>OY856347.1:20000000-30000000 GCA_963693475.1 Ectropis crepuscularia | reverse complement strand
TATTTCCCCGAAATTGTTCTCAAACGCACTGGAGGATATGTTTAAGACGCTGGATTGGGGTGGACATGGCCTAAACATCAATGGCGAATACATCTCTCACCTACGATTTGCTGACGACATCGTCATTATGGCAGAGTCGCTGGAGGATATGCAGTGGATGCTGGACAGCCTGGCTAACGCTTCTCAACGCATCGGCCTTCGGATGAATTTGGATAAAACCAAAGTCATGTGCAACGAGCTCGTTGCTTCGGGGCCGATTGCCGTAAGTGGAACCACGCTCGAAATTGTTCGGAGATATGTCTACTTAGGGCAGATGCTCGAACTAGGTAGATGTAGCTTTGAGAGTGAGGCCATGAGAAGAATCCAGTTGGGCTGGGCAGCGTTTGGCAAACTTGGTCGAGTCTTCTCGTCACCCGTCCCACAAAGTCTCAAAACAAAAGTGTACAACCAGTGTGTCCTACCCGTTATGACCTACGGTGCTGAAACGTGGACACTGACAGTCAAAATGGTCCGAAAGCTCAAAGTCGCTCAGCGAGCTATGGAACGGGCTATGCTTGGAGTATCTCTGAGGGATTGCATTCGTAATGAAGTAATTCGTCAGAGAACTAAAGTCACCGACATAGCTCAGCGTATTAGCAAACTGAAGTGGCAATGGGCCGGTCACATCTGTCGCAGACCCGATAACCGTTGGGGTAGACGGGTTTTGGAGTGGAGACCGCGAATCGGCAAACGTAGTGTAGGACGCCCAGAGACCAGATGGAGTGACGATATACGAAAGATAGCTGGTGGCAGTTGGAAACGTAAGACCGAGGATCGGGCTGAGTGGCGTATTATAGGAGAGGCCTATGTCCAGCAGTGGACGAACACGGGCTGATGATGATGATGATGATCTTGATCTTTACATGTTCAACGATTAATTGTATTCAATTACTTAAACGTATTATTTCTCATTTTCATCGCGGCAAGATTTCGATAATAGAAACTTTGATGTTAAAACCGCAAGAAACTAGTATTAATACATAACCCTATTATAAAAACTAACTGAAGTCTTAAATCTAGGTCCTAACTCTCACGTCTAGACAGCCTAGGTCTCCAGACTATTCTAAACCCAGGAATGGTGCCCCGGGGCCCATATAGAATAAAGAACTACTTTCATTTGCATATCCTGTGCTGCCTGAGTTCCGAATGATTAGATCTGCGCTAACGGACAGAGTTCTCTTATAGTTTACACCTTATAACCTATAAAAAGTAACGGTCGAAAACTTTCTTCGCTTTCCGAAGTTGAAGATTTTCAGTGGATTGTGAATTTTTCTTTTTAGTACGGGTCGGATGAGTAAAAGCTGTTCACTTAGCTTCCATTGCTGGGACTAGGGGCCTTTGCTTGCAAGTTACTACCAAATTCTATAACAATTGTCAAGTGCAGCAGTTTAATCCTAATATATTATTATAAATATATATAAATCTCCTGTCACGATGTTTGTCCGCGATGGATTCCTAAACTACTTAACCGATTTTAAATTAAATTGGCACACCGTGAGCAGTCTGGTCCAACTTGAGAGATAGGATAGTTTTTATTTCGATTAATTAGTCTTTAAATGACAATATCCGAGCGCAGCCGGAATGTGCCGCTAGTATTATTATAAATTTAATGTCAATGTTCGGATGTTTGGATATTTGAATGTTTGTTGCTCAATCACGTTGAACGTACGGATGTCTTTGATATTCGGAACACAGATTTTAATGTAAAAAAACTCATACACTTACCTACATAAATTAATTATCTTAAACAAATGTTAGCATATTTTTTTCTCAACTAGCTGCGTCCAGCGATATTACCCGCACAGTTCCTCAACTGTTATCACGTAATAAAAAACTATATGTCATTCCAGAATATAATCTAACAGTGTTACAAATTTCAACCAGATCTGTTCCGACATTTTGACGTGATTGAACAACAAACATCCAAATTTTCTTTCCGTAATCTTAGTGGAATTATATCTACTCGTTAAATAGTTGTAGGGACAGAACGCAAATATTAAAATAGAAATCTTGAATCTTTCAATCAATTTCCATTCAACCATCGAACCATCAAGTTTTTATTCGCTAGAAAAAGCTCTTCCAGCTCACTGACCAGCGACCACTCGAGTAGCCGATCAAGCCGTGGACGACTGACGGACTGACGGACAGACTGACAGAAAGGTCAAGCCGCCACAATTAGCGCACGGGCAGTCGTCACAACAGAAGCGAGGGGGAGCTACTAATGCGGTCGGTGTCGGTGGTCGGTGCTTGAACGATTGTCATTATTATAACTTCAATGCTTCAATGTTATTGTTTTAGTTTTAAGTGGTTTTAGTTAATATGGCAGTGGTATTGCTGATAGCAGCATCTTCCATACAATCTTAGAGTGCCATAATAAATATAAAAAACTCTAAGACTCTACTAGGATATGTTGTTTTGTAGAACCACTCTCCGAATATCACATTTTTCAATTTGTCACTGTTTCTCCAGTGAAATAATGTTTTTAATTAGCTTGACCGAATAAGATTTAATAACAACTTACTAATAATCCTATTATTGATTAGGTAAACGGGTAACTCACGTGTAATGAGGTCGGTCAATCCGACCCGAGTTTCGGCCGCGTCGCGCGTGTACGCGCCCGATGGCTTCCCGTTTGGCACTCAGTTCAGTTTCAGTGCCAAACGGGAAGCCATCGGGCGCGTACACTCTCCTTGAAAAAGGCCGCCGGACGCGGCCGAAACTCGAGTCGGATTGACCGACCTCATTACACGTGAGTTACCCGTTTACCTAATCAATATGTGTAACAACCACGTTAATTTTAATACTAAAATAATTCTATTTCTTACTAATTTTATAAATGTCATGTCAATCACGTAACGTATGAAGGGATTAGAATGAAATTTGGAAAATAGTTAGATTATAGTCAGGAAAAATACATAGGCTACTTTTTATCCTGGTAAAGTAACGGAAACGGAAGTAACGCGGGTACAACCGGGACTGCTGTTGGTACGAAAATATGCAACATATACAAAAAAATACAATTTTGAAAAAAAATATCTTTGTCTATGTATTTTTTGCCTAATTTAATTTCTGAAAAGCCTAGACCAATTTTAACGGGGCTTTTACTAGCAGATAGCTAATGTTACAACATAGGCTAATGTTATGATGTTGACATATATGAATGTTATGACTAGTTGCGCGTAGTAACTAACGGATTTATACTAATTTCAAACGTTAAATAGTTGAAAAGAGTATGTCCAGACTCGGGAGAGAAGCCTTTGGCCGCGTAACAGACGTATCGACCTGTCTGGCGTGACGTCTGACGGGACACTCCAGAGCTCAAGTGACACGCTGCGTAGAGAAACTGATGTCTAATCAATTATTTATTTATAAACGTAAATTTGATTAAGAAATACCTCTAGCCCTGTTGACATAGTGATAATCGTCCTCTCGGTTGGTCACTTGCATCTTGTTATGCTAAGTAATCTGTAGCTATTTCTTAAGTCAATGCCATTTTAAAGGAATATCTGCGTTTTGGCTTGATGTGCAATATTTCCAGAGAAATAACGGGACATTAAGATATTACATCATCTTATATCAATATATGGGTGACGAGTACAGTGCAGTGATATGTAATGATTTGGTATCTTTGTATTGCAATAGCTACGTGGTACTGTATTACGGTCAAACGTAGTCTTATTCACGTAGAAAATACGGACAGGAGTTTTTACACGAAAAAATTACGGTAATGCGTTCAATCATCAATTATTATTTATTGACAGCGTTTAATTACCTATTTACTATCGAGTTTATTAAATTTGATTATGACCCCCAGTTTGACATGCCTGCAGTACCTACTGTATTTATTAAGGAGAATGGAATTGTCGTGTTTTGGAAATACTTAATTGTTTTTTTTTTCGTAGTAGTAATTATTCAACCATTGTCAAAAGAATTTAACAATTTTTAAGACACTTTATTTTTATAAAATAGATCAACGAGACGGGGTTTACTGAACAGTTAAAAAAATATTTGAAATTCAGTGTCACCATACTCCATGTTCATCTTGTAACCCTTTACTATAAAAACTATATAATTGAATCTGTAACAAATTTAATATTCGCTTAGTTTGGGGTCAGATGGAGCTGTGTGGGAATTGTCCAAAAAATAATATATATAAACTTATTGAACTGGGGAAATTAGATATGCTTACAATAAACGTAAATAATATGTACCTACTTCTATAATAATAGGTCTATAGTTTTAAATTTTCCCTCCATCAAAATTCAAAATCAGAACGCAATGACAGTTCCAAATCGCATTCTCGATTCGAATCACGTCTTCCTGTTTTGTATTTGGAACGATCAGTCGGTAATTGATTGGATGACGTAATCAATTAAAATGGCGGTTGATTGATTGGCCCTGTCTGGTTGCCGTGTGACTGTGGCGTTTCATTTTTAAATGTGACATTGAGGAATTTTATTTTTTCGGGTTGTAATAAATGATTTGCAATAATTGGCGTCAGTTGGTGTTGTAAGTAATTAGTTATTTTAATTGGTTTGTAAAATAGATATGCATTTAAATAAAATTCATAAAAGTGCTACAAACCTGATTTATAAATTAAATGATAAATTGTTAACAACTTTTAGACAAAAGTAACGAAGAGGTTTTACTATACATTTCTGGATTTATTAGGCTTTTCTTTATTATATTTGTATACCTATATTTTTTTCTTGTAAGTTAGCAAAATGAGCATGTTGAAGGTCAGATTGTATGCAACCTGTCTGTCCATCATAGCACTGTGTTATACAGTATTGATGAACGGCGGATATAGTATGGGAGAACGGCGGCTGCCGATCCGGAGACCCCGGGTTCAAACCCCACACGCACCACTGTCTTTTCGAAGTCATGTGCGTAATGCCGCTAACTTAAAACGGTGAAGGAAAACATCGTGAGGAAACCGACATGTACCTAGAATCTTTCGAAGTCCTGTGTCATCCGCCAACCCGCACTGGGCCAGCGTGGTGGATTATGGCCTTAACTCTCTCCTTGCGAGAGAAGGCCCCGAGTCCCAGCAGTGGGAACGTTTAGTGGGCTGTTGATGATGATGATGATGATGATTGATACAGTATTTGAAGAAGAGTTAAAATCTCTACCTATATATAAAAAACTCCCAAGATAATATGCAAAGTGTGATTTCTTAGTTAAGTGGTTTCTACGTAAGCATTGTAATAGTAGTATTCAGATCGCTAATAAAAATACCGGCATTAGTGTAGTCCTTCTTTATGTACACACCCAAAAAACCCGGAGCAATACTTTATTAATTGTATACTCGTATTAGTACATACAAATTAAACTATAGTAGTAAGTAATTTATGGAGGTAATAACAGTAATAATACTGCCATTTATGGTTCTACGTTTTACTCATTATTTTGTTTCTTTCTTAGAGCCGGTTCACACGGCGCGGGTCCCAAACGCGCCCGCGCGCGGGCGCGGCAGATTTCCGTATAAAATTGAATTCAATACACACGACGCGGTTTACGGCCGCGGCGGCTACGGGAGCCGCGCGGCGCCCGCGTGGCTTCGCGCGATTCTTGCGCAGTAGCTTTCCGGAGCAGAAACTGCGAAAACTTGCGGTCTCGTGAGTATAGAAACAAAACCGCGCGCGGGCGCGGTTGGCAGCCGCGCCGTGTGAATTGGGCCTTACGGAGAAAGTCAAGGTCATGATTCGCCAGGTTTGCGGGTTGTATGACGTACGAAATATCCTTAAAATATATGACCCTCATAGATTATGTTTATTTCTGATCGATGTTTTTCTTCAGCTCATACAGAGAGTAATAATTGTCACGATTTTCGGTCCATTATCAATTACTGTTTTGTAGTCCTTGTAACCTTGTCTGTCTGAAGTTTGACCCCCCACTTTTCCACTGTTATGGACCAGGTTAATTTCTTAATTTTTATTGAACTGTTTACAAAACATATTGTGGTAACGTAGATACGTGAAGATAGCACAACGTAAACGATTGTCATTGCAAATTTGGAAAATTAAAAAATACTAATGTCTTAAATTTCAAAATGTAGCGTGGTTTCCCCACAAAATTTAAGCCTTTTATTATCTAAGTGTTAAAGAATATTTTATACAGCGAGCCATCAATCGAAATTAATTAACGTCCCACTCGGCCCTCAATCATTCAGAACCTTCGAGACTGATGACGTCCTGTCAACGGTAGGGATGCCCATTATAAAGCTATATCTCTGAAGATGGCCCGAATTATAACTAATCGACGTGTAACAAAAACTTTAATTGGGCTCAATTTTGTGTTTTTCTGGAATATTCCAAATATTTAGACGTGTGTTAGTCAGATTAAGGTCAAATCAAGGCTGCCAAATTTTGAAATAAAGTCAAATTTTATTTAAAAATCCAGTGTCGTTAAGTTTGTTCTAAGTGAACTCTTCACAAAGTTTACTCAATCGATATTGACGAGGTGTAGTTTGCGAGACAAGCTATTTTTTGTAGTGATTTATGGTGTTTAATTGACAATAATCCCTGCAAACCGGGTACGGGCTGTCAGTCGGTTAATAAATTGTGAAACAAAATAAAATGAACAATAATTCAAGTTTATTTTGAAGTTTTTTCCCAAATCAATACATGCGTTTTCGGGTTATTAGTGAATCATTGTAAAAAAATAGTAGTCATAGGCTCTGCCGATAAAATGGAAACTTATAACACAGAATTTTAGTATCAAACATCACAGATGCTACACAATACACCTATGTATAGTTACAGATTACTACTCTTACGTATGTTGGTGATGCGAATACCTTGTGTATTACACCCAACCAAATATAGGTATACAACTAACGTGCACGTAGGGATTGCAATCCTGCACTGTTTTTAATCTCGCGGATTTTTTGCGCGATTAACTCCGTTACAGCGGGATCCCGCGTAGTTCATAGTTCTTTATGGGATTCAAAATAATATCAACAACGCATTACTTAACGACATGCTATGGGCTAATTATTTCAACTGTTCGGCTATTTATTAATAAATGGTTCAGAAACATAAAAAATAACAATATTTGGTATAACTTTGTATTTTTGTACTGTACTAGTAAAGTATATTTTACACGTTTTTTGCAAATATGTGTAATTACTAATTACGTAGATTAAAGGCGGCAATTTGAGGAGGTGTGCTCTGACTGATACTTGCGGATTCGCGTTGCAGATCCGCAAGATATTGCGGGATCCAGCAAGGCCTAAAATCATGCGGGATCCCGCTGGATCGCGGGATCCCACTCCGCTGCTCTTCCGTCACTACGACACTACACTGCATTAGCGTGTTATTGACGTGAACCACTTGAAAAATGTGCTCAACACGGCCAAAGGAGTTTTTACTTCAAAAAATATCCCAAGTAATCGAGAACCTCCCCTCTAAAGTCGGTTAAACATAACCAATCAGAACAGAATTACAATGGCTGTTTCTTGAGGCAGCCCTACTTAATAATCTAAAACTAGTGATGAATAATATTATAATTTGGACTGTGTACAGCATAGTTACGTGTTAATATCAATAAGGCAAATAAAGCAGGTAGTGGGTCTAATGCGCACTGTATCAACATCCATCAATCAACGCGGGCCCACTGACGACGTGAGTCAAGGTTAGAGACTAATGTGGATAAGACTTTTAGTTTATGTTATCGATTTTAGAGATAATGTCGTCAAATGCTATATTATTTTACAGTTTTCTGTATTTTATTGTAGATAGATAGATAGATATAAACACTTTATTGTTCACAACACAAAAAGAAAAAGAAATAAACAAAAAGATAAATTCTTAACTCTAGTGGAACAAACGGCGACCTTATCGCTAAGAGCGATCTCTTCCAGGCAACCAGAGGACGGAGAGAACATTTTAGATAGCAAAAGACGGGGTAATTATGTGCCGTAAAGTATCAAGTACACATACATACTGTAAATTAACAATCATACATCCTAATACTTAAAATACTTATATTATATTTTGTAGGCAAGTATAAGTTTAAACAAAATATTATATAGAAGAGAGAAGATATGAGTATTCCGGCGAAAACGGATGGGGAGCCACTTGAGCTTGTTACGAAATTCAGATATGTGATCATATTGTAATATCTCATATGTAATAAAGAGGCTATCTTTATCTACTTTTCTGTCATTTATAAGGCCTGCTTATGGAGCACCATTTTTTGATTTGTCAACTCTTCTTATTAAGAAATCTTAGATGAACAAGTTGTTCATCTTAAGATAATTAAGATTAGTTCCTGTAGTGGTAGATGTTTCGAATCGTCGTACGTAACGCTTTGAAAATTCTTTACTAAACCTAGAAGCAAAAATATGGAACATTCTGATAGGACTGGTGTTTCTACACTCCTATAATCCGGGAGTATTTAAAGAAGTAGTGAATAGGTATATTTTGAGTAATCATGTTGTACGTCGTATCATCTATAGCTTGTATTATACGTATAGTCATAATTTCTACATAGTTTTATGTATTAAATTATTTCATTCATTCATGCATATATATTTATTCATTTATAACTTTCCGATAATTAGAAACAACGTTTTTTGATAGATAACAAAATATCAAATATCACAATGCACAAAAAATCCATAAAAATTTGGATTACACAAAATATAACATTACATCCATTTTCATTATGACTGCTGGAAATCGGTGCCTTCTTTCACAAAGAGAAAATCAATGCCATAATCCACCAATAACCAATTAATAATAAGGGATAACGCTTCCCGATGATATTAAAACATCGCAGTTTCTTCACGATGTTTTATTAAACGAAACACTTTTATTTCAGTGTCTTATTCCTTGCAAGTTAAAACAAGATAATGGTAAATTTGTTCACGTTAATGTTCTCGAAGAACCATGCAATGAAACGGTCTTATCCATACAAAGCTATCACTAGAGTCAAATAAAAAAAAAGGATATCGTCTGACAGTGATCCGGTGAAGTGTAAGGTCTGCGCAGGCGCATTGAATCTGTTTATTTACATTGAGAACCGAGCTGGATGTCAAGTGTAGAGCAAAGTTTATTTTTAACTTTACTAAAAATTTCTATATCTTTACTCTAAAATTCGATACAAAAATAAGTGTATGCTTTTAAATTGTGTAAATAAATTAACTAATAACATGTCATCGTAAAAATTGTAGTTTTAAAGATCGTAAATATACAATCCAATGACGTTAGAATATATTCTAACCTAACTTACCGTAGGATTATAATGTCACGCGTCTTATTATTGTCAACTGTCAATGTTTGCATTTCACGGTTACATATCCTCTTGTGTGTGAAAATTGTAATACAAATTCTATTCATTCATGTATACATAATAGTTTTTTTTTCCGTTGCCGCAAAATTTTCTTAATAAATTTTCACTTATGACTTGTTTTGTCAAAACTAACCCTCAACAGTTTTGAGGGTAGATTACATTTGTTTATTTAATGTTGTTTCGGTTCGGCACTGGTTGTGGTATTTCGTTATGCTTTACTGGATATTTAATTAATAAGTTTCAAGTAACATAATTTCTTATTAAAAACTAAACTGAAAATATAAAAATAAAGTAAAAGCAGGTGACAATAAACTACTTCACGTATCTTAGTGGAAAATTCATAATACTAATATGTAGTATATTTTACATAGTACACTCGTAAGTGACGATGCTGATATTTTTGCGTTTTTTTGTTATGTCATATCATATTTCTGTTCTTTTCCTGCTTAATGGTAGTCTAGAAAAAAAAAACGCTTTTATCGATAAGGCCGCCATTTATGAAACAAGGTATAAATCTTTATCTGAGTGTTTCTGTCTGTCTGTCTAAGTATAGATATTCGTTTTATAATAGTAACCCACATATTAAACAAGTAGCTGACATCACAGCTTCTAACTACAAAAAAATCATAACCAAACCATCAATAATAATCAAAATAACAGACGTCTACTTAGCTAGAAGACGAACTTCTAATGAACTTCACATACAATGAATACCAACATATTTTACACACATATACACCTTTAAGTACTATGACATAGAGCTGATTATGTCGTCCCACATATGTATTTAATAAAGTTGTAATTTCACAACATCCAACAAATATTTCAATCTACCCTCGTTTTAATCTTCACAGCAGTAAGGTTTAAAATCGTTTGAATGTTGTGTTGTGTAAGACGTCAATAAAGATTAAGCGGATTCCCAGAGTCGGGTTTGACAGACGGACGGACAGATATCCACTCGATGACGTGTGATTGACGCGCCGAGCCATTTGTCGTGGAAGATTCAATCTTGGTTTTAGTTTTGGATTTTATTTTAAAAGGAGTTTATTTTTATAACTCGTAACTTTGTGTCTCTGTATTTATAATCATTAGGACGTAGGTTTAAATTCGATCTGCACTTTTGTCTTTTCCTTACGCACAAGTTTGCTACAGTCACTGGTTTTAACAGTAAAGGAAACTTTCGTGAGGAAAGTGACGCATTCCAAGAAATACTTTTTCCAGCCCATCGTTTCATTGGCAGGCTTGCTCTTGCGCAGCGTGGTGGATTATGGTCTTGATTCTCTCGTTGTAAGAGGAGACGTCGAGTTTCAGAAGTGGCTATATAAAGTGGTCTGCCTTTTTATTCTCATTTTAGGGTCGTTGGACTGATTGTAGAGTCTACGTTGCTACAGCAACTTTGTCGGTTATTCTATGACCAAGCAGTAATATGCAATTATTCACCGCACCACCTTCAAATTAATGAGTGAGTAGCGCTTATAAAAAGAGTAAGTTTTGTATAAAAAGAGTTTATCATTAACACAAAATCTTTATGTACACGTACCGCAACTTAAAACCATTAACGAGAAGCAACACCTACGTATATTCTTATGGAATTATAAAGTTATTATACAAGGTTACATAGTTCGGTTTTTTCGTCACAGGACACGGTTCTACAATATTTCCACGGCCCGTCAGTCGAGGAACGCTGTCAATACGAACTGGCAATTACAATGTTTATACATCAACAACGTTGACAGTGTGTGGTCTTTCCGAGAAACCGCGGGAAATAAAGCAATGACGAATTTATTGGGTTGGTGACATCGAGCGTATGAAATGTTATTGAAAAGTTTATGAATTTTGGTGAGATGACGTAAAATACGTGATGTAAGACAAACTTGACGAAAAATTAATTTGGAAGGGCAAGGAAGGATTTTGGAAAGCTTAATTTTGGTGTGATAAATAAATAAATAAATAAATTTCTTTATTTGCGAAAATGGGTAATTACAATAAGATCTTAAATGTTTACATTGAGAACTCCATAATCAACCTTACGGCATGCAAATATTAGGTTGTCTATGACAATTAGTTAAAAACTTTACTTTATAATTCACCACAATTCACTTTATATTTTTTTAAACTTTACGCTGCCCTAGTATTTACATTCTCTTTGGCTGTCCATTCAAGGACTACCAATTTCACATTACTATTGCCCACATTTCATAATTGATTATTGACTTAAAATAATAATTCATTGACATACCTATAACTAGCGCGAAAACATTTTGTACTCTAAATTTTTCTAGAAAAAAAAAACTAATTGACAAAGAACGAGAAACAGTGTCAGACAAACTTACTTAAACTGAAGTATTTTGTAGTGGTAGAACTCTTAGCAGAGTTCGCCTGGGGAAGTACCACACCTTTGTCGGTTATTCTACCGCCAAGCAGTAATGTGCAAACATCACTGTGTTCCAGTTTGAAGGGCAATGTTTCCAGAGAAATTACAGGGCTTAGATTATATAACAACTTAGATCTCTGGGTGACGAGAGCAGTGGAGTGCTAGGTAATGATTTGGACTATTCATGTTCCAATAGCTGCGTGTCACTGTGCTGTTATGTGGCAGGCATGTTGCTTACCATCAGGCACATGACCTGCTCGTCTCGTCACTCTATATTAAAAAAAAAAGAAAGTATTCCAAAGATTTTAAAATTTCCCAAATTAGTGGTTGTAGGAGTTTTTTCAGATTCCGCCTGGAGAAGTACTTTTGCCAGTTATGCTACCGAAATCGCAAGGTCTAGAGACATATTAATTATTATCATCTTGTATCTTTGGAGAACGCGTACAAAGTAATGATGCTAATAGGTAATGATTTGGTCTCTTCAACACCAACAGCTACGTGACATTAAGTTGGTATGGACAAGCATACTGTTTACCGTCAGGCACATATCCTGCTCGTACCGTCACTTTATACTACGAAAAAAACACTTTTTTATTTAATTTCTCTTATAAATGTTGAAAAATGTTTCTCATAAAGATATCAATCTAGACATGTTTAAGATCACTGTAGGTAAGTAAATATGATGATTTGATGATGTTCAAATACGAATCCATTTGCTTATTGAGAAAATAAAAGCCGTTATTGACGATTTATTAAAAATTATTGTTATCGATTAGTTATCGTTAATCGATTTATTGTCTTTCTTTAAAATTATTTTTATAACGGGCCTGAAGGAATCTTTATTTCGTTGCCGAATCCCAAAAATCTTAAATACTCTATAAGGGTAGACTGATTTACAATTCGCCTCATCGGATTAAGGATATGAGTAATACTTTGTCACTGTTTATATAATTTATCAGTCGCCCAAATGATACGACAGTGATTTATTATGTCAATTTGACATTTCGACGTTTTGCATTTTATAGTCTCGGTAAAGGTGACTTTCAAAAGTAAAGGGCGTTTGACGCATCCATCGACACATAAAAAAACTGTGCACTAGGTTTAAAAAAAAACAGGTTCAATATATCACACACCACCATCCATCCCGTATTATATAGGTAACGAGTGAAATAAAATGCTCAGTGACACTTTTCTGATTTTTTTTTCACCTATGGCAAAGCCTCAATTAGCACCTCCCGAACTTTGGGCTTGGCCAGTAGACGCAGAACCCTACTAACTTAATTTTCTAATATACTATTCTACCGTAAATACGAATCATATCTTGGCGAGACACTACTCTGTTATGGACAGGCATGTTGGTAACCATCAGGCATCCATCTGACTTGTTTTCAAACAATAGCCATAGTATGTTTGAAGTGTTGCTTGATCAGATCAGGCTTTAGTTGCAGAACTCTTTTATGAGGCTGACCGGAAAAGTACCACACTTTTTTCACTTATTATACCACGGCCCAGTAAAGTGCACGCATTACTGAGTTCCAGTTTGAAGGGCAATCCAGGGTGATTGACCAACAAATAGTATGTCCACTTTTGCATTTACGTATAATGTTAGTAAGATTAATAATTTCGATCGCTCTGTTGGAAAACATACCATCCTAAGCCTATCCATGTATACAATTTCCACGTTTCTTCTGTAGCCTGGAGCACTAATCTCGGTATATCCTCTCCAATAGCTATTGTAAGTGAGGCACGTTGTTGTCTTCGGCCGCAGATCACAGGCCCCGCGGATCAGATAGCCGGCTCGTGCCATCAAGCCGATCGCTTCAATAATAAACCGAAAAAATGGGTCCCAGATACAGATCAAATTAACGGTCAGTCGAGCACAAAGACCGGCCAATCAGCGGAACGATTCTTTTCGAACGCTTCACGTATTTACGTCACATTTCTTCGATTTCGCGGCACGTCCGAAGCGTAATAAGCGGAGGGGGGACGTCCCCCTTCGTGGACGTTGGGGGTAAGGGGGGGGTCGTTGGAGTTAATGAAGTTTTCTCGGCGCGATTCCCACAGGTCGTCACATGCGGGCTGAGTTTGCGGCACATATTGTAGCACGTCGGGCCTCCGCACTCATATCGTCGGGTGAAAATGTTTTAATAAGCGCATCCCGGGACGGCGGGGTGCTATGTCCGGGGCCGTTTGCGAGCGCCGTCTTATTAATGTCTATTGTTTGGAGTTTTTGCGTTATTGCGACTATATTGACGGTATGTCACTGCGGGTCGGGTCGTTTGCTGCCTGTACGTAACTATATACCTACTAGCTTTATGTTGGCTCTGCGGTGCTTACAACCTTGGACTTAAACTACGGCTGTTAGGTTGAATTTTGGGTGTATCTATTAATATACTGTAGGATAAGATTTGGAAATATGGTGAATCTGTAGTTGCTAAGTGGCTAGAACGTAAGATCTGCAATCAAGGTCGTTGGTTCGAACCTCGCATACACCTATAAGTATTTTCCCAAGAGCAGTTGTTTAAGTTCTTCATCAGAGCTGACTTTAACAGTGAAGAAAAACATGAGGAAACCGACAAGTTCCAACCATATTTCGAGGTCACATAATTTATCATCTTCCATTGAAGGGCTTATAGAAAAACGGTTGGCATCGTATTACCAGCGCTTTTCGGAAGTATACAATATACATAGTCTGTGGTGACTTTTGATCCCAATAATTAATTATAATTTATCGAACACAAGCATACAAAAAAAACATTATAAAACATATAGATTTGATACCAGCCAGCAGTAAAGCGACAACCAAGTTCACAAACGTGTCATTTCACAAGAAACGCTTATAATCCTACCCCTGATCATCAAGTCATTACATTTACGCTTAATTTTCATTTTAATTAAATAAATACATTTGTTTATTCACTTGTTTAAGGTTAGTTTCGTTTCACTGCATTTTTTTTTACTTTCATAGGCTTACACTTAATGTTAAGCAATTAAACGACGATACAGTCTACAACGATGCTTACCTAGGAGAAGGCATTTCACTCTCTGCTTGAAATCCCCAAGATTGTAACTATCTGAAAAAAAACCACTCAACCAACGTCGACCTGAATGTTCAAAGGTAAAGTCAGACTTCTACATAAAGTCTACGGAACATCAATCGTGAAAATATGTCGCTTTTCAGATGTTCCTTGCTCAATCATGTCCAAACGTATGAACTAATCAGGTTGCAATTCGAACACGTATAGAGTACAGTCTGGAACAACATATAGGCTTCTTTCCATTGCTACAAGATAACGGAAAGTGGAACTGCTTGGGTCAAACCCCTGCTGGTACTACGTATAAAAAAGTGGCCAAGTGCGAGTTGGACTCGCCCATGAAGGGTTCCGTTGCAGCAAGTAACATAATATACATAGTACACATAGTTCTTGTAGTTCGTTGTAACTTTGATCGAAGTTTCAATAATAGTGTATTTATGACGTACTAAAAAAAAAGTACTCATCAGATCGAGTTCAAACTAATTTTCGTTGGTAGATTACATGGTAATGTACATCATATGTTTTTTTAGATTTTTCAATCTCTTACTTTAGAAGTTAGAGGGGGGGGGGGACACATTTTACCACTTTGGAAGTGTCTCTCGCGCAAATTATTCAGTGTAGACGAAAATGATTTTAGAAACCTCAACATCATTTTTGAAGACCTATCGATAGATACCCCACACGTGTAGGCTTGATGAAAAAAATGTTTTTGAGTTTCAGTTCTCAGTATGGGGGGCAACCCCAATTTTTCTTTTTTTTTAATTTTTTTGTTCAAATCTTGATGCGGTTCACAGAATACATCTACTTACCAAGTTTCAACAGTGTAGTTCTCATAGTTTCGGCAAAAAGTGGCTGTGACATACGGACGGACAGACAGACAGACAGACAGACAGACAGACAGACAGACATGACGAATCTATAAGGGTTCCGTTTTTACGTTTTACGGAACCCTAAAAATTAGACGGTAGACCGCAGACATTTTCATACCTAAATAATTTCCAGCAAACTCCTTAGCTCCATAGTAACCATATATTTTTGCTAAATTAAGCAAAGTTCTGCTATTGCCCCGATGACGATGAGTAAAGTTACGCGGTCGAGTTAATTCGTCAAGACTTGAACAAGAGTTGTTAAGGCGTCTCATTACGTCAACACGTTTTCTTACGCCTGTCTCGTGACGCTTGATGACCGTTCTGGGATTACAAGCATAGTAACTACTGATACTAATATTACAGCTGACAAAATAGATGCTATCGCTGAGGTTAACCTATTTTTTAGAGACAATAAGCAGAACTAATTAAATATTAATGTTGTTAACTGGTTTTGATAATAGTCGTTGGTGAAATGGAAATAAATTAAATCTACATCCTTCTATATATTATAAATATGAAAGTTTAGATAAATTATGATGGACATTTCTCAAACTATACCGGCTAGCCCCAAACTAAGCAAAGCTCGTACTATTGAAGCCAGATAGCAGCTATAATACATATGTATTTAGAAATACACTCTTATTATACAGATATATACCCAGATATAAAACAAAAATATTTGTATTCGGAACAGAAATATTTGCACTGGGTGAGAATCGAACCCACGACCTACGGCATCTATTCTATACCTACGGTTTCGCGGGCAGACTTTCTAACAACTAAGCCGCTATGCTGGTGAATATAAAAAAATTCAGTATTTGTAAAACACAGGTAAATGCGAGTTTTATAGTGAAGAGTGACGGGACGAGCAGGACATGTGCCCGATAGTAAGCCACACGACTATTCATAACGATAAAGTTTCACACACCAATTCATTACACTGTACTGCGCTCATCATTCAGATATTTTATAATTTATTTCTATGCTCTGTAATTTCTCTCAAAACAACATTGCCCTTCAATTCGGACCACAGTGATGTCTGCACATTTCTGCTCGGCAGTAGAATAACTACCAAAGATACGGTACTTTCCTCGGACTCTGCAAAGAGTAATACAGATGCTATGAGTGAGACAGCATTATCAAGCCATACGACCTAACCGTACCAATACCGACACTAACATCCAATTGTCAAACTCCGCCTGGCAACTTTGGCACGAGGCTCGAGCAAAAAGGCGAGACAAGCGAATAAGGCGACACAGTCCAGGCTATTTATTCAAACTGCTGGCAATCCAAACTTGTACAAGTAGTTCGACGTCGCTCCGAATGCTGCCGAATTAACAAAGTTTTCGACCGCACTTTATATGCTGGAAAGTGGACGCTGGATTGACGATCGGGGCTCGCTGTTTCATCGAAACCGCTGAACTAAAACTACAAACAAAAACATACCAAAGGCAGTAGGTACTCATATAACAGCACAGTGACACGCAGCTATTGGAACATGAAGAGTCCAAATCATTACCTAGCACTGCACTGCGCTCGTCACCCAGAGATCTAAGATGTTATATCTCTAAGCCCAGTATTTTTTCTGGAAACATTGCCCTTCAAACCGGAACACAGTAATGTTTGCACATTACTGCTTGGCGGTAGAATAACTGGCAAAATACTTCCCCAGGCGGACTCTGCCAAGAGTCCTACCACTACAACAACTTGCGTAAATACAACTATTTATTCAACATTATACTTGTAACTAACTAGTTGACCAGACTTTGTACTACTATCCAGAGTTGCCAATCGAAAAAAATGATAAACATCAAATGTTTGTCAACAAAAAGTGCTGTCTATCATTGACTGTGAATCATTGTTAGCAAACACTAACCTATGATAACTAAATTAAGTCTTCAAATCTAGAATAAATCGGTCTCTTCTAGGTAAGCACGCTCCATCGCGAATCATAATATATCGTCTCTTGACATAAAACGATATGGCAATCAAGTGTCAACATACATTTAATTTAATTAACAAAAATTAAAAACCAATTTTTTTTCGTAAGAGCGCCTCGCGGCATATTTACGAAACATCGAAATACCATTTTTTTTAACATAATAATTTTACACTTACTTGACCATCTGTTGTTAAACAACGACGCGGTCTAGGATAGAACGTGTTTACCTACAAAAAACGATTCAATCTCGACTTGTAAACACCAAAATTGTAGGCCGGAAAAATCACTTAGACAACGCATTCCAAAGCCAAGATCCAATACAAAAGTGGAAGAAAATCGCGTCGTTCGACTTTTTAAAACATCCATCAAGAAACGATCTCTCTTTTTAAGCTATATGTAGTCCGATAGAAAAAATCTGAACTGTCAATATCAAAACATTTTGGTGCGTTTATTTATCGTTATATTCTCTTTACTGTTGTATACTTCAATTGCTGAATAAACTATTTTATTAAAAGGTTTTAATACTACGAGGAGTATGAACTCCTGAATCACACATTTAGCGGCTCACCAAATATAGCCTGACCCCGGCGAGCTATCAGCACGCCTACAACATAACACAGAATCGCCATAAGCACTCAATACACCCCGGGAGTGCATTAATGACATTTTTCACATGTTTCTTGCTCAGGTCAAGCCGAGGGCGACTCCCAGATGCCACCCTACTAAGGTGGCGCAGGGGGGGTGTCTCCCGTCAATCAGTTCGTATCGACGTGACTGGAATAGAAACTGTGACGTTAAGACGTCTAAAGAGAACTATTTATTCGTGGAGTAATCTCGGGTGATGCGATTGAGGTGGCTTGTTTTGTGTGGTTATGGTGATAATATTGGATTTGAAATTTCGCTTTAAATATGAAAATGGCTGTAATCTTCGGAAAATATATTTTTTAACAGTTTGTAACTTCACAGTACACTTATTTTAAGTGATTATGCTTTCGACGATTGGTCGTGCTTACCCAAATGAAACCTGTTCACTCTAGACTTCAACACATTTTTATCATCATCATCATCATCAGGGAACACCCACTCATGCAGCTTATTCCACATTTTAATTTTTTTCACAAAATTAAAGCTGAACCTTCCAGTTTTTCGGACATCAACCATGAAACGATGTCACTTTTTTGAGACACAAGCAGCCCGATAGAAAAACGAGAAAAGCGATATTAGATCTTGTGGATCCTCTGCACCCACTAAATGTTATTAGACCTTAGGTGTTGTGTGAACGGCGTGTTCCAGTTTGAAGGGCAATGTTTTCAAAGAAATTACAGGGCTTAGAGATATAACATCTCAGATCTCTGGGTGACGAGCGCAGTGCAGTGCTAGGTAATGATTTGGACACTTCATGTTCCAATAGCTGCGTGTCACTGTGCTGTTATGTGTTGCTTACCATCAGGCACATGCCCAGATCGTCTCGTTACTCTTTATTTAAAAAAAACTGTTTTTTTTTAAATAAAATAAATTGACAACAAAAGAAAATCAAGCACATAATTAGTAAAGATTATATCTAAAAATAACAACAACACACAGTACCTACATTTGGTAAAATCAGTTGAAAACATTGCTAGAAAATACTGCGTTCCCCATTCACAAACATAACACGAGTACGTATATCTTGAGAAAATAAATTGTTTCTAAAAAAAAAACGCGCTACATTCTATAACACATGATTTAACAGGTAATTCATGATAAAAGGCTAGCTTTTTAAATGCGTTGCTTTAGTAGATGCCTAGATAGCGATGAAAATAAATTAACAGTCATAATAAAAAAAACAAGGAATTAAAACTTTGTTAAAAAGTCATTGCATCCCCAACTCTCTGTAAAGAACGAAAAGTTTAAAATTAACCAACATTTACCTACTTCCTAAGTGAGTTGTCGAGTAAAATTTCTCCAACCAATTTTTCTGGAAAGTTCTGAGCCTAAACCATGTTTATAGTTGAAGTAAAGAACCGTGGCGCAGAGATAGTTGCCATTACAATAACTCGCCAAGTTTCTCTTTATATTTGTTTTTATAATGAAACCGAAATGAGAAAAGTAGTGTATACGGCTACGTATAAACTTTTGTAATTGCATCGTGTGATTGAGTTTGGATCATAAAAAGTTGAAGTGAATAAATACTGCTTTCAAATCTGGTTCGATATATACTTGTACTTTAAACTTTGAAAGCAGGAGCTATCATTAAAGTAGTGTTTTAAGTATTATCGAACAGCTGTAGGTAAAAAAGGAATTATAGTACAGGAGCCAAGGATGTTGCTAAATAATTGTAAATTTCAACAGTGTATTACTATAAAATAATCTACATAAAACGGAAACATCTTTTCTTCAACAACCTAAACTGACGGAGTTGTGCTAAAATGACCTTTGATGCTTACTGATATTGGAACTAGGGTGAAAGACGTAGGGCCTGAAATGTATGTACACAATACATGTACCTACATATTATGCCTACGCACATACGTAAAGGTACTTAGATACTTGAAAGAATTCAATCGCTTTGTCCACTAAAACAGCAAGAAAGTAAATTCATAAAGCCATTTTAAATCCTTTTTCCAAGACAATATGTGTAAAATGTTGGCCAAATTTTTGCCGTTTAATTACAGCCAATATGACTAGGACGACGATATCTCAATCCCGAACCGTGTTCGCAAAATTCGTCCATTATCTATATTAATATTTAAATTACTGCTGGTATAGTCGAGAGATTGAAAATCGCTGATCAGGAGACCCTGGTTCAAAACCCACGCACACCATTGTATTTTCGAAGTCATATGCTTAATGCAGCTAACTGAAAATGCTGAAGAAAAACATCATGAGGCAGGCGGCATGTTTTTAGAATCTTGCGAGAGCATGTGTAAACCACCAACCCCCACTGGGCTAGCGTGGTGGCTCATGGCCTTGACTCTCTCCTTGCGAGCAAAGGTCTCGAGTCCCAGCAGTGGGAACACTTAGTGGGCTGCTACCTGCTGCTGCTACAATAATAACATGTTTATTAGAAATTACAAATAACGTACAAAAAAACTTTTCGCTGAAAGTTTTATGTTAAAGTTTTCGGTTCTATAAAAAAATTAATGATGAAAAAACATTATTTTTTGAACATTACATTATTCTCCAAACCCAAAATATTTACAGTCTCACAAAAGATAAACCCGTTTTGACAAGCAAGGGACGAACGCATTTGTTGACATACTTCTCTTTGTCACCTTCATACGTGCAACGTTGAAATTGTACAGGGTGATCTTCGTTAATATTTCACCCAGATATAATAAATAACTAGTCATCTAGTCAATCAGTCAGTCAGTCTAGTAGGTTCTAATAAATTTTCTTTTTTTTTGTTGATTTGAACTTGGAGGTCAAGTTCATTGTATATTTGCATTATGCATTATGTATTCTCGCTTATTGTATAGCGATGATGCCCTCCATGCACACTAATCCAGAAGATACTAATTCACTCTGGACTTGAAAACACTCAATATCTTGAGTGTTTGAGTGTTATGGATATACTTATCCGTCAGAAAATTCTCACTCAGGAAACACAGTCCAAAGTTAATACGTGCAAATTGAAGACAATCTTCTGTGCTCAAAGTCTTTGGAACATATATATATTTTTTTTAAATAAATTTCCATGTTTCGTTCACTACTCTTGAGTTTATATTTATGACTGGATTTATTACTGTGATTGAATATAATTTCATCTGAAAAGAAAAATATATTTTTATAAATATTTACTCATTACTTTTCTGATTGCAAATATTACTTAGCACTCGAATCAAAACGTAGAATATTTTTAATAGAAAGTTTCTAACCTTATTTATTGAAATAGGTGCGTGTTAAAAAAATTATAACATGACAATAAAGCATTTGCATGAATCTCTACCTTCTGACTAATTTGTAAAGTACTAACTCTAAAAATCTACGCTAATTATTATGTTAAAATACCTAGTTTTTTTAGTACCTACACACATAGCAATGTAGACATTTTAATTTGCAGCCTTATCGCTTAGAGCGATCTTTTCTAAGCAACCGTGTACGGATAGGAGGAAACAATTACTGAAGACGTTTTAAAAACAACCGCAATTCACGTACTTAACTAAAATGAAATATTTTATTTGCTAAAAAACTACACAAAATAGTTCGTACAAATATAAATTTGTACATCCAAATTCACGTATTGCAGTGCATTGACCTTGAGATATGTCCAATTTATTTCAAGATATATTCATCGAATCAACCTATATAATCCTTGGCCACTTGTCATTGTCACGTTGCGTCAGTGACGACGGACCGCGCCCGTCGCCCGCCTCACTTCTCCACTTGTCACTTCTCCACTTGTCACTCTCGTCAGCCGCGTCACCTGTCCGAGCGGACCACCCTGTATCTCTACAGTGACGACGTATGGGCGACCCAAAATATAGTTTCGAGAATTGTTAGCCACACACAATACTGTAATGAGAAAAGTGGTTAAGTATTCTTCAATCTTGAAATTATCCAACACTTTATGCCGATGTACATACATAAATTACACTAAATTGATTGAAGTAACATCATTCTGGTCAAAACTATATAATAATAAGTATATATTTTTTGTAGTACAGAGTGCGGATACGAGTAGGACATGTGCCTGATGGTAAGCAAAACGCCTACCATATATAACAACACAGTGACACGCAGCTATTGTAATATGAAGTCCAAATCATTACCTGCAGCCTGCAGCACTGCGCTGCGCTCATCACCCAGAGATATAAGATGTTTTGTCTCTATGCCCTGTGATTTCACTGGAAACATTGCTCTTCAAACCGGATCACATTAATGTTTGCGCATTACTGCTTGGCGGTAGAATGACTGGCAAAGATGTGGTACTTCCCCAGGCGGACTCTACAAAGAGTTCTACCACTACGAAACTAATATAGTGGTAGGACTCTTAGCAGAGTCCGCCTGGGGAAGTACCACACCTTTGCCAATTATTCTACCGCCAAGCAGTAATGTGCAAACATTACTGTGTTCCGGTTTGGAGGGCAATGTTTCCAGAGAAATTACAGGGCTTAGAGATATAACAACTTAGATCTCTGGGTGACGAGCGCAGTGCAGTGCTAGGTAATGATTTGGACTCTTCATGTTCCAATAGCTGCGTGTAACTGTGCTGTTATGTGGCAGGCATGTTGCTTACCATCAGGCACATGTCCTGCTCGTCTCGTCACTCTTTATTTAAAAAAAAAAAAAAAAAAAAGTAAATATCTCTACTAGTCTAATAGCGATTACGAAAGTTCCTGCAACTAATAAAAACTTCAAAGTTTTCAACATAACCGCAAGTTTAACGGTTGGCTATTGAATACATTTTAGAGAGTGTACAGCTAATCTGCATGGTCTAATTAATAGTCGTACCAACTTCTATCGGACTGCTCGTAAAAATGCTAAAAATTATTTTATAGCTGAGATGCCAAAATAAAAAATAATAGATTTGTCTTCATTTTTGCTGTTAGAACATCTAAACTGTGCTACATTTTTACTGAGTAGCCATTATCTGCTGGATATAACCTAGGTTCTGTCAGCTGAAGAGTGAAGGGTCTTCTAGATATCACATAATCGAATTTAATTGTAGATGGGATTGTCGCTTTAATCTGTATAGGCGGTCAAGTGGTGGCCCATTATTTATCGATAAAAAATAACAACATGCAATTTTCGGTACTTTTTAATTAATCACAAGGTACCTATGTGCATTTTTTTTTTAAAATATTTTTGCTACATTTTCTCTTTTAAATTTATTTTTCTTTTTCATCCATCAAACATGAAACGTAACGCTTATTCAAATCCTTTTCAAACAAACCAGTGTCCAGCACAGATGTCCATCGCGACCTTCCAACATAATCCTGTAACTCCAAAAACAACCCGAAAGACACGAGTCCAAATTAAAATCTCAAACGATAACCTTCAAACACTTTGTTCTTTTTTCGAATCGGATTTCGCTAAAGGACGTAAGGTGATCAGTGATCACTCGACCCGCCGTCGGAGTGAATGAAGTGAGTGAATGGAATGAGTGAACGAGAGGGCAGCACCGGACACCAGTTGATCAACCGACTCCATGATGCGCTCACTGTCTGTCAAAGTCACTGGGGGCTGGTAAGGGAGGAGAACGCTTTTTACCTTTCAATTCAATTGGGACATTGAATTAGTAAGCTGATTTTTACAGTTTGATTCATTTATGCTGATAAAAAAACTATTACAAGCTAAAAAAATAAAAATACGTAGGCCCTTAAATTGACTAATCGGTGTGGGTTTTTAAACCACAAGTGATCCAAGCGTAAACTTATGAATGACTAGCAATTCCCATTCCCGTTATTTTGCCGGTATAAAAAGTAGTATATGTGTGTTCTTCCAGACTATAAACTCCCTGTATTCCAAACTTTAGCCCTATCCCTTCATAAGTTACGAAGTGATTGAGCAACAAATATCCATACATTGACATTTATTATATTAGTAGGATTTAAAAGCATTTGTTTGCAAAATCCAACTTATGATTGTAAAGCATGTGGTATAATTTGTGCTCTATTTTTAGGAATTTATGTTACACGTGTATAATTGGTAATTATTCATTTATATCTGACTATACCTAAATCGGATGAAATATAAAAACAATTGGTGCTATAAAAATATTACGCAGGGTAATTCCACTGTGTAATAAAATTAATACGCATTATAAGCAGTTGAAAAACATAATCTTGCACGATAACACCATTTAGAATATTAATCACTTGTTTAACCATTAGCTTCGTAAATAGTAGTTTAAAAACCTAATTACGTCCAATACCTCCTGTGTACACACATCTGTTCACATAACGATTAGTGTGTATTAATTTAAATTCACGTGGAATTCGCTTAGTGAAATTAAATAAATTATAATAAACCAGCTTTGCCTCGTGGTTTAACCCGTCGATCAATTTAAAAGTGGTCCAAAATTGTGTCATATTTATATTTTATTATTGAAAAACCTATATTCACCTATCAGGAAACACTAACTCAGGTACCGTGTTTCACGGTTTTACATGTAAGAGTAATCACTCTTACATGTGACCTCAAAGCGCTTTGGTTGAATTTTCGGAATTTCTATCATGCTTAGCTGGTGCTTGGGTCTTAGGGTCTAGCTGACTTATTATGAAAAGAGAGAATTCAATTTATGCAATTCATGCGCACATTTTTTTTATATATATTATTGTTAAGAATACCGAGAACCGAACGGCTTTTGTGGCTTTAAAAAAAAAACATAACAACAACTTCTCCATGTATCAGTCTATGGTTGACCTCATCGTCACCTATAATGGTGCGAGTTGGCATTTGGCAGAGTCATCTTAAAGGTGAGAGCATAATCTACTCCATACATGACCTAATTTGGGCTTGAGCAGTTGCTTAGGAGAAAAGTAACGCTCCAGCTTTGGGAAGACGCCAAGATTATATAATAGTAATATTAATTATATAAATTATACTAATAGTTCTAATAATTTGGTATCTACAAACAAAGTCTTTAGCCACATGTTGTATTAGCTAAGTTCCACGGTTTCTGCTGATGTTACCACTACCATTTTTATTTACATTTCTTAAAAAAAACTATTTACCTACCATTACTTATATCGCTCTTTGCAGCTATGAAACGTATAAAATATGTTTAAAATAAACGGATATTCGAAAAATTAAGACAAACAAAAGGTATGCTGGATCAGACTTACAAGTGATTTTTTAACAGTATTTGTCATTGTGTGTACAGGGTCACTTGAACGTACAGAACTCTAAAATTACATGGAGTTTAACTATGTTAGCATAGGTAGATACTGTGTATCCCGTTTTCAAGTATAAATTCAACAAACAACGATTTAGTGGCAGTTTAATGTCATTCGTCTCAAACATGTGTCCCACCCATTTGAAGTAATTGTTATAGTATTTTATGAAGAGCAGACAATTATATTTCTGTACAGGAATAGATTTTCCAAATGTCAACGTTTATTTTGCACGAGCACGTTTGATGCACTTGTCGTTATGTCAATTTGAGTAATGAGTTCTTGGGAAATGTCAAACGAATTACCAATAAATTGGAGCTCCAATAGTGTTTCTGCAATGGAATGTCACTGATGACGGTCGATATTTTGACATAAGCGTCTATGAACAACATTGCACTGAAAATAAATTTGGCAGGTGGAGAAAATGTTATTACTAGGGATTGTCATTTCAGTTTTGTTCAATATGTGTCAACGGCAAAATATCTTGCATAATGATATACAGGTGAAGTAAATAACTCACTTAAATATTCTTATGTAAAAATAGACACATGGTAGCGAGTACAGTAAATATTGAAGAACATTTTTTAAATACAGGTTTTTAATCTTGGTAAGTAATTATTTTATTTGAATATTTACGTTTCGTAAATGCAAACTTTTCTTTATCGTATTATCAGAAACATTATAAAATCAAATATACAACTTTCATTAATAGTAGAAAACATAATGTCTACTACAGTTTGATTATTTTAATTTGAAATATTTTTTTAATTATTTCCGGTTAAAAAGTCTTCTTTGCTGATCATAACCCGAAGTTAAGCTTTTATAAAAGGTGTGTTTACCATTCAAAATTATTTTTAATTTTATTTAAAAACACTGTTTTGAATTTACCACTATTGCCATTCTGATTGTTACTTTTATGATAAATCAATGATTTATTACTTCTGATGTTTGTATCGATAAATTAAATTTCTAATTCGATATCAATTGTATCGTTTCGGGGAAAGCCGTCTCTATACTAGTACACCGGCTGATTTATTCGGTCGCCAGTGTCGGCGCGAAAACGTTGTCCGTGACGTCACGGGTTTTGTTTTTTAAAGGGTTTTTATTGATGGCGTTTGGATAAAAAGTTGCGGATAGGGTTACCGAGGAATTAATGCTTTTGGCAATATGGCTAAGCTATTTTTGATTCGCTACTTTTTTTATTTTGTAATCTTCAAGGAACGATTGAATAGCTAAATCAAGTATTTTTATAGAAATTATTCTGACAAAAAAAAAAATAGTGTCATTTCAAAAAAACCTCGTTACCATTATCAAATACTATTTTGTTCTAATTGCAAAATGTTTGTCTTACAATTTTCAAAATACCAGAAGTTGTCTCGTAATGCACATACTCGTACAAATTGCCTGATTATTTTGGGATATAAAAGTGATAAGACGAGCTATACAACGTGGTGGATTTACCCCCAACAATATTTTAACAGTCCATTCTAACACTGATGTAGACTTCATCACCCAAGGTATCTTTCTCCTCAGCACGGTAGATCATGAGATAATTCGAGTCAAAGTTTGAGGTAAAATTTCCACCAAATCACCAGCTTCAACCCTAAAGCATGTACAGCAGGCAAACGACCTTGCCGCCGACGCCGCGACGTCGTACAAAAATCAGTGCGGAGACCTGGCCATTAGGGGTATGTCAAATGAAATAACAATCAAAAAAAATTTTTTTTTTATGGAAAAAATTTTTTGAGCTTTCATGCGTAATTTTCACATACATGATTCTAAACTTAATGTAGATGAACTACCATAAATATTGTTGCACCTTTCTGCAACACCTTGTATATGCAACTTATGTAAGGCAACGCACCTGTCCATAACAACACTATGCAACGCTGCTACTGGAACTTGAAGAGTCCAAAATGGGTACCTAGAGATAAGAAAATAATTTTATATCTCTAGTATCTCTATAATGTAGTCGTATCTATTTACCCTTTATTTTTTTCGGAAATATCAATCTTCGAAAATTCAGTAATGCTTTCATTACTACTTGGCTGCACAATAGCTGGTAAAAGTGTGGTACTTCCCTAAGCGGGATTTGCCCAGAGTTTTACCTGTACAAAAAATACGCCGTAGGTGGCAGCCCTACGTCAGAATCGTTGAATGATTTTCGGCCTGTAACATCGCCTCAGCCCGCCATTTTATACCCATTTGTCAGCCGGCAGAGAAGATGCATGTACCTACAGTGTTTTCATTATTTTTCGGCCTTTTTCGGCGTTTTCCGTCATTTTTTTCGGCTTTTTAGGCTTTTACGTATCCATCGACACGCGAAAGTGTGTTAGCTTCGGTGCAGTTTATAAATCCACTTCCGTTTTGCGGTTGAATATTTGATGATGGGTTTGAATATTTGATGATATCGGGTTGAATATTTGATGATCGTTGTTTAGCGTGAGGAGTGTTGTGCTACAAATTAATTTATGGGAACCTTTAAAGGGAGTAAAAAGCCGTGACGATCTAAAGCTTAGTACGTTCGATTTTATAAGGTTCAAATCCCAACGGCACCTCTGGTTAGTTTTCTGGTGAAGACATTAAAAAACCAGCATGTTCCAAGACATCTTGCGAAAATTTGATTTTTTCTGAAAGAAGGCCATGAGTCTGTGGTCTGTGGGAATATGAAGTGGGTATCCCACTAATAATTTAATATACAGGGTTACTGGGAATCAGCCTGCATCCTTTTAAGGGGATGTTAGGTACATTCAATACGTCAACTTTTGTTCTACAGTTTAAAAAATAAAGTGGCCAAGTGCGAGTTGGACTCGCCCATGAAGGGTTCCGTTGCAGCAAGTAACATTATATACATAATAGTACACATAGTTCTTGTAGTACGTTGTAACTTTGATCGAAGTTTCAATAATAGTGTATTTATGACGTACTAAAAAATAACTACTCATCAGATCGAGTTCAAACTAATTTTCGTTGGTAGTTTACATGGTAATGTACATCATATATTTTTTTTAGATTTTTCATTCTCTTACTTTAGAAGTTAGAGGGGGGGGGGGGGGCACACATTTTACCACTTTGGAAGTGTCTCTCGCGCAAATTATTCAGTGTAGACGAAAATGATTTTAGAAACCTCAACATCATTTTTGAAGACCTGTCGATAGACACCCCACACGTGTAGGTTTGATGAAAAAAAAAATTTTGAGTTTCAGTTCTCAGTATGGGGGGCAACCCTAATTTTTCTTTTTTTTAATTTTTCTATTGAAATCTTAATGCGGTTCACAGAATACATCTACTTACCAAGTTTCAACAGTGTAGTTTTCATAGTTTCGGCAAAAAGTTGCTGTGACATACGGACGGACAGACAGACAGACAGACAGACAGACAGACATGACGAATCTATAAGGGTTCCGTTTTTACGTTTTACGGAACCCTAAAAATGTGTTTTTTATCTTCTACAAAAAAAATATCGTAACAAGACCGCGTACGCTATTTAACGCGCAAAAAATGATGTGCCGAAGTGAATAAACACTAAAAAGTCGCTAAACAGTACAAAAAAGGGCAACAAACACTATTTTTTTTGGGTTATCTATTGAGTTTTAACGAAAGTTGTAGAACAAAAGTTGTTTGTTTATATATACAGAACATGTTCTTAAACGGATGCAGGCTGATTACCAATAACCCTGTATATAAATATATTATGTTTAAATTATAAATGTCAAAGTATGGATGTTTGGATATTTGTATGTTTGTTGCTCAATCACGCCGTAACGTATGAACGTATCGGGCTGAAATTTGGAATGCGGTTAGATTATAGTCTGGAAGAACACATAGGTTACTTTTTATCCCGGGAAAATAACGGGAACGACGGGAACGGGAACTACGCGGGTAAAACCGCGGGGCAGCTGCTAGTCTTGTATAAACGTAGAATAGACAGGGAGGTTAGAGTGTTACTTTGGACATTATCTAAAGCCTCTATTACTTGATAAGGCTAGGTCAACCGTCAACTCACTGAGTATAAAACGTCGAAAAACGCTTTTAGCTTATTTTAAACGAATTGTTTTTTTATACTTAAATACTATCTAAACTACGTGGCAAATACCATCGTTTGAAATGAAAACTACTTTAGCCGCCTTAAGTACTTTTTGGCACGAGAACATTTTTTTGTAGCTATTATGTAGGTACTGTATTAGTATACTGTATAGTATGTATTATGTACAATTTTTTTCGACAACGACATTCAACATTTCGTAGCAACGTAGCGTCGGATCGGCAACAGAGCATAGAAGCGGGTTAGACGCTTTTGGATAAATAAAATATTGTGAGTTCGCAATTCGCATTACCAATAGGCATAATATTAGTAGGTACAACTGTAGCTACACAAGTAACGTTCTATGCAACATTAGTTCTGCTTACAAGTTTTTAATTCTGTTTGCATTTCTATGACTGATATATTTTTTTTAACTAATAACCACAATTCCAGCACTCCTTGGCGCCCAACTTATAATACGCGTGATTGAAGCGGCCCGCAAAAATGTCGGCCAACAATCCACCGGCGCCAAACCGCGGCCCGATTTATATTTCACTATTATACCCGTGCGGCCCAATTTACGATTTCATTATGCAGCTCTCGAATCCGCGGGAATTTACACAAAATGTGCAACGTTTTTTATTTTCGGTCCACCGTTGGATGTTCGACGGAGACCGCTATATTTGAGAGACACTGGATGAATGTATTCCCAAAATGGTATGTTTAACTGCAGTGACACATACTTCTGTGTCTATGTTTATTAATATTGTCTAAGGTTTACATAATGCCGCTAACTTAAAACGGTGAAGGAAAACATCGTGAGGAAACCGACATGTACCTAGAATCTTTCGAAGTCATGTGTCATCCGCCAACCCGCACTGGGCCAGCGTGGTGGATTATGGCCTTAACTCTCTCCTTGCGAGAGAAGGCCCCGAGTCCCAGCAGTGGGAACGTTTAATGGGCTGTTGATGATGATGATGATGAAGGTTTACTACTTAGTAAACCTTAAACAACATTCATGCTTTACGAACATTAGTTTATCGATAATAATATTCATTTATAGTATTTAATATTATAAATGCAAAAGCTTGCAAGAATGTATGCATGTTTGTTACTCTTTCACGCAAAAATTACTAAAGAAATTTAGATGAAATTTGATATATAAATAGACGAAGGCACACTTTTTATTCCAAGAAAATAACGGTATTTCTAGTGAAATCGAGTTTAAGAAGATTTTTTTTAAGTGACTTTTTTTCCACGTTATGTATTTTTGATATGGGAAATTCTTAAGGATTTGCGTTGACGAATGGTAAAATCTTGTTGGTTTACTTCACCGAAATGCATAATAGCAGTGTTTCTGTTGATAAACAGTTGGTTTGTTTTGCAAAATCTTATACTTTTAAACGAGCAATTCTTGTACCTATATAAATATGTATATACATATAGAATCTGAATCTCGGAAACAGCGCGAACGATTTTGATGAAATTATGTATGCAGGGGGTTTCGGGGACGATAAATCGATCTAACTAGGTTTCATTTTAAAAAAACGCATATTATGCGCCTTTTTAGACAATGAAAATCTGTCACATTAGACATTAGAATGCGAAGGTACATTTCGCCGCGTAACGTGACAGCATAATTAGCTCAGACGGGAAGTCGGGCGTTCGTGGGGGTCACGAATTATGAGCTGCGGGTTCGAATCCAGACGGGTTCTCTTTTTTTTCAAGTAAGTATTCTTTTTTTAAAGAAAATCTAAGAGTATATATGTATTTTTAGTATTTAAACCGAGCAAAGCTCGGTGACCCAGGTAATTAGTACTTAAATTCAGAGTTACAAATTTTTACTTTGGTAAGCCTAAACTATAGTGTAATGTTGCTATGTCACAAATTAATTGACTGCAGACGAGCAAAGCCACGTGCTAACGCGAATGCAGCACAACATTGAATATTTCATTCAAAATAACAGATTAGAAAAAAAAACATTCACATTGTTCTCACAAGTTTCCTACCCAACACTAACCAACTACAACATATCGTTAACCAAAAAATTAAACTGCATCTTAACTCTACTTTTATAGAGTTTGTATAAGAAATGCAACACTGGCTCCCTCATTTAGTTGCACATTTAAAATTGTATCACACAAAGCCAGCACAGCGGGCACAATAAAAAATAATTTTCCACCCCCCACCCCCCCTTCATCCCCTCCACGCTACATAAATAATCATTACGAAGAGCATTCAGTGGCAATTACATACTTGGGGATGGCCGTTAAAAATCATATTCAGGGGTGAAGACGGGGTGGTCTTAAATAGCGTAAACATATTACGCGGATAAATTTAACCAACCCTGTGTGATGGCAGTTTCTTATGGAATAACAGACGAGCTACTGAATTTGACTTTAGCCGTAGTATAAGTAATATTGAGCACTATTTTGACTCTTTTTCATCGACTTATGTTCATCAGACGGCAGAAATGTTAAAAATTTAATCGGAATTTGGTCAAAATTGAGAAAAATGGGCATTAAAACTACATTATTAGCCGCTACTCCGCGACCTAGCACGCGGCTTACATAAACTATCAGTAAAGATTTTACCCCTTAAGGGTAATATTTTTTACAAATTTGTTTGTCATATTTTTTATATTGTGTAGTAAAAAGCTTTTAAATAGCTTCTAGCTTCAAAACTGACGAACCTCCCAATCAAACCTTTGCCAGTTATCCTACCGCCAAGCAAATGTGCAAACAATACTGTGTTCCGGTTTGAAGGGGAATGTTTCCAGAGAAATTACAGGGCTTAGAGATATAACATCTTAGATCTCTGGGTGACGAGCGCAGTGCAGTGCTAGGTAATGATGTGGACTCTTCATGTTCCAGTAGTTGCGTGTCACTGTGCTGTTATGTGGCAGGCATGTTGCTTACCATCAGGCACATGACCTGCTCGTCTCGTCACTCTTTATTTAAAAAATAAAAAAATAAAACAGAATTTTCTGTTTTAATTTTCTTATAACCCTTTTCTTGCATTAAAAAAGTCCTTTATCAGGCTATAGACTCTAGCTCATAGCAAGTCTCATCCAAATCCATTCTAAATTTAGGCGTAAAAGTGCCACAGCCAGAGTTATTGTCGCATTTACGAGTAAAGTATCAGTAAGGATTGAAGGTTTTGGTGGTCTCACATATTAATGATGAAGGAAAGTTTCGGTATCTCTGCAAAAATAATAAAGTAGCCAAGTGCGAGTTGGACTCGCCCATGAAGGGTTCCGTTCCAACAAGTAACATAACATACGTAGTACACATAGTTCTTGTAGTTCGTTGTAACTTTGATCGAAGTTTTAATAATAGTGTATTTATGACGTACTAAAAAAAAACTACTCATCAGATCGAGTTCAAACTAATTTTCGTTGGTAGTTTTCATGGTAATGTACATCATATATTTTTTTTAGTTTTTTCATTCTCTTACTTTAGAAGTTAGAGGGGGGGGGACACACATTTTACCACTTTGGAAGCGTCTCTCGCGCAAGTTATTCAGTGTAGACAAAAATTATCTTAGAACATCAACATCATTTTTTAAGACCTATCGATAGACACCCCACACGTGTAGGTTTGATGAAAAAAAAATTTTTGAGCTTCAGTTCTCAGTATGGGGGGCACCCCTAATTTTTGTTTTTTTTGAAAACTTTTGTAAAAATCTTAATGCGGTTCACAGAATACATCTACTTACCAAGTTTCAACAGTGTAGTTCTCATAGTTTCGGCAAAAAGTGGCTGTGACATACGGACGGACAGACAGACAGACAGACAGACAGACAGACAGACATGACGAATCTATCAGGGTTCCGTTTTTACGTTTTACGGAACCCTAAAAACCGCAGCAATGAAGCCAATGACAAACTTGTATACATTAATGTAGATGCAAAAACATTAAGAGGTACTTACATGGGACTTACATTTCGTGAGCTGGCACCAATTTTTGGGTAGATGGCTCCTCAGGTTAAAAAATCCAGGGTCATTGTTCCTAACTTATCGTTTTATTTGCGAATTTACCATCTTGTGACAGGGTGTCCTACTCTACTTTCGCCGATTTACGGTCTCCGCTCTAGAATACGTCTACCCCAAAGCTAATCACTGCAACAGTATGACATAAACTTAAGTGAAATAAAAATGTGTAAACCTTTTGAGAACTCAGTACTTATAACCTGCCACACCAGTAACCGGTAAGGTACTTCGCTCGGCATGGCATCGCGTCACCTCGCCGCCTCAACCCTTGTTGTTCCTCCCTTATCAGGTTATGTGCGGCCCGGGGTGGTTAACACGGTTAATAATAGGCTCCTTACCCGCCTTATCTGCTGTATTAAACCATAAAACATTATAATTTACCGCCGTGTCGCTCCGCTATGACGCTATGCGGCTCTCAATGTTTTGTTTCATTTTGTTTAGGGTGGGGTGATTTAGGGGGATATTGCGATACTTAACTATTAGCACAGTTTATTGCTTCTTTGCAACTAATGTTAGAAAATGTGTTATTTTTTAAGTGAAAACTTATTTAGCTACGTTACTATTTTGGTACGGAAGTAATCTTTTATTTCTCGTCCCTGACATGCCAATGTAGCGTTAGAGCAGAGGAACGGAACGTATACGTTAAACTCTTTATGGATGCATGAAAGTTCGAGTATCTGCGTCACTGGCATGTGTTCCTAATAGCAGTTTAGCTTTAAAGGTGACGTTTTATGCGACATTAGTGAACTTTAATACCATAATTTTATAAAAAACAAATTTTAAATTCATCAGAAGTACCTATGTATATTGTCTTAGATATTTATGAAATGTTTTACTTATGCCCTGCTTATCTCGACACTCTATGTTATGAAAATAAAAGAAACAAGAATAGAAATTCAATCGAACATCAAATATGAAAAATATATTTTTCGTTTTCGTTATTTGTAAAACATACTTTTCGTTTTACTCACAAACCAAAGGTTTTTAAGTCATCTACTTATAAAAATGTACTATTCCAGATTAACGAAAAAAGAAAAAGCAGTAACTCTAGGAAGAGAAAAAAGTAGTAAATGAGTAAGACATTTATTAAAACCGCATTTACGTATCCCTACTTGAAATGGCTAAAATTTTTATCGATAAAATAGAAAATCCCGAAAACACGATAAAGTTACCCGGAGCGTGTTCAGCGCCTAATACAATTTCGCCCCATCAGCTCCGTTTGCCCCATATATCACCCACAAAGTTTGAGAACCGCAGACGCGATACTTAAAAATAACGAGAAGCTAGCAAATATTGTAATAACCGCCCTGTCCTCTCGTATTTAGCCGCCGCTGCCATTGTTTTAATATTCTTTGCTGACTACCGCTGCCGGGTTAACCCCTCGATAAAGTTAAGTCAACTCTGACACAATATAAACAGTTAGAACACTTCTTATAAGTACTACAGCTACAGCGAAACGAAAATTTTGTCTCACAGTTTGAGATACTGGTAGTTTTTTATTTAAAAAAGTTTGCGTTTGAATGCGCATTGTTTAATATAAAACGTAGATTAGGATGTAGCATCATCAAAAATCTGCGTACCTACTAGAAAATGTTATTCACATAGGCTATATTATGAAAACCCTGATATAGAAATCTTCGCAAAAAAATCACACAAAAGTGTGGATCTGTGTGAAATTCTTCCGTCTTTGGTAATTTGCTTATTGTGAAGACTAGAGTCATTTAGAAAATGTAACTGGATCTGAAATAACAAATGTAATGTTGTACAGACAAATCACTAGAAATATTCATACTGATAAAATAGAATACAAATTGAAAATAATAGTGAACGTACTTAAAAAATTGAAATTGAATGAATGAAAAACTTAAGGATGCGAACAAAAATATTAAAAAAAAAGTATCCTAACGTCCCTTACTGTGTTCGAGTATGTATTGCGTCGTCACCACTTTAACCCGTCAATAAAATAGCGTCGACTGTACCCTTTGTGTACATTTCATTTTCATCGATATTTGCAAAATTCACTTCGCATCTCTAAATTTATATGTGTTAATAGACAACATAAACGATTACGGGCTTTGCACGTATGTGTGCGTGAGGGAATTAGTGTTGTCGAAATATTGTTATTATATTTCGAGCATTGTCGTTATGTTTTGTTTGATAATGTTATGGCAGGGTTGATGGGAGAAACATGTTGGAATCGGTAGGAATAGGGTCGGAAATTTGTTTAATTAAAATAATGAATCATCACAACAAATTAATGAAAGCCAGAAAGTGGAAGCGCAGCTGGCTTTTCCACATGTTTGAATACATAAACTACACCAAATAAATTATTTACATTCACGATGTAACGCTTCAATTTTCGTTTTCGTTTCCTTAATTTTTTAAATGTTTAAAAATTATTATACCTACATAGGTACTCACAAAATATTCATAAAACGTGTTCCAGGAAAAAAAACGAAAAAGATCTCTAAAAGCCAAGAAGTAAAAATAAAAAACCTTTTTTTGATAATTCAAATACATTTTTGAGCATTTTCAAATTTCTGATTAAATAAATAATAAATAAATAAATATTGGTGGACAATTCACACACAACACCGTCTGACCCCAAACTAAGCAAAGCTTGTGTGATGGCGGCCAGATAGCTGATACTTATACTTATATACTTATATAGTTTTAAATACATACTTATTATACATAGAAACACCCAGACACAGTGCAAACATTTGAATTCATCACACAAATATTTGCACTGGGTGGGGATCGAACCCACGACTCTCGGCTTCGCAGGCAGAGCTACTAACCACTTAGATAGATAGATAGATAGATATACTCTTTATTGACACACCAAAGAAAAAGAAATACAGAAAATAAAGAACAATACATTTTAAAGTAGTGCGACAATGGGCGGCCTTATCGCTAAAAGCGATCTCTTCCAGGCAACCTTAGGATGGATAATAATATTTGGACAAGTATACGGGGTGTGCAAATAAGAATTGAACTTAGTAAAATTATACACATATATACATGTAAAATAACAATTATGAAAAAATATATATATTATAGAGTGATACTGTCATAAATCTTAAACAATAATACTAGTAATTTAGTTAAAAATAATAAACTAATATATACGATAATTAAATACCTACATACATATCCCATAAATAAAATTAAAATACAACAGAGAAATTGCAATTGGAGTAAATCGACGAACAACAGTCTACATTTTCAACAAATAAAATTGTTTAACATTGGTTTTGAAAGTGTTAAGTGAAGGAGAATGCCTGATGTGCACGGGTAATTCATTCCACAACTGAGTTGCCTTGTAAGTAAACGACTTGCCATAAAAAGTTTCAGTTCGAGCAGAAGGGGTCATGAGGGAAAGAGTGTATTTTGACCTTAAAGGAAGCTGACGGTAATCTTGCAAAAAGGTAAAGCGTTCCTTAAGGTAGTGCGGAGTGGAAGGATTAAACAATATATTATACAGAAAAAATAGAATGTGAGCATTCCGACGGAGACGAATGGGTAACCACTTGAGCTGCACACGAAATTGGGACACATGATCATATTTTCGTAATCCAAATATGAATCTAATACAGTAATTTTGGAGGCGCTCAAGTTTGTCTAGCTGGTCCTCTCTAAGATCAAGATAACAGGCGTCAGCGTAATCCAGGATAGGAAGAAGGAGAGACTGAGCAAGAGCAATTTTAGTGGCAGTGGGTAAAAAGTTACGGAAGCGTCTTAAGGAGCTACCGGACGCAAATAATTTACTACTGATTGTCTTAACATGACAATCCCATGATAAGGTACGATCAAACACTACTCCAAGATTTTTCACGGAACTACTAAATGGTATAGGAATCCCATCAAATACAACACTAGGTATTGTGTTCCAGTTTATTCTGGAGATCCAATACGAACTGCCCATTATTATTAACTGCGTCTTCGTAGGATTTACCTTTAAGCCAAAAGACTTACTCCACTGAATAATACGATTCAGATCATCATTAATTTTAGCAATAGCGGTATCCAAATCATTAATAGGAGCTTGAATATAAATTTGTAAATCATCTGCATAAAGGTGGTAGGAAGAAACAAGGTTCTTGGAAATAGAATTGATAAAAATAGCGAAGAGAAGAGGAGATAGCACGCCGCCCTGAGGAACACCGGCTGTTGTATTACACCAAGAAGAAAAATCATCTTCTAGGCGAATCCGTTGCCGACGTCCTTGTAGGTAACTACGAAACCATTCAATTACCGGTGGAGATATGTTGATGGAACGGAGTAAAGCGAGCAAAATGTCGAAATTGACGGCATTGAACGCATTACTGAAGTCTAACAGTGCTAGAACAGTAAGCTTGCCGTCATCCATGCCCAAGCGTATATCGTCAGTGATCTTGACAAGCGCAGACACAGTGCTATGCCCAGGACGGAAACCGGACTGAAGAGGATTAAGAAGGTCTTGTCTAACAAGGAAATGGTTGAGCTGTTTATGGACAAGACGTTCAAGGATTTTAGAAAGAAAAGGAAGAATTGAGATTGGACGGTATTCGGAAAAGGATTGTGGGTTGGGTTTCTTCGGCAAAGGTAAAATATAGGCATCTTTCCATAAAGTAGGGAAAGTACCACTTAAAATAGAGTTATTAAAAATGGTACAAAGGACTGGAAGGATAATTTCAAGGATGGGCAAGAGCATGTTCCGGCTTATACTGTCACCGCCCACTGCATTGGAGGAAATCGACATAAAACTCTTCCTAACATCACACTCGGTAAATTGATCAAAAGTAAAAAAAGAAGGATTATTAGTGGGAATGGCAGCAAGATAATTAACAGTCGAATTTATTTCTACATCTGACATAGCAGATGTCGAAGAAAAGTGTTGATTTAGAGCATTAATATCTAAGTTAAGAGAAGTTGAATTTGAACGTGATTTGCCAATTCCCAAAGTTCTTAGGAATTTCCAAACCTTAGCTGGATTCTCGTCATTAACAGAAGCATGAACATGGCGGCGCATTGCATCCCTACACACCTTATTGCAGTGATTACGTACCTCAATATATTTTGATTTATTGGTGTCAGTAGCTCTTATCTTAAAACGCGTTTTGGCCGCTGCCTTTTTGTTTATCAAAGCTCGTATTTCCTTGGTGAGCCAGGGAGCTGGGAGATGCTTCATTTTGACAGCACGTATTGGAGCATGTACATCATATAATTCCGTGATAACCCTGTTGAATATTTGTATTTGTTCGTCAACCAACTTAGTTTGAGTAACAATACTCCAATCAATCTCACTTGCATCATTAAGAAGGGCAGCATGATCCATGCCACTAAAATTGCGTTGCTTGACGATCTGAGGTTTAGTTTTAGGAGGACGAATTTTGTAGGAAATGTATATCAAGTCATGATAAGAAAAATTATCCGCAGCATATTGACCATGCCACAAGGCCAGTCCAAAAAATTAAAAAATTATACTTTCGTGTAGGACCAACGGTTCAACAAACAGATACATATTAAACTACAATACTGCGAGATACCATCGTAGATTTTGAAATTTAGAGTTAAAATCTTTCTCATTCATCTTTGACCATCTTTGTCCTTCATCTTTGACCACACCGTCGCGTCGCTAACCATCAGGCGAGTTCGTGAAACGAAACAGATATAAGTAGGTACGTCAACATTATAACATACCTTGTTTTTCAGGGATAGGTACAAAAGTAACAATTTAATAAATCTATCCTTTTATAGCAGCTCAAACCTCAAATAAGGCTCTTGAGCCAAAGCTTCACTTTTAAATCACCTGTTTACAATTCCTCGAGCCTTCTAAACATCGGATTATTTTCTCAACGATCCAACAAAAAAGCAAATAGTGGTGATAAAGTTAAGCTATTGAATACGTTTACTATCATGTAGTGGTTAAAACAAACATTCATAGCATACACGTTGTGAAAATTCTACCTGGAAATGATTTATTAATAAATAATTCAGGAATAGGATTGTTTGTAGCATCAGCCTGGGGTAAAACTCCATTTTCACAACCGCCAAACATTAAAGTTACGGTGGTCTAGTCGGGAGAACGGCGCCTGCCGATCCGGAGTCCCCGGGTTCAAACCCCACACGCACCACTGTCTTTTCGAAGTCATGTGTGTAATGCCGCTAACTTAAAATGGTGAAGGAAGTCATCGTGAAGAAACCGACATGTACCTAGAATCTTTCGAAGTCGTGTGTCATCCACCAACCCGCACTGGGCCAGCGTGGTGGATTATGGCCTTAACTCTCTCCTTGCGAGAGAAGGGCCCGAGTCCCAGCAGTGAGAACATTTAGTGGACTGTTGCTGATGAAACATTAAAGTAGCAAATTTTATTATGTTCCAGCTTGAAAGATATTGTTTCTTGATAAATGACTCCGAGTACCTACCCCGTGCAATGCAGTGCTAAATGTGCTTTCACCGTTCGTTCGCCTGCAGTCTACGATGAAAAATGCTTACTTGGAAGAAACCAATTCACTTATGACTTACAATAGGGTACCGGAATGGGTCCAAAATAAACCATTCTAATTAGTCCGTCAACTAGATCATGGAAAAATATTGGACACGTATTTTTTGTTTTTTCATAATATTAAAAATCGACAAAGATATAGACCATATCAAACTTTGAGAGTGGGGGGTCGCGACGTCACTCGTGAGTAAAAATCGTACTCACAAGTGACGCCACATGAAACTTCGAAGCGCTATATCTTCGTCATTTTTTGTTTGTGAAACAAAAGAAAAAATACGTGTACCATATTTTTTGGCAATCTAACTAACGGGCTACTTAGTTTTTTTGAGGATTGTACCCTATTACATACATAACAACCATGGGGAAACACCCACTAACCCCATTCCACAGCTTTAAGTCACATACTTCCTCGTTTAAATCTTTGAAAGATCAACCATGAAACGATGTCAATCGAAGCGACATTATTTCAGATACGCTTTTTTAAGCTACGTACAGTCCGATAGAAAAAAGGGCGAGGTGGCAATAGATCATGCCCATCTAACACACTCTCCGAAATGCATCAGAACAGATAGGCTAGTCAATTTGCGCCGATTTTCTAAACTTTAAGAACTTTTCACGTTCATATAGCTTCCTTGCATAATGTTACTATTGCCAGGCTTATCATACAGCTCACATTTCAACAATTTTAAACGAATTCAGTTTTTTAATTACACTGATTAGTTTTGTAACTTACCACTATCTTGCCAGATGTTTGTTGAAACTAAACGGACTAAATGGATGGTTATTTAATGGAATAAAATTTCCCATAAATTCGTAAATCATACAAATGTTGGTATAATTATGGTGCAATCTCTCCGCGGCGGTGTTTACCGCACATTATGGTAGTTTCCGAGATAGAGCGGTCACGTGGGACGCGAGATTCACCGTGTTTTGTTCCTGTATCAATATTACATGGATAGTGTGATGGTTAAGTTATGAGAGAATAGCGGGAAGGTGAACTAGACTAAATTTCTTTAAAAGTGTTTGAAATTAAACGTAGCCATGGTGACTACTTTCTGGTTGAGGAAAACCTTATGTATGACAAACGACAAAACATTTTTTAGTTTGACAAAAACATATCCTAATTTTAAAACTATAGTTGGACCCCACTCTGAAAACGCGGTCGAAAATTAAGACCAATCCAGTAGCTGCCTCTTCTGACTACAGTCAATGGCTACAGATGTAGCAAAAATGTAATTGCTAATCTCAATCCCGAACGTTTTCCAATGAATTGGGTCATTGCTTTATTATCTGATTAATTTACAAATATTGTCATAGTTCCGCCCCAGCACAGCATTAATATGTAAAACTAACCTGGTTGTTACAGATATTTAGTAAATTGACGGGTAGCTCACGTACCATGGATGTACAAAATGGGTGGTACGGTCCGACTTACATAAGTTTCAGCCGTGACTGGCGTACCTAAGTTTTTTGGCTGTTGGTGTGGGCACGCATTATTGATAATTTTCGTGCATCAAATGTTCCTATCGCACCAACATAAGTACCTACGAGTAAACTTCAACAAAATATGTTCATTATCCATAATTAATTATTACGCAAAATGTAATAACTTTAAAGAATTGAACTTTGCATAGCAGTGGGGCATCTGAACAGTAACATAACTTTAATCGCGTTTCTCTCTAGCATCAGACCAAGCACCTATTTATCGCTCTCCACCGAGATTACGGCAAATCTACTGATTGCACGACTATTGATACAGCCTGCGTTACTTTCCTAATCCACTGCTAATGTTTGCATTGTTTTTGTAAATTTATTTAAGGGATTATTCTAGTCTGTGGTCGGCTATTTGTCGAGATTATGGTTCTAGGACGATACGTTACGTGTGTTGTAGCTGAGATTACATGTTTGTTTTGTTAAGCTGTAGTCTTAGATTGTTACGATCATTGTTTATTATCAAATTGCAATTCAAATTACTTTTATTTCAGATAACATAATCCTGTTAGTTAGTACTGATATTTAATAAAATTATGTTGCTACAAAAAAGAAATTATTGAAAAATTAGAATCGATTTAAATTTTTACGTTAAGTTTTTCACTAGAGTTTTTTTATACGTTTGCTTTTGACAGTCATCTTGCTTTAGTATTGCGATGATGCAACGTGCTTATGTAGAAGAAACCGATTTACTCTCGATTTGAAGACAACAAGATTGCAACTAGAAGGAAAAACCTACGCAGACAACACATTCCACAGACTAGACGTTATTTTTACAAAAGTAGAGTCAATTAATCAATCTCTTTGTTTGAATCTTTGGAACGTCAACCACGAAACGATGTCGTTTTTCGATTTTATGATTAGTCCTGTAGAAAAGGCAAAAATGGTGAAATTAGATTATTCAGATCAGCTGCACACTGTCAGTTATGTATCCGATAAAAAAACCAATAAAGTTGCAATTTTGTATATTCAAGAATTGAAAGTCTTTTGCGAACAAAGTAGCCGTTGTGTAGGAGCTATGCAGTGTATCTTTAAAAAATAGTTTAGAAACTTATTGATAAACTTTATAGTCAATGAAACATCTAATGTTTTATTTTCTCGCGAATCAGTTAATGTACCTAAAACTGTCTAATATTTTTATTTTAGTTACATTTTGCAACTAAAAAATATTAGACACATAGCAATTATTTATCAAAGATAATTTGTTATTTTGAAAACTTTGGTAAGTTTAAATTTTACTGCCATCTTGCCTGATGTTAAATAACGGTACGGTCTACGATAGAGCGTGCTTACCACCACACTTTTCATTATTTATTTTTTAGAACATTATAGAACCACCTCAATCCAAACCTACGATCGGTACCATTGATTTTTTTTGTACATTATAGAACCACCTCAATCGAACTCGCGATCGGTACGATGAATATCTCACATACTAGTAAAAGAAACAAAACACCGTATCGATAGCCTCACTACACGCGAGATAAGTGTCTACTAGACAGGTATCATTATGCGGAATACTTAGCCGGAAGGTGCGGAGGGGTGGGGGAGGCAATTTAATTCTGTCCACGTTCTAATAATGACCGTCATAATTCGTTCAAAGTGTCCGGTCTGGGGACGATTTCGCCCCAACCTCCCCTCACCCGGTTGATTCCTTTGCATTTTCACTCCCCCCCCTTAATTCCATTTTCATGCCACCTTGCACACATTTGCGCTTCATCTGCGCGAGTGTGTGTGTGGCTTGTTTAGGATTTACTTTACTTTGCTGTAATGTCCGTAATGATGGTCCGGCTTGGAAGGACTAGGTGATGTTTCTGGTATTGCAATATGGACTTTATGTGTAGTGGGTAGAGTTGGGAGTGTGTTGGTGAATGTAAGATAGAAAATGTTCATGAGGGTAAAATAGTGACATCCAGGGCTGGGGTAAAAGTAGGTCTTCTTACCTTTGTTTCAAATCGACCATCTCTATTACGTGTCCTTCTTATTAAAGTTATTGTATTCTCTTTGTGAGGGTGGGTACTCAGGCAAAAGTAGTGTTATATATTTTTTCTTTGAGCTCATTCTATGTGTAGGTTAGATAAGTTTACTCTTTATTACACTTATTTTAAATTAAAATATGCATAAGTCCTAAGAAACAAAATAAACTAGCAATTGGTGATATTTTTTACTAAGATATTTTCTAGGCTTCCCTAAGATGGAAAAAATACTAAAAAGAAGTGATAGATGTTGAAAAGCATATAAATATTAAAAATACAAAATTAAATAATAAGTATAAATATTAACAACTAGCAGCCCGTCCCGGCTTCGCACGGGGTTGACAATTATTTATTTTTGGAAATTTAATTTTATTTATTTTTGTTGTAGTGACATAACTACAATAGTTGGACATATGCTACCGCAGAGTTTTTTGTAGACATTATGATGTTCTTCAATATTGTTGTACATTATTTTGTTCTATCGCTAATGGTTTCGGCAGCGCATTCGACGAAAGACATTTTAAGACTCATTTTTCTACACCTTCGGTTACATTGTTCAAATTTTACCAAGGATCCCTAATTTTTTTCAAAATGAAATGTAGCCTATGTCAAATTGGAAGAATGTAGCATTCTATTGGTAATTTTTTTTTTTAAATCGGCCCAGTACTTTTTGAGCCTATTCATTACAAACATACAAAAATAGGTACAAATCTTTCCTCTTTATAATATTATATTAATATTAACAATATTTACATCTACATAATACTAATTGTACAGACCTATCTTTGTATATTTCATACAGAATATATTTTATTGTAGATTTCATAATCATCATCATATTTTGGAACTTACCATACTTATCTATACATATTTAATAACTAGTGTCTGTTTGCATGGAACCACGATTTTTTGGTTCCTTCACTGTTACAAATGTCGAAAATGCTCAATTTCTTTTAATTCAGTCAAGCTTTTCCATAATTTTTGACTCCCGAAGTCTGCGGTATGAAAAACAGCGCTAACGCGAACTAAACTTAACTTTTTCATTTGGTTCGCTTTGTATTAAATTATTTATCATAACTACAATATATCACGGTTAAAAGTTTCAATAAGGTTTCCATAATTTTATTTACTTATATCAAGTTTCGTTCTAAAATTTTATAGGAGTACGAAACATGTATCGCTTCATTTTATATATTATTTTAAATACTAATTTACACTAATCCGTTCAAATATTTGCAAAATTAAATCAAACGTTCCTAATCCACTAATCATCAAAATTATAGAAAGAAAAAACAATGATCGATTGTTTGTGATAAATGACAACGAAAAAACTCAAGAGATCGGTTTAAATTTGGAATTCTGAGTAGATATACTTAGTTTAGAATAGTATACTCTGTATCCCATAAAATGTATAGTAGGTCCTGTTGTAAATTCTTTGCGGACGAAGTTATCTGACATTGATAGAAAGTGATAGAAAAGACATCAGTTTTCGATATGGTAAGTAAAGTTTTTTTTTTTTTAAAGTGACGAGACGAGCAGGACATGTGCCTGATGGTAAGTAACATGCTCGGAACATAACAGCACAGTGACACGCAGCTATTGGAACATAAAAGTCCAAATCATTACCTAGCACTGCACAGCGTTCGTCACCCAGAGATCTAAGTTGTTATTTCTCTAAGCCCTGTAATTTCTCTGGAAACATTGCCCTTCAAACCGGAACACAGTAATGTTTGCACATTACTGCTTGGTGGTACAATAACTGGCAAAGGTGTGGTCCTTCCCCAGGCGGACTCTGCCAAGAGTCCTGCCACTACAACCAAGAGTCCTACCACTACAACTACAGTAAGTATAACTAGAATATTCCATTCTTAACCTATAAATCGTTTACAACAGATGTGTAGTGCTTCTTGCTACAAATCATATGCACTTCAACAAATGCAATATATCTTCCTTAGACATTTCCTCAGAGCACACATCAAAAAAACCGGTAAGCATTCGTCATTTTAATCCTAACACCCAACACCAACACACAGACGTTCTATACGTATACGGCCGCCATCTTTGATTGTGTTCGTGTGCGCATTATCAACACATGTAGCTCATATTAAGTTTGATTTATACCTCTTATATCGTAAATGGATTAGAGAATCGTCCCTTTGCCACCACTTATTGGGGTTGCCATACGCTACGGTTGCCGAGGACAATGCGAAGTTGGAGGAATGTCTCCAGTTTGTTTGTTAATGTTATGTTTAAGGATAATTAAATCTTATTATATTTTTACTTACAATTCATTTAAAAATTATGTCAAGGCCGCATTTGCAATATTTAATCATTCTACTCGTGTATTAACAATCCAAAAAGCTGTCAAATTACGAATAAAAATCAAATTGGTATAGTTTTTGTATCATACTTTAAAAAACCATGGTGGCCTAGTGTCTTAAACGGCTGCCGTTACCATCATGTGATCATAGGTTCAAATCTCTTCTGTACCTACGTATGAGTATCTTTCCAAGTACATATTATGTACGATTTGATTATATCTTTATATCCTTGTGAGAAGGTCCCAATTCCCAGAAATAAGAACTTAAAATGATCTGCCTATGCTATGCTATAAATATTTTATTATATTTTCGACGTTTCTACATCAATGATCAATATTCCAAAAATGTCCTCATTAAGGATATTATCTCTTAAGTTTTTAACCACGTAAAATTTTGACGTCTAAGTTAATGAAATTGACAAAATTCGCAATATATTCTGTCAGGCGCTAAAAAAGGTATGTATTAAAGTAAAGTACTTACATAGGTAAACACTTTAGGTACTTTATTTAAAACCTACCTATGTACTTTATTTAATTTTTCAGATTTCTTCCAACTTTGTTTCTAGTTTTTTCAAAATAGGTATTTTATTATCAAAATAGGCCTTTTATTTTTTGACAACTATAACAAAAACCATTTTAATCGGAGTCAACGATTTTTTTTTAACTTTCAGCGAAAACTCAAACCTTTCTGTAGGAAGGTTACCTTTACGGGTATTCCTAATTGATTGTCGTCACAGGTTGGGTTCCGTAGTAAATCTCCTGCTAGTGTAATTAACAGCCAGCAATGGTTAATGTACTATGTTTTTGTTACAGGTAAGCGAGAAAATCGTCTTTTAAGGGAACGAGGGAATGGCAGCATCAGATAAGTGTATTTTAATAAAATAAAATAATATATGCACAGACTCACTGAAATATTTTGTTAAAAAAAATGATATCGTTTTATCATTAAATTCAATTAAAATTAATACTTATTCCTTAGAAGTATCCAAAATTACATTTTCTTTAATATAATTCCGTTATTTCTGGAACATCACAATATTTTATTGCATTTATACTTTTTTATTAAAAAAAAATATGTTTTAAAGATTACAAATTACTTTAACATTCTTTTATTTAAATTATAAATCTTGATAATAATTTCATTAAACCTCAAATAATATAACAAATTTTTACAAGAAGAGCTTATAACGATCGTCATGTCACTATTTCTTAAAAAAACATTAAACTTTACAAATACAACCAACCAAATTTGCTCCAAACTTTTATTTAATACAAATCGTACTTACATTCTTATATTCTACTCAATGAAATTCAAACGCGATAGTGTGACGTCATTCTCATTAAATCTAACATCCTATAAGGCTCGGCGTACACTGGCAACATTGAGCACGTCTCACACTGACTGTTACAACTGTTGATAGCTGTAAAAAAAACGTTCCTAATTGAACTCTCCGATCGTTTGCATAATAAAACGTAGACTCCTTGCCAATAGTGTTCTTATAAAAAAGTTAATTGTCCCGATATTTAACCTTTATTGAGAAGGATAAAGATGGATAATTGATGCGATTAAACTAATTTGTTAGTTAATGATTTTGCTTTAATTAAAATAGGCCGGTTCGGTTTAGTGCAATTTCGTTTTATTTGCATATTTTATGTGACGATAAAAATAAACAGCAAGGATGAAGGAGAATGTGAAAGGTATCTGAGGTCAGTTGATGATTCGAAATAGAACAAAATCAGTGACAATTTATAGCGGTATTTGAAATTAAGTGCTATAAGCAGTGATTTAAGTGAATTATCTCCGTTACAGTGTATTTTGGGTATGCATGTTATTTTACCATCAATCATACGGCTTGCTCTTGCATCTGTAGTATTGTTAATCATAATCATAATCTTTATTGGTCTGTGAAATTAGGTGATATGCACATATTAGGTATACATAGATGGTACAGTTTTACATAAGTTTGCTAATTTCTAACACAAATGGTATACAGACAATTTAGGTTTATGTTAAAATATTAGATTTAAGTAAGTACAAGCTTTAAAAACCATGTTTTATTAATATAACAAGATGTCCGTAAATGTAAACAAATAAGCAAAATAATATCATTATTAATACATAAATTATATCATGTGAAATTAATTTATTTGTAATTCAGAATGTCAGTTAGGTACGATACATCATGAACTTATTTTATTTTTATCAGACAGGAACATGTCAATGCTGTAGTAGGCCTTTTGAATAAAAATATAATTTAACATGACCTTCAAAATCTTGATGTTTTGCTTGCTACGAGCAAGCAAAGGTAAAGGCCGGTTTGCATTTTGATTATAGCGAGTGTAAGTGCGAGTGCGATTGCGAGTGCAAGTGACTGATTACTATGCACTCGCATTAATCAATCGGTGTCCACACGTGTTTGCTACCAATCACTCAACACCTGCACTACTCACTCGCACGCGTACTAATCAAAATGAAAACAGGCCTTATGGTGTTGTGGGTAACTATTTTCTGATCTGTGGTTGTGGTAAGTCTCTTTGCAGAATCGGTCTCGGATAGTATCACAATTTTTCTAGTAGTTGTATCGCATATAAGCAGTAATGTGACATCACTGTGTTCTGGTTTAAAGGGTAATATTTCCAAAGAAATTAAAGGGGATAGAGATCTTAGGTAATCTATCTCTGGATGATGACCGTAGCGCAGTGCTAGGTAACGATTTGGACTTCTCATGTTCCAATAGTTCCGTGACAGTGTTATGGACAGACGTACTTATCATCAGACACTTTGTCCTGCTCTCTCCATTAATTTATACCACAAAAAGAGTGAAAGCTCGAAACATCACAACATCTAGTTTGTTCATACTACAAGTAATTGTATTCTCCAAGATTAGCGCAATAGCTTCTTAGCCAAGACAAAAAGTCCGGACTTAGTCAAACACTGGAACCAATCAAGTCTAAAGTTTCCCGCCAAAAAGAGGACCCGTAAAGTTCGTAATTCGTCCGCGAATCAAGGAACTGCATCCGAAGCAAGTTCATCAAAAGAAGCAGCAGACAGACGCCCGTCCGGAATACAAAGAGGACGAGAGGACTGGACGGAGTAAGTTACGTGTACTGCAGTACATTAGCTCCGATAATGCTTCTGGTTCACTAATTAAACAAGAAGAAAAAAATAGGCAGTCATAAGGATTTCCGATAGAAATTAAAATTGGTTGTCTGTAAAGTCAGCGATAGTGTAACGTGACAACGTCATTATAGTGTAACGTGACATTGATAGCTGCGGCGCAAGCGTATAATGAGCGTAACAGGACAATGAGCGTAACGGGACATAACGGGACACTTTCGTGCATGCAGCCGGCGTTCATCGATTTATTAGACGTTGTCACGTCAAAAACGTTGAATCTTATTTGTTTAGTTGTTGCTTATGTTCAATCTCCTGTAATGTTGAGCTCAAAGCTCTTTGGACGTTATAGTCGATTTATATTTCCAGTCATCAGTCATAAATACTAAACTTCAGTCACTGACATCCATCGCAAAAACGGAGACAAAAAACCTTTGCTTTCACTAACGAAACAATCGCAAGCATAATTGATTTTAACGTAGAGTCGACTGCAAATGAAGTGGGGGGGGTCGGACCCAAGTGGGGGACGACCCAAGTGGGGGCTGGACTCACGTGGGGTACGAACGGACCCAAGTGGGGACATGTAGGGACAGGTGCCCCTTGGTTGTAACGAGTGGAGTTCTTTCGAGTTGCATCGCGTGTGAAGCTCGCGTCAAGTAGAATGCAGATTGCATGAAGCGAAAATTAATCAAAGGAGGTATCGGATTTTGTGTAGGGAAGTTTGGTTTTTAATTGTATTTAGGAAAATGGCCCGTATGGTCAGTCATTCTCATTCAGTATGGTGGGAAATTTCTTGATATCGCGGTGATCCGAAGTGTCCTGTGTGTACATGATAGTGACATTGCAAGGATACTGTTTAAACACTTGTGCGATGTCTAAATGTAGTGGTAGGACTCTTAGCAGAGTCCGCCTGGGGTAGTTTTGCCACACCTGGGGTAGTTTTACCACACCTTTGCCAGTTATTCTACCGCCAAGCAGTAATGTGCAAACATTACTGTGTTCCGGTTTGAAGGGGAATGTTTCCAGAGAAATTACAGGGCTTAGAGATATATATTGAAGGGCATTGTGCCCTTCAAACCGGAACACAGTAATGTTCGCGCTTTACTGCTTGGCGGTAGAATAACTGGCAAAGGTGTGGCACTTCCCCAGGCGGACTCTGCTAAGAGTCTTTGCCTTTTTGTTAATGACGTTACCAAGTGTTCTTATGAATGTTTGGTTCGAATAATTGAATTGAATTGAAGTCCTACCACTACGAAGCAGATGTTATGTTCTTCCCGTCACACTATATACTATAAACATTCTTATCCTTACCATAATTCTGACAGTAAGTACATACATTTTCAGGCTACCTTCCATTTACTGAATGTTGCACGAGTACAAAGTATCAGAGTCTAAAGAAATTGTCCGGAACTCTGACCGACACGGATTACACTACCCTGCTTTAATCAAGGCATGTATCTGATTTGAATAAGCACGGCCCCGTGTCTCGCCATCTGATTCATTAGGCAACGGGAAACTTCTGGAATGTTCGGAATGAGATAGGACTAAAAAAAAGTTGTACACGTAAAGAAAAAGTTAGATAGAACGCAGTCTAAAGATCTACGAAGGTGTTTATAGGTAAATGGTAAAAAATTGGTAATTTTTTGACAGTTTCCAAAATTGAAACTTAATTTCGGCAAATTATTAATTTAGATCACCTTTGACTCGGCTTTGGCTGACCTTTTAAAGTCTCCTTAAAGTATATTATCTGAAGACAAATCACAAGCATGCTTAAGTTACTCACTAAATGTTCCCACTGCTGGGACTCGGGAACTTCTCTCGCTGCGAGAGTCAAGGGCATGGTCCAACACGCTGGCCCAATGTGTGCTGGTAGGTGACACATTTCCTCGAATGATATCTTTCATGGAAGAAACCGGTTCTTCACATTGTTTACCGCTAATATCAAACTTGTACATCTATTTTTGAACAAAACACTCATAGTTGCATGCGGGATTCGAGCCAATGACCTCAAGTTTGTAATACCTAACATTCTCCCTACAAGACCTGCATTATTTAAACATAAACTTAAAATAACCCTGAACTTATACGATACTTATTTTCTTATTTAATTGCAATAAAAAATATCCCACACAAAGCCAATGACAGACGCGACAACGCCAACGCAAATCATACTCTTTAAATCGGTATTTATGCACCCGCCGTACAAAGCAGGCTAGTTTATCCATACCGGAGGCACAATAGTTAAGATAACAAAGCATTGAAGACACAAAAACAACGAAGAAGAACAAAGATCTAAATATGGGCCGCCGCAGAGTTGCGTTTCGACGCACGACCTCCTAAATATTCGCGTCCTGGCTCCATTCATATGAGATGCATGCTGCAGATAGCCAATTTGCTGGACCCGACTGCGCTTCGATCGAGATATGGTAATCGGAAAAAGTCGCATGCGACTCTGAGATCGGTCCTTAACCGTCTGCTGCTTCTTGAAGAGGTCTGATCAGCCTGGGAATTGAATGCTTAGGGAAGCTTGGGATGCGAGCCAGATGGCCTGGTGTTTGAATGTGAGCAGTTTCTTGAACTTGAGTCTTATGCTTGATAGTTTTTGGCTTGGCTTATCTGATATCAGCAATGATTATAGGAAAAGCGAAAGTGCTGACTTTTTTCATTAGGGTGTTGAGATTTTTCATCGTACTAAAAAATATTACAAAAGTCAAAGTTAGGATGGTTGTTGCTCACGTCGAAATGCCTATACGGATTGGGTTAAAATTTGGAATAAAAATTTATTATAATCTAGAATGGCACATAAGCTATCGGCTATCGGGGACTATCAGTTATAAATAAATGTTAGGTATATTGTTCCTCACACAACGTTAACTATGTGCCTCAATGTGCCCAATGTGCCTGAATGTAATCCAAGCAAAGCTTGTATTAAAGAAACCAGATAGCTGACATAATACTTCTATGATGATAGATATACATCCTTACTACTACTGTTTTGATGTTTATTATTAAATCAGTCGGAACGCCTGAATAGATCGAATTGAAATTTGGAATACAGTCAGACTACAGTGTGGAGTAGCACATACAATAATGGCGGGAAAATAACGGGAACGGAAAGTAAGCGAGTAAAACCACAATACTATGCCGCGAAACGCTTAACCACGATAATAAACGCATTATTAATGCTAATGAAAGGTACATAAAAACATCCGATAGAACAAATATTAGTATTCACCACACAACTATCTGTCCCGTGTTCGGAACCACGATTGCAATCATCATTGCCAATCACATTACGACCTCATTCGATCCGAATATTTTTCATAATTTTTTTCCTCCGCAATAGTTCAGATGACGTCCGCGAGAGGGCGGGGCCGGCCGCAGGCTCGGTTGCGGTAGGTCAGCGGGTAATGAATAATTTATATAGAATTATGTTAATCCGGCTGGTTCGGCCGCTGGAGATTGAAATCTCAGGTCGGGAGTTAAGTGCTCCGATAGCCGGGTCAGGATACGGTGGCGGTTTGCCCGAATTGAGGGCCGATGATTTTGTAGTTTCAAACGTCTGACGGCACCTTTCAATGGAACCTCTTGGTGTCTGATACAAATTATTCGCTAACACGGCTTTATTTTATGTAAGTTTTGGAGAGATTCAAAACATTGTTACTTTGTAGATGTTAAGGAATGATGTAATTTTTAGGAATGAAAGTTGTGTCGGAATTAAATGTGTAGTTTCGGAATTTATCGCCTACATCTAATCTGACAAAATGTACCCAGTACCGATGATATCTTATAATTTAAGCTGACTGCATAGAATAGATAATACAGATAGAACGGACACTCCCCACCCCCCGCCAGTTTCAAGCTTCCTACCCCGCAAGAACGCGAGAAGCACTCAGCGACACGACATAGATGACACGCACACATGCGTAAATGCGTTCGAACGACATATGCGAGATGTGTGAGTGTAGGTATGTCAACTGCACCGTCTGTATAGATTTTAGGCCGAGTGTCCGGGGTGTGCTGACTGTTAAATATGTGGGATAGATAATGTCTGATGATTTTCTCAAATTAAATAAATCAAAGAAAATACTTTCTCAAATTTTCTTTAAAATCAAAATGACGAGTTCGGTCCGGTATCTCTTTATATTGCTGGAGACCTGAAAAAGTGTAGAGAAGGTATAGAAGCTTTTACATTGCAAGGAGACCTAGCATATCTATATATATATAAATCAATGCCACTTTTCGTTGTTATTGAACTCCTCCTAAACGGCTGGACCGATTTGAATGATTTTTTTTGTATACGTTTGGGTAGGGCTCTGGAAGGTTTATATTCACAAATCAGCCTCCTTACTTGTACTTCTTCGTCTTTTCTACATTTCTCGTTTTCCATCCTGCGTTTTCCCTACATTTGCGTTTTGCAACTTTATTTTGGAAGTTTTGTATATTTTGTATTTAATTGAGTACAATCAAAATTGTATCCATCTAACTTTCTTCTCCTTAACTTGGTTGCCATACCATCCTTACCGCTACAAACAATTCTGTTGTTCTATCATGACATCTTTTGAAATCTTAAATTGCTTGAAATTCTTAATTCTAGAGTTCGCATTGAGCGCTGCAGGTTTCTGCTTATTAGAGTAGTGTGTATTGGGATGGACCAAAACCGGTTTCTGCTCATTGAAGCATAAATTACCGTCATGCCATTGTGTCATGATCGGTTGGTCCTCATTACCTTCCGCAATCACGTCTGTCCCCGAGGCAGCGTCGTGTCACGGGCAGACGTCTCGAGACGTGCTGACGCTGCGGTCACTAGCCCCTTCTTGCGGCACCCCTCCTAGCCAGGGAGGCGGGGGTTAAAAAGACCGAAGTGGCTTGAAGCAAACCAAGTCACACTTAGGACCTTTTATCTTTTCCAGGGGTTAAAAAGACTGAAGTGGTTTATAGCAAATTAAGTCAAACTTAAGAAAATAACTATTTTCTTGGGAAACAAAGATAGTTTCCAAAGTCTGGAACCTGGCTGTGACATTGCTAGCTTTTCAGTTTTTGAAGTGAAAACTTCTTTTGGCTACATACAGATTTTCCGTGGGCTGTGAATTGAACTCAAGAGTCACGTTTGTAAATTAAAGAAATCTTCGGGTAAACTCGGAGGATCTCATGGCCATGGCCATGGATGGTCACGCCCTCCGGTTTCACACTTGTAGTTTCCAAAGTGAGCTATGAAAATCGGAGTTTTTAGTTTTCACTCCTATCGGCAATCTATATGACTGCCATTTTTTTATCGGATACATTTCGAAGAAAAGTCGTAAATCTTACATTAAATAAATATGTTCCTAATGTCAATCTTATCTGTTCAGCCATTCCAACGTGATTGAGCAACAAACATCCCAACTTTGTAAGATGTGATAATTTTCTGTTAAATCTTGACGTCATTTTACTGTTTTGATTAATAGGAAGTAATTTTAATCTTTGTTGACAATAGTCTCATTTCTATTTCGTTATTCCAAGCACCTCTCACATTTCGACTACCGCCTCCTAGCCTACCCCGCCCCCCAGGAGGCACGTAGGCCTGGCCAGTGGCCGTCGGAATACTAATTATCAATTAACAGGGCCAGTCTTGGCAGACGCTCAGGCCTTAATGCCAGTAATTGGGTTTTAGTTTTAAAAAGTTCCAATTTTCCGGGAGGTATGTTGGACTTTATGATTGAGTATTGGGCATCGGAGTCCAATCAGAACTCAAAATACGTCACAAAAGATATTTTTAAGCCTCACAACTAGCTAATTTCTAAACTTTTTCCTTGTCGGACTAATACCTACGTATTCGGTAGAATAAGTAATTTTTCCCTTTTTCATTCCCCTCTCCATCTACCTTCAACACTCATTTTCTTTTTGTGTACATATTTATGTATATATCCTCACTTACAATACAATAACTTTTATAAAAAAAAATTTACAAAAAGAATACAAAACGAATTAATATTACAACCAATAACAAACATCGCCGAAAAATTGCTAGCTTATCGGTTTATTATCGGATACACTTCGGAGAGTGTGCATCTGATCTGCATGATCTAATACCACCTAGCCCTTTTTTCTATCGGACTTCTCGTAACTCGAAGAAGCGGCATCGTTTCATGGTTGATGTTCCATATGACATAAATAAAAACCAGAAATTAATAGAAGATGAGGAAGAAGAAGACTTTAATTAGCTGACTATTATTTTAAAAAAAATCTTTTTGTTTTTATTTAAAAATTAAGACTAACAAATTGTCTTGCCAGACATATTGCATGCCTCTCGCAGAGGCCAGTTTGTATGGGGCAACTTTTAAAATGTTTTGTATTATCTTATCTTACCTACAAACAGCAATAAAGATTTTTGTATTTGTATTTGTATTTGTATTCCAAAGACACGAACAAAGAGGTTTGACTCTTCTTTTGTGATAAGAACGTCTCGACTGTGGAATGAGTTGCCTGAGTGGGTTTTTCCCGATGGTTATAATCTTGGTGTCTTCAAATCGAGAGTGAATCGGTTTCTTCTAGGTAAGTACGCTCCATCTTAGACCGCATCGTCGCTTAACATCAGGCGAGATGGTGAATGAAAACTAAAAACTTAAAACTTAAACCTATAAATGTTAAAAAAAAAAAAAAAAAAACAATAGCAATAGCAATTAGCAATTTAGTTGGTGGCCTTTTCGCTTAGAGCGATCTCTACCTTACACATTGTATTAATAATCCACTCTCACATTAATCTTAATCCGGTAAAGGTGAAGAGTGGATAATTAATTACTTTCTTGGTAAATGTAGAATATCATACGATTATAAAAACACTGACTACTATCAATAGTTACTTTACCTGTTAGATATTTTACCAATAAATAGGTATGAAATTTTTATAAGTAGATAGTAGACATTTTTGTAGTAGATTAAGTAACTTGAATCGGAGCAAACGTATCTTTTAAGAGGAAAAATAAATTGTTCAGTCTAAACCTGAATAAATGAGGCTAAATCCCATTCAATTTTTATGCCTAGAACGCATTTTTTGTGATAATAAATTGGCGCCACTACTCTTATATTGAATGTCTTTGATTCATTAAAAGACACACTAAAAAACAACCAGAAGTACAAAAACAGAGACAAGGAGTAATGAATTGAAAAATAATTTAATACTTTGATTTCCAACTTTCGATATAAGATTAATAACATAAACATTTGTACCGCGAAAACATTTTAAGCCCCACTTTAGTTGACGAGCGAAAATAACATAAAACAAATCAAATAAAATTTTGAAATACGTTACAATAAATAAAGTCGGTGCACACTGAGTCTTGCAATTAATTAAATATGCATGCGACATAAAACTGAGTCTCTTTGAAATACATAAACTTGTGGATTAAATGACGGGAACCGGCGAGTTCAGACTTTGCTTTTATGGTCAGAATGCATTACACTGCCCGACTCGACATGATGCGAGACAAAAAAAAACAAAAATTTGTTTTTTTTTTCGTTCAAGTAAGCTTTTTGAGATTTAATACGATTTATGAGACTATTGCATTACTCATTCTATAAATTTAATATATTGACGTATATCGAGTTCAGAGGTTTAACATAAAAAGCCGTATTAGTGATAAATATATTCAAGAGATTTCAAATGTTATTAATTTTAGATATTGCCCAAAATAAAATAATTAAATTTATTATTTATTCAATAACTAGCAGTGCCCCGCGGTGTTACCCGCGTAGTTCCCGTTCCCGTTGTTCCCGTTGTTTTCGGGATAAAATAGCCTATGTGTTCTTCCAGACTACAATCTATCTGTGTTCTAAATTTCAGCCCGATTCGTTCATACGTTAGGACGTGATTGAGCAACAAACATCCAAACATCCAAACATCCATACATTGACATTTATAATATTATAGTAGGGTTTATTTATTTAAATAAATCCTACTATTTATTTAGGGTTCCTCTCAGAATTGGGGCGCAGGCTCAGGGAGAATACGGGTGACTCCCGCTCTGGTGCTTTCCTGGAGCAAAGGTTGGCCATTGCCATTCAGCGTGGGAACGCGGCGAGCATAATGGGCACTTTTGCGCCGGGAGCAGTTAGAGGTGGGTTATTCGGAGATTAGTTTTTTAATTATTATTTTACTTGTAAGTAGATTTATTCTTTATTATATTTTACATCTCAAAGTTAATTTTATTCATAAAATGTTGACCAATTTTCTTTATTTAATAATTTATGATATTTTTGACTCTTAGTGGATTCTACGCAAGGCTTTGGGAGGCCTTTGGGATGGGTGGTGAAAAGATTTTGTCAAGTCTTTTCACCACTCATCCACAGTATCTGAAGACAAAAGTCTTCAACCATGGTGTCCTATCTGGTTTGACCTACGAGCTATAATTGGTGTTTCTCTAAGGAAAACCATCTGCTATAAAATAATCATTAGAGAACTTAAATCATCAGTATAGCTCATCGCATTAACAAACTGAAATGGCACTCATAACCTTTGGTGTAAACGGGTTCTAAAATGGAAATGGCGATTCAGTAAGCTTTTTGTAAGGCGCTATGAGACGTGATGTAATGATGTTATTGGTAAAGTAGCTAGTAAAATATGGAATCCTATGAAGGCTCGACCTGACTGGCTCTTAATAAAAGAGGTATGTCCAGCAGTAGACGATTATAGGAATATAATCAAATCTTTGGTCATCATGACCGAAATATTGGGCCATTCTATCATAGTTAGGAGACAAGTTTAATTACTTTTCAATTTATTCCGATTATAAATACTGTCACGACTTATCGCATTTGGGTCTTGGTGCGCCATAACCATAAGTTGACGATTTTATGTCATTCTGAGTGTGCAACCGTCCTAAGTAGCATGGAAACTTTAATGACAAAAGATATCTTTGAGAAATACGAGTTACATTAAAAGATTGAAGCGACGCCGCTGCGAGTAAAGGATTTCTTTCTAATAAAATATGTAATTTCTTGTGAATAATATTAAGATAGAGTTTAATAATTAAAATAAAAGAAAACTTGCGATGTTAAACTTAGAATTTACGAGCATTAAGTGATTGAAATATTTTATTGCTTCTGATTATTATTAACTCCATTGCAGTGTCCGTTTGGGTAGTGGAGTCGTACCTACTTGTTTATCAAACATCATGTAGTAACGTGCAAATATTCCCGAATTTCAAATAACAAAACTGAGCTCACAAAATTATAAATTTGCCCTTTTTCTATCGGACTTGTGCGTAGCTTTAGCATGCGAGATCATTTTAATGGAGATGTTCCAAAACTTTAAACGAAGAGGATCGACTCCAATTTGTAATATGCATATGCATAATATGAATACGTTGCCTGGGTGGGTATTCTCTGATGGATTCAATCTAGCTGTCTCTAAGTCTAGAAGGAATCGTTTTCTAGATTACTATCGAATATTTATAATCAATTTCTAGATATGGGAAAGAAAGGTTACGTGGACCGTCTATATTTTTCAACCACTATGGTGACTCAACTAAAATAAGTACCTACAATACAACTACAATAGGATCAGTATGCATATTTTTTCCGTATAAATATCTTTTCCAATATTACCTTTGCCAGTTATTCTACCGCCAAGCAGTAATGTGCAAACATTACTGTGTTCCAGTTTGAAGGGCAATGTTTCCAGAGAAATTACAGGGCTTAGAGATAGAACAACTTGATCTCTGGGTGACGAGCGCTATGCAATGCTAGGTAATGATTTGGACTCTTCATGTTCCAATAGCTGCGTGTCACTGTACTGTTATGTGTTACTGTTATGTTGCTTACCATCAGGCACATGTCTTGCTCGTCTGGTCACTTTCCATTTTTAAAAAAAACCTATGTTTGTATTTGACTACCATCAAACTAACATACATAGGTATTATGTACATGTTAAGCGATAAAGCGGTTTACGATGGACCTTACTTCATACTCCACTTCAAGACACCTAGATTGTACCCATCCGTCAGGGTGTATCCTCTCGAACATCATATCTACGTTGACCCATGGCACCCATACGTTGCCATTTACCATTTTGATGTCTTAACAGACTGAAAATTTATCTGCAGTGTTCTATTCTCTCTTCTAAAATTCTGTCACGAGTTTTAAGTTTAAAAACGTTTGCAGATACTAAAAAGTGTTCTCTTGTTGTCCAATTATTATCTCGCTGACAAACTTAATTATGGCGTCGGATTCACGCTCTCTGTTCCGGAAACTGGAATGGCTGTGACTAATAAATTTGTCTCGTTTGATGCACTTGTACTTTGGGCCTTTGATAATCTGAGCTGATTGTGTGGTCATCTGAGAAGATGTTCGATGCTCTGTTATGTACCAATGAAAGCATTATACGATATGATTTAAAAAAAATTGGTACTTAACTGATTTTTGAAATAATTGGTTAGCTAGTTAGTATTTGTCTCATTTGAATTATATCAAATCCGGTTCAGCGCTTTAAAAAAAACACAATTTTAGTATTGCAAAATATATTTTCTCAATGTCAGAATTCATTTTTTAAAATGTTCTAAAGTTAATAAAAAAAATATGTAATTATTAAAAATGATATTAAAATAAATGATATTTCCATTTAGGAGAAAACTTTAGATCTAAGTTTCTAATTTATACGTAGTATGACCACTATTTATAGAACAATGTAAATGGATGGTGCTTTCTAGAACTGATGTAGGTATATCGAGATAAATAAAGCTGAAGATAGGGCTGAGTGGCGAACCTTGGGAGAAGTCCATGTCCAGTAGTGAACTAAAATAGACTAATGATGATGACTGAAAAAGTTTTATAAACAACACATTTTTACCTTTATAATGAAGCAGTATCACAAGTCAGGCATTATCTGCGCATCTCGCGCGCATCGCGCATCACTCATCTCCTGATGGATGCTCGGCGGCGCATCCCTTCCGGGCATTTCAACGCCTTTAAACTGCCCTTTTTCATCATTTTTTTCATCATCCGATTCATCATTTACGAGATGAAACGGTTTTTTGTACGCGGCGCCAACATCTTACTTTGTACCATCATATTTTTCGTCTTTTTTCATGTTTGATTGAGTAGCGGTCGTCTGGAGTTAGCTTCCGTCACAATTAACTCAATTTTAAAGATTTATGCGAGGTATAAATAAAGTTTTGAGACTGTTAAATTGATTTATACAGCGCTCTGATAGATTTGTGGATAGTTTTAGATTGGAAGGGCGGATGGAAATATCGTAGAGTTCGTTGACGTGATGAAATGTCTATGAGAAAAAGAGCAAAATATAGAATTTTGAAACAATTTTTCAAGGGACAATTTTTATAAAATATTTCGATGTAGTGAAAGCTGTGTTTTGCTAGGTAGTGATTTCAACTCTTCATTTTCAAATTCTATGCCACTGTGTTGTCATGGATATGCCATCAGACGCACATCCACTTTGACATTCAATTCAATGATTCTATCAAATTAATAAAAAAAGTGTTAGTTATCGTCCATGTTTGAAACCAATTTATGTTTGCATAACTTGTTATAATAATTTGTAGGACTTCACAGATAAAATAGATTTTATCTGTATCGTTGTTCCTGATTAAAATTATTTATTGCATTTGTCCCTCGCATTCTATTATTTTGATGTCATATGTCAATAAAATTTTATGTCATTCGAATATTAAGCGTAAAATTATTGGTATTCCAAAAAAGATCATTATAATACAGTTGTTATTCTAATAATTCTTATTTATTTGACTATTATTTCAACAACTTATATTAGGTTTTATCATAATTGTATGGAATAAAGGAGAAACATTAGAATTTAATATTCATTAAGTATAATTCATTGTAATAATCGCGAGTCCAAGGAATTCATATTTTTGCAATAAAAATGAAGGTTGTAATAGGCTGATGTAACGTGACACTTGATTGGTAAGTTTTAGAGAAATTATCAAAAACTAAATGGTTATTCGTAAAATAACCAATGAAATTCCAATCGTCACCTTAGTCTGATTTAAGAAGATCTAAGTCTAATATATTTTAATGTTGCAACGTTTCTTTGTCTAGCAGACACAAAGTCATAAAATTGTGCTAAATTTAGTCTTCTTTAATACGTTTTGAGTTCTTAATCAATTTGACTTATATACCTCAACGTTGTTGCTTTAACAGCATTTGATATCTCAAACGTTTGAAACTGCTGTAAAAATTATTTGGCAGTTTTTTTGGCGATTGCAAGTTTTAGATAAAGGATTGGAATATGTCGAAAAGCGACTCGATGTGTTCTTCAAGGAGTTCATGTGCTGGCCTAGAGCCTTTGGCGAGGTAGAGCTTCTGAGGAGACTGTTCCAAGGGAGTCTGGGGCGAGGCCTCTTTTAGCCTTTTAACAGTAGTCATGTCAAAGTTATGTGGTGATTTCTTCTTTCCTCTACTCTTGAGGGAGGGTCTTCACTTTTACCTTCCTGCCGAAAACAACCTGCAGGACAACGAACGATAGGGATATCAAAATAGAGTCATTCTACCTTGAAGATGCATTTGTGAAAATTCCTTTAAAATTACACTCATACAAACTATTGACGACCCCATTTCGAGTATAGACGGCATCAGTTCCGGATCGGATGTTTTATTATCGTTTTAGAAGTATATTAAAAGTCAGTCAAAAACATTTTATTACTGTTTTACGAGCAGAAATCGGATAGTCCATCTTTTTAACGAACCAAATGATTTTATACTCAATGTTTTTTATTGTTTTATGTATGACGATATTAATTTTCATTGTTACTAAAAATTATTTAATAGGTTTTTAAGTTTTTTAAGTATTGCGTTTGGATTTCTACAGTTTTAGACGGTCTTTTTATGATACGATTTATTTTCTTTAAACTGTTATAAACGATGAATATTTTTATAACACCTAGTTTATGGGTGTTTTGTTACAGAAATAATAGCAAATTTAGTAAATTTTAAGTTTTATTTTCAATATTTATCTATGATTTATTGCCTTATTGAAAAAGGAATTTCTAATTTCGACATGCGTCGAAAATTCATTTACAGACTAGTAGCGTAGTAGACGCAGCACATGAAAAAAATGACATATTCCAAGAAAGCTATCTTTTAAGGACAGGCGTTACCAACCCACACTTGCCCAGCGTGTGGTGATTTAAGACATTGATGCTCTTCTTGTTAGAGAAAATCCTAGTTGTAGAAACATGAAGCGGGTTTCTGCTTACAAGTGGCACCACAAGGATATCTCCTTCTTCTTTCCCTTTGCACACCATATCGCTTCGAAACAGATACGAGATAAATTCCCTAAGTAAAGACGCCCCCCACGTAAACATTTAAAATACAAAGCTATAATAATATATTTATCTGGTGTTCTCCGACATTTAACACGTCGTATTTTGACGTTCTTTATCGTCGACAGTGTCAATTGTACAAGCTCCATACATAAATACGGTTAAAGTGTTAGACCGTGTCGGTTTAAGAAATTCTGACAATTCCTTTAAAGTGAAGGGATTTCGTGGATCGTTGAGTGAGACAAGATCCTAAATGGGTAAGTTTATGTAGTTAGGTACCGAGTCCCGTAACAATTTACGATGAATTCGGTTGAACTATAAAAAGTTAGTTTCTTATTGAGGTGGAGTATTAAATTATTTCCGATATTGAGTTGTTACGGTTTCAGGTTATGGGAATGTAAGAATGTTGAAGTTTATTGACCTTAGAGGAGACAGGCCGCGGCAGGCGTTGAGGGGGATATTTACTGCTTGTTCCGCCTACGCTTTATTTTTATTGTTTTCTAATTTCTTTTATCGATTTATGTATTGTATGTTTACTAGGTAGTAGCCGCTTCACTTCAGCTAGCAGCTGATAATAGCTAAAGGTTAAAGATTAATCCAAATTACTAGTCGTAGGAAAGGCTTATTTTTTATGGTGGACTGGAATACGACAATAATGATTAGAATCTTGATTAGAAGTCTTATTTAAGAACCAAATGTTCAGGTTATAAGTAATTTTAATTTACTTCTGTGACTCTGCCACCAAGCCATGTTTGAGGAAACCTGTGAAGGTTTTATATTGTAGGAAACCGAAGCTCTGTGCTGACGAGCCCAACATCCCCGTCATATTCCTGCATGTCGATCATACGTTATTGCATTTCACACAAAAATAATTTAAAATATTGCACAAATAAGAAATTAAATAGGCAGTTAAATCGGCATGTCTAAGGTTATTCCATCACAGGCAGTAAATTTTGTCTATTTTTCTTTTATTTATTGAATGTTTTGATCAAAACAGCGAAGATACAAAGTAGGAAAGAGATGAGTCCTCGATCCTCGCATTCCTTGGAAACAGGCGACTAGACTCCGGCGAGTGCTGGAGTTATGAATGATAGGATATGCTCCGATCTGCGACGCGGGAGATGTGTCTTTCAAAATAAATCTAAAAATACAACTGATATCTGGGGGATTTAAATAAATTTACTAGTTATTAGAACAGTTATTGCACCTTTGTCTTTATTGGTATTATCAAACTGAAATAGCTGATCATACCTGTCGTAGGCTCGTTATTTAGAGGCCGAGAATTGGCAAGCATAGCGTAGGACGCCATGGAACTGATGAGACGATACTCGCAAAGATGAAGACAGGGGTTGGAAAGGACAAGTCGAAGATAGGGCTGAGTAGCATACAACAGTGGACTAGGGTAGGCTGAAGATGATGATAACCAGTTACTGATTGATTGATAGATTGATTATATCTTTAAAATTAGCCCCAAATTAACTTCATACATCTGGTCCTAACTCAATGTCACTGATGCATAAGCAGCCCAATAAATGTTCCCACTGCTGGGACTCGGGGCTTTTTCTCGCAAGGAGAGAGTCAAGGCCATATATAATCACGCTGGTTGGTGGATGACACATGACATCAAAAGATTCTAGGTACATGTCGGTTTCCTCACGATGTTTTCCTTCACCGTTTTTAGGTTCCGTTCCGTTCGTACCGGCATTACGCACATAACTTCGAAAAACCAGTGGTGCGCGTGGTGGGATTTGAAGCCGGATCTCCGGATCGGCAGTCGCCGTTTGCCCGACTAGACCAACCGTACCTAACTTCAAACGTCAAGTGATGCATCGGGTGGCAATTAAAAATACTAGTGTTATCTATTACAGGATATATGACGTGGTTAAATGGTTAAGCGAGTCCCATTATTTCAGTGCAGTTTCATGCACCATGTTTACAGGTAATCTAGTGAAATACCGCGATTGCTTAATATGGCGTTAAAGTTTGAGCTCTTATTTTCGATCAATTACCGGTTTATTTTTATACCTTTTAATCATGAGTCAGATTCTCATTCAATCTGATACGACGTCAATACGGCGCTCGTCATGCTCAGCCAAAACTTTACCTAATTGATTCGAAATTCAAATTCCAATTTTTCTGTAAATTATCATCTCTGCTGGTGGCCAAGGTTGGAATGTTTCCTTATTGGCAGTCAAAATCAATGAATATTTAAAAAATATTGATGGAATCAATATTAATGTCAAATCAGAAATTCTTAAAAAAATAAAACCACTAAATTAATTTAGATTTGACTAGTGCGGGACCCCTGGTCACCATTTTTAATACTAATATATACGTTACATATTCACATACCTAATAACAAATTAAATCTTCGGACATGTCGATTTGTACAAATATTATTTTACAAACTTAATGTCCACGTTTCGCAAATGGCGCTATGACTTTTCAGCAAGTGTTATTTTTGTGAAAACTTGAAATAAATAATTATAGGTTGACATTTTTCACACCACACTACACTTAAATTGAACCATACATTTTTATCAAGATGACTTCAATCACTTGTACAATATTCTTTAGACGGACCTAATTTTGCCAAAGTAAATCACAAGTAATCTTGACCACACTTTTTCTTTTACGTCTCAAATACGCCTTACGATTCCATCACTTCGAAAGATAAATTAACCTTCTTTGGGCCTTACCACCTCCATTCGCGAGGCCGACTCCATTATAATACGTCAACGCCAATGCGCTATCTAAATGGTGTTTGAAATGCTTCCATCAATAAGCGTTGAGTGTGGATCGCTGTTGCCGCGTCCGATCTTTGTTTTTCCCTAATTTATTGCATCCGTGGTCGTGACGCCGTGTGGGTGAATTTTTAATGTATTTGAATGTCCTTTTAGCTCAAGATAGAGAAAAGAAGACAAGTGTAAAGAAGGTAGAGAGGAGTTTGTTCAGCATTGAGAAATTTGAGCTCCCCAATTCCCAATTAGTATGCTAGTAAAAAAAAGTTTTGCTGGAGGTACGATTACATTCAAGGTCAAATGGAAGCGGTATTTATTATGCATTATATTATTCAATGCAGTGATCATCGTTAGAGGAATTGTTACTACGTAACTGAAACGTACTACGTAAATAATGCTGATTGAAGTAGATGAATATCAACTAGTGTATTAATTAATTATACATACGGTTAAGTTTGGCTAAGTGTTATAAGTATAATAATCATCTACATTGGTCTTCTTCCATGTTTTACAGGTGATATGAAAATGAAACGTGTTGATTTTGAGTAATTTCCGCTGATGGCTGAAAAAAGACAAACGCACAATTTATGTGTACAGTTCAGGTTAATTAATTACCAGCTTGGTGCGTGAAACTGTGCCGAAATACCCGCACTAAATAAACACCAAAATAACCTTTAGGAATTTTCATATAAGAGTATGTTGATATATTGAGATAAGATTTGTACATTCCCAAAAAAAACAGATCAAAAAAATTATTTGAATCTCATCAAACTTTTTTGGGTATGTCTTGTTATTGTTCAAAATGTTATACATCATCTCGCCATAACGACGAAAAAGTAAAAATTAAATTATAATTTTTCACATCCATTTTTAAAGAAACCTAAACATAATCCCACTTAAGTTGTCTGTATATGGTATAAGTATTCCTGTAAACAAATCTACCGCTAAATAAAATATCCAGGTTCATGAAGCAAGTTTTAAAGCAGACACGAACGCAGTAGCTTCTAAGGAGATAGCGAGTACCCTAATGACAATTAATTACCAGCATATCGCACAAACATACGCTCAGGTACGTTCTATGCGACCCATGCGTACTTGTACTGAAGCCATAGCTTAAATACTAGTTAGTTCGACACATCTCTACAAGCATCAATAGGGTGACAAAGCGTTGCATGTCCGCGGAGAATGTCCGCGGTACAGCGTGTTCACACGATCAGATTGCGCTTGCTTTATGGCATCCAACGCTTGCCATTAGCCTTCGCCGCTGCTTGAATTGCCTAATTAGAATTACACGGTCCGTTGTGTCGAGGACTTGTTTTCGCGTGCCTAGTTCTGCGATCTTGATGGGAGCTGTCTTTTTTGAATTTCGAAATGTGCATGTCGAAATCATTTATTTTATTCAGTGCGCTTTTCATTTGTTATTTTTCAAGCTTCGGTTTCGTTCATCTTGATGGAGAAAAGTTCTTGTTAATTTTGCTTGATTTAATGCAATGGAAATAAGAACATCGAATTATTATTGCTACCTTTAATAAAATCTAAAAGCAATTTGTTGTTAAGATTAGTTGTAAGAATTTTATTACAATCACATTTGCAAGCTGCACCCGATATAAAAGAGATTATTTTATATGCTACAGAAGTAAAAATAAAATCCGAACGTTTGAAGCTCTGCTATCGAAATAAATTATAATTATCGGCGTCAACTCTTACATTACAGCTTTTAAGGTTCGATATAAAAATCTAACGAATGCACACATAAAAAGTATCTTATCCGTTTACAATAAAGTTATCGTTGAAATATCGATACAATTTCCTTGATCCGAGAAATAAAACCGTGTGTCTGTGACGTTTGTGTACAATTTACTCGCTTTGCTGGACAGGACGCGTCGTAAAATTGAAGATGTAATGTCCACTGATAAGTGCCACGTCGGTATCGGGCTGTCTCAGCGTGACAGTTTTATCGTGGACACCCTACCAAGGGTTCTGCAAAAAAATAGTCATTGATCAGGATTTAGTGTAAAACCTTTTTATGGGTTTTTCGAATGTAATTTCGATTATTTGCAATCTGTTTCATTACTACGCAAAATTTCATGCAACCTGTTGCGATTTAACGATTCTTCTTTTTATATCCTGACAGCAAATAAAATTTCGCGTATATCGATAAAACACACGATCAAGACAGAGTTTGGGGTCTCAGGTAAATTTAACGACGTCCCAAAAATAAGTTATTGGTTATGTAATGATTTTAATTCTGTTAATCATTTATGTTATAATACAGTGTTTTATGAACTCAATTTACATGGAAACTTTGTTAGTAAAGTTTAGTAATAAAAACTCATTTTCAAGAGTATGCACATCTATTAAAAAATAAACTACTGCTATTTTTAATAAATGATGTGAAATAGCGTGTTTACCTAAAAGAAACTAATACATTCCGGAATTGAAAACTTCAATATTGTACTATTCAATACATCGAGAAAAACCCACTCAAGTAGTACATACCACTGTCTATGCGTTACTATCACAAAAGTAGAATCAAAGCTGTAATTCATATACCTACATTCAGTTAGTTAGTTTGGTTCGAATTTGAATACATTCCTGTGGAGTCGAGTCATTAGTTTTTTAGAACGTCAATCATGACGTGATGACGGTTTTTTGAGCTACGCACAGTCTGATAGAAAAAAAACGACGTGTTGGTGGTGCATACTTTCCGAAATGTATTCGATAAAAATGCGGTAAGCTGGCAACTTTTACGGTGATATTCAAAAATATTCACTATTCTGAAAAAATAAAAACCGACAACAAGTGACTACCACTTGTTGTCGGTTTTTATTTTTTCAGAATAATTAAATTATTTGTGTTGTATATTGTACGAGTACTTTCAGCATTGACAGTATTACCGCTAATTTAAACATTGTTGTTGCGCAATGCTTACATTTATTGAAAAAAAAAAGTAGGTATAATTACGCTTATATAGGTACGCTTGTGTTAAGAATCCCTAACGAGGGGTCGTACTGTTCTATTTTGTAGAACAGTACTAGATTATATATGGAATAAGTATTCGTAGTTCTGGCAATATCTGTGGTAACTTTGGGTCGAATACGACTGGCAACACGGCATTTGTCTATGGTACGAGAAAAAGAAGGGAGATTCGGGATTCTCTATTGTAACGTCGGTTTTGTAATGCAGTTGGAAACAGTTGAATAAATGAGTAATATAAAACCACCGTTGTTTGTATTATGATAATTAAAACTTGCGACATATAAAACTCAAAGACACATAAATGAGCTTAGGTCAAATATTTTAGATGCAGTGGTTTTAGTTATTAAAAGCTGTTTTGAAATAGTTTTTGTAACAAATGATTCTGATTCTGATACATTTAAATGTGTTGTTTTTGGGTTGACATCCATATAGTTCACCATCAGACATATGCTTTTGTCGTCTTTTCACTCTATTTTATAAAAAAAACTATACAAACACAAAAAGCCACTTCCATAGAACCTACTACTTATCCCATGACATTTGGCGCCAACCGATCCCTTTACATTGACGATCCATCAATCATACGTCATCTCCGGCGAATCCATCATTCTGTTAATTAATTTATCAAATAACTTACATCTCTACCCACATATTATAACATTCGATTATAATACTTACTGTCCACGAAATAAAGGTTAATAGTTGTATGATAATGTCACCAAAAGCAATTATAAGTCTTGTTTACCTGTTAAGATCGATGATCGGTGCGCAGGCTCCGATTGTGCCGATAAATGTTAATGATTAAATTGGTTTTAACGATTATTTGAGCTGTTGTCAGCTCTGAAATGTCAATAAACTTGCTAACTTAAAATATCGCGAGAAAACTTATTGGTTGGCGATGTTACACTTTTTATGAAGGCGGATCTCCAAAAACCCCAAAGTATTAATCCCACTAATATTATAAATGTCAAAGTATGGATGATTGGATATTTGGATGTTTGTTGCTCAATCACGCCGTAACGTAAGAACGGATCAGGCTGAAATTTGGAATACAGTTAGATTATAGTCTGGAAGAACACATAGACTACTTTTTATCCCGGGAAAATAACGGGAACGGGAACTACGCGAGTAAAACCGCGGGGCACTGCTAGTATGAATATATATAAATTACGCGTCACGTAGTTTGTCCGCGATGGACTCCTAAACTACCTACTTAATCTATTTTAATCAAATTTGCTTACCATGTACAGTTTAAATCTAACTGGAGAGATAAGATAGTTTTACTTTATATATCAATACTTACCCGAGCTAAGCCTCTAGAACTGACCGGTAGTATTATATATATTTTTTTAATTCCGTTGAACTAAAAATATAGTACCTATCATACCTACTAGCATACACATATTACAAAGATTTTAAAGGTCTTCGTTTACAATACTACAGACAAACTTTGACATTCCTCACAGCCTCAATCGCGCTCGATCCCAAAACCAATATTATCCAGTCTCTAAAAATAAACTTTTCACAAGTAAGTTGGGAAACAATAGCGCACGGCTCTAAGGCCGGACCACACGGACGCGCGGCGACAGGTCGCCTGATGGATCGGCCGATTGTCCGCCGACTGTATCCATCATCGGCCGATTGTCCGTCCAGTGTATCCGTCACCGATAGGGTTGCTATCTGCTGAGGTTATTTATAGATGTCAAGATATCAACGGAGAAACGATATTGGATTCTAATGATTTTTTTTCTTGAAAAAGAAATAGGCTGCTTGTATGATAGATGAAGCAGCTGCAATGTATGGCCTATATGTATGTATGTTAAAATCAGCCTATAAAATTTTCCAAAAAAATGCACACTGACTCATATGTATATTTTACATTATATTATTAATATAAATTAATATGTTATGTTAACCCAAATTTGACTCAGGGCTTTAGTTGGTTCTCGGTCACATGAGGTGGCAAGTGTGGAAACTACAGTATCTGTCATAATGTTATTTGGACTTAAGCACCTACTAATATAGCTATGTAAGCACCCAAAAACATTGGCTTAAAATATATTAATACTAGCCGGATCCCTCGGTTTTACCCACGTGGTTCCTGTATCCGGTATTTTTCCGGGACACTTCGTTCAACAAAATACGTAATAAAAAAACCGAAATATAAATGTTTCTTTAAAAAAAAAAATACCGTTAGATTTGTACGTGATCCCTGAGTGCTATACTATGCTATATTTTATATGTACCACAAGCGAATATTATTATCGGGGAGAATCGCTAGCTATTAATATTTGATCACATTTGCAAATGATATTAGGTATGTTTTGTTAACGTTCGTCATCCCTGCTTTCTCGGCTGACGAGCCCTCACTGACGTCTTGATTGATAGCTACATCACCCTTCTAAAGAGGATACTGACTTACTTATCATCTATGATAGATATATAGAAACATTTTATTGTCTCCAGTACAAAATAATACAAGCAAATTGAGGTAGTTTTAAAGCTACTGAATCAAATAGCGAACTTGTCGCTAAAAGTGGTTTCTTTCAAGCAGTCGAAAGACGAGAGGATGAAAAAAGATGGAAAGAAACATCAAATAAAAATAGATGGGGTGAGGATACAGTGTGGCTTTAAGGTATCATAGAAATATACTTAAAATATTAATGATCATACATTTTAATACTTTGAATACTTACAGCTTAGAATGTGATGATGATCTATATATAATATTTACCTTTAAATAAGTAATCTATACAAATTTTTCTACTTAGAACTTAGTGAGATTTTACAAAAACGGCAACCAAACTTTGAGTTTATGTATTTATATAACTACTAGAACTCCAACACTTCTTTGAACGTTAAAAACTATTAATCTATACCATGTTCAAATCAATTTGAACACAACAAAAAAACATCAAAATTGGTCTAACCATATTTTAAAGGAGTTGAACTGAAACACGCATAGAAAATTAATATTGATGAAAATGTAATAAAAAATTTAAACAACATTATTCAGTATAAATGTGTATGTTGTTACATTGTATCTGGTGCCAACAAAACATTTGGCTGTTTGTTATATTGATGGTTTTAAACTTTGCAATCATCAATAACAGATTTTAAAATTTCACTTTTCACTTATGTTTATTCTGAAAACGAAATCGTCTTGTGAAGTTACAATTTAATATAAATTTGAATTTTGCTTTATGTATATTAGCTCATTTTGGATAATAATTATTGTTCGTCGTTAACAACCTGCACTTGCACATTGCTAAACGTAATTAATTCCTACTTTGATAAATGTTATAGGTAGGATTCCGAGTTTTTTCTTTATCACTCAATCTAAATAATATCTTCTCTAACAGCACCGCACGGTTTTACCTGCTTAGCCCCTTTGTCGTGACTTATCCCGCACAAAAATAACCTACGTGCTAATCCCGACTATCTGTGTTCCAAATTTCAACCCGATTCGTTCAGCCGTTCCAACGTGATTGAACAATAAGCATACAAACTTTCGCATTTTCAATTTTAGTACCATCTTTAACGTTTGTTAGTTAATTGTTTCCGTTCTATAGCATGGTTGCATTAACGCAGCTCAGATCAAAACCAAACAAATTAAACACAAACAAACGACCATTATATGCGTTCTTTGAATTATTTTACAGCGGATCCGATCCGACGCATCTAGTCCCTCTATCACGGATTCAAAACCTCGTAAATCCACCTGCTTGCTGACTATTTGTCAATTACCCACTGCCATATCGCATCGGCGGCCATCTTGTGGCATGTAAATGTCACTGCGCGCGCACCAATTACACTGCGCGGGCGCATGCTGACGGCAACAGCGCACGCAGCGATACCATAAACCTTCGCGCCTTTTATAGAAGTGGAATCAGCTATGGGCAGATCGGCAGGTCCAATTAATGCTGACAGCTGATACTGGGGTGGGTTATACGGGGATTGATCCTTTTTGAGGATTAACTACGCTGTTGATTTTACAATACTTAACGCTGTTGTTCCAAAGAGAAATTTAAACGAAACTGTCAATTTTTTGACTTAAGTGGGATCGGTGTGGAAGTTTTCAAAGAGTGTCAAATGGGTGAAACTGAATACGACCAAATTGAGTCAGTCTATTTTGGAAACATGGTTAGATCTAATTACATTAATTTCTATCTAAGAAGAGATTTTTGAATAGAGTGTATGGATGCGTTAGTAGACCTTACGCAGATAACCTTAACTGCCGATTAGGTTTGTTGCTAGATCTGAAGGTAAGAAAGACCCTCAAACTTTACTTACTCTCCAATCAATGCAAGGTTTGAAGTTAATGTAGAAGATTATAATTCTCAAGAAGATCTATGGCTGATAGTATTTATAGTTATGTTAAGACATGGGCTATTGTTTGTTTTAACTAAATATGATGAAACTACTGATAATTTTGCCAACGAACAAATTCGTGGAAAATTCCTGACATGTTGCAAACAAGGACAAGGAAAACAAACATCAACCTTTGTTTATCAATCGCTTGATTTCCTCAGATACCCTCCACAGTTTACCGCCATGACTTGTACTCTATCAATATCGTTTGTAAGATTTGCAGTAACGGTATTTCATATTAAACATAGAATTTATTTCAAAATCGTGAAGGTCCCATCAGTACTCCGGGCAAATCTAACATCAAAAGATATCGTAAGAATTACTATTACAAGTATTCCAGTATCGGTATGAGATAATTCAATATGCAGTCTGACCGTCCTCCCCTCGCCCCGGGCTGCATTATCCTGCCATTGTGGCGGGCTCGTCTGTTACTCCTCACCTCCATGTACAGAGGCCTAGCTTAATATGTGCATCACGATCCACGCATATATGGACCGTGTCTCCGCCCAACCACCACCGGCCAATCCTACCGCGCATTTAAAACGTCGCATTGTATGTATATCGACTCGAATAAATTGAGTTATTGACGTGCCATCACGAGGACGCACCAATAATCCAGGATTTAAAACCGCTTACCCCAGAAGAAAGCGGAGAGGCTACAAATCAATCGGCCGAGCACTCCATAAATTAGCGGGAACAATGACCCTGAATTATTGGCCCGTATCGCGGTATTGTTCCTTTTTTCGTGCACAAATGAGACGGCGACTTATTAGGTTTCGGTATTCGGTCCGCGATCGCACGTCGCGATAGGGCTGCGTCCGTTCGACTCTTAATTATTCAGAGACAATAGTGCTAGTCGCTAATTGAAGCGATCGTCGCGATCGCTAATGCCCGTATCTGGTGCTCAATCATGCGGCCGCGATATTTTTCCCTTTCGCGTCGACGCATTAACATAAAACATGTTGGCCGGACGACCGTCCATATTTCTGCTACCGGTGGCGTCGTGACGCGGCCGGTATTGTGCGCGCGATACGGATCGCACACGATATTTAGAAGTCTTAAATCGGCGAGTTAACGAGACGGAGGACGGCATTGTCCTTTTAATGATAATTTTAAGGGGGGTTTTCTAAGTTGACGCGTCGCATTAAGGGGTGGGACGGTTTCATAAATATTTTATTGGTTGTGAGCGAGGCCACCTCTCTCATTACGCCGGGCGATCATTAGTGGCGATAAAATGCGGTCGGAGGCGTCTGCTTGGAGCGGTGCATTCTTAACACGTTGCCTGCGGACACATGCCTTTGTTTTCGCATTGGATTTGTAATTACCTCCGACTTTGGGGTTAATGGACTGCCCTCTGTAACTGAATTAAGCGCTCATATACTCAGCTCCTTTGATTATTTTAAATAGAACTGGGAATTGCACGTTCTTTTTGCCACTGAAACGCAACCTAAAACAAAAAAAATAACGATAAAAATGTTCATTCTAAATCGCTGTCATTTTAATTTAACGTTTCATTTCAATACATTTGGTTCAATTATCAATAGTATTTGATTAATCATATAACACATTAAAGACTTCACTACAACATTTCTCGAATAAAATTAAATCATTGGCATTCGCAAGTAGGTATAGGTAGATATTTATATCTCGACTCACTCAGAATTTCCCAATTTTCTTGCAAAATTGTACAAATAAATATTTTTTGAGCAATCAAAAAGCAGACGGTTTGTCTGAGTGTAAGTGGCTGCCGCCATTTACGAACAAATGCAATGTCAGAGTTTTTTCGACTATTTTTTATCAATCCGAAGAGATGTGTGACGATAATAAAATATACAAACAGTACGGCTGTTTTGAACGGTTCCTTGTCGAATCAATAATATTAAACTAAACACCATATTTTGTACTTTCCGTCATTATTTTGCCTAGCTTCGTAACTTAAAGTTATACTTATCTAAGTACCTACTTATTTGCCACGTCTTATTAGCCTAGCTTGGCGTCAGCCTAGAGATCAAAGCTCGCCATCTAAGTCAGCGCTTTCTCTAGAGCTTTATGATAATGAATTCAGCTTGGTGGGGCCTACTTACACTACCTATCGACAGTGCGAGGATCTTTGTGCATGTACAGCTAAATGTTTTTTTTTAACTAAAATTAATATTGAGCACTCTTCTTTGGTAGTGCGCTAGAGCAATGAGCATCTGAACTAATCTCCAGCCGCACTTAGGCTACTCTCGCCTCTCCAGGCTTAATCAGAACTCAAAAAATATTTTCCATGCCATTTCAATCGAACAGATTTATTGAAACAAAGTGAGCAAGTGTCAATTTTTTTAATACGAAAAAAAAAGATAAGATAGAAATCGAATCATAGTAAATAATAAATATCGGTATAAATTTCTCACACAGCATCATCTAAGCAAAACTTGTAGCTTGTAGCAAAGCTACAGAAGCCAGATCATAGGTATAATTTTTAAATGTGTCGCTAAGCGCAAAACTCAAGAATTCAATAATTTTTATTCGTGTTTTCGTTGATGCCATACAAAAAAAAACGTAATAATTGCGAGAAAATATTAACAAGTACATTTTTAGTACAATCTTACGTTCCCATGTATGCCACAAAGTAAAATAAAAAGACTTGACTGTCAAACATTTGACGTTTATCATTTTTTTTCGATTGGTCTCTCTGGACAGTACGAAGTCTGATCAACTAGTTAGCTACACGTATAATGTTGAATAAATAGTTGTATATACGCAAGTTGTATGATTCTAACCTTTCGTAAAGCAAGTTGTGATAACTTTCTAGTAGCCATTCACGTTATATAGGTTTTGGTGTTAAACTGTTAGATCTACGATCGAAAGCCCAACAATACGGTCTGTTGAAAAGTCACGGACATTGGGCTTGGCACAAGTCACGATCACATAGCGTTTTATAAAAACTAACAAAATTGTACATTGCTAGTTTTTATTTACATTAAATACAACAAATACCTTAATTTAATAAATTGAATAAGTACTTAAGTCTAAATAAAACATGGTGGATATTTTTTTATTTTGTTGATGATTTACTTTAATACTGACGTATCTAAGTGGTCAGTTATTAATTGGAAATAAATTATTTTGATTAAGATTGTCCCTTAAAATAATAAACAACTTTGAGCATTAAAAAAAATCTACAGTAGGTTAAGTTAGTTTGTAATCTCTAACGCCGTTTGATTACACATTAGATTAGAACAGATCCGTTACAATCTGACGGTTTTTAATTGACAATGACATTTATGAAAAGAAACACCAGGTGAACTCTCCAAGCTTGTCGCTTGGACCATTCGCAATCTCAAAATCATTTTTCATGATTGTGAGCGGTCGATCAATCTCGCGTCGTCGGAAGCCACTCAACCTCGCCCGTCACTATTCCGCTACAAATCGGTATTATTCGTAAAAACCGGTATATTTCGGTATATTCCGATATTGCGCTGTTCACTTTTTGAGTGATAGCTTGCCACTCGCCAACAAAACCTCGCAACTGAAACGACGTAACTTTTCTAACTTTACAATGGCACTTACGTCGTGTTATACTTAAGCTTTGTTACGGTGGAAAAACGTCGTATCTGGAGTTGTTCATTTTAGAGTTAGGACGTTGTTCTTTCGGGTGACTGTTGTCGGTTATCGGTGACCACACGCGATTATGGAGTACACGAAAAGTTACACACGAATAAACGATGATGAAGTGTTAAGGGCCGATTTGGGTCATATTGTCACGTAACTAACGTTTTTGGTACTAATGTACTTAACGCGAAGTTTCTTTAACTGTTCACGAGTGGATTAAACAGTGTTGGAGCGATTCCTTTATTTTTTATCAACAGCAAAGGTATCTACAGTGATGCATGATTATTTAGAAAAAAAAAGCAATTAATTCTCGAATCGATCTACCTTAACTTTGTTTCGTGGAAACACTCCAAATACCAACTGTTTTACTGTTAATTAAATATGGAAAAGCATCAAGCAAGCAAGATCCCACGATGTGGACTGCACCGCGTATTCTAAAACTCGTTGCAAAGTCTGCCTGGAGAAGTGCTACACTTTTGCCCATTATTCTGGCTACCTGCAGTGTTCAAACGTAACGGTGTTCCGCTTTGAAGGGCAATGTTTCCAGAAAATTACAGGGTAAACATATTTTATACATCTTATATCTGAGTGAACAGTGTCGTGCACTGATAGGCTGTAATTCGAATTCTTCTATTACAAATAGCTGTGTGCTACAGCATTGTTATGGACAGGTATGTTGGTTACCATCAGACGCATGTCTTGTTTGTTCCTTCACTGTATATTCAATACATGAAAACACAGTAGCATTTCGGGAGTGCTAACAGAAGTAAACACTTCAGACATTGTTACATGCAATTTATCTACGAAAAAATTAAGAAAGCGATGTTGAAAACAATAACATGTCGCGAGTGCAATTGTTATTTTTAAGCTCAAAAATCGCGGCTAAAAGAAGTTTGACTTCGAAAAGTTTTAAACTTAAAGTTACACCCGTATTTTTGCGCCAGAAGTTACAAAATCCAGTCCCAATAAAAGTACAGAATAGACACCACCTATTACCAGAGAACAGCGCACGTTTGTAAGTTACCCGTCTGTATAAGGACAGTCTGTCCGCTCGTGTTAGTTCGATGTGGACCTGTTTCTGGGCTGTCGTGGCCCGTGCTTCGAGGCGTCGCGTACCAGGCTACCAGGCCAGCTGCCTCCGTACGGTCTAGATACTTGGTAATTAAACTGATACTAAGAGAAACCAACCTTTATATTCGCAGTAGGAGGAGTTAACAAACCACATCTTTGTTAGTTATTCTACCGCCAAGCAGTAATGTGCAAACATTACTGTGTTCCGGTTTGAAGGGCAATGTTTTCAGAGAAATTACAGGGCTTAGAGATATAACAACTTAGATCTCTGGGTGACGAGCGCAGTGCAGTGCTAGGTAATGATTTTGGCTCTTCGTGTTCCAATAGCTGCGGTTTCACTGTGCTGTTATGTGGCAGGCATGTTGCTTACCATCAGGCACATGTCCTGCTCGTCTCGTCACTCTTAATTAAAAAAAAAGAAAATATATATTTATAAACCCGGCACATAAATTACACTGGAAAAAGTTGACAACTGTGGGTGACCTTGATCCAGCAGTAGGACAACTGAGCAGGCACAAAAGATGACATCAACCTAATATTTTTTTTTTATTGTTTTAACATCTGAAACAACTTCAACTCTCTACTTCTCAAAAGTCAAAGGTCATGTGGCCAAATGTAATCCGGATTTGGTTTCAGTGTCCCGAAAACTGTATGGTAATATCAGTATTAAACCAGAAAGTAATTATCAATCGATGTGCGAATAAAATACCGATTTATAAAAAAAATACGATACTAAAATGTTTTAAAACGGCATAAAATATACTTAATTGTTGAAAAGTTTTTGTTTATTGTTAAGCCCTTATTTTTTAGATTATTCTCTTAAACTTCAACATACGATTGTGGAAACAATAATTAAATAATTTCGCTAATTTCAGTCAGTTGTCTAGACTGAAAATATTGTAATAAAATTTGTTAATATTAAAAACAAAATGTGTTAATATTAGTAATTAGATTTGTAAATAACAGTAGCATAATTTAGTCCCAAAGAATAATTTACTAAATCAATGTAATGTGAAATATCGTTAATTCTGATTAAAATAATTAACACAAAACTATAGCAAAACTAAAAGTCACAATACATATGCCAAAGTTTCTTCAAACATTTCATTGTATTCAAACCCCCGACCTCCATACACTACCTGCATCAGTTCCAATCCCAATAAATCGCAACAAAACAACGAATACGCATAAATCTAACCGACAGCAACTAAAGAGGTATAAATATATCAAGTCCGCATACAGCCTTCGGATTCCACTCCGAGAAAATATCGCACCCGAATTCCCGACATTGACGGTAGAACAAGAAAAAAAAAATAAAGGAAAAAAGGCGCGAAAACGTCGGATTCCGATTTCAAACGAAGCTCCTCCCACGTGCGGCGGACAGGTGAATGCGACGCGCGCGCAGCTGCCCGGTGTTGCCAGCCGACGGCCGGACGCACTGATTCGCCCTTTTGTTTTTGGAATATATTATTGATATACAATGGCTTGACGGCGAGATTTCTGAAGCGAGGAGTGGAAGGCCTGGATAGTATGCGAGTCCTGAGGAATGAGGATTTTGCAACTGTGTAAATCTAATCATTGTTTTGTTGGTCTTTTGAATTTATTTAGTAAATCTTGTGTCTTATGGAATTATATTTCGGTTGCGTAGAAGCCTTATTTGCATAGAGAGTAACTATTTACTCATTTAAAGCATATTGTATCGAAACTTTAACATAACAATGGCTCCCCGTAGTGTTACCAGTGCAGTTCCCTTTCTCTTTATTTGTCTTTAATTAAAAGTATTTACATGCTATCCAGATTATAATCTCTGTTTTCAAATCGATTCGTTGGAGATGGAGTTTCGTTGGAACCATTCCGACGTGATTAAGTCACAAACATCTCAAATTTCACATTTACATTATTACTAGTAAAATCTCGCGGTATCACTCCCGTAGTTTTTGATACCGTTATTTTCTCGGGATTAAAACTGGTTTAAGTGTCATTTCAGACAGTTTTTAACTATGTAGGTCCCAAATTTCATCCCTTAAAAACACTTAAAAAGTGTCTGCTTTAAAGACACTTCCTTCTGTACATACATCCTTTCACTTCTTTAAATTTGGAGGATTTGTTACTTTGGTTAGGTTTTATTGTTCAGAATCTTTACTTTGGTAATCTATTTCACTGCAACATATCTCTCTTGCTCTACATACGAGTTTATCTAAAGATTATATAAGTGTTGTCTTTATTACACTTTGAAGAGTCCGACTAAGATTATGATTTCACGTTTATTGTTTGAATAATAATCTGTAAATAAGATTCGTACTTGTAAAACCACGATAGCTGATTTGAATTTTCTGTTTGGTGAATTAAGGTCTTACGTTGAAAACTGCCGTAGTTAATTTCATATTTTATTGTTAGAGTGATAAGGATCTTATTCGGGATAACGTGGTAACCCAGTTGCAAGAAATTTCGATTTTCAAGCGAAATATTATTTGTATGATCATCGCCTTCACACCTGAGTAGGTATTTTTTATCAGAGTGAAAGAAAATTTCTCGGGCAAACCGATATATTCATCTAAAAATAGCTTAAACGGAACACCATAATTTCAATTTTGTCGCTTTGAGTGTTGTTTTACGTCACAAACAATCAAAATGTCTCAAAATGTTTTTTGTTTTTCGTAAGTTTTTTAAGACATACTGCCTTTCATTAGCTATCATCGGTATCGACTCTGTCCTTGTATGAGAAAGCCCCGAGTCGCAGCAGTAGAAACACCATCGGCAAACTATTTAAGGTTGTATTTACTTACTAAGATCCTCTTGTATCTGATTCCATTGCACGCATCAAACGTATGCTAATCATCTCTTCAAAATTCCCGAAGTGAGATCGAATAAGGCACGGCAAGACGCAACAATGGACAATGGGGGCATAAATCAGTATAATTAGTCTTGGCCAGTGAGAGGAATCATTGGTCAAAATGTACGGGGCGGAGTCAGGGTTAGAAGTAGTATAAAGATCATTTTACAATAGTGGCACGCTTTTAAGTAGGCTTCATAAATGCTTTCCGATATAGTCTATGTATGTGCATAAGTATAGTTACTCGTAGCTAGTAAGTATAGGTTAGTAATAGTAGGGCTCTGCGCATTCTAAGCCAGCCTAATGTTTGGTAGGCTGTAGAGTGGAAATCTTTTTACTCCAAATGCTATAGGTCACCTAAGGTATAATTCAAAACTCCAGATTGCAGTGCTGCTGTTACACTACTACTGATCCCCATTTAATAATTACTACTGCAGTGTTATGGGGGTTGCGAGCAAATTGTAACGGCAAAAACTAGGCTAACTTTTTTTTACAATAGATACAGAGTAATGGAACGAACGGGATAGTGCCTGATGATAACCAACCCGCATACCCATAAGAGCACACAACACAGCTATTGAAACATGACGAACGAAATCATTACCTAGCACTGAACTGCTGTCGTCACCTGAAATTTAAGATGATATCTCTCAATTGCCTGTAATTTCTTTGGAAACATTGCTGCATGGAAGCACAGTGAAGTTTATTTGCTGCTTGCTGGCAGAACTATTGGCAATGGTGTAGTGCTTTCCCAGGCGGACTCTGCAAAGAGTCCTACCACTACAAAAACGACTACTTCACTGTTAAAATGTATAAAAAATAAATTTCAACATTTCAATTCACATTTTTTATCACAGTTGAATTGTGAACCCCTTCGAATATGGTTCCCGTCAACACTTTCAAATAACGGACTATTACTTGTCGCTCCGTCCCAAGATGCAAGATACGTCCGTCAGACGCGTCACAATCACAACATTGTGTGCGTCTCACTGACTGTCACGGCGCGCGGCGTCGTACGCGACAGTGGAACGTCTTTTGTCATCGAACGTTCCGTTTTTGAAACGATTTTCTTGGTGTTGAGTGACTGTACAAGCAAATTGATGAATACTACTTCTATATATTTCAAAATTTAATGTTTATCTATATGTCCTATATAGAATCGTACATTATTTATTTGATCATATGATGATCTCGACAAAAGTTGATGCGAATGACCAAAAGAAGCTTTTTGAGTTGGTACGATCAATTTTAGGTGGCGTAGCAATACGCGCGGGGTAGTTGTTTGGATGTTTATTGTTCAGACACATTGTAACGGCTGAAAGAATCGGCTTGACATTTTGAAACAGCTATTGAAATAAATAGTTATTATGGAAAACATATAAATGATAATAAAGTATTTAATTTCAATTAAAACTTACTTTTTACTTAGTTTATGTTTTATAAGTAGCACCGATCAATTAAAACTATACATTGAACAGAACAGAATCGGAATATTTAGATCTACATTTTGTAGTATACAATGCGGAAATCTAAAATTTAAGTTGTATAACTACGGTGTACTACTACAGATGTAAGTCTGAATATTCAGATTCTGTTGTGTTCAAAGTTTAGTTTTTCGCATTTTCGCACAAAATATCGAGTAAAACTTTAATGTGAAGCATCTTTTTGCCTTCAAAAGTTTGTAAAACATTAAATATTATGATGGACACTACTTTCGTATCAACTATTTTTGCAATTAAGTACATGACTTCTCGCACTCAATAAGTTTTTAACTTAACTTTATTGTAACCTACGAGTATGCATGATAAAATAATCTGTATTTAACCACCTACTTGCCTAATGGTCAATAATTTATATCTTTCTCTTCTGCTCAACTTCACGGATTTTCCCCACTACTTTCCTAATCTTTTCAAATTTCGCCATCTCCTTTTAAAATTAATATTCTTATAAAACAATAATTAATTCTACCGGAAGCCTTTCGATGCCATTACAATACCATAACTGCTAAATTATTCCACCCACAATACAACACAGACTCCTCCTTGTAAAACTATTTTTTCTCGCCCAAATCGGGCCTTTTGCGCAAATACCCAGATAATTATGTAAATAAAAAAGCGGAAATTTTTATGGTACTTTAACAGAGATAAGACATTAATGGTGCTAGTTAACCTTTGCCTCTTATTGTTAAAACCTATAATCTATGTGAAAACCGCTAGCCGGATAGTAACGACGAACTTTTGTTACATATAACAGAAAAATCGAATTTACTATTATGCGTAGGCCACATTAGAAAGCGAGCATTCTTATGCAAATCAAATGTTTTAATATACATAAAGATCTGGATATATTTATTAATTTATTTATTATAGTTACTGAGAGCGAACGATCAAAGTCGCCTTTTATACCGACTGTTTAGACATAATAACATTTAGATAATGCCCAATAAAGTATTGTGATGAGTAATAAACAATAAGTTTTATTGCTGTGATTGCTGATAAATGCATTCTTTTGTCTTTTACGAAATAGTGTCAATTTAAATGTCATTTTCTTTTTACGGCCAAAAGTCAAGTCGGCTACCGATTGGATTCTTTTGATATTGTTACTATTATGATCTTTATTAAAGAAATTTATGAGCGTAATAAATTTTTGACACAAAGTCGATACTTGAAACAAAACCGACACCAGATGCAATATTTGCATTTTAATTTGTGAATATATTTACAGAAATAATTTTATCTAGTCAGTTCCATATTTTCAATGCACTATTTAAAACTAATGTATGTAGGTATTTCAAAATGAGTAAACTCAATTGATTATTAATACCTAATTGTGGTAAAAGCCTACGTTAGTACGTAAGTTGTACCGACCCCACATTAAATGGGATAAATATGCATACATTATAAATAAATAAGTTCTACTATTCTGTATAAATTTTTGTTCATCACGAATAGTTTAGAAAACTAAACAAAATACCTACTTATAATAGATTTTTTAACACAATAGGTTGAAATTAGAATGCATCTTAAATTTATTAGCATAACTAAGTAACCTATCTGAACAGATTGGAATGGTGGTTCCGATGGAATAGAAAATCAAAATTAATAGGGTACAATCCTAAAAAAAAACCAAGTAGCCCGTTAGTTAGATTGCCAAAAAATATTGTACACGTATTTTTCCTTTTGTTTCACAAACAAAAAATGACGAAGATACAGCGCTTCGAAGTTTCGTGTGACGTCACTTGTGAGTACGATTTTTACTCACGAGTGACGTCGCGACCCCCCACTCTCGAAGTTTGGTGGTCTATATCTTTGACGATTTTTGATATTATGAAAAAACAAAAAATACGTGTCCCGTAATTTTCCATGATCTAGCTGACGGACTAATTAGGATGGTGTATTTTTGACCCAGTCCGGTACCCTATTTTATTTGCCATTATTTCAATCAACGAGATCTATCCCAAAATAAGTAACCGCACTATGGAACTCATGATATTATTATTAAATACAGAAAACCATAAATGTTTCTGAATATCTTATCAACCGTAAAACAGAGAACCGAGTATTTTTATGAATTAATGTGCATTATGTCAGTCGTTCATCTTAACTGCGTAAACTAGAAGTGGTTGAACATAACCTGAGGCTACTTTTAAATTAATTAAGGAATAAAGAACTCGTGTTGTCTAACAGTCGCCTATACTATTGGTCATGCATAATGTTCTCTAATAAATATCGATGGAATTCCTCGAACTAGGTTATTGCTTTCGTAATTATGTTATTTATTGCCTTAATACAGGCGATTAATATTGTTATAGCGCCATTATGGGTTTTCATGGTGGTCGGTGATGGTTTTGTAGCTCTGCTCGTTGAAAACCGTCTCAATTTATGAATTAATAAATATAGCCAATTACGTTTTATGAAGAATATTGTGCAGTAGCGTGTGGATGGAGGTTTTTTTGTTGAAATGGCAACACATAATTAATGAATATAAACTTTACACGAATTCTTAAACACGCATCTTAATTTTAGACAGTTCAGTCGTTCCGACTTGATTGAGCAACTAACATTCAAATATCCAATCTTTCGCTTTATTCATATTTGTAGAATTTTTAAAGAAGCTTTTAATTTTGCTAGCAATGCTCGCAGTGGAATGAGTTTTATTAAGTTTTATTAAAAATCCGGCAAATAGCTCCATCGTAGACAGCATCGTCGTTTAGCATCAGGCAAGATGGCGGCCAAATTTGAGTCGTATGTCTAAAATAGAAAATAAAAATATAGACACCATCAATACGAAATAATGTACACAGATAGTACATACCTGTTAATCTGCCTGACAAGAAAGGACCAGTGTCCCCTTGATTGAGACAAGATACCCGGGGTGGAGTCGCCCGGCCCGGTCTGAGACAGCCGGTAGCTCAAACCGGGCCGGCGATCCGTCCCCGTCGCCGGGCCCGGCCGACTGACGTCTTCTTCATTAAGGACTCGACGGCTGTCCATTTGTACTAATGTTGGTGAGACCGGGACGTGGCCTATCGCTCCGAGATTTGCCGGATTTGACCCTTGATTGAAATGTATTGACGGGGTTTTTTGGACTGTCGACGATTTTTCTTACTCTAGTTTCGTCTGATTTACGTGGAAAGTGTCCGTTGTAATAACTGCTTGTGTTAAATGCAGGTTTGTTATACCTATTTGATAGTTTAAATATCCCTTCAAATATTATATAAAAAAAAAAAATAAAAAAAAAATATTGGTGGACAATTCACTGATATATATCTGCTATAGTTTATGTGTATGGATGTTTGTTACTCTTTTACGCAAAAACTACTGAAGGAATCTGGATGGAATTCGGCACATACCTAAACCTATCTAGATAGATAATAGTCGGGAAAAACGCTGCTACTTTTGACCCCGGAAAATTATTAGAAACGGCAAATTAGCGGGTGAAACCGCAAATTTGTTTCTAGTTCTAAATTTGAAAGAGTTTTGTTACGCTTTCACGTCTACATTACTCTACAAATACCTCAGTTTTTGGGGAAGTTTCTTCAGTTTTTTAAGCTTACGAATCTTGAAAAATATTTTAGTACTTTTTTAGTTTTAAATACAAACCTATGATATGTATTTTATGTCTTTTACATATGTAAAAGACATAAAATACATTTGAACCCGATTCACAGATAATCCAATTTTCTCCGTAAAAAGAAAATCAAAAACAGACTTCAATTTTACAATTATTGTACTTAGACACTCGACTAAATTTCAATTTTTTATTGAAATAAACTAAACTAAACACGCTGTTCCGCTGCTCCTATGCAAGACAGCGATGTTTCAATTAAAACGATAATATCATCGAGGTAAGCAAACTTTCGATTGTTGCTAATATCAAAATACAACATAACGATATAGATACAATTTATTTAGAACCACCTCTGAACCTAACCAAACAAAAAAATAATCATCAGAATCGATTCACAATTGACGGAGCTATCGCGTAAAATACGGCAAAAAAAATTGAAACAAAAACAATTTCATCCAAAATTAAAGACGTGCTCAATACGCCAAAAAAATACAATTCAATCCAAAATTTAAGACGTGTTCAATTCCAAAATAAATAAAGTAGCCAAGTGCGAGTTGGACTCGCCCATGAAGGGTTCCGTTGCAGCAAGTAACATAATAATATACATAGTACACATAGTTCTTGTAGTTCGTTGTAACTTTGATCGAAGTTTTAATAATAGTGTATTTATGACGTACTAAAAAAAAACTACTCATCAGATCGAGTTCAAACTAATTTTCGTTGGTAGTTTTCATGGTAATGTACATCATATATTTTTTTTAGTTTTTTCATTCTCTTACTTTAGAAGTTAGAGGGGGGGGGGGACACACATTTTACCACTTTGGAAGCGTCTCTCGCGCAAGTTATTCAGTGTAGACAAAAATTATATTAGAAACCTCAACATCATTTTTGAAGACCTATCGATAGACACCACACACGTGTAGGTTTGATGAAAAAAAAATTTTTGAGCTTCAGTGCTCAGTATGGGGGGCACCCCTAATTTTTGACAGACAGACATGACGAATCTATAAGGGTTCCGTTTTTACGTTTTACGGAACCCTAAAAACGAATTAAAAATCTCTTCCTCATTTGAAGTCTATTTACTATTAAATACCGTCCTTAATTCGTCATTGGCAAGGTTACTCCGAGTCCGTAAAATTACAAACATCAAAAACCTAACCCATTAAATAGATGAGCATTTTAGATAAAATAAACACTAATATAATAAATGGCTCCTTTAATTGCGTCTGTTAGTTTATGAGCAATAATTTTATTTAATTGATAACGTTTTGACACATTTCAGCATAATATTTGAGCATTTTGGTCCAACGCCCACTCGTCTTGCATATTTGGTGGCTGTCAAAAGGTTACGGGTTGATTGTAGAGTTTTATTTTAGCATCATCAAAATTGCAATGTCTATAACAGGCGCGTTAATGTACTTTTAATCTATTTTTATTAAAGGCTTTAGTTTTATACATAACTAACCTCTCCCCGCGGTTTTATCCGCATAGTTTCCGTTCCAGTTATTTTTCCGGGATTAAAAGTAACCTATCTTTTCTTCCAGACTATAATCTATCTGTGTTCCAAATTTCAGCCCGATCCGTTCATACGTTGACGTGATTGGGCAACAAACAGCCAAACATCCAAACATTGTCATTTATAATTTTAACAGCATGACTCATAGTCGTGGTGGTTTAAATGCAAGTTTCGAAAATAAATCAGTCATCGCCACTAGCTTTTAAGGTGATGGAAAACATTGTGAGGAAATCGGTATATTTCAAGAAAGTTGACATAACTGTGGCATTTGCTAGCACTCACGTGGTAGGCGTTCTGAATTATAATCTTGACTCTTATAAATTTTTTTGGGAAGTGTATAAAATTTTGATAAGTACATTTTAGTCAGTAGTAATAACGACACTGCTATTGTTTTTGTCTTGCTTGTTTGTTTTGACAAAATCCATATCATATTGTAAACACCAAAATGTGGACCTTTAGATGTTCGTTGCTCAATCATGTCAAAATGTATGAACGGATCAGATTGTGGAACACAGATTATAGTAATAAGACATATGACTGGCCTCGTGGCTTAGTTGGTAGTAGCTCTGCCTGCGAAGCCGAGGGTCGTGGGTTCGATCCCCACCCAGTGCAAATATTTGTGTGATGAATTCAAATGTTTGCACTGTGTCTGGGTGTTTATATGTATAATAAGTATGTATTTAAAACTATATACGTATTATTTCAGCTATCTGGTCGCCATCATACAAGCTTTGCTTAGGTTGGGGTCAGATAGTGTTGTGTGTGAATTGTCCACCAATATGTATTTATTTATTATTTATATGTAGTCTATCCCGGTATGTAGTAATAAGACATAATATGTAGAAATTTTATTATATGTAGATATTTTATCCCGGGAGAAGTAACAGCAACGAGAACTACGCGTGTAATAACTGCGGTACTAGTTACAAAACATAGTTTTATTATTCCTTGAACTAGTGCCTCGCCCTGACTCCGCTCCCGTTTCCAATATCATGATGGATGCTAGATTCTGTTTCTTGGATTGACGCGTCGTCAATCAGCCCCTGATGGATGGGCGCGACACTCGATACCCGCAGTATTAATTCAACTCCGCTGACGTTGATTGATATTTATTGACGGCGATATTAGATATAATTACGTGCGTAGCTTAGAACGTGATTATGGCGTTTTTTTTTACCCCAGACGCAAAAAGAGAGGTGGTAAAAGTTTCATTGTTCGTGATGATCGTGCTTGGTTTGAACTTCAGGCGACGATGCGGTTTACGATAGAGCGTAGAACGTGTTTACCTAGAAGAAACCGATTCACTCACAAATTCTGAGTTCCGGTTTGAAGGGCAATGTTTCCAGCAAAATTGCAGGGTATTGAGATAAATAATCATATATCTCTTGGATAAGAGTGCAATATAGAGCTAGATAGTAAGCTTTCAAAATAGACACGGCGCCTAAAAAACTAATTAGCGTCATTGAGATTATTTATAATATTGAAGCTGTATTATTTATTTTGTTTTACAGACAAAAAATAACGAAGATAGAGGTTTCGAGTGATATATGTCACGTCTACATACGATTTTTATATAGACGTGACGTCACAACTCCTCGCTCCGGATGTTTGATGATCTATATCGTAGTATACTACTTCCTACTAGTATTATACATTTCAATGGATGTATGTGTATTGCTCAATCACGCCGTAACGTATGAACGGATCGGCCTGAAATTTAGAACACAGATTATAGTCTGGAAGAGCACATAGACTACTATTTATCCCGGAAAATAAACGGGAACGGACTCAACGCGCGTAAAACCGCGAGTCAATACTAGTATGATACATTTTCCATTCTAACTGATTCAGTGCGAAGGCTGTATCATCAACTATCAGTTTGCCGGTGACACAGTGGAGTCGGCGGTCGACGGCTCTTCCCGACTGACAGCTACAAATTGTTACTTGTTGCTCCCAGGCCGGGATGTCTCTACTTACTATTGTCTATTCTGTCATCCCTGCTGACACAGTGTGAATCATAGTCTCTTTAGGCTCTGGTGATGTACGTCTGTATTTTTTACTCAATACACAAATATTTACTGCAATGTGTCCGATGAAAAAACGTTAATCTAGCAACTTTGAAGCGATGTTCAAGACTTTGGGATTTTTGTACTATTACAGGTTAACTTGACAGCCATATTGATTGATGTTAAGCGACGATGCGGTCTACAATGCAACGTGAAACCTAGAAGAAACCGATTAACTCTCGATTTGAAGTCACCAAGAGTTAAACTATCGGGAAGAATATATTTAGGCACATTACAGAGCCTGAGTCAGACCTCTTTCAAAGATAGAGAGTCAAGCCATTTTGTTGGAGTCTTTGGAACGCCAACCATGAAAAGATGTCGCTTTTCGAGCTACGATAAGAGATAAAAGATTGTCGTTGCCTATGAGCCTTTTGGCACGTCTCTCGATCGATTCTAGAACCTCCAGCTGGTACTAAGTCAGACTTTCCCATATGCTTGGTTTTAGTAAAAGGTACTCGTAGAATAATTAGTGAATAATTTATTTTCTCCGTAAGAACAAAAACCGATTACAATTTAAAATTAAATTCAGACACACGACCAAACTTCATAAGAATTTATCACTGCGTCATATAAAATACATGAAAGCAAATTTTAGTTTTTTGTTCATGTTTTAAAAAGCACTACACTGATTTCGATGAAATTTACTGAACCTATGATCACATATAAATTTCACATATATAATTTTTCACACATATAATTTCAAATTTCTATGATCTGAACTATGATTTACCAAACACACAATGACTAACTCTTTTTGTATATTATTATTATATATATTTTGTATTGATTTGTAATTTATACAACACTCTAGTCAAGCCCTTTCATTTGATACCTATATTGAAAAATTATTTTGTCCGCCATTTTGTAGAGATTTTTGAATAGATAACCAAATATAGTTAAGAACCATCGTGTGAAAACTAACCTTCAAATAAAAATAAAAAAACGTATCGAATTCGTGTAGCCGTTTGAGCTCTACGGTGCCACAGACACACACAGACAGACAGACAGACATCGACGTCAAACTTATAACCCCTCTTTCCTTGGTCGAGGGTTAAAAATATACAATCGAATTTAGAATCTCCTAGTTTTGCACTCAGTTAAAAAACCAACCCAATCACAAAACGATAATTCCCCCCTATTTCAATACTTTTGCAATAAACTGATGAGCTCGTAATCGGGTGCAGAAGATAGATAGGTGTCCGATAAGCGGCCTGATAGCACACGTGGATATATCTGACGCAAATAAATAGTATCGATGAGTCAACAGGGTCGCAAGCCATCGCAAAACTTATCAGCTACTTCTGTTATCCTAGTAATATTGCACGTGCGAAAGTTTGTATGTACGTATGTGCTCTTTCAAGCAACTACTAAATTTATTTAGATGCAAGGTACACAAATGAATGATATTTTGGAATAACACATAGGCGTCTTTTTATCCCGAGAAACTGTTTCCAGAGAAATTACAGGGCTTTAGAGATATAACAACTTAGATCTGTGGTTGACGAGCGCAGTGCAGTGCTAGGTAATGATTTGGACTCTTTCATGTTCCAATAGCTGCGTGTCACTGTATTTCTATGTGGCAGGCATGTTGCTTACCATCAGGCACATGTCCTGCTCGTCTCGTCACTATTTATTTAAAAAAAAAACTGACGGAATCGAAATCTACGCAGGTGAAACCGCCGAATGATACTAGTATCCAATAAATAGATATTCAATTTTAAAAAGTAGTTTATTTATCTGTCAGTCAGTTTAAAATCTAACAACCCTAGATTTTAAATTACAAATATTGTACCTACAAGTATTTTTTTCTTTTGTTTCACGGAAAAAAAAGGTCGAAGGTACAGTGCTTATAAGTTCCGCGTGACGTAATTATGCTTTTTACGATAAAGTGACGTCACAACCACCACTCCATAAGTTTGTCGATTTATTGTGATTTGATAGAACTAAAAAATATGTTTCCCATGGTTTTTATAACCTAGCTAACAAACTTAGTGTATAACATGGACGTATAAAAAAGTCGGACGTAGTCTCACAAAAACAAAAACTGTGTCACTAGAGTCGGCCATATTTGCACGTGTGCGTTGTCAGGTTGTCACCGATAGGCTGACACGCAAACATATGCGCAAGTAGCGCGTGTAATGACCCACTGATGTGTGCGTGTCAGCCTGTATGTGACAGCGCACACGTGCATATTACGTGGCCGACTCGATGGACACAGTTTTTGTTTTACCGAGACTATGTCCAACTTTTTTTATAGGTCCATGGTGTATAATGGTATATTTTTTACTTAGTAGTCATCCCAATTCTGTTCCGATGAAGTCTCGAGCATATACATGGGATGACGGCTGGGTCAAAAATATACCATTTTAATCAGTTCATCAGGTAGAATATTAAAAATATGGGAAACGTATTTTTGACGTGACAACGTCTTATAATTCGATGAAGCCGGCTGCACGCCCGCAAAACATGACGTCATGTGCCGTTAACGCCGTTACCTCGCCGCATGACGTCATGCGGCGTTGCCTCGCTCTAAGGCGTAGTTGAAGTTGTCACGTTCAACTATCGTCAGTAAACCAACTTTACAGACAACCATTTTTTGTGTCATCAAATCATCAAAAATTGACAAAGATAATTAGATAATATTATATATCATCAAACTTCTGGAGTAAGGGGTTGTGACGTCACACTATATTAAAAATCGTACCATATCGTGACGTGACTCGAAACTTCTAAGCAACTGTATCTTCGTCGTTTTTTGATTGTGAAACATAAGAAAAAATACGTACCTATACAATATTTTTTTGCGATCTAATTGGCTAATTACTTTTTTTAGTCGTCTCGCTTATAACACGTAGTAGTGCATTAGGTGAAGCCACGGGATTTAGCTAGTATGACCTTAATCACAACAGATACGCGAGGATTAGGTACTGGTTAGCATCCGTCAAAGATCGATCAGACGATACCAATATTTGAGTGATCATTCACCCGATAGCTTAACTCCGATTAAATTTCATCTAACAGATAGCACAGATAAGTCAGACAAAATGATTAGCAGTATTATCAGTTGCTCGGGAAAATCAGCCAATTTACGTACGTAGTACGATTATACGTGCAGTCGTGCACGTTTAGGGTTATACAGTAAAGATGCGATGAATCCAAAGGGATGACATACTCACACTGGTGAGTTCTACGTTATGAAGTTTTGCTAAATGTTTGTCTATCCCGAGACTGCCTGGTGTAAATTGATTTCAGTGGTTAACCCGCCAGTTATTTCATTAGTCTATGCTAAATTGCATGTAGTATAATTTATATGAAATAGAAATGTGCAAACATTACTGTGTTCCGGTTTGAAGGCAATGTTTCCAGAGAAATTACTGGGCTTAGAGATATAATATCTTAGATCTCTGAGTGACGAGCGCTAGGTAATGATTTGGACTCTTCATGATCCAATAGCCGTGTGTCACTGTGCTGTTATGTGGCAGGCATGTTGCTTACCACCAGGCACATGACCTGCTCGTCTTGTAACTTTTTTCTTTAATTTTATTAGATTTTTTTGCATTCGTTCGTTCACACAGATTCATATTTTTTTTCTGTACTCTACTTCAAAAATACAATTGTATTTACTAAATTACTGATAATAAATTAACAGTAAGAATTACAACAACAAATATTACAAATGTGCAAGTTTGTATGTATATGTATGGGGGCTTGTTACTCTTCCAACGGTGGATTCCAATATTGGTGGACAATTCACACACAACACCATCTGACCCTAAGCAAAGCTTGTGTGATGGCAGCCAGATAGCTGACATAATACTTATATAGTTTTTAAATACATACTTATTATACATAGAAACACCCAGACACAGTGCAAACCTTTGAATTCATCACTCAAATATTTGCAATGGGTGGGGATCGAACCCACGACCCTCGGCTTCGCAGGCAGAGCTACTACAAACTTAGCCACGAGGCCAGACTATGGTGCATAGTTAGATAATTATCTCTAATAGGTACACATAGGCTACTTTTATCCCAGACATATAACGCGATAGGGAACTATGAAAGTAAATTCGTGGGATAGTACCTACTAGTGCACCTATGTTTGTGAAACGAAATTTAACAAACAACTAAGATCATTTCACTCAGATGACATCGAAAAAAAAACAACAAGAGGAAACAGCAATAGGTGGGTCAGAGTTTCGTTAACAAACCAAAGAGATGTTTGATTAAGATTATCTTAAAAACCAAATTGATCTCTAGAAATCGTTACAAATTATTGTCATTCGACCCATTTTGTTCGATATAATCGATGATCGGACTTCTCGTTGAATCGCTTCGTTTAGTTAAAGTTGTCATTCGAATAACGAAGTAATAGTAATCGAATAATCGAAAAGTAATCGGTCATCGCATCGGTTTCACGGCGATTCTGGTGAAATTTGTCTATTGTTTCGATGCGCGCTTTGAAGGTTTACTTTTGCCATTGAATATTTTTGCGGAAGAGAAGGAAATAATAGTAGATAAGGTAAAAAATACGTTTAAAATCGTTGCAACAAATGAAAAGTCATTTATGTTTTAATATTGGTAACGACAATGCATGCTTCGGTACCTACATCACATCGTCGCGTCGCTTCCCATCAAAATCGAGTCGCGCTCCATTTCGAAACAATGACTGAAGTGCAAGAATTGAGTAAACATTCTTAATAATACATCCTAATACACACAATAATCTTTAACGTTAGAAAATTTAGTTATTTACTCATTTCTCTTGACCTAGAAACTTTGCCATTAAAGCTGGAACATAGCTATGAATGCACAATACTTCTATAATTATAAAGTATAAGTACAATTAATCTAAAAATAAGTAATTAAATTACGTGTTACGTTGTTTGTCCGCAATGGACTCCTAAACTGCTTAACCGATTGTAATGAAATTTGCATGCACATCGTGTGCAGTTTAATCCAATTTAAAAGATAAGATAGTTTAAATTTCGATTTATAGTCTTTATATATATGACAGTATCAGAGCGAACCCAGACCGGGTGACTCTGGACGTCTACTCTCTTACTACGAAAAACGTAATTTCGAAATAAACTCACGATTTTCTTACTCTGGTTCTACTTCGATCCGTCGTTTCGACCTTTTAAATATGTTCTAAGTTCTAAGACTACTCTAATTAGAGTAAAAAAAAACTCACGACTTTTCTGCTCTTGTTCTACTTTGTTTCGCCTTATACAACATTGTTTGACGTTTAAATGTTCTAAGCGTACTCTAATTAGAGTAGGCTTAGAACATTTAAACGGACAAAACGACGGATCGAAGTAGAATCGGAGTTAGAAAGTCGCGAGTTAATTTCGAAATTACGTTTTCGTAGAAAGAGAGTAGACGTCCAGAAGTAGTAAGTATTTTCGGAGATGGCTTCAAACCTAAACAAATAAAATCTGATCTCTATCTATGAACTGTTAAAACGCTAGTCAATTACTCAGTCCAGTGCACTGACGCTCCACTCCGTCATGACGTCATGAGGTCCGATGGTACCACTCACTAGCAGCAGTGACTGCATCCTTTGATCCGCGGTGCAACCGGACCGACCGCCGCGGGCGAACCGACGGCGCATCTTGTGGCTGGGCTGCCAGTTCTCGTACACTCAAATACAGCTAAACCTTTTTATTATTGATAAAAATACAACAAATTTACTTACTGCTGTAAGTAAATTTTTAATGTAATGAGTAGGCGTGTTGCTTAACATCAAGCAAACCTAGCTGGTATTGTCACTCCATGTTAAAAAAACTGTTGAAAGTAATGTTGGGTATATATACACTATCTATTCTTAAAACAAGGTTTTAAATAATTGAGATCGAATCTTCATAGTGATAAGATATACGATGCGCACGAGGCTTACCTATGTTCTATGTAACAGAAACAAAAAAAAAATGAGTATCTATATTTATGTACCTTGTTTAGAGTTTCACTTCTAATTTGATGTGATATATATATTAGATACACTTGGAATGTTGACAGGTTGACATTGACACGTATTGGTATTTTTTTACAAACTTTAAGTACTTTGGTTTTTGTTATAAGTATACTCAGTTAATTTCTAAAAAATAAAAAGTAACAAAATAAAATATTTGTCATGAATATGGCTATGAAACCGTAGATGAATGTTAATTATTTAACCATGACTCCGTGCATAGCCACCAACTCGCCTGTGATTCAACCGACTACAATAAGCAAATATACATAGATTACATAGGTATATAGCTTTTAAACTTTCGCAATTTGAACACCTATTGATAAAATTATCGAGTTCAAAGTAATTTACCAATTAAATGGTAATTAAATTTTCAATTGTGTCCCAACGTTTTGATTATGTCAACAGCCGTGGTCTTATAATGTATAAAACGAAAGTTACCTGAATAAATTGTATCTACGTTTAGCGATTCGAGGTAAAGCTGGCAACACAAGGGCCGATTGACACGATGCGTTTTAATCAATTAGCACAGAGAGTACGCTTCGCAGCCCACTGGTCAGTGAAATAAGCGGCCCCACGGTGGGCCATTTTTCGGCCGCCGGTATCCGGTTTCAAAGTTTTGCCTTTTGTTTTGTAGTTTATAATCGGGCGAAAGTCGCAGCGGTCGATTAGGTGAGCGATTGTTTTTTTTTTGTTAGAAATGAGTTTTTGCGCGAATTAGTAGGTAAGAAGCTAGTACTTGAATGACTTATCCACCAATATTTATTTATTTACTTACTTCTGTCTGGAAGAGATTTGGATATTTGGAATATGTATGACATTTTGTGTCCGTAATGTGTTGTTTTTTTGTGTTTTACTATTAGTCAACTTTGTTTGTGAAGCCTAAAAGTGTTTTGTTTTGAATTGTATTGTAGTTTGTTTTTCGATTTCCTAAATACGGCGGGCAAGGTAGGTACCTACCTAATCAATTGTGCTTCCACATTTTAGATGTTAGACTTTAGTTAAAATTGTTTTTTTTGTTTGCCGTTTGGGTATGTGTTATGAAAAGCATCCCTACACTCATAATTATTTTCAAACTTTATTTAACAAAAAGCTTATCTCTATAGCTTCTTTGACGTCGTCGCATGCGATCATGTAGTGATTTAATTTTACTCAAAAAAATTACAGCATAGCGATTCGTGTGAGATAATATTTGGAATGCATGGATAAATAGTACATTTTGCAATGTCATTTCTGGACTAAAGACCTTTTATTAACAGAGATATTCAAGGCCATAATCCAACGCAAAGTGTTGATGGTCGGATGACACATTTCCTCGAAAGCCTTCTTAAGATCGTATCGGTAGAATACCAATGTTTACAGTCACCGTTAAATCTATTGGTATAGACTAATTTATAATGTCCCACCCCAGGTTTTAGCAGCGTAGTACCCGTTCCAGGTTTTTCCTGTAATAAAAAGTAGCCTGTATGCTATTCTTGCCTATATTCTGCCAGTGTTACAAATTTCGACCCGATGCGTTCTACTATACCGACGTGACTAAGCAACATTCAAGCTTTCGCATTTATAATATCATGCGCATTTATAATTCCTACTTAAAAACTACTACTTTGAAAAATACAGTAGGTACTTACTTTTAGTAACATTAGTACTAGATAGATAGATAACTCTTTATTGTGACACAAAAACAGAAAACTACTATTAACTTTGTACTTTGAAAAATACAAAGTTAATAGTACTAATAGTATTGTAGTGGTAGGACTCTTAGCAGAGTCCGCCTGGGGAAGTACCACACCTTTGTCAGTTATTCTACCGCCAAGCAGTAATGTGCAAACATTACTGTGTTCCGGTTTGAAGGGCAATGTTTCCAGAGAAATTACAGGGCTTAGAGAAATAACAACTTAGATCTCTGGGTGACGAGCGCAGTGCGGTGCTAGGTAATGATTTGGGCTCTTCATGTTCCAATAGCTGCGTGTCACTGTACTGTCGTGTGGCAGGCATGTTGCTTACCATCAGGCACATGTCAAGCTCGTCTCGTCACTCTTTATTTAAAAAAATAAAAGCATTTAAATGCCTAGACAGGGTTCGAATCTAAGACTTTACTGTTTTCAAACCGGACGTTCTAACTTTTAACCTTCGTGCCATTACGCCTCGTGTTTCGAATAGGGCGTACTTAGAGGTGACCGGTGCTATCATACAGTATCGCAGCTATCACCGGAATTATGTCAACAGATAATCGGACATTGAATAATTGATCCGCCGAGTAGCTTTAATCAATCAATCAACTAATCACATGTTTGCGTTGCGATGGCCTCTTTACCACTTGCGTACAAACTGACCCTTAATCTACGCCCGTTTTATATTACCGTATTCATGTCCTATTCGATTTAGTAATATTTACGTAGAATGAGGGAGTTACTTATCAATTATCTATACAAATATGTTAATTTATTAGGTATATTTCTTGTTATACTTTTTGGTTGATTTTGGAGATAACGTGGTTAGTGAAGTAATATCGCTTTATCTGTGCTATCACTTAATTTCGTTTGGAAACCTAAATTTGTCATGTGACAATATAATCGTGATTAATTTATTTTTTTGGTGTTTCAATAAATTTTTGTTATCGCTGGATTACTTACTATTGGTGTGTCATTGCTGAATATTCCGTTGTTAGAGGAATATTTTAATAAATAGGTATTTAGGATTACGCAGATGTTTTGCACGTATCCGAAAGGGTTTGCTTTACCTTTACCTATAGCTAAATCTTTATGAACGTTTGAGAGAAACAATTAGTAATGAATAACTTTGTTGAAAATGAGTTTTGTAAAATGCAAATTTAAAAAATAATAATCGTTCTCCATATACAGAGAAATCTGGATAAGTGGAACCTGGAAAAGTGAGATACCTCTATTATTGAGAGTCGGTCCTGGTACTTTTTTTTATTGAATTACCTCTGTTAATGGAACTTTTCAAACCAGGCTAAATAATATTTGAATTTTAGGACTTTTTCGATATTTACATCTATATTTAGGAATCTGTAGCTCAATTCTCTGTCATTCACAACTTTGTAAAAATGTACAAATTTCATCAAAATCCATTCAGTAGTTTTTAGGTGAATGAGGAACAAACATCCATCCATCCATCCATACCACACAAATTTTCGCGTTTACAATATTAGTAGAATATTGCGAGTATTTCGCAAACGTCAGAACTGTTTTTTATTTTTTTAAGATTATTTCTATTGAATAATATTTTTTTATAACGTCTACAAATTTAATCCTGCTTTAATATTATAAATGTCAATGTATGGACGTTTGGATATTTAGATGTTTGTTGCTCAATCACGTCGTAACGAATGAATGGATCGGGCAGAAATTTAGAACACAGTTAGATTATAGTCTGGAAAAACGCAAATGCTACCGGACTCCAACAAAGACAAGGGCTACTTTTTAAACCGAAAAATAAACGGCAACGGGAACTACGCGGGTAAAACCGCGGGGCACTTCTAGTTACATACACATACATAGGCTATTTCGTCCAGACAACTTTTGTAAGCATAGACAACGTAAGAAATCGTGAAATTGTTTATTGGTAATATTTAAAACATATTCGTAATTATCTCTGTACAACAATGCGCTTTCGATTGGATTTTTTGGTATCTTTTCTGCGTAACCCTTTTATAACTTTACTTTTATCAATCAAATTATTTGAGCAAAACTTAAGTAATTGTCTTCAAGATTTCGCAATCGAATGTTGTTATTATCGTGATATATATTTGAAAACAATCAGGATTGGAAAAAACGAATTAATAAATAAATTAATTTATTTATCTTTGTGAATTTGATTAAGGTTTTACCCGCGATTTAATCGTTTACTAAAACTGACATACAATTACTGGCATTGCCAACAAAGTTGACAAAAAGTAACAAAAAAAAAATTTGGCAGTCATAGGAACTGCCGATAGAAGTAAATATACTTAAGACTCAGAACTTGGAAACTATACGGGTGTAACCGGAGGGCGTGGCCTCGCCACCTTGGCATGGCCATTTAGAAATGCGTCAGCATTTCCCATTGGCTGATGCGTTTCTAGATGGCCATGCCATGATGGCCTGTCCACGCCCTTTCAGCGTTTCCCATTGGCTGACATATTTCTAGATGGCCAATACCCATAGTCCCGAGTTTACCCGAAGCTTTCTTATCATACCCGAGCGTGACGAATGAATTCAATTCACAGCCCACGAAAAATCTGTCTAGGCGCGCCTATAGAAGTTTTCACTTCAAAAAGAACAACACATTATAGGCACAAAAGGCGCTCTCATCGCTAAAAGGGATCTCTTTCAGAAACCTTTTGACATAGGGTGTAAATAGGACATTGCTAGTTTGCTAGTCACACAGATGATAGTAGAAAGTTTGAGCTCGGGTTCTTGTGTTTTAACATAAGTTAAGACAAGAAGTGCTTTAACCTAACTTATGTTAAGCGTTCAATGAAGTAGCTATCTGTATTGAATGGGGAAATTCATAAATATGGATTTACGTCACCGGCATGTTAGTGTAGCGCAGCGGCGTAGCAACCTTAGCAACGGTGCGAGACGATTATGAAATACTCTCAAATATGGGCTTTATACCACCCCTATTAAGATATAGATTACCTTGGCAAAACAAATTAGCGGACCGCTCGCTGATAGCCGTCTGCAAATGTATGTTGCCAATGTAATCTATATCTTAACAAGCTTAATGTAAAGCCCATATTTGAGTGTATTTTATTTGTCGAGTGAGAGCAGCCGTTGTGGGCGCAGACTTTTACACGTTTTATCGATGGGTAAAATCTTGTGAGTTCGCATCACCGACATATATAATAGTAGCATACTTCTTTTGGTGCACCACAGACAGATTTTTCGTGGGCTGTGAACTGAAATTCTTAGTTAGCGTCACGCTCGGGAATAATAAGGAATCTTCGGGTAAACTCGGGACCATGGCCATTTATTAGCCATCTAGAAATGCGTCAGCGTTTTCTAGATGGCCACGCCCTCCGGTTTCACCCGCGTAGTTTCTACGGTAAGCTATCAAATTCTGAGTTTAAAGTTTTCACTTCTATCGGCAGTCCCTATGACAGCCATTTTTTTTTCGCAGTCGGGTTTTTTAAGTTTAGTTATTCACTAAATATGTTCTACAACATTTTCTCATGTTGAATTAGTAAGTAATGTTTTTATCTGTATTGTCCACAGAAGAAGCGACCAGCCCCGATAGCGGCGTGAAGGAGCGCGGCGAGCGCGGGGAGCGGGCGGAGCGCGGGGAGCGCGGGGAGCGGCGCGCCGGCTCGCCCGCGTCCCCCGCGCCGCGCGCCTCCCCCCCGCCCGACGCGGACATCGAGCACAGCATACCCGCTACCCTCATACAGGACCCTAACGCTGAAAGGTAACGTTCAAATCACATTTTCACATAATAATACCGTAGGAAATACTACCAGTACTTCCTCGCCTTTGATCTTGGGTAGGGTTGTCGTTAAAAACGTGGCACCAAAATAAAATTGAAACATACGGAAGACGTCAGCCTTGAGCCGCGCTCCTGCCATACTAACATTGTGACGTAGGCAATGCAGGAGCGCGCTTCCCGCGTCTCACCCCGCACGATTGCCCCGTCTAGACGGCTTCGTCGAACGAACGAACGAAAATTAAATTCAGACACTCAACCAAATTTCGTAAGAAGTTATCAGTACGTCTAGATAAATGAAATCAAAGGAGACGGCCCATTTTCCATGGGCATTTGCCCCACAGCAAAAGTACAGGAGACTTGACCAAAATTGTATCATTGTATTATAGGATTTTTAATGTATATTGAGGAGCCGTTAATGTTTTTATTCTGCATAGCGGGGTTTAAAAGATATCAACTAAGACGTTGAAAAAAATAACGGCCCAAGTAGGTAATCAAGAACGTGATTATTTACTTACTACTAAAAGAAAGTAGTAAATTCATGACTTGGCGACTTGTGCTCAAAATAATGTCGACTACACGAAACCTTTGGAAAAATAACGAAATTCCTTGTGTTGTGCGAGTTTCGAACGAATCGATTTCCGAACGAATCGAGTTTCGAAGGAATCGGATGTTGTGTCAATTTTATTCATTTTTTTTTAAGCTGAGAACAGTCATTAAAGTACTTTTTAATCACACCAATTTGCAATCCCCGCATGGCACGTTAGTTTTGAATGTAGAGTTTGCATTATTTAATTATATGTTATTTTAATTAAATAACTTTAAGGTCTCCGGGGCTAATTATGTATATAAACTTGAAACGAATTGGGGCAGAAATGAGCCGTCTCCTTTTAGTTTTTTGTTCATGTTTCAAAAACTTCTGAACTATATATTCTAACAAAAAAAAGAACCACCAAAATCGATTCACAATTGGTTGAGCTATCAGTCAGATATTATGTATATAAAAAAAAATACATACTTCAACCGAATTCAGAACCACCTTCTTTTTTGGACTCAGTTAAAATTACTTTAACTTTAGCGTTGACTTAAATATGCCAAAACAAAATTAAAATTTATGAAAATTCAGTTTCACGATGTTAGTTCCCATTCCCAGTGAACTCTTGACCAAGACAACCGGTATTCACGAAAGTTTGCACTTATGTGTAATTTAGTGCAACTTGTGAGAAAGAGAGAGAGGCGGCGTATCATAGGGGAGGCCTATGTCCAACAGTGGACGAATACAGGCTGATGATGATGAGCGAAACCGGTACGGGCCACTAGTAAAATATTTCATAAATATATCTACAATAAACAGAATTCGACCCGTTACAGAATAAAATTATTTTAAAAATTTTACTACCTCCCTGACTTTTTGGTCGTATTCCAACCGAACCGGATCGAGTCCGCAATATCAGCTGATGTTAAGCGACGATACGGTCTACGATATACCTTAAGGTGCGTCCCCCAGCAAAACGGGTTTTTTGTCCAGTTTTCAGAGCTATCTACTCATTAGCCAAAACATATATCAACTGGTAAAAAATACATTAAATTTCTATTTTGTACTTACACCAATAGATAGACAATTCTATTACAAATATTTTGGTAGTTTTATTTTATACAAAATACCAAAATCTGATTTTATAAAGAGCGTATTCTAAAAATTGAGCATAAAACAGCGGCAAATCCTACTGTTTCTCTCTTGCTCTTTCTTGCGGTGTGCGATAAGGTAAGAAATACTCAAGGTCATTTGCTCGGGGTACGCCCTTAATCTATTTACGCACATACGCTGTGCGTAAGAACAGTAACAGTAGCGTAGTTTCAGGTAACCTTCGTTAATGTTTTCATTTTTGAACATTAATTAAGAGAACTCCAAATACTTATCGTACTCAACGAATGCTATTTCTACTGTATCAACAGTGTGTCAAAAATATTTTGATGTATGCTATGCTAATGTTGTTACGTTTCACTAGTTTTTCTTGATACAGACATAGTTATTCAAATCACTAAAACATCCAACAGATAGTCAATTATAGAGTTATGGCTTACCTATTTGTAATAGGGTAATCGTTTAAAAAAAGGACCATATTTAACGTATTCAAAATAACTTGGTACAGTTGTAAATATATACTCATAACTACAACAACTACAAATTTATAGCAATACTAGCTGACCCCGCAAACGTTGTTTTGCCTTAGTGAACAACCCTTGTCACTTAGGGGTATGAAAAATAGCTAGTAGCCGATTCTCATACCTATAGAATACGCATATAAAATTTGGTTAAAATCAGTAAAGCCGTTTCGGAGGAGTAAGGAAACAAACACTGTGACACGAGAATTTTATATATAAGAAGATAGAGTGACGAAAGAAAAGACACGCTCTTGATGGAGAGCAATACTCCTGCCACGTTTAAATAGCAAAATACCAAGCAGTTAAGTATTTGAACACAAAAAGTCTAAAATCACATCATGACACCAAATTTATCACCCAGACAACCAGACATACCTTACACATTTTTATTACTTAGCAACTCCACTGACTCCGGAGTCCATGACCTTTGTCATTTGTTTTCTTTTTTTACATGAATTTTTGACTAGGAGAATAAAAGGAAATAGGGAGAGTAGGGAACATTTTCATTCAAATTCTGGGGCAGTTTTATTATCTAAGTCGCCTCCTCCCGGCTCAGTGCCTCCACGACGACTGCATTTCTGTCCCTGATGGCCATCTGCAAATTGAACTCTCTGATGGTTTTCGGTATTGCATTCGTCGCCGTACGAACCGACCGATGGCGTCGTCGTTGACATATTGATAATTTACCTTATAATTTCACTGGAAAACATTACTTTTCACACCAGAGCAGTAAAATATTTGCATAACACTGTTTGCTGTACAATAACAGGCAAAGGGCTGTACTACCCCAGACCGACTCTGCAAAGAGCCTACATCTTCTTATAGCTAGTGAATTAAATGGTGACTTTAATATTATGAGCGATTTCTTCCAAGCATCCGGATACAGTTTTAATAAAAATGTAGATTATGATTTAGATAACTTGTAACTTATCATTTTTTTTTTATTCGAAATTTGCTACTCCACAGACTCCGGGGTCCGTGACTTCTGTTATTTCAAATCTTATTTATTTTTACATATTTCTTGGATAATTAGAAGAAGAGGAAAATAAGGGGGGAGTTGGGAACATTTTGAACCTAATACTAGTTAGTGCTCGTCTGTTGAGCCGATCACTACCGGTTGGGATTCCGCTAGTAGTCGACTCGACATCGATTCTTTGCCTTATTGCCATGTACTTGTAACTTATCTATTTCATATAATTATTGTTCGTGAAACACACTTGTTGACATAGATACTAATGATTATCTTGAAGCTGCGTGGCTGAAATCATGCCTCGTTTCTACTAGGAGTATGAAGTAATCAGTCAAAACATGGGCTAAAGTCCATGGAAGCAGACTGTCTCATTTGAGAAAAGGCGTTACCAAGTATGATGACACTGTAGTTTGTATAGAAACATGCATACCTACTACCTACTTGTCTTTTAATATTTTCTTCTTATTTTAGCTAAAATATCATTTAATAAAATGTGATATAATATCTTTATAAATTCACATTCACTTGGTAATAAAAATATTTTGGTAATTACCTAATGACATTTATGAACCTACTAGTATGGAGAAATGGCGGCTTCGTTGTTTTTTGAGAACACCATGATATTACATCATATGTGACACACAATTATAAAATGAGACACTTTTAAACTAACGCACAATTCACGAGCTTACTGCTCAGAGCAATCTCTCCAGGTAATCAGCAATAATTTTATTGTACTTACACAAAGGTATCCCACAAAGACAATATTCGTTGCGTGGCGACTCATCACTTGCCTATTTGGCTGTGTGGGTTTCCAAATGCGACAAAACAGCATAATACCAGCTATCCATCAATAAATTTAATTTGCGCAAATGATAATTTGTGATAAGATTGCGGAGTAATTAAATATTTGCCTGTAATTTTATTGTGCAATCGATATTCTCGGTTATTCCCTCTGGGCACGGTACGTATCTTGTGGAGGTGTGATGATGTGATAACTATCTTAATTCTTTTAATTTTTTTATTGAAAGTTTTCTTATCGTTGTCATTTTCCTCTTGTGTGATCTAAACATTTTACTGAACAACACATTTTAACTTGTGATGCTGTAACAAAATATTCAAAATATCATTCACTTACGAGTTTGAAATTACAACTTCATTGAATCTCTTCGTGATTCCATTCACGCTTGTTGTGACGCGATATCACGTTAAACTAACAATGCGGTGGTCCGTACATCAATCCGATGTGGCCACTTTAATGACCCCATTGTTTCTCGGGATCACTTGTCAACCGACACTCATGAATGCAATGCCTGCCCACCATACTACGCAGATCACCACCTCACACCTTATCCCAAAGACAAAGAACTTGAATTCCGCCACATCGATGATATAGATAAATTTGTAAATTAAAGAGCAATGAATGCTGAGATCGAAGTGACAGTAATAGTAGATTCTGTCAGTAAAAATGATTCAAGTTTTTTTATGTGGCAGTCCATCGATCCTAGTGAAATATGTGATTCGAGGCATATCGCAATGGAAATATCCACTCAATAAGCTATGTATAATAATGATTAATGACAAATGAGTTATTAAGTCGCGTGTGAGATAACTTATTGATTGATTCCAATAAATTGGTACGAATAATCTGATAGCTATCTGAAAAGGATGCGATTAAACGGTTTTGGATGATATATCGAAAAACACTTTTCCTGCTATCAATTATAGAAAAATATTTTTTTGTGCAAACAAAATTTTATGTAAATCTTAATACGTTTCGAAATTAAGTAGGTCTTTGTCTTTGATATCTATTGATATTCTAAATTTCGGTGTAATTTATTGTTTAAAGTAAATATACCGTTTAGAATTGTAAGTTATTTTATTTGCATCAAAGTCGTTAATCATTTTTATATTGACATATAAATGTCATTTATCATGTCACACTAAAACAGATGTCCCATTTTGTTCAAAATGTATGTGTTATTAGTGTTATTTGCTAATTCACTACCACCTGTATTAGTTTAATACGTTTCGTTTCATTAGAAATGTTCAGAAAACTATCGATTTTACGTAGGTACCTATATTTCATTTCGCATCTACAGTTTATGGACATCATAAGGAACCTATCCAATTATAATTTTTATAGAATTCCGTCATTTCCTCTTCAAATACATACAAATCTTCACCTTATCGCACATCCGTTCATATGTCAGGTACGATTGTCATTACCAATTTTATAATGCTCTCCTAAAATTTAAGCTTAATCAATAATCGACTCTATTTCGTCTAGTTTGAGATTATCAATATTCTGTGAAGGTGTGGGATATGCTAGTTCGGTTTGTACGTTGGCTGTTCCATCAATGTCAATTAGCCGTTGTGAAGAGACTTCATCAATCATACAGCAGTCTCCGTGAAGCTCTAGTGCTCCATTCTGAGGGTTCATTGTTTACATTTTCGACTCATATTTGTTTAAATTGATGTCTGAAAAAAATATGTTTTAATCACGTGGTCATGAGTTTGATCGCTTCATTTGTTTCTTTCAATTCTATACATTTTTATAGCATACAAGTTTGCGTGGAAAGACAATTGTAATCAGCAACAGAATTACTGATAGATAGTGAAGTTTCATGACAAATAATTACCAAGGAAAAATGTCGTTTTGTCATCACTTCGTTTAAATCATAAGTAGGGAAAACCAGAACGTACAATCAACCGATGGGTCTGCATTGCTATCAGGTCTGTTTTGATAAATGACAAGATATTTTAGTATCTACCTATTAATCGCTATCAGGGCTATCGCAAAGCGACAGGATAATTTTGTTTTAATAAATCATTCCACTATCTATTCTGTCGCAGTATTGTTACCTGAAAATAAAGTAGGTATTTACATTATGTGGACTGTTGAATACTTAATCTACGTTTGTGCTTGGGTGAAGTTTTTTTTTAATTATACTGCTTTTGGCGGGTTATGGAAAATAAATGAGTAAAATTTTGCGTACACCGTCGCGAAAACTGACACCCTGAAGTAAGTTAACATTTCAGTAAACATTGTGCCTATCTTCAGGTAAATACTTCTTGTTTTGAAGATATTATCTATTCTGTGGTTGAAATTAGACGTGCTAAGCACCAGGAATAAAGAAATAAAATGGCAGTCATATCTAGGATAGAAGTGAAAACTTATAACTCCGAATTTGATAGCTTACTTTGGAAACTACACGGGTGTACCGGAGGGCGTGGCCATGGTCCCGAGTTCACCCGACAATTTCTTATCATTCCCGATCGTGACGCTAGAATTCAATTCACTGCCCACGAAAAATCTGTCTGTGGTGCGCTTAAAGCAGTTTTCACTTCAAAAAGCTCTAACTTTTTGTGTGCGTAGGTACATAAGTCCACACACTATTTTAAAATAACATAATTATGGCAGTTAGCCTCAAGTAGCTTTGGATAAACTTTGAGCTAGAAAGCAATATTTGACTACAAAATTTTGATAGAATAAATAAATGACGTACAAAAGTTTCTAGGTACTTTTGTTCGTCATTTATTTCATCAGAGTAACAGAAATACCTACTGGTGTTTGTGTGTGTTTGCTTAAGCTATTAGCATAGTTAACAATTGTTTAAATAAGTAAATAAGATTCCAAGCTAGTAGTCACACCAAAATATTACAGTTTAAGGATTTTTTTTATTTATTAGGCAGAGCCTTTATTAACAAAACGAAATTACACCGAGTACTACATAATACAACATCCATAATTTAGGTACTAACTCACACTAAGCATATCTGGATTGAACATAGACCAAAAAAGGTGTAAACATAATCAAGACGATCAAGCCCACTAAGTACTAGTCAGAAATGTGCTCAACATGCTGACGGCATTACCACGCTGAATAACCAGCATTCTAGACCAAGTGCTCAAAAAAGTTTTTGAAAATAACATTCCTGACTTCCGGCCCCCACGGACCTAACGTATCAACACCAAATTTTGCACATTTACAATTTTTGCATACGATATTTGTAATTTAAGGTAAAACTTTAAATCCACTAGCAGCACCCCGCAGTTTTACCCATGTAGTTCCCGTTTCCATTATTTTCCCGGGATAAAAAGTATTCTGTGTGTGCTTCTAGACTATAATCTATCTATGTTCCAAACTTCGGCCCAATCTGTTCTGGTAGGTACAACGCGATTGGCAACAAACATCCAAACATTGACATTTAAAATATTAATAGCTTGAGTGCAATTTAATTAATTAAAAATCAATCAGCTTATTTTGAGCAGGGTATTATTACCGTCAGTTTAAACAATATCAAGGCCACTTTTATAGTTTCGTTGACATCTGGCGGTTTATGTGTTCACGCATTTACTGCAAATTTATTCAAAGTGTCAGGTGTCTCGAACTCACCCGCCCGATGCGAGTTTGATGCTCAGGGAAAAAAATCTGATAACCCAAGTCAAAACACGACAAAAAATATCTTGCTACGTTTTATAAAACTGTTGGCCTGAGGTGGGCTTTATTGACTACTGAACTTAGGGCTAGCCCAGAAGGTGCAGGGTCATACTAAACTAATTTTATAAACTTAGTAATTTTATGTAAAGCACAATATACACTATACTTACATACGTGATAGGCATGTAGGTATCTGAAAGCTTTCCATCCTTTGCTTACATAGATTCATTTTAACCTAAAAATTTGTAGTGATAGGAATCTTCGCAGTTTGTCTAGAAGTGTCACTTTTTTGACAGTTATTTTATTTGCAAGCACCCCTGTGCAAACTTTACTGTCTTCCAGTTTGAGGGGCAATGCTGGCAGTAAAATTACAGGGCAAGCAAATACCTAATCATACTTCTATTTCTGGATGACTAGCCAACAATGATAAATATGTAGTGATTTGGACTCCACGTGTTTTAGAAGCTAAGTATAGCTAAGTATATGAACTATAGCTAATCATCAAAAGTACGTTTTGCTCGTCCAGTCATTCAAACAACTACAAAAAGAATGTGTTCTTTATGTCACATACCAGCCAAGTCTCGCCATTTTCGAGAATACAATAGATGTCACATAAATATGGGTGATTGATTGACCCGCACCCATCGCTAATGCTGATAGGAAGCCATAAACAGCTGTCTTAATGGTGAACTGTGAAAAAACTAATTGGATTTGTTTTGAGACTATCGCCAAATCAAGGTTCTTAACTGTTTCTGTCATTATAAGATGCATTGTTGATTTGATGGCCCTATACCATTTTTATTGGAGGATATTGGTTTACAAAACAGTTTTTACTTCATTTTGGGACCGAAATAAAATTGATTTTATAAAATACATGTTAAAATTATGTAGATGTATTCGTTTTCGTCGCGGCTCAACTGATACCCGTTTAATATTTCTATCTAGTGACACTTTTATTGTCATCGACAAGTCCATCCTCCGTTCCCTGACGTGAAAATAAAATAAGCTTCAGAATATTTTCCTTTGTCAAGGCAGGAAATCTGTTCATGATACGCGTAAATCCGTCCTCGTCCCCTGTCGTCCCTGAGTCGTTAAAAGGACTCGTCTCGGCGTTTTGTTAACGCGCCATTTCCTTGTCATCGCCGTCAACCCTGCTCGGGTAATCTTCAGTAAGCCAGGACTTCTTTAGTTAGACGTGAGCAAACATCAGCTAAATGGAGTTCCGTTCTGATGTTGCCTATTGGCCGTCGAGGAAGCTCTACGCTCACTATTGGCGTGGCGAGATGACTCAGCTATGCGGAGTAGCTTCGCTGTCAGTCGCCTGTCATCGGAACGATCGCCCGTCACTGCATGTCCACCTCGCGCATCGCACGCACGCTTGCATTACGCAGCGCCACCCCCCGAACTGCGATACCGATAGCCGGCTCGCTCTCGCCCGTCTCCGCCGCCGTCTCGATATCTTCCCTCTCTCTCGCCAGAGGGGCGTGCGGGGCGGGGGCGCTGCAGGCGGGTCGTAAATCACGCGGCGTTTCATTCCACGCGGGACCGCCGCCGCCGCCGCAGGCACCGCGCACTTCCCTCCCGACCGCCGGCGTCGCGCCGCGTCTTTCGCGACTTGTAAACATTTCCAACTAGCTTTGGGAAGTCACCATTGTTGTCTTTTGTATCAGTGCTACTAATGTAAAGTGTTGTATTGATGGATCGGAGAGCTGGCCAGCTCTCTGCGTGTGGAATATATTGAAAACATTACGTCGAGAATGATTGTCGAGCCCGACCACGTGAGGTAGGTTTCTATTTGCTCAAGTGTTTTATTGTTTTTGAGTAATTCATCATGTTTTCTATTGTTTTCGCGTTCAATTATTTTATTTATTGTGAATTCGTTTTTCCGTTTGTAAACTTATTTTGTTTTCTCGGGTCGATATCGCTCGAAGTCTGTGAAGTGTGTCGAGACAAGTTCGTGACTTATTTAAATGGATTTCCATATTTTTTTAAAGTGAGACCAATCATTATGACTATTGTGCTCGTTTAATGCCAGACAATATAAAATAAAATATTTGTTTGATGTTTTGAGAAATCATGTTCTTTGTTGCTAAAATATTCTTAGCTGTAACAACAGGAATATTAATTACTTCATTAACAGTAATACAGTTTTTATTTATGGCCCGAATGGTTTTAATTTGCAATAGAAGTATGAAATGTCGATTTTGTGAATTATAAACTGATGAAGCGTCAGAAATTATGCTTAGATTTTCATTTTATCAATAAAGTTTTTGCTTCTTTATTTATTAGTTTTTAGTATTCAGAAGATAATTTGGAGAAAAATATAATGTTCGTAGAATTTTGGCCTTTGGTTCACTTTAATAATTTTCCCGAGTTAAGTTTTTGAAGTGCTCAGTTCTATTACAAACAAATATCAAAGACTTAGTGCTCGTGAATATTACGTTGTTTTATGCAGTACCTACATTACTCAATATTGTTTACAATTTCAATCACAAATGGACTATCGACATGACGACAAATAAGTACCTAAGTACTAATTATTTTTTGGCATGTCGATAGTACTTTTTGAATCTTTTTTTTACTTATTATTATTAAAACTCAATTGAGAAAAATAGCACCGTCTTCCATAATAATAGTGTTCCTTCGAGCTATTAGGTACAGTACTTCTTTGGTTGATTAATATGCTAATTAATTCTTTAATAAAACGCAGGAAGATGCAGTCCATTCAATCTTCATTTTATTAGCGACATATTTTTGACATTGACATTTCACTTGACAGTTATGCACCAATCGAAGACAAGCCAACGAATCCAAATGTATGTTAGAAATGAAACCTCAATACGTATTCTTTTAATTAAATAAGCAATTTGTCTAGATTAATTTTGCTATAAAATATGTATTATGATTTTATGACCGTTATTACTATCTACGTACATCAAAACAACACACATTGTGTTGGAGAATAGCCTGTTTAAGCTTTTCAACGAGTATCTTTATAATTTGTGATCAACCTTTTACGACAGGCATTATCTATCGTAAATCATCAATTTCATGGCTCCGTACTTGACTCCTCGTCGCAATCTTCACCTATTTGTTATTGAGGAAAAATGTAATCTAAAAACAAATAAACTCGTACATAAATTCAACGTAGACAAGCGTTTTTTATCGATTCCAAAACACATAAATTTAATAACAGAACCTATTAGCGGGTCTATTTTATATTCACAATCGACCCATTAATTTATTAAGAAAACCATAAAAGAAATCTTGCACTCCGTCAATATTTAAATGCCGGTAACCGGTTTACGCTAGACGGGTAAACGGATTACGTGGATTGACGGATGTCATCTGTTGTTCGCAGGGAGAGTCCGAGATGCCTGTCCCGGGAGTCGTCGGGCGCGGCGCGGTGTCCCTCGAATGACTCTGTGTACTCGGGCCGCAGCGGCGCGGGCCTGCCGCTGCCCGCCGCGCTGACCGCCGCGCTGCCGGCCGCGCTGCTGCCCCCGCACTCCGCCGCCGTGGCCGCCTACCTCGGCGCCGCCGCCGCCGCCGCCCAGCAACGCCTCCTCATGTCCTGCCACGAAGACATGACCGACGACCGCGGCGACGGCGTCCTCGACTTCAGCACCAAACGCTGCGAATCCCCCCAGGTAGACGACGACGACGAAATCGAAGACACCGTTAGCAAAAATGAGAACGGTCCGCTCGATCTCTCGGTCGGAACCAGGAAAAGAGGATCGAACGATTCTCCGTCCCCGGTGCCCAGCAGGAAGAGCTCGAGGCCGGCCGAGTTCAAACCCTCCCCTTCGCCGTGGATGACCCCGGTAGCACCGAATCTGCCTTATTTCGCAGCCGCGGTCGCGGCCGCCAGCCTCTCGCCCAAAGGAGGCGATTGGAATGGTAAGCTCAAACATGGCGGGCCGACTCCGAGCGACGCCACGAAAGCACTAGAGAAAATGAGTGAACTGAGTAGATTAGGAGGTGAGGAGTTGTTCCGATCCGTACAAAGTGCAGCTCTCGGCGCCGGGCTGGCGCCCAACGCCGCCGCTCGACACTCCGCTTGGCAATCTCACTGGCTGAACAAGGGCGCGGACCAAACTAAAGATGTCTTGAAATGCGTCTGGTGCAAAAAGAGTTTTAACTCTCTAGCAGATCTGACTATACACATGAAGGAAGCGAAACACTGCGGAGTCAACGTTCCCGTGCCACCGTCGTCGGGTGGGCAGATGCCATCTTCACTGCATCCGCCGTCGAGTTCCCCCTCGACACCCTCCCATAACTCTTCTTCCTCGAGCGGCTCTTCTAAGCCGAATCAGAACGATTTGAATATGTTAATTAAGGAAAATATGCCAATTCCGAGAAAGCTAGTCCGAGGTCAAGACGTTTGGTTAGGAAAGGGTGCTGAACAAACTCGACAAATTTTGAAATGTATGTGGTGTGCTGAGAGCTTCCGCTCGCTCGCTGAAATGACGAGCCACATGCAGAGGACTCAACATTACACCAATATTATATCGCAGGAGCAAATTATTTCTTGGAAGTCGTCTGATGAGGGTAAGGGATCTAGTTCGAGCTCTTCCGGTCCCAACAACGCTGCGCCTCCCACTACCGGTACTAGTAGCCACGTCAGCGCAGTACTCACTTGCAAAGTTTGCGACCAAGCATTTAGTTCATTGAAAGAATTGAGCAATCACATGGTTAAAAATTCCCATTACAAAGAGCACATTATGCGCTCTATCACCGAGAGCGGTGGTAGAAGACGCCAAACGCGTGAAAAGCGAAAAAAGTCATTACCGGTTCGAAAACTTCTCGAGATCGAGAGAGCGACACAACACGAGTTCAAAAACGGGGAAGGCAACGGAGTTCCGATGGGTAAACCGATTAGGGATTTCGGAGCCGGGAGCCGAATCACGTGCGAAAAATGCGGTGATAAAATCGAGACCGCCGTTTTCGTCGAACACATTAGGCAGTGTATAGGAGCGCCGATGTCGAATAGTCAACGGAACTTTCTGAAAAGCGCGCTTCTCTCTAATAACGTGATCCCTCCCGACATGCCCGGACATGTCACCCCGACGGGCCGCGACGGTCGCAAGAGCATTAACGAGGAGCTGCCTTCCCCCGGCTCCGCTCACCACCGCTCCCCGTCCTCCGCTCACGATTCGTCTCCTGGTTCTAAAGACCCAAACGCGAGCAACGATAAAAGCTCATCTCCATCGGTCCTCAATGCCATAGAACAACTAATCGAGAAGAGCTTCGATACGCGATCGCGGCACTCGGTCCCCGGCATGCCGGGCGGGGCTTCGCACGCCCCTATCGGTTCTAGTATTTTGAAAAGATTAGGCATAGATGAGAGCGTAGACTATACAAAACCGTTAGTAGATCCCCAAACAATGAGCATGTTGCGTAGCTATCACCACCAGGGCTACGGCCGGCGCGAGCGCAGCGGGAGCGAGTCGAGCTCCATGTCCGAACGCGGCGGCAGCAGAGTCGAATCTCTGACCCCCGACCGGAAGCTAGACGCGTACCACATGACTCCGAGGACCACTCCGGACACGCGCGGGTCTCAGACTCCGGCTTCGGAGGACCGCCCCGCCGACGTGCGGATAAAAAAGGAAATCGAGGACGATGATCGCGAGAACGGAGTGGATCTGTCCAGTCAGCCGGTACGCGTCAAGACTGAGGTCGAAGACGAGGAGGAGGCCCCTCGGCCGGGGAGTTCCACCGAGGAGGATATAAAGCCTCCGATGCCGAAGCGCGAGAGCGAGGGCCCGAGCCCGGCGGCCAGCCCGCGCAGCCCCGCCAGCGACCGCTCCGGGAACACGCCCGGCTCCGAGCGCAAGCCGCCGTCCAGCCTGGGCGCGCTCTCCTCCATGTTCGACAGCCTGGCCGGGGGCGGCTCCTCGGGCGAGCCGAGCTCCTCGCGCCGCAGCGGCAGCCACCCGCTGGCCGCTCTACAAAAGCTCTGCGACAAGACGGAAACCAACCCGTCCCGAGCCCCCGCGCCGGCGCAGTCCCCCGCCGGCAGCGGACCCCCCAGCATCCTCACATTCAGCTGGGCCTGCAACGACGCCGTCGTCACTGACTCTATCATGAAGTGCGCTCTGTGCGACACGCCTTTCATATCTAAGGGTGCGTATCGGCACCACTTGTCCAAGATGCATTTCGTGAAAGACGGCGCGTTGCCGGAGCCCGTGCCGATGAAGGCCCCGCCGGGGCAGCCATCCCCGGGGGCGCACAAGGGCGGAGGCTCCAGTGCCGCCTCTCCCCAGGATCCGCGCAGTCCTTCTCAGTCATTCGACGAGAGCCCACACTCTAAGTTTCTCAAATACACGGAGCTGGCTAAGCAGCTGTCCAGTAAGTACGTGTAAACGAGGAGGCCGGCCGGAAGCACGAGCTCGCTTTCAGTTGTGATGTTGATACCGTCTTGCCAACTTTCGGTCGTGAGTTGTGATACCACGTGATTGCCAACGTTACGACACCACAGAGTCCATCGCGCTAGTGTATGGCCGTTTTGTGATGATACAATTTAGCCAGCCAGCGACCGTCGGTCCCGTGACCGCTTGCTTGCTGATGGCTATCTGGCAGCATTGGTCGGTCGCGGCATCGACTCGCTGGTTGGGGCAGTTGTGATGATACCATATCCCGCTACGTTTAACCTTGCTAGGGTTAGGTCGCCGCGGCGACGCTAAGTATTTCGAAACTCTTTGCCAATTTAATTATTTAGGTAATTACTGTTAGAGTTCACCGCATAGTTCGGTTAGTGTAATTAACGAATAGCGACTTAAGTATACGCCAAACGTCTTACGTTCGTTTAGAGATTAAGAGAATATTTTGAAAATATTGCCTATAGGTGATCGGTTGTTGATCGGCTTCACTTCCAAACTACGTTGTAATTCCATTTCGATTACTTGTAAATATAAGTCACGTAAGTCATAAAACGTTCGATTCGATCTCTTTGTAAATGTATATTTTTTGCTAATAATTCTAAAAGTAATTGTAAAATTTCGTTTGTATTTTTTAATTGCAATTCGCCTTTCGCATGTGATCGAGCCTGTGGCGGTCTGCAGTCGTGGCGTTGACTTTCAGTATTTAAAAAAAAAAAAACGTTGCAATATGATTTTTGTGTTACTTAATTTTTTTTATGTAAATCAGAGTTAAGGTTGCGTTTTAGTTTACTCTATGTATATTTTGGATAATGTGTTTTGTTTTGTGAGATCCGTCGATTGTAATCTCAGGGATTCAATCTCAAGCTCGGTTCGCGTTGTACATACAACGATACAATTCGACTTCAATGCAATATAATACAATCTCTTTAGTATAAAATTTGCTCTAGGTACGCTCTCACCGCGAGACAGCTATTTATTATTTAGTGTTAAGTACATAATATTAGATAACTACGTCTGTGACACTTGTATACCATTATACCAGCGCTAATCGATCGTAAATCGAATTATATTTAAAAAGTGATAATACGATATACATTCTTCTTATTTGAAAAAGGATCGACTACATTCGTATACGTTTAGACATTCAGATATACTGAGCGATATCTTCCAATAAGTAACGACAGTTATACGATGTTGTATATACGATACGCCGTGAGTGGAAACTCTTTTATATTTAATTATTATAATATTGTAAACTGTCTAATGTAAGGTCAGACGATATCAAAATATAGCAAGAAATATTGTGAGACGAATATTCGTGATTTGAAACGCATTTCGAAATTCGAATTCAAATTTAGAATCTTGTAGAGTGCCAGTATTTGCCGTTGCGATATTTTTAAATATAGATTAAAAATCGATCACGAATATTCTTCATAATCCTAAAAGTTTTAGTAAAAAAGTATCATTTTAACGATAGTAATGAAACATACGACAAATATGATGTATACGCTAGCTCTGATGAGAGACCTTTTGCTCATTCTTAAAAAAGTGGTGTTGAAATATTGATTTTACCAAATTTAATAATCTTATTTAATATTTTATGTTGTATTTCAAAATGCAATTAAAAGCTCAAAGAAATATATATGTTACATACTTTAAAACGATTATTTTATTTCTAAGAAACCCTACCCAACGTTAGTCAAAGTAAATAAATAACCAAAGGATAATTGCAAGCGCCTATATATACCAACTGGCTTATTTGAATAATAATGGCTTTAAATAATTTGACTGGCCTCGTGGCCTAGTTGGTACCTAGTAACTCTGCCTGCGAAGCCGAGGGTCGTGGGTTCGATTCCCACCCAGTGCAAATATTTGTGTGATGAATTCAAATGTTTGCACTGTGACTGGGTGTTTCTATGTATAATAAGTATGTATTTAAAACTATATAAGTATTATATCAGCTATCTGGGCGCCATCATACAAGCTTTGCTTAGTTTGGGGTCAGATGCTGTTGTGTGTGAATTGTCCACCAATATTTATTTATATAACTCGAAAGGATTCATGATAGAAAACAACTTTTACTTTGGTTTCAAACTTGTAGTTTCCTTTTGTTCTAGTAACTTGTAGTTACTAGAAGATAAACTTACTGTGCCCAATGCCCATATTATTTGTTAAGTCCCATATTCAGTTTTATAAGCAACAGCTGAATTAATATAGCTCTTTTCGCCTTAGTCTGTGTGGCGTATCGACCTAGAAATATAGCCCAAAAAGGCTTAACACACTTGGCTAAAATTAGTGACTGAATTGAGAAACAAGTTTTTTATGCAAAGTTAGTCGACTGCAAGCAATCCTCGCTTCTGAATTTACTATTCTAGCTTACTGAATGCTATTTTACACTTCACTGAATTAAGTAGCGACTAAATTTAGCCAAGTGTAAGCCTTAAGTCTTAGCTTAAGCTTAATCATCAACAGCCCACTAAATGTTCCCACTGCTGGGACTCGGGGCCTTCTCTCGCGTGGAGAGAGTTGTGGCCATAATCCACCACGCTGGCCCAGTGCGGGTTGGTGGATGACACATGAATTTGAAAGATTCTAGGTACATGTCGGTTTCCTCACGATGTTTTCCTTCACCGTTTTTAAGTTAGCGGCATTACGCACATGAGTTCGAAAAGACAGTGGTGCGTGTGGGGTTTGAACCCGGGGTCTCCGGATCGGCAGGCGCCGTTGTCCCGACTAGACCAGCCGTAACTTAAGCTTACTAAACAATTCTCTACGTAGAGCATACCTAAAGTATACCTGAAAATGCTCCATTTACCTACTTACTATACCTACTCACCAGGAGTGCCTGGAGGAAGGTGGTTAAGGACGTCGATGGTAGTCACGACCCTCAGTAATGAGGATACGATCAAGAAGAAGATACCTACTCACAGTGCTCAACGAGTAAAAAAATATTTATTCGCAATTTCTAGGTGGTTTCCGTATATACCTTTTAAATTTTCGCAATTTGAATTCATTTAAAGATTATTACACAAAATGTAATCGCGATATAAATTATCTTTAATTATGTCCCGACGTTTTTTGATCGTGTTGCCACGGCCATGGTCCGGAGAAGATCAAAAAATTGCGGATCGTCTCATTGGGAAGTAAGGAAATATCCATAACCCTTTATTTGGTCATTAAAAATTGCAGGAACGTCACCGCGATACTTTTTATAGTGTAGAATGATGAGACGAGTAGGTCATGCGCCTGATGGTAAGCCGATGGGTACCATAGTAAAAGAAAAGTCGTTAAAGTAAAAAAGTACTCGACAAATTTCATGTTTTTTAGGAGATCAACTACATACATATATAACGTCTTCCAACCGTCAGTCGGTTAAGGTAAGTTAATTTTAGTTATTTATTGAAATTTCACAAACCACAGCACCCATTTCAATAAAATGTACCTACACATATATGGGGACATCTCTGCAATAAGATCTATCAAACAAAAATTCAAGTTCATAAATCAAGTTACGGCTAGTCTAATATCAAGTTACGGCTGGTCTAGTAGGGAGAACGGCGCCTGCCGATCCGGAGACCCCGGGTTCAAGCCCCACACGCACCACTGTCTTTTCGAAGTCATGAGCGTAATGCCGCTAACTTAAAACGGTGAAGAAAAACATCGTGAGGAAACCAACATGTACCTAGAATCTTTAGAAGTCATGTGTCATCCACCAACCCGCACTGGGCCGGCGTGGTGGATTATGACTTTAACTCTCTCCTTGCGAGAGAAGGCCCCGAATCCCAGCAGTTGGAACATTTAGTGGGCTGTTGATGAAACAGAAAATATCATCACAATCGATTCACAATTGGCGGAGTTACCTATCGCGTAACATATAGACAGATATACAAAAAAATATTGGCAGTTAATAGGAACTGCCGATAGAAGTGAAAAATTATAAAATTTGATAGCTTACTTTGGAAACTACGCGGGTGAAACCGGAGGGCGTGATGAAATTAAATAAAATGGGCAACGCTGACGCATTGCTAGAAGATTGCCAATAGCCATGGTCCCGAGTTTACCCGAAGATTTCTTATCACTCCCGAACGTGACGCTAGAATTCAATTCACAGCCCACGAAAAATCGGTCTGTGGCGCGCCAAAAGCAGTTTTCACTTCAAAAATAATAACACAACTGAATTGAGAACTTCCTTTTATAAGTCGGTTAAAAACAAGACCATATTTTGGTCCGCATTTTTCTCAACTACAAAGTCTTCTTATGATGATGTTCGAGTTTTTATGACGTCACAAATCTAGAAATTGCCTTTACCTCTTTGACTTCATTCAATAGTTAAGCGTATTTTGTCTATCACGTCTGGATAAATAGAAAACGTTGGTAAGAAAGTTTTAACTTCCTGTTTAGTTTAATACCCCGTTTACATGATTCCAGTCCAGCGACCGAATCCAGCGCTGGATTACTTACTGGAATAATGGAAACCGGCACTGGAATGCATCAATCCAGTGCTAATGCATTCCAGTGCCGGTTTACATTATTCCAGTAGGCAATCCAGCGCTGGATTCGGTCGCTGGACTGGAATAATGTAAACGGGGTATAAGTTTAAGTTAAACAATGTTCATCTTGTAGATATAATCTGAAACTTATTTCCAAGGGCAGGGTGAATAAACATCTTTTAGGTCAGTGTGAAACATCGCTTACTATCAGACGAGTAGTTGGTCTAACGTGAATAACGTCATAAACTTTGAGTATCGGGATTTTATCCGATACACTTTGAAGACTGCAATTGATCAGCATGATCTAATACCATCTTACTTTATTTTCTATCATACCGCTCGTTGCTCAAAAAAGCGATATCGTTTCATGGGAGACGTTTCAATGAATCGAACGAAGAAGTTTGACTCTACTTATGTGATAAGAAAATTTAATTCTTTTTTAATTTAATTCTTTCAAAAGTTATTTCATTGTCAAACGAGACCAAACATCGTTTTAAAACTATTAAATGTTTATTCTCAGGAAATAACGGGAACGGGAGCTACGCGAGTGAATCCGGGGGACGCTGCTAGTATTGTTTATATGAAATGAAAGAAGCAAATTGTTGATGGTTGAAATTTAGCACTAAAAAAACCTCTAGCGCCATCTATTACTTAGTGTGGAACTACCTTTTAATGTTTGGTAGATCATACTTGCAATCAATTTTGTCGAGCGTCTGAGTTTAATTTTAATAATTATTAATAATAGAAGTCGGTGTTTTTCTGATTTGAATAAAATATCTGCTTTTTCGAGCTAGACATTAATTAGCTCATGCATCTGACGTCAGCAACTGCACAAATCCGATAAGGCGTCCAGTTGGGTAGCAACTGCGGCAATGTACATGAGTTGTTGCCCGAAGTTTGTGTTTCTTGGAATATACTGGTTTCCTCGCGATATTTTTCTTCACCGATAAAGCCAATGATCCCAACAAACGTTTACTCTTGGAAAAATACTTTTCTTTTGTAGTAGGACTTCTTGCAAATATTACACCTTTGCCAGTTATTCTGCATAGTTATGTGAAAACATCACTGCGGTCCGGTTGGAAGGGCAATGTTTCCAGGGAAATCATAGAGCATAGATATAAAACACATATGTATCTCTGGACAGCAAGCGCAGTGCAGTGCTAGGTAATGATTTTGGTTCTTCATGTTAGGGCTGCAGAGAGAGGATCCTCCTGACAATGCGCGCTGTATCGAGGACGATCGCCGCGTGCATCTGGCCCGCCATACAACCGTCTAGCGAAAGTCTCTAAAGATTTTGGACGAGACTTTTCGCTATAAGACCGTTTGCCGTTACGACTGCACTACGTTGATTGGGTCTACGATCCTGGAAACATTCCATGTAGCAGTAGTAGGTAAAGGTACTTGCTAAGCTTGTCATTCTTAGCTTTCACGAGGTTCTAATCATGTGGTACGGTGATATCGACGATCACAGCCCGGCACTGAGACCGGTCTTCCAGCACGATATCAGGCTTAATGGCGACAATAGGTGTTTGCCTTGTTGTTACGAGGAGGCGTGTTTCTTTCCATCAGGTTGTTTGTTAGTACTGTTTTATGGTTGATGCTCTATACACTCGAACGAAGATGTTTGACTCTACTTTTGTGATAAAAACGTCTAGGCTGTGGAATGCGTTGTCTGAAAGGGTTTTCCCGATGGTTACACTCTTGGTGTCTGCAAGTCTAGAAGTGAATGGGTTTCTTTCAGGTAAGCACGCTCCGTCGTAGACCGCATCGTCGCTTTACATCAGGCAACATGGCGGACAAGGAACAAGGGGACATGTTTTTATTAACAATATAAACCTTATATTGTTTACAAAAACATTTTAAAGGTTATCGGCTTACGTAAAGCTTGAGTAAATGGTGGGACCTACGTCGATAAGTTTTCTACGAAATGTTAATAATACGACTTTTAGCTGCGTAAGTGTTTATGCAAAGTATTTATTTTACCGTTTTCTCGTCGTTACATTTCATAATTTCTTATTATTTCGTATGCGATGATTCGGCACACTTTAGTGCAATCAATCTATAATCGTAAAACTTGATATGATTTCATGAAAATAACGTTGTGAGACATTTTGTTGTTAAGCGAAAAATTATCTACCTATTCGCAATATTTCTTTGAATTCCGGTTGTCCAATGCAAATGTCACTTGTTATAAAATTTACCCAACAGATGGCGCCACAGCTAAAATTACCTCGCGCCTTCGTTTCATATGTGGAAAATAACTTCAGATGAATAAATATTCGATATGCTTTAAACCCACTACGGTTGTTTGAATATGTTTCCAACTGGACCCTTATAATCTATGGAAATGTTTCCACCGGTTTGCTTATATTCTTGTCTCCCTGTTGTCTGTGTGTTCTAGTCTTGGGCATAATAGGTCGCAACTGAGATCAGTCAGTTTAGTTCGCCGCTCCTAAACGAACTAGGTCGTTCTTCTAGTTCGCAGTTCGGATAAGACCGATCAGCCGACCCCATCGTTCGCTCGTTATATACTACTGCTCCTGTTGCATAGGTCGTTCTTGTAGTTATTTTGTAATATGCTTCTGGTGCATGAAACAATATATGTATGTATTTATGAAATTCTATGTGTTTTTAACTTCTAAACATAAAAAACAAAGCACCAAGTAATACAAAATATTTATTGTAAATACCCAAGGTTATTTGCACAATAAAAGTAATCCTATATATAAATATGTATATTGTATAATGATACATATCTTTTTCAACTTTTTATATTTGTATTAAGTTTAGAAAATAATCAACCACAACGTATACATTTTGACGTGATAACGTCTTATAATTCGATGAAGCCGGCTGCACGCCCGCAAAACATGACGTCATGTAACGTTCCGCCGTTACCTCGCCATATTACTTTTCGCACCATCTAGTGAGTGAAATGTGTATTACGTTCAAGGAGTCTGTCCATATTTTAGAAAAGCGACGATATGAAGTTACGAACTTGTGCTAGTACAATAATATACCCAGAGATGGCGCTTTGAATAGCTTTTCAAAAAGCTTCAGAATGTTTTACCTAGATGGCGCACCCCGCTGCATGACGTCGTCAGTACCATTCCATCAGTATTTTCTTAAGACGTTGTCACGTTCAACTATCGTCAGTAAACCGACTTTACAGACAACCATTTTTTTTATAGTATAGAGTGACGAGACAAACAGGAGATGTGACTGATGGTAAGCAACATGTCTGCCATATAACAGCATAGTAACACTCAGCTATTGGAACATGAAAGTCCAAATTATTACCTAGCACTACCCTGCGCTCGTCACCTAGAGATCTAAGATATTATATCTCTAAGCCCTGTAATTTCTCTGGAAACATTGTCCTTTAAACCGGAACACAGTAATGTTTGCACATTACTGCTTGGCGGTAGAATAACTGGCATAGGTGTGGTACTTCCTCAGGTGGACTCTGCCAAGAGTCCTACTACTACAAAATACATACACAGATTCTGTTCCTTGACAGAATAACACCTGACATAAAGTAAACAAAAGTTAATAATATATAACGATGGTTATAATCTTGGTGTCTTCAAATCGAGAGTGAATCGGTTTCTTCTAGGTAAGCACGCTCCATCTTAGACCGCATCGTCGCTTAACATCAGGCGAGATGGTGGTCAAGTGTAAACCTATAAATGTTAAAAAAAAAAAAAAAAAAAAAAATAAATGACATTGGTGAGCGAACTTTACATGCTCTTGAATGTAAAGTACTGTCCAGTGTCCCGTGGGCGTGACGATCTTCGTTCAGTTGACGTATACCTCGTCTGTTCCACAAGAACTAACGAACTGCGGAGCGGCGAATGAAGGAACTAGGTCGCGTAGTTCGTCTGTGGGAGCGTTCTTTTGACCTAGGTCGTTCGCGAACTGTGCAAGACTAGTGTGTTCTTCTAAACTTAGTATAAATATTAAATATAATCTAATTGTGTTCTAAATTACAGCTCGATCCGTTCATACGTTATATTACGACGTGATTGAGTAACATCAAAATAAGGGTGTCTCAGTAAGAGTGCACTTTTTAATTTTAAAATAAAAACAAATATTTTATGACAGTGTTGTGATAATTTTATTGTATTGTAAAGAAGACATGTTCTGATTAAGTAATTTAAGTATGGAATAAAATATCCGGCAAATGACCCCCACGGCTCCGATGACAAGCCATTACTCTTTTCATGAAATTTTCCATGACTTTTGCACAGAGATGTGGCTGTATCTCACCGATGACGCGTTGGATTTCCGATTTTAGCTCAGGAATTGTTTCGGGTTTATTCACATAAACGCGAGATTTCACAAAACCTCAAAGAAAGAAATTGCACGGCGTTGAATCGCGCGATCTTGGCGGCCAGTTGACATCAGAATTTCGTGAGATAATGTGTTCTGGAAATCGTTGCTGCAGTCTGGAAATTGTTTCATCCGCGGTGTGGCAGGTTGCGCCGTCCTGCTGAAACCACATGTTGTCCAGATTCATGCCGTCCAGTTGAGGTCACAAGAAGTCCGTTATCATATTCCTGTAACGAATGCCGTTCACAGTCACTGCAAATTACGCCCTCATTTTAAAAAAAGTAAGGTCCAAACACGCCGCCTGACCAAAATTCGCACCAGACAGTTACTCGTTGTGGCTGCATTTGTTTCTCATGGATTACATGAGGATTTTCCAAGTCCGTAATTCGACAATTTTGTGTATTGACGAAGCCATTCATATGGAAATGCGCTTCATCGGAGAAAATGACTTTTTTCGAAAAATTGGCATCGACTTCACTTTGCTCCATTACCCATTGAACGAATTGCCGGCGCTTTCCGTGGTCTGCTGGTTTGAGCTCCTGAGTTAACTGAATCTTGTACGCATGAAGGTGGAGGTCTTTAGTCAAAATTCGCTGAGTAGTGCTTCGTGAAATTTGAAGTTGTTGAGAACGATGTCGAATTGATTTCTTCGGGTTTTCGGCGACACTCGTTTACAGCAGCAATGTTTTCAAGAGACCGACCGGTACGTTTACGCAAAGGATTCTTACTATCCATAATTGACCCAGTTTCTTCAAATTTTTTGACCACTCTTCGAATGGTTGACACAGTAGGTGCACTTTCTCGGCTGAAAATTTGGCGAAGTTTGCGAGCGGTTTCAGCGTAACTTTCTCCATTTTTGTAATGAGTTTTCACAATTATCACGCGTTGTTCTTTCAAAAAGCGCTCCATTTTTAATAATCGGAATAAACAGAGGTGACAGCTGTCAAATTTCAGACTTGCCACTTGCATGAAAAAAAAAAAATATTCCAATTGCAAAGTGCACTTTTACTGAGACACCCTTTATCTTAACATTGATATTAATAATATTAGTAGAATTTGTGACCAACGAATTAATATTTTAAATCTAAAATTATTGAATTACAAAAAAACATAATTTCCTGGCACAATTCTCCAGAAACCCTCATCAGCAATAAATCAATAACAACTCATTCAGACCTCCTCCTCATATTAACAATCGTACATCGGACCCACATAAATAAACTCAAAAACAAAACTGTAATTAAACAAAAACATAAAAGAATTATACCGTAGCTATAAAAAGATGATTAATGGCGGATAAAAGTATAAATCAAACTATCCATCTCTGTGCGCGATAAATCTCGAAAAGGCCGCCATTTTGAATATGCCATGTTTAATTTGATGACGTAAAACAAAACGTCATTTTAATTAGGGCGTTTGACAGACAACGCGGTCTCGCGGACCCGCGGTTGTCTCCCAACTAGGTCGGGAGGGTTAAGTGGGGACACACGGGCACTAAATCGTGAAGTTATCGAAGTTGTTTGTAGTGAAAACTTCTTTTGCCGCGCCACAGATATAGTTTTCGTGGGCTGTGAATTGAATTTTAGCGTCACGCTCGGGAATGATATGACATCTCATGGCCTCGCCCTCTGGTTTCACCCGTGTAAGTAAGTTAGCTGTTTCCAAAGTAAGCTGTAAGTTTTCACTTCTATCGACAGTTCCTAGGACTGCCAATATTTTTTTTACTTTTATGGGTTTACAATTGACCGCTGTCTCATCTGCTGTTATATTCCGAGAGGTGGCAGCAAATTTGGGGTAGGTAAAAGAGGGAAGCTGTAAACCTGTCACATAACTCTACTATTATGTCGCTGCTGAGCAAATACAAGGAGATATATAGTCAAGGTAAGATCCACCGCGCTGGCTCAGAGCGTGTTAGACATAAATTAAAATATTGAAAGTAGGTTATTTTTTAGAACGTTCTGAAATTGCAAAAGTAAAGCACTTTGTTTAAAAAATAAATACATAGCTTTACTTTTATAATTAAACAAATAAATCAAAATAAATATTTTATAATAATTTTAAAATAAATAAACTAGGTAAGTATGTACTTTTGTTTTGTAAACAAAAAAAATTGAAAGATTTGCACATTCCAACGTTCGAAAACCTTCCCTTATATCCCCTCACCTGTAGCCACGCTCAAGGCTTTGACTGACAAGCCATCCATCTCACCCCAACCCTTGCTCATTCCCCGTTACACTGCCGTTTTTGTTCCACCACTCGAACGCGGCTTTCCTGCGAACCAGCAATGTATCTGAATTCTCGTCGATTTGTCGCGTCTCTTCGGAGGCGATGAATGACGTCATTAGAATGATTAAGGGCAGGCCTCACTGGCGAGACGTGCGTTGAGTGATTCGGGGACAGATTAAGATGCGGTCGTGTATACGCAGCTTTAGGGTGGGTGATTAATATTTTGTTAGGTGTTCGTATTTGGGTGACGTCATCCAGGGTGGATTGATAGGCTCCTGCTAGCTTTAAATTGATTTAAGAGGTGGAAACACAGGTTAAATTAGGAGTAATAGTACGTATTAGAACTATAATTAATATTAATTAAATGAAAAGAAAGTTATCTCAGGGTTTAATTGAAGGATGTTATAATGACAAAAATGAATTTTTGAATGAAAAATTCAGGCATATTGACTAATTTTATAACTGAGTCGGCGATAATACAAAAACAATAAATTGTAAATATTTGTGCACCATCTTGAGTAGAATATTTGTGACAATATTTTATCAAATAAACTGTTTTTTTTTGATAAATCAGAAATGTTATTAAAAGTGAGGACTTCTATAGCTGCATTGAACACTTATTGGTAGGGGGAAATCTTCTTGTTTCGCGTTACCGACATTTTTTTTTCTTGTAGGTTTACACTTGACCACCATCTCGCCTATGCAGTCTACGGTCTACGATGGAGCGTGTTTACCTAGAAGAAACCTCGATTCGAAGACACTCGATAATCGAAATCTCGATTTGAAGACACACAGATTGTAACCATCGCATCGGGGAAAACCCACTCACATCTATTCCACAGCCTAGACGTTCTTATCACAAAAGTAGAGTCAAATCTCTTCGTTCGTGTCTTTGGAACATCAACCATGAAACGATGTCGCTTTTTCGAGTTACGAGCATTCTGATAGAAAAAAGAGCAAGGTGGTATTAGATCACGCAAATCAGTCGCACACTCTCCGAAGTGTATCCGATAAAAAACCGATATGGTAATGTCGCGACGGAATGGCGGCGGATCAGTGGAGCAAGACGCTGCGCTGCTATGCTGCCATCGCCTTCAGGCATTCCCATGTTAGTGACTCAAACCTATAAAAAACCAGTCATAGAAGCTGCCGATAGAAGTGAAATTTTATAACTCAGAATTTGATAGCTGACTTTGGAAACTACGCAGGTGAAACCGAAGAGCGTGGCCATGAGCATGACCATGGTGCCGAGTTTACCGGAAGATTTCTTAGCATTCCCGAGCGTGACGCCAAAAAAAGATTTCATTTCTAAAAATCGTATTAAAAAATTTAAGCTCGACAAGATACCTAGAGCTTTTACCCGCTTGGGCCGTAGGGCACCCCGTTCTGGGAGACCAGTTTTTGAAGTGAAAACTTCTTTAGGCGCGCCTAGACCGATTTTTCGTGGGCTGTGAATTGAATTCATTCGTCACGCTCGGGTATGATAAGAAAGCTTCAGGTAAACTCGGGACCATGGCTATTGGCCATCTAGAAATACGTCAGCCAATGGGGAATGCTGAAAGGGCGTGGACAGGCCATCATTGCATGACCATCTAGAAACGCAACGGCCAATGGGAAATGCTGACGCATTTCTAGACGGCCATGCCAAGATGGCAAGGCCACGCCCTCCGGTTACACCCGTGTAGTTTCCAAGGTAAGCTATCAAATTCTGAGTTTTAAGTTTTCACTTCTATCGGCAGTTCCTATGACTGCCATTTTTTTTATTTTATTTTTTTGTAAGTATAGAGCGATATGATGGTAAGCAACATGCCTACCCATAACAGCACAGTGACAGCCGTTGGAACATGTAGAGCCCAAATCATTACCTAGCACCGCACTGAGCTCGCCATCCGGAGATAAAAGGTGTTTCATCTCTTAGCCCAGTAATTTCTCTGGTAACATTTCCCCTTCAAACCAGAACAGTAATGTTTGCGGACTACTGCTTGGCAGCAGAGTAGCTGGCAAAGGTGTGGTACTTCCCAAGATGGACTCTGCAAAGAGCCCTACCACTACAAATAAAAGAACTTCGCTAACGGCGGCAGCATAGAATTGTATGGACTCCAATTCGCGCCGAGACCGCGACAGAAGACCCAGACACGTGTCGCGAGACACGTTTCTGGACGAGACACGACGAGACGAGACGAGACAGGTCGCGGCGCAAACTGGCGCTCATAGAATTCCTGTCAAGTGCCTGTCGCGGTCTCCGGTAGCGGTCTCCTGTCGCAGTCTCGTATCGCGGTCTCCGCGCGAACCGTTACCTTTAAGTTGGCCTTGCTTTTAGTCATCGTACTTATTGAGTATGGTAAGTATGTGGAAATGATTAAGGTATGCTCTTGCCTAAAGTATACCTAAAGTTACGGCTAGTAAAGTAAGCTACGGCTGGTCTAGTCGGGAGGACGGCGACTGTCGATCCGGAACCCCGTGGTCAAATCCCACACGCACCACTTTCTTTTCGAAGTCATGTGTAATGCCGTTAACTAGAAATGGTGAAGGAAAACATTGTGAGGATACAGACATACTATACTAAACTAGAATCTTTCCTGGTCATCTGTCTTTGACCAACCCACACTGGGCTGGTGTACTGGATTGAGATCTTGAGTCTTTACTATTAACGAGAGTTCAAGGTCTAGTTCTATTCTAAGTTCTTGTCTAAGGCCTCGAGTCCCAGCAGTGGGAATATTTAGTGAGCTGCTTATGCATGCACACAACACATAGACGTAGGCATAGTAAGTGAGTAAAATTATGTTAGTAGGGCTCTGCACCTTTAGCATTAGCGCCAAGTTCAGTAGGTACCTACTAGAGGACACTTATTAAACTACTAATACTTAAGTACTTTTATAAAAAAACTGTTTGACTTTACTCAAAACTTGGTTGACTCAAGTAAACAGTAAGTAAAATGCACGGACAACGGCAGTAACAATCAATAAATTTGAAATTGAAAAAGGACTTGCAATTCTAATTATGCGCGCTTTTGTAAAAATAGGTAGCTCAGTCACTGGTAAAACCAACCTGAAGCAAAAATAAATAAGTCAATCAATTTATATGAGTAGCAAAACAAATGAAACCTTTAGGGTTCCGAGTAAAATCTAGAACCCAAAGGTGCGAAGGTACTTCAAGTCTGAACAGTTGCTTACACTATATCAAGCACAGATTCGCTCCTGTATGGAGTACTGTTCGCACCTTTGGGATGGATCGGCTAAGTATCAGCTGGAGGCTCTGGAATCGATCGAGAGACGTGCCAAAAGGCTCATAGGCAACGACACTCTTGTGCGAAAAAGACTTCAAAGTCTTGAACATCGCCGAAAAATTGCTAGCCTATCGGTTTTTTATCGGATACACTTCGGAGAGTGTGCGACTGATTTGCATGATCTGATACCACCTTGTCCTTTTTTCTATCGGAATGCTCGTAGCTCGAAAAAGCGACATCGTTTCATGGTTGATGTTCCAAAGACACGAACGAAGAGATTCGACTCTACTTTTGTGATAAGAACGTCTAAGCTGTGGAATACGTTGCCTGAGTGGGTTTTCCCCGATGGTTACAATCTTTGTGTCTTCAAATCGAGAGTGAATCGGTTTTATCTAGGTAAACACGCTCCATCGTAGACCGTATCGTCGCTTAACATCAGGCGAGATGGCGGTCAAGTGTAATCCTATAGAAGTTAAAAAAAAAAAAAAAAAAAAACCCCACTAAAAACGCTCGACCTTTTGTGTGCGACCGCGCACACAAAATTTACATAACTTTTTCGAATTCGCATCGTCGATTCGACAAAACTTAGTGTTCTAGGATCCAATGTCAAAGAAAACATTATAAGGAACCCGGCGAGTTTCAAGAATTACAGACATATTATTACACGTGTCATAGGCCAACCAGCACTTGGTACAACCAGTCGTGGTAGATAAATAATCTTTACTCTTTTTGTGGTGAAATGGTCAGAGGTCCAGGCGTGGGAATCAAAAGTGGGCTACTTACATTAGTGACTTACATATTCCAAGATTTTGCTAGAGCACAATTTTGTGATTTGCAGTAGGTTGGATATCACAAGCATTGAAAATTTCTGTGACGAGATTAATTAAAAAAATTGGCAGCCTAATGGTGATTTATAAGCTGGCGAAAGCTAGCAATACACTGTAGGTATCAAAAACGAATAGTCAAAAAGTATCATAAAGGCCGGTGCGGTATGAATTTTAAAATGCTTCTAAAATTATAAATGTGAAAGTTTAAATGTTTGGATGTTTGTTGCTCAATCACATCCAAATGGCTGAACGGATCGGATTGACATTGGGATTCAATTAGATTACAGTTTGGATAGCACATAAGCTTATTTTTATAGCCGAAAAAAGGGGCACTGCGGAAAAATAAAATTCCATCAAAAACGGTTGTTGTAGTACGGAACCCTACGTCTCAGAACTTGCATTTTAGCTCTTGTATTTTAGCCAACAGATTTGTGATTCGATTCAAACAAGTTATTAGTCTGTGGAGCTTGTGACCTATAAGTTGAGTAATGGTGGCCCATGACCCCTTTGTCTGGCCAATAAATATCTGGGTTAGGACTTTGCGTTCCTTACTTAGGTATGGAGGTAAACTTAGATATTTACTCAAATTATGAAAGGTATTAATTGAAATTGACAACTAAACAACGTAGTCAGGACAATGGCCACCGATCCGGAGACCCCGGGTTCAAAACCACGCGCAACCACTGTCTTTTCGAAGTCGTGTGCATAACGCCGCCAACTTAAAACGGTGAAGGAAAACATCGCGAGGAAATCGACATGTATCTAGAATCTTTCGAGGTCATGTGTCATTCACCAACCCGCACTTGGCCAGCGTGGTGGATTATGGTCTTGACTCCCTCTTAGCGACAGAATGCCCAGCAGTAGAAACATGTTTTTCGTGGGCTGTTTATGCTATAGTAATTAAAATGAGTTAATTTTAGAAGAGGTTTCTAAGGTTGTTGGTTTAAATTAAACAATTTCGATAATTTTTGTATTGAAAACTTCTAGCCGCTTTGAACACTTTTTGATAAGGAAAAATTGTAGTGTAATATATCTATATATATAAAAGCGAAAGGTCACTCATCAAGGAATCTCAGAAACTACAAATGCTAGGAATCTGAAGTTTTGCATGGAGGTCCCTTTTAGCACGTAGGTGCTCGCTAAGACGGGGTTTTGCGAAATTCATCCCCTAAGAGGGTGAAGCAAGGGATGAACGGTTGTATGAAAATTCGTGATTTTCAAAGTTGTCAAATTTTGTATCTAGATACTTGACACAAAGCAATTAAATCTTTGTTCTATCGATTTTGTAATTTCGAACTGCACGGGGTTGAAATGGGGGACGAATGCCTCTTACGCTTTCACACCTAAACAACTGAACCGATTTTGATTAATTTGTATGAAATTGTTTTATTATAAGCTGTTTTTAGTAACCGTAAATGTGCCAGGGTATAAAAATAGGTAATGCCTGAGTTACCTTAGGTATTATTAATTTCGCCCGGACGAAGTCGCGGGTAACAGCTAGTTAAATATACTTAGGTGGCGGAGAAATGTTCGTTACACGCATATTTGATGTGCGAAGTCTTGTGAGCTCGACTCACTGACATGCGTAATAGTTATATATCTGTAGGTATATAGGTATTTTTCCAAAATTTTTTTACAACATTAGGTACCAAGTAAAGCCGGAATGAGCCGCTAGTTTTAATAAAAGATATCCAGTCGCGATCTTTCGGTCAATACAGCGACTCACCAAGATTGATTACTATCGCCTGTTGCCACTGACTTGCTTAACCTATCGCTACAGTCTATTACATCATACAGTCGTTCGATGAAGCCGTCTAAACGGGGCGATCGTGCGGGGCGTGCGGGGTGAGACGCGGGAACCGCGCTCTTGCATTGCCTACATTACAATGTTAGTATTGCAGGAGCGTGGCTCAGGGCTGACGTCTTCCGTATTATTATTTTTATTTTGGTGTCATGGTTTTTTTTAATTGCGACAACGCTACCCGTCTAGACATAATCAGCGTTTCTCCCAAGATCAAAGGCTAACTACTGGTAGTATTTCTTTACACTGTACTAACGCCATCACTGAACTCATTCAACGAAAACGTTGAACTAAGTTTCTTTTTAACAACTTGTACAGTCACATCTGAAACGCGATTATGGCGCCACATGCCTAAAAACAAGCGCATTGGTATATTTTGAAAACCACGCTACGAAGTCTTTTGACAAAAAACAAATTAAATATGTTGTATACAAAGAATCCTTAATAGCCAGAATAATACTGTAGTGGTGCCACTCGTCAGTGGTGTTGTCGCGTGGTATTCGCACCGTAATAAGTGGATTGATGTCACTCGCCGCCCCCACATTTGTCTACTCAATTCTCTGCTCAAAGAAAACTGTTTCTTTTCACTTCGTTATTGTTTTTAGGGTGACTTTGGGCAATGGTGAAAATTTTACAAAAAAAAAATAAGTTTGCTCCGAAAAAAATAACAAAATTTTACTCCAGTTTACAATTACACAGATACTTGACAACTTTTACAATTTTTATTTTTTTTTATGAAATCTACAAAACACACTTTTCCAATGAGATAGCAAGGTACAACGAATACCTGCTTCATCGAGGTAAGGTTTTTTTGCTGGTAGTATTTCAAAAAATGCTACACTGATCTCGATACAATTTATACGGGAAGTGAAAATTATACATTTTTCATACTTTGAAGTAAAAAAAAAAAACATTTTAATTCGAATCGATCGAAGAAGATCGCGAGTAACATAGGTACAAAAAAAAATCTTACAACCTTTTGTGTTTGAGGTCGGTTAAAATGACTAATTCAAATAAAAAACTTTTAGTTTATTGATTGCATGCATTTGTTTTATAAGCAATCAGGGTTCTTCACTGCACTATATAGTAAGTAGGTTTACTATTTTGTTACTAATTTTAGGGATTAATTAAGGAGATTTACTTACTTCGATTTATATCGATGCAGTTTTAGGGGGATGAAAATTCGTGATTCGGACCATCATTTTGCAGTGGGCGTTGCTCGAGTTTCCTAGAACTTACTTGCTTTAAAACCTTTGTTACGCTTGACCGCCATCTTGCCTGATGTTAAGTGACCATGCGACACGAGGGAGCGAAACAACCATAAAGAAACCGAGTCAATTTTGACTTGAAATTACCAAGATAGTATCCATCGGGAAAACCCCACTCACGTTACTCATTCTACAGTCTAGCTATTCCAGTAACAAAAGTAGCATCAAACCTCTTTATTTGTATGTTACCTATTCGAATAACGAAAATGGTATCAAACCTATTCGTTCAATTATTAGCGACATCAATCAAAGAAACGGTGCCCTTTCGAAATCCAAGCAATCTGTTAGAAAAAAAAAAACAAGTGTTTCTTTTCCATTAAATACAGTGGGACAGAGTTACAAGTTTTCAGTTTTACCAGCGCAGTTCCGACGTTATTGAGCATCAAACTTTGAAACTTTCACATTTGTAATATAAGTAGGATTATATAAGCTGGCTTTTATAGTACAAACTTTGTTTACTTTATGGTTATGGATGGTGTTGTGTGAAAAATGCAAGATAAATATACGAATACGTATATCTACGCATTAGTAATGATATTTACTACTACCCCATAGAAACCGCACGGAAAGTTCGCTCGACCGCATTCCCAAATGGGCAGCCGTCACTTTCCTCCGAGTGAGACCGAAAGCGCACTCCACAACAAACGGGACATCTGTCCCGCTGATGGATGGAGGGACATGTGTCCATTATCGCCCGCACACGGGACAAAAGGCGGGACAAAAAACGGGACAACGTGACGCGTCATTAATCAAATTATATGCGATTTTGCTGCAATAAATTTGCACAGCGATAAATTTTGCAGTTTCGAATGGATTTTTGTGTTAGGAAATTATGGGGCCTCATTCAATTCGATCAAGTGTCGTTTATCAATTACTTTTTATGGACTAGAAATAAAACTGCCTTTGTAATTTGGTAGGTTTTCGTATTTTTCATTTGAGTCTAGATGCAGTGGTTCGACAAATATTGAGCTTGCTTTCAAGAATTCATATTTGTGGTTAGATATTTAAGCCCTTTGGGGTTGAGACAATGGGTCCGTGGGGGCCGGGACCTCACGTCATCTTCAAAAGCCTCTCCCCATAGTCGACGCGACGCGTGACCAAAATGCTGGCGTTTAATTGGCGCAACGCATAAGCATTGCCATTTAGCGCGGTAATCCCGCCAGCATGCTGGGTAGTTTGGTTTGGTTTGGTTCCGATTGGTAGTGGGTTTGAACATCTTGATTATCTGTAGACCTTCATTGGTCTATAGATAATTCAGGTGTGCATAGTGTAAATAGTTAGGTATGTAGCGTAGTGTAGTTCTCATTGTATTTTAGTTTTGTTAATAAAGGCTCTGCCAGAATATTTTGAATATGACTACGGATGTTCGTTAACTAGATGATGTTCCAGGTTGATTCTGTAAAATTTATGAGTTAATCAACATTTTTCTAGATATTCAAATTGTTTAGAACTCAAACTATTGCGCTTAATTCAACTCAACTTCATAATTGAATTTAATTAAAATTGGTAAAGCTTGTGGCACTATAATTTGTCCATCCAATCAAAGAAAATCTGCAAATTTGAGTGAATTTGTCTGCGAGTATTAATTGTGTTATTGTAGCCAGATAGTTGAGGTAATACAATATACTTAAATATGTTTAAATACATACTTATTATACCTAGAACAAACCAAATGTATACGATGTATCAACTATCATAGAGCTTTCAAAAAAATATTGCACAATACCATCGAACCCCGACACAACACCTGCATGCCACCCTTCTGTCCACCGCAGCGATGTGCGAGATCATGATGACAAGTAGTAGACAGCTTCTTTGGGATAAACTGTCAAACTGAAAGTAACCTTAATAGGGTAGTAATTAGAGCCAATTTTAAAAACTCTTTTAGGTTTGATAATGAAATAAGTAACAAGATTAAAAACCACCGATCACAAAACTTAATGAAAGCTCTATTTTGTCTCTTTCACAAACCTTTCATTCAACCCTTGGACGTTCAAGAAAATGTGTCAAACTATCTATTATACAAGTTGCAAGAAAGTTTAAAACTTACCATTTTGTAGAATACGAAAATCAAATTAAAGTCAAAGTTTTGAGGAGCATCTGTCGGTAGCAAATCATTTTATAAGCAGCCAACTAAATGTTTCCACTTCTGGGACTCGAGGCTTTATCTCTCAAGGCGAAAGTCAAGACTGGCCACTTCACTGGCCCAGTGCGGGATAGCATATGACGTATGACCTCGAATGATTCTTGAAATAAGTCAGACTCTTCACGACGTTTTCCTTCTCTGTTAAAGCCAGAGGTGGAGAGGTGGAAAGGCGAAGCTCGGATTTAGTTAAAATTCACCCAGGTGCAGACCTACAACCTTATAATTTTGAATCACATTTTTAACCACTTAGCCATCAGGGTTTTAAAATGTCGACTTGTCCAACGGATCTGCCTTTTTCTGAAAAAAAAATCCAGTTATTTAGCCACCGCCTGAAGTTAGCAAGTTACTGATACAAACCCATCAGATTTTCTCCCGACAAAATATGTTCAACGTTAAACAAATTTTCACTTCAAAAAATGATTAATTAGTGTCTAGGACAAACTGAAAATACACTCTAATTAGTCACTCGAGCCATCAAACACTAACCTACCGCACTCGCAAAACGTCAAAAACGTCTCGGTCCGAAATACCCCCGGCATTTCATGCAACCCGTCAACGTCACTCACCGTGTCAGCTGATTTATAGACGCGTATTTATAGGTGGGTCTCGGAGACCCCAGGCGGAAGCGTTCGCGATCTGTCATCGTCACAGCCGCGGAGGGTTAAGTCTGGACGATGAATGACGACTTTTTATAAATGTTTTGCTATGATCGTAGGAAATGAGGCTAAGAGTTCCTCCTTCAATACTTTGGGCGAGTATCCTTGTAATACTAGCTAGTCTATGGGTTATTATAGCACTTTTTTGATAGGGAAACATTTAATGACTTCGCCGGCATGATAATGTAGCGGCGTAGCGTCTAAGTGGTGCTGGAGCAGCGGAACGGGACGTGCATTTTTGATGATTTTAGTATGGGTGAAATCTTGTGACCTCGCGACACTGACATGCGTAATAGCAGTATATCTGTAGCTATGTAGATGACCTATTGTGCAATATTAGTGCAGTGTTGTTTAATACTAAAATTCTAAATTGTAAGTTTTCACTTCTATAGGCGGTTCTATATGTAAATTGGCTTGTATATCCTGAGTCTGTGAATTCTAAATATTCATTCAGTATTTGTGTTTGTATATAAAAGTCATAATTTTAGTATGTACCTATTTACAATAACATATAAGAACTAGCAGCGTCCCACGTAATTCCTGGTTCCCTTATTTTTCCGGGAAAAAAATATCCAGGCTATAACTAATCTAACTGTGTAATTAAGTTCGTTTAAATGCGTTAGGACGTGAATGAGCAACAAACATTCAAACATTGACATTTTCGATATTGGGTTTGTAATATAAGCTATCTGACTTCCATAAAATAGGCTTTACTTAGTTTGGAATTAGTTATTTGGTAATATGTCAGGAATTTCCAATAATACATTTGAAATAAAGAAGTTGAATGTCGAAAATCGACATTATATCAAATTATTATCAAACAAAAAATAAATATATCGATAAATATTGTTGAATCCTTTTCGCCAGGATTTTACTGTAACATTTGGTTCAACACAAATAGACTATAGAGAAACAGAGGCCGTCAATCGGGCGTCAATCAACCTGACGAGGTGAAGTGACGGACGGGGTACGAAATCCTATTCAATAGATTTAAAAAAATATTTTAAATATTTTTTGTGTACCAAAAATATTAGTACTATTTTTATTTTAAGATTGATTGGATTACGCTCGACTGCCATCTAGTTTGATGTCAGGATTCCCCCTTCTTCTATTGGACTTCTTGTATCTCGAAAAAGCGACATCGTTTCATGGTTGATGTTCCAAAAACACGAACGAAGAGATTTGACTCCACGTTCGTGATAAGAACGTCTAGGTTGTGGAATACGTTGCCTGAGTGGGTTTTCCCCGATAGTTACAATCTTGGTGTCTTCAAATCGAGAGTGAATCGCTTTCTTCTAGGCAAGCACGCTCCATCGTAGATCGCATCGTCGCTTAACACCAGGCAAGATGGTGGCCAAATGCGAACCTATATTACTTTAAAAAAAAAAGAGTGTGAGGTTCCTTAACCCCCACGTGGTACACCCTGGGTCTCAGTTAACTACTTCTCTTGGTGGTACTTTGTTCTGTGATGGTGAATCCCAGACGGTGAGAGATCTTCAACTTGCATTTTATTCTCCCTTGAGTAGCAGTGCGTGTAGAAGTTGTGGAAAGGGATTGGAAGACTTGGGAAGGTTACTCGTTGAAGGTCGTGTGAGGTGGCAGAGCGTGAGAAGGAAACATCTCGCTCATTTACTGAGATGGAAGTATACATGGAGGCGAGCCTGAAGAGGCACTCTGGCTCACAGCCCATCTTCATGCAGCGTCGCATGCTTAAGTTAAGCCGTTCGGCATCCTACCTAGAGATAGGCGCTCCCGAAGAGGTGATGCACCATTGGTTTCCTGAGCGTCACTGGAGCTAAATGCGCGTTCTGTTGCCCCAGTAAGACTGGTGGTAATGACAGGGTCAAGTGCGAGAGCGATCCCGAGACTCTACCGCCAACCCACAAATGGAGAAATCTGCGTGAGCTTTAGTCACCATGCCCGTCCATAGTGTCGAGTACGAAATACCTCACCATGCCCCTGAACGACGTACATGCGTGAATTCATTACCTCCAAATAAAAAAAAGACCCTTGAAACGGGGTGCGGTGCTCGACAACTTGGTATCAATGTCCTTTTTGGGCATCAGACAACAATTCATCACGGTGGTATTTTGTTGGCTGATGTCAATGATAAGGCTGTATCTTATGAAGAAATTGGACCCAAATTGTTTGGTACAATCCACAACGTATGGGTGGTACTCCGCCGACTTATGACTCGTCCTATGATGGAAAAGGGAAGGCAAGATAAGGTTTTGTAACTCCACACTTCCTAAAATACAGAGAATACAATAATAATAGTGTAAGTTTTTTTTTACTAAGTTTTTATAATGTTTTTATGTTTTTTTTATATAAATATTGTAAAAACTTAGATTTAAGAAGAGAAATAAATACGTGAATAATTATGCTATCACCGAGATTTGGTAGCAAATTTTTGGACTCAAGCCTTTTCTCCCTCTTTCCACAGCAGTCTTGTGTCAAACTCATTCAGTCTCGACCTCCGTGTCGTATGATGTCATCCAGCTTGCGTTGTGGTGCCGACCTCTGCCTTTCGTGTCAGTCCTGGGTCTCCACTCGAGGAGTTGTCTCTTCCATCGGCTTGCATTCATCCTAAAAGACAGACAGACAAAAATTACACTACAATGACAATCTAATGACACATAGTAAGGCTGGACTAATTCAGCTGAGCGACTCAAATTTCGCAAATCTACAAACTTCAAAAGTGGTAACATATTTGAGTTGTTTGGTGCTAAGACGTTAGACCCGTGGAGTTGGAGCTCATTTCATTTTCAAAAACCTTTCCGAGAGCTAAGTCGCCGTGACGCGTGACCAAAATGCTAGTTGATTCTCAACGTATGAGCGTTGCTATTAAGCGTGGTAATATCACTAAAATGCTAGGTACGCTTCTGACTGGTAGTGGGCTTGATCTTATTGATTATTTTTAAAACTTCACTGGCGTTTGTTTAATTTAGATATCCTTAGTGTAGGTTGTTAGTTAGGTATGTAGCATAGTGTCGTTCTTTTTTTTTTTTTTTTTTTTTTTTTAACTTTTATAGGTTCACACTTGACCGCCATCTCGCCTGATGTTAAGCGACGATGCGGTCTACGATGGAGCGTGTTTACCTAGAAAAAAACCGATTCACTCTCGATTTGAAGACACAAAGATTGTAACTATCGGGGAAAACCCACTCAGGCAACGTATTCCATAGCCTAGACGTTCTTATCACAAAAGTTGAGTCGAATCTCTTCGTTCGTATCTTTGGAACATCAACCATGAAACGATGTCGCTTTTTCGAGCTACGAGCATTCCGATAGAAAAAAGGACAAGGTGGTATCAAATCATGCAGATCAGCCGCACACTCTCCGAAGTGTATCCGATAAAAAACCGACAGGCTAGCAATTTTTCGGCGATGTTCAAGACTTTGGAGTCTTTTTCGCACAAGAGTGTCGTTGCCTATGAGCCTTTTGGCACGTCTCTCGATCGATTCCAGAGCTTCCAGCTGATACTTAGAAATTAGTTTTTAATAATCTCACACTTGCATGACCTAGCACTAAATCCACACAAAGCGTACTTCTATACAATTTGGCAACAATATAAACCCCATTCCTCAACGCAAGTTTAATTTCCCGTACCTTTCATAACCATACCTCGTGACGTCATGACCGTTCAACTCATTAGCCGGTACAGCACTTAATCGATTGAAAAAGTACCCTAGTTTCGGCGCGATTGTGAACCTTGGTACGTTGAGACAAGGGCGAGGGTCGGTGAAGGGTGGTCCTGAAATATGAGTGGTACAGTCGCTTTGAACAGTGATTGATGGGTCGTGACTGACGTGTGCACGAAAGCGGGGTGGGTTTTGTGTGGTCTAAAATACAAGAGATCATACATTTACGTACTTGAGGTACTTGGCTCTCGCAGCACAGTCCTAATACATTACATAGTTTTGTAAGGAGGACCATCTAGTAGATATTAGTGCATGTCTATTCTACACAAAAAGAGTAAAGGTTAGAAATGCTACTGTTATTGTAACTGCGAAAGCTTGTATGTTTTCCTGGATGACGTTATTCTTTCAAGTAAAAACTATTATAAATGGGCTTAGATTACATTTTATAAAGATTTTTTATTTACGTTCTTTGTCTGGAGAGTTTACTTGTAACTACTAGCTTTGTCATAATAAAATGAATTGGATTATTTTTTAAATTAAACTAATTTTTAGATACTCATTTGTAGTTGGTTATGGTCATTCACGGTCTACACACGTGTGGTATTGACAGTTTAGACTAGTTTAAGTTTCAACCGGATTAGACGAACTATATCACAGATGAATATTACATTGAAAATAAAAGAGAAGTCGAATAATTCATGAAAATCGTTCAAACCGCTCGTCGCTCGTGCCTTGCACCGGTTAAGTTGTAGGTTTGTTTTGTAGGAAAGTAAGCACGGGGCCATTATAGTGGTGACTCTTAACTCTTCCAGTTTCAATTTCCATCCAGTATTGATTACTGTTGTATTTGTGAGGTCGAGTGATGATGTATAGAGTGACTAGTTCTATTGTCCGAGTGACAATTTCTACACAAAGGATCTCCCAACCTCTCTGCAGGCACGTTTAGCGGACTCTGCTGTTTTTTGCCGTGTACATAGGTGTTTTTGGTACGTACTAGGTAGGTACTAATTTGTAAAATAAAGTTAATTAGTGTTAGATATGGGTCTACATTTTAGAGTGGTCGAGCCTGAAGTTTATAGTTCATACTATTACATTAATATGATTTCTTGACTTAGATTCTAGCCAGTTCTACTGAATGCTTGGTGCTGTTAGATCTACGGATCTTGTTTGATACAGCAAGAACAATAGACGGGAGCATTTATTCTCTCAGCAAAAATCCAAGATAAAATTATAAGGCTTTTTTGTTATAAAAGTATAGCATACCTAATTATCATGTAGTCGTATGGTTGAAAAAAGTGGCTTACCTGGCAAGTTTTCCGGAAGTTTTGAAATGGTAATTTTGTAGATTTTGGTGTCCTTGCGCCACACCATATTGAAAAAACGACGACGCCAAAATTACATCTTATGTTTTACTACGGTAAAAATATCAATTCAATTATACGCAATTAAATTAGACAAAAGAAATATCGTAAAATGAATGAAAAATTAAATTCTTTTCATAATAACACTGAAATATCAGGACATTACATACATACATAATAACATAATAACGATAAATATCCCGTAATTACTGAAACTAACTCAGTTTTTGGTATCAATTTCTAATAATTTTATTAGCTGTTGTAGGTTTGCGTTTTGACTGCCAACTCGACCAAAATTGCAACGATGTGGTCTATCATGGATTGCGAACGTGGTGTAACACGGACCTAAGATATCAATTCACTCTGGATCTGAAGACACTGAGAGTGAATCGGTTTCGCAAGTGTCATGTTTATCAATAGACCTGTCAACTCAGTATAGAAGTAAATTGTGTATAACATTCTGCACAAATAATAATATATTTACTATTTTAAACACATTACAGATTTTTTAATGGTTTTCTTCAGTTGTATGAGTACAACTCGTCAAACCGACTGTTTCTCACGGACCTTTTAACGTTATCATTAAGTCATAAATCAACAATAATCTTCGTTTTACGAGCAAGCAGAGCTCATCAGAGTTACCACACAGATGTGAACAATTAAGCTAAAAAAACTAAGAGGTGCTTGGAGAAAGATTCTTTTTTGCTAAAAGCACTCCCGCAAACATGAGCTCACTATTTCTGATGTTTGATGAATTGCTTTCTTTCGGATTATTGAGCTTGAAGCCAAAGACTGCAATATCTACAGTAGGGAAGTTTCTATGCTTTTTTTGTAAATGTAATGCATGAAATTACATTGAAATATCGGGATCTGGTTTACCAAATAACAGCGGTTAATATTTCGCGATAGGACCTAATAGAGGAGATTTTATTGTTTATCAAACAAACTATAAAATTACAGTTTACGTAATTTAAATTATCTTCTCACTGTTCTCCTACATTTGTGAGGTCAGTAAATTTGTATATTTTTTTTAATTTAAGCATTTTGTTATTGTAAAGAGGGACGTGACGAGTAGGCCATGTGCCTAATGGTAAACGACATCCCTGCTCATCACAGCACAGCAACTATTGGAACACCATAAATCAAAATCATTACCTAGCACTACACTGCGGCTTCACTCAGAGATTTAAGATGTTTTATCTACCCTGTAATTTCACGGGAAACATTGCCCAACAAACCAAATACAGTGGTGTTTTCAAATTACTGCTTGACGGCAGAAGAACTGGCAAAGGTTTAGTACTTCCCTAGTCCCCAGTCCCAGCCTAGTCCTACCATTACTAAAATAAATGAATTAGTTAATAGCAATACATTATTTTAAGGACAACACACGTTGATATGGTCGGTCCAGAGTCTCACTTGAGTTTCAGCCGTCAGGTCGTCACTTGCGACGCTACTTCGATAAGTGTTGCTATATTTATTTTGTTTTTTTTGTACAATAAAGAGATTTCTCTTTGTCATTACTTGAGGACCATAATGAAATGTAGTAATCGTTAAGTAAGTTAGTTTAGTAATTAAATGGATTGCTTTTAAGTAAGTATGTTCTAGTCTATATATTTATATACACTAAGCCAAAGTTCTAAGTATAGACCATCCAAGACAACAGTAAAACTGAACAAGTGCGAGACGGATTTGACGAGGCTTCCTTACAAATCTCAAATCTTTAGAAAATAATTTTGGTCTGAAGAACATTTTTTATGATTTAATTACAAAAGTGTAAGTATACTTTATAATTTTTTCTTCACTTGTAGCTTAAAGAGTTTTATTACAATCCTTACCAAACATCATAGATGTAATTAAAACATGATTCATTTAAAACCCTATTTTCGTCTTTCTGTCTTGTGTATTACAAGCTTCTTCAATCTTAGTTTATATGTCGTTTAGTACTATGTACTTGTAATTAAATAAAACTTTTTAATGACTAGCGGTTCGTCCCAGTATTGCCCATGGTAAATAATATATAGTCTATAGCACTCAGGGATCACGTACATATACAACGCTGAAAAACCTTGAAGCTGAAAGTCGGTCCATTAGTTCTTATGATTAGCACGTACAAACAAAACACCTTTTCAAGTTTATAATGTTTATCTAGTTTTTTTTCGGACTTACATTAAATTTATCGGTAATCCATCAGATAACTAAGGTCAAGACATAGCTCATCGCATTAGTAAGCTCGAATGGTAATGGGCCGGCCCTATCTATCGAAGAACCGATAACCGCGTCGGGATATCAGATAATTCCTTACCTCATATTCTGATATTCATTTTATTTACTAGTAATACCCACCGGTTTCACCTACCTATTTCCTGATCCCATTATTTTCTAGGAATTAAAAGTAGCATGTGTGTTACACTAAACTTATCTATCGATTTACCAAATTCCATCTAGATCTCCTCAGGACTTTTATAGAATATACATATACATACTTTCGTTTTTAACATATTAGTATGAACGGTAGGATTATATAATCATAGTTTATCAAGATGTTGTACTGTAAGTACATTATGTGTTGTTGTAAGTTGTTTACCCGGATATTAAGTAAATCTGGGGATCTTATCCAGTACTTTAATAATAGGATAATAGGATAATTAAATGACTGCATACACAATTGGAGCAAAATGTAGTTTTATTAAAAATAACTTTATCCTTCTTTAACAAACATGAACAGCTTACTTTGAGTTTTCGTTGCTGAGACTAACTTTCTCTCGCAAGGTGAAAATCAAGGCTGGACTTCACGCTGGCTAAATTCAGGTAGGAGATAGATAGATAGATAAACTCTTTATTGCACTTAACAGAACAAACAATCTTAAAATATAGTAGCAAATGGCGACCTTATCGCTAAAAGCTTTAAAAAAAATTTAGGAGGTTATTGGGAAGTAGACATATTCTGGAATTAAATAAACTGTGGCATGCCCTGAGACTAGGTAGAGAGACCATAACATACGAAAGGCATCAAGCAACAACGGAAGATTGGACAAGTGGATCGGTGCAAGAGTAGTAAGTACTATGAGAAAGTTATGGTCAGCTGTGAACAAATGTGGGCTCATGTTTATTAGCTCGTGCAAAGTTTGAGAGATTTAAATATTGTGTTAAGACGTCAAATAAGTAGGTATATGGAAATCTAATTTACACAAGCAACAAGCCAACGATAATCTCAATTCACTAATCAACCCAAATACAATCAAACAATCCATCAAATTATTAATTAACCAATTTAATTTGATTTAATAAATTAATCAATTCGATAAGAGTGACCTCGTCTCTTTTGGAAAAAACCAGCTGGAGATTTTTCAATGACTTTGCATTTTTTTTTTAATATTTATGGTTTTTATAACAAATACCAGGCACGATAACTTTGTGATTTAGATAACGATTTATTTAGATAAGTTTGAATTTCACTTGGTATAATTCTGTGGTTAGTATAGTTTTGTAGGTAAGTTTAAAATTTGGAATCATTCATATATGTATATGGGCATTCGGGCCCATGATGACGGATGGTGCCAAAAGGGCAGCCATCGCGCACGTGCACTTTCCTTGAAAAAGACCGCCGGACGCGGCCGAAATTCGAGTCAGATTGACCGACCATATTAGACGTGAGTTACCTGTTTGATTAAAATAAAAAAAAAACTACTATTAATATCATCGAAACATATTTTATTTTTGAAATCACAAAAACCGCTCCACCGACTTCGAAAATATTTATGTATCGGGCCATTCGGGAATTAAATCTTTCGAACAAGAAAATAATTAACAAAATCGATTCATCCAGCCAAATCATCCAGGTACCCACCTCATAGGTAACAAGCATAAAAAATACATTCATGTCAAGAACATCCCTCTTTTTAAAGTCTGTTGAAAACGGTAAGCGGTTGTACCTAAAGTCGCCTCTACACCGCGGTGTTTGATCAGGCGCGGCGTAGCGCAGATGCGCGCGCGCAGCGCCGCTGTGACGAGACTTGACTGACATAAATCAATTGTCAGAAACAAGCGGTGAACTTGCCGGAGTAATGGAGACCGCGAGACGAGTGTGGATACGTTGTGTAGCTGAAGAATTGATTAAAAAAATGCAAGTCAAATGAAAACTCGTAACTCAGAATTTGATAGCTCACACTTTGAATACTACGCGAGTGAAACCGGAGGGCGTGGCCAATGGCTGATTGTAATGGTCCCGAGTATAATAATAATAAGACTTTATTTCAGGCATATACACCCATAATATAAAACTAAAACTTATCAGTAGTATTAAAAATAAGGACACATAATTATAAGTCAAGCTTATTTGCACTGTATAGAGGTGCTCGTCATTCCAACATTACAAATACAATAATAAAATTACTTTTTATTCCCATTCATGTGAACTGACACCCAATGCCTGAACATAGGGCTATCCACAACGTCAGAGACAGCCAACAGTATTCCGTAGTCGGACCGACGCAGGCGACGCCAGAAGGAGGCCACTCGAGATCTTATCACAGCAAAGAAATCCGTATTCCCAAAGATTCCTTATCATGCCCGAGCGTGACTCTAGAATTCAATTCACAGCCCACGAACAATCTGTTTGTGGTGCGCCAAAAGAAGTTTTCGCTTCAAAAAGTAATATTTCTATTGGCATTCAAAGAAATTAATACAGTATCTTTTTTTTATTTAAATTTGTCACTCCACAGACTCCGGGGTCCGTGACTTTTGTCATTTCAAATTTTATATTTTTTTTACAAATTAGGTGGAAGTTGGGAACATTTTAAACCTAATACTAGTGCTCGTCTGTTGAGCCGATCACTACCGGTTGGGATTCCGCTAGTAATCGACTCCACATCGATTCTTTGCTTAATTGCCATTTGCCTAAGCCGCCTCCTCCCGGCCCAGAGCCTCCACTACGGCTACATTTCTGTCCCTGATTAATACAGTATCAAGTTTGAGCCCACTGATTATAATGATATTTGATACATATTAATTTACCAACCTACGATCATGTTCGATACGAGGAAATTTTGGAGATTAGCTATTATTAGTAATACACAGGAGAATTATTTTACCTTTTATAATTTTGATTGTATTTTCAAGCATTTATTGTGTTCAGACTACCTAGCTAACAAAAACATTGTCCATTTACGAGGAAGGGAAAAACTCAACTCAAATGGCGTCATTTACTGCTTAAGACTACGATAAGGTTACCAAAATCTTTCGTGAAATGCTTAAAATTTTGAATATCAATTTTTAGAATTACAAATTATCGCAGTAACTGAATCTTTAATCTAGAATAAGAATGCCGCAATCTCGCTTAATATATTAATTAAAGTAGTACGTTATAAAGTGTTCAACATTTATTTTGTTTCATTTCAATTTGTTGTAGTGTTAATGCTTATTTACTAAACAATACATCTCATTTGAGGCCAAAGGTCTCAAAAAAGCTTAAACACTACATCGACTAGTACATCTAGCACTTGAAACTGTTTTTTTTAATGATATAAATTGCTTTCTGGCTGCAAACGTTTTTCTACGCAACTTTTAGCCTCTACTGCCTACCAAGCTCTCCCGCCCACTACGCCGTGTCCACATTAGCCTAGCTCGGCTGAAGGGCGCTTAACAAGCACAAGTGGTGCCGACGACAAAAACATACACACCGCAGTTTAACTAACAGTTAATATATAACCTTATCTACGTCGTGGGAGCGATTGATTCTAACTCGAGGCTCGAGTCTTGTGGCAAGTGAAACTGCGACTAATAACTACTTAGACACGGCATCCAAATCCTTTTAACAAGTCAAAAAAAATGTAAAACTTACTACTTAATACTTGACTGGCCTCGTGGCTTAGTTGGTAGTAGCTCTGCCTGCGAATCCGAGGGTCGTGGGTTCGATTCCCACCCAGTGCAAATATTTGTGTGATGAATTCAAATGTCTGCACTGTGCCTGGCTTTCTATGTATAATAAGTATGTATTTAAAACTATACAAGTATTATCAAAAGACAAAAGTATTATCAGCTATCTGACCACCATGATACAAGCTTTGCTTAGTTTGAGGTCAGACGGTGATGTGTGTGAATTGTCCACCAATATTTTTTATTATTTATTAATACATCATACATCGCCAGAAAGTTTTATACAACACGTTTCTGATATGATGAAATATAAAAACAATACCTAATTCAATCAAAAGTTTTTCGGAAAATGTACCGGTAGCAAACAGTCGAATCATCAAAAATAGGCAATGTCGAAGCAATGGCAAACACGAGTTTAAGAAAAAAAAAATGAAGATACTTAGCGTTGTTTTACTCATAGCTGTACAACTAATTTACATGATCGTTTGCTATGATTCAATCCATTTATTGATTGTGTAGATAATTATGTACATTATCCTAGGAAAATTATAACTTCACCCGATTAAGTACATAGATTTCATAAATATCTATTCACTAAGAAACTCTAAAGTTTTCGTAGGCCATATAATATGATTCTAGACAATAATCTATTAGAGTTTCCAATTTCAGCCAAAGACTTCTTCAGTTATTACGGTGTGATTGAGTAAGAAACATGAATATAAACATCCAAACTATCACATGTATAATAATATTAGTAGGTATCCTGTTATTTCTAAGCAAATCCTACTAATACTAATAATGCGAAACTTTGGATATTTGTTGCTCAATCACGTCGGCATCACGTAAGATGTCTTAAAAAAAGTATTTAAGAAACTACAAAGAATCACAAAACCAAACTACATTTAATCATTTTTAAACAAGTTCATATCCATTGAGTTTGTTTGTCTGCGGCAATGATGATGTCATTGACATGTCAAGGTTAGGCGGGGAGTTCAAAGGCAGCTCGAGTGGATGATGATGCGTATTGGGATAGGTCGGCTCGACTCTGCACTTGACGCCGCAGATGGAACCTGTTTACTGTAGCGAGCTTACTAGTACTTAGCGTGTATTGATACATCATCTGTGTAGAGAAGCTACATCTCATCTTATTTCATTTTTAACAGACTTCAAAAGAAGAGGAGGTTGTCAATTCGATTGTATGCTTTTTAGGGTTCCGTAAAACATAAAAACGGAACCCTTATAGACCGTCATGTATGTCTGTCTGTCTGTCTGTCCGTCCGTATGTCACAGCCACTTTTTGCCGAAACTATGAGAACTACACTATTGAAACTTGGTAAGTAGATGTATTCTGTAAACAGCATTAAGATTTCAACAAAAAAATTAAAAAAAAAGAAAAATTAGGGTTGCCCCCCATACTGAGAACTGAAACTCAAAATTTTTTTTTTCATCAAACCTACACGTATGGGGTGTCTATCGATAGGTATTCAAAAATGATGTTGAGGTTTCTAAAACCATTTTCGTCTACACTGAATAATTTGCGCGAGAGACACTTCCAAAGTGGTAAAATGTGCCCCCCCCCCTCTAACTTCTAAAGTAAGAGAATGAAAAATCTAAAAAAAATATATGATGTACATTACCATGTAAACTACCAACGAAAATTAGTTTGAACTCGATCTGATGAGTAGTTTTTTTTTAGTACGTCATAAATACACTATTATTGAAACTTCGATCAAAGTTACAACGAACTACAAGAACTATGTGTAGGTACTATGTATATAATGTTACTTGCTGCAACGGAACCCTTCATGGGCGAGTCCAACTCGCACTTGGCCACTTTATTTTGTATGCATTATACACGATATTGTGAATCTTTTTTTGTTTGATAGACCATAGTTCAAAGGTGGTATCAAACAAATTTTCTTGAAATCGGCGTAGTTTTGGAAATATGAACAATAAATTAAAATATACTTTCATGTATTTAGACGTGATAGTAATGGATTCATTTGAAATTTGGTCGAGTTTTTAATACATAAACTAGTAATATATACTAGTAATATAAATACATAAAAGTTTTTAATAAAAAACTTTTCATATTTTTGATGTGAAAACTTCAAAAGTCGTTTTTTTGAAGCGAACTCTTCATGAAACATATTTTGAGAAGTGAAAAAACAAGTAAACTTGCTGTACCCTTACCGTTACCGACACCGCTGAAAATAAGTATGCGCATTTACTGTGTTTTCACTTCTGTTGACCCTCTTAGGACGTCACGGTTTTTTTGGTAAATTATTTTTCATCCCACCAGCTCGGAAATAGTACTTTTGCTCCTCGATATCAGGGCGCAAAAGTCGTTTTTACCCTCTAGAGGTTAAAGTAAATTTGAATTTAGAACATCGTGTGTACAGTACTGAGGTTTTGAATTCAAAACATAATTTAACCTATATATTTCTACCTCCTTGGTGCCGAATTCATCATACATTTATTTGTAATTTGTTAAAAACTCATACTCGGAACTCTTTGGTGTACTTTTTTTTAAATGCTTTGCGCGCAATTTTCTTTTCACGTATGGAGGATAGAGGTAAAGAATGTTATTTCAAATGGCAAAACATTTTGAAATGCTATAAATGAATCAATTGTAATCGAATTGAAGTATGCCGAGTTGCCGAGTTAAATAATTAAATATTATTGACTACTAAACTAGTAACTAATAGATAATTTCAACTACTTGTGCAGAACAAAATAATGTAGTAAATTTAACATCAAATAAATAATAACTATTTTGAGAAAACATGTAGGTACAATATATTTTGAAGTCAAAACTTCTTTTGGCGCGCCAAAGACAGATTTTTCGTGGGCTGTCAATTTAATTCTAGCGTCACGCTCGGGAATGATAAGAAATCTTCGGGTAAACTTGGGAGCATAGCCAATGGCCATCTAGAAATGCCTCAGCTTTTCCCATTGGCCATTTAAAAATGTGTCAGCTTTTCTAGATGGCCATGCTCATAGCAACGGTTTCACATGCGTAGTTTCCAAAGCAAAAATAAACATTCTGAGTTATAAGTTACCACGTCTATCGGACGTGCCTATGACTGCCAATATTTTTCTTTCATGAATTCTGAATAGTACGTTTATTAATTTCCTTTAAAATGTACCCTGATGCAAATTTAGCGCTACTATAATTTAATGCATTTGGGCGGACACTTTTTCATGTACACATGAAACTCCTTACCTCAATCGGTCAACTCTCCATATTTTCACGTCATATTGTTATTATTAAAACCATGGCTAAATAAACTTAAGCTTAAAACTTATAAAATTGAATACAAGTGAAAAACCGAAATACCATAATAATAAGTGATTCTAGCGACCAAGAAGTTTATTTAACGCCAACAGAATCGACTGAAACTGAAAATGCGCAAAGCGTTTAGTAATTTCCTCGCTAGGGGGGGATGAAAAATTACGTGTTACACTCGAGTGCAAAGATTTTTCACCTTGTGCCCTTTTGATTCCCTTGCTACGCTCAGGATTCTAATTTTTGAATCGCTCGCTACGCTCGTGATTCAACTTTAGAATCCTTCGCTTGCTCGGTCATCAAAATTGAGCACGCGGTTAAAAAGCCACTTTGCACTCTTGTCCAACAAATAACTATTATCCAACTTGTGACTTGGTGAATTTTTTGTTACCTTCCATTTTTATGCTAACGATAACTAATGAATATATGTGGAATAATTGATTATATAAAAGTAAAGCTAAAACTGGCCAGGTGCAAATAACTGTCGTTGTAGCGCCTGATGGTCAGCAACACGCCTGCTTATAATAACACAGTACCACACAACGGTTGAAACATAAGCATAGCATAAGCAATTAAGCATCCACTAAATGTTCCCACTTCTGGGACACTTTTCTTGCGAGAGAAGGCCCTGCGTCTCGCTAGAAGAGAGTCAAGGCTATAATCCACAACCTCGAAAGATTCTAGGAACACGTAAGTTTCCTTACCGTCTTTTCCTTCACGGTAATTTCTATTGGAAAACAAAGAAAGATAACAACTATCACTGTTTAGTACCATAAATAGTACTGCACTTGTCAACCTTACTACCACTATACTACCAACTATAATATGATTTATCGCTTTATCGTGTAAGTAATTTGTCTGGAAAATATCAGCAACTTTTTTATTTTTCGGTTTATTCGGAATAAAATCGTGGAATAGAGCGTGACATAAGGATATCATATATTAATTTTAAGCTGCATCCAAGCTGAGTTCGTCTAACTAATTCTCTGAAACTACCTTTGAATATTTATTAACACGTGTTTTTTATGTTATATCTACGTATACGATAGAGTATACGAGAAAAGGCTAGGTATAATAATTACGGCTATAAATTACAAAACACGTCTAATATTTCCAAAAAAACATTACGAAATTCAGAATCACTAAAGAATTACGAATATTTTTCCACCGAAAATAATCCGAAGAAACAAACAGAAATGAACACAATAATAGCGTTATGTTACAGTCTAATTAACAAACTGTCACTCGCGCCGGTGGCAGGTAAATGACGGCGGCAGACTGACGCTGACGCGACGTTGACAGTGACATGCGTGACGTTGACATGACGTTGACGGGCGCCGACGATCTCGCCGTAATGAAATTGTGACATTGAGAGGTGTAAGTTGGGAGCGATTTGCGAGTGAAACACTAAATTACTAAGTAACTAAAACAGGTTATCAGGTAAGCACCTATGACACTGGGCCTCTTTTCATGGGAAATGAAATGAAATTAATTCCGCACAAAAAGACCGCTTAATTAGATGTTAATATATTCAAATTACCAATCAATTCAATTTTGCCAAGCAATTGGCATAGACAAGGATATGAAAATGCTCTGTTCAAAACTTAACATTGGTTTTACGAAAAAGATTACATTTTAAATATCATTTAGTCAAATTCAAGTCAATTATACATTCCTTGAAATTCGAACAAACGCGGAAGATTCTGAGCCCTATCAACCTAAAATTAGTAGCTATGTATATTTACGCACTTACGTAGAGCATACCTCAAAAGGAAACTAAAACATACTCCAACAATAGCAGTTCCCGAGCCGTGTTCAAGTATTTACTATAAATCATGAATGTCTACTTCCTACTACTGCAATTCTACTTACTCCAATTTCTATAAAATACACTCGATAAAAAAACGACATTTCGGGTAGATAAGTTTCTTTCTGTACGAAATGTATCCGAAAAGTACCGATAAACTGGCATATTAGCGGCGAATTTCCAGAAATTTACACGACAAAAAAGGGTTGTGCCTATGAGCGTTTGAGCCCGTCTCGAGATGGATTCTAGTCTCCAACTTATGCTTAACCAACCAATCGCAAAGATGAGAACAGTATTTTGAACATGGGTGTAGAGTGAGGCAAATTTTCCCAAGTATACATAATACTGCTAGCAGGGTCCGGAGGTCTTCCCTTCGTTTCTGTTCACGTTGTTATACCGCAATGAAAAGTAACCAACGTGTAATTTCACAAGCAGGGCTTCGCGGCCTCAACCAAATAATTTCCGTTCCAGTTAGTTTACCGCGATGAAAAATAGCCTACTATATGATTGTGTTATTTCAGGCACTTCCAAAATTTCGTCTAGATCCCTTCAGTACCTACATAGTGTTTGCTATGACACACGCAAATACAAATTTTCGCATTTATAATACGATGTATTAGTAGGGTAATAGGAGCACGGTAAATAACTATCTGCTTGTAACTTGGGCTTCATTATATTATTAAATGGGACAACGCATTCAGATCCCGAAATCGATATTAATAATGAACACATGGCTGCCTCCGAGCCTCGCTCTTATCTCCTGTCCACTCAGTGTTACCAAGATTGAATGATGGGCTAGGTTACCCAACGGTTTTACTTATTATGAAGTGAAAACTTTGATACGATAACCACTTTTTGTAAAAGGAAAATCTTATGGTTTTGCATCATTGACAAGTTACTCGTAATATAGTGGCGTAACGGCGGAGCAGTGTATTCGGATGTCAAGACGTTTGTTAAGGTGCAAGTTTGCTCTGAGACCCTGACAGAGGACCGAGACACGAGTAGCGGTCTTGGCGCGAACTGGCGCCAATACAATTCCATAATGTCAAGTGCCTGTCGCGGTCCCTGCTCGCGGTCTCCTGTCGCGGTCTCGACGTGAACTGGCGCCAATACAATTCCATAATGTCAAGTGCCTGTCGCGGTCCCTGCTCGCGGTCTCCTGTCGCGGTCTCGACGTGAACTGGCGCCAATACAATTAAAAATTCTAAGTTTTAAGTTAAGGCTGGTCTAGTCGGAAGAACGGTGCCTGCCGATCCGGAAACCCCGGGTTCAAACCCCACATGCACCACTGTCTTTTTGAAGTCATGTGCGTAATGCCGTTAACTTAAAACGGTGAAGGAAAACATTATGAGGAACCCGACACGTACCTAGAATCTTTCAAAGTCATGTGTCATCCACCAACGCGCACTGGGCCAGCGTGGTGGATTATGGCCTTAACTCTCTCCTTGCCAGAGAAGAGCCCGAGTCCCAGCTGTGGGAACATTTAGTGGGCTGTTGATGATGGTTTTAAGTTTTCACTTCTATCGGCAGGCTATATGACTGCTAATTTATTTTCGCTTATAGGATTGCACATGAAGCCGTGCTAGCACGCATTATCTAGCATGTCATTTTTTTTTTAGGCTAGCCTAGTGGCTAGAAAATGTGGTTCTCATCCGAGACGTTGGGGACTCAAATCTCATCTGCACCTCTGACTAGTTTTACATGTGTGAGTGTAGGTACATGCACGTCATCATCACGGACTTAACGGTTAGAGAAACAACGTGAGGAAACCAGCACGTACCAATATTTTTTCGAGGTCTTGAGTGACACGCCAAGATCAAGATCAGCATGGTAGATTATTGTCTTGACTATTACGCACGCATATTTTTTATTTTATTTACAAAAAAAAACGAAGATAATATAGTGCTTAGAAGTTTCGGGTACTGTTACATATACATATACACCTACAATTTTTGTGAAAAAGTGACGTCACAGCTCCATTTCAAAAGTTATATGATCTGTTTTATTGACGGTTTGTAAAAATAAATATTGTGATGAAACAAAAATAATGGTTCTATATTTTTCAATAATCTATGTATGTGACAAGGTTATTGGACTGGTACATTTTTACCCAGTCATAATCCCAATTCTGCCGTTATAAGATAAACGCTTTGAAGTTGGCTATCGGAATGGCATTGTATGTGAAATCTGTAGGTACTCTGATATTCATTTTATCTACAGACTCTACAGGGCAAACATAAGTTCGCATCTTACAAAGTTCTTTCCTAAATGACCTTACTGTATTCAATATAATAATTCATTAAACTCATGTGAAAACGTCAACCATCTACGACAATAATTACCATTACATAATAGACGACAATTTAGGACATTCCCAAAAATCGCCATTCCACATTAATTTCGGTACAACGCCCACGATCGTTAGCAAAAACGGCAGAACTGCTATAAATCAATTTTATACAAAACTACGTAAAATACAATGACAAGGAATCGTGCTTGTCGGTGCAGGATTTGCATTAGTGATTGCATTAATCATTTCCTCATACAATTCGAGCAATAAAAGCCATAAAACTTTGTATGGGACGCCATTAATTGTCAATGACAGCTGACAGCTAGGGGATGATTGACAAATGTCAGGCGAGTCGACCGGCTCAAAGAGCTCTCGAATTTTCGCTTCTGTTATTGTATTTTCTACTCCGAAATGATGGAGTAGTGACTTGCAGTTTCACTGACGTTTTTATTATTTCTGTTAACAATGAAATAGTTTTTTGGAATTTGAATATGTTTCACTGAGTAGATACAAAATTTGTGTCATGTCATTTCGATTTCTAGTACGGCAACAATGTCAGTAATTAAATGTGATAGGTAGTTGATTTATACGGTTTATTTGGAATTAATGAGTCTGAGTAACGTCTTATACACTGCCGTCCGCAAACTACAATGCCGTTAAGTACCAAAATGTAGTTTCGAGATATCGCGGGAAAACTGTTTCAAAATTTTAAAATTATGCCATTTGATAAGTGGAATACATATTTCCATAATTTTGATACCTTTTTATAGAGCTGAGAAAACACTTTGAAATGATAGTATTTTCAAGTAATTAAGGTGTGCGAAATAAGAGTTATAAGCGTCTTTGCATTCTAGTCTTGTAATTTTGTCTTAAAATCTTTTCAAAATCACCACTAAAATGCCGTTATGTATAGTTTAACGGCATTTTAGCGTAATATTTTCTTTAATTTCATTGGATGGTACTTGACTATAGAATTTGAAATCATTCCAAAACTAAAATGCCGTTATATCATGAAACATCCAAGATTACAATGCGGTTAAAGTCATTTAACCGCATTTAAAACTAGCAAACTTCAACAATTTGTTTTAATCGGTTATTTCAGAGCATTTCACAACACTAAAATGCGATTAAATGCAAAACCTTTACCTTTAACTGCAATTAAGCTAAGCATGACTCACAAGATATTTAAGAAAATACAATAAAAGTGTTGATTTATGTGAAATAAATGAATGAATGAAATGTGAATAACATTAAAAACTAGATATTTATTGGTATTAAAAAATAACCAACACCATTTTTTGTTAATATTTTTCGAATACAAGCCTAAGTATCTAAAAATACAATTTCTCAACAGTTAAAATTTAAAATAACAAGGCAAAATTACAAGGTAAATTTACAAAATTTTAAATTTAAAATTAAAATACTACTTTTATTGCCCTTACTTACAACAGATTTTCAAGAATCTACGATAGAGATCAATTGTTTTTGTTTTATTTTTGTCACAATCACTTAAACTTTTGGATAAATATTTCTACAAAATAATTAACAATACCTAAGACACAAATATTTTTCTTGAGTCTAAATATTGCTTTACTAGCATTATCATTATTTGTCGTCGGTCGACAAGTTCTTCCAAAACAATAGCTTATGTGTTGGCGCTATGTTGCTCTATGAATTGAACTAAATTAATCTTCCGCTTGGTATTTCTGCATTTTGCTTTTGGCTTGAAACGAAATTTTATAATTTCTGGTATTTTAAGTATTTGCCATTAAAGAGAGCAAAATAATATAAATAATCTTTCTCGCAATAATTTTTGTACCTACAAGCTATCACAGTAAAACTCAAAATCAGAATAAATCCACATCTGCGACATATTTTTGAGATTAACTCAGGGGCTTAATTTGAATTCTTCTTTCTGAAGCGTAATCTGGCACAATGACAAAATTGTTTGGTGCTATAAACTTCGTATTTACCTTTGATTTGCTAACTCATACAGTCTCGTCAAAATGGTTAAAATCATATAACTTACCTTTATTGCATTTCTAACTTTACTTTATGATCTTCTTGTTCGCAACTCATGAAACTGTGTTCAGATTTGAAATAATAAAGCGTAATTTGTTCTATGCAGATGATTTTGCTTTAGTAAATAAATTACACTGAGAAGATGTGAACATAATAGTCAATTTTATTTTGCGCACTGCAACTGCATTGCACTGTTAACAACCCAATTGTATCCATTAGATCTTTCTCTTCGATTAAGTCATAACTTTTATTTTCCAAACTGTCAACTGTTTTGTGCTCGTTGCATAAACATTAAGGTAGACAGGTTCTGATATTCACCAATTTCTATCATGTGTCTCCGCGTTTGACAGAGAGATGGAAATACTCACAATTTTTTGAGGTTCATTAATTGAGCTTCTACGCTTTTCCAACTAGTCTTCGGTTTATTTTTCTGTATTCTGTATAACGGCATTGAAAATGTTTTATACAACGTTAAATGGTATTGTTTTTAAGCTCGTTTCCTGTAGGTATTTATTAATGATGTTGTGGTTCTTAAAGTCAGACTTATGGTTACGTTTAGACTTATGCTTAATGGATTTCTTGAAAATAGTTACTTAAATTTTCACTTGAATCATATAATATCTTAAAATCTTCATAACGTGCAGGTCATCTGAATTGAAATCATACTGTAAACTTGATTGTGGAGTTTAAAACTTCAACATATACGGTATGATGCTATCATCATCTGGCTGTAATATTTTATGTTAACTCTTCAAGTTGAATGTTTGTTTTGATGATTTTGTAGAGAATTACTCTACTTTCCTTGTAAGTCTATTAAAACCTGATAAAGTTTCATTATAAAGATTTGTGATTTAATTAAAATCTAAAGAAAGACGAGAACTGCAACATAATTTATACGTCCCAAAATGTATCAATGACACTGGAAGAGTCGGAAGAAGATGTAACATAAGGATCGTTTCCGTTTTTTTCTATACAAGATCTAGTTTGACTCATCTATGTGTGTTGCCATCGTTACAAGTTGGAGGGAACGAAAGCATCTTATTCATCTGTAGTTGATTTCCTTCTCATACAATCGTACTACGCCAGAACTTGTAACGGCATTTTAGTTAAGTAATGTGACATAGCTACATTTTAGTCTAGTATTGTAAAAAATAAATAATGTATATCACATAGTTAAGGTAGCTTTGTGATATTTTCTGTTTTAAGTTTACAAAATTGCATACGTATTTACTAGTCTAAAAAGCCGTTAAGTATGTTTAACTGCATTTTTGTGTTGTATTCAAGCATAACGGCTTTATAGCGTTGGACAAATACAATATAAATTATAAATGAAGCTTTGTTTAAAAACATTTAAGTGCTTTAACGGCACTATAGCGTACAAAAGTCAGTTAACGGCAATTAAGTAATGGAAAATCAAAGAAAATTTCAGCCAAAAGTAACGTTAAAATACTTTAGCGGCTTTTTAGGTAAGTATTGTTATTTAACTGTGTTTTAGCGTTGGAACCATACAAAATAAAATGACTTAACGGCATTTTTAGTTATGGTATCTTAAAAACTAACATAGCTAGAGAAACATGGGTTACACAGATCGATAGATAATTTTTTTCTGATTGTAGTGCCATTTAAATGTCCAAATCGACCTGATGTTAGATAACGGCATTTAAGCTTGAGGACGGCAGTACAGATTTATGGCTTCTGTTTTTGTTTCTTTTATTTAAAACGAAATTATTACAGCAGGTTCATAGGTTATGTTTTATTGTTAATTTATGCTTAGTTCGTGAATTAACATGAATGTTCAGATTTAATAAATAATGGTGTTAGCGTCACAAACAGTCAATAATATTGAATTTAGTTCCTGCATCCTATTTATGTTTTAAATATACTTTTGAATGTCACGTTAAGCCCGGTTCTTCATTTTATCTATTTCTATGATACAAAATCAATTAATCACATTTCACCTTCTTTTATTTGCTGTCAAATGACGAGTTGTTTTGTTACTTAATGCAATATCAAAATCTATTGATATTTTTATTGTTACTTACAAAATTTGTCAAAAAGTAACTTGACCATAAATTTTAACAGCATTTAGTTCGCAAAACCTTTGATTAATAGATATCTAGATCGAGTATTTATTATTTTTAATTACAACTAAAACATCTTATGAAATTAACATCTAGAGTAAAAATGTAGAGCTTTACAGGGAAGAGGTTTTTTTGTCTTTTATTGAGGAAGACCTTTTATTAAAGAAATTAACTGACTGTGAAAACTACCCTAAACTACATACCTAGTAACATCACATACAATAAACACATAATAATAATAAAATTATCTATAGATAGATAAAGGTCTAGACGTCTAGAGATAACTAAGATGATCAATTATTTTGCTTAAATTTCAATGTTTTGTGAAAATGTTCAGACTAGTAGTACTGCACTGATGTTGATTGTTTTGATAAAGTTACTGTTGTATACGGTATCAATAAATTACCAAGGAGTGTTGTAGAGAAACTAGAGACTTTCATGTCTTATGAGTAAGTATGATATACTTACTCATGACAAGGCATATGACATATGAGTATGATATGAGTATCATGAAACGAAATGACGATCATTGAATATAAAAAAAGGAATGTTTATGAGAGTGAATAGGTAACATGGAATAGAAAGACCGAAGAAGGTATGAATGAATTGTGTGAATGAAGTTTTATTTACAAAAATGTGAGTGCTGAGATAATGAGTGACAGAGACGGATAGAAAAACCCTACCTATTATTGTTCCAATCCCACATAAATGGGACTTATTCCATTTATTTGACATTGGAACTGGATTGAAATAAGGTGATTATGACAGAGTTTTTGTACTTTTCAAAATGTAAATAAATGATAAACCGTTTAGATTTTTGATAAAACCCCTAGAATGTAATTTGGAGCAAAACTAAATAAAAACAATAATGACGCTGACGTCGAGTTAAAAAAAAAACATGTTTCTTAGCGCAATAATATAATAGAATATTATGACAAGTAGGTATTGCATTAATGTCAAAACGGCCTTCAAATTTTTTAAAGGCCATAAAATAACTAAGATTTTTATTACTCTAAAAATAAGTCAAATAAAATTGAATCGGTCGAAGTCTGAAATTGACATTTCATTCAATAGCTAGTTGACTGACGCGCGTCACCGATAACGGTGTAGCTGACAATTGACGAAGGATCACCGATCGACTCGTGCAGATACCGTCTTTTGCGGCGCGAGCGACGCGCGAGAGATACGTTTTATTCAATTTTAGAATAGATTTGTTCAGATTTTGAAATTTAGTTAAAGACTTATTTTTATTATTTAGTAACATCAACTAGGTAACTAGGTTAAAAGCAAGATTACATATAGTTGTATTTAAATTAATAGCGGTATTGTTCAGTAAAATTTTACAATTTGTAGAAGCCCGCATAGTGGCAAGAACATCCGATTTTATAATCAAGAGCTGTTAGGTTCGAATCCTGTCTTCATCTCTAATTATATAATTATTTTTAAGAGCAGAAAGATGTCTACATTTGAGATAACCATCAGATAAAAAAAATACTATACAAGAGAATGAAAGTAAATAGATTCCTACTGAAAAACGAATGTAACCTAATTATCTGAATTTAAAATAATGTAAGGTATTTAAAAACTATTTATATTGGGTACATGCTATTTTAAGGCATTACAATTTTAAAGTAACCAATAACAAATCTATAATGTTCAATATTTTTTCTTACATAACAAAAAACTTCTTCCAACATAACAAAAAATATAAAATACTACAAGGAAATATGAGAGAACTAAACATCTCATAAACTAGACGAAACGTCAAAACTCTCATAAATTGTCATAAACTACATGAAAAAAGTTAATTAATCCACCGCGGTCTTGCATAAAGCGGGCCACAGACTCCTCGTACCATAAAACTTTGTCGCAATCGTTTTAGATTCAACTCAGGTCGAAATTTGTTTTTTTAACTGTGTGGCAATAGCTACTTTAGTGATTTGATAAATAAAAACACATTTAGATGTTAATAAAAATAGATATATTTTAGCGGTCAGAAAATGTTGGTGCTTGTTCTTTAAACTATATGGGGCCCTAAATGCTTGAGGGCCCCAAATACGAAGCCTCCTCCAAGACCGGGGGGCCCCCAATATTTGCAACTCTTTGCACATGGTCAATCGGCCAGTGCTTACTTATACCTACTCTTGGAGCGTGTTATTACTACTATTGTTCCACACAACTTCTACTAACGGGCCATAACCTCTGAAACAAGTGTCACTAGTATTGTTAGGTAAAGGTTTTTTAGTTTTGCTTTAGTGTTATCTGTGCTCATGAAATGCGAAAGCCCATTTTATTGCTAAGGAATAGGTACTTATCACTTATCAGACATAAATAGTTAGGTCTTGGGGCCTTTTCTCATTAGGCCCCGTGAGTCAAAGTCATAATTCACCACGCGGCCCAAGTATGTATTGACAGTTGAAAAAGATGTCTTTCTTGAATCGTGCCGGTTTCTTCTTGACCTTTTTCTTCTTCAATAAAGACAATGGTGTTCGTAAACTTGTACATCTGTAATTAGAAGAATACTTATTATATATATACAGTCTAATATTGTAGGTTCGACCGACAACATTATGATCATAACTTTTTATCGGGCTGTTAGTAGCTCAAAAAAGCGATATCATTTCATGGTCGATGTTTCAAAGACACGAACCAAAAGGTTTGATTCTACTACAACTACTTTTGTGATAAAAACGTCTAGACTGTGGAATGCGTTGCCTGACTGGGTTTTTTCCCGATGGTTACAATCTTGGGGACTTCAAATCGATAGTGAAACGGTTTTTTCTTCGAGTAGATAAACACACTCCATCGTAGACCGCATCATCGCTTAACATCAGGTGAGATGGCAATCAATGTAAACCTATTAAAGTTAAAAAAGCGAACGATCAACTGAGCCATGACAATTAATTTGTCTCACAATACTAGTGTTAAATGCTAAGCAAGAATGGAACTAAAATATAATCGCAGTTAGCACTGATAGTAAGGACACAGGTATAAAATAAATCATCGGATTGTTTCATTTCATTTTATTATAGCCGTGTGCCAGTCAAACCGAGTTCCGTACACAACTATAAAAATGTTATTTTATGGTTTTAATAACTCCGATGCGGAACCCTAAATAATGTAAGTTATGGTGTAGGGAGACCTGATCACCAATGTTTCAATTTGGCCTTTTTTGATTGGTTTTTATATCACAGAAAATAGTCGTGTATCCTTTTATTATTATTTACATGAAAATATACATATTCTGCTCATCAAAATTAAATTTTTAGTACGTACCTAGTATTTAGTAGTTTGCATATTTAGGTTTTTGGATGTTTTTTGCTCAATCAAATCAAAACATCTGAATAGATCGCGATATAATTAGGAACACAGCTTAGAAGAATACGTAGGCTTCTTTTCATCGCGAGAAAATAACAACTACGCAGTGGATAGTGCGAGATGCTGCTAGATATATATATTATTTCAAGGTTGTTGTTCCAAAGATTCGAATGAAGAGGTTTGACTCTACCTTTGTGATAAGAACATCTAGGATGTGAAATACAATGCCTGAGTGGGTATTTTCCGACGCGATGGTTAGAATCTTGGTGTCTTCAAATCGAAAAAAAAAAAACGGTTTTTCTAGGTACACGCTCGATTCTAAACACGCTCCATCGTAGACCGCATCGTCGCTTGACATTAAGGAAGATGACGGTCAAGTGAAAACCTATAAAAGGTAAAAAAACTCTTCATTGTTTCTATTGAAAAAGCTCTACAAAATGAACGCGTAGTGGAAGGACTCTTAGCAAAGTCCGCCTGGGGAAGTACCACACCTTTGGCAGTTATTCTAACGCCAAGCAGTAATGTGCAAACATAACTGTGTTCCGGTTTGAAGGGCAATATTGCCAGAGAAATTACAGGGCTTAGAGACATAACATCTTAGATCTCTGGGTAACGAGCGCAGTGCAGTGCTAGGTAATGATTTGGACTCTTCATGTCCCAATAGCTGCGTGTCACTGTTCTGTTATGTGGCAGGCATGTTGCTTACCATCAGGCACATGTCCTCACCTCACATGTCATCTCGTCACTCTTTATTTAAAAAAAATGCTCTCATTGTTTCTACTTTCAAACTAAATAGATGTTTCTAGTTAGATTACGTTTCTAAGTCGACGTCTCCGTCAGTGCCGTAACTGATGACGTCTGACAAATGCCCGGTGACGCACCCGAACAAGTGAGAACCTATAAAAGTAAAAAAAATTCTTCAATGTTTCTATTGAAAAAGCTTTACAAAACGATTATTTTATTATTTTTTTATTTAATAATTATTCACCAACCAACTTGGTGACTAATATATTTATTACAATCTAGTCTAATTCGTAAAGTCTAGGCTAATGAGTAATTTTTTTATGACTTAGTTTGCTAAATAATATTAAGTGTAAGATTGTGTCCATAAGCACTTTTCTTATTGTCTCTATTAAGGCGAAGTCACTTCGTTCATGTGTACTTTGTATATAATATTTATAAATCTAAATTGCACTAACACTGCACTTTGAACACAGGTATTAATTTAATTTGTACTAAGTCAACTAAAATGGTTTTGTCCGTTTAAGCCTCCGCACTAACTCAGTGTTGTCAAGAAGTTGAATTAAACGAATGCACTCATTGTTTCTACCTATAAACTAAATAAATAGATTTATTTATTTATTCTATAGATGTTTCTAATTAGATTACGTTTCAAAGTCGACGTCTCCGTCAGTGCTGTAACCGCTGACGTCTGACAAATGCCCGGTGACGCACCCCGGACGAGTGTCGCCCGGTTGGGGTGAAAAATTACCCGAATAATGCGGGTTTATTGGGAAATTAATAGTCACCGTTGTCCCCGCTTTTGATCGGACGTTATTGAAAACGAGACGGTAAGTAACGAATTACGTGCAAAGTCGTACAAATAGAATGAAAAGTTTTTTTTTCTTCAAATATTTTAATTTTAATTAATTTAATTTAATTTTTGACGAGACGAGCAGGACATGTGCCTGATGGTAAGCAACATGCCTGCTACATACTTAACAGCACAGTGACACGCAGCTATTGGAACATGAAGAGTCCAAATCATTACAGACCTAGCACTGCACTGCGCTCGTCCCCACCCAGTACCCACCCAGTCGTCGCACCCAGAGGTCTTAGATATTATATCTCTAAGCCCTGTAATTTTTCTGGAAACAATGCCCCTCAAACCGGAACACTGTGATGTTTGCACATTATTGCTTGGCGGAAGAATAACTGGCAAAAGTGTGGTACTTCACAAGGCGGACTCTGCCAAGAGTCCTACCACTACATGATTTCGAAGAGACAGTGGTGCGCGTGGTTTCGAACCCGAGTTCTCCAAATGAGCAGTCGCCGTTCTCCCGACTAGACCAGCCGTAACATCATATCATGAGCGAGAAAAATAATATTTTTGCGGCAAAGCGCATTCTACACATACATGATCTAGTCAACTTTTCGTCACCCATTATGTGAAAATGAAAGGCGCCTCATATTTTATTGTAATATTAATATTTCATGAAACATAAAGTAACAACTACGTCGAAACTAAATAGTATCTATACTTATTAGTATCAACTTTAACTTTAACTTATTAGTTGAACAGCTGAACAAATAACCTCATTTGTTTGAACACGCCAACCTCAGGAACTACTTAAACGGCGCACTTATAAAGAAGATTAAAAACTCATTATTTATTTACATAGGTACTCCTCGCTAAAAAAAATCTTATTTTTTTTTATTCAAGAGTGACGAGACGAACGCGACATGTGTCTGATGGTAAGCAACAGGCCTGCCACATAACAGCACAGTGACACACAGCTATTGAAACATGAAGAGTCCAAATCATTACCTAGCACTGCACTGCACTCGTCACCCAGAGATCTAAGATATTATATCTCTAAGCCCAGTAATTTCTCTGGAAACATTGCCCTTCAAACCGGAATACAGTAACGCTTACAACTTCCTGCTTGGCGGTAGAATAACTGGCAAAGGTGTGGTACTTCTCCGGGCGGACTCTGCCAAGAGTCCTACACTACTATCTTACTATTGAAAAACACTACCTTTAGGTGTGCTTAAAGGCGCACCAAGTCGCCATTTTCGAATAGATGGGATGTAAGATGTAAAGTATATTTCGTTCCAATTATTTTCATTTCAAACTCGAATCGGAATAAAACTTGCAACCGTAGATCCCATCACTCAGCACCTACGTAACACTCCCCCCCTCCGCCACCCAAGAAACACTAAATAACGTCCGCCATCACCAACCACCATAACTTACCCCCCCAGGGGGGTGTCTGGGGGGTGTTTCCATCACACGCCGGCAAAAATACAGCCAGATTCATTATCAGAGCGATACATCAGGGGGTTGATTCATAACCGATAAATCAATGGGGTATAATAGGCCAAATATGGTAGATTAGGGATGGGGAACCGACTCGGGGCGGTTATAACCGGCTCGGAGCAGCTCTAACCGGCTGTTGGGAGTTTATGGACCGGATTTTGGGAATGAACGCTGGCCTAGATTGAACGAAAGTTTTTGTTGATCTTTCGTTTGGATGTATTTGGTCTGTCTTTGCGTTTGAGAATGTGATGTCTTGTAAAATATTATAGTTTTTGGTGGTTACTTTATACGTTATTACTAACGGTTTAAGAATGTAAAACTAGCAAAATAGGCATTGTTGGAACGAAGGTCCTTTTGGTAGGCTTGTAAGAGATATGGATTTTGCTGCGCAGCCGGACTGGAAAAAAATCAGAGACTGAAACCGTAAGTAAAACATGTAACAGAAATGATGTGTAAAAACTGCCCATAATCAGTGTTGCCAACTTTATTTTTCTGATGATCGTACGTACCATACATTTGATAATAAAATTGAGCAATATTTTTTTTAAATTATGTGTCTTCTATAATATTATCCCAATGAAGTTCGTTTCTACCTGGTGGCCCATAACACCACATCTTTGTATTTTTTAAAGTATTATGATTGTTTACTATTTATTAATAACTAGCACCACTCCGTAGTTTTATCACGTAATTTTCTGGCGATAAAAATAGCCTATGTTCTATTTCAGATTAAATTCTATATTCCAAAAGCCAACCTAATCCGTTAGCCCGTTCCTACGTGATTGATGAACAAATATACAATAATTTAAACTTTCGTATTTATAACATAGCACTAGGGGATATTACGGGAAGTTACGGCTGGTCTAGTCGGGAGAACGGCGGCTGCCGATCCGGAGACCCCGGGTTCAAACCCCACACGCACCACTGTCTTTTTGAAGTCATGTGCGTAATGCCGCTAACTTAAAACGGTGAAGTAAAACATCGTGAGGAAACCGACATGTACCTAGAATCTTTCGAAGTCATGTGTCATCCGCCAACCCGCACTGGTCCAGCGTGGTGGATTATGGCCTTAACTCTCTCCTTGCGAGAGAAGGCCTCGAGTCCCAGCAGTGGGAACGTTTAGTGGGCTGTTGATGATGATGATGACTAGGGGATATTTAGCAAAGTTCTGTAATAGAGCGAGCTCCTGAAATTTTTGTACACTATCAAGCACCATGTTCATAAGTAAACTGAAGGGTCATTCGTCAGTGAAGCTTTAGGATATAAGATACTAATTGTGAGTTTCACCAAAGTGAGTATTCCTTGATGGATATATGGACATTATACACAGTCAAGGCAGTGCACCCTCACTCGCTCAAGATCGCGCGGTTTTAGCCTACCGGTAGACCGTTCCTTCCAGGAAACAACGCTACAAAGGAAACGCGCTAGACAGGGACAGAGTTACGGGTTAGAAGAGAGCGTAGATGGTGAGTTGAAAATCGCGACAGGAATTGAGCGCTAATGCGAGCTGAATTGGACTTTGTTGTGTCCCAGCAAGAGTCGCTATTTATATAATTGTTTTCGGTAAGTGAAGCTTCTGTACTAATATTTATTCTGTGGTCAAGGTATCTTCTAGTATAGTCAGTTCAGTTTATTCTAGACTAGCTGTTACCCGCGACTTCGTCCGCGCGAAATAAATACGAAGGTAACTCAGGCAGTCCCTATTTTTATACCCAGACACATTAACCGTTACTAAAAACAGCGTATAATAAAACAATTTCACCAAAATCGGTTCAGTTATATAGGTGTGAACGTCTAAGAGACATTCGTCCCCCATTTCAACTCCAATTTCATCAAAATTACGAAATTGATAGAATAAACAATTCGTTTGCTTCGTGTCAAGTGTCTATATTCAGAGTTTCATGGTCTTATCTTCAATGATAGGTAACTTCCATTATGAAATTCATATCCCATTTCAACCCCAACTTCACCCCCGCACAGTTCGAAATTACGAAATTGATGGAACAAACATGCGTTTGCATCGTGTCAAGTGTCTAGATACAAAATTTGATAACTTTGAAAATCACGAATTTTCATACAACCGTTCATCCCTTGTTTCACCCTCTTAGAGGTTGAATTTCGCCAAACCCCGTCTTAGCGAGCGCCTACGTGCTAAAAGACACCTCCATGCAAAATTTCAGATTCCTAGCATTTGTAGTTTTTGAGATTCCTTGATGAGTGACCTTTCGCTTTTATATATATAGATGAGCTGTAACTCTATCTGTAAACTCTATTGCCAGACATATTGCATGTCTCTAGAAGGAGAGGCCAGTTTATACGGGTCAACTTTTAAAATGTTTTGTATCATCTTGTCTTACCTGCAAATAGCAATGAAGATATTTGTACTTATACATTTGTATTTGTCATAGACCGTATCATCGCTTACATCAGGCGAGAGCCGAGTCAAGTTCAAATGTAATATCGATAAAAAAAATTGGCATACGGCAGCTAAAGTAGCGCCTGAAATAAGTAGGAAAACTTATTGTCATAACATTATTAGACAGGCGCCAGAAGCCGTCTATACTAAATATTATAGAGATTAAGAGTTTATTTGTTTGGATACGCTAATAATTTATTAGTGGTAGGACTCTTTACCGAGTCCGCCTGGGGAAGTACCACACTTTTGCCAGTTATTCTACCGCCAAGCAGTTATGTGCAAACATGACTGTATTCCGGTTTGAAGGGAAATGTGTCCTGATAAATTACAGGGCTTAGAGATATAATATCTTAGATCTCTGGATGACGAACGCAGTACAGTGCTAGGTTATGACTTGGACTCGTTATGTTCTAATAGCTGCGTGTCACTATTGTCACGGCAGGCATGTTGCTTACCATCAGGCATGTCCTGCTCGTCTTGACATTCTATACTATAAAAAAATATACGCAAGACGTAATTCTTCTTTAATCTTCGGAAGTATAACTAACGCTCTTTTCTAATGCAGAAGTTAGGCAGCAGTGGCCAATTGAAGTCAAATGTCATTGGCTCCCCTCTTAAAAAAGGTGTAACTAATTTCAATGTATTCTCTGGGTGACGAGCGCAGTGCTAGGTAATGATTTGGATTATCATGTTCCAATAGCTGCGTGTTACTGTGCTGTTATGTGGCAGGCATGTTGCTTACCATCAGGCACATGACCTGTTCATCTCGTCAATCTATGCTATAAAAAAAAAAAAATTAAATGTGTCAAATTTGCGCATCGTAAAAATTCCCTCTAAAGATTTTCTCTTTTGATTGCTGGTTAACTCACGTGTGATATGGACAGTTCAGTCCGACTCAGGTTTGTTTGTTCTGAAAAGCCGGAATGCTAAAGTTGGCTTACAACTTTAACTCAGTTAATTTAATTAATTCAGTTTTTATTGTTTTCGGTGTGCACACGCGTCGTATAATATTAACTGTCATCATATATTTCAAGCGCCAAAACAATATTGACTAAGAAATATTTCAAAATAATTATCAAATTAACAAACTAGCATAGCTTACATTATCAAAATCAAATTGGAATAAAAACTAAGTACTCTACGCTATATCAGCTACTAATGAACGTTTTGAAAGGAAATAAAATAAAAATTTATTTGTGTGTGAAACTAGATCCACTTGCGGAAGTTGGAATGGTACACAATATATTAATCCCGCTAGTCCCAACCGTGAATGACATACCCAACTTTTAACTATTGTCGTCGAAGATAATACCTCAATGACAAATAATATTTTTTTTCCGAAATAACAAAACGCGACTTCAGGATAATTAAATTCAGACACTCGAACAAATTTCATACGCAGCTCTTACTTACTACGTCGTCGAGATAAATACGTAAAACAATTTTTTTTTGTTCATAATTATGCATAAAACCGTCACATCCATATCGATAAAATTTAAATGGAACCACTTCTAAACTACGATCTATCAAATAAAAAAATAATCATCAAAATCCATTTACAATTTTGGCGGAGCTATCGCGGAATATACATACAAAAAAAGATACAACCGAATTGAAAACCTTCTTTTTTGCAGTTCATCATCATCATCAGCCGCAAGACGTCCAATGCTGAACATAGCCCCCCCCCCCCCTGGATTTCCACAACGAACGGTCCTGCGCAACCTGCAACCAGCGTTTTTTGGAGTAATACCCCGTTTACATGATTCCAGTCCAATGTCCGAATCCAGCGCTGGATTGCTTACTGGAATAATGTAAACCGGCACTGGAATGCATTGGCACTGGATTTATGCTTTCCAGTGCCGGTTTCCATTATCCCAGTAAGCAATCCAGCGCTGGATTCGGGCGCTGGACTGGAATAATGTAAACGGGGTATTAGTTAAAAACAAAAGCAAGGTAACAAATTAGGAAATCGTCACACAATTTATTGACTTTTCAAATCTAAAACTTACATCCATATTTATATAAGCTTAACATTTAAACTAGCGACCACATAATTCAAAAAAATTCCATCGCGACCAAATTGGTTGTCATATTGAAAGACAAGCTATTATTTATTAAATATAATATTTTCGTTACCTAGTAGTCGCCATTAATCAACGTGGTGAGTGTAATTAATGAAATTTATGTGTTAACATAAATTTTATGTTGTTTATATTGTGTGGTGAACGAATACACGAATGTGTGGTGAGGTCATCGGGACCTCGTTTTTGGAAATTATTCTTTTGATCATCATAGCTCTGCAATTATTTAAGGTAATTTAATTGTTGCATTGAGCTATTTAAAACTCTGTATTACCACAGTCTATTAAATCATACAGTCGTTCGACGAGGCTGCGTAGACGGGGCAATCGTGCGGGGCGTGCGGGGTGAGACGCGGGAAGCGCGTTCCTGCGTTGCCTACATTACAATGTTAATATTGCAGGAGCGCGTCAGGGCTGATGTCTTCCGTGTGTTTTATTTTTATTATTGCGACAACACTACCCGTGTCTAGACACGATTACATTTACGAAACATTATCGGCGTTTCTCCCAAAATCAAAGGCAATGAACTACTCGTAGTATTTCTTTATACTGTGATATTACGATGTTTGTTTTTGTATACAGGTAGAGATAAATTACTTTAACTTACTGTTCTATTTGCCACATCAGCAGCAAAACTAAAGTTTGTGCTCTAATATCTGAACCTCAAGCCCTGAAGTAGAACTTCTAATGAACTGATCAAAACACTACTTACGAGGAATAGTACAAAATGTAGGTTTGCGGTAGACGGACCAACAGAACTTTAAAACTTTATGTCAATGAATACAAACACTTATTTACGCCACATAGCTTCTTTCGAATATCAGGCATGATAAGAAGTTTAGTCGTCAAATAGACAACGCCTGAAAGAACTACTGGGCCAAGAAAGAGATAAGGAAGGAAAACCTTTCGAGCTACCTGGAGCGCAAATTGCTCAACAAAAACATGTATCTTACCTATTCTAACCTACTGTGACAACAATACCTTAATTCTGCTTGTCTTCAATAAGTAAAATTGTATATAACGATCATTTTCTGTACCAGAACACCTTTGGACACAGGTTTTGCAATAAAAAATCAGATCCTCATTGTGAGCATAATTAGCTCTCACATAGGAGATCATCGTCATTTAGTCATGCCAAGAAAAGAGATGAAGGCCATCCATCAAAAAAATGTTAAATATGACATTGGATGTTTCATTTGTTGGCTGGAGATTACAGGGAGATCGGAGCGCCATAATACTAGCACCCTTCTTCCTTTGCCTTTGCGACCCCGTCAAGGCCACGGTAGGCAAGGAGAGCGGCGCACCGTGATATTAATGCCTTCTTTATTTAGGCTAATATCATCTTCTTCAGCTGCAGCCTCTACTACTCATCGAAAATGCCTTCCACCTGTCATCGCGGTCCGCCTTAGTTGCGCTGCTACCCATACTTCGTCTTCGCTTAACAGTAGGTGACTTAACCACAGCTGCACCTCAGCAATATGGGAACATCTCGGGGTTTTGTGATGTGGCCAACACATTTCCATTTCAAACCATATTCCCCACCTTTAAAACAGAAATTCCCAACTTCACAACTTGCATCGAATTTAAATTTCCAAATTTAAACAAATTTTACAAATAAACATCCGGCAGCCATCAGTTGTCGCCAATCTAGATCGTAAAAGCGATACAATAACAAAATCGCTCTCATAATATCGCAGTGCTGTCATCTAACTTAACGAAACATATTATTCCCAAGTACAGAACCATAAAATAGTCGAAATTACAGGACCGATATCCAAAAACAATGCCCTGATCATCCAAAAATTCACAAATTATTTTCGACTCTACTTTACACGTGTTAGAGCTCATTTTTGATATTTTTCGACACGTATGCAACTATACAAGTGAATAAGTTTTTTCAATTAAAAAGACTTAATTTGTTTTCGATGCTCCACTGAAATTTGCGCCATATCATCGTGGACGAAGGTTTCATTTTCATTGTGGGTGTGTTTCAGTTACAACGTTGCAAAATCAAAAAGGTTATCCACGAAAATGTTAATATAATAGTTGCTTCAGTACTACGGGTTTGTTGGCGTGAAGGCATAAATCAATTTTATAGCCCCATCTAAATCAAAAGCGTTTTAATGGGAGGCCCGCGTCATATCATAGCGGAGTATGATAATTTACTGCTACTATGTGACGAATGTTAGAAATAAAGGTCCCTCCTTGTCCCCCCGGGCCGCAATGGCCCCAATGGCCCCTCATCGTCGCAGGATTAGTTTTATGTTCTAAACCGGCGTCGTAAATATGTCACCCGTATCTGGAAGGGAGTGTGTCATGTGAGATAATTTTTGGATTTATTAAGTTTACGGACTTGGATGGGTCTTTGCATATTGTAATTAGGAAGCTTGGTGCCCATACGCCATGAGCAAGTGAAAACTGTGATATAATTCAAAGAAAAGATGAAAGGACGAGACAGTTTAACAAATTATCTAGCCGTTTTTTGAGTAAACACTTAATTAGCTTCGTAAGTAGGTAACTAAGACTAATGCTGTTCTAATGCTGTTCTAATACTGTCTGCAGAGTCCACTTACGGAAGTGAAACGCCTTTACAAGTTATTTTACCGTAGTAATGTGAAAACATTACTGTGCAGTCCAATGTGTGCAGTAAATATTTCCATAATATTTATTTTAAGACCAAAAATATGACTAACTTTACGGATAAAGGAGCCGGGTGTAGTGCAGTGATGGACAGTGTTAGTTGTAGACAAGCATGTTGCTTACCAACAGAGGCATGTCTTGTACGTCCATCACCCTACGTGATGTCATGGGACACCAGGTAGGAACCCTTTTCGGATAATATAGAAGCAACAAAATATTTAAAAAATGCCTAATTTGGTTATTTATGGTACAATTATCTGAGAAATAAAGTGACCAACACTAGTCACAGGCAGTTGTTACATGTCATTTCCGTCACATGTTTTAGTCTCACAATTTTTTTCAGTTTGGTCGACCAGCAAAATCACTATCTCCACCAAACTAGTCATATAAAACTTCGTTCCAATAAACCCGTACTAACCACACCATTTACCTGATTCCATGAATACTAAAACTTAGAATCCATTGACCACCTTGCCACATTACAACTCACAGACCCTCCTAATTTACAACCTCCGTCTTGTACTATATACCAATCTCAAATTGCATCGACAAATGCATCTTCATCAATAAAACCGAAGAACATTATTTATCTATTTTACGATTTACATCGGTGGGGATTGGTGACGCAAGCCTCGGGAGACAGGACCATAAACCAGGTGTCACCTGATTGGAGACACGACTTTAAATCCACAATTTTATTGTCTCCCAACTTTATGCCCCATAAAAATCTAAGGTGACAATTGGTCTGAAAAAAATGTTCCTCACCACAAATTAGGTGGCTTGTTGAAGGCGCTTTGTCGGTCCGGGTTTGAGGTGCAGTAAAATTTTAATGTGAGGCTATTTTGGATGGATGTTTACATGAGAAAACAATTTTATTGCTTCCGAAATTTATTATTTAAGTGGGTTTTTATCCTGGGATTGGGGTAAGTGGCACGGGTAGAGATAGTTGCGTTTGTGCTGGTAGGCAGTTGAAGGTATCTGAGGCCGAACTGCTATAGGTTCTTTTGGTCAAATAGGTTTGCATCTGACTGCCATCTCGCCTGACGCTTGACTTACCCGGAAGAAACTGATTGACTGTTGACTGACTTGAATACACCAAGTATTTATTGTGAAAAATCCACTCATCCAAACCTTTGTAATAAAAAACAATGGCATTCTGGGGGTGTTTACAGATAACTTTGAGAACTGTGTGAACTGTGAGACTGTAGTAAGACAAAATAAATACATTAAATGTATTGAAAAATACATTAAACATATTTATTTTATCTTATTACATTGAAAGAATGAATGTGAAATATTGATTATAAGAAATAATAAAATAAACATTAATGGACATTTCACACAACACTATCTGATCCCAAACTTAGCAAAGTGTGAAGTTGGTGTTTAACGCTCATTTTATGAGGCTTTTTCCAAATAACTCCACAGGGCCCATTTTCCTCCGGGTCAGCTAGTGGGACTGGTCCTGGTGCGTGACCCGCGGGTGTCACCGCCGTCTTTCCATATGCCCTGTCTCCGAACAGCCTCATGTCATTCGACGTGTGAACAAAAATCTCACCACGCCCGCTAGCGGGACTGTGTTTTGGTGCGCAGCTCGCAATCTCGGCCACCGCCGCCGTCATCCATGACACTCTGTCTCTACTCAGCCTCGTTTCATTTGACATTCGTGTCTTTGGAACATCAACCATGAAATGATGTCGCTTTTTCGAGCTGCGAGCATTCCGATAGAAAAAAGGTATTAGATCGTGCAAATTAGTTACACACTCTTCGAAGTGTACCTATCCAATAAAAACCGATAAGCTAGAAATTTTTCGTCGATGTTCACGACTTTGCAGTCTTTTTCGCACGAGGGTGTCATTGCCTATGAGCCTTTTCTAGATCGTACCTTTTATAGAGCACGTCTCTAGATTGATTCCTATTCCGCCCAGACGTGATTGAGCAACAAACATCCAAACTTTTTTATAAGAAACCAGATTAGTACTAGGATAACATGATATCTCATAGGTAACTTGCACGTACATTTATTCAACTAAACTTTAAAGTATCATCAAATCTGAAACTCCACGTAACATGACGCGTGAACAGTCGGCCGTTTCGTGAAGTTCCCGGCGTCCCCTACCACATAAATCAATTTGTCAGTCCAACGTGACGGGTCACGGACCGACTCACGCACCAACTTATACTTGTTACTTTCTTTCGCGTTTGACGCGCTATTTTTATTTTTTTTAGTTGATTTATTGATTGAGTGCATTATAGCGTGGATTTATTGCAGTTTGCTGAGTTGTTGTAATTATTATTTATAGGACAGTTTTTATGGGGTTACATGCGGCACCGTTTTTTTTTTAATATTTGTTGGTTTCTTTTTTTATACAATGGCACTTCAACGTAAGCACGATGCTTACGTTGAAGAAACCAATTCACTCACAACTTTTGGATACCAAAATTGTATCCATTACATTTTTATAATGGATTTTTATCAGATCCCTAGTCTAGTATTTAGAAGGTCAACTAGGCCGTATTACACAAATTGTATGAAATTATCTGTAACTTGCATAACACAAACGCATCCTTTTTATGCTTCCAGTGTTTAGACTGGAGTAGTAAAGTAACCCCAAAAAATTATACCGTGCTGATAATTAGATACGTAATAGTAAACTAGTGGTTTTTAGTAATTTTTTTTAATTCTTCTTTTTTTTAATCAAAAACACTTGTCTTCTAATTCAACTTTTTGTCTATTGTAAGGACTATAAATGAGATAAATATATACTTAATTTTTTTTCAATTTACGGTACGTAATTAAATTACATAGTTAGTTGTTGACGTAAATAGCACTAAAATTGTTTTCAGTGGAGATATTTAAAATAGCTTTAGTAGTGACAGGTTTCTAAAAATGTATTTGTGCATTATGCATCATTTTACTTTAGGAAGAGATCATTTTACTGTCTGTATTTTTTTTTTTTTTACTAACTAAAATTGCAAAAAAATCTCTGGGTAAAATTTTACTATGGTTGCATAAAAAAAACATTTTCATCCCACCAGCTCGGAAAGAGTACTTTTGCTCCTCGATATCAGGGCGCAAAAGTCGTTTTTACCCTCTAGAGGTTAAAGTAAATTTGAATTTAGAACATCATGTGTACTGAGGTTTTGAATTGAAAACATAATTTAACCTATTTATTTCTACCTCCTTGGTGCCGAATTCATCATACATTTATTTTTAATTTGTTAAAAGCTCATACTCGGAACCTCTTTGGTGTACTTTTTTTTAAATGCTTTGCGCGCAATTTTCTTTTCACGTATGGAGTATAGAGGTAAAGAATATTATTTCAAATAGCAAAACATTTTGAAATGCTATGAATGAATCAATTGTAATCGAATTGAAGTATGCCGAGTTGCCGAGTTATAATTAAATATTATTGACTACTAAAATAGTAACTAATAGATAATTGCAACTACTTGTGCAGTACAAAATAATGTAGTAAATATAACATCAAATAAATAATTACTATTTTGAGAAAACATGTAGGTACAATATATTTTGAAGTCAAAACTTCTTTTGGCGCGCCAAAGACAGATGTTTCGTGGGCTGTCAATTTAATTCTAGCGTCACGCTCGGGAATGATAAGAAATCTTCGGGTAAATTCGGGATCATAGCCAATGGCCATCTAGAAATGCCTCAGCCTTTCCCATTGGCTATTTAAAAATGTGTCAGCATTTCTAGATGGTCATGCTCATAGCCACGCCCTCCGGTTTCACACGCGTAGTTTCCAAAGTAAAAATCAAATTCTGAGTTATAAGTTACCACTTCTATCGGCAGTGCCTATGACTGCCAATATTTTTCTTTCATGAATTCTGAATTGTACGTTTATTTATTTCCTTTTAAATGTACCCTGATGCAAATTTAGCGCTACTATAATTTAATGCATTTGGGCGGACACTTTTTCATGTACACATGAAACTCCTTCCCTCAATCGGTCAACTCTCCATATTTTCACGTCATATTGTTATTGTTAAAACCATGGCTAAATAAACTTAAGTATAAACTTATAAAATTGAATACAAGTGAAAAACCGAAATACCATAATAATAAGTGATTCTAGCGACCAAGAAGTTTATTTAACGCCAACAGAATCGACTGAAACTGAAAATGCGCAAAGCGTTTAGTAATTTCCTCGCTAGGGGGGGATGAAAAATTACGTGTTACACTCGAGTGCAAAGATTTTTCACCTTGTGCCCTTTTGATTCCCTTGCTACGCTCAGGATTCTAATTTTTGAATCCCTCGCTACGCTCGTGATTCAACTTTAGAATCCTTCGCTTGCTCGGTCATCAAAATTGAGCACGCGGTTAAAAAGCCACTTTGCACTCTTGTATAACAAATAACTATTTTCTTTTGAAGTATAGAGTGATGATACAAGTAAGACTACGCAACTATATATGACACTGAGTATCTACTTATACACACCAGGTACATCAAAATCATTCATAGACGGATAAATGTCTAAAGGTAATCGATTGTTCAAGCGTATTAGATAGGGATAGTTAAACTGATTTCAGAGGTGTTATGTTTGTTTTAATCGCAAATAACTCCAGATATTTTTGTTATTGTGATTTTATGTCGCATTTTTAGGGTTCCGTAAACCGTAAAAACGGAACCCTTATAGATTCGTCATGTCTGTCTGTCTGTCTGTCTGTCTGTCTGTCCGTCCGTATGTCACAGCCACTTTTTGCCGAAACTATGAGAACTACACTGTTGAAACTTGGTAAGTAGATGTATTCTGTGAACCGCATTAAGATTTTTACAAAAGTTTAAAAAAAATAAAAAAATTAGGGGTGCCCCCCATACTGAGAACTGAAACTCGAAATTTTTTTTTTCATCAAATCTACACGTGTGGGATGTCTATCGATAGGTCTTCAAAAATGATGTTGAGGTTTCTAATATAATTTTTGTCTACACTGAATAATTTGCGCAAGAGACGCTTCCAAAGTGGTAAAATGTGTGTCCCCCCCCCTCTAACTTCTAAAGTAAGAGAATGAAAAAACTAAAAAAAATATATGATGTACATTACCATAAAAACTACCAACGAAAATTAGTTTGAACTCGATCAGATGAGTAGTTTTTTTTTAGTACGTCATAAATACACTATTATTAAAACTTCGATCAAAGTTACAACGAACTACAAGAACTATGTACTATGTATATTATGTTACTTGCTGCAACGGAACCCTTCATGGGCGAGTCCAACTCGCACTTGGCTACTTTATTTTTTAAATTAAATCAAATCCTATTTCGTAATATATGACATTCTCTAGCTTACTAGTTTTTAACCGGATACACTTCGCAGAGAGTGCAACTGATCTGATAGTGTGATGTAATACCTACCACGTTGCCCTTTTTTTTGTAGCTCGAAAGAGCGATATCATTTCATGGTTGATTTTATAAAGTCTGAAGAAACGAACGAATCTCGGTGTCTCCAAATCCAGTGTGAATCCGTTTCTTCTAGGTAAACGTAAACGCTTCATCGAGACCGCGTCGTCTTTTAAAAATATTTTCGTAAGGATAAGCTTATGCAACTCACTTTATAGTCCCACTGCTGAGACTCAGAGCATTTTCTCACAAGAATAAAGTCGAGGCCATAATCCACCAAGTTAGCTAAGTGCGGTTTGACTTTTACTATAAATAACCAAGGAATTAAATTCTACAAATGTATGGTAACAAGTGAAATTCTTTAATAACTAGTCACCTTTTGGCGTTAATCCAATCTTACTTTTTGGTATCTAATAAGTATAAATAATTAATTTATTAAGCCCGATTAATGTATAATGACTAATTGCCTTAGTAACTTAATGATAATTTCATTCTTTATCAGTCTCAATATTTTTCTGCAATTGCGTCAAAAGATTGATTATATCAGTAATCTATGTCATCCATAAACATTGAATACAAAAAAATGTTCACTACGCAAGTGCAATCACATTAAATACTATTTATTATTCGTAAATAAGTAGTGTTATCGAAAGCCGGATTTCCCTTAAATATGCAAACTCATGCATTGATTTTTGCAAATTATATTTGTCAAATTGCATGTTTTTGGTGTAAGATAGCAAACATGGTAATGGTAGGTGTCTTTGCTGAGTCCATCTAAGAAGTACTAGCCTGGGGAAGTACCACACTTTTGCCAGATATTCTGCCGCCAAGCAGTAGTGGGCCAACACTACTGTGTTCCGGTTTGAAGGGCAATGTTTTCAAAGAAATTACTCGGCTAAGAAATAAAACACCTTATATCTCCTGGTACCGAGTGCAGTGCGGTGCTAGGTAATGATTCGAAATCTTCATGTTCCAATATCTGCGTGTCACTGTTCTGTTATGGGCATGTTGCTTACTTGCACAGGGCCTGCTCGTCTCGTCAGTTTATTATGTAAAAAAGAAATCTAGTAAAGCACTACATCTTGCACAGGCAAAATGCAGCCGTGGTAGAGTCTTTGAGCCGTGAGTCAATAGCAAATGACGACGTCGATTGAACTACTAGCACAGTCGCAACCGGTAATGACGAATCGGACTAAAGAACACGTTGAAAATGTTTCCTGCTCCGCTCAATTTCCTTTTTCTTCTCCTAATCAGAAATATGTTTAAAAAAATAGGTAGGTAAAACAAGTAGGTTGTAGAAGTAGGTTCACCTTAGGAAATACCACACCTTTGCCGGTTATTCTCCCGCCAATCAGTAATGTGCAGACGTTTCTGTGTTCCACTTTGAAAGGCATATGTTTGCAGTGAAATTACAAGCTATAGAGTTAAAATATTTTATATCCTCTGGGTGACGAGCGCAGGTCAGTCTAGCATTGTAATGTTTTGGATGTATAAAAAATACACATAACGTACATTAAAAACATTTTTTTTGTACTTAAAACTTGACTTTTGAACCCCTCAGTGTCTTTGGATCGGACGATCGAGTTTACTAGAAATAGTGCTAAAGATGCTGTTACAACATGTTTTCTGCTTAGGATGGAATGCGTTTTATACCTTATGATACCATGAAAGCCATCGCACATCGCAGCGTGCTTGTTTGGTAAATAAAGGCCACATAATAGGCCGCTCATATAGAAAGACGGGCAAAATGTTTTGAATATAACTATTGTAACATCGTCCCCAATTCCTTCGTCCGTCGTCGATTATGGCCTTAACTCTCTCCTTGCGAGGGAAGGCCCGGAGTCCCAGCAGTGGGAACATTTAGTGGGATGTTGATTGAACATCGTCCCCACACAGCGAGTACGAACAAACTGAGATGGTAATCGTGTTAAACATCACTGAAAATGAATGCTCTGTGTCGTCGAGCTAGCTTGTTGGATTATTGTTTTGGCCCTCTCGTTGTGAGAGAAGCCCCTAGACCCAGCAGTAGGAACATGTGAAACTACACGTTGCACACGCGTAAAGTACGTATGTCATTGTTATTACAGCCAACAAACCAACAGTTGGTACAGAGAATGGGTAATATTAGATAGCCAAAAACACGAACTACAATTAAAAATCTCCTCCATTTTATTACTTGATTACAATTTTTAAGTAGTCATGATTCGTCGAGGAAGCAGATTGACTCAAATCTACGAATATCTTATCAATTGTCACGACAGCTAAATTTCTATGGAAAATTTTAAGAAAACCATATTTCTACTCATTTTTAAGGTACCGTTGATAACAAAGAAATCTTTTAGTTTTAACAAGCCTGTCCATATCAGTACAGTGTCACTCAAGCATTGGAAGCAAGTGGAGCAAGAACATGAAGAGTCCAAATCATTACATTACTCACTGCGCTACGCTCGTCACCCAGAGATAAAAGATTATTTATCTACTGGCAGTGCCCCGCGGGTTTGCCCGCGTAGTTTGCGTTCCCCTCGTTCCTGTTAATTTTCCGAGATAAAAAGTAGCCTATATGTTCATCCAGACTATAATCTAACTGTATTCCAAGTTTCAGCCTGATCCGTACATACGTTACGGCGTGATTGAGCAACAAACATCCATACTTTGACATTTATAATATTAGTGGGATTTTATTTTGCCCTATATTTTTTTGGAGACATTTCCCCATCTTCTTCATAAATATGACATCTAATATGTTTTCCGCAAATATTACTTCCGTTGTATTATTTATTTAGTTGTCTAAGTGCCTATTGAAATGTAGCGATTAATAAATCTGTATTAAAGTTTCTATGTAAATAAATTTTAAGAACGCAAAGATTTCGATACTACATTTTTGGAAAAACAATTTATTGTTTTTAGGGTTCCGTAAAACGTAAAAACGGAACCCTTATAGATTCGTCATGTCTGTCTGTCTGTCTGTTTGTCTGTCTGTCTGTCTGTCTGTCTGTCCGTCCGTATGTCACAGCCACTTTTTGCCGAAACTATGAGAACTACACTGTTGAAACTTGGTAAGTAGACGTATTCTGTAAACCGCATTAAGATTTGAACAGAAAAATTTTAAAAAAAGAAAAATTAGGGTTGCCCCCCATACTGAGAACTGACACTCAAAAACTTTTTTTTCATCAAACCTACACGTGTGTGATGTTTATCAATAGGTCTTTAAAAATGATGTTAAGGTTTCTAAAATCATTTTCGTCTACACTGAATAATTTGCGCGAGAGACACTTCCAAAGTGGTAAAATGTGTGTCCCCCCCCCCTCTAACTTCTAAAGTAAGAGAATGAAAAATCTAAAAAAAATATCTGATGTACATTACCATGTAAACTACCAACGAAAATTAGTTTGAACTCGATCTGATGAGTAGTTTTTTTTAGTACGTCATAAATACACTATTATTGAAACTTCGATCAAAGTTACAACGAACTACAAGAACTATGTGTACTATGTATATTATGTTACTTGCTGCAACGGAACCCTTCATGGGCGAGTCCAACTCGCACTTGGCCACTTTATTACTATTTAAACTTTGAAAAATCCATAACAGTAGTAGGTAATACTTTAATATATATTCTACACATGTAATCTAATTTTTAAAATAAGTCTAAAAGCTAGTTATTTATATTTAAAATATTTTAATTTCATTCAAATTCATAGATATTTTTTTTTTTATTATTTCTATAATCTCATGTGTTTCTTTGTTTTTATAGGATTGCTATTAATGTATTTGGCTATTTAAATCATCGTCATTGTAAGTTGAAATGTCTCAAATATGTACCTATATATTTATGGCAGGCATGTTGCTTACCATCAGGCACATGTCCTGCAAGTCGTCACTGTTTATTTAAAAAAAAATGATTGAAATGTAACGAAACCAAAATAAAATAACATAAAAAACATAAATCTTCTAGTTAACCTTTTTGCTGCCGGCTAATTGCTGAACCTTACTTTATGCGAGATCCGACACGCACTTAACCGGTGTAGTATTTTGACGATTATACATTAGTTTTTCCAATTCCATATCTGTAACTGTGAAGTAATCCCTCATAACAGGTGGTTAATTGGAATGTTATTATCAAAAATATTGCGATAATTGATGGTGGAGTACAAAGTCTGTGTTGGTATACATGGTTACGTAAGACACTCATATTAAGCCGAATCAGACGATTTGTGATATCTTTATTTACGTCGTTTACTATGAAATAAATAATAAATTGCGTGAAAACAGCAGCTCTCTGAAGATTCTGTAAAAATACAGTTTAAAGTGAACTCGAAGGCGAATATATATATAAGGTCAATGCAGTTAAATACTTAGTTGTAGGACTGTTTTCAGAGTCCGCCTGGGAAAGTACCACCTCTGCCAGCGATTCTACCGCCAAGTAGTATCTATCTATGAAGATCCATCATCTGTCTATGAAGTTGGATGACAACTGTCTCTTCGCAGTGAATTTAAGGATGCGCGCACACCGACACCCAAATTCGAAGCACTGAAGTTACCTGCAGGTTTTTTTAAAGTGATCTATGGCATTGGGCCTCATATTGCGTCTTACCTAGCCAACTAATTTTACCTTTGCTTCCGAAACATATTTACGACTAGTTCGAAGTCAAAGGGCCCATTTCGAAACATTTGTTAAGTTATTATAGTTTCTTAAAAAATAAACAAGTGACTTCTTACATGCATATATAAGTCTACACAAACACACACACAGTGAGAGAGAGAGAGGGGGGAGACATCTTGTCCTCTTGTTTCAGCTGTTCATTTCACCTTTTTTTTTTACAAATATAAAAATCTTTCTTTTTCTTTGCAGGTAAGATAAGATATTAGAAAAAATTTCAAGAGTTGACCTATACAAACTGGCTTCTTCGAGAAGCATGCAATATGTATTTCAAAACAGTTCCTATTGGTCTGAATTTATACAATGATAATAATAATAGTCAGCTGATAAAAGTCTTCTTCTTTTTTTTTTATTTTTATCTTTACAACAATATATTTACAACCTTTATATTTATGAGCTCATAAGCTGTTTTGGAAATTAAATACACACCATTAAAACTAGCTGCTACAGACACAACAGAAATAAGGGGGTATTAAAATACCGCTTTACCAGTGTTATTCTATTGGAAATAGAAACATCTAACTAACTGGTCCAATGACTGTTTCGTGGCAATTCAGAAATGAAAAGAACAAGTTTAATACACACTAATATTATAAAGATGAAGAGATTAGAAGAGAAGAAGAGAGAGATTTTTTGAACGCTCTAATTTCAGGAATTTCGAAAACTCTTTCACCATGGGATATTTACGTAATCCCCGAGTGTTAGCTATACAGGGTTCCTGGTAGTCAGCCTACATCCTTTTAAGGGGATGGTTAGGTACATTAAATACGTCAACTTTTGTTCTACAGTTTAAAAAAAAATTGGTGTTTTTTTTTCTTATACAAAATAAATTAAAAGTGTATTTGCACGGTCTAAAAGCATCGAACTTTTCGTAACGATTCGTAACAAGAGCGTGTACACTCTTTAACGCTCGATAAATTATGTGCCAAACTGAATAAACACTAAAAATTCGCTAAACAGTACTAAAGAGGGCAACAAACACTTTTTTTTTGGTTATCTATTGAGTTATAAAGAAAGTTGTAGAACAAAAGTTGTTCGTTAAAAAATACAGAACATGCCCTTAAATGGATGCAGGCTGATTACCAGTAACCCTGTATATTATGTACCACGGGCGAAACCGGGACGGACCACTAGTTTTGCAGCAACTTAACGGAACAAACTATTAACTACTATCAATCCTACCATTATTATGAATGTGCACGTTTTTAACGTGTATTACTTAATCGTTAAAAAAATCGATAAAAAAATCGTAAAACGTTGTTAGAACTAAACAGATCACTGTGAAAATTTTAAATTAGATAGATTATTATGTTCAATAGGTACTACATAGAGTATTGTGGCGGAAAAATTACGGGAACGAGACCAATGCGGGTAAAACCGCTTGGCAATGTTAGTAACAATAAATAAAAATCTAAAAACAGAATATTTAGAGACACAAAACTGGGTTCACGAAACCATTTGCTAATACAACTTTAGATTTATATTACAAAATCGGTGTATATTTATAATTTATGAGAGTTTTTATTTTTACCTCAACATCAGAAATATTACCATGAATTATCATAATATCACAATAATTAAAACTATAACTTACCCAGCTGCGCACTTTTGTCACAGCCAATAAATTATCGCAACAAGGTGGCTATCACAATAGTCGTCATTTTTTTCCTGTAAATCCTATTGCATTCGTGTGTATTAGAAATATTCCTGGCGATATTTCTCCGATACCCTTACTCGCATTCTAAATGAAACGATCGCGCGATTACGCTGCGTGTTTACTCAATAATTCGATACGAGCGATTTCTTGGTGTATATCATAAGCGAAGGCGGACCCACATAGCTTGTACGTTGTACGTCTAGGTAATTTAAAAAAATTAAAGCGTCGGTTTTTAATCCCAAAAGCAACAGCTATATAATAAATGTAGATAAAAGTATACAATAATTACATTAAAAATAACATTATTGAAATTTTCTAAGTCTGTCTCTCTGTGAATTTCTTAAGAGTGCGCCTAAAGCCAGGGAAAAACCAGTTTTCACCCGCGCGACGCGTTTCTTAATGCGATATACATAAAGTCGAGAATAGCATGACACAGTTTGGAGGAAAAATCAATATTAGATCAGGAGTCCATTTTTGACCAAGTTTTATTAAATTACTCAATAATTAAACATAAATTTAAAAAATTGTTCGGTTACTTTACTAGAACGTACAATTAGCAATTTTATTACCAAAAAATAATGTGGGGTCATCGCTGATAATTTCGAGTACTCGAATTAAAACGGGTTTTTTCGGTGTCATTTTAATTTTTTTATTGTAAAAAACTCTGATCTATTTTAAAAATTCTATTCGGTTATTATGCTTCTACTTGAATGTACCCACACGTCAATATTTTTTTTGTCATAGTTCTTAGTTTCTTTACTTCAGTGAGCGGCGTCGAAAATGTCCTTTTTTCGTTTTCTGGCACTAGGCGCCCTCTTAAGCAGCTGGAGACATTTTAACGGTACTTTCATTGAAGGCAACTGGTGTTACAAGGAGTAATTAAGGCTACTTTTATTTCAGTCAAAAAATAACCTTCCACGAAGACATTTTTGTAATAAGGTTGTTTTTTTTATTTTTATGTGTTAACACTTGACCGCCATCTTGCCTTAAGCGACGATGCGGTCTACGATGGAGTGTGTTTACCTAGAAGAAACCGGTTCACTTTCGATTTGAAGACACAAAGATTGAAAGATTAATCACACTTAATTAAGAAGATGTCAAAGTAATATTCCACGGATAAAAAACTGCTGATCATTACGTTGATGAAAATTCTACTTTTATCTCATTTTATAACAATAAAAAACATACGAATAACATCTACGAAAAAAGTGACCTTGGTAGAGCTTTCAATGTCGTTCCATTTTGTGACTTGTACCGCGTCCAGGCATCGTTTGCGATCCGGCCGCGACTCGTCATTTCTCGCATTGTCGTAATCCGCTGATTTACTAGCGACATTAATCAGGTTGACGGCCGATAGGGACTAAATCACTGCCAAGCACAACCTGCGCCCGACACCACCCTTAAAAGCCCCGACACTAAGTTCATTATCGAACAACAGCCAACCATCAACTTGGTAATATTAACACTACTGCATGTTATTGCTTGTAATTCTTTTTGCGAATTTTGTGCAAGTTTTTTTTTTCTTATTGTTTTGTCACATGTTTTATTTGTCTAGAGCCCGACGGCGTTGCTATTGATTTATAGTAGACGTTTCCTGTTATGCCCGATTTAGGGTTTGACTGCAACTTGAGATTAAAGATTTTCTACGGCGTTGAGTTTTGAGTGATATATGTCGCTGATTTATTTTTATGAGAGGACGTTGGCCTGTGTGGAACAAATGGGGTGGAAAACAATATTCTTTTGAACTTACATACAATATGTTCATATCGTGTTTTTGTACAGAATTACAAAATACAAACGTTTTTTTATAGAACAGATTGCCGAGACGACTAGGATAAATTCTTGTCCACATGATGTAACAACACGCTTACTTTTAACATTAGACCTAGTGCTACCTAAGCATGAGGAGTCTAAATTATTATTAGAACTAGAACTATACATACTGCGCTCGTAATAGACATAAAATGATAGGTATATTAATTATTAATGAATGCATACTTATTTTGTACAGAAAAACTCAAACAAAGCAAATGTAATATATATGAATTCCACATATATTTCTCATTGGTGGGGATCGAACCCACGACATCTACACTGGCAGACGTATTACCAACTAAACCACAAGGCACAAGGCCTTTACTCTTAAATAAACAAAACAATCCGGTCCGGTCATATTTTGTTTCCACTTCTGTGAAATAAGACTGTATAAACAATTATTATTTGCTTCTGCACAACAAAGGTCTACCAATCCAATCCAATAGGTATAATATACAAAAAAATCCAATATTTATTTGTAACTAACAGCCCAACGGTTTTAGCCGCGTAGTTCCCGTTCCCGTCGTTCCCTTTATTGTCCCGGGATAAAAAGGAGCCTATATGTTCTTCTAGACATCTAGACTATAATCTGTGTATGTTCTAAATTTCAGCTCGATCCGTTCAGACTTCAGACGTTACGGCGTGATTGAGGAACATACATCCAAACATCCAAATATCCAGATATTTAAAGATTGACATGCATATTATTAGTAGGAAGTAGGTTTGTTGATGATGATGATTAAGGTGTTTGAATAATTCTGTATCGCAAGATTATTTGATATTTTCCTTTACCACTACTTTCTTTCTTTCAAAACAAAATTTTGCTGTATCGTTTTCAATCATAATTAATTAATAACCTCTTAGGTAATTCACCTTATTGTCAATAACAATTTATTCAATTTTATGTGTTTTTATTAGTTCAAGCATGTATGTACTTAGATAGAGTATTTGAAGATTCCCCAAAAACATTACACCTTCTGTCTTACAAAACAAAATCCAGTGATGTTTCGTTCACGTTCGCGCCGCCCTACAAGGGGTCTGTAGTCAATAATTATTCATTGTGTTTTTAACACCCGTGCCAGAAGGCCGCGAGAAATTGTAAGAGGCCACTAGCGCGGTGCTGCGCCTCAGCAATGTCGTAAAAACTGTGCGCGGAAGCTGTGGAGTCGACGGGTCCTTATTGTGCGTTTAATTTTAAATTATTTTTCGTTTACTTTGGCTAGTGTCATGAACGTATAAAAAAAATTGGACGTAGTATACTTAAAACAAAAACTGTGTCACTAGAATCGGCCATATTTACACGTGTACGTTGTCAGGTTGTCACTGATAGGCTGACACGCACACATATACCTACATATACACTAGTTTGCGCGCGTAATGACCCACTGATGAGTGTATGTGTGCGTGTCAGCCTGTATGTGACAGCGCACACGTGCATATTATGTGGACACAGTTTTTTTTAGCGAGACTACGTTTGACTTTTTTTATACGTCCATGGCTAGTATTTACTCTTTTTTAATTTAAAAAAGAAAAAAAGTCGGTTTGTTTCCATTTTGTTAACGAAAAGCTTAACAGTTGCAGATGCCCTAGTGAGTTTTGCCCAATGGATTGGTTACTTTCTACTTCCGGTATACGTATAGTTAAACAGTGCAAAACTTCTTTATTGGATCTGTAATAAATTGATATAACCAAATGTGTTGCTCGGAAGAATGGCTTGACCAACATATTGAGTGTCTTTTTATATCACGTTTTCGGTAAAAAACAAGTAAGAGTTTTACAGATAATTATGGAGAAAATAAAAAAATAAAATATTATGTACTTTAATTTCGCTCTAAACGTAACAGATCTAATGAAAAACCTGCCCCTAATTGGCAAATATTTGAACAAAAAAAATAAGATGGTTGGGAGTCGTGGGATTATGAAATAAAAGAAATACAATTTAAAAGATGTCAAATGAATACTTATATTAGTAGCAAATGTTCAAATTTTGATACAAACAAATTGTAGTTTAAACAGTAAGTAGATGCTGTAGTGAAGATTACACCACACCCAACTATTTATACTTTTCGTTGTAATTTAGATTTGGTAACAAAAGTTCTACTCTTTAAAACGGTATTTTGTTTTTTCATAGCTATATTTATAGAGGAAGCTGAAATAAGTAGGTTTTGAAGCGAAAAAAAATTTGAAGAATAAGAAACACTTGCGTTTCTACAGACGCCGCTGTCCGCACCCGGGCCCGACCATCTCCTGACTTGTTAATGCCGCCAGCCTACTATCTTAGCATATTGCAAGGCCCTAAATAACACCATTATATCCGAGATCCACCCGTCCAAATACAGAAATGTTATCGCCAAGAAAATATTTGATGGTTGCGAAGGCAAATTGAATTTATTATTTAAGTGTAATCAGAGGGGCGGCGCGTGCATATTTATGAATCACCCATTGACGAATATGAGAGTGGGTAAAGGAAAGTTTTTTGCCTGTTTCCGTGGAAGTGTTGGCTTGGGACGAGTTGCGGAGATGGGAACTAACGGGGTGTGATTCGGGGAGATTGGATTGTCACCTTGTCTATGTGGCTCAGAATATTTGAGGATTTGGAAAAGTTAAGATTTGTACCGAAAAAAATGTTACCGAATAATAAATTAACACATAGAAATACAAAAAAATATGTTGTTCGTAAAATTTTTTTTTTTTTAAACCAAGTGTTAAATTTAATTACTTACATTTAATTTTTTTTAAATATATAATTTAAGTAAAAAAGCAGAGATATTTAATTTTCACAAAAAATATTAAATATGAATGTATCTAGAAACACATACGTTATAGATTACATATTCATTAAAGCTTAATTTTTTGTTCCTGTGAGTCCATTTCACGTCACTTGTGTCACCTTAATGTATCTATATATTAAATTAAGAATTGGTTTGATTTTCCACAAATAAATACATATTTCTAACTCTTGTAAAAAGGAGTAACAACTAAATATCTTTTATTAATTATTTTTGCTATGTTTGTATAAAAATTCAATTAATTTTATTTTATGTGAAAATGGGTTAAACCATATCATACCTGCATTGTGTTCTGGAGGTCGGTGTTAAGGTTAAGTCGTTCAATAATTTAGGATGCAAGTGTAACATTGTTATCGTGCCAATCATTATTATTTTGAAGCTGAGATTAGTTTAAAAAGAGCTTACTCATCGAACATACAACAAAAAAATATCCTGGTTGACTCTGCTAACGTTGCACTGACTTATCAATTAATTACCAACCGAATAAAACGTCAAAGTGACGTGACAATTCATATTAATGATTTCACGTCAATGAGTGACAATTAAATTGTTTAGAACCCCGTTGATGTTGATGGTTAGCCTCGCCATACACAAGTACCACGTATGTTCAGTGTCGAACGGTGAAATAATTTTTGAAATCGGTCTAGCAGTTTCATCCAATAGGTCAGTTTCATGCAATGACACAGAGATTCTTTAAAACTCTATCTAGCCGTTTCTATACGAATACGAAAGCAAACAAGACAAACGTGGCATGAGTTTTTTATAATTATATTAGATAGCTTTACACAAATTGAAAATCCATATAACGAAAATAAATTTAATCTAATTTAGGTACACACATTCAATAAGTTTGTTTATATTATTTATACCTTTTCCGAATATTAACACGCAAAATAAAATCTCTTACAGAATTAAAACTACAAGAATGTACATAGCTATTTATGACCTATGACAAACAGCGCCACAGTAGCATATTCTCCTAAATAATTGAAAGCTGTGTTTAAGAAGTTTAGCTGAACTTTTTCGCTGTAAGTTTCCTTTCGTTTAATACAGTGACGAGAGCCACACTTCGTCACTGCGTCGCCGAAGAATTTATGGGACTGACCGCCCTCGTCGGCCGACAGTCGCCGACAGCTCCCGACATCAGCCGACGGCTCCTAACATCAGCCGACAGGTCCTAGGGTTAGCCGACAGGTTCTACCGTTGCCCGACAGGGCGCGAGGGTTGAAATCTACAGTACCGCATTCTTTGGCCGTCTGAAGAGGAGAAATATTTCACTACGTTTAATGGAGTTGATTGAAAATACTCAGGAGTGTTTCGGGAAAGGAAACTGAAATAGATATATTTATTTGTCTTACTTCTCTATTATTTAACTACTAACGGTCCACCCCGGCTTTGTTCGTGGCTGATATTATAGCTTATAACTCTCAGGTATCACGTACATGTACAACGGCGAAAGAATTTGATATTTGAAATCGGTTCAGTAGTTTCTGTGATTAGTGCGTGAAAAGAAACGAACTCTTCAGCTTTATAATGTCAGTATAGGTTCTGCCAGCAATTGTCTTTATTACTCGCGATTTGTATTCGCGTACGACTATATATTAATGTATTTTATAGATTCTCAAAATCGGTTTATTATCCATTTTCAGCCCGACTCGCGACGCGGCCGGCGTCGTGACGTCACACAAAAAATCATTACAAATTTTGTGTGTCTGTAAACGACAATGTACTAATTAATATAATTGTCTATCTCTTAGGCATCAAAATAAACTAATAATCGATTATGTATAACATGAAAAAATAAGGTTTTAAAGTCCCAAAACCGGTTTTGCCCAAATTTGGCCTCTTGGGACTTGACTACTTTTCGACTGTGATACTTTAAAAAAAAGTTCTTACCGTTTTCTCTATTTGTTTTTAGGGTTCCGTAAAACGTAAAAACGGAACCCTTATAGATTCGTCATGTCTGTCTGTCTGTCTGTCCGTCCGTATGTCACAGCCACTTTTTGCCGAAACTATGAAAACTACACTGTTGAAACTTGGTAAGTAGATGTATTCTGTGAACCGCATTAAGATTTTTACAATTAAAAAAAAAATAAAAAAAAATTAGGGGTGCCCCCCATACTGAGAACTGAAGCTCAAAATTTTTTTTTTCATCAAACCTACACGTGTGGGGTGTCTATCGATAGGTCTTAAAAAATGATGTTGAGGTTTCTTATATAATTTTTGTCTACGCTGAATAACTTGCGCGAGAGACGCTTCCAAAGTGGTAAAATGTGTGTCCCCCCCCCTCTAACTTCTAAAGTAAGAGAATGAAAAAACTAAAAAAAATATATGATGTACATTACCATGAAAACTACCAACGAAAATTAGTTTAAACTCGATCTGATGAGTAGTTTTTTTTTAGTACGTCATAAATACACTATTATTAAAACTTCGATCAAAGTTACAACGAACTACAAGAACTATGTGTACTATGTATATTATGTTACTTGCTGGAACGGAACCCTTCATGGGCGAGTCCAACTCGCACTTGGCTACTTTATTTTTCGCTAATGGAGTTTTGGTTTGCATCACTCAAAAATGTTTTCCAAAAATGGTCTATGTTTGTTTGTACTTATTCAAAGAGCTCGAGTGATTTTCATAAAATCATACGCATACGCATATACAAATGCGTATTAGATAAATTACATAACATTGAGTCGTCTAGTATTATTCGCCACCCTAACTTTAACGTCGTGTCCTCACTTTTCTATCGCGATTTTATTATTTTCTATGAACATTATTCGAATCATTTACTCACCTAGTCATTGCTGTGAAAATCATTCATACGAAGTGCTTCGTCACTTTCAGATTCGGGTGATCACACTAATATTATAAGGTGAAAGTTTGTGTGTTAGAGAATGTGTATGTTTGTTCCCACGTATTTATATACATAATGAACGTATTTGCGTCGGTAAGTACATGATTGGAATCACACATAGATTTTTTGATATCCTATTTAAATTAGTAGTTTCCGTTGAATAATTGAATCGAATCATTTATCTGAATCAAATTCAGCGAAAAGAAATTACGGTGAATAAGAGTTCAGCCGCGGGGTTCACCGCAGAGCATAGCTAGGAATGTATAGAGCTGAATTGCGTTTGCGGAGTTAGCTAGTAATTTTTTACATTTTATGTTCCTAAATATTCCGAGTTGTTGTTTGTAAACATCGAACCATCCAAAACTAAAATGAGAACTACACTACGCTACATACCTAACTACTTACAAAGCACATCTGAATTATCCATAGACCAATAAAGGTCTGCAGATGATCAAGGTATTGTTTGTTGATACTCATTATAAAAAAAAACTGAGCTATGTAATATCGTATTGTTAGTTATATGGTCAGCCCTAAGCGATATTATTAGTAAGGTCATTACATGAAAATTAAAAATAATTATATATGACTTGATTTCTATCAAAATTATATACCTACTTACTAACACAAGTAGGTATTATATAAAAAAAATGATTTCATTATTGATTGTATACTTTTTTGTTATTATCTTTTATTTTCCATGTCATTTGGTCAGTGGTCACCCTGTGTGCAAATATCGTTAATAGCAATAAAGACGTATTAGCGTAAGGTTTTATTATTAGTTTTTTTTATTTTTATTAAAGAGTGGCGAGACGAGCAAGACATGTGCCTGATGGTAAGCAACACGCCTGCCACATAACAGCACAGTGACACGCAGCTATTGGAACATGAAGAGCCCAAATCATTACCTAGCACTGAACTGCGCTCGTCACCCAGAGATCTAAGTTGTTATAATATCTCTAAGCCCTGTAATTTCTCTGGAAACATTGCCCTTCAAACGAGAACACAGTAATGTTTGCACATTACTGCTTGCGGTAGAATAACTGGCAAAGGTGTCGTCCTCCCCCAGGCGGACTCTGCCAAGAGTCCTACCACTACATAAACGCTTGAAATTGTTGAAGTGCGAAAATTGTTGAAACTTGTAGATTATTTCTGTTGAGTGTGTTCAGTATGACTTACATATTTATCTTAACATCAAATCAAATCAAATAAAATTATCTACATTATTGTTCAGAAGTCATCCCCATAATAACGTGCACAAACTTGTTCGTAAGTTTAATATTTAGGTGTATACAAATCTAATAATATTATTTTCTTTACATTTACAGAAAAAATAAGAATGAAACATTGGGAAACAGCTCCGAGAAAATACGCAAAAAAATTCCACCCTACCCTCAAAACAACTGAATTTATACTTAGAAAGAACGTAATTATAAGCAATAAATAACTGAATACACACATACCTACTTAAAGGGAGACACTCAAAAAATTTATGGCCTATTCCTTAACCAACTCCGGGCGAAGAATGGCAGTGAACAGAGGAACAAAATAAAAAAAAATAACAGCGGATCACTCTAGCGGGGTGAATCAAATACTTTCTCGATCGGGGAAGGAAATAAAGTGAATTTATTTGGCTCATTGCGAGGGCAAGAACGGGCTTAATTCTAGAATTCGTTTGAAGGCTGCCCTGTTTATTTTCGTCCCAAGTTGGGCGCCAATTGTATGTGACTGTATTATGACGACGAGTGTTTTTGTCTCTGACGTAAAAGAAATAATGCTGCATTGTTACTTATATCAGTCTAGAGGTAGTATTGATTAATTACAATGTATACTACTAGTATTAGCAGTAATACTACTCGTAGTATCGTAATGTATCTAATAATACTCGGGTGGACCTGTGGCTTGATTAATTGTAAGTCTGCCTGCAAAGCTGTGGGTTCGATTCCTACCCAGTGCAAATATAATTTGTTTGATGATTACCATATTTTTTTTAAATAATGAGTGACGAGACGTGCAGGACATGTGCCGGATGGTAAGCAACATGCCTGGCACATAACAACACAGTGACACGCAGCTATTGGAACATGAAGAGTCCAAATCATTACTTAGCACTGCACTGCGCTCGTCACCCAGAGATCTAAGATGGTATATCTGTAAGCCCAGTAATTTCTCTGGAAACATTGCCCATCAAACCAGAACACAAAAATGTTTGCACATTACTGCTTGCGGTAGAATAACTGGCAAAGGTATAAAGGAATAACTGGTGGTACTTCCCCAGGCGGACTCTGCCAAGAGTCCTACTACTACAAAATTATTTATTCTGTGTCTGGGTGTTTCTAGGTATAATAAGTATGTATTTACAATTAAATAAACATGGTGCCAACTAATTGGCTGCCATATTACAAATGTTGCTTAGTTTGGGGTCGGGTGTTGATGTGTGTGAAAATATCCACCAATATTTATTATTATCTGATAGTGTTTGCATTTATCTTTGTAAGACGTGTGTGATTCGACATAACCTTTGGGAACATAACAATTACTTAAACATAACCTTTGGAAATTCGTTGTATGGAATTTGAATTGTATTAGATATAGATTGTAAAGTACAGTAGATAATAAATTACTAAATATGTAAATATTTAGTAATTTGTCCATTACTAGCAGTCGCACGTCACATGTCATGTGCTTAGATGATAGTGAGTTGACGATACAATCAATTGAAAACAATGATGAAATAAGGCCACTTCAAAAATGCAGAAACAGTGGATTAAATCAATCAATTACTTAATTGTACAAGATTTCATAGATTGTGTCAAGATAGGAAAATAACAATATGGATACCATCTAGTATTTTTTTCTGTGCCAAAGAAAAAAAAATGCGTTATATCTAATTCTACAAAATTTATAGAGGTACCTAATCGTCAAAGTTTATGATCTTTGGATTTACTTACTATATATTTTTAGGAACCAGAAGTGGTTTTATAGTGGTTTTATTTCTATTACCAAATTATAAATTATTACACAAAATCACAGTAGTATTACTAAAGTAATAAATCTTTATATCTTAAGCACGTCCAACCCTGACAAGCACAGACTAGGTAGAGATCTGACAAGCGCCCCCGCATCCCGCCAAAATAAAAAGAAGATCAAGGTTCTAGTTTCCAAGGAGGCGGCAGCTATCCTCATGAAACCTCTTTAGTTGCGTCACATCATGTTTGGCTCTGCCCTCTGCCTAGCTGAAGTTCCTAACAATATGTTAATTGCTCAATGATGTTGTTCTGGCTGAACGGATCGGGGTTATATTTAAAATACGGGTACGGATTGAAATCTCAAATAGAGGTCGTAGGCTACTTTTTATTGCAATATAATTACTAGAGCGAGAACTGCTTGGATGGTTGCGTTGCTAGTTCATCCTAAAAACTTAAAAGCTTAGATGTCCGTTGCTCGATCACTTTGTATCCCGAACAATGAAAAGTTCTTTAGGGATTGATTTTTTAATTAAGTAACTTAATTCGATCGATCTTGTTCTAAACTCTATAGGATTACGTCGCAAGCTGATATATGATATAAGGGCAATGTTTCCAGAGAAATTACAGGGCTTAGAGATATAACATCTTAGATCTCTGGGTGACGAGCGCAGTGCAGTGCTAGGTAATGATTTGGACTCTTCATGTTCCAATAGCTGCGTGTCACTGTGCTGTTATGTGGCAGGCATGTTACTTACCATCAGGTACATGTCCGGCTCGTCTTGTCACTCTTTATTTAAAAAAATATAAATTCTCCTTAGAAGAATTCTATTCTATTATTCTATATTATTCTTTTTCTAGTAACAAGTATAGTATATCGCCAAATTATTATTTTTTACTTTTATAGGCTTACTCTTGACCGTCATCTCGCCTGATGTTAAGCGACGATGCGGTCTACGATGGAGCGTGTTTACCTAGAAAACACCGATTCACTCTCGATTTGAAGACACAAAGATTGTAACCAACAGGGAAAACCCACTCAGGCAACGTATTCTACAGTCTAGACGTTCTTATCACAAAAGTAGAGTCAAATCTCTTCGTTCGTGTCTTTGGAACATCAACCATGAAACGATGTCGCTTTTTCGAGCTACGAGCATTCCGATAGAAAAAAGGGCAAGGTGGTATTAGATCATGAAAATAAGTCGCACACTCTCCGAAGTGTATTCGATAAAAAACCGAAAGGCTAGCAACTTTTCGGCGATGTTCAAGACTTTACTATTTTATTTGGTTAGTAAAAAAATATATATTAATTTGTATATTTTAGTTCGTTTGCTGTTATAAACGTCGGAAGTATAATCGTAAATTTGAACAGAATCAAAATGAATAAAATTATGGCATTCATTTGGCATAAACGCTTATGCGTTACATTGCCATTCAGCGTGGTTATGCCGCCAGCATGCTGAGGACTCTTCCAACTGATAGTAAGCCTGAGCATCTCTTCATTCGTTTATGAATATCTATCAGATGTACTTAATGTAGTATAATTATCATTGCATTTAACTCTTAAAAGCTCTGCACGCTAAAAAAATCAGATAATATTATGATATTACTTTGTTTAAAAACAGGTTTTTGGGTCACGTAAGCCACAGCAAATGTTTGAAATACGGCTTTTACACGGTTTACTTATAAGTCTGTTCAATGTAGTTCAAGAGGCGGTATCTTTCTGTGCAATGTTCTATTTGAGTTAGAAACCACAAAGAAGCCGCTACCAAAAAACTATGTTCAACCAACCTTGCCATTTTATCTCCAGATCCTCTGTACCAGGAGTCTTCGTTTCGTCACCGAAATCCTCAAACATCAAAACAAGTCTGTTTACTTGAAACTACAAAAATGCCGCCATGTTGATTCTACTCTTGACACTTGCGCGTACGCCGATGCTCTACAGCTCTAGTTTACAGCGCGACACTGATGTAATGTTACTTAATGTCGTTCCAAATATTTGATCAAAGTTACCAAGAGACCATGAAATATTTTTTAAGACTATAAAGAGATTTATAGATTTTAGCACTAAGGTTTGATAGTTAAAGTCAAAGTCTAAGTCATGGACGTATAAAAAAAGTCGGACGTAGTCTCGCTAAAACAAAAACTGTGTCCATCGAGTCGGCCACGTAATATGCACGTGTGCGCTGTCACATACAGGCTGACACGCACACATCAGTGGGTCATAACACGCGCTACTTGTGCATATGTTTGCGTGTCAGCCTATCGGTGACAACCTGACAACGCACACGTGCAAATGTGGCCGACTCTAGTGACACAGTTTTTGTTTTAGTGAGACTACGTCCGACTTTTTTATACGTCCATGGTCTAAGTTCTTTATTTATAAATGTACAATTTACACGTCAATTAATGAAATAAAAAGAAATACAAATAGCAAAAGCATACAAATAGTTTAAAACGATGGATTCACTACAAAACTAAAAGTATGAAATTTTAAAATGAATTGATCATTGATTATTTGTAGTTATCTTGATGACATAAATAAGTTGAAGATTGACTTAACTTTGCGATCAAAGAAATCATAACACTTGGTACTTATTTTTGGTTCACTTACGACCGACCGACAAAAAATAAAGACGTTCTCAATTTGGTTGTATATGTACCTACATTACGAGATAGCAGAGCTCCTCTAATTGTAAATCAAAATTGATGGTCGACTAAAAAAATGGAACAATTGTTTAAACAACAATTCCGAAATTTACTTGGTGGTTTTACAATACGACAAAAAAAAACTGCTTAAATGTATTAACTGGACAAAATAGTCAGAGCTTCTTATGAAATTTATTAGATTGAATGAGTTTAATTTTAAATTTAAATCTTTTTTTGTTTTTTTTTGAGAAATTCAATTATTTCAGTTATAGATTATGTTAAACACAAAACAATATCTTATTAGTTAATCATTATCATCCATTTGAATCCGTGTCACAGTGTATCAGCGGCAAGTCTTTACTGGCGTTGTTTGTCCTGCCTCAGTTAGCTTTATTTGAAGAGCTCTCGAGTGGATTCGGAGCGGCTTTTGGAAGTCTTATGTTAATTGAACGGTGATAAAAGATTGGGTATTTTAGTCAAATATACAAGAAGCATAATGTGATTTCGGCAATTTGATACATTATTTATAAATCATTATAAATATACCAAAGTAAATATATATTGACCCCAAACTAAGTAAAGCTTGTACTATGGCGGCTAGATAGCTCATAAAGTACTTATATAGTTTTAAATACATACTTATTATACACAGTACAAATATTTGAATTTATCACACATTTGAATCAAACCCACGACCCTCGGATTCGCCTCTTCATTGTGAAACACTTTTATTTAAATAGCAATAAGCCATTGCCAAACAGGCAGCCATCACGCGCGTGCACTCTCCTCGAAAAAGACCGCCGGACGCGGCTGAAACTAGAGTCGGATTGACCGCCCATATACATGTAAGTTACCCGTTTACCCAATTATATATGTGTACCAACCATGTTAATTTTAATACTTAAACTTTGTACAATAAATAATGTATATTGATAGACGAGGAAAATCCATTCAGGCAACGCATTCCACAGTCTAGACGTTCTTATCACAAGGTGAAATCAGATCATTGCAGCTTTGCTTAGTTTGAGGTGAGAAATTGTTGTTTGTAGACTTTTATGAGTTTTGTGCAAAACGGGTGGTTAATCGTTTTTTACGGATTTTTTAAATAATGCATTTATACTTGTCCGCCTACTTACCTAGTATTAAATGATGATGCGCTCCATGATAGATAATTCTAATATACAAAGAAGTAATCTATTCACTCTCAACAATCGAAGACTTTTAGATTATATCCATCAAGAAAAACCTGCTCTGGGTAGCGATTCTGAAACCATTCGGTTGCATCCGACACGGAATCTCATCTCTCGGTCTTTGTCATGCTAAACAGATAAGACAAAGACCGAGAGATGAGATTCCGTGTCGGATGCAACCGAATGGTTTCAGAATCGCTACCCAGGTAACCTATTCCATAAAGTAATAAAGGCTTTTTATCTGAAAGTGGAATCTAATATCTTTAATCCAACCTTTGGGACATCAACCATGAAACGATGTCACTTTCTTAAAATCTATCATAATTCACCCTAGATCCGTTTAAAGAACTATCATTTTCGTTGTACCTCCCACGTCTTATATTCTAAAGCAGCTAGCACCAACATACTGGCAACATTACGTCACGCCACGTCAGGGTAACGCACTTGTCCGTGTCGCGATGATTTACCGACAACACGCATCTGTTTGCCATATCATGCCTAGTTTATGGGGTTTCAACGTGTATTACATTATTGTAAATAGGTGATGGTTACCGCATTTGCGTAGATGGTCGTGGAAACGTATTGGATGTAGATTTTGTAGTATTTTTTTGCGAAATCGGTTCATATTGTATATAATTAGTGGTCATCTTGTATGGACTCTTTGCATAAACCGCCTGAGGAAGTACGACACCTTTGCCAGTTCTTCTGCTGCCTAGCAGTAATGTGAAAACATCGCTGTTTTGCGATGAAAAAGGCAATGTTTCCACTGCAATTACAGGATTACATTGAGATAAAACATCTTAAACCTTTGCGTCGTCACACAGCTGCTCAGTGCAATGACAGGTAGTGATTTTGACTCTTTACCTTTCAATAGCTGCGTTTCACTGTGCTGGACGTCGTCTACTCGCGATATAAACTCGCGATTTTCCAACGCCGATTCTACTTCGATCCGTCGTTTTGTCCGTTTAAATGTTCTGAGCCTACTCTAATTGGAGTATACTTAGAACATTATTTAAACGTCAAAGAATGTGGTATCGGACGAAACGAAGTAAAACGAGAGTAGGAAAGTCGTGAGTTTTTTTTCGAGATTTCGTTTTTGTAGAAACAGAGTAGACGTCTTGTTATGGACAGGCATGTTGGTTATCATACACATGTTCTACTCGTCTTGTCACTCTATATTTAAAAAAAATCGGATACTAGCTGCGTCTCGCAGTGAATTTCCTTATCTTTAATTAATTCTCATTTTCAATAGAATTTGATTTTTGTAGTGAAGTCTTCTTCAGTCGTGGTGAGCTTATTTTGGTATTGAAATATATTATGGGTTCGCGTTATTCGGTGGCGACGTAGTAGTAAAGCATCGCGAGGAGAGCGAGCAGCGGAATAAGACGTGGGCGTTAGCCGTTATTTTGATTAGTGAAATCTTGTGAGTCCGTGTCACTGACACGCGAAATAACGTGCAATATAAATATGTATTACTAGTGCACATACTGTGTTCTGGTTTAAAGGGCAATGTTTTCATGGAAATGACTTGGCTAAGACATAAAACACTTTATATCTCCGGGTGACGAGCGCAGTGCGGTGCTGGGTAATGATTATTGGTCCATGTTCCAATAGCTGCCGTGTCATTGTGCCGTTATGGGCAGACATGTTGCTTTATCATCAGGCACAAGCTCGTCTTGTTACTTTAAACGTCATATCAAATTCACGTAAAAAAATATCTGTAGTGATATATTATATACATGTCACGTATTGGGCAACACTAGTGCTATTTGGTACTAAAATTCAAGTTTTTACGTTATAAGTTAATCAAATCAAATCACTTCTTTATTTGCGAAAATGGGTAGGTACAACAAGGTCTTAAATAATTGTATATAGAACTTCACAATCAACCTTACGGCATGCAAATTTAAAGTTGTCTAAGACAAATAATTGACAAGCGTTGAATAAAACTAAAGTAAAGTTAAGTTTTTACTTCTGTCGGCAGTCTCTATGATTGCGTTTTTAGGGTTCCGTAAAACGTAAAAACGGAACCCTTATAGATTCGTCATGTCTGTCTGTCTGTCTGTCTGTCTGTCCGTCCGTATGTCACAGCCACTTTTTGCCGAAACTATGAGAACTACACTGTTGAAACTTGGTAAGTAGATGTATTCTGTGAACCGTATTAAGATTTTTACAAAAGTTTTTAAAAAAAAACAAAAATTAGGGGTGCCCCCCATACTGAGAACTGAAGCTCAAAAATTTTTTTTTCATCAAACCTACACGTGTGGGGTGTCTATCGATAGGTCTTCAAAAATGATGTTGAGGTTTCTAATATAGTTTTTGTCTACACTGAATAACTTGCGCGAGAGACGCTTCCAAAGTGGTAAAATGTGTGTCCCCCCCCTCTAACTTCTAAAGTAAGAGAATGAAAAAACCAAAAAAAATATATGATGTACATTACCATGAAAACTACCAACGAAAATTAGTTTGAACTCGATCTGATGAGTAGTTTTTTTTAGTACGTCATAAATACACTATTATTAAAACTTCGATCAAAGTTACAACGAACTACAAGAACTATGTGTACTATGTATATTATGTTACTTGCTGGAACGGAACCCTTCATGGGCGAGTCCAACTCGCACTTGGCTATTTTATTTTTGCTAAAATGGAATTAATTTAAATTACCTACTTTATACAACACTAGCAGCCCGCTCCGGGCTATGTTGTTATGTTGTTATGGGCAGGGTTGCTGTATCATCAGGCACGTCAAAAAATATCTGTAGCGACATATAAATATATATATCGACGGTTAAAAGGAAGTTGGGCATAAGCGACATTTTGGTCAAAAATCAGTTTTAAATGCCATTTTACTTAAAATTTTCCGCTCTTTCGAATGAGCTGACTCCCATAGCTCTACGATGACTTTTTTGGCGCTTATGCCCGAGCAAAAAACAACATTTCCCTAGTTATACTATTCGTAACCGACGTAAATTCAGGTCATTTTGTCTATAAAGGTGCTTGTACCCCTGCAAAAAATATTTATTCTCGATTTGTTGTCGGTAATGCTTTTTTACTTCATAGGGGTCTCCAGTTTTCGGTTGTTTATGCCTTCTAAGCTATTTCCTCAAAAAATAGAAACGTTGTTTATAGCCTATTTCCATTTAATAATTGAACATAGCTTTGACGCTTGTACCCTTTTTCCAAAATTCATTTTTATTTTACTCTGTCGGTTATACCCTATTACCTCATTTAATGTTAATATCACGCGGTTGGTTATTCCTCACTTCCGTTAAGAATATACACACATTTTTGTTGCTAATCCCTTATTACTTAAATTGAACGACATACCATGGTGTCGATTACAACCTACTTCCACGATTAACGATCAAAGTAATACGTCATTTATACTGTGATACACAATGAGGATTTCATTCCAAATCCGTGCTTATAACATCTGATATCACTAAAGTACACACGAAAAAGACTGGAGCAAGAGTTAACAAAGTGCGAAAAGGTCGAAACAGGAAAGTCATCCTGAATAGTAGCACAGAGGAAGACTTTGTCCTGGTCAAAAATCGTGTGCAGCAACACAAGTTTCTAAAGGTGAAAACCGTCAAAGCGGGTAATCCACAGATCATCATTCGATACGTCTTGTCTTATCACAAAGATAACGAAATAGTGGAAAACAATTAACATCTGCTACAGAGGGTTGATTTGCAAGAGAGCGCGATCAGAGTGCTACGCAGGAAAAAAAGGCGTAATTCACATGGGTGTCATCCACTGATCGAGGTCTCACCTCGCATTCACGGAGCGTTTTTGGACGCCGAAAAGGTCTACATAAGACTCCAGACTCCAGACTCCAGACCAGTGGCAGACCATTCGCCCTTGGTGCAGTGCTCCAAGTGCCTAGGTTTCGGCCATACAAAGGCGATCTCCCGGGAAAGGGATGAGTCCTGCAGATACTGCGGAAAAAAACCACTCCTGGGCACAATGCAAGGCAAGAAAAGAAGACCTGCCACCCAAATGCAAGAACTGCACGGTTGCTCATCCCAACAGCCCCAACAGAGAACTCGCTCACAACGCCTTTAGTAGCGATTGCTCTGAAAGGATAAAATGGGATGGTTTAGCGCGTTCTAGAATATCTTATTGCTAAGGGCACTCATAAGGAAAGTGGCTCAGTCTCCAGTATACGATTCATCCAAGCCAACCTGCAGTGCTCGCAACGGCAAAACTCCTGAAGGTAGCGAGAGAAAGGGGAGTTTCAGTTGGCCTTGTTCAAGATCCCTATGTGGGAAACAAAGGCGTAATGAAACAATATCCTGGAACTCGCGTTATCCAGTGCAGTTTAAACAGACAAAACCAATTAAAGCAGCCATAATAGTTTTCGGTGTCAGGCTGGTGGTAATCCATGACCCCCAATTTGTTACCGAAACGGGAGTGGCTGTTCTGTTGGTCGGCACAGGCCTAAAACTGAGGAGTAATTTCTGTCTACTTAGAAGGAACCAAAAAGTCGAACCCTTCCTCAGCAGGATTATGGTATTCAGCAAAAAACTAGCGTCAAATGACCTTATTGTTGCTGATGACGTGAATGCGTAGTCCCACTGGTGAGGAAGCACATCCCAAAATGAGACAGAAGAAGCCGTAAACTCATTGTTCAACGAAATTGACTTATTTATAACTACGGCGATACACCAACCTTCGAGATCGTTAGGGAAGGCAAACTCTGCACAAGCATAGTAGATGTAACAATGTGCAGCGGGTCTCTCTTGGGAAAATCGAGGGATGGAAGGTTGACAAAAGTATTACGACATCAGACCACAACGCAATCACTTTCGTTTTGCGCCTAGTTAAACCAACAGATACCAATAATAACAACATGCAAATACTAAACCAAGAAGACACAGTGGTCAAACTTTATGTTAAAATCAGTTAAAACACAGTTAAAATCCTCCCTGCAAGAAGGAAAGCTCTCGCCGGAGTCAGTGGAAAAATGTGAATTTCCATTGGAACTCGAGTCGATGGTTCCAAACTACACAGCTAGTTTACATGAAGCCTGCCGACAGACCATTCCAATGGTAAGCTCGCCGGATGGAAATCCAACCCTTGAGGTAGACGGCCACCGATTTCGGTGCGATCGAGAAACAAAACGATTGCAATAATAGAGTACTGCGAAGGTCGGACGCCTTTCATAAAGGCAAGTGCGCTGCTTTTACATCTTAGCAGAAATGCGGGTGAAACACCCCGGGTGATAAGCGTGGATGCGATGACAATCAAATACTCAAGAGCGAAAGTCGCATACCGGCTGGGTTGCATTGAGGCCTCTAAACATCACGAGGTTGTCGTGTACGAAGATAGGGGAGAAAATCTGCGCTTCCTCAGAGCCCCTTCGCACGACCTGACAAATGCAACAGACAGCTGGGGATACCCCGTTCCTAGTTCGACCAACCAATCCGGTTCCGAAAGAGCACAGCAGAGTAAAAAACCGCAGCCAATCATAGCGACAGCCGAAGCACCATCACGGCCTTCGTGATTTCGTGACCACTATCCGGACTCCATCGCAATAATATACAATGTTTCAGACAGCAACATCCAAAGCCTTTTGATTTGGAGAAGTTAATCACACAGATTTAAGAGATGGGACCTTCTCGCTGACAAATTCTTCGTGGGTAATCATGTCGGCTAGATTAGTAAAATACGAGTAGCTACTTTTAAAATGAACTGCACATCATCAACTGTCAAATACTCGATGGACTCGGAGGCACCCGAGCATCGAATTGAAGTCATATCAAAAACGAAATATGTTGATTTACCGGACTGTTATCGTACGCCTCGGCAAATTTTTGAGAGTATTTTCTATACTGTTTGTTATTTTTTAAACATTAAACGTTTAACATTACGAATACATACCAAGCGTCCTAAATTTATTCCTTAGTTATGTGCCTACCTACTAGCTTAAGTATTATTTTTCCGAAAATTAGTAGGTTGATACCTACCAACACTAGCCTTGATTTTTTGTAATTAAAAATAATAACAGAAATGTTGATTTGTTTTTATTTAAAACATCGTACTATCTGATTTTTAGTGAAAAGGTGACATGAAAATAATGCAAAAAACGAACAATCACCTTTTAAATCTACCATAATTTAGCGTAAATTAGAATTACTTAAACGAGATCGTGTTGGTTGTGCTACTTCATTATTTAGGAAATGTCTTTTCATCTATATTTCCTTAGACTCACGCAATGCCAGATGTTAGTTATCCTTCTTTTCCTTTACTTTCAAGCTGCATTGTGTGTCACTAATATCTTATGATTCTGTTTTTTGTGAAAGTCGACTGTTACTTGTGTTCTATTATCTGTTATACAACCACTGTGAAAAGTACCTTATCCTTCTTTTCCCATAACACTTATTGAACTGTCTAGTCTCTTATACCCCTTTTCCCTCGCGACGTGAGATATCGGTATGTTGTTTAAGCTTCTTATCCATTAATATTTTATTTTGTCATTTGTCGCTTACGCCATATTACCGCATTGGAAAATTAAAAGCTATTGCTATAAGCGACATAAACCACGTTAAATAGCAACAAATCATTGAAACTGACAATACCGGTAACTGCCCCATTTTTTTCTCATTTCATAACTGTTTCAATTTTCACAAAATGCTAATAAATAACAGAGATACGTCAGTTTTTCTAAAATTCAAAACTTTGAACGGCTCTCCTGAACATTTCACTTTTTGGCGCTTATACCGTATTTCCTTTTAACCGTCGATATGTATTATATACATGTCACGTATTGGGCAAAATTAGTTTTATTTGGTACTAAAATTCAAGTTTTTACGTTATAAGTTAAGTTTTTACTTCTGTCGGCAGTCTCTATGATTGCTTTTTTTTGCTAAAATGGAATTAATTTAAATTACCTACTTTATACAACACTTGGTCAGTCAGTCGCCCTGATTGTGCGCCAATCTTATACAAGTGTACTTTGATACCTAGTTTCTGTTAATCAGTTAGACTTTGCCTTCCACGTCTTCAATCAAGGCAAAGGTAATTACAACAATTGTTTAATTAGTAGTGATAAAAGTAAAAGATAATTTGTCTAAAGTGTTAAAACCAAGGAGTTGTTTTTAGGGTTTCGTAAAACGTAAAAACGGAACCCTTATAGGTTCGTCATGTCTGTCTGTCTGTCTGTCTGTCTGTCTGTCCGTCCGTATGTCACAGCCACTTTTTGCCGAAACTATGAGAACTACACTGTTGAAACTTGGTAAGTAGATGTATTCTGTGAACCGCATTAAGATTTTTGCAAAAGTTTTTTAAAAAAACAAAAATTAGGGGTGCCCCCCATACTGAGAACTGAAGCTCAAAAATTTTTTTTCATCAAACCTACACGTGTGGGGTGTCTATCGATAGGTCTTAAAAAATGATGTTGAGGTTTCTATGATAATTTTTGTCTACACTGAATAACTTGCGCGAGAGACGCTTCCAAAGTGGTAAAATGTGTGTCCCCCCCCCCCCCCCTCTAACTTCTAAAGTAAGAGAATGAAAAAACAAAAAAATATATATGATGTACATTACCATGAAAACTACCAACGAAAATTAGTTTGAACTCGATCTGATGAGTAGTTTTTTTTAGTACGTCATATAAATATATAAATACACTATTATTAAAACTTCGATCAAAGTTACAACGAACTACAAGAACTATGTGTACTATGTATATTATGTTACTTGCTGGAACGGAACCCTTCATGGGCGAGTCCAACTCGCACTTGGCTACTTTATTTATTTTAGTTCCGAAATCTTAGGAAATACCAGCCGGATTTGAAATAATTATATCTACTTTTTCTGATAGCACAGCTCTACTGCCCGATAGCATCACGTCTTAATATATATTTTTGGATGCTATATGCGTAGCGTAACTGTGATATAGTGGGAGTAAGTTCACTTGAGATATCTATAGGTAAGGAAGCTCTTATATTTTAAATTGTAAGTTGGAAGTTTACACCATCTCGTATATTAGCGACGTTGCGGTATACGATGGAGCGTGCTTACCTACAAGAAAACGCATTCACTGTCAATTTGACGATACTGAGATTGTAACCATCGGGAAAAATTCACTCAGGCAATGCATTCCACAGCCTAGACGGTTTTAACAAAAGCAAAGTCAAACTTCCTCGTTCGTGTTTTAACTTTTTACGTCAACTATAAAAAGATGTTGCCGTATTACATGATGTAAAGATGCGTATCAAGGCAATGGAACTAACAAGAGGTTGCTACGCTTGCAAAGCTTTGGTACATAATGCAGGTAAGCGATATAAGAATTAATAGCGAGGTTATGAAACAAATTAGAGCTAAGCAATGTAAGGAAGTTATGAAAGAGAGTACAACTAAGTGAACCATGGATGCATAGTGAGGCTATGAAACAGGCATCTAAGCTATCCAAAAATGAATACTATAGAACAGAATAGACCTGAGCAATGCAAAAGTATGTAGCGATATTAGTGTGACTAAGTGGAATAAGGACGCTTATCGAGGCTATGGAATTGAGTGCAACTAAGTTATCTACGCTTAGCGAGCTATGAAACAGAGAGTAAAAAAGCGTTGCAAATTTGCATATCAACATCATATAAAAAAGAGTAGCTAAGTGATCCATGAGTAGTGAGGTAAGAAACCAAGAGTAGCAAAGCATTGCCAAGATGCATGGCAACGTCATATAACAGAGAGCTGCAAAACGATACCAGGATGTATAACTAGGCAATGAACGAGGCAATCTACGCGTAGGGGGGCTGGGAAACAGAGAGAGCAAAGATACGTATCAAAGCCATGTAGAAGTGCAGCTAAGCGATACAAGGATGCGTATCTGGGCTATGAAACAGACCGTAATTAAGCGATACCAAGATGTGTAGCAAGGCTATGAAACATAGTGTAGCAAAGTGCTGCAAAGACGCCTATCGACCACTTTTTATAGCACACTGCTTCTCACACATTGTCGCTTTTGTTCCTAAATTAACAAGACCTTTCACGTGTCACTAATCCTCTTTCGAAACTGTGATTAACCAAAAAAAAAACTAACTAATTCAATTGGGAGAAAAATTCTTCGTATGCTGTTTTGCTGCTTTCGAAAACTTAAGTGTATGTTCTGCTTTAGGATTTAAAAGTTAGATTATTACTTTAAGAATTGTTCACGTCTCACTTTCATTACCATTATCTGATAGTATTCAGTCTGATATTATGTAGAAGGAAAGAGATTGTATGTATACAGGGTTATTGGTAATCAGCCTGCATCCTTTTAATGGGATGTTAGGTACATTAAATACGTCAACTTTTGTTCTACAGTTTTTAAAAAAAAAGTGTTTTTTTTTTTCAAAAAAATAAATTAAAAAATATTTGCACGGTCTAAAAGCATCGAACTCTTCGTAACAATTCGTAACAAGAGCGCGTATGCTCTTTAACGCGCAAAAAATGATGTGCCGAAGTGAATAAACACTAAAAAGTCGCTAAACAGCACAAAAAAGGGCAACAAATACTAATTTTTTTTGGGTTATCTATTGAGTTTTAACGAAAGTTGTAGAACAAAAGTTGTTTGTTTAAATATACAGAACATGCCCTTAAACGGATGCAGGCTGATTACCAATAACCCTGTATAGGGTTTTCCCAAACATTCAATTTATACCGTTTATCTTCTTCAGAAATCATTATAAATTCGTAATTGAATCTAGACCATGTAATCGATCAAACAACATCAATAATTTTCTTATCCCATTCGATAAATTGTAACGATAAAAATAATTTTGTTTGTATCAAGTGTCGCATTAAATACCGTCGCACCTATTTGTTTGTAACATAAATAAGGTTTAAGATATGAACAGGATGTTAATTGTATCATTATCATCGAAGTCAGCTTTCTTTTTTTCTTTTTTTTTATAGCATAGAGTTACGAGACGAGCAGGTCATGTGCCTGATGGTAAGCAACATGCCTGCCACATAACAGCACAGTAACACGCAGCTATTGGAACATGATAGTCCAAATCATTACCTAGCACTGCACTGCGCTCGTCACCCAGAGATCTAAGATATTATGTCTCTAAGCCCTGTAATTTCTCTGGAATCATTGCCCTTCAAACCGGAACACAGTAATGTTTGCACATTACTGCTTGGCGGTAGAATATTTGGCAAAGGTGTGGTACTTCCCCAGGCGGACTCTGATAAGAGTTCTACCACTACATAATCTTTATTCTACTCCGGCTCTTTGGCTGCTTTCCACCAGAGATGTGGTATGGAGCTTAGTTGTGAAGATGAGAAAGTGTAAGTTCGGAAACTACGAGGATATTGTGACCGCTTCAACGAATGCTATGCTGTATAGCTAAGCAAATAAGCGTGGCCGCACACGGGTCACCGACCACCACCACAAAACGCTGTCACCGATCTACTTCCTACAATCGTCATACTATGAACTCGCCGCACACGGAGACGCCAGATCTCCCCACTTGCTGCAAAACGCCGCTTCCCCTTCTTGTGGCCGAAACCGGCTTCTAAAAAACGCTGAACATGCGCCACTCGCGCGATATTCCACCTTTTTCACCCTTGGCTTTAGTTAAAACTACAGTTTCGTCTCCTACCATAACGTTTTTTGTCAAAAGCAACGCAATTAAACCATCTTCGTTAAGGCACACCCCGGACACTCGGCCTAAAATCTATACAGACGGTGCAGTTGACATACCTACACTCACACATCTCGCATATGTCGTTCGAACGCATTTACGCATGTGTGCGTGTCATCTATGTCGTGTCGCTGAGTGCTTCTCGCGTTCTTGCGGGGTAGGAAGCTTGAAACTGGCGGGGGGTGGGGAGTGTCCGTTCTATCTGTATTATCTATTCTATGGTTAAGGTACAAGTTCGCGCCGCGACCGCGACCGGAGACCGCGACAGGCACTTGACACTATAGAATTGTATGGACGCCAGTTCGCGCTGAGGCCGGTCACGGTCGCGGTCGCGGCGCGAACTGGCGCCCATACAATTCCATAGTGTCAAGTGCCTGTCTTGGTCTCCGGTCGCGGTCTCGCGTCGCGGTCGCGGCGCGAAACGCTACCTTTTATGATACAGCATGAGTTTAAAAAGTAGCAGCCAACGACCGCAAGCGTCCGCCACCGGCCACAAGTGGCTGTCTCGAGCTTCAGCTACTTTTGTAGCCGCTCCTAGCTTCTTGTGGTGGCATTTGTGGCTGTCACGTGTGGCCAGTATGCGGCGATACTAAGATGTGGTACGCTTTGCCGTGACGTAAGAAGCGTAGCTCGATCGAATATGATACAACAATGTCCATTTGCTTTGCTTAGTTTGGGGTCAGATGGTGTTGTGTGTGAATTGTCCACCAATATTTATTTATTATTATTTATTTATTTATATTTATTGCAGTAAACAGGTGAACAACATTTATATTCCTTCCTATTGCACATTGAGGTTAATCAATTTACGTAGGTATTTAATTTAGTTAAATTAGAGCTACAAACAAACCTCTAATTTCATAAACTTTAAAACAAACGATTATGATATTTATTTTTGAAGTGATAACTTCCTTTGACCCCACACCACGGACTGATTTTTCGTGGGCTGTGAATTGAGCGCAAGCGTCATGCTCGTGAATGAAAAAAAAATCGGTTGTCTGTAAAGTTACTGACGATAGTTGAACGTGACAACTTCAACTCCAAGCCTTAAATGGAACGCCTCAGAGCGAGGTCATGACATCATGTTTTTTCGTGCGTGCAGCCGGCTTCATCGAATTATAAGACGTTGTCACGTCAAAAATCTCCGTGTTAACTTGGGACCATTGCCACACATTTCTAGATGGCATTGGCGTGTTACCATGGTTACAATTACACATATTTACACGTCTAACCATGGTCATCTAGTCTAGATGGTCATGCTTAGAAGACTAATCAAGACGACAATGGTTTAAAGATTTATTCCAGACTAGCAGTGCCCTCCGGTTTCACCCGCGTAGTTTCCAAAGTGTGCTATCAAATTCTGAGTTATAAATTTTCATTTCATCAGCAGTCGCTATGGCGGTCAATTTTTGATTAAATTAACTACTAAGCTTGACAAATCTTCACACACTATGGGATATCTGGACGGTTGGCAGCCCTACTCATCCATCATTCTATAATATGTTGATAAGAAATATTGCACAACTATTAAGGATTAAATCGAAGGTCGATGCGTACGCACAATGAGTATATATTACCTATCTGATTACCTCTATTAAATTTTGTATCGATGTACCATCCTACTAATCCTACTAATATTATAAATGTCAATGTATGGATGTTTGGATGTTTGTTGCTCAATCACGTCCTAACGTATGAACGGATCGGGCTGAGATTCGGAACACAGATAGATTATAGTCTGGAAGAACACATAGGCTACTTTTTATCTCGAAAAAACAACGGGAACAACGGGAACGGGAACTACGTGGGTAACACCGTGGGGCGCTGCTAGTGGACGTATAAAAAAAGTCGGAGGTAGTCTCGCTAAAACAAAAACTGTGTCTATAGAGTCGGGCACATATGCACGTGTGCATTGTCACTGATAGGCTGACATGCACACATTTACACAAGTTTGCGCGTTTGACCCATACATACATACATTTATGAAAGTATAATGTATGTGAGAAAAAATCGTACTCAACTGAAGAAAATGTCTGATTTGAATCCAAAAGCACATCATAAACATAAAATTGTATTTCCTAAATGCAGACTACACAAGACCATTAACTCTTTCAAATGTAATGGTATTCGCTTCTATAATTTATTCCCTACACAAGTGGAAGGTCTTAATGAAACTAGGTTTAAAACTGAAATAAAAAACTACCTAATGAGCAAAGCATATTATACTGTAGATGCTTTTGTAAAGGACAGCAATGTTTGGAAAAGGAATATGTCAAAACTAGAACTACCTATTGAGTAAGGTAAAATGATACTAAACATTAAAGTAAATTTGATTATGTACTGTATGTATTCATTTTTTGGATAGTTTGATTTTTCACAATGACAAAGCATTTTTACAGCTGCACCTAAATGACAAGGCCCCTTTACAGCTGATTATTTTTTATTTGACATTATTCTTTGGTATTATTTTATCATGTACACAGATTATTTATGTATAATTTTATTGTAAGTGACGTTACCAAGTGTTCTCTTGAATTAATGGTTCGAATAAATAAATTGAATTGAATTGAATTGATGTGTGTATGTGTGCGTGTCAGCTTGTAAGTATGTGACAGCGCACACGTGCATATTATGTGGCCGACTCTATAGACACAGTTTTTGTGTTAGCGAGACTACGTCCGATTTTTTTTTTTACTAGTTTTGAAATGAATAGGTAATTAAAAAATATCATTTAAAAAAAATCATTTACTTCCGGTAGACAGAAGTCAACTTACAAACATAAGTCTTGCAGATAAGATATACCAAACATTTTTTTGGATCTTGGATGTTGTTCATGTTTCGGATTTTTGATAATTGTAAGAAAAACAAAAGCCTTTAAGCTTGCGATAACTCATATTTTTTTTAAACATGATGTTATTTATTTTCAAATAGCTGTATATATTGCAGTAACTGCGGCCATCTCCCAAGATATCAGGTGGTTTATCTTTTTACCTTGTAGTTTCCCTAGAAACAGTACCCTTCAAACCAGAACGCAATAATGTTTAGCAGTAGGCTCATTAAGAGAAGTATTATATCCGCTCAGCCAAACTTTCCAAAGAGTCGTACTACCGCAGACGTTTCTGCTTGAAGATACAATTCTATAGTTTATTTGTTCGTAGTAAATTTACCGACTGATATAATTTACCCATTTACCCCAACGTATTTTTTCCGCTTCGTCACAGCTAACGACGTAACCGTGTAGCTTAGTTCATAAATCGCGTCGTGGGTTCGAGTCTCGGTCCGGAAAGCATGCGTCTCGGTGATTTGCGACGCAGATGGATAGCGGACGTACTGAAGTGGATACAGATTTTGAAAGTTGGTTTTTTGGTTGTTTGTTAATAAATATGATACCTTAAGATAACTACGGTAGAATTGGATTTTCTAATAACTACGCCATGCGGTGTAACCCGCGGCGTACCGAATTGAATAAAAAAATATATTTTAAATTAATGTAGCCTAAGATTTCCGATAAACCATCAGCTATCAGCCAGTGAAAGTTCCAACATAATCGACTCAGCCATTTTAGAGGTGAGCTGAAAACAACACAGAGATACTGAAAGACAAACGGACAAAAAAATGTTTTTTTTTTGTGCGAACCGTAAAAACTCGATCTATCACGTAACATACATACAAATTATTTAACTTTCTCTCAATTTCGTAATTTAACTTACTAACAAGTCATCCAGATGTAGCATAGCAAATTTTAGTTCTTTAAAGATATATATTCCAAAGCGCACCGATTTCGATTAAATTTATATGAGGCCACCTCTGAACTAAAAAAAATGGCATTCATAGGAATTGCCGACAGAAGTGAAAGCCTATAGCTCAAAATTTTAAAGCTCACTTTGAAACTACGCGAGTGAATCCAGAGGGCGTGGCCATGACTGCAAGCTAAAGAAATGCTAACGCATTTCTAGATGACCAGTGGAAAATGCAAACGCATATATCTAGATAGCCAATAGGAAACGCTGACGTATTTCTTGATGGCCAATGGGCAAAGTCCCGAGTTGACCCGAAGATTTCTTTCATTCCCGAGCGTGATGCTTGAAGTCAATTCACAGCCCACGAAAACTGTGTCTCTGGTCCGCCAAAAGAAGTTTTCACTTCAAAAACATATAACCGAATTGAAAACCTTCTCTTTATTTGAAGTCGGTTAAAAGAGTTTCATCAATTGCAACACTGTGTCAACAATGGTTTTACCATAACTATATAAGTTAGATACAACATTATGCCAATTCACAGATACAATGGCAAAGCTCTACAATTCACTCACTTTCCCCAGCGCAGATTCGATTCCCGCATCGAAACAAAAGCATAAAAAATAACTGCCATTAACAGGAGCTTAAGAACAGTCATATATCTGTCAAAATCATGCCTATTTGACAGATTTATGGGGCGCGTAACAAGGACTTATTTTTCTCTTACCAATTATTAGGTACCGTTCAGATTGTCTGACTGTAAGTCGTAGTGGTTCAATAACGAGAATATCTAATTTTAGCCAACTTCAGGAAAGGAAGGTTGGCAATTTGGTTGTTTGTTTTTGTTTGGATGTATGTTACGCGTTAGCTCTGCCAATTGTGAATAGATTTTGATAATTGTTTTTTTGTTCGGTGGATCATCATACTACAGAAGTGAACATCAAGAAAACAAAAATCCAAAATTACTAAACTAAACTAGACTAAATAAATATATTCGTCCTACCTTGCCTCGAAAATGCCCTTTGCAGTTGAAGCAGTATTTAAAACACGCGTTTTCGTTTCTTTTTTATTACTCCCTGTTTATCGTCGTTTATAAATGTAAAGTTTTCGAAAAATTTGCTCCTAATCTAAAACATAAGTCTAAGCACTGAAACTTTTAATAAGATATAAATGCAAAAATATTTTTCGAAAATAAATGACATATCGCGGATCCAGTCGTGGTTTCACGATCCCGATATATTTGCGTAATAAAAATTACTCTGTTTCAGACTGTTATCTATATTTGTACCAAATTTGATCCAGTTTTCTTCAGTAGCTTTTACTTGAAAAAGTAATAAGCAGCTATACCTACATATAGGTAAACTGTTGTGTTATTAATATTAATAGGAAGTGAAATGTATAATAAAGACGCACGGTATGATTGTGTCAATGTGAACGAGGGGTAAAGCTGCGCACACACTGACTGTCACACACGGAGTCTGTCACATTTGGCGGGCATTATTACGTTATTTGTGGTTAATCCAGCGTGGAGGAAGACGTTTATCATTCATTTTTGACGCTTCAAATTGCTTATATTTTTAACGTAGTACATGTTTGGTATTTTAGTGTAAAAATAATCACATGTCATAGACGGTAGGCACGCTTTTTTTACAATTTTATAAAACTTGCAATTTGTTGATTCAAATTAAAATGTTATTCCTTTCCTGTTGACTGGTGAACTTAATAACTTTGTTAACATGTTTTTAGACTATTATATTTATTCATAGTTTATAACAGTCATATCATATAATCAATATCAAATAGAAATCCAAAACAAATAATACAAAAAGTATTCGTCAATTATCTAAAACAACCCACACCGAACAGCAAAAGTGCCCAATACACTGGCCGCATTGCCTCGCTCGATTGCTATGGCCAGTTGGCCAGCCTTTGCACCAGGTACGAGCCGGCGCGGGAGTCCCCCAATTTATCGCGTAGTATACGCCCCAACTTGCTCACCAAATCTTTCGCCTCAGTTCCCCAACTGCCCAAAATCTCACATTGCGTATTTCAGCCTCTTGTTTCTGTTGTTGATATATTATGTTTTTAGACTAAATTTTTTAAAATTATTTTTGTAACTTTTTTAAATTTTAATTTACTCGTCGTGGCTATAATCTTTTTTTATGTTTAGATAAGATAAAACTTATTTACATAATGCGAAATAAATCGAAAACAGTAATTAGAAATAGTTACGTATCGCGATTATTTTATTTAGCTAATTAATACAACTATGATTAGACACACGCCTAACTATAATTAAATAATTAATTTTGTTTCTAATGTATACTGTGTATAGATCAAACATTTCAAACAACACATAAAATATGTCACCTTTGTGTTGTATAAGAAATGTTCTCCAATGTTTTATATTATTATTTAAAACTATAAACATACTTGGTTACAGATATATTACTAAATTGCTATCTTTATTCATCGTAATTTATATATCGTCACGTCATAATAAGTCCAAAATATTCGACAAACCGACTCGACGGCAAATTTCGAGTACAAAGGGTGTAGCGTGAAGTCTTACAGTGATCCCCATTATATTCCACATGAAAGGTACTTTTCAACTTTGAACTCTATTGTTTAATGATAAGTTTTAGTAGCGTGATGCATAGTAAAGAACATTATGACTAGACTATAATTTATTTTTATAATAATTTCCGGAGCATAAAACTGTGCCATTTCCTTCCTTTTAGTTTTTTTTTTAACGAAGAGTGGCGAGACGAACAGGACATGTGCCTGATGGTAAACAACATACCTGCCACATGCACAGCGACACGCAGCTATTGGAACATGAAGAGTCCAAATCATTACCTAGCACTGTACTGCGCTCGTCACCCAGAGATCTAAGATATTATATCTCTAAGCCCTGCAATTTCTTTGGAAACATTGCCCTTCAAACCAGAACACAGTAATGTTTGCACATTACTGCTTGGCGGTAGAATAACTGGCACAGGTGTGGTACTTCCTCAGGCGGACTCTGCTAAGTCTACCACTACTGTAAAGAAAGAATACTTATAAAGAATACTCCCAGTGTTACAGGTTAAAGTATCCAGTCAACAGCGACAACAATCTACCAGGCGAGTATTTGCAAGCTTCAACCAATTACAGAAAAGGAAGCGATAAATCAATCAAATAACAAAAACCGTCGCGTGTGGTCACGCCCAGTGTGCACCGAGCCTTACACGTGTGACTAGATCAAAATGATGGAATTAATTAATTGTCGTTCTACTTAAATTTATAATTAGTTTTTAGAACAAAATTAAGGTAAGGAAATGTTTATTTCTTCTCTTTTTCCTTCAGGTGAGTTTGAATGCCTACTGATATATACCTACACCTACATTATACCTATTAGGTATACCTACATATTTGCGTAGTTTAATTTTAAACATGATCAATTCCATACACCTTATATTTTGATATTTGCTACTAAATCCTACTAGCTTTATAAACGTCAAAGTTTAGATTTTCGGATATTTGGATGTTTGTTGTTGAAATTTGGCACACTGCTAAATTAAAGTTAAAGTTATGGTACTTCGAACTTCCTTGCCAACGTTCAGCAGGTCTACTACGAAAACAAACTCCGAATGATCGGATCCGACCGACAGCTGAATCAGATCTGTAGCCTACCACGAAAAACATTCGGATCGATACATCTCGGTCGGAAGTTATAGACTTAGGCCGGATGAGGGTCGGATCGAACGAAACGGCCGATTCGATCAACCGACCGATTGTCTATCGAGGTAGGAAACTTCCATAAGTTCGGCCGATATATCGTTTATCGGACTTCGTAGTAGACCTGCAGGTACTAAGGCCAAAGGTACAATACCTTTCGATAGCCACTGCATAGACAGATCCTACTAACATTAATAAACGCGAGTTTGTAAGTTTAGATGGATGGGTGGATGTTTGTTTCTCTGTCACGTAAAAACTACGAAACGGATCAGGCTGAAATTTGAAATATAGATAGATCATAGTCTGGAAAAACATGAAATATATTTTTATCCCGATGAAAACAAGGGAAAGGGAACCACGCGGGTAAAACCGCGGGGCACTGCTTGTGTAAAATAAAACACAGATTATTATGAAAACAGCGAAGGTTCAGACAAGCGCAGCGCTCGTCTTGTAGATAAACTCTCGCTACACATTCGCCGCCGCAGATAAGTGTGGCACTTAGCACACAAACTGACCGTAATCGCTGCTTTTGATACGCCGAGCTGTATGTATTATACTCCTTCCTAGGGTGAGGTAATGTTTTTTTTGTTGCCACTTTTGCCATACTCTGAATGATAATTAAAAAAATGGTGGTCTTTAAAGTCAGGTTACTGACGTTAGTTGAACGTGACAACTTCAACTACGCCTTAGAGCGAGGTAACGCCGGCGGCGAGGTAACGGCGTTAACGGCACATGACGTCATGTTTTGCGGGCGTGCAGCCGGCTTCATCGAATTATAAGACGTTGTCACGTCAAAAATTAACAAACCACAAATAATTTTAACCACACATGCACGTATTGTACATATGCCGCAATAAACATTTGAGTATTGAGTACTGAGTTTATAGTACTTTCGGCCCGTAAGAGCAAATTTATATTACTTTCGGCGCGTAAGAGCAAATTTTTATAATGCATGCACACCGTCACGTATAACAGACACCATAAAGTTAGCTAGTGACCATTGTGGTAAACATTATAACTAACTTCTTGCGTTGAAGATATTGTCTATTCTTTGGTTGAAATTAAACTGTTTTGCTTCAACCCATTCATTTTGGTTTTCCCGATACAGGCTTGCCTAGTGGGAAACCAACGGAAATCACTATTTTATTTTATTAATTGTTTACAAACAATCAAATTAAAATATGTTTGTTCTACTTTTGTTTGTATATCTCGGTGAATTTTTGTGGTATTTTTTTTTTCAATTCATTTTTTCATTTCATACGTTCTGACGTGATTGAGCAACAAACATACAAACTTTCGCATTCATAATATTAGTAGGATGGGAACTATACGGCGAGTGTGCGTTTATGCAACTAAAAAGTACACATATAGGTACCTACGTATCTTATACCTTTAAACGAGCAATTCTTGTACCTATATAAATATGTGTATATATATAGAATCTGAATCTCGGAAACGGCTCGACGGATTTTCATGAAATTATGTATGCAGGGGATTTCGGGGACGATAAATCGATCTAACTAGTTATTATAAACAGTACAAACATACATAACAATAATAGGTCCTAAAATGCGTTCGATGACGATGAAAAAAGTTCAATTTTTTTTGTCAATTTTAAAATTAAAAAAAAAAATTGATCAATTTTAAAATTGCTCATACGTTTTACTTCGAAATCTAATGAAAACAATGCCATCGTTGTACTTATTAGTCTATCCATAATACACGCAGTGTTGATTATTTAAAACGAAAACCGCAACATTGGAAACGGCCATCAATCACCGTTTAAACTTCTCACATAACTAACGGTTAGCGCACCGAACGAGTAACGAATACATCCCCAGGCGGCCATGCGGGGGCTCTGACCAGCGACCAGCGCCCTCTAGCGGTGCTAAATCTAATTATGATCATGGAATGACACGTTATGATTTTGTGCTTTTTGGGAAACAAATATGCAGCCTTTCGCTGGTTGCCTGGTAGAAATTACTTTTTTTTAACTTGAATAGGTTTGCACTTGATCGCCATCTCGCCTGATGTTAAGCGACGATGCGGCCTACGACGAAGCGTGCTTACCTAGAAGAAACCGATTCACTCTCGACTTGAAGACACCAAGATTATAACTATCGGAGAAAATCCACTCTGGTAGCTCATTCCACAGCCTAGACGTTCTTATCACAAATGTAGAGTCAAACCTCTTTGTTCGTGTCTTAGGAACATCAACCATGAAACGATGTCGCTTTCTCGAGCTACGAGCAGTCCGATAGAAAAAGGGGCAAGGTGGTATTAGGTTATGCAGATCAGTCGCGCACTCTCAGAAATGTATCCGATAATAAACCGATAGGCTGAAATTTTGCGGCGATGTTCAAGATTGGAAGTCTTTTTCTCACAAGAGTATCATTGCCTATGAGCGTTTTGGCAGGTTTCTCGATCGATTCCAAAGCCTCGAGCTGATACTTAGCCTCAACAGTAAGGCCGCTTGTGGCGTTAGTTCATAAGTGTTTTACTCTCACACTTATATTTTTATGCGACTTCAAGTTACTGAGTTCAATTTTACATTGAAGTCAGGTTTTGATTTTCGGTGAAATTTAAAGTATTTTGTTTGTGTCACAATAAAGAATTTCCTATACATCTGTCATAATTCAAAAGCAGCATATTAAATAAAAAAATATTGGTGGACAATTCACACATAACACCATCTGACCCCAAACTAAGTAAAGCTATATATAGCGACCAGATAACTGATGTAATTCTTTTATAGTTGTAAATAGGTACATACTTATAAACATAGAAACATTCAGACACAGTACAAATGTTTAAATTCATCACACAAATATTTACACTGGATGGGAATCGAACTTAAGACCCTCGGCTTCGCAGGCAGAGTTACTACCCACTAAGCCACGAGGCCAGTCATTATGTTCCAACTGATGTGATTTGGCGCCTGCTCTCGCGAGGAGTCAAGGCTGTAATAAACCAAGCTGGCCCAGTGCGGGCTAGCGGATGACGCAGTGATGACAAACTTCTACATAATTATGCACATGGAAAATTGTTTAGAAGAGCTAGTAGGATTTGAGACGTGGTGCACGTGGGATTCGAACTAGCGGCTCCGCATCAACAGTCGCCGTTCTCCCGACTAGACCAGCCGTAACTTAGACCGGCCGTAAGTTTCACTAAGACAAGCCTATTGATGAAAGCTCTGCTGAAGCAGGCTGAAGGTGTTTCTTGTTTGAACGCGCTAAACTCAGGAACTATTGGACCGATTTGAAAAATTCTTTCAATATTGGATTTGTACGTCATCCTTGAGTGCTATAGAATATATATCATGTACCTACCACGGGCAAAGCCGGGACGAACTGCTAGTATTTTAATAACATGAGTAATGATTAGTCTGAACAGTAATTGTACAAGAGGCATCATAAAACCAGTGCAATAAAACGATGTAGAGTGTAAATTTAAGGTGTATTTATGTGAGAGGTAGGACGCACTGGTTTAGCTGGCTCTTATCAAAGGGATGGGTTCGATTGGAATGGAGTAGGCTTTTTGAAGAAGAATGATTGAATAACAATGATTCATTGTTCATAACATTCAATCGTATATTATTGCAATCTCACGGCACACGGGGACCTTCATTTACTACGCTGACGACACCGACGACGCCATCGGTCGGTTCGTGCGGCGAGCGTTGGCTGCATCACCGAAGACCAGCAGCTGTAGTGGAGGCTCTGGGCCGGGAGGAGGCGGCTTAGGCAAATGGCAAGGCAAAGACTCGATGTGGAGTCGATTACTAGCGGTAGAATCCCAACCGACAGTGATCGGCTCTACAGACGAGCTCTAGAATTAGGTTTGAAATGTGTCCAACTCCCCCTTATTTTCCTTTTCTTCTACTAAACCGAGAAATCTGTAAAAAAAAGTTGTATTGACAAAGATCACGGACACCGGAGTCTGTGGAGTGGATATTTTAAATAAAAAAAAAATACTCATATTTTATCGTCACCGTAAAATTAATCATCGTCAGAATACAATCTAACGAATGAGATTATAATCTTATGGTAGGTTAGGTTAGTTTTTTTTTAGAATATAGTGACAAGCATGACGCGTGCTTGGCGATTAGCAACATGTTTGTATCCCCATAAATTATTATTATTAAAAGATTATAAATCTGACGTCGTTCGATTATGATCTGATGGTATTAAAAATTATACGGTGACTGCATTACCACCACAAGATATACATAATTATGGCAATAGTATTATTGTAGTTTTTAGACTTTCGAATTTTGAACTCATATTTCAGACGTACACAAGACTCGATCACAATCTAAATTGTTATTCAAATACCTCGACTTTTCGTTTCAGCTTTACAAACGCCGTGGTCACGAGAAGACCCCATGACGCGGTCTTCTCATGACCATGATGTAATAACGCTCTCTCTCTGTCTCGAGACAGTTAGAATGTATGCATACATGCATAGCCACCTTCATTTAAAACCACACTAAAACCACTGAGTGTCGCATTGAAGCAAATTATATGCAAACTTGGGAAGTGGATATTATAAGAAACGTTTAATGTAGATGCATTAGCCCTGTGAGGCCGGGAGCTCATAATATCATTAACAAAAACCTTATCATGCATTTGGTTCTTTGGTTGACGCGACGCGTGACTAAAATGCTGGCGGGTTTTTTGTTTTGCCCCACGCGGTATAAGCACCAGCATTGTCATTCAGCGTGGTGATGACGCCAATATGCTGGGCACATTTCATCTTGATTATCTGTTGAACTTAATTGGTTTATAGGTAACTAGCTGCGCCCCGCAGTGTTACCCGCGTAGTTCCCGTTCCCGTTGTTCCCGTTGTTTTTTTTGGGATAAAAAGTAGCATATGTGTTCTTCCAGACTATAATCTATATGTGTTCCAAATTTCAACCCGATCCGTTTATACATTAGGACGTGATTGAACAACAAACATCCAAACATCCATACATTGACATTTATAATATTAGTAGGATTCAGATGTGTAAGTAGTTATAAGTAATTAAGTATGTTTAGTGTAGTTCTCATTGTAATTATTTTTTGTCAATAAATACCACAGTAAATATTTGTTATTAATAGTAATTAACTAGGTAGAGTGAGTAATCGTGATAACATAAAACCATCTCCCACTGTAATCCCAATTTACATCATCAACAGTTTAAAACCACTCAAACGCAGATATAAAACTGTTTTGCACGATCCCACTAAATGTATCTTTGTTTGACCAATAAAAAACTCATAAAACCCTCCTCCATACTTCCTATGCCTCGTATAAACCTTATAAAAGCTACTAAATAGTCATGTTTATTTGATACTAAACGTCGCAGCCTTTCAAAAAATACCAATAAATATATCAAATGCGAGGTTTTTCTGATCTCATCATTTTAAGAGGTAGATTAATGGGCGCAGGGGATAGAAAATATTTACTGTTTTTTTTTATTTTTCAGTCGTAAAATGGAAAATATCGATCAGGAATTGAATGTTTATGTAACAAGTGGTAATCGGATCGAGTTGACATTAAGCTGAATAGATATTGTCGTAAAAATATTACTGTGTTACGGTTTGAAGGGCAACGTTTCTAGATAAATTAATTATATGATTCAGACAGAAATCATCTTATATCCCTGGGTGACGAGTGTAGTGCAGTGCTGGGAGAAATCATCTTTTATCTCTAAGCGTAGTGCAGTGCTAGGGAGCAATTTGGACTATTCGAGGTCAAATAGCTGCGGGGTAGGTGGTATTATTGTGCCGTTATGGTTAGGTGTGTCGCTTACCATCAGAAAAACGTGATGCTCGTTCCGTCACTATCAAATAAAAAAAGATATTGTCAGTCATAGGTACTCCCGAAATAAATTGACTGGCCTCGTGGCTTAGTGGGTAGTAACCCCGCCTGTGAGGTCGTGGGTTCGATTCCCACCCAGTGCAAATATTTGTGTGATAAATTCAAATATTCGTACTACTGTGCCTGGGTGTTTTCTATGTATAGTAAGTATGTATTTAGAAATACGTAAGAATTTTATCAGCCTTCTGGTTTCCATAGTAAAAGCTTTGCTTAGTTTGCGGTCAGACGGTGTTGTATGTGAAATATCCAGCTATTTTATTTATTTATGTTTACCTTAATTTTGTTTATGCCGTTAATTTTTAACAGTAATATGCTTGCAATTTTCCGCCATCTCGACTGATGTTAAGAGACGATGCGGTGCAACTGATCCCGTCTGGACATGAATACCCCAAAATTATTTTTTACATATCAAAATAATATCCATTAGGCAACGCATCCCACAGACTAGACGTATTACGAAAGTGGAGTTAGTGAAGTCAAACCTTCTCATTCGAGACTTTGGTACGTCATCCATAAAAAGATGTCTATGACACAGAGAAAACAACAAAAAAACACTTAAGTCATAATAACCCGTAGTTTTAAATTATAATATTTTCGTGATCAAGGCGGTAGTAACCTAGTAACGCTGCCGCAACGTCGAAGTAATTAAATAGTTAATCAGATCATGATTAAGTCCTTTATTACGTTAACAAAATGAGTTCGATTCGCAAAACTATAGTCTGAAACATACCACTAGGAAGTTAAACACGATATTAATAACACACTGCACAGTTAACAGCGTGTTCAAGTACACGGATATTAAAGGTCTAATTACCAGATAAGTTAATTACTCTGATTTGCATTGCTTCATTGACTTTGAACTTCTATTATTATCGATATGCTTCCATAGTTATTTTAACACTAGCGGCCCGCTCCGGCTTCGCTCGAATAATAACCTAGATATCAACTGCAGCGCCATCTGCCGTAGCCTATGTTACTCGGGAATAATGTAGCTTTCCAAAGGTAAAAGAATTTTTGAAATCGGTCCAGTAGTTTCGGAGCCTATTCATTACAAACAAACAAACAAATATTTCCTCTTTATAATATTAGTATAGAATACAAGCCTCTTATTTTTATTTTTTTTAGAACGCAGTTCCTTGCGGCAGGTTTAAAGGAAATAGGGACCTGGGGGTCTACCGCCTAACGAAAAATGTCATCGTTTTGATGTTTCTCTCTCTTTTCTTGTCGCTTGAAATGATAGGGACAGGATTAGCAAAGCGATAGCCGATTTAGTTTGGCGGTAGAAACGCGTGATGCGCGACCGATGTGATAACAATGTGAGACTAACACCGTAAAGGTGCGTTTACACGAGGGCAATAATTGCTCGGCGACACGAATGGACCCATCTGGAGCAATTAAACGCAATTTCAATAAAGTGCGGCAATTATTTCGGCGATATTGCTTCTAATTGCTCCAGATATATTATTTCATATTGCTCAATATCGCCGATACGAGTTGACGAATATCCAATGGGCTTGGAAATTCTTAGCAATTTTTGTATGTATCTCATTCGCACTTGTATGTTTTGCGGCTTGCCGTCTTGCTTCCGCGGGGAGAGCGAGAGGTCGGGTGGCGCTACAAGCCGCCGCAGCAAGAACAATGTCGTCCATAGCGAGCGAATACTGAAATGCTCGTGTAGGACAGTATTGCCTAGTTGATGAAGTTGCGCCATATCGCTCAATATTGTATTGCGCAGTATTGATGATGTTGCCGTTGCCGTAAATTGCTTGATGTTGTCGTGACGTCATAGTTGACGAGTATTGACTGGAATTGAGCAATTTTAATTGCCCGTATAAGCGCACCTTAAGAAACAATACACAATTTTGCAAATTGTTTTGCTTCTATATTATCCAAAGGAACTTCGTTTTTACCTTTGTTTATGACGCCACATCTATTTATAACGATCTATAGGTACATCATTCATAGTGGGTTGTTTAAAAGCGGTATATTTTCTACAATTATAGGTTTGCATTGACATTGACCGCCATCTGGCCTGATGCTAATCGGCTATAAGGTTTGCGATTCAACGCGTTTACCTAGAAGAAACCGATTCACTTAATTTCGAAGAAAACGCAGATTATATCCGTCAGGAAATACCGGCTCAGGCAACGCATTCCTCAGTTTAATTATGAAATTGAATGATCTGGAAGATCATCAACGTTTAAGCCAGTTCAAATAACCAACTTGTGTGTAGGTACTTGGGTAAATACTCAGATTCTCAGATATGCAAATGGGGTTCGAACCTACACCCTCACGATAGGAATTCTAACGTTCTCGTCACAACAAAATTTCAAAATAATTACTGACTACAAACGATGAAAGTCACAAAAATAGTATATATTTTTAAGTATTGGACGCTTTGATATGTTTATTCAATTATTACTGGCTGGTTATCCTGATTACGTTTTGATTCATCATCATCATCATCATCATCATCAGCCTATCGCAGTCCACTGCTGGACGTAGGCCTCTCCTAATGAACGCCAAATGGCTCGATTTTGCGCTTTTTGGATCCAATTTCTGCCAGCAATCTTCCGCAGGTCGTCCCTCCACCTAGCCTGAGGGCGCCCCACGCTACGTTTGCCTAAGCGCGGTCTCCACTCTAGAACTCGTCTGCTCCAGCGATGGTCGGTTCTACGAGCGATGTGACCAGCCCACTGCCACTTAAGTCTACTTGCTCTGAGAGCTATGTCGATAACCTTGGTTCTTTGTCGGATCACCTCATTACGGATCATATCCTTCAAAGAGACTCCGAGCCTCTCATACTCACCTACTCCTCACATACTCATAGCCCTCTCCATTGCTCGCTGAGCAACCTTCAGTTTATGGACTAGTCCCACCGTGAGTGTCCACGTTTCGGCACCGTAGGTCATTACGGGTAGGACGCACTGATTAAAGACCTTTGTCTTCAGGCACTGCGGAATAGACGACGTGAAGATCCGACGAAGTTTACCGAATGCTCCCCAACCCAGCTGAATTCTTCGATTGACTTCTCCCTCGAAATTGTTTTTCCCCATTTGCAACTGCTGTCCGAGGTAGACATACTTTTGAACAATTTCGAGGGTTTGTCCGCTCACAATTATTGGTCCCGGGGTAACCAGTCTATTGAACATGACTTTAGTTTTGTCGATGTTCATCCCGAGACCAATACGCTTTGAAGAATCAGCTAGGTCGGTAAGCATTCGTTGCAAGTCTTGCAGTGACTCCGCTATTAGGACTATGTCATCAGCGAATCGGAGGTGTGAGAGGTACTCGCCGTTAACGTTGGTGCCTAGTCCTTTCCAGTACAGTGCCTTAAACATATCTTCCAAGGCACTTGTGAACAGTTTGGGGGAGATAACGTCCCCCTGTCTCACTCCTCGGCAGAGCCTGATATGCTTAGACGACTGATTCTGTACTTGGACTGACATTGTCGCGGCGTCATACAGATCTCTCAGCACCTCGATGTAACGATAGTCTACTTGGCATCGCTGCAAAGACTCCAGAACAGCCCAGGTCTCAACGGAGTCAAAAGCCTTCTCATAGTCCACAAATGCAAGACACAGGGGCTGGTTATACTCTTCGGACTTCTGTATAACTTGCCGCACCGTGTGAATGTGGTCTATGGTGCCAAATCCTCCTCGAAACCCAGCCTGCTCCGGTGGCTGAAACTCATCAAATCTTCTGGCGAGACGGTTCGTGATTACTCTCGAAAACAGCTTATACACGTGGCTCAGGAGTGAGATAGGTCGATAATTCTTCAGTCTTCTGAGTTTTGTCACCTTTCTTGAAAAACAGAACCACCACATGACACTTCTGTGCCACGAAATTGGAGTTCTCCCACAGCTGAGAACAGCGTCGAACAATTTTTGAAGCTCTCGAAGTATCGGTTTTCCACCCGCTTTCAAGAGCTCCGAAGTGACACCGTCTTCACCGGAGGCTTTTCCATTCTTAAGCTGTTTGAGAGCAATCTCGATCTCGCCTTGGCTAATTTCTGGCAGCTCGTCTGTATAGTGGCGCGTCAGTGGTGCTCGTGAGTCCTCCTTACTTGGCGTTGGGCGCAAAGCCTGCGATTCGTATAACCGGGTATAGAAATCTTCTATCTCAGAGAGGACCCCCAACCTGGAATTAACGATGTTGCCATTGAATGTTTTTAACTTCGTCAGATGGGGCCTCCTCAATTGTTGAGCAAATACTTTGGATCCCCGGTTTTGCTCTATCGCGAGTTGAATACGTCGCGTATTCGCGCACCGGAGATCCCGTCGTACCATGCTACTAATTTTGGAATTGAGAGCCCGCTTTTCTGACGAAGTTGTGGCCTGATCTTGCTCTCGTCTAATATCCATTAGTCGGAGAGTCTCCTCCGAGAGATTAGATTTCTTTCCCTTACGCCTCAGCTGACAAAATTTTGCACCTTCTTCCCGGAGGATTTCTACCACTTTATTAAGGCTCTCATCTACGTCAACGGTGGGTCCCAATGCAGCAAAACGATTTTCCAGTTTTAACTGGAATTCTTTGGATCCTATAACGGTCTGGAGCAGATTTGGTCGGAGTGTAGATTTCATCACACGGTTTCGTTCAAGCTTATAATTTATATTCAGAGTGCCTCGTATAAGTCGGTGATCGCTACCGGTTTTAAACCTATTGATCACAGATACATCTCTGAATATGTGCCTTTTGTCCGTCATGATGAAATCGATCTCATTTTTAGTCACAGTATCGGGGCTTTGCCACGTCCACCTTCTCTGGGGCTTCTTTTTAAAGAATGAATTCATTAAAAAGAGCCCCTGGCTCTCTAGAAAGTTGACGAGCATTTGCCCCCTGTGATTTCTGCTCCCTAAACCGTATGGACCCACATTGGATTCACTGCAACCCTGTACACCCACTTTGGCGTTGAAGTCTCCCATGACAACGTTGAAGTGCGCCTTCGTGGTGTTATGAAGGGCTGAACATATGTCGTCATACATATGTTCAGCTTCGTCGTCTGAGTGTGCCGAGGTCGGTGCATACGCTTGTACAACTTTGAGGCTATACCTCTCAGTCAGCTTCAGTACTAGGTACGCTACCCTGTTCGACACACTAGAGACTTCCACAACGTTGTCAACGAGAGACTTATTGACGAGGAACCCCACGCCCCCCTGGGACTGTTGGTCTCCCTCGCGGTAGTACAGGAGATGGCCCGATTCCAAGGTTATGGTGTCCTCCCCCTCTCTACGGACTTCACACAGCCCCAGAACGTGCCATGTGTTTCTCTCTAGTTCTACCTCGAGTTGCGCAAGATGTTCATCGAGCCTCAGGGTTCGTCCGTTGTACGTCGCCAGAGTCAGTTGGGTTTGGTGGCCTGCCGTAACCCGGGGATATACAGCTGCCCCCGCCCTGCCGTGACCATGACCGCCACCAATTTGATCAGGAATAGCAGGGCCGCCGGGAACTGGGGCCCGTTTCCTTTTTGTGCGTTCCATCAGAGGTTTTGCCCATAATCGCCACGCTGGGCATGCGGGTTGGCGATCGCACGTTTTGATTAAATCATCAAAATTAACAAGGCATGGCGTGGCCTGACGTGGCCTGACGTGACATAATGTGGCGTGACGTGATGTCACGTAACGCAACTAAAACAGTAATGTAAGATGACCTAAAAGAAATCTTCGTGCTCGATGTTGTACTCAGCTCTCATAGTAACTTAAATAGTTTTTTTTTTTTAAACTAGCGGCCCGTTCCGGCTTCTCTCGGATAATAACCTAGATACCAACTGTAGCGCCATCTGCCAGGCTGGTTTGTGAATCTAAACCATCCATGGCAACCCTAAACTTTAATAATAAAAATAAATGTTTATATTTAGAAAACAATTTTAGATTTGCCATAAGCTCCGGGAAATTTAAATCGAAATAGAGTGAAAAACATTTCCAAAAAAAACGATAATTGATCAGTTATCGATTGGTGTGAAAATGATTAAATTACTAAAATCTCTGAAATCGGCGGTTGAGTCTATTCTTAACGTTGCCCTTGATGAACGTCAATGGTCACAGGCAGCTCTTCCAATTCGGTTTGGGGGTCTAGGGGTGCGTTGTGCGCGAGATGTCGGCCTGCCTGCTTTCCTTGCGTCGGTGCATGGGGTTGCTGATCTTGCCGCTACTATTCTAAATTCAAATGGTGGCGAGGAAAGGTTACCTTATGCTTCTGACGCTTTGATGGTCTGGAGTGCTCTCAACTCCGGGGAGTCGACTCCCGTAGAGTCTCAAAGCCAACGGGCGTGGGATGCTATTGGGGTCAAGCGGGTCCAAGCACAACTTTGGGCATGTGCCTCGGGAGCGGATTTGGCCAGACTCCGGGCCGTCTCGCAGCCTGAATCTGGGGCTTGGTTGCAGGCGCTACCTTCTCCTCACCTAGGCACCTTATTAGATAACAACTCGTTGCGCGTTGCGGTGGCTCTTCGCCTGGGCTGCAAGGTGTGTGAACCCCACGTATGCACCTGCGGCTCCCTGGTAGAAGCCAATGGCCATCACGCTTTGAGTTGCCGACGGTGTGCAGGAAGGTTCTCGCGACACCATGCACTCAATGACATAGTTCGGAGAGCCTTAGTGTCGGCGGGAGTTCCATGCGTACTTGAGCCCCCGGGCCTATGCAGATCGGACGGCAAGAGACCGGATGGGTTGACTCTGGTGCCCTGGAAGAACGGGAAGTGCTTAATTTGGGACGCCACTTGCGTCAGCACTGTCGCCGCCAGCCACCTAGGTCGCACTATCCACTCACCATCGGCCGCTGCAGAGGATGCCGCTGATAAGAAGAAGCGAAAGTATGGGATGTTGGTGTCGCAGTACGAATTTGTACCTGTTGCCGTGGAGACCTTGGGTTGTTGGGGCGCAGAGGCTAAAGGGTTCCTCTCAGAATTGGGGCGCAGGCTCAGGGATAATACGGGTGACTCCCGCTCTGGTGCGTTCCTGGAGCAAAGGTTGGCCATTGCCATTCAGCGTGGGAACGCGGCGAGCATCATGGGCACTTTTGCGCCGGGAGCAGTTAGAGGTGGGTTATTCGGAGATTAGTTTGTTAAATTATATTTTTAGGAATCAGAAGTGTAAAACATTAAAAAAACAAACAGTTAGACACAATTGGAATACTAATATTTTAGACATTGTTTAACATGAAATTTTTACAATCTTTAAACCTTTTTTCATTAATATCTCAATAGATATTATTATTCCATTATGAAATTTGACATTCAACTGACATAAGACCAAATTACTAAAATGGCTATTGAAAAATAGGGGTTAGTGATAAAAGGGTAAACATTTAGGGTTGTATGTATTTTTTAATGCCACATTATAAAAAAATAAAAACAAAAATTTTTGTTCAAATTAAAAAAAAAAATTAAGGATGAACAACCGTTATCACTTAGGGGTATGATAAATAGATAGTAGCCGATTCTCAGATCTACTGAATATGCATATAAAATTTGGTAAAAATCAATAAAGCCGTTTAGGAAGAGTAAGTTAACTGACATTGTGACACGAGAATTTTATATATAAGATTTTCTTTTGTTCAGTCTAAAAGATGTCTATACAAATTTAGAGAACATAGAAGCTGAGCCATGCTATAGACTAAAAAGTCTGACACCAGGGCCAGCCATCCGGCTAAAACGAACTTACTTCCACAAATCTATAGCAATACAACGCCACACTACCCCACTCCACCGCCATTAAACACAATAGTTACTGTAACAAAATTTATTGTTTTTCATCTTTGAAATCTTAGCGCAGTCAAGTTGTATAAATCATGCGTTAATGCCCAGGCATTATACAAATTCAAATTTATACCCCGATAAAATTACGGAATGGCCGCGGGGGGGAGTGGGGGCGCCACCACCGCGTCACTGCTAACTACCTAAATGAGACTCCCTGTATTGAGGTTTGGGGTAATTATTTTACAACTGATTTATTAGTTTTGCAGTAACTAATTGGGATTGCGATAAAAATGCGTTTCTGAACCCAATAATATGTAAAGATTTTGATGTTATTCTTTTGGCGTGTTTACAAGAGTAAATGTTTGCAAAGCGCGCGCACACGAAAAAGCGACACCTTGAATATTTCACTTCACCCACATTTTAGTAAACACTGCAACTAACTTAGGGTTAATACTTCTTGCGTTGAAGATATTGTCTATTTTATGGATGAAGTAAGACTTATTAGTATGAAAATATTGTTGTCTGTAAAGTCGGGTTACTGACGTTAGTTGAACGTGACAACTTCAACTACGCCTTAGAGCGACGTAACGCCGGCGGCGAGGTAACGGGGTTAACGGCACATGACGTCATGTTTTGCGGGCGTGCAGCCGGCTTCATCGAATTATAAGACGTTGTCACGACAAAAAGTATTAAGTTCTTGTGTGCGTAGAGTAGTTTTTTTCTCACGTAACGACGCCCGTATTACTTGTGACTAAGTTTAAAAACACGCTAACTGTGTGTGCGTGAAAACAAACGCCTTCGCTTGCGTCTCGGGCGGTTCTGAGAGCGTCAGCGGTGACGCACACATTCACAACGTGTTTATAATCATCATTATCCCAAGTAAAGCTCGTGTCGTGAGATAGATGTACTATACATAAGAACCCACACACTTTTTTGGATTGGTTGTGTTTTGGCGTGGTGGCCAAAATGTCAGTTTTTTTATTAATGAGTGACGAGACGAGCAGGACATGTGCCTGATGGGAAGCAACACGCCTGCCACATAACAGCACAGTGACACGCAGCTACTGGAACATGAAGAGTCCAAATCATTTACCTAGCACTGCACTGGGCTCGTCACCCAGAGATCTAAGATGTTATATCTCTAAGCCCTGTAATTTATCTGGAAACGTTGCCCTTCAAACCGGAACACAGTAATGTTTGCACATAACTTCTCGGCGGTAGAATAACTGGCAATGGTGTGGTACTTTCCCAGGCGGACTCTGTTAAGAGTCCTACAGCGATAACAGCGAGTTCAAAACCCGCCTTCATCTCTAAACATTTTTCCAATAATTACAGATATACGAATCTGTCTTCAACACTGACTTCAACGTTGAAAGAAAACACCAGTGCGTTCCAAAAAATACATGTTTCGAGAAAATGTGTCATTCGACGACCAGAGGGTCTAGCTAAAAGAGGCTTAGATTTAGAATTGCTCTCTCTTTTCTTTTCGGTTCAAATTATAGAGACAGTGATATCAAAGCCAAGGCTGATTTAGTTTTATGCGGTAGAAGGGTATGGCTGGGCTAGCGTGATGGATTATGACTTTCAATCTCTCCTCGTAAGAGAAGCCCCAGAGCGCCAGCAGTTAGGTTTCAGTTTCGACTGAAAACCCTGTTTCAGTCGGACTCTAGTTCTTATCACAAAAGTAGAGGCAAACTTCTTCGTAACGTTAAAAATAGCTTGGTCGATGACTTGAATATTTTAAGCCGAATTATTTTTCCTGATAAGAAACACGTTTAGACTAAGTACATACGAATAAACAGAATTGTACTTGTGTGTAATTGTACTGTGTAATTAAATGACGACAACGCATTGCAAATAATTAAAACTCTAAAATCTATTTGAATTTAAAAAGGTATATTTTTGTCTGACGAACTGATGTAGAGGTACCATTTACCACAGCAAATTAAACATGAAAAATATAATAATTAGATATTATACCTTGTCATGTTTTCTTTCGGGCAGCAAGTAGCTTGAAAAATTAGCATCGTTTCATAGTTGACGTTCTAAAGACTCTAACGAAGAAGTTTGATAATTACAATAAAAACGTTAGACCATTCAAATTTTAGTGTTTTCAAGTTGTGAGTGAATCTTACATTTTGTTTGTAGGCTTGTCCACAAATTATCATTTAATATCAGGACGTGCCATCTTTACCAACCAAGATTAATAACACAGTTTATCATAATGATCGATGAGTATCTAAAAATATCACGAAATAAACCATTATCTGTCAATTATCGTCATAAAGTATATCTATTGCTTATCAAACCCTAAATTAAATAGTGCAAATTGCATCACTTTTCAAAAATAGAACATTATTTTCTTTATCGATTGAAAGAGATTTTAATCGAACAGAGATTCCATAATCGCAGTCAATTAGATCAGCGAACTTGATTTGTGGCGATCTGTGAGAGTAAAACCTCCTTTCTTTCTATTCACGTCGAATCCGATGAGTTTGAATTTGGAACGATTTACGCGCCATTATCTTTAAATAGAGAACAATGGGTATCAATCGGCTTGCGTTAATCAAATGACTGTTTTTTGAGCAATTGTTTAAAAGGAGTGTTAATTGAGTAGACTTTATAAATTCTAGCCTTAGAAAAAAAAAATCACATTCAAGGTATGTACATGCTTATTTATTATAATTGTTTTGCATTAACTTCTGTATAACCAATCACGGGCTATGTCGACTAAAAAACTTTTTAGTACTTAAATACCAAATTCAAAATGGTACGGTTATTTCCTGCTTATATTTTTTTTTTTTTTTTTTTCTAGTTTGACTGTAATGCTTCGGCTACATTAGCGGAGGAAGATTCTTATCATGTTGGCATAAAATTTCGTGTTCACACAAATTCGTGTTCGGGTATAGGTGATGTTCTTGTCTACATTGAGGCGGGCGAAGACATTACTGCATCGCCTTCGCCTGAAAACTACGCGATGATAAGATGTAGGTACCTACCCGGCCATATTCATCGCGTTAACACTAGCCCGCTAATGTAGCCAAAGCATAATTAATTAATTAATTTCTACAATTGATTGACACTTGAATAGTATTTCATTTAATTTAGTTTTAGAATGTAATAAGTGTAATTGGCATTAAATTTGTCGTTCTTATTAGTATGAATAAATAAATATCGACATGAATATAGTTCAGAGTTAGTCAATTTGTGTTAATCGGTCTAAGGGCAAAGAATCGTCGCATAAGACTTTGGTCTTGGTTAATAAATACCTTCACCTAGAAACTACCCCATTCAAACAGTTTTTGTGTTTAACCTTTCAAAATAAATTAATTATTGTACATAATGTTTGCAATTGCAATTGTTTAAAATACTAACATACGCATAATTCTACCATAAGTTATAATATTAGTATTCCAAAATTGTGTACTTAAGTAATATATGTAGTTTTAAACAATATAGACAGCTAGTGAGTCACGTCGATTCGTCAGGGATCAATCAAAGCTGATAGTGGCAATTGATCCAAATGACATCAAATTGACCTCTACATTGTAGTTTCTGTAGATTCTTGATGTATAATAATTATCATGATAAAACTATTACACAGTGTAATAAAAAAAACGTTTTGTTAAATGTTTATTAACAAAAAAGAAGGCCTAGTCCTACAAAAATTAATTTTATAAAAGTATTTTTTTGGATGTTTGGATGTTTGTTTGCTCAATCACATCGCAACGTATGAACGGATTGCACTGAAATTTGGAACACAATTAGATCATAGCCTGGAAGAACACATAGGTTACTTTTTATCCCGAAAAAATAATGGACTCAACGCTGGTAAAATAGCAGAGCAAGTATTACCGACGAGCAAAAATACATGACATCTGTGCATCTAAGTGCATTAGACTCATGACAATACTATTCCTGACTAAATTAATCAGTCAGTCTAAATCCAGCCTAGTCTGTCAACTAAACACTCCTCTACTATTCAAATTTAAACCATTACCCTCAACAAAACGGTCCAAATTTCACTAGCAATGATATTACGTAGATCAAAGAGTCTGTCTGACTGTCCGTCACTGCTTCGTAGTTATAACGGGTCGTTTAGTGTGAATAATTAGGTATGCTATGTCTTTAAACTAATTAAGATAGGTATGGTTGTCTGTTGTATGTAATTATGCTAAATCTGAGTTACTGCGCTTGTGTTTGTTATCTACGTAATTAAATTTTATTGTTTTGTCAGCTTAGAAACTATGTTCCATTTTAATTCAAGCAAATTATTGCACAGAAATTAGTTCCGGCTGGTCTAGTCGGGAGAATGGCGACTGCCGAGCCGGAGTCACCAGATTCGAATCCCACGCGCACCACTGTCTTTTCGAAGTCAAGTGCGTAATGACGCTAAATTAAAAACAGTGAAGGAAAACATCGTAAAAATGTAATCAAAATCGGTCCAGCCGTTTAGAAGGTAAAATGTTCACTACTTTTGTTTCTCAAACATGCCGTCTGAACACATCGGATGAAAAAATATATTCACCAAAAACAACACAGAAAACCTTTAAGCCTTTAACCTATAAGATGGTATTTAGCAAAGTTGTTGTGCATGAGTCACAGAAAGTTACTGAAGTCTATGTGACAATATCCGAGCCAAGCGACAACGGGGCGATAATATGAAATAAAAGTGATTTGATTTACTATATTTCAATTAAACACAACTCTATACGTCTCCATAATGAGATTACAGGGTGTAAATAATTTATTGTTAATAGGCGGTCATAAGCTACAGTTGTACAATTAACTTGAAGTAGATCCGATCGATTCTCGTATAATGAACGAGAGTTGTTTGACGGTGTTTTATGAAATTAGGTACTGCCCTCTGTGCCTGCCTTCGCTGTTTACACAGTATGGGCTATTAACACTTTTTAACTGATTTCAAAGTAGGAAGACTTCAATTCGAATGTATTTTTCTTACGAGCATGTTTATTAACAAACTAGCTGTGCCCCGCGGTTTCACCCGCGTCTAATTGAGGAAAGTCCCTATCCATTGCTTTAAAAAGCTATGATCAGTTAGAGAACAATAGAAAAACAATAAAGGAACGCTAGGTAAAAGTACAGGGATCTACGAAAATGTGTATACTTATTACTTACAGGTATTTTAAAGCATTATGTTTAGTTTTCTTTTCTTGCGATAGAAGAACAAATTGGTGATCTCTCTGTAACCTGATACTCTTGATAGCGCAACATAATATATCAAGTTGTCCTATGAAAATCAGTCTCAGCGTGAATCGATTCCTTGGTGCTTAAATGATTGCCCCTGTGTTTTAATAATAATAATAATTACAGTAAACGTAGTCCTTAACGGGAAATTGTATTACAATTTTGAAATTAAAAAGCAAATGCAAAACATAGCCTTCCGCTTTAGGGAATGGTCGATTTGTGTCGGATTCAACACCATGAGTGGTGCCCTACCAACTAAAACCTCCGAATATTTCACTTTTGCCACACACGGCGCGAACACATGAATGCTCTCGCACTCTTTTGCGAACCCGCCGCGGAAAAATGCACGCCGTGATCACCGGTGACCAACCGTGGGAGCTAGACGTCCTCACGTCTGGACACCTTTGGTCTCCCGCAGCGGGCCAAATGCTCGACCTCATCACCTATCACCATCCAGATGAAGAAGACGGGGACAGCAGCTCACCGATATACCGGCACTAATCTTCCCCTACAGCCCCACCGAATCCGCCATCATACTGCAGTGGGCAGGGAGAACGGCACACCGTAATACTGGTATTCTTCTCTAGCCAAGGTCTCCCCTCTACAGCCACAGTGCCTACCACCAAGCATCACGGCACGTCACAGTCACGCCGGCACCGTCTGCGCCGCGCAACTCCCTCCTGACTGCGTCGCTTGGACCGCTAGGCTAGGAGCCCATAGCCCTGGTGAGCAGTCCTACTGCGGATTTCTCTTAGCTTCACTGTGACTGACCAGGCCACGGCTACTACTGGACCCCCGCCTCGTCAATGTGGGAAGTCCTCGGGAAGGAAGCAAATGATATCTCGTAGAGCAAGCGGCGGCCGACAGCCATCTACTTTCTATTCGCCGTGATCTTTTATTAGATAAGTAGTTGAAAATTATACGCATTTTTTATGTGGGCGAACAATTACGCACGGTCACACATTGACATAGTGGGATATGTTGGGATCGACGTTACGGACGAATATGGTACCACTACCGACGAAAACCCCGGCAAGTTTTTCCAGACGTTGGTTGGCAGCAGAGTCTTGGGACCGCTATCGTACTCGACCGCGACTCAGCCATTGCCGTCGCCTTTTGCGAGAACACCTTGCGGAAGGCGTCCGAACCGCAGTATTTGGTTCCAGTGACCCGTCAGAAACCAGCGACGCGTCACGTCCTCGGGAAATCATATCCCTAGGTGCGGTATCGGACCGCCCTAAACGTCTGATACCCCAAACCCTCCAGTGGAAACAGGATCCGAGTCAAATGCACCTCTAGGATCGCTCCTGTATGCACTTTCGCCTCATTGGATGAGAGAGAGGTCATGGCGTGCTCTCGCTCCTCCAACTCACACGGCCTATCACTGTCCAGCATCTTGGCCAAGATGGTCGAGAGCGAAAGGTTCCCCTCACGACTGCGGATAGAGATGGCTGCGGTTCCGCCTCTGTACCTACCTACATCACCTCGGGGACCATCATCTGGAAGACAAAGCTAAGAAACATCACTGGACCACGTGAACACAATAAAGTGGTATATTATTCTGTTGCAGAGTTGTTTTAAAACTACGGATATTTCCTAAAGTATTCATTAAGCTCAAATAATGTCAAGATGTTTGCGACAAATAATGTATTTATTCGGATATTAACATCATGGCTGTATATGAAAATTCCTATGCAAACAATGTATTCGTCTTCTTCTTCTTTTTTCTTATGGCTTCCATTCGGTAATAGGTATCACCGCAATTTTATTACAATTAAAACATTACACATAGAGTGTCGTTAATGTTCTAAATGTTCTTCATTGGAGTAGGTATATTTTTTTATTCAGGTGATCAGTCTTCTTCAGATAATTTTGCGCTGGATTGTCGGAAAACACTTTAGTGTAAAATCGAGGCAGCAGGATTCTTACTTTAAGTACTTCCAAAGTTCGATTGTATGAATAGTTATGTTAGTGTATAAAAACCAACGGACGAATTATAAACAACAATAGGTACACAAAATAGAAAAGAAAGATATTAAATTCGATAATACAAAACGTAAATATGCAATAATGCATTGTTGTAGAACAAATTTGATTACCTCAAATGACACAAACTTCAATAAATATAGACACGTGCCGTCACAGACTTCAGCGACCAAAGAGTATGTAAATTCTCGGTACTAAAACTCTCGAAGAGAAATATTTTTTCCCGTTTTCGTAACATTCTTCATTCATACTCCGTATCTATTAATAGTAGCGTAATGTTATATAGCCTATAGCCTTCCTCGATAAATGGACTATCCAACAGAAAAAGAATCTTTCATATCGGTCCAGTAGTTTCTGAGATCCTAGCGTTCAAACAAACAAACAAACAAACAAACAAACAAACTCTTCAGCTTTATAATATTAGTATAGATCTAAACTAATATTTTAAAGCTGAAGAGTTTGTTCGCTTTAACGCTAGGATCTCGGGAAATACTGGCCCGAACTGAAAGATTACTATTCTGTTGGATAGTCCATTTATCGAGAAAGGCTTATAGGCTATAAAACATTTTGTTACTATCAACAGGAGCGGAGTATGAATGAAAAATGTAACAAAAACGGAAAAAAAATAATTGGCAGTCATAGGAACTGCCGATAGAAGTGAAAACTGATAACTCAGAATTTGATAGGTTATTACCTTGGGAAACTACACGGGTGGAACCGGAGGGCGTGGCCTCGCCATATTGGCATGGCCATCTAGAAATGCGTCAGCATTTCCCATTGGCTGATGCGTTTCTAGATGGCCATGCCATGATGGCCTGTCCACGCTCTTTCAGCATTTCTCATTGGCTGACGTATTTCTAGATGGCCAATAGCGATGGTCCCGAGTTTACCCGAAGCTTTCTTATCATACCCGAGCGTGACGAATGAATTCAATTCACAGCCCATGAAAAATCTGTCTAGGCGCGCCTAAAGAAGTTTTCACTTCAATAATTATTTTTGAGGGGCTTTCGTTCGCGCGTTAACGTGCGCCGAAGTCATGACAGCGTGAGTCTATCTTATAAGTTAGTTCTGAACAACCGTTTCAACGTCGCCTCCAATTTGTCCCATTCAAACATGTATGTATACACTTTAACTTAATCACTATAAAAATGTTTTTCGAGTGTTGTAAAAATCCTTTCCGCTGCGCTCCTCTTGGTCTGCCCTTATGTGTGTATAAAATCAATTAATTTACTATATCGAGTCCAAAGGCATTTTTGTACGGAAAAGCAAACGAATTAAGTTGACTTACTGATGTAGTTTGCTATATGATAGGTCAGTAAATTAGAAACGGCTTTGCAGATAGTATCGTAAGGAGCTGCATCGCCGCAATACGTCGGGATCGCGAGGAATTACAAAATTAAACGTAAATTAACGAATGGGCAACATTCATTCTCCAATAAATTAATTTAAAGTCTTTGCGAATGAACCCAGAAAATGTCAAACAAGTCATAGATAGGTTAATTAACATAAAAAGTATTTTGTAGCTTTTAAAATTTTACGATTTGATTGACTTCTAAACTACTTTCTTAACTGTTTTTTTACGAAATATTTATATGGCGTTGGACGTTTTTGAGATGGGCAAAAACAATTAAACTTGCGACACTCTAGACTGCGTTATATTTTCAAAAAAAAAATTGTGTTTTACCTACTGCAAATTTAATAATTAGAATTTATTTAAGACTTTGGAATGAATTTTCTACGTATTCATATCTGTCCTGCTAATATAGGTATATAAGAAATCCTCGACGTAAATAAAAAGACAAGCACGTGTTTAAACTGCACTCACTGGTTTTTTTTATGTTATCATCATCATAACAGTCGAAGGACGTCCACTGCTGGACGAAGACCTACCCCAAAGATCTTTACAAAAAGCGGCCTTGCGCTGCCGGCATCCCACGATTTCCGGCGCCCTTCTCCAAATCGTTGGTGGATGATATGGAAGGCCTACCAACGCTGCGTTTTCCGGTGCGTGGTCGCCACTCAAAAACCTTTCCTTTTTATGTATTTTAAAGGAAATCTTAGACCTAAGCTCTAATATCTATGTATAATATATGCTGTGAGCAAGCCCATAAGTAGCACCCGTTCACGAGTATGACAAATGTGTCAGGTACCTATTGCTCTTCTCGACCATATTCGAGGGAAGCGAGGACCCGCCACACGACGCCATTGCAAGAAGACGTCTTCCACTACGCAACGTAAGCCACGTTGCTTTTTGTCAAGGATAGTATTTTCCGTGTGTAAGTCATATTCATCAAATTTGTATAAAATAGCGCAAATAAAACAAAGAATGTAAAGCACTCAGCTTCTCGTCTGCAGCTTCGTGCCTCGAAAATATACTATTTTTTTCATTTACACGAAAAATTCGTATTGTAATGTGTGAAAGTGTCATCATATTTCATTTTGTGCCGGATCACTTAGCTTGCCACTGTTTCCATTGCCCGACGATATTTCTGCGGGCTATGGTTAATACACCTGCTTTTAGTTTTATTTTTTCATTTGTTTTTAAAATTATTTTTATTATTATGCCGTCAACGCTCTCCATCTTCGTTCATAATGCTGCTTTTGTTTTCTCGTTTATATTACGTGCTTAAAGATATTGTTTAGCGTTGTAGCAGTTTGCGCCGTGACCGCGACACGAGACCGAGACCGAGACCAAGATCGCGACAGGCATTTGACATTATATAACTGTATGTCGCGCCGAGACAGCGACAGGAGACCGAGACACGTGTCGCGGTCTGGTGTCGTGGTCTCAGCGCCTGCCTGTCATAATTTTTTTTCAGAATTCATACAGATTTCATTGATGTGGTGATACATAGATTTAAATACATACATACAACAACAACAAAAAAATTTCTTTAAATAATTCATTTATTCGTTAACTGGTTAACAAATAAATAAAAAAAAACGAAGAACAATATTTTTTATAGTATGCTACTTGCTGCTATGGAACCCTTCATGGCCGAGTCCAACACGCATTTGTACACTTTTATTTTCTTTTATTGATGATAGGTTTTTACTTGACCACCATCTTGCTGAATGCTAATCAAAAATACGGTCTACGACAGAACGCGTCAAGCTCCATCAAACCGACTTCGGAAACATCGTGTCGTATCAAACAATGGAAGCACCACCAACACTAGTGGCCACTGTCCGGCCTGCGCCGTCCAGATAGTGGCGTATGATTTAACGCGCAACTTTTGACACAACTAAGCTTTTTGGACACGGCCGCCTCTTGCCTATAAATAACGTCTTACGTGAACATCGGACACTGGCCGGGAAATATCTCCAAGGGAAGCAATAACACATCAGCTGTGGAGGGGAACCATCTACCGACGTATAACAACAATATTTTAACTTCTTTTTCATAGACATTGTAATGGTAGGACTCTTGGCAGAGTCCGCCTGGGGAAGGACCACACCTTTGCCAGTAATTCTACCGCCAAGCAGTAATGTGCAAACATTACTGTGTTCGAATTTGAACGGCAATGTTTCCAGAGATATTACAGGGCTTAGAGATATAACAACTTAGATCTCTGAGTGACGAGCGCAGGGCAGTGCTAGATAATGATTTTGACTCTTAATGTTCCAATAGCTGCGTGTCACTGTGCTGTTATGTGACAGGCATGTGGCTTACCATCAGGCACATGTCTTGCTCGTCTCGTCACTCTTTACTTAAAAAAAAAAGACAACGCACTCAATGAGTAGTGGTAAGCACTCTTTGCACTCTTTGCGGAGTCTGATTAAGGAAGTACCACACCTTTACCAGTTATTCTACCACCAAGCATGGGTAAATATCACTGTGTTTCGTTTGAAGGGTAATGTTAATAGAGAAATTTCAGAGCATAGACTCATCTTATATCTCTGGGTAACGAGCGCAGCGCAGTTCTGGGTAATGTTTTGGACTCTTCATGTTTCAATAGCTGCGTGAAACGATGCTGTTATGACCAGGCGAGTTGCTAACTATCAGGCATAATACTTGTCCTGTTCATCTTACCACACTATATTATAAAAAAAATAGTGAGAAACTCTGCAAGTGTTTTGATTAAGTGAAGGAATTACCAAATTGTGTGTGTAATGAGGGCATGGTAAGCGACATGCAGTTTTGTTATACAATGCCGGGCTAGTTAGGTCTACTACCTAGAAGGACCACTAATTAAAAGCATGCATGTACTTATCGTACACTTTTGTGACTTCACCACGACTATGTGACTTGAACCACGTGACCTCCCCTGGAGCCGTGGAGGTAAAGCTACCCCCGTTGGCTACCAAGTAGTTGGAACTTTGGAACTAAATAATCCAAATCACTGCCCAACACTGCACTCTTGTGTCACCAGTTTTTGAATTGACCAGAAAAAAATGTCGTTAGAGTTATTTTTTATGGTTTAAAGTGACAGGACGAGCAGAACACGTGTCTGATGGTAAACATGACTGCCCATACTAGTAACAGTTCATAACACAGTCGGTCACGCAGCTATTGGGACATGACAAGTCCAAATCATTACCTAGCACTGCACTGCGCTCGTTAACCTGAGATGTAAAATTATTATTTATCGCAATGCTCTATAACTTCCCAGAAAATACTGCCCTTGAAACCGGAACAAACTGATGTTCAAACATTACTGCTTCTCGGTAGAATAACTGGCAGTGGTGTGGTGTTTTCCCAGGCAGACTCTGCAGAGAGCTAATAAATAATGTGTGATGAACTAATTGCATTGTTTCCTTATTATTAGTGTCATTTACAAAACTATAATTTCAGTCAATCATTTTGGATCATAGGTAAGATGTGTAAGTATGTTTATCCTATTAATATTATAAATTTCGATGTTTTTATGTATAGATATTTGGATATTTGTTGCTCAATCACGCTGTAACATCTGAACTGATAGGGCAGAAATTTGAAACACTATAGTATTAGAAGAATACATCATAAGCTACTTTATATAGGGAAAACAACGGGTATGGGCACTACGTGTAAAACTGTGCAAAATAACTAGGCTAGTACAAAATAATCCAGAACTACAGTAATTACATAACATTGTATTGTTCTAGTTATTCTTCTAAGTTACGGTTGGTTTAGTCGGGAGAACGGCGACTGCTGATCCGTAGTCCTCGAATACAAATCCCATCCACGCCTCTGTCTCCTCGAAGTCATGCGCGTAATGTCGCTAACTTTAAACTTTAGGCAAAGTAAAACATCGTGATGAAACCGACACGAACCTATCTAGAATCATTATCTAGAATCTTCTAGGTTATGACTGTGTCCTCCACCAACCCGCCCTAAGCCAGCGTGGTGGATTATGGCCTTGACGCTCTCCTTGCGAGAGAAGGCCCCGAGTCCCAGCAGTGGGAACGTTTAGTGGGCTGCTTATGTATTAATTTTCTGCCCTAGGAAAACGAGCTCTTCGATATCAATACTCGTACAATCAAACAAACAAAGCACTTCTCACTGCAGACGCGCTCCCAAAGTTCCTCGTTGTATCTTATCAACTTTCTTCCTGATGACCAGTCCAAGCGATAAACGTATATATTATTATAATAAAAACATATATGATTATAATAAAAACACTATAATTTGGGACACAGACTCGTTGAGAAGCGAGCACGAGTTTTTATCGTCTGTGATTGTGGACGGTAAGGAAAGTAGCCTGAGTCTGTATAGGGTTCTGTAGTTGTTTATACAGATGTAGTTTTGTCAGCATTTTTCATATTTCACGTCACATAAAACCACATTTAAAAAAAAAGTGTGTGTTAACAATTAACCACCATCTCCCCTGATGTTAAGCGACGATGCGGTCTACGATGGATCGTGTTTACATAGAAGAAACCGATTCACTCTCGATTTGAAGACACCAAGATTGTAATCATCAGGGAACGTTCTTATCACAAAAGTAAGAGTCAAGCCTTTTTGTTGGTGTCTAATGGTTACCAAATGTTGCTTGTACGGTACAAGTATATTATATAAGTCTCTATATGAAATATAAATAATTATTATGTTTCCCTGAAAAACGAAAAGACCGACTTCAATTTAAAAATTAAACTCTTAGAGTTAACTAATTAACAAATAAATATATCATCAATATCTAAGTACCTATACCTTAATTTTTTTTGATTCTAAGAAAGCCGTTTAACCTATTTGGAAATTTATACGCAACTACCTATGAAGTATGATAATTATGATACAAAGTTATTAAATTATCCACAAACACATACAAAAAGGATATATACATATTTAAAGTAGACCGAATTGAGAAACTTCATCGTTTTTAAAGGCGATTAAAACACTTTTATGTTTTAATCTGTAGTGGTAGGAATCTTAGCAGAGTCCGCCTGGGGAAGTACCACACCTTTGCCATTTATTCTACCGCCAAGCAGTAATGTGCAAACGTTACTGTGTTCCGGTTTGAAGGGCAATGTTTCCAGAGAAATTACAGGGCTTAGAGATATAACAACTTAGATCTCTGGGTGACGAGCGCAGTGCAGTGCTAGGTAATGATTTGGACTCTTCGTGTTCCAATAGCTGCGTGTCACGGTGCTGTTATGTGGCAGGCATGTTGCTTACCATCAGGCACATGTCCTGCTCGTCTCGTCAATCTTTATTTAAAAAAAAAAAACTTTTATACTCAACCGCCATTTTGCCTGATGTTACGTGGCGATGCAGTCTACAATGGACCACGTTAACCGCTTGCTACACCGGCTGCTCTTCGCGTTTACAAATTTGGCGGGAAAACGGGTGTCAGGTTACCTAAGTGCGTTTGTTTACGCTTCGGCATATGAAGTGGCGCGTTACTTGTACTTGTTTAAGCCCATTATTCTCAAGAGCGTTTCAAGACGCTTCTAGCGGTATCGTTTGTTTATAATTAATGTACTTAAAATGTAAACTAACATTTTTAACACTTGAGATTTTTTTTTGCGATTTCTCAAGTAGTCGATCAGCTATTATATTAATAATTTATAAATGGTTTTGTGGCTTAAATGTGTTGTATACGAAATAACAAACTCGAAAAACCAAAAATAACTGCATTCGATAGCACAAATTATTTTTTAAAATTTTTTCAATACTTCGGGACCATTTTCCCGCCAAAAATTTTTTTTTTTTTTTTTTTTAATTTTACGATGTTTTTATGTAAATGAACTCTAATTTTAATGTAAATTATATCAAAATAAAGACTAGTTCAAGTAGACGCCATTAAACAAAAATTTATCGATATATAGCTTCCGAAATAAAAACACGAAAATTTTTTTTTCCCGCCTAAAACCCGACCGCAAAGTTCATTTTGTATTTTTTCGTCATTTGGTGTAATATAGTTACCAAAGTGTATCAAGCGGCGACTAGAAGACATGCAAATAATCACTCAGACAACGCATTCTACAGCTTACGCGTAGTTATGCCTTTTTAATCAGATAACCGGATATTTCCCTGCCACATACTCAGTAAAATAAAACATCAAACCAAACCATTATAGCTTGTCTTTCATAAAGTACCGTATTAACCTCTAGACCTCTAATAAATATTCAAAAGCCTGAATCGGCCAGTTTACACTGCAGCAAAGTATCTTATCTGAGTCACTTCATTCTTCGAATAGCTACGACCGAGCAGAACCGATTCCGTCGTTGCGTCTTGTGAACCGCGGAACCCTAATAAATTGTGTACATATAAAACTTTACGAGAAGTGCGTCCGTCAATGGTGGACATTTCTCGAATTGCTGACTTTCGGGCGACGCCATGTAACGTGGAACGGCCATGATACATGTATAGATCTACTGGTTTCTTAAAAAAAATAAGGAGGAAAATGTTTTTATTTTCGTAAAGATATAAGATAACGCTGTGCAGTCAGTTTATACATTTGGAAATATACGTAAGTACATTTGTCCAAAATTGGTCTTACCAACTCAGAAACCTTGCTAAAAATACGTAAACAACTTAAACAGCTGAACAAGTTTTGACTTCAAGAGAACTTTTTTTATGTGCAGTATGTATGTATGTGTGTGTATGTAAGATATAAAACGTCGACTATCTCTGGAGGAGGCCTTTACCTTCTACTGAGAGGGGTTCTTGCAATTGAAATATTTAGGTACACGAAAAATTGCAAATGATTATCGTGTATGGAAAGTTTATTGCATTATACATATACACATCGAATTATTATCAAATAAACTATTACTACAATATAAATTGCAACAATATATTAAACAATTTATATTTATTTACCTACTTTTACTAATCAAGAATCAACAATTTCTACAATCTAATTATTTTAGCATGCACACTGTTTTTAAAATTATCAATCTGTATAATTTTTGTAAAGCAAGAAATAAAAGGCTTTTTTATTTATTTTATTATGAATGTGAATAGGTACTTATTTAGTTTTTCTTCGAGATTATTTCTCTTGATTTACTTCATAAAAATGGTTGTCTGTAAAGTCGGTTTACTGACGATAGTTAAACGTGACAACGTCTTAAGAAATCAGTACGCTGATAGCGCGAGTAGTGATACCGCTCGACTCGGCGGGTGGCGCCCTCAGCGATCAGCTTCGTCCGCATGGCACGGACGACGAACTAACGGTAACGGTAACGTTACATGACGTCATGTTTTGCGGGCGTGCAGCCGGCTTCACCGAATTATAAGACGTTATCACGTCAAAACTGAACAAAAATGCATACGTTACACGACCCAATAAAAGTTTATTCACATTTTGCAAGGAAAGAAAGCACAAAATGCCTGAATCGGAAACGATCAGCCTTTTATTAGTCGTAAACAATGTTTATAAATGCGCGAGTGATCTGAACGGACGAACGTTACTCCTAAATTGCGATTTACGACAATTTTACGATATATCAGAAGGTTCATAATCGCTTAAAACAATAACGAACTGTCAGGATTGAGATCTCAACAAATTAAGTTTTTGGATTATGGCTCCTCCATATTTTGTTCACTTTTGTCAACCTAAAATCTGTCATTTTTGTTATTCAAACTGGTATTATATTTATATTTTTACCAATAGTAAATAGCTGTAGAGGTTTTTTGTTTGATCGCACCAATCTCGGGAACATGTGGACCGATTTCACAATGTTTTTCACCGTTGTATGAATCTAACGTGCATGATCTTTGAGCGCTGAAGGATATCTATATATATGTATGTAGGTACCTAAGCGAATCCGAAACAGACCGCTAGTTTTTATAGTAAACTAGAGGCTCTTTCCAGCCTATTCCGCTTTCACTCACTCCTTACCAGGGAAAGCCCTGAGTCCTATCAGTACCAACATAGGTAGGTGCATGATCTATTACCACCTTGCCCTTTCTTCCATCGGAATTCTCGTATCTCAAAAAAAGCGAGATCGTTTCATGGCTGATGTTCCAAAAATACGATCGAAGAGATTTTACTCCACGTTTGTGATAAGAACGTCTAACTTGTAGAATGCGTTGCATGAGTGGGTTTTTCCCGATAGTTACAATCTTGGCGTCTTCAAATCGGGAGTGAATCGGTTTCTTCTAGGTAAGCACGTTCTATCGTAGATCGCATCGTCGCTTAACATCAGGCGAGATGGTAGTCAAGTGCGAACCTATTATAGTTAAAAAAAAAAGTAAGTGGGGTGCTATTATTACTTATTATAGGGATACAAAGCGTTTCATAGTTGCCGTTTATTAGACTCGAACTTAGGTTTGATGTGGCTATCAGTATACGGTTAGGTAGACTGTAAAATGCATTGCCTGATTAGGTTTTTGTCGATGTGTTTAAATCGCATATCAATCGGTTTCTCTTGAGTAAACGCGCTCCATCGTAGACCACACATCAAAACGTACGAGATTCTGATCAAGAACATGAAATTGGTTTTCCTTGAAAAATTAAGGAACCGACATCATTTTGAAAATTAAAACCACACAGTTCGTAAATGAAAAAAAATAATAGGATGTATTATTTATATCTACTACTATTTTTTTATCTTTGTTGATGTTACAAAAACCACTTCACAGATTTCTATAAAATTTACACGGAATCGGTCGGAGAACATACTCATTCGAATAAAAAAAAAACAAAATCTGTTTGAGCATTCTCGAAAAATGGGGGAACTAACAAAGAAATGTGATCGTCGAATTGATAACCTCTTCTTTTTTAGAATAAGTTTATTAATAATAAATTAAAATAAGTACTTTATTTACTTCATTTACTATGTAGTGATATTACCTTTGAAAAAATTGAGGAAACCTTAAGCCATAGTTACACACGCCTTTACCCTCACAAAGTGTGTACAATATCGTTAATCCTCCTTACTCGCCGCCGCCGTCTCAACAGAATCCACCATAAATAAATCCATCAAGCCTTTTTAATCGGCAAACATCATAAAATCTCCCGTAAACCATGATAGCAGCCCCAATCAACACTGCTGGCAGCTGTCACTCTCGTTATCACTGCATATATCACTATCACTACGTGTCACTACTGTAGTGTACACTGGGATTAGGGTGAGGAGACTTGTTTATTAGTGACGTTTTGGATCATTCTTCTATGTTATTTTGATTATAACAAGATTACAAGTACGCATCGAATCATCAGTGGAATCGATCGAGAGACGTGCCAAAAGGCTCATAGGGAACGGCACTCTTGTGCGAAAAAGACTTCAAAGTCTTGAACATCGCCGAAAAATTGCTAGCCTATCGGGTTTTTATCAGATACACTTCAGAGAGTGTGCGAATGATTTGCATGATCTAATCTATCGTCCTTTTTTCTATCAGAATGCTCGTAGCTCGAAAAAGCGACATTGTTTCATGGTTGATGTTCCAAAGACACGAACGAAGAGATTTGACTCTACTTTTGTGATAAGAACGTCTAGGCTGTGGAATACGTTGCCTGAGTGAGTTTTCCCCGATGGTTACAATCTTTGTGTTTTCAAATCGAGAGTGAATCGATTTTTTCTAGGTAAACACGCTCCATCGTAGACCGCATCGTCGCTTAACATCAGGCGAGATGGCGGTCAAGTGTAAACCTAAGAAAAGCTAAAAAAAAAAATTTAATATTGTGGTAGTGGTTAGCACATCGGATTTCACAAATATGACATTTTGGCGCGTTGAAAATGACAAGAGGAATTTATTTACGATGCGCGCGCGCACTGCTACGAAACACCGACCCCCTGAAGATACCCAGTCCACATAAGTAAATATTGTAACTAGCTTCAGGTTAATACTTCTTGAACATACTATTAGACTACAGGCCCGTAAACAAAACGGGTCAAATGAACCACCAGGAGACCTATGTAGGATGATAGAAGGGTGTAAAGTATTAAGATTCAGCACTATACCGTCACTTGTAAGCTGTCCAACTGAGTGTGATTGAAGAGGGGGGGGGGGGGGGGGTTGCAACCCTCTACCATTTCTCCTTGTGGCATGATTTTTGTACGGCATTGCGAAATAATGGATAAGAAGAGGTATTGAAACTGTATGGAACCAATGCCGTACTTAATCAAATTACCGAATTTGCTCTGTAAATTACTCGTACTCTGTAAATTTTTCCGGCAAACTAATAATTAAAAAGTAAAAATTTATATTTTGTATAGTTTGAATACCTCTTTTAATCTATTGTTCCGCAACGCCGTACAAAAATGATGCGACAAGGAGAAATGATCGAGGATTGGAACCCCGCTTCAATTGCACTCAGTTGGACAGCTTACAAGTGACGGCATAGTGCTGAATCACGAATCAGTTATAACTTTATACCCTTCTATCATCCCACATAGGTCTCCTGGTGGTTCATTTGACCCGTAAATTTTGTTCACGGTCCTGTAGTCTATATGTATTCTATGGTTGAAGGTGCACTTACGAGCACGAGAAATAAAGAGAAGAGAATATTAACTTCTAGGATATTAAGTACACACACAATAATACTTTTTTATGTGCCACTCAAGTTTCCTGAGATATTTGTCCATTAATTTCGCTGAAAGCATTTCTTCATATCAATTTACATCAGAAATGTTTGCTTATTATCTTGGCCGTAGAATAATTAGCAAACATATTATAGTTCTCCAAACGAAGTGTAAAACCACTACAGGATACAAATTGAATTCAATGAAACACATGTGTTCAATTTGATGTCTAGGAAATAATAAAGTTAACTTGCTTGTACCTACCAGGATTTCATTATTAAACTCTGACGTAATCATACAAACATACATTTTTACCTGCCTACTTAATTTTTATAGGAATGATGAAGTCAGGTTTTGTGATTTTTATTTAAGGTAAGGATCGTAAAGTTTTTGAAATGTTGTAGGGCACTGAAATAAATCCGGCGCATTCAACCTTTTTTAAGTGATAGTATTGATTGAGAAGACAAGAAAGACATGCGCCTGATGGTAATCAATGCGCCTGCTTATAACAGTCAAGTGTCACGCCGCTAATTGAAAATGAAGAGTCTAGTCACCACCTAGCACCACGTTGCGCTCATCACTCGTAGATTTAAGATTATTTGTCTCTTAGCCCAGTAACTTCTCTGAAAATATTGCGCAACAAACCGAAACATAGCAATGTCTGCACATGACTGTTTAACGTTAGAATAGGGTACAATCCTCAAAAAACTAAGTAGCCCCCCGTTAGTTACATTGGCAAAAAATATTGTACACGTATTTTTTCTTTTCTTTCACAAAAAAAAAAAACGAAGATACAGTGCTTCGAAGTTTCGTGTGACGTCACTTGTGATTACGATTTTTACTCACGAGTGACGTCGCGACCCCCTACTCTCGAAGTTTGATGGTCTATATCTTTGACGATTTTTAATATTATGAAAAAACAAAAAATACGTGTCCAATATTTTTCTATGTTCTAGCTGACGGAAAAATTAGGATGGTGTATTTTTGACCCAGTCCGGTACCCTAATACAGATAAATGTGTGCTAAATAAAATACCAGCCAAAAAAAAATCTTTGGACTTTACCGCAGTGGAAATAAATTAAGTTTTTCAATTCTTTTTCGCACGGGCAAGAAACAGTGGTGTCTTTTCGAAGTCATGCGCCTAATCCCAAAGAAGTAATGCCACTTACTTAAAAACGTTGAAAGAGAACATCGTGAAGAAACACACATGTTCCTAGAATCTGGTCATGCGCCAACCCTATTATATTGGCCTAGCGTGGTGGATTATGGCCTTGAGTCTCTCCATACGAGAACAATCCCCGTGTCCTACCAGTATGAACAATAAGTAAGCTGCTTATGCTATAATAGCCACCTTTTTATGCAAAAGAGGATCGGAATCATCAGTTTGAGTTCTTGTAAAACATTTAGCATCAAAATCACTGGTTTTTATTTAATTCTCGCACAGAGAATAATCGAATTTCTTCGAAGCTACCAGCCACCATCAAATTACCGGTGTTTGAAGTGATTCTAAAATCGAATAAGTGTGGGTTATCGATTGATGGTTGATTGGTCACTCGATACTTTGTTTTAGAGTCCGGTTTTAATTTAAGCAAGAATAAATATTTGCACTCCGGAACCAACGAAATCAGATATGTTTTTTTGTTTTGTGTTTTATTAATAAATTTGTATTTTTTGTATTCATCTTTATAATAAAACTGTAATGAAACACAAATTAATCATTTGTTTGTTAATGTTTTTATGGCCTATGGCCTCATGTACTGCATCAAATGTTTTTAGCTATCGCGGAAGCCGCAAGGCCGTACTTTTTTAATCTTAGGTACTAACTAATTATACTTACCTATATACGTAAACCTTAAACCTTTCCATTGTTTCAATTTGTAATTAATAATTGTAATTAATTTGTAATTTATTGGTAATTAATTCACATAAGTAATACAAAAATGTCTTAGTTTACGGTTTGATTGTATTGTGCCTATACTTAAATAAAATTACTTTTCGAAAACCTTGCCAATTTTATCCAAACAATTATGTATTTCATTGATATCATTGGATGTCAAAATGCACTCCGTATAAACCATACAACGATATAAAAATACACAAAAGAGATATTTTTGACAAAAATCCGACTGACCCGCGATCGTCAAACTCACACCCAAACGACACATCACACATCCAATGCACTAAACCCAACACAAACAAACTAACTTCTTAAAAATATGATAAGTCATATTTTTTTAATTGTTTAAAACACGTATTATCTCAATTTTATAAAAAAATCTAGTGTTATTTAATTACAAAAAATAATGAGAGGTCGTATTTGTTCAAAGTCGACAGAAACGTTTTCAAAACCAATTATTTTTATGAATACTTTTAAAAGTATATTAATGTGTTCAAAACGCGAATCCTCTCACCAGATCAACACTAAAACAGAACGTTTGCCTTTCACACTGGCGCTCTATAATCGTAAACGCGACGCGGTTGTGTCGCAATCGACGGGGCTGATGCGTATGCGCCGACACGGTACGGGCGTGCGCGTTTCCACTGTGGAGTTGTGTTAAAGTATGAATGTTTTTTTAGGGTTGTACTTGTTTAGTTGTGGTGGGAAACAATAATGAGAGTGATTTTTTAACAATGCTACGAGTATATCAACGATGAATGTTTTTAAATTGGTCATCAACACACTTCTATACAAGTTAAACGTACACACTTAATTCAAAATCACTAGTCTAATAGTAAGACAATAGAAGCCACAAGTTTGGTGTAGCCGAAGTTGCAAAATTTACACAGTGGTGTAAATGGACAGGATAATATATATATATTATATATTTATCTTAATAGGAATACTTGTAAAATTTCTGAAAAAACAATACAAGGGTTTTTTATTAAGTTTTTAATTTGTCATCCCAGGTTTATTTTACATCTGTTTAAATTAGCGTCATTTAAATCGAATTCATCGGTTATAAAAAACGCATAATATCTAATTATTGTAATAGGGAATTCATAACATACCGTGTGACGATGGAAACGCGTCCAAATCAGGTCAAAATCGAACGTGTCAAAAGTTCGGATCGATTCGGCCGCTCAAGAATCAATATAAAAATCGTTAAACTTTTATTACAACAAAATGGAAAACCATTCCAAAATCGATATCATAATGCGAGCTAACCACTTTAATATTAATCGAGATATTATTCGATATCGGTGATATTGATATGCCACCGCAATGATTCGATTGTAACGTAGTTAAAATCGAGTGTAAATTGTTATTAAATTAATAAGATACGGAGGATCGGTGATAAAACCAACACTATGTTGTGAAACTTGAAATGCGTGAAGGAAAAAATCCGTTACTTTCAAGAATAAATACTTAAATTTTGGCATTAAAGAGAGTATGGCAGATGAGTTCTCAAAATCAGCTTCAAATTTTTCCCACCCAGAATTTTATATCATCGAAATCATATCAAACATCTCGTAAAAAGTAACAAGACTCATAAAAAACGAAACGAAATCCGTTTGTATGTGTTGAGGTTAGCTCGTGCAGGGCTTAGGCGATCCAAAGCCACCGTTTTAAATTATTTATTGATCTCGATGACTAATCGATGCCCGGTGTTTGACTGTAGATTTTTTTTACTACGAAAGGCTGGCATTTGACCGCCATTTTGCCTGATTTCAAGCGACGGTGCGTTCAATAATGGAGTGTGCTTAATAACAAAAAAATAATTTATTATCGAGTCGAAGATACCTACCTAGATTATATTCGTCAAGAAATGCTGACTGCATTGTCAATAAGGAAACTAATTTGATTTGAAAATTACATTTCAGAGTACAACAATCGAAAAAATTAACACCATCGTATGAATGAGTTGTAATTTTTCAAAATGACTCACGGCAGCAAAGTGCAGATATCTTAACGTGAAAAGTTGAAAAGTCCAAATCATTACTCAGCACACTCTGTTACGTTACTATGAGTGAACTCATGACTCAGACGGTACTTAGTAAGTCTACTCACTTAGTTCTGGCTTTTTTTTTTAAATAAAGAGTGACGAGACGAGCAGGACATGTGCCTGATGGTAAGCAACATGCCTGCCACATAATAGTACAGTGACACGCAGCTATTGGAACATGAAGAGTCCAAATCATTACCTAGCACCGCACTGCGCTCGTCACCCAGAGATCTAAGTTGTTATATCTCTAAGCCCTGTATTTTTTCTGTAAACATTACCTTTCGAACCGGAACACAGTAATATTTGCACATTACTGCTTGGCGGTAGAATAACTGGCAAAGGTGTGGTACTTCCCCAGGCGAACTCTGCTAAGAGTCCTACCACTACATTGTGTATTCGATTCCCACCCAGAACTAACATAATATATACTACTTATTTTAGGAATATGAATTTTTGTTACGTGTTTGAATGTTTAATTTTGTTTTTTTTTAATTTATTATATTTTAATAGCTATTTGTATCCAAAGTCAAGCTCTAAAAAATCGATCATACTATACTATTATTTAAATACTCTATTTTACACATTATTGTATTTTTCAAAACTTGTTTTCTTATTTTTTTCATAATTGTTTTAACTGATCAACTTATCTGTTCTAGTGAACAGATCAGACAATGGCCGAACCAAATCACCCTGAACTTTCATTTTCCATACGTTAACCTACCTCTTACTCATCCTCATACTGTACTCCATCGTTCTTGATCCTTGACAAAATATTGCGAAAAATGGTGTTTGATTACATAACACTCTTCTTATAAAAAAACGGTGGAATGAATTGATTTCACTAGACCAAACTTAGTAGGCGACAACAAGAGATAATTAATGCTTAAATTTTCGTTTTTGTTTTGTTCTTCTATTCTATTCCTTGCAGAGTCCGCATGGGGAGGTACCACTCTTTCGCCAGTTATTGTATCGACAAGTAGTAGGTAATATGTAAGAAAATATATCCATACGATGTCCGGTTTGACGTGTAAAGTTTGCTAATTCTTAAATAATAATCTGTTCTGTATCTGAAAGGCAATGTTTCTAGCGAAATTACAGAGCATAGAGATAAAACTTCTTATATCTCTGGGTGATAAGCGCAGTGCAGTACTAGGTGATGGTTTGGACTATTTATGTTTAAATAACTCCGTGTCACTGTAGTGTTATGGGCAGGCATTCGTCTCGACACTTTCTTTTATGAAAAAAAAATCTGAAAACATATCTCTTCGTTCCGCAACACACTGATGTTTGTACTTTAGTGTTTGGCGGTAGAATAACTAGCAGAGGAGTGTTAATTCCTTAGGCGAATTCGGCATTGAGTTTATTGCCAACGACTATAATATTGTATTTTGCTTGTGGTTCGGTGAAAAAGAAACTAAACTGAAAACACTAAAATCGACATCACAGTCAAACTTTAAATAACAATGACAAATTAAAACAAATAACACTTATTTAAATGTAATGAATTCTTTCCATGCATTTTACATTGTCATGCTAAGTTTGGACTGTCATTATTACCATTTCTATAACAGTCACTCTAGTACGGTGTGCATATGTACGTAGGTGAGAATTACAAACAAAAAAGTGTGTGTATGTGTATACTTATATTTATCTATCTTGAGTTTTTTATGAAGTATTACGAAATATAACGAGCCACTAATAGGTACCTATCTTCTTCTGCGTTACCTCAAACTTGGCTAGGTATTAGAGGTAACTTGAAGCCAACTCCCATGCAGTTTTACAGCTAGGCCAACAAACAGCACTTGACTATCATCTGGCCTTATATCAGACATGCGGTCTACTATGGAGCGTGCTAACCTAGAAAAAAACCATTTAATCTCGATTCAAAAACCCTAAGTTTGTATCCATCGGGAAAACCCCACTCAGGCAAAATAAATCCACAAATCAAGTCGGTTGTGAAGTTTTCATCGTTTGGGATATCAAAATCGGATACCAAATCATGGGTATTAGAAAATTACTCTAACATTTTACTCTGATTCTCCGCTGCACTACTTATGCTATTAAACTAACGTGTTAGTGTTGCGAACCCACGAGATTTTCCCGTACCAAAAAGTACTCAAAACGTTTTCACTTTAAAAACCGATATCTATCCAATAAAGTATCAAGCTCGTTTGATCGCCCATGATCCGCAGCCACGGACGGCTAACGTCTCATTGTTATACAACAAAACGACATAAATCTCTGGCGCCCGAAAATTTCTATGTTTATAGCAATTAACGGAGTCGAGTGTCACTCGCGCCCCGATACTATCACGGGGAAAGCGAGGAGCACATCATCAGTACTTTAAATTTTTCTCTTACTTCATAATCACTATCAGTCTACCCTAGGGCATATTTCTTACTGATTGACTTATACCCCGGAATGCGAAAATTGCGGATCGAGAGGTAACGACGCAGCGGACGAACTGGCGAGGAGGGCATCAGCGGAACAGGTACAAGGTCCTTTGTCCCACTCCTATTGTCGCAGGTTCGGAAATGGCTGCGTGAGAAGTCACTGAAAGAACATAATGACAACTGGATCAAAAAGTCAGACTGTAGCCAGTCTGGAGCGGCACTGGGGACCCGTAATACACGGTACACAAGGCAGCTGCTGAGCCTGACTCGGCAACAGTTGCGTCTTGTTACAGAAGCACTGACTGGTCACGGTTTGTACAATAAACACCTATTCACACTAGGTATTACCGACAGTCCTCTTTGCAAGCTTGCCCCGAAGCTGAAGAAAAGGCCTGGGTCTGGGCCGACAACGTGAAGATGTTGCTGGGTTTCCTGCTGGAGCTGGGTTGGCAGGAGTGAAGCCTACTTCCCACACACGCAAAATAGGCGCATCCAGACGTCGAGTTGCGGGAAACAGCCCGCTTCCGAACACGAATACCCCCTAATGATAGGTATTTAAAGGTACACGTTTTTTTTACAGTAAAAAATGACATGACGATCAGGATGTGTGTCTGATAGTAAGCGTCCTGCCCATAACAGTACAGCGTCACACAACTACGCTAAGATGAAGAGTTACCTAAGATTACCTAGATAAAAACTGACGTTCACAAAGAGAGGCCTACGCTGAACCAGGGGCGACAATAAGCAATAAATGATGATGTCGGGTTTATAGTTTTATCTACAAACATGATAACACAAATTGAAAACACGTCTATTAATATATAGGTATTAATTAATTCGCTGAAACTGAAACAGATGTGCCTAGTACAGTGTGTGTGCGTGTGAGTACGAGTATGTACATGTATGGTATCATGGTTCTGAAGAAATTAATCTATTTTGTTTTTCCTTTTTTTGTTTGAGAAGTGAATTAGGTAAAATTTGGGGGTGCATTTAGCTGTGTTTCTTCAAAATCGGGTTAGCTCTTTGAAAGCTATCAGCTCTGCAAAACGGTAGCGATAGCTGCTGTAGGAGTCTTCATTGTACCTACCTGTGACATATTTGAATTAATATTTGTGTGTTGGTTTGTTTTAATTTTTTTAGTGTACATGAAAAAGCGTAATATATTCTGCTCCCAGCTTAACCTAGCCACGCCTTAAAGTAAGGTTATTTATGGTTCTCGTAATTAACAAGTTTCGATGGCCGAACACACGACGCCTGCCGAGACGAAACTTCACTGTACTCGCTTTATTACGAAATATTGGACGACTCGTTGGGAAAATAGACACCGTTTCATGGTTGACTTTATTTATTGTCAGTGACGAGCACAGTACAGCGTTAGGTAGTGATTTCTCCTCAATTTGAAAAATCTGCGTGGCAATGTACTGTTATGTTATGCTTACCATCAGGTACATGTCTAGCTCGTCTTGTCATTTAATATAAACAGCCGAACTAGTATTCTCACTACTGGGACTCGAGGTAGGTTTGTGTCGATTTCTTCACGATGTTTTCCTTAACCAATTTAAGTTAGAAGCATTACGCAAATGACATCGAAAAGACAGTGGTGCGTGGGATTTGAACCCGAAGCTCGGGATCCGGAAACCAGACGTAACTTCTAATAGTCAATGTAACATTTGTATATTTATTTAAAAACTCATTTTCAAGTCAATAATACAATAAAAATAAAGTCCACAATAAATCAATCAATTACAAACCCCACCCCTAACAGTACCCTGCACAAAAATGCTCATTACGCTGGCAGCATTACCACGCTGAATAGTGATGGTCAATCTTTGTGCCACGGGAGTCACCCCCATTTTCCCTCATTCGATGGCTTAACACCTTAACTACCTCCCTCGCTTCAATGCCCCAACTGCCCAGCGTCTCCACTGCGATGGAGACAAAATCGTCGTCTATAGTAAATTAGAAAATACATACTTATATACAGAGGTAGCTATTGATTAGGGTTGTGGTAACAACAGTTTACAAGCTCTGTTAAAAGAGTGAGGAACTCGCGGAGAAGTTCCCACTACCACCATCACCTGACGGGATTAGCGAGCAGCGATATGGGATATGGGAGCCAGATAGTTGATATAGTAGGTACTTATATATTTTAGACACATACATATTACGAGTATACATAGAACAGACCCAAACACAAATATTTTTATTCATCATACAAATATTTGCACTGGGTAGGGATTGATCGTATTCTCACATTTTTTGGGCACGTATGGCTGCCAAGGAGAAGTGGCTATTGAGCGACTTGTGTTCCAGGGAAAGTTTGAGGGTACCAGACTACAAGGAAGACCGTCTATGAGGTGGACTGACCAGATAAAAGCGGTGGGAAATGGTTGATCATCAGTACATGAATGCACAAGAAAGGCGCCCATCAGAGAGGAGTGGCGACGTGTTGTGAAGCTTGTCACTAACACCTGAAGTGATGACCACGACCACTCTGTCAAGAGTGATACCGACAAAGAAGAAGAAGAAGAAAGGGATTGAACCCACGACACACGGCTTTGCAGGCAGGCTCACTGCCAACTAAGCTACCAGGCCAGCCAATGAATAGTTTTATTTCCACATTGAAATTCTAAAATCATTATGATATAAGATTTATCAATTACACCTAATCAATATTTTACGCTCACGCCTCCAAACTATAATTTTCCAGGTCTAATCACTTGCGGTCCGATAATAACTATTAATTACGAATATTTTGAATAAACATCTACAGATGATATAAATTTGAATAAAAAGTGGCGCCGCGGGTAACGTCTGACTTCTATATCGTGGCTAGGACGTGGGCAAACATTGTGTGTGGCGGATCTATCTAAGGTAAATATTGAAAAATGTAACAAAATATACATGTTTTAATTTAGTGTATACTCTAAATTAGAAATTTTCAATCCCAATCGTGATAGTTTAAAATTTTAGGCCACACGGTTCTTTGCAAGTTAAATGCCCATTATGTATTTAAGATTCCTATTGCAAGTAACAAAAGCGCTTTGGAAAAATCAAAATCGATGAATCCGTACGGAAACTATGATGCTACAGCAGATCGAAACTTGCAACATTCCGTCGTTTTTGCGTCAGGGGTCGGGGGGTAAATTTACAATATAGATAAATTTATATAATAGTGGATTAGTATTGGTAGGACTCTTAGCAGAGTCTGGGGAAGGACCACACCTTTGCCAGTTATTCTACCGCCAAGCAGTAATGTGCAAACATCACTGTGTTCCGGTTTGAAGGGCAATGTTTCCAGAGAAATTACAGGGCTTAGAGATATAACAACTTAGATCTCTGGGTGACGAGCGCAGTGCAGCGCTAGGTAATGATTTGGACACATCATGTTCCAATAGCTGCGTGGCACTATGCTGCTATGTGGCAGGCATGTGGCTTACCATCAGACACATGTCCTGCCCGTCTCGTCACTCTTTATAAAAAAAAAACTTGTAATAAGGTACCTAATGTCATCTTATTCAAACAGCGAAAATGTACAAGCCTCGGTTACATATTTGAACCGTTTGTTGAGAAATTGGGCCAGTGGAGGTCGGGAACTAATCTGCTTAATGCTAATGCTAATGTCGGTGATCTGAACCTGTAAGGTTTTCCACTCACAAAATTTATTCAATGCTGCTTAAAATTTTCACTTCAGAAACCAGAGTTCCCAAGATATAAGCCCTCATCTAAAATGTTAGCTAATAAACCGAATGTAATTGTAAGGTAATATAATTCAATAGTTTATTTATTTATTCCTTAAAGATTATAGCGATATTTTATACTTTAATTTAAAAAACTCGACTGCAAAAAATCAACAAATTAAAACATTATGAATGTAATACAAAATCCTACTAATATTATAAATGTCAATGTATGGATGTTTGGATGCTTAATGCTCAATCACGTCCTAACGTATGAACGCATCGGGCTGAAATTTGGAATACATAAAGATTATAGTCTGAAAGAACACACTTTTTATCCCGGAAAAACAACGGGAACAGGAACTACGCGGGTAACACCGCGGGATGCTGCTAGTACTATCTAAAGACATTGGGGTGATTGAGACAAATCTACCGACATCTTAATTGTCACAATCCGTCCATCAGTTTGGAAGATAGATACGAGCGAATAAAGAAATATACACATATACAAGATCGGCGTGAAAACCATAACCCTTCTTTCAGTCGGGTAAAAAGAGTTTCAACTTTTCAAATAATTCTTTATCAATTGTTTCTACAGTTCAACAGCAAAATCTACATAATTTGGATATAGAACCATAATGAACTCGATTAAAGCAGCCACCACCAGCGGAGCCGTGCTCTGACCATAGAGACTCACACCTCGTCATAAATCCTCTGTTGGGATACTCCTCGTCTATCCGCCCCTCCCATCACGGACGCTAATTTATAATCTGTACCTAAAATATTTATAATCTGTACATCGATTTTACACCTGTGAACAGAGATGTGTGGTTTGTCTGTCCGTCTACATTGTAACTCATAGAAGCATCTAATTTGAAATGGTAAAAGAATTTGGGTTGAAGAGGTGGCAACTTATAATATTAAGACATTTTCTGAAAAACTTGAACCCATTTCTTAAAATATTGGTGGACAATTCACACACAACACCATCTAACCCTAACCAAAGCAAAGCTTGTAATATGGGGGCCAAATAGCTGATATAGGTAATACCTATATAGTTGTAAATACATACTTATTATACATAGAAACACCCAGACACAGTACAAACGTTTGAATTTATCACACAAATATTAGCACTGGGTGGGGATCGAACCCACGACCCTCGGCTTCGCAGGCAGAGTTACTACCCACTAAACCACGAGGCCAGTCAAAAGCCGTGGTGGGCTTGTGGCCTCTTGCACGACAGATTTCAAAACCTTAACTAGGCTATAATTTCCGGGATGCATGGCTCGGGACCCTCCACATGGTACACTCTGGGCATCACACAACAGCTTACTCCGGTGTCATATTGCTGTGTTATGTCGAATCCCGGCCGAGGAGAAAGCTTCTACACTCACTCTTCGTCTCTTTGAGCAAAAGTGCGTATAGAAGTTGATGAAATGCGTTAGAAAACTTGGGAAGGCTACTGGGCTGACACTGACCTTTAAGTAAACTTTGTTCAGCAGAGTGCTCAATGGACAAGGGCCGCGATGTGGTCATGAAGGCGGAACCGCAGCTATACCTAGCCGCAATCGTGTGGGCGGACATTTCTCTGTTGATCATCTTAGCTACTGTGCTTGACAGTTAGAAGTCGTGTGAGGTGAAGAAGCGAAAGAAGGAAACATCTTGCCACTGAAGCGGAACACAGGAGCGAGCCATCTCCCTCTCTGGTTCACATCCCGTCTTCAGTGGACGGAAGATCTTGAGTATCGGAAATGCAGCCGAAATTTCTGATATTATCGATGATTATGACGTCAGTCATAGCAAAGAAGCAACAATTGATATGTATAAGTATTCAAAGATACAAAGTTTTTTTTTGGTAAATTAGTGTGACGAGATGAGTAAGATATGCATCTGATGGTAAGCAACACGCTTATTTGTAGCAGCACAATTTAGTCAAATTACATTTAAATAGTAATAAATCGCCATCCAACGTGGCAATGGGGCCAGCATTTTGGGCACAATTCCCACTGGCACCGGTCTTTTAGATTAAGTTTATGTACATATTGTAAATAAAGTGTATTGTTAAGTAATGTTAAAAATTTATTAGTTTGTTAAATGTACGATTAAATTAAGTTTTAAATAGTCAATTAAATTTAAGCGGTAAATGTGTTGTATTTCACAGACAAAATTAGCTACAGCAGCTAGTCCAATCTGATAATATCTAAGGGTGCAACAAAACAACTGCGTACGCGCACGATAATCATAATGCTGGCCAAGATTAACTGTCGGTCGTTCATTTCATTCGTTTATTCGTTCGTTCCGATTGGGAGGGACGCGTCCGCCATGATTTGTGATTGATCATTTGTTTTTAGCAAAGAGTTGCAATCAACTTTTAGAAGAGAAATATTTTTTAAGCGCGTTTGGCATATTTTGAGATGAGAATGAACAGTTGAACTCGCTACTCTGGTACCTCTAAATATCTAAGCAGCCCACTAAATGTTCCCACGGCTGGGACTCAAGGCCCACTCTCGTAAGGAGCGAGTTCAGGGCATAATCCATCACGTTGGTATAGTGCGGGTTAGTTGATGACACATGGCCTTGAAATATTCTAGGTACAGTCGGTTTCCACACGATGTTTCCCTTCACCGCCTTTAAGTTAGCGGCGTTACGCACATGACTTGGACTATGTTCATGTTTCCAGTGAAGTTACCTGTAATTTCACTCACGCGTAGAGATAAAACATCTTATATCTCTGGGTGGCTAGCGCAGTGGAAAAGTGCAAAAGTGCTAGTTAGTGATTTAGGGCAGTTATGGGATGTTATGGGCAGGTATGTTGCTTATCATCAGGGCCATATGACCTGTTCGCCTTAACACTCTATATACAAAAAAGCATGTATCTGACCATCAGTAGGTAAATGCACCTGGGGGTCTACCGCTTTACTAAAAATGTCTTAGCATTGATTTTGCTCTCTCTTTTTTCCGCTAGAAATGATAGAGACAGCAATAGCATGGCCAAAGCAGATTTAGCTAGGCGTTAGACCCACTGATAGTAAGCAACACGTCTGCCAATAACAGCATAGAATCACGAATCAATTAGAACAGCAACACCGACTAAATACCCAATCATCTAAATTACCTGAAGACAACTTACCATAAGCAAGATTTCTTCAACTTCTTCGCAAGTAAACTTTAGGAGACCATCTCAATGATCAAAATGGACACTGGCAATATTGCAATAGCATTAAGCTATCAGAAAAAGTTGAAAATATCGAGTTGCTCAAAAATTTTACAGGTTTTTTAATCTTTTTTTCTTTAGGCGTTTAAGTCACTTGGCACTAACGGAATACTGTTTATTCGTAGTGACTTCATTCCATTAAATGTTAATAGTAAAAATACTATCTATTTTAAAAGCCATCATATATAGAGGTAGAGACATCCGAAAAGCAATACCCCGAAAGGTCAACATCGTCTCAAAAAAACAAAAAATGCACATAAATATTCCCCGTATAGGAATTAAATAAATCACCAAAGACATAAAACGTCAGCGCAAGATGTGGTCTCATCAAAATTCAAACAACTCGGAGCGGGTGCCTCCATCCGCGTGTCACCGAAACCTGCCGGTTCCACCTTCGTCTATGTGGCGTTATATCTGTGTTCTTAGAACTTTGAGTGAGGTTTAGATCTGCGTTTTCCGGAGGTATGTTTTTCCTGTTTCTTATATTGGGACTAGGATCTACAGCCGACTTTGTCAGTCTGAAGTTTAGAAAATTGATTTAGTTCTTTAACTTATTAGTATGCCTACGCTATTCAACTTTTTTTTTCATGGACCCTCATTATTTTTCTCAAGTAAGAATAGCCTAAATTATGTGTTAGAAAAACGTACGAAAGACTTACCGTCATAATCGAATCAACCGTTTCAGAGATTAGCCGGAATAAATAGACGAACAATAAGTTTAAACGTGTCTCTTAAGGTAAGATTCTTCGAGACAGTTAATAAACCAGGTTCCCTAAGCTATTCCCAGCCATTAAATTTTTCGGTAAGTATAATATAATTCTTACAGAATGAAGAATTATAGTATAATAGGATAGGATTAAGGAAAAACTAACAAGTACAATTTAGGAACGAAAACTAATAATTGCATGTGGGTAAACTAACTTAATCTAATCTAACTTCTTGTTATACAAGCTGTAAGAAATAAAATGCTGTTTTATATGGAATTTATATTTATTTGTATGGGATATTATTCTACGCAAACTTTGCCATTGATTAGTAAGTAGCAGTGATCCGCGGTTTGAACCTCATAACTTCCATTCTGGTAATTTTCTCGCGATAATGAATGCCTTGCCTATGTGATATTATAGTGGACCTCCAGGTCCAGACTATAATATAACTGTGTTCCAAATTTCAACCCAATTCATTCAACCATTTCTAAGCGATTGAGCAACAAACATCCAAACTTTTGCACATACATATACTATTACGAGAATTACTAGGATTTCAGTTACTTCTGCAAGGGAATTCCCACATAGATGTTTCCTTATAGAGTTATAGACAGTGCCTTCCTCGTTGCTCGTGGATTTCAATGAGGTGCAAGTTCATCATTGAAATCACTGCTGCATTAGAAATAGTCGCACTTTTTTTTTATAAAGTAGGTAGACAAATAAGCCTGCTCTTATAAGACGCCACAAACCTGTTAGAAAATAAGAAAACAAAATTACTGTTTCGCACTGCACTGCTTTCGTCACCTAGATATATACGAGAAAGATGAATAATCTCTTTGTGGTGTACTTTCTCTGGAATCGTTTACTTTCCACCCTTGGCTCATAGTTAGCAATGGTTATAATATAGTACTGCTTAGCGGTACAATAACTAACAACGATATGTTGCCTAAGTAGGTACTCCCCCAGGCTCTGCTAATAGGCAAATCATTACAAGACCACGTATTCTACGTCAAGGCTGTGGAATACGTTGCCTGAGTGGGGTTTTCCCGATAGTTACAATAATAATTATTATTATCATTAATATATTTAATATATAATAATGTGTGTCCTCAAATCGAGAGTGTATCAGTTTCTTCTAGATGAACACGCTCCATCGTAGACCGTATTATCGCTTAACATCAGGCGAGATGGCGGTCAAATGTAAACATAAATAAAGTGGCCAAGTGCGAGTTGGACTCGCCCATGAAGGGTTCCGTTGCAGCAAGTAACATAGTATTCATAGTACACATAGTTCTTGTAGTTCGTTGTAACTTTGATCGAAGTTTTAATAATAGTGTATTTATGACGTACTAAAAAAAAACTACTTAGTTTTTTCATTCGCTTACTTTAGAAGTTAGAGGGGGGGGACACACATTTTACCACTTTGGAAGTGTCTCTCGCGCAAATTATTCAGTGTAGACAAAAATTATATTAGAAACCTCAATATTATTTTTAAAGACCTATCGATACACGTGTAGGTGTGATGAAAAAACATTTTTGAGTTTCAGTTCTCAGTATGGGCAGCAACCAGAATTTTTCTTTTTGTTTTCTTTTTTTTGTAATAATCTTAATGCGGTTCACAGAATACATCTACTTAACAAGTTTCAACAGTGTAGTTCTCATAGTTTCGGCAAAAAGTGGCTGTGACATACGGACGGACAGACTGACAGACAGACAGACAGCCATGACGAATCTATAAGGGTTGCGTTTTTACGTTTTAAGGAACCCTAAAAAGCTAGTCTTAAATTGTAAACAATTTTTAGAAATAAAATTCTTTGTTATCAGTCATAACTTACGTAACCGCCTTATTTGAAGCTATTGCTCCAGATTTTTATTGTTTACTAGCTGACCCCGCTAACTTCGTTCCACCTTTCACGCCTTCCCTGGACTCCTACAAATAGCAGTGCAGTGCTAGGTAATGATTTGGAACCTTCATGTTCCAATAGCTGTGTGTCACTGTGTTGTTATGTGGCAGGCATGTTGCTTACCATCAGGCACATGACCTGCTCGTCTCGTCGCTCTATATTTAATAATAAAAAATAAAAAAATCAAAACCAAAATCGGGCAAACCAGTCTTGTAGTTCTCGAGTTTTTGCAGGATTAACGAAAAGCGATCAATTTGTATTAATTAGAAGAAGAAGAAAGAAGATATATTGATGGATAACTCACGTGTGATATGGTCAGTCTAGTCTGAGTTAGGTTTCAGCCGTATCCAACTTTTTCAAGGAGAGTGCACGCGTCCAACGTGATTGAACGCTGGTGGTTGAACAGTGCTGTAGGACGCCGGATGCAGCTGAAACTTAGGGTGTGGTTCCACTGAGGGGGAGCGGAGTAGAACGGAGATGAGCTGAACTGCTATTCACGAATCATCCCTTAAGCACTTATAACACCCATAAGCCAGACTGGACCGACTATAAAGCACATGAGTTACTAGTGAATTAAATTAAAAAAAAACTTACGCGAGTAACCGATAAGCAATATTTTTTTTCAATAAGTCCGTTCCGGATATTTATTATTATTATATTTATATTTATTATTATTTTCGATCGCATTTAAAACTATTTTATCTTTCAAGCTGGATCAAACTGCACACGGTGTGAAAATTTATTTAAAATCGGTTAAGTAGTTTAGGAGTCCATTGCGGACAAACAACGTGACGCGTAATTAATTTTTAGATTTTTTTATAGAGCTTAGCGATACGAGAGCTATACGAGAGGGCATGTACTTGATGGTAAGCAACATGCCTGCCCATAACAAAACAGTGACACGCAGCTATTGGAACATGAAAAGCCCAAATCATAATCTAGCACTGCACTGCGCTCATCACCCAGAGATATAGTATGGTTTGTCTCTATGCCCTGTAACTTCACTGGAAACATTTCCCTTTAAAGCGAAAATGTAATGTTAACACAGTAATAAGAAACACAGAAATGTTTGTACATGTACTGCTTGGAGGTTGGCGTAAGAATGACTGATAAAGGTGTATTTCCCCAGGTGGACTTTGCAGAGAGTTCAATTTAGTATATCTATATATATAAAAGCGAAAGGTCACTCATCAAGGAATCTCAGAAACTATAAGTGCTAGGAATCTGAAATTTTGCATGGAGGACCCTTTTAGCACGTAGGCGCTCGCTAAGACGGGGTTTTGCGAAATTCAACCCCTAAGAGGGTGAAACAAGGGATGAACGGTTGTATGAAAATTCGTGATTTTCAAAGTTATCAAATTTTGTATTTAGACACTTGACACGAAGCAATTAAATGTTTGTTCTATCAATTTTGTAATTTCGAACTGTACGGGGGTGAAATTGGGGTTGAAATGAAGGATGAATGTCAATATGAAAGTTCCCAACCATATAGACACTTGAAACGAAGCAAACAAATGTTTGTTCTAGCTATTTTGTAATTTCGAACTGTACGGGGTTGAAATTGGGGATGAATGTCAACAAGGAAGATCCCAACCGTTGAGGATAAAACCATGAAACTCTGTAAATAGATAGGTACTTGACATGAAGCAAACGAATGTTTGGTCCATCAATTTCGTAATTTCGAACTGTACGGGGGTGAAATTGGGGTTGAAATGGGGGATGAAAGTCAATATTGAAGCTTCCAATCGTTGAAGATAAAACCATGAAACTCTTTGTAACTATAGGCACTTGATACGAAGCAAATAAATGTTTGTTCTAGCAATTTTGTAATTTCGATATATGGGGATGAAATTGGAGTTGAAATGGGAAACGAATGTCTCTTACCTCACACCTAAATAACTTAACCGATTTTGATGAAATTGTTTTATTATAAGCTGTTTTTAGTAACCGTAAATGTGTCTGGGTATAAAAATAGGTACTGCCTGAGTTACCTTAGTATTTATTTCGCGCGAACGAAGTCGCGGGTAACAGCTAGTACATTAATATTAGTCCTACATAGTAAAGTAAATAATCTATTGATATTTGATCAAAGGGCAGATTTTCAGGTCGACCCAATACGAATGCTACTCATAAATAAATGCAAGAATAGCAATTAATGCCCTACCGATAGCACCACCCATCCGTCCCCCGCGGCCGCTGCGATCTAGAGCCAGCTCGATATGAGAACCTTGCGGACTGATTTACTGCACGGGATCAAATGTATTGATACTTTGAGCTAGTTGTTAGAAAAAAAATATCATAAGTATAAGTAGTCCACTAAATGTTCCCATAGCTGGGGCTCCGGTACTTCTCTCGCAAGGAGATAGTCTAGGCTACAATCAATCATGCTGGCCAAGTGCGGGTTGGTGGATGACACATGACCTCGAAAGATTCTACTCGTAAGTACTTACCGGTTTCTTGACGACGTTTTCTTTCACAATTTTTAAATTATGTCTGTTGACAGTAAATAGCTATTATTGTATGAGCAGACATTTCATATGTTCTGTCTCCATTATATCATATTCCACTCCCTTTCCGTCCTTCTCTTAGTGACAAACTTACATGTCGCATGAGCATTATGCCAAGAACGTTGGCTCGCGACAGAAAACATTAGACACATGACTTCGAAAAGACAGTGATACGCGTGTCATTTACACCTGGGGCTCCGGATCAGCAGTCACTGTTCTCCCGAATGGACCAGCCATAATCTCAATCATATCGATCAAGGAAGTTATAGTTGTAACGGTCAACAGTTTTTCACACAATACGACCTTGCACCAAATTCTCTAGATCAGTCAGCTTTTCATCCAGATAACGAGCGCAATGCAGTGCTAGGCCCATGTTCAATTAGATGTATTGACAGATTGACACATATTTAGCTTGGACTTTTGTTCAAATAGATGTTTGGCATTGTGCTGTTTTTACCATCAACCCGTGTTCTTGGTTCTCCCGTCATTCTATACTATGTAGCAACGTATAGAAAATATTCACTGAATTCCAAAGAATCTATGACTCGGTAAGCTTGAACAAATGAGATAAATTTCCATTGACTATACAATTGATTTATGTTATTTTGTGTACCGTTATTGATAAAGTATCATTTCACTGTAAAAAGTTACGCTAAGTGAATTAATTAAATGATTACAAGTATCAACTCTACTTAGTCCGCAGCCCCGCGTTCATAGCAGACCGAAAGCTCACATTACAACAAATCATTCACCGCCGTCTCACCGACAATTCCATTCTTCCATTGATTTATTCCACATTATTATTAACTTTTATCATAAAAAACCCGAACGAGTTCTATTTATGCGTACACATCGCGTTTGATCTGATAACGTCATATTTATTAGAGTTTCTTTTAATTTTTTTGATTGTCAGCTGTTTCATACTCAGTCTCATGAATGTAGACGTGCTAGTATCAAGATAGGTTATAAATTATGACAGTTTTGAAGGTCTTATCAGGGAATCTTTGTGCATAGTTAATTGTAATGTTTTGATTCAAGAGAGTTACACGTTTCCGCTTACTTTTAATGGATTCACTGAAACATTTACTCTTCTACTTCATTTCATTTCATTATTTACTATTTCATTTTAGTTTTCTAGTATCTCTAACGTTTAAGATAGTGTTAGTATCGGTCACAAAAATCCTACCATTACACATTAAATAAATACATGAAATTGATTACATATTATGTGAAGTTTTTTTCACGTTACATTTGCATAATTTTCTTCAGAACCAAATTTACGTAAAAAATCGAGCACATACTAGTTATTCACTATATATAATACCTATTCCTTAAATTAAAGTAACAACGATGTTATAGAAGTGTTTTTGCCATAGTTTTTTTTTTTCTAAGAACATTAAAATAAGTGTAGATTTACATACAAACACAGTTACTTTATTTTGAAGCCGATTTCACACATGGCATCGGAAGAATCGTCGGTGAACGCCATTCACATACAAGTCGACACTTGACTAATGTATTCGATCTACCTGAAGACAATTTTCAGGGCGCGATTTCCAAACAGAGATCTCACCTACTGAATAAAACACACGTCTAAACAATATGTAGGTGTCACTGGTTGATAGAAGCTGTCTTTCAAACTATCTACTCTTACCTGCAAACACATCTGTCCTATAAACCAGATGACATAATCGGAAAAACAAACCTTATCTCTCACTTTATAAGTCTCAAAATGATTGTTCACGCAAACTGTTTTTCAGCCGTTTACGACTTCGATATCAACAAATACTAGGAATGCAAGCTCCTGAAACTCGTGCATATCTCAATCGGCAGCCTCCATTGCTGGTTTACAATGGAAAGTGATGTTGAAGTTTTATACTAAACCGGTAATGGTTGTAAAATATTAAAAGGAGTCGCGTGAGGACTCAATAATGAAAGTAATACAGGTACAGCTTGACGTCCCAAGAGAGTCGAGCTAGGTGTTGAGGTTATCCTGGCCTGGGATAGATCAATGATATGTCAAAATCGTGTTATACTTGTGGGATTTATGCAGACTAGTTCGGTAAGCAATGACGACAGTGATAGATTCAAGCGGAGGTGTGGAAATGTCGGGCTCCCAGGAGATCTGATGCAGAGGAGTTTTGTTTTGCTGCAGATTTCATCGGGTTTCAATACTTGGTTATTACAGTTGCTAATATTTCGACTAAGCAGTGATGATTGAAAATGTTTTTGGAGTTATACTTCTTCTCTTAGTCAACAGTTTAGAAACATTGTAATTACCTAACTTCAGATATTTAATTATATCCAATCTTCAATAAAAAATATACAATTTAAAATACCTAAATACAATAAACCCAAGTTTGGAGTCATTCATTTATTATCCGCGTTCGTCAAATTGCCGACCTAAAGTGCCCATCAGACTGGCGACATTTCCACGCTGTATGGCTAGAGATTTTTTTTGGGTGAGATAGAGACCTGAGCGTTCATAAGTTCTTCTTCAGGTTAATACTTGTTGCGTTAAGTGGTTGAAGTTAGATTTCTTATATTAATATTATTTATGCAAAAAACAATCTCTGTACATATATTATTATTTATGGGGTATTTACATGTTTAATATAGAGAGGGGCCCAGATTACCTATTACCAGATAGCATTAAGAACTAGACAGTGAACACAGACCGACTAGACTATCATAGAAACATTATACAAACCAAAGCTTACTCGTAGGTCGCCGTTGGCAGCGGAGCAGGGTCTAAGCTACCGCTGGATAGGGCTGCAGGGTGAGGAACCTCATGACTATGCGTGTTCTGTATCTGACTATGCGTGCTATGTATCGAGGATGACCCCCGCGTGCTACTGACCCTTGATTCAACCGTCTAGCTAAATTTTCTTCAAAATGTTGATAGAGACTTTTCGCTACAAATCCGTTTGCCAATATATGTAGGTCATTATCGGGACTATGATCATGGACTCATGGTCTCAATTATTATTGTTTAAACGAAGTTTCTCCTAAACCAGAAATAACCTACCCAGCTACCCACATCATATTTATCTTGGTCTAGTCTTGAAGGTATGAACCGAGGCTATCAATATCTAGTTTTGTAAGAAGTTAATAAATACGGACCTGTGTACTTCCTTCTAACAACCTACTGTTCCAAATTCTCGTTACTCAATTCAAATCATAAGACATATCTGAAATCGAATAAATTTCCAGCATTAAAATCCCACAAATCACGATCCCTATCACCGATATCTTTCACCTTAACTACATATTACGAAACTCTTGTCAGAGCTTTCAAAACACCATTAAATTAAGTTTCATTGTCTCTGAACTTATATCGGATCGGATCGGCACAAAACACCGTACCTGAGTAACCCAATAATTGTGTATATAAATCATTTGAACGACTCCTGATAATTCGACCGAGAAGCGTCGGTTGGTGCGAGTGAGGAGCGACGGAATATGAACGCTAATTACTTTTGCTGTAATCTCTTTTAAAGTCTCGCGATTTGAAGTCATATTGTAAGTGTTGTCAATTTGATTGTGATCTGATGTTTTTTTGTTTATCTTGACGATTTGGTCACATCTACATTTACGGTTGTGGTTTAGGATAACTACGGAATAGTATGATTAAATTAATAATGAATAAAGCTTTTAAACCATGAAATTAGTAACATGATTGTGAACGCCTGTATGGATGGATGTTTTTACATTCTCAATCAAACTCTGGTGTGATATGTGGGGATGAGAAACTAAACAATTATAATTGCTTTTTTATTGGTAGACATTCCTTACACAACAGTTACTAGCCCCAAACTAAGCAAAGCTTGCACTATGGAAACCAGGTAACTCACATCGCCATCACTAACGCGAAATTTTGTGAGTATGTGGATGTTTGTTTCCACAATCACGCAACAAGTAGTCAAGAATATAACTTACGTAATTTTAAGAGCGCGCCTAAAGCCAGAAAACGCAAAAAAGGTCATTTTCGACGCTTCTCACCGTCGTTAAGAAAGATAAAACTATAACAATAAAAATATTGACGTGTGGGTACAACCAAGGAGAAGCATAATGACCGCATAGAATTTTAAAAATAGATCAGATTTTTTTACAATAAAAAAATAAAAATGACACCGAAAAAAACCATTTTAATTCGAGTACTCGAAATTATCAGCGATGACCCCATATTATTTTTCGCTAATAAAATGTCTAATTTTACGCTCTACTTAAGTAACCGAATAGTTTTTTGAATTCATGTTCAATTTTTGCGTAATTAAATAAAACTTGGTCAAAAACTGACTCCCGAATTCAAATTAATTTCCACTCTAAACTGTGTCATGCTATTCTCGACTTTATGCGTACCGGGTTAGATATTAAATAGACCTTTGGGTCCTGGTCAGTTGTCGGGCAACGCTCGATGTGGAAGGTTGTTTACGGACGCTCTGTCAGGCAAATGCGTGCGTGAATTAAAAAAATGGGATGAAAGGATAATGCGATAAATAAGTTTTCTGCGAAAAAAGAGAACTAAACGTAAACATTTTGGAATTTTAGTCAGGTACTTAATGTATGTTTTAGTTAGGTAAGTCAAATTTTGTTTTGGAATAGGTTCGTAGTATGTACAATAATAGGTAAAAAAGTAGGTAGGTATCTATTATTGTTAAAAAGATAAGTTTACCAACATTGTTTTTAATAAATTTTAAAAATTCAATTTAATAAAAGAGCAATCTGTGGTAGTACATGCAAAAACCCAAACAAGTCATTGTGTACATAATAAATTTTGTATGATGAATAAATTAATAGTTTTAAGTTTTAGTGACAATTGAAACAAACGATCAGAAAATATTGATGAATTGAGGTCTGCGGAAAATAATGTTTTAAGTATTTTTTTAACATAAACTTTTCAGATTAAAGAAATGCAAACTTGATGAATATGTTTATCAGCAAACGATCCATCGTGGCACGTCTGCTGAGCATTAGATCTATTAAAATAGGGAGAAAGGAGAATGTATATTTCATGGTAAACTTTCCAGCATGTGTCTTGATATAAGTATATGTTTTTGGTTAACCCTGCACGCGTTTAAAGAAAACTCGTGGAACGGTCCGTACGTGCCGGCTAGATCATTATCACATATTCTTATTATATATTCACAGTGTTTATTAAATATTATATTATTATATATTTGTTTTATTATTTATTTATTTGTATCATTATATATCTATATGTATATATCACCAGAAAGCCCTTGAAATATAGTTTACTATTATATTAACTTCTAGGTACTTACTACATTAAATAATCCTATCACGAAATGCAAAGTTTACATATTACGCCCGTTGTAAAAAAGCTTTGGATTTCACAGCACTAATAAAAGAACACAACACACAATAGTACATTATGATATAAGTGCGCTAAGTTGATAATTACAGCCGAGGCGATATTGCTAGCTCGAGCCGTAGGCGAGAGCTATAATTAGCAGAGGCTAGGCCCTTTTAGCATTTCCCATTGGCTGGCATATTTCTTGTTCACCGATTAACAATGCGCGCGCATCAGCGCTTTTTTTAAAGCAAGGGCACTGATCCAGCTTGTATGACATTAAGACATTAGTAATAAAGTAATTGAATATTTTTGTGTTTTGTTATAAATAAATTGTTGTGAGTTATGGTCAAAATTAATTAAATTGATAAATTAAATATTTCTCATTATATTTTATTTCTCATACTTAGTTAGTTTTATACATAAAATGTTTACAACTTTTCTGACATAAAAACTCTTTACTAAGATTTAAAAAGATACCGTTCGTTTTACACGGAGCATTTTGAAACCGTGCGTTTTACATTACATTACCGCACAAGTACGTAATAAGATACATTACGATACACAAATTGGTGCAATAAGAGACCCTTTACGAGCAAATATGTTATAAATAATATTAACTTTACCACGTTTGTCTATTATTTGCATTGCATAGTTTTTCTACTAGATTACAATAAAATATAAACCGTATTCACATTTTTCGGTTTAAAAAAAATGTTCTTTGTCGTGGGGCAAAATGGCGTCGGACGATCGCGACACTCAACTTGTGGCTCCTGTTGCGACTGAGACTCAATCAGGAGACGTCACCTGATTTTACATTGAGATCGTAGATGAGCGCGTGCCGCTTCTTAGTGTTTTAAGAGTTCAATGGTGGTAAATTTCGCGTAATTGAAATTCCGAACAGGCTAGTACCAACATTATAACGTGTTAAAACGTACCTATACATGTCACAATCCGTCCGGAAACCGATACAACCACACATTGTCTATACTTGAAAACGAAACGTATTTTCGGGTAAATAGATTGGTAAATAATCTACATGTTTGTGCTTTTAAAAAACAACAAAATATTATGTACAATGATTACAAATACTAATACCTACCTAGTTTAAATATATTTAAACCAATAACAACAACATTAAGTGAAACAACCATTAGGTAATTTGATTTCTGGTATTTTGAACTGAGGTGTTTGTTTGTTTGGCGGTTGTTAAATAGAAAAATATTACTTACATATTTATGTAAATTTCATTATTATTAAATATTTCTCTACCTAATAATTATTAGTTCTAGCATCCACATACAATGTTACCTGAATTATCCAAAACTAAATGCAGAGTACAGGTTAATCAGAAACCTAGTATACATATTTATCTAAACTCATCAATATCAGCCCACCCGTTCTTTCTTTCAACATCTTTCGTTCTTTGTTCTCAATTTAGATACTATGTAAAAATAGAAACTTAATAATTTTACCCACACGCGAATTCATTAGTAACTCTTACAGTATCTGTGATTTATTGTAATGTTACGTGTACTTACGGTACTTAGTTATATTATGACTTAAGGTGAGCTTAGCTCGTATCTTTCTATTAGCGCTAACGCGGCGGAAGAAGAGTGACGTGGGGATGAAATCTGTTCCTTTTTTCGGAATGAAAACTACTTTTGGCGGTGCGCCAGAGCTGTAAGCAGGTCCGGGAGCTGTAAGTGAAGCTGATCTGTTGCGATCCAAGATGAAAGGCTCCATCGGGTGAACTAGGGACCGCCAAGGGTACCCGAATGAAAAAGATACAGCTGCTCTTCACTGCAGTGTCGCTGTGCTATTTTGATTTATATTTAATTTTAAAAATACAAAGTTTAATTAATGTCTTTTTTCTATTTATCCTACTAACATGGTCATGCCATTTATTATTACAAAATATATCAAATTTGCGGTTACATATTATATTATTACAGATTAAATAAATAAAACTCCTAATAAAGTGTTCACTTCTACTGTGCGGTCTAAGTGCACACATTTTTTTTCAGCAATAGACTGATGCTCTTTTTATATATGATATCGTAAAACACGCATTTATTTAATTATAAAACACGACTACATATTAAATAAATAAATGACTAAATCTTGTGATTCAGTCATATTTCGTTTTCATTTCTTTCATTCGACTGTTTTTCAATAAATGGTTTATTGTGTGTATATAGACAATAAAAAACAAATTGATGTATTTTTTTAAAAACGTCTATGATTAATCTAAATGTTTTCATATACTGGATTTCGGGGAACGATGACCTTGAGTGATCGTAGCTTCTATATTACTCGCGGCGGCGCGGCGTATTGGAGAGGGGAAGGGCGACGCGCGGGTGAAATTTGATTTTTTCCTGGCACTAGGCCCGCTCTTAAATACAAACAATACATAGAAACACCCAGACAAACTTTTTGTAACATTTGCTACTGCGGCATGTATCTGGGCTGGACGCTTTAAAAAATACACTACTGCAGTATGTATGACGTATATTGACCGGCCTTGTGGCTAAGTGGTTAGTAGCTCTGCCTGCGAAGCCGAGGGTCGTGGGTTCGATCCCCACCCAGTGCAAATATTTTTGTGATGAATTCAAATGTTTGCACTGTGTCTGGGTGTTTCTATGTATAATAAGTATGTATTTAAAACTATATAAGTATTATTTCAGCTATCTGGCCGCCATCACACAAGCATTGCTTAGTTTGGGGTCAGACGGTGTTGTGTGTGAATTGTCCACCAATATTTATTTATTTTATTTATTTATTTATATATATACAACACTAACAACGGCTAATTGGGAATTACTTTCATGGATTACATTAGATCTAGTAATACACATCTATATGTACTGAATGATTTAACTTGAAAAGTATGGTATTAGCTTCACACAGACATTTTTCTTAACGACTTTATAACTCATTTTCATTACTTCCTCGTTTAAAAACCGCCATAGCTTCACAATGGGCTTCCACGCTCAGTTCCTACGTCTCGACCGCCTCCATAACTCTCTCCGACGCAAGGGTTTTGAACAGACGATAGGGAGATACGTGCGAAACGCGACTTTTCAACCTTTTGTGGCCAAAGACGCGATAATGTCCCTGATGTATGCGCTTTGTTGGGACATTTTTGCGTTTGTCATATTTATGTTTGATCTTTGAAATTTAATTTATGGCGCCCTTTATTTTGGGGGTTAAATTTATCGGACTCCGGGAACCTTTGAGGAATTTTATCAAGGAAATGGGGTTTGGTGAATTTAGCTGCATTGAAAATAATTATGAATAAGTATTATTTTGCGTATAATATGTTCCGAGCAAAAATAAGTTTAGATTGCTCTAATTATATTTACTTAGTAGGTATCATTAATGTGGTAGATACTTATGGGTAAGTTGAATTATGTTAAAATAAAAAGGTTTTTGTCTCAATTTTTTTGAGTGACTTTTGCAATTTACTATAGATTAGGTACTTCTGCTACGCAACATTTAGGTATAACATTAGGTACCTACGTAGCATAACAATAACTACCAGTCACCAATATTTTTCCTACCATATTATTTGTATTACCTATTGAAGTCAAAAAAACAATTGGGTTCAATTCTATGTCACCTCAATGTAAACCCAATACTAAATAAAGTGGCCAAGTGCGAGTTGGACTCGCCCATGAAGGGTTCCGTTGCAGCAAGTAACATTATATACATGGTACACGTAGTTCTTGTAGTTCGTTGTAACTTCTCGATCGAAGTTTCAATAATAGTGTATTTATGACGTACTAAAAAAAAACTACTCATCAGATCGAGTTCAAACTAATTTTCGTTGGTAGTTTACATGGTAATGTACATCATATATTTTTTTTAGATTTTTCATTCTCTTACTTTAGAAGTTAGAGGGGGGGGGACACACATTTTACTACTTTGGAAGTGTGTCTCGCGCAAACTATTCAGTGTATACGAAAATGATTTTAGAAACCTCAACATCATTTTTGAAGACCTATCGATAGACAACCCACACGTGTAGGTTTGATGAAAAAAAAAATTTTGAGTTTCAGTTCGCAGTATGGGGGGCAACCCTAATTTTTCTTTTTTTTTAAATTTTTCTGTTGAAATCTTAATGCGGTTCACAGAATACACCTATTTACCAAGTTTCAACAGTGTAGTTCTCATAGTTTCGGCAAAAAGTGGCTGTGACATACGGACGGACAGACAGACAGACAGACAGACAGACAGACAGACAGACAGACATGACGAATCTATAAGGGTTCCGTTTTTACGTTTTACGGAACCCTAAAAAGCCAAACAAAACAGACAACAGTCGTCAACTCCCGTTAAACTTCAAAAACAATAGAACACAACATTGTAAATCAAGCAGCACAGACATCATATTTATTCCCGCCCTCTAATAGATTCCTGCTAAGTGCTCTCTGAACAATTTTATGAAGAAAAAAAGAAGTTTTTGGGCAGACCGTCCTCTCCATTCATTAGAGCGCACGTAGGGCGACGTCACGTGATGATTTAAGGGTCCGCCCAGTAATGGTGCGATAAATAACGCGGTCACAACGCCAACACGCTTTAAGTAGAGGCGAAAATGGCGCCACTTAGCGGCCAGCGCCATCTAGCGGCGGCGGGAGTAGGTGTAAATCATTCTCTGTTGCTTGATTGCTCTGTGTAATTTAAAGTTTGTTTGTGATACAAAATTAAAACGGGAAACTTAAAATATAATTCGTATTTCTTGTTTTTTATGTGCATCAATTAACTTAATTTAGTTTAATTTGACAGCTTATTCAATAGCACATGATATTTTATTATTAAAGTGATGTTTTTACGAGATATTTTGCCACGATCGATTTTGAAAGACAACTTACTACTATTATATTATTCCGATAAGCTATTCTTGCATTTCCATTTATAAACATTTTATAGTAAATTAATTATTCATTGCTAAATTACTATTTTTATTTCAAATCAATTTTGTTTCATTGTGTTCATCAGTTGATCGTAAAAGTTCACAGCTTTATCGCAAGATGTCGCGTCGTAAATGGTCAACGACCATACTCAAGGTGCGCGTGCGCACAAAGGAACCTTTCACTTCATTTTCTTCGTTGATCTTATAAAGAAGTGCTTTAGCTTTTGACCAGATGTCTCTGGCAGTATTATCATAAAGCATGTATAGCTATTTTTGTTAGTACAAAAAAATAATTAAATATTGTTTTTGCACTTACACATAGGTATACTTAGGTACACATTGAATTTAAGAATGATCCTATGACATTCTGGTAAAGAGTTTTTAAATATTTCTTAATTCATATTATTTGTTTCGTATTAAGTGTATGTAACTTCAACTCTTGAATAATAATGGTTATTATTGTTGTTTTGTCACAACTCCGCATAGTGTATGTGTATAAAAATAGAATAATTGCCAAATAAATAGTGTCAATAATAGTAACTCAAGTCAATGTGCTATAAAAAGCTGGTAGGATTTGACCCTACCTACCCGGTGGAGATAGCATATATTATAGAGGTGTAGACTACACCTCTATAATGTAATGTTTCAAGTGCAATACAAGATTAAACAAAACAGCCTTGCTTTAAAGGTGAAGGAAAATATTTGAAGAGTCTGTCGTGTTCCAAGAATAGGGACAACTGGACGTGTATCTCCAACCCGCACTTCACCAACTTCCTGTGTTATGTCCTAGCGCCTCTTTCTTTGTGACAAAAGTTCCAATAAACGTGAAAACAAAATGTTCTGCGATACGCAATCAAAAGTAAACCATTCTAAATTTCCACCTTTTTATCGTTTCAACAAAATTTCCTCATCAATTTTCATCAAACACTCTAACAACAGACGCCATAATCGCCAGCAGAGATCCGCCTCCGAAGCAAAGACCGAAATTGTTCTGTTATTAGATTTATCGGAGGAGCCAACAAAGGCACTGCCTCATCCCGCCGACAGGTTTATGACGCTCACAGTTTTTGCTAACAGCCACCTCCATCGCTTCACAATATTTATAGCTTAAGTTTTATTAATTAGTGATTTCGGACGGCGCCGGAGGTGTGTTCGATTCGAGGAGTTTCAGAGATTGATTGGACACGAAGATATGAAAAATTAATTGTCAACCACAATGCACCTAATATTACGTACCCACTATGTTTTTGCTTTGGAATGAGATGAAAATATTCTTTATTTGACAAGAACGTAGACAGTGAGTTGAAAATATAGGCAGGTTTCAGCCAGGGAGTAGGATAGGTACTCTATGGTTTCTCCGAGTAGGTAATGGTAAAGCTAATATCAAAATGGTATCTAAAATTGTGGACGCTTATGTTATCGCAGAGTGAAATTTTGACTATTTTTTTTTTCGTACATTTGTGAACTAACGTGTAAATTTTTCCATAAAGTACCTTGTAGTATTTATAGTGGTGGGACTCCATGTTGTATCATACTTTTAGCAGTTATAGTAGAATAACTGCTAAAAGTAGCCTGTCAAGCAGTAAAATGCATGCGTTACTGTATTCTAGTTGTAAGGATAATGTTTTCAGATAAATTACAGGGCAAAGAAATAAATCATCTCAGAAACTTGACCGCCATCTCGCTTGATATTAAGCGACAATGCGGTATATGATAGAGTTAATTTATTAAGATGAAACCGATTAGTAATACCTACATCTATGATGAAACGTAATTTAATTACCTTTATAATATGGGAGTAGCATGTTAGGTATGTCCTAAGAAGCCGAAACGTTGACATTGAAACATAATAAAACGGTTCACAAATTCAAAGTTACACAGCAACATTTGCAAAGAGCTATGTTTGAAGTTCTGTGGGATCGTACTCGGAACGAAGTAATCCGTCAGAGAAACAAGGTAACCGTCGTGGTAGTGGGTCGGTCATATCTGTCGCAATACCAAAAACAGTTAGAGCAGACGAGTTGTTGAATGGAGACCGTGAATCGGCAAACGTAGCGTAGGACACCCTGAAACTAGAATGACTAGATAGAGTGGCGATTCAATTCCATTTATTATTAAAACGGCAACGTACGGACGTAACGGATTCATAACGGCATTTACAAAAACAAAAATCTGTGTACGTAATAAGGCAAAAAATAAATAATATCAAATATTGATAAATCAGCTGTAAAGGGGCTTCGTTAATCAGATGCAGGTACAAAAGTAACAAGGGTGTGTCATAGCCAAAATATACGGATGATAGAAGATGGAAACGTAAAGATGAAGACTGGCGAGTCATGGGAGAGGCCTATGACCAGCAGTCGACTAAGATAGGCTGATGACGATGGTAATATTAGTTTACGAGATATTTCAACAATCATTACGATAAAAGTGTCGTGTCAATATTCGTCTGAAACATCGCATCACATCCCACAGCACGCTGCATGCCGTGGTCGATCGACTACACTCTGCCAAAGATTTGACGCCATGGTCGCGTAAATTACCATTATCTACAGACGCAGCGTAGTATTTATTATTTATGGGTGGCAACCCGCCCCGGGGTTGATACGGGCTTTTTCCCCATGGCGGGTGCAGCTAATGTAGCAGGTGCCTGTTTGTTTTGTGATCGTAACGTATGAAACTTTGACATCGATATTGGCAATTTTGCTTTTTTATGACATTTTTGTCGATGTTTGACCAATAGGTGATGGTGAGTAATTGTGTGGTTCCAGGCTTAGCTGACCAAGCATATATTATAGAAAGTACGTAAGTATATAATTATTGTGATCTTGAAAAATATAATTATTTTAACGAATATAGCCTTTCCAATTTAATGTTTAATTTAAAATTACTTTTATTTATCGAAAAAAAAGTTTTGTGTTTTTAATCTCATAGATAATATTTTATTCACCATATGTAACGACTGTATCCTGACGCAATAAATATTGAAGTACTTAGTAAGTATCATTATCTATACCTTTCTAAATTATTTGGGTACCACATACACGCACACGTCGCTTAACATCAGGCGAGATGGCGGTCAAGTATAAACCAATAAAATAAAAATACACCTAGGAAACGCATAATATATTTCAGACATCTTTATTACGACTAAGTACATCTTCGCATCAGTAAGTATTTAACGTAAACTACGTTACGATGCTGCCTTTTCAAGATCCTATATACTTCTAATACTAAAACATTTTTTTTTTCAAAATAAGCAACCGATAAACTTTTAGAAAACCTAAGTTTTCAGAATTAATGTGCACAAATCACTATATTCCGGTTTAAAAGGCATCGTTACTAGTTACTAGTAAGATAAGATAACATGAGAAAACTCTTAATTTTAAAAGGCACAACACAAAAGAAAAATTACAAAAGAAACTAAGAACTGTTACACATATATATGACATTTTAAATGGCGGCCTTATTGCTCAGAGCAATCTCTTCCCGGCAACCGTGCATAAATAGGATTATATACAACAACGCGGCCCTTAATATTTTAGGTAAATTAATTTAGTAAATAGACAACAAATTATAACAGCAAGTAACTAATAATTATGCTCAAAATATACTACTTACATTAAGAATACATACAAAATACATAAGTAAAGTATATCAATAAAAATAAATACATAAGTAGTGAATACTAGTAAATAATAATACTAATGAATAATAGATAATGGATGGTAATTTTCATGTTCCAATAGCTGCGTGATATTATGCTTTAATAACCAGTCCTGTTGCTTACAATCAGGTAAACGTACTTCTCGTCCCATCATTTTATATTTTCAAAAAAAAAATAGCAACCTAAAGGTGAGCTTATACGGGCAACTAAAATTGCTAAATTCCAGTCAATACTCGTCAACTATGACGTCACGACTACATCAAGAAATTTACGGCAACGGCAACAAGCATCAATACTGCGCAATACAATATTGAGCGATATGGCGCAACTTTATCAACTAGGCGCCACCCGACCTCTCGCTCTCCCCGCGGAAGCAAGACGGCAAGCCGCAAAAGAAACAAGTGCGAATGAGATATATGCAAAAATTGCTAGGAATTTCCAAGCCCATTGGATATTCGTCAATTCGTATCTGCGACATTGAGCAATATGAAATATCTGGAGCAATTAGAAGCAATATCGCCGCAATTTATTGAAATTGCTCCATTAATTGCTCCAGATCGGTCCATTCGTGTCGCCGAGCAATTATTGACCTCGTGCAAGCGCACCTTAAGTATATCCGAAAAGAATTTAAATATCCAGGTCATATTTATCAATGATGTATGAGCCCCATCAACTCTCTCATCTAAATTACTTGAATATCGGTCCCCATAATACCTCAGGTTCATCGATTACGCTAAATGCTGAAATACGAACCAGAGTTTGTCACCGGCGCGGATCGAATAAATTACCAAGATATATTATTATTAAAATTTGGTCGCTAACTTTGGGACATTAACTTCGAGATGGCAGTGGGACGAGGCACACTGAGAGAAGTATTTTCAGTGGAATGACAATAGCAGCTCACTCAAATTCGGGGCCTTCTCTTATCTTCAAAATTTCTCTCGCCTGAAACACAGGTTCTACCTAGTTCAGGCTAACAAAATAATCTACCTGTTTATAGAAGTAAGGATGTATAGTTAAGATCTATTTTATTGAAATAAATTTATTTTATTTTATTTTAATGACAGCGTAGAATAGAATACAATATTTTTATTCGCTTTATAACCACACATGCGTCGCCCCATGGTTTCACTCACGTAGTTCCCAATCCGGCTATTTTCTCGGGATACAAAATTGGCCATGTGTTGTTCCGGACCATTCTTTATCTATGTACCAAATTTCATCCAAATACATTTAGTCGTTTTTGCGTGAAATAATAACAAACACAACTTTCGTGTTTATTTATTACAGTCCGCGAGATATAAGCTGAGCTTTGCATTAGTGTGAGTGATCACCAAAAGTACAGTCAGACGCAGGACGCTGTGCCCATGTTCTCTTAATAAGGTGTTTCTTCAAACCAGAAGTGCTGCCATCTGAATATGATTTTGATGAAGTGTGGTTGGTGTCAATATATGTTTCATCGGTATAAACGATAGGCCTGCCCAGAATACGGTATTCGTAAATTTTAAGTAAATAAGTTATACGTAGGTGACGGATCTCATGCTTTTCCATTAAAATTTTTCTGTTATTCTCTGTCCTTGACCATTTGAATCCTAAAAGAGATACTTCTTTTCGCAATGACCATATTGATCCTGGATAGTTAATGTCAGCTTGTTGTTTAAGAGTTTGTTGTCTGACTGTACTTTTGGTAATAGATGCGTATGCATGTGATCACTCACACTCATGCAAAGCTCAGCTTATACCTCGCGGACTGTAGCAGGTTATAGTAGGAAAATTAACAAATCTTAAGCCTAAATCATGCATATATTATAAAATGTGAATTGATGATGACTGTTGTTTTAAATCTAAAGAAAAAAGACGTGTGGCACTCGGGGACTGCCGCGGTAAAGCTATTGCATGCATTTTTTATCAACTTATGCAATTATATTTTTTTAAATTTGATTTCTACAGTATTTTTGGGATAATGTTGAGTCTGAGTCACATTTGTTTTTATCATAATCAATCTATTCTATGTCATAATGCTGGAAAGGTTGAGTACAAAATAATATAAACTCATTAAGGTAAAATTTCTACAAAAGATTTAATACAAAATGCTACTTATTTACATTAAGGTTAAAGTTATACAAAGAGATTAAGTACAAAATATCACTTATTTACAGCAATTATTCAAAACAATCTCAAAATCAAATGAGTCAAACAAACTCTCTTACATCTTCATACTGTCATATACTTCTCTTAAAATTAATCACACTAACTAAATAAATATTGGTGGACTATTCACACACATGAAAATCTGACCCCAAACTAAGCAAAGCTTGTACTATGGCGGCCAGATAGCTGATATAATACTTATACAGTTTTAAATACATACTTGCTACTAGCTTTACCCGCAACTTCGTCTGTGCAAAATAAATATTAAGATATATTGATTAGGTAAACGGGTAACTCACGTGTAATGAGGTCGGTCAATCCGACTCGAGTTTCGGCCGCGTCCGGCGGCCTTTTTCAAGGAGAGTGTACGCGCCCGATGGCGTCCCGTTTGGCACACTCATTACACGTGAGTTACCCGTTTACCTAATCAATATGTGTAACAACCACGTTAATTTTAATACTAAAATATTAAGGTAATAATACAATTTCATCAAAATCGGTTCTGTTGTTTAGATGTGAAAGCGTAAGATACATTCGTCCCCCATTTCAACTCCAATTTCATCCCCATACAGGTCGAAATTACAAAATTGCTAGAACAAACATTTATTTGCTTCGTGTCAAGTGTCTATATATTATACAGAGTTTCATGGTTTTATCTTCAACGGTTGGGAATTTTCATATTGACATTCATCCCCCATTTCAACCTCAATTTCACCCCATACAGTTCGAAATCACAAAATTGATAAAACAAACATTTAAGTGCTTCGTATCAGGTATCTAGAGACAAAATTTGATAACTTTGAAAATCACGAATTTTCATACAACAGTTCATCCTTGTTTCACTCTCTTAGGGGTTGAATTTCGCAAAACCCCGTCTTAGTGAGCGCCTACGTGCTAAAAGGGACCTCCATACAACATTTCAGATTCCTAGCATTTGTAGTTTCTGAGATTCCTTGATGAGTGACCTTTCGCTTTTATATTTATAGAAGACTAGCGGCCCGCTCCGGCTTCGCTCGAATAATAACCTAGATATCAACTGCAGCGCCATCTGCCGAGCTGATTTGTGAATCTAAACCTTCCAGGGTCCTACCCAAATATATACAAAAAAAACATTCAAATCGGTCCAGCCATTTAGGTGGAGTTTACTAACAATTAAAAGTGGCATTGATTTATATTTATATAGATATATAAAATATGAAGAAACACCCAGCCACAGTGCAAACATATTTTTTTTATAATGTGACTCATCACTCTATATTATAAACGAGCAGGACATGTGCCTGATGGTAAGCAACATGCCTGCCACATAACAGCACAGTGACACGCTGCTTTTGGAACATGAAGAGTCCAAATTATTACCTGCAGCACTGCACTGCGCTCGTCACCCAGAGATATGAGATGTATTATCTGTATGCCCTGTAATTTCACTGGAAACATTGCCCTTCAAACCGGAACACAGTAATGTTTGCACATTACTGCACTGGGTGGGAATCGAACCCACAACCCTCGGCTTCGCAGGCAGAGCTACTATACCCACTAAGCTCATGGCTTCTAATTCGCTCGCCAGTCTAATTCACTAACATAAGATTATTTTTATTAGTTTATTATTACATCATTATATAAGAACGTGTGGTAACGTCATTCACAAAAAAATCAAAGAATCTGTGTACATAATAAGATAAAATAACTAAGGTATAATACAATTTTGTGTTAATGGTGTGCTTTAGGATTCAGATTTAATTTCTGCCATTGACTTTGATTTTTCTTACATACATTATACATTGATAAATATATGTACAATGATCCCTTCATTGCTATCATACTAAAGTTGTTACCTATGTGGTGAAAATCTCCCGTACTGATTCTCTAGCTGATAAATTATATAAACCATGGATTGCTCTCTTTTGCAATATGAAAACATAGTTCCTGTCCGCAGCCTTTGGCTGTAGCTTCTTCCACAGATTTATCATAGGCACAGGTATTTTCAGATGAAGCTGCTCCTTATCCCATATCCAAGGCTGTTTCATATGTTATTGTGTTCAGGACATACGCGACACTTGACAGTACACACATTTAGATCTCTTTTTATTTGGACATATCCAACAGCATCTGAAACAAGCAAACAAACGCTTATTATATTTTACGCACATAACCTAACTTTGTAAACAGTGTTAAAGATGAAGTTCTAAGCCGAAAATCATCTATTACATATTTATGTACTAGGCTGCTTTATGTATTATACAGAGGTAAATAGTATTAAACGTAAAACTGTACTTACAAAGATGTTTTCACGTTCATGAATTATTCTGAACTACAAAAGTCTTTGTTTCTTGATTGCAAAAAAGTTTGCCTTCTTTGGTTAATTGGAACTACCTATTCCCTTTAGTAAATCCAGATTCCATATTGTTAAGCCAAAACATCTCAATTATAGCACGCTTCTTGGAACATGAAGATTTTCAGCTTTTTCACTATATTTTGCTTTTATGGCACTTTGTTTTTTGTTTATTCATATTTAGTGACATTGACATTCATGTACATCCAAAAATTTTAAACGTCGCGAAATCAGTGTTCCATCTACTCAAAATATTTATCCCTAAACTTAAGTTAAATTAAAAATCCCTAAAATTGATTAAATAGTGACCTAGTGAGCTTTTACGCTGACATTATTGCTTCATTGATATACCTATTCCAAAATATGCTATGATAATAGCCGTTAGAAAGTTATTTTCCCGTTCTCGACGTACTCAAATCCACTACGTATCACGGGAAATCCGTTAAGTTGGCAACACTGCTAAGAGCATTTAGACTGTAAATGTAAAACCATAAGATTGAAAGTCGAATGACCGAGTGGGGAGGACGGCGTGACAGTCTTCCCTCCCTCTTTTTTTGTGAACATAAGAAAGAGATGCACCATTAGTAACAATCGGTCTCCAGGCCCGCGATAAAAGCTATGCAATAGCTTAAAAAAATACTAAAACTAATCTTCGAATAACCCACCCCGAACTGCTCCTGAAGCAAATGTGCCCATGACGCTCGCCACGTTCCCACGTTGAATGGCAATAGCCAACCTTTGCTCCGGAAACAAGCAAGAGCGAGAGTCACCCGTATTCTCCCTGTGCCTGCGGCTAAATTCTGAGAGGAACCCTTTATAGCCTCTGCTCTCTAACAACCCAATGTCTCCAAAGCCACAGGCACAAATTTCTACTGTATTTCCACTTCTTCTTATCAGCGGCATCCTCTACCGCGGCTCAGTGAGTGGATAGTGTGACCCAGGTGGCTGGCAGAGACAGCGCTGATGCAAGTGGCGACCCAAATTAGGCACTTCCCATTCTTCTAGAGCACCAGAGTCACCCATCTGGTCTCTTGCCGTCGGATCTGCATAAGCTCGGGCTTATGCAGATAGCCCGAGGGCTCAAGTACGCAAGGAGCGCCCGCCGTTTTAAGGCTCTCCGAACTACGGCATTGAGTGTTTGGTGTCGGGAGAACCTTCCTGCTTACCATCGAGAACTCAAAGCAAGACCATCGGCTTCTACAAGGAGCCGCAGGTGCATTTATGGAGTTCACATGGAGTCCAGGTGAAGAGCCACCACCACGCGCAACGAGTTGTCTTCTAATAAGGTGCCAAAGTGAGGAGAAGGTAGCGCGTGCAACCATGCTCCAGGCTGTGAGACAGCCCGGTCATATCCACCCCGAGCCACAGGTCAAAAGTTGTGCTTGGACCCGCTTAACCCCAATAGCATCCCACTCCCGTTAGCTTTGAGACTCTACGGAACTCGACTCCCTGGAGTTGAAGGTACTCCAGACCAGCAGGATTTATACCAAGTACGCCAAAACTCACAGGAATAAAAACTCACGTGTGGTAAATATAAGTAGTCAGTCCAGTCCAACTTACATAAGTACCGGCCGCATCCGGCAGCCTTTTTCAAGGAGAGTGCACGCCCGTGACTGCTGCTCGTTTGGCACGGACTGGACTGCCTATAATCTATTTCACACGTGAGTTAACCCGTATATTCGTTTAAATTCAAAATCATCTATAAAATGAATGAATCACGCCAACTCTCAGTGTGCCTGCGCCGCTGAGGAACCGCACCGCGTTCTGACACTCGCACAAATTAACGAGTTGCGATCCAACGTGCGATCGCGGCGATAGCGGCCCTTCCGATACCGACCGACCGATACCGACCTGCTACCACCCGGGCAGGGCCTCAGCTAGGCACCACGAGAGAGGGGCACTAGTTTTTATGATGAGTGCCTGGGCGACAGAACCTTTCTCGGTTTAAGATCGGATATAACGATGTTTTATGAAAGTGAAACCTAGCTACCTATCTTAATCGATTAATCGCCCCCGAAACCCCTGCATCTAACCCAGCTACTCTAGCTCTGCATCAAACTTCATTCATATTTTTTTTATAAATAAAGTGTGACGAGACGAACAGGACATGTTTTTTTTTACTTAAATAGGTTTACAATTGACCGCCATCTCGCCTGTTGTTAAGCGACGATGCGGCCTACGATGAAGCGTGCTTACCTAGAAGAAACCGATTCACTCTCGACTTGAAGACACCAAGATTATAACTATCGGGGAAAATCTACTCTGATAGCTCATTCCACAGCCTAGACGTTCTTATCACAAAAGTAGAGTCAAACCTCTTTGTTCATGTCTTTGGAACATCAACCATGAAACGATGTCGCTTTCTCGAGCTACGAGCAGTTCTATGGTATTAAGTTATGCAGATCTGTCGCGCACTCTCCGAAATGTATCCGATAAAAAACCGATAAGCTAGTAATTTAGCGGCGATGTTCATGACTTTGAAGTCTTTTTCGCACAAGAGTATCATTGCCTATGAGCTTTTTGGCACGTTTCTCGATCGATTCCAGAGCCTCGACCTGATACTTAGCCGAACCATCCTAAAGGTGCGAACAGCACTTCATACAAGAGCGAATCTGTGCTTGATATAACACAAGCAACTTGTTCAGACCTGAAGTACCTTCGAACCTTTGAGAGGACACCTAGTTTTTTGGCAGCTAATTTAGCTTTGTACTCGATAAAAAAGCCAAAGTTGAGCGTTGATGACAAGGTAACACCCAAAAGCTCGAGATGGTTGTGCCTGATGGCAAGGAACATGCCTGCCGCATAACAGCACAGTGACACGCAGCTATTGGAACATGAAGAATCTAAATCATTACCTAGCACTGCACTGCGCTCGTCACCTAAGAGATGTTATATCTCTAAACCCTGTAAGTTCTCTGAAAATATTGCCTTTCAAACCGGAACATAGTAATGTTTGCATATTACTGCTTGGCGGTAGATAACTGGCAAAGGCGTGGTACTTCCCCAGGCGGATTCTGCTTAGAGTCCTACCTCTACAAAGATTTAGTAGTGGGTTCATGATATTATGGTCCCCAACATCCATATTTCCATCTATCTTTATACCCTCTCCTACTAATAAGATAAATGTGGACGTTTCAAATTTTAGCTCACAGACAAAAATATGTTTGCAAGTAAAGCAAATACCCATTATGCACTTAAGATTACTACTGCAGCTAAAAAAAAAACTGATAACTTTAAAACAGCCGAACCGATTTCAGTGAATCATAGCTCAGGCTTATTAATATTCCAATTAATATTAAACAAAACACAAAAACAGAGATAAATCAAATCGGTTCAACCGTTCAGGAGCTAAGATGCCATATACACACACGTCACACATAATCAAATAATGATCTGTCGTTTTTCGTGGGGGATTGAATAACAATGTGTCTACAGACACCCGTACACCAAAATATAAGATTGTTTGTGCCGATATTGTTACTGGAGAACTGGAGGAACAACAAAGTAAGTAGGGCCTAAAATTCCTAAACTCATCCCTGTGGCTGCCATCATCTGCAATCAGGGCGATACCGGAGCGGAATTGCGTAAATCATCGCTTCTTAACTCGAGAGTACGCAGATCGATTACGATTGCGGTGAATTATGGCTGATGACCGCTTTGGGTGATGTTTGTGCTACGCTCAAATAAAGCTTCTTTAAGATACTACAATGTGTATTTTATTTTAAGCTAGCAAGGTTATTTACTGCCCTAATATTATAAAATAATAATGACAATACTACACTTGACTTTATCCCGATCTAAATGATTATTGAGTTATATTGATTAGGTAAACGGGTAACTCACGTGTAATGAGGTCGGTCAATCCGACTCGAGTTTCGGCCGCGTCCGGCGGCCTTTTTCAAGGAGAGTGTACGCGCCCGATGGCGTCCCGTTTGGCACCGTTTGGCCATCGGGCGCGTACACTCTCCTTGAAAAAGGCCGCCGGACGCGGCCGAAACTCGAGTCGGATTAACCGACCTCATTACACGTGAGTTACCCGTTTACCTAATCAATATGTGTAACAACCACGTTAATTTTAATACTAAGATTATTGAGTTGTCTCGACGTCGGCTGTTCTAGTCAAGAGAACGGCGGGATGTGTGGTTCGGGAACCTCCACGTGGTGCACCCGCATCCCGCATCACACAACAACTTGCCTCGGTGCCATCTTGTTGTGTGATGGCGAATCCCGGCTGGGGCTGGGAACTTTTGCACGCGCGCCTCTCCTGCTTGACCAGTGCGTGTAGAGGTTGGGGAGAGGGACTGGAAGCGAAACTTCGAAAGTAAAATTTCGAAATCTTCCAGATGAGGTTCCTCTACGAGCACTCTGGTTACTAGAGTGTTCAGTGGAGTGATCAGGCAGAACCGGGTCTATCCCTAGCCGCGGTGATGAGGGTGGAACTCTCGCTGCCGACCATCTTCGTCCTGGTGCGACAGTGAGAGGTCGTGTGAGTTGCAATTCTCGCTCCTAGAGGAGTGAGCCTCGCGTTTCTTCTCTGCGGAAGCGGACATGGGAGCGAGCCTGCATGCCACTCAGGCTCACACCCCATGCATACGTAAATTTAATGTATTTCGCCCACATAAAAAAAGTCAAGAGAACGGGAACTCTGCCAACTCGGAGACGCTAATTCGAATTTTACGCGCACCATTGTCTTTTCGAAGTGAAAACTTCTTTAGGCGCGCCTAGACAGATTTTTCGTGGGCTGTGAATTAAATTCATTCGTCACGCTCGGGTATGGTAAGAAAGCTTCGGGTAAACTCGGGACCATGGCTATTGGCCATCTAGAAATACGTCAGCCAATTGGAAATGCTGAAAGGGCGTGGACAGGCCATCATGGCATGACCATCTGGAAACGCATCAGCCAATGGGAAATGCTGACGCATTTTTAGATGGCCATGCCAAGATGGCGAGGCCACGCCCTCCTCCTCCGCCGCCCTCACGGTTACACCCGTGTAGTTTTCAAGGTAAGCTATCAAATTCTAAGTTATAAGTTTTCACTTCTATCGGCAGTTAGTTTGTTCCTATGACTGCCAATTTTTTTATAGTATAGAGTGACAAGATGATCAGAACATGTGCCTGATGGTAAGCAACATGCCTGCCCATAACATTATAGAACAGTAACACGCGCCTATTGGAACATGAAGACTCCAAATCATTACCTAGCACTACACTGCCGTTGTCACCCGTAGATATAAAGTGGTTTATCTCTTAACCCAGTAATTTATCAGGATACATTGCCCCTTAAACCGGAACACATATTTGCAAACTACTGCTTGGCGGCAGAATAACTGGCATAGGTGTGGTACTTCCCCAGGCGGACTCTGCAAAGAGCCCTAACACTACATTTTTTTCGAAGACATGTGCGTAGTGCTGTTTACTTAAAAAACGGTGAAGGAAAACCATCATGATCCTAGAATTTCGAGGTCATGTGTCGTCTACCAACCCTCACTGGGCCAGCGTGGTGGATCATGCCCTTGACTCTCTCCTTGTGAGAGCAGCAGTGGAAAGATACAGGGGTGCTTATCTGCTTATGCTCTCTCTATCTATCTCGACGTTTCAGCAGTGTTACAAGCGTCGAGGTCTCAGTCTTCTCGTGACCAGGTCAAATTCCGAAAGTTTGAGAACTGTAGGTACAAGAATAAATATTTTTTTTCAAAATAGTTAGAAATAAGAATGCGTAAACGTAGCGTAGGACAACCTGAGACTAGATGGAGTGACGAAATACGGAAGACAGTAAGCAGTGGATGGAGACATATAGCCGAGGACAGGGCTGAATGGCGCGCCATGGCAGAGGTCTATGTCCAGCCTAAGATATTAGGCTTATGATGTTGAAATGCGCCAGTTTGACATTTTGTTCAATTTCTTTTTCGAAATTTTGATTGATGTTTGTTAAAATTGAGAACTACCTTTGACAAGTACATTTTCATCCAAAAAACGTCTCATTGTGCGATATTTCATCATCATCATCAGCCGCAAGACGTCCACTGCTGAACATAGGCCTCCCCCCGAGATTTCCACAACGAACGGTCCTGCGCAACCTGCAACTAGCGGTTTCCAGCGACCTTTGTGAGGTCATCTGTCCATCTAGTGGGAGGCCGTCCAACACTGCGTCTTCCGGTTCGTGGTCGCCACTCGAGAACCTAGCTTTCTTCCCCATCGGTTGTCAGTTCTGCGAGCGATGTGGCCTGCCCATTGCCACTTCAGCTTAGCTACTAGCTACTCTTCGAGCTATGTCGGCTACTTTCGTTCTTTTGCGAATATCCTCATTACGGATTCTGTCGCGCAAAGTGACTCCGAGCATACCTAGCTCGCTCCATAGCTCGCTGTGTGACTTTGAGCTTTGTTATGAGGCCTACAGTGCGATATTTATTGTGTATGTATAATAAATTGTGGTTATATAGTGGGTTGCTCCACTATAAAACTTAGATTTTGGTTAAGTAAATCATCAGAAAGTAGAAGTAGAAAATCACTAAAATGTTGTCTTTTCTTGCGCGCGCGCTCGCTTCCGAGCAGGCCATCTTATCACACCGGTAGTGTTCCAATCTATCACTCAACAGTGAGAAATAGTTACAAAATTGTGTAAAAGCGAAGACTAATGAGTTGTCGAATTTGCTTTTTCAACATCTGCAACAAGCTGATGTGTTGGCTAATCGTTCCACACTTTACGACCGTGACGCGAACATACCGAAACTTCCTCGTTCCAGAAACTATCCACTACTCCCATTGATTACGATCAAAATAATTCACTACATCAACGAAAACAAACACCTACGTTCACGTGAGAAAATTCGGTATAATGTTATTACAAACATCAAGTGGCGTATAAAACGATCAACAGGTCGATATATATATCTGTCAGCGAGTGCTGCCATCTATCAAGCAGGGCCAGCAACGGCAAGGTGTAATGTACGCCGGTGATTGACAGATGGCGCTGCGCTGTTAGTGTTTGGCGCGCGGGGAAAAGAGTGTTTTCCCGATTTGATTTAGATCTTGTTTACCTTTTTACCTGATTTGTTACGTAGTAAGGTGAAAATAGTATTTATAATGCAGGATTTATTTTCAGACGGGATGTTTTGAATTATTTTTAGAGGTTCTGTTTTATATTATGACTAGCTGCGCTGCGCGGTGTAACCCGGTGCTAACCAATTTTTCACAATCATTCATTTCCGCCAAATACTAACTTCGAGGGTTAATTTTTATAAAAGGGTAAATACCATATTTATTTATATATTATCTAATCAAAAGTATAAACAGTTTCAGGCTTCTTCCTTCAAAACTATCGAAACCTCTTTAAAAAAATTAATCCCCTATTTCAACCCCCACCTAAAAATACTCTTTTTTATTTATTCATTTATTTCAGACTATATACATAAAATGTCATAAAACATAAAATGTCCATAAAAATACAAATTAATAATTGTATTTTTAATTTGTAATTGTTTTTTTGCTTTAAAAAGAGAAGACAGATCATAATCTTTTGTCAGCCTCTAGAGTGCTCTAGAGTGAAAAAGGACTTCACCACATTGCCCTCAAATTGGTTCAGTTTAGGCGCGAAAGCATAACAGACTTATTGTTTAAATTTATGAGATTTATCAAAAATGGATTCAAATCTGTTAGTCCGAGCGTAAATACAAAGGTATTCTTTATATAATCTTTTTATAATACTACTACTTTTTTCAAATACCATCATAATATTATGGATGCACTGATCGGGTAGAAATTTGAAACATAGGTACTTTTTCTCACAAGCAAATGATGGAGCGTTGGTTGTTGTATGTATTTTATGTTAAAATCTGTTAGTCCTAGTGCGTAAGCACTAGTGTAAACTCGGACTGATTTGAATCCATTTTTGTAAAAATTAAAGTCAAGGTTGTGGTACGCGCTGTCTGAGTGGGGTTTTCCGTAGAATACTATATTACTGTCTTGGTATTTGTACTTTTTATTTTCTAATAGTTACCTAGCAGACACTGTGTTGTTATGGGCATACTCACTATCAGGCATATGTCTAAAAACTAGAACGAAGTAACCAATTCGTACTTTTGTAATAGGACCGTCTAGGCCTCTAGGCCATAAAATGCGTTGACTGAGTGGGTTTTCCCAGTGGATACAATCTTGATCTTGATGTCTTCAGGTCGAGAACCAATCGAGATATTCTAGGTAAGCACGATCCATCGTTGACCACATCATCGTATAACATCAGGCCAAATGATGGTCAAAACCATTTATTGTTAAAAAAATATACATGTACCTCTATATATTTGTTGTTAATTATAATTTAACTAGAGGACTGTCCCGACTTTGGCCACGGTACATACATAAATGGCACTCAGGAATCACATTTATATCCAACAGTAAAATAATTTTTGAAATCGGTCCAGTAGCGCTTGAGATTAGCGCGTTCAAAACACTTTCCTTTTTAGGGTTCCGTATAACGTAAAAACGGAACCCATATAGATTCGTCATGTCTGTCTGTCTGTCTGTCTGCCTGTCTGTCTGTCTGTCCGTCCGTATGTCACAGCCACGTTTTGCCGAAACTATGATAACTACACTATTGAAACTTGGTAAGTAGATATATTCTGTGAACCGCATTAAGATTTTTACAAAAAAAAGAAAAAAAACAGAAAAATTAGGCTTGCCCCCATGCTGACAACTGAAACTCAATTTTTTTTTCTTCAAACCTACATGTGTGGGGTATCTATCGATAGGTCTTTGAAAATGATGTTGAGGTTTTTAAGTTAAAGAGACACTTCCAGAGTGGTAAAATGTGTGCCCCGCCCCCTCTAACTTCTAAAGTAAGAGAATGAAAAAACTAAAAAAAATATATGATGTACCTACATTACCATGCTAACTACCAATGAAAATTGGTTTGAACTCGATCTGATGAGTAGTTTTTTTTAGTACGTCATAAATACACTATTATTAAAACTTCGATCAAAGTTACAACGAACTACAAGAACTATGTGTACTATGTATATTATGTTACTTGCTGCAACGGAACCCTTCATGGGCGAGTCCAACTCGCACTTGGCCACTTTATTTTAAATTAAATTAGTTTAGATATAAATGCAAATACTGTTTATAATGATTTAGTGTAGTAATGTAACAATATATAACAATGTCACTCAAATGACAAATTTCAACAAAAAAACCGTCCTGCGCTGTGGCTGTTCCTGGTTATTTATTATTAATTATATAATATATACAATTATTCATTAAATTTGTGTCTAACCTTATTTAAAACATACCAGCATTTTATTTTCACAACTTCAGTAACATCAATCCACCGAACCCCGCCATAAACCATCTTGCGAGCAATCTCCACTAATTCTTCTGCACATAACATTTTTCAAGGCATAAATCAGAGATCGGCCGTCAGCGATCAATATCTGGCATGATGTAGTGATCGCTTCTATATTTCACTCTACTTACTCCCTCTTCAAAATTATCGGGGCTTAGCTTGGCCAGAGTAGCCGAGGAGAGGATGGGAAGGTGCTCTACGTTGGTTTATTAACAAAACTTTAATACAATGACCTCTACATTTTACCTACATAGGTACTATATACCTAAAACCTAACAAAACGTATATGAATTATCCCTAGATGTAACTGTTATAGAGTCTGCAAGTGAACTACATAATCGAATACCACATTGCACTTTCTGACTTGTAGCTTGAAAAAGCGACATCGTTTCATGGTTGACGTTCCAAAGATTCGAGGGAAGACGTTTGACTTTTAATGATAAGAATGTCTAGACCAGTAGACCACATCGTCGTTTAAAATTAGGTGAGATGGCGGTCAAGTGTAAACCTATATTAGTTTAAAAAAAACCCATTTAAGTTCAAAAGATAATCAAGATGATCAAGTCCTATAACAGTCAGAAGCATGCGCATAATGCTATCGGCATTACCACGCTAAATGGCAATGCTTTTTATGTTGGGCCTAATAAATACCAGCATTTTGGTATCTCGTTGCATTGAACATAATGCTCGGAAAGGTTTTTAAAAAAAGTGTTTAGCCAAACCCTTTTATTTGATACCCAAATAGATATACCTAGAGGAAATAATTCGCCATTTTGTGGCGGCAGTCATCTTTGACCGATATTCATCAATCACAGCTAAAAACACTCCTGACTAATTCATAGTTAACAACCTATCTGATTAAACAACTCAGTAGAGCATCTTATCCTCCATTGCTGCAGCGAGTAGCCAATCTCGTCCATAGACAATTTATTAGTTCACATCACGAGAGGGTTAGCGCAGCCGCGAGTAATCTGTACCGTTGCGAACTGCGCCCGACGGTCGGTCAGCCGGAGAGACTCTGCTATGGGCAAGGAACACAAACAATGACATTCTACTACCTATAATATTCTTCAAAAAATAATAGGTCAGTTTTGAAAAAGATCACTCAACCCTACTAAATAATATTATAATGAATTGTCCACCAATATAAAAAAAAATTGGCAGTCATAGGAATTGCCAATAGAAGTGAAAACTTGCTGTTGCCCTGGTACTGGTACCTAGGGGCAAACGCAACTCTTTTATATTTCTGTTGTCCTGGTATTTGGAGATAAACGCTGGGCTGTTGGAGGTAGGTAATCGAAACTCTTTACTGTTTCTGTTGCCCTGGTACCTACCTGGCCGTTTTTACCGAGACTACCCGAAGATTTCATATCCGATCCGATCCATTATCATATCCAAGCGTGACGATTGATGAATCCATTTCACACCCCACGAAAATTCTGTCTATAGCGCGCCTAAAGAAGTTTTCACTTCAAAAAACTCGCAGTGTTAGGTTGCCAATAGAAGTGAAAACTTATTAAGAGTTTGATAGCTCACTTTGGAAACTACGCGGTTGAAACCAGAGAGCGTGGTCAAGATCCCAAATTCACCAGAAAATGTCTTATCATTCCCGAGCTTGACGCTAGAATTGAATTCACAGCGCCTATAAAATCTGTCTGTGGTGACCCAAAGGAAATTATCACATAAAAAAAAGTCAATGTGTAGATATTTGTTGCTCCATCACGTCGTAGCATACGGATCGAGCTGAAATCTGGAATACAGGTAGATTATAGTAGTGGTAGGACTCCTGGGGAAGTACCACACCTTTGTCAGTTAGTCGACCGCCAAGCAGCAATGTGCAAACATTACTGTGTTCTGGTTTGAAGGGCAATACCCCTATCTATATATTATAAGAACGTTGCTGTTATTTTATTTTTCACATTATAAAAATTTGCTTTACTACATTGTATTTATAAAACTGTAATTTTGTTCTTGTTCAGTCTGTTCGAAAAGTAATTTGAAGGGTAATAGAAACCTGCAACACAAGCTTTGCTTAGTGCAGGTTCTGTATAAAAAAGAAAAAAAAAATGTTTCCAGAGAAATTACAGGGCTTAGAGATATAACAACTTAGATCTCTGGGTGACGAGCGCAGTGCAGTGCTAGGTAATGATTTGGACCGTTCATGTTCCAATAGCTGCGTGTCACTGTGCTGTTATGTGGCAGGCATGTTGCTTACCATCAGGCGCATGCCCTTCTCGTTTCGTCACTCTTTATTTAAAAAAAATAAAAAAAATATAAGCTCTAAGAACACATAGGCTATTTGCTTTTGCTTTTTACCCCGGGAAAATAAAGGGAACGAGTACTACGCGGCTAAAACCGCGGGGCGATGGTAGTATTTAAATATTTTATTACCAATACAAATATTATATCACACGCGCAGTTGCTGTTACCGTTATTTCCACCTGATAGAGCAGCCTAACGCCCAAGCTACACGAGGATAGCTTTTAGCAAGCTAGTATTTCTGGTTGCCTGGCAGAGATCGCTCTTAGCGATGAGGTCGCCGTTTGTTTCACTAGAGTTAAGAATTTATCTTTTCGTTTATTTATTTTTCTTTTTGTGTTGTGAACGTTAAAGTGTTTCTATCTATCTATTATTTCTAGCTTCGTGTAGATAAATAAATAAATATTGGTGGACAATTCACACACAACACCATCTGACCCCAAACTAAGCAAAGCTTATGTGATGGCGGCCAGATAGCTGATATAATACTTACATAGTTTTAAATACATACTTATTATACATAGAAACACCCAGACACAGTGCAAACATTTGAATTCATCACACAAATATTTGCACTGGGTGGGAATCGAACCCACGACCCTCGGCTTCGTAGGCAGAGCTACTACCAACTAAGCCACGAGGCCAGTCAAAGCTAGCGTTGCGTAGCGTTGTCTACACGAAGCTAGAAGTAGGTACTAGCTTGCTAACTCAATAACACTAGCTTGCTTTCCTAACATGAAAACTCAGCCTTGTAAGTAGCTCGGGCATATGAGCTAAGCCACACTATAATCTGTGTTTCAAATTTCGATACGATCCGTCCAGACACTACGCCGTTATTGAGCAACAAACATCAAAATTTTAACATTGGTTATATGCTACAAAAACTGCTCTTTTTTATTTCCATTAAGGCCGATTTAAACTGAACGAACACAGAGCTAGAGCTGGAACAAGAGCATTCTTTCTCGATCTTTTAGTGTAAACGAAAGATCGTTTTTAGCGTTTTCCATATTATATATTCCATAGAATCTTTGCGAACGCAAACAAAACAACGAAAGAAAGCTCTACGTTTGTTTACACCAAATGAATTTGATACAGTGGGGATAGAATGAGCATTCGCTCGTCTGATGTAAATCGGCCTTTACAGTTCTATTTTCTAAAATATTTTGCAAAAGCAACGCGAAATATACCGCCATGGCTACCTCTATACGGCTAACACTACACTCCTCGATCTCTAAGAGTGAGTGATCCGGGCTCGCCCTGGGGAGCCCTCCATCAGGACTGAACACTCTCGAGCGAGCGCCGGATTTAATGTGGCGGGATTTTAAGTTGATTAGATGGGACTCGTCAAACTTAAACTTATTTATAATTATATATTGTTGAAACATAGTACCTATAGAGTGATGAAAGTCTAGTCTGAGTGGGGGGTCTACCGCCGAACGAAAAATGTCATCGCTTTGATGTTTCTCTCTCTTTTCTTTTCGCTTGAAATGATAGAGACAGCATTAGCAAAGCGATAGCCGATTTAGTTAGGCGGTAGAGACTCGGGACATGTGGTAAGTAAACAACATGCCTGCCACATAACAGCACAGTGAAACGCAGCTATTGGACTATGAAGAGTCCAAATCATTACCTAGCACTGCACTGCGCTCGTCTAAAACATATCTCTGAGCCCTGTAATTTATCTGGAAACATTGCCCTTCAAACCGGAACACAGTAATTTTTCACATTTATAAGGCTTTGCCCTGTAGTTTTACCAGTACATTATTATTTTACCCGTTACTTTCTGTGATAAACAAGCCTACATGCTAATCCTAAATGCTAATGCTAAAAGTTACGGCTGGTCTAGTCGGGAGAACGGCGGCTGCCGATCCGGAGACCCCGGGTTCAAACCCCACACGCACCACTGTCTTTTCGAAGTCATGTGCGTAATGCCGCTAACTTAAAACGGTGAAGGAAAACATAGTGAGGAAACCGACATGTACCTAGAATCTCTCAAAGTCATGTGTCTTCCGCCAACCCGCACTGGGCCAGCGTGGTGGATTATGGCCTTAATTCTCTCCTTGCGAGAGAAGGCCCCGAGTCCCAGCAGTGGGAACGTTTAGTGGGCTGTTGATGATGATGACATGCTAATCCAGGCTATATTATATCCAAGTTTCAAATTTCAGATGTTATGACGTTATTGAGCAACAGACATACATACATTGACATTTATAATATTAGTAGGATGATAGATCGATTTTTCTAAATGACTCAGTTGTTGGTAGTAACTCTGCCTACAGTGACAATCGAGAATCGATAGTAATTTTTTTTTTGTTTGGTAGGTTCAGAAGTGGTCCCATAAACATTTTATCAAAATCGCTGGTTGTGGTGGTTTTTGAAATATAAACAATAACTAAAATTTCCTTACCTTTACTTAGATGACGTACTTGGAGCTTTCACAAAAAATATGAAGTTTAATTTTAAATTGAAATTGGTTATTTTTTTTTATAAATTGTTTTCCGTAGAGTTTTTTTTTAATTTGATTCAAAATATAAATTAGAACTACATCTCTATTTTAACTAAAATTTGAACTAAAATTTTACTAAAACTCATATCGTAATCAACATCGCACTTCCAAGACAATGAGTTTATTCACTTAAAATCGTGCTTTTCCATAAAAATCATACAAAACTTCCGGCGGAAGTGCAGAATGTATTTTCGCCGCCATAAATAGCGGAAACATTGTCGTTAATTATGAAACTAAGACAATGGCAAGTGGAAACTCAAAAAACTAATGGCGCTATCCATCACCAGATGTCGCCGCTCCGGGGAAGCAGCGAGCTTATACAAAACTATAATATTAAATTTATATTTAACACATTTTGTGGATTGAATTTTTTATTTCGTGACCTTTTTTGAGTTATCCATTAAAATGCGAGATCCTTTTAAAATTTAAATTTCGGCGTTTGCTATAAATGCGAAAGTTTGAATTTTGTTGCTAAATTACGTCGGAACGCCTGAACGGATCGGGTTGAAATTTGAAAAACAGATAGATTTTTTTTGGAATACAGAGACATTTATTAGACTACTTTTTATCCCGACGAAATAACGGGACCGGGAACTACTACTACTACCGGGTTTTAAACATTTTTTTTTCTGTCAAGATGTTAGTGTTAGTTCTCTCCTAAAAATACTTGACCGATTTTTGTGGTTTTTTGAAGTGAAAACTTCTTTAGGCGCGCCTAGACAGATTTTTCGTGGGCTGTGAATGGAATTAATTCGTTACGCTCGGGTATGATAAGAAAGCTTCGGGTAAACTCTGGACCATGGCTATTGGCCATCTAGAAATAAGTTAGCCAATGGGAAACGCTGAAAGGGCGTGGACAGGCCATCATGGCATGGCCATCTAGAAACGCATCAGCCAATGGGAAATGCTGACGCATTTCTAGATGGCCGTGCCAAGATGGCGAGGCCACGCCCTCCGGTTACACCCGTGTAGTTTCCAAGGTAAGCTATCAAATTCTGAGTTATAAGTTTTCACTTCTATCGGCAGTTCTTATGACTGGCAATTTTTTTTTGGTGTACTTGGTACGAGAATTGTTCTTAAAGTATTTTGCACTCCCCTGCTCTCTTCGTGAAAAAATCGTGATTTAAAATTTAATAATTGTATTTTTTTACTGCATTTTTTAAGTACATATTTATATGTGATCTCGGTTTACCAAGTAATACAGGGAGATAGATCTAAGGTACGACACATCTGCCCGGAAGATACCTCTGCTTTGCTTTTCATTTCAAGATTCCCACATTTTAGTGATTTTTAAAATCTAAATTTAATTTTAAATTGACGTCGGTTTTTAGGGTTCCGTAAAACGTAAAAACGGAACCCTTATAGATTCGTCATGTCTGTCTGTCTGTCTGTCTGTCCGTCCGTATGTCACAGCCACTTTTTGCCGAAACTATGAGAACTACACTGTTGAAACTTGGTAAGTAGATGTATTCTGTGAACCGCATTAAGGTTTTTGCAAAAGTTTTTTAAAAAAACAAAAATTAGGGGTGCCCCCCATACTGAGAACTGAAGCGCAAAAATTTTTTTTCATCAAACCTACACGTGTGGGGTGTCTATCGATAGGTCTTAAAGAATGATGTTGAGGTTTCTAATTATAATTTTTGTCTACACTCAATAACTTGCGCGAGAGACGGTTCCAAAGTGGTAAAATGTGTGTCCCCCCCCCCCCTCTAACTTCTAAAGTAAGTGAATGAAAAAACTAAAAAAAATATATGATGTACATTACCATGAAAACTACCAACGAAAATTAGTTTGAACTCGATCTGATGAGTAGTTTTTTTTTAATACGTCATAAATACACTATTATTAAAACTTCGATCAAAGTTACAACGAACTACAAGAACTATGTGTACTATGTATAGATATTATGTTACTTGCTGGAACGGAACCCTTCATGGGCGAGTCCAACTCGCACTTGGCTACTTTATTTGTTTTATCGGAGAAAACAAATCAATTACGTAACAAACAAGTATCAATGTACTTTTTGTTTAATTACTCTAGTCTTTCAAATCAAATCCACAAAAGGTATAACTCATAAATTTGTTTTGTTAATGTAATAAAAAGTTTATCCATCTATCCGTCTATCGACACTGTTTTGTAGTACGGTGACAAATAGTATAAAGACCCATCAGTTACCTAGGGTAGTATAGTATAGATAATGTCGGGGACTAGGCGACCTTCCGACCTGTCCGTTTCATCACGGCCCGCTCGTGTTTTCATTAGCCGAGTTTAACGTATGACGCGGCGGGGGACTAAATCTTCATTTTTGACGTCCCACGGGTGTGGACTGGGAGCTATAGAGAATGGAAATGGCTTTTGGCCGGGCTTTTAGCTACTGATACACAATGCACAGCTATGTTAAAAATAAGCTTTATGTATTCTATTTGTGTGTATGTCAGTTTGATATGTTTTACTAGTAGCCTATGATTTCACGAAGCCGGCCTATTAATTAATTTAATGTAACGAAAAATCGTGATTTTTTTTTCCGACTTAAAAAAGGTGGAAGCTATGATGAGCTCGGTATTACGTCTTTTGTAAGTATATTACGCGATAGCTCCGCTTATTGTGAATCAAATTAATTTTTTTTTGTTTGGTTCATACTTCAGATATATGATACCACATAATTTTTGTCGAAAGTAGTGGTAGGACACTTAGCAGAGTCCGCCTGGGGAAGTACCACACCTTTGCCAAATATTCTACCGCCAAGCAGTAATGTGCAAACTTTACTGTGTTCCGGTTTGAAGGGCAATGATTCCAGAGAAATTACAGGGCTTAGAGACATTATATCTTAGATCTCTGGGTGACGAGCGCAGTGCAGTGCTAGGTAATGATTTGGACTATCATGTTTCAATAGCTGCGTGTTACTGTGCTGTTATGTGGCAGGCATGTTGCTTACCACCAGGCACATGACCTGCTAGTCTCGTCACTCTATGCTATAAAAAAAAAAAAAAAAACGTAATATAGCAATTTTTGAAATAGCAACAACACAAATAAAAAATATGTTTACCTCGATGATATATTTGTGCTACCTCTCTGTCTAATTGGAACAATATGAGTCGAGTTTCAAAGAATGTATGATATTTAGTCCAGTGGCTTAATTTAATTTTGAATTGAAGTCCGTTTTTGTTTTTCGGGACAAAATTAAATTTTTGAAGGCAAAGTCAAAGTCTTTTATTGAAAAACATGTATACATTTACTACAAGTAAGGTATAACAGTAATTATATGGCCTTGAATTATGAATATTTTAAAGATGTTACTCATTCGAAGTCACTTCCTGTAATCTATGTATCTCTGTTCACATGTCTGGTCCTCAACGCGGGGACAGGCCTAATGTAGATATATCGTCGGGAGTTCGGACGGACAGCAGTACCGAGATGTTAAATAATAAGGTTCTGCCTTATTTATAGGAGCCTGGGGGCTTCAGCTTTTTGTGCTGCTTCGCTAACGAGTCCGGTGGCTTTGTCTTATGTACTTGTCTTGTTAAAAATTCAAAACATGTCCATTTAGAAGGTTTGGTTTAAGTTATTGGACTTACTGAGTGCGCAGAGGCGATGAGAGATGAAAAAACTGATTGCCGTTAGGAACACAGAAAGGAACCGATCGTGTGGTTGTGCATCTACCAAAATTTGAGTCTTGAAGTTATCTGAAAACCCCGCGGAAGCGGATATGAGGAACTCAAACTCTATTAATACTCTTTATAACTTCTACTTCTAGGATTTGGAATGCGTTGCTTTAGTGGTTATAGTCTTGGTATCTTCTATAATCGAAGAGTAGTAAAGTATTAGTAAAGAGTAGTAAAGTATTAGTAAAGAGTAGGAAAGTAGTAAAGAGTTTCGAAATCGGTTTCTCCTAGATGAACATGGTCCACTAGAGTAACAATACTGTACTGTGAATAATTATTAAATTTACTATGCCTAGTACATAATTTAGGATGGTGAAATTATTTAGGTCATTCCGCAGTTTTATAAAATTAACGATTTGTACTCTTAAGTAGATATTATATTTTACAATTACAACAATTACAACTTTTATTAAGGTTTGCTCGCAAAGGGCATACTGTTGTAAGTACTGGAAATATAGTAACTTCGTAACCTACCAACTAGTTTGTACACAGATCAACAATAAATTATTCTTATTCTGATTCCATCGAGAACCGTAACGTGGTTTAATATCAGGCGAGCTGGCGGTCAGGTGTAAACCTATAGAAGTTTAAGAAAAAAGATGGTGTGTAAATATATGTATATTTATGTACACACACACATAATATGTATATATATATTTATTTATTTTAATAGCATAGAGTGACGAGACGAACAGGTCATGTGCCTGATGGTAAGCAACATGCCTGCCACATAACAGCACAGTAACACGCAGCTATTGGAACATGATAATCCAAATCATTACCTAGCACTGCACTGCGCTCGTCACCCAGAGATCTAAGATATTATGGCTCTAAGCCCTGTAATTTCTCTGGAATCATTGCCCTTCAAACCGGAACACAGTAATGTTTGCAAATTACTGCTTGGCGGTAGAATATGTAGACCGGTGGAGGCAGATCATCTGCTCCAGATATCACCCCGTTGCTGACCACGATCCTCAAACATGAGAGATCAACTGCAGGGAGAAATTACACTTACCTCATGCCTTGGTACGAGTAGTAAGTCTGCCCGTAGAGCCGGGGGTCGTGGGCTCGATTCCCAACTAGGACAAATGTTTGAATAATGAACTCGTACAAATCTCGAAAATCTGTTATTTTATATTATAATTAGTATTTTATGTATTCTCTAATGTATTTTAGCGTTTTTCATGCCAAAGGGCAGAATGTGGAGCTTTCTTAACTAGAACCGAAATTGTCATAAACACATTTATTCTTTAAATGTTTGAAAAAAATACATACAATGTTTGGCACCTTCAAAAAATTAAACAAAATATGTACTTACTAATGATCGTGCTACACGAGGCTAGTTTTTCAAGCTAGGATAGCAAGCTAGTGTTAGTAAGCTAGCAAGCTATAACTTCTAGCTTGTCTACACGAAACTAGAAGCTTGCTAGCTTACTAACACAGACTCCCTATTATGTTTTAGTATTAAAATTAACGTGGTTGTTACACATATTTATTGGGTAAACAAGTAACTCACGTGTAATATGGTCGGTCAATCCGTCTCGAGTTTCGGCCGCGTCTAGCGGCCTTTTTCAAGGAGAGCGTACGCGCGCGATGGCTGACCGTTTGGCCGTTTTGCTTCCTATTATAGCTTGAAAAACTAGCCTTGTGTAGCTCAAGCATAAGAGTGTTACTCAAATTATGTCAAAACAGGCCAAAGTATTTTTTAAACCACAGCTGTGTTATAAAGTCAACATTTCTAGTGAACTATAACTAAAAGAAAAGTCAGTCTATCGTTCTTCGGTCCTTTATTTACCTTTACTACAAACAAGTGGCCAGGAATTAGTTTCCCAATCGTGCCCAAAACTATCTCCACATTTTTCCCTATCTTCCTTCATAAACAGGGATCAGGAGCCTTACCCTTTCGCTATAAATCTGGCGGTGACCCCCCTGCCTCTCTACCCTGCTCTACCCTCCGTCTCCCTTCGCACACTACAGGGCATGCAGTATGGACTCCAGAAATTTGTAGGTTCTTCATAAACGTAAAATTTGGAGAATATGTGTGGATATTTGTAATTTTTTCATCATTAAAATACTGCAGGGATCTGGATGAAATTTAAAACATAGATAGATAATAGTTTGGAATATCACATAGGCTAACTTATCTCCTGGGTCTTGCGGTTGGAAACGTAAGACCGAGGATCGGACTGAGCGGCGTATTATAGGAGAGGCCTATGTCCAGCAGTGGACGAACACAGACTGATGATGATGAATTTGTGCTCTGGGAAAATAACGAGATTGGATACCTACTACGTGAGTCAAACCATAGAGCACTGCGATGGTTTATTATATTTCGCACCATCAGAGTTGATGGCTAAATGATTTAAAATCGGAAATAAAAAATGTTCTAAAAACCAAATTTGAACCTAAAAAAATTAAAAGAATTTGATTTTTTTTCTTTTGGTTTTTGTTTGGAATTTCGCGTGTAGTAGGTACGTATAACAAGTACTGTTTGGTTTGCGTTTTATAATTATTCTGGTAATTCAAATCGAAATATTTAATGTTAAAAAAAAATTACTTATTTTTCGTCATTTTAATCCTAAAATTGTGAAATTAATCAGATATCGAGTAACTAATAGTCTCTTGTAAAACTCAACTCAACACCACCAAAACATTCCAAGCCAATGTCGATCAAAAATGACAAAGAATCATGAATACGAAATGCCGTGAGGTGAAAATTTCTCCATTTGAGTTCCCGGTGGTAAGTGAGTCGATCTTACTGCTACTAGGGCGAGGCGCACTGGCAGCCGCGAGGTGGTTTTGAATGGAGATTGAACCAATTAAAGTAATCGCCGTAGCAGTCGGCGCTGCCTTGGATTAGTTCTGTGGCGAACGGAGGCGTGGAGACGCTTCGTATGCTATCTTTTGTAAAATATGCAGTTTAGAACAGTGTTAAAAAAAGCTGTAGTTAGATCCCAGCTTATATTTTAATAAAGTATGTATGAATAAGTATCATTTTGGCGCCTAAGCTTCGACCACACTATTGCTTGCCTTTGGACAAGTTGATGATTTGAACTATGGTATACCTACGAAATATGTATGTATCATCAGAAATTTTGTCTCACAGGGCCGAAGTCCCAAACTATGTAAACCTTTAAGAGAGTTAGGTAATCAGCATTAGGTTTTTGTTAAACAGGGTTACTGGTAATCAGCCTGCATCCGTTTAATCCGGGCATGTTCTATATATTTAAACAAACTACTTTAAACTCAATACATAAAAAAGTGTTTGTTGCCATGTCTGGTACTGTTTAGTATTTCTTCGGCATATCATTTATAATTTAGTGAGAGCGAACGCTCTCTTGTGGCGAATTGTGTCGTAGAGTTCGATGTTTTTTAGTTTGGATCGAAAAAAAAACAATCGATTTTTTAAAAGCTGTAGAACAAAAGTTAACGTATTTAATGTACTTACCGTCTTTACTACTAACTTTTGAAGTGAAAGCTTCTTTTGGCGCGCCTACACAGATTTTTCGTGGGCTGTGAATTGAATTCTAGCGTCACGCTCGGGTATGATAAGAAATCTTCGGGTAAACTCAGGATCATAGCCATTGGCCAACTAGAAATGGGTCAGCCAATGGGAAATGCTAAAAGGGCGTGGCGTGCCCATTATGGCATGGCCATCTAGAAATGCGTCAGCCAATGGGAAATGCTGGCGCATTTCTAGACGGCCATGCAATGATGCCCAGGCCACGCCTTCCGGTTACACCCGCGTAGTTTCCAAAATAAGCTATCAAATTCTGAGTTAAAAGCTTTCACTTCTATCGGCAGTTCCGATGACTGCCATTTTTTTTTACTTTTATCATCAATTATTATTACAAGCTTGAATCGAATGCAGCCACGAAAACTCTAACGCGACAAAATGCTATAAATTACAGTTTATTCCTAACACTAACATTAATATTAAAAACAAAAAATAACATTGAATGCAAATGTAGGATTGTTAATAGTTAATGTAAAACCATAGCGAAAAATCTTTTTAGTCCAAACATCGACTCCACATCACTCCTCCCTCAGGATTAGTATCATACAATACAAGCAACGAATGAATCCTTTTATTTATTGCTATTTATTATTATTGCATTCCGTATTTCTCTAATATTGTCTTGTGTAAATTCCGCTTAGCGATTCGGGACGTTTGTTTTAAATATTACTGTTAATTAGCTTTCAGCTGATGAAAATTTTTTGTAGACTTTTTGGCTGTCGGAAAAATGCATAAAAGTAAATTGTGCAGAAACAGTGTTTCATCTTGTAAGTAACAAAAACGATACATGCTATGAGTATTAAGTCTTTGTCTCAATGTGTAGTTTTGATGGGCGGGATATGAAGATATGATGCCTACCTAAATGTTTAAATATGTTAGCCTCATAGGAAGATGTGTCATTTTTGAAAAATATTGTCAACACTGTGCTGAAACTAGTACCTAGTAAAAGATCGCTTCTGCTACAAATTTGTTCTTGGTATTATTTTTCTCTCGCTCGATATCAGAAAGAAAGTAAAATGCTATAGTAATTGTATCAGGCGGTAGACCCTTGGCAATAGATTAGACGTGAAATCTATTTGAAACTTGACGACTTAATAGTAATTAGTTAGACTTAATAGTAGTGAATAATTATTATAAATCTACCATCTTTTACATTGTTAATACATCATTATGATGATGGTGGCAATTTATGTATAATTGACTCATGTTTAAAAATAAAACAAGTATATATACTTAAACCAAAACTATTCACTACATTGCTCGAGTGGAGATTTCCTCAGGTGCATACCGAATTGATATCAGTTAATAAAATGTTACCAGATAAATTACTGGGGTATAGGAGATAAAACTCCTTATTTTTACGGGTGACGAGCGCAGTGTGGTGCTAGGTAGGTAATGATTTGGACTCTCCATGTTCTAATAGCTGCCTGTCACTGTGCTGTTTTGAGTTGGCATGTTCCGCATAAGACAGACGTCCAGGACGTCTACACTCTTTCTACGAAAACGTAATTTCGAAATGAACTCGACTTTTCAAATCCGATTCTACTTCGATCCGGCATTTTTCCGTTTAAATGCTCTAACCCTACTCTAATAAAGGCCGATTTACATCAGACGAGCGAATGCTCATTCTATCCCCACTGTATCAAATTCATTTATTTATTTATTATTAGTGTAAACAAACGTAGAACATTCTTTCGTTATTTTGTTTGCGTTCGCAAAGATTCTATGGAATATTTAATATGGAAAACGCTAAGAACGATATTTCGTTTACACTAAAAGATCGAGAAAGAATGCTCTTGTTCCAGCTCTAGCTCTATGTTCGTTCAGTTTAAATCGGCCTTTAGAGTATGGTTAGAACATTTAAACGTCAAACAATGTGGCATCGGACGAAACGAAGTAGAACGAGAGTAGGTAAGTCGCGAGTTTTTTTTCGAAATAACGTTTTCGTAGAAACAGAGTAGACGTCCAGCTCATATTGTCACTCGAAACTATACAAATAAAAAACTTGGTAAACGATCTATCGTGGACCGCATCTTCACTTAGCATCGGGTGAGATGGCTTTCAAGTGGAAACCGTTTGACAATAAAAAAAAATATAGGTATATTTTCATCTTTGTTGTAAATGATGATAGTCTGATAAAAAGATAAAGTGCCTATTTTATATTAATAGCATTTTTCATCCGAGCAAGTCATTGCAATCTTGCGAATTTTTGTGAGAACCAAGTTTCCGTCTTAATTTTTTTATTTTGAGTGTTAAGTATAATTTAGTTTTTTTTAATTGTATACTTTTTTATGTGATCGGTACAATGTATGGTTACAATGTACATTGATTAATCAAATTAGTATTTACTAGCTGAAACGCGAGCGCGTTGCTACGGCATCTAACGAAAATTGGTCGTATCAATTCAAATTTTAAACAAATCATTTTTTTTTCGGTTTTCTTATTTTCTAATGAAGCAACCTTTAACAGATAGACACATGCTGTCACGCGACGAAAACTCTCAAAAAGCAATATTTTTCCCGTTTTTGTTACATTTTTCATTCATGCTCCACTCCTGTTGATAGTAGCGTAATGTGAAGTAGGTTGTAGCCTTTCTTGTTAATTCAACACTTATTCATTCACTATTCAACAGAAAAATATTTTTTCAATTCGGACCAGTAGTTCCCGAGATCCTTGCGTTCAAATAAACAAACAAACTCGGCAGCTTTACAATATTAGTATAGATTGTTGATGCCTTGGAATATAATTATTGTGAAAGAGACAAGAAAATATGATGTTATGTACCTACTTACAGTGAGAAAGGAGACGGCCCATTTTCCATGGGCATTTGCCCCACAGCAAAAATGCAGGAGACTCGACCAAAATTGGATAATTGTATAGGATTTTTAATATATATTAAGAAACTGTTAATGTTTTTATTCTGCATAGCGGGGTTTAAAAAATATCAACTAAAACGTTGAAAAAAAATAACGCAATGTGTGAGTTTCGAACGAATCGAGCATATTTTACATTCTTTTTGGAATCGAGTTTTGAACGAATCGGATGTTGTGTCAGTTTTGTTCACTTTTTCTTATTTTGGCGTCGCACGTCTTTTGTGTTTTCCCATATTACGTATTTCAATATTTTCAAGTTTTACTAAAAATCGTCAAAGAAGTACGTTCACGAACATCAAATAGTAATTTGTAATAACCCACCATTTATATTGCACATTGCCGCTCGAAAATACACAAGTTAAAGAAAATAATACAATGAGGCGACATGTTTTTTTCACGTTGGCGCCAAAACTACTATGTCGCAATCCGGGCAAAATGACACAAGCACGTTCACTTTACGTAAACGTCAACAGAAGAAATCAAGAGAAAAAACATGGCTGGCTTTAGGTACAGTCACTAAAGTACTTTAATCACACCAATTTGCAATCCCCGCTTGGCACGTTAGTTTTGAATGTACAGTTTGCATTATTTAATTAAATGTTAATTTACTTAAATAACTTTTTTAGGTCTCCGGGGCTAATTAAGTATCTAAACTTGAAACGACGTGGGGCAGAAATGAGCCGTCTCCTTTTTATGAAATATTTATGTAAGTATTTATTGTTATTATCTGATCCGATTGTCCAGTTGAAATACCGTTGAGATTAATTTCTTTGAAGAAACTTTAAAAATAATTTAATTTTTAGAAGATGGAAAAGCTGAAGGCCGATGAAGTATGAATTTAGAAAAATAATGTTATGAATGGTACCGACATTTAAAAGCTATTATTTTTGTGTATCTGTTTAGAATAGCGTAAGCAGCCCACTAAATTTAATTTTCTCACTGCTGGGACTCTAGGCTTGCTTTTCAAAGAGAGAATCTAAGCCATAATCCACCACTCCTTGACATAAGACCTCAAAAGATTCTAGGTGCATGTCGGTTTTCGCCTCCAGCCCACGTGGTTCGACAGCGTAGTTCGATCAATCACGTGAACTTTTTTTTCCCGTTGGTTCGACTTTAGAATCGCACCACGGGAACTACTGATACTTGGGACCACGTGGTTCGACTTTAGAATCGCACTACGTGAACTACTAATACTTGGGACCTCGACTCCATAGTCGAACCACGGTTTTTCCTCCAGGCCACGTGGTTCGATAGCGTAGTTCCGCACTATCTTTTATTTCACTGTTTTTAAGTAAGCACTTAACTTACAAAAGACAGTGGTGCGCCTGGGATTTGGATTCAGGGCTCTGGATCGGCAGTCGCTGTTCTCCCGACTAGACCAGCCGTAATTTAATAAAATATATTTTAATCCATGATTTCTGCATCGCATGCAATGAAATATGTTGCATTACTATACCTACTTGTAACAACTTGTGTTATTATTACGTTGTAGTTTTAGTTTTTTTTAATATTCAATACAGCTTAGGTACCTATAAAATAATAAATATTGGTGGACAATTCACACACAACACCATCTAACCCTAAACTAAGTAAAGCTTGTACTATGGCAGCCAGATAGCTGATATAACACGTATATAGTTTTTTAAATACATACGGATTATACATACCACACCTAGACACAGTACAAATATTTAAATTCATCACAAAAATATTAGCACTGGGCAGGAATCGAACCCACGACCCACGGCTTTCCAGGCAGAGTTACCTACTACCCACTAAGCTACGAGGCCAGTCAACATACATGTCGCAGCCGGATTGTATAATTCACCGTATTACATTACGGCTAGCCGTTTTAAAAAACAGGGTCGTTTTGTAATACGGCGGTTCAACGATTAGCCGCATTGTATTACGGCTTAAATTGTGGGGTGGCCATACTTATAAAATAAACAATGTTTAAAATGAATATTATTTTTATTTATTCTATTTTTATTATATTTGTTGATATATATTTTTTCTAAATAAAGAGTGACGAGACGAGCAGAACATGTGCCTGATGACAAGCAACATGCCTACCACAAAATAGCACTGTGACACGCAGCTATTGGAACATGAAGAGTCCAAATCATTACCTAGCACTGCACTGCGCTCGTCACCCAGAGATCTAAGATGTTATATCTCTAAGCCCTGTAATTTCTCTGGAAACATTGCCCTTCAAACCGGAATACAGTAAAATTTGCCCATTTCTGCTTGGCGGTAAAATATCTGGCAAAGGTGTGGTACTTTCCCAGGCGGACTCTGCTAAGAGTCCTACCACTGCAATGTAAATGTCCAAGGTTAAATCAATGTAATAGAAGGAGCCTAGATTCCCACAGCACAGGTCATCCTAGTGTGGGGTCCAGTGCACACACTTTGAATCCGCACTGCCTACTTTATTTTGTCGCTAATCTTTTTTCATGTGTTTTATTTTTTTGAAAGAATGTTTTTCATTTAAAAAATTAAAAAAAAAACTTGAGCGTGTGTGAGATTCAACGATTTTTTTATTCATTTGAAATACCAATTGTGTGTAAAATAATATAATAACGTTCAAATGTCCGCTACCGCTTTTCTGAGTGGAACGAAACAGATATGTAAAATTTTCGCTTAAAAAAAATTGGCAGTCATAGAAACTGCCGATAGAAGTGAAAACTTAATTTAATAGCTTACCTTGGAAACTACACGGGTGTAACCGGAGGGCGTGGCCTCGCCATCTTGGCATGGCTATCTAGAAATGCGTCAGCATTTCCCATGGGCTGACGTATTTCTAGATGGCCAATAGCCATGGTCCCGAGTTTACCCGAAGCTTTCTTATCATACCCGAGAGTGACGAATTAATTCAATTCATAGCCCACGAAAAAACTGTCTAGACGCGCCTAAAGAAGTTTTCACTTCAAAAAATATAGACCGCCGCCAATACCAAATTTACACCAAACAGATTCAGATTCAGATTCAGATCATTTATTCACCATTACAACATGTTAGTCATATAAGGTACGTCATGGATACAGAAATAATCAGCACTAAAAACAGATATTATATACAAGATTAATAGAAATCGATAATTGAAATTTTTACAATATTAAACATTTTGTACACCGAAAATAGCACAAATTCTCTCTCTATAGATAAATAAAATAGGTCAAATGTGATCTAATTAAATTAAATATATATATACAGTGACTTTTTCAGGATGTGTTATTGGATCTCAAACGGATTGGTATTGTCTTGCATCCAACAATTTTATTTATTGGAGTATTATTCATACAGAAAAGTTTTTCTTCTCCGAAGACGATTTTTGGATGAAGATTAGGTAGTATTCGTTGTTAACTGCTCCAGACCCCACTCACAGAACAGGTATCGTTCACTTTGGTTTGCTCCATACCTCTATATTTTATGTTTGTTTCTTGGTAACACTTGGTAACTAACAATCTTCTAACTCTTGGACCATTGCATCTGTTATTTAAATTCGCTGTTATTTAATTCATTTAACTCACTCCTTGTAAGGTCTCACAAGGAGGTGAATTCAGTTATTTTTTCCATCTCAAAAGTCTCCCAACGTGCCTAAAGAAGGTGCCATCTCAAGAATGCAACATTGCACGTTACAAAAGGTGAATTAATCAATTACCCACATGATCGGCCGAGAAGCTGACGCGTCGTCGATAAATAACAGAGTTTTAACCTGACACTGACGGCGACTCATTTTCTCGGGTTCAAGTAGTAAATACGTAATTATGCATTTCGTGTGGACAGTTCGTGCCAAACTTTAAGATGTTTAAAAGAACTTAAAGTCTTACAACACTTATCATAGTCAATTATTTTTAAGAGCCTATTGAGTCTGGTAGGCAAAGGCCGCCCTTCCCACAATGTAACATAATTATTTAGTAATAATGTGCAAACATCACTGTGGCATGGTTTCAAAAGCAATATTACTAAAAAAATAGAGGGCACAGAGATTGATCATCATTATATATCTTTGGGTGGAGAGCGCAGTGTGATGTAGGTAGTGATTTGGATCTTCATGTTCCAATAGCTGCGTGACCAAAGAGCTTACATATACTACGTATAGAGACAGAACAAACGCTTTACACAGAAAGCACGGTGATCGCTCTTGTGAAAGTGTCATACTTTTGTCGCGGCTCATTACTACGTTGCCAAAGCTAACATACTCCTCGTCTGCTTACGATTGGTACAAAGGAAAACCCTGATCTAAATAGATAAAGAATAAGTTAATACTTATTCTTTATCTAAGTGCGTGACACTGTGCTACTCTATGGGCAAACGTATTGCTTACCGTCAAGCACATGTCCTGTTCGTTCCGTCATTCTATACATTTGCATGATCTAATACCACCCTGTCCTTTTTTCTATCGAAATGCTCGTAGCTCGAAAAAGCGACACCGTTTCATGGTTGATGTTCCAAAGACACGGACGAAGAGATTTGACTCTACTTTTGTGATAAGAACGTCTAGGCTGTGGAATACGTTGCCTGAGTGGGTTTTCCTCGATGGTTACAATCTTTGTGTCTTCAAAACGAGAATGAATCGGGTTTTTTCTAGGTAAACACGCTCCATCGTAGACCGCATCATCACTTAACATCAGGCGAGATGGCGGTCAAGTGTAAACCTATAAAAGTTGAAAAAAACCGGTTTCGTCAGTCATGAATCAAAATAGCTCAGTTTTTATGACGTTTGTTGAGGTCGTCCCGTGATCGCTTTTCGGGTCTGCCGGATATAAAAAAAATACATCGAAATTGGTTCAGTGTTTTTGGGAAAGTTAACAAAAACAAAATATACGTGTAAATCATGTTTCGGTTTGCAATCCTTTTAGCCTTTTGGTCCTTTAGCATTTTTTTTACAAATTTAAGTCAGCCGTCTGGTTTTCAGATAAAAATAATGATGCTACCATAAAGTTTGTCACGAGCTGTACGTAGTTTCCATGTAATACATTTTACTGGCAAATTGAATTGGTGTTGTTTTTTGTAAATTACACATCTACTCAATTATTGAAGAGGTACAATGTTGGCCGAGTGGTGGCTGTATTCAATAAAAGGTTATCGAGTTGCGTAATGAATCAATTTTCTTTCAATTGCTTTTAAATGTAATGTAAGTTTTAAGCAATTCACTGTTTTATTGCAGCAAGGAGAAAGTCTAGGGCATAAAACGTGTAAAATGCTGGTTGGCGGAAATAATTTCAAACCTTCGGTGCGATTAGGATACCTATACAGGTAGTTGTCAAAAACTTTTGATATCATCTCATTTACAGAGCAGAAAATATCTAAAATAACAAAAGTGTGTTTTTTCGACAGAAAAAGAAAAAATCTATATTAAAATAAGGAGCTATCATCCTTTAAAAAGTATAATATCGACAATAGATCCGATGGTTACCTAGTCTCACCAAAGGTGTGATTTATCTTTGAAGTATGTAGATGTATACCTACTTCTCCATCCCATACACACTTACCATGCAGTAATCCGCAAATATTATCGGACTCCGGTTAGAAGAGCAACGTTTTCAGATTAATCCAAGGTTCATGCAAACAAATTAAAACAAGTGACAAAGGTCACGGACTCTGTGGAGTTTAAATTCAAATAAAAAAGTGCCCTCTATTACTTACCGAACTTTGGGTTAGCGCAAAAAGCGCAGGGCTCTACTGACCTTACCATCTCCTCAACAAGTACTAAGTAGCGAATGACGACTAGCAAGAGAGTGGTAGATAATAACCTAGACTCTCTCCTTCTGAAAACTTCTTTTCTCCCAAGTCCCAGTTGCAGGAACATAAAATGGACTGTTAATACCTTAGATAAATAATAAGTAAATATATCAAGTCTTCCCGTACGGTTCCTTTGTGCAGATTGTAAGCAGATGAGGTGCATGTTAGCTATGGCAACAGAGTGCTGCGACAAAAGTATGATACTTCCACAAGAGCGATCAGACCCATTGCTTTCGGTGTAAAGCGTTTGTTCTAACTCTATACGTAGTATATATGTAAACTCTTTGGTTAAAACCAATTACAAAACAAGTGAATGCAAGTGTGAATAATACCTGTACATGCGCACATTCTAGTCCGGTAGTCGTGCAAGTTCAATCGCGGATTACGCAATATGAAAGTGAATGTGTGACCGGCAGAGACTGCTGGTCTGTATGTAGCGGTCATCACAGGCTCGTATCTGATGGCTGACCTGAACTGACCCTTGTTGTACGAAACGTTTCTGAAACAAAATATTTCGAGCTAAAACAAGGACATTGACAGATAAGGCTGTCGAAGAGGTTTGGTGCCACGTTTGTGTTAAGAACATTTACGCGGTGGAATGCGTTACCTGAGAGGACTTTTCCCAATGGTTGCAATCTTGGTGTCTTCAAGTCATGGGATAATTCGTTTTTTCTAGGTAAGTACGCTTCATCGTAAATCGCGTCGTCGCTTAAGATCAGACGAGATGGTGGACACTGGACAGTGTAAACTTATAATTGAAAAAATAACTGAATCCAATCAATATTTATAAATGTCAATGTGTGGATGTTAGTCGGTATGTCAGAACGGACTGTGTTGACATTTGGAACATAGATTATACATAGTCTGGAATAGCTAGAAATACTTTTCATCACGAGAAAATAACGCTAACAGGAATTGCGTGAGTAAAACCATGAAGCGCTACTAGTAAAAAAAACCACTTCATTGCTTACCAAGAACTAAGTCGGTATCTAATAGGCTCTAAATCGATTGCCGGCAGGCAAACGGTGTGTATTACTATAATTATGATTAATAATGACGCATTAACGTCATAAAAATACCAATACATATTACAGTAGCGTTTAAATTGAAAAGTAATTTAGTCATTTACTTTCATTCTAAAATCACTGATCTCTGTAGCTTTACGCAATATCAATAGAAACTTTACTACTATTTATGAATGAATTTAGCATTCATTAGAGCTACTACCAAGTATGACTGGCAAATATACATCTTCAAAACGAGATTCTCGGCCGAGAGATGTTTCATCTCGATTGCATATTACTCACTAAATTTAACGTAAGATTGAGGGGGAGAGAAACAGTATCGAGTGGGTGAGAATCGTGGGTAATGTCAAGAGGAAACATTTGAATCCACGTGTTTTCTGTTCCGGTTTCCTAAATTGAGAAATTGTTTTTACCACAAATCGTGCGATTTCTATTTGTTCATCAATATACGTACATTTTATTTACTTAGTACCGAGTCGTTACATAACAAAATTGGAGTGAATATTAATTTTTGAAAACGTTACTTACTGAGAGAGCTGTGTAGGTATTTTAGTGGTATTTCAAATATAGAATATAAACGCCTAGACACCGAGGCCTCTACCGCCTAACGAAAAACGCTTTGACGCTTAAACGCTTTGACGTTGCTGTCTCTTTTCTTCTCGCTTGAAATGAAAGAGACGGCAATGCCAAAGCATCAAAGCGTCAAAGCGTTTTTCGTTAGGCGGTAGACCCCCTGGTCCGCGTAAGAAAAAAATAGACAAATCATAGTGAGCCATATTGGCTTAGTCCGTTCCAAACTACCATCAGTTGTCAAGGTCAAGCGCTAGTGCATGCGTCTTTGACAATTAAAAACATTATGATGGTTTGTGTGGTCCTTCACTTTACATATTCCACCACATTAAAGTTATGTTTGGCGAACTGTCTATAATACTTAAGCCGAAATCGATCTGCGATTTATTTATTTATTTAAAATCTAGCTTATTATCTATGTCATATTTGTATTTTTATGTAATCACTGACAAATTTAAGGATGTAAGTTTAAATCCATTTAAGACTCTTGATACTCGGTAGAGCAAATTTGGAACTCGGTCTGGAATAACACGCAGGCTTTTTATCATAGAAAAATTACAGGAACGGGAACTGCCAGCGTAAAACTGTAGGAATCTGTTAGTAATTTGTAATTACATATTATGATGCCCTCCTTCAGATGTCACAAACCCCGTATTTGCATGCCGCGACCACCGGTGCGCGACCCTGCCTCGGTTTCGTCATCTAAGTACGCAAGTGCTATAAAAGGCGACACTTAAATGCCATAAACATGTTATTATGCACCGCACATGGGAGGTAATAGCTTTTACTACAGTTACTACTGTTGCGTATGATTTCATTTACTGCCCTACGTTTTATTGTGTATAATGACTTCATATTGGTTTTATTAGGTCATGACGCACCTACTCCGTACGTAGCTAGCCTAGCGTCTTCTAGTTTTCAGCAGCCCTAATCTATATTATCTACTTCCTAGTAATAAATATTTTAATGTCAATGTTTGGATAGTTGGATGTTTATTGCTCAATAACGTCGTGATGTCTGAACAGATCGGGTTGAAATTTGGAACACAGATAGATTAGAGTCTGGAAGAACACTTAGGCTACCATTTGTTCCGAAAATAATGGAAACGCGGGGCAATGCTATTACTTAAACAAATAAAATTGAACACTCTGGTAATTACAAATTAACAGTTTTTCAGTATGAAGAATGTTTGTACAGTACTTATGTAAAATCAGTTTTATTTTGCCTGTCTGTCCGTTTGTTCAGAATAATTTCTAAGTCGCAGATACTTATCATGGATTTATGAGAGCAACCCGTTGAACTCTTTTGAATGGGCAATGAAGCGTCGTTACGTGGCAGTTACAATTCGACACAAGCAGGTAGTTATTTAGAATATAAAACGAAAATAGTTTAATACATAAAAAAAAACAGTTATAAAACATTTGAGACACAACAGGCGAAATCTTTTCGCGATAATTCGGCAACTTTGCAGCCACGTTCAAGACTTAGAAGATTAGATTTACCTTGGCTCAAATTTCTAATAAACAGACATTATTTCAATCATGTAACATAATCATTTAGTAATACATATTGCAAATTAATCACGTGGGTTGATAGCCACAAAACAAATTAACATATTTTAATATGTATGTTACTAAATAATCTATCGGCATTTTCCTCACATATTAACAAATAATAATTACATATTATTATTGCGATGTTTTTAGAAAGTTGAGTTATTAATAGTTGAATTTGGGCATTTTAGAATTTGCGTCTGAATCATTATAGCTCACGCAGCTCAAATAGACAGCTCAAAAGTGCTCTTGACGTGTTTGGATGAGTGAAAAAACTTTCTATTGACATAGACTATGAAATGAGCTGTGAGGTTTGTTTATCATCAGCATCATTATTTATCTCATTAGCATAAACGGTCCTCTAAATACCCTTCAGATGTGACTAGGGGCCTTCTCTAGCAAGAAAAGAGACATGGCCACAATCCATCATGCTGGACCAGGACGTCTACTCTGTTTCTACGAAAACGAAATTTCGAAAAAAAACTCGCGACTTTCCATCTCTCGTTCTACTTCGTTTCGTCTGATACAACATTGTTTGACGTTTAAATGTTCTAAGCATACTCTAACTAGAGTAGGTTTAGAACATTTAAACGGACAAAACGACGGATCGAAGTAGAATCGGAGTTGGAAAATCGCGAGTTTATTTCGAAATTACGTTTTCGTTGAATTAGAGTAGACGTCCAGTGCAGGTTGAGGATAATGCGTGACTTCGAAAGATTCTCGGCGTATGCCAGTTTCCTCACTATGTTTTTTCTCATCGTTAAAGCCAGAGCCCAATAACAAAACATTAACCATATGTCAAGACTGTGAGACTTACAAAATACTGTTCCTAGCTCGAAATGGTGACATAGTTTCATAGTTGACAATCCAAAGACTTGAACGAAGGTGTTTGGCTATACTTTTGTGATAATAAATTCTAGGCTATGGAATGCGATGCCTAAGTGGGGTTTTCCCGATGGTTACTATCTTAGTGACTTCAAATCGAGAGTGAATCAGTTTCTTCTACGTAATTAGATACTAACATCCATATTCTGAAACCATTCGCTACCCTGCTCATTAGCCTTTTTTTTGAGAAACTTTTAGTTTTGTGACGTTTTACTACTTTTATAGCGTCATTTTTTAAACCACGCCCATGTGTGACGTCATCAGTTTTGTGCCTGAAGAGATTTTTATCAAACCTAAGAACCTTATTTTACCTTTAATACTGCATCAAGGACGCTTTTTTCTAGTAATCTCAGAAGAAGGAAGACGGAAATAGATGAAAGAAATTGTCTATGTCATAAAATAAAATCAGGTTTCAAAACATACACCAAAGAGGACAAATTGAATAATACCTGTAGGCAATTAATATTTATCCATTCCAAGTTTCCAAGAGAACTTGGCATACGGCACTTAAAAAGGGCAACAACGTGTGATGAACGCAAGTTGGCAGCACGTTGCAACCTTTGCTTATGATTCTCGCGTTTCTATCTCAACAAGTCCACAGATATTTCGATTTATTGTACCTACATATTGTGCACTCCTACTTTCTCTATCATGACCCTGCTATGTATCTTTGTTTAGTAGATACATACGTATACTATTAACAATGCACTGATAACGCTGAAACAACCCAATTTATCAAAAACACGGTATCAGCCATTTCTTAGATGGCGTTAAATAAATTTGCAACTGCTTGTTGGTTAATTTTTTACATATGTATGTATATACGACCTATTACATATATTTTTTTGGTTCAGTAGCAGTACTCACTAGATCGTGAAATCATTTTTAGGAGCTTTAATATATTTAAGACTTTGTACACGTTATCTGATGTGTTCGGTATGCAATTATTATACATAAGTATAAGAAGTAAGATACGACTAAAAATTAAAGATACTTTCATGGCTTTAAAATATTGATAAGAGTCGTTAGATCTTTACTCTTCTTCATTTAAATAAAACAATTTATTGGTTGTGATTGCATCACTTTTATTACTTACAAAACTACAGATAAAGACAAAGTTAAGCAAAAAAGGGCATAACGCATTAGAATAAACTAATTATAGTCTACTGACGTAATATTTATCATTTATAAGTAGGTATATCAATGCATTGCTGTGGTGGCTGTTTTCTCGAAATCCTGATTTTCTCTTTCAATATTTTCGAATCTTTTGAAAATCATTCGACAAGCACGTAGGACATAGTAGTTCATTTGTGTTTACTGTGAGTCCTTTGTACAAAACTGAGATTAAAGTTTTCATTTTAATTCAACAAATTTAAGTACTTCAAATACTTATACCACAGAGCTCCTGAAACACCACTGCTAAAAAATGCTCCGAGAGCTGTTTGATTTCGTCTATCGGGATTTTTGAACTGAATGTGTGTACAATATATTGCATCTATGTATAACATGCAAAATAGCAATATGAAACAATACTTTTGATTTTCTTGAGCTAGGTATTCATTGAGAAAATTTTCAAAATTAATTTTTAGGAGACCCGAATAGTTTTGACTGAAATGATAATTGAAAGTTACCGGCTTCATAAGAAGATCATTTTAACTGCAATTCAACGCTGTTATTCCCCTATATTACACGCTAAAAGAATTAAGTAATTACTTTATGATGAACCGAGTTGTTCCCAAGAATTCACATCGTCACCATTTTATTATGGCGATAAATTTTTTGAGCGGTTTGCTGTGTTTTAAATACAGATACTTACATCATTAAATAAAGTAAAATTATCGAAAGAAAATAAACAAATATTGCATTTTGTTAGTTGTGACCACTGATTATAAACTTGTCTAGATAGACCGCTCGACTGTAGAAACACCAAAAACTATGTCAGCCAATAATAGTTGGCTGAAAATCTCGGCTTGTCAGAATCACGATACACGATACCACTGGCATAAGAACAATAGCAATTACTGATACTTTTTATTGATACTTGACTTAAATTTGTGTCCGTGATCACGCAAACAAGTATTTGAAACCTGACCTGTGCTTCATCCAAACCAGTGTTTAATCAAAGGTTGTCACAGATACAACATAACAAGACTTCTTATTGGTTGAATTTCTTATTGAGTCTGCTTCATAGTTTTGGAGAAGGTTCCAAAAAGCTGTGAGCCTACATTTATGACATTAAAAAACGTCATGACTGACGTCTTTATTGATCATGTCTAATAAAATCATGGAATCCGCCCCCCAATGGCGTCATAGAGAGATTAATTCCTCAAGTCATTTGAAGAAACTCTTGAACTACGTCTTTACAAATAAATGCTGGCAAGTATAAGACAGTAACGCCACATGAAAACGGACAATACTGTTGGCAAAACATAAACATGCTCAAGGAAATACTGATGCACCATACACTTTCAATTCGTTCAGCATTCAAAAATATGATAAGAAAATACAATCGTATATTTTGTGTTTATTAACACATTATTAATACATAACTCTCTCCTTGCGAGAGAAAGCCCCGAGTCCCAGCAGTGGGAACGTTTAGTGGGCTGTTGATGTTGATGTTGAATACATTACGGGGCGAGATTAGCTATTTCAGTTCCTAATGTAGTCAAAACAAAATGAAACTGTGAAATAAAATACATAGTTTTAGTGCCTAGTTAGTATTTTCATTTCACCAGTCACTCGGCAATATAAAGCCTATTAATGCTGAGTTATTTTACCTACGTCACAAGAAAGTACAGATGCAAAGTTATAAATTAATATGTACGTTATATGCTGTATTTGGTCAGAAAATTATTTTCATATTTTAATGGCAAAGCAAAAAAAGGTGAAAAACATCAAATTAAAAATGATCTTGTCATTGACATATGACATTGACGATGTTGCCATGTTAAGGTGATTTTCTATTCATCAGGGAGAATCCCAAAATAATGAAAAATGAACAGGAAATACGAATGCAAAGTTATCCAAAGACCACAACATATGTTGGTACCTAGTAGGTTTTGAAAAGTAGGTACTTAATTCAAAACTTTCCAAAACACTAGCTCCAGTCAACCTACCTGCAGTCTAAATCTCTTTACAATAATAAGCTAGATGACATCAGGGTAGCGATTCTAAATGCGATTCCGAAAGGTTCGGGGTCGGAATGACAATCGAGTCTGTCAAAAACGAGTCTGTCTCTATCATGCTAACCAGATAAGACAAAGACCGAGAGATGAGATTCCATGTCGGATGCAACCGAATGGATTTAGAATCTCTACCCATTTCTAGATCTAACATCAGTCAAACGATAACAGCTATCCCCGATCAGTCAGGTGACACTAGAATGTTGCATAAACTTAATAGTTAGTCTACTATTCATTAAGTACGGTAATATTAGGTTAGTAGAGGCCCGCGCCTTCTGCGCTGGCCCAAAATTCTTTAGGCAGTAGAGACCATGTGAAACTAGCTGCCATAGGTCCATTAAAAAAATAACGACGACGTTCTAAAAGTGTCACGGGCTGCAGGACGAGAAGTGGGGACGGTCACCGTAAAATAAGGCTTTTTCAAGAATCAAAAAGACCCGTCAAAGATCTTTCCTGATTTCACGAGCTAATTGGCGTTTTTGTTGTTTTAGTCGAAATAAAATTGATTTCATTTGATTTTATTTGAATTTGGACAAAACCAAAGTAATGTGCAACGAGTTTATTGCTCCAGGGGTGATTGCAGGAAGTGAAACACATTGGAAATTGTTCAGAGATACACACTACATAATAACACTACATAAATGATTTTCCTAAAGTAATTGAGCATCCAATGTCACTATTTGCAGATGACAGCACAATAACAATAGCATGTCAAGATAAAGCTAATTATGAGGAAGATATCAATGCCGCACTAAATTCATCTATCCATTGGTTAAACATTATTAACTTAAAAATTAATTAAAACAAAACCAATTTCATGCAATTTACTCAAATAAAAAATTACTTTATTAAACATAAATTATCAAAATAAAAAAATTGCAGAAGTCACTACAACAAAATTTTTGGGCCTAACAATAGACATGAAATTGAATTGGAAGGCACATGTTGAGATTCTCTGCAAGAAGCTGGGTAGCTCGGCATATGCTCTGCATAGGCTTGCTCCAGTGGTAAAGAAAGAGGCTCTTCTTACATCTTACCATGGATTGGTGGCATCAGTCTTGAGATATGGGATCATTTTTTGGGGGAATTCAACTGATACAGCCTCAGTTTTCAAAGCACAAAAACGATGCATTCGTGCTATGTTCGGGATGCAAGTTACAGATAGCTGTCGACAAGTATTCATAGACAACCAAATATTAACCCTGCCATGCCTGTACATATTTGAAGTTATGTGTTTTGTAAGGAATAACCCTCATTACTTTCCTCTATTGAGTGACAAAGTAAAACGTAACCGGCGTGATAAGTGTAGACTGCTCATAGACAAATGCAAAAAAAAGATTATGAGTGACAGCATTTTTTGTATTGCTCCTTATATAATAAGCTGCCAAATGCCATAAAAGAACTTAACATAACAATGTTCAAAAGTAAACTAAAAAAAATGCTTATACACAAATGCTATTAAACTGTAACTGAATTTTTAAATGATAAGGAAATTAATTGGAATACTAATATTTTAGACATTGTTTAACATGAAATTTTTACAATCTTTAAACCTTTTTTCATTAATATCTCAATAGATATTATTATTCCATTATGAAATTTGACATTCAACTGACATAAGACCAAATAATGATATATTGAATCATGATGAATTAGTTTGTACTGTATTACATTTTGACATTCTTTGAGTATTTACATGAATATTATAATTAACGACATTTTTGATTTTTTGATTATATACATTTATTGCACTTTATACATTCTTTGACATTCCTCACATGGATGAACTGCAAGATCTACTAATGCAAGACCTTAGACCCTGGATGGACATATTGATCAAACTCAAAAACACAAGACAATATCCTGATGAAACACAAGACGTTGGCGAAATTGTGCTCACCAAACATCTATCTCACACAAATATATATATCACAACCAAATAGAAGCCAGAAATGAATCGAAGATGAAGAATCAGATGACATAAACAAAAACCAGAAATTAATAGAAGATGAGGAAGAAGAAGACTTTAATCAGCTGACTATTATTTAATTATTTTTTTTTTTATTTAAAAATTAAGACTAACAAATTGTCTTGCCAGACATATTGCATGCCTCTCGCAGAGGCCAGTTTGTATGGGGCAACTTTTAAAATATTTTGTATTATCTTATCTTACCTACAAGCAGCAATAAAGATTTTTGTATTTGTATTTGTATTTTGTATTTGAGATCCGTTTTCCTACGGCAGATGCTCGAACTAGGTAGATGTAGCTTTAAGAGTGAGCCCATGAAAAAACTACAGTTAGACTGGGCATCATTTGGCAAACTTCGTCAAGTCTTCTCGTCGCCCATCCCATAAAGCCTCAAAACAAAAGTGTGCAACCAGTGCGTCATATCGGTTATTAGCTACAGTGCTGAAACGTGGACACTGACAGTCAAAAAGGTTCGAAAGCTCAAAGTCCGAGCTATGGAGCTATGCTTGGGGTTTCTGAAGGATTGCATCCGTAATGAAGAGAACTGAAGTCATCGACATAGCTCACCGTATTTGCAAACTGAAGTGGCAATCAGCCAGTCACATCTGTCGCTGCCCAATAACTATTGGAGTAGACGGGTTCTAGATTGGAGACCGCGAATTGGTAAACACAGTGTATGACGCCCTCAGGCTAGATGCATTAACGATATACAAACGACCGCTGGTGGCGGTTGAAATCATAATACCGAGGATTGGACTGAGTGGCGTATTAGAGATGCCTATGTCCAGGAGTGGACGAACCCAGGCTGATGATGATAGACCTTAGTACAAAAGATTAAATCGCCCAAATGGGGGTCGGACTCGGCCATGAAGGTTCCGTAACATCAAGCAACATAATACGTAAGTTCTTGTAGTTCGTTGTAACTTTGATCGATGTTTAAATAATAGTGTATTTATGACGTTCTAAAAAAACTACTTACTAACTAGATTGAGTGCAAACCAATTTTTGGAGGAAATTTGCATAGTAATGTACATCATATGTTTTTAGACCTACACGTTTGGGTTTGATGAAAAAAAAATTGAGTTTCAGTTCTAAGTATGGGTCACCCCCAGAATTTATTGTTTTTTTAATATTTTTGTATAAAATCTTAATGCGGTTCACAAAATATATCTACTTACTAAACAATATAATATGTAGTTTAACAGTATAATATGTGGTTCTTGTAGTTTCGGAAAAAAGTAGCAGTGACATACGGACGAACAGACAGACAGACATGACGAATCCATAAGGGTTCCGTTTTTACGTTTTACCGAACCCTACAAATGTGTGTGCATCCTTTGGAAACTACGTGCTGCTAGGTTAATGTAAATTTCGTTGGCCAGAGAGTATAGTAGATTAAAACTAACAACCTCTTTGTACGACATTATTACAAAGGTTGAGGTAATTTTGGATTACATCTGGCAGCATTGTAAATCAAATTAGGGTTCCATTGTAAACATCTTGAAAAAAAAAACTACCAACATAAATAGAATTCGTGCTCTATATAACAATGATTAAAAACTTTCTATAACTTATTTCCTCGATTTACTGCAGTACATTACTGCGGGTGTCGTGCGTCGCCTGATTTTTGATGGAAGTTTTAAGAATACGAACGAGCGGGTTTCGTTCCTCTTTAAGAACGCCAAGGCTGTGAAGCCATCGATATAAACCATTGATGTGCCCTTCCAAACAAGCGCACGGAATTATGTCATCGTTGGGATGTGTGAGCTCACTCTTTCCGTTCTAGTCGATTGCAGGAAGCAGTGAACGCCGGACGTTTTTACCTATCACTATTCGTTGTCAACAACCAAAATAAGTAGAACCACAGGATACTTTGCCGCTAACAGTTCTAAGGAACAAGTAGATTGGTGGTGTGTAAGTCACTTACGCTACACACAGACGCAGTTTCTTACTAATTTCAAGGTGTTCAGGGCACATCTGATGGTTTATATCAATGTGTGAAATGTGTTGGCTGAGTGAAGTTGAAAGAATCTTTCAACCCGGACCAGTAGTTTTTATTTTATAGTATAGAGTGACGAGACGAGCAGGACATGTGCCTCATAACAGCCCAGTAACACGCAGCTATTAGAACACGAAGAGTCCAAATTCATTACCTAACACTGCACTGCGCTCGTCACCCAGAGATCTAAGATATTATATCTCTAACCCTGTAATTTCTCTGGAAACATTGCCCTTCAAACCGGAACACAGTAATGTTTGCACATTACTGCTTGGCGGTAGAATAACAGGCAAAGGTGTGGTACTTCCCCAGGGCAACTCTGCCAAGAGTAGGCCACTACTAAAACAAACAAACTCTTCAGCTTGATAATATTAGTATAGAAGATTTAATCAAATGTAGCATCAATGAGTTCATGAAACATGATGGTAAAAACAGAATAAAGTAATTGATTTAAAAAAATACATTCAGCGCTATATATTGATATTGACACAATGTATACATTTTGACTAAATGTCAAATAACACTGTGCTTTGTGCTCATATGCTGTGTGATATTAATATCAAATTATTTGCCCTGTAATTTACTGATGATAGATAATGACAGATTACTAAAACTTGGGACTTATTTTTTGCTTAGAGAAACTAATGTAATCATAGATTATTATTAGTAATGTAGAATTATTGTTTACGTAAAGGCCTGTTAACATTTTCATTACTGCTAGTGCGAGTGCGAGTGAGAAATAGAACACGCTTTTAATCACTTCACTATGCAAGTTACTAAACACTCGCACTAATCAATCGGTGTCCACGCGTGTTTGCTACTAATCACTAAACACCTGCACTAATCACTCACACTCGCACTAATCATAATGCAAACAAGTCTTAATAACAGTAAAATATGACAAGCAACTACGGAACTCTATATTGCGACCCGTCACACACTTGCCAAGTTATATTGAAATTTTACACAAATATTCAATGTTTTATTTCTGTAATCTGTGTGATCTGTGATTCAACATAAAAAAAATGTGAAATTGGTAATAAGTTCCGGCTGGTTTCTAGTCTGGGAGAACGGTCACTAGCTTCGAATCGCTAGTGACCGTTCTCCTGCCCCTGGTAGAAATTCCACGCACCATGTGGCCTAACTTATTATATTTACTTCGTATTTTCGAAATAGTGTGCGTAATGACCCTTAAAATTACAAAGGCAACAAATCATGAAATTGATACTATCAATAAAAACGTGGTTTGTTCTAGATTTGTTAACTATAATTTATTCCAAAGATAATATCTGTATGAATATATATATCACACAGCAAGAAATAAAAAAAATGATCATGGTCTTATCGTTATTTTATTTTCAATTAAGTATATCAGATTCCTAATTTTTTTATATGTTTTGATGAACACTTTTTACACATGAAAGTATGTTACAATGACCGAAGGCGCTAGCAATTCCAATGTAGTTCATGATTTCTCTTCCATATAATCCAAACTATATTTATCTAGATTGGTATATGATAAGCAATGAGCCTATTTTACACTTTTAAGTGGGTAAGAAATTTTGAACGCTCCACACCAGCCACCAGCATGGCTCTCATTTCGTGAATAAGTGTGGGACGCTGCTAGTTTTTTATTCATTTTATAGAAAGGGATACTTGCAGGTTAAAAACTCGTTCATCATGTTGTTAAGTTATCTTCAAATAGATAGTGGTTGTGACTATCTTTACAAGTAAGCTGTTATTGACACATATACATTATGCTCAAAATATAGGCCGTGGAGAGTTTCAGCTTCAATTTTTCTGCACGGTGACCGTTAGTTTTTCCACTGAAAATTTGAGCTTCACTACATTCATAAGCAAGTTTATGTCGATTGAATCATTTTTTATCTAATCTCATCTTTTTAAATTAATGGCTTATTACTTTTTGTAAGATATTTAGGTACCTATATGTTTAATTACACAGGGCATCAAAATGTTTTTGCTCCATTTCTATCACATAATTACCTAGAGGTATCTGAAATAAAATGAAGGTGTGAATTTAAAAATGAGTTACGTTTTTCCGTTATCGTTACATGCTCTTTACCATCGAATATATATCAAATTAAAATTAAATATTTCTGTGTTTGTTATGACACACAGAAGACATCAGAAGACATGTTTGACGTACCAAAATAATCATAGACAATTATAACAGTAAAGTTTAAAACTGACATTCAAAACGTGCTCAATGCTCATAGTGGACGGAGCCAGGATTTTATTCAAGGGGGGCAGGCAGAAATAAACTAATTATTTATACGAATGTAAGGTTTACTCAAGATTACCATACTTAATTTTGAACAAATTAAACTAAATAATAGCCTACAATAACTGACTTGTGTCAGTAAAATAAGTTTATTTTTTACAAAAATAATGTTTGAGCTTGACAAGACGTATGAAAATTTAAAATTAACTAACAGTTAATTATGGATTTAAAATTGGAATGGTGCCATTGATTTAAATAATTACTTCTGCGTAAGACCTAGGCCAGCCGTGAGACATAATATAATAACGTGATAGAATGTAATAAGGTCAGTGTTTCTGTAAAGTACTCGTACCTAGTTTCAGTCTGGTCTTATTTTCAAATGGTTTTCTGTAACGGTTTTGTATGATTTTAGAAAATAATTATATAACATCATTATTATTTACTATAATTATTAATAATTAATAGAAATATGTAATAATATAATTATTATTTAGGTACTTATAGGAATGTGTTTTTCTATGTTTCATTGAAAAATTCATTGCCTTCTATGTTTTATAGAAAATGTTGTGTTATCAAATTAAGTATTAAAAGTCTCTTATTATCCTTCCTCGCTTCATTTTATTCTTAGATACTTTAACAGCGCTGTGATACGATGTCGTGGGTTATGGATCCCGAGGTCTTTGTTTTAGAGGTGGAGTCTCGTCTTCTTCGAGAAATTAAATATTGTTATTGACTGACGGCTTAAACTCGTGGTTTTATGTTAAATTCGAAAAATACGCATTTCATTCACTTTTGTCTGTCAGGCCACCATACAAAACCGTTAATAATCTTGCTAAGCGGTGTTAAAGTTCGGCCATTCAGAGAATGCGTTCCTGCAACCTATCAGTTAGTCACGACTAGTGATGGGCACAACATAACACTGAGTTCGTTACCGTTCCTCCAAAATGAACCGCCGCATTATTTTTAAAATTATTTTCGTTTTAAATTGCTTGTAACCAAGCCACCATTTCTTCTTTTTTATTAGCTTGGGTAGGTGGTTTCTGTATTTTAAACCGAGTGATAGGAGGCATTATCCATGAATATTACAGAAGGCTCTGGGCAAAATCACGTTCTGGAACCACTCTTTAAATGGAGTGGCATTCATTTCCTCGTGGTAGTCATTTGTGGTTTTTGATTGAAATTCCACTAACGCGTTCTCCACAAAGCCCTATTTTGCAGAACCTGCGTGGCGTATTATCAGACGGTATCCTTATCCATTGGTACTTTCGACGTCGACGCTTGTGTATCATCCGTCCAAGAACGGGATACCGTGTGATTGGCGTTTAGCCATGTCTCGTCAATGAACACGACATTATCCCAGTTATAATTTGTTTATGCTTCTCTCAAAAAAATTATCCGTTTTAAAATTATGTCGTATCGTTCTATTAAAATTTTTCTTTTGTCTGTTTTTTTATACGAACAACCAATACCTCTTAACATTTTGGTTAAAGCAGTTTTACCCCCGCTAAACAGTCTAGCTTCTCTTAAGAGTGCGCCTAAAGCCAGGAAAAAATCAGATTTCACCCACGCGCCGCGTTTCTTAATGTGATGTACATAAAGTCGAGAATAGCATGACACAGTTTGGAGAAAAATCAATATTTAATCAGGCGTCCATTTTTGACCAAGTTTTATTTAATTACTCAATAACTAAATATAAATTTAAAAAAGTGTTCGGTTACTTTACTAGAACGTACAAATAGGAGTTTTATTACCAAAAAATAATGTGGTCATCACTGATAATTTCGAGTACTCGAATTAAAACGGGTTTTTTCGGTGTCATTTTCATTTTTTTATTTTAAAAAAACCTGATCTATTTTTAAAATTCTATTCGGTTATTGTGCTTTTTCTTGATTGTACCCACACGTGAATATTTTTTTGTCATAGTTTTTAGTTTCTTAACTTCAGTGAGCGGCGTCGAAAATGTCCTTTTTTCGTTTACTGGCTTTAGGCGCCCCCTTCGATGCCAAAAGCTTCTTCCTGTTGAGATATTCATTTCTGGAATAGTAACCATAATTATATTATGATTTCTGATTGCATCGGCGTCAAAGGTGTCAGTATCTGTCACGGGTTTAGTTCTTCGTTTCTTCTTCGGAGTACGTAAAATATTATCTTCCGTGCCAGTAGAGCCGAACTTTTCTTTACTAACATTTGTTTTCGTTCGTTTGCGCTAACTCCAAGCGCCTGAGAGACGCGTTCTTGTACTTGTTCCACAGGTACCAGGGGTCCACAATTTTGCCGCTCCCGCTCAAAGTAATCTTGCAGCTTGATGATTAACTCACGGGCTCCACTTTTCAATGTTTGTCCACGTGTAGGCATTATTATGCACCAAAAGTAAAAAGAACGTAATTCAAAACACAACCAAAGTCCGATTTAGCGCCGATGTCAGTTTGAAAAGCAGAAACAGTCTATCTAATCTATCTAACTGGTACCCGCGACTTCGTCCGCGTGAAATAAATACTAAGGTAAGTAACTCAGGCAGCAGGCAGTTCAGTTGTTTAGGTGTAAAAGTGTAAGAGACATTCGTTCCGCATTTCAACTCCAATTTCATCCCCGTACAGTTCGAAATTACAAAATAGCAAGAACAAACATTTATTTGCTTCGTGTCAAGTGCCTAGATATACAGAGTTTCATGGTTTTATCTTGAACTATTGGAAGTTTCCAAGCATACTTTCACCCCCATTTCAATCCCAATTTCATCCCTATACAGTTCAATCGCGACGTGTCAGGAACGCATTCTCTGAACGGCCGTAGTATAGAATTGAGCCGGTACTGAAATCTCTAGAAATAATCTAGAATCATACAATACGCGAGGAGAAAGACATTCAGTAACATACGCAGCGCGGACAAGCTGGATGTTATCCCACACTCTCTCACGAGGTCACGGAAGTTAACTCACATTAAGGGACCGGAAGTTTATTACACTCTTCCCAAAATAGTTATATCGGCCCTAAGTTTCGGCACCTTCAAAAACAAATTAAAGTGCTGGCTTATCGATCAAACTTTTTATAGTTACAGCGAATTTTTAGAGAGTGATGGTAAAGTTCCTATAAAAATGTGAAAAAATTGACATTTATTAGTACTTGAAACATACTAAACATATTAGTATTTGAAACATATTTGTTATACTCGTATAATGCTTGACAGTTTTCTGTACGATAATTAATAATTGTTATTATAATACAGTGAAATGATATTTCAAACTTTGAAAATGTATAGAATTTGTATGCCCTTTCTTTTGTTTAATTTTTGTATTAATTGACGTGTAAATTGTACATTTATCATTATCAATAAATAAATAACTTTGACTTTGTAATGATCTGGTCAGAACATTGCTTGCATGTAAAATGACGTGTGGATTAAAAAATAGCAATTTTGATAGGACCACTAAGCAACGAACCAGAGGCAGGCTAAAACAAAGGTGGGCAGATGAAATAATAAGAGTAAAGCTAGCTGCAAACTGGATAGAGAAAGCAAAGGAGAGAAAAGATTGGAGAAAATGGAGGAGGCTTAGACAAAGAATAAGTAAATAGGTCAGGTTTTGCTGCACGGTTCCTTTGTACCAATCGTAAGCAGATGAGGTGTATGTTAGCTATGTCGACATAGAGATGTGCCGCGACAAAAGTATGACACTTCCACAAGAGCGACAAGACAAGGGTGATCAGACCTGTGCTTTCGGTGTTAGGCGTTTGTTCTAACTCTATAATATGTGTATATGTGTAGTATATGTAAACTCTTTGGGAGGAGGTATTTTTAGAGTATTTGATGCCAAAAGAAAGGGGAGGGGGTAACTGCCCCTCTCTGTCAATACCTTGGTACGTCCTTATGTGACTGAGGAAAATATAAGTCAATTCTCGATGACGTCATCGTTTGCGGACGAAAAATTAAAAATAATACAATGACGTATTTCCGTCGTAAATCTGCTCACATGAGCATACTCATTGATCGGTAAAATACGGGCATAAGTATTTTTTTTCTAAAATACTTCGTTGATATGTAAATAGTCACATTTGTATTTGTATAAGGATCTTAGGTCTGAAATAAAGATTTATTATTATTATCCTAAGTAAGCACGCTCCATCGTAGATCGCTTCGTCGCTTAATATCAGGCGAAATGACGCTCAAATGTAAACCAATAAAAGTACAAAGAAAACCTTAAAATATAACATGCATGAAGAAATATCCACTCAGGCAACGCATTACACAGATAAGATGTTCTTCTTCTATTTTGAGTAGTAAATTAGTGAACGTATGGTCACAATATAACAGGAAGTATTACTCGGCGTAAGTGGTACATTCCTCGATTGGCGTAACATCTAGATGGCCGCGGATGACTCACAGATGTACAAGTCCGATATCATGCGCACACGCACCAAATGTTAACTCGGTGAGGTGTTACTGTGCGGTGGACTTCATATAAAGAAACAATCACTTATCAATGGTTACGGGAGTCGAAGCTAGTCAAATTTTTGACCAACGTCGAATTAGTAGAGAAGAGTCTGATGTTTTTTGACGTCAACGAACTCAAAAGGATAGAACTGAGCTTCAATCAGGTTTAGCAATACAGCGTGTATTGAAACACATAATCAATGCTTATGGGAATTGAAACTTGTTAAAGTTTTAGCTAAATCGAATTAGTAAAGAAGAGTCTGATGTTTTTGACGTCAACGAACCCAAAAGGACAAAATTGAGCTTCAAACAGATTTAGCGATACGGTGGTTAAATATATCTACAATTTAATATTTTATAATAATTATTTAGTAACATGACAACACTACACATATAGCAGTGGTAGGGCTCTTAGCAGAGTCCGCCTGGGGAAGTACCACACCTTTGCCAAATATTCTACCGCCAAGCAGTAATGTGCAAACATTACTGTGTTCCGGTTGGAAGGGCAATGATTCCAGAGAAATTACAGGGCTTAGAGACATAATATCTTAGATCTCTGGGTGACAAGCGCAGTGCAGTGCTAGGTAATGATTTGGACTATCATGTTCCAATAGCTGCGTGTTACTGTGCTGTTATGTAGCAGGCATGTTGCTTACCATCAGGCACATGACCTGCTCGTCTCGTCACTCTATGCTATAAAAAAAAATGACATAATATTATAGTCTCACTTCTAGTACTTACTGCGCCTTTGAGTATTTTTTCAAGTCCAGTATTTCGATATGTCCCATGATTTTTTTCACACGATACATTTTGGTCACGCGTTTCGTCGATCAGGCGCTATGAAAAGTTTTTGAAAATCATGTGATCCAAACTTGGGTTCAGATCTTATGCCTCAATATGGTCCATCTCAACAAAAAACGCTTGAAAAATGTAACCACTTTCAAGTATTTGCATATATGTTTTGTTTATGACGCTCGTCGGAAAAAAAATCGAGAAAAATATACTAATAAAACCAACAATGTCCGTCGAGTATGAAGTATGTAAAAGTTTAGAACCACATCCAAATTCTCTTCTCAATTTCATTCAGCGAATCTTACAAAAGTTGGCTAACAACCGGTTCGAACTAGTTAATTGCCATATAACGCCTGAGCCATGTCTAGGATCCATTTATTCTAAGATCTATGTTATAAAACGACTTGGGACCATGTCACAATAATGATAGTAGACACCTCAGTGTGTCAAACATTTGTTCAAAGCTATATATAATAAGTTTAAATCCTGTAAATTTTTAAGCAAAATGTAATGTCGAGAAATTTTCGACATTGCTATTAAACGAACTTAAACGAGTCCAGTTTGAGCCTAATTTGCGTTTTGTAATAAAGTTTGGAGAACTTAATAAAACTTTAGTTTGTAAAAAATATAGAAAAATGTAATTTTATTTTTATTAGTTTTTTCACAACCTACCAAAATATCATGCCAGTATCATGGTTTTAATATTATCAAGTCAAATTTTATCAAAATGCAGATATCATGCTGCTTCATCAGCATCAACAGCTCTTTTGAAAAAAAACGTTGCGCTTGTAATAAACGCCAAGAAACCTCCTCTCGGAAGGCAGTAAAAGCCACATGAAGCCAAGATTTCTTTAAAAAAAAAAACAACAACAACATATACAAAACCTTCTTCTTTTTTACTTAACTTCTAGGCGCAGAAAACTATTTTAGAATGACACAGTCCTTACGCTGATACAAATATTTTGAGATAGGATTAGTTGACCATAGTTACGTAAGCTCATCTCTAGTTTTCACATTTACTATCTTGAACCTTAAAGTAAAGACATAAGGTACAGAATGTGTTGTTGAATCGATACGATACAATGCAAGGTATGTTTAGACCATGACTAGACTGACCAGCACACTTTCCATCCTGAGAACTTGGGTCAGTGCAACAAATACAATGAGATTTAAAGGATTAAGACTTTAAATAGCATGTAGGAATAGGATCTAGTTTAGTGTATCGAAATAATAACAGCTGCTGTTACTGCCGTTTACCAAATAATGCGTTTAATTGATTTACCTCGGGGCTTAGTTGGTAGTAAATTTGGCCGCAAAGCCGGAAGTTGTGGGATCAATTCCCACCCAGAATAAATATTTGTGTGATTAATGCAAATATTTTTTGTTCTTTGTCTGTGTCTGGATAAGTATTTGTCTACAATAGGCGAGACGGCTTGATCGTCTCGACTTTCTTATCGTCGTTAGATCATTAAAAAATATTGTATACGTATTTTTTCTTTTGTTTCACAATCAAAAAACGACGAAGATACAGTGCTTAGAAGTTTCGAGTCACGTCACGGTATGGTATTATTTTTACTATAGTGTGACGTCACAACCCCCTACTCCGGAAGTTTGATGATCTATATCTTTGTAAATTTTTGATAATTCGATAAAACAAAAAATACGTGTCCCATATTTTTCCACAATCTACCTGACGAAGTAATTAGAATGGTGTATTTTGACCCTGTCGTGATTCCAATTGTACAAGTTTTATATTTATTAACTCTCTGGTTCCCAATAGCAAGCCTTGCTTAGTGTGGAGCTTGTTCATTTTTTTTTTAATAATGAGTGACGGGACGAGCAGTACATGTGCCTGATGGTAAGCAACATGCCTGCCACATAACAACACAGTGACACGCAGCTATTGGAACATTAAGAATCCAAATCATTACCTAGCACTGCACTGCGCTCGCCACCCAGAGATCTGAGTTGTTATATCTCTAAGCCCTGTAATTTCTCTGGAAACATTGCCCTTCAAACCGGAACACAGTAATGTTTGGACATTACTGCTTGGCGGTAGAATAACTGGCAAAGGTGTAGTCCTTCTTCAGGCGGACTGTGCCAAGAGTCCTACCACTACTAACTAATTTAATAGAGTATGAGGAGGGAGGGAGGGAGTATGAGGGGAGTTATCATGCTCATTGTATAATTATATGTACCTAAAAACACGATATATGTATGTAATGTAAGTACTTTTGTGGTGACAGAAATCTTTAAAAAGTTTGTCTGGAGAAATATCATTACGTTGCTAGTTATTCTACTATCAAGAAGCAATATACAATTAATACTATGATCCGAACAAATCACAAAGATTTAAATTATGTTATATCTGTAGGTTATGAGAGCAGTGCCGTACTAGGCAGATATTTAGACCCTTAATGTTGAAATCGTTTCATTGTTGTAAACCATCAAGCCCATGTTTCGGTCATAACTTTATAAATATTATAAACAAAGAAACCCAACGTTTATGTGACACAAAACTTAATGATATCATCACATAAAATAGTTATTTCTCTACAATTTACATCAATAAAGACGATAACATAATAACACAATGATATTACTTTCACTATAATATCTTAGATGAGGCTTAGTTCACTGACGCAACTTGAGAGCCCCATGTAAGAAACCGGAATAACTTATAGTATTTAATTGACAAGTGCGAATTATCAGGCCATGTTAAAATTTATTGCTAATAAAATTGTTAGGTTTATTTAGATTCATTATAACTTATACCTAGGTATTACTGCGCGTATCAAGTGTAATGACAGGGCGAGAATCTAATAGAATTTAATAAAGTCCATCTAATAGAAAGGAACATCTATGTGTATTAGCGCAAACAAAGAAACAACAACGGACAAAAAATTGGCAGTCATAGGAACTGCCGATAGAATAACTCAGAATTTGATAGCACACTTTGGAAACTACGCGGGTGAAATCGGAAGGGGTGGCCTCGCCATCTTGGCATAGCCATCTAGAAATGCGTCAGCATTACCCATTGGCTGATGCGTTTCTAGATGGCCATGCCATGATGGCCTGTTCACGCCCTTTCAGCATTTCCCATTGGCTGACGTATTTCTAGATGGCCAATAGCCATGGTCCCGAGTTTACCCGAAGCTTTCTTATCATACCCGAGCGTGATGAATGAATTCAATTCACAGCCCACGAAAAATCTGTCTAGCCGCGCCTAAAGATGTTTACACTTCAAAAAAGTATGTTTATAAATAAAAAACTATGTTATGGAACTGGATAAAACGCCTTCTCTTTGGACCACGCTGGCTCAGTTGGGTTGGTGAATAATGCATGACCTCGAAAGATTTTTGGAACTTATCAGTTTCCGCACGATGTTTTCCTTCATTTTTTTTTAGTTTACTTTTTTTTTAAGTTTACTTTTTTGATTTAGTGCGGCATTCTGCACGTGTCTTAGAAAATACAGTGGTGCTCGTGGGATTTGAACTAGGGACTCCAGATCGGCAGTCACCGTTCTCCCGACTAGACCAACCGTAACTCATCAGTTGTTTAGTAGTTTCGTAGTAAATTATCACCAAAGTCTTGACTAAATGATTTAACACACAATTCCTGCAATAATACATAATAATCATTACTACTACGTATAATTCGAATCATAAGATTAGTGTAACGGCAAAAGTACCACGCCTCAAGCATCATACAATGACACGGCAAATTAAATTTAAAACTGCCTCACAAAGCATGAGGTTGAGCCACAATTACCGCGGCAAGCGGAGCTGTAGCGGAAGCGGAAGAGTTTTTATATGCCTTTTCTGCATTAGTTATTTGAGAGCTGGTACCAAAATTTGGGTACGTATTTGAGGCAAACTAAAAACTTGTCACATACTTCTCCTATTATTTTATCCCAATGCAGATGTAGAGGCCTGCAAGGTGAGTAAAGGGGCGGCCCTACACCTTTGTGTCAGGCGGCTTAATACTCTGCCAGCGTAGTCCTTGGAGTAGTATGCTTAGGTTTGGTGTAGAAAGAAAGTAAGGAAAAAACTTTCACCAATAAATAGGAACGTAGGATTAGGGTACTAAAGCCACCAAGGTCGTGTATAGTGCAAAAAACGTTCTCTTAGCTCCGGCGAATAGGCACACAGATAAGACACTCCAAGATTTTTAGTGGGTAGAATGGTATTCTGGTGGAGAGACTCACATATCCCCTTGCTCCTCCCGAAGCTAGATGGAATTAACTAAGAATATGTAACTTGTATTTAACATTGACTTTAATTATTTATTAATTTGCATTTGTAATTAATTTGAAGATCTTTTTAATACGGCATGTAACTACTTGTCTACGATCAATAAAAGAGTATGAGTATATTCCATGGGCAAAAAAGATGCTTGTTTTAGCATGACCTCTAGGATGCTTTAGATGTTAGAACAAAGTATCTGAGTGTAGAGATCTCGCCCCTCTCCTGTTCATAAATCGCTCATCACTTCCAACATAGCCACCGCCTCACAATGACGTCTAATGACATAATCAGAGAAAAATAACATGTCTTCCGACACAATGATGGGCCGGCCGTGTGTGAATGAATCTTGGACAGTCTTTATTTATCTTACTCGTATCTATCACACATGAGCCGGTGAGATTCGCGTGTGAATGTGAAAATAGTGACTGTTTCTGCGCTTTTTATATCAATTATGTGACAGAGGCACTTTCATGACAAAATAATTGGTGTAGGTAGCTTTTGATGACGTGATGAAAAAGGAAATTTGGCTTTAGGAAATAATTTATAAGTTTAGGTTTTGTTATTATTGCTGACATGCTCAGTTGGTAGTATGTGTGCTCAGTGAGTGTGGGTTGTGGATTGGATTCCCGCCCAGGAAAAACATGGCTGTGTTCTGCGTCTGGGAGTTTACATGTCTCATAATGCATGTAAAATTATTAATACAAATAGGTATATGAACTATTAGGTTTCTGTAAAGTACAGGCTTTGCTTGATGGTGTTGTGTGAAAAAGCGTAAACCAATATTTGTTAGTTTTACCCATTTTTATATAAATTAGTATTTAACTATTAGATATGATAGTCACTAGTATGATTACGGGATACCTACCATTGTCATATGACCAACCACTACAAGCGAATATGGTGTATGAAAGTGTTTCGAAATATTGGGATCTCACTCCACCATTTTATTATATTCACAGTAAATCTCTAGTAATTAATAATACTTGTAAAGTGAACATTCAACAATTGCGACGGCTTTAAAAAAAAGTTTGGTTGTGTATATTTTATGTGTGACCTGGTATTTTTGTATGTCTTGTACGTGTGTATACGACGTCACTTTTAAAAAAGCAAACGATTTTTACAAATGTTTGTGACTTCAAATAATGGATATTTTCCTGTGGTAGATGTAAAAGGTGTAGTGAAGTAATACATCCTTACATAATTATCTGAGAGAGATAAAGGAATTAAAATTGGAAAGTGGCCAAAACATCTCCATTGCATTTCACCGCCCGTTCCTTAAACATTATGTGAGCTGCGCGCGCGCAAGATTGATCGTTCACCTTTCCTGAGGCGTAGAGTTGCAAACGTGATAGAGGTGACAGAATGCTAGATTTGCACCAAATAGTAGTAGAGTGCATTCATTAAGTAGTACGAGCCATCTGACGCTCATTTCTCACATCGTAACACATGAATCATCTGCTTCAGTTAGTATTTGTCATCATTAATACCCTTTTATGGATAATATTTAGGTTAACACTTGACCGCCATTTCGCCTGATGTCAAGAAACGGTGCAGTCTACGATAAAACGTGCTTCCTTAGAAGAATTCGATTCACTCTCGATTTAAAGATACCAAGATTGCAACCGTCAAAAACCTACTTCGATATGTACTTTTTAGGTTAGCGTGCATCATCTTCGACCACACCGTCGCTCACCATCAGGCAAGTTTGTGGTGAAACATAGACGTATAAGCCATTAAAATAAAAGTCACTCCGGCAACGTAGGTATTGAATAATAAGTATAATATCTTATAGTGTGCATTGTGGGTGAAACACCGTTTTTTTGTAGTATTAAAGGTAAGGTGATAAAGATAATTCTATTGGTTCCAAGCTCTGTATTTATAGTAGGTGCGCGCGCGCATGTCGCAGTGAAGGTAGCCGGCGCAGGCGCAGTCACCTCACCGCGCGATTAGCCATTACGCGCTCCACTCATGCGCACGTCGTAACTCGGAGCACACGAGCCATCTGCTCCAGTTTAACTTCGACTTTGTGTTATTACATTTTTACTGTCAATATAGGTTTTTTAACTTAAGCTCCTTTTGGGGCGTTAGAAAAAAATTTAAGAGAGTAAATTTTTACGTTAAGCGTGTACACCTTCATGGAAAACTGACACCCTGAAGTTAGGTTCAGCTTGTGTTAGTTAGCTTGTGTATTGTGTTAGTGAAGCTTTTTCAATATTTTAGTAAACATTGTAACAAACTTCAGGTTAAATAATTCTTGTGTTGAAGATATGTAGATATTAGAATATATCTACATATCTACACATCTAATTCTAGGGTTGAAGTTAGATATCTTAGCACGAAGAACAGTACCCGACATAGAGAATATAGGTATCCCACAAACATTTTTTTTTTTTTACATGGGTTTATCAATTCAAAGTCTATGTTATGGAATGCGTTACCTTAGTGGGGTAATTCCGATGGTGTCTTCTAGTCAAGGGTAAATTGGTGAATACCACATCGTATAATATTTTAACATCAGGCAAGATGGTCAAGCGCCAACGTAAAACTTAATGATTCTTTTTTTTTTTAATAGGAAATAAACAGAATTGAGAGTCAAACAGGAACCTATGTGCGTTGAAATATATCATTGACCTAGTATCGATTTTATAATCTATGAAGGATCAAGTATAAACCATGGAGCGACCATCTCAAGATGCTCACAACTGGACACTTTACATAACGTACACCTGCTTAGACTGACCTGATGACGTAATAAGGGCCGACATGGAATTGTCGAGCACTCATCCCACGTACGTAATATTCCACTCAAACCAGAAATCAAGTCGAGCTAAGTAATGGTGAAGTGACAAGAATACGTAAAAAGCAAGTGAGAGTTGCGTTAAATGATAAGCCATTTTTTTTTCTAATAGAGTGAGACGAACAGGGCATGATGGTAAGTTATATACCTGCCCACAACAGCGTGACACCCAGTTATTGGAACGTGGAGTCAAAATGCGGTGGACTGCTAGGTAATGCAATGCACCTAGCATTGCAATGCAGTCGTCACTCAGAGATATGTATAAGGTTTTTTTATCCCTATGTCTTGTAATTTCATTTGAAATATTGCCCTACTAGCCGGAATACAGATAGATATACTCTGCACAGAGTCCTATCATTATAAAAGTAGGTACAATATAAAATAAGATTTAATTAATAATTTACTAAATTAAAGTGCATAATTGCGTATATAGGGCTCATTTTGAAGTGAAAAAAGTTGGCCATGAGGCACACATTTTGGTATGTCACGGCGAAACATCAAAGCAGAATGTGCACTACAGACTCTTTTTTATTTTGGATGGGTGAAATCTTATAAGTTTTTTGCGTCACTAACATGTGTAATAGCTGCATCTGTAGCTGTACAGGTGACGTATGAAAAAACTCGGAATTAAAATTGATCTCTAAATACTACTGAAACAGAAAGACAAGTCAACATCTAACCAATGCCACTTTCCGACACGCGATAAACTACAATACGTATGGTCCGACTTCATAATCAGCACTCACTACTAACTTAGGCGCCATTATTGTATTGTAAAATAAAAGACCTAAGACTAAATAAAAGCTATTATATCGAATAATTACTTCAACAAATTTACCAGAAGACTGTACATGTGGCACGGTGTCTATGTAAACAATTTGTTCCTAAGGTCAATCAGTACAAAAATGTCATAAACTAATATTATAAGAATGTCAATTGTGCCAACATCTTACAGCACAATAGGTATTCAAAACTTAGGCGTCTATGAAATAAAAGGCGGAAGTCTCCTCAGAAAGACAGCCTGACAATGCAGACCTGAATTTATGCTAATTACATGCAAAGCTAATAAAATGAGAATTACATGGCAACACGAACGCAGAAAAATGAAAGCGAGATGGTCAACTTTTAGCACCTCTCAGTATTTTAAAAGCGCAGTTTTAATAGTAAAATATCTTTAGGAGTTACGTTTTTTCTTAGGAAATCTTACAACTCTGTACAAAAATGTTAAGATCATAAGGCCAATTGGCCTGACAATTGACTAAATTTCAGCTGTAGTAATAAAAAAAATTACTAAATCAAGTAGATTTATGTCATAAAACATAAAAATTAAAGTAAACTCGAATAAACCAAACAAAATACAATTTAAATCAAACAAATTACTCATATGTAAGAAGTCACTTAAACTGATCAATAAAAGTGTTGAAACTATGGCTTGATATTTCTGTCTTGTCTGGATTTCAATTTCTGGCTTGTCTGGATATGTACAACTGTGAAAATACGTGAACCAAAAATAGCACCTATAGGTATACTGAGATCTTATGAAAACTTTGTAGTTACCTACTTGTTACGATATTTTGTTATAACCAGTAGCAAGAGAGCTTTTAGTGGTGGCAAAGTTGTAGGAACAGGGACTCTAAGCATTTCTAGTATATTAGTGAATAAACTTGATAATTTGGCGTACCGCAGAAGTTGTCCTTCTTTCCTTAATCCGCGTCTCATCGTTGCGTAATGATGCATTCTGCATAATATCTCAGTAGAATTAATTCGATGGTATTCTATAATACGCTGGCGCCTTCTTGAGAGGACTTTTTCTGAGTTTCGACATTTTGTTTATATCTCAGAGGCTGATGGACGGTTATTTCGAGGCCATTATCCTTAATTTATAAATTGAATTCTCACGACTAAAGAATTATTCACCGATGGACAGAGGTGAGAGTTTAAAGTATAAAGTGAATTCAAGAATTTTTTCTTTTCATTTTTTAAGAAACTTGTAGACACTGCTACACCATTTTATTTTAAAGACGCAAAAAAAAGTTTTACCAGCGCATATCAAACAATAAAACATAATTTATTTCATTACAAAGTACGCTGTTACACATTTTTAGGTTTCTTACCTTTTGCTTTAGTAATAAAGACTGTGTTGCAAAAGGCAGTGTCAACAATGTCTCAAAGTATAATAGACCAGGGTAGAAGCCTTTAAAAATAATAAAAAGTGAAAAAAAATAGTAGTAGGATGAAACCCATTGGAAAAGGAGGGGAGTATTATAAAAATTAAAGGAAAAATAAATTACGGGCGATCTGAGGTCGGGAAGGGGATGGGGGTGAGTTTTTAAGGGTAAAAAACGGTTATTCTCGATTTCCGGCAAAACTAAAAGTCCTATTGAAAAAAGTTAAATGGCAAAGTTGTAGGTAATAAAAAGATCTAAAACTTTTGGATACACACTTTTTTCACATAACCTCAAAATTTATGTGAAAAATTCAAAAAACCAAGTTTTTGGTTTTTTATTTTTATCTTTTACAAAAATATTTTTTTTAACAAAATTTGGTGAAAACTTATCTTTTTATGTCCCAAATACGCTATAATTTATTTGATCAAAAATATTAATTTTTTCACATTATTTTGAATGAATATCGAAAAAAACACCCTAACTTTCAATCGAAAAGTCACCCGTCAAAATATCAGCTTTTTTCAAAAATTTGGTATGTTTTCTGTTCGTTGAAATCTCTACTTTCCGATGGTGAAAAAAAATAAAAATGTTACCATAGTAAATCTTCTCAGAAAAAGCAAAAAATCGAAAAAAACTCGAATTTGATTTATTTTTTTCATTATTATAAAAAAAATTTAGCTATTTATTTAAATTAACACTTTAATTACTCGAAAAACGTTAGATTACATGTTACATTGATAAAAAAAGAAAATTGCAAATAAAAATATACTACTATAATTAACAAACAAATAAGTTAATACAATTAATATTTAATAAGACATCTACAATATTTGGAGAAAGTTGTCGAATCTTCTTTAAATTATATGCGTATATGTCTATTTATTACTATTTTAAGATAAATTAATTATATACCTGAGTGACCTACGAAAAATAGTAGCCCATCAAAATTCTTTAATCATTCTTTCCACGCATTTTAAATAAAATTCCAAATTACCTGCACGTTCAGCACGTATGAAATTTTTAACCAATGAGATCATTCTCATCATCATCTAACGGTTGTAACAGCTGCTACGAAATAGTAGGTATGTATGTAGTAAGACCCAGACCCGCCTAGCCCCTTCCCCACTTCTCCATGAAATACCTTTTGATGGGCTACTATTTTTCGTAGGTATATAATTAATTTATCTTAAAATAGTAATAAATAGACATATACGCATATAATTTAAAGAAGATTCGACAACTTTCTTCAAATATTGTAGATGTCTTATTAAATATTAATTGTATTAACTTATTTGTTTGTTAATTATAGTAGTATATTTTTATTTGCAATTTTCTTTTTTTATCAATGTAACATGTAATCTAACGTTTTTCGAGTAATTAAAGTGTTAATTTAAATAAATAGATCAATTTTTTTTATAATAATGAAAAAAAATAAATCAAATTCGAGTTTTTTTCGATTTTTTGCTTTTTCTGCGAAGATTTACTATGGTAACATTTTTATTTTTTTTCACCATCGGAAAGTAGAGATTTCAACGAACAGAAAACATACCAAATTTTTGAAAAAAGCTGATATTTTGACGGGTGACTTTTCGATTGAAAGTTAGGGTGTTTTTTTCGATATTCATTCAAAATAATGTGAAAAAATTAATATTTTTGATCAAATAAATTACAGCGTATTTGGGACATAAAAAGATAAGTTTTCACCAAATTTTGTTAAAAAAAAAATATTTTTGTAAAAGATAAAAATAAAAAACCAAAAACTTGGTTTTTTGAATTTTTCACATAAATTTTTAGGTTATGTGAAAAAAGTGTGTAGACAAAAGTTTTAGATCTTTTTATTACCTACAACTTTGCCATGTAACTTTTTTCAATAGGACTTTTAGTTTTGCCGGAAATCGAGAATAACCGTTTTTTACCCTTAAAAACTCACCCCCATCCCCTTCCCGACCTCAGATCGCCCGTAATTTATTTTTCCTTTATTTTTTATAATATTCCCCTCCTTTTCTAATGGGTTTCATTCTACTACTATTTTTTTTGGTTTTAAAAATTATCGACCCTGGTCTATAAGGGATGTCATTAGGAATAAAAGTGTGTTAAAAATAGCCGCTGTTTTGTTCGCAAGCCACAGTTTGGAGTCGGGTTTTTCTGTCACAAGGATAAATTCAAGGTCTTAATTCACCACACTGACTACGTTTGTATTGGAGGATAACCCATGTTCTCGAATGATGTCTTCTTGTAATAAACCGGATATCCGGTAAGAGATAATAATCCAGCGGCGCTGACAATAAACTTATATATCTACGCTTTTGGAATAAAACCTAAATTCGCAGCAGAGGAACACATAAAGTAGACTACTGTTATTCGGCACATTATAATGTTTGTGTTAAAATTTTTGTTATGGTTGAAATATAATTTTATAATACCTTGACACTCAGTGGAATGACGATATATTCAAATTAGCAGACGCAAAACTAAGTTATGCTCTTGTGGAATGTCATGGAAGAGGTTAAAGTTAACATTTGTGTAATAGTAGTCTTTTTTTAATACAGATATTTGTGAAGTTATTTTGTAGTTTTAGTTTGAATTTTTCTGAGAAATGTTCCACAGACTTTTTTTGCCTAAAATAGCGCAGAAATTTCACTATCGTGCAGTCTACTAGGTACGTACTACCACAAAGCTCATGCATGCCAAACTGGAAATGTCAAACCGTCCATTTCTCCCGAATAATTTCTTAGCATTCACCAACATTTTATATGCATTTACACGAATAAAATATAGCCAATGATTATCAGGTTAATTATATCTGTCAAATAGTGAAAGATTTATTGATACTGAAGATTACCGCACACCTATAATAGTACATTATGATATAAGTGCGGTAAGTTGATAATTACAGCCGAGGCTTTATTGCTAGCTCGAGCCGAAGGCGAGAGCTATAATTAGCAGAGGCTGTAATTATCAAGGCGCACGTATGTCATACGACGTTTTATAACATATTTGCGAGGAAATAAACAAAACTCTGACGACATTTTCAAATAAAAACAATACAGCGAAAAAAAACGCGCGGCATAATATTTACTTGATTACTTGGTCACAGATCACAGCACAGAGTAAGTAGTCACTATGGATCACAGATTAGCAATCGGCGCCTTTTTTTTTAAGCAACGGCACAGAACCAGCCGATATGCCATTAATAATAAAGTAAATTAATATTTTTGTGTTTCGTTACAGAAAAATTAAAGTAATTTATGGTCTAAATTAATTAAATCAACGAATTTAATAATTCTTTATTATATTTTACCTCTCAAAGTTAATTTTATTCATAAAATGTTGACCACACTTTTCTGACATAAAAACTCTTTACTAAGATTTAAAAAGGTACCGTTCGTTTTAGACGGAGCATATCTCTCTACCTAGTCTGTGGACGGAGCATTTTGAAACCGTGCGTTTTACATTACACATTACAGCACTAGTGCGTAATAAGATACATTACGATACAGAAATTGGTCCAATAAGAGACCCTTTACGAGCAAATATGTTATAATAGTACATTATGATATAAGTGCGGTAAGTTGATAATTACAGCCGAGGCTTTATTGCTAGCTCGAGCCGAAGGCGAGAGCTATAATTAGCAGAGGCTGTAATTATCAAAGCGCACGTATGTCATACGACGTTTTATAACATATTTGCGAGGAAACAAACAAAACTCTGACGACATTTTCAAATAAAAACAATACAGCGAAAAAAAAACGCGCGGAATAATATTTACTTGATCACAGATCACAGCACAGAGTAAGTAAACACTCTATGGATCACAGATTAGCAATGCGCGCGCATCGGCGCCTTTTTTTTTAAGCAACGGCACAGAGCCAGCCGCTATGCCATTAATAATAAAGTAAATTAATATTTTTGTTTTTTGTTACAGAAAAATTAAAGTAATTTATGGTCTAAATTAATTAAATTAACGAATTTAATAATTCTTTATTATATTTTACCTCTCAAAGTTAATTTTATTCATAAAATGTTGACCACACTTTTCTGACATAAAAACTCTTTACTAAGATTTAAAAAGGTACCGTTCGTTTTAGACGGAGCATATCTCTCTACCTAGTCTGTGGACGGAGCATTTTGAAACCGTGCGTTATACATTACACATTACAGCACTAGTGCGTAATAAGATACATTACGATACAGAAATTGGTCCAATAAGAGACCCTTTACGAGCAAATATGTTATAAACACAATTGATTAAATCGACGTTCTCTCCTAATGATTTTAGTTTAAATAAATAAATGCCTAGTAAATAAGAAAGTACTGGTAAATATGGAGCGCTGATGATATTAAAGACAAGTAAGTAAATGCAGAATCATTATGATGACGTTACTAAACCAAAAGAAATTCGAATCAGATCATTAGTCCAGTGCAATTACGGAAATAAATAAACATTAAATCATTAAATTATGTAGTTTGGGGATTATGAAGGATCGATAGGGATGTATTCTGAGCATAATATTCCAATTTGCGGGATTCTGGCGCTTTAACGAAAATAAACTTTTTGATTTACCCCTGACTATGTGGACTTGAAATTTAAACAGTAATCTATTAATTAGTCAAGCCCTTTGATTTTGATTTGATACCTAAATTGAGGGAGTAGTAAAACAAATGTAATACACCAAGTTGTGGTGGAGTCTATATTGGATTTTAAAATGTAAAGTGTGTTACAGACAGACTCAGACACATACAGACAACTGTTGTTTGTCTGTATGTGTGTGAGTATGTCTGTCTGTCTGTCTATCAGACAGAAATCGATGTGTACAGTGTACACCCTTCGAAACTTGTAACACTCCTTTTTTTTGGTCGGGGACTCAAAATGAAGTAAATTATAATATAATAATAAGGCGATGATGACAAAGCGGTGATGATATTTAAAGCCGAGTAAATTACGATCAAATAACCAAGATGATATTGTTCCGTATAATCGGGCAACATTAAAAATCATAGCGGATCTATGGTTTGACAGCCGGCTGTGAAGTGACGTTGTCTGTTTTTCGCTGGAACGAAAAAGAAGCGTTTTTTACTTTGATCTATATAATCTGGTTTAAATCGTTAATATTGTGCGGGAATACGTATTAACGGGAATATTTATCGCTACGGGATTAGTGCTGGACTATTGGTGTGAAAGTGGGCTACTGGATTGGCCCTTTTCTCCAACGCCGGATCGTGGAACGCGGAATCGTAGTGCCGGTGGACTATTGCTGGGACGGGAAGTCTGGAGCTGTCTGGTTTGGTTCCTTATTCCCGTGTTTCCGTTCCCTATTCCTAACAACCAAACAGGGCTTTGGACGACGCCGGGAACCCTAGGTAAGTGTCTAACTTGTTAAAGTGTGGGGGTAAAAAAATCGGTATAACGGCATATATAATTGTTTTATTCCTGCTATGGGCCCCAGGACGATATTTCGGGATAAATATTGAACATTTTTTGGTAGCAGAGCGTAGTTAACCGTAAATACCCCGTTTTTGTTTTTAGTTTTCTGGGAAAATATATCGGGTAGGCCAGATATTTGGGGGTTCCCAGTTTATAATTTCTCCCCAAACTGTCGGGAAATTGGTATTAGGTGGTATCCGGCTTGATAGGTTGCGGATATAATTGTTGCGACATTGTCCGAACTTTAGGTTAATTTAAAATTTAAATTTAAATTTAAAATGGCTTCGGATTTGGCCAACCAGCTCCGATGGTTCGAATCCTTACAAGGATTGGTCGGCCGGAGAGACCGGGAGGAGGCGCTGCTAAACAGGGCAGAACAGCTCGACAGGCGCCTGGAGGTCGCTGAGAGGAGCACAGGATTGCTGCGGGATGCAAGGCCGCCTCCACCTGAGGAGCAGATGGAGAGGATCGACGCGGACATGCGGCGCATCCTGGATTTGTACGACGAGGTCTCCGAAGGGGTTCGCCAGCTGGAGAGGTCTCGTCAGGGAAGGGCGAACTCGGGACCCGTCATCAGGAATGCGGGTTCGGGTGTAGTGGGACGCCTTCCCACCCTGGACTTGCCCAGGTTCACAGGTAACCTGCGAGAGTGGAGCGGCTTCCGGAGTATGTTCGCCTCTCTCGTGGATTCACGCACGGATCTGACGAAGGCGGAGAAACTGGCCTATCTCCGCACGTCACTGGAGGGTGAGGCACTCTCCCTGGTCCAGCACCTGGAGCTGGACGACGACAACTTCGGCACGGCGATGGAGTTGCTGGATACGAGGTTCCAAAACCCTCGGCTCCTCGCCGACGCTCACGTGTCCCAAATACTGGGGCTGCCGAAGGTGACTGAGAGGTCTCAGTTGAGGCCGCTAATCCTCACGCCCGTGAAGGTGGCGTACAACGCCTTGCGCAGCTTGGGACTGCCAGTGGAACACTGGTCGTTTCTGCTGGTCCACATCCTGCTGGGCAAGGTGCCGCTGGAGTTGCGCGCCCGGTTCGAGCGGGAAAGGGGCCTTCACGGCGACCCGAAGGTCTTCCCCACGTTTGAGGAGCTACTTCGGGTCCTGGAGTGGGAGGCGAGGATGGCAGAGTCAGCGCCTCAGGAGGCGCAGCCCGCCGCGTCAGCTCGTGGCCCTGCCGGAACAGGACCGCGACCTACCAATCCCCGCACTCTGGGTGGGGTAAAGCGGTCGGCGACTGTGACGACTGCGTCGGAGCAGGAGTGCCCGAACTGTGGCCAGCTTCACGCGCTGGTGCAGTGTCCGGCCCTGCTTGCGCGGACGACTTCCGAACGACGAGGGATCGTTCGGCGGTTGCGTCGGTGCTACGGGTGCCTGGGGGGTCATTTGTACAATGACTGCCCCACGGCACGGCCGTGTCCTGGGTGTGGGGGACCACACCATCAGCTCTTGTGCGTCAGGAGCGATGGTGCTGGTCGACAGCCCTCAGGGAGGGGGCCCTCCACGGGCGGGGGCGCTCCCACGCAGAGCCACGCATTGTACAACAATGAAGTGGCTACAGCGTGGAGCACACCCCCTCCACCCCAACCCACGGCAGCACCGGGCAGCCCAACAAGGGGCGTCCTACACGCGGCTCGGTCACCGACCTCACAGCCCGCGCGGACGCGGGCGAACTGGAGAGGTGGAAGGGTGATACAGGAGTCACCACGGGGGCCACCTCCCCAGCGTTATCCTTCTCCGCCGCTGGATCCGCGACCGATGGAATGGAGGGCGTACACGCCTCCCCTCCATGAACATCCGAGGCTGGAGTACCACCCGCCCTACTTTCGGTATGGCAGGGCGGCCGGATATGCCCCCCCTCCGATGGCCCTTTGCACTCGGCAGCCATATTGGGCTGGGCCCTGTAGTCCGACGGGTTCGGACGGGCCTCGGAGGGATTGACTAGCCTCCGTTCCCTTGGCACAGGATCCACCGGTGGTCCTGCTGCCCACCCTCTGGTTAAGGGTTTGGGGTCCAAGAGGCGACTACGTCCGGATACGAGCGCTCTTGGACACAGGGTCCCAGGGGTGCATTTTAACAACCCGGGTTGCTCATCGCCTGGGCCTGGCTAGGTTTCCGTCACCGACTCCGTTGCGGGGAGTCGGGAACTCAGAGTTGCGGTCGGCTGGACAGACCCGCCTCTCCTTCTCGTCCGTACATTCCTATTCGGAAAGGATTGCGGTCAGGGCCACCGTCATGGATTCGGTTGTCGGTTGGCTTCCTCAGGCGGACATAGATCCGGATCTTTTGTCCTGTACTAAGGGTCTCAGGTTGGCGGATCCCCGCTTCGGGATGGCGGGTCCGGTAGACCTTTTGTTGGGTTCTGATGTACTGGGTTACATCATGAACGGCAAGCCTAGACTGCTGGATCAGTCTTCGCTGATGGCGCTGCCCACCATCTACGGGAACGCCATTTTGGGAATGGTGGATGAGTGGCAGCAGACGAATCAGGCTTCTTTTACGGGAACGGCCCTCGCTCAGATCATGCAGAGGTTCTGGGAGATCGAAGAGCCGCCTACCGTGTCTCGGCTGGATCCCGAGCACGTGGAGTGTGAGAACTTTTATCAGGCTCACACTCGGAGAATGGTTTCTGGGCGATTGGAGACTAGGCTGCCTTTCCGGGATAACCCCCCGCGTCTGGGCCAGTCTCGATCATTGGCCGAGAAAAGGCTCAGGTCCATGGAGCGACGCATGGCTCGAGATCCTGTACTTCGGGAAAAGTACATCGAGTTCATGAGGGAGTATGAGGCACTGGGCCACATGTCTCCGGCTCGCGACGACTGGTCGACCATGGACCACTACTTTTTGCCTCATCACGCTGTTTTGAAAGCGTCGACAGGCAAACTCAGGACGGTGTTCGATGGATCCGCTCCGACTTCGACAGGAGTGTCACTGAACCAGTGCCTCCACGCTGGACCGAAGTTACATCGGGATATTGTAGACATCATCCTGAATTTCCGTAGGCATCAGGTGGTGTTGGGAGCGGACATCCGTATGATGTTCCGACAAACGGTCATACACCCCGAGGACAGGAGGTTCCAGTTGATCCTCTGGCGGGAAAGTCCTCAGGACCCTATGATGGTGTATGAGTTGAACACCAACACCTATGGGTTGAGATCAAGCCCCTTCATTGCGATCCGCTCACTGCTGGAGTTGGCGGAGCAAGAACGGGCTCGGTACCCACGTGCAGCCGCAGTTCTGGAACGCGACCTGTACGTGGACGACGTTTGCACTGGTGCGCAGACGGTGGAGGAAGCTCTGTTGCTCCGGGATGAGCTTACAGAGCTTCTCACATCTGGAGGCTATGAGCTTCGGAAATGGCTCTCTAACGACCCCAACGTCCTGGCTGGTATCCCGGACGATCACCAGCAGGATCCGGGGCTCTTCGAGGAAGGTGACGATCCGCACGGGATTGCGGTTCTGGGCATAAGATCAGTCCGGTTCTGTTCGCAGCCAAGTGTCTGTTACAGCGACTTTGGACTCTGAAGGTCTCCTGGGACGTCCCCCTGGTCGGAGACTCGCTTAACACTTGGCTTCGTTTGATATCTGACCTCGAAACGGTCAATAGAGTGGCGTTGCCCCGTCGCATTCTGCCACCAGGCTGTAGCCGGATCAGCCTGCACGGGTTCTGTGATGCGTCCGAGCTGGGCTATGCCGCATCTGTGTACTTGCGTACAGTTGACGCTGGAGGCCACGTCAATGTCACGCTCTTATTGGGGAAGAGCAAGGTAGCTCCTATCAGGACACGACTCACCATTCCGAAACTGGAATTGAGCGGAGCCACATTACTTGCTCGGCTGCTCAAGCATGTATATCAGGAACTGTCCACCTCGATAGACATCCGGAATGTCTATGCGTGGTCAGACAGTCAGGTCGTGCTTGCCTGGTTGAGAGCAGCCCCTCACACTTTGGAGACCTTTGTGGGAAATCGGGTTTCCCAAATCCAAAACATTGGACTGGACATTGTTTGGAGACATGTCCCGGGTGAGTTGAACCCCGCTGACTGTGCTTCGCGCGGCTGTTCCGCGCCGGAGCTAGTTGATCACCCATTATGGTGGGGTCCGGACTGGCTGCGGGAGCCAGAAGCTTCCTGGCCAGCTCTCGGCGCGGACTCGGAGCGAGCGGAGCTGCCCGGAGTCCGCGTGCATGCGATTGTGGCGGAAGTGCCCCCAGACCCTGACTGGTTGACGGGTCGTTACAGCAAGCTGGATAAGTTGTTGGGGGTAACTAGCTGGATTAAACGCTTCATCCACAACTGTCGTCACCCTCGTCAGAGGAGGAGTGACCAGATCGCCACTGTGGAGGAGCGTCGGAGTTCCTTGCTGCACCTCATTCGGCTGGTGCAGGGTGAGAGGTTTCCGACGGAACTTGAGGCGCTGCGCTGCGGACGCGCTCGCTTGAAGGGTGCGGTCGCCAAGTTGAACCCTTTCACAGATCAGGATGGTCTTCTGCGCGTAGGAGGTCGGCTCCGGAAAGCCAACCTGCCGTACGGCAGCAGGCACCCCCTGTTACTACCGAAAGGAGGTCCTCTGGTGGACCTGCTGATCACCGATCGGCATATCGGTAACGCGCACGCTGGATGTGGCGCGCTTCTCGCTGTGTTGCAGCGTGAATTCTGGATCTTGTCGGCTCGCAGGGCGGTCCGAAAGGTGCTGTTTAGATGTGTCCCTTGTTATAGGCTCAAGGCGTCTACCATGCAGCCCATGATGGGAGATCTTCCTCCGGATAGGATTTCTCCCTCGAGGCCGTTCGACGGGGTCGGAACGGACTTCGCTGGGCCCTTCTCGGTCAAGTCATCGACGTTGCGTAACGCCAAGGTCGTTAAAGCCTACCTGTGCGTCTTTGTGTGTTTGGCCACCAAAGCAGTCCACCTGGAGCTGGTCTCTGCGCTGTCTACGGAGGCCTTTGTCGCGGCGCTGGATCGCTTTGTAGCGCGAAGAGGAGTACCCTCTTTAATACGTTCGGACAATGGCACAAATTATCGAGGGGCGGCGAATTATTTACGCGAAGTTAATAATTTTTTAAATTCTGGTAATAATAGTTTAAGTCTGGCTCTCGCCCAGCGGGGAATCAGCTGGCAATTTAGTGTGCCGGCCTGTCCTCACTGGGGAGGAATTTTTGAGGCTGCGGTGAAGTCTGCTAAAACCCATCTCCGCCGTGTCATCGGGGAGACCGTGTTAACTTGGGAAGAGTTAGTCACGGTACTATGCCGCGTGGAGGCAGTTCTTAATTCCCGTCCTCTGTGTCCAATCTCGCCTGACCCTAACGATCTAGAAGTCTTGACGCCGGGTCACTTCTTGATCGGTCAGCCCTTAACCGCGTTGCCGGAGTATCCCTGGAAGGATGAGCGGCCCGGACGCCTGTCCCGTTTTCAGTTATTGCAGCAAATAAGTCAAGACTTCTGGAGGCGCTGGTCGGCCGAGTACTTGCATCTGTTGCAACAACGGGTAAAATGGACAGATAGGACGGAGGCCCCTCGGGAAGGGGACTTAGTATTATTAAAAGAGGCAAATTTGGCCCCCCTACTCTGGCGTAGGGGACGTATTTGAAAATTGATATCTGGTACTGATGGCACACCCCGCGTGGCGGAGATTCTGGTTTCTGGTTCCAGACTTCAGCGCGCGGTGTCCTCTCTGGCACGCCTGCCTCTTTATTAGATATACGTATTTTTCATGGTTAAAATTTTATTTAATTTTATTGCTATTTTTGGTAAAGGTTTTTTTTTTGGTTTGATTTCCACTTTCGGGTCAAAGTTGGGAATTTCGTTTTTATTTGAGGTCTGGATACTGCTAAATACTAGTTACTAAATACTAGTTACTAAATACTGGTTTTCTAAAATTGAACAGGAGTTCAATTGGTCGGGGGTTTTGTTCCGTATAATCGGGCAACATTAAAAATCATAGCGGATCTATGGTTTGACAGCCGGCTGTGAAGTGACGTTGTCTGTTTTTCGCTGGAACGAAAAAGAAGCGTTTTTTACTTTGATCTATATAATCTGGTTTAAATCGTTAATATTGTGCGGGAATACGTATTAACGGGAATATTTATCGCTACGGGATTAGTGCTGGACTATTGGTGTGAAAGTGGGCTACTGGATTGGCCCTTTTCTCCAACGCCGGATCGTGGAACGCGGAATCGTAGTGCCGGTGGACTATTGCTGGGACGGGAAGTCTGGAGCTGTCTGGTTTGGTTCCTGATTCCCGTGTTTCCGTTCCCTATTCCTAACAACCAAACAGGGCTTTGGACGACGCCGGGAACCCTAGGTAAGTGTCTAACTTGTTAAAGTGTGGGGGTAAAAAAATCGGTATAACGGCATATATAATTGTTTTATTCCTGCTATGGGCCCCAGGACGATATTTCGGGATAAATATTGAACAGATATATTAGAATAAAGGGAATTAGAATGAGATCACGATGACAGAGTGATGATGTTACTACAGCCAAGTAAATTAGAATCAGATGATGATGTAGCTGACGTTGTTGTTAAAGCGTTGTGAATTAGATTGCGGTGATGATGGCGGACCGGTGATAATGGCGGACCGGTGATGCTTGGGGCTTTACAGTTTGCTAATCGCTGCATATCAAATTGATCATTTAAATCTTTTAAATATATGGTTGATAATAACAGTGTTTTAATTATTGTATTTGGGACTCATCAATCAAATTTTATGTGCAATCGTGACGAATAGTTTCAGCTTTTTGTGACCCACGCTTAAATTCAAGTTATTAACAATATGTTTATGATTTACTGTCGATAAATTGCACTTTTTGTGCAAAGATTCTTTTACAGGTTGAAAACGGGTAATAAATATTCCTTTAGAATTTGTGCATGTCTTTGTAGACTTGTTGCGGAAATTATTATTCTAATTCATTCAGTTCATATTCCAAAATTTAATAAAGAGAGTTGTGATAATGAAAATGCATAGATAATGGGGTAGATGTTACAAGAAGAGAAAGAAATGCGCTAGATGGTAAGCAACACGCTTGTCCTTATGGACAAAAGTACTCCTGGACGTCTATTCTCTTTCTACGAAACAAGTAATTTCGCAATAAACTCACGATTTTCCTACTCAGGTTCTACTTCTTTTTGTCCAAACGAACATTGTTTGACGTTTAAATGTTCTAAGTCTACTCTTATTATTATAATAATAAACATTGAAACGGACGAAACGACGGATCGAAGTAGAACCGGAGTAGGAAAGTCGCGAGTTTATTTCGAAATTATGTTTTTCGTAGAAAGAGAATAGACGTCCTGTACTTATGTTATCATCAGTCTCATGATTCATCATGAAGAGTCCAAATCACTACCTACCACTAAACTGCCGTCGTTATCCGGAGATGTAAGACGATTGATTTAATTGCCCTGTTATTTATTTGGAAACATTGATCATTGATAGATTGATCAAACCAGAGCACAGTAAAGTTTGCATATTGCACTACATTATCCAATACCACCTCGCTCTATTTTAATCAGACTGCTTGCGATAAATGCGTATATAACAAATTCGTTTCATAGTTGATCCAAAGACTCAAACAAAAAGATTTTACTCCATTTTTGTAATAAATTCAAGATTGAATCAGTGTCGCTCTGTAATTAACCGCTTCGTCTTAAAACATCGAACAAGATGCCGGTCAAGTGTAAACTTGTTACCACTAAACGAAAAATATGACTATATGACAGAAGAATAACTGGCAAAGGTGTTCAGGCGGAATCTGCTAAAACATGATAACACAAAACACGCGTATTTTAACGTCAAGGTTAGCTTGTACAGAAGAATGGCCAACATCAGTATTTACATGGTATAGTAAATGTTAAATGACTGTAAGTAAGTACCAAACCAGCAATAACTATAAAACTGGATGATTCTGAAGTAAGGGGTGACAACAAAGGAGTAAGCATATTAATTAATAATAATGTATTGTGTGCAAGAGGACATGATTAAGATAAATGTAAATATATAAATAAATAAATAAATATTGATGGACAATTCACACACAACACCATCTGACCCCAAACTAAGCAAATCTTGTGTGATGGCGGCCAGATAGCTGATACAATACTTATATAGTTTTATATTTAGACATTAAATACATACTTATTATACATATGACGAGATGAATAGAACAAGTGGACGTGTTGTAACGATCATAAACTAATAACACCCATTTCGTAACGTCGAGGGAGTTGTCGTACAAAATTACTGACAAATGCGTGGAAGTAAATTGAAGAAGATTAACCAACATCAGTATTTGCATTGAATAGGTGATCTGAGGAAGGTCAGGGAAAGTGCTGTACTTGGCCGAAGCGGGCGCATTGTTCGGGCGATGACCATTGTGCGCTGATGGGTGTGGGACTTGTGCAATTGCATCATCATCGTTATAGCCCTGTGTTAGACCACGGCTGGGTGAAAAGGAAACATCAAGCTATTGTTGGAGGTTCTCAATTTGGTTAAATGTAGGTACATATGTTACGCGATAGCTTCGTCAATTGTGAATCGATTTTGAAAATACTTATTATAATTTGATAATAAATAGCGGCACTTTAGTTCCGGTTTCGCTCTGTTATTGCCAAATAGTTTAGGTGACCATCGCGGACAAATAAAGTGACGTGTAATTTATATTATACTAAATCTTAATAGGTAATACTTCAGACGTGTTCGATAAAATTTAAATTTTATCTAAATCGTTGTAGCGGCATTGAATTATCCACAAAAGTCTTAAATTTGCTTACATCAAATTATTCGTCCTCTCTGGCTAGTTCATTGGAATAGAGTATAATTGACTTCATTAGAATGATAAAACTTAGTCAAAAGTATCTGGGTTTAATGGAAAATTGTTGTCGGTTTTTGTTCTTTTTTAATTTACGGCTGGTCTGGTCGGGAGAACGGTGACTGCCGATCCGGTGACGCCAGGATAAAAACCACACGCACCACTGTATTTTCGAAGTCATGTACGTAATGCTGCTAACTTAAAACGGTGAAGTAAAATATAGTGAGGAAACCGACATGTACCTAGAATCTGTCGAAGGCATGTGTCATTCACCATCCCGCACAGCCATTGGGCCAGCGTGGTGGATTATAGCTTTGACTCTCTCCTTGCGAGCGAAGACCCCGAGTCCCAGCAGTGGGAACTTTTAGTGGGCTGTATAAGCTGCATAACATGCTATTACTAGAGATCGTAGGTTCAGATCTCGCATATATCTCTGAACACTTCCAAGTAGTGTATGTGTTCTTCTAGATTATTCCAACCTGTCTCTTTTTCACCCCGCGGGTCTACCACCTTACAAAATCTGCTTTGGTTGTGCTTTTGCTGTCTTTATAAGTTTAAGCGAAAAGGAAATAGATATCGATATCAAAGCTAAGACAGTTTGAACTTAGGCAGCAGACGGTCCGATCAGTTCTTGTACCACATTATTGATTTTCTTGAACAACAAATCCTACATCCTACTAATATTACAAATGTCAATGTTTGGATGTTTGTTGCTCAATCACGTCGTAACATCTGATCGGATCGGGCTGAAATTTGGAACACAGATTGAGTATAGTCTGGAAGAACACATGGGCTACTTTTTATCCCAGGAAATAAAGAGAGCGGGAACTACGCGGGTGAAACCGCCGGGTGCTGGTAGTTTGATCTACAAACTTTCTTGATTATCTTTATACCATCATTTTTCCATGGATAATTCAGCTGTTCTTAGTGTAAGAAATTAGGAATGTTCGTATAGTAATAAATGCTCTGCCCGTAAAAAAATTGCAGTCTTTAAAACTGCCGATAGAAGTGAATTTTTTTAACTCAGAATTGTATAGCTTACTTTGGAAACTACGCGGGTGAAACCGGAAGGCGTGGCCATGAGCATGGCCATTTACATTGCCATGATGAACATGAGCATGAGCATTGCCAATATAGGAATGCTGACGCATTTCTAGATGGCCAATGGCCATGGTCCCGATTGTACCCGAACATTTCTTCAGAATGGGAAAGTTTGGATATTTGCTTAATCACATCAAAACTGTAATTGAATTGGATTGAATTTTCAGATTTTTGATTTTGATTTCAGATTGAAAACACAATTCGAAGTTTAGAACATAGTCTGGAAGAGGACATAGAAAACTTATTATTGAAACAATATTACTGGAACGGGAACAACGCAGGTAAAACCGTGGATCGCTGCGAGTTTGTAATATAAGTACTTACAAAAATCACCGCAAATTACTTTAACATGTACCTACACGTAATGAAGACTACATTGTATCGTATCCGATGAGCAAGTTTACATTGTTTCTGACGATTCCAAGTAAAAAGCCTCAATTACGTGATTCCAAATGTAAAGGCAATTACAGTTGAAGCTTGTTTGCGTATGGCACCGCTAATTGTGGCCCAGAGCTAAGAAATTTAACGGAGTGAAAGATGTTTCTGGAAATCGATTTTATTCTTGTGTCACAAAATGTCTTCTACAACTTTGAGGATTTAGTAGGTTTTCCTGTTATGCAAATAATACACAATTTCCGATATATTTTTGAAGTCACCGCACCACACACAGATATTTCGTAGGCTTGTGAATGTTAGTAAAATATTTGAGAAACTTATATTCAATCAACTTCTATCTTACTTTAATGTTAATAATCTATTACATAGCAACCAATTTGGATTCACAAAGGGACGTTCCACTACTGATGCAGGCGTTGAACTGACTAATTATATATTAAGTGCCTGGGAAGACCATTATGATGTTTTGGGTGTGTTTTGTGACTTGTCCAAAGCTTTCGACTGTGTTCATCATGATACTCTTTTGAAGAAACTTCAGTTCTATGGGCTGTCGAAGCCAGCTCTAAATTTTATTTCTTCTTATCTTAAAGATCGTGTACAGATAGTTGAAATTGACGGTGTGCAATCAAATGAGTCCCCTTTAAAAATGGGTGTACCTCAAGGTTCCATTCTTGGACCCTTATTGTTTCTTATATATGTTAATGATCTACCTTTTATGATAAAAAAACATAAGAACGTAGAAATAGTTATGTTCGCTGATGATACGTCACTTTTATTTAAGGTTAAAAGAGGAATAAATAATTTCACAGAAATAAACGCAATTTTGGGCATTACATACAAATGGTTCGATGCAAATAATCTAGTTCTAAATCCAAATAAAACTAAATGTATAAAGTTTACGCTCTGCAATGTACTGGGATGTAAACTTGATATTAGACTGAAAGATGAAGTCATCGAATCCCTACAATCTACTCTTTTTCTGGGTATTTCAGTGGATTCAAAGCTACAGTGGGGTCCTCATATAGAGAGACTGGCTGAGAGACTCAGTTCAGCTGCTCATGCAGTTCGACAAATTAAGAAAATATCTGACGTTGCAACGGCTAGACTTGTTTATTTTGGTTACTTTCATAGCATTATGTCCTACGGGATTTTATTGTGGGGATCAGCCGCGGATAGAAATTCAATTTTTATATTACAAAAGAGAGCAATCCGTGCTCTGTACAATCTATCAGCTAGAAAATCATTACGGGAGATTTTTAAAACTATAAATATACTAACAGTCCCGTCATTATACATTTATGAAAGTATAATGTATGTGAGAAAAAATCGTACTCGACTGAAGAAAATGTCTGATTTGAATCCAAAAGCACATCATAAACATAAAATTGTATTTCCTAAATGCAGACTACACAAGACCATTAACTCTTTCAAATGTAATGGTATTCGCTTCTATAATTTAATCCCTACACAAGTGGAAGGTCTTAATGAAACTAGGTTTAAAACTGAAATAAAAAACTACCTAATGAGCAAAGCATATTACACTGTAGATGCTTTTGTAAAGGACAGCAATGTTTGGAAAAGGAATATGTCAAAATTAGAACTATTGAGTAAGGTAAAATGATACTAAACATTAATGTAAATTTGTTTATGTACTGTATGTATTCATTATTTGGATAATTTGTTTTTTCACAATGACAAAGCACTTTTACAGCTGCACCTAAATGACAAGGCCCCTTTACAGCTGATTATTTTTTTATTTGACATTATTCTTTGGTATTATTTTATCATGTACACAGATTATTTATGTATAATTTTTTTGTAAGTGACGTTACCAAGTGTTCTCTTGAATTAATGGTTCGAATAAATAAATTGAAATTGAAATTGAAGCTCTGCGTCATACACGGAAAAGAAATAAATGTTCGGGTGAATTCGGGAAAGCCGAACGTGCCCGAGCGAGAAAAATAGTCAGCTGCTCCTGTCTGTCTGCTGTTGTATGTCTTTTTGAAGTGAAAACTTGTTTTGGCGCCACCACAGACATATTTTTTGTGGGCTGTAAATTGAATTTTAGCGTCACGCTCGGGAATGATAAGAAGTTTTTGGTTGAACTCGGGACCATAGTCAGGCCATCTATCGTCATATGATTTTATGTGTTTACCTGTTTGTCATGTACCTTGTAATACATTGTCCTTCAAACCAGAGTACAGTAATGTACACATTACTGCTTGGTGTTAAAATCACAAGCTAAAATTTGCAATGAAAGGGTGCAATGATCATTATTTAACGGAGGCTGTTTACATGTTTGGTGTTTTATGGCTTAGGTACTTACATTTTGTTCTTGTTGAAGTTGCCATGATTAGAATCAACCACAGAAATCTAAATACTTATTATTTAGATTTCTGTAGAATCAACAGATTTTTATATTCGGACCATTTTAACATGTTAATTTCAACATAATGTGTCGTTAGAAAGCTCCTTAAAATCTATTCTATGCAAATATCATGAATTGAACATCGAGAAAAACCCACTTAAGATTATTAAATGTATGAGATTAAGAAATCCTATTAATATTATAAATGCAAAAGTTGGATGTTTTGGATGTCTGTTGCACAATCACGTCGCAAAGACTGTACGGCTGATTACAAAACTTTGAAATTTCGATGTTTAGAAATTGGGAAGTTTGGATGTCTGGATGTTTGTTGCTCACTCACGTCGGAACACTTAAATATATCGGGTTTAAATTTAGAAAGCAGGTAGATTATAGTCTGGAGTAACATAGAGGCTATTTTTATTGCGGAAAAATAAAGGTATCAGTAACTAACCGGATGAAATCGTGGGGCGCTGCTAGTATAAAACATATTTTGAAACGAAAACCGCTATTATTAGACATATTAATGAATAGTTGAATGTATTTACATAACGTTAAAGCTTTAACTAACTAGCAAACTTAGAGGTTATTTTTATAAGTTTTACAAAAGCAGTAAAAAGGACTTGCTTACACAATGGCAATGATTATTATGGACTCTAATGTGCTGGTTTTGATGTTACTTGTATGTAATTGTCTTAGTTTTTTAGCATTGAATTGCATACCTAAGCATAATCTCATTAGATGTTCCCAGTGCTTGGAATTGGGTTTTTTTCTCGCAAGAGAGTCAAACCATCTCCACCCCTGATCAAAGATCCAGAGGCCGACCCAAAACCAGATGGAGGACTGTAGTGCAAAGGGACATAAGAGAATGCGAGTTGTTCGATGACGATGTCTAAGATACAGCGAAGTGGAGTAGAAAAAGCAGGAAAGCTGACCCCACCACTATATGGGATATATAGCCAGGAAGAGAGAGAGCGAGAGAGAGAGAGAGAGAGAGAGAGAGAGTCAAACCATAATCCTCCACTCTGACTCAGTGCGAGTTTGTGGATGGCGCATGAACTCGAAAGAGTTTACAAACATCCATCATCTTTTCCTTCACCTTTTTTAAGTTAGTTGCATTACGCACAGGAACGGTTGCAGGCTCAAATATTGGGGAGCGCCAATACAACATGTCAAGTAAAAAAAAATCAACCGACTTCAAAACCTCAAATAGGCACCCAAAAGCAAAAAATAAATTAAAATTATTATTATAAGCGCTACTCACTCATCTTTTTGATTTCGGTGCCAGTCTTATTGCAATTCCTTTTGTAATAAAATTAGTCTTACCTTCTCAATCTTAGTTATTAGTTATTGTTTTTTGGATTTGGTCCACAGTTTGGGGAAAGGCCTCCTCCAACTCTTTCCATGTCCTTAGCCCGCATCATCAAACGTTTTCCTATTGCTATTCCAATGCTTGTGTAAGTGCATCGGTTACTTTTCGGTTACGGTACATCGGTTCACTTGTGAGTACGATTTTTACTCACGACTGACGTCGCGACCCCCCACTCTCGAAGTTTGATGGTCTATATCTTTGACGATTTTTAATATTATGAAAAAACAAAAAATACATGTCCAATATTTTTCCATGATCTAGCTGACGGACTTATTAGGATGGTGTATTTTTGACCCAGTCCGGTACCCTACTCTCAAATTAAACAGCCAAAATTTTGGAAACTACGCAGATGAAACCGGAGGGCGTGGCCATGAGCATGACCGCACTTTCTGCACACCACATACCGATTTTTCGTGGGCTGTGAATTGAATTCTAGCGTCGGTCTCGGGAACAATAAGAAATCTTCGGGAAAACTCGGAATCATGGCCATCAGCCATCTAGAAAAACTGACGCATTTCATGTGGTGAGCAGAAAGTTTTCAGTTAAAAAATCCGCAAAACTTCTGGCGGGATTTGAACTAACGACCTCACGTTTGTGAATCGCACCTTGTAGCCACTAGGCTCCCATGGCCTGATGAGAATGAGAATTCAATGAATATTCATCCATTTTATTCGTCAATTTTATTTATAACGTTATACTTAATTACAAGTATATTGCTTAACTTAGACAATCTACATCATGTAGTAACACTAAACTTGTATAACTACAATCTAAACTGAAGCTGTGATGTTAGTGATCTGGCAATCAATGATTTATTGTTAGTTTAGCGTACCTTGAATGATAAGTCTAGTAACAAATATTATTAAAAATCTGTTTCTTCGAGGTAAAGCACGCTCTATTGTAAACCGCATCGTCGTTTAACATCAGGCAAGATGACAGTTAAAAGTCAAATATAATATTAAAAACATGTTTTTTCATCTTAATTCTATATTTTTTTTCGCATCATTTAAGTTTTTTGCTATAAATGGTAGCCTGAAAGAAACCATTGTGAGCGAAAAGTGCCAAAAATGCCAAAGCCACCATATGTGACAATAGGTATAAATCAGTGTCTGTTTTGTTTTCACTGTAATTTTTCTAGTGTGTTTAAAAGGTATTTCCGTCTAGATTCCGTCAGAACCGTTGAATGAGGCGGGTTGTAATTTGTATTTCATCTGGCATTGTACTTCGCAAATCAGACCAATTTCGATATGTTTTTTTTTTATTGATCCCTAAAATGGTCCTTATTGTATTGGTATCGCGGGAACGTTTTTAATTTTGTCCTCGTTTATTTGATGTCTACATAAATATGTATTCAGTAGGTACAAAAGTTCCACTGACCCTGAGCTGAGATAAAACTGTTTTGAAGGTCATAGGCATTTCTTAATTTTACATAAGTAATTATAATATTTACATTATCTTGTAGTAAAAATATGCCTATAAGCCGTGATGGTCTAGCGCCGAAATTGTCTGTTTTCGCAATAATAAAATTGTGAGATCGTATGTCAGAATCCCGCCTTCTCCCTTGAATGGTTTACTTATTAGCCGTCTTCAAAAAAGGAGAAGGTTCTCAATTAGACACTAAGTTTTTTTCTATGTGTGTTATGCGATAGCGCCGCGATTGGCGGCGCAGTCGGAGTCTTATTTTTTGTTTGGTAGATTAGAGTTCAGAGGTTGGTGTACCCATACAAAAAATATAGAATTCGGTGTGGCAATTTTTGAAATATGATCAAACAACTAAAATTTTCTTTCATGTATTATTTAGACGACGTAGTAAAAAAATAAAAAAACTGCTACTGATATAGGCAAACAGGGCACAGATATTAATATATTTTTATATAAAACTAATCATATTATCATGGAGGACGAGTAGAGTGCAGTGCTAGGCAGTAATTTAGATTCTTCATGTAGAAATAAATAGTAGCGTAGGAATGTGATTTAATGAGCAGACGCGATGTTAACATTCAGGGGCAGGCGCTGATCCCGTCACTAAAAATAAAAATAAAAGAAAATTACTTTGTATTAATGATGATGATGTAGTTAACTTTCAGCGTCAATCGTCATTGTATTCGATTCATCCATTCACCCACACATTCACAAAATCGATAACAATTTAGCAGAAATGCCGGAGGTACGCATCCATTTGTATTTATATGTTCTTATTCAATCAGTGAATCATATCTAGTGGATTATGTAATGTATTGTGCAATTATTTGTTGTGAATTCGGTTTATAATCGATTTTATGGAAATCGATGTTTATAATAAGATTATAGATATATTTTGTGGCTTGTGGCGAAAGATGTTTTGTATAATTAAATAATTTAGCCTTGTATAGTCTTCAAAATATAAAAAGCCCGTTTGGATATTTGAGAGATATACTCACAATATATTACTTATGTTACAACATGTTTTAAACTATTATTAAATGCCCTCAAAAAAAATTTTTTCATTAAAAAAAAATATGTTTTTTTTTCAAATGTCACAATGTTTTTATATGTTTTGTCCTATAATTTTTACTTTTTTCAACAAAGTGTTTGCGAAATACAAATTATGTCGGTTCTTAAAATTACACGTAAGTCAGCTAACATCTGATAATAAGTAAAAGAGATAAAGTATACGTATAAGCACTACATACCGGCTACAAGTTAGTCGGCAAATCATATCTCCCCGCTAGGGTCGTAAGGCATCGGGGATGCCAGGTCATTGACGATGGCAGCCCTAGCAGAGGTCGTACCATTTGAGGTGTCGTTGTACTAGTCATTGTACTAGATGTGGTACGGTAAGTGAGTGTGATAAATGTATGGTAAGATTTGAGATTTACTCTACGTATGTGTAAGTACGTATGTGTGTGTACTACATATCAGTTAGTAAGATTAGGTCAGTTTTCTTTCGATTTCTGCGCTAGCACAAAGTGCAGTTATCAGTAGAGGCTACTAGAGACCAACTGTCACAGATATCTTTGTAAAAAATGTAAAATCAGGATCATACAAAATATATGTGCTTTTTGTTGTTTATTGTTAAAAATATGGTAAACAACTGAGGTTAATCAACAAAAATTAATTGAAACCTTTTATTTATCATACAATAGTTTGTCTTGAGCGAGATTCTAACCTACAACACACTATGCAGTGACTACCAATTGAACCACAGGACAGGTACATAGTCAGCAAAGTAAGCAAGTTCTATAATAGGCGATTAGGTTGAAATTACGTTGGTGGAATTTACATTACACAATAGCACAAACCTATTTTAAATAAATCCTAATAACAGCTCAATCTCATGCAAATCAAAACCTAATCTGCCATCGAAGTCCAGGTCACGCACACTACCGTCCACACCTCACGTACGCACTAATTATGCAACATGAACACACACTGACGCATACTGGATTACGCGTATTTGATATTTTAGTTACAATGTTTTGCAAGACAAAAAGATTCTTTAAATACTTTAATTTAAGAACCCGACTGCAAAAAATACACTGGTAAAAAACATTATATACTATCTAAGGACACTAGGGTGATTAAGACGAATCTAACGATATATTAAGTGTCGTCCATCAAACTGTTTGGTAGATACGTGGGATTAAAGAAATTTCCAAACATACAAGATACGCGCGAAAAACATAACCCTTCTTTCAGTCGGGTAAAAATATAGAGTGAGTATTTTTTAAACTTAAATTGTAGGTTTACTCTTAACTGTCATCTCGCTTGATGTTAACCGAAGATGCCATTTACTTTTGATTGAGAGTAGAAGAAACTGATATCGAGAGGAGCAAGATAGTATCATGCAGCTATAGAAACACGATAACTCCAAAACATTACCCACTCCATTGCGCCTCGTCACCCAGATACATTAGATAATTTATCTCTTAGCCCTGTAATTTCACTGGAAACATTTCCCTTCAATCCGGAACACTGTAATGTTTTCATATTACTGTTTAGCGGTAGAATAATTGGCAAAGGTAGGGAAACGAAGGGCTTGTTTTACAGGCTACAGGTTACAGGATCTTTTCATTGGGATCTTAAACTTTGTTAACGTATTTCTTTGATTCGATTTAACCTGTAAACCGTACTAAACTACTAAAGGTTGAAACTACTTCTATAATAACCGGCAAAAGCGCACTACTGCTTCTTCAGTAGGTATCACTATCACTATTTCTCTTCTGCAAAGAGTCCTATTACAATATTTTTTGTAAGCCAACTATTTCTGCATAGCCTTATATTCGAGTTGAAGTGAGTGGATGAAGTCGGATCAGTGGCAGCAGAGAAAGTGCATGGTGCAGGGATCAGCGGTGAAGTATCCGCTAATTCTGCTAAACTGCCGGTGACGTAACAATGCCCACGCGCTTGTGGAACCGGATGAAACTCATGTTAATTTGTATTTGAGCGATCTACGGAGGACGAAATGCTTATTTAAAGATTGTTTTAAACCCTCGATGCAAAAGTTACGGGGTGTTGGATTCGAAATATCTCTGTATGGTTCCGTATAAAAGCAAACGTTCTGTAAGGGCAAACACCCTCTCCCACGCATAAACACGCTCTCATACATACACACACGCACGTAACTATACAGAGATTTGTCGAACCATTTAAATAAAACATTTCGTCCTGGGTCTATAGGTACTTTAACATACATATCTAATTGTTGCAAGCGCTACCCGCTCATCTAACTGAAGTCGGGGCCAGCCAAGTGTTGTAAGCGCTATAACAAATAGGTAGGTATATTAATGGCTATTTGATGTTTCAAAGTCGGGTTTTTTTAATGTAGTCTGTTTAATTTATTTAGATTACCTATTTACAGCTTCTCATCATTACAGCTTTTCGTCACTTAAAAGAAAATTAAAAGTAGCGTCGATTGAATTAATAACTCTATCGTCGCCATTATAATTCAGCTTGGTTACCTACCGATCATACACCACCTAAATGTTACAAACAAAAAAAACATTGCAAAACTGACTAAAATAGGTACCAACTTATATGACAAATGTTGGCTTTGGAAGTTACTTTTGAAGATATGAATTTATCTGCAATGTTTACACCTTAGGTACTCTAGAAAGGGCAATCGATTAACCCTTACTGCTAACAGACTTCATTTATACTGATGTAGTCTACGCAAGAGCGTAAGAAGTATGTACTCAAATAAATAATAACTAGGAGCACCGTGGTTTTACCCGCGTGGCCTTGAATCCCGTAAATTAACTGCTTTAAAAATTACTCTATATGCTGTTGCATACTATACCTGTGCTCCGAACTCGATCCCTTTTGCCGTTCCATAATTGAGCAAGAATTATTCAAATGTACTAACACAAGCTTTTGCATTTTTTAAAACTATTAATACAATTAAAAAAAGTACATAACGAATGAAATAATATATGATGTATTTTAAATCTACAGGATAAATGGCAAATATTATTTTGACGACTTTATAATCAAATTTATAAGAACGTTCGTTTAAGATACATAAAAATGTAAAGATTCTTTTCATAATGTAGTAATACGCAAGAATCCTTTTACGCAGCACCAGTTGTTCCGATTAGATAATACACACATTACGTTGTAATCGAAAGCTCCACTAATTATGACGGATTAGCGTTGTTTAAGTTACACGCCAATTTAGTTCACTAGGTTACGCTTCCTCGAGTTTCATCCGTGCGGTCTGATGGTCAACTGTACTGCATTTTGAAACCTGACTCACATCGGAAAGTAAAAGTGAACCGGTCAAAACAATGGCACTTATATTGGATAACATGGATATTCTCGAGACGTTACCTTCACTTCACATATCGAGGTGATTGCACGAGACTTTCGATAGGGTCTCGCTACCTTACTTGACATCTCGCCATTACCACTTTTACAAATTACCAGTTCCAAAATGATGTAATAAAACGATCCAGTTGTTACAAAAGGAGGTTTTTATTTACAGAAACTTACAACAATATAATACATATTAACATCTAGGATGCGATCACATGATTTACATTAATTGACTGGGGTTTTTTTTAATGGTGAGGGGCGCCGTAGGAAGATGAGGGGGATGGGACGCCGTATGAGCCGGAGGGGACTCCGATGGTTGTGTAGGTGACGGGGGCAGAGTAGGAGATGGAAGCGTGGCCGCTGGAGCCGTGACCGCCTGAGGAGTAGCCACCGGAGCCGTGACCGCCGGATGAGTAGCCACCGGAGTAGCCGCCGCTGGAGTAGCCGGAGTATCCACCGGCGTAGCCGGACGCGTAACCTTCGTCAGCCTGGTGGTACTGAGCGACCTGGATAGCCTGTTGCAGATGCTCCAGCTCAATGCCGACGATTCTGTCGTGGGGGACTCCGTAGACGGGGGCGGGCGCGCCGTAGTGCGAGGAGACGCCGTGTCCGTGGGAAGAGTACCCAGAAGACTGCTGGTAGGCCTGGTTCTGGATCTCGTCCTTCAGGATGATGTGCCTGACCTTCTCGAGTAGGTGGGGGTCGACGTGGTAGCCTTCAGAAGACTGGTGGCCGACCGGGACGGGGGTGTAGTGGCCGCCGGAGCTGAGGCCTCCGGAGATGGAGAGGGATGAGGGGGCGGAGTAGCTGTAACCCACTGGGGGCTCGGCGACGGCGCAGCCGATGAGGGCGAGGGCGACCTGTGGGAGGAAACTCTCGTTAATATGGAGCAACTCACTTATGTGTTCACGAGATAATTAGAGCTTTTATCAATTGGTTTTGGGAAACTATCCTATTAAAAAACAATGGATGAATGATATTGGAGAACCTAATTAGTTAATGTTTTTAAAGTTGAAATGTTAAGATTTTAAGCATTATTTAAATCTAAATGATATTACCTAATATAAATGGCAATTTTCTTAAATTGCCATTTATAGAATATGTAAAAAGATATATAGAAGTGTAAAAAAATTAACAGTTCATTCTGTAAAATCTTGTTAAATTATCATTTGCGAAAAGTAATTCGAGGTTGCTTGACGGTCAAATTGTTCGGAACAGATGCACTGATTTAAATTTGCAAATTGTTCCACATATCACTGTTAATTTCAATTTTGGACTGCGTTTCAAATTTGGAAACTATGTCAAAATTTGCAAATCGTATCGATCACTCCATAATCCGCAAGTCCTTTAACACAAAACCGTGGTCAGGATTCGTCACTATCCTTTCACTGTCACTTCACTGCAGTCCGGGGTTACTCCGGGGTCAATTTAATCCATTGGTCACACTTACAATGCTCCACTTGGCCATGTTTGTTCTGTCCGGCGGTGCAACACAAGATGTTGTGATGATGGTTGCGCGCGCGCAGACGCTTTTATACGGGGAGTCTGCCTTACACTTTTACTTTGGGCGTTCGACGCTGGACCGAGGACGATAGTAGGTTACAAATGAACTATTTTTTTTTTCGGGTAAAAGGTTAGCGTAGGTGATAGATAAGGCATAATCGTTGGAGATTCTTATTTAATGTTTTTGGGTAATGTAGGGCACTGTTGTGCTTAATGCCTTGAGGACCTTATTTGGCGTTAACTGACATTTTGCGTTTCGGTTTTTGGGTAATTGACTGTAGGTAATTGCCGTTTTTTGAGGCAAAACATTCACAAACGTACTTGAGCTACTTATTTAGATTTAAAATATATCAAAGGATTTCTTCGAATTCATTGTTAATTCGACGAAATCCTTACACATAGTTTTTCACTCGCAGTTTAACTCAATATTATCTCTGGGTGACGAACCCAATGCGGTGCTAGGGAATGGTTTGGACTTTTCATGTTTCAAAAGCTGCGTGTGACTGTGTTTTTATGGACAGGCATTTTACTTACAATCAGGCACGTGTGTGCTCGTCTTATTACTCTATACTATAAAAAAAAACTCACTAAGAATGCTGTTATGGGCTGTTGCTTACCATCAGGCATGTCCAGTCCTGGTCTTACAGGTCGTTGGTTTGAATCCCATTGGCACTTTTGATTATTCTTCTAAGTGCAAATGTGCCAGTTTGTAGTAATCATGTCCGATTTTAACGATGAAGAAAAAATATTGTACAGAAATTGATGTGCTACAAAATAACATTTTTTTACCCATGCTTTTTTAGGGTTCCGTAAAACGTAAAAACGGAACCCTTATAGATTCGTCATGTCTGTCTGTCTGTCTGTCTGTCCGTCCGTATGTCACAGCCACTTTTTGCCGAAACTATGAGAACTACACTGTTGAAACTTGGTAAGTAGATGTATTCTGTGAACCGCATTAAGATTTTTACAAAAGTTTTTTAAAAAAACAAAAATTAGGGGTGCCCATGGGGGGCACCCACACTGAGAACTGAACTCAAAAATTTTTTTTTCATCAAACCTACACGTGTGGGGTGTCTATCGATAGGTCTTAAAAAATGATGTTGAGGTTTCTAATATAATTTTTGTCTACACTGAATAACTTGCGCGAGAGACGCTTCCAAAGTGGTAAAATGTGTGTCCCCCCCCCTCTAACTTCTAAAGTAAGAGAATGAAAAAACTAAAAAAAATATATGATGTACATTACCATGAAAACTACCAACGAAAATTAGTTTGAACTCGATCTGATGAGTAGTTTTTTTTTAGTACGTCATAAATACACTATTATTAAAACTTCGATCAAAGTTACAACGAACTACAAGAACTATGTGTACTATGTATATTATGTTACTTGCTGGAACGGAACCCTTCATGGGCGAGTCCAACTCGCACTTGGCTACTTTACTATTTCCTCATTTTTGGAACGAAGTACCTTAAAGCTTGGAGGAGAAAGGAATTTGGCTGAATCGTACAGAAAAAAAATCGAATACTATTTATTATAAGATTAGATTAGTCTTCGATAATTTTTTTTTGTAAGAAAATATATAACGGTGACGCATAATTGTTGCTCAGGCACGTCGAAACGTTTGAACGGATCAGGTTGCAAGTTGGAACTCAGATAAAGTATTGTTTTTAATATACAGATAGAGTAGTCTGAATATAGGCAACTTTTCATCGCGAAAAATAACAGAAACGAAATCTACGTGGGTGAAACAGCGGAGCACTGCTAGTTTATAATATTAAAAGGATTTTTATTGTAACAGTTCTTATAAATTCATCATTTAGAAACTAACATAGTCCTACATATTTACTATAATTTGTAATAGGTTCAAAGCCTTCAATCTTTCCCCTGTCATAACTTTTTTACTATACGTGTATAAAATTACTGTCAGTCATAAATTAATATTTTTTCATCGACCATGACCCGCGCTAGTCGTGTCAACAATATGGAAATATATAATTATAATTTGTCCCTATTTATTCATCTATGTACCAACATCACCGACGTAAATCAGTCTAATTTACATGTACATGTCTTTAAAAGTTTTATTAAATTTGACCGTATTAAATCTGATCATGATACTATTAGCAGTAGTTTAATGTGAGAAACGTTATGTTGTAATTTTAAAATTAACATTAAATGCAGATTGAGACAACTAAGTCGGAATATTAAGTATGGTTTTTATTACATCAAATATACACATGCTAATAAATTGCATATGTTGTGAATAAGTAAGTTGCAAAGCTAAAAATCCGAGACGGACGAAGCATTTCTTCCTGGCCTTTAGCAAAAGTATTAGCACGGTTTATGCTTCTGCTAAAGACTTGAAGTTACGGCTGGTCTAGTCGAGAGAATGGTGTCTGCCGATCCGGAGTCCCAGGTTCAAATCTTACACGCGCCACTGTATTTTCAAATTAACGTGCGTACTGCCGCTAACTAAATAAAACGGTGGACGAAACATCGTGAGGAAAACGACGTGTGTCTAGAATATTTCCATGTCATGTGTCATCTACCAACCCGCACTGGGTCAGAGTGGTGGATTAAATCCTTCGCTCTTTCCTTGTTAGTGAAGACCCCGAGTCCCAGCAGTGGGAACCTTTAGTAGACTACTTGTACTGGCCTTTGGTAGAGATAGATAGAGATATTTATAAAGAGAAAAGAGTAGTTTTGGGTGAAGTTCAAGTCGCTAATTATGCTGTGTGACTTTGCACTTGTCACCGTGGAGACTTTGAGTTGTTAGGGATCAAATGTTAAGTTTATTTAAAGTTCTCTAGGGTTAAAACTCGATGTTAGAGTTAAGGAGCAGGCTCAGAGCAAAGAGACTTTTAGTAGTGGTAGGATTCTTAGCAGAGTCCGCCTGCGGAAGTACCACACCTTTGCCAAATATTCTACCGCCAAGCAGTAATGTGCAAACATTACTGTGTTCCGGTTTGAAGGGCAATGATTCCAGAGAAATTACAGGGCTTAGAGACATAATATCTTAGATCTCTGGGTGACGAGCGCAGTGCAGTGCTAGGTAATGAATTGGACTATCATGTTCCAATAGCTGCGTGTTACTGTGCTGTTATGTGGCAGGCATGTTGCTTACCATCAGGCACATGACCTGCTCGTCTCGTCACTCTATGCTATAAAAAATAAAATAAAAAAAAAAGACTGGCCTCGTGGCTTAGTAGGTAGGTACTAACTTTGCCTGCAAAGCCGAAGGTCGTGCGTTCGATTCCAACCCAGTGAAAATATTTATGTGATCAATTCAAATACATATAATAATGAACTGTGTCTGGGTGTTTCTATGTGTAATAAGTATGTATTTACAACTATATAAGTATTATATCAGCTAGTCTGGCCGCCATATTACAAGCCTTGCTTAATTTGGGGTCAGATGGTATTGTGTGTGAATTGTCCACAAATATTTATTTATTTATTTAATATAGGGTGACTCCCTGGTTCCTGGAGCAAAACTTGGTCATTGCCATTCAAAGAGCAGAACTTTTTGCCGAGAGCCGTTCTGGTTGGGTTATTCTTGGATTCATTTTGAGGTGGAAATTGAAATCTTACTTTGATTTTGTATCATAAAGTAAAAATAGTAGGTACATATTCCAGTAATTTATTTGATAAAACTGATAAATTGCTACTTTGTGGGAATGCTTAAGACTTTGAATTCTTGTACATCTTAACATGATTGAGGACCAGGAAACATCCAAACTTTAATGTTTATAATAAGTAGGAAACAAAACGCCCTCTGGAAAAGCAAATCTGTCGCCGCACTGTCTCGATCGGTCACTGCTGCCCTGAAATCAAGTCACGCAGCCACACACACACACATTGCACAGTGTTATAGCTTGTGACATCACAACGACCAAACAAAGCTTATGAATCGATAGGTGGTCCAATGGAAATCTTTCAATTTTTTTTTTTAAACGTCATACAGGACTTAACCTAATGAAAATCTGCGTTAATACGTAGTGCGTCTTTAATTAACACTTGGGGAAAACACACTCAATGAGGGTACGCAAATACAAGTGGTATTTTGGTTATTTTAATTTATGTCTTAGTACGACCTTAGTAAGACGACGAGTCTTAATACGAGCAAAACGTTTGAAAGTAATTTAAAATATTTAAAATGACAATAGGGTACAATCCTCAAAAAAACAAAGTAGCTATTTTACACGTATTTTTTCTTTTGTTTCACAAACAAAAAATGACGAAGATACAGCGCTTCGAAGTTTCGTGTGACGTCACTTGTGAGTACGATTTTTACTCACGAGTGACGTCGCGACCCCCTACTCTCGAAGTTTGATGGTCTATATCTTTGACGATTTTTAATATAATGAAAAAACAAAAAATACGTGTCCAATATTTTTCCATGATCTAGCTGACGGACTAATTAGGATGGTGTATTTTTGACCCAGTCCGGTGCCCTATTATACTAACTTACAAATATGATCTAAATATATAGAAACAAAACTGACGTAAAACTTGACTAAGATTTCCGCCTCTTTGAATTCACAAATTGTCTGCATTAATTTGACTTTGCTCAAAAATTTCTTAGGCTTGACCAACAGTTTACAATAAGGTTAAAAATTCAATACTACAACGATTCTAGCCATAAATAAACATCGAATTAATCATCTTCTACTCACCTTAGTCACCAATGGCTTAATTTGGAATGTTTGTAGTGGTAGGACTCTTAGCAGAGTCCGCCTGGGGAAGTACCACACCTTTGTCAATTATTCTACCGCCAAGCAGTAATGTGCAAACGTTACTGTGTTCCGGTCTGAAGGGCAACATTTCCAGAGAAATTACAGGGCTTAGAGATATAACAACTTAGATCTCTGGGTGACGAGCGCAGTGCGGTGCTAGGTAATGATTTGGGCTCTTCATGTTCCAATAGCTGCATTTCACTGTGCTGTTATGTAGCAGGCATATTGCTTACCATCAGGCGTATGTCCTGTTCGTCTCGTCACTCTTTATTTAAAATAAAAAAAAAGTCGTATTTTTTATCGATAATAGGCTTGCACTAGACCGCCATCTCGCTGGATGCTAAGCGACGATGCAGTCTATCCCGCGCTTGACTAGTAAAGACTTATTCACTCTAGACTTGAACACAACCATCATGGAATACCAACTCAGGCAATGCATTCCAAAAACTTAAATATTCTTATTACGAAAGTGGAGTCAAAACTTGCCTAGTTTCAGCTCTACAGCCTGACTTATAAAGTTATATTATTCGCTCTCTCTTTCTTTTTAATCAAAATTATACAGAGAAAATAATAAAACATTAGCTATTTCAGTTAGACAGTAAAACCCTGGGTCGAGTTCAATGCCTCGAATCTATTAATCTCCAAAAATGCACATAAATGTAAAGAGGCCATTTAAAAAACAATGAATGCATAATAGTATTACTTCTTTCTTGAATAATTATATAGAAGAAACTAGTTGTTCATTAGTTTAATAGTTGTTTGAGATGTGTGTCAAGGCTGTAAAGATTCAATGTTTGTTCCGTTTCAAAATTAACACTTTTTAAGTGATTAATAGTGGTCTGGTGAAGTGATGTAATCGCTTCTTGTTGAGTTTATACAACGATAAGTGAATTGGTTTTAGGTAGTTAGGTTATACACGCTCCATATTAAATTGCTGTGTCTTTTGAAATCGGGCAAAAATTGGAAATAATTATCTATCACTAATTAAAAAAACGAAGCTTACGTTGTTCCAATTATAGACATGGAATTACTTAAACTCTCTTTACTATTTAATTATTAATGGATACGTTAACGTCTTACCGCCATTTCACTTGATGGCGTTTAGTTAGAACAGTTATATGAGCTCTCAATTCAGATTTAAGTACCTAGTACTAAAATAGTTTCTTTTTTGTGTCTAGCCGGAAAATTTCACTCCGGCAGCACATTCCGCAGTATAGGTATCCGTTCCGCATTCCGCAGTTCGTATATCGAAAGTGACGTTAGCCCATTTATTTTTCATTATAACCCTAATATTAGGTGAGGTAGGTACACAACATTAATCAAATATATGCATTTTTGTATCCATTGTCCACAAACACGAAATGTTTTAGTAATTAAAAATGTACTATCTCTATTTTTCTTAAACAACACAAAAACACTAAACGTTTCACAATTTCCTGAACTAATTTGTTCATTGGAAATAATTGGTACCACATATGTGAGAGAAACTTAATAAAAAAGCCTAAGATTTATTTATTTCCGTTCTATCTGCGAAGCTAAGCAGACAATGGTTAAGTTGCTACAAGCCAAGGACTTTTAAAAGAAACTGGAAGATGTTCGATGCAATAAATTTAGGCCTAATTGAATAGTTTGCAGCTTTTCTCCCTCTCACTTACTCATACTAATGGCGTGACCATACAATTTAGCCTATCTATCTCTACCCATGTTTGCAAAACATGAAAACAAACCTGATTCTATACTCTTCGTCGCTCTAGATGTTATAATTTAATTGTTGGGAACTTAACATAGGAATCAACAATTTTCCAGGTAGTATTCGAAATAGTAAAATAAGTATTTGCGTACCAGAAAGGTTAAGAGTAAGGCGAATCTATACTTCTGGTGGAGTTGACCTTGAGATTGTGTTTACGATATTTACACCTTCAGATGAAACAAACCTTGTTACGCTTATGGTAAAAGATATTTTTGTACTAGTTGTTGAACTGCAGTGACACTCACACAGATTTGTCGTACTTTTTATTATTAAAATATACCTGTTATTTTCAGATAACCTCTACTGTTTACCGAACTTTGAGCTAACACAAAATGTTTAAAAAAATACATAAAAAATAGTTATCAAGAATTTATTAACGAAGTAACTACCTATCTCAACAGGTCTAAGTGGGTACAAACATATCTTGTACATCAAATTGTAATGTGACGAGTCTGTGTTCATACTACTTAATTTTTGTAATTATAGTATCATCATCATCAGCCCACTAAATGTTCCCACTGCTGGGACTCGGGGTCGTCTCTCGCAAGGAGGATAGTTAAGGCCATAATCCAACACGCTGGCCCAGTGCGGGTTGGTGGATAACACATGACTTCGAAAGATTCTAGGTAAGTACATGTCGGTTTCCTCACAATGTTTTCCTTCACCGTTTTAAGTTAGCGGCATTACGCACATGACTTCGAAAAGACAGTGGTGCGTGTGGGGTTTGAACCCGGGGTCTCCGGATCGGCAGGCGCCGTTCTCCCGACTAGACCAGCCGTAACTTAGTAGTTTAGGTTTGGTGTTAACTAAATTTACTGCAGTTAAAGTTTTTTATTCATAAATGTACAAATAATGGCAATTTCGATTAAAAGAAACTGTTTTAACTATACTTGAATCCACGCTCAAAGTTCACTGGTACTACTACGACACTGAAATAATTGGTTTTTGAGAGTTCTATTGAAGTATGTGAAACTTTATAGTTACGAGTTCTGTGTTTAAAAGTTCCTTGCTCAAGGTTAAAAAACCACAAGTTCACAGTGCATTCACAATGTCATCGCGTGTCTGTGGATGACGAGACATAGCTATGACACGTAGGGTTGCTAGCAATTTAAAAATTGTGTCAATGTAATTTTGTATAAAACTCTACGGAAATATACACCGTTTAATTGATTTAGGTAGGTATTTTTGAAGTTATACTTATTTTGGCATGTTATGAGAAAATGTGTAGACTAATATTTACTTAATATTTCGAAGTTAGGTAGTCGGTAGTCAACACTTTAGTAGAAATCGTAACTAACTTCAATACTTCTTGCGTTGAAGTTAATAATAATATTATCATGTTTTTAGTTGAAGCTAGACTTCTTAGGACAATGGATAAAGAAAAGAAGTATTAACACGAATATACACTTTTTTTGAAGATGTTAAGATAGAAAGCTGTGTTGATAAGGGAGTTTTATAGTAGGTACTTAGAAGTGTAAAATAATATTTATATTAAAATTAAATTTTATTAATAACTCTTGTATAAACTTCAAATTATTTGTTAATAAATAATTTTAAAATAGGTTTTTCAACTGTAATTAATTTACTTTCGCTTCCAAAATAAATAAATAGTTTCCCACCTCATTGCGCGTTTAACTGACGTCTTGAAGTGAGCATAGGGTTGCCAGTGCCAAGTATTTCCGCCCTGAACTGCAGTCGAGAAACGGTTCAGCTAAGCACATGCTTGAGTTTTGTCAGTTCAGATTTATTTGCAGCGAGTAATTTTAACTTTAAAAGTTTTTTTGGAACAGCAAGATGTCAGGGATTCCATTCTTACGATTTTGTTTTGGGAAGTTACGTCATACTGTTTGCACTTTTTTGGCATACATTCTACTAAAGTTATTTGTGATAATTTGAAATTAGAATGTTTTGTCGTTTTAACATTGTTAACTTAGTTACGATGTAACAATTAAGAGACTTCAGTTAAAAACTGAATCTCAGGGTACTATTTAATACCAAAAATGCAAGACAAATTCGCGAGCAGATGATGCTAGTGCCGGAAAAATGTTTATTTTAGTTTTGAAACAATGACATAATAACAAATTAATAATGAAAAGTCATGGAATAGGTAAATCATCGAATACTTTTAACAATTATCTTAATTTTAAAGACCGTTTCTAAAACTGAACTGCAAAGTGCCTAATCATTGTTGTCCTTGTAAATGTCATAAAAAATGTAGGTATAAGAATGAAAAAGGAAAAAAAATAGCAAAAGATGCGCCCATTTGTTTAAAACTTTCACTTCAAGTGAATGTTAATCTTACGTGACAACCCTGTCTAGATACGTCACTCTCGCTGCCGCTGTCACTGTCAGTGTCAAAGGGTCAGCGGCTCACGCGAGCTGATATCATCATAGAGGCATTGATTGATGAGTGCGTGACTCCGATAAAATAGCAACAGCCCGAGGGCACGTCGGGGTAGAGCTTCTTGTTTTGTTGTTATTTGTCTATTATGTTGTCTATTAGCTACAAACGTTATGTTTTAAAACAACTCCTATTTGCACCTTCGGGGTGAACCAGCTAAGTACCAACTGAAGGCTCTGAAATTGATTCAAAGATGTGTCAAAAGGCTCATAAGCAACGACACCCTTAATCGTTGATCCTCGATCTGTATAATCAAATTATTCCAATTTCCTTTTTAGGGTTCCGTAAAACGTAAAAACGGAACCCTTATAGATTCGTCATGTCTGTCTGTCTGTCCGTGTGTCACAGCCACTTTTTGCCGAAACTATGAAAACTACACTGTTGAAACTTGGTAAGTAGATGTATTCTGTGAACCGCATTAAGATTTTTACAAAAGTTTAAAAAAAAAACAAAAATTAGGGGTGCCCCCCATACTGAGAACTGAAGCTCAAAAATTTTTTTTTATCAAACCTACACGTGTGGGGTGTTTATCGATAGGCCTTAAAAAATGATGTTGAGGTTTCTAACATAATTTTTGTCTATACTGAATAACTTGCGCGAGAGAGGCTTCCAAAGTGGTAAAATGTGTGACCCCCCTCCCCCCTCTAACTTCTAAAGTAAGAGAATGAAAAAACTAAAAAATATATATGATGTACATTACCATGAAAACTACCAACGAAAATTAGTTTGAACTCGATCTGATGAGTAGTTTTTTTTAGTACGTCATAAATACACTATTATTAAAACTTCGATCAAAGTTACAACGAACTACAAGAACTGTGTACTATGTATATTATGTTACTTGCTGGAACGGAACCCTTCATGGGCGAGTCCAACTCGCACTTGGCTACTTTATTTCAATTGAAATGCTCGTAGTTCAAAGAAGTGCCATTGTTTCATGGTTGGCATTCCGAAGGTTCGAACGAAACAAAATTTACTCTACAATTGTAATAAGAACGTCTGGGCTATAAGATCCTTGCCTGAGTAGGGTTTACCCGTTGGTTACAATTTTGGTGCTTTGGTCTTGATTTTTTGACAACTATGTCCTAGTCTCGCCGAAAGTACGATGTGCCCTCAGCTAGCCATAATGCCTGTGTGCTCAACACTCCTCTTTGTGAGAGAATGTCTGCGAGACCCAGCAGTGAGAACACGAAGTGGTCTGTCTATTCATGTAGGTGTCATCACAGGTCAAAGTCAGCCACACCTGCGTATCTGCAATGATGGTATTACAGTTAACCAAAGGTCAATACGATGTTCCGATCAATCACCGCCTTGAAACGGCGAAGGCTTACGAGTTAGTGCCGTTCGTACATAAAGTGAGGTCTGTAACATTTTTATGTAGGACTAGCCATTGATCCCGGTTTTACATGGGCTGACGACAAAGTTAATATCAAGCTTTTTTCCCGACTGAAAGAATACATGTTTTTCACGCGTATCTTGTTTGCTTGAAAATTTATTTACTCCTTCGTATCTTCCAAACGGCTGGATGGATTTCGATAATTAAGATATCGTTAGATTTGTCTCAATCACTCAAGTGTTATTTAATAAAACACAATGAAACACAATGTTTTTTTTAATAAATAAATATTGGTTGACAATTCACACACAACACCATCTGACCCCAAACTAAGCAAAGCTTGTGTGATGGCGGCCAGAGAGCTGATATAATACTTATATAGTTTTAAATACATACTTATTATACATATAAACACCCAGACACAGTACAAACATTTTAATTCATCACAAAAATAATTGCACTGGGTGGGAATCGAACCCACGACCCTCGGCTTCGCAGGCAGAGCTACTACCAACTGCGCCACGAGGCCAGTCATTTTTTACTTGTTGATCTTTTGCAGTCGGGTTTTTTATAAGTTTTTTATCGAGTTATTTATTCATCCTAATATTAGGAACAGGCAGTGATTAGCGGGTTTACCCGAGTTGGTCCAGTTTTTATTATTTTTCCAGGATACAAATTAAAATGTGCTATTTTAGTATATGTTCTGAAAGTGTTTTAATTTTCAGTCTGATCCGTTAATCCGTTCCAACGTGATTGAGCAACAAACATTAAAAGATTAAAAATACTATTAAAATATCAGTAAGACTAGCCGCTCATTATTTTTTTTTATAGTTTAGAATGGCGCAACGATCTGGACATGTGCCTGATAACAAGCGACATGCCTGCCACATAACAGCACAGTGACATGCAACTATTGGAACATGTAGAGCCTAAATCATTACCTAGCACTGCACTGCGCTCATCACCCAGAGATATAAGATCTTTAATCTATATGCCTTGTAATTTCACGGGAAACATTGCCCTTCAATTCGGAACACAATGTTGTTTACGTATTACTGCTTGGCGGTAGAATAACTGGAAAAGGTGTGATACTTCTCCAGGCGGACTATGCGAAGAGTCATACGACTACAAAACTTAATATGAGCTAAAGTAAATAAATATCAATCCTTTTTTAATCCTACTAATATCTATACTAGTATTATAAAGCTGATGAGTCTGTTTGTTTGTATGTTTGTTTGAACGCAAGGATCTCTGGAACTACTGGTCCGAATTGAACGATTCTCTCTTTGTAGGATAGTCCATTAATCGAGGACGGCTATAGGCTATTTAACATTACGCTACTATCAACAGGAGCCGAGCAGGAATGAAAAATGTAACAAAAACGGGAAAAAATATTGCTTTTTGAGAGTTTTCGTTGCGTGACAGCATATGTCATATTGTAAAGGTTGCGTCATTAGAACCTTAAGTAACCGAATTTGTTCAAAATTTGAATTGGTACGATCGATTTTCGATAGATGGCGTAGCAACGCGCGCGCGTTCAGCTAGTCTTTTATAAACACAAAAGTTCAGATGGTTGAATACTTCGGTGTTTATATTTCTGGATGTTTGTAGCACAGCTAAGTTGCAAATGCTGAACTGATCTGTTTAAAATTTGATAAACAATTGGCATTAAAGTCTAGAACCTTAGATAAAGAATAAGCAAATAGATCAGGTTTTTCCGCACGTTTCCTTTGTACTAATCGTAAGCAGATTAGGTGTATGTTAGGCCAGGGCCGGATTTAGGGGAGGGCAAACGGGCTTCCACAACGGGGGGCCTCCACAACAGGCACTTCGGGCAAAAAATCAAATTTCGACAGTCCACATCTTTTACGTTAACTTTAAACTTTTTGTACTCCGGGTTTTTGCTTGAGAAATTTAAACATACGGGGGGGGGGGTGTTATATTTCAACATCCCCACCAAAGCTCTGCCCCCCGGGGCCTCCACACCTCTAAATCTGGCCCTGGCTATAGCTATGCTGTGCCGCGACAAAAGTATGACACTTCCACAACATCGACAAGACCACAACAGCGATCAGACCCGTGCTTTCCGTGTAAAGCGTTTGTTCTAACTATATACGTAGTATATGTAAACTCTTTGTTTGGAACATTTAAGTTGGTTTTTTTTGCGGGTAAACTACGGGACTAAATGAAACTACGTGGGTAAAACCATCGGACGCCGCTAGTAAGAAATAAGAAAGTAACAAGAGCTAATAAGAATAGCTGTAGTGGTAGGACTCTTTGCTGAGTCCGTCTGGGGAAGTACCAAACCTTTTCCAGTTATTCGATCGCCAAGCAGTATTGTGCAAACATTACTGTGTCGTGATAGGAAGGGCAATGTTTCTAGTGAAATAACAGGGCATAGAGATAAAAAAAAGATCTTATACATTTGGGTGATGAGCGCAGTGCAGTGCTAGGTAATGATTTGGACTCTTCATTTTCTAATAGCTGCGTGTCTGCTTTGACAATTGCTTCCCATCAGGCGCATGTTCTGCTTGTTTCGTCACTCTATACTGTAACAAAAAATATTGGCAGTCATAGGAACTGCCAATAGAAGTGAAAACGTATAACTCAGAATTGGATAGTTTACTTTGGAAACTATTCGCGTGTAACCGGAGGATGTGGCCTCGTCATCATAGCATGACCATCTATAAATGCGTCAGGATTTCCCATTGGCTGGCGCATCTCTAGATGGACATACCATGATGACCAGGCGACGCCATTTCAGCATTTCCCATTGGCTAACGCATTTCTAGATGGCCAATGGCTATGGTCCCGAGTTTACCCGAAGATTTCTTATCATACCCGAGCGTGACGCTAGAATTCAATTCACAGCTCACGAAAAATTTGTCTAGGCGCGCCTAAAGAAGTTTTCATTTCAAAAATATAAATATAATTTACAGCTTTTAAGAGTGAGGGCAAATTTATTTGAACATTTTTTTTATCGCTATAGTTTTAAAGGACACATTTTTTTATTTGTTTCACAACTAAAACGGCTTACAAAAAAAAATTGACAAATAGAGACTGCCGATAAAAATGAAAACTAATTAGGTACTCAGTATTTTATAGCTCCCTTTGAAAACTACGCGGGTGAAACCGGAGGGCGTGGCCATGACCATAACTACATAGATCATCAAAGTGTATCCGAAGATTATGTTCATTGACGAACGTGACACTTGAGTTCAATTCCCAACCCACAGAAAATCTGTAAGTGACACCACAAGAAGTTTTCACTTTAAAATGTTCGTTAACAATAAATTACAAAACGTTTCTAGATGGCGCTGAACGTTGCTACATCGCGGTGGCGTCTTTTGCAGCGGTTTTGATATTCATTGAACTTTTACAAAAGCTGTTAGCATAATCAACGAGCACTGTAACACGTGCACATTCAGAATTTTTGGATTTGCCATTTCATATCAATTTGAAACAGCAAAATTTGTAGATACAGACAGGCTTAGAATTTTTGAAAACGGTCAATAGTCGAAAAAACAATGTGTGTGCTTAAGACCGCATGGCTGAAGCGGAAACTTAAATTACATATTACAATTATTAAACACTTGAATTCATTTCATAATTAAAAATGAAAATGATTACATATAAATTGAACAAAGTAAACACAACAGTGACAAATGTAGCTGAAGAATTATAGTGTCCATAACCAATAAATAAAAATTGGCAGACACAGAGACTGCCGATAGAAGTGAAAACTTATAACTAAGAATTTAATAGCTCACTTTGGAAACTTCGCGGGTGAAATCGAAAGACCCTATTAGTCTGGAATAAATCTTCAAAGCATTCTCGTCTAAACAAAATTTTTAAGCATTGCCATCTGACCAGACTCGATGGCTATTAGACCCATCCATCCCCCGAAAAATCTGGATGTGGTGCGCCATAGAAATGTTCATTTCAAAAAGATAGCGACAGCAGAGAATCAGCAGCAGCTGACTTTCTCATTCTAATACAATTGGCGGTCCCGAGTTTACCCGAAAATATTATTCAATAACGAGCGTGACGATGAGCTATATTCACAGCCAACGAAAAATGTAGATAGATAGAAACACTTTATATGTGAAATTTGTATGTGATGCACTAAAAAATCGGCGACTTTTTGCCCAATGCTTCTCTTTGCCGTCCCAGACATTGTGATTTGGATTGAGGCAAATAAATAAAAGATTTTTATAGATAAGGTTAAAAGTTGAAATAATTGTAAGACAGGATGCAGAAGGAAGGCTGTTAATTTTTTTACGATTTATAATTTACAGATAAACTTTCGGTTACTAAATATTGTGTAAATTATTTATCTTACGTAGACTTTTAGTTGATAGTGCAGTCTGTTTAACAAAGTGCTCGTAGACTTTTTTAGTTTTTAGTACTTCATTTTTTCAATCATGTTTTGGTCTATTTAATGCGTTGGTTATATGTTGAAAAATCAACCAGATTTTGTTGATTAGAGGATGGTAGAGGTTTTAATTGTTAATTTTTATCGGACATTCGGAGAAACGAAACTGCGGTCAAAATAGACGAATAAGTAAATATTGGAGGACAACACCATCTGACCCCAAACTAAGCAAAGCTAGTACTATGGCCGTCAGCCGCCAGATAGCTACATATATAATACTTGTATAGTTGTAAATACATGCTTATTACACATAGAAACACCCAGGTACAAAACAAATATTTGAATTCATGGAATATTTCCACTGGGTGGGAATCGAACCCACGACCCTCGGCTTCATAGGCAGAGTTACCACCACTAAGCCACTTGGACAGTCCTTGACAGACGAAGATGGGACGGTTTGAGATTTCCAGTTTGGTAAGCCATTTGTGCCACGGGTCTGTTATTAAATACTATGCACATTTTTTATAATATCTAAGTTACGACTGGCCTAATTGGGAAAACGTCGTGAGAAAACCGGCATGTACCAAGAATCTTTCAAGGAAATCGATCATCCACCAGCACGCGCTGGGCAAGCTTGGTGGATTATGGCCTTGATGCTCTCCTTACGAAAGAAAGCCCCAAGTCCCAGCAGTGGGAACTTTTAGTGGGTTACTTTTTTCTTAAATTTTTCCATTGATTCAATTTTAACACTCCAGCTTAATAGCTACATTCTGTCGATAAAATTCGAAAGAGTCAATAGAAATCTAATCAATTTTATTGCACTCCTCGAAATGATATTGATTTTTAATTATATTTATTTGTGTCTGATAAATTTTATGATTACGAATGTGGTAATATTTTTGATAATTTTATTACCATTGCCAGACGGTAGCCGGTATAGCATTAGAATAATTAATGACATTTCAAAACGATATTGCATTTAACTTAATAACTGTTTTACCGCTTTTCTTTTTTTTCGCTTCAGCTATTTCGACATGGTCCTATCTACTAAGGTCTTTAAGACACAACGCGACTTGTTGGTAATATAACACTTGTTTCGAAACAAAAGCTACCACTATAAAACAAGTTAGGTATAATATACGGTTATAAAGCGGAAAGATCCGGAATGATCAGTATTTGGTGAAGTGAGAGATGAATAACATTTCTGTAGAAACGTCCAAATGTAATGGTATATTTTGTAACTAAAATCTTAGTGTAGTAATTTATAAAATTAGTAATCACAATTAGGTATAAAGATAAAATTAATTGTCTCTTTTACTAAGTGAACTCTTATTTTACGTAATCCTACTAATATTATAATTGTGTAATATTTTGGGGGCCGAGTCACCTACGTCCGTGGGGAGGCACCTGTACATAGAAACCCCACACGTAGTCCCTGGGTGGTGCCAATCAGGTGACCAAATACCGGTGGTAGGCTTCGGCCGTGGATGGTGACCACCCACCAGACCAAGTCATGCCGCCAAGCGGCCCAGCCGTGTTCCGGCATGTTGTCTGGTGACGCCATAAAGGGAAAACGGGTCAGAACAGTTGCAGCATAACTACGAGACCAGATTGTCACACACTGATTCATTACATGGGAAGGCTAGTCTTGGAGGGTAGCGGGATCCGAGGCACGGTTGCCGCGACCGACCGCAGATAGTTGGGGGCCCAAGTAGTGAGCTAGCCACTCATGAAAGGCTGCCCCGCCATCTAGCGAAAAATCCCGGGATGCGCTATCCTGCCGGTTGGCGACCGGAAGTCAAGGCCAGATAGACATCTCCGGGGGGGCTCGGGCGTCCCCGCAGTCTCCAGACTAGTTTTCCATAATGTGTTGTGACCATTGGTAAGTGTTATGCTGCCTCGTTCTACTTCCGTTTTCCCACCGATCTTCTCTCACACCATACAAAACATGCAAAAAGTTAAAAAAGGAAATAAAGTGTTAAAGCGGCTGCACTCCTTGACCATTAAAGTGCACCTCACTAATATCAGAGGATTGCACTCCAATCTCACGGCAGTCCATCACCATCTCGAGACTGATCAGCCGTCACTTTTGTTCCTAACGGAGACGCAGATAGGTTGTCCGTCGGACGTGGCGTACCTAACATACCCAGGTTATACCCTGGAGCACAAATTCCGGCCTCGTGCTGGTGTGTGCCTGTACGCCCGTGACGACATCTGCTGTCGGCGTCTCCGTAACCTTGAGGACACTAGATTTTCCGTTATTTGGGTACTAATAGACACCGGCATTGACAAAATTGTCTATGTATGTGTGTATCGGTCGCACAGCGGAGACCAGGAGGCGACTAGGCTCACGGAATATTTAAGTGAGGCGGCGGACGCGGCTCAACAGAAATACCCTTCGGCCCAATTAGTGTTACTGGGGGATTTCAACGGCCATCATAAGGAATGGCTGTTCCCATACCGGGACACTGACCACGCTGGGCAGGAAACGAGAAAGCTAGCTCTATCGTTAGACCTAACCCAGCTGGTCCAAGAGGCCACAAGAGTACCCGACGTTGAGTCGCATACACCTTATTGCTTAGACCTTCTGCTGACCACAGATCCAGACCGTTATTCCGTGGCGGTATCTTCGCCGTTAGGCAGCTCCGACCACTGTCTGGTGAAGTCAGTATCAGTCTACCATCCGCCTGATCCCAGCCCCAGAGGCAACCGGCGGATGTGGCGATACAAGTCAGCAGATTGGGACGAGATGCGTTCTTTCTTTGCATCTTACCCATGGCAGTCATTGTGCTTCACTTCTGGTGATCCCACAGTCTGCGCGGATGCTGTGACTAATGTAATACGAACGGCTATGGAATATTTCATTCCATACTCCGACGTCCCATTATCCAGCAAAGCTCGCCCCTGGTTTGGTCCTCAATGTAAAAGTGCTGAAGCATTTAAACATGAGGCCTACCTAGCCTGGGTTGATGCTCGACAGCGTAAGGCAAGGGACATACACCAGAAGAAGAATCTATTTGCATCTCAATTTGCGGAATCTTCGTGTCTAGATGCTGGTAGCGCGACACCTCCTACTCCACCTGGCTGTCCGACTCTCATGTCAGAGATGCACATTCGCCAAATGGAGGTTCGCAAAGTACTACGCAATCTGGACGTGAATAAAGCCAGTGGTCCAGATGGTATTCCTGCCCTAGTGTTGAAGGCATGTGCGCCTGAGTTGTCCCCGATACTGACGCGTCTATTTAGACTCTCTCTCAAAACTGGATTAGTACCGAAGTCTTGGAAGCTTGCCAATGTGCAACCAGTGCCCAAAAAGGGAAGTCGTGCTGACCTTGCCAACTACAGGCCCATCTCAGTCACGTCCATACTCTGCAAGACTATGGAACGTGTCTTAAACCACAGGCTTCTGACGTACCTAGAATCAAACGACCTACTCAGTGACCGGCAATATGGGTTTCGCCGAAACCGGTCCACCGGGGATATTCTAGCGTACGTCACTCACATCTGGAGTGAAGCTATCGAGAAACACGGGGAAGCACTTGCAGTCTCCCTGGATATTTCGAAGGCTTTCGACAGGGTTTGGCATGATGGCCTTATAAGCAAGCTTTCTAGTTATGGTTTGTCTCCTGGGTTTATTGCGTGGATATCGGACTTTTTGAGGGATCGATCCATACGAGTCGTCATTGATGGCTGCTCGTCGGATCAAATGGCTATCAATGCCGGAGTCCCTCAAGGGTCGGTACTCTCTGCGACGCTCTTCCTGCTACATATAAACGATCTGTTGAAGCCCGGTATCTTTGGGTACGCAGATAATAGCACCGTTGTAGAGAGTTACATATCTAGTGCGAGAGCCAGTGGGCAGCAAACTCAGGTACTAAGAGAGAGTCTGATCGAGCGTTTGAGCTTGACCCTTGAGGCGGTGTCTACATGGGGCGATGCCAATCTGGTCAAGTTCAACGAGAGTAAGATGCAGGCGTGTCTGTTCTCCGCAAAAAGGAGTCCATTCCAACTGACTCCAACTTTTAGAGGTGTATCCGTGCCGATTTCTGACCGTCTTGAGCTTTTGGGCGTTACATTGACATCTACGCTCAACTTTGGTTCGTATATCGAGTCCAAGGCTAAATTAGCTGCCAAAAAGCTAGGTGTCCTCTCAAAAGTGCGAAGGTACTTCAAGTCTGAGCAGTTGCTCACGTTATATCAAGCACAAATTCGTTCTTGTATGGAGTACTGTTCGCATCTTTGGGATGGTTCGGCTAAGTATCAGCTGGAGGCCTTGGAATCGATCGAGAGACGTGCCAAAAGGCTCATAGGCAACGACACTCTTGTGCGAAAAAGACTACAAAGTCTTGAACATCGCCGAAAAGTTGCTAGCCTTTCGGTTTTTTATCGGATACACTTCGGAGAGTGTGCGACTGATTTACATGATCTAATACCACCTTGCCCTTTTTTCTATCGGAATGCTCGTAGCTCGAAAAAGCGACATCGTTTCATGGTTGATGTTCCAAATACACGAACGAAGAGATTTGACTCTACCTTTGTAATAAGAACGTCTAGGCTGTGGAATGCGTTGCCTGAGTGGGTTTTCCCTGTTGGTTACAATCTTTGTGTCTTTAAATCGAGAGTGAATCGGTTTTTTCTAAGTAAACACGCCCCATCGTAGATCGCATCGTCGCTTAACATCAGGCGAGATGGCGGTCAAGTGTAAGCCTATAAAAGTTAAAAAAAAAAAAAAATTCAATGTTTGGATGTTTGTTGCTCAATCACGTCCTAACGTATGAACGGATGGGGCTGAAATTTGGAACACAGATAGATTATAGTCTGGAAGAACACATAGGTTACTTACTTTTTATCCTGGAAAAACAACGGTAACAACGGGAACGGGAACTTCGCGTGACACCGCGGGGCGCTGCTAGTGATCAATATTTGGTAAAGTTGGAGAAACATAATATTTCTGTAAAAACGTCCAAATAAAGAGGTATAGTTTGTAACTAAAATCTTAGTGTAGTAATTTATAAAATTAGTAATCACAATTAGGTATAAAGTTAAAATTAATTGTCTCTTTTACTAAGTGAACTCTTATTATACGTAATCACTTATATTATAGTAGCACTAGCTGACCCCGCAAACGTTGTTTTGCCATATAAATAAAGGTATGAAAAATAGCTAGTAGCCGATTCTCAGACCTACTGAATATGCATATAAATTTTGGTTAAAATCAGTAAAGCCGTTTCGGAGGAGTAAGGAAACAAACACTGTGACACGAGAATTTTATATATAAGATTAGGGATTTTATTCCTTATATCATGAATGCCCATTGATTATTATGAAAGGAGACGATACACCACATTTTTTTCGAAAGCTCAACAAATTTAAACTTTTTCGGTTGTACATAAGGTTCAATATACTAAAGTTCGCTAGTTTTTAAGAATAAAGTGCAATACCGGCACTTCACGTGGCGTAGCATATTTGTGTAGCATTAATATCGATCTATTTAGGAAAGTATTAACACGAAATAATTTTAAATAAAATACTTATTTTAGATTAAGAGTTTCACATATTTTTTGTTCTAAAAATTTCATGCTGTATAAGCATTAAATAATAAGTATAACAAATTTGATAAAAAATATTGCCTCGTTCTATGGACGCTGCGTGCCTTTAAGTTTTATTCTCTTAAGGGAAAAGAAAGTCGACTATTATTGCTACTCCATAATAAATAAGTTGCCTATTTATTTATGATACAATTATACTAAAAATCTGTTTGGGTCCAACATATGGGTGTTATACTTATTATACATTTGTATGCTATATACAGCCCATTCCACTTTACGCCTTACACATAACGCTATGTGAAGTGCCAGAATAATAATAAGTATGGATTAGCTATCGTTCAAATCTGTAGAGAAAGGCATTGAGATTCTCACTGTTTTTGTAGACTTATTTATTTTTGCGAGTTTCCATTGTTTAAAACAATATTTATAATACTTAACATATTTATATATTTTTTTTTAAATTTTGAATGACGGGATTCCTTAGACTATCCATGCCTATCTGGCGGTAAGTGATACATCTGTCTCTAACATTGCATTGTTACGTAGATCTCTATTTGAACAACGCAACTTTTTTTTTAATGTTGATTTCGCATGTGGCAGGCTACATGAAACTTGATGCAACTTTATTGCATTATCGCTTAAAAGCAGCTGTTAAGCGATGATGCAGACTACGATAGAGCGTGCTTACCTATAGAAACAGAGAAGCACCGTCCCTCGGTGTTACCCGTGAAGTTCCCGTTCCCGTTGTTTCCGTTGTTTTTTTGGGATGAAAAGTAACCTATGTGTTCTTCCAGACTATAATCTATCTGTGTTCCAAATTTGAGCCCGATCCGTTCATACGTTAGGACGTGATTGAGCAACAAACATCCATACATTGACATTTATAATATTAGTACGATTTACTCTTGACTTGAATACACCAAGATGGTAACCATCGATAAGTACAAGATCATTTAACTCTTTTTCCTGACATTGAGAAACACTAGAAACACTGATCTCCAAACCGAAACAAAGTCCCTGCATTACTGGAGTTAATGTAATTAAGTAGATTAACTATAGTGCGTTCCAGCAAGCTGTGTAGAAAACCAAAACAAACCAAAAAAAAGGCGATACCATAACATAAACATCGTTTAATCTTAGTATTTTTATGAAATTGCCTTAAAATATTTTTCACAAATAGGATTCGACTTTATTGCGATCTTAAATACCATATACTTAGATTTGTATTGATCAAATAATTCTATACTATCTTATTTTAAAAGTTATAGAAAGTAATGGTAGGATGATAGAAATATGATTTTAAGTACTAGCAATTTGATCTGTGTTTCTCAAACTCTTAATGTTGCATTCAAGACATTTATACTTCTTTTCATCAAATTATTCTTATTAAGGACGCGCCAATTTTTCTGACATACCCCTCTCCTGCCCATATTGTAAAAATGCCCATTTCCATTATATTCAAGTATGGATTAATTTTACTCTATTTATTTTTGTTATTAATTTGGAATTTTTAATTGTAATGTAATTTGATTTTAATGTAATGTATTATTTGATTTTTATTGTAATGGGATCTTAAATTGACGTCTGTTTTTTTTAAATTATTGACTTGTATTGGTAATATTTGAATATCTTGAATATTATGACATATAACTACTCGTTATCAATAAAAGAGTAAGAGTATGACTAAAGAACTCCGAGAAAAAGGTTTCTTGTCTCGTAACGAGTTGAGAGAAAATCGCAAACCTCTAAATACGTGTTCCAAATTACGCTGTTTACTATCAAAAGCTTGTATAATTTTCACTCTAAAATGTCATACATTTTGTGTTATTTTGATCGAAACTTTTGTATGTGTTTCCAGAATATTACATCATAGTGTTATGATCAGTTTTGGGTAATACGAGGACAATTTGAACGAAATTTAATTATTATTAAAAATAAAATGAACGTTTTCATATAAGGAAACATCTAAATTATACATTTTCTAAGGCACTGGTTCTAGTGTTACATTCTTCTCCGAACTCAAATGCTTTGCTTTTCCTTTTTTTACGTGGGAGAAATAAATGTACGTATGCCCGCCATACTCTCATTATGAAATGAGAGGAGATCTCCATCTACCCTCATTTGGGCTTCAAAAATCGCAGGGTGACCAACACTACAAACAACACTAACCATATCAGGTTTCTCCAAACTCAGCGCTATGCACACATTTATTTATTAGAGGATTCCGCGACGCCGATAACCGTAAACCGGGTAGTTTTCGGTTATTGGCATCGTGGTGATAGCGTCGTAGTTGAAATATATACCTATGTTTTTTATTTTCCAATGCTTCCCGAACCATTCTTGCGTAGTAATGGCATTCGGTAGATAGAACCTTCGGGTCGTGGATCTCGATCCAATGACCAGTTTTAGCATCAATTAGATGTTCAGCAATTGCAGATTCTTGTGTCTGACGATTTTTTACAGCGGCAATGTGTTGATTGTTCCAAGTCCCAGCAGTGGGAACATATATTTGGGTGTTTATGATATCCATACATATATATTTAGCCTTGTTTTGCGATGAAAATTTAAAAGAGCAAGCAATGAAAGGTACTACAAACTATCTTGTAAAACAAAGGTTGAGAAATGCTGGTATGTCATATTGAGAGTGACATTGGTTTGTTTACCTTTTATTCACAGAGATTTGGAATGAGGTAAAGTAAATATTTGTTTAAACCGGGGTGTTTCAAAATAAATATAATGTTACCAATCTGGCTCCCATAAACATTGCTCTGTTTAGATTCTTGTGTGGAAAAAGTGCACAAATATGAGTTTTTTTGTGTATTTTCTATGCCACCGTAAATTTGTCAATACGACGGTATTTTTATTAGTAGATTTTAATCAAATGTGTGAAAATATAATCTTACGGGCGGTTAGGTTAAGTTAGTTAAATCTGACGTCATTAGATTATAATCTGTCAGGTTTTACAATTTTACGGTAACTTATATGTATATTATTTGTAAAAGAGGGCCCAACTTCAAACTTCAACAAGCCTTACTCAATCCTGGATACAGCACCTGATTGGACTATTTTAATGAACACGTATGAAAATCACTATAAAATCCCAGAAGATGTGGGTGTTTCGTCATCCAAACTGTACATTTTCCTTTTTTCTAGAGCTATGAAACGCATAGTCCTTGTAGAACTTACCGTACCGTGGGAAACTAATATACCTAAAGACCACGCGATGAAACAAAATAAATATTACGACCTTCAAAACGAAAAAACAAAAAATGACTATGTAGTTAATTTATATGATTTCTCTCTTTGGCACACGATGGACCCGGCACCCGCACGGTGAATCCATGGAATTCTAAGAAGTTCGTCTCGTCTCTTACATATTTTTGTAGAGCAAAGCATCAAGTCCAATCTTTTACTTTTACTCTTGTTACTGTTTCACTTTTGTTTGCCGTACTTGATAATGGAAACAGACCTAACTACTTATACCTACGTCAGTCTCGCATTTGACCCGGCGCGGCGGCGCGGGCGCATCCGTTCTCCATAGACATTATGTAAACGAGATACATCTACATTCTCACTTAATTTATACGACTTGATTGGATAAGTGATTGCTATTATTCCGTGTATCTATGCTATTCATATGTGTGTGAGTATGCCGTCATTACATTCACGTATGTATAGTGGCGAGGAAAATGGAGCGTTGGACGTCCACCAGCAAGTTGGGTCGACGATATTGTAAATATGGCCGGTCAAACCTGGACTGCATTGGCACAGGACCAAGGTAAATATAAGAGACCAAGGTAGAGGCAATATAAGAGGGATAGGAAAAGCTTGGCATGATGAGGATAATATAAAAAGTTTGATAATGAAAAAAAGACTCCACGTGTGTATAAGAGGGACTGCATCTATCAATTCTAATAGATACTAGTATGAAGTATGAAGCGTGCCAACTATTGCTGAAAGGAATTCTTTCTATCGAACGATATTACTACACACGGACAGGACGTCTACTCTCTTTCTACGAAAACGTAATTTCGAAATAAACTCGCGACTTTCCAACTCCGATTCTACTTCGATCCGCCGTTTTGTCCGTTTAAATGTTCTAAGCCTACTCTAATTAGAGTATGCTTAGAACATTTAAACGTCAAACAATGTTGTATCGGACGAAACGAAGTAGAACGAGAGCAGGAAAGTCGCGAGTTTTTTTTTCGAAATTACGTTTTGTAGAAATAGAGTAGAGGTCCAGGTTTGGAAGCTGTGGACTGTGAAAATTACAAAACATCGAAATTGCAATTGGGAGGGTGGTTGGTTTTCGGTAATAGGCGTCGTGAAATCTTGACAGAGTCCGCCTGGGGAAGGACCACACCCTTGCCAGTAATTCAACCGCCAAGTAAAGTAAACCGCCAGTAATGTACAAACATTACTGTGTTCCGGTTTGAAGGGCAATGTTTCCAGAGAAATTAAAGGGCTTAGAGATCTAACAACTTAGATCTCTGGGTGACGAGCGCAGTGCAGTGCTAGGTAATGATTTGGACTCTTCATGTTCCAATAGCTGCGTGTCACTGTGCTGTTATGTGGCAGGCGTGTTGCTTACCATCAGGCACACGTCCTGCTCGTCTCGTCACTCTTTATTAAAATAAAAAAAACCAGTCGTAACTAAATGTTGAGTGTGTATATGTGAGTGAATTTAGTGAAGTCTGTTGATACGGTTAGTGTATATTCGTATGTGTAATGGCAACAACTTTGCAATTATTTAAGACCAAAAATGTTGATTAATGGTGTGAGACAACTTGCAAACTAAGCTCTTAGGAATATTTTAAGTATTAATTTAAATTGTGATCGCTGAAACATTACGAAAACTTTTTTTTCTACTATAGAGTGACGAGGCGAGCAGGACATGTGCCAGATGACAACCAGCCAGTGATACACAGGAACATTAAGAGTCCAAATCATTACCATGCACTGCACAAACAAGCTGGAATACAGTGATGTTTTCGTTTTACTGCTTCATTGGTCGTAGAATAACTGGCAAAGGTGTGGTACTTTCCTAGGCAGACTCTGCCAAGAGTCCTACCACTACAAAATCCATTGTTAGCCGCGTGCGACATTGGCTTAAATTGCATGGTGGTCAAGCGCAATCCTATTAATTAACGACCATCGTTCTTCTTAGAATTGACTCAAAATTAAAGTGCTAAATTGTCAAATTTTTGGAATTGTGCGTCGTCTCCAAAAATAGTCTTTCTAAAAATTTGCATTTAGGTTAAAAAACCAGTTTAGTATTCTTGTCTCCAACAAAAACGCGCGTCTAACCGGAAACCCAGATCATTACGAGCTGGGCTTAATCGTATACCGTGCTGTAATCATCTAGGTTATCTAGGCAACCGTAGAATCTGTAATTCTAGACTTAGTTATTACATAGTCATCATGTGATAGGTGTGGTCTAATTTTTTTCTGTTTAAAATTAGCTTCATGATTTTTGGAGTTCACGTTTCTTATGTTATTTTTTCTTTATTTTGTATTATACTTTGTTACATTTAGTAGGTAGGTACAAATAAATAAGAACTAAGCTATAACTATAAGTATGTGTACAAATTGTAACCAGAATTAGTCTATACCACAGAACAGACATCAAGAAGAAGTAGTAAGTAGGCGGGGCAATCGTAGTCTTCAATCGTAGGCAATCGACTTAGTCACATTCAGGATACGGTACTTTTTTCTGTAATTAGATAAAATTGAGTTATCCAAGAAAGTCGTAACAACATTTTGAATAGTTGACAATAACAGATTTATTGTGTTTAGCAATAGGGTTAATTTTAAGGTACGTAACTAAATGCAATACATCATTTTAGGTTCGTCACTATGGGACAAATCACTTGATTGTTTCAATGTGTTTAAAATATATCAAAACCACGTTTGTGTGCAAACGTGATACGGTGGTTTTCCTAGTGAGATTCAGCTACGAGCCTTCTACTTGATATCTGTTCTGTGGTCTATACTATTTCTAAGCTACTATTAGCTCTACGTAACGGCCACAGCAAATTGAAAACAAAACAAAAAAAAACAACAACAAATTGGCAGGTGTTAGATACTCTCCCTGTTTTGGGCACGTATGTCGCCGAGGAGAGGTGGCTATTGAGCGACTTGTGGTCCAGGGAAAGGTTGAGGGTACCAGACCACGAGGAAGATCGCCTATGAGGTGGGGTGACCAGATAAAAGGTTATAAAATACCTTTAATACGGTGATAAACGGTTAATCATCAGTACATGAATGCACAAGAAAGGCGGTCATTAGAGAGGAGTGGCGACGTGTTGTGAATCTTGCCACTAACATCTGAAGTGATGATCACGATCACTCTGTCAAGAGTGATACCGACGAAGCAGAAGAAGATACTCCTTGCTAGGGCTGCGAGGAACACTGTCTGGGATACCAGGTCGCTCCTTGATCTACCCCACCGGAGGCAGCTCAACCCGATGTCGTGTTGTCTGAGTTGTCCTTGCTTCAGTTGTCATACGAGATTTAGTACTTGTTGAATTCGGTAATATTAGGTTAGTAGTTAACAGGGCTCTTGCTGCGTTAGCCTAAAGCTCGATAGGTACCAAGACGTCTACTCTCTTTCTACGAAAAGATAAGATACGATAAATCTTTATTCAGTTTACATGTTTGACAATTACAATTGAACAAGTAGTAAATGCAACCCAAAACTCGGCCAGGCCGGTATCTCTTGATATTCCTATGTTAGGTTTACACAAATTCCGTGTGTTTTACGGTGCTATTATGTATAATTTATAATTTTATTATTACAAATGGTTTAATTTACGTAGTATCTGTGTGGAAAAAATTAGTAAGCTAATTAGTGAAGCGCAGGGAGGAGTTCGTGTCTGTGTATTGGTGGGTGCGTCTGTGTGCAGGTGTGTGTGTGTGTGTGTTTTCATTTATGTGTGTGACAGGAAGTGTTGTGAAAAACGTAATGAGAGGCTTAGAATATATAAAAAGACGAAACGATGGATCGAAGTAGAACGAGAGTAGGAAATTCGCGAGTTTGTTTCGAAATTACCTTTTTCGTAGAAAGAGAGTAGATGTCCAGAGGTAGGCCATCTAAGGCCAACTGCCAAGGGTCTCTTTCTTAAAACAAAATAAAAAAACTCTTGAACGTGTAGGTAGGTTTATAAGTATTATATCTCGATAAAAATCCTATTTCTGTCAAGTATTGACCCTCATATCTGTGGTCACTTAAGTTGAAATGAATGCCAACATGACCGTACTAAAACAACTCCTTACTAGCGCTATAATCGAATTATGAATGAGGTTAACCAATGTTTTGGAAATATCAATGCAAAAAATGAGTCAGTGCAGCCAAGGCCTTTCGCTAAGGATGCATTTGAGTGGCGCAATAGAATTGATTCGATTGCAACCAATAATAACAAGATTACGATCGAACCATTTAAAAATAGCCTCTATGTCTTTCGCAATAGAACTCTAATGATGATATAATTGTCTAATTCAAGGCAGTAGAAAGGATAAGAATTTCAATTTTTGCGGTTATCTTTTTTTTTGAACTAAAATGTTTTGAAACTTTTTAATTCTGCGGCTTGAAGTTTGAAATGTTTGCTACATCGTTAATGTATGATAATTTTCAAGGTTCGAATTATTAAAAGTCCATCTATTATCAATAATTATTAAATTATCTTTAAGAGTATAGATTTTAATTAGTGAGTCAAATTTTTTAAATTCGGTTTTTTCATTTTATTCGAAAATATCGGAATGAGCAATAATCATTTCACATCGAAAACATAATGTTTTTGATTTTTTGGTACGTTAGGTAATATAGAGGTAATTACAAATTAATAGCTTTTTACTAAAGAGTGAAGGATATTTTTATAAAATAAAAACAATAAAAAAAAATGTCTGTATGTTCTGGCTAATCCCTAAAAAGGCTGGGTCAATTTGAACGGGACTTTTACAAGTAGCTGACTGTTTTAAGGTGTAACTTAAGCTACTTTTTTTACGACATTCAACAGTTTGAAAAGCCGTGGTTTACAATGCAGGGTGTAGTCAGTTTAAAAAAAAGTGGCTGTGACATACGGACGGACAGACAGACAGACAGACATCTAAATAGACGAATCTATAAGGGTTCCGTTTTTACGTTTTACGGAACCCTAAAAAAATGAAGTCATGTAGTGCTATGTTCGATATAACCACGAGGTTTTGTGTTATCATGGGGTAACGCGCTGATTTTTTAGTGTAGTAGTGTAGTATGACAATACGAGCAGAACACGTGCTCGATGATAACCAACATCCGTGCCCATAACAACACAGTAACACGCAGCTATTGGAACATGAAGAGTCCAAATTATCACCTAGCCCAGCACTGTGCCTTGAGTTATATCTATACCCTGTAATTTCTCTGGAAACATTACTCTTCAGACTGAAACACAGTGATGTTTGCATATTGCTGCGTAGAATAACTGGCAAAGGTGTGGTACTTCCCCAGTTGGACTCTGTAAAGAGTCCTACCACTACAAATAAAGAGTCCTACCACCATAAAAAACCAAGTTATCCAAAAAAACGACCACGGTTCAAAAGTCGACTGATAGTCGACATTTTTTAAAATGCAGTTGTTACCCTTTCTGTTCCTGACATTTACTACAAAATGTCCAAATACTATAAACCCGTCATCGCAATTTGAGTGCTGTTCCAGTGCTGTCTCGATTACCACACAACACGTAAAGTTTCTGATGCGATAGTCTCATTGCCTTTCAAAATTATTATTCCGAGGGTCGGCGAAATGTTTTACCGACTTAAAAAAAGCTGAGGCTCTCAATGTGATTGTGTACCTCTTAATGTAAAACCTCGAACTGCTGTAAATCCCAAGATTTTCGATTAAAACCTAAGATTTACCAATTCTTCATGGCAAATGTCCAAAAAGGTTTGCGATTTGAACTTTTGCCACCACTCAGTTGGTAAATCTTAGGACTTACATAAAAGGCACGGCACATGTCGATCCGATTAGGGACTACCACTAAAATTTGACTCTGGGTTGGCTCCCACCAGAAGCTCTGCGGTCAGCCCTCAGTGTCGCTTCTGCATACTCGGCCAGAACTCCACTTCGCTTCGCTAGGTCTCGCATGGCTCGTTCCACTACTCGGGAAGTACTGAGACTTCCCTTAAGCTTCTGGCTCCGCTTCTGAGCATTTTTAGGGTTCCGTAAAACGTAAAAACGGAACCCTTATAGATTCGTCATGTCTGTCTGTCTGTCTGTCTGTCTGTCTGTCTGTCTGTCTGTCTGTCTGTCCGTCCGTATGTCACCGCCACTTTTTGCCGAAACTATGAGAACTACACTGTTGAAACTTGGTAAGTAGATGTATTCTGTGAACCGCATTAAGATTTTTACAAAAGTTTAAAAAAAAAAAACAAAAATTAGGGGTGCCCCCCATACTGAGAACTGAAACTCAAAAATTTTTTTTTCAACAAACCTACACGTGTGGGGTGTCTATCGATAGGTCTTCAAAAATGATGTTGAGGTTTCTAATATAATTTTTGTCTACACTGAATAATTTGCGCGAGAGACGCTTCCAAAGTGGTAAAATGTGTGTCCCCCCCCCCTCTAACTAATTTTTTTTTTTTTTTTTATTTTTTTTATTCAAAATTGCTACTCCACAGACTCCGGGGTCCGTGACTTTTGTCATTTCAAATCTTATTTATTTTTACATCTTTCTTGGATAATCAGAAGAAGAGGGAAATAAGGGGGGAGTTGGGAACATTTTAAACCTAAACTATAGTTAGTGTTCGTCTGTTGAGCCGATCACTACCGGTTGTAATCAGCTAGTAATCGACTCGACATCGATTCTTTGCCTTATTGCCATTTGCCATTTGCCTAAGCCGCCTCCTCCCGGCCGAGAGCCTCCACTACGGCTGCATTTCTATCCCTGATGGCCATCTGTAGGTTGAACTCTCGGATGGTCTTCGGTGATGCAGCCAACGCTCGCCGCACGAACCGACCGATGGCGTCGTCGGTGTCGTCAGCGTAGTACGTGAAAGTCCCCGTGTGCCGTGAGATTGCAACAACCGCATGGGGCACGCTCTCGTGCAGCTTCATGTTTGCCTTGGTTTTTATTGCGATTACCGACTCATATGTCAGTGCCTGAGCTTCATGGATGGTGAGGATACGTGACCCGGTGCCTGACCCATAGCCCTGGTTTGTCAGGGTCTCCTTCTCCTCTTGAGTGTGAACTAAGAAGAGGGTGTTTGGTAGGGTGTTGGGTATTTGCGCTCCCTTGTACCTTTTCAGCTCTAGGGACTTTATACGGGGTGATGAGGAGTACATACCTGAGTATATTTCCCTCAGCGCATATGCGACATCCATCGGATTGCGATGTGTGCAGAGCAACTCCTGGCTGATCTTTGTTACCAGGTTTGGGCGGTGATACCTCATTTCGAAGAGATTTTCCCTGTCGATATAAGGCAACTGATTGACGTCTCCGATGAGGACAATTTCACCAACATCAGACAGCCTTGAAGCCATCACAATGGCTCCAAAATGGTTCATGAGAGCTTCGTCCACCATGAGGCGACTGAAACTTTCTCTTCCGAAACCATTTACCAGAGCAGAAGCCATGGTTCGCACTCTGGTTTTGACCAGGTTTCCGATACGGTGCGATAGCTTTTCTCTTAGATCTTTTGCTGCCTCAGTTGTTGTAGTGATAATGGCGTCCTTGTCCACATCAAAGTGTCTAATCACCCATGTTGTCTTTCCACATCCTGGAACTCCGTTGACCCACTGTATTCTCGGTACCTCCCAGTTTTCCCAACCCGCTTTGACGTTTGAGTTCCCTTCGATGGTTTTGGCCATCTCAAGGATCCTATCGTCCAGCATAATCTTGGTGCATCGGGCGGTAACTACGATTGGGTCGTTTGGTGGTGTCGCATAAACTGGCATTCCCGCGCGCTCTGTCTCTTTCTCGTTCAGTGTCACGAAGCCATTTTCTACACTGTAAGCTGCCATATACTTTCCTGTCATGGTTCCCTTGATGACCCGGGAAGTGACATTATTGTAAATGGCTGCTTCGGCCTCCTCGAGTTTCGCCTTTAAGAGGCTTTCACTTCCTAGCCTATAGGACTGCATGATGTTTTCGCAGGTCTTGAGGTTGACTTGTCTTGTCGCTCTCAGTGTGGCTAGGAATTCGATGAAGGCGTTACGTGCATGACTCCGCGGCTCCGAAGCCATGACAAAGCGGGGCGGTTCAACCTGTCCCATGTCGGCTCTCGTTCGGCTCGTTTGTTGCTGTGAAGCTGTGTTTTGGGTCCTTGACGTCAAGGGGGGTGATGAGTGGGATGAGATTCGGAGTATGCTCCTTGCTGCTGCATTGAAGGCAGTCACGAAGGTCGTTAACTTCTAAAGTAATCTAAAATAAGTAAAATCTTATTACTTTACACCCTTCTATCATCCTACATAGGTCTCCTGGTGGTTCATTTGACCCGTATTTTTTGTTCACGGGCCTGTAGTCTATACGTGTACAATATTTTTTGGCAATCTAACTAACGGAATACTTAGTTTTATTTAGGATTGTACCCTATTCCAATGGTAAAAGCCCGAAAAAAATCGTCATATTTTCAGAAATACTTACATTTACCAATTCATATCGGTAAGCCCTAAGACTTACACTTAAATCTTAAGATTTATCATAGTTCAAGGTTTTACAGTAACTTATCGATTAATTTTTTTGTTTCATAGATCATATAAGAGGTTCAGAGGTCCCATATAAATGTTATCAAAACCGGTATGAGAAATATAAGTAGAACGAAACGGAGACGACATAGTGAATATAGTGATAGATTCTCATTTTTGGTCGAGATTTTAAATTTAATATTTTTATTTTATTCAATTTGAAATTGAAGTTGGCTTTTGTTTTTTCGAAGTATTTTTAGGGGAACCCTAAAAATAAAACGTAAAAACGAAACCATTAAAGATTCGTCATGTCTGTCTGTCCGTCCGTATGTCATATCCACTTTGTGGCGAAATTATGAGAACTACACTGTTGAAACTTGGTTAGTAGATGTATTCTGTGAAACGCATTAAGATTTTTACAACAAAAAAAACAATATTTTTTTAGGTTTGCGCCAATACTTAGAACTGAAACTCAAAAAAAATTTTTTCATCAAACCTTTACGTGTGGATGGCTATCGATAGGTCTTCAAAAATGATGTTGAGGTTTCGAATATTATTTTTGCCTACACTGAATAGTTTGCGCGTGAGACACTTCCAAATTGGTAAAATGTGTCCACCCCCTCCCCCTCTAACTTCTAAAATGAGAAAACGATACATTTTAAAAAATATGATGTACATTACCATGTACACTTCCAACGAAAATTGGTTTGGACTCGATCTGATGAGTAGTTTTTGTAGTACGTCATAAATACATTATTATTAACACATCGATCAAAGTTACTCCGAACTACAAGAATTTATTTATTATGTTACTTGCTGCTACGGAACCCTTCATGGGCGAGTCCAACTCGCACGTGGCTGCTTTTATTTTTAACTATTATAGGTTTGCGCTCGACCACCATCTCGCCTGACGTTAAGCGACGATGCGATCTGGAGCGTGCTTACCTCGAAGAAACCGATTCACTCACGATCTACTCAATATATTATTGAATAGATATTTGAGGAAATCTGAAAACTTGACACGTACATATACATTTATTATTATATATTATACACATAGAGGTGTATTGTCAAAAAATTAGGTGTTCTCAAAAAGACAGTTCATTTTGGTGGGACTTTCTTTCTACATAGGTACTAAGTGATTTTAAAAAAAAACACCAGCCAGGCCTGCACCTCCGTGTTGGGATATAGTAGAAGAGCTATGTGACAAGTTTTCAGCTTGCCTCGAATATTATCTGACCAAAATTTGGTGGCAGCTCTTGGAATATATTTATAGTTTCTGATGTTGATTGTTTACCTTTCAAAATTATGCTACGATTGTTTCAACATTGTAATGCTCGGTCAGTTGTTAAATGGTTCCACTCAAAATGGTCACGAATTTGAAAATTGTTCTCTCTGATGTAGAAATAATAATTGCATCTCATAATGTACTATGAGTATCAGCCTGGTTTTACACGCGTAATTTGTATTCTCATAATTTTTCCGTCTTAAGCTGTCTTAAGTAACTTGTTATCCAATTATAGTTCAACTTGCAGCGGTAGGACTCTTGGCATACTCTACTCGGAGAATCACCATTCTTTGCCAGTTATACTATTGCTAAGCAGCAAACAATGTGCTACTGTATTCTGATTTGAAGGCTAAGTTTCCAGAGAATTTACAGTGGTAAGAGATAAACCGTTAACGAACGCGGTGTAGTGCAGCACTTTGGATTGTGCAGCAAATAGCCTTGACTGGTTATTTGTGCAGGCATCTAAAGCGGCTTAATATTTTTTTCTTGTTGTGAGCGTGCGTCCACCCGCACTTGACCAGTGTAGTCGACAATAACCTTGATTCTCTCGTAGTTAAAATAAAGTGGCCAAGTGCGAGTTGGACTCGCCCATGAGGGGTTCCGTTGCAGCACGTAACATAATATACATAGTACAGATAGTTCTTGTAGGTCGTTGTAACTTTGATCGAAGTTTCAATAATAGTGTATTTATGACGTACTAAAAAAAACTACTCATCAGATCGAGTTCAAACCAATTTTTAACCGACTTTAAAAAAAAAGTAGGTTTCTCAATTCGACCGTATATATTTTTTTTTTTTTTATGTTTGTTCGCAGATAACTTCGTTGTTTATGAACCGATTTGGATGATTCTTTTTTTGTTGAATAGAAGGCATTTCAAGGGTGGTACCATGATAAGGAAACCAGGATCTGATGATGGAATCCTGCAGAAATTGAAGAGAACTTGCAAAAATTGTAGGGGCGACAAGCGCGATTGTTAATTTTTCCATTAAGTATTTACAAGCACTACAATTTATTTTGGTTTGGCACTACGAAGATTTGGAAGAGATCTGATGATGGAGCCTGTCGAGGGAACTCCTCAAAGATTTACAGCAGTTATCTTGTGTTTGGGCTTGATTAATTTGTATTGATGAGCACTTTACGTCTAGATGTCTTGGGACTGTCAAAAATAAAGCTTTATCTTCTCACCTAATTCAAGAATTATTCATCTAACCATCACTTAAAATCGTAAAATAAAATAATTTTAACAAAAAAAAGAACCGACTTCAAACAGTAAACTAAAAAGTAAAAAATAAATCTCTTTACCACAAAGTAGAACGTACTTTGATTAATTTGAACAGACATGATTAAATAAGTATTTAACAATTCTGAAGTTGGTGCCAAGTCAATGTTGCAACAACCTTCCTGTCTATCATACATATGTCCCCAACAACTTCTCTATGTTCCAAATGTCAGTTCGATTTACTACTCTACGAATGTTAGCTTCAGCTGTAGTTGTTTTATTTGGCACCGACTTCAGAATTGTTAAATACTTATTTAATCATGTCTGTTCAAATTAATCAAAGTACGTTCTACTTTGTGGTAAAGAGATTTATTTTTTACTTTTTAGTTTACTGTTTGAAGTCGGTTCTTTTTTTTGTTAAAATTATTTTATCGTTGGTAGTTTACATGGTAATAAACAAAAAAAACACAAAAATATTTATATATTTTTTTAGATTTTTCATTCTCTTGCTTTAGAAGTTAAGGGGGGGGGGGGCACACATTTAACCAATTTGGAAGTGTGTCTCGCGCAAATTATTCAGTGTAGACGAAAATGTTTTTAGAAACCTCAACATCATTTTTGAAGACCTATCGATAAACACCCAACACGTGTAGGTTTGATGAAAAAAAATTGTTGAGTTTCAGTTCTCAGTATGGGGGCCAACCCTAATTTTTCTTTTTTTTAATTTTTTTGTTCTAACCTTAATGCGGTTAATACATCTACTTACCAAGTTTCAACAGTGTAGTTCTCATAGTTTCGGCAAAAAGTGGCTGTGACATACGGACGGACAGGCAAACAGACAGACAGACAGACATGACGAATCTATAAGGGTTCCGTTTTTACGTTTTACGGAACCCTAAAAAGCAGAACTCCCAGTAGTCTGAACATAGGTTAGAGCTGCTCATGCCTCTTCGGGATCATAAGACAGTCACATACACAGTTATTTCTTAAGGAGCAATTTGATGGAAGCAAAGCCTAAGCAAGCGTCTATACTTACCAACAAGTACACCTAAGCGTGAGATAAGTGCATGTAAATGTAAGTAATCCGAGAACTTGCTTAACTTAATACAGTAATTTAGTTAAAAGCAAAAGCTGGCCAGTTATTGTCTTACATAATGCAGAGAAAGGGCAATTGAGCAATGACCCTATCGACTATCGGTTAGAAACAGATGCATCAGTTTGTGTACGTTCAGTATTGTATAACATTAAAACGTAAAGCCGTTCGTACACTACGCTATGAAAAAGTGTTTAAGTATGTTAGTACATTTATATTAGGGCTATGATGCTTCTGCTCTATTTCAAATTTTGTACGGCAACGTTCGTGCACAGAGCCTCGAAAAAGTTTGCGAGTACAGTTAGTATATTTAGATTAACATGGCTTTGTGCTTTCTTCGTTAGCCCAAATTAATCAATAGATGAAGCAACATTATTTCATTAATAACTGATTAGAAGGAATTGCAAACGCAACAATAAAAAAATAAGAAAAAGGTGAAAAAAGCAGTTAATTTGGAAACAAAAAACACTTAATCTAATACCATCTTGGCCTTTTTTCTATCGGAACACTCGTAGCTCGAATGCCACGAGTAGCTATGGAATGAGTTGCCTAAATGAGTTTTCCCGAAAGTTATTGTCTTGTTGTTTTAAAATCGAGAGCGAATCCGTTTCTTCTAGGTAAACACGCTCAATCGTAGACCGGATCGTCGCTTAACATCAGGTGAGATGCTGGTCAAGTACCTATAAAAGTAAAAATTATGTATTATAAAGATGGATTGAGACAGATTGTACTCGACTGTATTGACTGAGTGGGCAAATAACAAAAATGTTTTGTACACTTGTATACGAAGAGCCCAGCAGTTCCAGTTAAGTTTCGATGGCCAAAAGAAACAGAAAAAATAAATTATACGTTACATCGTTTTCAATAGAGTGATTTTGTAAGAAGATGATAAAAAAAGCTAAAATTTCGTGTCCAACAAATAACGGAAAACTCGAACTATATTTAAAATAATAACACAAAACCCCCCGCGGCGCGGTGTAAAACGAAGCTTAACAACTGCAAACTTTAACGGGATAAAAAGTAGCCACGTAATTTACATACTATGTTGTTAATGCCGCTCATACCTGTTCAGCTGTTACAAAGATACTTGGGAACAAACATACGAACAAGCCCACAAACATTCCTCTTTGTAATATTAGTGCAGAAGAGATGGTGTTTTGATTTTACATGCATTTTTAACCGACTTTAAAAAAAAAGTAGGTTTCTCAATTCGACCGTATATTTTTTTTTTTTTTCTATTTCTTTTTTAATATTTTTTTTTAAACGGAGTATTTAGCTTGCGTAATATTTAGCTTTGCTCAGTTTGGGGTAAGATAATACGAACAATGTTTATTTATTGAAGTGTAGTAAAAAACTTCTTTAGAAGGTTATTTTAAGGGAATATATCTTATGGTTTCGCGTCATCGACATCCTAAAGCGGTATAAAGGCCCGCTCATACGATTTCGCTCCCATTTAATCCAAAAAAATAATTCAAATATGGGCTTTATGTCATGCAGTTAAGATATAGATTACATTGGCGACACAAATTAGCGGACCGCTCGCAGACAGCCGTCTGCTAATTTATGTTGCCAATGTTATCCATATCTTAATTTGCATGGCATAAAGCCCATATTTGAGTGTATTTTATTTGTTCGTGGTAGTCGTTTAACTCGCAGACGCAGACCGGCGTAGCGTCGGAGCGAGTAGTGCGTATTGAACCCTTTATAATGAAACTTTGTGAGTTCTTGTCCCTGAAATCATCCCTAGCATTTGTAGCCGTAGATGTGACGTAGGTACTATGCAAAATTAGTGATGTTTAATATAAATGCACTCGGTTATAAGTTTTTGCTTCTATCATCAGTGTCTATAGCTGCCAATATTTTTGACGTGATAACGTCTTATAATTCGATGAAGCCGGCTGCACGCCCGCAAAACATGACGTCATGTAGCGTTACCGCGTTACCGTCGGTCGTTACCTCGCCGCATGTTTGTTACAGTTGTATTAATTATTTCGACCAGTAGTTCAAGCGGGGATGTAGCTCAGTGGTAGAGCGTTCGCTTTGCATGTGAAATGCCCCGGGTTCGATCCCCGGCATCTAAAAGCTTTTTTGCATTGTTTTTTTGCATTGTATTGATTGAAAATGACTAAATTCTACTGATTACATACAAATCTATTAAACAAATTAAATAAAAATTTTCTTTTGAAAAATGCTACTAAATGTCAGTATTTTCTTAAGACGTTGTCACGTTCAACTATCGTCAGTAAACAGACTTTACAGACAACAATTTTTTTATTAATAGCTGACTGTATTAAAATAAAAGTCATTTATTTTGTAAGCCAATTTACCTGCATATGTCAGAATTGTAAACGTACACAAAATATAAAACACAATTCGATATATCTGTACACAATATTTTAGTGGCAATAAGGCAAATATTAGAACTACCATTTCATATCATGTTAATAAGTAATAAATTAAGTATAATAATAGTGTCAACTTCGTTGAATTCAACAATAATTTATTGATTGGAAAGGCAAGGTATAAAAATCGTCATATCTATAAAACGTCAGTTCAACAAACCAGCGTTGCAACCGGCAAGTCTACCACCTAACTCTCCTGCTCCTGGTGTGCTTTAATTTGTGAGGTCTTCGACCAATTTGATCAATTTGGCGTTTCCGAATAGGCCGATGACATCACAAATCAAAGCATAAAGTATTAAGCATAAAGTTACTGCTTAGTCGGGAGAACGGCGCCTGCCGATCCGGAGACACTAGTGTCTTTTCAAAGTCATGTGCGTAATGCCGCTAACTTAAAACGGTGAAGGAAAACAACGCGAGGAAACTGACATGTACCTTTCGAAGTCATATGTCATCCACCAAACCGCACTGAGTCAGCATGATGGATTATGACCTTAACTTTCTTCCTTGCAAGAGAAGGCCCCTAGTACCAGGTCCCAGCAGTGGGAACATTTAGTGGGCTGTTGATGATGTTGATACTTGATTCTTCCTGCATTTAAAATGCTCAAAATGTAAATTAAGCATAGAATAGAATAGAATAGAATATAATTTATTTCATAGATAACACACACATTACAATTTTTTACAAAATGGTTGTATGGTACACTATGAAAATGTCAAATTAATAAATTAAAATATAAATAACAATCAAATACAAAACATTTGATACTTAATTTCCTTTCCTTTTTTTTACAGTTAAAAAATGCTGTAAAAGGGCATTTTATTATAAAATGCCCAACATAATATAAAAAGGCATCAATCCCGGAGTCTATTGAGACTATTTTGAAAATAATCGTTAAAGTATGTTAACAAAGCCACAATAATTAAAGTATCATCTAAAGATAAAGAAAGCTATCTTACCTCAGCGTACGCCATTGCCCAAGACCTCATAATTCGACGTCAAACGGAAGCCTGGATATTAAAAGTTGTAACGGCTTGCACAAAACTTATTACTCAATATTATATCTTTACCGAGATGGAATATTTAGTGCATGTCGTCTTTGTACCTACTTCTAACTAGATACAGTAGAGATACGATAATCCGAACTTACTCGATAAACCGACAACTGTTCGGAGTAACGATGCGTTCGGAATATTTTGTTAGTAATAATATGACGCAACCATTGTATTTCTATCTACCTTGATATATGTATTCTGCTATGTTGTGTATCCCTCAAAAACTCTACTAAGTTTTATTTTTATTAAGGTACAATTATGAGAAGTGGTACAAACCGCTTTTAAGAAAGCAAGACACATTTTTTAATGGTAATTACCGTCCCATTCGTGCATCATAATAGGTATTAAACGGACTCTGCTAAGAGTCCAACAACTACGATACTGCAACATTATGTATTTATAAAAATATACGGACATTTAGTAATGCGCAAACGTGTTTCTCATTGCAAGTCAATGTTTGTAGGTAGATTAATTATAAGCAATGATGACGATGATGATTTATTTTTATGGACTTCAAAATGCTTTGGAGAGAAATTTTTAATTAGTGAATACGGTTAAAATACAAAAACATAACGTCTGGTGTCACGGGTAGTGTCAGAAGAATAGTCACTCAGCTGTCGGATTGTAGAGACGTTCGGATTAGTCTGAGTACGGATTATCGATGATTATACACATATCTTAAAGAATTTTACAATACATCGTCTGTGTTAATTTTAAATTAACTTTGGAAATCATTATTTTACGTTAGGTAATTTACAAGAGTATGAAATATTTTTAAAGCTATTAATCAGCTTGGCAGACGTTGATTCTCGACACATTAAATAATGTTATTTGTTTTGCAAATTTTATTTGAATATTAATATCAAAGCAGCACGTAATATGTGAATGTTGTGGTATTTTTTTTATCATATTATAGGTTTATGTTTAACTGCCACCTCCTCTTATGTCAAACAACAGCGCCGTATACAATGCAGTACCATTGCTAAGAAAGTAAAAATGATTTACTCTCATTTGAAGAAGTACAGATTATTTATTTGTATTAGGTAATAATATACACTCCAAACTTATTCTACAATTTAGGTGTTATAATTCAAAAAGTTTAGTCGAACCCCTTCATATAAGTCTTTGAAACCATGAAACGGTGTCACTTTTACCAGACAATGATGACAGGAAACATTCACCAAAATTTCTTTGGTAGCGCTAATCTTTTTGCAAATATTAGATGTCTACAACACAAAGGCTTGTTACGTTAGTAGATAACATCTGAGTAATTACAATACACACATAATCTGAATTAGCATAATTCTCATCTAGTTGTATTCATTTATCTTTTTAAATAAATAAGATGCAGACGAAATCATCATCGAGTTATTATCTGTGCCCAACCCAATAATCAATCAAATATGTTAATGTGTCTTTCAAAACACCAACTAGAGTTACTGGTATCATTGCAGTACCACCTTCTCTGGTCGGGTAAGGTATTGTGCAATTTTACAATAATGTAACTTGAGATTATAGAAATGAGAAATAGGTGGCTCGATTTAATCGATTATGTCAGTGTTCGATTCAAATCGATGAGGTTCTTTATCTCGTCGGTTAAGATTTAAAACGTTTCAATCGTGTGTTTTCGCATCCACAGAGTTTCATGAAATTAATTTACTGTATCGCATGAAATACGCGCGAGTCCTTTATACTACAAAAAAATCTAACTAATTAAATAGGTAGACACTTTTATCTAAATCTATACTAATATTATATTATAAAGATATTTTTTTTATATAATTTTATAAATAATAAAATTCAGGAAGAATCAGTTTAGCAGAATGTCACTGTTATTAAATCTTTCACTTAAAAGTAAATCATAATATCTCATTATTATTTTATTTCATTTCCATAAGTTGAAAAGGAAATAAAACACGATAGTTTATTTTTCAATTAAAATTAGCTGAAAGTACAATTTCTTAAAGAATGTATTCAATTCGAATAACTTCTATCAACTCAAATAGAAACATTATAATTTATTCGAGTTTGTATGTCTAACAGGTAACAGGTAAATGTATATTTTGAGACTGTACATGTCTGTGCGTAACTAGATCATTTGAATATTATGTAATTGTAGATTATGTTCTAAACGTTAAACCACGATCATGTTAGTGAGACGAGCGAGTTATTTAAGGAAAAAGATGGATCTAATACATTTAGGCTAAATTTGCTACTTATAATTTAATTTAATAATTAAACTTTATAATGCTTTACTAAACTGGTTATAGTCTGATGAATGCAAGCTCGGTATATTGAAGTCGAAAGTGAGCCGTTAATTTTTTCAAAGCATCTCGTGCTATCCTTAACCGCACGTCACTTAATAGGGAACAATGCGATTGCAGAAGAACTATTAGCTTATCATAAGTACCCAAAAAACGGACGCATTTTTTACTTTTGAAGACAAGATTCCAAAACAAATGACAAAACATATAGATACCCATCTGCCATGGGTGAAAACCGCAGTGCAGTGTAGGTATTTTAAGTTTTCCTGTACAAATAAGTCCGTGTTGCTGGGCCATTGAATGGGACAGATGAACAGGATGTGTTACTTACCATCATATACGAGTAGTGAAGGTCAGTGTTGATGAACGTCGGAAAGGGGCACCTTAAACCTACACCCGTGTCACAAGTCTCGGGATCTACTCGGGATTTCTCTCTCTGCCGCACGATGGACCCGGCACCCGCACGGTGAATCCAGGAAATGCTAAGAAGTTCGTCTCTAGTGCTAAAATAACTGACAAAAATGTGATACTTTCTCAGGGGGACTCTGCAAAGATTGATAGGACTCTTTAGGATAGAACAACATTAGGTTTTTTTTTTTAATAAAGAGTAACGAAATGAGCATGCCATGTGCCTGATGGTAAGCAACATGCCTGCCACATAACAGCACAGTGACACACAGCTATTAGAACATGAAGAGTCCAAATCATTACCTAGCACTGCACTGCGCTCGTCACCCAGAGATCTTAGTTGTTATTTCTCTAAGCCTTTACTATGTCTATGTACTTTCTCTGGAAACACTTTCTCTGGAACACAGTAATGTTTTCCCATTACTGCTTGGCGGTAGAATAACTGGCAAAGGTGTGGGACTTCCCCAGGCGGACTCTGCTAAGAGTCCTACCACTACAAAAGATTTTGTAAGAAAGCGGTAAATGTCGCTTCAACTCACCATCAAGCTCGCGGCATGAAACCACATGAGTTTTCCTATATGTAAGCCGCCGCTCCGCGCCATTGACCCGCATCGCAGTGGGTCGATGGCATTAGTTCATAGAATCTTTATGGTGTTTTTATGGTAATGTTACATTCGCAACCGAGTTAGCGCCGTCTGTACTTGTTGCGGTTGTGGTCACGGACAGTTATGGTAAAAGATTCGATTTATGTGCTCAATGTGTTTAATTGTGTAAGTACTACCGTGCGTCCTAATCTATGTATTATATAAAATGAGACACTGACTGACTTAATGACTGACATAGGTAGGTATATCAATCCAGGGCCTAAACTTTAAGGGTTAGAAATTAAAAATTTAGTTCACACGGGGTTTCTTTTATAACGTGGTAACGTGGCATTCTAAGAAAGGTTTTTTTTTAATACACCCCCCTGTATTTTAAAAAACAGGGGTACAAACTAAACATTAAACTTTGCACTTTTTAGGGTTCCGTAAAACGTAAAAACGGAACCCTTATAGATTCGTCATGTCTGTCTGTCTGTCTGTCTGTCTGTCCGTCCGTATGTCACAGCCACTTTTTGCCGAAACTATGAGAACTACACTGTTGAAACTTGGTCAGAAGATGTATTCTGTGAACCGCATTAAGATTTGAACAAAAAAATTAAAAAAAAAGAAAAACTAGGGTTACCCCCCATACTAAGAACTGAAACTCAAAATTTTTTTTTTCATCAAACCTACACGTGTGGGATGTTTATCGATAGGTCTTCAAAAATGATGTTGAGGTTTCTAAAATCATTTTCGTCTACACTGAATAATTTGCGCGAGAGACACTTCCAAAGTGGTAAAATGTGTCCCCCCCCCCCCCTCTAACTTCTAAAGTAAGAGAATGAAAAATCTAAAAAAAATTTATGATTTACGTTATCATGTAAACTACCAACGAAAATTAGTTTGAACTCGATCTGATGAGTAGTTTTTTTTTAGTACGTCATAAATACACTATTATTGAAACTTCGATCAAAGTTACATCGAACTACAAGAACTATGTGTACTATGTATATTATGTTACTTGCTGCAACGGAACCCTTCATGGGCGAGTCCAACTCGCACTTGGCCACTTTATTTTAAGTTATTCGAATAAAATTCAGAGTGAAGGTTCTTCATTGATCCTTGATACGTAGTTATGAAACAAGTGTAAAATATTTTTTCGAAAATCATCCTAAAGGGGTGAAACGTTAATACATAGGTATAGGTTTTTTCGTATTTATCTACATTTTATTCAAATTTTGTACTTAGGTTATTAGTTTCTAATAAAGTCTGAAAGAATACATAGGCTACTTTTTATCGGGAGAAAATAGCTTATCACGCGAAAATAACGGGAATGGGAACTACGTCGATATACCACGAAGTGTTACTAGTAATATTCTAAAAGCGAAACTTTATGACCATGTATTGATGTTTGTTACTCTTTCACATGCAAATCAAATTTGGGACATCCTGCTAAAATTGTAAACGCGAAGAATGCTCTGATGTATGGATGGATGACGTAAGGTATTTGGATGAAATTAAGTACATAGATAATGATCTGGAATAACACATAGGTTATTTTGTAAAATACTGAACTATTGGGGAGAAACGACTGGGCGCTGTTAGTAGATAGATTATTGTCTGTAACAACACATTTTCTCACTAAATACTCCTATATACCGCAAACGCTACTTAACTTTGGTGATAAGGAGTCTAGGCAGTCTAATCGTTACTTGAATGGGTTTTTCCCGATGGTTACATTCTTGGTGTCTTCAAGTCGAGAGTGAATCAGTTTTTTGCACACGCAGCTATTGGATCATGAAGAGTCCAAATCACTGCCTAGCACTGCACTGCGCTCGTCTCCCAGAGATTTAAGATGATAATTTAAATATACGGAACATAGATTTAAGTAACATAGACGGTTTCAATAATACTCTATCTCTGAATGACCAAAATATTTTTATTACAAGAGAACCGTATCAGGCAGATTTTATTATAAATGGAATGTTTACTGCATGTGTTATGTAAGATTGCCGTCGAGTCCGACCATACAAGCCATGCAAGCGGGCCGTTACTGCCGCACAGACGGACGTATCAACGGCTAATATGGAGAGCTATGGCAATTGATATTGTTTTACGTAATTTAGGTAACATCTCCACGGGCGATCCAAACTTGTTATAACAAGTAATCGGCGTTATTTAACCGTCAAGTTATTTTTTCAGAAAACACTTTTCATTTTAATGATTGTGAATTCATCAACGGAAAATATAAATGACTGTCTTTTTTTGTTGCCGTAGAAAGGATAGTTAAAAAAATCATTAACGTTAAAGAAATATGTTTCGTAAATTTTCAAAATATGTTGATTAGGCACATATTGATGGGATGCAAGGTGCTCCTTAATAGGGGTCATTACTCACAGCGCCATGACAGAGTACTTAAAATCATACGTGAAGCTGTAAGCCTTTCGGTAGCTAGAGCCCAAAAGGGATTGACGATAAACAAAAGACAAATTAACTATGTAAAAGAGGGCTCAACTTCAAACTCCAAGAACAAGCCTTACTCAATTCTGGGTACAGCACTTGATTGGACTATTTTAATAGACACGTATGAAAAGCACTACAAAATCCTAGAGGATGTGGGTGTTTCGCCATCCAGACCGGACATTTTCCTTTTTTCAAGGGCTACGAAACGCATAGTCCTTGTAGAACTTACCGTAACGTGAGAACTAATTTACCTAAAGACCACGCGATGAAACAAAATAAGTATTACGACCTTCAAAACGAATTAACAAAAAATGGCTATGTAGTTAATTTATACGCTGTAGAAGTAGGAGCGAGAGGTATATCAGCAAAATCTCTGTATAACCTGCTTAAAGACCTTGGCTTGTCCAGAAGTGCAGTAAGTTCTATACTAGAACGAGTATCTAAAGCTGCACTAGTAGGATCATATTTCAGATTTGGCTACTGACCAGCTGGACAGGGAGAGAAATATGAGTAGTGAAGGTGAGTGTTGACGTAGGTTTTTTTTTACCATTTATGGGTTTACACTTGACCACCATCTCGCCTGATGTTAAGCGACGATGCGGTCTAAGATGGAGCGTGCTTACCTAGAAGAAACCGATTCACTCTCGATTTGAAGACACAAAGATTGTAACCAACAAGAAAAACCTACTCACTAAGGTGGTCAAGTAGTGTAAACCTATAAAAGTAAAAAAAAAATGACAATGTTTGGATGTTTTTTGTTTTATCACGTCCTAACGTATGAACGGATTGGGCTGTAATTTGGAATAGAGTTAGATTATAGTCTGAAAAACACATAGGCTTTTTTATCCCGATAAAATAACGGGAACAACAGGAACGGGATCTACGCGGGTAAAACCGCGGGGTGCTGCAGGTGTATACTATTAAAAAAAATTATATTATTTGGACGTTGTCGTCTGTATTTGTATATTTACCAAAACAAGTTAAAATGTTATTAACATAAATACCAATTTAAATTGATATACTTACCATCATACTACTTTAGCTTTTACTTTCAGTATCGCCCGTGGAAACACCCACTTACAAGTGATTGTCGGTTACCGTAACTCCAAATGATTTTATGGTCAAAGTGGGTGTGTGGATGACCGAATTCTCAACCTTATAGTATGCGCAATGAAGAGCAAGTTTTGAAAGGTTAATATAAAAAAGGTTGAAATAAATATTTTAATATTTCATGTGAGGTAGGTCCATAGAAACTGCTTCACTTTGTTTTTAATCACCGTATAAAGGTGAGAGCTGGTAAGTAAATTACAGTAAAATGTATTCTCCGCGTTGAACTTACACGAAATACAAGAAAGATAAATTTACTGATATGTGATTCAAAAGTTGATGGTTAAGTAAATATGTGAGGTGTAAATTAAGGATAAGATGCCTCACTTGATACCCGATCTCAGCTTCAAAAAAGTCCAACGAAGAACCAAAGTGTAGAAGGATCTTGGAACAGCCCCGACAAAACTATCTCGGGAGTTGGGATTGCTAGACGGTGTGACGACAGGCAGTCCTAAATAGTGATGGAATGCTGGCCAGGGCAAGGTAAACAAAGCGTCGAACATCAACAACATTTGAGACCAAAATAAGAGGCCTATACCTAGTAGAGGGTTTGAGCATAGATATAAACGTGAAGCCGTGAATAATGATAATGATGATCCCACATTTTACTTTCTGTAAATGTTTATAAGCTAAATCGATTTTTGTGTGTTATAAAAAATATTGTTAAAATACTGAATGAAAACTTTTTTTTTAAGTTCTAAAATAATCCGATGTATTATTCAAATCATTTTCATCAGCAAAAGGGAATCTAAATGTTAGATTTATAATATTTATGTTTGCAAAGCCAAGTCTACAAGGTTAGCAGTATCGTTAATGGGTAGGTACTGCAAGTTCAGTTGTTTACTTGTATACGCGAAAAATAAAATGGAAGAAAAATAATGTCACTTCCGAATAAATTCGATTGTTCCGTGTTTAATTTTAATTGTATCTTTTTTTAAATTATATTTAAGGCCAGCTAGTACATTGATTCAATGATTTAAGCGTAAAAGTTAAGTATAATTAGCGTTATTTCCGCATTTATTCGTTTTATCCGAGTTTAATTTTAAGCGAATGATTATTAGGTACCTATTTAATTTTATTGGAGGTCAGTTTTCATAAAATTGGATTGGTGTAATTAAAATCTTTTTTGGAAGAGCTGATAGCTTGGAGTTACGTATTTGACGTACTCTTCAGTTGGTCAAGAGATCAAACCGCATGATATAAAAGCGAGACGGAATTAACGCGAAGTATTTTTGCACAATTACACCCAATTAGTACAGAAATTATCACCGTCTGCTAAAATTTAAAAAGTTGTACAACATAAGAACGCATAACGTAGTAATTATTTTTCTGGAACCCGTCTACAATTTAAAAATGAAACACACATTTTATTAACTTTAATATATTGTTGAAACATTTACACACAACACCATCGGACCCCAAACTAAGCAAAGCTATAATATAATTATTGGTAAACTTATATATCATCGGCGTATATACGTTTTTAATATTTTTATTTATATTACGGTAACTGCTCCACCGAAGTAATTTACCCTTTCAAATAAAAATAGAATTATCAATATTCACCCAGTTGAAATTTTCGAGATAACTAAAGGCGAACTTTCTTATTTTGAAATCGGTTAAAAGGGGTGAAACCCAGAGTCCGTCGATTTGATGTATGTAAATCAAAATAAAAAGAAAATTTCTTCCCATTTCTTTCCAATTATGAAGTTAAAGAGCTTTGTAAAAACTAAAGCTATTATTATAATACTAGCTTTGGGTACAGGCTTTTAGTGTGAAATATCTATAGCCTCAACAGTCAGTCAGTCAGTCTGTAACATCCTGAAAACAAGGTATGAAAAAGTCTCGTAAGAGTGTTTTTTTGGAGTTTTCTATCTTCCGAACAAACTTTAGGCAATGAAAAAAGTATTTTTTTAAATTTTTTTTTCAGTCGAACAGAGCCTCTGTTAATAAAACTAAATTCACTTTACGACACCACACACCTAACTAACTACCTACTTACACTAAGCACATCTGAATTCTCCATAGACCAATGAAGGTTTTGCTATCACTATACCGGCGGCATTACCACGCCGAATAGCACTTCTACGTTGACTCAAATGAGGCCCAGCACGAGTCACGTTGATTAAAAGGAAAAGGTTTTCGAAAATGTGATGAGCTCCCGGCTCCCACGGGCCTAATATTCCTTCACTTACAAACGTCCAAAATTAGCTCAAAAAATTTAAAACTATTATCTAAGCATTTACATGTAGGTACATACATTTTAACCATACAGCTGAAGAGGTTTTTTGTTTGAACGCGCTAATCGCAGCCACTACAAGATCGATTTCAAAAATTCTTTCACCGTTGGATAGGTGCATACTTACGTGATCACAATGACCCAATAAAGAAAATATAAGGCCCCGCCAAACTAAGAGTAACTATATTCATACGTGGTACCTAAGTGCTATTATACTAAGAGCCACAGGCAAAGCCGGGACATATCGCTAGATTGTTATACTAACATTTACAATAAGTGCATAATATATGCATTTATCGTTAAAACATTCCGCAATTAATAATGTAACATATTTCGAAACCGAATGAATCAGAGAGAGATGTAATCTTGTTATAATCTGTCCGGTCTACTTGCTTTCAAGGTCCGCCATTGTTTAATAATATAAATATAAAGAACTTACAGCTAAATATCGAGACAGTAGGTGGTAAGCTGTCTGGTAAATATCTTCTATTAGATCCACATATTTATTCTTCGACATCTTCTGTAGTGGTAGGACTCTTAGCAGGGTCCGCCTGGGGAAGTACCACACCTTTGCCAATTATTCTACCGCCAAGCATTAATGTGCAAACATTACTGTGTTCCGGTTTGAAGGGCAATGTTTCCAGAGAAATTACAGGGCTTAGAGATACAACATCCTAGATCTCTGGGTGACGAGCTCAGTGCAGTGCTAGGTAATGATTTGGACTCTTCATGGTCCAATAGCTGCATGTCACTGTGCTGTTATGTGACAGGCATGTTGGTTACCTTCAGGCACATGACGTGCTCGTCTCGTCACTCTTTATTTAAAAAAAAAAACATAAATGTAACATACTTACTTACATTTTTTTATAAGACACTAGCTGTGCCCCGCGGTTTCACCCGCGTCTATTTGAGGAAAATCCATACTAAAATATCCATTGCTGGCCACTTTATTACGTTTTACGGAACCCTAAAAATACGTAAATAAGCAACAATGCATTGTTGTATATAGAACAAATTTGATTACTTCAAATGACACAAACTTCAAATGTAGACACGCGCTGTCACAGACTTCAGCAACCAAAGAGAATTTAAATTCACGGAACTAAAGCTCTCGAAGAGAAATATTTTTCCCCGTTTTCTTTACATTCTTCACTCATACTCCGTACCTATTGATAGTAGCGTAATGTTATATACCCTATAGCCTTCCTCGATAAATGGAGTATCCAACAAAAAAATAATCTTTCGTATCGGTCCAGTAGTTTCAGAGATCCTAGCGTTCAAACAAACAAACAAACTCTTCAGCTTTATAATATTAGTATAAATAGTGACGAGACGAGTAAGACATGTGCCTGATGGTAAGCAACATGCCTGCCCAAAACAGCACAGTGGCACGCAGTTATTGGAAAAGAGTCCTACTCTACCTAACTAAGTAAGCTAATTTAATATTTTAGGTACCTACCTTTTGCTTTGGTTCTAAAGACTCTGTTGTAAAAATCAGTTTTGCATTTACACTGTTTTTAGCACGTAAGAGAAAATGATAAATTATGGTAGTATTAGGAAAAATCCTAAAAAAAAACTAATAATTCCGTCAGCTAGATTGCTAAAAAATATTGTAATTTTTTTTGCTTCTGCTACACATTTAAAAAATTACTATGATATAGCGCTTAGTAATGACGTAACTAGGTACTTGTGGATACGATTTTTCCCCATGAGTGACGTCACGACCCCTCTCTGGAAATTTGATGATCTATATATGTGTCGTTTTTTGGTAATTTGAAAAAATGAAAAAATATGTGTCCCATATTTTTAGCAACTAGAAAACATAGTATTAATTAAATTCAAGTTACTATTTTTCGCGTTGCAGATTATTATTTATTTTATTATTGTTAAAGTAACTTATTAGCATGAGGAATACAGAGATGCGTGATATAATTTTTATAAAAAAAATATATAAAAAAAGTAGGTATCTAAAATCTATATAATTTCCAAACTTCAGATTGGATTCTAACAACGTAATTAAGGAATAAACAACCAAACATTCAAATAGTTATACTACTGTAGATCCAACCGTTTATCCTCTTTTTGACAGCACCAATAGAACGTAACTGCGTCATGTTACGCAAAAGTTAACTTTTAAATGCGAGGTTTTAAAAATATGACAACTGCTTAAATTTGCTCCTTGATCCCGTATAATAATCATCTTTCACAAAATGAGTCCATAAGTGCAGTAGTTTTTTTATAAATTCCATAAAATAACAAACGTTTTTAAAAAATTACGTTCTATGGCTATCAACATAGTGATGTTACGAAGTTACGATTGAGATATCGATATTGTTTATGAACTATTTTTACACGGGTGTTTTCCGTTCTCGGCACATTATATCGGATTTATTTTTATGTAAAACCGTTATATTGATGCGCCTCAGGAAAGCATACAGCATTATTTGAAGACGTGTTTATCTCCTGGTGTATATCCAAAAAAGAACAAGGTTATGATGACTGAAACATTTGAATACTTATTAAAATAAAGTGTTAAATAACATTTTGTAGTTAGGTAAATTAACAAAGTTTATTTATGTCTGATGTAAACATTGAAGAACATGATGTACCATTTTCGTTAATTTCTAAATAAATTAACCTGATATGCTTAATGTGTTAAAATATTTCCATATTTGGCTTAATAATGTCTCATCAGTCGGTTGGGTATTATTTCATCACCCAAAGGTTACTGCTGTACCTGATCTACGTCTACTAGTTGTGCGTCTATAGCACTGTTTCAATAGACTGGACATATCTAATTTTTCAATAAAAGGATGTTAAGCAACTGCTATAAGTAAAATTTATTTAATATGACTCGAAATTTATTCGGGTTTTCTTAGATAGGGACTGGTAATATGTGATAGTACACAATTTATCTTCGTTTTCTATGATTATACTACCACCGCAACAATACTTATGTGTATTCGGTCTGTAACATTTAAAAAAGGTAACAAATCTACCCTTATTCTCGGAAATGTCTAGGGTATTATCAATACTCGTGAAGATGTTAATGTGATGACATCTTTCAGCGACATGTACAGCGGACCAGCACGGCGGGCCACGGCCTTTCCCCGAGTTCTAGTGGTGGGAACGAGCCAGAAGGCTGGGTATGGGCATCTTTCGCCATTTATGGCATATCCTGGGGTTTGTGCTAGACATAACATAGTATTTACTCATGGTATTTCGGTTGCCTGGAAGAGATCGCTATTAGCGATAATGTCGCCACTTGGTTCACTAGTTCTAGGATAAGTCCCTGTTGTTTAAGTATTATATTGTGGATAATAAAGAGTTTCTATCTTTTTAAAGTCTTTTATAATATTAGTTGGCTAGTAGAGAGCCACCACTTTAAACGTCATTGTTGTATAGTTCAAATGTATAGTATGTATTTGTATAGTTTGAAATGGATATTTTGAATCCGTTAATTATTTATCTTCTAGTTTGCTTTCTATTCTCTCTCGCTTCGTCTAATGCTGACTTTCATTAGACTCAGTATCTGTTTTTTCTTACAAGTACAGAGTTTTTGTCGTCTAACATAACCACAAATAAAACAATTGTTCATTTTAATACAATTCATTAATTTATAATGTTTTTGGCAGAATAACTGAATTTAAGCTTCTTCTAACTCAAAACGTATGAACATAAGAAAAAAAATTAAACGAAAGTTGTAGGAAATAAACTAGTCTTTAAAAAAGGTCTGATGCGTTTTATTGATTAATCTAATATTTCAAGAGTTATCGGCTGCAATAGAAAAACTGGTTAATTAAATGGGCCATAAATCGTAAACGCTACATGTCACAGAAAAGTTTTCCGGCCACAAAAGATGCAAAATATTATTTTCTACAATAACGACCTCAACAATTTTTGCCCTAAAGTTTATAGTTTCCGAGATATTAGCCAAGCTCGGAGCAATGTTTTACTTTTAAAAATTCGGCAACCGGACTTTGGGACTGATTATTCGCAGGCAACCCGACAAAATGTCATGTTCTTGTTTGCCAAAATAATCTTTAATTTTATTTAATTTCAATTTAATAACCAGACCGTTGCAAAATGCTAGTATCGATGTACCTGTTTATACTTGGTCACAACACTATAACTGACAAATTAGATCTGCCAAAAAGACAATAAATGGTTGGATTCACTATAGTGGGATTACTTAATTTGATACCTAAGTATAAAGTTAAACGAGTACATTTATAAGTGATCAAAGTAAAGTGAACATGATGAGATTACGAAGTGGATTATCATAATTTTGACGAAGACTTAGATCTAGTAGACGACGCGAGTTAACATGTTTTGTAGATGTGATGAATACATATAAATCAAATGCTATAATTCCTAGTTCTATATGACTGTACTCTTTTTACTTGTGCTTCTTCTAACAATGTATGTGTGCTACTTCTTATCTTTTAATGTGCGCAGTATTAATATGATGTGGTTAAAACGATGACATTTTCAAATTAGTTAAGACACCGGTATTATAAAATTTGACTTTAAATAAACTTTTTCTGCTTGACATGCATTGAACATTGCTATATTGATTTGATTTTGCTCCAATTTGTGTCAGATTTTTGTCTTTTAGGAGGTGCATATTTAAAATATGGGACGAAAATAACACAACCAAAATAACTTTATGCATGAATGTAGGTGGTTGCTGTAGTATAGGGGCAAAACAAGTGGGGATGGATTAGGTAAAACAAGTTGAGAATTAGAAAATTGTAAATAAATAAATAAAATTTGGTGGACAAGTAGAATGATATGAAGTGAACTCAAATTTTACGATTGATAGTGAAAAATGAAGATAGTGGACACACACACACAGTGGACGTGTAGTGCACATAAAGTGGCACAAGGGTAAGGTAAACATTTGTATTATAATCAATGGATTTTACTACGTCTACCAACAAGCTGTGTCTACTTTGCTTCTAAATCGTTCGAAACCATAAAGCTACATTCGTATCGTCCGTTTGACACACATATCCGATGAGGTAATTATTACGACCGCTCTCTTTTGCAAACGTTTGTCAGTTTGCCTGCTTTCGCTTAACTACAGTGTTCTACACAGATAATAAACAATTTGAAATAATCGACTCTGGAGAATTTATTTAACTGTTATAGGTTTATGCTGGACCACCATCCCACTTGGTTTTAAGCGACGATATGGTCTACGATGAAACATGGTTACTTAGAAGAAATCTCTCGATTTGAAGACACCATCAAGTTTCTATTTGTCTAGAAAACCCCACTCTGGTAACACATTCTACAGCGTAGATCTTATCACAAAACTAGAGTCAAACGTCTTCATTCGAGTCTTTGGAATGCCAACCATGAAACTACACTTTTTCGAGTTACGATAAAAAAAACTGTCTCTAAAATTGTATTATAAGATGAGGTTAAGTTTCCTCGTAAAGTGATCTGACCTATTTAAGTTAAATAAAAATATCTTAACTCTTCGGTTTGTCGGATATCCAAAAAAATATATACGCAAGTTTATTAAGTTTAATGTTTTTATTAATTTTACTGATATTAAATGTCCTAAGATAAGTTTTTGTGTTTGGAATATCTAACGAATCAGAAATTAAATTTGGAACACAGATTATTTTCATGTACGGAGGTTGAAATGACGCCAGGGTGTAATCTTTAGTATTTTGTAACATATAGTTGTCTTTCTAGGGTTCACAATACCTTTTTTATATAAAACGATACTCATGAAATTTATAGCAAATACCTATATTGAAAATAAAAATTATTCCATGTATTAATAAGCCAAACAATATGATTCTATCAGGTGCATTATATCAAATGGGAAAGTCACGAAATGCACATAAATGTCACCCGTGAATGCGCCTGACACAAAAATAAATAGCGGACAATAAATTAATTTAGTAATTTATAGCTAATTAACATAATTTAGCGGTTGTTTAATGTTAAGTAATTAATTTAGTGTTATTGTGTGATCGCTAAGTTAAAATAACGTTTGGTAATTCCATGATCACACGTCTAACTGCAATGCTGAATATATAACTAAGTTATTTAGCGAGGTTTTTAGATTAATGACGAATACTTTTCGTATTATTTGTTTTAGAATAGGTATAGTAATAAGTTTTTTGTATATTCCACTTTTGTATTTTCTAAAATAAATAATTTAGAGAGTTATATAGGCTCAGCGTAAGCTAAAAGTTTTGCAAACCGTAGTGGTAACTGATCTGCTTGGTCTAACACCTACCACTACCACTTGCCATTTTTTCATTCACTTGTAGCTCAAAAAAACGACATCGTTTTATTTTCGACGTACCAAAGACTCGAACGAAAAGTTTAGACTCTATTTTTGTCATATGAACGTCCAGGCTTCTATGCTTTGGAAAGCAAAGCCTGACTCAGTTTTCCTGGTGGTTACAATCTTTGTATCTTCAAATCGAGAGTGAATCGATTTTTTCAACGGCATGCTCTATGTGAACCACAGCGTCGCTTATCGTCGCGACAGGCGAAATAGCAGTCAAAGCAGAACAGAAAGTGGCCATTTGAGGCCAACTACTATAGATACCTTTAAAAATAATATTTTGACGTTACATTTTACATTAGCATTACAAGGTACGGAACCATCACCGCGAGTAAATAGTTGAGCAAGTCCCGGTATTTCGACGTAGTTTTAAAAATCTGACACAAATTGTTTAAAAAAAGTAGATACATCTGCTGAGAATTAAGTTTTCTTTTTAGGATATCTCATAAGCAAAGTTCACATTGAGTAGTTTATTTTTTACACACACCGATTTAAAAAAAAACTTTGTTAAAAAGAGGTTTGTGGTTTCATAACTTGTTTTTTAACAAGTGTTAACTGTTAAGCTACTTTCTCGCTTCCCATCAATCCGTCAGTCCAGATTGACAGATCGATCTGAAGATGGATAATTTTGCCAAAATATTTATCACTATTTATCACTTACAAGCACGGTTCAAACCTGTCTTGAGCCTTTATTCTGAAATACCAACGACCAAAACGCGTGTTTCATCCAATATATCTTGACTAGACTTGACTGGGATTCAGCGCAATCGTAGATCAATCTATATTGGTGTTATGGTAACTGGGCTTCGACAGTCATGGTCCAGCCTTGCAGATGTTCTGAGAAGTGAAAGCGAAATTATTTTGGGCAGGTGGATACGGTAACGATCTTTTTGTTCTTCACTATCACTTTAAATAATCATTATGAATCGGTATAATGTAACTGGATCCTACTAATATTTTAAATTCGAAAGTTTGAATGTTTGTTGCTCAATCACAACGGGTCGTCTGAACGGCACGCGGCGTGGCAATTTTTTGGTTGACGAACTTACTGATAAATTTAGTGAGGTTGTTTTGTTTATGTTGAATTGGTTGCCTTTTATTTTTCCGCGATTAGTTCAGTTTTGATTTTAAAACGCGTCTTCTGAAATTCTTTCTTATGATTTTCCTGCAAAGTTTTTTTTAAATGTAATGTTTTTCTTGTCAACAAAATTTTATTCGCTTATCAGAACCAAATCAATCTCATCCTTCGATCCTCTATTAAACCAAACCCTGAGGCGTTTCCCGCTGAGATCCCGCCGAAGATACGGCTATGTAAACACACCCGATCCATACCTGATCCCGAAATTCACATACAAAGTTATGGAATTAGTCATAAAATGGATTCGTGACTCAAATATCTAACCTATGCGATGTTCACACCGACTCATTTCCTAAATCCTCCGAAATAGACAAAAGAAAACGAGTTTTATAAATAGTAAATAGAGTTGACAGTCTTTTGTTTGGATATGGACATGTGCTGTTTTCTAAGTAAGTGGGTTCAAACGATGTCAGTTGACATTCGATAGAGGGCGTCCTCTGACGTCATTAAATCAGTAAGCAACAAAATTTAGGGCTTAAAGGGGCTTACGATAGGGGGCTAGTGAGCATTCTCTCGTAACATCACGACTAGTTTATGGCTGATCGCCTGTCTGAATGTACGATGTCGGATCGATACGTTGTCTTCGAAATATTGGCTTGCTGAAGGTGTAGCGAAAATTTGTAGTGCTTTATGAAAGATTATGTCATAAATATATATGTGGTTTGCACTTCCAAAATTTTAACACATTCACATAAAGATTCACACAGACTTTCTGTAGTAGACTATGTGAGAAGTCCGCCTGGAGGAGTATCTTTGCTAACTAGTAACTATTCTAACGCCAAGCAATATGCAAACATTGTTGTGTTCTGGGCAATTTATCCAGAGGAATGACAGAGTAAAGACGTTGATCATCTTAAATTTCTGGATGACGAATGCAGTTCAGTGTTACATAGTTAGGCAGTGATTTGAAATTATGTTAAAAAAATGTAATACACTGTATTGTTATGGGCGGGATTGTTGCTTATCGTTAGACGCATGTCCTGATCGTCCTGTCAAATTTTACTAAAAAATAGAATGTATCAATGAACGTCTTCTTTAGATGTCAGACACACAGACATTTCATATTTATTAATGCCGCACTGTATTGACGTCTAGAGCTTTTTTTTTTAACTTGAATAGGTTTACACTTGACCGCCATATCGCCTGATGTTAAGCGACAATGCGGTCTACAATGAAGCGTGCTTACCTAGAAGAAACCGATTCACTTCTGACTTGAAGACACCAAGATTATAACTATCGGGGAAAATCCACTCTGGTAGCTCATTCCACAGCCTAGATGTTCTTATCACAAATGTAGAGTCAAACCTCTTTGTTCGTATCTTAGGAGCATCAACCATGAAACGATGTCGCTTTAGCTAATTATAAATTGATAGTCACTTTTTCTCAAGCGATTGTGAAGCAATAAAAAACATTTTGTGTAATCCAACATTAATTTGACTTGTGATACTTTCACTTTCTTAATATGTCGTGTCTGAGAAATTGTTGTCAAACTCATTCTTTTCCTAAAATATAAATGACATCATTGCCCGGTTATGCACTTCCTCTTATAAATATTTATGAAACGAACAGTGTGCATAATACCTAAAAATTGCTTTTCAACACAATCTTTAATTTTATTATGTGTGTTTGAAATGTGAATGCGTTTTTTATAAATAGATATATTATTTATACATTGAAATACTTAAACAAATCAGCAATATTAAATATCGTATTTAAAAAAAAAAAAAATATCTTATTAAACTTAAATTGAAATAAAACTAATACACTTTTTTTATGAAAATGAAACAAAAACGAAGTTTTATTTTAGTGACGGTTTTTAAAAGAGGTTGATTTTTTATTTCCGTCTGTTTGTATTCTCATAGCGGAAGTGTAAGTTAGTATTAGATTATGCAGATCAGTGGCACACCCCCCGAAATATATGCGCTTCACTTGCGACTTGTGTGACCTTTGAAAATCAAATGAATGTTTAAAATTTAAACGTTTTTTTAGAGCAAGAAAGTCATTGATTGTCTATGAGCTTTTTGACTGGTTTCGATAATAAACTGATCAAAAGCGAGTCGGATTCGCGCACCGTGGGTTCCGTACAGAGCTAATTAAAATTTAATAAAAAATCTTATTCTCATGAATACATTCAGAGTGTAACAATATACTAATAATTAGTAAAAACATTTTTATTATAAATATGATGTAACTTAACATTTACGGTTTTACCTTTTTTTATTTTTCCTCTATTTGTGCTGTAAGACGTTGCTTCGTACCAAATTTCAGGATTCTGAGTTCATGTGAACTACACCGTACGTAGGTAGGGTTTGATTCCCTTGCGAGTGTCGAAAAATTGCGGAATAAACGGCTGTATCTTTTGCTTGCGTTGGTTTAAATGTTTGATTTTTACACCGCTTCAAGAAACAGTAATCTTAAGTGTTTGGCATAAATTTCAGTTATACCTTTACGGATTTCTGTGATTAATGGTCTTGACATACAGACGAACGGACGGACCACAAAGTGATCCTATAAGGGTTTTATGTTTTCCTTTCGAGATACGGAACCCTAAAAATTACATTAGAGTTGAATTTTCACTTTCTATATTTAGACATTATTACCTATTTGAAAACTTGTAACCAAAAATATATATAAATATTTTTTTTTTAATTTTAGGAATAAAAAAACAGTGTTATGAAAAACTGTAAGTACATCATACTTTATTAAGAATCCGTCTAAAATGTGATAATCCAAACACTTTAGTGACTTATACATTACTGATAGGACTCGCTGGGTTTTGCTTAATTCTCGATCTCATAACATTCACACGATGGAAAGTCGTCTATGTGCTCTCTCTCAATCTCAATCAATAAAATCAAGAGATTTATTTGATTAATATTTATTGCAATAACGAATATATGTGCAAATGGAAAGCTTAAATATAATTTATTAAATTATTATTGTTGTATGCACAGAAGCAAAACATGAACTGAATCACATTTCAAACATTTATTCAAAGACAGAACAATTTTATCATAATTTAATTCTTATTTTGTGTACCTGCGATACATTCCGTACAAAGGATCAAACAAACACAAACAATACCCAAGAAATATTAATTTTAAAATCTTGGAGCAATGGTTGTGATAGACGACACATTTTTGTATAGGAAAGGAAGCTTGCTAATTTGATAAACGGTTCAAACGGACGTCAGCAGCAACGATCCTTTGATCGGCAAAAATACAGATGTGTGGTGTGGTGTGTACCCTGCCTTATGATGTGGTGCGAGCTACGAGCTACAGCGATTAGGAGAAACTAGCCCATGACTGCTGTTTTACAAATATATTTTCTATTTTTTATGTATTTTTACATCATACATACGCATAAACAGCCCATTAATGGGAAACGGGGCTTTTTCTCACAAAAATAGAGTCAAGCCTATAATCCAATACGCTAGCCAAGTTTGGGTTGCCGGAAGGCCATGTACAGATAAGCCACCGCGACTTGCACAGTTTAATTGACGTTAATGGTGTCAAACGAACTAGTAAATATGAAATTGAGTATAAGTAAAATTTTCTTGAAGCAGTTCATAATATTTTTATTAAGAAAATAATGTTATAAATATGGTGAGGAATCCATAATACCATAGACAAACAGAGTCAGTGGTATTTTAGTTTTCAAAAGAATGTACCTACCGAGACTGAAGCAATTTTGTTTTCATTTTAGAAGTAGATGTACCTAATTGTGACGGTAACGATAAATTGTGTCACACTTTCATTTTCAAGAAAATTAAGGGAATGGCTACTAATTGGATTAAACCAAGGAACGCTGCTTGTGGAAATTAAAATGTGTTTTTTCTTCATACAACGACATCTAGTCCCAAACTAAGCAAACTTGAAGATAATTATGATTGTGGATGTTTAATTTAGAATACACTTATGCTTAGTACATAAAATATATGCACATGAGGGCGTGGTCATATGTAGTATCACACATATATTTTAATTATCAAAAAAATCACAAAGCAAGATTTCATCTAGAGTGGAATTTACGGGCCCTTATTACCCATTGCATGAATTTGTTATTGTTTTACAATAGTATTTAACGTAAATAATGATTTTCTTATAAATCGCCCTTCGGCTTCGGCAGCAATAATTTTTTGCTAATAACGATATACATAAATTTATAATAATTGATGATGAACACAGATGTTCAGATTTTAGTTTTCACATTTACAGTGTTTGTAGGATTATTGTAGTGGTGAACCACTATAATATTGTTAAGTGTTTCTTTGTAATTATCGTCTATCTACATATAATGCGTCAGCCCTATGTGAAACCACGCTACCCGCTGCTCTCATGACTTGCGCCGCCGCCCGATATGGCCCGCGGCGGATCGCTCCGCTAAGCTAATGAGATGTCAGTACAATCATTTGTGCTTTAACCTTACACGGATGAGGTTTTTGGCCTTTCATTTTGCTTTAATTCTGATATTAATTAATATGAGGTGTTCGCGCACTGTAATAAGACTTAATTGGGCCAAGGTGGTAGTTTAAAAAAAAACAAACGGAGTTTCATCTTTCGTAATTTTTAACGAGAATTCAAATAATTTTATTCGTATATATTTTATAATATTAAACGTATTTCATTAATTTTATTATGATTAAAATTTATGAAATTATAAAATTCTAGTTGTAATCACTTTTAATTATTTTAATGTTACGTTACATGAAATGGTAAAATTGTGTTTGTGATTTTATTGTAATAAATAAATTGTGTGTAATACATTTTTACAATTTACATTTTATGTTTAAAATTTATGCACTTTGTGTATTAGTTATACTCGTCAATTGTTTTACACAAATACCCAGGTATCAACAGTTACTTCTTTCTATATCATGTTACTTTACGAATCATAGGACATAGGGCTACATAAAAATTTGGGTGTTAACTTTGATTTCTACAAAAAGTCCACACAAAAGCACAGAGTGTATGCAAAAAACTAGCCGAGTCCAAATCAATCCGAGGTTAATTATTTTTTAAACGGAAATTGAAGAACGAACGCACCGCAGTTAATGCAAGTGTGCGGTAGCGTTGACTAAAATTGTATGTAAGTACATTTTAAAACAAAAACGTGCATGAAAATGTTATAGCATAACTTAATCTCTCAAACTGCACTCATTTTGCTTGGGTATCAGTTTTTACGTAATAAAAACCTTGCAACCGATTCCAGCCATCGAATTTGAATATAGTCTTATTGATATTTTCGTAAATTTTCTCACTACAAAATTTATATCGAGGCTGTCCACTTATCGCTGCTCAAGAAATGGACTTGCTCAGGCCAAATTATGGCGTAAATAGCCTCAGGTCAAGGCACAAGGCCGGTTATTACTACTCTTGTTTCTTCAATGAAACTATTTGAACTTGGGAATCTGGGAGAGATATTTAAACACAATAAAATTATGTTTAAATTGTATTGAATGATAATTCAAAACGGTTTTGTTACAGTTGAGTCCGGCATAACCCGATCGTTTCTCAGGCGGATGCGTTTGCGTAAATGTATCTCCATTTACTTTACGTAAAAAAAAAATGGCAGTCATAGGAACTGCCGATAGAAGTGAAAACTTATAACTCAGAATTTGATAGCTTACTTTGGAAACTACACGGGTGTAACCGGAGGGCGTGGCTTGGGCATCATGGCATGGCCATTTAGAAATGCGTCAGCATTTCCCATTTGCTGACGTATTTCTAGATGGCCATGCTATGATGGCTAGGCCACGCCCTTTCAGCATTTTCCATTGGCTGACGCGTTTCTAGATGGTCAATGGCTATGGTCCCGAGTTTACCCGAAGATTTCTTATCATACCCGAGCATGACGCTAGAAATCAATTCACAGCCCACGAAAAATTTGTCAAGGCGCGCCTAAAGAAGTTTTCACTTCAAAATTACATTCTAGTTCGACCAAAACGAATCAAAAACGGCCGTCAACTATATGTAAACGTTACTTAAATTAATCATAAACGACGATCGGTCGGTTCGTACGGCGAGCGTTGGCTGCATCACCGAAGATCATCCGAGAGTCGAGAGAGAGAGAGATGGTAATTTTTGACACATAACTGCACGATAATTATTACCGTTCAGTGAACATTTTAAAATCATTCATTTGAAAATAATTATATACTATATGTGTGCAATTTTTTTTGTTTTTTCTTTTTCATTAACTGACCTGTAAATTATGATAATAATATGAATAAAAAACGTTGTGTTTTGTTACAGATAAATTGTTGTAATTGATGTAATTGTAGTTTAATTTAAATTAAAATTGACTTAAAATTAAAAAAAAAAAAAAACATTAACGAATTAAATATTTTTTTTTTTTATATTTTACCTTTCAAAGTAAATTTTATTCATAAAAAGTTGACCACTTTTCTGACAGAAAAACTCTTTACTAAGATTAAAAAAGGTACCGTTCGTTTTAGACGGAGCATTTTGAAACCGTGCGTTTTACATTATACATTACCGCACAAGTACGTAATGAGATACATTAGATACAGAAATTGGTGAAATATTTGTTATGAGTAAGTTGTCTGAGAAATTCCTGATTAATTTGACTGTATGTTTTTACCTCAGAACTTTCGACTGAGTAAACCGAGTTTGGTAATCCTTTTTGTTCAAAAAAGTAGATTTTACGAATGTGTCCATTCCATATACATACATACATCATCATCATCATCAACAGCCCACTAAACGTTCCCACTGCTGGGACTCGGGACCTTCTCTCGCAAGGAGAGAGTTAAGGCCATAATCCACCACGCTGGCCCAGTGCGGGTTGGCGGATGACACATGACTTCGAAAGATTCTAGGTACATGTCGGTTTCCTCACGATGTTTTCCTTCACCGTTTTAAGTTAGCGGCATTACGCACATGACTTCGAAAAGACAGTGGTGCGTGTGGGGTTTGAACCCGGGGTCTCCGGATCCCCCGGGTACATACATACATTGTAACAAAATCAGTGGAGTATTTTTTTTAATCTTATCAAATATGCATTCGTCAATGATGATATTAATTTATTATTAATTTTACTAAAGTTAGTGAACTGTGTGAGTTTAGTATTATTTTAAAATTATAGTATTTCTAAATTAAAGGCTGTTGTTCTGTTTTTTCGGATAAAAATAATTCTAAAAAAAAAATGGTTGTCAGTAAAGTCGGTTTACTGACGATAGTTCAACGTGACAACGTCTTAAGAAAATACTGATGGAATGGTACTGACGACGTCATGCGGCGAGGTAACGGCGGTAACGGCACATGCCTGTAAAGTCGGTTTACTGACGATAGTTGAACGTGAAAACGTCTTAAGAAAATACTGATGGAATGGTACTGACGACGTCATGCGGCGAGGTAACGGCGGTAACGGCACATGACGTCATGTTTTGCGGGCGTGCAGGCGGCTTCATCGAATTATAAGACGTTGTCACGTCAAAAAAGTTATATATACCACCAAGTATTCTACCACACTCGTTAATCGCTTTGCGTAAATTGTTCGTTCAGGTGAAAAGTGCACTATTTATTTATTAATAGTAATTTACTTACTTGTGTAATGCCGTTTAAAATTTATGTTAACCCGCCTAATCCCGCTGCGCTGTACGGAAAAAATATAAAAGTTAATTTGTATTTTTTTTTAAGAAATTTATAGTTATATGCCATCTTAAAAATAACTTGCATAAATAGGAAGGTTCCTTTTGATATCTGTACTGAGATTACTAATTTAATAAAAAGTTTGAATTTTATTTACAAAGATCGTACCTGAATGTGTGGACGGAGTAACGTCTGCGACTAAAGGGGCAATGTTATATTCGTTTGGTTTATAGTTTTGTATTATCGGATTTATGTTTACTTATTTTGGCTCGTTTGGAAAAAAATATTAGAGTGAATTATTTACGATGCACGCGCACACCAACAGTCAAAAAATATCATGATGAAGATGGCTAACAACTGTCTCTTCTAAGTAAATGTTTTTTTTATGAACGCAAAATTATGAGCAGCTGATAGGTCGACTATTATATAGGGATGGTACTTGTCCCACTAACATTATAAATATCCATGTTTTGATGTTTGTTGCTCTATCGTAACGTATATGAAGGAATCGAGATGATATTTGGAACACGGTTAGATTACAATCTGAAAGAATACATAGGATACTTTTTAACCCGGGTAAATAACGGGAACGGGAAAGGGATCTACGCGGATAAAACCGTGGGGCCCTGCAAGTATTTTATATCCTTGTAATTTTTTACTACGATAGATTTGCACCTGACCGACATCTTGTCTGATATAAATATTTACGATGGAATGTGTTTACTTAGAACCTAGATGAATCCGATTCACTATTGGCTTGATGACACCAATATTAAAATGATCAGAAAAACCCCAATCAGATGAATCCATAGCTTAGACATTAATATTTCTTTACAAACCCAATCAGATCAATCCACACCCACAGCTTAGACATTCTTATTTCTTTAAGTATATGATCATAGACAGAAAATATTGTTTTTTTTAAGATTACACATGACTGATTGTATCACAAAAAAAATGTGAAAAAAACTGAAAACTATTTATAAAGGGTGGCGTAAGACAATGGTGTACCCCCAAAAAGTTTACATATACTACGTATAGAGTTAGAACAAACGCTTTACATCGAAAGCACGGGTCTGATCGCTTTTGTCTTGTCGCTCATGTGGAGTTGTCATACTTTTGTCGCGGCACATCACTCGGTAGCCAAAGCTAACATAAGGAATATATATAATATAATAACATAATATATAACAAAGGAAACGTGCGGAAAAACCTGATCTATAATTTACTCAATAAGTAAATAGGGTAGGTACCGGACTGGGTCAAAAATACACCATCCTAATTAGTCCGTCAGCTAGATCATGGAAAAATATTGGACACGTATTTTTTGTTTTTTCATAATATTAAAAATTGTCAAAGATATAGACCATCAAACTTCGAGAGTCGCGACGCCACTCGTGAGTAAAAATCGTACTCATAAACGACGTCACACGAAACTTCGAAGCGCTGTAAAAATACGTGTACAATATTTTTTGCCAATCTAACTAACGGGCTACTTAGTTTTTTTGAGGATTGTAGCCTAACCCGGAAAAACCTGCACCTTTTCCAATTTCCAAACTTTTCCAAACTTCCAAACTTTTCCGCACGTGAAAACTTTTTTTGGCGTGCCTAAGCAGATTTTTCGTGAGGTGTGAATTGAATTCTAGCGTCATGCTCGGGTATGATACGAAATCTTCGGGTAAACTCGGGACCATTGTCATTGGCTATCTAGAAATGCGTCAGCCAATGGGAAATGCTGACGCATTTCTGGCCATGCCATGATGGCCAGGCCACGCCCTCCGGTTACACCCGTGTAGTTTCCAAAGTAAGCTATCAAATTCAGAGTTATAAGTTTTCACTTCTATCTGCAGTTCATATGACTGCGATTTTTTTTTCTTTATCTAAGTGTACCCCCCACCTGAGTCCGCCCCCACTGATATACGGATGCGGGTTTATCTGTGACTCCCTCAGGCGTTCCTGGTAATTATTATTTTACTTTGTATTATGCTCTTTGTGAGTTCGTTTCTGATTTCTTTTGTGGTCGCTATTACGCGCGTTGTCTTTTCCATAGAATTTAATCGTCATTGAGATGTGGACTGTGTTTGAAGAGGATATTAAAATATGAAGAAATTCTACGTTTTAATAAAATAAGATTTATAATTTATTGGTTTTTATGGATAGTGACCTTAACTCAATCTTTCGAGAAGTTGACGAAGTAAATGCAGCTAAATCTTACTACTGTAAAATAGACCAATGTGCAAACATTGTTTCACATCCCGAAAAATATATTAAAATTCTTGCTCAAAACATAAGAAGTATTCATGCTAACTTTGATAAATTGCAAGTTATGCTTTCTGCACCAAAATTTGGTTGTGATTTCTTGATTTTATCCGAATGTTGGCTGAATAATAAAAAACCTCTCCCTCACTTAACAAACTATAACGTTTTTTCTACTACAACATCGTATAACCAGAATGATGGTCTTGTAGTTTACTATAAAAATACTATTTCATGCGTTATTGAAGAACCTCACTTTCCTGAAGCTAACTGTTTGGTAGTAAAAATCGATGGGCATACGGCAATCGTAGGCTTATACCGTCCGCCATGTTTTCGTAGAACCAGGACATTTTTGGAATCTCTCGAAAATTTATTAGAATCAATTAAAAGTTTTAAAAACATAATACTTACCGGAGATATTAATATCAATATAGCTCAAAATGAGTCATCAGATCCGGTATCTGCCCATTATCTTAACTTAACAGCTGAGTTCGGCCTATTACCTTCTCACACATTTCCAACAAGAAATGAAGCATGCTTGGATCATTTGCTAATCAAAACCAAGTCGAAAGCTGTATCCATTGTCGTTCAAACAGTCATAACAGACCATTACCCTATACTACTATATCTTTCTAAAACGAATGCATCTCTCCCTAAGATAAAAAACCGCATGGTACAAAAAACTGATTACACGAGAGCTGCTCTATCATTAAACGAATATGACTTGTCCACAATTTTGACTTTGACAGACGCCAGGGAAGCTACCGATGCTTTAGTCAAGACTCTCGGAAATACCATACAAAACTCTACAACAGTAAAAACAATATCACGTTCGAAACAAATTTATAAACCATGGATTACTCCGGGTTTACTCAAATGCATCCGAAATAGAGATAGTATGCACCTTAAACTGAAAAAAGAGCCTAGCAATCTAATTCTCCACCTAAGTTACCGGCGATATCGAAACTTTTGTAACTCTCTTCTAAAGAGACTCAAAAATAATTATGAACGATCTGAAATTGAGAAAGCTGGTAAAAATACTAAAGAAAGCTGGAAAGTTATTAAAAAAATTGCTAACCTGACCCAAAACAAACCACCCCCTTTGGAACTCTTAAGGACGGAGACGGATGCTAAAAAATCTGTAAACGGAATTAATCGTTGCAAATGTTGGCAAAAATATGGCTGAATCTATTATTAGAACTACTATACCTCTTAGCGTTACTGTTTCATCTAAAACGCACTGTAAATCATTTGTTCTGCTGAATACAGATATGGAAGAAGTTGAAAGAACCATCCTAAGCCTTAAACCTAACTCAGCAGCGGGATGGGATAATATAACTTCTAAATTCCTCATACTGGCTAAAGACAAAATAGTACCAGCTCTAACTCACGTAATTAACTTGTGTTTGGCTACAGGTGTTTTCCCAGAACCATTTAAAAAAGCAATTATATTGCCCATTCATAAGAACGGGCCTCGAGACGTGATAAATAATTATAGACCTATTTCCATACTCCCAGCTTTGTCAAAGATAATAGAAAAGATCTTAAACAAACGATTGACCCTTTATCTAGAGCAAGAAAAACTGCTATCAAATTCACAGTTCGGTTTCCGCGCAAGTAAATCTACTGAACAGGCAGTTTCTGGTATGACAGACTACATAATTGGTAATATCGATAGAAGGAAACGATGCTTAGGTATCTTTCTTGATATGGCTAAGGCCTTCGATAGCGTCTCTACCTCACTCTTGCTGGAAAAACTAGAGATAATGGGAATAAGAGGGATTCCACTGAAACTTTTTCGATCTTATCTAACAAATAGGACTCAGAGAGTAAAAATAGAGGATATCATTAGTGATGATGAGCCTATATCGTACGGAATTCCTCAAGGATCCATTTTAGGTCCTACTCTCTTTCTCATCTTCATCAACGACCTTTGTGAGCTGAATCCTGGAAATGGAAGAATTTTTGCCTTTGCCGATGATACAGCCTTAGTTTTTGAGGGTTCTACCTGGGAACAATTGTATGGTCACGCAGAACTAGGACTGCAAAGAGTAATTTCATGGCTGCAGCTTAATCTATTATCCCTCAACGTGACAAAGAGTAAGATCATTTTATTCAGGGCTTGGAAAAAAACACCTAATAGAGACAATTTTACTGGACTTCAGGCACATACATGTCATATGACCCTAAAGGGTACCTGTGACTGCGCTTACCTGGAACGAGTAAGCAATGTCAAATATCTGGGTGTCATTATTGACGAGGGGCTCTCCTGGGTGCCCCATATTATGTCTGTGGCTTCTCGCGTAAGAAAACTCATTTGGGTTTTTAAGTCTCTTAGAGATGTTGCGCCATTTAAACTGCTTAAAACTATTTACCTAGCTATCTGCCAGTCAGTACTTGAATATTGTGTGTCTGTATGGGGTAGCGCTTCTAAAACACATTTAATCAAAATTGAGAGAGCACAACGTTCGGTCCTAAAGGTTATGATGCGGAAACCGTTTCGTTACTCTACTGAGTATTTGTACCGGGATGCACAGGTACTGACCGTCCGTCAACTCTATATAATGCATGCTCTACTTGCACAACACACAATAATGGAATTTAACCCCGACTTTCCGAAATTCAGACTGTGTAAAGCTAAAATATGCGAAACACCTAGAATATACACATCATTTGCGCGAAATCAATCGTACTTTTTAAGAGCATACCTCTATAATAAAATTAATACTGTTTTAAACATATACCCTATGAATAGGCATTTATGCAAGCAAATAGTAACGAAATGGCTGCTCCCCCATACTTATGACGAAACTGAATCTGTGCTGAAAGTGTCTTACTGAAGTAATCATTTATAATAATAAATTGGGTATTGAAATAATAAACTCTTGGGCTAAGTTGAAATATTAATCACGTCCTCTTTCCCCTCCTCTCCCCCATCCTACTGTTCCTATCCTCTCTTTAGAATCTCTTTCCAACTACCTATTTCAATTATTATAATGTAATAAATAAAATTGATTAAAACGGAATAGAATTAATTACTCTAGCATGTGCACAATTTTTGATATTCCGAGTTATATTAATTACTCATACAGTGTTCTTAGTACTATGATAATAATGTTAATACAATTAATACTTTTACTATTTCGAATTAGAATTGCATGTAAACATTGATAATAATTAACATATGTTATTTAATTACTTCAATCAATTTATTTTCCTAATTCAATAAAATTAATATGTGGTTGTCTAAGTTTATATAGTCGGAGGAAGGCCTTGGTATCCCATCGCACAGGATAATCCTAGTTTGGGTGCCAAGTTCGTCTAAGTTTACAGATATGTACGAACGATTTATATTTATGTATTCTTTGATTTACCAATGTTTGTTGATGAAATAAATGATTTGATTTGATTTGATTTGATTTGATAATGTTATTTCGGTGAGAAAATTCAACAAGACTTTAAAATAGAAGGAGGGTCTCACTTTGGTTTAATTTTGTTTGAGTGTAGATATGTTTCGCGATAGCTCCGCTAACTGTCAATCGATTTTGATGTTTTTTGTGGTACATCATATTTCTGAGAATTTTTATTGAAATCGATGTTGCGATTTTTGAATTACAACAGAAACCTTAAATTATCTTACCTTCATGACATGTATTTGGTCTTCCTCGCTGTCTCATTATACCAGTCTGTTTAATTGGTTGTTTTCACAAAAAATATTAATTTAGTCCAATGTCTAAGTTAGTTTTAATTGAAATATATTTCGGACAAAATTGTCTTTTTAGGGTTCCGTAAAACGTAAAAACGGAACCCTTATAGATTCGTCATGTCTGTCTGTCTGTCTGTCTGTCTGTCTGTCTGTCCGTCCGTATGTCACAGCCACTTTTTGCCGAAACTATGAGAACTACACTGTTGAAACTTGGTAAGTAGATGTATTTTGTAAACCGCATTAAGATTTGAACAAAAAAATTAAAAAAAAGATAAATTAGGGTTGCCCCCCATACTGAGAACTGAAACTTATAAACATTTTTTTCATCAAACCTACACGTGTGGGGTATCTATCGATAGTCCCCCCCCCCCCTCTAACTTCTAAAGTAAGAGAATGAAAAATCTAAAAAAATATATATGATGTACATTACCATGTAAACTATCAACGAAAATTAGTTTGAACTCGATCTGATGAATAGTTTTTTTTTAGTACGTCATTAATACACTATTATTGAAACTTCGATCAAAGTTACAACGAACTACAAGAACTATGTGTTCTATGTATATTATGTTACATGCTGCAACGGAACCCTTCATGGGCGAGTCCAACTCGCACTTGGCCACTTTATTTATTGTATAGAGTGACGAAACGAGCAGGAAACGTGCCTGATGTTCAGCAACATGCCCGCTACTAAACATCACAGTAACACGCAGCTATTGAAACATGAAGAGTCCAAATCATTACCTAATACTGCGCTCGTTCCCCAGAAATTTAAGATGTTTGACCTCTATGCCCTGTAATTTCACTGGAACCTTTGCCCTTCAAATCAGAACACAGTTCTGTTTAGACATTACTGTTTGGCGGTAGAATAACTGGCAAAGGTGTGGTACTTCCCCAGCCGGAATCTGCATAATGCATGGAGTTCTACCACTACAAAAATGTATAATGTTAATAAAATCTCTGGCATAATAAAAATTATCTTGCACATACATGTTTCAAACATGTTTGTTTCATTAATAATGTCAACATAACAGGACATGTATGTATGTTTGTCCACAAACTTTGATGTCCTCTCCCCCACGCATAGCGCACTGTGGGGCGTGTGTCGATGACAACTGTCACGCGCCTGACGCACTGTGGAGCGACTTACTTCTATATCTATATTCTATATACTTATAATAAAACTGTAGCGGGTCGAATTCTGTACATTGAAGATATTTTGAAAAAAAAAATTTGGGGGCACTCCATAGTCAATACTGATGGCGAAACTGCATTTTTTTTCTTTCATGTCTGTCTGTCTGTCTGTCTGTCTGTCTGTCTGTCTGTCTGTGTGTATAGGGAACTCTCATCACGCCGAAACTACTGATTCAATTCGAATGAAACTTGACATGATTTAAGATCATACTGAGTAGATGGTAGCTGTCTACTTTTAATCCCCAAATTCTGCACGGTTTTCTTGCAGGACGGGGTGAAAGTCAGAATGTGTATTTGGTTGTAACTTATGTTTGCGTTGTTCAATTTCGTTAGTTCTTATTTTGTTAGAAAGAACACATATATTTCCATCAAAATTTTAACATTGTTGGTCGTGTGGTTTGGAAATTACATAGAAATTAAATAATAACGGTAATAATAAGTTCATTACATACTAACTTCTAAGTATACTGTGACACTGTAAGCACTAGAGATGTAATGGAGGTCATTTTATCCGAACCGATTTCGGAGTCGGAGTATTAAAATTTTATTAATCGGAGTCGGAACCGAAGTCGGAGGCATAGGCAGGATTAGAATTGGTGGAAAGAGAGACATTTGTATTGGCTATATTTTTTTTTTGTAAAACACGTGTACACGATAAACATTGACGAGCAATTGATTCAGGAAGTTGGGATTTTGTATTTCCATTTACTATCCAGTATCCACCACAATAAGGGATTATCTGCAATATTTATACACCTTACCTCCGATTATAACCTTCGTTTTAAAAGTTTCGGAGCCTTAATGTAAAATATTACAAAACTGGTTTAGAAATAAACCATAAATCATTACAATATTGTGTTTGACGTTGAAAACCTGAACAATCTGCAATATTTATACACCTTACAATTATTAAAACCTCCGTTTTAAAAGTCGAAACCAAAGGTGTCATAGTAATCGGAAATTCCGACTTATTGGAGTCGAAGCTCATCCCTGGCGGTGTGTGACACCGCAGTCAAATCCGCCATCCGTCAACAACTTCAACTTTTTTGTATGGCTTCCATTCGGTAATGTTACCGTAATTTCGTCAATGTCCAGCGTTTGATTGTTGTTATAGTCTTCTGAAGTTTATTTTGTAGTAGAGATAGGAGTCTTGCCACAGGTGATCAGTCCACTTCAGGTAGTCTTGGGTTTCATGATGGTAATCGAAGGAATGGTAATGGAAGGTAAATCAAAAACGTCTGGTAATCGGTGAACAGGCAGGATTCTTGGCTCTGATGATCGGTCAACTTTGAACACTTTTGTTAGTAGATATGTACTTCATATAATCTGATAGATAACTGTATGGGACAAATACAAACATAACATCACAAAATAGACATAAAAAGATAAAACTTATAGTAGAATTAAAATACAAATATATAAATATCTAATTTACACAAAAGCTATCACAATTTAATATAATTTTTCTGAATGTATTTACTAAGTAAGGACATACACAAATGAGGAAAATACAAAGGGGAGTAAATTGGAAAAGTTAGTGGGACGGGGAAGGTCAGGTGGGATCATGTCATAGAGAGAAAATTGATTTCTACTACACTAAAAAAAATGTGGTTGGTGGTACCATCAGCTAACCCACATTCACACAGAGAGTTATCTCGGATTCTTAATTTTGAGAGGAACACCGGAGTGCAGACAAAACCTAACCGCAGGCGGCAAATAGTAGATGTGGTCCGTTTGGGGATATTTTTGTATTTAAAAAACCAGGGTTTAGGGGGAATTGTAGGCTGTACTTGACCATAAAATTTGCCAGTTATAGACTTTGTACGAGACCAGAGTGTATTTCAACTTTCAAGTAACTTAGGTTGGCACGTTGCAGATAAGTCATGGGAGTACACATGGTAGTGCTCTTTATTGCCCAAAGTGGTAGCCTGTTAAGCATGGAAATCGACGCACTCATTTTCTATCACGCTGTTTTCTATCAGCACTCACGCTGGGATCCAGGCTAAAGTTATTTGTAATCCTAATTCATGTGCCTTCAAAAGATCTTCTTTAATTTTGAGTATTATTGGGAATTTAGTTTTGCTTTTGATCTGATTGGCTAAAACAGCCTGTAAAAGCGTCTTTTCGTCTACCTGTCACCTTTATTAGTATCGAGCAAGTAATGGTAAGTTTGTTCTATGGGAGCCCCCTTAAATATTTATTCTATGTTGCTTTTAGTATTTGTTGTTGTAGCGGCAATATAAATACACCATCTGTGAAAATGACAACTGTCTAGCTATCATCGTTCTTGAGATATAGTCTGGTGACAGACGGACGGACGAACGGACGGTCAGCAAAGTCTCAGTAATAGGGTCCCGTTTTTACCATGTAGGTACATATATTATATGGAAAACAGGGAGGCGGTTTTTTGAATATTAACAAAAACTGGATGACAAGATGTGCAAGCCCACTACCAGTCAAAGCGTGCCCAGCATGCTGGCGGCAGTACCACGCTGAATGACAATGTTTATGCGTTGTAAACAACAGCAGGTCTACTACGAAGTCCGATAAACGATATATCGGCCGAACTTATGAAGTTTCCGACCACGAAAGACAATCGGTCGGTTGATCAGATCGGCCGTTTCGTTCGATCCGACCCTCATCCGACTTAAGTCTATAACTTTCTATCTTATCTATAACTTTTCCGACCCGAAATGTATCGATCCGAATGTTTTTCGTGGTAGGCTATAATCCGATTCCGCTGTCGGTCGGATGCGATCATTCGGAGTTTGTTTTCGTAGTAGACCTGCTGGGATGTAACGGAGGTCATTTTATCGGATTCGAAGGCGGAGTTGGAGTTTTAAAATTTGATTTATCGGAGTCGGAACCGAAGTCGGAGGCATAGGCAGGATTAGAAGTGGCGGCAGGAGATACATTTTTATTGGGTATATTTTTTTGCCAAACACGTGGACACGATAAACATTGACGAGCAATTGATTTAGGAAGTTGGGATTTTGTATTTTGATTTACTATTCACCACAATAAAGGATTATTTGCAATATTTGTACACCTTACCTCCGATTATAACCTCCGTTTTAAAAGTTTTGGAGCCGAAGTCGGAACCGAAGGTCTAATAGTAATCGGAAGTTCCGACTTATCGGAGTCGGATTCGAGCTCTTTCCTGGTACACACACAGTACTCAAATCCGTCATCCGTCATCTATCGTCAGGTAATAATATGACAGTACCTGTCTTATGTTTTTTTACAAAATGGCAGCTCATGGTACGAAACACAATCTAAATATCAAATTGTGTTTCGTACCATGAGCTTAGAAAATGTGTAATGTAGTATTTGTTGTTGTAGCGACAATACGAATACATAATCTGTGAAAATTACAACTCTCTAGCTATCACCGTTCTTCAGATACAGTCTGGTGACAGACGAACGGACGAACAGCGAAGTCTCAGTAATAGGGTCCCGTTTTTACCATGTACATAATTATAATATATGGAAAACAGGGAGGCGGTTTTTTGAATATTAACAAAAACTGGATGACAAGATGTTCAAGCCCACTACCAGTAGGAAGCGTGCCCAGCATGCTGGCGGCAGTACCACGCTGAATAGCGATGTATATGTGTTGGGCCAAATAAACGCTAGCATTTTGGTCACGCGTTGCGTCGGCGAAGCTCTCGGAAATGCTTTTGAAGATGAAGTCAGCCCCCGGCCTTCACACGCAAGATGTCTCAACTCTCAACCCCAAAAGGCTTAAATATAAAACCACTACCGAGGGTTGCATATTTCCGCCGTTGGAGACGCTCAGCTGAATTAGCCGCCGCACTGGCCCTACCATGTGTCTCTCGAAGAAGTGATGGTGCCAGAGTATCGACACAAGTTGCGTCCCACACTAGGGGCCGACTCAACTTCCAAGGCAAAAAACTCATGGCGTCAGGTCTTTTGCCATCGTCACGCGTAAGATCACTCCGGTTTGAGTAGGGCTGGGACATTGGCGGTGGAAAAAGCCAAAGTTTTGTGTGTGAATTGTTCACCAGTATCTATTTATCTGGACGACGTAGTCATAGCTTCTTAAATTAGTCGAGTGAACTTTTTACTTGACTAGAAATTAGTTAGTTGACGTGAAATGATAATAATTGAAGTCGGTTTTTGTTTTTTCGGATATTATTTCAATCATCATTGAAATAATGATGATTGAAATAATATAATCCAAATACTGTACTAAATTTAGTGTTCAACAAGCTTCGGTGCAGAACCAAAGCAGAATGCTGTTTTTCTAAAATTGAATAAAATGTTATCTTACTAAGTATTTTTATGTATATATTATGTAAAGGTTTGATTTGGTTGAAATTTGAAACACAGTTTATATAGTCTCATATACTACCTATCATCTCGGAAAAAGCATGGGCCCTAACGAAACAAATATTAACGACAGAATGACATTACCAATTAGATTGACATTTGAAACACACATGGTTTAGAGTCTTAAATATTACATCGGCTAATAAGTCTTTCACCTATGTACTACTTAGGATATCATTCTGTAAAAATGTGCAAGTGGGTAAGTAGGTATCAGATCACGCACATCAGCTAGACTCTTTGTAATGTATCCTATAAAAATCCTACAAACTTAACACTGCGGCTATGTTCGATACTCCACAACCATACTACGAGTGTGTTTGATGTTGCTTAAAATATAAAATATGAAGTTGCTAAACTTAAATAAATATATTTTTGTGTGGAAAAACAAATCACTCTGTTTGTGTAATGGCCACCCATCCAAATATTTTTACGAATGCACTAATAAGGTCGCAAGATCAACGTACGCGAACGAAGTAGCGGGTTCAGCTAGTATACAAATAAATATACAAGGTTCGGCAAATAGTTTACACTAGCGGCCCGCTCCGGCTTCGCTCGAATAATAACCTAGATATCAACTGCAGCGCCATCTGCCGTAGCCTATGTTACTCGGGAATAATGTAGCTTTCCAAAGGTGAAAGAATTTTTGAAATCGGTCCAGTAGTTTCGGAGCCTATTCATTACAAACAAACAAACAAATATTTCCTCTTTATAATATTAGTATAGATATACTACGTATAGAGTTAGAACAAACGCTTTACACCGAAAGCACGGGGGGTCTACCGCCGCACGAAAAATGTCATCACTTTGATGTTTCTCTCTCTTTTCTTTTCGCTTGAAATGATAGAGACAACATTAGCAAAGCGATAGCCGATTTAGTTAGGCGGTAGAAGCGCGGGTCCAATCGCTCTTGTCTTACTTTTGTGGAAGTGACATACTTTTGTCGCGGCACATCTCTATGTTGCCATAGCTAACATACACCTCATCTGCTTACGATTGGTACAAAGGAACCGAAACACCTGATCTATTTACATATTCTTTATCTAAGATGTTTGGTGTTTAGACGCTAGGCGATCGCTATTATATTTAAGTACATTTTTGAAGTGAACACCTATTTTGTCGTACCACCTACAAGTTTTCCGTGAGCTGTGAACTGAACTCCAACGTCTAAACGTCAAAAAAAAATGTCAAAAAAAATTATATTCGTAAGTAAAAAATCTTCGAGTAAAGGATGATCTAGATGGCTTTGGTCGTGGCCACGCCCTCCGGTTTCACCCACGTAGCCCACAAAAATAGTGAGAATCTCAATACCTTTCTCTACAGATGTGAACGATGGATAACTTGTACATATTATTATTCTGGCACTTCACATAGCGTTGTGTGTAAGGCGTAAATGCAATTGGCTGTATATAGCATAAATATACATATATTAAGTATAACACGCATCTGTTGAATCAATACAGGTATAACCATGCATATGTGTCATAAATAGGTAACTTATTTATTATGGAAAAGTCGATTTTATTTGTCACGCAGCATCCATAGAACGAGCCAATCTTGGAGTTTCTCTGAAGGGTTGTATCCGAAACGAAGTCCTCCGTTATTAGCAAGCTGAAGTGGCTGAAGTGGTTATATCTGTCTGTAAGATCGATGACCTTTTGAATAGAATTGGTTTTACGTGTGGAGATCTGACATCGGCAGACGTAGTGTAGGATGACCTGGATCTCTATAGAATAAGCAATGATTTTTTCGCTTGACTCTTTCAAATTTTATCGACAAAATGTAGCTGTTACTGTTAGATTGAAAAGCTAGAGTGTTAAAATTGAATCAATGGAAAAATGAATGCTACACCAACCCACTAAATGTTTCCACTGCTGGGCCTTGGGGCTTTCTTTCGTAAAAAGACCAACAATGCCACAATCTAGCACTCTGGCCCAGCGCGTGCTGATGGATGATGCTTGAAAGATACTTGAAACATACCGGTTTCCTCACGACGTTTTTTTTCATCTTCACCTTTTACCGCATATGACTTCCAAAAAATAGTGGTGGGCGTGGGATTTAAACTAGGGACTCCGGATCGACTATTTATGACTCTTTTTAGTTTACCACAAGCGTTCATTATTACTCCTTGGCAATAAAGTGAAAAAATATCCCGACATTTAACCGTTCAGTTTTTATCTTTGATTGAAAGCTATAACAGTGAAATGCACTATCGCGACCGCCGTCATTTGACAAACAAAAACCGTAGAGTGGCGTCGAAACCGCCGCGACCGTCCGTCGATCGTCGATGGCTTATCAAAGTTGTCATGTTGAAAATACTACTGACGGTCGCAGTTTATTCTCGACTCTAAAAACGGGGAACTTTTTTTTTCGAGATACAAGTGACAATTCATGCCAATTTGTTAGTCGGGAAACGGGATGCTGTTACATAGTACTGTAACTGATATTTAATTTCACTGTTTTTTTTTGTTGTCATTGTTCTAGTTTTGTTGCGTATGGAGTAGGTACTGGGTATCTATTATTCTTCTTCTTTTTCTGGTTGACGTTTTTTTTCAACTATTATTTTACATTATTTTGTTACTTTTTTTGTTTTATTTTTAATATTTTGGTTTACATTTAAACTCGTCTCGCCTGATGTTAAATGATCATGCAATCAAAATTATCATCATATCAAAAAAAACATTATAATAATTAATTCCATTAAAATTATTTTTTTCTTATTCATTAATTATTATTAATTAATAAAAAAATAATCATCAAACAACTATCTATTTACACTCGATTCGAAGACACTTTTACTTTGTTAAGTTAAGAGTTTAAGATCGTTACTTTATTTATCATTATCACCTCATCTGTTGATTTGAAAACAGAAAAATGTAGAAATTTAAAATGCTAAAATATGCTTATCTCTAGAGCGACGAGCAAAAATTTGGATGCAACGCCCAATTAATGTTGTACTTGTCTTTTTAATTTCATATAAGTATTCAATTAATTTCTGGAAAAGAAATGAATGTGTAGGTATTTCTTGTTTAACGCTTGTTTCATGTTTTCAACGACATGATAGTTGTTTTTGTCAATTTAGTTAAGTTCTGTGTGAATGCGGTCATTTTATTCAAACCAATTGAGCTATTTACATACGCAGCAGCCCTGTCTATTGGTCGCTATTATTTACTTTTCAGGCGTTTATTTATACTCACGAATAAAGAAATGTATAAATAAATAATCTATTATTTCCTGAGCTTTATTTACATCATTATTTTTATTTGGTAAAACATCTTGATTATATTTTCAATAACAAACTTTAACGCAAATATTCTGATTTTATCCCAATACTTTGTTTTATGGGTGTTTATAATACTTTGTTTTTTGGTCAGAATTTTATGTGTTATAAGGTACAGAGTAAATAAATATAAAAAAAAATTGAAGGCATTGATCACACAATGCCAGGCGAGAATATCAGACGAGATAGAGGTAAAGTGTAAACCTATAAAAGTTAAAAAAAAACATCCAGCCCCAAACTCAGCAAAGCTTGTACTATGGGAGCCGGATAGCTGACGAGTAGTTTTATAATAGCGAATACAAACTAATTATTTATACAAAGATAACCTCAGGCCCAGAAATAGTTTGTATTTATCACACAAACATCTGCACAGAGTAGGATTCGAACCCACAACTTTCGGCTGCGCAGGCAGATTTACTACCAACTAAACTAATAAACAACAACTACACTTTTAAAAGTCTCATTATCATCAAATCACAATCTAAATAACGGCAAATTTGAAAAGCCCAATTAACTCTTAAAACACGAGTGTCGAATCTTCTTCTGTTATCGAACATTGTACCTACAATGCGAGTAAACAATTGCAGTTTTATGTCGTTGAATTTTTTTATGGTATTAAATGAAGGGACGAGCAACACATACACCTGATAGTAAGCCACACGGCAAAATAACTGCACAATATAACACTGCGGCAATCACTTAGAAATATAAGATGACTTATCTACATTCTCATTTAAATTGTTCCAATATCTGAGTGACACTGCGCTGTAATGAGCAGAATTGTTGCTTACCATCAAGTACATGTTCTGCTTGCTGTGATCTACCAGGACGTCTACTTTCTTTCAACGAAAAATGTAATTTCAAATAAACTCGCGACTTTCCTACTCCGGTTCTACTTCGATCCGTCGTTTCGTCCGTTCAAATGTTCTATGCCTACCTACTCTATGTAAAGGCCGATTTACATCAGACGAGCTAATGCTCATTCTATCCCCACTGTTTCAAATTAATTTGGTGTAAACAAACGTAGAGCATTCTTTCGTTGTTTTGTTTGCGTTCGCAAAGATTCTATGGAATATATAATATGGAAAACGCTAAGAACGATCTTTCGTTTACACTAAAAGATCGAGAAAGAATGCTCTTGTTTCAGCTCTAGCTCTATGTTCGTTCAGTTTAAATCGGTCTTAATAAGTGTAGACTTAGAACATTTGAACGTCAAACAATGTACATCATCAACATCAACAGCCCATTAAACGTTCCCACTGCTAGGACTCGGGGCCTTCTCTCGCAAGGAGAGAGCTAAGGCCATAATCCACCACGCTGGCCCAGTGCAGGTTGGCGGATGACACATGACTTCGAAAGATTCTAGGTACATGTCGGTTTCCTCACGATGTTTTCCTTCACCGTTTTAAGTTAGCGGCATTACCCACATGACTTCGAAAAGACAGTGGTGCGTGTGGGGTTTGAACCCGGGGTCTCCGGATCGGCAGCCGCCGTTCTCCCGACTAGACCAGCCGCAACTTAACAAACGTAAACAATGTACGATCAGACGAAACAAAGTAGAACCGGAGTAGGAAAGTCGCGAGTTTATATCGAAATTACGTTTTTCGTAGAAAGAGAGTAGACGTCCTGATCGTTGCCGTGTCCCGGTACCTACTTAGCCATTGCTTGGGTAGTAGCTTGGTAGCTTGGCAATGGATTGTACCCAACGAGATCGTTGCTTGAACCTACTGGTACTTGGTAAGTGCTAATCTCTAGATCCTACGACACTAATGTTTCTTTACATATCAGCTTAGTGGGCTCAGTATTTATTGCTATAACCGTTATTTTATTTTCTCTTTAAAATCGAAACAATGTAAATTTAAATTCATTACAGTTTAAACTATGACGAGCTCGACTATTTTTTCACTAATAAAACGGGGAATTGGCGTTCCCGGCGGATGGACACTATTTTTGTTGAAACGGTAATGGATTTATTGGATGCAATAGATAAAAATGCAAATTTCGGCTATCTATTTTGATTCAAATGGTAACAGAATTTATAGCTTGCAGACAATTCAATACCAAAATACAGTCAGAAGTCCTGTTGTACAAAATATTTTCAAACGTTATGAAGGCATAGAACATTCTGATTTTATTTTGTATGTATCTAAGTCGCTGTAAAATTGTAAAAATTACGTCAGTTATTAATCTAACGACATTTAAATGTCAACAAACCAAACTTTACCTACCGTAGATGTATAATCTCGTTCGTTTTGTGATCAACTGACGATCATTTCCATTTTATGCACATAGAACACTGTAAATTTGCGCGACCAAATCTACAACTTTGTACAAATTTGTGATTGACAGTCGAAAAATTACCCTGTTAGGTACAACTACAAATCCTACTAATCTTATAAATGTCAAAGTCTGGATGTTTGTTGCACAATCACGTCGAAAAAAGTGAACGGATCGGGTTGATATTTGGAACATAGATGATTATAGTCTGGAAGAACACATGGGCTACTTTTTATCCCGAAAAAAAAAACGGGAACTGTGTGGGTAAAACCACGGGGTAAGTAGTACAACATACTAGCAAAACATAATTATGTTTCATTCATTGTTAATGTTTTTAATTATGTATAGCTTCGTTTTATAGGTCTAAATACAGTGACAGATACGATAGGTACCTTCATTTGATCTAATAATGCATTTTCTATTTTCCCATCGGCTGTTCGTCGCTCGAAAAGCAACATTGTTTTATTTTTAATAGATTGCTTCACACTTGACCGCCAAATAGCGTGATGTTAAGCGACGATACGGTCTAAGATGGAGGACCCTTACCTAAACAAGCTATTCACTCGTAACTTCAAGACACCATGATTGTAACCATCGGGAAAAACCCTCTCCGGCAATGCTTTCCTCAGCCTAGACGTTTTTTATCACAAAAGTAGAGTCAAACTTCTTCGTTCGAGTCTTTGGAACGTCAACCATGGAACGATGTCGCTTTTGCAAGCTACGAACAGTCCGATAAAAAAATGAGCAAGGTGGTATTAGATCATCTACATCAGTTGCACTCTCCATAGTGACACAGAATAAACATTAGTACAGAAGCCTCACTTACCGAAAACAACTGTATTAATAGCGACTCTTGCTGGGACACAACAAAGTTCAATTCAGCTCGCAATACCTGTCACTATTTTCAAATAAACATTTGCGGTCTTTCTAACGCGTAACTCTGTCCCTGTCTAGCGCGGAGGGTTGTCGACATATTTATCTAATAACATTATGCGCGTGAAACGTGTTGCGCGAGCGCTCAGCCGTGCGTCCGACAACCGACTGGCACTTGTTCCCTGGGAGGAAAGGTCTAGCTGTAGGCTAAAACCGGGCGACCTTGAGCGAGTGAGGATGCACTGGTAGTGATCCGATCCAATAAAAAACTGATAAGCTAGCAGTTGTGCGGCGATGTTTAAGACTTTGAAGTCTTTTTCGCGCAAGTGTGTTGTTCCCTATGAGCCTTTTGGCACGTTTATCGATTGATTTCAGAGCTTTCAGATGATACTTAGCCGATCCATCCCAAAGGTCCGAACAGTACTCCATACAAGAGCTAATCTGTGCTTGATAGAGGTAGTATGTTGTTCCATGGTTGCCGTTTCAAAGACTTGAACGAGGAGGCTTGAGTCCACTTTTGCGATAAAAATGGCTTAGATGTGGAATGCGTTGCCTGTGCGGAGTTTTCCCAAAGGCACTATCTTAGTGTCTTCAAGTCGAGAGTGAATCGATTTTTTCTAGGTTTTCTACGCTTCAGCGTAGACCGCATCGTCGCTTAACATCGTATATAACTTAGTATTGTAGTAGGTACTCAACTACACTACATGCACAACAAAACGTCACCTGCATAGCTACAGATATTCTGCTATTACGGATATCGGTGACGAAGTTACAAGATTTTGTAGTGGTAGGACTCTTTGCTGAGTCCATCTGGGGAAGTAACACCTTTGCCAGTTATCCTACTGCCAAGTTGTAATGTGAAAACATCACTGTGTTCCGGTTTGCAAGGCAATATTTCCAGGGAAATTGAACTGCAAAAAGATGAAATATGTTACATCTCTGGGTGACGAGCCCAGTGCAGTGCTAGGTAATGATTTGAACTCTTCATGTTCCAATAGCTGTGTGTCACTTTGCTGTTATGAGCAGGCATGTCGCTTACCATCAGGCACATGTCCTGCTCGTCTCCTCTCTCTATAACAAAAAAATCTACCATCTAAAAAACGTCATGGTGTGCTGTTCCGCCGTCACTCGATATTAACATGTCAGTGACGCGATACCACAACATTTTCCGGTATCAAAAGGAGCTAAATGTGGCTTAAAAAGTTGTCACTTCAAAAACTACCGCAGTTAAAATTAGAACAAAATTAATTCTGCAGGCTCAAAATCAAAACAACATAAGTACCAATCAGTAACTTCCCAAAAAAGGCAACACGTGCCACATCTTAACAAATGGACAGCATCAAAATCGGAAGCACCCATTCTTGTTACACAAAAGTACACTTCTCAGCATGTCCAGAGGACCCCCCACCCCCCGGAGGGGGTGGGGGTGTGGGGGGTTTAATTATCGGTCACTAAATTAAGCTGGGACCCGAGTTTCTGCTGTCTTGCACTTTGCAGACATGTTTTGTGAGAACGCTGGCCTCGCAATATGGAGGATTGGAGTGTAAAAGAAACTGCCTTCAAAGTAATGATTGGGTTAATTAATGCAATTTTGAGTTAGTAAGTAACTTGGACACCGTTTCTGATCGACTTTTGAAAGAGAAAGGATTGACGAAAACACATTAACAAAATTGAAATTTTCACGTACACAAAACTAATATTTACCTACTATTATAAATTACGGAACATTTCAGTGATTACATGATGGAGTGTGACCCTGATGATAATAGGTTACGTTTAAATTTAAATACAAAATTTAAAATTTACAAATTTAAATTCGATCCATTTAAACGTTGGTCTGAAGTTGGACGGTTATAGAAAGATTGGAGGTCCAAGCTTTCGCATTTATGATATGAGTAGGATAAAAAGTGTGAATGTGTCTTGCTCAAACACGTTGAAACAGCTGAACGGATCGGGTTGATATTTTGAACACAGGTGAGACGAACTTCTTAGCATTAAATAGATTCCCCGTGCGGGTTCATCGTGTGGCAGAGAGAGAGAAATCCCGAGTAGATCCCGAGACTTGTGACACGGGCGTAGGTTTTTGGGGGGTTATTATAATCTTGAACATCACGTAGTTTTTTTGGGGGTAAATTTCCGTGAACGAGAACTACGCGGGTAAAACCGTTAGCGATGCTACTGAAGAATATATTTATTGTTTCACAGACGAAACGAAAGGTAAGTAACAACTAAATAATTAGTTCACGCCAAGATCTGAAGCACAGTCTGAAGATGGACAAGATATGATCATCGAGCCATCATGTCACGTTAGTGAACCTATGAGGTTTAGGTGGGAGAGGTAGATGAAGGTGGAATGATAAACAGTTATAAAACAAGTATATTAAAGAAATAAATAAAGATTGAATAGGATAAAAAGAAAGAAAACGTAACTTAAAATGAGAAAATTTCGAAATTAATTATCTTGAAGGCCAGTGAGTAAATGCTTCCCAACAGGTTTCCTGGATGTAGTTGTGATCAGTCTGGGCTCGCAGATGTCCACGAGGAGGGCTCCACCTAGCACGGTAGAGATCTCTTGCCAGCAGTCCCCGTGGATGTAGCTGCTTCCAAACGAAAAGGGCTCCACTCAGCACGGTAGAGCTCCCTGTCAGCAGTCTTCGTGAAGGTAGTTGCTTCCGGCTCCACCTAGCACGGTAGAGCTTCTCTGCCAGCAATCTTCGTGAAGGTAGTTGTTTCCGGCTCCACCTAGCACGGTAGAGCTTCTCTGCCAGCAGTCTTCGTGGAGGTAGTTGCTTCCAACAGTTTTTCAGGGTGTAAGTACTTCCAAGTTATTTCAAGGGATGTGATCGTTGAACGATAGTGGCTCTCAGCCGTTTAGACCTTTCAAGGTTTATTACTGATCTTGATCGCTTGGAAGTCTTTTGTAGGTTAATGTTCTTCTGTTGGAAGCTGATTTCTCACTGACCTTCTCAGCCGATGAGATTCATAAAGTAAACTTTTGATGATTTGAATCTGGAGAAAATAAACTTTATTTTAATATTGACAATTCAAAGAGGATTAATTCTAAAAACTATACAACCTTATGAAAAAGAGTAAAATTGCTAAGTGACAAATAGTTTTTTGACATGTTTACATTATGTAAACAAACTAAATTTTTGGAAAAACGTAATTATTGTAGATTTAGAATAAGATATATGATACAAGAAATATATCACAATAATCAGAAAATTATTGTCCATCGAATGAACACAATTAAAAGGGAATTAATGATATGAAAATTTTGGTATGTAAATATCTAAGAATTCTATGGATAGATGCTAGTTTTGAGATGAAAATAGTGGTAAAATGTACATTTACATATTGTAATCAATATGTAATGTTACATTATTCCCCACGACTGCGGAAATTTTACGCTTCTGTAAAATTTGGTAAGAATTTCTAATGGGTTTAAGAGAGGTATTACCTTCACACAAACAAATTCATTCACGTAACCTTTCAAGTCTTTCACTCATCACTTCCATTCTGTTTGGGTGTAAGTTCACATTCAATGACGAACACTCAAAGCATACACTCTCGGCGATGGCAGGCTTTTTTAAAGAGTCATCGACCGCTCTAATAGTCGGCTTATTTAAAGAGTTATCACCCGCTCTATGGATAGAAGAAATAAGGATGATAAAAGGGATGAACATAGGGCTTGATAGTTAGGCTTATTTATAGAGTTATCATCCGCTCTTTATAAGGGAAAAAAAAAGTAATTAAGGGTGAGCATAAGGGCTCAAAAGCTAACATGAGCGGTAGGGCTCAAAAGATATCTTGAACGTTAGGGTTCAAGATAAGAGTATGAGTTTAGTGTTCATACAAATTCCAAGAGTTGGTTACTCATTGGTTAAAGAGTTAATGAGTTTAGAGCTCATTAACTTGAGAAAGTAAAAAAAAACAAAAGACCACTAAGTCTTGGGTAACGTTTAAATACGTTAAAAATACTAAAGAGTAATTAAAATAATGGAGGTTAATGTAATGTTAGTAAATGTAATGTAAGTAAATGTAGTAAAAGTTAAAGGGATGATAAAAAATAAAGAAAATTAAGAAACGATGGCTTATCCTTTTATATCTTTGATATGCCATTTGCCAGTGATACCGTTAGCATCTTCTAAAATGTAAACTAAAGGGGACAATTTATTTATGATTTTAGATTTTATAAATTTTGGAGCTAATTTAGCACTAAAATAGGTGGCAGCGTTACTTTGAACATAATTCTTACGCCAAACAGTATCACCAACATTAAATTCCTTAACAGAACGACGTAAGTCATAATGAGCACTGTTTCTAGCATGTGCTCTTAAAAGTTCAAGATGTACTTTATCAAAAGTAGAAGAGAGAAGACCAGAATTCAATGCATAAATATCCCGAGGCAAGAAAACTAACTCTTCTATGTTTTCAGTTGGAGTATAAAGAGATCCACAAGGGATAATTTCTCTACCAAACACTAAAAATGATGGAGAGTAACCAGTTGTTAGGTTAACATTACAATTCATTGCGAACTGGATCTTCGGCAGGAAGATATCCCAGGATCTATGATCGTCACCGACTAAAGAAGCCAAAGCTGTAACAATAGTTTTATTGTAACGTTCAGTGGGATTACACTGTGGATGATAAAAAGGAGAATAAAAGATAAAAGGAACCTTGTATTTATTGAGAAAATTATTAAATTCATGAGATTGAAACTGAGAGCCATTGTCCATTATTATAGTTTGAGGAGTACCGTGGACTAAAAATACACAGTTTTCTAGAATGTCAATAATAATAGACGCGGTAGCCCGTTTAATTGGAAAAATTAAAGTATATTTAGTAAAGTTACAGTTAATAACCAGTATATATTGATTACGTTTTCTAGTCATTGGAAGAGGACCCATTAAATCTAAAGAAATAGATTGAAATGGTCTAGAGCAAATTTTTGGTTTGCCCATAAGTCCGTAAGGAGAATGATTAGGATGTTTATAAGACAAACACGTGTCACATTTATTAATGAAATTTGTAATGTCTTTAAAAATTCCAGGCCAATAATATAATAAAGAGATTTTCTTGTAAGTCTTGAAGATTCCAAGATGAGGTTCTTGAGGAGTACTGTGATTGTTGATAATTATGGCAGCTCTTTCACTTGGTAGAGGAACTTCTTTCCAAATGAAATCTTCATTAATTTCATTAGAAGAGTGAATACAACGAAAGAGTTTATTATCTCTAACATGATAATTAGGATAACTATCGGGATTAGAGTTACAGGCGAGAAATATCTTGTTGTAGTGTTCTAGATCACGATCGACGACAGGATTACTTGTAGAGATGGGATTGATTCCTTGAATTCCAGAATCTTGATTTGTAGATCTAGAGAGAAGATCAGGAACAACATTATCTTTACCCTTCTTATGTTTCAAAATAAAATTGAAGCAGGATAAACGGAGAGACCATCTAGCAAGTCTTCCCGAAGGATTTGATAAGTTTTGAAACCACTTAAGAGCAGCATGATCTGTGTAAATAGTGAATAGCATCCCGTTGTCTAAGTAACAACGCCAATGTTCCAGGGCAGTAATAACTGCGAGGGTTTCACGTTCAGTGGTAGAATAGTTTTGTTGGTGCTTGTTAAGAGCTCTGCTCATGTATGCAATCACAACTTCTTGATCATTTTGGTGTTGAGTCAGCATTGCGCCAATACCATAGTTTGATGCGTCACAATGAACTGAAAATGGAAGATTAAAATCTGGGCAGGCAAGAATAGGAGCTGTAACCAAAACTTCTTTAAGTTTTTGAAAAGCCAAAGCAGCATCCGTATTCCAGAGAAACTTAGGTGCATTTTTCCCAGAGCACGTCAATCTATTAAGAGGAAATGCAATAGTGCTGAAGTTTGGAATAAATCTTCTGAACCAACTGCAAGTGCCAATGAATCTTCGAACTTCTTTTCTGTTGGTAGGTACAGGATATTCAAGAATTGATTTTATTTTTTCAGGATCAGCTCGTAGACCAAATTCATCCACTACGAAACCAAGATACTTGAGTTCCTTTCTAAAAAATTGAGTCTTTGTAAAATTGATAGTTAAGTTAGCAAAAGATAATTTTTCGTGAACTTTCACTAACAGAGAGATATGTTCTTCGAAGTTTTCACTAATTATAATTATATCATCTAAATAACAAAATACCTTGTTTTCAAACTCTGGAGTGAATAACATATCCATCAGCCTTTGTTGAGTTGCCGGCGAGTTGGTTAATCCGAACGGCATAACTGTGAACCTGAACATACCTCTTCCAGGTACATAAAAAGCAGTCTTGTCTCTATCAGCGACATCCAGCGGAATTTCCCAAAATGCTTTAGCAATATCGATGCTAGATAGATATTTCGCATTTCTGAGGTTATCCAAAATTTCACTAATCAGTGGTAGGTTATAAGCATCACGACGAGTGATAGAATTGAGTTTTCTGCTGTCTACGCAAAAACGCCATTCGCCATTTTTCTTCGGAGTGATGATTACTGGAGATTGCCAAGGACTTTCGCTTTTTTCAATCACTTTCCATTGTAGCATTTTGTCAACTTCGTTAATTAAAGCTTTTTGTTTTTCAGGAGATAATCGATAACATCTCTGTTTGAAAGGAAGAGCATCTCCAGTGTCAATTTTGTGAGTTATGAGATTAGTCAAACCCAGTTCTCCTTTTTCTTCAAAAGAAATAAGTTTGAAGCGTTGAATAATGTCGTCCGCAATAATTTTCTGGTTAGACGACAAGTTATCATACGGTAACACTAATTTATTTTCTGAGATAGATTGGCAATTATGTTCAGATTTAATCAAAGAGGAAAGAACTTTTGGTAAAAGATTAAATTTTTGCCAAAAATCGATTCCTAGAATTAAAGATGGTGAAATCTCAGGAAAAACATGGGTCCTGATACAATGTGTTTGGTTATTAAACTGTATAGGTAAGTCAAAGTAACCCAAAGAATTGACTTTTTCGTTATTAGCTGTAGAGACGGTAATAAAATCTGACTTAAAAAGTTTGTAACCGAGTTTAATTATTTCTAGATGAGAGTTATTTCCCAAGATAGTTATAGAACTACCCGAGTCTAATAACCCAGAAATAGATAAGTTATTAATATTAATATTGATGAAAGGTCGTTTAAAATCAATTTCATTAGAGTAAAGAGTTGAAGAAATTTTGTAACAAGAGAAAAATTTTTTAATAGTTTCTAACCAATTTTTCCAGTCATCAATATCAAATTTACTTTTTAAGTCATAGTTTAGTTTTTTTGAATTAGATTTAGAACATTTAGGGCAATCAGGAGTTCTAAATCCTTTCAGACCGCATTTAAAACATACAGTATAATGAGGTTCTTTACATGTTTTTAAGTTATGATTTGTTGTACGACAACGTACACAAAATAAATTAGAATTTGTCATAGAATTAGACTGTGTATTTTTAGAGACGGTGTTTACTTGTTTCGTATAGTTTTGGGACGAATTTCTATATGAAGTTGAAGCAGTATTTTTATAAGAAAACTCAGGCATGAGAGAACTATTAACTGGTTCTTTAAATTGTTTGTCTCTATCGAGAAATTTCTCATAGTTTTGACAAGTAGCTATTAAAGAATCAATGGAGGAAATGTCCTTTAATGCTACAAAGACAGAGTAACAGGGTCTAATGTTACGCAATAAAATTTCTACTTTTTCAGATTCGGATAATTTTCTAGAGAGTCTAGAAAACATACCTGACATTATTGAAATATAGATTATAATGTTCTCGTTCGAACCTTGAGTACGATTTTTAATAGCTTCAAGTAATTTGAAATCGTAATCATGTTCACCAAAGTCCTTAATGAGAGAATTAGAAACATCGTCCCAAGTTAAATTTGGATTTTGACCAATTTTAAAACGAAACCAGTGTAACGCGTTGTCAGTAAAAATTTCATAGGCTCTTGAAATTAATAAATTTCTATCAATTCTACGACAAAAACAATATTCGTCTAGTTTAAGTAAAAATGATCTTGGACAAGATTTACCATCGAAAGAGTGACGTCTAAGATCTTTGAAGAGTTCAGAATCATTAAGAGGTACCTGTGAGTAGGCGACTTGTTGAGTCGCAGAAGAAAACTGTGGAGGGTTCGACCGACCTGCGTTAACGACCTCCGCCAATACAATTTCAGGTTGAATCGGGTCTGGAAGAATAAATAAGTTAAATTTATTGATTAAACTGTCATATTTTTCCTTAAGTGTTTTGAATGTATCTAAGAAGGTAGGATTTATGTCAATGTCGATCCGATCGAGTCTAAAATGTAAATGGTTTAAAAAGGTCTGAATAAATTTGATTAATCTCGAGTCGGATTTTGTTAGTTTGTTTAATTTTGATTCAACATAATTCAGCGTTATTTCAGTTTGACATAAATCCTCTTCGATAGTATAAGGTGAGTTAAAAATTTCCTCAGAGGGAAACTGTTGACTTAATTGTGCAATTTGCTTGCGCAGTAAAGAGATGGAAGAGACTGGCTCCTCTAGTCTAATTTTAACCTCATATTCCAGTTCGGATTTGTTGAGGTACTCAAATTTAATGGTTCTGTCCATTGTTAGAGTAATAATTATCTAGATATTAGATCAATAGTGATTTGAGTAAATGAATGATCAAGTGATGAAATGTTTAGATGAGATGTTATGAGGATGAAGGGAGATGAGGGGAGGAGAGGATAAAAGAGGGAAGTTATTAATCCAAAGAGTGCCGAAAAGAAATATTAGGTATATATACTAGTGTAAGTATGTTTTAGAATTTAGAAGAAATTCAGGGGTTGAGGGATCAAAGGTTAAGGGGGTAAAGGTTGAGGAAATCAAGGGTTGAGGGATCAAAGAATAAGCAAGAGAGGGGGGGTTGTTTTGGAAGGTTGGGCGCCAAATGTCACGTTAGTGAACCTATGAGGTTTAGGTGGGAGAGGTAGATGAAGGTGGAATGATAAACAGTTATAAAACAAGTATATTAAAGAAATAAATAAAGATTGAATAGGATAAAAAGAAAGAAAACGTAACTTAAAATGAGAAAATTTCGAAATTAATTATCTTGAAGGCCAGTGAGTAAATGCTTCCCAACAGGTTTCCTGGATGTAGTTGTGATCAGTCTGGGCTCGCAGATGTCCACGAGGAGGGCTCCACCTAGCACGGTAGAGATCTCTTGCCAGCAGTCCCCGTGGATGTAGCTGCTTCCAAACGAAAAGGGCTCCACTCAGCACGGTAGAGCTCCCTGTCAGCAGTCTTCGTGAAGGTAGTTGCTTCCGGCTCCACCTAGCACGGTAGAGCTTCTCTGCCAGCAATCTTCGTGAAGGTAGTTGTTTCCGGCTCCACCTAGCACGGTAGAGCTTCTCTGCCAGCAGTCTTCGTGGAGGTAGTTGCTTCCAACAGTTTTTCAGGGTGTAAGTACTTCCAAGTTATTTCAAGGGATGTGATCGTTGAACGATAGTGGCTCTCAGCCGTTTAGACCTTTCAAGGTTTATTACTGATCTTGATCGCTTGGAAGTCTTTTGTAGGTTAATGTTCTTCTGTTGGAAGCTGATTTCTCACTGACCTTCTCAGCCGATGAGATTCATAAAGTAAACTTTTGATGATTTGAATCTGGAGAAAATAAACTTTATTTTAATATTGACAATTCAAAGAGGATTAATTCTAAAAACTATACAACCTTATGAAAAAGAGTAAAATTGCTAAGTGACAAATAGTTTTTTGACATGTTTACATTATGTAAACAAACTAAATTTTTGGAAAAACGTAATTATTGTAGATTTAGAATAAGATATATGATACAAGAAATATATCACAATAATCAGAAAATTATTGTCCATCGAATGAACACAATTAAAAGGGAATTAATGATATGAAAATTTTGGTATGTAAATATCTAAGAATTCTATGGATAGATGCTAGTTTTGAGATGAAAATAGTGGTAAAATGTACATTTACATATTGTAATCAATATGTAATGTTACAATCAATCAAATTCAATCCCAGACAATGCGGACTCGTAACCCGAGTATTATGAAACAGTCAAATTGTCTATTGTTAACAAAATGTCTGCCGCCTACCTGAAGCAGTACTATGGGCTTCTATAGCGATCGATGTTCGATTCAATCCACGCTCATAATATTATATATAACGTTGTACTGCAATAATTCGATCATTTATTTCGAAATAAAAATCAATCCATATACATTAAAACGCTTACAAAATAAAGTCAATTATCAGGTTTATATAAAATTATAGTTACTAAAATGTGTACTTTCCACCGAATGTGACCAAGTGACCCCGCGAGTGTGACCCCAGCCCATGCCGGAGAAACCTGTAGGTTCGGATTGGGTCGAAAGAGCCCGGCGCTTCTACTGCCTAACTAAATCGGCTATCGCTTTGCTAATGCTGTCTCTATCATTTCAAGCGAAAAGAAAAGAGAGAGAAACATCAAAGCGATGACATTTTTCGTTCGGCGGTAGAACCTCGGGTGGCTCAACCATAGCACAGGCAATGGTTTAGAGCCCGACGTATGCGTAAATAGATTTCCCCCACATAAAAAAATATGTGTATTATTATGAATAATGATTACATGTGACGATTGTAGTTTTCTATTAATTCGATGAAAGGAATGGCACAAAATCAAAATAAGTTTTTTTAACTGAAATAAAGTAGGTATAGGACACCAAAAGCATTACTCGTCCAGGGCGCCTAGATGCCTAAGGCCGGCCCTGCGCTTCTACCGCCTAACTAAATCGGCTATCGCTTTGCTAATGCTGTCTCTGTCATTTCAAGCGAAAAGAAAAGAGAGAGAAACATCAAAGCGATGACATTTTTCGTTCGGCGGTAGACCCCCCGGTACTGAGTAATGATTTGGACTCTTCATGTTCCAATAGCTGTGTGTGGCTGTGCTATTATGGGCAGGCATGTTGCTTATATTTTTAATAAAAAAAATTATTAAGAACTTTACTTTTTTTATAAAGTAGTTTCATAGTACGGGTTGCACTTTGCATCTCACAATGTTCATTGTGTGATTGAATTTCTCACGATGTTGATGGGTTTTGCGAAGTTACAAGTTTATTATAGGTTTTTCCTCTTCACTGTTAGTCTGTCCCACGACAAAATTACAATGTAGGGTAATCGCAAAATGAAACTGTCTCAAGGTTGGTGTGTCAGAAATGTAATCAGAAACAAAGCAAAGGATAACTTCACTCTAAAGGTCAGTACTCACATACGGTATTACTCGATCGAGCTAAACTGTCGAGTAAAACCCATGGCATGGGCTTTCGTCCACACATTGAGCATTGATCTATCGAGTGAGGCGCGCCGTTCAGTATTCACCGAACCGTTCGAGCCAAAGGATGTCTGTGCAACAAACTAGACGGTGGCTGTATTTAGCAAGTCTCACAGAGCTTTATAAGAAAATCAAAGAAAATGAAAAGAAAAAACGTAAAAGAGGTACTGGGTTAAACTCGCAAATCCATTTCTCTTAAAAACACGTGTTTCAATCACGATAAACAATACCAGACTGATGCTCGCCTCGCGCCACTCGCAGTCACGTACACACGTACGAGTCAAGATTGACGGCTCGCTTCGAGTAGGTTCGAAGGAAATTACTTTCATTTAATTCCATCGAGCCGGCTCGGTGCGAGCCTTTGAGCTGTGAGTTTTGCGGTCCACACGTTGATTTTTACTCGACTTCGAGTAAAACTATCGAGTAATACCGTATGTGAGTACTGACCTTTAGGCGGAGATAAAATGTTAAATATTCCTGAAATTCATCACACTTGACTATTATAAGTTTATACTTGACATCCATCTCGCCTGATGTTTAGCGACGATGGAGTCTACGATAGAGCGTGCATACATATTAGAAACTGATTCTTTTCCTATTCTTGAAAATTTCTAAGATTGCAATCATCGGGAAAGCCCGCTGAGACGACGCGTTCCACGGCCTATAACTGAATCAGACCTCGTTTGCGTCTATGGAACGTAAACCATGAAACGACATCACTTTTTCGAGTAACAAGCAATCCGATAAAAAAGGGAAAAGTGGTATTAGATCATGCTGATCAGTTACACTCTATCAATGTTTTGTTACTATCACTAAACTAACTACACGAAATCTATCAATATTTTGTTAATCTATACAACGAAGAGGTTTTTTGTTTTCACGCGCAAATTTCAGGAACTACTGGACCAGTTTTTAAACATTTTCAAAACGTGGTTCTGCAAAACATGACATCTTCTTTCAAGCTGGAGCAGTTAGCTCAGATTTCAAGGTTACAAATTACAGAAGCACATTTCAGGATGAAATAAGTAAAAAAAAAAACAAAAAGTAAAGATTTGTAGCAACAGGAAAGTAAAAACTGTCACATTATATCATTGGTACATTTTTCCGAATATCTTTTTTTTGCAATAATTTTAAAAATAGAAGACATAATTTTTTTTACATTTTTCTGATAACTGTTATGACCTTACCTATCATGCGACTTCGGCTTGACGTCGATTTTTGGAACACCCTGTATACTCATACTCTATATTAGATCTCTGGGTGACGAGCGCAGTACAGTGCTAGGTAATGATTTGGACTTTCATGTTTCAATAGCTGCGTATCACTGTGCTGCTTTGTGGCAGGCATGTTGCTTACCATCAGGCACATGTCCTGCTCGTCTCGTCACTCTTTATTTAAATTTTAAAAAAATAATACATACCAGGCTACATAATATTATGTAGTACCACGGGCGAAGCCGGGATAGAGCCTCTTAATATAAGACTCATGAATTAAAATGTTTGGACGATTGATCTAATACTACTACTTTCCCCTTTTTTCTATCTTGCAGACCGTTTGCACACAGTCAGAAATTTATCCGTCAAAAAACCGAAAAGCCTAGCAATTTTACGGCGATGTACAAGACTTTGAAGTCTTTTGAAGTTTCGATCGAGGAATATAGATTTTAAACATACAGCCTGAACATGCCAAAACACAGCCTGCCAATACGTTCAAAACATAAGTCTTGGCGCATCGCCGCCGTGAGCAGAATGGCAACTCGACAGAATTATTGAACACACATCTGTTCTGGCCTTAATCGATGATAATTGAATCGGCGCGATGTGTGATGAATTTATTATTTTTGAGGAAATATTTTATCGACTACATTTTTATTTATACGAGATCTGAAACTTAAGAAAATCTTTTCTCCGTATTTTTTATGGAAACATTGCCCTTCAAAAGTAAACCGGTTATTTCATTTGTTTATTCATGGCTTACCGCGAGACAGACAACTGTAATTTTTGTTTTGAAAAAAATTGCTAAAAAAAATATATTCCCATTATTCCCATTCTTATAATTCCAAATGTTGTGAAGAACAATTTGCCTATTCGAAAAAGAAACCCCTTTGAACGTAGCACGTAGCCTCCAGACAATCCGTAAAAGATCAACTTTGAAAGTCTCATCTTTTTTTACAGGGCTACACTTCATTTTAATTATTCCCGATCTTATTAGCATAATTATTATAAATATACAAAAACAAGGACAGCATCCCACACAAACGCCATCGAAGTTTTGAAAAGGCGCCGCCTAGCGGTTCGATTATCCCCTTGTTTGTGTGCAAATCTGCTGACCGTACACACTACTCTTCTTTATTATAATTACGTTTTTTGCCAACGGTACTGTTTGGAAAGTGACGAAGGGTGTTTATTTTGGCACTCCGTTAACATTGTCGATGTTCGAACCGAACAGGTAAAATATGAAGATTAAACCAAATATATTAAAAGATTTCGTGAATTTTTTTTTTCTCTTAATTTGATACCTAGTATTTTTTTCGTTTATTTTTAGAATAAAGCTGCTCGTTCCTTGAAAAAGCGTACTTAATGGTTGATGTTTCAACTACTCTAGCGAAGATTTTTGTTTGAGTGTATTTTTGTAATATAATCTATGCAATGCTTTTCCTTAGTGGGGTTTTCCCGGTAGCTACAAACTTGGTGTCTTAAAATTAAGAGTTACCTAATCGATTTCTTTTAGGTAATCACGCCCATTGTAGACCGGATCGTTGCTTAACATCAGGCGAGATGGTGGTCAAGTGTAAGCCTTCAAAAGATAAAAAAATACTCTTAACTATTTCAAATACAAATAGTTGGTAGTTTGTGTAGATGAAGACATATAGTTTTAAAAGAATACGAAGAAAAAAGAAAAAGAATCACGTGTGTTGGTATTTACTGGATATTTCGAGATATCACGGGTCCGTTCAGCCGTTCTGAAGTCAGTGAGCAACGAACATTCAAAGATCCAAGCTTTCACATTCATAATAAATATTAGGTAGTAGGAAGTAAAAGAAATTACACCTATATTCACCGACATATCGCAATTAAGAGAATTTAAAACATGATTGTCTCAAATACACGTCATTACTATATACCGAACAAAAACTTGTGAACGATATTTAAGTCCTCGAACTATCTTAATATCTAATATAGTGGAGTAGTATATACCTATATTATTTTTTTAATGAAGAGTGACGAGACGAGCTGGACATGTGCCTGATGGTAAGCAACATGCCTGCCACATAACAGCACAGTAATACGCAGCTATTGGAACACGAAGAGTCCAATTCATTACCTAGCACTGCACTGCGCTCGTCACCCTGAGATCTAAGGTGTTATATCTCTAAGCCCTGTAATTTCTCTGGAAACATTGCCCTTCAAACCGGAACACAGTAATGTTTGCACATTACTGCTTGGCGGTAGAATAACTGGCAAAGGTGTGGTCCTTCCCCAGGCGGACCTTCCTACCACTACAAAAGTTAAAAAGTACCACTATCTTAAGTTGATAACGAGTTACTAACTTAAGATATTGTACTAATATTATAAATGTTAATGTTTGGTTTGGGTGTCACCCCGTAACGTATGAATGGATCGGATTGAAATTTAGAACATAGATTCTCCAACTAGTTGTTACATGGCGTAAAGTGAGCCGTCCAACCTCACAGCGCGTAGTGGGCACTCGACATCAAGCCAATCCCTCAACCCGACTGACGCCTTACACCACTAGACATAAAACATCGCGCGTCAACATTCAAATAATAAATCTGCGGGGTACTCCACACCCCCTGGGTGGAGTAGGGGGCGCTAGCGGCCCCAAGCATGAGCCCTGTCATGGCATGATAGACGGCCGCCGGCCTGACGAGTCTCCAACGGAATGGCTCTACGGAGCCCAGTATATCACTTTTATTACATGCCATCTTCATTTTCATATTTCATATTTGCATTTCTGTACCCACCCATCGCCCCCCCAACCCGTAACTTTTAAGCGTTCGCGCGTTTTTCTATGTAATCGCTTTGTGCGGACGACGGAGAGCGGTCGCGTCAAAGTAAAGTTTTTAAACCAGTATTAGCAGGTGAAGGTGGACGGGTTCGAGGGAGAAAGGGTTCCGTATACGATACCTGTGGGACGTTGGGGATGTAGAATTTGCGGGCCGAAACAATGTGTGCAGATTCTAAGTTCTATTTTTAAAATATTTTGATTTATTTACTGGTATTAGATAATGTATGATGTTTTGCATCATCTTATCTTACCTACAAACAACGATAAAGCTTTTTGTATTTGTATGTACCTACTAATGTTCGCTCAATGTTTGACTTGTCTGTCTGTTGCGCTAATAAATATCAAACATTTACTATGTTTGATATTTGTTGACTAAATAATTTTTATTTTCGTGTGCAATTATACTAATCACAAAACTGTTTTATAATATTACGTGACAACATTAATCGCAAATTTTTATTCCATCGAATATTTGCTCTAGGTTAGGTCAATTCAAGTCGTTAGAACGACGACGACTACCGATTCGGAGCCCCTGGTTCAAATCCCACGCGCACCACTGTTGTTTCGAAGTCATGTGCGTAATACCGCTAAATATAAACGGCGAAGGAAAACATTGTGAGGATATCGACACGTACCTACAATTTTTCGAGATCATATGTCCAAGCCGCACTAGGTCAGCGTGGTGGATTATGGTCTTGACTCTCTACTTACGCGTGAAGGCCCCGAGTCCCAGTTAGTAGTGGGAACATTTTCAAAGCCACCACGAGTCAAAAATCTGCCAAAAATGGAGAGCAATCCTGTACGGAAATTTTCGAATTTTCTAATGTTAAACATACTCAAAAAGCTAACATTGATGTTGAATCAATGAACTTTGACACGTTTTAGCAACAGCGGTGGTTTATTATATAGAATTAGCGATTTATAATCGTGAAGTCATGGATTCAAATCCCGCTTCCACCTCCGCGTTTTTTAAGTGCAATACAAGTTTGTTGTCGTTTCAACTGGCTTTACCACTGAAGGAAAACGTCGTGAAGAAATGTTCAAAGAATTTTTTTTTGAAGTCCTGCGTCATATACTTCCACTGAGCTAGCGTAGTTTCCCAATTATGACGTTCATTCTTAGATGCTTATGCTCCATGTTTTTCACTAAACCACCATTAACACTTAAAATCGTTTTGTCCCTCTGTGGGATTCCCTCCACTACACCCATGGATCTCCAAAAACATGTGAAGCTAAGTACAAAGTTCACGTGTATGACGTCACAATAAGGTAAGGCTTGCGCCCGTCACCTGCAACGCTCGCTGAACTATAATTTGCTTTCAACGTGTTAAAAGAATAAACAAAGGGTTCTAATTATTAGAAATTGACTTTATCGTTGTGGGATAGGGTTGCAAATCAATTGCAAAATATATTTAAGCACTCGTAGTTTTGAAAAAAAAAACTGTGAGAATCGTAATATTAAATTAAATTGAATACAAGTGTGGAAAAGTGAAAACAACAGTGTAGTGCTAGTAATTTGGATTTTTCGTCATTGCTTACCATCAGGCGATATCTTTCTGGTCCTGGCTCTCTTTATTAAAATAAAAAAGCAATCATGGGAACTGCCATTAGAAGTGAAAACTTATAACTCAGAATTTGATAGCTCACTTTGTGAACTATGCGGATGAAACGGGAGGGAGCTGCTAGTCTGAAATAAATCTTGAAAGCATTGGCGTCTCAATAAGTCTTCTAAGCATGACTAGGCTGATGGTCATGCTTCTAACCATTAAACCATTCACCATGGCCAACTAGAAATGCTAACACATTTCTAGTTGGCTATGGTCCCGAGTACACCCAAAGATTTCTTTCATTTACGAGCGTGACGCATGAGCTCAATTCACAGCCCACGAAAAATCCGTGTGTAATGCGCCAAGATAAAATGTCACTTCACAAATAAATTATCCCATATGAATGCACAAAAATCATGCGTCATGACGTCTATTTCCAATGAACTCGTCACCAAGTATACCAATATTCATGAAAATGGGCATTAATCATTGGGGTGCCTGGTGGACAACAACAATGACTACGACCGCACTGCTTTTAAAACAGTAATGACTACGACTGTACTGCTGTTAGAACAGTAATGACTACGACTGTACTGATGTTAGAACAGTAATGACTATAACTGTACTGCTGTTAGAACAGTAATGACTGCGACTGTACTGCTGTTAGAACAGTAATGACTGCGACTGCACTGCTGTTAGAACAGTAATGACTAAAGAATCAGTAAATTTTGTAAAGTATGATGCCTTAAATTTTTATTTGTTAATAAAAATGAATGAAAAAATAATTGAGAATACAAATAGCTGATACCTACATATATTACAATAGGATGATCAACGACATGTATTAAAAAAGCTGAATAAATAAATTATTCTTTGCCAGTGTCGTTCGCCTTACAGTAGGAGTAGTCGAAGTCGGAGTAGTCGGCGCAGGTAAATTGCGGTTCTTATAGTCAGTCACAATATTTCTGTACTACGAAATCTAAATTAAGCTCAAATCTGTCATTTTGAGTTTGTTTGATGACATAAACGTCGAAAAATTTGTTACCAGTATGACTCTTCTCCATGATCAAAGCACAGTGTTGTAGTAATAGGACTCTTAACACACTTTTGCCAGTTATTCTTCCCCAGTAATGTGCAAACACTGTGTTCCTGTTTAAAGTGAAATGCTCCCAGAGAATTTACAGGGCCAAGAGATACATCATGATTTTTGGATTTCAATACCTGCGTGACGCTATGATAGCTGAAAATAAAGAGTTTTCTAAATACATTACGGTTTACTCACAAAATAAATAGTATAGTCAGTTCAGTTCAACAAAACCAAACGTTGCCTATAATCTTTCGCGATTTAAATACAGTTAAAACTCACACACACACACTCACGGGTATAAGTCATAACTGTGACTGCTGAAAGATCTTGGCTTGTCCAGAAGTGCAGTAAGTTCTATACTAAAACGAGTATCTAAAGCCGTATTAGTAGGAGCATATCAGATTTGGCTGGGCAGGGAGAGATACGCGAGTAGTGAAGGTGAGTGTTGATGTACGTCGGAAAGGGGCCCCTTAAACCTACACCCGTGACACAAGTCTCGGGATCTACTCGGGATTTCTCTCTCTGTCACACGATGGACCCGGCACCCGCACGGTGAATCCATGGAATGATAAGAAGTTCGTCTCTCTAGGCACTTTACAGGACTTAATTACGATCAAAGCTATCATTTAATTACCTTGACATTTCGACAGCGTTACAACCGTCGTTGTCCACGACCACGCAGGTTAAGTCACCATTATGTCCTGTGAAGTGTTTAAACAAAACCAAACGGTTTTCGTTCTAAAAAATGTGTAACGAATTCTTTATTTTTAAAAGTAAAATAAACATGTCATTGTTAATTTAAAAAAATGGCAGTCATAGAGACTGTCGATGGAAGGCAAAACTAGTAAGCATGGCTAGTGTAGCACAATACATCACCTGTATAGCTGAAGCAATACTGCCACTGCGCTTGTCGGTGATGTTTTCTCCAGAATGCGTCTAAAGCGCTTATCCCGTTGCTCCATTACCCCTCCAACGCTACGCTGAGAAATTTACATGTCCTTGACACTCACCCAAAATATTTTCCCCTACGAAAAACTGCTTTACGATATAAATCAATGTACGCTTCAAAAACTAGTAAAGTTTTCGATCTCATAAGTTCATTACTGAATAAAACGAATTATTCCACGTGGGTACCTGTCCCATTTTCAGCACAGCCATCTTACGACCCCGTTCATCCAGCAGCCATTGTTCCACTGTTCCCGCTCCGTACAAAATTATAAAAGGGTAAATAAAACAGTAAGCTTACACAAGTCATAAATTTGATTTATAGAGATTAAAAAAGGCGCTTTAGAAACGGCTCGAACGAAAATTTTCGGTGGGACGAATCGAGAGACGGGTGTACGGTGCGCAGGTTAGTCTAATGACGTGGGGATAATGTGATCCGATAAAAAAAATGCTACTGACGTAACGTTGAAGTTTGTAAAAAGAGTGCAAAGTACAATTTTTTTACTTAAAAAAAAGTTATTTAAAAAAACGTATTTATATGAAAAAATCTTAGCTCGAAAGATTTTTCAATGTATATTTAGTAGAAATGACAAACACGCTGTAAAGTATTAGTCATCTTCTTAGCCTCTTTATTTTATTATTTTTCTTTTTATATTTTACAGTCTTTAAAGTCAATCGTACCTACTTATTAATGCACAATTGAAGTCACTAGGTTGGTACAAAGTAGGATAAAATAGATGCAAAATTAACGTTAACATTTAGTAAAATAATTTCTAATTAGTAAGATTTTCATTCCATATTTTTATTTGTTTTTACTAGTAAAATAGATAATTCACAAACTATAGGTACAACGGTCCCGACCTAGGTCTTTCCCTATATCTTGGACCCGACATCTTTCCAAAAAACGCACCTATGTATATTAAATAGAATAATATCCTTACAAAAACACATTGCAAACATTGAAATTGTAAAATAAAACAGTTGTTCACTACGAGATATCAAAATTACGCTAAAAAAATGTTTTTATGGGTGATCCTGTATCCTGTGCTTGTTTTGCGAACGCTACCGGGTGTCAGCGCGCTGTCGAATCGCGCCCGTCAGGGGGGCGTCGTAAGAAAATTTACAGGCGCCGCCGTATTTCACCCCGCTTTTTCTGTTAATCTACCCTCTTAATGCCTCGCTTTGTTTACCTGCTGACCGTACATCGTTTGTTTGGTGTGATTAGCATTGCTGTTTTGTGAGGGTGGCATTAGGTGTAACTGTTATATATTTTCTAGATTTCTGAGAGTATGAAATGTTATAAGTTTAGCGGTTTTTTTCGATTATTTTTCAGGAGCATAATATCTAACAAATCTGAATAGGTAATATAAATTACGCGTCACGTCTGTCCGCGGTGAACTCGTAAACTATTTAATCGATTTTTTAATAATATTTGCATTTCGTGTGAACCGTGCAGTCTTCCAGTTTGAGAGATAAGATATTAATTATTCCGATTAATGATCTGTATATATGTATGTCAATATCTAAGCAAAGCCGGAACTGGCTGAATCATGTATCCATCATCTATACTTATATTATAAAGCTGAAGAGTTTGTTTGTTTGTTTCTTTGAACGCTAGGGTCTCGAGAACTACTGGGCCGATATGAAAGATTATTTTTTTGTTGGATAGTCCATTTATCAAGAAAGGCTATATTTAACATTACGTTACTATAAACAGGAGCGGAGCATGAATGAAAAATGTAATAAAAACGGGAAAAAATATTGCTTTTTCAGAGCTTTCGTTGCGTATCTTTTAAAAGGTTGTGTCATTAGAATCTAAGGTAACCAAACTTGTTCTAGATTTGAATTGGTACGACCAATTTTCGATAGATGGCGTAGCAACGCGCGCACGATTCAGCTAGTAATATATAAAAATCTCATGGCTTGATGTTTATGTCCATACTTCTAAGTAATTGGAAGATTTGGAAGGATTTTTGTCATTATTGTACCACACTCTCTATTCTTTAATCTTAATAATATTTTTTCAAAAACTTTACAAGGTGTTTTAGGTTTCGGGGTCGATAAATCGATCTAGCTAGGCTTCATTTTCAGAAAATGTGATTTTATCCGTATTTAATACCAAACTAAGATCATCCAATTAAAAACTGCCGTACAATAAACATTTGCCAAGGTTTACGCAGCCTGAAAGGCTTAATACAATTGACCACATTTAGTTGACTGAAGAAGCAAAATTAGAAGCAAGTTGGTCGATTCAATTCAGAAGCATATATAGAAGTAAACTATCCTTGCTTATGACTTTAGTATGTTAGCGTAGTGAATAAATCATATATATAAAATGCTCGTGTCCCAATGTTAGTTACCTTACTCCTCCGAAACGGCTGTACTGATTTTTACTAAATTTTATATGCATATTCAGTAGGTCTGAGAATCGGCTACTATCTATTTTTCATACCCCTAAGTGATAAGGGTTGTTCACACCTACACATTTTTTTAAAATTTTTGACAATTTTTTTGTATTTTTTTTTTATAATGTAGCATTCAAAAATACATACAACCCATATTTTTGACTCTTTTATCATCAACCCCTATTTATTTTTGAATAGTCATTATAGTAATTTAATCCTTTTTCATCCCGCTCGATAACTGATAAATGATCGTCTATTTTGTAAATGTTTTTCACTCTATTTCGATTTAAATTTCCCGGAGCTTATGGGAAATCTAAAATTGTTTTATAAAAATAAACATTTATTTTTATTATTAAAGTTTAGGGTTGCCATGGATGGTTTAAATTCACAAACCTACCCGGCAGATGGCGCTGCAGGTTGGTATCTAGGTTTTTATCCGAGCGAAACCAGCACGGGCCGCTAGTACTATTATACATTGCGAATTTTCAATTTTTACGTAAGTACAAAGTTAAAGTTGACTGTTAAAGATTGAACTAAATGTAGAGCTACTGGAAATTGAATGGTTAAATTCATGTAAGTACCTATGTGTTACATAGTATGCGTTAATAAGGAAGGTTTCATTTACACTTTGACCTAAATTCGTTCTGTTTTGTCGCTTCTAACATGCGAAGTCGTGGTAATTCAGTTTTTAACAAGAATATTAAATAAAACGTGCTTACGTGTAAAAGTCTTGTAGTTGCAATGAACCTTTTTCAGAAAAAGAAAGATTGTTTCCAAAATACGCACAAGACGCACGCACTATCACATTCATTAATCAGACTAAAAATTGACGAAAATCTATCAAAATATACGTCCATTCATTCGAAAAAATGTATCTGAACTATTTACCAAACAAAAAAATTACTTTAAAAAATCAACTACAGAAATTAAAATGAGGCAAGATCAAGAGTTAAGAAAAAATTAGCATAAAAATTCTATCAGCTGCAAAAGAGTTTTTTTTTATTGTTACAATGTTTGACCACGGTTCGCTTGATGGAAATCGATTACATTATCTATGACAGCTCTGTTGCCCATAAGGAAAATATTTACGCATTAAAAATTATATAAATATATTATTAAATACATCTTTTAGGAAACACTGCAAATGGGAGAGCATTCTGCTCCTCTACGGTACACACTACACACTAACAATAATGAGCTTCGATAACGGATGTTACTAAAGTTTACAAAGTAATCATGATAATAGCAGTCTCAACATTGTGCCACAAAAGACGTAAAAAAAAATCCGTATTTTAACAGCTTAACCAAAAACAGTAAAATTAAACTTCTCACTATTTCTGATACTCATAGAAATTGTCCAGCCAACATCGTTTGAAGCCCGTCCTCGATTCCAACAGAATATCTCGAAAAATATCGTAACTGGAAAATTTTCCAAACAAATTACACAGAAAATCTAATAACTGTCTAATACAGAGCAGTGAATATCCGTTTACAATTCGTATCGGAACAAAAACTATATTATTGCTAGTGAGCTTGCCAAATCTAAAACTAAGCTGCTTCGACTCACGCGGGTGTTATCACTTTACCGAGTTTCTGGGGTGATGCGATGCTATGGCAACACACAATTTAAATAATGTATTATTTGACCCAAAAATTGAAGCGAAAAATTTAATTATGTTGGAAAACTGATACATGGTGGCGTGATTCCCACACAATACACAAGATTTTTTTTTTAAATAAAGAGTGACGAGGCGAGCAGGACATGTGCCTGATGGTAAGCAACATGCCTGCCACATAACAGCACAGTGACACGCAGCTATGGGAACATGAAGAGTCCAAATCATTACCTAGCACTGCACTGCGGTCGTCACCCTAGATCGTCACCTAGATAGTCGTCGAGATCTATGATGTTATCTCTCTAAGCCCTGTAATTTCTCTGGAAACATTGCCCTTTAAACCGAAACACAGTAATGTTTGCACATTACTGCTTGGCGGTAGAATAACTGGTAATGGTGTGGTCCTTCCCCAGGCGGACTCTACCAAGAGTCCTATCACTACAAAAGATATTAATTTGTGTGATGAATTCAAATTTGTTTCTTCATTTGGTTTTTCTATGTCATAAGTATTCTTCAACAGATAGCTGATATAACACTTTTATCACATAGTTATGACTCGATATCCATGGTTATGACACATTAGCAGCAAATAATAATAACTTTAATTAATAAACCAGACTGCATACTTTAATTAATAAACCAGACTGCATAAAAATCCATCCAAGCGTTTAGAAGATACGAAATAAAGAAATTTACAAACATAAAAGATACGCGCGAAAAACATAACCCTTAGTTCGGTCGGTTAAATAACTAACTAAGACCGACCATGAACGAGCCTAGCTCGCACACGAAGGGTTCCGTATCACTATCTATAAAAGCGACTTATATTGAGCTACGAGTATTTAGCATTTAATCCTACTAATTTTATAAATGTCAATGTATGGATGTTTGTTGCACAATCACGTCCTAACGTAGGTATGAACGGATCGGGCTGAAATTCGGAACACACATATATTATAGTCTGGAAGAACACACTACTTTTTATCCAGGAAAATCAACGTATTTTACTAGTAGCGCCCCGCGGTGTTACCCACGTAGTTCCCGTTCCCGTTGTTTTTTCGGGATAAAAAATATCTTATGTGTTCTTCCAGACTATAATTTATACTCTGTGTCACATCGGCAACATCATCTGTGAAAATTTGAACTAACTTTCTAACACGGTTTATGTAATACGTTCTCGTGACAGACGAACAGACAAAAGGACGGACAACAGTGTCTTAGTAATAAGGTTCCATTGTTTAACTCTTTGGTCACAGAACTCTAATAACTAAAAAAAGTGCCATATATAATAGCTTAATAGCACACCAACTGACAACGAATAATACTCTGACATGCCAATACCAGCATAATATAGGATCCCATTAACGCCAGGGCAGGTTTCAGTAGGTTATATAATGAGGGGGTGTTGCCCCCCACCCCCGATGCAGACGGATCAGTGGTGCACAATCCGGGCGATAGAATTTTACGAGACCCCCGGATGCAGAGCGGTAAGCAGTAGTCATAAATAGTTGACGGGGAGATAGTCTGGCTGGATGTGGTATGCTTTTAAATTTGTATTCCGTAAAAAGTGTCAGTTTTTTTCCTAATTCAGAATGTAGTTTTTTATTTACTGTATTTGTAATATAAAGACTTTGTGCAAGTCATACTCATACTCATTTATTTCGTACTCTCTGTGCATGTCAATAAAATAATAATAATTTCACACATGAACATAAATAGGTCAAAGTACTTTCTTCATAATAAATGTACAGAAATTAAATATTTTACTACGATTTATTTATACGTTTACACTGCACTGCCATCTCGCCTGATGTGACTAAGCGGTCTATGATGGAGTGTGTTTGCCTTGAAGAATCCAATTTAAAGACACCAAGATCATAAACATCGAGAAATCTCCAATCGGGCAACGCATTCCACAGACTAGATGTTTTTTTTAAAGCCAGTTTCCTAGCGGTGTTTCTAATTTGGTTAATTTAGATTCTAAATGGCCGCCTCTACAAAATAGCGGTTATACCTTATATTTTTTCACAACCTCCCCCAAGATGGGTATCAAATGATAGAGCTGGAAGTAGTAGAATACTACAACAAATTTTAAATCAAACGCAGTCGGGGGTAAATCTATATTTTTAATTTTGTTCTTGTAGTAAAGTACACAGCATGGCCCTTCCATTAGTCCCTAGATCCGTCCCCTGCACATTAATGCACTCCGACTGTACGTAACTATTACAGTGAGTTGTGGATTTGTTTTGCCGGTCCGATAGTCGGAAAATATGAAAATGAGTTTCAAGCGAGACTTGAAGGAGCGTCCATTTTTATGGAATAGCTTTTTGCCCTGTGGTTCCGCCTGTAGTATTTATTTTATTTTAAAGCTGCTATTAATACTACGTTAAATTTTAAATTCACTTATTTCGTCACGAGATTTAAACGGTTACATTTCAGTAAATCCGTTATCCCAGTTCATCGATCTTGTTGAATTGATTCATATAATTTATTTTACAGCTTTTTGAACTTCAACCAACTGCTATCTAGTACTGCACTGCGCTTGTCAGCATGAGGGATAAGATGTTTCATTTCTCAGTTTTATAATTTCTCTGGAAACATTGTCCTTCAATACGTAGCACAGTAATATTTAGCATATTAATGCCTGGCGGTAGAATAATGGTACAATGGCAATGGTACTTCCCCAGACGAATTAAGTAAAAAGTAACTCACGTAAACTAATGAAAGTTTACAGTAGAAAAGATACAAATAATTTGATTATCGGAACTACATATATCACAAACCAAGAGTAATAAAATGTCGAGGCTGAGGAATGCGTAGCCTGTGTTAATTTCTTTCTGATAAATATAAACTTCAATTCGAGAGACAAATGATATTGCAACGTAAGCTCGGTCTATCCGTAGACCATATCGTCTACTAAAGATTTTTTTTTTGTAAACTAAATAAATATATTATGTCCCAATGTTGTTGATAAGAAGCCTCCCTACCTTCTTTCCAATTGTCTTAATCTAGTGTTTTAACAGGTCATTTCTCCTGGTATAGATTCTGGTCGTCCCGACATTGCTTTTTAAGCTGCAACATCGTTTCCAATCTTAATTCCACAAAGTGATACTGTTAGCTTAAAGGTCATCAGAGATTTGGCAGAAATATCCAGCCAAATTCAGCCCATTTTAAAAATTTGCAACTTTTTGGATTACGTTGGCTTTTAGAGTATTAGAACGCAGAATAGTGTTTCTAATACAACCAGCGAGCTTTATGCCGAGAATACTGCAAACTGAAAAATTAGATGAGTACAAACAAATACATAGTTCCATTATATTCACAAGAAGTCTACAGCGACAGTGGCGGAAGGATTTTTCGGACAGTGGCCACAGTTTATTGGATTAGTTTTCTATTCTCTACGTTCTCTTGTGTAAACTATCTTATTTATTTAGCTCCGCTGCAATTGTTATGCAAAATCGAGAAAACTATTTCATTGAGTGTTGTAAATTTGAGTTTTTGAACTGAAACTTGTCTAGCTTTTCGGGAGGTTAGCCGGAAAACTTCATTCTCCTCGAAGGCTAGTAGTTTTGTTGGATAAGCAACTCTATCACTTAGCGTAAAAACCATGGAGTCTTATTGAAATAAATTCAAGCACGATTTTATCACAATTCTACGAGATGATCACTAAAATCTTTGAATGGAACTTATTCTATCGACACATAATATCTAATCCAGTAACTTTGTCGCCTGAAAGTATGGAGTAGGAAGCGTTAAATCCGGTAGATCTGATTTTTTGCAGACTTGTTGATGATGTTGGCCTAATGATTGTCCCAAGTTTGTGACCTCGAGCAACGAACGCAACTTTGTCAAAAATCAAAAAAACCGCAAAAAAATCGTTTATTTTTCAAATTTTGGCGATGATAACCCTAAACAACTAGTTTTTGAAAAGCTTTCTTGTAACGTTTATAAAGTAGACTAAATTTGCTACAATTTGATACTACAGTTGTCTCTGTACACCCAATAGTTTCTGAGAATAAATAAGTCCTTCAAAGTTTATATTTTTTTTGAACTTTGCAATTTTTTGCAATATTTTAACACACGCAGATACACATACAGGTCTGTCTCTATGTGTATCTGCCTGTGTATATATCTGTCTATGGCACCGTAGAGCTCAAACGTATAGGCCGATTTAAATGCGGTTTTTTTATTTGAAGAAAAATTTTTGTGTTAATGTTTTGAGCTATTTTTGGTTAATATCGATTCAAGATGGCCGCCTCCATCAAATGGCGGACCAAATATTTCATCACAATCTACCTCAATATGGGTATCAAATGAAAGGGCTTGACTAGTAGAGTACTATACAGTAGAACAAATTTCAAATCACAACATGGCGAATTACATATTTTTTTTTACGAATTACATAAATTTAATTTTGTAAATTTGTATTACCTTGATTAAAACGTTTCATAAGCACATTTTATTCGTGTCGATTTTGTTTGAAATTAACTAGAAAGATTATTTATAGATAGGTAAGTATATTTTATTGAATATTCTAAATAAAAATATTTCACAAATTTCAAACAATTGCAATTATTGTGCAAAAGCTGCTTTAAGTTTAAAGCTAGTGCAACAGATGGCGTTATCGCTAATTGAGACCTCTTCCAGGTAAATTCAGAGTGACTGGAAAATTTGACTTTCCGCCAAAATCGGTAAAGCTTTTGACAGGTCAGCCTTGAGTAAAAGTCAGATTATATGTGTGTATTCCACGTCAAATGAGCTCAAAGATACCAGATTGAGCTTAAGTTCAATTTTGTTACTCGACCGTAAATCGTCTCTCTTCCTATTTCCCCGTCATAATCCAATACCAAGACATAAAACACTCCTCCATCCATCGCGAATCCAATACGACATGAGCATTACCGTCAAAGCTCGCTCCAATATAAAATAAACAAGAGAGCGCGATTACCGGGGGGTAGTGGACCACCCCGGCCGGGGAAGGGGGCGATCGATGACGTTTGACCCCTTTACCTGCACCCCGCTGTCCGTCCGTCCGTCTTGAAATCCGTTGCAGCTAGTGTTAAGGGGAAGAAAAACGTTTTTGAAGTACCTTTATTTTTAACTCGCCAGTTACGGACCACTGTCGACCACAGCACTGTTCACCTATTCATACATAATATATCGCTTTTAGTATCGAGGTATCACGCACACATCAAAAGGCGAAAGAATTTTTTTTATTGGTCCAGTAGTTCGGACCAATTTCAAAAATTCGGACGCTCTAAGCGTTCTAGGAAAAACCCTCTTGCAGCTTGATACTTAATATATATAAATATTAAGGAACGACTGCGCCGCAGGTTACCCCGCGTTTTTTACTGATAATTGAATTATACTTGACCACCATCTTGACTAACGTTAAAGTGAAGATGCGAAATATGATGAAGCATGCTTAGGTACTTAGAAAAAACCGAATCACTTTCAACCTGAAGACCCCAATATTGTATCCATCGGGAAAACCCAACATAGTCAACACATTTACAGCTACATTCAAATTTGAGAAAAAAAACCTTCAGTCGCATGTCTTGTTCGTTCTATCATTCTAGATTTTAATAAGTAGGTACATACCTGCCTAAAGTAGAGTTTTTATTTTGCTGATTACAATGTATGGACATCATACATAATATGTATACAAGGTGTTGCAGAAAGGTGCAACAATATTAATTGTAGTTCATCTACATAACGTTTTGAATCATCTATGTGAAAATTAGACATGAAAGCTCAAATTTTTTTTTCCATAAAAAAAAGATTTGTTTTGTTTGTTATTTTATTTGACATACCCCTAATGGCCTGATCTCGCCACGAATTTTTGTACGACGTCGTGGCGTCGGCGGTAAGGTCGTTTGTTAGCTGTACATGCGTTAAGGTTGAAGTTGGTGATTTGGTAAGAATTTTACGTCAAACTTTGACTCGAATTATCTCGTGATCTACTGTGCTGAGGGGAAAGAGACCTTCGGTGACGAAGTCTACATCAGTGTTAGAATGGACTGTCAAAATATTGTTGGGGGTAAATCCACCACGTTGTATGGTGTTAGGTTTTAATTGTAAAAAATAAAAGAAATCCGACGAGGATGGGATTCGAACCCACGCGTGCAGAGCACATTGGATTAGCAGTCCAACGCCTTAACCTCTCGGCCACCTCGTCATGTTCATATGTATTAAAATACAGGTTTATATGGTTTTACTATTTCAATCCATGAAAAGACGACGCGCGACGTGTAGAATTGATGAATGCGGTGTGTTATCAGCTGTGCAAACAATTATTTCCAATTTCATTGCAGCATCGCAAGAAAAGTAATATTTAGCTGCTGATGACTAAAGAGGCATGTCACCTGTATAGTCCCACGTATCGTAAAATTATGTTGATTTTGATTTAAATAATTTAGTTTGTGATAAAAGGTCCCGAGTCTCAGAAACATTTTGCTCGTAAGTATGCTACATCAAATGAGCTCAAAGATACCAGATTAAGATTATGTGAGTTTCTGTTACACGGCCGTAAATTTATTTTATTTTATTAAAATTTAGGTGTCTAGCTCTCATAGTACAATATTTTATTTGTTTGGGACTAAATGGTTTTTAACCGACTTTTGTGTGTAAAATGTCCACCAATATTTATTTGTTTTAATTTTCACATAACCGTGTACTGATAGGGATTTTACTCCCAGAAGTGTAGAGTTTTAACAAACTTTGAACGACATCATTTATTTAATCAAAAGGCTAAAAATTAATAATTTTCAGCTCCAACAATGACGAAACTTCCATGCAAAGTTTCATAATTTTTTTACGTATGCCCGTCTAGGGGCCCATCCAGTTATGTCGCACTCAGTCGTCATAACGTCTAAAATCTTACTATCTCCGTGAAGTTCCATTTTTTCTATACGGTGGGAATACGGGAACACATTCACATTCTTCTACGAAACCGGCGCGAACTGCTTGTTTCTGAGCACACTTCAGTGGCGACGCTTCGTCACCGATACACCCAAAGGCACACCGGTACCTCCTTAGTGAGAAATCAGTAAGTGAGGGTCAGACATCCCCACAATGGGCCAAATGTTTGCCCCTGTCACTTAACATCATCTGGCTGCGGAGACTAGAAAGAGCTGAGCACCAATGTATCGCCACTCCTCTTTCACTGCAGCCCCGCTGCGTCTCCCACCTTTCGTAACTACGCAAGGCCTCAGCGGGTTTTTTGTTCACTGGAGCCTTTCACTCGTACAGCACCCTATAACATCTGAACTTCACCACCGCCACAATAGGTCAATTAGTAAAAACAATGGAGATTTTTTAACTTTATAACCAAAAGAGGTGTAATTATAGATTTTGAAATATAAAACCAAAAGAGTACACCTCTTTGATGAAACCGTGATTATGAAATTGCTTGAATATGCTCTAGCACATCAGGTGTATCCTAATGCTCGCTATTTGAGCCAATTTGAAATATCTCTCTGAAATGGTTTTTGAGTCACGAAAGGTTCAAAGTGGCTCGTGTAATATTAGCCGCGGTGTTGCTAGCCAGTTCTCTTAGCTCCAACTTGGCTTGAGACACAACCGTGCGCTTAGATTGCGAGGATATAGGATATTAGCTAAGCCACATTTGTTTGGCAAGCAGAAGAGCATAGTAGATTACGGTTTTGGGTCAGCTCTTGTGAAAAAAGTTCCAGTTGCTAACAGTGGGAACACATAGTAGACTGTTTAAACATTTTGCCGCATACTGTGTAATGTTCAGTAATAAAACCTCAAAAGCTTTAGTTTCCCTCTCCCCTTAACTGGAGAGGGTGGTGACTGCAATCCGCCACCTTTTGTCCGACTCGTCACCCCGCCGTCTTCACTCAATACTCTTTATATTTGAACTCTGTCTGTCTGTACGTAACTGCCTCACGTATACGAAACTCCTTTATTTCTTTGCTGGAGAATTTCGTGTCACGACTTGTATGAGGAGAATTTTGCAGCTATGCTGTTGCTATTTGTCTTTACTTTAAATAACAAGTCCATTGAGCTGCTTATTTGTAAGAAGAACATTTAAATTTTGTTTTAAATTTAAATGTGTTGCCTGAGTTGTTTTTGTAGTGGGTATAAAATTAGAATGTCCCCAAATCTGAATCTATTTCTTCTAAGTTAGCATGCACTATCGTACACCATCATCGCTTTAGATCAGACGATATAACAGAAAAAATAGCTTCAGTTTTTCATGACTCAGTATGTTATTTTTTTATTTACTTAAATTTGTATTTTTTGTATTACAACGACTCTGCACAAAAATATCATCTATATACATTATTTTATAGGTTTACACTTGACCGCCATCTTGCCTGATGTTAAGCGACGATGCGGTTTACGATGGAGTGTGTTTACCTAGAAAAAAACGATGCAATCTCGATTTGAAAACGCAAAAAACCTTCGGGAAATACCTATTCATACATTTCACAACCTAGAGACATTATTATCACGAAAGTAGAGTCAAATCTCTTCGTTCGTCTTTAGAACATCAACCATGAAATTTTGTCGCTTATTCGAGCTACAAGCAGTCCGATACAAAAAAGGCAAGGTTATATCTTTAACTTAAAGTGAGATCTAGAGACGTTTGCACGGAGGGTATTCCAATAATACTAGCCAGTTCAAATTAAGAATAGCAAAATCGGACAAAGGAGCATTAGAATTCCGCTGAATATGTTCCCTACTCCCCCTATTTTCCCTTTCTCCTCTTAATCTAGGATACACATATGTTAAATAAAAGAACGCAAATGACAATAGTCACGGACATCGGAGTCTGTGGAATTGATTAATTTGAAATAAAAAATAAGTCCGAATCAAGAAAGATCGAGAAAAGTGAATGGTAATTTACTTATTTTTTTTATAAATGCTTCCAAGAAGTATGTAAGTATACATTGAAATTGAAATCATCATCATCATCATCACCAGCCCGTTGTCGTCCACTGCTGGACATAAGGCTTTCCAATGTTGCGCCACCAAATCCGGTCCTCGGCTCTCCGCATCCATCCGCTTCCTGCCACTTTCTTTAGGTCGTCGGTCCACCGAGCGGGAGGCCGCCCCACGGGATGTCTCGAACGTGATCTCCACTCCAGAACCCGTCTTCCCCAACGTCCATCGGCTCCGCGACATATAGAAATTGAAATAACTCTACGTAATTGTTGCATATTTTAAGGTCACAAACATGTCTGAATGTATGTAAGTACGCAAGTAAATTCTTAAACAAAAGAAATAGATCCGCCGTTTATTGCACTTAAATTACAAATAAAATACATTCAAACTTAAAGACTAAAATAAAATTAGCAAATGGTGACCTTGTCACTTAAAGCGATACCTTCCAGGCAACCTGAAAAAGAGCTGACAACTTTAACATGGCTAATCCGAGTTTGCTGAAATATAGCTGAGAACACTGCTGATTAAATTACCTCTCCCACAAAAAAAGCAAAATCAAAATATGTTATTTTTTTCGGAAGCTACAATTCCCCAAAAACATAGTCATATCCAGACACATAAAACTTATAAAACCCTGACGGTTTTCGCGACAAAGGTCAACAAAACGGGTCATTACAAAATCGCTTTGACATCGCAGAACGCTTTAGCTAGAAGACATGTGGTTTTCCGTTTCTCTCTGCATATTTTGCTTGCTAGTGTACTACTACAAGGTATTTCCTCTTAAATAGGTGCCATGTTGGTTCCTGGATTCTGGACTTAAGGTGTACTTACCAAATAATGCATGCTTAATGGCGGCCACTTTGTGACGACCCACGTCGCTCCCAGGAGGAAAAGTGTGAGAATGTTTCCATTGGCAACTTATCAGCTGTTTACTAAACTATAAAACAAAAAAAGTTGGCAGTCATAGGAACTGCCGATAGAAGTGAAAACACATAACTCAGAATTTGATAGCTTACTTTGGAAACTACACGGGTGTAACCGGAGGGTGTGGCCTGACCATCATAGCATGGCCATCTAGAAATGCGTCAGCATTTCCCATTGGCTCACGCATTTCTAGATGGCCATTCCATGATGGCCAGGCCACGCCCTTTCAGCATTTCCCATTGGCTGACGCATTTCTAGATAGCCAATGGCCATAGTCCCGAGTGTACCCGAAGATATCTTATCATACCCGAGCGTGACGCTAGAATTCAATTCACACCCGACGAAAAATCTGTCTAAGCGCGCCAAAAGAAGTTTTCACTTCAAAAAGACCAGTTGGACATTTGAGAAATTATCATTCACCTACCCTCATCCCACTTAAAGTGCGGTCGGTACAACATGTACTACGTTTCCTGTATTAATTTCTGTCATTAATCAGATATAAGTTTATACATTTCCTATTCATGTCGTCTTTCACACTGTACCTACTGTTATCACCTGTATTTTGTTTGCAGTGTATTTCACTATGGTATTGTATTTAATACTGGGGTTTGAGTCTAAATATGTGTCATAAAAGAACAAGTATCTGATTATTGAAAGAAATGGGTATGACTGATAAAATTTAGTGTAGAGGGCGCTGGTGGGATACCATTCACTTCTACCCGCCATCTCAAAAGAGTTTTAGAGGGGTTGGCGCTATAAGTAGATGGAGCTAAGCCGTTGAAGAGCATTCCTTTGTGAAATTTTATATGGGAAAGATCGAACAGTTGTCAATATAAATTCTTACATTTATTCACAGATTACAGAAATAAAACAGATGGAACCTTCGTGAACAACACTGTGAGGCCCGTAATTAGTCATGTTGACGTAAAATTGTCAAATCAACGTTCCAAATTACTTGTATAATGTTGTCAGTCTTAAGAAAAAAGTCCCACTATTGTTGTCTTAGCTTGCGAAATCTTCACGTATAATAAACACATCAATTGATATTTTTAAAAAATAATATTATTACACCGATTATGCAAGGATTTTTTGTTACTACTATTTCCATTCTATGAAGAAAAAAATTTTGATTTTGCATGCAACTAGAAATTAACTTGAATGGCAAATAATAAAATTAGTGTAATTTACTCGCTTATATAGGTTAAACAAAAATTAAAACAACCATCTTTACCACCAAACTATTTTTGATAAAATGCATATAGGCTACCAGTATGTTATAGGTCCAAACAACAAACAAAAAAAAAACGGACAAATTAATCATTTTAACAGTTCACTTATTATTCACCTTTTTTTTTTGACAAAACAAGACTTTAAAATCAAGTAACCGTATAATGATATTCTCAAAACATACGTAACGCGGACAAGCTGGATGTCATATCACACTCTCTCACAAGTCACAAGGTCACGGAAGCTAACTCACATAACCTGAAGTTTATAACACTCTTCCCAAAATAGTTATATCTGCCCCAAGTTTCGGCAGCTTCAAAAACAAATTAAAGTGCTGGCTTATCGATCAAACTATTTATAGTTACACCAAATTTTCAGAGAGTGATGGCAAAGTCCTATAAAAATGTATACAAAAATTTGACATGGGTCAGTACAATTGTTATAAAAACATATTAGACTCATATAATGCTTGACAGTTTTCTGTACAATAATTATTATAATACAGTAAAGTAGTCATTTCAAACTTTGAAAATGTATACAATTTGTATACTCTTTCTTTTGTTTTTATTTTTTATTTATTGACGTGTAAATTGTACATTTATGAATAAAGTACTTTGACTTTAATATTAAAAAACTTTACAATTTAAAAATATTTTATTTTACAAACAACGTTATGCATAATATTAACTTCAAAAATATCTTCCTTCAACAAATGTTTTATTTTATAAACCATCATTTTATAACCAATTATATAGCCGTTTCACTTAGATAATATATCGAATGACATTACAATATAATACAAAACACTTTATTGGCACCATAAACAAAGTTGACAAGAAGTAACACATATAATAACAAAACAAAATTGGCACAAAAGGCGATCTTGTCGCTAAAAGCGATCTTTTCCATATAACCTTTTGATTCATGAGGAAACAAAATTTGTAATATTTTGGGCAGTGGTGCAACTAACGAAATAAATAAATACAAATTTTAGGATATATATTTTTATGTCATAAATTCATTCTCATTTCACAAATTTAACATTTACTTAAATTAAATTTGAAATTAAATTAAATTTGAAATTAAATTAAATTTGAAATTAAATTAAATTTGAAATTAAATTAATTTTAATAATACAATGCCCATCAATAATTTGGTCTACGAGTATCTAAAAAAATATATAATCTATATTTTACCCTAAATTCAGGGAAAATAATTTCCATTTAGTATCGCCACACTAACCTATTTTCGTTGAGGTGTTGTGTTCCATTCATCACCAAAATAAAATCGCCTAAATTATTTAAATAACAGTAAAAATATTCAAATTTTCCTATGAAATTATATTCCTCTTCCCTTTTTTTGTTTTTGGGAACATTGTTTGAAGACACAAAACGGCATATTTTAAAACAAAACTTAAAATCACACGGGACTCCCGTACAACACGGAAGTCCGTTTCATACTGACTGGAGTTTGTATTTGCTTCGGCGTTTGTATTTCCTTTGTCTGCTTCAGTAGCTCTGTTCTGCGCGCTCTATCTGGTTTTATTTCTGTAATCTGTGATTGTATTGTTTTCGTTTAGTTTCGCTCCAATTTATATTATGGAATCTTTTTAAATTTCAAAACGATTCTTTTATTTTCTGAGAACTAAAACAATTTGGCATAATTAAATTTTTCAAAACATGCAACATTTGTTTGATAGTATATATGGTATATATAAAAATATATGGTCGAGATAGTTTTTCATGCGCAGATGTACATGCTTTGGTTTTAACGGTGTAGAAAAACATCGTAGGTACATGACCGCCATCTCGTCTGCAGGTCTACTACGAAAACAAACTCCGAATGATCGGCTCCGACCGATAGCTGAATCGGATCTTGTAGCCTACCGCGAAAAACATTCGGATCGATACATCTCGGTTGGAAGTTATAGACTTAGGTCGGATGAGGGTCGGATCGAACGAAACGGCCGATTCGATCAACCGACCGATTGTCTATCGAGGTAGGAAACTTTCATAAGTTCGGCCGATATATCGTTTATCGGACTTCGTAGTAGACCTGCTGATGTCAAGCGACGACGCGGTGTACGATGGAGCTTGCTTACCTAGAAGAAACCAATTCATTTTTCACTTTCAAAACACAAAGAACTATCTAGAAAAATCCACTCAGGCAACGCATTCCACATACTAGACGTACCACAAATGTAGAGTCTAACCTCTTAGTTCGAGTCTTTGGAACGTAAACCAAGAAACAATGTCGCTTTTTCGAGCTGTGACCCTTCCAATAGAAGAAAAGGAAAACAGTGGTATTAAATCATGCAGGTCAGTTGCACACTCTCCGAAATGTATCCGATAAAATCCGATAAGCTAGTAATTAGGCGATGCTCAAGTCTTTTTGTTCTTAATTTTTTTTTATGGAATAGTTAACCCTAAACTTAACCGTTATTTAACTTTATTGGTCTGTTAGTACACAAATCATAACACATTTATATGAGATCTAACTTTTCAAACCAAAATTCAAAATGAAATCCGACGAGGATGGGATTCGAACCCACGCGTGCAGAGCACATTGGATTAGCAGTCCAACGCCTTAACCTCTCGGCCACCTCGTCATATACACATGCAATAAAATATATATAATACATTTATGCCTTACGCCATGTATACCCAGAAATTGTATAATCGACGAATACTGCGCTTTATCAGCTGCGCAAACAAATTAAATCTTTTACTGCAGCGCTGAAAGAAATAATTATGTTACATTGTTTTATGTAGTATAGAGTGATGGCACGGGCATGTGTGTGATGGTAAGAAACACGCTTGCCCATAACAGCACAGTGTCACACATCTATAGGAACATGAAGAGTCCAAATCAATACAAGACTAGCAAAAATTTTTTTGTCGTGACTAAAGAAGTCTTCAAAAAGGTTTCGTTCCGTATCTAACCTTGGACCCGCGCTCAACACCTGCATGCCTCGCACATACGGATAGTCTTACCTTTATGCAGTCCTCAATACCACCTCTGCATATTTCAACCGTGCAGCGGTCACAGCTCTCTTCGTAAACGCTATCTACTTGACGACTTACCACTTTAACTTTACCGTCATCTCTACATTTTACGAACGAATTTTAACCTTATACCGAGAAGATACGACAGTGTGGCGTTTTTGTAACTGTGGTGGTAAACTTTGTAAAGATGCAAAGGTTTGGTCAGTCGCGTTTGAGATATTAGTAGGTTCTGCCGCACTGATAGCTGCATTTACGGGGACGCCTAGAGTCACTACGTGAGATATTTTCGTTTTGATAACCTTTGAGGGCTTTGCCAATGTTGAATGGACCGATACGTTTGGGATTTGCGTGATTTTTGAGGACGCATTAGAAATCACAGATGTTACGATTTTTTTTCTCTATCTTTAGCCATGACTCGATTGGTACAGGACCGAAAAAGATAGCATGAAATAACTTGAAGTTCTCCGAGAAAAAAAACAAATTTATTTTATAAAATAAACTCATATACTCTAATAAATTTCATATGTATTATTTTTATGTAGGCCTACTTATGTTACTCCAATTGAAAATCGATTTTGATGATTCTTTTTTGGTTGGTAAACCGTTGATAGTTCAAAGTTAGTTCCATATCAAAGGTTTCTGAAATATGACAATGTATAAATAACTATACTTTTCTTACTTACTTCTAGATGACATAGTGATTGATTCTTATGAAATCTGGTCGAGTGTCTGAATTTAATTTTGTAAATTGATTTCGAATTTTGTTTTTCCGGTGAAAATAAATTGTTGTAAAATAAACTTATCGCGCTATTCCAGTAAGTGATAAATATTTATAATTCAAGGTAGTAACATTTCTTATACAACACTATTTCTAGCCTCAAACTAACTAAAGTTTGTACCTACTATGTTTTATATATATATATACAAACATATATATTAATATGACAAAATAAAATATGTAATGTTTTAATACTGAGAATTGATAGTTGACATGTTGCAATTTTTAATTTGTGTTGACATAATATTGTATTTGTCCGGTTTTTTTGGTAGTTATATTAAGGTTGTAAACTGAAGTTTAATTATTATATTTGAAATGTATTATTACTAAAACTTATTGACATGTACAGAGAGTATGCAATAAATGAGTATGAGTATGGGAGCCAGATGGTTGATAATACTAATTACTCATTTAATTTTGAATTCATACTTATTGTACACAAAAAAACATCCAGATTCGTATAACATTGAATTTAGGATAATTTGTCACAGGAGACAAAACGTGGATTTATTGTTTTGAACCCGAAAAAAAACAGCTATCTTCTGGACATGTGTTTGAAAATGAGAACATGCCAACAAAAGTGAAGCAGCCGAGAAACATTGGCAAACAACTGATCGCGTTTTTTTTTCTCAGCTACGGGGCCCATTTATACAATTCCACTTGAAGATCAAAATAGTGTTATACCCCGTTTACATTATTCCAGTCCAGCGACCGAATCCAGCGCTGGATTGCTTACTGGAATAATGTAAACCGGCACTGGAAAGCTTAAATCCAGTGTCAATGCATTCCAGTACCGGTTTACATTGTTCCAATAAGCAATCCAGCGCTGGATTCGATCGCTGGACTGGAATAATGTAAACGGGGTATTAATTCCGAGTGATATTCTTTCATTTGTTTACCCAGGGTGATAGAAAAAGTTCGCAAAAGACGACCAAAAAGCCGCGTTCTACTACATCATGACAACACTTCTTCACAAGTACTTTTCAGCTTCCGAAAAAGTACAACTCGTCACCTATTCTGCGCATAGCCCCGACCCTGTGATTTATATATTTTCTCCAAAGATTTGATGAGAGGTTTCACTATTACCAGCTCCGAAGAGGCAGCGGTAGCGTTCAATCAGCACGTAGAAAAGATGCCTTCAGATCAGATCTGTGGTCCTCCTGTATTGAAAAATGGTTCGATTGCATGAAAAAATGTGGAAGTTTTATTTTGACAAGCAATAAACATAACATTTGGTTATAACAGGTTATTTTTTTTAAGTTACGCAAAACTTCCATTTAGTGTGACCTGCGTATTACGAGCAGCTGCCAACGGTAAGACCGTAAGCCCGCGTAGTTCCTGGCTCCGTTATTTCCTCGGGATATTAAGTAGCCAAACATCCATAGTAAACATTGAAATATCCTAACGTTCAAACAGATAATAATAATAATAAATAAATATTGGTGGACAATTCACACACAACACCATCTGACCCCAAACTAAGCAAAGCTTGTATGATGGCGGCCAGATAGCTGATATAATACTTATATAATTTTAAATACATACTTATGATACATATTATAAACACCCAGGCACAGTGCAAACATTTGAATTCATCACACAAATATTTGCACTGGGTGGGGATCGATCCCACGACCCTCGGCTTCGCAGGCAGAGCTACTGCCAACTAAGCCACGAGGGCAGTAGTAAGCAGTAAGCCACGAGCAATATTAATAGGATTATAATTTGTAAGACAATTGTGAGATTATGTAGTTATTTAATTTTCTTAAAGTCAGTAACACAATTAGTTTGTCTCGTAAATAAGTAAAGTTGTGAGAATGTTCCAGACGTCTTGGTCATTGGGAGACGGTTCCAGCTCATAATTACCAGCTCAGTTCTCAGCTCGCAGCTCGTGTCGCGCGTCGCTGAGCTACAACTCAAGCTGAAAATGAGCTGGTTATCACTTGCCTGCTTATTTTTATACAGCGTGATGCAAGATCTCTATAATTCTTGTAGTGAAAGAAGTTCCTCAGAATCATTTTGCAGGAAATGAGGTGATGACGGTTCTAAGATATACAATTCTGATTACTGCGTCTGTTAAATCATGGAAAATATGAGACACGTACTTTTTTTAACAAACGTTAAAAATTACACGGATATAGATTATCTAATATTCAGTGGGGGGGGGGGGGGGTCGTGACGTCACTTGTCGGTAAAATCGTACCCACAAGTGACGTCACTCAAAAGTTCTAAGCACTGTATTTTCGTTACGTTTAGTTAAAAAATACGCAAAAAACATTTTGTAGCAATCTACCTAACAGACTATTTAGTTTTTTTTGGCTTCTAGCATATTAGTCCGTCAGGAAGATTGTAATCAATAATCATGGATAGGAATTGAAGACACGTTTTACAACTTCACGGTCGGACTTACTTCCACTAAAGTCACAAGATCAGGCCAATAATATTCAGTTGTATTACAAAAAAAACATGTGTATGTACTTAAGTACGCCTGATACGTACTAACTACGCCTGGGGAAGTACCACACCTTTGCCAGTTATTCTACCGCCAAGCAGTAATGTGCAAACATTACTGTTATCCGGTTTGAAGGGCAATGTTTCCAGTGAAATTACAGAGCTTAGAGATTTAACATCTTAGATCTCTGGGTGACGAGCGCAGTTCAGTGCTAGGTAATGATTTGGACTCTTCGTGTTCCAATAGCTGCGTGTCACTGCGCTGTTATGTGGCAGGCATGTTGCTTACCATCAGGCAAATGTCCTGTTCGTCTCGTCCCTCTTTATTTAAAAAAAAAAGTACGCACGCAAGATGTCAGTACTTCTTCTCTTTGTTCCTCGTGATTAAAAGTCTAACTTCAACCCAAGAAGTATTAACCTGAAGTTAGTAACGTTAACAACGTTGACTAGCTAACTTCAGGATGTTGGTTTTTAGGGTTCCGTACCCAAAGGGTAAAAACGGGACCCTATTACTGAGATTTAGCTGTCCGTCCTCCTGTCTGTCACCAGGCTGTATCTCAAGAACGGTGATAGCTGGACAGTTGAAATTTTGACAGATGATGTATTTCTATTGCCGCTTTAACAAAATATACTAAACAATTTAAAAAATATTTGAAGGCTCCCATACCACAAATTTGATTTTTTACCGTTTCTTGCTCGATTACTCCGTCTCAAGCAAACTAAATGGCGCCACTAGTAAAATAAAACGCGCTATCGGCTTCGTCGTTAGAGTCACAAGGTAAACTCACAATTTTTTATTGAGTATTTTAGGATGAAAGTCTGTCTGTGAAAACTGCGACGGATATGGACTAAAGCCAAAGAGACGTTTATTTGCTTACGGAACCCTTCGTGCGGGAGTCCCACTCGCACTTGGCCGGTTTTATTTATTACGCTAAGCGCGCGCATCGTAACTTTCATTTTTTCTTAACTAAAATAAGTACATAAAACTTCAAAAGTTGTTTCAGATTTCCGTACAGCCCGTATCCAGTCTCGTTCCACAGTCAGTGCGTTTCCCGCCGGTTTGTCAGCCGCAAAAATTAAAATAAACAATAGCTACACGCGGCCCACACCCGGGGGCGCCCGTGATAAAGCTTTTGTCCTAAGATTAGCCCGCGAGAGCTGTAAGAAAGCCTTAATACAGCCCTGTGAGTCTGCGGAATTACTGACTACCCGCAAATGAGGGTTTTGTTGAAACAACTACCTACACTCGGTACAAAGGAGCGGGTTTTTAGATTCGGATGGTTTGCTGTGCTCGGGTTTGATGGAAAGAGATTTTTTAATGTAATACCTTTGTAATACTCTTAGTTTTGATATACGAAACAGAATGTCTTGAACATCGCCAAAAAATTGCTAACTTATAGATCTTTATCGGATACACAAAGTCAAAGTTCTTTATTCATAAATGTACAATTTACACGTCAATAAATAAAAATTAAAACAAATAAAGTGGCCAAGTGCGAGTTGGACTCGCCCATGAAGGGTTCCGTTGCAGCAAGTAACATAATATACATAGTACACATAGTTCTTGTAGTTCCTTGTAACTTTGATCGAAGTTTCAATAATAGTGTATTTATGACGTACTAAAAAAAAACTACTCATCAGATCGAGTTCAAACTAATTTTCGTTGGTAGTTTACATGGTAATGTACATCATATATATTTTTTAGATTTTTCATTCTCTTATTTTAGAAGTTAGAGGGGGGGGGGGGCACATTTTACCACTTTGGAAGTGTCTCTCGCGCAAATGATTCGGTGTAGACGAAAATGATTATAGAAACCTCAACATCATTTTTGAAGACCTATCGATAGACATCCCACAGGTGTAGATTCGATGAAAAAATTTTTTTTGAGTTTCAGTTCTCAGTATGGGGGGCAACCCTAAGTTTTTTTTTTTAATTGTTTTGTTCAAATCTTAATGCGGTTCACAGAATACATCTACTCACCAAGTTTCAACAGTGTAGTTCTCATAGTTTCGGCAAAAAGTGGCTGTGACATACGGACGGACAGACAGACAGACAGACAGACATGACGAATCTATAAGGGTTCCGTTTTTACGTTTTACGGAACCCTAAAAAAGAGCATACAAATTGTATACATTTTCAAAGTTTGAAATGACTGCTTTACCGTATTAAAATAATGATTGTACAGAAAACTGTCAAGCATTATACGAGTATAATATGTTTATATTACAATTGTACTGACCCATGTCAAATTTTTGTACACATTTTTATAGGACTTTGCCATCACAGTCCACACTTCGGAGAGTGTGCAACTGATCGGTATGATCTAATTCTAATTCTAATTCAGGGTGGGGGTGATAGGCCTGCACTGACGTCCCGCTAGGGGTGTATTGTGCACTTCCCCCCTGCCCGCCTACCCAAACCAGCCGAGCTCCTTAAAGTAGCTGACCACGGCCTTGGGTCGCCGGCATACCAGTTCCACTCCCATTTCGTCAGGTGGTGTGTTTCTGTAAACTTGATTTGGAATTCTTTCAAGGAGTCCTGATCTTAATCTTATGTTTGCCGTGGCCTCACAGCGTAGGAGCACATGCTCCACGGTTTCATTCTCCCTCAAACAGCCCCTGCAAAGGGGACTATCGGTGAATCCTATTTTGTGAAGATGGTAGTTTAACTCACAGTGGCCAGTGATGAGGCCTATCATTAGACGGATATCTGGTCTTGATAAATTTAGGAGTTTATTGGTAGTTTTTTTATCCATCAATGGGAACACATATTTTGTGTGTTTACACTTTATGGATTTGTCCCAAAGTTTTTGTTGCTCTTTTTCTGTGTGTAGACATAGCAGGTTCCGCGTTTCTGAAGCAGTAGGCTTACACATTTCTGCTATATCTACCCTGATGTTTTTCTTTGAACCTGCTTTGGCAAGTACGTCTGCTTTTTTATTTCCTTGGCATGTACTATGGCTTTTGGTCCACTCCACAGTGACATCATGATTGCGTGCAAGACTCTGTAAAGTAGAGTGACACTCAGCTATCACTTTTGACCTGGTTGTGGGTCTTCGTAGAGCGTAAATAGTAGCTGCACTGTCCGTTACGAATTTTAGTTCTGGTTTGCTGCTGCGTCTTTCTATTTTAAGTACTGATTTAGCTGCTAACAAGAGGCCCATGGCCTCTGCTTGCAATACTGTTGTGGTTTTGTTTAGGGCTAATGATTCTGCCAGGTCTAGCTCTGGTGAGTGGTATCCACACCCTGCTCCCAAACTATTTTTAGCACCATCAGTGAAAATGTGGCATACGTTATTGCTATCCACAGCAGTATTTGTTTTGTCATGGTCTTCTGTAACCAAACCATAATTCTTCCCATCTAGATATGTCGTGGCTATACGATCCGTGCCTTGGCATGCGCCTGGAACAATTCTCGTTGCCCGATCTAGGATTTTACAGTGATTTGTGGGAATCCCGGAGCCTTTCCATTGGTCTGTCGATTTAATTCTCAGCGCTGCCGCCATTGCCTCCTGCTGTATGTGCAGATGAAGTGGTGGCAGGCCGAGTATTATGTCAAGTGCTTCGGATGGTGTCGACTTTACACATCCGCTGATTAGTGAGCAAGCCAACCGCTGAAGCTTTTGTAATTTGGAGATTGTGGTCACCAGATTGGTTCTAGGCCACCACACCACACAACCGTAAGTGAGTGCTGGTCGTACTACTACTGTGTACATCCAGCGACATAGTTTTGGTTTAAGTCCCCAATCTTTGCCAATCGCTTTGGTACACTGCCATAAAATATTTGTAGCCTTTGTGGTAACATACTCAAGTTGTTTTGTCCACAGTAGCTTACTGTCCAACCATATACCGAGGTACTTTACCTCCTTGCTGAGCGTCAATTGCGTTCCGAATAGCGTGGGAAGTTTTAGTTTTGTTATTTTGGATTTACGCGTGAATAATATAATTTCTGTTTTATTTGGATTAGCAGACAGATCTCGATTTCCACAGAACTTTTCAAGTATTTTGAGTGCCATTTGCATTTTTACACACAAAGTTGATTCGCAGAGTCCAGAGACCATAATTGCTAGGTCGTCCGCATATGCGACGGTAGTTATACCTTCATTGTTTAGGAGCTCGATCAGTTCATCCGCTACAATTACCCATAAGAGAGGAGACACTACTCCTCCCTGTGGGCATCCCCTCGTGAGTATGCAGCGCGACTCTGTCGAGGATTCTATGTTAGCTGCTCTGCTCGACAGCATTTTTGTGATCCATCCGTTCACTCTTTCATCGACATTGTGTCTCCTTAATCCTTCCTCTATACTAGGAAAGGTCGTTTTGTCAAAAGCCCCCTCGATATCGACGAAGGTTACCAAGCATGACTGTTTTCTTTCCATTGCGCTTTCGATTTTGTGTACTACCTGATGCAGAGCGCTTTCAGTCGATTTGCCCGATTGGTAGGCATGTTGGTTCTTATTAATTGGACTATCCAGCAGCGGACCATTTCTAATATATTTGTCACACAGCCTCTCCAGTGTTTTTAGAAGGAAGGAGCTTAGACTGATGGGCCTAAATGACTTAGGGTTTGTGTAGTCTGATTTCCCTGGTTTAGGCAAGAAGACTACTTTCACTTCTCTCCACGCTTTAGGAATGTACTTCCACGCGAGGCAGCTTCTGTATAGGGTTGCAAGGTGCGCGTTGATCTTTCTCATGCTCCAATGCAGGAGTGCTGGAAAGATTTCGTCAGGTCCTGAAGCTTTGTAAGGTTGGAAAGTGCTGATCGCCCAGGACAGTGCTTCATCAGTAACTATTGATGACGCAAAGTCCCAGTCCTCCCTACAAGGCCTCTGGTATGTTTGGCTATCCCACCCTTCCTCCGATTCTAGTCGGCAGTCTGGAAAGTGTGTTTGTAGAAGTAATTCAAACTGTTCTCGTTCAGACATGGTGTATGATCCGTCCGGTTTCTTTAACGTTCCCAGTTTGGTTTGAGGAACATTGGTTATTAGTTTTCTTAGCCTAGCAGTCTCGCTTTCTGATTGAATTGAGCTGCTGTATTTATGCCACATGATTTTCTTGCTTTTGATTATTTCTCTTTTTAACATGTGTCGAGTTTTTCTATATTCCTGCCAATCTTCATCTTGATTGGTGTTCATGGCTCTGTTAAATTTATGTCGTGCATTCTTTCTCAGTTTAGTGAGGTCTTTGTTCCACCATCTGTCTTTTTTGTCCAAGGTTTTGATGTTCTCTGTTCTTAGAGGACATGAAGATTTAAAACTTTTAGTTAAGGTTTTGGTTAGAAAGTCTACCATTTCCTCAATTTTATTTATTGTAAGCTCTTTTACGGCTGCTTCCTTTCCGCTTTCAAGCAGTATCTTATCAAGTGATTCCGCGAAAACAATTTTGTTAGTTTTTTTCGGATTTCTGTATGTCCGTGGATGTCGTTTACTTACTTTCAGGTTGAACCTGATCCTTCGGTGATCTGAGCCGGAATATTCGTCTGTCGCTACGCGCCATTCGTTTATGGTTTCGGCAATAGCGTTAGTTGCTAATGTGATGTCTATTATAGTTTTGGCCCATGAAGTAACAAACGTCGGCTCCGCTCCTTTGTTCAGGATGTTGAGGTTGTGCCTTAGTGCAAAGTCTAGCACATCTTTACCTCTTTCGTTTGTGTCATGGCAGCCCCACACAGTACAGTGTGCGTTTGCATCGCTACCGATGACACATTCGATATTATTGGTGTTGCAGAAGTGCATTAGTTGTTCTAGTTCAGGTGGTGGTGCAGTTAGTCCTCCATCGAAGTATGCTGAGGCTAGTAAGATGGAACCGCTTCCACTTATTAAGCCCGTATCAAGTCTTATCACTGTCAGGTCGTCGGTGCATAAGTGTGTTACTAACGTTGCTTTTAGAGATTTGGGTACATATATAAAAGTACGCGTTTTGTTTTGAACCGGAGGCGTGAAAACGTTGCCCTTAAGGGCTGTATACCCGCTTACCTTGCCTTGGTGGAGATATGGTTCCTGGACCAGTGCTATTGTGTTTGATTGTTCTTCCAGTGTTCTTCGCAGGGTGTTGGAGCCTGTGACACTGTGTTGGACATTAGTTTGTATGATGTGTATTGAGACTACGCTCTCGTTTCCTGTCGATTCTGAGACACCAGAATTGTTGGTTTTATTTTTATTATTACTATAGTTCGAATTTTTTAAGTGTTTATCCATTTTTAAGAATGTATTCCTACTCCTACTTCTTATTCTTTCTTAATTATCTAGGGAGTGGTCAGAGGCAACGCATTCCCGCTCTGTATCCATGAGCGACAAGGGCGAGAAGATAGTCAGGCCCATAATGTCGCCTGTCATATCGTCCTCGCCCTCGCCGTCCACTTCCAAGAGACGGTCAACTTCCTCTCTGGTCCACTCCTTATCTTCCGGGGGTACCGCTTCCGCACTGGTTGCGGCCACAGAGGAAGTGCCTTCACCGCTTTCCACGGCGCTGGCGACCCTCCCGGCCTCCGCCCTTGGTCTCGCTGATCCCCCGATTTTGCTTTCCTTCACTTTGACGTAGACTGATCCAGTGGTGTAGTGAAGGCGGTTGTTCACCTGTTTAAGCTTCTCTACATCCACTGTCGGTATGCCCATCACAAGAATGTGATTGAAGGTTTGGCCATTCTGTCTCACAATGTGCTTGAAGATTGGCCAGCCTTCTATGTTTAAGCATTTGTTTAGTTCCGCTAGGAACTCTCTTAATATGAAAGGCCATCGCTCGAGATCATCACGTTCCTCATTAAAGTCTGGTACATAGATTATACCTGTGTTGTATCTCGGCAACTCGCTCTCAGGTATTACTCGGAATCCCCTGGATCCTTCCCACATTGGCGGCATATTTTCGAGTGCCGAAACTAGCCACGCCAGCGAGAAGTCGTCGCAGGGTGTAATTTTAAGGCAACCATGTAAAAGTCTGGCAAGGCGTTGTCCAAACACTGGGAGCCGTCTCTGGTCTTTAGGCACAGCACGGTTTGCTTTAAAAAGCTCGTACTGCGCCTTATCTATGGATTTTCGGAGTAGGGTCGCTTTAGTCGTATCCATCATAAAGCCACTTCTGTCCTGCACCACCACACGGTACAGTTTAACAGCAGTGGCATATGACACCACCTGCGGCCCTTCTCGTCCAATAGCCCTTCCCTCGGTTTCGCCCAGTCTCGTCAGATCAGTAAAAGACCCGTGAGCCATGCACAGTTTCTTGTCCGCACCGGCAAGACCCGGCGACACCTGGTCAGAGCTTCGTTGGCGTTTAGTCGGTCGTGTTGAATCTACGCCCTGACATGAAGCACCATTAGCCTCAGATACCACATCAGCCCTAATCGGCGCGGTTGAGGCACCGTCGCACCCCTTTTGCACCCCGCCGACTCCCTTGTCCAACGGACATGGTGTCTGCAGAGGCCTACTCGGGAGCTGGACCTCACCGTTACCTTTTGCAACCTCTGTTGGTATCGTTGGCTTATTCTCCTTAATTTTCCTCTTTTCGAGGTCTTTATTAATTTCGGCATTTGCCGTTTTAATCGGTTTGCGGTCCGTCACAACCGCGGATCCGTCTGCACAGCCGCCCGGCACACTGTCCCTGACGGGAAGGGCCGAATGGTGGGACATCACCACTGAGTAGTTTGGGTCCGGCGCCCCGTCGATGACTACACCTATTTTGCTCGGGTTTATTCGGGCCATGCACGCCATGACAGCCGGCGCAAGTTCCGTTAGCCCCGTAACCTTTGCATTGCCTTCTAGACACTGATTTATGGCATCAGCTCTTACGGCCTCCTCTTTGAGGTAGGCAGATTGTTTTTTTCGGTGGTTTTTACCACCGGTTTTGTTTGGCAAGGTGGAACTAGGCCTCGAAGCCTCGTTGCCACCTCGCCCAATACCTTCTGCGCCCAACACAGCGCCAGAGGACGCCTCCAGCTGTCGCAGCCTCTGCATCCTTCTCTTCGCTTGTCCAGGGCGCCTCTTCTTCTGCACCGGTCCAGGTCCATTTGACCGCGCAGCCATCTCCTTTGCCGCAGGTGTGGCCCCAGTAGCAGCAGCGGTCGGCAGAGCCTGGGACTCCACTCCACCGTCGCCTTCGGTAGCACATTTCTCACTCTGCAGCCCGGGTACCGTAGAGCGCCGGTCGCTAGCCGGATCGCATGGCACAACGTATTCTTTTACTGTTTGTCCTTCCATATCAAAATAATGTAACTTGAAATCTGAAACTGAGATCTCATTATTAGTTGGGCATTAAGTGCTAAGCGAAAGCAGTGGCCCAAGCTACTTCTCCCCGGTATTTCGCATGTAGATGGTGAGCGGGCCTGCCCGAGAAACACACGGATGACCTCAATCTCCACCTAACACGCCGGCCACGGGCAGCCGCGAGGTGGGATGTTGTGCACGGCATACCAAGTGATGATTTGAAATGCCGTTCACCCCATCCCTCCCCTCTAGTGCCCTCCCTCTTTATCCGGGCTTGGGACCGGCACCGTACTTCTGTTATTGAGCTGAAAGCGGAATTTAATCCAAGCAGCTAGTTTAAGCAATAGACAAGAGCAAAGCGGCGAGGTTCAAGAGCAAAGCGGCGAGGTATGATCTAATACTACCTTGCCTTTTTTCTATCGGAATGCTCGTAGCTCGAAAAAGCGACATCGTTTCATGGTCGATGTTCCAAAGACGAACGAAGAGATTTGACTCTACTTTTGTGATAAGAACATCAAGACTGTGGCGTTGCGTGAGTGTGTTTTTCCCGATGGTTACAATCTTTGTGTCTTCAAGTCGAGAGCGAATCGGTTTCTTCTAAGTAAACACGCTCCATCGTAGACCGCATCGTCGTTTCACATCAGGCGAGATGGCGGTCAAGTGAAAACGTACAAAAGTTAAAAAAAAAAACAGACAAAAAAGGAAGAGATTCTCAAATAGGTCGTGTTTTTTATGTATGTTAAGCGATTCTGCCAATTGTGAATTGAGTTCAATATCAAATCATAATCTGAATCATACAAATTAAATCCAAATTTACAAATAAATGATGAAAAATTAATAAAACGGTGCATCTAACACATTACAGACCTGACAGAAAATGACGCGACAACGCGACGCCGTGTGACGTAGTGAAAACACAACCGGAAATTAGCGTCAGTTGACGCGTCTGTTTGCTTTTTTCCATTATGTGTGACGTCACTGCCGGGACAGTCGCCCGCAAAAGGATGGGGCATCAATGTCCCTCGCGACGTAATAATTTTCATTCGGTTTCAATGCAATGGAAATGATTCGTATTTTACTGGTTGTTTCAAATTGACTACTTGTTAAAGAGTATTGTTACACCATAATAGCATGATGGATAAAATTGGACAAAGACGACTGAGGCGTTGTATGTCCTACAGTGAGCTGATTTAAGTACATGTATTTAGTAGTGGTAGAACTCTTTGCAGAGTGCGCCTGAGGTAGTACCACAACGTTGTACTTTATTCTACCGCCAATGTGCAAATATTACTGTCTTCCGGTAGGTCTACCGCCTAACGCTCTTGCTTTCGGCTATGCTTTGATTTGTGACGTCATCGGCCAATTTGGTACCGCCGATGAAAGCCGAACACTACAAATGCTTTCCGTTCTAAGGAAAGCATTAGTAGCTAGATGAATGAACGAAACTCCATATATTGGCACTAAAATAGCGACCGCCTAATGTTTTATCTGCTTTCAAGCAAAGCATTATCGGCTTTGAAGTCATTTCATGAAAGCATCGCCAAATGAGGTGTTGTTTTGGAATTCTAGTAGTGTAATTCTCAAATATTTTCGTTAGATACTGCCATGTAAAGCAATCAAAACTAGCACGGTGAATATGTACTATTGCGGGAATACCAATAACATGCCAAGTTTCGTTAGAATCAGTGATTTTACTAAAAATAAGTGTGTCACTGAATTTTACTATGGGGAAGACCACTTTCGAGGGCGTAATTCCCTCTTGCATCTTTCCCGAAAGAAGAGACATCAAACCTGAGATAAAGGTAACAAGCAACTTATAAAAATAACTAGAAACCCTTTTTGTTTTGATAGTAAGTAATACCTATTTATTTATTATCATTTGTGATTTAATACTTACATTCACTAATTGTTACAGAAACTGGCTGCATTAAATACCTACTATTCAAAGAAGTCTAAGAATGATTTTCCTATACTTACCTACCTCATTGATGCGAGTACAGTGATATTGCAAGGTTGACAGATGCCCATAAAAGAAAAAAATATTGGCCAGAATTGGCATGTTCCTCTTGTTTGATGGTAAGTAAAACAAAATCTTTGAACATGTTGGGTCCCTCATGTTCACCTTAACTGGTAGCTTGGAATGAATACCAAGGAAAATGTGATGAAATCTTAAAAGAAGGGTAAATTAATAAGTCATTATTTTAAACATTCAGAACTGCTTGAGATCAATATTACTGTGAGAGACCGTTATCATTACCTCGACTGTTATCAACAAACAGCAGTACATTAAGGCACTAATATTATGATGCTTTTGAATATAAAATAGCAAGCTGCAAGCAGTAATGTGGTTCACAATAGGTAATAACTAGCAAGTATTCAATTCCATAAATATATATACCTACATAGGTAATTTATGAACCAGTCTCCTAATATTGTAAATGTGAAAAATTGTGATGATTGAAAGATATAATATGTACTTTTCATAACAGCAAAATAATTGGATGGAACTGTGCGGATATAGCCATGGGGTGCTGCTATTCATGTGATGAAATGTTAATATCTTATATCAATATAATTAGATTTTGTTTTTGTTTTAGGAGTCAAGACTGCGGGCTGCTCCCGTAGCTTACAAGAAAACAAGTTGTCTCACAAGCAAGACATTGGGTCATCAAACCCATTCAACTGTTAGAAAATGATTGATAATAAATACACCCTTTAAACAATATAATACATTTCTTTAGTGTTATGATTCCATAGTCTGCCTGAGGAAATAGAAAACTTTTGTCTAAATCATTCTACGACCAAGAGCAAACATCATATTCAGTTTGAACAGCTAGTAGGATAGTATGGCTGCTGGTGTCTTAGTTGGTAGCACAGACTAAGTAGAGAGGTACGTTGGTAGTAAGTCTGCCATGCGAAGCCGTGGGTTCTATCCTCACACAGTACAAATATTTGTACTGTGGTTGGGTGTTCTCTATGTATAATAAGTATGCATTTTTTAAATACATACTTATATAATATGATTATGTCAGCTGTCTGGCACCCATATTACAAGCTTTACTTAGTTTGAGGCTAGATGGTGTTGTTTGTGAAATGTTCACCAGCAATTTTAATAACTAATAGGAAATCTTCCTGTTCAATAGTTGTATGGTTGCTTGCCATCAGGCATTATCTCATCTCTCTTCTACTCCATATATCTACACAGATTAAACTAATCCGTGTATATTCATAAATCATTACATTGGTGTACTACAATAAAATTCTCATTTAGGATACAGAAAATTTATTAAAACAATAATATTTGTTATTCTTGTTGGTGCATCTGATATAAATAAATATTATATCAGCTATCTGGGGCTAGATGGTGTTGTGTGTGAGATGTCCACCACCAATATTAATAACTGTAATAGAAAACCTTGTTACATCTCAATCTCAAGGTGTCGACGGTTAAGTATGGTTAGGACTTCTCCATGAATGTACACAGATAAATCAATCTGTGTAGATTCATGGATCATTAAGAAATCATAACATTGTAATCATAATATTCTACAATAAAATTCTCATTAAGGATACAAAAAAATAATTAAAACACAATATGGATTGTTATTGTTGTTGATGCAACAGATAAATTTAATTTTCAGTACTTTGACAATCACACTTAAAATATTTGTTTTAATAAATCAGCAACATCACTTCAGGAAGGTGTTCTGGGAGTCGAGATGGTTTCAGATAAGCCTGATGTATCGGCCACTGCAAACCATAACGCATAACAATAGATATATCTGAAACAAAGAACTTTTATTTTTAACATGTAACTTATTGATCTAGTGGTAACACTTTGCCAAGTTTGTGTTCCGGTTTGAAAGGCAATGTTTCCAGAAAAATTACAGGGCTTAGAGATATAACAACTTAGATATCTGGGTGATGAGCGCAGTGCTAGGTAATGATTTGGACTCTTCATGTTTCAATAGCTGCGTGTCCCTGTGATGTTATATGGCAGGCAGGTTGCTTACCATCAAGCACATAAAAATCTGCCTGGGGAAGTCAACACCTTTGCCTGTTATTCTACCGCCACACAGTAATGCGCAAACAGAATCAGGACTACTACAAGTTTATGATGGAGGATTATCACTTAGGAGGGTGAAGTTTGCACAGAAATCACAGGGCCTAGATAATCTCTATCTATCCCTGTGATCTCTATCATTAGATAGTCATCTAATATCTCTAGGTGACAAGTGCAGTGTAGTGTTAGGCAATGATTTGGACTCTAGTTCCAATAGGTTTGTGACACTGCTGTTATGGGCAGGTTTGTTGCTTACCAAGAGGAACATCTACCTATCACTTCTAAAGACACACCAGTTCACCTGAGCCGCCGCTTCGACAAACATTATATCTATACTAATATTATAAAACAGCCCAATTTATGCTACTGCTGGGACTCTGGACAAATTTTGACAAACTTACGTAAGTATACATCACCACTAAGAATAATACTCGGAGATGTAAGCGGAATTCGAACCCACAACCTCACGAAATGTGAAAACAAGCTTAACAACGATTGACACTATTAAAATTTACCTATTATCATTAAATACCTCATAAAATACAGTGTACAAATACTTGTTTTTGTCATCGCCGAAGTCGTTTTTATAGGGAATCGCTAGCTAGATAGCTCCTGAAGCAAGAGTGAGCGAACTGCATGACTTTAAAAAGTAAATATCACGATAACAAATATTATATTAGATATTTATAATAATATTATGTTATAATTGTTTATCATAAATAAATGTAATGTTTACCTCAGATGGAGGTTATGAAAAGTATACACAAAAACAATGTTGCCAGCCAAATATATCTAAACAATGCTAGGCTTACGTGGGTATTTTTTTTTACTACAATTAACTCTGGCGAAGAATAGGTAACTTGTGAAACTTTCTTGCGATGAAAACTTCTGTTTAAAAATGTTTTCACTGAATTTGAAAAGAAAAACGACGATTTTCTATCAATTACGGATATTTGAAATTTATGTAGATTTTTAGAAATAAACCCTAGGAAGAAATTTAAAAATACGGTGGGAACACTTAGAGTAATTGTCAAATATTGCGTTCCGTTTTTTGTTTTTTTCCTATCTTCGGTTAATCGTAGTGCTAATAATGCTCTTCCATATTGACCTAAATAAATAAAATAAAACAGATTTATAGCAAATCTAGTAATTTGAAATATGAACTGATGCTTTTTGACGTTTTAGCTGTTGTACAAACTCATAAAATATTTTCGAATTGACTAGTTTGACGAAACCGATTACGTGGTGTCGAAACGTAATAACGAATGCCTTACTTCAATTGTTTTTAATCTGTGATTACTTGAGCAATTTTTTAAAGCAATAGTAGTTAGGCGATCGCTCTAAAATGAAAGCATTACATTACAAATGCAATGAAGACATCTCATGCTTTCCGAATGCTTTAGAGTTAGGCGGTAGACCTACCGGTTGAAGGGCAATGTTTCTAAAAAGCCGTGCTAGGTTTATACTATTCATGATCCAATAGCTGCGTGTCACTGTGCTGTTATGGACAGGCATGTTGCTTATTAGTTCTGCTCATTTCGTCACGATATGATTGAAAAAACTGTCTATGATAACGATGATCACAAAGGAGTTTCATATTGTAGCTGCTTATATTCTGTAGCAAATCCCTTTGCTATCCAAAGATTTGGGAACGTCAACGCATGTAGCTAGAAGTATGCTACTGAGTGTTTTAAGCTAGAGAGACAAACAAGTAGACTGCCATTTGATAGTAAGTGGTACCCGCCGCTTTTGTTCTGCTCATCAAATGTGTTCACAAAGCTTTGTCAACTCCGATAAGCGTTTAAAATAACCTATTCGTAATGATTTTGTACGTTGCCAGAAAGATTCCATCATCATCCACAGCTTTATTTTACATATTGCTGGTAGAGCTCTTTTTTATAACTTAACATCAGACGAGACTGTGATCAAATGCAAATTTAAAAAAAAAACTACAACCTGCGATAAAGACGGAACTGCATATTTAAAAGTCCTTTAACGTCGGTTCAAAGTCGAGTCCAGGCTCGACACACAATTAGTACGATATTGTCGACCCATCTTGCAGCTGGACGTCACATACTTTGCTTACCTTACCTCGGCTATCACTCGGTCATGACTTGACGTAGGTTTTTCTAAGACTTCCAGAGACGATATAACATATCTTGCAAGTCTGAGGTAGAAAACAATAGAATAGCGAAACGTTGAGTGTTTTCCAATTCAACAAAGAAGGATGAGCGCCTCAGTCATCAAAACCTCGTAATAAAGAAACATTTTCAGTCCCAGTAACGTCGTTTTTTCCAAATTAAAAGCCTATTCTTACAATAAAAAGTTTCCTCAAGGCGAGGTATTAATGCAAAACAAAAGTCCCGCTATCTCGTGCGGGGCGGGAGGCACTAAATTACTGAATGGGCGTCAACCCGCGGCCATGTATCAATCAGGGCGGGCAGGATTTATGGGACAGCTCACTTCGCAATCGTTAGCCTCCACGACGAAACGTACCCTGTTGAAGCTTCTGTACTTTTTTAAGTAGTTTCGGGCTCTGGTACTGAGGGGTGCGGACTGCGGAGCTGATTGCGGGCGTTTGGGGATTTTTGGCGAATGGAATTATTTTTGGCATATTTCAAACATTTACGCTTTCACGAGTCAAAAACCTGTTGAAATTTTGGGCAAGGCCAGATCAGAATATACTATTTTGAACCCCTGACTTAAAAATGACGAGATGTTAAAAGCTGGACGTATCTATGATTATGTCTGTGGCGTCGTAGCTTTCAAACGGATGGACTGATTTGGATTTTAACGTTCTTTGATACGTAAATAATTAGTCGGGAGTGTTAGTATATTTAATGCAACGTACGTAACGTTGCATAAAATATACTGAGGTTTTGAAGTGAAAATTTCTTTAGGCGCGCCTAGACAGATTTTTCCTGGGCTGTGAATTGAATTAATTCGTCACGCTCGGGTATGATAAGAAAGCTCTGGGTAAAATCGGGACCATGGTTATTAGCCTTCTAGAATTACGTCAGCCAATGGGAAATGCTGAAAGGGCGTGGACAGGCCATCATGGCATGGCCATCTAGAAACGCATCAGCCAATGGGAAATGCTGACGTATTTCTAGCTGGCCATGCCAAGATGTCGAGGCCACGCCCTCCGGTTACACCCGTGTAGTTTCCAAGGTAAGCTATCAAATTCTGAGTTATAAGTTTTCACTTCTATCGGCAGTTCCTATGACTGCCAATTATTTATTCTTTATTTAATGCATACACTTGTTGTAATATCATAATATATTGTAACAAGTAGTAAGTAGTATGCAACAACACGCTTATCTATAACAGTACTCGTACATAACCTATCAGCCTTTTTTATTATGAAGAGTGACGAGACTAGCAGGACATATGCCTGATGGTAAGCAACATGCCTGTCTATAACAGCAGAGTGACACGCAGCTATTAGAACATGAACGAGTACAAATCATTACCTAGCATTGCACCGCGCTCGTCACCCAGAGATATAGGATCTTTTATCTCTATGCCCTGTAATTTCACTGCCGTTCAAACCGAAACACAGTGGTGGATGACTAATGACTTTGAAAGCTTCTTGGAACATTTGAGTTTCCTTACGATGTTTTTTGTTTCACCATTTTTAAGTCCGCAATTTTACGAACATTATTTCGAAAAGACAGTAGTGCGCCGGAGATTCGAACCGCAGTTGCTGTTATCCTGACTAGACCAGCCGTAACTTTAGTTTCTCTTGTCTCAACCTATTTGTCTAACAAACATGTTAGTAGAATATAATAATAAAAATAACATCAGAAATTTAGCTACAAATCGATTGAAAATTCAACCTCCGTCAAACTCGAAGAAGAAAATTTATAAAAATGCAAATCTCCGTTTTAATTCTGGCAAGTGTCACGATTAGCCGCCTTGAGGGTACAGTCGCGCAGATAAAGCACAGTGAGGTACAGTCGCAGATAAGCGGCTTTCATTACTACGGTGTCGCCGGGTGAATGGATGGCGACACCAACAAATCTAGCTGACAAGAGTTATTTGTTGCTTGGAGGTTATGTCACCGACTGTACTCTGCTCACTGGACAGGCTTCTGGATGATACACTTGACTAAACATACAGCTATACACGATGATCTTACTAATATTAGAAATGTTAAATTTTTGATATTAGTTGCTTAATCACGGCGGAAGGCTTTAACAATTCGGGTTGAAATTTGATTAAGTAAAATTTTTGATTATAGTCTGGTATAGTGTATAGGCTACTTTTTTATTTCTGGAAAGTAAATAGGAACTACGTGAGTAAACTGCAGAGCGCTGCTAGTATAATTATATTATGCATATAGTGTAGAAAATACTTTTGTTATCCTAAATTACTATTACCAAGTATTTATGTTAAAAAGTTCACTTCAAAAGTCCTACAAAATTGTATTCAAATGATGTGCGAAAGTTTGCATTTGTTGTTCAATCATGTCAGAACGTCTGAACGAATTGGGTGAAAATTAAATAAAACAAGCTACACAGTCCAGCTATACAGTCTGGAATAAAGGATAGACTACTTTTCAGCTCGAGAAAATAACAGGAACGTGGGTGAAACAGCAAGGCGCTACTTCCTTTAAATCTAATAAACTAGGTTCGACGGTGTTGTTAGTAATAAAACAAAACAAACACATTTAATTTTGTATTTGAACACATTTAGTACGTAGTGGTAGGACTCTTGGTAGAGTTCCCCTGGAAATGGTATGTTACTAGTTTTTAGCTTGTCTCAAATCTTTGTTGTAGTAGTGATAGAATTATTTGCGAAGTCCGTCCGGAGATGTACCACACCTTCGCTAGTATTAGACTACAGGCCCGTGAACAAAATTTACGTAGTAAATTAACCACCAGGAGACCTATGTAGGATGATAGAAGACTATAAAGTAATAAGATTCAGCACTATGCCGTCACTTGTAAGCTGTCCAACTGAGTACAGACGAAGAGGGTGGGTCGCAACCCTCAATCATTTCTCCTTGTCGCACGATTTTTGTACGGCGTTGGAGAATAAGCGACGATTCACACGGCGCAGCTGCCAACCGCGCCCGCGTGCGGGCGCGGCAGATTTCCATATAAAATTGAATTCAATTCACACGATGCGGTTTAAGGCCGTGGCGGCTGCGGCAGCCGCGCGGCGTCCGCGTGGCTGCGCGCGATTCTTGCGCAGTAGCTTTCCGGAGCAGAAACCGCGAAAACCTGCGGTCTCGTGAGTATTGAAACAAAACCATCGCGCGCCGCGGCGCCGCGCCCGCGCGCGGGCGCGGTTGGCAGCCGCGTTGTGTGAACCGGGCCTTATAGGTTAGAAGTGGTATTGAAACTATAATAATAATTATAAATTTTAAGTTTTTAATTATTAGTTTGTCGGAAAAATTCGTGATTTTCCAACGATTTACAGATTAAATTTGGGCATTTGATTATGTACGGCATTGGTTCCATACAGTTTCAATACCTCTCCTAATCCATTATTTCGCAATGTACAAAAATCATGCGACAAGGAGAAATGATTGAGGGTTGCAACCCCCCCTCTTCGACTGTACTCAGTTGGACAGCTTACAAGTGACGGCATAGTGCCGAATCTTATTATTTTATACCCTTCTATCATCCTACAAAGGTCTCCTGGTGGTTCATTTACTACGTAAATTTTGTTCACGGGCCTGTAGTCTATAGTTATTCTACCATCAAACACTAATGTGCAAATATTATTGTGTTCCGGTTTGAAGGTACATTCCAGATAAAAAATACATTTGAAATATCTCAACCGATTTTGATGAAACATATTAAAATTTTGCTGGGCTTTCCCGGCCAATTTAAGGTGAATTAATCAATGTCGGCATAGCGTCGAATAAAATCGAAATAGTTTAATCGGCTCGGGAACTCCGATACCACAGCTATGAACATACACAAGCGCACTCATAAACAAACACTTTTTGCTAACTTTTCTTTTCACATTGTGGCATTTGTGTTCACTTATGAATTAGCGCCACAAATAACGCCTGTACAATGTTTTTACTAATAGTAATATTTCTGTTTTTTTTTAAGTCACAATAAAGGGTTATCTATCTATCTATACAAACACACACACATAAATAAAGAGAGGCAGGCACTGTTGTCGTTTTGCGTCCGAAGTTAAAAACACAAAACCATTCGCCCATATTCCGAATAAATAGTTCCGGCTCATCAAGTGTTATTCAAGAACAATGCGGCTAGTTGCCGCTCTGGCTAATCACCGGAGCGTCTGGTTTCGTTGACATCTCGCTTCACAGCTGAAAAGATCGCTACTACTCGTGTAATTGGAATGCTAGACAATAGTTTTTAACGCGCTACTTTAGTGAAATTTTACGCGGGAGAAGAGAATAACGGGGACCATTTTCAGAATACATCTACCATGAATATCTGTTCTGTGTTTTCTTAAAAGTTGTCATTAAACCAACAACGCAAAAGCCACGGGTGTTAGAAACTTAATGTATTTCTCTGTATGTGTATGTTCCCGATTCCGTAGATCGTAGCTCCCGATCTGATGAACAAGTTTCGATGTTGATCTCTCTGTATGTGTATGTTTGACTGTGGCTATGGCTCCCGATCTGATGAACAGTGTTCGCTTTTGTTTTTTTGTTTGGTTTAAAAGTAAGTTACACAGGAGTTTGATGAAAATCGCGCCGCGATGGTAGACCATATATTTTTACAAAACTCCTTAAAATAAATATATGTATCGAATGAAATGGTTTTACTAGTTTCCGAGAACTGGCAGCAAATTTTGGGTAGATATTTGAGGCAAACTAAAAACTTGTTACAAAGCTCTTCTATTATACCCCAACATGTAGGCTGGTGAGTAGCGGGGTATCATTTTATCCTAGTTCCTACTAATGTCAGAAATGCGAAAGTTTGTATGTTTGTTGCTCAATCACGTCGTAAAACCCGAACGGATCGGGTGGAAATTTAGAGTACATAAAATATAGATTATAGTCTAGAATAATGCAGTCTACTTTTTACACTTGGGATAATAACGCAAACTCTAACAAAACGCGTCAAAACCGCGGGGCTCTACTAGTTAACCATACAAACGAAGTTATTGAATTGGTGCCTTAACGAAAGTTATTTAAAGTAGTTAATTGAATGCGCTTACGATTTAGTATGCCATTTCTGCATAACATAGAAATACCTATCAGATTTACAGTAAGTAGTGTCTAAGCTGGTGCTACACCAGTCACATTAACTTTCTCACTCTCCGTGCCGAGCATTCTGTGGGCGCATTGTTCTAAGCATCTAATACCGTCACAAAGTAGGCAAAGCTCCACCACTTATACACTATCACCTGATATAAGGTGCGTTCACATTTAAGGAAACAAATAAATAAGGGTGGAATTTTTTCACACAACACCAGCTAATTGCAAACTAAGCAAAGCTTATATTATCTTTTTTATGTGTGTATTATCGTGTGTATTATCTTGATGGCAAATAGCTTATTTATTACTTATATTATTCAAAATACATACTCTTACTTATTATAGAGTACATAGAGACAACTAAACACTTCAGACCAGCATCACAAAAATATCACAAAAATATTTGCACTGACTGGGAATCGAATTACAAGTTCAAGTTTCACCAACTCCAAAAAATGAGGAGGTTCTTCTAAACACAGAGCTCATCAAACCTCGGAGTCGGGGACAGGGCCGGATTTAGGGAGGGCAAACGGGGCATACGCCCCGGGGCCTCTACAAACGGGGGTCCTCCACAGAGACACGTCGAGAAAAATAAACAAATTTCGCCACTGAACATCTTTTGCGTTACTTTTAAACCATTTGTGGTCCGGGTTTTTGCTTGAGAAATCTTAACCCTAGGGGGGGGAGTGTATTTCAACGTCCCCAACGAAGCTCCGCCCCGGGGCCTCTAAATCCGGCCCTGGTTTTTTTTTATAGAAAAAATTGGCAGGCATAGGAACTGCCGATAGAAGTGAAAACTTATAACTCAGAATTTGATAGCTTACCTTGGAAACTACACGGGTGTAATAGGAGGGCGTGGCCTCGCCATCTTGACATGGCCATCTAGAAATGCGTCAGGTTTTCCCAATGGGTTTCTAGATGGCCATGCCATGATGGCCTGGCCACGCCCTTTCAGCATTTCCCATTGGCTGACGTATTTCTAGTTGGCCAATAGCCATGGTCCCGAGTTTACCTGAAGATTTCTAATCATACCCGAGCGTGACGGTAGAATTCAATTCACAGCCCACGAAAAATCTGTTTAGGTGCGCCTAAAGAAGTTTTCAATTCAATAAATAATCTACCTAACTTTTTTAGACATCTAACCCATTCCTTTTATTAGTTTATGCTTGCCGAAAAAAAAAGTATTTTTGGTAAGTATGATTTAATTTAAAAGTTAAGTGTGGCCACACCTCTACGCTACCATCCGTACTGTGGCACCCATACAGTACCACCTCCGTGCATAATATCAGGAGATCGGAAGGCTTTTTAACACAAGCCTATAAATACTTAGCTAAATACCTGGACTGCTGTTAAGGGGAAGAGCTGAACTACTAGACTGGATATTTTGTTGCAAAACTATCACTGAAGTTGACGCCCGAATAATTCTTGCTTCTGTATTGTAAAACTTAGTATAGCTACTGTTTCTTTTTTATACGCCACAAACATTGAGTAGTTTATACTAATAACTTATTTATTTTTAAAATACCTATGGAAGTTGGATTGGGATGGTCTTAAGCGTAGGGCTAGGCGCGCAGAAGGCCTAGGATCCGTATTATTTTTATATGTTAATTGATTACATTTTTGCCTGTTATTCTAAGCCAAGCAGTAATGTGCAAATGTAACTGTGTTTTAGTTTAAGGCAAAACGTTCTCAGATAAATTACAGGACACAAAAATAAATCGACATACAAATATATATCTGGGTAACGAGCGCAGTGCAGTGCTAGGAAATGATTTGTACTCTTCACGTTCATTATATAGTGCTGTTATGTGCAGGCGTATTTCTTGCTATCAGGCACATAATCTAGTAGGTAGTCCCGTCACTGTTCCCTATGAAAAAATCTACACATGTACGTATAGAGCGTTTAAAGCGTACATGAAACATAATTTAAATCATTCCAAACAGTTACTGTTTAGTATTATACCAGAAATACCGACCTGGGGCCCATTAGCAAGTCTTTCAAACATTCATAAATGCCGAATACCGATTTTAACGTTACTTCCTAATTGCAAACCAAGTTAACCACTACGATCGGACGATCTCCAGGCGAACTCCGGTCCAGAATTCCCAGAACGATCCTGCGTTCTGGAAACGGCCAATCCAGTAGCCCCTTCACGAGTAAATAGTCCAGCACTAATCCCGTAGCGATATGTTCCCGTCAATACGCATTCCCGCACAATATTAACGTTTTAAACCCGAAAAAACACCAGTTAGAAAAAACAACGAGTCACTCGAACGATACCGGCGTAACGAGACGTCACTTGTCAGCCGCTGTCAAACCATAGATCCGCTATGATTTTAATGTTGCCCGATTATACGGAACAAAACCCCCGACCAATTGAACTCCAGGTCAATTTTAGAAAACCAGTATTTAGCAACTAGTACTTAATAACTAGTATTTAGCAGTATCCGGACCTCAAATAAAACGAAATTCCCACTTTGACCCGAAAGTGGAAATCAAACCAAAAAAAACTTTACCAAAAATAGTAATAAAACTAAATTAAATTTTAACCATGAAAAATACGTATATCTAATAAAGGGGCAAGCGTGCCAGAGAGGACACCGCGCGCTGAAGTCTGGAACCAGAAATCAGGATCTCCGCCACGCGGGGTGTGCCATCAGTACCAGATATCAATTTTAAAATACGTCCCCTACGCCAGAGTAGGGGGGCCAAATTTGCCTCTTTTAATAATACTAAGTCCCCTTCCCGAGGGGCCTCCGTCCTATCTGTCCATTTTACCCGTTGTTGCAACAGATGCAAGTACTCGGCCGACCAGCGCCTCCAGAAGTCTTGACTTATTTGCTGCAATAACTGAAAACGGGACAGGCGTCCGGGGCGCTCATCCTTCCAGGGATACTCCGGCAACGCGGTTAAAGGCTGACCGATCAAGAAGTGACCCGGCGTCAAGACTTCTAGATCGTTAGGGTCAGGCGAGATTGGACAGAGAGGACGGGAATTAAGCACTGCCTCCACGCGGCATAGTACCGTGACTAACTCTTCCCAAGTTAACACGGTTTCCCCGATGACACGGCGGAGATGGGTTTTAGCAGACTTCACCGCAGCCTCAAAAATTCCTCCCCAGTGAGGACAGGCCGGCACACTAAATTGCCAGCTGATTCCCCGCTGGGCGAGAGCCAGACTTAAACTATTATTACCAGAATTTAAAAAATTATTAACTTCGCGTAAATAATTCGCCGCCCCTCGATAATTTGTGCCATTGTCCGAACGTATTAAAGAGGGTACTCCTCTTCGCGCTACAAAGCGATCCAGCGCCGCGACAAAGGCCTCCGTAGACAGCGCAGAGACCAGCTCCAGGTGGACGGCTTTGGTGGCCAAACACACAAAGACGCACAGGTAGGCTTTAACGACCTTGGCGTTACGCAACGTCGATGACTTGACCGAGAAGGGCCCAGCGAAGTCCGTTCCGACCCCGTCGAACGGCCTCGAGGGAGAAATCCTATCCGGAGGAAGATCTCCCATCATGGGCTGCATGGTAGACGCCTTGAGCCTATAACAAGGGACACATCTAAACAGCACCTTTCGGACCGCCCTGCGAGCCGACAAGATCCAGAATTCACGCTGCAACACAGCGAGAAGCGCGCCACATCCAGCGTGCGCGTTACCGATATGCCGATCGGTGATCAGCAGGTCCACCAGAGGACCTCCTTTCGGTAGCAACAGGGGGTGCCTGCTGCCGTACGGCAGGTTGGCTTTCCGGAGCCGACCTCCTACGCGCAGAAGACCATCCTGATCTGTGAAAGGGTTCAACTTGGCGACCGCACCCTTCAAGCGAGCGCGTCCGCAGCGCAGCGCCTCAAGTTCCGTCGGAAACCTCTCACCCTGCACCAGCCGAATGAGGTGCAGCAAGGAACTCCGACGCTCCTCCACAGTGGCGATCTGGTCACTCCTCCTCTGACGAGGGTGACGACAGTTGTGGATGAAGCGTTTAATCCAGCTAGTTACCCCCAACAACTTATCCAGCTTGCTGTAACGACCCGTCAACCAGTCAGGGTCTGGGGGCACTTCCGCCACAATCGCATGCACGCGGACTCCGGGCAGCTCCGCTCGCTCCAAGTCCGCGCCGAGAGCTGGCCAGGAAGCTTCTGGCTCCCGCAGCCAGTCCGGACCCCACCATAAGGGGTGATCAACTAGCTCCGGCGCGGAACAGCCGCGCGAAGCACAGTCAGCGGGGTTCAACTCACCCGGGACATGTCTCCAAACCATGTCCAGTCCAATGTTTTGGACTTGGGAAACCCGATTTCCCACAAAGGTCTCCAAGGTGTGAGGGGCTGCTCTTAACCAGGCAAGCACGACCTGACTGTCAGACCACGCATAGACATTCCGGATGTCTATCGAGGTGGACAGTTCCTGATATACATGCTTGAGCAGCCGAGCAAGTAATGTGGCTCCGCTCAATTCCAGTTTCGGAATGGTGAGTCGTGTCCTGATAGGAGCTACCTTGCTCTTCCCCAATAAGAGCGTGACATTGACGTGGCCTCCAGCGTCAACTGTACGCAAGTACACAGATGCGGCATAGCCCAGCTCGGACGCATCACAGAACCCGTGCAGGCTGATCCGGCTACAGCCTGGTGGCAGAATGCGCCGGGGCAACGCCACTCGATTGACCGTTTCGAGGTCAGATATTAAACGAAGCCAAGTGTTAAGCGAGTCTCCGACCAGGGGGTCGTCCCAGGAGACCTTCAGAGTCCAAAGTCGCTGTAACAGACACTTGGCTGCGAACAGAACCGGACTGATCCAACCGTTTGGATCAAACATCCTGGCGATGGTGGACAAAACCATCCGTTTTGTCCACGCGCGTGTGGCCTCCAGCGCCACCCGAAAGGTGAAGATGTCAGCAACCGGTTGATACTGCATGCCCAGAACCGCAATCCCGTGCGGATCGTCACCTTCCTCGAAGAGCCCCGGATCCTGCTGGTGATCGTCCGGGATACCAGCCAGGACGTTGGGGTCGTTAGAGAGCCATTTCCGAAGCTCATAGCCTCCAGATGCGAGAAGCTCTGTAAGCTCATCCCGGAGCAACAGAGCTTCCTCCACCGTCTGCGCGCCAGTGCAAACGTCGTCCATGTACAGGTCGCGTTCCAGAACTGCGGCTGCACGTGGGTACCGAGCCCGTTCTTGCTCCGCCAACTCCAGCAGTGAGCGGATCGCAATGAAGGGGCTTGATCTCAACCCATAGGTGTTGGTGTTCAACTCATACACCATCATAGGGTCCTGAGGACTTTCCCGCCAGAGGATCAACTGGAACCTCCTGTCCTCGGGGTGTATGACCGTTTGTCGGAACATCATACGGATGTCCGCTCCCAACACCACCTGATGCCTACGGAAATTCAGGATGATGTCTACAATATCCCGATGTAACTTCGGTCCAGCGTGGAGGCACTGGTTCAGTGACACTCCTGTCGAAGTCGGAGCGGATCCATCGAACACCGTCCTGAGTTTGCCTGTCGACGCTTTCAAAACAGCGTGATGAGGCAAAAAGTAGTGGTCCATGGTCGACCAGTCGTCGCGAGCCGGAGACATGTGGCCCAGTGCCTCATACTCCCTCATGAACTCGATGTACTTTTCCCGAAGTACAGGATCTCGAGCCATGCGTCGCTCCATGGACCTGACCCTTTTCTCGGCCAATGATCGAGACTGGCCCAGACGCGGGGGGTTATCCCGGAAAGGCAGCCTAGTCTCCAATCGCCCAGAAACCATTCTCCGAGTGTGAGCCTGATAAAAGTTCTCACACTCCACGTGCTCGGGATCCAGCCGAGACACGGTAGGCGGCTCTTCGATCTCCCAGAACCTCTGCATGATCTGAGCGAGGGCCGTTCCCGTAAAGGAAGCCTGATTCGACTGCTGCCACTCATCCACCATTCCCAAAATGGCGTTCCCGTAGATGGTGGGCAGCGCCATCAGCGAAGACTGGTCCAACAGTCTAGGCTTCCCGTTCATGATGTAACCCAGTACATCAGAACCCAACAAAAGATCTACCGGACCCGCCATCCCGAAGCGGGGATCCGCCAACCTGAGACCCTTAGTACAGGACAAAAGATCCGGATCTATGTCCGCCTGAGGAAGCCAACCGACAACCGAATCCATGACGGTAGCCCTGACCGCAATCCTTTCCGAATAGGAATGTACGGACGAGAAGGAGAGGCGGGTCTGTCCAGCCGACCGCACCTCTGTGTTCCCGACTCCCCGCAACGGAGTCGGTGACGGAAACCTAGCCAGGCCCAGGCGATGAGCAACCCGGGTTGTCAAAATGCACCCCTGGGACCCTGTGTCCAAGAGCGCTCGTATCCGGACGTAGTCGCCTCTTGGACCCCAAACCCTTAACCAGAGGGTGGGCAGCAGGACCACCGGTTGATCCTGTGCCAAGGGAACGGAGGCTAGTCATTCCCTCCGAGGCTCGTCCGAACCCGTCGGACTACAGGGCCCAGCCCAATATGGCTGCCGAGTGCAAAGGGCCATCGGAGGGGGGGCATATCCAGCTGCCCTGCCGTACCTAAAGTAGGGCGGGTGATAATCCAGCCTCGGATGTTCATGGAGGGGAGGCGTGTACGCCCTCCATTCCATCGGTCGCGGATCCAGCGGCGGAGAAGGATAACGCTGGGGAGGTGGCCCCCGTGGTGACTCCTGTATCACCCTTCCACCTCTCCAGTTCGCCCGCGTCCGCGCGGGCTGTGAGGTCGGTGACCGAGCCGCGTGCAGGACGCCCCTTGTTGGGCTGCCCGGTGCTGCCGTGGGTTGGGGTGGAAGGGGTGTGCTCCACGCTGTAGCCACTTCATGGTTGTACAATGCGTGGCTCTGCGTGGGAGCGCCCCCGCCCGTGGAGGGCCCCCTCCCTGAGGGCTGTCGACCAGCACCATCGCTCCTGACGCACAAGAGCTGATGGTGTGGTCCCCCACACCCAGGACACGGCCGTGCCGTGGGGCAGTCATTGTACAGATGACCCCCCAGGCACCCGTAGCACCGACGCAACCGCCGAACGATCCCTCGTCGTTCGGAGGTCGTCCGCGCAAGCAGGGCCGGACACTGCACCAGCGCGTGGAGCTGGCCACAGTTCGGGCACTCCTGCTCCGACGCACTCGTCACCGTCGCCGTCCGCTTCACCGCACCCTGAGTGCGGGAATTGGTAGGTCGCGGTCCTGTTCCGGCAGGGCCACGAGCTGACGCGACGGGCGGTGCCTCCTGAGGCGCCGACTCTGCCATCCTCGCCTCCCACTCCAGGACCCGAAGTAGCTCCTCAAACGTGGGGAAGACCTTCGGGTCGCCGTGAAGGCCCCTTTCCCGCTCGAACCGGGCGCGCAACTCCAGCGGCACCTTGCCCAGCAGGATGTGGACCAGCAGGAACGACCAGTGTTCTACTGGCAGTCCCAAGCTGCGCAAGGCGTTGTACGCCACCTTCACGGGCGTGAGGATTAGCGGCCGCAACTGAGACCTCTCAGTCACCTTCGGCAGCCCCAGTATTTGGGACACGTGAGCGTCGGCGAGGAGCCGAGGGTTTTGAAACCTCGTTTCCAGCAACTCCATCGCCGTGCCGAAGTTGTCGTCGTCCAGCTCCAGGTGCTGGACCAGGGAGAGTGCCTCACCCTCCAGTGACGTGCGGAGATAGGCCAGCTTCTCCGCCCTCGTCAAGTCCTTGCGTGAGTCCACGAGAGAGGCGAACATGCTCCGGAAGCCGCTCCACTCCCGCAGGTTCCCTGTAAACCTGGGCAAGTCCAGAGTGGGAAGGCGTCCCACTACACCCGAGCCCGCATCCCTGATGACGGGTCCCGAGCTCGCCCTTCCCTGACGAGACCTCTCCAGCTGGCGAACCCTTTCGGAGACCTCGTCGTAGACATCCAGGATGCGCCGCATGTCCGCCTCGATCCTCTCCATCTGCTCCTCAGGTGGAGACGGCCTTGCATCCCGCAGCGATCCTGCGCTCCTCTCAGCGACCTCCAGGCGCCTGTCGAGCTGTTCTTCCCTGTTTAGCAGCGCCTCCTCCCGGTCTCTCCGGCCGACCAATCCTTGCAAGGATTCGAACCACCGGAGCTGGTTGGCCAAATCCGAAGCCATTTTTAAATTTAAATTTAAACTTTAAATTAACCTAAGTTCGGACAATGTCACAACAAATATCAAAAACAACAATATATCCGCAACCTAAAAAACCGGATACCACTTAATACTAAATTTCCCGACAGTTTGGGGAGAAATTATAAACTGGGAACCCCCAAATATTCGGCTTACCCGGTATTTTTTGCCAGAAAATAAAAACAAAAAGGGAGTAATTACGGCCAACCACGCTCTGCTACCAAAAAATGTTTAGTATTATACCAGAAATACCGACCTGGGGCCCATTAGCAAGTCTTTCAAACATTCATAAATGCCGAATACCGATTTTAACGTTACTTCCTAATTGCAAACCAAGTTAACCACTTACCTATTGTTCCCGTCGTCGTCCAAAGTCCAGTTTGGTCGAAGGAATAAGGGAAGTGGACAAAAAAGGAATGTGGAACCCAAACCGGACGATCTCCAGGCGAACTCCGGTCCAGAATTCCCAGAACGATCCTGCGTTCTGGAAACGGCCAATCCAGTAGCCCCTTCACGAGTAAATAGTCCAGCACTAATCCCGTAGCGATATGTTCCCGTCAATACGCATTCCCGCACAATATTAACGTTTTAAACCCGAAAAAACACCAGTTAGAAAAAACAACGAGTCACTCGAACGATACCGGCGTAACGAGACGTCACTTGTCAGCCGCTGTCAAACCATAGATCCGCTATGATTTTAATGTTGCCCGATTATACGGAACAGTTACCATACTAACTTAGCGTATACAAAAAGTACTACGTCTGCCCGTGCGCTGGATGGAACCATTTCAAACAGCTCTGTGGCTCCCGTAAGTATTTAGGAACTGTTTCAAATCTACATACATATTTATACTTTTATTCTAAGTTATATAGCTCAAGAGTTTTTTTGTTTGAACGCGATAATACTATAATTACTGAACCGATTTCAAACATTATTTCACCGTTGGATTTCCACGTGATCCTAAAGTGCTATAGACTATAAATATAACATGAGTGAAGCCGGGGCGGACCGCTAGTGCGGTGACCCGAATGCTGGATCATCCTTGTTAACAAAATACTATCAAAAAGTAGGGGGTTTATAAATATGTAGTGCCATAACAATTTTGTACTAGTTTAAGTAGGCATAACGTTTTTAGAACTAATGATAATGTACCATAAAAACCACACATTAAGAAAAGCATAACAATACCTAAACATAAATGTATATGTTAACACTACCTGCAATCCAAGATTTCCTAACATTTTTAGCTCCATCCAAAGGTTATCTGGAAAAAACTGCTTTAAGCAATAAGACCGCCCTTACTCTATATAAAACTGTGACCAAAGTAAACGAGATTTAAAGAAAATTTCCATGTGTTTCACTTTGATATGTATATTTTTCTATGTTATTTTTGCCGGGTGGGCTCCCGCCAGAAGCTCTGCAGTCAGCCCTGAGTGTCGCATCTCCATACTCGACCTGCGCTCCGCTACGGAGGTCGGCGCACCGGCTCGCTTCGTTCGCCAACGATTCAGTAAGCAGACTCACTGCCTACTACCTAGTCTGCCACGAGACTAAACCGATTAAAATAAAAACTGATAGTTTAATTCAACTTACAAAACAAGCCTTCCATCCCCTTAACTATGCGGTGACCACACGCTCCGCAAAAACTGCAAGCGCGCCTCTTTACGACGCCCGGGCATTACCGGCAGCGGCGGCTTACTGGACGAGCTAAACAGATATTACATTCAACGGGCACTCTTGTTCCCCGAAAATACAGCACTGTCTTATAATGCACTATTTTAATGATAATGACGCAAGTTTAGTCTTTATGAAAATACGTATCTACACTGTATTTTTCCGACCCTACTTTTGAAACGTTACATCATTATTTTAAGATATTGCCCTATTCATGTTTAAGAATAAGAAAATGCTCATAATAACACACGACACGATATTGACTTGTTTAACACATCAGTCCAGCAGCTCAAGAAGCTACTGGCAAGCGCCTTTTTTGGCTAGTCCTTTGTTTTTGTTGTACTTGTGCAAATATATATTGTCTATTTAGTTTTTTCTTAGTCTACTTGTTCTTTAGATATCTATTTTTATACGTTTTAACTTGTGGAACCTTGTAATTGGCCTTATATATCTGTTAAATTACATTAATTGTATACTTAGCTGTAAGATTCCCAAAAATAAATAAAATAAAATAAAAAAATGTCATGGGTCGGTGTAGGCCTGTACCCTTAGGCTAGTTACTAATTAGACTAATCCTGCTCGTCTTGTCACTCTATACTATAATACTAGGCTATAACCTAGTGGACACGACAATCGGGAGGGGTCACTCACTCAGATCACTGGCTATCAGTGTACTGAACTAGACACCAAGTATAAGAAGATCCATCTCTCTGGAAACATCGCTTTTAGTTGTTATTTTGTCAGGTATTTTAATTCTTGAAAGGATGTATATGACGTAGAAGACGCAGTGTTGGATGGCCTAGATACCAGATGGACAGATGACCTCATAAAGGTCGCAGGAAACCGCTGGCTGCAGGTTGCGCATGACCGTTTGTTGTGGAAATCTAGGGGGAGGCTTATGTTCAGCAGTGGACGTCTTGCGGCTAATGATAATGATGATGAGGCGGATATCTACCTATTACTTATAAAGTGGCTAGTTATGTTTGCACATTACTGTATGTAATTAATAGGACAAACAGATAAACACGTTCAAACAAACAAAAATACACGTTTGATTTAACTAAATTTGATTATTTCAATCTTACAGAACTGTACTGAAATAATTGCTCAAATAATTGAACTGAAATTTTTAAAATCCTCCCGCATTAAACAACTCATCACTTAACTCATCAACAACACCAACTCAACATGGAAATCATAAATCGATACACATAAGGCAATATACGAACACATGAGGCCTATTTTTGAAACTTTTCAACATTTTAATTTGTATGCGGAGTATCGAACGATATTCTAATTATCAGGTTCAAAGTTAACAGCCAAATCCTTCTTGGTAATATTAATAAATATATAAATGCAAAAGTTGATACACTTCGGATACTCTTCGGAGAGTGTGCAACTGATCTATATGATCTAATACCACCTTGCCCTTTCTTCTATCGGAACTCTCGTATCTCAAAAAAAAAAGACATCGTTTCATGGTTGATGTTTCAAAAACACGAACGAAGAGATTTGACTCCACGTTTGTGATAAGAACGTCTAGGTTGTGGAATGCGTCGCCTGAGTGGGTTTTTCCCGACAGTTATTTGGTGTCTTCAAAGCGAGAGTGAATCGGTTTCTTCTAGGTAAGCACGTTCCATCGTAGATCGCATCGTCGCTTAACATCAGGCGAGACGGTGGTTAAATGCGAACCTATTGTAGTTAAAAAAAAATCAAACACGTTGAAACACTTGAACAAATTGGGTTAAAATTTGGAACGCAGATAGATTGTTATCTAGAAAAATGGCCATAGACATAGGTACTTTTTATTTTTAATCATGGAAAATTTACTAGAACATGAATATAGCGCGGTGAACCCACGGTGCACTGTTAGTATACTATGGTACACCTTATGATGTACAAAAATGTTATGTCACGATAACTATGTTCATATACCTCCAAAACGGCTAGACCGATTTTTAGGAAAAGTTCCCAGAGATAAATCATGACCTTTCCGGGTGACGAGCTATATGCAGTGCTAAACAATGATTTAGATATAGCTGCGTGGCATTGTGCTTTTCTAGGCAAGCGTAATGCTCACCATTGCCGCTTCTATTTCTTCACTCTGTATTTAAAAAACGGAAAAGATCTACGATTGATGGACGACTACAATTTCATTCAAATTTAAGCGCCTAGCCAAAAAAACATACAACTAATCAACATACATAGTTACTACAGGGCATGTCAAATATATAACACCTCTATTTATAACCCCTCTTTATTTGCATTCAGACTCAAAAATACAAGAAACAAAACGTCGCACGATTTCAATAATAGAACTCAAAACACGTTGAAAATACGACTAGTACACGCTATTACAAATATTTATACGTTAAAAAGCTATAGTCGAGCGATCTCGTGAATCACACCGTTTCAAATAATAAATCCGTCGTTGGGCGCGCGTAAAACAGTACATATTTTGTTGTAGGATTTAAATCAAGAAACGAGCGCGAGATGTGCAGTGACCATCAGTTATTGTAGCATTGTGGAAATTTTTATTTTTTTGAAGCGAAAGCTTTTCAAGTCGCGTTGAGCATTTTTTGTAACTGCATAAAACAATTAAACTCTCAACACTCTTACCGATACCTTTGTCAATAAGTGTGTACATACATATATTATGTATGTAGCTCTTAGATAAAGAATAAATACATATATGTAAATTTTTCGAGGTGGGAAAACCATGTGAACTCAAGATACTGTTACCATACCCATTACCGTTTACCAATACCTCTGTTTATAAGTCTCTATAAATATTGTGTTTTCACTTCTGTTGGCACTGTATGGCGGTTTTATTTTAAAGAAGAACCTTTGTTGATAAAACTTTCCAAATTATACTACTACTACATATTTGCGAGTACATTACATAACTACTTTCTCACATCTAAAATATCCACAGACCGATGAAAGTCTAGAGAAAATTAAGGTGCTCAAATGTAGAACCACGTGGAAGCGTGCCCAGCGTACCAAGCTGAATGGCAACGCTTATTACATAGAGTCAGATTAAAATACACCAGCATTTTGGTTACGCTGTCAACTGGTACTGAGTTTGAGCATTTTAATTATAAGATAAGATAAGATAAGATAAATCTTTATTCAGTTTACATGTTTGACAATAAAATTTTAACAAATAGTAAGTGGAACCCAAACTCGGCCAGGCCGGTATCTTGGTATTCCTCTGTTATACTTAAACAAATTCCGCGTGTTGTACGGTAAAATTACATATAATTTAATTGATGTATAATCTATTATTACAAAAATTAATTTACGTAGTATCTGTGTCAAAAAAGATTGTATGCTAATATAATAAGTGGAGCTCAGGAGTTCTGTGTATTGGTGGGTGCGTGTGTGTGTGTGTCTATAAATGTGTGCGAGTGTGTGACAGGTGTGTGTGTGTGGAAATGGTGTAGATTTGTGGCAAAAGTTTCTGAGTAAATAAAAATACTTATAATATGTGTGATTGTTAGGGTTGCAAGTGACAGCGCGTGAGCTCATTAATTTGTGTTGAATCTTAAACAGGTAGCTTTACTTTACTGTCCCACTAAAGTCAAAAGGGCGGTTTAGTGGAGAACCTTGAAGTGTGATGGAATGAGAGGTTTTGGCTGTTGTGACACAACTTCCAACATCGTGATCATACACCTTGACTAGTTTTTCCGATTCCTTATAGCTCAGGGACAGAAGCCAGTCTCTCACTCTGCCTCGGGCTTCTCTGTCTGTCAAACCCTTAAGATCACAGTGCTTGCATACTGTGTTATAGGTGAAAGCATGGATGTAGGGTGACAGGCGTGACGCAAAAACTGTTCTGACCTTCGGAAGCGCGACTGTGGCGGGACGGGATTTTCTTCTGTTAATGTGTTGATCTACAATGTGCGACTTTGCTATAGTATTCATGATGAAGAGTTTCCTAACAGAGAGCACCTTAGCTTCCTGAAACAATTCCTCGGTAGGATGTCGACGTGGTCTTCCAAGCATAACCTTTAGGACAGCCCTTTGTGCCCTCTCTACAGCAATCATATACTTAGCAGCGGCTCCACCCCAGACACCTATGCAGTAAGTAATCAGCGATTGGCATAAAGAGGTGTAAACAAGACCGAGTACGTCTCTGGTCGCGGCCGCTCTCAGTTTCTTCATGATATAGATGCCTTTCCTCACTCTTTTCGACAGAACAGCAATGTGTTGCTGGAATGATAAGTTGTGGTCTATTTGGATCCCCAGATACTTAGTGCAGGAAACTCTCTCAATTTGGGTACAGCAACAGTGCAGACAAACTGCGGGATCGTCTAAGAAAGGGCAATTCCCCCCATGGATTTTAATTCTGTCTAGATTGGGCCGTGTTGCTCTCGTCATATGGAAGCCAATGAAGTTCGTCTTATCTATGTTTAAAAACAGAAGATTTCCATCGAGCCATCGCGCAATACGGGACATCCCAATCTCAGCAGCCAATCGAACCCCACTCCAGCTTCTATCATGAAATACTGCTACCGTGTCGTCTGCGTAGCAGATCAGTGAGGCGCTCGACATTTCCACCTCCATCAGTTCGTTGATGTAAAGCAAAAAGAGCGTCGGAGATAAAATTCCACCTTGAGGGACACCGAAACAGACCTCTACCTCATCACTGAGAAGCGTTCCGATTTTCACTCTTTGTCTTCTATTCGTGAGATAGCTAGTAAACCAATCCAAAGCTTTCCCACGGATTCCGAAACGCTCCATTTTGCGAAGTAGTATATCCGGGGATAAACTGTCGAACGCTCGCGCCAAATCAAGAAACACAGCAATGCACCTGTCTCCCCTGTCCAGATGCGATGTCACTGTCTCCGCCAGAACTCGCACTGCGTCTTCTGTGGACTTACCGCGTCTAAACCCGAATTGATTGACAGCCAAAAGGTTTTGTTTCTCAAGAAAGTCAACTAGACGTTTGTTTACAATTTTTTCCAAAATCTTAGCCAATATACACAATAAAGATATTGGGCGATAGTTGTGTACACAATTTTTCGCCCCGCTCTTGTGTATCGGTGACACTAACGCGGTTTTCCAAGCGTCCGGGAATGTCCCAGTTTCCAAGCTTAAATTGCAGATGTGCACCATGGGAACCAGGATAGAGTCTCCAATATTCTTGAGTAGCAAAGATGAGAAACCGTCGACGCCGGATGCTGACTCTGGTTTAAGGATTTTGATGAAACCGTTTACTTCATATAAGTCCGTTGGACCAAGAAAGAGTGAGTAGGGACAGTTAACATCCAGAGTCTTCACAGAACAGAGTTCTTTTTCTGTCTTGTCTGTTCTCCTCAAAATATCAGCCGCAAGCTGCGACCCCATTTCTTTGAAATGCTTGTTGTATTTGTTGACTTCTTCTTGTGGGACACTGGAGTTGTGAAGAAGCTCCTGTGCATGACATTTTTTACTATTAGGGATATCACACATGTCCTTAATAGTGTTCCATAGTTTTTTTGGGTTCTTATGATTTATGGTTAGTTGTGCGTTTTCGTAATTAGTTTTTACTTTTCGGAGAATATTGTTGCAAAAATTTTTATATCGGTTGTATGATATTTTAAGAACCTCGTTGTCCGGTTGTTTTTTACTTTGTAAGTGTAACTTGTCTCGGTTTCTCATACATCGAAGGAGACCAGGTGTTATCCAAGGTTTTAGCTGTACTTTGGATCGACTGATTTTAGTTTCCTGTGAGTGTAGTTGCATCGATGTGGTTATAATCTTATTTAAAGTGCTAACCGCGTCGTTGACGTTACTTAGGTGTGTGAATGTTTCCCAGTTGATGTTTTTTAGGTCCTTGGCAACGGCTGAGAAATCAGTTTTCAATTTTGTTTTGTTCTTAATGACAGTTTTTTTTGCGTTAGAACTAAGGCTAGCCATCACAAGATTATGATCCGTCAGCGGGCACTCGGTTACAACTCCAGTGGTAGAGCTAGCCGATTTTACAAAGATGTGATCCAAGCACGCGTTGTTTCTTGTTGGCTTTGTGATTGCCGGAATGAGACCGTGCACCGCCATCAGATCTCTATAGACTGAGCTAGCACTATCTAATGTGTGGTCAAGCAGATTGATATTCATGTCACCTGTAACAATCAGCGTTTTGTACCTCTTTAGTGGTTCTATTGTTGCGTCCAGCGATTCAAAAAAGTTTTCAGATGCCGGTGAAGCTGGAGAGCGGTAAATACCTACCACACTTGTACAGTCATCAATTTTCAGCATTAGGCAGTTTGTTTCTGCGAACATTGACTCAATAGCGGACGCGTTCCAACACTCTTTCACGTACATAGTCACACCACTGCATTTGTTAACAACTCTAGTAGTACGGAAAGTATTATAACCTTGTAGACACGGAACGTTTGAGTCATCCTTTAACCAGCATTCTGTTAGAACTAATACATCGAAGTCGATATTTATCCGACGAAGAGCCACAATGAATTTATCGAAATTCGCGTAAATGCTTCTAATGTTACACGTTAGAACTTTAAAGTTGTGAACTTTTGACCCCAAAATGACATTCAATCTCAAATATTTTTTCAATATCTTCATGTACGTCCGAGTTAGCCATAGTCCTTATAGATATGTGATAAAATGTATATATTCATAGTATGTGTCATACAGCCGATATGCACAGGCAATAAGCTAGGGTTCATTCTTAACTGTAAGGATTTCGATGTGTGGTGTATACGTGTACAATATATGTTAACAACTAGTAGTTTTAGGTAATTGTTTTTATGATTGAGTGACTTTTCAGATAGTGGTTTTTGTGTGTGAGGTGGGAGGAGGTGTGTATAGAATACCTGAGCGTTATTTACAATATGTTCAACTTTTTTTACTTCAAGTATTACAATAAAACACAGATTAAAACGGTTGTTAAAAATTAGAAATATGCATAATATATATATGAAATCTTTAAAATTATTGTGACAATAAAAAATAAAAATAACAATTAGTAACTTCAGACTACGCAATCTATACAATAGCGTGTTATACTGCACTGACACACAGATAAAAGAAGCTACAACATTACACAGACGGAGCACCCGTTGGGGCAACCAGATTTTCCAGATCTGCGTGGCTGAGAATGACGGTCGCTGGTTGTCCTTGACTTCTTCTAGTGAATATTTTCCCATTGCTGGTCCAACAATACTTATAACCATTTTCTCTGGCACGAAATCGCGCTGCACGAAACAAAAGTCGATTTGTTTTGGTTAGATGTTCGTTAAAGAATATCTTTCTGACGGGACCCTCTATATCCAAGTCTGAAGAGGCCAGGTTGCGGCGGCTTTTGGCGTTTTTCAGAATTTCGTCTCTTTTTTTTCTATTTAAGAACCTGATTATAATGGGTCTAGGAAAGTTGGGCGCATTATCATCGGCACTGCGGCGCTCAGAAGATTGCAACTTAGACCTAGAACCGGCACGGGCAACCCATTCCACTTCAGTTTCAGTGAGATTCACTCCGATCTTTGTAGCCGCAACTAATACTGTGTGGAGAAGGTTTTCATTCGAGTTTTCATGTACGCCTGTTATCTCAACCTCGTTTCTCATTCCTGATTGTATTTGTTGGTTTAGCTGATGTTGTATGTGGTTAATACTTTCTTGGAGTATAGGTATAACCGCGACCTTGTTCTCTAAGGCTTCAATTCTGGTTTCAAAATGTCCTAAGGTATCGAAGCATTTATTTAAGCTTTCTGTGAGAAATGATCGCATTTCAGACATTTCCTGACGCAGAAAACGCAACTCGACTAAGATCGCCGGGTCCGATGTATCGCCTTTCACTTGAGTCTCGGGAGACCCTATAGCCTGTCTTTTATATCTACGACAGGTTGACTCATCAGTAATCGCGGCGACGCCGGGCGAGGCGCCCGCGCACACCATCGTGCTTCCCTTTCGCGGTTCCAAATCTTCCCCTGTGCGGCACGATGTACAAAGCCAGTTTGTTAATTCCTTTACGTTTGTAGTAGTCGCATTAACACAAATCGGGTGAAAGTTAGCGTTACAGGCCGTGCATGTAAGTTTACGTGACGTGCTAATTGATTGTTTACACTTAGAACAATCCATGTTTATATTCCTGAGTGCAGTGTGTTAATTAAATTTGAGATTGTGAGATTTTGAAAATTTGGTGACAGTGATTCACTAGGAAGTGACAGGAACAAAACTGTGAGTTCGGATGACTGATAGGACGTAAGTAAATTTGCAGTCCTTGGTTATTTTGCTATGGAAATTATCGTACCTTATAGCCCTTAGTCTGCTGGTTGTGTTTACGTGAACTTTCAGCTGTTGTAGTCACTCGGAAAATCAATATTTATTATTAAAATTAGGATGATAAGCAAACGGTTGTTACTAAACGCGCGGTACCCGCAAAAAAAAAAAAGAAAAAAAAAAAAAAAAAAAAAATTATGTCTTGATTTTTATTTAGATATATTATTATGTTGTGTGTAAATAGTTATTTTTTTAGCGCTGTCTTTTTTTAGCAAAACTAAACTATACGATACTAATCGATAGCTACTTTCACTGAACGCAACTTAATTTTTCATAAAGTCATGGAAATCTCGAGATATTTAAGATGATCAAACTTATCACCAGTTCAAAGTATGTCCAGCATGCTCCTGGATTTACCACACTGAATTACAATGCTTGCAAAACATCAAAATCGACAACACTTGCTTTTTATAAATTGTCATTCCATCCGACAACACTTGCCTTTTATAAATTGTCATTCCATCCAATCTCAGACCTACACTACGTTTAAAAGTTCAAAAAATCTTTCCAAAGTGTACATCGCATGGTCACCGTACCCGCGGCGCAGTTGTGTCGAATGTTTACCCGCCGAGATCTCGGCGCGAACAATTCGTCATCGCCAGTATGAATCGCTCATCGCCCGCCTCGCTCACTGTGGCCGCGCCTTTATGCGCTCTAGAGCGGACAAGATACCTTCAAAAGTTTTTTTTTCCTTTTTTACATCAGACTGTTCGTAGCTCGAAAGAGTGACATTGTTTCATGGTTCCAAAACACTCGAACAAGTTTGACTCTACTTTGGTGATAAGAGTGCCTAGGCCATGGAATGCGTTAAGAGTGGGGCTTTTCTGATGCTTACAATCTTGGTGTCTTCAAATCGAGAGTGAATCGGTTTCTTCTAGATAAGCACATTTCATCGTAGACCGTATTTTCGTTTAACATCAGCCGAGATGACGATAAAATATAAAATAAATAGGTAAAAAAATGTTCGATTTGAAGGGCAAGTTTTCCAGAGACGTTTTATGGCATAAAACAAATCACCTTAAATGTCTGGGTGACAAACGCAGTGCAGGTAATGATTTGTGACCAGGCATTCATGTTTTCACATTACTGCTTGGCAGTAGAATAACGTACCAAAAGTGTAGTAATTCCCCACGCAGACTCTGCAAAAAGTATTACCACAACAAAATTCAATAATTAAATTTAAAAAATGGAATGTCTGCCACCGTCCTAAGCAACGTTAACGAAATAAGACGCAGTGATTGGCCGCGCTCAATCCCGGCCGTCAGTCGGCGCCGGCGCAGCTGCGAACCGACAAACACACTGACAGACAGATGTGCTGCATAAGATTGATTCTTTATTGGTAGAGCAGACGTTTTATAGCTTCACCGGATTGCCACATTCATGCATCCGTGTTAGATCAACTGTGTTTGTAAACAGGCCCTAGTGGGTCACCCACCATATTTCTTTTAGCTTGCTGATAAGTAACACGCCTGCCTACAACAGCACTATGCTACGAAACTATCTAAACAAGAAGAGCTCAAATCTCTTTACCCGACTGAAATAAGAGTTATGTTTTTCGTCGTCGTCGTATCTTGTATGTTTGTTAGTTTCTTTATTCCCACGTATCTTCCAAACGGCTGGATGGAATTTGACAATTAAGATATCGTCAGATTCAACTCTCTAGGGGGGAGGCCTATGTTCAGCAGTGAACGTCTTGCGGCTGATGATGATGATTGATTGATGATGAGATTCGACTCAATCACCGGAGTATCTTTAGATACTCGTAGTATATTGTATAACAAAATGTTTTTATCTGTTGATTTTTTGCAGTCGAGTTTTTTTATTAAAGTTATTTATTAACTTTAATTAAAAAAACTTTGTTGCTAGGCACCTGTACATAAAGACTCAAAGTCTAATGCATTTTTGCTACGTTTGTCTAGCACTAGATGAGTCAGTCGCGCCTACGTCTTCTATGAGTTCAAAAACGTCATTGTAAGCTACATACACATTATCCATGGATATCACCTGTCTAGCGATGTGTTTCTAGGCCCCCAAAATATCCTACCAGTACTTTAAGTGTCATTGTTTGGATGTTTGTTGCTGAATCACGACGTAATGTCTGAATGGATCGGTTTATAATTTGGAACACATTATAATATTGGATTAACACATAAACTACTTTTTAACATGGGAAAATAGGGCATTCTATTGCCTAGGCGCAACCATGAATTGAAGCCCATTTTTGAGTTACAAGCAGCCAAACAGAAAAAAGGATAAAGTCATCATCAATGATAATATCAGTTACGGACTTTCTGAAATGAATAATAATAAGCTAGCAAATTTGCGGCAACGTTAAAAACTTTATTAAATACTTCTTACTATAAATAAAAGCATAACCTACCCTAAACCACCCATTAAACTACTGCTGGAACTTGCGGCGTTCTCTCCCAATGAAAGAGTCCAGGCCATAAAGCCATAATCCACCATGCTGGTCCAGTGAGTGTTGGTGGATAACACATGGTCTCGAAAGATTATAGGAACATGTAAGTTTATTTACGATCTTTTTTTCACCGTTTTCAGTTAGCGGCAATCCGCGTATGACTTCGAAAAGACAGCGGCGCGTGTGGGATTCGAACCAGGTGCTCCAGATCGGCAGTTTCCGTTCTCCCCTCTACACCAGCCGTAACTTGACTAAAGCGCAATCCAATAGAAGAAAGGTTAACAGTTGCATACTTTCCAAAATGTATAAAAAATGTTTTTTAACTTTTATATGTTTACACTTGACCGCCATCTCGCCTGATGTTAAGCGATGATGCGGTCTACGATGGAGCGTGTTTACCTAGAAGAAACCGATTCACTCTCGATTTGAAGACACAAAGATTGTAACCAACAGGGAAAACTTTGCGGTGATGTTCAAGACTCGAACAATTTCTTGCTTCCATAAAAATGTTAAAAGCAAATTGTAAACTGGGCGTCTCATTTGTTCAGAACCAACTAGATATACAATTATTATATGGTTACATAATTAATACCACATTAGTTCAAAATAACCTAAAATAATTGAATACCGAAACCCGAACATTGCTAACGACATTTAATTATGCCTTTTAAAACCATTTGACAAATCCGTATTAAAACGAGGCCGTGAATTAAAACAATAATTACAGGCTGTGTGTCGCACACCGCAATCAAACACACAGTTGCGCATTAAATACAATTAATTAACAACAAAAATGTGGCCAGATTAATTTTAGGTGAAGAGATCCTGGAAGAATAATTTACGCAGTGCATGTATCTATCAATATTTTAGGACAGATATCGCCGTGTTTGATTAACAGGGCCATCCGGTAAATACTCCACTCAAAAAAATACGAATGAATATACAGGCCCTTCTACCACCTAATTAAATCAACTTTAGATTTGCAATTGCTGTCTCTATAATTACAAGCGACAAGAAAAGAGCGCAACATCAAAGCTTAGACAGTAGGTACTAGTTAGGCGGTAAACCCCCGGGTTATTCTTTTTACCTATTCTACTAATATTTTGAATGCAAAAGTTTCTGGGTGTAAACTGCTATTACCCAAATCGGTTATACGAACTCACAAGATTTCACCAATCCAAAAAGCGTTAAAGCACACTCTCGCTCCACTGCTACCCCGACTCTTCGGCGCTACGCTGCTTCAAAAGCATGACAGTGAGGCAAACCTATAAGATTTTCCCCTGCCAACTGCTAACCATGATAATATACAACGTGGCTTAAAAAGTGTTGACGTGTAAACGTTAAGTCGATTCGTAACAAAAATGTCCAGCGATCGCGTCCTACTGCAACATACGCCGCAGATGTCACTGCGGATCGCGGTGGCTGTCAGTTGCCACAAAAACTAGATAAAAGCGATTAAAATGTCTGTTAACAATGTAAACAGCCACACATTCTATACTTGAACAGTGGGTAAATAAGCTATAACTTGAAGGTTTACTATTTAAATATTACCAATATTTAAATAAAAATGCAAAAATCTTTATTGCTAATTGCCGGTAAGATGAGATGATACAAAACATTTTAAAAGTATTTTATTAAGCTATTGAGTGACAACACGATCAGCACATGTACCTGATGGTAAGCAACATGCCTGCCCATAACAGCACAGTGACACGCCGCTATTGGAACTTGAAGAGTCCAAATCATTACACCTAGCACCGCACTCGCGCTCGCCACTCGAGATATGAGATGTTTTATCTCTTAGCTCAGTAATATATCTGGAAACATTGCCCTTCAAACCAGAAGATTAATAAAAAGTATTGTTTACGTTATTTTTTATTTTATTTCACAAACCAAAAATGACGAAGAAACAGTGCTTAGGAGTTTCGAGTTATGTCACGTCTATTAAAAATTTTTGAAGTGAAAACTTCTTTAGGCGCGCCTAGACAGATTTTTCGTGGGCTGTGAATTGAATTCATTCGTCACGCTCGGGTATGATAAGAAAGCTTCGGGTAAACTCGGGATTATGGCTATTCGGCCATCTAGAAATACGTCAGCCAATGGGAAATGCTGAAAGGGCGTGGACAGGCCATCATGGCATGGCCATCTAGAAACGCATCAGCCAATGGGAAATGCTGACGCATTTCTAGATGGCCATGCCAAGATGGCGAGGCCACGCCCTCCGGTTACACCCGTGTAGTTTCCAAAGTAAGCTATCAAATTCTGAGTTTTAAGTTTTCACTTCTATCGGCAGTTCCTATGACTGCCAATTTTTTTGTAGACGTGACGTCACAACACCTCACTAAGGAAATTTGACTTTCTTTTCCGATTTTTAATTATTTGAAAACCCAAAAAATATGTGTCCCAAATTTTTCAGTATTGTTTCTTGCTGAATAATTAGAAAGGTATAATTAAAGTATATTTTTGACCTAGTTATCATCCTAATTACATATATTTATGTATTATAATAATTAGTAAGCTATGACTTCAGTATTAGGTAATTCCTAAACAAACATCCGTGTAAACCTATCCCCGCCGGCGTGAAAACAAAGCGTTCGACAATGCCCGCAAATCGTTCATTATCGCGCACAATAAAATCGAGTGCGTTCTAAATTTGGCCAAAATTTATTTATTTATTGCTTTTATAATACGTCCGAGTATATATCACGCGGCTGTCATAATGTTGGACGATAATGCGGAATTTGCGGACATGGGATCTGTTGAGCTGATTGTTTCATTTGCGTTTTTATGTGTTTGCTATTTTTACGTTCATTTCATACGACTTCCTATTCACGTTCAAACGAACCTGAATCGGAAGTATTGTGATATCTATTTATTTTTCAAATCAAATTATTGATTTATAAATTAAATGCCAGGTGCGGCCACAGCCTGAATATTTGAAGGAGGACAATGATTATAAAACAATATGTCACGTAATAATTAATAACGTGCATAATAAACAATATTCACACTTGTTATTTGTACAAACAGAACATATATTTACCGTTAAACGTCGTATGCGGCTATGTGGCCCGAATTAAGTTTCAGTCTCCATTGTGAACTCCTAGCCTGCACCGCAAAAACAGCTGCAGTGTTATGCCAAACGTGATATACCACTATAGCATTCCAAGTTTTGGACTTTTTTTTTTAATAAAGAGTGACGAGACGAGCAGGACATGTGCCTGATGGTAAGCAACACGCCTGCCATATAACAGCACAGTGACACGCAGCTATTAGAACATGAAGAGCCCAAATCATTACCTCGCACCGCACTGCGCTCGTGACCCAGAGATCTAAGTTGTTATATATCTAAGCCCTGTAATTTCTCAGGAAACATTGCCCTTCAAACCGGAACACAGTAATGTTTGCACATTACTGCTTGGCGGTAGAATAACTGGCAAAGGTGTGTTACTTCCCCGGGCGAACTCTGCTAAGAGTCCTACCATCGGACTACCGGCTAGTAGGTATATAAAACGCAGGGTTCAACTAATCTGAACTTACTAGCCATATCAACACAGAGAGTCGAAGCATACCAAAAAGAATTTCGTGTAATTAACGTAGTCAGTTACGGTACTCAACGAGAACATCTTGTACGACGACTAGCATAAGAACTCTTGATATGGCTGTAACCCGGCTTGAGTTGCCACCAAGAGAAAAAAAATTAGAGCAACCTAGCCTAATTATTTTGGATCAAGCGGAAAATATTTCGTTAGCCTGTGTGCATTCTGTGTGAACCTCTCTGATCACTTTGATCCAACTGATCATCAAAATATTTAGTCGTGTCGGCTCCATGCCGTTTCTGTCTGGTATAGCCGGCAGCGGCGAAGTGTAGTAAAGAGAGGCGTCACAATAATTCTCCCACATGACAATGCTTTAATGCGCGTTTGATTCATCCGCCGCGGAATGAGGTTATCATTCGCAGGGCGCTTGTTATAATGAATTTTGCTATTGTGGCTGCGTATTTATTGCACGTTAATATCGTAATGCTACTGTTGTTTATGGTACGGGTATCAGTTTTATTATTTTGCGATTCTATATGTTTAAAGATATGTAATTATAAATATCGTAAGATATGTTGTCGTAATGAGGATATTCGCAAAGTAACGAAAGTAACACAATACAAAGCGTATGCAAGCTGAAGTGGTTATGGTAAGGCCACATCGCTCGCAGAACTGACAACCGATGGGGAAGAAAGGTTCTCGAGTGGCGACCGCGAACCGGAAGACGCAGTGTGGGACGGCCTCCCACTAGATGGACAGATGACCTCACAAATGTCGCTGGAAACCGCTGGTTGCAGGTTGCGCGGGACAGTTCGTAGTGGAAATCTAGGGGGGAGGCCTAAGTTCAGCAGTGGACGTCTTGCGGCTGATGATGATGATTTTTTGAAGTGAAAACTTCTTCAACCAAATTGAGTTCAAATACAAATACAAATTATTTATTGATAACACAAAGTTACAAGTCGGGATTTAATTTATGTCACTTACACACGATAGTGTGTGTGAGAAATTGTATACATAGTATACATTATTAATAATTATAAATTAAAAATTACTATACTTTTAAAATTAAATTATTACAAGTAAAATAAAAACATATTTTGGTATTATTTTATAACAGTCTGGCAGCTTCATTAGATCGTCAAGGGCATAAAAGAGGTGCCCATGCAATAATGCTTTTAACTTCCGTTTGAATCCCGCGGCGGAAGGTGCGTCCCGTACAACCGTCGGCAGGCGGTTGTATATCGCGGGCCCTCCAACGTAGACCGACCTATCAGACTTACTCAACCTGTGGGGGGAGTGACTAGTTGGTGTCGTATTTTGTTACTCCTGAAATCAACGTTAGGGTTAATACCCCTCCGCTGGAACGACTCTATGTTTTGTTCTGTTCACCAACATGCAGAGGACGAGTGTTGGCGACGGCAGCAGAACAAGACAAGCGTTTAAGGTGCTTTCGGATGAATGAAATCTTGTAGTAACGTTTAGTGTTGTAAAGTATATAGTAATTAATTTAGTAGTAGTATTTTGTTTTGTTTAAAATTCAAGTTATTAGTTGTAGTTTCTATCGCCAGTCGCTACGACTGCATTTAAAAAATATGTAGATTACATGTCTTGACTGTGGATAATTTTCAATACTCAATCTTCCATAATTTGTTGCATCATTTCGATATAGAAAATCACTGATAGATACAAAGTTAAGTCGTAATGTAACGAACTCCATTAAATAATTAATGCTTTCTTATTAGATAATCTAAAGACGTTACATTATAATCTAAGTAATCTTAGCTGCCGTAATTTTATATCCTCACGCTTTTTGCTTAATATTGATGGTGAACAATTTCACAGTGATATGTAAAGAGAAAGACCTACTTGGAGTATTTTCCAACAATATCTAGAAGTAATTCACTTTCACATAAAATCTCTTGAATAGCTCCAGTATCCATGTATCTCCATTGCTAGACGTGCCCATCCCATAGATCAATCGTCTTCCAATCGACTAATACCCGCAACGTCTTACACAGCTACAGTTCCACCCATCGTATAAATCTCGCATGCTAAAACTAAGACGGACCTCGCGACAAGGCCCTTATCAAGTGTGGCCGTTATTTACGGCCACCCCTGAGTTATGGCCAATTTACAGGCAGTCATTAGGGCCGTAATGGCCTCAAGGTGTCGGGAAAGTGGCCGGGATAAGTTTGCGTCGCGTCAGCGTTTTCCTGACTGAGGGAGACTGGGTTATTGAAATATGGGCTGGAGTTTAATCTGATGGGACGATTCGGAACGCTTAGCGATACATTATGCTCGTAGTGGTCAGGTTCAAAATTTTGCGGGTTGACTTTCGAGCAGTAATTGAAGGTATCGTTTTAAACTAACGATCTCAATACAAAGATGTGTCCTCAATACAAAGTTTGGGAGTGATTCCAAATTTCAGGGCTCACGGAATCATTTGTTATCATTGGAAAGAGTGAGCTCACTCTTTCTGTTCTAGTCGGTTCCAGGAAGTGGTGGACGCCGGACGTTTCTACCTACCTATAACTATTCGTTGTCAACAACCAAAGTAAGTAGAACGCTAGTGATTCTAGGGGTCAAGCATATTTGTTGGTTGTTTGTAAACCACTTACGATACACGAAAAGACGCAGTCTATTACCAATTTCAAGGTGCTCGGGGCACGTATTTTGATTTATATCGATGTTTTAAACAATCACAGTTGTTTTTTGCACTGTCCTACTAACATTATAAATGTTAATGTTTGGATCTTTGTCGTTCGGCCGGGACTCAAGATCGGCAGTTGCTGGACGTCTACTCTATTTCTACGAAAACGTGATTTCGAAAAAAAAACTCGCGACTTTACTTCACTCTTTCTACCTCGTTTCGTCCGATACAATATTGTTTGACGTTTAAAGTTTAAATGTATTAAGCATACTTTAATTAGATTATGCTTAGAACATTTAAACGGATAAAACGACGAATCGAAGTAGAATCGGAGTTGGAAAGTAGCGAGTTTATTTCGAAATTACGTTTTCGTAGAAAGAGAGTAGACGTCCTTTTCTCTCCACTAGACCACCCAAGTAAGCAAACTACTTGTTAATTATAAGTCTCGTTCCAGGTTTAAGATGGGCTTGTCAGTCAATAAAAACCAAACGTTTTATACGTTGGTATGTTAGCTTACTTTATCTTAGTACCTAGACTACCTAGGTAGTTTAAAAAATAATATGTTTCACTTGTTTTGAACTTAAGGAACGCTAAAAGACATTAGGTAGACGTTGGTAGGTTACCAATACCTACTATGTATTATTGTTTGCTTCTAAAACAACAAGATGTGTTTTTACCCGACTGAAAGAAGGGTTATGTTTTTCTCGCGTATCTTGAAAGTTTGTTAATTTCTTTATTTCCCCGTATCTTCCAAACAGCTGGATGGATTTTGATAATTAAGTTAGACTAGTCTTAATCACCAAAGTGTCCTTAGATAGTGTATGATGTCTTTTTATAACATATTTGCTCGTAAAGGGTCTCTTATTGGACCAATTTCTGTATCGTAATGTATCTTATTACGCACTAGTGCTGTAATGTGTAATGTAAAACGCACGGTTTCAAAATGCTCCGTCCACAGAATAGGTAGAGAGATATGCTCCGTCTAAAACGAACGGTACCTTTTTAAATCTTAGTAAAGAGTTTTTATGTCAGAAAAGTGTGGTCAACATTTTATGAATAAAATTAACTTTGAGAGGTAAAATATAATAAAGAATTATTAAATTCGTTAATTTAATTAATTTAGACCATTAATTACTTTAATTTTTCTGTAACAAAACACAAAAATGTTAATTTACTTTATTATTAATGGCATACCGGCTGGTTCTGTGCCGTTGCTTAAAAAAAAAGGCGCCGATGCGCGCGCATTGCTAATCTGTTATCCATAGTGATTACTTACTCTGTGCTGTAATCTGTGATCAAGTAAATATTATTCCGCGCGTTTTTTTTCGCTGTATTGTTTTTATTTGAAAATGTCGTCAGAGTTTTGTTTATTTCCTCGCAAATATGTTATAAAACGTCGTATGACATACGTGCGCTTTGATAATTACAGCCTCTGCTAATTATAGCTCTCGCCTTCGGCTCGAGCTAGCAATAAAGCCTCGGCTGTAATTATCAACTTACCGCACTTATATCATAATGTACTATTAGACTATTACGTGTTGATTTTTGGAGTCGGGTTTTTTAAATTAAAGTTATTACTTTTAGAAGAATCTTCTACTTGTTTTCTGAGGTTACCTACTTAATATTAGTAAATACAATTATTGTATTAATCTGTAGGGTATCATTTTTTTGTATCCGGGTATGGTTTTTTTTTATCTTTTTTGCTTTAGTAGGTATATGTATTTTGAATTTTTATGAGCTTTTTTTGCTCTTATGCTAGTCCTGAGCAAAATATAAATCAATGACTTGAATGGGTGAAACCTTGTGGTAACGCAATATCTAGATAAAACATTATACATTATAGAAAAAACTTCAATATTTTATTATATTTTTAGTAATTTATTATAGACATCACTAAACTTCAAAGCAACATACGAAATTTCCTGAAAATGGAGCTCATACTGCCATCTAGCGAGGATCTACGGAACAAATCAATTTACTTTTACTACTCCACACAAGGTGGCGCTGTATGGTGTTTCAATTAATGAATCTTTTTCAGGAAAACCAACCAAACAACGAAAAACATACAACGTTTATAATTATAAACAAAAATTCTTTCAATTTCTTTGAAAGAATGTTTTGGCCACAAATTACAATGATTATAGGAGTGTTCTTGATTCTCTTCCTGTACTTATCTATATGACGCATAATTACACTTACCTAATGACGACAAAAACATGGAACACAGCTTTTCCATGTGAAAAAACATAAAATATTCACCTACTTGACATAATATATTTCCTAAGAATGACTACATTCCTACTTAGAGTTAAACAAAGTCACTCTCCGCGTCTGTCCGTCGCTATATAGGTAGGTACCTAGGTTTGCTTAGATCTTTAAAACCACCATAGCTGGGCACCGTTAATCAAATAGTTAACTTCGTTAATCGTTAATCCGTTACAAAAAAGTTAACTTCGTTAAACGTTAAAGCGTTACATTATGTAAAAATTAACGGAAGTTAACGTTATTCGTTAATCCGTTAATATGCGTATTGGATTTTTATATCGTTGCGTTAGTGAACTTATAAAACCTATTGGTTTAGGTTCTGGAAGTTAACAGGTTAGGAAAAAACCAAATACTTGTAGAGCTTAATTTTATTATTGAAGTGAAAACTTCTTTAGGCGCGCCGAGACAGATTTTTCGTGGGCTGTGAATTGAATTCTAGCGTCACGCTCGGGTATGATAAGAAATCTTCGGGTAAACTCGGGACCATGGCTATTGGCCATCTAGAAATGCGTCAGCCAATGGGAAATGCTGAAAGGGCGTGGCCTCGCCATCAAGGCATGGCCATCTAGAAATGCATCAGCCAATAGGAAATGCTGCTGCTTTTCTAGATGGCCATGCCATGATGACCAGGCCACGCCCTCTGGTTACACCCGTGTAGTTTCCAAGGTAAGCTATCAAATTCTGAGTTATAAGTTTTCACTTCTATCGGCAGTGTCTATGACTGCCAATTTTTTTTATTTAATTTAATTTAATGTGTAATTTAATCGTCGGGCATTATGCGCATAGGTAAATAAATAAATAATAAATAAATATTGGTGGACAATTCACAGACAACACCATCTGACCCCAAACTAAGCAACGCTTGTAATATGGCGGCCAGATAGCTGATATAATACTTATATAGTTTTAAATACATACTTATTATACATAGACACACCCAGACACAGTGTAAATATTTGAATTCATCACACAAATATTTGCACTGGGTGGGAATTGAACCCACGACCCTCGGCTTCGCAGGCAGAGCTACTAACCACTAAGCCACGAGGCCTGTCGATATCCCCTCATGAGGTATCTATTTCCCCTCATGAACATTAACATGTCGAAGTTCTCGTCTGAAACCGAGGCTCGCTTTGGTGTTAAAATGTCTTTACCGTGGATAGCAGACGTTCAACTGCAGCGTTTGAGGGCTGTTTTCCAAATTTCAACCCAATCCTTTCCCGTTCCCAGACGTTCTGACGTGATGAAACAACAAACATTACAACATCCAAAAATTGCCATTTATAATATTAGTAAGATGTTAAACACTGGAATTTTCATTGTATACCTCCATTTCTTCATTCTTATACATTGATTTGTTCATTTTATTTAACTTTTCTTTGGTTAGTTGAAATGAACTACCACCGACTTTATTAAAAGAAAGTTACAAAACAGATAAACGATCGAAAAAGTATGATTGAATTTATCGGGGAGTTCCCCACTAGCTATGGATAACTATAATCTACATGGCTTACTAGGGATGTGTGACATATTCAACTAAATTGTAAACGTCAGTTAAATTCGAGTATGTCTGTCTATGCTCAAATTTTCAGACAAAAAGAACTCGAGATTATCGGAAATGTGACTTATGATAACAAAATTATATTTGTTTTCATATAACGTCAACCGATCATACCACAGGCTAAAATGACGCCTCAATCCTGCCAAAATTGCAGGAACCCGCCACATATGGTCACACTGCGCCCAGCACTTTTCGTTTCATACTTGTCTGAACCTGTTTTTTGCGCCGCGCCGAGGTGCCGTGCGGTAATAAGTAAGCATTGGATTAACGATTAACGGACTTCTGCATAATTAACGGAAGTTAACATGTTCGTTAAGATTTTTAAAAGTTAACTTAAAAGTTAATCCGTTAATCAAAATGTTAACTTCGTTAATTATCGATTAACGGATTAACGAGTTAATGCCCAGCTATGAAAATCACCAAACAGATTTTGATGCAGGTTTTTTGATAGATAGAGTGGTTGCAGAGAAAGGTTAACATAATTATACTTACCTATAATACGTGCATAAAATAGAAGAGAAACACGGATAATTTTAATTTTCTTTTTTTTTTTTTTTTTTTTTTTATTTGTCGATCTCTTAGGAATAACCCACAATAACTATTTTATTAGTATTTTTAGTAACAGTATTGCACCCGTGCGAAGTCGGGGCGAGAGAATAATGTTATATGCTAAACCTACAGAAGTCCCATGGCTGACATCCAGAACGTGTGGAACAATTTTTGAAGTGAAAACAAACTTCTTTATCCGCGTTGAGCACTTTTTGGTAGGAGGAAATCTATTGGGTCACGTCACCGACATGCTTATGTATGCAACGTAGCGTTGGAGCGGTGGCGGAGCAACGGAGCGGACCACTTCCCCAGGCGGACTCTGGCAAGCGTCCTACCACTACTAACCTAGGTAGGTACTGAACCCAGCCCAGGGTCATGACACCCATGGATTCGGGATCCGCGCTTGACCACTGTCCTTTCGAAGTCATGTGCGGAATGCTGCTATCTTAAAACTGATTAAATGTTGTGAGGAAACGGCATACCAGCACTGGAATTATGGTGAATTAATGCCTTAACTCTCTCCTTGCGAAAGACAACTCCGAGTCTCATCAGTGGTATCTTGTAGTGGACATTTTTAGTGGGTTTTATGTAGATTTTTTCTAATATTTTCGGTCATGAGATTTAGATTCAGGCTCCGATTCCTCAAGGAGTCTTTGTAATATACAGTGCATAGCTTTCCGTAGGTCTGTCAGTGAACAATTATATTCTTACCTGTGCACTATTTCATTTTCCATAATAACATTTTTGAAATTACTGTTTAGGTTAAAATTCGACAACCATAAAGCGAATTTACAATAATTTAGTTTCTCCGAAAATACAAACACCGATTTCAATATAAAATTGAACTCAGACACTCAAACACAGACAAATTTTGTGAAACCAACTTACTGTTTCAATGATTAGTTCCAAGTATAATTCGTTAGTAGTAGATTCATAGTAAACTAAAATATATACGAAATATGTTTTATTTTTATTTTTGAGAAACTGTTTAGACGATTTCGTTAAATTTTACATATAAACCTTTTCTGATGTATTTTTTAAAATTAAATTTAACAAACAAAAACATATTCATCAAAATCCATTAACAATTGGCGGAATTATTGCGTACACAGAAATCTTTATTATTTAGATTTCTGTGATTGCGTACCATATACTTTATACTTACATTTAAAAAAACTCACTACCGTATTGAGAACCGCATCCTTTATTGAAATCGGCGAAAAACATTCAGTCGAATTTAGAAACTTCTCTGTTTTTGAAGTCGATTTAAAGTTAGATTTTTTGAAGTGAAAACTTCGTTTGACGCACTACGTACAGATTTTCCGTGGGACTCAATTTAAAGAAATAGAGTTAAAGCATCACGTGCGTAAATGAAAGAAATCTTCGGGTAACCTCGGATGATCTAGATGGCCATAGTCCTGGCCACGCCTTCCGGTATCACCCACGTAGTTTACAACGTGAGCTTTCAAACTCCGAGTGGTTAGTTTTTATTTCTATAGGCAGTCCCTATGCCTGCCTTTTTTTGTACAATCTTGGTGAAAATACTCGAAATACATACGTTTAGAAGCTGTGTCTCTTTTCGCCTGGATTTCAGAGTGAAGCGAGACGAAAGGAAGGTACATCGGTTGGGCGATGGCCGCGTCGATAGTAATCCCGGACGGCAGTCGTCGGCCGCTGCTTCAAGCCCGGGACGTAACCGTTAATGCCTTAATCTTGAGACGGTGGCCTCAAACCTAGAATGTTAACGTGGATACGACAAACAACTCGTTCAAATTAAATTGACAAGAAATTTTCCCAACCTATTTTCCTCTTCCTCTCCTAATCCAAGAAATATGTAAAAAAAAGAAGCAGCTAAACTTGAAACAATCCTACTAATATCTTCTTATATATAAAATTCTCGTGTCACAGTGTTTGTTTCCTTACTCCTCCGAAACGGCTTTACTGATCTTAATCAAATTTCATATGCTTAATCAGTAGGTCTGAGAATCGGCTACTAGCTATTTTTCATGCCCGGCAGATGGCGCTGCAGACAGTGTCTAGGTTATGTCCGAGCGAAGCCGGAACGGACCGCTAGTTATCTATAAACTAACAATACACGGTTTTACACGCGCAATTCATATTCCAGTTATTTTCTCGTGATAAAAAGACCATGTACCTACATATGTTCTGAATTTCAACTCGATTCATTCAGATGTTCCTATGTGATTGAGCAACAAACAAACTTTCGCATATAGGTATGTACTTATACAAAACGCGACTCGTGGTTTTACCGACGCAGTTCCCGTGCCTGTGATCTTCCCGAGAAAAAAAGCAGAATGTGTATGTGTTATTTCAGACTGTAAGCCATTTATGTTCCATATTTCAACTTAATCCTTTCAGGAGCTCCGACGTCATTGCAACAAGACTCTGACGAGTGGCAACAAGCAACCGCGCCCGCCCGCGGGCGCGGCGCCGCGCCGCGCGACGGTTTTGTTTCAATAGGTACTCACGAGACCGCAGGTTTTCGCGGTTTCTGCTCCGGAAAGCTACTGCGCAAGAATAGCGCGCAGCCACGCGGGCGCCGCGCGGCTGCCGCAGCCGCCGCGGCCGTAAACCGCGTCGTGTGTTTTGAATTCAATTTTGTATGGAAATCTGCCGCGCCCGCGTGCGTGTGCGGTTGACAGCCGCGCCGTGTGAACCCTCTCTTATAGATTCGTCATGTCTGTCTGTTTACCCGTCTGTCCGCATGTTACAGTCACTTTTTTCCGAAACTATGAGAAATAATATACTGTTGAAATTTGGTCAGTCGATGTATTCTGTAAACTTGTAATCATTTCTCCTTATCGCTTTATTTTTGTACGGCGTTGTGGAATAATAGATTAGAAGAGGTATTCATTTGACCCATACGTTTTGTTCACAGGCATGTAGTCTATTCCTGAGATCTTAGCGTTCAAACAAACTCTTCAGATTTATAATATTAGTACAGAAGTAGGTATATATTAATTTTTGTTCAGGTCAAAAGTGTGATTTTAAATCCGTATCCACACTAAGTCAGCACCCCCCAACATCACCTTCAAGGTGTCTCGTGGAGCCGTAACTCTAACCGTCGGGCGCCCTCGTCGCTCGTCGGCGCGTTGAGGAATTATTATTATGCGAATAAATACTCGAAATGTCACGACTAAATGTCCCCCCCAACCCCCTATAATCCAGGGGGAGACAAATGCCGTTCGATCTCGGGGAATGTCCCGTAATAGTTTTAAAGCGAGCCTAATTTTGTTGCGGTTTTTGAATTGTGCCTTTTGAGGGGATTCGAAAGGAGGTTGTAAATTTTAGACGGTTTGGAGGTAATTTAAGGTTTGATGGCTGTTTGATTTATAAGAGAGATTATTCTATTCCTTTAGCAAAGTCAGTTGCCAATTCGAAAAAGTTTGTAGTTCCAAACATTGGCTAAACCAAATATGTTTATTCGAAACCTTATTGTGCTTTTGTAGTGGTAGGCCTCTTGGCAGAGTCCGCCTGGGGAAGTACCACACCTTTCCCAGTTATTCTACAGCCAAGCAGTAATGTGCACACATTACTGTGTTCCGGTCTGAAGGGCAATGTTTCCAGAGAAATTACTGGGCTTAGAGATATAACATCTTAGATCTCTGGATGACGAGCGCAGTGCAGTGGTAGGTAATGATTTGGACTCTTCATGTTTCAGTAGCTGCGTGTCACTGTGCTGTTACGTGGCAGGCATATTGCTTACCATCAGGCACTTGTCCTGCACGTATTTTCGTTATTTATTTAAAAAAAACCTACAGCCTATAGCCAAGTATGTTTGACATTCGAAACCTTTAATCAAGTGTCTTTGTAATTCGATACCTTTAGCCAAGTAGATATGTTTGTGATTTGAAACCTTTAGCCAAAGTTTACGCGAGCCATTAACTTCGCAAGATGTTTCGTCAATCAAATCGTTATAAAAATAAAGTGGCCAAGTGCGAGTTGGACTCGCCCATGAAGGGTTCCGTTGCAAGTTCTTGTAGTTCGTTGTAACTCTGATCGAAGTTTTAATAATAGTGTATTTATAACGTACTAAAAAAAACTACTAATCAGATTGAGTTCAAACCAATTCTCGTTGATAGTTTGCATGGTAATGTACATCATATATTTTTTTTAGATTTTTCATTTTCTTACTTTAGAAGTTAGAGGGGGGGGGCCACACATTTTACTATTTTGAAAGTGTCTCTCGCGCAAATTATTCAGTGTAGACAAAAATTATATTAGAAACCTCAACATCATTTTTGAAGACCTATCGATAAACACCCCACACGTCTAGGTATGATGAAAAAAAAATTTTTGAGTTTTAGTTCTCAGTATGGGGAGCAACCCTAATTTTTATTTTTTTTGTATAAATCAGAATACATCTACTTACCAAGTTTCAGTGTAGTCATAGTTTCGGCAAAAAGTGGCTGTGACATACGGACGGACAGACAGACAGACATGACGAATCTATAAGGGTTCCGTTTTTATGTTTTACGGAACCCTAAAAATTATAGAAATGTATGACGTTAAAGGAACACAGAGAAACAAAATTAAGCAGAAGGAATACAAACGCGAAAATCTTTTTTTCTGTTTGCAGGTAAGTCAGGATGATACAAAACGTGGATGGACGGTGAGTAAACTAAATACTGCTTACTAGAATATGAGACTGCCTGGAGTACGTGGACTTTAGTATAGCCAAGGATCGGGCATTGAGAGTCCTACGTATGTCCAGCAGTGTCCGAGTAGTTCTTGAGGGTGATGGTGATGGTGGTGGTTATAATGATGATGGTGGTGAGTAAAATGAGAGGTATTTTTAGGATGACTTGTCTGTCCGTGGTTAAGTAACTTTTTGAATCCATGATAACTGACCGTCATTTCGCCTGATGGCAGGGATCTTGCGGTCTACGATGGAGAGCATTGCCTCAAAACAAACGGATTGATTTAGACATCAAGATTAAGTAAGTAGGTATATCCAGGAAAATTCCGTTTAGGCGATTCATTCAATTCCCAAATTAATGTACCGATTTTGATGAGACTTTGTAGCTAAATCAAACGGGTTCCCATCTAGGATTTGTGTTCATGGTTTCTTTTTAATTTGTTTTCTTATTTTAAATTCACATAGTCAAATTGCGATAAATATTTTGAAAGGCACTAAACTTTTGCTTGCGTAAAATCCTACTAATATTATAATGCGAAAGTTTTGGTGGTTAGGTGGTTAGATGTTTGATCCTCAATTACGTCGAAACATTTGATCAGATCTGCAGGTTTACCGCCTTCATTTTAGCAGTTTAGCAGACAACTACATCTTTACATGCTTTCAGTTCCGCTGCATACGGAAAGCCGATGTAGTTGGTAGTTGTCTTGTTTCATCGGCGTCACCAAATTGGCCGATGACATCACAAATCAAAGCAAAGCACATAAGTAGAAGAATTAGGCTGTAGATCTGCGAGATCAAATTTGGAACACAGATTTACCTATAGTCTGGAATAACACGTAAGTAGACTACTTTTCACTAAGGGAAATTGACGGGAAGGTCAACTACGCCAGTTAAGCCACGAGAATCTTTTAATTTAACATAGGTAATATTTATAGTAAGAGTTTAAGCCGGGAAAAAAATCGATATAAATAAGTTAGTGTTCATATATATTGTAAGTAGTATAAATTCGGACTAAGAATAAGAAATCAAGTATCCAGGCAGGTATTAAGGCAGATCAGCGGTTGTCTTAAGGCCGGTGTCCACGATTACCTCATCAAAAGCGAGATTAAGAAGGCTTTTCTTGTTCGTGTCACCCCTTCTTGTCTAACAAGCGACATGGCTCCGGGGATTAGCGAGGTTCAATGTGGTGCATCTTGATTTCTGCTTCTGTATAATAACATTCATGGAATCTTAACATCCTACTAATATTATAAATGTCAATGTATGGATGTTTGGCTGTTTGTTGCTCAATCACGTCCTAACCTATGAACGGATCGGGCTGAAATTTGGAACACAGATAGATTATAGTCTGGAAGAACACATATGCTACTTTTTATCCCGATAAAACAACGAGAACGGGAGCTACCATGGTAGAACCGCGGAGTGCTGCTAGTATTATATAACTTACGGGTCACGTTGTCGTTGTTTGTCCGCGATGGGCTCGTAGATTTTAATCAAATAAAATAGAAGGGAATAGGGAAAGATAGAAATCTTCGGGTAAACTCGGGACCATGGCCATTGGCCATCTAGAAATGCTGACGCATTTCTCCACGCCCTCCTGTTTCCCCGCGTAGTTTCCAAAGTGAGCTATCAAATTCTGAGTTATAAGTTTTCACTTCTATCAGCAGTTTCTATGACTGTTATATGACAATATCCAAGCGAAGCCTAAACAGACCGCTAATTTGCCTAAAGAACATGAATGATTTGATATTCGCTGACTTTGGAGCTCAGTTGGTAGTCAATCCCAGTAAGTAGTAGATCCAAAATAAGATATCCATATCCAGGAGTGCTCGTAGCTTAAAAAAGCGACGTGGTTTCATAGTTGATATTCCAAAATCTCGAACGAAGAAGTTTGACTCTACTTTTGTGATAAGAATGTCTTGGCTGTGGAATACGTTATCTGAGTGGGTTTTTTTCGATAGTAGGTACAATACAATATTGGTGTCTTCAAATCCAGAGTGAATTGGTTTCTTCTCGCGCTCGCATGCTCGCTCAACAACAGATGAGATCGCGTTGAGTGGAAACCTCTAATAGTTAAAAAAAAAGATCGTGGGTGTTGTTTTGTAGCACGAATATTATTGTAAGCTAAAGAGTACTGCAACCCTGCTTTCCTGCATCCACATCGCGAATCACAACCATTCTTATAGTTGCCGAATATTGTGTTAAGCAGTTCCTCCGAAATTGGTGATTCACTGACAAAAGACGTTTATTTTGGGGCGAAATTCAAGACTTTTTCGCAAACGGGTGTCGTTGCATATGAGTCCAATTGTAAAATACAGTCAATTTGGTATGAAAATTGCCAACGTCAAATGCATTCAAAAACACAAAAACTAGCGATTTTTTATGCAACGAGGGGTGGCAAGAGCATGATGGTACTAGACGGTAAGCAACACGTCCACCCCACAGAACAATAGATACAGCTGTTCGTACATAAATAGTCCAACTCTGTGCCATGCAATCCACTGCGCTTGTCGCCCAGAGATAAGTCGATTTATCTCTTTTCCTTATATTTTTTCTGGAAACATGGAAGATAGTTTCTATCCCTTGAAAATGATCGGGAAACATTGCCCTTCAAATAGGAATATTTAAGCGTATTGTCTCTATGTCTGCTATGTAATGTATCCAGCAACACATACCTGAGATGATTAATCTCTTTGTCTACTATTTTACCAAATACCAAATTTAACCCAGAAAATTAAAGCGTAAATTCCGTTTCACAAGCCGGCGCTAAGACAACATTATTATAAATAAAGCTCAGAAACTTGATTCAATAGTAAAACGTCCCGACGTAATCTTGTCTCCACCGACATTACCGCCAAGAAAAGGCAGAAAGCATTCGACAAATCCTGACTGTTCTGAAAAAAGTATCTCAATATATATACCCCTAGATATTGGCGTATGTTGACATATTTACGACCTCCTCGACTATTAAGTGGTGATTTAGTGTAGGCATATCTGGATGGATACGTTTTTATCGTTGGCCATATATCCACTGGGCTTTTCGGTTTATTATGTGCCATTGTGAGGGGCTTAGAAGATTTCTTCAACTGTTTTCCGTTCGTCGGATGGATATCTGATGCGGTTTTTCAGCTCGAATCAAAGTTTTCTGATTGGCTCAGAATAGGCTAGCCATGTTTACGTCAGCGAAATAAAACTCTTATTGATATTAAAGTGTTTTAGTAACTAACTGCGCTCCGTGGTTATACCCGCGTTGTTGCCGTTTCTGTTAATTTGCTGGGATAAAAAGTAGCGTATGTGTTGTTCCAGACCATAATCTGAAAACGTATAACCTGATCCGTTCAACTGTTCAGAAGAAATCGCTTTTAGCGATTAGGTTTATTGCTTACTCTCATTTTTTTAAATAATTTAGTTAATCTATCCATCTTAAAGTTAAAACATACCACTGTAAAGCAAAAACATGTTAAATTAAAACTTAAGCATAAATAGCAAAATAAAAGTGTATAAATACCAGTGGTAATGCAAACAAATAAAAAAAAAAAGGTGTGTGCTTTAAGACCACACGGCAGAAGTGAAAACTTCATTAGCTGATTTTTGTATTAGGTAGGTATGTCGTATTATAATAAAATAATATGGATCGTATTAGTTGAATAAACGAGTAAAACAAGCCAGAAATTAAAGTAAATATTTATTGAAATTTTATTTATATACAAAGTAGCTGTTACCCGCGACTTAGTCCGCGCGAAATAAATAGGTACTAAGGTTACTCAGGCAGTACTTATTTGTGTACCCAGATTGTATACTGTGTGTACATTTATGGATAGTAAAAAAAATGTCCATGTTCAAAAAGTTGTTGGCCGGGGCCGTCTTTTTAAAAGTTACTCCAACTTTGTATGCATTCACAAGGTGCACCCCTATGATGCCCCTAACATTGTCCGCTAAAAGGTTGGTGAGTGCAATAGGGTTTTTGTTACCGACTTTCTCCTGTTCCGTTGATTCCACATACACAGTCTCCACTACGATTTTCTGGGAATAGTCTCTTTCTCTTATAAAGGGGTTTTCTAAATAGTTTGTAAGAAATATTTTCACTTGGATTTGGCTTCAATAGTTTTCTTTTTCTGGTCTGTTCGACGGGGTCACCCTCGTCGCTAGCGACGCTCATATTTATTTATACTATTGACTATATACACAAAACTAAATATTTACACGAAAGAAACGAAATATTTACACAGCAAAACTAATTAATTTGATTGTGAAAATTTTAAAGCACCCGTCGTGTTTTCCCGCCCAAAGAAAAGTCTTTTGGAGTTGGTAGCCGTCAGTGTTGCCACTATGATTTAGAGCTTGTCGCCAAATAGTTATGAAACAAAGTCGCCGGTTTTGATTGAATTATTAATGGAACAATACATAAGCTATTTTGTTAAGTTTCCTGCTATAATGTGCGTATATTTATCTGTATGTATAGAAATTGGAAGTAGAGTTTATGGTATTAACTGAAGTAGACTTCCAGGTTGTTTATGTTTGAGAGAATGAGTTAACTTACTCCCAATAACCTTGTGTTTTTCCTTCTCCAACCTTCTACACTACACTAGTATATTCCCCTTCGTCGGTAACACGTCGTCTAAATCCGCTAAAAGGTTTTAAAAGTTCGCCAGTTTCAGCGACAAAGTCGCTAAGGTGTCAACACTGGTAACCGGTAGCAAGCAGCGAGAGAGAGAGAGAGTATCTATTGTCCCATGTCCTCCTCTAACAATTATCTTTCTCGGTCTGGCACGTTTGTTGACCACATTATCTTTCTCGCTCTAGCATCCCGAGTTTACCCGAAATTTCTTATCATATCCGAGCGTGATGATCACGTGATCATGAATCCATTTCACAGCCCACGAAAATTCTGTCCATAGCGCGCCTAAAGAAGTTTTCACTTCAAAAATAATTAAAACTAAAAGCCTTGAAAACACACCGGAGTAAATGGCCAAGAATGACGCTCAAGAACCGTCGAAGTCGACAACAATGCGAACTAATTAAATTCAAATTAATCGTAAAAAAGCGAATCACGTCAAATTGACCGTAAAATTTGAAGAAAGAAAAACAATGGAGCTCCGCGATAACGGAACCCGACTTAAATTAAATCGCACTCGTTTCTGCGAACCCTTCACTTTGGAAACTCACGGGAGGGTATTTATATTTGACATCGAGTTTTTTCCTTCATCTCCTTCTCCATCTTTGTCTTCTGTATGCAGCACAATTACTGCAACTTTGCATGTTTTGTAGTTGTTCTTAATTCTCTTAAATTGATTGTAGATGCTGCGTGAATTTATGTGGGCTGTTGGTTACCATCGGCATAGTTATTTTTAGACTGAAAAAAGCGTGATAAATGGATGGAAAAATGTGTCAAACTATTCACATTGATATTTGTCATATTTCTCTGACAAAATTAAACTAACGGCGCCTATGCCACTTTGAAAATTATATTCGACAGGTTTTTTCGAAATCCGTCAAAAATAGCTTAAAGATGGTCAGTAGAATAAGATGATTATGCTACTGACCATCATAATTCTCCCTCGTCCCTTGGTCTGTATCATCTGAATACGGAGAGAAAAAATGTGAAACAAATCGTTTCATGGTTGGTGAAGAGAGTTGGAGAGGTTGGAGACTCGGATGAAGGGTTTCATCCAACTTCTGAGTTAGAACATCTAAACAGTGGAATGCGTAATTTAATAAGTTATTCCCGCAATTTGTGACTATTTCAGCAACCGCATCATCGCTTAACATCAGACAAAATAGTGAGCAAGCCCAAATTTACAAGAGGGAACAAAAAAATCAAAAGCTTTACTATCATAGATTTCATGTAACCGGAAAAAACTAATAGTAAAATAAAAAATTGCCAACAGCAAATTTTGAAAATATCTTCTAAGTTTGTACTTTAAACAAAATACCCTCTTAATACGAAAATGGCCCCGTATATTCCACTTGTAGAGGGTTAACTCTAAACTCGGTCCAAGGTATGAATATTTACGAAAGCATTAATTATTTTTTAACTTTCTTCTCGGTTTAAGAGGCTTTTCTTAACCTACAGTCGGTTTAAAGTACTCGGGGCCGACGATTTTTGTAAACTCAGCAGAATTTTTCCTTTTTCTCCTGATGAAGGTTGAACTGAGAATATTAGCAGAGTATTTACGATTTTTAGTAATGACACAGAAAAAGTCCGTACAATCGTGAATAAGGCAATTATTTAGACGTATGTAATAGGGTACAATCCTCAAAAAAACTAAGTAGCCCGTTAGTTAGATTGCCAAAAAATATTGTACACATATTTTTTCTTTTGTTTCACAAACAAAAAATGACGAAGATACAGCTCTTCGAAGTTTCGTGTGACGTCACTTGTGAGTACGATTTCTACTGACGAGTGACGTCGCGACCCCCCCCCACTCTCGAAGTTTGATGGTCTAGATATCTTTGACGATTTTTAATATTATGAAAAAACAAAAAATACGTGTCCAATATTTTTCCATGATCTAGCTGACGGACTAATTAGGATGGTGTATTTTTGACCCAGTCCGGTACCCTATTATATGGACTAAAGTTGTATAATTTGTATTTAATTATACAGACAAATGTTGTACTTGTCAATGTGTGAATGCTCAATCACTCCGCAACGTCTGAACGGATTGGACTGAAATTTGGCACTCAGATTATGGTCTGTACGAACACATTGGTTACTTTTTATCTCAGGAAAATAACGCAAACGTAAACAATGTGGGTACAACCGGTAGCATTGTTATAAATGCGAAAGTTTGGATGTTTACATGTTTGTTGCTCAATCACGTAAATACGTTTGAACGTATCGGGTTCAACGTGAAATTATAGTCTGGAATAACACATTATGTAGGTTACTTTTCATAAAAGGAAAATAATAGGACCGAGACCTGCACGGGTAAAACAGCGGGGGACTGCACGTAAACATATAGTCAACAAGCCAGAAAATGTTTACTTTCAGGATAGGCATTTAAAAGTTGAAACTTGTTTTCTTTATTCAATTTTATGTTCATAATAATTATTTTGAGTGTAGAAATTTTAAGACAAATTCTATACAAGAATAATATTATTTTGTATTATTTTTAAAAGCCATGGTGACCTTGTGACTAGAACGTAAGATTCATAATCATGGGGTCGTAGGTTTGAACCCGCCACTATCGTGAAGAAACCGACATGTACCGAGAATCTTTCGGGTTCCGAAAAACCCGCACTGGGCCAGCGTGGTGGAATATGGCATTGACTTTTCTTTGTAGGAGAATGTTTCACATTTTGCTAGACGTTCTATGGCAGGTCTTCCCTTTTTATACTTTTTACACAAGAATTTAACAACTTTTTGGATCATGTAAGTTTTAAAGAGTGACCAAGCAAATTATACCAGTTATAGCTTCACCAGAAATAGCACAACAATTAGTCATATTTTTAATTATGTGCGGTTTTTGAAGTGAAAACGTCTTTAGGCGCGTTGAATTTAGTGATCACTTTTTGATACAACAACTTCTTATGGGGTCGCATCACTAACATGCTAATGTAGCGGCGTAACGGCGTAGCAACGGAACATGACGTATTAGACGATTTTTGAAAAGGTGAAACCTTGTGATATCGCCTCACCGACATACGTAATAGTGGTAGGTACATCTGTAGCTTTACTGGTGAAATATTGTGCGATATTAGTTAAACATTAAAAAACTAAGTTACCAGTTTTCACTTCTATGGACTGTCCTTATGACTGCCAATTTTAAAGTTTGATTCCTTTTATTAGACAATAATGTCTCGTCTACACTGTACAAAGCAAAAACTCAGTAACCCAACTCTTATACTTCATAAGGCTGCTAAATATAATTTAAGTTTATTTTTCTTATTACCGAGTTAACAAGGGGCGTGCTATCGGCCAGAGGCCTCGCAGTTAAAACGAATTTATACTTTCGATTACACCGCCGTTGGATGAATAAAAAACAAATGAGCCAGGAATTTGTTGGTGCGCTGCGCTCTGCCGATGTTGCAGACTTAGTGTGGACACGCCTTTATATGTTACAAAAATATTAGCATCCCACTTAAGATTTTAATGCCGAGAGACTCGATGACTCCGAACTCAATTCAATCATTAATTTATTCAGCAATTTAGATCATGAGTAAACGTTTCAAAGACAAATTATGAGATATCAGCTACACAATTTAAAATAAAATAAAATGTTATTTAAATTGCAACGATTATGAATATAGGTACCTAGCATTCAATCAATAAAACTATACACTTTTATGATTAATTTGAATTTTTCTATGACAAATATTTCTTTTGCTAAGAGAGATTGAAGGTCATAAAAGGCTGGTCCATTGTAGGTTAGCGTATGACGCATGAGCACATGTTCTTGGAACATGTCTATTGTTATTCTTTCAACGTCAAATTCAACGGTGATGACGTACATACTTGCACATTACTGTACCAATAATCCTATTCCTATTATGTGATTTGTATTTATACCCTGTTAACAATGCCTTCATATTCCACCCTAATAATATTATAAATGTCAATGTTTGTATACTTGTATGTTTATCGGTTAATTACGTCGTAATATACAAACCGATTGGGCTGAAATTAAGAACATAGTTAGACTATAGTCTGGACACGTACACTAGTTTTTATCTTGGGAAAACAAGCAAGTAAAACCGCTGGAAATTGATAGTATAAAATGTATGACAATAAAAAATATGGTAAGCTGGGGTAATCAAAATGAAACAAAAAACGTGATCTACATTAGTCTGTCCAGTTCATCTCAAGGCGCAGAGCTAAGCTATTATATTTAATGTGTATGCCGGCTTGATTTGAACGTAGTATCAAACTCGGGCCGTTCTTTGTCTCTTAGAATCGCTAATTTGTCGTGTTTTCTTCTTATCGTAAAGTAGTGGAATTACATTTTATGCCTTGTTCTGTGTTTGATAATGAGATACGACGCTACGAGATAATAAAGGCTACGATGAGATAATTCTGCTACGGTGTGGAGCTACAGGAATTTTGCTACGAACTACGAAGTTACGAATCTGTACGAATGCATCTAAGTTCAAAAGCCGTACTCGTAATCTAAATATGTTAGATTTAATATTTGTATTTGTGGCTTTTATTTACTACCTAGTATAAATAATTATAATATGTTAAAATTAACCGGCATTTAATAAATAAGTGATAGACGAGTGGGCTGCCCAACATGGGGTCACTGTCTTGAGAGTTCTCCCATATTATTGCAAACTTCCCCCAATCAAGGCATGCAACAGTAATCCCGCAAGGAACAAAAAAACTTTTAAGATGGAGCATGGACGTATGATAAGTCGGGCATAGTCTCGCTAAAAAACAAATTGTGTCTATAGAATCAGCCAGTGCGCTGTCACGTACAGGCTGACACTATGCTGAGACTATGTCCGACTTTTTTCATATGTCCACGAGATGAACCAGGTAAAAGTTTTGTTTGAAGGACATTTAAAAAAGTGATGTGACATCTGAAGCTTTAGTACGTCAACTACATAAATAAATGTAAGAGCAAATGTACCTGATCAGCCACATGTATTCTAATAATAAAAAGCTGAAGAAGTTATTTGAACGCGCTAATCTCGTTGAAGTTATTTATTAATTCTAATTTAAGTAAAATTAGGATCCAGATCTATCGAGTGAATTATGTAATTATTAATCAATTAAAATAAAAATGTAACATGTTTATGTACCTCATGCTTTTTTTTACTGTGGGCAGAGCCTTTATTGACAAAACTAAAGTACAATGAGAACTACACTACGCTACATACCTAACAACTACTTACACTAAGCACACCTGAATTATCCATAGACCAATGAAGGTCTACAGATAATCAAGATGTTCAAGCCCACTACCAATCGGAAGCGTACCCAGCATGCTAGCGGCATTACCACGCTGAATGGCAATGCTTATGCGTTGGGCCAAATAAACGCCAGCATTTTGGTCACGCGTCGCATCGACCAAGCGCTCGGAAAGGCTTTTGAAAATGAGGTGAGCTCATGCTTGTTTTATTAGTAAGATCCTTTTTAGTTTCTTATTTACTTTGTACCTATGAGTCGAGGCAAATGGAAATGCATCTCGTTATTTCTGTATTATATTTTTTAAATATTTGTTTGTACCATTTCCTACTATTATTATAAATGCAAAAGTTTGGATGTTTGTTGCTCAATCACGTCGCAACGACTGAATGGGTTGGGTTGAAAATTGGAACTCAGATAGTTCATGGTTTGGAATAAAACATAAAAAAAATAATTAAATTAGAGCTCCGCTAGAAAATTACGTGAACGAGAACTATGAGGGTAAACCCCCAAGGCGTTGCTAGTATCAAACAAAATTTACTGTGTTTGCGAAATTATGTATCGTTCGTACAGAAAAATATCAGACCTAATCCAAATTCACAAGTTATCGTATCGATACTGAACAAATCCGGCAGTTTAACCCGAGTTTATGCGAGCGCGTTGACGGACATAGCCGTAACGTTCGGGACGGATTGACCCACCGAGTTGACCAGCCAATTGTACGGTGGCCAGGGCTTGGGTGAGTCGGAAAATTCAAATGTTCTCAAAACAATAAATATAGAATTTCATGTTTTTGTTGCTAATGAAACATTTTTAATTAACTCAGGGGTAACTCACGCGAGATATGGTCAGTCCAGTCCGCCATAAATTTTTGCACTGACCAAAATATACTAGCAGCCTTCGCCCACGTAAATTTTCCTTGAAACAGCCAGGTGCTGTTGAAATTTAAATCTGACTGGGACAACCAGCTCACGTGGGTTATCCGTGAATTAATTAAAAATGTAGAACAACCAGACAATCACGTTAGTTTCTAAACTAATAAAACAAACGTGTGTTGTTTTTAAACAAATTACGTCGCAAAAATTTAATTCATTCGTGCTAAAAAGTCTATCATCAACCATACATCAAATCAAATCAAAATCTTTTTATTTCATTTATCTTAGATTCATTTACATTTATTATTACAAAAATGTAATTTGCATTACTTTAATACAATTATAATTTTTCGATTACTTATTATATACCAAATTAATAATTAATAAATAATTAAAAAATATTTATAATTTGATTGACATTTACAGCAGAGCTGTAGGTATTAAATAAAATGATGTACAAAAAATTGTTCTGAATTAATTACTGAAACATTTATACGGGTTGATTCACTTCTGTTAGCATTTTTCTATGGAAAAAACCCTGTAGTTGGTACACATTATTTAATTTGGAATATCCCCTGGATATTAAACCGATGGTATGACTAGTTATAACCAGATAGGCCGGTATCAGCGGCCCGCAGCCGCCCGGCGGGTGCTTTACGCCCGCCGACCGACGCACGGTTAACTATTTTATTGGTAATACGAGCTGATTTACCAATTTCACACGTATCGCTATCTCTTTATTAGCTAGAGAGCTAGATTTTCGAAGTTATACTTCTTTTGGCGCAGTAAGGAAAAAATATGAGTTATTTTTTTATGCGCGCGCACACCGTCAGGGAAAACTTGACACCATGAAGTTAGCTAGTCAAAATATATTTTACGTTTATGTTTCTTGCGTATAAGATATTATAATCTACTCCGTGGTAGAATTTAGAATCAAGGGGTACAAACTTGGTCTTCAAGCTGAGAGTGAACTAGGTTAGCGTATACAGCATCGTTGCTGGACATCAGCGACATAGCGGTCAAACGAAAACCTATTTTCTTTAAAATGTCTCTATGTACTATGAGTTTCATTCTTTTTTATTTTTCTTGAAAAGCCACCTGAGAACATCAATCACACGAATCCCCACATAAATATTTAAAAAGAGAAAAGCAATAGAAAGGCTTGAAAGACTTAAATACCAGCATGATCATTAGTGACGTGAAGCTCGAAATGTAATAATTTAAAAATAATCTCAAAATATCATATGATATTCAAATTACAGGACATAGAGATAAAACATCTTATATCTCTGGGTGACGACCGTTGTGCAGAACTATGATTCGGACTCTTCATGTTTATAGCTGCGTGGCACTGTGATGTTATGGGCAGGCATGTCGCTTACCACATGCCTGTTCATCTCGTCACTCCATACTTAATAATAAACAAAATTTCGCTTTACTTATCTCAATTCTTGTATCTACTATCACAACACAGTAATTATCATGGATTTTTACTTGACGAATAAAATGTCTGTTAATATCAGGCAGTCAAACGCATAGTGAAACATATCGCGCACACTAATACTATAAACAATAGGTAACGCGGCAATCGGGACATTAACATTACTTTATTGCGCTGCGATTCCCGAATCGGCCGGTGCCAACCGTGCTTAAAGCCGGGGACACACCATCATACAACATTATGTTACTAATTATGAGAAAAAAACAGACATAATAATACCCATAACATCAAGATGTTGTTCTCGACAAAGTCGTACAAGCCAAGAACTGAACTAAAATAAGTAGAAGGCCAGCACCGTTACCCTGTTACACATTGTACAATAGCTTCCGCAAAAAAAGATTGTGCCTAAATGTAGCATAAATGTATCAAATAAATATAGTCGGCCTATCACTGTCAACATTAAGAATTCCATTGTATAAAATCATCATAGCTATAAAATGACTGTTCGATAAGCCAATGTTTGAATCGATTTGAAATTGATCGACACATAAATTTAGTTTAATCGTTAATAGTGGTGAGTTAATACCTCTGATTTCACAATTGGGAGGTCGTGGCTTTGAAATTCCGTCTGCATCGGTAATTCGGCATGTTACAAGAGTTCTATTGGCTATTATATAATTGGCTTTGATGCTAATGGTGATAACATATACTTACATCTGCATAGGGAAAAATGCTCACGAGGTGCAAGCAGGATGCCAAGGTCGATATCCTCACGATTGCGAGAAATATTCTCAAGGTTATAATATAATCAATTATCTAAATTATTGGCTGTGAAATGCAATTCCTGTCCTTTTTCCTGATGGTTACAATCAAGAGAGTGAATCGGTTTCTTCTAGACAAGCCCCCTTCATCGTAAACCACGTAGTCACCGTAGTCACACGTAGTAGCAATGCAAACCTATCGTAGTCATAAAAAAACGTGGAAAAGTTTTCAAATAAAACAACGGTTAAAGCATGCCTTGACGAAATTCGAAATTCAAACTCACGTCCGTGTGTTCCGTCCTTACCTCTCCAATATACTGTGGAATTAAAAATACATAAACATGTTCCAATTTTACGATAATGACGGCCACACTATGCACCGGACGGTGAAACTGCCGAATAAATACATCGAGTTTTAAACGGTCACCCTCGTTTAAACTGTTTATACCAAATGTCAATTGGCCTCTGATGTCTGTGTTTGGATCGTTGGGTTTGGTTTATTTTTCAGTTTTTACCTTCATATGATTTTCATGCGATCCGAATGCTGAGATGGATGTGTGGTGTGACGCGAATGGATAGGATAAGAAATGAGTATATTAGGGGAAGTGTGAAGGTACCATCCGTGACAGAAAGGTTTACAAGCACTAGGTTACCGTGGTTTGGGCATGGCATGCGTAGGAATGAAGACCGCATAACCAAAAGAGTTTTGAATATGAATGTAGATGCCATGGAAGAGGTCAACCAAAAAAAGCGTGGATGAATTGTGTGAAAGGCGATATGATTAGGAAAGGAGTGAGCTTAGATCTGACGAATGACAGAGATGAATGGAGGAAACGTACACCTCACCTAAAGTGGGCAAAGTGTAGGCGAATTATGACCTTCATAAATATTATGATTTTCAACTAGTGTTGGTCCGCTACTATGTTAATAGGGAGTGCTTCTTCTATTTTCTGTCCTGAGGTAATCTTTTGTCTCCTGTGACCTGTCCTTCTGTTTTGACATCAAGAAACTTATCTCTGATGGGCGTCTAATTGTCTCTAGGATTCTACTTGATGTCACTGAGCCCAACCACATCTCCAACCCTTTTGAAGAGTTTTTTATGATAGTTAATTAGCTTACAGATTACCATCAGGGTTTAAATTTGATTGTTATCACGACAAACGCGAACAGGAACTACGCAAGTAAGATCACGGGGCGTTGCTAGCTTAAAATATTAGAAGTAGTAAGTATAGATAGAAATTAATAATTCAACATGGTTGAAGTCATGATGGACCTCTAGTCATAACACAGGTGAATTGAAATAACCCTGTATATAGTAATGGTGGACAGTCATTCGAGGCAATGATCCGTTGGGTATTTGTTATTCGGCATTGTGTAATTTTATGAATTGGTTAGTAATAGTTCCGGCGTTCGATTTAATGTAAACTAATTTGCAATTAGCGCTTTGAGTGGTTACTGTTAGTGCTGTAAAATTGAACTGAACGCAAGTTATCAATGTTTTAAATGTTATATAATATAGTACATATGTGGTTGTTGTTAACCGACTAAGAAAAAGAGGAGGTTTTCAATTCGACCGTATGTTTTTTGTAGGTCATGCGACAGCTCCGCCAATTGTGAATCAAATTGATGGTTCTTTTTTTTTGGTAGATCATACTTTTTTTATTAATTCCCAGCATAGTACCGGGCTTGTGAACTATCCCTGACGAACAAGATTGTCAGGGGTTTATGACATATAAGTGTAATAACAATTTTAGATAGTATGAAAAATGAACAAAAAGACTAAAATTTGCTTAATTTTACTTATATGACTTATGACGATGGATTCTATGAAATTTGGTGGATTGGCTGAATTTAGTTTTAAATTGAAGTGAGTTTTTGTTTTCATGGGGATAAAATGTTTAAAAAAAATTACATTATTTAAAAAAAACACAACACACTACGCTATAAGAATGTTGATTAACTGTTTATGAAACAAACTACTTTTTCGTGATTAAAGAACTTATACTTTATTATGCTACTTATGTAAGAAACTACTATATCGCGATGAATCTACTCATAGAACAAACTACTCTTCAATTTTATTTATGTATGATTAAGTAATGTATAAACAGATAGATCGATTAAAAATGTAAAAATATATATATTTATTTATTTAAAAGACTTTACCGTTGAGTAACCATATCGCCCTGTCAGCCAGCATAAAATTATACTTAAATTATTTTAAATAAAGAGTGACGAGACGGACAGGACATGTGCCTGATGGTAAGCAACATGCCTACCACATAACAAAACAGTGACACGCAGCTATTGGAACATGAAGGGTCCAAATCACATTACATAGCAGTGCACTGCGCATGTCACCCAGAGATCTAAGATGTTATATCTCTAAGTCCTGTAATTTCTCTGGAAACATTGCCCTTCAAACTGGAACTCAGTAATGTTTGCACGTTACCGCTTGGCGTTAGAATAACTGGCAATGAAGTAGTACTTCCTTAGGTTGACTCTGCATACAGTATTACAGTCTTACCACTACAATACAATGCTAAACTTATCCTATACCGTCAAATAGCAGTAGAACCTTCATAATGTTATCACTGATAGTTACAAAATGCTAATTGTAGCTCGATAATCAAATGAATAATTGGCTAATAGGTGACCAGCCGGCAAAATATGGCCACTACGGTCAGAGCTAGAATCTCAGTCCGGCGATTATTTATCTACGTACTCAATAATCGCGCGGGTGATAATGACCACACTAAATATGATTTAGTGATAATAATCAACAGCGAAGCGCGCGGTGCCGAATTATCCCTGATATATGCACGCATCCTAATTGTGGGCGTGAATTATTTTCCGTAACGTTATGGTCACGTTTCGACGAAATATACATGGGAATTATGGAGATGGTTATTATTTTATTTAAGCTGACTTCCGTGTAATAGGGGGAAAAAACAAAATTGATACAAAAACGCTAGAAGGCCAGAACGCGTGCGCATGGTGCGCTGCTGCGCTGGCCTATAGAAAACTCATATTTTTCACTAGCAGCGCCCCGCAGTGTTACCCGTGTAGTTCCCGTTCCCTAAATACATTCCACAAATACGTTCCGCAGGATAAAAAGTAGCCTAGGTATGTGTTATTTTAGACTATGATCTAACTGTGTTCCAAATTTCAGCACGACCTGACCATGTGTTCCAACGTGATTGAGCCAAACAACAAACAAACCAACAAACACCCATGCATTGAAATCTATAATATTAGTAGGATATTCATATATCTTTGTTAGCTACTACATAATTATTATGGACTTAATAAAAATAGTTATTTGTTATACAAGAGTGCAAAGTCGCTTTTTAACCGCGTGCTCAATTTTGATGACCGAGCAAGCGAAGGATTCTAAAGTTGAATCACGAGCGTAGCAAGGGATTCAAAAATTAGAATCCTGAGCGTAGCAAGGGAATCAATATGGCACAAGGTGAAAAATCTTTGCACTCGAGTGTAACACGTAATTTTTCATCCCCCCCTAGCGAGGAAATTACTAAACGCTTTGCGCATTTTCAGTTTCAGTCGATTCTGTTGGCGTTAAATAAACTTCTTGGTCGATAGAATCACTTATTATTATGGTATTTCGGTTTTTCACTTGTATTCAATTTTATAAGTTTTAAACTTAAGTTTATTTAGCCATGGTTTTAACAATAACAATATGACGTGAAAATATGGAGAGTTGACCGATTGAGGTAAAGAGTTTCATGTGTACATGAAAAAGTGTCCGCCCAAATGCATTAAATTATAGTAGCGCTTTTGCATCAAGGTACATTTTAAAGGAAATTAATAAGCGTACTTTTCAGAATTCATGAAAGAAAAATATTGGCAGTCATAGGCACTGCCGATAGAAGTGGTAACTTATAACTCAGAATTTGATTTTTACTTTGGAAACTACGCGTGTGAAACCAGAGGGCGTGGCTATGAGCATGGCCATCTAGAAATGCTGACACATTTTTAAATGGCCAATGGGATAGGCTGAGGCATTTCTAGATGGCCATTGGCTATGGTCACGAGTTTACCCGAAGATTTCTTATCATTCCCGAGCGTGACGCTAGAATTAAATTGACAGCCCACGAAAAATCTGTCTTTGGCGCGTCAAAAGAAGTTTTGACTTCAAAATATATTTTACCTACATGTTTTCTCAAAATAGTAATTATTTATTTGATGTTAAATTTACTACATTATTTTGTACTGCACAAGTAGTTTAAATTATCTATTAGTTACTATTTTAGTAGTCAATAATATTTAATTATTTAACTCGGCAACTCGGCATACTTCAATTCGATTACAATTTATTCATTCATAGCATTTCAAAATGTTTTGCCATTTGAAATAACATTCTTTACCTCTATCCTCCATACGTGAAAAGAAAATTGCGCGCAAAGCATTTAAAAAAAAGTACACCAAAGAGGTTCCGAGTATGAGTTTTTAACAAATTAAAAATAAATGTATGATGAATTCGGCACCAAGGAGGTAGAAATAAATAGGTTAAATTATGTTTTGAATTCAAAACCTCAGTACACACGATGTTCTAAATTCAAATTTACTTTAACCTCTAGAGGGTAAAAACGACTTTTGCGCCCTGATATCGAGGAGCAAAAGTACTCTTTCCGAGCTGGTGGGATGAAAAATACTTTTAACTTAACCGCACTATACGGACATGGCAAATTAAAGAAAGGCGCTTCGTACCTTAATAAATAAAATTGGCTTTTAAAAAACTCACAACAAACTTTTGATAATAAACATCAGCATTTCATAAAACAGCAATAAAGACTTAAAGACATAAAAACTTAAGTTTTTAGGAAAAACTACAGAGCAAAGCGATAAAGTGACGCAGTGCAGCGCTAAACAGCACTAAACACTTCATGTAGTATGCACCCAGGTTTGGGCATTTTTTGGAATGGTAAAAAACTATTGAATTACCTACCGGTACTGTCACCAACTTTTGTAAAATGTACATAATATATTATTGTGTATGTGCGCTTGTACGCTTTTTCATTATTTGGTGTGTTTGGATTTGACCACCATCTCGAACACTGTTAAACGACGATGCAGTCTTCGACGTAGTCTACGATGAAACATACTTACCTTAATACCTTGAAGAAATCAATTCACTTTCGACTTTCACGAAGTCATTAAGAATGTAACAAAAAAGTGTGAAAAACCACTCAGGCAATGCATATTATAGCTAATACGTTCTTATTACGAAAATGGAGTCATACCTCCTCGTTCAAGTACTAGGAACATCGCTCTTTCGAGCTACGAGCAGTCCAATAGAAAAAGAAACAAGATGGTATTAGATCATAAAGATCAACTGCACACTCGTCGAAATGCATCCTTACGTACCCACAATACCTACATAGATTATACAATTATACATGTATGCTGGCAGTTTATGAGTTGAAAAAAAATCAATTGATCTCGCAACACTGCTACCGTTACCGTTATTAAGTATGTAAGTTTTCGTTTCTCTTTAACTTTAAATCCCAATTTTTCAATTTTTTTCATATTTATTGAAATAAATCGGGTACATAATATTTTATATACGAGTAAACGACTCTCGTGACGCACCAACAGGCACTGTAGATGTTTGTAGACAGATTCCCACGTCCTGTCAACATGTGCCACGCAGTCCGTACAGTACGACCAACTCATCTGTAGAACCTAGCGATGGCGCCACAATCGATAAATGTCACCTATAACGAAATTAGACAACTTCTGTGTTCTTAAATACTCGTAACTCAGTAGTTCCGCTTTTAACCGTTGTACGGATAAGTTGGTAGTACCGTAGTTCACGGTACGTCCCTAGCTAGGGGTGTCGCAAGTTAGTCGCAGCTCGCAGGGTTGTCGCGCCCGGGCCGTAAAGTGCGCGCAATACGCCGCCCGCTGTCCGCACGCGCCGCGCCGTAACTCGGCCCGGTGCGGTTTGAACCGGACACTAGCTAGCTTTACAGAGCTGATAAAACCACTTAAAGAGTCTTATGGTATAACCAGCCCACTAAATAATCCCAATACTGGGACTCGGAACCTTCTCTCGCAAGTAGAGATTCAAGGCCATATTCACCACATCCAGTGCAAGTTGGTGGATGGCGCTTGACCCCGATAGTTTGTAATATGTAGGTACATGTCGGTTTCCTTACAATGTATTCCTTTGCCATTCATAATTACCGGCATTTCTTCTTCAAAAAGTATTTTAAAAACTGCTAATAAAAAACAATTAAGCCTAGGCTTCTCGTTCTTAAATTTTTCGTTCTCTTAAAACTTGTGTTAATAATTACGGGATTTTTACAAGCTTGTTGTGGTTAAATAGTGGAGTAAGTTAGTGATGTATAATCCGTTGAAAGTTATACTCGCTCAACCAAAGTATAATAATATTATGTATATATGTTTTTATGATAATCTTCTAACAGAGAGAAGATAAAAGATAACCAAAACATCAATAGTTAAATTTAACATGACTATGTAAATATGTAGGGGTGTAAGGGGGAAGCGCTTAACATCTAGTTTCCCCAAATGTCAACCTCTCCTGCGCGCGGTACACCCTGCTGCCGACTAACGAGGCTCTGACGACCGAACCAATGGCGGTATATCCATTTAAAAGCCAGTCCTAAATTGACCTGGCCGGTGACGGGCAGCGGCGTCATCGGTGCAAAGGACTGGCTCCGCGGTCACCAACCCGCCTGCCAAGCGTGGTGACTATGGCAAATACCCCCCCATATGATGGTCACAACAAAGAAACGGCCCCTAGTCCCCGGCGGCTCCGTTATTCCAGGCGCTGGTGGCAGCCTTGGTTCCGGCGGAGCATGGGGTGCTAAGAATCCCCGGCAGACGCCCCGCCACCAAACCCAACGACTCGACCTGGCAACGTACAACGCACGGACGCTGAGGGCTGACGAAAAGATTGTGGAGCTGGAAGAAGAAGTGGACAAGTTGCGCTGGGATATCATAGGGTTATCCGAAGTCCGTAGACAGGGCGAGGACAGAATAACCCTCGAATCCGGCAACTTGTTCTACTACCGGGAGGGAGATCAGCAATCCCAAGGGGGTGTCGGGTTTATCATCCGCAAGTCTCTCGTCAACAACGTGTTAATGATCGAGAGTGTGTCGAGCAGGGTTGTATACCTTGTACTTAAAATAACTGACCGGTATTCATTGAAGGTCATACAGGTATACGCACCGACCTCGACACATCCCGACGAAGAGGTTGAGACCATGTATGAGGACATCTCCAAAGCCATACATGTCTCGCCAACACATTTCACAGTTGTGATGGGAGACTTCAACGCGAAACTAGGCAAACGTAGCGGTGATGAGTTGAGAGTGGGACAATTCGGATATGGGCAGCGGAACCCAAGAGGGCAACGTCTAGCTGATTTCTTGGAAAGGGAGAGCCTCTTTATGATGAACTCCTTTTTCAAGAAACAGCCACAACGAAAATGGACATGGATTAGCCCAGATGGTTCCACAAAAAATGAGATCGACTTCATTATGACGACTAAACGGCAAATATTCAGCGATGTCTCTGTGATCAGTAGGGTTAAAACCGGCAGCGATCACCGTATTGTAAGAGGCACGCTGAATCTAAACATTAAGTTCGAAAGATCACGTCTAATGAAGTCCACGCTCCGACCAAATTATGCTCAAATCGAAGATCCCGACAACTTTCAACTCGAACTTCAAAATCGCTTCGAAGCCTTAGATGAATGCGTAACGGCGGATGAAATAAACGACAGGCTGGTGGAAACTGTTCAAGCAGTTGGCAGGGAATTTTATAAGAGCCGACGCCAGAATAGAACCCAAAAGCTCTCCGATCATACTCTGAATCTCATGGCGGTTAGGCGAGATATGCGATTGCAGTCTTCGGTCGACATGACGGTATACAGACGGCTCAATAGACAGATTTCTACTTGTGTGCGACGCGACATACGCTGCTTCAATACTTCGTGTATTGAAGAAGCGATCAAGCGGAATAAAGGCTCGAAAGTGTTCGCAAGAAATCTGTCTCTTGGGCAAAGTCAATTGACCAAATTGAAGACCGACAGTGGTAACGTCGTCTCGTCGAGGGCCGAGATTTTGGAGGAGATTGAGAGGTTCTATGAACAGTTATACACCTCTACGCAAACACGACCTGTCGTTAGCATGGCAAAAGACCCAAGAGCCAAGCTGACCCGACACTTTACCGAAGACATCCCGGAAGTCAGCCTGTATGAGATTAGGATGGCCCTCAAACAACTTAAGAACAACAAGGCACCTGGCGACGACGGAATTACGACTGAGCTTCTGAGAGCGGGTGGAAAACCGGTACTTAAAGTCCTCCAGAAGCTGTTCGACTCCGTCATACTTGACGGTAATACGCCAGAAGCGTGGAGCAGAAGTGTGGTGGTGCTCTTCTTCAAAAAAGGTGACAACACCTTGTTGAAGAACTACAGACCCATCTCACTTCTGAGCCACGTTTATAAGTTGTTTTCGAGGGTAATCACGAATCGTCTCGCACGCAGGTTTGACGACTTCCAGCCACCCGAACAAGCCGGTTTCCGAAAAGGCTATAGTACCGTAGACCACATACATACGCTTCGGCAGATTATACAGAAAACCGAGGAGTATAATCGGCCACTATGTATAGCGTATGTGGACTATGAGAAAGCCTTCGATTCCATCGAGACCTGGGCAGTGCTTCAGTCTCTCCAGCGATGCCGCATGGACTATCGCTATATCGAAGTGTTGAGGTGCATTTACAGCAAAGCCACAATGTCTGTCCGATTACAGGACCAGTGCACAAAACATATCCGGCTACAGAAAGGCGTGAGACAGGGAGATGTCATATCTCCGAAACTGTTCACTGCCGCGCTGGAAGATGTTTTCAAGCTACTGGACTGGAACGGACATGGCATCAATATCAACGGCGAATGCATCACTCACCTTCGGTTTGCCGACGATATAGTCATTGTGGCGGAGTCGATGGAGGACCTCGGTGCTATGCTCAGGGACCTCAGTAGAGTATCCCAACAGGTAGGTTTAAGGATGAATATGGACAAGACGAAGGTCATGTCAAATGTTCATGTCTCACCTGTACCGGTTATTGTTGGGAATACCACACTCGAAGTTGTTGACGAATACGTCTACCTGGGTCAAAAGATCCGATTGGGTAGATCCAACTTCGACAAAGAGGTCCAGCGAAGGATCCAACTCGGATGGGCAGCGTTCGGGAAACTACGGCACATCTTGGAGTCCAAAATACCCCAATGCTTGAAGACGAAAGTCTTCAATCAGTGCGTGTTGCCAGTGATGACTTATGGAACTGAGACGTGGTCCTTAACTGTGGGCCTCATAACAAAGCTCAAAGTCACACAGCGAGCTATGGAGCGAGCTATGCTCGGAGTCTCTTTGCGCGACAGAATCCGTAATGAGGATATTCGCAAAAGAACGAAAGTAGCCGACGTAGCTCGAAGAGTAGCTAAGCTGAAGTGGCAATGGGCAGGCCACATCGCTCGCAGAACTGACAACCGATGGGGAAGAAAGGTTCTCGAGTGGCGACCACGAACCGGAAGACGCAGTGTTGGACGGCCTCCCACTAGATGGACAGATGACCTCACGAAGGTCGCTGGAAACCGCTGGTTGCAGGTTGCGCAGGACCGTTCGTTGTGGAAATCTAGGGGGGAGGCCTATGTCCAGCAGTGGACGTCTTACGGCTGATGATGATGATGATGATGATGATGTAAATACTAAAAGAAACGAACAACAATCTTGGTGGAAAATTAATATGATTGCAAAAATGCCCCATGAATTAGATTCTTATTTAAATTACAGCTGTAATTTAAACATTATTTCAAAGTTTTGAATTTCAATCGTAAAAAAAACAACGATTTAATGGTATAAGACTTAATAACTAGGGTATAGGTTCCAATATAATGTTATTTAGGTATTTACGACGACTGAAACAGGACAAAAATAAATTCAGAACTAAATATTTAAATCACCATTTTCTTTGTTCATTGGTTATTAATAAGTTACATTTGATGTTAAAAATAAGTAATATAATTACAGATAATGATAGACATAATTATCACATTGCCCATAATAGAAAAAGTGCAAGTTTGATCACCAACTTTTCAATTTCTCTGTGACACAAAAAATGTATCGCTCTGGTATTATCATCTCCATATCCATCCAAAACAAACTGGCCAATTAAAACAAGGCAAGTCGTCGTGCGCCATCTTAAATCTGCGCAGCCGTGCATTGGCAATATCTGGGCTGCACCGTGCGTACACCCTGTATACTGTGCGATACATATTGTCGGGGCACCCTGTACGTTGCAGAGCCTGTATGTTCTGGATTTAGTGTTGTGTGCGAGTGTGGCTGGTTTTATGCTGCGTATTGATGCGAGCCTGTTATTAGACGCAAGAGATACGAGTGCAGAGTCGAGGTTGGAACTACATACATATGTGTGTACTGTGTAGGTCTTGGTTATTGGATAAATAGATTTTATTAAACACATAAAATTGTAAAAATAATTTACAACCCGAAACAATATTAACACTTAAAGCTAGTGCGACGATTGGCGGCCTTATTGCTTACAGCGATCTCTTCCAGGAAATCTTAGGTTTATGGATGGGTCATCAACAGCCCACTAAACGTTCCCACTGCTGGGACTCGGGGCCTTCTCTCGCAAGGAGAGAGTATAGGCCATAATCCACCACGCTGGCCCAGTGCGGGTGATAGTGTGCATCGGGTGCAGATGACACATGACTTCAAAAGATTCTAGGTACAAATCGGTTTCCTCGCGATGTTTTCCTTCACCGTTTTAAGTTAGTGGCATTACGCACGTGACTTCGAAAAGACAGCGGTGCGTGTGGGGTTTGAACCCGGGGTCCCCGGATCGGCAGGCGTCGTTCTCCCGACTAGACCAGCCGTAACTTCCCTAAAGTGTACAATTTCATAATAAATTTTATTCCATCATCACCATTTATCAATCGTATAAAACGGTGTAATGTAAGCTAAATATAAAGCAATGGGTACACCGACCGCGTCGATTCTAATTACGTATAATTATCGCCCGCGCGGCGAATGCAGTTTTAATTCGGCAGTTTTGTTCCGGTCTGTACTCTGCCTAATGAGTGTAACTGATCGCTTTTTGATAATGTTATTGATATTGCGGGAGATAGAACGTGTTTTTGGGAAATTGTTGAGTGCTTAAGGTGGGTTGTCGAATTGCTATACGCTTAAAGTGGTTGTCAAATTGCTACGCGTTTAAGGTAGTTTGTTAACTTATTAAATCATCATCATTCATAGTCTTCTCTATCCCACTGCTGGGTATAGGCCTCTCTCTTACTTTGCTATCTGCCTCGGTCCTGTTCCAATCGAGTCCAGGTTCGAGTACAGATTACTAAATACTTTTTTTTATTTGAATTTAGCAGCTCCACAGACTACGGGGTCCGTGTCCTTTGTCATTTCTTTTCTTTTTACATCTTGGATTAGGAGAAGGAAAGGAAATAGGGGAGTAGGGAACGATTTCATTCTAATCCTAGAGAAATATCTTCTAAGTCCCCTCCTCCCGGCTCAGTGCCTCCACTATGACTGCATTTCTGTCCCTGATGGTCTTACTACTGCAATTTTGTAGTGGTAGAACTCTTAGCAGAGTCCGCCTGGGGAAGTACCACACTTCTGCCTGTTATTCTACCGCTAAGCAGTAATGTTCAAACATTACTATGTTCCGGCTTGAAGGGCAATGTTGCCAGAGAAATCACGGGCCTTAGAGATATAACATCTTAGATCTCTGGGTGACGAGCGCAGTGCAGTGCTAGGTAATGATTTGGATACTTCATGTTCCAATAGCTGCGTGTCACTGTGCTGTTATGTGGCAGGCAAGTTACTTACCATCAGGCACATGTCCTGTTCGTCTCGTCACTCTTTATTAAAAAAAACTAGATACCAAGTGAAATAGCAACGCCCCTAAGGTAGTTTGCCAGATTCCAACGCGTTTCAAGTGTTTGTCAAATTGCGTTGACTTCATGTCAAACAAATACGCTCTAAAGATGGTGTGTCAAATTACTCGTACTTTAAAGTTAATAATTCTGAAGGTTTTGTAGATTTGTTAATATACATATACATCTTAAACATGTTAACAAGTCATTGATACACGACTCAATACGTTGAGTATCCTGATAATTTCGTGATAAATAAAATTCGTGATAATTATTGTGATAAATAAAAAATATTTGTAAATTACTATTAAAGTAACGAAATTATATCCAAAATTATTGTTGTTGAAATAAAAATGAATTTACCAATTAAAAGCTAACCGAAAATTCGGAGACCTGAAAAGTGTATATTTTCTGCTTATCTAGTTATTTACGGAACGTAATTATTGGCCTACCTGCTTTAAAATAAAATGCAAAACTTTTGCAGAGGCATTGATCATGGGAAAATATTCAGCCTACAAGACAATATAAGTTATAAGCTACCCTGGTCCCTACAATTGCATTATTAATTACAGTAAATGTAAAAATAAATATTTTATACTTACATAAAAATAGATGTAGGTACCTACCTTTAAATGCATAAACTCCGCTGAAATGTTAGGAACACCACTATAAAGGTATAATCACGCCAAATATTCTGTATCTAATAATACTAGAATACGACAATATTAAATACCAATATTAGGTAGATACTAACAACCAACATTTGAATAGTAAGTTGCTGGGTCACTATAAATTAAATAAATAAATAAATATTGATGGCCTACTGACACACAACACCATCTGACCCCAAACTAAGCAAAGCTTGTACTATGGCGGCCAGATAGCTGATATTATACTTATATAGTTTTAAATAGATATTTATTATACACAGAAACACCCAGACACAGTGCAAACATTTGAATTCATCACACAAATATTTGCACTATAATTATTATCAGTTAAGTACATTCTACGTCTACATAAACGCATAATATAATAAATCATGAAAGTTATATTTCAAACGGCTCGAAAATGAACGAACGTGGAAGCCACATTTCACTCCAACTCCAAAATTACTTCTTAATTTATAGACGCACCAAATACGAAAGTTTCGATCAGAAACGTCCAAAATATCGCAATAAATCGGCTGTAATGAATCTAAGTCTGACAAAGCCCGCATTACTTGTGCCATTATCAAAACAAATTATCGGGACGCGGCTGCGCCATAAAACTATAACACAATCAGTTCAAAAACTAGCGCAGTGGCATAAATCAAACTTTAACAACGGGGTGGCGCGGCGACTGATTAAATTCATAGCAAAATGGAGCCTGATTACGGTATTTGTCGGTTTTGATGGTCATGTCAATGAATTATAGCTAATTAAAATCCCTTCAGCCACTTTCGTAACCGACTGATTCGTAACCAGCTACGAAAAAAGAATTTTTTTCCGTGTTTTGTAACCAGTTACTAATAAACACTTATTTTTTCCGTTTTCATTACCTACCTATATTTGGTAACCAGTTATGAAAAAATACTTCTTGTTCTCTGTTATTTAAAACCTTGTTTCTAAATTCTGGCTGTATCGTTATCTTTTATATTGTATGAGTGATAGATTAATGTAAATCAATTCAAATGCAATTCGAGTGTCTCTTGTCTGCATTGATACTGAATTTTCTGCGTTTGATTTCTAAATTTTTTCAATGATTTTGTTATTAGTTCTGATGGTATGATGGAATACTTTCCGACGAAACGAGCTGGCACTAAATTGGTGTTTGAAGGCCGTAAGTACTATAAAAGGAAACAATATGTTAATGGCAGTATATTTTGGCCATGTAGTAACGATAAAAAGTGTAAAAGGAAATGTCACAGTAAGTACTGAAAACGTTCCAATTAAAGAAAATCCGCACAGCTCAGATTGCTTACCGAATACGGCAAAGTGCAAAATTCTGGAAAAAATGACGGAACTTAAGCAAAGAGTTTGTGAAAATTATGACTCTGTCCAAAAACAATTCGAGGAAGTGATATGCCAGCTTAAGGACGATGGTGTGGATTTGCTGGACGTGGAGCTACCTAAATTTGAAAATGTTAAAAGTGGCTTGTATAATGCTAGAAATAAAAAATTACAGGTTCCTAAATTACATTATAAGCTACCAAAAGACGTTAAAGTACCTGAAAAGTTTAATAACATCCTTTTAGCGGACTACAACGACGAGATGAGAATTTTAATATTCTGCTCACCTGACATTGAAGGGATTTTAAATAAAATTGACTTATACTTGCTGGATTGAACTTTTAAGGCTATCACCCTTCAAGCAGATATATAGTATTCATGGATACAATGCGGATACGAAAAATGTAATTCCTTTGTTTTTTGCCTTCCTCGAAAATAAGAAACAAAAAACTTATGAATTACTATTTGAAATAATCAAATCACGATATCCAACATGGCGTCCAGCCAAGATGTTACTTGATTACGAGAAACCAGCAATTAATGCTATTCGTAAAGAATTTCCGAATACCACAGTAAAAGGTTGTTTCTATCATTTATGTCGTAGTTTATTCAAAAAAGCCAAAAAGTTGGGAGTCAAGTCGAGAGTGCAGAGGCGGCATGTTGCCCGATGTGCGGGACTAGCTCGTTTGCCCTTCAAATATATTACTTCCGGTTACCAATACATCATGAAAAAGTCGCCAAAAACTGAACCAGTACAGAAATTCAATTCTTATTTCGATCATTTTTGGTTCCATGACATTAAGTTCATTAAAATGTGGTGTTGTAATGAAGAAGCAATACGTAACACAAATTATGTAGAAGGCTGGCATTCTCGGTTAAACCGGTATGTAGGTATTAAAAATCCATCTATCGCCAAAGTGCTTGACATTTTAGAAAAAGAAATAAAGCTAAAAAATACTGCCGGTAAGGCTAAAACCCGAAAAAAGAGCGAGTATGAAGAAATCGATGAAGAAATAAATTCAGCCATAAAAGACTTGAAAAAAAAGAGAATAAGTGTTGGCCATTGCATTGAGATTATTGCCCCTTTTGTTTTTTAGTTCAAGTAAAAGCACGTCGTTTTGGCCTAGAAGATATTGCCTCTTTTGTTTTTCAGTTTTAGTGTAAATACACACATAAGAAAATGTTTTTTTAGCACACATAATATTACAAATATAGTATTTTATTATTTTACTAGTCAACCCCTTTCATTTGATACCCATATTGAGGGAGGTAGTTAAAAAAATATTTTGTCCGTCATTTTGAGGAGGCGGTCGTCTTTTATCAATATTAACCAAACATAGCTAAGAACCACCGCACGGAAACTAACCTTCAAATAATAAGAAACCGCATCGAAATCGGACCAGCCGTTTGAGCTCTATGGTGCCACAGACGGACATCGACGTCAAAGTTATAACACCACTTTTTTTTAGTCGGGGTTAAAAAATGGTTTTAATCACTGGTTACATAACAGAGAGCAAGAAGTATTTTTTCATAACTGGTTACCAAATATAGGTAGGTAATGAAAACGGAAAAAATAAGTGTTTATTGGTAACTGGTTACAAAGCACTGAAAAAAAAATCTTTTTTCGTAGCTGGTTACGAATCAGTCGGTTACGAAAGTGGCTGAAGGGATTAAAATTAATAATAACGTTAAATTTTTTGATAGTATTAAAAATTTCAAAGAGCTACGCTTGGCACAATTTGGTGACAATGATGTTGATAAAAAACTTGGTAATTTAGTGGATATAGTAGTGGCGAGATCATCTACGAGTCTTCAACGAGTATTGGTACTATTATTGTAAAACTGAAGAGGTATTTTGTTTGAACGCGCGAATTTCAACTACTACTGGGCCAATTTCAAAAATTCTTTCACCGTTGGATATGTGCCTACGTGATTCCTGAGTGCTATATAATTAAGTACCACGAGCAAAGCCGGGGCGGAACGCTATTTTTTTTGAATATTTTTTCAGTTCTGCGGCCTAAATTTTTTTTATCATAAATGCTGAACAAAATATCGTGAGTAAATCGGCATGTTCCAAGAAAAACATATTTCACAGGCATGTTCTAACATTCGTCAACTAGGCCAGCGTGGTGCATTATGATATTGACTCTCATTTTGTTAGAGAAGGCTCCGAGTCCAACAGTAGGAACAAAAAGTCGGATGCTGAATTAATGAGGTTATAGAGATCACTCAAAACAATATATATCCGCCCATTCGGTCTGCTTCTCATATGTTTAGTCTTAAGTCATTTATCGTTATTTTAATTATGTATTTGAATGCCTTTAAATAGTAAGTTATTGTATTCCAGGCAGTGCCCCGTGGTTTTACCCTCGTGGTCCACGTTCCCGTCATTACCGTTATTTTGTCGGGATAAAAAGTAGCTTATGTTCTTCCAGACTATAATCTTTATTTTTACAATCATGTAAAAAAATCCAAACATTGACATTTACAATATTTAAATAGGCTTTGCTGACAACTATCGTAATACAGCTGCGTCAGCTTCAATTCCCATCGTATAATGGTTCGTCGGCCATAATGAGCGCGATTGTCGTTGCTTTGATTTAATGACTTGAAATAATAGCAATCAATGCGATTGCCTGAGCCTGCGATATTTTCGCGAACATTCAAAGTGATCAACGATCGTGCTGCTAATTTGACTGTTAAATATCCTTAGAAATCTTTAGACCAGCAAACGTAGTAGGTATGTACATTTGTATATCTACCCTGGGACTATATGAAGTGACCATAATACCTACATATTTTTTTGTAATTGTAAGACTCTTTGCAAAGTCCACCTGGGCAAGTACCACACATTTGCCAGCTTTGGTACCGCTTCTATAATATATTTTTTAAATAATAAGTTATATCCTATAGTTCAATTTATTAAATAAGTACATAGTCGATTAAAAGCATAAAGGGACAAGGAGCAAAACTGTACGATCTAATTAAAATTGTATCTACAATAAAAAAAAAAAAGTTTTCTAGAAATTAATTTATTTCATTTATTCTAATTCTTTAAACAAAGATGTGATTAATTTGACACTTGACAATATAGTGAAAGGTGCGATAATTAGCTCTTTCCCTTTTGTATTCAAATACGAATCTCCATGTACAATCCATCAGCATTACAAAATTTCGCTAAATGACAAACAATAAATTCTGTACAAAATGACTTACAGCTGGTAATTAATTAAAAAAATAATGCATATTTTCCATCAATCGTAATAAAACAGGCGTGCGGCCGTGACGGGCGGAGTCGGGCGCATTAACTTGGATAATTAATTTATGATAATGTCGATACAGCACAGGGACATAAATCCGGGAAATTACACCGTGTGATTAAAAACTGTGATAATAGCTTATTCAAATATTTATAATAACGACATTATTTTTATCAAACTCTGTGACGTCACCAACGACTAATACTTATATGCTATAATAATAAAGGCTTGTTACTCTTGGCTTGAATTGTATTTAGTTGCAACTGAATTCAGTGAGGTAAAAGTAGTATGCTAAATTCAGAAGCGAAGATTGCTTTTAATTTGCTTCTAAATTTGCTTGTGCATTAAGTCGACCAAATTTAGCGAAGTGTACTGATAATATGAAGCCTTTCAATTAAACAGTCGTTCTAATCCCACCTTGATGTTTTTCTATCGTACTGCTCGTAGCTCGAGAAATGGACATCGTTTCATGGTTGATGCTCCAAAGACTGCCTGAGTGAGTTCTTCCTGACGGATGCCTATACATGTATGATGTATGTAAGTATATGTCTTCGAGTGTCTCGAGTTAGAGAATATGAGATTGTCTTCGAGTCTGAAGAGAATCGGTCAGGGATGCGAGGTCCATAATCAATCTCATTGTTGCTTTACAACTTTACATAATTGGTTACAATTCACCAAGTATGTAAAGCAACAAGCAGCAAGCCTAGCAGGACTCGAAAAAAAAATCGAATCATATGAAATTGCTCAAACAATTTATAGATTTTTAGCTTGTGGCATAATCTTCGCGTTAAATGCTTCCAAGGACTCTTCGGGAACGTTTTCAGGAAACTCCTGAGACTGGGGGGCTTTCGCTAGGAAAGAGACAAGGCCATAATCCACCATGTTGACCAAATGCGGATTAGTTGATAACGCAAGTCTTCAAAAAAAAATTCTCAGAATAATGGTTTACTTATGCTTTCCCTTCATTGTTAAAGGCTTAAGGCTTTAAATAAATACTCAAAGGTGCAGGTGGTCGAACTTACCACCTCACAATCTTAAAATCGAACGTTGTTCGAACGGCTTCGTAAAGTCTTGCTAGTACGGCAGTTTTAAAAAGTACAATACAATACAATACAAAAACACTTTATTGGCACCACAAAGTTAAGTAACACATAAAACAACAACATAATGGGCACAAAAGACGATCTTATCGCTAAAACGATCTCTTCCAGATAACCTTTTATATTTTTATACACAGAAGTTCTAATCAAAAGTTTGCTTTGAACGTTTTTGCACGCCCTCATTTTTTAAGTTATAGGTAGGTACTTATTTTGGCGCATTAGAGCTAAATTACAAGAGTAAATTTATAGGAAGCGCGCGCTAACTATCATGAAAAACTGCACCCTGAAGTTAGTTGGTAAACATTTTAGTAAACATTGTAAATAACTTTGGGTTAATTCTTCTTGTGTTGAAGATAACATTATCTATTAGCAGCGCCCTGCGGTAGTTCCCGGTCCTGTCAATTTTCCCTGATAAAAACAACCTATGTGCTATTCTAGACCATTGTCTCTCTGTGATTAAAATTGTAACAAACATATATCCATCAATAATACATATATTAGTAGGATTCTATGGTTGAAGTTAGACTTCTAATGCTGGGGCCACACTAACGAGAAATGCCATTAATTATCGTGATAATGGACGTTAACCGTTGGTGTAAAATACAACTAATGGACATAAACCGTAGGTGTAAAATACACCTACCTACGGTTAACGTCCATTATCGCGATATTTAATGGCATTTTTCGTTAGTGTGGCCCCAGCATTAGAAAGCACTTTTTTAACTTCTTGCGTGCGTAGGTAGGTTTGTTGGAGCGTCAACAATCAAATATCATAAAGCACTTTTTATCATTTTTCTTCCAGAAAGTGTATTTCTTCGAATATTACTGGACTAATGAAAAGATAAATATATATATTTTTATATATACGTATTTTTTTTCTAAAATGAAACTGTTTTCACACACTCCGGTGACCGAATACTTTAACGGTCTCACTCACAAAAGTCCAGTCCCATTTAATCCGAGTCCCTACTCCTTAATCTTATTATTTATCGGGTCCGCTAAATCGTGGGGGGCAATTAAACGCATCCTCGACCGTCGTGTATCACCCGTAATCCGCGGGACGGAATCATAATAACAAAAAACAATAAAAATAACGAATTACCCCGTGGACTGGCCGAGTATTGGACTAAGATAGTAGTGCGGTGGAGTAGCTCTCAGAGTAGTCATTTGGCAGCAAGATACGATAGGTGGTGATTGCACAGTGGATATATACCTACAGAGAAGACAACAGAGTACTTTCTGACTTTTTTCTTTTGTATCCGGGCATAAGCTAATGCGTAAGTGTTATCGGTTTTATTTTATGTATCTAAATAGCATTACACATATCTTTATTAATAAAATTAGACGTGCTGCCTTAGTTCCATGGTTTTCTGTAACAATTTGTGTGGTTTTGGTTTATAAACCAAATTAAGCTAGAAAGACATCAATTTGTGTAACAGTAGGTAATAATATGTAGCTCGATTTTAATAAAATTGTTTTACAGCAATTACTCTGTTAGTTATTTATTGTGTCCTTATACAATTTTTTTGACGTTGATATTGTAACCAATTCAAAGTCAAGTTGGACAAAGTAATAAAATAAAATTCTTGTTTGGATTGGGAAAAATTAATTAATTGCTTCATAATGGCAGCAGTATAAAACAAATGGACTTATCGGACATAGCTTATCGGTGTGGTCAAAAATGACGCACGCTGACCTAAACACTACCTATTCACTCTGACCTTGAAAAGCTCCATATTGTATAACTCAGGGAACAATGAGGCTGGCAACTTATTCCATTCAACTACACAACGTTTGCCGATGTAAAGACCAAACGTTCATAAAAAGTTTTAGTATCAAGCCTCTCTACGACACCTTCGTTCCAAATCCACATTCTGTTTGTGCTCATTCTTAATATGGGGCAAAACTGTTGTTTCTCCAACAGTTTTTGTTGTATATTTTATGTTCTGTGACGCCATAACTCAGCCGCTGTGACATCCAACCCTGAGCCTCAAATGATATACACACTGTGCAGAAGTACTCTAACATTATTTACAACGGGGCAGTTATTTTTATTTATATTCCTGTTTTATTGGTTTATTCCTTCACGGATTGTTGGGCCCGGTCTTCTGAGTCGTTAAATGGATATATGGTATGCTTATTATGTGACAGTTTTCCGGGAGGCTTATGGGAGACGTTAATATCCTTTGTCTAATAAAGTAATAAATAAAATTAATGGCGGATGAAAATATGAGGCGGACCGATCTGGAAAATAATCTGACCGTGTTACAGCATTGTAACGCTTTCAGAGTAAATTATGTCGCAAATTACATAATATACTTAAGTTGTAGTAAAGAAAACTATAAATAAATACAAATGTCAAAAATGAAAGAACAATAATATACGAATGTGTCGTAAGTTGGGGCAGAAGGACGTTAATGAAGACGCAACAATGACCGTCCAAGTATAAAGCGACTAACCATTTCCCTCTAAAATGAGGAATGAGGCATGGGAATGTTATATCGCCGAAACTGTTCACTGACGATCTAGAAGGTACATTCGTTAGAGGTGCTGGACTATAAGAAAAAGGGATAAATGTCAACGGCGAGTACCTTCCACACCTACGATTCGCCAATATGACACCACAGCAACCAGAAGATGCGACGATCTGCGAAAGGTACTAGGAAAGGGAAAGGTCGAAGAACAATGCCGGAGAAGCTACCTTATGCCATTCGTTAGGAGATACCTACGTCCAGCAGAGGGTGAATATGAAAAGGCTGATAAAAACGCATTATTAGTATATATTTACGATTTTAAATAACACAAGTTTAGCTTAATTTGGGGCTAATTGGTATATGCATATGCTTAATACACCTGTATAGGGTTACTCAACGTATCGAAATCAATTTAAATTAAATCACAATCTAAGTCTTAACTAATCATCAACAGAACATCTAGCTAACCTTTTATATAACTGCGAAACATTGTAATTTGACTAAGTGGGTATATAAACAAAACTAAATCACAATGAAAACTACACTGCACTATGATACAGTAAAATCACTTCCTGAAAAAGTTCTTGATCCTGGTTTCCGTTTCCATTCGAAATCTATTTATTTAATTGTAACTAAACATTAAAAACATAATTATGAAGTGAGCATTAGTTAGAATAGCCGTTAATCTGAGTCCCATTTGAAAGCTATTAAGCGACGCACAGTCGTTGTACACAAGAGGTGCCTTGTTTATTCCTATAATATGTGACGCTCGCATTTACGTCACGGGTTCTGCAGAAACCGTATCCTATAGCGAAAGGGACAAACAGTACTTGCCATAACGAAGCAGCTACCTCCTTGCAACTTATACGTCATCAGGGTTCATCCTCTTTTTAAGAATTATAGACTCTCAGTTGACCACCGTATCGCCTGATGTTAAGCAACAATGTGGTCTACGATGGAACGTACTTGCATACCAACATTTCGGAGCAGTACACCAGATTTATTGGTATAATGCCTGATTAACTACCACTTTGTTTTTTTCTGCTGCAAAGCTCGTAGCTCCAGAAAGCGACATCGTTTTATGGTTGATGTTTCGAATGGTGAAACGAAGTGGTTTGATCCCACTTTTGGAATTATAACGTCTAAACTTTGCCTGCGTTGCCTAAGTTTATATTTTCTGATGGATACAACATGGAGATCTTCAAATCAAGAGTGAGTTTTGTTAACGGACGAAGTTCCTTCAGGTAATGTAGAAGAACACAATTTGCAAATAATTTTGATTAATATTGTTTTATATTGTAAGATTGTGATCATTTGAAAAATAACGTTGGCAACATATGTCCCGGGAAGTTTTAAGTGCCACTTCCGTTAGGTATTATATATTTTTCTTATGGTTTTAGTCTAACATCTTTTTTAGTTCAGTTGCGCAGCAAAAACCTGCCTTTTTTTTATAGCTTAGAGTGACGAGACGAGCAGGTCATGTGCCTGATGGTAAGCAACATGCCTGCCACATAACAGCACAGTAACACGCAGCTATTGGAACATGATAGTCCAAATCATTACCTAGCACTGCATTGCGCTCGTCACCCAGAGATCTAAGATATTATTACTCTAAGCCCTGTAATTTCTCAGGAATCATTGCCCTTCAAACCGGAACACAGTAATGTTTGCACATTACTGCTTGGCGGTAGAATATTTGGCGAAGGTGTGGTACTTCCCCAGGCGGACTCTGCTAAGAGTCCTACCACTACTGAACTTCCTTCCAAGTCTGCCATAAAAAAAACTGTTCCAAAAATAGTTTAAAAAGTAGCCGACGCCGACGTGAAGCCGTGTGCGTGGTCTGTGGTCTAAATAATGGACTATAAACTATAGAACATACGACTCACAATCATAAAGTCCGTAGTATTGAATCCTGCCTACACCTCTAAGCAATTTTTAAAGTGCAGATGTATATTCACTAGCTTTAACGGTGATTGAAAACATCGTGAGTAAACCAGCATGTTCCAAAAATCGTTCGAAGTTATGCGTTATTCGACAAAACGCACTGGCCTAGCGTATTGGATAGTATGGTCTTGGCTTTCACCACACGAGAGAAGGCAACGAGTCGCAGTTATAGGAACATTTAGTGCGCTGCTTATGCCAATGTAAAGGGAATGTTATTTATACATACATCATCTGAGACACTTAAATTGTTACGTCGCGTCGTCTATTGAACGCGTCCCTTTCGTCTGAGCGTACCTAATCTGCGTAATCCCGTTTGTGCATTATTACGGTGCTTAATTAAAATTATGGTAGTTACGGTGTTAATCGCGTTTACGAGTATGTTTACTGTAATGTGCTAGAATGTAATTAGAAATGACGCACCGAGAGATCTGATTTTGTGTTGGGACAAACGAACAGAAATATATACAGGGTTACTGGTAATCAGCCTGCATCCTTCTAAGGGGATGTTAGGTACATTCAATACGTCAACTTTTGTTCTACAGTTTAAAAAAAAAAGTTTTTTTTTTCTTTTACAAAATAAATAAAAAGTGCATTTGCACGGTCTAAAAGTATCGAACTTTTTGTAAGAATTCGTAACGAGAGCGCGTACGCTCTTTAACGCGCAAAAAATGATGTACCGAAGTGAATAAACACTAAAAAGTCGCTAAACAGTACAAAAAAGGGCAACAAATACATTTTTTTTTTGGGTTATCTGTTAAGTTTTAACGAAAGTTGTAGAACAAAAGTTGTTTGTTTAAATATACAGAACATACCCTTAAACGGATGCAGGCTGATTACCAGTAACCCTGTATACTAGCTATGCCCCTCGGTTTTTTCTGCAACTTTCATAAAGTTTTAGTAGGTATTTCACCCCCTTAAGCGTAACAAAGTACTAAAACTACTTTGGTTTCGATTAACATTATGAAATAAAATAATAAATAAATTTACTACGCGGACGAATTTACGGCCAGCTATTAGTGTTACTCTGATTAGTTTTGAATGTGTCAATCTTTCAAAATCGTACAAAAATAGCTTATGTATGAATCATCACATTAACAAACCTTTTAAAAACAGCCCGTTCGAAGCAAACATAATTTATTAATTATTCCTAACACTTATTATCACTACTCACTAATTGAATCATTACCTCAATGGAAGTTACCTAATCCCATAATAAACATATTATAAAGCTAATTTCACGAAACAAAATAGAAAGTGATTAAATCAAACAATGCACGTGCAACCATAGCTTGTGTAGTATTTCTTCCTCAGTCGCACGAAGGCATTCACACTGACAACATGCCTCTTATCGTTGACGCCGAAACGATCCTGTCCATCAGCGAAGAATGGATGAAACTCGAAGAAGATTGGAAACCAATCGATCTCGAAACAGAAGACGACTTTCCACCTTCCAAGCTAACTCCTGTCTTCAGTTCCCTGGACCTACGCAAAACAACCTTCGATTCGTCAATACTACTGCAAAAACTGCGGACAAAAATTAATCGAAAATGTTCAAAAGCATCCGACGTCATTGACTACAATCAGTTTCTGCAAGATTTGCGACAAGAAGCACTAGAAGAATTTCCTAGAAAACAGTTCTACTTCATCAACGGTCAAATAATTTCAGCTTTTTCCGTTGATGAGATTTGCGAAAACATAGACGATATTTTTAAATCTGTAGAGAAGTTATCTTCGGCGACGTCTACGATTCGATTGAAGAAGAAGATGCCAGAGCATGTGAGCTGCAGCATCAGTACTGGTGGTCTATCTTTTGACGATACAGAGATGACAAAAAGAACAGAAGATGATGAAGCAGAGAAAAGCGATAGTGACGACATAGATAAATTTATAGATGAAGCATTTCAACAGTTAAATGCTACTGTAGCCAGTATGGCATATTCCGAAGACGCCGACGATGAAATATCAAAGTCGTCAGTTACGACGTTGGTGAAGAAATTTAGCTGCATTTTGAAAAGCCCTGCAATAGGGAAAAGTCCAAGGAGGAAAAGGCAGTGTTGTGATAGATTTCAACAGTTGGCTGAGTTTTGGAGTAGTAAAGCGTTTGACAAAAGTGGATAACTTTACGAAAACTATGAGAGTAGGTATTGCTTGTGCATTTGTTTTCGTTCTCGAAAACGATAATTATTACCTTTTGCATTGAGTTTTGTTCTTACATGGAAAAATAATTTAATGCTTGTGTATTTGCTTGTAGGTAAGTGTATTAATATAAGTCGTTTCTTCTGTATTTGTTCTTTTGAGGATAGTTAGCTACTTATGTGTATAGTTCTGCTCTGATTATGACATTTTGTGGGTACTTCTGTACATATTGAATGACGTTTTATGTAAGTAGTAAATAAATCATTTAGATAAGGTACTAAGAATAATTGAGTTGTTTAAGGTAAGGGGTCCATTTGAATTGTAAAACAATTTTAAAAATCGTTAGATTAGAATTAAAATAACTTATTGTGTTGTTTTGTAATTTATTAAGTGTAAAAAACTTAAGACATATTTTAAAACTTTATGGTCGTGACAGGTAAGCATTCTCATTAATTAAATAATTAAGTTTTTTATTGTGATATTGAAAATAAATATAGTCTTAAATAAAATTTCATCGTTTGAATGCGCACTCGCCTGATGGAAGTAGAATATACCTCTTCACTATTTTCTTTGAAAGTCCTCGTTTCATAAAATGTTACTGTTATTTTGCCGATAATATTTCTGATCTCATGAATGTATAATATGTAGGTACATTTATTTTTTATAAACTAACTAAAAAATATCCAAAAAAGATTTCATAAACTATAGTTATATCTCACTCTCTTCAAATATTTTGTATCAATAGTTGATGTAAATCTTCGCAGATTCCAAATTGGTTAGTAATCTGAGAACGTCACTGTGCTTAATTAATGGGTAATGATGGGCTTATTGGCTTAGTTATTTATTTATTTTACTGATAATAATTTTATGGCCTAGTAAAGTTTTAATAGGTACCTACGAGTACTTCCATTAAGTATATAGCCTATAGCCAACGTTCTAAACGCTTCCAAAAGTATGAAAACGATGAATGATGTCATTTTATGTCCACCAGAGGCGCTGTTCTATTATACTTTCTCATCATCATCATCATCATCAACAGCCCACAAAATCTTCCCACTGCTGGGACTCGGGGCCTTCTCTCGCAAGGAGAGAGTTAAGGCCATAATCCATCACGCTGGCCCAGTGCGGGTTGGTGGATGACACATGACTTCGAAAGATTCTAGGTACATGTCGGTTTCCTCACGATGTTTTCCTTTACCGTTTTAAGTTAGCGGCATTACGCACATGACTACGAAAAGACAGTGGTGCGTGTGGGGTTTGAACCCGGGGTCTTCGGATCGGCAGGCGCCGTTCTTCCGACTAGACCAACCGTAACTTACATACATTATACTTTCTACTAGTACCTATTTTGTAATGATCGTTGATTTTCAGAACTCGCCTTAGGTAATACCACACCTTTACCAGCTATTATGCTACCAAGCAGTAAAGTAAATTACTGGTTAAAGGGTTAAACGGTTCAAACGCAATGTTTCCCTTGTGAGCCTTTTAGCACGTCTTTCAATTGAATCCAAAGCCTCAAGCTGGTAATAAGCCCCCTATTCTAAAATTGTATTGTAAGATATCATTATTTAATTATTTCCTCGATAAGATCAGTCGACTGAATTGTCCTTCCCAACTCGTCACTATCGACCGTTCACACACATGTACGACACACACACAAGCATATAACTTAATTACCTACACGGCAAACAAATATAAATGCACGGTTCATTAGCAAACAACGGGCTGGACCTCGCAGGAGCAGGCCAAGTTGGGAGCTAAATCACTGCTCTGGACCTTCCGCGAAACATACGGAACGGAAATCGAGGAGAGAACGTGGCGGTTTGTGTTAACGTTTACTTTACGTTCGTCCTACAGATTAGCGTGTTCTGTATCCCAAATATTGATGCAAGGCTCAAACGATCCGAATTATGTGACATTTTCGAGTAACATGTCATTTTCAGAATACGAAAAATCTGTAAAAATACTTTAGCACTAGCAGTGCCCCGCGGTTTTAACCGCGTAGTTCCCGTTCCCGTTCTTTTACCGCGATAAAAAGCGTAGTCTGTGTGTTCTTTCAGTCTATAATCTATCTGGATTCCAAATTTCAACCCGATCCGTTCCAACGTGATGGAGCAACAAACATCCAAATAGCCAAACGATGATATTTGAAATAAATATTAGTAGTAAGTAGGAAAGGATGAAAACTAACGTGCTTGTTTTATTTTTTTGTGAAATGAGAACTTCGTTGGTCACCGACATGTTAATGTCAGGCGGCGGCGACATAGTGTTGGAGTAGCGTAGCGTTGGAACGGTGGATCCCAGGAGCGGGACGTGAACGTTAGACGCTTTACCATTTCCTAAGACTGACAATTATTAATAATATAAATATTTTGATACTGAAACTTGGTGTAACAGCGACACGCTGAAGATTCTTTTATTACTTCTACTTCTTTTATTACTTCTAATTCTGTAGTACTTACAGCGTCACTACATTGGTTTTACTAGTCTCTTCACTACTTTTATTTATGTTAGTAATCATAGGTTCACCAAAGGCTCCAACTGATTCTTATTTTTCGACAGCCGTGTAACTGAAAAACCATCACAGTTGACACGTTTCTGTAAATAATAGCCTCCCGTATGTACACACTGCTGGTCCAGTGACCGGAAGCGGAACTTATTCCTGCCAGTAGCGAGTTGGGCAGTTTGTCAATTTATGTGCGCGCAGTATCGCGAGTCAAGCCGTTGAGGGTATCTCGCTGAGATGAGGACTTTTATGTTCAACGACTGGTGTTATGATGAAGAGGCGTATAGTTTTGGCTATTAAATGCTTTGTTCACTCACCATTGGTTTTTAGGGTTAATTTTACATGAGTGGTAATAAAAGACTTTGTAATTTGTACATATTATATAGCGGGATTACTAGCAGCTTCTCGCGGTTTCACTCGCGTTGTTCGCGTTCGCGTTATTTTCCCGGGATAAAGTAACCTATGTGTTTTTCGAAATTAAAATCTATCTGTGTTACAAATTTCACGCAATTAATCTGTCGTTCCGACGTGATTGAGCAATAAACATAAAAAAAACGTATTTATAGGGTTAGTAGGATATCGTAAGCTCATCATTAACATCCCATACTCGTCGGCCGCTGGACGTAAGACGCCCTCAGCCCGATTCTTGGCTTTACGTTTCCAACCGCCATCACTACTGGTATCGTTACTTCACCTAGTCGTTTCATATAGCTTATGCTCAATTATGAACAATATCAATGAGAAGCCTACTTTGCGAACCCACAACTGGAACTCACAGTTTTTCTCACAAGGAAAGTCACAAAGTTTTAGCCCATCTCGCTACCAAATTTTGATTTGCAGACAATAACAAGATTTCATAGGATGCCTTACTCAGAGCACGCTGGATTCTTGACATTGATTTTCTTCATCGTTAAAGCTGTGGTAATGACAAAGTCATAGATACTTCTTCGCTAAAAAATTACCTTGATTGTGTAATCGAACGTTTGGTCAATAAGCTACAATGTACTCGTACAGTGATTTCTGAATAAATGAGCAAACCGTAGTAGCCTACCCTACCAGCAGGAAAACTAATTAAAACCATTACAGATGATTGGATTATTGTTTAACGATAATTTGGTAATAAATGCAATTTGCTCTTTACTGGCATCTCGCCTGGTGTTGAGCGACACTGCGGTTCACGATGGAGCGCAATAACCTAGAATAAACCGATTCACTCTCGTTTTGAAGACATGATGATTGTAGCTTCGCTAAAACGCACTCGTGTTACGTATTTCACAGCCTTGGCGTTATTATCCTATAGGAAGAGTCCTCTTCATTTGAGTCTTTAAAACGTCAACCATGAAACGAAGTCGATTTTTCAAGCTACGAGTAGTCCGACAGTAATAAAGGCATGACTGCATTAGATCATGCAGATCAATTGTACACACTCCGAAGTGTATCTGATAAAAAAGCGATAGGCAATTTTGCGGCGATTCTCAAGACTTCCATCCATCAGGAAATGTAGACTCAGTCAACGCATTAAAAACTTTAGATGTTTGGTAATGACGATAGTATACCATCCAAACCAGGACTTGAGTGGTAAGTGAACAAGCAACAGAAGGCCATAAAGCCTTATCTTTACAGTCATCGGCGAGGCGTAAAGATTGTCCAGCAGCGAAGTTTAATTAAGGCGCCCGCTACACGGCCGTACGTTGCGGTGGCGCCGGTGCACTAAACCGGCCGAGTTATTGGTGGATACGGTGCGATGGGACTTGTTGTGGACTGGCCGTTAGCTGTCAGAATTCGTGGATTGCTCGGAGATTATGAGTTTTGGATGTCTTTTCGGGGATTATGCAATCTGTGCACAGTATATAGGTACGTAAGGTTACTTTTAAGCTATTGCATAGCTTTTTAAGCTATTGCATAGCTTTTATCGCGGGCCTGGAGACCGATTGTTACTAATGGTGCATCTCTTTCTTATGTTCACAAAAAAAGAGGGAGGGAAGACTGTCACGCCGTCCTCCCCACTCGGTCATTCGATTTTCAATCTTATGGTTTTACATTTACAGACTAAATGCTCTTAGCAGTGTTGCCAACTTAACGGATTTCCCGTGATACGTAGTGGATTTGAGTACGTAGAGAACGGGAAAATAACTTTCTAACGGCTATTATCATAGCATATTTTGGAATAGGTATATCAATGAAGCAATAATGTCAGCGTAAAAGCTCACTAGCTCACTATTTAATCAATTTTAGGGATTTTTAATTTAACTTAAGTTTAGGGATAAATATTTTGAGTAGATGGAACACTGATTTCGCGACGTTTAAAATTTTTGGATGTACATGAATGTCAATGTCACTAAATATGAATATACCAGGGGGGCACAATAAGTGACGTCACGACTTGCGGAAATGAGATAGTCTAATTATCTATCACTTGTGAAAAAAAGAGAAAGAGATACTGATTTTCTGTCCTTATCACCGTGGCCGGCTTTTTCTCTGGCTAAATTACAAATCTGACATGGCGTTGCCATACAAAAGTCTGTTCAAAGCTCAGACTCGGATTTTTTATGTTTTATTAAATATTGTGTGTATTTAAAGAAGATTTAAAGCTTGTTTGTGAAAGACTGTTAAGAGATTGGTGATATTTATGCCAAACAATGCGCGTTGTGTAGTGTTTTAAGCTGCAATAGCCTCTGTGAAAGAAAAATCAGTGGAATCTCATTTTACACGTAAGTAGACAATATTTGTTATGACGACTTGATAGAAATTCATATTAATGCCTTCTAGATATCTACGTGAATTAAATTTATACAATAACGGCAGTATCTAATCCAAAATTTGCAAAATATGTAAAATGTAAACATAACCTAAATAACAAAACAAACAAAAAAGTGTGACCAGTTATTTCTTACAAAATTACCCATGAAATATACAAGTCGGTACATAATTGACAGTTTATTTACTGACCGTTTACTAATAATACGTACTAGATTTTGCCTGCGGATTCGCATTTGTTAGTTTTTTAAGTGAAAACTTTCTTTGGCGCACTACATACAGATTTCTCGTGAGCCGTGAATTGAACTCAAACATCACGCTTGGGAATGAAATAAATCTTCGGGTGAACTCGGAGCTATGGCCACAAATGCGTAAACATTTTTAGATGGTCATGGCGTGTTACCATGGTTACCATTATACATATCTAGTCTAGATGGTCATGACGCTTCTGTTTCTACTCTACCACTGCCATTCCAACTCTTGTTTTCTGGAGTAGGAATTGCATCAAACTCCCATTAACTTACACTATCTCATCTCGCTAACAAGATAACATCATGCTTTTAGTATAAACCCTACTCACTACACCTACTTCATACCCACTCACACAAGAGACCTATCTATTGTGTGAGTAGATATGAAGCTCTAAGCTTTCAAAATAAAAGATTATTCATACACATTTTCACCTCTGATTTAACCCTTTTGTTTGAACTTTTACAGAAATAATTATGCAACTTAAATGTATCACTAGATTTCTGGTAATAATTTGGGTTGTTTTATTTATTCAAATTAATTATTATTTCGCAGATGTGCCGTTCCGAAGAAGAGGATAAAATATTGTGTGAATAATAAAGCAATATTTTTCATGAAGTACAGATTATCAAATAAATCAATCATTCTGAATTACCACAACATCTAAATAATAGTAGCCTGTCTACTACAACCAGGTCTACTAACATTGAAATGTTTTATACCTAAGTTCCGAGTTGCCCCGTGCGAAGCCTGGGCGAGCTGCTACTATGATATAAATATGACAGGCAAACTATATTTTTATAACGTTGAATGTAAAGTACAATTTGAAATAAATGTTTTATTGCCCTGTTTTTGATTAGGTATTTATTTAAGTACCTCCTATTTTAGTTATATTATATTAAACCCCTTTTTAAAATGTAATTTTAGAATGCATAGAACACAGGCTGAATTCATCGAACTATCGCAGCACTACCCTTACCTAGTGGAATATTTTCTTTATGGCAATACTTTTTGAGTATTGAATTGAAAATTGAATTGAAATTGAATTGTAATTGAGAGAACGAGAAGCACTATAGTAGTCAGGAACTTTGTAACTCTATATTGTATTCCATACTCTAAGGAATATACAAAAAACAAAGTGCCTTAAAAGCAAAATATAGTGAAAAAGCTGAAAATCTTCATGTTCCAAGAAGCGTGCTATAATTGAGATGTTTTGGCTTAACAATATGGAATCTGGATTTACTAAAGGGAATAGGTAGTGCCAATTTACCAAAGAAGGCAAACTTTTTTGCAATCAAGAAACAAAGACTTTTGTAGTTCAGAATAATTCATGAACGTGAAAACATCTTTGTAAGTACAGTTTTACGTTTAATACTATTTACCTATGTATAATACATAAAGCAGCCTAGTACATAAATATGTAATAGATGATTTTCGGCTTAGAACTTCATCTTTAACACTGTTTACAAAGTTAGGTTATGTGCGTAAAATATAATAAGCGTTTGTTTGCTTGTTTCAGATCTTCAAGATTATCTTATGCGATGATGTTGGATATGTCCAAATAAAAAGAGATCTAAATGTGTGTACTGTCAAGTGTCGCGTATGTCCTGAACACAATAAAATATGAAACAGCCTTGGATATGGGATAAGGAGCAGCTTCATCTGAAAATACCAGCAGGTCTACTACGAAAACAAACTCCGAATTATTCGATCCGACCGACAGCTGAATCGGATCTGTAGTCTACCGCGAAAAACATTCGGATCGATACATCTCGGTCGGAAGTTATAGACTTAGGTCGGATGAGGCTCGGATCGAACGAAACGGCCGATTCGATCAACCGACCGATCGTCTATCGAGGTAAGAAACTTTCATCACCATAAGTTCGGCCGATATATCGTATATCGGACTTCGTAGTAGACCTGCTGTGCCTATGATAAATCTGTGGAAGAAGCTACAGCCAAAGGCTGCGGACAGGAACTATGTTTTCATATTGCAAAAGAAAGCAATCCATGGTTTATATAATTTATCAGCTAGAGAATCAGTACGGGAGATTTTCACCACATAACAACTTTAGTATGATAGCAATGAAGGGATCATTGTACAATGTACATATATTTATCAATGTATAATGTATGTAAGAAAAAATCAAAGTCAATGGCAGAAATTAAATCTGAATCCTAAAGCACACCATAAACACAACATTGTATTTCCTACGCTTCTATATTTTTGCAATCCCTGCACAAGCTCTCAATGAAATCAAGTTTAAAAATGAAATAAAAACCTATTGAGCAAGGCAACAAAGTCAAGTGTTAGTCAAAGTTAAAGATAACATATGGAAGAGAAATGTGTTGAAATTGGAATCTTGTAGTAAGGTAAAATAGTAGATTTATAAAACTTTTGGTGTAACATTGTTTGTACTCAATCATGTACTTAGTATACTGTATAAATATTGGTGGACAATTCACACACAATTCACTGCTTTAAATTGCTGAGGCTCCTTTACAGCTGCTTATATTAATTTTTACCTTAGTTATTTTATCTTATTATGTACACAGATTCTTTGATTTTTTGTGAATGACGTTACCACATGTTCTTATGGATTTATGGTTCGAATAAATGAATTTAATTGAACAGGAAAATAAAAAAAATTAAACATTAACAGTTGTATAATGAAGTTATAATAAACTAATAAAAATAATCTTATGTTAGTGAATTAGACTGGCGAGCGAATTAGAAGCCATGAGCTTAGTGAGTATAGTAGCTCTGCCTGCGAAGCTGAGGGTTGTGGGTTCGATTCCCACCCAGTGCAGTAATGTGCAAACATTACTGTGTTCCGGTTTGAAGGGCAATGTTTCCAGTCTTATATCTCTGGGTGACGAGCGCAGTGCAGTGCTGCAGCTAATAATTTGGACTCTTCATGTTCCAAAAGCAGCGTGTCACTGTGCTGTTATGTGGCAGGCATATTGCTTACCATCAGGCACATGTCCTGCTCGTTTATAATATAGAGTAATGAGTCACATTATAAAAAAAATATGTTTGCACTGTGGCTGGGTGTTTCTTCATATTTTATCTATCTATATAAATATAAATCAATGCCACTTTTCATTGTTAGTAAACTCCTCCTAAATGGCTGGACCGATTTGAATGTTTTTTTTGTATATATTTGGGTAGGACCCTGGAAGGTTAAGATTCACAAATCAGCTCGGCAGATGGCGCTGCAGTTGATATCTAGGTTATTATTCGAGCGAAGCCGGAGCGGGCCGCTAGTCTTCTATAAATACAAAAGCGAAAGGTCACTCATCAAGGAATCTCAGAAACTACAAATGCTAGGAATCTGAAATGTTGTATGGAGGTCCCTTTTAGCACGTAGGCGCTCACTAAGACGGGGTTTTGCGAAATTCAACCCCTAAGAGAGTGAAACAAGGATGAACTGTTGTATGAAAATTCGTGATTTTCAAAGTTATCAAATTTTGTCTCTAGATACCTGATACGAAGCACTTAAATGTTTGTTTTATCAATTTTGTGATTTCGAACTGTATGGGGTGAAATTGGGGTTGAAATAGGGGATGAATGTCAATATGAAAATTCCCAACCGTTGAAGATAAAACCATGAAACTCTGTATAATATATAGACACTTGACACGAAACAAATAAATGTTTGTTCTAGCAATTTTGTAATTTCGACCTGTATGGGGATGAAATTGGAGTTGAAATGGGCGACGATTGTATCTTACGCTTTCACATCTAAACAACAGAACCGATTTTGATGAAATTGTATTATTACCTTAATATTTATTTTGCACAGACGAAGTTGCGGGTAAAGCTAGTAGCAAGTATGTATTTAAAACTGTACAAGTATTATATCAGCTATCTGGCCGCCATAGTACAAGCTTTGCTTAGTTTGGGGTCAGATTTTCATGTGTGTGAATAGTCCACCAATATTTATTTAGTTAGTGTGATTAATTTTAAGAGAAGTATATGACAGTATGATGATGTAAGAGAGTTTGTTTGACTCATTTGATTTTGAGATTGTTTTCAATAATTGCTGTAAATAAGTGATATTTTGTACTTAATCTCTTTGTATAACTTTAACCTTAATGTAAATAAGTAGCATTTTGTATTAAATCTTTTGTAGAAATTTTACCTTAATGAGTTTATATTATTTTGTACTCAACCTTTCCAGCATTATGACATAGAATAGATTGATTATGATAAAAACAAATGTGACTCAGACTCAACATTATCCCAAAAATACTGTAGAAATCAAATTTAAAAAAATATAATTGCATAAGTTGATAAAAAATGCATGCAATAGCTTTACCGCGGCAGTCCCCGAGTGCCACACGTCTTTTTTATTGATAAGATTTTTGTTAAAACCAAACTGACTTCTTCATTTCTTCATGGTGTTAATACTGTTTTTGTCTGTATTCACGTTTTTTTACAAACAAAATTTTATAAAAAATAGTTAGGAACGTATGATCATACTTTTTTTTATAGATTGCATTTAAAAGGTGTATAATTATGGTCTGTAGTGGTTGGATTCTTTCGTGAGGGGAACTATCACACATTTATCAGTTATTCTACAACCAAGAAATACCTATTAAGCACACATTACTGTGTTCAGATATGACAGTAAGATTTTCAGGGATACTACAGGTAAAAATACATAATTTTACATCTCTATGTAAAGGTAATGAGTGCAATGCAGTGCTACGGCTTTTCACGTTCCAATAGCTGCGTGACGCGTGACACTATGCTGTTATGGGCAGGCTTTCTGCTTACCATCAGTCGGTTTACTTACCTTATTCCGTCACTATCCTACTAATATTATAAGCATTTATATTTGGATGTTTGTTGGTCAATCACGTCGGAATTTCTCAACGGATTGGGTTGAAAGTTAAAATACTCTTTGAATATTGTCTGGAATAATACGAGAGCATACGTTTTTAGGGTTCCGTAAAACGTAAAAACGGAACCCTTATAGATTCGTCATGTCTGTCTGTCTGTCTGTCTGTCTGTCTGTCTGTCTGTCTGTCCGTCCGTATGTCACAGCCACTTTTTGCCGAAACTATGAGAACTACACTGTTGAAACTTGGTAAGTAGATGTATTCTGTGAACCGCATTAAGATTTTTACAAAACTTTAAAAAAAAACAAAAATTAGGGGTGCCCCCCATACTGAGAACTGAAGAAATTTTTTTTTCATCAAACCTACTCGTGTTGGGTGTCTATCGATAGGTCTTCAAAAATGATGTTGAGGTTTCTAATATAATTTTTGTTTACACTGAATAACTTGCGCGAGAGGCGCTTCCAAAGTGGTAAAATGTGTGTCCCCCCCCCTCTAACTTCTAAAGTAAGAGAATGAAAAATCTAAAAAAAATATATGATGTACATTACCATGAAAACTACCAACGAAAATTAGTTTGAACTCGATCTGATGAGTAGTTTTTTTTTAGTCCGTCATAAATACACTTATTATTAAAACTTCGATCAAAGTTACAACGAACTACAAGAACTATGTGTACTATGTATATTATGTTACTTGCTGGAACGGAACCCTTCATGGGCGAGTCCAACTCGCACTTGGCTACTTTATTTTTATTCTGGGAAAATAACAGGAAAGGGAAGCACGCGAATAAAACCGTGGAGTGATGCTGATATTAATTATAAGTACTAATAATTAAAATAATATATATTTATTAATAAGCCAAAAAGTACCTACACTGTATTTTTACCCGACTGAAAGAAGGGTTATGTTTTTCGCGCGTATCTTGTATGTTTGTAAATTTCTTTATTCCCACGTATCTTCCAAACGGCTGGGCGGATTTTGACGATTCAGATATCGTTACATTTGTCTCAATTACCCAAGTGTCCTTAGATAGGTATTAAATAAAAAAAATAATATAGCCAATTTTTGAGGCAAAATTGTGAGTACCTAGTTGAAAAAAAAATGTTATCTAGCATATCGAGTAGGGTATCAAAATACAGAGAATTTAAAGAGCATTACAAATATGTAAATATGTTGTGTAGTTAAATGCCATTTTTGGAATAATTTCAAGCATTTTAATTCAATCAACAGTGTTTTTCTTACGCGTTGTTTTTTAGTCGCGTTTTATATTTTTTTAAATTATTCTTGTTATTATGATGAATAACTTTTACAATGTAAACTAACTTCAAATCTCAAAAAAAATAAATATTATCTTACAAACACGATAATGTATTCATGTCACTAAGCCATTAATGAGACGTGTCACTTAAAAAGTTTTTAATTAAACATTCATAACGATGTTAAGTAAAGTCCATCAAAAAATTACGATTACCCTCAAATTCCAGTAACACGGTTACCGCGGGGGAAAATGATGAAAAAAGCAACAGTGCGGCTCCATTAGTGACGTCACAGGTCGCGCTCTTCATCAATTTGTTCGGAATCACCGGCGTGAAGTGTTTTTTAATTAATTTTATGAGTGAATTTTGGCGCGGAACAATGTTTTATTGAGATTCTTGTACTTAAATATTTTTTGCAGAGTATTATTCAGTAGATAAATAATCTGTAAAGCATTGTTTTATTTATTGCAAACTATCAAAATTTCTGCTTGAGCATTCAAATTATTGAACATTCCGTTAAATTTTTTAAGCCTGTCTGTATAAACTTGGTCCGTAAAAAAATAATTTATAATGCGACTCTATGTCACTACCTATCTCAGTCTACAAGCACGAGGCAAACTGTTTCCCAAGATTAGATAATAAGATTTGCCATTTCCAATAAGCTTCTACATTGAATCAGCACGATATATTATGATACTGAATTTAGTTTTAGTGAGAGACACATAATTGCACAGTAACTCACAAATTTTACTAACTTATTGTGTTAAATGAAGTCCTTATCGCTGTGAGATCTCTTCTAGCAATGAATAGGATGATGAAAAAATTAAATGGTAATAGTTTTAAGGTATAATGATACAAGTAAGTTTATGTATTTATTTAAAACAAACGCTTTCACATTGTTTTTTTGACCAATTATTTGGGTTTCCACTGAACTCGATGAAAACTTATTTAATGCAACAAATTCAATTTTGAACAATGTCATATTTTAAACGTAAATTAAGGAAGTATGGTTTTTAGCTTTCTCAATTCGAACTCATTTTGACAATATTACACAGGACTTGAATAATAATTAATTCGACTGCGTTTTAGTCCTGGGTAATGTTTTCAATGAATAAAATTAAGTATTGGGAAAAATTAAGGAAACTATGCATATAAACGGTATTTACATAAATGTATTTACCGTTTATATGCATAAAATATATACTTTTACTGATTAAGAGATTACCTATTAATTTTAATTTTGTCGGAAAACTGTCCAAAGCTGCTTTAAATTTTAGTATATTGTATTAATGTAAAATTTAGTAATGCGCACATTATTTAATTATTTGAATCAAGCAGTAACAAAATATTGCTCGTCCAATTTATTAGCTAGCGTAAACATTTTTCATCGATAATAACTCAACAGGTTCCCTGTTCTTCCGACTCCGTCGTCGTCCACGCACTAATTCAATATGGCCGACGTAAGCCATTTGCTTTCGCGCTTGACGCATCGCCCGTGAAAAAATCAATTACGATTTTTTGATAACCGCGCGCTGACCGTTCGGTTAGTGTGGATTGAGCTTTATAATATAGATTAAACTTTATAAATAAATAAAATAATAAAAATAAAATAAAATAAATTTATTTCAATAAAAAATAGATCTTAACTATACAATATTTTCTTACTTCTATAAACAGGTAGATTCTTTTTGTTGGTATCTGGAACTACTGGTCCGAATTGAAAAATTATTTATCTGTTTGATAGTCCATTTATCGAGGAAGGTTATAGGCTATTTAACATTACGCTACTTTCAACAGGAGCGGAGCATGAGTAAAAATGTATCAAAAACGGAAAAAAATAGCTTTCTGAGAACTTTCGTTGCGTGCCAGCATAGACTCATGCTCATCAGCATGATATATGACAGCATAACAGTATGATTGAACAACAAACATCCTTTAAAAATCCATGCATTGACATTTATAATATTAGTAAGTTTAAGACACGGGTAACTCACGTATCATAATATATGGTTGGTTTAGTCCGACTCAAGTTTCTGAATATTTTTTATAGTATAGATTGCCGAGACGAGCAGGACATGTGCCTGATGGTGAGCAACTTGCCTGTTACATAACAGCACAGTGACACGCTATTGGAACATTAACAGTTAAAATCATTGCCTAGCCCTGCACTATGACGTTTACACTTTACAATTGAACTACGTCATCCACACTAACCGAGCACGTCACCTGTCCACTCCGGTTCATGTATTCAATACGCTCGTCATACGACGCGACACCGCAATCTACACGGTGGCAACTGCCGCTCTGGCAGCTAGTGCCACTCTCACAAAAATGCTCAAAAATACGAGCTATATGGACGTTTTATCGACTCTTCGGAAAAATGTATCGAAAATACCTAGTTTGTTTAGCGTGTACGCGAAATGTGGATACCATCTTGGTTGTGTGAAGGCTAGCAAATGTATGAACCATGCTGTCTTTTATTCTCATCATTATAAATCTTATACCTTTAAACGAGCAATTCTTGTACCTACATAGGTAAATATGTATATATATATAGAATCTGAATCTCGGAAACGGCTCGACGGATTTTCATGAAATTACGAGTATGTATGCAGGGGATTTCGGGGACGATAAATCGATCTAACTAGGTCTTATTAAAAAAAACGCATATTATGCGCGTTTTTAGACAATGAAAAACTGTCACATTAGACATTAGAATGTGAAGGTAAATTTCGCCGCGTGACATGACAGCATAATTAGCTCAGACGGGAAGTCGGGCGCTCATAGCGATCACGAATTAGTAGCTCCGGGTTCGAATCCAGACGGGTTCTCTTTTTTTTTTCAATTTGTTTTTTTTTTAAGAAATTCTATTTCTTGGAGTCTTTTATCTGTAGGTATCTAGGTATATTTAGTATTTAAACCGAGCAAAGCTCGGTCACCCAGGTACTAGTTATTATGTCAGCTTTTGTAGTGATGTTTTTGCAGAGTCCGCCTGGGGAAGTAAGTACCTTTGCTAGTTATTCGCTAGCGCCCCATGATTTTACCTGAGTAGTTGCCGTTCCATTTGTTGTGCCGTGGTAAATAGCCTATGCCTGTGAACTATTCGATATTATGTAATTTTTAATTTTATGTAATTTTTTCAACTCGTCAATTTACAAATCGTAAATTTTAACGATTTGTGACCTGTGACCCCCCTTTCGAAACACGCCTATTATTATTAGTGATTAGTATCTAGCGTGTTACTTAGCATCGATATATACCATTGGATATGCCCTCCCAAACTTCAGGCGTACGGAACTAAGTCATCGTTGGGAATAGTGAGCTCACTCTTTCCATTCTAGTCGGTTGCAGGATGTAACGTTACATATTGGCTTTAAACAATATGTAAGCGTACATTTTCTCCCTATTTCATCCATCACCACTTATTCATAGGAGACTATGTGGATACCTACATACCAAATTTTCATAAAACTAATATCTTTTCAATCGTGTCCTCACGGTAAAGCATATTTTTCTTGTTATAATAGTAGTATTCTTTATGTATTTATTTCACTTTAAACCTGTAAAAACTTAGTTTTTCTAAAATTTTATTTATTTACTTCATGTCATAATACTTCAAACATCAATCATCGCTAAGCAACCTCTACCATCTTCATAAGGTTGTATAGTTTTTAGGTCTAATTCTCTCTGACCGCTTATTATAAAATGAACTGTTCTCTTACTCTAGACTTGAACCACTGAAAGTTTTCATGTAAAATCTAGGAAACTGAGATGGGAGACAACATTTGGCTTCGAAGAGAGTAACATCTAGATACCTTGAAAGGTGCAAAGTAAATGATACAAAATAGCCATTCCCTGCTGCAAGCCACTGAACCCTCTCAGTTCTTTTGATTTTTTTTATGTTTCTAAGTTACGTTTTTTTAATTTTTTTACTATCATTCCATCCCATCTAATCTCATTTTTTTTTAATATACTTGTATTTATTAACCTCTTATTATTTCACCTTTACCTATCTACTACTATATACTTTTATGTTCACTACCGTGACAAGGAACCGGTGAATGACGGACGTTTTTACCTATTAGTTACTATTGGTTGTACAACCAAAATAAGTAGAACCGCAACATACATCGCCGCTAGCGATTCTCTGGGTCAAGTAGATTGGTAGTTATGAACGGGTCTATATGGGGTGGCATAACATTTTTTGTCCTATTTTAGGTAGGCATAACGTTTTTAGGACTAATGATAATTTACCATAACAACTAAACGCATAACTGTCTTCGCATAATGTTAACTAGCATAACCATATAAAACATAACGATAACTTAGCATAATGTTTAAACGCATAGCCATATATAGCATACAGATAACTTAGTATAATGTTTCGACGCATAACTATAAATAGCATAATGGTTAAAGGCACACATTGAGAAAAGCATAACAATACTTAAACATACTGATCAACGGCATAAACTTTAAACGCCTAACTAAAAAACAAGTGTAAAGAGCGGACATAAATAAAATACGTGGGTGTGTGAAATGCGGGTGGGTACTTCGACAACAATATTTATTATTCATAATGTAGGTATCTACTAATTTAATGGAATATCTATGCAGGACTATGCAGTAGTATAACAATTTTTGTACCAATTTATGTAGACATAACGTTTTTAGGACTTAAAAACCTACATACACCTAAGACATATGGTACACTTTTTGACTCCGGGTGGGCTCCCGCCAGAAGCTCAAGGGAGGTCCTGAGTGGAGCGATCCATGCGAGGCCAAGCGTAGCGAAGGGGGGAGGTGGCGAGCGAAGCGAGCCGGCGACCTCCGTAGTGGAGTGCAGGCCGAGTATGGAGAAGCAACACTCAGGGCTGACCGAAGAGCTTCTGGCTCCCGCATTTTTTAAATACACTCTAGGGGTAGTAGCGACAAGACTACGTGGAGTCGGGGTGCTCCGAGTCGGATCTGGACCCTATATAACCTGGTTATATATTACGTAGCACAACAAATAATTAAAAAATGCCTAAATGCGTCTGAGCAACAGTCGAATTGAATGTAGCACAATAGATTTTTATGATTAAAACACATAACGCCAAGAAACGATTATGCAAAAGTTACATTATGACACTATATGTTATGCTACTTTCATTATGACAAAGTAAATTAGGAAAAAAAAATATGCGATTTAAACGGCACCTTAAAAAAAATAGAACAAATAAAAAAATGCTTAAAAACTATTATGCGTCTCATCAGTAGTCGAATAAAATGTAGTACAATAGATTGTTATGCTTAAAACACATGACGTCAAAAAATGATTATGCGAAAGTTGCATTATGACACTATACATTATGTTACATTCATTATGACAAAGTAAATTTGGAACAAAAAGTTATGCGTTCTAATAGGCTCCCGTTATAAACCACTAACGCTACACACAGAGACGCAATTTGTTACAAGTTTCAAGTTGCTCAGAGCACATATTTTTTGTTTTTTTAAAGAGTCACGACACTAGCACGACTTGTGCTTGATGGTAAGCAACATGCCTGCCACATAACAGCACAGTGACACGCAGCCATTGGAACATGAAGAGTCCAAAGCATTGCTTAGCACTGCACAGCGCTCGTCACCCAGAGATCTAAGTTGTTGTATCTCTAAGCCCTGTAATTTCTCTGGAAACATTGCCCTTCAAACTGGAACACAGTAATATTTGCACATTACTGCTTGGCGGTAGAATAACTGGCAAAGGTGTGGTCTTTCCCCAGGCGGACTCTGCGAAGAGTGGTACCACCACAGATTGCCCATTTTACCTTCGGAACACGCCTTAATTATTATTAGTTACTAGCAGCGCCCCGCGGTGTTACCCGCGTAGTTCCCGTTCCCGTTGTTTTTCCGGGATAAAAAGTAGCCTATGTGGTCTTCTAGACTATGATCTATCTGTGTTCCAAATTTCAGCCCGATCCGTTCATACGTTAGGACGTGATTGACCAACAAACATCCACAAATATCCAAACATCCATACATTGACATTTATAATATTAATAGGATTAGGATAGTAGGATTAGTAGTGTGTTACTTAGAGCGTAATGTAACAAGATGTAACCTACTACCGCGTTCTCGGTGAAGCATCATCGTCCCGTAATCCCGAAGAGTGGTGTCGTAATTATGCCGCCCCGTAAACATGTCCCGTTAATTCCGTCCCAGGTGGGACTCGGGCTCGGGTGACGGTTACGGTCAGGTACGTACGGCGTTTTTCACGCTAGTGTTACGTAAAGTGCGGAAAATAAAGTGGGGGTAGGTGATATTAGTCTATGAATTGTGGCGTATGAGGGTAAAACGTTGGAAAGATCACGGCTTAGCCGAATCAAGCCTGCGTTGTCTGAGTGGCGTTTACCCGATGGTCAATCTTCGTGTCTTCAAATCTAGAGTAAATCGCTGTCTTCTAGGTAACTAGGTAAGCATGCTCCATCGTCATTTATCATCAGGTGAGACGCCGCGGCGCGGCGGTCAATTAAAAGCCTATAAAAGTTAAAAGAATAGAAAATAAAGTGCAGATGGGTAACAACTAACAACATTAGATAGGTAGATACTCTTTATTGTACACAACACTTTTTTTTTTTTTTTTTTTAACTTGAATAGGTTTTAGGTACACTTGACCGCCATCTCGCCTGTTGTTAAGCGACGATGCGGCCTACGATGAAACGTGCTTACCTAGAAGAAACCGATTCACTCTCGACTTGAAGACACCAAGATTATAACTATCAGGAAAAATCCACTCTGGTAGCTCATTCCACAGCCTAGACGTTCTTATCACAAAAGTAGAGTCAAACCTCTTTGTTCGTGTCTTTGGAACATCAACCATGAAACGATGTCGTTTTCTCGAGCTACGAGCAGTCCGATAGAAAAAGGGGCAAGGTGGTATTAAGTTATGCAGATCAGTCGCGCACTCTCCGAAATGTATCCGACACACTATACGACTAACACCTATAATTCATATAATACCTATACGAAAGTTACGCGAAAGTTCGAATGTTTAGAAACTTCGATGTTTGTTACTCAATCACCTCGGAACGCATAAACGAATCGGGTTGAAATTTGGATCACAGATGGATTATAGTTTACTTTTTAGTCCTGGAAACTAACCGAAACGAAAACTACGCGGGTGGAACCGCGCAAAGCTGCTATTTACCTATTTAACGCACAAAATCTTTTGTCCATTGAAATAAGAACGAATTTAAAACATCTAAAATGTAAATAAATACATTCGCTGCCCCGCCATCCGTAAACCTCAATCAATAACAGTGTACTCGAGTGTTCCAAAGTGATGGATAGTGTTCAAAGTTCCCTAAACATCACACGTCGGGTGATCGTGGCCGCATTACCCCGCGTAATTAGTCCCATCGGACCCCCTACACAACAATAGTGATGGACCGCGCCACGGAGGAATGCCACGAAGAAACGACAGACTATTTTTAATCCCAGATGCGAAAACGATGTGGTGTTATGAAGTTTGGCGTGTCTGGATGTGTGTGACTGTCTTATAGCATCGTAGCTCTAAAACGAATGAAACGAATTCATTTTTGGAACGAAGTCCCTTAAGTTGGCTTGGAAGAAAGAGATAGGAATTTTGATGCGCGACCGAAATTGAAAAAATTGGCAGTCATAGGAACTGCCGATAGAAGTGAAAACTTATAACTCAGAATTTGATAGCTTACCTTGGAAACTACACGGGTGTAACCGGAGGGCGTGGCCTCGCCATCATGGCATGGCCATCTAGAAATGCGTCAGCATTTCCCATTGACTCACGCATTTCTAGATGGCCATACCATGATGGCGAGGCCACGCCCTTTCAGCATTTCCCATTGGCAGACGCATTTCTAGATGCCCAATCGCCAAGGTCCCGAGTTTACCTGAAGATTTCTTATCATATCCGAGCGTGACGGTAGAATTCAATTTACACCCCACGAAAAATTTGGCTAGGCACGCCTAAAGAAGTTTTCACTTAAAAAATAATTGAGACTAAAACCGTAAGAAAAGTATAAAACGGATTGACGTGTAATTCACTCACTTACCGCCCTCAGACCGATATCCGTAGGTACTGTCAAACGTCAAACAGAAACTCAAAATGGCGTCGGTTTGGTGCTGTTATCGCGTTTTCCAAAGTTTTTGGAAAAATTTATGCAATGAATGTAGCGACAACATGAATGTTTTAACGTTAATTTAGCTGTGGCTGACTAAGCTTTTCAATGCGAATCGATCAAAACTTACCTATATTCCGAGAGCTGGTACAACATTTTGTGTAGGTATTTGAGGCAAGCTGAAAACTTGTCACATACCCCAATACCTGGCTGGTGAGAGGTGGGGCAAAATGTATCCATCCATTTTCTTAAATTTTATTTTTTTATTCAGTTAATATGTTTGAGGCAATGTGCAATTTTTATATGTTTTAGTTTAATGTTAAAAGAATAATAAATTTAATGTAATTAAAAAAATGATTAAAAAAAGAATAAACCAGACGATTAAGTCAGGGTTTTAACCCAGGCGCGTGCAAATCCATATATTTTTGACAGGCGCGTGCAAATATGTTTTGAAAAAGATATAAAATATTTATGGATTGAGACAATTTGAAATTGGGTGTTATTTATAACCAGAAAATAGGGATCCTCAAATAGAGATGTATGTTTGAATGGACTATCTACCTGCCAGGTGATCTAAATTAAAGGATACATTTAGCCCCGCTACCCACCAGTCAGATCTACAACTCCGTGTAGGGATATTATATGTGACAAGTTTTCAACTTGCCTCAAATACCTACCCAAATTTTGCTACCAGCTATATGACGGCATCAAGGTAAGTTTGTTTTGTTTTTGAAGTGAAATCTTCTTTTGGCGCACCACACACAGTTTTTACGTAGGCTGTGAATCGAGTTCAAGCGTCACGCTCGTAAATGAAAAAAATGTTTACGTGAATTCAAGACCATGGCCACTTCTAGATGTTTGTCCGCGATGGACTTCTACACTACCTTACCATTTTTAATCAAATTTGGACACCTTGTGCAGTTTGATCCAAGTTGAATTATAGGATAATTTTTATTTAGATAGTCTTCGTATAACAATATTCGAACGAAGCCGGAAAGGCCTGTTAGTATAAAATAAAAGTATATATACCGTATCCATCTTGACTGCCTCGCAGCACCACATCCACAGGATTTGGTTCGCGGCGCAGTGTACCGGCGCGGCGTGGCCTCAGGGTCCAGCACTATTAATCAATGGCCTCTCGACTCCTTTGTGTCAATCTGTCCGTTTGTCGTGTTTTTGCCACTCCGAGGTGACAGCTCGCCCTATTGTGGATCCGATGAATGGTTGTGTTGGTTTTTGGCCCTCAAGGAGATCTATTACGTAATAGTACAAATAAAATCAAGAAATACAAATCCTCAAGACCTCAAAATGGAGTCAAATCTTTTAAATTTGTTATAAATAATATGTAATTTTCAGTCTAAATAATCCAATTTGTTAATATTTTATTTTAAATTTCAAGGTAAATTTTATTATAAATTTCAAGGTATACCTGCATAATTCATTTCTCACGTCAAATTCAAAAGTAAATGTATTTATTACTATCACGTGGCTTTAGCGATTAGTTCCCAATCCCGCTCTTGTTATATTCCCAGCATAAAACTTATTAGCCTTTGTGTTATTCGAGATTATTATTTGTACTGAGTTTCATCCAGATTCCTTCAGTAGTTTTTGCTTAAAAGAGTTACTAACATCAATAGACACTAACTTCGCATTTCTAATATTAATAGGATTAAAGATTTACTGATATGTATCAGTAAATCTTATTAAACATTTAAATTATTTTCAAATTATATTATGCAATTCAGTGCACTAACTATACACTGCACTAAGGGCTTCCACACAAAACTGTGATGCGATGCAATGCAAATCGCTCCAACGCGGCGTGGCATAGCATCGCATCGCATCGCAGTTTTGTGTGGGAGCCCTAAGCAAAAAAACAAAGCTTCTCACACATGTATCGTTATCGATAAAAATTTGAAGGATGTATCGATAACGAGGTCATATAAAATGATTGTTAACCAGCTGATTTTTAATTGCTTTACTTAGCTAATATTACTTTAATTTAACAGTCATATTGTCCTACAAATTACGTGGTACATTATCCCGGTCCTACGCTCAAAAATATGTTATCCTAGCTATCTCTGTTAGCTACCACAATCGAGAGTTTCTTACAGACAATTGTTGGGCGTCTCATCAAAAAGAAACGTAAATAAATTGAAAAAAAATTACCAGAGATCCTGGACTATTCCCTGAAGATTTCTACTTTTAATACCTTCATAATATTTGATTTTATACACATCTGAGGACTAATAAATTCCATCCAATTTTTTCAGCTACATTTCAACAACGATCCGCCAGTATTATTAAACATAATCACCAGTATTTATAGCCGCGAGGGAAATCCGCATGGCAACACTGCCATAATTAATTAATGAACATCGAACCAATAACGCCCATTTACATACTGGCAACATCTATTTCGGGCAAGCGGGCAACACTGAATATCTATGCTTTTAATTTATTGGCAAACTTGGGCGGTGCATGTGCAAGTTTCGATACACGGGGACCATAAATTGATAAGCTGCATGATTTAGGTACGATTAGGGGGAGTTTTTGATTCATTTGTCAAGCTGAATGTAGGAAAAGTTTACTTTACGAACGTTCATTTGAATTTGTATAAACAAACTCTCAACTTACGCCAAGATGTAGCTACCTATGTGCGTATAATTTCCGAGCTACTGCACCATATCAGATAAGTCTTCCTTGTGGGTTTTTAAGGTTCCGTACCTAAAGGGTAAAAACGGAACGCTATTACTGCGACTTGGCTGTCCGTCCGTCCGTCTGTCACCAAGCTGTATCTCAAGAACGGTGACAGCTGACAACCGTTGACATTTTCACAGACGACGTATTACTATTGCCACTATAACAACAAATACTAAAAATAAAACAAAAACATTATTTAAGGGGAGCTCTCATACAACAACCTTGACTTTTGCTCGATTAGTCCGTCCCAAATAAACTAGATGGCGCCACTAGTATAAATATAACGCGATATAGAATGCATCGTCAGAATCATAAGCCAAAAATAAATATTTAAAGTAAAACTTTATTTAATTTATTTAACACGTACAACAGAATACAGCCGATACAGTGTATAGTTAGATTAGAACTTAAGTTTAGATCTAGACAGTATTCCTAATGGATAATAAAACTTTTTGCCTGTCTGCGGAAATTGCGATGTATAAGAAATTTCGAATAAAACCAAAGAGGTTTTCGCCGTTTATTTGCTAATGGTACGGAACCCTTCGTGCGGGAGTCACACTCGCACTTGGCCGGTTTTATTTGTAAATAAGTACAGTGAAGGCTCAAGCCATGTGCCTATATATATTTAAGTAACATGCTTGCCCATACCAGCACAGTGACATTCAGCTATCGGAACATCACCAAGTAACTTTCAAGCACAGTACTGCGCTTGTTACTCTGACACATAAGATGATTTAGCTACGAGTATGTTATGTTTACTACTGGCGTTAACGGTGCAGAAAAACATCGCGAGAAAAGAAAACCTTAGTGTTCCAAGAAACATATTTTTCGAGAACACGCGTCACCCGCCAACCTATTTTAGGTAGCGTGGTGAATTATGGCTTCGATTCTCTCCTTGTAGGAGAGTTTAAGCAGTGGAGACACATATTTTAAATTACTTTATATTTACTGTCCGCAGGCCAAGAGAGACTTTGAAACAAGATTCTGTTTTCCGAGCCATACACAGGGACACAGGCTTACAACCGAAATAAGAAACGCTAATCGTCCACGACAGAGGGTGATACCTTTAATACTTAGCTTAACACTTAGCAACATCCAGCAATTTTACTTTTAAATGATATCAATTATATAAATCCGTTCCCGTAATATCACCGTGATAAAAAGTAGCCTAGGTATTATTCTAGATTATACATCTAATTTGTGTTCCAAATTGTACTCTATCCGTTCAACCGTTCCTACCTACATACATAAGTACATACGTGATTAACAACCAACATCCAAATTTTCGCAATATTGAGAAGTTGCAGATAGAGGCTTAGAGATAGGTATAATATCTTAGGTCTCTGGATGTTTTGGACTCTTCATGTTCCAATAGCTGTGTGTCACTGTTATGTGGCAGGCATGTTGCTTACCATTATGCACATATCCTGTTCGTTCCGTCACTCTAAACTAATATTTAAAAAGATGTTACTAGGATAATCAATCGGGGAGTACCCACTAAGGCAACGTATTCCACTGTCATAAAAACTCCACACATTAGTACTTGAATGCAAAATTCCTCCCTTCCTCCAAATAATCCGCACTCAGCTCATTTCGGGCCATAAACAGCGCATTATATGAGACTAAGTAAAAAGTAACGATGACATACAGCCAGACGCGCAGACCTGAGGCTGACCGTACACATAAACATGCCGAGTGTAAAACCAGGTGTACGGTTTATAGCGACCTATAACACAGTAGGTGAGCTTCAAACACAATGTCATATTAAGGCCTGTTTACATTTTGATTAGTGCGAGTGCGAGTGATCACTGCAGGTGTTTGGTGATTAGTAGCAAACACGTGTGGACACCGATTGATTAGTACGAGTGCATAGTAATCAGTTGCGATTATTCACTTGCACTCGCACTAATCAAAGTGCAAACAGCCCTTTAGGTGGGTTATTGTCTTTGACTTGCATAACCTAAAAACAGCATAAGCTCTCACCGGAGGGGAGTATCATAGGCTAAGACGGATCCTGCTTGTGGATGCGTGTTTTTAAGTAATTTAATTAGTGGAAGTCCACCACCCCTCGGCCATGGATCCACCCTTGATCTCAGGACACACTACCTTTCCCAAAATCGTACACGTCAATTGAAACCCCTTTTAAATTCAACAAAATAAAATAAAGCAACTTTTTACCCTTATCCGCGACGCATTTGTAACGGTGATTTAACGGACGTTAGTTGAACGAGTATAATATGTGCAAAAAAGTGCGCAATGAAGTCTAATTTACTCGATATATTGTTTCAGCGGTTTCAACCACGCAGTCTTTTTTTTAATAGACAGTGACGAGACGAGAAAGACATGTGCCTGATGGTAAGCAACATGCCTGCCACATAACACCACAGTGACACGCAGCTATTGGAACATGAAGAGTCCAAATCATTACGTAGCGCTGCGCTCGTCATTCAAAGATCTAAGTTGTTCTATATCTAAGCCCTGTAATTTCTCTGGAAACATTGCCCTTCAAACCGGAACACAGTAATGTTTGCACATTACTGCTTGGCGGTAGAATAACTGGCAAAGGTGTGGTACTTCCCCAGGCGGACTCTGCCAAGAGCCCTACCACTACAACCGTCACCATAACCGTCATTTTTCGGGATGAAAAGTGGTCTATATGTAATTCTAAATTTCACCCCAATCCGTACAGGTGTTCCGACGTGATTGAGCAACAAACATCTAAACATACAAACTTTCGCATTAAAAACATAAACAGATTATTAGGGCCCCTTCTAAAATTTCAAAATATGTAATTCTAAAACCTTCAAACACGTCGGGCGCCTGATCGTAAGCAACACGCATGCGCGTGCCAGTCTAGTGCTAGTACTATTATTTCTACTTGTAAGCGTTCCAGACATCAAATGCGTATCATTTTAAAAGGACTATTTCTTAAAAAAAACTGTTCTAGTTGATGGGGCGGATTGCACAGTCCTCCTCGGGAAGCACCATACTATTGTCAGCCATTCCACCACCAAGCAATTGTATAATAAATAATAGTACATTATGATATAAGTGCGGTAAGTTGATAATAACAGCCGAGGCTTTATTGCTAGCTCGAGCCGCAGGCGAGAGCTATAATTAGCGGAGGCTGTAATTATCAAAGCGCACGTATGTCATACGACGTTTTATAACATATTTGCGAGGAAATAAACAAAACTCTGAGGACATTTTCAAATAAAAACGCGCGGAATAATATTTACTTGATCACAGATCACAACACAGAGTAAGTAATCACTATGGATCACAGATTAGCAATGCGCGCGCATCGGCGCCTTTTTTTTTTAAGCAACGGCACAGAACCAGCCGGTATGCCATTAGTAATAAAGTAAATTAATATTTTTGTGTTTTGTTACAGAAAAATTAAAGTAATTTATGGTCAACATTAATTAAATTAACGAATTAAATAATTCTTTATTATATTTTACCTCTCAAAGTTAATTTTATTCATAAAATGTTGACCACGCTTTTCTGACATAAAAACTCTTTACTAAGATTTAAAAAGGTACCGTTCGTTTTAGACGGAGCATATCTCTCTACCTAGTTTGTGGACGGAGCATTTTGAAACCGTGTGTTTTACATTACACATTACAGCACAAGTGCGTAATAAGATACATTACGATACAGAAATTGGTCCAATAAGAGACCCTTTACGAGCAAATATGTTATAAAAATAAGTAAAAGTGTAAAATAAATAAAATGTGATGTGCAAACTTTACTCGCTACCTACTTTAGAAATTGCAGGAGTTACGTCGTTTTATATCGCTATAGACATATATATAGACAGCATAGCATTGTTCTGTTATGAACAAGCCCTTCGCTTACTATCAAGCGTACGGCTTTATCTGAGGCAATCTGAGGTTTAGTTGCTTCATTAGCATGTTTTTTTGTTATTATAACTTGAGTATTAGCCAAACAACACCGTTAAACACCGGTACGATCTATGCCGGTAAACAACTTTTCATTTCAATAAAGCTCCCGCCATTCTACCGGCCAACTCAATCGACTTTAGCTTTGTTATTGCTGTCTCTGTCATTTCAAGCCAAAACAAAAGAGAGAGCAAATGTCAAAGCTAAGACAGTTTTAGCTGGAGACCCTCAGGAGTTGGAGACCTCAGCAGCGGCGTAGTGTACTTTGGCGGGGCCCCGTATGAAAAATGTTTGGGACCCTTACGAAGGGTAAATATTTCTCACAAAAAAAAACTTGTATAAAATTTAAATAAATGTGTATTCGTTAAAATACCTAATCTATATGGCACGTTTCCAAAATGTTTACAAACAATTCAAATAAAATAAAACTTTTAAACGCACGCTTTGTTTGAAGAAATCGCTTTTGTCATCACTAAAATAAAAAAATATTGGGAAGTTTTTATATGTTTGCTTACGCACGTCGCGACTTGTTGCTCGAGGGCCCCGTATAATTTTGGTTCTTATTTAAATTGATAAACATTATACTTATCGGCAGATACGGCGGTAGCTACGCTCCTGGAAATCTACTCTCTTTCTACTAAAAAGTAATTTCGAAAAAAAAGTAATTTCGAAAAAAAAACTTGCGACTTTCCTACTTCCGTTCTACTTCGTTTCGTCCGATACCACATTGTTTGACGTTTAAATGTTCTAAGCTTACTCTAATTAGAGTAAGCTTAGAACATTTAAACGGACAAAATTACGGGTCGAAGTAGAATCGGAGTCGGAAAGTCGCGAGTTTATTTCGAAATTACGTTTTCGGAGAAACAGAGTAGAGACTCTGGACCTCAGCAACTGACTGCGGGTACATTGTCGTCAGAACAGCATTTTTCCAAGGCAGCGCCGGTGATTTACGAGACGCGAGCTCGGCGTCACGACATGGTAATGTGGCGAATTTGTCTGTCTCTGTTCCCCCGGCTCACTCGAATAACTTGCGTATTAAACAGAAACGAAGCCGACATGTACCGAACTGCTGTTCAAATTGTTCTATGGGATATTCGCAGCGTTTACGTACTAGTTTTGAAAATGATGCACCGCCGCAAGTAACATTTGGCCTGCTTAATGTTTGGAGTTATGAAGTATAACCTAAATGTTTATACGACAAACTATCGTGGAAGAAAGTGTGACAGGCCTCTTCGCCAGTGTAACACTCAGGTTTCGATGGAGCGGTACGGGTCTGCCGTTTATAGGGCAGTTTCCGTTACGCTGCAACGAAAATAAAATGTAAAATGTAAACGAATGTAAATTAAATATATGTAGTTTTAATTATTAAGTTAAGTTTTTTCTTATCATAATAGCTGTACCATTCATGGTACTAGCGATACATAAATATTTCTGATGGTACTACTGATCTGCAAATAAATGTCTCTAGTACCATTAATGGTACTAAAGATACAAAGTTGTGTCATTTGTACTATCAATGGTACAAATCAATGGTACTACTGACATTAAGGCAAAAACATGACTTTGGTTTGATTTGACTAAATCTGTGGATATTCGTTTTTTCGTTTTTGTACGTAATTTTCGCATACCTGAGGTCGATGGTCGGGTTTGTAGTTTGTAGAAACTAAAACCTCCATGAGGTTCAATCTTTGACGCTTACGGCGGGAACACGGGACCGCTCACGCATTTTCCGTGAAACCGCCGCGGCTTGCCCGTCTCTAAATGAGCATGCCCCCATCACCGGCGCACCTGAACTCAAGAGAAGCCTTGACCACCTCGAGGAGCAACCAGTAGGTAGGTGCCGGGTGCCGGGCAGCCCCACGTCTACCCTTGATCCCTCGCGACCGTCACGACGTGTCAGAAATTCTACCGCCTACCAAAATATATTATTATAGAGAGAGCTATAATTATGTTATTTCCAGAGGTTAATCTGTGTTCCAAACTTCAACCCGATCCGTGCAGACGCTCCGACGTGATTGAGGAACAAACATTCAAACTTTCGCATTTATTATTACAAACCTTATTATTGACTAGTGTTATAATACTAGTAAGATAGGATTTAACAAGTGAGACAGACCGGTACCTAATATGAAATTGTTTTTGAAATTGCACTCGTTTTATAGCCGTGTTTTTCAGTGCAAGCAAAATTAAAGAGAGAGGAATAGCGATGCGATATGAGATTTTGTTAGGCTGTAGAGAGGCGGGTGTTTATCACTCGTCGCGCATAACTCACCATCGCGCCGCCGCTACGCAGGTGCGTGTAATGCGCCCACGCTGATTTACCGCCTCCACTGCTAAGACTGCGCCATCCACTGAACTACGGTGCACTCAAACGTTGCTAATTCAAACCAGATTCGAAATATATACGGGAAGTTACGTAATATCTTCTCATCCAAACTACCGCAGTGTCTCAAGATGAAAGTCTTTGACCAGTGCGTGTTGCCAGTGATGACATATGGAACAGAGACGTGGTCGCTTACTATGGGCCTCGTAAAAAAGCTCAAAGTTTCCCAAAGGGCAATGGAAAGAGCCATGCTCGGAGTTTCCCTGCGTGATAGCTGATAGAATCAGGAAATCCGCAGGAGAACCAAAGTAACCGACATAGCTCACCGAGTGCCAAACTTAAGTGGCAATGGGCGGGGCACATAGCTCGCAGAACTGACGGCCGTTGGGGCGGAAAGGTTCTTGAGTGGCGACCACGTACCGGAAAACGCAGCGTTGGCCTCCCACAAGATGGACCGAAGATCTGGTGAAGGTCGCCGGGAATCGTTGGATGCGGGCGGCGCAAAACCGGTCTTTGTGGAGATCCTTGGGGGACGCCTTCGTTCAGCAGTGGACGTCCTTCGGCTGATATGATGACGAAATTTGTACTGATCTTAGATGCTTTTGGAGCACTGTTGTCCAGTTTTTTTTATCTTGGCATCTGAAGAAAGATGTTGGATTTAAAAAGTTTCAGGTATATTATTGTTATTAGATTTGTGCTTGGATGTTTTGAAATATTGTGGATGGTTAAAGCCGTGTTTGATTAACTTCCTAAGGTATTAGTTTCAACTGTGGATAATTCAGATGTGCTTAAGTAGTTAGTTAGGTATGTAGTGTAGTTCTCATCATTTTTCTTGATCCAAAAACTGTATATTTTTAAGCAAAAGTCAAGTCGATAAATTTACCTAACTCTAAATTAATGAAAAACAGAAAACAGGGCTTATTTTACAAAGAAACTAGCGGCCCGTTCCGTTCCGGCTTCGCTCGGATCATAACCTAGACACGGTCTCCAGCGCCATCTGTCGGGCTTATTTGTGAATCTAAACCATCTTCGAATCCATTTGTACACACAAAAAAAAACATTCAAATTGGTCCCGCCGTTTAGGAGGATTTCACTGTCAAATTATTAAATTACTAAAATGGCTATTAAAAAAAACAGGGGTTGGTGGTAAAAGGGTAAAAATTTAGGGTTGTATGTATTTTTTAATGCCACATTATAAAAAAAAATACAAAAAATTTTGTCCAAAAATTTAAATGTATAAATAATATGCATAATATTAAAATTTGGTAAAAATCAGTAAAGCCGTTTCGGAGGAGTAAGGTAACTAACTAACACTGACACGAGAATTGTATATATAAGAAGAAGATTGTCTTTTGTAGCTAACTTCATGAATCGTATTTTCATTATTATTTTTTTTCAATAAAGAGTAACGAGACGAGCAGGACATGTGCCTGATTTTAAGCAACATGCCTGCCACATAATAGCACAGTGACACTCAGCTATTGGAACATGAAGAGTTCAAATCATTACCTAGCACTGCACTGCGCTCGTCACCCAGAGATCTAAGATGTTATATCTCTAAGCCTTGTAATTTCTCTGGACACATTGTCCTTCAAACCGGAACACAGTAATGTTTGCACTTTGCTCCTTGGCGGTAGAATAACTGGCAAAGGTGTGGTACTTCCCCAGGCGGACTCTGCTAAGAGTCCTACCACTACTAAACAAATTGTATCCATGTCATATTTCACAAATATGTACTTGACAGAACCACGTTAATTTAATTTCAAATCGAACAAGTTATTGACGGTTCTGACGCTCACCACATGGTGAGCGTCAGAACCGCTGGACCAAGTCTGATTTTTTATGTTTGATAACCATCAAGTTTTAGTACCTTTTTGGTACCTTAGCTCAAATAATTAGTACCTCGATGATCTGTGAAAAAACATGAAAAGAAAGTGGGCAGCCATTCTGACGTCAGGTTGGCTGGACCACATCTATTTCACATAGTTAGAGACAAAATTACAGAATTATTTCTTTGCAATTATTTAGTACCTTTTTGGTACCTTACATTTTTATTTCATATTTAATTTTATAGTGTCCCTGGAAAAAAATATGGATGATTTTTATTTCAGCATATATACCTATTACCTACATGAATTTAGTAAATATATACTTGTTTGTACCCCATAAACCTAGCGGTAAGTTTCCCATATCTGCTAACATAAATTTCAGTTTTTTTTAAGTAAATATTATACAGGGTGACTGATGGGATCGAACAATCCGCTGTATCTCATAGAACAAAATTAACAACTTTTGTGCTATGACTTAGGTATATGAATCGTAGAAAAAAGTTTTTTTTTTGCCCTCGATCAATATTTTTTATTCGAATTTTCAAAAGTCGTGACACAAATGTTTGTTCGGTCGTCATCTACAGAACTAGCCCTTAAGGTATTGTATCTGTCTTGTAAACATATTTGTATCTTGGTATAAACTTGGTATTGTTGAAATTTAAGAATTATTTACCGGTCCTTAACTGCTGGCTGGACATAATCCTTCCTTATAACTCACCAACGACCCTTACTTACTCTTACCCTGATATTTTTATCTAGTCCCATCGAGTCATACATAATTATCATCTATGAGATACAGCGGATTGTTCGATCCCATCAGTCACCCTGTATAATATTTACCTACCTAAAAAAAACTGAAATTTATGTTAGCAGATATGGGAAACTTACCGCTAGGTTTATGGGGTACAAATAAGTATATATTTACTAAATACATGTAATAGGTATATATGCTGAAATTAAAATCATCCATATTTTTTCCAGGGACACTATAAAATTAAATATGAAATGAAAATGTAAGGTACCAAAAAGGTACTAAATAATTGCAAAGAAATAATTCCGTAATTTTGTCTCTAACTATGTGAAATAGATGTGGTCCAGCCAACCTGACGTCAGAATGGCTGCCCACTTTCTTTTCATGTTTTTTCACAGATCATCGAGGTACTAATTATTTGAGCTAAGGTACCAAATAGTACCAAAAAGGTACTAAAATTTGATGGTTATCAAACATAAAAAATCAGAGCTGGTCCAGCGGTTCTGACGCTCACATTCACATGGTCTGCTACAAATGTTTTTATATGTTTTTGAAATGGCAAAATTTGACAGAAATAACTGTTATATGTTGATTTTTTTTTGCATTTTTCAGCAGAAAACCGGATACTTGCTTGCTACTTGAGCTTAGAATTGTTGAAGCACAGCTACATTCACATGGTGCTACTTACTTATAGATCCCATATTTGCCTTGAAATAAAAAATAGTTGAGGAGAAAGGTGATCCACAACAAAGTTATAGGCGAAAATTGCCTGAACTGTTTCGAGAAAAGAATGGCACGGCCGCGCCGTTTGCTCGAAGTTAAAGTGTTTTATTCATAAATGTACAATTTACACATCAGCTAATGAAAAATAAATATCTTACAAATAGTAGTAGTAAATGCTCAACTTACAACTTGCTGTACTTACAACAGATACATATATGACAAGCCAAAACCACAAAAGGTAGCGAATACTAAACTAAACCATTAGTAGTACTCAATACCAGTCGGTAGCCAAGCGAACAAGTAATCCCTTGAACTGATCCTGGGTTGAATTTATCAAATTCATCAACAGGACAAATTCAAGAAGTGAAATCTCCGCGATAGTAACCAGGGGCTTCCTCTGGGTTCCCTCGTCTCCCAATCGCAGCAGCCTGAGTGGGTGAGGAGTGGCTTGAGGACCGCTCTTCACCAGGCAGGCTGCTGCGGCCCACCTGTGGGCCACTGCCGATCGCGTTTGTACCCTGATCGAATGTCACTAGTCCATGCCGCGCTTCGGTCACCAAACTAAACCCATTAGGAACTATATGTTAAGACTATACACAAATAGCATTGATTTCTCTTTGCTATTTGTGGTCAGTCTTGATTTTGGTGACCGAAGCCGACACGACTGTAACTACCAAGGACGCAATCTCAGGTCAGTCGATGAAGGAACCCAGAGGAAGTTGAATGAATAGATAGTCATGATCTATACTAGTAGATCGACCAAAAAAATATCAATAGCGCGATTCAGTTACTAATTATTTTGTCAATTACGTCTTGATTTCCGAATGGATCAAAGTAGACACTTGTAACATTTCTGTGTACTTGTTAGAAACTACTGCTTAGTTATCAAAATTTGTCTTTATTATTAATATTAAGAGAATTCTAGAGTATGACGTTGATGTTAAAAGTAGCAACTGTCTTGCTATTTTGTCGTCGCATCGTGACCAGACCATACATAATTTATATTACTTTAAATTGTTGTGTCATTAAGAGTGGAATTAGAATGATGAGGTATTGGTATGATTAATTATATTATATTGCTTTTAGTACAACTAACCGTCATTTGTCATTTCTGACATGATACGTAGATTTTGAACCAAAACTCAGGGCATACTTTTAAGTTAGGTAAGTATACTAATACTCGACATTATTGTTACTAGCGCAGATCACTGATGAGGTGGACGGACCAGATTAAGGCCGCGGTAGATGATCCTTTGCACGTGTGCACCAGGAAGGCGGTTACTATAAGCGAATGGTGACGAATTGTGAAGCGGGTCATTGACGAAGGAAAATGACGACCACGACCGCGCCAAGAGTGTACCGACTAAGAAGAAGAAGAAGTTACTAGCGTAAGATATCCCAGATCAGCGTAGATACTAGCGAACAAAAGATTTTTGCATTGACGGGGGAGCTGGGAACTCAGCTAGGCTTTGCCTCGAAGCCAAGGACAATGGAGCCATGTAGATTGCATGTTGTATGGGAACCGGCGCAACCAATGTGTATGGGTGTACGATAGGCAGAAAGACCGCAGATCTGACCCATCGCGGAGTACCAAGGGTCTGTATGTCTACATAGATGTGGCAGCGTCTGGCACGCTTTTGCAGGTTGGGTCCCGAAGCGAACTGTACTGTATATCTTGAGTTAGAGATGCGCTGGTGAAGGGGATGTGCCCCAGAGTAGCGCTCGGAGCCGAGCAAGCGGCGGCGGGTTCGTGGAAGAATGCGAGAGTGGTCCGCCATTCAGCGACAAAGGTGGAAACTCCAATTAAAGGTGAAATTACCGCCCTGTGTTCTGGTTTGAAGGGCAATGTTTCCAGAGTAATTACAGGGCTTAGAGATATAACATCTTAGATCTCTGGGTGGCGAGCGCAGTGCAGCGCTAGGTAATTATTTGGACTCTTCGTGTTCCAATAGCTGCGTGTCACTGTGCTGTTATATGGCAGGTATGTTGCTTACCATCAGGGATATGTCCTGCTCGTCTCGTCACTCTAAGATACTAAAAAAAATTATTAATAAAATAATAGGACACTCGAGGGTCTACTGCCTAACTAAAACTGTCATTGCTTTGATATTGCTATCTCTTTTATTTTCGCTTGAAATGATCGTGACAGCATCGTGATAATTTATTATTATTATTTATTATGTACCTATTATTGTGAAATGACTTTAACAAAAGCGTTAAGCTGAAATAAACCTTAACCAATTGAATTGTAACTTATTTTTGACGATTCAAAGTGCATGTAACATGTTAACTGAATAAATGATTTGATTTGCAATAGGAAAGCCATAGCTGATTTAGTTAGGCGGTACAAGGGCGGGATATAATCCGTACGAAACGTAAGGATCAGCAGCCGCTATCTCCTAAGATATTCGTTCAACTGAAATGTTGGAAAGGACAAATTTGAATTACAACTGAGTCTCTGCTCTATATTGGCTCTACTTTGGATAACTTTATTCCGAATTTCATATATCACACTTTTTCTATCGCTAGCTAAGCTACTTTGAATAAGTGGAGCAGCTTTACCTTGTTGAATGTCTATGTTGGGGGTCAAAAATGTAACACTTATAAATATATGTGTTACAAGTTATAAGGTTAATGGTTACTGGTGTCAGCCTGCATTCAATTTAGGGCATGTTTTGTATATTTAAACAATCAACTTCTGTTCTACAACTTTTGTTAAACTCAATAACAAAAAAAAAATGTTGTCCTCTTTAGCACTGGTTAGGGGCTGGTTAGTGTTTATTCACTTCGGCACATCATTCAACAAGCGTTAAAACGAATAGTTCGATGCTTTAAGACCGGGAAAAAAGTGTATTTGCGAATTTTATTATTTTGTGTAGGCAAAACATTATAGACTACAGGCCCGTGAACAAAATGTACGTAATAAATGAACTACCAGGAGACCTATGTAGGATGATAGAAGGGTATAAAGTAATAAGATTCAGCACCATGCCGTCACTTGTAAGCTGTTCAACTGAGTACAATCGAAGGTTGCAACCCTCGATCGTGTCTCCTTGTCGCATGATTTTTGTACGTTGGCGTTGAAGAATAATAGATTAGATAATATAACAGATTAGATAGAATAATAGATAGGCATTTAAACTATAAAAAATATAAATTTTAAGTTTTTAATTATTAGTTTGTCGGAAAAAATCGTGATTTTCCGACTATTTACATATTAAATTTGGGCATTTGATTATGTACGGCATTGGTTCCATACGACTGTACTCAGATGGACAGCTTACAAGTGACCGCATAGTGCTGAATCTTATTACTTTATATCCTTCTATCATCCTACATAGGTCTCCTGGTGGTTCATTTACTATGCATAGAGTCCGCCTGGGGAAGTACCACACTTTTGTCAGTTATTCTACCGCCAAGCAGTAATGTGTAAGCGTTGTGTAAATGTTTCCAGAGAAATTACTGGGCTTAGAGATATTATATCTTAGATCTCTGGGTGACGAGCGCAGTGCAGGTAATGATTCGGACTCTTCATGTTCCAATAGCTGTGTGTCACTGTGCTGTTACGTAGCAGGCATGTTGCTTACCATCAGGCACATGTCCTGCTCCTCTTGTCACTCTTTAATATAAAAAAAAGGACTCTGAAGCGGCCTCTACTGCGTATCAAAGTAGGTATATGATTCAAATGGGGAGTCCTTATCAGTTACTTACATCCGCACATTAGATTATACCTACAGTTAAACGCATATGTAATTATAATAAATGATTTCATGGTAATAAGTGGCATTCCTGAAATACGATAGTAACTGCATCAAGCTACTAAATCATTTATTTATATGATTGATTTTCAATCGTCGTAGATATTTTTTATTAAATGCATGGTCAGTGAGAGTTTAGTGTAGAGAGGAAAAAAGAGGTTTCGGTTTGGGATCTAAAAGATCATCCAGGCAAAGAGCGCAGTATTACTATATAATATAATAGAATATGTACGTAATATAATAGCACATTATGATATAAGTGCGCTAAGTTGATAATAACAGCTGAGGCGTTATTGCTAGCTCGAGCCGAAGGCGAGAGTTATAATTAGCAGAGGCTGTAATTATCAAAGCGCACGTATGTCATACGACGTTTTATAACATATTTGCGAGGAAATAAATAAAACTTTGACGACATTTTCAAATAAAAACAATACAGCGAAAACAAAAGGGCGCGGAATAACTTTTACTCGTTTACAGATTAGAAATGCGCGCGCATCGGTGACTTTTTTTTAACCAACGGCACAGAACTAGCCATTACCTATGCCATTAGTAAAGTAAATTAATATTTTTGTGTTTTGTTACAGATAAATTGTTGTAATATATGGCCAAAATTAATTAAATCGACGATTTTAAAAAATCCTTACTATATTTTACCTCTCAAAGTTAATTTTATTCATAAAATGTTGACTACTTTTCTGACATAAAAACTCTTTACTAAGATTTAAAAAGGTACCGTTCGTTTTAGACGGAGCATTTTGAAACCAAGCGTTTTACATTATACATTACCGCACAAGTACGTAATGAGATACATTACGATACAGAAATTGGTGCAATAGGAGACCCTTTACGAGCAATTGTGTTATAAAATATACTTACCTATGTTCAAATAGGCGTTGAGTAGCATCATGTTGTTATGGAGAAGTATGTTTCTTGCCATAAGGCGCATGTTTTCTTCGTCTAGTCACTCTATCATTATTTTAAAAATAATAATAAAGTGACTTTAAATCGATGCAGTAGTTTACACGTGAAACTATAAGAAACAGACCGACAGACAGAGTTACATTAGCATTTATTATTTAACACGGGTATTTAATATGTAGAGTTTGCTTCTTGAAACCATATGATATTACATTATTAATTACGCCAAAACATACCTTGTTGCCTTTACTTTAAAGTCATTCATGACATAATGCCCTTGGACATTCGTCATCGACGGTGGCTTCCTGCCACGATGACTCGATTACTGACCCACCAATCACAGCGCATCGCTGCATTAGTTTTCGCATTATTCGTCACAACTACAAATAACTTAAGAACTTAAATATTATAGCAAGAAATATAAATTAAATAAAGAGCAAAATAACAAAATCTACACGTCAACTGAGATTCAAATCTCTCCCAACTCAAATAAGAGAGATATCGGCATTCAAAGTTGAGGTTCTGGATCGCGCAAACGAAGTATTTTTGCATATTTCACTAGTATATTAGCTGTAACGTAATACCATTGGTCTTCCTTTGGGTTTCTTCTTCGACTGACCCGTCAGTCGTGACCCTTGATTGGTATGTCTTGTTGGTCTCGGACGCGATCATGTTACCCTGAAAAGACTTTCTCCTTGTGGGTAAGTTTGGCGTCCGAGACGCAACGTAGACAGTACCTATAATATCATCAGGGTACGCTTGCGACCGATGGTGGCCTACAGATAGGCCGCAGCAGCCTGCTTGGTGACGAGTGGGTCACCAAGCTTACTCTTCACCTACTCAGGCTGCGGTGTTCGGGAGATTTAGGAACCCAGAGGAGGCACCCGCTGAATGCAGAACAGCGTAAAAATAATGTGCCTCTTCATTAAATAATAGAAGTATGACATATGATTGTTAAAAACGTCATACTACTATTCCCCACTGGTAATGAATACTGCATTGGAAGTTCCAATACAGTATTCATTACTTTTTAATTATTTTATATTTTTTGCCAATTTATTATCCACCAACCCGCACTGGGCCAGATCCAGGCCAGACAAGCCATAATCTACCACGTGGCAGATTATGGCCTTAACTCTCTCCTTGCGAGAGAAAGCCCCGAGTCTCAGATCATTTAGTGGATTGTTTATTATGCTATGCTAGTATTTTTTGCAAATTATAAACGACTTGATATCAGTTGTCGTAGACTCAGCGGTCGGCCTTGTGAATCATACCTATACAAACGCCCATAACAAAGAACGATGCACTATACCATACGTCTATGATATCGATTTTACGCAACAAAAGATACTTAAGTGTTCGATTGTAAATTACTTACCGTTTTATAAACTAGTTGCTTGATTGTGAATATTTTTTTTATAGAATTTGGCGTATATTGAAGAATTGACTAAACGTAACATTTCATAGCGCTACATTATTCATATTAAAATCGTCTTGAAAATAAAATTTTCACTCAAATAGTCTTACAAAAGTTGTAGATCTTTTTAATATTTACAACTTTGCAATAACTTTTTTCCATAGGACTTGTAGTTTTGCCGGAAATCAAGATAAACCATTGTTTACCCTTTTAACTCACCTCCTCCCTTTTCCCGAATTCAGATCGACCGTAACTTATATTTCCTTTCATTTTTATCATATTTCCCTCCTTTTCTAATGGGTTTCATCTTATTGTATTGTTTTTTAATTTTTTACCATTTTTGAAGGCTTCGGCCCTGGTCTTAAAGGATTATACACTATTATGAATTCCTCCCAGTCAAATACATTGCACTCTGGTTTTGTATTGAGCATAGCGTTGGCCAACAAGAGATCGCGACAACGGTGACGTAACATTCTTCCACCACCACCGCTCTGCACTTAGAGACGGCAAACAGCTTATACATTCTATCCTGAGAGTACGTTTGTAGTGGTAAGGATCTTTGCAGAGTCCGCCTGGGGAAGTACCATACCTTCGCCAGTTATTCTACCACCAAGGAGTAATGTGCAAACATTGCTGTGTTCCGATTGGAACGACAATGTTTCCAGAGAAATTACTGGGTTAAGAGATAGTACACTTTATATGTCCGGGTGACGAGCGCAGTGCGGTACTAGGTAATGATTTGGACTCTCTATGATCCAACAACTACGTTTCACTGTGCTGTTATAGGTAGGCATGTTGCTTACCATCAGGTACATGCCCTGCTCGTCTTGTCATTCTATACTATAAAATGAACTTATTGGGAACAAATAAGGTACATAACTGACTACAGAGATCCGGTGCATCAATTCTCCCTCGAAGTATTTTGTACAGTGTTGCCAGCTAGTTATTGGAACGTCTAAATTCTAAGGAATTATAATCTAGAGATCAAAGCAGAAACTTTGTAGAGCACATGAACGTGTAGGTACTATCCATAGCGATGGTTGTACAGATACCTGAGGAAAGCTTAATACACTTTCATTATTATTTTTATTTACTAATTTTTTCTCTGAAAAAGATGGAACAACCGCCTTCGAAGGCCTAAAAGGTCGTCTAATCCTACTAATATTGTAATTGTCAATGTATGGATGTTTCTTGCTCAATCACGTCGCAATGTACTACAACTAATCGGGTTAAAATTTGTAACACTATTAGATTAAAGTCAAGCTTTGTCAGTCACAGGCTTTTTATCCCGGCAAAATAACGGACATGGGAACAACGTGGGTAAATAATGCAAAATGCAACAGATAAACAAAAAAAAATTGGCAGTCATAGGAACTGCCGATAGAAGTGAAAACTTATAATTCAGAATTTGATAGCTTACTTTGGAAACTACGCGGGTGAAACCGGAGGGAGTGGCTGCTGACGCATATCTAGATGGCCAATGGCCCGAAGATTTCTTATAATTCCCGAGCGTGACGCTAGAATTCAATTCACAGCCCACGAAAAGTATGTCTGTGGCGCGCCTTAATGAGTTTCTCGATGGAAAAAAGTTTCAAGAAAAGATAGTTGACAGTTGACCTTTGTGGTTATGTGGTGACTGTACAAGCTTTTAAAAGATAAAACAGTGTCCGAATGTAACGTCGGAGCGTCCGGGCCGTCAGCGCCGGACACGGGACGACGTCCGCTAATCCCGGCCTGACTCCTGATGACGGCTGATACGACGCGACGGGCCGACGGGATAAGTCCACTCGTCTCGTAGGAATGTGTTCTTATTTTGTAACGATAAAGAAAACATTAACATTGCGTAACTTTTGAAACACATTTCTCACACCTAATATAATATCTTATGTATAAAATTGTCGTGTCAAAGTGTTAGTTACCTTACTCCTCCTAAACGGCTTTAGGTACTGATTTTTACCAAATTTTATATGCATATTCAGTAGGTCGGAGAATCGGCTACTATCTATTTTTCATACACCTATGTTTGTGATAAGGGTAGTTCACTTTTTATTTTTTATTTTTGGATAACATTTTTTGTTTTTATTTTTGTATAATGTGGCACTAAAAAATACATACAACCCTAAAATTTTACCTTTTTATCACCAAACCCCTGTTTTTTAATAGCCATTTTAGTAATCATTTTTCACCCCGCTCGATAACTGATCAATTATCGTATTTTTTGTAAATGTTTTTCAATCTATTTCGATTTAAATTTCAAGTAGTTTATGGCAAATCTAAAATTGTTTTATAAAAATAAACATTTATTTTTACTATTAAAGTTTAGGGTTTACATGGATGGTTTAGATTCACAAACCAGCCCGGCAGATGGCGCTGCAGTTGGTATCTAGGTTATTATCCGAGCGAAGCTGCAACGGGCCGCTAGTATCCCTATAATATTAATCGTCAGCCGCAAGACGTCTACTACCTGATCCTATACGTCTCCCCTAGATTTCTACAACGAACGGTCCTACGCAGCATGAACCTGCAACCATCGGTTTCCAGTGACCTTTGTGAGATCATCTGTCCATCTAGTGTAGGCCGTCCAACACGCAACACGTCTCAAAAGAACGAAAGCCGTAGCCAAAGAGTAAGTAAGCTGAAGTGGCAATGGGCAGGCCACATCGCTCGCAGAACCGACAACCGATAGGGAAAAAAGGTTCTCGAGCGGCGACTACGAACCAGAATACATAATAATATAGCCTGCAGGTCTACTACGAAGTCCGATAAACAATTATCGGCCGAACTTATGGACGTTCCTTACCACGAAACACAATCCGTCGGTTGATCGGATCGGGCCTTTCGTTCATTCCGAATTCCGACCGACATAGATATGACAGTTTTTGTGTCGTCAACCTTACTCCGAAAGCATTTAATTGCCTTACCGATTATTCGAACAGCTGTCGGTCGGATCCGATTATTTGGAGGTTGTTTTTGTAGTAGACCTGCTGTTTTTCAGCTAAGCAATTCTGAACCCATTCGTGTTGATCTCGACACAGAATAAAACCTCCCAATCTTTGTGTTATCCGTTTAGAATGATAAAGACAAGATTTGTCATTCAAATTAGGTTCGTTCGATTTATTTTACAACATAGAGTAACGAGACGAGCAGGATATGTGCCTGATGGTAAGCAACATGCCTGCAAATAACACCACAGTGACACGCAGCAATTGGAACATGAAGAGTCCAAATCATAACTTAGCACGGCACGGCGCTCGTCACCCAGAGATGTAAGACGTTTTATCTCTATGCCCTACAGGGCATGAATGAATTTCAATGAATTTACGAAGGCCAATGTAAAATATCACTGGAAACATTGGTCTTCAAATCGGACCACAGTAATATGTGCACGTTACTGCTTAGCCGTGGAATAACTGGCAAAGGTGTGGTACTTCCCCAGGAGGACTCTGCAACGAATCCTACCACAGCTGATAAAGTCTACGCCTGGGCCAAACATCATAATACCAAGATAAACACATCCTACCACATATTGCTATCGTCCTACTGACATCCTACTTAATATTATAAAAGCCTTTCCGAGCGCTTGGTCGACGCGACGCATGACCAAAATGCTGGTGTTTATTTGGCCCAACGCATAAGCATTGCCATTCAGCGTGGTAATGCCGCCAGCATGCTGGGTACGCTTCCGATTGGTAGTGGGCTTGAACATTTTGATTATCTGTAGACCTTCATTGGTCTATGGATAATTCAGGTGTGCTTAGTGTAAGTAGGTAGTTGTTAAGTATGTAGCGTAGTGTAGTTCTCATTGTATTTTAGTTTTGTTAATAAAGGCTCTGCTTTTTATTCTATATAATTGTAAATATTTTCCAAATTTAATATAAACAGACTTTTTACTTTCAAAAAAAAAGGAAGTCTTTTTATCCAATTGCAAGAAGCCGTTACCTATGTTTTTAACCCCCGACCAAAAAAAGGGTATTATAAGTTTGACGTCGATGTCTGTCTGTCTGTTTGTGTGTTTGTCTGTGGCACCGTAGAGCTCAAACGGATGGGCCGATTTCGATGCGGTTTTTTTATTTGAAGGTCAATGCCAACCTTTTTCTATACGACGTAAGCGTAGAAGTTTGTGTGTGAGTTTAATTTTAAATTGAATTCGGTTTTGTTTATTGAAGGTAATTAGAGTAGATATACTATAAGACAACTAAATAGTAAAAAAACATCCCAAATATTGATATTGAAATCTGAAAATAAGATCGTCTGTCAGATACGACATAGATATCTCACGTCAGGAAAGTCTGGGCCGCGGCTTTATTATTTTGTGATGAATATTTATTATGAATTCATGAATATTCCTTTAGAGAGGCAACGAAGTGAGTGAAATCGGAAGGACAGCATCGGTCCTTCTCAGCCTACAGGGGACGATACTGCAACGTGACGAGTCATCTCTATGAAGTTATCCTCAGATTATTAGCCTTCCAGCCTTTCGAACGCCACAGTATAAAAATGCTACCAGTATTACATAGCTTTTGATCTTGGAAGAAACGCCGATAATGTGTAGTGACGAGTAGATAAAACCGTAAACTGAACCGCGCTCACGAAATACAAACATTGTAATGTTGGCAATGGCGGGAGCGCGCTTGCCGCGTCTCAACCCGCAGGACCCGCACGATTGCCTCGTCTAGACGCCTTCGTTGAACGAGTGTATGATTTCATAAATAATTTATTTAGATTTCTGTGGATTTAATAGACTGTGGCCTAACTAAAAAAGTTTTGGCTTTCCTATTAAATCCTACTGATATTATAAATGCGAAAGTTTGGATGCATAGATGTTTGGATGTTTGTAGCACGATCATGGAATAGAACACAGATAGATCATAGTCTGGAATAACACATAGGCTTCTTTGTATCCCCGGAAAATAACGGGAATGGAAACAACGCCGGTGAAACTGTGAGGTGCTCCAGTGAATCCAGGTGTGTACAAAGTGGACTACAGCTATGGTAGTTCTTATGTTGTTTACAGAAAGCGGACCATTTCACTGTTGCGGGAACTGGCCATTGGATCGAGTTCGACAATCCAAAGGTCCTCTCGTCAACATCATCAGCCGCAAGACGTCTACTGCTGAACATAAGCCTCCCAGATTTCCACAACGAACGGTCCTGCGCAACCTGAAACCAAAGGTTTCTATCGACCTTTGTGAGGTCATCTATCAATTTAGGTCCTAGTTCGACAACCTGTGGAAATTAAAAAAAACGTAATTTTCTTAGGTGGTTTTCGGCTCTGAGCGGCACGAAAACGAGTGAGTCTGGAGAAGCCGTATACGGTTAGTGTTGTGTATCGACAGCCCTGCGAAATTAGAAGATCATATAAAACTAGATGGAGATCTCCTCTTTGTCAAGAAACGACCCTCATTCTCTTCAGTCTTCTCCTGACTATAGCCATTATAACGCAGACAAAACGTTGGGTGGTCACTTAATAACAATTTAGATTGCGATTAAGGTCTGTGTAATATTTTTAATAGAAATAAAATACTATTTCAAAAAAATGTTCAATATGGTAGGACTGCCGAGCGGCAGCACCTTTTCTTTCGACTCCTTAAATAGTCCTGTCAGTTATTTTCTTGGTCAAATCTATTATTTAGAGTTCGATTATGTTCTTGCTTACACTGGCTGTCAAGTAGCATTAATCTAACACACTGGCGGTGCGACAGCGGCCGTGGTCACTATTCTTCATTAGCACAAAGGAGCTGCCCTTTTGTCTCGCGGCCGTTCGTTTGGGATTGTTCAGTACACAGGATTTAATGGACCTATTCTAGAACTTCTCTTACTGTGTTGGATTTGAACTAGGTACGAAGTTTTCAGATTACCAACGTAATAGTATGTAAATGGCTGATTAATTTAGTTAAGTGAAATTAGGTGAAGTCAAGTGAAGTCAGGTGAAGTCAAGTGAAGTTATATGACGACAGGTGAAGTCAAATGAAGTCGAGTTGAAAGGAATTAACCAGACTTTCAGTCTCTGACATCGGCTAACAGCACGTCGGGAGGCCGATAGAACTGAAGTGAAAACTTGAACAACTTTGAATTTTAGCATTATAGGTACAGTACTATGATTAGTTTTGCACAATACTTTACCTACATAGCCTACAGATATACTGCTTATATATATTTCACGTAGGTGATGCGAACTCACAAAATTTCATCCAACAAGTGTCTAAGTTTATAAAAAACTTTAAAAACAACTTTATTAACCTACTAATATTATAAATGTGAATGTTTGGATGTTTGGATGTTTGTTGCTCAATCACGTCCTAACGTATGAACGGATCGGGCTGAAATTTGGAACACATATAGATTATAGTCTGGAAGAACACATAGGCTACTTTTTATCCCGGAAAAACAACGGGAACAACGGGAACGGGAACTTCGCGGGTAACACTGCGGGGCGCTTCTAGTAATTTTATAAGTATAACAAATTTATAAACCCCTTGCTCCGCTGCTCCGCCACCGCTCCAACGCTACTCCACTACACCGCTACATTGGCGTGTCGTTGACGCAAACCTATAAGATTTTCTCCTACAAAAAACTTCTCAAAATACGTCTGGTCTAGTCGGGAGAACGCCGACTGACGATCCGGAAGCCCCAGCTTCAAATCAAACTGTCTTTTCTAAGCCATGTGCGTAATGCCGCTAACTTAGAACGGTGAAGGAAAACATCGTGAGGAATTCGATATGTACCTAGGATTTTGCGAGGGCATGTGTCATCCACCAAACCCGCACTGGGCCAGCGTGGTGGATTATGGCCTTGACTCTCTCCTCGGGAGAGAAGGACCCGAGTCCCAGCAGTGGGAACATTTAGCGGGATGCTTATGCTTTATGCAAAGAGCTCTCAACGCCGCTAAAGAAGTTTACATAATAATTTAAAAAAAAAACATTTTTCACACTAAAATAATGTCATTAAAATACTAAGAATTATTTTAACATCAGAACTGAATCGCGCTTGAATCAAGTTCGAGTTCCGTAATAGCGCGGTTGTCGCGATCCTGTCAACGGGCCTGGGAGCCATCACGGCCCACAATGGGATGACTAATGGACTTCTTGCACTCAACTACCCAATACAGACCGACACGTGCTACAATTGAAACTACAATGTAAATTGATGGGACGCAAACAAGATAAGGGCGATTCTTGTGGACACGAATTCGGTGGGTTAACTAATTTTTCAACATACTCGCTATAATGAAACTGTGAGTTTTTCATTACTATTACTCACGCGTGAGTTATAGAGTTTTTTAATTGATTGAGTTGCTTTGTTCTAAAAAAGATCGTGTTCAATAGAGCAAATGAATTAATGTAGCTATTTCTTGCTCAGTAACTAAAAAGTAAAGTTCATGTAACTTTGTCTTTAAATAAATAATTTGAACGTTGGCAAAAAAATAAAAACATTCACTAAAATATTACTTTTAAAAAATTAATCTCACATTTTGTAAGTGGATAAAAAACTCTATCAAGTGAAAGTAAAAATAAAGTGGCCAAGTGCGAGTTGGACTCCCCCATGAAGGGTTTCTTGTACACATAGTTCTTGTAGTTCGTTGTAACTTTGATTGAAGTTTCAATAATAGTGTATTTATGACGTACTAAAAAAACTACTCATCAGATCGAGTTCAAACTAATTTTCGTTGGTAGTTTACATGGTAATGTACATCATATATTTTTTTTAGATTTTTCATTCTCTTACTTTATAAGTTAGAGGGGGGAGGACACACATTTTACCACTTTGGAAGTGTCTCTTGCGCAAATTATTCAGTGTAGACGAAAATAATTTTAGAAACCTCAACATCATTTTTGAAGACCTATCGATAGACACCCCACACGTGTAGGTTTGATGAAAAAAACATTTTTGAGTTTCAGTTCTCAGTATGGGGGGCAACCCAAATTTTTTTTTTGGAACGAAGTTCCTTATCGCGCGTTATGAAAGGGAGCTAGACGGAAAAAAATCTCACGAAAAAGTTGTAACGTTTCGTGCCTATGGCGTGATAGAATTAGAATACGATAACAAATTTCACCCCTGTCAACAATGACCGGTTGGCGCAATTAGTAAGTAAGGGGTCTCCTATGTAGATAGGTTCCCCCGGATCGAATCCCGGTAGTTACCGCTTTACTGTTTGTGTTTTTTTTTTCTCTCAACACTCTTTTTGTTCTTTTTTTTCTGGGAATAATAGTTTTTATGTTAATAGTATTTAAGGATCCCTCTTATCAACGCATTTAATTTAAATCTAAGTATTTTCTAACAAACAATAACGAAAAAAATTCTATTGGCGATTTATCACTACAAACTGACTCTTGCGCTTAAAAATAGATGGCGTTGCACAACAAACCCTATGAGCATTTGGTTAGAGGCTAGACCAACACTAATTTACGACCACTGCCCGAATCGACTTGCACATCAAAGTTCCTATAATTACCAATAGGTGGCGCAGAACTCAAAATTTAATCAGCTGTGGATTGTATCCTACTCTAGTGTCATAGAAAATCTGGAGAGGTCACTACCGGTAACTAGGAGGAAATTCATTCGTAAAACTAATATTTGTAGGCAACATTGGAAATAATATGAGTACTGTTTCTAAATGCAATCCGAATGGCTAACATTTGGAATGATAATAATGAATCATTGTTATAATGTTTATATAATACGTCAATGCTACTCCTTAAGCTTATGTTAAGTACTTACATTATATTTGTTAATAAGTAATAAAAAAATATTATTATAACTAATTTTTTTTATTACAATTCCTTCACTAATTAATCGACAAGAACTTCGTTCCATCCGGGTGTCCCTTGACACCTCTCACCTTTTTTTTTTGTTCAAATCTTAATGCGGTTCACAGAATACATCTACTTACCAAGTTTCAACAGTGTAGTTCTCATAGTTTCGGCAAAAAGTGGCTGTGACATACGGACGGACAGACAGACAGACAGACAGATAGACAGACAGACATGACGAATCTATAAGGGTTCCGTTTTTACGTTTTACGGAACCCTAAAACTAAGTTTTAGTCTGTGGCTTAGTTGCGCGCGCATAATATGACAATTGATTAATTTTTCCCGTCAAAACGAAAAATTTTCATAGCTTGTTTTCACTGTTAAATAGTTATTTGTTGTACAAGAGTGCAAAGTGGCTTTTTAACCGCGTGCTCAATTTTGATGACCGAGCAAGCGAAGGATTCTAAAATTAAATCACGAGCGTAGCGAGGGATTCAAAAATTAGAATCCTGAGCGTAGCAAGGGAGTCAAAAGGGCACAAGGTGAAAAATCTTTGCACTCGAGTGCAACACGTAATTTTTCATCCCACCTTAGCGAGGAAATTACTAAACGCTTTGCGCATTTTCAGTTTCAGTCAATTATGTCAAATAAACTTCTTGGTCGCTAGAATCACTTATTATTATGTTATTTCGGTTTTTTACTTGTATTCAATTTTACTGTTTTTAATCTAAGTTTTAAACTTGTAAGTTTATATAGCCGTGGTTTTAACAATAACAATACGACGTGAGAATATGGAGAATTGACCGATTGAGGTAAGGAGTTTCTTATGTGTACATGAAAAAGTGTCCGCCCAAATGCATTAAATTATAGTAGCGCTAAATTTGCATCAGCGTACATTTTAAAGGAAATAAATAAACGTACTATTCAGAATTCATGAAAAAAAAAATTGGCAGTCATAGGCACTGCCGATAGTAGTGGTAACTTATAACTCAGAATTTGATTGCTTACTTTGCAAACTACGCGTGTGAAACCGGAGGGCGTGGCTATGAGCATGGCCATCTAGAAACGCTGACGCATTTTTAAATGGCCAATGGGAAAGGCTGAGACATTTCTAGATGGCCAATGGCTATGGTCCCGAGTTTACCCGAAGATTTCTTATCATTCCCGAGTGAGACAGTAGAATTCAACTGACAGCCCACGAAAAATCTGTCTTTGGCGCGCCAAAAGAAGTTTTGACTTCAAAATATATTGACTTCAAAAATATATAATGTTTTCTCAAAATAGTAATTATTTATTTGATGTTATATTTTCTACATTATTTTGTACGGCACAAGTAGATAAAATTATCTATTATTTACTATTTTAGTAGTCAATAAAATTTAATTATTTAACTCGGTAACTCGGCATACTTCAATTCGATAAATATATATAACGTAAAATGTTCTGCCATTTGAAATAACATTCTTTACCTCTATCCTCCATACGAGAAAAGAAAATTCCGCGCAAAGCATTTAAAAAATAGTAGGTACACCAAGGAGGTTCCGAGTATGAGTTTTTAACAAATTAAAAATAAATGTATGATGAATTCGGCACCAAGGAGGTAGAAATAATTAGGTTAAATTATGTTTTGAATTCAAAACCTCAGTACACACGATGTTCTAAATTCAAATTTGCTTTAACCTCTAGAGGGTAAAAACGACTTTTGCGCCCTGATATCGAGGAGCAAAAGTACTCTTTCCGAGCTGGTGGGATGAAAATGTTTTTTTTTGTTATTTTATTCATAAGTGTGTTGAAAAACGTCGTATGATACAGGTGTGTATTCATGATTACCGTCTTCGGCTCTCTTAAGGCCCTCGGCTTCGGCTCAGGTCTAAATGGAGCCTCAGCGGTAGTCATCAACTTGTACTTGTACTTGTACTTGTACTTGTACACACTTGTAACATAATCTACTATTAACACTTATTACTGTTTTTTTTTTTTAACTTCTATAGGTTTACACTTGACCGCCATCTCGCCTGATGTTAAACGACGATGCGGTCTAGGGTGGAGCGTGTTTACCTAGAAAAAACCGATTCACTCTCGATTTGAAGACACAGAGATTGTAACCATCGGGGAAAACCCACTCAGGCAACGTATTCCACAGCCTAGACGTTCTTATCACAAAAGTAGAGACAAACCTCTTCGTTCGTGTCTTTGGAACATCAACCATGAAACGATGTCGTTTTTTCGAGCTACGAGCATTCCGATAGAAAAAAGGGCAAGGTGGTATTAGATCATGTAAATAATCCTACTAATATTATAAATATCAATGTTCGGATATTTCTATTTTTGTTGCTCAATCACGTAGTAACGTTTGTACGAATCGGGCTGAAATTTGGAACATAGATAGATAATATATACATAGGTAGACTTTTTACACACTTTTTATCCCGGGAAAATAACGGGAACAGAATCAACGCGGGTGAAACCGCGGGGCGATGCTAGTAATGTAATACGTATTGAGATTGCTGTCAAATTTTGTTGGTGAAATACTCGTACCACATGATTTTAAATCATCCAATTCATAGTTAAGAGTACGCCTAAAGCCAGGAAAAAATCAGATTTCACCCGCGCGACGCGTTTCATAATGTGATGTACATAAAGTCGAGAATAGCATGACACAGTTTGGAGGAAAAATCAATATTTAATCAGGCGTCCATTTTTGACCAAGTTTTATTTAATTACTCAATAACTAAACATAAATTTAAAAAAGTGTTCGGTTACTTTACTAGAACGTACAAATAGAAATTTTATTACCATAAAATAATGTGGGGTCATCGCTGATAATTTCGAGTGCTCGAATTAAAACGGGTTTTTTCGGTGTCATTTTAATTTTTTTTATTGTAAAAAACTCTGATCAATTTTTAAAATTATATTCGGTTATTGTGCTTCTTCTTGACTGTACCCACACGTCAATATTTTTTTTGTCATAGTTTTTAGTTTCTTAACTTCAGTGAGCGGCGTCGAAAATGTCCTTTTTTCGTTTTCTGGCTTTAGGCGCCCTCTTAAGCATACTAAATAAAAATGTAACTAGCGGTCGCCAAACGTTCAAAATTCGACCTTAAAGCTACTATTAATATATTCTCAATTTGACTATAGGTAAACGTAAATGACCTTCCCTAATGTGCCATCCAGGACTCATGCTAGCCAAATCAATAAATAACAATAAATATTGGTGGACATTTCACACACAACACCATCTCACCCTTTACTAAGCATATCATTCTCGTACAGTGAGATCCAGATAACTTATCTTTGGATAATTAATTAGATGTTGGAAGTAGAGCATGAGATTATGTAAAGTTAAATTATTATTTTGGTGTTGTTAAGCAAAACGGCCGACGGAAAGTGTCTGGGAGTATTGGGACCTTGTTTTTAAGGATATTGCCTACAGCATACGTGAAAATCACTTATTAGAAAATACGTGAAGTAAGTAATGTTGGTATGTACCTTCATTACCCCATTTCTCAAAATTGGTCGTCTAAGTAAGTTAGCGAGTAAGCATGTGTTCTTAGTACTTACTAACTCTACTCAATCGTCCACATTTCATTCATCAGAAAATATGTGACGTCTGGGAGCTCTGGGTTCTTACTCTACTAGTCTATTCCTGTGTTCCGGTTTGAAGGGCAATGATTCCAGAGAAATTACAGGGCTTAGAGACATAAAATCTTAGATCTCTGGGTGACGAGCGCAGTGCAGTGCTAGGTAATGATTTGGACTATCATGTTCCAATAGCTGCGTGTTACTGTGCTGTTATGTGGCAGGCATGTTGCTTACCATCAGGCACATGACCTGCTCGTCTCGTCATTCTATGCTATAAAAAAAAAAAAAAAGTCTTTGGAACGTCAACTGATTTTGATGTCGCTTTCTTGATCTACTTATAAACAATCCGATAGGAAAATCAGACGATGGTATTATATCATTAAATTAAATTCTATCTTATCCTAAATGTATCCGATAAAAACCGATAAGCTTTGCGGCGAAATTCAAGACTGTGAAATCTTTTTTTGACAAGAGAGTAGTAGTAGTTGCTTAACTAAGTTTGTTGCCACATTAAGTTTTCATTCCTCAGAACACAATGATTAATCTAAATTCCGTTCTAAATACTCTTGATTAGGGTTAATTTTCATTGTCCTAAGTTCAGCTATAGATCGTCACCACTTCTTGAGCTATAGCCTCCGCAGCGTACAGCGTACACGTCCAATCAGGAGCGGCCAGCAGATATATCAGCGCTGCACAATAGTTACTGGCGCCGTAAATTGCTCGTCTCAATTTACCAGTCGTACTGGCAAGACGCAGGCCTTACTACCCCTGACACAATATACCGGTGTTACAGTAGGTCATGTTGATTAAAGTGAAATTATCACAACTAACAGTATCTTAGTTTTAACTACGTAGTGATTTTCTCGAAATAAAAAAGTACATTAAGTATTATTCTATGATATAATCTAAATGTGCTCCGAATTTCAAATCAAACTGTTCAGGCGTTCCGACGCGTTTATGCAACGAACATCCAAACTTTCACATTTATTATAATTGATGAAGTTTCGTCGATTTCAATAATGAATTATTAATCAAAATCGAAATTATTGCAATTACTTTACAAACATTGAGTATGACTTTGTAAATTAAGAAGAAGAGCATAATTTAACACTAACGGTTAGTCGTACAGCATATTACTAGACACACAAACGGTACCTCACTACGTTAACATGAAATAATGCATAGTATAACTACAAACTGAGTAAATAAACTGCATTATTACGTCTACTACAAGTTGATCACAGAAAAGTAGAATGAGCTGAACTTACAGAGGGAACTGAACATTTCTTCAACTGAACTTATTTTGTTGTATATTTTTTTACATTGACGTAATAATTAAACATCACTTTCTGTAACAAACTGAGACACTAACGTTTGGCAAAATACTATTTTGACAGATATTATTTTATTCTGAAATAGCTTTACTACTCACAACCTGAATTCGTATACTGTCTTTATTTGTAGTGTGTGCAGGTCTTATTGATAGGCCGTTGTCGCCCTGAGATATGGTCGGGCAATTTGTACACTGCCGAGACGCAGTGAATTACTGTTAATCAATTAAACCGTTTGCTGAGAAAAATGGCCGACTTGCCGAATCGCACTCCTAATTAATAGCCCATTTGTTTTAAAGGTATTCCTTCATTCGACGTTTCATTTGTTTAATTCTGTAGCTGCTTGTCTAATTGTAGGGTTGACGTCGTAAGGATTAGATTGTATTGGGAAAATTCCGAAGTGGAACGTAATTTCTTAGTAAGTAGATTATTTTGTTAGGTAAATTATTTTTTTGTTTACAAAATAACCGATGTTTCATAACTATCATGCTTTTTATTTCACGGACTCCAAGGCTCATGCTTTTTATGTTATGTACAATACAAGCTAGACTATCTATTTACTAACAAGGTAATAATTATACATTTTTATATTTCTAAGTGATAATTCGAAGAATCTTATTTGAGTTCATGCTTTAGAAGTTTCTTTCCAGTTCTCAGTCCCGACAATAGCCGCGTTACGATAATAATAATAATTGGTGGTTAATGATAATATTGATTTATAATTTTATTAGGTAAATAAATGATGTAGTTTGTAATGAAATAAAACCGTTTAAAAAAAACAGATCGTGTTGTGAACTCAAAACAGGAGAAATCAACCTTTGGTTGAGAGGTTAAAACACTGAGTTAAAAAAAAATTACATACTGATTTCTGACATTTTTTAATCTTAAAGTTTTATGGGAAAAGAACGAAACTAAAAGAATAAAATTAAACACTCGTATGGCGTGCTTTAGCGTGTGAATGTGTCTGTGTGTGTGTGTTTATGAAGCTACTCTAACTAAGCTTATTTGTAGCATACGTATACTTTGTAATAGAAAATAGATTCCTAGTTTAGGACAATGTTCACTTTAGGAGCGTCTGCTCCTAACTCTTGGTCACTCCGATGAGGCATTTAAGATACCCTTTTTAAAATGGTCTTTGTAATAAGTCAGTGGAAAGATTTTTACAGAGATGTTATACCACATCATAGTATTAGAATTAAGTTTTAGAATGAAGTTTTATTTTAATAAAATTATTTAAACAAGTAGGTTAGTATTGCCAGTACTAGCAATAGAACGCCAAGCTCTACAAACACTGCAAATTAGAATAACTCAAGCTCGGCCTCCCAACTATCAACAACTAAGTGCCCAGAGCCCATCTTAGACGTCTCTCCCTCGATGGCGATCTTGTAAACAAGCTCTCCAGCTATTAAATCAACCGGCATTGTCCAGGTGGTATCCAGTGATTTAATATAATGGCCGTGCGGCATTAGGCGATCATGGCCCATCAATTGGTGAGTTAATTTGCAGTAAATACCGGTAATCCACATGTCGGCCACTTGCCCGATGATTGGTGGAGAGGGGATCCAGTGTTTGAATTTGGGTTTATGGTTATGTACCCGATCTAGGATGGGATAGGTTTAATACTCTATTCGTTTGTTGCTTTTATGGTATAGAGTATAGAGTGACGGGACGAGCAAGACATGTGCCTGATAGTAAGCAACACGCATGCCTGTAATAGCACAGTGACATGCAGCTATAGGAACAGGAAGAGTCTGCATCATTACCTGGCACTGCGCTGCTTTCGTCACTCAGATTTAAAAGATGATTTACCGTAACGCCCTGTAATTTCTCTAGAAACATTTCCCTTCGAACCGGAACACAGTGATTGTTGCACATTACTGCTTGGTAGTTGAATAACTGGTAAAGGTACTTCCACAAGAAGACTCTACAATAAAGACTCCTACTAACTACCTACTAACTACTAACCTACTACTAAATGTGGAATTTACATGTCAACTAATAAGGCATAAAATTAACGAGAAACGAGTAAGTAAGTCACTACAAATTGCATTAGCCGTGCTCACAGTTTTACCAGCTTTGTTCCCATTCCCTTATTTTTTTTCGTGATGCTAAAGCAGACCACTAAAGGTTCCACTGCTGGGGGGGTCTTCTCTCGCAGAGAGAGAGTCTAGGTCATCCACCATCCGACCACCAATCTGGGTCCAATCCACGCGATTGAGCAACAAACATCCAAATATTGACATCTGGAACATCAGTAGTATAAAGTATAATGCACCTTCATAATTCTCATACAGGCCATATTATAATATTTGTCATAGGTAGAATTAAACCAACAATTTACGAGTCAGTGAGGCAACTCACTACTAATCCACTAAAGATTTTATTATTAGTCACAGTATATTATTCATTGTTGATTGGTTAAAACCACGTTAAAACTCTACTTCCTTTAAGTTGGTTTAACTTTTTCGAATATGGCAACAAAACTCTATAGCCGGTATAAAGATGTGGCACACGCAAATCTTCCGCAACACAAAGACAATAATTCGATAGTAAGCCGCACTCTCACCTGACTAAATGCTGGTTAGGGTTGGGACACACCGGTCTCAGGAATAGTCAATATTCGCACAATGCGGCATATTCCAGATGAAAATTGACTTGTCAAAGATAGTTATAAATTTGACCAAGTGTCACACCACTGTTTGTTTTTGTGAAATTTCTCTAAGAAAATAGGACATTGGCGCCACTTATCGTGAAATTAGGTATTATCTTTGACAAATACATATATCGTTTCATGTAATACTAGCGGCGCTCCACGATTTAACCCACATAGTCATTTTCCCGGAATAAAAACTCCCTACTTGTTATTCCAAACAATTTGAATGGCAATAACAATTCCGGTTTGAATCGCAATGTTTCCAGAGTGTGAGAGCAAGATGCAGGCTAAGAGTTAAATTGGCAGGCATAGGAACTGCCGATAGAAGTGAAAACTTATAACTCAGAATTTGATAGCTTACTTTGGAAACTACACGTATGTAACCGGAGGGCGTGGCCTGGGCATCATGGCATGGCCATCTAGAAATGCGTCAGCATTTCCTATTGGCTGATGCATTTCTAGATGGCCATGGCATGATGCCCAGGCCATGCCCTTTCAGCATTTTCCATTGGCTGACGCATTTCTAAATGGCCAATAGCCATGGTCCCGAGTTTACCCGAAGATTTCTTATCATACCCGAGCGTGATGCTAGAATCCAATTCACACCCGAAATATCTGACTAGGCGCGCCTAAAGAAGTGTTTACTTCAAAAATCTTATATTTCTGGGTGACGAGCGCAGTGCAATAGTAGATATTGATTTGGGCTCTTTATGGTCCAATAACTGCGTGTCACTGTGCTGTTATGAGTAGGCATGTTGCTTAACATCAGATACATGTCCTGCTCGTCTCATCAGCCTATAAAAAAATATATGTATTCATAATATGTACTCAATTTCATCCAGATCCCTTAAGCAGTTTTTCCGCTCTACAAATAAACTTTCTAATTTATAATAATTATTAGTAGGATATAGGTGTACCTGCGTAGTAACTCTCAGTAGAGTCAAATCTGTTAAATACATTTTTTTTTATAGCATAGAGTGACGAGACGAGCAGGTCATGTGCCTGATGGTAAGCAACATGCCTGCCACATAACAGCACAGTAACACGCAGCTATTGGAACATGAGTTCTTTGTTTTAGGATCAGCTAACTGTGAAATAAGCCCTACGAAGAACGATCATTAGCTAGCGTTAAAATCAAGCACTCCTTAAAATCTTAGTCAAAATTTTATTTAAATCAAACCTTTTGTCGCTCGCAGCTCTCAGTGTTTTGCCTTGTTAATTACAGAGCCTACGGTATCCAAAAGCCACATACACTCCCGGCCTTGCTCACACACCTGACTAACTGTCTCTAACCGCTCTTTTTTACCAACCTTACTTTTTTACTGCTGTAAAATTATAATCTCACGCGTTAGAATCTGATGATGTTGACAATTTTACAGTGACGTCATGATTTGTACGGATTTATTTTTGGGACATGCCACATTATTATTATAAATAAAGAACTATCACTAGCTCTGTTCGTTTTAGAACCTTCTCTAGGTTAACGAACGAATGACCATTAGTTCACTTTTAAATTAATTACTTCAAGTCAAAGTTTAAGCATTCAAAAAAAAAAAATCTGTTGTCGCTCGCATGTCTCAGTGCTTTGCCTTGTTAATTACAGAGGCTAAGTTATCCAAAAGCCACCGATGCACTTCCAGCCCTGCTCACACACCTGACTAACTCCCATGCCATATTTTTGTGACATACAACATTATTGTTATACATAAAGAACTATGACTAGCTCTGTTTGTTTTAAAACTTTCTCTAGTTAAATACACGACCATTAGTTCACTTTTAAATTAATTACTTCAAGTCAAACTTTTAGCATTAAAAAAAATGTAATCTGTTGTCGCTCGTATCTCTCGGCGCTTTGCCTTGTTAATTACAGAGACTAGGTTATCCGAAAGCCACCGATGCACTCCCGGCCTTGCTCACACACCTGACTAACTCCCATGCCATATTTTTGTGACATACAACATTATTGTTATACATAAAGAACTATGACTAGCTCTGTTTATTTTAGAACTTTCTCCAGTTAAATAAACGACCATTAGTTCACTTTTAAATTAATTACTTCAAGTCAAACTTTTAGCATTAAAAAAAATGTAATCTGTTGTCGCTCGCATCTCTCAGTGCTTTGCCTTGTTAATTACAGAGGCTAGGTTATCCGAAAGCCACCGATGCACTCCCGGCCTTGCTCACACACCTGACTAACTCCCATGCCATATTTTTGTGACATACAACATTATTGTTATACATAAAGAACTATGACTAGCTCTGTTTATTTTACAACTTTCTACAGTTAAATAAACGACCATTAGTTCACTTTTAAATTAATTAATTTACTAGTGTTTTAATAGTAGTTTATTTAATAGTAATTACTTCAAGTCAAACTTTTAGCATTAAAAAAAATGTAATCTGTTGTCGCTCGTATCTCTCGGCGCTTTGCCTTGTTAATTACAGAGGCTAGGTTATCCGAAAGCCACCGATGCACTCCCGGCCTTGCTCACACACCTGACTAACTGCCTCTAACCGCTCGCAGCCGCCCGCGCCCGCCCCGATCTGGTTTAATCCGCCCGGAACCGGTGCAATCCGACGCCCAAACTTTCAACTATTACAGACTGGCGTGTTTTGTACGCAAGTGCGTGTAAGCTCGAATGGTATCGTGGTATCGTGTAACTATGGATGCAGAAAATTTTCTGTTTCAATTATTACCAGTAACAATTTTCTTCTTAATTTACGGTTAGTCTAGTCGGGAAAATGGTGACTGCCGTTTCGGAAACACGGCAAAAACACGCGCGACACTGTCTTTTTGAAGTTATGTGCGTCATGCCGCTAACTTAAAAAGGCGAATGAAAATATCGTGAGGAAATCGACGGGTAACTAGAATATTTCGAAGTCATGTGTTATTCACCTGGGCTAGCGTGGTAGATTATGGCCTTGACTCTCTCCTTGCGAGAGAAGGTCTAGAGTCCCAGCAGTGGGAACATTTAGTGGGCTGTTTATGCAATACAATTATAAATACAATTTTCATAATGAAAAGTTTTTCACCTGAAAAACTATTTTTCTTTTATTGGCTTATTTAAAATGGGAAAACAAGTTAATTGAACTTGCGATACTATTACTGTTCTGATACAACTGTATCTAAGTATGTACAATAGCTAAGCTTAGTTTACAATCTGACGTCTAGTGTGCTAGACGTCGTAATATTGTAACCTAACGGTTTTTACAATTTTACGCGGACATATAACTACATATTTATAAAGTGAACAGGTAACTCCTAAATAATAGCGGTACTTCTTTGGCCGCAGTAATGTTCAACAGTTTCCTATTTGTAATCAAACCTACATTTTAATTTTTTTTATTAAAACACATAGGTATCTCAAAACATTCCTTACATTTTATTTATTTAATTTGACTGACTTATCAAATTTATTGAAAGCGTCGAATTAAATTATTTCGCAATAACGCCAGTCTATTTCTCGCAATGCAATACATACCGCGCGTGTAAACGCTTATAGCGATAAAACAGCTCGTCTATAGCCGCCCTTTGTGCTGTCACGGTTGCTTTGCGGTGCTTGCGCTTTGCCGCGCACACTACCGCTGAACAAATTCCGTAATGGATTTTGGGCACGACTCGTTTCTGTGTAGTTGGAGATGAGGATATGAAGTTCAATGATGGGATTAAGTTAATTGGTTCGGAAATTGATTCGCCGTTGTATAGGGCTACGCAGAAGGCGCTCACATTTAACAACGTTTACTATAGAGTGACGAGACGAACAGGACATGTGCCTGATAAAACACAATTGTACGCAATATGCCGTAACACGCAGCTATTGGAACATGAAGAATCCTAAATCATAGCCTAACACTGCACTACGCTCGTACCCAGAGATATAAGATGTTTATCCCTATGCCCTGTAGTTTTTCTGGAAAGATTTCCCTTCAGACTGGAACACAGTAATGCTTTTACATTACTGCTGATACATAGGTGGTAGAATAACTGGCAAAAAAAAAAGTTCCGATGCAGACTCTGCAAAGAGCCGTACAACCATTAAAAGTCTTGACAGGATTTCCAATTTTACGCTGACAGAAATGTTGTAGAGTTCTTGGTAATGTATAAAAAGTATTGCCAATAGACCTATTTAAAGCTGTTTCTAGCGTCCACCAGGCACGGCGGTCCAGTCGGCCGAAGCGACCGTAAAGATACGGCTGCACGGCGCGGCGGACCATTGCATCTGTGATATCTTTGTGGCGCGAAGGCAGGCGGCCATAAACGTAAAGAACGGGAATGGCCTGAGGGCCAAGATTTGCATGTCGCTACTCTAGTTGCTGTTTACGTTTCATAGGGCGTATTAGATTTGGTACTCGTTGATTCTTCTTTGCGACGCGTCTTTACAATAACACGTTTAAATACACTAGTGGTAATTTTAGTGGTAGTTGTAGGACTCTTAGCAGAGTCCGCGTGGGGTAGTACCAGGCCTTTGCCAGCTATCTCTACCGCCAAGCAACAAAATGCAAACATAACAGTGTTCCGGTTTGAAGGGAAATATTTCCAGAGAAATTACAGGGCTTAGAGATCTCTGGGTGACTGGTATTGATCTGGACTCTTCATGTTCCAATAGCTGCGTGTCACTGTGCTGTTATGTGGCAGGCATGTTGCTTACCATCATGCAGATATCCAACTCATCTCGTTCCTCTCTTTTTACTTCTTTTTAAACAAGTTACTGCTTATCTAGTCGGGAGAACGGCTCCTGCTGATCCGGAGCCCCGGGGGTTCAAATGCCAGCACCACTGTCTTTTCGAAGTCATGTGCGTAATGCCGCTAATTTAAAACGGTGTAGAAAAATATAGTGAGAAAACCGACAATCATCATCAAACATTAACAACCCGTTAAACATTCCCACTGCTGGGACTCGGGGCCTTCTCTCGCAAGGAGAGAGTTAAGGCCATAATCCACCACGCTGGCCCAGTGCGGGTTGGTGGATGACACATGACTTCGAAAGATTCTAGGTACATTTCGGTTTCCTCACGATGTTTTCCTTCACCGTTATAAGTTAGCGGCATTACGCACATGACTTTCGAAAAGCCAGTGGTGCGTGTGGGGTTTGAACCCGGGGTCTCCGGATCGGCAGTTGCCGTTCTCCCGGTTAGACCACCGTTACTTCCAATAGCGAAAACCGACATGTACCTAGAATTATTAGAGGTCGTGTGTCATCCACCAACTCGCACTGGGCCAGCTTGGTGGATTATGGCCTTGACTCTCTCCTTGCGAGAGAAGGCCTCGAGTCCCAGCAGTCGGAACATTTGGTAGGCTGTTTATCCTAAACACTTCTTCGTGACTTTTAATACACACTTCAGTGGCAATATCATTTTGATGCGACATTAGAAGAAAAAACTCTTGTGACAGTTACAACTGGCTGACCTATCGCGTAATATATGTACCTACATACAAACAAAATCATACAACCGAATGGAGAACCTCCTTTTTTTCAAGCCAGTTAAAATAGAAACAAATCAGCTCAATTTACATAAGCATTACCTTATGTTTGAATTAATAAAATTTCAAATTATGTAGCTGTAAGATGTGCGAAATCTACCTAGCTACATTAAGATATTTTTTATTAATTTTTGCCTCGGCTGGAAAAAGCTCTTTCAAATTCTACTTCTAGATTATTGATCTATTTAGGAAAAAACTTTCATCATACCTGTACCTAATTTTATACAAAACCAACATTTGCTCATAACCTCATGCCTATTTTATTGCTTCTCATATGATACTAGCAGCGTCCCACGGATTTCCCCGTGCAGTTCCCGGTCCCATTATTTTCCGGTGATAGAAAGTAGCATTCGTTCCAGCTATTCCAATCCCTCCATCGATATATGATATCATTGTTTTTTGTTTTTGGATATCATCCAAAAACAAAAAACAACCTAATTTAAAAATCTACATTTAAATATCGCATTATCCTAACTCGGTTATTCAAAAATTAATTCAAATTCCCGAGAACTATTGTAATTCCGCAGGCGCGGCCAACCGAAACTACAGGCGGGCTCATTACGCATTATCGCGGCCCGAACAATGCGGCCCGCGATTATTTACAGGCGCGCGCGTGTTTAAAACTACGCCGCCCATCAAATGTCTGATAACGCGGCCCGCTATGAGAAGCCTGGTTTATAGGCAGGACGTCAGAGGGCGTTCTGTTCAAATTCAGAGAGTTTTGTGGGCCTATTTTATTTGAAATTAGTTTTATACTACACTAGTTGATCCAGCATACATTGTTTTGCAAATAAATTAGTAAGATTACTATAGTGTTGATTTCTTGAAAATGGAATGATGACAGAATTGAGAAAATTACAGGTTTAAATACTTTAGTATTAAACAGCACTAATTTTGCATAAACAATAATAATTACATATATATACATATTTTGCAGCGAATTAACTAAAGTTTTTACATATTTTTTTGTTACAAAATCCCATAGTTCGCAGAAAACAATGGATGAAGTAATCAGAGATTAGATCAATAATCGTTAAAAAATGTGTACCACAGACCAAATAAATTTTATGTGACATAGAGAATGTATTAATTCTTAGAACTGTAGTAATCGATAAAAGAGCTAAATACACCTCTACCGCAAGTCCCCGTAGCAGACTCAACACAGACGGGCATTGAGCACTGAAGGATTTTGCAATTATTTTCCTCTAGTAGAAAAATATTTCCAAATTCTTATTGCAGGGGTCTTAACAGGGGTCGGCCACGCGCGGCCCGCATGCGGCCCGCGACTTGCCTCCGTGCGGCCCGCGAGGTTGTTAAATATTATTTTTTTCTATAATTTATTCCTGGCTCACATACATCCTATCAATTTTACAAATTGCAAATATTAATTTATACAGCTACCTATTTATCTAAATAAATGTATTATTCGCTACTTATGTTTTCGCGAACGCAGTTTTTTCGCAGGGGGATATACCAAAATATAAATACAAAATGTTATATTTTTGTATTATCTTACCCATCTTTATGAATGTATTAATAAGCGATTGTTTTAATATTACAAACAGACACTTCAAGATTATTTATATATTTGTTTTCGAAAAATTCCCAGACGCATTTAAAGAAAGTTTTCACTTCACAAAATCCATTTTATACTATTTTTTTAAGTAATTTCGTTAAGATTGTAGCTTATTATGAACACAGGCAAAAGCTATATATCCGCCGATAAGGCCTTTTGTATCTGAAAATAAATAAAATAGCTTAAATATGTCCGGCACTGGGCACAAATATCGCACCGATGGGGTTGCCCGGGGTCGATTCTACCCCTTGATATGGTAAATTAGACTATGAGATTATTATTTATAGACGAGATATTGATATCGTGTACGCATCGTGCCGTAAATATTACTTCATAATGTACCTAGAAGTAATATTTGTGAGGACGAAGGCTGAAATATGGATTGGTGTTAATCATTTACGTTAGACACGTTACGTTTTACCTACAAATTTTCGCTTTTTGTGGTTTTCAACAACATTGTAGATACATAGTAATTAAGGGACAAACGTAGTAAAAACAATGATAAAATTTGTAGTAATTAAGTTCCTGCTAGTGGAACTCGATGCCTTCTCCCTCTAGGAGCAAGGTAAAGTCTTAATCTACCTCGCAAGCCATGTTCAGCATTGAGGACAAATATCGCGTCGATTGGGTTTCCTGAAAAATATTATTGTTGATAGAAATTAAAAAAATAGTCATGATTATATCAATTAGTATACCCTACTAGTATAATTAATATTTAAATTAACAGCAATTTATTTTCGAAACTTGCCTGTTTTTTTTTTTCGATGTTTTCCTTCACTGTTAAAGCCAATGAAAAATTGTAAGTGCAGGGCAACTACTTACCTCACGATTGTGAGTGAATCCGACATTAATTTAATTTAATAATTAATTTTTGAAGGATCAGTACAATTTTTTCATTTATCTCTATCATAATCCTTATTTGAAACTCACCCCATTTGCGATCAGTTCCTGAATAATTTATTTACAAAGGGTTAGAGCTTCTCCTTTAATAAATATGTTGTCTACATATTACTTTCAACCCTCAACTAAGTCAATGTCATCATAAACCACAATAACCCAAACACTAGAGAATAAAACAAAAAGAGAAAAACTTCAATCAAAGTTCCCAGTTCCGAATCGTATATCAGAACACTCTAAGGACCGGATCATACCATTCGATCCTAGGTCCTATAACATAAACATGTAAGCACACTATTAAAACTTGAACTCGTTTCGTAAGCCAAAATATTATTCGGACTACCTTTCCTCTATCTTGCCGGATCGGGCACAGGGCTGCCAACACAAGAAAATTTACATTTTTATTTTATTTTATTGCGCGGGAATACGGCGTTCCATTTTTAAAAGTTTGCGAGTTTAAGTTAGTGTTTACGGCTGAATTGTTTGTGTTTGCGGCCAGTATGTTGGTTTTTAATGGCAAGAAATGCTGGATAAATATTAAGTTGGTTATAAGCGAGTTGGATAGAGTTCTTAGTTTACATTTCTACTATTTTAAAATAATTCGTTGTTGTTATTTTTATATTCATTGTTGTTCCAATTACCCAGTGTTTCGTTTAAATCATGGTAGGTATGCTTCAATGAATTTATATGTGATGCGTAATTTTGTTATATTATTATTAGTTGATATTTTACTTCGAAAATTCGAAACTTGTAGTTAAAAGACATTTATTAACTTATTTGTATAAGTAAATAAATGGCTATTTAATAAATTTAACTGAAAAAAAATAATTGTTATACTACATTATGTATACGTGTAAATGTTTTGTTACTTACTATATTTTCTTTGCATACTAATACGAAATGAATGAAACACAATGAACGGTAGGCAAGTACTTGAAGATGTAAAACAAATCTTAAGTTCCAAAGATTGGCTAAAGTTACGTGGTCGTTTTGTAACTGCGTGCCGCGTTTTGAGTCACTGCGCAGCGTTGTTCTAGAGTTGCGCAAACCAACCACTAAGGTATCAACATTTAGAACTGCGATTAGCGATTAGGTCTATATCTAGCTAGCTATGTAGTTGCGTACGTCGTACAGCCCTAGTCGTCGCACCGTCCAGCGAGTCCGCCGCTTGTCTCATAAACATGGCGGGGTATCGGCGGTAATCTGGCGGATTTGTCGATCAGGCCCGCTATCCGGCCAGATTTGCTCCGGGCTTTACCGCCGATGCGGCACATACGTTTTGCTTTTCTTGTCCGATGTTTACGAGTGCGCGCCCAGGTGGAATAAACGAGCGATTCGGTCCGCCCGCTTGCTTCTGATTTGTTGGTTTATGATCTGTTGCTAGTTTTTGGGTGGGACTGTTTGGGCCATGTGCGGACGGGGGCGGTTGCTAGGTTAAAAACAAAGTACTATTTTGGTCAAGATATAGATTTACACGTCAAATAATATAAAAGTATAAATATTTCCGGCACACACGTGTCACTGTGTTGTTATGTGGCAGGCATGTTGGTTACCATCAGGCACATGTACTGTCTTTATTAAAAAAAAATATAGAAAAAACAATGTTGTCTAAACATAAATTTTGACAGTGATTACACAATAAACGATTAAATTAAATGTTGAATAAATACATATTATGAACACAGATTTACTCGTCAAATTATCCGTCAGGTTTCCGTTTGTAAACGAAAAATAAAATTTCATTTCATTTCATACTCAATAAAATAATGTATGTTTCGCATAAAACAATTATTGTAACAATTTTCAAATACGAGAACACAAATATTCACACAACGAATAATGTGCAAGGTTTATCGTATTAAACACTTAAACGTATTAAAAACCTATTAATCGTATTAAAAACTTATCGTATTAAGTACCTAAAACTATTTTAGTTGTATAAACGCATTCATTATTTATTATTACACTTACAGACTTACATGACAAATGATGTTAAAGGTTTAAATGTACATATACACATTATTACATTAAAATACATTTATGTTTTGCATTTAGGTACATGATTAACACGAGTTAAGTTGAACGAGTCCAGATTTGCAATAAAAATGTACTTTTGTTGTCTTTAAATATATATAGAAATAAAATATAAAAGGTTACTTAAAATTGATCAAACAGACAATATTTTTTAAAGCAGGATCATTTCTTACCTTCAACCACTTATTATGTTTGCAACCGGTAACATGACTTTGTATAATTTACGTGTTATTTAGTTAAAAAGTATGGAATTTATTATAATTTTTTGTCATGTAACATTGTATTTTTTATTCTTTGGGTTAATAATATTTATCATTTAATCTTTTCTTCTAAAATTATGCATAATTTTAGTGGTTTTATTCACTTACTTATATTTGATTTTACGATTGATTTTGTATCACAACTGTAACTATTACTATCTTGGCATGTTCATAATATTCAGGCTATTTCAACTCTCATTATTACTTACATCATTACTCTCATAAGTGTTTTATAAGTCGTTATTTATAATGATATCAATTGAAAAATATAATTACATAAATACGATGCCTTGCTCATCCCTTCAATCTACTTACTAAAAACAATAAGACCAAGGCATCACCCGCCAATTTTTTTTATTTTTTTTAAATAAAGAGTAACGAGACGAGGACATGTGCCTGATGGTAAACAACAAGCATGCCACATAACAGCACAGTAACACGCAGCTATTGGAACATGATAGTCCAAATCATTACCTAGCACTGCACTGCGCTCGTCACCCAGAGATCTAAGATATTATGTCTCTAAGCCCTGTAATTTCTCTGGAATCATTACCCTTCAAACCGAAACACAATAATATATGCACATTACTGCTTGGCGGTAGAATATTTGGCAAAGGTGTGTACTTCCCCAGGCGGACCCTGCTAAGAGTCCTACCACTACTAAAACATTATATCCCTAAATTGAACTCCATTGTCGTTTCCTACAAAACGCGACACTCCCGAGCCAGATGTCCAACAGATACAATACCAATTAGACCCGGCAATAACAATAAAAAAACTTTAATAAACAATGGAACGGGAGATGCCTGTAAATTCTAACCAAATTCGGCAAAAACAGCCGTCGGGGCGATTACTCCCCCCTAAGTTACCCTTAACTGGGTATAATTACGGTCATTTGGTGTCATCTTACCCTTAACGAGATCATCAACACGAAGCCTGGAGCTGGTAATACAGCAGCGAAGCCGGAGCGGGTAATATCGCCGCTAACTGTGCACTATTGCTGGGTTTCAGCTCGAATTTGGTTCAGATGGCGAGAGAACTGCGTAGGATATTCCAAGGACAAGATATCTGTTAGATTTGATCGTACTCAATATTTGTGTCTGTTTATTTGACGAAGAAACATCTTTTAACGCACTAAACACCGATTTTTTCGGAGCCTGTGAGTGAAGCTCGCTCCAGTCACGCTCTGAAGTGAAAGGCTCGTTCGGGTGAATTCGGGACCGCCGAGTGTACCCGAGCGAGAAAGATAAAGTCAGCTCCTGCTCTTCACTGCTGTTATTATTAAGTATAGGTAATGAAGTTTTCACTTCTGCCGCGTGGTCTTAAACACATATTTTTTTTCAAAGAATCCATGACAGTTGGCCTCAAATGCCATTTTCTACCTACCGATTTTTGGGCTAGCGCAGAAAGCGTAAGGCCCTACTAACCTCTAATCTTATCGTAATCAATGAGAAACTACATCTCATACGACAAGTACAAAGGTGCTTCAGACGGTACGACCTCAGTTTGGGCTGCCGCTGGTAGGGAAGAACAAGGAACGATCTGGCAACTCACAAAGGAGTGCCCTACTGACCATCACAAATGTCAGGACAGATATTGTAGTATCTGCCTGGATGTATGTTATCAATTTGAATTCATTAAAACTATTTGTCAGGGTCAAGATACCTTAAAAACGTGTACTCCCATCGAGAAACGTGTAATTAAGTTAGCTCGAGATAACAGCACGATAGTCGGTGAGATACTAAGAAACCTGAATCACAAGCGAAAGGTTGCTTATCCTGCTGCTTTTTTATAGATTTCACTTTGGCGAGTGTTTTTTTTTTTTTTTTAATAAAGAGTGACGAGACGAGCAGGACATATGCCTGATGGTAAGCAACATGCCTGCCACATAACAGCACAGTGACACGCAGCTATTGGAACATGAAGAGCCCAAATCATTACCTAGCACCGCACTATATCTCTAATAAAGGCTTGTTCGCATTAAGCTAGTGTATTAGTCTAGTAGAGAATCTACCATGAAAGAATGAAACGACTTGCATTTCTTCGAAGTTCGATACGAAAAAGCGAAGGTATTATCAGTTCGTGCTGCTCTCGTGCACACTCTTTGTAGTGGTAGGACTCTTAGCAGAGTCCGCCTGCGGAAGTACCATACCTTTGTCAATTATTCTACCGCCAAGCAGTAATGTACAAACATTACTGTGTTCCGGTCTGAAGGGCAATGTTTCCAGAGAAATTACAGGGCTTAAGGCTTGTTCGCATTAAGCTAGTGTATTAGTCTAGTAGAGAGTAATTTAGTCGCTAAAATACTCGCTACTATTCAAAAATCGTTCGCACCGTGCTTTAGTACAGTTCACAAGTGAGTAGTGTTTTGCAACATGAAGCGTCTACAACGCAATAAAATAAATAAGCTGATTACGCTTGTTTTATTTGCATGTTTTTATAGAGCGGGGACTTAACATTCCACAAACATTCATGTTCCACATAATATAAAGAAACAAATTTTAATGTAGTATCTTCACTCCAGCGAAACGACAAAACGACATTTTGGCGGCAACCACAGACTAGTTAGTAAAGAGATGCGGCAACTAATGAACTCGACTAATTTGACAGGTTCGCACTCGTTTAGCCGATGAACCAGAGAGCACAGACGCGTGGTGGGGATGCTACTCGCCCGTTGAAAATAGAACAAAATGGATTGACTCGACTAAATTATTCACTAGACTACTCGACTAAATTTTTACTGTTCATACACGTTTAGTTGCTAAATTACTCGCTACTATACTAAATTACTAGCCTAATGCGAACAAGCCTTTAAAGGCTTGTTCGCATTAGGCTAGTAATTTACTAGCCTAATGCGTTTAACTACTTTACTAGCCTAATTACGTACTAAATTACTAGCCTAATGCGAACAAGCCTTTAAAGGCTTGTTCGCATTAGGCTAGTAATTTAGTATAGTAGCGAGTAATTTAGCAACTAAACGTGTATGAACAGTAAAAATTTAGTCGAGTAGTCTAGTGAATAATTTAGTCGAGTCAATCCATTTTGTTCTATTTTCAACGGGCGAGTAGCATCCCCACCACGCGTCTGTGCTCTCTGGTTCATCGGCTAAACGAGTGCGAACCTGTCAAATTAGTCGAGTTCATTAGTTGCCGCTTCTCTTTACTAACTAGTCTGTTGTTGCCGCCAAAATGACGTTTCGCTGGAGTGAAGATACTACATTAAAATTTGTTTCTTTATATGTGGAACATGAATGTTTGTGGAATGTTAAGTCCCCGCTCTTTAAAAACAAGCAAATAAAACAAGCGTAATCAGCTTATTTATTTTATTGCGTTGTAGACGCTTCATGTTGCAAAACGCTACTCACTTGTGAACTGTACTAAAGCACGGTGCGAACGATTTTTGAATAGTAGCGAGTATTTTAGCGACTAAATTACTCTCTACTAGACTAATACACTAGCTTAATGCGAACAAGCCTTAAGCCCTGTAATTTCTCTGGAAACATTGCCCTTCAGACCGGAACACAGTATTGTTTGTACATTACTGCTTGGCGGTAGAATAATTGACAAAGGTATGGTACTTCCGCAGGCGGACTCTGCTAAGAGTCCTACCACTACAAAGAGTGTGCACGAGAGCAGCACGAACTGATAATACCTTCGCTTTTTCATATCGAACTTCGAAGAAATGCAAGTCGTTTCATTCTTTCATGGTAGATATTCGGTATCTTTGTACAAAGTGGTTTGAAAACTCATTCATTATGAGTACAGCAAAAGTTCAAAATTTTAAATTTTTAACTAGTTTAATAAATAATTAATGTAGTTTGAATAAAAAAACAATTTTTAAGTACCTAATATAGATATAACAGCTGTTATCAATTACATTCAGTTCTAAAAACTAAATTAATCAATTAACATCCCAACAGGTACAAATCCAGATGTTCAATAAAAAATACTTTACGACCAATTTATTCGCTTACTTACTAAATATTTTAAAAAATCAGGTAGGTAGTATGTACATGTACCTCAAAAGACTTGAAATTTTTTAAAGTCAGATCTGTTAAAAATGTGAAGTAAGAAATTGAAAATTTTGATGGATCGATTCAAATTACAGTACATTTAATTAGATATTACATTATAGCAAAAAATACTTAATTTACAAATATGAGACTGACGAAATATCTTCTAACAAAACAAAAAAGTTATGTTATTTATTTGTGAACTCTCTGTGATTTAATATTTTATTTCATTTTCCTGCATTAAAATTGCCAATATTTAGATATTGTATCAGATTATTGATTTAATGTCGCCAAAGAACAATAATTTGTTGAAATCTGAGTAATTTGCATTTTCAGCATACCACTTATTATGACATCAGAAATTTGACATTTACACCACTGTGGCTCAATAGACAACTAATTTTGACAGATTGAATTTAAATATCACCCTGAAAACGTCTGTCTCATGTTAAATGCAAGTAAACGTGAAATTTTGAGATGTTAAAAAAATGTCTCCTCCAAACAAGTTCCCGCATCTCCTATAGGAATAAGCTACAAACAATAAATAATATTTTAAATTAATGCTAATGCCTCTGGTTTGCCTAAATGTTGGGTAGACGGCATAACTCAGGTCGAATGACGCGGAGCGGTTAATGCGCGAATTTACCTGACTACCAGCGACATCATACGCGTAGACAACACATAGCATCCGTTTACGTATGGCTCAGAGCCGGTAAATTATGGACGGTGCTAAAAAGTATTTTTTCTTGTATTATTAGTAACATATTCCGTGAATATTACGAAATACTTACGCAAAATAAAATTCTGTCAATTGATTGAGTTGAGCTAACACTGATACAATCTACTTTTAGTATTAAAATTAACGTGGTTTTTACACATATTTATCGGGTAACTCACGTGTAATATGGTCGGTCAATCCGACTCAAGTCACGCGTGACATATTACACGTGAGTTACCCGATTTACCCACTAAATATAGATACAATCTACATTGGTTGTTTATTTTTACATATTTAAGAATTATTTTTTTATCGTTTATCTGAACAGTTGTTGATTTTTGTGTACGCTGTGTGCACAATATTTATCTACTCGTATCTAATAACTTAACATTTACCAGCTGTCTGATCATATGCTTGCGGTGTCTAGTGGTACACACATCGGTGGTAGTGGGTACCTTTATTTATTATGATTATGGCCGCAAAGCTATGATAGATAAGCTGTTTGGCTATTAACGGGTAAAGTTGTAAATAGACCCAGAAAGCACTTTACGTCTTATTTATGGGGCATCCTAAATGGATTCTAAAATATAGTTTTTAAGGGACTAGATAATGTTAAATTATGGACGAGTAGATTGTTTAAAAAACAAGCCATATTTTCTTATTTCATTTCAAAATAAACACAACACAAAAGAGGTTACTATTTTAAAGTAGATACAGATATAGCAGTACAGTTATTACGAAAACAGTGAATTGTACATTTGGGACGATTGTGTGATATTGCCTGATTTTAAATAAATCGAGTATTTTCCTGTACAAACATAAGATACAGTAATGGTACTAAATTTACAATGCTGTGATAGGCATTTTCCCATAACAGCTCCTTATCCTACAGTAATTCAAGGTTGAAGAGCCTAAATCACTGCCCAGCACATTACGCTCGTCATTCTTAAGTATAAAATGTAAAGTATTTACCTACATGTCGTCAGCGTCCCTAAATGTAATGTATTTTTTTTTTCGAAATATAAAGTAGATAATGTGTTTTTCCGGACTATAATTATTTTAATAATATTATAATAATACCTATACTAATTTACAAAATCATTTCAGACCGATCCGTTAAGTTGTTACAGCATAATTCAGCAACAAACATCTAAACTTTTAAAACCATAATTTTTGAAGATTTTTCATGGAAATGAAATGAAATTGTAGTCGAGTGTCAGAATTGAATTTTAAATTGAAGTCGATTTTTGTTTTTTAGAGAAAATAAATTATTATTTTAAATTGTGTTAATATTATTGGAAGGAGCTTCGTTCCTGCCTGGTGTCCCATGACACCAAATAGAAAAAGTTTTAAGAATTTGGTTTTAAATAGCAATAGCATTCCTTTCTTAGTAGGGATGACATAAATAATAACATAATGATTTACTTTCGTTTATTTACTTTATCCCGCACTAACTTACATACGGAATAGCAACAATAAAAATAACGTATGTCCTGTTATATAGCTCTTCGCGAGATTAATAACCGTGATGTATAGGAAGATAAATTTATAACTCTGAGTTTAGTGGCGATTCGTTATCTGTAGGACGTCGCGCTACGGCGGGGAGGAAACGGTGGGAACTTCGAAGAACGGTCTTCCAAAGCTATTCCTGTAACAACAGATGAAAATTATAAATCAAAATTATTTATTTTAAGTGAAGTTACTACTACTTTTTAGTTAGCTTAAGTTAGTTACTACTCTTTATGGTTCGCTTAGAAAAAAAAAATTTAAAAAAAAACGTTTATTTGTTCATAAAACAACTAAACTAATACACTTACCGACTTATATAAAAACAGTTATTAAACAGAATATTAAAGGTTAATTGTAGGGACGATGTAAAAATCTATGTAAGATTATGTAATAAGAACGAGGTAAAAAGCTATGCAAGATTACGCAAGTTGGCTGGCAACTCTCTTCAAAGTAATTGCTTACTATTCAGGTAAACATTTTAACCTTTTTTTTTTAATAAAGAATGACGAGACGAGCAGGACATGTGCCTGATGGTAAGCAACATGCCTGCCACATAACAGCACAGTGACACACAGCTATTGGAACATGAAGAGTCCAAATCATTATCTAGCACTGCACTGCGCTCGTCACCCAGAGATCTAAGTTGTTATATCTCTCAGCCCTGTAATTTCTCTGGAAACATTGCCCTTCAAACCGGAACACAGTAATGTTTGCATATTACTGCTTGGCGGTAGAATAAATGGCAAAGGTGTGGTACTTCCCCAGGCGGACTCTGCTAAGAGTCCTACCACTACAAACCTAAGTTTGACGTAGACTTTAACATGATAATTAATGCAATATGTCGAATTCAAGATTGACACACTTGTTAGTTGCGCGGTTTTTTTAAAGAGACCTATGGTAGTTGGCCCCTAGGTTTAACCCACAGAAATCTAAATAATAATTACTTTATTATTTAGATTTCTGTGGTTTAACCACTAGTTACGGCTTACTTGATTTCTACGTCATACAAAAGAAAAATGTAGTATCAGGGGACACCAGGTAGGAACGACGTCACTTTGGATAATACAGAAGCAACAGAATTTGTAAAAAAAATGCTTAATATTATTATTTATGGTTCGATCATCTGAAAAATCAAGCTACAACACTGGTCACGAGTAGTTTTCACGTCTCACTTCTGTGATGTATTTTTCTTACGATTTTTGTCTGACATTTTTTTCAGTTCGGATGCGCAGCAAAATCCCTTTCTCCTCTAACCCTGGCGTAACGAACGTCGATCCAAACATAACAAAAGGTATATTGTATAAGTGTCATTGTGATTTGATTGTTGTAACAAAACCTCTGCCCATCGATTAAAATCGGTTTATTTCTTAATTTCAAACAATTAAGACGACTTTTAGAGTTTCAAACTCAGCTGACAATGGTCCTAGTCAAACAATACAGCAGTATGTCAGGATGGGCGCTCAAACAATGCTCGGTTTGCTCAGCGCGCGACTTAAGTGGCGGCGTGAGTTATAGTTCAACTTGCTACTTCATATTGTTTACCATGTCGCGACCGTTTACCGTTTACCAGTGCTAAGTGATTAGGTATGCGAACTAGGAATATGTGAATACACTGTGGAGACGGCGAGCTTACTGTCTTACTGTATAAGCTATGTGTACTAAAGAAAAATGTTAAGGGCGTACCCCGAGCGAATGACCTTGAGTATTTCTTACCTTATCGCACACCGCAAGAAAGAGTAAGAAGGATACAGTAGAATTTGACGCTGTTTTACGCTCAATTTTTAGAATACACTCCTTATAAAATCAGATATTGGTCTTTTGAAACAAATATTTCCACCAAAATGTTCGTAATGGAATTGTCTATCGGTTGGTGTAAGTACAAAATCAAAATAATGGAGGTTTTCCGAGGAGATGCATGATAACTACAATTATTTTTTTTTTTCATGGTTTCGTTGTGAGGCGATTATTTAAACAATAAGCCCATTAACAATGAAATAAAACTACCATTTTGAAGCCAAGAAGTTGTAAAAATTTAATGTGTTTTTTACCAGTTGATATATGTTTTGGCTAATGAGTAGATAGCTCTGAAAACTGGACAAAAAACTCGTTTTGCTGGGGGACGCACCTTAAATGTAAATCCTGCTAGTATTATAAACTAGTAGCACCCACGTTTTCACCTACGTCGTTCCTGTTCCTTTGATTTTACCGGGATGAATAGTAAGTCTATATGTTATGTACCATGTATAATCTGTGTTCGAAATTTCAACCCGATTTGTTCGTTCCGACCGTTTCAACAATATGATTACGCGCGTGATTTGATTGAGCAACAAAGATCTAAATTTATGATATTAGTAGGATGTCAATGATTTGATGTTTGTTGCTTATTCACGTCGCAACGAATGAGCGGGTTGGGTTGCAATTCGGAACAGATTTATAATATAGTCTATGTAGAACACATGGGGCACATGGGCTTCGTGGCATCGTGGGAAAAAACACGAGATCGGCAATTTATCTTTTATTACTTAATTCATTATAACTTATTTAATATTATGCAAAGCTGATATAATCGAGACGTTTTCTAAGTGTATTTTCACGGAGTTTTCTTAAAAAAATAAATTTTGTCGTTGTTTAAATCAGTTAAAACCATCTTGTCCCGACACACGTAACTCGGCTCCACACTCCGAGCACACAAAAGCCGAACTACAAGATACAGTCGCTACTCAAATTCCAAGAGAAGCAACTTAAACTGAAATAACTTACGGGAATCGGCCGATCGCCTTTGTTCTAAGCTAGAAGGCAATTATCATTAATTATTATTAAATGTGACAGTGCGTGATAAACGGTGGGCCGATAACTTGGGCAAATAACTCAACTCGGTAAGAGGGTACAAAGTACCCGAAGATGTTTGAACTGTGTCTGATTTGTAGCCGGGTTGAATCGATGATTCGATTTCCATTGCTGGTCGTTCTATTCGCGTGGCTCGATTCGATTTCAAATCCTACTGAAATTAGTAATGTCAAAGTTTGGATGTTTTGATGTTTGTTGCTCAATCACGTCGTAATGTCTAAAATTATCAATAATAATTGAAGTGAAAACTTCTTTAAGCGCCCCACAGACAGATTTTTGTGGGCTGTGAATTGAATTCTACCGTCACGCTCGGGTATGATAAGAAATCTTCGGGTAAACTCGGGGCCACGGCCATTGGCCACCTATAAATGCGTCAGTCAATGGGAAATGCTGAAAGGGTGTGGCCTGGCCATCATGGAATGGCCATCTAGAAATGCGCCAGCCAATAGGAAACGCTGACGCATTTCTAGATGGCCATGCCATGATGGCTAGGCCACGCCCTCCGGTTACACCCGGGTAGTTTCCAAGGTAAGCTATCAAATTCTAAGTTTTCACTTCTATCAGCAGTTACTATGACTGACATTTTTTTTAAATTAAAATTATTAATTAAACGAATACTGATCTCCCATCAAATTTTATAACGACATTGTAAGTAAACGTGTTCCATTGACATAGAGAATGATTTAATTGTAATTTGTTTAGGCGACCGCATTCTATTGTAGACCGCACCGTCTCTTAACATCAGACAAAGCGGTGATCTTGCGCTAACATATTATACCTACGGTATGTGGTACCTACTTTCTGCAAAACAAGATGTAGAATATATATCATACCTTTGTCACTTATCTTCTCTCTCTTAAAGCAATAATTCTTGTTCGGTTATTGTTTGGTTGTGGCACAACTAATAAGAGTCGGATTGGTTTCAACAGGTTTTCAAAATAACAAATTTCATTCAGTTTAATTATAATTTATTAAATATAAGTGCAATTTACTAAATATATGTACCTAAGTGCATTGATTATGCTAATTGCATACCAAAGTAAAATCACAGTCATATTAAAATATGAGAGTAAAATCATCAATTAATGGAGAAATGTTTGTCAGTAATCAAATAAACCATCCAGTACGGCACCCGGGGTTAAGGGCCCATAACACTGGCTGCGTTGTCACCCTGAATGGCTATGGCCAACCTTTGCAGCAGGTACGAGTCGGAGCAAGATCACATGAAATCTTACACCCAAACTCAGTATAGTAGTTTGGTTTTTTGTTTCAGGTAAACTTTGTGAACAATAAATAGTCATGATGTAAAGTAACACGTTTGACGCCAACAACTGAATAAATGTAAAACATAGAAATAAAATTTTAGATTAATTTTAATCAGAATTGGGTTGAAGTCTATTTTTACATGAACATTTCAGAAGTTCGTATTAATTACATCAGACGAGCGAATGCTCATTCTATCCCCACTGTATCAAATTCATTTGGTGTAAACAAACATAGAGCATTCTTTCGTTGTTTTGTTTGCGTTCGCATAGAATCGCGTTCGCGATTCTATGGAATATATAATATGAAAAATGCTAAGAACGATCTTTCGTTTACACTAAAAGATCGAAAAAGAATGCTCTTGTTCCAGCTCTAGCTCTATGTTCGTTCAGTTTAAATCGGCCTTCACATGACTAATATTGCTAACGGAATTTTCGGTTAGCGTAGAAAGCGTAGAGCCCTAATATCCTAATTTTACTAATGAATCTTATGCACAAACTTGAAGAAATCAAATTCAAGGCATTTTAAATACTTACCATAGAGTTTTTAACTATCGGAAAAAACCCACTAGGCAACCAGAATTGTTTTTGAAAAATCCACAAAAATATAAAAACGGAAAAAGCATTTGTAGTAACATATAGTACTTATAAATACTTTAGTAGTGCTAGGGTCCTTTGCAGAGTCCGCCTGGGGAAGTACCACACCTACCCCAGTTATTCTGCTGCCAGGCAGTAGAGCGCAAACATTACCGTGTTCCGGTCTGAAGGGCAATGTTTCCATCTGGAAACATTGCCCCAACTAATTTATCTAAATTACTGGGCTAAGAGAAAGAACATCTTATGTCTCCGGGTGACCGGAAGTTGCTTACCATCAGGCACATGTTCTACTCGTGTTCTTACTCTATACTGTAATAAACTATTTTATCCAAAAAATTAAAACGACTTCAAAACAAATATCCACTCAAAATCGAAAAATAAATTGATAATATTATAATTATTATAAGCTCTACTCACTCATCTATTTGAATTCGGTTCCAGTCTAGTCAAAAAGCTAGTAGATAGATACTATATATGGACCTATGGAGTATACCTGATAGACTAATAGTTTCTTTCGATATTGAATTGTTGAAAAATACTTATTTTTTTAATCTATATTACGAAGAAGTTCTACTAGTAATATTCCTTGTTTATATATTTTATGAAAATCAAAACTCAATTTTCGCACTCTAAATCGGACCCAATTATTTTCGTCCATTAAATTCGCTCCAAATGGTATGAGCCCAAACTCCTGAGAGGCCGCTTCCAGTTTAGAAGTATTGTATCGGCGATCTCTTTGTCACCCTTTCATTTCCAACTCGGATTAGTAAGACTATCCGATACCTGATAAAATAAGGAGGCCGCAGATATATTTTTACTGGAAAAGGTATTAGAAAATAGAAAAACTTCGAAAGTATATATTTTGTAGTGACATTTATTGTATACTAGCAAATCCTTTTGGTTTTACCCGCGTTGCCCGTTTCCATAATTTTCCTACGGTTTAAATTCTATGTCTTATTATATAGATCATAAAATATCTGTGCTTTAAATTTCAAGGCGCTTTGTTAAGTCGTTCCATCAAAATCAAGGAAAACTATTGAACTATCGCATATATAACATTAATAGGAAGTAGAATATTCACTTACCAGTAAAGAAAAAAACAGGAGTTAGTTTTGTATTCGTCTTAAAAATTTAAATTAACTAAAGTTATGGCTTAACTAGTCGTAAATCTGTCTTCACAACTGTACAGGTTGTGAGTTCGATTCCCACAATAACGATAAGGAACATACAATAATATTTACATTTATATAGATAGATAGATAAACTCTTTATTGCACTAAATTAAAAACAAAACTTAAATGAAACAGAAAACATAACCTAAAAATGTAGAAACAATTGGCGACTTCATCGCTAAAAGCGATCTCTTTCAGACAACCGTGGTATGGAAAGGGGTAAAAAAATAAAAGATGGCGGGAGTTCACAAACAAAGAGTACACATTATATACCAATAAAATATAATATAATATATTTATACAAAACATTTTGGCACCACAAACAAAGTTGACAATAAGTAACACATAAAATGGAAATGTACATCCAACGAGCACAATAAACACTGTATGCGTCATAACAACTATTTTTTTTATGTACCCGAAATTTAATAATGTAGATTTAATTCTAGTTTGAGAAATTATTGTTATTAATTAATTATTTATTTTTGGTATTGAATTTGATATAAATTTGATTTTGTTAGCTTCCTGCTGTATAGTACTCGTATTTATTGCAATACATGTATCTTGGTAGGAGGCCACCGGACCCCGAAATACAGTTTTTAACTAGTTCGGGAACGGTGGATCCACATTATGTATTATAAATTGGCAATAAAGTGAATTTCATGTTATCAACTGAGTAAAAGTAAACCAATTAAATAAATGTAAGAATTTATATTGACAACTGTTCGATCCTTTTCATGTAAAATTTCAAATAGGAATGCCCGTCAACGACTTAGCTTCATCTACTTATAGCCCCAAGCCCTCTAAAACTCTTTTGAGATGGCGGGTAGAAGTGAATGGTATCCCACCAACGCTCTCTACACTAAATTTTATCAGTGATACCCATTTCTTTAAATAATCAGATACTTGTTCTTTTATTACACATATTTAGACTCACATCCCAGTATTAAATACAATACTATAGTGAAATACACCACAAACAAATACAAGTGACAACACATTTGATTTGATTTGAAAATAACAAAAACACACACAGAGTATGCAATCTGTCGTTTCTAGAAACCAATCTGCCTACATCCACGGTTTATCGGCATTTTGGGCCTTTTAATATGAGTTCGCTGACGTTATTTAGATTCTATCAGCATTTTGTATTGAGGTGTACAAATGAGAACCCCTTACGCTTCAAAGTTAGACTATCAGACCCTTTGTTGGCTGCTCAGATCAGATGGTGTTCAAATTCAAATTTGTATTGTTTGCTAGATTAGCAACGGAATGGTATTTTTGGAACGGGGTTAATGATGCTGAAACTGATGTCTTAGGGAAATTAAGTAGGTAGTATTGTGATACACATAATGAAGAATTTATTAAACGTACCAAACATCAAAATTTTTATGTTTGTTGCTCAGTTACGTTGTAAGAATTAAACGTTCCAAATGTACTACTAATTAGTAGTAGATAACGTAGATAAGTGATAGTTTAGAATAGCACGTAGACTATACTATTTAGCCGGAAAAATGTCAAGTGTTTTTATAGCCTTTTTCTAAATTTTACGCGGACAATGCCGCGGCTATTTACTCGCTGCTACTTTTAGTAGTTTTTCTGATATTAGTAGGTGTTTTCGATAAACTGCCGTTCAGCATGGGAATCCGCCGCGATCTGAACGGTAGTGGTTACCCTAGATAAATCTAACTTAAATCTAGGTCTCTGCTACCACCCAGTTTACGACTGGGAACGTTTTAACACTAAACCTATAAATAACTAGTACACGGTACCTTGGCTAACCAGTGCCTCTGGATAGGGTGTGTAAACCTACACTTATCCCTCGAATCTACCCCAGGTTCCCCGTGTAACTAATATTATAATATATATAAATAGATGGGTACGATACGTGTCAGATTCTCGTCCGAGTCGGCCTCCTTCCGAACAATTGAGCACCGCAATCCAGTAACCAATATCTCGCGTCCGCGCGGATAACTTTTATCCCACAAACAAAAGGGTTAACGCCCGGCGTTATATAGTTCACACAACCTTCGTTCTCGCGACCGCGCTGAGAAACGAAGGCACCACAAAAACACGCGATCCTCGCGAAGGGTCCCGGACCTCTAGCAAACACTTGCACCCGGTGCACTTGAGTATGCGACAATTATTCCCGCGACCGCGCTTTCGAGTACCGACTCGACAATTCAACAGTCCCGGACTGATAGTTGAAACAAAGGGACAATAAGACATGCGCCCGCGCAGTCGACTAGTTCTCAATGCACTAAGAATACTGCCGTCTCGGAGCCGTCCGAACGACCTACTTAACTTAAAACGGAACATGCGGGTAGTTTGAAAACATTGGCCGACCCCGGCTTTCGAATTATAATTACCCTGTTCTTTTACAAATTAGCAAAATACATTGTTACGTCATTCTATTCCGAACAACCCCCCGCTCTGAAGTGAATCCGTCACTTCACTAGTTCAATGCACCGGCAATCGAGACAAGGTGGCAAGGGCTCGTTTTAGTCGAGATCCGTCAACTAAAACCTCAGCGATGCGCGGTGTTCCGTCCGCGCCTGTAATCAACTTCAAAATACGGCCCCGCCGCCAATATAACGGAGGCATATTGCCCTCCTTTAACAAAACCAAATCGCCTTCCCTTGGCGGATCTGTCCGGTCTGTCCATTTGACTCTTTGTTGCAACAGATGCAGGTACTCGACCGACCACCGGCGCCAAAAGTCCTGACTCATCTGCTGCAGCAACTGGAAGCGCGATAACCGGTGAGCGCGCTCATCCTTCCAAGGATATTCGGGCAGAGCCGTAAGCGGTTGCCCGACCAAAAAATGACCAGGAGTCAAGACCTCCAGGTCGTTAGGGTCTAAAGACACCGGACAGAGCGGACGAGAGTTGAGGACCGCCTCTACTCGACAAAAGACCGTGGCCAGCTCCTCAAAGGTCAACACGGTCTCCCCAACGACGCGTCGAAGGTGGGTCTTGGCCGACTTTACTGCGGCCTCAAAGATCCCACCCCAATGAGGGCAAGCAGGCACTCCAAAGCGCCACTCTATACCTCGCTGCGCGAGTGTATGGCCCAACAAACCTGTTTGGGCAGATAAGAAGTCCCCGACCTCTTTAAGATACCTATCCGTACCCTTATAGTTGGTACCATTATCGGACCGGATTAATGACGGGACCCCCCGACGGGCCACAAACCGATCCAAGGCCGCCACAAACGCCTCCGTCGTCAGTGCGGATACCACCTCCAGGTGGACGGCTTTTGTGGCCAAACAAATAAACACACAAAGGTACGCCTTTGTGACCTTCGCACTCCTTAGCGTGGAGGATTTGACAGCGAAAGGGCCGGCAAAATCCGTGCCGACTCCGGCAAAGGGCCTAGACGGCTGAACCCGGTCAGCCGGCAGATCTCCCATTTGGGGTTGCATAGTGGGGGCCCGCAACCTATAGCAGGGCACGCACTTAAACAAGACGTGACGCACCACGCGTCGCGCCGACAAAATCCAGAAATCCCGCTGGAGTAAGGCGAGCATCGCCGTATAACCCGCATGGGAATTGATCTTATGCCTGTGAGCCACCACTAGCTCCACCAAGGGACCTCCCTTAGGTAGGAGGAGTGGATGGCGACGCCCGTAGGGCAGGTCAGCATTCCTGAGCCGACCTCCTACGCGGATGAGACCACCCTGGTCTATGAATGGATTCAGGCGCGAAACAGCACCCTTGAGCTTAGCGCCGTCCCGGAGCTTCCGAAGCTCTGACGCGAAGCGTTCCTCCTGTAACCTGCCAATAGGCGCGTACTGACTGAGCGAGGCATACAGCGAGGCTTCCTCGGCCGTATGCCTCGCGACGATTTTCTGAACGAGGCTGCCTCGCTACAAAACCATCGTCGCGAGGCTGCCTCGCGAGGAAAAGCCGAGCCATCGTCCGGTCTGAACATTTAGTATAAAGCGAGTTGTCAAGATGAGACCACGCGTGCGGATCGCCGTCGCAGCTGTTATGTTTTTACTAATTCATCGACTTATAAAGAAAAAGAATCGAAAATCTAAAAGGTTTTGGCTTAAAAAATTATATCAAAACAGAAGTGAATATGGGTATAGATTATATGCAGACTTAATTTTCGATGGTGAAGAACATAATTTCACACGAATGCCTGAGAGTGAATTTGAAATACTGTACTCACTTGTAAATGTCAAAATAAGCAGGAGTGACACAAATTTCCGCAAAGCAATTACTGCACGAGAAAGATTGTTGATAACATTAAGATTTTTGGCAACAGGAGATTCCTACACCAGTTTACAATATTTATTTCGGGTTTCGAAACAAAGGATATCAGTAATTGTTCCTGATGTTTGTGACGCCATTATTGAACAATTAAAGGACTATGTTAAGGTATGTATAATGAAACATATTTATATAATCAGACATTGTTTTAATCGTTGCTTTTTTACCTATTGTTATGTTTATTGTTACTCACAAATTTTTGTAATTATTTATATTTACTCACACATTGCTAACTATAATCTTTACTTATATATCTAAGAATATTGCAACATGTAAAGACTTTTTAAGCTATTGCATAGCTTTTATATTTATATATTTATTTATATTTGACTAAAAACAAATAAGAGGATTTTCAAGTAAGTGTCAGTGTGGTTTAGGGATAATTATTTTTAGGAGTTGGAAACACTGTTTCAATTTTATTTTTTGTAAATAGTAGAGGTGGGCGATTATGATTGATCGGCTAAATCGATTTATTTTGTGTTACTAATGTTGAAAATCGATTATGGAATTAGTAACTAATATGTTTTCAAAATCGAATGATATTAATAATTAGTTCTACTGATCGTGTTTTACGACGTCAACGACAGTTGTTCCATGACTTAAGTAGTCTAGACTCTAGACATTGGTTCAGTTTGGTTTGTTGAAGTGAAAACTTCTTTAGGGGCGCCTAGACAGATTTTTCGTGGGCTGTGAATTGAATTCATTCGTCACGCTCGGGTATGATAAGAAAGCTTCCGGTAAACTCGGGACCATAGCTATTGGCCATCTAGAAACGTATCAGCCAATGGGAAATGCTGACGCATTTCTAGATGGCCATGCCAAGATGGCGAGGCCACACCCTCCGGTTACACCCGTGTAGTTTCCAAGGTAAGCTATCAAATTCTGAGTTATAACCTTTCACTTCTATCGGCAGTTCCTATTACTGCCAATTTTTTTTTTATTACGGTGGTGTGAAACGTGACTCTTTTTACTTGTAATAGTGGATTTATTTAACGGTAAGTTTATCGATATTTATATTGATATGTTTTATACTTGTTAGTTTTAGGTAGGTATCTGAGGTTAGGTAGGTAGGTAGGTAGGTATATGAGTGAATCGAGTCGCGCGCGACTAGCGACCGTGCGTGCGTGACTGACTACTAATTAGTAACTACAAACTGTCAAAATCGAGATATCTCGAGACATTGTCATTATCGAATGATTTCATTAGTATATCTTATAATCGCCCACCTCTATAATTTTTCTCTACTGTACAGTAAAAATAAAAATGAATGAACAAAGTGCCTTGAAAAAAGGAAAATATAGATAGAATTGTGAGACCAGTAAAGGTACATGTTCCGATTTCCGAAAGAGAAGAGGACTAAGTGGGACAAGAAAGCTCAGCATTCTTGTTATCTTGTTGGAAACTCTGAACAAGTAAAGGGCTACCTACAGAATATGTGATCCAGTTAAAAACATGGTGTCTACAAGTCATGATATAGTGGTAATGGGGCAAGCTATCTCGGGAGGGATATCTGCCACCACTGATGCAATATGGTGTGTAGAAGAAGAGGTTCCAGTTTCTGTAGAAGTCGATCGTTCAGTGGGGGATCATAGTAGAGAGGAACGATCATCATATTCTGAATCAGAAAGTCACTCTAGTTATGACAGTGAGTCATCCCAGCAAACAATTGAGGCTGATGAGACCTATGTTCCTGAAACTATCGCCAGACAGTAGTCCAATTAGTACACCAGTATCTGACACCAAGATCTTTAGTATACTGAAGAGGGAGCGATGGAACCCGGCCAGGTATATGATGCCGTTCCACCAGAGATGTGCTATGCAGCTATGCTGCGAAGATGTGAAATCTACGCTACGAAAATATGTGACCGTTTCCACCAATACTACGCTAGGTAGCTGTGCGAGGAAGATGCGCTACGAAGATGCGCCGCCGCAAAGCAGCTGTGCGAGAAAGATGTGCACTTCGAGCTATGCTATGTATCGATAGTAGGAAAACGCCCCATAGCACATATCCATAGCACGCATCCATAGGACACATCCACAGCACGCATCCTTCCATACAAAAAACATATCTTAGTTGAATCCGTTTCCACCAGTGCTATGCTATGTGCACCAATGAATTTGATTGGTGGATATCAAACGCATCCATAGCATCGTAGCATAGCACATCTCTGGTAGAAAGGCACCCATAATATGGGCCTGTTGTCCATTGCAGATCCTTATCAGGCACAGGAAAGAGGCTTTGAGTGGTCCTGAAGGCATGCAATGAAGGCGATGAATGAAGAGTTGGAGTAATTTAAAAAATAATAAAGTATTTGAGCTTGTTGATGCATAGATGTAGTAGGTAAATAATAGTGCAGTTTAGTTGTCCTAAGAAAAGTTTAAAAGTGATAATTAAGTCCAATATTGTGCACGGTTAGTTGATAAGTGTGGAATTAACAATTGTTGTTTGCTTTAAGTGTAAAATTAGGGCTGGACATTACCTAATCAGATGTTATCACTGCTTATTTAGTTATTGATACTTAAAGAAAGACCCAAATATATGGTAAAGTTCTTAAGCTAAAAAAGGCAGTGTATGGATTAAAACAATCAGCATTAGCTTGGTGTGAAAGAGTTAGAGATGTTTTATGTAAAAATATGTTTAAAAAACTGTACACAAGAGCCTTGTTTATTTACTAAAACAAGTAAAAATGTTAAAGTTATAATGGTCGATGACTTTTTAATATTTTCTAATAGTGTTGGTGAAACAGAGGTGAAATGTATTTTAAACTCTGAATTTAACATTAAATGTTTATTTGAGGTTAAACAATATTTAAGAATGAACATTAATGGAAATGGAATTAATGGAATATTGTAATAACTATGAGATAATGATTGATAAGAAACAGTACATAGAGGAATTATTATAGAAATTTGAAATAACAGTATGTAAATGTAACTAAAGCAGAAAATTGTTCTTCAGGAATTAGTTCTCAAAAACTGATAGGCTGTTGCATTGCATGTACTTAGCGGTTAGCATGTATATGTTAAAGGTAAAAACTATAAATTGACAAGGAGTATCTTTTTTGTATGGCCCTATGGCATATATGTATATACTACTAGTGACATCTATGTTTATGATGTATATGTAGTATGTAATTTATAATCCATAAGATGGTACATTGGAATGTTGTGTAAAATGTATGAAGGTACTTTAATAAAATTTTAGTTTGCACTAAAAAACCAACTCGTTTACTTTAGCAACATGCAATAGCTTTACCCTGGCAGTCCCCGAGTGCCACACATCTTTTTTTAAATCTATTTATTCATTATGTGGAGGTGGCATTGATGAAATAGAATGTATAGGCGATTGAGGCATCGGTGAGGTATAAGGTATCGGCGGAGGAGGCATTGGTGAGGTAGAAGGTATTGGTGACGGAGAAGGCATTGGTGAGCTAGAATGTATCGGCGGAGGAGGCATTGGTGAGGTAGAAGGTGACGGAGAAGGCATTGGTGAGCTAGAATGTATCGGCGGAGGAGGCATTGGTGAGGTAGAAGGTGACGGAGAAGGCATTGGTGAGCTAGAATGTATCGGCGGAGGAGGCATCGGTGACATTGAAGGGATAGAACAAGAGTTACCTGAAGTGGAATATGCTGAACCGTAGGTGTGAGTATAGTAACCTGTGTTTGGCACATAATGTTGTTGTGCACCAGTATCTGTTTCAAAAATGATCCTACAGATAGAATTTTTTACATGCGCTAAAGTATAATTGTCGTATTTTCTTAGTTCGTGAGCAATGTATTGCCCAAAAGCATCATATGAATCGTTTGCATGGGGCTGCGGAGCATTAGCGTCGCCTACACATTGTTCCAAAAGTTTAAATGCTTCGGTTATAGTATTATCTGATATCTCTTGTACAGCTGCAGATCTCTTTTTAGCTCTTCTTTTTGGAATTTCTTGTTGTTGTCCCAGTCCTCTAGTTGATTCTTGAGTTTCATTCCTGCTTTCATCACCTGGTGCTTCATTGGAGTTATTTTGCCTCTGCGATTGTTCATTGTCAATATGTTGTACTTCTTCCTGAATGTGTTCCTGTAAAATTAATAAAACATTTTATTTTCAGACACCATCAACTGAAGAAGAATGGCTCGCGATTGCCAATGAATTTGAGAAAAAATGGAATTTCCCACATACAATTGCGGCAATGGATGGCAAACATGTCATTTTACAGTCACCAATAAATAGTGGAAATGATTACGATTGTTACAAATTATTTCCCAGTATAGTCCTCTTCGCCCTTGTCGACGCTAATTACAAGTTCTTGTATGTGGATATTGGCAGCAAGGGTCGTATTTCAGATGGTGGAGTTTTCAAAAACTCAAACTTATATAATAAACTTGAAAAAAAGGAACTCAAAATTCCTTCACCGATAATTTTGCAGGCGCCCTACACAGTAGAAGTACCTTACTTCATATTGGGTGATAAAGCGTTTGCATTGAATGAGTACACATTGAAACCATTTGAAGGTACTCCAGAAAGAGGCTCAGCTGAAAGAATTTTCAATTATCGGCTTTCTAGAGCAAGAAGAGTAGTAGAGAATGCATTTGGAATTTTAAGCTCAGTTTACCGAGTATTAAGAAAACCTCTTCTACTGGAACCAGAAAAGGCAACAAAAGTTGTCTTAGCTACCATTTGTTTGTATAATTATTTGCGTAGGGATGAAAATTCGAGTAGACTGTTCACACCGCCAGGATCATATGATACTGAAGTAAATGGGGAACTTGTACCAGGTAGTTGGAGAAATGAACCAAACATGACATCAATGTTACCTATACAAGCTGTACCACGAAGAGGACAACAAAACGTAAAGCAAATTCGTTTGCATTTGGCCAGATATTTCATAACAAATGGTGCGATTCCATGGCAAAATAATTATCAATAGACACTTACTTGCGTATGAAAAGTATCTTGGGTTTGACCTGGGTCATTTCTATCTCCCATAAAGCTGAAAGCTCCATATGCATACCATGTTGAAGTATACACCTCGTCACGACCTGAAAAACACGAATTTTGAGTGACTCGAAACAAAAGATAAAATGACATGACAAGTGCATACTATAATACTTATTAATTTTTAATATAGTGCTAATATTTTTACTTTTACTATTATAATAATGTAGCTAATTTAAAAAAAGGAATATATATAAAATTACCTGATCCTGTAACCCGGCTTTTTTTCTCCCTTGATTTTTCTCTTCGGTATGATCCCATCAAAGACTCCATCTTCTTTTTCAGATCTTTTACTGGGAGATTCATTTCTCTGCTTATATTTCTCCATGCATCTTCCCTCAATCCCCTGTTTGTGTATTGTGGACATTGCGCGTCCCAAAGAAGTTTGTAATTCCCATATTGCTCGATAAGTTTCAAGCACAGCTCCTTATCCATGACGCGAGCGAGCGAGGCGAGCGAGGCACACAACGTCCGTCCTGAGTGCGCGCGCCAAATGGACTGAGGCACCTTTGAGCGCGACAAAAAACCGACACGAGACGGATCGGCCGAGGCAATGCTCGCCCGAGGCAGCGCGTGCGCTTGCCGCGGGCGAGGCGCGTACTGACTGATCGAGGCATGCGAGGCGAGGCAGCCTCGCTGTATGCCTCGCTCAGTCAGTACGCGCCTTAGGCGCGTACTGACTGAGCGAGGCAGCCTCGCGAGGCTGCCTCGCTTCGCATGCCTCGATCAGTCAGTACGCGCCTCGCCCGCGGCAAGCGCACGCGCTGCCTCGGGCGAGCATTGCCTCGGCCGATCCGCCTCGTGTCGGTTTTTTGTCGCGCTCAAAGGTGCCTCAGTCCATTTGGCGCGCGCACTCAGGACGGACGTTGTGTGCCTCGCTCGCCTCGCTCGCTCGCGTCATGGATAAGGAGCTGTGCTTGAAACTTATCGAGCAATATGGGAATTACAAACTTCTTTGGGACGCGCAATGTCCACAATACACAAACAGGGGATTGAGGGAAGATGCATAGAGAAATATAAGCAGAGAAATGAATCTCCCAGTAAAAGATCTGAAAAAGATCGCGTGGTCTCATCTTGACAACTCGCTTTATACTAAATGTTCGGACCGGACGATGGCTCGGCTTTTCCTCGCGAGGCAGCCTCGCGACGATGGTTTTGTAGCGAGGCAGCCTCGTTCAGAAAATCGTCGCGAGGCATACGGCCGAGGAAGCCTCGCTGTATGCCTCGCTCAGTCAGTACGCGCCTATTCAGGTACAGCATTGCGTCCCGACGCTCGCCAGCAGTGACCACTAGGGAGACTACCTTCTCCCGTGGGTGCCGACAATTATGTATGAAGCGTCTGACCCAGCTCGTGACGCCCAGCAGTTTATCCAGACTGCTGTATTTGGTTACCAGCCAATCCATGGTAACTGACGGTTCCTCCGTCACAACGTGGACTCTGAGTCCAGGCAGCTCCTGCGTGGAGGCACTCGGTGGGCTGCTAGGCCAGGACTGCTCCGGTCCGGCCAGCCATTCCGGTCCCCACCAGAGAGAGTGGTGTATCAGCTCCGGTGCTGTACATCCCCTGGACGCGCAATCCGCGGGATTCATCACCCCTGGTACATGACGCCACAGGATCGGCGTCCCGATTTCCTGTATTTGGGAAACCCTGTTTCCCACAAAAGTTTCTAGCTTGTGCGGTGCCGCGCGTAGCCAAGCTAGGACCACCTGACTGTCAGTCCAGGCATGGACGTTCCTGATGTCCACATTGGGCCCCAATTCGGTGGACACGTGACTGATCAGTCGGGATAACAAGTGAGCTCCACATAGCTCAAGCTTCGGAATCGTGAGCCTCGTCCGAATGGGAGCAACCTTGCTCTTGGCCAGCAGCAGTGTGACTTGAGGCCGTCCTCTAGAGTCCACTGTCCGCAGGTAAACCGACGCAGCGTATCCTCGCTCTGACGCGTCGCAGAAACCGTGCAAGCTGGCCTGGTACCTGCCCGGCGGTAGTATCTTTCTTGGCAGAGCCACCTGGTTCAGATCCCCCATGGTGGATATCAGCCGCAGCCACTCGTCCAAGGGTTCTCCTACAAGGGGCTCGTCCCACGAGACACCCAACGTCCAAAGTCTCTGAAGGAGACATTTGGCGGAGAAGAGGACGGGGCAGATCCAACCATTGGGATCGAACATCCGTGCCAGAGTGGAGAGGACCGTTCGCTTGGTCCACGCCTTAGGGGCCTCCAAGTCCACCCGGAACGTAAATACATCCGTAGCGGGCTGGTATCGCATACCCAATACCGCTACCATGTTGGGATCCTCAGCATCTTCAAACAGCTGAGGGTTCTGCTGGTGGTCTTCTGGAATCCCTGCCAGAAGCCTGGGTTCGTTGGACAGCCACTTGCGCAACTCATAGCCGCCCGCGGCGAGTATGCCAATGAGCTCGTCCCTCAAGCGAACCGCTTCTTCAATGGACGCTGCTCCTGTGCAGGCGTCGTCAACATACAGGTCCCGTGTGAGCACGGCCGCCGCGCGCGGGAACCTGTGTCGCTCACGCTCCGCCAATTCCAATAGCGTGCGGATTGCTATGTAGGGGCTAGACTTCAGCCCGTACGTAGTAGTAGTAGTACGTAGTAGACGCCCGGGTCCTCCCGCCAAAGTATGAGCTGAAACCTTCGGTCATCAGGGTGTATCAAAGTCTGGCGGAACATCATCCGGATGTCCGCTCCAAACACCACCTGATGTCTCCTGAAGTTCAGGATGATGTCGATGATGTCCCGATGCAGTTTTGGCCCTGCATGGAGACACTGATTCAGCGACACTCCTGTGGAGGTAGGTGCTGATCCGTCGAACACCGTCCTCAGCTTGCCGTTTGAAGCCTTCAACACGGCGTGATGTGGCAAGAAGTAATGACATGTCGATGTCCAATCGACGCGAGCGAGAGACATGTGTCCTAACTCCTCGTACTCTCGCATGAAATCCACGTACTTCCCCCTAAGTACGGGATCGCGCTGCATACGTCTTTCCATAGACAGCAGACGCTTCTCGGCCAACTGTCGGGACTGGCCCAGCTCCGGCGGGCAGTCCACGAATGGCAGTCTGGTCTGAAACCTACCCGACGGTGTCTTCACCGTATGAGTCTCGTAGAAGAACTCGCATTCCACATGGGCCGGGTACAACCGGGACACCATGGGAGGCTCTTCCACTTCCCAAAACCTCTGTATCACCCGCGCGATGGAGGCTGAAGCGTAGAGCAGGTTGTCCTGGGAGAGCTCCCTCTCCACCACAGGACCCATTATGCAATGGCCAAGAAGGGTAGGAATTGCCGACAACGAAGTGTGGGCAATAGCCTTGGTTGGTCCAGACCATAGCAGCCCCAGGACATCGCAGCCAAGCAGCAGGTCCACTGGTGCTGGCTCGTAGAACCGGGGGTCTGCCAAGCGCAAGCCCTTTGCGAGAGACACCAACCCTGGCGGTAAGAACACGGAGGGACTGCATCCAACTACCGTGTCTATGACCGTAGCCTGAACCTGGATCCTCCAGGAGGACGGTTCCGCACCTGAAAAGGCGAAGGATGTCTCGCCCGCGAGACATCTCACTTCCACACCCCCTACCCCACGGATGGGGGAAGCCTTAGCTTTATATCGCAGGCCCAGGCGTGTCGCCACTCGAGTGGTGAGCAGACAACCCTGGGCGCCTGTATCCAGGAGAGCACGTACCCGTACGTGGTCCCCTTTAGGACCCCACACGCGGACCCACGCGGTGGGGAGGAGCACAGTCCCTGGCTCCTTGTGTGACTGCGCACCGGCTAGTCAACACTGGCCGGCGCCGTCCGACACCGGCGGACTAGGCGGGCCTGGCCAGTAGGGCGGTCTCGCGCAATAGACCACCGACCGTGGTGGTGCGTATGGCGCAGACGGGTGTCCATACCGGAAGGGAGGCGGGTGATACTCCAGCCGCGGATACTCGTGTATCGGCGGCGAGAAGCTCACCGGCCTCTCCTTGTGCTGCTCTACCGGAGGCGGCGATGGGGGGTAGGAGAAGGGCAGCCGGTCCAGAATGTGCGGGCTTATAGGGCGCCCGTCCCGCCAACAGGCCCGGGTCCTCGGGGGCCCACGCGTAGCCACATATGCCTGGGGTGGGCCGGTAGCCCTACCGGCCGGCGCGTGGACCGGACTATCCACCCGGATCCCTGCCGGGTTCATGGGTTGAGCGCGGGGTGCGTCGTACACGGGATGTCCGTAGCCTCCCGGAGACTGCGGAGTCCGTGGACGCGCGCCCCCGCCCGTGGGGCCCCTGCCCCTTGGAGGGGGCGTGCTTCGCTGAGGGCGCCCTGCGCCCTGTGCGTGTCCAGGTCCTCTGGACGGCGCGCCCCCGCCCGTGCCCTCTGCATCCCCAGAGAAGCGGCACAGGGCCTCCAGGTGTGGTCCACCACACCTGGGGCACGGCTGCTGCTCGGAACAGTCGCGGTAGTTATGCTGCCCGAGGCAGCCGTAGCAGAGTTGGAGCCTCTTCGCCAGCTGCCGGCGCTCCAGCACCGGGAGGTTGGCGAAGGCCCCACACCACCGCAGCTCATGTGCCTGGCCACATGAGGGGCACCCCCCTGGGGTGCTGGTCACGGCCGCGGTCACCCTTCCGTGGCCCCGTGTCCCCCTGGAACCTCCCGGAGGTTGCTGCGCACCCGTGCGCGGGGGAACCCCGGAAGACCCTGCTCCCGGGTCGGAGGACTCTGCCAGTCTGGCCTCCCACTCCAGGAACTGGAGCAGGTCCCCCAAAGTTGGGAAGGCCGTCTTCCCCTTTCCGGCCCTGTCCAGCTGCTCGCGGTCAAACCGCGACCTCGCGTCCGCCGGGATGCGGTCCAGTATGACGTGGACCAGGAGGAACCCCCACTCCTCTACCGGCAGCCCTAGGAGTCTGAGGGCGTTGATGGCCACCCTCACCGGCGTCAGGATTTCCTTCCTGATCTGTGACCGGGAGGTGACCTTCCTCAACGTCAGCAAGCTCCTGACGTGGGCATCCGCCAGTAGTCGAGGGTTCTGGTACCGCGTCTCCAGCAGTTCCACTGCTGTGTCATACTGGTCGTCCTCGACCGGGAGATGCTGGATGAGCGACCGCGCCTCATCCCGCACCGACGCGAGCAGGTAAGCCAGCTTTTGACCCTTGGTGAGATCCGCCCTGTTCTCCACCAAGGATCCAAACATGTTTCGGAAGGCCGTCCACTCCTCGGACCTACCTCCGAAACTGGGAAGCTCGAGGGTGGGCAACCGGCTGATCACCCCCGGTCCCATGGCCATTGCTGGCTGAGCGCCAGCCGCTGGCGCCTTGACTGCCTTGCGGATGACTTCCGCCCGCTCCGCGATGTCGTCCGCGAGCTGGAAGATCTGTCGCATATCCTCCTCCGCATCCTTGTCGCAGGCCCCCTGACCTAGAAGCTCTGCCAGCGCTTCCTCCGCCATGCCGACGCGTTCCCTCACGTCCTGGGCACGGAGCAGGATGGCATTCTGCTTGTCGGGCCTGTCGAGGAGTGCTGCCGCAGATGCGAACCATCGCATCTGCAATTGTAGGACAGATCGTGCCTTCGCGGGCGGAGCCATGACGCGGAGCTAAACTACCAAGTTAACCCCTAAATCACACAACAACAAAAAAGGTTGGCGACCGCACCAATTAAAACACCCAAAAAAAAAATACAAAATAAAAATACACAAACAAATTTGTGTACAAAACCAAACAATTTTAATTCAAAGAATAATCCGTAAATTATAAAAAAAGGTTGGTGACCGCACTAAACAAAAGCACACGCACAAAAAAAAATTATAAACAAACAATCAAATTTGCATACAAAAAAAACAATATTATTTTATATGTATGCCACCAAACCCGAAACAATACTTCCTATATTGCTTGGCAAATAAATACTCTCGTGCACATCCGAACACGAAATATTTCCTATATTATCTGGCAATATCCGATGCAGATAAAAAAGCCCTCGCCAAATTGCTTCGTTTGCAAGTGTAAACAGAACTTTAGTTAGATAGACTTTCCGAGTCTATGGTCAGCCCTGACCAATCACAGAATAACAACTGTCACAAAATGGCCGATTATTTTTCCCTAATAACCCACAAACCATATGATGAAACAATATATTTTCAATTTCCAGATTTCAACAATTCCTTTGTTAGAAACACAAAAATATTTATTAATAATAAACCCTACAAGCAAAGTCACGCGAAACGCCTTGTAGATTAACTACGCCTGCGTACCAAAGTGTTTTCGATAAACTGCCGTTCAGCATGGGAATCCGCCGCGATCTGAACGGTAGTGGTTACCCTAGATAAATCTAACTTAAATCTAGGTCTCTGCTACCACCCAGTTTACGACTGGGAACGTTTTAACACTAAACCTATAAATAACTAGTACACGGTACCTTGGCTAACCAGTGCCTCTGGATAGGGTGTGTAAACCTACACTTATCCCTCGAATCTACCCCAGGTTCCCCGTGTAACTAATATTATAATATATATAAATAGATGGGTACGATACGTGTCAGATTCTCGTCCGAGTCGGCCTCCTTCCGAACAATTGAGCACCGCAATCCAGTAACCAATATCTCGCGTCCGCGCGGATAACTTTTATCCCACAAACAAAAGGGTTAACGCCCGGCGTTATATAGTTCACACAACCTTCGTTCTCGCGACCGCGCTGAGAAACGAAGGCACCACAAAAACACGCGATCCTCGCGAAGGGTCCCGGACCTCTAGCAAACACTTGCACCCGGTGCACTTGAGTATGCGACAATTATTCCCGCGACCGCGCTTTCGAGTACCGACTCGACAATTCAACAGTCCCGGACTGATAGTTGAAACAAAGGGACAATAAGACATGCGCCCGCGCAGTCGACTAGTTCTCAATGCACTAAGAATACTGCCGTCTCGGAGCCGTCCGAACGACCTACTTAACTTAAAACGGAACATGCGGGTAGTTTGAAAACATTGGCCGACCCCGGCTTTCGAATTATAATTACCCTGTTCTTTTACAAATTAGCAAAATACATTGTTACGTCATTCTATTCCGAACAGTAGGAGTATCTCTTCTCCGTATAATTTCTCTGGAAGCATTGCTCTTGAAAAGCATCAATATTCGTACATTCCTGCTGGGCGGTAGAATAACTGAAAAATGTGGGTAGTCAACAAAAAAAAACAAAAACAAACGGCGGGCGGTCTACAAAAAGACCTTACCACCACTACAAAAAAAATCTAAAAGTTATAGTTTTGCGATCACAAAAATTAATTATTAAATTTTTCTAGGTCATACGTCATCCACCAAAGCACTAGATGGTGTTAACTGTCCGTATGAGAGAAGGCCGCGAGTCCCAGCAGTGGGAACATTTAAAACGAGCTGGTTATAGTTATGATGGCCCCAATGTTAGCCAATCTCCGGTAAGATGACACGTCAAGTAGTGACAGAAAATTTTAATAATATTTAGTGACTGGACAGCCAAGATGATAAGCAACACTCCTACCCATAACACGAGTATAACACAGCCACGAAACTATTTGAATACGACTTTTTCTAATCACTGCCCAGCACAGCTGCAGCACTGTTCTTGTTCCCCAAAGATACAAGATGATCTCTTGAGTCTGTAATACCTATGGGAACATTGCCCCCCAAACTGGAATACCGTATTGAACTGGCAAAGGTATGGCACTTCCCAAGAGGACTCAGAAAAAAATTCTACCATTACAAATGTACTGTAAGAAAGTGCAAAAATAACGGTAAAATAAAGCCACTTCTAACACTGGAGGTATATAACTGTAGGAGTATACTCCGTATACAACTACTTGTACAGATGAGTGGTGGGCCGTCGTGGGCCGTCGTGGGCCACACCTGAAGACGCTCCGTCGATCAGCGCGTGTTTAATTAACATTCCGCCGTCAGGGGGGAATTAAACCGATATCAGCCGTACTTATTGACAGCCCGCTCGCTGTGCGGTCCCGCAGCGAAATAGAGTTGTTTTAAGTTTTTGAATTATTGGACGGTTTATACTAGAAGAAAAACATGATAGATATTATAAATGTAGATGTTTTCTTTGTGTATTAACATTGGATGTGGATTAACTATTTTGTTTAGAACAAGTATATTTTCTAAAAAGAGGACATTTAGTTGTTTCACAAATAAACATAGGTAAAACGCAGTTTTTATTCAATTATTTGGAACATTGATAAGGTATTATATTATTCATTACGAAAACAGCATTTGTGTTCTGATGTAATGATTGCAATTTGGTATTATAATGCGAACTCCTTAATACTTGTTGCACTGATCTTCAAAATCGTTGAAATATTTGGACAATTACAGAAATATAAACATCGCCGTCCTTAAATGTCGTACTTTACTCAAAACTAAATGTATGTTTCAGCTATATTTATGGAGATTATAGAGCGGAGGCTCTATAATGATCCTCCACGTGTTCCCCTGAGCTGCTGCGCGACCGCACCGCGAGCCTGTTAAGGCGCCGCAAGACGAGCATTCGACAGCGCGCCCGAATTGGCGCTCTCTTCCTGCAACTGTACAGGACGTTCGCTTAATTTAGGTGACGACTTGCTAATCATATTAATAACATTTTTTTTTAATTTAGCTACTCTTTATGTAGCTACTCTAGAGACTCCGGGGTCCGTGACATTTGGGTCATTTGGGTTCTGTATTTTCTACATTTTTCTTGGATTCGGAGAGCAAAAGGAATGTAGGACGGAGTTGAGAGTTTTAAACCTAATCCTAGTGCTAATTCGATTTCGTCTTTGAGCCGATCACTTCCAGTTGGGATTCCGCTAGTAACTAATCGACTCGACATCGTCATTTGTTATTTTTTACGCTGCCTTCTTCCAGATCATAGCCTCCACGGTCGCATTTCACAAACAAACATATTACCGACTATGATCACAATAGCTCGTATTGGTGTGTATTTGTTACTTTTTAACCTTTCTTACGTTTTCTTTTCCTAAATTGACTAAAACTTCAGAACATGATACCAAAAAATAAGATGCAACAAGTAATTATCACAAATGAGAGAGAGTAGTAATCTCATAAAACTCGCCTTGTGTAGAGAATCTAAAATCCAATACCAAAAGACGTATTAGTAAATAAATAGACTATTGTACTATTTAAAATTCGATGCAACACATTTAAAACCGACGAAGCAAATATTCTTGTGTCTCACTTTGTCTTTTGTCAAGTGTTCTTAATCCTAATCTCACAGTACCTCAAGGCAAAAGTATTCAATCAGTCTGTTCTACCCGTCATGACCTTATGGAATACTTTCACAGTTAATAGAAAAGGCTATGCTCGGGGTGGCTCAGAGAAATAGCATTATGATGAAGTCACTGACTAAGATCAGTGCTTTAGCAAGCTGAAGTGGTAGTGGGCCGATCAGATCTGTCGCAGAACCGATAACCGTGATGGTAGAGATTTGGACTAAAGACCACAAATCGGCCAACGTTGTATACTTACGGAATATAGCAGGTATCAGTTAGAAATATAAAACTGCAAAAACTGAGGCGTATTGCAGATGTGATCTATGTCCTGCTTTGGCTAAAACATCTGAGTCACAATCGTAAGATGAAGTTAAAATTTCACCTTCACCGTTAAGTATTTGTTCGATTGCAGAAAGATGTACGAATTTTCAAAAAGTTTTTAAAATTTTAAGATATTTCTCAGTATTTGTATTTTTTTATAGTATAGTGTGACGAGACGAGCAGGATATGTGTCTGATGATAAGCAACATGCCTGCCACATAACAGCACAGTGACACACAGCTATTGAAACACGAAGAGTCCAAATCATTAACGCAACATTGCGCAACATTGCGCTCGCAACCCAGAGATATAAGATATTTTCTCTCTATGCCCTGTAATTTCTCTGAGACATTGCTCTTCAAACCGGAGCACAGGGACGTTTACATATTATAAACTGCTTCGCGGTAGAATAACTGCCAAAGTATGTATGAAGCATCGCACCCTGTTCATGCGTACCGACTATCCTACGGAGTATATTAATGCGGCCAATTTGTAAGAGGGCGCGATCTCCTCATTTGTCGAACGGCGCAGCAGCCTCCTTGTTTCCTAACTATGTTATTATACAAAACGCTTAAATAAGAACCTACGAAATCGAATATCTTGTTCAAATAATCAACTCGCTAAGGACAGGGAAGCCAAGTGGATTTTTAGTCGCTTTAATTTCATGGGACTAACGATCGTGTTACAAAACAAGAAGAAACACGCCATTTTTTGTGTACATACGTCACTGATGTAGTGACGAAGGCAGTAGTTCACTGGTCAAGATGTACTTAACTCTTTATAATACTACCAAAGAGTTTAGATTTACTACGTACAGAGTTAGAACAAACGCTTTATAGTTTATTTATAATTTTTTTTTGTTTTACTTATTTATAATTTTACTAGCCCATTCCGGCTGCGCTCGGATTTCGTCATATAAGGACTATTAATCGAAAAAAAAAACTATCCTATCTCTCAAGTTGGACCAGACTGCTCACGGTGTGCCAATTTAATTTAAAATCGGTTAAGTAGTTTAGGAATCCATCGCGGACAAACATCGTGACAGGAGATTTATATATATTAAGAAGATTTACATAATAATAATTTAGAAATTATTACATTACTGACATTTTCATTTTACGTTTATATTTTCTTATTCTATATGTTTTTGATCATTGTAAATTTTGACGTACTTGGTATAACATATTTAGTTATAAGGCATATAAAGATATTCTATTCTATTCACCGAAAGCACGGGTCTGATCGTTCTAGTCTTGTCGCGCTTGTGGAAGTGTCATACTTTCATACTTGCTAATTTGATTGGATAAATTGGAACATTGCTAATTCGCTATGTCGCCATAGCTAACATACACCTCATCTGCTTACGATTGGTACGAAGGAACCCTGCGGAAAAACCTGATCTATTTACTTATTCTTTATCTATATAAGACACTAGCTGAACGCACGCGCGTTGCTACGCCATCTATCGAAAATCGATCGTACCAAATCAAATTTTGAACAAATTCGGTTACTTTAGGTTCTAATGCCGCAACCTTTAAAATATGACATTTGCTGTCACGCAACGAAAGCTCTCAAAAAGCAATATTGTTTCCCGTTTTTGTTACATTTTACATTCCTGCTCGGCTCTTGTTAATAGTAGCGTAATGTTAAATAGCCTATAGCCTTCCTCGATAAATGGACTATCCTACAAAGACTATCTGTTCAATTCAGACCAGTAGTTCCAGAGATCCTTGCGTTCAAACAAACAAACAGACAAACATACAAACAAACAATCTCTTCAGCTTTATAATATTAGTATAGATGTAATGTCTTTAAAACTGAAACGTCTTCGTCCAACGAAATAAATTGCATGAAATCTCGCGTAGCGGTTCTCATCGTCGTAGCTATACGTAGCAGTAGTGTCCGCTACGGGAGCACTACGCTGCTATCTGTTCGAGTGAGTTGGCTCAAATTCTAAATAAACTAAGATATAAATTAAAATGACCAATAAATAAATATAAATTAAAAACATATGACCACATACGCTACAAAATTTTAAGAATTTGTAATAAAAAGTTGTTTGTCATAGACCTACTTTTATAATTTGTAGTTTTTCGAACTAAATCTACCTTCTTCTCATTTCGAAAATGGCGAGTAGTTTTTGAAGTGAAAACTTCTTTTGGCGCGCCTAGACAGATTTTTCGTGGGTTGTGAATTGAATTCTAGCGTCACGCTCGGGTATGATAAGAAATCTTCGGGTAAACTCGGGACCATGGCCATTGGCCGGCCCGGCCATCATGGCATGGCTATCTAGAAACGCCAATGGGAAATGCTGACGCATTTCTAGATGGTCATTCCATGATGGCCATGCCACGCCCTCCGGTTACACCTGTATAGTTTCCAAAGTAAGCTATCAAATTCTGAGTAATAAGTTTTCACTTCTATCTGCAGTTCCTATGACTACCAATTATTATTTTTTATAGTAAAGAGTGAGGAGACGGTCAGGACATATGATTAATGGTAAGCACCATGCCTGTCCATGCATAACAACACAGTGTCACGCAGCTATTGTGATTTAAAAAAAGGAAGAAGAAGAAGATACCATAGCCTAGCACTTAATGCGCTCGTCGTCCAGAGAAATAAGATGTTTTATCTCCATGCCCTCTAGTTTACATTGCCCTCGAAACTAGAACACAGTAATTTTTGGCGGTAGAATAACTGTGCAAAGGTTCTCCTAGCGGACTCTGCAAAGAATTCTACCACTACAGTAAGGGTACCAGGTACGGCAAGATCAAACCTAAACCAATTTACAATAAAAAAGAGTAAAAAATTAGTTTTCTTCTTAACCCTTTCCTCACACCTTAAGGCATCTATTAAATGCAGGAACTCTTCCCTAAATTAATTATAACACAATTAATTTCAATCCATTTAACCGATTGCATTGGGGTTGTGAATTGGCAAGGGTGATTTTTACCACAAAACGAGCTTTGACTCTTTATTTTGAAAGAAATAAAATTCCGGGATCAAAATCCTATCCTATTATTAATCCTATTAATATTGTAATAAGGTACCGGACTGGGTCAAAAATACACCATCCTAATTAGTCCGTCAGCTAGATCATGAAAAAATATTGGAAACGTATTTTTTGTTTTTTCATAATATTAAAAATCGTCAAAGATATAGACCATCAAACTTCGAGAGTGGGGGGTCGCGACGTCACTCGTGAGTAAAAATACTAAAAATCTTAGAGTAAGGAATACAATATAGAGTTACAAAGTTCCTGACTACTATAGTGCTTCTCGTTCTTTCAATTTCAATTCAATTTTCAATTCAATACTCAAAAGGTGTTGCCATAAAGAAAATATTCCACTGGATAAGGGTAGTGCTAGGATAGTTGTACGAATTCAGCCCGTGTTCTATCCATTCTAAAATTACATTACAAAAAGAGGTTTCATGTAATATAAATAAAATAGGGGGGAGAATAATCAAAAACTGGACAATAAAACATTTAATTCAAATTGTACTTTACATTCAATATTATAATGATATAGTTTGATTGACATATAGCAGCTAGCCTGACTAACTCGGAATTTCCGTATAGAATAAACATTTTACTTTTTCAATATTCGAAGCCCTTGTTTAAGTAGAGATACTACTATTAGATGTTGTGGTAATTCAGGATAATTGATTTATTTTGTACTTCATGAAAAATATTGCGTTATTATTCACACAATGTTTATCCTATTCTTCAGAGTGTCACATCTGAAAAATGATAATTAATTTGGATGAATAAAACAATCAAAATTATTACTAGAAATGTAGTGATAAATTCAAGTTGCGTAATTGGAATTGCAAAAGGGTTAAATCACAGGTGAAAATTTGTATGAATAATCTTTTTTTAGAGCTTCATCATCAACAGCCCACTAAATGTTCCCACTGCTGGGTCTCGGGGCCTTCTCTCGCAAGGAGAGAGTTAAGGCCATAATCCACCACGCTGGCCCAGTGCGGGTTGGTGGATGACACGCGACTTCGAAAGATTCTAGGTACATGTCGGTGTCCTCATGATGTTTTCCTTCACCGTTTTAGGTTAGCAGCATTAAGCCGCATTATGCACATGACTTTGAAAAGAGTGGTGCATGTCGGGTTTGAACCTGGGGTATCCGGATCGGCAGGCGCTGTTCTCCGGACTAGACCAGCCGTAACTTTAAGAGCTTAGTACTTCATAATCTACTCACACAATGGACCTACTTTTCACTAAAAGCATCATTCATTCTCATTAGAATGGGACAGGGTCTGTATAGGATAGTGTAAGTTAATTGGAGTTTGATGCAATTTCCACTCCAGAAAACAAGAGTTGCAATGTCAGTGGGAGAAGAAACAGAAATTGAAGCGTAGGGATTGGTAACGGAATAAAAAACTGGCAGTCATAGAGACTGACGATAGAACTGAAAATTTATAACTCAGTACTTGACAACACACTTTGGAAACTACGCAGGTGAAACCGGAGGGCGCTTCTGGTTTGAAATAAATCTTTAAAGCATTGTCATCTAAATAAGCCTTCTCTCAAGTCAAGGCCATTGGCTATCTAGACTAAAGATGTGTAATGGTAACCATGGTAACACGCCATGACCATCTAAAAATGTTTACGCATTTGTGGCCATAGCTCCGAGTTCACCCGAAGATTTATTTCATTCCCAAGCATAATGTTTGACCTCAATTTTCACGGCCCACGAAAAATCTGTATGTAATGCGCCAAAGGAAGTTTTCCCTTCAAAAACTAACGAATGCGAATCCGCAGGCAAAATCTAGAACCTACTATTAGTAAACGGTCAGTAAATAAACTGTCAATTATGTACCGACTTGTATATTTCATGGGTAAATTTGTAAGAAATAACTGGTCACACTTTTTTGTTTGTTTTGTTATATAGGTTATGTTTACATTTTACATATTTTGCAAATTTTGGACTAGATGCAGCCGTTATGGTATAAATTTAAGTCATGTTGATATCTAGAATGCATCATTATCAATTTTTATCAAGTGGGCATTTGAAAATATTGTCTACTTACGAGTAAAATGAGATTCCATTGATTTTTCTTCACTTTCACATTTCACTGCGGATATTTTAGCTCAAAACACAGCAAACACACATTGTTAATATACAAAAACACAAATGACTTACAAGTCTTTCACAAACACGTTTCAAATATTATTATAATAAACATAGATGAATTAAATCAATAAAAATCAGAGTCCAAGCTTTGAACAGACTTTTGTTTGGGAACCGGGTGTCAGATTTGAAAGCTTAGCCAGAGAAAAACCCGGCCACGGTGATAAGGACGTAAAATCAGTATCTCTTTCTCTCTTTTTCACAAGTAATAGGTAATTAGAGTGTCTCGTTCCCGCAAGTTGTGACGTCACTTATTGTGCCCCCCTGCTAAAAATCGTACTCAGAAGTGACGTCACACGAAACTTCGAAGCGTTGTATCTTCGTCATTTTTTGTTTGTGAAACAAAAGAAAAAATACGTGTACAATATTTTTTGGCAATCTAACTAACGGGCTACTTAGTTTTTTTGAGGATTGTACCCTATTGTCAATGTTTGGATATTTGTTGCTCAATCACGTCGTAACATATGAATCGGGCTGAAATTTGGAACATAGTTAGATTATAGTTCGGAAGGACAATTAATTTATATCCCGGAAAAAAACACGGGAGCGGAAACTACGCGGGTAAAACCAAGGAGCGCTGCTAGTACAATTTATTTTATGATTACTATACATATTCAATTATTATTCATACATTATATTAATAATAAATGATTACTCAAGACTTACGCTATAATTTTACATTTTAACGTAAGCCTAAGTGCGCAAATTTAATGTTCGGGATACAGAAATTAGCTTTCAAATGTAATAGTATTAATTAATTTTAATAAAACTTGAGAGTCAAGGAATCGGTAAAAAGTTTTTTTTTTAATTTTATAGTTATACACTTGTTCGCCATCTTACCTAATGTTAAGCGACGATGCGGCTTAGGTACGATACGCTTGCTTACCTATCTACCTATATAGAATCTGATTCACTCTGGATTTTCAGACACCAAGATTGTAGCCATCGGGAATAACCCACTCAGGAAACGCATTCTACAACCTTGACGTTCTTATCACAAACGTAGTTCTCAACGTTTTTATTCGAGTCTTCTTCCAAACATCAACCTATTATATAAACATCAACTATGTCTACTTTTTTGAGCTAGAACAATCGAAACAAATACGAAAAAAGGCAAGGTGATATTAGAATATGTAGACCGAAATGTATCCGATAAGAAATTGATAGGCTACTAAAATTTACGGCGATGAAGAGCCGGTTTTCACGGAGCGGTTGCCAAACGCGCCCGCGCGCGGGCGCGGCAGATTTGTATGTAAAATTAAATTCAAAACTTACGACGCGGTTTACGGCCGCGGCGGCTGCGCGGTTCTTGCGCAGTAGCTTTACGCAGTAGAAACCGCGAAAACCTGCGGTCTCGGAGTATTGAAACAAAACCGTCGCACGCCGCGGTGCCGCGCCCGCGCGCGGGCGCGGTTTCAATCCGCTCCGTGAAAATTGGGCCTGAAAGACGTTGAAGCCTTTTTCGCACAAGGGTGTCGTTGTATATTTGTTGTATCTTTCTGTATAATTTCTTAGCGTTTACGACGTTCGCGCTCGTTGAATGCAAACAGTAACAAAACTCCACTGCATTTTTACCAAAAAAATAACTTTAGCTAAAACCAAACAATAATACCCAATTACCAGATAAGTAAAACAAAAAGTCGAAGAAAAGCGCAGAAGTATCGGCTGGGACGGCGGTATGCAAAAAGGCGCTAATTTCGCGAACCGAGCGGTAATGGTTATGCGTTGCGCAGCCAGCGCGTTTGTCTCGCGATAACGTGCGCTTACAATTAGCTTGGACCGCTTTATACGCGATGGAGTCAGTTAACTTATTAGATAGTTTTTAGTAAAAATTGTGGTTGTGGTTTTATGAAAAATTATTTTGTAATATTTTAAATTAAAAACAATGGTATGTACCTAAAGTATTTTAAAAAAATTCGCGGATTAAACGCATTAAACTGAGGAGGAGGAGGAGCTCATAAGTGTTTTTTTTTCTTTTAAACTCAAATTACTAATAAATAATATAACGAATCTAAATGGATTTAAAAAACAAAAATAATACTTTTTTAAATTAATTTATACGACATTGCTTATCCTTATCGCGTAGATTGTTGCACAATTGCCGAAATTAATAGAATACTTGCCTCTATTGCGATCGCATCGGCAGATAATTGCAGTAACAACTGGCTACATCCAGCTGAAACCGATCCACGTTCGCAATTAGACGTGACTTGGCCATAATCGTTAATGTTTAGCACCGGACACATATTTCTGTACCTTTGTGCAAAATGCACCCTCTGTCTACGCCACTTATTCGTATTCTATGTCTGCTACAATACGCTCGACCAATCAGCGCGCTTCTGTAACGGTTACTGCGTGATCGAATGTTCTTTTTTCAAATTCGATTTCCTTTCTTTTGTTTTAGGAAGTAATAGAAGGGTTTTATGTAGCAGTTCTTTTGTTTTTTAAATTTAAATAAACTTTTTCAATGACAAAGAAGATTAGATTTATAGGCAGACAAAACATAATTTGAATTCCAATTACATGTAATGGAATCTATACACATTTTTGTTCAAATACTAAACCATACAATATGTTAGTAGATGCAGATGAATAAATACATAATGTGTTAGAATAATTCACAATAACATATGGATTTTATGCGGTTGTTCACTATGCGGTGATAAGGTGAAGCGAGTCTAGTCTACGAACATACACGTGAACATGATACATAGAACTGCATCGAAATATCGGGAACTCGTTTCATCGTATGATCAAGGTATACTACTGATGCCATTTAATTGTTATTAAACCAAATTAAAAGTTGGCATAAACTATCGCAGACGTTCAAACTTTGGTCCATTCCGTTAAAATGTATTAATCCTGAATCCTTAGTCTTACAATAAAAACAAAGATGTGTTGTCATGGGACTCCAGGGGGTCTACCGCCGAACGAAAAATGTCATAGCTTTGATGTTTCTCTCTTTTTTCTTTTCGCTTGAAATGATAGAGACAGCATTAGCAAAGCGATAGCCGATTTAGTTAGGCGGTAGAAGCGCGGGTAGGAACAAAATTCCTTCGTACAATATAGAATCAACATAATTTGCATAGAAATACTTTATTTTATTATTTATGGTACGATCATTTGAAAAACAAAGTTGGCAACACTGGTCACTGGCATTTTTGACGCCACACTTCCGTTATAAATATATTTCTTATGAGTTTACTAAACATTTTTTTCAGTTCAGTCGGGCAGCAAATTCCCTAACTTCTAAAAGCTCTAAAAGCTTCTACAGCCTTGGAGCTTCGTCTCAAAAAGTACATAATTAAATACCATTTTAACAAAAACAGACAATCGTCTACCAAAGTTCACCTGTCATTAAAAACACGCCACAACATTACCCCCATCCAATTAATCTGTGAGGCATAGAACGAGCCAATTATGTTCTCATATTGTCGGGAACCCTGATTTCTCAAGGGTTCCACCGAATGAAATGAACAAGATTTCGTCTCTTCAATGTCTGTGTGAAATTGTGTCTTGTATGAGTAGGGTAATTTTAGAAATCTTACAAAAGTAATGGGATTTGCACCAGGACTTTTAATAGTTCTTAGAACCGTTGTATTAAGGCCGATTTAAACTGAACGAACATAGAGCTAGAGCTGGAACAAGAGCATTCTTTCTCGATCTTTTAGTGTAAACGAAATATCGTTCTTAGCGTTTTCCATATTAAATCTATATTATACTAGCTGACCCCGCAAACGTTGTTTTGCCTTAGTGAACAACCCTTGTCACTTAGGGGTATGAAAAATAGCTAGTAGCCGATTCTCATACCTACAGAATATGCATATAAAATTTGGTTAAAATCAGTAAAGCCGTTTCGGAGGAGTAAGGAAACAAACACTGTGACACGAGAATTTTATATATAAGATAAAAATCAATGCCACTTTTCGTTGTTATTGAACTCCTCCTAAACGGCTGGACCGATTTGAATGATTTTTTTGTATACGTTTGGCTAGGGCCCTGGAAGGTTTAGATTCACAAATCAGCCCGGCAAATGGCGCTGCAGTTGATATCTAGGTTATTATTCGAGCGAAGCCGGAGCGGGCCGCTAGTATTCCATAGAATCTTTGCGAACGAAAACAAAACAACGAAATAATGTTCTACGTTTGTTTACACCAAATGAATTTGATACAGTGGGGATAGAATGAGCATTCGCTCGACTGATGTAAATCGGCCTTTATAGTAGATTTGGAGTGTAACATAGTTATGTACTCCTAGTACTAATATACTCACATAGATAACAATTAGTTGGGAACTAGGGATAGTCGGGAAAAATACATATGCTACTTTTCATCCCGAGAAAACAACGGAATCGAAAACTACATCAGTAAAATCTCAGAATACTACTCGTTCTAGTAAATAAATTGCAAAATTTGACTCGTCAATTTTTTTTTTTGTGTTTTGAAACCTTGACATGGCATAATTATTATTTCTTGTGGGTTAGTTTGGAGTCTCAAACCCTGATAATACAGTACTCCAAAACGGGATGAGTTTTTAGCTCAAATAATATGTTAGTAACCGCCACAGGGTCGAAATACCATTCTGATTTATATAATATTCTTATTTATATTTTATATAATTTACCTGACGGACTAACCGTCAGGTAAATTATGGAAAAATAAGGGGCATTGTTTTTTATTTATAAAATTAATAAAACTAGACAAAAAAAATAGATCATCAAACTCTCGGAGTGGAGGGTAGTGACGTCACGTCTTGGCAAAAAAGCACAGAACAAATATTTGTATTCATCACACATTTGTCTTGGTTGGAAATCGAACCCACGACCTCCGGCTCCATGACCAGGCTTACTACCAACTAAAACACGAAACCAGTCTATTGTATGATTAATTGACTTCATTAAACAACTTAATATATTTACAAAACAAAACTTGTGTAATAAATAGCCAAATAAGCGAGCCCCACGTTGGGCGCCAGCGTTATATCTTCCTTATTATTCATATCGAAAGTTGCGAAAGAACAGCGGAGTTTATCGAATTATAAGTTTTGCTCATCAACTGATTATACAAGGGAGCTGAAATAAGAATAAATTTGTACAACATCATGTATACAAGGTCACATATATAAGTAGTGATAAGCTGGAACAAAAAACTATAGATACTATATGGTGTGTATTCGTTGCTTGTCTTAAAAAGCATTCAGTATTTTCCCACGTAAACCTCAGATTTATTCAGCTCAAGTTTCTTTCAATGTTTTTTGTCGTAACTATAAAGTGACGCTAAAGTGAAGCACGACATGTGCTTGATGGTAAGCAACACACTTGGTCTTAAAGTGCAGTGTCATGCATTGAAACATGGATAGTCCAACTCATTATTACCCAGCAAATCACTTGGTTCATCTCCAGAGATATATTATAAAATATAAGTTATATTACTTTTTACCATTTATAGGTTTACACTTGACCACCATCTCGCCTGATGTTAAGCGACGATGCGGTCTAAGATGGAGCGTGCTTACCTAGAAGAATATGTAATAGACGAATCGATTCACTCTCGATTTGAAGACACCAAGATTATAACCATCGGGAAAAACCCACTCAGGCAACTCATTCCACAGTCTAGACGTTCTTATCACAAAAATAGAGTCAAACCTCTTCGTTCGTGTCTTTGGAACATCAACCATGAAATGATGCCGCTTCTTCGAGCTACGAGAAGTCCGATAGAAAAAAGGGCTAGGTGGTATTAGATCATGCAGATCAGATGCACACATACTTTAGTTAAGACTCTTTTCTTGTGATAAGAACATCTAGGCTGTGGAATGCGTAGCCTGAGTGGATTTTTCGCGATGGTCTTGGTCAAATAGAGAGTTAATCGGTTTCTTCTAGGTATGTATATGCTCCATCGTATAAAAGTAATATAATATTAGTTATGCAGTCAATTTTCCAAACTCTATTTATTTGAAACGATTTCGATTGAAGGGATCCAAGATAATTGACGTGCACGTCAGTACCAGTTAAAATATTCCCAGCGATATCGCAGCTGTATCTGAGAAGACAAGTTGGAATTTCCCTGACATTTCAGTAATCAAACTATCGGGGCGACCGGCGCCGTCGACCGCTCCGGGCGAACTGACAAACTTTTAATTTCTTCACCGCAGACATTGACGTTCGACGATTGCGATTGGCGGGAAAGTTACATTGCAGATAACGGAAACTTTTGAATATAGAACGTTGAATTGTAGATGCGCTTACAAAGATTGCTTCGGAATTTAATATTGTAGGAATGAAATGAAGATGATAATTTATTTATTGTTTTACAGATATGAAAGTTAATTTTATCAGTAGCTTTAGTAGTTAAAGAAAACATCGTGATCAACCAGGCATATTCCATGGAATATGTTTTATGTCATCCAGCAAACCACATTGGGCAAGCGTGTTTGATTATTTTTAGCTCTAGCTTTATGTGTTAAGAAAGGCTTGTTCCGGCTTGAATTATAGCGCATTGAAATTAATCATTTTCATCTCTGGGTGACGAGCGCAGAGGAGTGCTAAATAATGATTTGGATTCTTCTTTTTCCAATAGTTGCGTGACAATGTTATGACTCGACGTGCTGCTTCCCATTAGGCACATGTCCTGCTCGTCCCGTTACTCTAAATTATAAAAAAGATCCCAGTTCTAGAAGTCTGAATGTAATGTGGGTAGTTCATGAATGTCCTCTCCAACAATGCCTTACCCAATTCGACACATAACAGAAAACCTACCTCCATCATCAAAAACCCGCTGTTATCTGTCCGCCAAAAATAAAAACATGACGCAGACACAGCTAATTGTAATCAAGAAAAAAGTCAGTTACGATCCCTGAGCACGCAGTGTGTGGATCGGGCCTAATGACACATGGAGGACGCTAAACAATGTTTTAATGTGGGGACAGCCTTACGCTGAGTTTGTTTAGGACAAGCCGAATGGGTACCGTTTAGCGACGGTCAGGTAACAGACGGCCCGAGACATAGACTGACGCGGGTAGGATTTTCTTGTACAAAACTAAGAGCCTAAAATAAATTTCATCCTGATTATGAGACGTGATTGAGGAACAAACAACCAAACTTTGTCGTTTTTTAATATTATAGAGCAAGAGCCCGTGAACCCCAGACTTTCGGTATTTTATAAAAGCTGAAAGTTTGTCAGCGTATGCTCCCAACACAGGTAAGAACGATGGCCTATGATGAAGTTTGGATCATCCTGGCTTTGGCAGATAAACGGTACTAAAGGTGTACCGATCTAAATTTGTCAAATTATAAAGTCTGATATTTTGTTAATACCTTCAGAATATTATTCAAAATCACACCAATCATTGCTACACACTTAACATCGTGGTAAACACTTGCCAGACACCCATGTTGTGTTAATGTTCATGTAATTATAATTCTACTTGCGTCATAATATGCGCGCTGGTTTTTATACATAATACTTTACAATTGGCAACAATTAGTAGCCTAATTATCATAAGCAGGCCACTGAAAGTTCCCACTGCTGGCCTTAGTACCGTTTATCTGACAAAGCCAAGATGACCCAAACTTCATAATGGTCCATCGTTCTTACCTGTTTTAAGAGCATGTGCTGACAAGTTTTTAGCTTTTATAAAATAACGAAGGTCTGAGGTTCACGGGCTCTTGCTCTATGATATTAAAAATGACAAAGTTTGGATGTTTGACGTCTCAATCACGTCTCATAATCAGGATGAAATTTTAAAACACAGGTAAGTTATAGTCTGAAAGAACATATTGGCTACGTTTAATCCCGGGAAAATAACACAAACAGGATCTACGCGAACGAAACCGCGGAGCGCTAGCTAGTAACTTACTTACGTTGTTCAAAGAAACGTATACAAATAGATAGGATGTACTCGTACCTATATATTAGTATAGTTACAGATGACAACTCACATCAACGAGACTTAGGCGGGCCATTCACGCTACGGTCTGCCGGAGAGGTCTACCTGTGCAGTTATGCCTGCGCAGGTAGACCGGAGTGTGTGTGGGAAACCTGCACAGGTGACCGAAGAAAGATCGAAAATCAATTCTGTTCGGTTGGACTGCGCAGGCATAACTGCACAGGTAGACCTCTGCACAGGCAGACCATAGCGTGTATGGCGGGCATTAGATATACTTTTACGGTGCATAAACATGTCAGTGGCGCGGATCTATTACTTTATTAGTGGCAGCATTACTTGAGCAATGTTGCTGTGTGAATATGTACAAATGTCCTTTACTCTTAGTGTATTTTAGTGAATGTATTTATGTACGTCTATTTTGTATTATATATTTTTGTAATCATCTCTCTATGTATATTTATTTTTATGCATTTAATTTTTTATATGTACCGTATATGTATAGCATATTGGCATATTTATATTTAATATATACGTTTGAACGGTATTTGTTATATTTGTACAATTATACATGTATCAAGGAAACCACACCACTGCCCTTTCTTATTACCAGGTTCTAACGCTCAAAGGGTTATCTGGAAGAGATCGCTATTAGCGATAAGATCGCCTTTTGTGCCCAAAATGTTCTAATTTTTATTCTAATTTTTATTTTTTATTCCTGTATTGTTTTGTGGTATAATAAAGTGTTTTTGTATTGTATTGTATCTATAAGTTTACCTCCCACCAAAAACTGCTAACACAGCTAAGTAAGATTTCACAGCAAAAAAGTTTTGTTATTCAGTATTAAACGGCTTATGATAACTCTAAACACAACCACTCGCGTTTCTTGACACATAATCAGCTCACTAAATGTTCCCACTACTGGGACTCAGGACCTTCACTTGCAAGGAGAGAGCAAGCCATAATCTACCTCGCTGGCCTAGCATTCAAGCATTCAAGAATTTGTAGCTCCGGGTTCGAATCCAAACGGCTTCTCTTTCTTTCAAGTTTTTTTTTTTTAAAGAAAATCTATTACTCGAAGCCTTTTATCCGTAGCTATCTAAATATTTTTAGTATTTAAACCGAGCAAAGCTCGGTCGCCCAGGTACTAAAGTTTAACACTAAAGTGTCTTATGAGAACTCCAAAAGACACAGAAACTTGCTTTACTACATACCCGCTAACAGCTCATGACTTCCACCTCACATTACACAGGGTGATACAGGTGCGAGATTAAATGGCCACCGTGTATACAGGGTGTTCATTACGATATTGCGCGTCCAACGGTATTGCCGGTTTTTATTAGTGTCGTCATAACGTTTCGCTTTTTGATGAGAATTGAAAAAGCGGGATCCAACGTGGGGATCCATTCTCGTCATTGTTTATTGACGCTTGTTCAGCGTTGATAGGTGGGCATTTAATCGGGAGGTTAGGCGGCCGATTAGCAGATATTACAGGGTATTGTTTATTTTTAAAGCCTCTGCTTACAAAGAGGGTATTATGTTGGGAGAGACAGTTGCGGGTGCTTACGAGAAGAGACTGTCATCGGACTTCGGATGGGTACTTCAGAGAGTGTGCAACTGATCTGCATAACCACCTAGCCTTTTATCTATTGGATTTCTCGTAGCTTGAAAATGTGGCATCGTTTCATGGTTGATGTTCCAAAGACTCGGACGACGAGTTCTGACTCTATTTTAGTGATTAGAACGTTTAGGTTGTGGCATAAATGGGTTTTACTCGATGGTCACAGTCTTGGTGTCCTCACATCGAAAACGAATTGGTTTCTTCCAGATAAACACGCTTCATCGTTAACCACATCGACGCTTAACATCAGGCGAGAAGGCGATCATGTGTAAAATAATCAAAAAAATAATTCTAAAATAAATAATGTGAAAAATAATCCGTTTCACGCATCAGGCATGCGAGAGACGCTACTTTGTAAAAACACGTTCTCGATTGACATGGGACGCAACTTATTTAACGCGAATCAGCGCATTAATTACTTGTGTCCATTGTTACTTGTAACATTAAAGTACTAGTTCTAGTCAGCCGCAGCTAGGCTGTTGAAATTTAGCTGATTGGATAAAGTAGCCAAACTGTACATTTATCTATCTTAAAGTGATTTTTATATGTTTTTCTTTTTGTGTTTTAGTCTAATACTTACAGTTTATTTTATAACTATCGGAAATAATAGTTATTTGTTGTACAAGAGTGCAAAGTTGCTTTTTAACCGTGAGCACGCGGTTAAAAAGCTTTGATGACTGAGCAAGCGAAGGATTCTAAAATTGAATCAAGAGCGTAGCAAGGGATTAAATTTTAGAATTATTATTTTCTGTGATAAGAAAATATTATTAATAAATTCCAGAAATCAACATTTCTGGAAATATTGTTTTTCAAATCGGAACACACTGATGTCTGCAGATTACTGCATCACAATAAAATAACTGGCAAAAGTGTGGTACTTCGCGAGGCAGACTCTGCAAAGACTCGTACTACTACAATCATTGTATTACCTAATTTAATATCTAAATTAAACAAAGCACGAAACCCACAGAAATAATCTCTAGTTGCCATATTAGTATTATTAGTGTTAGTGCTACGTCGGGCGTCCGTAGGTCCGTACCGACTGCCGAGCCACATCCTGCGTCCTCTGCAAACAACCGGATGCGTTACGTTCCACCGACGTTACAATAACAAAAAGGATGCTGCTTCTGTGTTGCCTGATTGGTTTGAGAAAATGTTCCTTAATTATCGGGAGTTTTTATCTCATTTGGCATATTATTCTATCAACATTGCAAGAACAAAATCAAAAAAAATGATTTACGTGGTAATCTATCTTGGATTTGAGGTTTGTACAGTATTATACTAATCAAGCCCATTCATTAGATCCCCATGTTGAGGAAGTAGAGAAAAAATTATCCGCCCTTTTTTATGGCGGCCATCTTGGATTTCAAATTTGTTGTAGCATTTAGTATTTTACTAGTCAATTCCTTTCATTTGATACCCATATTGGGTTAGGTTACGAAAAAATAGTTTATTCGCCATTTTGCGAGGGGCACCTAACCATCTTGGATCGATATTAGCCAAACATAGTTAAGCACCTCCGCAAGGAATCTAGCTTTGAAATAAAAACAAACTTAATCGAAATCGATCCACCCGTTTCAGAGCTACGTTGCTACAGACAGATGGACAGTCAGACATGGACGTCAAACTTATAACACCTCCCTTTTGGTCAGGGCTTCAAAATATAATTGTCGTGACATGTAATTATTATTGTCGATTAAATGCCCAATATTCATCATTTTGAACTTTTTAATTTTAACTTTTTAAAAGTTAAACGGATCCGGAAGATTGTTTTTGCGGAGGTAAATTTTAGTTTAAAAAAGTACTTTTAGTTAAAATTGAAACAACGCGGTTGGAATCGTAAAGTGCTACAAGGTATTCATAATCATAATTCTAAATCAGATAGTAAATTTATACTGTATTTAACTCAGTCTTACGAGCATTGGAGATTTGAGGGTTGATATCTGGCAACCCACACCAACATTACAATATGAAAAGGGACTCGGAGGTAAATAGGTGGGCCAATAATGCAAGCTCTGTAGATACAAGATTAGAGTTGGTCAAAGCAAACAAATGTATTAATAACTAGGTTTTGGTAGAGAAACCCGCCATTTTTGTAGGGAAATGGTCATTTTCCGGGTACGAAATAGCGACAGTCGGGGTAAAATTGAATTTGCACGAAACAGCAAAGCCTATTGAAACTTAACTATTTATTTATATTTGGAGCTATTCCTATGTATCTATTATTTTCTCTTTACTAAATGGTTCCCTTGATAGACAAATCAAATAAAAATATGCTAAAAATGTCTTTTATTTCTTGCTTGGGACATAACCCCTAAAAAAATCGTATGTGTTAAATTATTAACGCGTTTCTGGTAAGTTCACATTTTCGACATTCGTAAGAACAGTACATGCGTATTTTGTATCTTTAGTGCAATTTTAGTAGGTACTAGAATTCTAAAGTTTTTATGACTTCCAATTTTAATTTTTTCATAGAGAACCACCAGTGGTTTGCCTACCATGGCTTGGTGACGCCTAGTGGCGACAATGTTTGATTCTTAATCGTAAAGTCGTAGATTCAAACACGGTCTACACCTTTGAATAATTTTTCAAGTACAAATGTACCTACAAGTTTGTCTTCACCGCTGGCTTTGACGAGGCAGGAAAACATCGTGAAGCTATCACTTAGGGGTAAAATTAATAGTTTACGTCCTAATCTCAGACTGGTAGGTCTGAGAATAAGGATCTAGGAATAAACATAAACAAAACCACAAAAGTCGGTAATACCGTTTTGAAGGAGTTCGGTTATAAATACTGTGACACAATAATGTTATGTAATAGTACATTATGATATAAGTGCGGTAAGTTGATAATTACAGCCGAGGCTTTATTGCTAGCTCGAGCCGAAGGCGAGAGCTATAATTAGCAGAGGCTGTAATTATCAAAGCGCACGTATGTCATACGACGTTTTATAACATATTTGCGAGGAAATAAACAAAACTCTGACGACATTTTCAAATAAAAACAATACAGCGAAAAAAACGCGCGGAATAATATTTACTTGATCACAGATCACAGCACAGAGTAAATAATCACTATGGATCACAGATTAGCAATGCGCGCGCATCGGCGCCTTTTTTTTTTAAGCAACGGCACAGAACCAGCCGGTATGCCATTAATAATAAAGTACATTAATATTTTTGTGTTTTGTTACAGAAAAATAAAGTAATTTATGGTCTAAATTAATTAAATTATCGAATTTAATAATTCTTTATTATATTTTACCTCTCAAAGTTAATTTTATTCATAAAATGTTGACCACACTTTTCTGACATAAAAACTCTTTACTAAGATTTAAAAAGGTACCGTTCGTTTTAGACGGAGCATATCTCTCTACCTAGTCTGTGGATGGATCATTTTGAAACCGTGCGTTTTACATTACACATTACAGTACTAGTGCGTAATAAGATACATTACGATACAGAAATTGGTCCAATAAGAGACCCTTTACGAGCAAATATGTTATAATAGTACATTATGATATAAGTGCGGTAAGTTGATAATTACAGCCGAGGCTTTATTGCTAGCTCGAGCCGAAGGCGAGAGCTATAATTAGCAGAGGCTGTAACTATCAAAGCACACGTATGTCATACGACGTTTTATAACATATTTGCGAGGAAATAAACAAAACTCTGACGACATTTTCAAATAAAAACAATACAGCGAAAAAAACGCGCGGAATAATATTTACTTGATCACAGATCACAGCACAGAGTTAGTAATCACTATGGATCACAGATTAGCAATGCGCGCGCATCGGCGCCTTTTTTTTTTAAGCAACGGCACAGAACCAGCCGGTATGTCATTAATAATAAAGTAAATTAATATTTTTGTGTTTTGTTACAGAAAAATTAAAGTAATTTATGGTCTAAATTAATTAAATTAACGAATTTAATAATTCTTTATTATATTTTACCTCTCAAAGTTAATTTTATTCATAAAATGTTGACCACACTTTTCTGACATAAAAACTCTTTACTAAGATTTAAAAAGGTACCGTTCGTTTTAGACGGAGCATATCTCTCTACCTAGTCTGTGGACGGAGCATTTTGAAACCATGCGTTTTACATTACACATTACAGCACTAGTGCGTAATAAGATACATTACGATACAGAAATTGGTCCAATAAGAGACCCTTTACGAGCAAATATGTTATAATAGTACATTATGATATAAGTGCGGTAAGTTGATAATTACAGCCGAGGCTTTATTGCTAGCTCGAGCCGAAGGCAAGAGCTATAATTAGCAGAGGCTGTAATTATCAAAGCGCACGTATGTCATACGACGTTTTATAACATATTTGCGAGGAAATAAACAAAACTCTGACGACATTTTCAAATAAAAACAATAGAGCGAAAAAACGCGTGGAATAATATTTACTTGATCACAGATCACAGCACAGAATAATCACTATGGATCACAGATTAGCAATGGGCGCGCATCGGCGCCTTTTTTTTTTAAGCAACGGCACAGAACCAGCCGGTATGCCATTAATAATAAAGTAAATTAATATGTTTGTGTTTTGTTACAGAAAAATTAAAGTAATTTATGATCTAAATTAATTAAATTAACGAATTTAATAATTCTTTATTATATTTTATAACATATTTGCTCGTAAAGGGTCTCTTATTGGACCAATTTCTGTATCGTAATGTATCTTATTACGCACTAGTGCTGTAATGTGCAATGTAAAACGAACGGTTTCAAAATGCTCCGTCCACAGACTAGGTAGAGAGATATGCTCCGTCTAAAACGAACGGTACCTTTTTAAATCTTAGTAAAGAGTTTTTATGTCAGAAAAGTGGAGTCAACTTTTTATGAATAAAATTAACTTTGAGAGGTAAAATATAATAAAGAATTATTAAATTCGTTAATTTAATTAATTTAGACCATAAATTACTTTAATTTTTCTGTAACAAAACACAAAAATATTAATTTACTTTATTATTATTGGCATACAGGCTGGTTCTGTGCCGTTGCTTAAAAAAAAAAGGCGCCGATGCGCGCGCATCGCTAATCTGTGATCCATAGTGATTACTTACTCTGTGCTGTGATCTGTGATCAAGTAAATATTATTCCGCGCGTTTTTTTTCGCTGTATTGTTTTTATTTGAAAATGTCGTCAGAGTTTTGTTTATTTCCTCGCAAATATGTTATTAAACGTCGTATGACATACGTGCGCTTTGATAATTACAGCCTCTGCTAATTATAGCTCTCGCCTTCGGCTCGAGCTAGCAATAAAGCCTCGGCTGTAATTATCAACTTACCGCACTTATATCATAATGTACTATAACCTCTCAAACTTAATTTTATTCATAAAATGTTGACCACACTTTTCTGACATAAAAACTCTTTACTAAGATTTAAAAAGGTACCCTTCGTTTTAGACGGAGCACATCTCTCTACCTAGTCTGTGGACGGAGCATTTTGAAACCGTGCCTTTTACATTACACATTACAGCACTAGTGCGTAATAAGATACATTACGATACAGAAATTGGTCCAATAAGAGACCCTTTACGAGCAAATATGTTATAAAATGTATTTACGAGATATACCTATAACTAGCGGCGTCACACGATTTCACCCGCGTATTTCCCCTTCCATTTATTTCCCGTTACTAAAACTAGCTTATGTGGTATTCCAGACTATAATTTCTGTGTTTCAAATTTCAACCCAATCCGTTCATGTGTTTCGACATGATTGAGCAATGGATATCCAAACATATACATCCAAACTTACACATTTACAAAACTGGTAGGATTAATTTAATGTCTAAGATTTTAGTAAATCCTTAAATTAGTAGTCCTTAAATGTCCCGTGTGCCATAGGAGGCCAGAACACGACGCCACTGCGGGCCTCTGCCGCCTTGAGTTACTGCGCGCGCGGACCCACCTACACGACACAGTATATTGCAATCTATTGCAGTACGACCATTCCCAAAACATTCCTGTAATCTGCTTACTTTTCAGTATTTATTTTTCATTTATTAAGTTACATTAAATTTATTTTTTTACAAAACTAAAGTTGCTTTAAAATCTAATCGATTTACTTAGGTAATTATAGATAATTATTTATAAATTAACCAACAGTGCTCCACGGCTTAAAGCGCTCAATTACCGTTTCCATTATGTTTTCGCGATAAAAATGGTTTATTTTCTATTATAGACTATGTACGTTATAATAACCGTATGCCATATTATCCCGAGCCATTAAGCCGTTCCTACATGTTTGAACAATTATTACTAGAACAGACAAATATTAGTAGAATTATTCTACCCATGAAATCGGTAAAAACTTGATAACTTTACGCACAATAGTGACGGTTAAGTAAAACCGCCGCTATAGGCATACGCATCGATGTATGCAAAACAGATCTTAATATCACATCAAGTCAAAAATGCAAATGAGTAATTGTATTATAACCGATGACTATTTCTTTTAATTTCGTTTAGTGAACTCATAAATTCGACAACTGTTTAATTCGTAGTCACCTTTTTTTTTAGATAAGTCCACGATTATTTGTGATTTGCCTGTGATAATCTGAATCATAGGCTAAACTTAAAGATAAATTTGCAAAACGATAAGTTTTAAACGTCGTATTTTTGTTTTGTCGAACATTGTCGTCTTGAGTAGCTTTCAAGAAGGAAATATAAATAAATAATTTGGTCCTTAAATGTTATGGACGTGACAGTTAAATAACAAAAATAAAAAAAATTGGCAGTCATAGGAACTGCCGATAGAAGTGAAAACTTAAAACTCAGAATTTGATAGCTTACCTTGGACACTACACGGGTGTAACCGGAGGGCGTGGCCTCAACATCTTGGCATGGCCAGCTAGAAATCAGCGTTTAGTTAGTCAGCGTTTCCCATTGGCTGATGAGTTTCTAAATGGCCATGCCATGATGGCCTGTCCACGCCCTTTCAGCATTTCCCATTGACTGACGTATTTCTAGATGGCCAATAGCCATTACCCGAAGCTTTCTTATCATACCCGAGCGTGACGAATGAATTCAATTCACAGCCCACGAAAAATCTGTCTAGGCGCGCCTAAAGCAGTTTTCACTTCAAAAATAATATATGGGTGGATAATTCACACACAACACCATCTGACCCCAAACTAACCAGAACTTGTACTATGGCGACCAGATAGCTGATATAATAATACTTATAAAGTTTTAAATACATGCATATAATATTTGGACTGGGTGAGAATCGACCCTCGGCTTCGCAGGCAGGGTACCCACTAAGCCACGAGGCCAGCCAGTGTTAGTATCTGTTACACTTTCATTATTACCTACTAAACAGGTCTGGATTAAATTTGGTACAGAAAATAAAAAAGGAATAGTGCTGACCCAGCCAATTACTTATATTGCACGCTCAAAATAGGTAAACTGTTGTTACTTTAATAATTATGTTTAGTACCACCTTATGTACACAGTTAAGAAGCAATAAACGATTCTAGTTCAACCTTGAGGTATCGTGGAACAGCTCTGTTTAATACTGAAATGATCTTAGTTACAAGTATTTACTTCTATCGGCAGTATCTATAACAGTCAATATTTTAGTAAGTTAACCTACTGTGCAGCTCCACTGCGTCGAGTATATCGCAGTACAGTGTAAATACAGCAGTAAGTCAAGCGCGCAGTAACCGCCACCTGGTGCCGAATCGATGAACTGCTATAAACTGACGCGCAGTTTGCACTCCGCTCAAACTGATGTTGTTTATCGCCTTTTGAAACATGATTTTCAAAGTTTTACCCTGAAACTAGAAACGTAAAAATATATACGGCAAAAAAGAGGAGAATACGGCGGAAAATTCTAGGATCGTCAATTATTTTGAAATTAAATTTTCAAAGAAAGTTGGGCCAAATAAAAACTAGCGTTTTGATAATGCGTCGCGGCGATCAAGTGCTTTAAAAGCCTTTTGAAAATGAGATGAACTGAGGCCCTCACGGGGCCCAATGTCTCAACACCAAACGGCTCAAATACAATATTTAACCACTTCGGAGGTTTGTATATTTAAGTCGGCGTCGTTTGAGACGCTCAACTATATCATTAACCGAATTAGTACCACTGCAGATTTATAAGAGTGTATTTCAAATATAATAATGTTATTCAGAGTGGTAATGCCATCAGCATGCTGGGTACGCTTTCGACTGGTCATTGATCTATGGATAAATCAGCTCTGATTAGTGTAAGTAATTAGATATGCAAAATAGTGTAGTTTTCATTGTTATTAAGTTTTGTTAAAAAAGGTTTTATATTTATCAAACAGCATCCAAAAACATTTTTGTGATACATACAAAAAAAATACATTTTTTTCGATTTTTGTAGTGACTAGGACTCTTTGGAGAAAAGTGCCACACATTTTTCAATTATTCTAGCACTAAACTGGAGTGTGCAAGCACTAGTAAGTTCTGGTTTTAAATGTAATATTTCCAGGGTATAAAATGTATCACCTTACACCTAAGTGTCCGCGCTAAGCGCAGGGCAGTGCTAGGCTTTGATTATGACCCTTCTAATTCAAATAACTAACACACATTAAACGGCCTTTCCAATGGTTACAAAGTTACAATCTTAGTGTCTTCCAGTCGAGAGTGAATCGGTTACTCCTAGAAAAGTATAATTTATCGGAAACTGCATCGCATCCCATCCTGGCAAACACTGCACTGCTCTTGTCACCCACATATTTTAGCTGATTTATTTCTCTGCTCTGCAAAAATTAAGAAATAATAATACAAGAAAGGTTACACAGAGTTATACTTAATTATAATATTAATAAGCATGTTTAGTGAAATAATTATGAAGGTTCAATCCAGACAAAGCCACCCATTCCGCCATTAGACAAACAACCTTTACAAACCCATTACGCGTAAATTACAATAAAAGCGAACCCGAAAATGTCACATTTAAACAATAAAAACAAGAATAACATCCAAGACATCGACCGCATCCCGCCCTCAGGCGATTCACTAAAATTTTAATTAAATATATCGAAATAAAATCATAAATACAGTCCGACGTAAATTCGTACCTTTATTAAACCCATTAGGAGGGTATACCGGGGCTATATCACGAATTATTGTGTTTCCTCACACGATCACAAAGTGACCCCCTTTACCCCACTCTCCCCTGACAGTAACTCAGGGGGTACATTTGGTCAATACAATTAAGCCGAAGCAAGATTTCACACGTACAATTTGAATTTTAAACAATAGTTTGTCATATAAATTTAATTTGGCCGGTTATATAGTTCTACAGAGTGTTGTGTTTCGTAGTGGAAGGGTTAGGATAACTATTGCTATTAAAATAAATATTTTTCCACATGCTGGACATTTCTCCAACTGGTAGTGGGATTAGGTGTCTTGATTATTTCTGAACGTTTTTCAGTTTATTGATAATTCGTAATTATACTTGGTGAAGTACTTAATTAGATATGATATGTAGTGTAGAACAGTTTGTATTTTAGTTTTGTTAATAAATGCTCTGTTCGTTAAAAAACGTAGTTATATAGAAGCAGATGTAGCATAAGCACCCCGCTAAATGCTTCCACTACTACGGCTATGGGCATTCTCCCCCGAGGAGAGAGCCAATGCCGCAATCTACCACGATTACCTAGTGGGGTTGGCGAATGACGAATGATCTTTAAAAATTCTTGAAACATGCAGGTTTCGTCACGATGATTTCCCGCACCGTTAAAGCCTGCGGTAATGACAAATATGTACGCCACCACGGCTTCTTCAAAATACGTTCATAGAATAGCTTTCAAAGAAACTTAATTTCCATAATAAACGATGTATTCGTTAAAATACTGATAATATTTTTGAAATTCGTTTTGGTTCTCGTATTCCGAAAATACATTACGTATACCACTATCCCTCAGAGGGAGCCAATGTGTTATATATGGGACTTTCCGTCATCGAAGTGACGGCTTACGAACTGAAAACCCTGGGGTGATCCCATTGTAAGAGCCGAGTTCCAACGGGACTCAGGGTACGCTCTCACATTATTCTGCAGCATTATCACTATACCTGCTATCCGGATATGACGAATATTAAAACAAAACACCCATAATAACTACTAACAAAACAGCTTCAAACACTATGTTAGCACAAAATGTTTACTTCATCCGGTGACCTACCATATTGACCGGTCAGCTCATTCTAACCGTCCACTTAAAATTGACCGTACCGTTCCGGTCAGTTCCCAGATTGACCGTACCTTTACCGGCCATTTAGTGATACATCCTGTACTGACGCCCTCCAAAATAAATTGTCACTAAAACTAGGCTTAGACGAGGGTTTACGCAATTAACCAGTGGTCGCCGGTTAAGAATAAACCATTCGGATTCCGGCCTACAGCGCGACGCTTTGGAAACCCGACCTAACTTTTCACTGTTAGGTAGGGCCCGGTTCTACGAAGGTTTAACGACGGTTAGGGTACGGTGAATGGCGCAGATAAGTGTAACTGAGGTTTGGGAGAGATGATAAACGGATAGGAACGGAAGTGTTTGACCTGCTCCGTGATGTTAATAATGAGTTCTGAAGTTTTAGTATCTTGTCTTCTATGATAACTTATTACGAGGTATATTTTATTTGTGATGTTTGTTATCTTCCTCAAGTTATCGAAGACGTGACGTTGCTCATGTAGAGAGTTGTGTGTTGAAATTAACGTAAAATTAACAACATTCGTAGCGTTTTTCGTACATAGCCATTTCGCTGATTTAATCGAAATTTTGTAAGTTATAATAAGTTTAATCACGGAGAGCTACCAAACATGGAGTAAAACTGCTGGCTAGAAGCTTATCCATTTCTAGCCAAAAGAAGGAGTCTAAAGATGACAGCACAAGCGCTTTAATAAAAAAACATAAGCTTTGTTTTATGTTCTCACTGCTGGGACTCAGGCTTTCTCTTAAAAAAAAGATCAAGGTCGTAATTGGTTGGCGGATGATGTACATAATGTGTCCTTGAAATATGTGTTTCTAGGAACATACTGGTTTCTTCACGATTTTTTAATTCACCGTTAAATTTCGAGCGCTTTAAAACATATTTATCAATGCTTTCTTTTCTGCTCTTCTCTCTACAAAGAGGAGAGTTATATTTTTATTCAGTTTTTTACAGTACCCATGACTAACACAACTGGTCATTCAGCTTTACAACTTCTTATATTTTGAATTATCTACTGTACACAAAACTGCTACTAATGGTAGGTAATTGTCACTGTATTGTGTAATCTCTACCAAAGTAAAAACAAAGTATGAAGCCCTTGACTCGGTAGCTTTAGAGTAGAATAAGTTGCTGTCTTCATTGTTCCCTGAGAGATACAATTTAGAACTTTTCAAGGTCAGAGTGAATACGTATTTTCTAGGTTAGCATGCGTCATCTTTGACAACAAAAATATTTCTAAATTGTACAACGATTAGATCGAGTAACCGTTAGTTAGTGAGCGGGCCGACTAACCAACGGTTACTGGATCAGTGGAGCCGGCTCTCAAACCGGTTGTTACGCCAGTTAACGGCTTTTATCGCAGCACAGAACGAGTCACGCCACAAAATACTAATTTTCCTTCGCAAACGTATCAAACTTTTCTAATTACTGTAAATGTGATGTCCCACCCGTTTTTGTGATTGCAATTTTGTCAAAGTATTATCGTCGTCGTTAGTAAAAAGTTATTGTTTGCAGCGAAATTTTGTTAAACCTTTGTTATGGAATGTGAAATTAAAACGGCCATTGCTATAAGGCCGTGGATTACAATATGACACGATTGTTTCAGCCATCGCGTAAGTTATTTGTCTAGTTTATTAAGTAGCTGAAAAAAAGATATTCGTCTAAATTTTTCGTGGAGGCCACTATCTCATCCTTCTTATTAATGGGATTAATAAATTTATAGGAAGATGGTTAATTTAGTTACCTAAGATTTTATTACATAATTACACACAGGTCGACCTAAGAAAAGAGTATGTTTGATTTTAGAATTCGTAGGTACAATAACTTTTGACAATTGTTCCATCTTTGCGTAACTTATTCATCTACATGAGAGCTAAAAATGAAATATTCGTCTAATTTGCATTGAGATAATTCAATCCTTGCATCCATTTAGAGATAAATTTTATAAAGTTTTTAGAACTTATCATTGGTAAATGGTATCATCTATTTAGGATTTTCAATCAATAAAATATGCTATGGTGGCCTATTGGCTAGGTCTTCTAATTTCACAATAGTTAGGTCGTAGGTTCGAATTCCTCTTACGCCTCTATGTTTTTTTCCAAGTAAGTATAACGAAGAAGGAAAGCTGCGCAAGGAAACCGGTGTGTTGTAACAAAGGCATTTAATAAAAACTTTTATAGGTTTTCATTAGAACGTCATCTCATCTGAAGTTAAGTGACGATGTGGCCTACCAGCATGGAGAGTGTTTACTTAGAAGAAATCGATTCACTCTCGATTTGAAGACATAATCATTGCAAAAATACCCACTCGGCCAACGCATTCAACAGCTTAGACATTATTTGTACAAAAGTAGAGTCAAACCTCTTCGTCTGTTTCCTTGGAACATCGACCATGAAACGGTGTCCCTTTTTTAAGCTACGAACAGTCCGATAGAAAAAAGGGCAAATTGATGTGTCATCACCCAACCTTTCGGCCAGGGTAGATTAATAATAGAATAATAGATTATTCTCTAAACTCTCTCCCTGTAAGAGAAGGCCCCCAGTCACAGTAGTGAGACCTGAAAGTGGCCTACTTATGCTATGCTGCGCTGTATCAATCAATTATAATTAGTTTATAGAGTTTATCGGGCTTATTGAAGTAATTTATTTCTCATAGGAAATTAATTTCGTTTACATGAGTCACTAAAGCTACGAATATAAATTATTATACATTTCCTAGGTCCCATGATCTTTATTCAACCAACAACAATAATAATAAAACATTAAATCTAAAACCTAAGCTCATCTGCATTTTAATGACATACTAGGTAATGATAAATACCTACGCTAATTCGATCTTTATTTTAGAACTTTAAACTTTTCACTATGACATCGTATTAAAAAAGATGAAACTGCATATGTGAAGATTTTATTTTGTTTATTTTTTAAATTGGTTTTGAAATATATGCTAATTACGTGTCTTTATTAGTTGATAATAACCATTACTTAGCTTCAACACAGCCCCTAGGAGCTATTTAGTTTCACAATAGATATTTATCCAGTTTATCTGCGAAGAAAGTTATTTCGTAGCAACATTACCAATAACACAACTAATTGAGAAGAACTTATCAACAGACACACGTAAAACCAAACGAAAAAGACACAAGGGACGGAGAACCCGAATAGCACAAATTAATTCAATAAACAACATAACATATGCACAAGAGTGGACAATAATTTGCAGGCGCGCGTATCCGAACGAAACAAAGATGGCCGACATTTCGGCGGGAACCGGGAAGCGTCTATAATGGCGTCTTTTTACGCTACCTGCTTGCTAATTGGAAATTAGGGTCTAATGTGTAGGATTTTAGTTACGACAGCTAAATTGTTATTGCTTTTTTCGATTTACGCATTTGTTTGTCTCTCTCTCTCGTTGATTATTTAGACGATGGATGTTATTGATGTTTGTTGAGATCTTGTTTTGTTTGTAAAGTTTCGCTCGATGGATTGTGGGCCAAGTACGAATATTAGCGTCGTGGTAACGCTAGCAAATGTATGGACAGCACAGTGTCTTTTACTCCCGCTAGTGGTGCTGTTCTAAAGCAAATCCGACCACCTAATAATATTATTTGGGTTTTGGGCTATTTGGCATGCAAAATTACATGCAAAAATAAAATATTTTTTAAATAATACAATTTGTATGCTCTTTCTTTTGTTTTTATGTTTTTATTAATTGACGTGTAAATTGTACATTTATAAATTATATAATAGGTTCATATTTGGCTTGCGCAAATATGACCACGTTTCTCAATTTCGCGCTAAACTCAAGTGGCTCCCTATCCGTCTCCGCAGAAATGCACACATCTTGTCACTTCTATATAGTGTATTGTTCATCTCTACCTTTCCATCTTACCTTAAGGAATGTTTCTCATTTTGTTATGAAACTTCACGTCCACGCTCTCTGAGAGCTGCTGTTGCTCTCAACCTTACCACACCCTCACACAAGACATCCTTCTATGGCGACTCTTTTACTGTTAAGGCTGTCCGTTTGTGGAATTCTTTGCCGGCCCATGTGAGACAATCGCAGTCCTTAAGCATTTTTAAGGTCAGAGTAAAAGATTTTTATTTTTCACAATGCAAGACTGTTGATACTAGCAAATTGTAAGTTGTAGCACTGTTATGTTGTTTTAATTTTAAGCTAGTTGTAATTGTTTCGTGTTTCTGTCATTGAATCACTGTTCTTTAATATTTCACACTCCTCTTGGTATTTTTTATTTTATTTGTTATTGTATTTAAGTTAGTTTTAAGTATTATAGTAGCATATTTTAAAGTGAATATTTATTATTTTATTTTAGTAATATATATTTAGTAGTATTATTTAAATTAATGTTACTCCCCCTGCCTGTATTTGTATGTAGGCTATTTTCCTTGTGCTGTTTGCCTGGAAGAGATTGCTCTCAGCAATAAGGCCGCCACTTGTGGTGCTAGATCATAAGTTTTTCTTTGTAATATTATTATTTTTGTGCCACAATAAAGAGTTTTCTATCTATCTATCTATAAATATAGTACTTTGACTTTGACTTAAATAGAGAACAAAAAGTAGATAAGTAATTAAAATTGGCGAATTTTATTGGAAAAATAACGTCAGCAATGCAAGGACGCACGCAATAAAAGTCAATGAACGTCTCAGTATGTCATAATAATAAATAGATAGGTAACTAAAATTTCACATTTTTTAGGATAAAAGAGTTCTACAATCTTTGGTTAAAACATATAAATTATTACCTACATCAAGGCCTTACCTACTCATATCAAAAAGAGAATCCTTATCATAATATTTCAAATATAATATTTTATTTTGTCGTAAACGTATCGTGTCAATAACTTAAACACTCCCAAATATTATCCAACACGCCAAATATTAAACAAAAATTAACAGCACATAATTAGGCAACCATGAGCGTCAAGATGGCTTCCGCGTAGCGCCATCTGTCGGCAGTAAGCGGCAATTTATTTATCTATGTAATTGCTCTGTACGCCGCGTATGCACTTAATTTCGTTAATTTTAACGTGGAAAGCGCGATTTTGCTTTAAATATAGGTTATTCTGCAGATCGTCAAGTTTTATACTGTAAGGTTTGCATGGGTAATGACTTTTGTAACCGTCATCGTCTTTTTGGTCATGCAACGACAATCTATTCTGTAAATGTGATTTTATAAATTTGATTTAATGACTGACCTTGTGGCTCAGTTGGTAGTAGGTAAGTCTGGTGGCAGAGATTTTAACCGTGGGTTCGACTTCTATCTAGGACAAAATATTTGTGAGATGAATTCATACCAAAACACCGTATTGATTGCACCTTACCTTAGTTCTTCGCGGTAGAATAACTGGTAGATCTACTAAATCTAATTAGTTTGTGGCACTATTGCATTTTTCCTTTTCAGCTTAGATCCACATTCAGGTTCTTGCTCGTTTTTTAAATTTTATAAAACCCACAATGTAAAGGTCAATAGGTCACATTATCTTTTGTCGTCAACAATCACAAACATACATTTTGATAAACTTTATGTCAGTTCAACTGATACTTTTGCATAAATGAAAGTTAACTTAAAAGCTTTCATTCCGCGTTTTCACAGAGTTTTCGCTTACACTTTAGCTGTATTTGCGAAAACATTCAACGAAATTATCATCTAACTTTTCGTTAAAATTCAAAACATCGTCCGCGTTTAGTATGCGCACCATAGTTCACTCGCCCTAAAGGACTCGACGGCCAAAATTAACAATTCAATTTCAAAAATCGCTTTACATCCACTCCGAGGCCAATACCATCAAAACAAAACGTTGTTTAGTGCAAATTAAATGCAATTTAACCCTCAAAAAGCATTTCGACATTCCACAACAAATTCTGTACCAAATTGGCGAAGGATCCGAATCTCGGAGAGATGTTTATTCCGAGGGGGAGAGTCGGGTAAAGTAACCCATTTGAATGCATACTCGTCCGTCAGTCAAGGCGATATCGGCAGCGGGCTGGCGCGGCGCGTGTTACTGATACCCCAGCCTAACTTAGTCTCCCCTGCTTCCCTTCAAACCCAACTACAGTACTGCGACAGGCGATACCCTCCAACCAGGCTCGGGTCTAGGTAAACTGGGCACGGCAAGCAACGAGCTAACTTGTCACATATGCGATTAAAGCTGATTGTGATGTAGGCGCACAGGATAACTGTTGATTTGATTTTATGTAACACCGAAACGTCTGTCTGTGCGTTTATTGCTTGTAAACTCTCGTTTCGAACGCTCTGTTCGACAAATAAAATCGGCAGTTAAACGGTTATGATTGCGAGTGGATTCCGCTCGTTGAATTACAATTGTTTTTATTGTTGTTTCTTTTAAAGTGGCTTACTCGACCTACGTGGTTTCACGGCGCACTAACCGTTTACGCTTTCCTATTCGAATATCTTCGAAAAATATTTACAAGAACAACTTGAAACATTGCGTCATAAACTGTTGCTTCGTTTTCCTCGATTGCGAAGAATATGCTTAGAGTAAGCAATCACGAAAAAGCAGAATGTAGGAAAACAATCGGGTACAGTGCCGATATCATCAACGCCACAGAACACATTCCGTTCAGAACTCCGCAAAGTTTCTCCCCAAACGAACGATAAATAAGGGGGGCACAACAAAAACTCTCCGAGGCATCACCTCACCACGTCACCCTGCTCAGATTTCATTACCATAAAGAACTGGAGGCCTTAAAACCCCCGCCAGTGTAAAAGGTGACGAATACCGACCACTCGACTTGGAGCTCTTACGTTTGAGACGTTGACCCCCTGAGGGGTATCATTTTGTAGATGTAAGAAGGGGCTTGGAAGTTTAAGCTTGGCTGGTCGGTCGGTATCCCTAAGCGGGCCAGTCCCCGCGTCGAAATGTGATCGTAAATCGTCATAAAACTGTCTGGATCCATGATGTGACGCTGCCCGGGGTAATTAAAGGGAATTTATAGTTTCGCGCGCCCCCCTTTAGCCCCTTCTTGAAGGATACGTTTGGGGGGTTTTATGTTAAAATATTTTTGGATTATGATTAATGGTGTTTGGGTCTTGGGACTCGACATGTGTGTATTTTGTTAAGTAAAAACATAACATGAAAGTACGCAACTATTATTTATTACTATAGTCCTAGTCTTTCAGTCACATTAAATCTTGTGTTAGGATTTTTAATGAAAATATCGACTAACGGGACGAGTTAGCGATATGCTTCATAGTGACGCATTTGAACACGAAGAGGCGAAATCACTGCATAGTAGTGCACTGCGCTCGTCACTCATTTTAAAGATGATTTGTATTGAGACACACCGCGTTAGGTTTTACTGCAACACGTTTATTTTAGACTTATGTAATAACTAATGTAAAATAAAATTATGTAAGAACTATGATAACTATGACTATGACTATAATTTAATTTTTATTTTTTTTTCAGTTTTCGCGGTTGTTCAGTAGCATTGTCACACGTATTTTATTTATTACGAGATATTTACCGTGGAAGAAGTTCCCGATATTTTGTAAGAGTGCCTGTACGAACAAGATATACATCTGATGGTAAGCAACACGCCTGCTCAGGCCAGTACAATGCCGTGTAGCTATTTGAACATGCAAAATCAAAATTACTGCTTGACATTGCGCTACGCACGTCACCCAGAGATAAAATGATTTAATGATTTGCCTTGTGTCCGACTCTTACTGTAACACGTAAATTAATTGCGAGACATTTGCTGTGGTTGAATGTCAAATGAAGTTCCAGATATTTCGATGTAGTTTTATGCGCTATGTCTACAACCAACCATGTTAATATAATGTATGAAACTGCATATACGATCAAACAAGACGGCGTCAAGTGCAAAATGGTTAAGTCTTTAAAAGTTATAAAATTAAAAACCTAGTAACAAAGAAGGGGTGGGTTAAAACTTTACTTATTGAATACATTTAATTTTTAGTTTGAATTTTCCTCTCAGGTATTGCGAGATACCTAGCCATTTTCTCAAGACCTAGAAAACATCTAAAAAGGTTGTAAAAGCCATTCTTCCGCGCGTATTTATGTCTCTCCGTCGGATAAACCCCTCGAGGCCAGATTTACCGGGATGCAAATCCGGACGGATCCCGGACGAGCCCCGGACGGTACACGGACGGTTGTAATTAGCAGTTACCTTATATCCATGGCCGAAACGCACTACACTCAATTACGGAACTTAAAAACGACGACAACAACATTTTCTTTTTGACGTGATAACGTCTTATAATTCGGTGAAGCCGGCTGCACGCCCGCAATACATGACGTCATGTAACGTTACCGTTACCGTTAGTTCGTCGTCCGTGCCATGCGGACGAAGCTGAGCGCTGAGGGCGTCACCCGCCGAGTCGAGCGGTATCACTACTCGCGCTATCAGCGTACTGATTTCTTAAGACGTTGTCACGTTTAACTATCGTCAGTAAACCGACTTTACAGACAACCATTTTTTTTTTACTGGCAAGCGACGATACGGTTTACGGTAGAGCGTACTTACCTAGAAGCTTTGTTTGGTTTGTCTGTGTGTCTGTCTGTAGCATCGTAGAGCTCAAACGGATGGATCGATTTCGATGCGGTTTTTTTTATTTGAAGCTTAATTTTCTTGCGGTGATTCTTAGCTAAGTTTGGTTAATATCGATTCAAGATGGCCGCCTCCACAAAATGGCGGACAAAATATTTCTTCACAAACTATCTCAACATGGGTATTAAATTAAAGGGCTAGCCTAATAGAATACTATACACGACGACAAATTTCAAATCCAAGATGGCCAAGACCACAAAATAGCAAATTATATTTCTTTTTTCACTACTCCCTCAATATGGGTATCAAATGGAAGGGCTTAACTGGTAGAATGTTGTGCAGATTACAAATCCGAAAAACAAATTTATTTTAGAAGTGAAAATTATTTTTTTCCCACCACACACACACATTTTTCGTGGGCTGCTCAAGCGTCACGCTCGTAAATGAAAGAAATCTTCGGGTGAACTCGGGACCATGGCCATCTATGGATGGCCATGCTTATAAAATTTATTTAGCCGACAATGCTTTGAAGATTTATTCCATATTAACAGCGCCTTCCGGTTTAACCTGTGTGGTTTCCAAAGTGCGCTATCAAATTCTGAGCTATATGTTTTCATTTCTATCGGCATTCCCTTTAACTGCCAATTTTTTTTCGCTGTAAGCGCGCTTCATCGTAGACCGTAATGTCGCTTATATCAGGGGAGATGACGGCTAAATGTAAACTTGTTACCTATAAAAAAATAAAAATAAAGTATATATATACGGTCGAATTGAGAAACCTACTTTTTTTTAAAGTCGGTTATAAAGGATTACCTATCTAAATTGATTACTAAAAAAAAACAAATTATTTTCCTTCTGTACCACAACAATAAAATAACGATGATACAGAGCTTAGAAGTTTCAAGTGACGTCACTTCATTGTACGATTTTTTCGAAGACGTGACGTCACAACTCCCACTCCGAAAATTGGATGCTCCATATTTTTGTCGAATTTTAATAATTTGCTAAAACAAACAAATATGTGTTCAATATTTTTCCATAATCTAGCTGACAGATTAATTAGAATGGTATATTTTGAACCTGTCGTCATCCCAGTTCCAGTATCACAGTCCATACGGCCTGGTGATGGTGTGCCGCAGTCGGCAGGCACCGCCACGTCACGCCAGAAGCCGCAATACATTACTGCGTCATTATGCGTCTTACTGCCGAAGGAATGGCCTACCTGTCTAGATTATTAAAAAAAAAATCGCAAAAGTTTCGAGTGACGTCACTTCATTGTACGATTTTTACGATGACGTGACGTCACAACCCCTCTTTCACGCCGGGACTTCCTTCTATTTATCTTTGTCGGTTTTTGAAGTGAAAACTTCTTTAGGCGCGCCTAGACAAATTTTTCGTGGGTTGTAAATTGGATTCCACCGTCACGCTCGGTTATGATAAGAAATCTTCGGGTAAACTCGGGACCTTGGCGACTGGGCATCCAGAAGTGCGTCAGCCTATGGGAAATGCTGAAAGGGCGTGGCCTCGCCATCATGGCATGGCCATCTAGAAATGCGTGAACTAATGGGAAATGCTGACGCATTTTTAGATGGCCATGTCATGATGGCGAGGCCACGCCCTCCGGTTACACCCGTGTAGTTTCCAAAGTAAGCTATCAAATTCTGAGTTATATGTTTTCACTTCTATCGGCAGTTCCTATGACTGCCAATTTTTTTTTTAATAATTTTATGTAACAAAAATAGGTGTCCTATATTTTTCCATATCTTAGTTGACAAATTAATTAGATGCTATGTTTTTGACTCAGTCGTCACCCCAATTCCAATATTACAGTCCATACGGCGTGGTGGTGGCGCGTCCTCTAGGTGCGCCGCAGTCGGCAGGCACCGCCACGTCACGCCGGGAGCCGCAATAGATTACTGCGTCATTACGCGTCTTACTGCCGACGGAATGGCCTCTCTAATCCTTGTTTATCTCATTTCGCGACTTTGAAGAATATGAGGTACTGTTTTTGTACTTTTTAGGGTATTTGAGCGGTATGTTAATTAACGACTGCCCTACTACTACAACTAGATAATGAACAAATTAATAGATCCGGTTTTTCCGCACGTTTCCTTTGTACCAATCGTAAGCAGATGAGGTGTATGTTAGCTATGGCGACATAGTGATGTGCCGCGATAAAAGTAAGACACTTCCATTAGAGCGACAAGACAAGAGCGATCAGACCCGTGCGGTGTAAAGCGATTGTTCTAACTCTATATGTATAAACTCTTTGGCCGATCACCATTTAGTTAACATTACATCTTTCGCTGTACCTAATTATAAATGTTACTTTTCTCAACGTCACTTGATTTTGCATCGTGTCCCATAACTTCATTTCACTTCTGTTCACTTTGCTTCGCTTCACTCTGCTTCGCGTCGCTTCGTTTCACCTCTCTTCAACTTTACTTTACCTCTACAAACAGCCGGTTTCGTGCGCCCAATCCCAGCGCACGGCTTATCTCTCCATCACGGCCGACCTTTCAGTACCCCGTACTATAAAATATAGAAACTAATATCCCGTGAATAATCCAATTTTGCGAGCACGTCACAGGTCCAAATCATCGTATCGGAGTATTCGGAGTCGTGACGGACACGCGTCCCCTACGTGACCGGGGGAGGAGAGGATAAATCGGAACGCGCCAGGATGGCTTGAGCTAGCGGTACTTGGTGTTAGGAGGAGAGTAGAACAGTTGTCTAGTAGTTGGAATAGTTAGGTACTAATTTAATTATTTAATCATTAATTATATTATGATAATTACATTAATTATCAAATCACAAGTCCACAAAGTCATTAACTAAAATAATCCACCCTGAATTGCTCCTGGTGCAAATGTGCCCAAAACCTAATTTAATTAAAATAATTTATGTATTCATTTCGCTATAAAATCCCTTCATATAAAAAGTGTTTTTATTAAAGACCGACTTTGAAGCATGTAGGAACGTCGTTCTTTAATTATCTGGTAGATGTTCCAGGTATCAGTGTAAGTAAAACTATTTATCTGTTATGCATCTATACCTACCTCCTTCCAATTAATAAAATGTAGGCTGCAATTGTATGCTCTTTCTTTTGTTTTTATTTTATTAATTGACGTGTAAATTTTACATTTGTGTTTAAAAAAACTTTGTTAGTTTTTTTGTGATTCCAAATTGACAGTACTTCACTAAATACATACGAAAGTATAGACGATACTTACATCTATGTCTGTTTAGTTTTGAAAATGGTTGTATCGCTAATCTTTGAAATGGCTACAACGATTTTAACGGGCCTTTTACAAGCAGGTGATGTTATAAGGAGTTATTTAGACAACTGTTGTTTTAGAAAAAAAAAAGGAAAACGAATTTCACCGGGTTAGTTAGTACCTCTATAAAAGAAGTCCATTAGTCTGATTTGAATTGATATTTTCAGTAAGATCAGGAAAAAGAGCGTCAGACGTTCGACAGCTCAATATTTCATTGAGTTGAAGACATTCGGAAGGTCACAGGTCAGACCTAGATGAGATTACGATACTTTTCCATTACTCTACTTTTGTGAGGGTCTCCGTCTAGGTTGTGGAATCCTTTGCCTGGGGTTTTCCCTATTTCAATCTTGGTGTCTTCAAATCTCTATTGTATACTGCATCGTCACTTAACATAGAGGTTAAGTGTGAACCTATTAAAGTAAAAAAAGATTAGAGCAGAAAAATTAGAGATGGTGAACACGAACCGACTCAGTGGACGATAACGATGTGTTAGTAATGATGATGTATTTTTGTGAGTATTAAAAAAACAATTGCATTTGTTTATTATTTTACGTTGTGATGGTTGTTCACTTCAGGAGTAATCATTAATTATTAGGGAATAGTTTGTGCATATTAACAGACCTCAAAAAAAGAAGGAGTGTTTTAATTCGGTTTTGTGTTTAAAGTCTTATGTAGGTCCGTTACGCAACAGCTCCGCCAATTGTTAATCTACTTTGATAATTACATAATATCATTTTATTAGATCATATTAATAAGAACATAATTCTCAATCATTTTGTCGAAATAGGTCCCTGTGGACCTATTTCGACTTTGTTTGAAAGATTAAAAAAAAAAAAGTGGCCAAGTGCGAGTTGGACTCGCCCATGAAGGGTTCCGTTGGAGTAAGTAACATAATATACATAGTACACATAGTTCTTGTAGTTCGTTGTAACTTTGATCGAAGTTTTAATAGTAGTGTATTTATGACGTACTAAAAAAAACTACTCATCAGATCGAGTTAAAACCAATTTTCGTTGGTAGTTTGAATGGTAATGTACATCATATATATTTTTTAGTTTTTTCATTCTCTTACTTTAGAAGTTAGTGGGGGGGAGGACACATTTTACCACTTTGGAAGTGTCTCTCGCGCAAATTATTCAGTTTAGACAAAAATAATATTAGAAACCTCAACATCATTTTTGAAGACCTATCGATAGACACCCCACACGTATAGGTTTGATGAAAAAAAATTTTTTAGTTTCAGTTCTCAGTATGGGGGCAGCCCTAATTTTTCTTTTTTTAATTTTATTTGTAAAAATCTTTATGCGGTTTACAGAATACATCTACTTACCAAGTTTCAATAGTGTAGTTCTCATAGTTTTGGCAAAAAGTGGCTGTGACATACGGACGGACAGACAGACAGACAGACATGACGAATCAATAAGGGTTCCGTTTTTACGTTTTACGGAACCCTAAAAACTGCTAACCTGGACGACTAATTTGCACTACACATACTATATTCGTTTCATAGGAACAGTGTCAAATTGTTTTCACAAAACATATGAAATTTAGTCCGTCGTCTGAGTTTAATTTTAGTCAGTTTTTATTTATTCGGGATTGTTTTTCTTAAAGAACTTATCGGTAGGCTCTTTTTTTCCAAGTGACTTTGAGCTACCACAGAAGACATACAGCCCTACTATTCAGCCATCTTTACCTACCCGTAGTTCAGAGTAGTGTCTCCGTACTCCGTGGAGGGGTCTCGTTTGTCTGGTGACGAACCCGGCTCCGTCATTACGGAACACTGTTATTGCTATTATAAATAAGGCCCTCATGTTATTGTGGCCATATTAAAATGCTTTGTTTTCGCCAACATGTCGTGCGTATCGAACGCTGGACCTTGAAGTGTTCGGGAGAATGGGGATATTGAACCTTTTTACTTATTTTTAAGGATAAAAAATGTTATTGAATATATTTTCGTTGTTTTTTTAACGACAACAAAACATTTTTTTATTATATATTTGGAATTTACAACGGTCGATTGGAAAAACAGTAAACACACTTTTTTTGGAAATAAAATTTGTTCGGTGTGTTGATTCGAAACGCGTGGTTACTTTATTTGTACAAAATATTTGCAAAATAATATTTTAAAATGATTCCGTTGTTGTTTTTTTTTTTTTGTGTAATATAGAAATATTCATTTATTTGTATTTCTTTATTACAATCAATGTGAAATAAAATAAAACAAAATACAATACACGGTAACTTTTAACTAATAAATCTTTTCACATAAACATTTTTATTTTGTATTAATTAGGTCATTATTTGTAAGACTGTTATAAATTATTATAAATATTTAAAGTTCCTACATCGTTGTCAATTAGCATTTTTAATTACCTCAGTAAAAATTACATAATATGTTATGTAATTTTTTTAATAAAGTTATTTCAACTCAAAACAATCCAATATGTATGATTCTGTATGGCATAAGTAAATCTTCTTAAGTGACCTAATATCTTAAGTGGGTCAAGGGAGGTCCTGAGTGGAGCGATTCATTACTCGGCCTGCACTCCACTACGGAGGTCGCCGGCTCGCTTCGCTCGCCACCTCCCCCCTTCGCTACGCTTGGCCTCGCATGGATCGCTCCACTCAGGACTTCCCTTGAGCTTCTGGCTCCCGCATTTTTTAAATACACTCTAGGGGTAGTAGCGACAAGACTAGGTGGAGTCGGGGTGCTCCGAGTCGAATCTGGACCCTATATAACCTGGTTATATATTACGTAGCACAACAAATAATTAAAAAATGCCTAAACGCGTCTGAGCAACAGTCGAATTGAATGTAGCACAATAGATTTTTATGATTAAAACACATAACGCCAAAAAACGATTATGCAAAAGTTACATTATGACACTATATGTTATGCTACATTCATTATGACAAAATAAATTAGGAAAAAAAAAATGCGATTTAAACGGCACCTTAAAAAAAATAGAACAAATAAAAAAATGCTTAAAAACTATTATGCGTCTCATCAATAGTCGAATAAAATGTAGTACAATAGATTGTTATGCTTAAAACACATGACGCCAAAAAATGATTATGCGAAAGTTGCATTATGACACTATACATTATGCTACATTCATTATGACAAAGTAAATTAGGAACAAAAAGTTATGCGTTCTAATAGGCTCCCATCTTAAGTTACATCGTGTCTACGAAATAGCATAAAAGTGCTACGCTCTCAATAGTTACGATGCTCTACGAACAACCCCGTAGCTTACATCAAACAATATTGCAACTTTTTAGAAAAAACGTCCTTACTTTTAACCGACTTCAAAAAAAGAGGAAATTTTCAACATTTCTTTTTATATAGTACTAGCGGCCTACTCCGGCTGCGCTCGGGTATTGTCATTTAAAGACTATTAATCGAAATAAAAACTATCCTATCTTTCAAGTTGGACCAGACTGCTCGCGGTGTGCCAATTTAATTTAAAATCGGTTAAGTAGTTTAGGAATCAATCGCGGACAAACATCGTGACAGAAGATTTATATATATTAAGAAGATAATCATAAAACATAATTTAGTAGAGAGAAAATTAATATAATTAAAACCAAAGTATAGAATGACGAGACGAACAGGACACGTGTCTGATGGTAAGCAACATGCCTGCCACATAACAGTGACACGCAGCTATTGGAATATGAAAAGTCCAAATCATTAGCTGCACTGCACTGCGCTCTTCACACAGAGTTATACAATGTTTTATCTCTATGTCCTGCAATTTCATTGAAAACATTGCCCTTCAAACCGGAACACAGTAATGTGCAAACATAACTACTTGAAATAATAACTGGCAAAAGTGTGGTACTTCCCCAGACGGCCTTTGCAAAGAGTTCTACCACTACATACAATAATAACTAACTCGGTATAATGTTTATTGTTTTTTTTTTAAATAAAGAGTGACGAGACGAGCAGGTCATGTGCCTGATGGTAAGCAACATGCCTGCCACATAACAGCACAATGACACGCAGCTATTGGAACATGAACAGTCCAAATCATTACCTAGCACTGCACTGCGCTCGTCACCCAGAGATCTAAGTTGTTAAATCTCTAAGCCCTGTAATTTCTCTGGAAACTGTTTGCATGTAACACGATGTATGAACTGATTTTGATGATCTTTCTTTTTCGTTTGGTCATTCATTCATCATTCAGAGGACCAATATAAATTAATGTTATCAGATAAGCGGTTTTTGATATATAAACAAAATTAACACCGATATTGCATTGTTATCTACCAGGACCTGTCTCTCTTTCGGTCTCTGACTTATTACTTTAGCACACAGATGATAAAAAAAATTGTAAAAATCTTAACTGCTTTTGGCAAGTTGTATATGTTTTTTAAATGGGAAAAACAATCAAACTCGCAGCACTGTTACCATTATTGATACCTTTGTAAATAAGTGTGTAACATATATTGTGTTTTCACTTCTATCGCCACTCCTTTAGCACACATTTTTCAAATCAAAATTATTTATTTCAAGTTACATGACTCATAGAATTACAATGTCATGAATATTAATACTAAATCCTACTAATATTATAAATGTCAATGTATGGATGTTTGGATGTTTGTTGCTCAATCACGCCCTAACGTATGAACGGATCGGACTGAAATTTGGAACACAGATAGATTATAGTCTGGAAGACCACATAGGCTACTTTTTATCCCGAAAAAACAACGGGAACAACGGGAACTACGCGGGTAACACCGCGGGGCGCTGCTAGTATATACTAAAAATATGAATATTCAATTTTAATAAAATATTTTTTGAAGTGAAAACTTCCTTTGGCGCACGACAGCCACATTTTTTGTGGGCTGTGATTGCATTCAAGCGTCACGCGCGGGAATGATAAGAAATCTTTTTTTTTTTTAATAAAGAGTGACGAGACGAGCAGGACATGTGCCTGATGGTAAACAACATGCCTGCCACATAACAACACAGTGACACGCAGCTATTGGAACACGAAGAGTCCAAATCATTACCTAGCACTGCACTGCGCTCGTCACCCAGAGATCTAAGTTGTTATATCTCTAAGCCCTGTAATTTCTCTGGAAACATTGCCCTTCAAACCTGAACACAGTAATGTTTGCACATTACTGCTTGGCGGTAGAATAAATGGCAAAGGTGTGGTACGTCCCCAGGCGGACTCTGCTAAGAGTCCTACCACTACAAAATAAATAATCTTCGGGTAAACTCGGGACTATGGCCATTGGCCATGCTAACGCATTTCTAGATGGTCATGCTCATGGCCACGGCCTCCGGTTCACCCGCGTAGTTTCCAGTAGTTTCCAAAGTAAGCCATCAAATTCTGGGTTATAAGTTTTCACTTCTATCGGCAGTTCCTATGACTGCCAATTATTTTCTCTATTGCTATTCCACATTTTTATAGGTAAACATAATACTTCCCTCATTGCGTGATCCAAACTTAGTCCTATTAGTAACAGTCGAACAGTCGGCAGTAAAATAAGTCCATTAAAATGAAACGGACCCCGTCGGATGGAAGTTGGCCGACTTCTCTCGTTCCTCATCGGCCCAGTCGATGAACGATTAATTTTTGACACTCATAACATTATATCAAAGTCATTGGAGCGGGATTGTAATTTTAGGTAACCCGGATGTAGAGAGACTAGCTATACTCAGCTTAACTTTACTATTAGCGGTGATTTTTCTATTTGAAGTGAAAACTTATTAAAATATTTATACTGTGTCTGTTTATACTATGTATAATAAGTATGCATTTAAAAAAAAAGTATTATAAATTGCTGGCCTCGTGGCTTCGTTGGTAGTAGCTCTGCCTGCGAAGCCGAGGGACGTGGTTTCGATTCCCACCCAGTGCAAATATTTGTGTGATGAATTCAAATGTTTGCACTGTGTCTGGGTGTTTCTATGTAATAATATAATAAGTATGTATTTAAAACTATGTAAGTATTATATCAGCTATCTGGCCGCCATCATACAAGCTTTGCTTAGTTTGTGGTCAGATGGAGTTGTGTGTGAATTGTACACCAATATTTATTTATATTTAGATTCGTTGAGCATTTATGAGCTGGTCTAGTCGGGAGAATGATGACTGCCGATCAAGAGCCCCCTTTTGAGCAAGAGGATTTGAATCCTACGCACAACACTGTCTTTTCGAAGTCGTGTGCGTAATGCCGCTAGCTTAAAACCATGAAAGAAAACATCGCGAGGAAACCGAAATGTAACTAGAACCTTTCGAGGTCATGTGTCATCCACCAACCCGCACTGAACCAGCGTAGTGGATGATGCCTCTGAATCTCCTTGTGAGAGAAGGCCCCCCGTGGGAACATTTAATAGCCCAGGTTATGAGTATTTTTGAGATTGTAAAAAACAATTGAACTCACAACACTGTTACCGTTACCGACAATTAATTACTTACAACTTAATATAAGTATTTTTAAATATATGTATTCGTCGGCCAAAGTATTATAGACCATGTACAGAACCCTCAAAAACCCCGAAGGGAAAATCAAACTCAGACTGTTATGATGGTGTAAAGGTTATATTTCAAAACTCACAGCTCGGCCTAGGTAAAATTCAGAATTTAAACGTATACCGCGATTTAAGAAACCGTCGCCGCTTTCATAGCGCCATCTAGTTATACATTTGGAACTAACTTAAACATATCGCCCGCCATGAACGCATTCGCGGAATCGTTCATACAATTGTGCTGGCATCAAGAACATAACAACATGACTGTAACAACAATATGTTAGAGGCAACAAAAAATTAACATCATGAAGTTTTTCAGTGATCTTACAAAATAATAACTAGAGCCCTGTGCTGATTCTTAAACTAAGGAGAGCTAAAACTCTAAGAAATACTAAAATACATATATTTTGAACAATAGCTCTTAACATAAATGTGGACTGTATAGTGGTTATTGCGCTATAGGCAATACAATTATTTTTGATAGAGGTCGCTTTATGACATTTGATTTCGACCTTACGCTCACCACACGCGTAAGCTTGTCCGAACCAGTATGCTTTGCTGTGATAATTCCGAGCAACCATTTTGCTGGCGGAAGATCATCTTCCCTGATAAGTACAACATCACCAACCTTCGGTTCAGATGCGATGTCCTTCCACTTGTAACGATGTTGTAGTTGAGTTAGATACTCCCGCGACCACCTACGCCAGAAATATTGCAACATTTTCTGCGTTAGGTGCCATCTATTTAGCGAAGAAATATTGGAGTCTACATATTTTTAATCAGGGGCTACCACCAAGGGTTCACCCACAAGGAAGTGACCTGGCGTGAGAGCATATGGCTCGTTTGGATAAGATGGAAGCTGCGAAATAGGCCTTGAATTGAGGCAAGCTTCAACTTGAGACAACAGAGTTGTAATTTCTTCAAAGGTTAGGGTGCTCGTCCCTATTGGTCTTTTCGGCGAGGTTGGAGTTTCGCAAACGTCCACCTACCCTCAGGATGCTATCAGCGTCGATAAATAGATTCAGCGAGGTATGTTTATTTCTCCTCTGAACCTTTTTATTTCCAAATAAATCCTTCATTTCCTGTTGAAACCAATTTCTTTAACTCAATTTGATACATGTGTTCGTTAACACGTTTTTTTTTCATTCTTCAGCAGTTAAAATACCTTTAGGCCTTGGAGCGAGTAATCTTCTACAGTACGCGAAAACTGCTGGTAAGTCGCGTTAAGGAAGAAAGCTTCGACAGGATTGATTGCTATTAGGTACTTCACTGTATGCATTTTTTTTTTTCATCAGTTTTGTATCGTTTTCATCTGTTTTGCAATCAATACTTTTCTGTTTCAACCATTCCGGATCCTTTTGCCACAACAGCAGGTTCACATATTCTGAAGGCTTGACTTCTCTAGATACGCAATCGGTTGGGTTTTGCTGCGAAAACACGTGTAACGACCTGGTTTCCATCAAGAACAGTATGAATATCGGCTACTCGATTTGGATCAAATGTCTACTTCTACTAGGATGGCTTTTCAACCATGCTAGAACGACTGACAAATCTGTCCAAGCGTGAATATGTATCCAGCACAGTAACAACTTTGCGCAACAATTTAGACAGTAGAACCATTCCGCGCAATTCCAGTTTTGGGATTGAGATTTGTTTTATGGGAGCTACCTTGGTTCTTGATATTACCAGTCTGGGATGGATGGAACCCTTCTGGTCAATGACACGAACATAAACCACAGCAGCAAATACCACGTTCGATGCGTCCGCAAACCCATGTAGCTCAACGAATTGGTCATCACTGGAAACATGAATCCAGCGTAGGATACGAAATTTATTAAGTACATTTAAGTCAACCCTGAAGTTAAGCTAGTCTGTCAGCAATAACGGTGGCAGTTCGTAGTCCCATTAAATCCCTGTCAGCCATATTCTTTGGATGAAATACCTTGCAGTTGCATGAAGGCCGGCGCTATCCATCCGTGGGAATCGAACAACCTTGCTATGTCGGAAATTACTCTACGTTTTGTTACAGGTGTCTCCAACGATGGAAGCTGAACTGTGTACTCGAACTTACCGAAACCCTATGATGTGGTGGGAATACCGCATCTGGTTTGTCTTCATCATGAACTTCCTTCAAATGTTCAAGATTCAAATATTCAATGATTACCCTGACATACTCTTCGTTGATTTCTGGATTGTTCAGGAGACGTTTTTCAATAAGAAGAAATCTTTTCTTTGAGATATGTTGATAGTCGCCATATTTAGACTGAGGATCTGGAGTGCAAAAAGGCAATCTGACCACGTAACGACCAGATTCATCTCGTTCAGTGTTTTTTGCGTAAAACCTTTCGCATTCTTGTTTTTTCTTAGGGATGTCCTTCTTCTCGGTTGAATGTGGCTTAGTTTCAAGTTTTCCAAACTGTTTCAGAAGATTGTTTTCTTCTGACTGAACCGAATGCGTGCTGACAACTACGTTGTGGCACGTCTCTATCAAGCCACCTACTTCGCTTACAGTGCCAGATAGGATCCAACCAAGCTTTGTATTTTGGGCAATAGGTGAGCCTGGTGGACCTTTGATGAATCCCTCTAACATGATCTGGCTGTAAACATCTGCGCCTAGCAGTAAATCTATTTTATTCGGAGTGTCATACGATGGATCGGCTAATTCCAATGATGCTGTCACGGGCAAGTCACGAACGAACACCTTTCGTTCGGGAAGGAGAGTAGTCAGTTTGGGTAAAACATAAGCTTTAACTGGAATGATAAAGCTGGGATCAAGGCGAGATTGAATTTTGATAAACACTATCGACTTACAAGCAAGAGAAGCTTGTTGATCACCGCCTAGACCTGAGACAAAAGTTTTGACTGGACTCTTCTTCAGTTTCAATAACTGGACTGAGGACTCCGTAATAAACGAAGCCTGAGACCCTTGATCAAGCAAGGACCTTAAACAAATCGAAGACCCAGTTTTTAATTTGACATTCACCAAAGCTGTGGCTAACAGTACCTGGCTGCTAGCTGTTGCAAAACACGTCATAGCTTTGGTGGACTCGCTTGCTGATGATACTGAACCCGAAGTGCCTGAAATGACACCATCCTTTCTAACAGACTGATTTAAAATGGCTTCGCTAATCTCCTTCGAAGCGTTCTGCGGGTGTAAGAGTGAGTGGTGTTTTCGCTTACATAAACGGCACCTTGTAGATTGACGGCAGGTGTATGCTGAGTGGTTCGGACTTAAACAATTAAAGCAGAGATTACTGGTTTGAGCAAACCTACGACGCACAGCAACTTCTTCGTTAGCAAATTGTTTACAATGGCATAGTTTGTGGTCATGTGAGCAAAAAAGACATTTGCTTACATTTCCATCAGCGATGTGAAGCGACACAGCATTTTTATTTCGACTGGTGCTGCCTTGTCTGTTTCCACTTTGAGGCTCGATACATTCTAAAGTTCGGAAACGGGTTTCGAGAAATTCTTTAAAATTACACAGTTTCGGTAACTCGTTTACTGAGGTGTTATTTGTAGTCTCCCACAATTCCCGAGACTTAGAATCGAGTTTGTTACTGACAATAAATATTATTATAGTATCCCAAGTGGAAACATCGACTCCCAAATTTTCAAGCGCGTGTAAACATTCGTTTGTAGTATCTAATATTTCCTTAACGGCGCTTGAAGATTCAGTTGTCGCAGTCTTTAAACTCATAAATCGCTTCAGTATACAATTAGCCATAACTCTTTTATTGTCATAGCGTTTTTCTAATTGAGACCAACAATTGCTATAATTATCCGCTGTTACCGGAATATACTTAAGAAGCTGCTCCGCTTCGCCCTGAATGTGAGTCTTCAAGTAATAAAGTTTTTGAACGTCATCCAAACCCTTATTATTATGGACAAGTGATATAAATAAATCTTTGAAACTAGACCAATCATTATATTTGCCAGTAAAAGTGGGGATCGTAATTTTTGGCAATTGCACTCTTACTGTTTTGTCGGAACTAAAAGAATCTGAGGTCGGCGGCGCCGCAACGCTAGGTACCGATGATTTTAATTTGCAAAGCCATTCTTTTAGTTTCGATTTGTATTCCACGTAAACATCCTCCACTTGAGTAAAAACATCACTATTGGAATAGCCTGATGCTTCGAGTTCTTTGTCAGTAATTTCATACAGAATTTTATCGTGTATTTGATTAAAAGATTGCCAAAATTGATCAAGAGTTTCTAGTCGAGTTTCTACGTAAGACAAACTTATTTTTTCTTTGCCTTGTTTTCCAAAATTAGTTTTTGACTTTAAAATTCTATCTATAATATTTTCTCGATGTCTAAACAATTTATCCATTGTAACAATCTTGTAATACAATAGCCGCTAACATAAATCCAAACTTGAAATATTCTAAGTCTAAAACACTTACAATATTTTACGAATTCGAAGTGTATTTTTTCTAAGTGTTTGAAAATAAATAATTTGCTATGAAATCGGGCATAGGTTCCCCGTCTCAACCATTTTAACAAAATTATTCTAAGTTCATGTAAACACTTGTATTATTTTATTAAATTAATCTTGAACTGAAGTCTCTGATATTCTTTAAGTTATTCACTGCCAAATAATAAGGTTCAAAATGTACTCACTGTTGTAATCCACTAATTGATATATTCACTCTCTAAGACACTTCACCTGTTGACGTTGATACGGATGCTCCACCTCGGTCCGGCTATTGGTCGAACTGGTCGACTTGGCGATAGTTAGCGCGGCCTGTCCACACTAACTCTTGCACTTTCTGTGGCTCTTGCTGCCGCTGAAAGTTGATGGCTTGCCAAATGGTCCTGCCGCTGCTGGTGTGGTGCTTTCCAAAGCAAGCCAGCACACTGCCACCAGTTGCAAGCTGAGCGCCTTCTGTCTGGTGCCGGGACCGTACACGCCAACTGCCCCTCTACGTCACTGTGCCTTACTCCGGCTACGTAGGACCATGTACAGAACCCTCAAAAACCCCGAAGGGAAAATCAAACTCAGACTGTTATGATGATAAATAGATATTCCTTAAAGAATCAAAAGGTTATCTTAAAGATATGGTTTTAGCGATAAGATCGCCTTTTGTATCCAAGATGTGTTGTTGTTTTGTGTTTTACTTTTTGTCAACTGTGTGTACCAATAGATTGCTTTGTGTTGTATTGTAAATGTCACCGTAAAACTACAATCACCGTCAGCTTACAATATAACGTGTGAGATTATAAGTAAAGAATCCAGCGGCAGATTAGGCGACATTTGCATTTGCATCGTAACATCGTTAGATTGTAATCTAACAGTTTTTACATTTTTACGTCACGTTGACATATAAGTACATATACATAATGCATCGCCGCGTAAATATTGTTTACGTACGTTATAAGAAGAATTGCTCAAGTTTTTGAAGTGAAAACTTCTTTAGACCCGCCTAGACAACTTTTTTGTGGGGTGTAAATTGATTTCTAGCGTCAAGCTCGGGTATGATAAGAAATCTTCGGGTAAACTCGGGACCTTGGCGATTGCCAATCGCCGATTGGGCATCTAGAAATGCGTTAGCCAATGGGTAATGCTGAAAGGGTGTGGGCTCGCCATCATGGCATGGCCATCTAGAATTGTGTGAGCCAATGGGAAACACTGACGCACTTCTAGATGGCCATGCCATGATGGCGAGGCCACCCCCTCCGGTTACACCCGTGTAGTTTCCAAGGTAAGCTAATACAATTCTGAGTTATAAGTTTTCGCTTCTATCGGCAGTTCCTATGACTGCCAATTTTTTTTACTTCCGACGACATGTACAGAATGCCACAGTTTGTTTTTGTGATCACATCACAGTACATGTCATCCATGAAATATTAAAAATAAAATTAAACAGTTATCTCGTTTTTTTTTTCACGAGGATAACACCCAGAGTCGTAAGCAGAACAAATTTAGTTTTCATACAAAAAATCTGGCTCTTCCAAAACACCGTATGTCTTGAACGGTATAAGTTGCAGTAAGTTATTATCTAGCAGAAGCTAATTGCGCCCTGTAGGCGGTGCTTAATGCACGACTTACTTAAGATTTCGCGGAGACGATAACTTAACTTACTTAAGTACATTTGGAAGGCTTAATTTTCCTTGTCGGTAAAAATATATCTGTGCACGATTACAACAAAGTTTTTCGTGAGGAAAACACGAAAATCAGACTTGAGGTCATATTTTTGGTGATATCTGGTAATATATGGACCAGTGACCACGTTAAATATATTTCTTTTTTGTTTAAACGGGCAGAGTAAATATCCAATGTCAGCTACATTACACTACTTACACTAAGCACATCTGAATTGTCCTTAGATAGACCAATGAAGGTCTAAAAAATAATCAAAATGTTCAAGCCCACTACCAGTCGGAAGCTTGTCCAGCTTGCTGGCTGTATTACCACGCTGAATGGAAATGCTTTTACGTTAGGCCAAAAAAATGCCCGCATTTTGGTCATGCGTGAAATAAAGAAATTGTAAACTTTCTTTATTTATTTCTGTTTTACTTCAAAAACCTTGCAATGGTATGTATTATTGTTAGAATGTGTTCATCGCGTAATTTTACTATGTCAATAGTCTTTGTTGCTCATCACGTTCTGAGTTTTTTCCAAGATTGTGTCGATCCCAGATTGCCCGAAAGAAATTTGTTTCAGCAGTAAAACCGCTAGTTGACCATTAGTGTTACTATTTTATATGTAGATAATATACTTAATTTAAATGCTGTGAACAAATAAGAGTTTTCGTTTATTCATAATTCGAATACGTCATTCAGTGTTAATCCACTAAACAGTCAGGTTATGTGCTGTAACCGTAAACCTCGTGATCTGGCGATCGGCGGCCCTGGCTCACCGTAAACAGCGCTAATTGACGGCAGTTCAACTGCTCGACTGACGTGAACTACACTGATTTTAGCATTAACTCTTAGTTGTTTCACCAGTGGTATCAGTTAAGATGGTAAATTACTAAACAACACGTGGTTAATCATTTTATTTACAGCCATTTTTGCAGTGATATGACTGTATGCAGAGTCTGGGTGGGGAAATACCACACCATTGGCAGTACTGCTATGCGCAGGCTTGTTCCATCTACATCTTGTTACCATCAGGCGTATGGCTTGATCGTACCGTTACTCAGTACTATAATAATTTAAGAAATTTGTTCAGAAACACATTAAAAAGATGGTAGTTGCTTAGATCCTTCCTTCTATGTGTCTATTTATTACGAATTGCCCTATAATTTCGGTGACCAAAAAAATACTGTTAGGAATACGGGTCGTATAACTGTAACCGTAGCATGCATAATCGCTTAGGAACAGACGATATGGCGGTTTAGCATAATAGACCTATTAGTGTTAAAATAAAAATGTATTCTATGTCATAATGCAAATGTTTCAGCTATACCTATTGAGAAAATGAAAGACTACGTTAGTAAGGAGGCATTATTTCACAATACTTTCTTGATGCTTTGATTGCTACAATTTCTCATCGTACATTTTTTTCCGTGCGGTAAAGTGAAAATTACTGGCTGAGATTGTAATCGGTGCACTGTTTCTTGCAGCGTTGGTTTGTCCTGTAAAGAAAGTGTCCTGAAATTAGACTGGACTGTCCGTAGTTCAAAAAACCGACAACGTTACATGGTTGATGTATAAAAATTTCATAGACTGGAACGAAGAAGTCGACTCCACCTTCGCGCAAGAACATATAGGCATGTACGTGGAAAGCGTTGTGTAAGTGGGTTTTCCTGATGGATACAAGCCAGATGTCTGCAAGCGGTTGTCTTATTAATTTCAACCCAAGTCGACATTCTTATACATTTCTGTTATTTATTATATTTATTTTGTGGTGGTTGTACTTTGCGGAATTCGTTTGGGAAGCATCGCCGCTTTGACAGTTACCTATACCAAGCAATAATGAGCAGACTACTGTGTTGTAGTTTAAAGGGCAATGTTTCAGTAGAAATCAGAAGGCAAAGCGGTATCTGCAGTATCTATGCCGGCCAGTTTTGTTTTGTTATAAGCATACAAGGTATAATACACGTTAACGCTTGCCTTCACTCGGCGAGTGACCACGAGCGATGGCAAGCCAAGACAAATAGGATATCTACACGTTGGCGTTGCCCATCACTCGGCAACGCTCAGCCAACGTGTATATGAGGGGCATTATGCTTTATGATGTAGTTCTGAGCAGTTTTCCAACTAAATTCGATCTCTGAACTCAATTTCACCGCCGGATTTAACTGACAAGTTACCGTAGATATTTTGAAACAGTAGCGGTATCTGACAGTCAACTAAACACGTCAAGTTGTCATGCTCCCGGCGCATTGCGCTATCGAATCGTCAAACGTCACGTTCCCTGCATCGCGTCACGTTCTCTGCTCTGCATCGTGTCACGCGTTGCTCGTAACGCGTCGTTTCTTGCATCGCGCAACGCGTTGCTTGCATCGCGCAACGCGTTGCTTGCATCGTGTCACGCTCTCTTCATCGCGCAACGCGTTGCTCGTCTCGCGTCGCGTTGCACATCGCGCTTGTTAAAAATTTCACTGTCTGTTCCAAAGTTGGATTAGTCGAAAATTATTAGAAGCTGTTCAAGTTAGACAGCTGCTTTTTACAGGCGTTTGCACACAAACACCTGGGTGAGTGACGCGGTTTTCCCAAAAATATCATATCATATGACTATTTATTTATATTTTGCTTTTAAAACTAATTTTATGCTTTAGCAAAAGAAAGTATATCCTATACAATACAAAGTATTTATATTATATTACGCCGAATATTACTCCTGAAATAAAGGAACGGAAAGCATTTCCACACAATATTGCATTTTGGGCTAAAAACGATATTTAAATTGGATGAAACGTGCAAATTTATTTTTTAAGGCACATATGAAACCGATCGTACACATAATTATTTATTATTTAATATTTACGCCATGTACAAATAACTTGTTAAACTGCACTGTGCTGTGCTGGGTAGGCATGTTTCTTGCCATCAGGCGCATGTTTTGCTCGTCCCTCCCTTGTCTTCTACATTACATAAAAATAACTTTAACAATCTAAAAAACTAAATAAACTTCTAACCACCATATTTACTCAAGGCTCAACCAAGCCAAAGAGCTCTTCCAATCTTTGAGTTTATTAAAATTGTTTTACATAGTCCACTTCTGAAACATGTAGGTAACGTCCTCAAAGAGACAAAATTGAGGAACAGTAAGGTTTTGTTGGAAGGCAGCAAGTTACTTGAATAGTTTAACCAGTTCCAGTTAAAGTACAGTAGATTATTATTTTAATCAATTTATCTCACCCTACATATAATTCGATTGCAGAGCGAAGGCATCTCTCCCCTCCCTCCACTTTTTCCGGCTTCATCATCATCATCAGCCGCAAGACGTCCACTGCTGAACAAAGGCCTCCCCCCTAGATTTCCACAACGAACGGTCCCGCGCAACCTGCAACCAGCGGTTTCCAGCGACCTTTGTGAGGTCATCTGTCCATCTAGTGGGAGGCCGTCCAACACTGCGTCTTCCGGTTCGTGGTCGCCACTCGAGAACCTTTCTTACCCATCGGTTGTCAGTTCTTCGAGCGATGTGGCCTGCCCATTGCCACTTCAGCTTGCTTACTCGTTGAGCTATGTCGGCCACTTTAGTTCTTTTGCGAATATCTTCATTACGGATTCTGTCGCGCAAAGAGACTCCGAGCATAGCTCTCTCCATAGCTCGCTGTGTGACTTTGAGCTTTGTTATGAGGCCCACAGTTAAGGACCACGTCTCAGTTCCATAAGCCATCACTGGCAACACGCACTGGTTAAAGACTTTTGTCTTTAGGCATTGGGGTATTTTGGACTCAAAGATGTGTCGAAGTTTCCCGAACGCTGCCCATCCGAGTTGGATCCTTCGCTGGACCTCTTTGTCGAAGTTGGATCTACCTAATTGGATCTTTTGACCCAGGTAGACGTATTCGTCAACAACTTCGAGTGTGGTATTCCCAACAATAACCGGTACAGGTGAGACATGCACATTTGACATGACCTTCGTCTTGTCCATGTTCATCCTCAAACCAACCTGTTGGGATACTCTACTGAGGTCCCTGAGCATTGCACCGAGGTCCTCCAGCGACTCCGCCACAATGACTATGTCGTCGGCAAACCGAAGGTGAGTGATGCATTCGCCGTTGATATTGATGCCATGTCCGTTCCAGTCCAGTAGCTTGAAAACGTCTTCCAGCGCAGCAGTGAACAGTTTCGGAGATATAACATCTCCCTGTCTCACGCCTTTCTGTAGCTGGATATGTTTTGTGCACTGGTCCTGTAATCGGACAGACATTGTGGCTTTGCTGTAGATACACTTCAACACTTCGATATAGCGATAGTCGATGCGACATCGCTGGAGAGACTGAAGCACTGCCCAGGTCTCGATGGAATCGAAGGCTTTCTCATAGTCCACATACGCTATACATAGTGGCCGATTATACTCCTCAGTTTTCTGTATAATCTGCCGGAGCGTATGTATGTGGTCTATGGTACTATAGCCTTTTCGGAAACCGGCTTGTTCGGGTGGCTGAAAGTCGTCAAACCTGCGTGCGAGACGATTCGTGATTACCCTCGAAAACAACTTATAAACGTGGCTCAGAAGTGAGATGGGTCTGTAATTCTTCAACAAGGTGTTATCACCTTTTTTGAAGAAGAGCACCACTACACTTCTGCTCCACGCTTCTGGCGTATTACCGTCAAGTATGACGGAGTCGAACAGCTTCTGGAGGACTTTAAGTACCGGTTTTCCACCCGCTCTCAGAAGCTCAGTCGTAATTCCGTCATCGCCAGGTGCTTTGTTGTTTTTAAGTTGTTTGAGGGCCATCCTAATCTCATACAGGCTGACTTCCGGGATATCTTCGGTAAAGTGCCGGGTCAGCTTGGCTCTGGGGTCTTTTGCCATGCTAACGACAGGTTGTGCTTGTGTAGAGGTGTATAACTGTTCATAGAACTTCTCAATCTCCTCCAAAATCTCGGGCTTCGACGAGACTACGTTACCGCTATCGGTCTTCAGTTTGGCCAGCTGACTTTGCCCAAGAGACAGATTTCTTGCGAACACTTTCGAGCCTTGGTTCCGCTTGATCGCTTCTTCAATACACGAAGTATTGAAGCAACGTATGTCGCGTCGCACACAAGTAGAGATCCGTCTATTGAGCCGTCTGTATACCGTCATGTCGACCGAAGACTGCAACCGCATATCTCGCCTAACTGCCATGAGATTTAGAGTATGATCGGAGAGCTTTTGGGTTCTATTTTGGCGTCGGCTCTTATAAAATTTCCTGCCAACTGCTTGAACAGTTTCCATAAGCCTGTCGTTTATTTCGTCCGCCGTTACGCATTCATCTAAGGCTTCGAAGCGATTTTGAAGTTCGAGTTGAAAGTTATCGGGATCTTCGATTTGAGTATAATTTGGTCGGAGCGTGGACTTCATTAGACGTGATCTTTCGAACTTAATGTTTAGATTCAGCGTGCCTCTTACAATACGGTGATCGCTGCCGGTCTTAACCCTACTGATCACAGAGACATCGCTGAATATTTGCCGTTTAGTCGTCATAATGAAGTCGATCTCATTTTTTGTGGAACCATCTGGGCTAATCCATGTCCATTTTCGTTGTGGTGGTTTCTTGAAAAAGGAGTTCATCATAAAGAGGCTCTCCCTTTCCAAGAAATCAGCTAGACGTTGCCCTCTTGGGTTCCGCTGCCCATATCCGAATTTTCCCACTCTCAACTCATCACCGCTACGTTTGCCCAGTTTCGCGTTGAAGTCTCCCATCACAACCGTGAAATGTGTTGGCGAGACATGTATGGCTTTGGAGATGTCCTCATACATGGTCTCAACCTCTTCGTCGGGATGTGTCGAGGTCGGTGCGTACACCTGTATGACCTTCAATGAATACCGGTCGGTAATTTTAAGTACAAGGTACACGACCCTGCTCGACACACTCTCGATCATTATCACGTTGTTGACGAGAGACTTGCGGACTAAAAACCCGACACCCCCTTGGGATTGTTGATCTCCCTCCCGGTAGTAGAACAAGTTGCCGGATTCGAGGGTTATCCTGTCCTCGCCCTGTCTACGGACTTCGGATAACCCTATGATATCCCAGCGCAACTTGTCCACTTCTTCTTCCAGCTCCACAATCTTTTCGTCAGCCCTCAAAGTCCGTGCGTTAAACGTTGCCAGGTCGAGTCGTTGGGTTTGGTGGCGGGGCGTCTGACGGGGATTCTTCGCACCCCATGCTCCACCGGAACCAAGGCTGCCACCAGCGCCTGGAATAGCAGAGCCGCCGGGGACTAGGGGCCGTTTCTTTATTGTGTTCTTCATAGGGGGGGTATTTGCCATAGTCACCACGCTTGGCAGGCGGGTTGGTGACCGCGGAGCCAGCCCTTTGCACCGATGACGCCGCTGCCCGTCACCGGTCTGGTCAATTTAGGACTGGCTTTTAAATGGTTATACCGCCATTGGTTCGGTCGTCAGAGCCTCGTTAGTTGGCAGCAGGGTGTACCACGCGCAGGAGAGATTGACATTTGGGGAAGCTAGATGTTTAGTGCTTCCCCCTTACACCCCTTTTACCGGCTTTTCCGGCTTAACAATCTTCCAATATATAAATCGTCCAACCAGTAGATAGCCGTCTTAATTATACCCTACATCTAAAAAATATCAACATTACAAATATGAATTATCCCATAAGGATATTTCTCTGCAAAACTGCAACTGACTCCAAAAATAAGACGATAAACTAAAAGTTCCTAACTCCAAAATATCTTCCGCCCATAATGAGCTGTAAACATTATAATAATCGCAAAAAACAAGTTCAACTTTGTTGGGAAGTTTGCGTGAGATAGGACTTGAAGTTAGCGGCCAGAGGTCGCCGGTAATTACAATAATTCACTTAATAACCTGACTGAAAAGGCTGGGGTTTGAATGTAAAACTGCAGGATGTGAAAAGCGATGGAAATTGTTCCGTTAACTGCGGCTCTTGTTTTTATACCGACGAAAAAGAAGTTTAGTGTTTCACGTGTTTGCTGTGATATGTACAAAGATCTATATTAATTGCGGTTCGTACATTTATGATAACTCTCCATAGAATAACAAAATGAAGAAGATATTACTAATAAATAATCAATCATACTGAAAACATTATACTTCTTTTAAATTTATTCTAAATTATTATGATTCAAATCGCGAAAGTTTAAAAACTATTATAAATCATTAATCAATTTATACAAAGAGGTCATCCGGCTTCGTAGGGTACTTACTTGGTGCTGCTTTTTCCATCCCTGGTCAAGGATCCAGAAGCCGACTCTAAAGAAAGTGAAAGGCTGTGCAAAAGTGTGAGCAAGTTATTCAACTATTAATTTAAAGGTAATTATTTTAATAATGTTCCGGTTCGAAAGGCAACGTTTTCAGCGGAGTTTCATAGGTCATAGAGATAAATTATCTCATAATATAAAGTATCTGGGTGACGAGCGCAGTGCAGTACTAGGTAAAGATTTGAACTCAGTTCCAAGGGCTGCGTGACACTATTTGTTATGGGCAGGCGTGTTGCTTACCATCAGGCACGTTTCCTGCTCGTCCCGTCACTCCATAGCTCCATACTATAAACATTAAAGCTAACTACCTAGTTGAAGAGAGATACCTATAGGTACCTAGTCGATTACCCCTTAAAGAGGCACGCAAAACATCGGACAATACCTAAGTATATTTATTTTATTTTTACTGGGAATATTTTTATTTTGCAAAATTTGTGAGTACTGTACGAGTAGTAGACGAAACAAACAATAATAAATAATTTATTGGTAGGAATATTGATAAATTAGTTGAAACTATTCTTAATTTAATCATCAAGTTACCATTTTGCTCCAAAACGAGTAAGATAATAATTATGTGAAACTAAAGTTCTGTCGGCGTTTTATCCTCGCTACAAAAATATCTGCAGAGCTCAAGAAAATAAAGTAGAGATAAACTTTTGCTTCGTTTAATCACTGGTGCCGCCATCTATCGTGCAGCGGCGTGACCTCCATACAAATTCTATCCGCCGGCAGATGGCGCTGTTATACGTCACCTGCGACATATTTATGGCCGAAAAAACGGCTTTTCGCTAGAAAACAGAATGGGTTTTAAATGACTGGGTGAATTTGCGCGCGATCTCACGAATTTGTATGCAGATTTAAGTAGAAAGATGTCTGCCGAGGAGACAATGTGTTTCTCGCTCGTGCAGACAGATCCTTTATTTATTTCGTCGCGTTCGAGACAGGTCGCTTTTATAAATCTCTCAGTTTCTTTTATTGCCTAGAGTTTATCTCCCGTGAAATCGCACTGTTTTACATCGTATAATGAGTATTTTAAAGAGATCACATTCGCAACATTAACACGAATATTTTACAATGGAAGTAGGTACCTACCTAGCTAGTATTAGTGAAGCGTTTTCAGGTTGACAGCAATAAGTGACAGCTGAGTGAAAACATACGTCAAATCATAAACTTTGACATAAGTAAATCTGACAAAATAAAGCGTTATTGCCATCAGGCGAAGGCTTGAAGCGCAATTGAGAAATACATGGTTTTGAATTCATCTAACATAGTACTAAAAACACCTCTTTAATAAATAAATAAATAATGGAGGTCCACTTGGAGAAGGTAGTCTGGTTCTGGGTCTTCAGCGTCGTGGCCCACCTCAGTTGCAGTTTGCAGTACTTACACTTTAAAACCGCAATCTGCGCAATCTATATGACCGTATCGTGGCCAACTTGAAGGCAAAGCCTATATGAGCGGCATCATAATCGGGTGACCAAATGGCATGGCTACTGAGACCTCTCGGGGTGCCGCATTGTCGAGACAAATTCCTTCGAGAGGGTCTTCCAGTCCCGCTCCCCAAGGGGATGAGGAGCGCTTGTAAAAGTTACCAGCTCTGAGGGTCTACCGCCTAAAGGCGCGGCCCCACCGCGGTGCATGCTGTGCACGGGCACGCGGCGCATTTTAGCTGCGTGTATTCATTTGTTTGACAACGTGGGTCTACGTTTCCACTGGAGTAGGGTAGACTGGGTACGAATGAAACATTTTAGCATTTATCATGCATAGCATCGGGATTTGTCAAGCAAGCGATATCGGAAACATACTAAATAAAAGGCCTTATATCTGTCTACTATAGGGCAATGTTATTTAAGATCACTGTATAGTAATTTCTGAGCGAAATCAAATTTAAAAAAAAAAGTAATTTGTTTTAACCGTCCCCATGCCAGGGTCGGTTGAAACAGTGTCTGGGGTCAATTGAAACACATGCAAATGATACAAAATATAATCAATTATTATCTTTTATTAATCATCTAATAACATGTTTTGAATGATAATGGCACAGTTGACTATCACAAATATTTTCATTAATTAATAGTCTAGTCTTTGACTATATTTATAATCTAACATTATTTTTAATCAGCCTTCACTTTTTTATTAAGTACAACTTAAGCTAAATAATAATTAGATGTTGGTAGCGATAATTCTTTGGCTATACTTATAATCACGCTCTTGTTGCTGGGTAAATAAACGATTATGGGCCTTATATCCCATTTCTTGATTGTCACCGTTACCAGTCGTTTACGTATATATCTGAACAGGGAACTGTGGTTCAGTCCATTTTTTTCTGCCGCTGTTCTCAACGAAGATCCCGCTTTCACATCTTCAAAGGCTCAATACAAGGTTCATACAAGGTATACAACCCTGCTCGACACACTCTCGATCATTAACACGTTGTTGACAAGAGACTTGCGGACGATAAGCCCGACACCCCCTTGGGATTGTTGATCTCCCTCCCGGTAGTAGAACAAGTTGCCGGATTCGAGGGTTATTCTGTCCTCGCCCTGTCTACGGACTTCGGATAACCCTATGATATCCCAGCGCAACTTGTCCACTTCTGCTTCCAGCTCCACAATCTTCTCGTCAGCCCTCAGAGTCAGCCCTCAGAGTGCGTTGTACGTTGCCAGGTCGAGTCGTTGGGTTTGGTGGCGGGGCGTCTGCCGGGGATTCTTAGCACCCCATGCTCCGCCGGAACCAAGGCTGCCACCAACGCCTGGAATAACGGAGCCGCCGGGGACTAGGGGCCGTTTCTTTTTTGTGACCATCATATGGGGGGGTGTTTGCCATAGTCACCACGCTTGCCAGGCGGGTTGGTGACCGCGGAGCCAGTCCTTTGCACCGATGACGCCGCTGCCCGTCACCGGCCAGGTCAATTTAGGACTGGCTTTTAAATGGATATACCGCCATTGGTTCGGTTCGGTCGTCAGAGCCTCGTTAGTTGGCAGCAGGGTGTACCGCGCGCAGGAGAGGTTGACATTTGGGGAAACTAGATGTTTAGCGCTTCCCCCTTACACCCCTTAAAATAATTACTTTTAATTAATACTTGAATAACTTGCTCACATCCTTTTGCACAGCCTTTCACTTTCTTTAGAGTCGGCTTCTGGATCCTTACAAGGGATGGAAAAAGCAGCACCAAGTTAGTACCCCACGAAGCCGGATGACCTCTTTGTATAGATTGATTAATGATTTAGAATAGTTTTTTGCTTTCACTTTCGCAATTTGAATAATATAATAATTTACTTAGATCGAATTTAAATTAAGTGTAATGTTTTCAGTATGATTGATTATTTCTTAGTAATATCTTCTTCATTTTGTTATTCCATACAGAGTTATTATAAATGTACGAACCGCAATTAATATAGATCTTTGTACATTTCACAGCAACCACGTGAAACACAGAACACTTCTGTTTCGTCGGTTTAAAAACACGAGCCGCAGTTAACTGAACAATTTCCATTCCTTTTCACATCCTGCAGTTTTACATTCAAACCCCAATCTTTTCAGTCAGGTTATTAAGTGAATTATTGTAATTACCGGCGACCTCTGGCCGCTAACTTCAAGTCCTATCTCACGCAAACTTCCCAACGAAGTTGAACTTGTTTTTTGCGATTATTATAATGTTTACAGCTCATTATGGGCGGAAGATATTTTGGAGTTAGGAACTTTTAGTTTATCGTCTTATTTTTGGAGTCAGTTGCAGTTTTGCAGAGAAATATCCTTTAGCAAGACTAGGTGGAGTCGGGGTCCTCCGAGTCGGATCTGGCTCCTATGTAACGTGGTTATACAAGGTGTTGCAGAAAGGTGCAACAATATTTATGGTAGTTCATCTACAATAAGTTTAGAATCATGTATGTGAAAATTACGCATGAAAGCCCAAAAAATTTTTTCCATAAAAAAATTTTTTTTTTTGTTGCTATTTCATTAGACATACCCTCTAATGGCCAGATCTCCGCACAGACTTTTGTACGACGTCGCGGCGTCGGCGGCAAGGTCGTTTGTCTGCTGTACATGCTTTAGGGTTGAAACTGGTGATTTGGTGGAAATTTTACGTCAAACTTTGACTCCAATTATCTCGTGATCTACCGTGCTGAGGGGAAAGAGACCTTGGGTGATGAAGTCTACATCAGTGGTAGAATGGACTGTTAAAATATTGTTGGGGGTAAATCCACCACGTTGTATATTACGGTGCACAACAAATATTCAAAAATGCCTAAATGCGTCTCATCAACTGTCGAATCGAATGTAGTACAATAGATTTTTATGATTAAAACACATAACGCCGAAAAACGATTATACAAAACTTACATTATGACACTATATATTATGCTACATTAATTATGACAAAGTAAATTAGGGAAAAAAATATGTGATTTAAAAGGCCACCTTAAAAAAAATAGGACAAATAAAAAATGCCTAAAAACTATTATGCGTCTCATCACTAGTCGAATTTAAATGTAGTACAATAGATTGTTATGCTTAAAACACAAAACGCAAAAAACTGATTATGCGAAAGTTACATTATGACACTATACATTATGCTACATTCATTATGACAAAGTGAATTAGGAACCAAAAATTATGCGTTTTAAATGGCACCCCCTATAAATAACAACATTACGGCTGAAGAAACTAAACCTGCAAATATCGTGCTCTAAGAAAATTATGGGTATTCTTTATTTAGTTGTCCAATAAAACTTGTCGTATGACAGGCACGTAGGGGGCAGGCCCCACCCCCGCCGTGAAGTCCCATAAATATCAGCAGTCTGAGACATTGTCAACTGGCCACCCTAATTTACGGCCAGTAATTAGAAGTTTGCACTTTGCCAAAACGATTTGCATCGATCTAGGCGAGCTCGGCGCTTATTTTGACCATTTTGGTCGGACTAGGACGATTTTTAACTTTTAACAGACTTTATAAAAGGAGGTAGGTCTTTATAGCTCCGCCAACTGAGAATCAATTTTTGAAGTGAAAACTTCTTTAATCGCGCCTAGACAGATTTTTCGTGGGCCGTGAATTGAATTCATTCGTCACGCTCGGGTTTGATAAGAAAGCTTCGGGTAAACTCAGGACCATGGCTATTGGCCATCTAGAAATACGTCAGCCAATGGGAAATCCTAAAAGGGCGTGGACAGGTCATCATGGCATGACCATCTAGAAACGCATCACCCAATGGGAAATGCTGACGCATTTCTAGATGGCCATGCCAAGATGGCGAGGTCACGCCCTCCGGTTACACCCGTGTAGTTTCCAAGGTAAGCTATCAAATTCAGAGTTATAAGTTTTCACTTCTATCAGCCGTTCCTATGACTGCCAATTTTTTATGTTGTTCTTTTGTTTGAGAAATTACACTCAAGAGGTTGGTCCTATGTAATTTTTATCGAAATCTGTACATATACCTAGCTGTTTTTGAAATATCAAGAAATAATTAGAATTTGCTTATACCTAGACGACGTATTCATACTACCAACCTATGACTATTTTTTGTTATTCTGATATTACTTCATTCTAACGTCTTCGTTCGCGACACCAACATGCACATGTACGGTGTAGTGCCCGAGCGGTGACGGAGCAGCAGAACGGGATATGACACACACACACGCTTTGAGTCTAGTTTTGACGTGATAACGTCTTATAATTCGATGAAGCCGGCTGCACGCCCACAAAACATGACGTCATGTACCGTTACCGCGTTACCGTCGGTCGTTGCCTCGCCGCATGTTTGTTACAGTTGTATTAAATTAGGGATGGGCCGAATGTGGTTTGAACCGAATACGAACTTCGGCCGAACATTCGGTAAAAATGAAAAATTCGGCCGAAGTTCGGCCGAACTTCGGTTCAATTTCGCCGCGCTTTTTCGTGTTGTGACTTGTTTACGCACTTGCTGCAATTATTGCTAGATGTGGCCCGCCCGCTCTCCGCGCTTCCCCGCAGGGCCCTAAAGCTTTGGTCTGGTGATCATGACGCACAACGCTGCGGTATGCGCCACAACGCAGCGTCACGACGCATTTAGCATCCCTGCGGAGAGGTGGTCATTTGATTTTGCCGCAGCTACCTAATTGTCTTCAAAAAATTCCATATTGACCCGTGACGCACACCGCACACCGCAGCGTTGAACCGAGAATGACGCCGCGCTGTGCGGGAGTACACCTCTCCACTTCACCGCGCTTGCCCCTCGCCGCTGACGCATACTGCGACGGAACACGAGACCATTCTCGACGTTTTTCATATGATTGAGTGTCCGGCGACGCATACCGCATACCGCAGCGTTGTGCGTCATGATCACCAGACCAAAGCTTTAGCCAGCTAGTCATTTTTGTAAAGACGTCACCAGACAAGCTGGTGCTATTGTGCTATTGTTTACATTACCACAGAATAAATATTAGACATTACGCAAATTAAATTAATTGTTTCTACGTGATATTTGTTGGTTTGATTGATAGATTTTATCATTATTTGTTTGTTACTTTGTTGTGAAGATGACTGGAAGAAAAAAATCAAGTGTTTAGACATTTTATAAAGAAACAGACGACCAAAACAAAATATTGATTAAGAAAGAAAGATTTATAAGGCTGGTTTGGTTAGTAAGAAGAGCGGTTTAATTTTGTGTTTTGTTTGATTAAGTAACCAAAGATTTTTGAGACTAGTAGTTAAAAAGACCAATTTAAGTTTTTTGTTTATCACGTATGATTACTTTTTCTAGTTCAAATAAATGACTATGAGTATATCAGACATATTTAATTTCACTGTTACTACAGATATGTTTTTTCATTAATTTCTACTATGATAGTGCAAGTACATTTAGTGCAGAATGTTCGGCATTTTAACCGAAATTCGGCCGAATGACGAAGTTCGGTTCAAGCTGCCGAAGTTCGGTTAAACCGAATGTAAAACGAATTTCGGCCCATCCCTAGTATTAATTATTTCGACCAGTAGTTCAAGCGGGGATGTAGCTCAGTGGTAGAGCGTTCGCTTTGCATGTGAAATGCCCCCGGTTCGTTCCCCGGCATCTAAAAGCTTTTTTGCATTGTTTTGATTGAAAATGACTAAATTCTACTGATTACTTTTTACATACAAATCTATTAAACAAATGAAATTAAAATTTTCTTTTGAAAAATGCTACCATTCCGTCAGTATTTTCTTAAGACGTTGTCACGTTCTATCGTCAGTAAACCGACTTTACAGACAAACATTTTTCTTTTTTGTTTAAGAACGTTTAGCGTTTAGGCTGTGGAATACTTTAACTGAGTGGGTTACAATCTTGGAGTCTTTAAATCTAGATTGAATCGGTGTCTTCAAGGTAGATGAGCACGCTCCATCGTAAACCGCATCGTTGCTTACCATCAGGCGTGATGGCAGTCAACTGTAAACCTACAAAAGTTAAGAAGACGCAAAATATTCCGTAGTTGATAAGTATCTAATACTAGTATTAGGTATACTAGTATTATTTTTTTTTCTTTGACAAAGCCTTTTTACAGCTGCATTTGATTGACGAGGCTCCTTTACAGCTTAATTCATTTTGACATTGCTATTTTATCTTATTATGTACACGGATTCTTATGCCTTATCTTATGACGTTACCAAGTGTTCTTATGAATTTATGGTTCGAATAAATGAATTGAATTGAATTGAGTACATTTACTCAAATCTAAGTTATCTAAGGTTCAGGATATTTCATTTGGGTTAATTGACGTATAAGTACCTACTTATTTAGACAAATTATTATATTCGTTGAAGTTACGTTTTTGCAGTGAGCAGTATAGTTATTACGCTCCCCGCCAAACTCATGGAACGATCTCTTGTCCAAGCGAAATTACGTATTTTTACTAAAAGATCATAATTATTTATGTTATTATTCAACAGTAAAGTTGTTGTGAAGCTAAACCTAGCAAATAAGTAATAGATAACCCAAACCTACTAGCGCTATCTACTGCGCAGTCTCGAACTATTTTTCATTGGAATATTTGTTAGTTATCTACGTTTCGATTTCAATATACCTAGGTACTGTTCAAGACATCAAGACAGATAGGCACACCAGAACTACATAAATTTCTAAAAAAGACTGAACACTGAACTGAAAATTCTTAACAAAATCTAATAGCCAACTCCGAGTCGTACGATAGGTATTTCGATAATATTAGCACGTAGGAAATAAGGAGCGAGAGTGTAGGTAGGTAGGTAGGTACCTACACTTAGACAACTAAAAAAAATAGTTCTTTAGCCCTTAGTGTACAGTCTGTACAGTTAAAATTTATAAAAATGTATGTAATGTACCTACTAGTAGCAAGATACATTACAATTGTATTATTTAATCATAGATTGTTTACAATCTACCTACCTATCTTGAAGAGGCCTGTGGATGGTAATCCATGAGTAAAATAGTGGCTAAAACTGGACGAGAAGAAAATAAGCTGTTAAAAGTTAACTTTATAAAATAACAGTTATGGGCAGATAATAATTATTCCAATAACCTAACCTAAACCATCCGAAATTCCTAACGTCGTGGATTCATAAAAGGTATCGGATATGATTATCGCGCCATCTATAATGACTAGGAATATTGTAGTAATAAAAACTAAGTAGAGTAAGTACCATCTATGAATTTATATGAAAAGTAAAGTGAAAGTCTCCTCCTTCAATTTCCGTTCCTTTTCTCTACGCCCAAGCAGCCAAGCTAGTTAAGCTAAACTTTACTAGATGGCGCAAAACGCTCAAAAATAGTTTTTAATAGGTATATTAGAATTTCATTTCTAAAACTGTTTGAAACAAGGTATTCTACAAAAAAAAACATGCTATTTCAAAAGTAGTGTCACTATTTTTAATAACAATTTTGTTAGTAGCTGATAAAATTTTACAAATTTCAAAGCCCTTTTATTTTTGATACCCAGATTGAAAGAGTTTGAAAACAATAATTAAGTAATGAGGTGTTTTCCGATGAGACAAAAAAAATATTCTAGTGCTTAGGGTTTATAGAAGGTAGATACACTAAACTAAGCCGAGCTAAGAAGCAAATTAAATTTATCTAAAATAATGTATGTGTTTGCGAAACCTCCAAAATTTTAAATTATCACAAATAATTAATTACTTACACTTTTTCCCTGAAAATGGGGTGGGGTTTGATAGTGATTAGGTAAGTACACTTTTGAGACTATGGTAGAGACTGTGGTAGAGAGAGATTTTCCTGAATCTACACCATCGCCATCTACTGTGTACGTTGGAACTATTTTTGTCTCGTCGGAAAACCCCTCATTGTAATTTGCCATTTTGTGGTGGCAGTCATCTTGGATTTGAAATGTATTACTGTCAAATAGGATAATACTATAACTAAGATTACTGTACAGTATTCAGAGTATTCTACTAGTGAAGCCCTTTTTTTGGTACCCATACTATTGAAGAAGGTTGTGAAAAAATATTTTATTCGCCATTTTGTCGCATCCACAAAATTGCTAAATAAATAAAACACAGCTAAGAACCACCGCAAAGAAACTGGATTTCAAATAAAAAAAATAACATCGAAATCGGTCCATGCGTTTGAGAGCTACGATGCCACAGCAGACACAAAAACACACAACAGGCAAAGCAGGCAGACAGACAGCATCGACGACATCGACGTCAAAATTATAACAACCGTCGGTTTGGTCGGGGGTATGGATATTGGATACATTGGATACTACTAACGATAGTGATTACTTACTCTGTGCTCTGTGGATACTATAACAACTTTACTGTAGAGGAACGACAGACGACTCACATGGCCACATGTGCTAGGCCACGATCGGTGTGCTCGCTCGTTTACAATAAACAATAAGCGAATGTCCTAAAAGCCGGTTAAGCCACACTTTATTTTGCCCATTTGGCCGGACACGCATTATTCCGAGTATTTTTTTTATTCCGCCTGGCACCGCTATCGCTCGACTCATAAAAAAAGAAGTTGCCTGCTGCATGTGACAGAACTCTGATTTTGACATTGACAATGACAATGACAGCTCCGATAATTTAATGTGTTTGTTTTGATTTTGAACCGGTAGGCTAGTTTTCCCGCCTGCTTGCTTTTCTTCATAATTCTCATGTTTTTGTCTAATTATTACAAATAAACACGTGATAGCTACTACAAATGGATCCCTACGAAATAGAATTTATAGGCGAGAACCGTATCGTTGAAGTTATACCAAATTTTTCTCATGATAAAATCTATTTAATTTGTGGTGAGTTTGGCCCGTTCCGAGCTGGTCTTCCGCTGAACGTGCCTCTGTGGCTCGCTATGATGCTGAAACAGAAGCACAAGTGCCGGATAGTGCCTCCAGATTGGATGGATATGGAGGTTTTAGAGACAATCAAAGAAGAGGAAAAACGATCGAGGTTAGCTTACCAAACAACTCTTTTTTACTGTACCTGATTACGTCTTTATCGCAAAAAATGTAGTTAACTAGTATAATATAGTATGTTGCTACGTCTCATTTTATTTAACTAGTGAACAGTTTTAAACAATTGGCACTAACACCTAACACCCTACAATTTTATACCTACATCTCGTTTGATGTTGTTAAGTGACGATCCTGTTTACGACAGCAACATTTATCTAGAGAAACATAAACTATCTCTTAAATACATGGAAAATTGCATTTATCAACTAATAAAGGGGTAATAATAGTAGTAATCGCCTCTTGTGCTTTCCCCCCAGCTAGCCTACCCAAACCAGTAGAACTCCTTAAAATGGCAGAGGATGGCCTATGGTCGCTGGCGTATTTATACACGGTCTAGATGTTAATATATTTTGGTAATTTCGATGGCTGTACTGCCCACCATACACTAAAGTGCAGTAACAGCAAAATCACGATTTCGAGTAAAACGCATTTAAAGTTAAGAATTGATTTTAAAAAATCAACAGAATGTATAAGCAAAAAAATTTGAATGTAGAAAGGTTGTAAAGGCATAGGTTCACACGTTAAAGCAATAAAAAAAAATATATCTTAATAACTGAATTTATTATGGCCATTTATTCTTTTTGGTGCCTATTACTGCATAGCCTTTTTTGTAAAAAATACCATTTTAAACTTAGTAAAATGCAGCAAAAAGCCCTATTACTGCGTTTGGATCAGTTATTTTGTCAAGAAACCCAACTAACATGCAGTAAGGTAAAAGTAGAAAAATAAAAGAAAGTAAAAAAATACTGCATTTTAGTTAGTTTTTTAAGAAAAAAGTGTTCAATTTACTAGTGCAGTAAGAAAAATAGCTAGTTCACATTTTAAAGACCGTTTATTTCTTATTATTTAATCACAATAATTCAACTCACTTATGTAAAATTTACATATCAAAAATAAAAAAAAACATCTAATTAATAAAGGACCCTGCGCAGAATGCACAACCTCCTTTGACAGTTTTCTCTTAATATTAACATATATAACATAATGTATCTTTATGTTTAACAATAAAATATAGATAGTAAATGTAGGTGAGTATTATAAAGGTGGACATAAACTTGAGATCAACATTACAGTAAAACAATCATCACACACAAAGCATTACAAGCCTTGGTAAGTCTTAGGTAGGTACATAATTAGTTTCTAAAAGTAATTTTTAACAGTATAACGCGCTTTAAAATAACATTGGTTTAGTTTAGCTTTTGAAGCCTCTTATTATTCTTACTACTAGACATAATCTTGAGATCAACATTAAAGTAAAACAATCATCACACACAAAGCATTACAAGCCTTGGTTATTAGGTAGGTACATAATTAGTTTCTAAAAGTAATTTTTAACAGTATATTAACGCGCTTTAAAAATAACATTGGTTTAGTTTAGCTTTTGAAGCCTCTTATTATTCTTACTACTAGATTTAAAATAATAAAAATGTATGTATCATACAATTATCAAAACAGATCAGAAAAATATTTACTTAGTTCTTTTGTTGTACTTATTAATAATCAGTCTTAAGTTAACTTTAAGGCACATTGTTTCTTAGAATTTGAAGATAAAAAATACAGACTATTAAAAATAAATTCAAAACACATTAACAGTTTAAGATTATTCATCAATATCAAAATTAAATTCTTCTGGTTCTTGTGACGTAGAACCAACAGAAAGATTTTTCCAGAAGATTAATCTATTTGGTGGAATAAGCGGCCCTAATACGTTTAAGATGTTTCGCTTCCTTTCCCTATCAATGCCTTTAGGAACAGTTTTTACAGTAAAATTAGGCAAGTTCTTTGATTTGAGACAATATAGTTCTTTGAATTCTATATCATCAAAGTTCTTTTTGTAAAAGAAACTATGACTTCCCCTTTTTACCATAAGATGTACAATATCTTTGATGTATACCCAGTTTCCATCTATATCTTTGTTTTTTTTATGTGAAATATGAGATTTAAAATTAACAAAATCTATTATTTCCATACTTTTGACTTCTACCTTCCCCGATTTCAATGATGTTTCAACAGCTTCTAAAAAGTCTTGATAATCGTACAGCTTACCCTTTTTGTCCATCGACTGCTCTACAAAATGGTGGAAGGAATCGGCGGACATAAAAGTATGGCCCGGTTCAAAAAACTTGAGTTCAATTGTTGTGGCAGAAATCTCTAAGTTGTTAATTATACTTATCAAGAAAGTAAAAAAACACCAGTTTTTATTTTGTGCCGAGCAATTATCAAGCCATAAAACGATGTGCTCTGCATCACGATTATTTAGTAAGAATGCTTTAAATGTACTAGTGATGTCTTCTTGCTTTCTCCCTGCCACTCCTTCATGCCAAACTGCTGCAAATACGTGACCTTTCTTGAAGTTTCCTAGAGGTACAAAGGTTTCATTGTACGCCACAAGCCTGGGGCAAAACAGAGCTGCTTTAAAGGTATCAATGCGAGGTAACATTATTACTTTTTGGAGGTCCACAGAAACAATTACAGTATTACGCTGACTATTAGCCTTTGTATCTGCATCGTACATCTCTCGGGCTAGTGTATACTTAATTTTATGATGAGCGTAGGTCTTACAAATTTGGCAATCAGTACACGGTTCTTTTACATGATCAAGGTTATGGAGGTTGAAGGTTTCACATGTCTCGCATTGTTCATGGCCGAGCTTAGCAAAAGAAATGTTCATTTTGTTTGTCAAGTGATCTCTGTAAGTTTCAAGACTGCATTTGAATTCGGGGTACTTCTCTTGGAAGTTTCCATACATATCAACAATTGTAAGGTCACTGGGCAAGTATCTCTTATTGGGTGCATGCACTCGTCTATAATGATGCACACATGGATTGAACGATTCAATATGAGCTGTGATCAAAGTACGATCTATAGCATGACAATTTGTCAAATTACGGCCATCCCTATTATCCTTTTGCTCTAAAATTGACTTTTTCAGGACAGAATTTACACGCCTGTCATTTTTTTTGTCATATCCTAAAGTGCCTAAAAAAAATACTTTGCATACCTCATGCGATAGTTCTTCTGTATCTCTTTTTGTTAAACTTACAAGTACAAGTTACGTTTCGTGGTCGTTTCAAATTCTTTGTACTTTTCTTGCAAGCCTCCTCCGTCACAAGATTTTTGATAAATATTCCTTGATGTTCCCAATTCAAAGACCAATAATATTTGTTAATTTTTTTTCTATCTTCTTCAGTAAAATGTATAGTACATAGTTTTTTACATAAATTTTGACAGGGTTCTCGCACCGGATATTTCTGTATGTTTTTGGCATATTGAAGTTCACTTTTACGTTTCCTACATGACTTATTCCGTATTTTCACAACAGGTAATTGTGCTGGCTGGGTATTGACATTGTTGACCTGAATTTCTGCTGGATCGTTTGTGATATCTAAATCTCTTAAACTCGACGATGTTGAAGATGGCTCAGGAACATAGTTTTTATCTTTTACAGAATCATCTGAATCTTCTATGAATGAATCACAGAATGATGTTGAAGGCAGCGTTTCATTACATAAAAGATCAAAGGTCGCTGTATCCACGAGATTACTAATTAAGCTGTCCTGGTGAGCTTCTGGCAGATTTATGGAGTGGTGTTTGCTTCAGAGATTTTGCTCAAATCAATATTTTGGACGACAGAGTCGTTGTTTTTATGCACATCCCTTAATATTGCTTTTGGAGGCGAGTCATTGTTATCGTGATGAGGTAGCTGCGATATCATTCTATCCGGTGGTAAGACGTCATTTTCCAAATTGCTTAGCAGTGACATAATTTGTTTTGATCTCACATTCATATTGATGAACCTGCACAGAAAGATAAACGAGAATTGGTAAGTACTTACTGACTAGTATAGGTACATTAAAACTAATTTTAATTTACATTTATACTAAAGTTTTAAATTATTTTGAAATCGAAAATGGACTGAAACTTGATTAAAATGCTAAAACGGCAAAACGGTATATCAACCAAACATAAATTTGACGCAAGTGTATGGCCGTTAAGTTTGCAATGAGATTGTAGACAGGTACCTAGAATAATTTGAATTTAGAATGAGATCATAGCGACACTGAACTGTATTAATGTATGGTTAGGTGAATACCTACCCTATCTATTTTTAGTCTATTCAAAATATAATCTCAATTCTAACTCAGTTCGTTAAAAGTCAAACCATAGGTTACCATTAGTTACGAGTTACGAGAATAATTGGCCTACTGATTGATATAGGTACATAGATACTACTTTTTAAAGTCAATAAATACTTATAATACATAAATAGAAAACCATCCAAACACAAACAAATGATAGTTATTCAACACACGAAACATTTTATGTAAGGATAGAAAATAACCTATTAGTTAAAGTATCTGTTTAAAGTACGTCTTAATACTATAAAAGTTTTATTAATCATAATAAACTTAAGTAATATAATTATGTAATCTTACCCGCCAAATCCTGTCGCCAAAAAAACGTAAGCAGTGCGAGCGACGCCGACGGGCACGTCCACACTGGCACGGTTCACTGGAGCGACTGATTAATTAAGTCAAATCGCATGCAATCTAGCAGTAAATCCTTTGCACACTCTGTCTCACAAATAAAGTTTTATCTATTCAAACCGACTAAAATGCAGTATCAGCTTGATACTGCGTTTAAATTAGTTTAATTTACTATAATTTGTTAAACTTGATCCCAATTAAAATGCAGTATTTAAAACATTAACTGCACTTTAGCTAGGAATAATCATATCTGTGTCATTATGCTATCCAAACTAATCTGCAGTAATGCTGTATTTTACTGCGTGTTAGTCAGTTTATAATGATAAAAGAATGTTAAGTATTCACAACTAAAATGCGACAAGCTTTGATTTTACTGCATTTTAGTTGGGAGTTCGTGACAATAAATTGTATTTTCTTAATTTGCAGTAAAAATAGCTTGTATGGCGGTAAATTTTACTGCGTATTAATTTTTTTTTTAATTTTTTTCCAGAAATATAAAACTATCTAAAGAACTGTAAAATTATATTGCTTACTGCATTTTAGTTATGAAACCTTAAAATTTAATCTGCAGTATAATTTATACTGTATTTTAGTTGGGAAATCACGCCAAATTGTTAATTTTTTTCGTTTGCAGTAAGTGAAAACTGTTAAATAAAAACCATTCTAATAGTCTTAGAAATAAGTAAGTTAATTCAATAGCAAGCTTAAGAAACCCGCTTTCAGAATCACTAATAAAACGAAAAATCACAAAAGGGCTGTTACTGCTCTTTAGTCTCTGGTGGGCAGTGTACAAGCCATCTAAGACACACGCAAAATAGGCGCATCGAGACGTCGAGTTGCGGAAAACAGCCCGCCTACGAATACGAAGCCATCTAAGCCTTCATTGGTCCCTTTCAAAAAGGGTGTTCCAATATCCTTCACATTCTTATTTCCATCCTTACCTTCTCCATATTACAGTTACAATTTAATTAAACCACCCACTAAATGAGAAAATTAAAACATTCCAGATTCTTCACAAAAATGCCAAATGAACACTACATGGTAGAAGCTAAACTAATCCTCGGTGCAGCTTCCGATGACATTCCAAATGCAGCAGAAATCAAGACAATGATCAAAGACATCTGGGATATCCGCATGTCCAAGCTGAGAACGTCTACGGACGCTCTGATGAAGTCTGGGGGAGGGTATGGTCGGCTGGACCATTTGACCATGATGGAGATCAATTCTGTGAAGCCGTTGCTGCCGGCAGCCATGGATAACTTGCTGAAACTACAGCTGGTAAAATCTTAGAATAATGAGAAATTAATTCAACCGATGACAATGAAAAAGATTTACATATTGTATCCAATTTTTGAGATACTGGTTATTCTGTCAAAGCTGTCCTTAGATGTTATTCAAGAAGCAGCGTGTTCCCTCTTCATTCCCTTACTATTGAGTCTCCACCATTTATTTTACCACCATGTAATCTGCAAATATTATTGTGGTCCAATTTGAAGGGAATACCAACTTCACCAAAACCAAAGCTTTTCTTATGCCAAACATTAACTAAAGCAAAAAGTAACCTTAGCTCAAAATCAATGTCAAAGTTGTATATACATAAATGTACAATTTATTTGCAAATTAGTGAAAAAAATGTATAAGGAACAAAAGTAAGAATGAACACATGGTACAAACAAATAGTAGTAAACAAATACAACTACAAAGTTTAAAAAAAATTGGCAGTCATAGGAACTGCTGATAGAAGTGAAAACTTATAACTCAGAATTTGATAGCTTACTTTGGAAACTACGCGGGTGTAACCGGAGGGCGTGGCCTCGCCATCATGGCATGGCCATCTAGAAATGCGTCAGCATTTCCCATTGGCTCACGCATTTCTAGATGGCCATGCCAAGATGGCGAGGCCACGCCCTTTCTGCATTTCCCATTGGCTGACGCTTTTCGAGATGCCCAATCGCCAAGGTCCCGAGTTTACCCGAAGATTTCTTATCATAGCCGAGCGTGACGCTAGAACTGAATTTACACCCCACGAAAAATCTGTCTAGGCGTGGCTAAAGAAGTTTTCACTTCAAAAATTAAAATTGAATTGTGAGATAATTGTTACACTTACAAATGAGTGTCAATTATTTTAATTGTAATGAATAAATGTTGATACTACTACTTTATCTTAACTATCACTTTCTGAGAAATCGCTGCAACTATGAAAAGTTATATTTTCGATATTGTTGTTGATGTTGACAGAATAAAATCAAATCTAAAATAAAATATCTTCAAGGTTCCTCATAAATGCTAAATTATATTAAGTGTTACAAAAGTCACTAATACACAAGATAATGCTGATAAAACTCTTCTACATTTCAGAAATCCAAGAAGATGGGTCCCACTCCCGCCACCCTCAACACGTCCAGTTTCAGCCAGTCGGGATCATCACAGAATACATCATGACACCAAGACACGTTGAGAAGGAAATTCTACTACTCGGTAATGGCTGGTTGATTCCAAAAACCTATCTCCAGTGTACTCGATGATCCTCAGTTGTAGGTTATCGATTGATCTAGGAATCTTCAATTATCGATAATTTGTTCAAATTGGGACAGCTTGTGATAGATCATCAATTCATGCGTTATTTACAGACACATATTACATATTCTCAGTACAAATACCAATTTACATAAAAACAGAAGAATTGACTGCCCTGTCATATATAAAAAATACCATCTTACATAAAAACATATAATTATTGTCACATATTTCAAGCTTCGATCAGTGTAACATTGTAATCACCGTCTCAGATTGTAATCTGATGGTTGAGATTAAACTCCTACTGTAAGTTAGGTTAGCTTGTAATCAGACCCTGTTAGAATGTAATCTAATGTGTGAGATTATAATCCAATGGTTGGTTAGGTTAGTTTATAATGTTACATCATTAGATTGTGATATAAATGATTTTTACAATTTTCTGGTGTCAGATAGCTAATCTTTATTGTACACACCAAAACAAAAACTGTAAAAGAAAAACATTAAAAAAAGTAGTGATACAATTAGCTGCCTTATCGCTAGAAGCGACCCTTTCCAGGCATCCTTATGATGAAAATGGTTTTAAAGAAAATTTAAAAAGGCAGGTGTGCCAAATAGATTAAAGGCTAAATATTAAACCAATTAAAGATGTTTTTTATAAATGATTTTACCATAATATGTTGATATATCTTGTAAAGGGAAGAGTAATTAACAAATTCTGAGGTTGACTGCACGAAAGAGTTTAAGAGTGACAATTAGTTGATCAATGTTATTACTATCTTACTAAAATAATTATAAATGCGTAAGGTTGGATGTCTGTTTTCTGTTCTTGCAAAATGGCTGAACATATCTGGCTTAAATTTGAAACAGATGGTAATCTGAGTAATTGTAATAAGAGTACACATAGGATACTTTTTATTGTGGGAAAGTTGCTGTAACTATGTGGGTAATACTGCAGGGTGCTAGTTATATAGCTGCATGTCACTGTGCTGTTATGTGACATGTGTAATACAATATTCTCTACAGTGAAACAATTAACCATTGTAAAGGCCTGTTCACACCGGAGTGGTATTCGCTACCGCTGTGGGTAGCGGTAAATACCGCGCGGGTTCACACGGGTTTCGCACGGTATTTTGTACGTACCGCCTGGGTAGGCGGTATTTTTTGGTGTGAACAGTAATATTACCGCTTACCCACGCGGTATTCGCTACCGCAGGCGGCAGCGAATACCGCTCCGGTGTGAACAGGCCTTAATACAAAACCTGATTTAACCTCAGGACGTCTACTCTGTTTCTACGAAAACGAAATTTCGACAAAAAACTCGCGACTTTCCTCCTCTCGTTCTACTTCATTTCGTCCGATACAACATTGTTTGACGTTTAAATGTTCTAAGCATACGCTAATTAGAGTAGGCTTAGAACATAAATAAACGGACAAAACGACGGATCGAAGTAGAATCCGAGTTGGAAAATCGCGAGTTTATTTCGAAATTACGTTTTCGTTGAATTAGAGTAGACGTCCAGTTTTGGCACTGAGTTTGTTTGATATCACAAATGTAGAAATGTTTCTGTTCCAAATTGATTATATCAAAAATCTGTTAACATGTTGGCATTGGCACATTTGTAACCAAGTTACCAAGGCCATCCATCCACCAAGTGTAGTAAAAACTTCAATAATCATTTTATTATGTTATTTTTATTCTAAGTATACTCTTTCTGTATCAGATAAGAGTAGGTATATAGTTGATATGGTCTAAGTACAAAATATACTGTAATGATATAAGGTTGTTTAATTTTTGTAATATTGTAAACCATAATTGGTTTGTCTCCAACTACAGATAGATGGCATTAGTAAGCCTTATTACCTTGTGGCTTTGCTTGGGGTTTCTCTGAGGGATTGCAACCATCCGCAATGAAGTAATTCGTCGGGAGAACTACAGTTACCGACATAGCTCAGCGTATTAGCAAACTGAAGTGGCTGTGGGCCGGACACATCTGTCGCAGACCTGATAACCATTGGAGCAGACGGGTTCTGGAGTGGACACGACGAATAGGTAGGTAAATGTAGTATAGGACGACCTGAGATTAGATCGAGTGACGATTCACGAAAGCCCGCCGATGGCGGTTGGAAACGGAAGAATTCAAATGCAAAATCGGGCTGAGTGGCGTATTATGGGAGATAGCTAAAACCAGCAGTAGGCGAATACAGGTTGATGATGACGCTTTAAAATGCGGTGGTATTATTTTGTTTCCGAGGCGAATCATTCGTTTATCTATATTTTGAAATGTTTTCCTTTGGCTAAACATTTACAAACAAGTGAATACAAATTGTGGATGTAAAACGAGTATGTACCTACATTACATTTTCGGAAACTTGAGCTCTGATAAGGTTAAAAAAGTGTAAAAACCGAAAACTCTCTTTTAAGATTAAAGACTAAATTTTTTAAATTAAATAAAAAGTTATTAATAACTACCACTTAGATGCGCCTCGAAAACTATGTTAGTGACGTAACAATTTTTTTTATCTCGATTTTGGTAATAGGTTTTTACTTGACCGCCATTTTGCCTGACGTTAAGCGATGATGTAGTTTATGATGGAGCGCGATAATCTTGTCGAAACTGATTCACTCTAGACGATAGAATACATAATATTCTAGACTTAAATTATATCTATGAGGAAATACCCATTCAGGCGACACATACTGGAATTAAAAGTACTTTTGGCTTATTAAACAAGAACTACTTATTTTTGATAGGTTTTTGAAAGTTCTCAAAATAAGTGATCTAATTTGAAAATGTCAACAACTCCACAGAGTTCGTCAATTTGTCGTAAGCCAATTTTAAATACTTCCGACTTTTAAAAAGGAGGACGTCCTATGTTCATCGGTAGATATAGTTACGTATTTATTTATGTACCTATGTTAAATCGAAAACGTTAAATGTTAAATGTTAAATGTAATGTCACCTGGACGTCTACTCTAATTCAACGAAAACGTAATTTCGAAATAAACTCGCGACTTTCCTACTTTGATTATACTTCTACCCGTCGATTTCGTCGGTTTTAATGTTCTAAGCTTACACTAATTAGAGTAGGTATGCTTAGAACATTTAAACGTCAAACAATGTTGTATCGGACAAAACGAAGTAGAACGAGAGTAGTAAAGTCGCGAGTTTTTTTTCGAAATTACATTTTCGTAGATATAGAGTAGACGTCCTGAACCGATTAGACGAAAAATGTTAAAATATTTTCTGCTTCAAAGTTATATTTACCAGATACCGTTTACATTTATCCAATACGCTCGATTGATTTTTAAACAATAAAGAAAATTGAAAAATGTTTTACCAACGTCAATTAAATTTTGATGTATCATTGGCATTTAGTAAGGCAAATCATGTTATTTGATTTCATAAACGTTATTTTGTTAAAAACACAAAATCTGTTGACTTTAATAATTAAAATTGGTTGTTTTTTTTTCATACGTTGTAAAATTCTGCAAAATTTAAAAATGTATCACTCTTCACTGTAGGTTTCATGACATTCATGACAAATATACTACCAATCTTTAAAAAATGCTACTTTTTTTAAAAGCTAAACTATTTTTTCTCAATTAGTAAATATTGTTTAATTTTGAGTTTGCCATTTTAGTAATAATCCAAGTAAGACTCAGAAGTAAGGCCTTTATACAATAAAAACGTGTGTGTACTTATGTACTCACGCAGGAAGTTAATACTTTTGAAGTGAAAACTTCTTTAGGCGCGCCTAGACATATTTCATGGCTGTGAATTGAATTCATTCGTCACGCTCGGGTATGATAAGAAAGCGTCGGGTAAACTCGGGAGCTCGGGACCATGGCTATTGGCCATCTAGATACGCATCAGCCAATGGGAAATGCTGACGGATTTCTAGATGGCCATGCCAAGATAGCGAGGCCACGCCCTCCGGGTACACCCGTGTAGTTTCCAAGGTAAGCTATCAAATTCTGAGTTATAAGTTTTCACTTCTATCGGCAGTTCCTATGACTGGTAATATTATCTTCAAGGCAAGAAGTGCATGCACCAAGTGTCCTGAAGTTACAATGTTAATGTTTCTAGGATGCTGACTAGCTAACTTCAAAGCGTCGATTGTTCGTGATTGTCGTAGGTACTTTAGCTCTCATAATTTTTCCTTTCTGCCGCACGCTGCAGATCGGTGGCCCAACTCTCCGATAAAACCCTGTTAAGCTAGCAACTTTGTAGCAACAAGTAATGTCCAACGCTTTGAAGTCTTTTTCGAACAAGAATGTCCTGTGCACCTTTTGGCACTTCCCACGATCGCTAACAGATGCTCTAGCTGGTACTTAGTCGATCCCTCCCAAAAATGCGAACAGTAGGTATTTACTCCATGCCTGGGGAAGTAGTTTTTGCCAGTTATTCTACCGCCAAGCAGTAATGTGCAAACATTACTGAGTTCCGGTTTGAAGGGTAATGTTTCCAGTGAAATTACAGGCCTTAGAGATATAACATCTTAGATCTCTGGGTGACGAGCGCAGTGCAGTGCTAGGTATTGATTTGGACTCTTCATGTTCCAATAGCTGCGTGTCACTGTGCTGTTATGTGGCAGGCATGTTGCTTACCATCAGGCAAATGTCATGCTCGTCTCGTCATTCTTTATTAAAAATAAAAAAGAGCGAATCCAATTATTACCTATTTTTGAGTGCTTCCCCACCTTCCACCTTCTGAGACCACTCGGGTGAACCGTGGGAAGCTTTTTTACCCGACTGCGCGACGCAAAGGAGTGGTAATGTGTTTAACAGTCTATGTATGTATGTATGTATATGTATGTTTGTATGTTCCTTTGAGGCACTATACAGACCAAACGCCTGGGCCGATTTTTATGATTCACACGTCAATCGATTCCTCTTAATCTGGCGAGTGACACTAAAGACATGATATTAGTGTAAGTCCAATATGGCGCCTTCAGGACGCCATATTGTCCAAATTAAAAAAATGAAAATCACCAAAATATGTCAAGAGGGGTATCGTTGAATAGATATTTCAAAATAATGTTTAGCTTTCTCTCAATGTTTTTCGATTCGACTGACCGTTTAGGATGTATATCGATTTAAAGTTGAGTAACAACCATTCTCACATTTATAGGTTTTTAGGTAGCAGAAAACTTCGTATAACTAACTGTACGTGTGAATGTGGATGGACATTATATACTAATGTATCTAGTAGGCATCGATATAAATCAATAGATGTGCCCTGAGCACCTTGAAATTGGTAATAAACTGCGTCTCTGTATGTATCGTAAGTGGTTTACAAACAACCAATCTACTGGACCCCTATAATCGCTAGCGGCGAGATTTGCTGTGGTTCTACTTATTTTGGTTGTTGACACCGAATAATGATAGGTAAAAACGTCCGGCGTCCACCGCGTCCTGCAACCGACTAGAACGGAAAGAGTGAGCTCACTCTTCCCAACGTTGACATGATTGCGTGCGCCGTGAAGTTTGGGATGGGGCCCATCTTGCGTTCTACGATCTATGCTAGTAGGTACATTGGACTACTTTTTTTCGTACGTGCAGGAAATGTATTTACGCATACCTCGGTCGCCCATCTCCAACTTCAAACGATTTAGTAGGTACTCAACGTCAATCGAAAACCTATACTAACACAAAACTATAAATATGAATTACATGCAGTAGAAAATCCTACATATTATATCAGTAGAAACGAAGACATTTGGTCAACAACCAAAAGATGCATATTATTATGTTGAGCATATTAACATTCACAACATTGTTCATAACTAAAAAGTATAAAAAAAAAAAATAATTTAAAAACTCAAAAACCCGACTGCGTAAAAAGTGAACCAAACTACGTTCTCGCATACTAAAAAAACTGAAAAGAATAAAACAAGCATTTAGATTTCTGGTGGTCTAGAATTCTATAATATGTTATTGTATTAATACTATTGAAATATATACAATATTTTCTAATAAAAGAACATTACAACTGAACAGTCGGGATCCATTGAACAATTACATTGTATGTCGAATAATAATAGATCCCGACTCTTCAGTTGTAATGTTCTTTTATTAGAAAATATTGTATATATTTCAATAGTATTAATACAATAACATATTATAGAATTCTAGACCACCAGAAATCTAAATGCTTGTTTTATTCTTTTCAGTTTTTTTAGTATGCGAGAACGTAGTTTGGTTCACTTTTTACGCAGTCGGGTTTTTGAGTTTTTAAATTATATATTTTTTTTACAACGGTTCACCTTGGTTCCCAAGGTATTGGGAAATATCTATTTCCCACTGTTCACCTTGTTAAATAACCAAAGCGGACCGGTTAGGTTACATAGGACCATAGGAGCAAGATCCGACTCGGAGCACCCCGATTCCACTTAGTCTTGTTGCTATTAGATACCCCTAGAGTGAATACGATAAAAATTCGGGAGCTTCTGCATGGAGGCGAGCCTACCCGGAGTCAAGAAGTACACCATATTTTTTAGGTGTACCGTCACCAATATCAAGTTAGGGGCTTTCAAGATTTTGTAGTGGTAGGACTCTTGGCAGAGTCCGCCTGGGGAAGTACCACACCTTTGCCAAATATTCTACCGCCAAGCAGTAATGTGCAAACTTTACTGTGTTCCGGTTTGAAGGGCAATGATTCCAGAGAAATTACAGGGCTTAGAGACATAATATCTTAGATCTCTGGGTGACGAGCGCAGTGCAGTGCTAGGTAATGATTTGGACTATCATGTTTCAATAGCTGCGTGTTACTGTGCTGTTATGTGGCAGGCATGTTGCTTACCATCAGGCACATGACCTGCTCGTCTCGTCACTCTATGGTATAAAAAAAAAAAAAAAAAAAAATCTGACAGATGAGCCGTAAAAAAAACTTCCCACGGTTCACCCAGGTGGTCTCAGGAGGTCAGGAGGTGGACGGTGGGTAAGAACTGGTATTTTTCACTTTGTCTTTGAAGATAATCTTCTCCGACATCTTAGATCTCTGGGTGACGAGCGCAGTGCAGTGCTAGGTAATGATTTGGACTATCATGTTCCAATAGCTGCGTGTTATTGTTGTAGGTGTTACTGGAACCACGTCACCATGCCTGCCACATAGGCAGGCATGTTGCTTACCATCAGGCACATGACCTGCTCGTCTCGTCACTCTATGCTATAAAAAAAATATAAAAAAAAGTGATGGCGGACTGTGATTCGAGTTCATCACGATTGTGGACTATTGTCTAGACCTCTTAGTAGTGGTAGGACACTTGGCAGAGTCCGCCTGGGGAAGTACCACACCTTTGCCAGTTATTTTACCGCCGAGCAGTAATGAGCAAACATTACTATGTTCCGGTTTGAAGAGCAATGTTTCCAGTAAATCTGGCACGTGTTCTGCTCCGTCTCGACACTCAATAAAAAACCCTCACTGCCCGTGCCCTAGCAGTTGATCTGTGGGTTGATACGGTTTCATTCTTACACCTACCTACCATGGAAGAGTTGAACACTTTGTTCAATTGCTGGCTTTATTTAACTAGGAGAGAATCAATGCCTTACCGATCCGACGACCCCACGAATGTTAAATCGGCAGTTCTCACCACTCAGAAGCAGCCCAGTAAAAAATGTTCCCATGGCTGGGACTCGGGGCCTTCTCTCGCAAGAAGAGACTTAAGGCCATAATCCACCACGCTAGCCAAGTGCGGGTTGGTGGATGACACATGACCTCGAAGAATTCTAGGGGCATGTCGGTTTCCTCACGATATTTTCCTTCACTGCTTTTTTTTAAGTTAGCGGCATTACGCACATCGTCAGCCGCAAGACGTCCACTGCTGAACATAGGCCTCCCCCCTAGATTTCCACAACGAACGGTCCTGCGCAACCTGCAACCAGCGGTTTCCAGCGACCTTTGTGAGGTCATCTGTCCATCTAGCGGGAGGCCGTCCAACACTGCGTCTTCCGGTTCGTGGTCGCCACTCGAGAACCTTTCTTTCCCATCGGTTGTCAGTTCTGCGAGCGATGTGGCCTGCCCATTGCCACTTCAGCTTACTTACTCTTTGAGCTATGTCGGCCACTTTCGTTCTTTTGCGAATATCCTCATTACGGATTCTGTCGCGCAAAGAGACTCCGAGCATAGCTCTTTCCATAGCTCGCTGTGTGACTTTGAGTTTTGTTATGAGGCCCACAGTTAAGGACCACATCTCGGTTCCATAAGTTTGTCTTTAGGCATTGGGGTATTTTGGACACAAAGATGTGCCGAAGTTTCCCGAACGCTGCCCATCCGAGTTGGATTCTTCGCTGGACCTCTTTGTCGATTTTTGGCATTACGCACATGACTTCGAAAACACAGTGGTGCGCGTAGTGGGATTTGAACCCGGGGGCTCCGGATCGACAGTCGCCGTTCTCCCGTCTACAGCAGCCGTAACTTGGTAAGTGCTCACCACTACATCTCTTTGTAAAGGAGGTTGTTTGTAATCAAAGAAGTTTTATAATCAAATAGAAATATCTTTATTTCTGTCATATTCTAATAATTTACAATCAACTCCCGCAGAGCGTACACGCTTCACTAACCTAAACTTAACACTATTGTTAGTCTTATTTTCATTACAGTAAGGTACTTACAACTAGACATTGCCTAGCTTAACTATTTATAAAAACAGCTGCTGTATTCCAAACTCGATCAGAAATCATTTTACAGTTTTCACAGTCTGTATACAATACAAGAAAAGATTTCTTCAAAAAGGTCTTAATCCTCTGGAAACTCTCGGCCGATTGTAACAATTTTTTGTGGACCTATTTGGTTGATATCAGAGCAGGTCGTAAAGTTATTCTCAGCTTACTGCCTGCATTCTGCAGTTCTGCACCAATCGACTTCAAAAACGGAGGAGGTTCACAATTCAAATGTATTTTTATGTAAAACCGTATGTTTACCCTATAGTCATAGAATTAGTATATTCTCCTCTCTGTAAATGTATGGCGTAGGGACTAGCAGTGCCTCGCGATTTTCCCCACGTAGTTCCCGCTCCCGTCGTTCCAGTCATTTTTCCGGGGTAAAAAGTAGCGTAGGTGTTCTTCCAGACACAAATTTCAGGCCGATCCGTTCATACATTACGACATGGTTGAGCAACTAATATCCAAACATTGACATTTATAATATTAGTGGGATAGGATTTATAATATTAGTAGATTAGTAGGATAGGATTATAGTATTAAAAAAATTACGGTTTTAAATGAACTTAAGGTTCATTTGACTTTGGTGCCCTGGAAGAATGGGAAGTGCCTAATTTGGGACGCCACTTGCGTCAGCAGCCGCCAGCCACCTAGGTCGCACTATCTACTCGCCATCAGCCACAGCAGAGGATGCCGCTGATAAGAAGAAGCGAAACTATGGTATGTTGGTGTCGCAGTACGAATTTGTACCTGTTGCCGTGGAGACCTTGGGTTGTTGGGGGGCAGAGGCTAAACAGTTCCTCTCAGAATTGGGGTGCAGGCTCAGGGAGAATACGGGTGACTACCGCTCCGGCGCGTGCCTGGAGCAAAGGTTGGCCATTGCCATTCAGCGTGGGAACGCGATGAGCGTGATGGGCACTTTTGCGCCGGGAGCAGTTGGGGGGTGGGTTATTCGGAGATTAGTTTTAATATTATTATTAGTTTCTACCTAAGGTTAAGGAACGACTTTCGTCGATTGTGCAAACACGAAAAGTAAGATTATTTCAACACATCTTACCTATAACATATTTATCTGAACGAAGATTCAATAGAAATACTGGTGGTCCAGGGCTAGGTATCGGGAAAAAGAGGACAGGGCTGATCGTTCACCCACACGATGGACCTTACTACAACAGCTGCTGTCTTCATTCAGAGAGCATTGCTGCCGGAAGTAAATACCAAGATAAGATACTCTCAATGTAGATACCGCCATCTTACCAACCACGATCATTCTGTCAAGAGTGCCCACTGTCCAGAGTGGGAGTTACAAGATTATAGTTCCACCATTTATTTAGATGTTTATTGCTCAATCACGTCGTAATGTATGAACTGAAATTCAGTTTTAATCTAGAAGAACAAATAGGCTTTTTTTTTCACTTTTTATCCCGCGAAAAGAACGGGAACTCTGCGGGTAAAATCGCGGGGCGCTGCTAGTCCCTATGCCATACATTTACAGAGAGGCCATTCATTCTCCTCAAATAAAAAACTAGACTTTCGTAACACTTCGGAACCCAAAAATATGTCGGGAAATGTATTAATGGAGTAGGTCTAATATTTAAAACACCAAAAAGCCTAGACACCTAAAACTACCGCTATCTACGCGCAATAAAATTGAAACAACTTTCTTGATTCGGTCCAGAATACAGCAGCGAAGACCATTTAACTTTAGATCTACGAAAAATACTAATAAAATGAATACATATGTATTATGTAGGTACTTGAATGGAAAAATATAGAGTGATGATTCTGTAGTACCTACCGTTTATAAAAGTAAGGCCCTGGGGCGTTTTGAAAATACAATTATACCCACTTTTTGTGTCATTTCTATAGATGTTATCGATTTGAAAATACAGTACTACAGAATCATCGTTTACGTAATGATTTCAATCAATCCGGACCCCAAACTTACGATAATGATTATTGGAATGTAAAATTACAGATGAGATTTTCATATACATAAAAGCGTCTTAGAGAGATCTAAACGTGTTAGAATTTAAATTTCGCAAAAAAAAAACTTATCATTACACACTCAGAGACCGAAAAGATCCTACAGTAAATATACTTATATGTCTAACATATAATGTAATAAAAAAATATATAATTACGTACAGCTATAGCCGTGTTGCCTACATTGATGAACTTTGCTGAAGAATGTACAGTAATACCGCAAAGTTCTCATTACTTTGGTCTATCTCCAGCTTAGAAAAGAAATCATTTCAAATCGAAATTTGAACACGATTAGGCAGAAATTATGTACAATATTTTGTTTATAACAAAGCTATATATATTTTTGTATATTAAACAGGAAATATATACAAAGATCTGCCAATATAACAAAGAAACATGTATCAAAGTAAATGTGCAAGTTTTGATGGTTCATAGCATTTTTCAAAGGCCTTTGATTCTATATTGTCAAGGCAAACAAAAATGCTACCGAACTGGTCAGTTTTTACACACAATTTTTGCAGAATCCCTATAAAAATGTGTGTAGTTTATAAAGTCCTGCTTACGCTACAATGCAACGGTGGGAATCGACACGGCCAATGTTTTATTGGTTGTATTTAAACCATTATAAATTGTGAGCATTTCTCCGGATGAGATAAAGCGCACATCAAGTTAACCCTCTGGCAAAGATGTGATGAAATTGTATCTACATATTGAATGGGGTTTTGCATACACTATACCGCATTTATATAAAGAGCTCACGAAATGGAGATTTAAGATAGCGGATGTAATGTATTTGTAATGTTGAATATTTTGAGCAAAGGGGAATGACCAGAGCAGACATGAAACGTCTCCTAAAATAGGCCCGTCCAAAGCATAATCATCGTCACATTTGACGAAAAGTGGCTAATTATAGAGCAATATTAGACAGATTTCATGTATGTTACCGCACCGTTGCTGTTGTGCTAAGTTCAAGCGGAACTCAAGGATTCCTAAATCCTGACAATGTATACTTTAATCATCAAAGTATAACTACATATTGTGTGTGTTCAATTACTTTGGCTTTTATAGGACACAGGTGGCTAAATCCAATCTCATACAATATGGCACGGGTGAAGCAAGAACAGTAAATCTTTGAAAGCATGCTCACTTTGCTACTATCTTCTGCCGGCAATGAAATTCAAGAGATCTTTAGTGAAAGGATAACAATGCCACTTACTCGCTTCTAAAACGATATTTACAAGTCTTAAAACTACTTAAACTCTATACCGTATGTACATTATATCTATGACTTTTAAATATGTCTAATACTAAATAACAAATGACTTTTAGAAATTTGTGCGCTGTGGCCAGCTCAATTTTGCTTAATCTACGACATGGACCCTTATAACGCTTCAACCCCGACCCGCTTCAAAACCGCCTAACATAAATAAATATGATTTCCGATCTTAGCACATTCAATAAGCCAACTTTAAGCAAAAGATCCATCACTTAAACCTACACTTAAACAGCTACAATTTTACTTGGATCAACTTTCACTCTTAAGAACATGACGTCGTCTCTGACGAAATTCCTCTTCTTGAGCATCTCGTGGGAGACGAATCTGGGGAAGCCGAAGCCGAGCGCGTCGGGTTCCTTGGAGGGTCTTTGGAAGTTCTTCCACGTGGGGTCGGGGACGAAGCTCTCCACGATGTTGCAGGCTCGGTCGGGGCTCGAGCTCTGGTCGAACAGGGTGAAGGACACGGTGTGGGCGAACGGCCAGCGGAGCAACGCGTCGTACTCGCCGGGGAGGATCTTGATGTACACTGACATGTGGGTGGCTTCGCCTGCTCCATTCCCGTTCAGGAATAATGACGCCTGAAATCAAAGAAAAACGTTGACATTAGTAGCGTGCCCACAAAAAAGAATTGACAAAAAAAGGCAAAAGAGTATTTAAAGTAACGTTCTGTGAGACGAAAATGTGATATTCCTCTTTACTATTCTATTAATATACTACTGGAAATCTTTACTAGATGTTAGAGCATTGACCGCACCGATCGAATGTTTTGCTGACCCAAATACCCAAGGATGATTGTAAAACCCAGCGTCATAAACCAAATTCCTGATACTAAACTCCAAGAATAATACGCGTAAAGTGAAGTCAAGATGTCAGATGCACTGTGAGGGCTGTTACTATGTGAGTAACCGCGCTAATTCTGTCCGGTACTTCTTACATGTTAGTCATCGTGGTTATTCATATCCGTATGCAAGGCGTGTGCCTTTGTTTACTAACAAAGTTGGATTTGGTGCGAAGTTGTATTTTCCAGTTTTGGAGGAAAAATAAATCAAGAAGCTCGACACATCGACGGTATATGGAGATGTGAAATTTAGAGCACAAATAGCTAACGTATCTGACGTGTGTTGGCGTTTTTATGTCAAGGCCAAGAAAGCAAAACAGATCCATACAGGAAACAGATCTGTAATAAATTTTAGATGTAATAACACGTTCTCAATGAATACGTTGCTACAAAATACACAATATCCTGAAATATAATTGGTACAGACTTAACTTAGCTTCTTCATAACCTTATTGTACTATCTTTGTATACCTAATATGTATCTACATATATCACCTTATTTCACAGACCAATAAAGATTATGATTACTGCATGGGCATGGAGTAAATATTATAATATTGAAAACGTCATACCTGTAATTTGTATCCATACTGGCTGGTATAAAACGCTGGGGACACAAGTTCGACGCCATCTTTGCATTTAGCCTCGGCCATCTTGGCAGCCCAGTCCGAGATCTTCCACACCATGGCCCCGGAGCAGTTGGTGGAGTTGGAGAGACGGGCCACGGTGGCTCGGAGGGAGTCCAGCTGCCGGGCCTGGCGGGTGGCCAGCGCTGATACCAGAGCTAGGTGCTGTTGGCAGTTCTCGTCTGTGTGACGCTCGACTGCTTGTCTTGTGCCCTAGAAATTTAAGATTTGTGTTAGATACGTAGGTACATATATTCAAATGAGTGGTGAGACTTAGGGACAGTGATGGCATGATAAAATGATTTTAGAACTCGGATGCTTCTGATTTTCTGTTGATAGCTATCTAGCTGCCAAGCTAACAGAAAATCGCTGTATCATCCGCTTGGATGATATACATGGAGGATTGGATTGCTAAAGGTTTTTTTCTGAAGCATAGGAAATTCTACAACCGACCGATACATATATGTACATGTATCGGGGTCCATCGTTAGCAGGCCTAATCCGTGGATCAAGTTGAATCGCCTGGATTGTGAATCACTACGCATATTATCTTTGGCAAAATAGTCTAAATGGAACACCACTCTTTTCTTGCATATCAAAATATTGGTTTTTGGTCTAAGGCTGTAAGGTAAAAATCCTCACTTTAAACCGGCAGCCAGCGTACTACTTGAAGGCGCAGGGCACATGCGCAGCGGATACCATACTTTTAGTCTCCATCAAAGTATATACCTATGGGGTTTTCTTTTAAAGTAGGTATGGCTAAGATCGACATCCAGCGTGTGCTTTGAACTTTACGGTACGCTGGCGCCAAACACTACACTTTTAGTATCAAAATAATTATCGGTTTTTCTTCCAAGGTAGGTAGAGCTAAGATCCTCACCTTAAACCGGCAGCCCGCGTCCTTGAAGGCGCAGGGCACGCCGGCCGCGGCGCAGTGGTCGCGCAGGTGCGCGTCCAGCTCGTCGCGCGGCAGCGGCGCCGCCGAGCACCGCTGGGGGCACGGGACGGGCGCGCGCGCGCACGTCGCGCCGTGCGCCGTCACTGTGTCCTGGAAACGAAGGGATAGGGGAGTTAGCTATGAACTCACATCCATCGGTTTGTCGGTAATCGGTAATGCCAGTTACATGATCTATATTGGACCTTACCTACATAACACTTTTGATTTGAATATCTTTGGATAATCAATGACGACTTTCTAACTTCAAATTAAAGTCCATTTTCGTGTACCTACATAATTTTAGAGGGAGTTATGTTGATCATACGTGAAATTGATGTTAATAAGGCAGTTTTTGAGAGCATCGTCTTTTACAATTAATTGTAATTAACAATTAAGACTCAATCATAGCTGTTTCAACCACATTTAGACCAACTATAATTGTTAAAGTTTTGATGTCTGTTGCTCAATTATGTCTAAACGGCTGTACCACAGATTTTTGAAACAATCAGTAATCTGTGGGCTGCACAGACCGATTTGAAATTTGGAATATTAACACATTTTTATCCCGGGGAAATTACGGGCACGCGAACTACGCGGGTATAACCATCAGCTGCATCTGGCCAAAAAGTATACTGTCTGAACTAACCTAACTATATATAACTAACCTTTATGTCACGAGTCACGAGGAAAGCACGGGACGAGAACTACGCAATATAACCAGAATAACCACGAGCTGCTAATTGTTGTGGTGTAGTCCTCACCTGGGTGTACCGCTGGCCGCAGTGTCTGCAGGGCACGAGCCGCTTGCTGCAGTGTTGCTGCAGGTGCTGCGAGGTGTGTCTCCGCTGCACCTTAGCGCCGCACTTGTTCTCGCAGTACACCGGCTCGTGGCCGCAGTTACCCTGGTGCTCCTGGAAACAATGGAATAAAACATTCAACAAACATACAGAAACAGGAGAACACCATTAAGAATATTGAAAGACGATATTAACGAATTTTCAAAACATTTATTTAGTTCTACCCTATGTTGCATATGGATGGATCGGGTTGAAATTTTGAAACGCATCACGGGGAGTAAGACTAGGTTGTACTCGATCTGCCGATGAGTTTTTTTCTGTTGTGTGTAAGCAAGACTGCTTGGTATGTATAGTCTTCCTTTTTTGAGTGTTTTTTTTTTTGGCGCGACTTAGACAGGTTTTTTGTGGGCTGCGAATTGAATTCTAGCGTCACGCTCGGGAATGATAAGAAATCTTCGGGTAATCACGGATGATCTGGATGGAAATGGTCATGGGAACACCTTCCGGTTTCACCCGCGTAGTTTCCAAAGTGAGCTATCAAATTCTGAGTTGTAAGTTTTCACTTCTATCGACAGTCCCAATGACTGCCATTTTTTGTTGTGTATAGTCTTGTGTTGCCTTTTGGTGGAAGGTTGGGTTGTTGTGATAAATGCAGCAATGTTACCTCAAGCGCGCTGCCGGAGAACTCCTTGTGGCAGTGGTTGCAGGAGGCCCGGCGCCTCGCGCACGTGTACCGCAGGTGGTCCTGCATCAACACGCGCGGGATCATGGCCCCGCACTGCGCCGCGCACAGCACCGCATCGTGCTTGCACGTATTCAGGTGCGCCTGTAGACAACCACAACCATTAGCAAAATGTTACCAAGACACTGTCTCTTAGTTTAGATACCATGACTAGTCATCGTCCCTTAGTTTAGGTACCATGACTAGCCGCTGTCCCTATTGTTCTTCAAATCGGAACACAGTAATGCTTGCACATTACTGTTTGGCAGTAGAATAGCTGGCAAAGGTGTGATACTTCCCCAGGTAGACTGTGCAAAGAGTCCTACCACTACAGAAAGCTAAAAGGTACTAGCCACTGTCCTCCAGTTACGCATCTATTTACAATACCTGTGCTGTTATGGGCAGCTGTGTTGCTTTCCATCAGCGAGTCCTGATCGTTCCGTCACGTTATACCATACAAAAAAATGTGACAGACTGCTACCTATGATAGGGATGCATGGAGGAGGAAGAACGCCACAGTATGTGCTTACGGTATGCAATAGCGTGGTGGCAATTAATTAGTATAATTTCCCAAATCTCCAGCATCAGTCACGGAGGCCTTAAAAATACGCCGTGGAGTTAAGTACGCCGCTGGACTTCCGAGATACCTACATATCTGTGTGCTTCGTGCTAAGACCGCACTGATACTAACGCCCTTTTACGCAAACTACGAATACTATAAAAGTAACATTATCGCGATAATTTTAAAGGGATGCCTAAAAAGATAATGATTTTCATTTCAGTAATTTTGTATTTGAATGATTTCAAACAAAGGAACTCCCTGATTGATCTACTCAATTTTGTATAAATGCGCAAAATACGTAACATAACTTATAACAATTTTAACTTATATTTATTTTAACAATTTTATATTTTTTTTAAACAAGTAAATCTCTTCTTTCTCTGTCTCTTTACTTTTTAGGGTTCCGTAAAACGTAAAAACGGAACCCTTATAGATTCGTCATGTCTGTCTGTCTGTCTGTCTGTCTGTCCGTCCGTATGTCGCAGCCACTTTTTGACGAAACTAAGAGAACTACACTGTTGAAACTTGGTAGGTATATGTATTCTGTGAACCGCATTAAGATTTGAACAAAAAAATTAAAAAAAAAGAAAAATTAGGGTTGCCCCCCATACTGAGAACTGATATTCAAAAAATTTTTTTTCTTCAAACCTACACGTGTGGGGTGTTTATCGATAGGTCTTCAAAAATGATGTTAAGGTTTCTAAAATCATTTTCGTCTACACTGAATAATTTGCGCGAGAGAGACTTCCAAAGTGGTAAAATGTGTCCCCCCCCCCCCTCTAATTTCTAAAGTAAGAGAATGAAAAATCTAAAAAAAATATATGATGTACATTACCATGTAAACTACCAACGAAAATTAGTTTGAACTCGATCTGATGAGTAGTTTTTTTTTAGTACGTCATAAATACACTTTTATTGAAACTTCGATCTAAGTTACAACGAACTACAAGAACTATGTGTACCTACTATGTATATTATGTTACTTGCTGCAACGGAACCCTTCATGGGCGAGTCCAACTCGCACTTGGCCACTTTATTTATTTTAACTTTAAACGTAACTGCAAATAAAATCCAAAGTCGAGATAATAACAATCGTTATTATGTATAAAGATAATAAAATCGAAACTGAACGTTCTTCAAACCCTAATTTAATTAGGCAAGCCGAGGAGAAGAGGAAAATATTTTTAAAATGTTGCATCTTTTTTGAGAATTTTCCAAACTTTACGGCCGCATAAATGTCCTCGTCCTACAATATGGCGTTCTAAATTAACTGAAGAATTAGTAATTTAGTGCCTGTCCAATACGTAACCATTAGTAGTATTAACATGCACATGTTAGACAAACACAAAACGGGAACAACGCTAGAAATGTCGCTCCACACGTGTCATAAATTAAACCTGCTCGCATTGTGCCGATCACGAAAGTATACCCAAATACGACAAACTTATCTATGGAGTACAACAGCGGAGCCTCCGTCACATTTCTGCACAATCGTCAAGTATTTCTAGTTCTCTCAAATGCTCACCTCCACAGATAAGTCAGTAGGTACCAGGGCCTCAACCTACGCCAGTCGAGATAAAGAAATGTGTCAGGCGTGACGTGCGGGTACATAGAAATAATTTATCGATTCGATCTATTTGCCTACTTAAGTTATCTGTTACAAATGTTTACTATTCTCATACCTTCAGTTTGCGGAGTTCGTCCGACCACTGGCATCCTTCCTTGTGATGGATGCAGTACACCACCGATCCCATTATCGCCTTCTCAGACTCCGGATCTGGGTATATCTGCAACAAAACAAACAGAATTCTTACACCATTCCAAACATTAATCTAAACCATAAATCGTCCAACTTACAGCTTTTTTAATTTTAGAAACTATTAATTTAATCATTTTGAATTTAGAAAGATTTTTTTGAAAACGGAAAACACAACGTCAAAAGCAACGGTCGCTGCCGAGACTGGTTGGGCGCTGCCTCTCGCACAACGGATTAAATAGGACAACGCGATTAAAAATAAACCACAACACAAAAAGAGAGTATCAAAGCGCGCTACACACCGTACTTTCGAATATGGAACACATCGTTCAAAAATATGCAAAATGGCTGCCGTTTTCGCGCGTAATTTGTAGCTGGACTGTTCACGACAAGGGACTGATACGAAATGAATGCGTTCCCGTTTGTACAATTTCGTTATCTTTATGGGTGCAACGAACAGATGGCTGGCTATGGACCACCGTTTCCTTGTGTTAGTGTCGAGATAAGCGTGATTTTTCACTTCCCAAACCAGCTGGGTAATGGAATGAGCAAACACACTCGTTTAGATGCCTTTGAACGCGCTTCGTTCACACGACCAAGCTAATTTTCCTTTGAATCCGACAAAATATTACGTTTAATATTTGTTGAAATGCATTTTGTGGCATCGAGTTTCTTGAATGTTTGTAAACAAGCCATCAAAGCTCTCGCTAGATGTCACTAGATAACTCTGATCTTTAATCTCAACACTCATTATTTACGTCAGGCGACATTAACGATTGGAGTTTATAGTACTCTGAGATGTCTTCGCTGAAGTGGGCGAAGCTGTGAAGCTAACCAGCGATGGACGCGTCAATAGTCCTAAAGTGTGAAAGATCGCAGTAGTTCCGTAGTACGCAGTGTTCTATTTACAAACATTGATGCATGTGGTCATCGGCATGGCTGCCTCATAACGTACCTTAGCATCCATATTCTATTCAAGTAAGCTAAAGCTGCTGAAGTACCTTATTGCATTACGAGTCAACTTAAATCTAAACTTTCAGTAAGTGGAATAGAGGTGAGAGTTGCATTGGAGTGTTAAGCGAACATAACCTCTCGAAGTTGGTGGTGTATAAATTTTCAAATTTAGAATGTTATTTGTGTCGTATTCTAAAAAGATGGACCGCGATGAGTTGAGCTCTCCCGCATCGGTCAATTATAGAACTCGTATCGTAAACATGGCAGGATCAGAACGTAACAGGTTCCAGAAGTGGGCTGGCGTTTACGACCTTTCACCAAGAACATGTGTCGGCCAAAAGGATGGACTCAAAATAAAGATGTTACTCTCTGCCATTTGTAAGACTACAGATTAATAATCTGCTGTAATGTGGCTGTTGTGCTGGTAGATATTATTATAATACTAGCTGCATCCCGCAGTGTAGCCAGCGACTTACCCAAACTGTTGAATGTCCTTTTTTATTGGATAAAAGTAGCTTAAGGTGCTTTTTATAATATCAGCTACCTGCCAGTGAAAGTCGTTAAAATCTATACAACCGTATCGGAAATTAGCCGAAATAAACTGACAGACATGACAATGCTTATGAAAGTAGACAATATACATACTTTCATATGCATTTAGTGTAATACTGTTATTTTAGAATTATAAATCAATACTTAAGAGGTATACCTATATCAAATCAAACCTGTAGATCAAATTCTAAAACGATTTCAAAATGAGAATCGTTGATGACTAGACAGGTTTTCCGGAATTGCACAGCTCGGCTACTGCGCAATGCGCAACTCTTTCGCTTCGCTTACCACTGTCAATGAAATCATTATGGACGCTTGCACATTGTCAAAACTCACATTAAGGGGTAATTAATCAAACTGTTGACATAATACATGCAAATGATCGTCGGCAAGGTTTACGAAATTCAATCAAAGCTAACAAGAAGCCGTAATTGGTAGTGGACCTCTGAGATACACCTACGTAATGGCCAGAATGGTGATAAATGTTTGATACTTAGTTCATTAGATAGTCAAAAGAATCTGTTTGCGGAACTGCAAACAACTAAACCTTGACATTATGAGTTGCGAAAATTGTTTCAGGAAAATTACGAAACATCAAGAAAGCTCATAAAACGGTTCAATTTTAAAAGGGAGGAAAAAGCAAGCAATACCGGACGAAATATCTGATATAACATAATTGAAATATACGAAGTGACATCTACTTGAGATGACAATATCAGTAACAGATATTCCAATTTGTTTTATGGAGAGTACAAAACACATTGTTGCTGAAGTATTACGAATTGCCAAGAATAGGTTAAGTAATAATGACGGCAATGTTAACGATCTTAAGGTCTAATGTGTGAAGTGTCCACCAATTATTATGTTTCTGTACCATTGTAAGATAACAAGATAAGTTACATTACTTGGTTAAACCCTAGACATATTTGAAGTATCTAGAATTCCCTAATACAGAAGAAAGTAATTGTATTACGATTGTGTTGGATTATAATTCCGACGAGAAACCTCCTCAGTCCCAAAGAGGATTAACGGAACTTCAGCTTACACGAGAAATAGGATTTTGCACTGTGGAAACCCCAAAAGTGCTGCCAGATTATTTTGAATAACTTTGCCGATACCATATCACCTTACGTAGACGTAAGTGCCTTACAACTTACAAGCGACATTGATTTACTACCTCAATACTGAATCACATTTGAAGTTAGAAATATACCAAACATAACGTTTATAACAACATATGTTCCGGTCTATTTGACTAGCTATCGTATCCCATGGAAACAATGTGTGGATGAATTCTACGTATGCAGAATATCAGATGCATGTTAATACCTGTATGAGATGCATGTTAACTCCTGTAAAAATATTTCTTAATTGCAGCACAGGAGGCAGACAGTTTCATTTTATTAGATAAATGTATACTTATGAAAGTAGATAAATTTGTATGAATGTTACATAGTAAGGATACCAGTGAAAAATAATATCAAATGGACTTTGGTTGAGTTTGCTTACGCCATTTGTATAAACCAAATCATCAAACTTATGTGACTCTTGTGATGATCTAAAGCTCTAAAGAGACCAGTTTTTGTCTTCCACTTGACTACCGAATTGAAGGCTTTAGAACTTCTACAGTAGAAGGCGTAGAACCCTACTTATAAACCTAATCTTACTAACTAAACGCATCTTCCATTTCTTAAATCTACTATATTCATTTACCGTACTCAACAAGTAGGTACATACCTCTACTACGTTTCGTATGACGACTATTACAAGGATACTTCAGACGGTACGACTTGACTTGAGGGTGCCCTACGGTCCTAGCGGTTTTATGACCTATTTACAGAAGTAAGTATTCTTGGTATTGACTTTTAATAATTACAAGGTCTTATGACCTATTTACAGAACTGTAACTGTACAGTATTCATGGTATTTACTTCTAATCATTACAAATTTGGACAAGGCTGACGGATCCAACGTTAAGAACCTGGCAGTGTGGGCGCTGGGATCTGTGATGCAACCTGTAGTAACTTAGTTAGTGGGCGGTTGTCGGCATTGCCTTATAATTACATAAGGTTTTTATTCCTTTTACGTTCTGGGAACTGTTTAAAGTTAATAGAGCCTTTAAAAGTGACTGGCCTCGTGGCTTAGTTGGCAGAGAGTCTGCTCAATAAGCCCTTGGTCATGAGTTTGAATCCCACCTAAGACAACCATTTTTGTGAATAATTTGGATGCTTGTTCTGTGTCTTCTAATGTCACTTATAATATTAGCTGTCTGGTTTCCTGATAGTACCTACCTACAAGTTTGGATTAGTTTGGGGTTAGATGGTGTAGTATGAACGACAAAAATAGCTTCAAATGGTTCGTGTAATATTATGGTGCGGCTCGCCAATTTACTTAAATTAACTTGACTAGCCACACTGCCGTGTGTCTAGATAAGTGTCGAATCTTAAAGGTATTTATTAAGTACATCTTAATTTTAGAACTAGTGGCATGTTGCGGTTTCACCTTAGTTCCCAATCCCGTTATTTTTCCGGGATACAAATTTGCGTATGTGTTATCTCAGACTATTATTTTTATCAATGTGCCAATTTTCATACATACATACACACTTTCGCATTTGTAATGTTAGTACCTAGTAGGTAGGTACCAATTATGTATTTTTTAACTTTCATTCCAAATAACTTTCAATACAACAGTTGAGTGTTTTTTAAAGTTAACGTTATGAAGTTCCAAATTTAAACCAACAAAATTAGAAAGTAGACAGGATTCTTCCTATAATTTTAGTTGAAACGCATGTTTTTTCAAACGTATTTTGTCCTCGGAACAGTGTTCCAGAAACCCATTATGAGTTGTTTTTATTTTCACTCATTAAGGTCCATTTTGGGAGGTTATGTCTTTGACATTTCCACACTTGTGTTACTGTTTTCGGCCAGTTACACCGGTCGGTTGATTGACAACTGACTGCGTATACGCATACAAACATAACCTTAGTTTCGAAAACTAACAGTTCAACTTTATGGCCAACAGTTTAAGGTATAAAATGGCACATAATTTTGTTTTTCGGCTAAAAGTTGTTATTTTGTATTTGTTGAGCTATTGACACGCGCTGACATGGGAATGTAAACACGATGGAAATATATCGGGATTACTTTCAAGTGCTAAACTTTATAGCGGGACTGTTGGTTTTTGGAGATAGTTTCTTTAACGGTTGGAAAACAACATTTCTACTTACGTAGGTACAACCATAATATACCTATAAGGTAACATTTTACATTTTTAAGGCCATAAAAGATCGAAATGCAGCGGTGATGGAGGCTCTGGGCTGGGGTGAAAAGTTTAGGTTACTTATATTTAAATAGGTATTTAGTTTGTCGTGAAGTCTGATCTGACGCTTAAGTCTTCCTGCATTTGACTAAGTAAAATAATGAAAAATAAAAATGTAAGTATAATATGTTAAAAAGGCTTGGACCTAGATTTTTATTAAAAAAATAGGTAACATTGTACATGTAGTTTTTGTGGTGGAAACTACTTAAGCAGCGTTGAACTCTTTTGGTAGAGTAAAATCTTATGAATTCACGTCACTCTTATGCATAATATCAAGATAATAGCAGTAGGTTTATCTGTGGCTATACTGGCATGACGTATTGTACAAAATAATTAATTAATAATTTAGTACTAAAAATCTAAGTTGTAAGTTTTCACTTCTATCGGCAGTCCCTATATCTATCATTTCTTTTTCTTATGGCACCAACCAAAGATTTTTTTTCCATACAACTGGCGAAACCTGTATGAAATATTTTGTATGGCAGAAGCACTCGAAACTGACATTCAAGTCAATTTGTCAAAGCCAGTAAATTTTGTTCATAATTTGTTAACTATTGAAATTTATAGGCATAGGGCACGAACAGTCAGTTAGAAGCTTACTTATTCATACATTCATTTTACTATGAATTTCTTGAGGTAATACGATGATGGCTCCCCCAGTTCGCACGGTAGCTGTCCCAACGACCAAGCGATCGTTAGATCGTTAGTTCACTTCCGCGGAAGTGGGTTCGACGCCCGCGCCGGCCGAACCTTACCGACCGGCATGTGTTGCCGCAAATGGCGTAATTAACATTGCATAAGAACTTACCTACTGCGTTTTATAGAGCGCACCTTGCGTTTACTGTCTCTAGTCCATTCGCCATTGCATATATCACAAATAGTTTGGTACTTTTACTATACCTACCTAAATACTTCACAAGGGCCTAGTATATGACAAATTACAAAACATTTATTGTGACAAAAGCTATGCTATATATAAATAAATCTGATGCATAAAGTACGAATATAATAATTTTCTATGTTTCGTTAAAAATCAACATGCAAAAAGTCAATACATTTTTTTATCGGAAAATACGCAAAAATACAAAAATAAGGCCGCGTTGCTAGCTGCCACGTTTACGGGGACACTTCTGCTCGTACTTCGTGGTCGTAGTTACAATACTTTTGAAAAAAGTGTTATCTTCAGTAGGTATCTAATACCAAAAAACGGTCAAATTCCGCCACTTTTCAAAGCCTCGCCTAACTGAGTCAGCACGCAGAAAAATCTATTAGCATTATAATATGTAAGCTTATAAGCTAAAAGTGCTTGAATTGAATAGGTTTTGTCATTGAATAGCTTGAAAATAATTAAAAAACATTATTTATCTTCTCTTCCATTCGTCATAGAACCTTTGAACTTTTACCTCCTTCGATGACAGGGTTGACCGTACAAAAATATATTGCCATTTTATTGAATTATTTTATCACTTATACATTTTTTCAGCGAAATCAGTTACGTCACTATAATATTACATCTTTTATAATTGTATAAATATGCTATTTGTGCAATTTTTAAGACAATGTAAAACAATGAATATGAGGAAAGTGGTCGCTTTTTCCTCGTCCACTGAAATAGGAAACGGTCCTTAGTAATTGTTATCTAACACAATGAAACAAATGAACTAATTGTGGTTATTATTACAAACGACTATTAGATAATAATATAATTGACAAAACTGTTCTAAAAGCTGCATATCTTAATGACCATCTACCGTCGTATTGCGTGTACTGTAATTTGTATTAACAGGAAGACTTAGTTATCTTTAGCGGGCATTCTATTAAATTCAATAACAATGATGTCTATGAGGACAAAACGGCAAAAGAGCTTACTTACTCACTTATCGAAGTATAGCATCTGTGTCCAAAAATATACCTTCCTGTATCAGTGCCTTTAGAAACTATCTTATCAAACCAGCTCAGAGTACACACCACAGATCATACATACTTTTTAATAATACATGCATACATACTTAGTCTAGTTTTCCCAAGGAAATAAAGAAATTTCCTCCAAAAATACAACTTTTTTGTTGCATAATTAGACAAGCATACAAAGTCCTACGGACGTCGAAAACGAAGAAAGCTTTTGTGAAAGAAAGTGCGGTAAATTTTCCTTGTAGGTTAGATAATATACGTTTTGCTCTCTATGTAGGTAGTCATTTCAGTCGTTTATAATTTAAGCGATAGCACTAATAAAGTAATAAAGTGTATGTTTAATCGTAGATCCAATTGAACAAATTATTATTAAAAAAAAGCATTGGGAACCCCCATTCACAAACAGTTCGTAATGGACAGACACACGAACTGTCAATCTAATCATATTGTGGCGAGTGCTAATGCATCTCGTGTTTTTGTTTACACAACGCAATCGATTTCTCGATTAAGGCTTGATGCTTGCGGTTTGATCATTCCTAATGTTTGAACAATGAAGAAGTTGACCCAAATTAGATGTTGGGTATTTCTAAACATAACAACAGTAATTCCTTAGGTTATGTGTTGGTATTATGAGTTGTATAGCTCTTTTAGCTTTTTTTACAATGACAACACTTTTTATTTAATTTTTTATTCACAATCCCGCGTGAATTAATTTAAAAATAGAACACTCAGTTCGAAGGAGTTCGTAATGCGATATCAATTAGGTTGTCTGTCATCACGACAAAGCGTCGGATTTCGTTGAATTTTATTTCTATATTTTACTCTCCTCCAGTTGGACTGCTTTCATTCATCGCTTCATTTGTTATTCTATGTTTAATGAGGGATCAGAGTCCGATTACATTAGAGTTGGTTTGATAAATCACTAAAAATGTCGGTGGATTTTTCATTTTCAAATGTTGAACCGGAAAGCTTTTACCAAGAGGTTTTTCAATCTGTAACTCTAGTTTATGTACTAATTACTCATGAACTATATTTTGTCAATTTTGTAAAGAAACTTCTCTAGCCGCGTTGAGTACTTCTTGGTAGGGGAAAATCTTAAGATTTCGCGTCACCGGCGTGCTAATGTATAATACTAAAATTCGAATTTATAGGTACGTTTTGAACTCTATTCGCAGTCTCTATGACTACCATTTTGTTGTTTACATACTCTTTTATTTTGTTTTAGGTAAACTTTTAATTTATATATTTTTACAGCGGTAAATGTTACTGTCGCGAGTAATTCAGCCAGTAACCACACTCCACAGTTATGCGTTGCAGCACGTGTTTTCCGACAAATATCAGTCAGGCACGTTCTCACGATCTGCGCGCCCGCAATCGATTTCAAATGTGGAACGCTTGCTTCTAAAATTGAATTTGAAACTAAATCTTGAATTAAAAAAAATACCCCAGAGGCTCCTTTACATCAAGAAGGTTTTCACGTCAATTTTATTGTTTTAACAAGAGCTTTATTTTTAAATATTACACGTAGATTGCACGAGATTTGATCAATTAAACAAAATTTGTCGTGTATTATCATTTTTTATATCATACATAGGTATTATAAATATTATAGGCAACAGAAAAAGCATAACTACCTATGATGGTTATGAATAAAATACAACTTTGAAGCTTTCATAATACTAAAAATATTACACAGGTTTTCTGGAATACAGAACAATCAGAGTGAATGAAAATGAAAATACCCTAAGCGGTCGTGCGAGTAAAAACACACCACACACAAATATATGTAGTTCTCAATACCGCCACAGGTGGCGTCATTTTTTCATTTTGCAAGGAAATTTGAAAAATATTCGTCATTGTTAATAATTTGACATACATATTTGTTCATCCATCTGTCACTTTTAACTGTCATTACAAAAACGCCTCATTTCTCTCCGTTAGTTTCCTTCCCAACGTGGGAAGCGCAGATTCTAAGCCTTATCTTTGGTAGTCCACTAGAATTACCTCATAAGTAGTGGCATTACTGTCTGTTACTATTGCGCGGGTAATATCACGTTACGTTACCGTGGCTAAGTAAATGGACCATCGGCATCGTTAGGAGTTGCTCACATGCGCCATGTTTGATATGGTGCATTTAGGTGAAGTTAGGAAATGTGAAATGTACACTTTGCAACAGGTATATTTCAAAAAGTGTTTGTAATCTGTGGTTGTCGTTAGTGGGCAATGGATTCGTCCAAATGTATATTATCAAAATTAAAATAAATAATATCTATCCGATAAAAACCCTTTTTCTGGATTGTTGTTATGGTATTATGTTAATGTATCCTACTAATGTTATAAATGTCAATGGATTCCAAGGTGCTATTAAAAAGATTACTAGTAGTGCTCTGCGTACTTTCCTTACCCATATATTCTTGCAATAAAAAGTAGCTTATGTGTTAATCCAGTCATCCTGACTATAATCTGACTGCGTTCCAAATTTCCCCCCGCTCAACCGTTCAGCCATCACCTGGGTAGCGATTCTAAATTCATTCGGTTGCATGCGACACGGAATCTCATCTCTCGGTCTTTGTCTTATCTATTTAGCATGACAGAGACCGAGAGATGAGATTCCGTGTCGGATGCAACCGAATGGATTTAGAATCGCTACCCTGATTGCCACAGACTTCCAAACTTTGACATTTATAATATTAGTCGGTATCTATTATTTTCTATCGAATTTTAGGATAACTCAAAAAAATCGGAGCGTATCAGTTTCAAACAAGATTTAAATAAATCTTATACCTCTCTTGTCTGTAGCTCTACTTTCAGAAGATAACGTATCTCACATTTACGGACATATTAATGTCTTGTCAATCGTAAATAGCACGGCAATCAAACAATGCCGCAGTGTTCTTCATAAAGAACGATAAATCAATGGAAGCACCGGAAGCAGCGAGAGGTCGCCGTGTCAGCTGTCAAGTGCGCGGGCGCAACGTTTCGTAATTAGGTACCTACTTACATCTTTCTTGGTTAACCCCCTTGTTTACAAAATGTGTTACAAGCATGTATATATTACAAGGTTATAAGTTTATAATATTGTATTTAAATTGCTTTTGGACAACTATACGACGGGAATTTTAGGTTATGAAAATATAAATTAATAGCTAACTATGGAACCGTTTTACCGCGTTTTACCATAATTATGATTGATCTTCGACAGGTGATGAGGATTTTCTAATATTACTTGATTAGCGAATTTCCAAAGTAATTGACATGATAAAAGAGAGGAACGTTCCTATACCTAGGAATGAAACAAAGAATAGGTACATCTGTGGATGAGGTTAGTTATCTTCTTATCTTGTAACTTCAATGATATTTAATAATGCAGCAATAACAGGTGGGCGTAATCTTGATTAAAGAAGATGGATAAACACGCCTACATGGAGCCTAGTCAAATTATTTATTGACAAAACTTTGATAAATGGCAAAGCAGTTACACAGGGAAAATGCCAAACAATTGAGTTTATATTTTAAATGAACACTGCAGTTCCACTTGTCGATGTTAAACTTATTATGAATTAGACTATTTGATGAATAAAAACCTAATTCCGATGTGTGGTTCTAGAGATTTGTGAGTTTAAAAGAAACCTCATTATTAAAAAAATCTAGTAACATTAAATTTTGCTCTCGTTGAGTAATTTTAACATGATAAATGTCTAAAATGTTATATACCGATTTGACTTTCCTCAAATATTTTACAGCTTTTTGGTTCACGTAACGCTAAAGTTTCGAATACAGTGGAAAGTTAGTAGGTAATTGTGATTTAAAATATGACAAATTAAATAAGTTTGTCATTAAATAATATTTCAATCGAACATATTTAAATTGAAGTTTCTTAAATAATCTCATGTCTGTGAAGAGCTAAAAGAATATTATGTTCAAGTTAAACAGGTCGACTTGAACATAGACTATAGGTCGACTAGAACCGTTCCACTGTAGATCCAATGCAAAAATGACCAAAATTATATTTTAGATTACTTAAACTGAATTTCTGAATTCTAAATTCTGAATAAATAAATCTTTACTATTTTCTAATGATTACAGTAGATCTTATTCAAGATTTCATAGGCATTGAGACGTCGGATCAAGCTAGCTAAGTAACTAGGTAATATCTAAGTACTCAATCCACTCAACGAGTGTGAGCCGAGAGTGAGTGAATAACAGGGCACTAACCGATTGGACAAATTGAATAATGCCAAGTGAGTGCCCTCACCCTGCCTGCGACTGTTATTTAATCTGTATCACGCAGATTGATCGATCACCGGATGCTGGCAATGCGGCTGCGGGCGCGAAATTGCTAGTTCCTTTTAAATTGTAACGGTTGGCAACACTGAGTCTTTATAATGTTTATGACTTTGTCTCTAACGAAATAAAAAATAAAGTGTAGCCGCTATTAGGCGTTTGTTATAATAACGACAAAGAGAAACTAATACGTATTTTAAATGGGTAAATATTAAAAAAGTGGAAAATACTAATTGAAAATGATACATTGTGGTAGGTACGAGTACTACATATAAAATTATGTGGATTAGGACTTGGCAAGAATCGACATACTAGGTACATTTATTATGTTCTACAAATTAAAAACAATATTTCATTTAGTTATCTCTCTACTTTTAATTTTTCTACCCTGTTACAGTGATATTCATTGATTTCAGTAAAGATAAGGATTAACAAATAGTAGATAAATAAATTAAATTTTGTCAGAGTAGCTTTTAACAAAGTTTTTAGTTTCACAAACAAGTTTTTGCAACATTAAATACATAACTGTGGTTTTATTAGAGTTAACAGAACGCATCTCCGGTTAGTAGGCAATTAGGTGTGCCACTCACGGCGACTATGTATTTTCGTAACTGATGCAAATAAAGCAGTATAAAATTCGTGTAGGTATTTATTTACACTTTTTTGTGCTATTTTCGATAAGTTTTTAATGTTGCCATCACACATTTTTGAAAGCATCGAAGAACTTGCCAATCACCGTTTTTCAGCTCTGTTCTGTTCTACGTAATTTTGACATTATTATAATTTATTATGTATTCTTTAATGGTCCACAATTATGTGTTCTGTACAACATAGCAAATATTTCTGTAGTAGGTAGGTTATCATAATATGGTTAGTAGGTATTGTAAGTTCGCACAAGGGAGACTATTGTATGCACCGGAACTATTGTGATCTACTTAGTTTATAGACGGTACATATTTTATATAACAAAATCTGAATATTATTACCGATTACTGTTTCCACATACAATAAGGCGTTTTTAGATTGACATGAGTGGTTAATGGCTTAGGTAATACCTACATATATGTCAAATCGTTAAGATTGACATACCTACTATTACTATTTTTATTAATTTCTTTAACCAAATAAAACACTAGCGCCACCTTTGCGCTGAACAATTAAGAACAATTGGCTGTTTTTTTGCTTCTTCAAAACATATTTTTTTCAGACCACCACTTAACAGAAGAAGACATTACTTCCGAAGAATTTTAAAAATGCCAGTAGTCATATTTTATTCAGCAATTAACTGTAAAACATATACGCAGCATTAAATAAACGTAAAATGAATTATCTAAACCGTAAGTGAAGCATTAATTCTTTTAACACGCACTCTCACAGCGTAACAGCGTCGTCGTAACAACGTCATCGGCGCCATTTTGTATCGCGCTCTCTTTCCAACTCGCTGCCATAGATAGAGATGGATACAGTTAAATTTTGAGAATGGACATAAAGCTATCTATTTACGTAATTTCTACTTATAGTTCGGTAATTAAAACAAGTTTAGTGGTTCTGGAAGGTGCGTTTTAAGACTTTATGTTGGATGAAAATAGACTTTTTTTTACAATTCAAAGGATTAACTTTGAGTTGCGTTTACGAAGCAATACGACAGGTTGCGCCCGCGCATACTAATTAGTGTGGTCAGCATTTTATCAATGAAGAATACAGAATACAAACGGACGGTTTGAAGAAAAATATGAATAAGCCGTGATTCATGTCTTTAAAATAGTACGAAACGTGACTAAACGAATTATCAAAACCACTAACTAATACTTATCGCGTTTTAGAATAACCATTGTACATGAATGATGTTTCTGGCTGAGAGGTCTTACACAGATATTATGGAAAAAATGGTGGAGTTATGGAAATTAATTTCGCTGAGAAAAGAGACTCCAATAGAAATTCCGCATATGTAGATTTTGTTATAGGCTGTAAGATAGGTACTGGACGAAACCCGGTTGCTACTTACCCTACTAATATTTTAAATGTCAATGTATGGATGTTTGTTGCTCAATCACGTCCTAACGTATGAACGGATCGGGCTGAAATGTGGAACATAGATAGATTATAGTCTGGAAAAATATATAGGCTACTTTTTTTCAGGAAAAACAAAAACAACAAGAACAACGGAAACTACGCGGGTAACACCGCGGGGTGCTGCTAGTCGGTTATAGGTATTCTTTACGAATATTTTAAATATGTTGATATAAAAAATAAATAAATTAAATTAAAAATAAGATATACTCAATATCTCTATTTCCTTTGGCCTCGCATTAACTTAAGAAAAGTTTTGCCGATTGCGTCCGTTTTTTTTTAATCTTCCAATATTCTGTAGAGTAGAGGATTCTAACACAAATTACTTAAGACAAAATTTGACACAGAAAAAGTCATATCCAAGCCAAACAATGTCTGTCGGATCACCTAGTATAAGATAAAAGAAGCGGTTAAACTATTTTTGCTAATAATAACAAAGTCTAACTTTGATAACTTTATCAATGTTTATCAATGTCAAAGCGACTGAGTAGATATTTTGAGCGGAAATAGCGCTGTGCTTATCACATGTGCGAGCGCATCTCTAACATTTTTGCGATTATTATTGTTTGCTAAGTTGCCTTGATTTGTCGTAAATATTTTAAATATACAACTAATACAAATACTTACCGATTCGTTTTTAAAAACAAGCTTGAGTTGGGCTGGATGGATGAATACCGCAGGATACAACACAGGTACACAGGGAATAGCTAATTATTTTTATAATTTCGTAGTTTGATAACGTCTCATTGTGTCATCTGCAGCTATTGTTAAAGCTTTGACCAATTACACATTCATTCAACTTTTATGTTCCCATCACTACGGTCTTAACATTTCATTCATTCACAATTTTCGTCCATTACGATAAGTTAAGTAAGCACGAATTAAGTAATTTATGTTACAGTTAATAAAATGACGTCTTGTGAGCGTATTATCTCTCATTGTCGACTCACAATGGAGAGTACGCTACCACTGAAGCTCTGTGGACAAATTGTTGAACTACGTTACTTTTGTATAATGTCTTTATGTATTTTAGGTTGGAGAATGCGATGGTGGCGCCAAAGACTTAAGGTTATGGGTGGTGGCTTAGAGTCTAGTTAGTTCTCTGGGTAAAGAATTAATTTGTATCATCTGCTCGAGTTGCTACAGTTACAATTTCTATCAAATTATCACATTATGTATTTATGCTTACGTTTTTTAATTGTGTGAATTTTCTGTAGAAGAACTTAAAGTAATACCTACTTACTTAATACATTTAAGTTGTAAATGAGTATTGAAGAAATATAATGCAAACCAAATAAAGAATGAACTTCAATAACCATACCAAGTACCAGATTTTTTTTTCAAATTAGAGGCTTCATCTATGTGCCATTAATTAAATATTTATTTCAGATTAATACCTGTTTTGGCGCTACTCATTATGGGACGTGGCGTCCCAAACTGCGGTAACGCGCGCGCACTCCTCTGCATAATTTTTTTTATACTGCTGAATATATGTAGCTGAAACTTAAGGCGTTTCCCATCGACCATTTCACACATGAGCAACTCATTTACTAACGCAAAGTATGCAACAATCACGTTAGTCTGAAGTTATTAATGAATCATTTAATTGTTTATAGTTATTTACAAATTATAGCATCCTTTATTAAACCGTATTGCAGTCAATTGACCAACAACTGGATAAAAATTCGTATCATCTTTCAAATCGTATCCAAGTAAGTTTGTATTCACACAGCTATTTAAAAAGCAGCCACAGCGTGAGACAGCATTCCTGGCATGTCTAAGTAGAATTCTAGATTTCCAGGTATTGAAACAGTAAGCACTATTGCCTAATAACCTGCACTTGTACTGGTTTATATAAAAGTTAGCTTCGTACGATTTTCTAGAACTTTATTTCTCTATCCATTAGTTGCCTTACAATTTTGTTTTTACATTTTTGTTTAATTATAATGTTTGTGTATTATAAATAAAATTAATAAATTAATATGGATCAACGCCATTTATTTTTAACGTAATTATTATAGTGAATTATTTATAATCAATTTAGATTGCACAATAAATAATAATATACAAAACACTGTAGAAGGATATGAAAAAAAATGTTACAAAAACTGCAAATAGGTGGCACTGAATTACGGTAAAATGTTAACTGAAAATATTTTTTAGGCAATTTAAAAAAAAAAATTAAATATCGTTTTCACTATTGTAAAAAAAAGCATTTGTAAGTATACTATAATATTTCAAAATTAACAGATTGCTGGAGCTTACAAAAAAAAGGATTTAATGAACTTTAAATCTTTCAACCTTTTTTTTACTATACGAAGGACATTATTAGTGTGCTGTATGGTGCTCCATAGATACTTTAAAAATGAACACAAATTTAAATATACATATTTGGAACAATTTAATTTATGATAAAGACAAGTTTATACATGTCAGCTACCAAGAACTAACTGCTACTAAAAACTGTTACCCGATCTTAATAGGACATTGCGTAATTTATGTTGTGTCGACTCTTCGTTGGGTTCGTAAAAAATATAATCTATAAGAAAAGCTACACTACGCTTGTTGAATGTCTAAGTTCCAATTTAAAACAGGGTTGTTATAGTTTGACTAGTCTAAGCCTTCTTTTTATCTCCCAATCCAAGATATGTGTAAAAAATGAGAATCCAAATGACAAAAGTCATGGACCACGGAGTCTGTGTAGTTGCTAAATCTATATATATAAAAACCAATGCCACTTTTCGTTGTTATTGAACTCCTCCTAAACGGCTGGACCGATTTGAATGATTTTTTTTTGTATACGTTTAGGTAGGGCCCTGGAAGGTTTAGATTCACAAATCAGCCCGGCAGATGGCGCTGCAGTTGATATCTAGGTTATTATTCGAGCGAAGCCGGAGCGGGCTGCTAGTTGAATATAAAATAAAATACTTATTTAACCGAATGATAGTAAAAGTGGTATTATATTAGCTAATATAATATACAACTATGAGAATGGGGTCCTTACATGTAGCAACTGTCATGGAATATTTACTGCAAAAATTGGATATGTAAGTCATGTGAGGACGCATCAAGTAACATAATTTACGCAAAGCAGTCGCCGTGGCCGAAATCGGCCTGGAATACATCATCATCAGTAGTAGTGGTTTAGCTTTTTTTTATCGTATAGAGTGACGAAACGACTTCAACTTCCGATGTTACGTTTCCATAAGCTGGCGTATTGGTTCTTACTCATTGTTCGGGCTTCGTGTTTTTTTATACTTTTAATTTATTTCGAAAATATTTAACAAAGTCGTACATAGGTCTACTTTTAACCAGACTACAAAACAATGAGTCTCTGTATCTGTGAGAGGAAGCTGCAGTTTGATGTAATCGCTCCTACTTTGTAGTAGGTTTACATAATTACTAATGAAGTACTTTTCAGAAAATTGCTTCAGATAAATATTTGGTCTATGTCTGGGTGTTTCTATTTATTTATTTATTCAAAGAGCACACATACTAGAATTAGGTATATAAACACATGTTGTATATTACAAAACAGTTTATGTTGAGTGTGAAGTCAACCAATATTTATTTATTATCATAAATATACTTATGAGTCATTTTATAAGTAGGTATTATTACTTAGTTCTCATAATACAAGATTTGTTTCAAATGGGAGTGGACTATGTTGTGTGAAGCCAATTTTTATTTATTTGAATAGTACAGTTTTAATACCTAACATCAATTTTTTAGGTTGTATATTTTTTCGTTGTTTACTTTAAATTAATTATGAAATTTAACACAAAAATATGCTATTTTGAGTATTGAGACTCTAATTTCAGCATAATTAACTTATTTTAATTTGGTACTTAAATAATCCTTAATACAATGACAATATTAAAAGTATTACTAGTCAAATGTCAACAAAAAACACTATAATTCACATTACGTCAAAGAGGCCACCGCGCACTGACCCTTGCCCGAATGTACCTAAAACATTTGAATACACAATATTTTTTTCATCGTTCGCTTCTTTTAGAACTAAACATCTTGTTAATAAAAATCCTACGGCTGTAAAAATCACCATAACGCTTAAATCGAATGATAATAGTTATCTACAGTTACAAAACATTGCTATCGAAATCCCCGACTCACACGGTTGTTAGCTGTAAGCAAACGGCATAATGGCTTCCTCGGACAATTATCTTCATACATTAAATAAGCAATTAGTGTATTTACTGTTTGAAATGATTAGATAATTTGTTAAACTTTCTATAACACTACCTAACTGTCATATTCTAAATGTTTTTTCAACCCTTACGCGAGCCAAAATGTAAGATTTTGAGTGATGCCAAATCTGTACAGAAAAGTTGGGCAGCTGTGACATCTCAAAATGGCAAAACTAAGTTTTATTTATGTTAGATAATGTAATACGTTGGTAATTTATGATTGACTAGCAGTGCCCCGCGGTTTTACCCTCGTAGTCCCCTTTTCCGCACTTTTCGCAATAATAATAGCATAATGTCTTATTCTGGACTCTAGTTAATCTGTGTTCGAATTTTCAGACTCCTTTTAAACGTGATTTAGCAACAAACGTTCAAAACTTCATATTTATAATACCTATTACCAGCAGCGTGTCATGGTTTTATCCGGGTAGTTCCCGTTTCGTTAAAAAGTGCACAAGTCTGTAAAAAGTGCATATGTGCTATCACTGCTATCCCAGACCAAAAACCTAAATGTGTACCAAATTTTATTCCAATCCGTTCAACTGTTCTGACGCGATTGAGTAACAAACACCCAAACTTTCGCATATCTAATATTAGTAGGATTAGAAAAACAAATAAAAGTACAACTCACCTCTAACAGATCATAAAGAAACGCCACAAAACTCATCGTTACAAACACGTAACAACAAAATGATTTGAAATAAATAATGAGGCTGACTCCACTAGTCAAAGTTCGTGAATAGAGTGGCAACTCAGAAATAACCAAACATTGTTGATGTGGGGTTGCCACACCCGTGTCGCCTACACGAATTTTACACGACACCTGTGCGCCTAAATATGGTCACTAATCAGCCGATCTCTCATTAATATTGCCTTTTTATTTGTGCTTCATTTTATTTTAAGTCGTTTCTCTGACACGTCCAGTTAATGTCCTAAATATTAAAACGATTAAAATACAATTTTAAGCATTTTTTTTAAACAATTTGTATGCTGACGGCATTAGATTAAAATTCATATTTATGTTTCAGATTTTGTTTTAAAATATGACTTCATGTTAGGCAGGACGAGTAAGACACGCGCTTGACAGTAAGCAACACGTTTGCGCATTGCCACGTAATTATTTAAACATGAAGATCCCAAATCACTGACGGGAACTGTACTGCACTCATCGCCCAGAAACATTAGATGATACCTCTTTGACCTGTAATTTATTTGGAAACATTCTCCTTCAAATAAGAACACAATAATATTGGCACAACACTACTTAGCGATAGATTATCCGGAAAAGTAGTGATACATCTCCTGGCGGACTCTGCAAAGATTCCTATAAGTACAAAAGCGTTTTAAAAGTGTAGTCTGTATATGATATGCAAAGGAAACAATTTCGTATTTATTATTCTTTTTTGCGACATAAAGTAACTAAAACATGCAGTTCACTTTACCCGTTTCAAAGCGGCAAAACAACATTAACGAAAATAAGTGCTAAAATCCTGAAGCACATTGACTATAGACGCAAGGATCCTCGAGAAAACCGGTCTTTAAATAGGCTTGCAAAATATATACCTTGGTTACAAACAGAGTTGGTAATCTCGCACGGCGCTAAACGAATCTGGGTATTACTCGCCATGATGTGACTGATGTCACATCTTCGCCTATACCGCATGACGCGTTTCCAGAATGACAGATATGAGTGTCTAATGCGTGAAAAATATGTCAAACTAAAAACAAAATGAAACAATTACCTACCTCTAACTTGGTGCAGTTGATAACTATTTTCGACATATTTTTTAAAATTCCGAAAACGCGACTCTGCCTCGTTAAACAATGATAACATTTGACATAAGTTAAGAAAAATGAATTGATTTTAAATATGGAACATGATAAACAGTTGCCAGTAACAAAAAGTGAGACTTAGACGTTTGATCTATTTATAATAAACCACCTGGTAATACGAAACAAAATAAAAATAAATACTAGTCATACGTGATCATAAGAAGAGTTTACTCAGTAAAAACATTGAACTCAACCTTGAATTGTCTAAGTTAATAAAACAATGTTTTAAATAAAAACTACCAATTTTGTTTTAAATAATCGATAGCAGCTCCTCCTATAAACTAAAAAAGATAAGCTCGTCAGATCGAGCAGTACGGTTAATACACTCTAATGATTAATGATATAGTATCACTGCATCAGCAACCGGTAATCAAACGTGAATCAAACGAAAGGAGTTCGGGTTCCTCTGCCACAGAGTAAATATCAGTTATCCGCCTCTAGACTGCAACCAACTTCTCTACTGATATAAATGATAGAGCCACCATCGTCGTATCTTCATAAGTGTGAAAGCTTCCGAAAATAATGTAGTTACTAAAATTAGACAAGTGTTTTGATTATTGTGGGCGGAGTTGTAGCCGGAGGCTTGTAATACTGGCCACGACGCCTTAGGCACGGATGTGATTTTAAATTTGAAAAAAGAAGAGTTTGCTGTGGTCGCGCTCGCGTGTACGTCCGTGGGAACATCGACACAATAAAAGGAGTATTAAATCGAGCGATTATTCGGGGCTGCTAGTCGTGATTATGCGAATATTTCGAGCGATCTTCAAATCGCTAGAGGGCAGTCATTTACATTTTTTTTGGAAATGTCTAAGCTTCTAACATCGTATGATATTACAGGTGCATGTTTACCGTTTTGGCTTTCGATTTATTGATGACGTAGATTTCGATGGTACTTATTTTTCAAGTAAATCAATCATATCTATTTTTTAAATTTTGCGACTGCATATATCGACAAATAGTAATATTAATTATCAAACCTACTAACCAAATAATTATGTATTAGGAAAAAACGGAACGACCGATGCAAATGGGACAACTTTTTGCCTCAAATATGGCGGATGTAATTACCCGCCAAATCGCGACTTGGATTGTTTTTTTTTTTCAAACCGGTTTTCTTTCGCCTCGGTGCTTTTATCGGGAGGAGATGCAATTTTTCACGGACATTGTAATATCTTTGTTTGAAAAATGGCTCATGATGGTTAAATTGTCTGTATTAATATGATCGTCAATAGCAAACCCTGATAGAAACGGAGCGTAAACGGAGATGGGCGCGGAAATAGATCGTTCAACCAATCTTTGTTTTTATGAAGCTTAATATTCAATCACCATGTTATTATATTATGTTGTTATGTTATTGTATGTTCATTCTAATGTAGGATTTCAGTATTTTCAGTACAGTATGTTTTGGGCACATCTCCCCAAGAGTTTTCTCATAATGTATTTACATATATTGACATACAACTTATCTATTTATGAGAACTTGTTGGTTTTATTTCAAGTGGGTACGTTCTATTTTTGGGTTTTAACGCTGTACACAGTTTTTGTGACAAGAAATATATGAATTTATTCATGAAGATTCCTGATGATGAAGAGAGAAGAAAAAGCTTCCAAAATAGCTCTTATTTCCGGCACAGGTAGAGTTGGAAAATTATTGATTTTACGTTCATGGTAAAAATTTGCCTTACTTTTTTATCCATTGTAATAATGATTCGTTTATTCATAGTAAGTTTATTTTTTATACTATTTATAAGTTGATTTATATTCCATACAAATAGACAGACAAAATCCTAAACACATTCTGCCAAGATGCTTTTTTGTTGTTGATGTACTTTGAAGTCTATGAAATAAAAAACATACGTCCAGCATTTTTTCACGCTCACATTTGCAAATGGCCTCTGACCTAGGTATTATATGACACTTATATGAATATAGAAGCCCGTAGTTAGGTAGTTACGCCCTCGAGGTCACACATCAGACATCAGCTAGATTTTGTTCGAGGCCGTGTTGGATCGATTCAATCATCAATGAAGATAACAAAGATATTCGTTTGAATATCATTAAATAACACATAGTTTTATCACGAACGTTAGATTAAATCTGACATACTTACATCGAAAAATGATAAGAATTAATAATTGTAACATACATACATACATAATATGTAATTTTTACGTTTAAAGATACTTACTACTTTTTAGATAAAAATGACCGATAAAATAAAATGAGAATAAAAAATAAAATTAAGTCTTTAACAAAAATATGAAAATTGTATCAATTTTAAAACTAAATTTAAACAGAATATTTACATAGACAAAATTGAAAAACTTGTTTTAAAATGTCCTTGAAATAAAATAAAACCTATTTCCTCGGAATAGTTTTAATCTATAGCGGTGAGTGATCACACCGGCAAACCACAACATACAAGCTCAGGATAATTCAAATTTCGAACACAGCTCCGATATATTGAGAAGCAAGGTGCGTCTGCGCATTACAAAACAATGACTAAACCGCGCGGGACATTTGCGACTCTCCCACACCAACGTTCTATGTCTGAATTTTAATGTACATTTAAATATGGAGATATTTTTAAATGTGTGTAATGGATTTTGGACACTGCATGTTTGAATCGCAAGAAATTAACTGTATGATATTTTAACTAGCTGCAGCCCACGATGTAGCTCGCGGGTTAACAACCACTAAAACACAAAACTCTACCTAGCAATGGTTTGCGCTCATCACCCAAAGATATAAGATGATTTATCTTTTAGCGCTGTTATTTCACTGGAAACACTTCAGACTGCAACACAGTAATATTAACACATAACTGCTTGGCGGTAGAATAGCTGCCAAAGGTGTAATACTTCCCCAAGCGGACTCTCCAAAAAGTCCTACCACTACTAAAATATGTGTGTGCTTTTAACTGAAATATATCACGTTAACGACCAATATAAATCAACTTATTGCTTCAAGAACGCGTCGAATGTTCTCTAATTAGTAAAATCTACGCTCAATTGACCGGATACGGCGCCATACTTGAACTCGGATCGCGATCCGAATAATCCTATCGCACTTGACTTCCGGTGATATCTACAATTATTATGAACTCTATTTCGTTCCAGTAGAAGTCAGAATAGATACAAATCTTTGGTTGTCTTGATTTTCCAGTTTGCGTGAGAATTTTAAAGAAGGAACAATATTTTATAGATAAAAAAAATCCATAGATACTATTCTTCCTTTATGTTCCATCGAAATATGTGTGAATATTAATGTGTCAAACCAGGATCAAATTACAAATGGCCTATATACATAGAGTAGGACTCCGTGAAAAGGTAATCAGTGTTTTGTTGCTTAATTAGGAGCATGGCTTTTTCGTTCCGTAACTCTACATTATAAAAAAAAACACACGCACACAAGAATATCAACGTATTGTGTTACAGGTATATGTGTGTGTGTATTATGTGTGTATATACTGATGACGTACCACTTACAACTCTGAAGGTGGAATGTCATTCATTTTATTCTTCACTACGCACCCCTTGGCTAACCTGAACTGTTTAATGTCTTATTATTTATTTTGTTTTCGCAGAACTCTATTTTTTTTTCGAAAAAAAGTGACACTGTAATATATTAGTCAGATATCTGCCAGTAAAAAACCCATTAATATCGGTCCAGGAGTTATAGGAGTTATATTCTGACAGACATTTTTTTTAAATATATGAAAGTATTGTAGTTATTTACTTTCTTTCCATTTAGCGAAAAGCTGTTAATATATAATTACAAACAGACATTTTTAGAGTATAATCAACATGTATGAATAGATATAGACTACACAGTGCTTAACTAATACTCTTACTTAAAATAATAATTCATACGTATATTAACAAAAAATCTAGTAAATGATCCACGAGCCCTCCCAGTCGGCCATATATCTTCATTACCCTAATCATATCGTAAAATATAGCAGTAAATCTTAATTACCTCGAAATAAAAGCGAAATTTAATACCATTTACGTCGACTCATCATTATAACGAACTGTGCTGCCCCCATTTCAGTAATAGTGAACTGCTAAGTGTTTTGATCATGCGATGTTATATGGTTACTATACTACCATAGGGCACTTTGATATTTTATTTAGGACATTTTTATTACAAGTATTACTCCTATTTTATGAGATTATTGTTGGGGGGACTAAAACTTAAGGTCCAATCTTTTTGACAAGGTTTTGCGGTTTGATACATTTTTTGCAAAAAAATTGCCTAACTTTCGAATTAATAATAAACGCAAAAGTTGAATGTTTTTTACTCTTTAATATAAAAAAGTTTAACACATCGGATTGGATCTCGACTGAAATTGATGGAATTTGGTACATAGATAACATCAAGGTACAGGCTACTGTTTGTCTCTGTCACAGGGAAATAACGGGAACGACGCAGGTAAGACCGCGGGACACCGCATATATATACTACTAATGTTATAAATGTCAATGTTATTGTTTGTCGCTCAATCACATCGTAATATCTAAACAGATCGGGCTGAAATTTGGAATACCGATAGATAATAGCCGCGAAGAACACGGAGGCTACTTTTTATCCCGCAAAATAACGAGAGCTACGCGGGTGAAACTGCGGAGCGCTGCTGGTATATCATACATCCGAAAGTTTTGATGTTTGTTGTAGGAACTGAACGGATCAGCCTGAAATTTGGCACATAAATCATAGTGTGGAATAAATAATAGCACATAGGAAATTTATCCCGATTGTAAAGTTCTTCAGGCCTATTTTTTCAATGTGGACAAAGTTGCGGGTCACACAAAAGATCACAATAAAACTCTTCACAAAACAGTGATTTTCTTACAACATTTCGAATTCGTATAACAAGTATATTTCTCACGTATCGTATACAATGCAAACAATACACTACCGCATAGTGATTATCTCTTCACTATTAACAATAATATAATAATACACTGTAAATTATTATTAACAATAATCCATCATTAGAAGCCATTACCTAACTGTGATTAACTAATCACTTTACTTTAAATCTGATTGGCGTTTGGTATTCGTGTGCCTTGATTAAAATAACAAAAGAAAGCTATTATATAGTAAATAAATGCTCGACTTCAGTATCCCTTTCATTATTAATAACCTATAATTGATCAGCATTTCTAGTTAATATTATAATAAAAGAAATAATAAATGTACCAATTAGGTGTGTTTCGTTGTCAGTCAATTTTACGAAGATTTATTATATTTAATTTGAAACAATTATTAACCCTTGGAACTATTATTATCGTCATTAATTTGATACAATTTAATCGTATAACATTCGAATATGAACAGGTTGATTAAGGGTTGAAATTTGAACTTTCTAATACATTGGATTTAAATATACGATCATTCGCTCTATTTTATTTGTTATTAAAAATAGAGATTTATAGTTAAAATCCGGTAGGTAGTAGAGGCTATTTGAGGCTGACTGCTATAGGTTCATTAGAAAAAAAAAATATAGATAGAGTATAGGTTTGAGAAAAAACTTTACTTCATTTTAAGTCAATTATAAGTCATTTATCAGTATCATCCCTCAAACAAAGGGATATATTTACACCACGCGAGCTGAAAAAGGGTCTTTGAAGGGGCACAGGGCCAGACATGAACTAATAAACAGAAAGACACAAAACAGACGCGGCCCTAGGAAGGGCCCTTTGTTTAGCCCTTCCATAAATACACTGAAGTACTCCCTTTGAATGTTGCCAGGTCTATTAAAAATGTTTGGGCTATGTCAGTGTGTTTGGATATTGATGATTATCTCATATGAATAGCAACCCCGATTCTGTATCTATTGAAAACTAATAAAACTATGATCAAAAGCGTTTTATGGGCCTAAATAATTAAACATTTTCAAAAGGGCATAGCAGAATTATAAAAGAAGTCATCCTATTTAATATTACAAATGCGAAAGTTATGATGTATGGAGATATGTTGCTCAATCATGACAGAACGGTTAAACGTATTGGGCTTACATTTAAAACACAAAAATAGCCTAGAATAGCATGGGCTACTTTTTATAGCGAAAACTGCTCTACATATAAAATGTATTCATTCATTCATATAAAAGCTTAGCAACATTAAAATAGATGTTCCGTTCCATACAAAAATGGTATTGAAACTCAAATTTACGAAACAGCAGGTCTACTACGAAAACAAACTCCGAATGATCGGATCCGACCGACAGCTAAATCGAATCTTTAGCTTACCACGAAAAACATTTGGATCGGATACATCTTGGTCGGAAGTTATAGACTTAGGCCGGGTGAGAGTCGGATCGAACGAAACGGCCGATTCGATTAACCGACCGATTGTCTATCGAGGTAGGAAAAGTCCATAAATTCGGCCGATATATCGTTTATCGGACTTTGTAGTAGACCAGCTGCTGATTTTTTTTCACATTGAACAAAAAAGCTAAATTCCTATACGTCAGCTGATATCTCCAGTTGTAATCCTCTAGCAGGTAGAAAGAATTCAAAAAAAGTCTTAACGTGCAATCTCCGTCAGCTGTTCTTTTGACTAGCGCGTGCGTTCCGATTCTCCCAAATTTTATACAATTTAACATGGCCTTCGTTAATGTATCCGAACATCTGCGTAAGCAGGTGTGGAATTTCTGAACGAACAACTGCTTTCGAAAATCGAATTCCTTTTTTTTTTAATATGCCTCGGAATTTCACTTCATCCAGTTTGTCCTGTCACTTATGACATTGTAAAATCACTTAACATTGTAAAATAGATAATAACGATTAAATATAATTGAACATTCATACTAAAGACACTGTAAATAATAACATTCAATTACGTAACAACATGTAATTAATCTTTTATGTACCATTGAATAGTGCATTATACATTTTTAAAGGAGCAATAAAAAACTGATTTCGGTAGTCAGTATAAAATATATTTTTTTTAGTTATTTTTAACAAAAGACGTTAAACATCGTACCTACCTACAAGGATATTTAATGGTTGTTCACCACATTTGTATTATTTATTAATTACGGGATATTTACCATGAATAAACAACGGAGTGAGTCCTGATATTTCGATTCAGTTTATTGCAATATGTTTGCGATAAACTTCAGCACGTTCTTTATGGTATCATTGCATAAGTAGGTACTAGTTATAATTTATCATTGTAACTTTTCTGGCCACATTCTTATAAACACATGAAAGTAAAAATACCAAAAAGAATAATCTAAAATCACCACAATTTTTGCATGATATCGTATCAAATATCAGGAACGAACGGATACGCGATCCGATACGCTGATATACGTCAATGATACGGGACCTCTCTAAGAGGATGCGGATACGCAAAAAAACTCGATAAAACGCCGTTTCCGGCGTTTAAAAGTTAGACAGATAATACGAAGAAAGGATATGAGATTACATTACAAACTCTTTGGCTACGACATCGACATATAATAAAATACTTATAAATTGATAATATTATCAATCTATATTTCTAATATATGTATGCTTAGCACACTAGCAGCATTCTACAATTTCACCCACATAATTCCTGATCCCGTAATTTTCTCGGGATGAAAATAATTTTCTGGGGATAAAAAATAGCCTATGTGTTATTCCAAGCTGTAATCTATTTATGTATCAAATTTCTTCCAGTTTCCTGTTAAGTAATCTGAAGTAAGAACTAAGTTTAAGTAACTTAAAAAGTAGTTTTTACGTTAAAGAGAAACAACCATTCAAGTACATTATAGGTATATTCACAAACTTTCGCGTTTATAAGAGAATAGAATTGCGCAATAAATAAATACGAGCGAACCTTTAAATGTTTATCCCATAATCCTGTCGATATCGTTAGAAAATATATTAAGGTGAAATTTTAACTGAGATAAATTGGGTACCTAACACATAGGCACACTTTATCCTGAAACAATGTAAAGTTCTATGGGGAACAATTGTTTCCTAAACCTAACAATATAAACATAAGAGATACACCTACGCAACATGTTTTATCTCTATTTCCTGTAATTTTGTCTCATATACCTACCAACCTCTGTATAAAACAGCAGGACGCAAAGTCCGTTCGTTGCAACATTTAGTGTCATTGTGTGTGCCCCGGGTGTCTAGTTGCAACAGCTGACGGAACAAAAACCACCCTCTTGCCTTACATTCAATAGCCAGTGTATAGTTCGACATGACGTCTATATAACTTATCATCGACATGTGTGTTGACAATGGTAACGAGTAAGTTAGAATGTTTAATGTAATAGGTACTTAGACATCAATTTGCCAAAGGTCAAACAAAGCCGTGGTGGTTAGAACTTAAAACGCTCGGTTTCAATTGCGAGATGGTAGGTCCATATCCTTAGTATTTTTCGAATAAATACGTGTCCAATATTTTTCCATGATCTAGCTGACGGACTAATTAGGGTGGTGTATTTTTGACCCAGTCCGGTACCCTATTGTGAAAAAAACAGCTTGTTCTTAGTGAGTCATCTTTCAAGGCCATGTATCATCCGCAAATCAGAGTTATGGGTTTGACTCTCCTCGAGAGAGAAGGCCCCGAATTCCAGCAGTGGAAACATATTAGTAGGCTGCTAATGCTACACACAAATACGAGTATAGCCATATCTAAACCGTAAAAAATCTATCTTCAATTCATATTTCCGTCGTCAACAAAATTAATGTCGTAATTAATTACCAGCTAACAAATAATTTTAAATGTCGAACGCGGAAGACTGGAAACAAAAGAAAACAACACATCAGCCAGTAACAGCGCCCGATGCGGTTCCATTTTCAAATGTACATGTTTTTTTCCCCACGTGTTGCACGGTTCGCTTCCCACTGGCTGCACATGGCACGAAGGAATTTGACACGCAGATGTGCGTTCTGCCGAGACAATAAAATACCTAATAAATATGGCCGCCTGTGGCCTGAGGCCTGGTAAAAGTGGAGGTTATTTGTCTGTAATTTAAATAAGAACTTACAGTCTACAAGTTAGCTTAGAAAAAGTGCATGTGGAAATTTTTTGGTCAATTTTAAAAGATTTGGTTTGTATATTGTATCATTTATTTTAGCTCTTTAGATGTAATGAATTGGCTGTAGAGCCAAAATGTATATGATTTTTTCTGCCTACGAAACTGTATTCCGACTTTATGATTCATCCGGAAACTATCCGACAAGTTTTGAGATTACAGAATGGGATCGACAGTGAAAGCTGTGACATCCATTATCGAATGAGTTACTCGTCATGTGGAAAACTCATCAGCGCATTTCGAAATATTGACGACAAATTATTTCAAAGCTCTGAGCGACTGTTGTTTTGATAGACATGAGATTTGATATCTTCTGTTCCTTTTACCTACAATATCTATAACATTCTTTACCATAGTTAGGTACTTAGTTACAAGTTTTGGATGTAATCGAAAATCTTGCCAGGACACACAGAAACAACGATACACTTGTTCGATAAAAGTCAGTCTTCTATCGCATACATTTCGGAGAGTGTGCACTTGTTCTTCATGATTTTTACCACCGAGCTCTTTTTTCTATTGGACATCCATACACTCAAAAATGCTACACCGGTAGGTATAAATGGATGAAGTTCCGAAAACTCGAAAAAAGCGGTCCGAGTCTCATTCGTTATACGTGCGACTAAGCAATGGAATCTGCAGTCCGGGTGACTGTTTCCCAATAGATACTAACTACCTATCTGGTTGTCCTCAAATGTAGAGTGAATTTTTTTTTCTGGGTGCACGCGTTCCATCAAACCGCATCGAAGTTAACATCAGGCGAGGTAGCGGTCAGGCAGAAGCCTATCTTCGGTTAAAAAACCTGTACCACTATATCACCTGTAATACGTTCTTTTAATGCCTGAAATAAAATTCTTCACATTGAAAGTGGTAAAACAAAAACGATATTTATGTTTTGCATTTTGTCCTTCGAGCCGGATCAAAACAATACTAGTTATACATAAATACTACACAAGTTGCGTTTCATGCTAAGAATAGAATTTGTTATTTATGTCTTGTTTCCACTTTGATTAAAAGCCGGGATTGTAGACTCACGACCGAGTTCCCAATCCGCGTTCCATTCTCAAAATCGCGACCCGGCGACGGAATTCGCGCGCATTCTCACAATTTACCGTCAATAAATGACGCGCGACTAAACGTCAAATTACTTTTTAAAAAGTCGCTGGCCATACATTCAAAATGGCCGCTCTTATTGATGGCTTTCTTTGCGTTTACGACCACTAACATGAAATTTTATTGTTCGTTTTTAATTTACTGGAAGATGAGGTCATAGTTTGTCGTGTGAGAGACTTCAAATGTGATTTGATTGAAATAATAATACTAATAGAGGCTTCATGATTGTACAAAGTACACAAGATATACCTACGAGTAAGTAATTGTTTGTATGTATTTGACCTATTTTTATAACTTATGTAAAATTTCTAAATGTATTTTGGCATACATTTTTTTGACAAAAATTCATATTGAAATGTCTAATGTGAACTGGTTTGCAGCAAATAAAAATAACTAAATAAATATTTGACGTGTGCTACATTAAACTGCCACTCGTTCTAAGAAGATTTGAATGACCAAATATCCAGTGACACTAACATTAAACCTAAAACCTAATGGAGCTGAAACATACTTTAGAAAGGCAGGCGTCTCAAGAGGTGAAAGTCATGTGCTTTAAGCCTTGCAAAAACTCGCATCTCGCGGCCTTGCCAAGGTGAGTGCAAGGGGGACATAACGGTGCGTCTGAGGCTTCGCCGCCACCCATGACAACAACACTCGAGACCGACCGCTCGCTGTCACAACCATCGACGGTAACCACTCCTCGCTCCCACGCAAAACAAAAACAAAACCGGCAATGACCACCAATCGGCAGTAAATCAACTACCAATCATCGTCTATGCCCGACGGAAACGAGACACGATTTCGATTCATTTCCTTTCAGTAATATTGTACAATTTAATGAGTCGCTAATAATGGCCAGGCTGGCTATAAAAGCACTTCGGATTTCATACACGTTTGATATTCCATAAGGGAAAGCGGGTCTAACTGTGGCGAGCCATATAAAGACCAGTTGCGAGGCAGTATTTGTAAACAAAATCGTATTGAATTGGGACATAAAGTATCTAAAAAAACAATTGAAGGAAATTGGCTGTGATGAAATTCCAAGTCACATGCAATTTCAAAAACAAAACAAAAGTTGCGTAAGTGTCATCGAAATTAAATGAGGCGTCGATATTGTGTCCATGTTGCAACTTGACCAAACTTTGGCAGACAATCACATTGTTATGTCGGGTGACCAACGAAGAAGAATCTCAAGGACGTATCTTAATTGCCGAATTCGTACCTAAATCTGCTCGCACAAAAAACGCATGAGAACATGAATGGTGGGAAATGTTAAAATATGCGCTCGACGAGTTTAGACATTCTACCGCGAAACGTTTACCGTAACATTTTGTAAATAATGAACTACTTAGCATGCAAAACGCACATCTGCAGCTACGCGACTAAATCCCTCTGAATCTAGATAAAAGAATAGAACTTACGATTTGGCTGATTTCTGTGATCGGTATGGGGGTGATGGTCTTCTCTGAACTTTGGGGGAGCGAGGAAGCGCTTGGAGTCGGGGAAACTCCTGGGGATCCGGGCTGGTTCCCCACGCTCTCCTTCGAGGTGCTCTTCGGAGACAGCCTCGACGGGAAGCTCAGCGTCTTCGTCCACTGCGATAAACTTCGCACCATCTTGACTGTCCATTCACAACACTCGTTCACTGAACCCGGTAATGTACTCGCGAGCGATAAATACGTGCGCGTCGCGCGTCGGTTCGCGATCGAATGCGACCGGCCGAGGGCAACAAAACTTCGAAGCCTGTGCAAGTTGTGACTTGATTGGTTTGGAGGGGATTGCAGGCCCATAGGGACGCGGAGGGTGATCGAGTGTGCTATGTCTGTATGTCATCAAGCTGGGCCACCTTTGGAATACGATTTTCTTTTGTTTGTGGTATCGGGAGCCGCAACAAAGCTATCGAATCTTCATTGTGCAAAAAGGAACTTTTTGTGATCTAACCTTGTCAACGTCTATGATGCTTTGCGAAAGATGTCTTGAATTTAAATAAGTTTTAAGTAACTTGCTTCCTTGTTTATTTCTTATGCTTATAGTTTTCTATTAAGATTCCCTGTATCGAGGTTACCACGGATCATAAATCAAGGTATTCGCAAAAATCTCTGAGACCTAGAACTGATATTTTATTATACTTCTCATTCGAGGTTAAATAAAACGAGTTGAACGTTCATAAAGAAGTCAATCATAACAGAAACATTCAAAATATTTAATAGGGTTCCTCTTGGCAAAAAATTGTAAGTGTGACTTCCAGGACCACAATTATATTTAATTATATCCTATGTTAATCTCATATTGTCCATTTCAACACTTCGTCATTAAGATCAATAAGCGTCGATCAATAATTTACTGTTCCAAAATTAAATTAAATACCCGTTGTAGCTTCGTAGGTTTTATTTTGACTAACTATATTATTGTTATCCTTTCAAAATTAATCACTAATCAATAATTTACACCTTTTACAAAATCAAACATCACCAGAATTAACGTCATTAAAATTCCAAGTCATAAAGATATCCATATAGTTCAACTGAAGAATTCGCCCCATTTCCAATAGGGTCTTTGAGTTCAACCCACGTCGAATTAGTGCACCCTTATACCCTATAGCGGAAATAACTGCACATGGTGAGGGTGCCACCCTCGCATGCCTTCCCTTTGAGCCCTTGCAAAAATACTTTCGAGATAAATTGCAAGCTGTGGGGTAACGTAAAGAATGGCCTTACAGATATCGATCGTGTTTTGTTTTAGTGGAATTCTGCAGTCTATTTTAATGGAGTTTTGATTCTGTTCTCAGACCAACTACGTTTCTGCTTTACATTTGTAAACGATGATGCATCATCGCTTTGAACTTTCTAATAAATATTGTTTTGTTATTCAAGTGTTATTGTATTGTGTCATAATTATTCAACTCTCTTGATCGCATTGGTTTGTTGATTTGTTCGTTGCAATTATGATTTAGTTAGATCAATAACAATAATACTTCCATTGTGTTATGTGTGTGCATGTCCGATTTTACCCGCGTAGATCCCGGTTACGTTATTTTCCCACAGTAAAAAGTAGTCTCTATTTGTTTTTCTTCATCTTTATTTCCAAATGTCCTGCAGGTCTACTACGAAAACGAACTCCGAATGATCGGATCCGACCGACAGCTGAATCGGATTGTAGCCTACCACGACATTCGGATCGATACATCTCGGTCGGAAGTTATAGACTTAGATCGGATGAGGGTCGGATCGAACGAAACGGCCGATCCTATCAACCGACAGATTGTCTTTCGAGGTAGGAAACGTCCATAAGTTCGGCCGATATATCGTTTATTGGACTTCGGAGTAGGCCTGCTTATCCGTTCAGATTTAACGACGTGTGATTGAGCAACAAACATCCAAAGTTTGACATTTAAAATACCAGTAGGATGTATTTCACTGAAATTGCGTACATTTTACGTCACGGGAGAAATATGATTTGTAGTTTGAGATGTGTTCAAAAACTACTGTATAAGTTAATCTTCTTAATATATATAAATCTCCTGTCACGATGTTTGTCCGCGATGGATTCTTAAACTACTTAACCGATTTTAAATTAAATTGGTACACCTTGAGCAGTCTGGTCCAACTTGAGAGATAGGATAGTTTTTATTTCGATTAATAGTCTTTAAATGACAATATCCGAGCGCAGCCGGAATGGGGCGCTAGTTAATTATAGGTTAATTAAGTTCTAAAATAATTTCATACCACAAACAGAACTGTTATCTGTAGGTACTTAGTACTAAACGAAAGATTTATAAAAGTTATGTTATTATTGTGATAAAAAAGTTAAATTTTCCATTTTATCAGAAAATTAAGCACGTGCCACATTACGATAAAAGTTCAATGCACTGATAAAACATACAATATTGTTTGATGTTTTAACAAACAAAGTTGTGGAAATAGGCGAGGGGATTTTACCTTTTATATTATTAAAACTAGCAACGCCCCGCGGTGTTACCCGCGTAGTTCCCGTTCCCGTTGTTTTTTTTTTTTCGGGATAAAAAGTAGCCTATGTGTTCTTCCAGACTATAATCTATCTGTGTTCCAAATTTCAGCCAGATCCGTTCATACGTTAGGACGTGATTGAGCAACAAACATCCAAATATCCAAACATTCATACATTGGCATGTATAATATTAGCATGATTATATTACAAAGAAAATTAGCACTGTGTCTCGTAAAAACTACCTTTGAGTATTCTCCGATATTTCGATGCTGTTTAATGGGCCAAGTTTAAGTTTAAAAAAAAACTGCTTCAAAATACTTCATCTGTGAACTTGGTATGTGAAACAGTAGATAAAAGTATATCAGGAATTCGGTCTAGCACGGTAGATATCCCGCACTTATCTATATACAGGGTTACTGGTAATCAGCCTGCATCCGTTTAAGGGCATGTTCTGTATATTTAAACAAACAACTTTTGTTTTACAACTTTAGTTAAAACTTAATAGATAACCCAAAAAAAATTGTTTTTGTTGCCCTTTTTTGTACTGTTTAGCGACTTTTTAGTGTTTATTCACTTCAGTACATCATTTTTTGCGCGTTAAAGAGCGTACGCGCTCTCGTTACGAAATGTTACGAAGAGTTCGATACTTTTAGACCGTGCAAATGCATTTTTATTTATTTTGTAACAGAAAAAAAAACATTTTTTTTTTAAACTGTAGAACAAAAGTTGACGTATTGAATGTACCTAACATCCCCTTAAAAGGATGCAGGCTGATTACCAATAACCCTGTATATAAAAATCAATAAATCAATATTTCTAAACGGTTGGACCGATTTGAATGATTTTTTTTGTGTACGTTTGGGTAGGGCCCTGGAAGGTTTAGATTCACAAATCGGCCCGGCGGATGGCGCTGCAGTTGATATCTAGGCTATTATTCGAGCGAAGCCGGAGCGGGCCGCTAGTACATAATAAATGACATTGCCAAAAATATTTTTCTAGTCATGTATTTAAATCATTGTGTTTTGAAAACATGTCTTTTATACAAAGAAACAGTAAACGATATCAGTACAGCAAATAATTAGACGAACCATAAAATGACGTTTGTTATTAAGTAATTTAATTTTAACAATATGTCAACGTAAACATAATGACGATTAATAAACGACCGACAATTAGGTAACCAGTATTGTAAATTGTAAAACTTAAAATTAATAAAAATAATTATAAGCTATTTATTAAAAGACAACACAAACATAATAAAACAAACTAGAAACTCAGAAACTATCGAGTGAGACTTCATAATCTGGCTTATTCCTTATATCAATATCTTCAAAGCAAGCTTGCACGAAAATTGAGAAAGGTAACGTGAAGTAAAAAAAATAATATTATTTAATTACATCAATCTAATTAATTATTTTTTTAATTATGTAAGCTGATATTATTTGTCTGACGTCGTGGTTTAGTGCGTAGTAACTCTGCCTGCGAAGCCGAGGGTCGTAGATTCGATCCCCACCGAGTGGAAATATTTGTGTGATGAATTCAAATATTTACACTGTGTCTGGGTATTATTATGAATAATAAGATATTATGTATTTAAAACTACATAAGTATTATATCAGCTATCTGGCCGCCATAATACAACTTAGTTTGGGGTCAGATGGTGTTGTGAATTGTCTACCAATATTTATTTACTAGCAGCGCCCCGCGGTGTTACCCGCGAAGTTCCCGTTCCCGTTGTTCCCGTTGTTTTTTCGGGATAAAAAGTAGCCTATGTGTTCTTCCAGACTATAATCTATCTGTGTTCCAAATTTCAGGCCGATCCGTTCATACGTTAGGACGTGATTGAGCAACAAACATCCAAACATCCATACATTCACATTTATAATATTAATAGGATTTATTTAAGAGCCTGAAATATAGCAATGTTGAGCAAAAGTTTCTCTACTCTATTTCCACTTGTCTCTATCCTATGTAGTGGCTAGTAAAACAAAATAAAAAAAAATGTTAAAAGAAAGTAACAGTGTAAACCTTTTGTGAATTCTAACTGTAAGTCGCAGCGGCAATGTTATCAGTACATCCTTATTATCAAATTGCAGCTAATTCCGTTAGCTGCCATAAATTTCAATAAAAACTTTCGGGTAAACTAGTAATATAGTGGCGATCCTTTGAGGTAGGGCTCCTGATGCAATAAATAAGGCAGGCGCAACAGACGGTCCAACGACTTCCTAAGGGCCTACTGCAGGGATGTCATTAGACAATGGGCAAAAGCCCGCCTTCTAATACCACGTGCCCTCACAGCTGTCGCCCGCAGGCTTTTATGGAGATGCTCTTGAGAAAAAGTATGTTCAGATAATGTAAAAATTCTAATTTTTGTGGTCTTTTGTTTCTAAAAAAGTTCGTACTCGTAGCTCTAGAAAGTGACATCGTTTCATATTTGATGTTCCAAATACTTCAGTACTTACATTAAAGTATCAACCTAGCATTTTTTTTTTGTTTTGAATGTTAATAGGTTTGTTATAATGTGGTATGTTGGTCTCCCATGAACTCTACTGCCTACCGAATTTTGGGCTAAAGCAGCAAGCGCAGGACTCTATTGTCCTAAACTTACCTATTAACTAATAAAAAATAGTCAAAATATTTTTTATTAGTTAATCTAAGTACTATTGCACTTGTGTTGGCGCGTAAAGAAACAAAATATCAAAAATAATTTATACGATTCGCGCACACACCAATAAAGCTAAAGCGCATCTAACTTCAGGGTAATATTTCTTGTATTAAAGTGATACTACTTAGCACGAAGAATAAAAAGTAAACAAGCATATATTATAACTTCTTGGATGCGTACATAAGTACCTACAGACCTACACATAGACATACATAATTTTGTTCAAAAAAAATGACGCTTATAGAAAGTGGTGGAACGTCTTTAGACTATAAAAAAAACGCTAGACACGTGCTACTGCAGCTGTCGATTAGTATTTTTTCAAACGCCCTTGAGTTCATTTTTTTCAAAGAACTGAGGAAGTGTCAGTAAACACAAAGGCACTTGAAAAGAAAATCCAAGAATGCATGTCAAAAACAATGGAAAGTGTTTTTATTAAGTTCTCACAATTACGTGAAAAAGTAAGAGCTACTTCGTACCTACGTACTAAATATTTATAAAATGTTATGTACGAGATGACTTTAGTAGGTAGCCACGAAATTAAATAATTAGTAATTTCACAATAATATACCTACTTATATGATTAAAAAAAAGGTAAATCTAATCTTAGAAATAAACAAATATCCCACTAATATTATAAATGTCAAAGTATGGATGTTTGGATGTTTGTTGCTCAATCACGCCGTAACGTATGAACGGATCAGGCTGAAATTTGGAATACAGTTAGATTATAGTCTGGAAGAACACATAGGCTAATTATTATCCCGAAAAAAAAAACGGGAACGGGAACTACGCGGGTAAAACCGCGGGGCGCTGCTAGTGTTTTATAATACGCAAAAAAAACAATGACATAATTAAAATCATACATTTTTACTTCGACAAATTATAATCTTCTGAAATATAACCAGTTAAATTGTATTCAGTATATGACGGTTCACAACATTTCGACAAATTTGTCCACAAATAACAATCTCTCTGGTGAGATTGTAATATTACGGTGTATACGATTTAACGGTAACATCGTTTATCGTGTTTTTCTTTATCTATATTTTTTATGGAATAGGGTGAAAAGGCGAGTGGCCCATGTGCCTGATGGTAAACACACGCTTGCCTATAACAGCACAGTGATACGTAGCCATTGGAACACGAAGAACCCAAATCATTACCTAGCCCTGCACCGCGCTCGTCACCCAGATACATTTTTTTTTTTGCGCTATGCCCTGTGATTTGCACTAAATCGACATCTTGACTGATGTAAAGCAACTATGCGGTGGAATAATGTAGAGAAAATTCATTCAAAAAAAGAAAATGACCGAAAACGTGCAAAAGGGGAAAATTTTGGTACTTTTCCGTTTAGTGATAGGTACGGAAATGATAGTAATAGCACAGTGAAGTGGTTTGTATGTTTTTGTGTCACAATAAATAAATAATTTGACATCTCTTTAAACTTCAAAATTAATAGACGGGTAACTCACGTTTGATATAGTCAGATTATAGATTATGCACTGGACTGATTAGACTACAGGCCCGTGAACAAAATTTACTGGTCAAATGAACCACCAGGAGACCTATGTAGGATGATAGAAGGGTATAAAGTAATAAGATTCAGCACTATGCCGTCACTTGTAAGCTGTCCAACTGAGTGTAATTGAAGAGGGGGGGGTTGCCATTCTCGATCATTTCTCCTTGTCGCATTATTTTTGTACGGCGTTGCGGAATAATAGATTAAAAGAGGTATTGAAACTAAACAAACTATAAATTTTAACTTTTTAATTTTTAGTTTGCCGGAAAAATTTACAGAGTACGAGTAATTTACAGAGCGAATTTGGTCATTTGATTAAGTACGGCATTGGTTCCATACAGTTTCAATACCTCTTTTAAACCAGTTTGATCACGGGTAACCCCGTGTATTAATTTTGAAATGTGTAATGTAAACTAACGTGGTTACGTTAGTTTACATACTAAAACTGTATAAATTCTTTGCAGAGTCAGCCTGGAAGCACCATACCTTTGCCTGTAGTTCTACCGCCGATCACTTATGTGGAAAAATTACTGTTTCAGTTTGAAAGGCAATATTTCTAGAGAAATTACACGAGATAGAGATCAATCATAAATTTATTTTACTGTTTACAATAAAACAATCGAATCGAAATCGAAATTTCCCATTGGCTGACGCATTTCTAAATGGCCAATAGCCATGGTCCCGAGTTTACCCGAAGATTTCTTATCATATCCGAGCGTGACGCTAGAATCCAATTCACAGCCCACGACATATCTGTCTAGGCGCGCCTAAAGAAGTTTTCACTTCAAAAAGAATGTAATGTAGTAAGTCTTCTTCAACTTTTCTTATGGCTTCCATTCGGCGATTTTGCCGGAATTCATAATGTAGTAACTATGTTGAGCTTAAACTTTATATCTCCAACTTTTATGTCAATAGTGTCCGTTCTATTTCTGATGTCGTTGCAATCAGCACCCTAAGTTTTGGTTCCACTCGTTCCCTTAATACTAAACTTTCATCATTCGTGTCCCCTTAGATATCAAACTTTCTAAGAATGTTCTAACTGCTCCCAACTTGTCAATGCCTGAACTGAGTGCCCTCAGCAGAACAAAGGGCGGTAGACAAAGACCCGACCCGTACGAAGGGTTGTAAACAACCACTTTTGTACCTCACAATGAGGGGAACTTTTTTGTTGTTGGATCTGTAGAATACCGGCCGGTGGGTGATTAGTTAAATGAGAAAGATTAAAAAATTGATATCAAGAAATTAAACAATTACTTATCTTATACAAAGCACAGATTCGGTCTTGTATGGAGATACTGTTCGCATCTTTGGGATGGATCGGCTAAGTATCAGCTTGAGGCTCTGGAATCGATCGAGACGCGTGCCAAAAGGCTCATAGGCAAAGACACTCTAGTGCGAAAAAAACTTCAAAGTCTTGAACATCGCCGCAAGATTGCAAGCTTGTCGGTTTTTTATCGGATACACTTCGGAGAGTGTGCGACTGATCTGCATGATCTAATACCACCTTGCCCTTTTTTCTATCGGACTTCTCGTAACTCGAAGAAGCGGCACCGTTTCATGGTTGATGTTCCAAAGACACGGACGAAGAGGTTTGACTCTACTTTTGTGATAAGAACGTCTAGGCTGTGGAATGAGTTGCCAGAGTGGGTTTTCCCTGATAGTTATAACCTAGGTGTCTTCAAATCGAGAGTGAATCGGTTTCTTCTAGGTAAACACGCTCCATCGTAGACCGCATCGTCGCTTAACATCAGGTGAGATGGCGGTCAAGTGTAAACCTATAAAAGTTAAGAAATATATATACATATATATATATTTGGAAACATTAGACTAACTGCAGCCTATCTTTAGACCTTGATCGGTTTATCGATATTTTAATTTCATCGCACAATTGGAAAAGTGTAATCGAAATTCCAACTTTTATTCATAATTCATTATTTGAGCGCACGTAACTCACACTGAGTTACGTAATGGTAAGACTGATTGTAGAGTCTGCCTGGGATAATGTTGCTAGTTAACTTACAGCCAAGCAGTAATGTGTAGATATTACAGTCTTCCAGTTCTACAATGTTGGCAGAGAAACAACAGGGTAAAAAGAAAGGTCATCTTATACCTCCAAGTGACGAGCGCAGTGTAGCGCTTCATGTCTGAATAGCACGATGGCTAGGTGTGTTGCTTCCTATCAGTCGCATGTCTTGCTCGTTCCATCACTCTTTATTATGAAAAAAAAAACTTAGCTCTAGTTTTGCACGCTATATGTCAAGGCTGTCAAACGTACCAACACTATTATTCTTTCATTATAATTTTAAGACCTAATTTTGCAAACCAATGAATAAAATCATGATTTAACTGTCAACAGGAAGCTCAAAATCCAAACCCAACTCAAAAACGAATTAAAACATGAACATCGTAGAAGGAAGTGGCGTAACTATTACGTTTATAGCAATTTAGTTAGTGTCAATAACTTTTTGAGCACCGGAAGGCGAAGTACGTGCAGGGATTAGTAAAAAAATTGTCGGCAAAAAATATCCGCTGACTAACTAACTATTATGACATACTTTCAGCATTGGCCTAAGCACTCACTTTATGTCCCACTGCAAACAAACAAAGTTTGGGCTGTGGGAAAATCATCATCATCATCAGTCGCAAGACGACCACTGTTGAACATAGACCTCCCCCTAGATTTCCACAACGAAAGGTCCTGCGCTACCAGCGGTTTCCAGCGACCTTTGTCATCTGTTCAGTAAATAAGAGCTCACAATAGAAACTAGTATTGATGAATACGTCAAAAAAGACTTTATAATTTAAGATTTTGATGTAGGTACATATTTACGCAAAAATGTAGATTATGAATGATGACTCATGTAATATGGCAGCAAGAAGTCATTAACGCAACCATGATCGTTTTTTGGAAAGAGAATATCATAGTGTCTCCTCCAATTAGAACGAACCGTACGAAAGCACCAATAAAATCGCATGGGCCATAATTTGACACTGACATTAACTGTCACAAATTACCCCACACTTTTTTATTGGATAAGCACACGATCCTAATCCTAATAAAATCGCTCTCCGTCACCCTATTCACGTCGCGGAGGGTTCTTATTATTAAAAACTAGTAAACGCGTGTACAAAATTAGTAACAAGTTATTTTCTTTGTCTCATAGCAACTACCCTCATAAACAAATTTAGCTTTCTAGCGTACAATATAAGGGTGAATTTGGAATGTGTTTCTGTGAGCGTTATTCCTGTCATCCTCGTAAATTATATTCTCAGTGCGTAAAATACCAAACTGGCGTTGCCATAATAAGATAATTACGTGCTGCTGTTGGTGGTTAAATATTTGTGGCCCTTTGTTCTACAGAAATAGGTGATTGGCTTCTCTATAAATAGAGGTCTTATGATTTTGGTGATGAGGCATCGATGTCACTTGAAAAAAAAAACTAAATGCGCAACTTTATTTCTGAACACATACTAGAATACAGATTAATTTTAATTTTATATTTAAAAAATAATTAACCTATTTCAATATACTTATAATATATGTATTATGTTTAAATTGTACATATTTTAAATTATCTTACTTAATTGACATTACAATAATGACATCGTTTTTTTCTTATATGCACTACTATTATAGTCAACGAAATTATTTTGTTTGTACTGTTAATCTTTTCTTTTTATTTTGGTGTAATACATGTTATTTTAAGTACCTGCTAAAAGTAGCTAACTCTAAATTACAATATCCGAAAAACTGTTTAATATCTTATGTATACCTCTGCCTCTGTAACCCAGGACCGCAACAGCAATAAATTGATTTGATATGTCATGTGCGTGATGACTGTCATAAGTCCATATGGACTATAATATATACTATAATTTACTATAATTTTTATGGACTATAAGTAATATATACTATAATAGATATAATATTATAGCTATAGAAAAAGTGTTTCCACGAATAAATTTCTATGCACGTACTTTTTTTGTAATTAATCTGTTAATTAAATACCGTCAAACGTCAAAAGCAAGCATTATTTTCGCAATAATTTTCATCATTACGTCTTCATTATTTTAATTAGTAATTAACGCTTTAATACATTAGTTAGGATTTGAACCTGGAGTCTGAAGATTGCAAGATCGAAGAAGAAGATTGCTAAACTTTTGTTTAGCCATCACCAGTACAATTTAAAGAAAAAATGTTTTTTTAAATAGCCGCCAATTTTTTAAATCTTTACGTTTAATTATAAATTAGCCTATAATTAACAAATTATGGTTTATGGTTAGGGCAGCAACCTATCAATAGGTTATAAATATAATAATTTATTTAAGAATATTAGATAAATATATCCGATAACAACCTTCCCATGAACAATTTACTTTCGATTGGTTCAACTAGTAATTTCCGGTTCAAACGAACTTTTATCAATTAAACCCAAAGTGGTTAATTTATCGTATATAATTAACGATAACAAAATATTTTAAGGGATAATTTATTCTTTGTTAGCACACGTGTGAACACCCTCGGTAATACGACCAAATAATAGTTGTAGTTGACCAATTGTAAAAACCAAATTACACTATTGCTTAGTTTTATGCAGTGAAATCGATAGTGTCTCCCTTCTCTATCGTTTTGTTATGTTTGTTAAGTTTTTATTGTTTTCTATAGGGGTGTCGAAATAAATGTAATGGGCCATAATTTTTGGAACGCTCAAAATGTAGTCTTTATGGTGAGAAAAGTAAATCTTACCAAAGCTTTTGACAGTAATATTGATTGATCCATTTATCCACCGTTATAGATGATGGCCTTGTGGCGCAGTGTTGTGAGTCTTTTTACTGAAATGTTGGTCGTGGGTTCGATCCTCACCCAGGACAAACACTTGTGGGTTAAATACTGATCTTTGTTCTGTGTCTTGGTTTTCCCATGTGTCGTAACTATGATTTACTCTTTTGTAGTGAAAACTTATTTTGGCGCATCTCATACAGATTTTTCCTGGGATACGAATTGAGCTCAAGCGTCACGCTCGTGAATGAAAGAAACCTTAGGGAGAACTGTGGAGTTGGGGACCACGGCCATCCAAAAATACGTCAGCATTTCTAGATGAGCATGGCGTGTTACCATAGTTATCATTATACATTTACACATCAGATCTAATCATGGTTACCATAGACATCTAGCCTAAATTGCCGTGGTTAGAAGACTTGTATAGACGACAATGCTTTGAAGATTTTTTCTAGCAAGACTAGCAGCGTTCAACCAGGTTTCAACCGGGTATTTTCATAAGTGTGTTATCAAATTCTGAGTTATAACTTTTCACTTCTATCGCCAGTTCCTATGTTCCTTGAAGGGTGCTGTGGTAGTTTGCCTCAAGTGGCCTCTACTGCCAGTGGCAAGGACTCTTTGCGGAGTCCGCCTGAGGAAGTAGGTACCACACATTTGTCAGTTATTCTACTGCCAAGCAGACATCACTGTGCTCCGATTTAAAGGGCAGTGTTTGCAGAGATATTACTGGGCACAGAGATAAATCTGGTCGACGAACGCAGCGCAGTGCTAGGTAGTGATTTGGACTCTGCTAATAGCTGATACAGCGCAGTTATGGTAAGGCGTGTTGCTTGCCTTTAGCCGCATGTCTTGCTCGTCTCGTCACTATACTATTTTTAAAAAATCGCTCAATTATAGAATATTCTGTGTGCAGCGAGCAACACGGAAGGGAGTAGCCTTAGCTAAAAAATATTGTTCAAATCTTTCTGTCATTTCTTGCGGGAGGGGAAGTTGCACACTAGCGCAAAGCCGCACTATTACATACAAAACATACCTGTACCGATCCATTGCCGATCATACTCACACAACCAAATCACTAACACATAAAAAATAAAGCACCAATCACAAATCTAGCCCCGCCCTCACGCCACAGTATATTATCAAACTCCATGGTCCACGCGGACTTGTACTTTGACAGAGGAGAAACGCTGAGTATGCCTACTCCCTTCCGTGTTGCTCGCTGTCTGTGTGAAATGGAAACCTATACCAAAAAAAATGCCTGAACAAAATTTTATTCGCAATCAGTTAGAGCAAAAAACATTTCACATCTGTCAAAACGCCTAGCAAAAACCCATTGCCCTAAAAATGCCATATGCGTCACGAATCGTCTTAAAATAGTTCCGATACCCCCATATGTGCGCGGTTTGACCGCCGTGCCTCTCGGTCCGACCCCCATGTGGACAAACAGAATTAAACATTTTATGGTGTTGAATTGGTCGGGTAGTGTTTAGAAATGTTAGAAAACTCTTTGTTGTTGCTTAAACACATATATTCCAGTAAAACACTTTAAAAAAGTAATTAAAGTCATTCTCTATAGACTCTCAAACCAATAACAAGATGTTTGCTTAAAATATTTGAGGTTAGCACTTGAGCGCCATCTCGCCCGTTGCTAATTCGAAATTTAGAATCGGCTTGTAGGTAGGTACTCGTTATATAAAAATGTACCTATCTTATTTTTTTAACCTCTCGAGTCTTATTTACAAAACTACATTTTACTATTTAACATAACTACGTTTAAACATAACATTTATGTTTTCAAGCTGCGTAGTTTTTTGGCTTTTACCTTGGAATACCAGGGGTGTTCAAGGAGTACGTTTTATTTTAAAAAAAAATACCTACATCAAAAAAATGTTGCTATGGTTGCATGAAGAAAATGTTGATCGTCTAAATTTAACACTTTTGTTTATAAAGCGACCAATGTCAGTGCATTTCAGATGGATTCTATAGCCCAGCGAGCTTTAAGCGCAGAAAGCACAGGCGTACTAACTTACTTATACATGTAGAGCTTACCTAAAAGCGTATATGAATGATACCTTTCATGTAAATCATTTACCGTTTTATTCTACTGTAATTGTTAAGTCGTGTTTGCCGCACCCAACTCCACAATATGAGTGAATTAAAACAGTAACTTTCCATTCAATGAACCTTACCACCAACACAATACAAAACTATAATTAATCCATGAATTAATCAAAAACCCTAAACATCCTCATTCCGTGGTCACGTAGAGAGCGCGTGCGCACGTCCACAGACTATCAAAAATAAATATGGCGCCCGTATGTAGATAAATATTGTTGCAGTGAAGTTATTAGGGGAAGATTTATTTTAACACGGTTCATCATCTCATCATCATCTATCTACATAGCTAATGAGCTCGACAATCGGTGTATTGGCGGTTTTTATAGTAATTTTTATTGAAAGATATGTTTAGGTAGACGAGCTAAAGTTCACCTAATAGTAAGTAAGATTTTTTTTAAACTGTTATAGGTTCGCGCTTGACCACCATCTCGCCTGATGTTGAGCGACGATGCTGTCTACGATGGAGCGTGTTTACCTAGAAGAAACCGATTCACTCTCGATTTGAAGACACCAAGATTGTAACTATCGGGGAAAACCCACTCAGGCAAAGCATTCCACAATCTGAATTCTTATCACAAATGGTCACTCAAAACTACTGAATGAATATGTATAGAATTAAGTACACAGATAAGTTATTGTCTGGAATATTACGCATGGCTTACCTACTTTTTATCACAGGAAAATTGTGGGACCGGGTAACTACGCGAGTAATACCACCAGGGAGTGTGATTTACAATTAGTCAATACAGAATAACCTATTGCAATATTTTCAATGACAATTATAGTGAAACAATAACTTAGTCATTTGTATTTGAATGGTTAATTAAACTGGGAAATCTACTTTTGTTAAAATAATTCTATGTGTAATAAGCAGATATGTTTAATGCCATCTTTTGTACACAGTTATTGCAATAAATAATCTTGTATTTAAAATTACATTTTGACCAATACCTCCTAACTAAACTTTAAAGAGTTCATTAATATCATCTGCATGTTTTGATTATTCCGTTTTTATCAGAGATTTCGATTTTTGAAGTGAAAACTTATTTTGGTACGCCTAGACAGAATTTCGTGGGCTGTGAATTGAATTCTAGCGTCACGCTTGGGTATGATAAGAAATCTTCGGGTAAACTCGGGACCATAGCCATTGGCTATCTAGAAAGGCGTCAGCCAATGGGAAATGCTGAAAGGGTGTGGTCTGTCCATCATGGCATGACCATCTAGAAATGCGAGAGCCAATGGGAAATGCTGACGCATTTCTAGATGACAATGCCATGACGGCCAGGCCACGCCCTCCGGTTACACCCGTGTAATTTCCAAAGTAAGCTATCAAATTCTGAGTTATAAGTTTTCACTTCTGTCGGCACGTCGGCAGTTCCTATGACTGCCAATATACAAATTTTTTTCTGTTGTTTTTTTATACTCTCCTGAAACGTGGACCTCAAACCGCTAAGGACTTGAAAATCGCTTGGCAGCTAAAAGTCAATATTTATGTATAATATCGGTCACCGTAAAATTGCGAACAAGTTCAGATTATAATCTAACGAGTGAGATTAAATCTCACTGTAGGATAGGTTAGATAGATAGATAGATACTCTTTATTGTCATCATCAACAGCCCACTAAACGTTCCCACTGCTGGGACTCGGGGCCTTCTCTCGCAAGGAGAGAGTCTCTTTATTGACTTATAGACTCTTTATTGTACACACCATAAAAAACAGTTATACAGGAGAGCATAACAATAATTATTTTATTATTATTTTCCTCTTCTTCTCATTATCCAAGTAATATGTAAAAATATATATGATTTGAAATGACAAAAGTCACGGACCCCGGAGTCTGTGGAGTGGCAAATTTTAAATAAAAAAAGAATAACAATAAAACTAGTGTTACAAGCGGCGGTCTTATCGCTAAAAGCGATATCTTCCAGGCAACCTTAGGATGGAAATGGTTACTAAGAATATTTTTAAAAGCGGGCGGTTTGATTGTAAGACGTCCTTAGACAATAATGTAAAAGTTTTACAATTTTACAACATACCAACTATCTGGCTCCGATAGTATAAGTTTTTCTTAGTCTAGATAGAGTTGTCTGAAAAGTATCGGTGAATTTATTTGTCTTCGCCATTTACACCTACCTGAATAAACTAGATAAACTTGTAAAACAGCACCCAAAAAGCGCGAAGGCTAGACTTAAAAAAGTTAGCTTATCACCAGACGACTAGAAAAGGCGAATTGTAAAAACCCAAACTTTATTGCATACCGATCGCCAAATCCGTCGAAGAATCAATTTGACCGGATTTGCCATTTCTATGTTTGATGTTGTTTTATTGCAATAACTGTTTGCCCGATATGGGATATCCGCTTCTCTGTCTGCACATAGATAAATGGCGATTAAGTAGTGAGCGACCTGAGTGAATTCGGTTTCAGCTAGTTTTGCCAAAAATCTCATCAATTATACTTATATTGTTTTCTATACAACGTAACATTTACATACAAACCCACATAATAATATAGACATAGCACACACAATCCAAATACATGCACACCCATCGACTCACGTATATCCACACTATCATGTATAACAACTCACATGTGATATAGTAGGCTCAGTCTGGCTTAAGTTTCAGCATCCGACAGCCTTTTTCAAGAAGAGAGCACTTCTCTTTTGGCACTTAAAAAAAATAATTGGCAGTCATAGGAACTGCCGATAAAAGTGAAAACTTATAACTCAGAATTTGATAGCTTACCTTGGAAACTACACGGGTGTAACCGGAGGGCGTGGCCTCGCCATCATGGCATGGCCACCTAGAAATGCGTCAGCATTTCCCATTGGCTCATGCATTTCTAGATGGCCATGCCATGATGGCGAAGCCACGCCCTTTCAGCATTTCCCATTGGCTGACGCATTTCTGGATGCCCAATCGCCAAGGTCCCGAGTATACCCGAAGATTTCTTATCACACCCGAGCGTGACGGTAGAATTCAATTTACACCCCACGAAACATTTGTCTAGGCGCGCCTACAGAAGTTTTCACTTCAAAAATAACGAGACGCGGTTAAAACTTAACTGTTTTATCGCGCTTTGGTCCGCTTTTGACCACCTCCTCAGGTTGGATTAGAACGACTGATCGCATCACAAGTGACCTACTCGGAAATTCATTAAAAACCTTTTTAATTCCAATCAATTCTATTCTTCAGTTACGGAGATACGTAGAAATACACTTTTACAGACTCACCCTCTTTTGTCTTTATAATATAAGTGCCACTCAATATGTACCTCTGTATACACATTTCATTCAAGGCTCGTGATGGCCGGCGTCAATCACCATTCAATAATCAATAACAATCGGAAAAGTCGTGTGCGTATGCACACGACTTTTCCGCACGCGACTACCGGGAAGTATTTACATAGCTCAGGCATCGATACCTACTCACATTTGTATACAGGCCGTATGCCTGTATAAAAACCACCATTTGACCATCGTCTTGCTGGAAATACTTGCGTCTCTGAATATTGCGCAAACACCAGCGTATATTATGAAAAATACTTACAATTTTTTTTCTGTTAGGTAACCCTCATAAATTCCGGTCCATAAGGAAACTGAGCATCATCAAGCGGTGTTTATGCTCAAATTTATCCTTATTACGGATTTCATCATCATCATCAACAGCCCACTAAATGTTCCCACTGCTGGGACTCGGGGCCTTCTCTCGCAAGGAGAGATTTAAGGCCATAATCCACCACGCTGGCCAGTGCGGGTTGGTGGATGACACATGATTTCGAAAGATTCTAGGTACATGTCGGTTTCCTCACGATGTTTTCCTTCACCGTTTTAAGATAGCGATTACGGATTTAATATTTTCTTATTAAGATGGGAAAAATTTGAAATAAATATTTATATGCAAATATCATTTTGAATACCGATCAAAAGTTTCAAAATTGGTTCACTATTGACGGTTAAAAATTACATTAATTATTGAAACACAAAGTCATTAACTAAATAACCCACCCTGAATCGTTCCTGGTGCAAATGTGCCCAAAACGCTGGCTGCGTTGCCTCGCTGAATAGCGATAGCTATTCTCTGCCTCAGGAACGACCCAGAGCGGGAGTCACCACTTTGGTTGCGTAGACGATGCCCAATCTCTCGGATTAAATTCTTTGCATCGGCTCCCCAACTGCCCATAGTCTCCACGGCCACCGGAACAAAAAAGTACTGCGGCTCCATAGCTGCGTATTTCTGGCGCTTTTTAATTGCTGCCTCCTCCGCTGCTGCTGCCGGAGTATGGATGGTGCGACCCAGATGCGTAGCCGCAACAGTGCTAACACACGTAGCATCCCACACTAAGCACTTGCCGTGCCCCCAAGGCACCAAGGTCATACCATCCGGACGCTTACCATCGGATCTATTAAGACCCGGTGGCTCAAGGACGCAAGGAACGTTTGCCGAAATAAACGCTCTCCGGACTATATCATTGAGGGCATGGTGACGCGGAAACCTACCTAGACAGCGACGACAACTTAACGCGTGGTGACCATCGGCTTCAACCATGGAACCGCAAGTGCATCTATGGGGTTCACAGACCTTGTAGCCCAGGCGGAGAGCCGCAGCTACCCGCAAGGAGTCATCGTCTAGTAGGGTGCCCAGGTGAGGTGACGGTAGCGCGTGTAACCATGCCCCGGATTCTGACAGTGATACAGCCCTCAGCCTCGCCAAATCGGCACCAGCGGCATTGCTTACCATTTGTGTGAGGATCCTTTTGGCACCAACGTCATCCCATGCTCGTTGAACATGTGGGGCTATTGACGGTATTATTGACAATCATAAACAAAGAAATACAAAATAAAGTAGCCAAGTGCGAGTTGGACTCGCCCATGAAGGGTTCCGTTCCAGCAAGTAACATAATATACATAGTACACATAGTTCTTGTAGTTCGTTGTAACTTTGATCGAAGTTTTAATAATAGTGTATTTATGACGTACTAAAAAAAAACTACTCATCAGATCGAGTTCAAACTAATTTTCGTTGGTAGTTTTCATGGTAATGTACATCATATATTTTTTTTAGTTTTTTCATTCTCTTACTTTAGAAGTTAGAGGGGGGGGGACACACATTTTACCACTTTGGAAGCGTCTCTCGCGCAAGTTATTCAGTGTAGACAAAAATGATATTAGAAACCTCAACATCATTTTTTAAGACCTATCGATAGACAACCCACACGGATAGGTTTGATGAAAAAAAATTTTTGAGCTTCAGTTCTCAGTATAGTTCTCAGTGTAATTTTTGTTTTTTTAGAAAACTTTTGTAAAAATCTTAATGCGGTTCACAGAATACATCTACTTACCAAGTTGCAACAGTGTAGTTCTCATAGTTTCGGCAAAAAGTGGCTGTGACATACGGACGGACAGACAGACAGACAGACATGACGAATCTATAAGGGTTCCGTTTTTACGTTTTACGGAACCCTAAAAATAGAAAAAAACGTATGTGGAACTAACTTTTTTTGAAAGTCACCTAAAACACAATTTTCCAAGACAAAGCCGACGCCCAAGTAGTTGACAGTAAGTAGGGCGTCCAGCCATCTGCTAAGAGTGCTAAAACGCGACGCCCTGTGCAAACAAACAATAACTTCAAACGAGATGCTCGTATGAAGGATATTATGTAAATTGGGTCGGCTATTTTGAGCAAATCCCTTGGAGCTTACTTTATAGGGCTTTGAAACGTAAATAAACCTTATAGTAAAATTGGCTTTTGAAGATAGATGTGAGCAGTCTGAATTAAAAAAATAATTATAAATTTTGGAATAAGAAGGTAGGTACTGGTTAATGGACGCTGAAGGAAATCATCGCTAGGAAACCGACGTTCCAAGAACGACATTTTTTTTTCGAGGACAAGCGGATTATCTCTATGTGACAGACGGCTTCCAGTCCCCGCTGTGGGAACTCAAAGCGGACTAAGCAGTCCGCTTTGAGTTCGTTATTCAAATACATAGGTGCGTACCTATAATTTAATACTTATTAATATTAATACTCTAGCATTATTAAATTACATTATGGCATTTTTTTTGGCAAACTGTTAACTTGTATCTGCATTTTTATCAAGAAAAAACTATTAAAAATCGATTTATGGCAAATAATTTATGGTACTCGTAGGTTACGTCATAACCGTCAAATAAATTCTGAAACAAAGAAAGGGCATGGAACTTTTAAATCACGAAATAGTGAGGCGACATCGACGTTCAAACAAAAAGAAAATAAAGGCAATGACACATTTATTAGTGCTGTCACTCGGTGGTACTTAAGTTTGACAGCTCATAAGTTTTAAAACTTTAATTTGTGATAAGCTAAACGCGTGTTTACGGACGGATGGGCTACTGGATATTAACTTTCACATTTTAGTTTTTGTAATTTATGATTTCATCATAATCTATTTTTGGGTTGTTTTAGTGGAGGATTCTTAGAGTCGGTTGGACTTGGCATGATGTATTGTACAAGTTTATTAAGAGTGGCAAGGAGCATACAGTCCATGCAAGCAGCAAAACAGCTGTGGTGGCCTGGTGGTAAGTGCGTCTGGTTTCACGATCGTGCGGTTTTAGGTTCAAATCCCGCATGCCTCCGAGCACAGTCACTTTTGGCTCACCTGTCGATTTATGGGGCCTTTTCAAGATGCAAAAAGACCTGTCAAAGGCGCAGTTCTCAATTTCCGCATGGCTGGCACCCATGTTTTAATTGTTAGAGAAATTTCACAAAAACCAATAGTGGTGCCACAATTGGCAACATTTAGAACTATCTTTGACAAGTCAATTTTCATCTGGAAAACGCCTTATTTCAAAGTCTCGTCGTCCGAGATCGTCGGACGCGAACCGTGTGCAGTTGGACTTTCATTAATTGCAATTTTAGATTTATTGATGTTTCTTTGTTTCTTAACACTCAAACTATACCTATGTAGTCAATTTTATAGTGAAACGGAGGTGATAGCGCGCGTGCCGTGCAGCCGAGTGTTTAGCGGACGAGTCTCGTCTGTACGCGCCTTTATTGATGTGAAGAAAATTCTTCTAAAATTTACTTGATGGTAAATACTCCGGAAGCACTCAAATTCAAACCGGAATACAGTAATGTTTGCACGTTATTTTTTGGTAGCATAGTAACTGGGAAAGGTGTAGTACTTCCCGGAACAGATTCTGCAAAGAGTTTTAGCGCTATAATTTCATCTATACTCTACTATGTACTATAATGATATTATTCCATATAAGGCGTGCTACTAAAAAAATTATCAAAATTGTACCTGCCGCAGTCATTGTACCGTCTATTCTGGTATTGACAAAATATCGTGACATTTCCGAAATGTCACCGTCAAATAAACTTACGTTACCGCCCCAAGCTATTTATTACCTTTTTATTTTTAAAACCTTTATTATCCGCTTGTGAAGAGGACTAATTACGCTCGCTGACACGGTTTAGGGACGTCATTCGGCTCGACCACAGATTAAATAAGGGTCACATCATAACTCGACTAATTCGGTTGACATGACGTCCGAGATATAATCGTAATGAAAGTAAAGCCTCCTTAACTATTCGATGACAGGTCTTGGCGCCACTGTTTTTTTTCTCTAGACATACACATAAGTTATGTCACCTTTATATTATTGCCACGACTGTAACTAGAACTGGACGTCTACTTTCTTTTGACGTGATAACGTCTTATAATTCGATGAAGCCGGCTGCACGCCCACAAAACATGACGTCATGTACCGTTACCATCGGTCGTTACCGTCGGTCGTTACCTCGCCGCATGTTTGTTACAGTTGTATTAATTATTTCGACCAGTAGTTCAAGCGGGGATGTAGCTCAGTGGTAGAGCGTTCGCTTTGCATGTGAAATGCCCCGGGTTCGATCCCCGGCATCTAAAAGCTTTTTTGCATTGTTTTTTGCATTGTTTTGATTGAAAATGACTAAATTCTACTGATTACTTTTTACTTACAAATCTATTAAACAAATGAAATTAAAATTTTCTTTTGAAAAATGCTACCATTCCATCAGTATTTTCTTAAGACGTTGTTACGTTCTATCGTCAGTAAACCGACTTTACAGACAAACATTTTTTACGAAAAACGTAATATCGAAATAAACTCGGGATTTTCCTAGTCCGGTTCCACTTCGTTTCGTCCGATCGGGCATTGTTTAACGCTTGTTCATGTTCTAAGCCTACTCTAATTAGAGTAGGCGAACGGACGAAACGACGGATCGAAGTGGAACCGCAGTAGGAAAGTCGCGAGTTTATTTCGAAATTGCGTTTTTTTTTCGTAGAAAAACAGTAGACGTCTTGGTTTGTTTTTTCACAAGGATATTAAAGTACCTATATATGACACAAATACTCGATATATGTATTTTTTCACAATCATTATCTTTATTTGCTTGTATGGATACATTACGTAGTGCAAAGAATATTCTATTCAGAGCGCCATGATAAAAACATCGCCATTTAAACATTACCTACATACAACCATAAATATAAATATTTCAAATTGGGAAATAATTGAATTCAACATAGGTAATATTGAAGTTATAATTTGTTGGATCGTTTTCGTCACGAATTCTTCCTTTACCTTTATAGTCAGTGGCAATGAAAAACTTGTAACTTGTAATTATTATGTCATGTTCTATCACCTATTATTCTCTGGCACTAAACCTTAGATCCCCAAATTATTTACCTAAGCTTACTTTTATCCATAGTTTACGATTTATGTTACCACATCCGTAATTAAAATAACATCGTAAAAAAATACAACCATATTTGACCTTTCAATATATTTGACTGAAATAAATCCAAGTTTACTGAACAAAAAGACAAGTTCAATTGTTCGGAATCAACGCTAATAATAAACTTGAACCGGAAATACACCGAATCGCAAACAATTGCCAAGACGTGGTTAGGGTTAACAACCACAGTTTTAATTCGGGAACTCGTCAGATAAACAATTGCAACACCAAATCGTTTTAGTTTTTTTATAGCTTTGTTGGACAGCGTTATACTGTATGGTACGTTATAAGTTACGGCTGGTCTAGTCGGGAGAACGGCGACTGCCGATCCGGAGACCCCGGGTTCAAACCCCACACGCACCACTGTCTTTTCGAAGTCATGTGCGTAATGCCGCTAACTTAAAAAACGGTGAAGGAAAACATCGTGAGGAAACCGACATGTACCTAGAATCTTTCGAAGTCATGTGTCATCCACCAACCCGCACTGAGCCAGCGTGGTGGATTATGGCCTTAACTCTCTCCTTGCGAGAGAAGGCCCCGAGTCCCAGCAGTGGGAACGTTAGTGGGCTGTTGATGTTGATGTTGTATACTTTATGGAACCCTACAATAAAAAAATACCTACTATGTAACAGTAACTTATTACTTAGTTACTCGTATAATAATAGAAGAGAAGAGGTGCTCTGATTTTTTTATTCTTCCAAAACCCTTACATGGACCTCTTATCTAAGTATCACGGAACCCTATGGTTCCGCAGAACACACTTAGAGTATCGCTGGCATAGAATAACGAGACGATGACGACACACGGTCTTCAAGACGCCTGCCCATAACAGCACTGGGACTCGCAGCTATGGAAGCATGCAGCGTTCAAATCATTACCTAGTACTGCACTGCGCTCGTCACTCAGAGACATAAGATGCTTTATCTCTATGCATGGAAAGATTGCCCTTCAAACCAGTGGTCACAGTGATGTTTTAGTTACACGATAAACTCACACTCAAATTCCTTTATTGTTTAATTTGTGTACCACAATGTGGATCCACCGTCTCCGAACTAGTTAAAAACTGTATTTCGGAGTCCGGTGGCCTCTTCCTAAGGCCATTTCTAATCTGTTAAGCAGCAAATAAATGCAATTACAATAAAATTAAATTACAATTTAAGTTCAATAATTAAATTCCCAATAACATACAATGTATACGAAAAATAAAATAAAATAGTGAATCGGCACTTAAAATGTTGGGTAAATCAGCTAAGCCACAGATTACAGAAACAATTCAGTAATCTGTGAGCTAAGCCATGTCAACATGAGATAGCAGCAATTAAGAGAAGTTTGAATGTTGTCACGGAACTCCGCAGTCACCAATTCTGATTTAAGCATTACCTATCTAAAGCTTATTCAATGACTCGGCATAAATGTTTTTGTTGTATGGTAATCCAGATATAAAGAATAGGGTACAATCCTCAAAAAATCAATGAAGACCGTTAGTTAGATTGCCAAAAAATATTGTACACGTATTTTTTCTTTTGTTTCACAAACAAAAAATGACGAAGATAGAGCGCTTCGAAGTTTCGTGTGACGTCACTTGTGAGTACAATTTTTACTCACGAGTGACGTCGCGACCCCCCACTCTCGAAGTTTGATGTTCTATATCTTTGACGATTTTTAATATTATGAAAAAACAAAAAATACGTGTCTAATATTTTTCCATGATCTAGCTGACGGACTAATTAGGATGGTGTATTTTTGACCCAGTCCGGTACCCTATTGTTTTGTAGCCGTGGCCACAATTCACAATAGTAAGGTAGGTAAGACGTCGATTCGAATCCCGCCTGCACCTATGATTATTTTTCCAAGTGCAGGTTTACAAATTTATCATCACCACTGATGACGCTCACCACTGACGCTTTTATGATGAAGAAAACATAGTGAAGAAATCATTAGGTTCCATGAACCTTTTGAGGTCATGCGTGTTGGTTCAACTCGCACTGGGCAAGCGTAGTGGATTATGGCTTTGACTCTATCCTTGTAAAATATGACCCCGAGTCCCAGCTGTGGAATGATAAACAGGCTGCAGCTTGTAAGCTGTTATCCATTTAAATATCTCACCAGGAATCACAAAAAAACGCAAACCTATATATTAGCAACAATAGAAAAAGGAAATAACTGAAAATATGGATTAAATAATTAAGAGTATATACATACTTTTTTTCATCAATTAAAATTATAGGTTTGTATTTGACTCCATCTCGCGTGATATCCGGCGACGCGACGGCGCAAGAGCTTACCTACAACAAAAGAAACAACATTTGAACTGTGAACTATAAATTGCAATGGAATTCGCGACTTCCATAGAACCTGTGCAGTTTGCTCACAAAACATGAAATGATTCGTGCTATCTGCACATCGACAATGGCTCCCATGGCGGTAACTCGCTGCAATTAGCCGCGGTTAGCGCCGATGCAAAAATAGCTATAACAGTTAAGTAACGTTACATTATCACGTGCGTTGCCTTCGCGATATATATGCGAGTTTTTATTTATTTGTTTGTTTATCGCCTAATAAACCGCTCAACTAAAAAAAAATTCATACAATTCAATTGGCATTCATAGGAACTGCCGATAGAAGTGAAAACATATCTCCGAATTTGATAGCTCACTTTGGAAACTACGCGGGTGAAACCGGAGGGCGTGGCCAGGACCATGGCCATCTAGAAAATCTGACGCATTTCTAGATAGCCAATGGGAAATGCTGACGTATTTCTAGATGGCCATATGGCCATGGTCCCGAGTTCACCCGAAAATTTGTGATCATTCCCGAACGTGAAGCTAAAATTCAATTTACTGCGAAACGAAACGAAATAACGAAAAATCTGTTAGTGGTGCGCCAATATTAGTTTTCACTACAAAAAAACATTTTGCACATGGGGTTTACTTAATATATTCTGATCATAATATAAGCAAATATAAGATAAAATGTTATTACAAATCGAAAATATTGGCTTTTTAAGAACTCAAAGCTATTTCACAAAAGCAAATTCCGAACAATTTTTTTGTTTTTATTCTTATTTCTAGGTTTAAAAGCAATAAAAATAAATAATGTATACCTATATCTAACCCGTGCGCAAAAACGCTATAGGCCGGTCATATTTTTTATGGTGAATGATGTATTTCGGCCACGGCGACTGCTTTCCGTAAATTATGTTACTTGATGCGTCCTCACATGACGTATGTATTTAATAAATAAATAAATAGATATTGGTGGACAATTCACACACAACACCATCTGACCCCAACCTAAACAAAGCTTGTATGATGGCGGCCAAATAGCTGATATAATACTTATATAGTTTTAAATACATACTTATTATACATAGAAACACCGACATACAAGATAATATACATAATATTATCTTGTATGTCGCAGGAAATGTTTATGATGCCCAATTTATGTATATGATCCACAATTTTAACAGTAAATGTTTGTTAACAGTTGCTGCATCTCAGCACATCATTCTCGTAGTCGTATATTATCACTAGCAACATCCCGCGGGTTTACCTTTGTAGTTCCCATTCCGCCATTCCCGTTATTTTATCCGGAAAAAAGTAGCCTATGTGTTCTTCCAGACTATAATCTAACTGTGTTCTAAAATGCAGCCCGAGTTCATACGTTACGACGTGAGTGAGCAACAAACAGCTAAACATCTAAATTTTCGCATTTATAATATAGATAAGTAGGATTAGTAGACAGTAAGACAAGGTCAAAATAAAATAAGCTTAAATATAGATGTACGATGTAGATACCTATCTATATAAAGTCTTAACATGATATTTTGCTATGTCTTACTACTTTTGAACCACATTATTAAGAATATCTAAATATTATTACCCCGTGATTATTTAAACAACTTCATTGAAAGTAATAAAAACCAGAAAAGATCGTTTACTGATTTAATTTGCCAAAGGTCGCGCAAGGTTTTTGCCGTCCCAAGTCCCAACGGCCTTTGCCTATGAGTCACAAAACGACTAGTTTGACTTCCATTCATAACAAACAAGATCATTGGATATTTAAATTCAAAAATAGGCCGTTAATGTTTAAACAGACTAGATAACGATCTCAAAATATGCGGTTGAAATACGAATTAATTGTGTACAAATTATGTTTTTTTTTTTTCGTTGCGGTGTGTTTGTTGTGTTGGCTTATTTGGCATTACTGTTAGTAAAACCAATAAAATGAAGGTTTAACTGTTAAATATTTTTGTAGTGGGAAGTGGTAGCGCGGTAGATAATCTTGATTTCTTGATTATCTATAGGCTTTCATCGATCGATGTATAATTAAAAGACGAGGTACCTAAGTGTCATACTTAGGCATGTAGCGTTGTGTAGTTTTCTTTGTATTTTAGTTTTATTAGGTAACATGAATTTAATAAATAGGTACCATACCTACTAAAATTATAAACATGAAAATGAGATATAATTACTAATTACTTTTACTGTTAAGGCTGTCCGTTTGTGGAACGCTTTGCCGTCCTCTGTGAGACAGTCACAGTCCTTGAGCGTTTTTGGGCAAAGTAAAAGATTTTTATTCATCACAATGCAACACTGTTGACACCACTAGCAAGTTGTAGCACTATTGTTTTAGACTTGTTGTAATTGTTTATACCAAAAAAAACAGTATTTCGTATTAGTAGTTTAAATTCTATGCAGATGCCGTAAGCTAGTATTAAGCGAACAAGGGTGCGTTTGCTAGAAGTATTTTGCCACACTCTCAATCGAATCCAGAGCAGTCCTCCCTTTGCTTTTATGACAGGACACCTAGTTTATCATATAATAATATAGCCTTGAACTAAACGTGATAGCCAAATAAATAAATAGTTTTGTAACGTGGCGGTAAATCTATTTAATAAAATATATTCAAGGTGGTAACCTCAAAAAGACGCTGAACAAAAAGTCTCGTCTAACCTTTGTCAACATCCCATCGCTCTGTATTAATACATATTTTATCTCCGAATTAATCTGAGGGGCCAATTAAGATCTATTTGTGTAACCGGGGGTGGTCTAGAGGCAGTTAGTTGAAAATACCTCCTTTTGTGTCGACTGGTGACCTCCGTCAATTACAAATGTCAGTTACTGTATTTTGTGTCGCAGATGGTATTCCGAGTAAGGAGGTGGAGTTAGACGCTTTTTAATATAGGGGAACGTTTAAAGGTTGCTCATTGTGTTTTATTAATAAGTAGCAAGCAGCCTGTTCCAGCTTCGCTCGGATAGTATCAATCATCTGCAATAAATAATATTTTTATTTATAAATAATATTGTGGCCTTTTTTCATGCAATTTTATTCCTTAAGAAAGCACTTTTCTGACACTTTAGTCGGTCCGGGGTCATTTTATAATAATTTACATAACAAAATCTAATATTACACTCAACATAAGATAGATAGATAAGCTCTTTATTGCACTAAATAAACAAAAAACAAATCATAAGAAACAACAATCTAAAAAGAAAATTTAGTAACAATTGATACGGTTTAAACTCTAAACAGTTAATGAAACAAGTCGGTTGAATCCATCGACATTACCGCCACTGCCACACGCGCCTCACATTTTTTCATATGTTAAATTCGTCATACAACTGACATACAAAATACAGGCTGCATGTATGGACGCATACAGAGCCACATTCCGACATCAAATACCGATGGCACATAGCCTGCTATTGTCAAACACGATATGCTTCTCTTTTTATAATTCAGTGGGACAGTTGGAACACTTTTATTTGTTTTTTTTTTGTAAAGTGATCTGTGGTAGTTGACCTCACATAACATCTACTGCCTATGGAACTCTGGGCTTGCTTAGAATTCGTAGGGCTTTACGAACCTAAACGTATTTACTATACATACATTCTTACTCTCTTACTAATATTAAAGACGCAGAAGTTTGTATGGATCTATGTGTGTGTTTGTATGTCTTTTACTTTTATAGGTTGATATTTGACCGCCACCTCGCCTGATGTTAGCGATGATGTAGTCTACGCTGAAGCGCGTTTACCTAGGAGATTCACTCTCGATTTGAAAACACAACGATTGTAACCATCGAGGAAAACCCACGCAGGCAACGTATTCCACAGCCTGCACGTTCTTATCACAAAAATATAGCCAAATCTCTTCGTTGGTGTCTTTGGAACATCAACCATGAAACGATGTCAGTTTTTCGTGGTGCGAACATTCCGATAGAAAAATAAGACAAGGTGGTATTATGTATGGATCGTTACCTTTTAACACCAAAACTACTGAAGGGATCTGAATAAAATTTGGTGAATTGATAGTTAATAATCTGGAATAGTACATAATTATGCTATGTATTTTTATCCTATAATCTAAGTTCGAAATAGGATACAATCCTCAAAAAAAACTAAGTAGCCCGTTAGTTAGATTGCCAAAAAATATTGTACACGTATTTTTTCTTTTGTTTCACAAACAAAAAATGACGAAGATACAGCGCTTCGAAGTTTCGTGTGACGTCACTTGTGAGTACGATTTTTACTCACGAGTGACGTCGCGATCCCCACTCTCGAAGTTTGATGGTCTATATCTTTGACGATTTTTAATATTATGAAAAAACAAAAAATACATGTCCAATATTTTTCCATGATCTAGCTGACGGACTAATTAGGATGGTGTATTTTTGACCCAGTCCGGTACCCTATTGCAAACTGAACCGTTCAGTTCTTACGACGACCTTGAGTGACAAATGTTAGAACTTTAAGATCTATAATTAGTGGGATTTGGATAAAGTTTTTATATTATTTTTAAGTACAAATTAGACTCTAAAATCGTCTTAAGATTATCAATGTAATTAAAAGAAATCGAGTTGAAGTCAATGAAAGTTTGTAATTACCGTGGGAAGAAAAAAGACGACAGTTTGCCAATAATCGATTTGTCTAGAAAAAATAGGGCACTTAGAATGTAAAAAATTACCGTTGGCAGTTTTTCATTTCCAATGAAACTTTTTCTATTTTTCAGTTTATTAACAAGCTGTGACTAATAAAGCTTACAAGTACCGGAAAACCGAACCAAAACAAGTCAAGTCTGCAGAGCAACTATTAATACAATAAATTTTTTGTGGTAAATAAGTTGTGGTATAGGTATTTCTCATACAACTCAACACCACCACCTAAACCCAAAATAACTATATTTTTTCACTATAAAAGCCAATATACAGTAAAAGTACCTGATATAATACTTTTAAACATAATACTCGTAATTGTAAGCTTATACTCATAATCAGAACCTCTAATACCACGGTTGCCTGGAAGAGATCGCTTTTAGCGATAAGGTCGCAATTTGCTACTCTATTTTTAAGATTGTTTGTTTTGTGAGTTTGTTTTGTTAAGTGCAATGAAGAGTTTATCTATCTATCTAAAATAAAATGTATGTGTTCTAGTTGAATGGACAATGGACAATATTTCCACGTAAATTACAGTCCAAAAAATCATGAGTAAGTTAGTAAATAGTAAGTAAAAGTAAATCATGATTGTAGTGCAGTGCTAGGCAGCAACATGGATTGGATGTTATGGGCAATCGTATCATCAGTCATCATCAATCATCATCGCATTTCTTTCTCACCCCCGTCACTACATATTGTCAAAACTGCAACACCCAGACACAACAAACAGTAGCCGCGGCTGATAAATAATAATCGAACCCACGACCTACGACTCGAGTGGTAGACTTACTACACGAGCTTCGAGGCCAGTCAAATATAACCCCGACAATTAAAACATTGCTAAGTATGTAGTGTAGTTCTTCATCATCAGACGCAAGACGTCCACTGCTGAACATAGGCACCTCCCTAGATTTCTACAACGAACGGTCCCGCGCAACCTGCAACCAGCGGTTTCCAGCGACCTTTGTGAGGTCATCTGTCCATCTAGTGGGAGGCCGTCCAACACTATAATGTAGTTCTTATTGTAATTGAATTTAGTTAAAAATAGGCCTTGCCTCGAACAAAAAGCTCATGATTTTTCTCAAACGTGATCTCGTATTTTCAATTCATGTTGAAACTTGTCGATCAGAAACCGGATCGAGAAGGTTCGTCGGGTTTTTTCTGTGTAGTTAGAACCGTCTGCTGGGTCCTACGCTGGGTTTGTTTACTTTACACATATCTGTCCCGCTTTTTAACTGCATTATCTAATCTGATTGGCCTTGTGGCTCAATTTTTTTTTTTTTTTTTTTTTTTTTTTAACTTTTATAGGCTTACACTTGACCGCCATCTCACCTGATGTGAAGCGACGATGCGGTCTACGATGGAGCGTGTTTACCTAGAAGAAACCGATTCACTCTCGATTTGAAGACACAAAGATTGTAGTCAACAGGGAAAACCCACTCAGGCAACGCATTCCACAGCCTAGACGTTCTTATCACAAAAGTAGAGTCAAATCTCTTCGTTCGCGTCTTTGGAACATCAACCATGAAACGATGTCGTTTTTTCGAGCTACGAGCATTCCGATAGAAAAAAGGGCAAGGTGGTATTAGATCATGTAAATCAGTCGCACACTCTCCGAAGTGTATTCGATAAAAAACCGAAAGGCTAGCGACTTTTCGGCGATGTTCAAGACTTTGTAGTCTTTTTCGCACAAGAGTGTCGTTGCCTATGAGCCTTTTGGCACGTCTCTCGATCGATTCCAAGGCCTCCAGCTGATACTTAGCCGAACCATCCCAAAGATGCGAACAGTACTCCATACAAGAACGAATTTGAGCCTTATATAACGTGAGCAACTGCTCAGACTTGAAGTACCTTCGCACCTTTGAGAGGACACCTAGCTTTTTGGCAGCTAATTTGGCCTTGGACTCGATATACGAACCAAAGTTCAGCGTAGATGTCAATGTAACGCCCAAAAGCTCAAGACGGTCAGATATCGGAACGGATACACCTCTAAAGGTTGGAGTCAGTTGAAAAGGACTCCTTTTTGCGGAGAACAGACACGCCTGCGTCTTACTCTCGTTGAACTTGACCAGATTGGCATCGCCCCATGTAGACACCGCCTCAAGGGTCAAGCTCAAACGCTCGATCAGACTCTCTCTTAGTACCTGAGTTTGCTGCCCACTGGCTCTCGCACTAGATATGTAACTCTCTACAACGGTGCTATCATCTGCGTACCCAAAGATACCGGGCTTCAACAGATCGTTGATATGTAGCAGGAAGAGCGTCACAGAGAGTACCGACCCTTGAGGGACTCCGGCATTGATAGCCATTTGATCCGACGAGCAGCCATCAATGACGACTCGTATGGATCGATCCCTCAAGAAGTCCGATATCCACGAAATAAACCCAGGAGACAAACCATAACTAGAAAGCTTGCTTATAAGGCCATCATGCCAAACCCTGTCAAAAGCCTTCGAAATATCCAGGGAGACTGCAAGTGCTTCCCCGTGTTTCTCGATGGCTTCACTCCAGATGTGAGTGACGTACGCTAGAATATCCCCGGTGGACCGGTTTCGGCGAAACCCGTATTGCCGGTCACTGAGGAGGTCGTTTGATTCTAGGTACGTCAGGAGCCTGTGGTTTAAGACACGTTCCATAGTCTTGCAGAGTATGGACGTGACTGAGATGGGCCTGTAGTTGGCAGGGTCAGCACGACTACCTTTTTTGGCGATTTTTCAATTGGTAGACTGGCCTCCGCTATAGGTACGTCATGGGTTCAATTAGTATGCATTCACATATTTTATGTGTTCACATTACATTGAATACTATCGTAATTGCTTTTTGAAGTGAAAACTTATTTTGGCGGACCATAGACAGATTTTTCGTGGGCTGTGAATTGAATTCTAGCGTCACGTTCGGAAATGATAAGAAGTCTTCGGGTAAACTCGGGACCGTGGCCATTGGCCATCTAGAAATGCGTGAGCATTTCCCATTGGCCATACAGAAATGCGTCAGTATTTCTAGATGGCCATGCTCAGTTTCAACTGCGTAGTTTGTAAAGTAAGCAATCAAATTCTGAGGTATAAGTTTTCACTTCTATCGGCAGTTCCGTAAATCGAAATAAATTCGATAAATAATCCGTAAAGCGAAATGCTCACGCATTCCCCATTGGCCATATAGAAATGCGTCAGTATTTCTAGATGCCCATGCTCAGTTTCAACCGCGTAGTTTGTAAAGTAAGCAATCAAATTCTGAGTTATAAGTTTTCTACTTCTACTTCTATCGGCAGTTCCTAAGACTGCCAATTTTTATTTCCTTTTTGAAGTTATGCTTCTTTTGGTGCGCGCACGCCGTCACGATAAACCGACACCCTGAAGTCAGCTAGTCGATACTTTATTGAACATTTCTTAACTTCAGGTTAATGTCTCTTGCTTTGAAGATATTATTTATTAGGTATATGGTTGAACTCAGATTTCTTAGCACGACGAATAACGAGTAGAACTGAACTTTTAATTTCGTGCGAGCGTACAGAACTAGGAAGTACATGACACATCTTAATTCAAGCTCAATAATGTATGCAGTACCTATGAAATAAAATGCGGTGAGACTTATCAATGTGAATTGAGTTGTGTAAGAACTGAGGAGTATTCATCATTATTTAAAGATTTTTTTTTTCAAACCTTTTATCATAGGAATCTCTTCGTATTAATTACCAAAGTAGAGCGTGTTGTTATAGTTATTTTAACTAACGGACCAAAATGTAGCACAAAGTTTACACAAGCCAAAAACATACAAACTTTCGTGTGAAATTCGTATAGAAATTATATACATTTTTCTACGTGACACTGTACTGTTATGGGCAGGCGTGTTATTTACCATCAGGCGCATGTCTTGTTCCTCTCGTCATTCAATACTCTGATAAAAAATATACTTATTTAAATCAATATTGATGGACAATTCACACAACACCATCTGACCCCAAACTAAACAATGCTTGTACGATGGCGGCCAGATAGCTGATATAATACTTATATAATTGTAAATACATAAGTACACTTATTATACATAGAAACGTTTGATTTTGCGCAATAATATGTTAGCTTTTTGGCTCGCGTAAGCCTTCAATAAACATTTGGGAAACGACGATAACTTACGTTAATTAAGAACAAATTAAAATGTTTTGGTTGAATTTGTTAAAACTGAAACATTTAACATACCGATAACACCTTGTAGACAAAATAATTACACAATACTGGTGTGTTAATTTTTATGATAAAAATGTAATCGTAAAAATACAATTAGGTCATTAACGAAAACAATTGATTACTCGGAACATGAACACTGAATTATGTGTGCGATGAAATTGTTGAACGTTATTTATGGAATACTAGTATTTGCTCACCATTTCATCTGCTTAGAATTTGGAGAAAAACCTTGCTTATACTTAGCGTAACAGCTTAGATATTACTCTAGAAATATACATTATCCCTAGCAATTATAAAGTCATAAAACGGATCCAACAACAAAATATTTATCAAGGCTATAGCGAAAAAAATATACCCTTGAAGATATTACATATTTTAAAAAATAATGTTGTATTTATATATGAACTTACAGCATGGGAATGCTGCCAATCTGATGAGCACTTTCGGACGTGAGTTTGACGATCACGGAGACTAAATTAATGACTCTATTATATATATATGTATATACCTCTATTATTTGACATTATTATTTAGATATGATAATTGAAAATAAATAATACATTTTGTAAATGTTTTGATTTTTGCTATTTTTTGTTCGACAATTTGATGATGATTTTAACAATACATTAAAACTGCACAGACTATGTTGTTCCACAACATTATTGTCAACGATCTATGCACAATTATTTTTAACTAACTTTATTAATGCTTACAAATCACCATCAATCATCAAACTATAGGTATTACCACAGTAAAAAAAAAGTTTATATAGCAGTTGGCTTCAGTGGGCCTCTAAGCCTCTACTGCCTATCAACCTTTGCATAAGCAGTTTTACTTAAGTTTAATACATGGTACATAGAAGTACCTACATTGAGTTAAACAAATAAAAAGTTGTCGGTCAAACACGATTTATTAAGCGCGATTAAAATATAAATAAAGTCAAAAATATAAGGGTAGAATCAAACATGCTTTCCGATGAGCCCCAAATGCGCAAAATACATAACTAGTATAGACATCGATTTCGACGACGGCGACCAAATGGATATTATTCCTATAATTGAGCTCTAACGTGGCTTGCCAAGCCAAACTCCAAAATCATCACTATACAATATACAACAAAAAAGTATCCTTCGCATTACAACCCTTATAAAATTAAGGTCACCAAACACCCTTTGAAGAATTCGCCATCAATTCAAGGAGAAATTCCCACCTTATTGTAAAGGTCACCGGACCGGTCGGGGTACTAGCAAGAGTTATGTGCGTCCGTTTGTCCGTTAGTGGAACCTGTCGGAATCAGCTGGTCGAGTGGTCGAGTGCTGGCCACTCCTGCGCAGAGGCCGCCTCGTCACGCCGGGGCCTCAATTTATAAACCATACGCATCACGCATCATCATACCTAATACCTATTGCTCACAAAATATTCGACACAATCGTCGAAGAGAATTTAATTTTCTCCGATATAACAAAAACGACTTTAATTTCAAATTGAACTTAGATACTCGACTATATTTCATATTTTTTGTGACATCAACTAAAGACACAGTTCTATAAAATAGCGAGGTATTACGAATACGTCGTCCAGGTAAGCAAATTTTAGAAATTTTTAATATATTACAAATTTTGGACCCCCACTTGTTCTTGTTTTGTTTGGCAGATACTTGTTTGGCATACTTCAGATCTGCCAAACAAAACAAGAATCATCCAAATCCGTTTACATTATACTTCAGATCTGCCAAACAAAACAAGAATCATACAAATCCGTTTACATTATACTTCAGATCTGCCAAACAAAACAAGAATCATCCAAATCCATTCACAATTTGGCCCTCAAAGCTGCCGGTAGGATATCCTGTAATCCTGATATAAAATATTTTGCTCCAATTTGACCATTTATACAGTATGTTTAGTACTAGTAGTAGTGTATGCTTGTCATACGCAAAACGAATGGTTTTTGTTCTAAAACTTGTACCTATGTGTGCTATGATTTATTTTTATTTATTAACATTCAGATACTCCAAAGATTCCGGTGTTCCTTGCCTTTCGGGGTATTTTTTAACATATATCTTGGATTAGTAGGGAACATCTTCAGCCCAATTCTAGTGCACTTTGGTACGATTTTACTATTTTCTAAGTAGCTTCATTCCAGCTCCCAGCAGAACAAACGCTTTTCTGTCCCTGATGGGTATCTGTAAGTAAGTTATACCCTCGGTCCGTCCTCGGAGATGAGGTTCACTGTACGAACCGACCGTTGGCGTCGTCGGCGTGTTATGTATATTACGATTAGTGCGAGATATCTAATCCCATATGATAGCTGACGTGTGAGGTCAGAAATGCGGCTCCGATCAGCTGATTTTCGCGGAGGCCGCGGTGGCTACACCGGTAATGGCCGATCAATGGTAATTTTCGGTGACGATTGACCTTTTTTAACTTGTTTTAGTAGGTTAATTGTAACGTTTTATGATAATAATAGTGAGATATGTTTTGTAAGTTTTTTTTACTTTGTAGTTGTGATTTGGTATTTGGAACTTCAGTGACAGGATTCATTATTAATTGGTCTCATAGTTTAGTAGGTAGCGATGCTGCTCACTAAACAGTACACACTTACAGACAGCCTGGACAAAAACGTGTATTTGATGAATATGGATTATCACATTCAGTGAGACAGATTCAATGTCTGGATGGTAATCAATTTTGTTAGAAACTTAGATAAATAATAGTCTGGAACAACACATACTCGTAATTATGCTGCAATATAAATATTTACCCCGGGAAAATAAAGAAATCAGAAATTATAGACGTGAAACTGCGGAATGATACCAGTGCTTGAAAAGTACAAATCATAGTCATAAACGAGAGATATTCTGGTCTCTATAAAATGGTCCCCAATATTTGTCCGTCAATATTATTATAGCTACAAATAAAACGTTATTTACGACTGTGAAGCGTACAGTATGTGTTTGCGCGTGTTTTGGACCGTTGCTGTAATGACTCATAAAGGTACCGCTTTCAAATATCCTTTATAGGTGCAGTCAAAGGAACCGAGTGTCGTGAACTGTGTGTTACTGGTAACTAAAGGCATTTGTCTATTGTATCTTGTATCTGCATTTTGTACTTATTTGAGTGTTTTGTTTATTTGTACTTATTAATATCAAGGTAGTTAGTTGGCTTCAGATGGCCTATAATATAATATACTGTATGCTGATCTTTGGGATAGCGTAAAAGGCACAGGGTCTTATTAACCTAATCTCGTTCAACCTACAGATGGCCATCAGGGACAGAAATGCAGCCGTAGTGGAGGCTCTGGGCCGGGAGGAGGCGGCTTAGGCAAATGGCAATTAGGCAAAGAATCGATGTCGAGTCGATTACTAGCGGAATCCCAACCGGTAGTGATCGGCTCAACAGACGAGCACTAGTATTAGGTTTCAAATGTTCCCAACTCCCACCTTATTTTCCTCTTCTTCTGCTGATCCTAGAAATATGTAAAAAATATTTAAGATTTGAAATGACAAAAGTCACGGACCCCGGAGTCTGGAGTGGAAAATTAAAAAAAAAGCCTATTCTCGATAGTTATAAGCATAATCTAGGTAGAGCACGCGGAAAATGAAATTTACCAAGACTTGCCTACTGAACTTTAGGGTAGTGCAGAAAGCGTAGCATAAACAGACAACTAAATGTTCCCACAGCTGCAATTCGGGGATTTCTCTCGCAAGGAGAGAGTCAAGGTCATAATTCACCACGCTGACCAAGTGCGGGTTGGTTAATGACACATGACCTCGAAAGATTCTAAATACAAGTCAGTGTCCTCACGATGTTTTCCTTCACCGTTTTAATTTATCGGCACATGACTTCCAAAATACAGTGGTGCCCTTGGGGTTTGAACCCGGGTCTCCGGATCAGAAGTCATCTTTCTTCAGACTAGACCAGGGCTCAATAAATTACATAGTCATAAAGATGAGCAACCAAGGTGGCACCTAAAGTGTGAAGTGATTCAAACTCACGTGTGGCCGGTCCCGAGAAACCTGGAATCTGTCTTTTAGTACAAATGATATTTTATCATTTGTCCCACCGATCCTCGCATATTTACGTGTTGTCATCGGCCAATTGATTCCTCTGTCGCATTCCCGACACCGCCAAACAAAATTCATTGTCATCACAACAAAAAATTTCGCTCTTATGCCTTTAAAAATAAGATTGAAGCAAAGTGCAGTTATTAGTTTGTAAGCAATCAACGTTGGTGGTTCTATTAACCTGTATATCACTGCTTGACACCTTGTTACTACACAAATATTTTCTTAATGGATTTTGAGTCTTATGGCCCTAATTTCAAAGTTGAAATTTGAGTACGACGTTGTGATTTTTTGAAGTTACACCTAAAACTGAATTTTAAACTTTATTGCTTAGTGAATTAAGATGATAATTCGGTGATTTGTCAGTAATTGCTCGTATTTGTTGTATCTCGATGCCGCCTCTAGCAGCGGGAGAGTTGTCGGTCCGATTGAGCTATTTCTACTGAATCCGATAGGTTAAGTAAAATTTACGTTTGTTTGTTTGTCTGTATCTACCGAAACTAATGGGGGGTCCGAAAACTTCTAAGTAATTTTATCGCAGGCGTGGTGTTGAGAGAGATACAAAAATAAAAAAGGCTTTGCTTTTGATAAAACATCTTTAGAATACGTTCCGCACATTACAAATTACCGTCTCAAATGGAAGTATCTACAGGGATAATAAATGGATGACATATTATATATTACTAATACATTTAAAACTCTACAAATAGTTGTATTTAGAATTGGGACATCAAATTATCTAAACATGACAGAGTTGCGCTTAAGTTTCGAATTATGATGGTCAATCCCCAATCACAACCCCGAGGGTCGTGGGTTCGATTCCCACCCAGTGCAAATATTTGTGTGATGAATTCAAATGTTTGCACTGTGTCTGGGTGTTTATATGTATAATTTGTATGTATTTAAAAACTATATAAGTATTATATCAGCTATCTGGCCGCCATCACACAAGCTTTGCTTAGTTTGGGGTCAGATGGTGTTGTGTGTGAATTGTCCACCAATATTAAAAAAATATATATTTTAATTATCGCTACGTATACTTGCACCGCACAAATCCCTTATAAAACGTATAATTTCAATTACCTATGTATGTGACTCCGTTTTGAGTGTCCTGTATTGCAAAATTTATAAACTTGAAATATGTTTGACTATAAAACAAATTTAAGCTCAGATCTGTTGTGTTCGTTTGATGTTCCAATTCTACATAAATTTTGCTACAAACTTAACTCAACCATTCCTCAGTTTTGCAGTGCGTATGATAAACGCAGATCCGAATCGTCTGGTGCAAATCTTGAAAATACATATCTACAAGACTAACTGAAATTTCCAATTAGTAATCGGTGAAATGTATTTTCTAAGTAATCTCCTATGGTGTGGTTTTTCATTCAGTTTTCTTATCTTATCGTATTTTACAACTTTCTTTACTCAAAACAAGTGCGCAACAACCACTTATCCGTGCGGTGTGCTTCAAAGAAGCAATCCGCCATCTTAAATAAGAGTGCCTTTGTTGTGGTCGCTACTCTCAGTTAACAGCCTACTGTAGTGGTCAAACGGTAGCCAATATTCAATTGTTTAAGGCTTTAAGGTTTTATCCACAAATCTGTGAACGAGTGAGTTTTGCATTGGTTGGTCAGTCTGTAAAGTAAAAGTTCTAAATACTTTTAAGCAAATTCGGACTGGCCTCGTGGTTTACAAGTCCGTCTGGGGAAGTCGTGGGTTCGATTACCACCCAGGACAAATATTTGTGTGACGAATACAATTGTTATTATGTGTCTGGGTGTTGCTACGTATTTAGCACTAGCAGCGCCCCGCGGTGTTACCCGCGAAGTTCCCGTTCCCGTTATTCTCGTTGTTTTTCCGGGATAAAAAGTAGCCAATGTGTTCTTCCAGACTATAATCTATCTGTGTTCCAAATTTCAGCCCGATCCGTTTATACGTCAGGACGTGATTGAGCAACAAACATCCAAATATCCAAATATCCAAACATCCATACATTGACATTTATAATATTAGTAGGATTTCAAGCTATAGACTATTCTTGTACCAAATTTCATTTGGTTCAGTAGTTTAAACCAGATTTAAAATCTAAATCTCTGCTTTAAGCCTGAAAGCGAACACACATAATGCGTTATTTTCGCTTTTGTAATACTGGTAGAAATGATGTAGAGATTATATTATGTCTATGCTATGTATACCTAAATTTGTTTTACTTTAACGGTCAACAGGTTAATTCACAGTTCTAGATCATTCCACCATATCCGTTTCGAACATAAAACTTAAATAAACATTGACAGTGTATTGGGAGCACTAGATCAAGGGTTTTGTATTTATGGCCTATGCTATACATTAAACTAGATCATAAATGCTGTACCTACGAACAAATAATGCGTATTTAAACCTTGCTCGGATTGGGAGAGTTGTTTAAAAACAGTTCGTAACTTACCTATATCAATGTAATTGTAATAATATGTTTTTTTTTAAAACGCTTGATATGATGCCAAGTTGACGGGTATACCTACTCGTAGTCCCATAATCACTTCTTTTTAAAGTTTGCACTTCACTGTGTTCTTTTTTAGAATATCACTAGGCACCTTAACGGATACAAAACGCCATTATTGAGTCGAAAGAAGATCAAAACGATTAGTTTACCATTATCGTTATTTATGTTTTAATAGTATTGTCGTTATTGTAGAGGTATTGTATTTAAGTATTATAATTCCTTCACAAAATTATAGAAACGTATGTATTTTCCACTACTTATTAATTAGTACTTCCACGTTTTTCTGTTTATCATAACTTTTTTTCCACCCTGCAGTGGCCTGAAAGAGATCGCTCTTAGTGACAAAATTACCAATTGATCCTTTATTTTTCAAAACTTTTGTATGTATGTATGACATTTTGGCTACATTGTTTTCAATTCAATGAATCTATTTTGTTGATGGTTTCAGGATTCACCCTATAGTACAAATTATTCATAATCGTAACGCGAGCGAGAAATAATCCCTGGCAGTTTAGTACATACTGCGTAAACCTGTGTAAGTAACCAACGATTTAGAGCTAAAGATATGCCGTGAGAATCCTGAAATTGTTAACAAACTGCGTCTGGGTGTGTAGCGGAGGGATTTACACACCACCAATCTATTTGACCCCTAGAATCGCTAGCGGCGAGGTATGCTGTGGTTATACTTATTTTGATTGTTGACAACGAAAAGCGATATGTAACAACGTCGCGTCGGCGTTCACCGCTTCCTGCAACCGACTAGAACGGATAGAGTGAGCTCACTCTTCCCAGGATGACATAATTCCGTGCGCCTTTAAATTGGGAGGGCACATCTGTAGTCTAAATCTATGTAAGTAACACTATTGCCAACATAGATCATCAACATAGATCGTAGAGATGTCAATGTAAAAACTCACCCAGCATCTGTGACAACCAGTTCTAGACTTCTCACCTTCTCGGGCTCTCATTCCACCGGAGTTTTTGCGGATTTGATGACCGTTGCACGCGATAGCTTTTTTACTATACCACCAGCATTGATAGACCTCTCGAGCTTCTTCATCTTTACAATTAAAACTTTAATTGTCTGGCTGATCAGAGGTCTCATTCAAATGGTCCTTTTTGTTGTAACGACCAGATTGCTTTGAGCTGATTAGAAAAGTAAAATGATCTAGTCACCAGATCTAGTGGTTCTGGTCGTCCTGGCGAGGGGAACGTACGGCCTTGCGATGTCATCTATATTAGGATAAATGTTTAGTAACCGGTACTGATTCGTTTTTTGACTCTTTGCATTTGGAAAATACGACCCTCAAGTTGTTTTGCCTCGTTTAGAAACTAATATTTCGTAATGTGTTTTACGACAATCTTTTTGCTTAAATTATGTCGTGTCTATAACTAAAATATATATATTATTTAACTGTTACATTTTTTTTGTAATGGTAGGACTTTGCAAAGTCCTTCTGGAAAGTACCTATTATCACATCTTTGGAATTTATTTTAGTGCCAATCAGTAATATGCAGATACTACCGTTTTTCGGTTTGAAGGGACATGTTTCCAGATAAATTAGCACAGCAAAGATTTAAGTAATATTATATTTCTGGGTGACGAATGCAGTACAGTATTATAGGCTGTGATTTGGTGTTTACGTTCAAAACACAGACTAAGTAGAGAGATACGTTCAAATAGTTGCGTCGAGCTTTGTTGTTATAGATAGGCGTGCTACTTACCATCAAGAGTAAGTCTCGCTTCTCCCGTAAAAATAAGATAAGATAGTATTGTACGATTTCTTATATTTTTTAGCAAAAAAAAAGTAATTTTGCAACGAGCGTTCGTTTATTTGTGCATGAGTGAAATTTTCGTTATTAGATGTTATAAGACTGATCTAATTTGTGGATTTCAAATATGTAACCAAATCGTTTCGTCCAAGATTCTAGAATGGAAACTACGCAATGAAGTCTGTTTATTGAGCTTTAAAAAAAGAAGGTATTGATAAAACTAAAAATAATCTGTTTGCAACGATTATTTTTAGTCACAAACAAATCAACGTAAACATTAAGAGACAGAAAGAGTAGTACATTTTGATTCAGGTAATTAATACCAGAAGGCATATTAAATGATATCCACAACCGTACCGTAACAGTCACGGTAAAACTTGTTACAACTATCCCTATTGACACCAATAATACGACAAATAACAAAATACAACGGTACTATTCCGTTAGCAAACATAAAGACAAGAGGACTACTGAAAAGAACAACAAAGAATTAAAACAGGTAAATAATGTAGGCAATAAAAACCGACAGACAAACAATGCAAAAGTCCTGATCGTAGGCAAGGGGCGGAACGAAATCGAAACCAAGAAGAAACTATTTACGAGGATACTTTGAAATTGCATGAGTTCAAAACAAGGACAATAGAGATGAAAGGCGTAACGAATGTGATGGAGGTGACTTCGCAAACTGCTTTTGGCTCACTGGGTGGTGATTTACAGTAAAAGTTTGAAATCACACAAATAAAACACCAATGAAGATGTAAATTTGTTGCGTCATCTCTGTACGTACTTATCTTTTAGTATTGAGAGAAATGTAGCTTTTACTTGTAATTAGTGAAATTTACAACTAATAAAATGGGAAAGTTTGGATCACGTCGGAACGAATAAAAAAATACATTTTGGAACATATACAACGTGGTGGATTTACCCCCAACAATATTTTAACAGTCCATTCTAACACTGATGTAGACTTCATCACCCAAGGTCTCTTTCCCTTCAGCACGGTAGATCACGAGATAATTCGAGTCAAAGTTTGACGTAAAATTCCCACCAAATCACCAGCTTCAACCCTAAAGCATGTACAGCAGACAAACGACCTTGCCGCCGACGCCGTGACATCGTACAAAAATCCGTGCGGAGGTCTGGCCATTACGGGTATGTCAAATGAAATAACAACCGAAAAAAATATTTTATTTTATTGAAAAAAATGTTTGAGCTTTCATGCCTAATTTTCACATACATGATTCAAAACTTAATGTAGATGAACTACCATAAATATTGTTGCACCTTTCTGCAACACCTTGTATATTGGAAGCTATAGGGCTGGCCTCGTGGCTTAGTTGGTAGTAGCTCTGCCTGCGAAGCCGAGGGTCGTGGGTTCGATTCCCACCCAGTACAAATATTTGTATGATGAATTCAAATGTTTGCACTGTGTCTGGGTGTTTCTATGTATAATAAGTATGTATTTAAAACAATATAAGTATTATATCAGCTATCTGGCCGCCGCCATCATACAAGCTTTGATTAGTTTGGGGTCAGATGGTGTTGTGTGTGAATTGTCCACCAATGTTTATTATTACTTATTAAAGTATAGCCCGAAATAGCACATTTTTGTTAACAGAAATACAGAGTACCTTACGGAGTACGCGTCAATTTTACGTGGATACCAGTTATTCATATTTTACAGGTAGTTTTAATTCTTGTTTCGCAAATGTTTATCGTATTCTGCCGTATTCAACCATGCTGCAGTGGTAGAACATCCTTGTATTATGGGAGCTAGGTAGCTGATACAATCCTTCTAAAATCCTACTATCCTACTATAATATTATAAATGTCAATGTATGGATATTTGGATGTTTGGATGTTTGTTGCTCAATCTCGTCCTAACGTATGAACGGATTGGGCTGAAATTTGGAACCCAGATAGATTATACTCTGGAAGATCATACATTTTATCCCGGAAAAACAACGGAAACAATGGGAACGGGAACTTCGCGGGTAACACCGCGGGGCGCTGATAGTAAGACATATGCTCTTCATGACATAGAAAATAGCTGTGTCTTGCAAAATAAGTATTGTAAAATGAATTTACGACCTCACGATTGTACATCACACGTTCTAGCCACTACGCCACAACGACTTTATATAAAACTAGCAGCGCCCCGCTGTGTTACCTGCGTAGTTCCCGTTCCCGTTGTTTTTTCGGGATAAAAAGTAGCCTATGTGTTCTTCCAGACAATAATCTATATGTGTTCCGAATTTCAGCCCGATCCGTTCATACGCTAGGACGTGATTGAGCAACAAACATCCAAGTAAGTAAGTAAGTAAGTAATTCATTTATTCCTTAAAATTTTTAACAATTATGTACAGATAGAATTCACAATTAATTTCCTTATCTAAATATATCACCGTTAGCGTTGAGCCCCAAACTAGGCTGAGCCTGTATCTTGGGCGCTCTGGTCTAGATTACTAGATTGGTAAGATTTGAACACTTACCGTCTTACCGAAACTCTAGGTACACAGTTACATTAATGTCTATAAAGCTGATTCAATTTTCAATATTGCATTACATAATTCGATTAAAACATTTCGCAGATTCTTTGTTAGCATTTAAACATTATTTACTTTAAAAATAGTTATGTAAAAATTATTATAACATTAAAAATATTGTTCACTCTTTCCTTTGATTTAGGACCATTAGTTGGTTTTTAAAAGATTAAAATTAAATTAAATTAGTTTTGTAAGTATTTCAACAAGAATCAATTTGCATCAAATTACTTAATTGATTAAATATTACATTTATACATAAGAATAGAATTGCGCATTTATGTGTATGGGTGTAAGGCGGTGAGGGTTGCATGGGTGTGTGAACGTGTTGTGTGTGTAGAGGGAATTGGTTATGTGTGTATTTGACTGAGCATTGAGAGTGTGAGGGTGGATGAATGTGCGAGGCAGAAATTGTGAGTTTATGTGTGTATTTATTTTATGTGTTTATAGCCAGTGATTAACGGGTACCCAAACATCCATACATTGACATTTATAATATTAGTAGGATTAGTACGACGAAGCTATCAAACGACCGTCATGTTTGTCCGCCATACAAGTCCCATAAAAAACTGATAAAAAAAAAGAGATTCATAACCATTAAACAAAGGAAGCAAAACTTTCGAACATGTTCGATCATGATCTATATTATCAACACGTTACCTCCGAATTAGGGTGAGAATGAGACCGCTACCGACCGGCCTGCGTCGACCTGCCGGTCATGACGAGATTCTCTACAATTTGCAAGGTGATAAGGTTGATATTTGAACAAACATATATACTCGTTTGGAGTAGAGTTGGCGGACGACCTTGCTTGACCTAGACTAGAACAGGATCACGGTTCGACGCTCCCCAGAGTGGACGTCGCAAAATTATGGACATCAGAAATCAAAACTATAGATTCGATAGAATCTTCAAGGTATTGAACATCGTCGCAAAATTGACTGCTAATCGGTTTTTCATCGGAAAACCTAACACCACCTTGCCCTCTTTATCGGACTACTCGTAATTTGTATATTTTTTTCAATTCAATTCATTTATTCGAACCATAAATTCATAAGAACACTTGGTAACGTCACTAACAAAAAGGCAAAGAATCCGTGTACATAATAAGATAAAATAACAATGTCAAAATGAATAAAGCGGCTGTAAAGGAGCCTCGTCAATTAAATGCAGCTGTAAAAAAGCTTTATCAAAGACAAAATAACAAATAATTAATACATACAGTATACAGATACTACACAAGTACAAACAATGTTCCATCAAAAGTTTTATAAATCTATTATTTTACCTTATTTTATCTATTCGATGCGTTACTATCTTTTACAAAGTCATCTATATTATAATATGCCTTGCTCAATAGGTAGCTTTTTATTTCATTTTTTAACTTTAAGACCTTCGACTTGTGCAGGGATTGCATTATAGAAGCGGATAAACAAAGTATAAACAAAGACTCCAACATTGTTTCATGGTTGACGTTTCAAAGAATCGAACGAAGAGGTTTGACTCTACTTTTGTGATAAGGACGTCTAGGCTGTGGAATGTGTGGCCTGAGTGGGGTTTGCCAATGGTTACAATATTATTGTCGTATTAACATCAAGGCAAGATGGCGGCCAAAATTATAAACCTATAATAGTTATAAAAAACGATTTAAAAAAAATATTTCGCAAAGTGAATATAGTGGTATCTCAATTGACTGTAATAAATTCGAAGCTCTTTAAGAGTAAATACGAAAATTTCCACGTCCAGTACGTAGAAAAACTAACAGCGTCTCTCGATATTACCTAAATAATTAACTTCCGTTACTTTATAGCGATGAAAAGTAGCCTAAATAATATTCCAGAGCACGCTGGACACGCTTAAGAGTGCGCCTAAAGCCAGGAAAAACTCAGATTTCACCCGCGCGACGCGTTTCTTAATGTGATGAATATAAAGTCGAGAATAGCATGACACAGTTTGGAGGAAAAATCAATATTTAATCAGGAGTTCATTTTTGACCAAGTTTTATTTAATTACTCAATAACTAAACATAAATTTAAAAAAGTGTTCGGTTACTTTACTAGAACGTACAAATAGGAATTTTATTACCAAAAAATAATGTGGGGTCATCGCTGATAATTTCGAGTACTCGAATTAAAACGGGTTTTTTCGGTGTCATTTTTATTTTTTTATTGTAAAAAACTCTGATCTATTTTTAAAATTCTATTCGGTTATTGAGCTTCTTCTTGATTGTACCCACACGTCAATATTTTTTTTGTCATAGTTTTTAGTTTCTTAACTTCAGTGAGCGGCGTCGAAAATGTCCTTTTTTCGTTTTCTGGCTTTAGGCGCCCCCTTAATAATAATCTTGATTAAATTTGGACCTTCGTCAATTCATCGGTATTTGGATAAATTAGATGAGCTTAGTGTAAATAGCGCTGTGGTGTACTTCTCATTGTAATTTAGTTTTGTTAATAGATACATATTTACGAAACATCGTAGGTACAGGCCGAAACGCTGGAAGGTTTTGAAATTCTGAGTAGCCTAGCCGATTCTTCCCATCACATCGGTCTCCGGACGAACTTGCTAAAACCAAGATGATGTTCAACGAGCGCGTAACTCTGGTACCGGTTGTTATAAATGGCCTCACTTTAGAGATTGTTTAAAAATATCAGTACCTCGGGCAAATGCTTGAGCTGAGTGGCGTATCACAGGAGAGGCCTATGACCAGCAGTGGATTAGGGTAAGCTGATGATGATGAATATATCCTACTATCCCAATAATGTTGTAAATGCCAATGTATGAATGTTTGTTGCTCAATCACGTCGTAACGTATGTATGGATAGGACTGAAATTTGGAACACAGTCATAAAAATTATAGTCTGGAAGAACACAATAGCTACTTTTTAACCCGCTAAAATAACGGAAACAGGAACTGCGCAGGTAGCACCGCGGGGCGCTGCTAGTATTTACATATAATACAAACACCCAGACATAGAAAAGTATTCATCAAACAAATATTTGCCTTTGGTGGGAGTCAAACCTACGACCTTCGGCTCCGCAGGCATACCTACTTACCAACTAAGCCCCTTGACTGGCTTCGGGGCTTAGGAGTCTACATGGATATTTGAACGTTCTGCTTTGAAACTATTATTTTAATCTATATTTGTCAGCGTTGAATAAAGTCTAGACAAAAAGATCCCGTTTGAAGCGAGAAACCGTCCGCTTTTGTTCCATCGGTCATGGGAATCCGATCCATGGCGGATCGACGAGATACGACGCTGGTATGAAAGTTTTCGACAGATAGTTTTACTGCTCTGTCTACTAGAAAATTAATACATTATAATATAATAAATTAAAGTCTTATTCATAGTCAGGGAAAGCGAAGACAGATGTAGTAGATAGATAGATTAAAGATTAACTCATTATTGCACTTCAACTTTAAATTTTTAAATTTCATAAATTTCATAAATTTCATAATTTCATAATTTCTTTATTGCGATATGTAGGTAATATAATATAGATGACACTGATTGTGGTTGTTGACAATGATTTATACAAATAAAAAAATATTTCATATTTCATTTCATTTCAACTAAAAAAATAAACAAAAGTTACTTATAACAAAACAGACTAAAGTAGCAATTGGCGATCTTATAACTAAAAGCGATCTCTTCCAAGCAACCGTAGGATGGAATGAGAGATTTGAGAAAAGGAGGTGGGGAAGTACAGTATTAAAGTGTTGATAGAGACTAAAAAATTGGCAGTCGTCGGGACTGCTGCTAGAAGAGAATACTTGTTAATTAAATTTTAGTATTATTCAGCATTAATGTTGCACTATACGTCACCTGTATAGGTACAGTTATACTGCTTTAATGTATGTCTCAAACTTATAATATTTCACCCATCCAAAAAGTATTTTAGAATCAATAAAGATTCATGATTAAAGATCCGAAAAGCGTCCAACGCCCACATCCCGCTTCGGTGCTCCACCGCCACCATAAGCATGTCGGTGACATGCTTATGGTGGCGGAAAAAACGACATCATTTCATAGTTGATGTTCCAAAGAATCGAACATAGAGTTTTGACTCTACTTTCGTTATGAGAATGTGTGTGGGATTTGTTGTCTGTGTGGGTTTTTCCCGATGGGTACAATCTTGAAGTCTACAAGTTGAGAATGAATCAGTTTTTTCTGGGTTCTGTTGTAGCACCTCATCATTGTCATCATCATCATCACCAAATGGCCTAATCGTAGGCCAGGTGGCGGTCCAGTGCAAACCAAACATTATAAATTATGAAAAGGTCGTTCCTTGATCTACATTGGTGACCGGTGCCAGCCCAATCTGAAATCGTGGCTTGTGTGTGCTAGGTTTTTTACGATATGTACTCGTTGAGCATGGCAAGTGAGTATGGTAAATAAGTAAGTATATGGAAAGGTTTGAGATATGATTTATTACATACATATGTAAGTATTATTGGTCAGATTAGGTTAGTAAGGCTTTGCGCTTTATGCGCTTGTCCAAACTTCGGTAGGCTCTAGAAGCCACCTGAAGCCGACTGCAATAGGTGTTTTAAAAAAATAAAAGGAATATAAGTACCTACTTAAGGAAAGTTTTAAATAGGCATAAAGTGAAGACAGGTGTAGTAAGGTGTAGAGAGAGTGGTGGCCGAGGCAGATGGAGCGTGGACTGCCTAGCACCAAGATAACTAGACGAGCGTCTGTATCGCGAGTGAACCGGTGACATAGAGAAAGCGAAGCTTATAGTTAATGCTTATAGTGGGATACCAACCTTTATTGGCAGGCTGTATTAAAAAGTTTTTACGATAGAATTTTATATAGGGATTTTTGTCACGAAACGAATGAAATTTTGTCATTTAGGCTAATGGAGTGAATTTTACAATGCAGCAGCTTCTGTACAATGCAGATATATATGTAAAAAAACAAAGCACAAGTTCACTCACGACGCGTTTTACGCCTGCAGACTCCGCGGCTTTGGAACCGCAAAAATAAGCGTTCTCGTGAATTTTGAAATAAACCCGTAGTTCTACGTAGCGACGCGTGACCATCGCTCCATGAATTATTAGCCTTAGGGACTAAATTAGGTACAGTGTAATGCAGTCATCAACTTACTACAGTCAATGATGACTCTAATGTCACTTATCACAGTCATAGACAAGACGAGTAAGCCAAAAGAATACCAGTATCACGCCGCTATTTGAACGTAAAAAAGACAAAGCACTGTCTAGATAACACACTACATAGGACGATTTTTCTTTTTGCCCTGTAAATAATTTGGAAACATTATCATTCAAACCGTAATAAACTACAGGCCTAATCTCCTGATCCATTATTTCGCAATGCCGTACAAAAATCATGCGACAAGGAGAAATAATCGAGGGCGGCAACCCCCCCTCTTTGACTGTACTCAGTTGGACAGCTTACAAGTGACGGCATAGTGCTGAATCTTATTACTTTATACCCTTCTATCATCCTACATACGTCTTCTGGTGGTTCATTTACTACGTAAATTTTGTTCACGGGCTTGTTGTCTATAACGCAGTAACGTTTGCACATTACTGCTAAGTTATTCTTCTTATTGTTACTCCCGCACTCTACCATCACTCTATTCTTATTCACTTGATTTTCCTGGTATTAATGGTTGCTTGGAAGAGAACGCTAGTTATTGTTTAATTCTATTGTATTTTTCTGGTGTGCATAAAAAAGTTTTTCGGTCGTCGATCTTTCTTTTTGTCTAAGTAGTAGAATAACTGGCAAAGGTGTGATACTGCCCTAGGAAGACTCTACAATGGCCCGTATCACTAAGAAATTATAATGTATTAGTAGATTGATTAAAATAAAGTATATAGTGAGTAAGGGATAAGTATATAGTGTCTTCAAATCGAGAGAGAATCGGTTTTTTCTTGGTAAGCACGCTTCATCATAAATCAATCACATCGTCGCTTAACATCAGGTGAGGTGGTCAAGTACGAACCTATGATAGTTCAAAAAAAGAAACCTTATAGTCTTTTCAAAAAACAGGCTTCGCATCCATATTTTATGTCTTTGTCCAATCACGTACCGACCACGCTTGGATCTAATCTGTCTGGCTCTTTGATAGTAAATAAGACGGTATAATTAGGTAGTTTAATTTCTGGACACATTCGCCCAAAATCAATAAAAACCGAAAAACAAGCGATCTTACGCCGATGCTCGAGACTTTGTATTAGTTATTTAAGCAAACAGTCCCCACAATGTGCAGAGATAAAGTTACCTTTACACTAATTAACCGTTTTTTGGGTGCTCAATGCTCAATCGAAATGTAACTTTAGCAGTAACCGAGTGCTTCGAAGCAAAATAACTAAAAATAAAGGCGGCTCTCTCCCGCGCCGCACACGCGTCGCGCCACCTTGCGCAGCTGCGCGCGCGCATCTGTCGCGGGCCCTTAAATCTCGCACGAGAGCGCACCTTGGCCACTGAGGAACGATGGAACAAAGAAACAATTATTATGAAATCACTGTGATATTATTAGGTGAAAGTTTCTGGGTTTGTAAGTGTTATTGTTTTTTGCGAATTATCTCAGAACGGATTTGAATGAAATTCAATACGTAGTGAGTTCATTACGATGATGAACACGTAGGTTTATAGCAGACGTAGAAGCATGCGTATGTAAAAGTATTATTTACCTTTTATCCCGTTAAAGATTGATGATTTTTAGGTAAGCCGGGGGGGGGACACCGAGCTGCGCAGCTAGTCCTACTTGCGACTAAAATTATAAATGTCACTGTATGGATGTTTGTTGCTCGATCACGTCGTAACGTATATGAACGGATCGGGTTGAAATTTGAAACACATATAGTTTATGGTCTGAAAAAACACACAAGTCTTTTATTCCAGGGAAATAACGGGAACGGGAACTACACGGGTAACACCGCGGGGCGCTGCCAGTAATTTATAAAAGTTGAATTTAAATATCCCGGACAATAAAGTATGTTAATGGAAATAAAGTATGAAAGATTATTTTTCTTAACAAACCAAAATTTACGTTCAAAAACCATTCTCAATGAAAAAAAATTTGCTCAAATATAAAGAAAATTAATTAAATCGTCACATATTTTCATTTTACGAAATCAATTTATTTGAGTCTCCTTTCAAGCATAAATATTTACCTGTAATAGGAAGTGCCAACACTTTCAAAAACTATAATTATTTTGATATTAACTTTAAATATTTGTTAATGTTATGCATTTTATTTGATCTAAAACATTCCTTGACTACAAATATGCATATTATCGACTGGTCTTGTGGCTAAGTGGGTAGTAGCTCTGCCTGCGAAGCCGAAGGTCGTGGGTTCGATTCCCACCCAGTGTAAATATTTGTGTGATGAATTCAAATGTTTGCACTGTGTCTGGGTGTTTCTATGTATAATAAGTATGTATTTAAAACTATATAAGTATTATATCAGCTATCTGGCCGCCATCATACAAGCTTTTCTTAGTTAGGGGTCAGATGGTGTTGTGTGTGAATTGTCCACCACCAATATTTCCGCTATTTTACAACATTACTACAAAACTATACATTTCTTGTCAGCTTGTCGGAACGCGTAAAGTGAGAAACAATTAGGATAAGTGTATTCTTTTAGTTATTCTTAGACAATGCATGTTCTATTTTGCATTATACTCACTTTCTGCCGCTATAACATCAAAAGAGTCAAGAACCTAACTACGGAATGATTGTTATACATTTGACAGAGCTATTGAGCTGTATCTTTGTGGAAAGATTTATTCTGTGTATTGGCTTTTGATTCAAGAGTTTTTTGCTGTCATGGTAGAGGTTGCATTTGGTGAAGTTACCTGAAACAAAAAGAAAAGCTCTTATTAATGTTGTTTAAATTATGTTCGCAGCTGTCGAGTAGTATCTCTTGTATCGGTTTGATTGAAGAACTAGCGGCGTGCCGCGGTTTTACTGGCGTAGTTCCAGTTCCTGTGGTTTTCTTATCCAATACGATACCAAATACCAATATTTTAACCGGATCCGTTCAGTTGCTTCGACGTGACTGAGCATCAATCATTTTTTCACAAATCACATTAAGTAGGATTATTGTTCTTTGGTATTGAAAGACATTGGTTCCATTTGTCTTAACAATATTACTAGGTGAAGCAATTTTTCAATGACGTCTCTCTGTGTTTCTATTTTTTATAGATCAACTAGCAGCGCGCCGCGGTGTTACCCGCGTAGTTCCCGTTGTTTTTTCGGGATAAAAAGTAGCCTATGTCTTCTTCTAGACTATAATCTATCCGTGTTCCAAATTTCAGCCCGATCCGTTCATACGTTAGGGCGTGATTGAGCAACAAACAACCAAATATCCAAACATCCACATTGACATTTATAATATTAGTAGGATGAGATGAGCAATGTGCGCCTGATAGTTAGTGCCCTGCCCCGCCCAAAATATTAGAGTATCCGCGCAGCTATTTGATCACAGAGAGTCCAAATTCCAGCCTGCTTTGCGCTTGACCATAATCCAGATATGTAAGATGACTTATTATGTCCTGTTATTTTCCAGGGTTGATGGTAGATTAACGGCCACGTCTCCCGATGGACATTATAATGAGTCATACTCTTATAAATCTCTTTGTTTGTCTGTTTGAGGAATCCTACTTTCTATATGATCATCAATTTTGTCATGTTAGTAATTTTATGATATATCGTCGATTTACATCAGCCGCGAACCGCGATGACGGTCAAGTGCAAGGTTATCTTTTCATTTGCATTGATTATCAGCTGACCACTTTTATTACCATCAGTTCAAAGATCGATAAATCTTTCAAGCTTCAAAGAAATCAAAAACAGTTAAACATGAGTAATTGAATATGTAGTGGGTAGCTACTCAAAATTCATGTGAATTATTCAACATTAACGACTCCTGAAGGTTATGGTGATTTAGGGGTTTGTGGGTCAGAGCAGGTCGTCTTATAAAGAATATAACTAAAGGAGTTTCTAATATTCACTCTAGGTTTTGCATAAGCAGCCGATGATGAGGCTCGGTGGCGTATACTTAGAGATGCCTTTGTCCATCAGTAGATGAGTATGGGATGATAATGATGAAGATATAATGAAAATGAAAACGTTTATTGTGCCAAAATAAAACATTCATAAGATAAAAACACATGAAATAAGGATATACGACAAAACAGTAGATGGTACGGATAAATAGAGTATTAGTGTGCACTAAGCTCCACACTAGGGTGACCTGTGTTGTGGGAGTCCAGGCTCTTTCTATTACATTTACTTGACCTAGTACATATTAAAGAAAATAAAATTAAAACCAAATAAACAATTTTCTAATATAATGAGGGTAATCTTAATAAATCTAATATAATAATAACGATAACAATATCATCAGCAACCCACTTAACATTCCCTCTACTGGTACTCAGAGCTGTCTCTCACAACGACAGAATCCAGGTACTAGCCTATTACAATGGCCAAGGTTTGACTCTACTTTTGTGTTTTGTGATAAGAACGTCTAGGCTGTCGAAAGCGTTGGCTGAGTTAGTTACAATCTTGGTATATTCGTATGGAGAGTGAATCGGTTTCTTCTAAGTACCCGCATCGTAGACCGCATTGTTGCTAACACCAGGCAAGATGGCGAACAATTGTAGACCTACCTATAGTAGATAAAAATGCGAGTTAGGGGATGACACGTAGATGTCTTTCTTTGAATACGATGTTTTCCTTCACCGTAAATCTCAGTGGTGATGATAAACTTTTTCTTACATCTGCAATTGGAAGAATACTCTAAAGTGCAGACAGGGTTAGAACATACGACTTCAGATTGTGTAAACGGAGGTTCTAACTCAAGACTGATGCGAGCGAAACTCCCAAAAACTGATCAATTTTGTAGTAAAATAAAGTAGTTAATAAAATGAATTACGTTTATGATGTCAAATTAATTAAAAAGACATAATTGTGCGAGACATAATTGTGTGGAGACATTGCATCATAATATTTGGAAAGGTTGAATCTGTGTCAGGTCTCGAAACCGAGAAAAGAGCCTCGGAAGCCAAAGATCTTCGTACTAGATACGTATTCATTTGTTTATACTCGTACTTGGCTGAATGCTATTGGTCGACTGCAATGTAAGGATCGGCTAAGGTTGTGAAATGTTTTATCGAGATGTTGAAATATTTTTATTCAAATTATAGTTAACAATAATTACCACGGTAATGATGGTGCAATAAGTACCTACATGAACCGGCAATGGTTGGCGAAACTTATATCATTATATCTCGCAATTCATGCAACAAAATAATTATCAAAATTCTTCAAAGAATCATCAAAAAACTATAGAAGTTAGTTATCGCAGGCGTTCTAACAAATTTACCTTTTTGATACCAAAATTCTTACATTTTTTTATACACAGTGACAGGATCAGCATGACACGCACCTGATATTATGAAACACACATGTCTTTAACAGCATATGTAGCAGTGTGAGAGAAATACGGTCGTAGTGGAGGTTCTAAGCCGAAAGGAGACGACTCAGAAAATGGTAAAATCGGACTAAAGAGCACTGGAATTATATAGAATACGTTACTACTCCCTACTACTACTACCTACTCCCTCCTATTTTAATTTCCTAATCCAAAATGACAAAGGTCATGTCATGTATTCTGTGAAGTACTTAGCTAAATTTTAAAATATAAAAAAGTAATGCACCAGTTAATGTCTTCGAACATTCTCTACAAGAGAATAAATCAAAACCATACAATGGCTCGAGAGAGTAACGACGAATATACCTATAACCCGTAAGGAATCTATCATGCGGTCACACGTGGATGGAGAGCCAACACATCCATTTATCGGGCGTAATCATAATACGTCATAGGGAACTGTTTGTGGTAAACGAGAGCTGGCTTTTGTCGTCGACTTTACCTTTCTTCAGGAACTATTTACTTTTGAAGTGGGAGTAGTGAGACTGAGCTGGACAGATCCAGGGCGAGAAGACCTTGATGAACAACAGAAATGCTGCTAAAATTTAATCGTAATGAAAGAAAAGTGAAAGAATATTATGGGAAAAGCAAAAGTAATATGAGATCAAGTGTCATCCGCCATTCCAGTTCCATTCCATTTTGGTCAGTTTGGTGGATTGTGGCCCTGAATTTCGACTTGCAAGAGAAAATTTAAAAAAAAAGAAAATTATAAAGTAAAAATGTACAAACAAACTTTTTTCCAAATATTACATTAGATGAATATCTAACAGTAGAGAGCCATACAGAGGTTAAATATGAGTGTGTGTCATAGGTGAGACATTTCTCTGCCTGATCGGGCAAGTGATTAGGGGTACCTACTCTCAATATTAAGATCGAAGAAAAGAAAGTGGACTATTTAACCGACTCTAACACTTCCTTAAATCTTACTGAAACCAATTTTTTTAGGTTATGTTCAAAATTATGGAAATTAGAAATTCACGTAAGAGAAGTCAAAAACCATTAAGAGATAAAAATTGTGTGTTAGTACGATTAACGTTTTTAAAAATGAAGTAAAAAAATAAATTGACGACGATACCTACGAGTAAGTGTTTGTAGTCGTGGGATTCTTTACAGAGTTCGCCTGGGGAATTTCGCAACTTTGCCAGTTATTATACCGCCAAATAGTAATGTGAAAACATCACTATGTTCCTGTTTGATGGGAAATGTTTGCAGAGAATTTACAGGACATAGAGATAAATCAAGTTACGGTGGTCTAGTCGGGAGAACGGCGGCTGCCGATCCGGAGACCCCGGGTTCAAACCCCACACGCACCACTGTCTTTTCGAAGTCATGTGCGTAATGCCGCTAACTTAAAACGGTGAAGGAAAACATCGTGAGGAAACCGACATGTACCTAGAATCTTTCGAAGACATAATGTGTCATTCACCAACCCGCATTAACTCTCTCCTTGCGAGAGAAGGCCCCGAGTCCCAGCAGAGGAAACGAGCAAAGGATCTCTGGGTGACGAGCGCAGTACAGTACTAGGTAATCATTTGGACTCGTTATGTTCCAACAGTTGCGTGACATTGTGCTATTATAGGCAAGGAGGTTACTTACCATCAAGCACATGTCATATTCGTCCCGTCATTCTCTACCATAAAAAGAAGAGTGAATACTGTCTAAATAAACATCTCTCAAATAATTTCCCGTGCGTTTTATTATCTTAAAGATAACAAAGAGAGCGGTAGTATGTGACCTATGGCAGCATGATTTACCGTCAATATGTAGATGAGGTGTCCGTCTGTCCGTCCGTGTGGCCACACTAAGCCGACAACTGATATGCATTGATGTTTGATATAAACTCAATAAATAATATTTTGGACTGAACTGTTATATAAAAAAGGATCGTGTTAATCAGGAAAAAATACTTTTTGTGAGTTCAAATTACAATTTTCACATATAGTTACATTATTTTTGTAATTATTTCCGTGGCAAAAATTATAGACATAGATAAATAAAAACTGTTTAACATTGACATACCAAAAAAATACTTTACTAGTTTTTTTTTAACATTCATAGATTTACACTTGACCGCCATCTCGCCTGATGTTAAGCGACAATGCGGTCTAAGATGGAGCGTGCTTACTTAGAAGAAACCGATTCACTCTCGATTTGAAGACACCAAGATTATAACCATCGGGAAAACCCCACTCAGGCAACTAATTCCACAGTCTAGACGTTCTTATCACAAAAGTAAAGTTCCTCTTCGTTCGTGTCTTTGGAACATCAAGCATGAAACGATGCCGCTTCTTCAAGCTCAGAGAAGTCCGATAGAAAAAAGGCAAGTTGGTATTAGATCATGCAGATTAGTTGGACACTCTCCGAAGTGTATCTACTATCTCCGAAAAAAAAATATATATATATATATATATATATATATATATATATATATATATATATATATATATATATATAAGTGTATCTCCGAAGTGTATGTACTAGTGCGACAGTTGGCATTTTTATCGCTAAAAGCGATCTTTTTCAGGTAATATCAGACTGAAAAATACTATGAGGATAACACGGGCTGCGCAAACAGGAGTAAAAGAAAAAAATGTAAATCATAAATATACAATATTATACAGAAACATTTTATTGGCACCACATTACAAATTACAAATAAATAACAAACAAACAAAGCATAATGGGCAATGAGCATAATGCAATTGAATTAGAAAAAAAAACAGTAATTTGTTTTAACTTTGCGCTTATGTCTTCTGGTACAAAAGAAAATTCATAGTTATTCCATAAACCAAAATCCAAGGAAATCCCCGAGACGAGTCGTATCTCCGAACGTGAGCGGACAATCAGACCGACAGCTTGATAATTACCCATCTATCATTGCATCTGTATGCAACTGGTGCGGTGCAAGCTGCTTTCACCTCACTTTATAGCCGGAGAGCTGGGAGTCTGTCCGGGGGATATTGTCTTTGATTTATTTGTTACTCTACAATTTAGAACAATATGGATGTTTCTATGTATTATAACTAAATATTTACAAATATCAGCTATCTACGGGGTCAATGTCACATGAGGAAAGTCCGATTGAGCTGATTGATTTATATTTTGACAAATCACATTCGTAAAATCAAAATGTTTGTTTTGTGTGGCCACTTATTTTTTTTATTTTTACGCATCAGCACATGTAAACACGCAGTATCACGAACCGTTTGTGACCCATGTGAGATGTATGCTATTTACATAAATTTAATTAGCAAGTCTGGCGGCAGAGCCGTAAGCCGATTCCCAGGATTAGGTTCGATTCCCACCTAAGACAAATATGTTCGTAACTAATTTAAATATTTGCTCTATGTTTGTATGTTTATATGTAACATAAGTAAATACATATTACTTACTATTTTTATAAAAAATATTACATACACTTCTATTTAAGAATTTCTGCCAACATTAGTAGGTAATACAAAAAAAACACTACAGACGTAGTTTTTCTTTTGAATAGAACACACCACGATAGGTATCTCCCAGTAAAACTGTTTTATACATCTAACATTTATTAGTGTAAACTATAACTGAATTAAAAATACATAGAATTTGCTCGTAAATTAATTGTTGAACTTATTTAGCGTCTTGCTGAATAAAACATGGAATTGCTATTAGTGCACATGTATCTTGGATGGAAGGTATCGGACTCTAAACTAAACTTTACAACTAGTTCGGGAACGGTGGACTCACTTTAAGTTAGAATTGTTTGAGTAAAAGTTTGAGGGACACTAGAATATCCTTTCCAGAAGTCTACGCTTTGTACTAAATCAATAAAAAAATATTTGAATGGTGGGCAACTCCTACGCTATAAATGCATGACAAATAAATTCCATACGTGAGAAAGTCCCAGATAAGAGCTAAACGTCTCTAATGCTATGCACTTAGATAACTTTATTGTGCGCTTCTGTGAACTTAACTCTAACTAGAGCTTTTAACTTGTTATGAAATAAGGGCTATTAAAAATAAGTGCACCATTACGTTGAATATGGCTTTGTTTTAACGTAATAATTGAGGGAGATTTATGTTTTTCTTATGGCATCATTGTGTCTAATGAGTTATGTTTTTTTTATGATTTGACTTTCGACTGTTTATCGTAAAAACTTGAAGACATTTTTTAACAGACTTTCATGACAATATTTTGGTACGTGTACCAAATTACCACAGTAATCGCACAGTATCACTTGCATAGTTTTCGATCTGATGTGTTATTATAGACTTATCTGTCATTGTACCAAAATGTCTTTAGTAGTTTTAAAGTAGGTTGAAAGAGTAACAAAGATCCGTACATACATACAAACTTTCGCATTTGTAATATTAGTAAGATGATCATATGATCAAGCTAAAGTTACGTTGATTCCATTTATTCAAAAGTTTTGTATTTTAAAACCACCCACAATTATGACAAGAACATACCTAAGAAAGAAATTAATAGGTCACGTCTCTACGTTATATACGTACTAATGGGCATTATTAATAATTAGAAAAACAAATTAACGCTTTTAACTAGAAACTATAAAAAAACATTTAATTGATTGAACATAATATGTAGATAGAAAATGCATTATATTTTAAACCAATCTGTTTTATTTCATAAGGCAAACGAGACCTCATTTCAAGAACTAGTCCATTATGATTAAAAAAAAACGCTGATGACAAATCGGGATCGGTCATTCCGAGCATCTTCAAAATATTAATTCTCCCAAACAATACATCTCAACCGAGGCGCGTATAACGAGTAATAATTCTCAATATTTGAATAGACCTCGAGAACGAATCAACATAAATGAGAATCGACTACACAGATATAAGAATACATCCTAATGCACCTATTTAAATCCCCAGTTCTCAAAGAAATCAATTCATTAAACGAACAAGCGTCATACCCGACAATTAAGGTGTGGGACGTGAAACCAAATTCTAACAGTGCGTTGTTAGAAATTCTAACAACGCACTGTTAAAATTAACTAACACTAACGATGCCTATTGTATCGCATTACCTGTTGCTTATTTGTCCAATTTCATAAAATATATAGATTAAATTCTTTAACGATATATTGGAGAAATCGAAATTTCTTAACATTGAACACAAAAAGTAAACTTCGCAAGTAAGAATATCACTCACTCTAGTCACTGCTCAGAAATAATTGAAATTATTTAGAAGCGCGTCATCTGTTTTTGTTCACACCTAACACTAAATTGCAGACTTAATAGGTATTTTAAGCACCTTAATAACATTAACCTAAACTACTAATTTTGTAAATTCGAAATTTTTTGAGATTGTATAATCTGTCTGAGATTTGGTACATAGATAGATAATAGTCGGAAATAACACATAGACTAATTTTTAAACCCGATAAAAAAACGGGGTCGAGAACTATGCATGTGAAACTACGGGGCACTGCTCATTGTCTATAAACTACTATACTACTCACACATTCTACACTAATTTATTTTCATCATAATACTGACAGGCATGTTACCCTTCACACAGAGTGCACCACCTGCTTTGACATCTTAAATTATTTAAATCAATCGTACTAACGGCGAAGAGTCACGTCCCTTGTTATTTGTCAACGGGCAAGGAAGATGCCATAGTACGTCATGCGTCCATATGTCTTTTGTAGAGATATTCAAATTAGAGATTAATCTCTTTTATGTCGAGATACCGATGTTGAGGCACTGACCTTTTCTCAAAAGGACTAATTCTACTGCGTAAGAGAAGCTTGATTTACATTTTGGTCAGCGTGTGACGAAAAAGCTTTTTATTTTTTAGGGTGGTTGCATATGATAGCATCTACGTATTCTCACAATTCAGCTTGAGTTTAAAAAATTAATGGAATAAACACTAAAATATTCCGTGCGATCTCTCATTCAAAAGACATCAACGCATGCTGCAGTATTTATAGGTATGGGTACTAACTAGGTAGTATTTTTTTTTATTGTTCCAAATTCTATTTTAACACCCTAAATTGAATCGAGAGCTTTTATTGTTATAAAAAAGTTTAAAATATTGTGGACAGTTTAAAAAAAACTTTGCTTTGTACATTTTACTATTTTGTTATTAAGTTTTGCCATGTATCCAAAAATGTACCAAGCTTTTTTTTTATCTTATTTCTTATTACGATGACTGACACATTAAAACGCCTTTGTTTGTAGAATACTTTCTAGAACTATGCCCTCACAACTTTGGATTAAAGTCTTAGACAAATATTTGTAGTAGTTTGTGCGCTCTTTTTTAAACTCAACATAAACAAAACCATAATATACAGGAGACTGGAAAACAATAAAACCTAGTGTTAAAAGCGGTCTCATCGTCTCTTCCAGGCAACCTTAGAATATAAATGTTTTTGAAAAATATCTTTAAAAGTGGATTGTGTTTCTAAAAACACTAAAGCAACTACAGTTACATATGTACACTAAAAATAAAAATCCATACGAGTAAAGATTACATATACTAATATTAGCATAGTACAAGTTTAGTTAGAGGCTAGATCATGTTGTATGAGACACTAACAGCGCCCTGCCATTTTTTTACCCTCCTGGTTCCCGTTCGCGTTATTCTCGCTATAAAAAGTATCCTATGTGCTATTCCAGCAATTAACTAAGTTCCAAACTTCAACCTTATCAGTGCAGCTGTTTCGACGACATTGAGAAACAAATATCCAAACATCCAAACTCTGCCAATTAATATATTACTAGGAAATAGGATGTCAAACATCAATATTTAATTATAACACGTTCAATGTACCACAGCCCTTAAACTGTTATTAAATATTGAACAGAGGCTAAACACAATATAAAACGGGCAGTATTCTGATGTAAAGCAGGAGTAAACAAAGGAATGAGAGCACGCGAGAGCGGTATGTGAGGTTGTGAGGACCACGCACCACGGTGCCTCACCGCGGCGGGTGACTAATATTGGGTCAACGACATTTTTTGTAGATCTCGCGGTAATACACTAAATAATCCTACCTTTTACTAAAACTATTGATGTGAATGATATTGTGACGATGTGTGGACACACCGCATCAGCAATTTTGTTTTATACCAACCTCTAATCCACACGCCGCACCAGTCGTTCCCTCGCCTCTGTACTGTGCACTTGTCCGTTGCCAATAAACACAGTCTACCGAATTCCAGAGTTTCATTTATAGAGTACAAGTGAAGGACACTCAGAACTCAGGAGTCAGATTAACCACCCTAGACCCACAGAACACGCATACTCACACCCTCGGCAAAGATTTAATGTTTGTTAATAATATGGTTTTATTACGAAAGACGGCTGGTGGCGGTTGGAAACTTAAGACTGAGGATCGGGCTGAGTATTATAGGAAAGGCCTATGTCTAGCAGTGGACGAACACAGGCTGATGATGATGAATATGGTTTTAAATGTTTTAAACTTTCTAGGTTGGAAATCGGATTGAAAACATCATACGAGCCTTATCGTAACCTAAGCGTTGAGGTAGCATTAGCAGCACACTAAACGTTCCCACCGCTGGGACTCGAGATTTTCTCTCGAGAAAGAAGAGAGTCATGGTCATAATCCACCACGCTGGCACTGTTCCGGTTTAACGGATGAACTCGAAATATTCTAGGTACCTACATGTCGGTTTCCTCACGATGTATTCCTTCACCGTTTTAAGTTTACGCATAGCGGCATTACGCATATGGCTTCGAAAAGACATGGGTGCGCAAGGGATTTCAACCCGGGGCTGCAGATCGGCAATCACCTTTCTCCCGACTGGACCACCCGTGACTTTGAGGTTGAGGTATTATATTTATATTATAATTATGTATATTGAGATCACGATTAAATCCAATGTAATGTTTTAAAAATTAATATTCGTTACCCAAAATGTTGGCATATCACAAGCCATCATTATATTCAACCCTTTATTATCCTCTGAGATATGATATAGTAGATCTTTTTTATTTTATACCAATAAACTTGATACATCAATGCTTATTGAACGTTTCATGTTTAAATTTTCAATAAATAAATAAAGATTATAAAAAAAAAAGGTTAAACTTAAATAGTTCAAAAAATGTGATGAGACTTTGAAATCAAAACCAAATGGACACCAATCAAACGAGACCAACCCTTTTGGATCAATTATCTCACATAAAACGAGCGTATAAAACCCTATAGAACACCACAATGCTCATCATTTTCACGGACGGTTGACATATAAAAGATTGAGTCGGATGAAAGCAGTCAACAGATTAATTTTAGGGCAAAGAGTCGATTTCCAAAAAGACAGCACAATTTTCATGGTAGCTGTGACAACTAAAACAAGATGACAATTCTATATTTACTACTTTACTGATACGTCAATAATGTTTTAAACAATGATGAGAACGGGGGCTACGCAGGTAAACCCCCAGACTCAGCTAGTGAAAAAAAATTTCATTTTAGACCACCAAGAAAAAACTAATTTGTGGAAAAAAAATAAATAATATGACTGTGACGTCACACATTTCATCGAATTCACAATTCAATGATGCACGTCATTTACATGAGTGGTGATATGAAAAGAATAGTTTTCTCGCACTCAAACTCAAATCATTATGAAAACAACACAACAAAGTATAGAAAATAATGGCACCAATGGCAAATAAAATACATCAACCAATCATGTACGAAAAACATACTTTTGCAAAAAACGGGATACAGGTCAAAATAATAGTAGTTATATAATTTGCTAAAAGTATTACAAATTTAATATGAAAAAGTCCTTCATCAGATTTAAATTTAAATTATAATTATTATTTACTAACTACTTATTCGGAGATTAGTTTTAATATTATAATTAGTTTCTGATATTAGTAATTAATGTTGGTGGTTTTAGATTTCATTTCCATTTCTTTTTCATTTTGTTAATTAAAAAAAAAAATTGGGTATCAACCCAATCTAAACTTCCGTCTTTTTAATATCATTAATGTAAACCTACGTTTTGAGCGAAGGTTTCCCTCTGCTGTTCTTTCCCTCTGTGTCTCATCCCATCACGCGTCTCTACCCCGACCCCGAGGAAGGGGTGAATAGACTACAGATAGAGGTTTCCTATTCTATGGTGGCTAGTTCCCATTGTCGAGGATCGAGTTCCTTTTGTCATGGAAATCTATTATTTTGATCTTAATTTTAATATCCGTGCGATCGGGTGAAGGTTTTTGTATGAGAATGATTGAAATATTTTTTTATATAACTTTCGGTAGTAAAACATCTTTTGAAACTTAATATTTACAACATGTTATTAATGATTTTTTTATTTTTTAGTTAACATTCTTTTATTCATAGTTTATAACAGTCATATCATATTTATAATCAATATCAAATAGAAATCCAAAACAAATAATACAAAAAGTATTCGTCATTAATCTAAAAGAACCCACCCCGAACAGCACCCGGTCCAAAAGTGCCCATTACACTGGCCGCATTGCCTCGCTGGATTGCCATGGCCAGCCTTTGCACCAGGTACGAGCCGGCGCGGGAGTACCCCGACTTGTCGCGTAGTCTACGCCCCAACTTGCTCACCAAACCTTTCACCTCAGTTCCCCAACTGCCCAAAGTCTCCACAGCAAATGGGACAAAATCATATGATGACTAATGATGACTATATGCTTAATGAATTATAATTTTACTTTTCTACAATTAAGTATTTAATGTAAAAAGTTTATTAAAATGTTTCGTGATAAATGTGTTCTGGTCAGTTGGTGTATAATAGCTATGTTTTCTCCTTGTGAGAGAAAGGCGGTCGCCGAGTCCCAACAGTGGAGACATAAACTAAGCTCCTTAAAAAAGCTAATGTGGTCTTAGTAGCCACTAGCCAGCGTGGCGTTTTAAGGCACTATTTTGTTTTATTGAAACTGGTGAGGTTTATACAACCATAAATAAAATATAGTTTTTAATCTATGTACATATTATACAACAATTTCTAAGGAAGTCGCTCATCAACACGAAATGAAAATGAAAAACATGCTCAAAGTTAAACCTTAAACACATCGAGGATATTCTTCCGATAGATCACAATATCTGTATTCTTCATATTCTGAAACAGGTAACTTTTATTTTCGTTGGATGGGTTAGGTTAATGTCTAATTTTTTATTTATTTTGTCTATAATAAGTTGTAATTTTGTTGTTCCTTTCCGACTCTTCTTTCGAATAATAAATCGAGATTTTATTGATTTTGTAACAAATATATTCAAACTTTATGACCGATATTGTTTGATGTGAAGTAATTTCAATATCAACACCACTTCATCATCCATTTTATAATTGCAATTTTAATAATGTTGTCTCCAAAATATATATTCAAATAATTTAACTATCGTTCATAGACGTGAACACATTCACATGAAAAGTCAAGCCACTTTAAAATTGTATTCGGACGTTAATTTCTATGACAGAACAACGTTTACGGGGTCAGCTCTAATTGCAAAAAAACCTCAAAATCAGCAGTTAAACAATTCTAAAAGGGTGGTCCAACTATTCCAAAGAAAACAAAACTAAAATCGAGTTCAACCAATATGTCGTCCAGCCAGGCCACATGTCTTGAGCCATTTTTGTGCCATAAAACAATAATCACCGCCTTTTGCCCCAAGAGCATATTTCTATAACAATGGGTTGTAAAAGTACCACAGTTAATACAGTAGTTAGTACCGAGAGATTCGTCACATGTGCTCAACATGTTTCACTTAATGTCTTCGTTTGCGGCCGCGACGCTCAAATCTTAAGTTATTTGTGACGTTTATTAACTTTGACTTCGAAACTTGGGATCCTTTAATTTTTTTGATACGAAATGACATTTTTAATTTAAAGTTATGACAAGGCATAAAGTTTATTGCTTGAGCACTTACATAGTCACCAAAATTTTGTTTGTATTATTTTAAAATTTTATCGATTGTACGAAACCACGCTGTCTCATTGCAGCAGTGGCTTTAAATTACCTACCTATGTAGGTAGGTAATTTAAAGCCACTGCTATATTAACTTATTATTAGTATAAAACTTAGTTTAAAGTTAGTTACATTTCGGAAAGTGTGCAACTGATTGTGCAACCTTTTTTCTATCGGAATGCTCATAATACGAAAAAAGGACACCGTTTCATGGTTGACATTCCAAAGATATGAACGAAGAAATTTGACTCTGCTTTCGTGACAACGTCTAGGTTGCAGAATGAGTGGGTTTTCCCGATGGTTACAATCTTGGCGTCTTCTAAACGGGAGTGAATCGGTCTCCATATGTAAGAACGCTCTATTGTAGACCGCATCATCGCTTAACATCAAACGAGATGGTAGTCACGTGTAAATCTTTAAAAGAGAGTAAGTTTATAAGTTGGTATAAGTAAATTACATTTTTTAATTGAAGTATCACCCAATATCAACTACATTTTTAATTAATTGGCATACGCTTGACCGCCATCTAACCAGATATCAATATTAATATCATGACACGACAGTTGCTCTTCAGTCTTCCACTAAGTAATTTGGTCACAATATGGCCTTTTGCACCTTCCACGTGAGACAGAGAAAACAATAACACACTCTCATAAACCAGAAAGAGAAGGCAACAAAGCCGCACAACCGGTTAGCATTGCAAGGACGTCTTGCGGGGTAAATGACACGATACGCGAATTGCAATTTTTCGTACCTTATTCCAATGGAATAAGGCTCTATTTTGCTAGGTTACTGGTAATGCGTTAGCGTGTTTATTCTTTAATTACCGAAGTGTATGTTCATGTTTTGGTCGCAGTAAACAAAAATGCTTAGGATGATTGCAGCGTGCTCTCTAAATATAGCTAATAAACCATTAAACTTATAATTTAGACACCACTTTTACGACAAGTATGTATCTAATCAACAAATATCAACAATATATTCTACTGGTATTCTATTTTTTACGTGTTGGTGTAATTATCGTTTATTTGTTCTTATAAAAATATACGTAGTACGTAGGACTCTTTCCAAAGACTGCCTGAGGAAGAATCACAACTTTGTCAGTTAGGCCAATTGTCCACGTAGCTGCACGACATCCGCACGATTTCGACAATTGTCGGATGCAAGACGAATGCTTGCATCTTGCGTACAAATAATGAAGTCTGTGTCCACGAAACGACAACGACACGACAGCCGCAGTCTTGCGTTTGTTCGTAGGATGCATGCATTCGACAAAAGACGCGTGCGTGGACAGTAGGCCTTAATCTGCCGCCAAGCGGTAATTGAAAATATTACCACAAAATAAATATTAGTATGATATTATGTATGTATGATTATATTAGTATGATATTACTGTGTTCCAGCTTGAAGAGCAATATTTCTAGAGAAAATACAGGGTAATGAGATAAATAAATATACAACCTCTGGATGACGAACGCAGTACAGTATACTAGGTAGTATTATGGACTCTGCATGTTTTCGGCTCAGTGACACTGTGCTGTTATGAGCAATCGTGTTGCTTACCATCAGGTGTTTGTTTTGCTCGTCCCGTCACTCTATTATAAAAAAGATGAACCAGTAAACATTTGTAGGTTTCAGCATCGTAATAAGATAATCCCTCGTATTTATTTCAAAGACCACATTCGAGTTTCATATGTAGGTAGCTCTTTTGTGAGCAACGAAAGATGTGTACAAAAGCTTACAATCTTTGATGCCATATATTTGAAGCTTATCATTGTTTGTATTACAGCGCCATCTGTCGGTGAGTGGTCGTACTACGATGCAAGTCACCAGTGCAGGCCGCTTGACCGCTGACAAGTGCGCGGTGTTGTCATTGTAGTTTGCTTTTTCAGAAGCGAAACAAATGGAGATGGCGCTATTATAAACTATCGATCAACTAACGTTAATGTACACGATTTTTTTAAATACCTAGTAATATAAACAGGCGGAACGAGCAAAACATGCATCTGATTGTAAGCATATGAATTAGGCTATTTGATCTTGAAGAGTCCAAATCACTACTAAGCACAGCACTGTGCTTCTCACCCAGAGAGGTCAGATAATTTCTCTAAAAAAATATCTTGAAACTCTATGTCCTTGCCCTGTAATTTCACTAGAAACATTACCCTTCATACCAGAACAAAGTATCAGAAAAAGGTGTGGTACTTCCCCAGGCGGACTCTACAAAGAGTTCTACCACTAAGTTCAAGTTGGAAATTGGAAGAGGGAAATAGTGTTTACCTTGGCGTAGTCCACAGGAGAAGTGTTGACAGGACAGGTGAAGAGGCCCTCACTGAAATAGAAGAAAATTCAAATGAAAGAAAAGTAAAATAAAATGGAAATTAGTTTTGGTCATCATTTCCCACACTAGCATAGACACTGGTTCAGCAAGGAAGCGAAATCCATTAGGGGGGAAATAGGTGCATTGAATAGAAACAGTTTTTTTTAGAATAGGTAGAAACTTAGAATTTTAGTAGAGTGTAACAGATTTTTATTGATAAATCAAATTTACAAGTCACATTAAAAATATAGGGTACATTAAAAGTACATAAAATTTAGTTATTTATTTGTCACAAATTTTAACACCAATACGAGTATTATTGCACTAAGTAAGTACATAGGTATACTTATACCATAGAATAGATACGTTACCTGTATAGCTACACCTATTGCTTTTTACCTAACTATATGGTAATTTACATATATAATAAAAGTGATGATCGTCCAGTCACTTTACACTCTATGGTATATGCCATGCCATATTATGATGACCTACCAGGCTCACTAGAGCCTGGTAGTAAGCGACATATAACAGCACAATGTCTCGCAGCTATTGGAATTGGAACATAAAGAGTCCAAATCATTACCAATCGCTCTGCTCTGCGCTCGTCTCTCCCATAGAGGTAAGATATTTTTGTTTTATCTCTATGCTCTGAAATTTATCTGGAAATAATTTTCTTCAAACAAATAACAGGCAAAGGTGTGATAATTCCCCAAGCGGACTCTGCAAAAATTCCTACCACCACAATTTACTTTATTAATTTATCTTGTGTTACTGAAGTGCGAATGAGATATATCTACAGCTATTAGTTATCATTTATGCATTCCTCAATATGATATTGATTATTCCAATGAACGAGAAAGCGACATTGTTTCATGGTTGATGTCCCAAAGACGCGAACGAACAGGTTTGACTCCACTTCTGTAATGAGAGCATTAAAACATTGAAATGCCAGAGTGGGTGTTATCCGGCTTTCTGCAAGTCTGGATTAAATCGATTTCTTGTAGATCACCACGCTCCATTGTAGACTGCAACAGGCGAAGCGATACACATGGCGATCTAGTAAAAACTTATTTGCTACAAAAAAAATTGGCAGTCATAGGCACTGCCGATAGAAGTAAAAACTTAGAACTCAGAATTTGATAGCTAACTTTGGAAACTACACGGGTGTAACCGGAGGGCGTGGCCTGCCCATCACGGCATGGCCATCTAGAAATGCGTTTCCCATTAGCTGACGCGTTTCTAGACGACCAAAGGCCATGGTCCCGAGTATCCCCGAAGATTTCTTATCATACCCGAGCGTGACGCTAGAATTCAGTTCACACCCCACGAAAAATCTGTCTAGACGCGCCAAAAAAGTTTTCACTTCAAAAAGGATGCGTTTCTTCATAATAATGATTTTACCCGACTAACAATCAAGTTTATTAATCTCCCACCGCTTTATATCCAATCTGTTATATTCAACACCGTCAATTATATTAAAAACTGATATTACATTGCATTAATTTGTACATCATATTACTGCCGCCTTTGGATATCAGATTATCATGCTTAATTAGTCTAGCCCACTATAATATACGTCGCTAAAATAAACTCTACTTAACTGTGATAAAGATCGTTATAACAGTGTAATGATGATTATATAGATAGCAGTAAACTGCAGTTGAAAAATCAATTTTTTTGCCGAGACGTTGTAATTAGTCGATAATGGGAAGAAAATTATGTACAGTCCACGTTTGGTGCGCGTGCGCATGAGATATTGCGGAGACGTGGAAAAATATACAGAAGTTAAGCTTGTTTCAAAACGATTATTCATCAAATCACTCTATAACTTACGTCAGAGAGAGTACCTAGAAGAAGCGGATTCACTCTCGATCACACCGAGATTTATCACCGTCAGGCAAAATGAATTCAAGCAACGTACTCCAGCCTAGGTGTATAGACATTCTTATCACAAAGGTAGAGTCAAACCTCTTCGTTCGAGTCTTTAGAACGTCAACCAGATAGAACGATATCGCTATAGAGAGTCACAAGCAGTCCGATAGAAAAAAATTGGCAGTCATAGGAACTGCCGATAGAAGTGAAAACTTGCTGTTGCCCTGGTACTGGTACCTAGGGGCAAACGCAACTCTTTTATATTTCTGTTGTCCTGGTATCTGGAGATAAACGCTGGGCTGTTGGAGGTAGGTAATCGAAACTCTTTACTGTTTCTGTTGCCCTGGCACCTACCTGGCCGTTTTTACCGAGTTTGCCCGAAGATTTCATATCCGATCCGATCCATTATCATATCCAAGCGTGACGATTGATGAATCCATTTCACAGCCCACGAAAATTCTGTCTATAGCGCGCCTAAAGAAGTTCTCATTTCAAAAAGGACGTGACGAAAGGAATTGACGTGTAAATTGTACATTTATTAATAAAGTACTTTGGCTTTGGACAAGGTGGTATCAAATCATGCAGATCAGTAGGTACACCCTCCAAAATGTATACGATAAAAACCCGATAAAGCTGGCAATTTTGCGGCGATGTTCAAGTCTTTTTCGAACAAGAATGTCTATGAGCCTTTTGGCACGTTTCTCGATCGATTCCAAAGCTTCCAGCTTCTTTCAAATCGAGAGTGAGTCGGTTTCTTCTAGGTAAGCGCGCGCTAAGCTAATTCTGTATTAGAAACTTAAGTTTCCTCGTCACCATGGTTAAATTAATGGTATGGGATAATAAGTAATAGACTGCTTTTACCGACGAGTGACGTCGTGACCCTCGACACTCGAAGTTTGATGTTCTACATATATCTCTGTCGATTTTTGATATTTTGAAAAACCAAAAAAAGTGTCTCGTATTTTACCATGATTTAGCTAACGGACTAATTAGAATGGTGTGTTTTTGACCCAGTCCGATATGACAGATTGGGATGATGACTGAATATTATTAAATAATCTAACTGACGGACTAAATAATTTTATAGTCACCATGCCTATATAGTTCAGTTGTGTCTCTGTTCCGGCAGTGTGTAGCGTGAGGTATGGCCGTTTTTGTCCCGCGATGATCTGCGCTGTTTCCTAGGGAGCGTTTTGCTCAACAGTCGGCATAATCGCTGCACTAGCGCGTGAAGTTTATTGACGTGGATTTATTAATTAGAAGCGACCCGTTTGCAGAACTGCGGGTTCCTTCAGCAACTCAAAACGCTGACCATCTGTAAAGACTGCGTTAATAGGAACTTCTGTTCCTCTAAAGGTCTCTTTCGTCGTTCTCTGCTGTTGAGGTCTCATCTTTTGGTTCAACTAAAAGATGAGACATTAAACATTATTGCTGGAATCATTGCCCTTCAAAAATTACTGTGTTCCGGTTTGAAGGGCAATAATTCCAGAGAAATTACAGGGCTTAGAGACATAATATCTTAGATCTCCGGGTGACGAGCGCAGTGCGGTGCTAGGTAATGATTTGGACTATCATGTTCCAATAGCTGCGTGTTACTGTTCTGTTATGTGGCAGGCATGTTGCTTACCATCAGGCACATGACCTGCTCGTCTCGTCACTCTATGATTAAAAAAAAATAAAAAATTATAAATATTGTTGGACATTCCTCACATTTACTAGCCCCAAACTAAGCAAAGCTTTATTATGGGAACCATACAACTGATATAATACTTATATTTTTTATGATTGTAAATACACACTCAAGATACCAAGAAACACAGAACAAATATTTGTATTGATCACACAGATGTTTGTCCTGAGTTTTCATTTAGAGTTGGCATTATCTTCTTATATATAAAATTCTCGTGTCACAGTGTTTGTTTCCTTACTCCTCCGAAACGGCTTTACTGATTTTAACCAAATTTTATATGCATATTCTGTAGGTATGAGAATCGGCTACTAGCTATTTTTCATACCCCTAAGTGACAAGGGTTGTTCACTAAGGCAAAACAACGTTTGCGGGGTCAGCTAGTTTTTATATAATACAGAGTGTGACGGGTCGATCTGACCATATCTCATGGTAAGCTGCATGTCTCTATGACAGCACAGCATTACACAACTTAGGAACATGAAGAGTACACATCGCAGTACATTATTTTGTTAGACCGATGCAAAATGGTGGTCGTAGAAATAAATAAAATGTAATGTAGTGACTACACATCGTGATTTCTCATAATCTAATAGAGACACAGACATTAACGAGTTTCAGTTGAACGCGCAGAGATCGCCAACGTGACAAACGGTCTTTTTATGGTAAATACGGAGATCTCAGTAATCTGGCAATAAATCACCCGCAGTGACGTAACTAGTGGGAGTCAGTTGCGCGTGCGACGCTTTGCATGTCTTCCTGGGTGCTTTCTAAGACAACGTCCTTGGATGAAATGTGACTTCTGATTTATGTGGTTTGTATGATAATGTGTGGAAAATACACTATTTGTTGACTTTCGCTTAATTTCAGATTTAGAGACGGGACGTGGAAATCAAATCCGCGGAGCATCATCATCAATCACCTGAGCCACGAAGCCAGTTTGGTGCTAATACTTTGAAAGATTGATTCTGGTGATTAATGACATTTCAGTGAGTACTAATACCTAGTAGATTTTTCTAGGAAAAGCCTTTTCAAAAAACAATGGCAGTCATAGGAGCTGCCAATAGAAGTGAAAACGGAAAACTCAGAATATGATAGCTTACTTTAGAAACTATGCGGTTGCAACCGGAGAACGTGGCCATGAGCATGGTCATCTAAACATGCGATGGGAAATGCTGACGCATTGCTAGATGGCCAATGGTCGTAAATCCCGATTTTACCCGAAGATTCCCATATCAGTCCCGAGCGTGACGCTAGAATTCAATTCACACTCCACGAAAAATCTGTCTATGACGCGCCAAACAGAATTTTCACTCCAAAAACTAAATTACAATGACAACTACACTACATACCTTACTAACTACTTAGGTACGCTAAGCATAGATCGACGAAGGTCTAAAGATAATCAAGTTGATCCAGCCTACTATCAGTCGGAAGCGTGTCATAGCTTGTGGCATCACCACGCAAGTATCTATAGTTGATAACTTGAACATAACGTCACAAGTTAGATCCTGGTCCTGGTCAAGAGTGTAACCTAACCGGGCAGTAAACAAACAGAACAGGCTGCGTCGGTAACCGATACCGATGGGAAACCGCGACGCGACGCGCGACACCGCGTGGCGGCGGTGCGGCCACGCTGCGGAAACGCTGCGGTGACGCTACGGCGACGCTACTGGCTTCCTAGCTTGTTCGTTGACGTAGTACAAAACCTTAGCGCCTTCATTTAAAAAAAATTGGCAGTCATTGGGGCTTCCGATAGAAATGAAAACTTTTAACTCATCTTAGTTTTTTACTTAAGAATTTTAGTAATAAAAAGCGCTTACGTTACATAATACTTCACCAGTATCGATAGCTACAGATCAAATATACTGCTATTATGCATGTCGGAGACGCGAACTCACGAATATTACATTTGATAATAATTACTATAAATCGCAAGCTGCCTGTGCAATGTTTTCAAAATCAATTCAAATAATGGAAGCTTAAAAAATATTTATTATTATTTTGTGAAAGTTTGTGAAAGTTTTGTTTGAGACGGACCTGATATCTATTGTAATACTTATTTGTTATTTATGCCTACCTATGATCAAGTGAATATTACACATCGGCATTCACCAAACTATTTTCACTTTTTAAATGCTCTAATTTTCCGCAGAACTTTACATTTTAGTTTTTATATGACGTAGAAAGTATTGTTTTAATGTAAAATAACTATATACACGTCGATATCTATTAGAGATTAGCGCGTTGAAACACACAGTAATTGAATTCTTCAGATTATAAAAAAAAATACATACTTGCATGGTTAGAAAAAAAGTCTATTGAAATAAGTCATTGGGATTTCGTAAAAAAGAGGTATTCAGGTAGTACTTATATCAGGGATGTTACGGAGCTTCGACTTCGACTCGTTTTAATCGGAGGTAAGGTGTTATAAATATTTGGGATAATCCCTTATTGCGGTGGAAAATAAATGAAAATAAAACATCCCAACCCCTTAAATCAATTACCCGCCAGTGTTTATCGAGTCCACGTAATTTAAAAAAATAATGTTTTATTTGTCCCCAATAAAAATGTCTCTCCTGCCACCACTTCTGATCCTGCCTATGCCTCCCACTTTTTTTTAATGATTTATCGGAGTCGGAACCGCCGAGTCCGATAAATCAAATTTTAAAACTCCGACTCCGCCTTCGGTTCCGATAAAATGACCTCCGTTACATCCCTGGTATTTATTGTAAGAAGCATGGGTCAAGAGGTTTCTACTCGAGGTAAACTGTTCTATTAGTGTAAAACATTAACTATGTACACAACACAATCCTCGAGCATCCGAACACTCAAACAATTTGCATTCTTGCAAGTGTGTCAATTGCAGACGGTCTATTCTGAACAACTGCACAAGTGAACTCGATACCGCAGCCACTACGTGAGGTGATCACGTCAGTTTTAACTTTAACAATCAGTCAGCTCTGAGTCTGAGTCCTGTAGATTACGACTACATTTTCAAAATATTCTATCGAAAAATTCTTTCAACATTAGAATGCTCCATTATACCCAAATAAACATTTATGTGTTAAATATTTTCAAAAACATTAGGGAACTGTGTGAAATGTTCAGTAATGTTACCCAAGCTCCCAAAAATTACCAAGAAAGGGCTTTGTTGCGTACACTATGGAAATGATTGATTATAGAGCAATGTGATGTTTGTAGATGACATTAATTTCTACAAAAAAAAAATCCGCAAAATCTAAATACGCATTTTCAAATTTTCCATAAGCGGGAGCCAGGTCAAACTGGGTCATATTATTCGTACCTCGTTAAATAACATAAAGCGCATCGGCGAAATCACCGTCGAGTTAGCCTTTTCAGAATAGGTCCGTTGCAGCGAGGCCTCTCGTGTTTGTAGACTGTCTGCTTAGCAACCGCTTAGGGATTACTTAGTTGCTTAGAAGATGCTAACAAGCCAAGGATGCTTGGTTTCAGGGTTAATGGTCAGGTGAAATCTATCCGGAGGTATCATGTTTTACAATAGTTTAGGATTTTCAAGCTTTAAATTGTTGTTCATGGCAATGTCTGTAGATACTTGCATAGGCGTGCCGTGCCATCTTCGAAGTATTATAGTTTTGAATTGAAATTTGAATTTTTTAATTGAAAATTTTAGCGAACAATTTTTTATGGGCTGTGAATTGAGCTCAAACGTCATGCTCGTAAATAAAAGAAATCTTCGGGTAAACTCGGGATCATGGCCTTAGAAGACTTATTTATACGAAAATGCTTTGCAAATTTATTTGCCGTTTGATTTTCGTCAATCAACATAAATATGTACTGTTTTAATCTATTGTTTTTATTGGGTGAACCTATGATAACAGATGTTGAAATGTTTTTTTTTATTTTGTTTGTTTCTGAAACTTCTCTAGTTGGATTTATTTAATACCTGACTTCTTATTGTGTAGTGGGCTTGTGATTCGCAACTGTGGGAGTCGTAGGTTCGATTACCGTCTCCACTTCTGAGCTTTTTTCCTAGAGCAGAGATACAAGTTCGTCATCACTAGTTTTAACAATGAAAGAAAACATGTTGAGAAAACTAGGATATTCCAAGAATCTTTTGGTGTCATACGTCAACGGTCAAAACGCACTGAGCCAGCGTGGTGGATTATGGCCTTGACTCTTTGCGGGAGTCCTCGAGTCCCAGCAACGGGAACATTTAGTAGGCTGCTGCACAATCGTAATAATTTACCAGGTAAATGGTTATTTCCGCTGTAAGACAGACACAAAAACGTGCGTATCCGAGCTATCATAACTTGCGTAGACGTGCGTAACAAAAATACGCAATAATAATTAATTACGTACAGACAGACGTAAGATCCAATAAATCATCGACTCCCGCTGAAGAACTTGCGTGTACAACTACAATTAGGGATAATTCAGCTTACAACGTGTTGTGGCGCTGACTGTTAGCTTATTAAGTGATTAACTGCGGCTTGAAAACAAATTTATTTTTCACGCCCGCTTTGCTTAGCGTTTGTGGACTATGAGAAGGCGTTCGACTCGGTCGAAACCTGGGCTGTTCTGGAGTCCTTACAGCGATGCCAAGTCGATTGGCGATACATCGAGGTGATGAGGTGTTTATACGACGCCGCTACGATGGCGGTCCAAATCCAAGATCAGCAGACAAATATTTTTTTTTTTTTTTTTTTTTTTTAACATTTATAGGTTTACACTTGACCACCATCTCGCCTGATGTTAAGCGACGATGCGGTCTAAGATGGAGCGTGCTTACCTAGAAGAAACCGATTCACTCTCGATTTGAAGACACCAAGATTATAACCATCGGGAAAAACCCACTCAGGCAACTCATTCCACAGTCGAGACGTTCTTATCACAAAAGTAGAGTCAAACCTCTTTGTTCGTGTCTTTGGAACATCAACCATGAAACGATGCCGCTTCTTCGAGTTACGAGAAGTCCGATAGAAAAAAGGGCTAGGTGGTATTAGATCATGCAGATCAGATGCACACTCTCCGAAGTGTATCCGATAATAAACCGATAAGCTAGCAATTTTCCGGCGATGTTCAAGAGTTTGCAGTCTTTTTCGCACAAGAGAATTATTGCCTATGAGCCTTTTAGCCCGCCTCTCGATCGATTCCAGAGCCTCAAGCTGATACTTAGCCGATCCATCCCAAAGGTGCGAACAGTACTCCATACAAGAGCGAATCTGTGCTTTATATAATAAAAGCAATTGTTCAGACTTGAAGTACTTTCGCACCTTTGAGAGGACACCTAGTTTTTTGGCAGCTAATTTAGCCTTGGACTCGATATATGAGCCAAAGTTGAGTGTAGATGTCAGGGTAACACCCAAAAGCTCAAGATGATCAGTAACCGGCACGGATACACCTCGAAAAGTAGGAGTCTGTAGAAATTGACTCCTTTTTGCGGAGAACAGACACGCCTGCGTCTTTCCTTCATTAAACTTGGCCAGATTGGTTTCGCCCCATTCAGAGACTGCCTCAAGGGCCAAGTTCAAACGCTCGACCATACTCTCTCTCAATACCTTAGTTTGTTGACCGCTGGCTCTCGCGCTAGACATGTAACTCTCCACAACGGTGCTATCATCTGCGTACCCAAAGATACCGGGCTTCAGCAGATCGTTGATATGTAGCAGAAAAAGCGTCGCAGAGAGTACCGACCCTTGAGGGACTCCGGCATTGATACCCATTTGGTCCGACGAGCAGCCATCAATGACAACTCGTATGGACCGATCTCTCAAGAAGTCCGATATCCACGCAATAAAACCTGGAGACAAACCATAACTAGAAAGCTTGCTAATAAGGCCATCATGCCAAACCCTGTCAAAAGCCTTCGAGATATCCAGGGAGACTGCAAGTGCTTCCCCGTGTTTCTCGATAGCTTCACTCCAGATGTGAGTGACATACGCCAGAATATCCCCAGTCGACCGGTTTCGGCGAAACCCGTATTGCCGGTCACTGAGGAGGTCGTTAGATTCTAGGTATGCCAGGAGCCTGCGGTTTAAGACACGTTCCATAGTCTTGCAGAGTATGGACGTGACCGAGATGGGCCTGTAGTTGGCAGGGTCAGCACGACTACCTTTTTTGGGCACAGGTTGCACGTTAGCAAGCTTCCACGATTTCGGTACTTGCCCAGTTTGGAGAGAGAGTCTATACAGGCGCGTTAGTACAGGAGACAACTCAGGTGCACAAGCCTTCAACACTAGGGCAGGAATTCCGTCCGGGCCGCTGGCTTTATTCACGTCCAGATTACGTAGCACTTTACGAACCTCCATTTGGCGAATATGCATTTCCGGCATCAAAGTCGGACTGCCAGGTGGATTAGGAGGAATCGCACTACCAGCATCTAGACGCGAAGATTCCGCAAACTGAAATGCAAACAAGTTTGCCTTCTCCATTGCGGTGTGAGCCAGCGCCCCATCAGGTTTCAGCATTGGAGGCAGTGAAGAGCGGCAGAAGTTCGATTCGACCAATTTAGCTAGGGACCAAAACGCCTTGCTACCCGCAGGATACGAAGCTAGTTTGTTCCCTATTCGACTAATGTGGTCAAATCGAGCCCTCTGAAGAACCCTTTTGCATGCCTTAGCAGCCCTGTTGAACGCTTTCTTTTTGCGGTGTGTATCCCTTGCCTTACGCTGTCGAGCATCAACCCAGGCTAGGTAGGCCTCATGTTTAGATGCTTCAGCACTTTTACATTGAGAACCGAACCATGGGCGAGCTTTGCTGGATAATGAAACGTCAGAGTATGGAATGAAATATTCCATAGCCGTACGTATTACATCAGTCACAGCATCCGCGCAGGCTGACGGGTCACCAGAAGAGAAGCACAGTGGCTGCCATTGGTAAGATGCAAAGAAAGAACGCATTTCGTCCCAATCTGCTGACTTGTATTTCCATAGCCGCCGGTTGCCTCTGGGGCTGAGATCGGGCGGATGGTAAACGGATACTGATTTCACCAGACAGTGGTCGGAGCTGCCTAACGGCGAATATACCGCCACGGAGTATCGGTCTGGATCAGTTGTCAGCAGAAGGTCTAAGCAATAGGGAGTATGCGACTCAACGTCTGGTACCCGTGTCGCTTCTTGGACCAGCTGGGTTAGGTCTAACGACAAAGCAAGCTTTCTCGTTTCCAGCCCAGCATGGTCAGTGTCCCGGTATGGGTACAGCCAATCCTTATGGTGGCCGTTGAAATCCCCCAGTAACACTAATTGGGCTGATGGGTACTTCTGCTGAGCCGCGTCCGCTGCCTCACTCAAATAATCGGTGAGCCGAGTTGTCTCCTGATCTCCACTGTGCGACCGATAGACACAGGCATAGACAATTTTGTCGATGCCTGTGTCTATCAGCGCCCATAGAACCGAGAACCTGGTGTCCTCAAGATTACGGAGACGCCGACAGCAGATATCGTCACGGGCGTACAGGCACACTCCAGCACGCGGCTTGAAGTTGTGCTCCAAGGTATACCCTGGATAGGTTAGGTACGCCACGTCCGACGGACATCCTATCTGCGTCTCCGTAAGAAACAAGAGTGACGGCTGCTCAGTCTCGAGGTGATGGTGGACTGGGGTGATATTAGAGTGCAGACCTCGAATATTAGTGAGGTGCACTTTGAGAGACAAGGAGTGCAGCCGCTGTTTCACTATGTTTCTGTTTTTACTTGTCATATTATTTTTTGAGAGTGATTGTCGGTGGGAAAACGGAAGTAGAACGAGGCTGCACACTGCCAACCAACGGTCACAGCACACAACACAAATACACCAATGGGAAACTAGTCTGGAGACTGCGGGGACGCCCGAGCCCCCCCGGGGATGTCTATCTGGCCTTGTCATCCGGTCGCCAACCGGCAGGATAGCGCATCCCGGGATTTTTCGCTAGATGGCGGGGCAGCCTTTCATGAGTGGCTAGCTCACTACTTGGGCCCCCAACTATCTGCGGTCGGTAGCGGCAAAAACCGTGCCTCGGATCCCGCTACCCTCCATGACTAGCTTCCCGATGTAAAGTATTGGTGTGCAACTATCTGGTCTTGCAGTTATGCAGCAACTGTTCTGACCCGTTTTCCCTAACGGCGTCACCAGACTACATGCCGGAACACGGCTAGGTCGCTTGGCGGCACGACTCAGTCTGGCGGGTGGTCACCAGCCACGGCCAAAGCCTACCACCGGTATTTTTGTCACCCGATTTGCACCACCCAGGGACCACGTGTGGGGGGTTTCTGTGTAAAGGTGCTTCCCCACGGACGGAGGTGACACGGTCCCCAAAGACTTATTCCTCTGCATCGAGGCGTGAGGCAAGGGGATGTTATTTCCCCGAAATTGTTCTCAAACGCACTAGAGGATATGTTTAAGACGCTGGATTGGGTTGGAAATGGCCTAAACATCAATGGCGAATACATCTCTCACCTACGATTTGCTGACGACATCGTCATTATGGCAGAGTCGCTGGAGGATATGCAGTGGATGCTGGACAGCCTGGCTAACGCTTCTCAACGCTTCGGCCTTCGGATGAATTTGGATAAAACCAAAGTCATGTGCAACGAGCTCGTTGCTCCGGGGCCGATTGCCGTAAGTGGAACCACTCTCGAAATTGTTCGGAAATATGTCTACTTAGGGCAGATGCTCGAACTAGGTAGATGTAGCTTTGAGAGTGAGGCCATGAGAAGAATCCAGTTGGGCTGGGCAGCGTTTGGCAAACTTGGTCGAGTCTTCTCGTCACCCATCCCACAAAGTCTCAAAACAAAAGTGTACAACCAGTGCGTCCTACCCGTTATGACCTACGGTGCTGAAACGTGGACACTGACAGTCAAAATGGTCCGAAAGCTCAAAGTCGCTCAGTGAGCTATGGAACGGGCTATGCTTGGAGTATCTCTGAGGGATTGCATTCGTAATTAAGTAATTCGTCAGAGAACTAAAGTCACCGACATACTCGTAGCTCAGCGCATTAGCAAACTGAAGTGGCAATGGGCCGGTCACATCTGTCGCAGACCCGATAACCGTTGGGGTAGACGGGTTTTGGAGTGGAGACCGCGAATCGGCAAACATAGTGTAGGACGCCCAGAGACCAGATGGAGTGACGATATACGAAAGATAGCTGGTGGCAGTTGGAAACGTAAGACCGAGGATCGGGCTGAGTGGCGTATTATAGGAGAGGCCTATGTCCAGCAGTGGACGAACACGGGATGATGATGATGATAAAAACAAATACATAGGTGATGAAAAATACTAAATTACTAATACTTAATTAAGGTATACTTGACTAACCAGCAACCTACTTTCAAACAAAAAACAATTAAAGCACTTAAATAATTTATATGTTAACCAGCAGACCCCGTGGTTTCACCCGCGGAATTCTCAGTCCCGTTATTTTCCCGGGATGAAAAGTAGCCCACATGTTATTCAAGACAAAATAAGCTATCTGTATTCCAAATTTCAAGCCGTTCAGGCGTTCCGACGTGATTGAGCAACAAACACCCAAAAATCTAAATATCCAAACTTTCGCATTTATATTATTAGTAGGATAATTTATTAGTTTAGATTTACATGGTTTATGTAAAGTAAACAAGTATTATCTTTTAAATAAGTGTGCTACATTCAAGGACAGGTGTTGCTTAGCATCAGGCAATTCACAATCGAACATAAATAAGCCTATGCTCAATAAATAAGAGCAATCAAAGTTGTAAAACAAAATATAACGATATTCAATCTACCTATAGCCAATATTGCCTTTAGAAAACATCGTCTTTTACACCAAAACGATACCGTACCGTTAAATAATTTATTGAATACATTTAATTTATAATCTTTATTAGTACTCACTCTAGTCGTAATATAGTGGACGCGAGACCGGTGGTCGCCGATAAAGGCAAAACCGCAGACTGGAGGGCACTGTCCTATGATAGTAACAACAGATATAATGCTCTAAGCTGTCTACTACTCTAAGCTGTTTAATAGCTTACGTTTCTGTGATTGATCTTCTTTTCTAAATTTCTCTCTTATCTACAAGTATCTTATTATCCTAATTCTTATTGTAAAATTACACAAATTCATCTTTTCTATAAAATACCTATGACAGCTTGCCTCTGATGAGTTTCTCAGTAGTACCAAAATGTGGGCTAGCCCAAAAAGTGCAAGGTACGGTAAGGCGCACAAACCTAGAGCTTATCTAAAAGCACGCGTATAAATTCAGCGTCTTTAAAAAGTTTTTTTTGATAAATATAATTTATGTATTTTCTTAAATTATGCGGTAACTATCTTTTTAACCGTATTTTTAAATATTACTACATTTTACATTACATTTACATATTAGCTACATAAGTACCACTAACTGAGATTGATTGAGTAGCTCTCTGCTCTCTGCTTTCGTCAGTGCACCCGTGGATATATATGATCGATGAAACTGCATCCAAATGTCGTTGACTCACGCCCCCGTATAACCACCATATATAACGTAAGTTAGTGATCTACCAGTCAAATTACCGGTATTACTTAAAACAATATTTTAACATACTCTAGGCATCTAGGCTGTTAGAGATGAAGTCGCTTCGCTTCAACAATGCTATTTCTATCGCAGAGCTTCCGCTGCTAAGACATGATACTCGTGTCCCGGTGGTGACTATTGATGTAAGCTGTGTCAGTGCAATAATGTGTCTTGTTTACGGCAGCCCTCTGTGGGGAGATAAGGCGGCCGTTGCACTTGAGACCGTTGCTGCTCGACTCGATGATATAACACGATTGAAATAAAGACTTTTTTAAATTAATTAGTTTAATATTATCAAGTCGGTGAATCAAACTTAGCGTCAAAATAAAAGGTGCGTTTCACATAGCAACAAAATATTAGATTTGTTAAAACTTCTTTATATTCGTTGAGCATAATTTGAGATAGGAAAAAAACAATTATTGAACTCGCTGCACTCGTAACCGTTACCGACACCTGGTTAGTATATTAAAATAAATACAAATAGATAAATAAATGATTTCACTTCTGTCGGCACTTTAGGAATGCCGCTCGTTTTTTTTTACATGCTTGACGCATAAGATTTTCTGCATAATTCCAGAATATGTACTACTGTACTACAAAATGCAATAATTTGCTGTTTGCTATAAAATAACAGCTCTCATTTAAATTACATTAATTATCTCATTTTTCTACAGCGCCATTTATGGAGTAATCACGACATATCGAGTTGTGCTACCTATGATGGGTGCTTGGCAATCATATGTTTTTATTCTTTTTGCTTAATTATTGTTTTTTATGTGTTCTTATTTTAAAAACGTTTTGAAATGTATACGTTTATCTAAGATTTTTTTTATTCAGAGAAAAATATTACGTAACTATCCCGCAATTAGGTCTAACTGAAATGGTATTTACTTTATTATTCCTCTGTCTTAAAATTCCATTAATTTCTAGCGAAAATCTCTCTTTAGAGAGAAAAGTCATAGCCGTTCTAGAAGGCCGGTCGAGGGCCGGGCCAACTTATCAAGTATGCACTACGTCAGAAAGACAACTTAAATACAAAGTCCTACATAAGTTTGAACAATGTTTAACCACACCTACACAGATTACGATAAAAGTAATTTTAAGCCCGTCATGATTTGACTTTTACTACAAGATCAAATCTTGTGAGTGTCGATAGAGTCATTTCGGAGAGAATTGACGATATTTTTGGCACGTGTGTGTCGTGTGGGCAGTAGTTGCCGACACTAATAATGTAAAACCAAGAATTTTAAGACTGCATAATATTTATTATGTAAATTAAGTAAGGATATAAATATCAAGTTTTATTTGGAGTAAATTTCATGTTAAGGAATCTCACATGTGTTTTAAAAATGTAAATTCAGTATGAATCCTTTGACAGAACATACATTTTTGAAGTGTAAAGCTTTTAGGTTTCATTGACACTTGTCAAAACATACATTTTTGAAGTGTGAAACTTTTTAAGTTTCATTTGGCTTGTTTTGTAGGGCAAGCTTTTTGTTCATTTCAAATCTCAAGCTTGCGTGAAAGAAATCGCTTTCAGCGATAAGGGTTTCAGTTGTTTCACTAGTTTTACTGTTTTCTAACATTGCATGTATTATTTTAATGGCGTGAACAATAAAGAATATTACCACCAACATGGTAATACAGCTCTTACCGTACCTATACTCGTCAAGTACCTACCTACGGTACTAAGATCTACATTGAATTGATCTCGAAGCCAACAGTGAAATTCTCACAGCCATTACCGACATCCACCTGTCAAAGCCCGCTCTTCAATTTCCTATGCATCTGTGACACGCGAGGCACCGTTATGAAGGCAGCTTGCGGTGTAATTGGTTCTTCCGAGGGAACCAGTCCGGCCATGTGGCGGAAACCTCCCGTTCTACCGGACACTTAGCCAGAGATTAGATTATGGACTTAGAATAGTAATGAGCGAGTTAGAGCGCAAGTTTTTGTGGTTGTAACTGTGATGCTGTCAACTATACTCTAAGTATTACTTAGTCAAAACGTAAATGTAGTCAGACTTTTCTAACACAGCACTCAATTAGCTTCAAACTAAGCTAAGCTCGTATTATGCGAGCCAAATAGCTGATATAGTCCTACAGATAAATGCGCAGATTTTGGATGTTTTCTCAATAATGTCGGAGAGGCTTAACTTAAAGGATCGGATTGAAATTGGGACACACATTTAAATTGCAGACTGGAATAGCTTACGGGCTTTTTATTACCGGAAAGAGAAAAACCGCGGGTTTGCTAACTACCAACTAAGCCACTAGGCACCGTCTAGCACCAGTCTTTGTTAATGTAGCGTTAACATTAACAAATCATTAGCAAAATGTGTGTGTTAATTTGCCAATAAATGATTAAAAGATCTATAGCTTCCTTTAGCATCCGCTACGAGCCATTTTATGAGCTTTACCTCTTCAAGTGATTCGTCACGAATAAGCTTACTTCTCAGGCATGGGACGGCAACAAGGCCGTCACGAATTGCAGTTTTGCGTCACCCACATTATGTCCACTATTTTATATTTACTCAAACTAGTGGTCACCAAGAGCTCGAAATTCGAGCGTCAAACAATATCAAACATAAACAAATATCTATTCTCAATTTGACCGCAGAGTTTAACAATAATTACCTAACTCGTGACTGTATGTAAGTTTTAAGACAAATTCTATTCATTTGTTGATAGTATTTAATATATCATAGTTTACAGTTTTTTTTTCTGGTGCTGCATGCCGCGAAAATGTTTAGTTGATAAACCTTCACTTATGATTTGTTTTGTCAAAACTAACCTCAAAATGTTTGAGGTAGATTCAATTTTTTTGTAATTTTTTCACGTGATGCGTTACATGCGAACCCATATGGGTTCCGCGCCGGGATGGGAGAGTTATTTACCAATGCAAATACAAATGGTAGTGTGTGTAATGTTTCTTTCATTTATTTGATGTTTTTCATGCATATGTTTAAAAAAATATTAGCATTCTACCTATACTCATTCTCTACCTATATCTTAGTATTTTAAATTACGCATCACGTTGCCATTGTTTTTCCGTGATGGACTCCTAAATTACTAAACTGATTTCAATTAAACTTGCACATTGTATGCAGTGTGATCCAACTTGAAAGGTAGCGTCATAGTTTTCATTTCGATTAATACGATAATATCCGAGCGAAACCGGAGCAAGCCGCTAGTAAAAGTGTGCGAAACATACTCATCCGTTCGCACAGTTTTCGTGAAAAAGAGATATGAAGCGTTTGTGTTGTAAAGCTTTATTATTATGTAGATAGCTTCACTGCTTCAACGACTGGGATCGTTTTGAAAAGGCACTGACTCCCAACCACCTTCTTCCTGTGTAGACATGGAGGCCCAAAAATAAGGGAACCTACATTATGGCAATAGGGCTCAAATGGCCTCTACAGCCTGCGGAACTTTGAGCCACCGCAGTAGACGCAGGGCCCTGGTAACCTAACCTTACAGGTAGTAAGATAGTGTTTCTCGTATCGTATCGCATCGTCGCTTAACATCAGGCGAGATGGCGGTCAAGTGTAAACCTATTCAAGTTAAAAATAAAAAATCCTTAATTTTCCCGAAATAAAAAGTCTATGAGCTATTCCATGCTACAATCTGTGTTCCAAATTTCATTCAGATCCTTTAAGTAAAGATTTTCCGACATGATTGAGCAACAAACATACAAAATCTTCGCATTCATTTGTACTTACTCACATCCAAAGAGCATACCTGAAAACTTTATAAAATATATACCTTCTTACTACTATACTCCCTTGATCGCTTGGAGCCCCATTCTAGTTATAGTACATGTATGTGGAGGTATAGAACATTTTACTTTTGTGATAAGAACGTCTAGGCTGTAGAATACGTGGTCTGAGCTAATTTTCCCGATGGTGACAACCTTGGTGTTTTTAAGTCGGAGAGTGAGTCGGTTTCTCCTAAGCACGTTCCATAGAAGACCGCATCGTCGCTTAACATCATGTGAGATGGTGGTCAAGTGTAAATCAATAATAGTTAAAAAAACATTGTCAGCATCATTGTTCCCTGTTTTTGTTACCTATACGTTATACTATATGTGTATTTGAACCTAGATTGTATATTGTTGCACACTTTAGAAATGCCACAAGCCGTCGCATCCTACAAGCCGACGTAGCCTAGTGGTTAAAAATCGTCTGATGTCACAAAGATGGCGAAGTATCTATTGTTTCATCTGTGTCGTGGAATCCCGATCTATTTCTGAATATTTTTCTAAATGGAAATCTACGAATTCGTCATAACTGCTATCACTAACGATGAAGGGAAACATTGTGAGGAAACCGGGGTGTACCAAGAAGCTCATTTTCAAGAAGAAGAAGTTTTTTACAAGAAGTTTTGGTAAACTTGTGTCACCTGCCAATCCACACATGGCGTAGTGTATTATGAGTTTGACTCTCCCCTTGTGACAGAAGGCTCTGAGCCCCAACAGTCGGTAAAACTGATAAAAAAACGATTAATCGTTTACATTTACGAACGATTTATCCTAGTCAATATTATAGTAACAGTTAGATAATAAGCTATAATATTGTTGCATGCATTAAATTATCTACCCATATCTACAAAATTATAAATTAGAAACCTTTTTTTTTTAATTTAGTTTTCTATCAATATATACTCATTTTACCCTCAATACAAATTTTTTAACAATAAAAAAAAAAATTTGGCAGTCTTAGGAACTGCCGATAGAACGATAGAAGTGAAAACTTATCTCAGATTATAGAGATATATTAAACTCAGAGTTTGATAGCTTACCTTGGAAACTACACGAGTGTAACCGGAGGGCGTAGCCTCGCTATCTTGGCATGGCCATCTAGTTTCCCATTGGCTGATGCGTTTCTAGATGGTCGTGCCATGATGGCCTGTCCACGCCCTTTCAGCATTTCCCATTGGCTGACGTATTTCTAGATGGCCAATAGCCATGGTCCCGAGTTTACCCGAAGCTTTCTTATCATACCCGAGCGTCACGAATGAATTCAATTCACAGCCCACGAAAAATCTGTCTAGGCGCGCCTAAAGATGTTTTCACTTCAAAAATTAAAAATCGTTGCTTCTGTAACTTGGAAATGTCTTGAATTTCTTATACTAGCAACCCACTATTAAAAAAACACCGGAAGTTCGACGGAAACCCCTAAGTAATGCAACCACTAACTTTCAAGGTTCTACCCGAGCTTCCGTAGTAACTTTAGCAAAAAACGGCTCTTATAAGCTTTCCTTCTTCTTGACAAAATCTATCATTTCTTGGAAATATTCAGCCTTTATGTTAATTATCCCTCAGTGTTATTGCTACTTACCATAGTTACTCAAGATACAAACAAGTCTTGAGGATATAGGCAATATTTACCACTACCGAAAATGTAAACTTCTGAAATAGATGTATTTAAAAAAACCTTCTATTCATCAAAATTGCACCAAAATTGGTAGTGGAATTACAGGGCAAAGGGAGACCTCATCTTACTACATAAATGACGAGCGCAGTGCCATACTAACAATTATTTATACGTTATATACAAATTCTGCGTGGCAATGTGCTGTTACGATCAGGTATGATACTTATCATCAGGCACTTGACCGTCTAGTTACAATGAAACGTTATTGTTTAACGTCAGTCATCTGGCGTTACTTTTATAAGAAACATAAAAAATAATTTAACAATAGGTGTAACACAAGAATTTCATTTACATTTGTATGATTATATTTTTATGAGGCTGTTTCTGTAAAACAACTAGCTGCCTAAGCAGTAATGCCACCTTATAGTTAGTATGCATTGTTACCAAGCCGTAACATGAAAACAACAATGGCTTCCACAGAATACTAAATATTAAACAGCATGGCAGCGTATTAACACATCCCATATTCAATATTTAAAATACCTTCTCAGTACGGGCATGCTCGGTGCATACATTTAACAAGACGGTGCTAAAATATCTTACCTGTTCACTTTGAACAGAAGTCCGACAGGGGTCATTTCGGTCCAATGTCACTGCACTAACTTTTCTAAGTCACTTTCCTGTCCCGAAAATATCTTGGCAAAATACACTTAACGTGCGAAACCAAAACTGAAAAGAAAAAGAATGGACAGTAATTTTGGCGCGAAATCGTTTCGATTTTTTTTAAATTGTTAACAATTTTTTATTTTTTATTTAGAGGTGTGATAGGTTTTTGTGGTATCGGTTCGAATCGAACTCTTTTCACAGAGCTGTTGAACGACGCGTGGTTTCCGAAGCGCGGCGACGAGTATTCTGCCCCGGTGACAAACAATAGGTACGTTTCAAGTAATTATACACAGTTGCAGTCGGCTACAGGTTGTGTGAGTTTGTCTGATACAGGTGGGAGCCCTTAGACAATGTAACTAGAGAAGTACTTACAGTTAGACCGTCAAGTACGAGTAATTGTTGGGCACAGGAATCTAGGCTCCCTTTCAGCTGGAACACAATGCGTGGGTACCTACTCAGTATGTGAGTAAGAATTGCTTAATTGATGTTAGAATACGTTTCTAATGACACATTCCAAATCGGCTAGATTTATTACTTGAAGTCGTTAAGACGAAGAAATTGTAGACGCTATATTTATTGCATACCTACTAGTATTTGCACGCCACTTTGTCCACGTAGTTTGAAAAAAGATTATGTTTTATGGAACTTTATATTTTTTAGATAAAATGTAGCCTATGTGTTATTGCAGACTAAAATCTCTCTACGTGCCTTAGTGTAGCCTGATCAGTTTAATTCGTTCGACGTGATTGTGAAACAAAAATCTAAACTTCCAAACTTTCAGATATATAATATCAGTAAACACAAAAGCCCTATTATGTCTATACCAAAATCGATCTTACAAAATACTTAATTCCAAAAATGGGCCTACCTACCAAAGCATCAAATGTCAGGTCAGGTCATTGTTGTATGGCCAGATAGTTTTGAGACATATTTTTTGAGAGAGTATTAATTTAAAACATTAATACCTAACATGTTTATTTATTATCAGCTGTAGCTTAAATTGATAAGGGTATGGTTTGTATGCCGTTCACGATTAAAACACATAAAAACGATGTTTTTTCCTGTATTCTGTCAAAACGCAGTGGTAGGTAGATTTGCCAACTGCTGTTAATTTTTAGAGTTCCGCACCCGACGGGTATAAACGGGATCCATTCAGCTTCCAAATATACTTATTCCTGCCCTACTTTAAAGGGTTATGTTTATGTGTGGCTATGTTATAGATATCTTTTACAAAATGTTTCAGACCTGTGATACTGGCCATTTGTCGGGTAACTAACTTAAGTAATAAGTTAGGAATAATAATTATTTTTCTCTTAAAACCCAAACAACCAAATTCAATTTAAAAATTAGACTTACGCAATTTTTTTTTAACTATTATAGGTTCGCACTTGACCACTATCTCGCCTGATGTTAAGCGACGATGCGATCTACGATGGAGATGCTTTCCTAGAAGGAACCGATTCACTCTCGATTCGCAGACACCAAGAGTGTAACCATCGGGAAAACCCACTCAGACAACGCATTCCACAACCTTGACGTTCTTATCACAAACGTGGAGTCAAACCTCTTCGTTCGTGTCATTGGAACAACAACCATGAAACGATGTCGCTTTTTCGATTTAGTTTCAAGGGATTACGCGGATGAAATCGTCTCAGGATAGAGATCAATGCCATTGGGGTGAGGAGGCCTATACCCGGCAGTAAGTCGATACAGGCTGAAAATGATGATGAATTTGTGCTACCTACTGCTCAGTTAAACATAAATAACTTTTTTACGCAATGTAATAAAAATACTATAGAATACTATGGGACGTATAAAGAACCAATTTCTCCATACATTTGCTAGCATTACGCGACGATGGTATGCGTATCTCCCTTACTGAAACACGTACCTACATGTATAATATACTTCGTCTAGTGGACGTGTTAAATATGATAAAGCTGTAGAGGTGTCCATGCCATCATTTTTGAGGGTATCGACTCCAAACGTTTATGGTTTATTACTTACGTTACGCCACATCCGCGCCTAGCCACAGGACGTACGTCACCAACTTTATAATACCATCACATAACCCTTACAGACAACAACATAAGATTTATTTTACCAGAAATCGTTACGAGCTTTAAGTGGCGTTACGGACCTTTACGATGGTCATGGCCACATTTCCGTGATATAGTTAAAGTAAGTTATTGTTTTAATAAAAATAAATAGTTTTTTAAAGTTCAAGGATACTAGAAGTTCAAATAGAACGTGCGTTTTGTCTTATGAATACGACAAGAGAAGTATTATTCAAATATAACTCACTGGAAAACAAAAATTGACAGTAATCATGAGTCTCAGTGTATTCGACGTTGTGCTGATTAAATCTACTTATACTAATACTTTAGAGCTAAAGAGTTTATTTGTTTGAACGCGCTGATCTCAGGAACTACTGGACAGATCCCTGAGCGCTATAGGTTATTCAGGATTATCGATAATAGTCAGCCTGCGCCATTTTGGGGATGTTAAGTGCATTAAATACATCATATTTTGTTCTACAGTTTATAAAAATTCACACTTTTTTATTCCCATACAAAATAAAAAAAGGTGTGTGCTTAAGACCACACGGCAGAAGTGAAAACTTCATTAGCTAATTTTTGTATTAGGTAGGTATGTCGTATTATAATAAAATATTATGGATCGTATTAGTTGAATAAACGAGTAAAACAAGCCAGAAATTAAAGTAAATATTTATTGAAATTTTATTTATATACAAAGTAGCTGTTACCCGCGACTTAGTCCGCGCGAAATAAATACTAAGGTTACTCAGGCAGTACTTATTTGTATACCCAGATTGTATACACATTTGTGGTTAGTAAAAAAAGTGTCCATGTTCAAAAAGTTGATGGCCGGGGCCGGCTTTTTAAAAGTTACTCCAACTTTGTATGCATTCACAAGGTGCACCCCTATGATGCCCCTAACATTGTCCGCAAAAAGGTTGGTGAGTGTAATAGGATTTTTGTTACCGACTTTCTCCTGTTCCGTCGATTCCACATACACTACACAGTCTCCACTACGATTTTCTGGGAATAGTCTCTTTCTCTTATAAAGGGGTTTTCTAAATAGTTTGTAAGAAACATTTTCACTTGGATTTGGCTTCAATAGTTTTCTTTTTCTGGTCTGTTCGACGGGGTCACCCCCGTCGCTAGCGACGCTCACATTTATTTATACTATTGACTATATGTATATACAAAACTTAATATTTACACGAAAGAAACGAAATATTTACACAGCAAAACTAATTAATTTGATTTTGAAAATTATAAAGCACCCGTCGTGTTTTCCCGCCCAAAGAAAAGTCTTTTGGAGTTGGTAGCCGTCAGTGTTGCCACTATGATTTTGAGCTTGTCGCCAAATAGTTATGAAACAAAGTCGCCGGTTTTGATTGAATTATTAAGGGAATAACAGTCTGGAAGAATACATAAGCTTTTTCCTTCTCCAACCGTCTACACTACACTAGTATATTCCCCTTTGTCGGTAACACGTCGTCTAAATCCTCTAAAAGGTTTTAAAAATTCGCCAGTTTCAGCGACAAAGTCGCTAAAGTGTCAACACTGGTAACCGGTAGCGAGCAGCGAGAGAGAGAGAGAGTATCTATTGTCCCATGTCCTCCTCTAACAATTATCTTTCTCGGTCTGGCACGTTTGTTGACCACATTATCTTTCTCGCTCTAGCATCCCGAGCTTACCCGAAATTTCTTATCATATCCGAGCGTGATGATCACGTGATCATAAATCCATTTCACAGCCCACGAAAATTCTGTCCATAGCGCGCCTAAAGAAGTTTTCACTTCAAAAATAAAAATTTGTTTGGTCTAAAATCATCTAACTCTTCGTAACAATTCGAACAAGAGCGCGCGCGCTCTTTCACGCTCGATGAATGATGTACCGAACTGAATAAACACTAAACAGTACCTACTAGAGAGAATAACAAACACTATTTTTTTTGGGTGATGAATTGAATTTTAACAAAAGTTGTTTGTTAAAATTCAACATACAGAACATGCCCTGAAACGTATGCAGGCTGATAATTTTTTTTTTAAATAAAGAGTGACGAGACGAGCAGGACATGTGCCTGATGGTAAGCAATATGCTTGCCACATAACAACACAGTGACACGCAGCTATTGGAACATGAAGAATCCAAATCATTACTTAGCACTGAACTGCGCTTGTTAGAATCTCTTAGGATTCTACGCTGTTATAACCTAATTTACATCAGGATAGCCTTAATTCTGTGAGCTTAGATGTGAATGTGCTGTCAACTAAAAAGATGGTAGGATGAATAGAAAACCCAATAGATGGTATTTAAATGTTATTTATTCTTTTATTCCACTTTCGGTGCACCTATAGATTACAGAGACAGAATCGTGGTCAAGAAAACTCTGCGCCTTCACATACACAATCTGTACACAAGTAAATCTTAAACAACAGTTATAATACTTATCTTGGCTTAATCAATCGTTCGCTCGGGAACAAGAATTATACAGAGCAACAGAGAACACAGTAAGTTGTAGACAACAATATATAAGAAAAGACAGGCGAGCCGAACAGAGCCACGATCACTTTTATAATCCTCGTTGTCAACTCCACTCACCCATAGTCATAGCGCCGCCCCTCCAACCAAACTATAACAAGTTATAGCGGAATAGGTGGTGGATTTGACAACGTTGATTAACTTATATGTTTATTATACTTTATACAATAATACTTGCATATTATTTATTAATTATATTTAACCGTATTATTTATAACATGGTTATACTTATTATATAATTTCGGAAATACATCAATTCCTTTCTTGTTATTACAATATCCTGTAAAATATCTCATTAATCAGGATTTGACACGTATAAATCACCCATTTAGTCAATTTTAACGTCAGATCTAACACGCTCGTCACCCAGAGATCTAAGATGTTATATCTCTAAGCCCTGTAATTTCTCTGGAAACATTGCCCTTCAAACCGGAATACAGTAAAGTTTGCACATTACTGTGCAAATACTAACCAGTAATCTTGTATTTGTACCACGAGTGAAGCCGGGGCGGACCCCTAGTCTACAATATTAGTAGGATTAACCTGATTACCGCTAGCCAGGCCCGAACCTGACCCGGGAAGCGGTCGGTTATCGATGGTGTTGTTATCGGGGGGAATTCGGTTCCTGTTTGCATTCTTCGCGACTCGTAAACTGCGAACAATGGCGAATTGTCGACCAGTTTACATTCCGCACACTTCGAGGAAGGCTTGATGAAATCAGCTATCGGCTCGACCCGCAAACTGAAGTTCAGTGGTCCGGTTTGTAATGTGAGAGTTGAAGACTGTGCCAAACTTTGACAATGATCTCTATGCTTTTCATATATAGAATTTTATCTGAGCTGAACTTTTATCGGTAGGTGATGATAGATGTCTACACTATTACTACTATCCCCAACTTTTCGGAGTTCGTTTGTGCGACTGGCTGACCACTTGGACCTTCTAGAACTAAACCTTAGTCAGACGTTAAATATCGGTGGATATCTGGAGTCAAAAGCTGGCAAACAGCTAGGGTGTTCTGAGTAAGGTTAAGAGTATTTCACACCAATTCATTTATTTAATCTATACAAGGCACAATTTCGATTGTGTGTGGACTACTGCTGCCATCTTTGGAACGGTTCGGCGAAGTACTAGCTTGAAGCTTATGACTCGGTAGGCCGAGGTGCTGTTCAGGTAGCAGAGAGTCAGTACCAAAAATGTTAAATCATCGTAGAAAAGTGCCAAGTCTGTCAGTTTTCTAATCGTAGAAAAGTTGCTAGTCTGTCAGTTTTCTTCGGTTGTTGTTTTTTTGGTTTCTTGTCTTGACATGCGCTGAGTTTATATGATTTTACCTTGCCTTTCTCTCATAAAAAGCCCTAAGTTAGCGCACTGCCACCCGTATATTCACAAAATCATTCCAAGCCGTTTGAGGTAACTTTCCTTATACATATAGCCTTAGAGTGGAGTAAGTCGCCGGCCTCACGTTTCTCTGAGAAATACAATCTAGATCTTTTGAAGGTACCTCTACCTTCATATAGATCTTCTAATAGATATTCAGGGTATAAGAAGGTACTTATAGGTCAGCGTGCCTTCGACTACACCGTCACTTACGATCAGGCGAGTTGATGGTTTAACATGGACCTAAACGCGACAGAAAAGATTGTGATGATTTGTGATCTACCGCTGTTTCACCCGAAGCTCCGGCTGGTCTAGTCGGGAAAACGGCGACTGCAGATCCGGAAGTCCCGGGTTCAAATCCCACGCGCAACGCTGTCTTTTCAAAGGTCATGTGCGTAAAAATTCAGGTAACTTAAAACTGTGAGGGAAAACATCGTGAGGATGCCGACATGTCACTTGAATCTTTCGAGGTTATGTGTTATCCACCAACCCGCAACCCAGCGTGGTGGATTATGGCCTTGACTCTCTCCTTGCGAGAGAAGGTCCCGAGTCCCAGCAGTGGGAACATTTAGTGGGCTGTTTATGTTGCGGTTTCCCCCGCTGATAGTAAATAGCGTAAAATCTCTACGAATCTAGCTGAATATAATCTGGATGTAGAGTAGTTCAGATTCATCGAGGTAAACGATCAACTCTCAGTTGATCTGTCATTCTAATGACAAAGGTCACGGACCCTGGAGTCTGTGGAGTGTTTAAATTATTTTTTTAAAAAAAGACGATCAACTCTCCATCATAGACGATTTAGTCACTTGACATCAGGCGAGATGGTAGTCAGAGGCAAACGTATCATTGTTTAAAAAATACTGTCGGTTTTGTTTTCCTCTGCTCTTTGTTAATAATTAGCGACGTCTTCCAATTAGGGTCCGTCGGAATGAAGTTGGACGCGCCGCGGCCTTGTCATAGGCATCTCATACATCTGCACCTGTCACGGCGGCCTTGAAGCTACAAGGGTCGGATAACGGCTCCGTGAGAATCGCGAATGATCGAAATAGATGACATTTACAACTGAGACATTATAATGAAACGTTTTTAGACAAAACAATATACAACATGTCTTTTTGAGTTTTTGAAAAAAGAACAAAAACAACTAAAACTTACTTTTGTCACTTCGATTGACTTAAGGCCTGTTTCCATTTTGAGTAGTGCGAGTGCGAGTGATTACTGCAGATGTGTAGTGATTAGTAGCAAACACGTGTGGACACCGATTGATTAGTGCGAGTGATACAGAATTAGACAGTACCTACTCGCACTACACACCTGCACTAACCAGCCATGATTATTACTCGCACTCGCACTAATCAAAATGCAAACCGGCCTTAAGACCTGTTTTCATTTTGATTAGTGCGAGTGCGAGTGATTAGTGCAGGTGTTTAGTGATTAGTAGAAAACACGTGTGGACACCGATTGATTATTGCGAGTGCATAAGAATCAGTCGTCATTACTCACTCGCACTCGCGATCGCACTCGCACTCACACACACACTCACACTAATCAAAATGAAAACAGGCCTTTTAGTGATTGCTTCCTTTTGAATTTGGTGGAATGGCAACGCATTAAAAAAAATTATAAAGTTCTGGATGCCTCAAAGTTACACATGTACCTCTTTTTTTAGCCCAGCTACGGGATATAATAGCAGTATGTGTCAAAACTTCACCCTGCCTCAAATACCTACCCAATATATTTATTATTACGCCAGCTATCGCAATAATACCTAATCCATGTCTAGGTTCTAATGTTCTAAATCACTGCGGGGGGTCTACCACCGAACGAAAAATGTCATCGCTTTGATGTTTCTCTCTCATTTCTTTTCGCTTGAAATGATAGAGACAGCATTAGCAAAGCGATAGCCGATTTAGTTAGGCGGTAGAAGTCCGGGTGTCTTGATGAACTGTGGGGAGACGAACCTAACACGCCTCTCTGTCAAAAAATTTAAGGTAAGAATCTATCAACATTACCAAAGAATAAGACAAGAATAAAACAGGTCGCATCTACAATGAAAATTTCAATACCGCGATCTAGCGTCAGTCCAATTCACTAGTAGAGCCGCTGCCATCTAGAGTAAATTTGATAGAGTATTTTTTAACCCTTGCCTCAAAGGTTTGCAATTTAAACCTAGTTTACGAAAAGGTACAGTTCTTTTTTCAACCCATAGTTATTTCAGCATGAATAGTCCAGATACTACGTTCTGGCACTGTCCTAGCACTGTACTACACTCTTCAGAGAGATAAAATGACTTATCTTTCAATCTAATTGCTAAAATATCTAAAGAGTCGGCGCCAGCCAAGTCAAAGTGCTAGTCGGTAAATACTATGTAGTGCACGCCCGAAATGGGTAAACTGTTGTTACTTAATGATTTTTAGTACCTACCATCTGTTTTCGTACACAGTTATGCAATAAACCATTCTGATTCTGATTCTGCAGTAAGTAGACAAACATTTATAGGTAGTATTTATCTACTAGAAACATGACGTCTACTCTGTTTCTACGAAAACGAAATTACGAAAAAAAACTCGCGACTTTCATACTCTCGTACTACTTTGTTTCGTCCGATACAACATTGTTTGACGTTTAAATGTTCTAAGCTTACTCTAATTAGAGTAGGCTTAGAACATTTAAACGGACAAATTGACGGATCGAAGTAGAATCGGAGTAGGAAAATCGTGAGTTTATTTCGAAATTAAGTTTTCGTTGAATTAGAGTAGACGTCCTGTAAGACTTGGTTGGCCTATTTGTAGTTTTGACATCGGTTTTTTTAAACGTAAGTAGTTTTTTTTATTTGCTTATTTCATTTCCTGCAAAACTACATAAATTTCACGGTAACAACAAATTGTTTCGTGACTAGAGTGTTCATGTATGATGATGCGTAGGTAATAATACCAAATGGGAAATATGGAAAATCAAACACAACTCTTGCCATGCTCTTGCCACATTTTTTTTAATTCACTGATTTAATTCACTGTTTAACGAAATAGTTTTTCAAAATGTAGGTAAACCGAAATGCTATTTAAAGCGTATTATATGCTTGAAGTTTTCTAGACTTATTTTTTGCAGTCTATCTGAGTTTTTAACAGACGATCTAAACAATTTCGAGCACGAAAAATTAGTAAGTATTTGACTGTATGTAGATTATAACGCTTCGCTCCAAGACAATTGTTAAATTGTCATTATCTATGCTCCGTTGTATTTGTTTTCTAACAATACGTTGTATATATTTATTACAACTTATATTTGTATCAGTGATCTTGCCTATCTGAATAATGAAGCAATAAATGACTGCGTTCTTATTGAGATAATCCAGATGCTCGATATTTGATACTTACCTACGTTGCATATATTTGACTCGAGCTTTGCCATGCAGCGAGGTAAAATGTTGTTATAATATGCTGCTTTGTTATATGTAATATGCTGCTAGGGTGTAAAATTAATTGTGCTTTTAGATTGTTATAACGAATAACTCATAAGAAAATAACACGAAACTCACGTGGAAGACAACCATTATGAGACGTTAAAGCGATGACTATGTCCAGTTATATGGTTAGAATTTATCGACTTCGTACGAAGTACCTACTGTGGGAACTTTTAAAACAATTCCGCGAGAATATTGTAATATACCTGGTTATGGTGATACCTGTGGCATTTTACTGGATATTATTAACAACTTATGCTATGGGGTCTGATAGATACCATGAAGCATTTCAATTAGAGACAGGACCCTACGAACTGTCCTTACGTACACGCGTAAAGCATGTCTGAAACTTTTAGGATCACATATAGTTACTACCCACTAAGCTACGACTGGCCTTGTGGTTTAGTGGGTAGTAACTCTGTCTGCAAAGTCGACGGTCGTAGGTTCGATTCCCACCTAGTGCAAGTGTTTGTGTGATGAATTCAAATATTTTTACTCTATCTGGGTGTTTCTATGTAGAATAAGTATGTATTTACATCTATAAAAGTATTATATCAGCTATCTGGCCGCCATAGTACAAGCTTTGCTTAGTTTGGAATCAGATGGTGCTGTGTGTGAATTGTTCACCAATATATTTATTTATTTATATCTATATAAAAAAGCCATACTCACGGTGTACCAGTTATCTTAGTTTATTTATAGCAAAGAGTAACTATCGTACCTGGTTATCATCTCAGGAATGCCTAACCAGAAATCTGCAAGTTTCCCTTGAGAACGGAAACTGCCAGTTGTTGGGAAGTGGTGACCACCAATTAGCTGTGCGACCGTCCGCTGGACAATGTGTGCATCATTAGTATGGGCATTGGGCACAAACACAGCTTTCAGAGGATAATAACCTTCCACTCTGATTCTAGCAAAATACAAATGCGAACGTTTGTATGTATTGATGTTTGTTGTACTTTCGACCAAAAGCTACTGAAAATATCTCAATGGAATTTGGTACATAGATAGGTTAATAAGTCTGGTACTTCCCGCCTGGGAAAGTACCACACCTTTGCCAAATATTCTACCGCCAAGCAGTAATGTGCAAACATTACTGTGTTCCGGTTTGAAGGGCAATGATTCCAGAGAAATTACAGGGCTTAGAGACATAATATCTTAGATCTCTGGGTGACGAGCGCAGTGCAGTGCTAGGTAATGATTTGGACTATCATGTTCCAATAGCTGCGTGTTACTGTGCTATTATGTGGCAAAAAAAAAGGTACATAATTTGTATCTCGAGAAAAGAACGAAATTGGTAATTACGTAAGTGAAACTTAATGTTGACTTTTCTAACAGTTTTGCCAGCAGCAGCGCCCCGTACTTTTCCCAGGATAAAAAATATCCTATGTGTTATTCCAAATCATTAACTAACTGTGTACCAAATTTCATCAAATTCCCCTGAATAGATTTTGTGTGAAAGAGTAATTAATATAGGTACATACAACCATACATCGACACACTGTGTGGGTTTATACTATTATAGTGAACAACCGTGACAGCTTTTAAGCAATATAAGCAGATAACAGATATCTATAACATCGACTTTCTTCTACATGTAGGTAAGCCTAATGAAAGAAAATTGAGGTAACAGGAGAAACTGATCGCGACATTGTGGTGGAGAGATCGTGGGAAACCGCGAGAAATGCATCGACAGATCGACACTGTATATCAGGCGTGCACGCTATATCTACTATAATACTGAATACTGACTGATCTAAGAACAAAATGCTCAACAGTTTTTTTTTTTAACTTTTATAGGCTTACACTCATGGAGCGTGTTTACCTAGAAGAAACCGATTCACTCTCGATTTGAAGACACAAAGATTGTAACCAACAGGGAAAACCCACTCAGACAACGCATTCCAAAGCCTAGACATTCTTATCACAAAAGGAGAGTCAAATCTCTTCGTTCGTGTCTTTGGAACATCAACCAAAAAAGGTATTAGATTATGTAAATCAGTCGCACACTCTCCGAAGTGTAGGTATTCTATAAAAAACCGAAAGGCTAGCCACTTTTCGGCGATGTTTAAGACTTTTTAGTCTTTTTCGCACAAGAGTATCGTACCTATGAGCCTTTTGGCACGTCTCTCGATCGATTCCAAGGCCTCCAGCTGATACTTAGCCGAACCATCCCAAAAATGCGAACAGTACTCCATACAAGAACGAATTTGAGCTTGATATAACGTGAGTAACTGCTCAGACTGGAAGTACCTTCGCACCTTTGAGAGGACACCTAGCTTTTTGGCAGCTAATTTGGCCTTGGACTCGATATCCGAACCAAAGTTGAGCGTAGATGTCAATGTAACGCTCAAAAGCATACGGTCATATACGGTCAGAAATCGGCACGGATACACCTCTAAAAGTTGGAGTCAATTGAAATGGACTCCTTTTGGCGGAGAACAGAGACGCCTGCGTCTTACTCTCGTTGAACTTGACCAGATTGGCATCGCCCCATGTAGACACCGCCTCAAGGGTCAAGCTCAAAATCAAATCAAATCAAAATCAAATCAAAAATATTTATTGCTTAAAACTGTGTAGGTACATTCGATGTTACAAAATGCTAAAAAAAAAGTATCAACAGATTTATTACCCATTGCATTGGGTGTGCAATATTAAAGCTTTATATACAAATAAAGCAAAGTTTGTAATTTAAACTTAAATAAATCTATATAAATTATTCAAGAGTTTTGAAATGTAAAACATGTAACACTGCTTATTTTAATACAAAATTATAAATATACTATGCCATTTAAAAATACTATTAACATTCTAAGCACTATTCTAGATATCTTTTTGTAACGTAATTGTTTGAAGATTGATAAAATTCCTGTATATTATAGAACGATTTTCTAACTAGCCACTTTTTCAATACTTTTTTGAAAGAAGGGATGTCTTCTATAAATTTAATATCTAGTGGTAAACTATTAAAAATTTTTGTAGCTGTGTTAAGTGGACTTTTATAATACATGGTATTGTTAACTTGTAGTACGCGAATATCAAACTTGTATTTTAAACGTAGGCTTTCCACTCGGGATGATTTATTTGCAAAAAAGTAAGTCGTATTATTTTTCACAAACAAGCAAATTTCTAATATAAATATACTAGTCAAGGTTAATAAATTATTATCTTTAAAAACATTTCTAAGAGAGTCGGTGTTATTCAAACTGTAGAGAGCTCGTATACATTTCTTTTGTATTTTAAAAGTAGTTTCCGCATTCACTGAAATTCCCCAGAAAATTACACCGTATGTTAAAAGAGGGTATACATGGCCATAATAGGCATTCTTTGCAATTTCTTTGGAAGAAATATTTCTAAGAATTGACAGGGCGTAACAATACTTTGATATTTTTGAATTGACCTGGGAAACATGATCTTTCCAATTTAAATGTGAATCCAAAGTCACGCCTAAGAATTTAGAATGTTTAACTTCACTAGCAGTAAAGTTGTTGTAAGTTATATTAAGCTTAAGGGGTACCGTTTTATAGTTGCTAAACTGGATGAACTTTGTCTTTTCGATATTTATTTTTAAATTTATGGATTCTAGTTCCTTGGCTATTTTCTCTAGTGTAATATTTATTTCTTTTTCATATTGTTCTACACTTAAGTTTTTTTGTGGGATATAAATAGTCGCATCATCTGCAAACATAACACAGAGATGCTTTGGTATATGTGGCAGGTCATTTACATAAATAAGAAAGAGTAATGGACCTAAAATGCTGCCTTGAGGTACACCCAGTAAATTATATTTAGTGTCTGATTTTACAGTTTCAATTATTTTGGTTTTATAGTTGTAAAAGTGTATGCTTGTGTACTGACTTCTATTTGACAAGTAACTTTTGATTAGTTGTAATGCAAGGCCTCTTATTCCTATTTTCTCAAGCTTATTTATCAATGTTTCATGCATTACACAGTCAAAAGCCTTTGACAAATCTAAGAATAGTCCGATCCCTTTATTTTTGCTGTTTACGTCTCCATACACCTGATTCAGAAATTTAAAAATTGCTGAAGTTGTATTTTTGCCCTTTTGAAATCCGAATTGATTTAAATTTAATAAGTTATTACGCTGTAGGAAAGTATAAATTCTATTGTATATCGCTCGATAATACCTGAGTTTGCTGCCCACTGGCTCTCGGACTAGATATGTAACTCTCTATAACGGTGCTATCTTCTGCGTACCCAAAGATACCGGGCTTCAACATATCGTTGATATGTAGCAAGAAGAGCGTAGCAGAGAGTACCGACAGTTTTTGAAGAAAAACTTCTTTAGGTGCCTTAACACTTTTTGGGTTAACAAAAATCATGTAACTGGCGTCATTGTCACTGAACGCTTGCCATGAACTATAAGTATACTGGGTATGTATGTATGTATTTTTGGGCGAACAAAAAGCGATGAGCTATTTATATTGTGTATAGGTACCTATGTCACCGCAAAAATGTAAAATGTTTCAATCTGTCAACGTTATATTACAAACTAACCTAAAGAACATAATCGTACGCGTTAGATTATAATCTCAGAGTGTACACTGTACAATTTTACGGTAACACATAAGTATTTAAATTGGGTGAATATTTCATTTCGTGTATAATTTGTGTCTGACAACAAATAGTAGATACATAAATCTATGATTATTTCGTAATTAAACGATGGAGTTGTTTACCTATTTATCCCTATCTATTTTTATTTGTATGTTGTATTTTTTTTATTTAGCAACTCCACAGACTCAGTGACCTTTGTCATTTGGGTTCCTTTTTAACGTTAATCTTGGATTGGGAAAAGAAAAGGAAAATATGGGGGAGTAGGGGACATTTTCATCTAAATTCTGGTGATTCCGATTTCTCTAAGCCTTTTTTTTATATAGTATAGAGTGACGAGATGAGCAGGACATGCGCCTGATGAAAAGCAACATGCCTGCCACATAACAGGACAGTGACACGCAGCTATAGGAACACGAATAGTCCAAATCAGTACAATGTACTGCGCTCATCACCCAGAGATTTAAGATGTTTTATCTCTATGGCTTGTATGCTATCTGTATGCCTCCTTCCGGCCCAGAGCCACTATTATTATTTGTATCTATTTTATAAATTTCTTCTTGTACAATCGTACGTCCTGTGATGAAGTCATCAAGTAGTAAAGCCGACTCGCAGTTCGAAGGTTCCACTCCGGTGCACACAGGACCGCTGGGCATGCCGGCTCCGCAGCGGACCGCGTAATTATGCGAGATGCTTCGCGGATACACCACACACTCTAATTAAAATATTACTGATAATAAGATCACTACGACAGTAAACTGTAACATGGAACGTTGGTACAATACATTATCATCATCATCATCATCAGCCCGTGTTCGTCCACTGCTGGACACAGGCCTCTCCTATACTACGCCACTCAGCCTGATCCTCGGTCTTACGTTTCCAACCGCCTCCAGCCGTCTTTCGTATATCGTAACTCCATCTAGTGTCACAGGGCGTCCTACACTACGTTTATCGATTCGTGGTCTCCACAAATGAATCTCGGAAACGGCTGGAACGATATTCATGAAATTATGTATGCTATAGGGGGTTTCGGGGACGAAAAATCGATCTGACTAGGTTTCATTAAAAAAACGCATATTGTGCGCGTTTTAGACAATGAAAAACTGTCACATTAGACATTAGAATGCGAAGGTAAATTTGAGCTATGACGCGACAGCGTAATAGCTCAGATGGGAGGGAAGTCGGGTGGTCATAGCGGTCACGAAGTAGTAGCTTTGGGTTCGAATCCAGACGGCTTCTTTTTTTTCATTTTTAAGAAAAATAAAGTTTTCTTTTTTAAGAAAATCTATTTCTTGTCGTCTTTTATCTGTAGGTATATTTAGTATTTAACCGAGCAAAGCTCGGTCGGTCATCCAGGTACTACAAATAATCAGCACAAGTGAACAAAGGTAAATAACTGTTGATACAATTCATCGATCAGGTTTCCCTGTATGGTTTGATCCTAACGCCACCGATTACGCGTGGGCGTAGGATTTGGACCTTGGGAAGGATCTGGTGTAGCGAAGTTACGAATATTTGATGTGGCACTTTGTGTCAAATTAAACATTATTGTTTGTTTATCTCTGCCTATGCAAGTAGAATAATGTTATTGTAAAAATGTAGGTTGGGCTTGAGCATTCTGATTATCTCTAGTACTTCACAACTTAATTATCCTAATTCTGGATAATTAAGTTGTGATATTCGTTGTGGAAATCTAGGGGGGAGGCCTATATTCAGCAGTGGACCTCTTGCGGCTGATGATGATGATGATTACATACAAATGATATGAAATTTTTTTGTATTATAATGTATACTCAGACTTTAAATACTCTAGGAGGACTCTTGGCAGAGACCGCCTGGGGAAGTACCACACCTTTGCCAATTATTCTACCGCCAAGCAGTAATTTGCAAACATTACTATGTTCCGGTTTGAAGGGCAATGTTTCCAGAGAAATTACAGGGCTTAGAGATATAACACCTTAGGTCTCTGGGTCGCGAGCGCAGTGCAGTGCTAGGTAATGATTTGGACTCTTCACGTTCCAATAGCTGCGTGTCACGGCTGTTATGTGGCAGGCATGTTGCTTACAATCTTTGTTGCACATGTCTTGATCGTCTTGTGACTCATTATTTTAAAAAAAAATGTCAATTCAGATGAATTGGATGTTTTTAAAGAGCGGACTTTGATCCTGAATATTTGTATCATGTTACATTACCTACAAACAGCAAAACAGATTTATACATTTTGTAAGTTCGCTGTTTGGTGGCATCTTTTTCGGAATGTATTGAGAATTATATTTATCCTTCATTTCAGTCACCTAAACAGTAATTTTGTACAACGGTGAAAGCCATATTAGCATCGCCGTACGATTAAAGAAATCACTAATTTAACATTCATACATAGTAAGGTCCGAACGGTGTCGATCGTCGGCCCATATTTTACGGTGAGTAAGTTTATGACAAAACGCGCATTAGTTAATATTAATTTTATGTATTAGAATGCAGTAAAAAGTTAGGTGAGCGACTCATTTGTCCGCAAAAACGGTTTGTAGAAGTTGAGAAACCATTCAATAAATTGCTTATTAATTTGTTACTCACCTTTTGAAATCAGGTGGATTTAGTGTTATTCTTGGGAACTTTGAACCTTTACTTCAATTGGACTTGAATTTAATTTCATTTTTTTTTTGTTTCAAAGTAAAGTACATACTATATTCTACCTATTTGATAGATGTCGTAATTCCAATGACAAGTTTTCTTTTATTTGGATACGTTTTATGTTTTGATAATTTCAATTGGAAATATTGTTACTATGTACCTACTTACATAGTTTGTTTTTGCAATTAAAAAACGACATCAATTTTGTTTGTTCACATTACACACATCATTATCATCATCGTTCACAGTCTTCCTTATAGGTACCACTACTGCGTATACGTATCTCTTACGTCTTGGTCCTATCTCAATACAGTCCTGATTATGTAATTGAAATAAAAAATAAACATATATCATGGATCAGCCCTATCAATGATAGAAGCCTTATCCGATCCTTTGCACATCATGTCTCGCCAATATCAAAATTCCGGGTAAATCAGGTGATCCTCCATTAAATTAATTTGAAACTGCAGGCGTGGGCTGCGCCTGCGCCGGCGACGGACAAAGGACCCAGTGCGTTGACTCGGCGCCGTCGGTGCGCGGACGCACCCGGCCCGGTGTAATTACCGTGGGAATTTGAATGCTATTGACGACTATTGTCTAAGATATTTATCTTGCTTCGATAGATACATAGAAAAGTCTTTATTAGGACACAAACTTTCAAAGTAGACCGCGAGACGGCGCAGCGATTAAGTGTAAACTCGCGAACGAGGCGAATTGGCTAATTTATTATTATCGGTCTGAGGTGTAGGTAACTACAAAAATAAAAAAAGTAAAATATACAATATTGCAGTAAAACGCTGAGGAAATAGCGCCACAAGTGGCAGCCTTATAGCAACCTTGTGTTTAACTTATTAGCGATTACCAAAATTATACTTCGTTGTCAAAAATAGAAGGCTCTTTGTCATTTGAGAGAGACCCTAGAAACCTAGAATGGAACTTGGATCGGCATTGTAAGAAACAATAAAATAATAATTAATTAATTATTAATTAGTTCTTGAAAATGGTCGTGCCTTGCTCTACTGGGACCGCTCCATCATAACGGACAGGACTATTGTCGCCAATAAGCCTGATATCGTGCTGGTAGACCGGTCTCAGCGCCGGGCTGTGATCGTCGATGACCTCGTGATGACATGACGAGAACCTCGTGAAAGCCGAGAAAGCCAAGCATAGCAAGTAGGTACTCGTACTTTGACTTGGCTCATGAGGTTACCGCCATGTGGGATGTTGATTCGAGGATCATAGTTCCGATAGTCGTGTCGGCAAGCGGCCTTATTGCGTATGGCACTTGATTTGTGTCATCTGGCCCGGTAAATATTTCACCCGGCCAGTTAAAACTTTTTTTTCCCATCTGACCCGGTACCGGGCCAAGACACCGGGCCAGATGGGACCATACCAAAATCTCGACCAACATCTCAAGAGACTTTCGCTAGACGGTTGGATGGCGGGTCAGACGCACGCGGCGGTCAACTTCGACACAGCGCGCATCGTCAGGAGGTTCCGCACTCTGCAGTCCTAACCACCGGTAGCTTGGGCCCTCCCCCCGGGCCTGCTGGCGGTACTTACCATAGTTTTTAAGTTTTTTAAAATGTGTATATTTATTTTATTTATTGTAAAGACTTAAGAATTAATTCACTAAATAAATGAATGATTAATTAACACACACACACATAAAATGGTTCCTCCACGTTAAAAAAATATGTAGACGTAGTTGGTAGGTACTATATTTGCCAATTATTCTACCGCCAAGCAGTAAAGTGCAAACGTTACTGTGTTGTAGTTAGAAGGGCAAAGTTTCCAGAAATAATACTGGGTAAACAGACTTTATTATGCACACCAGTAAATTACAAACAATTAAACAATACGAATAATAACTTCATACCTAGTAATTATTTAATAATTTCAAATAGTAGGTAATTATACTCATATGTACCTACTCTTTTATTGATAACGAGTATACAAGTTACATGTTAATTTAAAATCCCATTACAATAAAATTCACATTTATACTATGCGTGTAGGTATACATCAATCATTATGCTATTGCTATTCATTATTTGTTTATGTTGTGACATCATGTGTTTGTCTATTTCAGTAGTTAGAGACTGATTACTTACCATTACCAACTATTTTCTGATCTGTGCCATTACCAACAAAAGTACTTACGAGAAATTTACCGAACAACTGCTGTCTTCAACGCTATTCTGCATTAACACCAACCACCGAAACAACTCAAGAAGAATGTGTCACTAACTATACACAAGACATTGACGACGTTGCGGCAAAGCTGTTTACAGAAGCCAAAGATAAAAGTTGAAGTTGAACGCCTCATTCAGATATTAATTTATCAACGCAAAACGAATAATATTGACCATTAGATGTTTAAAAATAGAACTTAAAATGAACAATGAACAACGCTACTCCCGCTAAACGAGTTGCTATATAGTTTCCATGAGGCGCCAGGTCTACCGCCTAAATAAAATTGTCATGACTTTGATATTGACCTTTCTTAATTTTCGATTTAAAATTTGAGATATAGAAATAGACAATTATAATATGTGATAAACATTTTATTCACGCTGTCTACGGGCGGTCTATCCTCATCCTCGTTCAGTCATAAAATTTAAATGCAAGTTTTTGATTGGATAGACGTACGACGTGGATTATGTGTACGACAGTGACTGTACGTCTCAATTATATGTAAAGTTTTCCAATCTAAAACAATAAATGAGCAGTTGAGTTGAACAATTGAGCAGAAGCAGTAATACCGCAGCCTCGGACTGAAGTCGAAGCGTTCTCGAATCATCGATGGGAGAGCTTTGATGAAACTAAGTGTTTTAAGAGTTCAATGTGGGAGAGGCATCTGAAATACGCGCCATTGAAGCTGCGGTACAATTTGCACCTATCGCGTTGGAAACCATGTAACAGTTGGGGAATCGAAGCCAAGGACTTGACGCAAGAGATTGGGTCCCAAATGCGCAAAAAGGGTTGTGACTCTGACTCCCGGTCCGCCTCATTCCTGGTGCAGAGGATTGCAATAATCATCCAGCGAGGTCTTTTTGCTAGCATTGCTCTTATGCGCCGGTAACGGTGCGAACCGGGTTATCTGTTTTTTTAAAGATTATGCAGTTACGTCAGTGACGAGACGTGTAGGACATGTGCCTGATGGTAAGCAACATGCCTGGCACCTAACAGCATAGTGACACACAGTTATTGGAGCATGAAGAGGCCATATTATTAACTAGCACTGCACTGCGCTCGTCACTCAGAGATATAAGATGTTTTATCTCTATGGCCTATAATTTCACTCGACAATTTATATTATGTATTATATTACCTAAATGTAATTTTAAGTGTCTACGAGTAATACTTGTAATTTATTTTTCCAAAAGTAATCAACAAAAAAAACAAGAATGATCTATTTTTATACACAGTTTATGTATTAAACAAAGAAGATTATTATATTCTATTCTATCTATTCAAACTAGGGAAGCAATTTACAATTTTGAGAAATTACAATTCTGATACACTCAAGACAGAAATCCAGAATAAAGAATAAAATAATTGTTGACATGTTTTTTCAGTTAGTTAGCAGTATCCATCAGATCCATGTGTAATCACTTGATTTTTCAAAAGTACCTATCAGTTATCTTAATATTACTGTTTTTGTGGAAAAAAAATCAGCGAAACTGTCGAAAATATTCACTCAAATAGAAGCTGTAGTCACAATGTTCTTCTGATAACGAATGTCCATTATGATATATTGTGTTGAGTACGAACAAGCTTCTTGATCCGGCTTTACCAATTAAGAAATATTCGTAATCCCAAGGAACCGCGAACACTTTCAACGCCACCCATTCCACCTCGGGATGAATTTCTATAACAAACACAAGCTCTGCAGACTTTGATAGTTTTGCTGTTTTAGGAAATTCCACGTCTATTGTTTGATTGAACTTCGCATCATAAATACTATAAAGTTTGGTGCACATTCTGCTGAACACCTTGTGAATATGTGTAATTCTTTCATCTCTATTTATACGCTGGTCAAATTTTAATTCTAACCTGCATGTCTTTGAAATGTACATGGCATTAATGATAGATACCAGTAACTTATACATTTTAATATCTCCCTGTTCATCATCAACAAGTTCAGTATCCCTTATAAAATAAGTGGATTCTTTTTTATAGATGCACCACTTTTGTCTGTTTTGTTGAAGCCGCGTATTCTCTTCCGATTGGATATTCGATGTCATAACACCTTCGTACATCAAGAACTCGGTCTTTGGGTGTATATCTTTTTGAGTATCATTATTTTCTTGCTGAACTGTGCGTGAAACGTAGGGCTTATTCTTCCTCACAGCCTTTTTCTTGAAAGATTTCTCGGTAGTTTGGATCATCTTCATAACGTCATCGTAATCCTTGTAGTTATATATTCGAACTATGTCGAGTGGAGTCTCACCTGAACAGTTTCTAATGGTTACATCAGCTCCATAACTCAACAGAAGTTCTACAAAGCGTGGCTGCGGATACCTCGCTGCCAAGTGCAGTAAAGTGTGGCCACTGAATCCTCGTACAGCGTTTACATCGGCACCTCGGTCTAACCACCACTTAACGTGGTTTATTTTCTCCTCAACATTCTTCCAGTATTCGTCAATGGCTAAATATGCAGTTCTGCTCATAAGCCAATTTTTTATAATCTTTTTTTTGTTGGAGCAACCCATGGCAGCGGCACACATGTGCCAATTTTTTCTTAACCGGTGGAAATGACCAGGTCTCATTCTTGCCCAATGTAACACCAAATAATCTCGTCCTAATTTCCGAAAATCAGTAGAGTCCATAATTCCCCAAAACAGTGTCCAGTACTTTCTCAGTGTACCAAAGTCAGCTGAGGTTAGCTTCGACCAATTACGCAACAAATAGTACTTTTTCAATTTTTTAAAGTGATCTCCATCAACTCCGGTTAATAGGGACCAGCTAGTTTTTAATCGATCAAAATAAGTTCGAGATATACAGAAATTATACGCTCTCAAAGAGGATTGCTTTCGAAATCTATAAATATCCCGTGAACTCATGATTTGATGAGTCAAATCGAACCACTCTTGTTTTATTTGTTCATCAGTGACGAGCACTCGACTTTGCTCTGGTATCATTGGTTGTGGACCCAACTCCGGGTCACTGGAGTTCTGAAAGTCGTCTCCTTCATCGGAATTCAGGTAATCATCACTTTCGTACAAATCCGATTCTATATTGTATCCGTCATCTGAATGTAATACATCATTCACGTCTAACCCATGGTCGTCAAATTCACCGAAATTCCTATCAATGTTCATGTTATCACTCGACTCTTGGTTAACAATATTTTCTTGTATCAAAAATCTATCCTCATTGTTCTCATTATTATTGGCCTCGTTTTGGCCTTCGTTATTGGCTACTCCATGGTGTTCATTGTCGGATTCATCTTGACCACCATCGTCCTGAACGTCGTAGTTTTCGAGCATATCGTCATCTCCGTATTCGAAATCCATTTGAACTTCCTCAACCAGAATAAATGGCAAATGGCCATTATTCGGTAAATTATCCATTCCCCTAGAAACAAAAATCAACGCACAAAAATAATCCAATTTCACCACGCGTAGCTGAGGCCCCGGGCGGGCAAACACTGCGACAGATTACGACATCACAGTCAGACATGACGTCAACGCTTTAGACTACATTCGTATATTCAAACACGTTAGTTTAGACGCCGCACGGACGCGATGTAGTCGTACAAAAAAATAGTTTTCATGCTGATTATATCCCGTTGAAACACGAAACGAATTAAGATTCGAAATCTCGCCATAATACCTATTATAATTGCTAAAGTTTGCATGTAAAACCAAAAATCCGAATAAATCTGGGTGAATTTCACATTAAGATTATACTCAGGAGAAACACATTCGCTGTATTATTTTATAGCGAGATAATTATGGGTACGCAGGTAAAGTCAAGGGCCTTACTAGTAAGTATCATTTTAGAGTTCTAAATAAAGTTTAAAGTATGATATGGAACTCCATATCGATGTGCAAAAGTGTTTAATTTTATATTTTAGCAAAAAAACAATATATACATACATCGTCCATAAGCGCGATCAATATTCACGCCATCGTTAACCTATTAACCTTAGATAAAGTACCTACCTATATTAATATTATGTAAACTCTTTGCTATTAACTATCTCGGTATTAATTTACATAAAATAAGACAAGTAATGAATTATTAGTTATTGTGGCACTGAGCCTCAATTATTAGCGGATAATAACAGTCCAATAAAGGCCTTATTTCACGCCTCATCCGACACAGGGCCGAGATTCACGGTGACCAATAAGCTAAACCTAAACCCATACCGCTTTAATTAATGGACCCCAAAAGTACCTAACTGTTAAAATAAATTCGATCGATGAAACATTGTATAAATTCAAGACGTTCCTTGATTTCTAATAAAAGTGGCCAAGTGCGAGTGGGACTCCCGCACGAAGGGTTCCGTACCATTAGCTAATAAACGACGTAAACCTCTGCCTCTGGCTTTATTTGAATTCCGTATACATAAACCATCGCAGTTTCCACAGACGGGCTTTCAACCAAAAGTTTTCTAAAATTTTGATTTTACCTTACGATTTTAACGACGAGGTCGAAGGCACGTTTTAGTTTACTAGTGGCGTCATCTAGTTTATTTGGAACGGACTAATCGAGCAAGAAACGGTAAAAAATAAAGATTGTTGTATGGGAGCCCCCGTTAAATAATTATTTTATTTTTAGTATTTGTTGTTATAGCGGCAATAGAAATACCTACATCATCTGTGAAAATATCAACTGTCTAGCTGTCACTGTTCTTGAGATAGCCTGGTGACAGACGGACGGACGGTCAGCCAAGTCTCAGTAATAGGGTTCCGTTTTTACCCTTTGGGTACGGAACCCTAAAATTGTTGTTATGTATTCAAACTGGAACACATTCATGTTTACAGGCTACTGCTTGGCGGTAGAATAACAGGCAAAGGGCACTTCCCCACGGAAGGAATAGCACTAAAAAGTAGTTCTACGTAAGTATGTAATAACCTAATAACTTTGTAGTTTGTTTCAATTTCCATTCTATTAAATTATACTTAACTATCATCATCATCAGCCCACTAAATGTTCCCACTGCTGGGACTCGGGGCCTTCTCTCGCAAGGAGATAGTTGTCTTTTCGAAGTTATATGCGTAATGCCGCTAACTTAAAACGGCGAAGGAAAACATCGTGAGGAAACCGACATGTTAAATACACTATAACTTTATTAATTTTATACATATATTTGTCACGTGAATATTATTGGTTTTTTTATAATCATAATTATGATTAACTCTACCTATGGTTGCAGGAAACCGCAGCTAGTGTTGTAGTAATGCTATACCCGTTAACAAGTTAGTGTTTTTGTTTCAGATTATAGTGAATACAGGCTTGGGATATCTCGTAATCTGATCGAAGACGCTCCAATGATCATTAACTGGTGTGAAATTAGATAAAATGAGATAAAAACGGAGGAATGAACAAGCATAATGGAAATTTAGATCAGTGACATTAATCATTAGCTCCTTTTTAGGGTTCCGTAAAACGTAAAAACGGAACCCTTATAGATTCGTCATGTCTGTCTGTCTGTCTGTCTGTCCGTCCGTATGTCACAGCCACTTTTTGCCGAAACTATGAGAACTACACTGTTGAAACTTGGTAAGTAGATGTATTCTGTGAACCGCATTAAGATTTTTACAAAAGTTTTTAAAAAAAACAAAAATTAGGGGTGCCCCCCATACTGAGAACTGAAGCTCAAAATTTTTTTTTTCATCATACCTACACGTGTGGGGTGTCTATCGATAGGTCTTAAAAATGATGTTGAGGTTTCTAATATAATTTTTGTCCAAGCTGAATAACTTGCGCGAGAGACGCTTCCAAAGTGGTAAAATGTGTGTGTCCCCCCCCTCTAACTTCTAAAGTAAGAGAATGAAAAAACTAAAAAAAATATGTGATGTACATTACCATGAAAACTACCAACGAAAATTAGTTTGAACTCGATCTGATGAGTAGTTTTTTTTTAGTACGTCATAAATACACTATTATTAAAACTTCGATCAAAGTTACAACGAACTACAAGAACTATATGTACTATGTATATTATGTTACTTGCTGGAACGGAACCCTTCATGGGCGAGTCCAACTCGCACTTGGCTACTTTATTTATACGTTTCGATGAGGTCTATTTTATATTAAACAAAACAGCTATTTTTAGATGTTGGACATAAAGCTCGAGATCCTAATAAATGATTAAAAGGTATAAATGTAACTATAATAGATACAATTTACATGAGTACTTAGAACTGAAACTCAAAAAATAAAATAATAATTAAAAAACTAATTTCCGAATAACCCACCCCTAACTGCTCCCGGCACAAAAGTGTCCATCACCCATGTTGCTCGCCGCGTTCTCACGCTGAATGGCAATGGCCAACCTTTGCTCCAGGAACGCGCCATAAAGTAATTTGCTTTTTAAGATGCATTAAATTATTTATGAATGGCATGCGGTGACAATTTGTACTTTTTGTCAACATTTCTAATAAAATATTTGGACCTTAACTTTTTTTCAGTGTCTCATGGATGATGGTTTGAGGATTTACCATAGTTTGTCTGAGTGAATGATGTTGCTTTTAATGGTTTCCGGTAACAGGTATTGCATTAAAATGCAAATTGCTTAAACGAACATTGTAGGAAGAAATTAAAACTTGTAGTGGAACCATTGATATATATATCATTGTTCAACGAATAGAACTCGAAAATTATTGTGTCCCTACATGCATAACACATGTTGGTCTGAATTGGACAGGGGTCGAATTCAAACAAATATAACTCTTTTGTTATGATAATTAGAATAGGCATTTTGGCGTCATCCTCTTGGTTCTTCTAGGTAATTTAAAGCACTTTCAAATAAATCATTAAAAAAATAACTTGTTATTGGTAATGGAAGATTAATCTTCTTCTTAGTGTAAGTGTTTTTGAAGTGAAAACTTCTTTAGGCGCGCCTAGACAGATTTTTCGTGGGGTGTAAATTGGATTCTACCGTCACACTCGGGTATGATAAGAAATCTTCGGGTAAGCTGGCGATTGGGCATCTAGAAATCCGTCAGTCAATGGGAAATGCTGAAAGGGCGTGGCCTCGCCATCATGGCATGGCCATCTAGAAATGCGTGAGCAGATGGGAAATGCTGACGCATTTCTAGATGGCCATGCCATGATGGCGTAGCCACGCCCTCCGGTTACACCCGTGTAGTTTCCAAGGTAAGCTATCAAATTCTGAGTTATACTTAAGTTTCCACTTCTACCCGCAGTTCCTATGACTGCCAATTTTTTTTCTTTTAGTTATGCACTGAGTGACGAGAAAATTTGAGAACGGCTTGCCATAATGGCCTCGTGGCTTAGTGGGTAGTAGCTGTGCCTGCGATGCCGAGGGTCGTGGGTTCGATTCCCACCCAGTGCAAATATTTGTGTGATGAATTCACATGCTTGCACTGTGTCTGGGTGTTTCTATGTATAATAAGTATGTATTTAAAACTATACGAGTATAAGTATTATATCAGCTATCTGGCCGCCATCATACAAGCTTTGCTTAGTTATCTGACCCCAGTCAGATGGTGTTGTGTGTGAATTGTCCACCAATATTTATATTTATAATGGCACCGTCATTCCCTAATCCGTCACAATGGCGCTGTAAACCGAACACGAGTGTAGAAACAATAAGACACGTGTCTCGGCGTTTAAGGACAGGGGACAGGAGCTAACGCCTTCACTATTGCTTTTGGTCTTACTATTGGCGTCTCTGAAATGTCTACCATAATAAAAGAGAGAGAAATAGCAATGATATAAACAATTTGGTGGTAAAAGCACAGGTCATTTGTATGTGAGAAGCGCGGTCTCTAAACGAAATTATAGCAATATTACTGCTATGGAATTATAAACATCCGCGATAGGGCTACTTCCATTGGAACTTATGTTCTGTAAGGATTTTGTGCATACTTTGATTAGTCAACTCCGCTATAAGGCCAGTTATTTTATTTATTTAAAACATACAGTCGCATGTCGCATCTTAATGAATAGGTAAGTATAATACTGTTGCGAATAGTATAATGTAATAAGTAGGTATTAGGACATTATATAAGTAGTATCTTAAAACTATTTATAGGTAGGTAGTTAAAGTATTTTAAAGGTTATTCTGCCTCCAAGCAGTAGTATTATTGTATCCAGAAGTTCGACGTCCTAACTAAAATTGTGTTATAGACTACAGGCCCGTGAACAAAATGTATGGGTCAAATTAACCACCGGATACCTTTGTAAGATGATAGAAGGGTATAAGCTTTTATATTGATTCTTTTATTATTTTTGCTTGAAATTTTAGAAACATTATTTGTAGTGGTAGGACTCTTAGCGGAGTCCGCCTGGGGAAGTACTTTGCCAGTTATTCTACCGCCAAGCAGTAATGTGCAAACATTACTGTGTTCCGGTTTGAAGGGCAATGTGAAATCACATGGCTTAGAGTTATAACATCTTAGATCTCTGGGTGACGAGCGCGGTGCAGTGCTAGGTAATGATTTGGAGTTGGACTCTTCATGTTCAAATAGCTGCATGTCACTGTGCTGTTATGTGGCAGGCATGTTGCGTACCATCAGGCAAATGTCCTGCTCGTCTCTTTATTTAAAAAAAAAACAGCAACAGCAAAGCCAAAGTCCATTTTAATTGGGCGGTATAAGGGCCGCCTTTAAACGAAATGAAATGAAAGATTTTATTTTGTTTTGACAAAAAGTCTTTTGCTTGCTTTGAGCTTTGTTAAGGCCGATTCTATCCCCACTGTATCAAATTCATTTGGTGTAAACAAACGTAGAGCATTCTTTCGTTGTTTTGTTTGCGTTCGAAAAGTTCGCAAAGATTACACTAAAAGATCGAGAAAGAATGCTCTTGTTCCAGCTCTAGCTCTATTTTCGTTCAGTTTAAATCGGCCTTTAGAGGAAAATTTGTAGGAATTTAAGCGCAGTGACAACTGTCGTAATATACAGTAATTCACGCTAATTTTCAAAGATTTCCAGATTACTACCAAGATTTTTGGGGTATGGTAGGTATAAAATGGGGTATTTTGACTTAATTTATAAAAGTATACATATATACAGGGTTATTGGTAATCAGCCTGCATCCTTTTAAGGGGATGTTAGGTACATTCAATACGTCAACTTTTGTTCTACAGTTTTAAAAAAAAAATGTTTTTTTTTTACAAAATAAATAAAAAGTGCATTTCCACGGTCTAAAAGTATCGAACTCTTCGTAACAATTCGTAACGAGAGCGCGTACGCTCTTAAACGCGCAAAAAATGATGTACCGAAGTGAATAAACACTAAAAAGTCGCTAAACAGTACAAAAAAAGGCAACAAATACAATTTTTTTTTGGGTTATCTATTAAGTTTTAACGAAAGTTGTAGAACAAAAGTTGTTTGTTTAAATATACAGAACATGCCCTTAAACGGATGCAGGCTGATTACCAATAACCCTGTATATAGAATGGTGTTAGTACCGCTCTTTTACTCCAAATTTGAAAAAAAACGGTTTGATAATTTGTTTGTTATACAGGTGAAAAGTTTTTAACTTTTAACACTGGACTGCCATTTCGTCAAACGACGTGACGATGCGGTCCTGATGAAGCGAGCTTGCATTAAAGAAAACGATTCACTCTCAATTTCAAAACACTTAAAGATTGTAACTATCGGGAAACACATTCCAAAGCCTTAGACGTTCTTATTACAAAAGTAAATTTAAATCTCTTTATTCGGGTCTTTGGAATGTCTACCATGAAACGATGCTCGGTTTTTCGAGCTTCTATCAGTTCGATAGAAAAAAGGCAAGGTGGGTGCTCGCAATATAAGTACGCGCGCGACTGGTGGCGTACTTAATGTTGCCAGGTCAAGCTAATAGGTTCCCTCCCCTTTCATTGCAAACTTTCAACTTCATAAAACAGGTACGGGAAGGGATTTTTCAGGGAAGCAATATAACTAACTATTTATAAATTATAGGACAACTGAGATTAGAACGAATGTCTCGAAATAATGAACGCCGTTACAGTGCTGGTTCAGTGCAGTTTGGTTCAGTATGACCAAGTATCATTGGTACAGGTTAATGACTGTCTGAGTCTCTTACCACCAGGAGAACTTTATTTTAGTTAATTAAATTATAAAAAATCTGTCATTTTTATTGAGACCATTAATAACACTATTTGAAAATTTGGCGTATGAATGCTCTTTGAAGGATCATCTTATTTTTCAATAGGGTTTAGATCAAGATGGATCACAGCGGTAACCGCAAAACTTCTTGTCCATGTCCTTTTAACAGTCATTCTACTTAGTATTATGGGTCTTCTTTGTGCCTCTTTATTAGATACATTGTAACCTCTTTAGTCTGAGTGCAGTGGTATGATGCGTTGTCCATTACCACGTAATTGTACGTTCTGAAACGTCTATAATAAAACATACAGTAATTAATACGGAGTAAATGATTACAGAGCATCCAAGCTAAAAAAATAAAGTGAATTTTTTTTTGGCGCACCGCCTACATATTTTTGCTTCGGTGGTAAATGAAACTGACGCTGTTAGGTGAAAGGGTCGATCGGGTGAACGTAGGACCGCCGAGTGTACCCGAGCGAGAAAGATACAATCAGCTGATATTTACTGCTGTGTCACTGTGTTTCCTACTTTGATTTGTATGTTATGAAAAAAACTAATTAAATATAACTTGTTTCTCACATTCGGTCTTACGCACTCACATTTTTTCCCACGGTTATTGATTGACATTGGCGATAAAACAATCAAACCTCAAAAATAAAGCCTCAGCTTAAAAATACGCCGATAATAGGTGGAGATTTGATTGCTATGGTATCCCTACATATTAGTTGTCAAATAGCTCTGCGTTTGGAAAACTGCACTTTTGGCCTGTTATTGTATCGTTCTTCTTCACAACCACGACTGATTTTCAAGAACCAGCCACGACCAGCACTTTTAATCACTTTCGGCATAATAAAAGCTAATAATTACTTTGGAAATTAATAAATACACCAAACGTAAACAAACTTTTGTCAACTGACGTAAACAAGAAGTTGACGGCCTGTCAATTAGTTCCATATTTTGCTACGCGCAGAGTTATATTGCGAGCACACTAAAAGTCCTTCCTTCTGTCATTGACCCATCACGAAATGTGTAACAACTAAATAAAATTGTAAAATAAATTTCTGTCAACCCTACAGATCATAAACGACACGCACGAACATTGTACTTCCTAATCGGTAGACAGGAAGCTCACCGGACGAAAGCTCAGAACCTGACGGTATTTCACAATGGGTATTGTACGGTACAGTTAGGTCATTAGGTGCTTTTGACCCAACATAAATGTCGCAATTATTTGGTAACCGACGTTTTGGAAAAGTAACTTTAAACTAATTTTGTGTCTTAGAATTAATTTGACGTCGTTAACTTTTGTACTTATTTGTCAAATTCTTGAGGTTGACAAATTCTGTAGTTATTTGTCAAGATCAAGAACTTACAGGGCATAGAGATAAAACATCTTATATCTCTGGGTGAAGAGCGCAGTGCAGTGTAATGGCTTACACTCTTCACGTTCCAATAGCTGCGTGACACTGTGCTGTTATGGGCAGGCGTGTTGCTTAACATCAGCTACATGTCCTGCTCTTCCCGTCACTCTATTCTATAAAAAAATGGCCGTAGTCATATACGGTACACGGAATACGGTGGTAAATATAGAAAGGACTCGAAATTAAAAATATTGGAAACAAGCAGTAAAATAAACAAAAAAAAATTGCTAACTTGGGCAGTAAAGTTTTTTTTAATAAAGAGAGATGTAACGAGTAAGACGTGCACCTGCTCATAACCCAGAGATGTATCTCTTTTCTCTGTAATTTTCCCTTCAAACCGGAACAGAGTTAATGTGTAGGCAAGGATGTATTCCCCAAGAAGACTCATTAAAGACACTCTTCTTTCGTCTTTCGTTTACAGAGAGTGGTTTTGTACAGAGTATCGAGACGAACAGAACATGTACATGGTGGTAAGCAACACGCTTGTCCATTAACAGCATATTTTAGTACAATATAACATTCAGTCCAAATGGATCGTAACCATAGTTTTACGCAGCTATTGTAGCATAAAAAATTCAAATAATTACCTAGCACAGTACTGCGCTCATCACCCAGTTAAAAAGGATGGTTTATCTCTATCCCCTCTAATTTATCTGCAAAACATTGCTCTTCAAACCGGAACACAGTGACGCTTGGCCATTACTGCTTGACGGTAAAATAACTGGTAAAGGTGTGGTACTTACCCAGGCGGTCTGCAAAGAGTCCTAGCATAAACAGCCCACTAAATATGTTTCCACTGCTGGGACTCGGGACCTTCTCTCGCAAGGAGAGAGTCAAGGTTGTAATCCACCACGCTGGCCCAGTCCGGGTTGGTGGATGACACATGACTTCGAAAGATGCTAGCTACATATGTCGGTTTCCTCACGAAGTTTCCCTTTACCGTTTTCTGTTAGCAGCATTACGCACATGACTTCGAAAAGACAGTTGTGTGCGTGGTTTTGAATCCGGGTTCTCCGGATCGGCAGTCGCTGGTTCTCCCGACTAGACGAACGTAAGTTACGGAACTTACAAACAAACTGTTGCAAAGAGTCCTACCACCACAAACATTTTAAGACTATACTGAATTATTAAAACAAGTACATATCAGAGTTAAATAATATAAGTAGTAATGTGCATTCTATTACGCTCGCAAGGCGAGCTTTCTAAGGCTGCTTCCTGTGTCCGATATGGAAGCGACCTGACGAGACGTGACGAGCTTATTTATTACCGAAGCGAGCTTCATAATATAATACCAAATGTTATGTTTGAGTTTATTAATATCACCTAGGATGTTCTAATTATTCCCGTTCTAGACTGTGATATATTATTGCCTAGAATTACAGCTAATAACTTACATCCTTTGTCGGCAATTGAGAATTGAGAGCGTCTTTACAATCTTTTATATAGTCATGTCTATGCTTAAATCTTACAAGTTAATACACACTTCAGTACACAAGTTACACTTCTAGTAATTCAATGGACCTGAAATTCAGCAGACATGTTTGTAATGTGCGGAGTGTTTGAAGTAGGTACTGTGAGATAAGGGCGCGCTAGAGAATTTTTTTACATAATTGTATCTTTGACGTATAAATCTTAATTTATTTTATTGTTTGTTACAATTTAGACTAGGCCTAGAGCATCTTAGAGATCATTAGTTTACAATCACTTGACATTAATTTATTCAATAATATTAAACGTCAATAGTATTAAACGTACCTATGCTATTAGTAGCAACATTGTAAAATCTTTTTTTTTTGTAACATATTATATCAAAATCTGTCAACTAATCCAATTGGTTTTTAGGGTTCCGTAAAACGTAAAAACGGAACCCTTATAGATTCGTCATGTCTGTCTGTCTGTCTGTCCGTCCGTATGTCACAGCCACTTTTTGCCGAAACTATGAGAACTACACTGTTGAAACTTAGTAAGTAGATGTATTCTGTAAACCGCATTAAGATTTTTACAAAAGTTTTTTAAAAAATCAAAAATTAGGGGTGCCCCCCATACTGAGAACTGAAACTCAAAAATGTTTTTTTCATCAAACCTACACGTGTGGGGTGTCTATCGATAGGTCTTCAAAAATGATATTGAGGTTTCCAATTTAATTTTTGTCTACACTGTATAATTTGCGCGAAAGACGCTTCCAAAGTTGTAAAATGTGTGTCCCCCCCCCCTCTAACTTCTAAAGTAAGAGAATGAAAAATCTAAAAAAAATATATGATGTACATTACCATGAAAACTACCAACGAAAATTAGTTTGAACTCGATCTGATGAGTAGTTTTCTTTTAAGTACGTCATAAATACACTATTATTAAAACTTCGATCAAAGTTACAACGAACTACAAGAACTATATGTACTATGTATATTATGTTACTTGCTGCAACGGAACCCTTCATGGGCGAGTCCAACTCGCACTTGGCCGCTTTATTTCTAATTCGTTTTAGTTGTGAATCAAACAAATAAATGTGTAAAATGGATGACAATGCAAAATTATTCTTGTATAGACCTGATTTGATGATGGGACCGTAGGTACGGTGGCCATAGGAACTCGGTTGCTAAACGACACAACCCCATCGAGTTGGCTTGGGACTCGTTTGATCCGTCTTAATGAGTAGAGAAATTTGGTGCTAGAACGTGGACCAGAATCTGATACTGGAGCTGGAAGATAGCCATTAACTTTTTGGTTCTATCTTTTATTTACAAGTAATAAAAGACTTGGAAAGATTTGGAAAAAAATAGAGCTTGTTTGCTATGACGGAGAAATTCTCAAAGAAAAAAGTTTAAGACAGGTATAATTTATTTAAAAAAACCACAACCACAACTTTACATACTTATCCATATAATTTAGTCAAGGCCACAAAGAGCGGTCGAAAGAGAAATTATATTTTAAATGTACAAAACCAACTAATATGCTATATTAATAAGCCAAATAACAAGCCTATTTGTTTTGTCTTTTACACAAAAAGCGCTTGATCGAGAAAGTATAAAAAACTCTGAAAGTAATAAAATACTCGTAAACGCATTAATTACCGCAGCAGGCGTAATTTTTAACTGACTGCCGTCAATGGACGCACATGGCCTGCATCCCCTGAGGGACTCTCTGTCTATGACCAGTTTTGTCAATGTCGTTAAAAAGCAGTAAAGTTTTAAAGAAGCCGTAATTAATACTGTTTTTGGATGTAAACATTTTAGGATTTAATTTTAGCAGCGGTAGTTATTCGGAGAGGATATTCGTCAAGTTTTATTTCGACAACCGTACAACGAATGTATTAACCGCCTTTAGTGTTGATATTTTCTTCTTGGGAAATCCTTAGAAGACCAGATATTACGTAAAATAGGAACCTACTAAGTAATTTTCATAATTATATCTTATTGATAATAACCATTATAAAATTTACTAATTTTTCGCATCCACTCAAGATTAGGATTCTTGCTTGTTACAGTTTCTGTGTTCATCAACTTTCCTAATTCGGTCGTTTCCCGCGTTTTTTCTTCAATTCTGATTTAGAAATTAGAAACCTTAGAATTCGGAAAACTTCAGATTTTAATTATTTAATTAATTCAAAGTTTTTTATATTGCTCTCTAAAATTACCACCACATTTCAAATATTTGGGTACCTACTCAAGAATAATGCAAGCTAAAAATACTGACTTTTTAGATTTAGAGGTATCAAAAGGAACGAAAGAGATAAAATATTAGGTTTGACCATTTAGAAAAATATCTAAAAATAAGGAGCAGAATAAAAATGCTTGTTAAAATTCTAACTCACCTGCTCAGAGACACATAGATGGGCAAAGTCGCCATAATTATGGCACGGCAACCTGTAGAAGAAAATATTTAATTTTAGTTTAAGTACTGAGTGCAAAAAAACTTAATAAAACATCGACAAAGGTTAATGTCATCTAATCCGCCAGCCATTTTACCGGATGGGACCCACCATAGACAATGCAGCGATTCGATAAGCACCCCATCTTTTGTTCCGAGTCAGATAACACAATAGACTTTTTATCGCTTTGTTTAGAGTAAATGAGTCTTTAAACAATTACTCTCCTAAGCAATTATAAATAATAGCATAATATTAACGAGAAATAAGATGCTGCATTTTTAACCGACTTCATTTTCTACAATCTCTACTATACCTACTACTGTACTGTGTGTACTGCACTGAGATGTACTCTTACAGCATTGACGATTCTTGTTTGATACATAATACTAGTAGATACTTACCTATTTCAGAGGTGTACCCATAAAAATTTGATCGAAATCGATGCAACAGTTTTTAAATATCAACAAAAAATTATTCTTATTCTGTATTGATATAAATAAGAAAATAATTTTTAAGAGTTCAATGTTACTCTATGATATTTCCGTACTACGTTGCTGTCTCTTTAGATCAGTATGTTTAGTTGATTTCACAAAAAATATGAAATTTAGTCGAGTTTCATTTGTAAATTATTAAAATGTAAAAGTCGGTTTTTGATTTTTCGGAGAAAATTTAAATATTTCGACTCTACGCGACGAATATGCGAGCCCATGCTAGTTTTGGAAAAACATTAACTTAATTAAGTAATAAGATATGAGACTATATATTCCGTAGCTTTAAATTTCCTAAAGTCACGCGATAAAATCGCAATCACTAACACAAGGGAATAAATTTAGTTAAACGGACGGGACGAACGGTAGGGGTTGATAAAATCGATATATCAAATTTTATTTACGTCCGCTAAAAGCTGAGCTAACCTTTATTTGCGTGGCCGGGCCCCGGGCCTACCGCGTCGAGTTACCGTGAAGTGCGGTCGTGTTGTTGCTACGGACGTATTTGGATGTTTTCATTTGCATTATTATCTGTGACCTTTTTATTATAAACCTTTATTTAACTTGCCCTGTTAGTATGCTAGCATGGGACAAATCTTGCAAGTTTAATTAGAACCACTTCCTGTCGTTAGATTAGGTTGAAATTTGGTTTGCTTACGTAACTTCGGTGACAATGCAATAATATGGTACCATGAAGCTGATCCCAAGATGGAGTCGGAAGGTGGCCATAGGAACTTCAAAACTAAATAAGGTGATTTATCTTCGAATCCCGTCGAAAACCGTCGAATTTCGACTCGTTTGAATAGTCTTGAGTCTTGACAAGCACTATTGTGCTACATGACAGCCAGGATCTCAAGATGGCGTCGGAAGGTGGCCGTAGGAACTCCTAAACTAAACAAGATAAAACCGTCGAGTTTGGACGTTTGAATAGTTTTGACAAGCACTCTTGTGTTACGTGATATTCTGGATCTAAAGATTAAGTCCCAAGAACTCTCTTGGAGTTACGGAGTTTTGTAGAGATCGGTGAGATGGGCGTCGATTGCATTGATCTGCAACCTGTCTAGGAGAAGGAAAACTCTAAAATTACACCTGAACTCGAATAAAAACTATATATTTTTTTTTTATACAAGCTTTTATTTAGATGCTCTAAAACGAAGAAAATAGATGTTGAATGCAATCAAACCCACCATTTTATTAAATTATAGAATTTATATTGATACGAATAATAGCTTATCGTGAGGTTTCAAAAAACATCGTCATCATCATCATCAACAGCCCACTAAACGTTCCCACTGCTGGGACTCGGAGCATTCTCTCGCAAGGAGAGAGTTAAGGCCATAATCCACCACGCTGGCCCAGTGCGGGTTGGCGGATGACACATGACTTCGAAAGATTCTAGGTACATGTCGGTTTCCTCACGATGTTTTCCTTCACCGTTTTAAGTTAGCGGCATTACGCACATGACTTCGAAAAGACAGTGGTGCGTGTAACATCAAACAAAAACATCGTACCTAACTGTAATTATCTACTAACTAATGTTTAATTCCAACAAAATACTTAAATGAGTTCTTATCATTTGTTTAGAATTAAAGTTAGTTTGTTCTTTTGAAACAAAAATATGTTTTGTTCTCGCGACAAGCTTTAATTTATATTACTTACATAATATAAATTGCATAATTTTATAAAATGGTGTGTTTTATTGCATTCAACAATTATTTTCTTCGTTTTATAATATTTAAAAAAGGGTTTGTTTAAAAAATTATGTAGTTAATGTAGTTACTATGTAGTTAGACATTCCTTTCCTTTGCTTCCGTCGTGACTTTAGTAAATAAGTTAGAACTATGATAAGATATTATAAAAACAAGCGGCTCATTGCGGTTTCGCTTGAATATTGTCATATAAGAACAATAAATGTAAATAAAAACTATCCAATCTCTCAAGCTGGACCAAATTACACTAAAAGCAACTTTTGTGACTATCGGTTTACTTGTCAAAAGTTCACTGGGAACAAACATCTAGACTCTAGACACTGGATTTTTTATAAGTACATTAAGATACCTACCTACTTATATCTCGCAAATTTGTAAGCATTCCACTTCATGTTCCCATTGCTAAGACTCGGGACCTTATTACTTAAGGAGAGAATCAAAGCTACAGGTTTCACCCGAAAACTGTACCTACAACTTTAGCGAAGCAAAAACTAGAATAGTCTAATAGCACTCTTAATTCTAGAGTTACTCAATCCATCGTAAACCGCGTTGTCGCTGAGACGGCGGTCAAGTGTGAACCTACATAGGTATTATAGCAATTTAATTTTATTTTTTTTCCGAAAAATTAAAACTCGACTTCAATTTACAATTAAATTCAGACACTCGATCTAATTTCATAAGAATCAACCACTACGCCTAGCAAATTTTAGTTTATTGTTCACATTTTAGAAACCGCCACACCGATTTCGATAATATTGATATGTGTAGTATGGGACCACACTTCAGCTATGATCGCCCAAAAAAAAATAATTGTTTATTGAAATTGTTTCACAATTGGTGGCGCGCTATCGCGTTACATACATGCAAAAGAAAAAAGAAAAAACACCCAACCAAATTTAGAACCTCCTCCTTTTTTGAAGTCGGTTAAAAGATAAGAGCTCACCAAAGTACCTAATAGATAATATGATAAAATTGGAGACATAAAAACATACGCTGCACATCACTATTTTATCATAATTATCTACCTATGATCAGTGGACTGATTTATCCCAAATTTATGTTCCCTAGTAAGCTATTCACTCCAAGCTAGAGTTAGTTATCGGGCTACTTCCTTTCAAACGCGACCCATCTCATATAAAAGGAATTAACGTAATATTTTAAGACTCACACTATTTCCAAATAATCCACACACGTTAACAAATAAGCTAAAACAAAACACTGGCACAAAAACAACACTTCACGAAAAAAACATGCAAATTCGAATTTTGAAACAGACGTTCTACGTCACGCGCGCGTCCCGCCATTCACTCGTTGTCTATGGACGAAAATGGCGGTTGTTTATTTTTATTTTTTCTCGTTTGCCTCGTGTTTGCCTCGGCATGGGGTTGCGATGGTGTAATTTAGGGCAACAAGTGATATTACTCGAGGCGCGCATGCGTGGTGGTCGCGCTATGACTACGCAAATAAGCGGGTATTTGTAGAGCGATTTCGCGTGGGGTAGAAAAGAAAAAAGAAAGGAGAAAATGAATAAAGAACACCAGTTATTGTAGATTAAACTATGTGCAAGAAGATCTTTAGTAAGAAGTACTTAATTATGTGGATATAATTAGAAAGTTTTTTGTAGGCACAAGTACCGACTCTAAAATATTCGCATTATTTCAGTTAGTTAGTTTTCATCGTACAAGCTTAGCTAGCATGGACGTATATATTTTTATACCTCCATGTTTTTAAGACATACTTCTAGTACTCTAGGTCTAGTCCACTAAATGCTCACAAGTAAGTATTTATTTTGAGTAAATTTTCGCTTGGGGCAGGATTTAGCTGGTTCGCCAGGGTTGATTCAGCCATTGCGATGAGCGTTTCCGATTATTGTACAGGATCAACTTTTCATCACAGGTAATGATTTGATTGAAAATCCCTTCATTACTATGCAAGTTTTGAGTAAAGTAACACAGCAGTCGACGCGCGTTTGTTGCTTTGCTGCACTCAATTCATGAGGAACATTTCCAGTTTTTTCACCTTCCTAATTTGCTTCAAGTGGATTAAAACAGTTTTATCACTAACACCGCAGCAGCAGCTAACTGTCAATGGGGCTTGTTCTGCACGTCGCAATTTCTAGAACGAAAACGTTGGCACCAAAAACACATGTGTTTTCTTTTGCGACACCGCCACCGCTACACATAATTCATCCTTCGAGCCGTTTCTGCAGCATTGGTGCCACAATGGAACTCGTATTCGTAAATAACGCGATATTTCAAGTTTTCTATTTTGTAAGCGGAGTGATCGAAAAAATAACAAATGTAAAAGTGCTGAAGCATCTAAACATGAGGCCTACCTAGCCTGGGTTGATGCTCGACAGCGTAAGGCAAGGGATACACACCGCAAAAAGAAAGCGTTTAACAGGGCTGCTAAGGCATGCAAAAGGGTTCTTCAGAGGGCTCGATTTGACCACATTAGTCGAATAGGGAACAAACTAGCTTCGTATCCTGCGGGTAGCAAGGCGTTTTGGTCCCTAGCTAAATCGGTCGAATCGAACTTCTGCCGCTCTTCACTGCCTCCAATGCTGAAACCTGATGGGGCGCTGGCTCACACCGCAATGGAGAAGGCAAACTTGTTTGCATCTCAGTTTGCGGAATCTTCGCGTCTAGATGCTGGTAGTGCGATTCCTCCTACTCCACCTGGCAGTCCGACTTTGATGCCGGAAATGCATATTCGCCAAATGGAGGTTCGTAAAGTGCTACGTAATCTGGACGTGAATAAAGCCAGCGGCCCGGACGGAATTCCTGCCCTAGTGTTGAAGGCTTGTGCACCTGAGTTGTCTCCTGTACTAACGCGCCTGTATAGACTCTCTCTCCAAACTGGGCAAGTACCGAAATCGTGGAAGCTTGCTAACGTGCAACCTGTGCCCAAAAAGGGTAGTCGTGCTGACCCTGCCAACTACAGGCCCATCTCGGTCACGTCCATACTCTGCAAGACTATGGAACGTGTCTTAAACCGCAGGCTCCTGGCATACCTAGAATCTAACGACCTCCTCAGTGACCGGCAATACGGGTTTCGCCGAAACCGGTCGACTGGGGATATTCTGGCGTATGTCACTCACATCTGGAGTGAAGCTATCGAGAAACACGGGGAAGCACTTGCAGTCTCCCTGGATATCTCGAAGGCTTTTGACAGGGTTTGGCATGATGGCCTTATTAGCAAGCTTTCTAGTTATGGTTTGTCTCCAGGTTTTATTGCGTGGATATCGGACTTCTTGAGAGATCGGTCCATACGAGTTGTCATTGATGGCTGCTCGTCGGACCAAATGGGTATCAATGCCGGAGTCCCTCAAGGGTCGGTACTCTCTGCGACGCTTTTTCTGCTACATATCAACGATCTGCTGAAGCCCGGTATCTTTGGGTACGCAGATGATAGCACCGTTGTGGAGAGTTACATGTCTAGCGCGAGAGCCAGCGGTCAACAAACTAAGGTATTGAGAGAGAGTATGGTCGAGCGTTTGAACTTGGCCCTTGAGGCAGTCTCTGAATGGGGCGAAACCAATCTGGCCAAGTTTAATGAAGGAAAGACGCAGGCGTGTCTGTTCTCCGCAAAAAGGAGTCAATTTCTACAGACTCCTACTTTTCGAGGTGTATCCGTGCCGGTTACTGATCATCTTGAGCTTTTGGGTGTTACCCTGACATCTACACTCAACTTTGGCTCATATATCGAGTCCAAGGCTAAATTAGCTGCAAAAAAACTAGGTGTCCTCTCAAAGGTGCGAAAGTACTTCAAGTCTGAACAATTGCTTTTATTATATAAAGCACAGATTCGCTCTTGTATGGAGTACTGTTCGCACCTTTGGGATGGATCGGCTAAGTATCAGCTTGAGGCTCTGGAATCGATCGAGAGGCGGGCTAAAAGGCTCATAGGCAATAATTCTCTTGTGCGAAAAAGACTGCAAACTCTTGAACATCGCCGGAAAATTGCTAGCTTATCGGTTTATTATCGGATACACTTCGGAGAGTGTGCATCTGATCTGCATGATCTAATACCACCTAGCCCTTTTTTCTATCGGACTTCTCGTAACTCGAAGAAGCGGCATCGTTTCATGGTTGATGTTCCAAAGACACGAACAAAGAGGTTTGACTCTACTTTTGTGATAAGAACGTCTCGACTGTGGAATGAGTTGCCTGAGTGGGTTTTTCCCGATGGTTATAATCTTGGTGTCTTCAAATCGAGAGTGAATCGGTTTCTTCTAGGTAAGCACGCTCCATCTTAGACCGCATCGTCGCTTAACATCAGGCGAGATGGTGGTCAAGTGTAAACCTATAAATGTTAAAAAAAAAAAAAAAAAAAAAAAAAATAACAATAGAGAAAAAACAAATGAACTACGGTTTCAAACACACAAAAGCATGAGTAAGTAGCTGTAGGTATACATTTGAAATTGGAATCCCCAACCAAAGAGGGGCTAGGATAAGTTAACTTTCAAATCAGTTACTTAAATTATTTTTTGCTATCATTCTTCAAATCTGGTACTGCGGTTCAAAACCTAAAGAAAAACGTAGTTTTGTAGCCTTTTTTTAGTACATCAGTAGAACAATGATAATGTAAAATGTAATCCTGTTTCGCTGGGCAGGAATCACGCTTCGCCGGGCGTAGTGGCTTTGAGCTTATGGATAGGGGCCATTACTTGCAGGGCTCAAGAAAAAAGAGAGATATGGACTCATACAGGATGATGAAGCCATATCCAACATTGTTTTGAATATTGAGACATTCATTGATCAGTTTTATTTCAGTTATTTAGCTCCCATAATACATACGAGCTTTGCTTATTTTGGGACTGGATGGTGTCATGAGGTGATTACTTACTCTGTGTCATGAGTTTCATGAGAGGAATATCTACCACCTATGTAAATTAGCTAAGATCGAAGAATGTTCCTTATTATAGTAACGTTTTCAACCCAACTAGGTACGTACGATTTGGAGAAGGTTAGGACCGAATGTTGTTTTTTTATGGCGTATAGGTCCGCGTTTGACCACCAACTCGCCTGATGGTAAGCGACGGTGTGGTCGAAGATGACGCACGTTGACCTAGAAAGTACCTATTCACTCTAACCTTGAAAGTTCTAGATTGTATCTCTCAGGGAACAAGGAGGCCGGCAACTTATTCCACTCTAAAGCTGTACGTATGAGAAAAGTGGAGTCGTCAAACCGTTTTGTACGGGTTTTGGGAATATCCACAGTGTATGGGTGGTAGTGGGCCGACTTACGACTTGTCCTATAGTGGAAAGGGGAAGGCAATATTAGGTCGTGTAAATCCGCTGGACACTCTCCAAAATGCATTCTGTAAAACACTGTCAGACTAGCCACTTTTCGACGATGTTCTAGGCTCAGCAGCTTTTTAGCTACTAAGTCTCTATCACCTATTAGCCGAACAGCGCGCCGTTCTACCGAGTCAAGAGCTTCGAGCTGGTACTTTGCCGATCCATCCCACCAGCAGCAGGTGGCAGCAGTATTCCACACTCGAGCAAACTTGGGCTTGATATAAAGCAAGTAGCGGATTCGGTGTGAAATACTGACGTTGTATTCGTCAAATGGCCTTCTAGCTTACCTATATTAGATGTTCAAGGTATCCTGATCAAGTTTGTTATCACTTCCGATAGCAAACTTTCTTCCTATAGGTACAGTCCGCGAGGTATACGCTGAGCTTTGCATTAGTGTGAGTGATCACATGCATACGCATCTATTATCAAAAGTACAGTCAGACAACAAACTCTTAAACAACAAGCTGACATTAACTATCCAGGATCAATATGGTCATTGCGAAAAGAAGTATCTCTTTTAGGATTCAAATGGTCAAGGACAGAGAATAACAGAAATTTTTTAATGGAAAAGCATGAGATCCGTCACCTACGTATAACTTATTTACTTAAAATTTCCGAATACCGTATTCAGGGCAGGCCTATCGTTTATACCGATGAAACATATATTGACACCACTCACACTACATCAAAATCATATTCAGATGGCAGCACTTCTGGTTTGAAGAAACACCTTATTAAGAGAACATGGTCACAGCGTCCTGCGTCTGACTGTACTTTTGGTGATCACTCACACTAATGCAAAGCTCAGCTTATACCTCGCGGACTGTATCTACTTACACCTTTATGTCCGCAACAATGAAACCACCAATCTCATTTTTTGTCCGTTTATCCGAATTAGGCTAACACAGAAGTCGCAGGGCCCTACTAACCTAACTACTATAACACTAATTTTATTTATAAAATTCTGTAATGTCAGAGTGTGTTCATTACTCCTTATTTCACTTCACAAATCACACATTCGTACTTACGAAATTAAAGCTCTAGTCACGATACCACGCCCCAGTTTATTACACTCTGTATCTGAAGCTAAGTAAAAAGGTTTTCGAAACAGAAGCGCGTGCTTAGAAGCAGCATATGAATATTGAAGAGTATTTTTATAAGGTTCAAATGTTACCGACCCGTGACAAGCACGCGTGCTAGGATAGTTACAGTTTTTATTTGTTTATTACTTAGAAGTCTGCCCCTTCTACATCCGGGCTGAAAAAGTAAAATAATATAATTTATAACACACAGTCTAGTGTTGGACGCGGCGAGAGTCGGAGCTGCGAGGTGACGTAATACGCTGACTCATGTGCGCGTTATTGATTTATGTAATAATTTGATGTTCTATTACCTATAAGTTCTTAGATACCTATATAGATACTATTGACTATTGATAAGTATTCATAAATGGGTGATTCAACGGTACGTTTCTGTTGTCTTCACTGCCCAGCGTCTACACGGACCTTTACTGCTCTGGGCCTTAAAATTCACATCGGTCGGAAACACAAGGATGTGCGTCGTCTGGCTGCCGCGACACAGATACATGCGATTGGTGCAGATACTCCAGCGGCAAGCCAGGTGCAACCTTCTACTGCGCCTGACTCGTGCCCTTTGGCGGGGCTAGCTCGTGCGAGGGAATGTATACCGGTTCTCCGTCATATCCCTAAGGGTGCGCGCAATCAAGCTGCTGGAAAACTGTGTCAGATTATAGAGGCCTGCGTTGAAAACAATGAGGTTGACAACTGGTGTTCTCTTCTTTATTTTGCATATGTGGCTTTAAAAGTGCCGGCAAGGGATCAGTCCGGTAATATGACGACTAAAGTTAAAGCCAACATTTTGTCTGCTGGGTCGAATCATCGTGATGATCCTGACGGAACGACGACGTCTAGCCGTGTATTGCGCTCGGCGAACAAACTCATCGAGTCTAAGGTTTTTGAGGGCGACCTGAGAGGGGCGGTTCGTCTTTTGTTATCCGATGATACGTATGCACGTCAGGACCCCGAAACGTTGGCAGCTCTGAGGCTGAAGCACCCAGCTCCATCCCGGCCCCTTAGCTTCCCACCAGAGCCAGACAAATCTCTCACTCCTTTATCCATCAGTTTAGCGGATGTGGAATCTGGGCTTGGTTCATTTTACAGTGGGGCCGCTGGGGGTTTGGATGGATTGCGCCCTGGTCACCTTAAAGAGTTAACGTCTGTATCCGCTGGGGAAAATGGGCGACGTCTTCTGGGGTGTTTAGTGAACCTCACAAATTTCTTGCTTAGCGGTCAACTAAACCCCGCCGTTACTCCCTATCTATACGGTGCGTCGTTATGCGCATTGGAAAAAAAGGGCGGAGGCTTAAGACCTATTGCTGTTGGCAGCGTTTTTCGCCGTCTCGCTGCTAAGCTGGCATGCCACGCTGTTAGGGACGAGATAGCAGGATATTTGGTACCACATCAATTAGGGTTTGGGACGCGTCTGGGCTGTGAAGCGGCTATTCACGCGACGCGTTCGTACGTAATGAACCCGAGCAATGCGGGTAATGTCGTGCTGAAAATTGATATTGCTAATGCCTTTAATACCTTGGAAAGGGACGTCCTGTTGAGGGAAGTAAAGGAAAAAGTTCCTTCTATCTACCCTTTCCTCCACCAAGTATATAGAACTCCTTCCAAACTTTGTTTCAATGACCATTTCATGCTTTCACAAGTAGGAGCTCAGCAAGGAGATCCACTAGGACCACTCGTTTTTAGTTTGGCAATTCACAAGCTCATCGTTGAACTAAAATCCTCTCTTAACATATGGTATTTAGACGATGGCACTATCGGAGGTAAACCGGAAGAGGTATTTCAGGACCTTGGGATACTTATCCCACTCCTCAAGGATCTCGGCCTCGTGGTGAACCCTTCCAAATGCGAGTTTTTCCCCTGCAGTGTGGAAGCGCGCGGAAACTTTGCGCATTTCAGTTCTATGTTACCAGGACTTAAGGAAGTGTCGACTTCGGATTTCACTCTATTGGGGTCCCCGATTTTTGCTGATGCTGTTCCGGAGGCCATTATATCTCGTACGAGGCTTCTTCTCGGCACTCGTGAACGCCTTAAAAACATTTCCGCGCACGTGGCGATAGTGTTATTGCGAATGTGCTTCGCCGTTCCTAAAATAACATACTTGTTGCGGACGGCCCCCACCTGGAAATATCTGGCTGAAGTGTCTGCGTTTGACGAGGCTCTGAAATCGGCGGTTGAGTATATTCTTAACGTTGCCCTTGATGAACGTCAATGGTCACAGGCAGCTCTTCCAATTCGGTTTGGGGGTCTAGGAGTGCGTTGTGCGCGAGATGTCGGCCTGCCTGCTTTCCTTGCGTCGGTGCATGGGGTTGCTGATCTTGCCGCTACTATTCTAAATTCAAATGGTGGCGAGGAAAGGTTACCTTATGCTTCTGACGCTTTGATGGTCTGGAGTGCCCTCAACTCCGGCGAGTCAACTCCCGTAGAGTCTCAAAGCCAACGGGCGTGGGATGCTATTGGGGTCAAGCGGGTCCAAGCACAACTTTGGGCATGTGCCTCGGGAGCGGATATGGCCAGACTCCGGGCCGTCTCGCAGCCTGAATCTGGGGCTTGGTTGCAGGCGCTACCTTCTCCTCACCTAGGCACCTTATTGGATAACAACTCGTTGCGCGTTGCGGTGGCTCTTCGCCTGGGCTGCAAGGTGTGTGAACCCCACGTATGCACCTGCGGCTCCCTGGTAGAAGCCAATGGCCATCACGCTTTGAGTTGCCGACGGTGTGCAGGAAGGTTCTCGCGACACCATGCACTCAATGACATAGTTCGGAGAGCCTTAGTGTCGGCGGGAGTTCCATGCGTACTTGAGCCCCCGGGCCTATGCAGATCGGACGGCAAGAGACCGGATGGGTTGACTCTGGTGCCCTGGAAGAACGGGAAGTGCTTAATTTGGGACGCCACTTGCGTCAGCACTGTCGCCGCCAGCCACCTAGGTCGCACTATCCACTCACCATCGGCCGCGGCAGAGGATGCCGCTGATAAGAAGAAGCGAAAGTATGGTATGTTGGTGTCGCAGTACGAATTTGTACCTGTTGCCGTGGAGACCCTGGGTTGTTGGGGCGCAGAGGCTAAAGGGTTCCTCTCAGAATTGGGGCGCAGGCTCAGGGAGAATACGGGTGACTCCCGCTCTGGTGCTTTCCTGGAGCAAAGGTTGGCCATTGCCATTCAGCGTGGGAACGCGGCGAGCATAATGGGCACTTTTGCGCCGGGTGCAGTTAGAGGTGGGTTATTCGGAGATTAGTTTTTAAATTATTATTTTAGTTAATATGTAATTTTACGGTTTATACTTCTTTTGTTCATAGACTAATTAGGTATATTAATTCCAGATGGTTCGTGATTAATCATACAGCCAAAGCACCCTTGATAGCAATTTGATTTATAACAATCTGTGAAGTTCTTCAAGTAGATAGAAACGGCGATAGCTCCGTTGTAAGATGGATCTGACGCCATGCGAGACGAAGAAATGTGGGTTCGCTCCCCAGTCCCCACAATGTCACCTGTTCAACTTTTTTATTAACCTACATAACAAATTTAGTTATTATTGTTAGTGTACATTTTCATTTTTTCAAAAAGAATACGAATAATGAAGAAAGGCTCCGCGATGAAACTAACATGTTCCACACTCAGTTCGAACTCCGGAACATTTACATCTATTTAATTATAGCGGTTCGTTCCGGCTTCGCCCGTGTTTCGCTATATGTACATATATAACTTATAGTAGGTACTCAAGGATCACGTACTTTTAAAAAAAATAAAGAGTGACGAGACGAGCACGACATGTGCCTTATGGTAAGCAACATGCCTGCTACATAACAGTACAGTGACACGCAGCTATTGGAACATGAAGAGTCCAAATCATTACCTAGCACTGTACTGCGCTCGTCACCCAGAGATCTAAGTTGTTATATCTCTAAGCCCTTTAATTTCTCTGGAAACATTACCCTTCAAACCGGAACACAGTAATGTTTGCACATTACTGCTTGGCGGTAGAATAACTGGCAAAGGTGTGGTCCTTCCCCAGGCGAACTCTGCCAAGAGTCCTACCACTACACTAAATATCCAACGGCGAAAGAATTTTTGAAATCGGTAGTAGGTACAGTAGTTATTGGCTTAGATCTATGTTCCTAGCTCCAGTCGCTTCAGCGCTGAAGAACAACATCCAAACTTTAGCATGCATCGTCTGAATGGGTATTTCTTGATGGATAGGTAGGTATATTCTGGGTGTCTTCAAGTTGAGAGTACCTAAATCTGTAGGTTATCGCTCCATCATGAACCGCATCGTCGCTTAACACCAAGCGAGGTGGCGGTCAAATGGAACGTAATTAAAAAGAAACACTCATATTCGCTTTTATAAATTTGAAATTAATTAACTCAAAGGTTTTGCCCTTTACGCCGGCAGGGTAAGTTTTTGCCATTCGCATTGATTTACTAACAAGAAACTGCAATTAGAACTAGCAGTCATGTGGAATTAAAAGTAGATTTGAATAATAGTAACCATAGTAATTTATTGCTTTATTTTCACAAAAAACATATATCTATAAAAATCTTGTAACTTGGGGCTCCTTGAAAATATCGCATAGCTAACGAACAGCGCTTCTTATAAGGGCCAATCTTGGGCTGAAGAATTAAAGATCCGCATCTCCAATAAACACGATGGTAGTAGAAGTGGATCCTAGTAGAAGTGGTATTAAATTTGTCGTAGTAGCTTAATAGCAACATAGCGAGTTCTGATGGATAAATGCGTGTATTTTCTCAGAGTTAAATTTAACTTTACAAATCCGCCATAAGTTTAAATTAAGCCAGTAGTTAAAATGCTCTGAAATTAATTTTAAAGTGCATGTGCAGTCGTTATTTAGTTTATCATCTACCGCACAAATCATTGGGCATGGCTCGAAAGGTCTTTCACAAGCGACCATATTTTTGTCTTGACCTCATTCCATATCCCTTTAACAGGGAACATAAAATGAACCTTTAATAAAGCCAGTGAAAGTCCACAAGGTTCGGAAAGAAGCATATGTATGGCCATATTATTTGTCACGGAATTCGATGTGCTGGTAGCATTTCTCTGGCATACCCTTCACACAATCCATTTTGGTGCAGAAGCAGTCATCGCGCGGAGGGTCTGAAAGAGGTATAAAAGGGCATTACAAAGGAATCATCGCGCTTTTTTTCATTCGTGTCTATCAATCATCATCGCAGCAATCACCATATTCATTTGCGTTTATAGCCTCATTCACGCAGTTCATCCATACCTATATTTGTCAATCTCTACCACTGTTTCCATTCAACAGACAGACAGACAGACAGAAACACTTTATTATGCACACCAGTAAAGTTAAAAATTAGAAAAAACATATTACAATAACAGAAAATACTTATAACTAGTGCCATACATGGCGGCCTTATCGCTGATAGTGATTTCTTCCAAACAACCATTAAGACGCTGACAACAGCCAAATGGCACTTTTTTCAATACCAATTTAGCAAAATGTGTATGGTTTGAGATAATGAGTAAAATATATGTTATTCTTGAACATATTTATGAGTGACCCGAGGTCATAAATACAAGATTAGGTAAAAAAATCACGATAGAAAAAATTCGTAAACAAACCTCTAAAAATTAGTTTTAGACTTAGATATCAGTGTAATTAGGAGACGGACACTAGTAATTTTTTAAATTATGACGTATTATATTTTGACAAAGGACATTGCTGGTTTATATTTTGGTTTAATTAAAAAACTCACACTTATTTAATTGTTTTTAAAAAGTCGAAACGTATCGCATCTTCCTTCTCTTTCACTCTTATCTTATAAGATCTGACAGTGTCGGAAGAGACGTCTTGCTACACGGACGCACGTCGCTCTTTGCTCCGTTCGCCGTTCAATATTCAATAAATAAAAATAATCAATTCTTACAAACGTTAATAGAGTTCATATGGTCTAAAAATTTGATATCCTAGTAATTAGGAAGTTTGGCTCAACGGTTAGAGAGCAACTTACGTCAGCGGTGGTACGGATGTAACACTGAGATCGAACCTCACTACAGTGAAATCTTTTTGCATGTTTTTTTTCATAACGTTGTTGTTAGATTTTTTCTCCGATGTTTTCAAGCTTTTATAAATTAAAATTTAGTTTCACCTGTCCCGAAGCCACAGATTAGAAAATAGTTACTACGAAACCGGATGCTTATTATCAAATCTTGCAAAAAGTTGAAATCTCGCATTATAGGTACGTGTGTAAATTTTATTGCAAACAATGGTATGAAAATTGAATGATGCTGATGATCTGATGATGGAGCCGGAAAGTTGCCATAGGAACTCGGGAGTTAAAAGACACAGCCCCACCGAGTTTGGACTTATTTTCTTTGTCTTGACGAGTACTTTAGTGCTAGATGGTAACCAAGGTCTGATGATGGAGCTGGAAGGTGGTCATAGGAATTCAACAATTAATTGTCATAGCCCCATCGAGTTTGGGCTCTTTTGATTTGTCTTGACGATTACATTGGTGCTAGACAGTAACCAGGGTCTGATGATGGAGCTGGAAGGTGGTCATAGGAACCCAGCAATTAAACGACGTAACCCCAATAACCCCATCGAGCTTGGGATCATTTGATTTGTCTTGACGAGTACTTTGGTGCTAGATGGTAACCAGGGTCTGATGAAGGTGCTGGAAGGTGGTTAAGGGATGACAGTAATTAAACGAGTACATTGGTGTTAAATTCTAAGTCGCTGTTAAAGTCTACGTTATGGCTCATCTATTCGGGAGAACGGTGACTGCCGATTCGGAGCCCCACGCGCACCACTCGATGTCAGCGTGTAATGCCGCTAACTTATAAACGATGAAGGAAAACATCGTGAGGAAACCGACATGTAAGTACCTAGAGTGTACACCTCATGTGACATTTACCAACCCATACTTGGCCAGCGTGGTGGATTTATAACCTAGCCCCAGCCTAGATCTCTCCTTGCGAGTGAAGGCCCCGAATCCCAGCAGTGAGAACAAATAGTGGGTTGCTTACGCAGATTGTAACCAGGTCTGATGATTAAGCTGAAAGATGGCCCTACGTAGTTTAATTTTGCAAGAGACGTCATTTCTTTAATACTACATTTTTAAATTTGGCGATGTATTGAAAATAAATCGCTGCTTTGAGACAAAAGAGCCACAACTCAAAATTCAGTTATTTTATTTTTCAACTTTCCTACTTCTGACGATTTTCTACCATTCTCTATGTATTTATATTGGCTATTACTTGATTATTTCTACATTGTGTTAAAATTAATAATCATAAGAATAAAGTTAATATAAATGTGTGGAAGTGGGGTTTGTATAAAATAGACATGATTTTTGCCGTTTTCATAGATATTGGTACGGAATACTTCATTCGTTCATTCGACTTGCACTTGGCTTATTTTATATACATTTGATACATCTTATGTGTCATGTAAAAATACCGTGTAATTAGTCTCTTAGCCCTCTAAAACCCATTCGGCCGTCAACCGTCAACCGTCGGCTCGACGATGCGAATGTGAAAAAAATTATCTAAATTTTAAGTTAGTAAGCAGCAATGGGTGCGACACCCATTGCTGCTTCCGTATAATCTTAGTTGGGCCGTTCCCCTCTTAACACACGGTAATATTTCTTATATGGGAGGCCTGTGAGAGCCAGACCAGCAACCATGACTCGTCGAATCGACGAAGTTTTGTATTAATGACACTTTTTTACAATAAGGAAGTTTCCAATTGCATAAAATCAAAAAATAATTACATCGATTTAAAGATAACAGAAATAAATTATACAAACTGCAAAAAATACTTGGATATCTCAATAAATGACGAATCTGTGAACATTTTAAAATTACTAATTAAAAATCAAAAAGCCGCGCGGCGCGTTCACCGTGTCACCGTTCACGTCACGATTTACGACGCGGTCACACTGTAGGTTAGAAAGGACGCAATAGAATCTGATTTCGCGGCAGAGAAACCAAAATTTCGTGCTAATACTATCTCGAATGTGGTGACGTATAGCATTGAGACTATTGTCATAGTTTAAATTGTTTTATTCGCAGACGATACCTCTGTGTTATTTCAAGTTAAGAGAGGGGGGCAAATGGATTACTGTAGAATAAATAAAAAATTTAAATATTTTGAGCAACTGGTTCGATGCCAACAACTTAGCTTTAAATCCGGGAAAAACAAAATGTATACGTTTTTCACTGTCAAATTTACATAACTTTAACGTGAAAATAGCCATAAAAGGTCAAATAATTGAACCAATCCAATCCACAACATTTTTAGGAATAACCATTGACTCCAAACTCCAATGGTGTCCTCATATAAATAAATTGGCGGACAAACTTAGTTCAGCTGCACATGCTGTTCGCCAAATAAGAAGAATATCAGATGTGGCAACTGCCAGGCTTGTTTACCATGGATACTTCCACAGCATAATGTCTTACGGTATATTATTGTGGGGTTCGGCGGCAGATAGAAATACAATATTTGTGCTACAAAAGAGAGCAATACGCGCTATCTATAAGTTAGGTCCGAGACAATCTTTGAGAGATTTATTTAATACAATTGGAATCCTCACAGTGCCATCGCTTTACATATATGAGTGCATCATGTATGCTAGAAAAAATATAGTTCTTATAGTTCGTTGTAACTTTGATCGAAGTTTCAATAATAGTGTATTTATGACGTACTAAAAAAAACTACTCATCAAATCGAGTTCAAACCAATTTTCGTTGGTAGTTTACATAGTAATGTACATCATATATTTTTTTTAGATTTTTCATTCTCTTACTTTAGAAGTTAGAGGGGGACACACATTTTGCCACTTTGGAAGTGTGTCTTGCGCAAATTATTCAGTGTAGACGAAAATGATTTTAGAGACCTCAAATGCAAGACTCTCTAAAGAACTCTGCTACTGCAAGACCTTAGACCCTGGATGGACATATTGATCAAACTCAAAAACACAAGACAATATCTTGATGAAACACAAGACGTTGGCGAAATTGTGCTCACCAAACATTTATCTCACACAAATATATTTCACAACCAAATAGAAGCCAGAAATGAATCGAAGATGAAGAATCCGATGACATAAATAAAAACCAGAAATTAATAGAAGATGAGGAAGAAGAAGACTTTAATCAGCTGACTATTATTTAATTTTATTTTACTTAAAAATTAAGACTAACAAATTGTCTTGCCAGACATATTGCATGCCTCTCGCAGAGGCCAGTTTGTATGGGGCAACTTTTAAAATGTTTTGTATTATCTTATCTTACCTACAAACAGCAATAAAGATTTTTGTATTTGTATTTGTCAACATCATTTTTAAAGACCTATTGATAGAAACCCCACACGTGTAGGTTTGATGAAAAAAAAAATTTTGAGTTTCAGTTCTCAGTATGGGGGGCAACCCTAATTTTTCTTTTTGTTTAATTTTTTTTTTCAAATCTTAATGCGGTTCACAGAATACATTATACTTACCAAGTTCCAACAGTGTAGTTTTCATAGTTTCGGCAAAAAGTGGCTGTGACATACGGACGGACAGACAGACAGACAGACATGACGAATCTATAAGGGTTCTGTTTTTACGTTTTACGGAACCCTAAAAAACGACGCCAACTTTACCCAAACCCCTTTATATAAAACGAATTTGTTCTCATGTAGGATATATAATTATGTATACTGAATGTAATAATTATTTTTTGTAACTTTGACTTTCACAAAGCCTTTTTACAAATGTTGTTGTAATTGACGAGACTCCTTTACAGCTGAAATTTTAATATCTACATTGTTATTTGACATTTTAAAACTAACTATTTGCATGATATAAATAGGCTTGTTTCTACTAAGAATTAATTGGATGGATTAGAGGTTCTTACTATTGATTAAGATATAGAGATTTTAAAAAATAAAACAGTTTATCAAAATAAGTAAAGATTATGAATATTTTTAGTAAAGAAAATCTGAAAAAATAGGCATTGAGTCACGTGACAGTTAACACCAATCAGAAAATGTGACGTCACAGCGTCACACCGTACTAAACATCACTAGACATTACTAATGTTGTTGACATTTTTATAGTACTAATATTATTATTATTTTTTTTTATTTATTCTTCGCCATGGATACTAGTTCTTCAGCCGCTTAACTGAACTAGTTTGTTATTGTTTTACCACTATTCTTGAGGAAAAGTGACAGTTTTTTTAACATTTACATTACTAAGATTATATATACTGTGGCAAATACTTTCATCAAAATGATCTTCACAAAAATACATTCTTGATTTAGTGGCCATCATTCCTCCTCGCAAGCGTTTGCCACTTTTTTCGCATTTGTGGATCGTTTGGAACATAGATGAATAATTTTTTTGGCGTATTTATACTTGTGCTTGTAAACTGGGGCACTATGCAGTTCTTGTAATACGAGGGATTCATTTTAAATTAAAAACGTTGACAAAGTCCTTACACAAACACATATGTTTGCCCCGGCGTGACATCATTCAAGACGCCATAACAGTCTGGAGCGTTTTTGTGCAGAAATTTGTTTGCTTTTTTGAAATGCAAAATACATATTGTAAATGTAAGTTTTTTTTCAAAAATATAGATGTTTCGGAATACTATCAACATTAAGCTATATTATTAACCAATTTTTTAAATTTAGTACAAAAGCCTATTCCAAAATCTCTTCCATTACAATTTATAAATGTTTCATTTTACAAACGTTTCGCATGTTTTACATTTTTAAAACATAATAATAACTTATGAAATAAAAATAATTTTGTAAAATTTTGTTTGTGGACCTTTCGTTACAAAACAGCAAACTGGTATTGTTGTAAAATCTTGTTTTTCGTGTTGTAATGAGCAATAGTTGTGGATTATTAACTCGCGGGCTCGTCTATTGATGATGATGATAACTATTATGGTTGTATTTAAATATACGTATTTAATGATTGACAACGTTCATAGCGCGTTGAAAACACTAGCTTTCGTCGATCACCGAAGTTAAGCAACGGCCGGCGTAGTCAGTACTTAGATGGGTGACCGCCTGGGAATGGGAACACTATGTAATGTTGGCTTTTTGCTGTAGCTACTTTTATGCAATTAATGTTCGTGTCGAATAAATCTATTTGACTTCAAATAGATGAGTGAGTAGCGCTTATAATAATTAAATTAATTTATTTTTCGAGTGCTTATTGGTGATTTTGAAGTCGGTTTAATTTTGTGTATAAAATAAATTAATTAGTAATTGGTAATTGTGTATTATTGTAATTGTATACCGTACATTCACTAAAATAATTAGACAAAAATTAGACAATCTGGCGAAAAGAAATCTCATTATGTCTGTAAGCGGTGGAAAGTTAGTTATTATTTATAGGCTTTACTCATAAAATTTCGATAATGTTCTTCACAATCTGAAAAAGTGCAAAAAAATATTTTGTAATAACAATAGTTATTTGTTATACAAGAGTGCAAAGTGGCTTTTTAACCGCGTGCTCAATTTTGATGACCGAGCAAGCGAAGGATTCTAAAGTTGAATCACGAGCGTAGCGAGGGATTCAAAAATTAGAATCCTGAGCGTAGCAAGGGAATCAAAAGGGCACAAGGTGAAAAATCTTTGCACTCGAGTGTAACACGTAATTTTTCATCCCCCCCTAGCGAGGAAATTACTAAACGCTTTGCGCGTTTTCAGTTTCAGTCGATTCTGTTGGCGTTAAATAAACTTCTTGGTCGCTAGAATCACTTATTATTATGGTATTTCGGTTTTTCACTTGTATTCAATTTTATAAGTTTTAAACTTAAGTTTATTTAGCCATGGTTTTAACAATAACAATATGACGTGAAAATATGAAAGGTTGACCGATTGAGGTAAGGAGTTTCATGTGTACATGAAAAAGTGTCCGCCCAAATGCATTAAATTATAGTAGCGCTAAATTTGCATCAGGGTACATTTTTAAAGGAAATTAATAAACGTACTATTCAGAATTCATGAAAGAAAAATATTGGCAGTCATAGGCACTGCCGATAGAAGTGGTAACTTATAACTCAGAATTTGATTTTTACTTTGGAAACTACGCGTGTGAAACCAGAGGGCGTGGTTATGAGCATGGCCATCTAGAAATGCTGACACATTTTTAAATGGCCAATGGGAAAGGCTGAGGCATTTCTAGATGGCCATTGGCTGTGATCACGAGTTTACCCGAAGATTTCTTATCATTCCCGAGCGTGACGCTAGAATTAAATTGACAGCCCACGAAAAATCTGTCTTTGGCGCGCCAAAAGAAGTTTTGACTTTAAAATTTATTGTACCTACATGTTTTCTCAAAATAGTAATTATTTATTTGATGTTAAATTTACTACATTATTTTGTACTGTACAAGTAGTTGAAATTATCTATTAGTTACTTTTTTAGTAGTCAATAATATTTAATTATTTAATTCGGCAACTCGGCATACTTCAATTCGATTACAATTGATTCATTCATAGCATTTCAAAATGTTTGCCATTTGAAATAACATTCTTTACCTCTATCCTCCATACGTGAAAAGAAAATTGCGCGCAAAGCATTTAAAAAAAAGTACACCAAAGAGGTTCCGAGTATGAGTTTTTAACAAATTAAAAATAAATGTATGATGAATTCGGCACCAAGGAGGTAGAAATAAATAGGTTAAATTATGTTTTGAATTCAAAACCTCAGTACACACGATGTTCTAAATTCAAATTTACTTTAACCTCTAGAGGGTAAAAACGACTTTTGCGCCCTGATATCGAGGAGCAAAAGTACTCTTTCCGAGCTGGTGGGATGAAAAATATTTTTAAAAGCGTCATCTATGATCTTCGCGCGGTAGCTTTTTGTTTCCATCAATCCTAACTAATAATGTCGTCGGCTGAACGCGGTTTGCATGTGGGGGCGCTGTCTTATCGAAGTTTTTAAGAGGCGTGGCTTAAATTTGAATTTGTGAATTTCATTTATGTGTTGTCAACACCTTAAAGGCAGGAAAAAAACACAAAAAATATACATAATGATGATAGGGTGTGAGGGAAAAACAAAATTACGAAAATTAGTAAGTTGTCACTTAATTACTAGAATATATATAAACTACGTAATAATACTATACACACATAATTGCTAAAATACATATTAATACTATACAATAAATACATAAATACTATTATACCTACCATACAAAATATTAACAAAAATAATGTACAATGCACATGATCAAAAACAATGAACAACACAGAAACTAGTGAAAAAAAAACAGGAAAAAAGGAAAATCAAGAACGAGAAGATGAGAGAAAAACAGAGATGAATTAAGAGACCAATTCGGAAAGATAGTGTTTCTTAATCTGAGCCTTGAAAGATTCTAAGCTCTGCGCGCGTCTGATGCCCACCGGAAGGGCATTCCAGAGACTCATATTCATCGTCTTTTTGTCGGGTATCGTCGGCTATTGATCGGTCGAGAGGTTATAAAATAGCATCATCCATCTGGTAGACTATCTCCTAAGACGTAAGATCAGATTATCCTTTATGAAACGTAAGCCCCTGCCTACGGATCCCGCTATTCAGATTCGGCACTTGTAGAGCATGCCTCTAACTTCACTTTTACGACTTTTAGTATTGTCTTAAAACTACGTACCTTCAGTCAAATCATCGTTATAGTAGAGGAGTATGGCAGGAATATGCAGGTTATCCGGTAGCGCCACTTCGTTGTACCGATCGCGCTCGTCTGGGATGCCGTTCTCAGCGAGGGTCTTCTGGAAGCAGACCCGGCGGCCCAGGTACCGCCAGGAGTAGGACATGGCGTGAGAGTTGTGGGGCAGGTAACGCATCATGATCTGGTAGACCGTCTCCTCGGAGCACACTTCTAGGGTTACAGTAGATCCTGTGTGAAATTTTAAATTTATGCGTTACTATACCTCATTCCAAATTTCTGTGAATAAAAGGTAAACAAACCAATGTCACTCTCAATATGACAGACCAGCATTTCTCAACCATTGTTTTACAAGATAGTTTGTAGTACCTTTCATTGCTTGCCCTTTTAAATCTTCGTCGCAAAACAAGGCTAAATATATATGTATGGATATCATAAACACCCAAATATATTATGTTCCCACTGCTGGGACTTGGAACAATCAACACATTGCCGCTGTAAAAAATCGTCAGACACAAGAATCTGCAATTTCTGAACATTTGATTGATGCTAAAACTGGTCATTGGATCGAGATCCATGACACGAAGGTTCTATCTACCGAATGTCATTACTACGCAAGAATGGTTCGGGAAGCATTGGAAAAAACATAGGTATATATTTCAACTACGACGCGATGACCACGATGCCAATAACCGAAAACTACCCGGTTTACGGTTATCGGCGTCGCGGAATCCTCTAATAAATAAATGTGTGCATAGCGCACTGAGTTTGGAGAAACCTGATATGGTTAGTGTTGTGTGTAGTGTTGGTCACCCTGCGATTTTTGAAGCCCAAATGAGGGTAGATGGAGATCTCCTCTCATTTCATAATGAGAGTATGGCGGGCATACGTACATTTATTACCCCACGTAAAAAAAGGAAAGGCAAAGCATTTGAGTTCGGAGAAAATGAAAATGTTTATTAGCACATAAAAACTTAAGCTACTTACAAACACCAACTTAATTAAATTTGTAGGGTAGATTACAACAAAAGAAATAAAGTAAAAATAAGTCGGTGAACACTAGATCCCACACTAGGGTGACCTGTGACGTGGGTATCCAGGCTCCTTCTTATGCAAGGGTATTTAAAAAACAAACAAAGTTTAGAATAAAAGGACATAATATATGGACATAATAACAATGCATGCCAGATAATGAAAAAAATAACTAATAAAGGGTATTTGTTAAAAGTTATCATATTTCATTATACAGGGGTATTAGTGACTTGTAATGAGCGAGAGACAAACAGTGTGCGAGGGAGAGGTGAATATGTATGCGGTAGTGTGTGTTGTTAATATGCGAGTTGGTTTTGTTGTGAGTGTAGTGTAATAATAAATAGATGATCAGAATAGTTACATAGTATTTTGGTGTGTTGTGTTGTGTGGCGCCACCATGCTATTACGACGAGTGCGTTGCGGTTTAGCGGTGGTCGTAGTGTGCGTCGAGTAAGCAGGCTGTTGATCGCATGAATGTGTGCCTAACAGGAACAAATGTAATTTCTCAGACTTCTCTTGACTAAGAGAACACTACGGTACCTACTCGTATACCTTTTTTAAATTTACTTAAACTTAAAGTGTAAAATATATACATAAATACGAGTAATACCCTTGTGTCTTTTGTATATTTACTAAATTTAAAGTATAAAATATATAAGACACAAGTTTGTTTTGAATAAACATACAAAAAGTTTTAAATAGAAGATACATAATTTGCATATACTATTTTAAAATATAATTAATCAAATTTAAACAAAACATTAAATATCATGATGTTTTATATTTATAGGTAGGTACTAGCGGTCCGTTTAGGCTTTCGAATATTATTACATGTATAGTGACCATTAATCCAAACAAAAACTATCCTATCCTTCTAGTTGGATCAAACTAAACACACAATTGACTAAATAGTTAATGAGTCCACTGCAGGCAAACAACTTTCCATTAATTTAAATATATTAAAATGTGTTAACATCTTTGTTAATTCAAAAGCAATTTTCTATTACTTGTACCTATAGGTTTGCATTAGGCTACAAAAAACTAACCATAAAAGTTGTTCACGATTAGAGAAGACACTCCTGGTATTTAATTTATTTGTAGTAATAGGACTAAGCAAGCACACCAATGTCAAATCTTGGCTCAGGCACAATGCAAATTCTTACTACCTATATACCTGAGCACTGATAAGCGTTTAGCAGTCGATGTGTGAGTGGTTGTGGAACGATACTGTGCATTTCATACGGGTTTACTTTGAAATAGTATAACTAATTATAAAGAATTTGTTCTTTTTTGAAAATGTCATAAAATGTAATTGTTATGAAAACAATTGAAATTTTAACAGCGTAAAAGTAGTAGTGGCATGTTTTAAGTACAAAAAAAAAAAAAAAAAAAAAAACTTATAATTTAAGTATTTTAGTGTGCATGTGAAAATCAAAGAAACAGACATAATAATAATCATCATCATCTTCGGTGATAGTAGATAGACGGACGTCATACCCCGTGACGTTACTTTAGTACCTTTAACAGATTTACTGTGTCTTTGGAACTTTGGGTCATTAACCAGTGAGATATCTTTTTTTTACATTTAAATCGCGACAGTTCCAAAATGTCCAGCTTTCTGTCCAAAGTTTGGTAAATAAATGGACCTTTAAATGAGTATGCATTCTGAGCATGATTGGTTTTTGTATTGGGCAGACTCCAGGTGTTACGTCGTCGATTGTAATTTCGCTTGCTGGGTACCGTCGTGTTTAAAGCCGATTTATGAAAACGTAATGTTACTGCTAGAATATATAATTGGCGGACTGTCAAGTAGTGGGTATCTTTGTATAATTGTTCCGTTGGATATCTGAACGGTTTTTTGTATGCTACCTTTAAAAGAGCTCTTTGGGCTCTTTCTACCTTGAGCAGCCGAGTTTCTGCAGCAGACCCCCAACAGACGATACAGTAGTTGACAATCGACTGGCATAAGGCCAAATAAACTATTCTTAGAGTTTTCGGGTCAGCTACGGATCCAAGTCGCTTGAATATGTAGATCATTTTACGTAATCGACCGCGTAGGAGAATTAAGTGGTTGTGGAATGTTAATTTATTATCTATCAGTACCCCAAGATATTTAATATGATCTACACACTCCAACAACGGGCAATCGCATTGTGCTGATTTGGCATAGTCACAGTAGTGTATTTTGAGCAAAAGCTCATTTTTGGGTCGACTTTTCTGGGTGATTCGAAAAGCTACATACTTGGTCTTGGTCGCGTTTAGTGTAAGAAGGTTATACTGCAACCAGTTAGCTACTATCGCTAACCCTTCTTCAGCCACTTTGACAACCTCTTCCCAACTATCACCATGACATATAAGTGCAGTATCATCTGCGAATGAGTATATATTTGCTTTATTTATTTTTAACTGGCACAGGCTATTAATATAGGTTAAAAAGAGCGTCGGCCCAAGCACGCTTCCTTGTGGAATTCCGTAGCTTAGTGAGGTATAGTCGCTGAACTGAGACATGATCTGTACTCGCTGTTTTCTTCCGCTTAGATATGAACGGAACCAGCTCAGGGCCACACCTCGAACTCCCAGGAACTCCATTTTTTTTAGCAGTATTGGCCAACTCACCGTATCAAAAGCCTTAGCCATATCGAGAAAGACTCCAATACATTTTTTGCCCGTATCCAGATTAGCCGTTACTTGATTTACTAAAGTAACTACGGCATCTTCAGTTGACTTATTGTGTCTAAAGCCATACTGGTGGGGCGAGAGCACTTGATTTTTCTCCAGAAAGTTTAGTAAACGTCTGTTGACAATTTTTTCTAATATCTTAGAAAGTGCCGGCAGCAATGATATGGGGCGATAATTAGATTCTAATGACGTGGAGCCGGATTTATGAATGGGACAAATATCAGCCGTTTTAAAGCACTTTGGCACCACAGCTTGGACCATACTCAAGTTGCAAATGTGAGCAATAGGTGAAGCTAATAAGTGTTTACCATGTTTTAAGACTTTATTATTTATTTGATCACTGCCAGGAGCTGAGGATAGTTTTAGACTAGAAATAACTTTAATAATTTCAGCTGTATCAGTCGGAGCAAAAAATAAGGAGCCAGAGGGTGTGGTATTGTCGGACTTAATAGAATTCGCAAGTTGTTGTTCAGATTGATCCAATTTTAGAAGGATATTATCTGCAAGTTCACTTCCAACAGTTGTAAAGAAACTATTTACGTGATTTAGGGACTCTTTTCCTGTACTCTTAACCTTGAGTAGATGGTCTGTTTTAGGTTTAGTTAATTTAATGTCACAGATTTGTTTGACAGTATTCCATAACTTTTTAGTGTTTTTTTGGTGTTTGGTAAGTTGATCAGATTCGTATTGGTTTTTTAGACTACGTATTAAACGATTATAGTGGTTACGATAATCCTTATATTTAATTTGAAGGGCACTGTTGTTGGGGTCTTTTCTAGCTTGATCGTGCAATACATCTTTGATTTTAGAACATCTAATCAACGCTTTGGTCATCCATGGTTGCTTAGCTACTTTAGAACTACGAAGTTTTGTTTGGGTGGTACTACTTTTAATGGCTAATCCAATGACCTCGACAAGAAGTTCTGCTGCTGTGTTAACGTCCGATTCGTTATAAAAGTCATCCCAGTTTATATTACTTAGTATTTTATTTATGTCATCATAGTTGGTTTTAGTCAGAACTTTAGACTCAGAAGCTTTATTTATAAATTTTGTATCAATGCCAGTTATGACAGTTCTATGGTCTGTAATATCGGAGTCATATACTATTACGCGTGATTTTTTCTTTGTTCTGATCATAGTGTGGTCTAAACAATTACTCTCTCGTGTGGGAAGCACATGTCCCGGTATAAACCCATAGTGAGCCATTAAGTCAAGATAGTCTGAGGATCTTCCATCTATAGCAGTGGGCTTAATATCTATATTTATGTCGCCAGTTATAACAACTGACTCAGTCATAGTAACAGACATTATGTTTTCAATTGATATGAGAAAGTCACCGATGTTGTATGTTGCTGGGCTGCGATATAAGGCAATGACGGTGAGCAAATTGCCTAGTTTGAGGAGAAGACAGTTTGCGTCATTGAATTGTGGTTCAGTTACTTCAACCTCAAGTCCCTTTTTTATGAAAACTACCAGACCGTCGTTTTGGTTTTTTAGTATTTTGGAGTAGTAACAATTGTAATTTAGTAAATTTATTCCTTCGAAACTTGTATTTATCCATGCTTCACTTAATATAATTATATCTGGAATAAATTCAAGTTTTGCTAGGTAAACTAGAAATTTGTCTAGGTTGGCACGGACACTTCGTATGTTTTGTGACACAATAGTAATTTGTTGCTCAAATTTACCTAGTTTAATTCCACATTCATCCGCTGTGCTAACCAGAAAGCTGTCTATCAAATTTGTGTTGTCAATGCTGTCTAATAAATCTATGCTATTCATTGTTTTTCAGTTTTTCCAATAATGTCACAGGTAGTCTACCTGTGATTAGAAAAAAGTATTTTAAAACAAGTGTAGGCATTGACAACAATATTAATAGTTCAACAGACAACTTCCCTTTCGACATGGAATATTTTTTATATATAGTGAGCTGAGTCTTGTACAATACTTCGTACGAGTGTAGATTTGTGTATGTGTATAGTTTGCAGTGAGATATTAAACAAGTTTTTGAGGCATTATCTATGTGTGCAGCCAATAGGCCGATTATCGACGTCAGTTGTGTATGGTCGTCGCCACGCGCACACTGGTTCTTGCTCTGTTCCAAAAACCTATTTGCCAGAACAAATGCCCCTGTAACTTGATAATACTTTATCTTTAGTGCGTAGCGCAAATTAAACATTGTTGAAATCTGTGCCCAGAACAAAAAGTACAGTAGTCGGGAATGATTTTCAGTGCTACTTACGTTAGTAGGGGAATACAATAAGTTGCCTTTGATCAAAAGTGCACGGTTTACATGATCAGGCCAAAAAACAAACGGAATGCTTTTGATTTTTAGTTTTGTTAGATATACAATATGATATTTAATTGAGTACATGTAATATACGTAGTTATATTTAAATCGTGGAGTATTTGTAAATGTGTGTATAGTGTGTATAAAATATACTGGGATGCATTGATGATATTGAGGACGTCTTGTAACGGTAAAAATAGAACAAAAATAGTACATGCATAGTATAAAGAAAACAAATAAATTAATATTAGACAGTAGTATAGACGAGATATTAACACGAGGTATTTTGTTATAACCACGACTGCCAATGAAATTTCGTGGATTCATTGGTAGCGTATTAAATGTTTCGAAGTAACATGAATCTAGTCATTTAGTGTCCAGATTATCAAGGTCACTTTCTTTAACAATCCGGATACAGGGGGAACCCTTTTTTTTTACGTAAAAATATACGACCGTTGGTCGTCCAGCAAAAGATATAGTCGTTGTCTTTAGCGTGTTTACGGGCGAGGTAGAAGAGTTTCCGTTCCTTAATTGTTAGGCTTTCTGACATATATACGGGCTGGCTCGGCCCCTCAACATGAATGTTGGATGTAGTCAGCTGATTCTGCTTTTTGTAACGTTTATATGCGCGTAAAAAGTCATCTCGTAGCATGACAGTACTAAACTCGACGATAAGGGGTTTGCTTGTTGATTTGTGGTTCACTCGGTACACGTCGCTAATTGCATTGTTTTGAAAAGGCACACCGAAAATTCTCGCCGCGCTGAGTATAATTTTAGCAATATTTTCCTTGGTCTCTTTAGGTGTAACTGGGATGTTGTGTATTTCAATGCTAGTTTTCCGAGTCTTACGATCCAAATTATCTACTTTAATCTCAAGTTCCATAATGTAGTCTTTATCAGCGGCCCTTTCACGTTCAAGCGAACCAATCTTTAACAAAACCTCTTCATACTTGGATGACATAGCCTGGACCGTCTGCTTTACCTCGCTTATGGAGTCGAGGACTGTGTTAAGTTTAGCGTCCTGCTGCTTCTGTAGGGATATAAATAATTCCAAGATCTCAGTTTTACTGATGCTATCTTCATCGGCGTTATCTTCTCGCTTGCGTTTTGCAGAGTTTTTAGTTCTGCAAGTGATGTTACTGCCAGACGAGGCAGCACTTAGTCTGCCCGCGGCTTCCTCTCCGATTTCTGAGATGTTTGAGTCAGAAGAATAATGACGCATAGGCTTGATGGAAAGCACCTGGTGTAGCGGCGAAGCGAAAGCAGATAGAGAGGGCGATGTTTCGACAGGTGGTGGTGAGCGATTGATGGGCATTTTTGTTTTTGTTTGTTGTTGCCACAGTTGTAGCCGCTGGTCACTTTTGCCCAACTACCCTCTTTATTTTATTAGGTTTTATGTTTTGCTTCGCTGACTTGTGTTTTCAGAATTAGGTTTCTTCCGTTGTACTTATAATCCAGTGGCTATGAGGTTATGGAAAATCCAGCAGTGTATTTAGTCCATGAGTATTTAAACTTTCGTCACTTTTTAACTCGCGAAAAACACTCCACGTTGAATATTTGACCGTGTTTGTGTCAAAAAATTTTTGGCGCAAATAATTATGTTTCACTCGTTACAATTCACTCAATTATTCGTGTTTTAAAGATTTTATTTTTACGGAGTCACTTAGCACGCGTCTTACTATCGCAGCGTCCGAACGAAAATGTGCTGAAAGAAGAATGTAACACTAGAACCAGTGACTTAGAAAAGTAATTTAGATGTTTCCTTATATGAAAACGTTCATTTTATTTTTAACAATAATTAAATCTCGTTCGAATTGTCCTCGTATTACCCAAAACTGATCATAACACTATGATGTAATATTCTGGAAACACATACAAAAGTTTCGATCAAAATAACACAAAATTTATGGCATTTTAGAGTGAAAATTATACAAGCTTTTGATAGTAAACAGCGTAATTTGGAACACGTATTTAGGTTTGCGATTTTCTCTCAACTCGTTACGACACAAGAAACCTTTTTCTCGGAGTTCTTTAGTCATACTCTTACTCTTTTATTGATAACGAGTAGTTACATGTCATAATATTCAAGATATTCAAATATTACCAATAGAAGTCAATAATTAAAAAAAAAACAGACGTCAACTTAAGATCCCATTACAATAAAAATCAAATAATACATTACATTAAAATCAAATTACATTACAATTAGAAATTCCAAATTAATGACAAAAATAAATAGAGTAAAATTAATCCATACTTGAGTATAATGGAAATGGGCATTTTCACATTATGGGCATGAGAGGGGTATATTAGAAAAATAGGCGCGTCCTTAATAAGAATAATTTGATGAAAAGAAGTATAAATGTCTTGAACATTGAGAGTTTGAGAAACACAGATCAAATTGCTAGTACTTAAAAACATTTTTCTATCATCCTACCATTACTTTCTATAACTTTTAAAATAAGATAGTATAGAATTATTTGATCAATACAAATCTAAGTATATGGTATTTAAGATCGCAATAAAGTCGAATCCTATTTGTGAAAAATATTTTAAGGCAATTTCATAAAAATACTAAGATTAAACAATGTTTATGTTATGGTATCACCTTTTTTTTGGTTTGTTTTGGTTTTCTACACACCTTGCTGGAACGCACTATAGTCTATTTATTGGTTGAGGTAGACGAGATCTAATCATTAATTATTTCGTCCAAATCATTACCTAGCACTTCTTTGTACTGTCCCAAAGATATTAGATGTTTTACCTTTATGCCCTGTAATTATACTGTAAGCATTGACTTTCAAACCGGAACAGTGATGTTTTCACATTACTGCTTATCGATAGAATAACTAACTAAGGTGTGGTACTTTCCCAGGTGGACTCTGCAAAGAGTCCTATCACTACAAAAGTATTTCTAGTAAAATAGAATGCGTTCCCTGGTCGATATCTACTAGATAATGTAGGTTCGTCATCGTTATGATCATCATCTTTAAAAAACTCATATGAAGGCCATTAGAGAATAGAATCTCTTTTCTTTTTCTCCAATCTTCTTTTTTGTACCATACAAGTGATGCAGCAGAATTTATTTTGCTTTGTTTTTGCTTATCGTTTTGTAACATATATTTCAGAGCATAAAGAACACCAATCTCACCCACCAGTAATAGAATTAGTGATCCGTATAGGCCTGGTCTTGGCCGTCGCCTTCCCTTTCACGAGGCTGTCGTCGAGCCACCAGGGCCGGCGCAGGGGGCGCCACTTGGGCGACGGCACGGCGGGCTGGCGGCTGCCCGCTCCGAACCGGTAGTACGGGCCCACGACGCCGGTCACGGGGTGCGTGTATTGGACCCACTCGTCGCCGTTGAACCAGTGGCTCACGTCCTTGCCAGCGAACGCGAGGATTGTGCTGACCAACTAGAAGAACCAAACTGTAAATGAGTTTCAGAATTCTTCTGAAACTTCTTCAAACAATTTGAAACCCGACAACGAAACAACAAACAGAAATATCGCAAAGATACTACTACTTCTTACGAATTAGTGCCAAAGTGGCGGGCTTATTGCCCTTTACGTCCCTCTAGCTGCGTTAAACACTGTGCGCTTATGGACAGGCGTGTTGCTTACCATAAGCCATAAGGCATAGTTATATCATTTGTCCAGTCACTCTATAAAAAATATTCTCTTCCAGGTAACAGCTAAGATGTGGTAGGTACCTATTGTGTTAAATTAATCTTGAATATAGACAAATTAAACCACAGAGCTGTAATGCTTACTCACATCAAGCGAGATCTTATGTTTGATAGCGATTTACCTATCGTTAAGCAAACATCACGGCCTAGGATGTGACACGGTTAAATGGAAAGTACTATATCTACTCTAGATTTGAAGACACCCAGATACCTACTCGTATCTACCGGGAACACACATAATTGGGTAAAATGTTCCAGTTTTTCAGTACGCATGGTAAACGTACATTTGGACGTAAACAAAATAGAACTCGTTGTCACCATTTTGAAGAAAGTAATGAGTACTTACTTTAAAGACATTACATTAAACCCATGCCTGCAGTTTTGTCAGAATATTTGGCTTAGAAGAGTGATGATTATATTTAAAGTGCAGCAGCGATCTCAACGGCGTATTAGTTTAAACATTCATTTTGTTATTACCCTCTTTCCGTCGCAATAGAAATATCCTTGCTTGAAGCAGGGGCATTTCTCGACGCAGTTGTCCTCGCAGAACCAGCTCTGCACTGGGCACGTGCAGGTCTTGGGCAGACAGCGGCACGTCTTCATCTGCTCCTGGACCCAGTTCGTCAGGTCCAACACCTGGAATCATCCATCTTTACGAAAAGGCGTCACCATATACCTAATTTGGTTTGGGGATCGTACATAAAAATATTAGAACCATTTCGATCAGTTTTTCATTTGAGGTGCGCCCTCTTGCAAAACGCTGCGTTTTTTGTGCAGTTTTTATAGCTATCCAAAAGAAATATCAACTAATAAAAAATACATTACATTTCTGCAAAATCTGGGCTCGGATGTGCGGATCCGGTTCGCGATTCCCCATTTGGATACCGCTGCTCTATACCTACTCGTATTACCTATACCTACTACCATAAGGTAAGTTGCGATTGTGAATGTGTGTGAATGTTCAAATTCCACCTGCACCACTGAATATTGGGTCAAAAGCAGATGTACAAGTTGATCATCAATGGGCCATCATAACTGGATGGAAAACATCGTGAGGAAACCGGCATGTTCCATTAATCTTTCGAGGTCATGTGTCATCCGCCAACCCGCGTTGAGCCCGCGGCAGCGTGGTGGCTTCATGTCTTCACTCTCTCCTTGCGAGAGAAGACTCCCGAGTGCCTGCAGTGGGAACATGTAGTATCTATACTTATATAGACATTTTGTAAATAGAGCGAATTCTCAGAACTAAGCCTATTTGTAAGGGTTTCCTCACAAACAGAGACTTGCCTTCCCGTTGAGACTGACCCAGCAGTCGTCATGCTTGTTGTGCACGGCGATCTCGGCGGGCGTGTACCACTCTTGCTTTGTGTAAATCATTACTAAGTTAATTCAATTTATACTTTATTACGATTCAAAAGTTATACATGACAGATGAAATAAATAATTTCAACTGCAATAATATTTTATGTCAATGAAGGACTGACACTTTTTCGTCTTTAGGTAGATTTTTTATGCGGCACCTCCGTTGATTATCATTAAAAAGGTGAAAAGCGAGCAATGGAAAGATCCACACGCCTTTGAGGATTTAGTTGGTCTGAGCCATACGCTTGGGACTTATAATTTACATTCTCTTTGGCTTGGAGTTTCTCTGATGGATCGTTTTCGGAACGAGGTGATCTGCCGGAGAACCAAGGTGAAGGTGACCGACATAGCTCAACACATTCGCAGACTGATGTAGCAATGGGTCGGTCATATCTGTCATTGAATCGATAACCATTGGATTAGACGTGTTCTCGAGTGCAGGCCTCGAATTGGCAAACATAATGTCATGAACGTATACTATAACTGGACTGTGCACTGTTCTATCAAAACGAGCCAACTGAAAGGCATCAAAGTAGTACTACATCCCTTTCTAATAGGGTGTCCACACCAGGGGTGCTACGAATATTCGCATTCGCAAATGCGGAACATTCGCATTAATTAAGACATCTGCATTCGCATGCACATCCATCGCATCAGTTAATCCCGAGTTTTTACGGATTTACATCAACAAGCAACTACATGTAAGCTATGAGCTTCGTGTTTGTTTTGGTAATTGCTAACTTCTTTCGGCAACCGACGAAGTGGTGAAATTGGTGGAGATTTAACCGTTGTGAATTTTAAATTCTCTCCAAATTAGCATCCAGATATAAATTTGTCATATCCACCGGCTAGAGTTCCCAGCGAACAATTATTTAGTGGAGCTGGGTAATATAATTATAATCCACTAAGAAACAGGTTGGAAGCTGAGAAGGCTGCAACATTGCTATTTATTTCATATAATTTACCAATTTTCCAGTTTAATTATTAAACAAAGATTGTTTATTATGAAACTCGAAGTTGTTGTGTCATAAGTAAAACTAAAATCTTGTGGAATTTAGTTCTAAAATATGATTAAATAAATAAAAAGTTGGGTAAAATTTAGTTGATTTTCAGTTATTTATGCACTTAAAATATAAATAATTATCCTTTTAAAGCCCCAAAATCCGCATCCGCGGATTTGAACTTCAAATAATCCGCAGCCGCATCCGTGGATGTCTAAATTTTCGCATCCGTAATAACCCTGGTCCACTAATATACAACCTTGATTAAATAGCTTTCCTTATTGGGCAAGAGAAATAAATGCTTACAAACACTCAGCAGTACCCACTGCTGAGTGATTGCCAGTTGTTATTGGTGATAAATATTTTATGCACGAGTTAGATAAGTAGGTACGAGTTATAAAGATAGGTATATTACATGGTAATCTGACTAAGTATAAAGGTACCTAGATTTAATTTTTGACCGATTAAGAAATAAAACTATTATGATGATGTATTAGTAGATATTTATTGATATAATCTCTTAAGTATAATATTTACAAATCGAACGATCGCTCCGTGTTGGTATTCATTCATGGTGGTTGGTTCATCCTTAGGTATCCTAGAAGCATAAAATACAATACAAATTAATGTTAGCGGTTGCTTAAATTTTGTTGTTCAATTGTTATCTGAACTATTTTCGCTTCATTGTACAGACGCACCCAAACCTACTGTATTATTAGGTGTATAGATATTAGGTAAGTACTTATTTATGTTCGCAAAAACAACTCATATTCTGATGATATTATCTGAATGAGTTTTTATACAAATTACCCTATTGGATAGTCACTCTCATCCGTAAGTGAATACTTACCCGATTCCCTATACGTGGTCCGCGGATGATAAGTGGTAAGACATTATCTCTTGTCCAAGGTACCTTGTCTTAGTTTACCATCAGTAGAAAAATCTTTCGCTAAGCACACATTGAAATAAATCTCAGATTGACAACTGAAAAATCGACAACGCTGTATTTATGGACACCCTACTCCCCTACAATTTTAAAACCTTGTTTAATTGCTCACCTGTGGAAAGTTAAGCTGCAACCGCGATGCCATTCCTTTTTGCAACTACTTACGCAGCAAAAATACACCATATTAACTTATTTTCTAGAAAAAATAAGCTGGAAACACGCAATGTGCACTAGTAACTGATTACAACAAACAATATGAAGCAGCCATATTAATTTTGTTTACTCAACAGTGTTGCCGTTTATAGACTACGCTAATACTACTACCTACGTAACGTTTTTCACTTGGTAGTTTTATGTTCATTGTAATTTTCGTCAAGAAAGTCTAATCTATGTCAAAAAAACAGGTTACGATATTAGCGTATTATCTAAGTAAAATGTACTACTTAAACAATTAATTTCAAAATGTAAGTATCTACTAATTACTACCAAAGCGAATTTCATTATGCAATGGCAACATGCTAGACAAGGACAAACTACTACTACCGTGCTATCTCACCGGGCTCGATTTTCTACTTTGACTTGAGAAACAGAAAAATGAATCTTATTACTATGTAGTACTTACAGTGTAATTTGTGTGAACGATAAATCGGCAGTACTGAGGCAGTACTCGATCCAGTTACGAAGTATACAGATTCATGCATAATGTCTAGTCACACTACATCTAGTCCCAGGGAATCCTAACCTAGGACTAGATGTAGTGACGATATACGTGAGACGGCAGGCCATAAATAAAAATGTAAAGATGATGATCGGCCGAGTATCTATCTATGGTTTATGTCCAGCTGTGAACTAAGATACGTTGATGATATTAGTATTATACAATGTTACACAATACATTCCAATTGCTAAAATATCCAATTTTAAAATCCCGAGGCCGTAAGTTCGAGTGAAGGCGGACCTCAGAGTATTTTTGTAAATAAAATAAATAAATAAATATTGGTGGACAATTCACACACAACACCATCTGACCCCAAACTGAGCAAAGCTTGTACGATGGTGGCCAGATAGCTGATGTAATACTTATATAGTTTTAAATACATACTTATAATAAATGCGCAAGTAAAGTTTGCCACGGTGAAGTAAAATTCGCGAAGAAACCGGCATTTTCTAAAATTTGATTTCTCATTGAAAACATTACACAGGACATAAATAGCTATCTACATAATAAATATCTACAGGGCGTAGAAATAGATCTTAAACCTCTGGGTGACGAGCGCAGTGCAATGATTATGAATGATTTGGACTCTTCATGTTCCAATAGTGTGACACTGTGCTGTTATGTGTAGGCGTGTTGTTTAATATCAGGCAAATGTCCTGCTCATCCCATCACTCTTTACCAATATCATAGAATAGATAATACAGATAGAACGGACACTCCCCCCCCCCCCCCCCCGCCAGTTTCAAGCTTCCTACCCCGCAAGGACGCGAGAAGCGCTCAACGAAGGGTTATATCGGACGACAATTTTCTATGAGAATACGACCATGACGCTGTGTTGCTGTGTTATTTAAATTTAGGTACCAATTTTTTCATCTGCGTAGCGATTCTGAAACCAGTCGGATGCACCCGATCCGACTCATTTTGTAGCGGTCCCGCTACCGAATGGTGAGGAATCTGCGATTCTCAACGCCAATCACACGCCAATCGGATTGGCGTAGTTGGCGTAGGAATGTCTTTTGGCCAGACCAAAGACAAGCTATCCCATCTACTTTTCGAATACAGATACAAATTTGGTAGAAAAGTTAACTCATGGTAGGAATATACAAATCGTCAAATAACTGTATTTTGGGTTTATTTTGTGGTTTTGAATGAATTTGCATAGAATTGCATAGCTTTTTTACATAGAATTTGCATAATAAACGAGTAAATCGAACAATAACCTCTGGAAATTTGCATCTGCAACACAATAAATCATAGTTTACATTCTTCGTTTTACCTTCAATTGTCAATCTGTTGATGTTGTCAAAGTCAACGGAATCATTGTTTGTTTTTGTTTTGTTTGGAACATGAATCTGTATACTTCGTGTTCATGGTTTGGAAATAACAACAAAAAGTAATGGTTTCACAGTTGTGTTTGTCCATTACAGTTATATATAACATATCTAAAAGTAACCACTAACAAAAGTATCTACACTCCACCGATCATCTTGCATATTGCCAGAAGTCTGTCATCAAACTGAAGACTACCTGAAGTGGACCGATCATCTGGAGCAAGATTCCTACCTCTAAGTGAATAAAAGTTCAGAAGACTATCTTAACGGAGAAACGCTAGACACTGGCGAAATTCCGGTGAAATTACCGAATGGAAGCCATATGAAAAAGTTGAAGTTGGACAAGCAAATCATATATAGAAGACTCTTATAATTGTCAAGAAGATAAGTTATAGTTTAATACAAGAAGCCAGCAAATGTGATGCATTGTTTAAAACGACTTATTATATGTCGTGCCAACCTCAACTCGCAAAGCACATGGATCTCATAAAATGGTCAAGAAGAGAAGTTATAATAATGTTATACTTACTCCATACAAGAAGCCGGAGAGTTTTCGTTTTTTCGTTGACTCACCTTGAAAATTAAAGCAGATTTTCAGTAAAAATATTCGCTTTAGTACTGATTTACCTATAATCCAATTTCATTTTGTGAGAAAAAGATAATATAAGTATAATAGGTACAGTACACACACATCAATTGTGATATAAGTTAAATTAGTTTTCTCTCTATTTAGGTATTTTAATATATCCCTTCAATAATTGTTAATTTTGTGACAAACCATGGTAACTTTTTAGACTGTATATTAATGTATATAATTACATAAATAATTAATTACTTACATTAAAAACGGCTATGTAGTTAATTTATATGTTGTAGAAGTAGGAGCGAGAAGTATACCAGCAAAATATCTGTATGACCTGCTGAAAGAACTTAGCTTGTCCAGAAGTGCAGTAAGTTCTATACTAGAATGAGTATCTAAAGCAGTAGGTTTATATCAGAATTGGCTGGGCAGATAGAGAAATATGAGTAGTGAAGGTGAGTGTTGATGTACATCAGAAAAGGGCCCCTTAAACCTACACCGGTGTCACAAGTCTCGGGATCTACTTGGGATTTCGCTCTCTGCCACACGATGTACCCCTGGCACCCACACGGTGAATCCACGGAATGCTAAGAAGTTTGTTTTTCTCTTTGTAATTACAAATCCATGGACATCACTCACTTCGCATCACAGTTTTGTGTTAGCAGGTAGCCCTTAGTCACTAAAGAGTTGTGATCATTATAATTTTAATATGTTTAGAAGTTTAAAAGTAAACTGAATTAGCTATGATTGTATTATGTATTAATTAATTAGGAAAATAAAACATTGTGGTATGTACAAAAAAAATAATGTTTTATTGACTGACTTTTGTACGGAGAGCTATTATGTTTAATTCATTTTTACAATATTCTGTTTGGTCTCTTATTAAATGTTGTTCTCAATGGTCTAAATAAGTAAATAAATATTGGTGGACAATTCACAGTCACCACCATCTGACCCCAACCTAAGCAAAGCTTGTACGATGGTGGCCAGAAAGCTGATATAATACTTATATAGTTTTAAATACATACTTATTATACACAGGAACACCCAGACACAGTGCAAACATTTGAATTCATCACACAAAATATTTGCACTGAGTGGGAATCGAACCCACAACCCTCAGCTTCGCAGGTGTCCTAATGGTAAAAAGCACTGCTTATTGTAGTCAAGTACACTATCTCTTTTTCCAACTTTAATGCTAAATGATGTAAAAATTAAATTCTTCAATGATTATTAAAATACTTACTGAAATAAATGTCTTTCATTTGATCTTTTAGTTATAATAATCACCTGTATTTAAATATATTTGTACTCAGGTACAACGAGTACAACAGACAGTATTAGAATCTATGATCATACGAATGACAGACATAAGTCTGACACTTGCCACGAGGCCACCATGGCTTTATAAATAGGTATATAATGTAATATTTAATGTAGGAAATATGTAATATTCCTACAGTACATATTCAGTAGGTATGACAAAATAATAGATAATTTGTGGTCTACAGGTTCCTTTTATTTCCAAAACATATCTATTAAAACAACAAAATGTCTTGCTATAGTTAGTTAGACGGGGCCTTTTCCACACTTAGCTTCTTAATTAGGCCATCAGGCGTTGCTCATACATCCATTCTACTCCAGACTATGCCAGAAGGCAAGCATGCAAGCAACCTATTCAGGTTGTTGAAGGCCTCCGGGACTAGTGCTGGGGAGTGGAAGAATTCTGTCCGTTAATCTGCCACGCTCCTGCACTCCACAATCACATTCTGTGGCATTACTTCTTCTAACTTGGGGATTTTGTCCCACATATCTAGCTATATCTAAGTATATATAATGTGGGAAATAGGTAAGTTTAATATCTGTTAAATCACATGCCGTACACCGGCAAGGTGCTACTTTTATAATGTACCGGTTGTTGTCATTACAGGGAACTATAACTTCTGGTAGAAGTCCTCTGCTTCATCTATAGGTAGATAGAGCTCCAGTCGAACAGATACGAAAATACTGTTTGTTATACAAAGACCAGAGGGGGTCCTGGGGTCATGAACCCTCTTGGGCTGGTTTCAGTACCTAGGTGGACCCCTTAGTAAAAGACGCACGCACTATCACACGTTCACACGGTCCTTTTACTTAGGCCGACTATGTTTGTGACCATCACTGGGGCCAAAGTTGCTCTTGCTTTTGCTGTTATGTCGTTGTTTGACGTGATGTCTCGTATCTCCAATGTTTCTTGGTGATTTCTTGCCTTTTTGCTCAAACAACAAACATGTTTCATATTTTCATCTCAAAAAATAAACAATATCAACAAATCAAATGTGGCAATAATCTATTTCTAGCAATTCTTTTGAGCACAAACTGCCAACTTTGAAAATTTCAAAACCCAAAATTCCAAAAACTAAACACATATTAGACACTAAAGTTAATAAAAACTCGTTTACTGTCCATAATCTTACAGAAATATTGAGAAAAACAGAGAAAAATCAAGTAAATACAATAATCTGAAAATCGTATTTAGCTATCCACGACAAAAAAGCTGTCCGAATCCCATCCGATTAGAAAACAGCTGGTAGTCGTTTGCAAACGTCAAAAGTAATCGGAATTGGCGTTGAGAATCGCAAATTGCCCGAACCAGTCGGAAAAGGCCAGTTTCCGTGGCTCAGCCCGACCCGAATGGTTTCAGAATCGCTACGCTGTTCAACGAAACAAGAATAACAGATTTTTAATTTCATAAGAATTTCTATAATATACTAGGATTGAATCATTTTTCTACTGTGTTTTGATAAGTTCACAATTTTAAGTTAAGAATAAGAGATTTTTGATTTCATAAGGATTTCTACAAAGATTGAATCATTTTTATAAACTGTGTTAAGCTATTCTGCGTAGCGATTCTGAAACCATTCGGGTCGGGCTGATCCACGGAAACTGGCCTCTACCGACTGGTTCGGGCAATTTGCGATTCTCAACGCCAATTCCGATTACTTTTGACGTTTGCAACCGACTACCAGCTGTTTTCTAATCGGATGGGATTCGGACAGCTTTTTTGTCGTGGATAGCTAAATACGATTTTCAGATTATTGTATTTACTTGATTTTTCTCTGTTTTTCTCAATATTTCTGTAAGATTATGGATAGTAAACGAATTTTTATTAACTTTAGTGTGTAATATGTGTTTAGTTTTTGGAATTTTGGGTTATGAAATTTTCAAAGTTGGCAGTTTGTGCTCAAAAGAATTGCTAGAAATAGATTATTGCCACATTTGATTTGTTGATATTGTTTATTTTTTGAGATGAAAATATGAAACATGCTTGTTGTTTGAGCAAAAAGCCAAGAAACATTGGAGATACGAGACATCACGTCAAACAACGATATAACAGCAAGAGCGGAAACAACTTTGGCCCCAGTGGTCAGTGGTGGTCACAAACATAGTCGGAGCTAACTAAGTAAGAAGACCGTGTGATAAGTGCGTGCGTCTATAATATTACTTAGTGCCAGCCCAAAAGGGGTGACCCACGAACCCCTCTGGTCCTTGTATAACAAACAGTATTTTCGTACCTATCTGTTCGACTTTAGTTCTATCTATAGATGAAGGAAAGGTTACTTAAATGTACTTCTGCCAGAACTTATTGGTCCCCAATCGCTATAATGACAACGCAGACCCCGTAGGTGTATATAAAAGTAGCACCTTGCCGGTGTACGGCATGTGATTTAACAAACATTAAACTTACTTAGATATAGCTAGATATGTGGGACAAAATCCCCAAAGTTATAGGTACTATGACAGGTAGGTAGGAGTCTTGGTTCAGCGTAGCGATTCTGAAACCAGTCGGATGCACCCGATCCGACTCATTTTGTAGCGGTCCCGCTACCGAATGGTGAGGAATCTGCGATTCTCAACGCCAATCACACGCCAATCGGATTGGCGTAGTTGGCGTAGGAATGTCTTTTGGCCAGACCAAAGACAAGCTATCCCATCTACTTTTCGAATACAGATACAAATTTGGTAGAAAAGTTAACTCATGGTAGGAATATACAAATCGTCAAATAACTGTATTTCGGGTTTATTTTGTGGTTTTGAATGACTTTTTTACATAGAATTTGCATAATAAACGAGTAAATCGAACAATAACCTCTGGAAATTTGCATCTGCAACACAATAAATCATAGTTTACAATCTTCGTTTTACCTTCAATTGTCAATCTGTTGATGTTGTCAAAGTCAACGGAATCATTGTTTGTTTTTGTTTTGTTTGGAACATGAATCTGTATACTTCGTGTTCATGGTTTGGAAATAACAACAAAAAGTAATGGTTTCACAGTTGTGTTTGTCCATTACAGTTATATATAACATATCTAAAAGTAACCACTAACAAAAGTATCTAAACTCCACCGATCATCTTGCATATTGCCAGAAGTCTGTCATCAAACTGAAGACTACCTGAAGTGGACCGATCATCTGGAGCAAGATTCCTACCTCTAAGTGAATAAAAGTTCAGAAGACTATCTTAACGGAGAAACGCTAGACACTGGCGAAATTCCGGTGAAATTACCGAATGGAAGCCATAGGACAAGCAAATCATATATAGAAGACTCATAAAATTGTCAAGAAGATAAGTTATAGTTTAATACAAGAAGCCAGCAAATGTGATGCATTGTTTAAAACGACTTATTATATGTCGTGCCAACCTCAACTCGCAAAGCACATGGATCTCATAAAATGGTCAAGAAGAGAAGTTATAATATTTAATGTTATACTTACTCCATACAAGAAGCCGGAGAGTTTTCGTTTTTTCGTTGACTCACCTTGAAAATTAAAGCAGATTTTCAGTAAAAATATTCGCTTTAGTACTGATTTACCTATAATCCAATTTCATTTTGTGAGAAAAAGATAATATAAGTATAATAGGTACAGTACACACACATCAATTGTGATATAAGTTAAATTAGTTTTCTCTCTATTTAGGTATTTTAATATATCCCTTCAATAATTGTTAATTTTGTGACAAACCATGGTAACTTTTTAGACTGTATATTAATGTATATAATTACATAAATAATTAATTACTTACATTAAAAACGGCTATGTAGTTAATTTATATGTTGTAGAAGTAGGAGCGAGAGGTATACCAGCAAAATATCTGTATGACCTGCTGAAAGAACTTAGCTTGTCCAGAAGTGCAGTAAGTTCTATACTAGAATGAGTATCTAAAGCAGTAGGTTTATATCAGAATTGGCTGGGCAGATAGAGAAATATGAGTAGTGAAGGTGAGTGTTGATGTACATCAGAAAAGGGCCCCTTAAACCTACACCGGTGTCACAAGTCTCGGGATCTACTTGGGATTTCGCTCTCTGCCACACGATGTACCCCTGGCACCCACACGGTGAATCCACGGAATGCTAAGAAGTTTGTTTTTCTCTTTGTAATTACAAATCCATGGACATCACTCACTTCGCATCACAGTTTTGTGTTAGCAGGTAGCCCTTAGTCACTAAAGAGTTGTGATCATTATAATTTTAATATGTTTAGAAGTTTAAAAGTAAACTGAATTAGCTATGATTGTATTATGTATTAATTAATTAGGAAAATAAAACATTGTGGTATGTACAAAAAAAATAATGTTTTATTGACTGACTTTTGTACGGAGAGCTATTATGTTTAATTCATTTTTACAATATTCTGTTTGGTCTCTTATTAAATGTTGTTCTCAATGGTCTAAATAAGTAAATAAATATTGGTGGACAATTCACAGTCACCACCATCTGACCCCAAACTAAGCAAAGCTTGTACGATGGTGGCCAGAAAGCTGATATAATACTTATATAGTTTTAAATACATACTTATTATACACAGGAACACCCAGACACAGTGCAAACATTTGAATTCATCACACAAAATATTTGCACTGAGTGGGAATCGAACCCACAACCCTCAGCTTCGCAGGTGTCCTAATGGTAAAAAAGCACTGCTTATTGTAGTCAAGTACACTATCTCTTTTTCCAACTTTATTGCTAAATGATGTAAAAATTAAATTCTTCAATGATTATTAGAATACTTACTGAAATAAATGTCTTTCATTTGATCTTTTAGTTATAATAATCACCTTGTATTTAAATATATTTGTACTCAGGTACAACAAGTACAACAGACAGTATTAGAATCTATGATCATACGAATGACAGACATAAGTCTGACACTTGCCACGAGGCCACCATGGCTTTATAAATAGGTATATAATGTAATATTTAATGTAGGAAATATGTAATGTTCCTACAGTACATATTCAGTATGACAAAATAAAAGATAATTTGTGGTCTACAGGTTCCTTTTATTTCCAAAACATATCTATTAAAAAAACAAAATGTCTTGCTATAGTTAGTTAGACGGGGCCTTTTCCACACTTAGCTTCTTAATTAGGCCATCAGGCGTTGCTCATACATCCATTCTACTCCAGACTATGCCAGAAGGCAAGCATGCAAGCAACCTATTCAGGTTGTTGAAGGCCTCCGGGACTAGTGCTGGGGAGTGGAAGAATTCTGTCCGTTAATCTGCCACGCTCCTGCACTCCACAATCACATTCTGTGGCATTACTTCTTCCTCCATGCATCCTGCACCCTGCATAGAGGGCTGTCTGTCACACCTATATTGAATAAGTGCTTGTTTAGAGGACAATTGCCAGTCATAGTAGCATAGTACCTATAACTTGGGGATTTTGTCCCACATATCTAGCTATATCTAAGTATATATAATGTGGGAAATAGGTAAGTTTAATATCTGTTAAATCACATGCCGTACACCGGCAAGGTGGTACTTTTATAATGTACCGGTTGTTGTCATTACAGGGAACTATAACTTCTGGTAGAAGTCCTCTGCTTCATCTATAGGTAGATAGAGCTCCAGTCGAACAGATACGAAAATACTGTTTGTTATACAAAGACCAGAGGGGGTCCTGGGGTCATGAACCCTCTTGGGCTGGTTTCAGTACCTAGGTGGACCCCTTAGTAAAAGACGCACGCACTATCACACGTTCACACGGTCCTTTTACTTAGGCCGACTATGTTTGTGACCATCACTGGGGCCAAAGTTGCTCTTGCTTTTGCTGTTATGTCGTTGTTTGACGTGATGTCTCGTATCTCCAATGTTTCTTGGTGATTTCTTGCCTTTTTGCTCAAACAACAAACATGTTTCATATTTTCATCTCAAAAAATAAACAATATCAACAAATCAAATGTGGCAATAATCTATTTCTAGCAATTCTTTTGAGCACAAACTGCCAACTTTGAAAATTTCAAAACCCAAAATTCCAAAAACTAAACACATATTAGACACTAAAGTTAATAAAAACTCGTTTACTGTCCATAATCTTACAGAAATATTGAGAAAAACAGAGAAAAATCAAGTAAATACAATAATCTGAAAATCGTATTTAGCTATCCACGACAAAAAAGCTGTCCGAATCCCATCCGATTAGAAAACAGCTGGTAGTCGGTTGCAAACGTAAAAGTAATCGGAATTGGCGTTGAGAATCGCAAATTGCCCGGACCATTCGGAAAAGGCCAGTTTCCGTGGCTCAGCCCGACCCGAATGGTTTCAGAATCGCTACGCAGATGACCGATCCACTTCAGGTAGTCTTCAGTTTGATGACAGACTTCTGGCATATGTGCAGTGAAGATGTAGGTTTATTGATTCAGATGATCGGTGGAGTGTAGATACTTTTGTTAGTGGTTACTTTTAGATATGTTATATATAACTGTAATGGACAAACACTATGAAGCTATTACTTTTTGTTGTTATTTGGTTGTTTCCAAACAAAACAAACAATAGTTCCGTTGACTTTGACAACATCAACAGATTGACAAATTGAAGGTAAAACGAAAAATGTAAACTATGATTTATTGTGTTGCAGATGCAAATTTCCAGAGGTTATTGTTCGATTTACTCGTTTATTATACAAATTCTATGTAAAAAAAGTCATTCAAAACCACAAAATAAACCCGAAATACAGTTATTTGACGATTTGTATATTCCTACCATGAGTACTTTTAACTTTTCTACCAAATTTGTATCTGTATTCGAAAACTAGGTGGGATAGCTTGTCTTTGGTCTGGCCAAAAGACATTCCTACGCCAATCCGATTGGCGTTGTGAATCGCAGATTCCGAACCATTCGGTAGCGGGACCGCTATCGGATGAGTCGGTTCGGGTGCAACCGACTGGTTTCAGCATAAGCAAACTGATTGTTGATGAAAGTTATATTTACCTACATTAAAGATCGAACACTAACTAGGTAAGATTATAGGACACTTAACACAGGCAGGTGAACTCACGGGTCATAGCTATTCCATAAAATAATTTAGTAACCCTAGATGACACGCACACATGCGTAAATGTGTTCGAACGACATATGCGTAGTTGTGTGAGTGTAGGTATGTCAACTGCACCGTCTCTATAGATTTTAGGCCGAGTGTCCGGGGTGTGCCAATACGAGGGTCAAACTGAAAGTTCTTAGAAAATCAAAAACTGATTACATTAGCCAGTTATTAGTTTTATTATATCTTTTCAAAATATTGTCCATTCACGTCAATACACCGCTGCATGCGATGGAACCACTGGGAAAAGCACTTTGCCCACTCGTCCTTAGGGGTCTCTTCAATGGCATCGCGATACGCAGCCACCGCTTCTTCAGCATTCATAAACCGCTTTCCTTTAAGTTTTTCTTTAATTTTTGAAAATAAATAAAAATCACAAGGCGCGAGGTCGGGGCTATACGGCGGGTGACCCAGTAATTCAACGTTTGATGTCGCCAAATAGTCGATCGTTCGCTTGGCGGTGTGCGATGAGGCGTTGTCGTGGTGAAGGAGGATCCTACTGCGAGGTCGTTTCTCTCGAACTTTTTCCAAGACAAGTGGCAAACAATTGGTAGTGTACCATTCTGCAGAAACTGTTTTTTGATCCTCTAACACAATTGTTGCGAAATGACCTATCCTTCCAAAGAACGAGGCCACCATTTTTTTCCCCGCACTTCGATCTCTCTTCACTTTAGTTGGCAACTCCTCGAAACGAAACACCCACTGAGCAGATTGTCTTTTGGTTTCAGGATCATAACAGTAAATCCAGCTTTCGTCACCTGTTAGTATGTCGAACACAGCATTTGAGTCACCTCCGTTAAATCTTTCAATCATTTTACGGCACCAATCCACACGATGGAGTTTTTGAGCCTCAGTCAAATTATGAGGTATCCACCGGGCGCAAAGCTTCCTGACCGCTAAATGTTCGTGTAGGATTTTGTGCACTTGACTCATACCGATGCCTAAGCTTGTCCGAATCTGCTGATAGGTCACTCTTTTGTCAGTCTCTATCATACGCCGCACAACACAGATGTTATCTTCAGTCGTCGCCGTAGAAGGCCGTCCCTCACGTAAATCATCAGTGAGATTAGTGCGACCACGTTTAAACTCATTAAACCAGTTGTAAACAGTCGCACGAGATGGGGCTTCATCGTGAAAGGCCAATCGTAGTCTATCATAACTTTCTTGTTGACTTAAATGACATCGAAAGTCATAAAAAATCATTGCACGAAAATTTTCTCGTGTTAAATTCATGTTGACGTGACACAGACAATTTTCAATTTGCCGCCAAATCGTAAAACAAATGACAAATGAATGAAGTATATACTCAGTAATATTGGCAAAGAGTTCTATTTTCAAATTATAGAATTATTTTTTTATTATATTGTTTATAAGTGGCCAGTTCTAAGAACTTTCAGTTTGACCCTCGTATGCCAAGAAATGGCTGATGTAAATAAAACACACACGAGTCGATAAATAAAATATAATTTACTAAACGTAATGTAAAATTATATGCAGTTGCACACGCCGCAGTATTTACAATTTCGTAACATTTCACAAAGCAGTCTTGTCCTAGAACATACATTGGTGACCTATCTACATTAGAATTTACATTATAACAAGCCATGTATGCTTAATTATTTAATTATACGTTTTTAGATGATACAACAAATATTAAAACCATATTATCTATTGATTATATTGACATATAGATGGTGCCTTGCCTGAGTGATTTTCTCCCGATGGTTTCAATCCTGATTTCTACAAGTCGAGGGTGAATCGGTTGCTTCGAGGTAAGCACGCTCTATTATAGTTTGCGTCGTCATTTAACATCAGGCGAGATGGTGGCCAAGTGCGAATCTATTATAGAAAAAAACAAAACATCAGGACAGATGGTGCCTAAGAGCAACTTATAAAATTGTTGTAAGATTTTCGTCAAACACATAGTGGCCGAGTAATAAGTAGTTAGGAGCTTTTTTCTTCTGAAAACGAATCATTTAAAAAATACAAATAAAATAGATTGCGTACACTTCATATGATGATGATACAGAAAGCGTACATAATTACAAAAGTAACTCGTAGTGCTCAACATTTCTTGGGATTACAGGATGTGTGTTAGTCTCCTTGTAAAAATAAATATGTATAATTTCCTACAGTATAGTAAACCCTTTCTGAAACATTCAGTTAAAAGTATCGAGTGCAAATATTTAGATCCATTTGATTGCGGTTTCCTTTACAGTAACTACAATTTGTTTGAGAATTGAAACAGTCCGATCGCGCAAAACTTTAGGAGCTATCCGAAATGAGCAGGAGACAACGACTTACAATTCAAGGGTCGTCACTCGCGCAAGGCTCGAAAGGTGGACAGGCACAAACAAAAACGAAAAATCGAATCGAAAAACCAAACCTTAAAAATCTAAGCATTAAGATTGCAATACAATTTGTGACATCAATTTTGAGGGATATATTAGTTATTTACCCATATCCCATTTTATAAAGGGTATATCGGGTACAAGTGCACTTCCTCCAGGCATCTCGTATCTTTTAAAAATAATAAAAAAGCATAGAATATACTATTATGCATCTAATTGAAAACGTAAAATAAAATCACAAGCAATGCGTCGGTTTGTCTCGAGATCAAATTCTGAGGGCTCAAAAAGTTTTGCATCGACTGACCATGAAGCAAACAAATGTGTAAAATACTGGCACTCAACTATTACTGCGCAATTATACTGCGCAAAAAAACTTGCATTAAGCTCAATGATGTATCTCTGAGTTCATTTTACGTCACATAGTTCTAAATTTTTCCACACCGATTGGACTTTGAAAAATTTGAAAAGTTTATAGCTTACAGAATGTTGCGAATCTCAGCGAATGCTTAGAAAATGGCGGTTAGAATTCACATATCACACTTTTAGAATTAAAGTGCCCTAAATAAAAAAAATACGAAAACTTTCTAGTCTTTAAAAAAACTGACCAAACATTTGCATCTTTTCAATTTTATAAAGAACCAACTCCTATGACAGAAAAAAAAAATTACAAAGATTGTGACAACCTTAAGTATTATAAAAGCAAAACAAAGAAATAGTAAATTAATCAAGGAACATTATTTATCCATAATATAAGAATTTTTAGTCAAGCGCCACTTCAATTGTAAAAGTGAGATATTCGTATGACCGAGACTATCGAGCAAGGTTTCTCGCTCGAACACGGCGGATGATGTGAGCCCGGCTCGGGAGCTCGGGAGCGACACTAGGGCCCGTCGGGTCATGACGTGGCGGCCGGCTGGTGAGGAACCTGCAATCACAAACAATCAAGTTTTTACAAGAACTTTTGTTTTTACATAAATTATCTTTTTCGTGCTACGAGCCGATAGAAAATTAGCAAGTTAGTTTTAGATCACGCAGATCAGTTGGACACTTTCCGAAATGTATCCGATAAAAGGCTTATTATTTAAACTTGGCTAAATTTAGTCACTGAATTTAGTAGTGACTAAATTCAGTTAAGTGTAATAACATTCAGTAAGATATAGCACACTAAATTTACAAGCAAGGATTGTTTGCTTCTGAATTCTCCCAACTAGACCAGTGACTAACTGAAGTGTTTCAAACGGTGTGATTAATCAAGACATTGAAGTGTTTCAAACAGTGTGATTAATCAAAACATTGAAGTGTTTCAAGCGGTGTCATTAATCAAGACATTGAAGTGTTTCAAACAGTGTGATTAATCAAAACATTGAAGTGTTTCAAACGGTGTGATTAATCAAGACATTGAAGTGTTTCAAACAGTGTGATTAATCAAAACATTGAAGTGTTTCAAGCGGTGTCATTAATCAAGACATTGAAGTGTTTCAAACAGTGTGATTAATCAAGACATTGAAGTGTTTCAAGTGGTGTCATTAATCAAGACATTGAAGTGTTTCAAGCGGTGCAATTAATCAAGACATTGAAGTGTTTCAAGCATTGTCATTAATCAACACTTTGAAGTGTTTCAAGTGGTGTGATTAACAAGACTGAAGTGTTTCAAACAGTGGGATTAATCAAGATCAATGTCTTGAAACACTTCAATAAGTGTTTGAAGCGGTGTGATCAATGGAGAGTTGAAAGTGTTTTGAAGCAGCGTGACCTGTGAGAGGTGTTTGACGATGTCGACCCAGTCCCACCCGCGCGGCTTCTCCCCGCCGCGGCCCATCTCCGCGCGGTCCCACACGCGCCGCTTCTGCGCCTTCGTCAGCTGCTCCTTCTTCTCCACCAGCTTCTTCTCATTCTGGAATACACAAAACGGCTAATTTAAAATAAATTTAAAAAAATAGTTAAAACTTTGATTGGAGACATTGACACTCCTGAACTGCACAATGAGTCAAAGTCTAAAGTATTTTGTTCCTAAACTGTCTATGCTCGCGGTTACACAAGCGTTCTTTGTTTTGGAAAATAAACAGGGCTCCGTTCATTTTCCTCAAGTAAGAGAACCCATAGTTATGTATGCATTAGAATTAGAATGGCAACTATCCAGAAGTGAAAGCTACGTCATAACATTACCGTGCAAACATTCATAAGCATATTTATAGTAAAATGTGGTTAGTTTTATATTACACATAGACACTTCAATTTTATGTATTTGTCAAGAGGTGATTCGAACAGTATTGGATTTCAATATGAGGCGCAAGCGGTGTGCTGTCATCGCTTCGGCAGAGTCCGGATTATTACGTCGTGCGAGGCTGCTTAAAGACATTTCGGAAGGGAACACATTCCTCCTCCGATAGCCGTCGTGTGACCACGTACATAGTTCGGGAACTGTCTCACGTCTCGTTGATAAGAAATTGCCCGACACGACATATTTGTATAGATTAAATCTTGGTAAACGATTTACCAATTTACAGAACAAATATATTGTTGTATTCATCAATGCACTGGGTGAGAATCAAACCTACGACCTACGGTTTCGCAGGTTAATTTATCCTTAACCATGATAATACTACATAATACAAAATTCAGATAATGAAGTTTTCACTTCTACCGTGCGGTCTTCATATAATACATTAGCACATAAATTTCTATTTACTTATCTACAAGTGGTGAAATCCTACCTGATCAGGGTCTGTGAGGGCGATCTTCTCGACCCTGGCCGCGACGGCCTCCTCGGCCTGCGCGGCGAGGATCTCGGCCACCTTCTCCTTGAGGCACTCGAACAGCGTGTACGTCATGGCGCACCCCACCCACTGCTCCGCCTCCTCGTTCACTATCGACAGGATCTTCTCTTTCACTGACGGCAATCTGGAATAGTGGTTATACTGGTTTTATATACAACTAGCTGAATCGCGCGCGCGTTGCTTCGCCATCTATCTAAAATTCATCGTAACAAATCAAATTTTGAACAAATTCGGTTACCTTAGGTTCTAATGACGCAAGCTTTCACGAACCTTTGACGAATGACACATGCTGTCACGCAACGAAAACTCTCAAAAACCAAAATTATTTCCCGTTTTTGTTACATTTTTATTCATGCTTTGTTCCTGTTGATAGTAGCGTAATGTTAAATAGCCTATAGCCTTCCTCGATAAATGGACTATCCAACAGAGAAATAATCTTTCAATTCGGACCAGTAGTTCCCGAGATCCTTGCGTTCAAACAAACAAACAAACTCTTCAGCTTTATAATATTAGTATAGATTAGATTGTTTAGTGTGATTGACAAATCAATATATTTAATTGAAGAGTTAAAGATTTTTAACATTGATATGATTACTATAAGATGTTGTTTGGTTAGACCAGGGCTGTCCGGCGCGTCGCTGAATCCAAATGCGGGCGTGAGGACACCCCCGCGAGGTGGGCCCGCAAGAGTGGTGGCTTGTGGGTCAGGGTCGTTGATGGGAGTGACAAATGGGACCCCGCTACCCTGACCCCTGGCTATGCCAGAGAAATCTGTGGGAGTTTTAGTAGGTAGGGGCACCATTTTGACTCCCATGGTGTCGAGCTTGATATACCCCACCATGTCCCTGCATGGTGCAATGTATACCCACATAAAAAAAGGGATGTCCAAACTGCATACCTTCAGAGGCTAATAGGGTACAATCCTCAAAAAAACTAATTAGTCCGTCAGTTAGATTGCTAAAAAATACTGTACACGTATTTTTTCTTTTGTTTCACAAACAAATAAAGTGGCCAAGTGCGAGTTGGACTCGCCCATGAAGGGTTCCGTTGCAGCAAGTAACATAATATACATATTACATATAGTTCTTGTAGCTCGTTGTAACTTTGATCGAAGTTTCAATAATAGTGTATTTATGACGTACTAAAAAAAAACTACTCATCAGATACGAGTTCAAACTAATTTTCGTTGGTAGTTTATATGGTAATGTACATCATATATTTTTTTTAGATTTTTCATTCTCTTACTTTAGAAGTTAGAGGGGGGGACACACACATTTTCCCACTTTGGAAGTGTCACGAAAATGATTCTAGAAACCTCAACATCATTTTTGAAGACCTATCGATAGAAACCCCACACTTGTAGGTTTGATGAAAAAAAAATTTTTGAGTTTCAGTTCTCAGTATGGGGCCCCCCTAATTTTTCTTTTTAAAAAACTTTTTTGTTCAAATCTTAATGCGGTTCACAGAATACATCTACTTACCAAGTTTCAATAGTGTAGTTCTCATAGTTTCGGCAAAAAGTGGCTGTGACATACGGACGGACAGACAGACAGACAGACAGACAGACAGAGAGACAGACATGACGAATCTATAAGGGTTCCGTTTTTACGTTTTACGGAACCCTAAAAACTACGAAGATACAGCGCTTAGAAGTTTCGTGTGACGTCACTCGTGCCTACGATTTTTACTCACGAGTGACGTCGCGACCCCCCCACTCTCGAAGTTTGATGTTCTATATCTTTGTCGATTTTTAATAATTTGAAAAAACAAAAAATACGTGTCCCATATTTTTCAATGATCTAGCTGACGGACTAATTAGAATAGTGTATTTTTGACCCAGTCCGGTACCCTATTAAATACACTACAACAACTGGAGTAGGTAGGGAATGCAGAACCGGTTCTGTTTTGAAGAACCGGGATTTTCGGGACTTTCGGGCTAAAGAACCGGCATTCCCGGGATTCCCGGTACTCTCGATGCTATTAAAAAAAAATAGCAAACTTGAAAGTGTTGAAACGGCGAAAGTAAGATATTTCATTCAAATTAACGTTTTATTTCTTGTTTTACAGTAGCAAAATCAGCCTAAATCAATAATTGTAGTGGTAACTACAGGAACTATGCATTTTCTATATTCTACCAGCAACAAATGTTGTTGTAAATCTGTACCTAACATTATTAGGTCCTTACATATGAAATAGGGGTTTTGTCGTACTAGCCACTTTGATCTCAAATATCTCCTCGTTAGTTAAGAATTCCAAATTTATATTATGTTAAAATTTATAATTTTCAAATTTATACAGCTAGTTACTCATGCTTTGGCGTTTTGAAAAACGTAATTCATTTGTTTTTTCCGTAATAAGTTTTTCTAAGTTAAGTAATTTTTTAGTCAATTTTCGCTAGGGGCAGGATTTGGCTGGTTCGCCAGGGTTCAGCCATTGTGATGAGCGTTTCCTATTATTGTACAGGATCCAGTTTTTAACACAGGTAATGATTACATTTAAAATCCCTTCATGATTGAGCCGTTTGAGTAAAGTAACACAGCAGTCGACGCGCGTTTGTTGATTTGCTGCTCTCATATCATGAGGTAAGTAACCTTTCAAGTTTTTTTCCTTCCCAATTTGCTTCAAGTGCAGTTTTATCATCAACACCTCAGCCTGCAGCTAGCTTGGAAGTGGTTTGCGATGGATCTACTTCCACAATAGCCCTCAATTCTTCATTATCAACTTTGGCCTCCGGCCGTCCATAGGGCTTGTTCTGCATAATATTTTATGTAAGAACCTATACGCGTTATTTACGAGTACGAGTTTCATCGTGGCACCAGCGCTGCGGAAACGGCTCTAAGGATTAATGATACTTGTGGCGGCGGTAAATCGCAAAAAGAAAATAGAGAGCGTTTTTGGTTCCAACGTTTTCGTTCTATCAATTTGGACTTGCAGAACAAGCCCCGTGAACCGGCCGAAAACCAAAGTTGATAATGAAGAATTTAAGGCTATTGTGGAAAAAAGATCCATCACAAACCACGCCCAAGTTAGCCGCAGGCTGCAGTGTTAGTGTTAAACTGTTTTAATCCAATTGAAGCAAATTGCTAAGGTGAAATGTTATGGCCTTAACTCTCTCCTTGCGAGAGAAGGCCCCGAGTCCCAGCAGTGGGAACGTTTAGTGGGCTGTTGATGATGTTGATGATGATGCTAAGGTGAAAATCTTGAAAGGTTGGTTACTTGAAAGGTAGGTTACTTACCTCATGAATCGAGCACAGCAAACCGACAAACGCACTTCGCGAAGGGATTTTAAATAGAATGATTACCTGTCATGAAAAGAGGATCTTGTAAGTACAATAATCGGAAACGCTCATCGGAATGGCTGAACCCTGGCAAACCAGCCAAATCCTGGCCCAAGCGCAAATTGACTAAAAAAAGTTGTAGCGTTTGGTGGACTAGTGCCGGTATCGTTCACTACAGCTTCATACACCGTACTCCCCGGACCATACTCCAACAGATTGATATTTTTCTCTCGAAATTTTGATATATTCTTGCAAGGGAAAAAAATTAACTCCGATGGAGCCGTCTAAAGCGCCTTTAAAGATTTGCCCGAATGGGTTTTTAGTAAAGAGATCAGTGAACTACCTATGAAATAGCAGAAGTGCATGGGTAGCAATGGTACATGCTGTGATGAAATAAATATATTTAATCAAAGCATGTACAAGAACTAGACTATAAAGGCTTCCTGATGGATGGATGCTATGGCCAGGACAACACTACTAATAGCATAAAAAGTAATACAAATGGATAGTAATAGTACTTGCGCCTTATATTTTAAGTATATTTTCCCGAAAGTACCGAAAGAACCGGGATTCAGTTATTTAAAAAACACCCGTTCCTAAGCCGACGCTAATTCCCGGGATTTCCCGGTACTTTCGGTTCCGGGATTTCCCGGGACTATTCACTAAACTGGAGGGCTTGTAACGTTACATATTGGCTTTAAACAATATGTAAGCGTACATTTTCTCCCTATTTCATCCCAAAATCACCACTTATTCATAGGAGACTATGTGGATACCTACATACCAAATTTTCATACAACTAATATCTTTTCAATCGTGTCCTCACGATAAAGCATAAATATTTTTCTTGTTATAATAGTAGTATTCTTTATGTATTTATTTATTTCACTTTAAACCTGTAAAAACTTAGTTTTTCTAAAATTTTATTTATTTACTTCATGTCATAATCTCATAATACTTCAAACATCAATCATCGCTAAGCAACCTCTACCATCTTCATAAGGTTGTATAGTTTTTAGGTCTAATTCTCTCTGGCCGCTAATTACAAAATGAACTGTTCTCTTATTCTAGACTTGAACCACTGAAAGTTTTCATGTAAAATCTAGGAAACTGAGATGGTCAGACAACATTTGGCTTCGAAGAGAGTAACATCTAGATACCTTGAAAGGTGCAAAGAAAATGATACAAAAGTGCCATTCCCTGCTGCGGACTACTGATCCTGCTGTGGGCTGCTGAACCTGCTGCAGGCTGCTGAACCCGCGAGCCATTCTCTGCTGCGGTCTATTGATCCTGCTGTGGGCTGCTGAACCTGCTGCAGGCTGCTGAACCCGCGAGCCATTCTCTGCTGTGGTCTATTGATCCTGCTATGGGCTGCTGAACCTGCTGCGGGCTGCTGAACCCGCGAGCCATTCCCTGCTGCAAGCCACTGAACCCTCTCAGTTCTTTTGATTTTTTTTTACATCGTTTCTTAATTTTACTTTACCTTTTTTTATCATCCCTTTAACTTTTACTATCATTCCATCCCATCTAATCTCATTTTTTTAAAAATATACTAACCTCTTATTATTTCACCTTTACCTATCTACTACTATATACTTTTATGTTCACTATCGTGACAGGCTGCAGATTTGAAATTGGCATTGAAATAGCTGGCAAAGGTTACTAAAAGTTATTATGTACTCACAAGTGCTGATTGTAAAATATTTCTAAATTTAGTGTAGGTTTCTCCGTCGGGTATGTGGGGCCCCATGATACCTCCAGGATAAATGACTTCTCTCCATCTATGTACTGAAACAAATAATATTATGTACTAATCATGTGTCCTTACTAAAAATCAGAGCATTAACTTTGTGGTCAGGTAGGTAAAACAACTCATGTTAGCAGAGGATGCTACTGAAATTAATAGGGAGAAGTATAGTAATGCTCCTGTAAGACTTTGTTGCTGTCGCAGAGAAGACCTGGAGTTATAGGGGAGCTGAGGATGAAAGATTCCTTTTAGAGTTAGCATGCAGGCTCAAGGAACATATGGGTGACTTCCGCTATGGTCTATTCCTGGAGCAAAGTTTGGACATTGTTCTTCATCATCAACTGAGGCAAGCATCATGGGTGCTTGATGCAGTTCCAAGTTATTTAGGGATTTAGGCATTGCATGAATATAGACACTTTTTTTTGCTGACACGGCACACCATCACAGGGAACCGTAGTAGTTGTGTCCTGTACCGGTGGTTGAATTACCTGAAGTGGATCAACCATCTGAAGCAAGATTCCTTTTCGGAGAATAAAACTTCAGATGACTTATCTTAAAAATGAAACGCTAGACTTTGGCGAAATTATGGTAACATCAAATGGAAGCCTTAAGGAAATGGAAATTGAAGTTACTATGACCAGTGGCACTGATCAGTCACAGTCATCGGTCTCTACTTCTGGCCACTGGTTCATTTGTTGCTTGTTTTCCGTCAGTCTCACAATTAATGTGAATGAAGAAACATCTTTGTGGCTTGTATTGCATACAGGAAATTGACACCGATTGTAGCTCATCCCGTTTAAGCAGCTTCATAATTATAAGGAAATTAGCTTGTGTCTTCAATTGCTGAGTTTCAGTTTCCAGTTAGTGACACCAAACACTTTTTGATCGTCAATGAGTATGTGTAAAGTAGAAGCAATCGGAGAGAGACAAACTTCTTAACATTCCATGGATTCACCGTGCGGGTGCCGGGTCCATCGTGTGGCAGAGAGAGAAATCTCAAATAGACCCCAAGACTTGTGACTCGGGCGTAGGTTTAAAAGGGGCCCCTTTTGCCATAAAAAAAATAACTAATTTACATATTATATTCTTTTCTATTCTTTGTCCTAACAAAGAATAGGTTTGTTTTATGAATTTGTACTGTTTTAGGATTAAAGTTAGCCATGGTATTCCATTTAATCTAAATTGTGGTATCTACAATATCTATGATCATATGATGTTTTACTAACCTTGTATTGGTAGGTTTTATTGTCAACTTGTTTGAAATTATCATCTCCTTCATATATTGACTTCAAGACTTCAATCTCTTCGACCTGTTGCTCTGCATCATCAGACATTCTGTAGACAAGCTCTGAAATATTGTAAGGGAAGGAATTTGCTTTAACCTTGATACATTATGTTATATCAGTAAATCTCAAAACAAACAAATTGTATTTTTTTTCTAAGGATTTGATTATTCTATCTACATAATTGTGTTGAAATAAGAATGTTGATGGTCTGGAATTGCACTTAAGCTACTCGTAGGACTTTATCAGTTAAAATTATGTTTTGTTCTTGTGGCAGAGGTTTTCTTTGCTGGGGCTTTTGTAAGTAATGGTAAATAAACAAAACTTACTTACCAGTGTAGTTTTAACTCAAGATACCATGTATTACTGCACAATTAGAGATCTGATTATGCTGGTGCGTGATTCAGTTTTGTTTTTTTTTTGCCAGCACTTACATTGCATTTAAATGTTCTATAATTATTACCAGCTGCAATATCACAGGAATACTTAATATGTTAAACTGCAATATATTTAAGTTCTAGTGTCACAATTAGTAGATTTAAGTCACACAGAATAAAATGCATTTCTTAACGTTCCAGGGTAGTCTACTTCCATTTTAAGCTTTATACCAAAGGATTAAGGAACTGGTGTAGATAGGAAGAAATTATTGAATTTGGTGTTAATATGTATCATAACATATATTTCCAAACATATAAGTATCAAGATAGTGTTGTGTGAGTAATTACCACAAATATTTAGTTGTATAGTTACAGCAACGGTGATTTGTGGGAAAATATAATTAATTATAACCTCAATTTAATAATTCATACTTTCGTAACTAATTAACAATACGTAGTCATGGCGATATATCGGGTTTCAATTACATTATATCAACACTCTTGTGTTAATCCAAAGTAGAATAATACATTATTAAAAGTATTATACGAGATCTATCAACAGGTATTATAGTTGTTGAAATTGTACCTTGCTTGATAGGTCGTAGTTATTTTTCGTCACTCTTCGTTTGATTATATTCTTCCGGACTATATAATCAACTAATTAGATTATGAGCCTTAAAAGTTAAGTTTATTGGTTAAAATAAACAATTTCGATTTGTCTCAACCAGTTTAACTTTACATTTACACTTTACAGTTTTGTTCAGCGAATCAGCGCACAACCAGCTGAGCTGACAAGCTGACATGCTGACAACTGACGCAATGTAAAACGTCATAACGTCAATTAGAACGCTTGTCAAGACACATGCGTTCAGAATTTCTCTATCAAAGTCAAATGTTAATGTTTAGCTTTGAAATATTTAAAAATGTTGAAACCTTGGTAGCGATTCTGAAACCATTCGGTTGCATCCGACACGGAATCTCATCTCTCGGTCTTTGTCTTATCTGTTTAGCATGACAAAGGCCGAGAGATGAGATTCCGTGTCGGATGCAACCGAATGGTTTCAGAATCGCTACCCTTGAAACCATCCGAGCAACCGTTATGTACCCTATACACACTGGCCCAGTGGAGGCCAACGCGAGCGTCGACAAAACGGCACGAGACGAAACGTAGCATCCACACACTGGCCCAGCGCAGGCCAACGCGAGCGTCTGAAGCTTGTTCGAGTGGCTGAAAGTCGTCAAACTTGCGTGTGAGACGATTCGTGATTACCCTCGAAAACAACTTATAAACGTGGCTCAGGGTAGCGATTCTGAAACCATTCGGTTGCATCAGACACGGAATCTCATCTCTCGGTCTTTGTCTTATCTGTTTAGCATGACAAAGACCGAGAGATGAGATTCCGTGTCGGATGCAACCGAATGGTTTCAGAATCGCTATTATGAAGTTAGATAGGTCTGTAGTTCTTCAACAAGGTATTGTCACCTTTTTTGAAGAAGAGCACTACCACACTTCTGCTCCACGCTTCTGGCGTATTACCGTCAAGTATGACGGAGTCGAACAGCTTCTGGAGGACTTTAAGTACCGGTTTTCCACCCGCTCTCAGAAGCTCAGTCGTAATTCCGTCATCGCCAGGTGCTTTTTGCTGTGCTAACGACAGGTTGTGCTTGTGTAGAGGTGTATAACTGTTCATAGAACATCTCAATCTCCTCCAAAATCTCGGGCTTCGACGCGACTACGTTACCGCTATCGGTCTTCAGTTTGGCCAGCTGACTTTGCCCAAGAGACAGATTTCTTGCGAACACTTTCGAGCCTTGGTTCCGCTTGATCGCTTCTTCAATACACGAAGTATTGAAGCAACGTATGTCGCGTCGCACACAAGTAGAGATGCGTCTATTGAGCCGTCTGAATACCTTATGTCGACCGAAGACTGCAACCACATATCTCGCCTAACTGCCATGAGATTTAGAGTATGATCGGAGAGCTTTTGGGTTCTATTTTGGCGTCGGCTCTTATAAAATTTCCTGCCAACTGCTTGAACAGTTTCCAACAGCCTGTCGTTTATTTCGTCCGCCGTTACGCATTCTCTAATTCATTATCTAAGGCTTCGAAGCGGATTTAGAAGTTCGAGTTGAAAGTTATCGGGATCTTCGATTTGAGCATAATTTGGTCGGAGCGTGGACTTCATTAGACGTGATCTATCGAACTTAATGTTTAGATTCAGCGTGCCTCAATGCGGTGATCGCTGCCGGTCTTGACCCTACTGATCACAGCGACATCGCTGAATATTTGCCGTTTTGTCGTCATAATGAAGTCGATCTCATTTTTTGTGGAACCACCTGGGCTAATCCATGTCCATTTTCGTTGTGGCTGTTCATCAAAGGAGTTCATCACAAAGAGACTCTCCCTTTCCAAGAAATCAGCTAGACGTTGCCCTCTTGGGTTCCGCTGCCCATATCCGATTGTCCCACTCTCAACTCATAACCGCTACGTTTGCCCAGTTTCGCGTTGAAGTCTCCCATCACAACTGTGAATTGTGTTGGCGAGACATGTATGGCTTTGGAGATGTCCTCATACATGGTCTCAACCTCTTCGTTGGGACGTGTGGAGGTCGGTGCGTATACCTGTATGACCTTCAATGAATACCGGTCGGTAATTTTAAGTACAAGGTACACAACCCTGCTCGACACACTCTCGATTATTATCACGTTGTTGACGAGAGACTTGCGGGCTATAAACCCGACACCCCCTTGGGATTGTTGATCTCCCTCCCGGTAGTAGAACAAGTTGCCGGATTCGCAGGTTATCCCGTCCTCGCCCTGTCTACGGACTTCGGATAACCCTATGATATCCCAGCGCAACTTGTCCACTTCTTCTTCCAGCTCCACAATATTTTCATCAGCCCTCAACGTCCGTGCGTTAAATGTTGCCAGGTCGAGTCGTTGGATTTGGTGGCGGGGCGTCTGCCGGGGATTCTTCGCACCCCATGCTCCACCGGAACCAAGGCTGCCACCAGCGCCTGGAATAACGAAGCTGCCGGGGACTAAGGGCCGTTTCTTTTTTGTGTTATTCATAGGGGGGAGGTATTTGCCATAGTCACTACGCTTGGCAGGCGGGTTGGTGACCACGGAGCCAGCCCTTTGCACCGATGACGCCGCTGCCCGTCACCGGTCTGGTCAATTTAGGACTGGCTTTTAAATGGTTATACCGCCATTGGTTCGGTCGTCAGAGCCTCGTTAGTTGGCAGCACGCCAACTACGCGTTGGTGTACCATGCGCAGGAGAGGTTGACATTTGGGGAAGCTAGATGTTAAGTGCTTCCCCCTTACACCCCCTTAGTGTTAGTATATAAGGTATAATAAAGATAGGTTATAAAAACGAAAAATCACGACTACGTATATCAATCTTGATTTTGATCGTATCCCACTAATATTTTATTATAAATGTCAAAGTATGGATGTTTGAATGTTTGTTGCTCAATCACACCGTAACGTGTGAACGGATCAGGCTGAAATTTGGAATACAGTTAGATTATAGTCTGGAAAAACACATAGGGAAAATAACGGGAACGGGAAGAACGCGGGTAAAACCGGGGCATGGCAAATTTTTCATAGTGTTTACTATTTTACTAGTCAACGCCTTTTATATAACACCCATATTGAGGTAAGTTGTGAAGAAATATTTTGTCCACCATTTTGTGGAGGCGGCCACCTTGAATCGATATTAACTAAACATAGCTACGAACCACCGCACAAATATTAACCTTCAAATAAAAAAAAAACGCATTGAAATAGGCCTATCTGTTTGAGCTTTACGTTGCCACAGACAGATAGACAGACATCGACGTATAACTTACAACACCCCTGTTTTGGTCGAGGGTTAAAATAGATGCTGTATAAACTTACAATTAGCGTAACGGGACAATGATCGTAACGGGACATTTTTTGTACATGCACCCGGCGTTCATCGATTTACGAGTTTAAGACCTTGTCACGTCAAAAAAGACGGTGACAGCAGACAGGTATCGTATTCGGTTTTATATTTATACAATTAATCCGGCTCATAACACCTTATGCCGGATCCACCGGAATATTAAATTCGTTTTTCCGGATGGCAATCCCTATTGGACACGTTACGTAGTTGTACTTGGACATGCACACGTTAGTACTTGGAATTGAATGATCTATTCTATGATTAAAGTATGATAAGGAATTGTTTATAAATTGCTTTTTCGAGTGTTAACGACTCTAAATTGACAGAATAATGATGTGCTTACTGAAAATATGATATACCATCTCTGTTTTTCACCTTTTTGTAATATTTTTGGCACGATATTAGGATGGAAAACACTATCATATGGGAGTACGCAATGCCGCCGCTAAGGTCTAAATTCATACAACGACTGACGTAAAGTTAGCTGACTTCTGGCGTTTTGTTTGTTGTTGAGTGGGTCTGTTTTTGAACGCTGACCTGGGTAGCGATTCTGAAACCATTCGGTTGCATCCGACACGGAATCTCATCTCTCGGTCTTTGTCATGCTAAACAGATACGACAAAGACCGAGAGCTGAGATTCCGTGTCGGATGCAACCGAATGGTTTCAGAATCGCTACCCTGAAATCCATAGTTTCAATATCTTTGGGTGCGCTAAAAGAAGTTTTAACTTCAAAAACTTAGAGCAACCGTAGAGCAAACAAACATTCGCTGGGAGGTAATTTCGGAACTTAATTTTTTTTTAAATGGCTACGGAAACTAATCCTTCAGCCGTCGGAACATCACATCAACTGGCATTGCCACTTTTTAATTATTTTACAAAATAAAGGAGAAATTTAATCATTTTAGTCACGTACCACAATTATTATTAGTATCATTGTTTCTTAAAATAAATAAAATAAAAAATTGGCAGTCATAGGAACTGCCGATAGAAGTGAAAACTTATAACTCAGAATTTGGAGCTTACCTTGGAAACTACACGAGTGTAACCGGAGGGCGTGGCCTCGCCATCTTGGCATGGCCGTCTAGAAATGCGTCAGCATTTCCCATTGGCTGACGTATTTCTAGGTGGCCATGCCATGATGGGCAGGCCATGCTCTTTCAGCATTTCCCATTGGCTGACGCATTTCTGGATGTCCAATCGCCAAGGTCCCGAGTTTACCCGAAGATTTCTTATCATACCCGAGCGTGACGCTAGAAATCAATTTACACCCCACGAAAAATTTGTCGAGGCGCGCCTAAAGAAGTTTTCACTTCAATAACCGGTCCACCCTGGCTTCGCCAATGGTATACCTAATAATATTATGGCTCTCAGGGATCACGTACAAATCCAACGGTGAAATAATTTTTGAAATCGGTTCAGCACTTCAGCAGTTCCTGATTTTAGCGCGTCGGAACAAACAAGCTCTTCAGTTTTATAACATTAGAATAGATTAGCAGTGCCATGCCCTTAACCCGCGTCGTCCCCATTCATCCCCGCGTCGTGCTCATTTTTTGTTTTTTCATGTATGTTATATCATAAAAATCTTATAGCTACAGACCATTTGAGAACTCTAAAAAGCTTTTGTCAATGGTAATGGATACAGCTATTGCCCAGTTAATATCTGTATATTGGAGGTTTTGTTCTCTTTTTCAGAATGCCAATAGCACCTAAATAAAATGACATCCAGCAAAATCATGAAACAGCTATTGCTGAAGTTCAGAATAATGAACATCAATTATCAGATTGCCAATAGCACAGATTTCTGTGCTACCATATCATATGTGTACCATATTTATGGTATTCCGAGAAATATTCCGAAAGATATTTTAGATAGCGTACAGCAGTTTCTTGTCGAGAATCCAAGAGCATCAGAGCGAGAAATCCGTTTACAAATACACCAGACCTGGCATTGGATGGTGGAAGGCATTTTTAAAAAGACTTAAATTGTTATGTCATCATTGTATTACATCATCGACACGAAGAAGAAGAACTAAGTATCAGAACTTTTGGACCAGTAACTAAAACCAGCTTAAACGTATCTAAAAAAGCTGTGGACATATAAAGGGATGGTTTGATGAAATTCGTATTGTTATACTGATGAAAAAGGGTTACTTGTGATTCCAGAGCCAGAGCTATTTTTTTATTTAAGAAATGCAAAAATAAATCTTAATTTGTAGTAGATAATCCATATTCTTTATGGATTACATTTGTTACATTTGTTACATTTGTACATCTATATATATAAAAGCGGAAGGTCACTCATCAAGGAATCTCAGAAACTACAAATTCTAGGAATCTGAAATTTTGCATGGAGGTCCCTTTTAGCACGTAGGCGCTCGCTAAGACGGGGTTTTGCGAAATTCAACCCCTAAGGGGGTGAAACAAGGGATGAACGGTTGTATGAAAATTCGCCATTTTAAAAGTTATCAAATTTTGTATCTAGGCACTTGACACCAAGCAATTAAATGTTTGTTCTATCAATTTTGTAATTTCGAACTGTACGGGGGTGAAATTGGGGTTGAAATGGGGGATGAATGTCAATATGGAAGTTCTCAACCGTTGAAGATAAAACCATGAAACTCTGTATAATATATGCAATTGATACAAAGCAAACAAATGTTTGTTCTGCCAATTTTGTAATTTCGAACTGAACGGGGATGAAATTGTGGTTGAAATGGGGGATGAATCTCAATATGAAAGTTCCCAATCATTGAATATAAAAACATGAAACTCTGTATATAGGCACTTGACACGAAGCAAATAAATGTTTGTACTAGCAATTTTGTAATTTCAACCTGTACGGGGATGAAATTGGGGTTGAAATGGGGGATGAGTGATAATATGGAAGTTCCCAGCTGTTGAAGATAAAACCATGAAACTTTGTATTTTACATGAAGCAAACGAATGTTTGTTCTGGCAATTTTATAATTTCGAACTGTATAGGGATGAAATTGGGATTGAAATGGGGGATGATAGTATATATGGAAGCTCCCAATCGTTGAAGATAAAACCATGAAACTCTGTATATAGGCACTTGACACGAAGCAAAGAAATGTTTGTCCTAGCAATTTTGTAATTTCGAACTGAACGGGGATGAAATTGTGGTTGAAATGGGGGATGAATGTCAATATGGAAGTTCCCAATCATTGAATATAAAAACATGAAACTCTGTATATAGGCACTTGACACGAAGCAAATAAATGTTTGTACTAGCAATTTTGTAATTTCGACCTGTACGGGGATGAAATTGGGGTTGAAATGGGGGATGAATGTCAATATGGAAGGTGCCAACCGTTGAAGATAAGACATAGAAACTTTGTATAGACACTTGACATGAAGCGAACGAATGTTTGTTCTGGCAATTTTGTTAAATCGAACCGTATAGGGATGAAATTGAGATTCAAATGGGGGATGAAAGTGTATATGGAAGCTCCCAATCGGTGAAGATAAAACTCTGTATATATGCACTTGATACGAAGCAAACAAATGTTTGTTCCAGCGATTTTGTCATTTCGAACTGTACGGGGATGAAATTGTGGTTGAAATGGGGGATGAATGTCAATATGAAAGTTCCCAATCGTTGAATATAAAACCATGAAACACTGTATATAGGCACTTGACATTATAAGCTGTTTTTAGTAACCGTAAATGTGTCTGTGTATACAAATAAGTACGTAGGTACTGCCTGCGTTACCTTAGTATTTATTTCGCGCGGACGAAGTCGCGGGTAACAGCTAGTATGTACATATAAAGAATATTGATAAAAGCGAAAGGTCACTCATCAAGGAATCTCAGAAACTATAAATGCTAGGTATCGGAAATTTTGCATGGAGGTCCCTTTTAGGACATAAGCGCTCGCTAAGATGAGGTTTTGCTAAATTCAACCCCTAAGAGGGTGAAACAAGGGATGAACGGTTGTATGAAAATTCGTAATTTTCAAAGTTACCAATTGTTTTATCTAGACACTTGACACGAAGCTATTAAATGTTTGTTCTATCAATTTTGCAATTTCGAACTGTACGGGGGTGAAATTGGGGTTGAAATGGGAGATGAATGTCAATATGGAAGTTCCCAACCGTTGAAGATATAACCATGAAACTTTGTATATATAGGCCCTTGACACGAAGCAAACGAATGTTTGTTCTAGCAATTTTGTAATTTCGTACTGCACGGGGATGAAATTGGGGTTGAAATGGGGGATGAATGTCAATATGGAAGTTCCCAACCGTTGAAGATAAAACCATTAAACTTTGTATATCCGCTTGCTACACTTTTGGCGAATCGATTTTACAATTTTGGCGGGGAAAACGGGTGTCAGGTTACCTAAGTGCGTTTGTTTACGCTTCGGCATATGAAGTAGCGCGTTACTTGAACGTGTTTAAGCCCATTATTCTCAAGAGCGTTTCAAGACGCTTCTAGTGGTATCGTTTGCTTATAATTAGTGTATTTAAAACTAACATTTGTAAACTAACATTTTTGCACTTTTTTCTATGTAAATGAATTCTAATTTTAATATGAATTATATCAAAATAAAGACCAGTTCAAGTAGACGCCATTAAACACAAATTTATCGATATGCCTTCCCAAATAAAAACACGAAAAAATTTTTTTCCCGCTAAAAACCTGACCGCAAAGTTAGTTTTGTATTTTGTCGTCATTCGGTGTAATATAGTTACCAAAGTGTATCAAGCGGCTAACACTTGACACAATGCAATTAAATGTTTGTTCCATCAATTTTGTAATATCGGACTGTATAGGGATCAAATTGGGTATAAAAGTATATATGGCAGCTCCCAATCGATGAAGATAAAACCATGAAACTCTGTATATAGGCACTTGACAAGAAGCTAATAAATGTTTGTTCTAGCAATTTTGTAATTTCGAACTGTACGGGGATGAAATTGTGGTTAAAATGGGGTATGAATGTCAACATGGAAGTTCCCAATCGTTTAAGATAAAACCATGAAACTCTGTATATAGGCACTTGACACGAAGCAAATAAATGTTTGTTCTAGCAATTTTACAATATCGAACTGTACGAGGATGAAATTGTGGTTGAAATGGGGGTTGAATGTCTCTTACGCTTTCAAACCTAAAAAACTGAACCGATATTGATGAAATTGTATAAAATTGTTTTATTATAAGCTGTTTTTAATAACCGTAAATGTGCGTGGGTATACAAATAGGTACTGCGCGTACAAGTAAGTCGCGGGTAACAGCCAGTTATTAATAAAACAAAGCTTAATTAAGTGGTCAATAACTGTATGTGATCAGTGGCAGTGACTGTGTTTAATGGGCAATTACTGTGATTTTAGGTGTTGTTTTTTTGTTATTTTTATCTTTTGAAAGATATTAGAAGTAGTTACTTACTGGTGTTATTTTAGAAAATATATTTTAGTACTAATATATATATATATAAATATATATAGATATATAAATCAATGCCACTTTTCGTTGTAAATAAACTCCTCCTGAACGGCTGGGCCGATTTTTTTTTTTTTTTTTTTTTCTGTGTTTATCTGCAATCAGTACAGTGTTTACTATAAGCAGATAGTATGTGTGGCATTGTGATGCTGAGTGTGTCCTCCAGCGTGGACAACTACTCCTAGTATTCCAATCGGGCATGACTACAATACGTCTTTTCTTTTAAGACGCTTTGGGTAGCTTCTCGTCGTTAGACCAGCAGCAAGCATGTTTGGATGGTTCTCCAGTCGTATTTGATACTGCGTTGTGGACGCCAGTATTTCCTCCTGAATAGTACTCATTTGTAGGTGTTCATGGATTTCAGAATTAGTTATATACCATGGTACATGTGCTATTGATCTCAGTATCACATTCTGCATTCTTTGTAGAATTGCAATGTTCGAGTTACTTGCAGTCCCCCAAAGCTGAATGCCATACATCCAGGTTGGTTTCAAAATCGATTTATAGATTAAAAGCTTGTTGTCTATGGATAGCTTGCTGTTTCGACCCAACATCCATGAGAGGTTTCTATGTCGTATATTCATCTCATCCCTTTTGCTCTTGATGTGACGCTTCCAAGTCAGTCGTCGATCCAAGTGTAGACCCAGATATCTTACACTATCTTGATGTGGTAATATTACGTTTTCAAGGTGAACTGGGGGGCAGTTATCTCTCCGGAGTGTAAATGTAACTTGCACTGACTTTGTTGCACTAGCTTTGATTCGCCAATTTTGAAGCCAATGTGTGATAGCGTCAAGTCCGTGTTGGAGTCGCTCTGTGGCTATATCGGGATGCTTATTGCTTGCAAGTATTGCTGTGTCGTCGACATATGTTGCAATCGTAACTCCATCTGTCTGTGGTAGATCTGAGGTATACATGATATAGAGTATAGGTCCTAAGACTGATCCCTGAGGAACGCCTGCTCTTATTTCATGAAACTTGGATGTTGCTTCAGATACCTTTACTTGAAAGATTCGATTTTTGAGGTACGATTTCAATAGAAGGTAATAACTATGTGGCAAGCTTGTCTTTATTTTGCAGAGGAGACCCTCATGCCAGACTCTGTCAAAAGCCTGTTGAATATCTAAGAAAGCAGACGAACAATATTCTTTTTCCTCTAATGTTTTTCTTATTTTATCAACTACTCTATGTACTTGTTCAATAGTAGAGTGTCGCTTTCTAAAGCCAAACTGGTGGTCAGGGATTTTATTGTGCATTTCCAGTAGAGGCACAATTCGACATGATATCAATTTTTCACAAACTTTGGACAGAATAGGCAGAAGACTGATAGGTCTATATGAGGTAGACAAGTTTGCTGGTTTCCCTGCCTTGTGTACCATGAGGATTTGCGAGACCTTCCAGTGCTCTGGAAAGTATTGCACTCTCAGTATTCCATTATACAGCATTGTCAGGAAGATTATCACTTTTCTAGGAAGATGCTTCAATATCTCCTTTGTAATTAGGTCATATCCAGGAGCCTTTTTATTTTTCAGATTATTGATGGTCCTCCAAACCTCTTGTACTGTGACAGGCTTAGGTGGGAGAGCCATCTGTAATGGTTGGTTGATGGTAGCCTCTACTTCCTTTTCGAAATTTGTATTGTAGACAGGATTTGGCTTGAAGACATTCGCTAGATGTTCGGCGAACAAATCCGCTTTCTCCTGGTAAGTGCGGGCCCAACCATCAGTAGTTTTGAGAGGAGCTTTTCCCATTTGAGGTCTATCATATGTCTTGGTGAATTTCCACAATGAGTAGTCAGTGGCCGCACTGGGTGTAAGGGACTCCAATTGGGCCTCGATGGTATTATTTTGCCATTGTTTTATCATATTCCTTAATTGTCTTGCCTGTTTGTTGAAGCTTGTTTTATCAGATCGGAGTCTACTGAGCTGCCACACGCGACGTAGTCTACGTCTTTCTAGGACTGCTTTCTTTATTTCTAGAGGATAATTTTGTATTTGGTCATTGTACTCTAAGAAAGGTGTACTTCTCCAGCAGGCCTCCTGGATGAGATTCGTAATATATTTAGTTGCATGTTCAATATCGTCCGGTGTCTTAAGGGCAACTTCAAGCCTAATATTATCTGTCATGAATTCTGTAAATGAATTCCAGTCTGTTTTCTTGTTGTACAGTCTTTCTGGAGCTTCATGTTCTATAATCTGTGAGCTTGTAGTAAGTAATACTGGCGTGTGATCCGATGAGCTATCGTAACAGGATTCACACTTAACATAGTGAGTAGAGAAACCTTTCATGATGAAGAAGTCGAGTAAATCAGGGATTTTAGAGGAATCTGTCGGCCAGTAAGTAGGTTCACCAGTAGAAGCTGTAGTTAAGTTATTTGCAGATGTACTAAGCTTTAGACGTCTTCCTCTAGTCGTAGTTATTCTAGAGCCCCAGTGTGTATGTTTCGAGTTCCAATCTCCACCAGCTATAAATCGATTACCAAGTGTCTTGAAGAAATCCGTATAGATATCTTCAGTCATCTTATGCTTGGGAGGGCAATATACAGAAGCAATATTGAAGCAGCCACTTTTGTCCTCTACAGCTATTGTGGTAGCTTGGATGTGGCTGGTTTTGTATTCAGGCATTAAATGGTGTTTTAGCGATTTCCTAACAATAATTGCAGTACCAGCATGTCCTGTCCCATCTGGGTGTAGGGTTATATAGCACTCATAATTTCTAAATTTAACATTAGAAGAAGAGGTACAATGTGCTTCAGTTATTAATAATACATCCAAGTTATGTTGAATCATTAGCATTTCCGCATCATTTTTGTTTGGGGTCAATCCATTTATGTTCCATGTTGCCACTCGCATTGCAATCATTTTGTCAATTTGTCGACAAGTCTAGTTATGAGTATCATCATTGTACTCATTTGTTGTAGTAATAGGTCAAATTTTTCATTCTGTTTTATTATTATCTGTTCCAAGTTTAATGAAGTTTTGTGTGTAGTGAATGATTTTGTATTGTTCTCTTCCATTTTATTGCGAGTGGCGTCGGAATACTTGGTCTTTTCGTTTGATGAATTTTTTATTGTATTGTTATCTAGGTTCGGCACTGATATTTCCTTTGGCTTTTCCAGTGTAGGGTGTTTTTGCGATTGGTTAATTTTCGCGATCTTTGAACGTCTTTCCAATATTTCTTTATAAACTTGACACCCTTTGTAGTTAGCGGGGTGTGGCCCATTGCAGAGTGCGCACTGGGCGGGGGTAGAGCGGTCGCGTTTTTGGCAATCAGACGTTTTATGAGACTGTCCACATTTTACGCACCGGTATGGGCGCATACAGTAATTTTTTGTGTGTCCATATTGTTGACACCTCTGGCATTGTACCATTGATGTTCGCTTCTTTGGATCCTCTATAATAACTGACTGATGAAAGATATATTTCAGTTCTTTCACTGCCTTATTGTTTGGTCCAGGTGCAAGATTAACAAAAAATGTAGATGTTGGTTTTTTGTCAGGACCAAATTTTGCATTAATGATTTCTCCTGTGACCGTGTTCCCTGTTGCTTCAATGTCTGCTTTGATCGCTGACATTGGTGTTGTTGGGTGAAGATTTCGTACAACCACTCTGAAGCATCTTTGGTCTTTTCGATTAAAGGTATAGCCAATAAGTCCATTTTCTCTAACCAGTTTTAATATTTCTTTATAGCTTTCAATGTCTTGACTGCGTATTCTCAGCTCATTTCGATTGACAATTTTGAAAACAAACTGGTCTTTTTTTACAGAGGTTTCAAGTAGATTGGTAAGTTTATTGACATCTTCTATTCCGTAAAGTGCTATTGTTGGTGGTTTGCTGGGTCTTTTTTCCTCAGGTACAGCGCTGTTGTCAGTAAGGTCAATCATTAATCCAGAGAATCTGTTTGAGGTTTTCACTGCTTCTGGAGAAGGACTGCTTGACATCTTTTTTCTTTTGGGATTTCTACTCACAGGAACTCTTTGCCATGATGGAGGACAACTGGATTCTATTCCTTTCTCAGGAGTTGCTGCGCAATTCCCTAGTGAGTTCGATCTTAGCCTTGTGAACATACTTGGGTGGAATGCTTGTTGGACAAGCTTTATGTTGCTGCTACTGTTGCTGCCAGACGCATTTACCAACACAGGGGCCTGGTCGCCTACCCCAGTGCGGTCTTCGGTAACATATTTCCCACTCTCAGGCCCGGGTACCTGGGAGCGCCGGGGGTTAGCCGGATCGCATGACATCGCATTCTCATTTTCAGACATTTTCATATTAAAGGGGTTTGGGAGTAAAATACATGATGCTTTCCCAAGGCACATGTCCACTCTTGTTTAGAGGTGATTTAGTTCCTCTAGGCTTGTGGGAGCCCAATGACAGGTTATTTGACCGCCGCCTGTGGCTCGGCGTTGTTGTTGCTCATTTTGCGCCACCCAGGGGACACGTGTAGGGTGGGTCTAGGAAAAGATGGTAAGTCCTACGGACGCGAGCAACAATATCCCCCAAAATGGCTGGGCCGATTTGAATGATTTTTTTTGTACACGTTCAGGTAGGGCCCTGGATGGTTTAGATTCACAAATCAGCCCGGCAGATAGCGCTTTAGTTGTTTAGTTTAGTTGTTATCTAGGTTATTATCCGAGCGAAGCCGGCACGGGCCGCTAGTTAATTATATTTTAAGTGATTTATTTCTATTTAAAGGTTTTATTATGAACAAAACTTGTATAAATCCCTTAACTGGGCAATAACTATACTGGTTACCCTATAAATATCATGGTACAATCAAATCGAACTAAGATTTTTTGATGACCGTAAATGTACCTACCCAGATATAAGATAAAAAAAATGTTTGTCTGTAAAGTCGGTTTACTGACGATAGAACGTGACAACGTCACAAGAAAATACTGATGGAATGGTAGCATTTTTCAAAAGAAAATTTTAATTTCATTTGTTTAATAGATTTGTATGTAAAAAGTAATCAGTAGAATTTAGTCATTTTCAATCAAAACAATGCAAAAAAGCTTTTAGATGCCAGGGATCGAACCCGGGGCATTTCACATGCAAAGCGAACGCTCTACCACTGAGCTACATCCCCGCTTGAACTACTTGTCGAAATAATTAATACAACTGTAACAAACATGCGGCGAGGTAACGACCGACGGTAACGCGGTAACGGTACATGACGTCATGTTTTGTGGGCGTGCAGCCGGCTTCATCGAATTATAAGACGTTATCACGTCAAAAACAAATAACTGAATCTAAGAAAACAAAATCTGAAAATAAATTCTAAGTCATAGAAAAAGAAATTGGCAGTCATAGGAATTGCCAATAGAAGTAAAAACTAAAATAATAACTCCGAAGCTTTAGCTCACTTTGGAAACTACATTTCCAAATTTTTTAAGTTATTTCTATGTAATGTTTTAATTTCTTTGTGTTACAATAAAGTGTTTCTATCTATCTATCTACATGTGTGAAACCAAAGAGCGTGGTCATGACCCTGACCATCTAGAAACTAGATCATCCGAGTTTACCTGAAGATTTATTTCATTTACGAACGTGTCGCTTTAGGTCAATCCACAGCCCACGTAAAATCTCTGTATGTTGTGCGCTAAAAGAAAATGTTCACTTCATTAATTTATATCTTAAAATGATTGTACCTACTCAATGATCTTAAAATATGCAAGAACGAAACAATAAGCGAAATCGACAAAGATGATTATAATACCTGATAATACCTACCTTCAAAATGTATTATACCTACCTTATAATAAATCATTATTTAAGCTTACTTTGCACGTTGTGCGAAAATTTATTGGGGAATGGGGAAATTATAACATGTACTCTGGTAACATGTAGCTTCGACTTCGTCTGTATCGCAAAAAAAATTAAAAAACGACTTCTTCGACAAACCAAACCGCAAAAGTCGTTATTTTTGAGTTTTATCTTCAGTGGTCTTTGTGGATCGAAAATTCACAACTTTTATAACAGCAAACTGAAGCTTAACTCATTATTCGTTCCATCGTACAACGAAAGCTGTCCTAGTTCACTGCCATTAGGAAAGTTGTGAACATGAACAAAGAGATATGTCGCTGCAAAGAGAACCATCCTCCAGTCGCTGGTCGGTCTGTGTGTAAATGTTCTTCAAATATATTGCTAAAAGCTCCCTTGGACAGCTTTAAAGTGCCCGTAGCGCCAGCCCCCGTCCGTCTGCTCGCTACCAAAACCAACCACATCGACAACAAAGAACAACCATCTTCGTCTAAAATTGATCCCAAGGTGGACAAGAAGAAGTCGTGGGCGATTACGGATTTCGACCTAGGACGTGCGCTGGGCAAAGGTAAATTTGGAAACGTTTATTTAGCTCGAGAGAAAGAGTCTCATTACGTAGTCGCTCTGAAAGTCCTATTCAAAAGCCAGATCTTGGACTCTGCTATCGAGCACCAAGTACGCCGAGAAGTGGAGATTCAATGTCGATTACGACACCCGAATATTCTACGTATGTATGGATATTTTCACGACGAAAAAAGGATTTATTTAATATTGGAATATGCAAAAAATGGTGCTTTGTACAAGTTGTTGAAAGAGCGAGGCCGTTTCGATGAGAAAACTGCAGCTATTTATATCAGAGACCTCACAAAGGCATTGATATATTGCCATGCTAAAAATGTAATTCATCGAGACATTAAACCTGAGAATTTATTGCTTGGACACAATTTACAGCTTAAAGTAGCTGATTTTGGCTGGTCTGTTCACTCCCTGTCATCTAGGAGAATGACGCTTTGTGGTACTCTGGATTATTTGTCCCCGGAAATGATTGATGGCAAACCTCACAGCTATCATGTAGATATTTGGAGCTTGGGGGTTTTATGTTACGAGCTGCTGGTTGGCCTTCCCCCTTTTGACTCAAAAGACAACTCGCACACATTTAAGAAAATAAAGTATGTAATTATAAAATACCCAGATTATGTGTCTGAAAAAGCAAAGAACTTAATAGGAAAATTGTTAGTGATAGACCCTGAGCAGAGACTTCCTCTACCGAATGTCTTGCAGCATCCATGGATTATAGAAAATGCTCCAGAGGGTGTGCTGCCCACGGTATTTAATGGAGAACAGAAATAGTACTTTATTAAGTTTAGATTGATAAATTAAATTATTATATATGATGTATGTATGTCAATGGTAAGGAAACTTTTTGTTTCTGTATTATTTAATGTTTTGAAGGATGCATTTTGATAAATATATATTACAGCTATCTTCATACATCACATTCTAATGAGCTAACCGGTTAGACAACCTCAGGTCAGGTTAGCATTTAAAGATAGAAAGCTTTGAGCAAATTTTGTAAAACAAAGATTCTTCTGTTCTCCGACACGTTATGTTGTAAATGTAGCTTGAGCGTTCATCTGCTAGACCTAATGTGGTTTTAGCTGGAGTCTACCATGTAAATCTTGTAATTTACTTACTGAAGATCCATATTGATGTACAATTTCAATGAAAACTATTTTTATTGTGATGTTGTGTGGTAATTTGTGATGCTGAAAAGAAAAAGAAAACTGCCATTGTAAAGATAACTATGTTTAATTTTAGATAATATTTTATTTATAGTCTCTTATGTATGTAAAGGCTCAAATTATGAACTATTAATAAATACTAAAGACTTTGTAAGACTAAACATCTGACTGAACATTATACATACTTTAAAGTCTAAATCATGTTAAAAGTAATGATGTACATAATTTTAATTTGTAATACAGAGTCATAACTTTACTGCTTTTTATTTTTGTTCATATAGTACAAGTCCATAGCATACTTATCAAACTTAGGATCTCTTTTTACTATTAAATTCCAATGTATTAATTCTCCAATTAAAGCGAGGGCACTCAAAGTGTAGCCAATACCTAAAGCTACAAAAGCTCCATACAACTTCTTCAAGTTCATCAAAGCTTTTATTTCTTCTTCGTTTGTTTCCAATATTCGCACAGGTTGCATTGCATCATTGAGCCATTTCTCAACCAATCCCACTTCTACCACTCTCTTCATGTAGATGTCAGCTAGTGGTTTCAACGGCGAGTTTTTGTGGAATCCTATCGAAATTGGAATGTGAACTACACAGTCTGACATGATATGCAAATTTCTCTCTGCATCTGTGTGGTTGGCGACAGTGACTGTGCTATTTGTTGAATTATCCATTTTATCGTTAAGAGAATGCATCACTAAGGAATTCTTTCTTTTGACGCTGATGTATTTCAAAAAGTCTCTGTTATCGTAGTACGCGTACACTCCCTGCGCGACTCTATTAGCTGCGTCCATGGGATCGTCAATTGTTTCAAATTTTTCTCCAATTTTCTGGCCAATTTCATCTAAGGAATTTAAGAAAAACTGTTTTGTTTCGCTGCCCCATCCACCACACGTAACCTTGCTATCGACTAACTCTTTAAGCGTATCTATTGTGACTCTAGGAGCAGGGTTGGCGAGTATAGCAGTCATGCTGGCTCTGTAAGAAACGACTAGGAGGATGCAGTAGAGCCAATACCAGCCTGTTAGCAGCCTGATGGACCAGCCGGTTGGGAGCTTTGGTAGAGACACGACGAGCAGCATTCCATACGTGTACAGGATACTGTTTATTATTTCGCCAAACAAGTACAAGCCGACATGTTTCTGATCTGCAAAATTGTAAAAATAAACAGTGTCAGTTTGTGCTCTTTGCGTGTTTCTCGAACGATAGACCTTGAACATATTTAAATGAAGTCTTAAATTCTATTGACATTATTGCACACATGCTCCTTGTAGGTCATTAGCGTATTGCCCTTGTCTGGTTGAGACTATTACACATTATTAGGAGATACGTTATTATTTGATTTTAGGATTCTACAAATCGAGATTTAAATTGTTTCCTCTCTGAAAGCTTCTAATGTTCTGAAAGTCCTGTTGAGTACTTTCACATGTTTTAGGTATAGAGACATACATTTAGAACATTACTTCTGGGTAAGTATATAATCTTGGTTAAATATCACGTTATTTGTAGGTACAGAATTGTTTTAATTATTTATAGGCTTACGCTTGACTGTCATCCTGCCTGCATGGTTGGAGCACGTTAACCTAACGGAAACTGATTCACTCCTTGCTTTGAAGGTAACGCGGTACGCAAACCGCAGTCAGATAAAGAAGAGAGGAATGCATTTCAAACTTCTGTTGATTTGTACCGACATACCTACACATATTGAAAACAAACAGGACTAAACCCATCTAGGTACATCATTTTATATGTTTCGGATAATAATAGGTAGGTACTTATTTTTTTTTACGAAAATACTAAAACCGTCTTCAATTTAAAATTAAATTCAGACACTCGACCGCATTTCATTACTGCCGTCCGCAAGCTTAAATGCCGTTATCTAACATCGGGTCGATTTGGACATTTAAATGGCACTACAATCAGAAAAAAAATATCTATCCATCTGTGTAACCCGTTTTTCTCTAGGTATGTTAGTTTTTAAGATACGAAAACTAAAAATGCCGTTATGTCATTTTATTTTGTATGGTTCCAACGCTAAAACGCAGTTAAATAACAATACTTACCTAAAAAGCCGCTAAGGTATTTTAACGTTACCTTTGGCTGAAATTTTCTTTGATTTTCCATTACTTAATTGCCGTTAACTGACTTTTGTACGCTTTAGTGCCGTTAAAGCACTTAAATGTTTTTAAACAAAGTTTCATTTATAATTTATATTGTATTTGTCCAACGCTATAAAGCCGTTATGCTTGAATACAACACAAAAATGCAGTTAAACATACTTAACGGCTTTTTAGACTAGTAAATACGTATGCAATTTTGTAAACTTAAAACAGAAAATATCACAAAGCTACCTTAACTATGTGATATAAATTATTTATTTTTTACAATACTAGACTAAAATGCGGCTATGCCACATTACTTAACTAAAATGCCGTTACAAGTTCTTGCGTCTGCAGTACGATAGTATGTGAAGGAAATCAAGTGCAGATGAATAAGATGCTTTCGTTCCCTCCAACTTGTTACGATGGCTTAAAACACATTTATATGAGTCAAACTAGATCTTGTATAGAAAAAAACGGAAATGATCCTTATGTTACATCTTGTTCCGACTCTTCCAGTGTCATTTATACATTTTGGGACGTATAAATTATGTTACTGTAGGTACTCGTCTTTCTTTAGATTTTAATGAAATCACAAATCTATCTAATGAAACTTTATCAGGTTTTAATAGACTTACAAGGAAAGTAGAGTAACTCTCTACAAAATCATCAAAACAAACATTCAGTTTGAAGAGTTAACATAAAATATTACAGCCAGATGATGATAGCACCATACCGTACCTGTTGAAGTTTTAAACTCCACAATCAAGTTTACAGTGTGATTTCAATTCAGATGACCTGCACGTTATAATGATTTTAAGATAGCTGATTCAAGTGAACATTTTAGTAACTATTTTCAAGAAATCCATTAATCATAAGTTTAAACGTAACCATAAGTCTGACTTTAAGAACCACAACAACATTAATAAATACCTACAGAAAACTAGCTTAAAAACGGTACCATTTAACGTTGTATTAAAACATTGTAAATGCCGTTATACAGAATACAGAAAAACTAACCGAAGGCTGGTTGGAAAAGCGTAGAAGCTCAATTAATGAACCTCAAAAAACTGTCAGTATTTCCATCTCTCTGTCAAACGCGGAGACACATGATAGAAATTGGTGAATATCAGAACCTATCTACTTTAATGTTTATGCTACGACCACAAAGCAGTTGACAGTTTGGAAAATAAAAATTATGACTGAATCGAAGAAAAAGATCTGATGTATACAATTGGGTTGTTAACAGTGCAATGCAGTTGCAGTGCACAAAATAAAATTGACTATTTAATTATGTTCACTTCTTCTCAATGTCATTTATTTACTAAATGCATTTATTTACTAAAGCAAAATCATCTGCATATAACAAATTACGCTTCATTATTTCAAATCTGAACACAATTTCATGAGTTGCGAATAAGAAGATCATAAAGTAAAGTAAGAAATGCAATAAAGGTAAGTTATATGATTTTGACCATTTTGATGAGACAGTATGAGTTAGCTACTCAAAAGTAAATATGAAGTTTATAGCACCAAACAATTTCGTCATTGTGCCAAATAACGCTTCAGAAAGAAGAATTCAAATAAAGCCCCTGAGTTAATCTCAAAAATATGTCGCACATGTGGATTTACTCTGATTTTGAGTTTTATTATGATAGCTTGTAGGTACAAAAATTATTGCCAGAAAGAACATTTATATTATTTTGCTTTCTTCAACGGCAAATACTTAAAATACCAGAAATTATAAAACTTCGTTTCAAATCAAAAGCAAAATGCAGAAATACTAAGCGAAAGATTAATTTAGTTCAATTCATAGAGCAACATAGCGCCAACACATAAGCTATTGTTTTGGAAGAACTTGTCGACCGACGACAAATAATGATAATGCTAGTAAAGCAATATTTAGACTCAAGAAAAATATTTGAGTCTTAGGTATTGTTAATTATTTTGTAGGAATATTTATCCAAAAGTTTAAGTGATTGTGACAAAAATAAAACAAAAACAATTGATCTCTATTGTAGATTCTTGAAAATCTGTTGTAAGTAAGGGCAATAAAAGTAGTATTTTAATTTTAAATTTAAAATTTTGTAATTTTACCATGTAATTTTGCCTTGTTATTTTAAATTTTAACTTTTGAGAAATTGTATTTTTAGATACTTAGGCTTAACAGGAAAAAGATTAACAAAAAATGCTGTTTGTTATTTTTTAATGCCAATAAATATTTAGTTTTTAATGTCATTTTTTGTTCACTTATTTCACACAAATCATCACTTTTATTGTATTTTCTTAAATATCTTGTGAGTCATGCTTAGCTTAATTGCAGTTAAAGGTAAAGGTTTTGCATTTAATCGCATTTTAGTGTTGTAAAATGCTCTGAAATAACCGATTAAAACAAATTTATGAAGTTTGCTAGTTTTAAATGCGGTTAAATGACTTTAACCGCATTGTAATCTTGGATGTTTCATGATATAACGGCATTTTAGTTTTGGAATGATTTCAAATTCTGTAGTCAAGTACCATCCAATGAAATTATAGAAAATATCAAGCTAAAATGCCGTTAAACTATACATAACGGCATTTTAGTGGTGATTTTGAAAAGATTGTAAGACAAAATTACAAGACTAGAATGCAAAAACGCTTATAACTCTTATTTTGTACACCTTATTATCATGAAAATAATATCATTTCAAAGTGTTTTTGCAGCTCTATATAAAGGTATCAAAATTATGGAAATATGTATTTCACTTATCAAATGGCATAATTTTAAAATTTAGAAACAGTTTTCCCGCGATATCTTCAAACTACATTTTGGTACTTAACGGCATTGTAGTTTGCGGACGGCAGATTAGAAGTTATGACGTCGTCAAGATAATGAAAGCTAATTTTAGTTTTTTGATGATATTTCGAAAACCGCCACACCGATTTCGATAAATTCGATTTCGTTTGGTGGACATTTCACACACAACACCATCTAGCCCCATACCAAGCAAAGCGTGTACTTGTACGATAAAATTTATATGGGACCAACCGGGGGGTCTACCGCCTAACGAAAAGCGCTTTCATGCTTTGACGCTTTGGCATTGCCGTCTCTTTCATTTTAAGCGAGAAGAAAAGAGATAGCAATGTCAAAGCATCAAAGCGTCAAAGTGTTTTTCGTTAGGCGGTAGAAGCGCGGACCACCTCTGAAGTATTTTCAACCCAAGGACGTTTAAAAAAAGTCGGACAGAGCCCACCCTGAGACAAGACTGAGGCACTCAAATGACCCAAAATGGCGGCGGATATTCATGTGTGGAATGAATTCTGGGTTGCCACGTTAACCAAATTTACACCACAAAAAACAAGTACCTAATCAGTAAATTATTTCATTTCTTAATCATTTTGCTGGTCCATCCTAGAGAATTAGAGCATTTAGGCATTGTCATATATGTCATTAACTTCGAAATGCTTACTGCACTTCGAACGACACACTGACACTGATATTTGGGATCCAATTGTTTTCACAATAACAATTTTTAACCGTTTCGATCCAGTCGTTTCTTCGTCGTCGTTTTCGTTTGCTTCATTTTCTTTTGGAAATCTAGCACACAGAATATTAAAATACGTAGTGACAATGGCAACCAAAATGTGCGCTATACAAAATAAGAAACAACTAGTAGAGAAAACCATTTAATAATTTTAATAGTTAAAAATAAAAATGTTATATAGTAAACTTAGGCTCGGGCACAGACTGCGGTCCCATTTCACCTAAACGAATCTTTTACTTCCAAACGTGACGATGAGCTTCATTCACATCTCTGACGAAAAATTCTGTGTGGTGCGCTAAAACAAGTTTTCACTTCAATAATATAATTATATATCAACTATCTCAATACAAAAATGTGCCCTCCCAAACTTCAGGGCGCACGGAATCATGTTATCGTTGGGAAGAGTGAGCTCACTTTTTCCGTTCTAGTCGGTTGCAGGAAGCGGTGGACGCCGGACGTTTTTGAAGTGAAAACTTCTTTAGGCGCGCCTAGACAGATTTTTCGTGGGCTGTGAATTGAATTAATTCGTCACGCTTGGGTATGATAAGAAAGCTTCGGGTAAACTCGGGACCATGGCTATTAGCCATCTAGAAATACGTCAGCCTGTGGGAAATGATGAAAGAGTGTGGACAGGTCATCATGGCATAGCCATCTAGAAACGCTGACGCATGGGGCAATGGGAAATGCTGACGCATTTCTAGATGGCCATGCCAAGATGGCGAGGCCACGCCCTCCGTTTACACCCGTGTAGTTGTAGTTTTCAAGGTATGCTATCAAATTCTGAGTTATAAGTTTTCACTTCTATTGGCAGTTACTATGACCGCCAATTTTTTTTTCTATCACTATTCGTTATCCACAACCGAAATAAGTAGAACCACAGCATATCTTGCCGCTAGCGATTCTAGGGGTCAAGTACCTAGGTTGTTTGTAAACTACTTCCGATACACACAGAGACGCAGTTTATTACCAATTTCAAGGTGCTCAGGGCACATCTGTTGGTTTATATCGATGTTATATGGATTATTAAGTTACGGCTGGTCTAGACGGGAGAACGGCGACTGCCGACCCGAAGTTCAAATCCTAGGCGCACCACTGTATTTTCGAATTCGTATGCATAATGCCGCTTACTTAAAAAACGCCGAACGAAAACATCGTGAGGTAAACGACATGTACTTATCTAGATGGCCTTGACTTTCTGCTTGCGAGAGAAGACCCCGAGTGAACATTTAGTGGGCTGCTTATAATATGTTATTGATATAATTTACGAGTACTTACCATATATTTTGGGTAATTATCACGCGGTAATATTGGCAACACTGGTCTTGGGATTCCCTATTTTGTGTTAGGAAATAAAGATTTGTTTTGATATTTAAAATGGGGAAATAAGTGATTAAATTATTCAATCACATAAGAAACATGATTCCTGGAGGTTTATTGCGTTGGTCACTACGGCTTTTACAGGATTTCAAGGCGCAGGACGTTCTGTGTGTCAAGATTTGTTTTTATCGCGAAACGTGTTGGCTGCCCGATTTTTGCGCGCATAATGGCCGACTAGTGTGCGAATGTGTGCGTGTTAGCCTGTATGTGACAGTGCTCTGGCCGACTCAATATGACACAACTTGTTCGTTAGCCAGACTCTGTCCGACTTTTTTTAAACGTCCTTGTTTCAACCATACAAAAAAATAATCACCACAATCAGAGCTATCGCGAAACATACATTCTAAAACATACAACCGAATTGAGGATCTCCCTTTTTGAAGTCGGGTAAAAATACATAAACTTGTAGGTTTGTTTTCAATAAATGCCATTCATACCTTCACTATATTCCTGTTTCTCTCCTAGCTTTATTTTAGCCGAATTGCGGTAGTCGACCTTGTACCCTTGTAGTGTATTGTAGTAGGTGGCGAGGGCGTAGAAAATAGTCCCCGTTATAAGGAGTACTAGAAGGACGGCGATCCACATGTAGAGTCTGGAAAGACCGAAAGAAGGCACATACTACAGGACGTCTACATACCTACTCTCTTTCTACGAAAACGTAATTTCGAAAAAGGTATACTCGCGACTTTCCAACTCCGATTCTACTTCGATCCGTCGTTTTGTTCATACTCTAATTAGCAAACTAATTAGAGTACACTTAGAACATTTAAGCGTCAAACAATGTTGTATCGGACGAAACGAAGTAGAACGGGAGCAGGAAAGTCGCGAGTTTTTTTTCGAAATTACGTTTTCGTAGAAAGGAGTAGACGTCCAGACATCCACAGACCGTGGGATTTACCGGTGAATTAAAAAAAAATATTGGTGGACAATTCACACCCAACACCATCTGACCTCAAACTAAGCAAAGCTTGTATTATGGCAGCCATATAGCTGATGTACGAGTACATGAACGTATACAGATTCATGCTGATGTAATAGTTAAATACAGTTTTTAAATACATACTTATTATTCCTACAATATACATAGAAACACTCAGACACAGTGCAAACATTTGAGTTCATAACACAAATATTTCCACTGGGTGGGAATCGAACCCACGACCCTCGGCTTCGCTTATAAATACCTAGAAAAACAAAAATCGACTTCAACTTAAATTAAATACACCTACAACCTACAACAGACACTCGACAAAATTTCACAATATTTGTGAAATCAACTAAACACACTGCCAATATACAAGACAGCGAGGTAGCACAAATCATATCTACATCGTAATATCGTCGAAGTAAGCAAATTAGATTTTTGTTGATTTTTCAAAAATATATACACCTATTTTGATAAAATTTAAATGGGAACCTCTGAAGTACCTATTATCTCTCAAACAATATCTACCTAATCATCAGAATTGAAAAAAAAGTGAAATTGGCACAGATATATTCATTGTGCCTCAAATCGTCGCCTTATCGTTGACAGCGATTTCTTTCCAGACAACCAACAAACTTGTACCGAAACACATAGTCTTACTTGAAGGGCAAAATAAGCGTTTTCCAAGAGTTATCGCTAAGCGCTTCTGGCGTCACAAAAGTCCAGCACTGCGAGGTGTACGGGATACTCAAGTCCGTCAGCTCCAAGTGGTACGGGTTGTACTGAAGGTTCCCCAAGGCTACATCCGCGTGGCCGTTCACCATTTCGCCCAGAAGCCCAGAGAATGAACCGTTCGCCTGCTTCTGACCCCATTTGTGGAGGTCTGTGTTCGGGGGCTGGTACAGTTTAGGGACGAAGTTCATTTTCTGAGCGAGCGTGTTTAGAATCTGAAACATGACGGAGACTTTGCTACAATACTACCTAGTAGGTACCTAATATATAGCGTCTACTATGTTGCGTCTAATAATAATTGATGAATGTATGACCGTGTGAGCTATTAGGACAGCAGTATGCTGTACCAATAATATGAATGTGCCTAATAGTATGGATGTTTTTTGGAATGGATCAGGTTTAAATTTGGGACCCAGATGGATTATAGTTTGGGACAGCACAAAAGATTTTTACCTGAAATTTATGGGAACCAGAACTACGCGGGTAAAAGCTAGTTTACCATAAATTTACTAGTGTTACGTGACGATAACATTAGACCACGTAGTCATTCTTTACCAACCATATTAATATTGTAAACGAGTATGATTCTCAGAGTTCATAGGAAAATCAAATCAATAGTTCTCTGTTCTCCTTACTTCACTCTCGACGCCCCCAATCTTCTTCGTCTCATTGTTCTGATCGAGGACGACAGACGGCACGTGCTCCAAGTAGACCACGTTCAGGGTCTCCCCGTTGAGGTTACTGGTCTTGTCTTTGAACAGGGCGCGATTGTAGTGGAACTTGCCGCTCCGCCAAATGTCTACTCTTCTAGGCACTAGGACACTCTAGAAGGAAATAGAAGCCGAAACATTATTAGCCGACATGAATCCACTGCTTGACGTAATAATTTCTCATTATGCCCCTCAAATATTGGGGAATCTTCAGTGTTTTATTTTATAGGTAGGTACACTTCCAGCAGCTGCATTTTGTAAATCGTGACTTTGTCGAGAATTTACGGAAATTAGAACCTCTACCAACTCAAAGAATTTCATAAACAACACCATTTTGTGGTGATATTTGAGGAAGCTAAAGAAGATGATGATCGATGCGAATAGTTTTTTGTCACCGGAATGAAATTAGGAGAGTGAAATATAGGGTCTGTAATTGTTGCTTATAAGTATTCTCTGCTCACCAAGTATTAGATGTGGGGTCACGGGTCACATGTTATGAACTGAGAAGGGGGCTGAAAAATCATAGTCTGTCTGTTACGTTTGACTGAGAAATATAGGTATGCAAATACTTAAAGTGTTTCTCTATTGTTCCATTGGACATCGCCGTCGACTATTTCATTTTGAACTTAGTACTAAAACGAATAAATCAACAGAAAACTAGTAAAAGGAACAGTACTTAATAGCACTATTTACTACCCTTCACTACTACTAAGTTACGGCTGGTCTAGTCGAACGTCGAAGTCGAGTCGAAGTGGAGAACGGCGCGGCGCCTGCCGATCCGAAGATCACGGGTACACGGGGTACACAACCACACGCACCACTGCCTCTTCAAAGTTATGTGCGTAATGACGCTAATTTAAAGCTGTGAAGGAAAACATCGTGAGGAAACCGACATGTACCTAGAATCTTTCGAAGTCATGTGTCATCCACCAACCCGCACTGGGCCAGCGTGGTGGATTATGGCCTTGACTTTCTCCTTACGAGAGAAGACCCCGAGTCCCAGCAGTGGAAACATTTAGTGGGCTGTTTATGTACCTATGTATGTATACTTCCCTACAGCCTGACTCACCCGTATGGGATTGGGAAAAGGGACCGTAGTGAGATCGAACCAAGGCTTGTTTTTCTGCGCGCCCGCCACCTGCGTGTGATGCTTCAGAAAGATGACATTGACGATCCTCTTCCACAGGTAGTGCAACTCGCTGTGGAACAGACGGAAGTCGTGCAGGATGATGAAACGCGCTCGCGTGTCTATTATACGGTGCCTGGAATCAGAATACAGAAGTATAATAATATAATTTTCAGTTTTGACGGTTGTTGACTGCATATTTGGCGTAGTTATTATTATTATTTTGTAGAGAGTGAGTTTTTTGTAATATAGAGTGCCGAGCCAGACATGTGCCTGATGGTACGCAACATGCCTGGCCATAGCAGTGACACGCAGTTATTTGAACATGAAGAGTCCAAACCATTACCTAGCACTGCACTGCGCTCGTCACCCAGATATGTATATAGGTATGATATTTTATCTATATTCCCTGTAATTTCACCGAAACATTGCCCTTCAAACCGGATCACACAGTGATGTTTTCATGTTACTGTTCGGCGGTATAATAACTGGCAAAGGTATTGTACATCACCAGATGGTGGTGATGGTCTGTAAAGACTCCTACTACTACAAAAGCATCATCAGTTATCGTACGATTATTTTATTTTCTGCAGACGCCAAAAAACAATACCTATTGGAAACTTGAGAGACATTGCTTTAATAAACTGAAATTCCCACCTGTCTCCAAACCTCAGCAGCCTCGCCGCCTGGTAGCCGTTGGCCAGCAGAATGATGTAAACATTACATCCGTCCTTCCTGGCAGCTCTCAGAGACTCCAGCGTGTAGAAATTAGGAGACAGCAAGTCCTCTCGCTCCTCTACGACTGTCTGGAGAAAGAATGTGTTGTGTGAGTTACCCGCCACATTTTATTTATTAATTTATAATTTGAAGAGTGATGATGTTAATTATCATCATTTATGACCCTGCAGTTCCACTACTAGGCATAGGCTTAATTTTTTTTTAACTTGAATAGGTTTAGGTACACTTGATCGCCATCTCGCCTGATTTTAAGCGGCGTAAGAGGCTTCATCGTAAGCTGCATGCTTACGATGAAGCCTGCTTACCTAGAAGAAACCGATTCACTCTTAACATGAAGACACCAAGATTATAACCATCGGGGAAAATCCACTCAGACATTTGATCAGACAGTGCAAGGTAAAAAATTGGCAGTCATAGGAACTGCCGATAGAAGTGAAAACTTATAACTCAGAATTTGATATCTACACGAGTGTAACCGGAGGGCGTGGCCTTGCCATCTTGGCATGGCCATCTAGAAATGCGTCAGCATTTCTCATTGGTTGATGCGTTTCTAGATGGTCATGCCATGATGGCCTGTCCACGCCCTTTCAACATTTCCCATTGGCTGACGTATTTCTAGATGGCCAATAGCCGTGGTCCCGAGTTTTCCCGAACCTTTGTTATCATTCCCGAGCGTTACGAATGAATTCAATTCACAGCCCACTAAAAATCTGTCTAGGCTCGCCTAAAGAAGTTTTCACTTCAAAAAGCAAGTTGTAATGCCTGAAAGATGAATTACAAAACTGATGATCAAAGATGAAAAACACTTGCAGATGCCCGTGAATCTTATAAACAGATCACTTGATCATAATAAGTAGTTCTAGACATCATACTCGTACCATGACGTAAGGCAGCCGAGGTGTCCTGCGGAACAGCGCGCCATCGAAAACATTCAGATAGACGGTGTCGCAGACGATGGCTGCGCAGGAGACGTCGCGGCGCCGCGTCAGCGACGTCAGCGCGTCCAACACCACTGCCTGCAGGACTCTGGGAGGAGGCGCGCCGGAGATCAGCGACCTGTCAGCTTGCGCGCTACAACATTGAGGTTGACGTATCAGTGGGGCCAACACAACTGACTGGCTCCCTTGGAAGAGACGCTCGTTATATCAGCGATTTGACCAGCGTCGGACTAGCCGAGGTGGCATTTGCCAGCCTGGCCCCAGCCTGCGCGGGCCCCACACGGCCCTGCCTTGCGGGGCATGCAGCAACCGTAGGATAAGGTCTCGGGCGCCGGACTTGGGATCACCGTGAAGCCATCTGAGGGTCTACTGCCTAACTAAAACTGTCTTAGCTTTGATATTGCTCTCTCTTTTCTTTTCGCTTGAAATGACAGAGACAGAAATAGCAAAGCCATAGCCGGTATATTCCATATATTGCCATTTAGTTAGGCGGTAGAAGAGCCGGCCCCTTTCGTATACACATACATCTTACACAGTAATACGACCATTTGTGTCTCCGTGTGAGCTATCGATTATGTGACAGCTCGTACACTAAATCAGTGATATTGTAGCACCAGCGATCTCTCTGCGTCTTGTAGCATCCTGAGAGCGGGTGTACGGTATATTATAATAGGTACTTCCTGTCAGCTTGCACACTAGACGCTAGAACAACTTTGACGTAACAGTAGTGACGTAGTTGCAGCAGATGATGGGACTGGGTGCGCGATAGATCAGTGATCAGTCAGCTAACGAGCTGGAATACAGAATGATTGATGACCGATGTCGACACGTCTAACCCTTGGTAGCTCTACGTTAGTTCACAAACCAGTAAGCACCCTGTACTAAGAATTACAATTTATTTATACACATTATAGAAAAGGTCTTAAAATGTACATTATTTATTTAGTAAAAAAACTTACCAAATCACAAGCAACGCGGTGGTGGCGATAATTTTCAACATTTTAAAATATTGTATTGTTGGTTGGTAATTTACACAATGTAGGTACCTATGAGCTTATTTACATACATGTAAGAACTTAATTTTAAATAGCAATTTTTTATCTCATTCTGAATTCCAGAGGTATTAGGTTAACTTGTTACCTATCTATGGGCCGATATTAGAATACCTAGTCACCAGTATATACTAATGACTGGAAAATGGAAAAGCGGATGCCAGACAAGAGGTCTAAGGACTAAAGACGTGCGCCGATATTTCGGTTACAGTTCCAATAAAACTGTAGTTTTCGACAAACAAAACAATGTAGCCAAATCGTACCTACAGCAGGTCGCGTGTTGATCGCTAAACGCTGCGGTTGGTTCGAGGCGTAACCTTTCCTACGTGATTGACATCCAATTTACTTCTAATTCCGTATGTAGAATTTAATTATTATAAAACCACTGAACCTACGTGGAAAAGTATTTATTTTCTAGCGCCTTTTCGTTATATTACCTACCAACTAATCTATTGTTTATTAAATAAGCGCGAGTTTCACGTTTAGCGACAATGCGATATGCAATCTACTTACGCGCTCAGCTAAAATATACCGATTCATCATCATAATGTTTGTATTCTTCCTTATTATCCAAAACTCCTGGGGTTTCACATCGACGGCGCGTTGACGTGGGAGAAGCACATTGACGAGCTGTGCGGGAAGCTGAGCCGCTCGTGCTTCGCGCTCCGGCGGCTCGCGGCCACCGCTACCCGCGACGTCGTGCGCTCCTGCTACTTCGCGACCGTCCACTCCAACATAACCTATGGGCTAGAGCTGTGGGGCCGCGCCGCCGATTACAAAAGAGTATTTGTGTTACAAAAGAGAGCCATACGAGCAATGGTCGGGGCCACCAATGACACTTCTTGTGCAGAGTTCTTTAAAGAACTCCATATATTACCACTTCCCTGTGAATACATATTCCAAACTTGTATATTCATTCATAAGAACATAGAGTCGTTCCAGCGGAGGGGTATTAATCCTAAAGTTAACCTTAGGAGTAATAAAAAACACAACCAACTAGTGACTCCGCCCCACAGGTTGAGTAAGTCTGAGAGGTCGGTCTACGTTGGAGGACCCGCGATATACAACCGCCTTCCGTCGGTTGTAAGGGACGCACCTTCCGCCGCGGGATTTATACGGAAACTAAAAGCTTGGTTGCATGGGCACCTTTTTTACAACCTGGACGAACTAAAGAAGTTGCCAGAATGTTAACCAAATCTAATGTTTTTATTTTATTTGTAATTAATTTTTAAAATTATTGTAATTTATAATTTAATTAATTTAATGTAATGTAATTAATATAATGTAATTAATGTAATGTAATCTATAATTTATATGATTATTATTTATTATGTAATTTCTCGCTCATACAACAGTGTAGCAGTGACATGAATGTTTATTTATTGACCTGTAACTTGCCGTTATGAATAAATGATTTGTATTTGTATTTGTATTTGTATTCAAGTTGAGCATACTGAGCAAAGTCCAGACCTCGCAGACTGACGTTCTCACAAGCCGCGTCAGGACTTCGAGGACCGATTCGTTCTAGATTTGAAGACTTAGCATAAGCCCATTAATTGTTCCCACATTTAGGACTCGGGGGACTTCTCTCGCAAGAACGTCAAGGCCGTAATTATACAGGGTTATTGGTAATCAGCCTGCATCCGTTTAAGGGCATGTTCTGTATATTTAAACAAACAACTTTTGTTCTACAACTTTCGTTAAAACTCAATAGACAACCCAAAAAAAAATAGTGTTTGTTGCCCTTTTTTGTACTGTTTAGCGACTTTTTAGTGTTTATTCACTTCGGCACATCATTTTTTGCGCGTTAAAGAGCGTACGCGCTCTTGTTACGACGAGTTCGATACTTTTAGACCGAGCAAATATTTTTTTATTTTTTTTTGTAAAAGAAAAAAAAACTCATTTTTTTTAAAACTGTAGAACAAAAGTTGACGTATTGAATGTACCTAACATCCCCTTAAAAGGATGCAGGCTGATTACCAATAACCCTGTATAATAAGATTCTAGGAAAATAATGTTTACCTCACGATGTTTTCCTTCAAGTTGTTTTAAGTTAGCGGCATTACTCACATAATTTTAGAACCACAGTGGTACGCATGGGATTTGAACCAGAGGCTCCGGATGGGCAGTTGCCGTTATCCCGGCTAGATCAGCAGTAACTTAATTAAAACTAAATGATGAATAAATGCGACCCCTTTTGGCCTAAGACATACGTTCTGCATCAACACAGTGTAAAATATCACGAATGGCAAGAAGTGAAAAAAAAAACAGATGTTATTAAAAAAAATATAATTTAATAAAATATAAAATACTATACTTATTCTAAATAACAGCTACCCTGCTACCAGACTTACAAATAACATGATTATAATATTTATCACAATGTTCCTCTTGGGAAGTCGGTCAGTTATACTTAATCACAATCATAGCTATGCGTTGTCTATATTCTATTCACCATCACCTGACACTAAGTGTTAATTACTACGAGGACGCGATACACGTCTGCATATCTCCCTCAAATTTTAAATTTTGAATTCATTTACCAATTAAAACAAGGAAAAAAGATACAATTTATATAAAAGTTTAGTGGTGTACTTTCATATCGACATAGTTGTAGAATAGCGACGAATATGAGAACTGACGAGATGTCTATCAAAATTAATAAAATACATGCGCATAAAATTATTTATCAGGTTTCGATATCTTCGTCAGGTTTAAAGGTATTTTGAAAAAAATTTAAACTTATTTTAAATACCACCAAAAATAAATACCACTAAAAATTAGCGTTTTCTGAAGACGAAATAGTGGTTGGTAATGTTTAACCATGTTTTATGGCAGGCAAGAATGAACGGAGTTTGTAAAAATGTATAAAAGTTACTAAACCATAATAATTCTAATAAATTATAAATATACATTTTATTTTTCAGTGTCTGAATAACTGCAATTGCTAACTTAAAAATTATATTGATATGCTTTCGTTATACGATAAAATAGTAACATATATCTAATAACACATTTTAAAATAGTGTAGCAAAAGAATGGATCTATAGAAAAAGAAGCATAATCGCGTATATCATTAAACAATTTAAACAAAGATATATTTTCACTAACAACAAATAAATTTGAGTATATAAATGGCAAGCGTCAAAGATCACTTCTTCTCTTGACTTCTCACAGTATAATTATTTTAGAATTTAGTGAACTTCTTATTTGGAAAGTTGAGTATTTTTGTATTAAAAAAAACACGTTAATGTTCCTTTCCCAAGAACGGAAGAAGATAAAAAATGAGCAAAGAAATTACGAGAATCTAATAACTTCACATCAGTTGATTATTTGTATATGTCAAAATTATAAATACTGTCAGTTTATAATCTAAGTTAGCTTACCGTAGTATTTACCTTTTTAAATCTCAAACATTTTACTATTGAAAAACACTGAATCCGGACACAACACAGGACCGATTTTACGCACCACACTAGGGATCTAGTGTGGTGCCTAAAATCGGTTATTTTAACATTCACTCAAGTCTACTCAGGTGTAGATCAAGTGGATTCTGTTGCGAGTGCTTCTTGATCCTTTTTATCCTTCTATAATAAGCGATGATTTCCACAATACACTGTAGTTATCTTCTAGATGTTTCTAGCGTCTTCTAGAGCTTGCTGGTGACGTAGGAGTCCCAGAAGACGACGTCCTTCCACCACTCGGGCCGCGCCAGCGACCCGGGGTACGTCATCACGCTGGTTTGAATGTGCTTGTAGGCCTGTACAAACAAAGAGATAATTTATTGATATATCAGAAATATAACGTATGCATAAGACATAAAAAAGAGTGAATTTGTTTCTTCTAGGTAAATACAATGTAGTACAGTCGAGGTAGACATAAAACTAGCCTGAAATAGCAAAAAATTCCGGGGAGCGATTTTTTTTTATAAAACGTCGGGGAGAGTTGTTTGAAGTATAAATCTCGATTTTCTAACTTTTCCCGGTAGAGGGTTCGCCACCATCAAAGTTCGAAGTTGAAGAAAATAAAATTCCACCCATTACGATTTTTTCGATAAACTTGATAGTATAACTCTGCAAATATTGATCCTAGCGTAAAACCTACATGAAGCAAACTTGTGAGAAATTAAATTTCCAACAATTTTGGTGACCATCATTTTTGCTCTAAAGTTGAAAATGAACGAGTTATTTCACAAAAACTTTAAAACAAGATGGCGGCGAACCCTCTACCTCGGTAGAGGGTTTTAGTTAGTAATAAGTATTAGGTATTAGTTAGAAAATCGAGATTTATACTTCCAACAACCCTCCCCCACGTTTCATAAAAAAAAATCGCTCCCCGGAATTTTTTCTATTTCAATGTATGCCCCGACCGTGCTAATGTGGGTGTGGTGCACCCTGAGCATCAGGCAATATGATGCGTGATCGGTAATCCAGGCCGGGGAGAACGAGTTATTTGCGCGAACTTCGTCTCCTCAAGGGAGATCCTCATGTGTAGAAGTTCTTGCCTTGGAAAGGCATCCAAGTCAACCCCCCAACGTTACGGTGTTACTCAGCTGATCTTTTATATTAATCCAAAGTTATTCCAACACGCGGGTTCTCAAAGCCGAGGTGGGCACGCTTGCTCGCTGAGGGCTTTAAGTATACTTATATTTGTATATTTGTAAGTATACAGTGGTACAGCCAGGTGGAGATTACTCGATGAAGGCTCTTACTTATCCGCGGAGGTGGAAGCGGAGATGGGGACGAGTCCTTTACTCTTAACTCGCACCCCGTCTCCACTTGGAAGGCTTGGGGCTTTAGACGTTTAGGGCCGACCGGTACCTTACGTAGGTATACGCCTTCCTTAGGAGGTTACACGCCGCTGATTTCCTGCGCATTACTAGAGCCAAATCCTAGGGCTCCGTCTTGTAAGTGAGAAAATTAAAGCTACACCAATCTCAAAGACATTGACTGTGTTAGACCAAGGACGCCGAAGTCTATGGAAATGTTAATTTGTAAAAAAATCTGTGTTAGTAAGGCGGTAGCTGAAGGATGGGAAAAGTGGAAGCAGGAGTGAGAAGCCTTTACTCTGAAATGAGACATTATTAATGCTGTAGCTACAACAGAAGGGACCCCTTGGGCTGCGTTTCCACCAAAGCTGTGCTGACCAAGGCGCGGTAAAAGAAGCGATAGTGTTGGTTCTTTACAAACACATCCCCCTCCTCGCACATCTCACTTATGATAAAGCTTCACTTATGATTTGTTTTGTCAAAACTAACCTCAAAATTCATGAGTAGATTCAATTTTTTTCGCATGATGAGTTATATCCGGCACCGAGCCCATACGGGCTCCCTGCCGCTAGACGGGTTAAGTGTTTAAGTGAGATAACATAAGGTGTAATAATGCGTACCTCTCCGTCGGCGCGTCCGAGCACGGAGCGCAGGCAGAAGTCAGGCGGCGCCAGCGCGTCCGCCAGCGACACCGCGTCCGGAGCGAGCGCGCTGCACAGCTGCACGACCCCGTCGCGGAGCAGCAGACCCTGCGGACCCGACAGGTACCCACCCTGGGAAATACAACCATCGTCTACATCTATACACAACTGGGGTGCAACCTTACATTTTTTTTTTTTTTTTTTTTAAATAAAGAGTGACGAGACGAGCAGGACATGTGCCTGATGGTAAGCAACATGCCTGCCACATAACAGCACAGTGACACGCAGCTATTGGAACATGAAGAGCCAAATCATTACCTAGCACCGCACTGCGCTCGTCACCCAGAGATCTAAGTTGTTATATCTCTAAGCCCTGTAATTTCTCTGGAAACATTGCCCTTCAAACCGGAACACAGTAATGTTTGCACATTACTGCTTGGCGGTAGAAAAATCATAAGTAAATAAGAGGTATACAGCAGGTAAAACAGCTGGAACAACAAAGGCCTTTTTTCCTGATCCGATTGTGGCATACAGAACAATCAGGCACCTCAAACCACAAGGCGCACTCACTCAATTGATGACGAGGCACGGTGGGTTCACTCAGTACCTGCACAGGTTTAAGATAAGGGACAGCCCATCGTGCATCTGTGAACCGGACAAGGAGGAAACACCGTTACACGTGATCACCGAATGCCCTGTGTACGGAAGGTTACGCCATGATATTGAACAAACGATGGGAGAAAATATATGTCTCGACAATCTACCCAAATTAGTTAGTGATAAAGACACCAGTGAAAAATTTGTAGAATATTGTGTGAATGTATGTGACCAGGTAATAAATAAAAACAAAATGATAGATAATTAAAAGATGAGTACATAATATATTGCCATATATATATACATCAGCTTATTAAATGAAATGTAAATAATATCCGAAAAGCAACCTAGCATAATATGATGCGATAAACATTAAAACTAAAATAGGAGAGATGTGGAACACATTTACTTCCCTGAAATACTTCAGGAAATCAGAAAATAAAACTATTTTTGTTCATTATCTAATGTCGGCTGGCTGATTGCTATGTATACTAGGTAAGTGTCTGCTGATTAGTATAACGTGAGCTTACGATGTAGAGAGTGGCGAGGTGTTTCTCGAGCAGGAAGGCTCCGTACAACGCGACCAGCTTCAGTAGCACCTGCTTGCAGCGCGGGTCCTCCGTGGCCAGCGCTGTCTTGTAGAAGTGGTTCAATACGTAATTCTGAAACCAGAAGCAACCGTGTTAATACATCTCCATCGTCGCTACATATTATCCTGCTGCTTGATGCAATTTGCAATGGGGAAACACATACATATTTCATTTATCACTTTTTTTAAGTGAAAAATTCTTTAGTCGGCTTGGGGCATTTTTGATAGGGGAAATCTTATGGGTTCGCGTCACTGACATGCGTCTCAGCAGGATGTCTATAATCTGTAGCTATACACGTGACGTTTTATTGTACAAAATTAGTGATGTTTAAAACTACTATTATAAGTTATAAGTTTTAACTTCTATCGGCAGTCTCTATAATTGCCAATAGTGTATAGTGACGGGACGAGCAACCGCTAACTCGCACTGGGCCAGCGTGTTGGCTTGTTACTCGTTCCTTGCAAGAGGAGGCCCCGAGTTCCAACAGTGGGGACATTTAGTTGGCTACTTATCGCTATAAATAAAAATGCATCTTCAAAATGTAAGTACGCTCATAACTTTTGTATAACTGCAACAAGTTGGAATATTCTTTGTTTTATCGATTCGTTAGTGTTAGGAAAAGTTTTTTTTTTTTTTAATATTGACAAAAAAAAATATGGCGGTTCGAAGTTCGTCGGGTCAGTTAGTGAGTGCTAAACAAATAGTATGGATAATGAGTGTACCTCCCCGTAGACCACGGACAGAGTGACCGCGTTGAAGGACTGTGAGTCGTTCTTGGCCTCGAAGTTAGTCTTCCCCTCCCGCTTCAGCGCGGACACCTTGTCCGCGGTCATCTGCAGCACGTACGCGGTCAGCCACTTGTATGTCTCGATTATATCTGGAATAATCATAAAAATTATAATGACCTATTGAACTTCGTACACACAAATGGAACTGGACATATGAATGGAAGGACGAATGAATGGACATTTACAACTCTTTTATCCAATACAGCATTTAGGTAATTAAATTTAAGTAGGTTTACATGTTAGGTAGGTTACATGATTTCTCAGACTGGAATGATAGGCACTTTTATGCTACTATATGCGGGACAAAAGTGCCTCGTTCTCCCCCGATTAAATTCCACTGGCGCGCATGCAACTAACTCACTTTTCCTCTCGATGACCTCTAGCAATCTACGGTTAATTCTGTGCATTTCTACATTCATCCATCCTTTCCGATGTTCGTCGAGATCGTCCTGCCATCATTTTGTTGGTCTGGCGCGTCGTCGTTTGCGATATAGCCTCCACTACGTGGAACTACTCTGTAAGATAAGTTACGGCTGATCGGCGACTGGTGATCCGGAGCCCCCGGGTTCAAACCACACGCGCACCACTGTATTTTCGAAGTCATGTGTGCAGTGCCGGCTTTAGGGTGGGGCAACTGGGTCGGCCGCCCGGGGCGCCGGATACTACAAAAGCGCTGGGAAATCTTAACTAGGGGAGGGGTGTATTTCAACGTCCCCAAAGTGTATAGTTGTCCTTTAGGGCGCCTGAGGCATGGCTCGCCCGGGGCGCCTAGATTGCTAAGGCCGGCCCTGCATGTGTGAAATGCCGCTAGAATACGTTAGAAAACTAGAATACTCTCAAGTAATGTCAGTCACCAAATACGCACTGGGCTAGCGTGGTGAATTATAGAATCAGCTCTCTTCTTGCGAGAGAAAGTCCCGAGTTTCAGCATTGGGAACATTTAAGTGGGCTGCTTAAGCTACAAAAGGCTGAAAACCATACTATCTACTGTAAAATGTGGCTAATACACTCTCGAAATAGACTACATTCATCAACATCATCAACAGCCCACTAAACGTTCCCACTGCTGGGACTCGGGGCCTTCTCTAGCAAGGAGAGAGTTAAGGCCATAATCCACCACGGTGGCCCAGTGCGGGTTGGCGGATGACTACACTCACTGTAGACTATATTACGCTACTAGACTATAGTACTCACTGTCAGGGTGCACCATGTCGCCCACGGTCCCCGCGGCGCAGCGGTCGCCGCGCGGCGGTTCCTTGAGGAAGGCCAGCGAGCCGAGCGGCGCGTCCGCCCCGGCCGGGCCCCCGCCCCCCCCGCCCCCACACCCCCACCAGCCAGTTGCTGCTCTGCTGCAGCAGCAGGCTGTTCTCCCCCTCGTACGTGCAGTTCGCGTCGTTGTCGTTCCGCAGGTCGCCCAGACCCGCCGCTGTGGAAACGAAACCCGTCAATACAGATGTCGATACATCGAACTGCAGAAAAAGTGGACTGCACTAATAGACTACAGGCCCGTGAACAAAATGCATGGGTCAAATGAACCACCAGGAGACCTATTTAGTCTGATAGAAGGGTATAAAGTAATAAGATTCAGCACTATGCCGTCGCTTGTAAGCTGTCCAAGTGAGTGCAGTTGATGAGGTGGGGTTGCAACCCTTGTTGATCATTTCTCCTTGTCGCATGATTTTTGTATCGCGCTGCGGAATAATAGACTAGAAGAGCTTACGTGACCTGCCACCCATTTTCCCGCCAATTTCGTAAACCTGCGCAGCCGTCAGCGTACCCAGCGGCCAGCGGCCACGCTACTAGGTCAGTCATAGAGGCGAAAGTAACCTTTCAAGTACCCGTAAGGTACCCAGCGAGTAGACTCACCCTTCAGATACCCGTGTCCGCCGCACGCCTCCCTGCAGTTCTGTATGGCGTCCCGCGCCGTCCACCCGAACAGCGGCTTCACGGCCGACGACAGCGCGTGCAGTTCAATGCCCCGCGCCGCCGCCTCGTCGCCACCGCCCGACCCTGCCCACAACATTATCATCTTAAAATCTATACTAGTAGTATTATAAAGCTGAACGTTTGTTTGCTTGAACACAAGGATCTCTGCAACCATTGGTCCGAATTGAAATATTATTTCTCTGTTGGATAGTCCATTTATCGAGGACGGCTCTACGCTATTTAACATTACGGTACTATGAACAAGAGTGGAGCACGAATTAAATACGTACCAAAACGAGAAACAATATTGCTCTAATTATTCTAATCCCGCTCCAATCTCAGACCGCATCGTCGCTTAACATCAGCCAAGATGGCGGTCAAGTGTAAACCAAGACGGACTTAACTGACTATATCATTGTGAGTTACCAATGCCCAATGCATTCATTTAAAATGTAGGTATAATAACCACGTTAGTTTTCATACTAAAACATCACTAGTATCGGCTCATAGCTCGCTGTACAGTTGCTGCGTCGTGGTTTATGACCTTGACTATCTCCTTGTGCATTTAGAAAAATGTTTTACACCTTAATTGAATTAGCTATAGAGTGGAATAAGTTGTCGGACTCCTTGTTTCCTGAGGGATATAAGACTTTTCAAGGTCAGAGTGATTTCGCAGGTGTTGGGGTACAATGAGAAAGCTATGTGACAAGTTTTCGACTTGTCTCAAAAACTTATCCATAATTTGGTGCCAGCTCTAGGAATACAAGATCAAATTGTGAATGTTATGATTTAATGTTATGAATGGATTGCTTTTGTTATATTTGTCCATAATTTATAATTAAACAACTTTGGCTTTTGATTTTGTAGAGCAATTCTTACACGAAGTCCAAAATGGTCGTATTGTTGTATATTAGACTGGCCTCGTGGCTTAGTTGGTAGTAGCTCTGCCTGCGAAACCGAGGGTCGTGGGTTCGATTCCCACCCAGTGCAAATATTTGTGTGATGAATTCAAATGTTTGCACTGTGTCTGGGTGTTTCTATGTATAATAAGTATGTATTTAAAACTACATAAGTATTGTATCAGCTATCTGGCCGCCATCACACAAGCTTTGCTTAGTTTGGGGTCAGATGGTGTTGTGTGTGAATATTTATTTATTTATTTATTGTCATGGTTGGAGTATAGAACCGTTTTGAGACTAGATGGAGTGACGATTTACGAAAGGTGTTGGAAACATAAAGCCGGGAATCGGGTTATTGGCTTATGCCCAGCAGTAGACAAATGTGATGCCGTGTGTCTCACCTATCATGTTCTGTATGGTCATGTTGATGTGCACCTCCGACATCCACACGGAGAATATCTTCATGGCGTACGCGGCCGCCAAGTACGGGAGGAGGCGGATTTGCTGAAACATACAATAATAAATAAATATTGGTGGACATTTCACACACAATTACAAATAAATTACCTACGTTTTTAAATGACTTCAAAAACGGAGGAGGTTCTCAATTTTTTATTTAAGTCAAATTAAAAGCTATATTTTACATATTATAATTATATTGAGCAAGACATCATCTCATCATCTGCAGCCTGCAGACGTTCACTGCTGGATATAGGCCTCCCCCAAAGATTTCCACAATTCCACTTATGTCTCCATTCACCGACTTCCCGCGGTCGAGACTATACCGTCGTGTGGGGGGCCGTCCTACACTGCGTAAATCTATGCCGGAGATTCTTAGCACCGCCTGCTCCGCCGTTACCATGGCAGCCTTGCCAGGAATAGCGAGTCTGTTCGGTGTACTAATCATAGGGGGGGATTTGCCAGTAAACATCCTGTTTGGCAAGCTGCTGGGTGATCGCAGTATTGTTGGTATATATTTATTTATTTTATTTATTTATTGAATAATAGGCGAGCAGCATTAGCTGATATGCCTATATCTCAGTGTTGAAATAACAAATTATAGGTAATTGTCTGTTAAAATGATTTTGTCTTTAACTATCCATTTGTCCAATCTGTTCTTGAAAGAGTTTAATGACTTTGCTGAAATAATATCCTCAGGCAACCTGTTCCAGTTGTAAACCACTCTGTTGCTGAGGATGTGATGTGCAGTGTTTGTCAGTGATGGTGCATGGGACAACTGGGACTTATGACGCCGACTGTCTCTCTTATGCTCCTTTAATCTGTACAGGTTCTTTATGTGAGGGAGGTTATAAAATCCATTCAGTATTTTAAATGTTTCTATCAAGTCTCCTCGTAACCGTCTCTCTTCCAATGTAGTGAGGTGTAGAGCTTTTAATCTGTCCGTGTAGGATTTACGTCGAAGGGCATATGGCCATTTTGTCGCTTTTCTTTGCACACTTTCAAGCAAATCAATATTTTTTTTGAAGTAGGGGCTCCAGACTTGATAACCATATTCTAGTAGCGGCCTCACATAAGTTTTATATATTTTAAGAAACATCTCTACAGTTATAGATTGAAAGGATCCACGAATGACATAAAGAAAAGAGTTTGCTTTCTTAACTATTGCAGAAATATGTTCTTCCCATTTTAAATTTGATGTAATTATAACACCAAGGTCTTTTTGCTGATTCACTGAGGATAAAGCAACACCATTGAGATAATAGGTTATTAGTGGGTTATTCTTGCCGAGATGTAAGACCCCACACTTTGCAACATTCAAACTGACAACCCAATCCATGGTCCATACTTGCACTTGATCTAGATCCTTTTGGAGCCGTCCAGAACTAACCAATGGGTTTGCAAAAAATTTACTATCATCAGCGAAGAAGGCAGATTGACTTTCAATTGTTTCAATTAAATCAGTTATGTAGATCCCAAAGAGTTGAGGAGCAGTCACCGATCCTTGAGGCACACCACTGAACACGTTCCTGTGCTGTGACAGGGAATTTCCGACTCGAACTTGAAAAGTTCTGCCAGTCAAATAATGCTCTATCCATTTGAGCAGCCTCCCACGTATACCATAATGGTCTAATTTCATCAGGAGACGCTGATGAGGGACTCTATCAAAAGCTCGCTGAAAATCTAAGTAAATAATGTCCACTGGATTTCGTCCGTCCACTTCTTTACTCCAAGTATGGACACACTCTAGCAAGTTGGTGATAGTGGATCTTTTCTCAACAAAACCGTGCTGTTTTGTAGATATGATACAATGTCTATTAAGGAACAGTGTCAGCTGCCTATTTACAATTTTTTCCATTATCTTAACTACAACACTAGTAAGGCTTATAGGTCTATAATTCTCTAGATGCATTTTGTCCCCCTTCTTAAATATGGGAGTGACCACAGAGTGCTTCCAATCTTGTGGTAGTTGTCCAGCTTCAAAGGACGCATTCATCAGAACCGAGAGAGCAGGGGCAAGTGTGTGAGCACAATTTTTTAAAACGCAGACTGGAAGCTGATCTGGACCCGGAGATGACTGAGTGTTAAAATTTTTAAGAGTTTTTATTACATCTGATTCAGAAAAGGTTATGTCACACAAGCTATCATTCTCACGTGGAATAGATGAAACTGTCATACCAGGATCAAGAGTAGGTTCATTTGAATAAGCTTTTACAAATTCATCGGCGAAAGCATCAGCTATCTCACAAGGTTGGGTAACAAGGTCTCCATTGTGATTCCTGCTAACTTTTGACATAGTACATCGTCTCATGTGGGAGTAGAAAGCTTTGTCACCCTTACTGAGAATTTTAGTTTCATAATTGCTCCGTTGTTGTCTGCATAGTGCAACACATCTGTTGTTCACTTCTCTAAACTTGTGATAGTCATCTACACTCACAGAAGCTCTGTACTTGACCCATAGTGCTTTTTTCTCAGAAATCAATTTAAGAACATTACTATCAATCCATGGCTTGTTTTTTGGCTTGGACGTTACTTGCCTCAATGGGGCATGTTTATCAGTGGTGATGTTGATTGCATTTAAAATACCACTCCATAGATGCTCAGGGTCATTAGATATAGATATCATTTCCAAATTGTTGCTAAGTTCAGTGTTAAAGATGTCATAATCAATACAATTGTAGTTCCTTCTTAGCCTAGGTATAGAATTTTCTTTACGTGTTAAGCATTGAATGGTAAAATGTAACACTGAGTGGTCACTTTTTCCTATGGGAGGCAAGTGAGAGACATCATGTATAAGAGTGTCCTCATTCACTAAGATAAGATCTAACATTGATGGCTGCTGATTAACTTGGTGTCTAGTAGGACTTTTTACTAATTGATGCAGATTACTGGATAAATACATGTCGACAAAAAGATCTTCAGGTTTGGAAATCTGGTCACTACTACGATGTTGAGTTACAGTGATAGGCCATTTTAAGTGTCTATAGTTAAAGTCCCCAGCTATCACTACAGTGTTATGCTGAGAGGCAGATAAAAGATTCTGCATTAATTTGTTATCACGAATCTTCCAAGTCACTTCCTCTGTATCATCTGAGCGATAAACCCCAACAACCAAAAAATGATTAGATCCATATTGAATATCAATGTAAAGTGCTTCCACCTCATCACACATGTATCTATGGTTCTTTCTCGCTACAATAGGAACACCACTCAATTGATCCCTCACATACACCGCTACACCGCCACCCCTCGTCTTACCTTCAGATTTTGCCTTTTTGTGTTTGCGGTCTAATCGAAATAAAGTGTAACTTGGTATATTATATGAGCTGTTACGGTCTTTAGAATTCAGCCAAGTTTCAGTGATTACAACCACTGATGGTTGGTAAGAGTTAACATGGGCCATAAAAAGGTCAAATTTGGGACGTAACGAGAAAAGGTTTGTGTACATTATAGTAAAGTCACTGTATGGATTTTTTTTGCTAAAATTGATTAGTTTTTTGGAACAATTTTGGGAGTGCCCTTTATATATTTAATGGTTAAATTACTTTCCCCATTCTCCGTTCTATGCTTAAGTGCCTCACGTAGTTTGCCCAGCTCTGCCCTCTGTTCTGGTGTTTTGTCATCGTATATTCTTACCTCCCGGCTGGCCTTGCCCTTATTCTTCAATATGCAAAGAGCATCTTGTCGACTCTTGAGGATTACCTTCATAGGCCTCTGCTTCCCCGCCTCACGGCGACCGAGGCGTTGCACCGATACTACCTTATCGTCAAAATTGCCACCATTCACATCGTGCAGAATTTTGTTCACACATTTTTCATCAAACAACTTTCTAGTCTTGCCGTCATCAGCTGCACTTTCCTTAACACCAACCACTATCAGGTTATTTGCCCTCTTTTCACGTTCTAATAGCTCTTCAACAATAGAATTCGTGTTGGGAACTGCAATTGGCGACGATTGTGATGACGACGGCGACACTAATGACGTGCCATCCTGACCTCCCGACACGGGCACAGGTGTTGTATCCTGCCTACAGTTACGCGTCTCTAGCAGGAGCACCTTGATTTCTTCGACCTCCGCTTTCAGTCCGTCGTAGGACTTAATCAATTTCGGCACTTGGAAAAGGGCCTCCCTGCACGGATCACACAGATAAAGAAGCGTACGTTTACCCTTCAGTCCCATGACGCGCGCTTCACTACTAGTGAGGTTACTACACTGTAAGCAGATGTGCCGCTTGCATCCATCACACTGCACATTGTTGTCATCATTATTTAAGTGGCTTTCACACTTAAAATACTGCATTTTGTACAGACGATTAACAAGTTTGGACAAGAATACAAAAAATTTACAAGAAAAAACGGTTGCGATTTTTGTCACGATTTCCTTCAAACCAGAGATATAATTTCGCAAAAATTGAACACTTTGTATGATATTTAAGCAACAAGGAGTTAGATAAACACTGATACAGTCCTTTAAAACCAATTTAACAATTTTTCGTCAAAATGTAAAATACGACGATATTTCAACACTTGTTTCTTCAACCGAGGGTAGACAGAAAAAAAAAACAAAAAAAAAAAAAAAAAAAACTGTACTTCAGGTAAATGCTGCTGTCCATCATCTGGTTTATCCCTTAGTCACCTTTTACGACATCCACTGGAGGAGAGGAAGATAAATTAACTCTTTATTGCACTTAATTTAAAAATAAACACAAATCACTCGAAACAAAACAAAATAAAGTAGCGACCTTATCCCTAAAAGCGATCAGGCAACCATAGCGGGTTACCATACTATACGGGGGGAAGGAGTCTTATTTTATCGCCGGAGCCCCCAAGCCCCCACGGCAACGAAGTCGTCTGCTGCTAACTGAAAAACGGTGAAGGAAAATATCGCAAGGAAACTGGCATAATCAATTAATCTTTCAAGGTCATGCGCCATCCCGCACTGAATCAGCGTGGTATATTTTATTGGCTTGACTATCTCCTAGCGAGGGAAGGCCCCGAGTCCCAGCAGTGGGAACGTGTAGTGGGCTGATGCTACCTGTTGCTGGTACTCCAGCACTGGCGTCTCCTCGGCGGCGGTCTCCGGCCCGAACTGCCTCCTGACGGCGGAGTATCGCACGGCGATCACCACCGCCTTCGTGAGGTAGTGCGTCGATATCGACATTATGTGCACTCGACCGCCTACAAACAAAGTAAAACAATAGGGTACAATCCTAAAAAAAACTAAGTAGCCAATTAGTTAGATTGCCAAAAAATATTGTACACGTATTTTTTCTTTTGTTTCACAAACAAAAAATGACGAAGATACAGCGCTTCGAAGTTTCGTGTGACGTCACTTGTGAGTACGATTTTCACTCACGAGTGACGTCGCGACCCCCACTCTCGAAGTTTGATGGTCTATATCTTTGACGATTTTTAATATTATGAAAAAACAAAAAATACGTGTCCAATATTTTTCAATGATCTAGCTGACGGACTAATCAGGATGGTGTATTTTTGACCCAGTCCGGTACCCTATTATTCATTACCCGCGGTTTTACCCGCGTACTTCCCGTTCCCGTCGTTCCCGTTATTTTCCCGGGATAAAAAGTAGCCTATGTGTTCTTCCAGACTATAATCTAACTGTAGTCCAAATGTCAGTCTGATCAGTTCATACGTTACGGCGTGATTGAGCAACAAACATCCAAACATCCATACTTTGACATTTAAAATATTAGTGGGATAGTGAGATTCGTATTAAAAGTAGCAGGTCCAACTATTAATAGGCATGATGACTAAAAACAACAAATTAATTAGTACGTCAGAATAAAAAAAAATGTACACGTATTTTTTTCTTTCGTTTTAACAAATCAGTCGCTGTTCTCCCGACTAGACCAGCCGTAACATTAAGTAGTCAGTGACTGGTGAAGAAAAGACGAGGATAGGGCTGCATCATGGGAGAGGTTTATCTTCAGTAGTGATCTAAGGTAGGCTGATGATGATGTGATTTTAATTTTAAAATTGTAGTCGGTTGTTTTATTTATATGACAAAAATCATTATTCTCTTATGATCGCTGGAAAAGATCTAAACTGCAGTGATTGTAAAACGAGTCCCGAGAACACTCACCCGAGAGGATCCCGAGCGAGGCCCCGAACCTCTTGCTGGGGTCCCGGAAGGGAGTCTTGTAGTCTCCCTCCTCGTCCACTCCGCCCAGCTTGTCCAGAGCTGCGTCCTTGGGCAGCCGGTAGTTGTTGAATATCACGAACCTGCAATTTACAACGATACGGGAGGTTAGATTAGTCTATAATTTAACTTCGTCCCGATTATAATTAGCCGGTATTTACAATCTATACTAATGGCCCGTTCCAGCTTCGCTCGGATAACAATTTAAATACCGACTCCAGCGTCATCTGCCAGGCTATTCATCATTTGTGAATCTAAACCATCCAGGGCATCACTCAAACACATACAAAATTCAAATCGGTCAAGCCGTTTAGGAGGAGTTCACTGTCAACACACGTACAGAAGAATTTCATATACATACATACATACATATTATGAAGATAAAGATCATAAAGCTGCAGAGGTTTTTTGTATGAACACGCTAATATTAAGATTGATATAAAATTTCAAAATTTTGGACCGATTTCAAAACTTCTTTCATCGTTGAATTTACGTGATCCTTGAGTGCTATATAAATAAATAAATATTGGTGGACAATTCACACACAACACCATCTGACCACAAACTAAGCAAAGCTTGTGTGATGGCGGCCAGATAGCTGATATAATACTTATATAGTTTTAAATACATACTTATTATACATAGAAACACCCAGACACAGTGCAAACATTTGAATTCATCACACAAATATTTGCACTGGGTGGGGATCGAACCCACGACCCTCGGCTTCGCAGGCAGAGCTACTAACCACTTAGCCACAAGGCCAGTCAATATATGCTCAAATATTCTGTACGACGGGCGAAGTCGGGGCAGACCGCGAGTTTTGGTATAGGTTCCATTCCACGAGATCAGTGGACTCGGATGTATAGTTTATAACTAGTTCTGTGACGGTGGATCCACATTATGATTGTATAATTTAAGCTACAAAAGAGTTTGAATTTGAGACAGCAAGGTGTTTTCAGAACGCCATAGTGAAACCAAAAACCAATCAAAATTAATCAATCACAATCTAACAATTAATTTAAAATCACACCACATCACAGTGTTGTTATTTCATTTTGTATTATTTGTTACAAGTTTTACAATAAATGAAGAAACTTTGGTAGACATTTCTTACACAAGCACAACATCATCTAGCTTCAACCCAAGCAAAACGTCTGCTATGGGAACCAGAACGCTGATATAATATTTATACGTTTACATATAATTGTAAATACATACTTATTATACATAGAAACACCCAGACACAGAACAAACACTTGTATTCATTACACAAATGTTTGCCCTGGGTGGGAATCGAACCCACGACCCACGGCTTCGCTGGCAGACTTAGGCTGTGACTCTACCAAAGCGGACAAGTGCGATCGGAGACGAGGTGTTTTTTAACAACAATTTATACAATATTACATTTAATACATTTATTCAAACATCACGTCTCCGCTCTGTGTGAATAACGAAATTTTATTGGGTGTTCAAAACATCTCGTGTCCGATCGCACATCTCCGCTTTGCTGGAGTCTCAGCCTTGCTACAAACCAAAAAAATGTCCATCTGTAATTTTGCATTCACAATTGCATGAGCATTACCTCTTATATTTGCTGTCTGATTTCCATAATAAAAACTTTGCTTGGTTCAATACAAGCTTTGCTTAGTTCGGGCTTCGAGGGTAAGTAATACCGTGTGAGAATTTTCACAAAATAATAAATTCTACGAATATCAAGCTAACACCAGCAGGTCTACTACGAAAACAACCTCCGAATAATCGGATCCGACCGACAGCTGTCCGAATAATCGGTAAGGTAATTAAATATGCTTTCGGAGTCAGGTTTACAACACAAAAACTGTCAAATCTATGTCGGTCGGAATTCGAAATGAACGAAACGCCCGATCCGATCAACAGACTGATTGTGTTTCGTGGTAAGAAACGTTCATAAGTTTGGCCGATATTTCGTTTATCGGACTTCGTACTAGACCTGCAGAATATCCGATAATGTAAGAAAATGCACAGAAAATCAGTGACGCGGCGTCCATTTTACGTAACAACTTTTAAAGTGATATACTTACCTACTTTTACTACATCGCCTCAAACTTTTTTGTCCATCTATTGTATGTAGCGTGACGGTCGGCCGCGGAGTAAGGGTAAAGTGAAAGGCGCTCGACAGAGCAGCCGAGGTCAATATGGCGGCGTTACTTGTTAAGTTGCTTAATTTACTTACTTAAATCGAATATTTTTCCAAAAATTGTTAAGTAAATGTCAAAAGCGAAAAAAAATTCACATTTACCGTGATTTCATTCAACCACACAATCATTTTTTTGGTATAGGTTGAGTGGACAACAAGCAAACGGTACACTTGATGGTAAGCAGTAGCAGTCGTTTATGAACATCTGCAAAATCAGATATTTTGACGGCCTATGATGTTTCTATACCGGAGAGTAAACATACTTACCCTTTCTTTATTAGAGCTAGAAGAAATTAAGATTACTCGTACATTTCGCGATAACAAATCTTCCAGTTTCAAATTTGTTTACGTTTCAGATTTCAACCAGATCTGGACGTCTAATCTAATTCAACGAAAACGTAATTTCGAAATAAACTCGCGACTTTCTTACTCCCATTCTACTTCGAACCATCGTTTCTTCCGTTTAAATGTTCTAAGCGTAGGAATAGAATCGAGAGTAGGAAAGTAGCGAGTATATTCCGAAATTACGTTTTCGTTGAATTAAAGTAGACGTCCTGGACGTCTACTCTAATTCAACGAAAACGTAATTTCGAGAAAAACTCGCGATTTTCCAACTCCGATTCTACTTCGATCCGTCGTTTTGTCCGTTTAAATGTTTTAAGCCTACTCTAATTAGAGTATGCTTAGAGCATTTAATTGTCAAATAATTTTGTATCGGACGAAATGAAGTAGAACAAGAGTAGGAAAGTTGCGAGTTTTTTGACGAAATTTCGAAAAAAAACTCTCGACTTTCCTTCTCTCGTTCTGCTTCGTTTCGTCCGATACAACATAGTTTGACGTTTAAATGTTCTAAGCATACTCTAATTAGAGTAGGCTTAGAACATTTAAACGGACAAAACGACGGATCGAAGTAGAATCGGAGTTGGAAAATCGTGAGTTTATTTCGAAATTACGTTTTCGTTGAATTAGAGTAGACGTCCTGTTTAGTTCTATAGGACTTCAATAAAAAGCAAAAACATTTGCGTAAATGTACAAGATGATCAAAACACAAAATGTTAAGTTTTCATAGATACTAAGGTATGAAGTATTAATTAATAATGCTTGCTAAAATTATCAATGTGAAAGTTTGATTGGATGTTTATAGCTCAGTCACGACGAAACGGCTGAACCGATCGGGTTGGACTTTGAAACATAGATAGATTATAGTCTAACTCATAGGGCTAATTTTTAAAGAGGAGAAAATTCGGGAACCATTAATACGTGTGATTCTAGTACCATATACATATAGTAAATTAAAAAAGTACATATTATAGTAAAATAATTATAGTCACAAGTACCTAATGCTTGCTGTTTCTAGCTTGGTGTAACATAATAACGTGTTGAACGGCTGTCTAGGTCACTTAGATTTATACCTACATATACTTGTGTGTATTCTACTTGTCTAACCTACTTAGGATATTGTTTAGATAACAGGTTTATCTCCTTAGTTTGTGAAGGAAATGAAACAAAGGTTTACAATATAACTGTATTATTTATTTATTTTCCGATTAATACTACCAAAATTTACAAATACAAATCAGTCTTTTACATAATACTTATCACAATAAACATGAGATTAACTAAGATATATTAAAAATATAGAAACTAGATAAAGAACTAATAGGGTATAACTGCTTAGATAGGTTTAGTCAACTTCTTCGATGGTTGGTCCTTGATCGCGATATCCTCCCATGCCATTCATGCTACTAGGCATTCCTCCCATGCCATTCATGCCACCGGGCATACCGCCCATTCCTCCAGGCATGCCACCCATTCCACCAGGCATGCCACCCATTCCTCCAGGCATGCCACCCATTCCACCAGGCATGCCACCCATTCCACCAGGCATGCCACCCATTCCACCAGGCATGCCACCCATTCCACCAGGCATGCCACCCATTCCACCAGGCATGCCGCCCATTCCACCAGGCATACCGCCGGGCATTCCGCCAGGTTGGCCACCGCCGTGCATCTTGGTCATGGTGGACGAACAAATGCGCTGCACCTCCTTCAGTTTATCTTCGTACTCCTCTCGCTCCGCGAGAGTGTTGTTGTCCAGCCACTTGAGTGCGTCGTCGCAGACGGAGCGCGCTGTCGATTTGTCTCCGTCCGACAACTTGTCCCCCGCGTCGTCCAAAGCTTGCTTCACGTTAAACAAGTATGCCTCGAGCTGGTTCCGAGCGGCCACCCGCTGCCGCTGCTTCTCATCTTCCTCCTTGTACTTCTCAGCCTCGGATAGCATGCGGTCGATCTCCGCCTGCGACAGCCGGCCCCGGTCGTTCTTGATGACGATGTTCTTGCTGCGGCCGGTGCTGTTTTCCTTGGCGGACACGTTGAGGATGCCGTTAGCGTCCAAGTCGAATGTGACTTCTATTTTGGGGACGCCGCGCGGCGCGGGCGGGATGCCGGTGAGGTCGAACGTTCCGAGCAGGTTGTTGTCTTTAGTCATGGCGCGCTCGCCCTCGTACACCTGGATGGTGACGGCGGGCTGGTTGTCGGAGTACGTGGTGAAGGTCTGCGCCTGCTTGCACGGGATCTTGCTGTTCCGCTCGATGATCTTCGCCATGACGCCGCCGGCGGTCTCGATGCCGAGCGACAGCGGGCTCACGTCTACCAACAAAACGTCTTGGATCTTAGAATGTGTATCTCCGCTCAGGATGGCCGCCTGCACGGCCGCACCGTAAGCCACCGCCTCGTCCGGATTGATGGACAGGTTCAGTTTCTTGCCACAGAAGAAGTTTTGCAGCAAATTCTGCACTTTCGGGATGCGAGTGGAGCCGCCGACGAGGACCACGTCGTGGATCTGAGACTTGTCGAGTTTCGCATCTTTGAGGGCCTTTTCGACCGGTTCCAGGGTGCCTCTGAAGAGATCGGAGCAGAGTTCTTCGAAGCGAGCGCGGGACACTCTCGTGTAAAAGTCGACGCCTTCGTACAGAGCGTCGATTTCGATCGACGCTTCCGTGCTTGAAGAAAGCGTACGTTTGGCGCGTTCCGCCGCCGTCCTCAGCCGCCGCAGCGCACGAGGGTTACTTGCCAGATCCTTCTTGTACTTCCTCTTGAATTCTTCGGCGAGATGGTTCACTAATCTATTGTCGAAATCTTCGCCACCGAGGTGGGTATCGCCCGCCGTGGATTTCACTTCGAAGAGCGATCCTTCGTCGATGGTCAGAACGGAGACGTCGAACGTTCCGCCGCCGAGGTCGAAAATGAGTACATTCCTTTCACCTTTTAAGTTCTTGTCCAGGCCGTAGGCCAAAGCAGCCGCTGTCGGTTCGTTGATGATCCTGAGGACGTTGAGGCCGGCGATGGCGCCCGCGTCCTTGGTCGCCTGTCGCTGGGAGTCGTTGAAGTACGCTGGCACCGTGATGACCGCGTCCCGACACGAAGTCCCAAGGTACGATTCTGCCGTTTCCTTCATCTTCGTGAGTACCATAGAACTGATCTCTTCTGGCGCGAACCGTTTCATTTCCCCTTTGAATTCGACTTGGATCTTCGGTTTGCTGCAGTCGTTGATCACTTTAAACGGCCAGTGTTTCATGTCTGCTTGGGTCTTCGGGTCGTCAAATTTTCTTCCGATTAGTCGTTTCGCGTCGAAGACCGTGTTGCTGGGGTTGAGGGCCACCTGGTTCTTCGCTGCATCGCCGATCAGTCGCTCGGTGTCCGTGAACGCGACGTATGACGGGGTGGTTCTATTCCCTTGGTCGTTGGCGATGATTTCCACGTTCCCATGCTGCCATACTCCCACACAGGAGTACGTCGTACCGAGGTCGATTCCAATAGCAGGCATTTCTCTTGCTATTTTTGCACTTGAAGACAGAATAGATCACTTTTGTTGTTTGATTCGTTCGTTAAAATTCGCTTTCGTCGCACAAAACTTGCACCGCTTTACTTCGTATCGTTTCGTGTTTCGAATTGAACTGACTTTGCCGCCGAGCCGAGACCCTTATATATGAAAACCAATAGGAGTCGAGAACATTCCACAAGGTTCTACGGCACGCTAGATCCACCAATCAGAGCGCGATACTTCGAGAACTCTCTAGACAACAACTCATCGTCAACCAATCACAAGCTCAAACGAAACAGAAACATAATTGCTGTCTCGCTCACTTCTGACAGTAACAGTGTGCCGTATTAGAAATTTACCCAACTTTTGGGGAGTATTACTATAAGCTTAAAATTGTTTCAAAACACTTTAACTATTAAAAAAATAGAAATTATAACTTTTTGGTATAATTTAAAAACTAAAAACAGTATGAGTAATAAAGGTTGTTGATGTTGTAAGATGATTTAATCATTTTATAATCGATAACACCGTCTATTGCAAGACCAAGCATACTGAAATGATTACAAAGTTTAACGTAATGAAATAATAATATACGTAATGAAATAATAAATTAAATAATTACATGTTTTAACTGACTTCCAAAAAGAAGAAGATTATCAATTCAACCACCACATATTTTTTGAATTTATTTATGTTACCGGATTTCTCGAGAACGCCCAAACCGATTTTAATATTTTTTTTTTGTGTATGCTTCTTTAATGGTCCCATATGTGTGTGAATTGTCCACCAATATTTATAAAAATTTATCGAAATCGGCCGGGTGGTTTTTGAAATATTAACAAAAAATCTAAAATTACCTACTATTTTCCTGGATGATACAGTTGTAGATTTCACAAAAATTATGAAATTCAATACTATCAACACGAAATTATGGAAAAATGCATTAATAAAATTGTTCTGCACCAAAAAAACTTTTTTTATACAAAAAAAATACTTCAAAACCACAAATAGGCACTCAAAAGCGAAAAATTAGTTAAAATAATTATTATCAGCGCTACTCACTCATCTATTTTAAGTCGGTGCCAACGAAGTTGTGGTGTTTTTTCTTCTACTAAATAAGTCAAGAATTTGAAAAATGACAAAAGATTATACCACAAAATTAACGACTGAGTACGTATCAGCGATTTCCTTCATCCATCCAAAAATCCATTGTTATAAATCATTAAACGCGCAATACTTACACCAAAACTATTAATAATTAATTATTTGTCCAAATTATTTACTTTGCATCTTGTGTTTTTTAAAATTTAAATTGGGTAATTTTACTTTACCAGTGAACATGGTATCCCTCCCACGTTATCAAGAAGTGGGTCAAATACTTTATCGGTCGCAGGTAGCTAACTGGGGTACAACAATGCCAGAGATTCTAGAAAGGGCGAGTGAAATGACAACATGGGAAAGTAATGAAGAGAGAGCGAGATAGGAATATACTTCTCGATTATACTAGATTGTAGGGCGACGTTTTAAATAGCAATATGCGATATCCTTGAAGTGCGAGCGAGAGAGAAATAGCTTTGTTTACATGCAACAGCTGTTCGTGAATGTTATTGTGCCCTTATTTTCATAGTAACTGTTATAGTATTCTACGTTTCATTCGATAACAACCTAGAACTTTCGACCCTTTTTATAATCGTGGAAGGGTAGAAATCACTAGAATTTTTACCTTAACAAATAAATGACTATAAAATAATAGATAACTTTTTTAAACATGGCTTAGCATCCGAATGACACTTATGCTCAAGTATTAAACTTGTTAGTTTATATTGGAAGTTCAGTAAGTATTACATGAAAAAAAAACTTCCATTCAAATCAATTAAAGAACAAAAAGCTTACTTACCAACTTTATTGAAAAAGCTGATATTTTTACGGGAGATTTTTCGAATGAAAATTAGGGTACTTTTTCAATGTTAAGTTAATTTAAGGTAGAAAAAATATTATTTTCAATAAAAAAATACAGTGTATTTAAGATATGAAAAGGCAAGTTTTGACCAAATTTTTAGAGTAATTTTTGTGTGTTTACATGAGAAAAAAATTAAAAACCAAAAACTCACTTATTTGAATTTTTCTCATGAATTTTGCGTTTATGTGAAAAAAGTGTCAATACAAAAGCTGTAGATCTTTTTAAACCCTACAACTTATTTCCATAGGATTTGTAGTTTTGCCGGAAATCGAGATAAACCGTTTTTACGCTTAAAACGGACCCCGACCCGACCTCAGATGAGATCGCCCGTAAATTATTTTTCCTTTCACTTTTGTAATATTCTCTTCCATTTATAATGGATTTCATCCTACTATAAATAATATTTTTTTTGCCAATTTTAAACGTTTCTGCACTGGTCTAAATTGTGGGTATATTAAAACAAAATGGCATTTTTTTTGACTTAAGTGCTTTAATCTGCCGATCCTAGATTTAGTCGCTACTGAATATAGTCGCTACGGAATTTAATACTAGGTATAATGAATATTATGGACAATAGACAATTATACACCTTTGTCAGTTATTCTACCGCCAAGCAGTAATGTGCAACAGCAGTACAATTATTGTGTTCCGGTTTGAAGAGCAATGTTTCCAGAGAATTTACTGGGCTTAGAGATATAACATCTTAGATCTCTGGGTGACGAGCGCAATGCAGTGCTAGGTAATGATTTGGACTCTTCATGTTCCAATAGCTGCGTGTCACTGTGCTGTTATGTGGCAGGGATGTTGCTTACCATCAGGCACATGTACCGCTCGTCTCGTCACTCTTACATGCACAAACAGTTCAAAGACCAAGAACAATTTCCATGGTATCACTTTTCATGCGTAAGTTACACAAAATCTTTAATTATTTCCATAACAGTTCAATGATTATGACATCTAAAATTATTTTTCTGTTGTAAACAATTTTACAATCGGCCATTTCTAAAAAGAGACAGATATACATACAGCGTAAGAGTGCAACATGACCGGCGATATGTTAGTTGCGGCTATTTTGTCTCTTTCACGCCAGTGCATTCGTATGTCTTTCTATTCTTGTCGAAAAAAATTATCTAAACAAATGTGATGTATAGCTATCTCATTTGCACTTACTGCCTACTTGTCACGGTGTCTTTGTCATTCATTCAAACGTCTCTCACGATGCAAGTGAAGCTGTGTGCACATTGCGTATACTTGTGTGAGATTTTTACCACATTATGCTGTCTTAATATTAGAGCGTACTTTATCTTCGTTTACTTAGTTTTATCAAAGACCGTAACCCATTATTTGACGAGTAAGAAAACTACTAACTGTTACGTTTCCAAACATAACGTTTGGTTGTTATTTGTTATTAATCACTTTCCTATCATATATTATGCATATATGAATGTGTATACGTATGATACTAGCAGCGACCCGCGGGTTCACCCGCATAGTTCCCGTTATTTACCCACGATGAAACGTAGCTTACGTGTTATTCCAGACCATAATCTATTTCAGGGATGTTACGGAGCTTCGACTCCGACTCCGATAAGTCGGAACTTCCGATTATAATTACACCTTCGGTTCCGAAACTTTTAATCGGAGGTAAGGTGTATAAACATTAGAGATAATCCCTTATTGCGGTGGAAATTAAATCAAAATACAAAATCGCAACCTCTTAAATCAATTCCCCGCCGATGTTTATCGCGTTCACGTGTTTGACAAAATAATGTTTTATTTGTCCCCAATAAAAATATCTGTCCTGCCATCACTTCTGATCCTGCCTGTGCCTCCGACTTCGGTTCCGACTCCGATAAATCAAATTTAAAAACTCCGACTCCGACTTCGGTTCCGATAAAATGACCTCCGTTACATCCCTGATCTATTTGTATTCCAAATTTTAACACTGTCGGTCGGTACATGAATTCCGGCGTGATTGAGCAACAAACATCACTAAAACTTTCGCATTTATACCGTTATCACTAGCAGCGCTCCGAGGTTTTGCCCGTGTACTATCCGTTTCCGTTATAGGATAAAAAGCCGGTAGGTATAATATATGGACGTATAAAAAAGTTGGACGGAGTCTCGCTAAAACAAAAACTGAGTCCATCGAGTCGGCCACATAATATGCACGTGTGCGCTGTCACATACAGGTTGACACGCACACATCAGTGAGTCATTACACGCGCTACTTGTGTATATGTGTGCGTGTCAGCCTATCAGTGGCAACCTGACAACGCGCACGTGCAAATGTGGCCGACTCTAGTGACACAGTTTTTGTTTTAGCGAGACTCCGTCCGACTTTTTTAGACGTCCAAGGTATAATATATGTTCTTACAGACTATCATTTATTTTTTAATTTATTTTTTATTTGTTTTAAATAAAGAGTGACGAGACGAGCAGGACATGTGCCTGATGGTAAGCAACATGCCTGCCACATAACAGCACAGTGACACGCAGCTATTTGAACATGAAGAGCCCAAATCATTACCTAGCACTGCACTGCGCTCGTCACCCAGAGATCTAAGTTGTTATGCACGTGTGCGCTGTCACATACAGGCTGACACGCACACATACACACATCAGTGGGTAACATTACACGCGCAAACTTGTGTGTGTGATAGTCAGCCTATCAGTGCCAACGCACACGTGCATATGTGGCCGACTCTATAGACACAATTTTTGTTTTAGCGAGACTATGTCTTACCGCTATGTCACCGTAAAATTGTAACACCGTCAGATTATAATCTAAAGCGTGAGATTATAAACACTTTACAATTTTCAGTGCATATGTGGCCGACTCTATAGACACAATTTTTGTTTTAGCGAGACTATGTCCGACTTTTTTTATACGTCCATTACTTGGATGTTTGTGTTGTTTTGTCACGACGCGACACCGACGCCGACGGGTCGACGACATTCGGAAGGTGACGGGTCACGTTGAGATAAGAACAGAGTGCGGTCACACAGAGAGGGCGATAACGGGCTGATCATGATGATGATGTGACATTCGATTAAGCTAGACCGAAAAGAGTGGAATAAAATTTTCGTTCCGTCACTTCTTACTGTAATACCTATATCTGGCACCCACAATACAGTACAAGTACAAGCTTTGCTTAGTATGGGCTTAGATGGTGTTGTTGGTAGTGAAAAGCCCACCAATATTAAATATATATATATGCCAGCAGCATCTCGCGGTTTTATCCGCGCGTATTTCCCAGGATAAATAGTAGCCTACGTGTTCTTCCAGATTATAATCTAATTGTGTTCTATATTTCGATATGTTCATACGTTACGACGCATTGAGCAACAAACATCCAGACATTGGCAATAGGGTACAATCCTCAAAAAAAACTAAGTAGCCCGTTAGTTAGATTGCCAAAATATATTGTACACGTATTTTTTCCTTTGTTTCACCAACAAAAAATGCCGAAGATACAGCGCTTCGAAGTTTCGTGTGACGTCACTTGTGAGTACGATTTTTACTCATGAGTGACGTCGCGACCCCCCACTCTCGAAGTTTGATGGTCTATATTTATCTTTAACGATTTTTTATATTATGAAAAAACAAAAAATACGTGTCCAATATTTTTCCATGATCTAGCTGACGGACTAATTTTAGGATGGTGTATTTTTGACCCAGTCCGGTACCCTATTATAATATTCAGTTTTCGTTACCGTTAAATTCGAAAACATTGTACCTATGCAAAAAACAATGAGTGTGTAGATATACTTATGTAGATACGTAAGGAAGTTAATACATAAAATATTTTCATAATTCCCCTTGCTAAGAAGTGTAACATTAACTATAGAACAGAAAATATCTTCAATTCAAGAAGTGCTAGCCTGTAATTATGTTTACCAAAATGAGTAAAATGTTGACAAGCTAAGTTTTTTTTTTAAATAAAGAGTGGCGAAACAACGAAGTATATGTGGCTGATCGGCTGATGGTAATATGGTAAGCAACATACCTGCTACATAACAGCACAGCGACACGCAGCTATTGGAACATGAAGAGTCCAAATCATTACCTAGCACTGCACTGCACTGCGCTCGTCACCCAGAGATCTTAGAAGTTATATCTCTAAGCCCTGTAATTTCTCTGGACACATTGCCCTTCAAACCGGAACACAGTAATGTTTGCACATTACTGCTTGGCGGTAGAATAACTGGCAAAAGTGTGGTACTTCCCTAGGCGGACTCTGCTAAGAGTCCTACCACTACAGAAGAGAAGAATGTCATTTTAAGAAGAGAAAGTAGGTAATAACTTCAAAAAAATCTTACCCGTTGTCGACGCCATTTAGTCCGATCTTCTCCCCCAAGTCTCCAACGACGACCCCCGGGAAAGGTTTCAGGGTCTTCGGGTCTCTGATGGGCACCACGAACGCGTGGAGACCGTGGTTCTTGCCCTTCGATATCAGCATGGCGTACACTATCGCGTGGGTGGCGCATTTACCTGTACCGACAACGGAAAATACATTAATAAAGCCATAAAATGGTACTATACCAACTTATGGTAAACTAAACTTAAACTCTAAACTAAAACTAAAAATGTTTTTTTTTTTTAAATGCAAATATTTAATAGTAGAATAGTTACGTACCAATCTATACTAATATTATAAAGCTGAAGAGCTTGTTTGTCTGAACGCGCTAATCTCAGAAACTACAGGACCGATTTCAAAAATCTTTCACCATTGGATGGTATTGGAAATGTATATGTACCTATGTGGTGCGTGGGCCATATGTATACGTAACACGGGCGAAGCCGGGGCTGACCGCTAGTCTGTTATATTGCTACGCCTATTTGGAACACAAAGTAGGTATAATCTGGAATAACACATTTACTTACTGCTACTTTTAATCCCGGGAAAATAACGGAACGGGAACTACGCGGCTAAAACCGCGGGGCGCTGTTAGTTTATAATATTATTAGGATTACGAGTAGGTATTTTAGCTATTTGACTCCCCCCATAGTACAAGGTACTTAGTTTTGGGACCAGAAGGCGTGTGAGAAATATCCATCAATATTTATTTATTAAATGACTTAAAAAGAGGTTTTCAATTCGGTTGTATGTTTTTTATACAGGTAGGTATAATATACACTAGCGGCCCGTTCCGGCTTCGCTCGGATCATAACCTAGACACTGTCTGCAGCGCCATCTGCCGGGCTTATTTGTTAATCTCTAAACCATCCTCGAATCCACTTGTACACACACAAAAAAAATCATTCAAATCGGTCCCGCGGTTTAGAAGGAGTTCACTGTCAAATGATTAAATTGCTAAAATAGCTATTAAAAAATAGGGATTGGTGATAAAAGGTTAAAAACGTAGGGTTGTATGTATTTTAGTAGTTTGATAAACAGTAAAGCCGTTTCGGAGGAGTAAGGTAAGTAACACTGTGACACGAGAATTTTATATATATAAGTATGTCACGATTGCTCCGCCAATCAAAATCAATTTTAATAGTTTTTTTTTGGTTGGTTGGTCCAAGGTTGATCATAGTTCAGAGGTGGTCACATTTATTAATTTTATCGGAAACGGTGTGGTGCTTTTTGAAAAATGAACAAAACACTAAAGGTACAAGTTAGCGCTGAGACCGCGACGCGAGACCGCGACAGGAGACCGCTACCGGAGACCGAGACAGGCACTTGACACTATGGAATTGTATGGGCGCCAGTTCGCGCCGACACCGCGACAGGAGACCGAGACAGGTCGCGGTCGCGGTCTCGGCACGAACTGGCGCCCATACAATTCCATAGTGTCAAGTGCCTGTCGCGGTGTCCGGTCGCGGTCTCCTGTCGCGGTCTCGCGTCGCGGTCTCAGCGCGAACTTGTACCTTAAGACTTGGTGATGGCCTGATGGCTTAGTATGGAATTTGGTCAAGTGTCTATTTAAAAAAATAATTGTGTAAGTACCTATTTTATTTATATTAAACTAGCGACCCGCCCCGGCTTCGCACGGGTGCAATGTTGATACTAATCTATTTATAGTATAAAATGAATTGCTGTTCGTGGGTCCGCTAAAACTCGACAACGGCTGGGCCGATTTGGCTGATTTTGGTTTTGAAATGTTTGTCGTAGCTAACGGAAGGTTTAAACGGTGAGAAAATATGGAAAATTTGTGAAAAAGATAGTAAAAACAACAATTTCATTTTCTCATACAAACTGTTCTACATAATTTCCAGTCAAACATTTGACGTTACCAATCAAACATTTTTTTTCGAGAGTTTTAATCAAAGATTATTTATTACCTTTATATTTTTAATCAAAGGGTATATATAATACAAAGAGTATATAAGTCTTTGAAGTGAAAACTTCTTTTGGCGCGCCTAGACAGATTTTCGTGGGCTGTGAATTGAATTCTAGCGTCACGCTCGGGTATGATTTGGTAGTTAGTAGTTAGTTTATTTTAGTTTAGTTAGTAGTTTATTCAGTATCAGTATTGCACCCGTGCGAAGCTGGGGTTGGGTCGCTAGTATACTATTAAAAATGGTTGTTGTGGGTTATCCCTAAGAGATAGACATATACCATAATGAGCTTATTTGTAGACCTTTTTAAGGTGCACAATACTGCTGTACATTATTTTGATCTATCTTGTAGGGTTCAGCCAGCGTTTGCAATAGCGCAAAAATTGTGTTTATTTATGAGATTGTTTTAGAAATCTTTAAAATTATCAGTGTCTCTCTACTGTACTATGCATGTATTCTACATAAAAACCTTCCTCTTGAATCACTCTATCTATTAAAAGAACCCGCATCAAAATCTGTTTGGTAATTTAAAATTTAAAGATCTAAGCATACATAGGGATATAGGGACATCGAATTTCTATATTGGATCTCGACTTTCTTTTATACTTTGTAGTGAAAAAGTATTAACAAAAAACATTCAGGTCACATTAGGTTTCAGATAGGCGAAATCTGTCATCATTTTTGTAACCAGAATCACAATTTTATTATTTGTTGCAAAAACTGTGTAAGATGATGTTATAAATCCTACTAATATTATAAATGTCATTGTATGGATGTTTGTTGCTCAATCACGGCCTAACGTCTGAACGGATCGGGCTGAAATTATACAATACAGACAGATAATTGACTGGAAGAACACATAGGTTACTTTTTATCCCGAAAAAATAACGGGAACAACGGGAACTACGCGGGTAACACCGCGGGGCACTGCTAGTAAAGTATATAGAAACAACAGTTTTACCCTTTGCGAGCATGCAAAAATAAGGCCATATATTATATTGAAATCGTCACAAAAAATACAATCAATATTTTGTCATCTGTAAATGCTTAACTAAATTAAAATCCAAATCCATGCATAAATAATTTAGTTAGCAACAACATTAAGCCAAGTCACGGTTAGGGCAGAGGTCGCACGGGGTATTTAACGAATACAGACAGGTCTGCAAAAAATGTTGTCATTTCTATGTATTTATTTATTTTTATACGTTTAGTTGTTATGAAAACTAAAAACAAATCTTAACAAAATTTCATAACGTCAAGTTATTTTGCATAACGTTAAACTTTATGATTAAAGGCAGTGTTTTCAATCCCCGACTAAAAGAGCATGTTATAATTCTGACGTCCATTACTGCCTGTCTATCTGTGTATGTGTGTCTGTCTGTGGCACCGTAGCTCTCAAACGGATGGTCCGATTGTCCGCTGGAGTGATTTGTTTTATTTGAAAGTCACTTTCCTTGCGGTGGTTCTTAGCTATGTTTGGTTAATAAGGATTCAAAATGGCCGCCTCCACAAAATGGCGAATAAAATATTTTACAACCTCCCTCAACATGTGTATCAAATGTAAGGGCTTGACTAGTAGATTACCATAAACTATAACAAATTTCAAATCAAAGATGGCCGCCGCCACTAAAACAGCGAATTAAAGGTTTTAAAACAACTCCCTCAACATGGGTATTAAATGATAGGGACTAGTAGAACACTATAACAAATTTCAAATCCAAGGTAGTTGGGGTAGAACAAAATTTTTAATTTCTTGTGGTCTAATTTTATTTCGTTTACTGTTTAAATGTATACAAGCCATAACTATCATTACTTTCTAATGATCAAGATACAAACCTAAAGATCCCACCCAGAACTTGGCAGCCTGGAAGTCAGGCGAGTGCAGTACGAACTGGTTAGCCTCTGGGTAGTAGATGGCGGTAGTCCGCATGCTCTTCGCGTTGGACCCGTACGACACATCCTTCAGGGCAAATATCACTGAGTTCCGGTTTGAAGGGCAATGTCTTCAGAGCAATAACCGGTCATAAAAATACTTTGCGTGCTGCGTGACACTGCGCTGTTGTTGGCGTGTTGCTTACTTGCTTACCACATATCCTGCTAGACTTGTCATTATTAAAAAGATACAAACCTAAGGATCCCACCCAGAACTTGGCAGCCTCGAAGTCAGGCGAGTGCAGCACGAACTGCTTGGCCTCTACATCATAGGTGGCGGTGGTCCGCATCCCCTTCGCGTTGGACCCGTGAGACACCTCCGTCAGCGCAAAGCACCCGCCGATCTTGCCTTGGTTCACTGCTTCTATGTAGTGGTAATGGTGGTTCCTAGTTACATAACAATTAATGTTATTAATAGCTCGAAATGCCCCAGTTCTGGGCAATGGCCTCCATACCCTCCTTTTGTTTTTAAATCGGGCCGTCTTTATTAACGAAACTAAAATACAATAAGAACTACATTACGCTACATACCTAACTACTTACACTAAGCACATCTGAATTATTGATAGACCCATGAAGGTCTACAGATAATCAAGATGTGTAAGCCCACTAAGAGACGGCAGCGTGCCCAGCATGCGGGCAATATTACAACGCTGAAAGACAGTGCTCATACGTTGGGGCAAATAAACGCCAGCATTTTGATCACGCGTCGCGTCGACCAAGCGCTCGGAAAGAATCATTCTGTTTGTATTTATCCATGATGCTCGTATGCAGTAGGTACGCCAATCGTTCAGATATTTATCGAAGTCATTCCGTCATGGGTGCCTATTAAAACGCATAATTTGGTGTTCCTAATTTACTTTGTCATAATAAATGTAGCATAATGTATAGTGTCATAATGCAACTTTCGCATAAACATTTTTTGGCGTTATGTGTTTTAAGCATAACAATCTATTGTACTATATTTAATTTGACTATTAATGAGACGCATAATAGTTTTTAGGCATTTTTTATTTGTTCTAATTTTTTTAAAGGTGCCGTTCAAATCGCATATTTTTTTCCCCCTAATTTACTTTGTCATAATGAATGTAGCATAATATAATTATAGTGTCATAATGTAATTTTTGCATAATCGTTTTTCGGCGTAATGTGTTTTAACCATTAAAATCTATTGTACTACATTCGATTCGACTGTTGTTTAGACTCATTTAGGCATTTTTTAATTATTTGTTGTGCTACGTCATATGTAACCGGGTTACATAGGACCCAGATCCGATTGGGAGCACCCCGACTTCACCTAGTCTTATCGCTACTACCCCTAAAGTGTATTTAAAAAATGCGGCAGCTAGAAGCTCAAGAGATGTCCTGAGTAGAGTGAGCCATGCGAGGCCAAGCGTAGCGAAGGGAGGTGGCGAGCGAAGCGAGCCGGTGACCTCCGTAGTGGAGCCAGGCGCGGTCCCAGCCTCGAATTTTGGGGGGGGTCACCAGTACGCAGCCTCAGATTGGGGGGGGGGTCACGAGTAGAAATAAATCGAGTAAAAAAGACTTTACTAGTAGCACCCCACGATTTTACCCGCGTAGTTGACGCTCCAGTTGTTTTCCCGCGTTTAAAAATAGTTTATGTACTACCAGACATTTTGTTTTTTTTTTTAGATTTTTAATCGAATCTACATGGGACACTCAGAAATTTTGAAAAACTAACTTGTATGAAAAAAAAAATTACTAAATCTTTTCAAAGAACTCTCCACCAGCCTCTATACAAAGTTTCATGCGTCTGAACCAATTTTCAAAACATTTTTTCCAGTTCTCCGCAGACACCTCTTCCACGGCCTTCTCAAACACTGTTAGCGCTTCTACCGGCGATGAAAACTGTATCCCTTTGAGCTGATTTTTAATTTTAGGGAATAAAAAAAATCTCACAGAGCCAAATCAGGACTGTAAGGAGGGTGCCCCAAGACTCTGACCGGTGTGGAGTCCAGGAAGTCCCTCGTTTTGATCGCAGAGTGCGCGGGCGCGTTGTCGTGGTGAAGAAGGACCCCACGGAGCCCGGTGTTCGGTCGCTTGTTTCTCATTGCAGAAAAATCTTCTGGCAAGCATTTTATGCTGGACCAATCAGTGTTGATACTGCTTTGGTCTCGAAGTGGAATTGAAATTAGGTACCCCGTCAAAGTGAAGAAACTAGTGATCAAAATTTTCCTTGTGCTCCTCGATCGCTTCACTTTCGTAGGTGTTGGTTCATTTTGAAACAGCCAAACTGTCGACTGCTTTGTTTCTGGATCGTATTGATAAATCCAGGATTCGTCATCTGTCACAATGTCGTAAACGCGCCGTGACGAGCCTGCATCAAATTTTTGTATCATATTACGGCATCAATCCACACGGGCCTGCTTCTGAGCTTAGGTGAGGTTGTGCGGGAAACTATCTTCCTTACGCGAAGGAGCTCGGGCAAAATCTTGTGAACACTTCCTGAACCCATCTGCAGAGTATGCTGAATATCTTCGTACGTAATGCGTCTGTTTTCTTGAATTAAATTTTTTACTGCCAGCACACTTTCTTCGGTGACAGCCGTCGTAGGACGACTACTCTTTTGTTCATCCCCCAAAGTAAAACGACCGCATTTGAACTCGCTATACCAGCGGTAGATGGTTGCTTTTGAAGGTCCTTCGTCCATAAAACCAATTCGAAGTCGATCAAATGACTCGTCAGGTTTTAAGCCACATTTGAAATCGTAAAAAATCATGGCACGAAAATGTTCTCGACGCAGATACATTTTTTTATAAAACAAAAAAAAATTGGTTGCCTGTAAAGTCGGTATACGGGCGAAAGTTTTACGTGACAACGACTTTGAGTGGTTAGCCCGCCTAAGAGCGAGAGAGACAGACATAAAAAGTGAAAGGCACGCGTCCCTCTCACTCGCTCTCATTGTGAGCGCATAACGTGAGCGGAGCGTAACGCAGTTTCTTGAAGTGTCACCCGGCAAACCAATTTATAAGACGTTGTCACGTCAAAAAAAATTGGCTCTCAAAAAAATGCGGAGGGAAATTTGAAAATCGAACAGTTGTATTTATCTATACTTAATACTAGCGGCCCGTTCCGGCTTCGCTCGGACATAACCTAGACACTGTCTGCAGCGCCATCTGCCGGGCTTATTTGTGAATTTAAACCATCTTCGAATACATACACAAAAAAAAAACATTCAAATTGGTCCCGTCGTTTAGGAGTTCACTGTCAAATGATTAAATTACTAAAATGGCTATAAAAAAACAGGGGTTGGTGATAAAAAGGGTAAAAATTTAGGGTTGTATGTATTTTTTAACGCCACATTATTAAAAAAAAACATTTTTTTTACCAAAAATTAAAAAAAAAATGTTTGGGATGAACAACCCCTAACACTTAGGGGGTAAGTATGAAAAATAGCTAGTAGCCGATTCTCAAACCTACTGAATATGCATATAAAATTTGGTAAAAATCAGTAAAGCTGTTTCGGAGGAGTAAGGAAACAAACACTGTGATACGAGAATTTTATATATAAGATTATAAAGCTGAAGAGTTTGTTTGTTTGTATGAACGCAAGGATCCCTGGAACTACTGGTCCGAATTGAAAGATTCTTTCGTTGTAAGATAGTCCATTTATCTAGCAAGGTAGGCCCTATAGGCCCTATATAGCGTAACGTGTATATGATTTTGGGGGGGGGTCATGTCCCCCGTGACCCCCCCCCTGGAGCCGCGCATGAGTGGAGCGCAGGTCGAGTATGGAGAAGCGACACCCAGGGCTGACCGCAGAGCTTCTGGCGGGAGCTCACCCGGAGTCAAAAAGTGCACCATATGTTTTAGATGTACGTAGGTGTTTAAATCCTAAAAACGTTATGCCTACATTACTTCGTAGATTACGAATAATAAATACTGTTATCAAAGTACCCACCCGCATTTTGCACTCCCACGTATTTTATTTAAATAATGCTGCTACAGTCCGCTCTTTGCTCTTGCCTTTTAGTTAGTCGTTTAAAGTTTATGCCGTTGGTCATTATGTGTAAATATTGTTATGCTTTTCTCAATGTGTGCCTTTAAATATTATGCTATTTATATTTATGTGTCGAAACATTATGTTAAGTTTTTTTATGCTATATATGGTTATGCGTTTAAACATTATGCTAAGTTATCGTTATGATGTATATAGTTATGCCAGTTAAGCTTATGCGAAAACAGTTATGCGTTTAGTTGTTATGGTAAATCATTCCTAAAAACGTTATGCCTACTTAAATTAGGACCAAATTGTTATGCTACCACATATAGATCCTCCCGTCATCGCTTACTTTGTCTACATCGTATGCGATCTGGCTTCCACCGTTTGGGAACTTTGGCCAAAAGAACATCCTGCGCGGCAAACGAGTCCAGCCTAATTCCACTTCAAATTAGCAGCATTTAGGATCATATCGGCTATATTATTAGAGTTTTAGAACGGAGCATACAGATAAGTTAAATAGCGCCTAGGTTTATGCGATACAAAATAAAAATTACTCTGGAGAGAAACCTGTGTTTTTAAGGAACCCAAACGAAGGAAAGAGTAATAAAAGAGGCAGGGGTAGTGGAGGTAATTGGCAGACAACTTTTCCTAGTTATGGACGTTTAAAAAAAATATGTGGTCAACGGCTGTTTATTGTTTACTAACTCTAGGTATCTCACCTGCCGCTTCCGGATATGACGTTGCTGAACATGCGGAACGTCAGCGACACCTTGACAGCGAGCGAGCTGTCAAACATGAACATGGCTTCTGTCTCCGCTTGGAACACCTTCGGGTCTTCTGCGATCTGGTGGACAAATCAATACTCGTTTTTTCATCACATCACATTTAAGTTAGCTTAGCGTTACCGTCGCAGTATTAATTCAGGACATTAGATTGCTTTTTACTTTAGTTTGCACTTTAATTTAATTACCTAAAGGTGCAGGTTAAAGGCGCTGAGACCGTGACAGGAGATCGCAACCGGAGACCGCGACAGACACTTGTTGACAGAAGACCGAGACACGACGTGTCCTTAGTTCAATAAGTCCTAGATCAAGTTATAACAAAGATAAACATAGGGAATTATGATGAGAGGGATAAAAGTTTAGTAGGTATTTCTTCTAGTAATTAGCCGGAAAACTAGTAATTCGTCAGAGGTCAGAGTATTAAAGTCACCGACACAGCTCAACGAGCCATAGCAAACTGAAACGGCAATGGGCTGATAATTTTAGTTGTTTACCCGATAGTCTCTACGGTAGACGGGTTCTGGACTGGACATGGCGAATTATAATGGAAATTATAATGTAGGACGCCCTGAGACTAGATGGAATAACAACATACGAAAGCTGGTGGCTGTTAAGACCAAAGACCGCGAGATGAGTGTGGCGTAATCCCCGGTTTACATTAATCCAGTCAGTCCAGCGATCAAATCCAGCGCTGGATTGCTTACTGGAAAAGTGGAAACCGGCACTGGAAAGCATCAATTCAGTGCCAAGGCTTTCCAGTGCCGGTTTACATTATTCCAGTAAGCAATCCAGCGCTATATTCGGTCGCTGGACTGGATGTAAACCGGATATTATACGGGATAGGCATATGTTTAGCAGTGGACGAATATAGGCTGCTGACGATGGTGAAGTTCCTAAGCTTCTAAAGAATAAAAACGGCCAAGTGCAAGTCGGACTCGCCCATGAAGGGTTCCGCAGCAGCAAGTAACATACTAAATAAATTCTTGTAGTTCGTTGTAACTTTTACCGATGTTTTAATAATAATATTATATTTATAACATATTTGCTCGTAAAGGGTCTCTTATTGGACCAATTTCTGTATCGTAATGTATCTTATTACGCACTAGTGCTGTAATGTGTAATGTAAAGCGCACGGTTTCAAAATGCTCCGTCCACAGACTAGGTAGAGAGATATGCTCCGTCTAAAACGAACGGTACCTTTTTAAATCTTAGTAAAGAGTTTTTATGTCAGAAAAGTGTGGTCAACATTTTATGAATAAAATTAACATTGAGAGGTAAAATATAATAAAGAATTATTAAGTTCATTAATTTAATTAATTTAGACCATAAATTACTTTAATTTTTCTGTAACAAAACACAAAAATATTAATTTACTTTATTATTAATGGCATACCGGCTGGTTCTGTGCCGTTGCTTAAAAAAAAAGGCGCCGATGCGCGCGCATTGCTAATCTGTGATCCATAGTGATTACTTACTCTGTGCTGTGATCTGTGATCAAGTAAATATTATTCCGCGCGTTTTTTTTTTCGCTGTATTGTTTTTATTTGAAAATGTCGTCAGAGTTTTGTTTATTTCCTCGCAAATATGTTATAAAACGTCGTATGACATACGTGCGCTTTGATAATTACAGCCTCTGCTAATTATAGCTCTCGCCTTCGGCTCGAGCTAGCAATAAAGCCTCGGCTATAATTATCAACTTACCGCACTTATATCATAATGTACTATTATGACGTACTAAAAAAAATACTCATCAGATCGAGTTCAAACCAATTTTAGTTGGTAGTTGTAGTTTGCATGGTACATGATGTATTTTTTTTAGTTTTTTCATTCTCTTACTTTAGAAGTTAGAGGGGGGGGGGGGGGGGCACACATTTTACCACTTTGGAAGTGTCTCTCGTGCAAATTATGCAGTGTAGACAAAAATTACATTAGAAACCTCAACATCATTTTTGAAGACCTATCGATAGACACTGCAAACGTGTAGGTTTGAAGAAAAAAAAAATTGAGTTTCAGTTCAGTATGGGGGCAACCCTAGTTTTTATTTTTTTTGTAAAAATCTTAATGCGGTTCACAGAATACATCTACTTACCAAGTTTCAACAGTGTAGTTATCATAGTTTGGGCAAAAAGTGGCCGTGACATACGGACGGACAGACAGACAGACATGACGAATCTATAAGGGTTCCGTTTTTACGTTTTACGGAACCCTAATAAAACGAAACAGTGTGGGCCGTGTCGTGTTATAAAGTTACATTTAACGTCCTGGGAGGATGCTTCAGACAAAATGATACGAAGATGGTCGTGCGTTCCAACTCCTGAAATTCCTGAAATCCCTCCCAGACACAGACCATAAATAAATAAAATAAAATCCATTTATTTCAAGTAAAAGCTGGTCAAGTCGGGAGAACGGCAACCGCCGATGCGGAGACCCCGGGTTCACAACTTCCCGCACCACAGTATTTTCGTAGTCATGATGTGCGTTTTTTCTGTTTACGTGCAAACATTACTGTGTTCCGCTTTGAAGGGCAATGTTTCCAGTGAAATTACAGGGCTTAGAGATAAAACATCTTAGATCTCTGGGTGACGAGCGCAGTGCAGTGCAGTGCTAGGTAATGATTTGGACTCTCATGTTCCAATAGCTGCGTGTCACTGTGCTGTTATGTGGCAGGCATGTTGCTTACCAACAGGCAAATGTCCTGCTCGTCTCAAGCTTTATTTTAAAAAAAATGTATGTTTAAAAAAAAAAAAGAATAGAAAAAGGGGTTTTAGTGAATCAGATCTCACATAAATGTTGCACTCCAATACAGCCAGAAATCTCCAAAAGACACCCCACCCCGCTCATAAAAAAATAGATATCTACTACCCCAGGCGAAAGTCCACAAAGATGTCTAGAGCTATAAAAGATAAGTGATTATGCAAAATATTTTTTTTTATCAACTGTTGTTTTTAGACTAGATTATCATATTTTTTTATCTTGTTATGATGTAAGCTAATCTGATAAGAGCTAATTATTTGTAGCTGAACTTTGAATAGCAGCCCCTTGTGGGGTATCGTTAGTAGTGATATACGAATATTTGCTATATAATCACTGGCGGCTATGACGGTGAAAGAAATCATCGCATCGCATAGTGCCGGATCTAGGGGGGGGGGGGGGGGGGGGGGGGGGGGGGGGGCAAGCCGGGGTCCGTGCCCCGGGCGCCAAGTTCAGGGGGGGCGCCAAAACTCGCCTTAAATAGACAAATGTGCAAACGTTAGGTACGTACATCAGGATGGTATGAATGGTGTGGCGCGATGTTCTGACGGTGTGGATGTGGCCTATAGTCAGCGTAGTCAAGCACACCGCGTGCCAGACTAACTACACCTCCACCGTTTCGATGTTCAAATCTTGGGCGATCACAACATTTTATAAGTACCGGCCGGCTTCTGGAATCATCCTCAGGGAGATATTATACTTTATTTGAAGTCTATTTTTTTTACTGGTCGCACTATAGGTAAGACGCGTACGAATGTAGGTCTAGAATATGCCTAGTTTGATTCCTAGCAGCAGCTTGGAACCCTAGCAATACTCGACCTGCATTCGCTTGCTAGACTTCGTTACTGGTTTGTGAGTACATACTCAAGTCTGTGTTGATGTGGGCGCTCATTTAACTGTGCGTTCCCACCTGATGGCTTGTTCTCGAAGTTACAGTAGTATTGGTAAAGATGCATTCTATTTAGGCCTGTTCGTAGTGCAGCCATTTTTCCTACAACGTTACAACATTTACAACGCTGCGCCATCTGTCTATCCATCATGCCTGTGAATCGAGAAGCTTCTGTGTTCGAGAAGCTCTGTTAGCTGCAATCTGTGGGTTGCGTGAGTATGTATGTACGCGCTTTCATCGGCAAAAAGAGCCAGGGTCTTTACCAGGTTTTGGTAGTACTATTTACCTTGCAAGTGTTCCATATTGAGGGAAAATGTCCCGTTTGAAGAATGCATTGAATAGCCGGCCAGACACACCAAGCTTTAAATCGGCATCCTTTTACTAGCAGCATTAGGTATACCGTCGTGGCCAGGTGACTTCTTCATCTTAGACTCGTCATAACTCTGATGACTACTATAGGGGCGATCAAATTATTTCCTTTCAATGCACCCACCATTGAATGCGTCCAGAGCCACCAGAGCTCAAATGCGTCTTACAACTATTGAAGTTGTACTGCACTCGGGCGACAAAACAGGTAGCAGCGGGCCTATTAAGAACATTCCAACATTTTTTTTTCATTTTGATACGCAGTTGAAAATTTCGATATTGGATAATGGTCACTTTAAGACATCCACAATAGAACATAAGCCAAAATAACAGAAAGGAATGAGCTGGCTGAGTCCGTGCGTATGTTTGGTTCATTTCAGTTTAGTAGTGGTCATTTTAAGGCTCTTTGTGTCGACCCCGATATGTCCCTATATAGTGGTCATGAGTAGATGCATTGACCCCCCTCCCCCACCGGCCCAAAGTAAAGAATGAAAAGGAAAAGATAAGTAGGTGGGGGCGGCATTTTTCAGATTTTACTAAAAATTTTTGAAGATCCGGGGCTGGCATCGCATCGTGAGGAAACCGATATTTTAGAAAAAATACACCTTGCCCAATTTTGTAGTGGTAGGACTCTTAGCAGAGTCCGCCTGGGGAAGTACCACACCTTTACCAGTTATTTAACCGCCAAGCAGTAATGTGCTTAGAGGGCTTAGAGATATAACATCTTAGATCTCCGGGTGACGAGCGCAGTGCAGTGCTAGGTAATGATTTGGACTCTTCATGTTTCAATAGCTGCGTTTCACTGTGATGTTATGTGGCAGGCTGGCAGGCATGTTGCTTACTATCAGGCACATATCCTGCTCGTCTCGTCACTCTTTACTTAAGAAGAAAAAAAATCTTCTTCCGGCCTACTTGCATCTTCAAGAAGCGGCAGTGTTTTGCGTGACCGACATGCTAATGTTGCGATGCAGCGTAGAAATGGCTACGGAGCGAGACGTGCGCGTTTGATTTTGGATGCATCGACATAAATCAATGGATATGCCCAAACTTCAGGAATTGTGTTAATGTTTCCGATTTAGTCGATTGTAGGAAGCGGTGAACGCCAGACGTTTATCATCATCATATCAGCCGAAAGACGTCCACAAAGGCCTCCCCCAAAGATTTCCACAAAGATCTGTCCTGCGCTGCCCGCATCCAACGATTTCCGGCGACCTTTACCAGATCATCGGTCCATCTTGTGGGGGGCCTGCCAACGCTGCGTCTTCCGGTACGCGGTCGCCACTCGAGAACCTTTCCGCCCCAACGGCCATCGGTTCTGCGAGCTATGTGCCCTGCCCACTGCCACTTAAGTTTAGCAACTCGTTGAGCTATGTCGGTTACCTTGGTTCTCCTGCGGATTTCCTCATTTCTGATTCTATCGCGCAGGGAAACTCCGAGCATAGCTCTTTCCATTGCCCTTTGGGTGACTTTGAGCCTTCTTATGAGGCCCATAGTAAGCGACCACGTCTCTGTTCCGTATATCATCGCTGGCAACACACACTGGTCAAAGACTTTCGTCTTGAGACACTGCGGTAGTTTGGACACCTATCGCTATTCGTTGTCAACAACGAAAATAAGTAGAGCCGCAACATACCTCGCCGCAAGCGATTCTAGGGGTCAAGTGGATTGGTAGTTGTAAACCACTCACGCTACACCCAGAGACGCAATCTGTTAACAATTTCAAGGTCCTCAGGGCACATCCATTGATTTATTTATATCGATGTTTGAATGGATGAACTCTTGCGATTTCGCGTCCCTGATATTCGTAACAGCAGTTTATTTTCTGTAACTATACTTACAGGTAACGTATTATGCAACCTGAATAGGCAGCCTTAATAGTAGTCAATTATGAAGTTTGTTGTAAGCCTTGCTTTCACTGTCATTATCTTATATATAAAATTCTCGTGTCACAGTGTTTGTTTCCTTACTCCTCCGAAACGGCTTTACTGATTTTAACCAAATTTTATATGCATATTCTGTAGGTATGAGAATCGGCTACTAGCTATTTTTCATACCCCTAAGTGACAAGGGTTGTTCACTAAGGCAAAACAACGTTTGCGGGGTCAGCTAGTTTTGTTATAAATTACTAAACAATGTAATATAACTGTTATGTAAACAAAAATAATGTGAAATAGGCAGTTTTAGAGTACTTACTTATAAAATTTGTTGTAAGTAAACATTGCTTTCAATATCATTACACTGTTATAAATGGCTAAACAATTTAATAAAATTATGCAATGTAATAAATAAAAAATGTGAAAAATAGTCAGCCCTTGAATAGGCAGCTTTAAAGTAGTTCATTATAAAGTCAGTTGTCAAATTGTCATAGACAACTTAATGTTTGCATGCCGCAAGGTTGATTATGGAGTTCTCGATGTTAACTTTTAAGATCTTGTTGTACCTACCCATTTTCGCAAATAAAGTAATTATTTATTTATTAAAAAAACCCTAAGTGCTGTATAATACTAAAATTCTAAGTTGTATAAGTTTTGACTTCTATCAGATGTCCCTTTGACTGCCAATTTTTTTTATGTTCCTTTATATTTTGATGTAATTTTCTAATAAGCTTAGAGCCGGGAAAAGCAATTACGTATCGTGATACAGTACTTATGCTAGTTTCCTAAGGTATAATGGGTTCCACATTTATTTCGTAAGCATTTTTACGACAAAGAAATGCTTCTTATTCATTCCAATTCCGGTTGTCGAACACATGCCGTCTCGCCTGATGTTACATTTACGCCACTCGGCCAACTTAACTTTTAATGCTGCCTATACATACTACATACTGGCCGAGTGGAGGCCAACGCCAGTGTGTGGAGGGTCGTTTTGTGATGACTCGCGTCGCTCGCCTCGCTGGCCGAGTGACGGCAAGTGGCTAGTGTGTATAGGCCTGTTTTGTCTCGACTCGTCTCTCGTGACCGGTGTCGGTTTTTGCGCACAAAACAAAGGCGCTCGGCGAAAAGCGTCCTGCTCTCCTATTGGCCTACCTCGTTTTTGTCTGCACTGGGCCAGTGTGTGGATGCTACGTTTTGTCTCGTGCCGTTTTTTTGTCTGCACTGGGCCAGTGTGTGGATGGTTCGTTTTGTCTCGCGCAGTTTTGTCGGCACTCGCGTTGGCTTGGGCTGGGCCAGTGTGTGGATGCTTCGTTTTGTCTCGTGCCGTTTTGTCGACACTCGCACACTTTGTAGACAAAAAAACGGCACGAGACAAAACGTAGCATCCACACACTGGCCCAGTGCAGACAAAAACGAGGTAGGCCAATAGGAGAGCAGGACGCTTTTCGCCGAGCGCCTTTGTTTTATGCACAAAAACCGACATCGGTCACGAGAGACGAGTCGAGACAAAACAGCCCTATACACACTGGCCACTTGCCGTCACTCGGCCAGCGAGGCGAGCGACGCGAGTCATCACAAAACGACCCTCCACACACTGGCGTTGGCCTCCACTCGGCCAGTATGTATAGGCAGCATAAAGGAATTTATGAAAGAAAAACTAAATTAAGTAGGTACTGAAAAAGTGTAGTCAGTCAAGGCCAGGTAGTCAGTCTGTCTTCAGATCATTTAAAACAAACTTTTATTTTCGTTGTATCTTAAGGACACAGGTGGAAATTATACTATGTAATTATTATTCTCCAACAAAGAACTTCAAATAAAAAAATACCTACATAGACACTCAACTTATTTAAAAACTAAATTGGAAACCAAACAACATGGGCAGTCCAACTAAACGAATTGCTCTAATGAGACTGCAAGTATTCAGAATTGACAAGAATATCGATGTACCTATACAATTTTTTGGTTTTTCTAATTGGTACCGCTCGATTGATTCCGATGAAGTTGAAATAGGATCACCTGGAAACTGTACGAGTGGGTACACGTACGGTAAATATTTTTGTTTTCGAAATCAATTCAGTCGTCTTCAAACTACACAAAGTAATAATAATAGCTTTTACCAATAGTATTCTTTATTTATAATAGGCCCGTTCCGGCTTTGCTCGGAGCCTATGACACTCAGCAATAATGTGGCTTTCTATTGGTGAAAGAATTTTTGAAATCGGTTTAGTAGATCCCGAGATTACCCCTTACAATTTAACAAACACACAAACTTTACTTCTTTATATTATTATTATTATATTATATATGTAGGCAGGCCGAGTCTCGCCATCATCATCAGTAATCGCATTCTTCTGCTGTGGGCGTAGCCGGTGGGTAGTGTTGGATGAAAACTCGCGAACTCACAAACACAATAGGATTTATTAAGTTCAGGTAACAAAGTAGGTTGGCCTATTATTGCTTCTTGGCAGCGTGACGTCAGCTGCACCGACGTTATTCCATTTCAAGGATAATTAACACCACTCAACTTCACTTAAGTCAAAGTTTAGAGACGAACTTCTTGGCTTCACCTGGACTCACCGTGCGGGTGCCGGGTCCATCGTGTGGCAGAGAGAGAAACCCCAAGTAGACCCCAAGACTTGCGACTCGGGCGTAGGTTTAAGGGGCCCCTTTCCAACGCGCGTTGACGCTCACCTCATCCACTCGCATCTCTCTCCCTGCCCAGCCATATGCATGCTGTAATTAGCATAGATTCCAATAGCTTAGGTGTTCACTCTCCGAGCGCAGGCAAGCGACTGTCCGCTCCGCTCCCGCTCCGAGCGTAGGCAGCGATGACATAACGTTGCTCGCGCCGACACGGCTATCCTGACATGCGCAAGTCCTCGTGCGCCTCTCGCCTCTCCTTCGGCTCATGTTCAGTTAATCTGTCAAGGAAGAAATAAAACCACTAGGATCACCATATTTACTATGCTCGTCCTATCCTGACATAAAAGACCTAATTTCACGCATGTACGCGTAGGTGAATACAACATCCCTCATTAGACCTCATGCAAATGAAACCAGCTAGAGGTATCCCTTCGACCAAGACTCGTCATCTCTTATGACGACATGGACCGGACGAGCCCGCAGCTTTCCCTGATACATACGTACACTGTGTGTGCTATTCGACCTCGTGCAAATAATACTCGACCGAGGTGTCCCTTCGACCGCATCATTATCTCATATGATGACTTGGACCGGACGGCCTCGTCGCTCGACTAGATAACCATCTCATATGGAATACTCGACCGAGGTGTCCCTTCGACCGCATCATCATCTCATATGATGACTTGGACCGGACGGCCTCGTCGCTCGACTAGATAACCATCTCATATGGAATACTCGACCGAGGTGTCCCTTCGACCGCATCATCATCTCATATGATGACTTGGACCGGACGGCCTCGTCGCTCGACTAGATAACCATCTCATATGGTAACTGTGAAGGTGGTCAAAGAGCATACACTGCAATACATAGCCATCTACAATTTGATCGTATGAACTGACGTATTTTTCAAACTACCTTCAGATACCATTTTAAGTAACCTACAAAAATCTCGAAATATTTACCGACTCACATTTATCAAACGGGTCATTTTGTGCGTATAGGTACCCGCTGTCAAAATAGATTACGATTGCTCCAACTAGCCAGTAATGTTAACGCACTATGCCAATGAGTGAACACATTTTCTTCAATAGTGAAATTTTCTCAAAATTAAACCAATCAGATTTCTAAAGTAAGTAGGTAACTGTGATGATAAACTTGATGAAACTGCTTCATGAACTCAACTTGGCATAGGGTGTGATATTACAGCGATTCATCATCATCATCATCATCAACAGCCCACTAAACGTTCCCACTGCTGGGACTCGATTACAGCGATTGCAATCTTTAAATTAAAACTGAATGAATAGGCACTAATGACAACTAGAAACGAACACACCTGATTGACATCTGAGGCTCCTCGCTGAGCGTAGACTTCCGACTCGTCAACTTGATCTCGGCGCAGGCCGGCAGGCAGCACCTCGACAGACCCGCTGTCCAGCAGCAAGCACGTTGGATTTGCCAGCCAACAGGCAAGCACTCGGGCGCGCCAGCCCAGCAGCCAGACGGATCACGAAGACAGACCAACCGGCAGGCAGGAACGTCTACTTTTGGCTTGATCTTCGGTTGAGATGAATTCTTCCGTATTCCGTCTGCTCTCCTCTCACAGTAGCTTCATTGATACATCGACGTGTGGGTTGTGAACCTTCGATGCGGTAATTTCATCTTCATTTACGTTTTTCCAAGAATTAGGTAACAAAGTGATTAATCGGCAAATGCGGGTAGTTTTCGATATCACTTGGGTTTTCGCGATTCATTTGAATAACAGCACCCACTTTCGCTTCGGTCGAAATGTAAAAGCACCTTGTTTCCACGTAATTCCTTTGTAGGGCACTCTCAGTTAACCACGATGATGCTTCACCTCGAAACGCCTTGCTTGTGGTCGATTGCCACTGGGTCGATTTTCTTCTTTGTTCTCATCCATCACGAATCCCGCTTCTGATGTAGGCAGGCCGAGTCTCGCCATCATCATCAGTAATCGCATTCTTCTGCTGTGGGCGTAGCCGGTGGGTAGTGTTGGATGAAAACTCGCGAACTCACAAACACAATAGGATTTATTAAGTTCAGGTAACAAAGTAGGTTGGCCTATTATTGCTTCTTGGCAGCGTGACGTCAGCTGCACCGACGTTATTCCATTTCAAGGATAATTAACACCACTCAACTTCACTTAAGTCAAAGTTTAGAGACGAACTTCTTGGCTTCACCTGGACTCACCGTGCGGGTGCCGGGTCCATCGTGTGGCAGAGAGAGAAACCCCAAGTAGACCCCAAGACTTGCGACTCGGGCGTAGGTTTAAGGGGCCCCTTTCCAACGCGCGTTGACGCTCACCTCATCCACTCGCATCTCTCTCCCTGCCCAGCCATATGCATGCTGTAATTAGCATAGATTCCAATAGCTTAGGTGTTCACTCTCCGAGCGCAGGCAAGCGACTGTCCGCTCCGCTCCCGCTCCGAGCGTAGGCAGCGATGACATAACGTTGCTCGCGCCGACATATAAATAAATAATCTAAATTCGTAGTATTTGTAAACAAGGCAATAATCTTAAATTCGTAGAATTTGTATAGTAATAATTTAAATGCATAGCTCTTGTTGGCATCGACTACAAAAATATAAGGTAGCGGATTAACATTAGCTACCTACAGTACTTAGTTGTTTCTTACATTTTAGTGTTCATTTACATTTTTAATTCGATTCATTACGAGTATGTAGGTAATGTAGCGGTATCGTATTCAATGTGTAAAATTTGTGAGTTTTACTTTTTTAGTGTTTCTTGACAATTTGAGAAAACTACTGATATCTGTAATGTTAGTATGTTAAACTTTATTAAAAAAACCTAGTAAACTCAAATAAAATTGATAATAAAGTTATGAAATTGATACCTAAAAAGTTAAAAAAATTGCAAAAAAAAAATGGTTGTCTGTAAAGTCGGTTTACTGACGATAGTTGAACGTGACAACGTCTTAAGAAAATACTGATGGAATGGTAGCATTTTTCAAAAGAAATGTTTCGCGGTTGAAATTTCGTTTCCTTTTAATGCGGTCATAGTATTTGTGTTAAGCGCCATCTAGGTAAAACATTCTGAAGCTTTTTGAAAAGCTGTTCAAAGCGCCATCTCTGGGTACATCATTGTACTACCTAGCACAAGTTCTTAACTTCATACCGTCGCTTTTCTAAAACATGGACAGACTCCTTGAGCGTAATACACATTTCACTCACTAGATGGTGCGAAAAGTAATAAAAAATAGTGATGGAATGGTACTGACTGAGGTAACGGCGGTAACGGCACATGACGTCATGTTTTGCGGGCGTGCAGCCGGCTTCATCGAATTATAAGACGTTATCACGTCAAAAACTTAAGGCATGTATCTCCTAACTATGAGTGGCATTAAAATAAAGAAATAAGTATTAATACTTTAAAGTTTTAAAGAATAAGCAAAGCACCAACGAAACGCTGGCTACAAAATTAATTTCATAAAGTATAGATTAAACACTGATTTTAACATTCTTATTGAAATAAAAACTTTGTTCAACTTTAGGAAATCTCTTGTTTTAGATTTTTATTTTCAAATTGGAATTCTCTGAAATAGTTTTTGTTACATTGTCAAATAACGAAACCCTCCTTTTTATTTTCACTTAATTATTTATAACTATTGCAATTTTTTGGAGCAGGCTAGCATTTCCTCAAAAACTATCTAGAAGCCATTCCGAATCGAATGACATCTCAATCATAATGTTAGGAGAATTCGAATTCGGGCTAACTTTACCTAAAGGCACTTGTTGACTAGACTAAATGTGCTATTACAGAGTGTAACCTAATTGTGTTTTAAACAACTCTATCCGTTTGGTCGTTCCGACACGATTGAGCGACAGCAGGCATCCAAACTAAAAAAAGCAGGCATAAAAACTTTCGCACTTATAATATTTTAAAGAATTTTGAGGATACGCTTGAACATTTACATACACATACTAATTCTGCAGCCGGATATTAAAATACAGATTTAAAGCAGGGTCACACAGAGGCGATCCGATAGCGATAGCGATCCGATAGCGAGACGATATTTTTTGTAATGTTCGAATTTGTATGCAACCTGACACTCAGCAAGCGGGCGCGATCCCATACTCGGTATCGGATCCCTATCGCTATCGCTATCGGATCGCTATCGCTAACGGATCGCCTCTGTGTGACCCGGCCTTTAGGTTTTGCGTTTCTGCTGGTAAAGGTAAAGTTTTTCATGGATTTCACGTTAAAGTAATTGTGTGGATATAGTGTTTAAAAACTGAAAATACTAATTGTATTTTCAGTTTTTGTTCGTTCGAAACACGTATAATTTAGAGGAACAGTTTGCGTTACAAACCCGTTTACGATTGGAGGACGCGCGCCACGTATTTACTCTTTGCAGTAATGTGCAAACATTACTGTGTTCCGGTTTGAAGGGCAATGATTCCAGAGAAATTACAGGGCTTAGAGACATAATATCTTAGATCTCTGGGTGACGAGCGCAGTGCAGTGCTAGGTAATGATTTGCACTATCATGTTCCAATAGCTGCGTGTTACTGTGCTGTTATGTGGCAGGCATGTTGCTTACCATCAGGCACATGACCTGCTCGTCTCGTCACTCTATGCTATAAAAAAAAAAAAAATTTACTCGTATTATTGGACACGGGTTTGGAAAGAGAATTAGCTTATCAAACCCATGCGCGTTTCGAAGCAGTGCTGCCTCCTAGACGTGGTAAAAATGTATCTTTGGTGAGATTCTATCATTTGTATCTGGAACAGTTGTAAGATCCGGAACAGTGATATGTTTCATTTGGAACGTTCGGAACACTGAGTCAAAGTAATGATGATAGTAAAGAGTCGATTTCAGAGAGCGTCGTAAAGTTGATCAGTGATAAGAGTGATATTACGTATGTTTCATTTGGAACATTGAGTCAAAACAATGATTTAGATAGTAAAGATTTGGTTTCAGAGAGTTTATATACAGTTTTTATACAATTTTAACATATACTTTCGCAAAAGTTAAGTTTTATTAATGTTTAATTTCGTAACAAATTTATTTACACTACATTGTTTCTTCACTGTTTTATACAATTGTAACATTACAGAACGTACTATCACATTATATATATTCACACTCAAATAAGTTTTATTTATCATGTATAAATATTCGCAAACTATTTACGTTCCGAAATTTCGAAACACTTTGTGTTGCCAGAAGTTCTGGCCCAGAACTACGAACAAACCTGTTTGTTTTGATTTGCATTGAAAGTTGCAACCCTTGCGACACGAGCGAAGTTCATACTATTTTGCATCTCACTCTTACTCTTCTTAGGTAACGCAGTGTTTATCTCTTTCGCATCACGCTGCGACTGCTTACCTAGAAGAAACCGATTCACTCTCGATTTGAAGACACCAAGATTGTAACTACGAAAAACCCACTCAGGCAACGCATTCCACTACCTAGACGTTCTTATCACAAACGTGCAGTCAAATCTCTTCGTTCGTGTTTTTGGAACATCAACCATGAATAGATGTCCCTTTTTTGAGATACGAGAATTCTGATAGAAGAAAGGGGAAGGTGTATCCGATAAAAAACCGATAAGCTAACAATTTTGCGGCGATGACTTTTAAGTCTTTTACGCACAAGAGTGTCATTGCCTATGCGCCTTTTGGCACGTCTCACCATCGAATCCAGAATCTCCAGCTGATACTTAGCCGATCCATCCCAAAGGTGCAAACAGTACTCCATACAGGAGCGAATCTGTACTTTGTATGACGTGAGCAACTATTCAGAATTAAGTACCTTCGCACCTTTGAGAGGACACCCAGTTTTTTGGCGGCTAATTTAGCCTTAGACTCAATATACGTGCCAAAGTTGAGCGTCGATGACAAAGAAACGCCCAAAAGCTCGAGATGGTCAGTAACCGGCACGGGTACGCCTCGAAAAGTAGGAGCCTTCTCTAGCTAGCTTTCTCATTTCCAGCCCAGCGTGGTCAGTGTCCCGGTATGGGAACAGCCAATGCTTGTGATGGCCGTTAAAATCCCCCAGCAACACTAGTTGGGCTGATGGGATTTTGCTGAGCCGCATCCGCCGCCTCACTCAAATATTTCATGAGCCTAGTTGTCTCCAGGTCTCCACTGTGCGACCGTTAGACACAGACATACACAATTTTGTCTTTGCCTGTGTCTATCAGCGCCCAAAGAACAGAGAATCTGGTGCTCCAACGTGTAACCAGGATAGTTTAGGTACGTCACGTCTGACGGACGTCCTATCCGCGTCTCCGTAAGAAACCACAGTGATGGCTGCTCAGTCTCCAGGTGGTAGTGGACTGCTGTGATATTTGAGTGCAGACCTCGGATATTCTCGAGGTGCACTTTAAGGATCAAGGAGTGCAGCCACATATTAACTTTGTTTCTATTTTTGACCTTGTTTATGATTGTTTGAGGGTGAATTACGGTGTGAAAACGGAAGTAGAACGACGCTACACACTGCTGACCAAAGGCCACAACACACAACACGAATACATTTATGGGAAACTAGTCTGGAGACTGTGGGGACGCCCGAGCCCCCCCGGGGATGTCTATCTGGCCTTGTCATCCGGTCGCCAACCGGCAGGATAGCGCATCCCGAGATTTTTCGCTAGCTGGCGGGGCAGCCTATCATGAGTGGCTAGCTCACTACTTGGGCCCTCCTACTGTCTGCGGTCGGTCGCGGCAACCGTGCCTCGGATCCCGCTACCCTCCACGACTAGCTTTCCGATGCAAAGTAATGGTGTGTGCCATTCCGGTCTTGCAGTTATGCAGCAACTGTTCTGACCCGACAACATGTCCGGAACACGGCTAGGCCGCTTGGCGGCATGACTTAGTCTGGTCTTAGTCTGTGAGGTTTCTATTTACAGGTGCTTTCCCACGGACGAATCTGATACAGTCCCCAATAGTTCCGAAATTTCGTGTCCAGTGCGATGTTAGTGTTAATTAAACGCATATTGTATTTAGATAAAACTTCTGTACGCAGTTTTCTGTACACACCTTTTCTACAGGGACGAAGTTCTCGTGGAACATGGCATACATTCTTTTAGTGGTGATGTGCCTCTCTTCGTCCAGCGGCCGAGTCACGTCGGTGTGCTGGAACAACGGGTGTTTCTGCATGAAGTTCCAGACGTCATGCTGGAACAAACACAAAAATATCAATTACAAGCTGAAATTTATCAGTTACTAGCAGCAGAGCAGCACCCCATGGTTTGACCTGCATAGTTCCCATTGTTTTCCGTGTTAAAAAGTAGCCTATGTGCTAATCCAGACTATAATCTAACAGTAAATTAAAACCAGATAGAGCAACATACATTCAAATATGGACAACTAGCAGCGACCCGCGGTGTTACCCGCGAAGTTCCCGTTCCCGTAGTTTTTTTTTCGGGATAAAAAGTAGCCTATGTGTTCTTCCAGACAATAATCTATCTGTGTTCCAAATTTCAGCCCGATCCGTTCATACATTAGGACGTGATTGAGCAACAAACATCCAAATATCCAAACATCCAAACATTGACATTTATAATATTAGTGGGTAGTAGGATAGTAGGATGATAATATAAGTAGGATGTTCTGGCAATACCTCCTAAACAAACGAATTACAAACAAATGAATTTCTCGCCTGAAACACAGGTTTTACCTAGTTCAGGCTAATAAAATGAATAATGCCCAGCTATAAATAGAGCTGTAAGAAAATATTGTATTAACTGAGATCTATTTGTGTTGAAATAAATTTATTTTATTTATTTTTTGAACTTTTAGAAGTGCGGCCTGCTACTATCTACTTTTTTACACAATTTGGCCCATGGCTCCCATAAGGTTGCCGACCCCTGGATTATGACATTGTAATGTTAAGATAATTTTTAAATGGGTTTAGTAATTTTTGAGTTTGTATATTAAGTACAAACATACAAATCTTTCATGTTTAGTAAATCTTATACTATATAAAATTCTCGTGTCACAGTGTTTGTTTCCTTACTCCTCCGAAACGGCTTTACTGATTTTTACCAAATTTTATATGCATATTCAGTAGGCCTGAGAATCGGCTACTAGCTATTTTTTATACCCCTAAGTGTTTGGGGTTGTTCACCCCAAACATTTTTTTTTAATTTTTGGTCAATTTTTTTTGTCTTATTTTTTTATAATGTGGCATTAAAAAATATATACAACCCTAAATTTTTACCCTTTTATCACCAACCCCTGTTTTTTTATAGCCATTTTAGTAATAAAATCATTTGACAGTGAACTACTAAACGACGGGACCGATTTGAATGTTTTTTTTTGTGTGTGTATTCGAAGATGGTTTAAATTCACAAATAAGCCCGGCAGATGACGCTGCAGACAGTGTCTAAGTTATGTCAGAGCGAAGCCGGAACGGGCCGCTAGTTATTAGTAAATTAAAATTAAAATGGAGATGGACAGGTCATATTGTAAGAGGCATACAAAAGTGGTCTCAAAAGGTGACTCATTGGTATCCTCGAGGAGAAAAAAGGAAAAGAGGGAGTTGGAGGAGACCTATGTCGAAAGACAAACTGGAGAATAAATAATTATAAAATGAGAATAAATATGCTATTTATAATATATTGTTAATATTCCAGAAATAAAGGCTATCTTTATCTTTATATTTTACAAACATACAAATCTTTCATGTTTATAAAATTAGTATAAATTATTTTGGCGTTGTTTTATCTACAAAATAAGAACAATAAAAATGTTAGTTCTTGATTTCAAGCCCAAATTAACACTTGAATAGGGTTGGGTCTTGAGTCAAGTCGCCTGAATTTGAGGATTCTACTACTGTGGAGTGGTCAAGGGGCTTTGTCTTGACCCTCCCAATTCGATTTTAGCTGCTGGAGTTATGCGAAAATATTTTAAATCAATATTTAATGTTTATGTCATTCTCCCCCCCCCCCCCCTAAATTCAGGCGACTCGATTCAAGACCTTAGCCCTTGAATAAAACCTGACTACAAAGTATTATGGTTTATGGCTGTATTAAATAAATATTATACCTAATTAGAAGTTAAAATATATATCTATACCTATACTTAATATTAGTAGGTTTCCATCTATTAAGATACTAATCTTGAATCTTGAATTAAAAATAGAAAATTGGAATTGATATTCTTTTGGATACCTGAAAAGTGGTATAATTTTCTATTACCTAAATACCATTATTTGTACCTAAAGTTTACAATAAATATAAATAGTTAGCATTGTTTTTATTTGTATAACATTAGGCGATTTTTTATTGAAATGCCGTAATTTGTTATCACATTTTTTAAAAATAAAGTTGAGCAATACTAGCGACCAGAACTTACCTTCAACTTAATAGTGTTTAAGTTTTCGTAAGCCAATTTAATTCTCCTCCAATCGAATGAAGCTTTTTTCCTGTAACTATCTAGGGGCCCGGAAGGTAAATCAGGGAAGTATTTCTTCAAATCTTCATCAGAAACAGCCATCTTCAGTTTTTCTTCACTTAAATCACGCGCACACAGCCAACCGGTTAAAGGTACGCGACGAACTGAGCTGAACTTTGATTTAGGTACAAAATACAAGGGTTTTATCATGAATGCAATAAATAAATTATCTAAGACACTATCAATACATACTCTATCGATAGCCTATTGAAGCCGTGAAGCGAATTTTGCAATTATCTTACACATAGAATTTTGTTTTTCACGCTCTGTTAATGTTAAGAAAATGTAACGCGAAATTCTCTGTGAAAACGATTAATTAATTACCAGCTAACTACTAGTTTCTAATAAGTAATAAAGTTTCAACCTCAAGAAAAGAAACAAAAGTTTGTTTGTTTTTGTTTGACGCAAGCGCAACGCAAATTGTCAAAGTACTATTTGACGGTTCCAAAAAGAGCTTCATACACGATAAATCCATAAGTACAGCTGTACCTACGATTGACTCAATTGACTGCATGACTGTGTGTGTCACCCATTTTTTCTCTCTCAATGAGGGTTTCGCCTTCTTGTTCTTGTACCCTTGTCAAATTCAGCTCCAAAGTTCTAAAAACAGGTTTGCAGGGCATATTGACGTCACTGTTGACCATCTTTAATAGAGTGGTTTTGATTTTGACTAGAACCCATCATGTGTAACAAGTGATATCTAACTGATGCGTTTCTATAGACTTAACTGTAGCTGTGTTCATCAACTCTAACTTATTTAGATTTATTTATCTGAGTACAGTACCTAGTATGATGCGTTGCCCATTACACACATTATTGTACATCGATCGACTGATCCGTGAGCTCAGCAGTGCAGGGGTGGGCTGCTCAATTGATGGTGTTCTCGTGAATAACATCAGTTATGCAGACGACATAGTGCTGCTAAGCCCATCTATCAGTGCTTTGCGCAAGCTTATCGCCATCTGTGAGCGTTACGTGGTGGAGCATGGGCTTAAATACAACGCCGCTAAGAGTGAGCTCATGGTATTCAAGGCGGGTTTAAAAACCTATGACACTGTCCCTGCACAGGGTAGCGATTCTGAAACCATTCGGTTGCATCCGACACGGAATCTCATCTCTCGGTCTTTGTCTTATCTGTTTAGCATGACAAAGACCGAGAGCATAGTGTAAGGGTATCCGGGGGTCAAGGGTTGTGAACTCAATTGGTGAAAATTGAATTCCCAAACCTCCCCGGAAAAAAAGTTAATGTTTAAGTATAAAATAAAAAAGTAAGACTTTTTCAAGCGTTTATTGATAGGACACAAAGGCATACATCAATACTAAAAAGGGTAAAAGGCCAGGGGTTGATCGTTGAGTTACTGTTCCTTCAAAAGACGAAAAAAAAGGAATTTGAAGAATTCCTCGACAACCTCTAAATTAAAATTTGGTTATTCCCAGTACAGGGTCCTTTAGTAAAGATGGGTAAATTCCGAATACCACCCTAGGTTAGAGAGGGGTTCAGCAAAGGCAAAACTCCCCGGTTAGGTTAGATAAGTAATTGGGCAAAAATTAACCCCTCCTTACAGCCAGGAACCTATACTGTTACCGAGAACTGACAAGATCAACCAAAATAAAAGTGGCAATAGGCCTTCATCAGTATGGTGTAAGACCGTGGAATTTTATAACTATAAATCCAGTTGACTAAGTATGGTAAGTGACCAAACCACAAATTACAAGTACAAAGTCAGTTCCCACGCACTAAGAATAAACCGTTGAAATAACATTATTAGGTAATTGGTGTAAGACCAAGAAATTTATAACTATATTTATAGTAGATTAAGTAAGGTAAAAGACAACATTACAAATTACAAGTACAACGTCAGTTCCCACGCACTAAGAATAAACCGTTGAAATAACATTATTAGGTAATTGGTGTAAGACCAAGAAATTTATAACTATATTTATAGTAGATTAAGTAAGGTAAAAGACAACATTACAAATTACAAGTACAGAGGGAACAATCCGTCAGATTATGACTGACTCTCAGTCACTTACAGGAAGTATGGTATCCAACGTATAGCCACCCCTGGACAATTCTAGACTTGTGTCTCTCTGGATTAAACTTTATAGTGTTTACATGAGCGATAACCGAAAGTACACTAACTAGACACTAGCGGTGACCCGGGAAAATTATTAGGTAATTACTACTGTAAGCTCTTATGAAAATAACGTTTAACCGCAACAGCAGGAAAAAGTATATGTTATAGAACATAGAAATTTATTTATTATCTAGGTCAGAAACCTGACCTTTATTAACCGACCTCGGCCGGACACTTTCAGGACACTTAACTCCTCGGGGGGGAAATAGACCACTGTAATGTTATGCCCTATAGCTTACTCGGCTTCCCAGATCCCGGTTTGCTCAAAGCATGGAAAACATGGTGAGTAAAACCATACACCTTCAGTTCGGTCAAGTCGGAGAGACTGACCTGGGATATTACCGTCCTGCCTCAGGGAGCTAATGCTCAGGAAAACATCCGGAGGTGACCCTTGTAAAATTCGGGACGGCGGGTATGGTAGGATTACTACGATAGTTCCTAACCTATAGCGGTCTCACTTTCCCCCCGAAACCACCCTACTCAACCACGGCCCATGACCTGGCCTGCCAAATAGGCCCCACTCTCCATTTCAACTTCCACCACTCTTCACTACCCAAAAACCTGTCGGGTTCTGGCGAGCGTTGTCCCGGCCACGAGGCACGAGCTCGGGGTCGACCGCCGAACTGGGCGCAGCCCGGGAAAACCGCCAGACACCACCACACCACACACCAGGACGTCTCCAACAACCGGGGGCCTCCCCAACACAGCTCACCAACCACAACAAAACACCTCCCCTTTAGGAAGGTGTGTTCAATTAGAGACGCTTAAGACAGGCCCTCCCACGCGCACGACGCGGATGGCCGCCGCCACGGGACACGTCACACAATCAAACGATTCAGGACAATATAATAATTAATTAATAACGAGGCGGCGGTCCGTGACCGCCGCCCGTCAAGAAAAAGATGGCCGCTCCCTTCCCTTCCGCTGTCAAAAACCAGCTAGTGTTGCGGTAAAAGGAAACGATTATTAGGGATGTCCGTATATCGCTCGGCCGCATATAGAATCTATGCGTTCCGATTTACGGGGAAAAAAAAAGGGTTACAGTACTCCTCCCATCACCAGAATTTTTCGAAAGGAAAGAGAAAAATTCAGACGGCCCTCCGTCTATACACCTATCAAGCACAACACCCTACAGCTTCAAACTAAAATAACAAAGAAAACCGAAAACAACTAGCAAAAATCTGGAATTCTATACAAAGATATCCTTAAAAAGAGGTAGATATTGTTCTTCCTTATGTCCAAATAAGTGGGCTGGTCATAAATAACGATGAGGGTCGCACAACAGCGTCTCGCATCCTACCATCCACTCGTCGAACATCCAGTAAAACAAAAATCCTAACAAGTAAAAACTAACTTAATCCAACAACAAAGTCTATTCAAAATATTTGCAAACCGAACCTAAGGTTCTCAAACAATTCAGAAGTTGATTAGGGTACACATAACTACTGCGACACATAATCAACCACAATAGTACAAGCTTGGCCAATTGGTTCAAAGACGAACAAGTCTTCTCAATCATCAACGGCACCTACAGCAGGAACAGATACTCGGAGAGACGACAGCCTCTCATCAGCAGGTAGATCGACCTCCTTCAAAAAAAGCCTGGTAAACAAAATTTACCTAAAAGGGTATAACAGTACTACGCCCTGTTAAAAAGTCAAGGTTAAAGACACGAGTGGGGGGTAGATCCCAAACAACGTGTAAAACTAACAGAATCTATCAATCACCATTAATATCTTCTGAGTTCATAACTGTCCGCATACTACGGGTCAAACACCGGCGTATGATAAAAAGGTCCAGAACGCGAGAAAGCGTTCGGTACAACGTTCTCAGAACCCTCATTAGGTTCCTTTACAACAGCACATGTGAAACTCTGCCACACAATACTACATAAACCGCTAGAATACTACGGGATTCTACAAAAATCGACGTCAGCATCAGCACCACCACTTCCAACACATCAACAACATGGTTACCTAGAGCCTAGCTCAAAAGGTTTATCTTCTGATCGCGACATCCCAACGCGGATACAGATATAATATAAGTCGAGATTCTATACAAGAAATCTGCTAACTCGTCATACTCAAGTATAAAAAGGTCTATCATCTGCTAACGATAACTCAACGCTAGTGCAGAAATAGTGAACAACAATAGGGTTACCTCAAGCCTAAGTCAAGAGGCTTATAAACTCTGATAGGGACATCCCAACCCTGATACAGAAATAGTACAATCAATAAGGTTCTCTGCTCGCGACAGCTTAACACGATTACAGAAATAGTAGAAACAATAAGGTTACCTCGAGCCTAGCTCAAAAGGTTTATCAACGGTGAGCGACAATCTAACGCTACTCCCGAAACAATATAGAAGGCGATTCTAAATAAGAATACCGCTAAAACGTCATCATAAAAATGCTATAATATCAAAATAGCTAAAGTAAGAACAAGATATGTATAAAGCTTCATCAATTGAGCTCCCTATTTAAGTATATAGTTATCCGGAATGATATCACAGACATACATAGTATAAGAATTCATCCAAATGATGCAATCGATGCACCTCTGTCACCACAGCATCTCGGGGTTGCTGAAAGAAAACCGAACTATCACGGCGATCTCCCAAGCTTAAAACAACTGGAGCTAAATTAAAAGCCTTCCAAAAATTAACACTAAATAATAAAAAAGATAAACCACAAATATTAACCTTTGAATATGGACGGGCATCAATTCCATTCACACGAGCCATTGCCGCTTCTAATCTAGATTGTTCAAAAAATCCACCTACAAAATTACACCAATCAGACCACTCTGCCTTAGAAGTTAAACAATGGCCCGTCTTGTTCAGTATTTTGGCTGAACACAACGAGAACAATTCCTAATAGTAACACCCTTCTCACCACATCGATAACAAATAAGAATAGGAGGCGCCTTACATGCCTTCAGGATATGACCCTTAGTCCTACACCTTACACAAAATTCGTCCGCCGTAGCCACTGCAACTTCGGCTCTTCGGGGTACCTTGCCTTTATAAGTCAAGTCCGGGGAAACAGCTGTAGTTAAATTAGGCCGAGGTTCGCTGAACAAATCCGCCTTCTGCTTCGCACCTTCCAACTGCCTACACCGTGCCTTAAACTCAGACCACGAGGTACAATCCACTAATGCCAACTGCGTAGTATAAAAAGGCCTGACGTTATACTTCACAATCTCCAGCCGCTCAGCTTCACTTAAAGGTCGCCTCAAGCGGGAAAAATAATTGTGCATAACGCTTAGATATTTCACCATCGATTCATCAGGTCCTTGGGTTCTAGAACGAATCTCCTGTAATAAAAGGTAATCAAAATCATGAGGCAGGAATTCCTCCAATAACAAGTTCTTCAACTCTTCCCAATTATGAACGTCGTCGCGTATGCTACGATACCATAATAAAGCATCATCCGTAAACAACTCCACAGCCGAGGTATACAATTTAGATGGGGAAATATGTCTAGACGAGCTTAACTCTTCCAATCTCTCCAGGTAAGCATGAACACTACCCTTCCCATTAAACTTATGGTTTAGTGCGTGAACATTTGAAACTCGGTCACACGAAACCAGGCGCACAGCAGGACTACTACGAACTTCCTCGGAGTCAGCGACTGCATCAGCTCCATCAGCAGTTCCCAGCTCCTCAACAGTAGGGTCACCTTGAGCTCCACACAACGGCTTATCATCTGCAAGGGTAAATTCGACACTACTACGAAAATTTTGCAATATGCGATCCATCTTCTTAGTGATAACACCCAAACGTTCGTCAAGCTGAGCTTTACGGACACAGTCTTCCTCGAGGGAAGGTGAAAGGCGACTCAACCGATGAAAGAGATGATTACCTAAAGCTTGTATCCTATTCAGATATTTTAATAGTAATGGGCGTCGAGCACAAGTCTCCTCTAGTTCCCCTAGTTTACCCTGAACACACAGTAGTTCGGCAGAAATATCAGCCTCATAAGTTACAATTTCATCAGTTCTCATCTGAGCATTTAACTTTTTCACCTGAGCTCGTAACTTTTGTATATTATCCTCCGGAAGGGCATCGCGGATACATACTTCATATTTCAACTCATCAACATTCAGTAAATGGAAAGATATGGGACGTTCCTCCATATTCAAAGTCTTAAGTAAACAGAATTATACTTAAAATTAGATAAACTTAGGAATATAGCTTATGCTAAAAAGTTATAATACTAGCCGCACAATACAACAGTAGTTAAACAATATTAAACCGTTATTATTATAACAAACTCAAAGTTATAGGTTGAAAAGGTAACAGTAACACGATCCAGAATCGAGCAACAGACCGAAACCAGAGGTAGAAGACCACGATCGATGACTTATAGTAGTTAAGCACGTCTTGAAAGCTTTAAAATAATAAAACAATAAGAAAAATGTTATATAGTGTCATATAACCAGCATATAGTCATATATATGATCTATAAGTAGCCTAGAAAGGTAGAAAACTTCACATACAGTCGGTAAAGTTAAAAAAGTAACATATAGTGTTATACAGCTAACATATAGTCAGGTATAGTAAAAGAATATAACAAACAGGTTGTGACAGCTCAACACAGCCAAAAAAGGTAGAAAACTTTACTTATAATAAGGAAAGTTAAAAAGAAATTGACATATAGTAGTATATAACTAACATATAGTCGGGTATAGTAAAAGAATATAACAAACAGGTTGTGACAGCTCAACACAGCCAAAAAAGGTAGAAAACTTTACTTATAATAAGGAAAGTTAAAAAGAAATTGACATATAGTAGTATATAACTAACATATAGTCGGGTATAGTAAAAGAATATAACAATAAACAGGCAATGACAACTCAACAAAGCCTAAAAAGTAGAAAACTTTACATATATTAAGTAAAGTTAAAAAAAAATTAACATATAGTAGTCTATAGCTAATAGGTAGTCAGATATAGTAGAATAATATAACAATATCCCGGTAGTTATAACCTAAAACAGCCTAGAAAGAACACAGAACATCCTATAAAGCTTCAATAACGTGCAAAACATCCCATACAGTCTTATATAGCGTTATATAGTATTCATATTCATATTCATATTCATTTATTCATACAACAAGTACACGTCAATTTTACAGTGAATTATCTGTACAATAATTATAAATAAGAACAAATACAATAATAATTCATAATTAATCAAATGTCGGATACAATAAAATAACTTAGCAATGTCAATTGTACTTAAAATAACAATATAAAAAAATATGTATGAAATAATGTCAATTGTAATTATAAAAATAATGTTCAATAATAATAATCAAAATACAAGAATTAATTTCATTAATCAGATTTTAAAACTGTAATTGCCCATTAGGACTAACACAGATTAGGCTAACCTACAGGTACCTCATTGTACCTACATTGTTTCTTTTCTAGACATGTATTCCGTATGTATGTCATAAAAAGATTGGGTTATAAGCCAACGCTTGAGCCTAGTTTTGAAAATGGGCAGTGTAGGGGACTCCAGCACAATCTCAGGCAATCGGTTATATATCATAGTGCCCATGACATGAGTCAACCTCGCGGACTTCTCGAGAGTTCGTGGTACTGCTTTTAACCTAAATTTATACCGGGTGACTCGTTGTTTCGAGTCGTGCAGGGTTTTACCTACCACCTCGTATGATCCGATGTTCGCGCGCACGTATGTTGCGACCTGCATAACTATTATACCTGGTAGCGTAAGGATCCCAAGTGACACGAAGAACGGCTTGGCGGATTGGTCTTCAGGTATGCGCGCAATAGCTCGAACAGCTCTCTTTTGGCACACGAAAGCACGTTTCCATTCGGCGCCCCTGCCCCACAGTTCAGCCCCGTACTGAAGCAAGGAATGAATCGTGGCAAAATAGCAGGACCGAACCACGTCGGTCGGAAGGAACCTGGCCAGTCGTCTCAAGGCAAAACACGCACCACCGAGTTTCCCACACAACTTATCGATATGGGGTTCCCAGGTGAGGCCACTGTCAAGCTCGAACCCGAGGAAGGTTGTTTTGTCCACTTGTTCAATCACAGAGCCATTCACATATACGCTAAGCTGTCGGCGCGGCCGACCCGATAAGTCGAATCTTAAAAAATGGGTTTTCGTGAGGTTAAGAGCCAGACCGTTCCCTCCGAACCACCTTCCTAGTTGCGCAGCGGCGGTATTCAATTTCACCTCCAACTCCTCAAGTGTTGATGCAGTGACTACTGCCGCAACGTCATCTGCGTACATTAGCACATCTGCGTCTGTTATGGCCGAAGGTAAATCATTCAAGAGGAGGGAGAATAGAATGTTCGACACCGCCGAACCCTGCGCCACTCCCATAGTGGTCATCAAGGGGTCCGATCTGAGCTGGCCGCCCTCACCCACTACAACCTGGGACCTATCGTGAATAAGTTCAGTCAGCAGAGATAGTGATTTGCCTCGGATCCCATAGTGGTTCAGCTTTAACCTGAGTATTTTGTGGTCAGCGACGTCGAATGCTTTCGAGAGGTCGCAGCACAGCACCGCTACCTGCTGCTTCCTCTCCCGAGCATCCACCACCCGACGCACCACCTCTCTCGTGAGTGACGTTGTCGACCTGCCCTCACGGTACGCGTGCTGCCGGTCCGAAAGCGCTTGAATATTGGATAAGTGTGCTATGAGACGTGCGCTTAACCCATTTTCGAGTACCTTAGCAATCGCTGGTATTATCGATACTGGTCGATAGTTATCTACATTCTGCCGTTTGCCCTTGCCTTTAAAAATCGGTGCTACCTTGCTAATTTTTAATGATTCAGGGTATTTTCCTTCTCTTAAATATTGATTGAATAGGCTAGCTAGTACAGGAGCGATCGAATTGGCCACCATATGCAGTGTTTGCATCGAAATACCGTACGCATCCTTTGATGGTTTCGCCGGTATGCGTTTGGTTACAATATTAAAAATTTCAGCCGCGGAGAAAGAGCGTAATCGCAGCGAGCGGTCGGCCGGAGCGCTCGCCGCGCGCAGCGCGCCTTCCGCGAAGCTCGAGTCGGCACGCGGCGCGCGGCAGGCTCCCGCCGCTCCCACAAATCTTACGTTCATCATGTTTAATAGATCTATTTTAGTACCGAATGAGTCACCCGCTGTATCCCTGACGATGTCTGTGAAGTCAAGATCACACCGATTATCTTTTCCTCTCTCTTCATTAACAATTGTCCACATCGTTTTTGTGTGGTTTTTAGAATTTAATAATATTGAAGAATAATAATTGCACTTTTTAGTGCTTAGTAATTTATCATAAATAATATTTAAATCATATGTGAATTGTTTTAATATGTCAATGTTTGGATTCCTGTCACATAGTTCTGTAATATCAAATAATAATAATCTAAAACTCTTAATGTCGTCTGTCACCCAAGAGGATCGTCTATAAACCTTAACTACGCGCCGTAGTGGAAAGCAATCGTTAAATTTGTTTATAATTATATTAATCACAGATTTCGTCAGTGATTCCGCTGAGGCATTTCGTGCAAGAATATTTTGCCAGTCCGTACCCTCAACTGCGCATGAAAAATTATACTCATTGATTTTTGTGTAATTTCTTTTAAAAATATGCTGCGGCTTAGTATACGATGCCACTGGCTGTGTTATTTCGGCCCTTACCGCGCAGTGATCACTCAAAAAAGTGTTAACAGGAGTCACTACCATTTCATCACACGGTACATTACTATAAACGTGATCCAGACTCGATACGTGATTTGACGTCACACGGGTAGTATATATATAGCGTATAAATGCTTGAAAAGGTCCCTGAGTTCGGGCGCCAAATTGTAAGGGTATCCGGGGGTCAAGGGTTGTGAACTCAATTGGTGAAAATTGAATTCCCAAACCTCCCCGGAAAAAAAGTTAATGTTTAAGTATAAAATAAAAAAGTAAGACTTTTTCAAGCGTTTATTGATAGGACACAAAGGCATACATCCATACTAAAAAGGGTAAAAGGCCAGGGGTTGATCGTTGAGTTACTGTTCCTTCAAAAGACGAAAAAAAAGGAATTTGAAGAATTCCTCGACAACCTCTAAATTAAAATTTGGTTATTCCCAGTACAGGGTCCTTTAGTAAAGATGGGTAAATTCCGAATACCACCCTAGGTTAGAGAGGGGTTCAGCAAAGGCAAAACTCCCCGGTTAGGTTAGATAAGTAATTGGGCAAAAATTAACCCCTCCTTACAGCCAGGAACCTATACTGTTACCGAGAACTGACAAGATCAACCAAAATAAAAGTGGCAATAGGCCTTCATCAGTATGGTGTAAGACCGTGGAATTTTATAACTATAAATCCAGTTGACTAAGTATGGTAAGTGACCAAACCACAAATTACAAGTACAAAGTCAGTTCCCACGCACTAAGAATAAACCGTTGAAATAACATTATTAGGTAATTGGTGTAAGACCAAGAAATTTATAACTATATTTATAGTAGATTAAGTAAGGTAAAAGACAACATTACAAATTACAAGTACAACGTCAGTTCCCACGCACTAAGAATAAACCGTTGAAATAACATTATTAGGTAATTGGTGTAAGACCAAGAAATTTATAACTATATTTATAGTAGATTAAGTAAGGTAAAAGACAACATTACAAATTACAAGTACAGAGGGAACAATCCGTCAGATTATGACTGACTCTCAGTCACTTACAGGAAGTATGGTATCCAACGTATAGCCACCCCTGGACAATTCTAGACTTGTGTCTCTCTGGATTAAACTTTATAGTGTTTACATGAGCGATAACCGAAAGTACACTAACTAGACACTAGCGGTGACCCGGGAAAATTATTAGGTAATTACTACTGTAAGCTCTTATGAAAATAACGTTTAACCGCAACAGCAGGAAAAAGTATATGTTATAGAACATAGAAATTTATTTATTATCTAGGTCAGAAACCTGACCTTTATTAACCGACCTCGGCCGGACACTTTCAGGACACTTAACTCCTCGGGGGGGAAATGGACCACTGTAATGTTATGCCCTATAGCTTACTCGGCTTCCCAGATCCCGGTTTGCTCAAAGCATGGAAAACATGGTGAGTAAAACCATACACCTTCAGTTCGGTCAAGTCGGAGAGACTGACCTGGGATATTACCGTCCTGCCTCAGGGAGCTAATGCTCAGGAAAACATCCGGAGGTGACCCTTGTAAAATTCGGGACGGCGGGTATGGTAGGATTACTACGATAGTTCCTAACCTATAGCGGTCTCACTTTCCCCCCGAAACCACCCTACTCAACCACGGCCCATGACCTGGCCTGCCAAATAGGCCCCACTCTCCATTTCAACTTCCACCACTCTTCACTACCCAAAAACCTGTCGGGTTCTGGCGAGCGTTGTCCCGGCCACGAGGCACGAGCTCGGGGTCGACCGCCGAACTGGGCGCAGCCCGGGAAAACCGCCAGACACCACCACACCACACACCAGGACGTCTCCAACAACCGGGGGCCTCCCCAACACAGCTCACCAACCACAACAAAACACCTCCCCTTTAGGAAGGTGTGTTCAATTAGAGACGCTTAAGACAGGCCCTCCCACGCGCACGACGCGGATGGCCGCCGCCACGGGACACGTCACACAATCAAACGATTCAGGACAATATAATAATTAATTAATAACGAGGCGGCGGTCCGTGACCGCCGCCCGTCAAGAAAAAGATGGCCGCTCCCTTCCCTTCCGCTGTCAAAAACCAGCTAGTGTTGCGGTAAAAGGAAACGATTATTAGGGATGTCCGTATATCGCTCGGCCGCATATAGAATCTATGCGTTCCGATTTACGGGGAAAAAAAAAGGGTTACAATAGAATAGATAATATAGATAGAACGGACACTCCCCACCCCCCGCCAATTTCAAGCTTCCTCCCCCACGCGGACGCGAGGCGGACTCAACGAAGGGTTATTATATCGGATGATAATTTTCTATGAGAATACGACCATGATGCTGTATTATTTAACAAAATGGTACCAAATTTTTCGTCTATTATACGAAACAAGAATAAGAGATTTTTAATTTCATAAGAATTTCTACAAAGATTGAATCATTTTTATAAATTCTAGTTAGAAGTACGAGCCAACACTGAAGTCCTGTGACGAAATTATTAAACTCGTTGTTTTTAAACTGCGGCTTTCGTTAATCGTTGTGAAATATGAAATACGCGATATGTGGAATGATTAATTAATATATTGTCAGAATAAAGTTTTCTCTTTGGGTAAGTGTACTTAACTAAAAATCAATTCGTACATGGTACCTTTATTATCTCCTATTTTGTTTTAAATCTTCTCCCTTCAGATTGTTGATGAAAGTTATATTTACCTACATAAAAGGTCGAACACTAACTAGGTAAGATTGTAAGCCACTTAACACAGGCAGGACTCACGGGTCACAGCTATTCCATAAAATAATTTAGTAACCCTAGATGACACGCACACATGCGTAAATGTGTTCGAACGACATATGCGTAGTTGTGTGATTGTAGGTATGTCGACTTCACCGTTTGTTTGGAGTTTAGGCCGAGTGTCCGGGGTGTGCCGAGAGATGAGATTCCGTGTCGGATGCAACCGAATGGTTTCAGAATCGCTACCCTGGTCTCACAGTTTAAGTACCTGGGTCACTGGGTCACGGAAACGTTAACAGATAACTTAGACATAGACAGGGAGTGCAGAGCGTTATCTGTTGGTGGTACTATATTGCCTCGTAAGTTTGCTCGTTGTACTGCAGAAGTGAAAGTAACTCTATTCAGCGCATTCTGCCATGCAATTCTGCATTTTATACGTGCAGCCTATGGGTCAAGTACACAAAAAGATCGTATGACGTTCTGCGCATCCAATACAATAATGCGGGCTGCCGCGACGCTGTCGTGCGTCGGGGATGTTTGCAGACGCACATACAGACGGTTTCGCGGCGATTCTGCGCAAGCGAGTCACATCCCTGATGGGTCGCGTACGGGGCAGCCCCAACAGACGTCTGCAACGTTTGCCTCGAGGATGGATCTGGACTGCCCAATCATGCAACACTGGACCAAGCTGTCTGTTGAGCATTCCGGATCCATGCCTCAATATAGACTTATGTAGATAGTTTTGAATTTTTATTATTGACGTGACAACGTCTTATAATTCGATGAAGCCGGCTGCACGCCCACAAAACATGACGTCATGTAACGTTACCGCCGTTACCTCGCCGCCGGCGTTACCTCGCTCTAAGGCGTAGTTGAAGTTGTCACGTTCAACTAAAGTCAGTAACCCGACTTTACAGACAACCATTTTTTAAATTTAATTTCGTTCTCCACTAATAATTTTTGTTGTTTTGAAATATTTGACATAATTTAATTTGAGTGACTTTGCTGTAGATAATAATTAAGGTATTTTAAATTGTACCTATTTAAATGGACTGGTTCAGAAATAAATGATTTATTATTATTATCCACTCATTTAATCGTCTTCTTAATCTCTAAGTTTTTTACAACATAAATAAAAAATATATACCTACATTATAAAAAACATTTCAACTATGTGCTTGCATACAAAATATTTATTTTGTATATTTTATTTCGTGAGCTGTAAATAGTTAGATTTCCTTTAAAATTTACCCTGATGCATAAGTGGCGCCACCCTAATTGACAGTACAGTAGGTAATAGGCTTGTTTCCACTAAGAATGAATCGGATGGATTAGAGGTTCTTACTATTGATTAAGATATAGAGATTTCAAAAATAAAACAGTTTATTATATATACGTAAAGATTATTAATATTTTTAGAAAAGAAAATCTTAAAAAATAGCCATTGTGTCACGTGACAGTGAACGCCAATCGGAAAATGTGTCGTCACGCCGTGCTAAACATCACTTGACATCACTAATGTTGTTGACATTTTCATAGAACAAATACAATTATTTTTTATTTTTATTTATTCTTCGCCATGGATACTAGTTCTTCAGCCGCTTTACTGAAATAGTTTTTTATTGTTTTACCACTATTTTTGAGGAAAATTATCAGTTTTTTTACTTTACTAAGATTATACTGTGTCAAATACTTTCATCAAAATGATCTTCAAAAAATATATTCTTGATTTAGTGGGCATCATTCCTCCTCGCAAGCGTTTGGCACTTTTTTCGCATATGTGGATCGTTTGGAACATAGATGGATAATTTGTTCGGAGTATTTATACTTGTGCTTGTACACTGAGGCACTAAGCAGTTCTTGTAATACGAGGGATTAATTTTAAAATAAAAACATTGACAATGTCCTTACACAAACACATATGTTTGCCACGGCGTGACGTCATTCGAAACGCCATGACAGTCTAGAGCGTTTTTGTGCAGAAATTAGTTTGATTTTTTGAAATGCAAAATACATATTGTAAATGTAAGTTTTTTTCAAAAATATAGATGTTTCGGAATAATATAAACATTAAGCTATATTATTAACCAGGGTAGCGATTCTGAAACCATTCGGTTGCATCCGACACGGAATCTCATCTCTCGGTCTTTGTCATGCTAAACAGATAAGACAAAGACCGAGAGATGAGATTCCGTGTCGGATGCAACCGAATGGTTTCAGAATCGCTACCCAGTTTTTAAAATTTAGTACACAAGCCTATTACTATCTAATAAGGCGTACAGTACACAGTACTCCACTCATATAGGGCTGTTACAAGTGACAGGTGTCAGGCTGTCTGCTGTCAGCGTGTTAGCAAAATGAGCAAAACCGGCAAAACGTCAACTCTCAACTCACAACTGTCGGCTGTCGGGTCGGCTGTTGAAACGTTTTTGTAATCGGTTTTGTTTTTGTTTTGGTGATTAACTGGAACATAGATTTAGTTATTTTAGTTTCCATACTAAAGGAAGTAAAAAGTTTATTTCAATTATTCTTTTTAATTTTAATCTGTTTCGCTTGAACACTTAAAATCATCTTTACCTTCCAAAAGTCCAAAACTTGTACTTTTGCGCTTGTTTCCGTAGTTTGTAGTACTTAGTTTTCCGAACATTTGATACTGAATTAGTTTAAACTAATTGAAGGTTATTCGAAGTTTTGTACAATCTAAGAACCAATCCACCTGCACAATGAAGACTGGTAAGTTTTGTTATTTGAATATAAATTCTGTAAGCGTTCTTGATAATATTAGAAGGTCAGTGGGAATAGTTGAATCCGGTCTTTTTAAGTTTGCGTTGCAGGTAGGCGACAATGCCGACGATAGGCATCGCTTACCAGCCACGCTACAAGCGAAATGATGATTAAACACAGTAGTCTTAATCCTGTTAAAATAATTTTTTTATGAACCTAACGTTTCACTCGGAGTTTTGCTTCTTTCTTTGAGTTGTTTTGTAAAACACACTAGTGTGCAACTATCATGTGAAATATCTAAAAAGTTATTTATGAGAAACATAGCCACTACTTACTTGTATAATAAATAATCTGAGCTAAAATATATGGCTGAATTCATGCTAACAGATTAGGGATAAAAATTAGTTTAGTCACTTCCTTCATAATAATAATACTGACTTATCACAGTAGAGTAGATAAAATGTTGTCTATTTAATAATAAAACTTATGCTAAAATGTATGAACAAGTGTAAAGCTTAATGCCATTCTTTTACCATTATCAATTTGTAAATGAAATTAGGAAAAAAAAACAAATAGACACTTTACTGGTGTAGTGGCGAGGACACGTGACATCATAAGAGTACTGCTGTAGGTTCAGGTCTTACCTGCCACCCCTGAGGATTGTTTAAGTGAAATTCTCATCACTATTAAATTTAACGGTAAAAGAAAATGAGGAACCTGGCATGTTTCAAGAAATATATCTTTCTGAGGACTTTATGTTGTCTGCCAACCTGTATTTGTGACCAAGACTCTATTCTTGTAAGAGAAGGGCTCTAGTCCCAGCAGTGCAAACATAAAGTTGGCTGGTTATGATACTGCTAAATACACACATTTTAATAAATTAAAGTCAATGTTGACTTCGTTTCGTTGTCCAAAATTTTTGGAGGCTACACAAAGTTGAGAAAAAAATCAACTTTAAAAAAAAATGCCTGAATATTATATGGTGTAGCACTTGACAACTTCTAAATAAAGCATTTAAAGTTGCCTATTTCAGTACCATAAATATTTTGATAATATTTTGACCCTGCTATTTTAGATCCAGATTTATAACAAAATTACAGTTACATGTTAAAAAAAAAGCCTTGTAAATGTTACCATAAAATGGTAAACACCATCAGATTATAATCCAACAATGTCAGATTACGGGAAGTCGGTGGATGGAGGCGGCACAAGACCGGTCATTGTGGAAATCATTGGGGGAGGCCTATGTCCAGCAGTGGACGTCTGCAGGCTGCAGATGAATTACTTAAATTCAAGAGCTTACAGATATAATATCTTACATCTCTGGGTGATGAGCACAGTGCAGTACTTGGCAATGATTTGGATTATTAAATTCCAATAGCTGCATGTCACTGTGCTGTTACGTGGCAGGCATGTTGCTTACCATCAGGCACATGTCCACGTCTCACTTCGGCAAGTCTCGTGAATCTTTATTAAAAAACATGTGCGACAAAAATAAGAAAATAAAAAATGTTAAAAAAAATTGTCCATCAGAAAAAAGGATAAGGTGGTATAGATGATGCAGGTCAGTTACACACTGTCCGACGTGTGTCCAATTAAAAACCGATAAGCTTGCAAATTTTCCAGAGTTGTTCAAGACTTTGAAGTATTTTTAAAACAAGAGTGTTGTTGCCGTTTGGCACGTCTTTAGCTTGTAGTTCATACCTAAGAATTCGTGAGTGCGGGAATTATTTCTATAGCTTCCTTATACCATAAGCCACCCAATTTAAGTTCACACTGCTGGAACCATCACGCAGGCCAAGTGCGGGTTGATGGAAGACGCATATACTTGAAAGATCTTGGAACATGCTGCTTTTCTCACAATGATTTTCTTCACGATTAAAGGCAGTGATGACAAACAATTATATCGGCATTGGATAAATACCCAGAGGTGTAAGCGGGATTCGATCATACCGCCTTAGGATTGTGAATCGATGAACGATAAATATCCTTAATGCTTAGAACTCAAGGAGCGATTTTCACTCGCAACCGCCGGTTTCGCGGTTTCGGGTACGCAGCTTCCGTAGAATGCAAATGTAAAAAACAAAGCACAACCCACGACGTACACGGCTTCAGCGCGTGCCACGGTCGCCCGCAGCCTCGGCGGCGCGGCGGCTGCGGAACCGCGAACATAAGCGTTTTTTTTTACTTTTATAGGTGTACACTTGACCGCCATCTCGCCTGATGTTAAGCGACGGTGCGATCTACGATAGAGCGTGTTCACCTAGAAGAAACCGATTCACTCCCGATTTGAAGACACCAAGATTATCTATCAGGGAAAAACAACTCAGCCTACTTATTCCACAGCCTAGACGTTCTTATCACAAAAGTAGAGACAAACCTCTGCGTCTGCGATGTTCAAGACTTTGAAGTCCTTTTCGCACTAGAGTGTCATTGCCTATGTGCCTTTTGGCACGTCTCAATCGATTTCAGAGCCTCAAGCTGATACTTAGCCGATCCATCCCAAAGTGTTGGTCAGTTTTGGAATAAAACCGTAAGAGCCGGTTTTCACGGCGCGGCTGCCAACCGTGCACGCGCGCGGGCGCGGCAGATTTCCATATAAAATTGAATTCAAAACACACGACACGGTTTACAGCCGCGTCGCGCCCGCGTGGCTGTGCGCGATTCTTGCGTAGTAGCTTTCCGGAGCAGAAACCGCGAAAACCTGCGGTCTCGTGAGTATTGAAACAAAACCGTCGCGCGGCGCGGTGCCGCGCCCGCGCGCGGTCGGGGTTTGAAACCGCGTCGTGAAAACAGGCTCTAATTCCGCAACCACGCCGGCCGCGGGTGAAAATCGCTCAATGAGTTCTTAGCCTACAGTAAATGTCCAGTAATTGATATCTGAGTACGAACAATCGTGATAGCCCAGAACAATGTTTGACCTCACGTATTCTTTTTTGAATATAGATACCGTCATCATTATGTGGCATGAATTTAGCTGTAAATCAAGTGCGCCGACCTAACGTGGTTAGATTCTAATTAAGATGCAAATGAGACTGTTAATTTCAATGCCAACTTTAACCGACAACGAATGGCATGGCAAGTAGAAACAATAGGTACAGTGGTAGGATAGGTATAGGTAGTGGTAGGTAGGTGTAGGTAAAGTGGTACCTATCCAGTGCTTGTCTACACAGTAAAACAACTAAATATTGTTATATTTCGAGGGCAAAATTTTGTGACCCACTTGGAAGTTCGGTGTCGGTTTGGGCCAGTTTAGGTCGCAGTTTCGCCGAAACTTTCTGCCGCGCCGTAACTCTGATGTTCGTGAATTATCGTGGCTAATTTCTCGACTACACGTGTTCAGCTCGTGGCTCAGCTCGGCGCCGTCCATCGCTAATCGCACTCTAATGATTGTGATTTTACTTTTGTTGTTTTGTTTGTTTGGGCAAATGTGTAAAAAATGCTCAGATTTTACATCATCATCAGCCTGTATTCGTCCACTGCTGGACAAAGGCCACTCCCATAATACGCCACTTATCCCGATCCTCGGTCTTACGTCTCCAACCGCTACCAGCTGCCGTATATCGTCACTCTATTTAGTCTCAGAGCGTCCTACTCTACGATTTACCGGATTTACCGATTCGTCGTGTCCACTCCAGAATCCGTCTACCCCAACGGTTATCGGGTCGGCGTCAAATGTGTCCGGCCCTCTGCTACGTCAGTTTGCTAATACGCTGGGCTAAGTCGGTGACTTTCGTTCTCTGACGAATTACTACGTTGCGGATGCAATCTTCTATCTATCTTCTATCTATATATATGAAAGCGAAAGGTCACTCATCAAGGAATCTCAGAAACTACAAATGCTAGGAGTCTGAAATTTTGCATGGAGGTTTCTTTTAGCACGTATGCGCTCGCTAAGACGGGGTTTTGCGAAATTCAACCCCTAGGAGGGTGATGGACAAGGGATGAACGGTTGTATGAAAATACGCCATTTTCAAAGTTATCAAATTTTGTATCTAGACACTTGACACGAAGCAATTAAATGTTTGTTCTAGTAATTTTGTAATTTCGAACTGTACGGGGATGAAATTGTGGTTGAAATGGGGGATAATTGTCAATATGGAAGTTCCCAATCGTTGAAGATAAAACCATGAAACTGTATAAAGGCACTTGACACGAAGCAAATAAGTAAATGTTTGTTCTAGCAATTTTGTAATTTGTAACTGTTGGTATGGGGATGAAATTGGAGTTGAAATGGGGGACGAATGTCTCTTACGCTTTCAAACCTAAACAACTGAACCGATTTTGATGAAATGGTATAAAATTATAAGCTGTTTTTAATAACGTAAATGTGTCTGGGTATCCAAATAGGTAATGCCTGAGTTATCTTAGTATTTAATTCGCGCGGGCGAAGTCGCGGGTAACAGCTAGTCCTTCACATAAACTCCAAGCGTAGTAGCCCTTTCCATTGCTCGCTGAACGACTTTGAGCTCAGGTACCATTTTCTCCCACGGCTTTGCAAAGACCTACATATCTAAACATTGAGATTGAGATATTATAATGTTAGTAGGATTTGATCCAACTTGAGAGATGAGATCTTTAGGGTTTTATTTCGATGAATGATATCTATCAATATTATTTTTATTGCAATTTATGTACCCGTACCCGGTACGCCGCTAGTAAATTATATGAATATAACAAGCATTGCAATCCAGTGCAGGCGTTCCGCGGTGGGCAGTAAAGATCTTTTACTCCTAACTTGGTTTCGGGCTCGTAAAATATCTCATACCAACGACACTCCGCTTTTACTGCACACGTGCAGCGCTGGTGTTCTTGTGGACTCTACTAGTGTGCCGTGTCTTCACTCCCTGCTTTACAAGTTACAACGTAAAATAGTCCTTTTGGCCTAGCTTATACAATTAATCAAAAACTATAATCAATTTCAGGCAACTTAAATTTAATCTGCATCAGCATTACGTACAAACATCTGTTGTATCTGTTTAGTTCCCGTTCTGGTTGTGTTTCTCTGATAAAAATAGACCTAACTGTATTCCAAATTTCCGTTCAGGCTTTGTGAGGTAATTGAGCGACAAACAGCCAAACATCATTGAAAATTTAATATTAATTATATTCTTAGGATTAATTTATATTCCCGATTGGACCACCTTTCACAATGTCGCTAACTTCAAACAGTGAAGGAAAACATAGCGAGGAAACTGACATGTACCTTAAATCTTTCAATGTCATGTGTCATCCACCAACCCGCACTGGGCCAGCATGGTGCATTATGGCTTTGACTCTCTTCTGCGAGAGAAGGCCCCGAGTCCCGGCCGTAGGAACATTCACTGGGGTGCTTATTTTTTATTATGATCAGTTCTGTCATTGTAACGTAATTGAACATCAACAAGTACCTAAATATTGATTAGGTAAACGGGTAACTCACGTGTAATGAGGTCGGTCAATCCGACTCGATCCAAACGGGAAGCCATCGGGCGCGTACACTCACCTTGAAAAAGGCCGCCGGACGCGGCCGAAACTCGAGTCGGATTGACCGACCTCATTACACGTGAGTTACCCGTTTACCTAATCAATATGTGTAACAACCACGTTAATTTTAATACTAAAAATACCTAAATATTCAAGTTTACATATTTTTTCTATAATTTATAGTGACGGGATGAGCAGGAAGGAGGGAAGGACATATGCCCGATGATAACCAACACGCCTGCTCATAAGAGCTTAGTGTCACGTTCCTATTGGAACCTGAAGAGTCCCAAGTAATTACCGAGCATTGAACTGAATTCGTCAGCGTCACCCAGAGAAAAAAAAAAAATGTATCTCCCTGCCCCGTGATGTTATGTGCCGTTATACCCGTTATGTGCCCCGTTATGTGCCCTGTAAGTTACCAGGAACCATTAACTTTCAAAACGGAACAAGACAGTGATGTTTTTTTTTTTTTTTTTGTTTTTTTTTTTTAAATAAAGAATGACGAGACGGGCAGTACATAATATGCCTGATGGTAAGCAATATGACTGCCACATAACAGCACAGTGACACGCAGCTATTGGAACATGAAGAGCCCAAATCATTACCTAGCACCGCACTGCGCTCGTCACCCAGAGATCTAAGTTGTTATATCTCTAAGCCCTGTAATTTCTCTGGAAACATTGCCCTTCCGGGCTCGAAGTCATTCCTGCTCGACTATTAATTTACCCAGGTGGGTGATTATATCCTCATAGTTAGTATTTATTCCAAATATTGTAAATATGCTTTATTAGGTTACGATGGGGCTGGCATAGACTTGTAGTCTAAAAGCCCCTATTAAAATAAAGAATAAAAAAAAAAAAAAAAAGACCGGAACACAGTAACGTTTACACATTACTGCTTGTACCGAATAACTGGCAAAGGTGTGGTACATCGCTAGTCGGATTCTTCAAAGTATCCTACCAGCCTACCACAATAATAGTGTTTATAATCCAAATAAACGACAAAAGCGTTGTGACTGCCCGGACATACATACATTCTCATTAATGTAATTGTGGCTAGGAATATGATGGCCGAGCTCGTTCCTCCCGCGATATTGCTGTTTTCCTTTAAATATTTCCCAAGTAGTCGTATAAAAGTAGTTTCGTAAAAATATTCCGGAGATACGGAAAATTATAAAGGCTACAAATGTGGGGAACATTCGGCGACATCGGGATGTGGCCGTGGAAAGAGGATTTATTAATCATCTCTACTAATATGAGAAGGTCTTCTTCAAACTTCTGCCCGTTCCCGTTATTTTTAGAGTCGAGAGTGAATCGGTTTCTTCTAGGTGCACGCTCCATCGTAGGTCGCATCGTCGCTTAACATCAGGCGAGATGGGGGGTCAAGTGTAAACATAAAAAAGTTAAAACAAATAATACGTCTGTCAGTCCGTTGTTTACCATTAAGCGAGTTGGTGGTCAAACGCGGACCTATGTACGATAAAAAAATCAGGTCCGTGGCAGTGAAAAGAAAAATAATTACTCGGAGATTAGTATGTATTTCTAAAAGGTCGATATAGACTTTATGCCTAGAGTACTCACTCATGTTCGGTTAAAAGCTTTTTGCGGTGACGGCGTGTGGGCCGAGCTCTTTCAAATAATATGGTTGAGAAGAGCGATGGTTGACACATGCGTCATACCGGTGAAACTGCGGCTGCGGGAGATGTAGTGTTGCCAGCACATTTGCTACGTAGAAATTGCGATTTAAGAATATTGATTGATCTCAATCTATGCTAACTTAAAAACGGTGTAGAAAAGTATCGTTAGAAATCGGCATGTTCCTACTATCTTTCGTGGTCATGATGTCATGTGTTATCCACCAAGTTGCACTGCGCACTAGGCCATGGTGGATTATAGCCTTGAGTCTCCCCTTGTGAGAGAAGACCCGAATCCTACCAGTGGGGACATAAATTGGGCAACTTATGCTTATTGATCTCAATCGAATTACAATAAATTATCTTATTGCGATTATTATGTAAGCTAAACATAAGTATAGTTTAACAATTTGATTAGCTGTTTGCATCCCCTCATGACCGATTGATTGGATCATATCCCATTGGATTGGATTAACATGATCGTGGATCCACCCTTAAAACATATTAATCTATTCTCAATTTGACCGCAGACTTTTCCCTGGATTCCTTTTCTAAACTTCTGTAAACTTACTGTACTAAATTTAATTCTCTCTCGTACGTGCAATTTTCGTAAAAAGGGGTACGATTTTTTTGCTGTACCTAAGTAATTACAAATATTTAGATAATGTTGAACGTAGAATATCATTAATAAACTTTTAAATTGCACATTTAAAAATCCGAATTTGCTATTCAAGGGAACTCACAAACCTCAAGTTACATTTACATAACATTCTTAAAATTCGACTAAGCATTTTACAATACTTTTTTATTTCTCATGCCATAAAAAATATTCGAAACCTTAAAAAACGAACATTTTTAAATTCGAACGAGGTATTTTGAATAGGGAACAACAAAGTAATGAGAGCGGGTATTGAAATATAGTGGCAACCGCGGCAGCGCCACTCCAATCAGTTTGATTGATTCTGCTCTTACGCGGTTTCCAATTGGTCCTTTGTCAATTTGCGGCTTTTGTTGCAGCCAATACAACGTCCCACAGAAAATGTTTCACGCGGTAATCATTAAATATTCCACCGTAAAGGTGTAAACACTGTCAGATTATAATCTATCGCGTGAAATTATAGTTTTACGGTTAGTTGTCGTTGTTGTAGTTGCTAGTTTGTCGGGTTTTATCGGATACATTTCGTAGAGTGATTTTTTTTTATAGTTATATCTTCTTAATATATATAAATCTCCTGTCACGATGTTTGTCCGCGATGGATTCCTAAACTACTTAACCGATTTTAAATTAAATTGGCACACCGTGAGCAGTCTGGTCCAACTTGAGAGATAGGATAGTTTTTTTTTTCGGTTAATAGTCCTTATATGACGAAATCCGAGCGAAGCCGGAACGGGCCGCTAGTTCTTTTATAGTTTTGCACTTGTCCGCCATGTCACCTGATGTTAAGCGACGATGGGGTCTACAATGGAGCGTGTTTACCTATAAGAAACCGATTCACTCTCGATTTGAAGACACCAAGATTATAGCTATCAGGGAAACCCCACTCAGGCAACTCATTCCACAGCCACACATACGTTCTTATCACAAAAGTAGAGTCAAACCTCTTCGTCCGTGTCTTTGGAACATCAACCATGAAACGGTGGCGCTTCTTCGAGTTACGAGAAGTCCGATAGAAAAAGGGCAAGGTGGTAACTGATCTAATTCCACCTTTACGTTTCGGCCTGCTCGTAGCTCAATAAAGCGACATCGTTTCATGGTTGACGTTCCAAACACTCGAACGAAGATATTTGACTACATTAGTTTGTGATAAGAACGACTAGGCTGTAGAATGAGTTGCCTGAGAATGCGGTCGATGCTAGTAAATTAAATTTATGAGAAAGTAAGAAAAACAAATAATTAGCAAAAATAAGTATTTAGCACTCATAGTTCTGCAATGGTCCAGAGCTATGAGTGCTAAATAATGAGTTAGTGTTATGACATGTTATGATTTATTTCATTTCCGCATTTGGTGATAAAATTACTTCAATTTGTGTTTATTTTATTGTTGCTAATTTACAACATAATAGAGGAGTATTATTTCGTTTGTTCACTATTGAATCGTTATTCACGATCGACAATAAGTCAAAACATACGCCAGTTAAACTTGGTCGGTGATTGCCCAAAATCGAAGCAAGTGTTGTGGCGAGGCTTGAAATGTGTTTTAATAATTTTAAAATAAACTGTCACATGGGTAAATACTAACTAGCCCGAAACTAAGAGTAGCTTTTAATTTAAGAAAACCAGACAGCTGTTATAATTAATAAATATTTGTAAATAGTTTACTCAGATATTATTTATTAACGAAAAAAATGTCTTGGATGTCTACGACTGTGGGTTGACCTACCACTGAACTCAAGATTCACCAGTATCTGTACCTACTAATATTATAAATCTGAACAGGTTTTCTGTTTGAACCAGGGATGTTACGGAGCTTCGACTCCGACTCCGCTAAGTCGGAACTTCGGATTATTATTACACCTTCGGTTCCGACTTCGGCACCGAAATTATTATATCGGAGGTTTTAATCGGAGGTAAGGTGTATAAATATTTAAGATAATTGTGGTGAGATTTATAAAATACTCCTTAAATCAATTGCCCGGAAATTTTTATCGTGTTTGACAAAATAATGTTTTATTTGTCCCCAATAAAAATATCCCTCTTGCAAAAATATCACTTGTAATCCTGCCTAGGCCTCCGACTTCGGTTCCGACTCCTATAAATCAAATTTAAAAACTCCGACTCCGGTTCCGATAAGATGACCTCCGTTACATCTCTGGTTTGAACGCACTAATCACAGGAACCACTAAGCCGATTTCAAAAATGATTTCACCATTGGATATGTCCGTGATCCCTGAGTGCTATAGGTTATATATATATATTTATGTATGTATGTATGTATTGCTCACCAAGGGTAGAGCCGGGACGGACCGCTAGTAACTGATATATGCCACAAAGCCTGTCCGGTTGTATTGGTAAACGTACGTGTTTTGCGTGTTAGTCTTACTGAATCTAGGCCCTGATCGTTAATTATATTTCATGTTTTGGAGCTCGGTAATTGGCAGGTGGAGTTAAATTTTAATCATTGGTTGATCATGTCGCTGTTAATGAATTACATGTTAGGTTTCAATTTGAAACGGAAAAATTACGTAATATATTTGGCTGAATGTTTTTTGAACCTAACTCACTTCATTCTGTTTAATAAGTGGTACTATAATAGGGAATCTTACTAAAGTAGTGAGTCGTTGCTAATTACTTATGTTTTTGCGTATAATGTTTAGTTGCTTATGATTAGGATGTATTGTTATTATATTGTATGTTTTATATTATTTTAGGCAATGATTAGTACTAAATTTATTTAACGTGGAATGTGTTGGGTCCCTTTATAAAAAAACATATACTTAAATGTATGTTTTAAGTTGTCACGATTGTTAACTACACTGATATTATACCCGGTTTACATTATTCCAGTCCAGCGAGCAAATCCAGCGCTGGATTGCTTACTGGAATAATGTAAACCGGCACTGGAAAGCATTGGCACTGGATTGATGCTTTCCAGTGCCGGTTTCCATTTTTCCAGTAAGCAATCCAGCGCTGGATTCGATCGCTGGACTGGAATAATGTAAACCGGGTATAATTACAGGATATTTACCGCCAGTTTACGTCATATTTACGTCAGTTTAACCGTGAACATGGTGCATGAAACTGCAACGGAATATAGGGAATTCACTCCACCGTTTAGCCACGGTAAATATCCCTGAGTTAATAATACTAGTGTAGACAAACCTGACAAACTTCTATCAATACATTTAAAATAAACATACATAATAACGAATAATCCGATAACATAAGGAATCCAGCTCCTTACTACTCTTGCTAATATTATAAATGCTAAAGTCTAGATGTTTGTAGCTCAATCACGTCGCAACATCTCAACGGATCTGGTTAAAATTTGGAATAAAGTTAGATTATAGTCTGGAATAGGACGTAGGCTATTTTTATCACGGGGAAATAATGGAACGTGTACCACGCGGGTAAATCCGCGGGGCGTTACTTAAGTTACTTATTCTTTTTTTTTTTTAAATAATGAGTGACGAGACGAACAGGATATTTATGTGCCTGATGGTAAGCAACATGCCTGCCACATAACAGCACAGTGACACGCAGCTATTGGAACATGAAGAGTCCAAATCATTACCTAGCACTGCACTGCGCTCGTCACCCAGAGATCTAAGTTGTTATATATCTCTAAGCCCTGTAATTTCTCTGGAAACATTGCACTTCAAACCGGAACACAGTAATGTTTGCACATTACTGCTTGCCGGTAGAATAACTGGCAAAGGTGTGGTACTTCCCCAGGCGGACTCTGCTAAGAGTCCTACCACTACTACAACTTACTAAAAAATGGATTTTTTTACAAATCTCTTACGTCGTAGAAGTTTTGCGTAAAACTTATAGCTACATTATTATTGGCTCGTAGTCGCGTAGCTCTTAAGGACGTAGAGCAAAGCGATTTCAGAGATTTCAGAGTAGAGCAGAGTTCAGATTTTCCCTCAGTGTGTATCGAGGTTACGGGGTGAGCGCACGCCGCCGCCGCCCGTTAAGTTTACCGCCAATATGTACGCGAGAGGTACTGGAGCGTTTTCTTTTTAAAATGTGTTCCATTTTTGAAATAATGGTGTTAACTTTTTACAAACATTGCAACGTGCAATGAAATATCGTAATTTGTTTTTTTTTTTGGGTGTTCTATTTTGAGAATAATGGTTTTAGCTTTTTTTCTTCATAAACGTTGCTTTTTAATAAAAAAAAAACGTGTTTTTTATTAATGTCTTTGAAGTATCTTAATTTATTTTTTGTTTTGTTACAGTTACGCTATTGGTGCTAATTCTCGCCTTTGTACAATGTGTACTTAGTTTTGGTAAGTGTTAAATTTATGTTAAACTTAAGCGTTTGTGAAATAATTTTAAGTGTTGATGAGATTCCCTAGTTCATCAAAAGAGTGCAAAATACGCTTTATTTGCCCCCTAACTTTTTAAACAAATCGCTTGTATAGAAACTTCTACTATTCATCATAAATTAGATTTTCGAAATTCAACGTTTTTGCTTTTTCTTTTAATGGGACGGTTTTTTCAATTTAAAAATGTACCCCTTATGTAGACTTTCTAACAATGCCTTTGTTGGCTGCACAGGACAGACGCATAAAAAGTTATACTTACATTTTGTACGATGAAATTCCTTGAATCGTATCACTTTCCGCTTGAAATTATTATCCAGATGTTCAACCTCAATACCATGTCTATAAAGTAACAACCAAAGCAATAACAAATAAGAGGCGTGTGTAGCTTGGCCCTATTCGTCCATAATGATAAGTAGAAGGCAACTTAGTACAAACTTTTTGCGTAAAAATACACATAATTTATAGCAAGCAAACATTGTTAATGTAGGCATACATACAGATATTACAGATTATCGCGCAGGTCTGTATCACAGCACATGTTCTTGCCGGTTTCAGCACATAAAAAGATTAAAAATAATTGAGTGAATTCACTAATTATAATTATTTTTGTAAGAAAAAAAAAACGATACAACCTACTTCAATTTCATATCATCGAGAATATACATGTATTTTTCTTGATATTACAAAAACCACTCCACTGATTTTAATACAATTAAATAGGACCAGTTTTTGACAATTGGAAAAATCTTCCCTTCTGAACAAAAAAATAATTATCAAAATCTGTTCATCCAGTCGAAAGTAAAATACTGACGATTTGAGTCTGTAAAAATTATAAACTAACCATGCCATTGATTCAGATCATTGCAGAAAAGTAACAGTAATATGTTAAAATTAAAAAAACAATTAACAATAGGGTACTATTGTTAATTGTTATAAATGTGAGTATGTTTTTTAATTAATTTTATTTAAGGCAGTCAGATATTTCATAGTACTTATAGCGTTTTCGCTTAATTTAATTTAGTATAGGTATCTTTAACCGTACTTACTAGTGTTTAAAGTCTCTTATATCTCTAGGTCATCGTCATCTCGTCTTTTTTGTTTGTTAGACAACATTTTTGGCTTGGCCGTTTTATCGAAATTGGTTTAGCGGTTTTATTTTATTTTAAAGAACATAAAAAAATTGCATACTACGATGATATATTCGAATACTCTTTCGCTGTCTAATTGGAACAGATTAAGATTTGATTTCACAAAATATACTGAATTTAGTCGAGTTTCATTATATATATATTTTTTAAATTGATACACTGAAGTTTTTTTCGAAAAAACAAATTAACTGTTACTCATCTATTTCGCTGCAGACGCGTAACCTTGTATTAAGATCTATTTTGTCAATTCTTCCAAACCATCGCTCCCTTTCCAACGGAAGACGTCCCACAGTCGCTTACGCTCGATCATTCCGACGAAATTATCCAACCATGAGGCTGGTTCGATTCCCGCTGATTCCCTTCTACTTCGCCGGGTTATCCGTTTGACTCCGGACGCTCGGGTAATTTGCTTTAGCTACGTGTTTATTTAAAAAAAAAGCTTTCATAAAAAGATACTGCGAGTGGAACGAGAAAAATAAACATTACGAAATGTTTACACTTTAATTTTAAGTGGCACGTAGATTTTTAGAATATAAACTTTTATTATTTTTAACCGACTTCAAAAAAGTAGCTGACATTCGGTTGTATGTTTTTTTTTAATTTGAATTTAGCAACTCCACAGACTCCAGGGTCCGTGACCTTTGTCATTTGTTTTCTTTTTTTTAGTATAACATTTTCATTCTATTCTATTTTATTTTCTAAGTCGCCTCCTCGCGGCTCAGTGCCTCCACCACGACTGCATTTCTGTCCTTGATCCTTGTCCTAGTCCTTGATCAAGGGTTGTATGTTTATCTTCTTTGTATGATAGATAGATAGATAAACTCTTTGTTGCACTAAATAATACAAAAAACAAAAATATCTTAAATAAGAACAACCTAAAAAAGAAAATTGAGTAACAATTGGCGGTATGTTAGTAGGTTGATTTCCCCCATTCAATAATAACGCGCACGGCCGCTCCACTTATTGCCGCCGCTACATTATCATGTCAGTGACGTGATTTCATCAGATTTTCCTCTACTCACCGTGGCTAAAAAAGTCTGTACTTCAAATAATTACATTTTCTCTAAAAAAATAAAATCCGACTATTTCACATTTTTTGTTTATATCTAAAACCTTCTTTGGTCTCTAACCAAAATATGATCTGATATACTATACTATATTATACTATCGGATTTTTATCGGATACGTTTCAGGGAGTGTGCAGCAAGTCTGAATGATTTAATACTACTCAGCCCTTTTTCTATGGAATTGGATGTAGCTCTCGACTCGACGAAAAAGTTTGACTCCAATTTCGTAATAAGAACAGCTAGAGTTCGAGGTTGCCTGAGTGAGTTTTTTCCAAGGGATTCAATGGTGGTGTTCTCAAGCCGAGAGTGAATGAGTATTTTCTAAGTACGCTCCATGGTAGACCACATCTTCACTTAACATCAGACGAAGTGGCGGTCAAGTGACAACCTACTAGTATTATAAAAAAATGTTCCGAAGTTGTTCGTAATGGTCAGTGTACTTCGCCTCTTTAGTCTTAGTACACGTCCTGCCTAAACCTGTTTAAGAAAGTCTCTCGCCGAAAGTAATAAAACCGAGGCAGGTTCTTTAATATTCTTTTGTTACACGGAAAAACTTAAAAGACGACAGGAGCTTAAAACTTAACTCAAACTTAACCAACTTAAAGCGCCTAACGTGCGCGCTTCCTGCATAATTCACGCGACATGTACCTACTGACGTACTAGGGATGTTAGGGATATTAAATTCCTGATCAGATTGCAGATCTGATACGGATGTTATGGATATAGGTAGTGGTAGGGCTCTTTCCAGATCCCGCCTGGGGAAGTACCACACAATTGCCAGTTCCCGCCAAACAGTAGTAGGCAAACATTACTGCGTTCCGGTTTGAAGGGAAATGTTTCCAGATAAATTACTGGGCTAAGATATTTAACACCTTATATCTCCGGGTGACGAGTAAGTGCGGTGTTAGGTGATTTGGACTCTTCATGTTCCAATAGCTGCGTGTCACTGTGCTGTTATGGACAGCCATGTTGCTTACGGTCAGGCGTCTTGTTACACTATACTATAAAAAAAAATTGTAGCGGATACGGACAAGTATTTATTACGGATTATTATCCGTTAGTTTCGGATAGTGTCGGTTACGGATACTAGGTACCTCTAGATAGAGTAATTCAAAAGAAAGGTTAATACCTATGTATTATATGTGCCTACAATAGTAGTAATTCTAGTAGTAGTAATTCATTTATTCCTTAAATTTTTTAACAATTATGTACACAAAGAATTCACAATTAATTTCGTTATCTAAATATATCACCGTTAGCGTTGAGCCCCAAACTAGGCTGAGCCTGTATCTTGGGCGCTCTGGTCTAGATTCTTCTTCTTCTTTGTCGGTATCACTATTGACAGAGTGGTCGTGGTCATCACTTCAGGTGTTAGTGGCAAGCTTCACAACACTGGCGCCACTCCTCTCTAATGGCCGCCTTTCTTGTGCATTCATGCACTGATGATGAACCATTTACCACCGCTTTTATCTGGTCAGTCCATCTCATAGGCGATCTTCCTCGTGGTCTGGTTTAGATTACTAGATCGGTAAGATTTGAACACTTAGAATAGTAGAGAAACACTAATAGTATTAAAGGTTCCTAATGTGATGTCATAAATAAACACATTTTTTGCGCTTACATTGCAAACGCTGGCTGAATCCTACGAGATAGATCAAAATAAAGTGCAGCAGTTTTGTACTCCTTAAAAAAAAATTGGCAGTCATAGGAACTGCCGATAGAAGTGAAAACTTGTAACTCAAAATATTTGGGAGGTGTCAAGGGACGTTCTGATGGAACGAAGTTGTACAAAATATTGCAACTCTTTACTGTTTCTGTTGCCCTGGTACTGGTACCTAAGGGCAAACGCAACTCTTTTATATTTCTGTTGTCCTGGTATCTGGAGATAAACGCTGGGCTGTTGGAGGTAGGTAATCGAAACTCTTTACTGTTTCTGTTGCCCTGGTACCTGGCCGTTTTTACCGAGTTTACCCGAAGATTTCTTATCATATCCGAGCGTGACGATTGATGAATCCATTTCACAGCCCACGAAAATTCTGTCTATAGCGCGCCTAAAGAAGTTTTCACTTCAAAAGGTCTACAAAAAAGTCCTTGATGGTATATGTCTATCTCTTAGAGATAACCCACAATAAGGATTTTTATTCACATTTTTAGTATCAACATTGCACCCGTGCGAAGCCGGGGCGGTTCACTAGTAAATAATTATAAACACGAGCGACCGGTGAAACAAAACCCTGCCGAAACATGATGTGGTTTTATCAGACCCCGACCTTGTACGTAACTATCCGAAGCTTGGGAAACGGATATAAGTTACGGATATATTTTTATTTCGCATATATTACGGATATATTAAATTTTTATTTATCCAATAGTTTCGGTAACGGTTATGGCGCTCCATAACATCTCTGCTACTTTACCTTTACTTTACTTACTTACTTTACTGCAAATTTACTTTTAAGTTTTGCACAGGCTTTTCGACAAAACCCGAAAGAATTCGCTTCGTTTGAATAAATTTCCGGAACATTTCGACGGAACAATAACTTAGTTATGTTTTGAATTATATGCTAGTGAGTTTCCAACTTTTCAAGTATGTAATCATTTAATCATTTATTCACTAAAAAATTGTACATTCATGGTGTCATACTACTCTAATTGTTTTTTAGTGAATAAATGTAATTAACTGACTTTAAAAAACAAGGAAGCCTGCAATTCGTTGGTGTCTTTTTTATGAATTTTCTTTTTGACGTGACAACGTCTTATAATTCGATGAAGCCGGCTGCACGCACGAAAAAACATGACGTCATGCGCAGTTACCGCCGTTACCTCGCCGCATGACGTCATGCGGCGTTACCTCGCTCTAAGGCGTAGTTGAAGTTGTCACGTTCAAGTATCGTCAGTAAACCGACTTTACAGACAACCATTTCTTTAATGTTTTGTTTACTAGCGATGCGCTTGTGGTACATAATATGTAGCCTATAACACTCAGTGATCAATACATTTCCAACGGTGAAATAGTTTTTGAAATCGGTCCAGTAGTTCCTGTGATTAGCGCGTTCAAACAAAAACACTCTTCAGATTTTATAATATTAGTATAGATCTGAAATATATCCGACATCTGATCGATAAACTACGCAACTATGCGTCGACATTTAAGACTTTGAAGGTTTTAAGTTTATATAAATTAGTTTGAACAGTTCTCTCTGCTTACTTTAGCGCACTTTGAATTAATCTGAAGCTAATTTCACTCCGAAGTTTACCACTTCACGGTCCACGGCAAAGACGCTCACATTCTAGAGCTTAGAAACTGAACCGTGCTAAGTGGCACTTCTAGTTTCTTGAATACTCCTTGTAAACCTTTCGAAAGTGACTCTTGATTTGTAGTGGTCCTTTAAAATCCTTCTGGGAAAGTACATCTGGACCTGTTATTTATTGTCGGAAATAAAAAAAATATATCGATCAGGCGAGGTGGCGATCAAGTGAAAAACCACCTATTTATTTTATTACACTGGTAAAAAAAGTCTTTTGCAACTCGTGTTTTTTCATACATGAGATTAGTTAAAATACATCCATTAAAAAAATTAAAACACCCGTTTTCTTGAAAAAAATGTCTATTTTGTAAAAATGTTTAAATAATAGTTTTCAAGCAAATTACCTTTTATTTTCTCTTGTGATTGTGCGATTGATAATCTCGTATTGATGTCTTACAAAAACCTGCGAGCATTGTCGTTTACCAATTTCCCTGGTATCTTTTTTCCATCGCCATGATTCCATGTTATCCTGGTGGAATCTCTCCCCGTGCTTGTGTGAAAAGTGGCGTCAAACTACCTCGTACTTTTGGGATAAGAAAGTCTAGGCTGTGGAATGCGGTGCCTCAGTGGTTTTTCCTCGATAGTTACAATCTTGTTTTCGTCAAGTCGAGAGTGAATCAGTAGAGGTATTCTTCTAATTTCAATGGACACATTGAGGCCTTCAAACTGGGACAGTTTAGTGTTATAATTTCCTGCACAGGCAGAATAATTGGCAAAAGGAAATTAAGGAAAACATGTGTGAAATGGTGTTCATAACTCACATTGTTTAAGTCATCACCGTTATTCACTACACTAATATTATTGACTATTCTAGCTCTTCTTATCTTCGTGTCGATGATGTTGTCTAAACGATATAAAAGCTTGCAACGTTGTATCCATATAAAACTTAATAGATTTTATGATTTCGCGCAATTGATTGTACTGTACGTCCATTTTATGCCTGTATTGTTGCTTTGTCTGAAATTTAATCAACATTTGGCTGCTGCCCGGAATTAACAAGTTAATTCTACACTAAAATGAACAGTTCGCTAAATTTGGTTATTTAATAATGCTGTTCCAACGTAATTTCTGATATTCTGCCATATATGTATGGTTTTAAATATTAATAAGCTTTCGTATACCTTATAACTAACTTTATCCATGCAGTTAAAAACGCAGGTGATACGGTGCAGGTTCGCACTGAGATCGTAACAGGAGACCGCGACAGGCTTTTGACATTATAGAATTGTATGGGCGGCCAATTCGCGTCGAGACCGCGACACGTGTCTTCGCGATGTCGCGACACGTGTCTCGGTCACCTGTCGCGGTCTCGGCGCGAACTGGCGCCCGTCTTATCTTTCTTATATATATAAATCTCCTGTCACGATGTTTGTCCGCGATGGATTCCTAAACAACTTAACCGATTTTAAATTAAATTGGCACACCGTGAGCAGTCTGGTCCAACTTGAGAGATAGGATAGTTTTTATTTCGATTATTAGTCTTTAAATGACAATATCCGAGCGCAGCCGGAATGGGCCGCTAGTACAATTATATAATGTCAAGTGCCTGTCGCGGTCGCGGCACCAACCGCCGGCGCTTCCCAAAGATAGATATTCAATACTCAATCATCTCGTTGCTAAAATTATGGTACATTTGATGGTGTTATTTAAAGATACATGCAATAGTTTTCCATAATGATCCTGATTTGGTCTAAGATCCCGCTATACAACGACCTTCACCGAGATGTTTATTTGATGAAACGTATTTTATTTGTAATTTAATATGTCAAATATTGTATTTATATGTCATAATATATTTTATAACATATTTGCTCGTAAAGGGTCTCTTATTGGACCAATTTCTGTATCGTAATGTATCTTATTACGCACTAGTGCTGTAATGTGTAATGTAAAACGCACGGTTTCAAAATGCCCAATCCACAGACTAGGTAGAGAGATATGCTCCGTCTAAATCAAGGGTTCCCAACCTTTTCTTGATCAGGGACCACTTTTATGTTATTCTAGTTAGCAGGGACCACTATGAAGGGATAATGAAAATAAAGTGAAATATTCAAACCGCAACTTTCCGAATCAAAAATTCAAAAGCTAGTTACATAAAAACAAATAATAATATTTTTGGATAAACTTCTGTTTTGTTGTTGTGTGACATAGGTAACTTGTTTTAATGTGATTTCTGAGCTTGCATCTTCTTTACGAGTTCAGCTACTCTAGGAATAATATTATTACTTAATGCTACGTGCAAATCATGACTAACTTTTAAACAATTCCTCGCCTTGTTTCTAATTACCAGTAAAGCAGAAAATCTTTGTTCACACAAATACGTTGTCGAAAAAACCATAAAATAGCATAAGGCGATTTCTCGAAGTTTAAAATAGAAAATTACCTTTTAACAACAAAACAACTCAAGAGAATTCAACTCAAACCCATGGTTTTGGTTATGGTTTTGATAGCATTAACAACTTTTATAGTCAATTGCAGTGTATCATTAAGGCACCCAGGAAGAGTCTTACAAGCTAACTATTACACTGTGATTTTTCTGTTAACGTTGCTGGCCCTGAACGTGATCCCAAATTTTAAATAATTTGCGGACCATATTTTAGCTTCTGGGGACCACTGGTGGTCCACGGACCACTGGTTGGGAACCCCTGGTCTAAAACGAACGGTACCTTTTTAAATCTTCCTCCTCCTTGCGTCGATACCCCAATTACTGAGGGTCGTGATCTCTCTTGAGCACCTTCTCTCTGATTATCGACCGCCATTGGTGACGATCTGCGGCGGTGTGGACTGCGTTGTGGACAGTGGATTCGAGTGTGGTGCGTATCTGGTCCGTCCAACGCGTCGGGCTTCTTCCTCTTGGTCTCTTTCCTTCGATTTTGCCTGTGACTACTAATTTTTCTAAGTTGTCGTTGTCTTTCCTAGCAATGTGGCCGAAGTACTCGAGCACCTTCTGCCGGCATGTGGTGGATAGCCTGGTTTGTATTTTAAGTTCCCTCAAGATGGACACGTTGGTACGATGAGCTGTCCACGAGATATTGAGCATTTTTCTCCAACACCACATCTCGAAGGCGTCAATACGCTGTCGGTCGGCTTTTTTAAGAGTCCAAGTTTCCGCGCCATATGCAAATATGGAGAACACAAGAGTACGCACTAGCTTCAACTTGGTGTTACGAGAGATGTTTCTGTCCTTCCATATTCTTTGCAGCTGCGTCATGGCGTTCTTAGCCATACCGATCCTCCTCCGTATCTCGTCCTCGCAGGATCCCTTGTTCGAGATGTTTGAGCCCAGGTAGATGAAGTTGTCAACGATTTCCAAGCCAATAGTTCCGCTGAGTTCCAGTTTACCTGATCTGTCGATCACCATCACCTTCGTCTTTGATCTATTCATGGAGAGGCCCATTTCTAGGCTAATACTATCCATCCTGTTCAACACCGATGCAAGTTCATTTTCATTTGCCGCTAGTAGAGTGGTATCATCCGCGTATCGCAGGTTAGATATTTTACGGCCGCCAATAGTAATACCACCGTCCCAGTTCTCGCAAGTACGCCTCATGATGTATTCTCCATAAATGTTGAACAGAATAGGAGAAAGGATGCAGCCTTGTCGTACCCCTTTCTTAAAACTGAAGGTGTTAGATGTTACCATGTCCACTCTAACCGCTCCTTGGCTGCTGTTGTATAAGGATTGGAGCAGTCCAGTCAAGTGGCGAGGCACACCCAGTTCCAGAAGTATTCTCCATAAGTAGCTCCAGTTGACGCAGTCAAAGGCTTTACTATAGTCGACAAAACACATTATAGCAGGAGTGTCGTACTCGTAGCATTTCTCGATAATCTGTCTGACATTCAATATTTGCTCACGAGTGCCTTTGCCTTTTACAAAACCTGCCTGTTCTTGTGGAATCTGCCAGTCCAAATAGTGCCGGATTCGTCTATTCCCTCCCCCTCTGGATTTCTCAGAAGATAGACGTGTTTGTGTCGCTTAAAGTAATATAAATTATCTACAAAGACACGTAATTTAAAACCAAAAAAATAGGACTACATATATTGCAAGGAAGTGTCTTTCTGTGGTAATGCGATCTCTTTCGAAGCTGCCAACCTGGTACAACACCCCACCACTACACTATCAGTAAGTCCTCCTTGCATAATCTGTTCCACAACTGCAAATTAGGACACCGCTTCTTATGGTCATTAACACAAGCAGCTGTAATTGGTGAAGCATTGAGCCAAAATCACGCACACAGGTACGAAAACTGACCTAGACACGCCCCTACAGAGCCCCTGTATGTGAAGGCCAGTTGCACACATTCTCATTTTTAAATCACGAGCGCACGTATAAACAGTTCCGTGATCCTACTAAGCGACTTGAAATAGGCCTACCCTTCCCGCATAAATAAATAAAAAAAGGAATTATGGAAAATTACCTGCGCTCCACAACAGCTACTGACAATAATCTGAGACGCAGAAACAACTCAGACCCTTCCATGTCTAATATGATGGGACCTGGATCAGGTTCTAAAGCTAGGGTTACAAGAAAAACGAATAGAACGGATTTCGACGATTCGGATGATTCTGTGAGCAAAAAGGTTCGATCTGGAAACAATGAACTCGAAATGTTTAAAATTGAAATCCGTGATATGCTCACTTCTATGTTTAAAACATTCTCTGAAAAACAAAATGAGAGAATGATTTCTATAGAAAAACAACTAAAAGAAGTTAAAGGACATACATCGGCTATTGTAGATTTGGAAAAATCGATGAGCTTCATGTCGGATCAGCTAACAGATATGCAGAATAAAATTAGTTCAATGGATGAAGACAGAAAAGAAATTGCAAGACACATTACTGTACTGGAAGATAAAATTGATGACATTGATAGACTTGCGAGAAAAACTTGTATCGAAATACGAGGCGTTCCAAAAAAGCACGGTGAAAGAAAGGATGATCTGTTTTCCATGTTGGAGAATTTGCTTACTACACTACGAATTGAATACTCGCCCAATGACCTCCGTGATGTGTACCGTATTCCAAATAAACATAATAGTGCTGCCTCAACTATAGTGGCTGAATTCTCCACCACGTTGATTAAGGGATCAGTACTAAGCAAAGCCAGAACATTTAATTTAAAAAATAATTCGTCCAATCTATGCACACAACATCTAGGGCTGGATGGAGCCTCGTCGACACTGTTTTTGTCTGAATATCTTACTCCTAAAGCGAGATACCTATACTACTTAGCACGTAAACTAGCAAAAAATGAAAAATTCGCGTACTGCTGGACGACAAACGGGCTGATCTACTTGCGGAAGTGCGAAGGAATGCCACACATTCTTGTCAAAACTGAGGCCCAATTGGAAAACCTAAAGAAAACCACTTGACTGACTCCTTCTACTTTAATGTTTACCTTTTATAGAACTATTTTTGTAATTTCAATCTCATCGATAATTATTGTCAGCTTACAAACACCCTATCGTGCTGATTGGAGCGTGTGCATGATTTATTGTAATTGTCTACTATTGTTTTGGGGTTATGCACTTTGTAAATTGGATTGTTCAGATATTGCTGAAGTGGAGCATGACAGCGACCAAACAGTTATTATCACATTGTATCGTATAAAAACTTACACGAGCAAAGTAGCTAGCGTGAACTTGACATGCACACGTTATGCTATTAATTTTATTATTCTACATTGTAACGTGAATAACTTTAAATCACAGCAAATAAACATAACATACCTGTGTCGCATCATAGGTAAATTGCCTGTTTTTACGGGCTGTGAAACAAGCCGGTCCAAAACCATCAGGACCAATCCACTCTTGATAACTTATACACACAAACGATCACTACTATTATTCCACTATAACACGAAACCCAATACACACTCATATTATACACTTACAAGTAACACGGGTAATGAATACGTAAATCCACCTGGCCGGCGATTGGAAATACGCGGTCTGGCTGAAGTATTTGGCGTGAACATATCTAGTCAGTTATTGATACGCAATACAACTTTAGACAATGCACAATTACTGAGAGTTTATAAAGTAAAACACGCAAATATATTCACGTCCGTTCCCAATCAGGTTTATCGCAAACTAACGAGATGCACATTTCGTCATTGTGTTGGCCTATTTTTTATTGCCCCTCAGGTAAAGAATCTATGTAAAGAATACTATCGCTCGGACACAATACGCGGGAACCGACATACCTACACAAATAACTACGAGAAAAACATTGATATCAGTGTACCAAGCATAGGTCGGAGAAAACAAATAGTGTTGTTTAAATGGTCTCAAATACGAGTATTAATTAGTGTAAGATACGAGTTTACAAATTTAACTGCACTTATGTGCTTGTCTATAAAATACACATCCCCCGGAATAAACTGCGGAAATATGATTGATAATCAGACATTTAGTTATATATATTTGAAACCCGAGGTGCACGTTTGTCATATGGTTGGGTACATATATTACATTTATCGTAAATTGTACATTCGGTACGATATTAATCCTAAATTGGTGTCTGCTCCATCTACGTATGATTCGCGTACATATTCACAGAAAAATACAAAAAGATATGGATACACCTCAGTCATCTCTGTTTTGTACATACTTTGTAATCTGATTACAAATGATGCGATTGCCCTGCTTGGGCATAATAAAATGATGTACTCGATGGTTTACTTGCGCTGCATTGGCCGTCATGGACTTTTCTGTCTATTGGTTTCATCCTACAGGCAAGGTCTGAAACATAATCATAATTCTTCTGCAATCTTATTGAGATATACTCGTATAATGAATCGACCCGTGCAATTGCAGTTCAAATCCATTAAATTGGGTATAAAAAGGTGTACATCGTATTGTGTGATATCACACCCCACTTGCAGCTTACACAGTGAGATGATAGAATATATGAACAGATATTTATCAGTGAATTACATATTCGAATTTCAAGCTTATCATTTGCAATTTAATCATCGCGCGCTGGATTGGCACAGTGGCGAAAGCGTCCTATTGCGAGAGCGAGAGGTCGCAGGTTCGAACCCCGCCTGCGGCGCGGGGTGCTTTTTCGGGTGTTATTTTTCGAGTAGGTTATTGCCTTTGACTTTGACGGTGTTTGAAAACGTCGTGAAGAAATCTACATGCTATATAATAAACAACTTTCCAGGGCACCTTTATTTGTTATTTTTGTGTGTCTGCCATTGTGTTGACTTTTTGTGCGGTATTGCTTTTTCCTGGAATAAACTGATACATGCGTACTCTAACTGCACGTTTATCAATCAATCAATCAATCAACTGCTCGATATACCTTTACTGGATACTATACCTGTATGGCTGAAATACTACTCACATCTCATTACCTATGAAATTTTATGCACACAACACGCTGCTCAGTATTTCCGTAATCGAATTGCTCTGTATCGGACCCTTATGTTTGAATGTGATTGGTTTGTTGTTAAGCTATCCTTCAGTGGCTGTGAAATATAGAGGTGCATATTTGGGGTTTTCAGTTAACTGTCCTACTTTACTAGATAATAGTGCGAGTTTTACAAGCTGTTGGTGTCTTCCAACCACGCAGTTGCCATTTTGGAACAGCTATTGTTCCAATTACACACTGTCCTATGACACTCTGTTTGCATTGTATGTATTCAAAATCTGCTCACTGTGTGTAGCCCGTCAAGTGCCTAACAGATTGAACTATTTAACACACTCAATGCGCCTTATTCACTATGAATGTTGTTCTGCATTGGATTTTTGTTTTTATTTTTCTACATTACGTAACGATGAACTGAAATCACTTGCAATTAAAAAAATGCATGTGCAACTACTAAAGCTAAATAGTTATATTGCGGTTTATTTAAATATCAAAGTACTCTCGAATATGCCTAATGTTTCTGTCTTTGTTTGTATTTTAGTTGTTTTTTACACACATCGTTTTAAAACCCGGGTAAATGTGATTGTTTTGGCACTTGTAACATATATCATATCTAAGTATGAATAGTAACGCTTTTATTAGTGAAGAACTTGAAAAGTCAACAAAGGTGGAGTGCCACTTAATTAATGACTCACGTGACTGTCTAAGTACTCTAAAATATAACACACCAAACGATTCTTCCCTTATAGTGGTTACAACTAACATTAGGAGTATTAACTGCAACTTTGACTGTTTTGTCGCATTCATGTCAGGCTGTGATGTAGCGGCAGATGTTTATGTGATGACGGAATGTTGGACAAGTGCACATAATGTTCCGCCAAACCTAGATGGCTATAATATGTTCTGGTCTCAAAACTTTATAAACCAAAATGACGGAGTAGTAGCTTATGTTAGGCGAGAACTTGAAGTATCGGCGTATGAGCCTTCATGTTTGGAGGGTAACTGTCTTATTTTGAATATTTCACCAGACTACACCATTTTATGTACGTACCGTCCCCCTAGTTTTCATAATGAAATTAAATATCTCAACTCTCTAGATGAGATACTTAGTGGTTTAACACAGAAGAATGTTATTTTAACGGGTGACGTCAACATCAACACTTTGGCAAGCAGCCCTTCTGGATCGGTCCAGGTTTACCTGAATATGATGGCTCACCATGGTCTTATACAAGGTGTAACACGTCCCACCCGCAACGAGTCTTGCCTTGACCACTTTATGGTGAAATCTTTGGGTTTGTGGCAAACGGCTGTATTTGAGCAGACAATTACAGATCACTCCACGATTCTTTTACACATTGACAATGCTAAATTAAAAAAAAATTACATCACACATGAAAGAGCAATATTGAATCACAAGGGCCTAAACGACGCGCTGGCTTGTCAGACTTGGCAGGATGTTTTTGAATCTGATAATGCTAACTTGGCAACTAAATTGTTTGTAACAAAACTGACAGAGATTATAAGGTGCAATACTGAAACTAAAAGATTACCTAAAAGAAACAAACCATTAAAACCATGGATAACTAAAAGCGTTGTGAAGTGTATCAGAAAAAGGGATAGGTTACATCAAAAAGTTAAAATGGATTCTAATAACTTAACCACTAAAGAGAATTATAGAAAATATAGAAATGTTTGCAACAAAATTATTAGATATCTTAAGAGTGAATATTATAAAAATAAATTTAATGACAGTAAAAATAATATAAAGGAAACCTGGAATATAGTTAAAGAGGTTTGTGAACTAAAACAAACTAAATCTCAATCAAAAGACCTTCTTCAAAGTTCTGATAACCCTAGGGAGTCATTAAACGTAGTCAATTCCTTCTTCACTTCTGTGGGTGGCATGCTAGCGGACAATACCTTGAACAAAATGAAAAAAAGTGAAAATGAATTGGCTGCTCAGGCCAGGGATGCCACTGCACCTATCAACTCTTTGTCGTTTGTTCCTACTGATCCCTACGAAGTCAAAAGAACTGTCTTCGAACTAAAATCACATAGTGCACCTGGATGTGATAAAATCACAGCTGATATTCTTAAAAGGTACATAACATATCTGGCTGTGCCGATCGCACACATTTGTAACCTTAGTCTGGAAACTGGTTCTTTTCCGGCTACACTTAAGGAAGCAGTGGTTTGTCCAGTCTATAAATCTGGTGATAAATCAAGTCCGTCAAATTATAGACCTATTTCCCTTTTATCTACTCTTTCTAAAGTTCTGGAAAAGTTGGTGAAAAAGAGAGTCATGTCTTACCTTGAAAAGCACAATCTTCTCAGTGACAACCAGTATGGCTTTAGAGAAGGCAAATCAACTGAAGATGCTGTACTGACACTAACATCACTAGTCACATCCTATATGGATAGGAAACAGAAGTGTGTTGCAGTGTTTTTAGATTTGCAAAAGGCTTTTGACACGGTCTCGATCCCTATACTTCTGGCTAGAATGGAAAATGTGGGTATTAGAGGAATTCCGCTACAGTGGTTCGCCGACTATCTCACAAACAGAACTCAAAGGGTTAGGGTTGAAAAGCATGAGAGTGACAGATCTGGTTGTACCTTTGGTGTGCCACAGGGAAGCACGCTAGGACCGCTGCTTTTTCTCATTTATATAAATAAACTGTGCTGCATGAAATTATCGGGACTAGATTTGATTATGTTCGCGGATGACACTGTACTTTTGTGTAGTGGGAAGACGTGGTCTGAGGTTAGGAAACTGGCGGAATCGTGTCTTTCTTTTGTAACCAGGTGGCTTGAGGACAATCTTTTAACACTGAACACGACAAAAACTAAGTATATTTGCTTTAGTAAGAGAACATCAAGCGGACCGGAAAGTAATTTTGAAATCAAAATTCACACTTATCCATGTAATCGAAGATTACTTGGTAACATCTTGGGGATGTGTAGTTGTTCTATCCTGGCTAGAGTTTCATTCATGAAATATCTCGGTGTTCTAGTTGACCAGAAACTATCATGGGACGTTCATATTGATTCCCTGGCTTCTAGGGTAAGAAAACTAATTTATGTGTTTAAAAATCTGCGAAGTGTTGCAGATGTCAAATTGATTGTCCAAACGTATAAAGCTTTATGCGAATGTATAATCAGATACTGCATATGCGTGTGGGGTAGCGCCGATAAAACTCATTTAATAACATTGGAACGAGCTCAGCGCTCACTGCTAAAAGTGATGATGTATCTGCCTTTCCGGCACCCCACAAAGAACGTTTATGACAGGTCTGACGTACTATCTGTGCGAAAACTTTTCATTTTCGAAAGCATTCGTAGGTACCATAAGAATGTGGACCTCGCTAAATTAGACATTAGCACAAGAAGACGCACTTACTTTGCCCCATTGGTCACAACTAGGTTTGCCCAGAAGCAATACAAGGTGATTGCTGCTAAATTGTATGAGGAAATTAATAGACATAGCAGGGTAGAGAGATTTACGGACAGAAAACTGAAACGGATCGTTTTTACCTGGCTACAATGCTCTGACTATGGTCAAATTGAAGACTTGTTGGAGAGTTTCTACTGTTGAAGTATTGAAAGGTGTTTTTTTTTTTTTCAGGTTCCTTTACAAAACATGAGGTACAGCATACTTAACCCTACTATAGGTCCTAGTGATATAACCACCCACACGTTAATAAAAATTATATATTAATCTTCACAACATTGATACATTTGCGCACATATACGTTTATACGTATATTATATAAACACATACACATACACACCCACCCTCACACCCACCCTCACACACACTCTCAGACACCCACACACACACTCCCTCACATCATGACTCACACCTTCACACTTATATTCACACACACAAACACACCCTCTCTTGTACACTTACACATTCTTAAAATTGTCTGAGCTTGTGTATTTTTTTTTTTTTTTTTTCATTCACGTTTTTATTTATTTCTTGTTTGTATTTTTAATGTTTTTTTTTAAAATTAAATTTCATTTAATTTGATTTAATTAATTCCAATTTTTAAGCAAAGAAAAAAATGTACAATTTGGGGAGGCCACTGGTACCTGAAATACAGCTTCCAGCTAGTTCAGGTGCCTTTGGAGACAAATAAATACTGTCATTTTTAGGAAAACAAAAATGAATTATTAATTTGTGTAAATTATATAATATGAATGCATGCTTAATTTTAATTTGATTTGAAATGTTTATCTTTGTAATTAGCGTTTTAATTACTTATGTTATAATTTACATTATTTGGTAACTTATGAGTTATTATTACTATTGTAAACTAACCAAGCTTTGGCTAGTGCCGTCATGCTTAATATTAATATTAATTTTGTAATTAGAATTGTAATCAGTTATTTAAATTAAGATACAAATGATGATGGTTTAGTTTATTTAAGTATTAATGTACATTATTGGGTCATGAAATAAATTTATTATTATTATTATTCTTATTTTTGTATATTTTATTCTCAAAGTGTATAAGACACTTCGGTGATAATCATGCAGTCACGGGCCTAAGCCAAGTGAGCTTCATGTTCTGTAACGGGTTGATTATTTAAATCTTCTTGAAGAAACTTGCGGACTATGCGACACGTATTTAAAATAGCGGCTTTTTGCATCGTGATGTATGTGTTTTCAGAGATGTCTATAATTTTAAGTGATTGAATGAGATGTTTTGGGATGACTCCTGTACTGGAAAGCACCATAGGTATGATATACACTTTATTCATTTTCCAGATTCTAATTATTTCCTCTTTAAGCTCTGTATATTTATTTATTTTTTCTGTAATGGTTTTATGTAAATTGTGAGTGTTTGGCACTGCAATATCTACTAAAAATACTGTTTTATTCTGTTTGTCAATTAGTGTGATATCAGGTCTATTGTTGTGGATAGTTTTATCGGTTAATATTGCTCTGTCAAAATATAGTTTATGCGTGGTGTTTTCCATTACAGGTTTAGGGGTGTACTGGTAGTACGGTGTAGGTTTGCCTGCCGTTAGTTTATGTTTAAGGGCCAGTTTTTGGTGTATTATCTGCGATACTTGATTATGGCGATGTGTGTAGTCGGTCTGTGTCAAATTAGGGCAAGCACTGGTGATATGTTGAATTGTTTCAGGGTGCCTGTGGCATTTTCTGCATTTATCGTTTAACGTATTGGGGTCCTTAATTATAAACTTTCTGTAATTTTTTGTGTTGATTACTTGGTCTTGTATAGCAATCATAAATCCTTCGGTTTCAGGGAATAAAGAGCCTAATTTTAACCATTTGTTGGAAGCCTGAAGATCTATGTGGTGTTGTTCAAGGTCATGAATATGTCGCCCATGTAATTCCTTACCGCGCCATTTTGTAAGTTTATTATTTTCAGCGCTTTGTACACTTGTGAATTCCCTATTTTTATCAATTAAATTTAGTGGTGTATACTTGTCATCTGATTCTACTACTGCCCTATGGAGATTACTGTAAATTGATTTTTCAAAAAAGAAATGTCTTAATTTTTGTACCTGCCCTTCCCAAAGTACTCCTAAGTCTATTACACCTCTTCCACCTTTCTGTCTTTGAATTGTCATTCTTTCTATAGCTGATTTTGGGTGAAGATAGTTATGTTTAGTGAGCGTCGTTCTAGTTTTTATTTCTATTTTCTGTATATCTGTTTGCGTCCACTTAATAACTCCGAATGAATATGTTAGTATCGGTATAGCGTATGTGTTGATTGCTTTAAATAAATTTTTTGAGTACAAAGTTTTCTTACAAACTTGGTTTAGTCTTCGTGTGTATTCGTGGATTAATTGTTTTTTTATTTCTATGTGATTTATTGATTTTCCTTGGTGAAGCCCTAAATATTTATATGTGTCTGTTTCATCCATTGTTGTGAATCTTATGGGTTCCAGTGAGTCTTCGCCATTATCGATGCTTACCTTATTACTTACTTTACCCCTATGCAAGTGAAGTGTTTTACATTTATCGAGTCCGAATGTCATATTGATATCTGAGCTGAATTGTGAAGTCATTTTTACAATTTTGTTCATTTCATTTTCGGTTTTGGTGAAGATTTTCAAATCATCCATGTACAGAAGATGGTTTATAGTAGTCTGCTGAGTTAACTTGTAACCGTAACTTGTGTTATTCAACATATTTGATAACGGATTAAGGGCTAAACAGAACCATATAGGGCTCAATGAATCTCCCTGAAAAATGCCATTCTCAATCGGAATTTCATCGGTTCTAATAGAGGTTGTGTTAGTATTGAGGGATAATGTAGTTCTCCATTGAGACATGGCATTTCTCAAAAAGTGTATGATCTGTGGGTCTATTTTATAAATTTGGAGGATTTTAATCAGCCAGGCATGAGGTACACTATCAAAAGCTTTTTTGTAGTCAACGTAGGTAATGTGTAGATTTCTATTGTGTGAGGTAGCATGCTTAAGAATGGTTGAATCAATGATAAGTTGTTCTTTGCACCCCATATGTCTCCGTCTGCACCCTTTTTGTTCTTCTGTTAGTATATTGTTCCGTTCTATGTGTGTATTAATTCTGTGAGCTATGCAGGATGTTATTAGTTTGTAGAGTGTGGGTAAACATGTAATGGGTCGGTACTGAGATGGGTCAGACGTATTATTGCTCTTGGGTAGCATGTAAGTTACTCCCTTAGTTATAAATCGTGGCATTTCTTCGGAACCTTTAATTATGTTAGAAATATTTTTAGCCAGTATATTATGAAGAGTTGTGAGTTTTTTATACCAAAAATTGTGCACGCTGTCTACTCCAGCGGCTTTCCAGTTTTTTAATTTTTTTGTGATATCTTCAACATCTATTTTAGTAACATCATCAAATTCCATTGGTACAATTATGTTTGATCTTCCTATTTCTTTATTTATCCAGTCAGCACTTTCATTATGTGGATCTTGCTTTTTCCATATATCAGTCCAATAGTTTTTAAGATCTGTTGAGGTAGGCACACCTGATGGGTTAACGTTTTGCTTGTCACTTAGAGATCTGTAAAATTCCTTTTCGTTTTTAGTAAATAATTTGTTATCAACTTTTCGTTGATGCGCTTTTTTATATCGTGCTAACCGCTGCGATTTTAGTGATAACTTTTGTTTCAAAGTGTCCAAAAATTCTTCGGGCTTACTATTGTTCTTCTCGTGTGTGGAGTGTACTTTAATGGTTTCAAAAATTTTGTTGACTCTTTGGACTAATTTTTTCCCTCTGTTGTTACTAATGTACTGTGTTAACCTGCCAATGTCTGCTCTAAGATTCTTAATGTCGTTTTGTAATCTATGTTGCCACGCCGGAATTTCTATAGGCCTTCGTTTTGGAGGTGAATTTTCTGAGTTTGTAGAGATTCTGTAACCTAACCGAGAGCAAATTGTCATAGCGCTACAATAAATTAATGTGTGTATATGAGATAGATCTGAATCCACTGAGTAAAATTTTTCTAGTATTTGGTGGTTGAAAAGTTTGACGAGTTCGTAGAGTTTTTTGTTTTCTCTTAGGCGAGGTAATTTGGGCCTAGCTGTTGGATCGGTTCCTGAATATTTAGTGAGTGTTGTTTGTAGATGCTCTATTAAGTCATGTGTGTAATTATCTAACTCTATTGTATTTTGTGTGTTGGTTTCATTCATCAAGGCAGATGCTGTTGAAAATGATGTAGTTTGAGTTGATACGTGCGACAAATTGACCTGATTGTCTGATGTCGATACTTGTATACTTGTTTCGTTGAACATTGTTGATTGACTGAAAGGTTCGTATGGTGGATGTTGTGTTAAAGAATGAGTAGATTCTTGAGACTCTATTATTGGGCTAATACTTATGCTACCTTCTGCTGCTGTCAATTCTTGGGCTACTTCTGCTTTAATTTTATTTATACACTCGTCTGATAGTAATTTATTACGTAGTATGACTCTCCTTTGGTCTGAAATTCTTTGTGCTGATAAGTCTTTAAGTTGTGGATATTGTTGTTTAAATTTGTCGTGAAGTCTTGTGCAATACATAGTCCTGTCTGTTTCTAACTTAGTTATAAAGTAATATGTGCGCATGATGAATGTATTCATATGATCGTCCCACTTCATGCGCACCCTGGGTTTCCCAGCTTTGGTGGTCACAGGTTGGTTGACACATGCCTCCTGTGAAACATCCTCAGCTGGGGTTATTGATGTGTCGTTACTCCTACTACTACTCCTACTGCTTCTACTAGCGGCTGTAGTCCTTGAGGACATTCCCCTACCCCCCGCGTCCCCGACTCCCGCCCAGCCGACCGGCCGAGAGTCACTGGCTAGCATGCTGTCGCGCCCGTGGCCAGCTACAGACGCGCCCCGGCGATCGCCCCCGGGCAGCGGCCCTATACGTGTTTTACTTTGTCTAGTCTCCATATTGATGGGTTACCATTGCCTTGTTAGCCGCATAAGTTTCATTGGTATGCGTGTCCGCCCCCCACGTGATCTGGTGTTCGATCAGGACGTAAGGTTGGATTTTAGGGGGCTTATTATTATTATTATTATTATTATTATTTATCACATGGAGCAGGATTTTGCTAGCGTGAGAGATAAGGGCGAGCGTGCGGTAGTTATCACACTTTTTGGTCGAACCCTTTTTGTGCAAAGGAAGTACAGTCGACTCGGTCCATTCCTTAGGCCACTGTCCACTCCGCCAGACTTGGTTGGTTTTAAATCTTAGTAAAGAGTTTTTATGTCAGAAAAGTGTGGTCAACATTTTAGGAATAAAATTAACTTTGAGAGGTAAAATATAATAAATAATTATTAAATTCGTTAATTTAATTAATTTAGACCATAAATTACTTTAATTTTTCTGTAACAAAACACAAAAATATTAATTTACTTTATTATTAATGGCATACCGGATGGTTCTGTGCCGTTGCTTAAAAAAAAAAAGGCGCCGATGCGCGCGCATTGCTAATCTGTGATCCATAGTGATTAGGTACTTACTCTGTGCTGTGATCAAGTAAATATTATTCCGCGCGTTTTTTTTCGCTGTATTGTTTTTATTTGAAAATGTCGTCAGAGTTTTGTTTATTTCCTCGCAAATATGTTATAAAACGTCGTATGACATACGTGCGCTTTGATAATTACAACCTCTGCTAATTACAGCTCCCGCCTTCGGCTCGAGCTAGCAATAAAGCCTCGGCTGTAATTATCAACTTACCGCACTTATATCATAATGTACTAAAATATTGCATATGGGTATCCTAACAAATTTTAGTCCAGAGTATGATTAATTAATAAATGTTTTTTTTTATTATCAAATCGTAAACGGTACATATCACAGAAAAGTGTTCATGCCACAAAAGATGAAAAATTGTATTTTCTACAATAACGACCTCAATAATGTTTGCTCTAAAGTTTATAGTTTCCGAGATATTGGCCAAGATTGCAGCAATAGTTTATTTAAAAAAATTAGGCAACCGGACTTCCGGACTGATTTTTCGCAGCCCTATACCACCGTGTTCATGATAAAATAATCTTTCATTTTATTTAATTTCAATTCAATAATCACACCGTTGCAAAATGCAGTATCGATGCAAAAAAAAAACATTTATTAATTAATCATACTCTGGACTAAAATTTGTTAGGCATATGCAATATATTTTTTGACCTATTAAATTACGTATAAAATACGTTTCATCAAATAAACATCTCGGTGAAGGTCGTTGTATAGCAGGATCTACTACTAATTGGGTGTGGAAATATTCTCTGTTCGTCTGAAAACACCCAGGTTATAAATTGAAGAAAACGCTACAGCGGGTAGTTTATTCCGAACTACAGCTGTACGCTAAATTAACCTGCTGTCAAATCATTTTGTGCGAAAGCTTGCAGATTGGTGTCCATACACCAATCTATGATATGTATATGAGGATGTATATTGTGGTTGGAGGCTCTTTTGGTTCTCTGCAAGGTCGGCCTAGGGGTTATCACACTGTTACTGGTAATTTTCAAACAATACCGTGTTCCGGTTGAGAGGCACTAGGTTACTGTGATTCTAGCATGCTATGCGTAGTGAAGAAGTCCGCATAACCAAAAAAACTTTGAATATGAATGTTGATATGGTAAAAAGTATGAATGGATTGTGTGAAAGAGAACATGGATAGAAGTAAACTCAAATTTGACAAATAATAGAGACAAATGTAGAAAGCTGGCTGGTGGGATACAGATAGGCGGGATGATGATGATGGTGATGATTATGATTGTGTTCCGGTCTGAAGGATAATGTTTCCCAGACAAATTATAGAGCATTGAGATAATCATCTTCTATAGCTGAGTATCGCTAACCACAGTCTAGTATTTTATTATTAGAAGTATTTTTGAAGTGGAAACTTCTTTAGGCGCACCTAGACAAATTTTTCGTAGGGTGTAAATCGATTTCTACCGTCACGCTCGGGTATGATAAGAAATCTTCGGGTAAACTCGGGATCTTGGCGATTGGGCATCTAGAAATGCGTCAGCCAATGGGAAATGCTGACACATTTCTAGATGGCCATGCCATGATGGCGAGGCCACGCCCTCTAGTTACACCCGTGTAGTATCCAAGGTAAGCTATCAAATTCTGAGTTATAAGTTTTCACTTCTATCGGCAGTTTCTATGACTGCCAATTTTTTTTATACTTTAATGTAAAAACTATGTTCGAGGAAATTATAGAAATTTATAGCTAATAGCTTCTAGTCGCTGGTAAGTTTTTAAATGGTGAATTTGGGAAAAGTGTGTCCACATGACATTGTGTGGAATGTGAATATTGCAAAAAAAGCAAATTGTGTGTACTCATGGACTAAAACAAAGAACTAGCACGAATGCGTCCGAGAGCAACGATTTTGCTATGCACTTCGGCGTCTATTGTTACTGGTCTTTTGTGTTTGATTATTTTGATTTGCGAATCAAATTCGAGCTGGGTAATAATTGTCTTATCTAAATTAACTTTATTTATATTATTTGATTATATTGGATATCTGATTCGCTTTTTCGTAAAAGTCATGTCTTCAAAATATTTTGTATTTAATACCCTCTACATGAAAATACTAAAGTTTTCATTCCACTTTCCGTTACAAAGAAAAGCTGAAAATAACCAGCCAACATTGTCAAAAGCAAATCCGAGCAAATCGCGAAGAAAAACGATGCATTCCGAGCCGAGATGAAGACTCAAAACTCACTCACTCAAACGTGCCGTGTCAGGGCCGGGACTACATGCAACGTTAGATTAATATAAAACATTTAATGACTACAATAACAGTACAGTACTATTGTAGACGTGTAAACAGACTCAATTGGAGAGAACGATTAAAAAGAGTGGATGAATTTGTGAGAAACGATGCGAGTCTGGAAGGAGTGAATAATTAGATGAAGGGTGATAGCGGCAGTCGAAATGCAAATTGTGCAGTGGATATCCTATCTAGTTGGATAAAGAAAAGGAAATAGAAATACATATTTATACATTTCACAAAATGAAAAAAGGTAAAAAAATTAACTTAATTTTTAAAATTTTGAGTTATACGTATGTTTGCAAGTAAAGTTGCTGCACAGTTATGTTACAAACTTAAGGCCGGTTTGCATTTTGAGTAGTGCGATTGCGAGTGCGTGTGCGAGCAAGAAATCGCGATTGATTAGTGCAGGTGTGTAGTGCGAGTACTGTCCAATTCTGTATAGTAGCTGTGTTTCGTTCATTGAGTTGCCAGCCGTCGGCCCGCAAGTAATCAGAGTCAGATGTAAGCAGAAAACATAATGATTGGTCAATTCAGTTATTTTAGTATTTATGACTTTTATAAGTTAAGTTTTTAAATCGTAAAAAGGTGTAACAAATTCGATAACATTCAATTAAGATTTTTAAGAGAAAAAAAAAATTTAATGTACTTTACTTAATGTTATGAACGCAAATAAGAACCAACACGACACTAGCCTTTTCCGACATATATATAATTAAAAAAATTAAACTGAACATTTCATTGTACGATAATAATTATCGTAAAGCGCTAAAGAGTGCGCGTGTTCTTGTTACAAAGAGTTCGATGCTTTTAGATCGGAAAAATACACTTTTCTTATTTCTTAATATGGGAAAAAATAACTTTACGAATTTTTAAAAACTGTAGAAAAACATAACTACGTATTTAATGTACTTAACATCCCTTTAAAAGAATGCAGGCTGATTACCAATAACCCTATAAACATATCTGCATCCAATGCTAATCAGTATCGCACATTAAAAATCTGTATATATACGGAGAAATCTGTATACATGGCAACGCTGCTGTTTACTAGCAGGCAAACTGCGAGTGAGGGGGAAGGAAAAACGCGCGGGAGGAGGCTACTCGCAAAAAAATAGAACGCGCTTCTAATCACTTCACTACGCAAGTTACTACACACTCGCATTAATCAATCGTTGTCCACACGTGTTAATAACTAATAACTCAACACCTGCACTACTCACTCGCACTCGCAGTAATCAAAATGAAAACAGGCCTTTATTAGTCTAAGTTTCTTACCCTAGCTAACAAAAACGCTGATGACTTTGTAACGGCTGAACTGATTTTTGTTTAAAGAGTCTAAATATAGGGTTCTTGTTCATCCTCATTTTTCCGAGCAGCAATCGCCGTTCACTCAATCCTTCCCCATTTGATCGTTGTATCGTATTACAAGAACGCTTTAACATGCAAAACTATGACTGTGTGTCGAATCAATCACCAAACTACGTATTTCATTTTTCACCTCACGTTATTTATAATTATACGTTGGAAAACAGAAGTCTTACCTAAAATCCCATTAGATTTAATTTAAGACGACTAACAGTCTCAACACGGTCATATCCCGGCACGGAGTAACGTGAATAGTTTTTATTCAGTCGGAACAAGATAGAGATTTGAATCTGATAAAGTCGTCTACATAAGCTCATGAAGGAAAGAGATTTTATCTTGTTTCAGTGGAAAGGGCAATCCTCACTTTGACTGCTGAGAGCGAATCTTGATGGACAATCTGTTTTGTTGCGAAAAAGATATTTGTGTACCTATTGTTCAAGTGCCTCGCTGTTGTTCTTGGAAAAGTTGCGTAACAATGGCCGTTTTACTTGCGAGAGGATAAGTAGTGTCCTATTCTTCAGACGCAACGTACAGGGAAGTGCCACTTTTGATGAACTGTGAAACTTAATTGTACGTGAATTTGCTTTGAATAACCAAATTGTCATTCAAGGTCTGATTGAATACAGTTCCCGTATAAGTCTTCGTGATTCAATTTCGATATTTTCGATCACATCGTCGCGTAGTCACAGGCTCGTTGATCGGCAAACGCAGTCGTATTCGCGTTAAATCAATCGTAGCTAATTTTCTAAGCTTTAAAACTAAGTGAGAAAATCTACTTCTAAAGCATAGAAGTAACATTAATAAACTTATTCGTGCAAAACGTTATTACAAACATACTAACAAACTATATATGTGAAGTAACGACGACGTGAAATTTGTTAAACTGCAATCTACGAAGTAATTATTTAGTATTTGCTGTATTCGTAATTATACATCGACACAAAAACGAAAGGCTGTTTATAAATGTTATTTTTTTTATTTCAAATCCAATGTGATCAGGGGTACCACAAAATTATTAATGTTCTTATTTTCTTGGCTTAATAAAATACTTACAATCACGGTCTGCTTACAGAAATAAAGACCCTGTTTTAAAAATCTCCGGACCAGTGTCCTCATGTCACAGACTGAGCTATCCTGACATATCGCTCGTTCGTTCCTGTGTTTCCTAACAACAGCTATACGTCAGTAGGGAAGCTATAAACAACGTTGCAATACGACTACCTTAGTCTGTAGAATGTAGCGAGGGCGCCATAATCGAAAATTTAGCCGCCTATTACAAAATTAGACAACTTCTGTGTTCTTTATTAATACTCTTAACTCAGCATTTCCGCTTTTGACCGTTCTACAGATAAGTTGGCGGCACTGTACTGATAGACGCGCACGTCACGTCTACGTAGACTGAACTCTGCTAGTGTGAAACGTGTCAGCGTGTCACAATGAAGTCGATAGCTGTCTTGATTGCCAGCCAATGACAAACTTGCGAATGATTAGCTACTGACCAGAACGAGAACATATCAGTTATAATAAATTTCTAATTGTTCACAAAAACTCTATTTTACTCCACTCGTCGATCTACTATGGATATTGGATATTGTATATAGCACGCCTATGCTAGACGCCTCCGTATATGGTTCGCAAAACGTATTCTACGCCCGAAATTACCCAGGTTCCGCGTTGGCGAAAACAAGCGCGAAGTCGTAGTTTCAAATCCCATGTATAGATGTAAAATACAATACGTAATTGAAAAACGATAATATGTCACCGACATACTCCAAGAAAGTTATCTTTATAACATACGCCAACCTGCACTTGTCAGCGTGGTGGATAATGATCTTGACTATCTCCTTGTGTGAGAAGGCCCCGAGTTCCAGCAGTGAGAGCATAATCTGGTCTACTGTTGACAAGGAGAATTGACGATATGTATTAAAACATAGATTTCTGGTTAACATTTTGATTTAAACTAGTTTATTAATCGCAATGTAAATTCATTTAAATTACTTCCCGATGTTTCGGCATTACAACGACCGTGTTCGCGACGTGAAAATTACCTGTACAATGTTTCCATCACAAAAGTTTAAAAGTTGTAATGGACGATATATACTGGTGGTCCCGAAGGTAAACTGAAATTTGAATGATATGAGCATTTTTTTTTAAATAACTGTTGGTTGTTTAAGCTTTAAAAAAAGAGATGTTTTCGGAAACCATTCGGATAAACGTGTCAACTACGACTTAGTAAAAAAAATGTTTGTCTGTAAAGTCGGTTTACTGACGATAGAACGTGACAACGTCTTAAGAAAATACTGATGGAATGGTAGCATTTTTCAAAAGAAAATCTTAATTTAATTTGTTTAATAGATTTGTATGTAAAAAGTAATCAGTAGAATTTAGTCATTTTCAATCAAAACAATGCAAAAAAATAATGCAAAAAAGCTTTTAGATGCCGGGGATCGAACCCGGGGCATTTCACATGCAAAGCGAACGCTCTACCACTGAGCTATATCCCCGCTTGAACTACTGGTCGAAATAATTAATACAACTGTAACAAACATGCGGCGAGGTAACGACCGATGCGACGGTAACGCGGTAACGGTACATGACGTCATGTTTTGCGGGCGTGCAGCCGGCTTCATCGAATTATAAGACGTTGTCACGTCAAAAAATTATACCAAAGTCATATTATCAAATATGGATTGCAACCACAAATCCAGCAATTAATACTCGTATCATTAATTATTGGATTTGGGGCTGCAATCAATAGTGTAGTTTTGAAATATTACAAAAAAAAAATATTTATTCGGAAGTTGTATAACATGATCACAGTGCCTACTGTCTAGTGTCTACGTTCAAGGATAAAACTAAAATAACTTAGGCCTAACCTAACCCGGCTCCCAGGGGCGATCGCGCCACAGATTGCAGGGGGATAAATAAATGGGCGGGCAAATTGAAACCAGGCGTTAACTGACCCAGGAATACTTGATGCCGAGTCTCCCAGAGGATGAGCCAGCGCCATGCGACGCCGAATTATTGATGCCGCACTCAGGTAGCGCCGGAATAGAGAGGCTTTTTTACACGCTGCCTGGCGTAATAGAAAAATCTCTTTGTTTCGTAATAGCTGGAATAAAAGGGTGCGTATGTTGTCAAATATTGGAGCTGCTTTGATGTTTGCTTTGATGCGTGAATGAGAATTTTGGCAGAAATGCCCAACGCACAAAGAAATCGGGAAACGCTTTGAAACGCCCGAAATTGATAAATAGAGTGAATTAATTATCAATATTTATTTAGGTCTGAAATTTCCGAAGTCGGAGGAGATTGTAATTTAATAAACCCAGTTTCCATATATTTCCTAGTGCTAAACGATGTTAACGTTAACGATACGGAATTGGATACCTGACCTGGCTGCTAATGCTGGCTGCAATGACCGCGTTGAGAAGAAGGCTAAAATAGTTTAAAAACAACGTACCTACTAGAGGTAGATGACGGTAGTTAAACTACATCACCAGTCCACTATTTGTTAATTATTTCTATTTATGTAAAAATGTATAAAATTCACGTGAACAAAAGATTGTCTCATGACTTTGGCGTTTTTAAAAGTGATCAATAGTTGATGCGTTAAAGTAAATGAATAATCAAAAAATATATAATTTAAAAACTCAAAAACCCGACTGCGTCAAAAGTGAACCAAACTACGTACTCGCATACTAAAAAAACTGAAAAGAATAAAACAAGCACTTAGATTTCTGGTGGTCTAGAATTCTATAATATGTTATTGTATTAATACTGTTGAAATATATACAATACTTTCTAATAAAAGAACATTACAACTGAAGAGTCGGGATCCATTATTATTCGATATACAATGTAATTGTTCAATGGATCCCGACTGTTCAGTTGTAATGTTCTTTTATTAGAAAATATTGTATATATTTCAACAGTATTAATACAATAACATAGGTATTATAGAATTCTAGACCACCAGAAATCTAAGTGCTTGTTTTATTCTTTTCAGTTTTTTTAGTATGCGAGTACGTAGTTTGGTTCACTTTTGACGCAGTCGGGTTTTTCGAGTTTTTAAATTATATATTTTTATTTTATACTTTTTAGTTATGAACAATGTTGTGAATGTTAATATGCTCAACATAATATTATGCATCTTTTGGTTGCTGACCAAATGTCTTCGTTTCTACTGATATAATATGTAGGTTTTTCTACTGCATGTAATTCATATAGTTTTGTGTTAGTATAGGTTTTCGATTGACGTTGAGTACTAAATCGTTTGAAGTTGGAGATGGGCGACCGAGGCGGAGCAATCCGAGAGCGGTTCCGTGTTCCCACTATCAGCGGCAGAGTTGAAACCCCATGGAGGTTTATTAGTAGATAGGGGCACCATATCCATACATGATATAGAGTGCAACATAACCCGGCTGTCTCCCGGGCGGGGCAGTAGGGTTTTTTTTAAAAATAAAGAGTGACGAGACGAGCAGGACATGTGCCTGATGGTAAGCAACATGCCTGCCACATAACAGCACAGTGACACACAGCTATTGGAACATGAAGAGTCCAAATCATTACCTAGCACTGCACTGCGCTTGTCACCCAGAGATCTAAGTTGTTATATCTCTAAGCCCTGTAATTTCTCTGGAAACATTGCCCTTCAAACCGGAACACAGTAATGTTTGCACATTACTGCTTGGCGGTAGAATAATTGGCAAAGGTGTGGTACTTCCCCAGGCGGACTCTGCTAAGAGTCCTACCACTACAAATATACAGGGTATGCGTAAATACATTTCCTGCACGTACGAGGGTCAAACTGAAAGTTCTTAGAACTGGCCACTTATAAACAATATAATAAAAAAATAATTCTATAATTTGAAAATAGAACTCTTTGCCAATATTACTGAGTATGTACTTCATTCATTTGTCATTTGTTTTACGATTTGGCGGCAAATTGAAAATTGCCTGTGTCACGTCAACATGAATTTAACACGAGAAAATTTTCGTGCAATGATTTTTTATGACTTTCGATGTCATTTAAGTCAACAAGAAAGTTATGATAGACTACGATTGGACTTTCACGATGAAGCCCCATCTCGTGCGACTGTTTACAACTGGTTTAATGAGTTAAAACGTGGTCGCACTAATCTCACTGATGATTTACGTGAGGGACGGCCTTCTACGGCGACGACTGAAGATAACATCTGTGTTGTGCGGCGTATGATAGAGACTGACAAAAGAGTGACCTATCAGCAGATTCGGACAAGCTTAGGCATCGCTATGAGTCAAGTGCACAAAATCCTACACGAACATTTAGCGGTCAGGAAGCTTTGCGCCCGGTGGATACCTCATAATTTGACTGAGGCTCAAAAACTCCATCGTGTGGATTGGTGCCGTATAATGATTGAAAGATTTAACGGAGGTGACTCAAATGCTGTGTTCGACATACTAACAGGTGACGAAAGCTGGATTTACTGTTATGATCCTGAAACCAAAAGACAATCTGCTCAGTGGGTGTTTCCTTTCGAGGAGTTGCCAACTAAAGTGAAGAGATATCGAAGTGCGGGGAAAAAAATGGTGGCCTCGTTCTTTGGAAGGATAGGTCATTTCGCAACAATTGTGTTAGAGGATCAAAAAACAGTTTCTGCAGAATGGTACACTACCAATTGTTTGCCACTTGTCTTGGAAAAAGTTGGAGAGAAACGACCTCGCAGTAGGATCCTCCTTCACCACGACAACGCCTCATCGCACACCGCCAAGCGAACGATCGACTATTTGGCGACATCAAACGTTGAATTACTGGGTCACTCGCCGTATAGCCCCGACCTCGCGCCTTGTGATTTTTATTTATTTTCAAAAATTAAAGAAAAACTTAAAGGAAAGCGGTTTATGAATGCTGAAGAAGCGGTGGCTGCGTATCGCGATGCCATTGAAGAGACCCCTAAGGACTAGTGGGCAAAGTGCTTTTCCCAGTGGTTCCATCGCATGCAGCGGTGTATTGACGTGAATGGACAATATTTTGAAAAGATATAATAAAACTAATAACTGGCTAATGTAATCAGTTTTTGATTTTCTAAGAACTTTCAGTTTGACCCTCGTACGAAAAAAAGGTAGTCCAATATACCTACTAGCATAGATCGTAGAACCCAAGATGGGCCCTCCCAAACTTCACGGCGCGCGCAATCATGTCAACGTTGGAAAGAGTGAGCTCACTCTTTCCGTTCTAGTCGGTTGCAGGACGCGGTGGACGCCAATCGTTTTTACCATCATTATTCGTTGTAGACAACCAAAATTAGTAAAACCACAGCAAATCTCGCCGCTAGCGATTATAGGGGTCAAGTAGATTGGTTGTTTGTAAACCACTTACGATACATACAGAGGCGCAGTTGATTACCAATTTCAAGGTGCTCAGGGCACATCTATTGATTTATATCGATGCCTACTAGATACATTAGTATATAATGTCCATCCACATTCACACGTACAGTTAGCTATACGAAGTTTTCTGCTACCTAAAAACCTATAAATGTGAGAATGGTTGTTACTCAACTTTAAATCGATATACATCCTAAACGGTCAGTCAAATCGAAAAACATTGAAAGAAAGCTAAACATTATTTTTAAATACCTATTCAACGATACCACTCTTAACATAGTTTGATGATTTTCATTTTTTTAATATGGACAATATGGCGTCCGGTAACCGCCATATTGGATTTACACTAACGTCATGTCTTTAGTGTCACTCGCCAGATTAAGAGGAATCGATTGACGTGTGAATCATAAAAATCGACCCAGGCGTTTGGTCTGTATAGTGCTTCAAAGGAACATACAAACATACATACATACATACATACATACATAGACTGTTAAACACATTACCACTCCTTTGCGTCGCGCAGTCGGGTAAAAACAGCTAACCATCGAAACAAAAATATTGTTTTTAGCGCTTTTTGACCACCGAATCCCCTGATGGCAAGCGATAGTTTAATGACATTTGTAAAATTATATATCAATTATATGTCAATCGGTACCTACTATACAAGACAAAACATGTTTAATGTCATGTAAAGCGTCAAAAAATGGACTAAACCGACAGATAGATTTTTTGTAGTGGTAGGACTCTTGGCAGAGTCCGCCTGGGGATGTACCACACCTTTGCCAGTTATTCTACCGCCAAGCAGTAATGTGTAAGCGTTACTGTGTTCCGGTTTGAAGGGCAATGTTTCCAGAGAAATTACTGGGCCTAGAGATATAATATCTTAGATCTCTGGGTGACGAGCGCAGTGCAATGCTAGGTAATGATTTGGACTCTTCACGTTCCAATAGCTGTCTGTCACTGTGCTGTTATGTGGCAGGCATGTTGCCACCATCAGGCACATGTCCTGCTCGTCTCGTATCTTCATAACATAAAAAAAAAAATATAGACACCGCGCAATTAAACTTTGCGCGTAGCAAAATATGGAACTAATTGACGGGCTGTCATCTTATTGTTTACGTCAGATGACAAGGGTTTGTTTACGTTCGGTGGTTTGATTCATTTCTAAAGTAATTAATTACATAGAGCCATTAATAAAAAAAAAGTAATTAATTGCTTTTATTTTGCCGACAGTGATAAAAAGTGCTGGCCGGGCCTGGCTATTGAAAATATTTTTTTATAATGTAATAAACTATAATAAAGTTATAAGTTACGGTGGTCTAGTATAAGTTACGGTGGTCTAGTCGGGAGAACGGCGGCTGCCGATCCGGAGACCCCGGGTTCAAACCCCACACGCACCACTGTCTTTTCGAAGTCATGTGCGTAAAGCCGCTAACTTAAAACGGTGAAGGAAAACATCGTGAGGAAACCGACATGTACCTAGAATCTTTCGAAGTCATGTGTCATCCGCCAACCCGCACTGGGCCAGCGTGGTGGATTATGGCCTTAACTCTCTCCTTGCGAGAGAAGGCCCCGAGTCCCAGCAGTGGGAACGTTTAGTGGGCTGTTGATGATGTTGATAATAAAGTTCTCCTGGTGGTAAGAGACTTAGACAGCCATTAACCTGTACCAATGATACTTGGTCATACTGAACCAAACCAGCACTGTAACGGCGTTCATTACTTCGAGACATTCGTTCTAGAGTCTCAATTGTCCTGTAATTTATATGTGTAGTTAGTCATATTTGCTTCCATGAAAAATCCCTTCCCGTACCTGTTTTATGAGTGAAAGTTCTCAATGAACGGGGAGGGAAATTAGCTTGTCCTAGCAACATTAAGTACGCCACCAGTCGCGCGCAGATTTATATTGCGCGCAGTTTACCATTCAGATTCTGAAATGCAAAGTAACAAGAGATCTTGATGAACAATTTTCACATCTATCACACTATCTAACCCCACCCAGGCGACGCATTTCGCAGTCTAGCCGTGACAAAAACTTACTTGACGTTAAACACAAGTTTCCAATTAAAACCTTGCCGCAACCGTAGACGAAATTAAACTTGCATAAACTTAAAAACTATACTCCCGCAATAAAGACAGGAAATATTTTATGATATTGAATTCGCTTGGAACGAAGACTCGCCCATTTTCATTCAGCAGTGGTCTGCAATCTTTCAAGGAGAAATAACATGGCGCTGCACTAATGAAATTAAAGTTCATCTTTATAACGCGACCAGACGGCAACGGCCTTAACTACCTTTCCTCTTAAAAGTCCTTCAGTCATATTTACGGTGAAATTTTGCTTGATCTTCACGGAAATTAAACTCACAAAAAAGAAAACCTGTTTAATTTTAGCGAATCTGTTCTAGAATCAAAATAACCATGATCAGATATAATTGATTGTGAATCTGAATCTGATCAAAAAATAGTTTGTTGGCGACAATCAATTAAACTATCTATTGAAGCGTTTGACCTATCGGTCAAATACCCTATAAGTAACCTTTTGAATGCTACGTTATTCAAAAGTAACAAAATTAAAATCTTTGGAGCCCAGGTGAGTCCGCGGGTAAAACCTATAAGCTCTACAGACCGAAACAAATGTCACCCAATTTATCTTAGGTTTTATCAAAGAACAGGGAGTCTAAAAATAATTACTGTAGCAAATGTGAAAATTTAAAATGGGTCTGATTTTGAAAACTTCACTGGTTCCATATTGGCGACTGAATCTTTTGAATAAATATCTTTACAGATCTTCTAAAAGCATTTGTGTTCTGTGATCTCCACCGTGGCTCGTCAGAGTTAAAGCCTCCATATCTGGAGCTGCGTCATCCTATCGAATATTTCTTGCCCTCGGCGGGTGTCTAACTGCCATTAACGTTGCCTTGCCCCGTGTGTCTTGGGACGCGACATAAATGCAGTAAGGAACGCTGTCAAGTATCCCAGCTTCTGTTAACATTTTTGTGAACTTTTGTTTTTTTAATTCACAGCTTTAAGTATAAAAAATAAATAGCTCGCAAACAGAATGTGTTAGAATGCAAAGGTTTGGGTCGTGATCGACTCCGTAAGTATATAAACGTGAAATCCTAGACTCCTGGGGTTAACAACAAACACATCTGCGTTGGAACACCATATCTGTCCAAAATCACTGAAATCTGATTATGATGAATGATTACGAGTCAAATTAATTATTTAGTTATATGACTGGTCTCCTGCCTTATTAAAATTTTATCTGAACGCTTTCCAAATGACCCTCCCTGACCAGAGTAACTTGGTAAGGTGGGGAAAAGCCTCTGAAAAATGTTGCTATACTTGTGGTGAGGCGATATGTACAGCAAGGCACATATTGGTGGGATGCAAGGTGCTCCTTAATAGGGGTCATTACTCACAGCGCCATGACAGAGTACTTGAAATCATACGTGAAGCCGTAAGCCTTTCGGTAGCTAGAGCCCAAAAGGGATTGACGATAAACAAAAGACAAATTAACTTTGTAAAAGAGGGCTCAACTTCAAACTCCAAGAACAAGCCTTACTCAATCCTGGGTTCAGCTCCTGATTGGACTATTTTAATGGACACGTATGAAAAGCACTACAAAATCCCAGAGGATGTGGGTGTTTCGTCATCCAGACCGGACATTTTCCTTTTTTCTAGGGCTACGAAACGCATAGTCCTGGTAGAACTTACCGTACCGTGGGAAACTAATATACCTAAAGACCACGCGATGAAACAAAATAAGTATTACGACCTTCAAAATGAATTAACAAAAAATGGCTATGTAGTTAATTTATACGCTGTAGAAGTAGGAGCGAGAGGTATACCAGCAAAATCTCTCTATAACCTGCTCAAAGACCTTGGATTGTCCAGAAGTGCAGTAAGTTCTATACTAGAACGAGTATCTAAAGCTGCACTAGTAGGATCATATCGGATTTGGCTGGGCAGGGAGAGAAATACGAGTAGTGAAGGTGAGTGTTGACGTACGTCAATATAAGGGGCCCCTTTTAAACCTACTACCCGAGTCACAAGTCTTGGGGTCTATTCGATATTTCTCTCTCTGCCACACGATGGACCCGGCACCCGCACGGTGAATCCATGGAATGCTAAGAAGTACGTCTCGTCTCTCTAGAAGAGTACCGTAATTTCACCCGCGTTTATCCTGATCCCGTTGTTTTCCCGGAATCTTCTACGTACCAAATTTCATAGATCCTTCAGTAAGTTATGTGCTACAGAATAATAAAAATCCATTAATTCTCACTTTTGCATTATATAATATTAGTAGGATAAACTGGATATTAGTATCCAGTACCAAATAGACCTTTAATTTTCTCACTAGTGGTGATGCTATGGGTACTTTTCGACTCACCAAATGAATACATACAACTTGAACATTTATTTGGCGCTGTTATCTTGTGCCTAAACCTCCTAAGAGGTAAAAACAGAAAGCGACTCATCTGGCCTGGGTGTCCGAGGCTTTTTGGCATACCTCATGCATGTAAAAAAGATAAGTGTCAAATACACAAAAGATCTCTTACTGCATGTACGCTTCTGCCATATATCTTGTGCCCGCCCGGCGACCCGAGACGCCGTAAAGTGCTGAATGTGATTTTAATGCGTCGCAGGTGATCCAGGAATTTGCATTATATGGAGACGCGGAGGGATTTCACACACTGAGCTTGAATAAATATCTTTGATCGCACGAGAACAGCTGAATACTACGTCGTCAATCTATCAAAATCTTCTTTACGTAATACCCCGTTTACATGATTTCAGTCCAGCGACCGAATCCAGCGCTGGATTGCTTACTGGAATAAAAGAGACCGGCACTGGAATGCATCAATCCAGTGCCAGTGCATTCCAGTGCCGGTCTCTTTTATTCCAGTAAGCAATCCAGCGCTGGATTCGGTCGCTGGACTGGAATCATGTAAACGGGGTATAACTCTTTCTGTTATTCCTATCATCTAAGTTTGAAAACAAAAAGCCGAGGGTTGTATTAGTTCTTGCAGGTCTCGTTCACACTCGCCAAAGTGCAGTATAATACATTTAACTTTTCGCTTCTGATCAGGTGACTGTGTGTGCTGTGTGAAGATGACTTTGCAATGGCCTACTAATTACTCGCCATTAAGTTGTGGCAGCAAAACTACATACAAGACCGCACCTCCGTTTGGTACTTGATACAAGTGCAACCAGCTGACTTCATCTGCTATTATTCTTTAGGACAGAAAATGTTCAAAAGTCCTAATTTTTAAAGCGGGAAAAGCTTTTAATGAGCTCAGTCGCCGAAAGGAAGACATTAAAAGTTCTTAATAAAAATATAACTCTGTCTTGCGAGCGCAGTGTGCAGGAGACAGTTTTGTCTTACGTATTTAACGTTTGAATAAAAACTTTAGTAAAGTTGTTAATTTACCAAAGTTTACTAGAGCAACTGAAATTGTAGTCTATCTGTACTTCCTTTGGTATCATATTCCCAGCAGCGTTAACGAGAACAGGCTTTCTGCTTTAAAATCTTTCTTGAATTTCTGGATTTCGATAAATAATGCAACAATCTAACAAAATGTTTGCTATGGGCCAATTTTCAGCTGTTTTCTACAAAATTTAATTTTTAGACTGGACAAAATACTTACATGAAATATTTTTTACTCTATGTATTTAATTTTGGGGTAGCCCGATGATAAAATTGAATGACACTCTTATTTGTCTGTGAAATCTGTTTTTTAACTATGATAGGTTATCACTGTACGGGATCACTTAACCGCCACCTCACCTCAAAAGGACGATCCCTTCAACACAGGACGATGCGGTCTATGATGGATGGATGCTTATCTAGCCGATACCGATTCACTCTCGACATAGAGACACCAACAAAATTGTAACCGTTGGGAAAAACCCACTCAGCCCACACATTCCAAAGTTAAGATGTTCTCATAACGAATTTGTAGTCAAACCTCTTCAAAAACCCAAGTGGGGGTATATTTGTTTTTATAGCATAGAGTGACGAGACGAGCAGGTCATGTGCCTGATGGTAAGCAACATGCCTGCCACATAACAGCACAGTGACACGCAGCTATTGGAACATGATAGTCCAAATCATTACCTAGCACTGCACTGCGCTCGTCACCCAGAGATCTATGATATTATGTCTCTAAGCCCTGTAATTTCTCTGGAATCATTGCCCTTCAAACCGGAACACAGTAATGTTTGCACATTACTGCTTGGCGGTAGAATATTTGGCAAAGGTGTGGTACTTCCCCAGGCGGACTCTGCTAAGAGTCCTACCAACCAAAGAGACCAAGTACAGGGTGCGATGTCTAGTTTAGTCTGACAAGATGCTCGATAAAAAGGTGTCGTGTGAGATGGAAGAGCGAGAGGAGAAAAAGAATATCTGCGTTCATGCGCGGAAAGGTGGAAGCAGACACGGGGGCGAGTCCAGACACTGCAGGTTTCAGGCGCGTCACTTATGCCAAATTCGGGGGTTCTGATCTTCCATAAGGTGCGCCAGCAAGCTGGTAGTACCAGGGTTGCAGTCGAATGCGAAAGCGGTCCCACCTCTCTGCCGCCCAGTCACGGTCGGTGAGACCCGTGGGTGCTATAATAGCTATGTCGCACCCCGCCGCGCCGTATTCCTGCACGGTGTACTAGTGTAAACATAATTATGTTCTTTATGAAAAGAAAATGGCGAACAGAGTGGGTAAATTCCTACTTTGTTCACCCTTTTCTTTTCAACTTAATATTATATGTAACAGTCAATCATCAGTTTAGGGTTTTCGTTATTGTATCAACAAATACTACCATTGTTCTCTCGTTAAACAAGGATACTGATGATACCGCCTACCACAAACTTTTTTACTTGCCTATTTGCTATTCGGTGTTCGTGTTGAAGCTGCTGAATTGTCAGAGCGTGAACAGGATAAAATGTCGTTAGCGATAGCGGTGCGGCAATCTAATAAATAAAATGATAAAAATGCATAAACTGCACTTTTATACACCATCCAATTTACAAGTCAACGTCACTCTTAATACCTGTTTATAGGAAGCCTGCACATGCGACCCGGCACCTTAATGTTGATTGATGTGAATGCTGAACTAACCTTACCTCAACAACATGCCACTTTCAACCTTATTACCTTACTGTAACGATCTAGACTGAAATAGGAGACTATTCACGTACTTTACACAATTTGAACCACACTGCGTTACGATAGAACTCAAACTTGAATACGACAAGTAAAGATAGCAAATTACCGAGTTACCTGACACTTATTGTTGCTTTAATGTGAACCTTAACGCCGTTGTTATATAGTTTAGATTCGTTGAACAACTCAAGTGATATGTAAACGACAGCGAATTACCTGGCACATATGGTAACTTAATAGTAAACCTTACGGTTATAAATATATGTTTCAAATTCGTTTTGCAAGTCATTGTAATGGAGTGCAATCAGTCATGGTGTGTCGGTAGGTTAAGCTCAGCTTGATGTGGAGTCAGGATACGCGATGCGAGCTGTGATATGATATTGATTGATAGGTCTGTAGAACACGACATGTATTAGGATCGATCGTGCGTGATCCATTGTTGGATTTGCAATGTAATCCAGCGATAGAAAATAGCGGTATAGTAAGCTTCGATGTCTGATATTTATGTAGATCTACGAATTATGTACTATAGACAGGCCGGCTACTACTTACTGTTAGCAGATGCATACTTTATGTCTTCGAATCTGTTTTATAGTGGTTCCAGAACAGAGGAAGCGGTTTTCTTCAGTTTTGATATTATGAATAAAATACATATCGATTGACATTTTTAGACCGGGAGAGCGTTCCACTACTTTACGGTACACATTATAATGAATTACTTCGATAACATTTTACGACGTTTTATCCATTGTTATATTGTAATTTAGAAATACAAGAGGCTTGCGTGTTCTCTTTTCAAATGAATACCGCGAATTTCTTGGCATGTTTAAGAAGAATAAATTAAAGTAGTCTTTTGTTTTGTTCCAGATTCTAGGAACGTAGTGTTCATTGTAATCAGCCAATCGGAGCCGTACCACGCCAGCGTGGCGGCCAGGCTGAAACGGAACATCGAGTCCCAAGTGATGCAATTAGAAAATGTAAGCTTTATGTAGCTTGTACTTAACCATACCATCAATGGGCGATTTGTTATTCGTCCGTTTATCTAGTCAAATGTAACTTATCAATATTATAGTATAAGTATCACCATCAAAGATAAGTAAGAATCGGAGTATGTACCTATTTTATTAGGGTTCCGTAAAACGTAAAAACGGAACCCTTATAGATTCGTCATGTCTGTCTGTCTGTCTGTCTGTCTGTCCGTCCGTATGTCACAGCCACTTTTTGCCGAAACTATGAGAACTACACTGTTGAAACTTGGTAAGTAGATGTATTCTGTGAACCGCATTAAGATTTGAACAAAAAAAAGAAAAAAAAAAGAATTTTAGGGTTGCCCCCCATCATCATCATCATCATCCACAGCCTTCTCTATCCCACTGCTGGGTATAGGCCTCTCTCTTACTTTGCCATCTGCCTCGGTCCTGTGCCAATCGAGTCCAGGTTCGACCCGCGATATTTACTATATCGTCGACCCATCTTGCTGGTGGACGTCCAACGCTCCGCATTCCCTGCCTCGGCCACCATTCTGTGACAGTTTTGGTCCACCTGTCGTCACACCGTCTAATAATATGCCCTGCCCAACTCCATTTTAACTTTGTCACTGCTTTTCCGACGTCCTGAACTTTGGTTCTTCGTCGGATTTCAGTGTTTCGAACTCGATCTTGTAGTTTGATGCCGAGCATGGACCTTTCCATGGCTCTCTGTGCTACCCTGATCTTATACATAGCTTCGTGTGTGAGCGTCCACGTCTCAGCACCATATGTCATGGTGGGCAGAATGCATTGGTTAAAAAGACGTGTTTTCAGACACTGTGGTATATGTCGGGATGTAAGAATGTCGGCCAGTTTTCGAAACGCCACCCATCCAAGCTGTATACGTCTAGAGATCTCCTTTTTTTGATGTTCTATACCAAAAGACAAGGTATGACCAAGATAGACGTAACTATCGACCATCTCTAGGCTCTCATTCCCAACCGTAATTGTGTTTGAGTTTCCAGAAACGTTCGACATCACCTTGGTCTTGGCCATATTCATCTTTAAGCCTACTGTTAAAGAAACATCCGAAAGTTGTTGGATCATGTTCTGGAGATCGTCTAAATTTTCAGCAAAAACTACAAGGTCATCTGCAAACCTAAGGTGAGACAAATAAACACCATTGATCTTAATACCACATGAATCCCATGGAAGCAGTTTTAAGATGTCTTGTAAGACCGCTGTAAAAAGCTTGGGTGAAATGGTGTCTCCCTGCCTCACCCCCCTCTGGATCGAAATAAGGTTTGTCATGTCATGCAGTTTTACTTGCATCGTTGCTAAAGCATACAATTCACGGAGCAAATCCACATATCGAACGTCGATGGAACAATGCCCCAGTGAGTCAAACACCGCCCAGTGCTCGACAGTGTCGAATGCCTTTTCGTAGTCGACAAAGGCCATACACAAAGGACGGTTAAACTCCTGACTCTTCTCCATAAGTTGTTTTACCGTATGTATATGGTCAATAGTGGAGAAACCGCTCCTAAAACCGGCCTGTTCGATAGGTTGACATTCATCAAGCTGACGACTAATTCTGTTACATAGGACCTTTGCAAACAGTTTGTATATTTGTGAAAGGAGACTAATAGGTCGATAGTTACTTAATTTTGCGGTGTCCCCTTTCTTGTGTATAATGGTAACAATGCCCCCCATACTGAGAACTAAAACTCAACATTTTTTTTTTCATCAAACCTACACGTGTACGGTGTCTATCGATAGGTCTTCAAAAATGATGTTGAGGTTTCTAAAATCATTTTCGTCTACACTGAATAATTTGCGCGAGAGACACTTCCAAAGTGGTAAAATGTGTGCCCCCCCCCCCCTCTAACTTCTAAAGTAAGAGAATGAAAAATCTAAAAAAAATATATGATGTACATTAGCATGTAAACTACCAACGAAAATTAGTTTGAACTCGATCTGATGAGTAGTTTTTTTTTAGTACGTCATAAATACACTATTATTGAAACTTCGATCAAAGTTACAACGAACTACAAAAACTATATATACTATGTATATTATGTTACTTGCTGTAACGGAACCCTTCATGGGCGAGTCCAACTCGCACTTGGCCACTTTATTTTATTCTAGAATTAGATTAGATTTAGATGTGGAATTTGTTACGCGGAACATGACTGTTGAACGCCAAGGTAAGAAATGTATCACTATACTTTTGTTTTTCGAATAAAGTTCTTCACTTAGTAGACTTGGAGAAGATAGGAATTTTGTTGAGCGACCGAACTGAAAAAAATGTGAGACTAAAACGCACATACATAGAGCATACTTTGTAGTGGTAGGACTCTTGGCAGAGTCCGCCTGGAGAAGTACCCCACCTTTGCCAGTTATTCTACCGCCAAGCAGTCATGTGTAAGCGTTACTGTGTTCCGGTTTGAAGGGAAATGTTTCCGGAAAAATTACTGGGTTTACAAATATATTGTCTTAGATCTCTGGGTGACGAGCGCTACTATTACCTCTAGTAGTGACTGGGTGCTAGGTCATGATTTGGACTCTTCATTTTCCAATAGCTGTGTGTCACTGTGCTGTTATGTGGCAGGCATGTTGCTTACCATCAGGCACATGTCTGTGATTCGCGAATACTTCCTTCCTGTCTTTCTGTGTAAAACATAAATGTAACCTTGTCCAAACAGAGATACCCTAAAGTTCATCTGACCCACGAAGATTTCCCATTGCCCGGCGCGTGGACCGTCATCCCTCTTCTGGCGCCTCTGACTGCCAAGTACAAAGCCAGCGATGTCCGGTGGGTGCTGTTCGTTGAAGCGCACACGGCCGTCAGGTGTGGCAAACTGCTGGAGGCCTTGTCAGCGGCGGACAAGCACAAGGTGAAACAATTATCTTTAGGGTACCGGACGGGGTCAAAAATACACCATTCTAATTAGTCCGTCAGCTAGATCATGGTAAAATATGGGACACGTATTCTTTGTTTTTTTCAAAATATTAAAAATCGACAAATATATAGATTATAGATCATCAAACTTCAAGAGTGGGGTTCGCGGCGTCACTCGTGGTAAAAATCGTACCCACGAGTGACGTCACGCGAAACTTCTAAGCGCTGTATCTTCGACATTTTTTGTTTGTGAAACAAAAGACAAAATACGTGTACACATTTTTTTAAATAAAACTGACGGACTTATTAGTTTGTTTGAGGATTGTATGTACCCTAATAGGGTTTTCTTTTTTTTTGTTGACAGCTAATTAATTCACTATCGAAGTCTTGTTAGCAAAATACGGAACATGTTTAATGTTTATACGTACCCAAAACGCGTTATTGAAATCCTTATCAATTTGGCAGATGTGCAAACATAATATTTTTACAGTAAAAACGCCAGAGGTAATAGAAAGGGAGATATATTATCAAACAACAATCACCTGCCGTTTATAATGAAGGTTCATCAGTAATGTCCCGGAGCTGTTATCTCTAGGAAATTGGGTTTAACAATGTATATTCCTCCACGTCTCATGTTAATGGCAAACTTTATGAAAAAAGCCTCTAGATTAAAGATGTAGAATTCAAAATTATATCACCAAGACACCTTGTGGATAGACGACAAGAAACTCCCAAGAAACAATAAGGTTAAAGGATTAAAGCCTTTATGTAATTGTTGTAGCGTTTAATATTCCCTATATCACTAGAACACTATGTGGACAGACTACCCGCTAAAAACGATAAACAAAGAAAAAAAAACTTAATTCTATAATTGTAGAGTTTAAAATCGTCTGTATCTCCAGGAAACCATGTGGATAGGCTACCCACTGAGCGACGAGGAGCCGACCATCATCCACCATTTCACGGTATACGAGGAACTGGAAGAGGAAGGTGGCTTCGTGTACCCTAACTTTGCCAGCGGGTTCGCTATGAGAATGGAGCTTATACATACGTAAGTAAAGTTCATTTTCCACTACGTTTAATCCGTACATGTTTCAGCAGTTTTATGATCACTGTCTGAAGTCTATTCTTTGTTTCTAAAATCGTGTACTGGGACTACCCAGTACAAATTCAAACTCAACAAACAAATTCAAAACAAATTCGGACAAATTTTTCGTGTTATAAACTAGGGACTACCCTAGTTTATAACACGAAAAATTTGTCCGAAAACGGTTGTACTGTATAGTAGTATGTAGTCTGTTCTTCGGTCCACCGTATCTTAATTTGCTATCTAAAAACTTTTAAAGTGTATTAACACATTGATTCTGAAATTGATCATTTGTAACCGACTTAAAAAAAGGAGGAGGTTCTCAATTCGGATGTATGTTTTTTATGTATGTTACGCGATAGCGCCACCAACCGTTAATCGGTTTTGATGGTAATTTTTTTGTTTATAGTATCGTAGTCTACAGGGACCATGCATACATTTTAAAAGAAATCGGTGTGCAAATTTTTAAAATATGTACAAAAAATTAAATTTTCGGTCATGTATTTAGACGATATAGTGACTGATTCTTATGAAATTTGGACTTTTCTGAATTTAATTCTAAATTGAAGTCGGTGTTTTCTGAGATTTTTTTTTATTAAACAAACTGTCAACTCTTTTTAGCGAGCAGTTGGAATTAAAAAGTGCAACACAAATGTTAATTTTCAAAGGTTCATTTCACTAAAAGCGCCACAAATCAGAATTTTTCCGTCAGGTGATTTGCAAAGTGGAAAGCTTGTCACGAGCCGGGTCTCGCCAAAACCGGGCTAATTCGTAAGGTTTCATAAGAATGATTAATCGGTCGGCACTCTACAAACATATATTTAAGTCTAGGACCGAGGAGCTACTATCGTTTTCACTAGGAGAGCATTACGGATGATGTTAACATTTTGTTTTCTTTCGGAAATCGTAAGAATAGAATTTGATACCTTATCAAAATACATGCGTTCGAGTGTTAGTACTTAAATTGGCTCTGGGTGTTAGTGCACAAGAAAGACGTAAAATCCTAATATTATGTATCTATCTATGCAAGTCTATTCATATTATAAAATCAAAAATGTTAATGTTTGTTAAAAATACGGTAGCTCAGGACCGGATAAAGTGGAGGGAATTGGGGGAGGAGATCTTTGCCCAGCAGTGAGACAACTGAGGATAAATAAAAAAAAAATTTGAGTGTTTGTTGCTCAATCATATCTTAACGTATGAACACATGTAGCTGAAATTGGGAACACAGTTTTAGACTGAAAGAACACATAATTATAAATATTATTTTATATATACCTGAGGAACGAGAACTACACGGTTAAAGCCGCGGGGCGCTGCTAGCAAAAATCAGTTCTCTCTTTTGGCCTCACTGGTTCACTCACTTGGTTCATTGTAGAGTCGGTTGACGGACTGTGACAAAGAGGGGCCTTTCAACGAATAAAGTGCGGGTACTTTGTTAATGTTGGCCTTTACTTTTAATAGATTGTAAAAGCTTTTACTTTTATTGAGTTTTCGAACACATTATCGATTTGGCTTGAACGTATCGTATTTTAGTAATGCGATTTCGTTGGTATCGAAGATTAAGTTACTTACTTTCTCGTTAATTAAATTTTATCTCTAAGTAATAATTAATCATATTTTTTCGGGGTATAATAATTAATAACTCAGAAGTTTAGTGTATAAGTCGTTCCAGACCAGGCTATATGTAATCATTTGTATTTACACATTTCCACCAGTGAAAAAAAGAGACCAATATCACTAGCTGACAGGCGTCTGCTAATTTATGTTGCCATATCTATATCTTAACGAGTAAAGACAGTATATCCATTTGACTGATCGTACGACTGCCCGCGTTTTATTAGCATAATTGCACTAAACCTGTTGCGAGTTCGGTCAGTCAGGCTTTTGATTCCGACGAAAGAGTGCTGGCAAAAAAAAATGGGTTTCTGCTCAGTGAAGTAGTGCGGAAAGAATAGCAGGACATCCAGCTTTACAAATTACGGTATATCATTTCACAAGTAAGTAATTTAATGCAATAATTAGGAAAACATAACATCATCAATCTACAAAATTAAAACGAACATTAAAGAAAACGAAATGAGAACCCGTTGATGTCTTTCTTTGCATCTTGCTCTGTCTTTTGAAGTTAGCATAACTCTATCTCGTTTTGTCCGATCATTCGTGGAAAGTAGTGAACGTCACACGGATATTCGGCTAATCACAGCGTGGCTTTTTACCTCGTCCTGCGCCCTGCTGGTGAGTTGTGAATGGAGATTCGTTTCATCGCCGATCAACAGGGTATCTAATCTGTGTTAACGAGCACGGCATAAAGCCCATATTTAAGTGTATTTTATTTGTCGGGTGGCAGTGGAGTCGTATAAGAGGGGTAAGACCTTAAGATAAACTCTCCTTTTGTGGTATATCAACTCACCTTTCTCCCCAGGCTCCTAAACCAGATCGAGAGCGGGTCTCGTCGCCTGGAGGCGGACTTCTCGATCGACCCGGCGTTCGAGCTGGCGCAGCTGGTGTACGGCGGGGCGGAGGCCCCGGGCCCGCTGCTGTCGCCGGACCTCAGCTTCTGCATCGTGGCGGGGGACAGCTGCGCCACCTACCCCGCGCAGTTCGACACCTGTGTGAGTATACTTGAGATGAGATAAGATGGGGTGAGCAAAGGCAATCACCCACTTGATTGACCGTACGACTTCCCCTCCTTCGCCGTTTAGCAGCACGATTGCACAATGGGAACCCGTTGATGACTCCATTTGCATCCTGCTCTGTCCTTTGTATAACTCGTATCTCGTTTTGTCCGATCATTCGTGGGTAGTAGTGCACGTCACATGGATGTTCGCAAATCACAAGCGCGGTATTGTACCTCGTCTGCGCCCCGCTGGTGAGTTGGGATAGTAGGCGAGATTCGTATCATCGCCGATCAACAGGGTATCTGATCTGTGGGGTGAGGAGTGTGAGATGACGGTTGGAGGAGGACTTTTCAATCGACCCCACGTTCGAACTGACCCCAGACCTCAGCTTCTGCATCGTGTCAGGGGACAACTGCGCCCGCTACCCCGCGCAGTCCGACACCTGTGTGAGTAGCGTGAGTATAGATGAGGTGAGATGAGGTGACGTCGAAACATACGCATGGATTGGGGTGAAATTTTGAACTTAGATTATAGTCTGGAGTAGCACATACGTTTCTTTAACCATTAAAATAACGGGAACGGGAACTGTGCAGGTATACCCACGGGGTGTGTGTGAAATACCAGTGGAGGCTACGGAATCGATCGAGAGACGTGTTAAAAGGCTCTGGCAACGACGACACCCTTAAAGTCTTGAATATCGCTGAAAATTTACTGGCTTATTCTTTATTGGATTTTCACATTTCGACATTTCGGGGAGTGTGCAACACATCTGCATGGTCTGACACCACCCTTTATTTCTATCAGACTGCACGAAACTCGAAAAAGTTCGACATCGTTGACATTCCAAAGACTCGAATGAGGAGGTTGACTCTACTTTTGTGATAAGAACGTCTAGAACTGTGGACCAATCCTGGTGTCCTCAAGTTGAGAATTAATTGAATTGGTGTCTTCTGGGTAAGCACGCTCCGTCGTATACCGGCCGTATCGTCGTTTAACATCAGGGGAGATGGTGGTCAAGCGCAAACCTGGCCGAAAAAAGGCTGGCTTGATTAAAGGTGATTGTGCCCAAAACTTTAAAAACTAGACCTTGCAGCACACATCACCCCATATCGGTGAAGAGTTATTATCGGGCAATGTGTTGTATTAATGTATAGTGAAATTACGGGGCGTAGAGATAAAACACAGCGAGCGCAGTGCAGTTAATTATTTGGAGTTTCTATGCTCTTATGGTATTTTTATGTTCAGTGTTGGACGTCCTTCCACTAGTGACTAGATCGACAGATGACCTTACACAGGTCGCTGGAAACCGCTGGTTGAAGGTTGCGCAGAACCGTTCGTTGTGGAAATTTAGGGGGGAGGACTATGTTCAGCAGTGGACGTCTTGCGGCTGGTGGTGATGATGATGTTCTAATAGCTGCGTGACACTGTGGTGTTATGAGCAGGCATTTTGCCATCTGGTGCATTTACTGCTCTCATTCTATACTATAAAAAAATCAAGTTATAAGGATGTGTTAATGTTCCGGTTGTCGGCAGGGCAGTCCCATACCTGAGAATTCCATCCTCTTCGCCGTGAAGACCTGGAGCGGGTTCCACGACACGCGCGCTAAGGTCGTCAAGAAGACCTGGGGACGACACGTCTCCAACCTCATCTTCTTCAGCGACAAAGATGGTGAGTTGGATGTACTTAGTGAAGTAGAAAATGTATTGTGTAAAATGTGCGTTACAGAATAAGAGTTACTAAAATACCAATACGGAATTTACGAAAAGAACTACACCAAATATTTCATCAACTAAAAGTAATATTCAAATTAACTGCTTGGTTAAATAAAAAATAATAGTTAATACTTAGGCAAAACAATTGCCGATTGACTGAGTTGGTTATTAAAATATTGACAACTAGCGGCCCATTCCGGCTGCGCTCGGATATTGTCATTTAAAGACTATTAATCGAAACAAAAACTATACTATCTCTCAAGTTGGACCAGACTGCTCACGGTGTGCTAATTTAATTTAAAATCGGTTAAGTAGTTTAGGAATCCATCCCGGACAAACATCGTGACAGGAGATTTATATACCTATATTAAGATAAGATTTATTTTGATGAGGATTTATACCAATGTACAAATGAAGAGCCTTTTCAAGAGGCGGCATATATAAATTAATATTTTAGAATAAAAAACTGCTTAAGGTAGCGGTTCGCGCCGCGACCGCGACGCGAGACCGCGACCGGAGACCGCGACCCGAGACCAACACAGGCACTTGACACTATGGAATTGTATGGGCGCCAGTTCGCGCCGCGACCGCGACACGAGACCGCGACGCGAGACCGAGACGCGAGACCGCGACAGGCACTTGACATTATGGAATTGTATGGACCCCAGTTCGCGCGCGCGACCGCGACACGAGACCGAGACCGGAGACCGAGACGCGAGACCGCGACAAGCACTTGACATTATGGAATTGTATGGGCGCCAGTTCGCGCCGCGACCGCGACACGAGACCGAGACCGGAGACCACGACAGCACTTGACATTATAGCTTTGTATGGGTGCCAGTTCGCACCGCGACCGCGACACGAGACCGCGACACGAGACCGCGACCGGAGACCGCGACAGGCACTTGCCACTATGGAATTGTATGGGCGCCAGTTCGCGCCGCGACCGCGACACGAGACCGAGACCGGAGACCGCGACCGGAGACCACAACAGGCACTTGACATTATGGAATTGTATGGGCGCCAGTTCGCACGCGCGACCGAGACCGGAGACCGAGACGCGAGACCGGAGACATCGAGACGGTCGCCGCCCCGGTCAAGTAGTGTCTCGTGTCGCGCTGGAAACGCATGCGTGTTATATCCAGTCGATACACCGCTGATTACGCTAGGACAAAAGCTTATTAAAAATACTTTTTGTCAACGGCGCATCGTCAGAGGCATATTTTTAACCGACTTCCTAAAAGGAGGAGGTTATACATTCGACCACCGTTTTTAGGGTTCCGTCCCCAAAGAGTAAAAACGGAACCCTATTACTGAGACTTGGCTGTCCGTCCGTCTGTCCGTCCGTCTGTCACCAAGACTGTCTGTTTGTATCTCAAGAACGGTGATAGCTAGACAGTTGAAATTTTCACAGATGATGTATTTCTATTGCCGCTATAACAATAAATACTAAAAATAAAATAAAATAAATATTTAACGGGGGCTCCCATACAACAATTAATTTGTTTTTTTTTTACAGTTTCTTGCTCGATTAGTCCGTTCCAAAATAAACTAGATGGCGCCACTAGTACACCAAAACACGCATTCGACCTCGTCGTTAAAATCGTAAGCTAAAATCAAAATTTTAGAAAAACTTTTGCATGAAAGCCTGTCTGTAGTAACTGCGATAATTTATGTATACGGAATTCAAATAAACGGCGAAAACCTCTGGCTTTTGAAAGTACCTACGTTTCCCGCCAAAACTTAGCTTCCCGCCAAACCGCATAAATAAGTTTGGTGGTTTTCAAATTATGTGCTTGAGTCAAAGTCCAAAGGATCAGTGAGCTTCAAGCTTAGACTTATCGAGCAGTTACTAAAAATGACTAGTTTTTCTAACGAAAATTGTAAAGCGCTGATTGAACTAATCAGACAGCACCCCTTGATATACGATTCACAACTAGACTCCCACAGGGACGAAAATCTGAAGGACAACATTTGGAGGAGTATAGGTGAAACCACAGAAATCTAAATACTTATTATTTAGATTTCTGTGGGTGAAACCTTAAATAAAATAGGTGTGTTTTTTAAAATTTATTTATTCTGCATAGACATACGCACATACTACTTAACATAGATGGAATCAACTTAGGCAAGCCGTGTGATACGTTGTATTTGCGATTCTACGGCTCCTTGCTGTGGCGTAAAGAAATCGGTTAATTTTGCTCTAATGTCTAGTCCGTTGCTATTCGAAAACCCTCCGGTTCCACGTAATGAAACTAAATTTGAAGGTAAATTTTCTTCTTGATTCCATCGATGTACGGGCATTTGAGTGTATTCCAAAAATCCGTCTCTTAATAGGTTATCCAAACAACAGGCAACTAAGATCATATCTGTGCATGTTTCTTGTGCTATGCCGATACGGGTGTAAAATATTCTAAACGCCTGAGACAGCAAACCGAACACGTTTTCCGATACTCGTCTAGCACGACAAAGGCGATAGTTAAATATTTCTTTGCTTAAATCGTTTTGGCGACTTGTCTAGCGTAACTAAATGCTTCATCTCCTACTAAAAATGTGGTAATATTAAGTTCGAATTCGGTAGATTTTTTGATTCTGGAAAATTAAATTATTTTTTCATGATTTTTTTCCCATTTCCGACTTTTGAAATATTCCACTATCTCCTTCTTTGCCGTAAGAGCCAACGTCTACGTCGTCTACTGAACTTGTAATGATGGTCTACACTAGCCAGGAGAACAATCGAGTAAAATTCCTTATAATTAAAATGTAACGATCCACTGTTTTCAGGGGCCCTTATTCTGACGTGTTTTCCGTCAATAGCGCCTGTGCAATAGGGTACAATCCTCAAAAAAAACTAAGTAGCCCGTTAGTTAGATTGCCAAAAAATATTGTACACGTATTTTTTTTTGTTTCACAAACAAAAAATTACGAAGATACAGCGCTTCGAAGTTTCGTGTGACGTCACTTGTGAGTACGATTTTTACTCACGAGTGACGTCGCGACCCCCCACTCTCGAAGTTTGATGGTCTATATCTTTGACGATTTTTAATATTATGAAAAAACAAAAAATACGTGTCCAATATTTTTCCATGATCAAGCAGACGGACTAATTAGGATGATGTATTTTTACCCAGTCCCTATTGTGGAATTGCCATTTATCCCAAAAGCCTTTAGATATCAACCTAAAGTCACTTTCTTTTGGCATAGGCACTAAAATTGGCACTAAAACAATCTTCAAATGTTTCAACACCTCTTTGACTATTTGAGAAATGTAACAAGGTGATTGATATACGAAATGCGAATGATTCTCCATACGCATATGTTTCTCCATTTGCCAATAACCGGAAAAAAGTGTGTGCATAACAGCAGAAGTGAAAACTAAAATAAGAAATAACTATTAAGATACTTTTGAATTATTTAACAAATAAAAATGAATGCATATTATAATAGGGTGGGGGCGGAGTGGAGTTGAGTATGCAACCAGTATGAGGATCAAACTCGGTGTACGGTTTTGGACTCAGAAAAGCATGCAGATAATGATTTTAGATTTTTTTTCACCCGTGCGAAGCCGGCGCGGGTGAATCGCTAGTTAATCATAATAATCATTTGATATTGTGTCTAAAACAGTTATTGAAGTGAAAACTTCTTTAGGCGCACCTAGACAGATATTTCGTGAGTTGTGAATTGAATTCTAGCATCATGCTCGGGTCTGATAAGAAATCTTCGGGTAAACTCGGGACCAAGGCTATTGGCCATTTAGAAATGCGTCAGCCAATAGATGGCCATGTCATGATGGCCAGGCCACGCCCTCCGGTTACACCCGTGTAGTTTCCAAAGTAAGCTATCAAATTCTGAGTTATTAGTTTTCACTTCTATCGGCAGTTCCTGTGACTGCCAATTTTTTGTAATGATACCAAAGCAAGTCTTCACTTCATGTTTGGGGCACCCCCTGTAAAAAATGGACCAATACACCTCCTGGCAACATCCAGAATCATAATTTGAGAGAGAGTTTCAGAGTTCAAAACCGTACACCGAATGCGGTCCTCATATTACGCATACTCAAGTCTATTCCACGCCTGCCTGTAAGTTAAACAATCTCTAAACGAGCAATTCTTGTATATTTATATTTATATAGAATCTGAATCTCGGAAACGGCTCGAACGATTTTCATGAAATTATGTGAGCAGGGGGTTTCGGGGACGGTAAATCGATCTAGCTAGATTGCATTGTTAAAAAATGACATTTTATATGCTTTTTCAAACAATTAAAGACTCCTAGAATATCATTAGAATACGATAACAAATTTCGCCACTACGTTCAAAGGTTAAATGGCTCAAGCGGTAAAACTCCGCCCTCGGTATCAAGGGACCGCGGTTCGAATCCTGATGATTACTTCTCATTTTTAGGGTTCCGTAAAACGTAAAAACGGAACCCTTATAGATTCGTCATGTCTGCCTGTCTGTCCGTCCGTATGTCACAGCCACTTTTTGCCGAAACTATGAGAACTACACTGTTGCAACTTGGTAAGTAGATGTATTCTGTAAACCGCATTAATATTTGAACAAAAAAATAAAAAAAAATAAAAACTAGGGTTGTCCCCCATACCAAGAACTCAAAAAAATTTTTTTCATCTTACCTACACGTGTGGGGCGTCTATCGATAGGTCTTCAAAAATGATATTGAGGTTTCTAAAATCATTTTCGTATACACTGAATAGTTTGCCCTAGACACACTTCCAAAGTGGTAAAATGTGTGTCCCCGCCCCTCTAACTTCTAAAGTAAGATAATGAAAAATCTAAAAAAAATATGTGATGTACATTACCATGTAAACTACCAACGAAAATTAGTTTGAACTCGATCTGATAAGTAGTTTTTTTTTAAATCCGTCATAAATACACTATTATTGAAACTTCGATCAAAGCTATAACGAACTACAAGAACTATGTGTACTATGTATATTATGTTACTTGCTGCAAGGGAACCCTTCATGGGTGAGTCCAACTCGCATTTGGCCACGTCATTTTTTTCGTTTTTTTTTATATACCTGTGTATCCTTAGATCTTTCAAACTGCGTAACGAATTTTAATGCATTTCTTAAATTGTATCTGCCTAAATATAATTTCAAAAAACCGAGCAAAGCTCGGTCAACCAGGTACTTAAACATTACGTAGTGAACATAGCGACACGACAGTGACAGATGCGGCAGAAGGACTAAGATCCACGGCCAAGAATAAATTAAAAAAGAAGATAGTGACAGCAGCCAGATAGCAGCAGCAGCTGTTTCTCTCTCGCTCTAGTACATTCGGTGGGCCTATATGGGGTGGCATAACATTTTTGTCCTAGTTTAGGTAGGCATAACGTTTTTAGGACTAATGATAATTTACCATATCAACTAAACGCATAACTGTCTGCGCATAATTTTAACTAGCATAACCATATATGACATAACGATAACTTAGCATAATGTTTAAACGCATAGCCATATATAGCATACAAATAACTTAGTATAATGTTTCGACGCATAACTATAAATAGCATAATATTTAAAGGCACACATTGAGAAAAATATAACAATACTTAAACATAATGATCAAAGGCATAAACTTTAAACACCTAACTAAAAAACAAGTGCAAAGAGCGGACTGTAGCAACATTATTTAAATAAAATATGTGGGTGTGTGAAATGCGGGTGGGTACTTTGACAACAATATTTATTATTCGTAATGTAGGTATCTACTAATTTAATGGAATATCTATGCAGGACTATGCAGTAGTATAACAATTTTTGTACTAATTTATGTAGACATAACGTTTTTAAGACTTAAAAACCTACACACTTTTTGACTCCGGGTGGGCTCCCGCCAGAAGCTCTGCACTCAGCCCTGAGCTTCTGGCTCCCGCATTTTTAAATACACTCTAGGGGTAGTAGCGACAAGACTAGGTGGAGTCGGGGTGCTCCGAGTCAGATTTGGACCCTATATAACCTGGTTATATATTACGTAGCACAACAAATAATTAAAAAATGCCTAAATGCGTCTGAGCAACAGTCGAATTGAATGTAGTACAATACATTTTTATGATTAAAACACATTACGCCAAAAAACAATTATGCAAAAGTTACATTATGACACTATATTTATGTTATGCTACATTCACTATGACAAAGTAAATTAGGGAAAAAAAATATGCGATTTAAACGGCATCTTAAAAAAAAATTTAACAAACAAAAAAATGCCTAAATAATATTATGCATCTCATCAATAGTCGAATTAAATGTAGTACAATAGATTGTTATGCTTAAAACACATGACGCCAAAAAATGATTATGCGAAAGTTGCATTATGACACTATACATTATGCTACATTCATTATGACAAAGTAAATTAGGAACAAAAAGTTATGCGTTTTAATAGGCTCCCCACTCGGCGGTCTCGAGTTCACCCGAACATTTCTTTCACTTCCGAGCGTGACGATGATTTTCATTCACGAAAATTCAGTGTGTGTAAATTGTACTAAAAATGTTTTCACATAAAAAAAGTGTCGAAATTTGCGGCATAGACCGCTGTATCTTTTGATTGCATTGTCTTAAAAGTTTGATTTTGTCACGGCTTCAAGGGACAAAAAATTTGAGTGCATGATATAAATTGCAACTTGTTACGTTTACGTGTTCCTGAGAAAAAAAATCTTGACAGGCAGACGAACGGACGGACAACAAAGTGATCCTGTAAGGGTTCCGTTTTTTCCTTTCGAGATACTGAACCCTTAAAATATTAAAAGTACTACAAACAATTACCTTTATTATTATACATTACAGATTCCGAATGTCGTAAGAAATTTAGTTTTAATTTTTGTGAGAGTTAGTGCTAATTTTTCTTTCATCAATATTTTTCCTTTTTCATGCATTGTTTTTTTCAATAAATTTAATATATAATCAAACTGTGTTTTATTCAGCCGAAAATACTTCCTGAATATAATTATTGTCATCAAACATTAGGTGTTTCTTGACTAATAGCGAAAATGATCCTTCTTAGCCTCTACTTATATGTAATTCCCTAATAGGTAATCTTCTTTTAGTTTTATATTTGTAATAATAATATAAGAGCAAATCATCGTCTTCTTCCTCCTCCAATAGAAGTTCTACAACTTGGTTTTCCATTGTGATCCACAAAACACAACTGACTCTATCGACAGACTCCCCATACTGAAAAGCAGCCGTGACACTTGTCGCGGTCTCCGGTCTCGGTCTCGTGTCGCGGTCGCGGCGCGAATTGGCGCCCATACAATTTCATAATGTCAAGTGCCTGTCTTGGTCTCCGGTCGCGGTCTCCGGTCTCGGTCTCGTGTCGCGGTCGCGGCGCGAACCGACACCTCAGAGACCGAGACATGTGTCGCGGTCTCCGGTCTCGGTCTCCGGTCTCGGTCTCGCGTCGCGGTCGCGGCGCGAACCGCTACCTTTACTGTGACATAACTATAATATTTAGACATATGCTGTCGCGACACTTTTTGTAGATAATAATGAGTTCTGCAAAGTCGTAGTAAATGATTTTGTTCTATCATCAATAGTTTTCGCAGCGCACGCGACGTAAGGAATTTTTCAGGTCATTTTTTTACACCTTATGTAACATTATTGGAGTTTTAGTAAGGATCCCTAATTTTTTTTTAAATATAATATAGCCTATGTTACTCGGGAATAATGTAGCTTTCCAAAGATGCAAGAATTTTTGAAATCGGTCCAGTAGTTTCGGAGCCTATTCATTACAAACAAACATACAAACAAATCTTTCCTCTTTATAATATTAGTATAGATGTAAAAACAATGTTATGTAAATCCTACTAATATTATAAATGTCAATGTTTGGATGTTTGTTGCTCAATCACGTCCTAACGTATGAACGGATTGGGCTGAAATTTTGAACACATATAGATTACAGTCTGGAAGAACTCATATCATTGCGGAATATTGACTTTCCGACGGAGTTTAGGGAGTGTGGTGGTAGTCGGTGTGCATCGAGTGACCATAAGAAAATTTTAGACAAGATGTATCAATACCTAGTTGATATCTTAAGTAATGCTGCGACGAAAACAAAAAAGCTAAGGACTAAATCTAATAAGAGAAAGTTGTGTGGGTGGAACGATTATGTGAGGTGCGCTCATCGGGAGGCCAGGCTTAAATTTGATACATGGGTGCTTCATCACAGACCTACATCAGGGATAATCTATGAGCAGATGTGTGTCTCTCGAAAAATGTTTAAAGGCCGTTTGAAGTGGTTACAAAATCACCAGGAACAAGTCAAAATGGACATTATTGCTAAGCATAGATGTAATAAAAACTTTAGTGAGTTCTGGAAGTCTACCAAGAAATTGGATATTAGGCCTGGTCTCCCGGTTAGTGTCGATGGTAAAACAGATCCGTCGGAAATAGCAAACATATTCAGAGATCACTTTAAAGTGCCGGCAGTGCTTGATTCCACTTCTAGTGAGGCTGAGTCTGGGTTCATGGATTGTAGGGAGGGACCTCTTCTGGTTTTCACTGCGAGGCAAGTAAGCTCTACAATTAAACATATGAGTGGGAGAAAATCTCCAGGACATGATGGGCTCGGTATCGAACATTTAAGACACGCTGGTGTTCATTTGCCTAGGATTTTAGCTATGTTTTTTACCTTATGTGTTAGTCACTCTTACTTGCCTAGTGACCTGATGAAAACGATAGTTGTGCCCATTGTGAAGAACAGAACAGGTGACCTCTCGGATAAAGGAAACTATCGGCCCATCTCGCTTGCGACTGTGGTGGCAAAGGTGTTGGACGGTTTGCTTGACGCACAAATCGAAAAATATTTGAAACTCCATGACGCACAGTTTGGATTTCGTCACAGATTATCGACTGAAAGTGCAATATTGTGTCTCAAGCATACTGTCCAATACTACACTGACCGTAAGACGCCGGTGTACGCCTGTTTTCTAGACCTTTCCAAGGCCTTCGATCGAGTATCGTATGATTTGCTTTGGGGTAAAATGGTGGACAGAGGTATACCGGCGGAGATTCTGGGTATTTTTAAATTCTGGTACAAAAATCAAATTAATAGAGTAAAATGGTCAAATAATCTCTCAGAACCGTACAGATTGGAGTGTGGCGTGAGACAAGGGGGATTGTCGTCTCCAAAACTCTTCAATTTGTATATAAATGATCTCATAGTTGGACTGAGTAGTATGCATGTTGGATGCCGCGTGGGTGGTATAAATGTCAATAACATTAGCTATGCGGACGACATGGTGCTCCTGGGTCCCACTGTGAGGTCCATTGGGGAGATGTTGAAAGTGTGTGAAGCCTATGCCACCTCACATGGGCTCTCTTATAATGTAAAGAAGACCGAATATATGGTGTTTGGGGTTGCAGGTAAGAGCTGTCCACAGTCAGTGGCGCCTCTCACTCTAAATGGCGTGAACATCAATAGGGTTGCGCAGTTCAAATATCTCGGACATATTCTTTCAGATGACCTCAAAGACGATGCTGATATAGAGCGGGAACGTAGAGCTTTAGCGGTTCGTGGTAATATGTTGATTCGCAGATTCGCTCGTTGCACGGACCAGGTTAAAATCACCCTTTTTAAGGCCTATTGTCAGGGTTTGTACACGGGCAGTTTGTGGATCAAGTACACCAAAGGGTCGCTAAATGCTCTACGAGTCCAGTATAATAATGTGTTTAGAATGATGTTGAAACTGCCTCGTTTCTGTAGCGCATCAGAAATGTTTGCGCAGGCCCATATTGATGATTTCTGGGCCGTGTTGCGCAAAAAAGTGGCCTCATTAGTTGGAAGGGTACGGAGTAGCGACAACATTGTTCTAAATACTTTAGCAGCAAATCCCTTCTCACCCCTGTCTAGGCATCTTGTGCACGCAATGGTCCAAACAAAGCAAACGAAGGACCTTGAATTTGTTTGCGTAAAATGTTTACAGCGTAAATTATAATGCTCCATAAATGTATGTACTTTTATAAATATAATTCAATTCTCCGACGTTTTAGTTACGTTATTTGTTAATTTTATAATTATGACTTTAATTCTGTATTTAATTTTAATTTTAATTTTAAATTATTTTGTATTTTAAATTTATAGTTATTAAGTTGTAAATGGATCTATGTTATCTGACAAATAAATAAATAATAATATGCTACTTTTTATCCTGAAAAAAAAAACAACGGGAACGGGAACTACGCGGGTAACACCGCGGGGTGCTGCTAGTTTAACATAGATTTTTTATCGGGTTTTTAAAACGTACCTACACAAATCAACAAAATATTTTTAAATAGATAACTTTTAAGATCTATAAATTAAATATACATTTTTCATCATCACCATCAGCCGGTGTTCGTCCACAGCTCGACATTACCCTCTCCCATAATACGCCGCTGCAGCCCGATCTTCGGTCTTACGTCTCCAATCGCCACCTGCCATACCGTAGATAAACTTTTATATCCAAAATTGATTGTTCGTGTTTAAAATTTGTACCTTGTTTATTATCTTAAGTTTTAGGGGCCTATTTATTTAAAAAGGTCCAATAATAACACAGCAGAATTATTTCTGTGTAGATCCGTCAGTCCCGGCGGTGGGTACCGGCGTGCCGAACACGAAGACGGGGCACTGCGTCAAAACGATGGCCATCCTGCGGGAGGCGGTGCGCCGAGCCAAGCTGATGCCGCACGTCAAGTGGATATTCCTCGCCGATGACGACACTATACTCGGGTATATTTCTTGCAAAAAATATCTCAAAATAATTTAATCTTCTCCATAAAACAAAAACCGAGTACAATTCAAAGTTAAAACTCCAACACTCGACTAAATTTTTATTTTTTTGTGAAACCAACTAAACTGTACCAATGAGACAGGTTTCGCAAAAAAAAAAAACGATTAAATCATCGAGGGAAGCTATTATTAGATTTTTGTTGGTATTTTAGCGTGTTGGTGACGCGGACGCGGATCCCTTGAGATGTATTCTCATACTCTAAAGTGCTTAAATGTGGCTAAAGAAATGTTCACTTTGAAAAATTATATATTATCAATTTATTAACAATCGATTTTGTTTTTCGTAGGAAATTAAATAATCAAATCGATCGAAAATCTATTTTCCTAAGAAATTTAACCTCAAAAATTATACTTCTATAATAATTTTCAGGGTGCAAAGATTGTGCGAGGTACTGAGTTGTTATCGTGGCGGCGATGACGTCACGATACTGGGCGAGCGATACGGCTATGGATATGGGAAGAAAGAGACGGCGGCTAAAGGTCAGTAAATTGAAACAAAGTTGCTTCTTGTTGACACATAGATGGCGCTAGAGGGGGGTGGGGAAATAATGCGGTTTTTTCCTTCCAACACGTACATAGTCAAGTCAATGACATAATTTGAATTTTGATGAAATTATATGATTTTAAATTAGTGAAGGCAGTATATTGTTTATTATTCAAGATACATATTATACACAGACAGATTTCACTTTTTTCGAATTACAAATTGCTGTTGATGCCAGTTTTTGAAGATATACTTATTTTGACGCGTTAGAAAAAAAATGAGAGTACATATTTACGATGTACGTGCTTAGCGTCAAGAAATCATGATACACTGAAGTTAGTTAGTGTTGATTTTAGTCAAGATATTATGTATACTGTGGTTGAAGTAAGACTTCTTAACGCGAAGAAATATTAATTTCTTGAGTGAGTGCATAAGTACATATGTTACACACACAGTTTTTTTTTTGACGTGACAACGTAAAGGAAATCAATGAACGCCGCGGCTGCAGGTACGAAAAAGTATCCCGTTATGTTCCGTTGCGCTCATTGTACGCTTCCGCCGCATCTAACATGTTTTGATCTGATATGTTATGACGTTGTCACGTTAAACTATCATCCGTAAACCATTGAAGTCTTAAAACACTAAGAAGCGGCACGCGCTCTGCTACGATCCCAATGCAAAATCAGGTGACGTCTCCTGATTGAGTCTCAGTCGCAACAGGAGCCACAAGTTGAGTGGACGTTCGTTAACAATTCAAAAGAACAAGTTCCATGGTATCACTTTTCACAACACACAAAAGTACACAAAGTTTTTCATAAGTACACAAAATCTTTAATTATTTCCATAACAGTTCAATGATTATTACATCTAAAATTATTTTTCCGTTGTAAACAATTTTACAATTGGCCATTTCTAAAAAGAGACAGATATACATACAGCGTAAGAGTGCAACACGACTGGCGATATGTTAGTTGCGGCTATTTTGTCTCTTTCACGCCAGTGCATTTGTATGTCTTTCTATTCTTGTCGAAAAAAATATCTAAACAAATGTGATGTAGAGCTATCTCATTTGCACCTACTGCCTACTTGTTTGTTGATGTCTTTGTCATTCATTCAAACGTCTCTCACGATGCAAGTGAAGCTGTGTGCACATTGCGTATACTTTTGTGATATTTTCGGCATATTATGCTGTCTTTATATTAGAGCGTACCTTATCTTCGTTTACTTAGTTTCATCAAAGCCGTAAACCAACCAATTTCAGAGACTAGCATTTTTTCCGTGTCGTAGGGTATGACTACGTGACGGGCGGCGGCGGCACGGTGCTGAGCGCGGGCGCGGCGGCGCGCGCGGCGCGGTGCGCGTGCGCCGGCCCGGCCGCGCCCGACGACATGACGCTGGGCGCCTGCGCCGCGCACCGGCTCAACGTCACTCTCACGCATCTGCCGCTCTTCCATCAGGTAATCAGGTTACACACACATCTGTCTATTCACTTTTAACTTGTTTTATAGCATTTTTTCTGGCTTTCTTTACGGCGTAAAGCCAAACACCAAAGCGTACAGTGTACTCTTTGGTGTATACTGTAAGCCACAAGGCAACTGCATTTTAATAAATATATAAACCTCTGGAGGTTTTTTCTTTGAATGCCGTAATCTTAATATTGGAATATGATAAAAATTGGTATATGGTGTGTTCTTCCATACTATAATTTGGCTGTGTTCCAAATTTCAACCTGACCCGTTCGACGTTACAACGTCAGTGAGCAACAAACATTAAAACTTTCACAATTACAATATTAGTACTATCTGAATCTACTAATATTGTCATTTTATCTATTCGGTTCTGGGGGCGATATACGTTTTTATACGTGTTTTCAAATAGTGAAAAACATAGGTCCCTAAGACTACCGATGCCGATAGAAGTGAAAACAAATAATTCAGAATTTGATAGCTCACATCGGAAACTACAAGGGTGAAACCGGAGGGCGTGGCCATTAGATCATCCGAGTTTACCTGAAGATTTATTTCATTTACGATCGTGACGCTTGAGCTCAATTCACAGCCCACGGAGAATCTGTATGCGGTGAGCCAAAATAAGTGTTCACTTCAAAAAATGATATAAAATTGCAGTTAAACTTGATAACATACATATTGTAACCCCACGTCTCCCCCCAGGCGCGGCCGCAGGACTACACCCGCGAGGTGCTCTCCCGCGACCGGCCCGTGTCGTTCCACCGGCACTCGTCCCCCGACCCGCTGCGCGTCTACTCCACCTGGTTCCAGCACGACGACCTGGCCCTCAGGCGGAAGACGACCAGAGACGAGCTCTAGTACCACACTCTGAACATAAACAAATAATACTACCAGTCATTCATCGCTGGTGATCTTGGAAGAAACCCCGATGATGTCTAGACACGGGTAGATGAAACTGAACCGTGCTCACGAAATACTATAGTAGATACAATCGTTTATTTTCTTTTTGACAGCACCAATAGAACGTAACTGCGTCATGTTACGCAAAAGTTTACTTTTAAATGCGAGGTTTTAAAAATATGACTAATGCTTAAATCTGCTCCTTGATCCCGTATAATAATCATCTTTGACAAATTGAGTCCATAAGTGCAGTAGTTTTTTTATAAATTACCTAAAACCACAAACGTTTTTAAAAATTTACTTTCTATGGCTATAGATTGGATCTACTATAATATCGTAATATTGTCAATGGCGGGAGCGTGCTTCCCGCGTCTCACCCCGCACGCCCCGCACGATTGCCCCGTCTAGACAGCTTCGTTGAACGACTGTATGATTTAATAGACTGTGGTAGATATACTCTGTTAATCTCCCTTTTACCTACTTACAACGCCACTCTCTTTTTCGTGGAACTAATTCCACGGTCGACCAATCACAGGTCGCTGGCATGCTGCATCGCACAAGCAATTGGTTAAGTTTAAGTGTAATGTCAACAGTTGAGGTGTCTTCAGTTTAATAATAGCAAGTGGTCTGGAACTAAGACGCGTTTTTATATGGAGGGATTTTATTGTTAACAAAATTAATGAGATGATGCGGGAGAGAAAGAGATGTGAACTATAATAGTACTGTTTCCCTTCCAGTGTTTTCTTTTTTGTTTCTTTCTTTACCTACTTACAGTATAGCGTATGAAGCCTAATTTATGTTCCCACTGTTGTTACTCGTTGCCTTCTCTTATAAGGATAGAGTCAAGGTCATAATCCACTACATTGGCTAAGTTCTCCAGAATTACACAAACATGTCCTCAAAAAATACCACAAATACTATTTTTTACAGTATTAACATCAGACGAGATGACGATGATGATAGTAGTCAAGAGAAAACCTAAACATAAAACACCGATGATAGTGGGTTAAGTTTCGAGTTGTGGCCAAAAAGTTAGCGCAATTAATGAGTTTCGAAACAAATTATCTACTATATATAAAGAACCTACATATGACAGGAGCTAACGATTGAGGTCAGTGGCATAAATGGGGAGAGACCTATGTCCAGCAGTGGACGATCAAGGGCTGATTATGATGATGATAGTGTTACCTTAGCATAGTGAAACCCATTGTGATTGTTTTGAACAAAGTATCATAGTTGCTAAGCATTTTGTTATCATAAGTAATTACTTTAATGTTTAAACTTTATACGTAAATTAAGTTTAACTGTCTCTAAAACTCTAAACATGACATTGTATCATTTAAGTAAATTTGTATTTTTAGCTGTTAAATGTGAAAATGTATATGTCTAATGCTACATAATGTTTTATTAATACATGTGCGGTAGAAAACTAACATATCAGTTGAGAAAAGATAAATAAAGTTTAATATTTTTCCATATCTATTGTTTTATTTTTGCTTTTACTAGGAAAAAGTAACTACAGTAGAACCTCGATAACTGAAACCTCAGTAGCTTAAAAATTGGTTGCCTGTAAAGTCGGTATACGGGCGAAAGTTTTACGTGACAACGACTTTGAGTGGTAAAATAATTTTACTAAAATAAACTACCTTCACGTTATCACTACACAATCGTTTTACAATTAACTGGCAACGTGTAAACTTGTATGCAGGCGCCTAAGCGAATCGGCGACTCGGGCATGGTTAGCCCGCCTAAGAGCGAGAGAGACAGACATAAAAAGTGAAAGGCACGCGTCCCTCTCACTCGCTCTCATTGTGAGCGCATTGTATTCCATACTCTAAGGTGAGCGCATAACGTGAGCGGAGCGTAACGCAGTTTCTTGAAGTGTCACCCGGCAAACCAATTTATAAGACGTTGTCACGTCAAAACCTCTATAACTTCAAAAACGAATATGTTCCCTTCCCATTAGAGCCCAAAGCCCAGAACCTTGATAACTTAAAACCTATATAACTTAAAATATTTTGTGTTTCCCTTGGACTTTAACTTATCGAGGTTCTACTGTATAAGTTTACTGTAGTGGTATGAGTCTGCAGAGTCCGCCTGGGAAAGCACTACACCTTTGCGAGTTATTTTACCGCCAAGCAGTAGGTGTTTAATTTAGAAACGTCACTTAATCATTTGAGGGGGCAATGTTTCCAGAGAAATTACATGGTATCAAAGAGTTTACATATACTACGTATAGAGTTAGAACAAACGCTTTACACCGCAAGCACGGGTCTGATCGCTCTTGCCTTGTCGCTCTTGTGGAAGTGCCATATTTTTGTCGCGGCTCATCACTATGTCGCCATAGCTAACATACACCTCATCAGCTTACGATTGGTACAAAGGAACCGTGCGGAAAAACCTGATCTATTTACTTATTCTTTATCTATGCATGATATAGCTTTTTTGTAGTCAAAGAATGGCTGGACGAGAAAGACATGGGCCTGATGGTAAGCAACGCGCCTGCCTGTAGCAGCAGCCTGCTATTGGAACATGAATAGTCCAAATCATTCGGTACGTAACACTGTACTGCGCTCGTCACACATGGTTTATCTGTAGGTATCCTGTAGTTTTATTTCACTGGAAATTATTTCAATGGAAATCTGTTATAAATGCTTCAAAGCAATTTTTTTTCGTTTTGTTTCGTTTGAGAAGTTAATTTACTTAAAAGTAATTTACTAGTATTTACTTACTCGCATGAAGTCGGTAGGAACTTTTCATACGCTGTATTTTTTATCGATAATAGGCTTGCACTTGACCGTCTTCCCACCTGATGAAAACCGACGGTACGGTCTACGATGAATCGCGCTTACCTGAAAAAAACCGGTTCTCTCTAGACCTGAGGATATCTAGATCTATCAGGTAATTTCCACTAAGACAACGTGTTCCACTGTTTAGATGTTCTAGTTACGAAAGTGGAGGCAAACCACTTTCAAGTTTTTGGACATGATCTCGACCTCATCATCAGCCATGAAATGATATTGCTGTTTGGAGTCACGAGCAGCACGACAGCAAAAAAATTGGCAGTTGCAGGGACAGCCTATAGAAGTGTAAAATTGTACAGCACTAATTTTTCACAATACTCCATCTGTATAGCTACCTACAGATATACAATAGGTACAAATTCACTTTATACACAAAACAATAAAATAAACAGTGATTAAATTTAAGATCAAAACATTTTGGGCACAAAAGACGATCAACTATGCGTAATCTGTCGGTCATTACTAAGAAATTTTATCAAGTGGATTTATAACTTGATCCTCGCTATACAAAACCCTTTCAATACCAATGAGTTGCAAGTTGGAATCATTAATTGGGGTTCCGTTGTCTCGGCTAATGGAAGTATTGAGTAACGCCGAACGGCGGAACCCAACTCATGGACTATAATAAGTGGTGGGTAGGTACTGAACAGTGAACACCTATAATCAATTTTACGTTATGACGGTGAGTTTCACACTCGATTGATTGATGGATATGACCTTTATTGTTTAGAACACGAAAATGCATAAAAAATATAGTATGTACTTTCTTATAAGAATTCTACTAATGTAATAAATGTCTAAGACTAAGAGATGTTTGATGCTCAATCACTTCGGAACTTCTAAACGGGTCTCGTTGAAATACAGTTAGATTATAGTAAGGAATAACACACACCTAGGCTACGTTTTATTCCGAAAAATAACGGGAATGGGAACTACGGCGATAAAATCACGAGGCGCTGCTACTCCTAAATAAAATTTAAAAAAAAGTAGGCAGTCACAGGAACTGCCGATAGAAGTGAAAACTTATAACTCAGAATTTGATAGCTCACCTACTTTGGAAACGGTTTCACGGGTGTAACCGGAGGGCGTGGCCTGACCATCATGGCATGGCCATCTAGAAATGCGTGAGCATTTCCCTTTGGCTCACGTATTTCTAGATGGCCATGCCATGATGGGCAGGCCATGCCCTTTCAGCATTTCCCATTGGCTGACGCATTTCTAGATGGCCAATTGCCATGGTCCCGAGTTTACCCGAAGATTTCTTATCATACCCGAGCGTGACGCTAGAATTCAATTCACAGCCCACGAAAAATCTGTCTATGCGCGCCAAAAGAAGTTTTCACTTCAAAAATATTTTAAGGACATTTCTTACGCAACTGTACCAAACACAAAGAATGAAAAATAGACATAATCGGACCACTAAATATTCCCACTGCTGGCTTGAGGCCTCACGTAAGGAGAGAGGCAAGCCCGTAATCTTACATAGGCCCACTGGCTAAGGCGACAGACGACCTATGTAAAAAATATGAATGTTTTTACCGCGAGCACAGTAAAGGCGTTTAACTTGAACTATTCTTTAATTCTGGTTTAGTTGGGGAAACGGCAACTGCCGATCCGGAGCACCAGGTTCAAATCCCACGCACACCTCTGTCTTTTCGAAGTCATGTGCGTAATGTCGCTCACTTAAAACGGCGAAGTAAAATATGAGAAAATCGGTAAGTTCTGAGAATCATTCGAGATCATGCGTCAACTACCAACCCGCATCGGGTCAGCGTGGTGGATTATGGCCTTTACTTTCTCCTTGCTAGAGAAGGCAATGAGCCCTAGCAGTAAGAACAGTACCTAATTTAGAGGAGTGCTTAAGCTTATGCTTAAGCTATTATTTTCCACAATACATACTGCATGATACCGTGTCAGTCAGGTGTGGTTACCTACATACTTACCATTAGGCTGCAACTGGTCTCAACTTCCTACTTATGTTGTACTTGTAAGGAGTTTCAAAAAGTTTCCTCACAATATCTCCCATTCTTTCCCCAGGAGGTCTGAAGCATCAAAGGCAGGCGTCGGTCATTTGTCATTCAACATCCGATACTTCGCTAAGTACGCCCTCGACTCTAACTTCGAACTTACATTTTTCATTACGAAAAACTTTTGAGTGGCGACCACGAATTATCACATTTAGTTTGCCACCTTAAACACCTTATACAAGGTTGAGATTTGAATAGCAAATGTTAGGCGTAAGGCTTTACTCGGTAAGCCCGCATTGCATTAATCAGAAATATTGGTTTCCGAAAGGCTTTTACCAGTTCTAAGCCTCTTAACCTTTCTTTTATTGAAAGGGCATTAATATCCATCTTGATAAATGGTGACGATGGAAGGGTGAATACATTTATCAAAATTCGTTTTAATAGGAAATTTTATTTGTATGGTATTTTTGAAGTGAAAATTCTGAAGTCGCAAAAGCGCTTTATTATATCATATGCGCTTTTTTTACAAGACGAGCAAGACATGTGCCTGATGGTAAGCAACTTTTGGTAAGGGAGATTGTTCTGGGTCGGTCGGTCTGACGTCGGCAGAAGCGATGTAACGGCGTATCGAGCGTATAACGGCGGAGCGGCGGTGGAGTAGCAGAGCGGGAACTTTTTGGATGGGTATAATCTTGTCAGTTCGCTAATTTGCGTACAGTTGTATATCTGTAGCTATAGGTGATGTATTGTGCAACATTGGTGATACAAATTAATACGAAAATCTTTATTAGTGTTTGCAGGTAAGATAAAATGATACAAAACATTTTAAAAGTTGACCCATACAAACTGGCCGTTTCTTCTAGACTTCTAGAGGCATGCAATATGTCTGACAAAACAATTTGTTTCAGTCTTAATTTATACAATTAAAAAATAATGTGATGTTTAATACTAATACAAAAGTTATAAGTACTAATACTATATATTTTATACTTGCTCCTGCAATAACGTGTCGGTGACGCAAATCCATAAGATTTCCCCCTACCAAAAAAATGCTCAAAGTGGCTACACAAATTTTCGCTTTAAAAATAATTTGCAGGCCACTCCACGGATTTCTTTAAACGGAGTATAGGATACAAGCAAATCTTTACAGTGGTAGGGCTCTTTGCAGAGTCCGCCTAGGAAAGTATCACGCCTTTGCCAGTTATTCTATCGCCGCGCCGAGCAATTGTGTACAAACATTACTGTGTTCCGGTTTGAAGGGCAGCAATGTTTCCAGCCAAATTACTGGGCTAAGAGATAAAACAACTTATATCTCCGCGTGACGAGCGCAGTGCGGTGCTAGGTAATGATTTGGGTTCTTCATGTTCCAATAGCTGCGTGTCTCTGCGCTGTTATGGGCAGGCATATTGCTTACCATCTGGCACATCCTGCCAGTCTAGTCACTCTATGCTATAAAAAAGAAATAATTGATAAAAATATGTTTATTTGATTTAACGAAAACTTTCTCAAATAAGATTATAAATTTGAATTCAGATATTCATATATTTTTGATTTGAATTCGAGAGTATTCCACAAAAGACCGTTAGATATTCCGAGCTGAAATGGCGTTCGCTCGAAATGAGAGAGATTTCATACGTTCCATATCGGTTTTGAAGACTCTTCGTTTGAGGAGTCATAGGGGCCGGAGCTGGGAAGCCCCTGGGGGCTATAGAACATTAATCACTGGTATTTATTATATTTGATATTGTTTAACATTCATTCACTGCGCAATGTAATAATTCGAACAAGACTAAATCACAACTAGGTACATGTGTATTGTGTAAAGCTAAAAATACAAACCAGGCGTTGACGTAGAGTTCACCGTCTTCAGTAAATTGCCGTAAAAATTGTGGTGAATTTCCACAGATTACAGAAATAACTGTAGGTAATCTGTGTGAATTTCATATAGGTACGTAATAAAAATCATGACAACGATGTATTAATGTTTAAAACCCTGAAGTTAATTTTCGTGGATGGCGTTACAAAGACTCGAACGAAGACGTTTGACTCTACCTTTGTGATAAGAATGTTTAAGCTGTGGAACGTTGCCTGGGGGTACCCCCCCAGGCAACGCCCTTCCCACGATAGTTACTATTTTAGTTTCTTCAAATAGGGAGTCAATCGGTTTCTTCTAGGTCAGCACGTTTCATCGTTGCGTAACGTTAGGCGAGATGGCGGTCAAGTGTAAACCTTATTAGTTCAAAATAATTTTAACCGAAAAATTCAGGTACTCGACTAAATTTCATAAGAAGCTACTCCAGATAAATGTAAGCAAGTTTTAGTTTTTGTTGACACATTAAATACCGCTGCACCGTTTTAGATAAAATTTATATGGGACCATCTCTGTAGCATTTTCTACCAAACAAAAAATAATCTATACTAATATTATAAAGCTGAAGAGTTTGTTTGTTTGTTTGAACGCAAGGATCTCTGGAACTACTGGTCCGAATTGAACGATTCTTTCTTTGTAGGATAGTCCATGTATCGAGGAAGACTATAGGCTATTTAACATTACGCTACTATCAACAGGAGCCGAGCAGGAATGAAAAATGTAACAAAAACGGGAACAAATATTGCTTTTTGAGAGCTTTCGTTGCGTGACAGCATGTGTCGTATTTTAAAGGTATCGTCATTAGAACCTAAAGTAACCAAATTTGTTCAAAATTTGAATTGGTACGATCGATTTTCGATAGATGGCGTAGCAACGCGCGCGCGTTCAGCTAGTCATTAATATGTATCATTCACAATTAGCAGAGCTATAGGGTAAGATAATTATGTATATAGACATAAAAAACATACAACTGAATTGAGAACCTCCTCCTTTTATGAAGTCAATTAAAAAGAGCAACGTTTGACACATGCTTCATACTCGTGAACGAGTGCTACTTATCTACTACTTATCTACTACGTATCTTTGGGTACGCAGATGATAGCACCGTTGTGGAGAGTTACATGTCTAGCGCGAGAGCCAGCGGTCAACAAACTAAGGTATTGAGAGAGAGTATGGTCGAGCGTTTGAACTTGGCCCTTGAGGCAGTCTCTGAATGGGGCGAAACCAATCTGGCCAAGTTTAATGAAGGAAAGACGCAGGCGTGTCTGTTCTCCGCAAAAAGGAGTCAATTTCTACAGACTCCTACTTTTCGAGGTGTATCCGTGCCGGTTACTGATCATCTTGAGCTTTTGGGTGTTACCCTGACATCTACACTCAACTTTGGCTCATATATCGAGTCCAAGGCTAAATTAGCAGCAAAAAAACTAGGTGTCCTCTCAAAGGTGCGAAAGTACTTCAAGTCTGAACAATTGCTTTTATTATATAAAGCACAGATTCGCTCTTGTATGGAGTACTGTTCGCACCTTTGGGATGGATCGGCTAAGTATCAGCTTGAGGCTCTGGAATCGATCGAGAGGCGGGCTAAAAGGCTCATAGGCAATAATTCTCTTGTGCGAAAAAGACTGCAAACTCTTGAACATCGCCGGAAAATTGCTAGCTTATCGGTTTATTATCGGATACACTTCGGAGAGTGTGCATCTGATCTGCATGATCTAATACCACCTAGCCCTTTTTTCTATCGGACTTCTCGTAACTCGAAGAAGCGGCATCGTTTCATGGTTGATGTTCCAAAGCCACGAACAAAGAGGTTTGACTCTACTTTTGTGATAAGAACGTCTCGACTGTGGAATGAGTTGCCTGAGTGGGTTTTTCCCGATGGTTATAATCTTGGTGTCTTCAAATCGAGAGTGAATCTGTTTCTTCTAGGTAAGCACGCTCCATCTTAGACCGCATCGTCGCTTAACATCAGGCGAGATGGTGGTCAAGTGTAAACCTATAAATGTTAAAAAAAAAAAAAAAAACTTGCGCGAGTTGGACTACTCGTGGCACAAATGCTACACAGATATTAGAACTTAGTTTTAAGTTTCCCTCCAAAATGGTCAATGGCGCAAAGACAAAAAAATATTTCTGACAAAGAGCACGGATACTCGAGTCCGTGCCAGTTAAAGTTTTAAATAAAAAAAAACGATTGGTGTAAATTAACAAAGATAGAGCCCTTAAACTTCCCAGTGGTACTGTTTGATGTGTATTTTATGTACCTGATAAAATCATGACGACACTGTAGGAACTTAAGTATTAGGGTTTGCCCTTTCCATAATTGGCAATGAAGATGGCTCTAAGACATTTGTTTGAGTTCCGGAAACATTTCGTATGAATTATAATCTTCCAGATAAGGTGGCTCGGCCTAGCGCCGTCTCTGGCCTCCACTAAAACGGGCGCGTCTTGAGCAAAATGCAAATAAGCGAAGCCGAGCAAATCGTAAATCAAGCCACTCGGAGTCGCACTCCTTATGCAAGGCTCCATTGTGGGAACAACGGGAATCCAGGCGTTGCTGTGTATTGCTTCAAGAAAATGCTGGGAATTTGTTGTACGGTTTTCTAGGAAGGACGCTTTTAATAGATAAACTCACATGAGATAAATTGAACGAATGCTTCGCCGCTATGGTAGTGTATAGATGTCTTAGATAAACAATATATGTAAAATCTTTGATAGAGGTGGACACGTAGTATACATGGATTTAGCCTGAATCTGTATGAAGGTGTAGGTCATCCACTGTCTCGCGGCTATGCTACACACGGTTTAAGCTCACTCAAGCATGTTTCCATTGCTTGGGGTCTTTTCTAACAATCAGAGTAGGTAGCCACAATTCACTACGCTGAACAAGTTGAAGTTGGCGGACAACGTTTGTTCTCGAATTACCTATGTGTTTCTTATGCTGATTTCCTCACGATGTTTTTCTTCATCGTTAAAACCAGTGATAATTACAACTTTGCACATCTGCACTTGAAAATATAATCAGAGCTGTTGTGTGTCACGCCATCATAGGTAGGTAGGTACGTAACATACTTCTTTTTCTATCACATTTCTATGTGGAAAAGTTAGTAATATTAATTCCATCCACCAGCTGACAATGGAAACCACCCCGTATGTGGCAGAAGTGCAAAATACTTATCAAAAACACATCCCGCTGCGGCCTTTACGCGAAACTCGATTCCAATCTTTGACAGACGATTACGTGAGGAAAATGAACAAAAAAATATCGTGTAGGTGTTATACTAAGTACGGGGAACGGGCGGGGGAATGATCAATCAATACGTTGATTGGTGATTCCCCTACTCCCAGTATCTGTCCGATACTGGGTTTGGCAAATGGTTTCGGGAGTAGCGCAGGTCGCAGTGATCCCCTAAACAAGGCCAGTGGACTATCCTTCTCGAGGTTGCCGCCTGTTACTTGACCGATTACCCTCTGTAATTGGTATAACAAAAACCTCTGGCCGAACCCCATTTCTTTCCCAATGCCCTCTCCTTGTCCCAAATTCCCCCCACCATATCCCACCATTCCACACACACTACACAAGCACACCACATATACACCACATACAACCACTCATTTAGGCACGCAACCACACACACACATACAGATCACAATCACGCCTCATTTAGAAAGTACACCACCACACTCAACTACACTCAGACACACTATACAAGCCCACACATACGACCGAACCGTGGCGGCCTATATCCACAACTCCGGCCCACAAGGCCCTGGGGCACCAAATACCCCCAAAAAGTTGCGCCACACATACCAAGGGCAGGTTGTGTGTGAGTTTTAAAATCCAGCTCAAAAACCCTAATGATGTCGGCACAACGAAAAAAGATTTTACCCCAGGAGGGTACCACTGGCTCAGCCAGCGGAGAATCCCTCACCGAGCCCAGCTCGGTCTGCCCCTCGTATTCTGGGGGGGGCAACGTGTGCTCTCAACCAGGCTCCAGCCTGGATTTATCAGGCCTCATGAAGGCAATCCCAGCAACTCAACCCTCAGTCAAGTCGCCGTGGACTGTAGTCACGCATAAGCGTCCCTGCAAAAGGGAGTCCACCCACGCGAAGGCTGACACCCAAACCCAAGGGCAGAAGAGCAGACCAGAACGCGTTCGCCATAACAGGCGCGCGAGAAGGAAAGCACTTCAGCCTAACAAACCCAAAATCATCGCAGCAGCGGAAACGCAGCGCGAACCCACACCATCCACCTCTACAGGGGCGGGACCACCACCGCCACCACCACCACCAGTTCCCAGCCAATCGGGGAAGAACAGGAAACCGAGAGGTGCTCGCGGTAGACGGACCGCTGCGATGGCTCCCATTCCTGAAAAGGAACAGCAGGGGAAAGGGTCTTCGACGGACGAGAGAGCTTCATCGAAGCGCGCTCGCCTGGACGAGACCCAATCTCCCAGAGGGGACGCCAAACGCGCGAAGACCGACCCAAAAACAAAACGGACGGTGAGCTACGCAGACGCGGCTCAATCCCACCTGAAGGTGGTGATTACTACCGTCCCGCAGAGGGACCTCTCGCAGACCCAGGCAGAGGCGGTGAGGGTAGCTGTTGCTCGCAAAGTTATCCAAACCGCACTGTCTCCATCTTCCTCGAGCGCGCCCGCACCGTCTTTCCGCGGTCGACCCTTCCTGTTGGACGGGGCGTTAGCGATGTGGTGCGAGGACGCGAATTCGCTCAGCTGGCTGGAAGAAGAGGTGAAAAACATAGAGTCACCAATTCCTGACACCACCCTCACGGTCATCAGGCAGTCGGACATGAAGAAGAGGCTCAAGGCTGGGCTTCTAATTCATACCAGCATTACCGACCCTGCCATACTGCAGCGAGTCCTTTGTGCCCAGAATCCGTGGTACAATGTGGACTCGTGGCAGTGCTACGATATGACCGTGGACGACCAACCACAGGACGCTATGGGCTCCGAGGATAAGGTAGTGCACCTTACCCTGGGAATACCTGAAGACCAGAAACAGACGATCCTGGACCGAGACCGCCGGGTAGCCCACATTACGGGGAGTGGGTACATCCGCTTCTTCTCCACAGTCGAAGCGAAAACGGCGGAAAAACAACCCGCAAAAACAACCTCAACGAGTGAGACTGAGGCAAAGGAGACGTCGACTCCGGAGCCCTCAGCTTCCGCCCTCAAACAGAGTTTGAGCGAGGTGGAAGTAGTCTCACCGTTGCCGAGTGAGGGGTGCTGCAGCAGTGACGAAGATGGCGTCCTGCGAAGCCCATAGCCCCCTCAAGTTCATCCAGACCAATCTCCAGCACAAGCAGATAGCGGCGGCCACTCTACGCAGAGTGCTGGAGAAGAACAGCAAGACCGTCGCCATGATCCAGGAGCCCTGGATCAAAAATAATAAAATCTGCGGTCTCAGTAACATCGGAGGTAAGTTAATGGTAGACACTACTGTTGAAACCCCAAGAACATGTATTTATATGCCTAAAACAACAACAGCCACTTTGCTTAACCAATTCTGTTCTAGAGACCTCACAGCAGTGAGACTTACTACAGAAAACCAAACCGTCTTAGTACTAGCATCAGTGTACCTGCCGGGTGAGGGGGATATTCCCCCAAAAGAACTGGCCGACCTGGTACAACACTGCGAAGAACATCACTGGGAGCTGATCGCATCCGCGGACAGCAACGCTCACCACTCGCTGTGGGGAAGTAGAAATACCAACAAAAGGGGTGAGTCTTTAGCCGAATATTTATTCCAGACAAACCTCAACATTATGAACAGGGGTACGGAACCTACTTTTGTAAGCTCTAGGTACCAAACTATCATAGATATTACACTGGCAACCAACGCGGTGGCTAGCCAAATCGAGGGATGGCACGTATCAAACGAGCCATCTTTTGCGGACCACCGCCGCGTTTGTTTCCAACTGCGATATAAGTCAACAGACCCTGTTCCATATCGTAACCCCCGTAAAACCGATATAACAAGGTATACAGCATTATTAAACAAAACATTAGGAAACACACACCTAACTGACACAACACTTTGTACAAACAACATAGAAACGAACGTACAATTGCTAACAAAAACACTATTGGATAGTTACAAACTGGCATGTCCGGTGGTAAAATCAAACAACGTAGGTAAGGGTTCTTGGTGGGGGCCAGAACTCGAGAGACTACGCCATAAACTAAGGACGCTCTATAACAGGGCAAAAAACACCAGATCCATGGTGGACTGGGACAACTACAAAGCTGCACAAAAGCATTACAAGAGGCGAATCAGGTTCCGCAGAACGGAATCCTGGCACAACTTCTGTAATAGCATAAATTCAACAAACCAAGCCGGAAGAATAAAGAAAGTTCTAGCCAAAGGCGAGCTCAACCTCCCGGGCTCCCTAAAAAAGGAAGACGGCACTTACACAAACACAGACAACGAAACAAGTGCAGTACTTCTGGAGACTCACTTTCCTGGATGCCAGATCACAGGAGAACCAGAGTGGCCAGAAGAAAACCACTGCACACCAACAACCCAAGAATGGGAAGTAGCAAATAAGGTAGTAACCGCGGATAGAATAAAATGGGCACTTAAAAGCTTCAAACCTTTCAAATCCGCAGGGCTGGATGGTATATTCCCAGCGTTACTACAATGGCAACCAAACCAGGTAACAGAGCACCTTTTACCAATTTATAGGGCCTGTATAGCCTTTAAATATATCCCGAAAACATGGAGGGAGGCGAAAGTAATTTTCCTACCAAAACCCGGTAAGGAGGACTACACGCACGCCAAATCGTTTAGACCTATTAGCCTAACGTCTTTCCTTCTAAAAACGTTAGAAAGATTAGTGGACCGACACTTAAGAGATGGGGCACTAAAACATAAACAACTGCATCCTCAGCAGCACGCATACAGAAAGGGTAGATCAACAGAGTCAGCATTGCATATGGTTGTGCAAAAGATAGAATCGGCTCTTACAAACAAACTTTCAACACTTGCAGCCTTTATAGACATAGAGGGGGCATTTGATAAAACAATGCACAACAGCATAAACCATGCTCTATGCAAACTCAAGGTCGAACCAGTGATGAGGAACTGGATCACCGAGTTGGTCAGTAAAAGAGCAGTCCAGATAGTGATGAACACTACCATAAGGGCAAAGGTAGTAAAAGGATGCCCCCAGGGTGGCGTCCTATCACCACTATTATGGAACACAGTAGTAGACAGCCTCCTAAAGACGCTAAATAACAGAGGGTACACTACTATTGGTTATGCGGATGACCTCACTATACTGATTAGCGGAAGCGCTGAAAATGTGCTTTGTAAGTCCATGCGCTCGGCTCTTCAGATTGTAGAGAAATGGTGTGGCGAACATCAATTGTCAGTAAATCCGAAAAAAACAGAGCTCATTCTTTTCACCAACAAAAGAAAGTTACCAGAACTACAACTCCCAAAATTATTTAATACCAAACTCACCCTATCATCGCAAGTGAAGTATCTGGGCATCATCCTTGATAATAAACTGAACTGGGCGAGTCATATAGATACAAAAATTAAGAGGGCCTGTCTAACTTTTTGGCAATGCCGGAGACTCATTGGGAGAAAATGGGGTCTCAATCCAAAAATTACACTGTGGTTGTACACTTCAGTGATTAGACCCTCTCTGACCTACGGATCAGTTGTGTGGTGGCCCAGAACACAACTGACCACAATAAAAGCCAAACTCCAAAGTCTGCAACGCCTGGCAAGCCTAGCAGCCACTGGATGCATGAAAACCACACCATCAGCCGCTTTGGAGTATCTCTTAAATTTGAGACCTCTACACTTAGTCATACAAGAGGAGGCCACTGCAGCCGCCCTGCGACTAAGAGCTCATGGACTGTGGAAACAGGGTACAGAAACAGAACACACAAAAGTTCTGAAACGGGTGCTGAAAGAAATACCACTTCTCGAGGCACCCATGGATAGAACAATATGCCAACACGTCTTTGATCGAAGATACAATATCCAACTTAATGCAGAATTAAAAGATAGCTCTGGTAGCAGAGAAGTAAGGATATACACAGACGGCTCCAAAACCTCACAAGGTACAGGAGCCGGTGTCTTCTCAAATGATTTAAACATAAAAATATCAACATCACTAAGTAAGTTAAACACAATCTTTCAAGCCGAATGTATCGGTATCACCAGGGCGGCACAGGCGATCGCAGCCAGAGATGTCGGGGACTTAAACATCAAAATTGTCTCCGACAGCGCGTCAGTGCTTCAAGCCCTAAAAAACAACACTATAACCTCTGTCCTTATACTGGAATGTCACAATGCACTCCAATCCATAACAGGGACGAACAGAGTAACCCTGCAATGGATTAAAGGACACAGCGACTCACTAGGTAATGATGCAGCAGATGAACTGGCCAAGAGAGGAGCAAAGGCAATAACATACGGTCCGGAACCTTTAATGCCTATACCTCAGGCCCAAATAAAATCATGGCTGCAGGAAAATACCGAAAAAGCACATTCAATGGAATGGAGAAACATTGAAGGTTGCAGGCAAACAAAAATTGCTGTTCCGGTAGCAACAAAAAAACTTGCCCGCAACCTTATCAGACTGAGCAGGGATAAGATCCGTAAAGTCATAGGTACTATGACTGGCCACTGTCCCCTTAACAAACACTTATTCAATTTAGGTGTAACAGATAGCCCTCTGTGCAGAGGATGCATGGAGGAAGAAGAAACGCCACAGCATGTGATTGTGGAATGCAGGAGCGTGGCGGATCAACGGGCAGAATTCCTCCACTCCCCAGCAGCAGTCCCGGAGGCCTTCAACAACCTGAATAGGTTGCTTGCCTTCTGGGATAGCCTGGGATGGTTGGAGTGATAGGGAAGTATGAGCCACGCACAATGGCCCACTTTGAGAGGCTAAGTGCGGAAACAGCCCCGTCAAACTAAACTAAACTAAACTAAGTACGGGGAACAGGGTTTAAGTGGAAATCCTACTGTAGCTCTTCTTTCCAGGTAATATATTACTTGAATACAGGCTCCTTTTAATCCCGTTTAAGTTAGTGATTCTTTAACCGCTACATAACCTAGAAGGCCTTCGAATCTAGCCACAAATGGAGCAACCCTCATCATATTTGCGTTTTGGCTGGCAAGATATAACGAAGCCAAAACTAGGAGCACGCCCGTGACCCGACGCGACGCTAAACAATAAGATCATAACGCTACACGCTACACGGTCTCTACAGCATCAAATACAGCGTCGGGCTAAATAGCTCGTGCCATAGTGATGTTACCAAACCTGAACTAAGGCTGAAACCGAAAATCGAGAGAAAACCTGAAATAAAGGCAGGTTGTGCTCACATTACAATTTCAATGAAAATTGTGGCATTTTTTTTAAAAGGTACCTTTGACATTTGGCCCCAAGCGGACCCTATAGCCCATCAAACTTTGGGCTAGCGCTAGGCCCTACTAACTAATCTTACTAACTATATCACATTTACGTACAAAAGTAAATCATCGCTGAAATCTTTTCAGATATTTATCATACTCACTTACTGTATGTATGTTCTCAACGAGTGCTACATCTCGAATCTCGTAAATGACACAAAAAATAAAATAATAAGTTACATTTCGCTATATATCTTACTCTAAGCTCATTTAAAATATGTACCAACTTATGTAGGTCTAGAGAATCTAATCCACATGCTTAAGCCCACTCCCAGCTGGAAGAGTGACGATATATTACCACCACAACGGATCGGTCTACGTTTGATAGTGACACGTTCAGGATGTAACACTCTTATTTATGAGGGAACTGTTAACTTTTGTTTTCTAGTAAACCGCCTCATGAAATAGGGGTAAAGCTAATATTTATTCGATTATTTCTAACTATTTAGAATCAGATAATTCTTCAAATAGTACCTAATACCTACCTAAATTACTTTATCTCCTTATAAACTACTAATATTATAAAGAGGAAATATTTGTTTGTTTGTTTGTAATGAATAGGCTCCGAAACTACTGGACCGATTTCAAAAATTCTTTCACCTTTGGAAAGCTACATTATTCCCGAGTAACATAGGCTACGGCAGATGGCGCTGCAGTTGATATCTAGGTTATTATTCGAGCGAAGCCGGAGCGGGCCGCTAGTCTCCTTATAAATACCACTAATACTTTTGTAGTGATAGGACTCCTGGCAGAGTCCGCCTGGGGAAGGACCACACCTTTGCCAGTTATTCTACCGCTAAGCAGTAATGTGCAAACGTCACTGTGTTCCGGTTTGAAGGGTAATGTTTCCAGAGAAATTACAGGGCTTAGAGATATAACAACTTAGATCTCTGGGTGACGAGCGCAGTGCAGTGCTAGGTAATGATTTGGACTCTTCATGTTCCAATAGCTGCGTGTCACTGTGCTGTTATGTGGCAGGCACGTTGCTTACTATCAGGCACATGTCCTGCTCGTCTCGTCACTACTTATTAAAAATAAAAAATAAAAAATACCAATATTGGGAAGTCTGGATTTCACACTAGGTGGAGTCCTGTGTCGTGAAATCCAGTAGATGATGGCGATAGAAGATGAATCCGTGTTTGTCCAACATCGGATCGTTACCCCGAATCTCATCCACACATCCAGTCCTCCAGCCCTATTTCGGCCGTGGCCGTTGCTGCTTGCCATATAAAAGGCCGGCGCTGTCCAATTTATTTTATTGGCGTTTATATCGGTCCATCGTAAAGATGGCATCTTATTCGTGGTGCTTAAGAGCGGCGTTATCTCCTCGGCTTCTATCGTAAAAGGAAATTCCAGTTAAAAGGCGGATCATTTGAGGGTATTTGTTTTTCTTTATTGTGTCAGAGTCAGCTTATAACTCTGGATATATTACTCTATATACTCGACTCCATATATTCCATTTGTCTTTCCGAGTAATTACTTATCTTACCAAACTTAGAAAAAGGAGAGGGTTAAATGTTTCCAGAGAAATTACAGGGCTTAGAGATAGAACAACTTAGATCTCTGGGTGACGAGCGTAGTGCAGTGCTAGGTAATGATTTGGACTCTTCATGTTCCAATAGCTGCGTGTCACTATGCTGTTATGTGGCAGGCATGTTGCTTACCATCAGGCACATGTCCAGCTCGTCTCGTCACTCTTCATTTAAAAAAAAATGTACAGCTGTATTTGAAATTATTTTTTTTAGCGCATTTGAATGTAAGAGTGAATTTTTGCAGACGAGTTTTGAACTTACAATCCCCACCCCCACCATTGTGGACCGCTCGTTCGAGGTACTGGGCGACTACGGCTTCCTTTACTTTATACAGTCAGCTTAAAAGAATCTGAAAATGTTTTGAAATGCAAAATTTCACTTGTATTTTTCATGCCGAAAGGTAGTAGAGTATGACTCTCTTAAACTGTAATTAATCTACTCATAATACGCAAATAAAACAACACCATAGCTAAATTATCATTTTGTATTTTTAAGTAAAGATTTAAAAGAAAAATAATTATCGGCTTTTGTCAATTATGAAGATAATACAATAATATGTAGTTTCTTTATAGGGTTAACAATAACTAAATTAATGTTTTTTAAATTTAATATAAAAAACTCAAAAATTAGGAAGAGGAATAAATAAGTGACTAATATGGTAAAGTAGAAAGTAAATCTAAACTAATCTTATAAAGCTAAAGCGTTATTTGTTTGAACGCGATAATATCAGGAACTACTGGACTAATTTCAAAAATTATTTCACCGTCGGACATGTTCGTGATCACTGTGTTATATAAGTTTTAGTACCTGGGTGACCGAGCTTTGCTCGGTTTAAATACTAAATATACTTAGATACCTACAGATAAAAGACTCCAAGAAAAAGATTTTCTTAAAAAAAACGAATTGAAAAAAAAAGAGAACAAGACCTCTATGAGCGCCCGACTTCCCGTCTGAGCTAATTATGCTGTCGCGTTATGCAGCGAAATTTACCTTCACATTCTAATGTCTAATGTGACAGTTTTTCATTGTCTAAAAACGCGCATAATATGCGTTTTTTTAATGAAACCTAGTTAGATCGATTTATCGTCCCCGAAATCCCCTGCATACATAATTTCATGCAAATCCGTCGAGCCGTTTCCGAGATTCAGATTCTATATATATATATACATATTTATATAGGTACAAGAATTACTCGTTTAAAGGTATAAGATATAATGTACCACGAGCGAAGCGAACCGCTAGAGTACTATAAACTTGTAAATGTCTAGTTGTATAAATTAAACGCATTCTTTACCGATAATAATAGAAACAGGAAACTAGACCGCAAATGAAGTGGCTGGAACGGAAATAGAATGAAGGTACTGCGGCAGAATTATGTTAGTCAATTTTAAACTTAATAATGGACGTAGATACATTTATGAACTACTAGCTGGGCCCCACGGTACAGCTTACGTAACAGACAGACAGATTTAGTAGAGGTAGTATTTATTTATAATTATAATCAGTTTTTCGAACTACGAACAGTCCGATAGAAAAATGGCAGGGTGGTAATAAATCATGTAGACCAGCTTCACACTCTCCGAACTGTATCTGCTTAAATCTAGGACTTTGCAGCGTTGTTCAAGACTATGGAGTATTTTTCGGCCAAGGGTAGCTTTTTCTACAAGCCTTGTAGCACGCCTCTCGGTCTATTTCAGATCCTTCACCTCCATCTGGTACTAAAACTACTATTCTATACAAGAGTGAAACAATGGTTGGTGCAACATGACCAACTGCTCAAACTTGAAATACCATCGCACCTTTGAGAAGACACCTAGTTTTGTGGTAGCTAATTCAGCCTTGGACTCGATTAAACTGTTGTATTTATTAAAACCTTTGCCCGATCTTGCGGTATACCAGGTAAAACATATCACAGGCTTCAGCTAGAAAGAATAAACTTAGTTCTATAAAATCGATAGCCAGCCGTATGTGTGAATTGTCGTACTTTCCATTTTTTCTTAATTTCAAACAAAAGCTGAGTAGATATCGAAACGGCTTTGACTGTTCACACTCCAATACTCCCCGGCTTTGCGGGAAATATTCCCAAGCCCCTGATCCTCGGTAAATATGCCCGGATAACAGCTTGATAAAGGGATAACACCTAACCAGTGCTGCCTAACTTAGGAAACAAAAAACAGTAAATTCGGATCGAAAACAGTTATCTTATTTGTGTATTGTTGCTGTTGGTGATCCAGTTATTCAACAATAAGATATGTAAAAATTTTACGATTTGTTGGCCATAATCACTGGCTTCAAAATTGAAGAAGCCAACATGCGAAAATGTCTACTTGTGAATATCCGTCAAACCTTAGCAAAGCGTTTTTAATTATTAATAATAATAATAATACATCTTTATTTCAGACCCAAGATCCATATACAAAATGTCACTAATTATCTATTATCGAAGTAAAATAATTATGTACATTATAGTAAAAATAAAACACAAACAAACAAAATGTAGTCTTTTAAGTGGCAATAGCCATCCATCGTCTGTACGTTTCACTCAGCAGTAGTCTATCCGCTAACCCCTTGACAATAGCGTTATTACACGTGCTCACTCTGGACATAAAAGACGAGATCCGCTTCCGTTGAATCGCGTTGAATGTGTCAACTCGCGCTTCGAAAAACATCCCTGACGCGCTACAGTAACGTTTTAGACCCATCAGGTGCCTAAAGATGTTATTATAGGCTACTCTAATAGTGTCATGCGATTTCAACGTGTACGTCGTCCAAAGCTGACACGTGTAAAACGACTGACAAAACGATTTAAAGAGCGTAATTTTCACGTCAGGCGCGGCTTGTGGAACTTACGCGCTATCATATTGCCAACCACACATAGAGCTCGCCTTTGTCGCTCGATGTCCTCATCGTCTCGGAGCGTCGATGTTACTATATGACCAAGATACTTAAACCCGTCAGCCACTCTCACCGGTTCGTCATTGAGACGAACCTCAGGTATATGTTGAGGTCCTTTACCCGCCCTGAAAACGACCATTTCCGTCTTTTTACTATTGTAAACCAAGTCGTGCTTACTTGCGTACCTCTCACATATTCCTAGAAGTTTTTGCAAACCTTTAATCGAGGGGCCGATCAGCACCATATCGTCAGCGTAGCTAAGACTGTTGACATATCTCCCGTCCAGCCTGAGCCCCACCGGAGCGCTGCTCAGTTCCACGATCAAATCATTGACATAGACAAATATTGCTTGGTTCTCTCCTTATGAAAGATGTCTCATGCCTCGGCCATGACACATTGTCAAAATAACAGATGAATGGAAAAACCTAACAAAGGAATAGTCGCCAATTGCGGCACCAGTGGCGTTAATTTTTAATTTTGAAAGCGAAATTTTATAAAAATACGTCATTGTTAGTAATTTGATATCTTTTTTTATGTTGCGTATCTTTTTATCATTATATATTATGAAGACGCCCCATGTGATCATAAAATGGGCAGAACAGTTATTAGTAACCTCTTCCTGTTTAAAAAAATCTCAAATTCAGGTATCTGATACTAAAATAGTGGTATTAACCGTTTTCTAACGAATTTATGTGCCAATGGTATCTTAAGTGCATTCTCCAAGGTTCAAGTCCATCCTCCTTGTAGTCATAGATGACGAGGACCCTTATTGTTTTCGAGCCTACAGCCTAATCTGGTTCACATCCAAAGTATGGGAGTTATAGACACAAAACACCTAACGACTCGAAAACAGACATCTACAGATAAAACAGGTACTGTAGGTAACACTGCTCAACTGAGGACGACCCCGGGACACTACAAATAGGGTTCGGTCACGATCTAAACGTTATTTTGTTAACCGCGCTCTCATTGACTCGGGGAAGGAAACATAAATGTAGGGAGTAAAGATTTCTAAAATATTTCTACAACGTGCCCCGCATCGAGGAAAATTCTGATTTCTTTTATTATTTCGGAACTGAAGTTTTACTATCGTATTCGAACATTTACTCAAGCCCAAAAATTGTGAACATTTTGAGTTTTGAGCAAAGTTTAAAGGCAAGACTTACAGGCAGTGCAGGCTTCGCTCAGTGGTTTCAGTCACGTACTTCTCGTATCCATATCCAATGTGCTATTTGTATTATAGTCGCTTAACATCAGACGAGATGGTAGTATAGTGATAACCCTAGTATAGTGATTTAGTAGTGGTAGGACTCTTGGCAGAGTCCGCCTGAGGAAGTACCATACCTTTACCAGTTATTCTACCGCCAAGCAGTAATGTGTAATTGCGTTACTGTGTTCCGGTTTGAAGGGCAATGTTTCCAGAGAAATTACTGGGCTTAGATCTCTGGGCGACGAGCGCAATGCAGTGCTAGGTAATGATTTGGACTCTTCATGTTCCAATAACTGTGTGCCACTGTGTTGTTATGTGGCAGGCATGTTGCTTAGCATCAGGCACATGTCCTGCTTGTCTCGTCATTCTTTAATATTAAAAAACCCTTTATCCATAATATTCTTTGTAAAACATGTTTTCGTGGGAGGTAGGTACAACAAACTTGTACTAGTAGGTATACCTGAATTAAATGAACTAAACATTTTGTAAAAGCATCAAACCGCTTAAGAAAAACGCTATTATTACCATATTTCTTCATTTTTCTGCACCGAGCTCCATTCAGAATAACGGCATCGGTGCTATAGAGTTTTTACTATGCAATCAAGCGTCCATAAAACGCTTGCAATTTTCTTCAGGGTGCATAACAATCAAGGGTTCAGTATAGAAACAAGAAAAACCTCTAACAGTATTTACATTGTTAAATGAAATAAGATGTACCTTGTCTACTTGCGCTGGTATAAGCAAAAACTAGGATCCTACAAAAACGCTTTTTATCACAAACAAACCATTTGAAACTTCTTTTCACTTTTGGCGCACCACACACAGATTTTTGTTGTGTGAATTGAGCTCAAGCGTCACGCTCGTAAATAAATATATAAATATATTGGTGGTGGACAATTCACACACAACACCATCTGACCCCAAACTAAGCAAAGCTTGTATGATGGCGGCCAGATAGCTGATATAATACTTATATAGTTTTAAATACATACTTATTATACATAGACACACCCAGATACACAGTGCAAACATTTGAATTCATCACACAAATATTTGCACTGGGTGGGGATCGAACCCACGGCCCTCGGCTTCGCAGGCAGAGCTACTAACTACTAACCACTTAGCCACAAGGCCAGTCGAAAAAGTCGAAATTAAAGAAATCTTCGGGTGAAATATAAGTATGGCCATCTAGTCTAGAGTGCAATGCTTAGAAGGCTTATTTAGCCGACAATGCTTTGAAGAATTATTCCAAACTAGCAGCGCCCTCCGGTTTCTCCCGCATATTTTTCAAAGTAAGCTATCAAATTCTAGAGTTATAAGTTTTCACTTCTATCTGTAGTCCCTGTGACTCCCAATTTTATTTTTAATTTAGCTATGGCAGTTTGCCTCACCAGACGTCGACATCGAAGTTTGGTAAACGAAAATATCATCGTGTGTACACACACAGATTTTTGTTAATTTTCATAATTCGCTCGACCGACATTGATAAAAATGATGTTACCTGGGAAGTTACACTTTGAAACAAAAAAAAAACTGGTTCAGGCATCAAGTGATCGGTGTACCTACAAACCTACATACATAAAAAATACTCTGCGGATTGAGAAGGGTCTCCTTCTCAATCCGTATTTTCACTATCATTATTATCCGTATATCCGTATTTTGTGCTTTTTTATACGATTTTTAAGAACAAGAATCTAACATTCCTCCGTAAAATCGACGAAAAGAGACAACACACAAACTATAGTTTTTCGAATGTTACCATCAATGATCTCTAATGTAAAACAAGCTCGCTAAGTGAACCCGCCCCGTTCTGACCGGAACCAATTTCCCGATGTTAAACGAGTTGCTAGTTGCAGGCTGCTGTTTAAATTACGTTATTAATACGTAAATTATACCCTAAGGTTGTATAGGGTTAAAATAATATTTTAAAAATCTTAATTTCAGCAAAAGACTCGTAAAAAATAGCATAACAATATTGCTGTTTGCGCTCAGAAGTTTTATCCGCTTAGTTTCCAATTTCGTTATTATCCCAGGATAAAATTAACCTACATATGTGTTATTCCACATTATTATCTATTTACATACATATGTACCAAATTTCATCCAAATCCTTCAAGCAGTTTTTGTGCAAAAGTGTAACAAACACCCAAACGTACTCACAAACTTTCACATTTATAATATCAGTAAGGAAGTAAGGATTATATTATTACTTGGCTTATACTTTAAGGTTTACTTAGTTTGGGTTTACGTCAAAAGTTTTTGCACGTGTGAACACGTCTAAACTCTATTTTACTCCTGTAATTTCCAAGTTTCTCAGAATTTAGCTTCGCCTGTAAATATCTCACGGCTGAAGATGTAGTGCATAAACTTGTATCGTCAACCTCGATACGTTAATTCCGGCTGCGAGTTGCACCAACTTCCTAAGTATGCTGATGAAGGATTGCCTGAAACTTTGACTACTTTGAGCTGCAGTAAACCCGCATGCGAGCGCTTAGTCGCATGCCTGCAGGTGATAGGCAAGCTTGTAACTTGCTCCTTCAAACTAGCGACATAATACTACTTTGCGCCTTCGAGACTACTGGGTTTTGCAGGAAATGTACAATAAGTAAAAATTCGTAATGTGGTAGAGACTAAAACAAATTAAGCTGAATTCAAAAATAGGCCTTAACTGCATTATTTTTAAATCAATAAATATGCTCAATCACGTCTTAACATCTGAACGACCCGAATCGAGTTGAAATTTAGAACATAGGAAAAACTTAATTGGATTATAGTCTGGAAAAAACATATAGGTAGGTAGGCTTAGACTTTACATCCCTGAAAAACAACGAGAACGAGAACTGTGTAGTTAAAACCGCAGGACGCTGCTGGTTTAGTTTTTACAATGGTTGAACACGTTACAAGGAGCTTAAATTCTGTACATCTAAGAACTTTAATTCACCTGCTTGTTTGAAGCCAAATAGGTAGAAGATACCTATTATTATTATCCTTACCTCTATTAGGTAGTATCTATTTGGTCTACTCTAGAATAGACCTGTATCGCAGATGAAACTTACTGATCTTATGTAATCTTATGCAATTTCTTACAGGATTAAGAGTACCGTGGTTTCACTCGTGTTGTTCCCATGTAGCGTATATTATGTAGTAGCGTAAATATATTCCAGACTATAATCTAACTGTGTTACAAATTTCTAGCTGATCGGTTCTGCCGTTCCGACGTGATTGAGTAACAACATCCAAACTTTGACATTTGTAATATTAGTATTCGATTTAGGATTATATCCGTAACCTAATAATCTATTTGAAGTCACCCAAGTAAGAGGTACGTGATCCAACAGAGCGACGCTACCAGCATTATCGAAACCTGGCGCGGGGTAGCGATCCCAAGGGCGTGTTTGCTTTGCAGGGAGACTTTTCCTTTTTATAAAAAATATATTGTACATGCTTATTCGTTCATGTTTTTTACACAGCCGTTTAAATATTGACGTAAAATAAAAAAATGCATCCTTTTTCCTCAAAGTACATTGAGAGTTGGAAATGAATCATAAGGGTAATATTATATAATTCATTTTCATTTTCCGTGTTTATAGCTCTATATTCGGTAGACAACTGACCCCGAATTTGTTATTATAAAAGACTGTTATGTATCCCAATAATAGCATAAGTACCAATATACTTTGTGTAAAACCTTATACACATTGTAGTTAATGTTTCTTCTGCTACACTGTGTAGATTATTCTATGCGTCCGCTACGTCGTAGCCCGGCCCTTGCCCGATACTGTAGCAGTCATAATAATAATTATCAGTCAGGGTCAGTCAGATCAGTCTAAACATCTAAATCATGAAAAAATGACGGTTTTTACTGAACTTTTAAAGTACATACTTACGAAAGGCGAGATAATGCCCTCACTCATTTTCTTCGAGTCCTGACAGAATTTTTATTTGGAACTTTTAATTAAATTTCTTCGACGTTTCATAAATAATAATAGGTTCTGGTTAGGATATCTTGTTGTCATGGTGTTCGTAACGTTGTACCAGCATGTTTAAAAAGGAGAATTGGATATTTCATTTGTATGCATTAAAATTGTAACCACGGATAAATAGAGTTAAACATAGCTAAGAACCATCTACTTGGGTGTCGTAAAATTTTAAAAAAATTCACTTCAAATAATTTAATTGAATAAGTATACGAACAAAAGAAAAAGATGCTATAGAGTATAGACAGATACACTGACACACACACACACGTCTAACTCATATCACACCCTTTCTTAGCATTATACATACAGTTTCCTCGGTATCCATCGCCAAGTACGCTCATATACCAATCGGTTAAAACATATTAATTTAGCATCTCTTGAAAATCGCCGCAAATACTCGGACTTTGTATGTCTTTTTAAAATCATTCACTCTTTAATTGATTCCCCTTCTCTCCTTTCTGGCATCAACATCAATATCTCTCCCAACTCACGCAGGTCTTTTGAAAATACATTCTCACTTAGTGTGTATAAGAACAATACTTCTCTATACAACCCCATTGTCAGAATGTGTCGCTAATACAATGATATCCTCAATAAACATCATCAATCTGTCGATACATTTGAATGTAATTTAGCCAAATTTAAGCGAAATATATTAGCCATTATTTAATTCCAGGGCAATTAAGCCTTAAACTCAACAAACATGTTATTAGCTCTACAAATTTTTCGTCATCGTAATAATATTTTTTAGCTCATGCTGTGTACACATATTTTAGGTATACGATTTGGAACTGAACCTATTATTTTATAACCTTGTTAATTAAATATAATTGTATACTGTTTTGTGTACCTTAACAATAAATAAATAAATAAATAAAAGTTTAGTTTGCAGAATGTTCAGGTGATCTTGGCGGTTTCTTCTTATTATATTGAAAAAAAAAACAAGAAGCTTTTTCAAAGTAAAAGCCTCCTTCCCAATTCTCGTTCCTGACACGTCGGTGACTAATTTCCCCCACAAAGAGGTTCCATAACTTAGTATTCGCGCAGCTCCTCGGGTCGGATCGTCCGCTTTATTTAATAACCGTCTTAATAAGCGATCATAATTCGGGTGCGCCCACTCTGGGTACAGAGTACGATATATAAAAGAGGTATTACTTCGAAACGTGATGTTCTATTACTGAGAACGTCCCATTTCATAATTCATAATCACTTTGTTAGCGATAATGGCTAGGTACAAAAAGATCTAAACGAAGTTACAAATAAAAAAAAAACAACCGAATAATTAAGAACCTCCTTTTTAAGCCATGGTCATCTAATGCCGATAATAAAGCCCGCCATACACGCTACGGTCTGCCAGAGAGGTCTACCTGAGCAGTTATAGACTACAGGCCCGTGAACAAAATTTACGGGTCAAATGAACCACCAGGAGACCTATGTAGGATAATAGAAGGGTATAAATTAATAAGATTCAGCACTATGCCGTCACTTGTAAACTGTCCAACTGAGTGCAATTGAAGAGGGGGGGTTGCAATCCTCGATCATTTCTCCTTGTCGCACAGTTGTCGCATTATTTTTGTACGGCGCTGCGGAATAATAGATTAAAAGAGGTATTGAAACGATAAAAATTATAAATTTTAACTTTTTAAGTATTAGTTTGCCAGAAAAAGTACAGAGTACGAGTAATTTACAGAGCAAATTTGGTCATTTGATTAAGTACGGCATTGGTTCCATACAGTTTCAATACCTCTAATCTATTATTTCGCAATGCCGTACAAAAATCATGCGATAAGGAGATATGGTAGAGGGTTGCCACCCCCCCTCTTCAATCACACTCAGTTGGACAGCTTACAAGTGACGGCATAGTGCTGAATCTTAATACTTTACACCCTTCTATCATCCTACATAGGTCTCCTGGTGGTTCATTTGACCCGTAAATTTTGTTCACGGGCCTGTAGTCTATTATGCCTACGCAGGTAGACCAGAGTGTGTGTGGGAAGCCTGCACAGGCGACCGGAGCAAGATCGAAAATCAATTCTGTTCGGTTGGACTGCGCAGGCATAACTGCACAGGTAGACCTCTCCGGCAAACCGTAGCGTGTATGGCGGGCTTTACGTCCGATTTCATAATTACTTTTTTTGCGAAAATGGGTTGGTACAATAAGGTCTCAGATTAAAGAAACACAACAGAATTGAGAGCTTTCTATTTTTTTTCAAGTCGGTTGATATTGTGTTTAGGTAACATTTTGTACAATTTTACCAGGTTCAGATATTTCTTTACTTTTAGTTCCTCTCCAAGAATGTTCTACTCGGTTAGTGTTCCGCCGACCACGGACCAGTGTCCATGGTGTCGGTGGAATATTGACACAATAAGTGGGAGCCGCTAACAGGATCGGGGCCTGAATTTGTTATGAGTTACGCGTCTCCATTGTTTGAACTCTATATTTAAGTTTTCTTTTTGAATAGGGCGAATGAAAGAAGAAGCTGCTTTATGCACGATCATTTTATTGCATTATATTTAACATTACTGTCCATTTATTGGTCTTACTCGTACGTATAGGTAGTACTAGGTCCTTGCATATGAAATTGGTGTATTGTCGTCATCAAATATCTCAAATATTCCTAACCAAAGATGGTTAGGAAAACGAATTTAAAATTTAAACAGCTATTATTACTTACTCATGGTTTTTTTCGGTCACTCAGTTTACAAAACGGAAAACTTGAAATAGGGGATGCTAACACTAAACAACAAATTTTATAGGATATCGAAAATGCCCTTTTTATAATTTAATATTACTTACTAAATTAATTAAAAATGATTTTAAAATTGCTATATTTTTAATCGGTTGTTAATGAAGAATTGAAGGCTATTGTGGAAGCGGACCCATCGCAAACCGTCGGACAGACGTGGTTTCATCAATAAATTTATTAATCAACTTTGGTCTCCGGCCGTCCTCGGGGTTCGTTCTGAAGGTCTTTAATCCTTCGAGCCGAATTCTGCAGCACTGGTGCCACGATAGAACTCGTACTCGTAAATAACGTGATATTTCAAGTTTTCTATTTGTAAACTGTGTGACTGAAAGAAAAAACCAATAGAGAAAAAAACAAATGAATTACGGTTTTCAAAACACAAAAGCATGAGTACCTAAATAGCTGTACCTATACATTTGAAATTGGAATTTCTAACCAAGGAGGAGATATTTGAGATCAAAGCGGCTAGTACGACAAAACACCAATTTCATAATATATTTTAGATATATTTTTTTTAAATAAAGAGTGACGAGACGAGCTGGACATGTGCCTGATGATAAGCAACATACCTGCCACATAACAGCACAGTGACACGCAGCTATTGGAACATGAGTCCAAATCATTACCTAGCACCGCACTGCGCTCGTCACCCAGAGATCTAAGTTGTTATATCTCTAAGCTCTGTAATTTATCTGGAAACATTACCCTTCAAACCGGAACACAGTAATGTTTGCACTGTGCTGCTTGGCGGTAGAATAACTGGCAAAGGTGTGGTACTTCTCCAGGCGGACTCTGCTAAGAGTCCTACTGGGTCACCACTACTAGATATATAGGGATCTAATATTTACAGTTATTTAAGTGTAATATAAGTTGTATCGTTCCCATTAGATTTGATTGGTATGGAAACTAACGTGGTTGTAACACTTTTTTGATTATTTCACGGATAATTCGCATGAGGAGGTAACCGTTAGTGTGCAACCGGCGGCCTTTTTCAAGGAAAAGACGCAGTCACACCTGTGCACTCTCCTAAAACCTTTGCTTAATTTGGGGCTAAATTACTTGGTAGTGCATACCGCAAAGAGTGGAATTCTCTTCAAATTCGGTGTTTCTAAAAATATATGTACAACTCAGATCTCTTCCAGCCTAGAACACTTCAGTTGCTGAGGTTTTTCTGTAGTCTGAGTACCTGTGATACTCACGAGCATGCTCCATTTTCCAGCACATTAACGTTTTCCATCGGGCGATTTGCGATCAGACTAGCCCATTTTGTCGTACCTACACGCCAAATGCTCTAACTAACTCTAACAACTTTAGACTTTTGTCAATTGAATTATAATAGTGTTTTGAGGCAACCTCAATACATAAAATCATGTTTATAATGGTCTTTGTTTATAATGAAATAAAATAAATAAAGAAATTATAATTTAAGCGCAGAAGAAAAAATAAAGTTTTTAGTCAGTTACAATCTGATTTGGAGTTGAATTGAAAAGTTGGAGTTTCTCGGATATTTCGGAACAATGGAACCAGTTTCCTCAGAACACAACACAAGGGGAATCCCAAACGAGCTCTTAATAACACCTCTATGATATCGCCATCCGCTCGAATCCAGCCAACCCGTCCCAGATTTATACTACAAAAAATATTCTCAGCCTTATTGCTGTAGCAATAAGAACTCTTTTAATTTTTAATAGTCAGTAGTGGTGTAATAGTCAAAGGAATTGAATTTCGGAAACGTGTTGGGATACAGTAATGATGTGCGAACGAGTTCGTTGCGTGGAAATGAGATTTTTGGTATTATTATGGAGGGAATGGTCATTTCGCTTGAGAATTGCACCGTTATAAATGAAACTAAGTAAATCTCTTTGTGTGGAGATAAAGTTTTGTCAAAATCAACATCAATTGCACTTGTTTACCGTGACTTAAGGTTAGTGGGGTTTGACATTGACCGACTTGGTACAAAACCCAATATATTGGAGACATTGCGTAAGAGTCAATCTCGACCTAAGTTATATTTAATTATTTCCCGACATTCTAGTTGCGTTAAAACTGTACCTAGTCGTTACGAAAAGACTTCGACGCCTTAAACGAGAAGAAGTCTTGTGACCACGGCCGCTGTCTCTCGACCAAAACGCCGGAAGGTAACTAAAATCCATTATAGATCAAGCTTAAATCCTTTATCGTGTTTTCAATGTGAGTTATAATCACGGAAGTTTAAAAGCCCGATGAAATGGTACAGAAATATTCTAGATAAATACTTTTCAGTTTGTTTGTTTCAGATAATGTTTTATCATTCCCACACGCAACTCATTTGAACGGATTTAAAAGTAACGTTAATAAGCTAACACATTCACTTTTATTATCTCATAGATTTTGTGTAAAATTTAGTTCTTTTACAATTTTATTTTATTCTATTTCAAACATTTCTTTTGTGGTGTGTATTTATTTACGAGACTAGGCCATATTATCTGTAGTCAGAATACTCAGCATAAGCGTGACTCACTGCTGTGTCAAAAGGCCAAGACAACAGATAAACTCTCCTTAAATAGGATTCGTCAAAACAACAGATACGAGTATTGTAGACGTAAACGGTATACAATAACACGTTCATAATTTAAAGAAACATTTAATAATGAAGTTCCTACTTCATATATTTACAGTTTTAGTCATATTTCTTACTGTTGAAACTCAAGGTGGTCTGATCGACAATATTTTTGGAAAAGTGACGAACACAACAAATGCTCTAAAACAAGATGTAAGAAATGTTTTGACATATAGCAAGAATGTAGTCGGTATAGAAACGCCAGTTGACAACAGAACTGAGGAAGAAAAGAGAGGATTCATCGGCGGTATTTTACATACAACAAAAGAAAAGGTACACAATGTCCGCAACTATTTTTGGAATACAGACGCAAATGCAAACGATGCCGGGCTATTCGGGAATATGTTTAATCGTGTTACGAATTCCCTAACAAAAGTCAAAGGCTCTCTACTAGGAGACAAACCTACACACCCAAGGCCTCCAAGCGATAGTGAAAAAATGATTCAAGAAGCTTTGAATAAACTTTTCTTCAGAAATGGGACCCGACATGAGCATGGAAAAGCTTTCCAAGAAGCTATTAACAATTTAAGAAAAAAGTTGGAGGAAATTAAGAGTAATTATACAAAAACAACGGAAAGTCCTGTTCATCATGGTGAAGGGTTGTTAGATGTTCGAGTTGGCCATTTAAGTGCAGAAGATGTCAATGAAAAAAGTCCTAGCAACAACGAGGTCTAAGATACTGTTAATAATTAGAATAGATCAAAATATGTGATTTAAAATGTGGTGACAATGATCTTGAGTTTCTTAATAAAAGTTTTGAAAAGAGTTGATATTCAAGTTTTTTTTTCAATTTAGTGACGTGCATGACGTTAGCCTAATGGCGTTTAATGCGCCTGTTCAAAAGAGCAAAACGGTACGTAGCTATCTGAACATGAAAAGTGCAACCTTTGCCTAGCACTGCACTGTGCTCGTGACCTACAAGTATGAGATGATTAATCTCTAGCGTGATCAGAGACAAAGCATATGATTAAAGAAAACAAATAGTTTAAGAATGATTATGGTCATCTCTGCAACTGAGTTATTGAGGACAAAACACAAAATGACTTTCATATTAAACTTTCTGTATAATAAAACTGCCATTCACCGGCTTTGTCGGTTGTATTTTGTTTGGACTATATTATAGTACAAATATTATTCAAAAAATTCATAGCAAAACTGTCAAAAATCACTTAATAAAGTGATTGCAATAAAAAATAAAAAAATATTACGTGATGTCATAAAAATATGTTGTTTAAATCAAATAATCAAACTATCCTATCCTACTAATATCATAAATGTCAATGTATGGATATTTATATATTTCGATGTTTGTTGTTCAATCACGTCCTAACGTATGAACGGATCGGGCTAAAATTTGGAACACAGATAGATTATAGCCTGGAAGAACACATAGGCTACTTTTTATCCCGAAAAAAAAAACCAACGGGGACAACGGGAACGGGAACTTAGTGGGTAACACCGCGGGGCTCTGCTAGTCATTCTATATAATCACTGTCACCAATAGGGGTGTTTATTATATTATGATCATGTAAATCTTTAGGAGTTGCTCCGCATCAAACCTAGGAATAAATGTACGCGATGTAATTAATTTTACTATTAGTATTGGTTTTAAAGACAACGTAAAATATCGCAAATAAACAGAAATGTTCTATGCGTTTATAGTCCGGTCAATCTAGATATTCAAGGTACATAAATAAACAGCAAGCTATAAAAAGTTTGGTGCCTTGGGGGTGTATTTTTGTAAAATGCTAATTACAGCATTTTACAAAATTACAATTACGAAACTCATTATTTTAGCCGTACTCAATTCGTACGAAATTTCATGGAAATATGTTTTGTTTTCTTTGGAAACGTTGCCCTTCAAACCGGAACACGGTAATGTTTGCACATTACTGCTTGGCGGTAGAATAACTGGCAAAGGTGTGGTCCTTCCTCAAGCGAAGGCGAGACTTTGCCAAGAGTCCTACCGCTACAAAATTATGATCAATGTGTTATTATTTTGGAAACTTTTTTTGTGCTGGCAGTAAAGTGTAGTTATTGTATAATATAGTATACCACATTATTAAGATAAGATCATCTAAGGCAATAAAGCAAGTACTCCTATTTAACGGCCCTCTACAAATGAAATCTCCACAGGACCATTTCTGTAATATAATGGGCGAAACTCAATTAGCTTGCGACATAAAGGCAGGCCAAAGCGAGCCTACAAAGAAGCCTCGTACGAATTACTTACAGATGATATACAAGCATATGGCGCGCATTTTGAACAACTTTTACTAAGGATAAAAAATCTACCTTGAATTAAGAAAAATCAACAATTTAATTTATTTAACCATCAACAACTTAAATCTTTTTTTTTTAAATTCGGATTTTTTGTTTAATGTAAAGTGATGGGACGAGCAAAATATTTGCCTCATGGTAAGCGACACGTCTCTTCCGGTGTGGTATAGTTGGTTGCTTAATCCCATATTTATGCACCGACCATGCAAAAATAATTGACCCTCATATGGCTGACAGTAATACTCGGTACAATTATATTGAACGCTGTTTCGTATCCGTCTCATAAGTTTAGAGTTTGACACAAAAGCGATGAAATGGACCTACCAGTTTCAATTATTAATCAAAACAAAACGAACGTCGGGCGCACTGGTCTAAGCAACACGCTTGCCCATTAGCACAACCACGCAGATATTTGAACGTGAACCTTTCAAATTACTGCCGCAGATTGTACTGCGCTCGTTATCTGGAGACAGGATATATTTTCTCTTTGAACAGTAATTTCTCGAGAAACATTGGGCAATATTTTAACCGGAATACTGCGAAAATATAAATAACTGTAAATATTGATGACAATCGTTGTTTATCTTAGTGGGGTATTCTCCCCCGTAAATGTAAAGGCAAATACCTTTACACATCGTCCACTGCGAAGGGAGACGGCTGGTGTATAGGGCTCGCTACCACTAGAAGTGGTACAAAGGGTACCACGATACCCTACCGACTAAACCCCCACAGATTTCTACGGTATGACATCATGTCGTGAGTCGCGGGGCCACTTCTCGCACTCTGATCAACGACCTTGACTTAAAGACACCGTCCTTGCGGGTTTGGCTCGCGGGGGAACGGAACCCCCGCACTTTAGTAGTGGTAGAACTCTTAGCAGAGTCCGCCTGGGGAAGTACCACACCTTTGTCAATTATTCTACCGCCAAGCAGTAGTGTGCATACATTACTGTGTTCCGGTTTGAAGGGCAATGTTTCCAGAGAAATTACAGGGCTTAGAGATATAACAACTTAGATCTCTGGGTGACGAGCGCAGTGCAGTGCTAGGTAATGATTTGGTTCTTCATGTTCCAATAGCTGCGTGTCACTGTGCTGTTATGTGGCAGGCATGTTGCTTACCATCAGGCACATGCCCTGCTCGTCTCGTCACTATTTAATTAAAAAAAAAAAAAAATTTTGCTCCAGTGGCGCGCCGGAAACCAAGACATCCGGAACTATGATGCGATAGACCACGATGAGAGCCAAAGTGCTCCTCCGGGCTCGCCCCCGTATATACTTCCACTTCAGTGGATGAGCGAGAGGTGTTCACAACTTTCGCTACTCCGCCTCACACAACCTCTCGGTGTCGAGCATTCCCACGTTGAGGTTCCCGATCTTAAGACTCTTTGTGGACATTCACACAACACTAACTAGTTCCAAACTACATATGTAAAACTTCACGCGTTTGAGCCAGAAAGCTGATAAATGCTTATACAGTATTGCTTGGTGGTAGAATTTTTTTTTTACACATGGAGGAAATGTATTTACATTTCACCCTTCAGCCCGAGGAAGACGGTTGGGTTATGTCGGACTCGACGCGTCTTCTTCCGCTACCTGTCGTGGCTTGCCCATTTCCGGGCCCTCATCTGGGATACATTTTCGTTACCGGTGCACCTGAATCCAAGATACGCCGTGATCACCTCAGTAACCAAGTAGTAAGTGGGCCGCCTTAAGGTCCGCCTAAACGCCCTCGCGTCTGGACACCTTAAGTCTCCCGCGACTAATCAGATCTGAGGTCCCACCACACACACAACATGTCGGCTGCAGAGGACACACATCAGAGTAGAGCGCAATGTAGGCGCTCCTTTCTCCAGCAGCCACACCGCGTTCGCCATCTAATGCTGGTGACCCCGTCAAGGTTCCATAATACCAGCGGTACTCTCCCGCCGCGGCCTGCAGCGGCAGAAGTATAGTACTTCCCCAGGCATGCTCTGCATGTCTTACCACGACAACAAACTAATAATGTATGAAATATTGTTTTATTATAAATAATGATAAAGTATGTTTGTGTAACAGCGTTAAAACAACGTACATAATTAAGAACGGGTATGACCTTCGCCTTTCAGTATAGATACAACATGCATAAGAATAGGACACAAAAGAAGTTAAAAATGAAACATTACAATGAAAACCAAGGTAAATTATTATAATAATTAACGAATACAGTGTAATGATGGTTGACATATTCGTATTCACCTTACTGATGTGTATCGAAAACATGAAAATCTGGTAACACAAGGATATTTTTTTAAGTAATCAACGTGTGGTTTAGCAAATTTAATGTATTATAACGATGTCACGTTTAGCCAATACTAAGCCAACATGGTCATCCCATAAGCCCCAATTTTTAAAGTACTTTCGCATGAAAATGCAAAAGCGAAAGTGGTTGTCCTATTATTTTCCTCTCTTTTTTTCCTAGCTGTACATTAGCTAGTTGCTACTGTGTTACCGCAAGAGGGTAATTAACCCTTCGCTGGGCGCGTCATTCCTGTTTCGCAGGTTCCTTGGAATACAACTGAGGGTAGTGATTTATGCGGGTAGTAAGCAAGGTCACAGAAGATAAAGGATGATTTAAATTAACTTAAGACATTGCAAATAACATTCTTGTATATGGACTAGAGACTGGAAATGTATTATGTAGGATCCAGAAACACTCTTTCTTTGTTCACACAGTTAGGACTCGGGACCACTCTTACAAGTGTAGTATACCATACTTAGGCTGACGCAAACCCTGTACATTTTTTAAGCAAACCCATTTCAGTATTTTTGCCGTTTACGAAGCCGAACGAATGAACTGAAAGAGACTTGAGTATTAGTTTGTATTATTTTGGTAAAACTTTTGGTCAAAATGCACCATCAAGTACTTACGGTTATTTCATCTTCTTAGGAGAAGATTCTTCATTTCGTTGTTTTTATTGGCACATCTTAGTTTCTTCTTGGTCATTTCAGGTTCAATGGGGATGGAACCCTCGAGTTTTTTTCTGCAGTTATCACCGCTTCTGGTTGACAAAACATCCATCACAACAATATTGTTTTCTTGCATACGATGATCTACATCCATCTCATTATAATTCTGAATAATATCGTCAAATGTTCCCGGTAGGTTTGTGTCGTGTTCCGATTCAATATCGATGTGATTTATTGCAACTTCGTGTCTCCGGCGGCGCCTGCTGCGACAACTTTATGTCTGCGCTTTTGTAGGCCGTGTTACATTAGATACATACGACCAGTTTCATTCGGAGTCATTTGAGGATCCACTATCGTATCTCCAAACAAATTTACAAGTCTTTGTTATCAATGTCTCATATTTTGTTAAGAGATTCGTGCTTCATGTCTTTGGGTTTGCTAAAGGACAATACCTGTTGACATCGTGATTCGTAGAACAATTTCGGGAAATGGCAAATTGTTAGGGCTCCCAGTCCTGGGTCTTGAACTGATCCCTACCCCTATCAGATAAATATTGCTAATACTATCTTAAATGCTAAATCTTCGGGTGATGACCGCAGAGTAGAACTTTATACTGAAATAGCTTCGTGGTACTGTATAGTGTGCATGGCACATGGAGAGGCGTGTTGCTTCCCATCAAGTACATGTACTCGTATTGCTTGCCTAGTTACTCCAGAAGTCAAAACAAAAAATTACTTTACTGATTGTTTAGAAATTAATTCAGAAATAAATAGGTAAGTATTCAAGTCATCATACAAATTTTAAGTGGCTTTTTGGACCCTCCATTGTTAGTTCGTTCCGTCATTTGACCATACTCGTGGTAGGGTAATGAGTATGTGTCTCTGGAGACGTCCCCTGCTGGTACGAAGGGTGACATGAGGCTCAGGGAACTTTGACAACTTTATGATCACGTGTTGTTTATGATTGTATGGCTTCACATAAATAGATCCACTTCTAGTAGATCGATGAAACGATTGCAAAGATCTAGGATTAATAGGACTGCGGCACAAACATTAATATGTAATAAAATTACTAGGTTTGTGTTAAGGTATTTACTTTTAAACTGTAATGGGAAAAGCTTACCATTCGTTGATTTTTTTCAGCCCCGACGCAAAAAGTCCATTCTATGTGTGTTTGTCTGTGTGTCTATTTGTGGCACCATATCTCTGGAACGGTGTGTACTTATGTTCTCCGATTACTCGAAGGCCAATTTTCAAGACTTTCCAGACCATCATCATTATACAATTTAAAAAAGCGGACAAGCGGTTATTCAAAATTCTGTAAAAAAAATTCGATGTTATTTTCGTTTAGCGAAATCCATCTTCATAGTTAAGCAAAATTCCAAAGTTCACATAAAACAAATTGGAATTAAGAGTATTTTTACATGGAAGGAAAGTTTTATCGTAACTGGTTCCTACAGTTTGTATTCTACTCAATTAAATTACATTTTGCTTTCTAATTTTTTACAAATTTGACGTGTTTGACGAAATCATTTCTTTTCATCATTAATTTCGTCGATAATAATTCAGTAATAGGGCACTGTTTAAGTAGATTGTGTTTCCTAGTTCGCGTCTTTCATGGGTCTAATCCGTCCAATAGCAGCATTGTTCCCGAGTTGTACTGTACAGTCGGACAGACAGCCTCGCGCCGACCGCTTTAAATTGGAAGCAAGATAAACTAGCGATCGCTCGCAAACAGATTAAATTAACCCCCTTTTATGTAGGGTTCGCAGAAATAATGATTATTTTTATTTTACGACTGTTCGTCTCTAGCGGCCTACCGAACTTCGGTACTAACATAAACCTACAAACCTTACTTACATAGGTAGTAGGTGCGTAGAGAGTACATCACATAGTCGCGTAAAGTGCGTAAATGTATAAGACATGAAGCATACTTACTTGTAAACATTGGATAAGGCAGGCATAAATACTTTATTTTTATATTAATGGGACTCTCTCACTAGAAAAGAGTTAAAACCTCAACCACCATCACGCTGGGTAAGTTTGGATTGGCACACGTCTTCAAAATATAGCTTTCTTGAAATGTTAGTTTTCTTGTGATGTTTTCTTTCGTCGTTAAAGTAGTAATGACGAAGTTGTACTCAGAGGTTCAGGCTAAGCTTGAACTTGGGTACTCATTTGGAAAAATGGGACGTTCCAGCCACTATGCCACCACAGCTCTAAGTCACATGTCGGTGAACCGAACTGACAAGATTTCACCCATTTAAATGGCGCACGCCCCACTCCGCTTCTCCGCTGCCGCTCTGACGGTACGACACATCGCCCCTGCGTCGCTAAACCGCTACGCCGCTATCATTACCAGATGAAAACATGTGGGTGACTAGTAGTGGTAAGGACATTTTCTTAGTGGAAAATCTTAAATTTAAGATTTTCCACTAAGAAAATGTCCTCCTCGTTGACAAAGAAGCTTTCCTTGCAAGTTTTCTTTGCTATCCTTACACCTAGGTTGGTGGTTCGTAAATCTAAGTCGCCGTCTCCCAAAATGTCTGATTCCCGGTCCGATTCTCCACTCGAAATGAAATAAGATGGAGTCTGTTTATCCACTGTCCCTGTTTGTTTACTCTATTAGGTTGTCATGCTAATTTATATACTGTCATGGAACTCGGGGGTCTACCGCTAACTAAGGTCTTGAATTTGATACTGCTCGCTGTATATTTTCGCTTGTAATTAAAGAGAGAAGAAATAGCAAGGATTAGAATTACGACGGCATGATTCGATCAAAGGGCGGAGAGGACTATCTCAGGTTATGTAAATACCTTTGTAGGTTGTATAACACTTGAGGTTTGAGGCAATTGTAAAATTTAAGTCGTGATAGGTATTTTACTTACATTTATAATAGGTATTTATTACATTATGGAAAGTAGTTTGTACGGCAAAGGTGTGGTACTTCCCCAGGCAGACTCTGCTAATAGTCCTACCACTACAAAAAAAGGTTGCTCGCCATCAGGCTCTGTCATACTACTTTAAATTACGACGTACTCTAATTATTTATTTTTGTTACACAAACAATTCGTAATGACGTTCAATTGATACTGAGTGACCAAAGAGAAAATAAATTACTATACTGACTTGACGGAACGGACGACCACAAAAGCGATCAGACCCGTGCTTTCGGTGAAAGGTGTTTGTTCTAACTCTATAATAAGTAGTAAATGTAAACTCTTTGTTAAATATACTTTTATCATTTCAGACGTAACGTGAAATATAGCAAATAAAACAAAAAATAAATTAAAACAATTTTATTACAAGTTCTTTTTGGTAAATGCAAAAATTATTACCGAAAAAAATAAAAACAACCAAAGTGTATACCATTATATTAAATTTTATGGCATCTAAGTTTTAGTTAAAATTATCTATTAAGTAGAAGCGATAGACTTATTAATTATTGTAAAATAAATAATTAAAATAATTACAAAATATAACAAATGTACCTAATTAGTTTCTCGTAGACATTTGTTCACAGAATTTTGGAACATTTGTGAAGAAAAAATAAACAAAACGATGTAGACAAGTTCTTTATTTTGTACGAATATAAGCCATACTATTCAATGAAACAAGTACAATCAATAAAACTCAACAAAAAAAAACAGGCTTGTAGGTTTTTTTAGTTTTTCTGATTCTAGACTGCTCACTGTACTATTGAAAATAAGGAAGCTATGAAATGGAAAGCTGTGTCGATCAAGTCAGGAGATTCAAATTTTATTAACACTTTTCCATTTCAGTATCCACCCACTAGAACAGAACCAGCACAGCAGATTTGGTATACATACCTAGTTCATTCTTTGTGGGAGAAAATTTCCAAGCTTAAAGGTTTTGTTTTAAATTTCAACATAATTTGAATCGATTATAGAACTTAGCAAAATATTTTCTAGTAAGGTATTGTCACTTGACTTAAAATAATTAAGTACAAAATGAGATTTCACGAATACCTTTACATTTATTTATAGTTACAACAAAAAATATAAGACATAATAACAACACAAACTTATAGTTGTTTAGTTCTGTGAATAAATGTCCGTGTTAAAATAATTTAAATTACAACAAAAATATGTACATTTTATTTAGTAACTGGCAGTTTAGAAGGCACGTTATTGCTCGCAATTAAATATTTAATTTTATATTATAGGAATTTTATAGCACGATTACTATAAGCTTATAGAAAGACCTACAATGTCTCAAGTCACCTTATAGATATGCACAGTTTATTAACTAATTAACTTTCTTGCGTGTTATGTTCAATATGTATTTTAATCTCACCAGCTAAAGAAATTAGTCTAGTATACCTACCTAGTCCTGATTTTTCACGTACAGAAAAGTGAATGCATTCAATTTGGTATTTTCAAAGTGAATGTATATTGTTCACTTTGATATTTGCAAAGTGAAAGTTTAGTTGGATATTTAACTAGTGAATAAAGTTCACATGATTTTAAAACTAGAAATGCATTTCTTACTCTACATGTCGATTTTTGTATGTAAAATTGTATGTATAGGCTGGTGAGTCAAGCTTGCTAACAAGTAGTATCTACATAGGTAGGTACTTCAGAACATAAATACTGACACAAATTCTTATTTTTACCATGATGTCCTTGGCATTGCAACCACACATACTAGTTATACTTAGGATTAGCAATTATTTAATATATAGCTGTCCTAAGAGTCAAAATTTATTATAAAATAATTTCAAAATTGTAGATTTGAATAGATGTCTTCTATATAATCATATATTTAACAGTGTTTTATATTTAAAACTGTTAAATAATGTTTTACCACGCGTTTAAAATCTATATATATTTTTTTATGATATTAGTTCAGATATTTTCGCCTTCATTCACACCATTAACCTTGTTATTTAAAATAATCTTATTTAATTAACTTAGATCACATTTCTCAACAAATTTCATACAATACAACACACTTTCTACACATATCACACTTCGATATATTCGCGGCTGTGTTTAGAAAAATAAAACGTATGTATTTATAAAGCACAACTCTTTGTATTCACTAAAAATATTGTGCGTTCTATACTTTTCATTGCTAGTTAATTTATTATTAATATCCACCAACCCGCACTGGGCCACCGTGGTGGATTATGGGCTTAACTCTCTCCTTGCGAGAGAAGGCCCCGAGTCCCAGCAGTGGGAACGTTTAGTGGGCTGTCGATGTTGTAATTTATTATTCATTTTTTTAATTTCTAAACACAGTTAACATTTTTTTTTACATTTTTCTTTACTTATTTGCTAATATGGCGCACCACAATATATTTTATCATAAGGTGACTAGTCGTTATTTACGATGTTACACTAAAATTTCATATTTTACAAAAAACAACTGTAGAATGTTTTATTCCTTACAATATTTTCGGACTAAAAATCATCGAAGGAATCTACATTAAAGATATTAATTTCGATATGTCATAAGACTCATGAGGATGTTGAAATATTGTTATTTATTTTACGTGTGAACTGGCAAACCATATTTTGTGTTCTATCTAACTCCCCATTCCCTGATAGTAACACACTCAGTTGTTTGAAAAAAATGCAAACATCGAAGTAGGTTACTATGAAGGGAAACTAATACTTAACCTAATTGTGGAACCAAAGGCCATGTCAGCACCAGACTATCATTATAGATCTGTCTAGGAAATAGTAGATTAGACTTATAGTCCACCATCAAAAACAGATTTGCTGGCACAATGAAAAGGATTATAAAATTGTAACTATCCACTTTTAAAAGTGCGTTAAAAATTTACTTTTCGCCGTAACTTGACTAAATTACAAACCTTGAGATAGTTGACTATATGACTATACAACTACTATGCAACTAGATACAACGCTGACTGATCATAATAAATTGTCTCTAATGTGTTTAAGAAGACGTGCATGTGAAACTACATCAGAGCGATCAAATAACGTGTTGATAAAACCTTGTGCTAACATTAACCCCAGCAACTCAAAACATCAAGCAGAGAACTAAAGCTTATAGACGAGAATGCGGTGATGACGTCAGTAGCGCTCGAGGCTGGTGGAGTCCCTGCTGGTGACGTCACTGGCGGCGTCGGTGGACGAGTCGCTGGAAGTGGAGCCGTCGGGGTCACTGGTGCCCCGGGGGTCGCTGGTGCCCCCGGGGTCGCTGGTGCCCCCGGTGTCGCTGGTGACCCCCACGTCGGTCGAATATCAGAGGTGTTCGTCGCGTCCGTTCAGGGGCTGACGCTCGGCGTGGTCAGAAGGACGGTTGCGCTTGAAGAATCCGCACTGGAGATCAAAAATATATATGAAAATTGGTACACTTTTTCCACACAACACCATCTGACCCCTAATTAAACAAAGCTTGTACTGTGGAGCCAGATACTTGAGTATCTCAATCTTATATTGCTATAGGAGCTATTCAGCTTTCCAAGCGATCGGTCGTTAGTTCGGAAACTGCAAACTGAAATGTAAATGTTGGTTTCAATGAAAAAATATCAAGTAAATTAACTTTTATGTAAACGTGCTGTCGACCATATCGCATTTGATTGCTTATTGCATTGATTTCTGAAGCGATAAGGCCGCCAATTAAAATGTCTAGTTAGCTTAAGTCATAAACGCAGACTAATTTGGTGGAACTTTATACCTGCCAGTTGATTTAATTTTAGGGATTAATTTCACCCCGCTACTCACCAGCCAAGTTTGTATCTCCGTGCTGGGGTATTATAGGGAGAGGTATGATGTGACAATTTTTCAGCTAGCCACTAATTCCCAAAAATTGGAGCCAGCTCTCGGGATATTATTTATTTAGTCATCATACCATACTTTATTGGTAGGAAGAACGGTTTACTTACTTTATATAGAGCGAAGATAAGCAGGAGAAGCAGTAGCGCGCCGATCACCGCCGCCAGGATGATGACCCAGAGCGGGATGGAGCCGTTCTCGAGGGCCTCCAGCTGCGGGGTGACCACGGTCTTGGCCTCCGTGGTCTGCCACGCGGAGTCGCTGGGCCGCCCCACCTGCGGCAGCCGGGTGACTCGCGCCGTGGCCAGCGACGACAGGATCACCGCGCGGTCGCTTGAAATCTGAAATATCACATTGTCAAAATATACGAACAACTGGCAGAGCCTTTATAGACTACAAGCCCGTGAACAAAATTTACGGGTCAAATGAACCACAAGGAGACCTATGTAGAATGATAGAAGGGTATAAAGTAATAAGATTCAGCACTATGCCGTCACTTGTAAGCTGTCCAACTGAGTGCAATTGAAGAGGGGGTGTTGCAATCCTCGATCATTTCTCCTTGTCGCAATATTTTTGTACGGCGTTGCGGAATAATATACTTTACAGCCTTCTATCATCCTACATAGGTCTCCTGGTGGTTCATTTGACCCGTAAATTTTGTTCACGGGCCTGTAGTCTATTATTAACAAAACTAAAATACAATGAGAACTACACTTCGCTACAAACCTAACTAACTACTTACACTAAGCAAACCTGAATTATCCATTGACCTATGAAGGTCTACAAATAAGAAAATACTAAATAAAGCCGATATTAAAGTGTACGAGAATCAATATTTATAGCGTCACGATATTTTCTTTTAAGCTTGTCAGCGAACTTGCGGGAGCTGAACTGCTACATAGTACATACGCATTTTTCGTTTTTCATTACTGTACGTACGCGCTATACTTGGAAATTTCTAATATACTCGTAGAATTTAATAATTGTTTTTTTATACTTTTCAATAAAAAGCACGGACCCTTGGAGTGTAATGTTCAGTCATAAAAAAAAACAAGAAGGATTATAGATGATAAAAAAATTGAAACGTAAAAAGATAAAGATAAGTTTAGTGTTGAGTGCCAAACGGGCAGCCATCGAGCGCGTGCACTCTCCTTGAAAAAGGCCGCCGGACGGGGCCGAAACTCGAGTCAAATTGACCGACCATATTACACGTGAGTTACCCAATAAATATGTGTAACAGCCACGTTAATTTTAATGTTAAAGTTTAGTGTTGTTGGTTAGTGTAGTTCTGAAGCGAGCAGTAGCTGACCTGGTTGAGCACGGTGGCGTTGACCCGCGAGCGCAGCGCCACCCACAGCTCCTGCCCGCGCAGCAGCCGCCCGGTGCTGCACCGCATCACCTCGCACTTGTACTTGGCCTGGCAGCGCTCCAGGATGCCCTTCAGCTCCGTGTCCACCTGCAGACCGACTAAGTGTCACACAGTGTCGTTGCATGGACGATTAAAGACGTGGGCAAAGTCGCGTAACTGAAGCCCTTTTATTTCGTCCCCGAGACCTACCCAATAAATATATTTTACTAAACATAGAAAAGTGGGACTAGAAGACCCTTGCAAGGCCGCATTGGCCGAAAATGTTTCTGGGGGCTTAGCGTCTAACGTCGTTACTCTGCAGTTATTTCTTTTTTTAAATAAAGAGTGACGAGACGAGCAGGACATGTGCCTGATGGTAAGCAACATGCCTGCCCCATAACAGCACAGTGACACGCAGCTATTGGAAGATGAAGAGTCCAAATCATTACCTAGCACTGCACTGCGTTCGTCACCCAGAGATCTAAGTTGTTATATCTCTAAGCCCAGTAATTTCTCTGGAAACATTGCCCTTCAAACCGGAACACAGTAATGTTTGCACATCACTGCTTGGCGGTAGAATAACTGGCAAAGGTGTGGTACTTCCCCAGGCGGACTCTGCCAAGAGTCCTACCAATACTATTTCCAGTCATTTTACTGTCTTACTAATATTATAAATGTCAAAGCTTGGATATTTAATTTTGTTGGTGAATCACGTCGTAACGTCTCGAATGGATCGGGTTGAAATTTGTAACACAGATATACATTATAGCCTGGAATACTACATAGGCTTCATATACCACGGGAAAATAATAGGAATGTGAACTAAGCGGGTAAAACCGCGGGGCGTTACGCTTGACTGTCATCTCGATTTGATGTTACAGTGCAGCGGTGTACAATAAATAAATATTGGTGGACATTGCCCACGCAACACCACCTGACCCCAAACTAACCAAAGCATGTACTATGGAAGCCAGATAGCTTATGTCAGCTATCTGGCTATACCTATACTATACTTGTATAGTTTTAAATACATACCCATACTTTCAATTATTCAGGAATTTATTTTTGGCGAATACTATATCTAATCTATACTCGTATATTGAATTGTACCTATGACTTTCACCATATAGGTAACGAAATTGATTCCAAAATAATCGTAGTGAATTGTCTTTGCAACTAAAATATTTTCTCTTGCTTTGACAACAGTTGAGAAAAAAACATGAGTGGGTACCTCCTGAGCCTGGCGTCTTCGTCTCGTGTTCTCTCGCCTCTCTGCAGCTGAGCTGTAGCCTCCTGACTGGGAGCCGTACGATGTTTGACCACCTATAAAAACGAAAATGTTAAAAACGTTATAAACACTCAGATAGGTACGTATGTATTAGGTATCGTTGAGATTTCTACCTGATTGAGAAGAATAAGAATATCCTCCAGAGTTTCCAGAGTGGCTGCTCCACGAGCTACCACTGCTTTGTTGACTGCCCCTACCGCTTTCGTAGCTTCCACCTCCGGCTTGGTAGCTGCCTCCGCCGGACTGATAGCTTCCGCCGCCATTTTGATAGGTTCCACTACCTCCTCTATAAGCCGCTCCCCCGTTTTGGTAACCCGCTCCACCAGCATGGTAGGTTCCACCTCCAGATTGGTAGCTTCCGCTGCCTGATTGCGCAGATCCAGCGTGACCGCTGGAGCTAGAGCCACCGCTTCCGGATACATCAGCAATGCCATATCTGAACTCATTATTGGCGTTAGAAGCCGCGTATGATCCAAAGCCTTCCAGTTTGTCTTCTTCTTCATCACCGACGACAGTGACGGTAGAAGCTCCACGGAACGTTGCAGAATCAGCCTTCATAACATCAGAATTGACAGTTTCTGTAGTTGCCCAGTTACCGTGGACAAATCCTCCTTGGCCTTGGGAACCTTGAGCAACTCCAGATTGTCTGTTGCCCTGTGAATATCCATAGCCACTTTGTGAGCTTTGGACTGAGCCTCCGGCATATCCTTGTCCTGAGCCGTGACTGTAGCCACCTTGAGCATATCTGGAAAAAAATACTAATATTATACGGCTTACCATAGTGATGGTGTTGTGTGTGAATTGTCCACCAATTATTATCATTGAGTAATTTTACTAACTATGACTATAAAATTATAATATTAAAGCTATGACTATAACAAATTTCAAAACTATTTAATAAAGTATTTTCTCTGAAAAACAGAACAACCGATTTCAGGTTATAAAATATCCTTTCATACTCAAGAATATATAACTCGCAGTAGACTCAAAAATTTAGAAGGAAACTGATTTTGAACCCTCGAGACTGTTATCCAACAACTATTCTTCAATGGCTAACGACGAACAAGAATTAGCAGAAATGTAATGAAACAATTAAGAATTTTCTGAATTGATAAAAGCGTCTTCTTCCTTCTCTATATTTGAAGTCACTCTTCAAAATTAGGCAGTTCACTTGAAATATTCAACAAAACTTACTTATTAAACGAACTGCCTTCTTCTCCTTCGTGTCCTAAGATTGATCCATATTCGGTGCTGGTTTCAGATTGTGAGACTATATTATGGTTCGCATCGTATATTATAGTGCGGTTTTTAACCTTCACGATTTGACCTCCTGGCACTATTTGACCTTGGTCATATCCATAACCACTCTGGCCATAACTTCCTTGGCTGTAACCGCTTTGTCCGTAACTACCTGATTGGCTGGATCCGCTGCTTGCAGAACCTTGGTTACTAGCCGCTAATGCTTCCAAATTTTTTCTAATTTGTTCTTGTTCCTCAGCAGTTAGTCCTCCTGCCGAACCCTCTGAACTGCTCCATGTCCTGTTGTATGTATGAGTGCCATAAGCTTGACCACTACCGGCAAGTCCTTGTCCACTACCATACTGAGTTGCTCCTTGGGTGCTACTAAATTGAGTTCCGGAGCCTTGATTGCCATTCAATTGGGTGTTTGACCCTTGACTGCTGCTGAACTGACTGCCTGACCCTTGGCTGCTGGAGAACTGAGCTCCCGATCCTTGGGTTCCACTGAACTGACCGCTAGAACTTTGACTTCCAGTGATTTGGGTTCCCGAACCTTGGTTGGTGCCATGTTGACCTTGACCAGAACCGAATCTGCTTCCTCCACTTTGAGTGACAGTCTGACCATTACTATTTGTGTATTGTTCTTCCCAATAAGCTGTAACATAAATGAGGCAATTAAGTCAGTTTATTTTAAATAGCTATCTTTCAAACGGTTACATTTAGTTGATCTAAAATAAAACTTACTCTGTCCATAATAGCCTCCCCCTGAAGTTATTTGCGAGTCTGTGTATAGACCACTACTCTTCATAGCTGCAAATAAAATAAATCACGGATTACATGGACACCTCGCAGGTTGTGTCAATCACACAGATTAGATAATTGCCGATATAACAGAAATATTTTGTAATTTACTATACGAGTGTTTATTTACTACACTAAAAAGTGTTTGTAATATTTTGAGATGATTATGATGACTCATGTTAATCATCTCAAAATATTACAAACATTTAACATTGAGATTAACATTTTATTTTATGAATAAAGTTTTTGCTAATTTTATTAGATTTACGCAAATAATATCATAATAGATAATAAAATTACAATATACCCATATTGTACCTTCTGGGCATGCAAATGTATTAGGTGTCACTATCTCTACTGTATTAACTGTTTGTTAATTATTTTTTGAACTGTTACATTTCGGTGATAACTAATGTGAAGCATTGACTAATCATGGCACATACCATCCTTCTCCTTGATGAGCATGGAAGCGTAGGGGTTCTGCACGAACAGTTCCATGGGGTTGATGTGACGCGCCATGTCACATTTCATATCGCCTGCCCACTCTGGTTGCACCAGCATGTACATGAGGTTCTCGCCTGGGAAAAAGGAATTTGTTTATTAACACGTTTTGTCATACTTGAAGAAGTTAGTAAAAAAACAAATTGAAAATTAAATTCCAAAATCCAAAATTCCAAATCCACAGAGGCACAGTGTGGTGGGTTAATCCGGAGTCTCTCCTTGTGAGAGAAAGCTCCGACAACCCTGAGAACATTTAGTGGACTACTTACGCTGTCGCTCTGCTATATGCTCTTCGGCGTAGTAAAAGCGTTCCGCGTAATACTACATACGTCTCTCCATATGTAAAAATGCAAAAATGTTAAATTATATGCAAAAATGTTTCTCACCATCTAGAGTCTGGTAAGGCCACATGAAGTATATCTCTGCCTCGTCGACGGTGAAGGGGCCTTCGTTCTTGATACTGTACTTGTGGACCACTTGGGGTCCGATCTTGGTGTCGTCCTTAAGTTCGCTGGTTTCGTACAGTGAGGCGTTGTAGTGGAGCTCAGGAGGATCCGAGGTGCTGTGGAGGATAAAGTTTTGTTGGTTACGGAAGGAAGGCAGGTGGGCCTGTGTCCAACGTCGCGACTAGTCCGGCTTTTAGTAGATTTTTATTTATTTAGTGTCTTTTCTGGGTCAGCTAAGTCGTAGTGCTGCAGATTGCAACCACAGCTGTTTGTCAGTATATATATGAGTTTTTAATTAAAGATGTAAAGATATCAAGTTTTATTAACATCAATCAATATTTGATGTAACGAAAACCTATCTTAATGTATCAAAATCCAGTGTGATAAATGATCCATGATATTTGTTGCCAGTGAACTCTATAATCTTCAAATCAACCGATATTCACGAAATTTGGTATTTACGAGTACATGTAGTTTGGTCTAGCTTGAGAAATCGGGTGGTTTTTATTAAGATTAATGGTTTTTATTATGTTATATACTACTACTTACTACTACTCATACAAGTACTAATAGTCACTAGTCTAGACTAGTCGGGCGAAAGGCGACTGCCGATCCGGAGACACCGGAGATTTCTCTCCGAGATGTCTCTCCACACGCACCACTGTCTATTCGAAGTCATGTGCGTAATGCCGCTAACTTAAAAAACGGTGAATGAAAGCATCGTGAGGAAATCGACATGTACCTCTAGACTTTTCGAAGTCATGTGTCCACCAACCCGTCCTGGGCCAGCGTGGTGGATTATGACCCTGACTCTCTCTTTGCGAGAGAAGGCCCCGAGTCCCAGCAGTGGGAACATTTAGTGGGTTCCTTATGCTATATGATAATCTTAGCGAAGCCGGAACAGGCCGCTAGATTTTAATAAAATCCATTACCCAATGACGGAGATGTGCGCCTGGATGACGACGCCGATGGTCATGTGCTGCGTGTTGTCGTAGCCGGTGCCCTGCTCCGGGTTGGTGGAGTTGGCCTCCATGGCGAACGTCAGCGCGGACACGCGCGAATCCACCTCCAGGATCAGACGGAACTTCACCTGGAATATACGAGACCAGGGTGAGAAGAAATGAGACCAGCATAAGACTTGTAACACACAAAACAAGAGTATCGCGATGAAAGCTGACATTCGCAAACTTAACTTGAAATGGCTTAGAGTTAAGCTAAGTATTAACATTCAGAAGTTAAGAAATGGGTTTCACGTTATATAGCAGGTAGCCCGTTGTTTGGCTTGGCATGCCTCTTTCCGTTCAGATTCCGGGGCACTGCTAGTAGATTATATTATACCCTTAGATTATTTACCCACGCAGTTCAAATTCCCGTGATTAAAAAGTAGCCTTTATGCTATTCCGGATTATAATCTGTGTTCTAAATCTCAATCTGATCCGTTCAGGGGGTCTGACGTGAATGAGCTACAAACATCTAAACATGCAAACTTCCGCATTTACCTATAATAGGTATAAGTAAGTAGGACCACGTTAAATGTGGGTAGACAACTTGTATTTATCTTTGAAGGATTGTTATCTGGAAAGGTATAGTGGCCGGCAAACAAGTTGACCCAAAATTGACGTGGAAGGGGAAAGTTCGCGCATGTACACTTCCACCAAAGAGACCTTAAAAAATTGGCAGTCATAGGAACTGCCGATAGAAGTGAAAACTTGCTGTTGCCCTGGTACTGGTACCTAGGGGCAAACGCAACTCATATAAAAAAAAAAAAAAAATAATAACAGAAATATAAAAATTTCTGTTGTCCTGGTATCTGGAGATAAACGCTGGGCTGTTGGAGGTAGGTAATCGAAACTCTTTACTGTTTCTGTTGCCCTGGTACCTACCTGGCCGTTTTTACCGAGTTTACCCGAAGATTTCATATCCGATCCGATCCATTATCATATCCAAGCGTGACGATTGATGAATCCATTTCACAGCCCACGAAAATTCTGTCTATAGCGCGCCTAAAGAAGTTTTCACTTCAAAAACGTTTCTGCGCAACTAACTTCATTGGGTCAACTTGTTTGCCGGCACCTATATCACCTATATCAATCGTTCTTACAAAAACTTAGATCTTTGTTAATTTATTTGTATTGGTAGGTATATTACTCATAACTTTTAAAGTGGAATAAGAATCTAACTAGTAAAGTTCTTCAATAACTTATTAAGTTACCTTTTGGCCGCTTGCCATAGGGTTCCCTAAGTCGCACTTCAGGCTGGTGTTCCCGGCGGGGTCCCGGCTGACGATGGAGCAGTAGATAAGGTTGTCGCGCGCGGAGTCGAGGCGCTCCATCTTGCTGTAGGTGACGCCAGGGGGCACGAGCAGGTAGTACGCGGCCTCGAATGCGTCCTCTCCAGAGTTCTCCACTTTCACGTCGATGTGGACGTTCTCGCCGGAGCCGAGCACGTAGTTTACGACAGGCCTGTGGAATGAAAAAACAAATAGAATCATTTCGTTCTACACACTAGATGTAGCATTACTCAAATCAATATATTAAGATCAAATTAAAAATTTTGGGTTTCGACGCAACGTATACCTAAGAATAATTGTTATGACAAATTTCAAATCTAAGATGTCCGCCCCAACAAATCACGCATTACACATACATATTATGTATTTTCAAAATTTTAAACCGGTTGAGGGCTATGATGTCACACACGTAAACTTACTTACTAGTACTAACTACTAACTTAATAGTACGTGCCTAAATCTAAAAATAAAAAAATTGTTTTTTAAATCGTTTCTCTATTCGTTTCAATTTTATTCGGACGCATTTTTCAAAGGTGCATACAGACTAATTTGAAAGATAAACAAATAATGGAAACAAATCATTGTTCATTTGTCTCATTCAGCATTGTACAGCGATATGTATGCCCTGATGCAATAGCACGTAGCTTACGTAGTAATGGCAAAATTGTCTGAAACTCACGTAGTAGCAGCCATCTTGAGGTCGGGTATGCAAATGTTGTCAGGTCCGCAGTTCTTCTGTATGTTGAGGGAGTCGGCGTGCGAAATGCTGGTGGTCTGGTCGAGGACGGGAGGCACGACGTCACCAGAGGGCTGCGTCAGCAACTCATACGTCATTTTCACCTCGATGGGCGTCAGCTTATCACGGATCTCCTCCTGGAATGTTACAATAAGTCTTCAGAAGTTGTCTCTGCCGTTGAAGTAATCAGTGCTCAGTAATGCAATTTCATCCTTTGTTGTACCAACGAAACCGATTAATTAGCCAATTTAGATTGCGAGAATGATAATCTAAAGAAATGTTGTGGGATTCAGGAAGAGATAAAAACTATAAAGCAGTAATTACAGATATATAGAAACACGAGAATACGAGTACAAGACAAAAATACGCGGCTATGGAACAGCAGTAGTATTTTGAACTCAATGCCGTGGAAACCAAACGGTCGCTGGGGAGCCGAGGCTAAAAACTTGGTGAAACACATTGGTCAAACAATTCATGATAAGGGTGTTGACTCCCAGTTTGGCTCGTTTTTGATGGAGAGGATAGACATTGCTAGTCAGTACGGTATTGATGCCAGCAATTTGAGTTTATTTGTGCCAGGAACCCCTAGTTTATGTGACACGTGGTAGTTAAATTACGAGTGCATTGTCATTATTCTACAATTGTTTAATTTTAACGTAATCTAGAAATCAAATTGAGTGTTGTCTGTTAGAAGTAAATCTGGCGTATGATAGTTTTTATTTTAGCTTTTATAAGTTTTATTTACGGTCTACCTGATAACAAAGAAAACGTAACGAACCTCCAAGTAGACAGTGACATCCTTGCACTCCTCGAGTTTCCTGGTGAGCAAGATGTGCGTGGTGTAAGTGGTCTGACGACTCTCAGCCAGGAACAGCCGCTTCGTGGTCTTCTGTCGGGAGTCCAAGTCCAAGGTCACCACGAAATCTACAAAAAGTAATCCTCAAGTTAAACTGAAGAGTTATCTTAGTGAAGAAACATTTATTTATGAAGTCGAAGATGAAGATCATACGAAAATAACGTTACAGAACAGAAGAAACAGTTACCTACTCTGGCAGATGACAACATTAAAACGAAAGCTACAAAATTTACTTAAATAAACTTAAACTGACTAGAGAAGTAACCTGATAATAATGAGTCATGAATAATATGGTCATTGGTTAAACATAGTAAGTAATCAGTTGTATTTTCACGAATTGGTTTAATGAAGAAACCTATGATGATATTTTTGTGACAGATTGACAAAAACTATATGATGATGATATCAATTAGATGTAATTGATCTTTAACCACTAATCATAAAATCTTGTGCGTTTTGATGAGAGCATATGTGAAACGGTGCCGCTAATCACATACATCGAGTGTAACACTAACATCAAGGCTAGAGTAGTATTATTTACAATGTCTGATACAATGGGTGGAGTGGTTCGTACTTTGTAGACTATGTGAACAAATATGATGCTATACGGTCCAGCTACTTCTCCACTCACCGAAGTAGCAGATATATCCCTCCGCTTGGAAACAAACAACACAACAATGTGACTATATTAGAAAACAATTATTCTGAGGATATATACCTACATCATTATAACTGACCAAGACTATATAGTTCACCTTAAACACATGAAACATAAAGTTGAGACGCCACATCAAAGTTATACTTAAGAAAGACAAGATTGTGGCATAATAATTAAATAAATAAATAAATAAAGCTTTATTAATTCCACACAACATTACAATAAATTGATATTATATTCTACTCAATTTAGATTTAACTTAGTTAATTATTTTCTGATTAAATTAGTATTAAATTATTATTAAAAATATATAAATTCCTAAAGTTGTATGGACCCCTTTCGGGTAAAAGCCTCCTCCAAAGCATTCCATGTATCTCTATCGGTAGCTAGCTTCATCCACCTCCGGCCAGCCGTCGCAGCCAGCTCGTCCACCCACCGGGCGCGCTGCCGGCCTCTCGCTCTGGTGCCTCGTGGTCCGCTCCATTTTACGGCCCTTACGGTCCATCTGTCGTTGTATCGGGCAACGTGGCCCGCCCATTTCCATTTTCTGATTAGGGAGAAATTAAGGGCGTCGATGACTCTAGTTTTCTCGCGAATTACGTTATTTTTCACCTTATCTCTCAACTTTATTCCTAGTAGACTTCTTTCCATTTTTCTCTGGGTTGTCTCTATTTTTCTTTTGGTTTTGTAGTCGAACGTCCATGTTTGACAGCCATACGTAAGGCATGGCAGTATTTCAGAGTCCATTACTATTTTTTTTAATGCTAGTGGTAGTTGCGACTTTAGTATTTCCATTCGGGCCCAGTATTTTTTCCATGTGATAGCTGTCCTTCTGTCTACTTCATCGGCATTTCTGTCCTTGCTAAACGAAATTTGTTTTCCCAGGTATATATACTTCTCGACGTACTCTAGAGGTGTGTTGTTTATTAGAATGGGTATCTTCTGACAATTGGACATGATTTTTGTTTTGTCTAGGTTCATTTCTAAACCTACTTCTAAGCTAACAGATAGTAATTCGTTCACCATTTCGTTTAGTTGTTGCGAGTTTTCCGAAAATAGAACGATATCATCAGCGAACCTTAGATGGCTTAAATAAATTCCATTAATGTTAATGCCTTTTTTAGACCATGATAGCTTTTCCGTTATATATTGTAAAACAGCAATAAATATCTTCGGTGAAATTCCATCTCCTTGTCTAACGCCTCGCCTCACTCTTATCTCCCTTCCTGTCATATCCAATTTGACTCTACTAGTGCATTTTGAGTAGATGTTTTTTAAGATGTTTATGTATATTTCGTTTATATTTTGTTTCGTCAGTGCCTCCCATATGCTTTTATGTGTAATAGAGTCGAAAGCTTTTTTATAGTCGATGAAAGCTAGATATAGAGGTTTCTGGAACTCTACATATTTTTCTATTACTTGATCTACTACTTGAATATGATCCACAGTGCTAAAGCCGCTTCGAAAGCCAGCTTGTTCAATAGGCTGGTGTTCGTCAATATCTGCTGAAATCCTTTCTAATATACAGGAAGCAAATAGTTTGTACAGAGAGGACATGAGACTTATAGGTCGATAGTTAGATATATCAGCTGGATCTCCTTTTTTATAGAGCAAGATAATGTCTGATTGTGCCCAATTGTGTGGTACTACTTGCTCTTCCAATACTTTATTAAATAGTATAGTGATGGGCGTTAAAAGTAGAGTTTTAGCTAGCTTTATACATTCGTTCGTAATCCCGTCTGGTCCTGGGCTTTTTTCTGATTTAAGTTTCATTATTTGTTTCAAGATTTCTGGTTCAGTGAATTCGTGTACCGGAAGAGTGTTTCTGTTTTCGCTAATACAATTCGCATCATTTTCTGGGTCTGGTCCATTATATAGTTTTGTGTAGAAATCTGTAGCGATGTTTACAATTTCCACGCGGGATTTGTTTTTGATATTGCCAGGTTGGAGTGTTGGAATCCACGTTTTAGTTCTGTCCAATTGCTTGTACGCTCTTTTTGCCGATCGAGAGCTTTCTAAATATTTCTGAATTGTATTCATTCTGTAGTTATTATAGCACATTTTTATTTCTTTATTTGTATTTTTGTAGAGGTTTTTAAGCTCTTCTTTGTCACTTTTGTTTAATTTTGTTTTATTTTGTAGCTCGTTTCTTTTTTTCATAAGTTCTAGAGCTTGATTTGATAAGATGTTCGTATTTGGTCTCGACTTGACGTTTTTTAAGCTATCGGACAATGATTGTATAATTTTACCGCAGTATTCGTTTGCATTGTAATTTTCGTGCGTCTGTATTAATGTTGGAATATATGTATTTAAATTTTTGAGATACGTTTCTTGTTCTTCTGACGTTTTTAACTTTCTAGGTATGTTTCTGAAGTTTCGTCTGCTCCTTTTCATTAATTTCAGATGAATAGTCGATCTTATGAGTCGGTGATCTGATCCAAAGGAAAAAGATTTAATTATTTCATATTTTGCAAATAATTGTGGTTTTGTAGACATTATGTAGTCTATTTCATTTTTTGTATTACTGTCTGGTGATATCCATGTCCATCTATTTTTTTGTTTCAGATTGAACATTGTATTTATTATTTTTAAATTATGTTCGCATGCGTACTGGATAAGTCGCTCACCTCGTTTACTTCTTTTGCCATAACCGTATTCTCCAGTCACTAGATGTTCGTATTTTTTAGGTTTGCCAATCTGTGCGTTAAAATCTCCCATGCATATGATATAGTTTGTGTTGATAGAGTCGTGTGCATTTTCTAAATCTTCATAAAAATGTGATATGTCTTCCTCCGAAGAGCTTTCTGTCGGTGCATATGCTTGTATTAACGCAAAAAGCAAACCCTCTAGCTCTATTTCCAGTATACAGACTCTATCTGATATACCCGTGAACTTTTTGATATTTTCTTTGTATTTTTTCTTTACTAGGAAACCTACGCCATAACGTCCTTTGGTTTTTCCAAAATAGTACATAATATGTTCATTGTCTTCTATAATTTTTTCTCCTAGTCGACGAACTTCACACATTCCTAATATATCATGATTCACGTCCTTTAGGGCTGCTTTCAGTTCTATAAGTCGTGCTTCAGACAATAACGTTCTAGTATTCAGTGTGCAGATATTTAACTGTTTTGTTTTTAATTTTGATTGTTGTTTTGGAGGGTTTTGGTCGAACTCTCCCGCGGTGACCAGCCGTCCTGGGAGATTGAGGGCAGGTAGAGGGTCCAATTTTTGTTGCTATACTGTCTTGTGCTGTATTTCGTTGTTTTGTTGCTGAGGTAATCTTATTCCTGGAGAGAAAGTTGATGTGCAGTTCTGTATAACAAAATCTTTCATGCTTCCCGTTTTGATTTTTTTAAATGTTTTTTTATTGCTCTGTTGAGCGTTGCCTTGGCTTGATATTTCCGGGGATTCTGAGATGTTTCTTTTGTTGGTCTGGGTGCGATGACTTTCTTTAGTTTTGTTTAGCACAATTAGCTTGTCGTATTTGATAAAGGCTGTGTTGCCTAGTTCCTTTTCTTCCTCTACTCGAATCTGGAGTTCTTTTCGTTTATTAAGAACTTCCAAGGGGTAGTCCTGTTTGATATAGTAAGATGTATTTTCTAGGCATTTTTTCATTTTCAGGATTGACATTTTGAGCCCCATTGTGCTAAACGTAATTACCACAGGTCGTATATTACCACCTTTTTTCCCCAATCTTCTTACAGTATCAATGCTGCTTTTGTCACACGCCATGTTAAAATATGATTTTATAATGTTTATTACAAAACTTTCAAGTTCCTGGTAGGATTTTTCTTGCTCTTCAACTCCGAAAATAATTAAATTTTTACGCCGAACATGTCTCTCCAAGTTCATTATTTTTATATATTGCTCTTCTAATTTTTTCTCAAGTTTATCGTTTTTCAGTTCCAATGTGCTAAACTTTTCATTTATGTTCTTATTTATTGTGTTCTTTATGTCCTCTTTCATTTCAGACAGTTCTCTTTTTTGTTGGTTTAATTCTTGTTGAATATTCATTAAAAACCCCTTTATCTCTTCCATTATGTATGTAATGCGCCCTCTGGCGTCTAGTGATTGAGCTTCTTTTTGCACTCGTCGAAAATTCCAATAATAGTTTTATATATTGCAACAACACTTATTCAGATGTCTCAATGAGTTGATGCTAGATGTCGCTTTAACCAAAAAACAGGCTATAGACAAATTGATTAATTCTGCTTCTGTAAACTATCACTAGATGGCGCTATCAGTCGGCTAAAACAGCTAAGTGAGATTTTCTGACTGCCTTCAATTTTTGTTTATTATATTTTGTTCGTTATCTTTGCAATTATTATTGTTTATAAGCACCATTGGCATAAATATTTAGATCTCGTGAATATAACAGCGTTAAACATACAGTATTTTTCACTTCCTTAATGATATTTCGGTTGTTTTTTAAGTGTTTAGATATCAACTGTCATTTCACTTTTAGCACTGTTTTCACTAATTTACACTGCAGTTAAACTGTTGTTTTAGTATTCAATCATTGAGTTAGTACACTTTTTACTTATTTTAACACTTTTCATCTATAATACAACTCTAAAATATTTTTAAGATTTAATTTAGTACGAGTATGATGTAAACAATGGCACAGTGTTGCCCTCTCTATCTGGAAGCATCATAATTACTTATCCATTTACCTCTATTTGTAGTAGAATAAATGTATTACCTATAATTATGGTAGAATGCTCGTAAACAAATTTAAATGAAAAAAAAATCACATCCAACAATAAAGAAATAAGAATTCGACATAAAAAAACTTGGGAGGCCAAGTTAGTCGAACATTTCAATATGACACAAAACGCCTACATCGCTGTCCTGTGAATTCCCAACAGTAATATGACTTGTGGAGTTATTACTAAAAGTGGGTAGGTACAATGGGATACTCACTAATCTGCTGGTCGACGTTGATCCCGTCGTACGAGAGACAGAACTTGAGGTGAGCGCAGGGGGCGCGGGTGCCGTTACTGAGGGTGCAGCTGCGGTCGTCCAGGGAGATGAGCTTACTCTCGCCCATAAACTTGACGTCCGCTGTCACCTTCACTACGGGTCGGGACCTGAAGGTAATGTCATGGAAATTATTAACATTACAAGTATTGATAGTATCTGTAGACTAAACAAATCGTGTTTAAAAAAGTTTGATGTTTATCAATAATCATAAATTAAAACTCACTTCAAAAACACGACACTGTCTGACTTGTATGAGCCAACCAGAAGATCCGTGTAGTTGTTATTGTCCAAGTCGACACCCCCAGAGAGGGAGAAGCCGAAGGTCTGCAGATTGGGAGCGATCTCCTCGGCGGTGATGGCTTGCGAGTATTTCTCCAAGATGCCGTTCACGCTGCCGTGGTAGATGTAAACCACACCATGGCCCTTCGGCCCACCGTACGGAGCGCCTACTGCAATATCTGAAACGAGGGGGAAATTTACTTAGCAATACACCTTTTACATTGCATATGAAAGATTCTGCTTCGAAATATTCCGCTAAAACACCATAAACAGCTGATTCGTTTTGGAAATTTCTTTCTGATCAGCTTTTTTACGGGTTCCTAAATTTGTCTGCTAATTATAACAACTCTCCGTTTAAACAATATATTTTCTATTTACAAAACTCTATTTCAAATCACTACTTTAATAAAAAGCTTCTAAAACAGCTTTATTTTATGACATTTTAGGTATTAACTCTATAAACTTACCTCCAAAGCCATCATAGTTGATATCTCCAAGCGAAGTTAGCGCCAATCCGAATCTGCCTCGTGATACCTCACCAGTTCGGGCGTGGGTCTTTAGGTAATTCTGGAATATAAATAAAGGACCTACATTATTTAACGTCTACAAACGGTAAACAACGCGATAAAACAAAAGAAACTATAAATTATTGAAAAAAAAATCCAACTTCCTGCTCAGACAAGTATTAAACATTGTAAGAATGTTAAACTTTCTCTTGATATCATTTATTTTGTTACTTAAGCCCACCAAAGGAGGAACAAAGAATTTTGAAACTAACAGAAAAAGATTAAATCGGCACTATTGCTGGTGATTTTTGTTGCATAAACGAGAGAGTTGTGCTTATTTATCTTCTCTGATTTTAAACAACGGTGCATTTTTCGAAAAAGCGCGCTTACTACCAATAGCCAAATTATACTTGAAATACCAGTGAATTAAGGTGGAGTCAAATCTCTATGTTCAAGTGTTTTAAATGATAACTACGAAACTAAATTTTTCGAATTATTATCACTATTGAAAACTCACTCCGTCTTTTCCCTGATAGATGACGTAGATCCTGCCATGCTCGTAACCATCGCTCTTAGGTCGAGTGAACATGGGCGCGCCAACGATGACGTCCTCGGCGCCGTCGCCGTCGATGTCGCCAGCGGCCAGGCTGTAGCCGAAGTACGCGCCGATCTGAGACCCGCTGATGTTTTTGATGATTTGAAGCTCCCACGTGTATAGGACCACCTTGACAATAAACATATAGGTACGTATGAATACACATAAATTGTTATAATATTGACACTCTATTGGGACACAAACAAACTGCAATCTATTAACATTTACAAGTCAATAGGGTACAAATCCTCAAAAAAACTAATTAGTCCGTCAGTTAGATTGCTAAAAAATATTGTACACGTATTTTTTCTTTTGCTTCACAAACAAAAATGGCGAGATACAGTGCTTCGAAGTTTCGCGTGACGTCACTCGTGGGTACGATTTTTACCCACGAGTGACGTCGCGACTCCCCACTCTCGAAGTTTCATGTTCTATAATTCTATCGATTTTAAATATTTTGAAAAAACAAAAAATAAGTACGTGTCCCATATTTTTCCATGATCTAGCTAACGGACTAATTAGAATAGTGTATTTTTGACCCAGTCCGATACCCTATTTTAATCCCCAACATTTATCTTATGTTTTAGACAAAACGTAAGCGTATATTCTGTTTCAGTTATAATCTGTTTTTAAATCTCAACTAGACCCTTTCAACAAATTCCACAACACACACTTCATCAAATTTTTCACATGTACATATGTTATTAACAGAAGATTGTAAGAGAGTCGAACAGTTTACTTGTTAATTTAATTGTCGAATGTAAAATGTTCTCACCAATCCTTTCAAATCAGATCCTCTGGGGACTCCAACAGCTATGCTCTCGATTCCCTCGCCAGCGAAATCTCCGACAGTCATAGAGTATCCCATATAGGAGTCATCGTATTTAGCACTAGCTTCTGGCGTAGATATCAAAGCTGGCTTGCCGTTTAGAGTCTGAGATAGTAGTTGACCTAGAAATTAGGGTAAAGGTAAAATATAGGATATTGATCATATCTAAATGGAATTACTTTATCAGGACAATTTGCGTAAGGTTTAGAAATTAGCTATTGATATCCATAATACAAAACACGTTAATTCAAATCGAAAAGCAAAATTCAAGTACTCGGATGTATTACAAGACAAGGTATTTTAATTGCATAGCTCAAAAATTAAGTCGTTCTGATAAAGTTATTCCATTGTGTACATAATGTTGAATATAAAATTCTCCTTCTGAAATGCAATGGAAGGTAATGGTATAGATGTCGTTTTGAAGCACCAGTATTATTAAGCATTTTATGGACGAGTTTCTTGATGAAATGCTTGCAAAATGTGTGACGTGACGAAATTAGAAATTTATGACAAAGGCTTGTAAAAGCTAGATGTAAATTTTCTTGAAGCCTTTCAGATGTATCTTTTTATATCACCAAATCCATGTTATTGTAACGTCCAAAGCTGAAATATTTTCTGTCTTATTAGTGTCAAAGCATCGCCACAATTTTGTGTTACAATGTTTAAAGCATTATAGATTTAAAACCAATCCATTTTAATCAGATGTCTACGGGGTAAAAGTGAGACATTCCTATTTACATTGACTATTGGGGTATTTAAATACATAAGAGCACGTTCACAGGTGTTCCATTCCATTCAGTAATGTATAACAATATCATCCACGTACACGTTAGCACAAGAAATGAAAATTTATGTGAATTATAAACGAAAAGTAATAATCGTGCACGTCTATACCGAATATCTACTTCTAGGATGTATGGGTACAAGTAACTAAAAAGTGTTGAACAAGATTAAAAGAAAAGGTAATCCGGTGAAACCCCGAGCAGAGGTCGATGCCACCGATCTGTACACCGTGATTTGTAGGAAAAAGCTAATGGATTCAGCAACTATCCACGTCAGTGATTGTCTAATGACCCATATCGTTATGGCTTACGTAGAATCCATGACATGTATAGTTTGACAAAACAGTATTGTTTTAAATGGTTTTCCGATGATCAAGTATAATTCTCATTAGTGTTCAGTAAGGCTCATCGAAAAAAACAAAATTCATACCAATAAAAGTCTTTTTGTATTCTAAAATACATTGATTTACAATTTCCAGTAAATTAGTACTGTTGATAATAAGTATCATTAGCAATGAAAATAATTTTCAACAAACAATTTTAAATTTTTTATTAGTTCGCGAGAATTAAGAAGCAAAAAATTAATGGTTAGCAAAATTTGAGCATGATTTTTAAGCAATTGGTTAAGGATAAGTTTGTTTAATAAACTTTTAACTTGAATTATACTCGATCGTGATTAGAAAGAGCATTTAAAACCACTGCGTTTAATGGTTTGTTCGAGGATTAGGCGCTCGTAAGCCTCTCGCTATGTTATTGCGGTTAAAAGTTAGGATGTTGTCAATCGGCGATACGGTTTTGTGTTTACCTTCATCCGGTATTTTCGTAAAGTAGTAAAACTTTTCATTTGCGTCTATCGAGAACGATCGCCCTGTGGATTTGGATTAAATAAATTGTATCAATATCATACTTACTGCTTTCATTATTTCAAGAAACCACCTCTAAACTTTAAATCTAATCATAATTGACGATACTTGATCTAGCGTTAATTAAACTCTGATTGAAACATTTCGATACTACGTATAATCCTTTTATCTGAGACAGTTTCCAAAACCATCCTATTTCAATGATTATGATTGTTAGACAAACTCACTTAGGAAACTTTCAATGCCATGATTTTCAATGTGTGATCCACACAAACATTTACCATCCACCACTTGGGACGACACTCGGCCCATGATCATGATTGTTGGGTTCAAAATAAAAACATTGCTATGTACAATTGAGAATGTTACAGTAAATACCTTGCCAGTAGAAGCTGCCAGGCGCTCCCATGAACAATCTTTCTCCAGTCTGAAATAAAAAAAAACTAAATGCATTCTCCTATTACGCATTAAATGTGACATCCTAAAATTGTTTTATTTGCCTACAAATTGCTAATAAAAACTCTTCAAAAGAAAGAAATAGCACAAAACTACATAACGGATGCTGCTATTGGTACTGGTATGGTATTTTTCATACATTACCGTAACTAATATTGTCTCATCATATTAATTTACGTAAAAACCTAAACTTCACGAAGACCGCTCTTGATTATTCTTATTAGACAGATGATTCTTGTTATTTTTTTAATTTGAGTGTGTTGATGCGTAAAAGGAAAAAAACGAAAACTTTGCTGGCCATACCAAAACAACATTCTAAGTTACTAAGAATGCAATTTGTTAAAAGATAATGATAATTTATAGCTATATATAGGTAATCAAAACATATAGGTAATGAGAATAAGATTTCTGGAAATTCAGTTTTCCTTTTCATTTGTAATAAGAGTACCTACCTACGAGTATGCTTGTGTGACGAGGTGTGAAGTCTATGATTTTATTTGAATACTTATGAAACTACCTCTAAAGTCAGATTCTACGACAGACAGACATTTATCTGTATCGTTTTACGACTGTTATCCCACATTTTTATGGTGTAGGCACTTATGGTAATGCAGAGAGTTCCTATAATTGTGTATGGGCAGATAAAATATCAGCTAAGTGTGTAGAGCGCTCGTTACCGTCCTTTTATGGGCTGGAGATGGTATTTGGTGTGGGAACACACTTCCTGATTAAGTGATCATACTTCTTGTTGAACAGCTTTAATAGCCACTTAAATGAATATTGAACATAAATACAATATAAAAGCTATAATCAAAGTTGATCAATTTTTTTTTGTTTTCTATAGATTTGTTTTACGTAGGCAATAATAGTTTAGTAATCAGGAGATCAGTTTTACTTAAGTTACATAACATTTAATTTTGTTAGTATTTCAACTGTGCTAAGCAGGTTTATGTTGAAGAAAAAACGACTCTTAAGTGCACTACAGTACAAAAGCGAGCAAGAAGAATTCAATGAAAAACAATATCTCTCTTTAGGCGAATATATTTATAATCTAGCCTATAAAAGGTAGTAAATGTGTAAGGAAATATTATCAACGAAATTAACGGGAATATTTTTCCAATCGTAAATAAGTTGAAAAAAAGAAACAACAAACGAATAAGGCATCAATAGATCCGCCGCAAGCCGCAAGCCGTGAGAACACAGCAGATAAGAGAGCTCGGGTTCCATCTTATCACACAACCCCGGAACGTGCGAACATGTGTTACTGAAAGCTTCAGCCCAGCGTCTGGTTGCGAACTGCAGAGATTCTCCGCGACGGGGAACTTTGAAGTGTCTCAGCTGTGATGGTGACGGACTAACTAAATATTTTATATGACATTAAGAGAGTTTACAGACGTTTTTTGTTATCATAACTGAACTGATGTAAAAGAAGCTTTTGTAATTATTAATTTACATAATATACATTAGAGATATTATAAAGACGATGTCCCAACGTATTTCTGTAGCGGCTGAACGGATTAGAATGAAATTTAATGTGCGCATTACGTGGATTAACTAACGCGTTTCCGTTTAAAGTTACCGGTTCTTAGGCCTCGGGTTACATCGCAGAACTTAGCTAGTTGTGAATACGATATCAAATACAAAAACATAGTCCGAATCAACATATTATGGCTAAAACTTTTCTTAAAATCTATGTTAGTTTAACTGCAGCAGTCTGAACGTGCGAAAGCCAACATACCAACAATGTTCGAAATAATTTCTCGACACTGTTTTAGCATAAAATAGCAACATAAATAAATACTCTCGAGCCTATAAAACTTGTAAAAGTACGGGCTGACCCTAAAAGGGTACGGCCCTAAAATCGGCATAATCGGGAACTTAGCATTGAATCGGAAGCGGGCAATGAATAAATATGCGCGCGCGCAATGCGCCTGCGCCTTTTACAGCGCGGCGCGCGGCGCGGCGCCGGCGAGGCCGTGACACGCTGCCGGTGACAGTTCTCATGGGGCTAACATGTCAACTGGGGCTGGTAGTAGAAGAAACTCACTGTTTTTTGTGTAATAGATCAATATGTTGACAGAAAACAGTTCAGCTGAGAAGATAAAAAGAAGTCTAAATATTTATTCAAACGCTACAGGTTAGTGAGAGCCAAAGAACAGGGGGGAGCTCACTGAGCAAACTATTTTTTTTTTCAGAAAGATGCAAGTGGAAACAAATACCCCAGTAATATTATTTGTATAGTTGTGATCTGCGCCGCGCGCCTCGGCTTTACTAGCATAGTTCCCGTTCTGTCAATTTTCTCAAGATCAAAAGTAGGCTATATGCTATTCCATTATAATAATCTAACAAAATTCCAAATGTATTTCCTATCCCTCCAGCTGTTGTGACGTCACTTCGTTGAGCAACACACATCCTAATGTTCACATTTACAATATTAGCAAAAAGTTAGTAGGGTTCGTGGCTATTCGTGGTATATTTGTACAGGAATATTTTAAAATATAAGATCAAACAGGTCTGCCGCGAAAACATGCCTATTTTGCTCAACATTTTTAACGTTCTATAAACGTGCGTGTTGCGTGCCTGCTTATTTAGTTTGTTGTTGTTTAAATCTATTGCATCTGTTAAGAAAGTTTTGTCTTCTTTCTTAGGAGACACTGCATATACTGCAAGGTTCATAGCAAGTTTAAAACCAAGTTTTCTTAGATTTCTACAAAATACACGACATCAGCATAATTCTGCAAGTACCCATTTGCAGACAATAGGCCACGCGTAACTGCACCACTACCTGGGAATCGAGCATTTGTCTGAACTATTAGCTATTTTGTATTCAAAGGGATACAACTTACTATAATTATGTGCATAAACGTAACAATTGTTTGTGGGCCCTTTTCAAATAAACTAACATAGTAGGTACTCGTAGTAGTTGTAAAATAAATCAACAGACAGTGTACATAAACTGTTCCAGACTTTAATCCTGTCTTCCAAATTTCAACCCGAATCGTTCAGCCGTTCCATGATTGAGCAAAAAACATACATTCTCTCACATTTAGGTATAATATTAGTAGAATTATCAGCGCACCGTCGGTATTCCCTGCTACAACCTACGTAGTTACCGTTTCTGTAACTATCCCTATAAATAGTAGCGTATTTATGTGTTATTCTGTTATAATTTATATCTGTATCAAATTTGATTCATGTCCATTGAGCATTATCGGCCGATATCCGTGATTTTCGGCATGTATGAGTAACAGACATTTATAAACACAAGCATTCCATTCAAACCTAAATCTTTTAAAAATCATAATCTTGGTAAGATAGAATTGATGTAAAACATTTTATAATTGGTAAAAAAAAGGTCACTACACAGATTTTTCTTGAAGTTGTTTAGTAAGTAGTAACTGTAATCTGTAAATTAAAAAAGTAAGAAAGTGCAGTGCTCTTTTCCCAAGTGTTAATGAATTCCGCCGCATTCAGTCGTTGGTTGCCAATTGGCAACCAGCGAGTCCAGTTTATGCAAATCTTACGGGATTTTAAACGCTCCCATAGATTTATGCGCGTTTAATTGAATATTCAATCGCGTTGAGTGGCCATTAAGGCTTCTTGGCCACAAAGACCCTGCGTGCGGTCTGTGCGGTCTTTATGTGCAGACCGTAGTTATTTGATGCTTAAACTTTAAATGTGAAACATGTTTATGAATAACAATTCCGGAAAATATTCTATGCTTCGAACATAAATCTGGAAATTATAATTTTCTTTGATTCCTTTGATTTTCTTTGGTACCTTCACTCACGACGAAGTGTTAAACTTATGCCTTTTATACTCGTAGAAGATTAAGATTATGTATATTCTACGTTAATAGTAGGTATAGTCATCATGTGTAACATTCATCCATAATTCACCACATTGGCCAAGTGCGGCTTGGCGGACGACTTATGTACTTGAAAGTTACTTTCTATGAACATGCCAATTTCTTCACGATGTTTTCCTATAGCTTTAAAGCTAGTGGTGATGATAAATTAGTGTGTCTGTGGTAATGGCGGGTTTCAAACCAACGACCTCACGAATATGATATGGTATGTTCTGGTCGCTAGGCTGCCACAACTGCGAAGTAATATCTCTCAAGTACAAGTCAAGTATATGCAGTAGGTACTTTTAATAAAGTAATAAATAGTACTTTACTTGTAAACCCTTTGTTCCTAAAATACTCATTCCATATCTACCTATTGAGTTTCAGATCATCCTAGTTTAATTCTTACTCGTCTTACTTCGTACTTTTAATTCCAAACTCTATAATCCTATCGACTAATATTCTAAATGCTAAAAATGTTGATATTTCGATGTTTGTTGGTGATCACGTCGGAACGTTTGAACAGATCAGATTGAAATTTGGATCACCATAAGATTATAGTCTAGAATAGAACATAGTAGGCTACTTTATATTATTAACAACTTCAAGATAAGTTTACGGTCGGGAATAAATCTAGCACTCAGTAAAACAGTCACGTGCGCGCACATCTCTCGTTAGATAACAGATTCACGAAAAGTATCAAGTTCTTCTTTCGGGGAATGATAACATCGGACAGCAGAACAGAGCTTCTTTCGCGTTGAGATCGTTTTGTATTTTTTGTTTCTTTTTTATTCTGATTTTATGTTATCCCTCTTTTAAAACTATAATTTCAAAAGCATTACTTATTACATTTATAATTCGCGGTACGTTATTACCTTACTTACTCATAAGGAGGGGTGAAAACGTGGGCACTTTTTGTACCCTGTGTCAGATACAAGCTAAAGATGAATATCTTTTTGTATCCAGTTACGGACACCAATTCATTAGTGATCATCATCATCACCAGCCTGCGTTCGTCCACTGCTAGACAAAGGACTCTCCTATAATAATATTGGTGATCAGAATGTGTTAAGTGTCGGGAACTGGAAACTAGAAGTGTCTACATTTGCGCAGCGCCTAAACCTATTTTGAATCCAAAATTTCATTCTGTGTAAGAGTTTGCACTGATAACATAAAACAAGTCAAATTTTGTTTCTCGTTTAATATTTATTGTACTTTTATAAAATATAAGGTCAGATTCAAAATGCATTTTAGATTTGATACTTAAGTTATTCAAGCTTGGAAAGTATCAATTTATGAGTAGATAAATCCACAAACTCTCCTTTCCCGCAAACATGCTATCTAGGCGATAAAATCAACCCGTAAACAATGCCTTTCCATTTCAATTCACGTTTACAAAAATGGCAACACTACTCTACAACAGATTAAAACCTCAATTGTGTCCCAAATAAAGACACAAATAAAACACCAATAAAATGCAGCTACTATTTTCGAAATAGGAATACGGGCGCGCCATTTTGCTCTGTTTTTTGCGCGCGAACAATAAAAGTTTTTAATAATTCATAAAGCTGCGCGCGCATTCGACTCACGCGCACGATGTGATCACAGATATCTCGGCAGAGGGCGTGGGCCACGCGGTATTCTGTTCCCACGATTGTGAAACCACGAGTATTTACGTGAATCTCTATCCAAGGAGTTTTTTTGCGACAAAAACAGTTCATTGGGCCTAGAACGAATCTATTAGAAAGTATTTTTATGGCTTTCACGTTTAAGACACCTCAATGGTTATTTTTTATCCGAATTCTTTGAGATTCCTGCTAGTCTAGCAGCTAGCAATATACCGTAGAATAATTTTAGCTCAGCTTGGTCAAAATAACTACACAATTGAGCATACACTAATAATAATTACAATGGGAAAGTTTCTCGGGTGACCTATTTTTAAGGTAAACAAATTTTAAGTTACTCTTTGTAAAAACACTTAATTTCTCGTGCGAATTCGAAACGAATCAAAATTGGCGGAACACATTCAAGATGGACGCCTCATTACGCATATTTTTCAATTGACAAAATGACCCACGCTGCTATTTAAAATTCGAAGAATATCATTTTTGAGTAAGTGAAAATTAATTATGCGTGATAAATGACATGATAATACGTTGGCAACCTGTTTGTTGTTTTGGTATAATGGAATCATACTGCCAAGAAATATGTAAGTGCAAACGTAGCAAAAGTGCATGATACGGTAGGTATCATAAAACTTAGCTCTTTTGTTTCTTTGAGTTCATCTGATGACACAAATATCGAACATTTCTCTACTGACTTGATTTTAAAAGTTCGATTTAAAAGTAGACACTTAAAACGTATTAAGATTTTGAAAAGTTTTTGTTTCGTGTAGTAAATTGAGTAGATAGTAAATTTTAGGAATGGAGGATGGATGGACACGAAGCATCATTTTCTTATATTAAAAAATAAACTAAAATGAAAATAACATTACACTACATACCTACTAACTACGTAAATACAATACAATGGGCGTTCAAATTATTCAAACGTCTACAGCAATCAATATGACCAAACTCATCAGAAAGATTAACTTTTAGTGCATGATTTATTGCAAAATGTAGGCAAATGACAAGTGATAGAGAGTTAGACGCTAAGAATGCTAGATAATGAGACACTTACCCTCGACATTGTGGCTGAGAATCCGGCCTGACATACGCCAGTTTTACGCTGACCATAGTTAGCTGAAAAAAGTAAGTAAGTTAATAAAAAGTTCACATGTTTTAAAAAAATATGAGGTAAATTTTCAAATATTTGTAGCTTTATTATATTAGAGATACTTATACAGAACATACATATTGTTTATATAATAAAATAATGAACTGTCACAATACATGGTTTTAATACAAGGGATAAGATAAGGGTTCATATAGTATATTATTATTTATTGCGTAAATATCAATAATGGGTATATTTATATAACTTATAAATCAAGTTCTTGAATCTACGTGTGTGGTTTATAGGTTCTACCGTGAGTACCTACGTGGCTGGTAATGTTACTCTACTGTGCTCTGTGGTATCTACCTACACTTCCTACAACTTACCCTCATCCTCGGTGCGAAATACTAAACAGAGCATATGCTTTTAAATAATATACATTTATAAATTACACATTATAAATTAGTATATAACCCTAACTACGAAAGCTTATACCTATAGATTTTAAGAGCTTATCAAAATATATAGCACCCAAATAAATATCTAAATAAGCTAATTTAAAAAGACAAATTAATAGACATAAAATATTTGGATATTATAATAACCAAGAAATTTAAATAGGCTTTTCCGTTTCCTTTAGTTGGACATATAGGATAAGCAATAAGCATCCCACTAAATGTTCCCACAGCTGGGACTCGGGGCCTTCTCTCGCAAGGAGAGAGTCAGGGCCATAATCCACCACTCTGGCCCAGTGCGGGTTGGTAGATGTCACATGACTTCGAAAGATTCTAGGTACATGTCGGTTTCCTCACGATGTTTTCCTTCGCCGTTTCAAGTTAGCGGCATTAATGTGAGTTTCAAAGGGGTTTGAACCCGGGGTCTCCGGATCGACAGTCGCCGTTCGCCCGACTAGACCAACCGTAACTCAGTAAAGTTGGGCATATGTATAATCCTACAAAATGAGATATTAAAATACATAACTATGGATTCGTAATTTAAAAAAACATGTCAGTACATCCTTGTTTGTTTTTTAAACATTATGCCTGGACAGCTTAATCAAAACTACTTATACGACTTTAATATGTATTTTAAAAAACTGGTGTAGGTTGGATTACAATACATTTTCTCAGAAACATCGTTATGAAATCAATTATTCCCCCACAAAAGTTTCGTTGGTGTAACGCTATGCTTTAAAATATGTTTTAAAAGAACTTAATCGTAAATCATGTTTTAGTGCGGGCGGGCGTCACGCCAGTTTTCCCGCGTCCGCCGCCATTACCGCCGGAAGTGAGGTGTTTTCGCGCGCTTTTATCGACGCCATTGTTGGCGCCATCACTAGAACCCTAGCTTCACAAATCAAGTGGGCAATTTTACACGTGGTAAAGTTTGATAGGTTTTCCAAATAATTATGTTGTGTCTTCACTTAGGTAAAATCCCATTAGGCACTAATATGTAGGTAGTTACAAACTGAAAAACAAGACCAGAAATGATATTCTATCATCACATGTAATTTTACATATTTTTTTCTACTTTATAGGAGTTTGCAACTTACAAGTTCTGCAGGGCGAAAATTCGGAGACGTTCTGTAAGCTAGCTGACTTGGCCACGAAGCACGTGCCCACCGGGTCGCGCAGGTTCAGCTTGGCGGACACGAACGACACGTACCGCGGAGCACACGCCTGGAAACAACGAAAAACATAGTCTTATATATAATTATAAGGACCTGGCCAAAGGTGCGACAAAATTACACAACCGCGTTAGGCCTACAATTGCATTTTTAGGGCCATGTGACATGCGACTCAGTTCACAGCGGTCAGTGCGCGGGAGGGAGTGAACGAGTTTTTGCTGGCCATTATAATACCAAAAAAATTTCAGTAAGCCACGTCCTTCCTTTGAAGTCATTGGGAAAAACACCCTTTAATTCCATATTATCCATCATAATAATAACGTGGTATCTCATTTGGTAGGTCTTTTTCAACTTCTACCTATTATCGGAAGGACATTCAAGCAGACGGCTTACCTACTGAAATAAAACCGTCACTTCAGACATGAGTAGGTGAACGGACAGTTCCGTTGTTATAAATGCTAGCAAACATTGTTTTAAACTAACACGGTTTTTCACCACGCTAGTAAAATGTTACTACTTACTAGGTACGAACTTCTGATTTAACCACGTTAAATATCCCTTAATTAATTTATATATTATTAATTCTAATTTTTGTTTTAAATGAAATTAAATACATAGTACGCACTTTACTTGGAACAACACATATACATATGTACTACTTGTTATACGTGTAAAAAAGTGGTTCCTGTCGGGTAATTAAAACAATACGAATACAAATTTTCATGAAATGTTAGTAAGCTACACGCTACAGCTAGAATACCTAAAATCAACACAACGGATATACCTAGTAATGAGTGAAGTAGTATAAGTGACCTTCCATCGAATTCAGAGAACCACGGATGTATAGTTTAGCTGAACCGAAATAAACTCGAATATAAATATCGTAATGAACTTGAGATACAGTTGAGGCAGTAAATTTAAGCTGTAATAACATAAACACGTACTAACGCCAGTGCACCTTTACCCTTGCACCAAACTTATATGTAGGTACATTGGACTTTTAATAGAATTGTTTTATTTTACATCACAAATTCATAAGAAAACAATGTGTTCCTTGAATATGTTATTAAATCACAGTAAATTGAGGGTCCAGATAACTCAGCGGAACAGGCGCGGTCCCAGCCTCGAATTTTGGAGGGGGTCGCCAGTACAGAGCCACGAATAGTAAAAATACGATAAATCGAGCAAAAATACTTTACTATTAGCGCCCCACGATTTTACCCGCGTAGATGCTGCTCCAGTTGTTTTCCCGCGTTAAAAAATAGTCTATATACTATTAGATATTTTGAAGTTTTGTAGATGTTTAATTTAACTTTTACGATTTGGGGGGGTGGGTCATGTCCCCTGTGACTACCCCCCCCTTCGGACCGCGAATGCAGTGGAATCATATTATCATAATCTGTTTGCACTAGCATATTGTATGTTATAGGTTATTGTGTATTTATTATGTAAGTATAGTGGGCAAGATATATTTTTATGACATGCACCTAATAACCCAGTTAGCTGCATAAACCTAAATTATTATTTAAAAAAATAGAAGAAGGAAAATATGAGCAGAGTAACAAATGATTACTTTCAAATGTTAAATGTGGCTGACATATCTAACAATTATTATCAGAGAGATGGTCGTGATTACGAAACATATTTGTTGGATGTTTGAGTCTAAATAAACAGTGAAACGTAAATGTCTGAAATTCCTTGTATTGCACTTGACACGACGCTTGATCAAAATGCTGCTGCTAATTTGTGTCGAAGGATGAAATTATCGTTTAGCGTGGTAATGCCGCCAGCATGGTGGGACCCAACAGATAGAGGGATTGATCAATTAGATTATCTTTAGATCTCTAGATCTAAGAATTCCGAGGTATTTAGTGCAGGTAGATAGGTATGAATATGAAGCAGTTCGTTTACACATTATTTAGTTTTGTTAACAAAGTCTCTGTCGGTTTCGTGTCACACTGAAACTAGCCCATAATGAAGATAAAACCCAGGTGTATTTCAATTCCCCTGAGGAAAAACGTAACAGATAATTGGAAACAGAAAAAGATCCCCTAATTTGTTTTCGAAATAGAAAGAAAATAGTGCCAGATGGCCGCGTCGTTTCCAAATCAACGAAGGATAATTAAATTTGTTCCAAATACAAGACAGAAATAATATATTTTTAATGAAATCAAAGCAATACTTTTGTTATTTCAAATCCTGTGTAAAAACACAATAGTCTTAGCATTAATGTCAGTCCAACCAGACTAGTCGCGTTCAGACACGCTTTACGTATGCTTTCTGGTATAGGTACTCTAGGTTCATGTGTAAGTATAGTTAGTAAAGGTCTGTACCTTCTGCGCTAGGGAAAAGTTCAGTAAGCAGAAGAGGCCACCAAAAGACAACATATGTATCTTAATAAAAAAAATGGCATTCATAGGAACTACCGGTAGAAGTGAAAATGAAAACTTATAACTCAGAATTTGCTAGCTTATTTTGGAAACTACACGGGTGAAACCGGAAGGCGTGGCCATAAGCATGGCCATATAGAAATGCTGACGCATTTCTAGATGACCCGAGTTTACCCGAAGATTTCTTATCATTCCGGAGCGTGACGCTAGAATTCAATTCACAGCCCACGAAAATTCTGTCTATGGTGCGCGAAAAAAAGCTTTCACTTCAAAAATCAGTCAACCTCGTTGAAACCATTAAAAATGTGTATGAATTTAATTAATTCGTTTACTGAAAGCATTTGTAACAGAAAATCAGCGAAAGAGACGTTTAAGTTAGCATGTCTGTCTTAAAAACAAACCAACAAACAATGAGATTAAAATAAATAATAACCACATATGCTCGCTAAATACCAAAAAAGAAGGGTCAGTTCATTCCTCTCGTCGTATGACCGAACCGAAGTCTTCACAGATGACTCACGACTCTCACTTATGACTAACTTAAAAAGCTAAACCATGAAGTTATCGCAAAGCATAAACATTAATGTCAAATTAGATGCTCGATAATTCGACGGTAATACACTTTCAATGGTTCAAATCAAGTCCACGAGAATTCGAAAGTCGTAAACTATGACAACTTGTTTTGTTAAGTTTTATGTGACGTTAAAGCCATGTTTATGGATCGTATTGTCTTTGATAAGAAATACAAAGAAATTATATGTCTGGCTTTAAGATTTAAAATATGGTAGACTGCCATAATGCAAAAATTTACTGAGATTAGAAAAAAACCTGTGAATATCTGAACGAAGTCAAATTTATACAGAGATTGTCGGCTTTGACGGTGCAGGAAAGCGTCGTGAGAACGCCGACAAGAAAGGTATTGTCTTTCCTCGCACTGTACCAGGGTGGTGTATTATGTACGTGCTTATGTTTATATTACGTCATGAACTCAACTAAATTGAGCCTAGTTTTTTATGCTTGATTTATCATATCTTGACTTACCCACAGATAAATAGAGCAGTAATAGGATTCGTACAGTAAAAATCTAACAAAGTTAAGGCGAAATTTTGTAAGTTTATAAGCACGTTTATGTTTGTGTTCTGTAACAGCTGAACCCATTTAAATGAAATTACAGACATAATATGTAAATTATTTGAACATAACTTGCAAAAAAAAATGGTTATATAGAAGTATTGCCACTACAGTATTAAATAAATGATCCAGGTATTTTAAAAATACCTGTGACAGGCCTCTAGTTAGATATATTGCACTGAACTAGATAAAAAACAACAAAATATACAAAAACTTAAAAGTAACGTAGCAATTAACGACCTTATCACTAAGAGTGATTTCGTCCAAGCAACCGCAAGAGGCGAAATGAAGAATATCAAGACGAAAATTAGTACACAAGAGGGGCCACTCGTCATTTAGGGGTTTTGACTTTGACTTCGTACCGTACCTAGAACTAGTGTTAGTAATCATCCAGTTATTCAATAAAAACAAGTGTTCTGCCAAATCAAATCAAGTGGCTGGCTATTACTTAGTAAACTTTCATAAATTACCAAGTTTACTGCTAGACCCGCGGAGGTGAGTCAATCACTACATTTGTCATACTTTATGAATCACGAGTTTGCTCGACGCTGGACAAAGAACTCTTAAATTGGTGTTTTTAGTCACTTTGGATTTTTTATTTTTTGTTTGCACGGATAAGTTAAGAAACGGTTCATTTTACACTAGCTATCCGCCGTGACTTTCACACACTACACCACAACTTACAAGCTGTGGATGAATAAATATTTCATACAAAGAGGCAATATTTTAATAGGGTTTATTTTATATAATATTTCAGTCAATGTAACGCACATGCGTCAATTGAAACATAAAATTTAAAAAAATATGTTTAGTATAATAACTGTCAATAAACCTCCAAAGAATATAGTGGGCCGATTTTAGTGAGTCGCGGTGTAGCGTAGCGTTGAAGAGATGGCGGAGCAGCGAAGCGAGACGTGTGCGTTACACGCTTTTAGGGGGGTGAAATCTTGTGGGTTAGCGTAACCGACATGTGTAGCAGTATATATTTATGTAGCCCTACAGGTGACGTATTATGCAATATCAGTGCTGTTTAATACTAAAACTCTGAGTTATGTCTCCACTTCTATCGGTAGTCTCTGTGGCTGCCAATTTTGAAACAAAATTTACGTTCATATCAGATTGACCGACATGACTTCACCATCAAACCATCAGATAGTAGGTAACCGCGGTACATCCACATCATCAAAGGCGCATCAAATATCTAAAACCAATAACAGTTCCCATAACTCAGAGAGCGCAATCAGAAGCGCATTACACAAACCGTACAATTGACAAGACGCACACTGGCCCACTTCTGGACAGGAATAGATGGATGGAAATACCACTACTGGGGAAATAGGTCACCTCGGCCCTACAAAAGAGTAGGGAACTGTGGTTTTGTAGCGGGTAACGGAGAATATTTCAATTAAGCACGATGATCTAGACTAGAGGTAGCAAGCAGAACAAGACCTTTCTAGCTTAACGAACGATACGTTATTAAGCCCTATAGGTATAATATTGTTTATAGTACTTATATCTCTATTTTGTATTTATAGAGGCCAAAACATTGTGGTTTTCTTTTTGAATAAAGTACAAGGCAGTTGACCACAAATGGCCTGTAGGTAATACCTTCCGAACTTTCAGATAGCGCAGAAAGTGCACGGCCTAACCTAACTAACTATGCATACACAATACACATACATTACCAGCAGAACATACCTGAAATAATTATATATACTTACCTTCTATATATTCATTGCACTTATGGAGTACCTACTACATCTCGTACGACCACTAGCGTATGCACCTTAGAAGACAACCAAAACATTATGTGTACGTATGTTGCTGCGTCAGAAATCTTTATTTAAACAATATAAAAATACTTGTAAAAACCTCGTTTTCAAACAATAGCAGGCTGTCATATTAAACCCTCAATACTCCCGGTAACAATAAATAAAATCCTGACAAACTCTCCGATTCCGGGGAATATTTTAAGAGTATCATAAAGTAAATCAAAGTTAAAGTAAAACATGTCAAACGTTGTGTAGATAGTGGCCGGCATTGTTGTTTGATTTACGGCGCGTGACGCGTGACAGTCGGACCGCGGACCGCGGACGAGGGAGATAATATTGCGAGTTAGTTGTGGGACAGTAGCTGGATGATCAACTGTATAATTTAAACAGTCTCGGGAAGGTATTATTGCTCTGCGTATCTCTGGTGGTCTAGAGGTTAGAACGACCAAGTTCAGAAACGTGATGTAATTGGTTTAATTCCAGCCTTAGATTATTTTTTTGTAATTGTTAATTACTTCTAACTTTAAAGATAAAGGAAAATATTGTAAGTAAACCGATGTGTCCCAACAATTACATCTTTCAATGACATCTACCAATCCGGATAAACGGTGGAATAAATCCCCCACATTGCAATGCAGTTTCTACACCATGCCCACAGGAAACTGATGGACGCCTGATAAATATCGAGAATTCATTCTACCTTTAATCACGGAAATATCCCTTCAAAGTTACAACTTTAATTGAAGGTTATTTCTTACTTTTACCACTAAAAAAATTACATTAATTTAATTTTTGTCTGTCTACTTTATATTTTTAACACGCGACGTAAAAAGAGGGTATTATAATGTATCTCTATCAACTTTGTGTCCAAGTTTATCTGTGTGTCTATGTACCTATATATTTTGTGTATCTGTTTTTAGCTTCATAGCTCCTACAACCGCCTTGGATGGAGTTATGGTTTGTTTAAAAGCGTACGTGAATATGATTCAGAATTGAGACGGAGATTACTACATTTTTGAATATTGCCCTTATGACGCAAGCGTGCAAAATCTCGAAACACATCATGCGAGTTAATGGAACAAACCAAACAATATAAAAATTCGTCGTACACTAATATGCTGAATCACAGCACTAAACCGGAGTAAATAAGCGACTCCAGGAACGATGTCAACTAGGTTGTAGAGTTGTGCATGGTCGAAAACACGGCGTTAAGTGGATGTAAACATTTCCGCACGCGTCTGTTTGCCAGCGCCAGTACTTGTGGACTCGGTATTTATGTGCGCCAGAAACGCAGCATTTGTTGCTGCGATCCTGGTTTATTTTGTGGAAACGAAATAAATAAGCTTTGAAACATTTTAGATACATGTTAACATTAACATGGACTTGTGATTTGTCTGCTGCACAAACAGATTTAGAGAGGACGTGCTTAGATAGGGGACTGAAAACAAGGCTTTGGGGTAGTCCAGAACGTAGAGATCGTCTCAACCTAACTGTGATAGGACGCATACAAAAGGACACTTCAAAGTATGTTTTTAAACGGGCAGAGTAATCAACGAAACTAAATTATAATGAATACAACGCTACACTACTTACACTAAGCACATCTGAATTATCCATAGACAATAATTGGAAGAAGGGATAATCAAGATTAATAAGCTAACCAGTGGGAAACTTATCCAGCATGCTGGCGGCATTACCACGTTGGATGGCAATGCTTATACGTTGAGCCCAATTAAAGCTAGAATTGTTTTTGAGAATTTACAGGTAATATACGGTAGGTAAGTATTACTTTATTCGATTTCTTTTAATCAAATTTATTGTTTAGTAAGACTGCTATTATATTTATTAATATTTATATTTGCTCAGAAATCACGTAGCAAAGATATTGCCCACAAACTATTAGCTATACCTTTATGCGATCACGACTAGTGCATTGTTGGACAATGTTTTAAACTTGTCAAAATAGAGCGTGTTCTTGTTTCTTATGGGTAGACTTGTTTTTTGCCATTTGTGTCATAATACTATCTTACGATTAACATTGAAAAGCAGGTCACTTTATTATTAATAAGCTCTGGAGAATTTTAAAATGCAAGCGCATTTCATTCGTGAATAAATATACAAATTACCTCATAAACAACAAGCTACAAAAATAAAACTTACAAGAACTTAACAATGTTTAATGACTCTGAATGGACCAATTTACATACATTACTCGACCTTTTACATTTCGACACTTAAGACGCGGCGGCAATTTCAAAATGCTCACCCCATTCCTATGAAACTTTCTTGGAACAATAACTCAATTTATGGCGAAAGTGAGAATATCTGCGCGGGCGCAGATAAGGGTGCGGCTACACGGGGAATAAAGTGGAATGCAGTGTTCACACGAGACGGTACTCGCGGATCCAGATTTACGAACTATTTTTTTACCGCTTGTCGGTGGGATAGGTTGGTATTTCACCAACATGAAAAAAGTTTCTTAACTTCACATCAATCATTCAGTATTGTAGGTTTTAGAAAGCTTTTGTTTTTTGCTACACCCGAATTTAATTATTCAAACCCTATAAAGTAATATTTAAATCCAACTTTTTTTTTCACTTTCTAACTTTACAAAGTAATTGCTGAGCGTGGTGGAGGCCGATAAGAAGAAGTTAAATCTACTTTTATTAAACAAACGGCATCCACATACAATTCCAATCCTGGAATTAGACCGACTAATACTAGAACTCACTAGTTTTTATCAGTACCTACGGTTATTTCGCGAAACGAAGGCTATTTAGGGAGAGTGGGGTAAAAACTGGCATTTTGCAAGTAACAGTTGCGTTGCAAACGGACTCAGACTTTATACGGAGGGCGGATTTAGGTCCCGGCCGTATCCAGGCATCCCAACATGACCTCGATCGGTGATCGCTGGAAATAGCTGTCCGTGTTTTTGCAAATGTGCCTTATTGATGGGAGGTATGTAGGACTGGACATAATGGACGTAAGTGATCAAAAGGTTGGAGTCACGCTGTTCTTTAACGTGTAGATTGATTTAATTTTTTAAACTCATGTTTCAGTTTTGTGTACCTCTACCTATATGGTGATTTTCGTATTTAGTTGGTAAACCTGTACCTGTAGGGAAAAAAATATCCCCTCACTATTTTACCAGGACACTTTTAGCCTACATGTTTTTCAGATTTTTGTAATATGATAGAATAGATTTGCGCTTATCGTTTGTTTTCTTTTTGTGAAAAAAAAGAAGTCGTAAATCGCCGCGATAACGCAACTTTATCAATATTTTTATTTTATTTTAATTCACCTGACTGAGAGTTTTTTTTAAATAATATTATAATCAACAACATGCACCTTTAACAGACAAATTTCTGTTTAAAAGAAAACATACAATAGTACAGGCAACAACTCCTTTTCCTAAATTGTTTAAAAAGGTTTCGTACTGGGCCAACTACAATTTTTGTAATACTTCGTCTAGTCACGACCAATGACAGTGAATGACAATTAAAAAATTAGCAGGAAATCTGGAGTCTTCCAAAAAATTGGTTTTCTGTTAATACTTAATTATCTGAATAGCCTGCGTCGGAATATTCTTTAAAATGGTATAAATATGACAAATTAACAAAGGTTTTCATGTCGTGTTACTATTTCTTTATAAAATGCATCCATGTACCAAGAAAATTGAGCCCAGATAGTTTAGCCATGTACGGTGTGCGACTTGAAACGCGACAATTTTCGTGACATTTTCACAATACATGTAGGACGCACATGGCACGGGTCGTACCATCTGGCGACTCAATTGAACAACTTTTTGCAGGTACTTCCGGGCTATTGTGCGGATATTTGCCGTTACTTTGAAATGTAGAGCATATTATTTATCAACATTACTCTACCTATTTTTTATCTCCTATTGCGAAAACGATGGGCTTATAAGTTGACGTATCTGCGTATGCGTTTATGTGTTTGTGACTGCCTTTGGCATCGAAATGAAGGGGGGGGGGGTCACAGGAGACATGACCCCCTCCCCCTCCCCCCCAAAATAGTACATGTTAACATGGGGCGCTACTAGTAGTCTTTTTTACTCGATTTATTGCATTTCTATTCGTGACCCCCCCCAAAATCTGAGGCTGTGTACTGGTGACCCCCTTCCAGAATTCGCTGGGACCGCGCCTGGGTGAAATAATCTAAGCTACTTATGTCGAATCAAAAGCGGTTCAGTCATTTCAAACTTATTAGCACAATAGGCCAAAGCAAAAGTGTATTTGTTCTAACCTAAAATTTGAAATAATAGTGTTTATAGTCTTTTTAATTTAATGCGTATTTGTTACGTTATTTTCTTCTATTTGAATTTAGCAGCCATCATCTCAACAAGTTACGTAGAATTACTGTACTCAACAGACTTTACTTACACAGTATTATTTATACTGGACCTTTATTACAACCACCAATTCTGCAACTTTGAAAAACTCGTCTATTTTATTCAAAAATATGATTAAATGCGAAGGTAAGCCGAGAAAAGGGCTGAATGACGCACTGAACTGAACTTATGAGTCAAACATTTGGAACTTAGATTATAGTCAAGAATAACATATAACTGAGTATTTTTGAAATCTGGCATTCATCATAGCGTTTTTATGCCAAAAAAATTTAGTTTCCTTATTGAATAGCTGTGTTCTAAATTGTACGCGGATAAACTCGCGGGCGGATACTATCTCTTTAATAAATTACAATGGTTCCGCAATCGGATTCTGCAAAGGGCTTTTACCACTATTTTCCACTAAAACTCTTATGTGAAAACATGCAGTCAACTACGATCATAGCAAGTTTTTCTGCCGTCCTCTAATTGAGCGCTGTTACCGCCAGGTGCTCTCCAGAGCGCCTGAATGGCCCCACTGGTCTACAAAGTTTTTTCTTTAACTGTTCAGCTCGATTTGGACATGCCGTTACTCTTTGATGTACGGTCACTTGTATAACTATCTGGTACTAGGATGTTATACGATACAATATTTTATTCTGGTAAACTATCATAACTATAAGATTGTATGAAATAACTATTTTAAAAATACATGTACGAACTAAAATTGTATTTTTCTAAGTTAACAATCCATTAAAAAAATGACTCTTAAGGAACAAGTTCGCGCCGCGACCGCGACGCGAGACCGAGACCGGAGACCGCGACCGGAGACCAAGACAGGCACTTGCCACTATGGAATTGTATGGGCGCCAGTTCGCGCCGCGACCGCGACCGCGACCTGTCTCGGTCTCCTGTCGCGGTCTCAGCGCGAACTGGCGTCCATACAATTCCATAGTGTCAAGTGCCTGTCGCGGTCTCCGGTCTCGGTCTCCTGTTGCGGTCTCATGTCGAGGTCTCCGCGCGAACTTGTACCTTTAAAAGTTAGTTTTCGTCACGAAATAAACAACTAATCATAATACACCGCGGCGCATGCGTAAAATGACGTAATCCGAAAACGGATAAAAATGTTACACGTCCATACAAAACCCGATAGCGCAGTGATAATCCGGCAACCGTGCCGTGATAACGTGCCAAATAGCCAAAGTATTCTTATCAAAATGCCGATAGTGATCCACGCGACGTCAGTCAGTCCGCCGGCACGATCTGTCCTGATGACGGTCAAACTCCTCGGTTTAAAGGTGGAGACGAGAGAAGTCAGTCTGCCGAACAGGCAACAGTTCAAACCAGAATATCTAGAGAAGAATCCTCTACACACAGTCCCGCTGCTAGAAGATGGAGAGTTCATCCTCGCTGACAGTCACGCAATCATGACTTACCTAGTATCCGAATACGGAGACGAAAGACATTCGAATATCTACCCAAAAGACAACAAGCTAAGAGCGACGATAGATCAGAGACTACACTTTGATTCCTCAATCCTCTTTCCGCGGTTCAAGCCAGTCGTGTACAGCTTGGTGAAGAAGCACCGCATCACTGAAGAACAAGTGAACGACATAAAAGAATCGTATGGTTTCTTAGAAAAATACTTGGAAAAGAGTTCTTATGTCGCTGGGGATAAGGTTACGCTTGCTGATATCTCGTGTGTTGCTACGATATCTTCACTTAACAGTTTAGTGGAAGTTGATAGGAAGTTTTGGAGAATACACGAGTGGTGGAAGAGACTACAGAACGAGGAGTGGTATTCAGAGAACGTTCCGGGAATGATGCTGTTTGAGCGATTCATACAACAGTTTTTGAGATGATAAGAGAAACTTTAATCAAATGCTGAGAGTGATTAGACAGGTGTACGTTTGAGCGTATTTACGTTTGCGCAGCACCATAATTATGGTAACAATATTTTTGCAGAAGAGGACATATCAAGTTACAGTAAAATCAAAACAAACGTTTCCGTCGTATTACAACGGCACGAGTATTTTAAGGTAATAAATTTAGTAAATAAGCATTACACATTATTTACTAGTGGAGTGTTATCAACTCCATATGCTCACTAGCTCCTAAACAAGCGTCAACAAAGCTATTATTACAGGCATTTTCGTGTGTTTCGCCACACCACGCCCTCTGACGGAAAACATTAACCATTAATATAAAATTAGCTACAAGACATCAAACATTTTCAAACTTTAATAACAACACGTTATAGTTCAAATTTGATTGTATAGTCGTGTTGTAAAACGAATAGTATGAGCGTGAAACCCTGACCGCGGACCGGCGCGTGCGCACAATAAGCTTTTGTGAGCTTACGCTGTAATGTTATTCAATAGATTTTAATTTATTTGAGACTATTATTATGGTATGAGGGGATACATTGAAGCTTAGAGTGTAATTAAATTAATATACTGCAAGTTGAAATATATTTTTATGATGATGACTGTGTTTATTGCAATGAAATGATACTTAGTTAAAACTACCAATTATGTATGTATTTATTACGGAGAAAGAAGTTTGTTTTCAACTAATGATTTTCAATTAACGACCACTTCTGTAGACATTACAATCGTGGTGTTTTATTGCATTTTAATGCTTGGTAGAAATAAATCAGAAAAGTAAGTACTTATACATCTTTTTCTAATTACGAAAACAGTGAAATAAATTCCATTTTTAAGTGAAGGGATCCTTAACAGTCTGTCTCTACTGTCTATAAACTTTGAGGTAGCGCAGAAAATGCGGAGCCATATTAGCCTAAACTAACTAACTATAGAATTTGCAAGCATTCTAGGTCTTTACTCCAAGCGTTGTAATGTAAGAATTCTGACGTTTCTTTTCTTACTGGCGTTGCGTTAAAGAAGGAATTCTTAAAAAATCCTATTCCTATCGTGACCATAGTTTTTTAACTATTTTATGTTTATACGCTATTTCGCTTGATGTTGAGCTACGATGTGGTCTACGATGAAAATTGCGCACCTAGAAGAAAGCGATTCACTCTCGACTTGAAGACTATATTCCAAATATTGAAAAAAAATCGCTCAGTCACAACCTAGACGTTCTTATCACAATAATAGTTCTAATAGTGGAGACAATCCTTTATATTTTACGCACGAAACAAGTACTAAGTATGTAAACACAAATCGAGATAAAGTAGCAAAGTAGCAGTTGCGGTTCCATCCCATCATACAGCACCAACAACGACCACACCGTCGTAAGAATAAACTCTTCACACAAAAGGGTATAAAAGCTGTGATTGCAGGCCATTCGTTACGGCTACCTACAGACGCTCCGCCGCCGCCGCTTCAACCTACCTATAAACACTCATAAAAACAAAACAAAGCCGTGGAAACCAAGACATCTGCGGTCGGAGCCATGGACGTCATACGGGAGCCTATTCTGCTAACTTTGTGAAATATAGTTTCTAAGTGAGTGAGACATTTGTACACTTTACAGTACAGTTATTTTACTAGTGATTGCGATAAACATATAAAGCATAATCATATTATGCACAAGCAGCTCATACAATGTTCGCACTGCTTGGTCTTCTCTCGCAAGGAAAATGTCAAGACTCCAATTGCTTGACGAACGATGCATGAGCTCGATTCTTGAAACATGAGTTTTCCGTATTATGTTTTTCTTCAACATTAAAGGTGACACCAAACTTATCTGCACATGGGAAAATAGTCATAAATTGTATTAAATATTTTACTTTTCGATGATATCAACTCCCAAAAAATAAACATAACTATTTCAGTCAAGTTCTTTACAAGTTGTTGGAACATTAAGTCCTAGTTTGTGCTTTAGCTAAATATAATATCGACGAATGCTAAAGTGCCATATAAGTATTCAAAGAAATATTTTTTGTTGCACATTGAAGTATCGAAGTATATAATATTCCAACTCGATATTTATTTTCACAAAGTTCATTGTGTCAAAGTATCTGTGGCTTCTCTATCGTAGTTTGAGTAATCGGTGTATTAGCTACAGAATACTACGTCCCCGTTTCCTTTCTCTTCGATGGCTATTTGCCATCTACATATGGGCTTTATGGAGGCTAGTGCCCATAACTGGGAGGTGGTGAAGTTATATTCCGCCGTTTAGCCTGAGGAGGACAATAGAGTATTTATTGCATCGAGCGAGCTGTAGCGACGGCCAATAACTCACATAACCGATGTTGGTCGTTGCCATAAACTGATGAAGTAAGATTCTTATACAAACTACAAGAAACTGAACTTGTTGTAAAAGTGCTCTATTGTACACAAAGTCAAATATTTATTACCTTTCCTAACGCTTGATCGACGCGACCTGTGACTTTTCTATTTATCTGGCCTATGACAAGCGTTGCCATTAATTTTTTTTATGCTAGATAGGTCTACTTTTAGTTTTATATATTTTTTTTTTTTTGTGTTCTAATTAAGTGCAATAAGAGTTTAACTATGTATCTCTAAACATTAATTGACGATAACAATTTAGCAAGAGAACTTCGAAATTTCTTTTGTGTGGCCACAGACTTCATAAAGTCGGTTTAAATTGCAAAACATGTCAAAACTGTAACTCTAATTTTCCTTATTTTCTGTATCTAATAGATCTATCTATCTGGCTAGCAGTCACCAAGTCTGTAATGCAATGCTCACGCGTCGACGTGTGCAAAATATCGTAAAATATTATCATTAAACAGTAAAACAAAGCAAGCGACATTAAATGTCAGCGCATGTGCACCGTCATTATATATCTTCCTTGGTTCGAATCTTGTACCACAAGTGACAGGAAATGTGCATCTCATTCGCTATTTATAATGGCGATATGCAGAAAGCTCACAGGAAACCAATCTCTTACGAAGCTCTCTTAATAGCTATTAAAAGGAATTGCTTCAGTTAGGACTATATAAATATATACAAAAATAAACTTGTACTCGTATACAGAGAGTTGCATTGATTTCTTATAAAGCTTTATCATTCTAGTACAAAACTATTTCATTATTTATTTATTTTTACAGTATTTCAAAGAATTAGTTCGATTACACAAAGCCATAGAGATCCAAGCTTGGTATCAAACTGAAAGTTAGTATCCAAAATGACGAGGTTCGACAAATAATTATAATCGTATACGGTAATCCAGCTCAAGTGGAGATGAGCTATACAGGTTTCTAGACGCGGTGCTAAAAGGTAGTACGAGGTAGCAAGAGGTAGCGGTAGGGTTGTTTGTGGTCGAAGCAAGGTAGGTAGGTAATCTTAGTGTAAAATGTCCACAGGACCGAGACATGATGCAAAAGAGAAGCCTATACCCAGCACTGGGATAAGGAAGACTGTAGATAAGAATAATGATGATATATCATAACTTTGAGCTCAATTTTTTTTCACAATGTCGAACTTTAAGAGATACAAAAATATAGATTACGGGATATTGTATACCTACCACCCTTACTCAGCAACGTGGGGGACGAGTAATTCAAAGTTTAAAGTTTAATTCAATTTTCAATATCTCTAAGTTTAGTTTGAGTCTTTGGAACATCAACCATGAAACGATGTAGTTTTCTGGAGCTACGGTGAGTTCGATAAAAATAAGACAAGGTAGTACTATATCATTATCCAATCATCAATGTACATCTCTCGAAATGTCACAAGGCTAGAAATTTGTTAAAAGCTCATGATGCAATGAATAGCATTCCAGTGCAGTTCCGTCTTTACAGTCCTCTGCGAATATTCCATAAACATTTTAACGGCGCGCGATGAAATTATGTTATTGAAATGTCAGAGAAACCTTTTGAAGTTTACAACCGTGGACAGCTTCAAACTGCGGGCAGCCATGCACTGCTGCAGATGATAATACCTTTCAGCTGCAATTGGCTATGAAGGAAATACCTTTCTACGTTAATTCCATAGATATTCATAGGTGAAATGTTCTTGTTTGTTTCATTTTCTATGTTATGTGGTCTGTTTTCTACATCAACGTATGTTGTAGCTAGCAGTGCCGCGCGGTTTTACGCGCTCAATTCTGGGTTCAATGATAAACGTCTCCGAGTATGAGCGGTTGTGGACTGTATTCTGTGTTGAAAGTTTAATCCTGATCTTTTCAGCCGTTTACAAACGACCAACCACCGAAACTTTCACTTTAAAAAAAGTAGAAATTGGGGTAAGCTCTCTGTAAAACAATTATTTTTATCAATTACAAGAGAAATGACGTAACCTAAGGCTTTAACCCTCGCGTGGTAGTCACACATAAGCAGCCCTTTTTATATTTCCACAGCTGAAACTCGGGGCTTTACCACACAAGAAGAGAGTCAAGGGTGTAATCCCACAGAAATCTAAATAATAAGGTACTATTATTTAGATTTCTGTGGTGTAATCCATACGCTGGCCAAGTGCAGGTTGGGGAATGACAAATATTGTTTTGGAAGTGGCGGTTTTATCGTAATGGTTTTCTTCACCATAAATGACAATGGCTATGACAAACTTCGGTTTAAGCTTGAAAATATGCTCAAATTCGGGCGGAATTCCAACCCGTCAATTGTTAAATATTGGTGGACAATTCACACTCAACACCATCTGACCCCAAACTAAGCAAAGCTTGTGTGATGGCGGCCAAATAGCTGACTTAAACCTTATATAGTTTTTTAAATACATACTTATTATACATAGAAACACCCAGACACAGTGCAAACATTTTAATTCATCACACAAATATTTGCACTGGGTGGGAATCGAACCCACGACCCTCGGCTTCGCAGGCAGAGCTACTACCAACTAAGCCACGAGGCCAGTCATAATCTGATATTCTAGCTACTAAACTACTTACTAACTACTCAATAGGCAATTTGAATTATGAATCTTAAAAACAGTAACATCTCGAATAATATCGGTAATCAAGACTGTATGAATGAAGTAACAGACGACAGCTAAGCGTAGAACAAGAGCCAGTTCCTACGTGTACCGTTCCGCAGATGTGTTGATAGCTGGATCTCAGATCTCAGATCGGTATCTGGAAAGCGCGCCGCCTCGCGTGGCGAGACCGATCACATGCGCCTGATATGGTCACGGGGCTGTTAAGATTAGTGTGTCCACTCCATTAGCGGAGCTCTCGTCAGCAGTGGACGTGAATCGCCGCTGAAATAGGAGTGCTTAAAATAATCGAATTCATTTTTGTTGAGCATTTTTTTTTCCTTTTTATAGTGAAAGCTGGTTTAATCCGTGGAGCACTTTTTGGTAAGGGAAATCTTATCAGATCAAGTCACCGACATTGTGTTATTGGCGGCGGCGTAGCATCGAGAGTGTTATTCGATTTTTTGGCGGAAATATTTTTGTGATTTCCTGTCACCAACATGCGTAATATAGCAATACCTACAAATATCTGTTATACAGGTCGCGTATTGTGCAAGATTAGTGCGGTTTAATTTTAAAATTCTAAGCTACAAGTTTTTACTCCTATCGGTAGCCCCTATGGGAGCTATTTTTATGACCGCCATTTTATTGAAGTGAAAACTTCTTCAGGCGCGCCTAGACAGATTTTTCGTGGGCTGTGAATTGAATTCATTCGTCACGTTCGGGTATGATAAGAAACCTTCGGGACCACGTTATTGGTCATCTAGAAATACGTCAGCCAATGGGAAAGAAATGCTGAAAGGGCGTGGACAGGCCATCATGGCATGTCCATCTAGAAACGCATCAGCTAATGGGAAATGCTGACGCATTTCTAGATGGCCATGCCAAGATGGCGAGGCCACGGCCTCAAGGTAAGCTATCAAATTCTGAGTTATAAGTTTTCACTTCTATCTTTCTATCGGCAGTTCCTATGACTGGCAATTTTTTTTTGTTTTTTTTTTTGTCTAAATTTTATTCTCTTCAACGGCAAAGTCAGTAGTGATGAAAATAGAACGTTCTGGGATGTTCAGACCATTATTAGGCTACAACATCATTTCAAAACCTGTACTTACTAAATTACACTTATAAATTGAAAATTAAAAATAGTACTAAACTACTTAATAATTGTTTTCGTGTGTGGTATTCAAACGAGTGATTTGTCAAAACACGTCAAGAATCAAAATAAAGAAAACGAGTGGTTGTACGTTTTTAATTGTGGCTTTTAATGAGAATACCCATCACAACATCACAATAGACGGTAAATCAACCATGAAATTATATTCAGTTATTAAATAATTAATAGGTTCTAATGAAATGAACCCAAATCTTTTTAATGGTTTTGGTGATCCGTATTGTGTTCTAGATAAAGAATCCTGTTCTGCGTTACATATTTAAAACACTTAAATACGTAACACTTATTTAACTCATTCTCTTTTTTCAAAAAACGAAATAACGATTTCCAGTTTTTTTCATTTCTTTTATTAACAACTAGCGGCCCAATCCAGCTTCACTCGGATAATAACCTAGATACCAAATGCAGCGCCATCTGCCAGGCTGATTGTGAATCTAAACCATCCAGGGCACTAACCAAACATAATTATTTAAAAAAAAAAATTCAAATCGGTCAAGCCATTTAGGAGGAGTTCACTCACAACGAAAAGTGGCATTGATTTTTATACATATAGATGAAAAGTTTGCTCTGAACCATGGCAGTCCAGTCTGTCCAGTTATAACCCTGATATTAAAGACAGTGAAATCTACGACGGAGCGCGCTTGCCTAGAAGAAATCGATTCACTCTTGACTTGAAAACAGGATTATAACCACCGGGAAAACCAACTCAGGCAACGCATTCTACAGCCTAGACGTTCTTATCATGAAAATAGAGTCAAACCTCTTTATTTGAGTCTTCGAAACATCAGCCATGAAACGATATCGCTTTATCGAGCTACGAGTAGTCTGACAAAAAAAGGTCGAGTATTCCTACGGAACACTTCTGCTCTTGAATTCAGTATATTTTGGTGAAATATTTGAGAGGAGGATCCTAAGCTCGTGCGTGTCTGATCCCTGATTACTCCAACCCAAAGCATAATGGGAAGTTAAGTGCCGTGATATTAATGAAGATTGAAGAAAAGGGTTCCAAAGACTTTATTCTGGTGCGAGTGAGACAACGCTAACGTTACTGTCTCACTCGACGGGATTGTTGCAGGAATGAGAAGGAACGACGATTTATCGAGACTGCATTAGATCGGGGCAACATCTCCCGTGGTTTGACTTCAGATTGCACCATAATGTGGTTCAAGGGTTCAACGGGTTATAATTATCATCGCATCTTAATTGCTTTAAATTTATAAATAAAGAAATTTCTTTATATGCGAAAATGGATAATTACAATAAGATCTTAAATGTTTACATTAAGAACTCCATTAACAGCCTAACGGTCTGCAAATATTAGATTGTCTAGACAACTGTTAAGAATCCCTAACGAGGGGTCGTACTGTTCTATTTTGTAGAACAGTACTAGATTCTATATGGAATAAGTATTCGTACTTCTGGCAATATCTGTGGTAACTTTGGGTCGAATACGACTGGCAAGACGGCGTTTGTCTATGGTACGAAAAAAAGAAGGGAGATTCGGGATTCTCTATTGTAACGTCGGTTTGTAATGTAGTTGAAAACAGTTGAATAAATGAGTAATATAAAACCACCGTTGTTTGTATTATGATAATTAAAAGTTCAGAAGACGGGATATCGAGATAGCCCATTTGCGCTATCGGCCGTAAGGTAAAAATGGTGATATTTTGGGTGAGTTGCACAACTTTTCGATAACCAAGAATAAGAGTTAAAAAAAAAGCTGAAAGTTATTTTCGATGAGGTTTAATTGGTACTGTGTACCTACCTATTTGTGTTAGTACCTATTTGAATATAATGAGCCTCTAGGGACTGGACACTAAGACAAAATATTGATTTTGACAATGAATTGATTTTACATTTGCTATTTTAACGCTTTCAACATGTTTATTGAACCTTCTAATGTGTTTGTTAGTTACGTGTTCAGTGTTCAGATATAAAATATGGTTCTAGCTTACTGTTTGAAGAGAAGGTACTACGATGAAGATCGGTAACTTCGTGTCTTTTGTACTAGGTACTAGGTACCTCTCTATTACGCGGGTAGCAACTGAGTTCTATGACGAATATTTATAATAACGACTAAGTAACTACATCCATCTATCTATCTGCTTAGCTAATTATGTCTAAGTATCTACCGACAACTGGCGCATAAAATTCATCGGGCATTTTCCAGTGTGTTATTTGATTTGATATTTTTATGTTTTCTCCTTTTCATGTATTTTTATTGTAGGTACTCTTTGCATGATCTGCTTACTGTGTACTTATTTACTATGTGGGAATGTTACAGCAATCAGTTCAATCCATATTTTTCCGATCCCTTTTGGTACCTACTTGAACTATTACCTTTAGCGTATCAGAACAAAAGGTTTGTTTTCGTGTTGCCCGTGGGTTATTAGTTTGGATGTTGAATACGATCTAGCTATCGGTAAATCCATCGTCGCAATGTTAGTGATTGGGAGATGTAAATGAATCACTGACGAGGTGCAGTGGGAGTCGCGGTCACTCACTTGTCTATCTTAGTTCAACTGATACCTAGTACGATGTCGTCATCACGCGAAAGATGTGATGATAGTCCGATATTCGTGGATGATCGCCGCTATGCTAAAAAAACGCTAACACGGCTAAAAATGCAGCTAACACGGATTTAGAAAAATAAGTGTAGACAAGGTTAATGAATTAGATTTGGTGGCATCTACTAAAAATTACTGTTTTGAAATTAGATTATTTCCAGTATCATCAAGCAATTTCTTTATTTTAAATTTTCATAAGGTCTGGTTGATAATAAAAAAAAAAAAAATGTGCTAGGAAGGAATTCAAAATAATGTTACTAATCGACATTTCACTACTGTGAATTAAAGTGATTTGTTACGCAAACCACACCACTGTTTATATTATAAATGAATCCATTTATCATCGCATCATGGGTGAACAGCTGGACCGATTTCGCTAATTCTTTCGTAGTTGTGTTTGTTATTGTTGGGAGAAGGATTTTATGAAAGGAAACGTATAAAAAAAAATTTAATAATTGTAAAACTTTTAAAATTTGACAGATGAACACTGGTAATATTAGAGGTGATGTTGTAAATAAATACATTTGTGCGCTTACGTTACAAACGCTGATTGAACCCTACGAGATAGATCAAAATAATATATTGCAGTATTGCACGCCTTAAAAATGTCTATATAAAGCCCGCGACGGTATGTCTTATCTCTTAGAAATAACCCAAGATAAATGTATCCTTTACTTATTAGTAGAAATAATGGCTTGTGAACGAAGTAATTTTGAGTAAAATGGCATTAATACTTATCCAATTAAACCGTGCGAAGCCGGGGTGTGTCACGAGTAGGTAAATAAATGCTCGTAAGGGATCGTGTTTTACTTTGAGAATATTAGCAACATTTTTCTTCAACTGAAATTGAAGTTTTGGTTTGCAGCGTAATAGCTCACGGTATGTTGCTTAAATTCAAATCATAAATAAATAAAAACATATTTAATTTGAGCCCGAAGATTGTAGGTCTGCTAAGAAGCAAATATTTAATTTGTTACATGTTAATTAAGTACAAGTTCTAATTTCTCATACACTTATTGTAAAAATAAATATGTTGGATTAAAATTTTTGAAACATGAAATTAAGGTTTTGATTAAACTTCAAATAGGTATGTAGTTTGAACACAAGAGAACACTTGTTGTTATTGTCTCCGTATACGAGGTAGGTATTCTTCCAATCATGTACTAATCTATACTAATATTATAAAGCTAAAGAGTTTGTTTGTTTGTTTGTTTGAACGCAAGGATCTCTGGAACTACTGGTCCGAATTGCAAGATTATTTCTTTGTAGGATAGTCCATTTATCGAGGAAGGCTATAGGCTATTTAACATTACGCTACTATCAACAGGAGCCGAGCATGAATGAAGAATGTGACAAAAACGGGAACAAATATTGCTTTTTAAGAGCTTTCGTTGCGTGACAGCATATGTCATATTTTAAAGATTGCGTCATTAGAACCTAAACTAACCGAATTTGTTCAAAATTTGAATTGGTAGGTACGACCAATTTTCGATAGAAGGCGTAGCAACGCGCGCGCGTTCAGCTAGTATGTCTAATGAAAATGTAAAGATAACTTTGACTGCACTCGTGGTTTAGTTGGTAGTGAGTCTACCTGCGAAGCCAAATGTCATAAATTCGATTCACATCCAATATAAATATTTGTGTGATGAATACAAACATTTGTTGCCTACGGTGAAATTTCGTTAGTATTCCGATTTGTTGAATAACTGAAGTTATATAGCGGATCTTATTTGCGGAGATTTTCATGGTACTACGTAGTTTAAAACTCTGGAATAGTTACAAAAATAAAATGCTAATATTTGTACTTACTATTAAACATTCTTAGAATATTTGGGTTATAACCAAGGCTTTTAAATTAACATCATTCAAATACCTATATTTATTTGTTTGTAAAATAAAGAACTATTGGCGAAACTTCGACAAGTCGTTAGTCGAATAAACAGTACCTACATATTTAATAAGTTGAAGGTAACGATAAATCGTCACAAAAATACATTAGGTAAGATAAAGAATTGGATTACTTGATGATTATAGTTCAAGCTCTAGAAATATTAAAAAAAAAAATGAGTGACAAAAACATTTATAACAAAAAAAAAACATATTTGGATACATTGCTTTCGTTGTAAATAGGTACTTTGTTATGCTGTTTACTATGTTTGGCTACATGTGCGTAAGCGCAAGCAAGCTATTATTGTAATAGAAAAATAAAATAACATGAATAACAGCATTAGTCGTGACATACAATTTCAAACATTCCGATGTTTAATAGTTTCAATCCTTAACGCTCTTATCGTCCCACGGGATGCATAAGGAATGTGCGTCATTAATGTTAAATTACAATGAAATCTGTTTATACCTGGAAGCGAGTACTCTCACTGTACTACCCGCTATCAAGAAAATCATCAAACACAAAAGTCCCAGATTGAACATTTTGTTTTCCTTTCTAAAATTCAGAAATTACTATTTAGATCTGCAATCAGTATGAAATGTAAATGAAATGTTGACATTAAGTATGATGTGCAAGGCAGACATATTAAAAAAAAAAATTTAGACTACTGAAATGGACATTAGCAAGACAATTACTAAAGTTTAAAATTGTCTACTTGATAACGAAGCGTACTTTCTTCACTCTCTGATGGCTGTTAGCCTAGCCTAAATAAGCAGAAGGTAAACTAAAAAAAAAAAAGGAAGTAATGGCTCTAAGAACATTCAGTGCCCGAAATTAAGTAATGGAAGTTTAATTTAAATGCATACCTAGTGCAAGTGTAGTTTATACCTCTTAGTTGAATTACTGTAAATGAGATACATTATTATTTACACTCTTAGATGTATGGTTAACTAAAGTAATTGGTCTGTACGCCCGTGTTAGTTAATATTAAGAATAAAGAAATAAATATTATGATTGAATTCATGCATGAAAAGCATTTCAAGATTTATAAGCTGTGATGCAATGCGTGACGTAATACAGGTCGTGCCGAACACAAAGTTATTTACTGTACGTGGTATATTTTTTTTTGGGTCCACATTAGAAATTGATTAATATATCTCCTTTTCCATTTATAAAAAAAAAAAAAAAAGAACGGACTGCTAAATCTGGCGAATATGATTGTAATAATACGTACTACAGTTAGTAAGTTGATAATTTTGTATAAAGCGCTTCATAATATTGAAGCGCAGTGGTCACAAAATATAATTTTCAAACAGAGTACGACAAATATATGTATTGATAAAAGATACCTAGAAACAGGTACTAAACAGTTCCTATGTCATAAATATTTGTTCACATTAAAACCGTGGTAGTGGCGCCGTCATCACAGATGATGTGTATGTTGGTCGCAACGATTTGAAATCTGGCTTCTGTTTGTTGACTGTCACGGATATCAAACACTGGTATTCTGTCGCATCTAACTCAGATGTTCTATATTTTAAAGCACATGGTAAGATGCGGCAACGACAAAACATAAATTGGCGAGAGAACGGAGCAAGAGCATTAGGTACCTGGTATAGAGGGTTCCAATCCTCAAGATTTTTATTTACAAACAATCAAGGATTGGCTATGCAAAGCTTTTGAGCCGACAGCACATGTTTTGAGTTGGTTGAAAAGTCAAACGATACTCTGGCCATTTTTTTTAAAGTAAAAGCTAGCTAGTTGGTTGATCGACCAATAAGAGTCAAATATGCTGGCGCGGAATGGCAGATAAAATTATTAACTTCTTTTCCAAAAGCTGTAAGATGTTTAAAATAATAATAAATCTCTACATTGTGCTCCAAATAAATTTAAAAAAAAAAGAATAGTGAAACTGACTACGTTTTGTCAAAATAAAATTTAAGCTTGACTAATAAGACTAGTAATTTTCCTAAAAAGTCTGAGAAATAGGGTAGTTTGATAAGTCTGCCTGCGGTCAGAAACTTTTGCATAATTGACACAAAATTTCTAATTTGTTATCCATGAACATGGCGTAAAATACTGCATCGAAATATCGGGGAGTCGCTCCACTATTATAATTTTAATTACAAAAAATAGACATACAGTTAAGAGTTACGATAGGCGAGTGCCTAAAAGAAAAAAAAATCGAACAATGCCAAGACAATGTCAGTCGTTCCCCTTATGAAGAAACGTAGTCTACTACTGAACTACTGGTTTGCTAAGTTAGTACGATTTGTACGCAAATCTATTTGAACCTTTCGATAAAAGTAAAGTTGGAGACAATAGATACCCTAAGGCATTATCCTATAGGCCTTATCGATAGTTAAATTAAATGTATAATATCAAAGACTGTTAAGTTTAAAATATCAAAGAGAACGAAAGCGGACAAGAAGACTAAAACTTCTAGAGCTGCAATTCGAGATGTTTTCGCATTGAACAAAATTCGCTGAAGCAAATTTAAATTTCGCTGAAGATTTATAATCCATTTATATGTCTGTATACCAAACATTGATGGAAACTAGCGAACGTTTTTCTGGTCTCTGACACAACACGATTTTGTTAATCCTAGTTTCACAGACGAATAAAAGTATCATTGAAGTATTGAAGTAGCATTGAACAATTTATAGGTTCTAAAGTATAGATAGCACAAGAATAGCGCGAGAAAGATAAACGTAAACATTTTTCAAATGGATAAAATGTAACCTTCGATGAGATCTGACGGCTCGGAAGGAAAGTAGTGATGGAAATTAAAACAAAAATATATAAAGCACTAAAATTACTATGAAATGTATTATGATTCAGTTTGCGTAAGCTTACGAACTGTGTTCTTGATTGATGAAAATGTATTTTATACAAAGTATGTTAGTCAACGTTACTCTGCACTGGTCCATTAACAACCTTGATTATATTCTTGTTTTCTTTCTAAAACCGCTGAGATGTTTTAAATTTGCCCTTGGTTCTGATACGCTTAAGCTACCCTTCCTTCAACCAATTCCTAAATGAACCGCGCAAAGAGACAGCTGAGCACGTCTTGGAGTGACGATGGAGTCGGCAATGTGGCGCCTTGTGAGCGCTAGTGCTGCATAGTGCTGCAACACCAGAACGAGGCTGAATCAAGTTCTTCCCGAAGATGTCCTGATAAACTTGTCTACTGGAGAAGGCCGAAGCACCTTATGGGTGCAAGCGGTATCTACAATATTTATGTTATTTGTTTCCTGGAGGAGGCCGAAGCACCTTGCGTGTGCAAGCGGTACCCAGGCGATTTCATCACTAACTGGAGGAGGCCGAAGCACCTTATGGGTGCAAGCGGTATCCAGAATATTTATGTTATTTACTTCCTGGAGGAGGCCGAAGCACCTTGCGTGTGCAAGCGGTACCCAGGCGATTTAATCATTAACTGGAGGAGGCCGAAGCACCTTATGGGTGCAAGCGGTATCCAGAATATTTATGTTATTTACTTCCTGGAGGAGGCCGAAGCACCTTGCGTGTGCAAGCGGTATCCAGGCGATTTCATCACTAACTGGAGGAGGCCGAAGCATTTTATGGGTGCAAGCGGTATCCAGATTATTTATGTTATTTACTTACAGGAGAAGGCCGAAGCACCTTGCGTGTGCAAGCGGTACCCAGAAGAGTTAATCATTGGCTGGAAGAGACCGAAGCATTTTATGGGTGCAAGCGGTGCCCAGATACTTTAGTAACTTACCTTTAAAACGAGATTGAAGCACCTTGTGCGTGCAAGTAGTACCCAGATACTTTAGTAACTTACCTTTAAAACGAGATTGAAGCACCTTGTGCGTGCAAGTAGTACCCAGATACTTTAGTAACTTACCTTTAAAACGAGATTGAAGCACCTTGTGCGTGCAAGTAGTACCCAGATACTTTAGTAACTTACCTTTAAAACGAGATTGAAGCACCTTGTGCGTGCAAGTAGTACCCAGATACTTTAGTAACTTACCTTTAAAACGAGATTGAAACACCTTGTGCGTGCAAGTGGCACCCATATACTTTAGTAAATCACCTTTAAAACGAGATTGATGAACTACATATCTTTAACACGAGACCGAAGCACCTTGTGAGTGCAAGCGGTGCCCAGATACTTTAGTAACTTGCCTTTAAAACGAGATTCAAGCACCTTGTGCGTGCAATTGGTACCCAGATACTTTAGTAACTTACCTTTAAAACGAGATTGAAGTACCTTATGCGTGCAAGTGGCACCCATATACTTTAGTAAATTAACTGTAAAACGAGATTGAAGCACCTTGTGTGTGCAAGCTGTATCCAGATACTCTACTTAATTACGTTTAAAATGAGATCGAAGCACCTTGTGTGTGCAAGCTGTACCCAGATACCCCAGTTACTTGTTTTTAAAACCAGATCGAAGAAGCTTGCGTGTGCAAGTTACAAATGCTCTGTTCATTTACCTTTCACAGGAGACCGAAAGCTCCTTGGCCGTGCAAATAGTACCCCGACCTCATAAGCTATGTACAGCACCGAGGCCGGAGCATATTGTTAGATGCACCGAGTTCCCTTCTATGTGGAGGGCGTAGTACAATGTACAATGAAATATGTAGTTGGCATCAGAATTATGTTCAAAATTTAGCAACTTAGATCTGTTCAGCAATATTCTGCACAATGTTATCAGTCGTTTTTAGAATGGGGACATTCTAGTGATCAGGATGGTCGCAGCATTGTGATATTTTTTTATTACTGTTTGACAAGATGTAAATTTACTACAAGTGTTAACTTACCCATTAGGCTAATAATTTGATATCATAATTTTGTTTTTGAAGAAGGAACATAATTATTAATAATTGTATAGTATTATTATCTAATTCAACCCGAATCAGAGTCTGCTACTTGAGTTACCTGTTATCTCATACATTGCCAACTATATCTGTGTCTGGGACAGACACTGGTTCAGGATGGCCGACTGTTAAGAATCCCTAACGAGGGGTCGTACTGTTCTATTTTGTAGAACAGTACTAGATTCTATATGGAATAAGTATTCGTACTTCTGGCAATATCTGTGGTAACTTTGGGTCGAATACGACTGGCAAGACGGCGTTTGTCTATGGTACGAAAAAAAGAAGGGAGATTCGGGATTCTCTATTGTAACGTCGGTTTGTAATGTAGTTGAAAACAGTTGAATAAATGAGTAATATAAAACCACCGTTGTTTGTATTATGATAATTAAAACAACCTTTAAACAACCATTAAATATTCGTATCTATTTTTTTTACTTTTACTCTTGCACTTGACCGCCATCTCGGCTGATGTTAAGCGACGATGCAGTCTACGATGGAGCGCGCTTATCTAGAAGAAACCCGATTTCAATTCCCAAAGATTTTTTCAAGATGACATTGTAAATGAAAGATAATTAACAAAGGATAAAACCAATTGCGTATTTCCTCGGAATAGCTTTCGTAAATTCACCAGAATTATTTTTGTAATAAAATACTCTGAAATGCCACTTCCATTTCCACCAAATTATACGCTTTTAAATGATAACAAAACATGCTAAAAATTCGCGGCAAAATACAGAAGAATGACTAGCAAATGGAGACAATAAAGGTTGCGGCTCATATAAGGGCCGTGCGGGGCCAAATACGACCCGTGTAGCTGTCACCCGCGGCCATGTTGGGTGCGCGCGCGCAAAAACAGGACGCTGACAAATCACCGCGCAATTTGTTACGAACCTCAAAAACTTTTCACAGGCTGTTGTGGAATTATACTACAATTAATTAAGTACAAATTGTTAGCATCGAGCGAGTTTTATAGCTCTTTGGTATAAGAATTCAGAGAGAATCGAGTCTGTGGATTCTTTAAGGTTAGTCCTAAGTTGATTTAAATAATAAATTTAAGTAAGTACGTACTTATTATATGTTCGTAATGGACAGAACTGTTGAAACTACCTAAATTGTTTCACCTATGGATACAGTTTGTACAATAAATGTTATTCTATTCAATTCTAGTCTTCAGTCTTTCAGCTTTATTAGATTATTAGCTTCGATTTATTTTCGGAAAATAAAATAATTATGATTTTTATATGACTTAAAATTATTTAGCAAGTCGGCTATTAATGTTGAAACGGATAGCTAAGTGGATAGGTAGATAGATAGTTTAGAAAATGTTCTCCTGCTTAGTACTAAAATATGTAAAAACAAATAACTGTAATTAAAAACTATGAACATTTTCATTCCATCAAGGAAATTTGCCATATAAAGTTATGTGCCTAAGTTTATCGAGACTGGTTGTTTCTTTCGTCTAAAAACACGAAACGTCCTGCATCCCATTAGATAATAAATATTCACTATAAGCCCTTAAACAATGCAGAATAAAATATTCCTAGAGTCTAGGATATCTTCGCATCAATCGTAGCCTGTGATACCATATAAAGGAACGTAGCATGTCATAGATCAAGCAAAAACAGATGGGACTAACCAATGGACTTTGAATTAGATTTCCATCTTACAAAGTAAAAAGAAATGGATTCAATTCGAACCTTATCTTGTAGCCTGTAAAGTACAATATTACACAAAAAAATACAACATGAGTATCACTTTTTTTCACGATAGATTTTCAATGTTAAACTCTATTCTATGGTCTGAATGTAACGATCACAATTCTTTGCTCGTTTTAAAAGAACCGACTGGATTGATGCAGTTTGTTGATAGTAATTGATATAGACGGTATGTCAATGTTGGTAATTGATATTGCTCTTGGCGATAAGCTTAATTTGTAGTACCTTTTTTGTTAGGCATACCATTTGTGGAACTAAGCTATGATTCTCATAGAAAGCTATTTGAATTGTAATCACAAATCTCATAAATCTGGCATCCCTGGAATTTTTTCACAATAGTTCGTTAGTGTTTAATAGTATATTTGTAAACTTTCAAAATAAAATTTTTACTGACTCTCAAAGGAAAAAGAACAAGACCAGACGTCACCGAAGTTTTAATTGTTTTATTAGTTTGCCGGTTACTCACGTGTGATATTCTCAGCCCAACCCAACTTAAGTTTCAGCCGCATTCGACGGTATTTTTAAGTGGGGTGCGCGCGCGTGCTTTATTCCAATATTGCTTAAGACCGACTATTTCAAACGTTAAATTAACTAGTCAATTAACATTTTTGTGAACACTTCGTTAGTTGTCATAGTAAAACTTTTATAACTAACGAGTTTCCCTAACATTTATAGATGTTAGGCATTATTCATTTGCCTTTCTGTACTTTATTAAATCTTTGCAGAATAAGGATATGCGTATGCGCACGCAGTCTCTCGTCAAGTGTCGAGATACGGCGGTCGAGGTACCTCGCGATATATCCTGAGATAGCCATTTGCAATTATAATACATTACCTACTCAGGATGTTTAGAATATGCGAAGAAAATTTGTGCTTACGCCTGACATTATATGCCTATAAAATTACATTCATTCATCACATCTTTCCGAATCTACTAGGTCGGCGCGACACGTCACCAACAAGCTGGCGTTTATTTAGCTCAACGTGTAAACATTGCTATTTAGCGTGGTAATGTCGCCGGCATGCTGGGCACTTTTCCAACATTTTCAGTGATCATTTTCATTATTTTTAAACTTTCGTTGGTCTATGGATAATTTAGATGTTTATAATGTAAGTAGTTCGGTATGTAGAATAATTTTAACTAAGTTTTCCTACGAATTATATTATATTATAGCTAATAATACACATTTTTATTGCTTTCACGTATAACCTGCTTTTGCACCTGAACACGTTTCATACCTATATTAAATACTGATGAGTCAGTAATTACAAAAGTAAGAAACGTTTTGTGTACATAGTAATTAATTCTTACAAAAACTGCAATGAACCATTGTATTGAATCGATGGCGCCAGCTCCAAGTATAGGTTGTTCGTTTACTACTTCTCTACTAATATTAAAAATGTGAAAGTAACTATATTTATCTATCTGTGTGTTTGTCTGTTTTGCTATCACGCTCAGACAAGTGAACCAGTTATAATGAAATTTGGGAAAGAGATAGTCTCGGAGCCTAAGAAAGGATAACTTTTTAATGCGAGAAAAACCGATGGTAAATTGTTGAAATATCTCTAAGAAATAGAATTTTATTCATTTTTGCAGCTAGAAGCTTAAAAGTCAATGTTTAGGCTTTAAATTTAGGTAGATATGAATAATTATGATATTCAAAATATTGTAGGTACATAAATTTTAATCTTTTATTCATATTTAGCGAAGGTAAGTTATTGGAAGATATAAAACAGCGGGGTGCAGCTTGTAAAACTTATAAGTACAGAGTTTATAGAAACTAGTTAAATATATATATTATTTACCTAATTGATAATTTAAATTTTATAGCGTCGTGTCTTAGTTGGTAGAGTCTGCCCGCGGAGCCGTAGATCGTGGGTTCGATTCCCATTTACGATGGTGGTGGATACTAAGCTAAAATATTGATTCTGTGTAAGTGTTGTATAAACCAAATCATTAGCTAGCACTGCACTGCGCTCATCACCTAGAGAGAATTCTAAATTATAAGGTGGTTTATTTCGGACACGGTGATGTTTAAACATTATTACTCGGCAAGTTACTAGAAAATTAACAAAAATATGATTAGAGTTTAATTTCCTTCAAAAACGATTCAATAGGATGGCAATAAAATGACGAAGGTGCTCGTCAACAGCCTGTGGTTGTGTAACGATTATAAATTCCGAGCACGCCTTCCGAGTGCAAATGGAACAAAATACCTAAACAAATTGCTACGACCACAGCCCCGCCTGGGAGAGTCCGCTTTTTGCACTAATTCGGCATTCCGAAATAAAAATTCCAACTCCATAAGTAGAAATGGCAAAAAGTTTCGCGTTTCTGAACGAAGCCGCGTCTTCGGGGAACGCGCCGCTCATTTCAAATATGGAATGCGAGAAAAAATATACGCGCTGAAATCGAGACGCGAGTGAATTTGTATCGGCGTGAGTAATCGCTTGAGTGACGATAATATACGTTATTATAATAAATCGTGTCAACGTCATATTATCATAAACTTTTAAGCTCAAGTATTTTTGGCATGCTACCTAAAATATACAATAAAATCTCAATAAGATTAAAGGTTGAGAATGATATTAATCATTACATATTTTCATTATCAAGCGGCTCTAATTAAATCATTCTCAAATCAGGCATAAAATTGAGACGCGAGTAAATCTATGAATATCGGCGTGAGTAATCGCTTGAGTTACGATAGTATACGAAAAATCGTGCTAATACAACGTCATATTATCATAAATATTACTTCGGGGTTGCTTTGTCATCTGAAGTACAAGATATATCTTCTAAGTTCAAGTATTTTTGGCTCACTATCTAGGTTATACAACAAAATCAAAACAAGATAAGGGTTCAAATTATACTTAAATATGTCCGTCCTATTACACGTTGAATTGTTTTTAAATGACATTAGTTCAAATGTTAATTGGCTCTATCTAAAGAATTTTTGGTAGGGTAAAAAAACTGAAATTTTTTATTAATATTTTAATTGTTATGAAAACTAGTCTCGGTTATGATTGTCAGTCAAATAGAGAACTTATGCACCTACCTCAAGACGAAAAGGTAAAATTGCTTTACTTAATAATATACACGCAATCTTTTTAACAGAGAAAATGATAATGACTGTCTTTACTTTTTCCCCGAATTTAGGTTGCTTCGAAGTTTACCCTTGACTGTCCGCAAATCGCCAAATCACTATCTATCCAAACGAGCTGACCCAAATAGGCTCAACCCCGTTCCCCGATAGCCGTCTGGCCATAAATGGCACAAAGCCGTAAAGCTACCCCCTGACCTAATGGCCGCCCGCGGCACCCCAAGGCCTAGGGGTTACAAATGTCAGCCTGTCCGCCTGTCGCTCGTAAAACTCATGTTTAGAGAACTAATTGAGAAAATGTAGTTTAATGGAAAAATAAAGAGATTGGAAACCACAAAGAAAGCCTTAGTTATAGCGAAACGACGAGCCAATAACAATAAAGAACAAAATTAGAAACATTATTTACTCGTGCATACAATGCATAACAATCCGTTCTGCATTGAAATATCTTAATCTTGTTCCCCAATAAATAGCCACGGTAAATATTCCGGAATTGACAACTAGTAACAACTAGCATAAGATATTGTGCAAATATTTGTGTGATGAATTCAAATGTTTGCACTATGTCTGGGTGTTTCTATGTATAATAAGTACGTATTTAAAAACTATAAAAGTATTATATCAGGTATCTGGCCGCCATAGTACAAGCTTTGCTTAGTTTGGGGTCAGATGGTGTTGTGTGTGAATTGTGCACGAATATTTATTTGTTATTTATTATTATTAAGATTTAAAAAACCGGCCGAGTTGATAACCTCGTCCTTTTAAACTCTGTTAAATACTTTAAGAGTTGTATGACGTGGATTTGCAGATTGTGTTAAATTTTCCAGATACAGTTAAAATTTCTGGTATAAAAGTAGGCTGTCTTCATCGACGAAATGAATTACTTTCAACCCTTCAACCCAAATATTCATTTTGTGTTCAAATCTGTTGGTTGTTATAAAACGTCATAGGAACAGTCCTCTTTAGTTTCTCGTTTATTTTTAAATCGATCACAAAACCAGTAAGATACTTTCGATTGCTTATTCAGTTGGCTCACAATTCTCACACAAATAATTTCGTAATTGCCATTTGATTTGTAAATTCGTTTAAATCATTAATCGCAGCACGCTCTCTGCCTCAAGTAATCAGTGAATCATCTAGCTTGGCGGAGCAGCAAGCGAGCAACGATCTCAATACAAAGATGTGCCCTCCCAAACTTCAGGGCGCACGGAATCTTGTCATCGTTGAAAAGAGTGAGCTCACTCTTTCCGTTCTAGTCGGTTTGCAGAAAGCGGTGGCGTCGGACGTTTTTACCTATCACTATTCTTTGTCAACAATCAAAATGAGTAGAACCACAGCAAATCTCGCCGCTAGCGATTCTTGGGGTCAAGTAGATTGGTTGTTTGTAAACCACTTACGATACACACAGAGACGCAGTCATTGTACCAATTTCAAGGTGTTCAGGGCACATCTATTGGTATATATCGATGCAAGCGAGTAGTTGTGTGCTGACATTACGGCGACATTAGCGCGGCCCCGGGCGCAGCCGGAAGGGTGGGCCAAGACGATGCTTTATAGGTCACTGTTACGGGTCTATTGTGGCACGCTGACGACTCCAGAACAAAGGTGTGCGACGTGCGATGTTATACTGCGATGTCTGTTTCATGAAAACAAATCAACGTTTCATGGTTGACTTTCCAAGGACTCGAGGAGGTTTGACTCCATATTTATGACATAAATTTCTAGTCTGAGTGGGGTTTTCCCGGCGATTACAATTCTGGTGTTTTCAAGTCGAGAGGAATTCGGTTCCTGTCAAGGTTTAAACGAAATATCTCGTCAATTTAGAATACTTATAACTGAAAGACGACAAAGATAATCGCTACGTTGCAGTAGAGACTATCTGAACCTAACTGTTTTAGGGCTCTTCATTAAAATAGTGTCGAAGATATGCTGCTGACGGTGACATATTTGTGCAAATTATACAATAATGACTTACGACTATGGGCCCGTTCCTCCCGGTGCTGGCGAGGGTGGCTCCGAACCACTGGTTCGACTTCTGGTCCACCAGGTGCCCCTTGGAGTCCATGTTGTTTTCTAAAACAAGACAAAACAAAAATGTTATCATTATAATTTCGTTTCGTTAATAAAGTAAGAGTAAGGAAAATTCCACCTGGTTGTATGGATCTCTGAGTGTTTTTCAAGTGCAGATGTACAATTTTAACGTCACCACTACTTTTAACGATAAAGGAAAAACATCGTGAAGGAACCGGAATGTTTCAAGAATTCGGACATGCGTCAACCCCACAGAAATCTAAATAATAAGGTAATATTTAGATTTCTGTGGTCAACCCTCACTTGGCTATCGTGGTGCATAATTGTCTTAAACCTCTTTTTGTGAAAAAATACTATGGTTATTGGTAATTCAGATATGTAGAGAGAACCGAAAAATGTATAAATGTTTACGTTATAATTATTATTTTACCAAAACCTACGCTGCGCTGAATTGAATGTCATAATTAAATACAATATACCCCGAAAAAGGTCAAAACTATATCCAAAAAAGGCCATATTACCACAGTCACGTCACTAAGCATCACTGGCGCGTGCGATGATATATCGCTCATAAATAACACGAAAGGTTGCAGCTCGAGGAGGAGGCAAGAACTTGTCGTTTTTGTCTGATTTCACTTTAGTAAATATGATTGATTCACCAGATTTACGGTGTATTTATTATTAAAGGAATTTAAGAGTGGTAGGACATTTTGCGGCGTCCGCTTGGAGAAGTACCACATGTTTCCAGTTATTCTACCGACAGGCAGTAATGTAGTATCTACTATTAGTATAGTGTTTTGAAAGGCAATGTTTCTAGATAAATTACTGGACCAGGTGGTAAGTCATCTTACATCTCTGTGGATGCGGATCTAGCTGTGTGACACTGTGCTGTTATGGACAGGCCTGTTGCTTCCCATGAGGGGCAAGACTTGCTCGCCCCGTCAATGTGTTTAAAAAAAATGATTACAAGATTTTGTTGGAGAGGTTGAATGTTTTTCGGGTTTTTGATAATTGTTCCGGGGAAAAAATGTTCACTTTAATCACTAGGTATAAGTACATAAAATATACAACAAACATACACATTGGTCGATATTTTTATGCAACGCCATCTAGCCTTTAAACTAAGGAAAGGTAATCATAAGCTATGGAAGCCAGGTTGATGATATATTATAATTTGATGTATGTATTTTTAAAACATTATTCATTAATTATATTTTAATTACTCCAAGAAGTATTAGTAGATCCTTTTAAGCTACTCTGTATTACCCTTAGATATTTTCATTAAAAAACTCTTATTTTTTGAGTGACTGTGTCGTATCGTATGTTTAAAATCATGTAATATTTTTGATCGTTCTTCACTCAGAATCATTCTCGGAACCCCATAATACTCATAATTACATAAAAATACACTACGTTCCTTTAAAATATTAAATTAATGATCGATGTTTCGTATAAATTACAATTATTAAGCCTCGGAAGGGCGGATCGTTGCCATTTCTAGAGCTACAAGAAAGATGGACGGTTATAACTTTATTCAGGTCGAATACATTTGCCTTTTGAAGTCGGATTGAGTTTTGAAATTGAGGTGATGAATTTCATTATACGGTTTTTCTTTCACTATCCTAGTATAGTAATAAATGCGCAAGTTTGTATGTATATACCTAAGGAAAGGCAACTAGGTGCGTTGGTAAAGCTTCGGGGCACCATTAGTCTTAAATATTTCCATAAAATACTTAGATGTTAAAATTAGTTTTCACAACAACTTTTAAATTACTAATTATTTACATAGATTGGTGCATTGTTTGCAATATGCAACTCTCACTTCTAAAAATACAATCTAAATTAACCAAATCAAGAATCGTTATTGGGTGTCTTATTGGTTTCTATTCTACGTTCACAATACCGTACCACGCGCGGGTAAGGATATGGTATTATTATAAAAACAGTAAATTTGAGTCACTATGAACCTTATGGGCAAAGACAATATACACATATATAATCCAGGCTATAAATATAATCTTTGCTTATGAGTGAGCGCACTCTATCTTCTACCTATTAGATATCACCACTTTCTATCACTGCTTTTCATCAAAGGGTTCTGCTTAAACGCTGGCCGATTCTACCATTTGTCTTGCGAGAAAAAAAACTGCTCATATTCAAACAACGCTTCCATGTATGTTTTGTATGGCGTTCCGGTTTAGAGGGCCAACTTGACAGTATGCTGTATTCCATGACACGGTTAACTGTTACTACCAAAAGTTAATTTTGACAGCTGCAATTAATCTATTAGCGAAAGTGACCATTAGTTATGATTCTTTCAGAGATTAAGCAAAGCTGTACATGGAGTGATTTATATGAGTCTGTTCGTTTGTATTGTAGGTCAATAGATAGAGATACAAAATATTTAAAAACGGGAATAACTTACATTTTTTTAACCGCTTCATAAAAGGAGGAGTTTCTTTTCTTCAATTCGGTTGTACCTATTGTTTTTATGTAGGTATAAGGTATGTTACGGGATAGCTCCGTCAAGTGTGAATTGATTTTAATTTTTTTTTTGTTTGATAGATTTTGTTCAGAGGTTAAATAAATTTATAAATTTTATAGTCCATATAAATTTTATCAAAATCGGTGTGTCGGTTTTTGAAATATGAACAAAAATCTAAAATTGTCTTTCATTTATCTCGACGACGCGTCGTAGTCATTAGCTTCTCATGAAATTTGGTCGAGTGTCTGAATTTAATATTACTAAAGATTATTAATTGTTATGTAACTAAAATAAAGTAAGTCGTGGCATAGTAGCTAGGACGTGTGATTCACAATCCTGAGGTCGTATGTTTGAGTTTCTCCTGCACCTTTTATAATATCCAAGTGTTGATGTTCAAACGAAGTTGGAAATAAGTTACCGTAGACTTTACTATTTTTCATCAAGTTAAATCATTAAAGCTTCTTCTTACTGCGCTCTCACGGGACAGGTTACCATCTGGCGTAAGTTAGGGCGCTACTTGCAGGAGTTGGACTGGTCATGTGCTGCTTAGAAATTAGATCTTATCTAGTTCTAACGTTTCCTCGAATATGGTAAATGTCACTCTTATTTTTATTTAGTAAAGAGTGACCGAGCAGGACATGCGCCTGATGGTAAGCAACACGCCTGCCATAACAGCACATTGTCAGCTATTGGAACATGAAGACCCAAATCATTACCTAGCACAGCACTACGCTGGTCACCCTGAGATATAAGATGATGTATCTATATGCCCTGTAATTTCTCTAAGACATTTCCCAAATTACATGAAAAAATCAAAACGCACAGACTCTCGTATTAAAAGATATTTCAGAAAAAAAACAGTAAAATCAACAAATAAATTAGAGCACATTTTCTAGTACATTTAAGAAAATCAGGTGCCAAAGATTGTCCTAAGCTTCTCCGTACCTGTTTTTAAACTACCAAAAGACGGATCAGTGGAAAGTTAGCTACATTAGTAACAATACATTAGTTAACCACATCATACATCACGGCGTCCACGGCATGGCCGTCATAATGACATTCCCGGGACGTAATGACTCCCGATATTAATGAGTTACTGCCCCTCCCCCGCGCCCATCACAATAGCTAAGCCTTTTTTATGGTATAAATATACTTAGTACTTATAGATTATTTAGTTTTAGAATTCATGTCGGAAACGCTATTCAAAAACGCATTTTATAAAAATCATTGAAATGTGAACATCTGTAACGTCAAAAATGCTCAATTAGACAAAACTTTAATCAGGCTTTGTACAAGGTCTGTGACTATATCATATTAGCGTAAACCGTGATGTCCTATGGCCTAGAACGAGCGAAAACACAACCGTGAGCTCGTTGGCTTAAATATGTTTACACTTCAAAATTGTTTTAATGGTTGGTGGAAAGAAATCATCGTGAGGAAATGTTCCGCGAATCTTTCTACGACTTGCATCATCCGCCCATCCTGGCCAGCGTGGCAGATCATGGACTTGACTCAGAGCTCCAGTAATTACTTATTTACTCTGGGCATTCTGTGGGAATATTCAATAGGCTGATTTTTTGCTGATTGGCTGCTTTGTATAGTCGTTAACAAATATCAGTACAACCTACAAAAGGAACCCGGTATTTTTTATTTGTGAAAATACTGAAAACTTCAAAATAATAATTTGATTTGTTAACAGACAATTTTTCATACGTGTGTGTAGTGTCTTTTGAAGAGCGAAGTTGTAAAGCAAAGGCCACATTATCGAATTATAAAAATGACAGCTGTCACATTATGATATTTTAATTAAATATATGTTTCGAATTGACTGCAAGATGTAGAACTTTACAAGCATATGAAATGACTTACCACCGTTGTTACCGAAGTACCGGGGCGCTACCGCAAGTAATACGTATATATGTACAAGGCTAGACAGGAAGAATATGCTATGCTGATTGGGATGAGTTGTAAACAGCATTATAAACAATTTTTTTCATTTGTATTATAGTTCTAGTATCCCGAATAAGTGAGTGTGAAAATTCCTTTAGCAGCGTTGAGCACTTTTTCGTAAGGGAAATGTTATGGGCTCGCGTCAACGACAGCAACGGAGCGATTTAGATGATTTGGCATCACCGACATACCTAATATCAGTAGCTATACTGGTTGGTGACGTATTGAGTAACATTGGTGCTGTTAATACATACCTCCTTAAATTCTATGTTTAAATTTTTCACTTCTTTTAGCCCTATGACTGCCATTTTTTTCTTTTACAAGGGATCTATGTAATCTATGACAGTTGGCCTCAGATGGTTGCCACTGGCTACCGAACTTCGTCCTAGCGCAAAATGCACAGGGCCCTAAGAAAAACTCATTCGCTTACTGTTTAATCGACCATTCCTGCGCAATACTAAGGTATAATTTATTCTGTAGCAGCGTATCAAAGCGAGTTTTTTTTCTATTATTAATCTAGTTACACATTACGCCGGCGGTTAATGGGCCGGTAATGGACGCAGCTCACTAATTTGTTCGGACGCTTGTTTTGGGCTCGTTAGTTATCGGTGACTCACTGCACTTCTTATTGGTTTTATTGTTGTTTTTTAAACTTGAATCAGATTATTACAGAGTAACAGTTTTATCACAACCGAGAGACTTATTTTTTTACTTTTGACCCAGAAATGGGAGTGTTAGAATCTTTGTAATAGGGATTAATATTTGGTGTTTATTTTGATAGGTACGAGTATTTATCTAGATTGTCACTAGACGGGACTCGTGTAATTTTAAGTTTTGTGATTGATGTCAACAGTCTGTGGGTTCATTATGAAGTGATTGGACGGACGCATTTACTTAAACCTTATATTGAATGTAAAAAAAGAACAAACTTTTGAACTTTTCAAGACCATTAACATTCACCACATAATATATTCTGTGGGGATCTTATGCGTTCGATACTAACATTATAGTATACATTAAGAATAATTTAATTTGATTTAAGTTGAGAAGAAAGTTTTTTACCTAACTTCATGTAACCTTAACAGCTGGGTCTTCACTAATTTCCTCTCTTCAAATTTCAACTCGCTGGAGAGATGAGATGACCTCGGAGTTTTTGAAAAAGATTGTTCAATGCCAGTTCAGAACCGACAGAAATTTATAAACAGATTTTTTTCATAGTTTTAGAATAATTTAATAGATAATTTAATGTTGTAATAATTTACGCCATCTACAGCACATCATAAGGTTTGCATTTCCCTGAATTGAAATGACACGAACACAAAAAACACGAAGAGTTAATGACCACTCACCGTGTCCAGTTATCCACAATAATAAAATTTCCACATATCTCGATTACCGAACAAACATTTACTGAATCGTCCACACGGTGCGAGTGTTTGTTGCCACTTGACATCTTCCCGACTGGTTCTGTGTAAACACAGCCTTAGACGTTTAGACAATAGGCCTTAATCTAAAGGAAAATTGAGAAATTAGAAATGCAATGAATCTATTGATGTTTGAATTATCGATGCTTCTGTAAATAAATAAATATTGAACAAGTTCATTAAATTTTAAATTATATTGTTTTAATTACTGTTGTTTTGTTTTTTGAACTTTTCTTTCCATTCAGCAAAAAATTTTATAAGTTTTTTGGTTAATAAATTGCAAATACTAATAATTGTTCCTATACTGTTCTGTTCTATTCTCTTCGGTCGTGTATATGTTTATCATGAATTCCAAATTAAAATAATAATTATTCAGCTGCCGATTCACCACATAAACGTTCAATTAATATCTATTAATGAACGCTATAAATTATAGTTATAGTAATTTATAATTTCCTTTATTGGATCTCTGATATACTACGTAATTAGAAGGGTCACGCCCTTCGGAAAAACAATACGATTATAAGTAGTAAGAAGAATAAAAATGATTGAGTACCTATATAATAAAATTGATGGACAGCATTGACGATAAAAAATAATAAAGAGGCAAATACAAAGAGTTAACACTTATTCTTTATCTAAGGAAAAATAAATACTGGTTGAGATATTGCTATTAGGGGTTTTTTGTAGCACATTTTCATCGTGTACCATTTAGTCAGGTACATTATTAGCAGCGCCCGCGGTTGTACGCGCTCCATTTCACTCGTTTCCGATCCCGTAATTTTCCTGCGATGAATTGGGATATGATCACCTCGGAACGTCTGTACGGATCGGATTAAAATTTGAAGCACAGATAGATTATAGCCCGGATTATCAGATAGGTTTATCCCGAAATTTAGAGTTCCTTAGAGAATTTGTAGTTATTGTCTAAATACGGATAGAAGTCGTGCGTTGATCCTTCATAGTCCTTGATAAAACTAAATTCAACAACGACGTTATAAAAACTATCTGACTGTGTCCAAGACCTTGTGAAACAATATTAAAATGCAGTGTTATTATAGATGTTCTTACAAACGTGAAATATAATTCAAATGACCCGTGTTCACTCGACTAAAACATAAAAACGTCCGTGTTTTGAGGTATTCAGTATATTACACGGTCCCGTGGATATCCTGATGATATTGTTTGTGAAGGGAAGGGGACAGAAATACGGGGATTTTATAATTTACGAGCGCTGTCACGTGCCGCGGGAATCACGCTATGGTACACTCGGATGCATAAATCTGCATTTATAAAGCAATCAGGGTGTTTTAATTTAATTGATAATAACGCTTCCATGGCTTCCGCGCCATGTGTCTTATAATATAAATACTAAACAAGAATCACGAAGCAATGATCAAAACCTGTCACTACGTTTACTAACAACTACTGCTAATTGTGACTTAATTTGCTAAATTCCAAGATTGCACCTAATTATTCGTAAATAAGTGGGAAGTCTGGAAAAAAAAAAAAAAAAAAAAAAAAAAAAAAAATAATCAAGTGAATTATTTGATTGCTATCTTTCTTTTTGTAATAGAAAAAAAACTATAAAAATAGCAATCAGCGACTTCATCGCAAGAAGCGATTTCTTCCAGACAATCGTAGGATGCAGAAACAGATACGAAAATAGGAAGACGGAAAGTACAAGAAAAGAACGGCCGAACGAAGAAGTCGTGGGTTAAATACAATAATAACTAATAGCTGTTTAGTTGTTATTGTAATAACTTACATAGAATAATAACTAAACATCCTAACACAAATACGAACATTACAATATCCTAAAATATTATATAAGATATAAAGACATATTTTATTTAAAGAAGAATCGAAACTTCAACTAGACAACGTTGACTGCGACAAGTAGATTCAAGCTTTCTGACGTTCTTTGATACCGTGAAACTCATGGGAATATTATTACAGATTGAAGTATTAATAAAGTAGCCAAGTGCGAGTTGGACTCGCCCATGAAGGGTTCCGTTGCAGCAAGTAACATACTATACATAGTACACATAGTTCTTGTAGTTCGTTGTAACTTTGATCGAAGTTTTAATAATAGTGTATTTATGACGTACTAAAAAAAAACTACTCATCAAATCGAGTTCAAACTAATTTTCGTTGGTAGTTTTCATGGTAATGTACATCATATATTTTTTTTAGTTTTTTCATTCTCTTACTTTAGAAGTTAGAGGGGGGGGGACACACATTTTACCACTTTGGAAGCGTCTCTCGCGCAAGTTATTCAGTGTAGACAAAAATTATATTAGAAACCTCAACATCATTTTTTAAGACCTATCGATAGACATCCCACACGTGTAGGTTTGATGAAAAAAAAAATTTTGAGCTTCAGTTCTCAGTATGGGGAGCACCCCTAATTTTTGTTTTTTTAAAAAACTTTTGTAAAAATCTTAATGCGGTTCACAGAATACATCTACTTACCAAGTTTCAACAGTGTAGTTCTCATAGTTTCGGCAAAAAGTGGCTGTGACATACGGACGGACAGACAGACAGACAGACAGACAGACAGACAGACAGACAGACATGACGAATCTATAAGGGTTCCGTTTTTACGTTTTACGGAACCCTAAAAAAGTTGTCAGAAAAGAAACTTTAATAAAAAAAGTTGTCCAACGGGTGTGTGTCGGTGTCAATCAATTCTTCCAAACATCATTATTCTCCCGGCCCCGCCCGCCCCGGATTCAACCGACCATAAAATCTGTCCAAACACAACGACATTATTAAGACGTCAATCTTAACCGCACAAAAACCGCGGAGGTTCCGGCTAACCATCAATTTTATGAAATCTGATAACCGCGTCCAGCGGCTCGTCAAATTAGACTCCATATCTGTCGAGGCTCCATTACACTGTTGCGGAGGAAACTGCCGAGTTGACGTCTTAACCCTTAATAAGGCAAAGGTATATATATTACCACTTTCTGGTTTTCTACTAAATTTGAGATATTTAAAAAACGGTAACATTAAATATTAAACCATGTTCACATTACATTTTTTAATACATTTACTGTCATAATTTTAACACTTCATAAGTTGTCAAAGCCATTTAGCAATCTACGCTACTGTCAAAGTTGACCAAACGAATTTTGGTGGCAAAAGTTCAACGTTTTCGTGGTCGAGTGCGGATTTTGTGCAAATTTGTTCTACAATAATTCTGGAAAGTGATTTTACGATTCAAATTTATAAAATAGTACATGTTTTCTTTCGTTTTACGTATTAGCAGTTTTCAGGAACAATTTTTTAGTACATTTTCGATATCATATTTAAGTGGTAAAATATTTACCATTGCCCGATTATACTTACTGAAAATCGTCGATATCACTATATATAAAATCAGTTTGTTTGTTACATTTTTTTAAAGTTTTATATTGTGACATTTTTTCGTTGCTGTTACAGAAATTCAGTACAATTTGTCGAAGAAACACGGAAGGCGTATTTGTTTACTTGTTAAAAAACTTCAAGACATACCGAGTGGATAATTTAGAAGATTTGTCTGATTTAAAAATATTTGGAACTACAATAATATTGTATGAGAATAAATATAAATTAATGCTTAAAACAAAAACAATTCTTCAAATTTTTTGCTGTAGTTATGTTCTCCATGAATTTTGAAATGAAATGGGGCATTAGCAATCCGTTGTATTTTGGCGGCGGCGTTAGTTCCCATTTCGGCCATGAGCCAAAACACCCCGGTAGCACTCTAGGTATATACCAAAATATAAATCTTACTTGTTTTCAATATTAGTATAGCCAATATTAACAAATGAAATAATAAGTTAGTAAATACATAGATTTAATTAACAAAAAAATTATGGCAAATACAGATGAAACCACTAGTCTTAAAATAAAAATGCATCAGAAGGGGCAATGGTAACAATTTTACCACCACCCCGCAATTTTTTGAAATTGTCAACGGGTAATGGTAAATTATTTACCACCAAAAAAACTACCCCTAAAATTCACCCCCTATAAACCATATATAGAAAAATGTAATCTGTGGCCTATTTTTAACCAGATATCAGTGTTTCTTTGAAAAAAAAGCACTCACAGGCTCGGGTCCTATTAAGGGTTAATGCAAACTGTTAATTGCGGACCACGCGGTACTTGGGCCGAGGACACACAGACTTTCGGATCAAGGAGTTAATTATTGACATATTTATTTTTCGTAATTTAAAAACAAAGTCAAATTACAAACCAATGCCACGGTATGTTATAGCATTTGATCGCGGAGATACCCATGTACATAGATAGATAGAATACTGTTTATTGTGATACAAACAAACATAAATATTTCAGTAAAACACTTATGAAATACCGCCACAAATTGCAGCATTATGCAATCTCTTCCTGGGAACAGGTAAATTCGCCTTCATAAAAGGTTAAGTGATGGGAGGTGACAATGTTCAATGTTATCTACTAATTTATCATTCTAAAATAATATGAATTAAGCATTGATATAACGATGGAGTTAAGTACATTTATATTTTCAAATAAAATGCTTTCAATAGATACAATTTTATGGCATGGAAACATGAAAATAAACACTGTCTTCACTAACTTCTTTACTTTTAATTCCCGGGAAAATGGACAAGCAAGTAAATAACGATTTGTCCACACCGGTGAAGCCGCAGTGTAAACCACTCGTCAATGTAAACCTTCTCAATTACCCACATTTTGACAAGCTATTAATACTCCCATTTGTCATTTTTTCCTCGCTGTGGGAGCTATAATTTCAGCCACATTTCCGATTGCCCATCGTATAAGGCATTCCATTAAGGGGTCTGTAGAGATAAAAATTGAAGGTAGCTTTTATGGGAAGCGTTTACATTGTGAAAACAAACAGCGGGCGGGGCCAACGGGATTGTATGTATGATGCATGTGTTTATTGAGTACCGTTTTCAGATTACTATATCATGCGAACATTGTGTTGATCTTATCGATTAAACTGATTTTTGAAAATTAATTTCGATTAAAATTATTATTTACATAAAACACACTAGTATTATAAAGGTGGAAATTTGTGGATTTGTAAGTGTGTCTCTGTAATGAGTGAACAGATTTCAATGGTATTAAAGACAATATTACTTAAGTAAATTACCCAAGTAATACACTACGATATTTTTATCATGTTTAGGTGTGGTTGTTAAGCCGCGGATTACTTATACCCTGGGGTGCAGCTAGTGAACCAAAAATGAAAAAAAAACGTAATTGACTTACTTAATGACAAGCTACAAAAAACGTAAACATTCCAGTCTTTATATGATAACAATCATTTAATAAGAAAAAAAATGTTAAAATTGTGGGCATAAACTCTCTCAGGTAGCTCCAAATAAATATCCGTTCAAAATACGTAATCTTCTTATATATAAAATTCTCGTGTCACAGTGTTTGTTTCCTTACTCCTCCGAAACGGCTTTACTGATTTTTACCAAATTTTATATGCATATTCAGTAGATTTGAGAATCGGCTACTAGCTATTTTTCATACTCCTAAGTGTTAGGGGTTGTTCACCCCAAACATTTTTTTTTTAATTTTTGCGCAAATTTTTTTGTTTTTTTTTTTTATAATATGGCGTTAAAAAATACATACAACCCTAAATTTTTACCCTTTTATCACCAACCCCTGTTTTTTTATAGCAATTTTAGTAATTTAATCATTTGACAGTGAACTCCTAAACGACGGGACCGATTTGAATGTTTTTTTTGTGTGTGTATTCGAAGATGGTTTAAAATCACAAATAAGCCCGACAGATGGCGCTCCAGACAGTGTCTAGGTTATGTCCGAGCGAAGCCGGAACGGGCCGCTAGTAAATAATAAATCAGAAGGCAAAGTCAAAATAAGCAATAAACAATTTTATTGAATGAGGGTCCCGCAGACCGGCCAGCTCTCGAGGAAGCGGCTCGCGTGTCCACCAATCAAACAATACTGGACAATTGGCGACAAGTACCGAAGCGGTCAATTCGGACACCACACTGCCACAGAGCATCTTCTTAACAGAACGACGTTTTATAGCAGTATGGACGCCGCGCTCTACAACTAGCTTACAAATCTAAACTAATGTAACTTTGTGAGCTACAGGTTTATAGATCTGTCAACTAGATATGTTGAGAGATTACGGTTTTTGTATACTTATTTTTATAATTAAAGCAGTTGTTCTCAGATGGCCTCTACTATCTACCAAACTTTGAAATAGCGCCGATGGTGTATAATAACTAACCTAGAGACGAAAATTAACCTAAGCTTACTGTACCTATCTGAAAATGTTTTTCATAAAGTGTTACTACACCTATTTATTTTCTTATCTACTAAACAAAGCCTTTATTAACTGAACTAAATTACAATGAAAACTGTTACACTGCATCTATACTAAGTAACTACTAACACTAAGAACATCTGTTATACGTAGATCGAAAAAGATCTAGAGATAATTAAAGTTCACTTTTAAGTATGGCGGAAATATTACACAACCTAAACAAAGTCAGGATCAATGGCAAAGTTTCTGTACAACATCATACACACACACAACATCTACTAATTTTTTAACTCATCTAGTTTAAAGCAAAAACAATGCATCGGTATCGGTACGGATTAGTAGATACTTTCTACGTCTAATATGAATTGCTAATTTGCTACGCTAACAAGGCTAGACTCTTCCAGCTTTTGTAGTGCAAACCTACAGACCTATCGTACTACATTTTCTACGCTATGACGTATTGAAGTTGGTACAGATTGATGACTCTTCGTTATGGTCTTAATAGATTTTTATTAATAGCAGTCATGAAACCCCGCATATTAATTTGTGTCAGGTACTTGAGACACTGATTGTGAATTCGATTCATGTTGACGGAGAAATCATGTGATCACACATGCAGTGATAATTAATTTACAAATTTTATAACTGAAAGTCCTTAAAGCAAGAGATTCATACAATAGATCCAAAAGTTTTTTAAACAAGAATAAATGAAATTTATACAACTGAAAACACTTTTGAACTTCCTAAAAGCTATGGAGGAAAGTGAAAAATAGAGCCAGCAATTCGTCAGAGCACTTTGCCAATAGAGATCTAACCCATTTGAACCACTCTAGAAACCATATCCATTATGGAAAATGAAATACTCTACGAATTCTATGATCATCATCATTCACCTACCCTTCCTGCGGGTAGAACATGGTCGTTTCCTTCATTCCCTATTAATCCTATGATGTTGGAATGGAACTGAAAGATCCCATTTGGTACAACGCTTGTTATATCAGTAACAAGTCGACTCAAACGAGACAGAAATCAATTTAAAACGCTGTAAAAATTTGCGCAAGCATTTACGGACAACAGAATATGCATTTTATCCCGCCATATGTCCCGGTCACCGACCCCGCAGTCGAAATAAATGGCGCTCCTGAAACACACGACCCCATAGCTCCCGGCACTGATGAGTGATGCCTATTAAATGTTTACTGAACCTCTGTTGCGCTCATAAAATGGTTCTGATGTTGAAACGAAATGGGTTTTATTTCTTATCGAGAAACTACTTTTAGAATTATAATTTTTTTAACTTTCGCAATTTCAACTCAAATTGGTCTTCTTGCCTCCGAAAAAACCAAACCAGATTTCAATTTAAAAGTAAAATCAGACATGCGAATAAATTTCATTTTTTTGTAAAGTCTACGAATACGTCATTCAGGCATAGACTTTTGCCGAGGGTGTGTGTATGCGTGTTCGGTCTAGGGTGGTTAATCTGACTCCTGAGCGTCCCCTCACTTGTACTCTATAAATGAAACTCTGGAATTCGGTAGACTGCGTTTATTGGCTGTGTTTACCACAGACTAGTAAATTTTAGTTTTTGTTGATATTTGAAAAACCGCCACACCCATTTTATCGAAAGGGGTACCTACCTCTGGAGTATTTGCTACCAAACAAAAAATTTAATCATCAAAATCGATGCACAATTGGAGCTAACAGGTAACAGCCATATTAAAAACATACAACCGAATTGATAACCTCCTCCTTTTTTTAAGTCGGTTAAAAAAAGAGATGATAACATCAACAACTACACAGTAAATCCTGCGGTAACCACAATAACAGCGGTTCCCGAGGCCGCACCGCGCTGTACGTTGCAAAATTACGCTTCGGTCTGATTTACGCGTCATCGACTGCCGATGTGGTGCTCGGCTCGGTGCTTACACCAGGATTCATTGCCGATCGAGTTTGATACATGGCAACATAGAGCCTGCTTATTGTGGACACAATAGAGAAGGGATGCAGATCTGTATTATCCACAAACAATTTAGACACGCCACAGTTATGTACCAGCATGTCTCCCTGTCCTAAAAATGCACTCAGAAGTAAAACCCGTGTTCAAAGGTTCAGACGTGCCCTTATTCCATGTCATGATCTGGTTTACAAAAGATTTAAACTCTCACGCATCAATTACTAAAGGGGTCTGAATGAAATTTGGTACATGGATAAATAATGGTCTGGAAAAACTCATTTTTCATCAAATTATTGACACGGAAATATAACGGGATCGGAAACTACGCGTTTTTTTTTAAAATAAAGATTGACGAGACGAGCAGGACATCTGCCTGATGGTAAGCAACATGCCTGCCACATAACAGCACAGTGACACGCAGCTATTGGAACATGAAGAGTCCAAATCATTACCTAGCACTGCATTGCGCTCGTCACCCAGAGATTATAGTAGTTATCTTAGTAGTTATTGGTAGTACAATAACTACAAAGTAGGTTACTAAGAATGAACAACAAAGAAATTTACAAAAAGCGCGTCCTTAGAGCGTCGTCAAAGAGTTGACAAAGCATCATCAACCCTCTTTGATGTTGCTGATTACAAACGACGTTTACTACTTACCATCAATTGGATTGTCTGAATGTTTGTATAAGCCATATCTATAACCACAAGACTCAAACCTTCAACATAGGCATATTGAAACGGTCCATTTTTAGTAAATCTACGATTACGAAGTTAGCACACACAAAACTGGTTTCCGCGAATATATTTGGCAAAACTCGTTTCTATGTTATTTATTCAAATTCCACAGGCGTAGGCTTTAGTCGCTATATTATACAAAATGTTGCAGTCATAGAACTTTGCTCAACTCAACTCGTTTTTATTGGGATTTTACAGTTGAATGACATAAACGCTCCCAAAGTATTTACATACTTATACTGGGTAGTACTTGGGTGTGTTCGAATAAATAAATTGGATTTAAAAAATATTCATGCGGAGTATTATTCTAGTTAAATGAATAATGTAACTCTGAAATCTACAATGTAAAAGCATTACTGTTTCCAGGTCTCATGTCCCAGGTTAATGGAAAAGAATTACGAGAAATTCCAGGGAAATTATATAAATCTAAGTGACGAAATCAGATTTTTAACTGCTGTCTGCTGAAAAATCTGTGAGGCACTGTAGTATTTGTCCTTTACCACTGGACTATAGAGCAACAGGTATGATACGTTTCAGACTCTGTAAAGAAACCTATCACTACATAACTATTTATCGAGAATACGGCCCCTATATATATCAAGTATATATCATATACTTGAGATTAGTGTTAGGATTTCATCACTAGTCCACCAGAGAGGCCGCAATCAGGTCGGCTGAAACGTTATCGGGCTAACGACTGCACTCGGGCATGTGGTCTACCGAACTGCAGATTGCAACATAAACGCATCGATTGACTTTACGGCTTCAGAAGTGGCCGATCGCAGCGATGATGTGGCTTCCAATGTGGCTTTGGGTGATTGTAAATGTTCATTAGTAATATTGGATGGACTAATGGAGATATCGCTAAAGTAAGCTCTTGGCTAACAAGTTCGGTATGTAAATCATGTTAGTGTCTTATGAGCTTACCAACTGTTACATCGTTTTGTATCATGTAAGAAGTTAACATTCAAGGTAAACTTGGGCTGATTGACGCAAACTTTGACAAATTACGTTTGCAAAACCAAAGATGAAAACGATAAAAAAAAACTAAATCTATATGCAAAACTGATATTTTTGTGTTTCTATAGCTCGTTTTGTTTTTAATCCTCCGTTTAGTTCTACGTGCTAGCCAAACTATTTCAAGTAAAATGTGTGTATTTTTGCATTACTAGTAAGCAATACTTTGACTTTGCTAATAGTGATTGTGTGAATAATGAATATAAAGTGAAAAGTAATGAACTACCGCCACCAACTTATTTTTTATCTTGGCCTATTGTAGAGACTGGACAATCTAGCTGTGGGTGGAAGATGAATGTAGTACCCAAACCAAACTATGGTAAATATACCATCAGCTCTTGCGAAAGTTTCCGTAATCAATAAACGTCCTCAAACATGGTATTTCTTCCAAACAGAGCGCAGATCGACTCGTCTTTCCGGATATTCCGGTAGACAACTGGAAACTTTTCGACCGGATGTCGCTCATTCACTCCATCTTCACAAAATGACCAAACGCAGAGCAAGCGCTTGCAGATACAAAACTTCGTTTGAAATGCCATTTCAAATAATTGAATAAATGCTGAGGTAATCAAAGCACTACTCTTCTGACTAAAGGTATTGCGCCATCACACAACTTTTGTGTGCCAATGCTTTTCCACTAGCCCTTCTACCGCCTAACTAAATCGGCTATGTCTTTGCTATTGCTGTCTCTATCATTTCAAGCGAAAATAAAAGAGAGAGCAATATCAAAGCTATGAGAGTTTTAGTTAGGCGGTAGATCCTCTGGACTGAACGTCATGATTTAATAATTAGTCAATCGTATTAATCATACGCCATAGCCGATTTAGTTAAGCGATAAAAAGGCTAGTGGAAAAGCATTGCCACACAAAAGTTCTCACACAAATTTGATAAAAACCGCTTCTAAACTAAAAATAAATGTTAGTTTCGCTTCTTTTTTTTACGTTCCTTATCAAATTATTTAGTAGAAAATTAACTTTTAGAACTTTCCTTACCCATCCAAAATCAGATTTAAATTGTGTAAACGTTTACATTTTCTATCCTGGTAAGCTATATAGTATATTTTTTCGAGTTGTACATCTGTATTATTCCAAGTAACGTCGCGCCGGCTAATTTGCCGATGGACAAACAGACAAACACGCTAGTTTGTGAGGCCGCAATGTACACATTGTGATTGTTGTGTGGGCGTGAAGGTGAATATTGGAGTTCTACTCTAGCGTGCTCGACACTTGAGCTCTCTTTCACTTTCAAACTGTTGTAGTGAAATGAACAAAGACGGAGATATTCTCGAGTGCTTTAGAATAGAGTCCCTGAATGTTAATGGGTGATTTTGTAGCGAATCAGTTAACGGTTGTACGGGAACCAAGGTTTTGTGGTAGATTTTCGATCAAGATTTTATTTGTTTTATTACGAAATTCCGAGACATTTATGTTAAAAAATATTACATGTTTATGATAATATTTTATTATTTATTGAAAAGCAGAGTACCTATCTGAAAGTAATCGGGGAATAAATATTAAATTGAGCTACGCAGAACTGATATTTCAAGCCAGCAAGCAAAAAAGCTAATACGGCTACCCCCTGAACTCCAAAAAACTATTGCACACAATTTACGGTTCTATTATACGGTTGCCTGGAGAGAGAGAAGAAAGCTTTTAGTCATAAGGTAGTAAGTTGTTATTTAATTATTTAAGTATTTATCTCAAATAAAAAAAAAACTTTTCTATTTTACAGAGCCCGAAGTACGTCTTTATATGGTAACTTTTTGGTCCTTTACGTCCCTGTAGGCTGAGTATTGACAATCTGCGTAACCCCGCATGTTTTTAGCCACACACATCTACAGTGTTGCAATATCAAATACTTCTGACATGTACAATTATTTGGCATTGAGAAGGGCAACAACTGTTACCAATTACAACATCTCGAATTCTCGACCACTCTGCAGGCGTTATTGTCAAACCAATATCGGGGAAGCGAACCCACGCTCGGCCGTGGCCCGGCACCCACTTAACCGTTTACCGTCGTGTCCCACGTTCACTGCACACTTTGTAAATTGACATTATTTTGATTGTGGAGGCGACATGTCTAAAAAATAAACATTTTTACTTACAATGATTTCTTTATAGACCTCCTCAGTGAAGCAGGAGTTTAATAGAAATGTGTGTGAGCAATCAGTAGCGATCATCACATCACATCTACAAACATGTGTCATGTGTCAGCCAATTGACAGAATTGGCTGAATGTATGTTATACATACGAGTATATGAACGTTAGGAAAATTTGTATTAACAAAACTAAGGTCTATAAATAATCAAGACGATCAAGCCCAACTGACTAGAATTAAATAAAAGCCAGCATTAGATATGGTCACGCGTCGCGTCGCACAAGCGCTCGAAAATAGGAAACGTTATGGAAAACGCGAAGAACTCTCGGGTCCCACGGACCCGATGTCTCATCACCAAAAATGTGTTTGAATGCTTTAGAAATTTGCATATTTTCGCCGTCTAAGATGCTCATTTCTTTTAATCAGGTGATTGGCCCAGCCCTATTTTATACAATAATTTAAGTTCATTTGTTGTTTTATTTTTATTTGTTTGTGTCACAATAAACAGTTTTCTATCTTCCATCTGTCTAATTTAGACCTGCTTCACATGTAATGTAATTGTGTGCCTTATGTGGGAATAACTTATTTTCTCCGAAAAACAAAAACCGACTTCACTTTAAAATTAAATTCAGACACTTGACCATATTTCCTAAAGGTCATTCATTCCCAAAGGTCCTAATCACTATATCGTCCAGATAAATTAAATAAATTTTGATTTTTTGTTAATGTTTCAAAAATAGCCACACCGATTTCAAAAACTAAACACAAACATTAAAAAACATAGCGTATGTTTACTGAAGTATGGGTTGTGAGCGGTAGGCATCCTCACTCATTTGCATGATGCGCGTGCGCTCCTAGTCCCAGGTGTCTCTATCTGTCGTGCGAGTGGTGCCTACACACGGGGATCACACACGGATGCGGCCCGAGACAAGCCGCCGGTCGTGCGGAGTGTGCACGCCGTGTGGGACCACTGCATGAGACACATCTTTACAGGGCTGTATTCTGAACATTTTTCATCGCTTCTTGCTCTGAGTTTAACTACCAACAACTAACAGTACTAACACAGCGAAGTGGTTAAAGGTGATCCAGGTTTCCTCTAAAGATTTACCCATAGACCAATATTCCGAGAGCTGGTAGCAAATTTTGGATAGGTTTTTGAGGCAAGCTGAAAACTTGTCACATAGCTTTCTTATACTCCAACATGGCTGGCGAGAGGCGAGAGAGTTGGGACAAAATGGATCTATATTTTTTAAACGCAATTTTTATGTATTGTAGTTTAACGTTAAAAGAATTAAAAAAATGTTTTGCGAAATATATAGAAAAAGGTTTAAGGCAATTGGAAATTTAAATTGGTGTTATTTATAACTAAAAAAAGGTTTTTTAAAAAGAGAGATCATTTTGATGGGATTTGATTCATATTGCCCCGCTACTCACCAGACAGGGCGGCACCAAATACTTACCTACCCAAATATTGCTACCAACCAGCTCTCGGAATACAATGACTTGCATAGTGTAACAGAACAACTTAGATGAATCGAACACCTTCCGTTGTTATTCTAAGTATTTAATGTAGTACTGCAGAAAAACTTTTCAAAATCGAATGTTTTGTGTATTTTCGTCCATGAGCTCTGAAATTTAAGTCATCTCAAGAACTCATTGGTTGAATTTATAAAATAATGTCTGTAGTGATAGGACTTTTTACGGAGCCTACTTTCCGCCTGTAGGCAGGCGTGTTACTTGCCATCAGACGCATATGTTTGTCATACTACATAGTAAAAAAAAAAAACGCCTTGAATACAGCCCTGTTCAGTTTTATTTGGTCACGTTAGGCAGATTTATCTTCAGTTACTTGCTTCATTGTTTGTTTACCATGCGAATTGCCGTCTAGAGTAGTCTAGACTCTACTGGAACTACAATGCATCAAGAGTGAATACAATAGATCACATTACTATTCTGAAGCAACACTGGCATATTATTAACACTATTTTAGCCTAATACTTGGCTCACTGTATTTGATGAAGGTGTTTAACTGTTGTTTCATAATGATCGTAACCCACAGCTTTCTACCTCACTGTTAGGTATTGGGTTATCTATTACTCAGTCATCTGCCTCTGTCTAGACGTCTAGAGCCCATCGACTCCAGGTTCGATCCGCTAATCCATTATACGTATGTATATGCTACTTTTTAATCCATTAAAGTCAGTAAAGCCGCTGGTTACAACGCGGAGTGCAGTAGGTAAGCATGGAATAGAGATAATGTGCTCTATGGAATAGACGTTATAATTTATCCCAATCCTATGAAATTGCAAGTCAAAGTGGCGATAAGGGTTTTATTATAACATTTGTAAAATTTAAATTAAGTAAGTAACAACATTTTTATCACATCATCATAAAAACACGACAAACAGCAATGCAACAAATTTCCATTTTTAATTGTGCTAATTAAATATTTGTCGGCGTCATTACATCTCGCAACGACGCTGATAACCGTAAGGAGAGCACTGATAACTGATAAGAACAGGAAAGGAGAATGTTGACTGAAGTTGCCGCTACAACCGCAAACCTATCTAATATAGGTTAAAAGACGAGCTACTAAAATTTATTCTTAGCAAAACAACATAGATAAAAAACCGTTTTCATCATCATCATCATCAACAGCCCACTAAACGTTCCCACTGCTGGGACTCGGGGCCTCCGGATCGGCAGTCGCCGTTCTCCCGACTAGACCAGCCGTAACTTAACCGTTACTTAAAAACCGTTTTACCTTAACTTAACTTACATATATGACTACAAAGGTATTCGTGGCTTCGATCGCAAACGACGCCGACGATGCAGCAGGCCAAAGAAGCGCTTGGTGTACGACCTTGATAGCTATTTAAAAGACTAGATAGAATAGGAGGTAATAACACTATATAGAAGCAAATGGAACGAACGTAAGGAGGCCTTTCTCCAGCATTGCGGCAGTATAGGCTCCGAATAATAATAAAGATAGCTTACTACGACATAGTCGACAGTAACTTTATGAGATAATGTATCTGTGTCGATAGATGGCACGCTGAACAATGGGTGATATAAAGTGGAGTCGTGTTTCCAAAACATGCTAGAGAAGAACTACTGTTAAATATTAAATATTTTGTAGGCCTTGATTGGTCTACAGAAAATGCAGCTGTGCTTTGTATAGATAGTAGAATAAAACTTTATATAAAAATTATAAAAGAAACTTTAACTATGTGCGCAGGGCACTACGTAGATCATAATCCTATTTCCTATTCCTACTAACATTATAAATGCGAAATTTAGTATGTATGTAGATATTATGTATGGATGTGGATAAATCTTTCAAGCTAAAAGTACTGAAGGATTTATCCGGATGAAATTTGGCACATAGATAATAATAGCAGTAGATAGTACAAACCGCAGATGCTATTTACTAGTCGGTTGATTAGTCACGTTGGAACGGCTCAACGAATCAGGTTGAAATTTGGAATAGGTACGCTATATTCTGGAATAGCATAACAAGCTAGATAAACCCGCGGGGCGCTGTTGTTTATGTAATAAAGCACCGACTGTATGTAAATGCGCCACAGGTTTGAAAACCAACTTCAGAGCATTCATCTTAAAAGTGTTGAGCAGTACCTATGTAGCAAGTGGAGTTGTTTTTTTAGGTAAAGGCGCTGCATTGTTGACCGCATTTTCACTTAATATTAGGCGGAATGACGGAATCAAAAGCCAATAGATGTTTATTTATTTTAGTAGTGGTAGGTACCACCAAGCAGTAAAATCTAAGTGGTGCAAACATTACTGTGTTCCGGTTTGAAGATCAATGCTTTTAGTGAAATTACTGGGCATAGAGATAAAACATCTTATATCTCTGGGTGACGAGCGCAGTGTAGTTCTAGGTTCTGATGTAGGCTCTTTATGTTCCTATCCCAACGCTGCGTGCCACTGTGCCGTTATGGGCAGGCATGTTGCTTACCATATGACACATGTCCTGCTCGGCTCGTCAATCTGTACTATAAAAAATTGTATACCAGGGGTCACAATATGATTTCACAGTCTTCTGTACACTTCTTCATCATCATCTCCAGGCGCATTTCCCTCGTGTTCGTAACTCACAAACCTGTGGCCTTTTCTAATAAACCTGCTGTTTGTCGGCTCGTTACTGGCAAGTGCAGCAATTAGAAATAATTGGCCGATCCGTCGTGCTCCGCGATTGTTCCACTCCAGACCTCTCTAATTTACATGCCACTTACATGGAGCGCGATTTGAATTTAAATTTCATGGCGAATGGGTTTATGAAGCTGTAGCTGAAAAGGCTGAATATACTTCCGTGTTCTTAACTGTTAACCCCTCTAGGGGATCATATATTATCGTCCACCTTGACGTATTGTTCAGCGGAAAACCAATAGCCTCTGTTCATATTACCCTGGGTCATCATTAGCGCCAGTGCCTCTTAATACTTTAATAGCGCTCTTAAATTAACGCTCCATGGTTTCACCCGCGTAGGTCTCCGCCAAACATTTTCCCACGCTAAAATCCTATGTATCCTATGTATTCCAGACCATAATCTAACTACGTTCCAAATTTCAACCCGATCTGGTCTGCCGTTTCGACGTAATTGCACAATAAACATCCAATGTTTCGCATTTACAATATTAGTAGGATCATTGACCACACATTTAACTGTAACATGCGACGACCCTACCCAACTTAGCTAACTCAAGATCGTCACCATTTTTAAATGCCAATTTAAAAACTGAGGTATTTTTTATTGGTTTGAATGTGTTCTAATATAGAATTCATTTGAAACGATCTAATATAAACGAGAAGTCGCATCACGTAACGTCTTCCCGGACTGAATTAGAATAAATTAGTTTTTGTTAAAAGTCTCGTAAAAAGTTAGAGTATATCACGCGTCAAGTTTATTATATTTAAGAGGTATCGTTAGGTGTTAACAAGGGCATTTCAAATCAACGAAGCATCATCAGGGCGGCAGGTATAGCAGCCGACGGCAGCGCACCGCGACCGGCGCGCGCGCAGGTATCTAGCGCCCACGGTTGCCCACGCGCAGCCCACAGACCTACATCTGCGCTCCTAAATAAAACAGTGAGTAAGATTTCGACAAATCACCCGCTGACATGCGCTGTGTAAAAACATTGAGTGACGTACGCGAACATAAACGATACCGAGATACAAAAATGTGTGTGCTTTTTTGTCTCATATTAAAGTCAAGATGACAAAGTAGTGACGTGAAGGTAGAATAAATGTTTACACGTATTTAAAATAAAAACATCTAATTTCTCATTTGTAATGGAATTGGATGAAACTCAAACCAGCGCTTCTACCGCCTAACTAAATCGGCTATCGCTTTGCTAATGCTGTCTCTATCATTCCAAAGAGACATTGACATTTTTCTTTCGGCAGTAGACCCCCATGAAGTGAGAATAAAAGAAGTTTACACGCTGTACACCAAAACTTAAGTAGTTTCATGTTTTAAAAGAATGTGATACAATTTACATTCTCGTTTATCAAGAAACGATAAAGCGAATAAGATAAAAATACAAATCAAAATAACAGCCAAATCAATGTAACCTGTACCACAGATCAGAAAATAGTTACTTCCTGTACTCATAAACCAATTTCAACCTAAGAAGAATACCAAATAAGTAGGGACTAGGGCGCCGACATTACTTAAATCAGCTATCTGGCTTCCAAAGTTCAAGCTATGCTTAGTCTGCAGCTAGATTATGTTTGTAAAGTCTCGACCTCCAGGAAATAAAAGAAAATTTCCGACTCATCGTAAATAAATTGTAACAAAATCAGTAGCAAGAGAACTTAGAAACCTCGGTCACTGTGTTCGTTTCCATGGCGAGAGTGTCGTAATCGCTTATCAGGCAATTAACAGCTCGAATTACAAGCAGTGCGGATTAGCAGGGAAAGCTATGAGGTCACCGTCAAATCATCGAAAGCTGACGATTACTCCTAACTGGTAAATAAATAGGTCAGTAAAGTTGGATAAACAGCCCACTTCAATTCCTTCTGTTGGGATTCGGGGTCGTATTTTACAAGAAGAGATTCAATGCTGCAATAATAAATCAAGCTAGCCAAGTGCAGGTCTGATGACATAGGTACATATATAGGTCAGTAAAATAGAATTTAACTTTGCAATAAATTTCCGATCCAAATTTCATTTTTTATGAGGTTTAGCATCACTTACCTACAGAGCGTAAAAGCGTAAATTAGCGTCGAGATATTAACAGAAATTATAATAATTAAGAATGATCTCAAAGATTAATTTAAAACTACCATGGGTGTTCACTACACTGGCATTCGTCAGTGTATCTATCAACATGGTGCGTAAAACTGCAACAAAATATCGGAGACTCGACTCCACCTACGGTAAATCCTAATAATATTGAAAATGGCAATGATTGAATGTTTGTTGCTCAATCACGTCGTAACGTACGAACGGATCGGGTTGAAATTTTAAACACACACACACAGATTAATTATAGTTTGGAAGAACACGTCGGCAATTTTTTACCCCGGGAAAATAACGGGAACTACGCAGCTAAAACCGCAGGCTGCTGCTAGTATCCCATAATTAAAAATACAGACATTCTCAAACGGTTAAAAAAAGTGTTCAGCTAACTTAATTCCCACTTAAGTGAAACGTAAAATGAGGTCAGAATCATAAATGAACGTACTATTCGTAAGATCGAAAGTGTAATCGAATAAGATATTTACTGTCTCTATTCAGAGCAGCACCGAACTGAGGTGTGAAATATCACGTCAAGGGATTTAATCCGACAAACGGCATCAAATAACTCAATATTAGAAGTATTTTGTGGTTAAACATTATTTTAGTAACTCAGTTCTCACTTTTAACAGTAGTAATTTTTTATATACTTGTGTTTGTAACGACCAACATTTTTATCTTACCTCTCGTTAATATTATGATGAAAGTGTTGAAGTTGGAATCACGCGGAACGGCTGAACGCTGAACCCACTAGATTGACATTAGAAACACAACATTATTGTCTAGAATAGCACATAGGCTACAACGTTAAATATATGTTTATCAATAATAATATTTAAATCATTATTTATTTGAAACCTACTGTCATAAAAATACAGAACAATAAAAAATCTGCTCAAACAATACACAAAAAACATGTAACTGTTTCTTTACTACTAATTGTTGGTTTAATAGATAATGACTTTGCGGGAGCCGCAGATTAATTATTTTTTTGAAGATTGCAAAAACATCTGGATTTCGTTGCTATAAAAACTACTCCCCACTCAGCCACCACTGAGAACAATACTGAACCCACGTGTCATCAATAAAGCTAATTCCATAGCTGTAGGTATTACTGCAGAGAACAAACCTATTTTCAAGAACTAATTGCCCACATTGATCATTTCTCTATCGGACTGCTCGTTGCTCGAAAGATTGACTTGGTTTCGTAGTTCATACTCCAAAGACTCGAATGACGATATTTGACGTAAATAGAAGATCTAAACTTTGAAATAAGTTATCTGAATGGGTACTGCGATGGTGCGATGGATATAAAATTACTGCGTCTTCAAGCTTATATTGTGTGGTTGTTTTTGCAAATGGGCTTTCACATTTTTATTTTTCAAAAAATGTAATGTTTCCAAACATATGGAATTATGATTGTTTAATGGTTAACACAATTTAGAAAATAATGCAATTCCTATAATAGTACGGGTTTCTTTTCTACCGCAAAAGGCGCCAACATTCTTCTCGTCAGGATAATCCCATTATCATTCCGAACATCTTCACCAACGTCACTGGCTACGTTGATGATCGTTCGCATGCGCTCGCGCCGATTTGTTCCACTCCAGCCTACATCCTGCCATTGTCGCCGATTCGGGCTGGGAATCCACTCACGCGCAGCGCTGCAATAAGGCAGGCGACATCCTGTAACCGATGGTCTAGTGCAGTTTTTTTCGCGTAGCAATCGTCGACACGTTCGCGAAATAAATTATTGTTAATTGTTATGCGACGTCATGGTGCTAACGACCACCGGCGCAGTTTATGTCATGACTGACATAAATAAGTCATGCTGCTACAAACCAACCGCTCCGTTTTGAATAGACAATAGCTGGAAGGTTTTAATAGACTTCAAATAAAGGAATGTGAATGTTAGTTAACTTTTTATTATACCCCGTTTACATGATTCCAGTCCAGCGACCGAATCCAGCGCTGGATTGCTTACTGGAATAATGGAGACCGGCACTGGAATGCACTGGCACTGGATTGATGCATTCCAGTGCCGGTCTCCATTATTCCAGTAAGCAATCCAGCGCTGGATTCGGTCGCTGGACTGGAATCATGTAAACGGGGTATTATTTCAGAGGATGTAATTTTTTTTAAGAAGCTGTTTTTTCTCATTTGGTCTCTTTTAATTTGATCAACTTACAACGACCTACTTTATGTTAAGGTTTATCTTTGTATCAGCGATCTTTTCTATCTGTAACATAATGAAGCCATAAACGATTGGGTGTTGAGATCAAACTAAATAGATTTTAAGTTATCCTTAGTAATGCACTTTTTTCGACATTTACACCAACCTCATTTCTGCGTCATATAGGTACGAATCACATACTAAGTAGAGAGATACTGTAAGAACCGATTTGGAAAACTACCTACTATACTGAGTATTCAAAAAGAAACACGTTTAATTTTTGGTCTTACAAATTTAAATCGGTTAAGTGTTTTGTTATTAAATTAAAGCCAATAATTTGGTGTTTCAGATAAAGATATGTATTTCAAAACTCTAGAAACTACTCCATCTATTACCTTATTTGTATTTCTAATAGTGTTTTTTGTTTTATTAGATTGACAAGACGATCTAGACGTGCGCCTGATGGTAAGTTATACGATCGCCCATAACAGCACAGTATCTCGCATTAATTTGAGCATTGAGCGTTGAATGTTAGTGAACATTGCGCTCATCACCCGGAGACTTAACATGAACAAATTTAATCAGCCCTCAAATGTATTGGTTGGTATTGTGGTTACGAAAATAAGCCAGGATATTACGACCTGTTAAGTAACATCGGATGTTGCCGCCTCCCCTTTATTTAAATCAAGAAGAATGCAGAAAGGTCGAGGATCCCGTGATTCATGACCGGCATTGTTGCTCGAGATATTCCACAGGTTTTGCTTTATTTTCCGTTGATTCAGATTTTTGTGCTGGAACGCGCATATTTCAGTGCGAGGTGTTATGGAGCGGATGTATAAATTAGGCTGCGTCTTCTAAACTATCCCAAATTAAGGTTATTGATACAATAAGAGGATGAATACATTTTCCCTTTTTATGGTTCATCGATAAATAGACGTGAAAAGAACACGTTTCCTTGTTTATGCCGTATTCATATTATTCCTGATTAGGATTATGTACCTGAAATGTTTTGAAGAGTGGTTCTAAGATCGCCTCTTGTGCTGATTATAATGTATTTTGTTGTTTTCAGGTTTACCTTTGTAGTTCTTCGTCGTTTGTTCCGTATTTTTTTCGCAATAAAATCAGTTGTACTATCCCTGACTATAATCTAACTAATTTCAGAGAGTAATAATTAAAACCGTAAAAAACCGACACACTACACACATACACGACGACACACATATTTGCACATACAGGTTAGAAGTAAAATAACTGACAAAGTAAGTTACACGTGTAACCAAAATTAAAATGATTATTTTGTCGATTTGTCGAAAACGATTGTTCTGTTAGTATAGTCTTAAGTTCTTCGTCATTGTAATTGAATGTGAGTGGTGGAGTGTGCGCGCGCGCAGCTGATTTGCGTCCCAGCCTCGCGGCCGCGCGCGGGTTCTAAACCTCCTACCGTCTAACTAAATCGGGTTTTGCTTTGCTATTTCTGTCTCTATCATTTCAAACGAAAAGAAAAGAGAGATCAATATCAAAACTATGGCAGTTTTATTTAGGCGGTAGATCCTCGGGTGTAGACAGACACGGGGTTCTATACATGTGTTACTAAATAATTAACTTCTTGAATATTTTTACGCTTCATGCTTATTTATTGGAAAGATGTTCCTTAGGGCAGGCTTGGAGGAGATAGTGCGCGGCTGAACTTAAAAAAAAAGTAAGTTTAAACCGTAAGAAAAATATATAACAGAAGTAACGCATAAAAACTGGCCGTAGCCAGTGTCGGCAACTTTATTTTTCAGATGATCGTACCACAAATAATGAAATTAAGCCTTTCTTTTAATTGTATATCTTCCAAGCTTCTAAATTTTGCGAAGGGACGTACCTACCTAGTGTCCTAATACACCACATCTTTTGTGTGTTTAATACTATTAGGCAGAAAGATTTATGATGATTATTATTGATTTATTTTCGAGATATTAAATAGAATATTGTTAATGTATTGTATTGTCTACTAGCAGCGCCCCGCGATTTTGTCTGCGCAGTTTACGTTGCCGTTAACACGTTAAGGTTAACGTTCACGTTAACCCAGATGAAAAGTAGTGCTATTCCAGGCTATAATCTAACTGTGTTCCAAATTTCAACCCGATCTGTTCTGAAGTTCCTACGTAATTGAGCAACAATCGTCCAAACTTTTGCAATAATAATGTTAGGTAGAACTTACCTACTCGAATTGATTAACCCATTTTTACAGTTTAGTACATCCATCCATCTCTTCTAGGCAAACGAAGTAAAATTATACAAATGGACTAGGTTCGTTGGTTTATATTTCCAAGATTTGAAATGTTCTAATCCTTTTTATCCTGGATACAAAGAACCATGCTCAATTGTACAAATATATGCTCCAACAGAAGTCACCCAGAAAGATATAAAAGATGAATTTTACAACAAACTTAATCAAATTATGCCACAAATATTTAAAACAATTATTATAATGGGAGACTTCAACAGTCAAATTGGAAAGAGAAACAAAAACGAGAACAATATATTAGGTCCCTACCCAACCGGAAAAAGAAACGATAATGGACAAAGACTGATCAATTTTGCCCTAGAAAATAACCTACACATTATGAATAGTTACTACAACAGAAACCACAATAGAAAATGGACATGGATGTCACCAGATGGCAAAACAAGAAATGAAATAGATTTTATTCTAACAAACAAACCAAGATTTTTTTCAAATATTGATGTTGTAAACGAACTTAACTATAACACTGATCACAGAATGCTAAGAGGACAGATATACACATCAGAACCAAAAAAATCAAGAAAAGATATCCAAAGTAGTAAGAAACCAATACCTTTGCCAATCGCTGGAGATATTCTGGAATCTTTCAAATGTAACCTAGAAAAAATTATAAATAGTACGAGTACTCAGGAAAAATATAATAATCTAGAAAAAGAACTTAAAAAAGCTGAAAACCAATCTAGAATAAATAATGCCACAAAAGATAAAATAGGTCCTCAAGCAAGAAGTTTGATAATACAAAGGAAATCTTTATACAAGGATAGAAATAACAACAAAAAGAAAATAGAAAATCTAAGTAAAGAAATAAATGTGCAAATTAGAAAACATACACAGAACAGAAGAAATAATCTAATAAATTATTGCATAGAGAAAACAGGAGGAGTGAAAAAAGCGTGGCAAGAGCTTAGAGAAAGCACAAGCTGGATAGATAATATGGTACATCACAAAAATAATAGGAAAAAAACAAACAGAATCCAGATATTAGAGGTAGCCACCGAATATTACCGAGAGTTATACAGCGAAAAGGAAACTTTAGACGTAAACCATATGAAAATTGAAAAGAACATCGATGGCAATGAAAAAATTAAAAGCATACTGAGAGAAGAAGTAGAACAGGCAATAAAATCGCAAAAAAGAGGTAAAGCACCAGGTGAAGACTCTATAACAAACGAACTTCTGATAGGAACACTTGATGTAGCATTAAACGTTTTAACAGATATTTTCAACGAAATTCTTGACTCCGAATATATACCTCATCAGTGGACCATATCAACAATAATTTTACTTCATAAGAAAGGGAACAAAGACATAATAGCTAACTACAGGCCTATTAGCCTTATGTCTAATATTTACAAGATTTTTTCTAAAGTACTGCTTAACCGCGTAACGAAGATTCTGGATGAAAATCAACCGAGAGAGCAAGCTGGTTTTCGCAGTGATTTTTCTACAATTGATCACATATATACAATTAAACAAGTTATTCAAAAATGTCACGAGTATGGTATTACATACTATTTAGCATTCGTAGACTACAACAAAGCATTCGACTCTTTAAAGCATTCAAAAATATGGGAAGTGCTGGCAGCACAAGGAGTTGAAAACAAATATATAAGACTAATATATAATATATATAAGAACATGAATGCAAAAATACGAACGGAAAGAGAAGGACAGTATTTTCCTATTAAAAGAGGCGTTAGACAGGGGGATCCACTTTCACCTAAACTTTTCTCAGCAGTGCTGGAACACATATTCAGAAGACTCAAGTGGGATGAATATGGACTTAACATCAATGGAACGAATTTAAACCATCTAAGATTTGCAGATGATCTAATTCTAGTGTCGAAAAATCCAGGAAGCTTGCAAGAGATGTTAGAGCAGCTGGTTTATGAAAGCGATAAAGTCGGACTCTCAATGAACGTTACGAAAACGAAACTAATGACAAATAATGAGAAAGTAACTATAATGGTGAATGGAAACAATGTTGAATATGTTGAAGAATATACATACCTGGGACAGATAATTTCTCCACACGACTTAGCAACAAAAGAAATAAACAATAGAACACAATTAGCTTGGAAACGATACTGGTCCTTGAAAGAAGTCTTTAAAAACTCTCAGGTACCACTCAAAGCAAAGAAAAAAATATTCGACTCTTGTATTCTACCCGTTTTGACTTATGGATGTCAAACATGGAGCCTAACAAAACAGAATATAAGAAAGCTTGAAATATGCCAACACAGTATGGAACGAAGTATGCTGAACGTTAAATTAAAAGATAAAGTTAAGCTAAAAACACTAAGATCTAAAACTAAAATCAATGACGTAGCATATTGTGTAAAGAAATTAAAGTGGAGGTGGGCAGGCCATATGATCAGAGATACGAAAGAAAAATGGTCGAAAGACATAACGGAATGGTGTCCAAGACATAATAAGAGAAAAAAAGGAAGACAACGTATAAGATGGGAAGACGATATCAGGAAAAAGGCAGGAGTTACATGGAGAAGGTTGACGCAGAATAGGAAAGAATGGCAAGCTCTTGGGGAGGCCTTTGCGAGGACGCAAGACAATCTCACTACCGGTGACACATAATTCAATAAATATCAAATTTAATTTATTTTTTCAAATGTTTTGTAAGATTGTTAAATAAAGGCTAATTATTATTAATCCTTTTTATCTACATAAGTTTGGATGCTCTGGAAACTATTCTTTGTGAAACAGTTGTTGCTAAGTTTAGCGAATTTATTTTACGTAAACTATTGTTCATGTTGTTTCATAGGTCAGCTGTGTCAGTCAGGTTACTTTGTAACCAGTAAGTTATTTCGTTAGTTTGCAGCGTAATCTATAAAGTGCAAGACAACTTTACTGCTGATACAAGCCCATAAAACGTAGCATAGTGAGTTCTCGGCTACTGCGTTGCTTTTTATTGCGATTTGTAAGGCGTGTCCTCGTAAAACTCTTATATACGTGCACGTACATAGCAGAAATTAATTAGCAATCAAGATTTTATTTCTCTGTATGAATTTATTGATTTCGATGTAACTGTTTTCACTCGCGACAAAGCCTTCTACAGATTCTACTATCCTACTAACATTATAGATGTGAAAGTGTGGATATAATATGTTGCTTAACTTCTCAACGGGTTGAAAGGAACACAGATACAAAGAGATGATAATGTAGCCGCGTAACGGAGTAGCGTCGGAGCGGCGGCGGAGCAGCGGAACGGGACGTGGGTGATAGGCGCTTTTTGAATGGGAGATATCTAGTAAGTTCATGCAACCGACATGCGTAACAGCAGTACTGTGCAAAATTAGTGTTGTGATTCTAAAATTCTTCACTTATTCAAATAGTTTTCGATTCTATAGGCTGTCCTTACGACTGTACAACTGTTTTATGAAGTGAAAACTTCCTTTGGGGCTCCACAGACAGATTTTTCGTGGCCTGTGAATTGAATTCTAGCGTCACGCTCGGGAATGATAAGAAATCTTCGGGTAAACTCGGGACAATGACCATTGTCCTATCGCCATTTAGAAATGCTGACGCGTTTCTAGATGGCCATGCTCATTGCCCTCCGTCCGGGTTCACCCGCGTAGTTTCCAAAGTAAGCTATCAAACTCCGAGTTATAAGTTGTCACTTCTACCGGCAGTTCCTATGACTGCCATTTTTAGATCACGCCTCTTTAGGGTAGATCTGACCAGACCTTTCACAGGGTTTCGTGGTAACCTTATATAACCTATAGATAGTATAAGGGAAAGTATGTCGTCTCTTAAATTCTCGTAAATACAAAGTATAAGGTATCTGCGGTTTGTATTGCTACGTTTGATTACAATAGATACAATTGCCCATAAACAATATACGTTATCTACACCGGTAACAGGAGGGTATTAATAAAGTAATTTATTGCACGTTTAACATTCTCCCTAGATGGAATGTCTCCGTACTCCTGCGCAGCTGATTTATTGGCGCAGTAAACTTGAGACGTATTGATGCGATTGCTTGCTTCTAATCAATTATGTACGAGAACTTTATGATTCCAATAGAAACTAAGAAATATTGCTACAATTTATTTGTATATTTATTCTTAGAAATTACTGAACGGTTTTATTGTTTCTCGTTTGCTTTTAGCGTCTAAGGTGCCTTTACGCTAGTTGTCGTACTAGGTGTAATTGCTTAGTTTGGGGTTAGATGCGTCCACGGTGGATTCGCAGAAGAATTCGAGAGCGTTCTCGCCATACGCGGCAAAGGTGAAGCCTCATGGAGGTTTTAGTTGGTGAAGGTATCATGTTATCTCGCGGTGTCCGTGGGGTCCGTGGTGGACTGACATAACCCGATTGTTTCCCGCAGGTGGTAGGGTATGCGTAAATGCCTTTCATCCAAGCACAAAAAGGAGTCTAGATGGTGTTGCGTGAGGTTGTGTCTCAATTTTTAGTCGTATGGTTACTTCTATAGTTCTTTTTGAAGTGAAAACTTCCTTTGGCGCGTCACAGACAGATTTTTCGTGGACTGTGAATTGAGTTTTAGCATCACGTTCGGGAATGAAAAGAAACCTTCGGGTAAACTCGAGACCATGGTCATTAGCGATCTAAAAACGCATCAGCGTTTCTAGAATGCAATTGCCATTTCTAGAAAGTAAGCTATCGAATTCTGATTTATTTAATTAGTTCGTTTTCGCACTATTGACAGTTCCTATGACTGCCAATTTTTTTTTATTGAATAGTTAGTAAATTGTTGGAGTTGTAAATATTTTTTATCAATAGGTAAATAATTTGTATTTGTATCTTAATATAGATGATAGAGTGAGACTCACTGAGTTTCTTGTCGAAGATCATCTCGTGGCAGCTCCGCAGCGGCTGCAGGCCCGCCTCCTCCGCGCGGTAGTCCCGGCGCCCCGGCTGGCAGGAGTACACGGCGCCGGGCCGGGACACGCCCTGGAACCGCGTCGGCGGCTCGTCCTCCGGCGCGCCCACCAGGATCCTGGGGAAGAGGACGTCACATCAGCTGCTGGTCACTACTGCTAACCATTAGAACTTGGGGAAAACAAGACGACACCAACTACGAGTCAGTACTGCTTACTACTTGGGGAAGAAGACTAGATGATATCAGTCACTATAGTTAGTACTGCTAACCATTAGAACTTGGGGAAAACAAGATGACACCAACTACGAGTCAGTACTGCTTACTACTTGGGGAAGAAGACTAGATGGCATCAGTCACTATAGTTAGTACTGCTAACCATAAGAACTTGGGGAAAACAAGATGACACCAACTACGAGTCAGTACTGCTTACTACTTGGGGAAGAAGACTTGATGACATCAGTCACTATAGTTAGTACTGCTAACCATAAGAACTTGGGGAAAACAAGATGACACCAACTACGAGTCAGTACTGCTTACTACTTGGGGAAGAAGACTTGATGACATCAGTCACTATAGTTAGTACTGCTAACCATAACAACCAGGAGAAAACAAGATGATACCGACTACAAGTCACTATTGCTTATAAGAACTTGGGGAAGGAAACAACATGAGATTAACCACGATTCAGTATTGCTAACCGAAAGAACCTGGAGACTAAGACAAGATGACATCAGCTACCTACAACTCAGTACTGCTGACCATAAAAACCAGGAGAAGAAGACAATACATCGGGTACCTATAAGTTAGTATATTGCTAACTATTGGTTCTAGTTCTATTTTAGATTCTGGGATTGTAATCTGGTTTTACCTCCACCACTATTAAATAAATAATAAATAAATTTGAAACTATATAACTGCGTATAGAGATGCAGACAAGAGTCGAACCTATAACCTCACGATTGCGAAATTAAACCTTTGCAAATGTCGGTTGCACTACCGAATGCCATCAGGGACTCCCATATACGTCCCATGGTCCCAATAATAGGTACAAGATTTGCTTATTTTGGGATCAGAGGGCATGGGGAGAGCCCATGCCATCATGCAGAGTTCGTGGATGTTATTTTATGGAGAAAAAACTAAACCTTTTTGTCACTGGACCACGGTTTCAATTCAAATTTCATTTTATTTTTGAAAGTCTATAACTGTTAATATAATTTCACCATTAGGGTGAGGCAGTACTCCTACGACACGACCCCCAAGCTTTTTGAACTTTTCATGTCCAGTGTCCGGTAGTGTCCCGTCCCCGGCGTCCTGGAGACCGGGGCCGGGTGCCGGGTGCCGGGTCCGGCAGCGGGCGCCGGCGGTGGCGGCCGGCTCTGGCGGCGAGCCAACGACGCAAATAGCGCGGGTTCAATCCCGGTCGGTAGCTCGCCAATCGTATTTCTATACGCTGACTCATTTGCAGTTTGCTTTGAATCACGGAAAGTGAGCATAAGATGCAACTGATCACATGAAGGTATATATAGTCATCACCGTCATCCACTCACCGTCAGAAATCACAGATAATTTGAAAATTTTTAAGAAAAGAGTTTGATGTTAAGTATTTTTTTAAAGTTTACTTACGACTTTCTTAACAGCATTTTTGTAACAAGTAAACAGCCTGACGGTAGACAGATTAACTCTTCTTTGCACTAATATTAAATAAATAATAGGTACATAAAGTCTTAACAAAAAAAGTAGCAATAAGCAATCTTATCACTAAGGGCAATCTCTTCCAGATAATCGTAGGAAGATTTAAAATATTTGAGTTTAAGGAGACAGTACCGGAAACCAATTGAGTCTAAGCCAAATGAAAAAAGAACTAAGCTTTTCGAAGTTTTCTTTTCATTATACCCTTTCATTAAGTATGCTTTTGAGCTAAGCAGAAAGAAATATGAAATACATACTAAGAGGTAGTAACCAACCACTCATGAGAATAGATGCCACTGCGTTTTACGATTGATCTTTCCCTGGGCTAGCAAAACATCAAAGTGTTTGGTGTCGGTGTCCTAAGTGGCGGTCACCACTAACCAACAGACCGTCTGATTCTTGAAAAACAGAAATTTATACCTCAAATAAATATTATTCAAGCAAAGGTGTTATAACCATGAACGGCAAAGTTCAAAGCGTCCTGTCGCATTTGTCAGCTGGAGGTGGGCAGAGGTGAGGCGCCAGAAATAGCCCCCTTTCCGGCGACAGAAATAGGCCCTCGACAACACACCGCTCACCAATACACGCACATCCGACCGACGACGGCGCGACGTCGTATCAACTCCTCATAATCGCTTTTCATTCTCAACAGTTCGATTCTGAAAGAGCTTACGACAACTAGATGCGAGAACTACCTACTTCTATTTTATTTTGGTTAGCCTAGACTGTTTCTTCTGAAACGTTTTAGTTTAAGCTTCATATAGATCGTTTTTAAATTTTACACTTCACACTAAATAATTATATACAATGTCACTACGTTCTGTTAACTTATATACAGAAATACTTGAAAATATCATTGAAATTCGTAACTGTTTGTCCGAAATTATCATCTCGTCAGATGTTTCAAACAGAGTTAAGCTTTTTAAAGCAGCGCGGGATCCTCAACAACGACCGCGTTACTGGTAACTTCAAATTTTAGCTAACCATCAGCTGAAAACACAATTTTTTTGTGAGGGCTGCTTTTACGTTAAACTGTAAACATGAAATAGTGCACTAGTGAAGTTCCAAAATCTTCGTGTGTTGCCCTCATTATGAGTAAATCTCTAAAAGATGAAACTCTGTCTAACCTATGACAAAATGATCACGCACTGAACTGTGAAAGCATTAGCTGTATTTAACCGTGAAAAGCGTAAAACCGTAAACTTACAAAGTAAACAAACAATTACCCCGATAATTGTGCAAGTGAGAGGCATCGCGTGTGATTTGGCACGAGATAGCTGCGCCGGCGCAGCTGCGTGACTCACCTGCGCCCGCGCACCTGCCGCGTCATTGCTCGTCCCGTCTCCAAACTACGTCACTGGCCATGGATTAGTAATCCCTTGAATCTAGATTTAACCAATTTCAGTAGAATTTTCACATAGACTTTTCCAGAGTAATTAGGTACTGGACTAAGGGAAACATGAGAACGCAGTGCGCTGGTGTCATCTAAACTTTTCAAGTTCAAAATGTTATGTGGCACTGTATTGCTATCAGCAGACGTCTTGCTTACCATTAAGTGCCCGTTTTGCTCGTCTTGACACGACGACAAAGCGCGCGTTGTTGATAAGTAACGCGAACAAACTTAAGCCATTAACCAGTTTTATAGAGCAGGTGTGCAGGTATAGGTTTTGCTTTGAATTACAATACATTGGTTTTTAAATTTCGACATTATAATTATCAGCTTAGACTGTACCACTACTATAAAGATCTCTCTTCCCTCCTTCGAGATAGGTTGATCTGCTGTTTTGGTGATACAGTTTCAATCAAATGGCATCACAGATTTGGCCCGACCACTAAACGACCCCGAATCGATCCAGACGAAGGTGGCATGGCGTGGTGAACTACAATCACGATAGCATTTCAATAATACTGTTAGCAGTATATGAGAGTTCCTAAAAAAAACTTGCTGAAGTAGTTGAGTGTCTGTCTGTATTAGGACCGGACAGATACCATCTGTGCGATGCATGTCCAATCGCAGAGGTGAGCTCGACCTCGCTCTGCCTGATTTGACAACTTACTCGTGTACCCAGAACAACTGTTAATAGCATTATCATGCCTTTCATGGTTGATAGATCTATAACATTACTATTTATTTAGCATGTAATAAAAAAAATAACAAATACATAAAACTTAAACGAGAGTAGTAATTGACGACCTTATCACTTAGAACGATCTCTTCCAGGCAACCCCATCTAATGAAGAAAGCGATACGAAAATAAGATGACGGGAAATATAAATAAGAAGTGGTGGGTACTTTTGTGATATTGAAAATGAACTGGTTTCGTAGAAGTGTACCGGACAATCAATAGGTATCTGCCAATGTGCACCGAGGAATCGTGACGTCGGTCGTAGGTTTGTATCCCGCCTGGAAACTGCATCAAAATATAGAGGACTCGTTCCACTAAATGTAGAGTTAATAAATAAAAACGATAAATTGATAATACTAGTGTAGTTAACACCCACAATATCTTAAAACTATGTCTCAAAAAATATTTGCTGTGTTCTATATCTATTTTTACCCTCATAACCGCTGATGTAAAATAGCTTTTTCAGGACGATGCAATGTAAAAGAATCGCCAGACACGAATTATTTTTCAAATCCATCCGTTGGTTAAGTAGAACAGCACGTTCAAATAAACAAAAACACATATCTTCAGCTGAATTTCAGCACTAAACACAATATTAATCATTATTCAAACATGTGTTTCTTTCAAATCGCCGCAGGAAAGCTATTATAACTACTCATAGCTTGTGGGCGACGCACCCTCTGCATTCGAAAGGGAAATGCCTCCATTTATGGTTTTACAGGCGCGAGCCGAGGGGAAACATTGTATCCAGGGAAACTTATTATTATTATAATAACTATGTTGTCGCCCGTGTCGGGGCCTGGTGCCGGGGATATCTGGGCTCGTAAATATGTATTATGAGTGAAAAACTCATTCACCTAAACTCTAAGAGATTAAACAGAGAACAACGCTATAAAAATGTACTGAGTCTAAATGAAGTAACCATCTTGAACCACCAAATCTTGATTGTAACCTGAATATGCGAAAAAGCACTATTCCGTACAATGACGAGTTTTCAGCCGAGACAAAGAAAATAATTCACTAAAAAATCACATAACATGACTTAATTATTTTTTGTCCGAGTCCAAGATTCTGCCTAACAAACCACATTAGAAAAGCTTTAGTTTAGCTAAGTTTTTCATTCTCCATTTATTTAATTTTTCGCAACGATACACTCAAACAATCATGGAAGGATCTGTTGTTAGCTTGGCAGGTATATGTACATTTTTAAATAAAATATGTAAATATTGATGGCGGCAATACAGTATTAAAAAGTAGCACCTCAGTACCATCATTTAGTACATGGTATAGTACTATATTGATTTATCCTGTAAACAGTTCGTTGGTATCATACACTAATAGGCTTCGGGTCTATATCCTTTGCAAGGAGATCCATGGCAAAAATCAACCACGCTGACAACAACTGCTTCGAAAGGTGGCTTTCAAAAGCACGTTAGTTTGGTAATGATTATTTCTCTTCACTGTTATAGTCAGTACTATAGTAATATTCAATTTAAAAGTCATAGATTTGCCAATAAACCCAAATTAAGATACGGCTCTCGCACCTCGTCACTGCTTGAAATACATCGCATGTGATAGAATCAATGCTAATAAAGATGAAGTCATGGCCATTTTAATATTGTCAAAAACGTTTGGTGTTTATCATCTTAGACAACATATCACTCACGGTGGAGATTAAAACATAAAATACAAATATCTTAATTCACGAAAAAATGCAAATGCAATAGGTCAACGATACAACAAGAGTTTGATTTCATACGATCTTTGCAATCAACATTATTTTAGGTTTACAATCCATTCAATCATTAGTACAGTACAATTAGCACAGACGTTTTAACTACAGTTTATTATAGTTTTAATTATTTGCCACATTTACAGATATCCTACAGGCACATACGATGTCACAAATTGCCGTGACTCCACTCTACTAATTATTTATTTATTTTGACGTGCTACAACACTACCTCCAGCTCTTAAGCACATAATATGACGGTGTCTGTTTACTTAAAAGGCTGATTTCGACTGTGGTTAGCATGACTGATGCCAGAAAAACACAGTCTTCAAACCCATTCATATGTAGATCCGCGTGACGCAGTGCAGTATATACGTAAGTAATGATTCGATGACCGCAATCAGTCAGCTATTGTGCCGTACAATGGAGATGGCTCGTCCGATACCGCATCAACTGTTTGTGACGGCTGCACAGCTGGGTGCACTGCCGACGATTCTGATAAAGCAAAGTCGCCGGTGAGCTCGTTTTTGACACCACCAAAACCACAATAACTTGAACCCTGATCTCATTGGAACTCTTTGTATACGCAGGTTTAGCAGAATTTGTTTTCATCATACTGGTTTGCAAAAGAACCCACTAAGTTCCCATCTCATGCAGGGTTTCCTCTCGCTAGAAGAGTGTCAAGATTATCGGATGACGCATGACCTCCAAAGATTCCTAGAACACGTCAGTTATCTCTCAATGTTTTCCTTCACCGTTAAAGCTAGTGTTGTGGCAAATTTGTATAATTTCTGCACTCGGAAAAATACGACCTCACGATTTTAAATCACACGTTTTGAACCACTTGCCGACCACTATTTTTATTTAATTGTATTTTTTTTAAATAATTGGACAGAATAAGTCAACCTCTGCTTTTTAAAGAATTAGTCCTAGATCAAATTATAACATAGCCGTACAGTTATCGAGTTTGTTTTTATAGAATCAACCGGCTGGGTTCATAATAATTGAGACCATACTCATGTATATACGTGGTATAGATACCGAAATGGTACAATTATCTTATAGTTGCGGGTCTTATTGCTCTTAAGTAGTAGAAGGACTATAAAATTTAGTCTCCAAATTGTCTAAATCATTACCTACCATGAGTTCCAATACCTGCGTGTTACTGTGCTGTTATGGGCAGACATGTTGCTTACCATCAGGTACGTCTCTAGCTCGTCTCGTTACTCTATATTATAAAAAAAATTGTCGGACAAGACACTATTTTTATATTACTTAAAAAAATGTGGTAAATTTCAATTTAATAATTATTATTGTCGACTGAAGAATTGTCATCCCATCCCACCCAGTCCATGGCCCAGATTGTCGTAACTTCAAATTATTCGTATTAATATCAATTCGTAGAATTCATATGTTTGCACTGTGTCTGGGTGTTTCTATGTATAATAAGTATGTATTTAAAACTTTATTAGTAATATATCAGCTATCTGGCCGCCATCACACAAGCTTTGCTTAGTTTGGGGTCAGATGGTGTTGTGTGTGAATTGTCCACGAATATTTATATTTATTCAAAGACTCGAACAAGTCTGACTCCACTTTCGTGATAACAGCGTTTAGGCTATGGAATGCGTTTGCGTGAGTGGGGTTTCCCGATGACTACAATCTTGATGTTTACAAGTCGATAGTGAATCAATTTTCTCTGGGTAAGCACGCTTCATCGTAGACCGCATCGTAGCCTAAAGGCCTGTTTTCATTTTGATTAGTGCGAGTGCGAGTGAGCAGTGCAGGTGTTGAGTGACTAGTAGCAAACACGTGTGGACACTGATTGATTATTGCGAGTGCATAGTAACCAGTCGCGATTACTCACTCGCACTCACAATCGCACTCGCATTCGCACTAGCACTAATCAAAATGCAAACCGGCCTTAACATCAAGTGAGACAATTTAAAATTACAGTTGATCACCCCTCAATTGTAAACCCATCAGAATAAAATGCAAATAGTTTAGCAATTAACATTGCTAAACTATGTCCATAGTCAAAATCTTCTGTTTTACATTTACCCTCATTAATTCGGTGTTGAATATGTCGCAACTGTTCGCAGCGCAGCGGCCCGCCGTATCTCGCCGCAAACATTGCATTACAGCCTGATAACAACTCTACCTGCGTAGCCTACTTTATAACTTAGATCACATTGCGTTTTCAGAACTGTAAATACTTTCAGTCACAGTAAAATTCTGTAAAATTCCCTTTAAATATTCTAAACGTACGGAATACTGTATATTGAATTCTAAATAATTTTGTAAGGGTAATATTGCTGTGTGTAGAAAACAATGCCACAAACACGATATTGCCGCCCATATCACGTGGAGGATACAATTATATATTCAACTGACTAATCTTAATAAGCAGCTCACTTTATGCTGAACAGCTGGGACTCGAGGCAGTCTCTCAGATGAAAGAAGTTGTGGTATTATTATTATTGAGGTAGCCATCTTTATATCACTGCTGGGTATATGCCTCTGTTTTATTGTGCCATCTTCGTCGATCCTGTGCCAATCTAGTCCAGATTCGAACCGCGATGAAGACGATTTCGTCGACCCATCTTTCAGGTCGACGACCTACGCTCCGCTTACCTTTAGCCAGGTATACTAAGACTAAATTACTAGTTCCGATTACAAGACAAATACCTCGACTATTTGAACATTATACCTCTCTAGGACATAGCACACAGTGTTGTACTTGCCTACATTGTCTTGTAAGACATGAACGGTTATTAAAGCGTGTAAGTTATATCTATCTCTAACACTGTGAATACACAGTGTATAGTAGCAGGTACTAAGTATGTATATGGACAGCCACTATAGCATTTAGCACAATGGTGAACAGCCGCGTCACATTGCACAGTTGTAACACTTACAGACAGACTGACACATCTCTGACGCAAGCTCCGCGTAGTCCTGACTCACTAATTGTTTGATTACCAAACTGTTTGTTAATTGATTCCGTTGTTTTCTCGGTATTATCCGAGTCAAGTTATACGGAAACGACTGGTGACGGTGACAAGACGGTACAAGACAAGATAATCAATTTAGTAGTCTCTTTGAGTACTTTTAACGTCTTGCATTTAAGAAAATGTAAATGTATGCATTTCGGAGAGTGTGCTACGGAGTTGCAATATCTTATCTTACCCTCCCCTTGTCATCTCAGGAGACGTCGTAAATCTGCGCACTACCACTCATACACTGTTGATCTGTCTTAAATTCATTCCAAATGGCTCGGGTCCACATTTCTCATAAGTATACATTTTCCGTGCTGATTTCTCAAATTTCAAAAATCAAGGACCAAACTAACCAAAACTGCCTAGGACAACTTTTCTACTGCAGCAAGCTAAGTTTACTTAGATTTAAACATTAATAATTATCTCATGACATACACATAATGTGTATTATCCTACGACATAACTCACATAAAAAAAATTAATATCATGGATCATAAACATTTGTCTGGTTTTCTTAATAATCCATTTCAAATCCCTACTATATAATTTACCTGTACGTTTTTCTTATCAAAGTGAGCTCACCAATGTCACCTTGACCTTATCGGCTCACTCTGACTTTAAACCGACTCGCTGTTGACCGTCGCTTAAAAGTTGGCCTGCATGATCTAATACTTCCTTGCCCTTTTTCTGACTGTTCGACGACTGACGACTATAAAATGAGACATCTTTTCATGGTTAATGTTCCAAAGGCTTTTTGGGTGGGGTTTATTTGTTAAAGTAAAGTAAAGTAAAGTAAAAGTAAAGTAAAAAGTGTTTGTTTGTTTTCCTGATGATCAAATGCAAATCTATCATGTTTTTTTACGATAATATAATTAAAACCGCACTTAACCGTCTGACTTTGCCTGATACTAAACGACACTACGATCAATGATAGGACGTGCTAACCTAGAAGAAAGTGATTCATTCAGATTTGAAGAAATCCATATTATTATACAATACTCACTCAGTCAAATTCTCGAATTGCAGACACCAAGATTGCATCCATCGGGAAAATCGCACTCGCGCAACGTATTCCACAGCCCAGACGTTTGTATTACGAAAATCAAGTCCCCCTTTCCAATCCTCTTCTTAAATCGAGCCTTCGAAACGTCAACGATGATGAAAAAAGCTGTCTAGAGAACTGAATAAGGCTGCAACAAGAGGTGAGCATATCTCGATACGGGTGGCTCTATCATTCGGTATTCAGGACGAGATAACATGTAGTAGTACGAAGCTACGGCAACGGTTGTTGCGCACGCGCGATTTGCATCGCAATCGGGCCGCCTCGGGGATGCCTGTGCCATGCATTATGTTACTGTTTATGCTGTCTGTCTGAACAGGCATATTTACCCAGGAAATAAGCAACGAGGATGAGGTTTTATAAATAAGCATTCATGTACAAACATATTTAGCATCTACTGTACGGATAACACCGGACTTAATCTTAATTTGATTTAATTTGTATGATAGATTTTTTAATGTGGATTAAATTACTTTCAGTTCATTAATCACAATCTAAATTAGAATTTAACTACTTTGATGTTTCGGCAGTGTTACAACCGACAAAGTTTTAAAAATTCTACCTAACATCAGTTTTAAAACAGTCCAACAGGATCACCTTTTTTTTTTTTTTTTTTAACTTTTATAGGTTTACACTTGACCGCCATCTCACCCGATGTTAAGCGACGATGCGGTCTACGATGGAGCGTGTTTACCTAGAAGAAACCGATTCACTCTCGATTTGAAGACACCAAGGTTATAACTATCAGGGAAAACCCACTCTGGCAACTCATTCCACAGCCTAGACGTTCTTATCACAAAAGTAGAGTCAAACCTCTTCGTCCGTGTCTTTGGAACATCAACCATGAAACGGTGCCGCTTCTTCGAGTTACGAGAAGTCCGATAGAAAAAAGGGCAAGGTGGTATTAGATCATGCAGATCAGTCGCACACTCTCCGAAGTGTATTGAAGTGTATACCCCGGCTCGCCAATATTTCAAAGATCTGGGGATAATGACACTACCTGCTATTCTGATTTATCAGGTGGCGGTATACGCTAGGGTCAACCTCAGCGAGTACGAGGAGTGCGGTGCCCGGCACTCGTACCCCACACGGGCTGCGCACAAGCTGGCAGCGGTCCCACACTCCCTCACCAAGTCCTCCAAGTTGACTCATGTCATGGCTCCCATAGTTTACAATCAGCTGCCTAGCGACGTCACGACGATGGAGAGCCTAAATCTATTTAAAACCAAACTTAAAAAATGGCTTATCGAGCAATCTTTCTACGACTTCAGTGAATTCTATAATTTTAAAATATGAGTATTAATGTTGATTTAATCTATGGTATTTGTTTTATATTAAGTGCAACGGCACATTTATTAATTTATTATATTCTTATGACATTATTATGGTAATTTTTTTGACATGTAAAATAGTATTTTATGAATAAATTATGATTATGATGATTATGATTATGATTATCCGATAAAAAACTGACAAGCTTGCAATCTTGCGGCGATGTTCAAGACTTTGAAGTCTTTTGCGCACTAGAGTGTCTTTGCCTATGAGCCTTTTGGCACGCCTCTCGATCGATTCCAGAGCCTCAAGCTGATACTTAGCCGATCCATCCCAAAGATGCGAACAGTACTCCATACAAGACCGAATCTGTGCTTTGTATAAGAGAAGTAATTGTTCAGATTTGAAGTACTTTCGCACCTTTGAGAGGACACCTAGTTTTTTGCCAGCTAATTTTGCCTTAGACTCGATATACGTGCCAAAGTTGAGCGTAGAGGTCAAGGTAACGCCCAAAAGCTCAAGATGATCAGTAACCGGTACGGACACACCTCGAAAAGTAGGAGTATGTTGAAATGGACTCCTTTTTGCCGAGAACAGACACGCCTGCGTCTTTCCCTCGTTAAACTTGGCCAGATTGGTTTCGCCCCATTCAGAGACTTCCTCAAGGGCCAAGTTCAAACGTTCGATCATACTCTCTCTCAAAACCTTAGTTTGCTGTCCACTGGCTCTCGCGCTCGATATGTAACTCTCTACAACAGTGCTATCATCCGCGTACCCAAAGATACCGGGCTTCAACAGATCGTTTATATGTAGCAGAAAAAGCGTCGCAGAGAGTACCGACCCTTGAGGGACTCCGGCATTGATTGCCATTTGATCCGACGAGCAGCCATCAATGACAACTCGTATGGATCGATCCCTCAAGAAGTCCGATATCCATGCAATAAACCCAGAAGTCAAACCATAACTAGAAAGCTTGCTAATAAGGCCATCATGCCAAACCCTGTCGAAAGCCTTCGAGATATCCAGGGAGACTGCAAGTGCTTCCCCGTGTTTCTCGATAGCTTCACTCCAGATGTGAGTGACGTACGCTAGAATATCCCCGGTGGACCCGTATTGCCGGTCACTGAGGAGGTCGTAAGATTCTAGGTACGTCAGGAGCCTGTGGTTTAAGACACGTTCCATAGTCTTGCAGAGTATGGACGTGACCGAGATGGGCCTGTAGTTGGCAGGGTCAGCACGACTACCTTTTTTGGGCACAGGTTGCACGTTAGCAAGCTTCCATGATTTTGGTACTTGCTCAGTACGGAGAGAGAGCCTAAACAGGCGGGTCAGTACAGGAGACAACTCAGGTGCACAAACCTTCAACACTAGGGCAGGAATTCCGTCCGGACCACTGGCTTTGTTCACATCCAGATTGCGTAGCACTTTACGAACCTCCTTTTGGCGAATATGTATTTCCGGCATCAAGGTCGGACTGCCAGGAGGAGTAGGAGGTGTCGCACTACCAGCATCCAGACGTGAAGATTTCGCAAACTGAGATGCAAACAAGTTTGCTTTCTCCATTGCGGTGTGAGCCAGCGCCCCATCAGGTTTTAGCATTGGAGGGAGTGAGGAGCGGCAGAAGTTCGATTCGACCGATTTAGCTAGGGACCAAAACGCTTTGCTGCCCGCAGGGTACGAAGCTAGTTTGTTCCCTATTCGACTAATGTGGTCAAAACGAGCCCTCTGAAAAACCCTCTTGCATGCCTTGGCAGCCCTGTTAAACGCCTTTTTCTTCCGGTGTGTGTCCCTTGCCTTACGCTGTCGAGCATCAACCCAGGCTAGGTAGGCCTCATGTTTAAATGCTTCAGCACTTTTACATTGAGGACCGAACCATGGGCGAGCTTTGCCGGACAATGGAACGTCAGAGTATGGAATGAAATATTCCATAGCCGTACGTATAGCAACTGTCACAGCATCCGCGCAGGCTGACGGATCACCAGAAGAGAAGCACAGTGACTGCCATGGGTAAGATGCAAAGAAAGAGCGCATCTCGTCCCAATCTGCTGACTTGTATCGCCACAGCCGCCGGCTGCCTCTGGGACTGAGATCAGGCGGATGGTAAACGGATACTGATTTCACCAGACAGTGGTCGGAGCTGCCTAACGGCGAAGATACCGCCACGGAGTATCGGTCTGGATCAGTTGTCAGCAGAAGGTCTAAGCAATAGGGAGTATGCGACTCAACGTCTGGTACCCTTGTGGCTTCTTGGACCAGCTGGGTTAGGTCTAACGACAAAGCAAGCTTTCTCATTTCCAACCCAGCGTGGTCAGTGTCCCGGTATGGGTACAGCCAATCCTTATGGTGGCCGTTGAAATCCCCCAGTAACACTAATTGGGCTGATGGGTACTTCTGCTGAGCCGCGTCCGCTGCCTCACTCAAATAATCAGTGAGCCGAGTTGTCTCCTGATCTCCACTGTGCGACCGATAGACACAGGCATAGACAATTTTGTCCGTGCCCGTGTCCAATAGCGCCCAAAGAACAGAGAATCTGGTGTCCTCAAGATTACGGAGACGCCGAAAGCAGATGTCGTCACGGGCGTACAGGCACACTCCAGCACGAGGCCTAAAGTTGTGCTCCAAAGTGTACCCTGGATACGTTAGGTACGCCTCATCCGACGGACATTTTATCTGCGTCTCCGTAAGAAACAAGAGAGACGGCTGCTCAGTCTCTAGATGGTGGTGGACTGCGGTGATATTGGAGTGCAGACCTCGGATATTCGTGAGGTGCACTTTGAGTGACGAGGAGTGCAGCCGCATTTTAACGTTGTTTCTATTATTCTTGTTCTTCATATTGTTTGGGAGTGAGTGTCGGTTGGGAAAACGGAAGTAGAACGAGGCCACACACTGCTGACCAACGGTCACAACACACAACACGAATACATCCGTGGGAAACTAGTCTGGAGACTGCGGGGACGCCCGAGCCCCCCCGGGGATGTCTATCTGGCCTTGTCATCCGGTCGCCAACCGGCAGGATAGCGCATCCCGGGATTTTTCGCAAGATGGCGGGGCAGCCTTTCATGAGTGGCTAGCTCACTACTTGGGCCCCCAACTATCTGCGGTCGGTGCGGCAAACCGTGCCTCGGATCCCGCTACCCTCCATGACTAGTGTCCCGATGTAAAGTTTTGGTGTGTGACTATCCGGTCTTGCAGTTATGCAGCAACTGTTCTGACCCGTTTTCCCTAATGGCGTTACTAGACTACATGCCGGAACACGGCTGGGCCGCTTGGCGGCACGACTCAGTCTGGCAGGTGGTCACCAGCCACGGCCGAAGCCTACCACCGGTATTTTGTCACCTGATTAGCACCACCCAGGGACCACGTGTGGGGGTTTCATTGTAGAGGTGCTTCCCCACGGACGAGGGTGACACGGTCCCCAAAATGTATTGGAATGTATGTACAGACTCTACAGGCCAAGATTCAGGTAAGCCAATGTAATGTATATTTGCGTGGCGCTTACCTACCCCTGCGACGTGAATAAATACCTACCTAATTGTTTTCACAAACGATTTTGAAAACGTAGGCTCATCATACTTTCAAGTTTACTAACGAACAAATTTAGACAATCGCACTTTTTTACATAGGTCGATAGGAAATTATTTTTTGTTATTAATAAAAAGTGGCATAGTCAAAATTTGTAAGTTAGTCAGGAGCAATCGAAATATTTGGTGTTAACTACTATAACACAATTTGATAAATATTTGTTAATGTGTAGTCAGAATTTGAGCTCATGTCGAAAAAAAAAAACAATAAGAAAAACATTACCCACACTACCATGTATTTGATAGACATGTACAAATAATACTCTTTTGTTTATTGTTTAAGTCTGTGGTCAAATTGAGAACAGATCAATGTTGTTTTATTTGTAATTATAATTAACTCACAAGGGCTAAGTATTTCAGTTTAGTCAGGACGGTTCAATGACCCTTAATCCTTCCAATGCACTGAAGATGACGAAGCTCGTCTGCGGTTACAAATCGGTCGGACTCCTCCGCCCTTTGCTTGGCTTCTTTTAATACCGGATTGAATAACGCTTGACTTTGGGTTAAACAGTCCTTGCACTTGCAAGTGTTTGAATAGATATACAATGTTCATATTGATGTTTGATTAGTAGCTTCATTATTTTTTTATTTTTTTTGAAGCGAAAACTAACCGCTTTGGGATTTTTTGGGCTGTTACCCACACCTCTCTATACGTAAGAACACACGTACTTAAAATTGTGTAAATACGTCATAAGTGTTCAAGTTTTCACTTCTGTCGGCACTGTTGAAGTGCCATTGTAATTTTTATATAAATAGAAACCCAAATTGTAACTTAGGTAAATATTTTTTTAATATTCTTAGTCTATGTACTATTAGATATTATGAAATTTCTCAGATTTTTAATTTAACGTATACGAGTCATGTGACCCCCTGTGACCAGACCCCTCCACCCCTCCCTCCTTCGGATTGCGACTGATTAAATGTCTGGGTTAACTTTATTTGTTTCACGTAAATTGTTTGTTCCCTAAACCACAGGAAAAAGTTATCAAGTGATTAAAAACGGTCGGGTATTTAATTCAATAAGAAATATATTTATTTATGTAATACCTAAATTAACAGTTATTTGAGACCAGCTTCTTTGTATGGGCAAAACCCATATATTAATAAGTAGGAACTCGAAGCAAACACATACCTCTTTTAAAGAAAATTGTGGGCGGAGGAGTTGACAATTTTGCACACATTTTTGTTTTTTTATTTAGAGATGGAATGGAGAATGCTATGTTTTATACTTGTGGATAATATACATAAAATCAATAAAAAAACATTACATACACTACCATAAATACTTGACCCACATGCATAAATATTGTTTTGTCAGTCGTCTTAAAGTCTGTCGTCAAATTGAGAATAGATTAATATTGTTCTATGGTCAAATTTCGGCCACTTGGCGACCACTAGTTAGTCTAAATCTCTAAATGGACGAGAATTCCAGTAGCCGCCGCCTCGTGTAGGTAACTCCGCGTCGGACCCGTCGCCTCGGAGGTCCTAATAAAACACCTACGCCATTGCTTTCTCCGCCATTTGCATTTGTAACCAAAAATCAAGAGTTGCGCAACCGCACGACATACGATACCGTTGGGCCGCGCGTCCATTGTTTTGACGGTTGATTGTTTCCAATTCCGAATTCAAAATACGTGTATGTTTATTAGCGGTGGGAATAGAACTATTTTATTGTAGAGTGTAACAATGTGCCGAGTGCCTTGTAATCGTGGCGTCCTACGTTTGTTTACGACGCTATGAAGCAATCAGCGCGCCATGTGGGCTCTGCTGTCGTAAATTGGTAGAACAGTGGGCGCACGGCAAATGTGGCAAGTGATTTAACAGGATTCAAGGTAAACGGGTATTAAGATCGATAACTTTGCATTTAGTTACCACTTTACAGGAATTTAAAACAACTCTCCACTTGAAATCGCTTTGGTCGTAGCTCCACGAAGGCTGACATTAGGTGCAGACCTAATCTTATCGCGTTGCACATCCAAGCGGTAAAAACCCCAAATGCCTAATTGATAAACACTTCATACTATTTATAATTACTACGTAATATGTGCTCTTAGTGTTCCAGTGTACACGAAGGTAACATCAAAATTTAAATAAACTAATTATTCCGTCAGTTAGATTATTAAAAAATATTGTCGAAGCATTTTTTCTTTTGTTTCATTAACAAAAAATAAGGAAAATACAGAGCTGAGAAGTTTCGAGTGACGTCACTTCATGGTACTATTTGTACGAACAAGTGACGTGACCACCGTCGTCGATTGTTAATAATTTGATTAAACAAAACATACATAATGTTCCATATTTTTCCACAATCTACCTGACGGACTAATTAGAATGGTATATTTTGACCCAGTCGTGATCCCAATTATATGTTCAGCATAACCAGCCCATTCAATGTTCCTATTGCTGTAAGGAGTAGGTAGAGTTAGGGTAAGGAGAGAGTCAAGGCCATGATCCACCACACTGGGCCTGCGGGTTGCTAATTATATGTTCACTTATTTCAAATAATTTTGTAATTTTTTGTAGTAGTAGGACTCTTGGCAGAGTCCGCCTGGAGAAGTACCACACCTTTGCCAGTTATTCTACCGCCAAGCAGTAATGGGCAAACATTACTGTGTTCCGGTTTGAAGGGCAATGTTTCCAGAGAAATTACAGGGCATAGAGATATAACAACTAAGATATCTGGGTGACGAGCGTAGTGCAGTGCTAGGTAATGATTTGAACTCTTCATGTTCTAATAGCTCCGTGTCACTGCGCTGTTATGTGGCAGGCATGTTGCTTACCATCAGGCACATGTCTTGCTGGTCTCGTCACACTACATTAAAACAAAATATATATATATTGGCATCAATACAAGATTACTAAAGTAGTCTGCATACGCCGTATTAGTTATCAAAAACATTACAAGTCCCAGATGGCAACACTAGCGCACCCTCTGCAATGGTCACTGATTGTCTGAATGAGAAGATTAGTCGCTACGGCCGGCGACACGCGAGCCGCGGAGACCTAGGCGTCCTAGGCAGTCCGCACTGGCTAAACAATGCGCCTAGATCTAAGGCTGGGATTACCGTAGCAAACGGAATGGGGAAGTTTGGGCACTTACGCTCTTTATAAATGGCTTCCTTATTGCTAAGGCCGAAATGTGTTGCGTGTTCACCTACTAACTACGTAGAAGCTTCCTTAACCAAAACTAAATTGTGATGAGAACTACACTACACATTAACAAATTATACTAATCATATCTGTATTATCAATGTACCATGATGATAAGTCTAAAACAAGTCGGAAGCAGCATTACCGTGCTGAATCACAATACTTAAACGCTGGGCCAAAAAAAACTCCATTTTCACACCTTAGCCAGTTATTTTATCTCTAATGTGTGAAGCAGTAATGCGAACCATTACTGTGGTCTGGTTTGAAAGGCAATGAAATTACAGGGTACAGAGACCAACCTCCTTGCATCTCTAGATGACGAGAGACGAGACGAGAGCAGTTCATGTTCAGAAGTTCCTAACAATCAGCCATCAGGCGCAATGTTTTGCTCGTCTCGTCAGTCTATGTATATTATAAAAAATAGCAAATACAAACTGCTTAGATTTTCAAGACGTACAAAGGACGACAACAATAAACTTACTAATACAAAGTTTGCATTAATACATGGTGAGAGTTTAAAGAGAATTACAAAGTCTTGTAAATTAATTTAAACTTACAATTTACTAATTAGGCGCGCCTGCGAGATAAGCCACGAGAAGAGTTATTACCAGCTAAGGCCTTAAATACGACGTAACACCATGAAAGCCTTAATTAGAGGCTTATCCACGACAATATCAGCTCCAGCATTATCCTACTAAATAAAAAAACCTTTGTTTTATATCATATCTTTGTTTTCTTTCATACTTGTATCATCAATTACGTTATATAACAAAGACACCATATTCACGAACAACCCTGCGTTTACCCGTGAACATTGGGCATTAAACTGTATCGAAATATCGGGTACCTACTTGTTTCACCATATAACACCGGGACATGTCCCGTAATTGATGACAAAGGTAGTTAACAATCTTCATTTTTAAGGTAGAAAGTGTAAAAACATTCGCATAATATATTACAACTATACGTCATTTAAGAAGTTTCGATATCGTAAAAAAGTAGCCTATTTCACCTTTGGTTCCTTGGTGGCCTAGTGAAAAAGTCATGGTTAACTTAGTAGCTGTGTGTTCTAAAAAATAAATCTGCCACTTGCCACAGTGTGGTGAGTTATGGTCTTCTTGCTCTCCTTGTGCGGAAAGTCCGAATCCTAACAGTGGGAACGTAAAGTGGACGGCTTATGATATTTTCACTTTAGAAGCCATGTCACAATGTTCAAATCTTATCTTTCAACACAGCCTTTTTAGCGATAACGAAACTATCTTCTATAGCTACTCCATATTTTTCTAGACACTAAATTAATCTATAAAGTTAGTTAGAGCACTATCTCCGCCCTCGATATCACGTGATTTACTACAGCCGGCGCGGGCGCAGGCTGGCGAAGTCAATAAACGGCTCATACGAGTACAGCCTATCTTGCTCTTGTCACTTGCGCCTGTGCCGAGTAGAACATTCCAGAGAAACAGTTCACGTCACAAACTTTTCGAAATGGAATCTCAAAGAGGTAACAGTTTCACACAAATGTATAATTATTATGTACCGAGGCATCAAAAGAAGTATTTCTTGGAACAATGTTTTCCTTCGCCGTTAAAGTCAGCGATGGTGACAAACTTCTGCATCTACACTAGGAAATAAACTCAGAAATGTAGGTGGGATTCGAACCTACAAAATCGGATGTTCTAACCACTGCGGCACCATGGCTTGGCAGTCAATCAAACTAAGGAAACAAGAAGAAGAAGGAAGGCGTGGAAACCAATAAAACCCTAATAAAAATAGACGCTACAATCAATGTCCACATTCAGCTTCGTTTAGACCCGTTTCTCTATGCATCTCGTCCTCAGTGCATACAGTGCGTTTACGAGGGCTCCGCATGTAAATTTACGGCGTCACCAAGCTGGCTGTTGTTTATTGTAGTCGGAACAGCAGCGGACCACCGGCACCGTCACCGCCACTTTTATTGCTATTCAACAGTACTCATAAGGGCGGGACATTAGCAACGTCAAACGTATATTATTTATCATCTATAACTATGGTAACATCTCTAGATCAAATCATCTAGATCAAAACAAATGAGAATGCCTCTATCTTTAAATAAACAAATGAAGTACACGATAACATGATATAAAACTTCTTTCTACTATAATAAAGGAAGTTAGTACCACACCTTTGCCACTTATTCCAACGCCTTGCGTTAATGTGCAAATATTATTGTGTTTTCCAGAGCTTCTCCACACAAAAAACCGTATTCAACGAGTAGTAAGTACCTCTCTTAGTTGTGTCCGAATGTTAGTGTCAGTAACCACGGACAGACACATACTATCAGCAGAATAACGGGCTCCATTCGTTCAGCTCATTTCACGGGATTAGATACGCGGCTCTCACATTTAACACCTGCTCCCCGACGGATATAAGATTATTAGCATAAGTATAAATTATTATGTTGGAAATATTTATCATAGCGTCAACTTGGGACCGAGTTATGGAACCAGTAAAGAAGTAGGAAATTGAGATTTACACGTTTTTAGTGACCTCAAAAATTATAACTGTCGTATTTATGGAATCATTTTTGTTTGGTCAATTTATTACACATGTTAAGTAAGTCCGGCATTGTGATCTTTGTAACTTCATCCGATTGACTGCCATCAGCTTATTGGTCCATCGAAAGCTTCTTCTCAAAGCGATTCATTTGTTTTATGTATGTCTAAAAGAGAACGTATAAACTGAGCGACTATAATATGTACCTACGTTTATTAACTTAATGGTATAAGAAATATAATGTCATGTCACGACTCAATAGCATCGTATTTAATCTAATTTAATATTTTTTTTTCGGGTTGGGCTTGGCTGGGCATCTCTGCCAAATGTCGCATGATTTTTGGGCTATAAAAACTACTCTGTGGAATCCAGATCGAAAACGACGCGACGTTGCGGCCTAAAAGGCGTTGGCGGAACGATCTATACCAATATCAGAAGACCTACCCTGTTATAGCACTAGCTAAGAGATAAGTGGAAAGAGGATAGCGAGGGCTTTGCCCAACATTGAGCTCTTTATTAATATAATGGATGCAGAATCGATTCAGAAAATCTACTTAAAAACTTGAAGACAAAGTTGATTGCTTAACTTCAGAGATAGCTTAGAAACCGACATCAACGAGCAGCAGATCAATAGGGTTGAATGATGATGATGCCGTTATCCTAGTTAGACATAGTCGCAATAGTCGGAATACGCGCGTGCCGTGCTCCCGAAATATCATCACCTCCCTTCGCTTCGATAAAACATAATCAGCGCCGAAATAGACGCTCCTGACACATGGTGTTGTAAACTCAACGTTTAATGTGTTATAGTTTTTTATAAAAATAAATGAGATTCGCATATGTTTTCTGTAACTGAACAAAGTGTACCTAAGTAGTTTTTTCCAGAGTAGGTATTATTGTATACTAGTAGAACCTTCTTGCTAAGTCCTACCACTACTTTATAGCCTTAATAGCAGCAACCCGCGGTTTCACTCGATCCCGTTATTTTCTCGGAATTAAAATTAGCCTAGTTAGTGTATTAGACAATTATCTGTGACAAATTTCATCCAGATTCCTTCCATAGTTTTTGTGTAAGTGTAACACATCTATATACTTACCTACACACAAACTTTCGCGTTTATAATGTTAATATTGGGAGTAAAACTATAAATGGGCTTCGACAGCAAATATCGGAGGCGACTCATAATTTGATTTGAGGTGACTTTGAACGTCCTACAGACGCCTTTAGAGGAAACGTTATGCATAAATTGGCCACGCCAGGAGGTCGCAAATTTTGTACTTTTAAGGTCCCTACCTGCTACTTTGCCTTATGCATAACTCATTTATAGTGGAAATTGGCAGCTCAGACAGAAACGTTATCGTATCGACTGATTTTTTTAGACAATCCATTTGCAATATATTTGTAGACATACTAAGTTGAATTTAAAATACTTTTCATCCAATACTCGGTGGCGGTTGTATAGCGGGATCTCTTATTATACATAAAGTGCCGAATAAAGCCGATGTAATTTGATTGTCTATTTCTATAGGTAAAAATAACATAATATTGAGTCATTGCCCGTGTCAAAAAGTGTAGCAATGCGTCCTTCAGTAAATCAAAAAGAAACCATAAAAACACCCTATAGAGTACCAATACAGGAAGAGAGCTTAGTTAGCTCGCGACGAGTACCAGACGTCCCGGGAGGTTCATTAATTCTCTCCACACCTGTCCCTCGCCACCTTCAGGGCTGCCGGAAGGATCCTGGACTTCCGGGTTTGAACTTCCTTGATTACTTGATTAAAGTGTCACGTTGGCGGAGGGTCAAAGGGAGGGTCAGACTTGTTAAATAAATGCAATCAATCAAGATTTCCTTTACCATAGGTACCTATTATTCAAAGGCAAAAACTAGTACCTACTAACCGCAAAAAAAACTTCTAAATTATTTACTTTCTCGATTAGGCGGTTACATAAACCATCGTTTTGAAAACAGAACTGTATTTAAAAACAATAGTAAAATGCAAAGTAATGTCATTAAGCATCAATTTAAGATTATGCAGGTAATGATAACCGACAACTAAAGGGGTGTATTTACCAAATCCACCCTTTCTGTTTTCTGTAACATCCCATATTTACTGGTTTCGAACCGGCAGACCATCTGCTTGTTTATTTCTTATAAAAAACGAAGCGAGTAACACCTTCGCGTCAGCCCTACCTGCGTCCCCCGCGCGTGCCGCCGACGCTAGCATCTGTGTAGATGCGCGCGCGCACGCGCCGAACCGCCGGTGACCCTTCATTTATGATACCGCAGACTGCATCACCGGGCGCTGATAGCTGATTACGCATTTAGATTACCTCAAATGGGGCTTTTATGGGGATCAGGTAGTGTGGACACAGGCATGTTGATTATGGTTATTATTGTACGGTTACAATGTAAGAATACATATTGAGTTGCTTGAGATATTATTTTTTTGTTCTACATACTTCATATTTTCAGATGCGGTGGGTAGAGAATAAAATATTGAGTTAGAGACAGATCTATAGAATAGATCCATTTAAGACGCCCAACATGGGTAGGACACGGGACCAGGGTAGCGATTCTAAATGCGATTCCGAATTTTTCGGAATCGGAATGACAATAGATACCTGTCTCTGTCATGCTTAACAGATAAGACAAAGACCGAGAGATGAGATTCCGTGTCGGATGCAACCGTATGGATTTAGAATCGCTACCCAGAAGAATAGCTGTTGACGTGAGTCTCGTCAGAATGTTGACATTACAGTAATCTTGTTAATGGCGTACAGCTAAGTGCTACTCATGATTCAGGATACACCAGAGTATGGATCAGTGGTTAAACGATATCAGCAACACCTGCAAGATCAGATGCACTTTTTCCCAATGCAACACGATGCTTGAATTTACTTGATACTGAAATTCTCGAAATAAAGAGACTCGGAAATAGTTTCTACAAAGTTAGAACTTTTGTCAGAATATTCTTATTAATCTACATATTTCTTATCAGATTCAATCGATATAACAAAATCTGAATTGTACGTACACTCAACCATCAACATTTCAAATAGACACGCGCCAAAGAGCGTTAATTCCCTGCCCAAGATGGAAGTTAACAAATCATCGTGTCTATATTTAGCGCAGTTCTGGAGGAAGTCCCTTCTATTCTCGGCGCGGAGAATAATATTTTCATATTGTGCAGCTCGTAAAGGGAATGGACTCGTGATGAACTCTGACGGACGTGTGAGATTTTACACTGAGCTGCTTGAAGTGGCAGGACGCAATGGGTTATGTTTACAGAGTGTAAAAATGTCGATAAGACAAAATTATACACACTTATATAGCATTTAGTTATCATAATAAGAGTTTGAGTAACTTATCAGATTAAGACACATGCATAAGATCTATCATGCTAAAATTAATATACCACAAATAATTAACTGTAATAATTCCGGCCAATACTAAGACCTCAGTGTTTAATTAAGTAAAATAAGAAGTCGATCTAATATCAACCAAAAACCATGAACAGTTTACGTACGTGATTCAACAAGCATTTCACATATTACCTACACAAGCAGCAAATCGAATGAAATGGAAAGTGTTACCATTCGAAGACAAAGGTTTCTATGTTCTGGCGCTAAATATGAAACTAGTGAAAGGTGCAAATGTCAAAATCGACTTGTTAGCAATGACGCTGTTAGAACATTATTAAGAGTAGATGTGTTTTGATCATTATACTGTTAGGTTAACGTAAATACCGTGTTCTTAGATATGATTATTTCCTAGGTATTTAAAAAACATTCTTTTTTTTTATAGCATAGAGTGACGAGACGAGCAGGTCATGTGCCTGATGGTAAGCAACATGCCTGCCACATAACAGCACAGTAACACGCAGCTATTGAAACATGATAGTAAAAAAAATAAGATAAATATATGTAATATATACAGAGGTATAAACATAAGGTGGTCATTATGTACCTATTACAAAAGTAGTAATAATTTTCCAAGTAAATTTTATTCTCTTGAACCTATACCTCATCATATAAAATTGATAGGAGTTTTGTTTATTGGGCTGTGCTCTAATTCGTATTTATACCTAAATATATTTGTTATACCGAAATTTGTTTGTGTTTATTATTTCATATTTATCTTTATTTGCGAAAATGGATCTTAAAATATGTTTAAAAAACTCCATATATCGTTAAAAGTTTATATAAAAACACCAAAAACGGATTTCAAAGATTGTTAAGCTATGACAGAATAGTATCTTGATAAAATGACGTCATTTGTTCCGTACTATAGTTCGAACCTGCCATTCCCCCGCCTAGTAACTAAAACGATCATTATTTTACTACATATTTCTCTGTCTTTAGTTTCAAGCGAAAATAGGTGGAAAGCGATATAAGAAATCATTTTAGTTGATGGTAGACCTCGTGGACAGCATTGGCTTAGGACCGATACAGCTGTCATAATTAAAATTACCAATAGCTGTAATCCGGACCTATATCCGAAATCAGAGTGGAATCAGTAAAACTGCGGAAATAATTATATTTTTAGTATAGGTACACGCCATAGTTCAGCGATCTCGACATCTCAATATTTTTAAAACAAATTACAAAGTGCGTTATGTAGAACATTAATGGAGCAAATGAATCCTCATGGTCTCGCAGATAGCGCTGTAATAGACGGAGCCAATAACGTAATACTCTGAAATAACCGCACATCGGTGCCGAGGTGAACCGTAGAGTCGTTGGTAGAGCGAGCTCCACGACCCTTTTGATATCGTCTGCAGACTCAATGAACTCAAGATTAAGTTATTTTTTTTGTATACATTGTAATATTTTATATTAGTTTCCTGGTAACATTATTCATATTTATGTAAGTAATTATATTGGCATGCCTACGCGGTCCCATGCCACAGATTTGTAAGTCACTTTGTCCGTTACTGATATTAGGGTTAAATAATAAATTACGATGAATTTGTCAACTAAAAAATGATAATGATATAACAAGAGTCATCTTAAATAAATGGTTTTAGTTGTTTAGGAGATCAGGCCCCAAAAAAAAAATTTTTTACACTTACTACTATCGATATTTTTTTTATATTTACATTAGTAAGTACTATTTAAAACAATTGAAGTCATGTCACCCTCACTTCTAAGGCAACAACAGTACCATGCATTTGCCAGTTATTCCACCGCCAAGCAGTAATATAAAAACATCACTCTGTCCCACATTCCCGTTTGATGGACAATGTTTCTAGAGAAAGCACAACGCATAAAGATAAGCTGTGTAGCTTACCAACTTACCCATTCTCAACTCATCCCGACACTCACTGTTAACAAAAACTCACTGTTCCGCTGCTCCACCGCCGCTCCGACGGTACACCGCTATTAGCATATCCGTGATACGAACTCGAAGAAAAGCACTCAAACTTCAAAAACCTACAAGATTATATTGATATGTGGTTATGTGGATAAAATCACAGCTCAAAATCCTTCCTTATCATCGGACTACTGTCCTCAGCTTCCTTATCTCCGACAACAAAATCTAAGCTCCATTGAGAATGAACCAAGTTCATTGAAGCCCGAACAATTAATCCGGCACCAGATAACGGAGATAAGGGGTCGTTGACCTGTTATCTGCCGATGCACCGTGATGGTGGGATGTGCCGGGATACAGATATCGACTTTTATTTTAAGACACTTTTTTTTCTTTTTTTTATTTTAAATAAAGAGTGAGGAGACGAGGACATGTTCCTGATGGTAAGCAACATGCCTGCCACATAACAGCACAGCGACACGCAGCTATTAGAACATGAAGAGTCCAAATGAATACCTAGCACTGCACTGCGCTCGTCACCCAGAGATCTAAGTTGTTACATCTCTAAGCCCTGTAATTTCTCTGGAAACATTGCCCTTCAAACCTGAACACAGTAATGTTTGCACATTACTGCTTGGCGGTAGAATAATTGACAAAGGTGTGGTACTTCCCCAGGCGGACTCTGCTAAGAGTCCTACCACTACAAATACTATTTAAGTTGAGATTTTTTTCATTTGTATTTAACTTTCATTATTTTTAATAACTTTCTGACGATGTTTTATTTGTGTAGTGATGAAAGGTCACAATGCTATTAACTTACAAATTCACAGTTTGTATAATACCTATACCAATGTATACTAGTAGTAACTTACTACTAACTATGCTAGTAGTAACTTACTACTAGTAAGATTATTTAGAGAGTCCGCCACGAAATAACAATGATTTGGATTTGGGCTCTTCATGGTCTAATATGGGCAGAAGTTTTGCTTACCATCAGGAACGTGTCATTCTCGCCCCATCACTCTTTACTTAAAATATCTTAGTAATGACTTGTTTTATCATACATAGGTACGTACATATTATGAACATAGTTGTTTTGTATACTTATACCACAGCTTTATACTGTGCTTTTACTGATTAGGTGATTAGTCTAATTAAACAACGACACAGTTTACTTTAATCCTTATTCCTTAGATGAATGATCAAATATCACTATCTAGTAAGCAGTAAAATAATTTATAATAATCGACTGTCGACACAGGAATTGAAAATGTAAACCTTACAACAACTACGGAAGTAGGTACATTAAATATTTTAATACAGTTCTGGTTGAATGTAGTAGGTTTCTGATTTCAGAATGGTTTTAATATAATATTACTTTCTAACAGATAAAAACAATAGCCCCTGTAGGTGGCAGCCAAACTGGTGCAAATCGCTCGCCGTGTCAAATTTCACGGCCTCGTCTCCAGTTTCACTGAATGCCGGATGGACAGACCACCGCTGCGGTAGCGTGTTTGTTTAGCTGACTGGTAGCACTTGACGCTTGTTTGCTTACTTACAAGCGATAAGAGACAGCAGCCGTGGTGGCTCAGTGGATAGTGAGATTCACAATCCTCAGGTCGAAGGTTCGAATCCCGGCTGCGTTACTAAATATTTTTCCAAGTGCAGATAGATGACCAAGTCTTCAACACTGGCTTTAACAGTGAACGAAAACATTGTGAGGAAATTGGCACGTTGTAATAATCTTTCGACGTGCATCTCCGCCATCCCACACTAGATCAACGTGGTGGCAAGTGGAAACATTTGGAGGCTACTTATGCTAAGTTGATCTTATAGCCTTTGTTAACTTTTTTAGGTTTACACTTGACCATCATCTCGTCTGATTTTAAACGACGATGCAGTCCACGATGGAGCGTGCTTGCTTAAAAGAAATCGATTCACTCTCGACTCATCAATCACTGATTGTTTCAGATTATTTTCAAGAGAATTTAACAATTTTACTGAAATAACGTCTTCGGTAATTCTGCAATCTGTTCCATTTGCTGAGAAACGATACGTAACGTTTATTTGTGAACTGATGGTGCCACAGTATGAAACCGATTTTCTTTATTACAGTCGGCTGTTTCTGCTTGTGTGACGATTTTTACGAATGAACACTTAAATTAGGTGAGTATTTTGAGCAATAGTTTAAGAAATGGCATGATATGGAAAGGTAGGCGCCGCCGCAGTGTTTACTCGCCGGCCTGGGCTGGCGAGGCCGCCAGATGGCGTTACGTCACGAGCGTGGGCGCTCCGACCGGCAAGCTGGCCAACCGTGGAGATCACTTTGGACATTGGGAGAGAAATTAAGATACAGTACCGATATACCAATTAAATGGGTATAACTTTGACGAATTCACAGGAGGGACCATCGAACACTGGGAAAATTTGCAAAAGTTGCCTTGAAAGCTAAAAGACCAAACATCAATTCCATAGAAGAGATAAGGCGTGACACTGTGAGAGCGTAGTGAGACTTATTCCACATAATTTTAGTCAACACATGAACACAGAAAGATGAAACGACTAAATTACGAATTAATTTAATTAGAGCAAATTTACAATTCCTAATTGTAAATTTATGATTTATAATTGTAAATTTGCTCTGAATTTGACGATTGCTATGTAAGTAGAAGTAGCGCAGAAAGAATGGCCATGTTAAAAATCAGAGAGGCGTTCTCAGCAGAAAAGAAATAAAAATAAAAACATAGACCAATATAATTATGCGTCAACAAATTATTAGTGACATAGACATAATAATGCCCTTATCAAATTTCACTAACAAAATGAATCATGTCAAGACACTGTCGAAGTTATCGTTATGCTACATACAGAAGAAAAAAAAAAAAGTTGAATTTTTGAATTCTATCTGAATGCTCGTAGCTTGAAAAAGCGACATCGTTTCATGGTTGAAGTTCCAAAAACACGAACAAAGAGATTTGACTCTAAAAGTAAAAAAAATAAAGAAAATGCTACCTATGGCAAATTAGAAAACTATCTTGTACACATGTACATTTATAACACATTTACAACGCCTCATTCTTCTGTTCATTTGTTCATAGCTTACTTTCATTTGCTTTGATAGTTAGTTGCTAGATAAGCTTACTTACTACAGTAACTACATATTTATAGTCCTATCAAGTAGAAATTCAACATCAATAGTTTTTGTGTAAGGTTTTTAGGTTTAAGGTTCGTAGGTATTTCATCATTATCAACCACTTTTACTATGGAGTCAAACTCAAAATTGTGGGTTAAGAACTTTGGACACGAGGAAATTTTTGAACAAAACGATTTTAAGAAGTGACTTCTTTTGCCTCTTTGACAACTTTTTGGTGGGAGAAAAACTTACAGGCTCGCAAAAAAGGTACCTAAGCATGAAGCCAGAGCCAATTGACTAAGATTTTAATTTGTCATTTCCAAGATTACTCCATTTTGTAAACCATTGACGCATCCTCATGCATCATTGATCTTAGGCACAAAGCTGTGCACTCATGACAATAACTCTGCATTATTCCCAATAGGTGATGTGAAGTGAATCACTTGGTGGAAGTCACGTTCGCAGCAGTACGTGATCGAAAGGCTTCGTAAGACAATACACGACTGCTTACTTTACATCTTCCTTGATTTTACCTTGAAACTGTTCTAAGAAAATCATCCTATCACAACTAACTGTACCTCGCAGTTTCCCAAGATTTAATTGAAAAACGCATCTATAACATGATGTTATTATAACCGTAACACATTACCACACCTTTGCCAGTTATTCTACCGCCAAGCAGTAATGTGCAAACATTACTGTGTTCCGGTTTGAAGGGCAATGTTTCCAGTGAAATTACAGGGCTTAGAGATATAACATCTTAGATCTCTGGGTGACGAGCGCAGTGCAGTACTAGGTAATGATTTGGACGCCTCATGTTCCAATAGCTGCGTGTCACTGTGCTGTTATGTGGCAGGCATGTTGCTTACCATTAGGCACATGTCTTGCTCGTCTCGTCATTCTTTATTAAAAAAAACCTGCTTTGAGGAAAGATATTAACTAGACCAATAAAATACCGTAAAGCATTTAGCCATAAGTTGGTTAATCTGAGTAAAAGACACATGCCTGAACTTTACTGATTAATTTACTAAGAAGTATTTAAATGTTCAAATGGACAAGTAAAACCGAGTAGCTAATACTCACAGATATTCCACAGATTACTCTACGGTTTACTTGACTCAGCGTTTTTCCTAAAAAAATAGTTATCCACCGTATATTAATCTATTGGATAATCCAAGCAATGTATAACAGCAGACTTAAACACTAACGTTTTTTGTATTATTTTATGCAATTATAATTAAAAATGTACTTCAAACAGTGAGATTTTACTAGTAATACATTTATTTTAGTAGGGATATTATTTTAATCTAGGAGTTTTTTTTTGTTCGGAGTTTTGTTTTAATACTAGATAATGTGATGGGACGAAAAACCATGCGCCACATCGTAGGCAAGAAAGACATCTGGCCATAACAGCATAGTGCTAAGCAGCTACTTGAACTTGAAAAATCCAAATCACTGCCTTGCACTGCACTGCGCTTGTTATCCAAGGATATTAGATGATTTGTCTCTTTGCCCTTTGGCGGTAGGATAATTATATGGTATGGTGTGGTACTTCTCCAGACTGACTTTGTAAAGAGTCCTACCACAATAAAAACATACTATATTACATTATACGGGTAGTTATTTTGTGAGCTATACCTCAAAGCAGCATCAGTTCAGCTTCCCTTAGTTGACAAACAGTTGCCTGCGGCTATTTCACCTACGTCCATATATGAGCAGTGTCGTGCGCCGGAGCCTCGGCCGTAGTGGGCAGTGAATGGGCCGTGACGTCACACGCCGCTCAATGGCTGCCCACGCGCAGCCCACAGACCTGCCATATGGCAGCGGACCTTCCGACGCGGTTATTAATTACTTTTTTACGATCGAGATATTGGCAGGTATAAATTAAAATAAGCCTATGATTTGGTTACATTCATAAACATTGGATAACCATTCAAACAACAAATCTGTGTTCCAAATTTCAACCTGATCCGATCTGACATTCCCACGTGATTGAGAATTGAGAACATCCAAACTTTCGCATTTATAATATTAGTAGGATCATAACAAAGGTTCATTAATTTTATAATTTTTAAATAAGTATTATATATATACAAAAAATCAATTAACCAATCGTTTAATACAATTTTATTAAAATATCCACTTAAAGGTACCTACCTACAGACTGTTGGTACTGTACGGAGGTAGGTAGGTAACTGTAGGTAGGTTAATTTATATACTAAACTAATGTTATAACCTGACTGATCCATAACGCCATACCTACTTACCTTGTATGTAAAGCATACCCTCATGTCGAGCTGTCGCCCCGATTCGTCACACGAATTTCCCATCGGTTGCGTGACGCGGAGGGCTGAGGTGCCACCGCTCACCACTCACCATTCGCACGATGTTGCAAGCCGTGAATCAAGACAGGTGAATCACACAACTGCGTTATCGATTGTGTTGTGTAGGCAATTTTATGAATGGAGGATTTTACCTCAAACTAAATGACGTATTCGTGGGCATCGAGGTTATGTTGTAAGTAGATGTTATCACAACTTTAAGATTTCAACAACACAATGCAATTTAAAAATTGATCTTAGGGACTGCCGATAGAAGTGACAACTTATAATTTAGAACTGTAGTATTTAACAGCCCTAATGCTGCATGTCACCTGTATAGTTATGGATATACTGCTTTACGTATGTTATTGACGCGAACTCACGAGATTTCACCCATCCAAAAAGCGTTTATTATTGCGAACGCCCGCTCCGCTGCTCCGACACCGCTGCACCGCCGCGCCGCGCCGTTTGTGTATCCGCTTACTAAGCGGTTTTGTACATACGCAAATATTCTATTTAAATAGTTTAAGTGTACAGAATTTAAGCAACACTTAATCAAGACACTATACCTACACAGCTTACGGCGCAGTTTTGTACAGGTACCTATAGTGTATTACGAGTATACAAAACCGCGTAGTGCACTGCGTGTAAGTGTACTGATTACGAGTAAATGTACCTTATCGTATGTCCATTGTCCAGTTAGTAGGTATCCTAACTTAACAAATAAACTTCACGTTGTCACCGATAAGTTATTATACAACAGTATTAAAAATAAAAAGTAATTCATAGGTTAGAAAACATTCTAACCTATGAATTACTTTTTATTTTTAACTGGTTTCATAGAGAAGATTTTATCGAAATCCCAAAAAAACGTATCTCAAGTGTTCCAATTTAAATGTTATCAAAAATATTGTGAGCGATTTTTGAAAAATCAACACAATACTACCTATCATATCGATAGTAGGGTCTATTTTACTTTACACCCAAAATTCACTCGTCTAATCGGAGTCCTACGTTTAGTTGGCCTAAATACCTACTCATGGTAGGTATTTCATTTCACAAATTTCACTCAAATTAGTTGAGTTGAATTTTTAAGTTCGGTTATTTGATTTTTCAAAGAAAAATAAGCTACAATAACAGGCTCTTGGAGTTTGGCTTTAATATTTCCTGAATGTTAATACCAAGATGATTTTGTGATCACTTACTGATACTGAGTCAGTACTAGGTACTTGTATGTGCCTCTTTCTGTTAACTTGATGTAACAGTGTGAATGAATTAAAATTCCGATAAAGTTATTTCCAAACGTCGAACTAATTGAATAATGCCGCGGAGGTCGTGAACCGGCCGATAATCTATTTGCATAGCCTAGTTAGCTGTATCACGCGGTGTAGCTGTTCTCAAACAAATATTTAATAACACACTTGTTAGCTGGAATGGGCGTCTTTAGAATAAAACTTTACTATCTTTTCTATTATGTATTTCTGTTCAGAATGGTACTTACTACCATTTTGTAAACTTAAGGCTAAAATTTGATAAAATTTTTTAATGAAGTAAAATCGGATAAAAAGCGACGTTATTGACGTCAAAAGAACTCAGAAAATCAAAAATTGTGCTTAGGTCCAAGTTTGAAATAAGAAGAATTTAATTTCGCGTAACGAATTAGCGAAATTTCGCGAATATTAATTTTGGACTACCTACCCCAGAACCCAGAATGCGCAGTACCATAACAACCTAACCCTACCTCACCACACTTGCTCATTTCGCGAAACGTTCATTTTCCCATGTAATGAAAAAAGTGAAGTTATCCAAAATTTATTAAATACAAGCGACCCGCCCCGGCTTCGCACGGGTGTATTATCTATTCTATAGCACAGGTGCAATACTGATACTAAATATACTAATAAAAATTAAAAATTATCTTTAAAGGAATTCGGAATTGCGTTTATTTTGAAGATTGCCAAATGTTTACCATAAAAAAAAATTGTATAAAAATAACTTCGGTCTAGTGTAGGTATATATTTCATATTTGTATTTGAATACAAGCAATCAAAATCGTCGTCGCTAAGATCACAAACTACCTATAATAAAAATGCAGAGAAGTAAACAATCCAGTCAGTCTTCGACGGCTTGTTTTGCGACTAGTGACGCAATAAGCCATATTGATGTTTGCAGTAAAGTGACAAATAAAAATATGGCATTTAAAATCATTTATAATAAATTATTAGCAATATTAAATTGTGATTTTCAATACTCTATTGCCTAATACAAATTATCATACAAATTACCACTAAACATTAATTTGTGACTAGTGTTAACATCCCTATTCCGAAGTACCTACTATTATAAATGACGTAGTAGGAAGTATTTACTTTACCTACTATGAAAACCAACGTGGTTATTAGACTACAAATACGGTCATGAGAGAGTTTCGTGTGTTTGTTGGCGCTAATTCTACTCGAAAGTCTATTTTACATCATTCAAATGGATTCTAATTAGATACTGACCATTAAGTATTAATTAACACAGTTCGATTCTTAGACGTATCGCATTTAAATATCAATTAAGTGACAATTTCCCGTGACTTCCGGCGCTGAGTTTCCGGGCGGCGCGCGCGCACGCATACAAACCGCCGCGGCATCTGGCGCGGGCGCAGCGAGCGGGCGAGCGGGCAACACTGACGTGACGTAGGATGTGGCATACAGATGCACTTTTAGATTTAAGAATAACTTGATTTTCTTCGAAACAACAAAAACGAATTCAGTTCAAAATTAAATGTTATAAGTTATGTGAAATCACCTAAACACATTGTTACAGTGAGACAGCGAGGTTTCGGAGTAAACGAAAACAGCATCGAGGTATGCAAATTTTAGATTTTTGTCCATATCTCAAAAATGATTTCGATAAAATATATAAGGAAGGTCACCCATGTATGATCAACCAAAACAAAACATCTAAATCGAATCACAATTTTAGTGGCGGAGCTATAAAAAAACATTAAGATCGATTCACAATCTTAGTGGTGGAGCTATAGCGTAGCATACCTACTCGTAGAGGTACAATAATATATATGCGTACATAAAAAACATACAATCGAACTGAGAACTTCCTCTTTTTTAAGTTAATAATAATAATACTACTCGTAAGAGGCACCTTGAGATTGATTAAATAAGTATAATAAGTACACACTGAGTATGTAGAGGTGACGATATTATTTTCAATAAATAATATTTCAATAAGCACGGGGACAGCAACACACGGGTTCCTAATTTTGGAGTCTGCATATACTTATATCCCGTAAAATATTAAACACCGTGAAATTACAATAATTATAATTACCTACTTATATCGCGTGAGATTATACTCATACGATAGGTTCGGTTAGTTCATATAATCTGACGTCGCGTCCTTAGATTATAATCTAGTGGTATTAACAATTTTACGATGACATTTACAAGACACATTTTGTTTCCACTACGTTTGAGTGATATAGATACCTATGTAAGGGTATTTCTGTGCGTATAGAGAAATCCTGAGCATGGCATCAGACAATTTCGGCATATCCCGAAGACAACGTCGGTCGGTCCCCGGTGTACCACAGCCCTTGTGGTACTGCCGCGTCCGGTCGGTGTCGCTTTCAAACTGTTTTTGGATTGTTATTTATTAACTGAGATCTGGGACTCGGATATTGTTAATATTGTTTCTGGCTGCGTCGCAAATGCACCTCATTTGTCATCCGTGTAGACTAAGCCTTAACGGGCCTACATTTGATTTAATGTTTGAATTAATAAAGCATTTATCGCTGGGATAGCAAACATTTCGCAATCATTCGTACCTACTAAGCAATAGGTACAATTACTAATATATGTATATACCTATCCACAAAGCAGGGGTGAGCTAATTTCAATTCTTAGAATGTAGAAACAGCCGAGTTAGCTATATCCACACCTGAGAAGTGATAAAAAATGCGTTAATCTCAGAAACTGCTTGTCGGATTTAAAAAAATATTTTACAATTAGATTATCTACCACGGGTAATATAGACCATAATATCTTAGACCACGGGGAAGGATATTACCTATAAAATATTAATATTGACGAATGAAACCACGGGCACAGCAACTACTCGTAATACAACTATAGGTAATATAACATCTGGGGGCACTGCAGTGTTCCCGCCATACATTTTGCTGACCAATTGCTGGCAATACATAATTTTACATGTAATAACCATTTTGTTAAAGAAAAATATTTGGCAAAATTTTACCGATGTGATGTAAATATGCTGGTTACCTGGAAAACATTCTTCTCAGAAATAAGCCCGTCACTTGTGGAGCTAAACACTCATGTTTTTCTGTAATTTTTGAAGTGAAAACTTCTTTAGGCGCGCCTAGACAGATATTTCGTGGGCTGTGAATTGGATTCTAGCGTCACGCTCGGATATGATAAGAAATCTTCGGGTAAACTCGGGACCATGGCTATTGGCCATTTAGAAATGCGTCAGCCAATGGGAAACGCTGAACGGGCGTGGCCTCGGCATCATGCCGTGGCCATCTAGAAATGCATCAACCAATAGAAAATGCTGTCGCATTTCGAGATGGCCATGCCATGATGCCCAGGCCACGCCCTCCGGTTACACACGTGTAGTTTCCAAAGTAAACTATCAAATTCGGAGTTATAAGTTTTCATTTCTATCGGCAGTTCCTATGACTGTCAATTTTTTTTGTTTGAGTCACAATAAAGGTTTTCTATCTGTATCAAACATTTAACATATTTTAGTATTAAAACGTGGTTGTTACACATATTGATTAGGTAAAAGGGTAACTCACGTATAATGAGTCGGATTGACCGACCTCATTATACGTGAGTTACCCGTTTACCTAATCAATATATTTAACATATTACTTACAGTAATCATTTTACAATGTTTGCCACGAGTAGACGAGAATTATAACAATTTATATCATAAGTATCTTCTAAGTTTATAAAATGTTTGTTTAACAAGAGCCTCACCTGCGCCCGCGCCGCGCCTTGACTCACGAGCGCGCCATTGGCCGCGGCCGCGAAATGACATAACGCTTCCTCGTGAGGATAACGTAATCTCTAATAACTAATATCGCAGCTACTTCCAAATACGAATACGATTTTAAATAAAATCTAAGTAGGTATAGCAGGTGAGTCAAACTATCAAATCCTTTTTGCTATTCTTTACAATAACTCATAGAAGACTGATTTTTAACAGAGTTCAAACAGGACGAGGTTATCAAGTCGGCCGTTATTTTTTTTACTGGCGCCTATTCTCAAAGAATAATGAAATTCCAAAAAGAAATGCCTTATTTTTTTATTGGAACAGAATAACAGTTCTATAAATATTTCGCTAAATTCGTCCACACAAGAAAGTTAAACGAGACAAGGAAATGCTATCAAGAAAATCCAATAAGAGTCGGTAAGTAGGATATTTTCATCGATTTGATTTATTTATATCGATGGGTATATTATTATATGCCACTAGTAGTGAGCCCGTCAAAGTAAACACAACTACCCTCTAAATGTACCATATTTTTTTATTTTTTTTATAGCATAGAGTGACGAGACGAGCAGGTCATGTGCCTGATGGTAAGCAACATGCCTGCCACATAACAGCACAGTAACACGCAGCTATTGGAACATGATAGTCCAAATCATTACCTAGCACTGCACTGCGCTCGTCACCCAGAGATCTAAGATATTATGTCTCTAAGCCCTGTAATTTCTCTGGAATCATTGCCCTTCAAACCGGAACACAGTAATGTTTGCACATTACTGCTTGGCGGTAGAATATTTGGCAAAGGTGTGGTACTTCCCCAGGCGGACTCTGCTAAAAGTCCTACCACTACCAAAAAATACCCCTATACCCTATAGCAACTAATATAGAAGAAACTAAACGTGATTGTTTTCTAAAATAAATAGATACATAAGTATCAATCACCAAGCTATGTTTTCTATTTCATTAGAAATACATTCTTACACCCGAAATACGTAACTTACTAAATCCTATATATATTTTATTTTCCTATATTACATCGCCATTAAATGCTATTAAAAGCCGCTCTGGCACTTTCCCAAAAATAAAACCAACAAAATAACTTTTCACACAATCAATAAAGATCGAGATATGAAGATCTCAGCTTTCTTACAATAACCTCAACCTTTTACGCGAGATGCCGATACTATCTACACATTTTAATCGATTAATCAGGGCCAATGAAATGCCTCCTTAATTGAGAGATCGATCGGAAACTTCGATTAATTATCCGATTAATTTATATTAAAATAGTAAATGCCAGTTGTGTGACCACCTTTCCTTTAGGTCTGATTTATCAATGGGCGATTAATTATTTTGCAATATTGCTCTGGATTCGATTTTTACTTTCACTCGATATTACAGTTAACGTGTAAAGGGCAACGATTACATTTGATCAATATGAGTTCCACAGAAGGAGTGGCCTTCGTGTTAACTGCCGTGAATTTTGTGCAATTGAAATATAATTTAATAATGATTTCTGCGTGCACATTTCTACAGACCCGTTCAAAGTATAAAATTACCTATACAATACATTAAACTAAAGATTTAAAAAACCCAATACAATTGTTTTACGTCATAGGTACTTAGTGCTTAGGTTTGTAAACAAAGCAAATAAAACTCATTATAGGTAGGTACGTCTAATATTCCTATCACAGCTTAAAAAAAGCTGATAGCTCGGAAACAGCAGAACCAATTTCAATGAATTACACATAGCTAAGAACATTTTCGCTTAATTCACCTATCAAATAAAACAAATCATAAACATCGCAGAATATAACTGAAAATCACGCCTAAAATAAAACGTATCTAAACGAATGTTATACCGCTAACTAATAGGGGTGGTCACTTATAAGGTTTTCATTAATTGCCATTAAACTTATCCGTATGTTTTCACCTTTCTTCCAATCCCCAATTTTTTATATTACACCTAATGTAAGTACCTACCTATTAGTATACGGTGTCAACCTATGTTATGACTGTATTTGTCTTCATAATTTATAATGGAAGTACAATGATTACCGGGTCAACTATTTATGTATAAAAACAATAATGTACATCTTATTCTGTGAAACAGCTTATACAACATATTAATACACATTGATACCCAACTGCTGCGACGTTGCGGTTGCGCATTTCAGGTCAAGGAAAACAATGCTGGGACATTACTTAGTCTTTCAAGGAATATTTGGTCCAGTAAATGAAATTATAGTTAAGAATTGTACAAGGAGTTGTAAGAATTGTATAATGACGTAGGATCGTGTGGTTATTTTCCAATGAAGTGAGGAACTTAGCTCAATTCAGCAAGAACGATAGCTCTATAAGGAAAACATCTGTGGTTGGTACCTAAGTGTTCTAAGTGCAAGGACTAGCTTACGGTTCAGTACCTACTTAAATGTTTTTAAATACATACATACGTGTACACTACCTATATACCGAACGGTTTTTAGGACGAATCCAGAAGTGTAGCATAGTTCACATTATGCACAGATTTTATTTTTACTGTTGAACATTGCATCGTTTCCTGGTTGATGTTCCAAAGACACGCACGAAGAGATTTGACTCTTCTTTTGTGATAAGAACGTCTAGGCCGTGGAATGCGTTGCCTTAGTGGGTTTCCCCGATGGTTACAATCTTTGTGTCTTCAAATCGAGAGTGAACCGTTTTTTTTTTCTAGGTAAACACGCTCCATTGTAGACCGCATCGTCGCTTAACATAAAGCGAGATGGCGGTCAAGTTTAAACCTATTAAAGTTAAAAAAAAAACCTCATCGCACCAAAAATAAATGTTTCAAATAACTTCTTGTTATTTGACCCCAAAGCAAAAGTAGATATAGATAAATATAAAAGTAGGTAAGTACAACAAAAAAGAAATCAAATCACACGTAACAAATAATTCATTCACAACGTTGGGATAAAATAGGAAATAGTAATTCCAATCCTACAATTACAAACTTATAAATTAAACAGTATGTAAATGATTTTTAGCAAATACATTTCAATTAGCCGTTCTGTGAAGACTGAGATAGCTTAAAAATAATATACCTATCATAGTAGCATTCCAAAATTATCCATGACCCAATAAAATTATCGATATCTTATGTTTTACAAACATGCACGTTTTTAGTGTCAAAGATAACCTTTGCCAAAAGTATACCTATCGTAGGCTAATAAAAAATACTAAAATCTCCTAAAGGCTAGCAATTGTGTGACGTAAATTAGCAGTTAATCTTCCGGAATAACAATTCTATCGAAAAAACAGTAAAGTGGCCAAGTGCGAGTTGGACTCGCAAGTAACATAATATACATACATAGTACACATAGTTCTTGTAGTTCGTTGTAACTTTGATCGAAGTTTTAACAATTGTGTATTTCAACATCAACATCAACAGCCCACTACACGTTCCCACTGCTGGGACTCGGGGCCTTCTCTCGTAAGGAGAGAGTTAAGGCCATAATCCACCACGCTGGCCCAGTGCGGTTTGGTGGATGACACATGACTTCGAAAGATTCTAGGTACATGTCGGTTTCCTCACGATGTTTTCCTTCACCGTTTTAAGTTAGCGGCATTACGCACATGATTTCGAAAAGACAGTGGTGCGTGTGGCGTTTGAACCCGGGGTCTCCGGATCGGCATTCGCCGTTCTCCCGACTAGTCGTGCTAAAAATAACTACTCATCAGATCGAGTTCAAACCAATTTTCGTTGGTAGTTTGCATGGTAATGTACATCACATTTTTTTTAGTTTTTTCATTCTCTTACTTAAGAAGTTACACACACATTTTAACACTTTGGAAGTGTCTCTCGCGCAAATTATTCAGTGTAGACAAAAATTATACTAGAAACCTCAACATAATTTTGAAGACCTATCGATAGACAAACGTGTCGGTTAATGCGGTTCACAGAATACATCTACTTACCAAGTTTCAAGAGTGTAGTTCTTATAGTTTCGGCAAAAAGTGGCTGTGACATACGGACGGACAGACAGACAGACATAGCGAATCTATAAGGGTTCCGTTTTTACGTTTTACGAAACCCTAAAAACCTACTTTAATTTAAAATTCAATTCAGACCCTCGACCAAATTTCACAAAAAGCAATCACTGTCATCGAGGTGTATGAAAGTTAATTGTAGTTTTTTTTCATCTTTCAAAAACCACCACATTGATTTCAATAAAAGGTGCGAAGGTACTTCAAGTCTGAGCAGTTGAGCAAGATAAGAACGTCTAGGCTTTGGAATGAGTTGCCTGAGTGGGTTTTCCCTGTTGGTTACAATCTTTATGTCTTCAAATCGAGATTGAATCGGATTCTTCTAGGTAAACACGCTCCATCGTAGACCGCATCGTCGCTTAACATCAGGCGGTCAAGTGTAAACCTATAAAAGTTTAAAAAAAAACGATATGGGGACTCTTCTCTCTCCTCCTCTAAATCCTCCTCCTCCTATGATCTACCAAACCTAAAAAGAATAATCAAAATTGGCTAACTAACAATCGGCAGAGCGTAACATACTTTAAAATAAACATACAACCGAATAGAGAACCTCTTCCTTTTTTGAAATCGGTTAATATTTTAAAGATGATCCAACGTTACTCAATGTCATATTTATTAAATTGATTTAACATACGTTACACATAGTTTACAATCCCGCAAAAACAGCCAAGGTCAATGCAATAACCAAGTTCAGGCAATTAAAGCCATGACTCGCGAAACGATCACAATTAACTTTAAACTGCCAATTTAAACCAGACACTGTCATTTAAATGTGCTAATTCAGCACATTTAAAGTACCCACGTAATTATGTTGTGCTTATATAATAGTGTATTAACGAATGTTCGTTAGAAAACGATTTGTTTTCTACGCCAGACTCACAACTTCAAGGACAAAGTCTTCACAAGTAGGTATTTTAACGTTGCTTTTATTCTCAATGTCATGATAATCATGTATTAAAAGATGGTCCTAAATGAATGAAAGCTAAGTAATATAATTTTAACTAATGGAATCAAATGGAAAAAGTTCGAATGTAACTAGAAAGTAATTAATAAAAGTAAAAGGATTAGTAGATAGGTACCTATAGCATTATTCTTCATTTTCACTTCATGTTTATGATGTTTATGTTTATGAGTAATTAATTAGGTATTTAATATTAAAAATGGATAATTGAGATTTAAAACGTGTTGTAATCGTATATATTTTTTGAATTTGTATAAAAATAATAAATAAAATAATATAAATGAAATTAAAGTGTTTGTAACTTCAAATTAACGGCTTTTCACATAATGGATATGAAAGTATAACTTATCACTAAGTCTTTTTGTTCTGGCTAATCTAAAAATGAAACGAGTTTAACGTAACTTTCACTGGAAGACAGCTGATGTTTTTAGGAATAACATAAGGTTTTTTTTAACTATAATAGGTCCGCACTTGACCACCACCTCGCCTGATGTTAAGCGACGATGCGATCTACGATGGAGCGTGCTTACCTAGAAGAAACCGATTCACTCTCGATTTGAAGACACCAAGATTGTAACTTTCGGGGAAAACCCACTCAGGCAACGCATTCCACAACCTAGACGTTCTTATCACAAATGTGGAGGAAGTCAAATCTCTTCGTTCGTGTTTTTGGAACATCGACCACGAAACAATGTCGCTTTTTCTACTTTTATTTTAGACATAAGAAATAGAGTTTTGCGACGACACAATAAATATATATGGCATTCAATAACTTAGGTAAGTCACGAGTCACATCACGGGGAGCGGCTAGTAATTCCATAAAGCCAATACGTCTGCTCATTGGCTTAGGAATTACTTCACCATTACTGGGTGTTTTTTAATCCGACTGCCTTAAGATCTAAAAGCTCATGTTTTAACTGGAGTGATTAAATCCTTAGGTAGAGGTACCTGCTTTGTACATTTACAATTTACATGTTCTGTATTAGTATTTACGGCGGTGTAAACTGCATTCACGAAGTTATTAAAACCGTCTCGAGTGTTATTAAACTGCCAATCGCCGCATTCAACAATAGCATACGTAAACCCAACGGAGGTCACCCGGCGCCATACTCGTAATAACCAGGTCACGGATATGCGCGCGCGCCGACACATCTCCCAAATAACTGGGTTAAAATACTCTGCTCCGAGTCAAGATACAGCTCAAGAGGTTAATGGACCTAATACCCTGCCTAGATACTACTAGGTTAGAATAATAATTGTTCTCCGAGTGTGAGGTGTGTATGTAAACTAGGAACAGTAATGGACCCAATAGGCTGCCTTGGGGTATACCTAGTGAGTATTTGAATGTTGATCTTGATTATTCAGAAATTAGAAAGTGAAAACAAAAGCTGTAGTTATTTAAAATCTGATGAAACATTAGAAAATGTACACAAATAACAGTAAAGAAGTGCGTATAGGGACACGGCCTGTTTAATATTCGTAAGGGCTCCGGACACTCCCACAGGTGGCAGAGAATGCCAGTCGAGGCGCGGGCGCGGCTAGAATCACAAGCACAGATCTTGGCAAAGATCCTGTAACAGCTACAACAGAACATGTGTTGAAGCCACAAACAATCAAGTAAAATACTTTTACAAACAAAAGATACCGACTGAGATTTAACATGTCTTGTGTGCGTTATGACGTAATATTGGACTATAATAAAGTGATTGTAATCATAGAAATGTCACACGATTTTATAAATGTGAAAGTTTCGATTTATTTGTTACTCAATGACGTTGGAACTACTAAACGGACAATTGAAATTTGGAATGCAAACAGATTACTGTTAAGTATTGCACCTCGGCTATTATAAGTATATCCCAACAAAAAGAAATCATTAGGAAATATAACTTTTCTAGATTCACTACATTCTACGGATACGATGCTGCAGACAAAAAGTAGTCATAAGTATTTAATTAGTCTATAACTATCAATTACAGATGAAAATTAGTATACACATGACGCCAGAATTTAAGAAGATATTATACCACTTATACATACATGAGCATCACTAAAACCAAAATACTTTTCTAATCGTAGGTATAAATAGAGAGTGTTTGTAAAAGACACGGTAAATTTAAAAAGGAAGCCAGTAGTTCACTCAAAAGGTAACATAAATCGCGTTCTTCAAATAAGACCCCTTGACACATTGAATAAAATAATTTACAACAACCAAGCAAGAATTCGCCACGTCTATTGTGCTAAAAATAATAAGTACCCTTCTGATTTGATACATTCCAAATCAGATAGATATAACTAAAGTTTTTATCAATACTACAAACCCCAACATCCTTTTTTATGGGACCCAAATAAACAACAAAACACGCCAGACCAAAACTCGATTAACGAAAAAACTGCCAGTTTTTTATATCTTTTAACATTGAATGAACTGCATCGCCCAAGGGTACTGTAGTAGATTAGAGGATAGAACTCGCATAGGTAGTGGTATTAGTGAGGGTCCATAGCCACCTACTGTAAATAGCATTGGGGTAGGGTAAGGGCTCAATCATCCAATTGCCAACAAATGGTTCGAGTTGGAACGACTCGGCAACTTGCTGGGAATTGATACAAATGAATGTGATCAACGCATTTGCAAAGTAAAATAGGATAAATGATAGAAATAATTACCAAAAAAAACATTTATTGCAAACAATCGTTTTAGAACATGAAATTAAAGGATACTAAAAAAGTACGCTGCTTAACTTACTTTCATGTTAAACTTTTGAGGTAAGTACCTAAGTACTCAATATAAAAATCAGAAATTATCATGTTAAAATAACATGTTATTTTTGTTTTTATATAACTTTATATTTTTTTATAACTTTGACATTATTTTTGTGACATGATTGACTGATTTTGATTTGTTTATTGTATAATTTATGGGTAACCTAAACAGAAATAAATGTATTTTAATTTAATTTTTTTAATTAATTAATTGGTTTCTACCAATTTAATTCAAATCCTTTTTACATAATATCACATACCTTCATTCAACAATAAACCCACACTAGACCAGTGTGGATGATCGTTCTTGCGAGAGAAGGGCCAGAGTCCCAGCAGTGGGAACATAATATGGGATGTCTATGATTGTACAGTAAATGATAATTTTAAGTAAGCATGCTATGTTTAAGTAAGTATAATAAATCCTAGGTACCTGGCTTTTTTGTTAACCATGAACAGTTAGTGTCAATTAAGCAAGTTCAAGAACCTATCTTGAATAAGAAAAAAAAACATCTGCAATTTCAAAGAGATATTTTAAATACAAAGAGAGGTATAGAGACTGTGTTACAGATTACAGACAAAGCTATTAGAAAAGGTATAACTTAAAACAATAGACCAGTGTAATCAAGTCATGCAAGCGCTAATGTAATACAATCTACGATAAATGTTTCATAGCATTTAGCACTTAGTAGAATATGACTTCATAGCGTAGCGATGTGGAATTAGCACCGGTGCTCGAAACTGACTAATGCAAGAAACGTTAATTTATTAATTGATTAAAATATCGAAATAGCACGTAATTAATTATCTACTCACTAAAAAGATATTAATTTTAGTGACTCGAAACTACAACAAGGCTTTTTCAGAATGAGAAATATGTGTTACAGATGGGAGAAAAATATGTCAAATTATGAACATCAACGCGCGCTTACTTAGCAAATTTCTCATATTTTATTTCTCTGAAAAACGAAACTAGCTTCGATTTAAACATTAAACTCAAACAGTTCACATTGTTTTAAAATTTATAATAAACGATCGTAGATGTATGTTTATTTGTTTATATTTTTATTTCTGTTAATGTTACTTTCATTTATTTCTATGAGACCACTTCTGAAGTAGGTGTAACCGGTAGTTTACATAGGTACTATAATACTACCTATAGAGTTAGAACAAACGCTTTACACCGAAAGCACTGGTCTGATCGCTCTTGTCTTGTCGCTCTTATGGAACTGTCATAGTTTTGTCGCGGCACATCACTACGTCTAATAGCTAACATACACCTCATCTGCTTACGATTGTTAACCGTGGAAGTGAAAGGAACCGTGCGGAAAACCCTGATCTATTTACTTATTCTTTATTTAAGAACCAACCAGACAAAAAAAATATCAATAATGATTTACAATAATTGGTGGAACGGAAACAACTTGCGTATAAGCGCGGGCACCGCTAGTTGATCATATGTTTGACATCATTTCAATTCATTGCATTAAAACCCGACTATCTCCTGAGCATTTATACAAAAATACAATTTTCGAGACAAGTCTCGAGATACGCAGACCTCCAGGTCAGAGGTTATCGTTCCAATGCAGCGTCGCTCGACGCATCGCTACCGATAACCGGAGAATTTTTGAAGAAAAAGCGAGCGCTTGTTTATCTTAAATTCTTTAGTTTTAAGACATTAACTTGCTTCTAAGGAATGCTTTATCATAAGCGGTAGTGGCACTCGCCTACGTGTTTTAAAAGAATTCACGTAACATCCTTATTAAGCTGCATCGTTGGCATTACTTTGCGTTCCAGAGAAACCAATTGTGTTTAATTGTTGTCTTGGCATTTAATCTTAATTTATATAAATCTCCTGTCACGATGTCCGCGATGGATTCCTAAACTACTTAACCGATTTTAAATTAAATTGGCACACCGTGAGCAGTCTGTTCCAACTTGAGAGATAGGATAGTTTTTTTTTCGATTAATAGTGATTAGAGTCCTTATATGACGAAATCCGAGCGAAGCCGGAACTGGCCGCTAGTTTAGTCTATAAATCTGGTATCTACCAAACGCAACATAAATAATAATTAAACCATTTAATGCATAATTTGTTGCTAGTCAGAACATTGCTTTGAATATATTCCATAAACTCCTAGAAAAACTTTCTAAACACCTGCCTCTGAGAACATTATGTTATTATAGATACTTACTCCTACAAACAGAAAGATAAATCACAGAATCACTTTTCCGAAGACCATCACTCAACATCATCGAATGGCCATCGAAAACATTTCAACAAGCGTCAATCGATAAATCAATAAAAAGCTGCGACCGCAGATGCGCCCGCGCCGACCGCCGTCGGAGTCATTACTTATCTGTACCATTTACCATCCGAGGATAAAGACCCACTTGTTAGGCCTACTCTAATGACATTTGAACTTTAAAAAAAAGGCTCACAACTTTGTAAGCGAGCACATACATATAGTCATAAATCAACCGGAAAGCTGAATCGCACCCTACTGACAAAAATAAACTAAAAAATGAAGTAAAAAGTTACGAAAAGGGCTCTGATGTGCGCGGGCGCATGTGTTGCGCATGTGTCGCCGTTGTTTCCGGTTCGTCAAATTAAAATTTGCGTTTGTCGGCCGGCGGGGTGGCGGCGGGTGGTGTCGGGGTGCTATTATAGATAATACATTCAAGTTCAAAGTCAACAATAGGAGTTGTGGACAGATAAACAAAAAAAAATATCGAACGAAATCTGCAGCAGAAGTTTTATGAATCTTTGTGTTGGAATTGAAACTCCACATAAATATAATCGTAGGCAAACCAAGTAAACCAAAAGGTTGTCAGGCATTTAGTTTTAGCGCATTAAAAGAATTAATCCAGTGCAGAAGGGGAAGGTGTAGTCACCGATTAATACTAACTGGGCCGAATTTTACAGTCCACAAACACCAAAAAAAGTATTTGTTTGATATATTAGAGAATCAATTAAGTAGGTACGCATCGAGATACAATACTTTTACTAATGGCTTCATCATAATGCAATTTGTAATCGATTTTTATGAGGAATAAATTCTGTTTAATATTCGTATTTATGTCAAAACTCGATTATGAAAATTTGTCAGAAAAACATTATGAATAGATATTATACTAAAATACTTCTTGTATCGTTCATTATCCTGATTCACAACACAATCGGATTGATCTCGCCACGGAATAAACCTTTCGGTCTTGTCTTATCCGTTTAGAATAACAGAGACAAGGCTTGTCATTCCGAATTTTAATCGTTCGGATTGTGCTGTGAATATACTCTACCCAGTTTCCTTATACGGGTAAAATTTTACTCACTTGTAAAGGTGAGTGAGATCATAAAGTAATGAATCTTTTCGATATTAGCCTTTTCAGGTCTCGCGATCAGTCATAAAGATACCAGCATCAATCGACTATCAGCTTTACAACAAGGTGGACTGTGTAGGCTTGTTTATCACAATTAGGAGTCATCGCCCACTCAAGGTTCTACAGACAATCAGTTATTTAGTGGCGTTTAGTATCACTCGAACTGAAGCTGTGGTAGCCCAGTGACGAGAGCGTCGGATTCCAACAAGCGTGAGGCGTAGGTTCGAATCCCGCTTATACCACCTAATGACTCTCTCCGATCAAAAAAGATACAAAATATCATCCAAAAAAACAAAGCCTTAAAGTCGTTTTCCAGCCTCTTAATTTTCTAAAGCTTTCCACTTCAAGTTTTCTACAACTTTTGATTCACATCACATCAGTAAAAAAACATCACATAGATTTACAATATTTGCCAGACTTTTGGATTGCCGACACTGTCCCAATGAATTAATGCTTATGAATATGTGTAAACACTAAGATCACGCAGCATATTGTTGCCAGTGTAGATTAGTGATTAGACTGCATCTCAGTCGCTGGCAGAGTGTAGCAGGCCGCAAGACCGCTAAAATCGGCGGAGATGATGTCATCCGCGATCTTGAGCCGATATGTAGACAACCTTCCACAGACCCGGCTATATGTGTGTCATGAGTAAACGTGAGGTAATGGCCAATATGACAAACTAATGTTCAAAGAAATTAGCTAACGACTCAGGAAATCACATTATCTAGAGTTACGAGAAATCAAATTCAAGACATTGACATACGTACATTCTACTTTCTCGGTAATGAATATTACTGTCATTAATTTTCATGTTAATACCTACGTAATCGCTGATTTATTAGCGCAATTTTTTGTAAGTATATAATATGAAATATACATATTTTGTTTAGTAAATGATATCATTACTATATGTATACAATTTTGGCATTTAAGATGTCGGTAGAGATGCCGGCGCCGCGGCGCCATTGGTAAATATTTAAATGACTATAAACTGAAGGTCATTCCAATTGTACGAAACTAGCGAAGATAATAAAATAACAAGTTTCCATCTCAACCTATAAACTAAATGGATTTACCGCGCTAGGAATTGGTTGTAACAATATCAAGTTTTTCAAACATAAAAAAAAGACTGAAAAATTAAACTTACATTTTCCTATTTCCGTCGACATGCGCCTGCACCGTAAAGCCAAACATCGACTTATCATTCCCCTTGTACACCACTCGGGAGGGTATGTCCACGTTGAACCCCAGGGCAGCGGCAAACACGCACAAAAACACACAGACAGACAGCGCCATCGTCAAAAAATCACAACTAATTCACTGATAAAACACAAAAAAATACCACTATATTTTATTTTTGAATTGCATAATATTAATTAATTCGTCCTCATGATTCGTTCGAAAACTTTTTACGATCGTATTCGTGGTTTGCGCGGCGGTACTCGGTACACGCGGCGCGTCCGACGCTCGGCTTCAGACTGAGTGCGCGCGGCGACGCAAGGCCGCAGGCCGCAGTGAGGTAATCCCTTGGAAATATCGTCGGAAAATGTGCCCGCTGTTTTCTTTACGTTCCCGCGTTTTTCTTCGGAACAGCGTACCACTAACGAGTATTCTGTGGCGCGGATGAGTAGTGTTTTGCAACGGGAGTGTATTTTTGTGCGTTCGTAAGCCATTGAGCAATTGGAATTGGGCCGGTGACACGGTTATTTATGAGAACATGTTTATTGAGAGTTCTCGGAGATGGGAAAACGAAGTAGATACGAAACTCGATTCTAATAAGTCGACAGGGTTAAGAATAAACCTTGGGAATTGTGGCAAGTTATGTAGGTCATGTACATCACAACAATCAAATTGTTTAAGACAAAACAGAAGTCGCACAGCTATATACGTAGGTAAATAATTAAGATCACAATAAAACTAAAATTTCACACAGAACATGAACACACAGTCATCAACGATATGTAGGTATAGTTATTGTTCAATGTAAAAAAATGTAGGTACCTAGTAGTAGTAGATGTTTGTAGAATAGGAAAAGGATTTATTTTTAAGTCGTAAAAATAAATAAAAAATCCTTCATAAAATAAAATCATACAGAATAACTTTGGTGTGTATGTAATACTAGCAGCACCTCGCGGTGTTACCCGCGAAGTTCCCGTTGTTTTTTTTTTCGGGATAAAAAGTAGCCTATGTTTTCTTCCAGACTTTAAGTAATCTATCTGTGCTCCAAATTTCAGCCCGATCCGTTCATACGTTAGGACGTGACTGAGCAACAAACATCCAAACGTCCAAATATCCAAACATCCATACATTGACATTTATAATATTAGTAGGATAGGAGGATTAGTAGGATACTATTACTGTACGCGTGAAAGTTTAGATGTTTATTGCTCATTCATGTTGTAAGAGTAAGTTCCTTCTTTTCTATATAAAGTGTGCGAAACTCCGTCCGTGAATTTTCCCAAAAAAGTGTACAAAGTTATTTCTTCACGTATTATAATACTATACTTATAGTATTAATATATTAGTAGTAGTATATTAGTATTATACTTAGTTATATAAATGAAACCACAAAATACACCAATAACATTTAATAGACAGATCAATTCAATACTGTTTACATCCCATAATTTATACTTGCAGTTACAAAAATACCGGATCCTATAATATTGATCACATAACAACTCGGCCATTCCGACATGTCCGCATCCTTCCCTTTGGAAAGATATTTAAAACTAGAGGTTCACCATTATCAATACAGGGTTACGTGGAGCTGAGGGATGAGCTACATTCATCATTACGAACGAGGGTACCCACAAAAAACAAAACAAAAAAAAAACAGGACGTCTACTCTCTTTCTACGAAAACGTAATTTCGAAACGACTTCGAAGCGACTTTCCAACTCCGATTCTACTTCGATCCGTCGTTTTGTCCGTATAAATATTCTAAGTCTACTGCTTAGAACATTTAAACGTCAAACAATGTTGTATCGGACGAAACGAAGTAGAACGAGAGTAGAAACGTCGCGAGTTTTTTTCGAAATTACGTTTTCGTAGAAGTAAAGTAGATGTCCAGTTCCATGCAAAAGTCCTGTTTCCTTCTTTATCTTGTAAATAAATGGATATTTTAGTTTTTTAAGGTTTACTGCCCTAAGAGTAAAACGGGACCCTATTACTGAGATTCCTTTCTCCGCTATCAGTCCGTTTGTCAGCAGCATGTACGAGTATCTCATAAACCGTTACGGTTAGGTTGAGATTTTTACAGATTATGTATTTCTGTTGCTGCTTTAACAGCAAATACTAAGAAACAGAACTAGATAAATATTTCATAGATATTTTGAGCACAACAAACGTGATTTTTTTGCTGTTTTCATCGACAGTTGTACGGAACACATCCTGTGTTCACCACAAGTCCGACTCGCACTTGGCCGGTGTTTTTAAGCCATCTTTAATCTCAAGGAAATGAAGCAAATGATATTTGTTCATAATTAATAGCACCATGTGTTCATATCAATTTAATATATCCCCAATGAACGCAACCCTGTAACAGATTTTAAGGTTGCAACCCACTGATGAAGATAGAACATACATTTCATTACGCAGATATTAATCAATCAATCTGAGGTTGTAAATACTAGTTATAGGTAATAGTAAATTGCGGTGTTATTCTTGTGCGTATTCAATACATCTAGTTTTAAAAATCTTGGCGTCGGTTCTTCCCAAAAATCTCAAGCCAATAAATACTGTAGGAATAGTTTTGGAAAGTAAAACATTAATCGAGAATTCATTGTCTTTATATTTATCAGGCAGTCAGACAGTTCAATCCACAAAGATGAGCCCGACCCTATCTTATATGCCATTTCTAGAAGAAAAAAAATAGTACATATCTACATAGTTCGGAATTATTTTTAGCGATTCTGAGTTTTATTATTTTTATTAGTATCTACTACATAGACACAACCCCATTTTATGCTTATTTCATTGCATGTAAATATATTATATAAATTTCACACGAACAACAGGTTGTATGACTGTGGAGTGTTTAAATGCGATGATGCGTAAAAGTAAATATAGCATCAAAAACAGCTGCGGACACAAAAACGAAAATGGCAGTTTTACGAATGGAATTTGTAAAATAAGTTAGCAATGCCAAAACCTTAGATTATGGACCAAATACATATGTTCATTGCTCAATTGTCAGACGGTGTTATCTGTCAACTTTTTTGTCACCTCTGAAAAAATCTCGTTGATAAAAAACTGAGATTGCGTTTTAAATGAAATAAAATAATTTCCACGTGTATGAACTATCACGGTTGTTCGCTGCGTTATTATTTATTACCGAGCATTAATTACTGGGACATTTGCCGTAGTATAATAACGGATAGAATTCCCGATATTTCGATACAGTGTCATGCACATCATGAAAATCGAATTGAAAATTTCTCAATTGTTCATTGTATCTCTCTTGCACACTGTATTTGAAGGAATGATATACAAAGCTAAGAAGCCGCCATTTTCTATAAGTACTAGTTGAAAATTGTGAAAGCTATTTTTTTTCTCGCCGGTTTTAGGCAAGACTACAAAATCGTATACTTACCATAGAATTTATTCACCGCGTAAAAAACGTCAAAACGAGATTGTTACCGCTATGAGACTGCACGTTTAATAATAGTGCGATAAAACTTATTTTCGTCTGAAGTCCATGAAAAGCCTATTTCCATTTTACAAGCTCAAATTCACAAAATAAAAATACGCCATCGTACATAGGAAAATATGACCTTCTAAGAGGAAATATACAAGTAAATAAATATATATTTTAATACCATAATTTAATTTTCTCCAACAAAAACAAAAACCGAAATACACTCAGTTAACAAAGACACAATATACTTAAATAAATAATTTGCAAAAGTACAATATAAATTTATGTTTGGTGTTTACGTGTTCAGATGTTTTACTTTGAAATTATTAAGTATTCTCGGAGTTTCATTATTTATAACTAAAATATAATTCAACTTATCTCAGTGGATTTAACTGTCTGCTCCCTTAATTACTTAGTCTTTTTCTTCGTATATCAAAAACTTAACCTAAGTCTGAGGGGTGAGCAAAGATCCCGCCACTTTTCTTAATACTTCGTTCCAATATATTTCATAATACAGTTACAGTACATAGACACCGTGGTTATTTTATCTAGAAAGTTAGAAAATATTAGGATATACACCTATACAAGGTTACGCAGAAAGTCAGCACTAAGGAATAGTCGCGACTTGTAGTCCGTGTGAAGAACTAATTAACTTTTTTTTTTATTTGAGGCTAGATAGTACTGTGGGAGTAATGTCCACAAACATGTATATGTATATTCTATGGAATAGTTGATGTTGGTTCAAGTGGTCAAAGTATTTTATGGCCCTTTCGGCTTCGTTTTCTGCGTAATCTATATTAGGGAACCTACTTATATACGTGTGCAGGTATGCAATTATTTTTGGTAATAGGTAATTAAATTTAAACAATGACGTTAAAATATCACCAGTCATTTTAACCAATGTTAGTAAAAACCAAATTAAGAAGTCGTTCGATGTTATTAAACATATATTTATAATCATGTATATACGATAAAAATATTTTTATTCACAAATATTTAGCAGGCATAAGCTATTTTATAGTATACAATACATATTGCACAATTGACTTGCATAAAAATCTTCATAAAAAATCTGACCATTGGTAAAATAATAATCTACTGTGTCATTTATAATCTTAACTTTAGCCTCCTTCGCAAATAAATAAATTAAGACTCACTGCCCAATACTGAAACATACATAAAGATAACTAGAAAGTAAACGAACAGCTCACTAACGCGTTTTTTCTCACAATATTAGAGATAGTTTCACTGTAGTTGTCTATACTGACACATTTACATTTGATATCCTTCCTGAGTAAGCATTTGTTCCCAAATAATAGCGTTGTAGCGCTACATACTCGTAGATAGACAATTAACTTATTATATAAATTAAATTCAAAACAATCAAAGATTACAGAAACCTCTATAAGTAGAAATTGGCGAGCTTGTCGCTGTTTACTGGACTGGGTTAAACAAAGAAGCGAATAAATACAAGCATTTTTTTTGGCATGGCCAATTTCTTCGTAAGCCACAACCTACATTTTATAAAGTCTGTTCAGCACTGAACAGGGGCTTTGGATTTGGAATATTGTTATTGTAGAACCTACCATAGTAACAGTGAGTCTTATACAAATCTCAAACAGTCTACTTTGGTTCCTTCTCACACATAGTAAAACTGAGATGACCAACAACTTTTTTCCAAGGGACGTACCGATGTATCCCACAAATACATACTCACGTACGCATACACGCAAGCAAGCACGCTCGCACGTACGTACACACGCATTCACGTACGAACGCACGCACCCATATTTATCTTTTCAATGTTATACTGTGAGAATACAGCTAGAGGAAACTAGAAGAAAGTGTTTCTTACAACAGAAGATGTGCATTCCTTGATTCGCTTGTTTGTTTAGTTGTTTAGTACGTAGTTGAAGTCAAAATCTAAGATAAGCGTTTTATGATTATACATCAACTGATTATATTATTTAGTATAAGTAGGGAGTTTACTGGTTACGCTTGCGCCCCAAATAAATTTCTTCTTTAACAAAACTTTGGTAAGCGTTGAAAACTTTCGTTCAAGCATATAATGAAGTTATTTTACTTTTCTTTACTACATTGAAACCTACAGTATAAGTGTTGTGTTGAAAGTTCCGGTGCAAAGTTGTGTTCATTTCTGTGTTACTGTGCGGTTTGTTCAAAGAGCCTAGCATGAATCTTTTAGATATGTAAAAAACTATCGATAACAAATAACATTTGTATACCCTTTTTCATTTTCCCCAGTACCGTACAAACTTCTAATTGTATTTACGCAACTATCAGGTTCATGCTAGTCCCCTAGTTACGCTTACGCTACGATTTCGAGAACTTGAACACGCTGGGCGTCCCCTTCTTCTGCGATTTGTTCTCGACGGGCACCTGGAATATATGCGCAGCTTAGTAGGTACCGCAAGCCGAGTAACTCAGAATAGGCAAGTGGCTCGTGCTAGTCCCATTATCAACTTTTAATTAGATTTTATTCTAGGGAGCAGTAAATAATGATAAAATAGCTTAGGTAAAACTAAAATTTATGGTAATCGTCACAGTTTTTAGCTTTTTACACGTATGTGGGAAAAAAATCTTATTATGAGAACTTTTCGGATGCTCCAGCAAATGAAAACTGGACCTTATAAGTATGATGTTACTTGTCAGTTTTACATCAGTTAACAACAGTTTTTAACACAGTGGATCTCGGTAATATGGCCCCTGTCTAATCCGGCGCCCCCTGTAATCCAACCTGCTTTTCCCTGTTAAATTAGTATAATTATATATAAAACACACACACACACATTCTCACTCCCACACATACACACAAACACACACACTCACCGTCCGGTCTCCGAGCAGCAGGCGCGCCTTGTCCTCCTCGAGCGGCTCGGGCGCGGCCGCGGGTCGCCGGTGCAGCTGCAGCTTCTGCCGGATGGCCTGCGACACCAGCACCCTGCCACCACACACACACACACACACACACACACACACACACACACACACACACTCACCGTCCGGTCTCCGAGCAGCAGGCGCGCCTTGTCCTCCTCGAGCGGCTCGGGCGCGGCCGCGGGTCGCCGGTGCAGCTGCAGCTTCTGCCGGATGGCCTGCGACACCAGCACCCTGCCACCACACACACACACACACACACACACACACACACACACACACACACACACACTCACCGTCCGGTCTCCGAGCAGCAGGCGCGCCTTGTCCTCCTCGAGCGGCTCGGGCGCGGCCGCGGGTCGCCGGTGCAGCTGCAGCTTCTGCCGGATGGCCTGCGACACCAGCACCCTGCCACCACACACACACACACACACACACACACACACACACACACACTCACCGTCCGGTCTCCGAGCAGCAGGCGCGCCTTGTCCTCCTCGAGCGGCTCGGGCGCGGCCGCGGGTCGCCGGTGCAGCTGCAGCTTCTGCCGGATGGCCTGCGACACCAGCACCCTGCCACCACACACACACACACACACACACACACACTCACACACACACTCACCGTCCGGTCTCCGAGCAGCAGGCGCGCCTTGTCCTCCTCGAGCGGCTCGGGCGCGGCCGCGGGTCGCCGGTGCAGCTGCAGCTTCTGCCGGATGGCCTGCGACACCAGCACCCTGCCACCACACACACACACACACACACACACACACACACACACTCACCGTCCGGTCTCCGAGCAGCAGGCGCGCCTTGTCCTCCTCGAGCGGCTCGGGCGCGGCCGCGGGTCGCCGGTGCAGCTGCAGCTTCTGCCGGATGGCCTGCGACACCAGCACCCTGCCACCACACACACACACACACACACACACACACACACACACACACACACACACACACACTCACCGTCCGGTCTCCGAGCAGCAGGCGCGCCTTGTCCTCCTCGAGCGGCTCGGGCGCGGTCGCGGGTCGCCGGTGCAGCTGCAGCTTCTGCCGGATGGCCTGCGACACCAGCACCCTGCCGACACCGCACACACACACACACACACACACACACACACACACACACACACACACTCACCGTCCGGTCTCCGAGCAGCAGGCGCGCCTTGTCCTCCTCGAGCGGCTCGGGCGCGGCCGCGGGTCGCCGGTGCAGCTGCAGCTTCTGCCGGATGGCCTGCGACACCAGCACCCTGCCACCACACACACACACACACACACACACACACACACACACACACACACACACACACACTCACCGTCCGGTCTCCGAGCAGCAGGCGCGCCTTGTCCTCCTCGAGCGGCTCGGGCGCGGTCGCGGGTCGCCGGTGCAGCTGCAGCTTCTGCCGGATGGCCTGCGACACCAGCACCCTGCCGACACCGCACACACACACACACACACACACACACACACACACACTCACCGTCCGGTCTCCGAGCAGCAGGCGCGCCTTGTCCTCCTCGAGCGGCTCGGGCGCGGCCGCGGGTCGCCGGTGCAGCTGCAGCTTCTGCCGGATGGCCTGCGACACCAGCACCCTGCCACCACACACACACACACACACACACACACACACACACACACACACTCACCGTCCGGTCTCCGAGCAGCAGGCGCGCCTTGTCCTCCTCGAGCGGCTCGGGCGCGGCCGCGGGTCGCCGGTGCAGCTGCAGCTTCTGCCGGATGGCCTGCGACACCAGCACCCTGCCACCACACACACACACACACACACACACACACACACACACACACACACACACACTCACCGTCCGGTCTCCGAGCAGCAGGCGCGCCTTGTCCTCCTCGAGCGGCTCGGGCGCGGCCGCGGGTCGCCGGTGCAGCTGCAGCTTCTGCCGGATGGCCTGCGACACCAGCACCCTGCCACCACACACACACACACACACACACACATACACACACACTCACCGTCCGGTCTCCGAGCAGCAGGCGCGCCTTGTCCTCCTCGAGCGGCTCGGGCGCGGTCGCGGGTCGCCGGTGCAGCTGCAGCTTCTGCCGGATGGCCTGCGACACCAGCACCCTGCCGACACCGCACACACTCCGGTCAACACTCACTTCTCACATGATATGCGACGTACGGAATAAACGATAATTTCTAGCATTTTGTCGCGTTACATTTTTCGTGTAACATAAAATCGTGAATTTATTTGCATTCGATTCAAGCTTGAAATAGTCGATGATAAAAGTTAGTATTCCTTAGAAAAAGTTGTATGGCAACACTGTTGAAGTCAATGGTTTGACAGACGGATAGCATTCTCATACCATCTCTCGCGGTCGAGGCGCGTTTCTGTAATGTTATTTAATAAAACGGAAAACTAACAGGACGGAGGCCTTTGTGTAGTTTTGTGTGCTTTTGGATAAAGCAAAGGTGTGCGGTGTAATTAATAATTGTGTATTAATTTAAAAATGTGTAACAATCGCACTCAATCAACTACGAGATCAAAAACGGTAATAGCTGCAGTATTCCAAAGACAAATCAACCAAATTGAAACTAAAACATTTGTATCTTATTTTAGTTATCATAAGGCTCTTGTATCATTTGTTGAAACTGAAAATATGGAACTTGAGCAATAGATTATGTAACATATGTTAAATAAAATATAAAATATCTTTTTCATCCCACCAGCTCGGAAAGAGTACTTTTGCTCCTCGATATCAGGGCGCAAAAGTCGTTTTTACCCTCTAGAGGTTAAAGTAAATTTGAATTTAGAACATCGTGTGTACTGAGGTTTTGAATTCAAAACATAATTTAACCTATTTATTTCTACCTCCTTGGTGCCGAATTCGTCATACATTTATTTTTAATTTGTTAAAACCTCATACTCGGAACCTCTTTGGTGTACTTTTTTTTAAATGCTTTGCGCGCAATTTTCTTTTCACGTATGGAGGATAGAGGTAAAGAATGTTATTTCAAATGACAAAACACAGGGGAGCACAATAAGTGACGTCACAATTTGCGGGAACGAGACACTCTAATTACCTATTACTTGTGAAAGAGAGAGAAAGAGATACTGATTTTACGTCCTTGTCACCGTGGCCGGGTTTTTCTCTGGCTAAGCTTTCAAATCTGACACCGGGTTCCCCAACAAAAGTCTGTTCAAAGCTTGGATTCTGTTTTTTATTGATTTAATTCATATATGTTCATTATAATAATATTTGAAACGTGTTTGAGAAAGACTTGTAAGTCATTTATGTTTTAGTAGCTTAAAACACAGCAAACACACATTGTTTATGAACAATGTGTGTTTGCTGTGCTAAAATATCCGCAGTGAAATGTGAAAGTGAAGAAAAATCAATGGAATCTCATTTTACTCGTAAGTAGACAATATTTTCAAATGCCCACTTGATAAAAATTGATAATGATGCATTCTAGATATCAACATGAGTTAAATTGATACCATAACGGCTGCATCTAGTCTAAAATTTGCAAAATATGTATAATGTAAACATAACCTATATAACAAAACAAACAAAAAAGTGTGACCAGTTATTTCTTACAAATTTACCCATGAAATATACAAGTCGGTACATAATTAACAGTTTATTTACTGGCCGTTTACTAATAATAGGTACTAGATTTTGCCTGCGGATTCGCATTCGTTAGTTTTAGAAGGGAAAACTTCCTTTGGCTCATTACATACAGATTTTTCGTGGGCCGTGAATTGAGCTCAAACATCATGATTCGGAATGAAATAAATTTTCGGGGGAACTCGGAGCTCTATGGCCACAAATGGGTAAACATTTTTAGATAGTCATGGCGTGTTACCATGGTTACCATTACACATCTTTAGTCTAGATGGCCAATGGCCATGACGTGTGAGAAGGCTTATTTAGATGACAATGCTTTAAAGATTTATTCCAAACCAGAAACGCCCTCCGGTTTCACCTGCGTAGTTTCCAAAGTGTGCTGTCAAGTACTGAGTTATAAATTTTCAGTTCTATCGTCAGTCTCTATGACTGCCAGTTTTTTTTCCGTTACCAATCCCTACGCTTCAATTTCTGTTTCTTCTCCATGTCTGTCAAAATCTCATGTCAGTGGACATTGCAACTCTTGTTTTCTGGAGTGGGAATTGCATCAAACTCCAATTAACTTACACTATCCTATACAGATCCCGTCCCATTCTAATGAGAATGAATGATGCTTTTAGTGAAAAGTAGGTACATTGTGTGAGTAGATTATGAAGTACTAAGCTCTGAAAGTTACGGCTGGTCTAGTCGGGAGAACAGCGCCTGCCGATTCGGAGACCCCGGGTTCAAACCCCACACGCACCACTGTATTTTCAAAGTCATGTGCGTAATGCCGCTAACCTAAAACGGTGAAGGAAAACATCGTGAGGAAACCGACATGTACCTAGAATCTTTCGAAGTCGTGTGTCATCCACCAACCCGCACTGGGCCATTGTGGTGGATTATGGCCTTAACTCTATCCTTGCGAGAGAAGGCCCCGAGTCCCAGCAGTGGGAACATTTAGTGGGCTGTTGATGATGAAGCTCTAAAAAAAGATTAATACAAATTTTCACCTCTGATTTAACTCTTTTGCAATTCCAATTATGCAACTTGAATGTATCACTACATTTCTTGTAATAATTTTGATTGTTTTATTCATCCAAATTAATTATCATTTTGCAGATGTGACACTCTGAAGAATAGGATAAAACATTGTGTGAATAATGCAATATTTTTCATGAAGTAATAAATAAATAAATAATAAATCAATTATCCTGAATTACCACAACATCTAATAGTAGTATGTAGTATATCTACTAAAACAAGGGCTTCGAACATTGAAAAAGTTAAACGTTTGTTCTATACGTAAGTTCCGAGTTACCTGTGTGAAGTCTGGGCTAGCTGCTACTAAATGGTATATCTAAATTTGTTAATCAAACTATATTATTATAATATTGAATGTAAAGTACAATTTGAAATAAATGTTTTATTGTTCTGTTTTTTATTATTCTCCCTCCTATTTTATTCATATCCTCCTATTCAAAAAGAGGTTTCATGTAATATATTACATGAAACCTCTTTTTGAAATGTAATTTTAGAATGGATATAACACGAGCTGAATTCATTCAACTATCGTAGCTTTACCCTTATCCAGTGGAATATTTTCTTTATGGCAATACTTTTTGAGTATTGAATTGAAAATTGAATTGAAATTGAAAGAACGAGAAGCACTATAGTAATCAGGAACTTTGTAATTCTATAGGTACTTCTTCTGAGACAAAACATTTTAAAATGCTATGAATGAATCAATTGTAATTGAATTGAAATTTGCCGAGTTGCCGAGTTAAATAATTAAATATTATTGACTACTAAAATAGTAACTAATAGATAATTTCAACTACTTGTGCAGTACAAAATAATGCACCTAGTAAATATAACATCAAATAAATAATTACTATTTTGAGAAAACATGTAGGTAAGTACAATATATTTTGAAGTCAAAACTTCTTTCGGCGCGCCAAATACAGATTTTTCGTGGGCTGTCAATTTAATTCTAGCGTCGCTCGGGAATGATAAGAAATCTTCGGGTAAACTCGGGACCATAGCCAATGGCCATCTAGAAATGCCTCAGCCTTTCCCAATGGCTATTTAAAAATGTGTCAGCATTTCTAGATGGCCATGCTCATAGCCACGCCCTCCGGTTTCATACGCGTAGTTTCAAAGTAAGCAATCAAATTCTGAGTTATAAGTTACCACTTCTATCGGCAGTACCTATGACTGCCAATATATTTTTTCATGAATTCTGAATAGTACGTTTATTTATTTCCTTTAAAATGTACCCTGATGCAAATTTAGCGCTACTATCATTTAATGCATTTGGGCGGACACTTTTTCATGTACACATGAAACTCCTTACCTCAATCGGTCAACTCTCCATATTTTCACGTCATATTGTTATTGTTAAAACCATGGCTAAATAAACTTAAGTTTAAAACTTATAAAATTGAATACAAGTGAAAAACCGAAATACCATAATAATAAGTGATTCTAGCGACCAAGAAGTTTATTTAACGCCAACAGAATCGACTGAAACTGAAAATGCGCAAAGCGTTTAGTAATTTCCTCGCTAGGGGGGGATGAAAAATTACGTGTTACACTCGAGTGCAAAGATTTTTCACCTTGTGCCCTTTTGATTCCCTTGCTACGATCAGGATTCTAATTTTTGAATCCCTCGCTACGCTCGTGATTCAACTTTAGAATCCTTCGCTTGCTCGGTCATCAAAATTGAGCACGCGGTTAAAAAGCCACTTTGCACTCTTGTACAACAAATAACTATTAAAATTAATCAAAATACTTTCATTTTTAAACAATTAAACTTTATAATTATCCTACCCTTGGTATATAAATTCATCTCATTCTTTTGTCGATTTACTGAAGTTTCACTTCTATCGAGTGTGAATCGCACACACACCTTATTTTTTTTAAATAAAGGGTGACGAGACGAGTATGACATGTGCCTGATGGTAAGCTACATGCCTGCCACATAACAGCAGAGTAACACGCACCTATTGGAACATGAAAAGTCCAAATCATTACCTAGCACTGCACTGCGCTCGTCACCCAGAGATCTAAGTTATTTCTCTAAGCCCTGTAATTTCTCTGGAAACATTGCCCTTCATAACGGAACACAGTAATGTTTGCACATTACTACTTGGCGGGTGGGTACATTTAGTGGGATGCTTAAGCAACCGTCCAAAACAGACAGATATAGAAGTATTAATAACAAGGTTCTATTTTTGAATGAATTTCTGAAATGTACAAGTTGTTTGAGAAGGTTGCTGCTGTGCCTAAGCACAAAGTCAGTTAATCCTGTAAGAATCAATTATTCCTTGCATTTACTTATAAGTAAGTAGTTTCTGAAATGAAAGCTGTCAGTGAGCACGTGAACCCCTCACCTCCTGGTGTCGCTCTTGGTGGCGAGCAGCAGGTCGAGCCACGTCCACGTCACGTTGTGGTACTCCAGCGTGGGCAGCACGAGCGGCAGGTCCCGCACGTCCTCCAGGTTCTATTGGAACATGAAGAGTCCTCACCTCCTGGTGTCGCTCTTGGTGGCGAGCAGCAGGTCGAGCCACGTCCACGTCACGTTGTGGTACTCCAGCGTGGGCAGCACGAGCGGCAGGTCCCGCACGTCCTCCAGGTTCTATTGGAACATGAAGAGTCCTCACCTCCTGGTGTCGCTCTTGGTGGCGAGCAGCAGGTCGAGCCACGTCCACGTCACGTTGTGGTACTCCAGCGTGGGCAGCACGAGCGGCAGGTCCCGCACGTCCTCCAGGTTCTATTGGAACATGAAGAGTCCTCACCTCCTGGTGTCGCTCTTGGTGGCGAGCAGCAGGTCGAGCCACGTCCACGTCACGTTGTGGTACTCCAGCGTGGGCAGCACGAGCGGCAGGTCCCGCACGTCCTCCAGGTTCTATTGGAACATGAAGAGTCCTCACCTCCTGGTGTCGCTCTTGGTGGCGAGCAGCAGGTCGAGCCACGTCCACGTCACGTTGTGGTACTCCAGCGTGGGCAGCACGAGCGGCAGGTCCCGCACGTCCTCCAGGTTCTATTGGAACATGAAGAGTCCTCACCTCCTGGTGTCGCTCTTGGTGGCGAGCAGCAGGTCGAGCCACGTCCACGTCACGTTGTGGTACTCCAGCGTGGGCAGCACGAGCGGCAGGTCCCGCACGTCCTCCAGGTTCTATTGGAACATGAAGAGTCCTCACCTCCTGGTGTCGCTCTTGGTGGCGAGCAGCAGGTCGAGCCACGTCCACGTCACGTTGTGGTACTCCAGCGTGGGCAGCACGAGCGGCAGGTCCCGCACGTCCTCCAGGTTCTATTGGAACATGAAGAGTCCTCACCTCCTGGTGTCGCTCTTGGTGGCGAGCAGCAGGTCGAGCCACGTCCACGTCACGTTGTGGTACTCCAGCGTGGGCAGCACGAGCGGCAGGTCCCGCACGTCCTCCAGGTTCTATTGGAACATGAAGAGTCCTCACCTCCTGGTGTCGCTCTTGGTGGCGAGCAGCAGGTCGAGCCACGTCCACGTCACGTTGTGGTACTCCAGCGTGGGCAGCACGAGCGGCAGGTCCCGCACGTCCTCCAGGTTCTATTGGAACATGAAGAGTCCTCACCTCCTGGTGTCGCTCTTGGTGGCGAGCAGCAGGTCGAGCCACGTCCACGTCACGTTGTGGTACTCCAGCGTGGGCAGCACGAGCGGCAGGTCCCGCACGTCCTCCAGGTTCTATTGGAACATGAAGAGTCCTCACCTCCTGGTGTCGCTCTTGGTGGCCAGCAGCAGGTCGAGCCACGTCCACGTCACGTTGTGGTACTCCAGCGTGGGCAGCACGAGCGGCAGGTCCCGCACGTCCTCCAGGTTCTATTGGAACATGAAGAGTCCTCACCTCCTGGTGTCGCTCTTGGTGGCCAGCAGCAGGTCGAGCCACGTCCACGTCACGTTGTGGTACTCCAGCGTGGGCAGCACGAGCGGCAGGTCCCGCACGTCCTCCAGGTTCTTCTCCTTGCTGCCCTTGTACGACACGCGCACCGGCACCTCCGGGATCTTGATGTAGATGAACAGCTTGTTCTTTTCGGCTCGTTCCTACAAACAACAATAATGTTCTACGGTGTGACGTAGCGCGGTCCGAAGGGGAGGGGGGGTCACAGAATAATATAGTATACATTCAAAAAAACGTGTACGACCAGCCGGGCGACCCAGGAACAGATGGCGGACCGAACTCGATACATATAAGGAAGATTGGAGGACTGCTGCTCTGAACCGGGAAAATTGGAAGGAGGGGAGAGAGGCCTTTGCTCTGCAATGGGACAATTTAAAGGCTGAGATAATAATAATAATTCAATTAAAAATCTTTAAAAAAAAACTGATAGTACATGGACAATTTTTTAACGTGGGAAAACGCGGGTAAAGCCGTGGGATGCTAGGAGTAAAATATTTTTACTCGACCCCCCCCCCCCCCCCCCCCAAATCTGAGGCTGTGTACTGATAGCCCCTTCCAAAATTCGAGGCTGGGACCGCCCCTGGACTAAGCTAGGTAAGTTGGTAAAATCTCTCGCTCTCTAAATGCTATTCACGTTCGACGCACTAACGATCAACTGCACCATAAATTAAACAGTCGCCTTCGCTTATAGATCCCTTCAATCTCCAATGTAAAAGGAACTGCCTTCTAAAGAGAACTCCAACTCTAAACACTTTCAATAAAAATCTCCCGGCGCTTATTCAAAGGTAATTACATACGCGGTAAGGTGTTATGACTGTACGCTCAAAATGTTCATTGACAATGTGACGCTACTACGTGAATAGCTACTACGTTGGAAGAGGGCTGAAGGGGCAGTATTTGTTATTTACTATACCGGAACTTTTTCGTAACATACATAAAAAAAAGAATGCGTGGTTTTATGAAACCACAGTAAAAGTGAAACATTTTTTTCGCATTGTTTTTTTTTTTTAATTAAGAGTGACGAGACGAGCAGGACATTTGCCCGATGGTAAGCAACATGCCTGCCACATAACAGCACAGTGACACGCAGCTATTGGAACATGAAGTCCAAATCTTTACCTAGCACTGCACTGCGCTCGTCACCCAGAGATCTAAGATGTTATATCTCTAAGCCCTGTAATTTCACTGGAAACATTTCCCTTCAAACCGGAACACAGTAATGTTTGCACATTACTGCTTGCCGGTAGAATAATTGGCAAAGGTGTGGTACTTCCCCAGGCGAACTCTGCTAAGAGTCCTACCACTACAAAAGTAGTGTAGACGATTTACTAAACATTTTTGAAAAAATCGATAGATAGATAGATAGCGCCTTTCACTTTACTGCTACTCCGCGGCTGACCGTCACGCGACATGCAATAGATGGACGAAAAAGTTTGAGGCGATGTAACAAAAGTTTCAGTTTAAACTCCTACTTTCCTGAAGTCGATTATGAAGACAGCAGGAATAACAGCATATCCCATGTTGTTTGATGATTTCAGCAGATATGAACAGTGCTAACATGGTTGAGGTTATTACGATGATAACAACATACCTTCATCTTCTCGACGTCATCCTTGTCCCTCTTGTCTCTCTTGACGTAGAAGTTAGAGTTGGAGTCCTTCCCTTTCTTCTTGAGTTTCTTGGATCCGGTGGCGACGAGTCCGGCGGAGGGCCGCAGCGTGCCCTCGCCATCATCCTCCCCCTCTTCAATGGCGTCGGGGTCGCGCTCAGGGAAGCAGAACTTTAACATTGTGTTGAAGAACTTCTTCGTCAGACCTGAACCGGGAACAAAACACCGTCAGTTCAAATATTAAAGTCAAAGTCAAAGTTCTTTATTGATAAATGTACAATTTACCCGTCAATTCATAAAAAAATTAAACAAAAGAAAGGGCATATAAATTGTATACAATTTCAAAGTTTGAAATGATCACTTCACTGTATTATAATAACAATTATTAATTATCGTACAGAAAACTGCCAAGCATTATACGAGTATAATAAATATGTTTCAAATACAATTGTACTGATGAATGTCAATTTTTTCACATTTTTATAGGAACTTTACCATCACTCTCTAAAAATTCGCTGTAACTATAAAAAGTTTGATTGATAAGCCTTTAATCTGTTTTTGAAGCTGCCGAAACTTGGGGCCGATATAACTATTTTGGGAAGAAGAGTGTTGTAAACTTTCGGTCCCGTAATGCAATTCCGGTCCCATATTACGCAGAAGACTGTTTCAATTCTCGATACTTTACAACGAATATCTTGAACATGGGATTTATAAACACAAGCTAACTAAGTATATCTTAATATATAACAAGAAAAAATTAAATAATAGTACATTATGATATAAGTGCGGTAAGTTGATAATTACAGCCGAGGCTTTATTGCTAGCTCGAGCCGAAGGCGAGAGCTATAATTTAGCAGAGGCTAGGCTTAGGCTAGGAAATTTGGAATACAGTTAAATCATAGTCTGGAAGAACAGACTACTTTTTATCTTGAGAGAATAACGAGAAGGGAACAACGCGGGTAATCGGTACGGTCGCTGCTAGTATTACACAAGTTACAAGGACGGACGGAAGACATTTCCTCTGATTCGTATTAAATAGTGGCGGTTAAATGTCAACAAGAGAGAAAAGTATTGCCGTAAAAATAATCCTTGTTTTTGTTGACAAGTGGAACAATTATAATTATCTTACAATTTAACATCTATACAAATTTTACGTAAAATTACTCAAGAGGTTGAAAACGAAAATTTTATTGAGAATCCAATCAAACAAATTTATTAAATATATCCGCACGCAAAACATTATCGTTGTACCATTTCACAAAAATACATGCGCTAATCATATGCTTATATTTTAGCGTCTACATTTACTAAATATCAACAAAAATATTCGCATACATTCACTTCACCTACAAAAAGATTCTCTCCGGCGGGGAATCGAACCCCGGTCTCCCGCGTGACAGGCGGGGATACTGACCACTATACTACCGAAGACTTGAACAGAGCGTCGAATTTCGCAAACAATTGGAGCATACACAATTCACGTAGGTATTATTTCAATGTCGTATTGATAAGAAACTAATTTAAAAATACAGTTCTTATCGCAAATTCGCATACCTTCCCACGAATCGGCTGTGGGTTCACGCAAACACTTAATCATTTGAGGTACGTTTAATATTTATCGCTATTCGCTGCCTAGATGCAAAACCACAGATAAATATTAATAGATACCTAAAACACTTTTTGCTGTTTTTTTTTCTCTCCTTTTTTTGATAATTAACCAAAAGTAAAGACCCTAGAACGTACTGCTTTTGTTAGTTTAGCTTACAAACAAACAAATCAGAAAAAAAATGTAGCTAAGTATTTAGGTTTTATCAGAGAAATTACAGGGCTTAGAGATAGAGAACTTAGATCTCTGGGTGACGAGCGCAGTGCAGTGTTAGGTAATGATTTGGACTCTTCATGTTCCAATAGCTGCGTGTCACTGTGTTGTTATGTGGCAGGTATGTTGCTTACCATCAGGCACTGTCATGTCCTGCTCGTCTGGTCACTCTTTATTTATAAAAGAAAAACAAATATCCTATGTTGATGTCCGACTCGACTGGTTTTTTTTTTGAGATTCAGATATTTAAACCGAAACCCTTTTCTTGAATACAGATGTTCTGTTTAACCGAGTATTTCCACAGCTTTGCTTTTAGTCCCGTTTCAGGTATTTTAGATACAAAATTATGAACGGAAGCTGCCAACTGGTTCATTGATGCCGCAACATTGACTCAAGAGATGCTACGTGTATGTACTTCGTCCGTGGAGCGAAACTGAGGCGGCACTATCATATTGTCTACAAGAATTTAATTCAGATAAACATGTCGACAATACGGTTTATTGGTAAGATACATTCATAAGAGAACTAAATATGATTGGGGCAGCAAAATTTTGCATTCAGCAATTTTTTTAATATACCTTTCTAATAAAACGTTAAGATACGTTTATCTTAGTACAAATGTGACAGAAAATATTGGTCGTTTCTTTCAAAAAACACCACCTTTATAATAAAACACGACGGACTTCATTTGCAGTTTGATCCAACTTTAAACATTAGTTTTTATTTTGATTAATAGTCTTTAACAATATCCAAGCGAAGCCGCAACGGGTCGCTAGTAATAAATAAACAATTCACTATAAACATTGACCTAATTTTGCAAGGTATTGTGCTTAAGGGTGTTCACAGTTTTAGTTTCGGGGTTTCGACACTTTACATCACACATTTGTCGCTCTATTTGTAGGTACATTTGTGTATTGGCCGTGTTTGTTCAGATGCTGCTGAATTCGTTCTGGCTTCATTAATATTCATGTTTGGATATGGATTTGCCTAGTACACGTCTGTACACTAGAATATCGATATGTAAATCGAATTGACTCAAGGAAAATAAAATAGTCTTTAGTTTTTAGTTTTCTTTTTTACGTCGAAATGGGACAGCCACTACCATTGAACAGATACTGCCACTATTTATCTGATAGATGTTATAAAATACAATAACAACTTTTATTACCTGTCCAAAAAAAACAACCCAGAAAAACAGTGGTTAAGAATGACTGCAAAATATTTTGGCCTCAAAATCCGATCTTATCGCTAATAACGATCTCTTCCAGATTATCCAAGTTTTAAGTTATTAATTTGATTTTTTGTTATTAAGATGTTATCTAATATTCCTTATTACGTTTTAATGTCAACCTAGCCGATTTAGGCCATTGTTTGCAACTTAGTGGGACCTACAGAATTAATCAAACATTATTTGTTTACTATCAGCACCCCGCGGTTTTTCCCGTGAAGTTCCCGTTCCCTAAATTTCCTTGAAGTGGGCTAAGTATGTGTTATTCCAGGCTACCAGTAAAACCAGTATATAACCTGTGTTTCAAATAATATCAAACTGATTCGTTCAGGCGTTCATGATTGCGTCACAAACATCCAAACTTTTACATTTATAATATTAAGTAAATGTAAGAACTAGTAAGTTTTAGTAGTGGTAGGACTCTTGGCAGAGTCCGCCTGGGGAAGGACCACACCTTTGCCAAATATTCTACCGCCAAGCAGTAATGTGCAAACATTACTGTGTTCCGGTCTGAAGGGCAATGTTTCCAGAGAAATTACAGGGCTTAGAGATATAATAACTTAGATCTCTGGGTGACGAGCGCAGTGGAGTGCTAGGTAATGATTTGGAATCTTCATGTTCCAATAGCTGCGTGTCACTGTGTTGTTATGTGGCAGGCATGTTGCTTACCATCAGGCACATGACCTGCTCGTCTCGTCACTGTATATTTAAAAAAAAAAAAAAAAAAAAGAACTTTGTAACCTATAGAGATAACATAATAGAGAATACATTATTATTTATGATAGCTCTAGTCTTTGTCGTAACTAAAGCGGGCGGAATAGTAAGAACTTAAGTAATTTTAGCATTAGATGCGCCGGAGTGTTTAGTAAATACGTTTTTAATGAAGCGATCACACTTTTGAGAATTACTTACAGTAGTTTAAGTTAGATTTAACAGAGTGAGTCAGTAACATGACCTAGGTCCGAGTTTCTTGAAACTCGCGAGAAGGTCGTCTGCTGATGACTAATTTTGATTCTGACAAAGATGACGTCACCGCTTCTACCCATGCAAGGTCTACCGTGACGTAGGTAGTTACGTACTGTATGTTTTATAGATACATTTTATAAGCAACTTAAAATAAGAAAATAATAAGAGAAGTTGCGGCTGGTCTAGTCGGGCGACTGCCGATCCGGAGACCAAAACCACGCGCATCACTGTATTTTCGAAGTCATGTGCGTAATACCGCTAACTTACAAACGGTGAAGGAGGAACCCGGTATGTTCCAATAATCTTTCAAGGTCATGTCATCCACCAACCTGCACTAGGCCTCTCTCTTTGCGAGAGAATTCCCCGAGTCCCAGCAGTGGAAACAATCATGCCTCAATTCATCGCAATCATTTTAATGTATGTTCACGGATTACTCGAAGACACGTGAATGAAACAGGAAAATTGTTTTCATAAATAAAAAAAATACGTTCCAAATAAAATTTTATTGATATAGACCGAGCAATTTTTGAAACCCATCTCAGGTGTCAAAACAGGTGTTAGAACACCTGTGTAATTCAAAGAAAATCTAAAAGTTGTATAAATCGCGGACATTTTCGTTAACTGTGATATCTGGCTGTGTTATTGGAGCAGTGCGCATCAATTATGATATTTTTGAAGTGAAAACTTCTTTAGGCGCGCCTAGACAGATTTTTCGTGGGCTGTGAATTGAATTAATTCGTCACGCTCGGGTATGATAAGAAAGCTTCGGGTAAACTCGGGGCCATGGCTATCGGCCATCTAGAAATACGTCAGGCAATGGGAAATGCTGACGCATTTCTAGATAGCCATGCCAAGATGGCGAGGTCACGCCCTCCGGTTACACTCGCGTAGTTTCCAAGGTAAGCTATCAAATTCTGAGTTTTAAGTTTTCACTTCTATCGGCAGTTCCTATGACTGCCATTTTTTTTATTTTTTTATTATGGATATGGATAAGTAAGTATTAAATAAAAACAAAACAATCTCAATATCACTAAAATTATAAATCACTATTTCACATTCATTTATTGTTCATAGATTGTTTCATAACTTGAGCTTGAACGTGAAATGTATGATTTTACATAAAGCGAAAGAAGCGTGGTCAACAAGTCACCAGTGGCTGTGGTGACGTAGCAGTTACTAAAAAAACTACCACCGTCAACTAATAGAAGTTTCGTACAGATTTTTTCATCGGATAACACTCATTCAAAAAATGTCTTACTTACTTTAAAAAAACGCCTCTAAAAATCACACTCACTAAAGTTTATTAAACTGTCATTTTATAGATCCCACAACACTAGATACACTACACTAATAAACTATATAGTAATACACAAAAAAGGAAGAGGTTCTCAAACGGAATATTTTTTTAATCTGTTATCTCACGACATTTTTCTATGTGCATGTTCCTTTTTTTTCATTTCATAATTCAATTATTATACCTGAAGTACAAAACCGACGAATCCTACAGATATAGATGCGATAGTTTAGATGTGTGTTGCTTAATCACGCCAAAACGGTTAAATGTATCGAATAGAATTTGGATCACAGTTGGTGGTCTACGGCGGGAAAGCGGTAGGAGACTGCTAGTTTGTTACGCCACCATCCTTAAAGTACGGTTTCGGTAGGCAGTAGAGGCCACTGGACACCAACAGGTGTCCAACAGGTTTAGTAGTGGTAGACTCTTAGCAGAGTCCGCCTAGGGAAGTACCACACCTTTGCCAGTTATTCTACCGCCAAGCAGTAATGTGCAAACATTACTATGTTCCGGTTTGAAGGACAATGTTTCCAGAGAAATTACAGGGCTTAGAGATATAACAACTTAGATCTCTGGGTGACGAGCGCAGTGCAGTGCTAGGTAATGATTTGGACTCTTCATGTTCCAATAGCTGCGTGTCACTGTGCTGTTATGTGGCAGGCATGTTGCTTACCATCAGGCACATGTCCTGCTCGTCTCGTCACTCTTTATTAAAAAAAAAAGGGTCCCAATATGTCCTTTCAAACTAAAACGTTATTTTTAACAAAAAAACATTTATATTATGAAATCTGATTACACGTTGATGAGCTACGATCGAGGATACACATAGCTATTAGCACCCTAATTTGAATTAGAACTTTGGTTTCGGCGTTATAGACGGCTTAGATACAGACAGACATGAATGCAAAATATACATATTCTACAAAATAATCAAAAACATATGTATCTAAATATCTTCAAAGTACAGAATTAAATTTCATTTCAGTCGCATTATAACAAAATTATAGACTTGGAGAATACGTGGATATGAGGTAATGGTTAATTTTAATAATTACTTCTGTACATTGCTGATAAAGCTGTTGTTTTCATAAAAATATCCCCTTTTGAGTATGAATGATAAAATTACAATGGAAAACTTACGGAAACCACACCTAAAAATAACTCAGACGGCCCATATCAATATTTACAAATAAATTTAAATATAATAATATCAGGTTTAAATATACCAATAGCGGGTTTATCGGGCGATACAAAGTCTCTCCGGTCACGTCGCAAAGGTAAACTAATTATTTATTATTGTATTACTTTCTATGTCATTTGCACTCCCCGTCTTATAACATTCATTAAACTTGTAGATTTAAAAGGAAAGGTCGGTAAAATATTCGGAGTTGCAAGCGGGGTTCGAACCTTCGAACCTACGATCTCACTCACGATTGAGAAGTCGAATGTTTTGCCACTGTACCACCACGGCTTATATTATAATAACGCACATATAAATCCCAAAGTGACAACGATCTTAGCACAAATTCAGATATTACTAATACCAATGCCTACTAATCCGAAGCGTGTCAAATTATACTGGCATAGTCATCATGCTGAATGGTACACGTTGAAGTGATTGAATCCTCCTTCACCAGGGCACCCTCTTCGAAGATACTAAGTTGTCCCTTGATCTTCCATACAGCGCAAGCCCAGGTCGTAACGTAAGGTACCTTACATAGCATACCTAGATAACAAGGGCGGGTCCTTTTAGGCCCTAAAAGGACGCCGATCCCCCCGACGGGCGGCCGGTCGCGGCAGTAGTGGGTACTGACCGATGCGGATGGGCACGATGTTGACCTCGAAGTGTTCCTTGACCGCGATCCCTCCGACGGGCGGCCGGTCGCGGCAGTAGTGGGTACTGACCGATGCGGATGGGCACGATGTTGACCTCGAAGTGTTCCTTGACCGCGATCCCCCCGACGGGCGGCCGGTCGCGGCAGTAGTGGGTACTGACCGATGCGGATGGGCACGATGTTGACCTCGAAGTGTTCCTTGACCGCGATCCCTCCGACGGGCGGCCGGTCGCGGCAGTAGTGGGTACTGACCGATGCGGATGGGCACGATGTTGACCTCGAAGTGTTCCTTGACCGCGATCCCTCCGACGGGCGGCCGGTCGCGGCAGTAGTGGGTACTGACCGATGCGGATGGGCACGATGTTGACCTCGAAGTGTTCCTTGACCGCGATCCCTCCGACGGGCGGCCGGTCGCGGCAGTAGTGGGTACTGACCGATGCGGATGGGCACGATGTTGACCTCGAAGTGTTCCTTGACCGCGATCCCTCCGACGGGCGGCCGGTCGCGGCAGTAGTGGGTACTGACCGATGCGGATGGGCACGATGTTGACCTCGAAGTGTTCCTTGACCGCGATCCCCCCGACGGGCGGCCGGTCGCGGCAGTAGTGGGTACTGACCGATGCGGATGGGCACGATGTTGACCTCGAAGTGTTCCTTGACCGCGATCCCTCCGACGGGCGGCCGGTCGCGGCAGTAGTGGGTACTGACCGATGCGGATGGGCACGATGTTGACCTCGAAGTGTTCCTTGACCGCGATCCCCCCGACGGGCGGCCGGTCGCGGCAGTAGTGGGTACTGACCGATGCGGATGGGCGCGATGTTGACCTCGAAGTGTTCCTTGACCGCGATCCCTCCGACGGGCGGCCGGTCGCGGCAGTAGTGGGTACTGACCGATGCGGATGGGCACGATGTTGACCTCGAAGTGTTCCTTGACCGCGATCCCCCCGACGGGCGGCCGGTCGCGGCAGTAGTGGGTACTGACCGATGCGGATGGGCACGATGTTGACCTCGAAGTGTTCCTTGACCGCGATCCCCCCGACGGGCGGCCGGTCGCGGCAGTAGTGGGTACTGACCGATGCGGATGGGCGCGATGTTGACCTCGAAGTGTTCCTTGACCGCGATCCCTCCGACGGGCGGCCGGTCGCGGCAGTAGTGGGTACTGACCGATGCGGATGGGCACGATGTTGACCTCGAAGTGTTCCTTGACCGCGATCCCCCCGACGGGCGGCCGGTCGCGGCAGTAGTGGGTACTGACCGATGCGGATGGGCGCGATGTTGACCTCGAAGTGTTCCTTGACCGCGATCCCTCCGACGGGCGGCCGGTCGCGGCAGTAGTGGGTACTGACCGATGCGGATGGGCACGATGTTGACCTCGAAGTGTTCCTTGACCGCGATCCCCCCGACGGGCGGCCGGTCGCGGCAGTAGTGGGTACTGACCGATGCGGATGGGCACGATGTTGACCTCGAAGTGTTCCTTGACCGCGATCCCCCCGACGGGCGGCCGGTCGCGGCAGTAGTGGGTACTGACCGATGCGGATGGGCACGATGTTGACCTCGAAGTGTTCCTTGACCGCGATCCCCCCGACGGGCGGCCGGTCGCGGCAGTAGTGGGTACTGACCGATGCGGATGGGCACGATGTTGACCTCGAAGTGTTCCTTGACCGCGATCCCCCCGACGGGCGGCCGGTCGCGGCAGTAGTGGGTACTGACCGATGCGGATGGGCACGATGTTGACCTCGAAGTGTTCCTTGACCGCGATCCCCCCGACGGGCGGCCGGTCGCGGCAGTAGTGGGTACTGACCGATGCGGATGGGCACGATGTTGACCTCGAAGTGTTCCTTGACCGCGATCCCCCCGACAGGCGGCCGGTCGCGGCAGTAGTGGGTACTGACCGATGCGGATGGGCACGATGTTGACCTCGAAGTGTTCCTTGACCGCGATCCCCCCGACGGGCGGCCGGTCGCGGCAGAACACCCGCAGCGCCGCGCGCCGCGCCAGCGGGGCCCGCCCCGACGGCGCCTGAGGGACCAGCACCTGACACACAACACACCTCACTCACACCTCTCCAAAAATATCTATAAACATCATATTTTTAGCCTATGACCGGGTATGTATTCATTTGAATGTTTAGTAATGAGGCATTTTCGGAATTACAGAATATGAGTGGCGAGTGCTAAATGTGTGAAAACTTATTATAAACATTAACATATGTTTATTAAACTTCTTTAACAAAACAAAACATTGGCGCCATCTTTGACGAAATTGAAACCTTTTTTACAGGTATCTTCAAAACGCTTGTAAGCATTCTAAAACACCTCATTGCTGTTTTTTTTAATTAGTATTTATTTAACTAATAATAACATACCTCCGGGAAGGGTTCGTTGGGTAGCAGGTTCGTGACCCGCACGTATCCAACTTCCAGCTGATGCTCCACGGAGTCGTCGGATCGAGACGTCTTCGTGTATCTGTTATACATGGAAACGTCATTGTATAAATAACATTAAATTTTAAATAGATGATGGTGAGTTTTTTGTTTCTAAATTATATTTTACAGTTTTATATACAACTACCGGCCCGTTCCGGATTCGCTCGGATGATAACCTATATACCAACTGCATCGCCATCTGCCGGGCTGATTTGTGAATCTAAACCATCCAGGCCAAAAACGTACACAAAAATTCATTCAAATCGGTCCAGCCATTTAGGAAAAGTTCACTTACAACGAAAAGTGGCATTGATTTATGTATATATTTAGATCTATATATTCGTATCTGTTTGTGTACAGTAGTCTTGCAATCTCCCTAGATATCTTAAAGGCTTTTGACAGGGTCGGACATGACGGCCTTATAAGAGCAGGCTTTTCACAAATGATTTGTCTGGGTTTATAGCGCGGATATCGGACTTTTTGAGGGATCCATACGATGGATGAGGTCATTGATGGCTGCTTTTCGGATCAATGCCGGAGCCCCTCAGAGGTCGGTGCTCTCTGCAACGCTCTTTCTGTCGCATATCAACGATCTGTTGCAACCCGGTATCTTTAGGTACGCAGATATTAGCACCGTTGTAGAGAATTACATATCTGGCGCGAGAGCAAGTAGACAACAAATTCAGGTACTGAGAGTATGATCGAGCTTGTGAACTTGCCCCTTGAGGCAGTCTCTGTATGGGGCGATACGTAGCAAATTCCAGCAGTATGGAACAATGTACATATGTTTGGGCTAACGTCTGATTACATAGAGTTACGTAGAGCTATATAGAACTGCTTACAGCCGTAAGGATCTAGGTGCAATAGTATACATGTACGTACAAGCCGTATGGATCTACGTGGGTACTTACCTACTTACATCAACATCAACAGCCCACTAAACGTTCCCACTGCTGGGACTCGGGGCCTTCTCTCGCAAGGAGAGAGTTAAGGCCATAATCCACCACGCTGGCCCAGTGCGGGTTGGTGGATGACACATGACTTCGAAAGATTCTAGGTACATGTCGGTTTCCTCACGATGTTTTCCTTCACCGTTTTAAGTTGGCGGCATTACGCACATGACTTCGAAAAGACAATGGTGCGTGTGGGGTTTGAACCCGGGGTCTCCGGATCGGCAGGCGCCGTTCTCCCGACTAGACCAGCCGTAACTTTCATCACCTACATCAAGATGAAGCTAAATACAACCGTGTGACGGTAAATGGAGTGATAGTATGTGTGTACTCACAGGAAGTTGGTGAGCAGCAGGTCGGCGATGCCGAGCTGTCCGTCGGCGTCGGTGAGCCGCCAGCGCGCGCTCTTGAAGCAGATGTCGTTGTGTCGGTGCGGCTGCGCGCGCGCCGTGCGCACCGCGGCCGGCGCGCGCGCCGCCGAGCGCCACGCGCGCACCATGGCGTCCAGCTCCTCGCCCAGCGACCACACGCTCTCCTTGCACTCGTTCACCTGCGCGCGCGCACATTACACCCGGCCTGCAGCCGTCGTGGGACGCTGCGGCGGCACTACACTACTCTCACTCTAACTCTTACTTCGCTTCGGCATTTTGATATTTGAAGGGCCTATGGCAGTCAACCTCAGATGACCTTTACTTTTTTTTTTAAGTTAGCTTGTAAGTTTGATCCTATATCCAATAAAACTGAGTTAAGTCGCTTGGGAACCTTCTCGTGATGAAGCCGGTATTGCGGTGCGCCAATCTCCGTTCCCTGAGCCGGAAGGTAATAGGCGAAGGGGGCGAAAATCTGGCCCACCGCATGAGGACCAAGGGTGTGCAGATGTGAAGACGTGCTATGAAAGTTCTGGTGCACCGGTGACAAGGCTTTGTCCCTAAGGTGGGCTCGGAGCCGGACAAGTCGCAAGAATGCGAGAACGTCCCGGCATAAAGGTGTTCTGCGCAAATTATAGTCGGTAGTAGGGATAGGGGCACCACTTCTGATGCCGAGTGCAACAAAGGTTTTTTAGTTAACTTTATATCGACAACAAAATGCGATAAGATGTTTTCAAGCACTTTACACTAACATACACCTTATCTGCTTACGATTGATACAAAAGAACCGTGCGGAAAAACCTGATCTATTTACTTATTCTTTATCTAACTCAGTGATGGGCAAAGTACGGCCCGCGGGCCAACTCCGGCCCGCGAAAGTATTTAATCCGGCCCGCCAAGGGTCCATCGACATGGATAGTATATGGCCCGCTATAATTACGTTTTGACAAATTCAATCAGAAACCGATTGACTGATGAACATCTTTTCGCACAGCTGAAAGTTTCTTCTTCACAGCTGGAACCTGCTTTCGAAAATATTATGGAAAATCAAAAACAATTCCATATGTGTCACACGCCTAACATGGCGGGGCCTTTGAACAAATATTAAATTAATTATTATTTAAGGTAAATGCTAATTTGTAACATTTACCTATGTGTGAACTGCAATGTTTTTAATATACCTATTATGATTAAAAGCTTTAACACAAAATGCATTTTTTATAACTCTGGCCCTCCTCTAGAATTGATTAAACTTTGTGGCCCCCCATTAAAAAAGTTTACCCACCACTGATCTAACTGTACAATTATGTAGATCTAAGCCGAAGACATTGTTCTTTTGAACGTTTACCCGATACAATATGGACTTTATTTCGTTACAATCAAGTGTCTGTCGTCGTACTGTGTCTTACTCCTGCCCTTTTACTGCCTAATTTAAAAAGGGAGAGAAAAGATAGAGCAAAATCAAAGCTAGGAGCTTAGATAAAGAATAAGTTAATATATCAGGTTTTTCCGCACGGTTCCTTTATACCAATCGTAAAAAGATTGTATGCTAGCTATGGCAACAGAATGATGTTCCGCGACAAAAGTAAGACACTTCCACAAGTGACAAGACAAGAGCGATCAGACCCGTGCTTTCGGTGTATACTTTTGTTCTAACTCTATACGTAGTAAATGTAAACTCTTTGGCTAGGAGGCTAACACTGTTTTCGTTAGGCGGTGAGGCTGGTGAGTTGTGGGAGTAGTCACCTGATCGTCGAGGTTGTTGAGCTCGGCGATGGCGGCGGGGTCGTTCCCGGTGATGGAGCGGTTCTTCAGGTAGTACTCCTTCTCCAGCCGGCGCAGCTTAGCCAGCGACTCGCGCACCTGACGCAATATTGTATAACTCTTTATTACTACTACAATTTCACAATATTTCTTAACATGGTAATGGGTAATCAGCCTGCACCCTTTTAAGGGCATGAAAGGGGCATTAAGAACATTGAATATGTATGTATGACTTTTGTTCTACAGTTTAAAAAATTATATCGTATTTGTTTTTCTCCATCCAAAATAAAAAAGTATACTTGCCCGGTCTAAAAACAGAATTCTTCGTAACGCGCGCACTCTTTAAAGCTCGTTAAATGAAGTGCCAACACAAAAAAGAGCTAAATAATGCTAGAGAGAACAAAAAAACTAAAAGTTTTTTTGGGATAAGTAAAACTTGTAGAACAAGAGCTCCAGCTACCGCCCAATGCATCAAGATTATGCTGGACGACAAGATCCTCGAGATGGCCAAGTCCATTGAAGGGAACTCAAACGTCAAAGCGTGTTGGGAAAACTGGGAGGTGCCAAGAATACAATGGGTCAACGGAGTTCCAAGATGTGGAAAGACAACGTGGGTAATTAGACACTTCGACGTGGACAAAGACGCTATCATCACCACAACAACTGAGGCAGCAAAAGATCTAAGAGAGAAGCTATCGCACCGTATCGGAAACCTGGTCAAAACCAGAGTGCGAACTATGGCTTCTGCTCTGGTAAATGGTTTCGGAAAAGAGAAATTCAGCCGCCTCCTGGTGGATGAGGCTCTCATGAACCATTTCGGGGCCATTGTGATGGTCTCACGGCTGTCTAGTGTTGGCGAAAGAGACGTCAATCAGTTGCCTTACATCGATAGGGAAAATCTCTTCGAAATGAGGTATCACCGCCCGAACCTGGTAGCAAAGATCAGCCAGGAGTTGCTCTGCACACATCGCAACCCGATGGATGTTGCATATGCGCTGAGGGAAATATACTCAGGTATGTACTCCTCAGTACCCCGTATAAAGTCCCTAGAGCAGAGAAGGTATAAAGGAGCGCAAATAGCCGGCACCCAACCCAACACCCTCTTTTTAGTGCATACTCAAGAGGAAAAGGAGACCCTGACAAACCAGGGTTACGGGTCAGGCACCGGCTCACGCATCCTTACCATTCATGAAGCGCAGGGATTGACATACGAGTCGGTAATCGTAATTAAAACTAAGGCAAACATGCGAAACATGCTGCACGAGAGCGTGTCCCATGCGGTTGTTGCAATCTCACGGCACACGGGGACCTTCACATACTACGCTGACGACACCGACGACGCCATCGGTCGGTTCGTGCGGCGAGTGTTGGCTGCTTCACCAAAGACCATTCAAGATTTCAACCTGCAGATGGCCATTAGAGACAGAAATGCGGCTGTAGTGGAGGATCTGGGCCAGGAGGTGGCGAATTAGACAAAAGACGATGTCGAGTCGATTACTATCAGAATCCCAACCGGTAGTGATCGGCTCAACAGACGAAATCGGACTGACTAGCACTAGAATTACGTTTAAAATGTTCACCACCCCCCTACTCCCCCCCCCTTATTTTCCTCTTCTTCTCCTAATCCAAGAACTATGTAAATAAAAAAAGATTATTGGAATGACAAAAGTCACGGACCCCGGAGTCTGTGGAGTGTTTAAATTAAATATAAAAAAAGAGCTCCAGCTCATTGCAGGCTGATTACCAGTAATCCTATATACAATACAATTTATTTTTGCAGAGCAAAGGGCGGGTGGTACCAATGGGTTACATAAAGGTTTGGAGGATTTAGTGTACCACACCTTTGCCTTTTACACTCACGATACCATATGATCACATGTTAAATAACATTATCCAAAAAATATAATACTTTAAAAAAATATTAAAATGATAAATTGACTGTTATCTTAATCTTCTTAATATATATAAATCTCCTGTCACGATGTTTGTCCGCGATGGATTCCTAAACTACTTAACCGATTTTAAATTAAATTGGCACACCGCGAGCAGTCTGGTCCAACTTGAGAGATAGGATAGTTTTTATTTCGATTAATAGTCTTTAAACGACAATATCCGAGCGCAGCCGGAATGGGCCGCTAGTGTATTATATTTTTACTACTGTTGAGTAAAAGAAAGAACCTACAAGAAACCCGGCGGCATAAACAAAGCTGAAACTGTAAAACATCGACAGCGTATGACCCATCTGATAATTTTCCCACTCAGCCATCGTCTTCGGTAGTATAGTGGTCAGTATCCCCGCCTGTCACGCGGGAGACCGGGGTTCGATTCCCCGCCGGAGAGAATCTATTTTTTACAATTTGTGTCATCATATTTTGTTACATTCCACATAATACATATTAATATTATAAAGAGGAAATATTTTGTATCCTTAAAGAGTAAAGTCAAAAATTACTGGACTGTTTTCAAAAATTATTGAACGATTAGAATAGTACATTATAATTTTCCAACTAGAGAAATAGAGATCCCCATTAAAACTTTAATAATGTATTCCCAAAGTGTACAGAAAACTTAAAATATAGGTACTATTATTGCGGATTGCATGAATTGCATATTTTTTACTTTAAATTTTTTTAGTTATTTCAGATTCGTACTGATAATTTTGGCACATAAGTATCGTCTTCGGTAGTATAGTGGTCAGTATCCCCGCCTGTCACGCGGGAGACCGGGGTTCGATTCCCCGCCGGAGAGACCAATTTTTTTTTATTTCTCAAAAACCTTGTCAAATGTTAAGAAATAATCTATACGAAAATTATACAAAAAAAATATTTATAATTTAACTAGGTACTATAATTAATTCGTTTACATTTAAAACATTGTTAGGAATGTAATCTCAGAAACTACTGGACCAATTTCAATAATTCTTTCACCGTTGAATATGTAATCCCTGAGTGTTATAGGCCATCATTATGTACCACAGACGAAGACGGGGCGGACCGCTAGTATATAAAATAAATAGCCGCTCTACGCAGCTGACGTAATAGATATTAAATATTTTGACTTTTTCAATTGCATCTTTTTAACCGACTTCCAAAACGGAGGAGGTTATCAATTCGACCACCACGTTTTTAGGGTTCCGTAAAACGTAAAAACGGAACCCTTATAGATTCGTCATGTCTGTCTGTCTGTCTGTCTGTCTGTCTGTCTGTCTGTCTGTCTGTCTGTCCGTCCGTATGTCACAGCCACTTTTTGCCGAAACTATAAGAACTACACTGTTGAAACTTGGTAAGTAGGTGTATTCTGTAAACCGCATTAAGATTTCAACAGAAAAAATTAAAAAAAAGAAAAATGAGGGTTGCCCCCCATACTGAGAACTGAAACTCAAAATTTTTTTTTCATCAAACCTACACGTGTGGGGTGTCTATCGATAGGTTTTCAAAAATGATGTTGAGGTTTCTAAAATCATTTTCGTCTACACTGAATAATTTGCGCGAGAGATACTTCCAAAGTGGTAAAATGTGTGTCCCCCCCCCCTCTAACTTCTAAAGTAAGAGAATGAAAAATCTAAAAAAAATATATGATGTACATTACCATGTAAACTACCAACGAAAATTAGTTTGAACTCGATCTGATGAGTAGTTTTTTTTTAGTACGTCATAAATACACTATTATTGAAACTTCGATCAAAATTACAACGAACTACAAGAACTATGTGTACTATGTATATAATGTTACTTGCTGCAACGGAACCCTTCATGGGCGAGTCCAACTCGCACTTGGCCACTTTATTTTTTTATAAATTTTACCTGATTTCTCAAGAACGCCCCAACCGATTTAAAAATGTATTTTTGTATTCGGATTGGTATGCTTCCCGAATGGTCCCATTTTTATCGAAATCGGTGTGATAGTTTTTGAAATTTGAAGTAAAAACTAAAATTTGCCTACAATTTTGTCTGGATGACGTAGTTGTCGATTTCACATAAGTTATGAAACTCAATCCTGTCAACACGACATTGAGTAAATGCATTGATGAATACTTGTTTTGCACTAAAAAGGGTAAAATAAACTATTTTCTATAAAAAATGAAACCGACTTCTAAGCCAAAAATAGACACTCATAATCGAAAAATAAACAACTGATACAATTATTATTATGTCCTACTCACTCATATATTTGAAGTCGGTGCCAACCAAGTCTAACAGGTAGTAGATATATACTACTTACCTATGCCTACTTACTTCCAACGTGCATAGTCTGTCTACTAGCTTTTTGACTAGATTGGCAGATTGGCACCGAATATGTGAGTGAGTAGCACATAATAATAATTATTTTTTATGTCTATTTTTGGTTTAGAAGCCGGTTTCATTTTTTGTAGAAAATAGTTTATTTTGAAGTCAAAACATCTTTAGTATGGGCGAACAAAAATCATGGAACTCGTCATTGTCATCCCACGCTTTCATAGTCATAGTCATAGTCATAGTATTTATTCATAACCAATTATGTTACATGTCAAACTAAAAAAACATTATGTACCTATACGAAAATATCTCGGTATAGCCGATGATTAATTATTACATTATCACAGAATAAACTTACTACAAACAATCATTTAATATAATATGTACATACATATAATTATGTCAGATACTAATATAAAAATGTCAGGTCAAAATAAATTACTGATACCAATCAAATAATAATATAACATGTCACATAAAAATTAATGGAAAAATAATAATCAGATTAGAATATGAGCATGTCAGTTAAAAAAGTACTAATAGTAACAATTTGAGGATCAATTAAAAACAAACTAAACACAATTACTTAAAATAAAGAGCCTTTTAGTATTTCATCGAACTTATAGAATGCCTGTTCGATAAGCCAGTCTTTCAGTTTGCGCTTAAAATGCTCCTTTCGAGGGCGCATCGCGCACGTCCTGTGGCAACCTATTGTAGATGATTGGCGCTGTGGCGTGAACCAGCTTCCCGGTCCGAGAATATTTCCATGAACTCTTCACACGGGTGGGTTATACAGGGTGTTGTACTGTGTATATATTATATTATGTCACTGTAAAACTTTTTAGTTTGTAATTTAACAATCGTTTTAAGCGATAAGGCCGCCAATTAAAATGCTAAGTTAATAGTATTTTGTAATACATTTTCTGATTTTGTGGTTTTTAATAAAGAGTTGTCGCATTGTATTGTAATCGTTAGAATATAAATTAATCTAAGAAGATATCTAATATTCGTTAGATAATAAACTGACGGCATTTACATTTTTACGATGACTTAAACATACTGCAAAAAGTTATAACTTTTCACTTCTAGTCTAGGAAGTCGCTATATCTTGTTCAATTTTGTACCAGTAATTTTGACGCGTAGACATCGTCTTCGGTAGTATAGTGGTCAGTATCCCCGCCTGTCACGCGGGAGACCGGGGTTCGATTCCCCGCCGGAGAGAATTATTTTTTTGTTAACAAATTCATTATCATCTGGCATCAAAACCTCATACAATTAAATTTTTTTAAATTTATATCTTTATCTCAAATGTTGTATTATTTGTTTTGTTCTGAAATAATTACGGAAACCACATACACGCCAGCGATCACATTTTCAGACGGTGAATACATTGTTTATCATTCAGTTTATTACAGAGGTATCAGATAACCCAACAATCAAAGTTAATGCATTCATAAACTGAAGAACAAGCATGAAATCTGGTTTTATTATTTCTCAATTGGAAAGGTTAATGTACCGCCTTCTTTATTATTAGGAGAGTATTACACCAATCTTTGGGTAAAAAAAATTGTGTCTGCAGCTTGTGTATGAGGTGCCGGGGGTCCTGGTCCTGCTGCGCTGGGCTCCACCCACCTGTGTCTGGAGCTTGTGTATGAGGTGCCGCGGGTCCTGGTCCTGGCTCCACCCACCTGTGTCTGCAGCTTGTGTATGAGGTGCCGCGGGTCCTGGTCCTGGCTCCACCCACCTGTGTCTGCAGCTTGTGTATGAGGTGCCGCGGGTCCTGGTCCTGGCTGCACCCACCTGTGTCTGCAGCTTGTGTATGAGGTGCCGCGGGTCCTGGTCCTGGCTCCACCCACCTGTGTCTGCAGCTTGTGTATGAGGTGCCGCGGGTCCTGGTCCTGGCTCCACCCACCTGTGTCTGCAGCTTGTGTATGAGGTGCCGCGGGTCCTGGTCCTGGCTGCACCCACCTGTGTCTGCAGCTTGTGTATGAGGTGCCGCGGGTCCTGGTCCTGGCTGCACCCACCTGTGTCCACAGCTTGTGTATGAGGTGCCGCGGGTCCTGGTCCTGGCTGCACCCACCTGTGTCTGCAGCTTGTGTATGAGGTGGCGCGGGTCCTGGTCCTGGCTGCACCCACCTGTGTCTGCAGCTTGTGTATGAGGTGGCGCGGGTCCTGGTCCTGGCTGCACCCACCTGTGTCTGCAGCTTGTGTATGAGGTGGGGGGGGTCCTGGTCCTGGCTGCACCCACCTGTGTCTGCAGCTTGTGTATGAGGTGCCGCGGGTCCTGGTCCTGGCTGCACCCACCTGTGTCTGCAGCTTGTGTATGAGGTGCCGCGGGTCCTGGTCCTGGCTGCACCCACCTGTGTCTGCCGCTTATGTATGAGGTGCCGCGGGTCCTGGTCCTGGCTGCACCCACCTGTGTCTGCAGCTTGTGTATGAGGTGCCGCGGGTCCTGGTCCTGGCTGCACCCACCTGTGTCTGCAGCTTGTGTATGAGGTGCCGCGGGTCCTGGTCCTGGCTGCACCCACCTGTGTCTGCAGCTTGTGTATGAGGTGCCGCGGGTCCTGGTCCTGGCTGCACCCACCTGTGTCTGCAGCTTGTGTATGAGGTGCCGCGGGTCCTGGTCCTGGCTGCACCCACCTGTGTCTGCAGCTTGTGTATGAGGTGCCGCGGGTCCTGGTCCTGGCTGCACCCACCTGTGTCTGCAGCTTGTGTATGAGGTGCCGCGGGTCCTGGTCCTGGCTGCACCCACCTGTGTCTGCAGCTTGTGTATGAGGTGCCGCGGGTCCTGGTCCTGGCTGCACCCACCTGTGTCTGCAGCTTGTGTATGAGGTGCCGCGGGTCCTGGTCCTGGCTGCACCCACCTGTGTCTGCAGCTTGTGTATGAGGTGCCGCGGGTCCTGGTCCTGGCTGCACCCACCTGTGTCTGCAGCTTGTGTATGAGGTGCCGCGGGTCCTGGTCCTGGCTGCACGCACCTGTGTCTGCAGCTTGTGTATGAGGTGCCGCGGGTCCTGGTCCTGGCTGCACCCACCTGTGTCTGCAGCTTGTGTATGAGGTGCCGCGGGTCCTGGTCCTGGCTGCACGCACCTGTGTCTGCAGCTTGTGTATGAGGTGCCGCGGGTCCTGGTCCTGGCTGCACCCACCTGTGTCTGCAGCTTGTGTATGAGGTGCCGCGGGTCCTGGTCCTGGCTGCACCCACCTGTGTCTGCAGCTTGTGTATGAGGTGCCGCGGGTCCTGGTCCTGGCTGCACCCACCTGTGTCTGCAGCTTGTGTATGAGGTGCCGCGGGTCCTGGTCCTGGCTGCACCCACCTGTGTCTGCAGCTTGTGTATGAGGTGCCGCGGGTCCTGGTCCTGGCTGCACGCACCTGTGTCTGCAGCTTGTGTATGAGGTGCCGCGGGTCCTGGTCCTGCCGCAGCTGCAGCTGGAAGCGCATGCGCGCGCGGCGCTCCAGCGTGCGGCGCCGCTCGGGCTCCACGTGCAGCACCACGTTGTTGATCACGTCCAGCAGCATCGCGTACTGGAACCACAACACACTCTCTGTAGGTACAACTCTCTCGCTATTATCATACCATATTTAGGCACTTTTTGAAGTGAACACTTGTTAAGGTGCGCCTAGACAGATATTTCGTGGGCTGTAAATTAGATTCTAGCGTCACGCTCGGGTATGATAAGAAATCTTCGGGTAAACTCGGGACCATGGCTATTGGCCATTTAGAAATGCGTCAGCCAATGACAAATGCTGAAAGGGCGTGGTCTCGGCATCATGCCATGGCTATCTAGAAATGCATCAGCCAATAGGAAATGCTTACGCATTTCTAGATGGCCACGCCCTCCGGTTACACACGTGTAGGTTAGCACTTCTTTTGGTGGGTTGTGAATTGATCTCAAGCGTCACGCTCGACAATGGCAGGAATCATCGAGAGAATTCGGGACCATGACCATCTAGAAAAATAGATAGCCATGCTTAGAAGACTTATTATTAGAAAGTCACTGTGCTGTTACGTGCATGTTGCTTACCATCAGGCACATGTCCTGCTCGTCTCGTCACTCTATACTATAAAAAAAATGGCAGTAATAGGAACTGCCGTTTGAAATAAAAACTTATAACTCAGAATATGATAGCTTACTTTGGAAATTACGCGGGTGAAACTGGAGGGTGTGACCATAAGCATGACCATCTAGAAATGCTAACGCATTTCCGGATGGCCATTGGCCATGGTCCCAAGTTTGCCCGTAGATTTCTTATCATTCCCGAGCGTGACGCTAGAATTCGTGTCAAAAGAAGTTTTCATTTCAAAACAAACTCCCCTTCCCCCTGGGTCCATCTCTGATCGTACCTGCAGCGAGTTGGTGCAGACGTCGAGGTCGTGGTGCATGAGCGTGAAGGAGTCGTAGGGCCCCTCCCCCTCCCCGCCGCCCGCGCCGCCCACCTCCTCCTGCGACACGTAGTAGAACTCGCACGCGCACCGCGACACTATCCTTTGGAGCTGGAAACATACACGCAGAAAATCTAGTACCTTTCGTAGTTTTCATTTCATTTGATTTTATTCTAAATAGAAAATCGCACACAACGTAAAATTTGAGGCGAATGGAAACACTAATGAGTTTTAAAGTTTGAAGTTCTTGGCCTTATACAGCTTGGATGTTTGTTACTGAATCACGTGGGAATGTCTGAACGGATCGAGTTGAAATTTGGAATATAGTTAGATCATAGTTTGGAATAACACATAGTAGGTTACTTCTCTTCGCAGCAAAATAGTGGGAACGGAAACTGCGCTGGTCAAACCGTAGGCCTTGCTAGTTGAAAGCAAAAGAGAGGCGGCCGATGAGAGCCGCCACGGCGTGTTTAGAAGCTAAAAATCCAGAAGTAACCAAATGATTAAATGTGCAACTTCTTGTTTATGTTTTGTAAGATAAGTATTCAGTGTTTTCGCGTATCTGTACTTTGTTCTTTTTTCTTTATAACTACCTCAGTTATTTTTTATAAAATTAACATCAACTATATATTTAAAGATAGACACCTAAAATTATTTATTACTTTGCAGGTATAACTCAATATTTAACTAATTTGTTTGTACTTTGTTCTATTTAGAGTGTTTATTTTTGTGTGACACTGACAGTTCTATGTTTTGATGTTTATTTTTTCACGGATTTTTTTTTGTCTTTGTTTCACCTTGCATCATCATACAGCTGAGTCTAGTGTTAGTTGACGACTAATAATAATTTTATTACAAACGCAACGCTGCACTTATCTTGCATCTGCACTCATAAAATATTATGAAAACTTTCCGGCAGGTATCTCAGAGTGATTAGTCAGTGTATTGGTGTAGTTTTTAGAAATTGTGTTGTGTTGATAGTCGTGTATTTATTTGTTTACTTATTATTAATTATTTAATTTTTATTGATATTTGGTACGATATTATGTTAAATATTTTGAAGGATACTCAAAACTCACCCTAATGACATAAACAAACAAAGGTACGTCGAATTACGGAATCGCTGTAACAAGGTGTGTAGAGATGCCCAACGACGCCATATTTTCAATTCAGTGCAAGACAAAGATCCAGCTAAAGTCTGGAAATTTCTCAGATCGTTAGAGAGTCGGAAAACCTAAGCAAGATACTATTCCTAAAAACCTAGATATACATGCGCTAAATAAACATTTCTGTGTCTCTCCTACTATGGATGCTTTTTCGAAATCCAGCACGTTAAATCTTATTTCCAATCTTGCGGCTTCTGACCAACCTGTTTTTAATTTTTGTCAATTTACTGATAGTGATGTTAGGAAGAGCATACTCTCCATTTCCTCAAACGCCGTGGGACTTGACTCAATTAGTCGAAATATGATTGTCCCCATCCTTGATCCCTTGCTAACTATCTTATGTCACATTTTTAACTTCTCAATATCGAATGGCGTGTTTCCTTCCTCATGGAAAGAAGCACAAATTGTTCCTTGCCAAAATAAGCTAACCCTCAATCCTTTTCTGAATACCGTCCCATTTCTATCCTTCCCTTCCTGTCCAAAGTCCTAGAACATCTTGTTTACAACCAGTTAAGTTTTTATCTTAATAAAAATAACCTCCTCAATCCTTTTCAGTCAGGTTTTCGTCCGGGGCACAGTACGGTTACAGCACTAGTTAAAATCACAGATGACATTCGTCTAGGTATGGAAAATGGCAACTTAACCGTGCTGGCGCTTCTGGACTTCAGTAATGCCTTTTGCTCTGTAGATTTTGATGTCCTCCTCGCAATACTTCGCTCTTCCAACATTTCTCCTACAGTAATAGACTGGTTTCAAAATTACCTGTACGGGCGTCGCCAGAGGATCCGCCTTGAAGATAAATATTATTCTTGGTGTGTCACTTCGGCTGGTGTGCCGCAGGGTGGCGTCTTATCTTCCTTACTTTTCGCTCTTTTTATTAATGCAATATCTCGTAATCTTTCTTCATCCTACCACCTCTACAAAGACGACCTGCAATTATATTGTCAAGCGCCATTGGGATGGCTGTCGGAAGCTATTGAGTCTTTAAACGTTGACTTGCGTCATATATTACAATGGAGCATTTCTTTCGGCTTGAAGGTGAACCCCACAAAGACACAAGTTATTGTTATGGGCAGTTCTCGTTTTATTGATCAAATTGATTGGAACTCACTTCCACAGGTGATATTTGATGGGGTTATAATACCTTTCAGTAACACTATTCGTAACTTGGGTGTAATATTTGACCGACATTTATCTTGGGGTCCTCAGATTACTGAAACGAGCCGTAGAATATTTGCATCCGGAGGATCCTTACGCAGGTTGCGTAATTTCCTTCCAACCACTACTAAAACTGCGCTTGCTCAATCACTCTTGCTCCCTATTCTCGATTATGCTGATGTTTGCTATCTTGATCTCACAGAAGAGCAGCTATCTAAGCTTGAACCCCTTCAGAATTACTGCATCAGGTTCATATTTGGCTTGCGCAAGTATGACTGTTCCGTATAATCGGGCAACATTATATCGGCCATCGAAATATAGCGGATCTATGGTTGACAGCCGGCTGTCACTTTTACTCTTTTGTTTTTGTCGCTGGAACGACGAGTCATGTTTTCTATAATCTGATGTTTTTCGGGATAAAAACGTAATATAGTGCTACGGGAATAGACTATTGTGCGGGAACACGTTATTAACATTAATTGTGACTACTGGATTAGTGCTGGACTATTATTTGTGAAGTGGCTACTGGATTGGCCCTTTTCTACAACGCCGGACCGTTGCTTCTGCTGGAACGGGAATTCGGGAGGTCGCCTCGATATCGCCTGGTTTGGTTCTTCCCACATTCCCATTTGATCCCTACCTACATTCCTGTCGTACCAAACTGGGCTTTGGATAGCGCCAGGAACAATAGGTAAGTGTTTAACTTGTCAAAATTGTGGGGGTAAATATTAAAATCGGTATAAACGTAAATAATTTGTTTTTGAGACTTGCTATGGGCCCCAGGTCGGTATTTCTGGTATTATATTAAACATTTTTTGGTAGCAGAGCGTAGTTAACCGTAAATACCCCGTTTTTGTTTTTAGTTTTCTGGGAAAATATATCGGGTAGGCCAGATATTTGGGGGTTCCCAGTTTATAATTTCTCCCCAAACTGTCGGGAAATTAGTATTAGGTGGTATCCGGCTTGATAGGTTGCGGATATAATTGTTGTGACATTGTCCGAACTTTAGGTTAATTTAAAATTTAAATTTAAATTTAAAATGGCTTCGGATTTGGCCAACCAGCTCCGATGGTTCGAATCCTTACAAGGATTGGTCGGCCGGAGAGACCGGGAGGAGGCGCTGCTAAACAGGGCAGAACAGCTCGACAGGCGCCTGGAGGTCGCTGAGAGGAGCACAGGATCGCTGCGGGATGCAAGGCCGTCTCCACCTGAGGAGCAGATGGAGAGGATCGAGGCGGACATGCGGCGCATTCTGGACTTGTACGACGAGGTCTCCGAAGGGGTTCGCCAGCTGGAGAGGTCTCGTCAGGGAAGGGCGAACTCGGGACCCGTCATCAGGAATGCGGGTTCGGGTGTAGTGGGACGCCTTCCCACCCTGGACTTGCCCAGGTTCACAGGTAACCTGCGAGAGTGGAGCGGCTTCCGGAGTATGTTCGCCTCTCTCGTAGATTCACGCACCGACTTGACGAGGGCGGAGAAACTGGCGTATCTCCGCACGTCACTGGAGGGTGAGGCACTCTCCCTGATCCAGCACCTGGAGCTGGACGACGACAACTTCGGCACGGCGATGGAGTTGCTGGAGACGAGGTTCCAAAACCCTCGGCTCCTCGCCGACGCTCACGTGTTCCAAATACTGGGGCTGCCGAAGGTGACTGAGAGGTCTCAGTTGAGGCCGCTAATCCTCACGCCCGTGAAGGTGGCGTACAACGCCTTGCGCAGCTTGGGACTGCCAGTAGAACACTGGTCGTTTCTACTGGTCCACATTCTGCTGGGCAAGGTGCCGCTGGAGTTGCGCGCCCGGTTCGAGCGGGAAAGGGGCCTTCACGGCGACCCGAAGGTCTTCCCCACGTTCGAGGAGCTGCTTCGGGTCCTGGAGTGGGAGGCGAGGATGGTCGAGTCGGCGCCGCAGGAGGCGCAGCCCGCCGCTTCAGCTCGTGGCCCTGCCGGAACAGGACCGCGACCTACCAATCCCCGCACTCAGGGTGGGGTAAAGCGGACGGCGACGGTGACGACTGCGTCGGAGCAGGAGTGCCCGAACTGTGGCCAGCTTCACGCGCTGGTGCAGTGTCCGGCCCTGCTTGCGCGGACGACTTCCGAACGACGAGGGATCGTTCGGCGGTTGCGTCGGTGCTACGGGTGCCTGGGGGGTCATTTGTACAATGACTGCCCCACGGCACGGCCGTGTCCTGGGTGTGGGGGACCACACCATCAGCTCTTGTGCGTCAGGAGCGATGGTGCTGGTCGACAGCCCTCAGGGAGGGGGCCCTCCACGGGCGGGGGCGCTCCCACGCAGAGCCACGCATTGTACAACAATGAAGTGGCTACAGCGTGGAGCACACCCCCTCCACCCTAACCCACGGCAGCACCGGGCAGCCCAACAAGGGGCGTCCTACACGCGGCTCGGTCACCGACCTCACAGCCCGCGCGGACGCGGGCGAACTGGAGAGGTGGAAGGGTGATACCGGAATCACCACGGGGGCCACCTCCCCAGCGTTATCCTTCTCCGCCGCTGGATCCACGACCAATAGAATGGAGGGCGTACACGCCTCCCCTCCATGAACATCCGAGGCTGGATTACCACCCGCCCTACTTTAGGTACGGCAGGGCAGCTGGATATGCCCCCCCTCCGATGGCCCTTTGCACTCGGCAGCCATACTGGGCTGGGCCCGGTAGTCCGACGGGTTCGGACGGGCCTCGGAGGGATTGACTAGCCTCCGTTCCCTTGGCACAGGATCAACCGGTGGTCCTGCTGCCCACCCTCTGGTTAAGGGTTTGGGGTCCAAGAGGCGACTACGTCCGGATACGAGCGCTCTTGGACACAGGGTCCCAGGGGTGCATTTTGACAACCCGGGTTGCTCATCGCCTGGGCCTGGCTAGGTTTCCGTCACCGACTCCGTTGCGGGGAGTCGGGAACACAGAGGTGCGGTCGGCTGGACAGACCCGCCTCTCCTTCTCGTCCGTACATTCCTATTCGGAAAGGATTGCGGTCAGGGCCACCGTCATGGATTCGGTAGTCGGTTGGCTTCCTCAGGCGGACATAGATCCGGATCTTTTGTCCTGTACTAAGGGTCTCAGGTTGGCGGATCCCCGCTTCGGGATGGCGGGTCCGGTAGACCTTTTGTTGGGTTCTGATGTACTGGGTTACATCATGAACGGGAAGCCTAGACTGTTGGACCAGTCTTCGCTGATGGCGCTGCCCACCATCTACGGGAACGCCATTTTGGGAATGGTGGATGAGTGGCAGCAGTCGAATCAGGCTTCTTTTACGGGAACGGCCCTCGCTCAGATCATGCAGAGGTTCTGGGAGATCGAAGAGCCGCCTACCGTGTCTCGGCTGGATCCCGAGCACGTGGAGTGTGAGAACTTTTATCAGGCTCACACTCGGAGAATGGTTTCTGGGCGATTGGAGACTAGGCTGCCTTTCCGGGATAACCCCCCGCGTCTGGGCCAGTCTCGATCATTGGCCGAGAAAAGGCTCAGGTCCATGGAGCGACGCATGGCTCGAGATCCTGTACTTCGGGAAAAGTACATCGAGTTCATGAGGGAGTATGAGGCACTGGGCCACATGTCTCCGGCTCGCGACGACTGGTCGACCATGGACCACTACTTTTTGCCTCATCACGCCGTTTTGAAGGCGTCGACGGGCAAACTCAGGACGGTGTTCGATGGATCCGCTCCGACTTCGACAGGAGTGTCACTGAACCAGTGCCTCCACGCTGGACCGAAGTTACATCGGGATATTGTAGACATCATCCTGAATTTCCGTAGGCATCAGGTGGTGTTGGGAGCGGACATCCGTATGATGTTCCGACAAACGGTCATACACCCCGAGGACAGGAGGTTCCAGTCGATCCTCTGGCGGGAAAGTCCTCAGGACCCTATGATGGTGTATGAGTTGAACACCAACACCTATGGGTTGAGATCAAGCCCCTTCATTGCGATCCGCTCACTGCTGGAGTTGGCGGAGCAAGAACGGGCTCGGTACCCACGTGCAGCCGCAGTTCTGGAGCGCGACCTGTACGTGGACGACGTTTGCACTGGCGCGCAGACGGTGGAGGAAGCTCTGTTGCTCCGGGATGGTTCAAGTGGTTGCCTCTCCGTCGTCGCCGGGATGCACACATACTTTCTCTCCTATATAATATTATTTTCCTTCCCTCGTCCCCCTGTTACCTTCGAGAACGCTTTCAGTTTCGCCAATCTCTTCTTCCCAGATTACTGAGAGCATCAGATAACCTCACGCTTGATATCCCTCGACACTCTACAACATTTTACTCTTCCTCTTTCACTGTGAGGGCTGTTAGGTTGTGGAACGCGCTACTATTGGAAATTAGGCGTGCCCAGTCCCTAGCTGTTTTTAAATGTCGGGTTAAAGACTTTTATCTAGAGTGTTTTCAATTACTGGATTAGTGCTGCTATTATTGTGTAAAAGTGGGCTACTGGACGGGCCCCTTCCTCCAACGTCGGATCGTTAAACGCCGGATCGTAGTGCCGGTGGACTACGCTACAAAAGTCGGGATTGTAGAACAGGAATTAGACGACGGATGCTCCCTGGTTTGGTCTTCCCCATTCCTTCCAAATCTGTTCCTTTATCCTTGACGGCCAAACTGGGTTTTGGACGGCGCCAAGGACAATAGGTAAGTTTAATTTGTACATTTACGGGGGACAAGTAAAATCGGTTTTAGCCACTTAATTTAATATTTTAAATCTCGCTGATGGGCCCCGAGACGATAGTTCTGGATAATTATTGAACATTTTCTGGTAGCAGAGCGTGGTTAACCGTAAATACCCCTTTTTTTGTTTTTATTTTTCTGGGAAAATATATCAGGTAGGCCAAATATTTGGGGGTTCCCAGTTTATAATTTCTCCCCAAACTGTCGGGAAATTGGTATTAAGTGGTATCCGGCTTAATAGGTTGCGGATATAATTGTTGTGACATTGTCCGAACTTTAAGTTAATTTAAAATTTAAATTTAAAAATGGCTTCGGATTTGGCCAACCAGCTCCGGTGGTTTGAATCCTTACAAGGATTGGTCGGCCGGAGGGACCGGGAGGAGGCGCTGTTAAACAGGGCAGCGCACCTCGACAGGCGCCTGGAGGTCGCTGAGAGGAGCACAGGATCGCTGCGGGATGCAAGGCCGCCTCCAACTGAGGAGCAGATGGAGAGGATCGAGGCGGACATGCGGCGCATTCTGGAATTGTACGACGAGGTCTCCGAAGGGGTTCGCCAGCTGGAGAGGTCTCGTCAGGGGAGGGCGAACTCGGGACCCGTCATCAGGGATGCGGGTTCGGGTGTAGTGGGACGCCTTCCCACCCTGGACTTGCCCAAGTTTACAGGTAACCTGCGAGAGTGGAGCGGCTTCCGGAGTATGTTCGCCTCTCTCGTGGATTCACGCACGGATCTGACGAAGGCGGAGAAACTGGCCTATCTCCGCACGTCACTGGAGGGTGAGGCACTCTCCCTGATCCAGCACCTGGAGCTGGACGACGACAACTTCGGCACGGCGATGGAGTTGCTGGAGACGAGGTTTCAAAATCCTCGGCTCCTCGCCGACGCTCACGTGTCACAAATTCTGGGGCTGCCGAAGGTGACTGAGAGGTCTCAGTTGCGGCCACTAATCCTCACGCCCGTGAAGGTGGCGTACAACGCCTTGCGCAGCTTGGGACTGCCAGTAGAACACTGGTCGTTTCTGCTGGTCCACATTCTGCTGGGCAAGGTGCCGCTGGAGTTGCGCGCCCGGTTCGAGCGGGAAAGGGGCCTTCACGGCGACCCGAAGGTCTTCCCCACGTTCGAGGAGCTGCTTCGGGTCCTGGAGTGGGAGGCGAGGATGGTCGAGTCGGCGCCTCAGGAGGCGCAGCCCGCCGCTTCAGCTCGTGGCCCTGCCGGAACAGGACCGCGACCTGTGAATCCCCGCACTCAGGGTGGGGTGAAGCGGACGGCGACGGTGACGAGTGCGTCGGAGCAGGAGTGCCCGAACTGTGGCCAGCCTCACGCGCTGGTGCAGTGTCCGGCCCTGCTTGCGAGGACGACTTCCGACCGACGAGGGATCGTTCGGAAGTTGCGTCGGTGCTACGGGTGCCTGGGGGGTCATTTATTCAATGCCTGCCCCACGGCACGGCCGTGTCCTGGGTGTGGGGGACCACACCACCAGCTCTTGTGCACCAGGAGCGATGGTGCTGGTCGACAGCCCTCAGGGAGGGGGCCCTCCACGGGCGGGGGCCCTCCACGGGCGGGGGCGCTCTCACGCAGAGCCACGCATTGTATAACAATGAAGTGGCTACAGCGTGGAGCACGCCCCCTCCACCCCAACTCACGGCAGCACCGGGCAGCCCAACAAGGGGCGTCCTTCACGTGGCTCGGTCACCTCGGTCACAGCCCGCGCGGACGCGGGCGAACTGGAGGGATGGAAGGTTGATACCGGAGTCACCACTGGGGTCACCTCCCCAGCGTTACCCTTCTCCGCCGCCGGATCAGCGACTAATGCAATGGAGGCCGTTCACGCCTCCCCTCCACGAATATCCGAGGCTGGACTACCACCCGCCCTACTTTCGGTATGGCAGGGCGGCTGGATATGCCGATGGCCCTTTGCACTCGGCAGCCATACTGGTATGGGCCTTGTAGTCCGACGGGTTCGGACGGGCCTCGGAGGGATTGACTAGCGTCCGGTCCCTTGGCACAGGATCAACCGGTGGTCCTGCTGCCCACACTCTGGTTAAGGGTTTGGGGTCCCAGAGGCGACTACGTCCGGATACGAGCGCTCTTGGACACAGGGTCCCAGGGATGCATTGTGACAACCCGGGTTGCTCATCGCCTGGGCCTGGCTCGGTTTCCGTCGCCGACTCCGTTGCGAGGAGTCGGGAACACAGAGGTGCGGTTGGCTGGACAGACCCGCCTCTCCTTCTCGTCCGTACATTCCTATTCGGAAAGGATTGCGGTCAGTGCCACCGTCATGGATTCGGTTGTCGGTTGGCTTCCTCAGGCGGACATAGATCCGGATCTTTTGTCCTGTATTAAGGGTCTCAGGTTGGCGGATCCCCGCTTCGGGATGGCGGGTCCGGTCGATCTGTTGTTGGGTTCTGATGTACTAGGTCACATTATGAATGGGAAGCCTAGACTGTTGGACCAGTCTTCGCTGATGGCGCTGCCCACCATCTACGGGTACGCCATTTTGGGAATGGTGGATGAGTGGCAGCAGTCGAATCAGGCTTCCTTTACGGGAACGGCCCTCGCTCAGATCATGCAGAAGTTCTGGGAGATCGAAGAGCCGCCTACCGTCTCTCGGCTGGATCCTGAGCACGTGGAGTGTGAGAACTTTTATCAGGCTCACACTCGGAGAATGGTTTCTGGGCGATTGGAGACTAGGCTGCCCTTCCGGGATAACCCCCCGCGTCTGGGCCAGTCTCGATCATTGGCCGAGAAAAGGCTCAGGTCCATGGAGCGACGCATGGCTCGAGATCCTGTACTTCGGGAAAAGTACATCGAGTTCATGAGGGAGTATGAGGCACTGGGCCACATGTCTCCGGCTCGCGACGACTGGTCGACCATGGACCACTACTTTTTGCCTCATCACGCTGTTTTGAAAGCGTCGACAGGCAAACTCAGGACGGTGTTCGATGGATCCGCTCCGACTTCGACAGGAGTGTCACTGAATCAGTGCCTCCACGCAGGACCGAAGTTACATCGGGATATTGTAGACATCATCCTGAATTTCCGTAGGCACCAGGTGGTGTTGGGAGCGGACATCCGAATGATGTTCCGACAAACGGTCATACACCCCGAGGACAGGAGGTTCCAGCTAATCCTCTGGCGGGAAAGTCCTCAGGACCCTATGATGGTGTATGAGTTGAACACCAACACCTATGGGTTGAGATCAAGCCCCTTCATTGCAATCCGCTCACTGCAGGAGTTGGCGGAGCAAGAACGGGCTCGGTACCCACGTGCAGCCGCAGTTCTGGAACGCGACCTATACGTGGACGACGTTTGCACTGGCGCGCAGACGGTGGAAGACGCTCTGTTGCTCCGGGATGAGCTCACAGAGCTTCTCGCATCTGGAGGCTATGAGCTTCGAAAATGGCTCTCTAACGACCCCAACGTCCTGGCTGGTATCCCGGACGATCACCAGCAGGATCCCGGGCTCTTCGAAGAAGGTGACGATCCGCACGGGATTGCGGTTCTGGGCATGCAGTATCAACCGGTTGCTGACATCTTCACCTTTCGGGTGGCACTGGAAGCCACACGCGCGTGGACAAAACGGACGGTTTTGTCCACCATCGCCAGGATGTTTGATCCAAACGGTTGGATCAGTCCGGTTCTGTTCGCAGCCAAGTGTCTGTTACAGCGACTTTGGACTCTGAAGGTCTCATGGGACGACCCCCTGGTCGGAGACTCGCTTAACATTTGGCTTCGTTTGATATCTGACCTCGAAACGGTCAATCGAGTGGCGTTGCCCCGGCGCATTCTGCCACCAGGCTGTAGTCGGATCAGCCTGCACGGGTTCTGTGATGCGTCCGAGCTGGGCTATGCCGCATCTGTGTACTTACGTACAGTTGACGCTGGAGGCCAGGTTAATGTCACGCTCTTATTGGGGAAGAGCAAGGTAGCTCCTATCAGGACACGACTCACTATTCCGAAATTGGAATTGAGCGGAGCCACATTACTTGCTCGGCTGCTTAAGCACGTATATCAGGAACTGTCCACCTCGATAGACATCCGGAATGTCTATGCGTGGTCAGACAGTCAGGTCGTACTTGCCTGGTTAAGAGCAGCCCCTCACACCTTGGAGACTTTTGTGGGAAATCGGGTTTCCCAAATCCAAAACATTGGACTGGACATGGTTTGGAGACATGTCCCGGGTGAGTTGAACCCCGCTGACTATGCTTCGCGCGGCTGTTCCGCGCCGGAGCTAGTTGATCACCCCTTATGGTGGGGTCCGGACTGGCTGCGGGAGCCAGAAGCTTCCTGGCCAGCTCTCGGCGCGGACTCGGAGCGAGCGGAGCTGCCCGGAGTCCGCGTGCATGCGATTGTGGCGGAAGTGCCCCCAGACCCTGATTGGTTGACGGGTCGTTACAGCAAGTTGGATAAACTGTTGGGGGTAACTAGCTGGATTAAGCGCTTCATCCACAACTGTCGTTACCCTCGTCAGAAGATGTGTGACCAGATCGCCACTGTGGAGGAGCGTCGGAGTTCCTTGCTGCACCTCATTCGGCTGGTGCAGGGTGAGAGGTTTCCGACGGAACTTGAGGCGCTGCGCTGCGGTCGCGCTCGCTTGAAGGGTGCGGTCGCTAAATTGAATCCTTTCACAGATCAGGATGGTCTTCTGCGCGTAGGAGGTCGGCTGCGGAAAGCCAACCTGCCGTACGGCAGCAAACACCCCTTGTTGCTACCTAAAGGAGGTCCTCTGGTGGACCTGCTGATCTCCGATCGGCATATCAGTAACGCGCACGCGGGATGTGGCGCGCTTCTCGCTGTGTTGCAGCGTGAATTCTGGATCTTGTCGGCTCGCAGGGCGGTCCGAAAGGTGCTGTTTATATGTGTCCCTTGTTATAGGCTCAAGGCGTCTACCATGCAGCCCATGATGGGAGATCTTCCTCCGGATAGGATTTCTCCCTCGAGGCCGTTCGACGGGGTCGGAACGGACTTCGCTGGGCCCTTCTCGGTCAAGTCATCGACGTTGCGTAACGCCAAGGTCGTTAAAGCCTACCTGTGCGTCTTTGTGTGTTTGGCTACCAAAGCAGTCCACCTGGAGCTGGTCTCTGCGCTGTCTACGGAGGCCTTTGTCGCGGCGCTGGATCGCTTTGTAGCGCGAAGAGGAGTACCCTCTTTAATACGTTCGGACAATGGCACAAACTATCGAGGAGCGGCGAATTATTTACGCGAAGTTAATAATTTTTTAAATTCTGGTAATAATAGTTTAAGTCTGGCTCTCGCCCAACGGGGAATCAGCTGGCAATTTAGTGTGCCGGCCTGTCCTCACTGGGGAGGAATTTTTGAGGCTGCGGTGAAGTCTGCTAAAACCCATCTCCGCCGTGTCATCGGGGAGACCGTGTTAACTTGGGAAGAGTTAGTTACAGTACTTTGCCGCGTGGAGGCAGTGCTTAATTCCCGTCCTCTCTGTCCAATCTCGCCTGACCCTAACGATCTAGAAGTCTTGACGCCGGGTCACTTCATGATCGGTCAGCCTTTAACCGCGTTGCCGGAGTATCCCTGGAAGGATGAGCGCCCCGGACGCCTGTCCCGTTTTCAGTTATTGCAGCAAATAAGTCAAGACTTCTGGAGGCGCTGGTCGGCCGAGTACTTGCATCTGTTGCAACAACGGGTAAAATGGACAGATAGGACGGAGGCCCCTCGGGAAGGGGACTTAGTATTATTAAAAGAGGCAAATTTGGCCCCCCTACTCTGGCGTAGGGGATGTATTTTAAAATTGATATCTGGTACTGATGGCACACCCCGCGTGGCGGAGATTCTGGTTTCTGTTTCCAGACTTCAGCGCGCGGTGTCCTCTCTGGCCCGCTTGCCTCTTTATTAGATATACGTATTTTTCAAGGTTAAAATTTAATTTTATTTTATTACTATTTTTGGTAAAGTTTTTTTTGGTTTGATTTCCACTTTCGGGTCAAAGTTGGGAATTTCGTTTTATTTGGGGTCCGGATACTACTAAATACTGGTTACTAAAATTGACCTGGAGTTCAATTGGTCGGGGGTTTTGTTCCGTATAATCGGGCAACATTATATCGGGCCGGCGTTTAGCGTGTCTGTGGTCGCCGGCTGTCAATCATACGTTGTCTCTGGTCGCGGGAACGACTCTCACTTGTTTTTTTTTGTTCTGGATAACATTTTTTTCAATTACTGGATTAGTGCTGCTATTATTGTGTAAAAGTGGGCTACTGGACGGGCCCCTTCCTCCAACGCCGGATCGTTGAACGCCGGATCGTAGTGCCGGTGGACTACGCTACAAAAGTCGGGATTGTAGAACAGGAATTAGACGACGGATGCTCCCTGGTTTGGTCTTCCCCATTCCTTCCAAATCTGTTCCTTTATCCTTGACGGCCAAACTGGGTTTTGGACGGCGCCAAGGACAATAGGTAAGTTTAATTTGTACATTTACGGGGGACAAGTAAAATCGGTTTTAGCCACTTAATTTAATGTTTTAAATCTCGCTGATGGGCCCCGAGACGATAGTTCTGGATAATTATTGAACATAGAGTCTTAGTTGCGAACTGTCTTCTGGTATGCATTCATTTGGTACATTTATTATATTTAGTATATGTATGTTTATGTAAGTAGTATATATAACATTATATATTAATTTATTTTCGGTTATCATTAGTACCTACTCGTAATATTGTTGATAAATTAAATCAAATGTATTTGCTAAGGGCCATGTTCCTATCTTTTATATCTAATCCGTGCACGGTTGCCTGGAAGAGATTGCTATAAGCGATAAGGCCGCCAATTGAATTGTCATTATTTTATATTTAGTTAAGTTTATTCTATTTCTTTTGCTTTTTGGCTTTTAATAAAGAGTTTTCTTATCTTATCTTATCTTATCTTATCTTATCTAATGATGGCGAGGAGTTGTGGCTGATTTAAGAGACTTGCAGCCGATTTTAGAGACTTGTGGCCGATGTTAAAGGTATTTAGCCGACGTCAAAGACTTGTGGCCGATGTTAAAGAGTTGTGGTCGATGTTATTGAAACGCTTTTGATTTTAAAGAATTGCGGCCGATGCTAGAGACTTGCAGCCGATGTCAGGAACTTGAGTATCGGTGTCCGCTCACCTGCGCCAGCCCGCAGTCGAGCCCGGGCCCCACGGTGCGGCCGATGTTAGAGAGTAGAGTATCGGTGTCCGCTCACCTGCGCCAGCCCGCAGTCGAGCCCGGGTCCCACGGTGCGGCCGATGTTAGAGAGTAGAGTATCGGTGTCCGCTCACCTGCGCCAGCCCGCAGTCGAGCCCGGGTCCCACGGTGCGGCCGATGTTAGAGAGTAGAGTATCGGTGTCCGCTCACCTGCGCCAGCCCGCAGTCGAGCCCGGGCCCCACGGTGCGGCCGATGTTAGAGAGTAGAGTATCGGTGTCCGCTCACCTGCGCCAGCCCGCAGTCGAGCCCGGGCCCCACGGTGCGGCCGATGTTAGAGAGTAGAGTATCGGTGTCCGCTCACCTGCGCCAGCCCGCAGTCGAGCCCGGGTCCCACGGTGCGGCCGATGTTAGAGAGTAGAGTATCGGTGTCCGCTCACCTGCGCCAGCCCGCAGTCGAGCCCGGGCCCCACGGTGCGGCCGATGTTAGAGAGTAGAGTATCGGTGTCCGCTCACCTGCGCCAGCCCGCAGTCGAGCCCGGGCCCCACGGTGCGGCCGATGTTAGAGAGTAGAGTATCGGTGTCCGCTCACCTGCGCCAGCCCGCAGTCGAGCCCGGGCCCCACGGTGCGGCCGATGTTAGAGAGTAGAGTATCGGTGTCCGCTCACCTGCGCCAGCCCGCAGTCGAGCCCGGGCCCCACGGTGCGGCCGATGTTAGAGAGTAGAGTATCGGTGTCCGCTCACCTGCGCCAGCCCGCAGTCGAGCCCGGGTCCCACGGTGCGGCCGATGTTAGAGAGTAGAGTATCGGTGTCCGCTCACCTGCGCCAGCCCGCAGTCGAGCCCGGGCCCCACGGTGCGGCCGATGACCCCGCCCGCCGAGTGCCCGCTGCCCACGAGCCGCGGCACGTCCGGGAGCGCGCTGATGTCGGCGCCGCCGCTGCGCTCCTCGATCTCCTCCACGCACACCCACTGGATGTTCTCTGGAACGGGACAGGACACAGACGGTGAACAACAATCACACGTGACAATACTAAGTTGGGGTACAGAAACTAAAACATTGTCCTCCGAACGTATACCGAACCTGATGAGAAAAGTAATAATAATTTTATGAGTGCTGCACTGTTTTTCAAATAAAAACACGCATCGAAGTAGTCCTAAGTAATAAAAGCTTTTTGAAGCTCTTGAAACATTGATGAAATATTGGTTCCCCATGAATATGCTAGACAAAAGCGCATAGACAAATCGAAAAATGGAGCATATTATACACGAGAAAGTTTTGATATTTGGATGTTTATTGCTTGCACGCAGGCACGCACCGCGCGCGCGCACAGGATCCTGTACTGCCCCACCTCGCCCCGCTGCGCTCGTCACTCACCGTCGAGCTGGTCGCGCTCGGCCGCGCTCACCGTGGCGTAGTACTGCATGGCGCTGAGCGCGCCGCTCCACGCGGCGGCGGCGGGCGCGCGCCGCACCCGCTGCCGCACGCACAGGATCCCGCCCCGCTGCGCTCGTCACTCACCGTCGAGCTGGTCGCGCTCGGCCGCGCTCACCGTGGCGTAGTACTGCATGGCGCTGAGCGCGCCGCTCCACGCGGCGGCGGCGGGCGCGCGCCGCACCCGCTGCCGCACGCACAGGATCCCGCCCCGCTGCGCTCGTCACTCACCGTCGAGCTGGTCGCGCTCGGCCGCGCTCACCGTGGCGTAGTACTGCATGGCGCTGAGCGCGCCGCTCCACGCGGCGGCGGCGGGCGCGCGCCGCACCCGCTGCCGCACGCACAGGATCCCGCCCCGCTGCGCTCGTCACTCACCGTCGAGCTGGTCGCGCTCGGCCGCGCTCACCGTGGCGTAGTACTGCATGGCGCTGAGCGCGCCGCTCCACGCGGCGGCGGCGGGCGCGCGCCGCACCCGCTGCCGCACGCACAGGATCCCGCCCCGCTGCGCTCGTCACTCACCGTCGAGCTGGTCGCGCTCGGCCGCGCTCACCGTGGCGTAGTACTGCATGGCGCTGAGCGCGCCGCTCCACGCGGCGGCGGCGGGCGCGCGCCGCACCCGCTGCCGCACGCACAGGATCCCGCCCCGCTGCGCTCGTCACTCACCGTCGAGCTGGTCGCGCTCGGCCGCGCTCACCGTGGCGTAGTACTGCATGGCGCTGAGCGCGCCGCTCCACGCGGCGGCGGCGGGCGCGCGCCGCACCCGCTGCCGCACGCACAGGATCCCGCCCCGCTGCGCTCGTCACTCACCGTCGAGCTGGTCGCGCTCGGCCGCGCTCACCGTGGCGTAGTACTGCATGGCGCTGAGCGCGCCGCTCCACGCGGCGGCGGCGGGCGCGCGCCGCACCCGCTGCCGCACGCACGCGCGCGCCGCGCACAGGATCACGTACCCGCGGGTCTCGCACCCCTTCAGCACCACCTGCGAGTTCACCAGCTCGACTGCAACAACACAATACACTTCGCTAACGACTCTTATAGAACAACACAACACGATACACTTTTACTTACTTAACGAATAGATATTTATTGAGTATGTCTATATGACTACCATCCACCCCCGTAAACATTTCAGATTACACTTAAATCTTGTGCGTAGGACCATGTTCACCTACGTACTGAACGTGGCATATTACGTAACATAGCGTGCGCGGGCGGCGCGGCGGGCTCGGCCCCGCTCAGCTCGTCGCTGAACACCGCTAGCTACGTACTGAGCGTGGCGAGGTGCGAGTTGTCCTCGTCCAGCAGCTGGCGCGGGTGCGGCGCGTGCGCGGGCGGCGCGGCGGGCTCGGCCCCGCTCAGCTCGTCGCTGAACACCGCTAGCTACGTACTGAGCGTGGCGAGGTGCGAGTTGTCCTCGTCCAGCAGCTGGCGCGGGTGCGGCGCGTGCGCGGGCGGCGCGGCGGGCTCGGCTCCGCTCAGCTCGTCGCTGAACACCACGGGCGCCTCCCCGCCCGCCTCCGCCACCAGCGCCGCCAGCATGCCGCCCGACCCACTGCCGCACTGCACACACACAACACCACACTCACTATATTATCACATTTTTGTGATAAAAAATATTACAATTAAATGTATATGTCAAGAATGGTCCATACATTTACAGGGTTACTGGTGATCAGCCTGCATTTAAGGGCATGCTCTGTATATTTAAACAAACAATACATGTCCGAAAAATTTTAGATTTTAATAGCTCTGCACTGTTTAGCTTTATTTGTGTCCGCCGGCATTTCTTTTATCGAGCGTTCAAGAGTGCGCGTGCTCTTGTTGCAGAGAATTCGTTTCTTTTAGACCAAATACACTTTTTTTTATTTGGTATGAAAAAATCTTCGAATATTTTAAAACTGTAGAAGGAAAGTTGTCACATTCAATGTACTTAACATCCCCTTAAAAGGATGCAGACAGATTACCAATAATCACAGGATAAAGTCTTGAAACGGTCTTGAAAGTTAGGTTCAAATCAAATGAGTAGGTACAATTAAAGCGACTTCATATGCCGAAGCGTAAACAACACCCTTACGTAACCTGCCGCCGTTTTCCCGCCAATTTCGTAAACATGCGCAGGCGCCAGTGTAACAAGCAGTTACTAGTGATTACACAGCACTCACCTGCCCCGAGGAGGGTGGCGGCGACATCACCTCGGCGTCTCGCTGGTGTTTGGGAGACGACGTCGGCTGCTCCTCCTCTTTCAACGCTTTCGTTGACAAGTTCTTCTTCAATTGCTAAACAGAGAAAAACTCATTAGATTACCACGCTTCACTGATGTTTCAACAAACATTTTTTGACAAAACATCACTTTAAAACCAACTAATCGTATAATATTCATTGCAAAAACTTTACAATACAAAAATGTTTCATTTTACAAACTACGGTTCGCATGATATTTATTACAAAAATAGCTTACATCAACAAATGTTTTATTTTACAAACCATCATTTTATAACAAATTACATGGCAAACGTTTCACTTGGACAATGTATCGATTTTTTTTTTTTTTTTTATTTAATAATTATTCACCAACCAACTTGGTGACTAATATATTTATTACAATCTAGCCTAATTCGGAAAGTTTAGGCTAATGAGTAATTTTATTATGACTTAGTTTGCTAAATATTAATAGTTGTAAGATTGTGTCCATAAGCACTTTTCTTATTGTCTCTATTAAGGCGAAGTCACATCGTTCATGTGTACTTTGTATTTAATATTTATAAATCTAAATTGCACTAACACTGCACTTTGAACACAGGTATTAATTTAATTTGCACTAAGTCAACTCAAATGGTTTTGTCCGTTTAAGCCTCCGCACTAACTCAGTGTTGTCAAGGAGCTGGATTGCCTCGACATTGACATGGTAATGAAGTCTTCGTTCGTGAGCTTCTGCATATTTACGTATCACTTCACTAACAGAATCCATCTTTAGGTCTCGATGAATGTCAGCATTTCTTACATACCAGGGAGCGTTGACAATGTCCCTTAGCACTTTGTTCTGAAATCTTTGTATAATTTCAATATTGCTTGGTTTGGTACAGCCCCACAACTGTATACCATAAGTCCATACTGGCATTAGGACTTGTTTATATAATAAGATCTTGTTATGTACTGACAACACAGATTTTCTTCCAAGTAGCCAATACATATTTTTGTAGCGTATCGCTAATTCCTCTCTTTTCTTCTTGACGTGAACCTTCCAGCGTAGCTTCGCGTCAAGAGTCATACCTAGGTATTTAGCTTTGTTGTCATAAGGTATGGGTCGATCGTTTATGGAAACTTGATGATATTTTACTTTTTTATTTGTAAAATCTATATGAACGCTTTTAGATTCATTCAGTTTGACGCGCCATTTTTTCGTCCAGTCATAGACTTTATTAATTGCGGATTGCGCCATCTCTGTAGCTTCTGCATGATTGTCACCTAGTGCCAAAATCGCAGTGTCATCTGCGAATGTCGCAATAGTAGTATTTTCTAGTGTTGGTATATCACAAGTATATAACAGGTGTACGATTATTCATCGTACATTTTGTCACATCAGCATTACATACTTTCCGCCATTCTGCACATTCGCACCAAATCCATCAGTTCACGAAAAGTAGCCACGCAGCGTGTACATGCGCATTAAATATACTAGTGATAACAAGTTCTCTAGTTTTCTTTTCCTGCCTCATCAACAATTCAACATGCTTTGTGTACGGCGTCGACAAGAACTCGTACATTAATGGTCCTTCGAGTTGAAACACAAGTGTTTAGTGTTTTTCTGTTGTGATAGCGATTCGGTTTGACTGGCCTCCCACAAGCGGGTCTCACCAATTAGATTGAGAAGGCGCATATATCATATAGGAGAATACTAGACACGGAGTACGAACAAGCGATTAGTTTCAAACATCTATCAAGTTTAGTGTGCTACAAGTGAACCACGAGCAGGAAAATTATGAAACATCATCAAATTAATCACCATTCTTGTGTGCGGCGTCAACAAGGACTCGTACGTAATCAAGAATAAATTTATCAACTGTTCGCGCCGTCTTCGTCGTCGTAAACAAACATTCAAAATTCGCGCCTTCTGCGCAGTTCATTCATTCATGTATAATTTAGATCGATTTCATTCATACTTTCATTCGTTAATTCTGACACTTCATTCTTCCCATCCAACGAACACGTCACGTTATATTCAAAATTATTCAACTATTGTAAAAAACTACAGAAATATTGGAAAATATACGTCATAATCAAGAAAAACTGAATTTCATTGTTCCGTAAGGAACAAAGTTGGCGACTGTGACACAACCTGCACAACAGTTTACTTCGGAGGCGACGGCAACGACGCGTCGGCCGGTCTAACGTGAGCTCGTTCCTTTACATCCTTATCTTATTTCCTCTTTTATTCGGGAATATACTAGAACCTAGTTCCTTACTGTGTTTTGAAAGCTGTTAATCAACCTTTTGCCGTTTTATGTCTTACATTGCATATTACTGCGCCTTGAACCTACCTTCAACAGCTTTTCGTAAATACCTACCTACCTTAATATTCTATTAGCAAATTATTGCATTTCTTTGTGTATTTGCAATCTTTTATGCACTTACAGCATAAACAAGATTAATTTAACGTAATTTACCGACCAACATTTCTCCAATATTTCCATTCTTCCATATTCGAACTATAATAGATAGTTCGTAATCGTTTCCAATTGTGACCTAAGCTTGTTGCACTAATCCATTCCAGCCGCTCGAGCGCTTATCACCGCTTGCCTTTGTTGTCTTCGCTGTTGGCTGCTGCTAGACGCTTCCGTGGTACCTGCGCCGGTGCACCGCGCGCTGGGGTCATTTACCTGCGAGTCTTATCTCCGCATCAGCTGGCACAACAAAGCGAGGGACGTACTGTATGCGAATTTCGTTTATTTACTTTCAAATTTAATTCGAGTTAATTTTATCGCAAACTTCATCATGTCTTTCGAAGATAATTTACGAGATTTAATAACGAAACGTAGTTCCATTAAAGGACGCGTTACTAAATTCAAAAACAACTTAGATATTTTAGAAACGTTAGAAAATATCTCGCCCATCGAAATTAGTAAGCTTGCGATGAAATTGACAAAGTTCGAAACGTTGTTCAATGATTATGACGAGCTGCAAAATCAAATAGAAATTTTAAGTTCCGATAAATTAGACGCCGAATTAGCTGTCCGCGAATTAATGGAACAGGATTTCTACCATTGCATCGCGTTCGCTAAAACTTTATTAGAGAAGAACACTACTCCTGCGCCCAGTCAGCATGATTCTTCTCAACAGTCGTGTTGTCATAATCACAGCCATGACACAACCAACCCGTTAGGATTTCGATTGCCTGAAATCAAAATACCGCCCTTCGAAGGGACTTATTACAAGTGGCTGGAATTTAAAGAAATATTTACTTCATTAGTACATAAAAACGAAAGAATCAAAAACGTACACAAATTCGTATATTTGAGTAGTTATTTGCATGGCGAGGCTAGTCGCGTGATTTCCAATCTGGAGATGACAGACGCTAATTATAAAGAAGCTTGGAAACTTCTATGTTCACGCTACGATAACAAACGCCAACTTATAGCGAATCATCTCAAATCATTATTTAATATTGAGTCGTTTCATGAAAGCGACAAGTCACTTCGATTTATCATTGATCACATCACAAAAAACCTACGAGCACTAAATAGTTTAGGGTTACCTACCGATAAGTGGGACGTACTAATAATACATCAAATTGTTAGTAAGTTGGATAATACTACATTCATCAAGTGGGAAGAACATAGAAACGACTTACCAGAAATACCTACCTTAGAGCATTTTTTCTCGTTCCTGAAGAGCCGTGCCGATGTGCTCGAGACTGCATTCCAGCGCTTCAAGAAAGAAAAAACTGAAAAACAAAACAACACAAGTTTCAGTCAAAGGGTTCAACAAACCAAAGCGCTGGTAGTTACCTCATCTAAGGCAAATAAATCATCTCATTCCAGCTCGAGAATTCTTTGCGTCGCATGCCAGGGAGATCATCACGTTTTCCAGTGCAAGGTGTTCAAACAAAAACCTGTGGAACAACGGCGTGAGTTAGTAAACTCTCACAAACTATGCCCCAACTGCCTCAGAACTGGACACAAGGTACGAGATTGCAAACTGCCTGGATGTTGTCGCGTGTGCAGATCGAGACACAACTCCTTAATACACGAGGAAACCTACAACGAAACAAATGGTGAGTCGATTGCTATGTCTGTTTTGGCATCGCCTGAGGTACTACTATGCACAGCCAAAGTGCGTGTTACCAACCCAGTGACTAAGGAGACAGCCGTAGTACGTGCTTTCCTTGACTGTGGAAGTCAGTCCAGTTTTATCACAGAAGCGACGATGCGTCAATTAAACCTAACTACCCAAGAATCAAATACCGAAGTAGTCGGTATTGGAAACACACCATTAAAGCTACCAACTAAACGCTGTGCTATCAAGTTACAATCCGGCTACAACGGATTCAACGTCGCAGTATCGTGCCTAGTCTTGCCTCATATCTCGAGCGATATGCCGAAGGCAAACATAGACGTTAGTCACTTAAACCTAACCAAATATCAACTCGCTGATCCGGACTTCAACCGGACTGGTCCGATGGATATGCTGATTGGTGCTGACATTTTCTGGGACATCATAGATTCTAAACAAGAATCACTAGGACCTGGAAATCCTATCCTACGCTGTTCCAAACTAGGATGGCTTATCGCTGGACCCATCTTCGTACAGAGCAATAAATCAAACAAAGTCATGTGTAATTTCACACTTAATGATGAGCTTAATTTACACGACGAACTTGCCATATTTTGGGAACTTGAGAATTTCCCACAAACCAAGGTTCTAACAAAAGAAGAACGACTATGTGAACAACACTTTTTAGCTAACACTACTCGCGTTCCTGATGGTCGTTTTTGTGTAGCATTACCTCTCATCAAGGACCCTAGTACATTGGGAAACACTTACAGCTTAGCTAAGAAGCGACTACTGGGTTTAGAAACTCGCTTTCGCAAACAACCTAACATCAAACAAGCATATACCGACTTCATAAAAGAGTATGAAGCTCTCGGACACTTAAGTAAGTTGCCTATAAATCAGATAAAATCTGAAAACGCTTACTACTTACCGCACCATCCTGTTATAAAGGAAACCAGTGAATCTACAAAAACTAGAGTTGTTTTTGAAGCGAACACTAAATCAACTTCTGGCGTAGCTGTCAATGACATACAAATGGTTGGACCCACTATCCAGGATCCACTTTTTAACATTCTTGTACGTTTTAGACAACATAAGTACGTATTCTGTGCAGATATAGAGAAGATGTTTCGAGCTGTTTTTGTGAGAGAGTCAGATCGTCCTCTGCAGCGAATATTATGGCGAGAACACGAAACCGACCCCATTCAAATTCTACAGCTGAACACGGTAACCTACGGCTTCGCTAGTGCTAGTTTTCTTGCCACACGTTGCATATTTCAAGTGGGCGAAGAATGCAGGGATACTTCTATTAAAGAAATCATTCAAAGGGACTTCCTATGCGACGACCTACTTACAGGTGCTGAAACCGAATCCGATTTGAATTACATCCAGCAGTCAGTATCTACCGAGTTGGCTGAACACGGGTTCAATCTTCGTAAGTACCGCACCAACTTACCAAATTTACTCGCTATGGATTCCAACGCCTCAGATGATAATTTGATGATAAGTAACGCCACTAGTACTTTGGGTGTGGGTTGGAACCCAGCTTCTGACGAATTTTACTTTGATATACAATATGCGCCGCCAGATGTTTTGACCAAACGCTCGATACTTTCATCGACATTCAAAATCTTCGATCCATTAGGACTCTTATCATTATGTACAATAAAGCCTAAAATCCTACTTCAAACACTGTGGGAACTAAAACTAGATTGGGACACACCAGTGAATTCCGAGATAAAACAAATCTTGGCTTAAATTCACGGAGCAGCTACCAATGCTCTCTACACTGAAAATTCCAAGATGTATTATTATCAACAACTTCACTTACGTAGAGCTACATTGTTTCAACGATGCCTCTCAGAAAGCATATGGATCTACAATTTACCTGAGGTCACTAGATGCCAGTGGTAACATAAATGTGTCTTTAGTTTGCGCTAAATCACGAGTAGCGCCAATCAAGCCCACTACTATTCCACGATTGGAACTCTGTGCTGCTCTACTAGGTGCACAATTGTCCCACACCGTCATGCAAGCGCTAAGACACCCTATCGATCGTCAAATCTACTGGACAGACTCTAACGTTGTTCTGGGATGGATTAGGTCACCTAACAAGGCTAAAACCTATGTTGCTAATAGAGTATCCGCTATTAATGACCTGACTGACTCATCGGCTTGGAAAAAAATTGGAACAGCATTAAATCCAGCTGATCTTGTTAGCCGTGGCGTAGATCCGGATAAAGCAAACTCTACTTTGTGGTGGCATGGACCTGATTTTCTCATGGAGGCTGAAGAGACTTGGCCAGTGGAGCAATCGTACGCAATCGACTTACCCGAAATGAAAGCTCAATCCGCTTTCGTAGGGGAGGCTGCACTAGAGTGCGATGAAAAACTTATTAAACTAGACAATTATTCTAAACTACCGTTTGTGCAGAACGTTTTAGCAAGAGTTCTTCGTTTTATACATAACTTAAAAAACCCAACAAACAAACTTGCAGGTCCCATATCGACTGACGAAAGGCAATGTGCACTGTACAATTTAATTAAGATATCTCAAAGCGAGTCATTTTCAAACGAGATATTGCGTTTATCCAATAACAAAACCTTAAAATCTCAAGCGGCTTTGATCTCACTTAATCCTTTTCTTGACTCCAAAGGTATTTTGAGAGTAGGAGGTCGCATTGACACATCCTTTTATTCGTACGACAAAAGACATCCTATCGTCTTAAAGTCTGATAATAGCTTAACTAAACTAATATTCCAGAATGAACATAAACGGCTTCTACATGCTGGCCCACAACAAATGCTCGCCTCGGTGCGAGAGCGCTACTGGCCGATCGGTGGTCGGAACCTAGCCAGACGTGTCTATCGCGAATGTTTTATTTGTCGTCGATTTAGAGCTAAAACTTTAACTCAGCTCATGGGCACTCTACCTCGTCAACGCGTAGAGCCTGATCACCCTTTCCGAACAATATCAACTGATTTCGCAGGGCCCTTTTTTATTACAGACCGAAAGGGACGTGGATGTAAAATCACGAAATGCTATTTGTGTATATTTTTGTGCTGCCGCTATAAGTGCATTCATTTAGAAGCGGTTAGCGCTCTTAGTAAAGAAGCATTTCTACTAACTTTAAAACGGTTTATAGCGCGCCGGGGTATCCCAAATCTTATATTTTGTGACAATGGTAGAAATTTTGTTGCAGCAGCGAAGGAAATTAAAGATTTTTTTAAACTCTACAAAGACTCTATAGTTGATTTTGCAGCAGATCGTGGCATTGAATTTCGATTCGCGCCAGCATACAGCCCTCACTTTTCTGGACTAGCTGAGAGTGGAGTCGCGGCAGCCAAAAGGCATATCAATAGAGTTCTTAAAAATACCCATTTAACATACGAGGAACTGGCTTCTCTTTTTTCCCAAATAGAAGCAATCCTTAACAGCCGACCTTTATGTCCTCTCAGTTCTTCACCTAACGACTTTACCCCCCTTACCCCGGGCCACTTCTTGATCGGCAGACCGCTCACCTCTCTTCCAACACCGTGTCATCTAGAAGCTAACTCCAACCGCCTAGACCGATTTCAACGACTGGAACAAGCTAAACAACACTTCTGGAAGCGTTGGTCGAACGAGTATATTGCCGAACTTCAACAACGCACAAAATGGCGTACCAAAACTGCTGAACTACAACTAAATGATTTAGTTCTCATAAAAGAAGACTCACCTCCACTTTATTGGCGCCTAGGAAGAGTGGCCAAGTTGTTCTACGGACCCGATGGCTTACCCCGCGTTGCGGACATCAGCACGGCACAAGGGACCACCATGCGTAGAGCGCTGAATCGCCTCTGCCTACTACCAAGAGCGGAACATTGAAAGGCATCCAGCCTTCCAACGCCCGGGAGGATGTTCGCGCCGTCTTCGTCGTCGTAAACAAACATTCAAAATTCGCGCCTTCTGCGCAGTTCATTCATTCATGTATAATTTAGATCGATTTCATTCATACTTTCATTCGTTAATTCTGACACTTCATTCTTCCCATCCAACGAACACGTCACGTTATATTCAAAATTATTCAACTATTGTAAAAAACTACAGAAATATTGGAAAATATACGTCATAATCAAGAAAAACTGAATTTCATTGTTCCGTAAGGAACATCAACAATTCAACATACTTTATGTACGGCGTCAACAAGGACTCCTACATTATAAAGTATTTATCAAGTTATTCAACACTCTTGTGTGCGGCGTCAACAAGGACTCGTACGTGATCAAGAATATATATCAACAATTCAAAATACTTTATGTACGGCGTCAACAAGGATTCCTACATTACAAAGTATTTATCAAGTTCATCACCATTCTTGAGTGCGGCGTCAACAAGGACTCGTACGTAATCAAGAATCCATCAAATCAATCAACATACTTGTGTACGGGGTCAACAAGGACTCCTACATTATAAAGTATCTATCAACAAAACAACATTCTTGTATGCGGCGTCAACAAAGATGTGTGCATATAGTCAAGAATCCATCAAGCAATTCAACATACTTGTGTACGGGGTCAACAAGGACTCCTACATTGTAAAGTATCTTTCAAGTTATTCAACATGATTTGTGTACAGCGTCATCAAGGACGCGTACATAATCAAGAATATATCAACAATTCAACATGCTTTGTGTACGGCGTCGACAAGGACTCGTACATTAATCAAGTTATCAAGACTAACAAGGAACATTAGCAAGTATGTACCAAGTTATCAAGAAATTTATTCGAAATACTTACGGTGTCTTTATTGACAGGTGTACTACAAGTGCACTACAAGCACAATACAAGCAGGAAAACTTTAACAAGAAACTGTCAAGTGAACTATCATTTTACTTGAAAATTTCTAGTTATACGATGGAATCATCAAGACGCAAATTAGAACAAATCAGATCAGATCAGAAATCAGAAACAACGACAATAAGGTCAGCCGACGAAAAATATTAAGTGTGAAGGCCCCTTAAGAATCAAATAAACAATCAGCTGAATCAGTCAAAAAACAAAGCGATTGCACTATTCAAACAAATGGAGCAGAAATTTATAAATAATTGTAATATTGCGACAGAGTATAAAGCCTTTATTTCCGAGTACACATCCGGTCACATGAAACCAGTCAACGACCGTAACAAGAAACCTGAATGTTTTTTGCCTCATCACTGCGTAGTTCGAGACTCACTTACCACCTCATTACGTGTATTTAATGCAACCACTAAAACGTCAAATGGAATGAGTCTTAATGATTTTATGTATAAAGGTCCCAACCTACAAAAGGATCTATTATACTTACCTTTAAAACGGAGTACAATCTATTGAAGAGTACGGAAGATTCTATGTATAAACAACACAAGTTTATAAATAGACACATGAATGAATTAGAGAATAAATTGAAAAATAGTCTTCAAACAAAAACAGTCCTAATCGACTTTACAATGGGAGCGATTATAGCAAGTAACATGCTCTACAACTTAAAAGCCATACAGAACACGTTATTAGACACCATCACCGATACCCATCACGGGCGCTTCAACTTGCATATACTAAGTCCCGAACAGCTGATCGACGAGTTACGCGTAATATCAAGTCAACTGCCAACTGATGTGTCATTACCTGTAGAAAACATACATGGTGATTTACAGAAATTATACGAACTTCTTACTATCAAGACAAGAATGTTAGAGAAGTACCTTATTTTTGAAATAAGAATTCCACTCGTCAGCAGAGACGCTTATGAGATTCTGAAAATAATTCCAGTGCCCCAATTATCAGGACAGAATAGTATCACGATTATTCCAGTGTCTGATTACATCTCTATCAACATGAAGAAAGACACCTTCATACCTTTAACAGAAAATGATATAAGATCATGTTTGAAGTTATCAGATTCTTATTTTTGCCATATTCAGAAACCAATATATCTTATGAGAGATGACATAAGTCTATGTCTATCTGAAAAATCTCAGTGCAAGACGACTAGCAGATTTTGTAGAAACGTTTGGCAAGAAAGTCATACGTACAATACTTACTTTTATTTCTGTTGCGACCGGTGTCAAGTGCAAGCATTATGCGGGAATCAAGTAACCGCGCATCAACTGACTCGTGCCGGCCTTATAAGCGTGGGTCAAGGTTGCATCGCAAAAACAGATAACTTTACTGTTTATACACATATTCCACACTCCAGTGTATTGAAAGTGAAGCCTGAAATTTATGCACCTGCAATAGCTCCGATTAATCATATCATCAACTTAACGATCCCAAGCTACTCGGAACAGAATGATTTTCCTAATATTACTTCGCAAGACATTGCAGAATTAGGACAAAGAATAAAAAGCATGAAGGAGGCCGAAGTGATAGTAGATAATGTATTGTATCACGACATTCATCATTACACCATGATATATGTACTACTAGGAGGGATCATCATAATAGGCCTGGTTGTCACGATGAGACGATTTCAATGCAAATGGAGAATTTCGGCGACCCCGGGTCAAGCAGAAGAAGCTGAAACCGCAACGTCAGCTACGCCTCAGCATCAGATTGCATCAGACAACGGCGCTACTGAGAGAGTCAGCGGTATCAAGACATCGCGAAGAAATATTAGCACTTCACCTATTTTTCATAAGTTAACCTTTGCTGATGAATAATATATTTAAGACAATCTTATTATTTTTTAGTATTGTTAAAATCATTGTTGCTATATTGTATTATCAGCTTTTATCATATCATTACCTTCAGCATCCATCCAGACACATGCCATTCTCTCTCGCCCCCGAATATGTACGATTATTCATCGTACATTTTGTCACATCAGCATTACATACTTTCCGCCATTCTGCACATTCGCACCAAATCCATCAGTTCACGAAAAGTAGCCACGCAGCGTGTACATGCGCATTAAATATACTAGTGATAACAAGTTCTCTAGTTTTCTTTTCCTGCCTCATCAAGCAAACAACATATTTAGTGTACGGCGTCAACAAGGACTCGTACATTAATGTTTTTTTTTTTTTTTTTTTTTGTTATCACTAGTATATTTAATGCGCATGTACACGCTGCGTGGCTACTTTTCGTGAACTGATGGATTTGGTGCGAATGTGCAGAATGGCGGAAAGTATGTAATGCTGATGTGACAAAATGTACGATGAATAATCGTACAACAGGTATAAAATGGGACCTAATACACTTCCTTATGGTACTCCAGCTTTGATTTCCTTGAGTTCGGAATAGGCTTCATCTTGTTTTATTCGAAATACTCTATTTGATATATACGATTGTAATATATCTGAGAATTGCTTGGGTAACATTAATTTTAGTTTGTGTGTTAGCCCTTTATGCCACACTTTATCAAAAGCCTGTGCCACGTCTAAAAATATTGTGGTACATACTTTCTTTTCTTCTAGGGCTCGTTCTATTATGTTAGTGATTCTATGAACCTGATCTATAGTAGAGTGCTTCTCTCTAAATCCAAACTGGTAGCTCGGTATGAGATTTTTACTTTCAATCATAGGTTTTAATCTTTTTAGTAATAATTTTTCAAACAATTTAGACATCACAGGGAGCAGAGAGATTGGCCTATAAGACGTGACTTCATTCGGAGGTTTCCCTGGCTTTTTTATCATTATGACTTCGGCCACTTTCCACAGATCAGGCACATACTTTAATCTAAAAGCAGCATTGATGAGTGTGGTAAGTTTAACAACTGCTTTACGTGGGAGATATCGCAGGACCATTCCTGTAATAAGATCATATCCTGGAGCCTTTTTTAAACTAATTTTCAGTTTTATTTCTTTGTAAACTTCCTTTGGTGTAACTAACTTTATATCTATATTATCTTGTAATACATTGTCCGTATTATCTAAGTTACTCATAATATTTTCTTCGTTAGGTTTGAAGATGTTTTCAAGATGATGCGCAAATATTTTGGCTTTTTGTTCGTTACTAATAGCCCATTTCCCGTTTTCTTCTTTAATGGGAGGGATATGGGTTATTGGCCGTTTCATGCTTTTTGTGGCTTTCCAAAGAGAATAGTCTGAGTTGTGGTTGCTGGATAGTTGTCGAAGGTAAGTATTCATGTATTCATCCCTGTAAGTTTTAATCCTCGCTTGAAGTTCTTTTGTTAGTTTGTTTAATAAGGTTTTATCACCTGGGAAACGTGTCATTTGCCATTTTTTTCTTTGTTTCCTTTTTTTAGCTATTAACTGTTTGATTTCCATAGGATAACTAGTACCATTTACTCTCTTTTTGAGAGTTGGTGTATTTTTCCAGGCTATTTGTTGGATGTTTTCCACAAACTTTTCGACTTCGCTATCTAATTGTTCCGGTGTTTTGAGTGGAACATTTAAGTTTATTACTTCATCTAAATCTTTTTGGAAGCTTTCCCAGTCTGTATTCTTATTAACTAGACTCAGATTATTTTCTCTATATACGAATTTATCGCTAACAGTTAAAATTACAGGAGAATGATCTGAGCTCAAATCAAAGCAATGTTCCGTATTGATGTAGTTTCTTGATATATTATTGTACTAGCGGCCCATTCCGGCTGCGCTCGGATATTGTCATTTAAAGACTATTAATCGAAATAAAAACTATCCTATCTCTCAAGTTGGACCAGACTGCTCACGGTGTGCCAATTTAATTTAAAATCGGTTAAGTAGTTTAGGAATCCATCGCGGACAAACATCGTGACCGGAGATTTATATATATTAAGATATGAAAAAATCTATTAGATCAGGTTTTTTCTTTGGGTCAGTAGGCCAGTAAGATGGATGGCCACTGGAAATTGTGTCACCATTAACTAGCTGTATTGCAGACAAAAGTTCTTTTCCTTTAGTATTCGTAAGTCGAGAGCCCCAATATAGATTTTTAGCATTGAAATCTCCTCCAATGATATATCGGTTATTAAAATGGTTTAAGTAATTTATATATTGCTCCTTTTTTAATGCATGCTTTGGTGGACAGTAGATTGACGCTACGGTGAGGGTGTATAGCTTGGTTTTCACACAGACGGCTGCGGATTGTATTTCTCTTTCTTCATGCCTGTATTCTTCATAATGAAGTAAATTTTCTTTGATAATTACTGCACTTCCACCTTTTGCAGTATTATCAGGATGCAGCGCGTGGTAAACTTTGTAACCTCTGAATGTTACATAGCACTGTTTAGTGAAATGTGTCTCTGATATCAAGCATATGTCAATGTTTTTTGTGTCTAGGACTAATTGTAACTCGTTTTGATGTTGCAATAGTCCGTTGGAATTCCAAGTCATGATCTTTAAATTAGCCATTACTTATTCCTGGATATGGCACAATTCTTGCTATTTTCTAATTTCTTTAATCGTTCATCAAACGAGTTCATTAGTTTGAGGATCTGGTCTAATTTTTTGTCACTATCATTTGCTGTTACATGGTGGGTATTGGTAGAAGTTACTTGGGCAAATGAAGTTTTATTATTAGTACCTTGGATTTTGGCGTTCCTTGGATTAGTGTTATTATCAACTTTATTAGTTAGTTGTTGCGAACGTGGAGCCGTGGCAGTTACTTTTTTGATGTTTTTATTTTTAATGTTTTGAAATTCTTTGGCTACTATACAACCTCTATAATTAGCAGGATGTGGAGCGCCGCAATGTACACATTTTGGTTTTTCTTCTGCTTGTTTCTTGCAGTCTATAGTTAGATGCTTGCCCGTACATTTGACACATCTTGGTTCCTTTGCACAGTACTTCTGTGTATGTCCGTATGCTTGACATCTCTTACACTGTGGAACAAGTTTTGTTGTTCTCAAAGCCTGAATTTCAACTTTGCACCCCAGTATAGACTTAATTTCATAAATTTTCTTGATGTCTTGATCTTTAGAGAATGTAAGCACAAACATGTTGAGCGGTTCTTTATTTTTCCACCTCAGTTTGTTCACTACATTCTCAATCTTAAATCCCTTTTCTTTCAAGTCTTCAGTAATTCTGTTTGGCTTGCAAGTTGAATGCAACTGTTTAGCCATAACTCTAATGGGTCTCTCTTGCTTGTTTTCATAAGAATGCCATAGCAAATTTTTTTCGTCTAGGAAGTTAATAATAGCTCTATAGGCATCTTCGTTAAAAGCGTTAACCTTGACGCTATCTCCATGTAACATTTTAACCTGGAAGGAGTCTCCTGGTTGTGTATGTGAGAGGTTATCAAAGAAAGTTTGATAGTCCTTAACACCGTCTATTATTATAGGTGGTGGTTGTGGTACCTTTTTAGGAGCAACTGTACTGCTGCTATCTTTTTTTGGCGGTGACGGAGTAATAGGAATTGGTGAGGTGTTCAATTTTCTTTTTTTTTTCCTAGATAATGCTCTTACCCACTCAGTTTCTTTGGCTAGTTCTTCTTCATCCGTACAGTACTCTGCTTGCTGAGAAGAACATTCTTCTGTACGATCGTTACTTTTGTCGACTTTTTCAATCGCTAAAGTTTTAACTTGCTCTTGGAGCTTTTCGATTTCCTTCTGTAAGGTTCTTACCACATTTTCTAATTTTTCTCGCTCTGCCATTTCTTCGCGGTAACGAGAATACAGCATACGCTCAGTATCTGTTTTTAATGTAATATGACTGGTGCTTGAGCCAGCCATGATTAATTATTGAAGTCAAGTATGACTTCGCCTTAACAATAAAAATGCAAAGTTAGCCACAGGGCATCGCGGTACGGAATCTAGGTCATATTCGACACTCGTACAGCGCTCGGCGACGCGACGCGGCGGCGTTTATTTAGATGTGTCGACACTTTTCACCCGCGGATTTCGCGACGTGACTGTTCTTAGCGAACTATCAATGAACACTTAATGACATCGAATGACATTTTGTTTTTTGTACCATTTTTATTTTCATAAATTATTCTTTTTACAAATTTTGCATTTCCCAAAATAGAATTCACAACAAATATTTTAAAACTAACCGATACATTGTTTATGTAAACTATCAATTCTGATTTGGGTCTGTCATTGACTTTTGACTACCGCTCCGATTAGGGTCTATCACTGAGATTTGACTCCGGGTGGGCTCTCCCGCCAGAATTTTTTATATACACTCTAGGGGTAGTAGCGACAAGACTAGGTGGAGTCTGGATGCTCCGAGTCGGATTTGGATCCTAAGTAACCTAATTGTTCCGGTGTGGTTACTCCGATATTCAAAAATTACTATCTATCAAGTTTTTATGTAATTTAATAAATGTTTGTTTTATAAACTGAGTTGCTTGCCAAACAACACATTATAAAATGAAAATTTGTTAAGGTTTGGGTTTGTTTTTAAGGATTTAGTAGAAAGTTAACAAACATTTTTAGGGTTCCGTAAAACGTAAAAACGGAACCCTTATAGATTCGTCATGTCTGTCTGTCTGTCTGTCTGTCTGTCTGTCTGTCCATCCGTATGTCACAGCCACTTTTTGCCGAAACTATGAGAACTACACTGTTGAAACTTGGTAAATAGAACTATTCTGTGAACCGCATTAAGAATTGAACAAAAAAAGTTAAAAAAAAGAAAAAATAGGGTTGCCCCCCATACTGAAAACTGGAACTCAAAATTTTTTTTTCTTATGTATGGTGTAAACTACCAACGAAAATTGGTTTGAACTCAATCTGATAAGTAGTTTTTTTGTAGTCATAAATACATAAAACATACGTCATAAATACATTATTATTAAAATCTCGATCAAAGTTACAACGAACTAAAAAAACTATGTGTACTATGTATATTATGTTCCTTGCTGCAACGGAACCCTTCATGGGCGAGTCCAACTCGCATTTGGCCACTTTATTAAAGAATCATTTGCCAAATAATACGTTATAGAATGAATGTTTGTCAAATAATTACTTTGAGATATAACCAACTAGCAGCGCCCCGCGGTGTTACCCGCGAAATTACCGTTCCCGTTGTTCCCGTTGTTTTTCCGGGATAAAAAGTAGCCTATGTGTTCTTCCAGACTATAATCTATCTGTGTTCCAAATTACAACCCGATCCGTTCATACGTTAGGACGTGATTGAGCAACAAACATCCAAACATCCATACATTCACATTTATAATATTAGTAGGATTTGTTACATATTTTTTTGTATAATAATCATTTCACTACCCGTGAGTTTGTCTAACGTTGGTTATCTTATGTAGGTTTGTGAAAAGAAAGTTTATTAAAAGAACGGATACCGATTACCACGTTTAGATAATACTGTATTTGACAATATTGAAAGTATACTTACCATAAATTATGATCATGCCATTTATATCATCCGACAATAAATTAAATAAACATATCCCACACAAATTTATAATATTTTATGTGTGTATGTCAGTCAAATAAGCGATTTTTTTTAATATATTTTATTTTAATATCTCCGACATAAGCACACTGTTATTGATGGCAACGCTGGTGACGTCAACATGCCAATTTAGGTACTATATTCCACTTACAGTAGAACGACTTCGTTAAGAACAATGATTTGTTTACTCGCGTGTGACGTCACGCGCGTCACACGACCATCGCCATTACGGAAATCACGTTTTGGCAGGCTTTTGAACCTTTGAGTAAGGTCAAAGCGGGGAAAAGCGGTCATATTTTGAAAAGTTTTATGATATTCACTTCATCTATTTAAATTACAGGTATGTGGTAAGTTACAATATCTAGAAATATTAAGCAACTCACGAACTTTAAGATAAGCTTTGCAAAACCTTATTATTATGAAAATTTTAAATAATATAAGCATTTTTTCAAAACTAGTCAGGTTGACGATCTTCCCCGGGATTTTGAGGCAAGTCCGTCTACATGAGATATGGTCTACACGTGCGTACTTGCACACATTTGCTGAGTTCCACGAGTTTCTACAAAATGAGGCAGCTTGATTTGTACTTTGCAGTGTTGGAAATAACGTGTAGTTTAGAATGTATTTAAAAAATAAACTTTCAGGGGCAAGTCCGGCTTAGGTTGAAGTGCTGAGGTAAACATTTTTTTCGACGCTCTTAATATAGGTACTTGCTTAATGTGACCACGCATCTGTAAGCCGTATTTTTCTCATTCAAATTGTGTATTTCTTTACATACTTAACCAGATTAAATTATGATATTTGGGAATAAATATTTTTATAGTTATTGTATACGAGTTTTGCAGCCTATTACTTCATAAAACGTTATTACTATGTATTAACTTAAAATACAAGTTGAAATTTCAGACTTAAAATGTTCATCACTTCTGATCTGAGGCAAGACCGGTATATGACGGAGTTACCTCAGCCAGGCCAGCCGGTCGGGTTGGGTCTTGAATCGAGTCGCCTGAATTTGAGGATACTGCTACAGTGGAATGGTCAAGGGGCTTTGTCTTGACCCTCCCAATTCGATTTTAGCTGCCGGAGTTACTCGAAAATATTTTAAATTAATATTTAAAGTTTCTGTAAATTCACACGAAAAACACGCGGATGCGTGAAATGGAACGCAATATCAGGAAATATTGCATAAATTTGAACGTCTGCTATGTCTAAGTTCGTGAAACGAAACGTTTTGATCGCAATTTTTGAGGTTCACTAAAGATCATGATCAGTGTAATCAACTCTGTTTATAAATTAAAATAAATACTCGTACATAGTTTTGTGAAAATCGTTTTCCTCCCTTCAATACTTAACAAATTACCCACCCAGAGACCAACTCAGACCGGTTAGGTTGAAATTAGTCACAAAACCGACACAGAGCACCCCGACTCCACCTAGTCTTGTGGCTACTACCCCTAGAGTGTTTACAAAAAATGCGGGAGCCAGAAGCTCAAGGGAGGTCCTGAGTGTTGCTTCGCCGCATGAAGTCGAGTTGAGAGCGAACCGAAGGCTGAGTGTGGCGAAGCAACATTCAGGATCGACCGCAAGAGCTTCTGGCGGGAGCCCACCCAGAGTTCAAGTTAGTCCGGTTAGGTCGAAATTAGTGACAAATCCAACTCTGGCCTGTTAGGTTCAGATCAATGACAGATACAACTAGCCCCACCCTCTACCCCTCTTCTCCCGCCCTAAATTTAGGTGTAAAAGTGTTTTAGTAGAGTAGATAAAATATGATCTTTGATATTAAATTTACAAAAAAACTATGCGGTTCGGGCAGGGGAAAATGGTAGGGGGTTCCCTGCCCCTAAGCGTTAAACGCTAAAAGCCACTAAAAACATTACCATGAAAATAAAACATCAGTATCATCATCATCATCATCATCAGCCGCAAGACGTCCACTGCTGAACATAGCCCTCTCCCCCTCGATTTCCACAACCATAGCTGGGCATTAACTCGTTAATCCGTTAATCGTTAATTAACGAAGTTAACATTTTGATTAACGGATTAACTTTTAAGTTAACTTTTAAAAATGTTAACGGACATGTTAACTTCCGTTAATTATGCAGAAGTCCGTTAATCGTTAATCCAATGCTTACTATTTACCCGCACGGCACCTCGGCGCGGCGCAAAAAACAGGTTCAGACAAGTATGAAACGAAAAGTGCTGGGCGCAGTGTGACCATAAGTGGCGGGTTCCTGCAATTTTGGCAGGATTGAGGCGTCATTTTAACCTGTGGCATGATCGGTTGACGTTATATGAAAACAAATATAATTTTGTTATCATAAGTCATATTTCCGATAATCTCGAGTTCTTTTTGGCTGAAAATTTGAGCATAGACATACTCGAATTTGACTGACGTTTACAATTTAGTTGAATATTTCACACATCCCTAGTAAACCAAGTAGATTATAGTAATCCATAGCTAGTGGGGAACTCCCCGATAAATTCAATCATACTTTTTCGATCGTTTATCTGTATTGTAACTTTCTTTTAATAAAATCAGTGGTAGTTCATTTCAACTAACCAAAGAAAAAATAAATAAAATGAAAAAATCAATGTATAAGAGTGAAGAAATGGAGGTATACAATAAAAATTCCACTGTTTAACATCTTACTAATATTATAAATGGCAATTTTTGGATGTTGTAATGTTTGTTGTTTCATCACTCACTCATTTCATCTCTCGACCGCCCGTCGTTTTATAAACACTGTGTACGTTATTCGCTCTGATTAAAATTGAAACAAACTGGTTTAGAGTGAAATTTTAGTAAGGTGATGCACGTGTGGATGAAGCTGCTGAAAAGAGCTATCAGATGGTGTATGGACACTAAATTACGACGCGTATCCAGTGAGTACTTGGAAAAATAGTTATTACAAGTGACCGCCGTCATAACTCAGAATACGCGCTCGCTTCATCGGTGAGTGTCCTTGACGCGTCCTCCAGTCACCGCCGGCCTTGCCGCGCGCGGCGAACTGACTTGCGCCTGCTCAAATAGCATTAACCTACACGTAGTTGCGATTTTGCTTTTTCATCTAAGTATTTCAAACTCGTATTTTACTTCGAAAAGAAGATGGATAAGCAGCAGTGTGCAGGCTGTAGAACGGAATTACATGACAAGAAATTTATTAACTGTCAAGGTTGCAACCAGAAATATGATATGCAATGCGCTAATCTTTCTCCTAAGCGGTATAGGAACATGAATGAGGAGACTAAGCGGAGATGGCGTTGCATTGAATGCAAGAGTTCACAGCCAAAGTCGGACAACACTAATACGCCCGTAAGATCTTCGGGCCCGCCGAGGCAGCTGCCCGAGGTCGAGGCTGAGGTAGACTCCCCGTCGGTTAGCAACAACAGAAACGTCACGTTGCGTAGAGGACAGTCGCCAATCGGTACCTACATTACGGAAGAAAGATTGAAGGAATATCTGAAGGCTGATAAGAAAGAGTTAAGTGACGTCATCGAGTCATGCGTCAAAAAGCTATCGGCTCAACTTGATGAAATTAGGGCCCAATGTTCCGGATACCAGGAGTCATTGTCCTTCATTTGCAACCAGTATGAGGACCTGCAAAGGGAGGTAACGGGCTTAAAGAAGCTTATCGGGAGTACTATTGAGGATAATAAACAGCTCAAAGAACACTTAAAAGTGCAGTCGGCCAGAATTAAGGCTTTAGAGGATGGAAGCCTGAAGCAGCAGCAGTGGTCTAGATTGCAGAACATCGAAGTTGTGGGGGTCCCAGAAAGTAAAGACGAGAACACCCTCGATATAGTCACTCGTGTTATGAGTCGGGTCGGAGTCCCCGTCGCGGCGGCGGACGTGGAGTTCGCGCACCGCGTGCAGCCGCGCCACGCCGGCAGCGCCGCGCGCGCGCGCACCATCGTCGTCCGCCTGCGGCAGCGTGCGCACAAGGATAGCATCGTGGCGGCAGCGAGGAACCACCGAAACTTAACTGCGAGGGATTTGGGGATGGGTACTGAAGCTCAACGTGTTTACATTAACGAACATCTCACCAGGGAGAATAAAATGATTTTTAATGATTGTAAACTTTTTGTTTAAGCTAAAGAGTTGCAATTTAAATACGTCTGGACAAAAAACTGTCGAATTTATGTGAGGCGAAACGATACTTCGCCTCCGTTACTTATTTCCTCCATGGCCGATCTCTCCAAAATTGTTTAACCGTGTTGTTTACTTTTTGTTATAACATCGTACTGCTTATTAACACATTCAATCCCAAACTAAACAGTTTCACACTTCTCACACACAAGCAAAGTAGTTTCACATCTCTCACACATATTTCATTGTTACATACTTCTTTTTCAGACTTACAAACACTTATAATATCACTCCTGTGCGTTTTACCTTGCATGTACTATGAGCCTGTGCAAGTGTGGGTAATAATTATATCGTTATATTTAATACTCTTTAAAATCTTGATTTATATTTATATGACGTTTAAAATCTTACATAATGGATAACACATTGAAAAAATTAAAATTATTTTATCAAAACGTCAGAGGTTTGCGTACTAAAACAGATAAATTTTACAATAGTATTTTACTGTCAGATTCTGATGTAATATTGGTGACCGAGACTTGGCTTTATGATGGAGTTTTTGATGCTGAATTGTGCGATGGCCGGTTTAGGGTATTCCGTGGCGATAGAGGTTCTCTTGGCGGAGGTGTCATGATACTATGTCGTTCAGAATTGCAAGCTCGTTTAAGACCAGAGTGGAAATGTGACGATCTTGAGTGCGTGTGGGTTACGATTCCAGCTGAAAGCCTTGGTCTATCTAAAGACACTCATATAGCTGTCACCTACATACCGCCTAATTCTCTAATACCTTCGCGCATACAGTTACTAATAAATACGGTCACGACTGTCATGAATCAATGCCCCGACGACAATTTATTGGTGACGGGCGATTTTAATTTACCCTGTGTAGATTGGTCACTTGCAGAACCTGTCGTCGTTAAGAAGGGTTCGGTGGATATACAAGCGGCTGCTACCGACCTTTTATCAAACTTTTCGTACGCTGGTCTATCTCAATTTAATCAATTGCGCAACAGTAGTAATAATACTCTAGACCTTGCCTTCTCTACATTTCCGTTAAAAATTGTAAAGTCGGAACATCCCTTGGTCAAAGAGGATTCGTACCACCCAGCGCTAACATTGACCGCCACTGATCTCCTGACATCATGCCTTAGGCCCTGTTCCACATTAAAGTATCAGTATAGAAAAGCGGATTACCTTGCTATCAATAATAGTTTCCTCGAGACGGACTGGGAATTTATCGAAACAGGCAATGATTTGGATGACGTTGTTGGGAAGTTTTATTCTATACTCAATAATGTAGTTGACAAACTTGTGCCTAAAGTTCGTAGCGGCGGTAGCTACACATATCCCTGCTGGTATAGCATATCATTAGTAAAACTTATAAAAGAGAAAACTAAATTACATACCAATTGGGTAAGGTACGGTAACCCGCGCGATTATCAAGCGTTTTCATTACTTAGAAAAAGACAAAAGAAGTTACAAGTTGAATGTTATGCCAATTTCATTACGTTATCGCAACAGAAAATAAAATCTAATCCAAAGGCTTTTTGGACATTTATAAAATCTAAACGCAAAAATACTACTGACTATCCACAGGTTATGACGTACGGTGATACTCAATTTAACACTCCTTCTAACATATGCACCGCTTTCAATAATTTTTTTCAAAAGAATTTCGGTACTTCTACGGTAAATAGTAATTACTTAAAATATTGTTCTTTCAACGAAAGTTTGTCTTCTGGTTGCGACGTGATATCCTCTCTCGAAGTAAGTGTGAAGGAAATTCGTAAGGCTATTCTTAATCTAGATGCTAACAAAGGTGCAGGAAATGACGGCTTTCCACCGATATTTTTTAGGAAGTGTGTTGAATCGTTGGCATATCCAATTGCTTTGCTCTTCAACAGATGCTTTTTAGAGGGATTCGTTCCCAAAATCTGGAAAGAAGCTAAAGTAGTTCCGGTCTACAAGAAGGGTTTAAAAACGGCTATAGAAAATTATCGTCCTATATCAATTTTAAATGTGCTTAGTAAATTAATGGAACGTATTGTACATTCTCGCATTTACTCTATAATAGCGCCGTCAATACCCGATGAACAACACGGTTTTATGAGAGGTCGCTCGACTGTTACCAACTTGAGCACCTTTACGAACTACCTGGCTACGAATATGGATGCTGGCTTGCAAGTAGATGCGGTGTATACCGATTTTGAGAAGGCTTTTGATCGCGTGGATCACGTAATTTTGCTGCAGAAGCTTTTTGAATTGGGTATTCGAGGTAATTTGCTAAGATGGCACGAATCATACCTATGTAAACGTTCACAGGCTGTTGTTGTAGGCGGTTATTGCTCTAATTATGTAAACATAACATCTGGAGTGCCACAAGGCTCAATTTTGGCTCCTTTACTTTATGCGGGTTATTTATATGATGTAGGCAATAGCGTTCACCATGCTAAGTTTCTAATGTATGCAGATGATATGAAGATATTTATGAAAATCCAAACCGAGTCTGATTGTATCAAATTACAGGCTGATCTTAATCGTCTGAGTGACTATTACAGAAAAAATCGCGCTGGTATTAATATTAGTAAATGTCATTTTATTACATTTTCACGTAAAAAGTACCCTATTACATTTACCTATTGTATATCTGACACTAGAATATCAAACTCAAATATAGTGCGAGATCTTGGGGTCCTCTTGGACAACAAGCTCTCGTATTCTGATCATATCGAAACCATAATTAATAAGGCGTATAAAAGTCTAGGTTTTATTATGCGTGTTAGTAAACCATTTACAGATATCAAGTGTGTTATGATACTCTATTACTCGTATGTAAGAAGTATTTTGGAGTATTGTAGCACTATCTGGAACCCAACTTACGTTAGTTACATCACAGATATTGAAAAAATTCAGCGCAAATTCATTAAACTTCTTAACTATAAGTCTCATACATATACACTAGATTACGAGGATTCGTGCAAGTATCATCTGCTGGATGGTCTAGAAAACAGACGCCTCCTCCTTGATATGGCCTTCTTGCATGGCTTATGTAATGGATACATTGATTGCCCAGGCCTCACCGATAAAATATTGAGTTTTCATACGCCGAAGAAACGCACTAGGCATACCAAACTCTTCTCTGTTGCCCAGTCTCGTACTAACTATGCACAGAACTCAATAGTTAATCGCCTTCAAAATACGTACAACACGAAGTTTAATAACAAAATTGATATATTCTACAATGATAAAATATCTTTTAAAAGAAATTTGTCTAAAATACTGTAATACTTCCGGTATTTTACCATTCATCACCCGTATGTACACGCACAGATACTCTCGTGCTTAACATGATAAGGGAAACGCATACTCATACAAAACACACCCCCTCACACACACCCTCACCCACCCTTACACACTCACACACATATTTACAAATTGGCATGGTGTTTTTGCTGTTTACCAGTATTTTGTTTGTATATTTTTGCTCTTAATTTCATTTTGACCCACTGTTTTATTGTTCAGTAACTGCACAGTGTTTTTCTTTATAGTAAAATTATAAAATGTAAATCCATTATTGGCCTTAAGATAGCTTGTAAGATACTTAAACTCTGTTTTTTAAGGGCTGTGGATTTTGTTTCAATAAATAAATAAATAAATAAATAAATCACGTCAGAACGTCTGGGAACGGGAAAGGATTGGGTTGAAATTTGGAAAACAGCCCTCAAACGCTGCAGTTGAACGTCTGCTATCCACGGGTAAAGAGATTTTAACACCAAAGCGAGCCTCGCTTTCAGACGAGAACTTCGACATGTTAATGTTCATGAGGGGAAATAGATACCTATGCGCATTATGCCCGACGATTAAATTACACATTAAATTAAATTAAATAAAAAAAATTGGCAATCATAGAAACTGCCGATAGAAGCGAAAACCTATAACTCAGAATTTGATAGCTTACCTTGGAAACTACACGGGTGTAACCGGAGGGCGTGGCCTGGTCATCATGGCATGGCCATCTAGAAATGCATCAGCCAATAGGAAATGCTGCTGCTTTTCTAGATGGCCATGCCATGATGGCCAGGCCACGCCCTTTCAGCATTTCCCATTGGCTGACGTATTTCTAGACGGCCAATAGCCATGGTCCCGAGTTTACCCGAAGCTTTCTTATCATACCCGAGCGTGACGCTAGAATTCAATTCACAGCCCACGAAAAATCTGTCTCGGCGCGCCTAAAGAATTTTTCATTTCAATAATAAAATTAAACTCTACAAGTATTTGGTTTTTTCCTAACTTGTTAACTTCCAGAACCTAAACCAACAGGTTTTATAAGTTCACTAACGCAACGATATAAAAATCCAATACACATATTAACGGATTAACGATTAACGTTAACTTCCGTTAATTCTTACGAAACGTAACGCTTTAACGTTTAACGAAGTTAACTTTTTTTGTAACGGATTAACGATTAACGAAGTTAACTATTTGATTAACGGTGCCCAGCTATGTCCACAACGAACGGTCCCGTGCAACCTGCAACCAGCGGTTTCCAACGACCTTTGTGAGGACAGTCCAGTGGGAGGCCGTCCAACCGTCCGTGAAAAACATCAGTATGTCCAGCATTAATTATAAAGTTTTTTAGGTCCCAGTGTAAAATTTCCTGATTGTGGCATTCGCGGTATTGGATGGTGAACGAGGATGTGTATGTGGTTATGTGACGATATACTATGTGTGACCTGGTTCTTGATGTAGGTGTCGATGACCGCGAAGGCCAGATCGCAGTTTAACTGTGGCAGCCTCTATCATCGCGTGTCTGCGTCCAAGGCATGTGACATGAGATATATTTGTCTATCACTGCTAAGACATCTATCTAGTGGTGTGACCTGGTTCTTGATGTATGTGTCGATGAGCGCGAAGGCCAGGTCGCGGTTGAGCTTGGTCCAGGCGCCGCGCAGGTCGTGCACCGCCAGCCGGTGCGTGGGCGTGGCCGCCGCGCCGCACCCGGTGCCTGCCACCAAACACATACTCATCAACACCACTCACCGCCGACCGCCACCGACCGCGACACCGACTCACATGGGAGACAATAATAGGCATGGCGACTAAAAAAAATTGGCAGTCATAGGAACTGCCGATAGAAGTGAAAACGTATAACTCAGAATTTGATAACTTACCTTGGAAACTACACGGGTGTAACCGGAGGGCGTGGCCTCGCCATCATGGCATGGCCATCTAGAAATGCGTCAGCATTTCCCATTGGCTCACGCATTTCTAGATGGCTATGCCATTGTTTAATATCATACCAGAAATACCGACCTGGGGCCCATAGCAAGTCTCAAAAACAAATTATTTACGTTTATACCGATTTTAATATTATTTACCCCCTAATTGCAAACAAGGTACCTAAAATTACTCACCCAATTACTGCTCCCGGCGTCGCCCAAGTCCAGTTTGGTCGATAGGAAAAAGGGAATAAGGAACGACAGGGAATTATGGAAGCCAAACCAGACAAGATTCCGTAGCGATCCCTCGCTCCAGCACAATCAACGGTCCCGCGTTGGATCAAGGGCCAATCCAGCAGCCCGCTTTCACACAATGGTCCAGCATTAATCCAGAGTGTCACAATTCACTTAATATTGTATTCCCGCACAATAAGAAAGCTTTTATCCCGAAAAAACTCCAAAATATAAAAGGGCGTGACTGTTTAGTTCCAGCGAAAAACAAGACAACGTCACTTGACAGCCGGCTGTCAACCATAGACACACGCTAATCGTCGGCCGATATAATGTTGCCCGATTATACGGAACAAAACCCCCGACCAATTGAACTCCAGGTCAATTTTAGAAAACCAGTATTTAGCAACTAGTATTTAGTAACTAGTATTTAGTAGTATCCGGACCCCAAATAAAACGAAATTCCCAACTTTGACCCGAAAGTGGAAATCAAACCAAAAAAAAACACTTTACCAAAAATAGTAATAAAATTAAATTAAATTTTAACCATGAAAAATACGTATATCTAATAAAGAGGCAGGCGTGCCAGAGAGGACACCGCGCGCTGAAGTCTGGAACCAGAAACCAGAATCTCCGCCACGCGGGGTGTGCCATCAGTACCAGATATCAATTTTAAAATACGTCCCCTACGCCAGAGTAGGGGGGCCAAATTTGCCTCTTTTAATAATACTAAGTCCCCTTCCCGAGGGGCTTCCGTCCTATCTGTCCATTTTACCCGTTGTTGCAAAAGGTGCAAGTACTCGGCCGACCAGCGCCTCCAGAAGTCTTGACTTATTTGCTGCAATAACTGAAAACGGGACAGGCGTCCGGGCCGCTCATCCTTCCAGGGATACTCCGGCAACGCGGTTAAAGGCTGACCGATCAAGAAGTGACCCGGCGTCAAGACTTCTAGATCGTTAGGGTCAGGCGAGATTGGACAGAGAGGACGGGAATTAAGCACTGCCTCCACGCGACATAGTACCGTGACTTACTCTTCCCAAGTTAACACGGTCTCCCCGATGACACGGCGGAGATGGGTTTTAGCAGACTTCACCGCAGCCTCAAAAATTCCTCCCCAGTGAGGACAGGCCGGCACACTAAATTGCCAGCTGATTCCCCGCTGGGCGAGAGCCAGACTTAAACTATTATTACCAGAATTTAAAAAATTATTAACTTCGCGTAAATAATTCGCCGCCCCTCGATAATTTGTGCCATTGTCCGAACGTATTAAAGAGGGTACTCCTCTTCGCGCTACAAAGCGATCCAGCGCCGCGACAAAGGCCTCCGTAGACAGCGCAGAGACCAGCTCCAGGTGGACTGCTTTGGTGGCCAAACACACAAAGACGCACAGGTAGGCTTTAACGACCTTGGCGTTACGCAACGTCGATGACTTGACCGAGAAGGGCCCAGCGAAGTCCGTTCCGACCCCGTCGAACGGCCTCGAGGGAGAAATCCTATCCGGAGGAAGATCTCCCATCATGGGCTGCATGGTAGACGCCTTGAGCCTATAACAAGGGACACATCTAAACAGCACCTTTCGGACCGCCCTGCGAGCCGACAAGATCCAGAATTCACGCTGCAACACAGCGAGAAGCGCGCCACATCCAGCGTGCGCGTTACCGATATGCCGATCGGTGATCAGCAGGTCCACCAGAGGACCTCCTTTCGGTAGCAACAGGGGGTGCCTGCTGCCGTACGGCAGGTTGGCTTTCCGGAGCCGACCTCCTACGCGCAGAAGACCATCCTGATCTGTGAAAGGGTTCAACTTGGCGACCGCACCCTTCAAGCGAGCGCGTCCGCAGCGCAGCGCCTCAAGTTCCGTCGGAAACCTCTCACCCTGCACCAGCCGAATGAGGTGCAGCAAGGAACTCCGACGCTCCTCCACAGTGGCGATCTGGTCACTCCTCCTCTGACTAGGGTGACGACAGTTGTGGATGAAGCGTTTAATCCAGCTAGTTACCCCCAACAACTTATCCAGCTTGCTGTAACGACCCGTCAACCAGTCAGGGTCTGGGGGCACTTCCGCCACAATCGCATGCACGCGGACTCCGGGCAGCTCCGCTCGCTCCGAGTCCGCGCCGAGAGCTGGCCAGGAAGCTTCTGGCTCCCGCAGCCAGTCCGGACCCCACCATAAGGGGTGATCAACTAGCTCCGGCGCGGAACAGCCGCGCGAAGCACAGTCAGCGGGGTTCAACTCACCCGGGACATGTCTCCAAACAATGTCCAGTCCATTGTTTTGGATTTGGGAAACCCGATTTCCCACAAAGGTCTCCAAAGTGTGAGGGGCTGCTCTTAACCAGGCAAGCACGACCTGACTGTCAGACCACGCATAGACATTCCGGATGTCTATCGAGGTGGACAGTTCCTGATATACATGCTTGAGCAGCCGAGCAAGTAATGTGGCTCCGCTCAATTCCAGTTTCGGAATGGTGAGTCGTGTCCTGATAGGAGCTACCTTGCTCTTCCCCAATAAGAGCGTGACATTGACGTGGCCTCCAGCGTCAACTGTACGCAAGTACACAGATGCGGCATAGCCCAGCTCGGACGCATCACAGAACCCGTGCAGGCTGATCCGGCTACAGCCTGGTGGCAGAATGCGACGGGGCAACGCCACTCGATTGACCGTTTCGAGATCAGATATTAAACGAAGCCAAATGTTAAGCGAGTCTCCAACCAGGGGGTCGTCCCATGAGACCTTCAGAGTCCAAAGTCGCTGTAACAGACACTTGGCTGCGAACAGAACCGGACTGATCCAACCGTTTGGATCAAACATCCTGGCGATGGTGGACAAAACCGTCCGTTTCGTCCACGCGCGTGTGGCTTCCAGTGCCACCCGAAAGGTGAAGATGTCAGCAACCGGTTGATACTGCATGCCCAGAACCGCAATCCCGTGCGGATCGTCACCTTCCTCGAAGAGCCCCGGATCCTGCTGGTGATCGTCCGGGATACCAGCCAGGACGTTGGGGTCGTTAGAGAGCCATTTCCGAAGCTCATAGCCTCCAGATGCGAGAAGCTCTGTAAGCTCATCCCGGAGCAACAGAGCTTCCTCCACCGTCTGCGCGCCAGTGCAAACGTCGTCCACGTATAGGTCGCGTTCCAGAACTGCGGCTGCACGTGGGTACCGAGCCCGTTCTTGCTCCGCCAACTCCAGCAGTGAGCGGATCGCAATGAAGGGGCTTGATCTCAACCCATAGGTGTTGGTGTTCAACTCATACACCATCATAGGGTCCTGAGGACTTTCCCGCCAGAGGATCAACTGGAACCTCCTGTCCTCGGGGTGTATGACCGTTTGTCGGAACATCATACGGATGTCCGCTCCCAACACCACCTGATGCCTACGGAAATTCAGGATGATGTCTACAATATCCCGATGTAACTTCGGTCCAGCGTGGAGGCACTGGTTCAGTGACACTCCTGTCGAAGTCGGAGCGGATCCATCGAACACCGTCCTGAGTTTGCCCGTCGACGCCTTCAAAACGGCGTGATGAGGCAAAAAGTAGTGGTCCATGGTCGACCAGTCGTCGCGAGCCGGAGACATGTGGCCCAGTGCCTCATACTCCCTCATGAACTCGATGTACTTTTCCCGAAGTACAGGATCTCGAGCCATGCGTCGCTCCATGGACCTGAGCCTTTTCTCGGCCAATGATCGAGACTGGCCCAGACGCGGGGAGTTATCCCGGAAGGGCAGCCTAGTCTCCAATCGCCCAGAAACCATTCTCCGAGTGTGAGCCTGATAAAAGTTCTCACACTCCACGTGCTCGGGATCCAGCCGAGACACGGTAGGCGGCTCTTCGATCTCCCAGAACTTCTGCATGATCTGAGCGAGGGCCGTTCCCGTAAAGGAAGCCTGATTCGACTGCTGCCACTCATCCACCATTCCCAAAATAGCGTATCCGTAGATGGTGGGCAGCGCCATCAGCGAAGACTGATCCAGCAGTCTAGGCTTGCCGTTCATGATGTAACCCAGTACATCAGAACCCAACAAAAGGTCTACCGGATCCGCCAACCTGAGACCCTTAGTACAGGACAAAAAATCCGGATCTATGTCCGCCTGAGGAAGCCAACCGACAACCGAATCCATGACGGTGGCCCTGACCGCAATCCTTTCCGAATAGGAATGTACGGACGAGAAGGAGAGGCGGGTCTGTCCAGCCAACCTCACCTCTGTGTTGCCGACTCCTCGCAACGGAGTCGGTGACGGAAACCTAGCCAGGCCCAGGCGATGAGCAACCCGGGTTGTCAAAATGCACCCCTGGGACCCTGTGTCCAAGAGCGCTCGTATCCGGACGTAGTCGCCTCTTGGACCCCAAACCCTTAACCAGAGGGTGGGCAGCAGGACCACCGGTTGATCCTGTGCCAAGGGAACGGAGGCTAGTCAATCCCTCCGAGGCCCGTCCGAACCCGTCGGACTACCGGGCCCAGCCCAGTATGGCTGCCAAGTGCAAAGGGCCATCGGAGGGGGGGCATATCCAGCTGCCCTGCCGTACCTAAAGTAGGGCGGGTGGTAATCCAGCCTCGGATGTTCATGGAGGGGAGGCGTGTACGCCCTCCATTCTATTGGTCGCGGATCCAGCGGCGGAGAAGGATAACGCTGGGGAGGTGGCCCCCGTGGTGACTCCGGTATCACCCTTCCACCTCTCCAGTTCGCCCGCGTCCGCACGGGCTGTGAGGTCGGTGACCGAGCCGCGTGTAGGACGCCCCTTGTTGGGCTGCCCGGTGCTGCCGTGGGTTGGGGTGGAGGGGGCGTGCTCCACGCTGTAGCCACTTCATTGTTGTACAATGCGTGGCTCTGCGTGGGAACGCCCCCGCCCGTGAAGGGCCCCCTCCCTGAGGGCTGTCGACCAGCACCATCGCTCCTGACGCACAAGAGCTGATGGTGTGGTCCCCCACACCCAGGACACGGCCGTGCCGTGGGGCAGTCATTGTACAAATGACCCCCCAGGCACCCGTAGCACCGACGCAACCGCCGAACGATCCCTCGTCGTTCGGAAGTCGTCCGCGCAAGCAGGGCCGGACACTGCACCAGCGCGTGAAGCTGGCCACAGTTCGGGCACTCCTGCTCCGACGCAGTCGTCACAGTCGCCGACCGCTTTACCCCACCCAGAGTGCGGGGATTGGTAGGTCGCGGTCCTGTTCCGGCAGGGCCACGAGCTGACGCGGCGGGCTGCGCCTCCTGAGGCGCCGACTCTGCCATCCTCGCCTCCCACTCCAGGACCCGAAGTAGCTCCTCAAACGTGGGGAAGACCTTCGGGTCGGCGTGAAGGCCCCTTTCCCGCTCGAACCGGGCGCGCAACTCCAGCGGCACCTTGCCCAGCAGGATGTGGACCAGCAGAAACGACCAGTGTTCCACTGGCAGTCCCAAGCTGCGCAAGGCGTTGTACGCCACCTTCACGGGCGTGAGGATTAGCGGCCTCAACTGAGACCTCTCAGTCACCTTCGGCAGCCCCAGTATTTGGGACACGTGAGCGTCGGCGAGGAGCCGAGGGTTTTGGAACCTCGTATCCAGCAACTCCATCGCCGTGCCGAAGTTGTCGTCGTCCAGCTCCAGGTGCTGGATCAGGGAGAGTGCCTCACCCTCCAGTGACGTGCGGAGATAGGCCAGCTTCTCCGCCCTCGTCAAGTCCGTGCGTGAATCTACGAGAGAGGCGAACATGCTCCGGAAGCCGCTCCACTCCCGCAGGTTCCCTGTAAACCTGGGCAAGTCCAGAGTGGGAAGGCGTCCCACTACACCCGAGCCCGCATCCCTGATGACGGGTCCCGAGCTCGCCCTTCCCTGACGAGACCTCTCCAGCTGGCGAACCCTTTCGGAGACCTCGTCGTACACATCCAGGATGCGACGCATGTCCGCGTCAATCCTCTCCATCTGCTCCTCAGTTGGAGACGGCCTTGCATCCCGCAGCGATCCTGCGCTCCTCTCAGCGACCTCCAGGCGCCTGTCGAGGTGCTCTGCCCTGTTTAGCAGCGCCTCCTCCCGGTCTCTCCGGCCGACCAATCCTTGCAAGGATTCAAACCATCGGAGCTGGTTGGCCAAATCCGAAGCCATTTTTAAATTTAAATTTAAACCAACCTAAAGTTCGGACAATGTCACAACAAATATATCCGCAACCTATTAAACCGGATACCACTTAATACTAATTTCCCGACAGTTTGGGGAGAAATTATACACTGGTATTACAATATTTAATCTTGGCTGAATGACTCAGTAACCAAGTTCGTGAATTAAAAATTTAAAACACACAAAAGAATATCTGGTTTACCTGATATTTTCCCAGAAAAATAAAAACAACAAATATATTATTACGGGGGTATTTACGGCTAACCGCGCTCTGTCTACCAAAAAATGTTTAATATTATACCAGAAATACCGACCTGGGGCCCATAGCAAGTCTCAAAAACAAATTATTTACGTTTATACCGATTTTAATATTATTTACCCCCTAATTGCAAACAAGGTACCTAAAATTACTCACCCAATTACTGCTCCCGGCGTCGCCCAAGTCCAGTTTGGTCGATAGGAAAAAGGGAATAAGGAACGACAGGGAATTATGGAAGCCAAACCAGACAAGATTCCGTAGCGATCCCTCGCTCCAGCACAATCAACGGTCCCGCGTTGGATCAAGGGCCAATCCAGCAGCCCGCTTTCACACAATGGTCCAGCATTAATCCAGAGTGTCACAATTCACTTAATATTGTATTCCCGCACAATAAGAAAGCTTTTATCCCGAAAAAACTCCAAAATATAAAAGGGCGTGACTGTTTAGTTCCAGCGAAAAACAAGACAACGTCACTTGACAGCCGGCTGTCAACCATAGACACACGCTAATCGTCGGCCGATATAATTTTGCCCGATTATACGGAACAGCCATGATGGCGAGGCCACGCCCTTTCAGCATTTCCCATTGGCTGACGCATTTCTAGATGCCCAATCAACAAGGTCCCGAGTTTACCCGAAGATTTCTTATCATACCCGAGCGTGATGCTAGAATTCAATTTACACCCCACGAAAAATTTTAAAAGAAAGCGCCTAAAGAAGTTTTCACTTCAAAAAAACTAATTAGTCCGTCAGTTAGATTATTGAAAATTGTACACGTATATTTTTTTTGTTTCACTAACAAAAACTCGCGAAGATACATTGTTTAGAAGCGTCGAATGACGTCACGGTTATGTACGATTTTTACGTAGATTTAATGTCACAACCCTCCGGAAGTTTGATGATCTATACTATATCTCTGTTGATTTATTATAATTTGGTGAAACAAATAATACGTGACCGATAATTTTGCAGTAAGTTATATACTAGAACGAGTATCTAAAGCTGCACTAGTAGGATCATAACGGATTTGGCTGGGCAGGGAGAGAAATACGAGTAGTGAAGGTGAGTGTTGACGTACGTCACTAAAAGGGGCCCCTTTTAAACCTACGCCCGAGTCACAAGTCTTGGGGTCTATTCGAGATTTCTCTCTCTGCCACACGATGACCCGGCACCCGCACGGTGAATCCATGGAATGCTAAGAAGTACGTCTCTAACTGACAGACTAATTAGACTGTATCTATATATCTTTGGTTTCTATAGCACAAGCTCTTCTTAGTATTAAATTTAACGTGGTTGTTACACATATTTATTGGGTAAAACGGGTTAATCACGTGTAATATAGTCGGTCAATCCGACTCGAGTTTCGGCCCCGTCCGGCGGCCTTTTTCAAGGAGAGTTTACGCGCGCGATGGCTGCTTGTTTGGCACTCAACACTAAACTTATCTTTATCGTTTGGCACTCAGTGCCAGTGCTCAGGGCATCGGTCGGATTGACCGACCATATCACACGTGCGTTACCCGTTTTACTCAATAAACTCTTCGTAGTTTGGGGCTAGACGACGTTCTGTGAAGAAATGTTTATATCACCATCTATAACATAAAAAGTAAGCTTTATTTTTTTTCATAAAGAAAAAAAATTTAACTACTCTTTATCGTTTCAACGACTAAACAAAATTCTGAACTTACATTTATACATGACCCTAAATTTAAAACGTGTTAAGTGATTTTTATTGTCTTTGCTAGGATCAAAGCTAATTCCAAACCTGTGAAATGTTGGTCTCGTACCTGTGAGGGTGGAGTCTCGTCCGTACGACACGCGTCGCACAGACAGCGCGTAGCATTTCTCCATCGCGGTGCCGGGCGGGACGCCTGCGCCGGAGATCGGGGACGACTGACCGAAATTACATACTTTATTTAGTTATTAACTAATACCACACACAAAACTAATACAAGCCAATTCAATAAAAAATTTAGACAACCCCCGACATATTGTGATAGCCGCCATCTTGGATTTGAAATTTGTCGTAGGGTACAGTATTCTACTAATCAAGCTACTCATATTGAGATAGTTGTGAAATTTGTAATCCGCCATTTTGTGGCGTCGGCTATCTTGGATTGATTTCCATTGAACACAGCTAAGAACACTTCCGACTAATTCACCTTCCAACTAAAAAAATATTGGCAGTCATATGGACTGCCCATAGAAGTGAAAACTTATAACTCAGAATTGGATGGCTCACTTTGAAAATTACATGGGTGAAACCGGAGAACACTGCTGGGTCTGGAATAAATCTTCAAAGCACTATCGTCTAATTAAGTCTTCTAACCATGTTATCTAGAAATTCTAACGCATTTCTTTTAAATTACCATTTTACCGTGACCTTTTTACAGCCCACGAAAAATCTATGTGTGCTGCGCCAAAAGAAGATTTCACTTCAAAAACGAGAACAAAATCGGTTAATCCATTCGGGAGTCATGGTGCCATAAACAATGAGGCAGACACACAGATACGTCAAACGTATAGCACGTAATTTTAGTAAAAAATACAAAGTACACCACTCACATCATCCTCCTCCTTCTCCTTCTCCTTATACTCGCCGCATGCTGCCAGCGTTTTCAACCATATCTCCGCGTCGTTGAGGTCGCAGTTCATGTAGACCGTGGCCCAGTTGGCGCGCGGCCGCCGCACCAGCCCGTCCGAGGCGGGCACGAGCGAGAGGCAATGCTTCGAGCAGCACGTCACTCGCACGCCGAGCATCTCGATGCCCCGCTGGAGGGATGATGACGACCAGTAGAACACCTGCGAATTACAGCTAAGTATAGTAAAACTTCGGTCATCCGAACTCTCAATACGGTATTTGACTAAATTTTTAAAATTATTTTAATGGTTTTTGATTACACAATATACCATACTACATGAATATTTCCGCAAGATTCACTGTTTTACCATTAAAAATAAATGTTTAAAGTAAAAAGTTCAAAAACCCCGCAAAAAACGCTCTTTCTGGTCATGTGACGCACGTGACGTTACACGCCAGTAAACAAATCAGTGTTCTTAAAGAAACCGTATGCTGTAAATTGAATATTTACTGGCATGTGACGTCACGCGCGTCACATGACCAGAAACAGCGTTTACGTCGCAGATAAAAATTCTGAATTTTTTAAATTTTCATTGTCGTATTACACAAAAAATACACACTATGTATTCCAAAATAGAGTAAAATACCTATGTTTATTTAATGTGTTATCTGATAGGATGATCATAATTTAGGCTATATTTTAAACATTGTCAAATACCGTATTATACAAAACGCTCAATATAATTGCCGGACTAAAGATATATTATTGTTTTAGAAAAACAAAAAATTACGAGCACAAAAAGTCAAACACCTGAATATATTTGTAGCCTCCAGTAACGTTTACAAAATACTGCCGGGCTCATTGTTCCCTGAGAGATGTTATCTAAAACTTTTCAAGGTCAGAGTGAATAGCTACTTTCTAGGCCTGCTTGGATCTTCGATTACACCGTCGCTTACCATCAGACGAGGTGACGGTCAAATACGGACCTATGCGCGATAAAAAAATGTCACTATGATGTAGGTACGTATACCTGCAGATTGTGGAGCGTGACGGACACGTTGAGCGTGCGGTAGTGGCGCGACAGCTGCGGCTTGCGCGGGCGCACGTTCCGGAAGATGCGGCCGCGCCGCGTAGGCCGCGTGATGCCCGACAAGATCAGCTTCAGGCTCTCGAACCACCTGCATATCACACCACATTCTAATATCGTAATCAAATTCTAATATGCCACCAATGCGTTTGTCTTGGACAAAATGGCCCAAAAAACCGGCTACTAAAAGTGCTCAATCATAAAAATTACACTGTTATACGATGTTTAATCGATTTAATTCTATGAGCATTCTTCTACAGTCAGACACTAGTCGTAGCTGTAGGATACCCTGTGTTGCAATTACTTAGTTCTATTCTAATGATTCTGGTTGGGGGTTTATACTATGATGGAACACCTTTAGCAGCCGACGGGTTGCGTAACATTATGTCTGTCAAGCGTGAGTCTATAAATATTGTTAAAACATTTACAATAACAAAAACTGATTACAAACAGTATTCTCTCACCTGAGCGTACTGCCATATAGCAGCAGTATGGGTCCGGGGCTGTCCTTATCTATGGGCTTGGTCTCCAACATCATGTGGAGATCCAGTCCTTGGGAGCGGAACGCACGGTACGAGTCGTGTTCCTATAACAATAAACCACAAGTATGTTTAATTCAGGTAACAGTTTCACGTACAGTAAGCGTAAATCTTTACGAGCCCCGTGGAATTAAGGGCGTCTACAAAACCGCGTAATGCTTATAAGCGCCCGTACTTTCACGCACTTATGTACCAACGTAGCACTCCATTAACAAAGAAGATTACCAGAATATAGACAAATTATTATGTTTAATTATTATGTCGTCATAAGACGACAAAAATTTTGCAAAATGGAGAGGCTTGTGCCCTATAGTGCCCTGAAAAAATCTGATAACGATGACAATGGTGGACAAAAGACACTCACACTTTATCCTTTCAATGTAGCTTAAGCTATCGCGCTTTGAACTTGCATTATTTTTCAGTGAGCTAGTCCTTTGTTACAATTGGAATTTGCACCGTATAACACAACAAATAAGGTGTATTTTGACCTGGTTGCTGGAATACTCCGGCAGCCTCGTGGGCGCGCACGGAGCGACCGCGTGGTGGTCGCGCGCGTCCGCGACACACTGCCAGTTGAGTTTGACGGACAGACGCAGCGAGGGCACGTGCAGCACGCGGCAGTCGTCGTACTTGCTCGCCGTCCGGACGAACACGTCCAGCGAGCCCAGGAAACCGAGCTTTCCTAAGGAAACATAATGACGTATTGTATAAACATGCGATTGTGACTCCATCAGAAAAAGACTTACGGTTTAACTGATTAACTTTGTTACTTTCATAATTGAATGAAGTTTATTGTAGAATCTAATAATAACGCTAATCATTAAGGGTATCGCAAAATGGTCCGAAGTCTAAAACATACGAGTAAGAATCTATTTCTCAGTCAAAAAACAAGAAGATATTCGTTAAGATACGCGCCGTACTTGTTATCCTTCTACAATTATTATATGTAAATGTCAAAGTTTGGATGTTTGTTACTCAATCACGTTAAAACATCGGATCGGATCTGATCGAAATTTGGACACAGTTTACAGCCACATTAGGTTACTAATTCATTAGAATGACTAGAATTTGAGAAGAATCAGAAACGATGAAATCTGCACGTGCAATAAATAATAATCAAATGAAGTAATCGATATAGCTCAACAAATTGCCAAACTCAAGTGGCAGAAGGCGGGGAACGTTGCTCGCAGACCGGCCGGCCGTTGGGGCGGAAAGGTTCTCAAGTGGCGACCACGTACCGGAAGACTCAGCATTGGCCTCCAAATGTACTGACGATCTCGCGCGCACATATATACGCGATATGCGTGCGGTGAGCGATCACTGCAACTGTAGCAGTGGGCCGTATTGATATTGATATAGTAAACCAGTTTTGCACACATCGATGCATGCGCCTACAGCGACGGTTTTGAGAGACCATCACCTTACGCGCAAAATAATTTTAAAGTGTATAATAGTTTTAATGCTTTGAGATATTATTAATTGTATTTATGGGTAAAATGTATTTTGAGGCAAGAATTGGTTGTCTAGATAAATCGACTAGATTTTAAGGCAACTTTTGTTATTAGAAATAGTTATTCTTTTATTAAATAAATAAATGAAAAAAAAAAAATACCGGCGGCGTAATACCGGTATTTGTGGAGATCTTTAGGGGGAGGCTTTCGTCCAGCAGTGGACGTCATTTGAGTGATATGACGAAGAATGTCCATGATACCGTTGGTCCAGTCCAGCACCAGGTCGGTCCAGGTGAGCTCCATCTCCTCGGTGGTGTTGTAGGGGTCGAGCGACACGTGCAGCAGGCAGGTGAACTTGGCGCAGTGCAGCGTGAGCCGGCCGTGGCACAGCAGGCGCACCTTGTCCCACCACGCCAGCGGCGCCGACGGGTCCAGCGACGGCCGCGACACCTGCTCGAACGCTGCACACACAGAACACTCTATCTATACTAGTTTAGAATATAATGACGTAACAACATATTTTAGCTAACTCGTAGAAAAAGGTAATGGTCATTATTAAACTGAGGTGTGGCAACACTTTGCAGTCTAACCTCACATTCGGTTTCAACGAGGCGTTGCCGAGACAATGTACGCGCGGTCGCGTTGTCTTTTCTGATTTTTAATTCATCACCGTCGCAATGAGTGGGCCGCGAATTGATTTGTCATCATTCGGTTTTCAAATAAGTGCTCCTGGACGGACGATCTTCGTTTTAAGCCCGTGGCCGCGAGAACGAACTTGTATTTGTGAAATACAGGATTTCAGTGGCTGGAGTGTCGGACGGAGGAAGATCCCGACGAGAACCGTCGACAAGTATTGGACTCGTATTTATTTATTATAAATTTAAAACCACTGGGAACAGGGATAGTTCTTTGGGGAAGTTTAGGTATACACTTTTAAGTACGCGGAACCCGATTACACAAGGTACCGTGTCTTATTCCTATAGATTTTAAGATAACGTCCCAATCGTTTTTATATTGGGTGGTAACAGAGATTAGTTTTAGTGTGTTCACGTTGAGTAACCATTACCGATCAGATCGCGGCGCGTAATTTACCCTACAATACTCATAATTATAATATTGATATTAATTTGAAAGCAACGTTAAAGAAAATTTTGATAGAACAGGATGTTATTGGTAACTTTGTGAGTTGAGTAAGTAAACTTGGTTTAATATGCAACATAAACTCTTAACAGCACCTATACAGCTTTGTGAATTGTGAATGTAAAAATCAATTGACATTAATTAATTTAATATTTAAATTTTCGTATTATTAATAAGCGAGTATACTGTAATATTAATTACTATATAAGATGTTGCAGTAGGTACACAGTACCTACACAATACACATGATTGTATATAATTAACCAATGTTTCTGACTTGTAACAAATGTTATCAATAAATGATTATGATTATGATTATGATTATTATGGCACAACAAGTAGGCAACTTTGTCGTAGTACCACTTGCTCTACTCACATAGGTTACAGTGCGCGATGACCGGCTCCCAGCAGGGCCCGAACGCGTAGCTGTACTGCTGCATCTCGCAGCACAGGTCGTAGTACCACTTGCTCTACTCACATAGGTTACAGTGAGCGATGACCGGCTCCCAGCAGGGCCCGAACGCGTAGCTGTACTGCTGCATCTCGCAGCACAGGTCGTAGTACCACTTGCTCTACTCACATAGGTTACAGTGAGCGATGACCGGCTCCCAGCAGGGCCCGAACGCGTAGCTGTACTGCTGCATCTCGCAGCACAGGTCGTAGTACCACTTGCTCTACTCACATAGGTTACAGTGAGCGATGACCGGCTCCCAGCAGGGCCCGAACGCGTAGCTGTACTGCTGCATCTCGCAGCACAGGTCGTAGTACCACTTGCTCTACTCACATAGGTTACAGTGCGCGATGACCGGCTCCCAGCAGGGCCCGAACGCGTAGCTGTACTGCTGCATCTCGCAGCACAGGTCGTAGTACCACTTGCTGTACTCACATAGGTTACAGTGCGCGATGACCGGCTCCCAGCAGGGCCCGAACGCGTAGCTGTACTGCTGCATCTCGCAGCACAAGTCGTAGTACCACTTGCTCTACTCACATAGGTTACAGTGCGCGATGACCGGCTCCCAGCAGGGCCCGAACGCGTAGCTGTACTGCTGCATCTCGCAGCACAGGTCGTAGTACCACTTGCTCTACTCACATAGGTTACAGTGCGCGATGACCGGCTCCCAGCAGGGCCCGAACGCGTAGCTGTACTGCTGCATCTCGCAGCACAGGTCGTAGTACCACTTGCTCTACTCACATAGGTTACAGTGCGCGATGACCGGCTCCCAGCAGGGCCCGAACGCGTAGCTGTACTGCTGCATCTCGCAGCACAAGTCGTAGTACCACTTGCTCTACTCACATAGGTTACAGTGCGCGATGACCGGCTCCCAGCAGGGCCCGAACGCGTAGCTGTACTGCTGCATCTCGCAGCACAGGTCGTAGTACCACTTGCTGTACTCACATAGGTTACAGTGCGCGATGACCGGCTCCCAGCAGGGCCCGAACGCGTAGCTGTACTGCTGCATCTCGCAGCACAGGTCGTAGTACCACTTGCTCTACTCACATAGGTTACAGTGCGCGATGACCGGCTCCCAGCAGGGCCCGAACGCGTAGCTGTACTGCTGCATCTCGCAGCACAGGTCGTAGTACCACTTGAGCGGCATCATGCTGCGCTCTAGCTCCACCGGGCCCCACGGCTCGCCTTGCTCTATCACCACCGTGCGGACCGCTGTATCAAAATAAATCATGTTACTTAAAACATTTCAAAAATTTCCTGCGAGAGCAGTCCTACGATTTCTCCCGGTAATTTTTATCGAGACAGCAGCTTTTATTAACCGTTATTTGGATTAAACTGACTTTTTTTCTCTACCCACCGCAGTCTTGACGGGGTCGCCACCGTTAGATGGAGAACGCGGTGTAGCTGCAGGGGAAGAGGAGTGCCGGTATTTCGGGGGACCAGGAGTGTCCAGACCTTTGGAACCCACTTACCTACTGATTAGTGTCTGAGTTAGTCACTGCGTATGTTGGGTTTAAGTGCCTCTGTGCCCCTCACAATGTGCCGCATAGGAGGGCCTAGAAACGGGCAAGCCGTAGCGGTTTCGCGGATTAAAGCAAGAGTGGTCCCGCGTTCCCGCCGTAAGCGGCAAAGATGGAACCCCGTTGAAGTTTTAATCGATATGGGTACTAAGTCCACGCTTAGTGTCGAGTTCGACATAACTCGACCGTCTCCCCCAGGTTAGGCGGAAGGGTTTGCGTAAGTTGGTTTCCGCAGTAGAAACCGCGAAAACCTGCGGTCTCGTGAGTATAGAAACAAAACCGTCGCGCGGCGCGGTGCCGCGCCCGCGCGCGGGCGTGGTTTGAAACCGCGCCGTGAAATTGGGCCTTAGTCAACTAAATAAAAGCACTTCCAAATAGCTTGGCTCTTGATCACGTCTGGACGGTGGCGATGGCCACACAACAGTCACCTCACCTCTGTTCTGATCATGAGTATTGACTGTGTGAAGTCTCGTAGAATCAGCTACCACATGTCACACGAAACGCTAGCTAACATAAGCCAAGTGACTGAAAAGTGAAAAGTTCCTAATCTCCCCTGGACCTCCTACTTCGACTTTGACTTTGACTTTACCTCTGGGCGGCGGCGCCTCCTCTGCGGCGGCGAGCGTGCCCCACATCTTGATGGCCGTCATGCTGAGCAGCGGCTGCGGGAAGTCCCTCAGCATCAGCTGCCACGTGTCGCACGAGAAGCTCACGCCGCGGCACCACAGCGTCGTGAACTCCAGACCTTCCTCGGGCCATGGACTGAGGAAAAACAGACATTTTTCAATACTCTTTAAATGATAAATGAGTTGTTCATCGGACAGATTATTAGATCGGAATTCTGCATGTGGTACACTTTTTTAAATTGAAACAAAATATACAAACCGTGAATCCACTTCTAAGTGCAAAATAGCGCGGCACCACTTAGCTGAAATCTACGCAGTATTTTGTCGAGTTTGCACTTATTTGCGTAGAGTCGCATGTTTCCACGTCCAACGTTTAAAACCCACGCGCCACGTCAATAGTCACACATCTCTTTGTTTAGAGTAGCACACATACATCGCATTCGTCACCCCCCGCTCCTACTCACACCCATTTTGTCTCACATCTACAGAATCTTCACCTACTTCTATAGTCTAATCTCGGCATCTCGGCTAAGTCTAAGTCGGCATCTAAAATTCCGTTAGCTCCTCTTGTTTCTTGTGGCTCATCGCTTGACGTTCATACTAAAGTAGTTTGCAATTTCTGAAAACAAGGACTAAATTCCAACAGAACGGCGCGGCTCGGCTCCGTGCGTGCTAGCCCCGGGCTCACCTGTCAGCATCGAGGTCTCGTGTCGCGTGGGCGGCGCGGCGCGCGCCGTGCAGGCCGGGGTCTGCCAGCGCCAGCACGCGCACGCGCGCGGCGCAGCACGCCACGAGCCGCGAGCGCGGCGGCGGCGCGGCGCGGCTCCGCTGCACGTATATCTGCGCGTCCTTCTGCCGCAGCGCCGCGTACAGCTCGTCGATCTTGCGCGCCGGCAGGAACAGGTGCGGCTTGCACAGCTCCTGCACCTGAATACGACATTCATTAACGTGAATACCTACGCCGTTTAAATTAATTCCAAGGGCAAATCAAAAAGACGAAAACACAATCGGGGGATACAAATATTGCAGCTTTATTTTTTGGAGTGAAAACTTCATTTGGCGCACCACACACACAAATATTCTTGTAGGCTACGAATGGAACTCATCGTCACGTTCGGAACTGAAACGTTTGTTCGTGTGAGCCCGGGACCGCCGACTGTACCAGAGCGAGAAAGAAACAAACAGTTGTTGCTCTGTACTGCTGTGTCGCTGTGTTCACTATATTCAATTTAAATCTTTAATCGCAAAAATCTTGGGGAATTGAGTTACTGCATCTACTTGAATCAATTGTACATACCTTCGCGTCAAGCATGGTTCTCCGCTTCTGACTCTCTTTGTACTCATCCTCCAACAGCTCGTAATTATCACGTAGCTTCACCTCGAACGGATCATCGCTCATTTCTACCACGAACTCTTCAATCTGTAAATACATGAAAACAAGAAAAATAATACATCTTTTCACTACACGTCAACTCTACATTGCTTTTAAAAAATGTCTTATGTAACAAAAGATTTTCGACAAAATTTGCCCAAACAGAGTGAGTAAAATAAAACGACATAAAAATAATTAATTTAAAAAAAATGATTTATTTCCGACCGTCAGAGACAAAGAAAAATAAAGTGGCCAAGTGCGAGTTGGACTCGCCCATGAAGGGTTCCGTTGCAGCAAGTAACATAATATACATAGTACACATAGTTCTTGTAGTTCGTTGTAACTTTGGTCGAAGTTTCAATAATAGTGTATTTATGACGTACTAAAAAAAACTACTGATCAGATCGAGTTCAAACTAATTTTCGTTAGTAGTTTACATGGTAATGTACATTATATATTTTTTTTAGATTTTTCATTCTCTTACTTTAGAAGTTAGAGGGGGGGGGACACACATTTTACCACTTTGGAAGTGTCTCTTGCGCAAATTGTTCAGTGTAGACGAAAATGATTTTAGAAACCTCAACATCATTTTTGAAGACCTATCGATAGACACCCCACACGTGTAGGTTTGATGAAAAAAAAAATGTTGAGTTTCAGTTCTCAGTATGGGGGGCAACCCTAATTTTTCTTTTTTTTAATTTTTGTGTTCAAATCTTAATGCGGTTCACAGAATACATCTACTTGCCAAGTTTCAACAGTGTAGTTCTCATAGTTTCGGCAAAAAGTGGCTGTGACATACGGACGGACAGACAGACAGACAGACAGACAGACATGACGAATCTATAAGGGTTCCGTTTTTACGTTTTACGGAACCCTAAAAATTGAAATCTGTGGTCAGAGATTTTAAAACTGGCATACTAAGTCTACTAGGTCATATAGGTACTATATTGTAAAAAAATATATGATCCACCATTTTGTGGCGGCGGCCATCTTGGATCGATTTCCATTAAATGTAACTAAGAACGCCCCGACTAATACACCTTTCAAACAAAAAATAAACAATATCAAACTGGGTTCATCTGTTAGGAAGCTACGAAGGCACAGACATGTCAAACTCATTACAACACTCAGTCGTTTTTGTTTTATTGTAAAAATAGACTGTATCATGTTTGTACCATAGTCTAAGTTACCTTAATGTGGAGGTCGCTCGGCAAGGGGCTGTCAGCCGTGAAGGGTTTCTTCTTGATCCCGTGAACCATCTTGATCCATTTGAAGAGCGACACGAAGTCTCCCTGCACGGCCTCCGCGAACCGATGCTTGTACGGGAATATTATGCGGACCGACTCCACGGTTACCGCCCTGTGGGGGAAACCCTTCAATAGGCATGGTGAATAAAGAAAACTAAAGTCCACCAGTGAGATTATTAAAAAAATATTGTACACGAATTTTTTCTTTTGTTTCACAAACAAAAAATTAAGAAGATAATGGTGCTTATAAGTTTTGAGTAACGTCACGTCTATACAGTGTGGCACTAGCAACGATCCGCGGTGATACCCGCGTAGTTCCCGTTATTTTGCCGGGATAAAAAGTAGTCTGTGTTCTTCCAGATTATAATCTACCTGTATTCTTAATTTCAGTCCGAGGCGTTCATGCGTTATAACTTGATTGAGCAACAAACATCCCTACATTGACATTTATAATATTAGTAGTGTTTTTATGAAGATGTGTGTGACGTCACACTCACTCACTCACTCTCTGGAAGTGTGACGATCTATATCTTTGTTAATGTTTAGTAATTTGATAAAACCAAAAAATAAGAGTTTCATATTTTTCCATAAAATCTACCTGACGGACTAATTAATTAGAATCGTATATTTTTGACATCCCATCATCCAAATTGAAAAATGTTATGATAATAACGTATGGTTCCTCACCAGAGCCGGTTCCTGGCGAGTTGGAACTTCTCGTTGGCCCTCCTCTCCAGCTCCTGGTCGGGGTCGTGGTCCGAGCGCGTCTGGCTGTACCCCGCCACCGTCACCACCTCGGCGCCGTTCAGCACCATCACCAGCTTGCTCCACAGGATCGACAGGCCCGTCTCGTGCGAGTACGATACTATCATGTCGTCTGATAAAACAAAAACAAGTTAAAAAAAAGTACACCCGGTGCCGACTGAAGTGAAAACTTACACACACACACAATTTGTGTCCATTAAATGTATTTGTCCCGAGTACAGCTATTTTTTTTTCATCTAAAAATGCCATGCTTAAAAAGTTTTGGCGTCAATAAAACTGGTTGGCATTTTCTTTACATACACAGTTAAGCAATGGATTATGATGCCCGAAAGGGATGCAATTAAATTGATTTGATCTTCAAATTGAGAGATAATCAATTTCTTCCAGGTAGCACGCTCCATCTTAGACCACATCACTATGCTACAGCTTTAAATTAGGCTAGATGGATCAACTACTAACCAAGTTGTTCTGTACCATGAAAACTGGAAAGAGGCTAATAATGATTGCAACAGGAATGCTCGTAGCTCGAAAAAGCGACATCGTTTCATAGTTGATGTTCCAAAGACACAAACGACGATATTTGACTCAACTGTGATAATAACGTCTAGGCTGTGGAATAAGTTGTCTGAGTGGGTATTCCCTGTTGATTCAATCTTTGTGTCTTCAAATCGAGAGTGAATCGGTTTCTTCTACGTAAACACGCTCAATCGTAGACTGCATCGTCGCTTAACATCAGGCGAGATGGCGGTCAAGTGTAAACCTATAAAATCTAAAAAAAAACTCACCCGTTCCAAATATCATCGTATTCTCCTCGGACAGTATCAGCAGCAGATTCGTCTCGCTCTTGAACGTCACCCTCCAATCCAGCGCCCTCTCTTTCTTCTCCTTCACACTTATTTCTCTATCCCTGTCCCTCCTCTCATTGATCTCCTGCCTGAACCCCTTCAGAGCTCGGACGAATGTGAGTATTTTGAGGTGTAAGTTGGCGCTCCACTCGAAGTCGACGCACTCTAGGAACTGGAGGTCGAGGAGGGCGGAGGGGGCCTCCTTGGAGGGGATGTGTTCGATCCGGGCCAGCTTCACGTGGAAGAATGATGTGGGAATCTCGTCGGAGCGCTGGCAGGGCATGTTACCTGAAACAGAGGTATGACTAGCAACTCCCCAAAAAAATAACTCAATTGAAGTGACGGACCATAGAATGTGTGGAGTTGCTAGATGTAAAAAAAATTGCTATGCAGTTTTAACCGCGCAGTTACCGTTTCCATGGTTTGCGATAAAGTGTACCTATGTGCTATTCTAGACTATTATCTAACTACATTACAACTTTGGACTCTATCCGTTCTGCGATTAAACATTAAAACACAACACACTACACTTAGAATCCGATAAATACAATAGAAATTTGTAAATTTAAAAATGCGGTGTTAATAAAGCTATTTGTAATACGTAAGATTGTTTAAGTCCCACAACTGACGTGCGCCGTCTTTTCACTGGCGGTTTGACTCTACTTTTGTAACAAGAATGTGGAATGAGTTGCTTGAGTGGGTTATTTCCAAAGGTTACAATCTTAAAGTCGAGAGTGAATTGGTCTCTCTATTGTAGACTGGATCGTTGATTTGTTCCTTAACTTCAGGCGAGACGGCGGAAAAGTGCAAACCTATTTAACTAAAAAAAACATTGTAAGAATAGTAGTATTATAATCATTTGTAATTAACGTGTTACTAGAATTGCATGGTCGATGACGCCCTATTTAAGTATTTAAGTTAAATTGAAACATAAAGGCACATTTCAATTAGCAAAATAACTCGAAACTCACCCTTATAAGGCACCATATCGACCACTTTAAGCCCAGATACGACCGCTCCGGACTTGGTGGCCGTCTTCTCCAACGTTACCGCGTCTATCCTGGTCATCAGGCACATGTTGTCGTTGATGATGAGGAACAGGTTGATGTGCGACAGGGCCACGTTCACCGACACGTTGTAGGGCGCGGCGGAGGGCGTCAGGGGAGGGGGTGTGGCGCGCGGGGGGGCGAGGTACTCGTGGACGCAGTCGTAGAGGGTGATGATCGTTTCCGCTAAAACGCTGCTCCATTCTAAGCGAAGGCAGTCCATCATTGCTTCCACCTGGGGAGGATTTGTTTAGTGCGATTTGTGATGTGGATTATTAAGTAGACCATTAAGGTAAGTCATTGTACGTAATATAATTTAAATTGGGAATATATCGAAACTATATGGCCGATACAACCCAAATAGTAAAAAAATCCAAGAATTTTTTTTCTTTTTTTAGAGACATCACGGGTTGATACTAACTACCCAACCGACTAACTAGCTAACTGCCCAACTAACATACAATCAATTTTAAGTTTCGAATTAATCGAATTTTGTTTTATGTAATGGATATGCCTACGACATAGGTTGTCCTAGTATAGGTACCAAGTAATAGATAATTTTATGTATATACGAATAAGGTATAAAGTAATTTGATTTTGTTTAAGTAATGTTTTTGAACCAAATATATAAGTTTCATTTCAATTTCAATAAATAACTAGTTTACCTTGGAGTCTCTTGGCGGATGCGAGCCCCACTTGACGAGCGCGACGGCGAGCAGCGCGGCGCCCCAGGCGTGCCGGCGGCGCGGCGGCGGCTCGCGCGTGCGCCGCGCCGCGTCCCCCGCCGCCGCCCAGCCGCCGTCCACCAGCAGCTCGGCGCTCCACTGCCGGCTGCCCACCACCAGCCGCCCCACCTCCGACCGGTACGCGTCCTCTGGCGGGAACATACCACTGCTAGCGTAACCAGCTAACTAAGTGTACCCACTACTGCCCTTCTCTTGCAAGGAGAGTCAAACCCATAATCCACCACCACGGTAGCCCTGGCCCTCGCATCTAAAAATTTCTAAATTATACATTGAATTAACCCTTCTTTTGCTAGTCCGTTAAATCCAGCTATAACTATTCTTCTATGGACTGTGCAGTATTATTCCATAAATTGTATTATAAAATACAAAATAAATAATACTAAACAAAAACAATTTCAGGTAAGAAAGAAATACTAAATGCTAAACAGTCATCATCATCATCACCAGCCGCAAGACGTCCACTGCTGAACATAGGCCTCCTCCCCCCTATATTTCCACAACGAACGGTCCTGCGCAACCTGCAACCAGCGGTTCCCAGGGACCTTTGTGAGGTCATCTGTCCATCTAAAGAGTATTCACAGATAAAAACAAAATATGCAAAAACCACTATATATTTGGGCATGACCGCACCCGTCACACGTAAAAAACGTACAAACAAGTAGAAAATAACAAGTGTAGTAAATGAGTACAATTTTTTTAAACTATCCTGGTCATGGCACCAAGTACAGGCATTTTCAATGTGCAAAATCGTCGGTTTTTTGAAATAGAGGTCATATAAAACTCTTGATTCACGAAATGAAAACAAATAAAACGTACCTCTAGTGTCGAGCAGCTGGTCGAGCTTGACCTTGAGCCCGGAGCAGCCGGCGGCGAGCGCGCGGCCGTGCGGCAGCCGCGCGAGCGCGCACACGGCACGCAGCTCGGCGCAGCCCTGCACCACGCACGCCGTCAGCACGCGCGCCACCCACGCCGGCGTCGCGCCACCCGCTGGGAAACAGCGTTAATAGCCCACATTTATGTTGTAAACATAACACAGTGGTTAATCATGATCTGATTTGTGTAGTGGTAGGACTCTTGGCAGAGTCCGCCTGGGGAAGGACCACACCTTTGCTAGTTATTCTACCGCCAAGCAGTAATGTGTAAACATTACTGTGTTCCGGTTTGAAGGGCAATGTTTCCAGAGAAATTACAGGCCTTAGAGAGACACAATAACTTAGATCTCTGGGTGACGAGCGCAGTGCAGTACTAGGTAATGATTTGGACTCTTCATGTTCCAATAGCTGCGTGTCACTGTGCTGTTATGTGGCAGGCGTGTTGCTTACCATTAGGCACATGTCCAGCTCGTCTCGTCACCCTTTAATTAAAAAAAGTAATTTCAAAAATTATCTTATCTGAAATCACGGACAAACTTAATCAAGAACAAGATGGTAATTAAGTCCAGTTATACGTTAACAATAACACTTCACATCGTGATATTTTAAAAACTATAGCCCACTTTATGTTCTCACTCTTAAAACTGGGCTTTCTCTCATAAGGAGAATGTCGAAGTTATAATTCACAACGCTGGGAAGTAGTGGTGGTAGTTGGCAGATGATAGTTTTCTAGAAAAATATTCTTCTTGGAACCTCGCAATGTTTTCCGTCACCCGTAAAGCCAATGGTGGCGATAAACTCGTAAATCTGCACTTGGATTACGCTGCTAAAAAAAACATGTTCTTAATTTAATTGAAATCCTCTAAAGATCGAAGACCCATTAAGTTTTCGCTGCACGTGAGAGAAACCTTATGTCGAGTTTCCTCGCCTTCGGGTCCGAATACCGCCACTTGTCCATTCCCCAAAAAGTTGTGAATAAAACATACTAACTTCCAAAACAGCCTTCTAAACTACTTCCACCTCCAGACTATTACTCACGTTTAGTTGGTAGGTCTTGCATTTGTAACGGTTGCGATGTCTTCAGTTTGTCCAGCATTGATGAATGCCATTTTATCATATTGCTGTGTGTGTATGATATGTTCAATGTGCTGATTATTAGGTACAGGTTGAGGATGCCTTTTTCAAGCTGCAATAAAAATTAATTTTACAAATTATTTTAAAAAAAATTAAAATCTATTAGGTTCCAGTGAAATTACATCTTATATCTCTGGGTGACAAGCGCAGTACAGTGCTAGGTAATGATATGGACTCTTCATGACCCAATAGCTGCGTTTCACTGTTTTGTTATGGGCAGGCACATGCCCTGCTCATTTCGTCATTCTGTAGTCTACAATAAAAAAAACCTCCCATATTATGTTGTGACATATCATGGAATTGAAAACAGCAGCTATGGAAACGTATTTAAAACCTGCCTTTTTATTACAATACAAAAATTCTTTATTAAAAGCCAAGTACAATAAATAAATTACAAAAGAAAATAAATGTATTAAAATAAAATTAGGTATATTACTAGTACACAAATTAGATAAACTCAATATTTGAAGTAGGTTTGTTTATCATTTTAACATTTTGAATCAACTTCAACTTTTCTACACATATTACTTGATTTTGCGAATTTAATTTAAAATAAAGCAGCCAAGTGCGAGTTGGACTCGCCCATGAAGGGTTCCGTTCCAGCAAGTAACATAATATACATAGTACACATAGTTCTTGTAGTTCGTTGTAACTTTGATCGAAGTTTTAATAATAGTGTATTTATGACGTACTAAAAAAAAACTACTCATCAGATCGAGTTCAAACTAATTTTCGTTGGTAGTTTACATGGTAATGTACATCATATATTTTTTTTAGATTTTTCATTCTCTTACTTTAGAAGTTAGAGGGGGGGGGACACACATTTTACCACTTTGGAAGTGTCTCTCGCGCAAATTATTCAGTGTAGACGAAAATGATTTTAGAAACATCAATATCATTTTTGAAGACCTATCGATAGATACCCCACACGTGAAGGTTTGATGAAAAAAAAAATTTTGAGTTTCAGTTCTCAGTATGGGGGGCAACCCTAATTTTTCTTTTTTTTTAATTTTTCTGTTGAAATCTTAATGCGGTTCACAGAATACATCTACTTACCAAGTTTCAATAGTGTAGTTCTCATAGTTTCGGCAAAAAGTGGCTGTGACATACGGACGGACAGACAGACAGACAGACAGACAGACAGACAGACAGACAGACATGACGAATCTATAAGGGTTCCGTTTTTACGTTTTACGGAACCCTAAAAAGAGTTTATGTTTAAGTTTTTCAGGCGAAAATAAATAAATACTTAATATTAACCATGACATTATTGTATGTTCTATACCTTAGCGTCCAATTTGAGTTTGTCCAGGAACAGCAGCTGGTGATCATCGGCGGTGAGCTGGAACTGGTCCGCCTGGAAGGCCACGTACACCTGCGGGAGCCCCTCCCGGCCGCGCGGACGCACGGACCCGGCGCTGAACCGCGAATTTACCTGCGGAGGATACGGTACTCGATGGCGAGTCGAGTACTCGGTACTCGATGGCGAGTCGAGTACTCGGTACTCGATGGCGAGTCGAGTGCTAGCGTACTCCTAACCAGCAGTGATCGGCTCAACAGACGAGCAATAGAATTAGGTTTAAAATATAGCCAACTCCCCCCTATTTTCCTCTTCTCCTATTCCAAGAAATGTGTTAAAAAAAAAAGAGAATTGTAATGACAAAGGTCACGGACTCCGGAGAGTCTGTGGAGTGGTTATTGTAAATTTAAAAAAAAAAAACCACGGGCAGCTCCACGGGGGAGGTCATGGGTCATGATCCCCTTCTGGGCTGGATCCAGAACCTAGGCTTACCACTAATTAAAACGCACGCACGCACTTATTGACTTGACCACGAGTATGTCACCTACTTAGATGAATACATTAAATTAAAATAATAAATAAAAGCTGTAAATTTAACTAATAGGGTAGCGGACCGGGTCAAAAGTACACCATTCTAATTAGTCCGTCAGCTAGATCACGTAAAAACATATGACACGTATTTTTACTTTTTATCAAAATATTAAAAACTAGCGGCCCGTCCCGGCTTCGCACGGGGTCAACTTTTTTTGTTCAGTAGGTATGCTAAATGAAATGCAGGTACATGACCAAATTTTTCCAAATGATCAAAATTAAAAACCAAAAGGTGAGGCTGGCCTGGTGGCTTAGTTGGTTAAAGGCCGTTTTGTAAAACGGCGGTTTAACGATTAGCCGCATTGTCATTGCAATACGTTCTTCAATAAGGCGGTCCACGTTCAGCCGCATTGTATTACTACTTATGTTGTAAGGAGACCATATTTCAAAAAATAACAACACAAAATTTAAATTAATTTCATTTATCTGAAAAAATTTATCGATTATTTCGTACGATATTCCGTACTATTTTTTTTTACAACATTTTACCTCTCACGTAAAGTTTGAAAGCCCATAACTTGATATCGGTGACGGTACACTATTACGGCTAGCCGTAATGTAATACGGCGAACTATACAATCCGGCTGTGACATATACATCATAATCCGGACCTCGTTGTTGGGCTGTATGTTTGATGTCTTGACACAAATTGTCTTCAAAAATGTGCCATAATTCCGAAGGAAAACAAAATAATAATATTACCACAAACAACTCTCTCAGCCTCAACGGACACCGAGAAATTGAAGCTTCTCTCAAAGTGATTTCTTTGATTTTGAGTAGTCTTGAAACGATGTACCTACGTGGTACATGATAAAGAAGTATTCTGAGATAAAATCACTCTGACTGGGATGAACGCTGCGCTGTACTGTGCACTCTTCATAATTCTGCCGGCCGTCGCGTCGTTGCAAATATTTAGGATGGATATTTTTAATTTCGTAATATATTTTGAATGGAATGTCCGATTTTAATAATTCAAAAAGGAATCAATAGGTATTAAAACAGTCTTGATTGAGAAATAATTTATTTTAATAAGAATTAAAACAAATGTATGAATAGCATGGTCTTAAGTTGATCGGCATTTTTATCTTCTTTTAAAATGTAAAAAAGCAGTTGTAGCGACGTAATTACTGTAGTTAGACATATGCTCTCGCGAGGTTTTTTGTAGATTTTAATACGTTCTACAATATTGTAGAACATTATTTGGTTCTATCATTGGTACTTTCCGCAGCGTATGCGATGAAAGCCATTTTATGGCTGTTTTTTTTATACCTTGCGTTGGTTTTAGTAAAAAAATGCAAAGATCACTATTTTTTTCTTGTAATAAAAATAGCCTATGTTACTCAGTGATAATGTAGCTTTCTTTTGGCAAAAGAATTTTTGAAATCGGTTCAGTAGTTTTTGAGTTTATTACATACATACAAAAATACAAATCTTTCCTCTTTATAATATTAGTATAGATTGACAGAGATATAGAACATCGAACTTCGAGATTGAGAGGTCGCGACGTCACTCGTGGGTAAAAAATCGTAACCATGAGTGACGTCACGCGAAACTTCGAAGCACTGTTTCTTCGGCATTTTTTGTTTGTGAGACAAAAGAAAAAATACGTGTGTAATATTTTTTTGCAATCTAACTGACGGACTAATTAGTTTTTTTGTGAGACTCTTACTTGTAAACTCTGCAGTGACATCTCAAAGCCAGTGCTTGAAGTCTTGTCGAAGAAACCAACCCTTGTTGCGTCAACCTTTAGACTGAATATCTGAAACAACAAATTTATCAATAATTAAATATCTCAATATCCTCCAGGCCATGCTGATGACGCTGTAAGCTATGTGTAGCATAAACGCGATACAAATGTTTGTAAATACGTTTATGGAAATCTTTATGTGATAAATAAAGTTACTTTACGCAGTTATATGGAGTTACTATAATCCATTTATTATATTTGTTATATATATTATCCATTTTTGCGTGCAACTTACACAAGCAAACTTCTTTTGGTCCACCACAGATAGATCTTTCGTTGGCTGTGAATGAAGCTCATCGCCACGCTCGTAAATGAAAGAAATGTTCGGGTGAACTCGGGGACTGACGCATTTCTAGATGGCCATGCTTATAATAGTAATCGAGATGGCCATGCTTAGAAAACTTATCTAGACGAAAATGCTTTGAAGATTTACTCCAGACTAGCAGCGCTTTCCGGTGTCACCCGAGTAGTTTCCAAAGTGAGCTATGAAATTCTGAATTTTCTCTTCTATCGGTCGTCCCTATGTGTTCCGTATAACCGCTTGCTACACCGCCTGCTCTTCGCGTTTACAATTTTGGCGGGAAAATGGCTGTCAGGTTACATAAGTGCGGTGTTTGTGCTTCGGCATATGAAGTGCCGCCTTAATTGTATCCGTTTGAGCCCATTCATTCTCAAGAGCGTTTCAAGACGCTTCTAGCGGTATCGTTTGTTTATAATTAATGTACTTAAAATGTAAACTAACATTTTTGACACTTGAGATTTTTTTTTGCGATTTCTCAAGTAGTCGATCCGCTATTACATTAATAATTTATAAAGGAGACAGTGGTTTTATGGCTTAAATGTGTTGTATACGAAATAACAAACTCGAAAAACCAAAAAAAACTGCATTCGATAGCACAAATATATTTTTTAAATTTTTTTCAATACTTCGGGACCATTTTCCCGCCAAAAAATTTAATTTTTGTTTTTTTTTAATTTTACGATTTTTCTATGTAAATGAACTCCAATTTTAATGTGGATTATATCAAAATAAAGACCAGTTCAAGTAGACGCCATTAAACACAAATTTATCGGTATAGCTTCCCAAATAAAAACACGAAAAAAATTTTTTTCCCTCCAAAAACCCGACCGCAGAATTAAGTTTGTATATTTTCGTCATCAACCAAGTTTTGGGTACTATATTACACACCGGTGTATCAAGCGGATAATCGGGCAACATTATATCGGCCGCGAAATATAGCGGATCTATGTTTTGACAGCCGGCAGTCAAGTGACGTTGTCTCGTTTCGCCGGTACGTTCGAGAGACTCCTGGTTTGCTTTTCTGGATAAAAGTGTTATAGTTCGCGGGAACGACGAGTTTTTCGGGATAAAAGCTTGAGTATTGTGCGGGAACACATTATTAACGTTAAGTGTGACTACTGGATTAGTGCTGGACTATTAATTGTGAAGTGGCTGCTGGATTGGCCGCTTCTACTACGCAGGATCGTTCTGGAACGGGAAGTCTACGGAACTACTGTCTGGTTTGGTATTCCAAATTCTTTTCCGACCCTGTTCCCTTTATCCTTGACGACCAAACTGGACTTTGGACGACGCCGGGAACCCTACGTAAGTGATACCTTTTCGATAACTTGTTTGCAATTAGGGGGTAAATATTAAAATCGGTATAAAAGCAAAATAATAATGTTTAATTCTCGCTTATGGGCCCCGAGACGGTAATTTCTGGATAAAATACTGTACATTTTTTGGTAGACAGAGCGCGGTTAGCCGTAAATACCCCTTTTTTGTTTTTAGTTTTCTGGGAAAATATATCGGGTAGGCCAGATATTTGGGGGTTCCCAGTTTATAATTTCTTCCCAAACTGTCGGGAAATTAGTATTAAGTGGTATCCGGTTTAATAGGTTGCGGATATATTTGTTGTGACATTGTCCGAACTTTAGGTTGGTTTAAATTTAAATTTAAAAATGGCTTCGGATTTGGCCAACCAGCTCCGATGGTTCGAATCCTTACAAGGATTGGTCGGCCGGAGAGACCGGGAGGAGGCGCTGCTAAACAGGGCAGAACAGCTCGACAGGCGCCTGGAGGTCGCTGAGAGGAGCACAGGATTGCTGCGGGATGCAAGGCCGCCTCCACCTGAGGACCAGATGGAGAGGATTGACGCGGACATGCGGCGCATCCTGGATGTGTACGACGAGGTCTCCGAAAGGGTTCGCCAGCTGGAGAGGTCTCGTCAGGGAAGGGCGAGCTCGGGACCCGTCATCAGGGATGCGGGCTCGGGTGTAGTGGGACGCCTTCCGACCCTGGACTTGCCCAGGTTCACAGGTAACCTGCGAGAGTGGAGCGGCTTCCGGAGTATGTTCGCCTCTCTCGTAGATTCACGCACCGACTTGACGAGGGCGGAGAAACTGGCGTATCTCCGCACGTCACTGGAGGGTGAGGCACTCTCCCTGATCCAGCACCTGGAGCTGGACGACGACAACTTCGGCACGGCGATGGAGTTGCTGGATACGAGGTTCCAAAACCCTCGGCTCCTCGCCGACGCTCACGTGTCCCAAATACTGGGGCTGCCGAAGGTGACTGAGAGGTCTCAGTTGAGGCCGCTAATCCTCACGCCCGTGAAGGTGGCGTACAACGCCTTGCGCAGCTTGGGACTGCCAGTGGAACACTGGTCGTTTCTGCTGGTCCACATCCTGCTGGGCAAGGTGCCGCTGGAGTTGCGCGCCCGGTTCGAGCGGAAAAGGGGCCTTCACGGCGACCCGAAGGTCTTCCCCACGTTCGAGGAGCTGCTTCGGGTCCTGGAGTGGGAGGCGAGGATGGTCGAGTCGGCGCCTCAGGAGGCGCAGCCCGCCGCTTCAGCTCGTGGCCCTGCCGGAACAGGACCGCGACCTACCAATCCCCGCACTCAGGGTGGGGTAAAGCGGACGGCGACGGTGACGACTGCGTCGGAGCAGGAGTGCCCGAACTGTGGCCAGCTTCACGCGCTGGTGCAGTGTCCGGCCCTGCTTGCGAGGACGACTTCCGACCGACGAGGCATCGTTCGGAGGTTGCGTCGGTGCTACGGGTGCCTGGGGGGTCATTTGTTCAATGACTGCCCCACGGCACGGTCGTGTCCTGGGTGTGGGGGACCACACCACCAGCTCTTGTGCGTCAGGAGCGATGGTGCTGGTCGACAGCCCTCAGGGAGGGGGCCCTCCACGGGCGGGGGCGCTCCCACGCAGAGCCACGCATTGTACAACAATGAAGTGGCTACAGCGTGGAGCACACCCCCTCCACCCCAACTCCCGGCAGCACCGGGCAGCCCAACAAGGGGCGTCCTACACGTGGCCCGGTCACCGACCTCACAGCCCGCGCGGACGCGGGCGACCTGGAGAGGTGGAAGGGTGATACCGGAGTCACCACGGGGGCCACCTCCCCAGCGTTATCCTTCTCCGCCGCTGGATCCGCGATTAATGCAATAGAGGGCGTACACGCCTCCCCTCCATGAGCATCCGAGGCTGGACTACCACCCGCCCTACTTTCAGTATGGCAGGGCAGCTGGATATGCCCCCCCTCCGATGGCCCTTATGACTCGGCAGCCATACTGGGCTGGGCCCTGTAGTCCGACGGGTTCGGACGGGCCTCGGAGGGATTGACTAGCCTCCGTTCCCTTGGCACAGGATCAACCGGTGGTCCTGCTCTTGGACACAGGGTCCCAGGGGTGTATTTTGACAACCCGGGTTGCTCATCGCCTGGGCCTGGCTAGGTTTCCGTCACCGACTCCGTTGCGAGGAGTCGGGAACTCAGAGGTGCGGTCGGCTGGACAGACCCGCCTCTCCTTCTCGTCCGTACATTCCTATTCGGAAAGGATTGCGGTCAGGGCCACCGTCATGGATTCGGTTGTCGGTTGGCTTCCTCAGGCGGACATAGATCCGGATCTTTTGTCCTGTACTAAGGGTCTCAGGTTGGCGGATCCCCGCTTCGGGATGGCGGGTCCGGTAGATCTTTTGTTGGGTTCTGATGTACTGGGTTACATCATGAACGGGAAGCCTAGACTGTTGGACCAGTCTTCGCTGATGGCGCTGCCCACCATCTATGGGAACGCCATTTTGGGAATGGTGGATGAGTGGCAGCAGTCGAATCAGGCTTCTTTTACGGGAACGGCCCTCGCTCAGATCATGCAGAGGTTCTGGGAGATCGAAGAGCCGCCTACCGTGTCTCGGCTGGATCCCGAGCACGTGGAGTGTGAGAACTTTTATCAGGCTCACACTCGGAGAATGGTTTCTGGGCGATTGGAGACTAGGCTGCCTTTCCGGGATAACCCCCCGCGTCTGGGCCAGTCTCGATCATTGGCCGAGAAAAGGCTCAGGTCCATGGAGCGACGCATGGCTCGAGATCCTGTACTTCGGGAAAAGTACATCGAGTTCATGAGGGAGTATGAGGCACTGGGCCACATGTCTCCGGCTCGCGACGACTGGTCGACCATGGACCACTACTTTTTGCCTCATCACGCTGTTTTGAAACCGTCGACAGGCAAACTCAGGACGGTGTTCGATGGATCCGCTCCGACTTCGACAGGAGTGTCACTGAACCAGTGCCTCCACGCTGGACCGAAGTTACATCGGGATATTGTAGACATCATCCTGAATTTCCGTAGGCATCAGGTGGTGTTGGGAGCGGACATCCGTATGATGTTCCGACAAACGGTCATACACCCCGAGGACAGGAGGTTCCAGTTGATCCTCTGGCGGGAAAGTCCTCAGGACCCTATGATGGTGTATGAGTTGAACACCAACACCTATGGGTTGAGATCAAGCCCCTTCATTGCGATCCGCTCACTGCTGGAGTTGGCGGAGCAAGAACGGGCTCGGTATCCACGTGCAGCCGCAGTTCTGGAACGCGACCTGTACGTGGACGACGTTTGCACTGGTGCGCAGACGGTGGAGGAAGCTCTGTTGCTCCGGGATGAGCTTACAGAGCTTCTCGCATCTGGAGGCTATGAGCTTCGGAAATGGCTCTCTAACGACCCCAACGTCCTGGCTGGTATCCCGGACGATCACCAGCAGGATCCGGGGCTCTTCGAGGAAGGTGACGATCCGCACGGGATTGCGGTTCTGGGCATGCAGTATCAACCGGTTGCTGACATCTTCACCTTTCGGGTGGGACTGGAAGCCACACGCGCGTGGACAAAACGGACGGTTTTGTCCACCATCGCCAGGATGTTTGATCCAAACGGTTGGATCAGTCCGGTTCTGTTCGCAGCCAAGTGTCTGTTACAGCGACTTTGGACTCTGAAGGTCTCATGGGACGACCCCCTGGTTGGAGATTCGCTTAACATTTGGCTTCGTTTAATATCTGACCTCGAAACGGTCAATCGAGTGGCGTTGCCCCGTCGCATTCTGCCACCAGGCTGTAGCCGGATCAGCCTGCACGGGTTCTGTGATGCGTCCGAGCTGGGCTATGCCGCATCTGTGTACTTGCGTACAGTTGACGCTGGAGGCCACGTCAATGTCACGCTCTTATTGGGGAAGAGCAAGGTAGCTCCTATCAGGACACGACTCACTATTCCGAAACTGGAATTGAGCGGAGCCACATTACTTGCTCGGCTGCTTAAGCACGTATATCAGGAACTGTCCACCTCGATAGACATCCGGAAGGTCTATGCGTGGTCAGACAGTCAGGTCGTACTTGCCTGGTTACGAGCAGCCCCTCACACTTTGGAGACCTTTGTGGGAAATCGGGTTTCCCAAATCCAAAACATTGGACTGGACATTGTTTGGAGACATGTCCCGGGTGAGTTGAACCCCGCTGACTGTGCTTCGCGCGGCTGTTCCGCGCCGGAGCTAGTTGATCACCCCTTATGGTGGGGTCCGGACTGGCTGCGGGAGCCAGAAGCTTCCTGGCCAGCTCTCGGCGCGGACTCGGAGCGAGCGGAGCTGCCCGGAGTCCGCGTGCATGCGATTGTGGCGGAAGTGCCCCCAGACCCTGATTGGTTGACGGGTCGTTACAGCAAGCTGGATAAATTGCTGGGGGTAACTAGCTGGATTAAGCGCTTCATCCACAACTGTCGTCACCCTCGTCAGAGGAGGAGTGACCAGATCGCCACTGTGGAGGAGCGTCGGAGTTCCTTGCTGCACCTCATTCGGCTGGTGCAGGGTGAGATGTTTCCGACGGAACTTGAGGCGCTGCGCTGCGGACGCGCTCGCTTGAAGGGTGCGGTCGCCAAGTTGAACCCTTTCACAGATCAGGATGGTCTTCTGCGCGTAGGAGGTCGGCTCCGGAAAGCCAACCTGCCGTACGGCAGCAGGCACCCCCTGTTGCTACCGAAAGGAGGTCCTCTGGTGGACCTGCTGATCACCGATCGGCATATCGGTAACGCGCACGCTGGATGTGGCGCGCTTCTCGCTGTGTTGCAGCGTGAATTCTGGATCTTGTCGGCTCGCAGGGCGGTTCGAAAGGTGCTGTTTAGATGTGTCCCTTGTTATAGGCTCAAGGCGTCTACCATGCAGCCCATGATGGGAGATCTTCCTCCGGATAGGATTTCTCCCTCGAGGCCGTTCGACGGGGTCGGAACGGACTTCGCTGGGCCCTTCTCGGTCAAGTCATCGACGTTGCGTAACGCCAAGGTCGTCAAAGCCTACCTGTGCGTCTTTGTGTGTTTGGCCACCAAAGCAGTCCACCTGGAGCTGGTCTCTGCGCTGTCTACGGAGGCCTTTGTCGCGGCGCTGGATCGCTTTGTAGCGCGAAGAGGAGTACCCTCTTTAATACGTTCGGACAATGGCACAAATTATCGAGGGGCGGCGAATTATTTACGCGAAGTTAATATTTTTTTAAATTCTGGTAATAATAGTTTAAGTCTGGCTCTCGCCCAGCGGGGAATCAGCTGGCAATTTAGTGTGCCGGCCTGTCCTCACTGGGGAGGAATTTTTGAGGCTGCGGTGAAGTCTGCTAAAACTCATCTCCGCCGTGTCATCGGGGATACCGTGTTAACTTGGGAAGAGTTAGTCACGGTACTATGCCGCGTGGAGGCAGTGCTTAATTCCCGTCCTCTCTGTCCAATCTCGCCTGACCCTAACGATCTAGAAGTCTTGACGCCGGGTCACTTCTTGATCGGTCAGCCTTTAACCGCGTTGCCGGAGTATCCCTGGAAGGATGAGCGCCCCGGACGCCTGTCCCGTTTTCAGTTATTGCAGCAAATAAGTCAAGACTTCTGGAGGCGCTGGTCGGCCGAGTACTTGCATCTGTTGCAACAACGGGTAAAATGGACAGATAGGACGGAGGCCCCTCGGGAAGGGGACTTAGTATTATTAAAAGAGGCAAATTTGGCCCCCCTACTCTGGCGTAGGGGACGTATTTTAAAATTGATATCTGGTACTGATGGCACACCCCGCGTGGCGGAGATTCTGATTTCTGGTTCCAGACTTCAGCGCGCGGTGTCCTCTCTGGCACGCTTGCCTCTTTATTAGATATACGTGTTTTCAAGGTTAAAATTTAATTTAATTTTATTACTATTTTTGGTAAAGTGTTTTTTTTTGGTTTGATTTCCACTTTCGGGTCAAAGTTGGGAATTTCGTTTTATTTGGGGTCCGGATACTACTAAATACTAGTTACTAAATACTAGTTACTAAATACTAGTTACTAAATACTAGTTACTAAAATTGACCTGGAGTTCAATTGGTCGGGGGTTTTGTTCCGTATAATCGGGCAACATTATATCGGCCGCGAAATATAGCGGATCTATGTTTTGACAGCCGGCAGTCAAGTGACGTTGTCTCGTTTCGCCGGTACGTTCGAGAGACTCCTGGTTTGCTTTTCTGGATAAAAGTGTTATAGTTCGCGGGAACGACGAGTTTTTCGGGATAAAAGCTTGAGTATTGTGCGGGAACACATTATTAACGTTAAGTGTGACTACTGGATTAGTGCTGGACTATTAATTGTGGGAGATTCCGTTTCCGGTCGTTGAAGTGTCAACAAGTCCGAGTTCTTCGTCGTAAATAAAACACTTAGTTAAAATATTTAAAGTTACACTTCAAGAACTGCTGTGCTACAATCATCAACAAAACAACATCAGAAGACAGAAAAAAGAATCTTTGGATATTGTCAAGATCTACACAGTGAAAGTGAAACTCAAATTTTTCATCCTCAATAATTGAGGTTAGAAATTTAGAATATAACATCATCTAATTGCCATCCAATGTCTTTTTGACAAATGACATTGACATTCAACATCTACTTGGAAAAAAAAAACTTGTCAGACGTGACTACAGAACTAACAACTAACAGAAGACAACTAACCTGAGTGTTACCGTTACAAAAAATACTTTCTACCGATTCAGTTTTACGTTTCTTTGCACACAACTTCATTTGATAATATGGATGAACAATTTCAATTATTATTCGATAAAATGAAGATCGAAATGGAGAAACAGACAAATGATCTCAAAGAATCTCTTACGAAGAATATAATGGATAGGATAGATGAAAAACTAACACCTATGCTTGAAGAAAATGAAAAATTAAAACAAAAAATAGGTAACCTGGAGAATGAGATTGAATATTTAAAAAAAGAGAAGAAAAGTAACAATTTAGTTATTTATGGTCTAGATGAGAGAGAACAATCTACATCAGAGCTATTTCAAACCGTCAAGGGAATCTTCAAAAGAGACTTAAATGTATTTGTAGATGAAAGTGAAGTGAACAGACTACACCGTCTAGGAAAAAATAAAAGCGAGAACAAAAATAGACCTGTGCTATTATCACTAACAAACGGTTGGAAAAAAGACCAAATTATAAAAAATAAAAGAAGTTTAAAGGATATCTATATTTCGGAAGACTATTCTAAGGAAGTCATAGAAAAAAGAAAAGCTTTGCTACCACAACTACTTGAAGAGAAGAAAAAAGGAAATATTGCTTTTCTAAAATATGATAAATTGGTCGTAAAAAAAACAAACTCCGACAAAAGGAAAAGAGAAATATCAACTTCACCACAGTTGACGTCAACCAATAAACCCAAAAAGCAACAAACGATAAGCTCTACTAAATCTAATAGAACAAACGCGTTTGACTTAATGAGAATTCGATCCAGCTCTCTCACTGATGTCCTTACACAAAAAAATCAATAGCAATTAGCAACCGGCAAACGGATAAATAAACCAAATTATGAAAACCAAACTAAAGAATTAACACAATCTCCCCCAAGCCGACTGGTCCTCGTGGGGGAAAGAGACCACAACCCTCCAACAACACAAGAAAACAATTGTGAAAAAAGTCACACAAGATCAAAAATATATGTAGCAGCTCTCAATGTACTTACACTGAAAAACGAGGAAAATCTTACAGAATTGACATATGCTTTAAAACAGATAAAATGGGACATCGTTGGACTTAGTGAGGTAAGGCGAATGGGCGAAAGAATTATTTCCTATCCAGACTTCATTCTATATCATGTGGGAACGACCCCAGGTCAATATGGGGTCGGTTTCATTATTAAAAACCACCTCACAAAGTATGTGGAGAGCTTTATAGGAATATCAGAACGCATTGCCGTGATGAATCTTAAGCTACCGGAATACAAAGATCCATGGTCCTTTATACAAATATACTCACCCACGGAACAGTCTGATACAAATTCAATGGACTCATTCTACCTAGAGCTAAATAAAACAATAGAAGAATATGCTTACAAAAATCTTGTTGTGTTAGGAGATTTCAATGGCCAAATTGGAGAGCGACAACCGGAAGAAGACATGGTCCTAGGACCATTTGCATATAGGAAAAAAGCTAGAAGTAGAAACGGAGCAAGGTTGGTCAATTTTGCACAGGAGAATGGCTTGAGAATCTTAAACACAATGTTCAAGAAGAAAGAAAGTAAGATGTGGACCTGGATATCACCAGATGGGATAACCAGAAACCAAATAGATTTTATAATGACAAATAAAAGCAAATATTTCTCGAACATGAAAGTCATAAGCAATTTCAACTTCAATACCAACCATCGAATTATCCGGGCAGAACTGATGACAACCCCGCCAAAAACCCCAAGACCAAGAAACAATGTGATCAGCATGAAACCTAACAAATATCAAGCAGCCCAAATAGCAAACTTAATTAGGACAAAATCTATGGATTACAATAAAGAAACAACGGACATGGAGATACAAGAAAAATACAACTGGTTAGAAGAAACAATTAGAGCAGCTACTCAACAAGGCACTTTGCATAAAAAAAGCCTACCTAATAATGTGATGACCACTAAAACCATTAACCTTTTTAAACAAAGAGCTGAACTCATAAATGGAAAAAACGCTAACGATAATAGAAAACAAATAACCAAAATCAGCAAAGAAATAAAAGAAAGTATTAGAAACGATAGAACTCAGAAAAGAATGGAAACAATAGAGAGACACATTTTACAGACAGGAGGAATAAAAAAAGCTTATAAGGAGTTAAATAACAAAAAAGATTGGATTGTACACATGAAAGATAATAATAGTTTGAAGGAACACCGAAGGCAAGGAATATTGGAAATTGCTACTTCTTACTATAAGAAACTCTATGAGAATACTACAGTGGAAAAAGAAATAGATTTGTTAGAAATCTCACCAGTACCCAGCATCATACAAGAAGAAATAGAATTCGCTATGGAAACCCAAAGAGACAATAAAGCTCCGGGACCCGACGGAATAAGCAATGAAGTACTAAAGGAAGCGAAACAGACAATAACACCTATTCTTAAAGAAATCTTCAATGAAATCATAGATACAGAAACGATTCCCCAGCAATGGACAAAATCCTACATAATTCTTCTGTACAAAAAAGGTGATCAGTACGATATCAGAAACTACCGGCCCATAAGTTTAATGTCAAACCTGTATAAAACATTTTCGAAAATCATACTCAAACGAGTAGAGCAAAAACTCGACGAGCAACAGCCAATAGAACAGGCGGGTTTTAGAAGAGACTACTCAGTACTCGATCATATCCATGCGGTAAGGCAAATCATTGAAAAATATGCGGAATATCAACTCAAATACTACCTAGCATTTGTCGATTATAGCAAGGCATTCGACTCATTAATACACACACACATCTGGCAGGCGTTAAGAGAACAAGGGATAGAAGAAAAATATATAAGATTGATTAGAAATGTTTACAAGAACAGCTCAGCGTGCATTCAGCTAGAAAAGAAAGGAGATTCGTTTGAGATACAAAAAGGAGTAAGACAAGGAGATCCTCTCTCTCCAAAACTATTCTCCGCTGTTTTGGAAATGATTTTCAGAAGGCTTGAATGGGAAAATTTTGGGTTAAATATAAACGGCCGCACACTAACACACTTAAGATTCGCCGATGATATTGTGTTATTCGCAAAATCGCCAGGAGACCTAAATATAATGCTAAACGAACTAGCATCAGAGAGTGAAAAAGTAGGGTTACAACTAAATCCCGAAAAAACTAAAGTAATGACTAACGGAAATAAAATAAACATAAATGTAGGTGAGTCAGAAATTAGCTATGTTGAAGAATATATATACCTTGGACAGTTGATATCACCCAAAGACAATATAAATAAAGAAATCGACAGAAGAGTAGCAAACAGTTGGAAAAGGTATTGGGGTCTGAAGGGAATAATGAAAGACAAAAACCTTCATGTAGCAACAAAGAGCAAGCTATTCAATGTTTGCATTCTACCAATTTTAATGTATGGAAGTCAAACCTGGGCCCTAACAAAAAACACAACCAATAGAATTGCTATTTGCCAACGAGCAATGGAGAGAAGCATGGTAGGAGTTAAAAGAAAGGACAGAATAAGACATATCAAAATTAGGAACAAAACCAAAATACAGGATGTAACCCTAAAAATAAAAAGGCTGAAATGGAAGTGGTCAGGACACATGGTCAGAGGAAATGACAAATGGAGCAAAATCATAACACATTGGTACCCAAGAGAAGGAAAAAGAAAAAGAGGCAGACAACAAAAAAGATGGGACGATGACATCAAGCAGGTTGCAGGCCAAACATGGAGTAGAGTAGCCAGGGAGAGATCAGAATGGAGTAGGTTGGAGGAGGCCATTGCCAACTGGCAAACGGACTTACAGAAAGTAAAAAAGCACCAAATTTATGAATAATTTATATTGTTAAATGATTTGTAAATGTTTTGTAACAACAACATTGTATAACTGTAGTTCGAATAAAAGGCTTTATTATTATTATATTATTTATTATTCTTAATTGTGAAGTGGCTGCTGGATTGGCCGCTTCTACTACGCAGGATCGTTCTGGAACGGGAAGTCTACGGAACTACTGTCTGGTTTGGCATTCCAAATTCTTTTCCGACCCTGTTCCCTTTATCCTTGACGACCAAACTGGACTTTGGACGACGCCGGGAACCCTACGTAAGTGATACCTTTTCGATAACTTGTTTGCAATTAGGGGGTAAATATTAAAATCGGTATAAAAGCAAAATAATAATGTTTAATTCTCGCTTATGGGCCCCGAGACGGTAATTTCTGGATAAAATACTGTACACTATGACTGCCAATTTCGTTGTGTGTTATTTTTTTTGTACATACTTTAGGTATGATGGGCGAGAGTCTCTGCACGAAGGCGGTGTCGTGTGCCTCCTCCGCGGGGGGCTCCACCGGTCTCCGTCGCTTGTGCTTCTGCAGGAACTGGTAGACTTCGTCTTGGAACGTTATCGTCAAGTTACTTATACCCGCGTGGATTTTCTGCAAAAATGTTTATCATACTATTATTACAAAGCTGACAAAGCTACTATAGACCATGGGCAAAGCCAGGGCAGATCGCTAGTCGTTATAACGCCATTAGTTGAGTTGATGGAAAGCGACTATTTGATTCAAGGAAGCAAAATAGCACGTTTTTTGGTGCATTGTGAGCCCAGATTGTTAATGTTAATGAATAAGAAAAATTATGTTCCATGGGAGACTGCATCACTTTACATCAGTACGTCCCATGTTAAAAGGGAGAGGGGGAGGGAGTCGACGAAATGTGACATTGTACGACAAAGAGTAAGAAGTGTCCTAAGTCACTGACGTCAGATTTGAAAAGCTTATAAGTACATCTGTACATCTAAGCTTCATTGAGCAATAATTTTAATAGCATTCAATCTAATTTCGAAGAATCGTAGTGGTAGGACTCTTAGCAGAGTCCGCCTGGGGAAGTACCACACCTTTGCCAGTTATTCTACCGCCAAGCAGTAAAGTGCAAACATTACTGTGTTCCGGTTTGAAGGGCAATGTGTCCAGAGAAATTACAGGGCTTAGAGATATAACATCTTAGATCTCTGGGTGACGAGCGCAGTGCAGTGTTTGGTAATGATTTGAACTCTTCATGTTCCAATAGCTGAGTGTCACTGTGCTGTTATGTGGCAGGCATGTTGCTTACCATCAGGCACATGTCCTGCTCGCCTCGTCACTCTTTATTTAAAAAAAAAGCTAGGAGCTAGGAGCAAATCCGTGGACTGTAAAGTCACACAACAAAAAAAATCGGAACTGCTGTTCGAATTTACAAATTTATGGGTGTAAAATTTCAAAACGTGATACATAGTAGAGAGAGGGAGGGGGTCCTCATAACTTTCAGAATGTGATTACCTCGACATTGAGCGGCCCGTCTGCCTTGACCGTGCCCTCGACGAGGAAGCTGCACTCTGCCTCTGCGAGCCGCTCCCGCGAGACGGCGGCCGCGCGACCGTCCACCACCTAACAATAACAACAACATATACATACATACACTGTTAAAATATCCCACTAATACTATTAATATCCTACTAAAATTATATAGACAAAAGTAGTCTAGTTGTAGTGGTAGGACTCTTGGCAGAGTCAGCCTGGGGAAGTACCACACCTTTGCCAGTTATTCTACCGCCAAGCAGTAATATGCAAACATTTTTGTGTGTGACGAGCGCAGTGAAGTGCTAGGTAATGATTTGGACTCTTCATGTTCCAATAGCTGCGTGTCACTGTGCTGTTATATGGTAGGCATGTTGCTTACCAGCAGCAAATGTCCTGCTCGTCTCGTCACTTTTCATATTGAAAAAAACTCTAAAAAATACTGCTGTAACTATAAAATGTTTGATCGATAAGCCAGCACTTTAACGTCTGTTTTTGAAACTGCCGAAACTTGGGGCCGATAGAACTATTTTAGGGAGAGTGCTACAAAGTTGTCATGGTGACAGGTACCTTGGTACAGAAGACGAGCGCGCGCGCCGGTCCGCCGGCGGCGCCGTCCGCGTGCAGCTCGGCCGCGCTCGCGTGCACCGACAGCGCCCGCTCCGGCCCGCACTGCAGCGTCACGGTGGCGTCGAACACGTGCACTCCCATAAACTGACCAACAAATATGTTATTTTTCAGGTGAAAACTTCTTTTGGCGCGATTCAGACAGATTTTTCGTGGGCTGTAATTTGAATTCTATTGTCACGCTCGGGAATGACAAATCTTCGGGTAAACTCGGGACCATGGCCATTAGCTCATAGCAGCATATAGAAATGAGTCAGCATTTCCCATTGACTATCCAAAAATGCGTCAGCTTGTCTAGATGGCCATGCTCATAGCCACGCCCTCCTGTTTCACACGCATAGTTTCAAAGTACTAATAAAAAATAATTATCATACATTGTATGTCGGTAAGCATAATCAGCCCACTAAATGTGTTTCCACTGAAGGACTTGGAGCCTTCTCTCGCTAGGACTGAGCCAAGGCCTTCATCCACAACACTGGCCCAGTGCAAATTGGTGGATGATGCATGGCCTCAAAAGATTCTAGATACTAGGTACATGTTGGTTTGCTCAGGATGTTTTCCTTCACTGTTTTAAGTTGGCGGCATTACACACATGGCTGAGTGAAAAGAGAATTAAATCATCTCATAGCACCAAGTGATAAGTGCAGTTGTTCAAATTTAAGTTCAAAATATAGTGAGAAGAAACTGTACTGTTACGAGAATGTGTGTGTGTGTTGCATACCATCCAACATACATCCTATTTATTTAATAGTTAATCTATCTAACATGACTATAAATTAACAGTACTATAAAATAACGACAATTGTTTAGTTGTTAACTTTCTAATGATGTCTTGAGAATGTTCCATACCTGAGCAAACATGATCAAGCTGTGAGGCAACTTTTTATCCCTGAAATCCATCAGCTTTCTGCTCGCAATGGCAGCCAGTTCCCGTTCCAGCTTTTCACTTTCCTCTGCCATTTGCTCCATTTCTCCTCGCGTGAGAGAATTCTGTTTTGACAGCAGTGGTTTGAGGATGGTCTCCACCACCACACTTCTTTTTTCCTCAACATTGTTAGTTAGTTCCACTCCTCGTATGACAACTGAGACCAACTTGTTAATTTCTGAGTTGAAACAACTGCTTTGGAATGATAGCTCATTTATGTGCTGAAACATAAATATCATACCTCAGTGCCATAACTAAGGCAAGGCCCGCTATACGGCTATTCAACAGTGCAAAAAAGACCAAACCAAAGTCTTATAAGAATAAATTGTTTGCAGTCAATCTCTTATTACAACCTGAAGACATGGTTGTAGATGGCTCTTATTGGAACAGAGATTTCTTTCTTTCATTTTCTTCATTAAAACATCTGTACTTATATTAAAACAGATTTATAAGTACTGCATTAGAAGCTAGGGGACAGAGTTTAAATTCAAAATTTTGGTTGAGAATATACATTATAAAGATGTAAATATTGTTATTTGAGTAAAATAATTTAGTGAAAATATGTATATAGTCTTACAGAATACAGATTACTTCCAATACCTATCCTTTTACATGTTATTGGCATTGAAACAATTATATTTACAAAATACTAGTATTATCCGGCAGTTTCATCCACATAGTCCCCAGTCATAAAAATTTCCCAGCATTAAACGTAGCCTAGGTATTATGTGTTATTCCAGAGAATAATCTGCCTATAGTATACCTAATTTAATCCAGTTCTCTTTCCATCTTTCGTAGGTAGTTTTTTCTTGAAAGAGTCCATATAGCGTCCGTCTATACTTTCGCATTTATAATATTAGTAAGTAAGTATAGGATATGATATCTAGTTGGTTACTTACAATGGAATATCCATCCTTGGATAAGCTTACATCCTTCAGTATAAGTTTTGGCACAGCAATTCTGCCGATCTTTAGTTTTATGTGGTACTTTCTCATGAACAGCCATGCCAAGAGCGTCGGCAGTAGCCTAAACCGATACAGAGCGATATGAATCAATCAACAAAACAAAAACAATAATAGAAAATAAAAACATTGGTATTCACAGGTCTATTATTACACTTACCACGATACACACGAATATATCACAACAAATATCAAACACAATATCAATAGAATATTCATTTTACACACTTAGATCATTTCTATGTTTGTGTTCAATGATTATCTCAGTTTATATTTCGTTTCGCAAGATTCATTTAGCGATATCGCCGTAATTTCTAACCTCAAAACCAAATCATAGGCTATGGATACATTTCTATTTAGCCGTGTTTATTACTACAAAAAAAGTGTTATACAATACAGCGAGCAACACGGAAGGGAGTAGGCATACACAGCGTTTCCCCTCTGTCAAAGTACAAGTCCGCGTGGACCATGGAGTTTGATAATATACTGTGGCGTGAGGGCGGGGCTAGATTTGTGAATGGTGCTTTATTTTTTATGTGTTAGTGATTTGGTTGTGTGAGTATGAGCGGCAATGGATCGGTACAGGTATGTTTTGTATGTAATAGTGCGGCTTTGCGCTAGTGTGCTGCTTTCTTGCGGGAGGGGTCCCGCAAGAAATGACAGAAAGATTTGAACAATATTTTTTAGCTAAGGCTACTTCCTTCCGTGTTGCTCGCTGGTTATATAGCTTTAGCAGCGACCCATGGTTTCACTTTCACCCACGTACATAATTCCCACTATTTTCCCTTAATGAAACGCCGATGTGTTAAGTAGGTACCTAGTTAGTGTTGTCTTTTGCGCACTTAGCCTAAGACCATTGTGCGTGGTTCATACTTCCGTTTTTCTATGCCAACCAGCCCAGGCTGTCTTTTTCAGGTTGTAAAAGGTCTATGGGACAGAAGCTGGTGATCTGAAAATTTCTGCCAGTTGATCTGCTACACTACTGCATTCCTAGCTTATGTGTTATTCCAGATTACATTATGATAATCTATCTGCGCTGCAGATTTTAATCCTAGCCGTTCAAATGTTCCGATGTGATTGAGCAACGAACAACCAAACTTTTGGATTTATAATGTTAGTAGGAATATTATAGTCCTCGAACTTCTCAAACTAAAGTGTTCACAAACTACTTACCTATTAAGAGAAATAGATACTACCTCGAGTAGCGCGTAGCGCCCCGCGGTTTTACCTACGTAGTTCCCGTTATTTTCTCGCGACGCGACGTAATAAAAATTTGTATCCCAAATCATACCTTTGATTCAGAAAGACTAGGCTATTTACTACGGCATCAAAGTCTTTTTGAAGTGAAAACTTCTTTATGCGCGCCTAGACAGATATTTCGTGGCTGTGAATTGGATTCTAGCATCACGCTCGGGTACGATAAGAAATCTTCGGGTAAATCGTCGGGACCATGGCTATTGGCCATTTAGAAATGCGTCAGCCAATGGCAAATGCTGAAAGGGCGTGGCCTCGGCATCATGCCATGGCCATCTAGAAATGCATCAGCCAATAGGAAATGCTAACGCATTTCTAGATGGCCATGCCACGATGCCTAGGTCACGCCCTCCGGTTACACACGAGTAGTTTCCAAAGTAAGCTATCAAATTCTGAGTTATAAGTTTTCACTTCTATCGTCAGTTCCTTTGTCAGTTCCTATGACTGCCAATTTTTTTTATTTTACACTTGACCGCCATCCGCCATCTCGCCTGATATGCAACGATGCGGTCTACGATGGAGCGTATTGGCCTAGAAGAAACCGATTCAATCTCGATTTTAAGACAATATGATTAGAAGCATCGGGAAAACCCCACTCAGGCAACGGCAACGCACAGCATAGACGTTCTTATCACATAAGTAGAGTCAACCCTCCTCGTTCGTTTCTTTGGAACATTAACCATGAAACGATGTCGTATTTTCGAGGTACGAGTAATCCGATAGAAAAAAGGGCAAGGTGGTATTAGATCAGTTGTATATTCTCCGAAGTGCATCCGGTAAACTAGCAATTTTGCGGCGATCATCCAGACTTTGAAGTATTTTTCGCACTTGAGTGTTGTTGCCCATGAGCGTTTTGGCACGTCTCACGATCGATTCCAGAGCCTCAAGCTGACACTTATTTGATCCATCCCAAAGGTCCGAACAATGCTCCATACAAGAGCGAATCTGTGCTTGATAATATAACGTAAGCAATTGTTCAGACTTCAAGTACTTCCGCACCTTTGCGGGGACGCAGGAGTTTGTTACCAGCTAATTTACCCTTAGACTCTATATACGTGGTGCCAAAATTGAGCGTAGATGTCAAAGTAACGCATAAAAGCTCAAGATGATCAGTAACTGGCACGGATACGGAGAAAAGTAGGAGTCTGTTGCTATGGACACCTTTTTGCGAAGAATAGACACGCCTGCGTCTTTCCCTCGTTAAACTTGGCCAGAATGGTTTCGCCCCATTTGGAGACTGCCTCAAGGGTCAAGTTCAAATGCTCCATCGTACTCTCTCTAATACATTAGTTTGTGGTCATATCTATTCTATGCCTGGGTGCCATTAAAATTTTGTCATAACAAATGCAGCATAATATGTACTTAGTGTCATAATGTAACTTTTGCACAATATTTTTTTGGCATAAGTACTGTGTTTTAAGCATAACAATCTATTGTACTCTTTGATGAAACTAAGTAAAGTACCTAAGTGTTTTAAGACTTCAATGATTGTACTACATTCAATTTGACTATTGATGAGATGCATGTCTTTAGGCATATTGATGAGACGCATAATAGTCTTTAGGCATTTTTATTTATTTGATGTGCTACTAAATAAAGACCCAGGTTTCATAGGATCCAGATCCGACTTGGACCACCCCGACTCCACCTAGTCTTGTCGCTACTATCCCTGGAGTGTATAAGAAAAATACGGGAGCCAGATACATTAATAAATTTAAAAATTACTCAAGTCCTGAAATTTATAAAGGCTATCCGTTGGTCATATTCAATTATCATAAATGGATAAAACTGGTAGCCTGTGCGCACAAGCCGCTCACTAAATGTCCCATGACTTCGAAGAGTGGTGTGCGTGGATAACCTGTATGTAAATGTAATGTTGGGGAAGACGGGTTCTGGAGACCACGTTCGAGACGTTCCGTGGGGCGGCCTCCCGCTCGGTGGGCCGACGACCTGAAGAGAATGGCAGGAAGCGGATGGATGCGGAGAGCCGAGGACCGGATTTAGTGGCGCTACATTGGAAAGGTTTATGTCCAGCAGTGGACGAGAACGGGCTGGTGATGATGATGATGACGATGAAATGTAATGTAATGTAGGTATCAATTGGCATTAACAAAGTTGAATTATAACTGCGACTACACCTCCATTTTTCATTTGTTTCTGTTTGAAACCACAGACTGTGTATATGCATATAATACAATGTATATGCAGTTGCACAGCCATAATGTCTTTTTATAGTTTTTATAATGAATGTTTTAAATGAAAACAACAATAAAAACATTCTTACAGCATTTTTATTTATTTCTCGTCTAAGCTATTACTTAAATTAAAACTCAACAATTGTTAAAAACTACATCAGCTTATGGCCAAGACCTCTTAGCTGTGTAACCTTCATACTTCTTCCGTGTCTTCAATCCAGTTACGATGGTGGAACTCTTGGGGTAGGCAGAAACACCATTAAACATTGTGTCAGTTTCTGTAACAATTGAAAAATATTGGAAATTAAATATACATCATATTAATTTGAACAAAAAACCGGCCAAGTGCGAGTCGGACTCACGTGTGATGAAACAAATAAGTTATTAATGAATTATAATATGACATCAATTGAGTGTATTAATATGTTTGAGCCCATATTTTAAACTTTTTATTTTATCTTACAAGTCCTACGGTCTACACAATTTGTAAAAATTCTACCAAAGCCACAAATGCAGAACTCAGACAAATTAAGTTGCTGAATGGTCAGTTACTTGGGTTGTCTAGAACCCTCTTAGGTACTTGAGAACTACCACTCCTTGCAGAGTTAGATATCATAGCTACATATTAAATTATTTCACCAGAAGCTCAATGCATTCATGCTGAAACTTACCAAATTGGGACTTTGGGCCCTTTATACTAGTTCACCCAATGTATCTATTAACAAACATTTGTAGTTGTAGAACTCTTCATAGAGTTTGCCTATGGAAGATACATATCTGACCCAGTTATTCTACAACCAAGCAGTAATGTGAAAACATGACTGTTTTCCGGTTTGAAGGGTAATGTTTGCAGAGAAATTACAGGGAATCAAGATAAATCATCTTTGATCTTGGTTACGAGTACAGTTTTGCTGGCCAGTAAGTTGCAGCCAACTTCCAGCCAGGAAACATTTATAAGTAAGTACCACAAATAAGCTTTGTATTGACCTGAATATATAAATGATTTCTTTGTGTACAATAATTTAAAAATCTCTTTACCTGGATGAAATCTAACATAGTTAGACTGAATATGGAGGTTTTTGGGCAGTTCCATTTTTGTTAATGCATCAAATGGAGTTTTGGTATCCACTGGAGTCAAATAGAACTGTTTTAAATCATCTGTAACAGGGGAAAACATTTTTAATTAATAATTTTCTGTAATAAAACTAGGCATCCTTTTGTCTTGGTAAAATGTTGATGATTGTGTTTATGTTTTATAGTACTGACTTAGACAATACATAGGTGATACTAACCAACAGTTTCAATTGTGTGCAGCAAGGAATTAGGCACACTATGACCAGTTTCTTCGGAGCAAGCTTTCAAAACTGCGAATTTCACATCAAGGCCTTCAAACTCAGAGTCTGTCTTCAATCCATTATTAGAACAAATCTTGATAATTGTTTCTTCTATGTCAGCTGGTGGGTCCCATGGTTTAGTCGGCCGCAGAAAGCTGAAAAACAAAACTGTTAACTACTGTTGCACGGTTTGCAAATGTAAAAAGTATTATTTATTATTTGTGTACAACGAAATAGAACGGAACAAACAATACAAAGGAGTAACTCCTGGTTAACGCTTACCCTCTCGACGCTAATGATTCAGCAGCTGCTTGGAGCTTCTTGTCTACTTTGGGGTATTTCTTCTGGATATATCTGACTGGTACTACCTGTAAATATAATAGAAAATGTATGGTCTGCAGACAGAATTTTGTGAAATCAAACAATAACATGTAACAAATATAACCTGAAAATTCTGCCGAGATATGGTAAAAAGCACACTTTTCAACATTTTTTTCGAGCGTTAGATAACGATAATGAAAATTAAGGTTATTTTAATTAATGGCTGTTATTTAAATCAAGGTTTTTTCATTCTTTTATTCAAATAAAAAAATCCCAAAACCCAAATTAGACTATAGGTAAAAAAATAACTTGACAACTTGACATTGACATATTATTAGATTATTACTAATGACATTCTAAATTATTACGTCGAAAATTTATAAAAGTGTTCCATATCACGCAATAGGATAATTTACAAAAGTAGAGGTTGTTACTTTTGAGAAATAGAAAAATATATAAAAGTAAAATTTTGTACATTAATTTCATTTACATCAGTGAATTTGATAGGAAAAGAAATTGCAATTTACATTTATATAAGGGTAAGAAAAAGGAACATATTATTGATTTTACAGTTGGTACTCAAAACGTGAAATGGAACGTTTGAAAGTTTCTGGACGAATCCAGTTACTCTCTATCTGCCGCCAGGGGCAGCACTATCGGCTTGGGTTGTTGTTTCCTATCCGCCATTTTCCAGTCGCCATTGAAAGGTGAAAACTTCACTAAATGTTGGTGATGATTATTACATTTTGAGTGGTTTCTTTGAGATTTGGACCGTTTTTAGTGTTGTGAAACGAAAATGAAGTGCCCCGGACTACCATGACGCACCAAAATCACCAAACAAACGGTGCAAGTCTCGAGGATTGCCACACAAACTTCTTCGCCTTGGTAAGTCACTTTTACATTGATGAAAGAACTCGTACGTACTTTTCTTTCGAAATCATTGCGATTTACGTGATGCCTACTTGCTCGTTATTGTTCTTACGTATCTAGTTGCTATATTAGGCATTTCTAAATAATGAGTCGACTATGTTATATTATTCGACGAATCTGAGTATCGTTATTGGACGCTGTTACACGAAAATCACCTTATTGCAATGCTGCTATTGATTCGAATTATAGCGCTAAAGTTTTCGTACGATACAATTTACATTTAGGCGGCTAGTGACGTTCGGCCGTTAGTCATTCTGGCATCATTTACAACGTAGAAAAGTATCAAGTGGAATCGCTAACCCACAAAATGTCAACGTATTCTGTGAGCGAGGCCACAAGAAGCCACCGGCCCATAGAGGTCATTTTAAATTCACCTGGCCGTAACGCGACTGTAATGCGTTCGCGAGACTAGTTTCGCCAGCTCGAGGAAATACCTACCTATTTTAACTTTCATAAAACATTTTTTAAAACGGTCCGCTCCGTTCGACACGACACGACGGCGTACCGCAAAGAACGTGCTATGTGTGCATGACGAGAAACGGTCGGGTCATTCATTATCGTCATGTTGTAGTGTCGAGTAGCTTTGCGTAATGTCCATAGCTGGCGCGAATTTTATCAGATTGTGTCGGGCTAGGATTAGCGGGTGTGAGTCGGGGTGGGGGGCGGCGGGCGGTCGTCCTCGCGAGAGCCGAGAGCGCCACTTCCACCTGACGCGTCGCCCTATCTCGGCGGCCGCGGCGGCGCGCGCTGCCGCCGGCTGCACCGCCCGCCCTCCCTCCGATCACCGATCCACACACGATACAAATTACAGATATCTTGCTAGATTATTATTGTCTCCTGTAATTATTCATTACGGTTGTGGACCAGCCTTACGTCTGGTGGAATTTTACTCTGTTGTCATCAAGGGTGACGCATCGGCTAGGTCGAGTTCAATACACTCGGTCGCACTTGAAATTGTTCCGATGATGCACAATTTGGTTTTCTTATCGGTCCCCGAGTTGTGGGTTTCGTTCAGTAGCGGCGGAGGATCGGGGCGGCCTGGCGACACGCAGATGTCGCACCCGCGGCGCGCGCGCACGGTCGCGGGCGGCCGTCTTGCGCTCATTCAACCGTTTATGAATGGTCGTAATGAGTGTAACTTTCCCATAAGCGGGCCTCCGCCCAAGCATCGTTTGCGTGAACCGTGATTGCCTAGCCCGCGCTCTGCTCTACCACTGTTATCTCTCGTAGATAGGCCCTTTGTTTGTCGATTCTAATACCCTACCAGTTTACAATCTCCGTGATCTTTGATGAAAACTCGTCTCTGGAACGAAAGGCATTTTATAAATTTGTCTGCCAAGGTCTCGGAGCCGGTATCACCTACATATCGGCACTATGCGATTACGTAATCGTAACCATGTACACGCTTCTCGTATATTTGCAAAACTGCTTCCGGGTCGCTTTCCATTGGTTTAGTTGAGTTTATGAACGGAATGTACGCATGCAGTACACGAATCATCCAACCGATAACGAAATTCCTTCACCGCAGCAACCCCTTGATTCTATACATAGAAACAACACAAACTGCCGACTACCATCCCTTCAGCATAAATTCTCGCACTTCTAGGTCAAATTACAAACTACGTAATCGGGCTTCGCTTAACAATTTTCTGTATTGACCCACCAGACTGCCTCCAGTCGATGATACCGAGCATAATGTTCATTAAGATTGTAATTAGCTGTTCTACTCGATATTTGGCGTAAGGATATTTTAAGATGTGAAGTTTCGTTCGTACGTCTTGACGTGGTACGATTACGTGTTACGAAACTCAGATACCTCCGACGACATGTTAGAAAGTTAATTTATTGCTATTAATTGGCGCCTAACATGCAAATGCCACAATGGGAATCTCGCAATGTCATAATCATACCGTACAAACTGTTAACACGAGCCTACAGTAGCGCCGCGAAGTTAAATAAATACCCAATTATGTACACAACAGTCAGAACTTGCTTTCGGCCCAAGGTCCCCAAAAACTTCTACCTGGCTTAACGAAATCTGTGCATTACTCGAGTTAAGTCCGCGCGAATAAATTTCAACTCTATGTCGTTGACCTAAAGCATTCTTTGCTAATGATTTCGCCTCGGTTGATAAGCAAGGTGACTGCGATGACCTCTCGACTGTAAAATGCCTGATTTGTTTTATGGCGGAAAAATAACAATATGTACTAAGTAATCTATATTAAGTAATTACATTCTAAACTCCACGTAGAAGTACTGAAAATGTAGGCTAAATTTGATGCGAAACGTTTTACCTGACTTACGGGGGCAAATTCATTATGTTTAATGTTATCATGTTTCCGATGTTATTGTTTTGCGCCAATGTCGCCGCGTTAATTAGGAACTGATCGATAACTATTCGTATTTTCCACCAATCCAGTGGCGAGATCCCTCAAATAGTACCAGAGTCGTTTGACGTGTACGCTTTGCAAACAAGATTCACAAAACAACAGTAGGTTCGTGTGAAGAATTCCACCGGAGTTTGTTGTGGCGCGGAGGTCTTTATCACTGGCTGATAACGTATCGCGGCGAACCACTATCAAGGTCCGAGCGAGAGGTAGCTATCACCCGCTATCTGCACTGAAATAGACTAGCGTAATTAGCATTTATAGAATGCTGATTATATTAGTTTAGCGTACATAGCACTGTGTGTTCTACTGGTGGGTCAGTCAGGGCCTTCCCTCAAAAAAAAGAGTCAAGAGTTTGTTGTACTACGTTGGTTAAGTGCGGTTTCATCGATGACGCATGTCAAGGGGACGATTGTTTTTACTGTTAAAGCCAATGGTGAAACAAACTTGTACATTTGCACTAGAATAAATAGGCACTCTCTCAATCTCTAATCGAACGTTTTCGCCAGTATGCCATCACGGCTTTTTTGTGCGTGTGTGGAATTAACACTGAAAATGGCAACGAATACTTTTAAGACACGTAATTACATCTTTTACTCATGTATGTGTTTGTATGGGCCATCTGATAGCCTAAATGGTCGTACGAGGTATCTGATCACTGAAGAACGATAAAACACGTTTATTCTAATTCAATATGTTGTGACGAAAAGCACGTAAAGATCTACGATAATACAATGTCCATGTGGAAAGGGTAAACCTCTTCATACTCCATCATAAATATGCAGTCATATTATATCTCAATGACAGAGATTAAGATAAATAAACAATACATATTACTATCCTGGGTGTAATATGCCTATCCATGTAGTAAATAATGGAATACATCTCTAAATATCCTTAAACGTGTAAAGAATTCGTTAGTTTCCGACTGCCGCTGTAAGAGGTTACGTCATCAAGCTGCTAAGAACATTGCAAATGATATCAAGCAGGGCGGAGACGACAGGCCTTACCTCCTCGTCGAGAGAAGTTGAACTCTGTCGCTGAAGCCATGAAGAGACGAGAAGTCAATGCATGTCGGCTCTTTTTCTGAATACAGATTTGAAAGTACTGACAAAAGGATAGTAAAAAAAAAAGTTAACTAAAAATAATCTCTAAAAACGTCAACTAAAAAAATCATGATCAAAATCGGGATATTCCTTAAAAAGTTAGGATCTCGTTGATACTTCTAATTTTTCGGCGAGCGTAAAAAAATGTTTTAAAGTCGAATGTGCAAGTCATGTTATCCTCATTTGATAAAGAAGTAACTTAAGCGAGCGTAAGTACACGAAGCGAGTGACACGTAGGTCCAATCGGAACTAAAAAAAAATGCATTTAAAAAGTGGCGCCCAACTAGAGGATCTATCTGAGAACCCTAAAAATTTGTTAAAGTTCGTGATGTAATTAACGAAGGCCAAAGACATTTTGCAAATCAACCTTTATCAGCTCGTATCAGTAGCTATTTATTGCGTAGCGAGCGGTATTGAGGTCGAGCAGTCCTTGAGCGATTGACCGTCTTGGTGATGTCCTTAGCCTACATTGTCCTTAGTCCGCGATACTAGCTTCTAATTAAACCACGCCGCAGAGAATGTGTTCCACTCCACCCACTTTGTACACTAAATATTAATTTGTGTACATATTAGACGAAATTAACTGTATCAGCAATTAGGATGACCCAGTAACAATATAATGTATATAATCTTGTGCTTTGAATCTGTCACCCAATCTTACTATTTGCATACAATCCATGATATTGTAGCTAGCTAGCAGTAAATACATCCTTTAAATACATTAAAATACTATGAGCAGATGATCCGAATTAGGTTTTACAGTCTGAGTGCAGTTTGCCTACAGTCTTCGTGATTTGGTCCACGTTTTCTAAGCGAAGGCCGAGTTCGTTACTCGAAGATGAGTTTATTAAAGATAAAATTGGGTTGTTGTGATACAAACTGAGCTCTGGCACAGAAACAGCATGCGATTCCTTTTCCTCTTATTTCGTTACCATACATTCTGGGTCAAGGTTCTGTTTTGATGACACCGTCTGGAGGAAAAAGCTAAGTACCAATGCTACTTTTGTTGTTGTGCTGCTTATTTTAAGTGGCTGTATTTACAATTTGTAATTGATGTCCACCCATAATTAAATAATCAGATTTCCTGCCGATCGGGTCGCTAAGTAAGATTGGACTCCTTACAATATAAATGTCTTAGAGAAAGCTAGATTTTCAGGACGCCACGCTGCGATAGAGCGATTAGCATATTGCGTCTATGGATAATACGGAATCGTTTTGGGTGAAGTACTTAGTTAGCCCTTTCCCGAACATTTTCCCCGAGATTACAATTAAGGTCTTCCGCTACAGCGCGGCCGCGGTCACGATATGTGGGTCAAGATAACAGAAAGAGTGTTCGCTGCCCGTCCCACATTCGATGCCTCGCGCCGCCATTCTCCGCGGCGAGGCGCCGTTGCCGCACACGGAACTACACGACAATATTTTACATCGTTCCGTTCATATATTCGCCCGTTTAATTACGAAACAAACGGTAGATAGGTCTCATCGAAAATTACTAAAGTGAAAGAGGTTACACGGGCATCTCGAACTACCCAAATCCTATTTGATATAACTCTTCATTTCAATCGCCACATGTCTGTATTTAGCAACTACATAAACATACTATTACGAAAATAATAACCGGATTTAGTTAGATAACATACCCAAAAATGTGTCCTTGAGGTATAGTAAAACCTAATACTATTATCTGTATGGACCATTTACGTAACGTCCTAAAACCCATAATGTTACGTTTCTCAGTTTATCAGTCGCATTCCTTTATTTTTAATTCCCACCTTGCTTATCTTGACCCACATTCACTCAGTCCGTATTGAAGTCAACAGAACACAATGTTTTAAACATACTCATCGGTCTCCGAGTGCACGCTAAATAAATACACGTAATATGTAACAATGATTTAAATATTTCGTTTATTGATCGGTGCAAACGAGTCTTCGCTAGCCTTGTGCTCTACTTTCGCTTTTATCGGCTAAAGGTTATTTCCACAGATTCCATACAATCATGAATTCTAGAACTAAAACACGCGAGGGAAGTAGATCATTTTAATCTCCATATATTATAAACAAACCTCGCGCTATTGTTGCTGACGCATCCGCTGGGATTGTCGAAAACAGTATCGTGACGATCTAATTCTTTGATCTTGCGTCGCTCTATGTTTCTAGTTGAAGCTTTCGACGTTTGCGAAAGTATGCGTGCATGGCATCGTTGTCTATTTAGTGTACAGAAGATTAGAGAACCACGTTCGCTCAAAGGCCCTTTTGCGTTGCACGGTTTTGTTTGGCCCTCTTGGAAAACGAGTTTGACGTGACTACTCGCTTGTTGTAACGTGGACTACACATTCACTACTGGCTGAACCAAGTAACTAAACAGGTTATTATCAATAACCAATTACAATACTCAACCGCCGAGTCTCCGAAACTTTATATTATTAATTGGCAGCTCGAAGTATATAGACGTTAAATTTCGTCGAATAATCCTATAAATATCAACCTCATTGTTTGCCGAAAATAGAAAACAGGAACTCATCGCACTTACTATAAATGAAAAATGTATATAATAAATGTAAAAAAATGTTAAAACATGTGTTTCATAAAGTTTTGATTTAAACGAAAATGTGTATGTGTGATTTAAAAACTCTTAATTGGAGAAATACAAAATCTTACGTAATTTGTTTAATTATGTAGATTGACCCCATTGTAATCAGCTTGCATAGCAATTGTATATGCCTATCAAGTGATTTCCAATGCAGGAGGCGCCGATCCGTCGATTCAAATGAGCTGTCGACGAAATTGTCGCCGGGCGTTGCGCAACGCATGTTATGCATTAGATACAGTTTGTAAACAAGGGGTTTTACGACGTCGCGCAGCGCCACCGAAACACGGCCGAATGCAATGTCTCAGGGCATGCGGATTGCGATCAAATTTTAAACGCTTTCACTCTGTGTTACCCCTCCCAGCGGGCCGTTCCCCCCACTGTTCGACGAAGGTGCGAATTCGATACCGAACGCATCAGCTTATCATATTGTTGACACAATATCTTGACTAGCCACAAAGTTACTCCTCTGGGCCGGTCTGTGATGTTAATTTTACGACTATTGTTATCCCCTAGAGTCTGTCGGTTGTTGGTTAGCTTGAATTTTAAATCGTATGACGCATGTATTCAATCAAGGTCAAAACAATGTAGATATATACTAATAAAATCATGAAGCCATTACTTAGCCATTTAATATGCTGTTTTAGTATCTTCGCTGTGTATCAATTATTACGATTTCCTCATAACCTGTTAATATCCCAATCGACTTGCGGAACACGTCCCATAAGATTAATAATTTGAATGATCCGTCAATGAGATGTTATTCTTAATTTTCCACCAAAACTTGTAACCGACACAAGTCCGCTTTCGCACAAGTATTAGTCGCGTCCCACTTACTAAATGGCCCACGAAGCAATGTTTACGTGTCACCATAGAAGAGACCAGGGGAGCTGCTGCTTAACAAATTTGCCTCTGGCCTTGCTAATGCTCTCTCTTTAATTTTGCTCGAAGTTATAGAGAAAGCAATAGCAAGGCTAGAAGCAATTTGGTTAGCGGTGGAAGTGCAGGTTACTGCCGCCGGTTGGTCGGCGTGATGCCTCCTCCGCAGATAGAGACAGCACCATCGGAGGAATAGTGACGCAAGATCTTACATCTCCGCCTATCTCGTTATTGGCAGCTCTACTTCGATCATGTGATTCATTTCTTGACTAATCATCGATAAATTATCTCTTAGACAGTTTTGTTTCATCGTTGGATACCCTTAGAAAGAGGTGTTTTTAAACATTTTTATCAGTTTCCTAGTACATGCCATGTGTGGGTCGTAGTACAAACGGAGGTGCTCTGGCAGCTTTATCCCACGTCTCGTCTTTTGTATGCATAAAAGCTTTGCGGTTTACGTCTCAGGCGATCTGCATTCTTTACGCTCGTTCTGTCGTAATCACCAGCCATGTACGGTCATATTAATACTGTGTACATTACCACGATTATCATTAACAGTACTTCGTACTAATCTAGTAACTACATACACTAATTTCCCTGTACATTTTTCATTTAAATACATGTAAACAACGTAAGGTTAACATCGGCAAAAGTAAATCTCAAAATCAGTGTGTGCAAAACATGTACATAACTAGTATTACACGAGTACTATTAAAAACTAGGGCAAACCCTCGAATTTCTAGACTACGCTAAGGTCGGCGGGAGTTCGTTGACCGGCGTCGGCGCGCGCCTTTACCGTTAGCGATGGATCGCACTCGCTGGCTACCTGCCTGCCGCCCTGAACCCTCGCGCTGCCGGTGAATCTAGCCCTGCCCTGGTTACCACGGGCCTTTAAGGACTTTCCATTTGTACCTGCTGCGTAACCTTCGATTGAGGCCGGTCGCCCAACCGATGAATGATTACGTTACGCCTTGACTGGTTTTTAAAGGATATGACATTTAGTGACAGAAAAATGTTTTTTTAAACAATTTTAGACTCAAAAATGTGTTCTCTTCCTGTGGTCCGTTGGTCGACCCGGTTGTAGCGCCTCGATTCAACAAATTTATACATTGCACGCACGTCACGAGTCAACGTCCCGTCGTAGGACAGGCTTCTTTATACTTGCGTTTGTTTATTGCCTTGCTAGCATCGTATCACCTTCCTCGATTCCGCGATAAACATTGAGCGCCGTGAAATAAGATTAATTAATGCTTAGAAATTTATAATGGTGGTTAGACAAAGTTATTTTAAAAATGGATTTGATTTGTCACGAGTAGCGTGGTTCACTCAATAAAGTAGTCATTGTTAAATTAACCTCAGTTGTTTGTTTGTCGTGTATACATGCGCAGGCGTCGTTGCGGCCTCTAAATCGATCCATGGCGCGTGCCTCACTCCGCGTTTGCCGCATAACAATTCCATTTTAATTTCTCCACGCAACATGATACCTTGTTAACATGACGAAACTACCGTCTGTTGCGACCAACTAGGTACCTATTCGGACATTCATTCGGAACTTTTAGTTGCTTGTGATGGCGCCGCTGGGTTGCTTTAACCAGGACAATATGGTTTAAATGCCTTTTTTGCGGCATAACTTATAATCACAGTAATCTGTTTCATATTCTTCATCAGCAGTGAAATATATCCGAAGATACAGGCGATTGAGGTAGTCAATCTAGATACTGTATTCAGTATTCGCTCTAGTTCTGCATCTATTTTATCAATTGCCCTTGAAGTATTTTGTAAACAAACATAACGATGCACGGAGGGTTCAACTCTGATCGCTAAGCGTCTACTGGGATGATATCGCGCTCACATAATTTGTTATTCATTTGTCCTCGTCCTTGACGACAACGAGCGATACAAGAATATATTAGGGATCCGTCTAGTTTACCTCTAAATCTTCCGTCTCTCTCATCGATTAAAATTTGCTGTATGGAAACGCTATGTCACCCGTCTTAAACACAAAAATATATTTTCGAACTATTAACAAATTTGTTTTTTTGTACGTTTAACATTGGCACAATCTTAATTTGTGGGGTCAAAGGTAATCTTATTTATCATGGTTAAAAATGTTCCGTGCGACATGCTCCGTCTTTTTCTGACATTCTGTCTAACTGTTGACTAGACAGAGACGAGGGATATCGAAGCTGGTGGTTGGCGACCGCCCACTCGATTTAAGTAATGTGATAGCCTGTAGTTAGTATGTTTTAACTGGTACTGTTGGTACTTTTATGGTGAGCTTACGAGGACTCTCTATTGTCTGCTCTAACAAATGTTTTCGATAAGATTTTATAGCGAAAACGTACTATAATATCTATAGATGTGTTTTTCTTTATGATCGAGTTTATTTATTATCGTTGGCATGCACTTGCCTTAGGTTGCACATTGTTGTTTTAGCCTTTGTTACATGTACATATATTGTCGACTTAAACTGTCTTTGTCGTATTCAGTTTCTTGTTTCGTTTATTTTTCTTTGTCGCAAAACATTTTTTGAAAAATATTGCCTCTTGCCTTTTTTATTGTTACTCGTGGCAAGTTAGTCAATGTACTTACCAGTATTCACAGCTGCAAGTGACACACTCAATTTATTAGTATTTTTTTTTCAGTACATAGTGTAACAATCTATCATTAATCGTAACCATACTAATGACAAATACATCGTTACTTTATAATTTCATGGCTTAATTTATCGATTACATTGTCGACAATGGCATTTTTAGATCTAGTTAAGTTATAAGTTATCATATCAAAAAGCTATTGTAATCATTAATTTGCTTAGATGTGTTTTATTACATGAACCTTCCTGTTATAAAAGAAGAAAACTCTTCATCTTTCTTAATATTATATAAATCTCCTATCACGATGTTTGTCCGCGATGGATTCCTAAACTACTTAACTGATTTTTAATTAAATTGGCACACCGTGAGCAGTCAGGTCCAACTTGAGAGATAGGATAGTTTTTATTTCGATTAACAGTTTTTAAATGACAATATCCGAGCGCAGCCGGAATGGGCCGCTAGTTACATTATATATTTGCATTTGTCATTTTCTGTATGACTGGTAAATTTTTCAGGCGCTTTGTTTGTTTTTTCTGATCCCTATCTTTTCGCAAATGTGCATTGCCGCGGATTATTTTTGTCTGCTGTGTGGATTTGCTAGAGGCCGCCATTCTACCTGATCTGACATTTTCTGTAGCAAAAACATTCATTCCGGATATCGTAAACTGGTTTTGCGTTACCTAACTCTTTCGAGTGATAAGGTTTCCGATTTGCTTAATTTTCAATGGCCAAAAATGTCGCTTGGGCAATCGCCACAGAAAACGATCACTTGTACCGTAACGCGTATTTTGTTTGAAAAGACTCGCGTGTTTTCACTGTTTAGTCGGGTTTGTTTACAAACACGATACTTATTTTTAGATGGTCTCGGCAGTTTAACCACCTATGCTGTATTGACTGTCTGACTAAAACATCTATTTTGAACTAGGATTTTTTAGGAAACTTTTTCGTAAAAGTGACGTCACGTGGCGAAAAATGCAGTAGCGAAGTGCAGGGTCGCGCGGGCGCCGAGGGCGGCCGCACGGCGGCGGCGCACGCGCAGCCAGTGCCGTCACATTATCCTCGATTGTTTACCGCGCGAGTAACGTAACCGCGCGGCGTTGCCGGCCCGCCTCGCCTCCTCTCACTTTCGCGACTGCCGCCGTCTCGCTCGCACCGCTACACGCGTCTCGCTCGCTCGACTAGCGGTGCTCGACTTTTTTGGACATGCAGTTTTTTCCGTTCTAGGTTATGATCGCTTTACGGGATCGTAGTTCACCGGAAAAATGTTGTAAAATTATGCTGTTAGGTAATTTACATCTGAGATTAATGTAACACTATGGCACAAGTGGGAATTTTCAGTACAGATTGATAAAAACGCAATAGAAGGTTGGTTGTTAATTATTAGTTTAATTTTGGGTTGGTTCTTGTTCTGGTTTCATAATTAATTTTGCAAACATATTCATGCTCAGTTGCCATTCACTAGGTTTTCATAAAGTCTAAATATGGATAAGACAACAGTTCCATGGTGGGACGCGCGCGCACATTCACTCCTGCAAGTGGGCGGAATGCACTATGCACCGAGTGCAACCAAAATAATGTTCTCACCTTCTAAAATTAAATCTGTAATGAATTGTTATGTTGTGTGATTTAAAGAGCAGGTAATTCATCACTCTATTATTACAAATGACGTCTTCAAAATCTCAGTTATCGCGACGAAAAATACTTCCAAAGTACGAGAGCCCTCGTGCCCTCATTTGCGCCGGAACTTTTGAACCGGCTCGCTCGGAACGCGCCTAACGCGGGGCTTAGCAGTCGCTTACAGGCGGTATTTTCCGGAAAACGCCCGGATTTTCTCCCGCTTCCATCCGGGCATTATCGCCGGCCGGCCGTCCGTCTCCACTCGCATTTTAAATTCAAATAACCGCAGATTTTCGCTGACAAACTTCGGCTTCTCGTCTCTCTTTGTCGATGAATAATTTTGCGTAATACCCTCAAATGTTTAGCGGTATAATTGTATATAATATGGCTTTCAAGTCCTCGATGAGAAACGTTGACCCGGGCGTGGGTGTATTGAAAATACATTAGCGACCATGTTTGATATTATAGCTAAAATGCATGATCGTTGTAGAGTTGCTTCTCTTCTAAGAGCTAAGCTCTCGGCTCTGTATTTTTACACTCGCCAGTTGTTGGCATTTCATCATAGAGGTTGAATTATGCCACTCGTTGGTTTCTATTGCTAGCAGTTGTAACTCACTTTCAATGCACTTGGTTACTGAAGACCTATTACTTGTCTATTAACAAAGAGAGCATGTTGCTCTGTTACATATAAATAACTGATTAGAGTTTTGTGAATTCTTTTGGTTGTCATAAAACATCTGTTGGGCCAAAATATCGCGCAAGACCAAAATAAATAATGTTCTCTGAAAAATTAAGAGCTGATTTTGATGAAATTTAATAACAAACAAGTAGGACAAATTTTAAAGTAAATCCATTCGATAAAAAGTAGTGTTCCAAATCCATAAATGTAAATAAGGTAACAATAAGCTCTTAAAACTCAACGGAACCCTCTTGCGTGCAAGCTCTAAAATCTTGCACGGTAATGAAAACCATTGTACTCATAACCTTATGTTTGTTGTTTCCTAATTGTAAAAGCTGATTACGATCACCCCTAACTTGCTGTTTCGTCCACCCCCTTCAGATGGTATCTCTATTTTGGCGCATTAATTGTTTTAAGCCGATGGCTAGTCGTCACGTACAATAGAAAGTGAAGCGGCTGCGCGGGCGCATCGGGCGTTAGAAAGCGGCCACCGCGCCGTCGTACATTCCTTCACATGTACCCAACTCGATGTGAACTTGTGAAGAATGTGCTCCAAACTCTGAATCCACGTTCGGTTTTCTTGCATATTGAATTCTGTTGTTTTGTACTGTATATCGAACTGTTATTATTAAAATATTCGTTTCGTGGTTTTCTAATCATTGTTTGCTTGACGTCCTTGGTATCTCTTAGACTCTAACAGTACAAATGTATCAATGTTTAGTTGATTTCTGAACTGATCATTACAATTGTTATCAACTGAGTAAAAGTAAACCAATTAAATAAATGTAAGGGTTTATATCGACAACTGTTAGATCTTTCTCATATAAAATTTCACAACGGAATGCCCTTCAACGGCTTAGCTCCATCTACTTATAGCGCCAACCCCTCTAAAACTCTTTTGAGATGGCGGGTAGAAGCGAATGGTATCCCACCGGCGCCCTCTACACTAAATGACACATATTTAGACTCAAATCCCAGTATTAAAAATAATACTATAGTGAAATACACGGCAAACAAAATACAGGTGATAACACGGCCCTCCTGCGCACGCTGCCAACCTTGGCAGTGTCACAGTCTGGTGTAGTTGCTGCGAACAAAATGCACAAGTTATTCATTTTATTAATTTTACTCTTCCAGTAATATCCACTTAAGATGAGTAACTTTCCCAAGCAGTGGCGCTGTCACATTGTCGCAACTCAAGGTACGTCATTACATTACCACATTCTCCATAAATCCACTTAAGATGAGTAATGAATAGCTTTCCCAAGCAGTTGCGCTCTCACATTGTCGCAACTCGAGGTACGTCACTACATTACCCACATTCTCCATAAATCTCAAACATACACCTTTCCTTAGCTGCCGCCTGGTAACTCTAGATACGCGGCATTAAAGTCATAGTCAAAGTCAAAGTCAAAGTTCATTAAGTTCACTCTTAATGCTTTCTCTAGCAGTTACCACTCTTAGGCCGACACTAAGTACGTCAGTTTATGTCCAAGGTATTACGGTTTCACACTAACGCTTACTTTGTCAATGGATCCGAAGCCATTGCACTTCACTACGTTATTCAAACGTTAACTCATCAGCAATCAATCATAATACCTGACAACATCCTAGAGCCATTGCACTGCTCGATTGGGTTTGACTTTCAATTACAGTATATCTCCAAGTATACTAATCGTACCTATTCAAGGTTTCATATTTTTCTCACATATGGCCTTCTATGTACATAGTTTTTATAAGCGCTCCCAAGTGATATTTATAGCGAATTAAAGGGTCTCATTTTTTTAAACAATAATAAAACAATTCATTGGTAACGTACATAGCTCGGCATCATCTGACTAAAATCTCTCTAATTTCAACCATAAGGGTATCTTATAACTGCACTGAATATAACCACTTTGTAACCCAACTACGGTAACCAAATTCAAATCAAAGATGTAACACTTTCTATTACTGTATTAAGTTTTAAAATGCATGACCTTTCTCAAACAGTTTCCCTGAAATATTTATACCAATATCCAACTGATTTACACTTTTTATCTATGGTTGCTGTGCCTCGCAACAACTCGTCTACAAAATAAGCTACCCTCTCATAAAGTTTCGTAAAACAGTATCCACAAACTTTAAAAAAACCGAAGATGTTTCATTCTACGAAATGTTCTGATTGCAGTTCCCGGAATTGAAGGTTATTTTACAGTACCCCCTAACGAGATAATAATTAATAGTTTTAACTTGTCGGTGATATGCAAAAATTTCATTTGAAATGCAAAAACAAGGTTAAAACAATTTTTTAAATCGTTTCTTCAAAGTAAATCGTAATATAAAACTGTTGCTTACTCACGTGTACATTACGCACTTACTGAAACCACTGATCCAAGAATAACATTTTTAACTAACTGCGGGCGACGCTTGCTTTTCCGATTATTTCTCATCACCGTTATGTTGTGATTTCCAGGCGTGGTGTTCATAGCACTTCTGATGTTATCAACTGAGTAAAAAAAAGTAAACCAATTAAATAAATGTAAGGGTTTATATCGACAACTGTTAGATCTTTCTCATATAAAATTTCACAACGGAATGCCCTTCAACGGCTTAGCTCCATCTACTTATAGCGCCAACTCCTCTAAAACTCTTTTGAGATGGCGGGTAGAAGCGAATGGTATCCCACCGGCGCCCTCTACACTAAATGACACATAATTAGACTCAAATCCCAGTATTAAAAATAATACTATAGTGAAATACACGGCAAACAAAATACAGGTGATAACACAATTATCTTAGATTAGTTTTAACATAGTTATCAATTAAATCTGCTCTGTGCTTAATTACGAGTATGATATCGCTTTGCTTGCTTTTTTACATCTAAAACACACCAGTCAGAAAACTACCTGACTTACTCGAATTGTTGGATTGCTACCGAAAACGCTACGCGAAACGGAAATTAACCCTTAAAACTTCAAGAGTTTCACAAACTTTCAACAAGAAAAATAATACTGTTCTTATTACCTCCTTAACTGCGAATGCCGGCAATAAACAGTTGTTAATAAATGAGTGAGTGTTAGTAGAAGCCAACTAATAAAACCTGCACTAACCGACGACCGTAACATTCCGTAAACAGTGTTGTTTTATAATGTGTAAGCGTCGTTTAGTGGCGGTAACCCCTCATTTGGTAGACTTGGAACTGGGGCCTTACAACCATAGTGTGATAGGGATAGTGATCGCATGCTGTCTTGCTCTTGCACGTGTGCGGAGAAGATGGATAGTAGATGAGTTTAAGCTGAAATTTTAAAGGCTTGTCCCTAGATAAGGTTTTCTGCCCCGTTATCATGATGTAGTCTGTGATGAACCGCTTTTGCGTAATCAACACAAGTTTGTCAAGTCTCGATGTAAGCCAAACATCAAGAACTCCATACTCTACAGTTGCAATCAAAATTCCATCCCTACATAGAAGGCCTACACTTCCCTATTTTGCACAACCCAACATAGTGCCTGGTAATTGAGAGACACTTTCATGACCACAGATTGACAACGAATTCAAGCAGTTAACGAAACGGTAGAACACGGTGCCGATCAGTATCGTGATCAGAGTTGTGTAATGGAGCTGGTGAGCCGCCCCTCGCGTGGGGTCGCTGCGTCTGCCAGGTGTAGAGCGGCCCCTTCCGCCGCAGATGGCCCCGGCCAATGTCGCCGAGACGTTCAATAACCCACTGTTGCTATTCGGAACTCGGGCCTCGAGCCTACCACCATTTTAGAATATCGATCTCATTTAAGTGGCGTGTCCAGAAATAGAATAATTGCTGTCTTGTTCGTATCTAATGGGCCTTTTAGTAATTTCATCGATGGCTGATAGAGGGCTGTTGACCTACTGATGAGGTCAGTGGTTTAGGTGAAGATTTGCACAAATTTTTTTTAATTCTTATCATATTAATAGATACTTTATAAAACATAATTTTAAAGTGATCACCAAATGTAGATAAAATCTTTATGCCAAATTTCCTGATTACAAGCTTAGACGGTTAACATTAAGGTTTTACTGTTAATTTCTGTTCGATTTCTATCATAGACTGACTGTAATTATAATATTTTGCTTGTGGTGACGATTGCATATGCACACAAATCGTCGAGTGCCTGATACTAGTAGCTAGTTATCTGTTTTGGGTTTCCTGCAGTGAATTGTATAATTTTTTTTTGTAAATGTGTACTAAGGTTGTTTCGTAAATCGTAATCTTTGCAAATTGTTGTATGGGTTGATGGATTACTTCAGAAGCGTTCTTCGCTTGTTGTCAGCCAGCGCTTTCGAATGTCCAGAACACCGAAAGCGGAGGTCGGAAGGTGCATGACCCCGTGCATTATTTGCATGCCCCAAGGTCGCCGCGCCACCTGCCGCCGTTCTCACACGGTCGCATTATTTGCACAGCTCATCATTTCGCGATCCACAAACCAAAGGGATACCGAAATTGGATTGTTAAAATAATATTTGCCAACACTTAACAAATATTGGAACTCGATGTTCTGTTGGCTTTACTCCCGAAGCTGACCTTTAACGACTCCCGGTTCAAAACTCCACTATATTAATATCACGGTTCTGGAACTAAATGTTGACTGATAACCCTGTTATGCCATTTATATAATTACCGTTTGCGATACGAAATCTTATCGTGTTAAATTTTTGAGCGTCACAACATAAACACACGTTACGAGCGCACTAAAGGTTTGGTTAAATTTTGCGGCGAAGATTATCGTCGTTTTTATGGCGCATCTTGACGTGAAAGTCGGCAACGAAACTGAAGTCTGTTAAATTCATAATCAGTCGTTTTAATACTTTGGAAAGTGTAGATACAAATACTTAAAAAATTTTGACGTGATAACGTCTTATAATTCGATGAAGCCGGCTGCACGCCCACAAATCATGACGTCATGTACCGTTACCGCGTTACCGTCGGTCGTTACCTCGCCGCATGTTTGTTACAGTTGTAGTAATTATTTCGACCAGTAGTTCAAGCGGGGATGTAGCTCAGTGGTAGAGCGTTCGCTTTGCATGTGAAATGCCCCGGGTTCGATCCCCGGCATCTAAAAGCTTTTTTGCATTGTTTTGATTGAAAATGACTAAATTCTACTGATTACTTTTTACATACAAATCTATTAAACAAATGAAATTAAAATTTTCTTTTGAAAAATGCTACCATTCCATCAGTATTTTCTTAAGACGTTGTCACGTTCTATCGTCAGTAAACCGATTTTACAGACAAACATTTTTTAAACAATTTTCTCTGTTAAAAAATATAGAACTTTGCCTTAAATGTACAAACAAACAAACACAAGTTTGAAGACATTATATTTTTCGGCTCCACGATCGTCAAAACTCCATCCAAAAGTGCCCAAGTCTGAGTTATATTTTGGTCTCTAGATATAATTTTTAGGAAATTACTATGCAGAATATTTGACATGTCTATTTCTTTCGTAATCCTGTTGATAACCATTTCGAATAAATTTTTAATACAAACATTAAAATAATTAAAATTAAATTAAGTACGTACTTAATACTATTTTTTTTTAATATTAGACGATTTGCCAATTACCTAGAATCTACAATCAATAAAATTATCTACGTCCTAGATAGTATGTTTATGCTAAAACTTTTTCATGCTAGTGAGAAAGGCACTTTTTATTAATTAAATATGTCCTTAAGTAGAATGTATTGATTTGTTGTTACTAACTCGATGTAATCATCTTCAGTCATGCCATAGTTTTCAATTGGGTAACCGGGACAGCATAGGGTTGATGTGAATTGTCAATAGGTTTGTCTTGTATAATCGTAAATCCGTGGTTGCTTGCGCGCACTTACAGTGACGTAACGGAATACGACAGCGATATGCTGTGGTCGTTATCATGTACTTTGGGGTTTGCGTCCTATCTCTGTTGAAGTAGTAATAGTTGATCTATAGTAAAGCGTGTATCAGTGATGTGTTCCGGGTGGTTACCGGCGCTGTGCAGTTACACCTATGCGCATTTGAACCCTTGCCAATACCGGTTTTAGAATTATTTCGAGGTCGTTGTGGAAGCTATCCTTGTAGGGGCGTAAAGATACTTAATTAAAACATTGTCTCGCATGAAAACGTTATTTCGCTTCAACTAAAAAGCTGTTGAAAAATAGAAATAACTTAAAATGTATTTTGTCTAGTAATAATTATTTTTGATAAGATAAAGATAATAAGTGTGTTGAAATACTCCACGCTAGTGATTTGGCTTAGCCTCTACACTGAAGTCATGTTGATAGACCCGTCAATATTTCTGCTGTAGACAGCCTGTTTTGATTAAATTCTTTCTCTATTTTTAATCGTTGCGTGGGAAAAGGTCACCTTTTAGGCTATAGGCACAACGATCTTTGTGTAGATTTATTGATTTATTTGGGCAAATTGGAGTGTACATGTCTTTCTTGCAGAGCGACTAAGAGATAGTACGACACAATTTTACAATTTATCAATTTACCAATATACTCAATGGTATTGTATACCTATCACCCGTTTGTTGTCGTAGCGAATCTCTCAAGGGATCTTACATCTTAGTGATCCAAGTAAAGGCCGGGTCACACAGAGGCGATCCGGTAGCGATAGCGATCCGATAGCGATAGCGATCCGATACCGAGTATGGGATCGCGCCCGCTTGCTGTGTGTCAGGTTGCATACAAATTCGAACATTACAAAAAATCCCGTCTCGCTATCGGATCGCCACTGTGTGACCCGGCTTTTAACGTATCATTTTGTTCCACTTATGTTAAAAAAGGGATCCCCAAACATTTTATTTATTTTTATGTGAGTATGTAAACACATATTGACATAGGTCACTGTCGCATTTCGCAATCTATTCGCATAGGAGTCAGGCAGTCGAGTGTCAACTCGAATGAAGTGTATATAGCAAGTATAAACAGGAATGCATGTTGTTGCAGACGGAGCTGTATGGCATAAAATGGCGTAAGCTAGTATGGGGCGAGCGCACGGGCGCGTGCGCGGAGGAGGGCGGCGCGCTGGCGGACCCAGTGGTGAGCAGCTACGCGCGCTGCCTGGCCGGGGACATCCTGTGCGTGTGGCGGCGCGTGGCGGCGCCGGCGCCGGCCGACGCGTACGAGCCGGCCGCGCCCGCGCCGCCGCCGCTGTCGCTGCGCGCCGCCAAGGAGCTCTGGATCTTCTGGTACGGCGAGGAGCCCGACCTCAACGGGCTGGTCGCGCCCGAGCTCATCGCCACCGCCGCACGTGAGTACCCACACCCACATATATACTAGCATACCGAACTCGTCTATAACATAATCCTGTTTTCAATGTCGGAACTGTACTATCATGGTATTTATTTTATCACGACATAAATTGATTACATTTCATTTTTATTCACAATATTGTGTTAGAAATTGAATGTATCTATCATTAGTATAATTGGCGTTATGCCGTTCTAAGTGTATTAAAAAAAATGATCAAAAGCTGGCCCCATTCCACAAAAAAAAGTATGTTAATTGTTATATAAGCAATTAGAAACCTGCAAGTATTTATTAAGTATTTATTAGTATTAATTTGATACACGCAAAGTATATTGAACAAATAAACAAAATTAAGTGCGTTGATAAATGTATGTAATTGATTACCACAAAATACCGTAATTTTTCGATTTGTCGTGTCGTAGAGTAGAGAGAGTGTTCGATCCTCGCCCGCAGAGGCCGTTGTCTTGTCCTGTCCGGGTCGCGCACAATAGCTCAAGTTTACAGCTCGTTTAGTCGCGTCAGTATCGCGACGATTAACGCGAGATTAACATCGCGCGGCGAAGACTCCCGGCGCGGACTCTCTCCCGCCGGAAGACAATGGCAAGAATCCCGCCGGCTCCCAAACTCCCAACCCGACCGGCCGGTGACGGATCCAGGGGTAGGCGAACTGGGCCCACGGCCAGCGACCTCATTTTATTACAGCTTGTGACTGACTGAACGGTGACTTCGAATTCATTACCATTTGTTTATAAATTTGCTGAAGGTCGGTCGTAGTCAAGTGGATTTCCAAAGTTCGGTTGTTAAAAATCGTTTGCAATTTTATTAACTATCGCGATCTTTGTATGAAACATAACTCATTAGCGTAAAATGTCGACAGTAAAATAATGATAAAGGCGATACTCAGATAAAACAAAAAGCCATAATATATATTAAGGTAATGAATGATTCAAATTTTAGTATTACCCAAACTGAAGAAAATTTCAAAAGTACCCTATCCGCCTCCAAGACTTAAGCCGGCCCTGCCGACGCCGACGGACTTAATGAATGAGACCCTAACTCACTCAGACTGCGCCAGAACACAGTCGTTGAAACGAGCTGAAAGTATTTGAAACTTTTCATTCGCGCGATGCTCGGTTAAGATCATAAAACTTTAAAGATGTCGTTGCAAATTGGCATAAAAGAACGCCGGAAGGCCGGAACTCTGCCCTGGTAATTGATATAGCAGTAAGTCGAAAAAGGTGGTTTTGAGAAAACAGCGCGAAAAGTTTTTATCATAATTTTAGCTTTTGTGACAAAACTATAAACTCGATTTTCATGTTCTATATATCCAACGAAAGAGAAAATTAAGTGGTTTACAGTCAAATAACATTATTTCCACATTTTTGTATAGGTTTTCGTAAAACATTACAAATCGTGTCTTCCTTAGTATATTCTTAATTAATTTTAATTAATATTTAGGGAAGAGGGCAGTAACGGCCATAGGTGCTGCTCTCTTGTTAAGTATTATTTCATACTGCTGCATTGCTTACAGAGTTCAAAACAATAAATTTACATTACTTATTAAAACAGCAGTAAGGGAGGACCATACTGCTCTTTGCCTTAGATCTTGGAAGTATTTCAGGCTATTTCACTAAGAAGTTAAAAACGTCACTGCTCTTTAGAGTAGTATTTCAAGTCAGATGTTATCAGAGTTCCTTGAGCAGTATGTCTATAAACAAAAGGAAAATAAAAAAAAACCCTTGAAAAGGAAACCAAAAACTTCTTTTATTCATTAAACATACTAAAAAAATCCACAAACTTCGTTTTTGTGATTTGGCATAACGCTATACTAATTAGGAACAGAAAATGTCTTATTAAAGCTATAATTATTCATCGAAACTTATGACTTAATCAGACAGATCAAATATCACATATTGGTATTGTTTCTAGGCACGAAACTTATCCTTAATTGTAATTTATGAGTAACTTCCGCTTTAATTCTATTATAAAACATAATCAAAGAGATCAAGAATCTTAGTTCAAACTATTTTAAAGAAAATCAAAAACAATTTTTTTCGTTGCACATAATCAAAAAAATTAACAAACTTAGTTCTTGTTATATGGCAAAATGCTATAATAACTAAACACAGAAAATTTCTTAACAAAACATAACTATTTATCATAGCCTATGATTTAATCAGTCAAATCAAACATCACAGACTGGTACTGTTTCTGGACACACTTACCTATATACTAAACTTAATTATAAACAAAAAAAATCTTTGTAATCAACCTATATCAAACTTTAAGACTTAATAATCACATTTGGTCGCTTTTTGGCACAATATTACTCTTAATCAAATAATCAAAAGAAACTAACTTTTAACAATTTGTAACATAAAATAATGTCCATACAATAAAAAAAATACAAAAGTTAAGTACCTGATAATAATAATTTCACATAAGCCCTCTTTTACTTTTACCGATCATCGAAAAATTTTATGTAATCATCACCTTATCATTTACTGTATCTCATTTTCTCCGGCTTCGTCCTCGGTTGCCAAATTTTCAACATTGTTTACCGACAAATTTTCCCAGAAAATTCTACGATTAACAGGCATTAACGGACACAGGTTTTGAATTATCTGCTTTTTCCTTTCGTCAGCAATTCCTCTCTCAGTCATTCTAGGATCCGGATAAGGTATTTCTTTTAATTTAAGGATTTTCACCTGTAAAAAGCTTAAAGATTGGAATGTTTCATCTTTATGGCAAATTTTGTAATGAAGATCAAAACTCCCTCTGATAGCTTGTACTACAGCTATGTCTTTCAAGTAAACCCTCGGTTGCGAATTTCGGAGCCTGTGCTGAGATGATTTATCTTGAAACTGGAAGAAATCGTATACAGTCATTTTTTTAACTATAACATTTTTAGTACAAGTTTCGACACAACTGACATAATCATTAAAATCATACACCTTCTTTTGCTTTTGAAGAGATTTTTCCACCAAATGGTGGAAGCTATCAGCGGACATAAACGTGTGTCCAGGTTCCAGGTATTTTATAACTATCTTTTCTGCAGTGATTTCATTGCTATTTATCATTTGGACTAAAAATGTCATGAACGCCCAATTTTTGTTCTGTGAAGAACAGTTATCAGTCCATATAACTATGTTCATATCATCACGTCGTTGCAAAAGAAAAGCACGAAATGCAGAAATTATATCTTCTTGTTTTCGTCCGGATATTACTTCATTCCACAAAACAGCAACCGCTTTCCGTGTATCTGTAAATTTGCTTAAGGGCACAAAGCTCTCGTTGAAACATATAATACGAGGTGTAAACAAGACAACTTTGAACATATCTATACGTGGAAGCATCACCACCTTTTGAAGATCTGCTGAAAAATAAGTACACTCTTGTTCTTCATTATTTTCCTGTTTCTTTACATCATTTTGATATTCCTCTCTACTGTTTATGTATCTATCTTTATGTTTCAAATAGTCGGTACAGTTAACACAATTTGAGGATATATCTTCTTCACTGTGCTGAGTTTCGGCTTTATGCATATTATAGGCTGTACAAGTTTCGCATTCTTCGTTAGAAAGAGCTGCGAAGGAAATATTCATTTTTTTTGTAACAAAATTTCTTACAAATTCGTATGAAATTTTATGATCTGGATACTTGGCTTTGTAATCCTCGTAGATAATCTTAAGAGTCACATCGCTCGACAAATACCTTCTTCTCGGAGCATGTTCCCTTCGATAATGGGAAATGGCTGGGTTATACTGAAGAACATGGTTTTCTAAATTTTCTGTGTTTATTTTTTGTCTGTTGTTGTGTTTGCCCCTCTTATCTTTTTGATCAGATATATCTTTTTCTAATGTTTTTAATAATCTTTTGTCATTTTTCTTGTTATAACCTAACGTCGTCAAAAAAAAAGTTTTACAAACTTCGACTTTCTCATTATCAGCTGTTCGAAAAAAATATTTGTAAGTTTTATTGCGCTTGTAAGTGTTGCTTTCATTGACATTTTTTCTCGATTTTACCTTGACTTCTGATGTAAGGCTCTTTAACATTACTCCTTGTGCTTCCCATCCAAGTTTCCAATAATTTTCGTGAATGTTCAACCGCGCATCTTGACTGAGTTTGTCGATACATTTTTTTGGACATTTCTGAGTACATGGGCTTTTAATATCCTGTTTTAATTCTCTTTCTTCAAGCTTTGCCTTTTTCCTTTCAGCTAGACTTGTGTCCATTTTTCTTCGTTTTCTAATTGTCCCTTGTTTAGTGTACTGAACATCAATATTTTGATTGTTTGCATTTTCTTCTTCAGTTTCCGTGCGCAAATCTTGTACTATGGTGCTTTCATCTCGTCTTGTCTCTGGTTGTATTTGAACTTCATTATCCAAATTAATGCTCTGTTGGTTTCTTTCATAATATTCTGTATTATTTTCACTTTCAACGCAAAAACTGCTTTCAATTCGTCTTGGCTCTGGTTGTATCTGATCTTTATTATCCAAATTAATGCTTTGTTGGTTTTTTTCATGATATTTTACATTATCTTCACTAGTTTGTTTATTTTTGTAACTGTAATTTTGTTTTAATTTAGTTGGTGTTATTTCTTCGTTGACTGTATTAGTGTATCTTCCGTCCTGGTTATCCTGTTGTTTGTCTACATAGTATTTAACGTTAGTTTCACAGTGCTGATAATTTGTGTTTATTACTGCTGTATCATGTAAAATTTCTATATTTTCCAAGCAATCCTGCACGTTTTGTTGCTCACTTAATATATTCTGTGTTGGTTCGTGAGTAGGCATTGGTAAGAACGATGGAAATATATTTGCAGCTTTCATTATTTCTATGCTAGAATCGGACGATGTAGAAGAAAGAGGCGGCACGTAGTCCTTATCACAGACCGAGTCATCAGAATCCTCATAAAAGCTGTTATCATCAGAAGATGAAGAATCTGGCATGGTTTCTTCGCAGGCTAAATTAAGCGAAGGTGCGTTATTTTTTTCGGGACGAACATTCATTTCGGCTGGCTTCAATATTGTTTTCTGACAAAATAATTTTGGCACAGATTCAGTGCTTTCCATGGCAGCCACATTTAGTTCGTTTGCTGTTATTACACTAGGAGTGAATTGATCTTTAATCGGGTTCAATACAGTTTCTTTAAGTAGCAAAATTGGACTTATTTCGTTTTGGGAACTCGTGATAGACGAGGCATATTCTACGCTTAATGGTTGTATCGCCGGAAAATTATTGTAATCTAAATAATGGAAAGACCACAATTTAACCATTGTACATTCTTCTATTTGACCGTCGTCATTTCTCGGTATTTTCATATTATTAGTATTTACTTTTTGATTTTGAGAACAATTGCGAAATTTTGATACGGGCGTTACTGATTGATTCATATTCATGGTAGAATCATTTCGATTTGAAGTCATATTCATGATTTTGTCTATTCGTCTCATTTTGTAGTATTTTAATCTGAAACAACAATTAATAATATGTAAAAATTTAAGTATAAGCTTTATTTATGTAAATGCGAATACTAAGGCGTAGTCCTTAGCTAATTTTTGGTGAAATTAATATATATGGAGAATAGAGAAGGATAGAATAGGATGGGGAGATGTAAAAATATCGCACGGCGAGGCGGGAAACAGTAAAAAAAATGCTATAAAATCGTACACACAACGTATTGCAATATCCACGAGCAAAAATTTTAAACTATTAGAATACTTATTAATGCAATAAGGTTTAATTTAATACGTATTAAAAGAAGAAGTATTATTCATAAATTTTCAAAAAAGCAACTTTAGCTGATGACCGGGCCTTAATTTAACTGCATAAGTGAAGTGCTTAAGTATCGCAACTGAACAGCCAACAAACTAAATGCTTGACACAGAACTCTAAAAAGTATTCAACGGTATTATTATTTGCCCATTTCTTAAAAATCCAATCGGTCTAAATAATAAAATTGAATCATTGATATTACCGAGTTCGGTATACCATGTATTCTGTCCGCACATTTGATGGCACGCCGGCGATTATGGACAGTCGAGACGACCTCGTATTAAACAATAAGTACTAATTTCGCGTGTCCGCGAGTGAAAATTGTTACTATAGATATTTATAATGCAAAAGTTTGAATTTTGTTAGGGAGTAAACATTCTGTATACTCATATTATTTACAAAGCAGAGTCAAAAAAGAACAGCGGGCATGCAGGACTTCAGGGCACAACGAGTGTAAAAAGCCAGCGTGAAAACAATATTACAAAAAGCAATATAATAATACCTTATAATTAATATACTGGACGTCAAACTTACCCGTTGCAAAATGGCGCGAACTCGATGAACGGCACTAATCAGGACTACTAACTATCACTCGCCGCCTCTCAAAGCGAAATGGCCGAATAAATAACCAAATATTTAGATTTGTTTGCTTCGCGCCAAACTTACACGTCGAATAATGGCGCGATCTAGAATGAGCGGCATTAATTAAATCAGACGACCGTTGCTTACCGCTGCTTGAAGCGAAATGACCGAATAAATCGATTACTTAAACGTACTTAGTAGCGCAGTAGCAACCATTTACTGCTCTAACTATTTCAAAACTAGAGAATAATTTTTATTTTATACCATATTATAAAAGCAGTAGGGGAAAAAACTGTGTTTATAATAATGTGTTTTCAGGAGATATTCATTAAAATCAATTTCTTAAAAGAGTAGTACAGCTCCATACTGTAGATGTTCCTAGTAAATTGTATTTGTTACAATGATTAAAACTAATGTAAAGAGCAGTACAGCTCCATACTGTAGAGGTTCCTAGTAAAATTAATTTGGTACATTGGTTGAAACTAACGTGAAGAGCAGTGTGTCTTGTTTTGTCGAAATTTACTGCTCTTTTATCAAGTAATTTATGAATACATAGGAAAAGGGTAGTATGTTAATGAAATACCGCTCTTTTACCTAGTGAAGTAGATTATTTTAGCGTTCTTACTGCTCTTTATTAAATTGGAAAACGCTTTTCTAATTTATGTAGAAGTATGAAACCTAGATAGGAAGAAAGCTCGTTTAACGAACATTCCAAATCTGCAATAAAAAAAAAATTACCACTTTCGACTTACTACCCTTTTGATTGCCAGGGCAGAACTGGCGAAACGGGATAAAAGAAAGTTGTGTATAAAACTTGTCGCGGTGTTAGTGGAGATATTATGATGAATGGTTGGTCGGAAACTTTGTCACTTACGCTTTTGTTGGGAATGACACACCAGGGAATGGCACGTACGTTACTCGAGCTATCTTATCTGGAGTCCACAGCCAGTGAAATAACAAAAAGTCTAGTCTCCTGATTTTGTACTGCCATAAAATGTTATCAAAGCCAGCCGGATACAAAAGGAAATGTAGATTCGTATTTGCCGCATCGCAACAATGCCCTCGTCAGAGCTGCGGCTCTGCGGCGACGGCGCCCGCCCGCCCAATTTGCGCTTCGCAGGGCGGTGTCGTCGGCCTTTTTAGTGGGCCGCCTCCGAGCTTGTTACTCTACAATATTCGAAGATAAAATTCCCTAGAACGTTCCCTTTCACGGGCGTTTTGTACAAGAAACGTTTGAGAAAACGAAAAGCGGCTCCGCAGTAACATTCTCACAAAGACCATTGTACTTTTGCTTATTACTCGAACGTAGAATGTAACGTAATCGCCTAAACGATGTACAGAAATTGGGCGCCAAACCCGATATCTGGTGGTTTATGATCTGACATAACGGCGTTACTGCCGTCGAAGCCGCAAGTGAAGGGTCCAGTTTACGAGCACTACCTCGTAACTCTATTGAAGACAGATAACGCGATTATAATATGCTTCTCGGAAACAATGGGAGCGCTCGTAAACATGAGAACTCGTGAACGCAACCTACAACTATCCAAACAAATTGACCGCCAAGTGAATCGATCGGATAGTTAGATTCTTCGAATCTGTTTAGATACAACGTATAATAATGTCGAACGAGCAGTAACAACGAAGCAATCCCGTAATCCCGGATCAAAGAGGAGGACTCCCGATCGAATACTGTAAATCTATCAAAGGAACAAATTGAAGTAAGGTTCAACAGGTGGTTGATATCTCTATAGACTATAGAAGAGTTTATCTCGGCGCGCTACAAGCGGCTTAGCCGCTAGAGGTATTAGACGTAGGTGGCGTCTAGATTCTTATTTTCAACTATCGCCGAATGTTTGACTCACGCCAGACGCTCCGGCACTCACGCCCACTTTCCCAGCATTTGTGTCAATGAGACACTTATAAATTGCATCTTTTTACACTGACCACATTTCTACGCGCTTTGTTCTTCTGCACCTAGATCGCTATCGCAGCAGTAATCAAAGGAAACCGATTTTATTATATTCGGGACCGCAAAAAACGATGTATTGTCCGACGAATGACAAAATCGAAGCGTATGACTAACGTCCCTTGGTGACAAGTGACAAGTTCTTTGAACTGGCAAGTTTTCCTTGATTCGTTTGAATCTATCGGCGCGTGCGCAACGTTTATCCCGCGCTTGCGCCCGCGTCCTCTCTCGTGCAAGTTCACGCGTCACCGGTCACATGTAAAAATAGCCCGTGACATAAATCTTCATAAACATTGTTACGTGCGGTGACTCCCGTTGTTCTCCCGTCTCCTCCGGTGGAACTCTTTTCGTAATATTATTTATAATGCTCACATTATTTTGCTCATGATGTATTAACACAAGTCAAAAGAACCTATGTACAACATTTTGCTGCTGCTCTCTCACAAGGGCAAAGTCAACACCATACAATACCAGGCTGTCACGTGCCATCAAAAGAAGTCTTAATTCAATATGTTGATATTTTCACGACGTTTGCAGTTTCGACCAGAGGTTAATGACTTATATGTATCTCAGGTATTTAATCTATCCCGCGATTCAATTGCGACTAGTACTATAGTAAGTAGTAGTGCCGAATTTTAATGAGGCCCGTTTTAGAAACTATGTTAAGAAGTAAACACAGATTGTGTTAATGTGTTAAGCTAAATAATACCCCGTTTACATGATTCCAGTCCAGCGACCGAATCCAGCGCTGGATTGCTTACTGGAATAATGGAAACCGGCACTGGAAAGCATCAATCCAGTGCCAATGCATTCCAGTGCCGGTTTACATTATTCCAGTAAGCAATCTAGCGCTGGATTCGGTCGCTGGACTGGAATCATGTAATCGGGGTGTTAGTACGATTTTATTCTCGTGGGTAGACTGGCCCGAATCCTTTTATTTTTTTAAACTATTACTCAATACTCAATACTCAATCATTTATTGCTGATATTATGGTACATTAGTTGGTCTTATTTATATGTTTATAGTAAAGCCTGGTAGACAACAATTCCTTCAAATATATACAGAAAGCTAAAAACTATTTTGATCACATCAATTTGCACATTTGCAGACTCCATCAAAGTTAGTCCATCCGTTGAGGAGCTACCATGTTAAAGATTGACACGTCAAACTTATAGCAACACCACAGTTAAAACATAAAATGAGACAAATACCTCCCTAATAATTCTAGAGTAGACAATGTGATAGGTACCTAAATCTTATCCATCACTTCCTGTCGCAGGCAATAAGGAAAGTTAGTCTTTCTCCGCTCTGCCTGGAAGGTAAAGCGGCTTGATTGTCGTGCAGTGGCTCGCGATCGTGGCCGTGATCGTCTCAATTGTTCCGGCCTTGCGATTCCATTACGCGCCGGCCGTGCTCGACGGGCTACTACCGCTCCGCGGGGACCTAATGAAAATAATACCGTAGATTTGTAATAGTGCGACAAAAATTACGAAAAATAGGCTTGTGTACTAAATATTAAAAATTGGTTAATAATATAGCTTAATGTTTATATTATTCCGAAACATCTATATTTTTGAAAAAAACTTATATTTACAATATGTTTTTTCATTTCAAAAAATCAAACAAATTTCTGCACAAAAACGCTCCAGACTGTCATGGCGTCTTGAATGACGTCACGCCGTGGCAAACATATGTGTTTGTGTAAGGACATTTTCAATGTTTTAATTTTAAAATGAATCCCTCGTATTATAAGAACTGCATAGTGCCTCAGTGTACAATCACAGGTATAAATACACCAAACAATTTATTCATCTATGTTCCAAACGATCCACAACTACGAAAAAAGTGGGAAACGCTTGCGAGGAGGAATGATGCCCACTAAATCAAGAATATATTTTTGTGAAGATCATTTTGATGAAAGTTTTTAACACGGTATAATCATAGTAATGTAAATGTAAAAAAAAAGATAATTTTCCTCAAAAATAGTGGTTAAACAATAAATAACTAGTTTAGTAAAGCGGCCGAAGAACTCGTATCCATGGTGAAGAATAAATAAAAAAAATAAAAAATATTTGTTCTATGATAATGTCAACAACATTAGTGATGTCAAGTGATGCTTAGCACGGCGTGACGTCACATTTTCTGATTGGCGTTCACTGTCACGTGACTCAATGCCTATTTTTAAAGATTTTCTTTTCTAAAAATATTAATAATCTTTACTTATTTTGATAAACTGTTTTATTTTTTGAAATCTCTATATCTTAATCAATAGTAAGAACCTCTAGTCCATCCGATTCATTCTTAGTGGAAACAAGCCTATTGTCGTCACCGCCAAGGGATTAAACAACGCTTGAATGTAACAGTGGTAGGGTACATTTTCGTCTAAAGCATCTAAAGATTGTCTGATTGTTGATTTTATAACATCAACTCCGTTATGTTGATGTAGGCCTACCTTACTATTATTGTAAGGAAATGAATAATAGTTCGGTAGGGTCGTGTTCAATTTCGAAGATTTGCGTTGCTTATATCAGATTACAAACATCCTGTGACTATTTTAAAGACATTTGATAAATACCATATAAACACTGAAAGGTTGCCCGTTTTGCCTAGATTATAATTGCTACGGGAACTCTTGTCAAGTTCAAATCCAATGTAAATACCAAAGTCAATACCATAAGCCAAATGATAGAATATAATACATCCAATAAGTTCGTTGTAAAGGGCTTTCATTATTTAATATCATTAATCGAACGTATTCTAATTTGTATTTAGTAGACGATGTCTGGGCAATGGTATCCTTTCCGTTCGTTCTCTCATTCTACGTAACAAAACCTCATGAATTAGGCGTGGTCGTTACTGTAAAGGTATTTTCAAATCCTTATGTAATTTGAGTCACACGATGCTCATTGTCGTGCCATTTTCCTTATAGGTTCGCAATTCAAAATCCATAATTTTGACTTAATAACAGGATAATTTCACAAATGTGTCACACCATTAATGGGTGCAATAGTTCACAGTATAGTTTATGTGTAACAGTCGCGTCAGACTGGGAAAAGTTGTGTAATATCGCACCTACATGCTAACTGCACTTCCAAGTGTTACCGTAGATCTTCGTAATAGCATTATGCCCGGTACAGACTAAACGAACAAACGAGCTAATTCGTCTAGTGAAAACGGAAACTGGTTATGGACAAACAGCGTTTTGTGTCGGAATCGCCTAATTCAACGCCAATGTCCACCAATGATTTGAAAAGTAAGGCCTTTTTTCTATTTATTCACCATGTAAAATTTTCTGAAACCCCAAATATTAGACTAGCTCATTTGTAATAGTCCATACAAAAGGCGTCGATCTATCTGTTTATGTTTCGGTAACTAACCTTTGTTGAATTCCGCGCGTCCGCTACGTCTAAACTCAGCTTTATCAATCCACGGCGCTATGGCTAAAGATTTGAATGGTGGTGTTTACGCACCGAAGCTGTGACGGCCGCGCAGCCTCGGAAGTTGCCACATTTCTTATTCAATGGCTCATTGAAACCGAGTTTGAATGATTACATCGAGGAAAGATCATCTGATAACTCTGTGATCCTTCATTCATGGTGTCTTATCTCGTTTTAATGAAATTGTATCGTCTTGTTACATCACCTCCAACATGCTTTTTGCACTCCCAAGATATGAGTGTAAAAAATGCACTCAGAACTGTAACTACAATCGCATTGCGTGTCTTACGATCGGCTCGTACAATAGCTGGCGAGCGTGGGAAGAACGCATTACCTGACTCTGTTTCTACAGGGCGTAATGATACGGTACTCGGTTAACTTGTCCTAAAGAGTGCCTTCTCGCGGCTTCTGCGCATTCGCGGCCGAAGGGCACCCTCTGTCACGCTTCAGAGGCTCAACATTCCTCAACATAAACGTTATACCAATTGAATAGGATTGAATTCGTTGAATAAATCAATGGCATCACGACTGCGATAAAATCTCCGTGGAACATAATACCGAGTAACAACATTACGCGTGTTTACCTACTTACGCTCATTAGGTCTTCATATTCATAACCTATCAATGGGCGAGCGCAGAGTGCAAATATTAGTTTTTCCGACGTTATAGTACGCAGAGTTATTTCGAAGAGCGGAAATACTCGAGTGTGCTAAAAATAAGTCTGTTATTGCTGGTATAAATCTCCCCCGGTCACCCAGTTTCCGCCTATATGGAAACGGGGACCGCAAGGACGTCCGCCGTCGTTAGATTTAATACTTCACCCTTGAGATTTATCTTACGCCATTCCTGTAATTCAGTGATGAACTGGAGGGTCATTCGATGGATGGCATCTGGTTTGCAGTAATTCACGTGTGCACTATTTATTTTCTTTCCCCGAAGTGGGTTCCAGTTTCGGAACTTCATTACGTTATAAAAATATCCGCGATGGAGAAATAACTGAACAGACCTTTAATTACAAAATACTAACCATGTTTATGTGGTGGAGGGGTCCGCTATATTTCGATACAATTTCATGAAATTTGTTCACGAATAAACATGTTTACCCGTACTTGCTGCATATAATCGAGGTATATTCCATAACTAATGATATAGTGTAGTGAACAACTATAAAAGCTTAAAAATGTTTAACAGATCTAAGGTTGTAAAAGTGCATTAAATGTGACCATCTAGGAATAAAACATGACTTAAAAGGAGCGAATTAGCTGCGGCAGAGCTAGGAAAATAACCGCTAATAGTAATTATAACAGTATTACGATTGCAGTGCAGAAGTTTTCCTCGTGCACCGTTTAGCTGTCTCGCATATTCCGGGATGGACACTCAGCTTTAGAGACCTGCAATCGCAGCGCGTTCTCGTGAGAAACGTCAAATCTGTATTGAATGATGATCGCAGACACGCTACCGCCAGTGCCGAAGCATATCATAACGGTCGAAGCATTACATGAGTTTTATAGATTGGCTCCGTGCGTGACATTAGTAATGACACGCTTGCAGACGAGCGAACCTACGCTTGTAACCTTCAGGTTCCTACGTGATTGGATTAACTCCGGATTTCACATCGTTTTGTTTACTGTTGACTTTTACGATTCCATTTTATAGTAGCTCGTCTTAAACGATCACGGTCTAAGCAGAATTTCAATTGTATGAAATTTTCATTGCTTGTTTTGGCGCTTAAGATGTGAGCTTATTGTACTTTATCGTAGAAGTTTAAACGACGAAAGTCGGTATGTTAAATAAGTTTATTTATTTACCGCATGCAACCGGTGCCGGTGCATTCGGCTGAAGGTCGACCCTGCGACAGCGTCGGACGGAAATAACCGAACGTAAGGCAATTTCCCGTTTGGACGTCTGTCCGCAACTCCGCACTCCCGGCGTGGCGACGCTCCACTGCTCGGACAATTAATTTACACGATTTCTGATGAAAGCCATTGATCACAGAGCACACGCTGATAAAGGGCTATTAATGTCATGTCGTGCGATTCATGGTCGGTGACCGGAAAACTGGAATCAATCTAACACACAGTACTCTTAGTCTTATTTTCGTGCTTGATAAATGCTTCTAAAACGCGTTGATTGTGCTATCTGAAAAGATCAAAATACTTCATTAATTATTCACCTACACAAAACCATTCACAACATAAGCACCACTGTCGTTTTGCCCTAGTGCACAATTTGACGCATCTTCATTATCAAAAGCTACAGCATCATAACCGCAATGAACCTTATCAAAACATTATCCGGGGATGTTACACCGCATCCATTAAATTAAATCGGTGTATGATCCCAATTACCGCAGTATCCCATTACAAGGCAACCCCATACGAACAGATTAACACATCTGCTTTGTGTATCGGGAGTGGAGATCTCCCTTAATTGTGTTACCTTACGGCGGTTGTAATTTGAAAATTTTCGTGGGGCGCGGTTATCGTCGCCAGTAATATATGTGTGTGCATTATGGCAATGGTTAGCTGTCTATGCTACTTTTAATACCATAATGAAAAAAGGCACACTGCCACATAAATTGCGTTGTTTTCACTGCCTAAAAAACGATACCCACCGTCAGCCAATCATCGAAGTTATGCGTCAACTTACCGCCCAATCAAACTGCCTCATAAGCAAACCATATGATTAGTGTACTCAATCCCCTGAACATCAATACTATTTTATTTGTAAATGGGTACATGTCATCGATTCATTTTTGTGTACATTGAATGAATTGGGCGTGAACTACACAGCGCACAGCTAACCTTTCCAATTTTGATAGTACATGGTGCAGAAGTGTTTTAGGCAGTGTGTCTCGGTACGTGAGGCTATTTGCGCGAGATTAACGGCGGACCCGCGCCGCCCGCGCCGCCGCCGGCGACACCGGGTAATCTGTTTAGGTCGACCCTACACGCCTACCCGCCTGGGCGGTGCGGACCGTGGGGTACGTGTCTCCGACAATTTCCCTTCCAATTTGTTTACGTTTACTTGACAATTAACGTTAACTGATTGCACATACAGATGTTAAATAACGAACAGTTTTTCTACTCCTTTTATACGGACTGATTCGGGATTTTGTCGCAACCTCTTTAATTGTCCCCCCCTAAAAGGATTAAAGGTTTCCTTTTAGGCTACAAAATCGAAGCAATAAATGTTTTTCATTGTTTACCATGAATATTACATGCTGGAACCCTACCGAGTATATTAGATAGACACGTGGGCCCAGGAGGTGGGTGATAGGTCGGGGGCAAGAGGGGGAGCGCGCAAATGTCACGTTACCTCGCCCCAGCGATTGCTGCCGAATCTGTGACCACGTGGGCGTCTCCCTAAGACGGACCCTGCTAATGAATTTAATGAAGGTCGAGCACTAGATCTGCTAATTACCGACGCGAGTCCTTGATGTTTATACCCGGGGGAAATTCGCGTTGCGGATTTATTAAATTTGCAAGCCTTTCCGAGCGCCAGAGAGGCTGAGATTCCCGCTGAATACGAGCGTGATTGTAGACTGAAATAGATATTACAGAATATATTAATCTACGAAGTAAATGTTGTTGGTATAAAACACGCTGTCAGTCACGTCGAGGCTTGATTGTTAAATTGCCATAGAGAAACAAGCATACAATTAGATTCCGATTAGAGTAAATTGACCTTTCAGTAGTCGGGTAGATCGGCGCACCTGGCCCTGGGCGGCGGTGCAATTAGCCGGGCGGCGGGGGAGGGGGAGGGTTCAAGGGGGTGTCAAGGTGCACCCCGCGAGGCCGCCTTCGTTATTAATATACCGTGGACGGTGTCGATGGGCTGCGACCGACGTCATTGTGTACCTGAAGGGTATCGATGCTGAGCTGGTTAAAGGTTACGAAAATCTCGAAGGGACTAAATGGCGTATCACCGAGGTTACACCCGCCCTTAGATCGCTTTCTCTCTAATTTCAACCTAAAATAAAGAGAGGGCGATATGTAAAGCTAAGACCAGTTTAGGATTTTACCCCAAATTTAGTCGTAAACAAGAGTGAGCTGCCAATGTTTATGACCAATTTTTCCGTATTAAACCATTAACGACATAGCGTGCTGCAACATTAGGCATATACGTACTTCAATTTCATCTTGACATGGTTCATAAGAAAACATTCTTACACTGTGCAAATTCAGATGCATGTACAAACAAACTGGTGAGGGGTGAATCTGTGACAGTCGCAAGCATCCCTAAAGACAGTAGGACCAGAGACGGACGGCAAGCGCAGCTGCATGCGGGCGGGGCTAAGGACGCGCAGTGAGTGCGAGCGGGCGCGGGCGCGGGCGCGCTAGCGGACAGGTTCGTATCGATCGCGCGCGTTGTCCGCCCATTGGTCCGTGCGAGCCGCGCGCCACACCCGCTCCAATTTACGCAAGGACCACGTGTCTCCCGACCTTCACGCACCCCTGCAAACAAACACCCCGATCCTTGGCATATCAAGAAAATGTTTTTCTACGCAGGGAAACGTTTGGATAACTGTTTCTGATCACCCCTTTACTGATTCCAAGTATTTGTTTGGGGATAAGGCAAGATTCCAGAGCTAGAGGATAAGGGACGATTGTGACGCTTGTTTATCTTCATGTTCAATGTTTCCAAATGGGATGTATTCGTGTTAAGTATGTGGGTAAAGCGAGTAACCGTCAGAAACGACGAATATCTCCGTACCTTTTTACACACGCTGATATCTCAATATTACGTCGACATCAAAACGCGGGAAAGTGCCGGCGGAGCCGTTGAAAAATCTGATAGGATTTTATCGCGTACAATAAACGTGTAAAAGGTATGCACATAAATGTAGCATCATCGTATACAAACGCGGTCGATTGCGACACGCGATAAATTGGGTGTGAAGACGGCGATAATATAAGTGCCACCTTCCCCGGCGAATCGGGGCGGCGCGGCGAGCCGGTTAATGCTGCCTCCGAACTTACTTTACTTACTAATTGGTTTCGCCAGCCTGGATACTATTCGGTTTTTTCAGAGTCATTTTCAAGACAGTTTTCTAACTTATTGTTAAATCAACTAGTCCAACAACCCCAACTCTACTGAAAACTTCGATGAAACTTCGGTAAGAATACGAAAATCCTTGGTGAATCGAATGATGAATCGTACGTAACATTTCCCGATGCTTTTGCATAATTTGGAAAAAAATATAAACTTAATAACTTGATTCTCATTCTTCGCGTTTCCGCCAAAGTTCAGCTAGTTGGAAATCAAAATGATGTTATTGCATGTGGTTTCCATACATACGATCTTAGTCGTACAAGATTTTTAAATAGTGCTACGAACACGTATGTATTTCTTCAAATTTATGACGAAAATGCAATTGAGCAAAAAAATTATTTTATTTTGTTGCGAAAAAAAAGACAGTAAAAAAAATCAGTTCATAGATACAGAATAAATGTTTTTAAAGTACATTGTTCGTAGTTGTATTAAATCTAGGACTTCGACAGTGATAAAATATTTAGGATCTCCTAAAATGTGTGCCGTAAGGAAACGCCGCATATCGCGAGGGCGATAATGCCGCGGGCCGGCGCCACCCGCGCGCGCTCCCTGATCGATACGACGCGGCCCCATGCGGCCGCTGCACGCCGATTTGTGTACAAGCACCGCACACTTGGCCCGAGCCCGCCCCTACGGAACATATTCACCTCAATATCGGGAAATATGCCATCAGCCAAGAAGAAAAGGGACAGTTTCATTGATTCATATTACTCTTGTGGATAGGACACAAGTTTTGTTTATGTGACGTCTTATTATGTTATCCTTTCACACTCAAATTACACAACCGCTTTTTAATATTAGGTATTGTAATTATTCTTCAAATTGTTTGTACTTTCTCGAAGAAAAAAAAATTAATTATTCTTCTGCAGATGTTTATAAAATATATTAGTACTAATCTCCGAATCGCCGGAGATATTGCGTAACGTAAAAGTAGTTTTGGGCTTATGAGCCGTTTTCCGCAACGGATACTTTTTCTGTATTTTGTTTTTGACGTGATAACGTCTTATAATTCGATGAAGCCGGCTGCACGCCCGCAAAACATGACGTCATGTGCCGTTACCGCCGTTACCTCGCCGCGTTCGGCAGCGTACGACATCTATTAAACAAATGAAATTAAAATTTTCTTTTGTAAAATGCTACCATTCCATCAGTATTTTCTTAAGACGTTGTCACGTTTAACTATCGTCAGTAAACCGACTTTACAGACAACCATTTTTTTGTTGTTTCTATCAGTTGAATCGAAAGAATAGTTAGTTGGATTCAATACTTCAGGAACTGTATTAACAAGTAGTTCTTAGTTCTTATTGATTAGTCCGTCGTGCGTGCGGCGAACTTGCCTTTTATAACAATTAAGTAGGCATTTGAGTTAGTTCGACATTATTTCTAGAAGGCTTAAAGTTTGCTAAACACATGTTTGTACGGTTTCAAACTTACTTCAAGGTTTCTGCCACGGCGTACCGTAGGAATTTTCCCTTCAAGTGTGTAGAACGAACGCTAAAGCCTTGTTTGTACGAATAATTGTTGTAAACCATTGAAAATATTTTGTAAATCTTCAAAAATCTTTTTATTTTTCACGGATAATATGGGAACCAGAAATAAACGTACAATTTAATAATACATAATTTGAAGCGATTGTCAGAAGTTTACGGCTACAGACAGGGAAGTTATAACGGCAGCAAGTCAACGAGATACGATGTAAAAATATGCCATTCATAAACACATTTAGTGGGGTGCGGAAACCGGAGCGGCCACGAACCCGCAATAACGTCCACGGCGACGCAACCCCAAACGAGCGCTACCCTCGTTAGCCTCCCGTGTCTTCGTAATTGACACGTTTAGACGGCATCAGATCGCTGTACATGTTCGCATTCGCACCGTCAGCGCCCGTCGCGCCCGCGCCGCCATCTGACGGCAGACCGCGACCTGCCGCTGGCACCTCGCCAACTCCTAGTAAACTCCCAAGTTCATTGAGGAGGCCAATACGAACTCCACTTTTAGTGCGATTCTTCGAAACTTTCTTCGTCTTATATTTGCTCGGGAATTTTGCCCGACTTGTGTGGAACTCTGTCAATAAGCTATCTATATTGTTATTATCTTCGTTATCTTGCTTTAAAAGAATATTTGGAAATTTCTGCACTTTTCCGAACATTGATAACTTATTCGTCTTTATTCTCAACATTAAGATTTACTGCTAATTGTACATAGATAGCTTTTGGCAGGTATACGTGTCGTCCTTTGTATCTGTAATCAGTATAAAAGCTCGCAACGAACCTGTATCCCGCGAGGGTTACAAGTACAACAAAGCCGGAATTCGTCTAGACGTGGAGACTTACCGAGCGCTAGCTAATTACCCGATTTAATGTACCCGACTTGCCTCGCGAACCGACGCGCCAAGTGTCGCCCTCTCGCTCTTTGTCTAATCCAGGGATAATGAGCCTTGCAACATCCTCTAAATCTACTACAATAACTGTGACTTCTCAAGCATACAGCTTTTCTTAAATGAGCTTTTCAATCCTGACTGAGTACAAAATTACAGTGTCTGATTTTGATATGATCCAATTTAAGGCTCCATTAAACGTTGCAGCGATTCGAGCGCAACAGGTTGTTTTATAGGCTAATTGTGGACGCAATTAAATCGTTTCTTTTCGCCGTCGCCTCCGAGGACGTTATCCGTAACGAACTTCATTACGATCTTTTTGTTCTTAAGTTATAATTTCACCTGCTGCATTGTCGGTTTCTTCGATCAATCGAACTCAATGTCTCGGAGCTCTGAATCTGTCGTAATTCTTATTTTTATTGGTCTTATCGGTAGCGTTCTCTTTTGTATCCAAATATGTAGTTTTTACTTTCTTGTGTGTGGCATGTACGTCCCGAGCGACGTACCGGCTCAATAACCCGTTCCGGCGCGTTTGGCCGCGGTCAGTGCGGCGCGACACCTGATCCCCGCAACACATGTCCTGCCCTCTGTGCCTGCATTATGTGGACAGATGCTCAAGGACTGCTCCAAAGCAGGTTTCGAATGAGACTTACAAATATGCCGCGCGGCGTGAAGTATTTTGCAACAATTGCTCCTATTTTTATACCGCAGACATTCCTCTTATTATTGCAGGCATCGTTAATTTTTTGCAATGGCGTCGAAATGAGTGTGCGCATGTAGTCTCGTTTACCCAAATTCCTCACAATGGGCCTCTTCATCCAAGTTTACGCGGTTACCATGTCACTGAATTTCAATATCGACCGTCGTATTTACATGAATCGTTTCAGACGTTTGTAGACCTTTTTATTGGGGCTTTCTTATTCAAAAGTTTGCTCAACTGATGGGAAACTAGAATTCTGTCGGAATGTGTGACTGATGATCATAGTCGGTCATATCTCGACTACTTGATGGTGTCCCGCCGTGTCGAAAGGACTAGATGAATTAGTTCACCTCGCGCTTCGCAGTCGTTGACCCGTTGCTTGCGACGAGCACCCGACCGATGCTCAAACGCCCTCTACTAACATCTCTAAAAGCCTTTGACATAATATATTACACTAAAACCAATTAAGATCTGTTGTTGAAAGTCTAGTGCGCTGTGGTATCTCTCTATATATACCACGATTAATACCCCGTTTACATTATTCCAGTCCAGCGACCGAATCCAGCGCTGGATTGGTTACTGGAATAATGTAAACCGGCACTGGAATGCACTGGCACTGGATTGATGCATTCCAGTGCCGGTCTCCATTATTCCAGTAAGCAATCCAGCGCTGGATTCGGTCGCTGGACTGGAATCATGTAAACGGGGTATTAAATTGTATTGTCAACTGCACTAAAACATAATTTTAAATTTCAGGTTCAGTAAAAAAGTTAATTTCTGAGTTTTGTCATCGATCTGCAACTTTTTGGGTCCGTTATCTTACGCAGCTGTATCTCGTCATAGATGATATGTTTGTGATAGGTCTTAGATTAAATTATCTTGTTCCGCTGTAGCTATGTAATATTTGTAAAATGCGTGAAACTTGTAAAAATGCTTACGTTAGTTCTATCGAAGATATTAACGACTCAACATACAATTTTCTAAATATTCAATGGCAAAATAAGAGTGTATCGCATGATGCCGCTGATTGTTACCTGGCCGAGCAGTGGAATAAATCAGGAGAGTGTGGAAACTCTCCGTTAGGTTTATTAATTAGTAGTTAGGGCCGCGTGGGTTGAATGCGCGCGCGCCGGTTATTGTGGGAATTGACTCGAGTGCTCTGCAAGTGAAACGCACGCACGCTGCTCGCCGCCTCGGCTTTCTACCTATTGCACTGCTAGTCTTCAATGATAAACATGACATGAGTGATACCAACCGTTTAACTATGGGTTAAACTTGGCATAAATTATGTGGATTTCGTTAAATCGGTTTAACAGTTTAGATAACAGTTATTTCTTTCTTTCGGTGCCGTATGCAGAAGTACTGTTCTTAAAACTTGTGCCTCCAAGTTAATGTGCCAAGTCGTAACAGTGTCATTAATGCGTACAAGTTTTGCAATTCGCGTGGGTTAGTTGAGAGGCCGTGGGAATGGCTCGGCTTCCAACCCGCTTCTGAGTTTTAGTTGTGTCGTCTGCGAGATTTCTGTCAGTGAAATAAAACTGCTCGTCGTCTACAAATGGAACGTTCAAGTATTCGGCTACCGACCGACCCAGCCGAATACTTGCGATTACCGAATTGCACGAGTATGTATATTGTTATTTTTCCTTAAATAGGAAGAATTGTAGCAATGTGGATCAGGTCAGAGCTGTGTGTAGATGATGTAACTGTGGTAGTGTACGTAAGAGGCGGTCGCGCGGGGTTGATGAACGTTGTTGCGCGCCCGCGCGTTGTTCGGTGTTTTATTAATAAAATGTTCGTGACGCGTATCGACGGCCGGATCGGGCTATTTATTGGTGCGCGTGCGCACCGCCCGGTAGCCTCCACCGATCGATACACCGCCGCCTGCACCGGTGTACTTAACAAACCTGTAACATCTGAACTGAAGCTACTTCCCGCCCTACGCTATCGTCCTCGCTAAGTTCACTATCACTACTTATCTGGTTATATTGACTTTTTATGGACTTGAATTGATACCTCTAGATATCTTGCGCCAAAACCGAACTATAAAAATTGGAATGCCTTTCGTTTGTTATTTGAGCTCAATTTGAATGTTTGAGTAAATTCATTACAAGTTTAATTTTACTAAAAAAAAAAACAGTTTTTTGTTTAGCAAAAGCCAATATAAATAAATAAGCGGAAGGAGTTCAGTAGTATGTTGTATTTAGAAACAATTATAACAAAAGATAGATCTCACACAAGCCTCCGTCAACAAGTTGCTTGTTAATCTTTTCGCTTCGCATTAACGCTGGCCTGAATAAATGAGTGTGCAATAGTGTGTAGTGTAACAGTATTTTAACGATGTCGCTGGACCGATAAAACAGGATGCCCCTCAACACTTGGTCGGCGAAAAACTAGTTTTGTCAAATAGATAAGCAACAAAGATAAACAGGCACGGTCGTATTGTTGGCTGTCGCGATTTGATTATCTTCTTTAGTTTTATCGGAAAATTTGACGCGATTTCTATAAAAATATAAATAAGGATTCGTGTGATGACTTGCATAACCGATACTAACTTAACTAAAAAAATGAAAAGTTTGTTTGACTCTACCAACATTTTTGCGCCAAATGGCCCAATTCGCGAGTTAGGTTTCTTTCTAGGCGAGACCTTAGGGGCGCACTTTTCTCTTATTTAAGGCGCTGTTGCATCGTTGTGAGGGTTCCATTATTGGTTATTTCGTATAGTATATCGAAAAGGGAGTAGGGCGTGTAGGTTTCCGGCCGCGGCCACCGCGGGATGGTGCGAGCGGGAGGGGTCCGCGGCGTGTGACGTCGCGAGAGGGCTGCGTGACGTCACACGCACGTGGGACTGTGCGAGCGAGAGGCCGCGGCCGCCGCAGAGGGCGCGCGCGAATTGACAGATTTCCGCGCTCGATACCATCTTGAATTACATTATCAGCCGGCGACGAACGGGGTTGCTTCTCGCTGCTCCGGTGCTCGGCCCTGCCTGCTCGCTGCGCCGCCGACACACCAATTAAATACTTGCTTCGGATAACTGGGGTATACAACTACTCCAGTTCTCTGGAAAAAGTGTACTGATGTTGAATTCGTTATTCATGTAAAATGACAAAAATTTATTGAATGGAATGCATGGAATAAATTTTTGTTTTGTTTTGCTATGGAGCATGAATCGACTAATTTATTTTAAAACTAATATTTTCGTTTTCGAACGTATGGTTTTGGAATATATTGTCTTGTAGTCTAAGTGAAGATAACTTTGATCGATGCAGGTAGACATGGCCGAAAGGGTGTGAGCTCTGCGCCATCTGCGCTGCAAGTTCCGTAGGCAATACAGACTAGAGGGCAACTGGCATAGGTAGTAAAATTAGTACTGTAGTATAGTAACTAGGATCGCAAAAGAAAAAGTGCTTATTTCCACTAGACTGCTATGACATTATACCTTTTAAACGAGCAATTCTTGTATATAAAATTATAAATATGTATATATATATATACGGAAACGGCTCGAACGATTTTGATGAAATTATGTATGCAGGGGGTTTCGGGGACGATAAATCGATCTGGGTTTCATTTTTCGAAAACGCATATTATGCGCGTTTTTACACAATGAAAAACTGTCATATTAGACATTAGAATGCGAAGGTAAATTTTGGCGCGTGACGCGACAGCGTAATAACTCAGGGAAGTCGGGCGGTCATAGCGGTCACGAATTAGGCAGTAGCTCCGGGTTCGGATCCAGACGGCTTCTCTTTTTTTTCATGTTTTTTTTTTTTTTTTAAGAAAATCTATTTCTATGTTTCTTTTATCCGTAGGTATCTAACAACATCAACATCAACAGCCCACTAAACGTTCCCACTGCTGGGACTCGGGGCCTTCTCTCGCAAGGAGAGAGTAGGTATCTAAATATATTTAAACCGAGCAAAGCTCGGTCGGTAGAAAGCTAGAAAGGGAGAGTGCAAACGTGGACACTTTTGGTCCTGTGTCAGATTATAAGCTACCAATGAATATTGGATTTCTATAGAACTAGTATAGTATAGAGTAAGAGATCTGAATAAAAGGCTATATCTTATATATAAAATTCTCGTGTCACAGTGTTTGTTTCCTTACTCCTCCGAAACGGCTTTACTGATTTTTACCAAATTTTATATGCATATTCAGTAGGTCTGAGAATCGGCTACTAGCTATTTTTCATACCCCTAAGTGTTAGGGGTTGTTCACCACAATCATTTTTTTTTTAATTTTTGGTAAAAAAAAATTGTTTTTATTTTTTAATAATGTGGCGTTAAAAAATACATACAACCCTAAATTTTAACCCTTTTATCACCAACCCCTGTTTTTTTATAGCCATTTTAGTAATTTAATCATTTGACAGTGAACTCCTAAACGACGGGACCAATTTGAATGTTTTTTTTTGTGTGTGTATTCGAAGATGGTTTAAATTCACAAATAAGCCCGGCAGATGACGCTGCAGATAGTGTCTAGGTTATGTCCGAGCGAAGCCGGAACGGGCCGCTAGTTATTATTATAGAACTAGTATAAAATCATCCACTCCCTGCGCAAAAGTAAACATTTTTTGTGCACGTAACTGAACACAAAAAATATTCATTGACGATCAAGAAGTGTCTGGGGTGTTGGCAACTGCAAACTGAAAGTGTATACGTTTGCGCAGTGGCTAAAATTCTCTTAGACAGTTTGGATTTATTGTGCAATTGCACTTTGTTTTACATATTATGTCGTTATTTATTATAATGTGGAGGTTACTGTTACAAGTAGTAGGGCTCAACGGTTTCATTTGAAATGTATCATCTTATGAAGAAGCAGTACGGTGCAGCAGGACTAGGTCCCGGCCGGCGACTAACCCCGCGCGCCCGTTGTAAACAAAGCGCGCGCCGCCGCGCCGCGCGGCGTTGCCGTCTCGCCTCTCTCTCTAACCACATCGCACTGTTTACTATTTTTCCAACACGTTTATCGCAATCCGTGAAAACTGTCTCTTCTTATCGGAAACCTTATTTTCTTTCAATCCAAATCTCACGTCTCCGATCTTCTCACGTATTAAATGAAATAACTTTCGCTACTGGTAAGTGTTTGTTGCCGATGTCTGATCGGGGCTCGGCTTCTTAATTGTCATTCACCTTATTCTATCTTATGGTACTTGATTTAAGCAGTTATTTGTAATTGTTTTTTTTTTTATGTTAAATCATAAAGTTAAATGGGTTAATGACTATTTAGTCGTGGTATATATTTTATACTAACAGCGCCCCGCGGTTTACCTGTGTAGTTTACGTCCCCGTAATTTTCCCGCGATGAAGGCATGGGTTATTCAGATCAACCCGATCCGTTCAGATGTTGCGACGTGATTGAACAACAAACATCCAAACTTTCGCATTTCTAATATTAGTATTTGAATTCCTTCGTTGTAATAGGCATGTCCTCACTACTTTCAAATCTCGGAAATCACGTAATGTGGTGTGGGTGTGAAGTACAATAACTATTGAAGTTTTTCTTGATCAAGAATGTGAGACGTAAGTATTCGTTTAAAATGCCGTTAATAATGTTGTAAAATATTCATAATTAGATCTTCATTCTTCACATTACACGAATAATTAATTCGTTCGTGTATTTAAATTTATGTGGACTTAATAATTAGATGTTCTTGTTACAATCGAGGTTTTTAATATTACGCTGTAGGTAGATACAAACGTGGTTGCTGTTTACGTTTGATAATTATTTGGGTTTGTATTTTGCGTGGTACGTTATCAATAAGTTTGAAGTTTACAAAAAGCGACCACTGCATGCTGCTCTGTCTATTAGGTAAATTTCGGACATTAAGAATTTGAAAGTACGGTTTAGTTGAGCGCAGTGCGCCGCGCCGCAGAGATCGCCGGAGCCGCGAGCCCACGTGTGCAGCGATAATGTTGTTGCGCTGTCGCGGCCGAGGTACTCCTACCCGCACTCCCGCGCTCCGCCGCGCGCCGCTCAATCGTTAAACACCATGTTTATCGCCGCAGCCGACAGCCGCCTGGATTCCCTTACCGTCTATTTTCGTTTCGACAAACCTGAAAGTGGAAACATTCTTGTCGAATGTGATTTTCTTATCGCCTCTATTCAATAGCGCCGAAACTTCAGAGTACGTTATCGGGGACATTAACTCCGGCGGGCGGGCGGCGCTGGCGTACAATCAATCCGCCGGCAACAATGGTGATAATCGCATGGTGATACTGCGTTGATACCGGCGCGGCGCGGCGGCGCGCGTCGGCCGCCCGCTATCGATCCCGGCGCGGGTGCCGCCGCCAGCGACCTTGAACCTTACACTATCTTTATAATTGCAAACCGGAGAATGCACTCGTTCCGATACTTTTAAATAAATCTTTAAATCTTACACGAGCCTCGCACGAGCCGCTGACCCAGAAAAATAAACAGTTGCGCATATTTTTCTAAATCTAGAACACTCATTTGGAAGTCTGAAGCCGAGGATTTTAAAGTAAGATCAAAAGCAATAATAGCAGGTTGCATCACTAACATAACTGAACGTTCTGCGGACGTCGTTAGTTCATTGATGGCGTGGAAGTGGAACGCGATGGCACCAGAGGCAGGGAGGGTAGGAGCGCTCGTGACTCGCTCCGCAATCGAGCGCCTCCATCGGTACTGTAACCGTACCGTTGCTTGCGTTAACGGCCTTGGGACGGTGGAGGCGATGGTGCCGAACGGACCAATCCAGTTATAATAACTTCGTCTATGTACCTTTTGATGGCGTAATCTCCTTCGATTGCCATTGTATTCATCGATATATTTTGAATCATGGTTAGGAATTACTATCCCTTTATCTGCATAGTTTCCGAAAATTCAAATGATCTGTTCGTAATTCTAAAATTCTGAAGTATTTAATAAATGATGAAGGATGGTATAGCGGAAGTATCGACCGCTTTATACTGATTCTAATGCCGCGTCGAGCAAATAGAATATGTCATATCCATTATTTGTTATGGTCAACTTAAGAGGCAGAACGCGTCACTTGATGCCCTTGAGTAGCTCACTGGAGAACTGTCCGACCAGTTTCGTATTTTGTTTTAGCTTCTTTTTGTCAAGTTTCATAAGATTCGAACTGGTATTGTGGTTACATTTTATTCGTGTCCTCGCTCGTAGCTACTGTAAAACGCTTCTAGTTTCTTTTTAATTTTTGTTTGTCTCCGCAACGACGGCTTCACTCTAATTACAATGTAGATTCCAGTTGCAAAACTAGTTCATTAGATGCGGCATAGATGGCACGCGCACACCTGGAGCGCGAATGTCAAGGCTGCACCGTTTGGAACCGCTCCAGGCTGCGGTCTTTATAGCAACGCGGATTGTTTGCCCGGAGCAGAAATAATCTTCAAAGGGGACTAATTTACGAACGAATCTCACGAGGAAAACAATGCCAGGGATTTCCCAACGACGTTTTTTGGGTATTCTTTGATTCCTTCGGCACAAGAATCTTTGCTAAGTGCAAGACCATAATAATACTTGTAAGTACTTGTTGACCCCTATGTGATAGGAATGTAATCGTCTCAGAAGATGATCCGAAAAGGGAATTAAATTCAATGTCAGTTAAATAGTTAGCGGCCGCTAACCAGCGCTCGCATGTGTGTTCGCGGCTCGCGCTACAAACACAAGCACGTGCGCTACGAGCGGCCGAGTGACGTCACGCAGGTCGCCCCGCCCCGCCCCCTAGCGCGACAGAGACGGCGCTGGCCGCACGGAGCGGCAACGCCGCGCGCGCCGTTTTGTTTTCGCATCTAATGTCGGTGACAGGCCGGGTTTATCTTCCGATTGCGAATGCAACAACAGCTATTTCTAGCGTTACCACTGCAGCAAGCGAGTTAGCGCCGCTCGGATCCTGCGATGCCGACCCGCCGCTGCAGCTTCATTGTAATGACGACCTTGGAGTCACGCACCAAGTTTTATTGGAATTCCTCTCTGATATTGTACATACTATCGAGACAAGATGTAGATAGAAAAACGGCAGTCAATGTCGAGGCAAAGCGTAACGTAACAGCTAGGACAACTCCAAGGTCAAGGATAATGAACTGCTGTGATATAAACAAGCTACAATCAATACTCCAGTTTAAATCAACGTTTACGGCTTTGACTAATGGAAATATCTGTTTTTTTTTTCAGAAACGGGCGAGCAGGGATCGTGGGAAAGCGGCTTGTCGTACGAATGCCGCTCGTTGCTCTTCAAGGCCTTGCACAACCTCATTGAAAGGTAATTAACGTCTAGAATTAAATTGAGGACAAACAAGAAAAACACCCGTAAACAGTACTCAAAGGTATCTCAAACCGTGGCAATTACTCGAAGCTTTTAATTTAAGAAAACATCGGCTACAGTTACAGAGAAAATACTACATATTATGCAATTTAGTTGTTTGACGGGGCCACAAAAATACGTTTAGGCATAACATTAGATCTCGCAGAAGCATATCATAAAGTGACCAAGGTCAAGGATATTTATTTATCTGCTTCTTAGACCGTTGACCCTACGAATATGTTTAGCTTTCTATGTATAGAGAAAATCCGCGCTCATAATTAAATAAAAAGTTCATTTTAATACAAAGAAAACGATTATTAGGTCAGGTGTACCGCAGGGAGCATTACGCGAGCATTGCGCGACATTCTACTCCAATTTTGAAATTTTAACATCGACTCATTTTTAACGTCATTATGTTCGGGATGTTGATAAAACCAAATATTGTTTTCGATGCCGGTGGTCTTACCGTTTCAAAGCGTATGCCAAGTTTTTCCCGACGGTCCTTAATTTGATGAATGTTTCTCATTAGCCGTGTTGCGATACGTGACGCGCCGTGTAATGCGGCGCGGCTGCACCTGGGCAGAGTGGCCCGGGCCTGGTTCCCCGAAGGTCGGTGCATCGCCGCCGCGGGCGATCTAATGTCGTTTTTTGCCGCTCAATTCGCGCAAGTATCGTGTTTGCTGCTCGCTGCTCGCTGCCTCAGGCGCGGCAGCATCCTCGCAAATGCCAGTTTGCAGATTCTGACACTACTATCTCAGTTTTTTTCATAGCAACAAGTAACATAGCATTTTTTCGAAATTCTTATAATTCTGTTATCCAGTTGTATTATAAAGTCTCAATTAGAAAAGGTTATACTTACAAACTATGCCGTTTTAACCCGTCCAGGGCACGACGCGTAAACAAATGCATGTACCAAAGTGCCACGCTTCCCGCCAAAAATTTTTTTTTGAGGTTGGGAAGATTCTAAATTGGATAATATTTGATGTATTCGTTAATTATATTGTACAAAATATACATCACTGCAATGGTCTTGAACCGCTTTATCATTTTTACGATTAATAGAGATAATTACACTTACCGGAATTTAGTATTTCTGTGTTGAATATGATGTTTACAAATTTTTGGTCGTCACCTCGCACAATTCGCATGATTATGGCACTTTACGATGTAATTATTACACTCACAACACATTCACGACAAAGAAGGACCTTTTATGCACCCATTTTAGTAACACTTTCACCACAAAACGAAAATCTAATCAAGAAAAAGATTTAATTATCACGAAACAAAACGGTCCGCCATTGCGTTACACAGCCGCTACACCGGCAGTGCCGGCAAACAAAAGCACTCAGTTGACGAAAAAATAGTTTACGTTAGTTTTTATTGATGTAAACTCGACACTATCTGGTATGAAAGTGTTCATAGATATATTATACGTTAGTTTCCAGGCGATATGGAACACTACAATCGCTATATCGAGTATTATTTATCTAAATAACCTGCATGACGGACAATTTCGTACGCTTGACAAAAGTTTTCACATTTTATTTCGAAATATAAGCATCTATCCCTAAAAAAAACACTGTTAGTACCTTACACATAAATATTTCAGTAGATTACAGCACATTTACTCATCGTTTACGGTTTCCTGCCATTTTCGGAGACAAATAATCTGAAGCACTTGCACTCGAAAAATTGCAAAATGGCGGATCTAAAAATTTATGTTGACGAAATTTCTTTGATAATTATTTTTTTGTAATGTTTGTACACTTGGACTGGAAACAGCCAATAGAAATCGAGATTGTTATCTTGGCAATCGATTCGTGTAACGAAAACAAAGGATTGTCTATAGGCGACCGAGACAAAAAATAACAAATGAACGGCGCTCGCTTAGTATCACCCGTTAGATACTAAAGCGCTCGGGGGATTTGTTCCTTAGTATCACCCGTTAGATACTAAAGCGCTCCGGGGGTTAATATGGCTAACCCAAAACTACAAATTAGAAGTATTTAAGAATACTAAACGATCGCTCGAGAAGTTTAGATCAAATAGTGTAGTTTGATTAGATGATGTTCCTTTTACGGACATGTCGAAGATCTAGTGTTTTTCTATCCAAACCGAGATGCGATTTTTTATCTTTCGTATTTAAATATTTGTATTCCCGTCACTTAACGTTGCAATCAATGGTGATAATGCAATGTATAGAAAAGCACACATCCATGGGCTCGGAATCTCGGAATATGAGCGCAATCCGGACGAGTCGATGACCCCAGCCGGCGGCACGTCAAAGTAACAATGCGTTCGTCGCTTGCTCGGGGACGAGACGAGATCCCGCTCCACGGTTTGAAGAGTTCCATTCTGAAAATCTGAAAGTAAATGTTTATAACCCAACTATGATCTCCAATTCTCCAAATGAGCTATGTCGATCCTGACGGGCCTGCGAATTTTCAGCAATAGGAAGTCTAAATCATCTTTTTATTTTAACAAGTGTACAATCATGCAATACTTGTACGGCTGAAAGACAGCCTGAATATATAGTGTGTGAAGTTGTCTTTACGCTACAGTCGATCGCGATGTAAACGAGATACAGCAAAAAGCAAACAATGCTTCGTCGTTGAACGTTCGCGAGCGCGCCCGCGCAGGCGCAGGGCTGCGAACACAAATACAAGCCGACTTCCGCACGCCGCGCCGGCCGCCTCGGAGCCTCGCCGGCTCTCCAGCGGGCGTGGGACGAAAAAACGAGATTTGTCTTACCTGCTCTATCGCACACAATCGCGCCCATCTCACCACGGTTCACCGATCTTCATAGGTGATCACATACTTTATTCAAATCGTGTTCACAATTTAACATTATGACCTATTTGACATTATCCAATATTTATTTCTTTAACCCTACTGAACGGACTCGCTAATCGTAATAAAAATTCGATATGTTTACTAATTATTATCGTTGGAATAAAAGTAGTTTGATTGCGGTCGATATCTTTTAATGGCTTTGTATTAAGCTTCTTGATTGATTTCGTGCGAAAGACCAGCTGGTACTCGAATGAGGACCTTTTCGCGATAACGGTAAATACAACCAAATTATGATATTGCTCTATTGGTATGGACAATCATATTTTCCTTGTTTTCAAATATGTTTCAGTAGTAATCTTGGCTTATTGTCACAATGACTCATCAAGCATTTTCGATCGATACGATTGTATTTATTTATAATTATGTTGTTAATCATTATGTATTAAACATTTCCTCAAAGTCAACATTATGTTTGCAGTCTTGTAATATTTTTGTAACTTAGTTTTGTTTGTTTCTAGTACATACGTATACCTAACATGTTCGACCATGTTGTTTAATCCAGTTTAATTAAGTTTCGCAACCTACACAATATATTTGGCATTCTATATGCGCTGAGATAACTCTTCAAAAATTATCCTTAAAATAAATACAAAACAAAAAGGTACGTACACACTTTAATAAAAATAATTTAATCATGTGAATAGAAGTCGATCCAGTGAGAAATAAACCCTATTTATTTTAATACATGAAAATTTGGGATTTTATATTCGTTGCGATACAACTTCAGAAAATATCCTTAAAGTAATTGCCAAACAAAAAGGTACACACTTTTAAATCATGTAAATAGAAGTCGATCTAGTAAGAAATAAACCCGATGTTTTTAATACTTGAAGCTAAGTCATCGCGTGCAATTATTCTGATTGTATAATTGCAATGTTCATCACGAATATTGCGGCATTTGTGATCTTAAGAGATCGAAGATTAAGATCCAAATCTCATTTCGAAGATTATTTATTATCAATTCTATTTCAGTCCTTACGTTGGAGTGCATATCTGATGTAAAAATAAATATTTGGTTCGAACAAGACCGCTTACCGCTTAATAATAGAGCGTATGCGCGTGCGCACTGAGAGTTCATTCGTCCAGAACGTTAGATGCCTTCGTGTAGTGTTGTCAAGGTACACGATTTTGCACCTTTTTGTTCATTTAATACGATTTGAGGGTAACCATTTTGGACTTATCTAAAAAAAATGTTATTTAAATTCTATATCCGATTTTACAGACAATAAAATCTGGAAGGGACACTCTTAATAATATCACGGTTGATCTCAAAATTATGAAAATGCCTAGAAAATATTTAATAGGTGTCTGTTATCTTACATAACTTTGGCAAAATAAATGTTAGCTGACTCGGGGTACCAGGCGCCTAAGCTTTTGGGCGATCCGAGTCTGTCAAGAATGGGCAATACATTCAGTAATTACGGCGGCTACGGACCACTGATTCACGTACCGAGATCGGGCATTGTTTACACAATCAGCTACAGAGTGCGCCCGCGCACACCGCGCCGCTAAATATAAACTATTCAAGATTGTCGATGTATCGGCCCTCTTGTCTTTACTTAGATACAAAAAAAAACTTGATAAAAAGCAATAACGGTATCTTGTTCTTCTCTGGGAGGTTAGGGATCGATATCTCATAAATTCTAAACTCTTAGTAGTTTTTTAAGTGGAACAATGAAGTAGTTTTTCAAATTAAACATATTGTCTAATAAACATATTATAAACATACTAGCAGTGCCCCGCGGTGTTACCCGCGTAGTTCCCGTTCCCGTTTTCCGGGAAAACAAGTCTATGTGTTCTTCCAGACTCTAATCTATCTGTGTTCCAAATTTTTGCCCGATCCGTTCATACGTTAGGACGTGATTGAGCAACAAACATCCATACATTGACATTTATAATATTAGTAGGATTCTCAAAATAAAATTACACAAATTGTATATTAACTATTTTTACCCGACTGAAAGAATGGATTATGTCTTTGGAATTAAAATATTTAATCCATCTTTTTGACGTAGACAAAAATTCAATTTCAAGCATACTTTTAGGAACAAATTTAACTATTCTTTTCGTAGTAAGCAATCCGTAAATATCTGAACGGGTCATGAAAAGACAATGTGGGTTTATGATCGAGGAAGTTACAGTCCGGTGACAGATTTATAACCAGTTGAAGACCATAAATCTGGGGATATTTCAAATATTTCTATAAACCCGTTACGGTTTAGAGTGTTTCGTTCTACCGACACGGTTTCTGTTCAGTCCTAGTCATTAAATATTCGTAGATTTGTTGATGAGGCAGATTTTCACTATAGGTATCAATACTTATAGTTATTACATTGACTAGCAGCGCCCCACGGTATACCCACGCAGTTTCCGTTGTTTCCCCGTGAAATAAAGTGCCCTATGTGCTATTCCGGACTAAAATTAAACTGTGTTCCAAATTACACCTGATCAATTCAGCCATTCTGACGTGAATGAGGAACATCGACACATCCAATCTTGCGCATTTACTCGTATAATGTTAGTAGGATTTAAATCGATAATTCCGTCTCTCATTGGCTTCCACAAAGCTAACCAAAACCTCCGCTCGCTCGAATCACACGCACTAACGTACGCTGTTTATAAATGTAGCGTTACGCAATTGCACCGTATATGTACGACGGAGAATATTCATGGCGACCGCCGCGCCGCGCTGACAATGACTCGGGCGCGACGATTCCTATGGAACCATGGCTCGACTCGTTGTGCGTCGTGCGAGACAAATATCTACCTATAAGCATTAAACGCATTATTTTTCCACTGCTAGGACTGACCCTTCTCTTGCAGGGAGAGACAGATTCAAATCCCTAAGTATTATACGAATGACAAGTTGTCTAGTGTATTAGGTATATCACATGTCTTCGAAAGATGGCTTTCATGGAACTTGTCGGTGTCTTCACCTTTACAAGTTTGTACATTTTGTTCTTATAAAACTAATAGCAGTGCCCGCGGTTTTACCCGCGTAGTTCCCGTTCTCGTCGTTCCTTTTATTTTACCGGGATAAAAAGTAGCCTATGTGTTCTTCCAGACTATAATCTATCAATCTATGTTCTAAATTTCAGTCCGATCCATTACGACGTGATTGAGTAATAAACATCAAAATATCAATACATTGACATTTATAATATTCGTTACTACTATTCTACTAAATAATAAAATTTAGCGTTTTCGCCACAGAATGAAATATGGCTGTACTTGAAATAAAAATACATAAGATTAAAAACATTTAACTAACTTAATCAAGAATAATTCAAGTCAGCTTTAAAAAAAAAACGATTTTTAAATAGGTCCATTCTTTTAAAAGGTATGTTGCCACGGGTAAATAAATATTTGTGGACGTTCCTCACGCAACACTATTATTTAGCCCCAAACTAATCAAAGCTTATACCTACTATGGGATCCAGACAGTCATCAAACATCCCATTTACATTGTGGTTAAAATACAATATGTATAAAATTTTAATAGTAAGATACAGAACAAGATTTGTAGACCACAACATAATTATAATTTTCTAACTTAGGGCTAATTCGTTCCTGAAAAAAAAATCCGGCTGTAACACTTATATTGATCAAATACAAAATGATCAAGATACATTAATATAGCACATAATTTTTGAAGTGACACAATTGAATTTACGCTAATTGCATTGCTGGGATCTGTAAAACATAATTGAATTACGTCCAATTGCTTGCCTTTCTGTAATATCGCATCGGCGACAGCGGCCGGTATATCTGTTACATTACATTCGACATGGTAATACTGAGCAGTATCGAACCGTTTACGACACACCGGCATTGCATACGCTTGGCATTGCAACCGTGTGCGACTGGTTCACATTGCTTTACTTGTTACGCGCTTTGTGACGTCACAAACCCTTAAAGACGCAGAATTCCGCACGTAAGTCCTTTCTACTATTTCGTTGTCTTAATAGTTCCTATTTTATCCGACTTCAAAAAGGGAGGAGGTACAATTCGACTGTATGTATGTCTGCTACGCGATAGCTCCGCTAAATGTGAATCGGTTTTGATGATTTTTTTAGTCACGTACTTCAGTGGTGGTTCCGTAAAATAACATCGAAATCGATTAATCGCTTTTGGAAATATTCACCAAAAACTTGTACTTAATCCAAGATTATTCCGACTCGTAAGTGTATACTAAAGTACGCTTTCATACAATACAAAAACATTAAAAGACTAAGATTCATTTCTTGCTAGTACTTACATTTTTCTAATAAATTAATACAGAAATTTGCAACTGTATTCTAATTGAATTTACGATCAAATTGGTCCATCATTTTTGTTTCTTATACAATATCGCTTGGATTTCTATATAAATATGATGGCTTTGTACTTTTCTGCTTTCGCGGTGACACTCGGAAGATGTGAACGAGCGCTGGCCACAAACGTGTCGTGCAGTCTTAGTGCTCACTTATCTGCCCAGGACGCGACAATACATTCCACTCGCATCTTTATTCCAAACACCACTAAGTCCAGTTTGCTCCGATATCGAAAACAATCTAGATTTCCGTGCGCCCGAGTCGGTCATAAAATCCGCATCCAATATTACATTGACAAATAAGTACCTAGATGGAAGGTTTCGCTTCCACAGCTTCGTGAGCTGGGTGGTAACATCATTGGCAGCTCATTGCTGCCTTTGTTTTGTTTTTGTTTTGTACTTGAGACTTGTACAAAATAATCCGGGAATATATTCACTAGGTTTGGCTTTTTTGGTTGATATTCACTTGGGCGAAACTACTCTAAAGTATAAAAGTGAACTCTCCTAGCTATTAAAATTGTTATTTGGTATTAAATTGAGTCAAGGGAGATACAACACAATTAATTATTATTATTTGTTCAATTTATTTCTCAACTAAAAACTGAAACCATTGAAACCATTTCACATTCCATAATGCCCAAATCTTGGATTTGTTTGCCAATTTATTTGCCGGGTCTCCCTATCTCCCTCCCTCAATCTTATTATTCATCACCTTCAAATATTAACAGATAACATACATTGTTTATTATTTTTTGGTAGATTCTGGTAAAATGTCATACTTATATTTCATTTGAATGTTATTTTCGATAAAATGTATGCGCTTTAACCGCCATTTCACCTGATGTTAATCGAATAAATAAAATTTACTAGTACTGAAAACTGACCGCGATATTGGTCAGTATCAGGCGAAACTTGGTCAAACGCTTGACTGTACGGTTTAAAAATATGTGACGACGTTTTTCATTCTCCACCGTCCAAAAACACAATAATTTACAATATCAATTTATATATCTTAAACAATAGAGGTTGTTCCCTTCCAGAGAACGTATCTCCAATCGAGTAGAGCGTCACGTCGTAACCGTAACTAAGCTGTAGTCCAATAAAAGCCCGACGGTTCGCGTAAACAGCGCCTGTGTTGCCAGCGCCGTCAAATTAAACTGGTTATCGCCTCGGCTCCAGGGTTGCCTGTAACACGATATCACCTGTGGACCCATTAAGCCCGACTCGCGACGCGGCCGGCGTCGTGACTTCACACAAAAAATCATTACTAAAAAATGAAACCAAATTTTGTGTGTCTGTAAACGACAATGTACTGATAAATATTATCACCTATCTCTTAGGCATCAAAATAAACTAATAATCGAGTATGTTTATCATGAAAAAATAAGGTTTTAAAGTCCCAAAACCGGTTTTGCCCAAATTTGGCCTCTTGGGGCTTGACTAATTCTAAAACGACTAAATAGAGGTTCGTTCCCTTCCACAGAACGTATCTCCAATCGAGTAGAGCGTCACGTCGTAACCGTAACTAAGCTGTAGTCCAATAAAAGCCCGACGTTTCGCGTAAACAGCGCCTGTGTTGCCAGCGCCGTCAAATTAAACTGGTTATCGCCTCGGCTCCAGGGTTACCTGTAACACGATATCACCTGTGGACCCAACATAGATATTGCAATCTTTAATTTTAAATATTCTGTAATATCAACTAGCCTGCTTGGATGTACCTAATGCGGTTGTTAGGCCAGGTTGAGTGTAAATAAAAGTTGTAGTGTTTTGACCTATAAGCTTGAAGTGTTCAAAGCATAAGCTCACTTTTATGTTCCCCCTGCTGCGTCTCAGGGTGTTCTCATAAGGAAAGAGTCAGGGCCTGAGTCAAACGTTGCCTGTACTACTTAGCATTTGACCCATTGACTATCAATAGCATTAAACACAAACAAGTCTCTGTGACGACTGCCCATTCATAATTTTGCCACTAATATTTGTGTTCTTATGACATAATGATACAATCCCTGATTCACCAATCTCTCATTGCTGTTTATCTAAAATGTCAGAAGACTTCCGAACAATTTAGGTTAAAATATAAATCGGTTTTGAAAATGCTAAACAACAAACAACTCTTTCTCACACAAAGAACAGAAGTGATAGGTACAGTGTTATCATTGATTTATTCACAAGGGATTTAATTTGATTCAGAAATAAAGTTGTGTATTTTTTTAAACCTCTTAACATGTAAATTAATTCGAGTTATATTAATTTCAGATGTCTGCTGTCGCGAGACTTTGTGCGGCTCGGGAAGTGGTTCGTTCAACCTTACGATGGCGACGAAGAGGATGTTGGGAAAAGGTGAATTGGAAATCTTTATTTATCACCCTTTACATTGATATGCAACATCGAGCATGATGTTTGCACTCTGATATTGTCTATGATAAAATGGTCTAAAAACTCAACAAACTAAAAATATATTGAAGTATTACATAAACGGTGTTCAATTAACGTTCGTATGTAAACTTAAATTCAATATAATTTAATAATGCCAAGTATCAATTAAATGATAATTTAATTCAATGAGTACCGATAGGCCCCCTTTTACCGCCTAACTCAAATAGTTTTAGTATTGCTATTTCATTTTCTCTCTCTTAAATAAAATAATAGAATAAAGAAATTGAGAATAAAAAGAGAGTAATAGCAAAGTCATAAACTCTTAACTCTTTTAGTCAATTAGTAAGATTTCGGGTGCCAATAACTTCTTTAGAAGAACTTCATACTACCTATGTCATAAAGAAATTGTTTTAACGATCATGAGTTCTTTTTTTTGCACAGAAGTCTGTATGAGCAATGAGACCATATTATTAAAAATATTAAAATTTGTGTTATGTAATTATTGGCTACTTTAAAAATGTTGTCTGAATATTTTTCAAACAATGGAAGTATAATTCGGAGCAGTGCCTTCAATGTGCTGCTTCCGAATGAGTCTGTGGCAACGCAGGACTCTCTTCCTAGAGCAAAACGAGGATCTCTGTGTCTCACTCCTTAAGACTCAGGGTGGGACTTCGTTCCCCCTCGCACATTTCTGTTTTAATTATTTGTTTAATGGGCCATCTTTCGCACTGAATTTTGACTGCATAACAATGACAATGATGAGTAAAACGTAACAATGTATTTTATAATTTTTTATGTTTAACACATTATACTATTTTGAATTTTTTATGTTTAATAATATTTAACAATAGCAATCAGCATAAGACAGATAAATGACAAAAAGGGAAGATGTTCTATAATGGGCATAGTGGATAAGCTGCCGCTGATGTTTTATTCTTTGACAGCCATTATTTATTTATTTATCACTATGTACATTGTACCATTACAGAGCAAAGGGCTCTCTTTCCTCCCTTATAATAAAGACAAAACACAAAGTTAAATTTTGCATTAAAGGGGTGTGTCCCACTTGAGAGCTTTGCTTAGTGGGTCTCTTATCTGTCCCAAAACATTTCTCTGGCCATACAGTGTGGAAATGCCGCCTGTCTGATGGGCATTTTAGGTCGGCGATTTGACGAGCTTGGCTACTAAATTAATGACGTCAAACTTGTATCTGTAGTGTTTAGGTAATTGCCATTGTAAATTGTATTTTTTTTTAGTAAATATTTAAAATGTAATATTTTGTAAGACTCATTATTTAGTGATTGTATGTGTTTGTGTTCCAGCCCGTGGCACCTGTCGTTCTCGTTCGCGTTCTTCCTGCACGGCGAGAGCACGGTGTGCGCGTCGGTGGACGTGCGCCAGCACCCGCCCGTGCGCACGCTCACCGCGCGCCGCCTCGCGCGCATCAACGCGCCCGACCACCACGACAGCGCCAAAGGTGACTACCGTCTGCTAGCCGGACTCTGAATGTTGGACATTATGCTTCAACGGTGTGTCGGCCCTAGAGACTCGGAAAGCTCCAGTTAAACAGATGTTCGGCGGTGCATCGCAATGCTAAAGAGTGCCATATTGCAGCTGTTTCAACGCATGAGGTTAAAGACAAGATTATTAGCCCCCGGCCCCGAGGCCTCTACACCTCTAAATCTGGCCCTGGACACCTACATAAATCAGCAGAATGCCGACGTATTGAGACCTTTGAGATGTGATGTGGAGAAGAATGCTCAGGATACTTTGGACAGATTCGCACAATGGCCAAATAAAGAGGCTAGGTGTGGAAAAGGCCCTGTCAAACTAACTACTCTGGACAGTGCATCGAATCAATATTTCAATACTTCAGCAGCTCAAGATAAAGACAAGGCTCTCTACCATCTGACTTAAACAAGTGCCTGAGTACTATGGGCATTGGTGACAACCTGGAGAAACTGATAGTCACTGGGAACGTTGACGGCAAAAGAACAAGAGACCGCAGTCTGATACGTTGGTCAGATCAGATTTGCACCACTCTACACACATCAGTTTACCACGCCCTGCAGAGCGCCGGTGATAGAGGGAGATGGCATCGAATCTTTGGGATGTTGTTGAGACGTGGTGGTCACGACCCTTAGACATGAGGAACAAGACTCAAGGATGAGGAGGAGGCCCCTGAAAGAGACGAAAGATTTATACGTGTCGAAGTCCTGTGCGTAATACTTCTAACTTAAAAACAGCGAAGGAAACCTGGTGTCTAAAATCTTTTGAGGTCATGCGTCATCCACCAACCAGCACTGGACCAGTATGGTGGATTATGGCCTTGACTCTCTTCTTGTGCGATAAGGTGTCCTGAGTCCTAGCTGTAGTACAATACAGCAATTTGAACTTGGAGAGTTCAGTGCGTTGCACCACACTGTGATCCTCACTCTCTTGATGATTTATCTCTTCCCCTGGTATTTTTCTGGGAACATAACCCTTCAAACAGTAACACGGTAATGTTTGCACATATCTGCTGGGCAGTAGGAAAACTGGCAATGGTGTGGTACTTCAAAGTATCACACCTTTTCCGAGGTGGACTCTGCAAAGAGTCCTACAACTACATTTGCATCCTGTCTTGGCCCCTCGGTAGTTTGTCTCAGCTGTGATTAGAAGGCTCCCGAACCCGCTGTAAATCAAAGACCAAATATAGAAATAGATGTAGGTACGTAAATATATTTCCCACTGTATAGACAAACAATCAAATGAAGTGTGGTTCAGCTAATATTAATTGTTAGATTTGTATTGCTTCTGGGCAAGTGTGTTTCATCTTGACATTGTCGACTCTGTATTAGTGAAGTGAAACAATAAATCGCTAAAAAATCTTTTGCTTGGTTATATGGTTTAGTCAATATCAGTTGTTATGATGTCAATGTTTTTATTGCTCTACCACTCTTCAAATAAAATCTCAAATCAAGCAATATAGTCCTCCTCATCGTTTTCGATGACGGCGACCCCTACTGTTTCCGAGCGTGTGCCCTAAAATGTGGGTCGCAAAACCAAATTTAGTTTTAAAAATTCTGCTGCAAATATTACAACAGAGTTAGTTGGCTATCAGAATTGTTTGTGTAATTTTTTTTTGTAAGTGTTATTTGTGATTTTTTTACACTTACACAAATCAAGCAATATCAAAGTGGTGGAAGTATTAGTCCGACCTCAGTAACGTGTTTGTCCGTGTGTCGCAGTGATCCTGGCGCCGTTCGGGTTGGAGGGCACGCTGACGGGCCGCGAGTGGAGCGACTCGGACGCGGCCACGGCGCGCCTGCTGGACGCGTGGAGACAGCTCTACCCGCTCGAGCAGGGCTGCGGCGCCGTCGAGGTAACACACTTCACCTGGGGCGGCCTTTGATGACCTTTCAAAACCGATAAAAGGCAGCGGAACAGGCTACAGTGCCTGACAAAAAGCAGGCACTGTAGATAAAGCTAAGACCAAAGTATCGAAACTACATGAAGGGAGCATTCAAGTATTACGTAACACAATTTCTAACGATCTTATAACCCCCTCCCCCCTCTCGTAACGCACCTTTACATGGTTAACAGATGATTTGCCGTACTAAGTAAAACTTTGGAGTAAAAGATAAAAGTGGCATGTCTGCAGAATAAGGTCCGTTTCGGATTTTATTGGTTTTTACCTGTCAGAGCGTGTACCGTTAGTAGATATAGATGAAATAAATTATAAGAAGCTCTTATATTCATTGGAGTACCCCAATAATCTATTCTTGGTCCTTTTCTATACCTGGTCTTTGAAAATTTATCTCCGAAGCACTGTTACGAAACAATCATGTATCTAGGTATAACTAAAGATTATATAAGCTATGTATATTAATACTATTTATGTTTCTAAAAGTTTACATTTCAAATGGCATTATAGTGTAGAGATCAGTTTGAACTTAATTAGTTGAATTTGTTTATGTTGATTCTGTTCGACTTTGTTTGCCCTCAAGTAAGTAAACGCTAGTAAAAGACACTCACTTGCAATTCCAAGTGTGATTTCCAAGATGTAACCGTGTTGTATGTTCTCGTGTGCGCAGGTAGTGTGCGGCGGCGTGCGCATGCGCTACCCGTGGCCGTACGCGCTCGTGACGGAGATGGAGGCCACGCCGGCCGCCGGCGCGCCCGCGCACGAGCTCGCCGCGCGGCAGCTGCACGCGCTCACCACGCCCGCGCCCACCATGGTATGTTCAACACACGCGCTCACCACGCCCGCGCCCACCATGGTATGTTCAACACACGCGCTCACCACGCCCGCGCCCACCATGGTATGTTCAACACACGCGCTCACCACGCCCGCGCCCACCATGGTATGTTCAACACACGCGCTCACCACGCCCGCGCCCACCATGGTATGTTCAACACACGCGCTCACCACGCCTGCGCCTACCATGGTATGTTCAACACACGCGCTCACCACGCCCGCGCCCACCATGGTATGTTCAACACACGCGCTCACCACGCCCGCGCCCACCATGGTATGTTCAACACACGCGCTCACCACGCCCGCGCCCACCATGGTATGTTCAACACACGCGCTCACCACGCCCGCGCCCACCATGGTATGTTCAACACACGCGCTCACCACGCCCGCGCCCACCATGGTATGTTCAACACACGCGCTCACCACGCCCGCGCCCACCATGGTATGTTCAACACACGCGCTCACCACGCCCGCGCCCACCATGGTATGTTCAACACACGCGCTCACCACGCCCGCGCCCACCATGGTATGTTCAACACACACACGCACTCACCACGCCCACGCCCACCATGGTATGTTCAACACACGCACTCACCACTCCCGCGCCCACCATGGTATGTTCAACACACGCGCTCACCACGCCCGCGCCCACCATGGTATGTTCAACACACGCGCTCACCACGCCCGCGCCCACCACGCCCGCGCCCACCATGGTATGTTCAACACACGCACTCACCACGCCCGCGCCCGCCATGGTATGTTCAACACTCGCGCTCACCACGCCCGCGCTCACCATGGTATGTTCAACACACACACGCGCTCACCACGCCCGCGCCCACCATGGTATGTTCAACACACGCGCTCACCACGCCCGCGCCCACCATGGTATGTTCAACACACACACGCGCTCACCACGCCCGCGCCCACCATGGTATGTTCAACACACGCGCTCACCACGCCCGCGCCCACCATGGTATGTTCAACACACACACGCACTCACCACGCCCGCGCCCACCATGGTATGTTCAACACACGCACTCACCACGCCCGCGCCCACCATGGTACTTATGTTCAACACACACACGCACTCACCACGCCCGCGTCCACCATGGTATGTTCAACACACGCACTCACCACGCCCGCGTCCACCATGGTATGTTCAACACACGCACTCACCACGCCCGCGCCCACCATGGTATGTTCAACACACGCACTCACCACGCCCGCGCCCAGCATGGTATGTTCAACACACGCGCTCACCGCGGCCGCGCCCACCGTGGTATGTTCAACACACGCGCTCGTACAATTGGTCTTACTACATCACAAGTCACATAATGAACATTGTTGTAGTCAAACTCGCCACAATTCGGTGCATAATGACAACTGTATTAAAACTGTGACTTCATTGCTATTTTATTCATAAAAAAGAGGTATTATTTTATTGGTTGAATAGCTATGTTCTTAATAAAAGTTTAAATATACATAAAAGATCCTATTCAATAGAACAAAACAATTACACACGCAAATATACACGCCTTCTGCAAACGTATGATACACGTGTGTATTGGTGGTTATGTTAGCGTCCTCGGCTATCTTTAAGACCCTCACCTAACGGCTCGGGTCGCAATGGTGCCTCAGCGGTAATCGCCAACATTAATGTACTCACGAAGCGTCGCGAGCTTTGCTAATTTTGCTTACGTTGTCCACAAACACGCCGTGAATGTGAGCGTGGCCGTGGATGCTGTCAGTACCGCCCGCCCTGGTTAAGGTATTTGTTTTCACCCACACATGCTTAAATGATGAAGTTAAATATTCTGGTTTCGATGTAATCTTTGGAATGAGTAAGTGCCTTTGTTACAATTAGTTAAATGCAATTTCCAGACTGAGGAGCTGTGCTACGCCGACGCGAACGACAAGGCGGAGGACTTCGTGGACCCTACGCGGAAGACGCCCTGCTCCTGCGCAAAGTGAGTCACACACACACTGCCGCCACACACACATACACACATACTTTATTATAACATTGTCTCGTGCGTTGGACAACTTGTCTTGGCTGAACTACTCTAAGATATATTATGTCTCGAATGAACTTATTTATCTGCTTTCATGTGAGCAGGACTATGTCAAATACAGAATCAACTTGTCGTAGTTTTGTGAGCAGGATTAAAACTGTGAAATTCAGAATAAAATTACCTTAGTTTTGTTGATTGATAGTTATTTAGAAACGTTATGTATTTATTTCTATTTAATTATATACCGAAAAAGAATACTGAAATCTTTTGGGAATAGTCTTTATCCGTATTCTCTTACTATTACGGTAACGTAGTATAAATTAGTTCATGCAAATTCCTACGACATTGATAACGTTATAATTTGGACTCACAGTTTCGCCAAGACAGGTTGTGCGGCGCACGCGCCGTTACAATTATTTATCTAATAAAGTATAGTAGAGCAGCCAGTATATAGCAGTATGTAGTTGTTCGAACGTTGTGTGTTATGCCTTTATAGTACGTATGATATGTAACAAACTTTTTTATATTATTTATATTTTTGTTTGTTCTTTAAATGCATTTGAATGATATCGCGAGGCGAGTTTAGCGGGACGTCGTCAGGGCATGGCGAGTGGCGGAACATTGTACCGCCGTAGATTGTTAGGTAGATGTTATGTGAATGTTTTAACTTAGATAAATAAGATATCTTTACTTTGAAAACGTGTGCTAAGGGTCTGTGTTAGCGAACAATCAGATTTTCATTATTTTTTTTGACAAATTGCGGGTATATCTCTTCTGCGTCATGTCTACCGTCTAATTGAAATGGTCTCTCGGCTTTGATATTAGTTAGGCGCTTGAAATTTCGCGAATTTTTCAAAATACAGTATTTTCAACCTTTCGTTTATCGGAATAGAGTGCAACAATCTGATTGGTTGATAATACACACATCCTTAGCCCACGTTACCGGAGTGAAGGCCGCCTGAGTAAGTAGAGAGCAGTAGTGGGGCGACTACTCGCTTGCCGGCCGCCGCAGCCGCGTGGAGGAAGCCACGGATGCGGCCGCCTTCCTGCTTCCTCCATCGCGTACTTCCTTGTCACACTCTACCGATGTACATAGATTACTCGATCGAAATTAATACACCGTCGTACCGGTTGCTCAATAACGATGTAATGAGTCTGATTTCTGTTATTTGAACGCTATGATTTAGTCCGTGAAGATCTCGAATTATATTATCAGTGTTCAAATTTGTCTAAAACTTGCTGATAAAGACTCCTCTCTATTTACAATTTGCCACATACATACCCGGAGAGAAAGGGGTACAACTACCCTAGAAATGCCTCAAAACACGCAAAATGACTGAAGACATTTTTTTTTAAGTAACTGGGCAACTGTCAAATTTACAATAGTATTTACGGGGTAAGGCTAAACACGACCACCCTAAAAATGTCTCGAAACACAAAATTACTGGAGACAAATCAAATGATTATTTTTTGCCATGCCATTTGGCCATTGTAAAAGTTACAGTAATATTTGCGTGGAAAGCAACAAGTGATCAATTTTGATGTTTCTGTTATTGGCACGGAAATGTGATATAAATTTGAGAACAGAGAAATGCCATGTAAATTTATATAAATATATGGATAGTATTTTGTATTGGCCGGGTAGTATAGTAATCCGCGGAATCGCGTTAGCGGCGGCGCCGGTGTTCGGTTAGTGCGCGCAGTTAGAGTGTCGCGGGGTGTCGCTCGCTCGCTCGCGTGTGGCTAGCGTCGCTGCGTTGTGTTGGTGCAGGTGGCGGCGCCGCCGCGGCGCGCGCGCCGTGCCCTTCCACCGCCGCGCGCAGCCCGCGCCCGCTCGCCAGTGAGTACGCACGCAACACACACGCACACGTCACACACACACACATGTACCCCTCTACATCTACGGATTAAATACTTTCGATTTCAATACAGCAGTGGAACAAGACAATTTAACACATTAATTAACGTCTGTGTTACTGTTGCTATAGAACCTATGTGTATAATAAATAAACATGCATATACAAAGAAATATAATTAAACCATATTGAACTGTATACAGTAAAAAAAAAACAAGAAATTAATTTTACATTGAAAATTTGCTAACTTTGGTAACCGCTTTCTGACATCTATACATGGCCAGCCTGTGAAACCTAGTATAAAAGGTGGACCTGCATTCACTTATAACTCCACTTATAGCATTAGCACTAATGCTACTAGAATTGTGACTGGTAGTTTGCTGTTATTTTTGATATGTTACTTGTAATTTCAAATCAATACTTTCTCAATAAATAAAAATAGTTTTGATTGATACATCTTTTCAATTAAATTTTAAGACCTTACACTAACATACAAATAGACGTTTTCGGAATGTTAGAGTTGCAGATGAGTGAAAAAAATTGTCAAATTATTAACATTGATATATATTTGTCAAATTTGTCTAAAGTGAAACATAAATGCGATTGAAAACTAGTCATGACAGGTTTTTACATTCATCGTATATTCTGGCAACGTCTCATAATACAATACACTTACATCATTCAGAAAAAAAACTCGCGTTATACGAATTCATCGGAGCCACACAACGCCGCCCGAATAATGCATGCCACGCCCACATTATCATTTATTTATTGATTTATTGCATTCTTAATACGGCGCATGCTTTATAGGGATGTGTATTGCATGCTTTCCGTTTTTGTCTCTAAATTGTGTACTCAGGTGTATGTTAAATTGTTGTATCGTTTTATTTGATTACATTTTTAAACGCTACTCAACAATAGCATGGATTATTTGGTTAAATGTGGATAATTTGAATTTTATTCTTCAGGGATACGTAATACACATATGTTTCAGAATAATATTGCAATGTATAATGGTTGTGACTTTGAAAATGAGTATTTGGATATGAACTGAATATAATGTTGGAAGAGTAATTTTGATCGACATTTATAGTCTTTTGAAATATAAAGGGAAACGCATTTTATAAGTCGAAAGCACATGTTCTGCTCATTATTATGAGTTTGTGAATTTAAATGGTCTTTTGCGATTTAAACTTTAGCCTTGTTAAATTCTTGTGCAGAAAAGTTATTTCACCATTAGTTAGTTTGTAACCTGTTTTATCGACTTCGATTATTAAAAATGTTTTCTCAATTCGACCGTATATATCTTTTCAAATACTTGTTTTCTACGGTCACTGCTGTATATGTGTGAATGTTTAAAAATGTTATCAAATGGTCATGGAAGCCACATTTGGGACACTGTCTGTATGCTGTCACCAAATCACAACAGTTTCCTACATTACACCGAGGATCTCTGTGCGGCGCCCCATCAGACCAAGGGCGCTGCTTCGTTCCCCTTCGCACAACACCATATTCACATCTTATTCGCTGCTTATAACTTATAATGTAATGTGTGACGTCAGCTGAAACTATGGGGTTCACTACTAAACCAATACTGTGTCAGCTATGACACACGGCTAAATAAGTTAAACCATCACAATGGTTTGTAATAGCTTTGCAATGCTTTGCTGAAAAAGCTGTTAGTATCGCTGTACAGTTGATATTGTTATAAGAAATGCTTTATTTGTATAAGACTGTTTACAATTCTATTTGTGTAAAAACATGTGTTAAGCGATTTATTTCCTCAAACGGGTGTTGTGAAATGGTGGTTGTAATAAATATCTTCAGAAGTACCGATCATAGTAAATGAAAAATAGATAGGGTGTGTTTTGCTTTGCCAGACTTTACTCATCGAAGACCTGTGTTCAAAGTATTGGTTAATTATCTTTGAGAAGAATTTTCTCATCATTGAAATGTGTGGTACTTACTCGACTGTACTGCCATATAAAACAACATTACTAAGCAATATCTGCAACAATGTAACAAATCTTATATAGCACTGTTCCCATCCTTTAACCACCAAATTTAAACTGTTATGGTTTGGCTTGATCTCTCATTTTTTTCAAGCAAAAGCAAAGAGAACAAAATCAAAGCCAAGACCATTTTTAAGATTTACATTAAAAAAAGCACCATACAGAATCGGATAAGGGTCTGTCTGTCACAGCACCAAAACATTGTTAGTGTTACTGTTCTAAAAACGGATACAACAATGCTATTGATTTATATAAATAAATAACTTGATGTACACTGTTTTGACCGCACCGTTAATGTGGTAGCACCTGTTATAAGATGCGAAACCTCAGGTATAAAACAGCCGCCTTAGGTGAAATGGACAGAAGCAGACGTTGCTCTCAGAATTCATCAGTAATGACAATAAGGGTTGAATTACTAGGTAATAGTTTCAAGTTTCAATCACTGTTTGAGGGCACTGATGAGATGTGCAGATCAAACAAAGGTCAATTTTTAAACCAATTCTTCCAATTCGTCTCTAACTTCCCGCGCTTCTTCCACCGCTCAACTGAATCTGTTATTTTTTTATTTGACTTTTGACGGCGCTTACTTTCAGGTGGACTGTCTGTTTTTTTGTTGTTATTTATATCTGTCGATGCGAATGATAAGAAGAAAGCATTTTATTTTTCAAAAACTTAACTTATTTAGTCTGCATATGCTTCACAGATGTTTAACCTAAGGCGACGGTTTTAAACTCATAGTTTGCAATGTGACAGTCATGATAACATCTACCTATCATCTGGGGCTCCTCGACTCCTCTCAGCCTGTGGCCATTGTATCGTGACACCGCGCGGTATCTCATTATCTCTGTTTACATATCGACTATCAGGAACTATATGGAATCTCGACGAAAAATTGTATATTGAAAATATTATAGAAGACTTAGTGTGATACAATTCATTATTTAATCACTTCCTGACGTTTCTGCAGCGTTTCTACGACCGTGCTCAAAAAAATACAGTTCTTTTAGATACTTTTCACAACAAAATTATAAATACTTGAGTGTAATGGGGGTTTCATTTAAGGTAGCGGTTCGCGCCGCGACCGCGACGCGAGACCGAGACCGGAGACCGAGACCGGAGACCGCGACACATGTCTCGGTCTCTGAGGTGTCGGTTCGCGCCGCGACCGCGACACGAGACCGAGACCGGAGACCGCGACCGGAGACCAAAACAGGCACTTGACATTATGAAATTGTATGGGCGCCAATTCGCGCCGCGACCGCGACACGAGACCGAGACCGGAGACCGCGACAAGTGTCACGGCTGCTTCAGTATGGGGAGTCTGTCGATAGAGTCAGTTGTGTTTTGTGGATCACAATGGAAAACCAAGTTGTAGAACTTCTATTGGAGGAGGAAGAAGACGATGATTTGCTCTTATATTATTATTACAAATATAAAACTAAAAGAAGATTACCTATTAGGGAATTACATATAAGTAGAGGCTAAGAAGGATCATTTTCGCTATTAGTCAAGAAACACCTAATGTTTGATGACAATAATTATATTCAGGAAGTATTTTCGGCTGAATAAAACACAGTTTGATTATATATTAAATTTATTGAAAAAAACAATGCATGAAAAAGGAAAAATATTGATGAAAGAAAAATTAGCACTAACTCTCACAAAAATTAAAACTAAATTTCTTACGACATTCGGAATCTGTAATGTATAATAATAAAGGTAATTGTTTGTAGTACTTTTAATATTTTAAGGGTTCAGTATCTCGAAAGGAAAAAACGGAACCCTTACAGGATCACTTTGTTGTCCGTCCGTTCGTCTGCCTGTCAAGATTTTTTTTCTCAGGAACACGTAAACGTAACAAGTTGAAATTTATATCATGCACTCAAATTTATTGTCCCTTGAAGCCGTGACAAAATCAAACTTTTAAGACAATGCAATCAAAAGATACAGCGGTCTATGTCGCAAATTTACTTTATTATGTGAAAACATTTTTAGTACAATTTACACACACTGAATTTTCGTGAATGAAGATCATCGTCACGCTCGGAAGTGAAAGAAATGTTCGGGTGAACTCGAGACCGCCGAATGGGGAGCCTATTAAAACGCATAACTTTTTGCTCCTAATTTACTTTGTCATAATGAATGTAGCATAATGTATAGTGTCATAATGCAACTTTCGCATAATCATTTTTTGGCGTCATGTGTTTTAAGCATAACAATCTATTGTACTACATTTAATTCGACTATTGATGAGATGCATAATAGTATTTAGGCATTTTTTTGGTTGTTAAATTTTTTTTAAGGTGCCGTTTAAATCGCATAATTTTTTTTCCCTAATTTACTTTGTCATAATGAATGTAGCATAACATAAATATAATGTCATAATGTAACTTTTGCATAATTGTTTTTTGGCGTAATGTGTTATAATCATAAAAATGTATTGTACTACATTCAATTCGACTGTTGCTCAGACGCATTTTGGCATTTTTTAATTATTTGTTATGCTACGTAATATATAACCAGGTTATATAGGGTCCAGATCTGACTCGGAGCACCCCGACTCCACCTAGTCTTGTCGCTACTACCCCTAGAGTGTATTTAAAAATGCGGGAGCCAGAAGCTCAGGGCTGACTGCAGAGCTTCTGGCGGGAGCCCACCCGGAGTCAAAAAGTGCACCATATGTCTTAGGTGTATGTAGGTTTTTAAAAGTCTTAAAAACGTTATGTCTACATAAATTAGTACAAAAATTGTTATACTACTGCATAGTCCTGCATAGATATTCCATTAAATAAGTAGATACCTACATTACGAATAATAAATATTGTTGTCAACGTACCCACCCGCATTTCACACACCCACGTATTTTATTTAAATAATGTTGCTACAGTCCGCTCTTTGCACTTGTTTTTTAGTTAGGTGTTTAAAGTTTATGCCTTTGATCATTATGTTTAAGTATTGTTATGTTTTTCTCAATGTGTGCCTTTAACCCTTTGAAATCGGCTGAAAATATTATGCTATTTATAGTTATGCGTCGAAACATTATACTAAGTTATCTGTATGCTATATATGGCTATGCGTTTAAACATTATGCTAAGTTATCGTTATGTCATATATGGTTATGCTAGTTAAAATTATGCGAAGACAGTTATGCGTTTAGTTGATATGGTAAATTATCATTAGTCCTAAAAACGTTATGCCTACCTAAAATAGGACAAAAATGTTATGCCACCCCATATAGACCCACCGAATGTACTAGAGCGAGAGAGAAACAGCTGCTGCTGCTGTCTGGCTGCTGTCACTATCTTCTTTTTTAATTTATTCTTGGCCGTGGATATTAGTCCTTCTGCCGCATCTGTCACTGTCGTGTCGCTATGTTCACTACGTAATGTTTAAGTACCTGGTTGACCGAGCTTTGCTCGGTTTTTGAAATTATATTTAGGCAGATACAATTTAAGAAATGCATTAAAATTCGTTACGTAGTTTGAAAGATCTAAGGATACATAGGTACATAAAAAAAACGAAAAAAAATAACGTGGCCAAATGCGAGTTGGACTCGCCCATGAAGGGTTCCCTTGCAGCAAGTAACATAATATACATAGTACACATAGTTCTTGTAGTTCGTTATAGCTTTGATCGAAGTTTCAATAATAGTGTATTTATGACGGATTTAAAAAAAACTACTTATCAGATCGAGTTCAAACTAATTTTCGTTGGTAGTTTACATGGTAATGTACATCACATATTTTTTTTAGATTTTTCATTATCTTACTGTAGAAGTTAGAGGGGCGGGGACACACATTTTACCACTTTGGAAGTGTGTCTCGGGCAAACTATTCAGTGTATACGAAAATGATTTAAGAAACCTCAATATCATTTTTGAAGACCTATCGATAGACGCCCCAAACGTGTAGGTACGATGAAAAAAAATTTTTTGAGTTCTCGGTATAGGGGACAACCCTAGTTTTTCTTTTTTTTTTAATATTTTTGTTCTAATCTTAATGCGGTTTACAGAATACATCTACTTACCAAGTTGCAACAGTGTAGTTCTCATAGTTTCGGCAAAAAGTGGCTGTGACATACGGACGGACAGACAGACAGACATGACGAATCTATAAGGGTTCCGTTTTTACGTTTTACGGAACCCTAAAAATGAGAAGTAATCATCAGGATTCGAACCGCGGTCCCTTGATACCGAGGGCGCTTACCGCTTGAGCCATTTAACCTTTGAACATAGTGGCGAAATTTGTTATCGTATTCTAATGATATTCTAGGAGTCTTTAATTGTTTGAAAAAGCATATAAAATGTCATTTTTTAACAATGCAATCTAGCTAGATCGATTTACCGTCCCCGAAACTCCCTGCTCACATAATTTCATGAAAATCGTTCGAGCCGTTTCCAAGATTCAGATTCTATATAAATATAAATATACAAGAAGTCTCATATACAAGTCTTAGGCGTTTAGAATATTTTACACCCCTATCGGCATAGCACAAGAAACATGCACAGATATGATCTTAGTTGCCTGTTGTTTGCATAACCTATTAAGAGACGGATTTTTGGAATACACTCAAATGCCCGTACATCGATGGAATCAAGAAGAAAATTTACCTTCAAATTTAGTTTCATTACGTGGAACCGGAGGGTTTTCGAATAGCAACGGACTAGACATTAGAGCAAAATTAACCGATTTCTTTACGCCACAGCAAGGAGCCGTAGAATCGCAAATACAACGTGTCACACGGCTTGCCTAAGTTGATTCCATCTATGTTAAGTAGTATGTGCGTATGTCTATGCAGAATAAATAAATTTAAAAAAACCTATTTTATTTAAGGTTTCACCCACAGAAATCTAAATAATAAGTATTTAGATTTCTGTGGTTTCACCTATACTCCTCCAAATGTTGTCCTTCAGATTTTCGTCCCTGTGGGAGTCTAGTTGTGAATCGTATATCAAGGGGTGCTGTCTGATTAGCTCAATCAGCGCTTTACAATTTTCGTTAGAAAAACTAGTCATTTTTAGTAACTGCTCGATAAGTCTAAGCTTGAAGCTCATTGATCCTTTGGACTTTGACTCAAGCACATAATTTGAAAACCACCAAACTTATTTATGCGGTTTGGCGGGAAGCTAAGTTTTGGCGGGAAACGTAGGTACTTTCAAAAGCCAGAGGTTTTCGCTGTTTATTTGAATTCCGTATACATAAATCATCGCAGTTACTACAGACAGGCTTTCATGCAAAAGTTTTTCTAAAATTTTGATTTTAGCTTACGATTTTAACGACGAGGTCAAATGCGTGTTTTGGTGTACTAGTAGCGCCATCTAGTTTATTTTGGAACGGACTAATCGAGCAAGAAACTGTAAAAAAAAAACAAATTAATTGTTGTATGGGAGCCCCCGTTAAATATTTATTTTATTTTATTTTTAGTATTTATTGTTATAGCGGCAATAGAAATACATCATCTGTGAAAATTTCAACTGTCTAGCTATCACCGTTCTTGAGATACAAACAGACAGTCTTGGTGACAGACGGACGGACAGACGGACGGACAGCCAAGTCTCAGTAATAGGGTTCCGTTTTTACTCTTTGGGTACGGAACCCTAAAAACGGTGGTCGAATGTATAATTTAGGAAGTCCTCCTCCTTTTAGGAAGTCGGTTAAAAATATGCCTCTGACGATGCGACGTTGACAAAAAGTATTTTTAATAAGCTTTTGTCCTAGCGTAATCAGCGGTGTATCGACTGGATATAACACGCATGCTTTTCCAGCGCGACACGAGACACTACTTGACCGGGGCGGCGACCGTCTCGATGTCTCCGGTCTCGCGTCTCGGTCTCCGGTCTCGGTCGCGCGTGCGAACTGGCGCCCATACAATTCCATAATGTCAAGTGCCTGTTGTGGTCTCCGGTCGCGGTCTCCGGTCTCGGTCTCGTGTCGCGGTCGCGGCGCGAACTGGCGCCCATACAATTCCATAGTGTCAAGTGCCTGTCGCGGTCTCCAGTCGCGGTCTCGTGTCGCGGTCTCGTGTCGCGGTCGCGGTGCGAACTGGCACCCATACAAAGCTATAATGTCAAGTGCTGTCGTGGTCTCCGGTCTCGGTCTCGTGTCGCGGTCGCGGCGCGAACTGGCGCCCATACAATTCCATAATGTCAAGTGCTTGTCGCGGTCTCGCGTCTCGGTCTCCGGTCTCGGTCTCGTGTCGCGGTCGCGCGCGCGAACTGGGGTCCATACAATTCCATAATGTCAAGTGCCTGTCGCGGTCTCGCGTCTCGGTCTCCGGTCTCGGTCTCGTGTCGCGGTCGCGGCGCGAACTGGCGCCCATACAATTCCATAGTGTCAAGTGCCTGTCTTGGTCTCGGGTCGCGGTCTCCGGTCGCGGTCTCGCGTCGCGGTCGCGGCGCGAACCGCTACCTTTAGATGCACTGAAAACGAAATGTTAGGGCTAGACTGAAATTGTTCTACTCTGGTCCATTAGACATGCATTTGACTATGGAAGCGTGGATATGTCATTGTGGTAATAATAGATTCTTTAATGCAATCTCTATTAAATTAAAAGTTAAAAAAAGGAAAGTATTTGTAAGATATTTTTTATCAAAAGTTCAAACCAATGCGTATAACATTTATCCATACAGTTCCATATAGTCGAGCATGTGATGGTTCCATTCATCATCGGTACCAGACGCCTCGTATTTCTAAATCATTCGCATATGTTTCTTTTACTGCACAAATGATTACACCTACATTTATCGGTCTGTCCTTGTCGCACGCTATGCGACAGGGAAGGACCGAAGCTATACGATTCGTGTTCCAAAAGAATGCTATGCGAAGGATTCGAAATATGAAGCTCAAAGTGCCGAGCGTGAGATGCGATTTATCAATTGTGTTTCTGTAGTCGATCGCGTTGACGAAATTATGTATGCAATATAAAATCATAATCTAGGTTACGTTGATGCGTTGCAGTTGTAACTGATGTGATCGTAGTTACAAAAAATGTCTATGGTAAATCTAAAGGGACCTATTTTTACTAAGGAACCTATAATGAAATCACCAAACAATATTAGCAAAAGTATCTTCGACAGAAAGTATGAAACAGATTTATTTGCGATTACAGTTTTGATCCTACGGTAAACGTAGTTTAAGTGTGATGTGAATGTTCCTCATCATTTTCGATGACGGCGACCTACTCTTTACGAGCATGTGCCCTAAGTAAGACATTCCTTTCGACTTAGCTCAGACATTTTTTGAAGACTGTTCGTGACACCAGATGGCGTTCTCTCATTGCATACAAAACTAAATCACGTTAACGCGATCGAATACGTAAACACAAGCGATATCAGTTGCGGCGAGTATGTAAAGTAGTGGTGTGCATGTAAGCGAGATGTGTCGTTCTGCACAGAGCGGGCGGCGGCGTGCTGGGCGGCGGCGGCGCGTGCTCGCCCGGCAGCTGCGGCGGCGGCTCGCCCGCGGCCGCGGTGTCGGCGCCCTCCTCCGCCGGCGCCGCGCCCGCCTCGCCCGCCGCGCACCTCGCTCCCAACACCGCGCTGCAGGTAACTATATCACTATCATTCTATCTCCCTCTCTCTCTTCCCCTCTCTTTTTTCCTCTCTCTCTTCCCCTCTCTTTTTTCCTCTCTCTCTTCCGCTCTCTCTCTTCCGCTCTCTCTCTCTTTCTTCCTTTCTCGAAAACTAAAAGTATTCAAGACCCTAGGTCCACTGGTTCGTGACCCTGCCTTATACCACGATACCACGACGAAGCCTTCATCATTCATCGCGAGGGTACGTAAGACCTTTACTTGCGCATCCTCACCCACCACGGCGGTGCGACGCTAGTCGTACTGCAGCCGGCAGGAAGCAAGCGCCCATCTATTTGTGCCCTACCTTACTTAGCTGGCCTGGCCTGGGGCAGCGTCCCCAGGCCCACGCTTCTCTTAGGAGGGATACCTCGATACCGTGTCCCGACCACTGTCGAGAGGGAGGATGAACCCGATTATGATTACTAAAGTCTATGTTTGAAAATAAATAGTAATGGCGTTTCGAAAAAGAGAGGATAATTTCAATAAAATTAAAAATATAAAGATTTAGCTACATTTTTACGTACAAAACTATCTAGCTTCAATCTAAGTATTACTAACTTGTTGGCGTGGATGCTAGTGTCCCGAATCAAAAAAGTGTCGAGTCATGTTTGTCCGTCGTTGTGCCCGCAGTCGAGCACGGCGGTGCCGACGACGCTGCACACGCCCGCGCCCACGCCCGACCCGCACGCGCCGCCCACGCCCGCGCCGCCCTCCGCGCCGCCGCCCAAGCTCTACACACAGGTAACACCACTCGCACATGCATCTCTAGAACGTGCCACTTGTCTTACACTCGTCACCTACATGGAAACCTATCCTGAATTGCGTATCCAGACTCCACATTTAGCTTAAGTATTTTTGAAATGAAATCTTTTTTTGGCGCGCCACAGACAGATTTTTCGTGGACTGTGAATTGAATTCTAGCGTCACGCTCGGGAATGATAAGAAATATTCGGTTAACTCGGGACCATGGCCATGCTCATGGCTACGGCCTACGGTTTCACCCGCGTAGTTTCCATAGTAAGCTATCAAATTCTGAGTTATAAGTTTTCACCTCTATCGGTAGTTCCTAAGATTACCAATTTTTTTGTAATATATTTCTATTCGAATGTTTTTTTTAATGTGGTGTAAGGTAGACGCCATTACACATACATTTATGGGTATACTTTCTCCAAATAAGCTAAAAACCCGACCGCAAAGTTAAGTTTGTTGGTTTTCGTAATTTGGTGTAGTATAGTTACCAGAGTGTATCACGCGGGCAGTGTGTCGGTGTGTGATGACGTGTGTTCCCCCCGCAGGGCGACTCCCCGCCGGGCGGCGCGTGCGCGGAGTCTCGCGGCGAGCTGGCGCGCCGGCCCGCGCTGCCGGCCGCCGAGCCGCGCCTGGACCCGCTCGAGGACGAGCACTCGCTGCACATGCTCTACGACTACTCCACCGTGCACGCCTGGTCAGTACCCACACTACCATAAACATTAAGTAAATAGATCAGGTTTTTCCGCACGGTTCCTTTGTACCAATCGTAAGCTGATGAGGTGTATGTTAGCTATGGCGACAAAAGTATGAAACTTCCACAAGAGCGATCGGACCCGTGCTTTCGGTGTAAAGCGTTTGTTCTAACTCTATATGTAGCGTAGCATATGTAAACTCTTTAGTGCCCGCACTAAGGCTGAAGCCAAACCAGCGTACATTTTTGAGTTGTGAGTTGCGTAATTTCAGTCGCGTAGTTTCTGCTGCATTCTGCTTACAAAAGTCCAGGACGTCTAGTCTCTTTCTACGAAACACGTATTTTAGAAATTAACTCGCGACTTTCCTACTCCGGTTGTACTTCCTTTCGTCCGATCGACCATTGTTTGACGTTTAAATGTTCTAATCCTACTCTAACTATGGTATGCTTAGAACATTTAAACGGACGAAACGACGGATCGAAGTAAACCCAAAGTTTATTAGAAAGCCACGAGTTTATTTCTAAATTAGAGAGAGTAGACGTCCTGTTTCATCCACACGGCGACTCAAAATGCATTATTCTGATGAGTTTGCGGGAAGCAAGAGAGCCGACGCGACCGGCCAAAGACCTTTTCTGCATAATCCACTTCTTCGTCTTCTAAATGTGCTTCTTAAATAAACAAAATTTTCAACGATTCTATTGCACGATACAAATATCCGCTAGAAACATTGGATAGTAACTGAATAAAATGCTCGTTTGGCCTCACCCTAACACTACTGTTCCTCCATCATGGACTATGTTTCCACTGAAATTGGAATAATGACTAGGTCAAAAATATACCATTCTGTCATTCTTTCAGTCCATCAGGTTGATTATGGAAAAATACGGAACACAATTTGTTTGTTGTGTTATCAAATTATTAAGTTTATTATTTAGTGTGTTCGCTTATAATGATCTATGTACATTAGCTGTGTTGTTGTGCATGTACTGTCGAGTAGTTGTCAACTAGTCGCGCGAGTAGTCCACGGACCCGTCGACCCGAACGTCCGTCGGCGGGGATCACTGACCTCGCTACAGCAGCGTGCCCGACGCGCAGCAACGACATTCAAGCCTTTGTCTGTTGTGTTTGTGTTGCGGTCACAACTTTACAACATTGTTTATTTGTTGAGTTTAGGCGTTGATGATATTAACTCTTATAGCTGCATGTTTGTACAATAATAATTGGTCATTATTTGCAAAAAGGTAAAACAATTGACAATTAACAACCTCACCCACAACGTGTCGGCACTGTCTCACGACGACGATAATGTGTCCGCCATTGTGCGTTCTAATTGGTCAAATCAAATAGCGCAACTTTTCCCGATTTGCTGTAACACGATTTCCCTTTCTTTTCACCCAATATCTTGCACTAAAAATATCCGAATAAAAAGATTTTTCTCGTCGAAAAGAAAACGTAATGTTCGAATGAGAGTAGTGTCAAAGTGTTGTGAGTAAACGAATGTTTGGTTCCGTCGCAGGCTGGAGCACCCGGTGAAGCGGTTCAAGAGCCAGGGCAGCTCGTTCCGCGAGGAGCTGGCGCTGGGCGGCGCCGGCGGCTGCGACGCGGAGCTGTACCGCGGGCACGAGCACGCGCGCGCGCCGCCGCCCGACGCGGCGCTGCACGTCAAGCAGGAGAAGAGAGACCCGGTACACCCGCACACTCCCCACTATACACCTAACTGGAGGAAACTCGGACTGCTCGTAGCTCGAAAAAAACAATCGGTTCATGGCTGTCATGCCAAAGACTCTTGTTTGGGTCTTGTCTCCCATTTCGTAATAAGAACGTTGAGGCAACATTGGCGCAATTGTAAAGCACATAGAGCCAGGAATTGTAGTTGAAGAACGTCTAGGGTTCGAAATGCATTGTCCGAGTAGATCTCCCCACTGAATGTGAGTGATGGATACAATCTACATCTATATCCCGAGATTGAATCTGTTTAGGTAAGCACGTTCCATCAGACCGGTATCGTCACTTGACGTTAGGCGAGATCGCGTTTATGAGCCACCGAATTATCGACCGAGCCATCGAATTATCAATAAAATAACTGAGACTACTATACATTTGACATTTGAATTGGCGGGCACATCGCTATACCACTGTGATAGAGTTGGAGTGGACGCTTCGTCATTTTGACCACTTCTGCTAGCAGGTGCTCCTCCAAGCCCTGGCAGTTCCGGGAGTCACCACCCAAGACTGATCTATCCCAATACTTCCAGGCAGTGAGATAACTGGTCAAAGAATTGACCTTATTTCTCCCAGTGAGCTTGCCTTAAAACACCCTCCAAATATATCTTCAATAGACAATCTACAATACATATATAAATGCGAAAGTTTCGGTGTTTATTGCGCAATCACGTCGGAACGGCGACACGAATAAAATTGTAATTTGGAACACTAAAAATTGGAAAATAACGGGAACTACGTAGGTTAAACCACGGGCGCTGCTGCTCCAGTTATAATGCACAAACTCTAATTTATTGATGGACATTTCATACAACGCCATAGTTGTAAATACATACTTATTATTACTTAATATATTATGTATTTGATTTAGAAACACAGAACAAATATTTGTACACATTGCGCAAATGTTTTTATTGTCATTTTTTCCATTGTAATAACATTGCGTATTGAATTTCCGCAGGAGGATATAAAAGAGTACAAGAACCTGTTCACATCGAACGGCCTGTGCCCCAACCCCAAAGACCTGGACCAGATATTCGAGAACTCCGACGACGCGGCCAGCGGGGATGAGACGGTAAGACTTGTGAGTGTACCCTTCATTACTATTACACGTACCTACTGTAGTCTGTAGTCCGCTTGTCGCTTGTCTTACTAATTCGCTTCTGATCAAACTGTGACAATACAGAGGGTTACTGGTAATCAGTCTGCTTATATTTAAAGGCATGTCCTGTATATTTAAACAAACAACTCTCAAAATAAAATTAATTATTTTTGTTGCCCTCTCTAACACTGTTTAGTTTAAGGCGTCGGCACTTTGTTTATCGAACGTTAAAGAGTACATGCGCTCTTGTTGCGGAAGAGTTTGTTGTGAGTGTTTAGACCGGACAAATACACATTTTTCATTTTGTACGGCGAAAAAAATATTCGATTTTTTTTAAAACCGTAAATGCAAAGTCAACCTATTTAACGTTGGACCTGAAGGTCCACCTTCCCAAAACTAAAACTTTCTTGGATATGATATTGCTCTCTATTTTTCGCTTCAAATTACAGAGACAGCAGTAGCAAAGCTAAATCTGTTTTAGTTTAGCGGTAGAAGGGCTGGTCTATAAAATCCTTCAATAAGTTGTTTGAGAGTTCGCTTGATCGTAAAGTAGTTCTTGGTAATCTCACAGCGTTCTGTAATCTTGCTTTGCTATACTATAAATATGTTTAAGTAGAAACTGAGCTTGTATCGTTTTCTTGTCGTAACTGATGACTAGAGTTTGTTTTCGTTATGTCTTGAAAACGGAGGGCGTGGCCGTGACCACGGTCCCGATTTTGCCCGAAGATTTCTTTCATTTACGAACGTGATCCTTAAAGTCAATTCACAGTCTACGAAAAATCTGTCTGTAGTGCGCTAAAAAAAGCTTCCACTTCCAAAAAATTAATTAGCTATTTGCGTCTTGCAATCGTTTTATCTCAAAACTTGTCCCATGAATAGAGCTGTCATAGAATCTGTTTGAGTTATATTGTAAGCGTATCGCGCAACACTGCCTTTTCGGAAGCATATGCGTAATGCTGCTAACATAAAAATGATTTTTGTACAATAAGGATTAACGAGACAAACAGGACATGTGCCTGATGGTAAGCAACATGCCTGGCACATAACAACACAGTGACACGGAGTTATTGGAACTTGAAGAGTTTAAATTATTATCTAGCACTGCACTGCGGTCGTCACCCAGAGATCAAGATGTTATATCTTTAAGCTCTGTAATTTCTCTGGAAACATTGCCCTTCAAACCGGAACACAGTAATGTTTGCTGTGTTCATTGTCACTGTTCATCTTGTTTGGCGGTGAGGGAACCGGCATGTTTTAAGAAACTATCAAGGTCATGCCACATCCTCTAATGACCAACCTCCATTGGACCAGTGGTGGATTATAGTTTTGACTCCTTGCGAGAGAAGGCTTCGAGTAGTAGTGGTAGGACTCTTAGCAGAGTCCGCCTGGGGAAGTACCACACCTTTGCCAGTTATTCTACCGCCAAGCAGTAATGGGCAAGACATTACTGTGTTCCGGTTTAAAGGGCAATGTTTTCAGAGAAATTACATTAATTACTTGTACTTAAGGTACAAGTTCGAGACCGCGACAGGAGACCGAGACCGGAGACTGCGACAGGCACTTGACACTATGGAATTGTATGGACGCCAGTTCGCGCTGAGACCGCGACAGGAGACCGAGACAGGTCGCGGTCGCGGTCGCGGCGCGAACTGGCGCCCATACAATTCCATAGTGTCAAGTGCCTGTCTAGGTCTCCGGTCGCGGTCGCGGCGCGAACTTGTACCTTTAGAGATATAACATCTTAGATCTCTGGGTGACGAGCACAGTGCAGTGCTAGGTGATGAAGTCAAAGTCAAAGTACTTTATTCATAAATGTACAATTTACACGTCAATAAATAAAAAATAAAAACAAACGAAAGAGCATACAAATTGTATACATTTTCAAAGTTTGAAATGACTACTTTACTGTATTATAATAATTATTGTACAGAAAACTGTCAAGCATTATATGAGTATAATATGTTTTTATAACAATTGTACTGACCCATGTCAAATTTTTGTATACATTTTTATAGGACTTTGCCATCACTCTCTAAAAATTCGGTGTAACTATAAAAAGTTTGATCGATAAGCCAACACTTTAATTTGTTTTTGAAGCTGCCGAAACTTGGGGCAGATATAACTATTTTGGGAAGAGTGTTATAAACTTCAGGTCCCATAATGTGATTTGGATTCTTTATGTTCCTATAGCTGCGTGTCACTGTGCTGTCATGTGGCAGGCATGTTGTTTACCATCAGGCACATATATACTAAAAAATGCGGGAACATTTAGTGTGTTACTTACGTTGAGTATGGTGTTTCCGTCAGCTGGCGGGCTCGACGCCGCCGGACTCGAACAAGTCCGTGGAGGAGACGCGGCTGGCGGCGCGCTGCGTGCGCGCGGAGGAGCTCAGCAAGATGTTCCCCACGCCGCCCAGCATGGAGGCGCACGCGCAGCCCTCGCCCGGCGCGCCGCCCGACGACGCGCCGCCGCGCCGCAACAGCGCGCACAGCCCGCACCCGCACCAGCCCATCGAGGTAACATAGAACAAACGGGTATACATTTCACAGTTTCCGTTTGACGTTCATGCTAAAGTAGTTTGTAAATAGCTGAAGATAAAGTCGAAAGTCAAACAACAGCGCGTACAGCTCACACCAGCACCAGCCCATAGAGGTAACATCATACAACAACCGGGGACATATATCACAGTTTCCGTTTGACTTTCATGCTAAAGTAGTTTGTAAATAGCTGAAGATAAAGTCGAAAGTCAAACGGAACAACGCGGTGCCCGGGTGCCACTTTGCTTTGACACGGATGAACCGGGGAAAATACATTTTGCAGTCTCCGTTTGACTCGTCAGTTGACGTTTATTTAATAGTACAGTACCCGGCGATAAGTATTGCACATCGGCCTTTGGAGGGAGACAGTCGGCTGATTTCGGCTTCGTAGAGCATTCTCTCCGTCACACACTACCTATGTGACGTTTTGTCAGTCGTTGTTCAAGTGCGGTCGCGTCCAGTTAAAAAAATATATATAGAGTTGTTAACACCCCCAAATTTAAATAATTTAAAGTTGTACTATGGCATCTTTAGGAAAAAAAGGGAAACCTTTACGAGGTCAGTCACGCCAAATTATCTACAATGTTTATAAATATTTTCTAACCTTTTTAATATTTTTAAGTTGACAGATTTAAAAAAAATGAAGATAAAACTGTAAGTTGTTATTTTAAGAAGGTTCAAGCGCGAGTTGCAAATGCCACTGGAATTTCAAGAAGAACTTTGAACAATATATTAAACGAAGTCAGTACTGAAACACATTCTACTGAAATTAAGTTTAGCACTCCAAAAAAAGGGAGACCAAAAAAGCAATTTCGTTTGGATATGGACTTTGGATTTTGATTATGATGTTGTTCAAAGAATGGTGTATGATTTTCACTTACGATTTAATGAACTGCCAACAATAAAGTCATTAAAAGCTAAATTATGTGAAGCTATTAATTACAATGGGTCTGAAAAGACGTTGAGAAAAATACTTCACGAGATGGGATTTCGGTTCACTAAAATGGAAGACAATCGAAAAGTTTTAATGGAAAAGCACGATGTAAGCCTCAAACGAATGGAATATCTCAATAAAATGCGCAAATTTCGCGAAAGAGGAAAAAATATCGTCTACATGGATGAGTCTTACATACATACATCCCACACTAAAGGGAAATAGACTACAGGCCCGTGAACAAAATTTACGGGTCAAATCAGCAGGAGACCTATGTGGGATGATAGACGGGTACAAAATAATAAGATTCAGCACTATGCCGTCACTTGTAAGCTGTCCAACTGAGTGCAGGTGAGAATTCAAAAGTGCAAGTAGAGTGGGTACATTTTGATCAATTGTTTCTGCACGGCATTCTTACCATCCCATAGATCCGTGAAAAATAATGAGAAAACGCGTAGTGCCGTACAAAAATAGTGATCCACAAAGTCGGAAACATTATTGATTATCCGGAATTTTTGAGGGAAAATTTGGTCATTTGATACTGTACGGCATCGGTTCCATACAGTTGCAATACCTCTTCTAACCCATTATTCCGCAACGCCGAACAAAAATAACGGTCCAAGAGAAAATGATTCAACTTCAACTGGGTTCAACTTCCTCTTTTCAGTGATCCGGAGAGGTGATTTGACACAACGTAAAATTAATTTATTCCGAAAGTATTTTGTCCATAGATACAAATTTTATACGTGCCGGACATTTTTGTTAGTCCAAAAGTCAGTAAATGGCAAAAAACCTCCAGAACATTGCATATGACGAAATGTACTTTAGGGTGATAGTTGGTACGATTTTTTAACGACATTCTGAAAAATTTATTTGAATTTAATGTATGACTAAGAAAAGTTAACGCCGTACAAATCTGAAAGTTAATATTAAAGGCCAGTAAAAATATAATTTAACTTACAAATTTTCGTTCCCAATTTATTTATTATAAGGTGTATGATCACTTACTGAGCATAAAATAACAAAATGTTGACAGATTCAGGTGGATCTTTAAGCGTCATCTTGAAAAAAACGTTTTCTCGGGAACTATGTACTTTAGGGCAAATATTATTGGAGTCATTATTGTAGAAAGTATAATTTAACACCTTTTGTTGCCCAAAACTTTTTGTTAAACTTACCGTTTACGGCCCATTTAATGAACCGGGTTTTTTATCGCTGCTGATAGCTCTTGAGATATTTATATAAATAAGACGCATCAATCCATGTTTAAGGACCGGTTTATTCTCTACAACTTTTGCCAAAGTTGTTTTTTTTTTAAAGTCTGTAATATTTTGAGTTTGCAGAAGTTTAATGTTGGACGCATCACTATATTGCCATAGCTAACATACACCTCATGTGCGTGAAAAACCTGATCTATATTTATTTACTTATTTTTTATCAGAATTTTCATGGTCTAATAACCGACCACAAACAAAACTATTGTTTATTTTGATACAATTCATTGATTTATAATATTTTTGGCGGAATAAGAGATTTAAACGTCTTATAAATCAAAAAGTATGGACATTACAAAAAAAAGCTTTTCACAAAAGTTGTAGAGAATAAACTGATCTTTAAGAATAGTTCAATTCGTTTTATTGATTAATCTAATATTTCAAGAGATATCGGCCGTGATAGAAAAACCGGTATTTAAATGGGCCATAAATCGCAAACGGTACGTTTCACAAAAAAGTTTTCTTGGAACAAAAAGTGTAAAATTTTATTTTCTACAATAAAAATCTCAATAGTTTTTGCCCTTAAGTACATGCTTTCCGAGTTTCCGAGTTTCTAACTAAGTGGTACATATTTTGTTTGATTAAGGGTTAAAATGTACGGCATTAATTTTTCCAATTTATTTACTTGAATACTATTTAAAACAATGATAATATGTTGAAGATTCCTATAGTTAATTAATCTATGGTTATTCAAATAATTGAAAACTTGCATGCTTTGTATTCCTCTGTTACTTTGTTTAGAACACTTTCTTTTGTACGGCATTATTATACAACAATAGTTATTAGCAATGTCATGTAGAAAAATAAGACGCCGTACAGGATCAAATTGACCTACCACCTTTATAAATGAAGTATACGATGAAATTAATGTAATTATCGGTGAACATTCAAATGAACAGTAATTTTTAGACGGTATTATTTTTAATTGTCCGTTTGAGTGCTAGATAATCATTTGGAACCGATGCCGTACTTTTTCAAATCACCTCTCCGGATCACTGAAAAGAGGAAGTTGAACCCCCGATCATTTCCACTTGGACCATTATTTTTATACGGCGTTTCGGAATAATGGGTTAGAAGAGGTATTGCAACTGTATGGAACCGATGCCATACAGTATCAAATGACAAAATTTTCCCTCAAAATTTCCGGACATCGTGGATCACTATTTTTGTACGGCACTACGCGATTTCTCATTATTTTTCATGGATCTATTGGATGGTAAGAATGCCGTACAGAAACAAATGACCAAAATGTACCCACTCTACTTGCACTTTTGAATTCTCACCTGCACTCAGTTGGACAGCTTACAAGTGACGGCATAGTGCTGAATCTTATTATTTTGTACCCGTCTATCATCCTACATAGGTCTCCTGCTGGTTCATTTGACCCGTAAATTTTGTTCACGGGCCTGTAGTCTAAAATCTTGGAGTGATGATAAGAAAAAAGGAGTAAAAAAGCCAATTTCAAAAGGGCAACGTTTGATAATAGTTCATGCGGGAAATGAAAAATGCTTTGTACCCGGTCCCTTTTTAACGTATAAATCCACGGATACTACAGGTGACTATCACAATGAAATGAATAACGATAACTACGAGAAATGGCTGGTTAATCAATTATTCCCAAATATACCCAGTGATTCCGTTCTAGTTATCGACAGCGCACCCTATCACAACAATAAATAAGTTGAAAGACCCCCCAACTCAAACATCATTAAACAGGAAATGATCAACTGGTTAAACAGACATGAAATTCCAGTTGATCTAAAATTAACAAATACCCAGATTTATGCTATTATAATTATGTCAGCACAAGGAGAGGTATATAGAGTTTTCCGTGGACAAAGTACTTGCCGAACATGGGCACACTGTGTTGCGATTGCCACCGTATCATCCGGATTTTAATCCAATTGAAAATATAAATATGGTCTCAACTAAAAGGCTGTGTAGCCTCTAGAAATGTGGGTATCAATTTAACTAAAGTAAAAACGTTATTGACTGAAAAAGTAAACATGATCGGGACTGAAGAGTGGAAAAAGGTTTGCGATCACACAATCAAATGTGAGAATGAATATAGAAACATTAAAAACGGTTTAGACTTTTACACTGATAGACTAGTGATAAATACGGCTGATAGTGACAGTGATATTGACCTCTTTGAGAGCACAGATAGTGAAATGGAAGTAATTGAGAATAAGAATTATTATTATTTTTATTACAATGTCTCACTTTAACAATAGGTACAATGATGTTTATTATGTACACTACAGCTGTAATTTTCCAAAATAATTAAATACGTAAACATAATGTGAACATATTTTTAGGGTTCCGTAAAACGTAAAAACGGAACCATTATAGATTCGTCGTGTCTGTCTGTCTGTCCGTATGTCACAGCCACTTTTTGCCGAAACTATGAGAACTACACTGTTGAAACTTTGTAAGTAGATGTATTCTGTGAACCGCATTACGATTTTTTCAAAAAAAAAGTAAAATTACGGTTGCCCCTCATACTGAGAAGTGAAACTCAATTTTTTTTCCATAAAACCTACATGTGTGGCTGTCTATCGATAGGTCTTCAAAAATGATGTTGAGGTTTCTAATATAATTTTTGTCTACACTGAATAATTTGCGCGAGAGACACTTCCAAAGTGGTAAATTGTGTGTCCCCCCCCCCCCCCCCCCCTTCTAACTTCTAAAGTAAGAGAATGAAAAAACTAAAAAAAATATATAATGTACATTACCATGCAAACTACCAACGAAAATTGGTTTGAACTCGATCTGATGAGTAGTTTTTTTTTAGTACGTCATAAATACACTATTATTAAAACTTCAATCAAAGTTACAACGAACTACTAGAACTATGTGTACTATGTATATTATGTTACTTGCTGCAACGGAACCCTTCATGGGCGAGTCCAACTCGCACTTGGCTACTTTTTTATTTTATTTTACTCGAACCTAAAGCCATCACTTATAGAACACTTATTGGTGTATTTTATACAAAGAATAAAAATAATTATTAAAAGAAGCAAATTAAAATTGTTTTAACAGCTCCTAATAGATACCGCACTGTTTGTATTTCGTGCTACAGAGATGACGCTCTACGAAGCCGAAGTTGGCCGATTGTCTCTTTCCAGGTGTCGATGTGCAATATTTATCGCCGGGTACTGTAGTTTGTATGTAGGTATTAACATTCTAGCCTGGAAACACCAACCGGATGAACCGGGGAAACTTTCTACAGTTTGCATTTTACTCGTCGCTTGACGTTCATACTAAAATAGGTTTTAACTATTGAAAATAAAGTTTAAAGTCAAACGGAACAGCGCGACGGCCGGGTGCCGCTTGGTGTGCGGTCACAGCTGCTTGGTGTTTTACGAGTTCCCTGATATTTGCAAAAAAAAAAACGTTGGTTCCATAAAAAAAAATATTTGGCACACGGTAAAATGTATAGAGTACAACTTTTTAGTTTGTCTCATGTAAAACATTGTTCACAGAGATGAGAGAGTATAACGCGTTTCTTTCCGCTTAAAATAGTCTCTTTCCGTCACTATATGTATTTGCCGGCAAACAATGTGAATCGATGTCGTCGCCCAGGCTGGCAATGTAGGTACGGTACGCACGGCTCGGCCGTTGCGAGCCCGTTATCGAATTCCAACTGATCCGACTATTGTTCGTATTCACGAAGTTGGTTGGAAACTACGCCTATTAATTTTCCGTTTAGAATAAAATAATAGAATAATGTTTGTGTATGTCCCAGGATTGGTCGTACGTGTTCAAGCCGCCGACGGTGTGCAAGTACGTGGGCTCGTCGAAGTACGCGCCGCTGTCGGCGCTGCCGTCGCAGCTGCTGCCGGCGCTGGCGCTGCCGCCGCACGCCGTGTACCGGCCGCGCGCGCGCCCCGCCGCGCCGCGCGCGCCCGAAGACGCGCCCAAGGAGAACGGTCAGTAATGAACACATACACATCACCACATGACCCGTAGTAGTAGGACGTAAGGTTTACTTTTGTCTGTCGAGCCACTACACAAAATCGCTAAAAGTCTTGCTTAATGATGTCCGGATTGAGCAGGTACTGAAACTACATTTGTAGGGCTCGAGATTGATTGCTGCATGATGTGGAAACACTACAATAAAATGTTCTAAAGTAAGAAATGTGTGTTTTGCACTACTAAGACGGATATCTCGAGTGGTGTCTGTGGAAGTGTCTCGTGTTTGTTACTGTGCCATAGTGGATTCAGCCAGTCAACAGGAAGCGAAAACGTGCCGTACGTGGTACGTGCCAGAGTTGGTGTGCTGCAACGCACATTTGTCAGACACATTTAAAAAATCTTGGCATACTTATGTTATCAGGAATCTTGAACTACCAAGTGGCTGTATTATGTCAGAAATAACCTAGTCCCAACATACGCAACGTCGACAAGCTGGAATGTATGTCACATTCCCATACTAGGTCAGAGAATCTGACATAATTATGGCACGGGAAGTTTATAACATTCTTCCTAAAATAGTTAAATTAAAAACTTTATATCGTTCCTTACAATATTGTAATAAGTACGTATATAATGAAGGCAATACAATACACACAGTAATTATTATCATACAGTGAAATATGAGTTTCAAACTTTGAAAATGTAAACTATGTAGGTTAGTTTATTTTTCATTAACTGCCTAACTAAATTGGCTTTGGCTTTGCCATTGCTGTCTCTACAATTTCAAGTGGAAAGAAAATAGTGAGCAATATCAAAGCTGAGTCCGTTTTCCTTAAGCGGTAGACCCCATGTTTGAATATTGGTGTTCTTGCAGGCGTGAAGCGGTCGCTGTCGCCGGCGACGTCGACGCGCGGCGCGCGCGCGGCGGCGGGCGGTGGGCGGCGCGCCGCGTCCCCCGCGCGGCGCCGCGCCGACGGCCGCGCCGCCGCCTGCCCGCTGCTGCTCAACGTGCTGCTGGCCGACACCGTGCTCAACGTCTTCCGCGACCACAACTTCGACAGCTGCACGCTCTGCGTCTGCAACGCGGGGCCCAAGGTCACTACTTTACTACAACTTGCTTACTCATCTAGAATTCGAAACACACGGTAGTGTGTCAAGCCCAGTTCAAGTCACAAAACTAGCGACCAGCACCGTGTGTAGTATTACATGAACTATTTGGAGGTACTATTGACCTCTCTTAACTAATTTTCCTCTGACAAAGTGATCCCCAAAGGGACCAGGGAGTTTTGAGCGGATAATGCACTTCTTCCACCTGGTTCCAACGCCTATATGGCGGTCATAAAAAAGTTTCTTCAAGGTCTTGAAAAAAAGTCACCCGCAGCTTCGACCTCCTCATTTGATGATTTTTTTTACCTTCTAGGTGTTTTCTTTTAGGTTTGGGAATAAATGAAAGTCTGAAGGTGCCAAATCAAGGAAATAGGCGGGATCGGACAGTATTTCAAAGCCATAATCACAAATTTGAGCCATAGATTCAACAGACGTGTGAACGCGTGCATTATCCTGATGGAACAACACTTTCTTACTGAGCAATCCTGGCCTTTTCTCATTTATTGTTTCACGCAAACGAAGTAAAAGGGTGCAGTAATAAGCCGAGTTCATAGTTTCACCTTTTGCAAGGTAGTCCACCATGATACAACCTTAACATCCCAAAAAACTGAATCCATCAACAAAATTGTTTTGGCTATTTTTTGGAGTTGGTTCATCAGGTTTTTTCCACTGCTTGGATTGCTTTGTTGACTCAGGGGTGTAGTTGTGTAGGTACCCAGGTTTCATCTATTGACTATGATGTTTTGTGTTCGTTCATACGAAATGCCAATAGTGTCGGCAATCTCCTTGATGGTCAGTCTCCGATCTGCCAATATCAGATCACAGATTTCCCCCAATGTTTTCTTCAGTCGTAGACGTCGTAGGCCGGCCGAAGCGAAGATCATTCATCAATAATTTTTTTATAAGAAACTATATTCAAGGAAATAAATATTTCCCATTAGTGTTCACTAGTCGACTTCTCCGTGTCAACGTTGTTTTTTAGGTACATATATAGAAAAGTTGTAACTGATTGTCCCGTGTTGTGTCGCCAGGTGGTGGGCAACATCCTGGGCGCGGACGCGGGCACGTACGTGGTGGTGGAGGGCGCGGGTCCGGACGACGTGCCGGCGCGCTGCTCGTGCGGGTTCAGCGCCGTCGTCAACCGGCGCCGCGCGCACCGCGCCGGCCTCTTCTACGAGGTACGCACCACACACCGCACACCTCGACACACCACATACCACCTAATATAAAAACCACCATTTTAATTTATCTTTACTTTTTTGAGTTACACTAAAAAAAAACGAATCAACAAACTTATGTAGGTACCAAATTGTGTACCTATATAATTTATTTAATTGGTACTATGGAATTTTCATGACTTTTATTTTTGTAAATGTGGTCCAATAGTTCGATTGGTTATATCCTGTTTAGCCCGGGCATATCACGTTATAGGTATGTTGTTGACGTGCGCAGGACGAGATGGAGATCACGGGGCTAGCGGAGGCGCCGGCGGGGGGAGCGGCGGGCGCGCTGGCGGGGGAGGTCGCGCGCGAGCTGCTGGCCGCGTGCGCAGACCCCGCGCCCGCGCCGGCCGACGCACTCGCGCGCGCCGCGGCCGCCGCCGCCGCCGCCGCCGCGCCGCCGGGCGACCACCTCGCCGTCAACCTGCTCGAGTGAGTCACCACCCCGCACACAGCACACTACACCGACCCCGCGCCCGCGCCGGCCGACGCACTCGCGCGCGCCGCGGCCGCCGCCGCCGCCGCCGCGCCGCCGGGCGACCACCTCGCCGTCAACCTGCTCGAGTGAGTCACCACCCCGCACACAGCACACTACACCGACCCCGCGCCCGCGCCGGCCGACGCACTCGCGCGCGCCGCGGCCGCCGCCGCCGCCGCCGCGCCGCCGGGCGACCACCTCGCCGTCAACCTGCTCGAGTGAGTCACCACCCCGCACACAGCACACTACACCGACCCCGCGCCCGCGCCGGCCGACGCACTCGCGCGCGCCGCGGCCGCCGCCGCCGCCGCCGCGCCGCCGGGCGACCACCTCGCCGTCAACCTGCTCGAGTGAGTCACCACCCCGCACACAGCACACTACACCGACCCCGCGCCCGCGCCGGCCGACGCACTCGCGCGCGCCGCGGCCGCCGCCGCCGCCGCCGCGCCGCCGGGCGACCACCTCGCCGTCAACCTGCTCGAGTGAGTCACCACCCCGCACACAGCACACTACACCGACCCCGCGCCCGCGCCGGCCGACGCACTCGCGCGCGCCGCGGCCGCCGCCGCCGCCGCCGCGCCGCCGGGCGACCCCCTCGCCGTCAACCTGCTCGAGTGAGTCACCACCCCGCACACAGCACACTACACCGACCCCGCGCCCGCGCCGGCCGACGCACTCGCGCGCGCCGCGGCCGCCGCCGCCGCCGCCGCGCCGCCGGGCGACCCCCTCGCCGTCAACCTGCTCGAGTGAGTCACCACCCCGCACACAGCACACTACACCGACCCCGCGGGAAAATAAGGGGGGGAGTAGTGGGGTGGTGAACATTTTAAGCGTAATTCTAAAGCTAGTCAATCCGATTTCGTCTGTTGAGCCGATCACTACCGGTTGGGATTCCGATAGTAATCGACTCGACATCGTCTTTTGCCTAAGCCGCCTCCTCCTGGCCCAGAGCCTCCACTACAGCCGCATTTCTGTCTCTAATGGCCATCTGCAGGTTAAAATCATGAATGGTCTTTGGTGATGCAGCCAACGCTCGCCGCACGAACCGACCGATGGCGTCGTCGGTGTCGTCAGCGTAGTATGTGAAGGTCCCCGTGTGCCGTGAGATTGCAACAACCGCATGGGACACGCTCTCGTGCAGCTTCATGTTTGCCTTAGTTTTAATTACGATTACCGACTCGTATGTCAATCCCTGCGCTTCATGAATGGTAAGGATGCGTGACCCGGTGCCTGACCCGTAACCCTGGTTTGTCAGGGTCTTCTTTTCCTCTTACGTTCTTCCTTTGAGTCACGTGCTTAACTATGTAAAAAAGTTTTTTTGATCAGGGATGAATAGAGACGTAGGTAAGTGGGTTGAGACATGTATCAGATGTCAAAAAAGTAAAATAGTTTGGTGTGTACAGTATCCAGACTAACCAGTTTCGAAGAGGATGATCGGTTTGAACATTTGCATGTAGATTTAATAAGACCCATACCCGTGACAGAACAAGGTTATCGGTATTGCGTGACGATGTAGATCGGCGAACACGATGGCGAGAAATTTGTCCGGTAGTGGATATGACAGCAGTCTCAAAAGCTGCCTTTGCTACCCAGCAAAGGCAGATATGAGACTTGGATTTGTCAATTCGGTTGCCCCAAAAGGATCACGACGGACCAAGCGAGGCAATTCGAAAGTGAAATATTTACGGATCTCATGAAAATACTGGGTATACAGAAAACTCGAACTATCTAACTAAACTAACTACCCCGTATCACCCTCAATGCAATGGTAAAGTCGAAAGATGGCACAGGTAATTAAAAACTGCATTGATGGCTAGATAAGATAACAATCGAGGCTGGCTAAGATAATTAACAATTAACAACAACAATAAAGAAACAGCCTACTGTTATGTTATGGTTGAGAGCTGCGTGTCAAGCAGATAGCGGTTTCACAAGCGCAGCGGAATGTACGTTAGGGCATTGTTTGCGTTTGCCTGGAGAATTTTGTGGAACTATAAAACAGACCAGACCTGAGCCACAACATAAAATATTGTTGTTGAGTACATGCATTAGCTTGTTATTAATGAAATATTCCTAAAATATGTTGTGTTGTGGTTTCCAGGTACACGGACGGCGGAGCGGCGGCGGCCAAGGCGCTGCACGCGGCGTCGGGCGGCGCGGGCGGCGGCGCGGGCGGCGTGCACCGCTGGCCCTTCATCGGCGCGCGCGCGCCGCGCTCCTCCCGGGACGTCGTCAGGTACGACAAACCACTCGTACACCATATAACAAGAATCTCATTTCTCATTTCAAATGGGCACTATTCGTACTTGGCATTTTGGAAATGAATTTGCCTATATATGTATGGCACTTTGTCAAGCGAACATAAATCACGGCTGAAGAAGTAGTCGTATTGTACTCTATGACGAAAAAATGCACATGGAGGGCGGGCGCCGCCGCGGGACTGCGAGCACGGCTTGTGTTCGCCCCGCACCCGCGGCGTGTCCGGCGGCGGCGCTGGTGCCCCGAGACACAGAGATTATGAGATCTGAGGGTGCGCGCGTGAGGCGTGCCGGGGACGGATCGTTCGAGAGAGGGTTGTTGACCGGGCGGTGGTGTGTCGCAGGTTGATGCGCCGGCTGCGGCCGCTGCTGCAGGACGCGATCCAGAAGCGGTGCTGCGGCGCGCGCATGTGGGACGGGGTGACGGGCCCGCTCACCTGGCGCCAGTTCCACCGGCTGGCCGGGCGCGGGAACGAGGACCTGTGCGAGCCGCAGCCCGTGCCGCCGCTGCTGGTGGGCCACGACCGCGACTGGGTGTCCGTGGCGCCCTACGCGCTGCGCCACTGGGAGCGGCTGGCGCTCGAGCCCTACTCGTACCCGCGTGACGTGGCCTACGCCGTGCTGGCGCCCGACGCGCCCGGCCTGGCCGAGCCGCTGCGGGCCTTCTTCCGCGACCTGTGCGCCGCGTACGAGGGCGCGCGCCTGGGCCGGCACCGGCCGCTGCGGCGCCTGGCGCGCGACGGGCTGGTGCGCGCGCCGCCCGCGCCCGCCGCGCCCGCCGCGCCCGCCGACCCCGGCGCGCCGCCCGGCCGCGCCGGCGCCGCGCTGCGCGCCTACGCCGAGGCGCTGCGCACCACGCTGCTGCCCGCGCTGGCCGCGCTGGCGCTGGACCGGGACCTGTTCGAGCCGGAGCGCCGGCCGCCGCCCGAGCCGGCGGCCGACGACCCGGAGCCGGCGCCGGGCGCGGGCGCGGCGCCGGCGCCGGCCTGGGACGCGCAGGAGGAGGGCGGCGCGCCCGCGCTGGTGCTGTACGTGGTGGAGCCGCCGGCGGCGCGCGCGCACCGCTCGCGCACGCTGGTGGCGCTGCTGCGGCTGGCGGCGCGCGCCTCGCAGCAGCTGGCGCGGCACAGCCCGCTCGTGAAGCTGGTGTCGCTGGACGCGGTGCTGGAGGCGTGGGGGCTGGGCGCCGGCGCCGCGCCCGCCGCGCCGCCCGCCGCGCCGCACCGCGCGCTCGCCTTCTCCGTGTACTCGGCCGCGCGCCGCCTGCTGCAGCACCAGCCCGACGGCAAGTCGCTCACCGGCTTCGGCACCGCCGCCGCCGCCAACCTCTTCCTGCACGGGAAAGACGTGAGTACCGACTGCTACATACACGACACACCTTACACTTATGTACTTTACAAAGTTTAGAGTAGGTAAATAAATTTGTATTGGGTGTATGCGATTGTCCAATGACGAAAAAAAGCGTCTGGAGGGCGAGCGCGGCGCTGCCCGGCGACGCGGCTTGCGTCGCTCAGCGCGCGCGCTGCGTGCGCGGCGCCGCGCCGGTGCCCGGTGACACACAGATTATGAGATCTGAGGACTCGCTCCCCGACACGCGCATGTTACACTAACTTACACCGTTTATACGGTTCATCATCATCATCATCATCAACAGCCCACTAAACGTTCCCACTGCTGGGACTCGGGGCCTTCTCTCGCAAGGAGAGAGTTAAGGCCATAATCCACCACGCTGGCCTAGTGCGGGTTGGCGGATGACACATGACTTCGAAAGATTCTAGGTACATGTCGGTTTCCTCACGATGTTTTCCTTCACCGTTTTAAGTTAGCGGCATTACGCACATGACTTCGAAAAGACAGTGGTGCGTGTGGGGTTTGAACCCGGGGTCTCCGGATCGGCAGCCGCCGTTCTCCCGACTAGACCACCGTAACTTATACGGTTCAGTACACCAAAAAGGATTGCAATCAGACTCGTCATTATGAGCAACTCTAGTCACCGTTGATGTAGCCGAAGTTAGGATTGATTTCGTTCATTTAGATTAATCTAAATTTCATAATCATAACTATGAAACTGTTTATTTTTTCGTTAATTCAGACTTTGCTTTTAGTATAGAAATGTCTATTCAACTTACAAGTCGTAACTTTTTTTTGTAACAAATATGACATTGAATGACTATGGTTAACCTCATGTACACGTACACTACGTAATGACCTGCGGAAGAAGCACGCATCGCACGCGCGGCTCCAGTGGCGTGCCGTACATAAAGTGCGCTAATAATATAAACTGTGGCGCGCGCATATACAGGTCTACTGGTAAATAATCAGCCTGCATCCGTTTAAGGGCATGTTTTGTACTACTTTTATTGGTTTGTTCTGCAACGGTTAAATATCCTCTCTAGCACTGTATAGCGGCTGTTTAGTGTTTATTCACTTCGGCACATCATTAATCGAGCGTTAAAGAGCGCGCGCGGTCTTGTTACGAAAAGTTCGATGCTTTTACACCAGGCAAATACACTTTTTTTTTCCCATGCAAAATAAAAAAAAGTGTATTTGGACATTTCCATTAAAAGGATGCAGGCTAATTACCAATAACCCTGTATATATTTTAATGTGCGAGTGCAACAGAAGACATGCGTCATCATTTCTAACATTTAAATTTAATGGTAGAATTCTGAAGATTACATGGTCGATGTTAATATACTATTTAATTAGCATGATTTTTATTGTGAATGTTCAGTATTTTATAATCTCCTCATCCTGAATAAGTAGAAGGCACTCACAGAATATGTTAGTTAGTTAGGAGGATGTCTGATGTTAGTGGTTAAATCTCGTGATAAGTTTGTAAAGCTTGTGACCGTCGTCGGTCGGGTGTCGTGTCTCAGGAGAAGAACCGCGCGGCGTACCGGCTGTTCTCGCCGGCGTGGGTGCTGGGGCGCGGGCGGCGCGGGCCGGCGGGCGAGGCGTGGGGCGCGGCCGGCGCGGAGCCCGCCGTGCTGTACCTGGCCTACTGCCTGTCGCACGACCAGCGCTGGCTGCTGGCCGCCGCCACGGACGCGCGCGGCGAGCTGCTCGACACCATCGCCGTCAACATACACGTGCCGCACAGGTACGCTGCAATACATGCTGTGCAAGACTACATACCTACATACACTTTTTTTTTTCCATTACCAAAATTTTAACAGCATTATCTACTGCCGTTCTGAACACAACCTGCTGGAAAACAATTGAAAATCACGGTGGCACCCGCCTACCGTCAAATAACTTCAAGCAAATTTAATAACAGCTTGCATTTCCTCAGTTACGTATCGATCGCAGTCAAGGTCAGGGTGTAGGTACTTTGTGTGCGGTGAAAATACTAGTGAAAAATTGCGAACGTGATTACGGTGTTTTTTTTATTTTAAGGAATGAAGTAAACCTGAGTGTTTCATTTTGATGAATCGGTTTGCAAACACATTCACTTATTGACCAATAATTAATGTGTTTGCAAGATTTTTGGCAGGATTTTTGTAAATTTCAACTAGTTACAGATTCTGTAATATTGAGTTTAAGGGTAAACTTTGCACAGTTTTATGCCATGTTGTCTACATAGCCTGTTAAAATTTTGCTAATGAAAAATATAGCTGTGTATAATGTATATTTCAAAAATATTACCAAACAGTTTGTACTTCCAAGTACTTGTTTAGTTATTGTTCCAACACCATTATCGATACACACACGCTCTTTTAACCGGATTGGATTTTTGCGTGTGCTAACTGCTCTGGCGTAACCTTACTTACTGTAACGTCTACTGGTATTTTTACCGCGCACAAACTATCATCGACTGACCTTGACTGCGATCGACACGTAACTGCAGAACTGCAAGCGGTTTTTGAATTTGAGTGTAGGCGGGTGTCACAGATGGGATCTCTTGACCTTGACAATGAATGTACACATGTAAACAAATAACACTGATCCGTACACTACAAAACTCTTGCGTAAAGGATGTCAGTGACCATAAATTGCATGATTTCTGTGTTTTTTTTTCATCCGATTTTCGATTGTTTTCGCTTGCTGTGTTCAGTAACGGCAATAGATAACGCTGTAAAAGTTTTACTAATGAAAAAAGAACGATTGAACGATTAGATGTTTACGGATGATATAAATCGAACAGCGGTATTCGTTATGAAGAAGATACAATATCAAAATCAATGTAGAGTTAGGTGTAGTGGGTTGTGGTAGTGATGGGACAGCAGTGTAACGTGTGGTGTGTGGTGCGGCAGGTCGCGGCGGCGGCGGAACGGGCCGGCGCGGCGGCTCGGGCTCACCAAGCTGATGGACTTCACGCTGGGCGTCATGAGCCAGGCCGCGCAGCCCTGGCGGCTCGTCGTCGGCCGCGTCGGGAGGATCGGCCACGGGGAGCTCAAAGGTAACAACTCTACTACACTACTTCAGCCAAAGTTACTGGTCCTGCGCCTTCTGCGTTAACGTCCTTTAGATTGTAGAGGCACTCTACAGTCGGCTACAATAAGCCATTCGAAAAAAGACGTACAGTACCCAGCGATAAATATTGCACATCGACACCTGGAAAGAGACAATCAGCCAACTTCGGCTTCGTAGAGCGTCATCTCTGTAGCACGAAATACAAACAGTGCGGTATCTATTAAGAGCTGTTAAAGCAATTTTAATTTGCTTCTTTTAATAATTCTTTTTATTCTTTGTATAAAATACACCAATAAGTGTTCTATAAGTGATGGCTTTAGGTTCGAGTAAAATAAAATAAAAAAGTAGCCAAGTGCGAGTTGGACTCGCCCATGAAGGGTTCCGTTGCAGCAAGTAACATAATATACATAGTACACATAGTTCTTGTAGTTTGTTGTAACTTTGATCGAAGTTTTAATAATAGTGTATTTATGACATACTAAAAAAAAACTACTCATCAGATCGAGTTCAAACCAATTTTCGTTGGTAGTTTGCATGGTAATGTACATTATATATGGATTGATTTCCTATAAATCCATGTTCAACATATCATATTTCATATTAATATTTCATCATATTATCATTGTTTTAAATAGTATTCAAGTAAATAAATTGGAAAAAAATAATGCCGTACATTTTAACCCTTAATCAAACAAAATATGTACCACTTAGTTAGAAACTCGGAAACTCGGAAAGCATGTACTTAAGGGCAAAAACTATTGAGATTTTTATTGTAGAAAATAAAATTTTACACTTTTTGTTCCAAGAAAACTTTTTTGTGAAACGTACCGTTTGCGATTTATGGCCCATTTAAATACCGGTTTGTCTATCACGGCCGATATCTCTTGAAATATTAGATTAATCAATAAAACGAATTGAACAATTCTTAAAGATCCGTTTATTGTCTACAACTTTTGTGAAAAGCTTTTTTTTGTAATGTCCATACTTTTTGATTTATAAGACGTTTAAAATCTCTTATTCCGCCAAAAAGTTTTGGGCAACAAAAGGTGTTAAATTATACTTTCTACAATAATGACTCCAATAATATTTGCCCTAAAGTACATAGTTCCCGAGAAAACGTTTTTTTCAAGATGACGCTTAAAGATCCACCTGAATCTGTCAACATTTTGTTATTTTATGCTCAGTAAGTGATCATACACCTTATAATAAATAAATTGGGAACGAAAATTTGTAAGTTAAATTATATTTTTACTGGCCTTTAATATGAACTTTCAGATTTGTACGGCGTTAACTTTTCTTAGTCATACATTAAATTCAAATAAATTATCAGAATGTCGTTAAAAAATCGTACCAACTATCACCCTGTATCACCACGAAATGTACTTTACATTTCGTCATATGCAATGTTCTGGAGGTTTTTTTGCCATTTACTGACTTTTGGACTAACAAAAATGTCCGGCACGTATAAAATTTGTATCTATGGACAAAATACTTTCGGAATAAATTAATTTTACGTTGTGTCAAACCACCTCTCCGGATCACTGAAAAGAGGAAGTTGAACCCCCGATCATTTTCTCTTGGACCGTTATTTTTGTACGGCGTTGCGGAATAATGGGTTAGAAGAGGTATTGCAACTGTATGGAACCGATGCCGTACAGTATCAAATGACCAAATTTTCCCTCAAAAATTCCGGATTATCAATAATGTTTCCGACTTTGTGCATCACTATTTTTGTACGGCACTACGCGTTTACTCATTATTTTTCATGGATCTATTGGATGGTAAGAATGCCGTGCAGAAACAATGGATCAAAATGTACCCACTCTACTTGCACTTTTGAATTCTCACCTGCACTCAGTTGGACAGCTTACAAGTGACGGCATAGTGCTGAATCTTATTATTTTGTACCCGTCTATCATCCCACATATGTCTCCTGCTGGTTCATTTGACCCGTAAATTTTGTTCACGGGCCTGTAGTCTATTTCCCTTTAGTGTGGGATGTATGTATGTAAGACTCATCCATGTAGACGATATTTTTTCCTCTTTCGCGAAATTTGCGCATTTTATCGAGATATTCCATTCGTTTGAGGCTTACATCGTGCTTTTCCATTAAAACTTTTCGATTGTCTTCCATTTTAGTGAACCGAAATCCCATCTCGTGAAGTATTTTTCTCAACGTCTTTTCAGACCCATTGTAATTAATAGCTTCACATAATTTAGCTTTTAATGACTTTATTGTTGGCAGTTCATTAAATCGTAAGTGAAAATCATACACCATTCTTTGAACAACATCATAATCAAAATCGTCCATATCCAAACGAAATTGCTTTTTTGGTCTCCCTTTTTTTGGAGTGCTAAACTTAATTTCAGTAGAATGTGTTTCAGTACTGACTTCGTTTAATATATTGTTCAAAGTTCTTCTTGAAATTCCAGTGGCATTTGCAACTCGCGCTTGAACCTTCTTAAAATAACAACTTACAGTTTTATCTTCATTTTTTTTAAATCTGTCAGCTTAAAAATATTAAAAAGGTTAGAAAATATTTATAAACATTGTAGATAATTTGGCGTGACTGATCTCGTAAAGGTTTCCCTTTTTTTCCTAAAGATGCCATAGTACAACTTTAAATTATTTAAATTTGGGGGTGTTAACAACTCTATATATATTTTTTTAACTGGACGCGACCGCACTCTATCGCACTTGAACAACGACTGACAAAACGTCACATAGGTAGTGTGTGACGGAGATAATGCTCTACGAAGCCGAAATCAGCCGACTGTCTCCCTCCAAAGGCCGATGTGCAATACTTATCGCCGGGTACTGTAGAATGTTATTAACCGTTGTCTTCAAACAGATTTATGAATGATCTACTTTTGATGGAAAAAATCTCGTTTTCTTCGAAGTTCTTATTTATTTTTGTTTTTCTTTCAAATCAGCTATTAGTCGCGTCTGTCGCACGATGATTTTATCGGTTCATAAAATGTAACTTTTTGCGTGTGTCATAGTTCAAATTAGTTTTTGAGATCAGGAGGACGAAAAGCGGTGCTCTCGATTTTTTAAGTGAAAACTTCTTTTGTCGCGCGTAGGCTGTGAATTCAGCTGAAGCTCACGTTCGTAAATGAAAGAAATTTTCGGGTAAACTCGGATGATTTAGATGGTCATGGCCACGCCCTCCGATTTCACCCGCGTATTTTCTAAAGTGAGTTATCAAATTCTGAGATATTAGTTATCACTTCTATCGGCCGTCCCTATGACTGCCATTTTTTTTATCACAATTATGTTTCATCGCAAATTTGCATCATGTAAAGAGACGATGGTGAAGAGAAGTGAGTGATGGAAGTGTTTGCACGCAGACCCAGTAAATACGGTTAATGTATATGGAACAGGTCGACGCTCGAGGCTCGAGGCAGTGGTAACATGCGCGAACTGTTGGTCCCCAGGCTGGAGCTGGCTGCTGTCGCGCAAGCACCTGTCGGCGGCGTCGGCGCAGCTGCGCGAGCTGTGCGGCGTGTGCGCCGTGCTGCCGCCGGCCGGCGTGCCGTGCATCCTGTCGGCCTGCCTCGTGTCCACGGAGCCCGAGCCGGCGCTGCGCCTCATGGCCGACCGCTTCACGCCCGACGAGCGGTTCTCGCAGCACGCGCTGCACTCGGCGCTGCACACGCCGCGCGACGTCACCGCCACGCACATCCTCGTCTTCCCCACCTCGGCCACCACGCAGTCCAACCAGATGCCCTTCGAGCCGCCGCTCGCCAACGGCGAGGACAACGACATGATGTTCCTCAACGTGGACATGGGCGACGAGGACATGGGCGAGGAGAACATGAACGACATCTTCTCCACGGACATGTTCAACTCGATGTTCGCGCAGGGCTCGCCGCGGCGCGAGGAGGAGGGGCTGATGGACGAGGCCGCGCCCGCGCCGGCCGCCGGGGGCGCCGAGGACGCGGGCGGGGAGCCGGCCGGCACGGTGCTGCAGCAGCCGCTGGCGCTGGGCTACCTGGTGTCCACGGCGCCGCTGCCCGCCATGCCGGCGTGGTGGTGGGCGGGCTGCCCGCACCTGCGCGGCGCCTGCCCCGCCTTCCTGCGCTCGGCGCTGCACCTGCACGCGGGCTCGCTGCAGGCGGCCGACGACCTGGGCCTGCTGGTGCAGCGCCGCGACCTCAACGCGCACCCGCTGGACTCGCAGCTCACCACGGACGTGCTGCGCTACGTGCTCGAGGGGTACAACGCGCTCTCCTGGCTGGCGCTGGACGCCGCCACGGCCGACCGCGTCTCCTGCCTGCCGCTGCACGTGCAGCTGCTCATGCGCCTCTACCACACGGCCGCCGCGCTCGCCTAGCTCATCTAGCTCACACACCCACACGATACATCTATTCTATTTAGATAAATCAAGTTTCCATGTGTTCGTAAGCTCGGGTGCGTTGTCGCCGGCCGCCGGCGACCGGCGCTCGTATCCCGACGATCGTGATCGAGGCTTCGAGCCCGAATCCTCGGTGTGATCCTCACGCTGTCGTCTCTGCCGGCTTCGACGGTCATCGCTCGGGCTATGTATTAGGAAGTAAGATTAAGATTCGAGCGAGATAGGTAGAAAAATGTAAGGTCTAGCTAAGCCATAGTAGATTCTCATTGTATGATACCATCACCCCAAAGGTCCAATTTGGCGTACTGTCGTATGTCCGAGATTCTTCATAGATCACACATTTCATTCACATTACTTTGGGTTTCATTTACTTCTGTAACATTAGTCATCTTTTGATAACAAAAACATTTAAAAATAATTATGTATCGAAAACAGCTTTTCTATATCCATCTTTGTCATCCATATTGAAATAGAAACATAACATGTCATTTCAAAACAGACCTATCCAATGGACTTGGAAAGCAGCATTCAAAGTAGAAAACATTGCTGATCTCGGATGGGTCGTCCACCAGTTTATTACTTCCATTAGTGGTGTCCTGGACACATGCTCCATCTCTTGTCTCTTCCACGAAACCTCATATTAAAACATTTTACATGTTATTTAATTATTATTCAAATGTGATTTATTGCCATCTCCGACTTCCGAAAAGTTTTCTATCCTCAGTAAATGCTCAGAGATTGCTCAAATCTGATGTTAATAAAAAAATGTTTATCAAAGTAGCCTTTGGCTAAAGACAGATTGTAGACGAATGTAATAAAAATAGAACAGTCACTATGTATTAATTGCATTTTTGTGTCTTTTGGATGTTTGACAATGATTTTACATAAAAATAATTCCTTGGATGTGTTGTATGCTAAAAACTATAACAAGACGCAAAGACCATACAAAAAACTGGCAGTGTTGGAAGCTAGACGTAGAGCGCTCTCCACGACGTGATGACATCACCTACAAATATCGTCACAAGTCGAGTGCCGTTTTAAAGGTTTAGTTGTTGATATATATATTGTATTATTGTAATATATATTTTCGTTGTTATATTTAAACCGGTATGAATTACCAAAGGAGTTAGATATTTGTAGTGTTTTAGATATTTTTTACCAACAATTTTTAAACTTTTTTAAGTACCTAATCGTCCACATTGACTCATTCGTTTCGTTTTATAATTAAGGACCAGGAAAAAATGTTACTCATTAATTTATATAAAATATTATTTTTGTACAAACTTTTTTTTATGTTCATACAAAATGGGATTACAACTTTCTACAAGTTTATGAACGCGCGAATCATGTAGTTCAAGGACATGTTTAGAATGAATTATATTTATTTGGACAAATCTAACAATGAAACTTTTCATTTTGTGTCAGTTGGTTGTGCAAATGTAGCTGTTACTATAACCAAACTCAATTTATGTAAACTGTATTCATACACATATAATATGACTGTCTCCATAAGAGGATTGCCAAGTGAGATTACATTTCTCATGCCTATTGCCTTCTTGCCTTCACAGTAATGGGGTCTTGGTATGATAATTCTTAATCAATCAGAAATCACAGTGAAGAATATATGTCACCTAACTTATCAGGTTTCTCGTTAAATCTTCAGATTGAAGTCTACAAACTTTATGTAGTAATTCAAGTTAACTGATGGGTAATAGCAGCTACCTTATCACAACCTGCTCATATGACGATAAATACGAGGGAACAAGGCTCAAAGTTGCTCCAAATAGGACATTCCACCCGTGAATGTTGTTTTAAATTGATAATTTTCTATCAAACCAAATGGTGGATTAAAAGTAAAATATTTCTTATGATGTAATAAACCTCCGATCGGGACTAGGAACACCAATAGTTTACAGATTAGTTGATTAGTGATAACGAGAGCTCTAGGTCATGTTTGAATGTAGCATTTGTATAATTAGACAGTTTGTCCTTTTATAAACATATTGCTAATGAAATGAACTACAGAAGCAACGTTGCTGATGTTGATTCGTCGAATCTCCGACACTAGTTGTATTGAATTTTCTATTTTAATATATTACATAATGTGTAAGATATAGATAGTTTAAGCTACCAAGGCTGTCCCACCGTTACTTCAATTGGTTACATCAAAAGTGTAGCAATAAATATGTGTGGTTTCTTCGTAATTTGACAATTTTCATGTGTCTAATGATGTTTTGACAATACATTGATGATGCCGCCTATGAAAACAAAACTAGCAATCCTAACGCGTGCTGCGTGTTTGAAACCACTGATAAATTCATAAGAATACTGTAGCTTCGGGGAATAGTGTTGTGATTCAATTTCCCATTTCGTTTGTAATTTACGTAATTTAATTATGTGTTTAAAATTTACAAGCAAAAAGTAAGCCAGCAATGTAACGCTTGTTCACTAGTGTGTAGCGAGCGCCGGGTACCGGGTAAAGGTGGAGATGTGTGTTGGTAGGTTCGACTATCCATAGACGGGTGTGTGCTGTGAACTTGTAAATACGAAGTCCATCGCGTGCCGTACGTACGTGTGTTCGTTCAATTCAAGGAATCTGTCCCGCGGGAACCGATTCCGTTAACTCGGTTTTTGTATTGAACAAACATCCAGATAACTGTAAAGTATGTTTTGTTGCCTAGTACCTAATTTATGTATTACGAGTCGCATCGAGTGAGGGGTAGGCAATTGTACAGGTTGTAGGCGCACGCGCACTTAATAAATTATTGAACTGTAGGACGGCGCTAGCGCCGCGAGCGGCGACGCAGCCCGCGATAAGCCTAGTTGAAATTGAAATGTTTTAAATGTGTTACAGCATTTGAGAATATTTAATGATGTTGTATATAATTTATATTTTGTTTTGTAAAAGGACATTTGTAAATATAATAGTGTGTAGTATGAATTACCGTTAATTATTTGCCTACTTTGCCGATGTAATCTAGAGCACGTTTTGGAGGAACCACGGGGCTCGCGCGCGGTCGCGCGACCGGCGCGACCGCCCTGCGGGCGTGCCGATGAAACCACTCGTAATGTACAGTCGTTAGCGAGATTCTTAGTAGAATTAAATACTTTTAAGATTTCGTTTTTTGACATTTTTTGTTATTGTGAATTTTGTCAATTTTTTAGGGAATTGGGATTGTACTGTAAATAGACCTCACCATTTTTGTTTTATATTAATATAAGTGGAAAATCTGATGATTGATGTGGAAATCAAATTTTCTAAATGGAGCAATCATTAGATTCGTAAAACAAAATTAGTGTAATAATTGATATTAATATAACTTTATAAATAACTGTGAAAATAGGTAATAATAATTATGAATAAAAATATTACATATTTAAGCACTGTTTCATTTCCTGAATCATTAAGGCTATATGCTATCCTTATCTAAACAAAGAGATCGTTAAAGATATATTTATTTGCGTTCAACGTGACGCTTCGTTGTCGTTCTACTATTACGTAGGTACCGATATATTCGACTAAATAGTAGATTACGATCTTCTTCTGAGATCTGAGTCTATCAGTATTATGATTACGAAGAATTGTTCATTGGAGCTTGCCCAAAGCTTAATTAAAAATATTAAATGAGTCAATAGCCGGTACCCGTGCATTGTAAACGCGCCGCGGCGCCGGGACGTGGCCGGGATAAAAAACTAGATTTGGGTAAAAAATTACGGTATCGGATATGCCCTCTATCGTAATTATTTTGAATCGATTTTGTGCCTTGTCTAAAAATGGCGTATTGTAAATACCCTTAAATACCAATAGAGCATCCCCGATTATCATGTTATTATCTATACTAAACTTATGATACATAAAAGAACTCGGCAACTGAGCATAGAACAAATCACAGTACCTTTTACGGGTTTTTGCATGAGAAATCTTAACCTGTATGTCGTATTTCAACGTCCCCAACGAAGCTCCGGGCCTCCACACCAGGGATGTTACGGAGCTTCGACTCCGACTCCGTTATGTCGGAAGTTCCGATTAGTTTTACACCTCCGGTTCCGACTCCGATTCCGAAACTTTTGAATCGGAGGTTTTAATCGGATGTCGAAGCATAACTCAGCGGCGCGGCGCGGCGGCGCCCTGCGCCGACAGTAACGAACAGTTTCGCAGGAACATGCCACGCAGGGAGTCTCCCGCGCACGAGTGTAATGAAAAGTATACTAAATGAGCGCAACATAGAAAAACGCAAAATTCCAACACATATTAAATTTCCGCCAATATTATCGTGTCCACCAGGCTCGGTAGCGAGCGAATACTTTTTTGGTGGCGTCGATTTAATCTACAAGGGGGCGCCTAGTGCCAGAAAACGAAAAAAGGACATTTTCGACGTTACGAAACTGATGTTAAGAAACTAAAAACTATAACAAAAAAAATATTGACGTGTGGGTACAATCAATAAAAAGCACAATAACCAAATAGAATTTTAAAAATAGATCAGATTTTTTTACAGCAAAAAATTAAAATGGCACCTGAAAAAACTATTTTAATTCATGTACTCGAAATTACCAGCGATGACCCCACATTATTTTTTGATAATAAAATTTCTAATTTTACGTTCTATTAAAGTAACCGAACTACAGAATAAATATTACACCGAACACTTTTTAAATTTATGTTTAATTATTGAGTAATTAAATAAAACTTGGTTAAAAATTGACTCCTGATTTAATATTGATTTCCATGCTATTCTCGATTTTATGCATATCATATTAAGAAGGGCTTCGCGCGGGTGAAATCAGATTTTTTCCTGGCATTAGGCGCACTCTTAAGAAATATCTTAGACTGAGACAGCTTCAAAGCTTATGTTCATGACGTACATATTTATACACACTTTTGGTGTCAATGTATTTAATTTAATTTGTTTGAAAGCTTTTGTTCATTTAACATACTTTGTATGGCACTTTGCGATTCAATTAATTGAATTTTTTGTTTATTTTTGAATATTCAATTTTTTTTAATTTTTTTGTGATATTTCATGAAACAAAACAATGAAAAGTTTGAATGAATGTTTTATTTTTGTCCTAAAATAAAAATCTCTCTCCTACCACTACTTCTGACCCTACCTCCGACTCCGGTTCCGACTCCGACTCCGACTCCGATAAATCAAATTTAAAAACTCCGACTCCGACTTCGGTTCCGATAAGATCACCTCCGTTACATCCCTGCTCCACACCTCTAAATCCGGGCCTGACTGCACCGATTACCGTTGGTCTAGAGCTCTAGAGTACCATGGTACTTAGGTATGATGACTTACTAGGTCCATGAATCTGGTAGTTTTTTTTTTTAAAGTGAAAACTTTTACCACGCCGCAGACAGATTTTTCGTGGGGTGTGAATTGAATTCTAGCGTCACGCTCGGCGCTCGGAAATGATAACAAATTTTCGGGTAAATTCGGGACCATGGCCATTGGCAATCTAGAAATGTGAGCATTTCTAGATGGCCATGCTCATGGCCACCTAGTTCCTAGGCCTCCGGTTTCACCCGCGTAATTTCCAAAGTGAGCTATCAAATCTGAGTTGTAAGTTTTTACTTCTATCGGCAGTTCCTGCTGACAGACTGCCAATTTTTTTTTCAAACGTACAATACTTAATTGAAATAAAGTATCTCTCTATGTCAGCGCTGAAATTACATAATGTTATACATTTATTATTATCTCAGCCCATAAATTGTCCCATTGCAGAGCAAAGGCCTCTCTCCCCTCCCTCCCAATTTTCCCGGTTCAGGGTAGCGATTCTAAATGCAATCCGAATGGTTCAAAATCGGTTTGACAATCCCTGTCTTTGTCATGCTAAACACATAAGACAAAGACCGAGAGATGAGATTCCGTGTCGGATGCAACCGAATGGATTTAGAATCTCTACCCAGAACAGCAGTCCTCCAAAATTCCCTGTAAGTACCTATGTATCGAATACGGTCCGCCATCTCTTCCTGCTGGGTCGCCTGGCTGGTCGTATACGTTGTGGGACCCAATTAGTTGTTCGTTTGGCCCAGAGTTGTTCCGGAATTCGGCATGTAACCCCCCCAGTCCCATTTAAGCATGGCCACTCATACATACAATACACTTAGACTTTCACTGAATGTGAAAAAAAAAACTTATGTAACTTTTACTTTGCCAATATTTAAAAAATCAGATCGGATCAGCTGACATCTCAACGCAGATTATTTTGTCAATGTCAATTTTTCAAGGAAAAAGTCTGATTTTATTTATTTTTATTTTGCTTTTTCATTCAAGTTTTCTGAGAAGAAACACATGAATTAATTGAGTACAGTGATATTTTAATTAAAAAAGTGAAATCTTTTATATATGCATGAAGATTTGTTCTATGGTCCACTATTGTTGTATATTCATCAAACAAGCCAAATTCTAGAAAAAGACAGAAAGTATTTTTATACCAATTCTATCCTTATGCTCTATCAGCACCAATGACTATGAAGATAAACGAAAAGAATCTAAGTGCGTTCGCGTCTTCAGCTACTCCAGTAGACCGCGAGGGGTGGCTGGACATGAGAGCGGAGGTTGGTAAGAGTTACCAACGGCGATGGTTCACTCTCAAGGGGAATTTACTTTTTTATTTCGACAAAAAAGGAGACAAGGAACCTGTTGGTGTTATTATATTGGAAGGCTGTACAATTGGTAAGTTTTTATACAAATACAAAATATATTGTAACCTGTCTGATAGATTAGGTTTTTTAATGTAATTTTATTTTATATCTTATTCACTTTCAAAGCTCCATCACTATTAGGACTGTGACATTTTACTTGCATAGGAGCTAATTCACTATTATTGTAATAAACCACTACTAGATATTTACTGGCTAGTTATGTGGCTAGTCCACAAAATGTCTGTGAAAGTTATTTATATCTAAAACAATTATTGCCATTGTACCTTCAACTTATAGCTGTCTCATCTATATTGTCAGTATCTTGTATCTCAATACCACAAGATTTAAACACTTATTTTATTAGTCACAGAGTCCTGCCTCTGTGACTAATGAAATAAGAGAATCAGTGCCACCTAACTTGCAAAAAATATCCTAATAATCTAATTAGGTAGGTAATTACCTTAATGAATTAGGAATCAAGGTCTTTTCGAGAGTTAATTATGGTATGCACACATTTTCTATACATACTTATATAGATTTTATATATATTTAGATTTCCTATATATTTATAGATTTTCTATACATATATAGATTTTATATATATATATATAGATTTTCTATACATACTTTTTTATTACCTCTATATTTTTTCTTTTCTGTCGTCCTCATTTGAATATTCAAATTTTAAACTGTATTTAGTCACACTCTTGAAAGCATAGTTCAATAAAAGATTTTTTTAATGTTAAGGAAGTGATTGAATCTACATACATACAATAAGTTTCCTCGTCTGTGAGGCCACATGGAACAAAGACAGCCTCATCATTGAGACTAGTACTAGTGTTTACCCTCACCTGTGATATGACCTTGCTCACTCTTTTATCTACTTTCAATATAACCCAATGAAATTAGGCAAAAAAATGGAATAAAAAAACATTAAATTATGTAGTTTGGGGACTATAAAGGATCGATAGAGGGGTGCATTCTGAGCTTATATTCCAATTTGAGGGATTCTGGCATGGTCAGCTCAAGGTCATTTCGATGAAAACGTGTTTAATTAGATATCTCGAGAACTGTTAGTGTTAGGCAAAAAATTGTTAAGACCTTTTCTCTTCTAGATTAAATTTACTAACTTTTACGTCCACAACTTTTCTTTTTTTCTTCAATATTTTTCAAGTTATTGCTTCCGAAAGGCAAAAATTTAACTTTTTTTCCTCCCTTTCGCCATTTCCTCCCCAACCGTTCAATTTTATGAAACTTTACCGATAATCAAAAGTGTACATCTTTTAATAATAAACAACTTTTTCCTTGAACTTTTTTCTGTAGTGACAATACCTTCAGAGTTATGTTACTTTACCGAGCGAAATCCGCGCCACTGCGACACCTCCGCGACACTGCAAAAAATCCGCGACACCTCCGGTCTTAGGGCTGAACCCAAAATTCATTGTTGGATTGTGTCGGTGGGTTTCTTCTACACAGGGTTATGTGGGACAACAACGTTACCTACTTCGACATATGCCAGAAATACGTAACATACATAAAAAACACTACGGTACAGACGTGGTAATTGTAAAAAACCAAATAAGAAAAATACCCCTGGGACAGTCCGAGAGGAGGGGCGGAAGATCTGTCCACCGGTTGATAACAACGACGACCCTGGCGCGAATACGGAATTGAGATGCCCTACGTGCGGGAAAATTTACAAGAGACGAGCCTGGTACTTAAAGCACTTAAAGACACATGATGGTGTTGAAGCACGACAGCCGTCGGTCAGTACTTCGACAAACACTATGGATAGAGTTGACCCTCATATATCCCAAGGTGAACCATCGAGTGAAAACTACCAGGAGTCCATTGTCATCAGGACACGTCTTGGCATACCCAGCCTAAAAAATTCCACCTGGAAAGTTCATGACGAAAACTTTGCTATATTGTTAGAACATCCTGGTACAAAACAAGACCTAAACAGCCAAGTAGAAACTTTTCAGGACACCATCTATACTTACTTCTCTGAGCACTATCCACCATCAACTTATTATGCTCAAAATAACAAGGAAAATACATTCAAAATGAAATTGCGGAGGAAGAAGAGAGAGTTAATAAAACGTCTTCGTGTAGCTAAAACCATGTGCGACAACCATCTAAGTCACCAACTGTCCAGGGCTCTGAGATCAATCCTTAAATTAATACAAGGAATATCGCTACAAATCAGTAAAAATCGCGATAATCTTAACAGAGCTAAACACGAAGTAGACTTCGATAAAAACCCTTTTCAATACTCGAAAAATATTTTCAGAGAACAAAATGGGAAGCTTATCTTGACTAATGAGCAAATTTACGATCACTTTAAAAGCACATACGTAGTGCCTAAACGCGGGAGCTCGTACGTAGTACCAAACATCCAAAGACCTAATGATCCTCTGACAAACTTTCAAAGCACTCCACCTAGTGAAGAGGAAGTAAACTATCAAATTAAGAAGAAAACTACTAAATCAGCTCCAGGCCCTGATGGCATTCCCTACATAGTGTATAAAAAGTGTCCATCAGTTCGTAAACATATCTTAAATATATTCAGTAAGATCTGGTCAGGAAAGCAAATCCCAAAATCATTTGGAAGAGCAATTTTTGTCCTCATTCCTAAAATGCAAGAAGTAACTCATCCAAAAGACACTAGACCGATAGCCCTAACCAATACAATTTCTAAAATTTTTTTCAGTATATTGCAAACAAAAATGACCACATTTATGGCTAGCAATAGGTATTTCAGGCCCAACCACCAGAAAGGCTTCTTGCCTGGTATTTCTGGATGCCTGGAACACAATACATTACTAGCGGAAAGTTTGAAAGATGCCAGAACACATGAGAGACAAATAACAGTCTGCTGGATAGACCTAGAGAATGCATTTGGTTCCGTGCAGCATGAACTTATGTTATTTGCCCTAAAATGGTATAACTTTCCTGCTGTAATTATTGACATAATTAATTCATATTATAATCACTTAAAATTCGTTATAGCAGTAAACAAGGAATACTCAAAACCACTTAAATATAATGTGGGACTATTCCAAGGGTGCTGCTTATCACCAATAGTATTTAATATAGTTATAAATATTCTAGTAGATAAATTAATATCCCGTGAGAAGAAATGGGGCTACCGGTTTAAAATCAACAATAAGTACACTGAGTCAATTTTAGCCTTTGCAGACGACCTTGCAATACTTACACGAAATCCCAAACAGTGTCAAGAATTGTTGAATGATGTTGATGAGTTCTGTACATGGACAGAGGGAATGAGGGCAAAACCAAGTAAATGTCATTGTTTATGTCTGGGTAGACGAGATACCAAATATACTTCTTAATATCCGGGACTCTCCATAAGTGGCCAAAGAGTTGCCACAATTGCAGAGGCTGTGCCTTTCAAATTTCTTGGTAGAAAGATAGACTACAAAGGACGTACACCATCATTAGAGGTAGTTGTGGGAAATTTCATGAGCGACCTCAATAAGGTAGACCAACAGCCTATCAGCAATATCAAAAAAGCATGGATATATGACAACTATCTCACATCACGTCTCACTTGGCCTTTCCTAGTATATGACATCGGTAAAACCCTCCTCGCAAAACTAGATGCTAATGTCATAAAGATATTGAAGTCATGGTTTGGATTGGCACATCCGGCTGATCCCTCTACTCTATTTAGGGATCACAATAGTTTTGGCCTGAAACTAAAAAAACCATCCGAACTCTACAAACACCTAAGAGTTACAAAAACGCATGTTTTGGGAAAGTCGAAAGACGAATTAATCGCATCTCTCCCAAAAGACAAAAGCGCTTCGGACCTTGAATCTAGACTTCAATTCCACAAACAATTTATGGCAGGCGCGCAAGTAAATACAGCTGGGTTGGGTGCGAGAAAGAAAAGGGAAGACCGAGACATGGTAAAAACTTTCTACAACAAGACGAAAATGATAGTTACAAAGTGCACGCTATGAATTTAGAAATGCAAAGTGAGTGGTTAACCATAGGTGAGTTTTGTATCCCATTAGCTCTAAAGTGGCGCACCTTGCTATATGACTGGTCTCCTGCCTTATTAAAATTTTATCTGAACGCTTTCCAAATGACCCTCCCTGACCAGAGTAACTTGGTAAGGTGGGGAAAAGCCTCTGAAAAATGTTGCTATACTTGTAGTGAGGCGATATGTACAGCAAGGCACATATTGGTGGGATGCAAGGTGCTCCTTAATAGGGGTCATTACTCACAGCGCCATGACAGAGTACTTGAAATCATATGTGAAGCCGTAAGCCTTTCGGTAGCTAGAGCCCAAAAGGGATTGACGATAAACAAAAGACAAATTAACTTTGTAAAAGAGGGCTCAACTTCAAACTCCAAGAACAAGCCTTACTCCATCCTGGGTTCAGCACCTGATTGGACTATTTTAATGGACTCGTACGAAAAGCACTACAAAATCCCAGAGGATGTGGGTGTTTCGTCATCCAGACCGGACATTTTCCTTTTTTCTAGGGCTACGAAACGCATAGTCCTGGTAGAACTTACCGTACCGTGGGAAACTAATATACCTAAAGACCACGCGATGAAACAAAATAAGTATTACGACCTACAAAATGAATTAACAAAAAATGGCTATGTAGTTAATTTATACGCTGTAGAAGTAGGAGCGAGAGGTATACCAGCAAAATCTCTCTATAACCTGCTTAAAGACCTTGGGTTGTCCAGAAGTGCAGTAAGTTCTATACTAGAACGAGTTTCTAAAGCTGCACTAGTAGGATCATATCGGATTTGGCTGGGCAGGGAGAGAAATACGAGTAGTGAAGGTGAGTGTTGACGTACGTCAATATAAGGGGCCCCTTTTAAACCTACAGCCCGAGTCACAAGTCTTGGGGTCTATTCGAGATTTCTCTCTCTGCCACACGATGGACCCAGCACCCGCACGGTGAATCCATGGAATGCTAAGAAGTTCGTCTCTCTCGATGGCTATCCCAAAGGTATTTCCAACTTTGGCACCAATTCTGCCAAACGGCTGCGCCGATCCCAGCTGAAGCCATGTGCAGATATCATTTTCATCTACAATATGACCGTCACCACAACTCAAGATAAGTTTTTAGGCAACGAGAGCAATAAGACCAGATTCATCTAACTACTGAAAACTTTTCTCATCAAATCAGACATAGAGTTAGAGCAAGCCGTAGAGTCCGGCAAAATTCTCTTAGCCGTACTGATAATCAGACCATCCGCATCCTCTACGGCTCGCTTCACCTCTATGTCTGATTGAGTGTATCTGAGTGTATTTCTGGCGTATATCGGAGTAGGTGACGTGGTTGTCCCACATAAGCTTGTGTAGAAGAAACCCACCGACACAAACAAACAATGAAATTTGGGTTCAGCCCTAAGTCCGCAGGTGTCGCGGATTTATCGCAGTGTCGCGGAGGTGTCGCAGTGGCGCGGATTTCGCTCGGTAAAGTAACATAACTTCGAAGGTATTATTTATTTACTGAAAAAAGTGCAAGGACAAAGTTGTTCATTATTAAAAGATCTACACTTTTGATTATTGGTAAAGTTGCATAAAATTGAACGGTTGGGGAGGAAATGGCAAAAGGGAGGAAAAAAAGTAAAATTTTTGCCTTTCGGAAGCAATAACTTGAAAAACATTGATGAAAGAAAGAAAAGTGGTTACTATAAAAGTTAGTAAATTTAATGTAGAAGAGAAAAGGTCTCCACAATTTTTTGCCTAACACTAACAGTTCTCGAAATATCGAGTTAAACGCGTTTTAATCGAAATGACCTTGAGCTGACCATGCCAGAATCCCTCAAATTGGAATATATGCTCAGAATGCACCCCCCTATCGATCCTTTATAGTCCCCAAACTACATAATTTAATGTTTATTTATTTCCTTAATTGCACTGCATTAATATCTAATTTAACTAGTGAATTGTTAAAATAGGCTTTGGTCAAATCTATACTAATAGGATTAAAAAGAGAGAAACGATTTTAATTTTTGATTACAACTCAATCAGTATTCTGGTCATTGAACTGAAGGTTATGGGTTCGATTCCCAGCCAGAGTAAATATTTATGTGATTGATATCTTTTGCATGTATTTTTCCATAGTAGGTACAATCTTGCTTAGTTTAGGATTAGATGATGTGTGAAAAAGAGTTGACAAATATTTATTGTATATTATGTATTATTGAAGAATTCTTTGGAAATACTTGAAAAAAAATAGCACCGTTGTAAAATATTTTACTTTAATTTGTTAGGGGCTATATTGTTTTGTTATTCAGTCATTAAAGTCTGCCCGGGCCACTTGTATTGAAATAAAGCAGCTGAAGAGCTTTGGTTTTTGTTTGTTTGAGCATTCTAATCTATGGAACTATGCTAGATTTTAACAATTCATTTTACTTTTGAAAGTCTTACAATTTAAACAAAGGTTAACATAACAATAGGAGAAATAATGATGCAGCATATGAAGTTTTCAATGTTGTCATGTGTTTGTATTTTCAATAGAATTTGTCATATTATGGTTTGTTGCCATGGTAACTTAGAACAAACAACCATAAATTAGAGTAAGTCATTTATTTGTGTGCTAGTATGTCATTTATTTAATCTTGAAAATTGACAAAAAACCATGTACAAAAGTAGTTAAACTGATTGATAAAAAAAATATTACAAGATTGAAACTTATCACAAATCTAGAGTGGTTTCTTCTGGGTGAGCGCACTTCATCTTACACTGCATCATTGCTTTATATTAGGCAAGATGACAGTCAAGCACAAGCCTATTTTCCATTTAGTTATACAACTCCTGTGCCGGCTTGCCATAAACTTTTATTTAGTTTTGAGAATATTCACTTACTGTATCAACTTACAGTTAGGTATAAAAATTGCATCCAACTTGAGATACAGAATAGTTAATAGCTCAATGTATGGTCGTAATTTTTTTTATTGATTTATTAGTCAATTACATGATATCATCCAAGCGAAGCTGAAAGTCTTGAAATTTACGATAATGATATTGCAGAGTTAACAGAAGAGGAAGCGTACAGCTTCAAGATAGTGTTCCAGTGCGTGGGTGGGCGCACGTACTGGCTGTGCGCGAGCGCGCAGGGCGCTATGGAGGCCTGGATGAAGGCGCTCGCCTGCGCCAGCTACGACTACATGAAGCTCATGGTGGCCGACCTGCAGCGACAGCTCGACGAGGCGCAAGGTGAGCCCGGGAGCGAGCATGCTAGCTAACAGTTACGACTCCAAGGTGAGCCCGGGAGCGAGCATGCTAGCGAACAGCTACGACTACAAGGTGAGCCCGGGAGCGAGCATGCTAGCGAACAGCTACGACTACAAGGTGAGGCCGGGGGCGAGCTTACTAGCTAACAGTTACGGCTATAAGGTGAGCCCGGGACCGAGCATGCTAGCGAACAGCTACGACTACAAGGTGAGGCCGGGGGCGAGCTTACTAGCTAACAGTTACGGCTACAAGGTGAGCCCGGGAGCGAGCATGCTAGCGAACAGCTACGACTACAAGGTGAGGCCGCGGGCGAGCTTGCTAGCTAACAGTTACGGCTACAAGGTGAGCCCGGGAGCGAGCATGCTAGCGAACAGCTACGACTACAAGGTGAGGCCGGGGGCGAGCTTGCTAGCTAACAGTTACGGCTACAAGGTGAGCCCGGGAGCGAGCATGCTAGCGAACAGCTACGACTAAAAGGTGAGGCCGGGGGCGAGCTTGCTAGCTAACAGTTACGGCTACAAGGTGAGCCCGGGAGCGAGCATGCTAGCTAACAGCTACGACTACAAGGTGAGCCCGGGAGCGAGCTTGCTAGCTAACAGTTACGGCTACAAGGTGAGCCCGGGAGCGAGCACGTAGCTAACAGCTACGACTACAAGGTGAGCCCGGGAGCGAGCTTGCTAGCTAACAGTTACGGCTACAAGGTGAGCCCGGGAGCGAGCATGCTAGCTAACAATTACGGCTACAAGGTGAGCCCGGGAGCGAGCATGCTAGCTAACAGTTACGACTACAAGGTGAGGCCGGGGGCGAGCTTGCTAGCTAACAGTTACGGCTACAAGGTGAGCCCGGGAGCGAGCATGCTAGCTAACAGCTACGACTACAAGGTGAGCCCGGGAGCGAGCTTGCTAGCTAACAGTTACGGCTACAAGGTGAGCCCGGGAGCGAGCATGCTAGCTAACAGCTACGACTACAAGGTGAGCCCGGGAGCGAGCTTGCTAGCTAACAGTTACGGCTACAAGGTGAGCCCGGGAGCGAGCATGCTAGCTAACAGTTACGGCTACAAGGTGAGCCCGGGAGCGAGCATGCTAGCTAACAGTTACGACTACAAGGTGAGGCCGGGGGCGAGCTTGCTAGCTAACAGTTACGGCTACAAGGTGAGCCCGGGAGCGAGCATGCTAGCTAACAGCTACGACTACAAGGTGAGCCCGGGAGCGAGCTTGCTAGCTAACAGTTACGACTACAAGGTGAGCCCGGGAGCGAGCATGCTAGCTAACAGTTACGACTACAAGGTGAGGCCGGGGGCGAGCTTGCTAGCTAACAGTTACGGCTACAAGGTGAGCCCGGGAGCGAGCATGCTAGCTAACAGCTACGACTACAAGGTGAGCCCGGGAGCGAGCTTGCTAGCTAACAGTTACGGCTACAAGGTGAGCCCGCCGCGTGTACTACCTACTGGTAGTACACAACGGACTCCAAGCATCTACGCTACGCCCTAATTTTTTTCTGAATCGCGTACCGCCCCCCTTTAGGCCTGCAGCACCCACAAGGGGGCGTTATCGCCACTTTGGGAAAGGCTGCTCTAGGATATCACTAGCTATGACTCTCTCCTTGCGAGAGAAGGGCGTGAGTCGTAGAAGTCCATTATTAGTGAGATGTTTATGATGTTAGGGTAGAAAGTTGATCTGAGAGTGTTGTGTTTAGCAGAAGAGGCGGCGGCAGCGGCGGCGGTGGCCGAGGCGGCGGCGGCGGGGGGGGCGCCGGCGGACGAGGAGCCGCGCGTGCCGCCGCGCGGACAGCGGCTCAACCCCTTCAACCGGCCCGCAGACGGGGACGGCCGCGCCGTGCCTGGCAGCCGGCACCGTGAGTACACACACACATACACGCTCGCATGAAGGTCGTCACTAGGGGAAATCGAAGTGGGCCCTCGCCTACTCGCTCGCATGAAGAGGCGTCGCTAAGGGAAATCGAAGTGGCCCCTCGTCTACTCGCTCGCATGAAGAGGCGTCACTAGGGGAAATCGAAGTGGGCCCTCGCCTATTCGCTCGCATGGAGAGGCGTCACTAGGAGAAATCGAAGTGGGACCTCGCCTACTCGCTCGCATGAAGGTCGTCACTAGGGGAAATCGAAGTGGGCCCTCGCCTACTCGCTCGCATGAAGAGGCGTCACTAGGAGAAATCGAAGTGGGCCCTCGCCTACTCGCTCGCATGAAGAGGCGTCACTAGGGGAAATCGAAGTGGGCCCTCGCCTACTCGCTCGCATGAAGAGGCGTCACTAGGAGAAATCGAAGTGGGACCTCGCCTACTCGCTCGCATGAAGGTCGTCACTAGGGGAAATCGAAGTGGGCCCTCGCCTACTCGCTCGCATGAAGAGGCGTCACTAGGAGAAATCGAAGTGGGCCCTCGCCTACTCGCTCGCATGAAGAGGCGTCACTAGGAGAAATCGAAGTGGGCCCTCGCCTACTCGCTCGCATGAAGAGGCGTCACTAGGAGAAATCGAAGTGGGCCCTCGCCTACTCGCTCGCATGAAGAGGCGTCACTAGGAGAAATCGAAGTGGGACCTCGCCTACTTGCTTGCATGAAGGGGCGTCACTAGGCGAAGTCGAAGTGGGCCCTCGCCTACTCGCTCGCATGAAGAGGCGTTACTAGGGGAAATCGAAGTGGCCCCTCGTCTACTCGCTCGCATGAAGAGGCGTCACTAGGGGAAATCGAAGTGGGCCCTCGCCTACTCGCTCGCATGAAGAGGCGTCACTAGGAGAAATCGAAGTGGGACCTCGCCTACTTGCTTGCATGAAGGGGCGTCACTAGGCGAAGTCGAAGTGGGCTCTCCCCTACGACCTCGCACTTAAAAACCCTCGCGAGGCTTCTAATACAGTGTCACCAGAATTAAAATCCCCGAACACAGCTATGTTTTTTGAAGTGAAAACTTATTTTGGTGCATCACAGACAAATTTTTCGTTGGCTGTGAATTTAATTCTAGCGTCACTTTCAGGAATGATAAAGAAAATTTTGGGTGAACTCGGGACCATGGCCATTAGCATTGACCATGGCCTTTTATCACTAGAAGTTTCCTCACAATATTTTCTTCTAAATTAAATAAAATGCTAAAAAAATAATGGCCACACTAGTCACTTTCCTAAACCTGTAATATGTAACAAAATACAACTCTTAGATTTACCTCCTAGACCTACTTTTCCATGTTTAGTAAGATACATTTATTGGGTAGGCCGTTGCTACACTTTGATTGTATAGCTTACCTTAGATTACAAGATTAATGACATAATTAACATACTAAATAAACCACTATTATTGGTAATTGGAATTTAAAAAAAAAAACGATTTGAACTTGACAAAAGTTTGAAATACATTGTGACACACCATTTCCGTATTTTTAGTAGAGTAAAGTAATTGAGTATTTGTAGTACGGGACCGTGTCTGTGTAGCACTGGACAGTATCTGATGTCGCGTTGTGTGTGTTTGCAGACAAGGAGAACGTCCGGGCCGAGGCGCCGCGTAAGAAGGTCCCGTTCCGCGACATCCACACGGCGTTCGGGCGCCGCATCCTCGCAGACCGCGTGCAGTGGAAGGCCAAGCTCAAGGACCAGAAGAGACAGGAGGTGGCGCTTATACAACTCTGAACGCGGCGGCTGCAGTGTCATGACTTGACGAAGACAACTTGCAGTGGTAGATGATTGTATAGTCCTATATTCCAATGTCAATAGTAGAATCGTTTACGGTATCATAAGACGAAGTACGAATACGTAGCCTGTGCGTAATCATCTTGTGAAATGAGATATGAACGTTTCCAGATGAAACAAACAATTGATTCAATAAAATTCTAATATATAGACCCTGTTTACTGTTGAACATGACTTCAACATATTATTAGTCTTTTTTGTCTTTCAAGTTTAGTCAAGGTTTATTATCGGCCTCATTGACCTATATTTTGATAATTTAAATTTGTGAAGCTGACCAATTTTTTTGTTTGGTTTTTGTTCTCCATTTATTATCATTGGTTTAACATGCTAGACTGATGGAAAAATCTCAAGTTCACATGGAGTTTATTTAATGTTACGTACGTACTGAAAAAGCAAATAGTGGCTGTGGTTATGTAGATCTAAAATACACTATAGTATGTAGTCTGTAATTGTTTTTCTTCTAAAGCCTCAGTTCTGTTCCAACTTGACTTTAGTTAGCTTGACTTAGGTAAATTTAAGTCACGAGTATGCTTACTTCAACGGAATCCGCTCAATTGACTGTCTGAACTTTACCTAAGTTCAGACAGTCACGCATCAGAACATAGTTTCAGCTCCGTTCGCAGGCCATCAGTCGCAATTAACTCCAAGTTAAAGCAGTTAAAATGTATTAACGTTTAGTAAAGTATTACGGGACGATAACGTACACGTTGCGTATTCGTATTTTCGCCTACAGACTGCCATGCGTGACTGCGATCGTTTAAAGGGAACTCGTGAAAACGTGCCAATCAACTTTCATCTTTATTGTTATCCAAATAAAGGTTTAAAGATTTTTTTGGTCCATTTTAACAGATTTTCTTTAGATGAAACTGAGTTTTAACACCCCCAAATTGAAAATAAGATTGAGGCTATTATTTTATACTATTTATACAACATAATCACAATTGGAGGTTGATTCTCTAACGTATGACCGATAAAATCAGCAGCACTAAAACTGCAATTTTTATTGCGTTATTGGACGCATTGTAAAGAAGTAAAGATTGTTCGAAACAAGATCAAGGATCAAGTCCTTTTATTATTAATTAATATATTATTTATATGCGTATATGTTTAATTTTATTAATATTTACGTAACCCCTTTTACGTTTACCCTGTAGATGTTCCAACCTGTGTCCTTTTATTATAAATTGATAACCGATTTTTTCTTACCGACGAAGATTATTTATCACAGCGGTATCGACAAAATAATATTGCCCTGATCTTTGCGAATTTCTTGGTTTCAGCGTAACTTTAAAATTTTCGTAACATTCACATTCATTGCTCATGTTTTCATTCGTAATCTTACGAATCAAAGTATTGATTGTGTTCTAATTTTTATGATTTTTGTCGTAAATTTAATCTTATAAAAGACTTTTCGTGCAGTAAATACAGACATGGAATCTTCCAAAATCATTGAAAGTTTCATGAATTGTTTTTATCCAAAACCAACCTTATATCAAGTAGAACAAAGCCACTGTTGACCAGTGTAGTCGTCGTTGGACATATGCGGCTGTTTGCTGGTGCATCCTAACAATTACCGGTGTACTTAAGATTAGTTATAATTAGTTATTGGGATTGAGACAGGTGTTGATTGATTCGTTTTGAATTTATTTGTAGGTTTTTGAAGATTCATTTGAAGATTAGCTATCCCAAATACTTCTTTGGATAGTCGTTTCTTAGCCAGCGAAGTCTGCCCGTAAAGACAAATGAGACGCGTCTTTTGGGTTGACTCCCAAAAGACGCCTGAATTTCTCAGTCTAACCATGTTTACGGTAAACGAACATTTTCACAAATTTAGCGGATTCATTATTATTCATTGAACAAACCTAGTGGCGAGAACGTCACATTTCACAAACGAGTAGTTGTGGGTTTGAACCCCGGTATCTGGTGTTTTTCCATGTACAAGTCGTTATTTCCACTAGCATAAACGGTTAAGGAAAGCGTAGAGAAAACATCGTGTTCCAAGTACCAAGAAACATATTTCCAGGACACTTGGTACTTGGTATCCGCCAACTTGTATTTGGCCAGAGTGGTAAATCTTTCTCTGTCTCTTTATGAGGGAAAACTCGTAGTTCTAGCAGTGAGAATACAAAGTTTGCTTTTTTTGAGAAGGACCTGTAGTAGCTGGCTTCGATTTACTATCTAACGGACTTTGGGTTAGCGCATTCGGTGCAGGACACGAGAAACCTAATCCGACTTACAAACCATGCTTACGCTGTTTAGCATACAATTGTTACGATACGATAAGGAGTAGGGACCATTTGCAACCTAATTCTAGTGCTCTTTTGTTCGATCCTGCTTTTTTCTAAGTCGCTTTCTCCCGGCTCCCCACCACGACCGCAATTCTGTCCCTGTTGGCTGTTGGTCATTAGTTAGTTAATGTTGGGGTATGGTCAACCATAGTCAAGTCAGTAGTCAAGTAGTCATAGTAGTCAAGAGACCCTAGCCCGAAGTCTGTGAGATTGATCTCACATAGGGTCTCTTAGCATTTTATCAGCCAAATCACCCATCACGAAACTAATATTAAAATGCATCTTCAAAACTCAGCTAGCGGTATTAAATTGTATAAAGAGACCCATTAATCACATGAGGTATGTATTATTAAATACCTTCTTCGCCCCGGTGATAAATCACGTAAGTGAAAATTATGAAGTATTATTTTCTAGCAAGTCTACTGCTTCTTGCTAAAAGTATTACGTGATATTTTTGGGACCTCTTCCTCTACCTTCCCAAAGTAAACTTGATGAGTATCGATTCGATCACCCTCCCCTCTCCAAAGCCTCGCGTTATTAATGGACGCCCCCTAAGTTCTTAGGAGTGGTACTGCAATGGGTTATTTCTCAACAGGCATTATAATATAATGACTGTTGAATATGGCTGACATTTAAATTAAAACATTTTAGGTAAACTCTAGTTCTTGAATTAAATATGTCGTGATATAGAATAATGGTCATTTTCAGAATAATGTTGAGTTATAATCATGGAATCTTAGTAGTAGCAGGAATCTTTGCATAGTCCGCCTGCCACATCTCTCTAGCCCAAACCAGTAACGTAATATACGTTACTATGTATTGGTTTGAGGGGTAATGTTTCCAGAGAAATAGATAAATCTTCTTGTATATCCGGGTGACGAGCACAGTACATTACTTAGGTAGTAGCTCGTCATATTCAACTGTGCTTTTATGGGTATAAGAGTGTTGCTTACCAACAGCCGTAAAGCGTGGTTGACCCGTCATCTTGTATTATCTAAAAAAGCAGATATGAGTTAATTTCAAGTCTGTACAGGGTTACTGAATCAGACTGCAACCGTTTAAGAGCATGGTCTGTATATTTAAACAAACAATACTTGTTCAACAACTTTTGTTAAAACTTACATTTTTTTATATTTTGTTGTCCTCTCATAGTCATACTCATACTCGTTTATTGCATACTCTCTGTACATGTCAATAAGTTCTAGTAGGTAATAATACATTTCAAAATAATAATTAACATTAAGTTATCTATTATATAATATATTTATCTAGTACTGTTTGACGCTATGCACATTGGCACTTCTTTTATCCAGCGTTAAAGAGTGCGCACGCTCTTGTTGCGAAAAGTACGATTTTTTAAAGAGTGTAGAACAAAAGTTGACATATTTAGTCTATTTAACATGCCCTTAGAAGGATGCAGGCTGACTACCAATAACTCTGTTTATTTAGTTTAGTTAATTAGTATGGAAGTATGTATGTATTTTATGGTAAACGGATCAGTATTAAAATACAGACGCAGATGAAGTATATTTTTCGAAGTAGTGGATTTAAAAGTAAATCAAGTAAGCAAGTAGTATTTGCAATTTTTCTCTTTTTGTTAACTTGTTAAATATGATTGATGATAGTATTGTAAAAATATTTGGTCGTAGGTAAAAATAGCCGGTTTGCCCAATGGCAAACATATATGTTGACTATATTCATAAACATATATTCAACATGTATGTTGAATATGTTGACCTATACGACAGGTAACATGGCGTATAGCAATTTAAATTAATTCACCCTTAGTAATAAAAAAAATTGATAAGCTTGATAATGCATAATAATTGCAACCTTTACACCGTGCCTGTATTTCCCATGATTGATAACCAAAACCAGGGTGTGTAAAATTGTCAATAGCTGCATTTTATAATAAAACGTGAGAGGAAACAACCCTGCGGTGGGTTAAGTTAGTGTATAATCGTACGGTACGTCGTTAGATTATAATCTGACGGTATTTACAATTTTACCGTGACGTAAAAATAAGTTATTTATGTATAATTCAAGAATTTACAGCTGGTCTAGTAGGGAGAACGCCGCCTGCGTGTTCGGAGCCCCGGGTTCGAATCCCACTCGCACCCCTGCCTTTTCGAAGTCATGTGCGTAATGCCGCTAACTTAAAACCAGCGAAGGAAAACATCGTGAGGAAACCTATCATCATCATTCATCAACAGCCCACTAAACGTTCCCACTGGGACTCGGGGCCTTCTCTCGCAAGGAGAGAGTTGAGGCCATAATCCACCACGCTGACCCAGTGCGGGTTGGTGGATGACACATGACCTCGAAAGATTCTAGGAACATGTCGGTTTCCTCACCATGTTTTCCCTCACCGTTTTAAGTTAGCGGCATTACGCACATGACTTCGAAAAGACAGTGGTGCGTGTGGGGTTTGAACCCGGGGTCTCCGGATCGGCAGTCGCCGGTCTTCTCCCGACTAGACCAGCCGTAACTTATATGTATCTAGAATCTTTAGAGGGTATGTGTCATCCACCATGAGGATCAAGAATGGGTGTACTTGATCAGCATCGTGGATTATAGCCTTGACTCTCTCCTTGGGAGAGAAATCCCCGAGTCCCAGACGTGGGAACATTTACTGGGCTGCTTATCCTTTATAGAGGTACATAAATACATATAATCCAACAATAAAGTAATACCACTCGGTCACAGCAATTCTACTCAATGATAGGTCTAGTTTTACCGGAGTGCATTTTAGTTGTCAACAATCAGTTCAAATGGCACGGCTCAAATTCCTGAAAAATATCTTGGTGCAAATAATTATTAAGATTATTTAATTAATTACTAGTATGAGACACTATTATAATTTATTAGCTTCCTAAGAGTTGTAAGATAGTGATTATGAATTACTACGCTTTCAGTTATGTGTTGCTTGCCAAAATGTATCTGTTAAATTATTATGTGTATGGCCTTAAATATTTTGTAATAAATTATTATTATGAATACCTTGTGTTACATATTAAGTTTAATATATTAGTTCCTCTTCAAAACGGTATTTTATTTTTTGTTAAATGAAAATGATTAGAAATCAAGTTTGAAGAAAGTGAATAAGACGTCGGTCAACATGTGGCTGTTAAGTGTAAACATGGTGTAAATGCAAACCATACTATTGCTATCAAGATCAAGTTTAGCATGTTTATGTGGTAAAAGCTACGATCACGCGTGCGCACTCTCTCCTTGAAAAAGGGCGCTGAACGCAATCGAAACTTGAGTCGGACTGTACCTACTATTTCAAACGTGAGTTACTTACCTGCTGTATTTATCTCAATTTTTTTTTAAAAAGAGTGACGAGACGAGCAGGGCATTTGGTAAGCAACATGCCTGCCACATAACAGCACAGTGACACGTAGCTATTGTAACATGGAGAATCTTACCTACCTACCTAGAATGTGAAGAAGTGCATTACCTAGCACTGCACTGCGCTCGCCATCCAGAGATCTAAGTTGTTATATCTCTAAGCCCTGTAATTCCTTTGGAAACATTGCCCTTTACACCGGAACACAGTAATATTTGCACATTACTGTTTCTTGGCGGTAGAATAAATGGCAAAGGTGTGGTACTTCCCCAGGCGGACTCTGGCAAGAGTCCTACACCTACTTGTGTCTGCACGCTATAAATAGCTAATCTCTTACTAGTGCTTAATTCGAACTTCACTTATCTCGGTCACTCACGTCCATACTCAGAACGTGTCTTAAACCGCAGCCTCCTGATGTACCTATAATCGAACAACCTCGTCGGTGACACCGACAATACGGGTTTCGATGAAACCGCGAACATTCTAGCGTACCTACGTCACGCACATCCGGAGTGAAGCTATCGAGAAACACTTGCATGGAGTGTCTCTATCAAGTCTCTCTGGATATATGAAGGCTTACGACAGGGTTTGACACGATGACCTTATAAGCAAGCTTTCTACTTATGGTTTGTCTCCAGATTTTATATCATGAGTATCGGGCATTTTGAAGGATCGATCCATACGAGTCATTGTTGATCAAATGGTTATCAATGCCAGAGTTCCTCAGGGGTCGGTACTTTCTGTTATAAATCAACGGCCTGTTGAAGGAAGCCTGGAATGGGGCGAACCCAATCGAGTCAAGTTTAATGAGGGAAATACGCAGTGCAGGCGTGTCTGTTCTCCGCCAAACAAGAGTCCTTTCTAACAGACTCCTCCTACCTTTCGAGGTGTAGGAATCCGTGGCGGTTTCTGACCATATCGAGCTTTTGGGCGTTACTTTGACATCTACGCTCAATTTTGGCTCGTAGGTAAATCGAGCAAAAGGCTGTATTAGCTGCCAAAAAACTAGAAGTGCGAAGGTACTTCAAGTCTGAGCAGTTGCTCACGTTATAAAGAAAATATTCGCTTTTCTAAGGATTACAAAGGTACTGTTCGCACCTTTGGCATGAGTGTGCAAACATTACTGTATTCCGGTTTGAAGGAAAATGTTTCCAGATAAATTATTGGTCTAAGAGATAAAACACCACCTTTTATCTCCGGGTGACGAGCGCAGTAGGTACGGTGCTAGTTCATGATTTGAACTCTTCATGTTCCAATAGCTGCGTGTCACTGTGCTGTCATGGGCATGCATGTTGTTTACCATCAGGGACATGTCCTGCTCGTCTCGTCCCTCTATACCATGAAAAAAAAGTGCGTAATGCCACTAACTTAAAAACGGAGAAGGAAAACATTGTTAATGAAAATTTCAGTGGATTTAGTGTAGTAGAAGTGTTGATCAGAAAAAGAAGACCCATTATAAGTCACTCACGACCCTACATAAATATTCCCTACGGCACTACTGGTAGAACGTTTTAGTATCTACTTAGTAGTGTCAATGGTAACAAAGATGTAAAATTACCCACGACGCTACCAGTAGTGCAGCTTGGTAGTGCGGTGAGGAAGATTTTTTTTTTTTTTTTAAATGAACCTTTTGTAAAATACATCAATTTCAAAAGCTACTCCTAGAAATAAAAGCTCAGTTTGTATTAAGTACATCATTTATTTTTAAAAATCTTTGTTATAATAAATTCAACACTATACAAAGGCAACTTGCATAATCAGCCTCATAAAATATGTTAAAATTTACTAGACGCATAAACACTTCTTTCATTACATGCATAAAGTATCCGAATGTTGCCAGCTCCTTCAAAACAAACACAGTTTAGCAGGCTGACCCTGCAACTCGTCAAATATGCACACCGAAAAAAAAAAAAGTAACATAAGTTATTTTTGTATATATTCATATGCACATAACTCGAGCTACAACTAGATACAATGTACATAAAGTAGGAGACGCGTAATTACAATGCGAACGGTTTTGGTATTACATTTCTTCATTTCTCTACGCAACTAGATAACATTGAGCAATAAGACATCCTCGTACGATTTATATGGTTCCTTTTAAGCGAAGTCAGTGCTGTACACAACAAGGTGAAGGTCGGGGTTGGAAGACAATGCCCTGAGGATCGTGGTAACGGCTGGCGGCTACACTGTCAGCTACAGCGAGCGGCACACGAGGCGCGGCCGCGGGCGCAACGTACTACAGCAATACTATAATAATTACGATATTAGAGATAAGCATATTAGCATTCTTTACAGAAAATAGCTTTAAATTTAAGCCAGTTTGCGATTTGCATATTACTTATCTCATGGCTCAGGATAGATACATACCATGTATTCTATCGTGAATTGCCATTTCGTAGTTGTCTCGTAATCGATGTTTTTTTTATTAATATCGCTAACAGTAGTACTGTTTCGTTATTGCGCAAGCGTCAGCGTCTCGTATGCAACGAGAATACATGTTAAATAGTGTTCTTATATGTATTATTTACTACAAACTAAATATAAATTTTGCCTCTTGTTCGAGCGCGGCTAGTGGCGCGTGCGCCGGCGCCGCTGAAACTGATACTTTTATATAGTTTCCAATACAAAATTGAGTTTCATAAACGCACGCGCAAGTAGCCGTGCCTAATAATATTCATTATAGTTATATAATAAAATATATGCTTGTATAATTTGATCTGTGCGCGAAATATTTTAAAAGGCGAATTTTATTCTTTAAAAAAAAACTGTTTCAAACCTCATCTACATCATACATGAGTATTGGAAAATAAAATCTAAATACTTTAAAAAGTGTTAAGTTTTAAACTTTAGGAAGGAAGTAACAGAGCAGTATGTTTTAGGAAGAATCACAAATTATACTTTTAATAAACTAATTTAAAAACGCACAAACGATACAAGTCCCTTATTTACGCTCCAATACTTAAAAGATACAAGTATAAAATATGAAAAAATATTTGGTAACAATTAGAATAAAACAAAACATTTCTACACTATATACAGGGTGTTAAAGTTACAGAGCAGCATCACTAACCAGACAACTAGACCTAAACTTAGTCATTCACAAACATCGCAAATTAAATATTTAAAAAAAAAAAGAATTAAATAGTGTCTTAACTAGAGTTGTCATACATCATGGACATGCATACATTTGTGTGGTGGGGTGGGTGGTAGTTAGTCTGGCCACTTTTTAATACATTACATACAAAGACGTTATTATTTGGTCATCGAGTGCAAACAGTACATCTTAACTGTAAAATAATCTACTATTAAATCGAGCATAACTTCGAGTACTGAAGTATTTCAGTGTACCTCGAAGGATTATAAATATCGTTACTATACCTGTGTACATTAGGTAAGATTACGATCACTAGCTCTACTTCCGTATACTTAAGAAATCCGAAAACGGTGCAAAATTTATTAGTCATCAAATCAGTCGATTAGTTACCATTAAATTTATATTAATGTTCATAAGTTATGAATCAAGTGCGAGTAACAAAAGCCGTGGCCAGGTGCTAGCGTGGTGGGTGTGCTTAAAAGTTAACGCGTTATTTTGGACCTAGGGGTGTTTGGTTAAGGTTCATTGTTGTGTGTTCACGTCTCGAATAGCTTCTTTCGCTCCGCGACCATCCCGACGAGCGGCCGCGCGCTCGCCCGCTCGCTCGCGGAGCAGCGGCGAGCCGGCTTTAGTTCTGTGGACAAGAAATTAACTTTCAATGATAATGTTTTGGTAAATATAACTTAACAGGTTTATTCAAAGCATGTCAAATTTCCACAGACAAAATAAATAAAAAAATACAAATCAAATTAGGTCAAAGAGACCACCCCGCACTGACCCCTGCCCGACGTTGCCCAGAACATTCGCTGCGTACTTTGTATGGCAGGGGAGATCTGCTGAGTCAAAAACCAACCTACTCGATGGTCACTCGTCATCTCCCTCAAACCTACCAGGAACAATCCCACATAATGCACAAGTACGAAGTACGTGGGTACAAATATGGACCTACATTTGGAAATAAAAGATCTCTGTCACATAAAAGATATGAAATCAACATTTATAATTGGTAGCTGCACAAGATCAACTCGTATATAACATCAATTTCACAAAGGTATTTTTATATACATTGACACGGGTACTTAAATAATATAGTTGTATAACATTTCCGGTGGTTCTTGCCGGATGAATGTATAATTGTGCACAGTAAATCTTAGAACCGAACACCAAAAGTGCATGCGCCGTAATACCAGTGTTCAACATGGAAGTATTCACCCGCTATGTGCAAAGGAAGCTGGTTTAAGGTCTGTAGGGGAAGTAGGGCAGCAGTTACCTGGACGGGCGAGAGCTGCAGGTTCCTCGTGGTCTCCGTCTTCGCGAACTGGATCTTGGCGGGGCGCGAGGGACGCGGCGCCTCCAGCAGGGGGCTCCCCCGGGGCCTCGTCTGTACCCACACACACGCACCGTCACGATAATACAGGGGAAACAGGAAGAAGAGTCGTGAGATACACGCTACACACGGTGCGCACGCTCGCTCTATACACTCCATGCCATTTAACTTCAACGTACAACACCGAAAATTCTATTCATGGATTTTTTGAGTTTCCATTAATGTCTAAGCCACACCCAGACCATTGTTTAAGGCATTGCGTTATTGCGTCGCAAAATTATCGGAATAAAATCTCGTCGCTAAGGGCTGCAATTCCTCAAGGTAGCTGAAGAACTACCGAGGTTGCAAAGACTTCGTGGTACGAGAATAATTCAAATGTGTATTATTTCAGTGATTTGTTTTGAAGTTGAATGGCAAGGGGTCCATCATACATCCCTGTGTAAGACTCGCTCTAGTCTGGCTTTCTAAATATTATCTGTTATTCTATGGTTCGAAGTAAGATACTCTAAGTTAAGATAACAAGAGCTATGCGTGTTTTTAAGCATCAGACATTGCAAAATCCAAAAATTACGTGTTCCATCAAAACTACAACATACTTAAAGAAGAAGTGATAAGTATTACACAAAGTGATCTTTTGGTAAGTACATATTTACAATTTCTAAACACACCACTAGTCCTACAGATACAACGTTAGTTTCTCTCATGTTCTTAGGTTTTATTCTGTAAGTAGCTAGGATATGTTTTAGATTTAATGAAAATATTTTTTCAATTTCGAGAAACAGCCGTTAAAACTGCTCAATAATACCACAACAAATATCCTCAGGAAACTTTTAACACACAAATATAAGTACCCAACCACAAAAGTGTTTTTTTTTCCATTGAAGGTGTGCCAAAAGTTTTATTTAGCGTATTTGATACTAATTAATTAATTAATATTGTCCACGCTTCTGTCTTTTATATGGGATTGGATGGTCATTTACGCATATTAAAATTTTCCTGGGTGTACAATAGTAAGATATCGTAGCATGAAAGTCTTTTGTTGAATAATTGAAGTGGTACCTTTAGTGGGTGTATGGGTAAATTAGTTTATCCATACCTACTCGTAATATTCCGAGAGGTGGCAGCAAATTTTGGGGTGGGTAGATATTTGAGACAAGCCAAAACTTGTCACGTAACGATCTTATTATATACATATACCACACGGAACACGGAGGTACAGACCCGGGGGTCTACCGCCTAACGAAAACGCTTTGACGCTTTGACATTGGCCGTCTCTTTCATTTCAAGCGAGAAGAAAAGAGACAGCAATGTCAAAGCGTTTTCGTTAGGCGGTAGACCCCCTGGCTGGTGAGTAGCGAGGCAAAATGAATCCCTCAATTCAGATCACCTGGCAGGTAGAAAGCAGCACCAAAATAATATATATTTCTGAGAATCCCAATGTTTTAGTTATAAACGATACCCAATTAAAATTTCAAATTCCGTCACATAAATTTTTTATATTTTTTGAAAAACAGTTTTGCACGCGTTTGGCAATATTAAAACCCCGACTAAATCGTATGGCTTATTGTTTTAAAATTCTTTAAACATTAAAGAACAATATTTAAAAATAGCATGTTGCCTCAAACATTAGACAAATAATACAAAAAAATTGGCAGTCATAGGAACTGCCGATAGAAGTGAAAACTTATAACTCAGAATTTGATAGCTTACTTTGGAAACTACACGTGTGTAACCGGAGGGCGTGGCCTGGGCATCATGGCATGGCCATCTAGAAATGCGTCAGCATTTCCTATTGGCTGATGCATTTCTAGATGGCTATGGCATGATGCCGAGGCCACGCCCTTTCAGCATTTGGCATTGGCTGGCGCATTTCAAAATGGCCAATAGTTTACCCGAAGATTTCTTATCATATCGACCACGAAATATCTGTCTAGGCGTGCCTAAAGAAGTTTTAACTTCAAAAAAAAAATGTTGGGATTCATTTTTCCCCGCTACTCACCAGCTAGGTCTACACCTCCGTGTTGGGGTATAATAGGAGAACTATGAGACAAGTCTCCAGCTTGTCTAAAATACTTACACAAAATTTACTATCAGCTCTCGAAATATGACATAATGACGACAGTGAAGTAAGCATTTTACCCCATTATTTTCCGTCCGTTAGTTGTAAACACATTTTTGTATCATGATCCTCAACCTGACTAAGTCAATTTATTAGTAAGCAATGATATTAGGTATATTTTTAATGTAAAATGGTCCAGAGTCGCCGGTGTGCGAGTCCGAGGTGTTCGTTTAGGTGTAGTTTTTTGGATTCAGAAATCTGGTGTGGACAGTTCTTCGTGGGTGATCTAGGGTGGACTGTCAGAGATGGGTCTACCGAAAAGGGCGTTCGAGGCATATAAACAAGTTAATGAATTATTATGATACTGCATGGTATTTTTATCAAAATTACGCGACGGAAGATTTCAAATCGAAACCAATATCTCTTAAAACAGTAAATTAATAAAATTGAGACCGATGTTTAATTTAAAAAACAGAGTACTACTAAGTTAGAAGCGTTCAAGGCGGTATCAAAAAAAATTAACGAATTATTTACACTGCCTGGTTTTTCGTCAAAATTACGTGTCGGAAGATTTATATTTCTCAATATAGTATTATGTACTTTGAGATAGTTTTTTTTTTGATGTGATAACGTCTTATAATTCGATGGACCCGGCTGCACGCCCGCAAAACATGACGTCATGTAACGTTACCGCCTTAGATTAGATAATAACTTAGGGGGCGTCCATAAATTACGTGAGGTCTTTTTTTACATTTTCTGTCCCTCCCTCCCCCTCTGGTGAGATGTCGTGAAATTTTATTTAACCCCCTCCCCCATCCCCCAATTTCACGTGAGATTTTTCAAGATTGTGGGTTTCTTACGTAAACACGTTAGATTGTTTTATTCTTTGTGTTTTATTTGAATATTCATTTATTTTTTTGTTTCTCGACCCACAAAATGGGTTTCAAAGTCGGAACATATGAAACAAATAAAAATACTCAATAATTAGTTTATTTTGATGCCTGAGATATAGGAGATAAATATATCAATTAGTACATTGTCATTTACAGACACATAAAATATGGTTTCGTTGTTGAGTAGGTAATGATTTTTTTTGTGTGACGTCGCGACGCCGACTGCGTCGATTCAGCCCGAGGGGCGTTCGTATTACGATTACGTTTAAGATTAAATCTTAAGCATGTATAATCTGGATTAAATGGACCAAAATAGTTTTTATTTGTTTCAAGGAAAATAAATTGCGTGATATTTGCCGAGACCCCCCCTCTCTCCAACGCAAGATTAGATGAGATTTGACTCGACCCCCTCCCCCCCTTAAACACCTCACGTAATTTATGGACGCCCCCTTACCGCCGTTACCTCGCCTTATTACTTTTCGCACCATCTAGTGAGTGAAATGTGTATTACGTTCAAGGAGTCTGTCCATGTTTTAGAAAAGCGACGATATGAAGTTAAGAACTTGTGCTAGTACAATGATGTACCCAGAGATGGCGCTTTGAACAGCTTTTCAAAAAGCTTCAGAATGTTTTACCTAGATGGCGCTTAACACAATCAGTATTTTCTTAAGACGTTGTCACGTTCAGCTATCGTCAGTAAACCGACTTTACAGACAACCATTTTTTTAAGTGTATTATGTTAGATGTAGGGGCAAAAAGCTTATATTTAGTAAACTTCAGAGTCGTCATTACGTAGTGTATCTACATAGACGCCAGGGTGGCGCGGCTACGTGTGCGTCGTACCTGCGGCGGAGACGGAGCGCTGCCACGCGGCGGCCAGCGTGCGCAGGTGAGCCCACAGCGGCGCCTCGTGCCCATGCTGTTAGTGCACCCACATTACCATCACGCCGCGAGGACGCAAGCATCGCGACTACTTTAGCTTCACACAACCTTTCAACGAACTCGTCTATGTTCAAGCTGAACGTTTTTTAATATAAAAACAAAAGAATGTTAGAAAAAGAGAATGGCTGTTTCGCGATATTTGAAAGTTGCAAAAAACGCAATCATTGACGCCATTTTGTTTGGGCTAACTTAGTGTTGCCAGAGAACCTGTTGTAATGCTTTAGGTGATTTTAACTACGTTCGGTGATAAGGGCTAGTTTCGAATGATTTAGTGATATTGTGGAACTAGGCACTTTTTTATAACACCAATACAACATATTATCTTACTCAAAAATAACAAAATTCGTTGGTATTTTTCACGGATTGAAGGCGCCTTCTCACAACACAGTTCGGCAACACTGACTAACAAATTCGCGATAAAATAAATTCGCGCGCTTCTGTGGGATATTTAAATGGAGCTAGTGCTTGCGAATGACTTAGTCGTCAGTTTTAAAGTATTCATTATAAATTCAATTCAAGTTTTGGACGGTAGTGGCTGGCTGTACATAAATTGATAAAGCTTCGGTAGTCGCGATCCACAATTAAAGAATTAAACTAGATTGAGATGATATTTCGTAAAAGTATTTACAAAGAACGAGTAGGTACATGATCTAGACATCAACAATATTGAATAATATATAATTGCAACCTGTCTACAAAAGTAATGGTGACGATTGTGTTAAATGTGTTTTGAGTGCAGAGTCCATGCCAAGCGTGATCCTAGCTTGAAATGGCGAATGAAAAAGCAAATACTTAGAAACAAGGTTATTTGTCTTGTATCGTTGAGTGCAATGCTACAAGTTAACGCAAACCCCGCTTATGATTTTAAACCTTAGATGAGTTAGCACGTACGCAAATTTTGCAAATCACAAAATGTATATGTGCAATATTGGAGAAAATACTAAACAAATAATAATTTAGTAATTTCTATATTTTTTAGTATTTTTTTTACTTTCAATAGATATATTTTACTAATAACATACGATTCAAGAATTAATTGAATATTAAGAAACACTAGATAGACATTGAGAATCGTAGTCTGGCAATTTACAAAAGACCTTCCAGAGCTTAGCGCGTGTGGCTGCGCAGTAGACGATTTTCATAACAAAGTACTGACTACGCGAGTGACTACGCAGTTTAGAGAACCAACTTCAGACCAGTCAACCGAAAACAGCTAACACACCTAATATAATTTATTTAAAATATTACATGATGTCCTTAAAACTTAGTTTCAAAGCATTTGACAAGCGAATAGCGAGCAAGCGTAGTGACCAGCTGATAAGTGGAATGTGCATACCGGAGCGGTGTCTTCTATGAGTTGGGCCAGCGTGGACGTCTCAGTGCCCTTCAAATCGTTGGCTTCCGAAATCAGGTGCGCGCGCAACTGCTTGTTTCTGAAACATTCGTTTACAATATGATGGTGAAACAGAAAATACACAGAGTATTAGCAGAGGTTGGTAGTAACAACGTCAAAATACAAACAACAATGTAACGAAACCTGTGGATGGCTGCACAAACAGTGTTCGCAAACAGCTGTTCAGTGCAGTCACGGCATTCAGAGGAAATTTTGGCTTTTACCCTTGGCCCATGAAGTTAATACCATCAAAATCAGTCATTCAAAAGTTTCGCTCCTCCAGCGCGCGTATATATTTTTTATAGTATAGAGAGTATAAACAGAACTATAGTGACGAAACGAGAAGGACATGTACCTGATGGTAAACAACACGCCTGCCCATTACAGCACAGTGTCACCCAGGGATATAAGATGGTGTATCTCAATGCCCTATAATTTTACTGTAATTTATGTATACATTTATGCAGTTTTTATTTTTTTAGCCATTTTTAACAGCGTTATCTACTGCCGTTACTGAACAAAATAAGCTGAAAAACAATCGAAATTCTGATGAAAAAAAAATTCATGGAAATTATGCAATTTATGGTCACTGACATCATTTACGCATGAGTTTTGTAGTATACGTGTTATATATTTGTTTACATGTAAATTAATTTCCAAAGTCAAGCGATCGCCCAACCGTGGCACCCGCCTACCCTCAAATTTTATTTATAATCACTTGCATTTCTTCAGATACGTGGCGATTGCAGTCAAGGTCAATCGAAGATACTTTATGTGCGGTAAAAACACTAGTGAAACGTTACATGTGTGATGATGTTTTTTTGGGAGCGAAATAAAATGCCGTGTTTATTTTGGTGAATCGGACACTGCACAAGTTTTAAAACGAAGTGAGGTACCAGAGCAGTATGCTGTAATAGTTAAAATCCAATTAGGTTAAAATGGCGCGTGTGCGTATAAATAATGGTAGTGGTACAAGTACCTGTAAGTATAAACTATTCAGTAAATTAGTGATCGTTGTAAATAGCCGATTACAATTTTTTTAATATGCAAAAATACGTTTTTTTAGGGGTCTAGCGTATATAACGTCATCGTGTTTATGTTTACAAACATGACCAATTGAGGACCATACTTTTGGGCACGATTTTTGTAAATTTCAATTAGTTACAGATTCTGTAATATTGAGTTTAAGGGTATACTTATTATACAGTTTACATGTGTTATGTTGTCTACATAGCCTGTTAAAATTTTGCTAAAGTAAAAAAATAACGGTAGTATATAAATTCAAACCAGAATACAGTGATGTTTTCACATTTCTGCTTGGCGGAAGAATGCACTGGCAAAGCCCTCGACTCTTCAAAGAATTGTACCACTACAGAAGCATGTGAGCAAGCGTGTGAGCAGAGTGTCGCACCTGGAGTCGAGCTGCATGATGTGGCTGTGCGCGTGCGCGAGCTGCGCCGTGGCGGCCGCCAGCCGCTCCTCCAGCGCCGCGGACTCCACGCACTTGCCGGAGTACTTCTCCGACAGCGACAGGATCTCGCGCCGGATCTCCTCCATCTCTTGCCTGCAGACGGGAACCGAGTTACTACGATGATACTACATTTCAAATGCAAAGCGAAAAGCATAGGTTGACCATTTAGTGTTCTGCAGAGAAGATGAAACTTTTTGCATTAGATGCTGATACAATAGTAGTCAAAAGATTTTATTTTTCAATTAATGTACATAATTTATCTTGCATTCAGTGTTCCATTTCTAAACGAGCATTTAATGCAATGTTTCAATTTGAATAAGCAACGAAGGAAGATGGACCTCTAAAGAATATAAGAAGGTAAAAACATAGGTCCTAGATCAAAGCCCTGGGATACACCTGAAGGTTTTTATCAGAAATGGATAGAAAACCATTGTTCACTACTAGTTTCTCATGGGAAACTTGCACTACCTCTACATGAAATCGCAAATTGCAATTTCGGCAAGTTTTTTGCAACATTAATCAGGAATTAACAATGTGAAAAGCTTTAGAGAAATCAACATGAATATTTCACAGATGAAAAAGCATAAGATATCGTAAGCGCAAATGAAAAGTTTCAGCTAATTTAAAAATCTAAATTTATCTAATAAATAGTGTTGTATGTAGTGTGTAGTGTGTGCGGTATACTGACTGGTGCCGGGAGGCGAGCTGCGAGAGGTCGGGCTCGGCGCGCGCGCGGCCCAGGAACTCGGTCTTGAACTTGTCGACCTCGCGGCGCACCTCGGTCTCGTGCGCCTTGCGCATGGCGTCCAGCGCCGCCAGCGTGGCGCGCGTCTCCTCCGCCAGCGCCTGCTCCTTGTCGAGCCGCAGCGCGTCCCGCTCGGCGCGGTGCTTCTCCTCCATGTCGCGCACGATGCGCCGGTGCGAGGACTCCATCGCCAGCAGCCCCTTCTCGCACAGCGCGCGCAGCTGCTCGATCTCCTGCTGGTAGCGCGCGCGCAGCTCGCCCGGCGCGCCGTCCGCGCGCACGGCGGACTGGTAGGCGGCGCGCAGGGCCTCCAGCTGCGCGCCGTACTCCGAGTCCAGCGCGGCCAGGCGGCGCTGCAGCGTGCGCGCGCGCTCGTGCAGCGCCGCGCGCTCCCGCTCGTGCGCCGCCGCCAGTGCTGCGCGCGCGCGCCGCGCCGCGCCCAGCGCCGCCGCCTGCGAGGCCAGCGCCGCCTCGCCGCGCACGCGCTCCGCCGACACCCTGCAACGGGGAAACCGTCACTAACACGCTAACACGGAACTCCACTGCGACCAACGCACCAAACATTAAATTATTGAAGGGAATATTTTACGTGGGTTCGGAATGAAGCTCATAGTCACGATTGTAAATGAAAGAAATGTTCGGGTGGACTCGGGGGCCTAACGCATTTCTAGATGGACGGATAGATATGTAACCGTCTACAACGGTGCGCTGCGGTTATCTGCGTACCCAAAGACACCGGGATTAAATAGATAATTGATATGCAGCGGAAAAAGAGTTCCAGAGAGTACCGACCTTTGCGGGACTCTGGCATTGATTGCCATTTGATCCGACGAGCAACCACCGATTACTACTCGTATGGTATACGAAACCCTGTCGAAAGCTTTCGAGACATCCAGGGAGACTGCAAGTGCTTCCCGTGTTTCTCGACGGCTTCACTCCAAATGTGAATGACTTAAGCTAGATCCCCAGTAAATCGGCGAAACCCGTATTGCCGGTTACTGAGGTGGTCGTTTAATTCCTAGAATTACGTCAGGAGCCTGTGGTTTAGGACACGTTCCATAGTCTTGCAGAGTATGGGCGTGACCGCGATGAACCTGTAGTGGGCAGGGTCAACACAGCCGTCTTTTTCGGGCACTGGTTGTACATTCGCAAGCTTCCAGGTTTTGATACTTATCCACTTTGGAAAGAGTCTGAATGGGAATGCTAGTTTAGAAGACAACTTAAGATTTCAATAATTTCAACAAGAACCGTACGGGCCATATCTGTGTAAATTTGTTGATAGCAGAAGGTAAACAATAAAACGTAAGCCGGCACCCACCTCTCCAGCGCGTCCTGCAGCTGCTTGCAGTGCTGGCACGGGACCAGCTCTTGCAGAGCCTCCACGCGCCGGCGCAGCGCCTCCGCCCGCTCCAGCAGCCCGCCGGGCGCCGGGCCGGGGCCCGGGCCGGCCGCCGGCTCCGGCGCGCCCGCCGCCAGCGCGCGCCGCACCGCCGCCACGGCCTCCTCCGCCCGCTCGAGGCTCTCGCCGATCTTCATCGAGTCTTCACTGTCGCCGGAACAGTCACTGGAGAAGAGCGCTCGGCACTCGGTCGAGAACCGCTGGTACAGGAACACGAACTCGGCCTCGTGCGCCGGGTCCGGCTCCGCCGCGGCCGGGTCCTGCCGGCGCGGCGCGTGCGCCGGCGCCGCCGCGCGCACCGTGCCCGTCAGCACCGCCACGCGCGCCGCCACCAGCGCGCGCTGCGCCAGCGCCTCGCCCAGCGCCGCCAGCAGCGCGCGGCTGGGCGCGGCCGGCGCGCGCGCGGCGGGCCGGCGCCGGCACAGCGCCGCCACGTCCCGCACGGCCGCGTCCAGCTCGCAGCGCAGGTGGTCGTGCGCCGCCTGCCACCACAGCTCCAGGTCGGCGCGGTCCCGCGCGGCCAGCGTGAGCCGGCCGGCGCGTGCGTCCTCCAGCCGCGCCTCGCACGCGGCCCCGGCCCGCGCCAGCGCGCGCGCCACCTCCGCCTGCACCAGGCTGCCGGCCAGCGCGTCCCGCGCCGCGGCCCAGGCCCCGCGCACCCGCGCCGCGTCCAGCGCCCCGTCCGCCGCGCCCGCGCCCGCCTCCTCGCGCGCCTCCGCCGCCAGCGCCGCCGCGATCTCGCCGAGCTTCTCACTCTTGTATGCGTCCACCGCCGCGTCCAGCTCGCGCTGCGCGGCCAGCAGCTGCGCCAGCTCCGCGCCGTGCGGCGCCGCGCCCGCGCCCGCGCCGCGCGCCGCCGCGCCGCCGGTCTCCACGCGCCGCGACAGCACCTCCACCAGGTAGTCGAGCGAGGAGCGGCCGGGCGCGCGGTGCCCCTCGCCGCCGAGCCGGCGCCGCAGCTCGTCGATGAGCTGGCCGGTCTCCACGATCTCGGACTTGATGAGCCTCGCGAAGAACCTGGTCCCGTCGGTGGCGTCGAGCGCGTCCCGGATGCGCGCCACCAGCACGGTCTCGTAGGCCAGCTTCTCGGCCAGCAGCTCGAGCGAGGCGCGCTGCGTGAGCTCCCCCGCCTCGTACAGCGCCGCCTTGCGCCGCGCGATGTCCATCAGCTTGTCGTGCAGCTGCCGCTCCAGCTGCGTCACCACGCGCGTCACCTCGTCGTTCCGCGGCGCGGGCTCGGCCCCCGCCCCGGCCCCCGCCCCCGCCCCCGCCCCCGCCGCCTCCGGCTCGGGCACGCAGCGCTCCACGCACTCCTGCAGCCGGCGCGACACCTCCGTCAGACACTTCTCCATCGACTTGACGCTGTATTTCTTCTCGAGGCTGGGCGAGGGCGAGCGGCGCGTCTTGGCGGCGCGCATGGCCGCGAGCTGGCACAGGCAGTCGTTGACCTTCCCGCGCGAGTGCAGCACGGCGGCCTCCAGCCCCTGCAGGCGGTCCAGCAGGTGCCGCTGCGACAGCGTGCCGAGCGCGCGCCCCCCGCCCGGGGGCTCCGCCGGGGGCTCCGTCGGGGGCTCGGCCGCCGGCAGGGACTCGCAGGACGTGGCGAGCTCGCGCCGGCTCTCGAACGCGGACGACACCTTGGTCTCGAGCGAGCTGAGCCGGACGAGCATCTTCATGGGCTCGGAGCTGGTCGCGCTGTCGAGCGACTTGCGCCGCAGCCGCGCCGCCAGCCGCTTCATTCGCTTCTCTTCGGACGTGCTGTCGGGTTTCGTTTTATCTTTGGCGGGCGACGCACTCTTCGAGGGCGAATTGATTACGGGGACGGGCTCCCCCGACTCGAGCTGAGTGATCTTGTTTTCGAGCTCGGTCAGTTTCTCTTCGACTTCCTTTCCCAACGTAATCGACTCTCTTCCTTTCAGGGATAGACTTCTTCTTTTCTCTCTCGATTCGGTCTTCTGAATTTTATGTTTCAGCGTTCGAACTTGTTTGTCGGAGGCGGTCAGTTTCTGCGTTAAGTCTTGAATTCGAGCCGCAAGGAGGTCGATTTCGGATCGGCTGCACTGCTCTCTCAGTTTCATTTCATTCCTGAGCTTCGTGTTGGTCAGTTCCAGCTCGTCGTACATGCTGTGTGATTCCCGAAGTTCTTTCTTCATGGCTTTGATCTCCTGTATCGCTTTCAGGAATCTTCCTCTGAGCTCATCGTACTCCTCGACGAGTCTGTTTTTCTCCATAGATTCTAGATTCAAGTCCATATTCAAGTTGGTAAGATCGCTCAGAGATCCGATACTTTTCCGTTTTTCTCTGATCGGCGACTCTGCTACCACTCGGCCTTCCAGCTCCCTTATTCTCGCGTATAAACCGTCGTTCTCTTTAATGCTCTTTAATAGCCTGTCGTTCAATTCGTTGAGTTCTCTTTGTAACTGGGCTACGGTTTCCTGAGCGGAAGCTAATTGTCTCGTGAGGAGTTCCGAGTGCTCGGTGGATTCTTTCAAACAGTTCTGCGTCTCGGTGAGCTTGGCCTCCCACATGCTCTTGTCTTGACTGTAGAGTTGCTTAATTGCGTCGATGCTTTCCGCTTCTTTTGTCCTGATCGCCACCTCTTCTTCTTTATTTTGTAATTGTATAACTAGATCCTCCATCTCTTTTTCCTTTATCGTCGTTTCAGCTTTCAATTTTTGTAGCCTCGCGATTTCGTTTTCCGCTACGGTTACATCGTTTAGTGCTAGTTTAAGTTGTTTCTTAAGGTCTTCGATCTGTATGGACTGTTTGTCTATTGTCGATATGTAGCTGCGTTTTCGAGGTTCGGCCGGTTTTTCGTTTTCGTCGGTTTCGTTGCCGGGACGGTCTAATTCTTTATCTTTGGTAGCGTCGACCTCGTCAGCTTCGCACGACGGAGTGTCAGATAGTGGTGGGGATTTGTAGCAACCTCGCGCGCGGACTTTCTCTTTCACTTTGGAGATGGGGGTACGAGTGAGGATCGGGGACGGAGGCGGTTGCGATCCCAGCTCTCCCCAGTCCGCGCTGTCTCGTCGGCCTCCTTCGGAAGCCGTCCGGTACTCCTCGTCCGAGGAGAACGGCGCCGATCGTCCCGTGATGGGCGTGACGGGTGTGACCGGAGACGTCGATGACTCCGACGCTTGGTCGATGGTGTCCTCCCGAAGGATCAACGACAAGGGTCCCGTATCCGGTAGACCCGCCGTTTTCTTCATGGCTGATACCCAATTCGATCGTATGCCCGCCGTCACTGCCGACAGCACGATGTGTTTGCCGTCCCAGGTCTGTAACAAAAAGTCCATTTATGCCACTGAATACGCATGTTTTTAATGGAATGCGAAATTAAAATTTCTAAGTGGCGATGCTTACTTCAGTCTCAAAAGCGTATCCATTCGTGGACGTTGCTAGTTCTACGACCCTTGATATTCCGCTGAGGTCGATGACTCCGTCCAGCAGCCCCCTGTGCTCGGCGTGCGGGTCTCGGAAGTAGAGCAGCGCGGCGCCGCGCAGCACGAACCAGTGCCGCGACCAGGCGCGCCCGGGCCCGCGCCGCTGCAGCCAGCCCGCGCGCGCGTGCAGCAGCCGCTCCGCCGGGAGCTCCACGCGCCCGGGCTCGGCGCTGTCGGTGGCCGCGTCCGCTGCGTCCGTCGGCTCGCTGCCTTCGCTCGACACGCTCGAACTACCTTCCTCCACCGGAACCCCGCCGTCTGGTGAACCTCGCGCCTGCACAAACAAACCGAGTGACTTGGAAATTCACCAATCGTGCTTACCACGTGTGCCACCCAAGCTGATTGAATGAAGCATTTAATAAACCAGTCCAATCTCGTTTTATAAAAGCGAATAAAATATTTCTGAAATAAATGGAAAGACCCCAAAATAATAGCAGCTTTTAATAGACTTAATTGATACCCTGGTTTATAATTGAATGATTGCATGAGATTTTTTTTAAATCTTAATAAAGTGGACTGGGTATTTCGAAGAAAGTCTGACCGTTGATCCTATTCGATCCAAAGATATTTTCACTTTCGAAAGCGCTTCTTGAAGATGTCAGGTAATCACTTCGTTCAGTACAATTAACACTGAACTTGGAATCGCCGTGACTAAAGTGTTAAGTGGATAAATGCAGGAAAGTACGACCGTGAAACTATTCGTTACATTTCTCACGTTAACTACACAATTTCTTTTGTTGTAAACGTCATTGATAACGAAACAGACAATTTGAGAAATGGGTAAATGAATGTTACTCTTTTTTATTAGGGACCTATGACAATTGGCGCAAATGGCCTCTACTGTCTATCGAACTGTGGGCTAGCTTACTAATGTTACTTCTATATTGGGTGCTTAGCTAAACATGTTATATTTATTACCAAAGAACTTTTAGAGGCTTCGCAACGTTATTTATATTTTTCTGATGAGGACTAAAATAAGATTCCCATAAGTTACAGATCCCTGATGAGCGTGGCCATCATATAAATAGAAATAACTAACATATAAAATACAGGGAATAAGGATCTATCATAAAAAAGGTATATCACGCAAGTTTGGGGAACATTTGTATGTTAGTATTTTTAACAATAGAAGTAGTCCGAAGCGCCTGCCATTTGACTCTAGGCTCCGACTCAGAGGTCTTCGTTTCCACCTACGTTCGGCCTTAGATGGGCGTAATCTGCCGGCTTGTTTCCTGAGAGATACAATGTAGAACTTTTTATGGTCAGAGTGAATGTTGATCGTCATATTTTTGGACAGTTCACACATAAAAAATTACGGAACTACGTATGAAAACAAAACGTGGGGTAGTATGTGTGGCCTAGTGACGAATCTTTCGAGACGGGATCATCCTCCGATCGGGGGTCTACCCGGGTTTCTCTCTTTTTTCTTATCGCTTGAAATGATAGAGACAGCGTTAGCAAAGCGATAGCCTATTAAGTTAGGTGGTAGAAGCGCGGGGGTTGGGGATACTGACCGGCAGGCGGTCCGGCGGCGGCAGACGCGTCGGGCGCTCCAACGCCGGCGGCAGCGCGCGGCGCGAGCGCGGCCGCGTCAGCGACGCCGCGATGTCGCGCAGCTGCTCGCCGTATTGCTGGTGTTGTTGCTGCAGCAGCGGCGACCTCACCCCCACTCCATCTGCAACACAACACACTGTTATCCACCTTTTTCGACTAGTCAGTAGGACTTCTTTTCTGCACAGTTCATCATTTCAGTAGCGTTTGAATCTTCAATATGAATGGTCTGGCCGATTCATGATCCTCAATAAGAGGGCAACATATCGTGTTTACCGTTGTTAGCAAAAATTGTTTCAGCAAATCTATCTATTCCAAAAAGGTTTCTAGCTCGAAAAGAGCTCATGAAAGATCTTTGAAAACTTTAACAATTCCGTTTGACTTTCATGATACAAACAATAGCTAGATGTTATCCAAAAGACACTATGAGGGCTCAAACAACTCAAAGTATGAGGGTGTTCAAATCGAGCATGGTTGGGTCTCTCTTAGGTCACGCTCCGTCGTGGACTGATCCATCGTGTAGCATCAGGCGGACAAATGTAAGCTAATAGTAAAGTCCAGTCCAGTATGGCACTGACCGTCGTCGTTCCCAGCAGTGGGCGTGGGCTCGGGCCAGGTGTCTCGGCGGCGCGAGCGCGCCTTCTCCTCGCCGTTGATCTTGTCGCGGGTGGGCGGCGACGCGGACGACACCGGCTGGTCCGTGTATACTTGAACAATTACACATCTTCATCACTACGGTTCATTCAATTACATAAAGCAGATAGGAACGCTAAAAACAATACTCTCACGTAGAAGTGTCAAATTTAGCATAATTAAAAGTTTATAATACCAAAATGCCAAGCCAAGACTTAAGTCTTTAGGTCTTAAAAAAGGCACCTACTCATATTTCTAAGCTCAATTCAAATAGTCTACAATTTGCTGTCAAATATTGGATAAAAAATATTATTACAAATATTGGCAAATGAAAACACATACGTAAAAACTAAACACTAAAAACTATCGTTCTTTCTTGAGATTATAACCTTCACGACATCTGTAACGTGTTCAGATAAAATTTATCTTTTGTATTTTTTTTGTTCAACATCCTAAATTGAAGGTCCCGAGCCGTGATTACTCGCAACATTGTTGCGTTCCCGATCGTGTCATAATTGAGTTAATGACCCGATTGCATGCACCAAGGTCATGTCCCGAGCAAAAGGAACCTTTCAACTTAAGCCCTTTTAACATTATCTCCACACCTTCGGTGAAATCTCGCCGCCACGAGCCGTTTTAATTTAGGGTAATGGAAAAGAAATTCTAAGATACATTTGCCCCTTTTCTTTGCTCGATACTATGTTAAGTACAAAAAGGTTGGGTGCGGGTAAAAGCTAAGATAATGGGCGTAGTTTTTGAGGTCGTAGAACAGCTTTTTCTGTTAAACCTTTTCTGTATTCTTTCTATTTTCTTATTGCAATAGCCCGTGATTTCTCACGGTCGATTGCAAGCTTGATGCATCACCGCTGTCTGCGTGAGTTTATACCATATTTATTTAAACTCACGCAACAGAAAATCCAATATCATCCGCAATAATGGTATCAAGGATTTTATTAATAGTAAAAATAAACAAAACTGCGTCAACAGGTTCGCGAGCTTTGTCGGCGCGGGCGCAGGATACGTTTCAATTTATCCGTTTTATAGAGACACATTATAATCTGTGTTAGCCATGAATCATCGTTATGAGATGAAATGATCGCATTTATGGTTATCAATTGTGGATAACGACGCGAAACATCTGCACGTTAATCTGTGTTAATGAGAGTCTACCGGTTTGTATTTAATGGTAGTGTTTATTTACTGTATTAAAGCTTTCAACGACGTATATATCGGGTTTATTGAAAAAGCTGGCTAAATTTTGGGGCCGGAAAAGATCGCCGGACTTAATATGGATAATTCCGCGACTAAAACGTAGAAGAAAGTGTATAAGCTTACGCGAGAAACTGGCAGCATTAATTTGACTTTCTAAACACCGCATCAGTTAAATCAATCATCATGTTTTGCCGATTAGTTCAATCAGTAAACCCGTGTGGAACGAATCCGTCATGCATTTTGTGCGCAAGCAAATGAAGCGACTGCAAGAGGCAAATACTCGGGTACGAGATATACTCCCACGAAGGGAGCGGTGTCAGGACGTCACGTACATCATACTCGCAAGATTTAGTGTTGAAAAAAACGCGAAGTTTAATAAATATGAATGAAGCGGTCGTCGCGGCGCGGAGTAAATCATCGACACCCACTGCGCCGGCGCATTGTGCTGCTTGCCCATGATTCTGGTCTACTGAAAATAAACCTGAAGCAAAAGAGGTATATTTCGATTGCTTTAAGGCACTCTCTCGATATATTAAAAAAGCTAGTTCTGGTACAACCGACTTTGAAAAAAGTAGAGGGTTCTATGTATTTTCAGCCGTTCAATTCAATTTTCGTTGGTTTTATTTTGGTCTAAGAATTCGGTCTAGCCTAGATTCATTGAAGCAAATGAACCTTGCATTTTATAGGCATCGGGATCTTTCGCCTAGGATAGCAACTTAACAGATCGATATGTTATTGAAGCATACGGTATCTGGCAGAGCATCGTGGCATCACCATTCTTCGGATGCCGAGTTCCGTCTCATGCGGTTACAAAAAGCGCCGATAGCTTCGTGACATGTTTTTCGGCGAAAGCCTCATCGCAGTGGCTCCAGGCGTCTCCACCATAACTCATGTCATGACTAATGGGAAGGTCGATGCCCCGAGCCCGTAATGGTTTTTTGGTGGCCATTTTCGAAGGTTTTTTTGCTCGCTCGAAGTGTGGACTAGCCGCATTTTTAGTTAAGACATATTGTATGCTCGACCGCGTATGGCGAACATCATTTATTTGAATACGAATCTGGCAGAGATGGAGTACTGTGTCAGAGTTAACATGTTTGGAAGCTTCCTTAAACAATATTGGCATGTTTGTACATTGAATAGATCGCCAACGATCTGGATTTTTCTATTGTACTCGCAGTTAACTTATAAATGTTTTGAAGCAGCTACCGATAACCGCATGAAAACACTTTTTGATCAGTACGGGATTAGTAGCTTGTATACATGCTGTGTACTTAAGACATATTTCATCTTGACTCTCGCAGGTAATGCAGACACTGAGCCTACATTTGTCGGCCAGTGTGCTGCTTAACATTATGGCGGTAATTTATGAACATAACATTCAAATTATCAGACTTTGCGTAAGTGTGAATTATGGACATGATTCTATAATAAACTGAAATATGTGCCTCGAGCCTATGTTTATCAACGCTGCACAAAATGTATGTTTGATTTACACGAATTCTATTCTGTCTTTGTCTGCTTATGGAAGGTTGTTCTATGTTCATTCATAATTGTAAAGATATGAAAGTATTGTATATAGGTAGTGAGTTTAATTTAAACAAGTTAAGGAAAACGTGTGGGGCAGCAATGTTTCTTGACATCCATCACTTAATATATCTAGTACTTATGTGTTTTCTCCAACACGGGGTCGTCGGCCCATACGCATTGCAAATCTTTAATTGCATCTACGTAGGAAAGATTTGCCGCTTTGCAGTTTAAAACTTAGTTTAGATCCCGAATCAACTTTCATCAGCAATTAGCAACGGCCTTCACAAGATAGCGCTAACTAGAAAGTGTATCTGGCGGAATCTGAGGTAGAAACTATCCTGAGCGAGTTTCGTCCGATATCGGCATCAGTAATTAAAGGTTGGGCCGTTAGATCAGCAATTAGGATCGGCAGGTGCGCAGGAGCGCGGCCTAGGGACGGGCTGCGCAGGCGCAGGCCGGGCCAGTACAGACTACAGAGCTGCAGCCAACAGCGGCGCGGCCTTGCAGCGCAGCGGCGGGGTCGAGGCGGCTGACTTATTACAATTGGCATCGCTATGATCGCATCTCTATTATTGTTTTGAATTGTTGGAATAGCGCAGGATGTTGAAATGTTTAATGACAGGCGTGGCTAGCTAGTTATTTGTGAATACTGCATTACATTGTAGATGCCTCTAGATTTGAATGAGTGATATCGTTTGCATCCACGTAGTACCTTAGTACCTAAGATTTATAATTTAAGTGTAGTTCTCTGAGTATTTTCATGTAGTTATTTCTTCATGTCAATCCGCACACTTTCTGGTTTTTTTACCTCTGTCTCAGGAATGTTTCCTGTCCCTATTTTATGCGTAGAAATATCAGTGCCTCCATGGTAACTATTCAGCTTGGTTTGCTATTTCATATATTATAATAAAGTAAAGTTTACTGGATTAAAGCCAAATAGGAGCCATGCATTAAACCAAATAGATGTTTCTCAGGCGATTTCTGTCAACATAGCTTCGGCTTCCTCCTGTTTATCTCGCTAGCGTGTCGAGGAGAACAGGTGACTCCTAACCCTGGATAACACCTCGCCATTATTTATAGCTATAACGGTTTTAAATTTAATTGACGCTAGGAATCCAGCTTCGAAAGTCGCGCGGAACTAGTGTTGCGAACGTGAATCATTGGCTGGCTCCAAGCTAGGGGAAAACGGAGTATTGTGACCACTTTGTTAGGCAATTATGTAAAACGAGCTATTCTTGGAATAATTATTTGATTGATTGATGATAGCTGTTAACAAATAATGCATGGGTGCGATCGTGACATTGATTTATTACGAGTAAATATTACGATTTGTAGATTCTGTTAAAAATACGTTTCTGTATTCGAATTTCGAGGCTAAGGAAAAATTTAAACTGTATTAGGCCACATCAAAACTCACATAGCACAGAGTACGATGTCTGCGCAGATCTAACTTCCTTCGTATACTTATGTGGAAAGTTAAATTCCTATTATTTAAGGTAAGTCTTCAATCGCTTCGGTCCTCGCCGTGGCCCATCCCCTAGCCTCGTGGATGCGAAGGTTACAGCCTCAGCACTAACGGGCTTTAATTAGGTCTAACGCGTTGTCGCAGACGGCTGATTTACGGGCCGGGCCCGGTGGGCCTGACGGGCTCCGATACGGCCCTTATGTGGCCGCTTCATGCTAACGGGAGCCATTGTGTACCACCTTTGGAATTGAGGAGTTTGCTTACTGTTTATCTTTCTTCCTATTACTAAATTACTTCCGTAAAATTAGTTTTAATTTCTTTGTACTCTATATGTGGTGTGATTTTGAGACATTTGAGTGAGGACTTTGTTATTTTATTTAACACTAAATTAGATAGTATAAAAGACAATAATAATCTTGGCATATGAGTTTGAACTTTGCCATATTATGCAGTAACGACTGTCACTGAAATAGTACCTAGTATAAAGGGACTATTCAAATATCGAAGCATTACTGCTCAATATTTGTATATTGTATTGTATTATTATGCTATATATGACATATATGTGCGTCCAATACACGTTAATGACGAGTGTGTGTAATGTTGTATTTATTGATTTAATGTTTTTACGCAAAATAATATTTTACTAAAACGGAGTACAAGTGTTCGCTTCACAAATATATTAGTTTTAGGTATGTTACTTTATTTTTCTATTTTAAAACAATAATACCTTTATCCAAGTAACAGTTGTTTTATGTGCAAGATCCCTAATAAGATGTGCGGCCTGCGGCTCAGCCATATTTATGGTGTAGGCTGTTTTTTTGCACAATTACCCATTCCCAACGTTTCGACAAGCGTTTGCAAGTTGCATTAGACATAAATATCAACGCGTAGCGGCCAGCTCCTAGCTCGTCAGTTGCCATTTGTAATGCAAATAATACCCACGGCCATTTGTGGGATGCTTGCTAAATTGATGGCTGAGCATGTCTGTTGTAAGATCCGCCATATCTGATGCATGCGCGTTTGAAATACGGGGCAATAGGGACCCGCCGGTGACCCAATGAAAGTTGACGCGTGCTCGCGGATTGATGGGGGGCAGGGAAAGTCGGGGGTGCGGCTTTTGTGGAGATGGTATCGGTGGCCGCGGACGCTGACGGATTTATCGTAGAACCCGTTATATTTCAGTTATTGTGGGATTAATAGTATTGTGTCCAAAGCGGTGGATTGTATTTATATTAACAAACTTAACCGCTACCTAAACTATTTTTAGGTTAAGATTTGCAAGCAACTGGTCGTACCGTTTAGTCGTCAGTTTCAGTATTCAAACAGTATGTAACTAGAACAGTGAGTGAGTAAATACATGGTCCTTCCTTGTGTTCAATGAAAATGTGACATGGAATATAATATGTCCAATCAGCTTAATAAGGAAAAATATACCTACATAAAGTTTAATACTTAAAAAATATGTATGATGGCCCAGCAATCAATTATGAAAGGTATAAACAATTGACTGAATTCTCTGGAGTATGTAAATTTAGTAGTTAATATGGTTTACAGTAATAACATTTCATTTTTATGTTTTCGTTGATATAGATTAGTGTATATAGGTTTTGGCTTAGTTTAAAAAATGTGGTTCATAATCAAATTGTATTGTCATATCTAATTCGAAAACTAACCAGTTTACCTCTATTATATTGAGTTTGTGACATGCATGAATACCAGAAGATATTAACATCAATTGGAATCTCAATATTATTGTAATGACTGCGTTACACCGAGAGCATAAATCGTCAGCGCCCGCCCCCGCGCGTTTTTACGCAGCATTATGCGCGCGCGCACCCAACCTCCGTCTATAATTTGTGTTACATTCATTGGCTTTGTGAATGGAGCATTATAATATGACATAATGCAGTTTTCGTAATTCCTCGCTCGGGGACTATAATTTGGTATTTGTCAATGCGTTTTTTGGCGCCGGTTGCCATTAGAAACGATGATATTTTTATTTTCGGAGTTGTACAACGGTGTCTGCTCGGTTCGATGTAGATGGATGGATGGATTATTATAATGATATGCAAATTTACTAAATATGCTCCATACACCATTTGGCTTTACGCACCCACTGAATTACACAAATTATATTTATGTAGGTAGGTACATCAGGGAGGAAACTGGATGGAAAATATATGATATGAGCCGAATTTTTCTTTGTCACGTCTTAATTGCCACTAACGATGAACATTTAAAGAAATTACTGTAGAAATTACTTATACGTATAATTTTAATTTTGTCAGAAAGTAACTTTTCAGCGATAAAAGAAATTCGATGTGATGGATACGCCCCAGCGTAGACCCTAGTACTACTCTAGTCTTTGCCTATCTGAATTTAATACTATTGTCAAATAAAACAAAAAAGTCCGTAACGACTAAATAAAAACAAACTAAAGCTAATTAAAATATCATTTCAAAATAAAACCATTTAAATATTCTACACATATGTATATGCTGGCTTATTTTGAACAGTATCATCGTTTAATATCAGGGTAGTAATTAAAAGATTTAAATTTATCGTTAGTGAAGATTTTAAGACTCAATTAACAAGTCGAAGGCAGTAAAAAGAACGAAAGTGAACGACCCATCCGCGCGCCGCGCGCTCAGAGATATTAAAAAGACATGCTCGTAAAAAAGAAAACTCAAAATATCGAGTTTTTTATAATGAGGAAGCATATGAAGACGCTGATTTATTAAAATGTTGAAAAACAACGGCCATGTTTTTTTTTAAATGACATTAAAATTTACTTTATGGCAAACATTTTTAAAGAAATACTTTTTATTTTTTATTTTATGTTTTTAGTTGCCTAAATTGACGTTTATTAAAACTAACTTTCAGTTTAAAAAACAATAGGTTTAAATAGTTGTATCTATGGATGCCTCAATTCTTCAAACAAAGTTTTCTCTGTTTCCAATGTACATTATACTTGTATATTACATTAGACTTGTATGTTATACAAGTTCAAATGACATTTAGTCGGATACCTATAAGTATTTTAGCCAAGATACCAAGCTGCTTTTTCATACGTCGAACAGAGGGACGTCATCTCATCCTCAACAAAAGCGTGCCGAGTATAGGCTGGGCTGGTACTATGAGTACTTTTCTCACCATTATCCTGATTTACAGGAGTTGATTTCGTTTATCGTCCGTGTAAGGCTCGTGACTATACAGGGTTACCCAGGGCCGGATGTAGAGGTGTGGAGGCCCCGGGCCGATTTAGGTTAAGATTTCTCAAGCAAAAACCCGGACTACAAATAGTTTAAAGTTAACGTGAAAGATGTTTAAAATTCGATTTTTTTCAAGTGTCTGTTGTGGAGGCCCCGGGGCATATGCCCCGTTTGGCCTTCCCTAAATCCGGCACTGGGGTTACCTACTGGTAATCAGTCTGCATCAATTTAAAGCCATATTTTGTATATTTAAACAAATAATACTTGTTCTGCTACTTTTGTTAAAACACAATATATGTATGTATATCCCGAAAAACACTTTTTGAGTTTTACTTACTGAGACTTTTCTCTCTAACACTGTTTAGCGTTTAGCTCTACATATTTGCGCCGGCACTTCTTTTATCGAGCGTTATGGAGTACGCGCGCTCTTGGTACGAATAGTTCGATATGTTTGGACCGGCCAAATACATTTTGTTTATCTTGTTATGGGAAAAAATATTTTTTAAAAACTGTAGCACAAAAGTTGACATATTTAATGTAAGTATTTAAAGGACCCTTAAAAGGATGCAGGCTGACATCCCCATGATAATGACCCTATAACCCTAGAAAGTCATTGATAACCCCATAATAACCCTTGATAACCCTTCATAGCTCCATGATACCCCTTAATAACCCCATGATAACCCTATTTATGATGCGAGAGCTACTAATCAGCAGTGGTTCCAATGTCCGTGGGCTACCTTCGGTATCGAGCGGCGTGGGCGCAGCCAGGCTGTGGATCTCCGACTACCCTTGATAACCCTATAATAACCCTTGATAGCCACATAATAACCCATGATAACCCTTAAGCCCATGATAACCCTATTTCTGATGCGAGAGCTACCAATCAGCATGGTTCAATGTCCGCGGGCTACCTTTGGTATCGAGCGGCGTGGGCGCGGCCAGGCTGGGGATCTCCGACTGCGGCGGCTGCACGCGCGGCCCGGGCCACGTCACGGTGCCGTCCGGGAACCGCGCGCGCGGCACGTCGCCCGCCTCGCGCAGCGTCGACGCGTCGGCGGAGTACTCTGGAACATACACCGATCCAACTGAACGAGAAGACTAAACGAACATTTTGGGTCTACCATGAGAACTCCAGTTCTTATGGTAAAAGAAAAAAAAGAAAGGGAAAAGACGCTGAATAGCAGATGAGATAGATGGATGTCACGGATACAGTTTCAATCTTTCAATTGAAGGAGTAGTCTAGGACAGCAGTTTGGATCTACCATAAGAGGACGGCATGGGAGTAGACGTTGAATAATGGTGAGGACTGCCATGGATCCCGTTTCAATTAAAGGAGTAGACTAGGACTGCATTTTGGGTCTGCCATAAGAACTGGTCGGCATGGGAAAAGACGTCGAATAGCAGGTGAGCTCATTTTTTTTAAATCACTTATGACTTAAGGTTAAGTGTTTAATAGAAGGCTGAACAGCGTTAGCAATAAGTAACCTTGCAAGGGTAATCTTGGTGAGATATTTCCTGAAGTGCCCAAATATATGATTATGCGGAAAATCTGCCTGATGCTACTGTTTAATGTGTGTATCTCTCTATTGTAAAGTAAGTATATCTCTAAAAATCCACGCCAATCGTTTGATAATTGAATACATTGATGAATGTAAGATCTGACGTCACTCGACAGGTGGTGGTGCACACCACCACCAATGCAATCGTTCAGACGTTGTTTCTGTCATAGCCTCTCAGTGTTCTCCGCTAATTTAACATTCGTCAGGCAGTAAAGGTGTTCTGAGGTCATAAGCCTTTCACCAACAAAACATCTTTTGAATTTTAAAAACCCTTATTAAAGTAAAGTTATTGTTATTTTCATACTGTTTCAGAGAAAAAAGTGTGCAAAGTACTCACTTCTCGTGGTGGTCGATTGCAGCAAGCTCCCAGTCTGTCCTCCGGGAAATGTCGCGTTTCGTTTGTGGCGGCCCTGTGGACAACAACTACATTTTACTACAACTCAAATACAATCAAAAGTTTTGGACGATTTATCTGGACATTTCGAATGTTTTAAGACATCAATCATTTCACATTAGTATCACTTCTTCCGCTTGTAGGTTGTAGGTAGTGAGTAGGTACATAAGTATTGCCATGGACAGTGAGAAGCCGAACAGTGTCGTTTAACGAGACTTTTTTTAGCTAAATAAGATCATTACGTATTCATTTCTTTAGATATTAATATAAATAACAAAGCTCTAGGAAACACAATCCTGCGATCTCGACAGTAAAATACAATCGCTATCATTTTCCGCTCGAATAAAAAGCTCAATTTCCTCCATTACGATAGTCGCTATCAACAAACCAATTAAGACCCACCCATAGCTCTATGAGCTCGACCGAACATTATACTATCACGTCCTTATTGACACTAGCATAGGGTTGAGAATAACCGTAGTTATTAAGACAGGTGATGTGAAATGCGATTAGAACGCGGCGGGTATCTTTTAATTGTTCGAAAGCACATACCACGAGGTTGTTAATGTAACGATAGCATCCAATAGGGATAACCGTTTTGTAGAAGTTTCGCTTAAGGAAGACTGCATTCTTGAGGAAGCTGTAAAGAGCGGGGGAAATTTTATAGGAAATGGTAATTGGAACGAGACTAACAACGATAATAAGTTCAAATATTTGATTAGATTAGTTTTGATTTCAGTGCTGTTATTATTTGTCTTTTGAATCACTATGAATAATGCAAAAGTAACTCCCTCTCTCTCTATGTCTGTATGTCTGTTACAAACTACTGAACCGATTAAATAGGAATCTATAACCTTATAAAGGGCATAGGCTACATTTCAATGCGAAAAAAGGGTTGAAAAAAGGATAAAAGTTTGTACGGAAGTTTCATCATGTTTGAAGCTAGAAGCTTGAAAGTGATTTTTGGAATTTTTGGTTATGTGAAATGTAACATTAAAAGTATGTAAATATTTTACTCTTAAGGATGTAAAATAAACTTGTAGTTATTATAAGCCGCGGGTTAAACTGCGGGACGTAGTAATTTTGTGTATAATAATCAACAAATCCATTACATCACATCAGATAGTTGCGTACCTCAAAAACTCATGTCAGTTCCACATTCGACTGTTGTTGTTACATTCAAAAGTATTAAAATTAGTTTGTTCTAATTGTGAAGGAATTAGTATCTTCACTGCAAGTGACACTGCAACGGCAGGTCGAAGTGACAAGTGGACACAAGTAAAAGTAATAAATGGGAGATTATATTTCGTACCAGGTATGTTGGTCCAGTGGCGAAAACGCCCGATTTCACAAAAGGTGAGGTCACATTACTACTGGGGTACTGGGTAATGCCGAACGTACTTGGAAAGATATTCAAAGCTATGTAAATGTATAAGAATTTTTCAAACCTACAATCTCACGCCTATGATATCCATGTTTCCTAGAATCTTACGGTTAGTTTTGCTCATAGTTATTGTACAAGGAACAATACCACGTTCCCCGTACTTGATGCTAAGACTTCCATTAAATACGTAACCATTAATGAAAGAAAGCTCCATAATCGTGCAGGTGATATAAATTGAATCATTGTTATAAAATCTATTACAAAACAGTGTTGGATCGTGTACTGTAACACGCGATAACGGTAGTAAACATTCTTTATCTAAACTCTAACCAAGCACTTCCGTTAGCTGCGTAATCAATCATAATGGGGTACTTACAACAACATACAAAACGGTTAAATTAAACGTCTAAAGGCAATTCACTATTCATTCAGTTCACGAGTAAGAAGTTTTAACATGTAATAGGCAACATAGATGTAGTTAGAGCGTAGTTTACTGAGGAGTGATCCTGGTAGAGTCCTAGTGATATAGGTATCAACAATAAATACCAAATAAGCCACGACTGGCCTCGTGGCTTAGTTGGTAGTAACTCTGCCTGCGAAGCCGAGGGTCGTCGTTCGATTCCCACCCAGTGCAAATATTTGTGTGATGAATTCAAATGTTTGCACTGTGTCTGGGTGTTTCTATGTATAATAAGTATGTATTTAAAACTATTTATGTATTATATCAGCTATCTGGCCGCCATCATACAAGCTTTGCTTAGTTTGAGGTCAGATGGTGTTGTGTGTGAATTGTCACCAATATTTATTTATTTAATACATAGAGCAAAGTGAAAAAGTAACTAAACACAAACAAACAGATATATCGTCTAAATACATACAAAGAGGTAAATCATTTTATATATCTGGGCAAGCGCAGTACAGTGCTGGGTAGTGATTTGGACTCTTCAACTGTTCAACAAACAACTGCGTGGCACTATGCTGTTATGGGCAGACGTTGCTTACCATCAGTCTCATGTTTTGCTCATCCCGTACTTATATTAAAAAATCCTTTTGAAGTGTAAACTATAGCCTAGAGTCTGATCGGTTTCTCTTGAACATGTACCAATCAATCGCAGCATGCTTTACGCATATTTTACAACTATTTTACATGTGAAAGTCTAGATGTTCGTAGTTAGATGTAGAACTGAACGGATAACGGAAGTTGATACAAACCTACAATCTACATATTTGGAACTCAGATAGATTAAAGTCTGGAATATCACATAAATTAGTTTTATCGGAAAAATGCGTAACTCTTCATTAGATCCTTTTCTTAACAATACACGGAATTGTCACGGAAGAAAAAGCAATAAAGCTTTGCGCGTTAGTAAGTTGATGTGGCAGTGGTCGGTCATATCTGTCGCAGCATCGATAACGAGTCGTATTCTGAAGACCGCGTGAATCGGTAAACATACATAGGACCACGAATTACTCGATGCAGTGATGATATACGTAAGGTAGACTACGGTTAGTCACGTAAAGCCGAAATAGGGCTGAGTGACGTATCATGGCTTATCTCCAGCAGTGGACTAATTTTTGCTGAGTTTAATGAGGATTCCACAACACACACCTATAGAAAAGAAATTACTAAGGTACGTTTAACCAACAGTGTTATGAACCCAATAAAAAAGTCTTGCACCAGAACCGCTCATAAAAACCTACATCAAGTTTTTCTACAAAGCAAAACTGGTCAATATAGATCCACATGCTCGTGCGAATTCATCAGAAATTACCGAGCGAACTGACCCTGGCAGGAACCGTAAGGAAATAAATACTAAAAATAAATTAGTAAGTAAGTCAGGGCGATGACCCGCGATCTAAAAGAACACAGGGTCGCGCTGTAAGGAATCCCACATCTAAAAGGCAGGCCACGTAAAGGCAGGGTCGCAATAGAAGAATAGAATCATTTATTTGTCAGATTAAAAATCCACATAGGTACAAGGTATTAAATTAAATTAACAGAATTAAGAAAACAACCACATTCACTAGAATTAAAATCAAATCAAACTAAAGTAAATCAAAGTAAATCAAATCAAAAGTAAATCAAAAAGCAATGTAAATGTTACACTTAAGCTCATTTTAAGAGTGACTTTATTAGACTAATTATCAACTTTAGGTATATTTGGAACCTACACACTTGATAACAGGATAACACTACACATGGGATCTATTCTATGACATGGGTTCCAATCACTCTCGCACTGGTGTTCCAATTTGTTTAGGACTATCTCACCACTAAAGGTAACCTATTAGAGGTAACTAACTAGAGGATCCAAAAGCATATTTCGTCTCGACAAAAAGCTTGAAACTGTTAATCTGAATTGTTTATTTTTTATAAAAATAGTTTTACATTTTTTTTAATTATGTCTACATTACGCAAACAATTTATTTCCTGTCCAAATTTTATATTTATTTCATAGTGGATGCTTAAATTCAAATGACATAATCGTGAGAATTACTAATAATGCATATAGATGTAATCTGTAATCTTATGTATGTTTATTTTTTATGTATGTAACTGCTTGTAATGCTTTAGTATCTAAGGAACACACCCCGCTTTCCAATATATGTATGTATTACTTTTTTTAAACCTATTTTCCCATAAAGGTTGTCTAGAAGTGACCGCTTTGTAGCGATAAGCCTGCTGCTTATAACACTCGTTTTTATTGTTTTTTGCATATTACCTTTAAAGTGTTTTCGATGTGTACACTGTATAATAAAGAATAGATAGATATCTATCTTCAAATTGCCCGAAATCTGTCGATGAGCTAAAACAAAATAGTAAATAAAGAGAGAGAGAGTTCAGCGCAGACTTCACAATAAAAAAACACTAATTATGATGAATGCAACGCACCCTTTCGGTGGGGTAGGTGGTAGGTGACCCATCCTGCGTGACCCATTAAGAGTGGTGTAATCTCGGATCTGCCGCTAACTGCGGCGCGGCGCCAGCGCACACATTTATTGTTTTTATGTTCGAACAATTAATTTTATATATCTTCCACTCCAATATTGATGTTTTGATTGAAAAGGATTATTGATTTCTTCCGACACAATAATTGTAGCTTGTGGCTCGTGGGTGGCAGAAATAACGACCATAATCCCGTGGGGATTGCCTAGATTTCCAGTACGTATCAAGCTCGGTTACATACATGGTATAATAATTATAGGCCATATCCTTTATGAATTCGCCTCGAGTCATCACTAGTCCTATAAAATTAATATTTATTGGACAACAAAAAGTCAGTCTTCCTTGGTCTACGTCGGACTGAAAATCACTAGTCCTATAAAATTAATATTTATTGGACAACAAAAAGTCAGTCTTCCTTGGTCTACGTCGGACTGAAAACGGAATCACTAGAAAAGATACTTGTTTGAATAATTTCCTAGTTATTACTGGGGAACACAGGACTGTTGTATTAAAGTGAAAGGGTCGCGTTATTTTTAAATTACATTTTTTTGCTTCAGTGTCAGTCCTGAAAACTAATCATATTTTGTTTCGAATTAGGTACTGCAAAAACTGCTCAAAGCAGCTTAACAAGTTTTCAATTCAAAAAAGTGTGTACGTATGGGCGCACGCAAGAAGATAATACTTCTTCTCTTTATTCCTAAGAAGTAACTCTTCGTGCTAAGAAGTCTAACTTTAACCATAGAATTGATAATATCGTCAACTCAAGAAGTATTAACCTGAAGTTTTAATACAATGTTCACTAAAATGCTGACTAGCTAACTTCAAGATCTCTTTTCCGTGACGGTAAAAATTTACTCTAACCTACCCTAACACGCCAAAATATAAATATTGGTGGACAATTCACACACAACACCATCTGACCCCAAACTAAGCAAAGCTTGTGTGATGGCGGCCAGATAGCTGATATAATACTTATATAGTTTTAAATACATACAAATTATGCATAGAAACACCCAGACACAGTGCAAACATTTGAATTCATCACACAAATATTTGCACTGGGTGGGAATCGAACCCACGACCCTCGGCTTCGCAGGCAGAGCTACTAACCACTAAGCCACGAGCCCAGTCTATATAATATGCATACTTTAATTTCAAAAAGTGTTTACCATCGTGCTGCGAGTAACTGTTATCTATTCTATGGTACTGAGCTCGTTCGAGCTCCTTCGAGCCTAGTGCAGCAGTTCTGCATATCGCACTTGCGCAGAATCATGTCTCGGTCCGACGTGAGCTGGCTGTCCAGCTAATGGCGCGGGCCGGTGTCGCGCTCGGTTGCCGCACCGCCGGACCGGCGAAGTGATGACTCGATGAAAGGACGGCATTACTCCTCATCACGTTCCATGAGGCGGAAACATGGAGATACGCATCTCCAGTTTCGTTTGATATTTATTGAGAATTTTAATATAAACTACGACCATTGATTGAGATACGCATAGGTTGAGAGTTTATCGGCTTCTTATTCTATTCTAGTACGATGTATGTAATCTTACATCGCATGTTTCGGCTATCTCGCGAACGATAGGATTTAGCCAGATATACAATTTCTATCTTGAAGAAATTATATGGACGCTGTGGTTTTACCAGCGGGAATTGGTGGACATTACTCACACAACAATTAAACTTGTCAAATTTTCCGATATAAAACTATTATACAGAACTATTCGCACATGTCCAAAGGGCATGCCACCATGCTAGCTGATAGCAATAAGCTTCATATAAGCTTCATAGCTACCAAACAACAAAATCCATCACGTAATGTGAGAAAATGGAACCAACTTTCACACTTCTGACTTTAAACATAAAGTGATATCTTCATTGAAATCAATATTATTTTCGTTATTTATTGTTTCGCCATATCCACGCTATTCTCCCGAGAGACGTTCTCAATATCGTTGTTACATATTTGTAACGAGTCGATCTCCGTGATACGGCGGCGCGCCTGCGCCCGCGCCGGTGCCGGTGCAAGGCCAATGAACTTCTTTCTATATTTTCGACATATCACTTGCAACTATTACAGATAACCTATCGCTTTCGTGACGTAGAAAATTAATTTACAGATGGATTAATCAAACTCTTTGTTCTGCTAATAATGTTGATACATAAATATTTAATTTTGAAATACGGTCACAAATGGTGGTCTTAACGCTGAAGATGATATTTTCTTGGTAGGCAGGATATTCGAGAACTCTAATATCAAAAAAAACAAAAATTACAACGAGTGTTTTCTAGTTTGTGTAATAAGTAGTAGATACATAGTTAACTTAAAGTTAGAAAGAGGAAAACTTTTAAAGTTCGGTAGGCAGTACAGGGTAACTGTGAACGCAAACGAATGTCTAGGCTGTGGAATGTGTTGGCTGAATCGGTTTTTCCAGAAGGATACAATGTTGGTGTCTTAGACGAGAGTGATCGGTTTCTTCTTTCTGTTTGTTTTGAATATTTTATAAATGTGTAACAATTTTTTAAAATTTCGCATGCCTTTTAGGCTGAAATTGTGCAGCACCAAACCATAGTATTTTAAGACCTTATTTGTAACCACAATTTTTGGCCAATAAATTACTTTGACTTTGACTTCAACTTCAGCACGCATCACCATAGCTTAGCATTAAGTGACCAAGTGCAAACTTACTATAGTTGTTAAAAAAAGCAAAACAGATCAAAAAGATCTGTCTTCCTAATCATGTAACTAGAAGTCTAAGATACAATAATCATTGAGAAATAAACAAAAATGATCCATAATGAAAACTAAAGCTAATAGATTTACGTCTGAAAAGGTGTAATATGTAAGAAGAGCGGATCGGAAGAGAAGAAGAGGACTCTGAACCGGAAAATGCACCGGACGAAACTTTTGTCGAAGTTACGGCTGGTCTAGTAAAGTTACGGCTGGTCTAGTGAAGTTACGGCTGGTCTAGTGAAGTAACACCAGTTCTAGTTAAGTTACGGTTGGTCTAGTCGGGAGAACGGCGACTGCCGATGCGGAGTTCAAATTCCATACGAACCGCTGTCTTTTCGAAGTCACATGCGTAATGCCGCTAACTTAAAACAGTGAAGGAAAACATCGTCAGGAAACCGACATGTGCCTAGAATCTTTCGTGGTCATGTGTCATCCACCAACCCGCGCTGGGCCAGCGTGGTGGATTATGGCCTTAAATCTCTGCTTGCGAGAGAAAGCTCCGAGTCCCAGCAGTGGGAACATTTAGTGGCTTACGCTTATGCTGTGACTTTTATCTTACCATCGGGACATTATAATCATCATTATTATATATGTACTATCATAATATATTAGGAATATAATAAGTTTACCTATGTAATGACATGATGTCCACAAATAAGAATATCATAAACACACGTTAAAAACGAAACGGTTAAAATTACTATCTCGAATCTATGTTTTTAAAAACATACTCTAAATAATATATTTTACGAATCAAAACATCGCCGCCAGAGTAGTTTTGAACAAAACTAAATGGTTCACGAAAGAACATAAAGATCGTAAATAACGCAATAAATTATTCAAAACATATCTTATACTCGTTCGAATTAATATCTAGGATAACTGAAACGAATTTATAGTATAAACCACTATAAAATGTATTAATTTGATATATTTCTTAATGGTGATTAGGATCAATTTGAAACTACGTGTATCCGAACCTGTTTCATCCAGCAAGAAATGTTTTATAGCTTCATTTAGATAACACTATATTAAGATTTAGGTTAGATATAGTATTTAAATTTATTGAAATCACATTTGTCTAGTTTGATTTTTTTATAGATACTGTAAATAATGTAAATTTGGAATTAGATTATTAATCTGGAATAGCAATTGACTAACTACTTTTTATCGAGAAACTAAAACGAACTACGCGAGTAACATCGCTGGGGGTTGCTAGTAATGAATAAAGTGATAAAAGCGTTTTAAATAATCTTTTTAAATATGTTTGCTGGAGAATGCAAACGTCTGGGAAAGAGGAATTCTTAATTTAAACTTACTGTTATGTAATCGTATATATTTCTATGTTCTAAACTGGCTCCTAATGACGTCACGCAGTAATCAACAGACAGTTACAGCACAATTTTAAATTACTCGTCTCCCATCCAAATATGATTGGTAACATACATGAAGTGTTTAAATAATTGTTTTTGCGTGTTCGCGGCCGCTTTGATGAATAGCTATCAAGCGCTGTTATTCTGAGTGACGGGCGAGATGACCGGTCTAGGAGATAGCTATGTGGCGGGGAACTTCGAATTACTCATAGGGACTATTGAGTACGTATCTGGCCTGTACCAAGAGCGTCATGTTGCGACGTTTCTGCGAGACAACTTAATAAACCAAATGTAACCTTAACGTCAAGGGATACGATTCAGAGTCCCGGTCGCAGAGCGTATGTCAATTTTCAAGATCAACTATCCCAATACCATCATGCGGTACAGCCCCAGAATTGATTGTAAGTCAATCTGCAACTGGACGAGTTATGACAATACGAATCACTTCGATCTAAGCCAATTTGCATTTGCATGAGATGTGACAATGACTCAATTTCGTAAAGCACTCACAAGATACGAACTTGCAAAATCTAGGGTTACATGCAACATTCTGATATTGTTTAATATACCCTGGTTTTGCTAACCTTTGTTAACCGACGACAATTGTAGAGAATCTAGAGCAGTACAGACTATTCCCATAAAATTTTATTGCCACTGAGTAATATTATGAAACAGATACAATATAAACAGATAACTGTTATCCTGCAAGTAGCGACTCATGAATCGCTAATAACTTAAGCTAAATTAACAAACTAATTATGAGCCAAGAGGATTCCATCGTGGATAATAACTTTGAAGTTATTGATACACTTTTCGACAAAACTAACAATAATTTAATGCCAGCTGAAAAGAAGAACAAACAGCAGGAGTTATGTCTACAATCAAAAGCCAAGATGGTTAAGGAAAAGAAAGATAAAGTAAACCAGAGCAAACATCAGCCGTGTTACAGTGTTAGTGATTACATGGGGTCAGTGTTTGGAGCAGCTAATTCGTTATGCTTTATGTATTAGATCGCCTGTCATAGATAGTTAAACTAGAAATTAATACCATGGTCTCGTTTGAGATGGCGATAAGTAACTTATGACGAATATGAAAAATTTGGAGCGATAGAAATTGGTTAGAAAAGATATTATATATCTATACTAATATTATAAAGAGGAAATATTTGTTTGTTTGTTTGTTTGTAATGAATAGGCTCCGAAACTACTGGACCGATTTCAAAAATTCTTTCATCTTTGGAAAGCTACATTATTCCCGAGTAACATAGGCTACGGCAGATGGCGCTGCAGTTGATATCTAGGTTATTATTCGAGCGAAGCCGGAGCGGGCCGCTAGTAGATAATAGATAGATAAGTGGGAAGATAAGAGTTCGTCTTTCAAATTTTAGGCATATACATAAAGATACAATACTCACAAGAGATAAAGAAAAATACATTTAAAACGAAACATATAATAATTTAATAATCCAATTATCTGTTATACAGGTAACTGGGTTTCATTGTTATGGAAACACAATTTAGCACTAGATTGCAGTACCTTAGATAAACTGCGTTTTATTATCGACAAAATTAATAAAAGACTGCGGTTTGAAAAAAACCCTGGCTAACTAAAATTCGTTTGATATTATTCTGAAATCTAATGTGAAGAAATATTACGCAATCTTAACAATTCCCTAGACAATTTAAACCGAAACATTTTAAACCGAACTTTGACCTAAGAATCACCAATCCTTTAATTCTCGTGATTCACCGAAACTGGAACAAGTGTTGCCAGCGAAGGAACTCCGAATTGATCGACGATTACTGCCAATTGGATAATTAGCTTGATTGAGTCTTCGGGACCGTTGACCGCGGTGATATCATTCGATTCCCAGAAAATAGCAGCTTTGTGAAACCGGCCACTGTTTAGAGTTTTGGATATGGGTCAGTAGGATAGGTCGCGCTTACTCCAGTTGGACTGGTTCCAGATGCTGGCATTACTAGTACCAGATGGACTCGGATCTAGATTTTTTTAACTGTGATTCATAATGCCTAACCTTGTTACACTAACTAGAATTGACGGGGCTATTTTTTATCTTAGGTAGGAAAAAAGAAGCCGCTTTGTTCGTTGATGATAACTTCTGTGCTGATGATATTAATTATGATCTATTGTGAATCGTATTCAAAATTAGATCATTAAATGTATTCGTTTGACCGTACTGAACTAAATAAGAACAAAACTGAGGACGAAAAAAAGATAACTTTATACATGACATTGGCACTGAGGTGATGACAAATGGTAGCAATGATTATAGGACGCAGTTAATTTAATTTATATTGGGATTTCTTACCAGTTCCATTTTAAGGCAGGTAAAAACTAAAAAGTAATAAGGGCTGTCCTCTCTTAGACACCGCGGTTCGTAATTTACTTAAAAAATATAATTATAGTCCGGGTAAACCTACTGGATACGTTAACTAGATTTTAATGGGGCTGCTGGCACGCAGGTAATCAGACAATGTAAAGACGGTCGCAGCCGCGATAAATGCCTGCGGAGATTCAAGCATTTCTCAATTTCTCAGCTGTGAAATATGTCTGATCCGGTATATTTTTTTTTAAATTTACATTTTTACTATTGACATGTGAGAAGTATTCTTCACCGTTCCGAGTGCACGACGGTAGAAACAAACATTTACTTACGTGAATTTGTAGCCAATACAGATCTAGTTTCGGAAAATAAAAGAAAAACTTTTGGGTTCGTCTATATGTATTGCGTAAGAGCAATTATTTTCCTATTTACGCAGTTATACACAGCGGTATAAGAAGTCAAAAAAGATGCATCGTCTTGGACTACTGAATTGCGTTGATTGTAGGGTACTTCAGGTCCAATGATATGAACACCGCATGCATGCCTTAAGCTTTTACAACATCTTGGCTCTATAATTCTGTATATTTTGTGGTAGTGATGATTATTATGTTGATGGAATCTCCTAGACTCATCGAAACCTTCGTAAATGTTTATTCAAAGTGGTAAAGGCTCGTGTTTCTGAAATTCCCTTGGCTTCAAGGGCAGACTATGACCCGTCGGTAAGTGAACCGGTCCTGGGTTGCTCGTTTTTAGGGCAATCATCACATTAAGCGCACGCACGCCGCCGCGCCCGTCTCGCCCTACTCAGGGTAAGCTCGTAGAGATGTGAGGGAATCCGACATTTCTAAATTACTCATTTTAGCAGTATGTAATCGATGTTTCAAGAGTAATGATTGCAGCTGTTGTGAATGCAGCGGTGACCGCGGTGTCCAAATACGGAGAGCCGAAATGGTAGGACCAAATTTTGGGTCATAAGCCGAGTAAGATGGATCATAAAGTTCAGCGAAAGATTGTACAAATTTCGAAAGTAAGGAATCATTCAGCACTCAGGATCTAAACCTAATTCAGTATGACCCCCAAGTGAAGTTGGAACATCAAGTTGATTGCTTCTTTCTGAAAGAAGATACATATGGAGGAGGTGGGAGATTACCACAATACTGTATCTGTGGCTAGGCATCCACAGATATACATATACACAGTATATACAGATACATATAAATTCTTAAGATAATTATTTTTATGGGAGTTTAGAACGTAGTAAGGAATAATATCTACAATTACTTAGCGTATATTTTTGTAGATCATTTTAGAAAGAACTATTTTGAAATTATGATATTTTAACCTTTTTTTTCACATGATAAGCGAATTAAAACAAGCGGTAACTCAGCCCACCGCTAACCATCCGTACTTCGTCCCGCTCGCGACCAATCGTCACAATGACTAGGTTTCTCCGTCAGATTTATTATTGCTGAACGTGTAATTCGATACGAGTGGATCTAATTATCGTATAGCTATAGGTACAAATAAATTCTTCAACATTTGCAGTTTTCTTACATTCTGTTTATCTATGGGTGGATTTATTATAATGTAGGAATACTCAGGTGTAAACAGTATTAATAATTATTAAACCAACTTTGTGATCGGACGTTATTAGGAAAATAAAATGTTTGAATCTCAATGGTAGATTTTAAGCCAATTTTGGTACCGGTTTTCAATTCCAATCAAAGGTCGAATTCATTAAGCATACATAACATGGCCTAGCAGTAATACTGGGACTATGAGTGTTTTTACTTGAAGCTATTACTATTCCATTTATTTTATGCAGGATTTTTGGCGGAGTTTACAACATTATTCGTTGGCATACTTGTGTAGATGAACTTGTGCTAGTACGGAGAGTATTAACATGTAATGATATAAATGGAACTATTTCTATTTGCGCACGCGCCGCTTTCGATGTAAGAAGCACTTGTAGAACTGGCACAAGTACGTCTTATTAAACTACTGATTAAGAAATTCTAACAGAGAAACCCATAAAATTTATGACTAATTTTCAGGTGAGAAATTATGATTACACATCCGTTACTTTCCAATGCAAACAAGAAATTTAAAAGCTATGTTTATCAACCAGTTACGAGTACATTAATGTCTCTAATCTGTTTTAATTTATTGCATCAAAACATTGTATTTCCAAAGGTCCACTTCTGATCCACGCTGACGAAACTCTCAACTATTGATAGGAGAAAATCAACAAAGTGATACACGATCGATATATATCTCTCTTATCTTATAATGCATACTTTTAAGAGTGATCTAAATAAGATGCCCAACCCAGTTTTGCTGTCGGTGTCAGTCAGTTCACTTCAAACACTAGACTGTAGAGTGATAGTAAACGCCCTGTAGAGTGTAGAGCCTGTAATGAGGATGTGGGCAAATTACGCCAGCTCCGGCGATTAGGCGGCTTCGTGAGGTGTGAGTGATGGCGAACTCTTAGTGAAGCGGATGATTAAGAGCAAGCAGGGTCTGATTACGAACACTTCAATGGTGTCTGATTAGATCTGGCGGACCTGTGTAGCGTTTGCTGGTATATTAGCAGTTGATGTTTTAATAATGATAGCACGCTTTAGAAATAAGAGCCTACATGCTTCATGCCACGTAATAATGTTGTGTGAAGACAAAATTACGAACGAAGAACGTATCGTAATTGTGCCCTATGAAAACTACAGCTTGCAAGTTTTGTTTGCTGGGACAGTCTTCTCTTGGATACCTTTCAAGTGCATAGATAATGGTAATATTGGTAGCAATCTGGCAGGTGCGACCAGCGACATTTTGTCCGAGACTCACCTTACTCCGCGGATAGACGCTGAGGACGTCGGCCCACCAGCGCGCCTCCTCCCTGCAGGTGCCTTTGACGAAGGTGACCCTCTCCGGCGCCGTGATGGCGAGGCTGTGCGGGTGGCCCGTCACCGAGTCCGCGTCGCTCACCTCCAGCACCGTCGTCATGTCCACGCTCGCCTGCGGGACTGTGTCCGGCTGCAACAACCAAATAACAGGTAAAAATAAAAGGTCAGAATAACTGGAGTAGATCCAGTGGTCTCTGTTGTCCTCCTTCACGGGTACTTGATTAATTTCGGTTATGGGAGTGTATCAAATTAAATAATAAAATTTTGTATTGTACTTGGATTCGAACGTTAAAATAGAACGATTACAATACAATTGATAAAACAAGGCTGAAAGGGAGTTGTAGTTTGCGATCCATCATAACGTTGGACTTATCCAAGTGCAATGTGTTAATCAAACCTACTGCATAAAATATAGTGTATTTTATTGCAATAACAGCAAACCTGCTTAATCCTTAAAAGGGACCGAGAAAATCATTCTATGATACGTTGTAGCAGAATTACCATTCCCGCCTCATAAATCTAGCAATGGAGAATTTATAAAAATATCTTCTAGACACGGCGCAGAATGTAACAAATTACGGTATTAACTAGTAACAGCTCCCGGCGTGGCTTGATGTATGCTCATGAGGTCCGGCCACCGCTCAACGTCGCTGTTATAGGCCGGGGTATCTTTCAGGCTGTCCGCAGGACTTAGCCGTCGTACCTCATGCCGGCCGACGTAATTACTTAGCAGCTCATTAAAAGTAATTAGCTGGTGGTTGCTGACGGCGGCCAGGAATATAAACAACGGTGCGGTTTAATGACTACGGGAAATATAAAATTTCGATCTATAAGTTTTATTGATGACGCAATCATTTCATCTCTTGCGAGAACGCTTGAAGATTTAAATTTTATCCGTAATTAAGGCATCGTAACTTTCATCCGTGTCAGGTTACAGATATTATTTTCAATTTACAAAAGACAGAGAAAAACATCAATACATACAGTGCAATACATATAAAAAGTGCAAACTTGATGCAAGTACTTATTTATTTCGGAATGCAAAAAATGAAGTAAAATACAAAGCGGCACGTAACTGACCATTCCCAGGGTCAGCGAGCCACGTCACGACCTGTCTTCATTAACCATTCCGCTCCAGACGTCCAATTACTTATTCAAATTGAAGCGAGACCTTGAGACCTAAACTTGAACCTAGGTTTAATACTCGGGACTGTATAATTTAGTATTTATCACTGCGCATGACCTGATGCTTATCCTAGCGGTATGTTAATATGCCGACAGACAGTTACAGCCTACTACCACAAATAGGACGGTGTGCTTTCCATTCAGGTTTGCAAAAGGAGCAATAAATTTATTGATTAAGCGAAACAAGGATGGGGACGTTAAAGTTAATGGAGGTGTATTATATGTAGATGGCGGTTTACATATTTTCCGATGTGTTCAGTTAATGAAATCCGTTAGCGAAGTCGGACTTATATAATTGACTATTAGCAGCTTAATGATATTTCAAATGAATGGTCAGACCTCTCAGTAGAAACCTCTACAAATGAATTTGGTAATTATTCAGTTCATAAAACTTGAAATCGCTAGAATCGTGTATTTTGTACAGTGCAATTGGCAGCAAATGTCGAAACATTGAACAGCGGTTGACGGCCATCAGCAGACCGCGCCGGCCTCGCAAATGGTACGTTTTGCTCGCATTTATGCAACGGGATTCCGGCACCGGCACCGAGCGCTGCCAATACCACCTTTATGACCGCCGGCATCCGCCACCAGTCCGCGGTCCGCGGTCCGCGGTCCACGGGCTGATGCTCTATTGTTACCAGTTTCCCGATGCGTTTTGCGGTTTATAACTTCTAAGTACTCCAACGTCAGGAATACCAAGGACCCGAAGACTAAACCCGAGGAACATTTGTTTACGACCAAAGTTAATGAAGAAAGCATTAGAATATTACGCTCGCTCGCATTTCCTATTACCCCTTCAAAGAAACAATAGGCGGAAAGTCAGAATATTAGTCAAACGCAGTTATGAAATATCATGCCCATATTGTCCAATGCTATCTTTGAGCCTATGCGGATTATTTATTTGACTGCTCATTGTTCTCTTATCAATGAGACAAATATAGAGCATATCCTATCTATAAATAATGTGTTTCGGAGTTGATTAATGTCCTGAGCAATGACAAGAACAGCACGCGCTGTTTGATTTATAATATAACTTTCGCCGTATCCCCAAATGGTCTAATTTGACGGCGGCCAGTGCGGCGACAGCGCGATACACGGCAGATTGCGCAACGGCTCCCAGACCATGGCGAGACCATAACTTTGGACAATCGGGATCTGAAATAGCCGAGCTATGAATGGCAAAATTCCTTACAGTTAAATCCCTATTTAAGGCTCAACGGGGTCATTAAAACTTTAACAGCGAGGATTGAGTTACAAAACAATAATTCCGCCGATATAGCTGGGCGGTGGACGTGCTCGGAAACCTCGCCTTCCACATGTAATAACCATATAAATTCGTACGCCGTGCGCGTAATAAAACTGTATGGCCCTTCGTCGGATTCTGCTTAAAGTAACAGTTGGTTTTTAAATTTGCCTCGTGTGTGCCGCATTTTCAATATTATTCACGTAGAATTCAAATTATCTATTTGATAGAGTTGTAATGAGGTCAGCTCGGTTCCGTGTTCCCGGTCGCAAAGCTTTCTATAGCCGGCAAGTTTAATTCAAAAGCGAGCCCTTTGAATGGGTCAACAAATCAGATTCCCCCGTTGTGCAGATGTGAGGGCCCTCGCTAACCGGTCTCGGCGATCATTGTTTGTCGAACGTCCCGCTGTCAACTGCTAAATTAAATATGCTAAAGCTATTTACAACAGCTCATTCCGTATAACCGTTATCATTATTGCGTTATGTTTTACTTTGTTATGATTCAACTATAATTTCCATCTTTTCGTTCGAAGCTCGTTCGTTGCTATTTGTGTATCGCTGCGTTTTGTTTAGATCTGCGCTTGTGTGTATTGAATAATAAATGGTTGTTTTAAATTATGTAAATAATATTTTACAGCCTCATTCTTCAGTAATAATAAATAAGTTATTGGAAATGTTGGAACGAGCATTTCTATGATATATTAGCACAATGAATGAAATGGCCTTCTCCGTAACTACATATAATTTATTCATATATGTACTTTATTGTTTTTCCTCATAGCTTTCCCTACAAAGTTTTCTATCACTTTCAACAATATATTGATTCGTTAAACGAAACGTAAGTTGAATAAGAATCGACGTTCTGAGATGAACCCGGAAGTAGTTGCAGTCGTGACGTCATAAATCTTATGGCAGAGTACAAAACAATTAGCCTTGCACCTTAACGGGTCCTGGCCAGTTTGTTCGGAGCCATCGAGCTCTCCATCAGCTGCCCGTTTTGGCGATAGGTGGGAGGTCAGGCAGAGTGGCCGCCGCCGCCGTCGCGGTTGGCACATTAGAGATTTGTCACGGTGCGCGGGCGCAGTGTTCGCGGCGGCGTGATTAGCCGGTATCGGGGCCGACTACACGTCGTCCTATTGGATATTTATTGGATTCTAATGCGGTACTTTTTACGCTAGCTCCGAGAACTGCGATGCGAACAGAGCATCAGATTTAGTTAGTCTTGCAACCAGAATATAAAGTAAAGCCTGTGGGCTATAAAACCTGGCGATCTAGGAACGGGTCGGCGCGAGTAGGCTCGTAACAAGGAGTTTATTGGCATCTTCCTGTTCAGATAAAATTATCATAGATAGGCGAGATCTACATTACCATAGACCACGATCACCGTTTCAAATCCTGATTAGTGCATAAATTAGGGCCGCGGTGTCCGGGGCCCGTTAGACCGCAGTCAGCCGAGCCCCGCCCACGGGCGCCCGCGCCGCTCGGACGAGCCCGACCCGCGCGACACACCTTGCTCCGAAGGTCGGGATACTGGGACAACTTAGAAACTTATAACTTTCATTGTCAAAGGCTCATAATTTTGTTTAGTTAAAGCTTGTTTAACTTCTTCATCCCTTAACTGGCTTAAGTGAAATTTTTCATTTACGTTAATGTTGATTGTTGTTAACAACGTTATAATGCCTTAGAATAAGATTTACGTTCTACGATAACGACTGCTCCAGGTCCTGCCTGTAGTTAGGTGGTTTACCCCAGTCCAGGGGTAGTCCTTCAGTCTGGTATCCCCACAACCGGGCTGATAGCTGTTAAGATATCGCCATGTGTGAACGATATTATACCCATTTGCAGGTCAGGGTTGCCAGCCCACGACTTGCATTTGGATTCGATGTCTCATTGTATACCTAACCAGTTTATGTGATTTAAATGAGTTGTTGTATTTATGTAAATGGCTAACATTGTGTTAATGTTTGTTTGTAGTAAAATACAATGCCAGATCGAAGCATATGCACAGCATAAAAACCCCACTGGGCCTCGGGAACTTCTTTCACAAGGAACGAGACAAGCTAATCCATGACGTTGCCCAAGTGCTCCAGAGATGTTTTTCTACGAACAAATCAGTTTTCTCACTATGCTTTATCGTTTATCTTTCCAAACTTGTCCATCTGAACTTGAAAAATACGAAAATACTCAGAAATTTAGGTTTTGGATTCGACTCTCTAACGTTATTGGGAAATTTAATGATTTAACAGCAACTAACCCAACATTGGTTTTAGGATTCAGCAAATAAATGTCGACAATAACAATTACAGAGAAATAGCTAATCAAGCTTCGTAGTTCGCGTGATTTTTAACCTCTGACGCAAAGACAACGGGGTGTTATAAGTTTGATGTGTTTGTTTGTGTCTGTCCGAGGTATCGTAGGTCCCGAACGGATTTTAATATTGTTCAACTTTTTCAGCTCTTTTGTTAGCTGCGGTAGGATTCCTAAGACGCATAACTGGCGTTAGACATACTTGCAAACATGCGTGGGACCAAACATTTTTAGTTTAATTATATTTTTAGTAGAATAATTTATGTACGTATGTACACTTGCAATATGATTTGGTTATTTCTGTAGCATTCGGTTGGATTGCCCGCTCGCGTTGTCGTTCGCTACAGAACAGCGAAGCGGTAGCAACCAGCACCTGTAATAATTTGTATTTTCCACCACGAATGAGTAAACTTTATTCAACGTTCACAAAGAGAAAGCCACAAAGCTCGCGCATTTTCCTGAATACCGCCGACTGTTCCGTCGGCTACTAAACACTGATAGAGACATACAAGGTAATTGTCCACCAATATCTTACCTACATTATATCTTCCACCATTTGTAATTTAAACGCTTTATGGTCAGATTTAGAAATTTGTCTTTATGTAAAATAAGATAATTTACATGGCCGTTCCTGAAAATTATCGACTGTTTTGGTTTTGAACGCTTTGGAAAGTAGCGATCGGTTTCATTGTATGCCCAGTTTAGATCTTTAGAATGTGCTGAATAGGAGTTTCCAGGATATCACACTAATAAAGGCGAAAGTTTGTGGCAATATAGATTTTTGTACTTGTATTTGTGGATGTTTGTTCTCACGTATCTCTATAATAATGATGACATGGCACGATTTGAATGAAACTGCATAGTAAGTACATTACTTACTTTAATAATAAACACATATTATGTTACTTTTTATCCCGTTAAAGTGGGTGGATATAGAAAGAACTAAGATGATAAGTGAATCGTGTGTTTAACGAAAACAAAAAATGTTTGGCGACAGTTAAGCCGCGGATTACACTGCGGGGCGCAGCTAGTTGCATAGGTTTAATGACGTGCCTTTCAATAAAATAATTTCGACGGAAACATTGCCCTTCAAACTGGAACACAGCAAAGTTTACAGACGCAGAGATAGACACGTGAGAATTATAATACCATACAAGTGTCGAAGATTAAAAATAGATTACACTTATATCTCATCTCACGTCATAAGTAAAATTACACGTCGATGGTAAGTAACGTGCCTATCGGTGTCAACCGGCGCGGTGGGCGAGTTCGATAGCAGCGCCGCCCGCGGCCGCCGCTCGAACTAATTTTTTTTTTTTTAAATAAAAAGTGACGAGACGAGCAGGACATGTGCCTGATGGTAAGCAACATGCCTGCCACATAACAGCACAGTGACACGCAGCTATTGGAACATGAAGAGTCCAAATCATTACCTAGCACTGCACTGCGCTCGTCACCCAGAGATCTAAGTTGTTATATCTCTAAGCCCTGTAATTTCTCTGGAAACATTGCCCTTCAAACCGGAACACAGTAATGTTTGCACATTACTGCTTGGCGGTAGAATAATTGGCAAAGGTGTGGTACTTCCCCAGGCGGACTCTGCTAAGAGTCCTACCACTACAACTAATGTTATGGCACTGCTGCAGCCACCTGCGACGGAGTGACGGAGTGACGGAGCCGGCTCTCATTACCGCCTGGTGCAACGCAGTAGCGGAAGCGGGATCATAAATTACTTTGCATTTTTGCTATTTTTTGTATTTAGTCATTATATAATCCTTATATCCACACACCCTTATACAACCTCACACACTCACCCTCACCCTCTCTCACACACACACACATACACCCTCCCGCACGCACACACTCAATTTCTCACACCCGCAAGATGATTTTACAATGTATGAGGGTATTAGATGTAGAAGAGCAGAAATTCTCAAAACAGGCTTTTTTTTTTTTGAATATCGAGTACATGATTTTCGATAACAACTTGATTGTATGTATTAGACGGCAAAATTCAAGCTCGAAATCATTCTAAGTAATTTATAATATCAGGAGATGTAAGACCTTAGCGAAGTTAGCTAAAATGAACTAACTACATTCTCAAAAATAAAGCTTAAGTATTTTTGTCCCTGAGTTCACTTGACAGAACAAAGTTGAACATGCTCATTTGAATCAACTCAATAAATTCGACGGTTTCGATGGAAGCCTTAGGAAGGAATATGCCGGTTTAATAGTAGTTAGTTACAATTTGTAATTATTACACGTGGCATCCACAAAGTAGGCACCTACACGAAATTCTAGACAGTGACTACACATAATGACATAATCATTGATCACCACTTTACCACATACAAGACCACATAAACCATGATATATCTAACAGTTGGCAAACACCTACATGACTAAAATTCGACTACCTAGATCCTTTATACACACGGACGAATGTGTGCGTTCCATCTACAGTTTTAGAATTATACAGGATAATAAATTTTCTTTGAAAATCAATCAATTATTTATATCTCCTAACTTCGACCAGTTGAAAACAACGTGCAATTCCGACCTGCGGCGTTGTTTGCATTACTCGGGTATCTGTATGATGGCTTGTGTATCGAACACCGGCGGCTCTCGGTCCTGCGGTAACATTTCACTCCGCCCGGCTGTGCCTGCGCCGCTCTCCGACATTTCCCTAATTTGAGATCTTTAATTTTCGATAATAATCGAATAATCGATTTTGCGAAAGATACGAGAGATAACCGCGAGGCAAAACAAGATAGTTTTCAAAGTATCACGATCAATTGCTATGGTTGCAGTTGGCTTGAAATTGCGAGAAAATAACCTACCAAAAACAAACAAGAAAAGTTTATTTGAAATTTCAACAATAACCCTTTATTTTTGAAATCTTCATGACTGTTTTTTTTACAATTGTGTATTATTATTGCATATCGTAAACTCATAAAACAGTAAATACGGTCAAATTAATAATGAGGACAGATGCGTTCAAACCAAACAATAATTTGCAGTAATTATCGCATTGTGTTGTTCGCTATTCAAACTCGTCAAACAGTGACCGCAATGTGGTGCAAACGAAAACAAAAACACAATAAATCATTACAACTTGCGGTTCACATAAACAAACGAACAGAATTACCGATATGCGTTCATCATTCACTTAGATACCGATCTCGTAATCGATTCCAGTATTCGAATTGATTGAATAAATCCGATTTTTTTATCGATTTTTATTAAATATGATCGTTAATTACGACCCGGTCGTCGGTTTGATTTATTTATTGACATTTTTTTGTTGATGTTATTTTGATTTTACAAGTGAAAGTGTCTGACATAATGTTTGCCAATAAAAAAATATGTTCTCTGTTAATTCGTTTTATAATGGCAAAAATAATTGCAGGTTTCAGATATTGCAACACCGTTGTGGTATATTGTTACAGAATTGCGTAATGGATACATCTAGAACTAGTTATTTTGTGCAATATGTGAGCAAGCGGTGCGTGAACTAAAATTAAAACATGAATAAAAATTGTCTGATTATTCGTCAGTTGATTGCTTATTGTATTTTAATGGGACAAATTACAATGTGCGCCCGTAAGGCCCGCTCCGCACTCGCGACACAATGGGACCGAGTCGTACATTCTATTCTTCACTAATTGTTTTGTTTTGTTTTGGATGAACCTAGATCTCTGATATACTGAAGAGATATTCGTTATCACACTCATGAACTTTGCGTTTCTACCTATTTGAGTTAATGTCAAACGTGACTTAATATGTAGCCATTAATTCCGTTTTAAGTAAGGTTTGTTTTGAAAACATATTGTATTTATGATTGTATCATTATATTCCAACCTTTACATTTCCCATGTAACGAGCTCGGTGACGTAGCATCCGGTCGAATTCAGAGTGACAATAGGCATTGTTTGTGACAGCGACGCGGCCGCTTCCGGTTCCTGGTGCGCCCGCGCATCACAGAGATGTAATCTCGGTAGTAGCCGGTGTCGCGCGACAGATTAGCTGATTGTCGGGTGGTCGGCGGTCGGCGGTCGGATGTGGTGAAACTAGAAATAGTTGCTTCTGTTGGTTTTACACCTTTGTCGGGAATTATGATGAAGTACTGAACGTCATCGCACGAGGGTGGCGTGTGTGGGTGGAATCTTATTAGCAATTCAAAGCATTAATTATGATTAGCTACGTGAACGTGTTAATTATTCTCAAAAACGCCACATGGCCAGTCATTTCACACTTTTGCCATTGAAATTTACATTGTTATTTACATTAGAATAACATTGCAATTTGTAACATTTTGGTTTGCTAAAGCACTTATAGTAGACGACGTAAGAGAAGTGTAAAATTTAATTTAAGTAAGAAAGAAAATGAAATCTAGTCTATCTACAAAAAAGGCGTGACGATAAATGGCAAATATCTTCACGGATCGTCTATTGCGTGCAAGATGGTTTTGAATTATTAATGCTATTAGCATTACACTGATCTAGTGGTAAGTACCCAATAGAACTGATGGTTATATTTAGCAGCTATTATATTCGGAGTAGAATTAGCCAAAAGCCGGCACGACTGCGGGCCCAATCAGCTGATCTCCTAAGCGGCTTACAATGAAGCTGCCGAGACCTGCTGACTCACTCGACTCCTCGTCCGCTATGGGGTACGAATCTATGAATACTTGATTAACATACTAGAAAAAATGTAATTGAATTATTAGCCTTAACATTACTATTTTGCTAGGAACTTAGAAACTGTTACATTTTTTTTCTGTAAAATTATCTTCTGTCAATAGATTATTTATTACTCTTTGATTTCACATTTATTATTTTCTTAGACTGGTCATAAAAATATAAACTCTACTAACGTTATCTCTGAAAGTTATATGTTTAGTAAAAATCCTAAATTTAAATACCTTTTATTCTTCATTTATATAATTAAAAAAGCCAATACAATCGCAATCACGATATCTACGGTTTCATAAATCTGAAAGAGCAATAAAATTGGCCGAAACTTTTAATAAAAATTAAAGCGTCATATTTGCATACAGATAACGCCGAAGCGGCAAATAATCAAAAAATAACTCGAAAATAATTATGACAGATTCAATACACCGTAAATTTGAAGGCACGAATTCCCTGGAGCGTGAAGCTTCGCCGCCAGTCGGCATACTTTCGTTTTTATCCAGTCCAAAAGTTCCGGAACTTTCTTCGAGCCCTTAGACACAGAATAGTTGGATGTGGCAAGTCCCGATAGTTGCGTTGCCGAAACGATTTCATCGTCCCATCGGTTTGACATTCAGAGCGGAAAATGTGGGACACGCAGCGGAGCCCGCAGCCCATGAGCTGGACGTGAACGTCGCGGGACACACATTCAACGTTACAAGCATCGTATTTTATTTATGTAGTAAAAAATAATTGTTGTAATACACTAAATTTTAACGCCCTAATTTGCATTTTTTTGTTTTGAAATGTCTAGATGTTAAATTAAACATCTTAAAGCGTTAGTTAATTAGAATTTTCAAAATAAGAACTTGAAGTGTTCCACTGTCTAGCATCTAGCATTAGATGGTTTATCTCTAATCTCTCTGAAATTTTTTGCCACCGAAATAGAGCAATATTAGCACTCTAGCAGCGCCGCGCAGTGTTACCCGCGTAGTACACGTTCCCGTTATTTTGCCGGGATAGAAAGAAAAAAATGTCTATGTGTTCTTCCAGACTATAATCTACCTGTACTCCATTTCATCCCGATCCGTTCATAGGTTACGACGTGATTAATTAAAACAAACATCCAACCATTGACATTTATAATATTACTAGGATTACTGCTAATATTACTGCACATGTATGTCCCTTTCTCATTTTCTTTGGTCGTCTAGCTCACTTACTTTCGACACTCAACTCTCAAACTCAACAGAAGCATTATCGTAATTAAACCTACTTATGTAATTTCAAACAAAATAACTCAATTCTCAACTTAAATAGGAACTTGAGATCAACCGAAGAATTGGAAACTGACCTCGAGCCTCGAGCTCTCCAAAGCGGCTCAGGTTACATTTGACATGATTGCTATGAAAGCCCAGCCATTGCCACTGTCAGATAACTCGCGGCACTAAATTTTCATTGACGTCTCCAGCCCACATTAAGTTCACAAGGTTCGATACGACCAACGACCACTCTTCACGTTCACTTATCTGTACTTACATACATTAGTTAAGTAGGCTACAGCTATTAAACCGTGTTGGGAGCCACTGTCGTATCTTCTTGGACAACTATTCGATTTTTTGTATTTCTGGAATACCGTATAAGATAAAACTTGAAAGCCATGTACGTTATGTTACTTCTTACAATGTTGCTAATGCTCACACAAAAATGTGGAAAGGTGCAAGGAACACACTCGTAGTACGAAATGTTTAATGCAAAAAACTTTAAATTCACCTGTAAAGCTTTTAAAGAACAAAAAATGTATCTTTAAACGCATACCTTTGAAGTAAAGGTCAGACGTAATCTGTGACCATAAATAGGAAAATGAAAAAATAGCCATGTTTACTTGAAGCAGAAAAATGCAGATAACATAAGGATGCTCGAATATACTATGACAAGTCAGGTGCTTTGAGATGTTTTCTAAATATAGATGCGATAACTGCTTGTTTATATTTCTGTCGTAGGACCGATAACTGTTGGAGTAGACGTGTCCTATTATACTGAAGACCTCGAATCTGTTAACGTTGCGTAGGACGCCCGGAAACCCGATGGGGTGACGATACTTTGTCTGTATGTCTATTTGCAGTGGACTACGTCAGACTGATGATTATGATGATCTGTTTTTGTTCAGGATATAGCTATTCGTTGATTTAGGCAACTCTAGCTTATCGTCATGTAAAGGGGAATGTCGTTCGGCTTTATAAGACCACCATATTAGAACCGAAGTAATCATTTGGAAAAGTGGCACACGTTTTTTGGGTGCTCCGGCCTTCTTGCTCTCCCATTCGCTACGTCTAAGAATGACGAGACAAGTAAAGGTTTCTAAAGCCAATATTAAAGATATGCGCTAACTGCATCAATTTTGTAGCTGAACCGCTTGCAGGTGAGTAATTCGGAAACCAATTGTGACATTTGCATTCCTATAGTAGTGATATAGTATGAGTGCAAAATGGTAGAGCTTCGTAAGTCGCGTACAAGTGGAGCGCGACACTAGCCCGCGGCGGGGCCCGCCCGCTCGCCAGGATGCCAGCCAAATCACTATTTATTATCCGCGCGGTTTCTCAACTAAACACACGCTACGAGCTGCGAGGCGCCCGCGCACCACTCCGCGCGCAATCTACGCCGCACGCCGCTCCCAGGCTGGCTTCTACGTAAATAACAGCGAAATACGCGACGCGGAATGCTGACGAGCTCCTAGAGACTACGGACCTCAATAGGGTACAATCCTCAAAAAAACTAAGTAGCCCATTAGTTAGATTGCCAAAAAATATTGTACACGTATTTTTTCTTTTGTTTCACAAACAAAAATTGACGAAGATACAGCGCTTCGAAGTTTCGTGTGACGTCACTTATGAGTACGATTTTTACTCACGAGTGACGTCGCGACCCCCCACTCTCGAAGTTTAATGGTCTATAATATCTTTGATGATTTTTAATACTATGAAAAAACAAAAAAAACGTGTCCAATATTTTTCCATGATCTAGATGACGGACTAATTAAGTAGGATGGTGTATTTTTTACCCAGTCCGGTACCCTATTGTAAACGACCTATTTGTAGTTATATTGCACGCTGTAATTGATAGTGTCAAGCTGAGCTGATGTTAGCACAACCATAACCAAACCACTAAATGTTATCTCTGCTGGCACTCTCACAAGGAGAGAGCCAGGCCAAAATCCACAACGCTGCCCCAGAGCGGGTTGCCGGATGACCTCGAGTTCTAGGAACATGTCGGTTTCTTCACGATGCTTTCCTTCACTTTTTTTAAAAGTTAGCGGTGTTACACACATGACTTGGGGTTCAAGGGGAGACAAGGAGTTCCGGAATAGCAGTTGCCGTTTTCCTGACTAGACCAGCCGCAACTCAGGTGTTATTAAGTTTTAATTTGGGTTATTTATTTACTTGAAATTCATGTTTATTATTAGACGCTAGTCTAGATTACATCACAATGTTTATTAAGCAGCCCTATGAAAGAGACGTACGTGGAGAGCGTAGTCAAATCATGGAAAATGATTAATCAAAGTATTGAGTGCAGGCAAAAGGGCTAAAACAGGTTTGTACGCATCGCTTTACTATGAGATGCCGTGGATCCTTACCGGACAACATTGAAAAGGACGCATGACTTCATTAAAAAGCGTTCGGATGGCGGAGCGATGTAGCATGTAGCCACAGTATAAAGAGTATGTAGCGGAGTGCGCAGCGGGCAAGCGCGGGGCCGCTAGCGGGTGGCGGAGCGGAGGCGCGGGGCCGGCGGCGGCAGGTGCGGAGCGCGCGGCGGGGCGTAGCGTCGAGCGTCAGTGCCGGCGTGTTCCGCTGACCGAGCGAGCGTACACATCGACGTATTCCCCCGCGACATGTCTTACATGGAACTCATAGAGCGGGTGAAGCCACACCAGTACATGTGGCAAAACTCTCACCCGCTTTTCAAGAACAAAGTGACGCGAGCAAAATTATGGAAGCGATTGTCGAAGGAGTTGAACATGGACGGTAAATAGTTTCGTGTTTGTTTATCGCTCGCTTCTCGCCGTGACGCCATTTTAGTTTCAATACGTCACTTTAAGAATGACTTTTCTTGCTGAGTTGGCTGCTAATATATAAAGTATACTACGAGTATTGTTAATAGCGATCAGACAGAACTAATTACTTTTTTTTGTTTCAGAACTTCAACTAAAAAAAAACTGGAAATATCTCATAGACCAATACCGCAGAGAGTATAAGAAGATATCAGCGCAAGAGATCTCCATGGGTGAGACTGTGACCTCAGGCTGGGCGTACTACGAGGCCCTGTCGTTCCTGAAGCCGGGTCTGGCCAGCAAGCAGCAGGCGGCCGCCGCGGCGCAGCCCAGCTCAGACTCCGATAACAACGAGCCCACGGACTATCCTCAACATCCTCAAGGATCCTTCCCCATTCAATACGAAGATAACAACGACTGCGAAAACTCTACATGGCAGTACACTCCGGCCAAGCAAGCCAAACGAGGCCCTTCTAAAGCAGACCTCGTCCTGAGAAAACTAGAAGCTCTGAATACCACCATACTGAATTCTCAAGCAGACGTGTTGAAAAACGACGAGGATTATATGTTCTTCATGAGCGTCCTGCCGATGGTGAGAACCATGCCGCTATTGAAGAAGCTAGAACTAAGAGGAATGATCAACACGTGGATGATGAAAGCTTTGACTGAGAGAGAAGCAGACCCTCTGAACAACACCTCGCACTATTCGATGACCGACGAGGAAGACAATAAAGAGGCGGTCAAGGATCAGATCATGGCCGCTGAAGATGATGACTAATTCGAATGATTTGTTGGAACTGAGTAGAATTAAGCGTTGACTGATATGAATAAATAAGATTGATTATAAGCTAAATAAAGATGTTTCTTTATGTCGAAATCGCGTGACCAAAACTCTGATGGAAAGAGATGATGTAATCTAATATAAAACACAAAAAAACCTATTCACACTTGACGAAATAAGGATTATGTTTTTAATTTTATTTATGATTTAATTTTCTTGAATTTATTTATGTACAAGAGATTTAGCTACTCAGCGCGTATGCCTGTACAGATAAACCTTGTCTTCTTGGAAGTCATAGATTAACTTTAAGGGACACACAGTTAAATACCTCAACGCAACAATTAAATTTAATAGCTCAATAACACACAATAACAGTAAACCATAGTTTAAACATTGAAATACTTCATCGGATTGTAATGTTTAACAACTCTTAATTGCAACACCAAAATTACAAAGATACAATCGGACAAGCCGAGCCCTTATAAAGTGCAAGTAATTATGCACTGTAATCTATAATTCGTTTTGACATCGTAGTAACCCTCAGGCTGAACAGGAAACTATGAAATAATTGGTATATGGCATTTGGCTATTTCGACCAGGACGTCTACTCTGTTTCTACGAATACGAAATTTCGAAAAAAAACTCGCGACTTTACTACTCTCGTTCTACTTCGTTTCGTCCGATACAACATTGTTTGACGTTTAAATGTTGTAAGCATACTCTAATTAGAGTAGGCTTAGAACATTTAAATTTAAACGGACAAAACGACGGATCGAAGTAGAATCGGAGTTGGAAAATCGAAAGTTTATTTCGAAATTACGTTTTCGTTGAATTAGAGTAAACATCCTGATATGAAACGTGATTATCTTATAACCAAAAATTCTTCTATATTTAACACCTTTAGAATTTATATGGTTTGCTTAAACTAATCATGTTCACAGCTTGAGCTAAAATCTTACAGATATTGTTAAATATACTTAGTATTAATTAATAGTGAAATTCGAAACTTGATGAAGGAAAGGAAAACCACAGACTTCCCACAAGAATGCAACCACTAATACAGACAACGCAGTTTACAAATATTGACAACGAAGAGTGAATAGGTATCTTCTGAAGAAACGTGTTGTACCTTAGACGTTGTTATTGTTACATCCTCTATTATTCAGCAAGACGAGTATTAACTTAAGCCACTAAAATATAATTTAAAAAAAAACCACAACCATACATTGAAAATCTATTTATGTACTAAAATTCACCCCGACCCCTTCAGGGGTTCATGCTTTAAATACAACACCCATACAAACTTTCCTATTTCTTTCGTATTAATAGGATTTTCAATTTGCATTTTCCCATAATGCGAACAGAAGTATAATTATTTATTAATAACATGAAATTAAAACGTTATGCAAAAAAGTACTCATTATGTACAAAAGGTAGGCAGTCAACTGGTTAAACGTCACTGCCGCTAAGAACGTGGGAGCCTTGCATTGCAGCATGAGCTCACACTTTCGGTATTAGAATTATAAATAAATTATTACTATTGAGACAGAATCGATGAATACATTTGTATGAATTAAACACTCGGTACTTAGCGCCGTATTGTTTGGATCTATTTGTTTGCTGAAGATATTATTTCTTCAGCGTATGCAATAAAAACACAATTATAATTACATACAGAAGTGTCAGTATGAGTAAGTGTCCCGAGTTCCCAAGTTCAATTCTTTTTTCACATGTCAAAAAATTCCCAAGTAATGACAAAAACATTGTAATGACTACGTAAAATACATTCGCAAAACTTAAATTACTTATATTCCACGATTTAAAGTTTTCGTAGAGAAGAAAGTTTTATTAGTATTGTAGTGGGTCTGATCATCTTGATTATTTTTACACCTTCTCGGTTTATGGATAATTCAGATGTCCCTACTTATGTAAGTGGTTAGGTATGTAGTGTAGTTTTCACTGTAATTTAGTTTCGTTAATATAGGCAAGTAAATGATTTGGATCTCGATATTAAAAAGGTCACAACAATACTTCCAAGCAGACAACACACAGGTCAGGATGTCTTCTTTTAATTTTTATAGGTTTACACTTGACCGCCATCTCGCCTGATGTTAAGCGACGATGCAGTCTATTATAGAGCGTGCTTACCTAGAAGAAACCGATTCACTCTCGATTTGAAGACACTAAGATTATAACCATCGGGAAACCCCCACTCAGGCAACTCATTCCACAGTCTAGACGTTCTTATCACAAAAGTAGAGTCAAACCTCTTCGTCCGTGTCTTTGGAACATCAACCATGAAACGATGCCGCTTCTTCAAGCTACGAGAAGTCCGATAGAAAAAAAGGCAAGGTGGTATTAGATCATGCACACACACACACACATACATCATAGTTGCACACTCTCCGAAGTGTATCCGATAAAAAACGTGTTTGTTGTAAAAAGGATGTTCCGCTGCCGATCTGGTTCATTTGACAAAACTGACAAATGACCAAAGGAGTGACCCTCTCCACTGCCTCTTGTGTGTCTTAGATCCCGTGTCACCATGCCGGAACCCATTACCCCACGCTATATTTACAGCTCTAATCAACCAGCGAGGTGGTCTCTCATCAGCACACGATCATTAAATCGTCCAAGTAAACAGCAAATTATCCGTCGCGAATACGAGTATAGTTGTAACCGAATGAACTTGAAGGGCCTCCGTTTAATCCAATATACGATACGGCTTCACACAGCGAAACTTGATTTACTTGAGTTTTTTAACCTTTTTACACTGGTATTGTATGAATAACAAGCAGAACGATACTTCATATAGGTATAACCAATTTCAGAAGTCAAAATAATGTAACTTTTGAATTCACTAAAAACAAATATAGTAAATCAGCTACAATAGGGTACCGGACTGGGACTGGAAAATACACCATCCTAATTAGTCCTTCAGCTAGAGACGTACTTCTTAGCATTCCATGGATTCACCGTGCGGGTGCCGGGTCCATCGTGTGGCAGAGAGAGAAATCTCGAGTAGACCCCGAGACTTGTGACTCGGGCGTAGGTTTAAAAGGGGCCCCTTATATATTGACGTACGTCAACACTCACCTTCACTACTCGTATTTCTCTCCCTGCCCAGCCAAATCCGATATGATCCTACTAGTGCAGCTTTAGATACTCGTTCTAGTATAGAACTTACTGCACTTCTGGACAATCCAAGGTCTTTAAGCAGGTTATAGAGAGATTTTGCTGGTATACCTCTCGCTCCTACTTCTACAGCGTATAAATTAACTACATAGCCATTTTTTGTTAATTCATTTTGTAGGTCGTAATACTTATTTTGTTTCATCACGTGGTCTTTAGGTATATTAGTTTCCCACGGTACGGTAAGTTCTACCAGGACTATGCGTTTCGTAGCCCTAGAAAAAAGGAAAATGTCCGGTCTGGATGACGAAACACCCACATCCTCTGGGATTTTGTAGTGCTTTTCATACGTGTCCATTAAAATAGTCCAATCAGGTGCTGAACCCAGGATTGAGTAAGGCTTGTTCTTGGAGTTTGAAGTTGAGCCCTCTTTTACAAAGTTAATTTGTCTTTTGTTTATCGTCAATCCCTTTTGGGCTCTAGCTACCGAAAGGCTTACGGCTTCACGTATGATTTCAAGTACTCTGTCATGGCGCTGAGAGTAATGACCCCTATTAAGGAGCACCTTGCAACCCACCAATATGTGCCTTGCTGTACATATCGCCTCACTACAAGTATAGCAACATTTTTCAGAGGCTTTTCCCCACCTTACCAAGTTACTCTGGTCAGGGAGGGTCATTTGGAAAGCGTTCAGATAAAATTTTAATAAGGCAGGAGACCAGTCATATAGCAAGGTGCGCCACTTTAGAGCTAATGGGATACAAAACTCACCTATGGTTAACCACTCACTTTGCATTTCTAAATTCATAGCGTGCACTTTGTAACTATCATTTTCGTCTTGTTGTAGAAAGGTTTTTACCATGTCTCGGTCTTCCCTTTTCTTTCTCGCACCCAACCCAGCTGTATTTACTTGCGCGCCTGCCATAAATTGTTTGTGGAATTGAAGTCTAGATTCAAGGTCCGAAGCGCTTTTGTCTTTTGGGAGAGATGCGATTAATTCGTCTTTCGACTTTCCCAAAACATGCGTTTTTGTAACTCTTAGGTGTTTGTAGAGTTCGGATGGTTTTTTTAGTTTCAGGCCAAAACTATTGTGATCCCTAAATAGAGTAGAGGGATCAGCCGGATGTGCCAATCCAAACCATGACTTCAATATCTTTATGACATTAGCATCTAGTTTTGCGAGGAGGGTTAATATTGAAAATTATTATAAAATTGAAATATGGAAAAATATTGGACACGTATTTTTTGTTTTTTCATAATATTAAAAATCGTCAAAGATATAGACCATCAAACTTCGAGAGTGGGGGGTCGCGCCGTCACTCGTGAGTAAAAATCGTACTCACAAGTGCCGTCACACGAAACTTCGAAGCGCTCTGTATCTTCGTCATTTTTTGTTTGTGAAACAAAAGAAAAAATACGTGTACAATATTTTTTGGCAATCTAACTAACGGGCTACTTAGTTTTTTTTGAGGATTGTACCCTATTCGCAGTTTTATCAGCGCCTTACCCAAACCTTGCATTCCAATGTGATCAAAAACCTACTGAGTTTCAAGCTCCTAGCTTCAAAACTTATGAATCATCCATACAAACTTTCATCCCCTTATTTGACCTCTTGTTTTAGGGTATTTTTGAACCAAACTTCATTGTGAAAGAAGGCCCCGAGTCCCAACAACATAAAGTAGGATACTTTTTCATATGTAGCTATTGAGAAGTTAAATCGTAGATTGTACGATCTCTGCACCATTGAATGCGAACAGTAAAACTTTATTGAGTCATTATCAAAGCTCAGGTGAGAATACTTTGAATATTTTAAAAGTCGCGTTGTAAAACATTGCGTTGGTGCTGCTTTACACCTTCCCCAATCAAAGGGCGACGGGTCTGTCTATATTTCCATTTAAATACATAAAGATTTAAATAAACCGCGGTATCCGTTGCGTTGCGCAGTGCTTGAATTCGTATTCAAGTTGATATTCAAGACATTAACATAAATGTCTGCCCTGGAGGCCATATTTTGGGTGCAACTCTGTTGAGTTCGTTTATGGAGTTGCACTTTTAAACAGTTTTGAATTGTAGGAAAAGTCGTTATCAGAGTATCTCTAGATATTTCTAAAAGAATGACTAGACAAGCAAGACATACGACTAATGGTAAGCAACATAATGCCACGCAGTTATTTCAACATATAAAATCCAAATCAGTATCTAGCAATGTAATGCACTCGTTACCGGAAAAGTTTTTGCCCTGTTAACATTGGCTCTTAAAACCGGAAAACACCAATACTTGCATACTGCTGAGCTAGCGGTAGATAACTAGCGAAAATTTGGTACTACGCATCTCCAACAAAAGTTTGCCCAAAAGAGAGAAAAATATCACGTTTAACGATAAGCCGACAATTATATAACTATTTTTATTGATTTTTGGTGTGAACAATAATGAGTATCTATCTACTCCGCAATGGACACTCTGTAAATAGTGCAAAAATAGGTTCCTTTGAAGTAAATCTATGGCCCAATCAACTCGTCCGGACAACTGATAATCCCGAGCTGATAATCTAAATAAATCTAAGCATCATCGCTCCTTGAACTAAGCTTGCGAGTCTCTGAGTCACGCCCACACTTGGCCCGTTTTACATCGCATCGGTTCCGCATTTCATTAGCTCTCCCATTAATTTATGATTGGTGTTTGCATATGCATGGACTGGTCTCAGATGGGCTCCGATACTCTAGGAAGCAGTATGTAGGCGTTACACTTCCAGTGAGTGCTTCTAAACACTGCATTATAGGAGATTAAAAATATAGGTCACACTATACACGAAAGACCAAGAACGTACATAGATGATACACCGTTAGATTGAAGATAAGCAATCACGGCCACCATTACAATATTTATTCCCATTCCTGGACACCCATAAATTCTAACGCGGAACAACGTAAAATCAATATAATTAAATGAATATGCACAAAACAGCAATAAACATAGCGTGGCCATTAATTTCCCGACTTTCTCTTCAAAAGGACGTTTACGACTTCCCTTCTATTTTAGTTGCGCGATGCATTGCAAATCTTCAGCCCATTCAGATGGTAACGAGGTGTGAACAGGGAATACATTACGCGTCAGGTTGACGTGTTTAGACCCTCGTTCCTACGGCCTCTGGCCCTGTAGCGCAACTCAGCCTCGTTCACTGCAGAATTCGATAAATCAGATATAAGATTTTTTTCGGCATGCAGAGCATGATGGGAAGCAACATGTTTGCCCATTACATCACAGTGTCTCGCAGCTATTTGAATATAAACAATCTAAATTACAGCACTGTAGTAATGCGTACACATTACTGTGTTTAGCTTTGAAAGGCAAAGTTTTCAGCGATTAAATGATACAGATACGATCAGATGTCAGCGATTTGTTTATCATAAATCATCTAGAAAGCGGCTCTTGATTGGAAGACAAGACCCCCCCACTCACGGTGTCGCTAATTATTTCCAACACTAATATGCTGCAGCTTCAAGTGTAGTGTATCCTTTATCTCTTATCGGGCAATTTTGCTTTTCCAGCTTAAAAGGGTCGTTCGACACCATATAAAGCCGGTGGTCACTCTCCTATTCCTCCAGAGATCATTGTTCCTGGATTCAAGCAAGTTTTTTCGCCTGCACGAGCGCTTTAAATGGCACGTATTAAAATTCATGTACGCACGTTTAAATTGCATTGCTTGTTATGAATATTTATGACGGGATCGTAAAAAATGTGAGAGATTTGATTGCGATGTACGGGAGACCGATGAAACCGAGTCTTGTACGGAAGTCATGCGCACGCGCACCTCCGGCACCAGTTTGGCCATGTTTGTTTTTATAAGCGACAATAACATTATGCGGCTGAATTTATTGATCGAAAACAGCACAAATATTCAGTCGCCGTGTACCAATAAAAATCAACGTTGAGACAAAAAGTTAAATTGTGAGAATCGTTTGCAGAAAAATGGAATTGAAATCTGCCAATTATAGAGAAAGTGTAGAGGGAACTTACGTTGAGATTGAGTGACACGGACAGGAAGCCATGCCTTAAAAATAAATAAAACATTATTTTTGCGACATAACTCGTGGGACAGCTTTAGCGAATGGTCTTTAATCTGTGCCAGTGGTCATTTAAAGGAGGTTGCTACACGTCGCTCGGCTATTTCCTCTAACGAGTCAATTACCGCGTTACTGCCCTGTGTTACCACCACTCATGATCAATTAGTCACGGCACCACTATCTGTACACCTAACAATGTTTGCAAACTATCCTACAATATCGTAGTTCAAGATTATCGTCAAAGATAATGAATGGTCGCACGGATTCAACTCGATGGTTCAATACGGCCGCCATGTATGGGGGACAAGCCTGAATTAGTATCGGAGTATCGCAGCAGTAGTAACTCGGTAAGAAACGACGGCAAGCGATATATCTACCAGGAACAGCGTAAGAGGAAACAACTGTCTATTTTTTCAGGTTGCTAGGCGGAAGATTGTTGGGCGTTGGTGTTGCCTGTTATAGTGAATTACTAAAATTACTTATTTTAGTATTTTTATAGAATAGTCATCAAAGACGTGGAGGGACCATACGATTGTTAACATTCATCATCGTCTAAGGACTCAAACAATTACAAGATGCATTTTGGAAAAAACAAAAAAAATGCCGATAAGTAATATTGGATAGACAATTCAGATCCAATTGTATCCATACAAAAGTAGGTACTTTATACGTACTATTTTTGTTTAATGAACTGTAAAATTAATTGAAAAAATGTAAAACACCTTTTCCATATCGTCTGTCTGACAATATTTCGATGTGTTCAGTGTTTCAATATTTCGGTTCGTGTAAAGTAAATTTTGATAAATGTATTTTAAACTTACGTGTTCGTCGAGCGAGTAGGTGAGCTCCCCGTCGTCGTAGAGGACGAACCACCGCCGCTGCCATCTCTGCAACAAAGAACGCTTCAATCAAGACAAATGCTTTTTCAATATTTTTGGAACAATTATACATACAAACTATATACTTAATCCCAGTGATTCTCACGTCCCGTCGGGAAAACGAAAGCGAGAACAAATAATGTATTTTTGTAAATAAATAGTGAATCTTTATTTGTAAACAGGTAATCTGTAGATTATAAATATTTATAATATACTTGTGTATTACTGAGATGCAAAATGAATAAGAAATTTAACAATGAGAAATTTTCAGCGTACAAGACCTGCCAAAATAGTTCTTAATGGCACCAAAGTTTGCGTTAATATTTCATTTTGTCATTGAATTTGTTAAGCATGAGTCAAATGTATGTCGTGTAATATGGTCTAAAATATTTACCATCGAGAGTTCCAAAAATGCTGTTGTATTTCTATTACATTCTTACGTCAATGACTCCTATACGAAGGCAAATAGCACCACGATCTAATCTAATAGTCCCAACATTAATGCGCAATTTTTGATCAATAATTCAATTAAAATCGTACAATCACAATCGGCGCGCAATCGAAATCTAACACGATTGTCTTGTTAGCCGCTAACAGGGCTGGTAGAAAATGTCAGTGTTGCTGGCAACATCAACATAATTAGGGCCGCTCTATTTCGCCACATGAACACAGATTGTAGGATAGCGCCACCTACCGGTGAGCATGGGGCCGATTACTGGCAACATTTGCTATGCTATGATTATTGGGTAACTAGAGGCCCGTCCCGACTACGTTAGGGTTGAACTTTGTTTAATTTGTATTTATACTTATAAAAATATAGCCAATGATCCAGAAAAGTACACCTACTTATCTAAATGTGCTAGGATTATTGATATTGGTGAAGTGGTTCCATAGATTACCTCACAATTAACACAACTGTAAAAATTGGTGTTATTACTTTTTAATATTGACTGGCCTGGCTTCGACGCTCGTGGCATTTGATGTTTAGCCATCAAGCGGTAGGTCACGAATTCGATTCCTAATTACTACCTAAGACATTTGTATGATTAATACAGGTATTTGTTCTGTTGGTGTTTCTATGTTTCAAAATAATACATTTTAAATGGGTTTTATATCAGCTATATGGTTCCCTGATTACAAAAGTTGCTTTAGTTTGTAGTGTTGTGTTAAGAATGTCCAGTAGTTATTTTTATTTGAGTTGAATTTACGTAGAAACTTTCAGAGTTATGCACGCGTGCTTGCGCAGTAGACGAATTTCGTAACAATGTATCTGCTTAAAATATAGTGTATTTTAATCTTTTGACGTTCTTTGCGTTCTGCATCATCTAATAACGCATTTTCAAGATGCTCATAGACCAGACAAATATATTTTAATTTTGTTAAATTTCTCCAACGAGATGAAACATTGGCGCCACCTGTGGTAAAATTAAGAACTACATTTAACAGGGCTAATTGCATCTTGTAAACATCTCAGTCTGACTATAAGTTAGTATGTCAGTTCAAACTGTTCCTATTTTTTATTATTCGTATGTGCTTTACACGCATACAGCCGAAACACATCACATTACACAATTGGAAATAGACTCGTGAGAAACAAACAATTCGCTAATTGTCGCATTAGCCGGCAATTACAGGCAACACTGACGAACGGAGCTGATTGAATCTGTTGCAATAGGTCAAGAGTGTTGCTAGTCATAATTACAACAAAAGGGCTCTCCATTTTTCCATCAAACTTCTGTAGCGACGTATGTAATACCTACATAATGTTTTACAATTACTATTTATTCTAAATTTAAACCTCACGCTTTAAAGTACTTAGAATTAATATATCGCTTGTTCTGATTTTTCATATGTTTACTACCTTTACGTGTTAAAAAAGATTAATAATCTCTGGGTGACGAGAGCAGTACAGTGCTAGATAATGATTTGGACTCTTCGTGTTTCAATAGCTGTGTGACACTACCTAAGGGAATTTATACTTGGCTGTAGTTAGTTATGTTGCTATCGACATAAGTTTGAAATTGTAAGTGACATTGCAGTGGATTCATTTTACCCAACCCATTTATAGTTTACAAAGGCACCTCATCATACAATATTATGTAGTAGCCCAGAGTCAAACAAGTCCGTTTTTCACAGGATTTGATGTCGTGCGTTTGAAACCAGCCAACAATATTTTTCCAAGTTTCTAAATGAAGATGCAACTTTTTCAGTGGTGATGGCGAAGTTCGTGAGGTTACCAAACATATTGCAAGACTCTTTGCTCTATTTGTTCGAAACGGCCTGGATTTTTTTTTTAAATATATTTAAGAGTGGCGAGACGAGCAGGCCATGCCCCTGTTGGTAAGCAACATGCCTGCCACATAACAGCACAGTGACACACAGCTATTGGAACATGAAGAGTCCAAATCATTACCTAGCACTGCGCTGCGCTCGTCACCCAGATATCCTAGGTGTTATATCTCTAAGCCCAGTAATTTCTCTGGAAACATTACCCTTCAAACCGGAACACAGTAATGCTTACACATTACTGCTTGGCGGTAGAATGACTGACAAAGGTGTGGTACTTCCCCAGGCGAACTCTGCCAAGAGCCCTACCACTACAAGATTACCTATTGAACCTATTAAAACCTATTGGGCTTCGAAGCCTTTTCGAATATTAAGTTGGCTATTTTGATCGCAGCAACATAAACAAGGGAATAAAGCACGAAACCAGTAGGTATGTAGGTTAAGACGCTCCTACACGACTGGGTCAATGATATCTACATTATGTGCTAAAACTCGCATAATAGGCCCGCGTCTGAATAGCACAGTTTCATTGTTTCGTCTGCTGTACGCAAATGTATGCAAATCTAGCAAATCGCCGCCCACTGTGATAGTGTGGGTCGCTCGCGCGCTACCTGGGAACCCATCAAGGATTTATTGCACATAGATAAATAGTAATACAAAGTGACGCGGATAATAGCTACTATTAAGGTACTGAAACAACAAACACTGATAATTTTCACCAATAAAAACACACAAAGTCAAAGCTGATTTTAATAAAAACACGCAAATTCGTACGTTGTTCTTTCGTTACCTATAATTGTTCCACCCCACCACTCAACAACTTTGCAAAGGTTCAAATTTCAGAATATTATCCCATATTTTTCGCATATACATTAGAAATGATACTCCTTTATATTTTATCATCATCCTGATGATGATGAGGAATACCCAATCATACAACGTATTTTAAAGTTTAGATGACCTTATTACGAAAGTGGAGTCAAACCCCTTCGTTCGAATCTTAGGAACATCATGAAACGATCGACATTGTTTCATAATGTTCCTAAGATTTTTTTAGGTCATTATTTTTATTGTAAAAACAAGTTAATTTTATTCAATGATTGTGCCAAATGCAAAATGAGCGCTCCTTACCTACATGTTAAATTTGTTGTTTAATGTTTGTTTTAAAATTAGTTTTTTTATACTCGTATAGAATATCAGGTCGTTATTTTTAAATTGACTAGTTTCTGTCCAAGACTTCGTCGACGTAATCTTTGAAAAAGGAGGAATTCTGTTTTATGACAACAATTCGCATATGGGTTTTGAAGACCATAATCTATAAGGTATACAACTTCCAAATTTCCGTTCATTAATTACGTGATTGAATAATAAACATCCAAGTATCCAAAAACACATATTTATAACACTTGTCGGATCGCATGGTTATCAAAATTGATATTTCTGTGGAACTTCATATAGACCAATTTTGATTGAAGTGTTAGCTATGTTAGTGCTCTTCTTTTTACCATATCTATTTAGGTAGAACCAAGACCCCATTGTCAATAGGATGTATTATTTTGCTCTAGCTTATGTCATTGGCCCTTTGTGAAACAATCATCAATTAGAATTGATTTCGGCACTCGGTAAGGTAATAGCGTCAACGTCATCACACCAAATAAATTGTGCGCAAATTAGTCAGCAATCCGGCATAAGCTAATGAAGAGTGGATGTGAATCTGTTGCTTCATAACTTGTAATTCATAAGTAACTATAAAACCTACGACTTTCTGAATACAAAATCGTAGATGTTATAGTTAATTCGGAAAGTCGTAGATATTATAGTTGTAGTTTAGCTGGCAATAGGCAATACTAACTTGTTGATTTTTTTTCGCTGTGCCAAAATAAAGATGTACCACAATTAATTATTGTCGTGTGACGAGTGAGTCCACCTGAGGAAGTACCTCACTTTTGTCAATTATTCTTCCACCATTCAATGTGTAAGCGTTATTGTGGTCCGGTTCGAAGTGTAATATTTGCAGATAAATTATAGGGCAAAGAGATAAAATATACAAACCTCACATCGTTGGTCATCCCTAACCGACTCTCGCGCAGTTTTCGATCATAGACTCCTCATTGAGTCACGGGGAAAGTCGGTCGCTGGATACTAGCCCAAGTATAAGTAGGTACTAATGGTCCCCGATACGACGGCCAGATAAGATTGCCATTATACCGGGAGTGGATACGCCGCCGGCGTGCGTATTATTGCGTATAATCAGGCGGTAACTGGCAACCCGCAACACTGCAAGTGTCATGTTGACCCTATGACATCGATAGCACTGTGCTACACCCCAGCTGCTTTCATTACGCATAATGGCATAAATGTTTAGAAATAAACGAGGTATCTGAAGATAATATGTGCAATAACAGTCACAGCGATTTATTACTACAACTAAATATAAACATGATCATCGTATTAATTTACTTTAAAATACAAGTCCACAAAGGCAAGTTAACTCGAAAACCCCGCCCTGAACCATTCTCGATGCAAAAGTGCCCAAAACGCTGCCGCTGGCTGCGTTGCCTCGTTGAATGGTGCTGGCTATCCTCTGCCTCAGAAGATTTGGTTATGTTAACGACGTTATGCCAAAAATCTTCTTGAAGATCAGGTTTTTTTAAATTTCTTTCAGTAGATAGTCCTTTTTCTGCGATAGACAGCAAAATGCGTGTTACAATGAGGTGCTTTCAGAATGAACAGATGTGAGTAATAGATGGATTCAAAATGTGTCAAAGTATCGACATTGATTTACTTTATCCATATCAAATCTAAGAAAAGGCGCAATTGAGAATTTTTGCTTTCTGAAAAGGCCACATTAAGAAAAAAGATTAAGTAATCGACATTTCTTTTCATGTTACTGAGCAGATGTCTTGTCAGCCAATGAGATTGCTCGGATATTTCGCGCCAATCGACAAAGTGCGATCAAAACATACGATTATTGCATAGAATTCTCGTTAAGCCAGGTGCATAGCTATGCATCGATTGTGAGCTCTGGTATGTGTCAATGCAAATACCCGATGTCACAAGCATTTTTTAACAATGTAGCAACAATGTACGTGAGCGAATTGCAGCACCGATTAATTATTATTGGTTTCTAGCGAATAATTTCAACAAGAAGGTATGCGCAGGCGCACTCTTTGCATATTTGCCGCTTCAATGGACGTCGGACGCGACGTTCGTCCGTTTCCGCCGGACGCTTTGATATATTTTTAATGGCGGCATCCCAATTACTGACAATGATTTGAATTTGTTACATCGATTTATTAATCTAATTGGACATGGTCACGTTTTATTTTTATAACAATTGATCGATTGCTCGTAACATGATTCGATACATGCAAGAGCAAAAAAAAACTTGTCTATGGGTTAAGTCGAGTAATGATTGAACGGCTTACGTAATAAGTAAATAATTAATTCAAAGATTACTAAATGCAAATTAAAAGTGAAAGCGTATCGGTCTTGTGTTCTTGTGCGTATTAAAACAATTATCTATCTGTTAGAAACAAAAGAGGTCGGTACGCGAGTCGCCATATTGGTTAGCGTGGGACCGTTCTCAAACAAAGACAAATAAATTACAATCTAGACCAATTGAAAAAAAACTCTTTTAATAAGATAGTAACAATCGTTGCTCCATCGCGTGTATTTTATTGGTGAAAGTGAAAATAACGTAAGAAATCGTATTATGTAAAGAAATTCACGGCAAGAACACAATGAAGACTTTTAGATTGATTTATTTCCCATTTGGAGTCGTTGCGACAATTCGATTAGCGTAAATCAGCGGTGAAAGTCGGCTGCGAACCTCGCGGCTGCGCGCCTCGTCACTCGGAACTCACCAACACTATCGGGAGGGATGCTCACACTGCTGTTCAAATACTGCTTCATCTTTGAACCTGTTATAAAAATGTACTTGCTAATCACTGAATTCCATGGCTATCACTCCACAGTTTTCACAATGTGCATACATAAGCAACCCATTTCAAGTGAGCCACCACTGCTAACACACACTGTTGGCACTCGCGGTATTTTCTCACAAGGATAGAGCCAACTCATACTGATAACTTTTACAACGATGGCCGACATCCTCGGAAATTATCAAAGTACAAACGTTTGATTTAATTTACAATAATTTTTAGAGCCATCCATTTGATTAAAAAATAATTCTCCAATCGTGTTTTTTGTATCTTGATTTATTCGTAGAGTTATTTCTTCGTTTTGAACTAAGTAGCTCAAAACTCTGTAATGTCTTGACCAATTCGGTTTTTTTCACGTCCTCGTTAAAACCGAAGGAAGTTTCTTATGGTCTAGACAGAGGGATATCAAGAGGTTGTAAAAATATCTTCTATTATCTCTTATTAATGATGATTACAATTTGTCGTCATGCCTTGCAGATATCAGATATGGTTGATGTTTACCATCTGACAGATTTTTTGTAGTGGTAGGGCTCTTGGCAGAGTCCGCCTGGGGAAGTACCACACCTTTGCCAGTTATTCTACCGCCAAGCAGTAATGTGCAAACATTATTGTGTTCCGGTTTGAAGGGCAATGTTTCCAGAGAAATTACTGGGCTTAGAGATATAACATCTTAGATCTCTGGGTGACGAGCGCAGTGCAGTGCAGTGCCAGGTAATGATTTGGACTCTTCATGTTCCAATAGCTGCGTGTCACTGTGCTGTTATGTGGCAGGCATATTGCTTACCATCAGGCACATGTCCTGCTCGTCTTGTCACTACTTATTTAAAAAGTAAAAATAAAAATTGGCAATCATAGGAACTGCCGATAGAAGTGAAAACTTATAACTCAGAATTTGATAGCTTACCTTGGAAACTACACGGGTGTAACCGGAGGGCGTGGCCTCGCCATCATGCCATGGCCATATAGAAATGCGTCAGCATTTCCCATTGGCTCACGCATTTCTAGATGGCCATGCCATGATGGCGAGGCCACGCCCTTTCAGCATTTCCCATTGGCTGACGCATTTCTATCGGCCAATCGCCAAAGTCCCGAGTTAACCCGAAGATTTCTTATCATACCTGAGCGTGACGGTAGAATTCAATTTACGAAAAAATTGTCTAGGCGCGCCTAAAGAAGTTTTCACTTCAAAAAGACAGACTGTCAAATCGTTTGTTACTCTCTGCATAAAAGTAACGAATTTAAGTTCTCTCAACTTAATTACACTGAAACATGTGAGACACATAAGACCTTTTAGTAAAACGCTCCAACGTTAGACATTACTAATACATCCTCGAGAGGCCTAATAGGTCATCCTAATACCAAAGTTCAGACTGCCAAAAAGCCTCCGGCATTCCTAACCTAATATTGTTTCGTACATGTGTCTTATTATGATTTGTGTGGCAACAGTACACCTCCCGGTGTGATTCTGACCGCGTATTTCCGAACAGATGGACGTAATGGTTATCTAAAACAATGAAACACAAGTGCGGTGCGCTTGCGTCACCCGCTTGTAAGAGATCGTAACGTCGATGTTCGCGGCCCGCAATACTTGATGGATGGACTGATGAACTCAAACACAACATGCACTCCTTTAAAACAATCCGACGATGGTTTATATCTAGGTCATGTTGAACACTAATGATTTCTTCGCAAGTATATCTAGAAATTGAAACGCCTGAAGCAATGTCAGTGTAATGGCTACAATATCCATTTTCAAGCGTCAGGTCGTGAGGGCCAAGTTGAGGAGACGACGCGAAGAGAACCAGATGTCCCCAGAAAAAACATCTCTCCAGAGCATCGGCCAACTCCCTTTTGTTCAGCGTGATGTATTACGGCTTTGACTCTCTCTGTCTCCCGATTCCCAGCAGTGAAAGAAAGCAGACAGTGGGCTGTTTGTGTATCATCTACAATGAAGTATCTACGTATAGACATAGCTGTCTAAGCAGTGTTGGTTAAACAGTCATAGGTTTCTAAAAGGAAAATGTGCGATACAGAAACTGAGGAAGGTAATGTCAGCAGGTAATGTTTGCATCAAGGAAAAGCTAGTAGGTACTTTAAAACACGTATGGCACCGAGGTACCGTGGTAATCCCGACGCCCGCCCTATAGACGAGTACAAGGTATGGCTTACATTAATTTATATCACAAATGCAAAAGTTTGTGGAGTGTATGTTTGTTCCCACGTATCTCCGTAACTGAATGGATTTGAATGAAATTAAATAAGTAGTAAGTAATTTGGATTGACCCATAGACTAGTTTTTATCCCATTAAATTTAGTGATATTCAAACACGGGTTACATCGCGGGGCGTATAGTAGGATTAATATGAGTAATTCTTTACATCCTGCACATTCCTGTGATAACACATCACAGGACGTCTACTTTCTTGCTACAAAAACGTAATTTCGAAATAAACTCGCGACTTTCCAACTCCGATTCTACTTCGATCCGTCGTTTTGTTTAGAGTAGGCTTAGAACATTTAAAACGTCAAAACGAAGTAGAACGGGACTAGGAAAGTCGGGAGTTATTTTTCGAAATTACGTTTTCGTAGAAAGAGAGCAGACGACCTGATAGTATGCAACCTATATAGATTGCATACTATCTACCTGTTTAGTATTTATGCCAGAAATACCGTCTCGGGGCCCATAAGCGAGACTCAAAAACAAACTAAATGCCGTTATACCGATTTTAACATTTACTTCCCTGATTGCAAACCGAGTAGTGCAAAGAAATGACTTACCTGGGGTTCCCGGCGTCGTCCAAAGGTCCAGTTTGGTCGTCAAGGAATAAGGAACGGGAGCAAGGGGAATTTGGAGTACCAAACCAGACAAATTCCGTAGACTTCCTCCGCCCAAGAACGATCCTGCGTTCTAGAAGCGGCCAATCCCGTAGCCGCTTTCACTGTGTGGTCTTCCAGCACCAATCCAAGGTCACAGTTCACGTTAATAATGTATTCCCGCACAATATTACACTTTTAACCAGAAAAGCAAACCAGATTATATAGATAACAGTAAAACGCGTCTTTTTCGTTCCAGCGAAAAACAGACCACGTCACTTCACAGCCGGCTGTCAAAACCATAGATCCGCTATTATTTTTAATGTTGCCCGATTATACGGAACAAAACCCCCGACCAATTGAACTCCTGTTCAATTTTAGAAAACCAGTATTTAGCAACTAGTATTTAGCAGTATCCGGACCCCAAATAAAAACAAAATTCCCAACTTTGACCCGAAAGTGGAAATCAAACCAAAAAAAAACTTTATCAAAAATAGTATTAAAATTAAATAAAATTTTAACCTTGAAAACACGTTTATCTAATAAAGGGGCAAGCGTGCCAGAGAGGACACCGCGCGCTGAAGTCTGGAACCAGAAATCAGAATCTCCGCCACGCGGGGTGTGCCATCAGTACCAGATATCAATTTTAAAATACGTCCCCTACGCCAGAGTAGGGGGGCCAAATTTGCCTCCTTTAATAATACTAAGTCCCCTTCCCGAGGGGCCTCCGTCCTATCTGTCCATTTTACCCGTTGTTGCAACAGATGCAAGTACTCGGCCGACCAGCGCCTCCAGAAGTCTTGACTTATTTGCTGCAATAACTGAAAACGGGACAGGCGTCCGGGGCGCTCATCCTTCCAGGGATACTCCGGCAACGCGGTTAAAGGCTGACCGATCAAGAAGTGACCCGGCGTCAAGACTTCTAGATCGTTAGGGTCAGGCGAGATTGGACAGAGAGGACGGGAATTAAGAACTGCCTCCACGCGGCATAGTACCGTGACTAACTCTTCCCAAGTTAACACGGTCTCCCCGATGACACGGCGGAGATGGGTTTTAGCAGACTTCACCGCAGCCTCAAAAATTCCTCCCCAGTGAGGACAGGCCGGCACACTAAATTGCCAGCTGATTCCCCGCTGGGCGAGAGCCAGACTTAAACTATTATTACCAGAATTTAAAAAATTATTAACTTCGCGTAAATAATTCGCCGCCCCTCGATAATTTGTGCCATTGTCCGAACGTATTAAAGAGGGTACTCCTCTTCGCGCTACAAAGCGATCCAGCGCCGCGACAAAGGCCTCCGTAGACAGCGCAGAGACCAGCTCCAGGTGGACTGCTTTGGTGGCCAAACACACAAAGACGCACAGGTAGGCTTTAACGACCTTGGCGTTACGCAACGTTGATGACTTGACCGAGAAGGGCCCAGCGAAGTCCGTTCCGACCCCGTCGAACGGCCTCGAGGGAGAAATCCTATCCGGAGGAAGATCTCCCATCATGGGCTGCATGGTAGACGCCTTGAGCCTATAACAAGGGACACATCTAAACAGCACCTTTCGGACCGCCCTGCGAGCCGACAAGATCCAGAATTCACGCTGCAACACAGCGAGAAGCGCGCCACATCCAGCGTGCGCGTTACCGATATGCCGATCGGTGATCAGCAGGTCCACCAGAGGACCTCCTTTCGGTAGCAACAGGGGGTGCCTGCTGCCGTACGGCAGGTTGGCTTTCCGGAGCCGACCTCCTACGCGCAGAAGACCATCCTGATCTGTGAAAGGGTTCAACTTGGCGACCGCACCCTTCAAGCGAGCGCGACCGCAGCGCAGCGCCTCAAGTTCCGTCGGAAACCTCTCACCCTGTACCAGCCGAATGAGGTGCAGCAAGGAACTCCGACGCTCCTCCACAGTGGCGATCTGGTCACTCCTCCTCTGACGAGGGTGACGACAGTTGTGGATGAAGCGCTTAATCCAGCTAGTTACCCCCAGCAATTTATCCAGCTTGCTGTAACGACCCGTCAACCAATCAGGGTCTGGGGGCACTTCCGCCACAATCGCATGCACGCGGACTCCGGGCAGCTCCGCTCGCTCCGAGTCCGCGCCGAGAGCTGGCCAGGAAGCTTCTGGCTCCCGCAGCCAGTCCGGACCCCACCATAAGGGGTGATCAACTAGCTCCGGCGCGGAACAGCCGCGCGAAGCACAGTCAGCGGGGTTCAATTCACCCGGGACATGTCTCCAAACCATGTCCAGTCCAAGGTTTTGGACTTGGGAAACCCGATTTCCCACAAAGGTCTCCAAGGTGTGAGGGGCTGCTCTTAACCAGGCAAGCACGACCTGACTGTCAGACCACGCATAGACATTCCGGATGTCTATCGAGGTGGACAGTTCCTGATATACATGCTTGAGCAGCCGAGCAAGTAATGTGGCTCCGCTCAATTCCAGTTTCGGAATGGTGAGTCGTGTCCTGATAGGAGCTACCTTGCTCTTCCCCAATAAGAGCGTGACATTGACGTGGCCTCCAGCGTCAACTGTACGCAAGTACACAGATGCGGCATAGCCCAGCTCGGACGCATCACAGAACCCGTGCAGGCTGATCCGGCTACAGCCTGGTGGCAGAATGCGACGGGGCAACGCCACTCGATTGACCGTTTCGAGGTCAGATATTAAACGAAGCCAAGTGTTAAGCGAGTCCCCAACCAGGGGGTCGTCCCATGAGACCTTCAGAGTCCAAAGTCGCTGTAACAGACACTTGGCTGCGAACAGAACCGGACTGATCCAACCGTTTGGATCAAACATTCTGGCGATGGTGGACAAAACCGTCCGTTTTGTCCACGCGCGTGTGGCTTCCAGTGCCACCCGAAAGGTGAAGATGTCAGCAACCGGTTGATACTGCATGCCCAGAACCGCAATCCCGTGCGGATCGTCACCTTCCTCGAAGAGCCCCGGATCCTGCTGGTGATCGTCCGGGATACCAGCCAGGACGTTGGGGTCGTTAGAGAGCCATTTCCGAAGCTCATAGCCTCCAGATGCGAGAAGCTCTGTAAGCTCATCCCGGAGCAACAGAGCTTCCTCCACCGTCTGCGCGCCAGTGCAAACGTCGTCCACGTACAGGTCGCGCTCCAGAACTGCGGCTGCACGTGGGTACCGAGCCCGTTCTTGCTCCGCCAACTCCAGCAGTGAGCGGATCGCAATGAAGGGGCTTGATCTCAACCCATAGGTGTTGGTGTTCAACTCATACACCATCATAGGGTCCTGAGGACTTTCCCGCCAGAGGATCAACTGGAACCTCCTGTCCTCGGGGTGTATGACCGTTTGTCGGAACATCATACGGATGTCCGCTCCCAACACCACCTGATGCCTACGGAAATTCAGGATGATGTCTACAATATCCCGATGTAGCTTCGGTCCAGCGTGGAGGCACTGGTTCAGTGACACTCCTGTCGAAGTCGGAGCGGATCCATCGAACACCGTCCTGAGTTTGCCCGTCGACGCCTTCAAAACGGCGTGATGAGGCAAAAAGTAGTGGTCCATGGTCGACCAGTCGTCGCGAGCCGGAGACATGTGGCCCAGTGCCTCATACTCCCTCATGAACTCGATGTACTTTTCCCGAAGTACAGGATCTCGAGCCATGCGTCGCTCCATGGACCTGAGCCTTTTTTCGGCCAGTGATCGAGACTGGCCCAGACGCGGGGGGTTATCCCGGAAAGGCAGCCTAGTCTCCAATCGCCCAGAAACCATTCTCCGAGTGTGAGCCTGATAAAAGTTCTCACACTCCACGTGCTCGGGATCCAGCCGAGACACGGTAGGCGGCTCTTCGATCTCCCAGAACCTCTGCATGATCTGAGCGAGGGCCGTTCCCGTAAAGGAAGCCTGATTCGACTGCTGCCACTCATCCACCATTCCCAAAATGGCGTTCCCGTAGATGGTGGGCAGCGCCATCAGCGAAGACTGATCCAGCAGTCTAGGCTTGCCGTTCATGATGTAACCCAGTACATCAGAACCCAACAAAAGGTCTACCGGACCCGCCATCCCGAAGCGGGGATCCGCCAACCTGAGACCCTTAGTACAGGACAAAAGATCCGGATCTATGTCCGCCTGAGGAAGCCAACCGACAACCGAATCCATGACGGTGGCCCTGACCGCAATCCTTTCCGAATAGGAATGTACGGACGAGAAGGAGAGGCGGGTCTGTCCAGCCGACCGCACCTCTGTGTTCCCGACTCCCCGCAACGGAGTCGGTGACGGAAACCTAGCCAGGCCCAGGCGATGAGCAACCCGGGTTGTCAAAATGCACCCCTGGGACCCTGTGTCCAAGAGCGCTCGTATCCGGACGTAGTCGCCTCTTGGACCCCAAACCCTTAACCAGAGGGTGGGCAGCAGGACCACCGGTGGATCCTGTGCCAAGGGAACGGAGGCTAGTCAATCCCTCCGAGGCCCGTCCGAACCCGTCGGACTACAGGGCCCAGCCCAGTATGGCTGCCGAGTCATAAGGGCCATCGGAGGGGGGGCATATCCGGCCGCCCTGCCATACCGAAAGTAGGGCGGGTGGTACTCCAGCCTCGGATGTTCATGGAGGGGAGGCGTGTACGCCCTCCATTCCATCGGTCGCGGATCCAGCGGCGGAGAAGGATAACGCTGGGGAGGTGGCCCCCGTGGTGACTCCTGTATCACCCTTCCACCTCTCCAGTTCGCCCGCGTCCGCGCGGGCTGTGAGGTCGGTGACCGAGCCGCGTGTAAGACGCCCCTTGTTGGGCTGCCCGGTGCTGCCGTGGGTTGGGGTGGAGGGGGTGTGCTCCACGCTGTAGCCACTTCATTGTTGTACAATGCGTGGCTCTGCGTGGGAGCGCCCCCGCCCGTGGAGGGCCCCCTCCCTGAGGGCTGTCGACCAGCACCATCGCTCCTGACGCACAAGAGCTGATGGTGTGGTCCCCCACACCCAGGACACGGCCGTGCCGTGGGGCAGTCATTGTACAGATGACCCCCCAGGCACCCGTAGCACCGACGCAACCGCCGAACGATCCCTCGTCGTTCGGAGGTCGTCCGCGCAAGCAGGGCCGGACACTGCACCAGCGCGTGAAGCTGGCCACAGTTCGGGCACTCCTGCTCCGACGCACTCGTCACCGTCGCCGTCCGCTTCACCGCACCCTGAGTGCGGGGATTGGTAGGTCGCGGTCCTGTTCCGGCAGGGCCACGAGCTGACGCGGCGGGCTGTGCCTCCTGAGGCGCCGACTCTGCCATCCTCGCCTCCCACTCCAGGACCCGAAGTAGCTCCTCAAACGTGGGGAAGACCTTCGGGTCGCCGTGAAGGCCCCTTTCCCGCTCGAACCGGGCGCGCAACTCCAGCGGCACCTTGCCCAGCAGGATGTGGACCAGCAGGAACGACCAGTGTTCTACTGGCAGTCCCAAGCTGCGCAAGGCGTTGTACGCCACCTTCACGGGCGTGAGGATTAGCGGCCGCAACTGAGACCTCTCAGTCACCTTCGGCAGCCCCAGTATTTGTGACACGTGAGCGTCGGCGAGGAGCCGAGGATTTTGAAACCTCGTATCCAGCAACTCCATCGCCGTGCCGAAGTTGTCGTCGTCCAGCTCCAGGTGCTGGACCAGGGAGAGTGCCTCACCCTCCAGTGACGTGCGGAGATAGGCCAGCTTCTCCGCCCTCGTCAAGTCCTTGCGTGAGTCCACGAGAGAGGCGAACATGCTCCGGAAGCCGCTCCACTCCCGCAGGTTCCCTGTAAACCTGGGCAAGTCCAGAGTGGGAAGGCGTCCCACTACACCCGAGCCCGCATCCCTGATGACGGGTCCCGAGCTCGCCCTTCCCTGACGAGACCTCTCCAGCTGGCGAACCCTTTCGGAGACCTCGTCGTAGACATCCAGGATGCGCCGCATGTCCGCCTCGATCCTCTCCATCTGCTCCTCAGGTGGAGACGGCCTTGCATCCCGCAGCGATCCTGCGCTCCTCTCAGCGACCTCCAGGCGCCTGTCGAGCTGTTCTGCCCTGTTTAGCAGCGCCTCCTCCCGGTCTCTCCGGCCGACCAATCCTTGTAAGGATTCGAACCATCGGAGCTGGTTGGCCAAATCCGAAGCCATTTTAAATTTAAATTTAAATTGTAAATTAGCCTAAAGTTCGGACAATGTCACAACAAATGTATCCGCAACCTAAAAAACCGGATACCACTTAATACTAATTTCCCGACAGTTTGGGGAGAAATTATAAACTGGGAACCCCCAAATATTCAGCCTACCCGGTATATTTTGCCAGAAAAATAAAACAAAAAGGGAGTATTTACGGCTAACCGCGCTCTGTCTACCAAAAAATGTTTAGTATTTATGCCAGAAATACCGTCTCGGGGCCCATAAGCGAGACTCAAAAACAAACTAAATGCCGTTATACCGATTTTAACATTTACTTCCCTGATTGCAAACCGAGTAGTGCAAAGAAATGACTTACCTGGGGTTCCCGGCGTCGTCCAAAGGTCCAGTTTGGTCGTCAAGGAATAAGGAACGGGAGCAAGGGGAATTTGGAGTACCAAACCAGACAAATTCCGTAGACTTCCTCCGCCCAAGAACGATCCTGCGTTCTAGAAGCGGCCAATCCCGTAGCCGCTTTCACTGTGTGGTCTTCCAGCACCAATCCAAGGTCACAGTTCACGTTAATAATGTATTCCCGCACAATATTACACTTTTAACCAGAAAAGCAAACCAGATTATATAGATAACAGTAAAACGCGTCTTTTTCGTTCCAGCGAAAAACAGACCACGTCACTTCACAGCCGGCTGTCAAAACCATAGATCCGCTATGATTTTTAATGTTGCCCGATTATACGGAACACTACCTAAGAGTTGGATTTTCTGATTCTAGGTTTAAAAGTGATTAGACGATGGAAGCTCAGCACCGGATTAAGTGGAAGCAATTGGGGGACCTTTGCCCAGCAGTGGGACAATTGAGGTTATCTAAAAAAAAGGTAACTTTGTCACTTGCGTAAATATAGTTTTATTAATGAAGAGTTTCTATCCATCCTTCGGTTGCCTGCAAGAGATCGCTCTTAGCGATAATGTCGCCATTTGTTCTACTACTTTAAAACATGTTTTCTTTTTTATTTCTTTTTGTATTGTGGACAACACAGATTTTCTATCTAATTGTGTAAGTCCCAGTATCTACATATTATAGAAATCTCATTATTATCATTATTACCTAGAAGATAATAATTTATTAATTTTGTTTGAATCCCTTCAATGATTATATTATGATGATTTAATCATCATCAATTGCATCTCGGATTACCTTGACTGACTCGACATTTGAGTCAAGAACGCGACCTAACAAAAAATAGACGTCATTAATAAATACTGTTTGGTTGTCCGCCATTTGCTGCAATCAATTGTTCGAATATTTATTTGTGTTTTGCAGGTGTTGTGAGATTTAACACCGGGTGGTCTTAAACTGCTAATGCCTTATACATAGATTACGAGATAAGATAGCGTTAATTTAGCAGTACTGTGTATTTTCGGCTCGAATATACAAAATAAATGTAACAATTCAATATTCGATTTTCGATAAAATCTACTCTCAGTAAAGGTGTTCATTAGGCAGGTATAACTATATACTACAAACACTATGTATACATTAAAAAAAAGTTTAGCGGTTGAATCTAGCTAGATGTTATTTAATAGAGTTACGAATTAAGAACAGAACCGTTTGCAGCTAAATTTTTTCCTTACTTTTTAAAGGAACCGTTTTGTGATTACTATTTTCGCAGTTTCGGATTTTTTTTTCTTACAAGTAGGTATTTAGCTACATATTGTTTACAAGTAACATAGTATAGTACTTATTAACTTGATAATTCGATATTTTAAACTCTTTTAACTTGCTAGCTTTCTTTAGTGGAGGCAGGGCCTCCCAATAATCGATTTTCGTGGTCGATTATTCGTTACATAATCGGTGGGCGATAACTCGAGTCGATTCCTGCGGACGGGCGTATAACTGGCGGGATCGATGTATCACGATCGAGCGATTTGTCATAGCGGTCGGCGCGTTGCGTACGCGCATCATATCTTGTTGTTACCGTCATTCGACGCGGGAATATGTAGGCCTTCAAATGTGTCGATCGAACCTGCGTGAGTTTTGCAATTTACAACGATTAATATCAAGTTTTCTTCTTTTTACACCTTTCTAGGAAAAAGTATAACAAACAGCCAAGATAATTAGTCTCCTGATGGTAAGGGAAACAGAACACTAGCAATGCTCTTGTGAAAGGTGCGTGATTTCCAAAGCCGTGATTATTATTTATCCCTTTCATTGAAGGGAGCAATACCTACCTATTTAAATCTGACACATTAGGTATATAGGTGTTCCTCGCTGCAGGTGGAATAAACCTTCAAATTCTACATAAAGAAATATCTGGCTGATTTATCTTGTATAGACTAAGCCTCTTTAAGGTGACGAGGGCCACAGGATCCTTGGGTGTGTTACCCTCAGTGCCTTCGCCTTATTCCAATTATGTAATTTCGATCCAGAGACCAGATTCTGAGCCCGTGTAGACATGTCTATACAGTGGCCAGAATCACTCCTTTCATCGTAGTAAATCTGCCACATCGATCAAAATTAATTATCGTTCGATTGTAGCGTGTTATTCGAATGAAGATACTAGTGTAAGCGCAGGCTAACGAATTGTTCTCGATTAAATTCATCTATCATTGATTTTGATGTTTTGGTATCTATACGAACACACTCGAATATCTTTTTTACTAATCTTTATTTGCATGATCTTTAGAATCTTCGATGCCCTTCTATGAAAACTGCGTACACGGATAAGTTTCAGATTCGGCTTGGTTAAAGTTTATTATTATTATAATGAAGAAGTGTTTTATGTGTTTGGTCTTTGGCCGTCTATCAATAACATTTTAAACTGTTCGCAAAATCTCATTAGGTGCCAAAAGAACTTTAAACATTATTTTTTGCTGATAGTAATTTTAGTGTAGTTCGGTTGGCACAATTGGTTTTTGATTATGATGAATTCAGTTCGACTTTGTAAAGTATATTGTGTCATAGTTTTTGCTATAATTTAGCATTTATAAATGGTCAGGTTGCTCTGGATTTTAATTTTTTTGCTTTGGTATGTTGTGGTTTAGTAGAAGTTGATGAATTGTGTTATTTATTTAAAAAAAGGAAAGTTTTTGTCTTCTTAAAAAGAGATTCTATTCTTTTACGCGGCGTTACTGCCACTTCACTGTCTATTACTTGAATGCGTAGTCCAGGAATTTCGCCAACAGATTGAAGTGGGACGTTATTTAGTTATTTACCTATGACCGAACAAACAAGTTAAAAGAAGAAAAGAAGCTAGGTACTTCCAATTTGTTATAGAAATAGAGCACAAAACGTGTAGACAGATAATTATTTTACAACCATCAAATTTGTGACATGACACATACAGTATACCTACACTTGTAATAGTTGTTTTAATAACTATCTATAAATCGACCGTATAACTTGGAAACGAAAATTTTGCCTTTATAAGATTTATATAAAGTATTTATGTAATTTGTATTGGAGACCTATTTCAAAGGAATTGGGCATTCTTTTAACAGTTTCTTTAAGCAAAATAACTTAATAAGAGTATTAATGTTTCCGGTTCAAACATTAGAAAGACAAAATGAAATGTTTTAAAATAACATTTTAATTAAGAACCATGCCGTTACGTCATGGTTCGAACAAAAATACGTATAAAATGGATACATTCATGGGCTGCTAAACGAATAGATACCACAGATACAGACATACAAAAACACAGATTGACACTATAATTATGACACTCATCAAATGCGTCAGGAACTTAAATAACCAACACAAGTAGTAACACATGCATGTAACATGCTCTTCATATAAACATCTATCAGGCGCCTGTAAACCAGCTCAAGGCGTTTCGGAACATAGTTGCGAATTGTTCAGATGGCCCGAAACGAATTGATGTTTTTAATAAATGTTTACAGCCCAGGTCAGGCCGCCAGAGGTCAGTGTGCGCATTCGAACAACGCTTTACGGTCGTACGAGTGTGCACAGTAAGATCATAGAATGTTTTACAACTTAAATGAAACGCGAGGTTTTTTAGTAATTTTGAATATTTTTATGTCTTATTCATAAACTTCAATAATGTTTTGTTTGTGCGAGATAGTCCAGTCCAACAAACACGACGGAATCCCTATACCCAGTGACAGTACAAGTTTCGACAGTTGACAGCTGTCAATAATTGTACTAGCCTACTAGCAGTTAGTACGGAATTGGCAATATTAAAGCTATAGAAATCAGGAGTACTAAACCACACCCCGGACACTCGGCCTAAACTCCAAACAAACGGTGAAGTCGACATACCTACACTCACACAACTACGCATATGTCGTTCGAACACATTTACGCATGTTGCGTGTCATCTAGGGTTACTAAATTATTTTATGAATAGCTGTGACCCGTGAGTTCACCTGCCTGTGTTAAGAAGTGGCTTACAATCTTACCTAGTTAGTGTTCGATCTTTAATGTAGGTAAATATAACTTTCATCAACAATCAGAAGGGAGAAGATTTAAAACAAAATAGGAGATAATAAAGGTACCATGTACGAATTGATTTTTAGTTAAGTACACTTACCCAAAGAGAAAACTTTATTCTGACAATATATTAATTAATCGTTGTGAAATATGTCAGTGGCGCCAATAACTTATGGTAACGAGTGTTGGCGCGTACCTACTTCTAACCAGAATAGTTTAACACAGTTTATAAAAATGATTCAATCTTTGTAGAAATTCTTATGAAATTAAAAATCTCTTATTCTTGTTTCGTATAATATACGAAAAATTTGGTACCATTTTGTTAAATAATACAGCATCATGGTCGTATTCTCATAGAAAATTATCGACCGATATAATAACCCTTCGTTGAGTCCGCCTCGCGTCCGCGAGGGGGAGGAAGCTTGAAATTGGCGGGGGGTGGGGAGTGTCCGTTCTATCTATATTATCTATTCTATGACTAAACGTAAACAGTAAAATCTTATATTATTTAACTGTTGAAACTTGTACTAGAGTTAATAAAGTTTGTAAATGTGCTGTAACAAAAAAACTGTTTTTAATTATCTATACCTACTGTTAACTAACTCTAAGCTCTTTTGTCAGTAAATAGATCATTTACTATTAATCAAAATATTAAGAAGAACGTATAAATAAAACCTACAATCGAAATGAGATACCCCGTCTGTGTTTCGATGACTGATAATACTTTATTGAATCGATAAGATAGAAGTTATTTTGGAAGATATTTTTTCCCAGCTGTGGGGCAGACAGCTCTACATAAAATAGATTTTAGAATGTTCTGACAATGGGGTATCCGAACTTTACAAAACCAATAAACACCAACAAGTTATGTCTTAAGAGTGCGCCTAAAGCCAGGAAAAAATCAGATTTCACCCGCGCGACGCGTTTCTTAATGTGATGTACATAAAGTCGAGAATAGCATGACACAATCTGGAGGAAAAAACAATATTTAATCAGGAGTCCATTTTTGACCAAGTTTTATTTAATTACTCAATAACTAAACATAAATTTAAAAAAGTGTTCGGTTACTTTACTAGAACGTACAAATAGGAATTTTATTACCAAAAAATAATGTGGGGTCATCGCTGATAATTTCGAGTACTCGAATTAAAACGGGTTTTATCGGTGTCATTTTTATTTTTTTATTGTAAAAAACTCTGATCTATTTTTAAAATTCTATTCGGTTATTGTGCTTCTTCTTGATTGTACCCACACGTCAATTTTTTTTTGTCATAGTTTTTAGTTTCTTTACTTCAGTGAGCGCCGTCGAAAATGTCCTTTTTTCGTTTTCTGGCTTTAGGCGCCCCCTTAATTAAAATCCACACTAACGAAGTATAATTTTACATGATAGAAACCATCAGCATATTTAAAATAATGATTTATCTCAAATTTCAAACTATTCAAAGCAATATTTGAAATAGACTACTCCAAATATGGCCGGCGGTACACGATTCCATCATTTTGTTGTCAGTTGTCAGTGACGCAACACGGTAATGTCAAAATGACGTTTCGACGGGCCGCCATGATGGATGGCGGCAGAATTCAATGCTAATTTAACTTAATGTTATGTTGTTAAATCATTTTATTACCTAGAGTCTAGATTTTTTGTATTTTCAAGGTTAACATTCTGAATATTTAGGTCTGATCAGCTTAGTTAAGGTTTCTTTTTTAAGCGACTTCAAAAAAAAAGCTTTTAAAACCGTGTTATTTTAATATTTGATAACTTCGCAGATAGAGCGCAGTTTTGTGGAGCCATGAGGAAATTTACTATTTTCGTGTACACTAATACACTATTTATAATACCTCGTTGCTTCGCTAGTAGTACTCGTTGAGTACAGTCAATCATTGAGTGAAATAAGTACGTGGAATGCTTTCAGATACTAGAACAAGTCTACAAGAATAGACATTAGGTTTAAGTTGGAAGGTGCCTGAGTACCTTCTGCGCTAGCTCATAATAGAGGCCAACTGACATTTGCCTAAACGTACTATAATCAAAATCATGCATAGAGCATGATTTTGTAGTGGCAGGGCACTTTGCAGAGTCCGCCTGGGGAAGTACCACACCTTTGTTAGCTATGTGCACGCCTAGCAGTAATGTGCTATTATTACTGTGTTCCAGTTTAATACAGAGAAATATTTCCAGAGAAATCACAGCTCAAAGAGATAGGTCATCTTATATCTCTGGGTAACAAGCGCGGTACTAGTGTTTTGAATTCCTCAAGTTCAGATAGCTACTATGTTATGGGCAGGCATGTAGTTACTTGCAACCATCAGACGCACGTTGGTCGTCCGGTTACTCTATATTATAAAAATGACCATAATCTTTCGAATGTTATCGACGTCTCACGTAGTAACAGAAATAGATCTGCCTTCACTCAGATCAATCTGATCCTCATAAGCGCCGTTTAAAAATTAAAGCTATTCAAATCTATGGTAGGTACCCTAAGGGCACCCACAACCAATCCTCCGTTAATACGTACACCGTCAATGCGCGCGTTGCGTGACAGCACAATATAGTTTCGCAAGCGACATGCCAAAACGTAGCCCGGCCCTCTCGTGATTGATTAAAAAGTTTATTCCTATTGTTTTGAAGCACAAAGCGAGCCTGTAATTACGTGAAATAGCCCACATGAGCCTAATAAGGAGCGTCAAGACGTGTGAGATAAGGGGACGGAAAGGTTACGGCCTTCGAGTTGAAGACTTCATAATATTTGAATAAGTAATGTGGGCACACAACTCTTTGAGGTGTTAACTTGTCAAATAATAAATGGGTATTGGGAACGTTTGTGTAAAAGACCTTTTGTGGATTAGACCCACTGGCGATTTTTTTATAGTTAATAGGTTAAACAAGGCTGTTTGTCACACATAATAACACGTAATAGATCATCTTCAATATCAGCGTGTTGAAAGCCTTACCCTATGCAATGAGGCGTCTTCAGAATGCCAAAATAACTAAATATCTATCAAAGAGACATTTCGCAATATCGCACAATTTCGCAAATAAGTCAACAATTTGACATTCAACATTTTTATCTCATAATCTCATATTGTTATGATACAGTCTGTTCAACTGTTGTTATAAAAACCATAGGTTACTTTGAAAATTGTTTTTATAAGGTACCTAGGTATATCAAAAGGTATCGATAATCTAAAGCTTTAAAAATGGATGACAGTGGTGCATTTCGCGACAGTTTTATAACTGGATCAAATGTCTGTGTCTTCAATATTGTAACTATTCTACAACAATATATTCTATTTAGTTATGTAATAAATATTATTTAAAATATATAAAACCCTGTCCAGTGTCCATGTTGTCCGCTGTAGAGTCTACGAACCGCGTACATTGTCCGCGGTCCGTGCTCCCAAATAGATCGGTTTTTGTTCGCATGACAATCAGCGCAACTAATTCTGAATGCCTGTACGGACTAACGCGAATGTATTGTAGTTTGCTGGTAATTAGAAGATAGGTAGGGCTATCACTCTGCTACACTATATTTACGAATTTATGAACAGTCGAATTTTCAAACATTTCCTCTGTGCTTACGCGATAGAGCTGTTAAATTTTTAAGTAAAGTCACCTGTGCCCAGTTATTACTGTGTTACGATTTGAAGGGTAATGTTTCCAGACAAATTACAGGACAATGAAATAAATCATCTTATATTTCTGGGGGACGAGCGCAGTGCAGTGCTAGGTGGTGATTTGAACTCTTCAGATTCAAGTAGCTGCATGGTGTTAGGGGCAGGCGAGTTACTTACCATCAGGCACATGTATTGGTCCTGTTGCTTTATCTTACTACAAAAAAGAAGAGATCGTTGGTTTGAGAAATTCAACTAAATTAACCATTAGCGGCACCTTTAGCGAAACTGAGAACGAACGAACGAAAAAACTTTAGCGAATCTTAGACATCCATATTTGCATCCTGAAAAGGCCTATTTTCGTAAAATTAGTAGGACCGCACCAACCCTAAAACAGCAAGAACATACAAATAATATTTGTATTGAATAGTTGATAAGTATGTATGTACAATGTACATATACTTCCAGTTGATTTTTTAAGTTTCGTCAATTGAGATCTGTCAAGCTAATTAAACTGTCTATTCTCTGATACTTAACTGGCAACCCTAGACGTGACGAAAGACGGCGTATAATGAGACTACAGTGACCCCAGGGCCAGAAGAACAATGAACTTGGCAAAAAGTTGATGAATGATGATGATGGACAGCTGCCGTGGAAGGATCTGTGATTGTTTACGAAGCTGGTCGTAATGCCCTAACGGTGACCGAGGTACCACGCGCTCGCGTGTCTCTCGACTACCACTCATTCGTAGACTCCGTGCCAACACTCATGACACATAACGATTGGGGTTACAATCGTATATTACAAGATTAAACGAATGCCACTGTAAAAGAAACGTAGTTCAACGATTTCGCCAGATGACTTGATTGGTGGCACCGTCACCTTTCTTTAAAAGCAAACCTAATTATTTATGTTGGTACCTAACAAAGTATAAGGAGCCCGCTATATTTTCTCAACTCGGGATCTGTCACAAAGAGATAGTTAAGGTCATAATCCGTTGTTTAGGGCTATTTGAAGTTGTGTGAAGGAGTGTGGACCGATTATTTAGTTTAGACATCTACTTACATTATTTTCAAAATTAGGTTTGTGATTGACGGTCTAGCCTGATGTTAAGCGACGATACGGTCTAAAACAGAGCGCGTTTACGTACAAGAAGTTGTTGCACTCTCATGTTGACTATAACGATGAAGGAATATACCTAGACTCAGAAAAAACATGCCACACTCAACATGTTCTTATTACGAAAGTCATCAAAGCCAATGGAAGGAAGCAACGCGCTCTGGTTCCACTCCTCAATGCTTGTTTAATCGACTATAAACATAATGTAATCGAGTTATAACTCGATTGACGTAATTAATCGGATTATCCGCATCACTAATACTGTTAACTAACAACACGGAAGACGGTTACCTTTGCTAATTAGCGACCTACTTATTTGTATTATACACACAACAGAACTGTTTTTGTCGCTTTGTCGCAAACAAATCTGGCACAATGCGACGGTAATCAGGCAGAACCGCGCGTAATGCGTATACTTGTACTTAAGGGTTGTCATTTTGAAAAAAAAGATCTTGGCTATTGTTTTTAACTCATTTAAAAAAAAGCTTTCAGTGTTCAGGATAACAGAGAGATGGATGAAAATATATGTCAAATAATTGTCATTGACATACATATGCTTACCTTTTTGACCTACGCATGGACCTAAGAAAATGAAACAACACCACTTTTGCCAAAGTTTAGAACTATTTAAAAAAAGAAATTTTTGCATTTTGATAGTGCTTCTTTGAGTATTTAGACAAACGATTAAGTGTTTTCACAAAATAAAGACTTTTATGTTTTGTTTTGCTATGCCTAAGCTTTTAACTTTGAAGTTAGTTTTAAAATCATAAGAAACTGTGGTAATACTAAATATCTGACGATATAGACACTGTACACCGGGAATGTAACGATAAACAGCCAAAATAATGACATTAAGCAAGTTTGTACCCAAACACATAACTGAGTTGACTCGCAGAGTTGATACGGCTTGCCGCATGTTTCGTTTTCGAGTGTGTGTGTTTGACAAAGAATTTGGACAAAAACCTGGCGTAGACTTAGGGTTGCCAAACATATTCAACGGGTATATCATCAAAAAAATGTAGATAATATTAAAATAAAATATTATGTTTGAAAGTATAGGTACGTTCTTATAGGAAGGCTACTAAAGACTTATTAACTAATTCATGAGCAACCAAAGGCGTTAAAAGGCTTATTAATTCGTGAACAATTAAAAAAACTGAAGTTGTAGGGTCCTGACATTGTTTACTCGAATATAAAAAAGATCTAGATTGATTTAGAATTTTAGATCATTTTATAAATTACGATCTTTCAACATTCATAGAGCTTACAGATCCAATTTTATTGCAATTATTTTTGAAAAAATACAGGGCAAAGAAATAAATAAATAAAATAAATATTGGTGGACAATTCATACACAACACCATCTGACCCCAAACTAAGCAAAGCTTGTGTGATGGCGGCCAGATAGCTGATACAATACTTACATAGTTTTAAATACATACGTATTATACATAGAAACACCCAGACACAGTGCAAACATTTGAATTCATCACACAAATATTTGCACTGGGTGGGAATCGAACCCACGACCCTCGGCTTCGCCAACTAACTAAGCCACGAGGCCAGTCGTGGTGATTCTATACATAATAATATATCTGGGTGTAGACCTTAGTGTGCTCATTTGGACTCTTCATGTTCCAATAGTTTCGTGGTACTGTGTTATTATGGGCAGATGTGTAGCTTATCATCAGGCGCACGTTTTGCTCGTCTCGTTACTCTATGTTACATTAAAAAGTTTTTTGGACAGCCCTACATAGATTGTTTATCTGAAGGTGATCATCACTTAGCGGCCCGTGCCATGTTAGTTGACAAAATAATGACCAACACGCGACAGATAGTTTGGACAAAAAGCTTCTAAGTTGTTGATATTCCGAACCAGGTTTAAGAACTCAGAGCTTTTTGCTTAACTAAATGTTGTGTACACAGCAAATCCGTTAACTAAAGTAGGAGCTACGAATAAATACGAACGATTATTTGCGAAATTCGATAAATAATGACTCACACAATCTTTTTCCGACCTTAATCACATCATTAATATCCTCAGGATGTTAAGTGATATGGTTCTATGGGCAGTAAGGATACGTCTGCTCTCGTATCTGTATACAATTTCTATTGAATTTCGTTATATCACTGAGGACAAGCAGAATTTACTCAATTCACTCCCTTTTTTGGGAACATTCATAGCGTATGACTTCGAATAGTTGACATCAATCTAACTGATGTCGTAACAAGAAAAATTATCTACGCTTTTAACACGAGTAAACAGACAGAAATAAGCAAAACAGACAAACAATGGTCGGATCGCGAGATGGATGTTAGTCGTGCCGACCCTTTTTTGCCTAATTGTTTTGACATAAAGTGTTTTGCGAAACTACAAGTCATTCGGGGGTTTTCCTCGTTTTTGCATCTCGATTGGCCATTATGAGTTTTTACATCAGAATAATTTAACACCTGCTGGGTCTGAAGTTTGCTGGACGCCCTCCGCAAGGGTATCTAAATTTATCAAGGATTTTCTGAGAATCCGGGCGGGTATTAACAACCCAGCGTGAAGAAAAAAGGCGAAGCTCGTGGAAACTTAAATTAATCTAAGGCTTGCGCACACGCCGCTTTTGTTGACGAGTGACGGTTATAACTTCTGTGAAATTTTGTCCCAAACAAGCGTCAAACGGAAACATTAACTTTATCAATTGACTGGATTATTCAAAAGTGTTTCATGTGGATACTTGGTTAGGTAAGTACGAGTAATTTTCATTGTTCTAACAACATAAAAATTAAAACTAAATTGGCTATTACACATTTCAAATAAATACACAGTGCTAAACGAGCTGTAATCACGCGCGCGCACTGTCCCTGAAAAAGATCGCCGGACGCGATCGAAACTTGAGTCGGACTGGACTGGCTATATCAAACGTCAGTTAGTGAGTTACCCGTGTATTTATTTAAAACATGAAAATGTAGACGAGATAGTATTGTGAGAAGTATTAGGGAGACAAAGTACATAAATACGTATGTAGTGTTGGTAATTAAAATGATATTGCATAATTATGTTTAGTTTTGTTATAAAATTAATCAAAACTCTTTTTATAAATTTAAAGCCTCTTTATTAAATTTGTTAACGCAAATTCAGAACTTCTGAATATGGAGATCCAATTTTTCACTTGAAATTGACGAGTCCCATCAATGCCATCAATCGTTAATCTGATGCAAAAGTTCCTTTTGTTGAAATTTGTTGAAAAGTTGAATGCAGCGTGCGGATGAAGTTAAAAATAAAATTGAAAAATATATTCAGATTGGCTCGCAATGATTGGATCTAAGTGCGAAGGAACGTATTTTTTCGGTAGTCCGAAAACAAGAAAATAAAAGCTCACGTGTTATTAAGGGTCTACCGGAATTCTGTTATCCGTCAAAGCGAGAGTAAAAAGAAAGGATTTTATGGTCGCGATAACACGCGCTGTGCCCAGCGGAGTCACTTGCATTAGTGACACTGTGGAGCGTATACCGAGTCCTCAAGCAATTGAAATATCAGCAAAAAAGGTATGTACAGTTTAACCTTCTTACTGTCGTATTACTGTAGCCACTAATCACTAAGTTTGTTAATGATGTCCGAAATAAGATGAACAAAAAATCTCTTATTCAGAATCCGACTCGCCTTAATGCCCTTGGAAATAAATTTGGCAGTATTATCTCATACAAAGACGAGCAGCTCCATTGATAAACTGTTACACTTCAAGTTATTAACGAGCATAACCGTTATTAAAACGCGAATCTGTAGCATTCAATGCGATTCCAGGCCAAACGTTCTAAAAGAACGGGACAAAACGAAGAACATCAAGAACATCTTCATTGATGACGGATTGTGGCTATTTATTACGACACACAGACAGGCCTACCCGTTAATTATAATCTATCCGTTTGCCAATCTCTTCATGTCCATACGTATTGGTGAGTGATGGCGACCGGAGCCTGTTCTAATTGATCATTGACCTTAGGGCATCTGTTTTTTTGTACTGGACTCGAGGTGGTCCTGATAAATGAACCAGAATTCGAACCACCGCGTTTTTGCCGATGAATTCCTCGTGACTCGTGCCGGCCTGAAGTCTTTATTTAGACTTACACAGAAATGGATGCGACTGGCTTTGGACACGGACAGGATGAGCTTCGAAATTCCAAGGGGCTAGACTGTATGGCTTGATGCTTAACGGGATGAATTTGCTATCTACTATTTTTTTACTTACTGACTTTATCATACGACGGACCAAACCTTCGAATAAATTCTATTGTAGTGCATTTAATTGTTAAAGAAGTCGACAATTTATTGCGAAAAATATAAGTAGTAATTTCTGTCGTTACAGGAAAACTTCACGAGAGAAAGTCAGTGGTTCCTTAGAAATCTAAATATTAATTGCTCTTGTGGTCAATTTCAAATAATTACTGTATGTACGGACATGACCCCGGCGGCTTTTGATGGTCTAATGAAGGGTTTTTATTAAATCAACGTCAGAAGTCCATTAAGGAGTGGCCCCCGATGGGCGCCCATCAATCAAGAGATACGGCCGTGGACCAAAAAGGGGGAATTGAACTACGTTCCTGGACGTTGTTTACTTTTTGGATCCTAATTTAAATAGCTGTTTGGTGCAACTTTACGTTTGCCGCCGTGTGCGGGGGTTTCCAACTCTGTTCGGGCCTGTCTCAATCCGGGAAGGGTGCTGTATTTTTTGGGAACAGCGGGAAGTTTAATGGTGCCCGTTTCTGGACCGGATTGGACGCGGGGAGACTTGACAGAGGCATTAATTCACTGTCACTGAGCCATGGTAATTGTGGCTAAGGACAAGCTCGATGTTTATAATTGATTTTTGGTTTGAGCTCGCTCGAGTGCGGGTTTGAAGGTTAACAAATTGTAATGACGATCGCCCTTTGTTTTTGTAATGTTTATGGCAGAAATATATTTAAGTTACAGCTCAAATTAAGTATTTGTAAGTAAGACTGGCTTCGTCGCTCCGTTGCTATCACAGAAATCTGTACCTTATTATTTAGATTTCTGTGGTTGCTATTGATTCTTTTCAGTGAGCCGTAGATCGTAGGTTCGATTTCCATCCAGGACAAACATGTGTGTGATGGATACTGATATTTGTTCCGTGTCTGAGTGTTCCTTGTATCACAAATGGGGTATTTAAATCGTCGTTTTAGAAAACGTCGGCCAATATTTTTTTATACTTATTTAATTCATATGATTAATGAGCGCGTGCCATGTACCCTTTACTTTGGTTTATCTTAAAGAATTCTAAAAATCCTATCGGCACGACATTTTCCAAATAGCGGCGATATGAAAGGAATCCCGACATTTAAGTTTACATAAGTAGTTTTGATAATATAATCTCACCCTCGCCCGTTCCTTTTAAGAGTTTTGTTACTTGTCGGAGAGAATTTAGAAGAAAAAAAATACAAAAGTAAAACCGGACCAGTTTTTAGGTGGACTGGGGGAACGTTTTTTCACTTTGTGGTTTTATATTAACACAATGTTTGAAGTTAATGTTTGTGTGTCTGGTCAAAAAACAAATACACAAATCATGGTTGACTTTCCTCACACAGCACTATCAAACAGCTAACTAGACAAAGCTTGTTCTTGTAATGTACTTATCAAATACACATTAAATTATGCATTTTAATAGTGGCCACGTGATAGTAAGCGCAATCTTGGAAGACCAGTAGAGTTGTGGGTTTACAATACCCGTGTTTTATTAAACGAGATTGGTCTACGTTAGACCGCAATTTGTCTGTTGTTAAACAATATCAAAGCTTGAGATGTGAGACGTTTACATAGCTGCGTGTCACTGTGCCGTTATGGGCAGGCATGTTACTTACCATCAGGCACATGTCCTACACGTCTTATTAGTAGTTACTACAACACCACCTACAAGACACTCTATAACTATAAAAAAAGGTACCCGTTTACTCTAGATTTGAAGACACCCAGACGGTCCTATCAGGAAACATAGAATCTTAGAGTCTACCGCCTAACTAAAATAGTCTTAGCTTTGATATTGCCTTTTCTTTTCTTTTATTTTCTTTTCGATTGAACACTTGAAATTATAGAGACAGCAATAGCAAAACCATGGCCGATTAAGTTAAACGGTAGAAGGGCTGGTAGAGTATAGGTACTTACATAACAACATAGACTACATGATTAACATTACATTCGTAACATGAGAGAAACCTCAACCCCTGCAGGGAGCGAACGACTACAAATCCAAGTGTTACTAAACTTTGAACTTGACCTCGGTGTTGTTCTTTACCTGGAACAAAGAAAAATACTAGTTAAAGGGTGCTGATCTTTAAACATTATCATGACGTCTTATTTTATTGGACAGACGAACAAAAAAGGTAAAAAAAAATATTTAAAAAATAATAAAACCCGACTAAAAAACCACAGATAAGAAATACACTAACCACAAAGACCGAAACAAGATTGAAAAAATAAAGTATGTACTAAAACATTACTACAATATCAGGTGAAAAGTCTATGTTAAATAAATTACATTATGTTGGGCGGCAGGCGGCACCCATTTATAAATTATTTTTAATCGTTAGAAAATGTATGGGATGCCTACGCGGATGGACAAGATACGCGCGAAAAACATAACCCTTCTTTCAGTCGGGTAACAATAGGTACCATTTCTGTTGCTGAGTATGAATGCGTTTTCGAGTCAGTGAATTGCTTTTGATATTTGACCAACTATTTGGATGGAACCCTAATTTCGTAATTCAAAAACAATATTCCTATGTATAATTTATTTATTAATTTATTGATGGTTGACAATTCACACACAACACCATCTGACCCCAAACTAAGCAAAACTTGTACTATGGCGGCCAGGTACCTGATATAATACATACTTATATAGCTGTAAATAAATACGTATTATACATAGAAACACCCAGACACAGTACAAACATTTGAATTCATCACACAAATATTTGCACTGGGTGGAAATCGAACCCACGACCCTCGGATTCGCAGGCAGAGTTACTACTCACTAAGCCACAAGGCCAGTCTTAATATTATAAGTATGTATTCAAATCTAAATAAGTATTAAATCAGCTATCTGGCCGCCATAGAACATACAACTTTTGCTTAGTTTGGGGTCATATATGGTGTTGTGTGAGAATTGTCCACTAATATTTATTTATAATGATTTCAAACATCATTTCGCACTAGAAATGTCTTTATCAAATCTTTTGTTTGAAGGGCATGGCAACCCTAAATGTTTTTCGTCGCGGAGGATTATAAAAACCTGGGTATTTGGGCGCGGCGAGGAAGAATGCCCATTAGATGGTATCAAGAAGTCGTGAGGGCCGCAGGACACCGTGATCCACAAAAACTTAATGGACGATTCAGAAAATAACACAAAACACCGAAATAAGTGGAATAGTTACATAATGTCCTTACATAAAGAAGTAATATCGCTTACTTCTGATAGTTACGATTGATTATATCTCGCAAGGAGAGATGAGTCAAGGTCATAATCCACAACGGCACAGTGCGGGTTGGCGGATGACCATTCAACTCGAAAGATTTTTGGAACAGGTCGATAGCATCACGATGTTTGCCTTCACATTTAAAGGTGGTGAAAAGAACACACTTTACATCTGTAGGTACTTTGAAAAAAAACTGAGAAGTGCCGACGGGATTCGAACTGAAGCGCACTTTTTAACCACTAAGCCACCATGTCTAATCGGACAAGGATTGACGAATATCATTACATTTTGCGCGGAACAAATTGTTTTATTTTACAAGACAGCTAAAGTAAACCGAGAGTTAACGATAACTGAGATAGCTTTAAAAGTAGCTAATCAAAAGGAAAGTTTGACGAATACCACGCCGCAGTTCAAGAGTGACCGCAAATACCTTCTGAATAGTGTTATATAACAAACAAACATGAGATAGGATCGCGGCGTGACCGCTGCGCACGCGCCGCCTGCACGCATCCTTGCTGACCTTCCGTTGCGCGCACCATTTGTCATTGCGTGATCGATCAGCTCAACTGTGATGGATTCGTTGCCAGATCAAATATGGTTTCTAAAGCTACAGCCATCATCATCACCATCAGTTTCACTATGTACCCTAACGGTACCTACCATTTTTTATCTTCGAAACAAGGTTTAAACCAGATTTGTTAAGAATGCATTTATGCCCCAGTGGTCAAAACATCCGATTTCACATACATGTGGTCGTAGGATCAATATTTGTCTGACCCTTTCCAATAACAGATGTACATAGTACAAGTCAGTCTTCTTTCGAAGACGTGATATTCGTTAACGCTACGACATGTGACATTTTTCGCGGCGAGGTGCGAAACTTTTCACATCTAATATTTTGGAGATGGTAATCAGAAAAAGAAATCACGCCAATTTACACCTGAAAAGATTCATAATTTCCTACCAAGAACCTCATAAATGGATTATGACCAGACCAGAGATAAAAAAAAGTTAAGTACAACGAAACTTGATCTAACATTATAATGATTAAAAAATAATCTAACAACATGGGAACCGTAAGACAGTAATCCATATCCAAACCACAGACCGTGTAAAATGGCAGTTAAAAACTAAAGAGTCATATAAAACTTCCTGCGTGGACCGCAAGAGGGCAGAAAACAATAAAAAGATGGATAAGGATAAGGAACTTGATCCTCCAAGCATAGACAATGCGACCGCAAAACGAGGCGACGCCGACGGTATAAAGACGAACACCTGTTTTTGTTTATGGCTAACTGGTTGCCTGCAACGAAATATAAGTACATGTTTTTGAAGTGAAAACTTCTTTTGGCGCGCCGTAGACTGATTTTTCGTGGGCTGTGAATTGAATTTTAGCGTCACGCTCGGGAATAATAAGAAATCTTCGGGTAAACTTGGGACCATCGCCATTAGCCATATACTTCAAGATGGCCATGATGATGGGCACGCCCTCCGGTTTTACCCGCGTAGTTTCCAAAGTAAACCATCAAATTCTGAGTTGTGTTTTCATTTCTATCGGCAGTTTCTATGACTACTAATATCATAAAAGTGATAGTTTGGATGTTTGTTGCTTGATTACGTCGAAATGCTGGACGGCTCGGGTTGAAATTTGGAATACAGTTGGAATAGTGTGGAATAACGTATAGGCTACTTTTACGGGAAAATAACAGGAACGGGAACTATGCGGGTAAAACCGCGGGCGCCGCTAGTAAAAAATATGTACATACATACTATGTTACATAATAGAAGTAATAATTTCTGTGTAATTTACATTAGTAAATTACATATACACATATGTATATTGTTACTCAAACTAAGTTGGTTGACGAACAAATACAAATATTCAACAGGGTTATCACGGAATTATATGATGTACATGCTCCAATACGTGCTGTCAAAATGAAGCATCTCCCAGCTCCCTGGCTCACCAAGGAAATACGAGCTTTGATAAACAAAAAGGCAGCGGCCAAAACGCGTTTTAAGATAAGAGCTACTGACACCAATAAATCAAAATATATTGAGGTACGTAATCACTGCAATAAGGTGTGTAGGGATGCAATGCGCCGCCATGTTCATGCTTCTGTTAATGACGAGAATCCAGCTAAGGTTTGGAAATTCCTAAGAACTTTGGGAATTGGCAAATCACGTTCAAATTCAACTTCTCTTAACTTAGATATTAATGCTCTAAATCAACACTTTTCTTCGACATCTGCTATGTCAGATGTAGAAATAAATTCGACTGTTAATTATCTTGCTGCCATTCCCACTAATAATCCTTCTTTTTTTACTTTTGATCAATTTACCGAGTGTGATGTTAGGAAGAGTTTTATGTCGATTTCCTCCAATGCAGTGGGCGGTGACAGTATAAGCCGGAACATGCTCTTGCCCATCCTTGAAATTATCCTTCCAGTCCTTTGTACCATTTTTAATAACTCTATTTTAAGTGGTACTTTCCCTACTTTATGGAAAGATGCCTATATTTTACCTTTGCCGAAGAAACCCAACCCACAATCCTTTTCTGAATACCGTCCAATCTCAATTCTTCCTTTTCTTTCTAAAATCCTTGAACGTCTTGTCCATAAACAGCTCAACCATTTCCTTGTTAGACAAGACCTTCTTAATCCTCTTCAGTCCGGTTTCCGTCCTGGGCATAGCACTGTGTCTGCGCTTGTCAAGATCACTGACGATATACGCTTGGGCATGGATGACGGCAAGCTTACTGTTCTAGCACTGTTAGACTTCAGTAATGCGTTCAATGCCGTCAATTTCGACATTTTGCTCGCTTTACTCCGTTCCATCAACATATCTCCACCGGTAATTGAATGGTTTCGTAGTTACCTACAAGGACGTCGGCAACGGATTCGCCTAGAAGATGATTTTTCTTCTTGGTGTAATACAACAGCCGGTGTTCCTCAGGGCGGCGTGCTATCTCCTCTTCTCTTCGCTATTTTTATCAATTCTATTTCCAAGAACCTTGTTTCTTCCTACCACCTTTATGCAGATGATTTACAAATTTATATTCAAGCTCCTATTAATGATTTGGATACCGCTATTGCTAAAATTAATGATGATTTGAATCGTATTATTCAGTGGAGTAAGTCTTTTGGCTTAAAGGTAAATCCTACGAAAACGCAGTTAATAATAATGGGCAGTTCGTATTGGATCTCCAGAATAAACTGGAACACAATACCTAGTGTTGTATTTGATGGGATTCCTATACCATTTAGTAGTTCCGTGAAAAATCTTGGAGTAGTGTTTGATCGTACCTTATCTTGGGATTGTCATGTTAAGACAATCAGTAGCAAATTATTTGCGTCCGGTAGCTCCTTAAGACGCTTCCGTAACTTTTTACCCACTGCCACTAAAATTGCTCTTGCTCAGTCTCTCCTTCTTCCTATCCTGGATTACGCTGACGCCTGTTATCTTGATCTTAGAGAGGACCAGCTAGACAAACTTGAGCGCCTACAAAATTACTGTATTAGATTCATATTTGGATTACGAAAATATGATCACGTGTCCCAATTTCGTGTGCAGCTCAAGTGGTTACCCATTCGTCTCCGTCGGAATGCTCACATTCTATTTTTTCTGTATAATATATTGTTTAATCCTTCCACTCCGCACTACCTTAAGGAACGCTTTACCTTTTTGCAAGATTACCGTCAGCTTCCTTTAAGGTCAAAATACACTCTTTCCCTCATGACCCCTTCTGCTCGAACTGAAACTTTTTATGGCAAGTCGTTTACTTACAAGGCAACTCAGTTGTGGAATGAATTACCCGTGCACATCAGGCATTCTCCTTCACTTAACACTTTCAAAACCAATGTTAAACAATTTTATTTGTTGAAAATGTAGACTGTTGTTCGTCGATTTACTCCAATTGCAATTTCTCTGTTGTATTTTAATTTTATTTATGGGATATGTATGTAGGTATTTAATTATCGTATATATTAGTTTATTATTTTTAACTAAATTGCTAGTATTATTGTTTAAGATTTATGACAGTATCACTCTATAATATATTTTTTTTTCATAATTGTTATTTTACATGTATATATGTGTATAATTTTATTAAGTTCAATTCTTATTTGCACACCCCGTATACTTGTCCAAATATTATTATCCATCCTAAGGTTGCCTGGAAGAGATCGCTTTCAGCGATAAGGCCGCCCATTGTCGCACTACTTTAAAATGTATTGTTCTTTATTTTCTGTATTTCTTTTTCTTTGGTGTGTCAATAAAGAGTATATCTATCTATCTATATAGGTATGTATTTTATTTCTATTTGTGGCCTAAGCCAAAACAAATGATTCGATTGTACAAATAATGCTTATGTTATCTATCATAACGTTCCATCATATACCTACCTACGTTGTAATGACTTTTTTATTCGCAGAAACCGGACAATAAACAAAATCTCAATGGTTGCATAGGTAAGTAAGCAATGGGACGAATACTTCGAAGTTTCGTGTAATTATAGCTAATAATTCTGTTACGTCAGCCTTCTTAGTTTAAAATAATGAAATCAAAATAGGTATATTATTATTTTACATTCATGTTCTGTGCACATGGAGTCACAAGGGGTGAGGCACGGGTCTACCGCAGGAGGGGGAAACCTGCCGGCTGCGCGTCACTCGCGTTCATACGGTTCTGTCCAATCACAACAGTTTGCGCCGCGGCGTCGTAGGGTGAGCACGCGTTTGTTTCGTTTATTCATTCAAAAAACTAACACGCAAAATGCATTCAAAAGAAGACCTCGAATTCTGGGAGGAGTTCATCGAAATGTACAAAGAAAATCCTTGTCTATGGAACATTGATTGCGAAGACTACACCAATGAGTCGAAAAGGATTATCGCTTATGGGCTATTAGTAGAAAAGCTCTGGGAATTAGATGATGGTGCAGATGAAAACACGGTTCAAAATGATATCGAACGATTAAAAACGTCGCTCAGGGAAGAGATGGGAAAAGTGCAAAGAGCCAAAGACGAAGGCCAGATTTACGAGCCGACGTGGCGTCACTATAAATCACTTAATTTCTTGGTCTCTTTTGAGGTGAGTGTGATTTCAAGTTTTCAAGTTGACCTATAGTTTAACAACCTTAAATTTTATATCGTAAGTAAATTTTTTCAATAATTTATGATCTTTTGTATGTATTGCCTTTTTAGGCTCATGTGGCTGTTTTTTGGCTGATACATACTTTGCGTTGATGAACCCTACTTGTTTTTCTTTTTAGAGTGCTTTAGCAACGAAAATAACGAACATCGAATCTCCTGACGCAAAGCAACTTAGTTCAAGGGGCAACGAAACTCCAAACGCAACAGAAATCTCAAGCAGCACCGACCCGATACCAGAAACATCGAAAACAGAAAATAGTGGTGCAGATAAAACAGTAGCAGATAGTATTACAATGAAAGAAAGTTCCCCGAGTGAGGCGCCAGGAAAGAAAAGAAGGCTATCGAGAGCCGAAGAGAGTGACGACGATTGCTCGACCTTCGCTAAGCATCTCGAAGTACGGATGCGATCATTTGAACCTCTTCAAAAATGTATCGCTCAAATGTTGATCTCTGAAGTCATGTTCATGGCTGAAACAAAACAGCTGAAGTTGACGTCGTCAATTTTAAATCCACCAGACAAAAAATGATAGGCACTTGTTTTTTGTATCACGTCTAATTTACAACTACATTATTGTACAAACATCTAACTGACTAAAAAAAAAGAGGACGTTATCCTTATGTAAGATGTAAGGCATATTCTTCCGACATACTTCTCCCGATTTTTACCTCATTGCACAATAAACGATAAAATTTGTAAAATAAGTCCATAGGTTTTTAGCTTTTACACTATCTTATACCTTTAAACGAGCAATTCTTGTACCTATATAAATATGTATATATATATAGAATCTGAATCTCGGAAACGGCTCGACGGATTTTCATGAAATTATGTATGCAGGGGATTTCGGGGACGATAAATCGATCTAACTAGGACTTATTAAAAAAAACGCATATTATGCGCGTTTTTAGACAATGAAAAATTGTCACATTAGACATTAGAATGTGAAGGTAAATTTCGCCGCGTGACGCGACAGCATAATTAGCTCAGACGGGAAGTCGGGCGCTCATAGCGGTCACGAATTAGTAGCTCCGGGTTCGAATCCAGACGGGTTCTCTTTTTTTTTCAATTCGTTTTTTTTAAGAAAATCTATTTCTTGGAGTCTTTCATCTGTAGGTATCTAAGTATATTTAGTATTTAAACCGAGCAAAGCTCGGTCACCCAGGTACTGTTTAATAAATTGTTAACGTGTTCGTTTTCTATGGTTTTACGATTTTGTTTCCAAGAATAAAAATACCAAGTTAAAATGATGCTATAAATGTAATATGTGTACTTGAATTGAAAAGTGATATTTTAATAAAACTTTTTTTTATGAATGTCGCAGTTTTTATTTCGGAATAGACACAATGTGGTCACCGTAGACCTAAAATGTACCACACCACCGGCACCGGTTATGTCCTAGAAATGCAGGGGCGTAATGCATAAAACATCTCCCTGTTGTTTTTTCCACATAAAGAAATTAAAATATCACATTTTTGTTAATAAAGGCTCTATGCGCTAAAAAAAACATTCCTCAGACAATACTATCTAGCCACAAACTAAGAAAAGTTTGTATTTCTTATGAAACACCCAGACACAGAACAAATATTTGTGTGCATCACACAAATAGGTACCTATCTTGGTAGGGAATCGAACCCACGACATGCGGCTGCACGGGCGAACTTACTACCAACTTTCTAAGCCACGAGACCAGTAAGCAATGTGTAAATACTATTGCGTTCCATTTTGAAGAGCAATACTTCCAGATAAATTATAAGGCAGCGATAGATCGACTTACGTCTCTCCGGGTGACGAACGAAGTGCAGTGCAAAATAGTGATTTGTGGACTCTTCACGCTCAAATAGCTACTTGGCACGGCGGTCATCATGGGCAGGCGAGCAGCTGCTTAGTATCACAGGTGATTGTCTTGTAGATATGGTCACTATACATTATCTAAGTTACGGCTGGTCTAGTCGAGAGAACGGCGACCCCGGGTTCAAAACCACGCGCACCACTGTCGTGTCATCAGCGTAATGCCGCTAACTTAACGGTGAAGGAAAACATCGTGAGGAAAACTAAATGTACCTTGAACCTTTCGAAGTCGTGTGTCATCTACCAACCCCCACTGGGCCAGCGCAGCGTGGAGGATTATGGCCTTAACTCTCTCGTTGCGAGAGAAGGCCCCGAGTCCCAGCAGTGGCCTGTTTACCTGTGTACTATGTGTATGTTACTTGCTGCAACGGAACCCTTCATGGGCGAGTCCAACTCGCACTTGGCCACTTTATTATTTCGAGTGATAGTCTTGATATATGACAATATCCGTGCGATGCCGGAACGGGAAGTTAGTTGTACAATAAAATAAATTGTAAACTAAAAAGCAATTTGGGATTTAACCCTTATTTTATAAGTACTTAGGCGCTTAAATTCTTCACGCTCGAGATTATCTGTCTCACACATGCAGTCAACATTTAGAATAACATGGACAAAGACCGAGAGAAACAATAAAGACCAATAAATATTATGATTATGAATCCTAGGGACGGTGAAATTCGGAAGACAACTACATAGGTAAAACACATAAATAAAACTAAAGTGTCTGTTTGTTAATATTATTTTTTTTACGCGGTTTTCCCCGCGTAGTTCCCGTTGCCGTTATTTTCCCGGGATAAAAGTAGGTAGCCTGTGTATTCTTCCAGGATATCTAACTGTGTTGCAAATTTCAACCCGATCAGTGCCGATGTTTTGACGTGATTGAGCAACAAGCATCCAAACATTGACATTTATTTTAATAATTGTAGGATTATTGTATTAGTAGGATAGGTACTAGGATATAATATTATTTTTAATTTATTACATTGATATTATGTACATGTTCCTATAAAAGTATACTATCCATGATTCTTATTGTTACCATAAATTATAGCATAAAACATCGGTAGGTTTATTGGCATTTAATTTTAAAAAACAGGATTAGAAACAATTGCATAAGCAATTGAACTATGGGACGAATGTTTCGAAGTTTCGATTAATTATAGCTGATAATTCTATTACATCAGCCCTAAGAGCATAAGATGAATGAATTAAAAATGTAGCTATTATTATTTTAATATTTAATATCATGATAGTGTTCTGTGCTCATGGAGTCACAGGAGGCGAGGAGCGGGTCTACCGCAGGAGAGGGGGGGGGACCCGCCGAACGCGCGTCACTCGCGCTGATACGTTTCTCACCAATCACAACAGTTTGCGCCGCGGCGTCGTAGAGTGAGCACGTGTGCGTTTCGTTTATTCCTTCAAAAAGTAAAAGTAGCACGCAAAATGCATTCAAAAGAAGACTTCGAATTCTGGGAAGAGTTCATCGAAATGTACAAAGAAAATCCTTGTCTATGGAACATTAATTGCGAAGACTACACCAATGATTCGAAGAGAAATATCGCTTTTGGGCTATTAGTAGAAAAGCTCTGGGAATTAGATGATGGTGCAGATGAAGAAACAGTTAAAAATGATGTCGAACGATTGAAAACGTCGCTCAGGGAAGAGATGGGAAAAGTGCAAAAAGCCAAAGATGAAGGCCAGATTTACGAACCGACGTGGTGTCACTATAAATCACTTAATTTCTTGATCCCTTTTGAGGTGAGTGTGATTTCACGTTACCTTATAGTTTAACAAGCTACAATTTTATTTTTACAGTATTTTACGCTAATTTATTGTATTTGTTACATTTTTACATTTATATTTTTTTACATACATTTTTTGTGTTGATGAATCCAAATCTTTTTTTAGAGTGCCGTAACAACGAAAATTACGAACATCGAAAGGCAGGACGCAGTAAAGCAAATAAGTCCAAGAGGGAACGAAACTCCAAACACGGTAGAAATCTCAAGCAGCACGGAGCCGATACAAGAAACATCAAAAAAAGAAGATAGTGATGCAGATAGTATAACAATGAAAGAAAGTTCCCCGAGTGCGCCGCCAGGAAAGAAAAGAAGGCTATCGAGAGCCGAAGAGAGTGACGACGATTGCTCGACCTTCGCTAAGCATCTTAAAGTCCGGATGCGATCATTTGACCCTCTTCAAAAATGTATCGCTCAAAAACTGATCTCTGACGTCATGTTCATGGCTGAGACAAAACAGCTGAATTTGGGGTCATCAATTTTAAATCCACCAGACAAAAAATGATAACTTGATTTTTTTTATATCACGTCACTTCTAATATATATGTTTAAGCATACTCTTTGATTATGTACTTACATCTACGTTATTGTATAAACGTTTAACCGACTTCAGAAAGAGGACAAACCTTAATGCCACTTTACGTTTAATATGTTATTTGTTCCGATTTTTAATTCATTCCAGAGTAAACGATACAATTTGTAAAATATGTCAATAGGTTGTTAGTTTAATGTGCGTGTTCGTTTTTATGTTTTTGTTTCTAAGAATAAATACAAGTTAACATGGTATATATCAATCAATACGATGTAAACTATGTTGATAGGAGTAAAAGTGATATTTCAATAAAAAAATGTTGATTAAATACCGCAGTTTTATTTCCGGGATAGACCCAATATGCTGACTGTTCTATCATGGACCTAAAGCGCACCATTACATACGGGTATGTGTTACGATGCCAGATGCCACAAACAGGCACGTAAAGCTAATAGCATTTCCCTTTTTTCACATAAACAAATATTTGGTGATATCCTAAAACTTCACATTTTATATTGTACCTGCATACCTCTACTTATGAAACATCCAGACACAGAACAAATATTTGTATTCGTCACAAATATTTGTCCTGGTTGGGAATCGAATCGAGCTCCGCTGGCAGACTTACTACCAAGCAAGTTACGAAGCCAGTAAAGTTAGCAATGTGTAAACACTACTGTGTTCCATTATGAAGAGCAATATTTCCAGGTAAATTATATCTACAGGCAAAGAGATAGATCGACTTATATCTCGGGGGGTCCAGCGCAGTGCAAAGTGCAAAATAGTGATATGTGGACTCATCATGTTCAAATAGCTACGTGGCACTGTGGATGTTACGGACATGGTGTTGCTCATCATAAGGCGATTATCTTGTTGATTTCGTCACTCTATATCGTAAAAGGAATGCTCGTAGCTCAAAAAAGCTACATCGTTTCATGGTTGATGTTCCAAAGACGCGAACGAAGAGATTTGACTCTAGTTTTGTGATAAGAACGTCTAGGCTGTGGAATACGTTGCCTGAGTGGGTTTTCCCCGATGGTTACAATCTTTGTGTCTTCAAATCGAGAGTGAATCGGTTTTTTCTAGGTAAACACGCTCCATCGTAGACCGCATCGTCGCTTAACATCAGGCGAGATGGCGGTCAAGTGTAAACCTATAGAAGTAAAAAAAACAAAAAATGTGATGGGATCCGATTAACCGTTAGATTAATAGGTGCTTAAATCCTTCACGCTCGAGATTATCTGTCTCACACACACAGTCCACATTAACAATAAGATGGAGAGAGAATCTAGGATACGGTGAAATACGGAAGACGTTATTCTAATAACAAAGTAAGTACGTGACGAATGGGAGCAGGTTTTACAGAAACCATTAAAAGCAAGGATCGGGCGGCAGCGGCGTCTGTCCCACACAGGAGATACTACAATTAACTACGGAATGCAGTACGCATAAAGTATGATTAGAGCACAGATTATGGAAACAACAGACACATAAGTCAACAGCGTCGGACCGGAGCAAATCCGACGACGGACCTCTAAATAAAAGTTACTACATATTTCTACTGTAGGTACTTGTTCTATTTCTACTGTACTGTATTTGTTCCTTTTTTGTCTAGTTATTCGTCAACAACAGATTAAGTAACTCTTTATTGCACTTAATTTAAAAATAAACAAATAAAAGTTACTTACAGCAAAACATTTAAGCAAATAAAGTTTTGCCATAGCGTTTATCTGTTTTATATTATGAAAGAACGTCACAAGTTAAAAGTTATGCTGATTTTTTTCTAAAATGAGCCATGAATAAGTGGTGCCCCCTTTGGTCTTGTGTAAGTTGTTACTCTGTTCTTCTGTAATCTGCGATTAGGCGCTCCAGATTATACCCTGCGATTACACGCCCTTTGATTGCACTTTATGGTGTGAAATTCGAAAATGAACAGATCGTTATCCGCGCCCGGTTCATACCATTACTATGGAAATATGGATTCCACCTTTACTTCGACATCAAATGATACTAACTTCGACGGCCATAAGCAGCCCACTAAATGTTCCCATTGCTGGGACTCGGCCTTCTCTCCCCATAATCCACCACGCTGGCCCAGTGCGAGTTCAACATACATACAAAAGAAAACTTAAAAAAGATACAACCGAACTGAACCTCTTCCTTTTTAGGGTTCCGTAAAACGTAAAAACGGAACCCTTATAGATTCGTCATGTCTGTCTGTCCGTCTGTCTGTCTGTCTGTCCGTCCGTATGTCACAGCCACTTTTTGCCGAAACTATGAGAACTACACTGTTGAAACTTGGTAAGTAAATGTATTCTGTGAACCGCATTAAGATTTTTACAAAAGTTTAAAAAAAAAACAAAAATTAGGGGTGCCCCCCATACTGAAAACTGAAGCTCAAAATTTTTTTTTTCATCAAACCTACACGTGTGGGGTGTCTATCGATAGGTCTTAAAAAATGATGTTGAGGTTTCTACTATAATTTTTGTCTACACTGAATAACTTGCGCGAGAGACGGTTCCAAAGTGGTAAAATGTGTGTCCCCCCCCCCCTCTAACTTCTAAAGTAAGAGAATGAAAAAACTAAAAAAAATATATGATGTACATTACCATGAAAACTACCAACGAAAATTAGTTTGAACTCGATCTGATGAGTAGTTTTTTTTAGTACGTCATAAATACACTATTATTAAAACTTCGATCAAAGTTACAACGAACTACAAGAACTATGTATACTATGTATATTATGTTACTTGCTGGAACGGAACCCTTCATGGGCGAGTCCAACTCGCACTTGGCTACTTTATTTTAATTTCGGTTAAAAAGTCCTTTGTCGGAACTAGGGCGCATGACAAAAACGAGCGTTTTGTACAAAATACACATTTGTATCCTACTAAAGCCGCCTATACACACTGGCCGAGTGGAGGCCAACGCGAGCGTTGACAAAACGGGACAAGACGAGTGGTAGCATCCACACACTGGCCGAGCGCAGGCCAACGCGAGCGCCGACAAAACGGGACATGGCGAGTGGTAGCATCCACACACTGGCCGAGCGCAGGCCAATACGAGCTACGAGCGCCTTTGTTTCGTACACAAAAACCGACACCGGTCACGAGTGAGACGAGTCGAGGCAAAAGAGCCCTATACACACTGGACGTCTACTCTCTTTCTACAAAAACGTAATTTCGAAATAAACTCGTGACTTTCCAATTCCGATTCTACTGCGATCCGTCGTTTTGTTCGTTTAAATGTTCTTAGCCTATACTAATTAGAATATGCTTAGAACATTTAAACATCAAGCAATGTAGTATTGGACGAAACGAAGTAGAACAAGAGCAAAGGAAAGTCGCGAGGTTTTTTTTCGAAATTACGTTTTCGTAGAAATAGAGTAGACGTCCTGGCCACTTGCCGTCGCTCGCCTAACTGGGCGAGTGATCACAAGTCATGGAAAAACGACCCTCCACACACTGGCGTTGGCCTCCACTCGGCTAGTATGTATAGGCGGCATAATATTATAAACGCGAAAGTTTTAATCTTTAGATGTTTGGATGTTTGTTGTTCAATCAGCAAAATGTCTAAACAGATCGGGTCGAAATATGGAACACAAATATAATCTGGAATAGCACATTAATCGCCGGAAAATAACGGGAACTGCGTGATAAAACCGCGGGACGCTATTAGTAATGAATATATTTGATTTTAAACGATGCAAATACCGTGCATAAACGTAACCCAGCCAAGACTTATTCAGCCTGTTTATTAAATTCCATAATAATAATTATTCGAATGTTGCAGATGCCACGAACGTGATGACCTTTCAACGAACAGGTTTCATTCACTAGGCATTTACTATATTGACTCGGGGGTATCAAAACATTTGGACAACAGCAAATGCCATGGAAGGACTGCATTATATTATTTACTAGCTGCGCCCCGCGGTATCACCCGCGTAGTTTCCGTGATTTTTCCGTGACATAAAAAGTAGTAGGTATATTGGTGATTCCAGACTATAATCTGTGTTCTAAATTTCAATCTGATCCGTTATGACGTTCCGACGTGAATGAACAACAAACATCTAAACATCCAAACTTTCGCATTTATAATGTTGGTAGGACTAGCACCGCAGCAGCAGTAAACAATTAAGTTAAATAAATAAATTATTATGACCATTATTTTAACCATAATATAATTTAGCTCTCAATTACAATAATTTATTATTCCCTGAAAAACAAACAATTCAAATTAAAACCGACGTTGAGGCCCGTTATCTTTTGTAGGAAAACTAATTTTCATAATCGATAATATAAATAAGGTTGATTAATGTAGTACGCGGAATATGCGGTTACAAAAATAACTACAAACTACAAATAACGAGTATTTGTATTATTATTAATTCAAAACCTACTGAAATACTTGCATTTTTTTTAATGCTTACTTGTATTTAAAAAAAATAAGTTGTGGTAACACATACAAATAGTGTGTGTATGCTGCATTTGTACATAGGTATCTATCTATAGGTACATGCAAGAAGTTTTATGAATGTTTATTGTTTGTGAAATTAGTTTCTCTTATTACTCTAAATTCAAGATGTCGAAGATGCGGGCGTAAACACAAATTCAGAAATTCACTCTGGTAATATATTGTAATGCGCCAAAAGAAGTTTGACTTTAAAAATATAACTAAACAAGGAAATAATACATACAATGTGACCTAAATTCGCAAACAGGTCAATACTGTTAAATGTACATTAAACAATGTTTTTAAACATAACACGCGACGTAAATGACATCATAGTTCATTACCCTATTTAAGTATTTATTTGAAATAATCTTCATTTACCTACTAACTGGTATGCTTGAGATTGAGACTTGTTTGAACCAATTCCAAACCCTATTTTCGTTTGGCGCCCAGCTTCGGTAAATGGCTGTCGTTCCGAAGACGAAAAAGGAACGATTTGATTCCATTTTTATTATCTGAACAGCTAAATTGAGGAATATGTTGCTCGAGTGGGTATACAATCTTTGTCTTCTTCAGATAGGAAGTGAATTGGTTAGTCAATAATATTAAAGCGCGCGCCGTCGTAAACAGGACGGCTACTCTCTTTCTTAACAATTAATTTTACTTTTCATGGATTTTATTTGTTGATTGTATATTTATGGGTATAACCTGAAATAATTTTTTCTTTTTCTATGAAAACGTAATTTCGAAATAAACTCGTGTCTTTCCAACTCCGATTTTACTTCGATCCGTCGTTTTATCCGTTTAAATGTTCTAAGCCTACTCTAATTAGAGTATGTTTAGAACATTTAAACGTCAAACAATGTTGTATCGGAAGAAACGAAGTAGAACAAGAGAAGGAAAGTCACGAGTTTTTTTTTTGAAGTTACGTTTTCGTAGCAATAGAGTAGTCGTCCAGTATCGTCGCTTTAATCAAGCGAAATGAAGTACACATTGATTATGTCGAAACAATACAAATAATCATTGTTTTATCAATTAGGTTCAGGTTTGACCGACATCTCCCCTGTGGTCAGGATAGCAGACGTTCTATCGTGGACTCCGGACACCACCTCAGCTATTTCAGGCCGCACAGTGACTTGGCTTCTTGGAACTGCTATTTGTGTTCGCGCGCGGCGAATTAGTACATACTGTAGGTATTTTCTTATCGTCTAGACTGCTGCAGACACTATTAAGGTCAATTTATTGGAATACGTGAATAATAGTATGTTTTCTGCGGTTATTTGTTACTTGGTTGTGAATGTTTTGATCCCTTGGACCTTGGACACCATGACAATAATAATCTACCAAGAAAAACCTAACATTTCATGCCAATTTCAGGGCTGGCGGGTTGGTAAAACTTGTTCAAAATAAGTATTATGATGGTAAGCTTGGTACCAATAGACGTTCTACGTTCTAATAGTTCTGAAAAATAAAATAGGGTATCTCCTATCGAAGAAATTAAAACAGTCGCGAGTCTTGAAACTAGCACAGGATCGAGACAAGTGGCGTACACGCATAGAGTCCTAGCTCAGCAGTGGGCGATAAGAGGCTGGTAATGATGACGATAGAGTGCTGAGAGACTTTTTTAACTTTTATAGGCTTACACTTGACCGCCATCTCGCCTGATGTTAAGCGACGATGCGGTCTACGATGGAGCGTGTTTACCTAGAAGAAACCGAGTCACTCTCAATTTGAAGACACAAAGATCGCATTCCAAAGCTATTATTTTTTAATAAGCTAGCTTATTATTCTACCGCCAAGCAGTAATGTGCAAGCATTTCTGTGTTCCGGTTTGAAGGGCAATGTTTCCTGAGAAATTACAGGGCTTAGAGACATAATACCTTAGATCTCTGGGTGACGAGCGCAGTGCAGTGCTAGGTAATGATTTAGACTATCATGTTCAAATAGCTGCATGTCACTGTGCTGTTATGTGGCAGGCATGTTGCTTACCATCAGGCACATGTCCTGCTCGTCTCGTCACTCTTTGCTATAAAAAAAAACGCTCAAACAATAAAAAATTTAAGTCACAACATGTACTTTGCACTTCAAGTCCATTCTTGTACATTTCATTTGGTATGTTGTAGTTTCTGTCGGCGCCTCTACGGATTCCAAGTCCACGGTGCCTACAATCCCGGATTCCGGGTTCCAATCCAATCTCCTGGTAATTCTATTTCACGGATCGTGTGGGTATTTTTATTAGGCATTAATGAACTTCCTAGTTTTGTTACAAAGTCGGTGCTTAGTCGGTATGCTAATGAGTAGTTAAAAGTTTTAAGCGGCCCATAAGGTCCTGCGAATCGCGCAGTTAAAGAATTGAACATTCACTTTTACGGAAACCTGGGAGTCCTTAAGGAATCCTGCCAATTGGAATAGAGACGGGGAGTTTTTATTTTCTATACTGGTTATTTTTAGAAGTAGGGTGTGAAATCGAGAATAAAATCATGTCCAGTAAAGACACATTTCTAACCAGATCAGGCAGAAAATAGAGTTAAATTCTTTATTTTCACCGTGATCATTACCATCAACCCGTATCAACACACAGCAGTTTTATATGCGTTTTCTACCTCCTTTTTCATCATTTTTGTCTTGTCTGTTCTAGGAAACTGCTTAGCTCGGATCTGAAGCGATGCTTGATTAGACGAACGTAGACAAAGAAAAGTTTAATATATTAAAAATCTGTACCAGCTGGTACGTCGTCAGCATCTCTGATATTGTAAGCATTTATAAGCGACGTATATTTATATCAGTAACCATCAGGCGGGCCGTACGCTTATTGTCACTCATCCTAAAAAAAGACGAAAGCTTCCTTTGTGGTCATAGATATATTATGTAGTTCAAAAATAAGACCGCCCCTGATCTTCTCAGGAATTACACATTACAGACTTGCCGTTCCTTCTCTTAATGTAATAATACTAGCTTGAACGCTTTGGACAGACAGACAGCACGACGTATTGTATGATTGTATGTTTGCGTTACATTTCAGCTCCTCATTATAGCGAGTATCGCATCAAGAATTCGTTTACATAACGCGGCATTTGTTCCTTACCGTGGAGTAATTAAGGCAAACAATGCCGGCTCGGGCGCGGGGCTGCCATTAAATTTAATTACGAGTCATTACCCGACCGCGCGGGGTGAGGATGCGCGGTTGGGCAACACCTGCGCTTGAGACTGAGCAAATGTCAGGTACGGTCTCAACTACTCAGGCTATGATCGACCTCAAATTATTTCTAACTAGCAGCTCACCGCGGTTTTACCTGCCTACATATTTATATATAATTCCAGATCATTATCTACCTGTCTAGCAAATTTCATCCAAAGCCCTTCAATAGTGTTTGCGTGAAAGAGTAAAAAACATACATCCATACATACAAACTTTCGCGTTTCCAATATTAGTAAGATTTTGTACTTTTTTAGATGACTATGAAAAGAAAAACAAGATTCTTGAAAATGTAGATACTGTATCGAATAGCAACCCATAACTTACCAGTATCTACTGAGGTATCTACCACAACGCACTTTATAACCGACGCGACGTCGCAAACTGTAATATTTTTCGACTAGGCCACAAATAACATATAGTTACAAATATTTACTTGTAAGGCAAGTGAAACCGAAGGACTTCGCAAGCCTGATATAAATACCCAGTAGGTTTCCAATAGCAATAAGTCGCGGCTGCACTCTCCTCACGTGCCTGCACATTTTCATATCGAGTCGTGATGGCATTCCCGACACATCGATTATAATATCTTTATAAATTACATTTCAATTTGTTATCAACAATAACTTTATTAATAACTAATAATTTCAACAATATTATCATCGTACTAAACTTCCTTGTTGTAAGTTAATATAATTTGTTTGTATAACTAAACGGGGCGCCCCGGCTTCTGCTGGTGTGATACATATTATAACATATTAGCACTTAGGGATCACGTACCTACATATCTAACGGTGAAAAACTATTTTAAATCGGTCCAGTAGTTCTTGAGATTAGCGCGTTCAAACAAACAAGCTCTTCAGCTTTATAGCATTAATATAGATATTAGATAAATAAGCAAGAGACATAACAAATCAATAAACCTCTTTCTCAATCTTATAGCACGAGTACGCATCAAAAGAAGGAAGGAAATCAATAACATTTCAACAATGACGTCATCCATGACGTTCGCAGCAGGTATTCGTAGTATTTAATTCAGTTCCGTGAGTCTGTGCATTGGTTTCGTGGAATTCATCAACTTTCAGATATCGGAAAAACGTAGAAACCGCGTACCGCACCCACACCGGCGGTATGGCTACACTTACAAATCGCTAATTAAAAATTCAGAGTTATGATGTTTGTTCCCAGGATACCCTTCACCAAGTCAACTGATATTCACGAAAGTTGACATTTATGTGTAATTTGGTCCAACTAGAGAGATAGGATAATTTTAATTTCGATTTATGATCTCAATGATTTATAATCAACAACAAGCTAATTACAAATGTTGATTGTTTTGTGTGTGTAAGCAAGCTTTTTTATGTTTTCCTATCTTATTTTTTTAGTACCGTGCTTGTTACATTTGTCTGGTAGGAATAATCACGCACTAAAGTATTTTACAGATGGACAGATGACAGATGACCTCACAAAGGTAGCTGGAAACCGCTGGTTGCAGGTTGCGTAGGACCGTTCGTTGTGGAAATCTAGGGGGGAGGCCTATGTTCAGCAGTGGACGTCTTGCGACGCTGATGAAGGTCTTTAATGTACATGTAATATTTTACATACATTATATACAATAATTTCTATCTCTATGAAATTTCCCTCCGCCCCAGAGCCTTCATCACCGCCGCGTTGCGATATTTTATTGTCATCTGGAAGTTGTAAACCACAGCGGTTGTAACGTTGCCGATACGTCAAGTTCATTAAACAATAATTGAAATCGCAACTAAGTCCTGTTTAATGTTTTTAGTATACGTTAATGTAGTCTTCAGGGCAGTAATAAAGGCAGAGCGTCCGTCGGCTCCAAGGGCTCAATCAAAAGGCCCGTAACATAAATCTGTATAAAAACCGTGTTATTGTAAATTCCCAAACGCGGCCTCCGAAAATCAACAGCAGCCGCATCTTCCGATGCATTATTCAAGAAATACCCTCCGGCAGTTCGGTAATTGTACCCAGAGTAGGGAATAAACAGAGGAATAGGTTCCAAAGATTACTTGCGATCGATAACGCGGCACGCAAATGCAGTATTGGATGACATTAATTTGGACGTAAAAATATGATATTGTCAAGAGCCTGCATTGTTATTATTAATTATGGGAGGTTCTCTGTGGAATTTTAGACAGCGATAAAAATATACCCCTGAAAATAGCCTACTTAATTATTTTTTGAAGTCGTTTATAATACTCTAACGTCAACCAAATCTGACGTGATTTATTACCATATAATTATTACTCATCGTTTTATATCTATATCCAAGTAAATACCAAGTCGATGCGTTGTTCTTTACAATTAACTTGACAAAAATAAATAAAGCTACACAGGTTCCTCCCTTTTCCAAAATCAGGTTAAAGGTACATTTAAAAAATAATCGTTATCGCTTCGAGCTAATTAGTAAACTACACTTACAAGTATCTCTGCCTATTTCCTGCTCTAATAATGTACATGCGCAAGCGCAGCGACGCAAGACGCACCGCAACCCTTACTGGGTCGCATTGAAATCTCATCCGATAAGAAAAATTGAATTTACTCGCGGCTCTCATAAAATTTTAAAGAGCGCATTTTCTGTTGATTTATTATTATGAAAATCGTGCTTCAAGTAATGTCGGACTACTCTCGATTTCTGAATGTTTCAAAATAATAGGGGTTTTACTGCGGCTCGCTGTAACTCCGGTGTAAGTTACAGGCAATAAGTATACGAGTACAGGCATTTATAATTAGACCGGACTTTTACTTTAGCGGGCAGAGAAGCGTGCGGAAGCGGCGTATTGTATGTATAAGATTAAGAAAGCATGAGTTTACGTTTGAATGACAATCGATATGATATACCTCTTGTTATTTTTATTATGTATTTAGAAGGTGTATACAGTAAGCTATATGGAAGATTTTTATTTTTCAACGTACCGATAGAAACAACATATTGAAAAAAGTATAAGAAGTTATAAAAATAAGGCACAGCCGACTTGGGTTTCAGGTTAGGCAGATTATTTACATCAAGATATTATATTCACTTTTAGTAATAAAAAAATACATTATAAAATGCGAGTATTCTATTAAAAACGTTGTACTAACTACCTAAGTATACCAACTGCAAACGCTGAGCTGCAGGAAGAGCCTAAAAGCGCAGCCTAATTTTCAGTTCGCGTGGAGTGGAGTAATTTCAACCGCAATTTGAGCATGTTGATGAAATTTTTAGTGTTCAAGTTTGTTCACTCCACAACCGAGACGTATTTTACGCCTTCCGAATTATGTTAAATGCCTTTGAAGAAGCCGAGGACGATTAGCAGAACTTAAGCAGCCGTTTTGCTGCTTTTTAATAAGCAAAATATGACGTGACGTTAATGGGACCAAAATGCCTAATTAACAAGCAAAATATTGCTGGGTGTAAGTAGTGTCACATTTGGACACTCACCTATAAAAGTCCGTGGTATAAGGTTGCCACTGGCTTTAAGCAAGCGAAAACTTTATGTGAAAACTGACAAGTTCCGAACAGGCCTCTTTCGAAGATGTATGACATTTGCCAAAGCATATTTGGCTAGCTAGCGTGGTAGACACTGTGGTAGAGTATTATGGGGTTAACTCTATTTTTGTGAGAAACTGTTTCGAATCCCAGCAGAGGGGGGATTAGGTAGGGTGGGTGACTACTTTAATTAAGTAATTAGAACTTAGTTATGTAGTTTTACCTTTTTTTTCGTTTCGTGTTGTAGAGCTTAAGGCGTAGAGCTACAATGCGATCTAGGTACAATAGAATGCGCTTAAATAGCTACTAGCTAGCATACCGATCCAGTCTCGACTCGAATCCGTCGTACTACGAATACTCGAAAAGACATTTCTATCTAAACGATATGCTCTACGCTGTACGCAACCAGTCTTCTCCGCAGTTGCATTGACGGCCAAACCTAAATCCATTTCCATAAAGAAATCATATGTTAATGCCAATCAGTAAGCAAACAGATAACTTTTCCGCCAGTTTCTTGTAACACTTACCTAATTCTACACGTGTGGGCGCGGTAGGAAATCTCCGGAGGAGAGGATTGCGTCACCACAGACGGCGTAGAACAAGAGAAAATGTAAGACTAAAAGTAAAAGTGTAAACATGTCCGACTGGCGAGCAGCGACCTAGCGAGCGCGGAGCGCGGCTGCCGAATTCGGAATGAGCCAGGTGGGATAGCTTCAGGGTTGCCCAACTTACTCTTTGTGCATTAATTAGTTCGAACGTGGCAGGTACAATACGGCCTTTTTGTTGCTTGTTTGGGACAATATCTCTACTTTTTATTTCACTAGTTAAAATAATGTGTATATTGTTTATGTATTTTTGTGCTGTGACGAATTTGACAAATATTCCTGCCAAAGATAGATCTCAATTATCACAACATGTCACCTAGCTTCCCATGTCAAAACATTGTGTCATCCTCAAGCTTTCTAGCCTTGAGGTATGAAGTACAGTTCAGCCGTTTTCGGATGGACTAACCGGATTGTAGGTAACGTAGAAGACGAGTCTGGGAAACCAGAATCCGACTACAGAATCCTACAATACCGAGACCTTTCTTCACAGTTAGATACTATTATCATTGATGCGTTTTAACACGGGACATCCTAGTAAAGACTGTTACGTACCTGAGCTATGAATTTACTTCTCTCTTCTTGTTTTACAAATATTGTATTTATTGTTACAACTATTGTCCATTGAAACATTTGCAAGCTTAGAATGAAATATTATGTACCTATTAATTAAGGAGTGTAAAAATGAATATAAATAAATAAATAAATAAAAAAAGGTTGCAAATATATCTGTCAATTATACTTCTCAATTTCGACAAAGGTGGCGCCAATATTTCATTTCGTAAGAGATATTTAACAAAATGAAACATTGATATACCACATATCAGCAGTAGGTACCTTGCGGATATACCCGCGTAGTACCCGTTGCCTTATTTTCCAGTGATAAAAATTAGGATATGTGTTATTCCAGACTGTAATCTGTGTCTGTGTTCCGAATTTCAGCCGCATCCGTTCAGCCGCTACGACGTGATTTAGCAACAAACATTCAAACATCTAAATATCCAAACTTTCACATTTATAATATTAGATGGATTATATGACATATAATCTAAAGTTTTATTACATATGTATAATTTTGTTAGAGATTCTGCATAATATACGTCAATATTATTAATTTGATTTTTTTTCACCCATCCGGTATTCAAATGACATTCTTAAAACGCCTCATTAAACTCGAGAAGACATTGCAACATTACTTCAAAAGACCCCTGATATTGCACAAAAGATTGCATGTCAATCAAATTGTACGAAGTGACTGCTGTGGCACCCCTAATCGTTACTTCCCACACATGCACCCGCTGGCAACACTTTCTACCGCAAATCGAGACGTTTGCCCCCATCTACAGATCAACGGTAGGTCAATGTCGCCATTCGAATGAATCATTACTCGATTATACATTCGATTATAGTACATCGCCGATTGTAGGAGGTATCATAAAATAATGATCCAATTCCGTAGAAATCGATGATCACACCTTGTCGTTTCGAATAACTGGTCTAGGTGTAACTTCATTTGTCTACATTTAGAGATGGTTGCCATGAAACAACATGAATAGTGTTGATTTTATTATTTTTACAAAAATTACTAATACGTAATGTATTCACATTTTAAACCAAGTCATCACGTTACCTCTGTTTACCAAAACTTTCCTTAGTTAAATTTTTATTTCTTTGAGTTTGATTGACATCGCAGACGTTATTTCTAAATCCAATACCGTGAAATTTCTATACCGTGCCGACTACAAGTCAAACGTTAGACAGCTTTTTGGCTTGTGTAATCCTTGAGTACATGAAATACGCCAGATATTTACCCAAAGCCATAAGCAATATTTGATATCACAAAATTGTATTAGTAAAGATTATTATTCACTTATTTATATGTTCAAAAATGTGACTGCCGTTCTACCTCAGTAAAGAAATAACAACACTTCAAAGCAGTATATCATTTTAATTATTTTTGAAATCTAATTAAAAGTATATCGATTCCAAATCGTAATATCGACTCGGTTACAAAACATCTCTACATTTATTTATAGACCATCGAAGTCGTAAAAATTTGGATCAATTAAATTTTTAATTCAACTAAGGCGGTGGCACGTAAATTATAAAACATTTACATACAACTTAACTGATTGTTATCTGTAAATGAATATTCATGAAGGAAATTAAAGATTTTGTTATCTAACGATTGAGAAATTAGTTGAGCTCGGTTTCAATCGAATAAAATAATGCTACTGTGAAGTCTTTTCTATCTCTAGTCGTAAATTGAAAACGTTCTGAAATAGAAACTGTACCTACTAGGTACAGTTTTTTGCAGTCCGACTAGAGGGAAGTACTTCTGCGAAGCAGTAATGTGAAATGTTTAAAGTGATATGCATTAAAGACTAATGTTTCTAGAGCAATACAAATCAAGGCAATGAGGCAGTGATTTGATTTTTCCGTGCTTACCCATCAGACGCTTGACCTGTTCCTAGTCCTATATGTCGTAAATAAGGTTACTATAAGTAGTATATTATTAGGATTGGTTTAAATAGAAGTTGTTTTAGTAATTCGAGTAATCAACTGGAAATAAATACAATAGAGATGACATTTGGCTCCTGGTCCTAATGGTCAGATCTAGCGATAAGCCTGGCCAGATCTAGAACTCTACTTTCATACCGCAGCTTCGAGTTTCCACGGGTGGCAGCAGTGAAAGTTACCTGGAACAATTAAATTTTCTTGTTAGTTTTATTGGTGTGACCATTTGTACCTATGATATGTTTTAAAATGCTTACGGAGTTTGCTTCTGCGACATCTAATCTAATCGGGCACAGTTTCGTGCACCATGTACCTATGTTTAATTTCAGAAACAATCGTAATAGCTTAAAATAAAGTTAACTAAAATCCTAAGCATTGCGTTGACACGAATACTTTGTACGCTACTCTGAACAGCAATAAATTGGAAATGAAAATCCCAGGCTTCCTCACGGTAACATCTCACTAGTATAACGAGTGAATACGCGACAGCATCATATTGTCGGTACAGAGATTATTGGAAAGCAATAAATAATAATAAAACGGACAGAGTTTGCGTGAGGCACGCTACCGTGCGCCGGCGCAGACGACGCAGCAGTTAGTGCGGCCCGCGGCGGCGCGGGCGCACTGCCCACCCTGATGCGATCATTGGTGCAACCTTGAAATTTGTTAAAAAAAATATGTTAGCTATGGCCGTTGTATTGTACACCCGATAAAAAAAAGTCGAATTACACTTAAGCAAAATAAAATAAGGGAACACAGGTGAATAGTGTGGGAAATTGTAAATGACGATGGGTGAAGAAAATGTGATGCCGAAACTTAAGATCTATGCTGTATGGTGTTGTGTTGTGTACGAGCCATTGGGCTGGAATTATTTATAAGTGATGTGCCTGATATGTCATTTATTAATGAAATTCGGTAGATTTAAATGTAAAGACAGATAGTAGATGTAAATAAATAAAAAGGGGATCCATGTTCTGGGCGCCCGGATGAAAACTGCAGATTTTGCGAAGCTTATCCAGTGGATGCAGGAAATGCCTTGTTTTTTGGGAATATTTGTCAATATCGGTGAATACTTTATCCAATGGCGGACGTAATTCTAATTTGATGGTCCTGCGGTGGTATAACTATCAGCGTGATAGTTTATATTTATTTTTTCACCAAATACGATTTACGAAAATTAAACAATTCTTAAGCATCTCACGGTACCCAACTTTAAGAGGATAATAAGTTATATGTCAATCCACGTACTTTCTACGTACTTAATTCAGCTGTTACAGAGATGGGTGACCATTACTAACATATAGGTACACTTACAAAGATATTCTCGCCTTTGTAAAATTAGTGTGATAAGTATTTTTAAGTATTGGCATTTTCTCACCATCAAGTAACGATAGAATTGTGTAAAACAATGAAAGCGAGTCACGTACCGCGGCGGACACGGTGCGAGCTGCTTGCTGCGAGGCATCGTGACGGAGTGACGGAGCACGAGACGAGCTCGTGTCCTATCTGTGCGCCCGCGGATCGCAAGGACGCCCAGTAGGAACGAACAGGTAGATAGGGTTACCAGATTTAACGTCATAGATGGTAACAAAATGGGGCAACAGCGGTTTGTGTCTATAAGTGCCGGATTTTTGCAACGATTTTTATTTCAGACAGTTCTTGAGCTGGAACTATTGTTCCAGCCGTGTATTAACTTGATTCCGACCGGGAGATCTACCGCTCGAGGGAAGCAATCTTAGCTTTGATATTGATCTTTCATTTCTTTTCGCTTGAAGTTATAGAGACAGCAATTGCACAGCCAAAGCCTTCTTGGTTAGACGGTAGAAGGGTGAGTCCTACGATTGTCCATATACACCCCTCACTTATTTTAAATGTTTGAATTCCAATGTCAGTCAGACTTGTTGAAGGCACTGTGTCCCAGTAGCTAGAACATCTGTTTCACAAGCGTCCCGCTAACATCTCTGATTATTTTTCACAAGTGCATATATCCAGAATTATGATCACCATTTGTTTTAATGATACGTTAACGTTCTATGATAGATGTCTTTCGAGGATATACCTATGTCATTCACCAACTCAGTATTGATCGACGTGGTGTATTATGGCCATGACCGGCTTGTGAGAGAACAGAGAAGGCTCCGAGTCCTAGTAGCTTTATAGTGGGCCGATTATGCTCATACCAGATGCCTGGCTCAAGCTTTCTTTAGTTTGGGGCCAGATGGTGCTGTGTGAAAAATATCGACCATTGCATTTATTAAATGTACAAATATGTACATTATTGTCTTTTCCTTAACTCTTGAATTCCAATGTCAGCCCTGTACCACAATAGAGAGCATTCTACGAGGCACGACGAGCTTTGAAACATTTACATGGGCGAAATTACTATGCGGTGTGCGACGTGCGGCCGTGGACACACGCCCGTCCGGCTGTGTCATTAACTATCGTGTATATCGAGCGGTTACATACAGTAAATAAGGACTATCGTACGTTACTATACTTATGGAGCCCCAGTCTGCGCCGGAGACTGGTATTCCAGACACAGCTCATCACAATTCGCTGCGTCTACAAATTATTGTTACAGCGCCGACTTGTAAGCGATTAACACTTGCATCTCTAGCATTTGTATGGGAAATACGGTTCCTTTTACGTTCACTAGGAACGTTATACATACTTTGTAAAAAACTGTGATGAAAACGTCCACTGTCACGAGCGTGAGGTGGTCGGTTCGATCGCCTGCTCTATTTTTCACATTATGTTTCAAAAATCACGGAAAACATCGTGACGAAACCGGTATGTTTCGAGATATTTTTCGAGGACCTTTTTATCCGCCAACCCTAACTTTGTAGATTATCACCTTGTCTCTTTCCTTGTGTGAGAAGGCCCCGAGTCCTAATACCAGTTGGAACATTAAGTTGACTGCTTAATCGATCAATGGTAATGTTAAAACTACGTCCCTACAGTAATAAAATATGGCATTTAAAATATATGCATATTCCTTTCAACGTTTAAAAACAATTTTCCTTAGACATAGACAAGTTAGCTTATTGATTTTCGCTTGACAAGACAGATGATCAGTAATAGACAAACACAAACAGAAATAACCTCAAAACGTCTACAGAATATTGTAGTGAAAATCTCAGTTTAAAATCAAACAATTTGTATTAAAATCACAATAATTATTATTGATGAGATAGCTTAAAATGATGAATATCGTAATTCAAATGAAATGAAATAGATGGAAGTGGGTCTTTAGTCCAAACATGGTATAGACCTTCAGAAACGCCACAAATGCCGAGTAATGTTCATTCTGCCTTGACTCTTGGATCACTATAAAGGTAATAGCTGTGTAATTAAGCTCTGGAGATCGTTGCACGCAATAACTTTATGATATTTATTGTTGGGTTCTTCGGATGTTGGGTTTTTGATATAATTCGTTGTACACTGCCTGTAATGTACTGTGACCACATAAACTATAGAGGTTGTGACACAGTTATTTATAAATTTAAAAAATGTGCCACCCTTTAAGCTTTGTGCAAAATATCACATATTAAACCGTTTATGGGTGTGTAACTAATGGCTTGGCTCAACGTTCCAAAGTGAATCATAGCCACTAAAAGACGCTACTCTTCTAGGTTTTGGGTTGTTTTTTATGATAGCACAGTGTTTCGCGAAGTCCATCCCACCTTCCAAATCTAGGATTCTCCACAAGTTGGCCATCAATCGGACTCTCCAATTGGGTGAATCAGCAAAGTCTGTAAAATTTGATTTCGCCCAATGTATTAGGGTCAGGAACAAGGGCTCCGATTTCTCATGCATAATATCTTCTCTCTTTACAGCTTCAAATGTTTCAAAATGTATTTCTTCTAAAGGCCTACCGATTTCTACCGTATAGATAGTAGAAATACCCCAAAATCACCGCTACAGATCGGTCTGTCGACTGGAACTCCTTTATTTGAGATTCAACTCATCAAATTGTAACCGTGTGTTCGAAGATGAGACACGTTCGAAGAACTTTATTCGGTCAAACTTTAAAATGTTCCATTTCACTTTGCAGCAGCAGGCGTCACATGTATAATCCAATGACTGGAATAAAGAAGGACATGCAATGGACCAACAGCAATCGTCATGTCAATACCCCTCATGGCTTGCTCCAATAATGGACCATTTGTTCACTAAGTATTCCTTTCTTATCAACTACAAGCCCCACTATGTACGGGTGTATGGAATCCTGATACCAATGCATGTTCTGTTCATCGCAGTCTCATCGTATATATTCCTTATGCTGATTGTTTTAGTAATATTCGTGTAACCGCCTGTTTCCGTTACTCTATCACTAAGCAGTGAAAAAGTCCGGTAGATATTCAGCTTGATAAATAATAATAACTGCATATGGAACGAATACCTAAGGAATTAAAGGGCATCAACATTTCGAAAATGAGATTTTCATCGAGCTGCGACTCGTGATAAGATTCATTTTCGTCTGCCGGTGCATATGTTGCAAAAATACACGGCATTCACTCCGGCAGATGAAAATAAGACTTTATCAGTAGGAAAATAGACCTTCGGTACTACATAATTTTCAGTTACGAAGATTTTCTTGGATAAACTTAACAGATGTTATTTATTTTATGGCTATGTAGTAAAATAGTTTAGGAAACGTGATAAACTTGTATTATTAAAGTGATTGTAAAAGACATACATTAAATTAAGTATCCAGAAAATCAATTATGTTTATCATTTCCCAAATTCCTATAACAAAAAAAAAACCGATTTAAGGACGTTGACGACTAATTTTTACTAAAACTTGACATTCTCACTTCATTGCTACATTGCATAATCTGCGTATTTTTTAATTATTATTAAATCATCAAGTGGACCTGTGCCCGATTCACATGCCATCTATTGGCCAATTAGAGTCTAACTGTCGTCATTCCACTCCCCAATACCAATGGACAACGACGGCAATCAGCAAATTATCAGCACAGAACATTAGATTACGGCAATCAGCAAATTATCAGTATAGAACATTAGATTTGGCAAAACTATTTATGTTAGGAACTGTCTGTGTGATCTGTCGAAAATGTGTTATATTTTTCTCTGAAAAAGTCTTATAATATTCTATGGAAATTCAAGCTATCTAAATACATTTATTTAAATTCAAGTATCAAAACCATTTCGAATATTCTAATCGCAATGCAAGGTGAGAGCTAATGCCCGCACTTGTCTGCACTTTCGTCCAGGGCTCAAGCCCGAGTGAAAGTCTACCTTCAGGGCATAGGGGCAAGGCCGGGTCATCTCCGCGGCTCAAGTTAGATGAGAGTGATCACTTAGTGATACGTAAGCTGCTCGATCAACTTCTGATAAGAGGTTTGCTGATTTTGTATTGAGATAAATACTTTTAGCCAGCACTTCAAAAGCAATGTATTAACTAGCGAAAGTCATAAAGGTGCTAAGTCCGCCTTAGGAAGTACCACGCCTCGGCTAGTTATTATAGCGTATAGAGTATATAAAAATATCAGTTTTTTTAGTTACTAATGAATATCGGTGGACATCCTTATTACTGAAAACATTACACTGGACTTAATAGCGATCTAAGTTATTACTTAATTACCTTACTGCTATCATTGTTATTATCATTGGGGTGTAATTAAGTAATAATTAAGATCGCGTAAGTCCTTAGTAATATGTTCAATATGAGTTATTGGGAAACTTTCTTAACTATATTCCTACTTTTTTAACAATCACTTTTTGCAGTTGATCTCATTTTTCTAGCGACAATGGGGTCTACAATGACACGTCCATACCTAGCAGAAACCGATACATTCTCAACATGAAGACTGACGACTAAGATTGCATCCAACGAGAAAAATCACTTATGGAAATAACACTATGTATCCCCATACTAACCAAAGCTTGTATTTGAGACGACACAATGCGTGCAAATTTATAAATAGGTAGGTACAGTTCCTCCTTTTAACCTCGCTGTCTCATTACTAGATTTTATGCTGATGCTCGTTTTCGCATTTCGCAATCCCATGGCAACAATTAGGTTTAACTATTCAGTAGCCTGCGTTTTATCCCCGTAAAGTAATATTTCAGAAGTACTTGAGAACTAACATACGCATTACACACTTCTAAACACACAAATATTCGCCTGTACAATATTTGTGTGATTTACGTGATGATACAAACACCTTCAAAATATTCAAGCATACTAACTACAGTACTACTACTAACAGTTCATACTAACGATCGATGACCTTGTCGCAAAGCGCGATATCTCCCAGTCAGTCTAGAATCGTAGTTGGCATGGAGATGATCTCAGTTTCCAGGATGGAGGTCAAACCCTATTGAACGGGTCTTCAAAGGTTCGCCGAATGTGGATTTTCCGATAAATTGGCTGCGTTAGAACTTCGTTGTTCAGCTTTTAAGGCTAAAGGTATTTCGGAGGCTTGGCTCAATTTCGAGATGGCGAAAGATAGTGAAATGCCAGCATCTATTGTTGTTAACTGTTAGAACAAGATCTTAATAGGTTTGCCTGTTTATGTTCTAACGTCGTCTTTAGAATTATCTTTAGGATTGCTGTGGCGAAGAACTGAGAGATATAAGTACTTATAATTCTTTTAAAATTAAAGCAAACCATCGCTGACTAAGAACACATTTCACATGATAGATAAATTTGCTTCCAAGGCTATCTATGGTAGAGTGTTTCATTATTTATTAAATTAAATTTGTTAGTTTCGTTGTTATTTACAGTTGAATACCGTGCGCTTACGCAGATTATCCATATATAGGATCCCGAGTCCTATAGCCTATTATGTACCACAGGCGGAGTCGGGACGGACCGCTAGTTTAACAGAAATTCCCTAGCAACGTCATACGACATTTTTTTTCAGAATGCCATTAAACATCTCTAAGATTTGACGGAAACCATAATCACTCTACTTCTGTGATAAGCGATCTAAACTGTGGAATTCGTTGCCTGAACTGATTGAGTATTATCTGGGAGCTTATAGAACAAAAGTAAATTGGTCGTAAAGTATTTTCACTATATTTAACCCCACTCTCATTTTATTAATCGTTATTTTTGATTGAAAGATATTCAAATAGTATAGCAGTCGTTCGTGGAGTAATGTTAAGATAATATATTTATTTATATCGCACAACACTGCTTACGGGGTTAGCTATTACATAAATATATACCTATGTATTAGGTAGATTTATTAGTATTACATATTAGTTTCATGTAACAACTATTGTAGTGACGGCTCTATTGGAGCCATAACTCACAGATAGACAAACACGTCAACGTCGCTCAGCTAACAATGGCCCGGTTTGCGATCAATTAGCTGCGCGGGCGCACCCAGTCGCGATCAATTATGGCTAATCTCATAATCTTACAATTACAGATCTAGAAACTATTGTTAGGGACTATTTAGACACGCGCAATCTTTGCTGCTGCAAAACGCGTTTAACAGTTTTTAAAAAGCGTTTAAATAAGTACTTTGTATTCAGATTGCGTTTAAATAAAGTCAGACCGGTGGGATATGAATGATAGAATGAAAATTCTTTATTGTTCACATCCTCAAAATTACAAATACCATTTAGGAGCCACAGGCGTAAAGCCAAACAAATTTTAAAAAAAATATATATTTTTATACCAAGCCCACATTAATTGAGGGGTATTATATACAATCTTGACGTGGATACATATGAATGTGTATCTTTGTGTGTATGTAACAGTCTGAGGTATCACAGCTCTGAAGAATCAATAAGATTATCCAAAATAGCTCAAGAATCGGCTAAAGAAGTTTTTACTATTACTATCTATGGATTCGTGGTGATCAATGGTTGATATTCAACTGACAAATTTCTGCTAACGCACAGATTTAAATAAGACTTTAATTTGATTACCTGTGAAAAAAATCATACATTGTTTGGTGTCGGATCGCACACCACAATTTGTTTTTTAAATATTATGTGCCTGTGTTATCCGGTTATCCCAATGTTGGGGAAATATCTCCTTTACCCCAACCATCATTTCTTTAATCTGAATAGGTCTTTAGACTAGTTGGTTATTGTGAAAGAATTCGCAGAGTTGGTCTGGTGGCTATCATATCTAGAGCTAGGACACCAGGTATTGGGAACAAATATGGCGAATAAATTGTTGGACGTAACGCAGTGGGCTACATATTTTTTATACGAGAAATAAGTAACATAATATGAACGTACATAGCTTTAAGTCTTGAGTATGACAAACAGTTTAAGCACCATCTGTGGGAATGTTATTCAGAACAAGGACAAATATATTTTTTGATCCTGGCCCGTATCACTCCTAGAGCAACGACGTAGAAAACATTAGCAGCGTTGCCCTGCTGAACGGCTATTCATATCCTCTGCATCAGGACCGAACAGATTATGTAATTCAAATTAGAGCCACAACGCAAATTACTAATAAGGAATACCTGGATTACGACAAAAAAAAAATTCAAAAATCGGACATATGTCTCGGACCTACAATCCCACTGACAGATAGTCAGAACAAGTGTAACCTACTTTATACTTTAGGGTTAACAAGGCTGATGAAAAAACACCTATATCCTTGGAAAAGGCCGCCGGACGCGGCCGAAACTCGAGGCGGATTGGACCAACCACATCACACGTGAGCTCCCCGTTTACCTAATTAAATTGTGTAACAACCACGTTAATTTTAATACTAAAATACTTTGCAAATTTGATATACCTTCAGTTTTTGTTCAAAATATATCGCAGAAAAATATAACCGCAGACAGAGACAGTCCAAATATTTTAAGTAGTACCTTAGTTTCTTCCGCAGTTTTTCAATAGCAGTATTAATGCGGAACAAACAACTATGATCCTAACATTGGATATAATAAGGCTGTAATTACAAGTTTTTTGTCCCGCCGCAATAATTCCTGTTGGCCACTTCAGTTGCCCAGTGTTATTGCACTTGAGAATGCATTTATTGCAAGTTTACCGAAGTGAGTCAGCGGGCCGGGTGCTGTTTGATTTAGAGAAATGGAAAGGCGTGTCTATTGTTTTCACTAGAAAATTTACTGAGCTCAGATACGCTGTATTTGGTTTTATAATGAAAGCTGTTTGCACAAGAAACTAGAGATTTACTGAAGTGCTTGTAAATTGGCCGAACCAACCACTTATAGGTTCAATAATGGTCTTTGTAGGTAAGGAATTTAAGAAAGTATGCCAGTTTTACAAGCATCTCGTTAATATGTACTATTTTATACAATAATTTGAAATATATTTACATTCAGAATAATGTAGATATTTCCTACAGCCCTTTTTTCAATTTTGTCAGTCGCTCTTCGGTATTCACATACGATCAAAACAACAAGCAAAGTTACTCGAATGTATAAATGATAAATGTATTAATCATACCAGGTATAAGAATTTATTTGATGTCACTATAAATATGTATATACTTAAAATTGATACCAACCAATACTTACGATATATAGAACCGCCCATCATAAAACAAATATTTATATATTTCACACAAATGTCAGTATCGAAATATGAAACAAGAAATGTTTTAGTCCTGCTTCAAAAACATAATACTCTTTTACTTAGAGACACATAAATTGCAATCGCAATGACAGTTCGAACAGCCCAGAACTAAAGCTTATAGCAACCAAGTAACTCATCTCCATAAAAGGAAAAAGTTAAACAAATAAGTTTAAACAAAATCACAATGTCGAGACACTCTTAAAATTGAAAGTATTTTTAGTAGTACAATATATTACCAAATACCTTATTGAATTCAAGTTTTTCAACCCCAACATTGCATCAGCATTCTACCCTTCCTTATATGGCTCTGTCAAATAAATGTCATCACAAAATCGGCGCACGCGCAATGCGCACTGCAAAAACTACGAGTATACACTTGCGTACGAATGTCGTACCTACGCAGCCAGTTGTAACGTGCATTTCAATGAGTAAAGAAAGTGTGAAGAAATCTCTTCGATAAATATTTACTTTTTTGATTTAAGCTTTATGCAGCCTCATTAGGTATTATAGGTATTTTAGACAGAGTATTACAGATTACTTAAATTAATAGACCGGAATTGTAGAAAAGGATTTTTGAAGTGAAAACTTCTTTTGGCGCGCCTCAGATTTTTCGTGGGCTGTGAATTGAATTCCAGTGTCACGCTCGGGAATCATAAAACATCTTCGGCCAAACTCGGGACCATGGCCACGCCCTCCCGTTTCACCCGCGTAGTTTCCAAAGTAAGCTATCAAATTCTGAGTTATAAGTTTTTACTTCTATCGGCAGTTCCTATGACTGTCAATTTTTTTTTTGAGAATCGGTTGACAAGATGCTGCCCAAACCTCACGGACAACGGTATCTCCTCAGCTTAACCAATGGTCTTGCTATTATTGATTATTATTCCGTCTGTTATGGCCATAGGTATAAGTCTCTATTTATACAATCATTGTTTTTTGTGGTATCCTTGATTTTGTCAGCAAAGACAGCGAGCGATTTAAGTAGATACATATTCTTATTGATTTGTTTACTTACACGTTATTATATGTACAGTTGTAAATACCGTCAGATTACAATATAACGACATTATATTATATACTAAACTAACCTACCGTAGGATATTCTCACGCGTTTTATTGTAAAGTCACGCGTTTGCAATTTTCGGTGTAAATAATGAAATAAAAAGTGATTTGCATGAGAAACACAGAGCCTTGCAACTTGCATTGTAAACTGACCATTACTTTACAGGTTACTTCGCTAACGTGGACGAAATAAGATAATCGCTCTGTTGTCACACCTCACACCGACCGGCGCGTACGCACGTGTAATCTTATGCTTATTCGTGTTTAAGTACTAAAGTCAGTGTTGTTGGGTTGAACGGAGTTAACTTATCAAAGCAAAAGTCAGAGAAAGAAGGGCAAATTATTAATTTATCTGTTCTTTTTTTCAGAATTTTGAAAACTTGAATATAGGTTTGTGTTTGGCCGTGAATTAAGTAAGTATGCGTGAAGTAGTAATTTTATTCACGACATTTACATAGAAATTATGTTTCGCCAACCTGAATGCCCCGAAGTTTCAACCGTCTGACTTATTACATCATTGAGGGATATAATAAGTAGGTAAATCACATAAATTTCTAGAGTTAGCGGGATTGCGATGATTCGTTGCAGTATCAGTTAATCAGGTTATACTTTAATTTATCGTTTTATAATATTGTATTTTATTGTTTTTATTCCAATTTCTAAAACACCCATCATCAAATAATATCGGTTCTCTTCTACTTCATGGTTTGTTAAGCAATAAGGAGAAGAAAGAATGGAGCCTGAACTTTCTTTTATTCATTGTTTCGTAGCTATTTGTCAGCCATTTTTCTTCTATTTGCTTGGACAAATGAAGGACGCCCGGAATTTCAATGGGCTTTTAATTGTGAAGAAAAATCCGTAAACAGTACGGCACAAGCCGAGGTACAAAAACCGAAGACCGTAAAAGGGTAGCAACACCGGGATAACGTCCCAAACGAAGCACTGCCCCCGACAGAGACAAAGAACTGTACTATACTTATATTTTATCTTTGGCATCCAAGTATTCATGAATAAAAATACCGAACCATAAACAAGATGACGCCAATTAAGGTGATATGTTTGTCTAAACAAAGGGTTCGACGGCCTGTCAGCGCAGCGATGCGTTTTGTATTCTCTATGCATCCTGCTTCAACAGACAATATTAGTAGATACTTTCCATACAATCGAGATTTAGGATTAGTGCCTCCTTAAGCCCTGAAGACTTACGCGAACCAAAAAACCAGTCAAACTATTGAGGAATTTCAAATCGGCGTACTTACAAAAAAGCATGACTTCAAAAAAATCACTCAAAATGGAGCTTATGCGGTAACTCAAAATAAAATCTTTTAATTTAGCAGTACCTATAGATGTGAGTCCACAGGCTTTAAGTGTTTACCTCACTTCAAATTAGACAATACAATACAAAACACTTTATTATACCACAAAACATTACAAAAACATTGATTAAAAATAACATCAAAACATTTTAGGCACAAAAGGCGATCTTATCGCTAATAGCGATCTCTTCCAGATAACCTTTTAGTATAAAGAAAAAAGTTACAGATGAGGGCAGTGGTGTGGCATCCTTGATACATATACAAGCACAATCTAAGTAACGAAATGTTTAAAGCACATCGATGTATTAGCAACCATATTACTAGCACATCTCCATCAATTTCTCCATCGCAAACGCAAAAAAATCACAACCGTCTCCAGCAACACCCAGCAAAACCAACTTATTTGTACTGGCTGTCAAATATATGTAACTATAACATTTCTGTTACTGGTGTTCAGAAAATGCGACGATACCTCGTCCACTACCTACAGCAAACAAGCGCGAGTTAACAAGATCGGAACCCATCCATGCGTGAACTGGCATCGCACGCGCGACATTCAATTGTCTAATTATGAGAAAGAAAGTAATGCATCACGATCAACCGATCAACAATAAACTGTATACTGAGACAATAAAGTTTAATTTGAAAAAATGATAGCGTTTGCCCTGAGGAGCAAACGTGACGCGGGTAATGTGCCATACAATCTATCAACAATAGGTATTTAGCGAAAGTGGATGGCAGATGAAAGCGAAAATTTCATGCTACTCGCAGAACGTTTGTTTAATGCCCATAAGACAGTTACATCTGATGATTTTGACGATATCAACTAGAAATTCAGGACATTTATCGTGGTTAATGTACTCATACTTTTAAATCAAAATGACTAAATTCTAATAGAACGAACATCAACGACTGAAATTAAGGAACATTACTCGAACCGTAATCGCAACTGACTTAATTAGATGGAAGCCATTTACTTTGTAATAAAGCTATTTTGCACTTACGAACGTTTCATATCTCACTTTCATATGTTGTATTACATTATGTTGTACAATCGTGATCTTTGTATAGGAGCACACATGACTGGCGATTCTCGAATCAAATAACTTTCATAGAGAAAATCAATTTCCTGCAGAAATCAGCTCGCAAATCACTTTCTATTCTGCATCGAGGATTGATGGAGTGATTACTGCAACGTTACCTGCAAGCTTGTGATTTATGTGGAAATATTGAACGCATGCGAGGCTTTGTGCGGAAGTGTTTCCTTCAGAATGCTTTCAGATAGCATCGTAGTCTGCACAGCGAGGATTACTATGTTTACTTCCAAAGCTAAGTTCATGCTTTGAATGGTTATTATGATCAGCTCACTTCATGCTACCACCGCTGGGACTCGGGGACTTTAAGGCCATAAGCCGCCACGTTGAATTGTTCCCAGTTGTCCCCTCTAGCTCTGTCCCCTGGGGTGACAACTGGGAATTCTCTTCCCATTTGTCACCGGGGTGACAATTCGTGCCAACTGTCCCCTTTGAAAACTGACTAGAGGGGACAAATGGGAAGTATGATTCCAAGTTGTCACCGGGGGGGTGGCAATTGCTACGATTCCTGCTCAGAAAAATAACATGCAGTTACCTTAAATTTTAGCTTTTAGATTTTTTGTGTTGTATGGAATCCAATAAAAAAATCAACATTATGTTTCCCTTACTTTATAGGTATGTGGGACACTCAGAAAGATTTGAGAAACTAAAAATATAACTTGTATGAAAAAAATATTTTTACTAAATCTAAAAAAACTAAAACTATCCTCTTTACGCGAAGGTGCTTGTACAAAATCTTGTGAACACTTCTTGAACCAATCTGCAGAGTACGCTGCGAATTGTTCCCAGCCTATATGACAAAGCAGTGGTTAAAAGAAGATTTCATACAAATTTGGAATGTGTACGGAAGTCAACATCGCAACTGTTTGGAGGGCTGGCACAACAAATTAAATCGTTAAAAACTTATTTTTTTATTTTTTATCGTTTCAATACCTCTCCTAATCCATTATTTCGCAATGCCGTACAAAAATCATGCGACAAGGAGAAATGATCGAGGGTTGCAACCCCCCCTCTTCGACTGTACTCAGTTGGACAGCTTACAAGTGACAGCATAGTGCTGAATCTTATAACTTTATACCCTTCTATCATCCTACATAGGTCTCCTGGTGGTTCATTTACTATTTAAATTTTGTTCACGGGCCTGTAGTCTATTTGGCCTTTGGATGTGCTAACAGTACCTAAACCGAAACAAAAGAAGATTTCGTATTTCTCTACCCAGATTCACGATGACCAAACAACTAAACACGCGTGTTTGCGTATCCTCAACAAGTCATTGTGAATACTCCCACTGTGTAGAAACCAACGTCAGCAAAACCGCAAGTAAAACCCAATACAGTTATAATTACAACGTAACATTAAAACTGTATTGAGCAGTAATTATGACATTGCCAAATCCAATAATTAAGCTCAGCAACAAAACAGGGATCCCGAACAAAAAGCGGACAATTACACAGCTCTAAAACAAACGCTCGTATTCACACGATTACTTATTAACACCTGCAAAATAAATCACAATCGAACGAATGAAATCAGTGCTTTGTTCCTATTGACCTTAAGGCCTGTTTTCATTTTGATTACTGCGAGTGCGAGTGAGTAGTGCAGGTGTTGAGTTATTAGTTATTAACACGTGTGGACAACGATTGATTAATGCGAGTGTGTAGTAACTTGCGTAGTGAAGTGATTAGAAGCGCGTTCTATTTTTTTGCGAGTAGCTTCCTCCCGCGCGTTTTTCCTTCCCCCTCACTCGCAGTTTGCCTGCTAGTAAACAGCAGCGTTGCCATATATACAGATTTCTCCGTATTTATACAGATTTGTAATGTGCGATATTGATTAGCATTGGATACAGATATGTTTATAGGGTTATTGGTAATCGCCTGCATTCTTTTAAGGGGATGTTAAGTACATTTAATACGTAATTATTTTTTTCTACAGTTTTTAAATATTCGTAAAGTTATTTATTCCCATATTTGTATAAAAGAAAAGTGTATTTTTCCGGTCTAAAAGCATCGAACTCTTTCTTCGTAACAAGAACACGCGCACTCTTTCGCGCTTTACGATAATTATTATCGTACAATGAAATGTTCCGTTTCATTTTTTAAAATATATAATATATGTCGGAAAAGGCTAGTGTCGTGTTGGTTCTTATTTGCGTTCATAACATTAAGTAAAGTATATTAAAATTTTTTTTTCTCTTAAAAATCTTAATTGAATGTTATCGAATTTGTTACACCTTTCTACGATTTAAAAACTTAACTCATAAAAGTCATGAATACTAAAATAACTGAATTGACCAATCATTGTGTTTTCTGCTTACATCTGACCCTGATTACTTGCGGGCCGACGGCTGGCAACTCAATGAACGAAACACAGCTACTATACAGAACTGGACAGTACTCGCACTACACACCTGCACTAATCAATCGCGATTTCTTGCTCGCACACGCACTCGCAATCGCACTACTCAAAATGCAAACCGGCCTTTAATTATTTGCGGATAGAACGCGCGGGAATGTCAGTTGTGCAATGTTGCAGTACGCTGAAAACAAACCGACGAAAACTAACAAGCCGCCGTATTGCGAAACAATAATGTATCCCAAACATTTGCTCTAGGCGATTTGCCCAAGAGCTGTCACATTTTTGAGTAAATTCAAGTCGAATCGATATAAATATTTTCTACTTAACTAACTTGAAAATAAAGTAACGAAAGAAAGTTATGTTTAGCATTTTAGCAAGTTTAAGGTGGTATAGTCAGTAATGTACAAACATTACTGTGTTCCGGTCTGAAGGGTAATGTTTCCAGAGAAATTACAGGGCTTAGAGATTTAATATCTTGGATCTCTGGGCGATGAGCGCAGTGCAGTGCTAGGTAATAATTTTGACTCTTCATGGTCCAATAGCTGCGTGTCATAGTGCTGTTACATGGTAAGCTCATGCCTGCCACATGGCAGGCATGAGCTTACCATCAGGCATATGACCTGCTCGTTTCGTCACTCTATAATATTTAAAAAAAGTCAACATTTAGAACCCACTTTTGATACAATATAGTTTATATCGTCCTTACAAGAGACATGAAATAAAAAATATCAATGCAATTTATTTATAAAATGAATTGATAAAAAAAACCTGCCGCATTAATAACCTTATCGTGTTGAACTCGGTTATAAATCACTACAAATATTTGATGCAAACACACATAAAACTTATCTGGAAGAGATTGCAATCGAAAAGATCGCTTTTTGTGTGCCCAAAATGTTTTAATTTTAAGTTTAATCATTGTTTTTGTATTGTTTTGTGGTAATTAATAAAGCTTTTTGTGTTTTATAACATAGTTAAACCTTAAAATATCAATTTATGTACTCGTATATACGAATCTGGCATTTACAAAATCTGTGATACCGAATAATTTTATTAATTTAATTAATAATAAAAACCAAAGGCATGATATAAGATGGGATACGCAATAAAAAAATCAAATTATTTCTTAAAATCTTGTTTCTTCTCAAGGAGATAAGTTGATCAATGGCTTGTTAGAACATAATCACAACCGATTTGAAACGTAATATTAACTAAGAGTAGGTACATGACATTGCAATGCTAGTATCTAGGAGTAGTAAACCTCATGTCATCGTAAACCAACCTGTCACAGTCAGACAAACAGACCCACACCTGCTAACTAGAGCAAGGTGAAATGTTAATTACATCGCCACATCGATTTCTGCTCGACTACACAACTGCAACCCTTTTGTCTTTTATTACAACTGCATAGATATCATTTTCAAATGGCCTCCAATCGTGGGAGCAAGCGTGGGACACCATTTTGAGGTTACGATCGAGTTCCCGTAATTAATTATCGATTCAACCGAACGCCCGTATCGATTCTATAGCGTACGTGTAAAAACTATGAACGGCCGGAATTTCGTCCTACATAACTCTGATAAACTGTTGTATAATGAACGTAATACTAATGGATATAAGCAAGTATTTATAGAACTAAACTGTGAATTGTAATCATAATTTTGCAGCCATTTCAAATGTCAGATTTCAATCGGATAAAGGTACAGCATTTATTAAATCGATAAACAAATGGATTCCGATTGGCATAACAAGCAAGGATGTCGGTCTTACTCTTTGTAAGATCAATGTGTACGTATTGATTACGGCTGGAGTACCACAGGGGTCTATTATTAAATTTATGAAAAAAACTTTCGATTAATCGAGATAATCGCTCGGCCGTGAATATCGACAATCGAGTTATCGTATGAAGGATCTACCGTAATAATACCCTTTGGTCTGCCAAAATAATTTTAAGCATTGAAAGGCTTTTGTTATCGCACCATTAATAATGACGACTACTGAATAAGCGAGTATGTACTGAACATGATTTGTTTATTTTTCTACACAAAGAATTCAAACCAAGACAGATGGGAATTCAAAAGATCTCTTGTGTGAATATCTTTAGAGCTTCAGTTGTTTACCTACACAACTACACATCATCATTCAGTTGCTGCTAGTTTAGATAACTTATTTTAAGTTTACAGAGAATTTGTAGCCAAAGGAATAACCAACAACATAGATAAAAAAATGGCAGTCATAGGAACTGCCGATGGAAGTGAAAACTTATAACTCAGAATTTGATAGCTTACTTTGGAAACTACACGTGTGTAACCGGAGGGCGTGGCCTGGACATCATGGCATGGCCATCTAGAAATGCGTCAGCATTTTCTATTGGCTGATGCATTTCTAGATGGCCATGACATGATGCCGAGGCCACGCCCTTTCAGCATTTGCCATTGGCTGACGCATTTCTAAATGGCCAATAGCCATGGTTCCGAGTTTACCCGAAGATTTCTTATCATACCCGAGCGTGACGCTAGAATCCAATTCACAGCCCACGAAATATCTGTCTAGGCGCGCCTAAAGAAGTTTTCACTTCAAAAATAAAAGGAATATTGTGACTTTGTGACGTCACAAAGAGGTCATGCGCAAGGCAAGTTTAATAAGTTTCAGTAGCTAAATACTCGGTTTATATTTAAGGTTTTTACAAAAAGTTAATACGTAAACAAAAATAAATGAGAATCAGTAAAGGGCATAAAAATGAAGTAACCATTACGCAGCCCCAGTTAAACCGTGTCGTAAAACTGTGGAGTATCATTTTCCTATTACAACGAACAACAACCTTAATAGTGGGGAGTTGTTTAATTAAAAATGCCAGTAATAATAGTATTAAGATTAACCCCATGCGGTACTTTTCGCGTAAACGATCGACATTTAATCAGGTTTTTTTTTTTAATTATAACATTGAGTGTTGGGACTGTCGGATCCTACAATATTAGTAAGCAACACGCCTTTGTTATTGCCACAATAAACATTTTTTTCATTCATTTTTAACCCCTGACCATAACAGTACAGTGCCACGCAGCTATTGGAACATAAATAGTCAAATTCACTACCTTATACAATTTATCTCTTTGCCCTGTGTGTGATGTGTCTGTAACATTGACTTTTAAACTAGAACTGTAATGTTTTCTTATTACTGCTTCGTGGTAGAATAACCAACATCCGGAAATAGTCTTACCTCTACAATCGTAAGTTAATGATTAATTGATTATTAGTTTATCTATTCGTTTAAATTTTAGTCATTAGTCAGATCGAAACGACATTTAAAAATCGTTAGCGTGTTTTAGTATTCAAAGACTGCCATCTAGCGGAGGTTAAAAGGCAAACGACTCTAGGTTAACAATTAAGCAAATCGGACGATATTTATCGAGTTTTAAAACCTCTAATAACGCTAAATCAGAGGTTTTACATTGGATTTTATTACTAGAACCCGTAGCCCATGGACTGAGAATTATTTTTAATCACGTAACCATAAAATTTGTAGCTTCTCTCAGATTATTTGTTAAATTTGATGCGCTATTCAATTTTGGTACTCGTAGGTATGTAACGTAGGACTTAAGGAATCAGGTTAATAATTATTTTTTTATTGTGTAATAAATTAGCTCCATAATTTTAACTGTTTTATGATAAAATAACTTTTTTTTAGCTTTTATAGGTTTACTATTGACCGCCATCTCGCCCGATGTTAAGCGACGATGCGGAACCTAAGTTATGATCCCAACACTTAGTACTTACTAGGTAGATACTATTGTCCCCATCATCAGCTTATCCTGACTAATTCGTATTTTTATTTATTTATTGCCTGCTATAAGTATATATTTCTTGTATTTTGAAGTGTTGAAGTTTGTTATACCCATACTTTATACACGTTTTACAACAGTTACAACAAATCTTTAATCTAAAAACACCCACACAAGGTAACCTACCGCACAAGGCAGGAAGAAGGTAATCATAAAAATACACATTTCAACTAAAGCCCAATTTGCGTCAGACTGTATACGCATCTTAAATTAGCTAATTCAATTAAACTGAATTGATTCGAATAATAACAATTAATTGAATCACTTATGTAATGCCGTAGTTAATTTTGTTCTGCGCGGGTGGCGATACATGTAGGGTGACCATGATTGACTCTTCGTGGGATACTAGTCGCGACTTTCTCCTAATCCAAGAACACTAATCCAAGATATATGTAAAAAAAAGAATTGAAATGACAAAGATCACGGAAACCGGAGTCTGTGGAGTGGCTATTTAAAAAAAAAATTGGCAGTCATAGGAACTGCCGATAAAAGGGAAAACTTATAGCTCAGAATTTGATAGATTACCTTGGAAACTACACGGGTGTAACCGGAGGACGTGGCCTCGCCATCATGGCCATCTAGAAATGCGTCAGCATTTCCCATTGGCTCACGCATTTCTAGATGGCCATGCCATGATGGCGAGGCCACACCCTTTAGCATTTCCCATTGGCTGACGCATTTCCAGAATGCCCAATCGCTAAGGTCCCGAGTTTACCCAAAGATTTCTTATCATACCCGAGCGTGACGCTAGAATTAAATTTACACCCCACGAAAAATTTGTCTAGGCTCGCATAAAGAAGTTTTCACTACAAAAAAAAAAAAACTGTCCCGCGACTCATGGCCATGTCTCCGTAAAATTGTAAAAACCGTTAACGACGTTACATTACAAACTAACTTAACCTAATGTAGGATTATATTCTGACGGCATTGACAATTTCATGGTAGCAGATACAAAATTTCACAGGAATGGCCAAAAATGTTATGACACAATGTAGCACGGCTATACATCAGCTCGGAATCTGAAGGGCAGTATATAAACGCTTATAGCAAATCTAAACACATCTGTATTAGCCTATCATAAACAGCCCACTAAATGTGCCCACAACTGGGCCTCGGGGCCTTCTCTGACATGCAGAGATCCTGTCATAGGCTGAATTCCACCTGCTCTCTGAGTTTTTTCAGGAGCAGATGTACAATTTTATCATCACTACTGATTTTAACGGCAAAGGAATTACCAAGAATATTTTATCCACCAACCTGCACCGGGCCATCGTGGTGGATTACGGAATTACCAAGAATATTTTGAGGTCATCCACCAACCTGCACCGGGCCATCGTGGTGGATTACTCTCTCTCTCTCTCTCTCCTTGTGAGAGAAGGCCTCTAGTCCCGGCAGTGAGACCACAACGTAAACTGCTTATGCTATGCTGTATTAATAATTACAAACGACTATATTGTTTCACTGGTAACACAACATGGGTACTGTAGCACCGCGGCGGCGGCCTTGCGCGAGCGCATCTCTCAAATATTATGAATAATTGACAAGTATAAATTATTCGACGTGTATATTGTGATTAACCGTGATGTGACGCGGACGCGGCCCTGACACACTGCTGCGTTGTGGGAACCGCTAACCCTTCACGGGTTATGTGACGACAATGAGAATAAAACATGCGTCTTACTTTTTAACTGTAGTAACTTTGTATTTGGACATAGTATGGCATAATGTATTAGTATTGCAGTAGTTCAAAAAGAGGCCCCTTAAACCTACACCCGAGTCACAAGTCTCGGGTCTACTCGGGATTTCTCTCTCTGTCACACGATGTACCCGGCACCCGCACGGTGAATCCATGGAATGCTAAGAAGTTCGTCTCTATTATTTCCTACATACACGTTATATACTCGTAAATATAAATAAAATTGTTTAGTAATTTTGAGTATTATTTGTGGCCAAAGGACTTTTTACTCCTTTGTTTCCCCGAGGCCTTCTGGCCTTCTACCGCCTAACTAAGTCGGTTTTGGCTTTGCTTTTGCCATATCTATTCCATATCGAAAACAGAGATAAACATCAAAGCTAAGACAGTTTTCGTTTGATGGTAGACCCCCAGATCTTAAAATCCGACCCTGGCAGTAGACTATGCTGATGACGATGCAAATAGTTATGTCTATTTGGACAAAAAATAAATAAACGAGGTTACTTTTTGGTTCATCAATTAAGGATCACTTTGTTTCTTATTTAATTGCTAAAGGATCAAAGGCCAGATAGCTATTATGTGTAACGTTATCAGCTCCCGCAACAATTGATGTAGTGACAACAGTTCTGCAAACAGTTACGATTTATCACATTCGACCACGTCTATGGAGTTATGAGGCTGCGGATGGTTTATGGGAGCGAGAGGGCGGTCGGGCTCGACCATGGTGACGGGAGACAGACGTTGCATCGACCATGACGAAGTGTGACGAGAATTGGATCGACTTTGACGAAAGGAGACGAGAGTTGGGTCGACAAAGACAAAGGGAGATAGGAGTTGGATCGACCATGACGACGGGAGACGGGAGTTAGGTCAACTTTGACGAAAGGAGACGAGAGTGGGATCGACCATGACGAAGAAAGACGGTAGTTAGGCCAACCATGACAAAAGAAGACGAGATTTGTATTGACCATGGTGAAGCGAAGTCTCTAGCACGTGAGAAGCATGTGTTTTAAATTTGCAGTTGCGTCCGCACGGGGAAATGTACTACGTGCAGCCCTTCGTCAGCTGGTGAGTGCCCCATTCAAAAATACGATTAATAAAGAGAGAGTTTTACTTTACGTTTTGTTCGAAGAGGGTGACGCAACCCGCAAGAAGGAGTCTTTCAGCGAGCACAAAGTGCTCTAATTTTTTGTATAAATATCCCAAAAACTAATATAGTAAGATGATAAACAAAACAAGGATAACTAATGTTTATTTTCAAATCGCTTCCGCCCTTACAAACGCTAGCGGCCCTAGACGTACCATCACGACTGCCATGTCGACGAGTAATTGAAATTAATAAATTAAGCATCGAGGCGTCTCGGCGCCTCGGGATACGACCTCTATTTAACTTACGATTTATTACTCGAAGGAGATCTGCAGGGTTACGCGGAGAGAAGATGTGGTTGCTATTTCGAAAGAAACATTGTTTTCTCAACGATATGAACGATTATTAGAGCAGTTCGGACATACCGACGAGCAAGCGACGCTAATCAGCTGGTTACCTGGAACAAAAGAACGTTAGGTTACTCATTTTGCTATACAGAACTAAAATAGTTATTTGTTGTACAAGAGTGCAAAGTGGCTTTTTAACCGCGTGCTCAATTTTGATGACCGAGCAAGCGAAGGATTCTAAAGTTGAATCACGAGCGTAGCGAGGGATTCAAAAATTAGAATCCTGAGCGTAGCAAGGGAATCAAAAGGGCACAAGGTGAAAAATCTTTGCACTCGAGTGCAACACGTAATTTTTCATCCCACCTCAGCGAGGAAATTACTAAACGCTTTGCGCATTTTCAGTTTCAGTCAATTCTGTTGGCGTCAAATAAACTTTTTGGTCGCTAGAATCACTCATTATTATGGTATTTCGGTTTTTCACTTGTATTCAATTTTACTGTTTTTAACCTAAGTTTTAAACTTTAAGTTTATTTAGCCATGGTTTTACCAATAACAATATGACGTAAAAATATGGAGAGTTGACCGATTGAGGTAAGGAGTTTCATATGTGTTCATGAAACTCCTTAAACTACTTATATGCGTTATATTTGATTGCTTACTTTGCAAACTACGCGTGTGAAACCGGAGGGCGTGGCTATGAGCATGGCCATCTAGAAATGCTGACGCATTTTTAAATGGCCAATGGGAAAGGCTGTGGCATTTCTAAATGGCCAATGGTTATGGTCCCGAGTTTACCCGAAGATTTCTTATCATTCCCGAGCGTGACGCTAGAATTCAATTGACAGCCCACGAAAAATCTGTCTTTGGCGCGCCAAAGACACTTTGCACTCGAGTGCAACACGTAATTTTTCATCCCACCTCAGCGAGGAAATTACTAAACGCTTTGCGCATTTTCAGTTTCAGTCAATTCTGTTGGCGTCAAATAAACTTCTTGGTCGCTAGAATCACTCATTATTATGGTATTTCGGTTTTTCACTTGTATTCAATTTTACTGTTTTTAACCTAAGTTTTAAACTTTAAGTTTATTTAGCCATGGTTTTACCAATAACAATATGACGTGAAAATATGGAGAGTTGACCGATTGAGGTAAGGAGTTTCATATGTGTTCATGAAACTCCTTAAACTACTTATATGCGTTATATTTGATTGCTTACTTTGCAAACTACGCGTGTGAAACCGGAGGGCGTGGCTATGAGCATGGCCATCTAGAAATGCTGACGCATTTTTAAATGGCCAATGGGAAAGGCTGTGGCATTTCTAAATGGCCAATGGTTATGGTCCCGAGTTTACCCGAAGATTTCTTATCATTCCCGAGCGTGACGCTAGAATTCAATTGACAGCCCACGAAAAATCTGTCTTTGGCGCGCCAAAAGAAGTTTTGACTTCAAAATAAATTGTACCAACATGTTTTCTCAAAATAGTAATTATTTATTTGATGTTATATTTACTATATTATTTTGTACGGCACAAGTAAGTAGATGAAATTATCTTTTACTATTTTAGTAGTCAATAATATTTAATTATTTAACTCGGCAACTCAGCATACTACAACTCGATTACAATTTATTCATTCATAGCATTTTAAAATGTTCTGCCATTTGAAATAACATTCTTTACCTCTATCCTCCATACGTGAAAAGAAAATTGCGCGCAAAGCACTTAAAAAAAATACACCAAGGAGGTTCCAAGTATGAGTTTTTAACAATTTAAAAATAAATGTATGATGAATTCGGCACCAAGGAGGTAGAAATAATTAGGTTAAACTATGTTTTGAATTCAAAACCTCACGGCACACGATGTTCTAAATTAAAATTTACTTTAACCTCTAGAGGGTAAAAACGACTTTTGCGCCCTGATATCGAGGAGCAAAAGTACTCTTTCCGAGCTGGTGGGATGAAAAAGTATTTATTAAACTATTATTTTCGCCAAATACGATTCAATTGTACACAAACAACGATTCAGTTGTTTACAAACGTTGAATTTCTTATTTTATTTATTTCTAAACAAAAGCCTAAAAAATAAGTTTTAAGCTTCAGTTTAAAAATGACGAATTTCGATAAAAAGTTTAATTCCTTATTTCAACGCCTTAAAACACCATGTCGCAAGTTTTTTTTTACATGAAATAAAATGCTGAAAGTTATGTGTTCGATTACATTGATTTCAGAAACAGAATCTCATCGTTCAATTTATAGGGTTCTCGAGTGAAACTGTACGGCACCTATCCTAAAACCAAACAAAAACCACATGAAGAATCATGTATTTACGCAAAATACCGATGTAGGATAACAGGTAACAGTACCCGCATCGTCCCTTTCACAGACCTTGCCAGAATGAGCTAGCCACTTGCTAATGAGCAATAGATATGTAGTCGAAGAGCCGACGCTTATGATACACACTTTCACAATACGACACATACTAATAAATAAAATAAATATTAGTGTACATTTTTCACACAACACGATTTTCTAACCTACAACTACTAAAAACTTGTGTTATTCAACCCAGATAGTTTATACAATCACACTAATATTACAAATGCGAAAGCAAGCTAAAGGCAATGGTAAAGGCTTTGTAAGTGTGCATGGTTGTTCCCACGTATCTCTATAACGGCAAAACGGTTAAGGCTACTTTTTATCCCGTAAGTGGTTGTTAACACCCTGGTTACACAGCATGGCGCAGCTTAGATGACAGGACTATAATGCAGACGAAACATGTACTTATATTTACCACACAAATATTTGTCTTGGGTAGTAATCTAACCCACAACCTACGGTTCAATGAGCTGGCTCGCTACCAACTGAGCCACGAGTCCAGTTGTTCTCTTAGGCATTTCACATATTGAGCTGTTTATTGGATGGATCATTCACGATAAACACTTCCCCAGGACAATAAGCGGGCTAGGTGATTCCTTAGGCGGATACTGTAAATAGTGCTACCACTACGTGTATGCATGTTGTTTGCAGTGTATTTCACAAAGCATTGTCATTAGACGGGCGGGTGGCTCCCGGCCCACTGCATTCGCTAGGGACAGTGAAATGAAGTGAAAGTTCCACAACTACCGGGCGCTCGCGCTGGACAAACACGAATAATTCAAGCATCGACGTGATCAAATATCAATCGACATACCGGACGATTAACGAGCAACGTGCAAGCGGGCCCGTAGAAATCGGCTGGTTAAACTGTTTAAAAAATTTCTCTTTTGTGTGTGACCAGTATCAAAGAACGGTAATTTAAAGGTTCTACAAAAAAGTTTTGATTGATGTTTATCTGCAAATACGAGGTTATGCGGAAAGAAACGAAACGACACAAGAATAACTCGTGGCTATTTTATTAAGCACGAAGTTGTAAAAAAATATTCAGTAGAGTTTGAATTACATTCATGGTCAAAATAACTGATTTATATTTGGTTACCGTGTTGGACACCTATGATAAAAATAAGAGAACCGGATAGGAAGAAATACGTCTGCTCAAAACACCACAGCCACTCACCACTCAGCTATTGAACTTATCCAGCCACTCAACTATTTGCCAATTCTTTAACACAACTCCTAGCACTGTACTGCGCTCATGACTCAGAGATATAAGATCATTTAACCTTTGCTCTGTAATTTTTCAGGAAATCTTGCCCTTGCCCAATTTGGAGCACAGTATATTAATCACATTACGGCTTGACGGTAGAAGAACTGCCAAAGGTTTGGTGCAGCAGGCGAACTCTGCAAAGAGTCCTACCACTAATACAAGGACGTTTTGCAAGGCACTATTTATGCCTTACCTGCGCTTCTACCGCCTAACTAAATCGGCTATCGCTTTGCTAATGCTGTCTCTATCATTTCAAGCGAAAAGAAAACAGAGAAAAACAGCGAAGCGATGACATTTTTCGTTCGGCGGTAGACCCCCCGGCCTGTACCCTAGTCATTGTAAATCCGTAATTTCCGTACACATCATGGCTTCTACTTGATTTTCTTATAAGCTGTATTTATGGTTTAGGAAACTGTAGATCCCTTAACACAACATTAGCCCATGTGTCAGTTTGTGGTAGGCCCAGAAACCCGACACGAGTGTCCCCAACTTCTCGTCACACTCGACCGGTTTTTCGAAGGTTCTAAATTACTGTTCAACTGATAAAATTAATCACGATGCAGTTACATATTTCAATGTCGATTCGCGCATTCGATATCGGATATCTCGAATGACATTGAATCGACACTTTCGAGACCGCACCCGCCATTGTGGGTGCCTATTCGTCTGACTGATCGCTTGTCAGCACTCGACAAATCAAGATCGATTCCGATACTATTCTTAATTTGAACGTCACCTTTCTCCCTCGCCCGTCTGCGATGAGACGTAGCGCGCTCTCGCTCGCATCTGCGCGTGAGCACGAATGGGTCCTAGTACCATTTGTCATGGTAATTCTTTTTACGAACGGCGATAAAGAAAATTCGTTATGACACCTAATAAATTAGGCAAATTGATTTGGATTGATATCTGAATGCGTGATGCGGATTGGTTCAGCTTAGCTCTGCTTTGGCATGTAAGTAGGCTGCGTGTGCTTACTTCTGCAATCACGGGACGGGTTCTCAGAGAGATAAACGATCAGTGAGAGATGCTTGTTGAATTATATTTTTGAAGAAACTTTGGGATGTTTGACGAGTTGTTTTTACGAAGTTCCATTGCTCGATAATCTGATAAACATTGAAGAAAATCTCTTTGTTGGGTACTGAGGTTCTGTGACGAGTGCTAAAAAATATGCAACAAGCTAAAACCAGGATAAGGAGTAAGTTTTCATTTTAATCGCACATTGAAGTGCGTTTGACCACGATTGCGTATGACCAAGATACATTTTAATTGTTAATAGGTTTGCATTTCTTCGCCTTCTCGCCGATGTTATAGGACGACGCGGTCTACCATGCAGGATTATCTTATCTAGAAGAAACCGATTCACACTCGACTTGAAGTCAGATTATATGCATCAGGGATAACCTACTCAGACAACGTAATCTCTACTGCATATCGAACTTTGGGTTAATGTAGAAAGTGCATTGCTCTACTGTACCGAAACGAGCTGAATTCAACCAACAATATTCTACGGTCGTAGAACGTAATTTTATACGTGAAACGGACGATAGAATAACTCTTCCGCGTCTTAAAATATGCAAGCTCATGTTACGGTGACGTATGTGTCGTGCAGTGTACGAGTGTGTGTGTCACCTCGCCGGGAGATAATTACATATTTGATTTGTGACACGACAGACAGTTTATGAAGTGAAAAGCTCTATTACCGCTTTGGGCACTTCTTGGGAGGAAAAAATCTTACGGATTCGCGTCATTGATTTGTTAATGTTAACTGTATATCTATTACTACATGTGTGTCGCCGTAAAATTTAAAACACTGATAAGACTCTTGAAGAAGATGTATATTGTATACACCTTGCATGCTCTTTTTTTGTTTTTTAAAATTGACGTGTAAATTGTACATTTATGAATAAAGAACATTGACTTTATGATTATAATCTAATGTCAGATGATAAACTAACCTAACATAACATACCGTAGATGAAGAGTTTCTATTGCTTATTAGAGATAATTAAAAATCGTTCCAATATAACACCAAAATTCACAAGCGAAAAAAAATCAGTATTTAAATGTTTCCCACTAAACTCTTTACTTTTGCTATTTCAAGGAATTTAAACGGAATTAGTATTTGCTTAAATAAAGTCTGTCGCTTTTTAGATACAATAAAACCCTTCCAAAATACCTACTAAAGTTCGTAACCACAGGGTCAATCGCTAACAGTATTTTTTTACTTACTTCCTTAGTTTTGCTTTTAAAGGGATTTTGAACGGCGCTGTTGTAAGTTTCTTTGCAATAACTGGACCAATTTTCCCTTATATTTTGATGATACGTTTGCGCGCTACAATCGACCGTTACGTCTCACGCCTCACTTACACAAATCTTTCCCTAAAGGGCGGTTCGTAGAAGACCCGAGTGAAATTTCGTGGCGCAATACAAGGAAAACGTTTAGGTGCGCGGGCGCATCCCAGCGAAATGTCAGGTCGCCTGCCTTCCGCCGCTGCGCTGTGTGAACGTGGTATTATCTCGCATGTAGCTAGATTAGCAGCACTTAGGCTCCGCGAGTTAGGTAATGATATGACACTACATGTTTAGTTCATACGCAATCTAGTAACAGGCATTTTTGGACAAATACATCTTAAGCATTTCAGAATCAACCCCATAGACGTCTGCACTCGTTCAAGCAGAAGAGTATAGATATCAGAAAACTTCAAGTATAATTAACCTTTTTATATAATATACCTATTACTGCACACAATAATAACAGTAATTACATAATCCCACATAATTCGTGTTCCCACAGCTGGGACTCGGGACGTTCTCTCGCAGTAAGAGAGGAAGGCTTCCACCACGCAGGCCAAGTGCGGATTGGCACATGTACTCGAATGATATATAATATGTCCTTTGCCTCGCGATGTTTTTCTTCGCGTTCGTCTTCGTTAAATCCAGTGACGACTAACGTGTACATCTGCAGTAAAAGTACCTACTTAAAGGTACAGGCGGGATTCGACCCTACATCCTCACGATTGCGAAATTAGACGTTCTAGCTAGCCAGCTAGAACTAGCAGCAGCTAGGCTAGCAGCATCATTTCATATACAATACATTATCAATACTTCAATATTTCCAATACAAAAACTTAGCTAAGTATATCATTCTAACCTCAGACTTAAATAAGTTTAAAAAAGAAATTGTATTGAGGTTTGTGTTAATACACAAAAAATAAACAATTTTATTCTCTAAAAGCTCAAACAACAAATATGTATTACCTTTCCATTCCACCATCAGATACAGGCAACATTAACAATTACACAATGAGCGTTAATTCGCGCCCACAGATTACGTTGCGTAGATCGCGTGTATCAGCCATCTCTCGGTCGAAACAATGTCGGTGTGACTGCGGATTTTTTATCATTTCTTTCATTATGGTTATTGTAAAGATGATAGGATTGTGTAATCGATGTAATTGATAGCTGGGAATTGTTTTTAGAGAATTTCTGAATGTTACGTTACATATTTTAGTTGTGGGTTTTATTTGTGTTGATTGAATTTACCTAAGGAATCCACAATAAGAATCAGATTAAAAAAAATATATCGCATTCTAATAGGAGATCATAATAATCAATTGGCTATTTTATTTAGCTATTATATCAAATATATACTTACTTAATTTTTAAAAATAAAACTTTGTATTGAAATCATTTTGTAATACTTCTTATGTAAATAAATAATTGCGTATTCCATTCCAATTGTATTGCCATTTTTTTAACTCCTTGTTTTTTTAACTCTAATTGTCAAAAATAATTGCGTTAATTAGTCATGGCGTGCTAGGGTGGGGGTGCGCGAGGCAGCCCGCGTGGCGCCCCCGGCGGACTTTCACTGCTCGCGGTCCACGGAGATGACGGAGGTCTACCGCCGAACGAAAAATGTCATCGCTTTGATGTTTCTGTCTCTTTTCTTTTCGCTTGAAATGATAGAGACAGCATTAGCAAAGCTATAGCCGATTTAGTTAGGCGGTAGAAGCGCCGGTCGCGGTCGCCGACCCCGCGCCAAAAATACAGCCATTTCGTCGCGATGCCGCAGATTCTACTACAGTCACTGAAATGCGCGTGTCGACACACATTTATTATATGTACTGAAGCGCCTAGTTCGAATTAACTCCACTTCAGTATATAAAAAAAACAATTGAAGTCACAGATTGGCATTTTGACCCGCGAAAGATTTGAGTAACTACCGGTACTTAAAAGTTTGGAATACGGCTGCAGAAACTGGTATTTTTCCTTTTTACCTATTGGCACAAAAAGTATTTTCCTAGTAAAATCGTTATAATAGAGTTCAGCGATCATCACTAACTAAACTTATTTAAGTAATAAATAATTAAAGACGTGTCATAAGCTTGTGCATAACGACATTTCAATGGAAAATCTGCTTTGATATACCTACTCGTATCAGCCAAAGTACCGGCTACACAGAACACTTATCACTAATAGACATACCTACACTACATTATTCTAAATTTACCAGATATATTTAGGTCAGAATAATAGAATTTTTCATGTTGACGACACCCAAAATCCCCGAAAATCATAAATAACTTTTTTTACCTATTGCAACTGACTTAAGATGGTCTCGACTTTCTACAGAACTTTGGGCCAGCGCAGAATTCGCAGGGCTCTAACCTAACTAACTAACCTAAACTCACTATCTACAATAACTATAACAATAACACAAGTATATAACTATACTTCCTATGTTTTTTTTTTCTTTTTTTTTTTCTTACGCCTCCCTGCCGTTACTGTAAAAAAAACGCGCGTGGCCATCACAGATAAAAAAAATCATTACCACAGATAAAAACAGTGGGCAGGTTACGTCACGTTCGTGTCGGCGTCGCGGTTTCCGCAATTTTGCCGCGGTTTTCGTCTCTGTTGTCTATTACGAAAGCATTCTTTTTTATTTTATTTGCAGTGAATGCGCTTGGGAAACGTGTGACCGGCCAACCCAGTGCCACACATCTTGGCGATTTTGTGAGAGCATTGGTCTGATGCGCCTTGTTTGGCCTGAATGCGCGCGCAATTAGTGAATATTTCAACGCTTGCGTTTGCTTTGCATAGGTACTTAATGTGTTTAAACATAATTTGTGCAAAGAATTATGAAATGAAAGACAAAGTCTATTATTTTTAATAAGTGGGTGAGTAGTTAATGGCGGTCACGAGTGTTATTATAGAGTGATGCTCCATTTAGAAGCAGCTTCAAAAAAGAGCAAAGCTTTGATGTTGCAGTTATCTATAGGCGACGATTTACGATAGAGCTGAAGATTTTGCGTAATCCCAATCTTCTTAGTATAAAGTAAAAGGAAATTGCAATGTGTTTTATTATAGAAAAAACAGCGCAGACGTGTATGTATGGATTTATTTTTCCAGACAAAACAGAACAGAAAACAGAAGAAATATCCAAGTTTATGAAAAAAATATTTTATCCAGAACTTTTAGTAGTAATAATGAGATAAATTTGATTTTAAGACTAAATGTTCACTCACCTTATCGGTAGCTACATCTTAGTCAGCACGTCAGTAGACACACTACCAACTTCAATGGGAATCTAGGCGAAAAAAACCCAGCTCAGCTCCTAGCTAACTAGTTTTTGTTACAGGTAACATCGGCAGCGATTGTTTAGTGGGCTTAGAGATATAATATCTTAGATCTCTGGGTGACGAGCGCATTGCAGTGCTAGGTAATGATTTGGACTCTTCATGTTCCAATAGCTGTGTGTCACTGTGCTGTTATGTGGCAGGCATGTTGCTTACCATCAGGCATATGTCCTGCTCGCCTCGTCACTCATTAATACAAAAAAAAAAGTAACGCAACGTCACCTCGTCTACCTGTATTGCTAATGGTAATGATATCGCTATCTCTGTAATATCACCCGAAATAGCAGAGAGGGCAATAGCAAGGACATTAGCAATTTAGCTATGTGGTAAACCCCGATTATCTTCCCGATGAGATCTCGATTCCGTTCGTAATCGATCACAGCCCGGCAAATATTGCGCTCTCTCTATTGTCTCGACTTATCTCGGGACATTTGATATTGCATCGGTTATTTTATTGTTTTGGAGACAAAGCTTTTACTTTTTCTTTTATCGAGACCATTAATTTTCTCACACTTTCGATATTTGGCGTTTGAATTAAAAACAAAACAGAAGATGTAACAAACAGATGTCAAAACTAACGAAGTCGAAAAAACGCGAACACAAAACAGCGGTAACCCAGTTTCCCCTAAATACATATACAACGTGGTGGATTTACCCCCAACAATATTTTAACAGTCCATTCTAACACTGATGTAGACTTCATCACCCAAGGTCTCTTCCCTCTCAGCACGGTAGATCGCGAGATAATGCGAGTCAAAGTTTCACGTAAAATTTCCACCAAATCACCAGTTTGAACCCTAAAGCATGTACAGCAGACAAACGACCTTGCTGCCGACGCTGCGACATCGTACAAAAATCAGTGCGGATATCTGGCCATTAGGGGTATGTCAAATGAAATAACCAATCAAAACAATTATTTTTTTATGGAAAAAAATTTTTGAGCTTTCAAGCGTAATTTTCACATACATGATTCTAAACTTAATGTAGATGAACTACCATAAATATTGTTGCACCTTTCTGCAACACCTTGTATATATGTACAAGCGAAATGTTAACATATAGTACATAGTACAAAGTATCAATTAAAATTTTAATAAAATGTGAAGAAATCACTAAAAAATAATATGTATTGTTTTAAGCAAATACAGACTATCAAAACTTTTTTAACTTTTGTAGGTTTTTAGAAATATCTAGGGATCGCTCCAACAGTCCACAGTCCACCACCACCACAAAACCACAAAAATCAATAAAATCATTTTGAAGGCAGCCATCACGCATAGCATGAGTGGAAAGGTCACATTAGCTCATGAGTTATCTAATAATAAATCTCAGACAAGTCGCATGCGCATCGCTGCGGGCTGCGGCTGCGCAGACGCTCCCTTACGTGCTGAGAGGTAATGGCGAGGACAAAACTCCATTTAGAGTTTCACAAAAAATAATGCTTCGTCATTTAAAACTTAACATTAGCTAAAACATTGTGTATTATTTTTAATTTTGTTAAGCTGAACATTACGGACAAGTTAAAGCCTTATTAAATGTCTTTGATGTACGAACCGATAGGTAAGTGTTGTTCCAATTGTGACATAATAATTTTTAACACAGTGGCAAGTAAGAACGAAACACATAATTTATTTTACACAATCAGAGTAGACATTTTCAAAAGAACTGAAAAATACAAAATTGTGCTTCGATTAACTTTAATCATAGTGATTTACTACACTAGTACACATTGATTACGAAATATTTAAAGTCAAAATCAAAGGTAATGTTATAGAATATGCACAGAATTCAGACTTTAATGCACGATGTCGCCATATTATCCCTCACAGATATTAAACTCCTGATCTCACAGCAAACAACCGCTGTGAATCAGATGGATAACCCGCTTTTAATGCTCTTTTTTACAAAAATAAACTTGATTAATGCATTTTCCGCGCAACTGTACCCAATAATATTATGACAATCGTACAACACGTCCCTGACTCACTTAGAAGCACGACGATCCTCAACTGGAATTACCATTTAATTGCTCGCTAACTCACTACTAGATCTCAGATATCACTCTACAAGGCATATGGAGTCGATGGCCTTAATTCCTAGTAGATATGGCAAATGCAGTTTTCCTAACTGTTGTGTAAATGTCTTGCAAAAAAAAAAAATTACTTACTACTTTTTCTTCTATCCGAAAAATGGGATCTGGGTCTTCATCTAATAAAAAAAACCACAACCTATTTCTACATAAATATAAAGAGTAAGTTACTAAAAATGGCCGATAGAAGAGATGCCAATGATCAATAAAAAAATAACCCACATTTCATGTTGTCAATAAATGTTGCCATGATGGCGGCAACATAAACCCTTTTAGCGATTCGATCTTAACACATATGAAAACTAAATGAGTTATAAATAAAAATTTATACCTACTAATCAAATTATAAATTCTAAACAGACGTTATACATGTTAAGTGTGATGTAACTTGTGATAATGGCCACTAACAAATTCATAATTCAACTTTCTCTGCACATAAGAAATTCCATTCTATTTATGAATTTTTCAAACACGCCTTCGATTTGACCTTCCCATCTACCCGGATAAGTAACGCAATTTATTTCTAGTAATATTTTTTATTTAATATTGAGCCTTATCACAATGTGTTAATTTAAGATCGTGTTGGTGGAATTGTTATGTTAATGTTGGCAGACACGGACGATGACGCATCAGCCAATGAATGGAATGGAATTGAATTCGTGATTCGTTGACATCGGCCCGACCTTGGCGAGTTAATCCGAACTGACCCGAAGGCAGGTCAAGCGGGTTGAAACAAATTAACTTACTTTAAAATGAATTTCAAAATGCTCTTTTGATTTAGGCGTCCTTGACATTTTCACAGTGAAACGCTATTAAATTGATTAAGCGAAACAAGTACCTAAGATCAAAGACGATATCCCAACATTTGTTCAAAAACAATATAAAATAAGAAGTATCTAAGTTAGTTTAAAGTACTGCTCTAGGAATAATTTGAATTTGATAATTTGATCTAAGGAAGAAATTATGTAGCTTTAATATTTTATTATTTATTGTTTTATGGTCATATAAAACAAAAAAAAGGATAACTGTTAAACCAGTAGCTTTCACATACTTAGTCTAATGTTCCCTGGAGTGCATCATGTAACCGCGATTGCGCCTGCGCAGCAACAATTAGGATGCTGCGCACACGGTCGGTTCAACAAACGCACGCATCGCATTGTCATTCGATGTCGGCGCAGGCGAGCGGATAGACGTGTGCCAACACTCGCAATGCTTCAAGAATTTACTACTAAGACTCTTTTGCAATTTCAATTTGGTGAATAAATAAATTTCATGGTTAAAAGAAATAACACAAGATCATGACTAATGCGAAAATATATGTTTGTTAAGATAGCGTCAGACTGGCAGAACAGACAGTAAACGTGCCCAACTGCCCACAGAAACGTAGATCGTGGATTTAAATACCACTAGGGACATTTTTTTATGTTTGTGATGAATGCAGATGTTTGTTCTGTGTCCGCGTATTTCTATGTATTATTATGTATGATGGTCAACGTGGAGCGTGGTGAATTATGGTCTTGAATCTCTCATGTGAGAAAAGGTCCAGAGTCAAAGAAACAGGAACATTTGGGGTTTCGATATTAGTACCATGAAAATATTATTCATTTTAGTTGAGTATAAGTACCTACTCCTTTTATTATTAGTATTATTAGACCTTGCTACGCCTTATATATTTTCCTCTTGTTCTATGAAATTTGTATGTAATAACTGTATTAATAGTAACTATGATACATTTTCTCAGAAAACTCTTAAGAATATGTTTTCATCCGCTTACATGTTCTCAATAAGCCCATCTGCTAGTTCTCCGTGTAGATAATTTAATTAGGTAGCATGCATTTTGTGGTAAATTGTTAAAAAGTTGCGTTGATTTTTACTGGCTTTTACTGTCAGAGCGACGTACAAAAATGACATACCAAAATCATGAATTTATTTTACGTATAAATATGCTATATATACCTTCAACTAGCGGTCCGCCTCGGTTTCGTCCGCTGTACATGAATATATTTAGCATTCAGGGATCACGTACATATCCAACGGTAAAATATTTTTTGAAATCGGTCCAGTAGTATCTGAGATTAGCGCATTCAAACAAATTCAAACAAAAACTCTTCAGCTTTATAATATTAGAAAATTAGTACTAATAGATGGGAATTGATTTTACTTATAAACTTTACAGATTTTTTACTCTTATGATCATGTGACCTTTCGAGTAAATATTTTAAAAAACACAATGTAGGCTGACATCGACGTAGAATAATCTTCTTAGAAGATGTATGTATCTCTTTGAGTTATATTTTACTCAGAAACTTGAAATGATTCTTGCGGTAACTTGAAGGAGGCCGCCGATATACCTAACCTCATTAAAACTAATACAGTGAGATTGACGAAAAACATACCTGCGGGTAAATAAACGGAAAATTCTTGTGTGATTAAATACTTATTAAATAATTTTCCTGTTTACATAAATCCCCACTGCATTTATGTAATATCATTAGCTCGCGGCTTCGTCCGCATTGGACTAAAAGTCAACATTTCGTAAGTAACTTAGCGTTTTTTCGGGATATAAAAGCCTATGTGTATTCTTATGTTTGAAATAGGCACACCTCTACTCAACGCTTACGCGAATAAAACAGCAGTAATATTTTATAGTAAAGACACATTAGTATATTCATGCTTGACCTTTGGGACGCCCAACGAACTCAATTACACAACATTCATACAACGTACTTACTAGCAGCATCCCGCGGTTTTGCCCGCGTAGTACCCATCCCCATTATTTTCTCGTGATAAAAAGTGGCTTATGTGTTATAAGGATTTTTTAATAAAGAGTGAGGAGCGAGCAGGACATGTGCCTGATGGTAAGCAACATGCCTGCCACATAACAGCACAGCGACACGCAGCTATTGGAACATGAAGAGTCCAAATCATTACCTAGCACTGCACTGCGCTCGTCAACGAGGAGATCTAAGTTGTTATATCTCTAAGGCCTGTAATTTCTCTGGAATCATTGCCCTTCAAACCGGAACACAGTAATGTTTGTACATTACTGCTTAGCGGTAGAATAAACTGGCAAAGGTGTAGTACTTCCCCAGGCGGACTCTGCCAATAGTCCTACCACTACATACTAATTTCAACCCGATCTATTCTGACGTAATTCATCCAAAAGATCCAAACTTTACTGTCATACAAAACCATGACTTGGGTTATAAGTGAGCTACCACAAACACCGATATTTATAACAATGTTGCAAAAAAACTACGGCATTAGACAAATTGAAAAACGAATTATCCAATTACGCTATGTTGCATCTATTACAAACAAAACTATCTGATTCCGAAATTATATTGTTTCAAAACAATATACACGCGATATTACAAGCATGCAATCAGCACATTTTGCAAATTTCCAAGCGTGGCTAATTTGGAACAGAACAGCTGGGTAGTTACGCGAAATAGGAATAATAGCGTTTCCGCTAACCTCGTGTAAACGATACAGAATGTATGGAAACTATGGTCCCATTTACGTACCCAAGGGCCGGACCAATATTCCATATATTCTATTAGTTATGTTGTGAGTGACTGCAATCAAAAAAAAAAATGGCAGCCATAGGAACTGCCAGTAGAAGTGAAAACTTATAACTCAGAACTTGATAGCTTACTTTGGAAACTACGCGGGCTTGGTTACTACCGGAGGGCGTGGCCATGGTCCCGAGTTTACTCGAAGATTTGTTATTATTCCCGAGCGTGACGCTAGAATTCAATTCACAGCCCACGAAAAATGTGTATGTAGCGCGCCAAAAGAAGTTTTCACTTCAAAAACGGCGATAGCCTGATTTTTCAACGGTGTAGGCAGAATAGGGTTCAATATTATGATAAGTTTTTGACGTGATAACGTCTTATAATTCGATGAAGCCGGCTGCACGCCCGCAAAACATGACGTCATGTGCCGTTACCGCCGTTACCTCGCCGCATGACGTCATCAGTACCATTCCATCAGTATTTTCTTAAGACGTTGTCGCGTTCAACTATCGTCAGTAAACCGACTTTACAGACAACCATTTTTTTTTACCAAAAACGTTTTGTCTTTGATTAGATCTTCAGTAATTTTATGAAGAAGAAGAAGAAGCAAAAATTAATAAAATAACCTATACCTTTACTATTACTATCCCGATATAGAAGATAGTATAAAAAGACAAGGCCTAGGACAATATTTTTCTCATATATAAGTGCCTATGTTTGTATGGATTTTTCCTGGACACTATTGAAAGCCACGCAGAAGATAGTATAAGACAAGGCCTAAGACAATATTTTTCTCCTAAATAAGTGCCTATGTTTGTATGGATTTTTCCTGGACACTATTGAAAGCCACGCCCAGCCTTACACCGGACCCCCCAAACTTAAACTAATCCCGAGAAGTACAAACTCTACAGATAACTCACATCCACACCTGTTGACCTGTTAATATTTGTGTATGTTATTGCACAGATGATTAGATACCAAATGCAATCCTTTCGCATGTTTTTATTCAAATGATTATCCAACAGTGACCCAGGTTAGTTAAGAGGTAATGAGGCTCATTAACCGTGCGGTAACTGTCCTCATCACGCTCTGTCCGTAGAAGCTGTAACCCATCCATACCTGTGATGAATACTATACAAAACTAAGGTTTTCCGTACAATGAGTTTTCAAAATGTATCTAATAAACGATTGTGGCGCTGCGTTGAAATATCTTCGTTGTGGTGTCGACTGTAATTGGCGGGACTGGAGCAACGTAAATTAGGAAAATAACTCGTGCGAGTTGCTGGAACGTTTAGAACGGGCTGCGAGGAACTGGCTCTCAAATTGCGGAAAGATTACAGGTTAACATTTTTGAAGGAATCGCAAAGGTTAAATTGTTTGGTGAGGTTTTCAACTTTCTTTGTGTGCTAACGTTCGATGAACTTTTTGAAAAAAAATCCTACTAATATTATAAATGCGTTAGTAAAAAATATTTGGATGTTTGTTGCTCATACGCGTCGGAAAGGCTGAACGGAGGCTGTCTACCGTCTAACTAAAATTGTCTTAGCTACGATACTGCTCTCTCTCTTGTGTTCACTAGAAATTATAGAGACAGCAATGACAAAGCCAAAGCCGATTGCAATTTTGAAATACATCCATAAACAATAGTCTGGGATAGTACATTTTACCGCAGGAAAATTACAGAAACGGAAACTAATAATTAAAAACGATACCTGAACTCAATATTAAACAAAATAGTAAGTCTGAAATTTAACAGTTTGTAATGTGATTTCGTTTGTATTTATGCGTTGAAACAGGAATTCTGAACCTTATTTATTTATTTATTTATTTATTTATTTAACAACTAAAACGATTTATAAATAAACCAATTACATTAGTTGACACGCTCTTTGATACAATATGTTATCAACAAAACAAACAAGATTTTTATAATGAAACTAACATACACGTTTCATATTATTGAATTAATAAATGTCAAGTGATTGTAAATCATTGGACCTCTAGGTCTAATCATAATTATAGCAAAACATAAAATAAATTAGATTTATATGTCAAAGATACAATAGTGTACAAAAAAATAATAATAATGATGTCAATATTTAGATACAAAATGTCAAAATTAAAAAGCTTGTCTAATTTAGAGTTCATCATTCTCACTAATCTTGCGCGCCCTCATCTCACAGTACTTCAAACACTCGGACAATATACTCTTCCAGTCATCCGCAAACACGTCACACTCAGGTGTCCCAACCAGGAGAGCATTGAAGCTAGTAAGAGTGCAATGAATGGGGGACTGTCCGTGCGCTATGGTTCTAGCCGGAGGGACCGCGAACAGCGAGTGCTGCCCGCGACGCGGAAAACTACCCGGATCTGGTACGAACAGTCGAGAAAACTTATTCAGCAGGTTCGGTGCATCAATCCTACCATGAAGAATCTTACACATCATAACCATCTGGTTACGTTGCCGCCGGACTTCTAAGGAGTTGTACCCCAAACAGCCTAGGAGAAAGTCGGTTGGGTACATATAGGGGTAGTAACCAAATCTCTGCTTATATAGAAAACGTAGAAACGCTTTCTGTACCTTCTCTATCATGTTTGTGTAAGATTCCTCATGCGGACTCCATACACTAGAACCAGCCTCAAGCTTACTCCGGACAAGTGCTTCAAAGAGTAATTGAGCTACGCGGGTTCCTTTAAAATCTTTACAGTTTCTCAAGACAAACCCAAGTCTTCTGTAAGACTCTGCCGCAACTGTAGCAATGTGTTCGTTGAAAGTTAGCTTACGATCAAAGATAATACCCAAATCCTTAACACTCGTGGACCTACTAATTTCATAAGATTCTAAGAAGTATTTGTATTCGATTGGGTTACGCTTTCTCCCGTAAGACATAGCATGGCATTTTTGTGGATTGAACTCCATTTCACTCAGAAGACTCCAAGCATTAACAGCATCTACGTCCTCTTGCAAGAGCAGGCAGTCTTTTTCAGATTTTACTTCGATAACCAGTTTCAAATCATCCGCATACAATAGACATTTTGAGTGTTTGACCACTGAAGGGAGATTATTTATCAAAAAAATAAACAGAAGAGGCCCAAAAATGGATCCCTGGCTTACTCCTGACCGCGTATGGTAGGGAAGCGAGTCGTAGAAACCCAACCTAACGAACTGCTTTCGGTCTTTCAGGTAGTTGGCGATGAATTTGAGCAAGCCTGGGGCGAATCCCAGCTCATTTAATTTGGCAAGTAGCACGTCGTTATTGACTCTATCAAAGGCTTTGCGGAAATCGAAATAGAGTACATCAACTTGATTGCCTCTATCTAAACATTCCGCTATAAAGTCTGTCATCTCTAAGAGATTAGTATCAATAGACCGTTTTTTCCTAAAACCATGTTGCTCGTTGGCTAAGTATTGCTCAACCTGCTTGTAAACTTCTTGGTGTAAAATTCTTTCAAATACTTTTGCTGGTGTTGATAAGATTGCAATGGGTCTATAGTCCTCAACCGATAGTTTGCTGGATGTCTTAGGGATAGGCGTAACTCTAACTAACGTAACCTTGGCTGACGCGAGTATGGTAAGAGACGCTCTACCAATGGGTCTATGCCCAGCTGTGAGATCAGGACGCCTGCGAATGAAGACCAAATCCAAACTGCCCCAACTAATCATTAGTCCATGAACACTAGCCTCGCCCCGCGACACGGCCCTCTGCTCGCTGCTCGGGTGTACAGCTACCACGTGCTGCCGAGTGATTTATAACTCATTCACATACTTCCGGACATGCCCTTACAATAAGCAATATGCGCATACGCGAGATGAAATTTTAACTGATCGTAATCATTGCACAAATAATCCTCGCTTTCTAAAGTTTACTTTTTTGTTTTAGATGGAGTGACGGGACGAGCAGACGTGGCCTTGATGGTAAGCGTCACGTACGCACAGTCACAGACACAGTGTAACAATTTGAACAAGAAGAGTTACTCTACTCAGCACTGAACTGCGGTCGTCTTCCGTAGATACCTACCGATGATGTTTCTCTTTGTATTGATTTTGCAAATATTATTACCCTTTCAAGCCGGAACACATACACAAAACTAAACAATCTTACTTGTTTTGTAGCCTGTAAAGGTGTGATAGTTCCCCTGGCAGATTGTAGAGGCCTTCCTACCCTTCCACCTCTACATTTTTATACTGAAATCTTTTGACGTCTCAATGTCTCAACGTCAGACAATCGATTCCGCCAGATGAAAATTCACCATATCAGTACAGAAAATTAAACCTTTATACCTTCCGAATAAGAATACATTTACTTAGAAGATTTCCCTGGTTCTATGACTCCGGACTTTCTGGGCTTTTCGATGTTCCTTGGAATTTTGTAGGATTGTTATGTAGTGCAATTGTTCATAGATCGTCCCATGTCTCACAAGATGTCTTCCTCCGGTCGCGGCTATGAAAACGATTGATAGATCTACCGGAGGACATCCTTTCCAAGCCCTCTGAATACCAATGTCCTAGGGAGCGTAGCTTCCCAGGCGCGTGGTGGGTCTGAGGCTACGGAAACTGTATTTAAATTGTGTTGCTTTTATGTTGCATTGCGTTTACCGCGCTAGAAACGAGGAACACTACTTTTTGTCGCGGGAAAACACGCGAATATAAGTTTTTAATTCAAATTATATGTAACTGGCAACATAATTACAGGCCGTGTTAAGACATTTTTTTATTCGAATGGACTTACAGTATTATAGGTAATTGTTTTTAAACATGGGATATTTGAAAAAAGAAAATGCTTGTTTTCCAGTATTTGACTCGTGGTTTAGAAGAAGAAAATAGGAATATGTATTTTTTTTTAAACGAATGTGAATTTAGCCGTGTCAATTTGTAAAATAAGTTGATGTCTGTTTTGAATCACTCTTTGTTGAAATGTGTTAAGACAGGAATTGTATGACCAGTCAGTACGTAGCATAAATAATAAATATATGCATAAGTATATAGGAGAAGGAAAGGTATTTTAAACGGAAAAATAAACGAGATTTATTTAAAAACAAACATGAATTATTGATTTATTGCACATCATAAAATTATAGTAAGTATGATGTAGGTACTTAACAGCAATAATAGGTATATTTAAAACATGTTACGTTATTTAAATTCAGTGGAATTGCAAATTGAATAAAACATAATATTAGAGTGTGTAAATATTCGCCGCACGGCTCGGCATTTTGAACAATTACCGAGTTTGCACGACGCGACGCGCGGTCTTTATAGCGAGTTGTACATTAATTTGTAGTACATATTAGCATTCTGTATTGTTGCCACTGCCCAGTATGTAAAGGCTTTAAACTACACCGCCCTCGTGGCTCAGACGGTGAGTCTATAGATTCATGCCAAAGGTCGTGTTTCGAGTCTCATCCAGTACAAACTTTATGTGATGTGTACGCCTGTACGCTCTACGGATGTTTATTCTATGTCTGGATATCTGCAGTTCTGATGTTGCAGAAACCGCTTGCTAGCAGGCGTCTGCCTTTTCCGTTCTTACAATTAAATATCACGTAATATATTTTTATTTACTAGCTGATCCGTGCGCGTGTTGCTACGCCATCTATCGAAAATTGCTCGTACTAATTCAAATTTTGAATAAACTTGGTTACCTTCGGTTCTAATGACGCAACCTTTAAAAGATAGACACATGCTGTCACGCAACGAAAGCTCTCAAAAAGTAATATTTTTCCCGTTTTTGTTACATTTTTCATTAATGCTCCGCTGCTGTTGATAGTAGCGTAATGTTAAATAGCCTATAGCCTTCCTCGATAAATGGACTATCCAACAGAAAAATAATCTTTCAATTCGGATCCGTAGTTCCCGAGATCCTTGCGTTCAAACAAACAAACTCTTCAGCTTTATAATATTAAGCATATAGATTACTAGATAGATTACAAACTACTATTTTATGGACATGTATTATTATCCAATCGAGTTCATAGTGGCAACACTTGCAACGCAACGTTTCGCATTTTCCACTTTTCCCCCCATCGCGGCCGTTGACCCCAACATGGCGTACGCGCGGACATGTGAAAATGTTGTAAAAATGCGCGCGCCACCACTTTCGATCTCGGCCAGCTTCCGCTAATTAGAAACTACTTTCGATGCTGTATTTACATCGTTACATTTTTAATTCGTAAGATAAGTAATCTTTTGCAATAACTCGAAAAAGATCAAAGCTAAACATTTCAACAAACACGTCAGTTAAACATCAAATTCATGGAACATGTTCGTTTTTTTTTTAGATTTTATTTATTGCCATGGCCAAAAAATGGAAAGTGGCATTTAAAAGTAAAATTCACGTTTACAGGTTAATGTGAATAGAAATTAACCAAGTGGAAGTAATGCACAATAAAGGAAATAATTATAAAATTAGGCCAAGTTTAATGTACATCATTAAATGAGTGGCGACAATTCGACCTTGCAACACTTGTTTATTTGCATGTATTTGGTTCAATGTTAGCTGTATTTAGTTTTAATTTAATATGAATTATAGCTCTTATTTATGAAGTTGGTTTAATTGAAAACCTTACAACTTTCTAATGCAGCAAGATTTTATGAGTAAATTTAATTAGTAAGGTTGTTTTAGTACGTGTAGCAAGAGGTTGATAAATGGTTGTTTTAATAGTATTGAAAATAATTAACAGCATAGAAAAAATAACATTACCTTATTTCATCATCATCATTCTTATGATTGAAAATAATTTTCAAATTGGAAAAAATGTCTTGGATTATTTTATCCAATGTATTTTAAAATAATGTAATATATCTCGTTTATATATTAAAACTTTTGGGTTTGGCAAGTCAAATAAGTAGATGATTTTGAGTAAGGTCAAATTGGTAAATATTTTTTTCAGTGACGTCAAATTAACTCAATGAAAGTAAATTTTACTTAGATATTTTTAGGATTATGGATCTTTTTTGTATAATGAGACGTTTTCAAAATACAAAAATACCTGTCATAATGGTTCTTAATTTAGCCAAAGGCGGCGGAAATTTAACTAGAATTATGTCAATATTTTGACACATATTCTCACCCACTTATCAATAATTTATTAAGTATATATTCTAAGTATATAAATATATTCATTTTGTAACTATTTGTTAATCTGAAAACGGCCTATTCTAGCAACACTTGCCAAAGATAGGGATGTGTCGTTTTAACATTAGTGATGCTAAAATATTATTCAAAGCTTATCGATACTTTGGCTTTGCAATAACGAAGCTATTTATTGCTTAGAATGGTATCAGCATTCCCATCTGGCTACTGTCGTCACAAGCATTTAGCAACCATTTCATAGAAGTGAAATTGTAACAGAGCAGTCACATAATTCATTTAAGACGAGATATGATCAGACTGAGATAAGAACCGGTAAGAACTAATTAAGCGACTACTGCAGTAGTCTCGGCTTGTCTGTGTGTTTGCATGATGGATGATGTGTTAAAGATTTAGCGGAATCGAAAGCTCCATAACGAGTAATGAAGGAAGATACAAGTTTAATGCAAATGATAATATACTAATTTCTTTTTAAATCCATTTCTTAGTAGTGGTAGGATTCTTAGCGGAGTCCGTCTGGAGATCTACTACACCTTTGCCAGTTATTCTACCGCCCAACAGTAATGGGCAAACTTTACTGTTTCCGGTTTGAAGGGCAATGTTTCCAGTGAAATTACAGTGGCTGCTTGTGCTGATAGCGTTAGCCTTCCTAGTTTCATTTCTCCACTTCGCTCTACGTGCGACATCGGACAGCTAACATTCAATAGTCACACATAATACAATTAAGTAAATAATTTAGTTAAAACGTATGCATCTTCACTGAGAAAACTGGCAACTGTATTGACCTAGACCTTTTTCATTAAATATTGTTCTATCTGTGAATACAATAGAAAAGTCGCCATTTGCTACTATATTTTGAAATTTTAGTTTATTTTTTAACTAAGCAATATAAGAGATGAATCTGTCTATCCGGTAACCCAAATCTCATTGTAATTATCTTACTTTCCACAAAAAGAAAAAAACCAGTAACATTAAAACACTTAACAAAAAAATATTTTCTATTCATCAGGTTTTTAAATGCATCAAACGCCAAAAAAATCTTCAAATAGTCAAAAGACGAAAAAAAGCTCACCGCATCGAAACTTATAAAACAACCACAGCAACTTTCATAAAAAAACTTGTAAAGTAATTGATTTCTCCGATGAAAAGTATCTCGGCTAGTCATCGCGTTCCCAGCGTCCATTAGACGAATTTGTAAAATAAGATTTATTACCGTCGATTTTTGAGCAATTATGGTCTCTTCCATGATTCACACTGATCGGGATCACAAGTGATGGAGATTAGATGAGCGACAGATGCGACATCAATGAACAACACCCACGACATTACCTACCAAACTAGAACTCAGTGTTTCATGGTATTTAAAAAGTAACATAAGGTTTTGAATAGAAAACATATTTAGCTGCATAGATAGTCTCTATAACCAATTTTTATTCTGTTGCATTTATCATTGATAGACTAACCTAAGCTTGACTGTGGAAAAAGCGCTTACATGTGGGTCCTAAAAATGTGATAAACAAGGAAAAGTAAATAAATAATTATTCATATTTAAAAGCTATGCTATAGACATAGACTATTAGATCATCATCGTCAGCCCTTCAACGTCTTCATTGTCATTAAACTCTATCAACAGCTATGAGCTATGGCCACTGTTTTCCCGCCATTTTATAAAGATCGATAATCTACCTGACCGCAGTTCGCCCCCACACTACTTAAGACGCATCGTCGGCGTAGCTTTTCATTGATAGCTTTTATACTCTTTGACAAGAAATTGCCTCCCACAGAATGTTTCGTATTTTTTTTTGTCAAATCATTGTTTCTAGTAAGTATTGACATGAAAGTAAAAGTATTACGTCCCGTCGTACGGTAAAAGCTGCCGTGACTGTCTCTCTATTTTTTCGATTGGTAATATAATGGTTGCATGTGAAATAATAGTTTTAGAAGGTAATGTGAGAAATGATACAAGCGTTATATGATAGTGTAATGTTACCAATTATGAGGCTTCACGGGATGTAATATGAATGATGCGTTTTTAGAAGCGTTTTACAAAATGTATATTTATAATTGTTTTTTTTTTAGTAAGAATTAAAAATTAAAGAAAAGTAACGAAAGAAAGAAAGTAAAGAAAATTAAAAATTATTTAGTAAAAATGTTCGATAACCTACTTTTAGTACGAAACCTACTTTTGGTACTAAACTGACTTGAACAACAAACCAATCGGTACTAAGCTCACAATAATAATTAATCGAAAATTTATGCTAATTAATTCACGTAAACTTTAGCGCAAAGTCTAAAATAACATTAATAACACCTGGTATCATGTGTGGGTCTGAATGTCATTCGGAGAATGCCAAGGGATCAGGGGGTCTACCGTCTAATTAAAATTGTTAGCTTTGATAATGCTCTTCTTTTTTCGCAAGAAAAGAAAAAGAGGGCAACACCAAAGCTTTAACTATTTCAGTTAGCCAGTCGAAGTGTGGATGATAAAGCATGTAGGTAGCGTACATGCGAATGTAGAGTTGGATCTGTGGAGTAAAATGGATGGAAAAAGTATATTAGGGGAATAACAAAGTAGTACTACTTATAGAAATGTATCACTATTCATTACACAAATATTTGTAATAGATGTGAATCGAACCCAAAACTTACAGCTCTGTGAACAGAACTACGCCGACTAAACCACGAGGCCAGTCATATAAAGTGAGATCAAGATAGAAACACTTTATTGACACCCCCAAAAGTATAGGATACATAAATACTGATAACGCTAAATTTTAAAACTAGTGCGATAAGCGGCCTTATAGGCAAAAGTGATCTCTTCCAGATAACCTTAGGAAGGACAAATAATGCGTGGACAAGTACGCGCAAACAAGACGTAGAAAATCCGTAAAGAAAATCGAATAAATCATAAAAGTACAACTGTTATTTTTATACCTAACACGAAATACTTGTACTTAGCTATTTAAATATTATGCTAAAGGTAGATGAATGATGTAGATCCTGGTTGATTCACCATTAAAATCCGCATCTATGACGTAGTATTTTGTCCCGTTGCAATAATCTCGCTGGACGACTCTAATATTAGCTAAGCTAAGCAACCATTGATTCTGCCGCCATTTTCATGTAACACACCAACGGTAAATATACTTTAGCATCGTAAATGGATGTCTCGCACTTTTGTCGCGCCTAAATGCAAACGACCACAAGTTTTTCCTTCAACAGTTCAGTTAAAGGCTTTAACAGACTTGCGGATTTGGTTTTTGGACAAGTATGAGATAGTTGGTAATTAAATGTAATGAAAATACACATTTCATATATACCACAATATAGAATTAGGTTCGTGATCTTAAATGTTGTCAAATAAACAATGAAAAATAAAAAATCTAAATTTATGTAATTAGTTACGTTACAGAAAAGCATATTGGTGGATACTATATTTATACGATAGCCAGTTACAATATAAATTGCAGTTATTGGACACTCTTACAGAGTACACCAAAAATACTAGAAATAGGAAACGACAGAGAGCAAAATAAATTTGATTATTTTACAAATTGTTTCAATTACACATATTACATTAAACACCACAGTTATAATATAATTACTACAATATAGATAATTATCTCTATCTTACGTAATATTCTAATATTTATATCTACACTTGTATGTTAATAAAAAAGATACATTGCAATGCATGCCACAGAACTATTGCAAATTACTTAGAATGATCTAAAGCGGTCCGCTTGAACGAACTAAATCCAAGAGTCTGTAACATCTATAATGATATACTTATTTAAGGCAGCGAGCGTTACGTACTACGCACCTTGTATAGCTACCAACGTTATAAATAAGTCAGAACAGAACTAATGACTAGTCAGAAGAAATTCAACTAATCATAAGGGAAATCGGTTTACAAGATACACGTATATGGGGTGAAATTTCGATATACAGGTACTTAATGATCTAGGCAAAAAGTTGTATCAAGTGTAGGCATTTCCTTAGACGATGATTACTTCCAACGTTTATAGATTTCCAGTAACATTTTCACTTGCCATTTCTAGTTAATTAAGTAATTGATTAGCCTCATGGCTGAGTTACTACATCTGCCCGCGGAAAATCAGAGGTCGTGGATTCGATTCCTACCCATTTTTGTGTGACAAATATGCTTCGATTCTGGGTGTTTGTGTGTATCATAATTACGTATTTACACTATGTATTATATCAGCTATCTGGTTCCTGTAGCTAGTTTTGCTTAGTATGGGGCTAGTGTTGTGTGAGCCAACAATAATTAATTAATTATTGACTTACGGCTTTTTCATGTTTCGCTATTTACCTGTAACAAAACAAAAAATAATTAGTAATCGAGAATTAAATAAAAAAACACAGTTGAGTCCAATTTCATGTTTTATGTTCGAGACCGACATGACTTCTTTAAGTTTTGAGGAAATTTTTGCGATACAGCACTTATAACATCAATATACCTAGGTACCAATATACATAATATACCTATCAATATACCTTATAACATTATATATATAATGTTAATATTATGAAAGTAGAAATCAAAAATTACAAAATTTAAATACTTTAGTGTACTTTGCACCAATGTGTGACAAACACACCGTATCCAACAAAGAAAAACGTACCCTACATTACATTTCTGTTTCCAAGCTCTTTTTAGCTATCATTCGAAAGCAAGACAATTTGAAATCAGACAAACGAGGTTTATTACAAAATAAGTGTCGAGTTGACAAATAAGGAAGTTTCGCTGCGCGCGCGCAGGTGACGCGCGGCGGAAGCGGGCTGTGCCGTGGGCGCCGTGAAATAAAATTACATGGTGGTATTGAAAGCTATGGAGTTATGGGACAAGTAATTGGTGGAATTATTGTGCTTGCTATTTGAAATATACGCCTAACGTGAACTAGGGTTACGTGAAACGTGAAACCCAGGATTTAGCAGTTGCCAACATTATCAAAGAAAATCATTTATTGAAGGTACATTATTTAAGCTCTTACGGTGCATTATACTTGTATAATTAATAACGAGATTATTGGCGAAAACTGTTAAATTAAGAAATAGAAGAAAATAAATACACTGAACACTGAAAACGAAAAAAAAGTGTGTGTGCCAGTGAACGCACCCAAGAAATTATTATTATATACTCGTACTTATCTTTATTCCTCGAGCAACCATAGAACGGATAATATCTTCAATACAAAAAAAAGTATTATCCTGAACTTAGCAGAACGTTGAATAGCTAACTTCAGGGTGTTGGTTTTCCGAGATGTGCGCGCGCGCACTAAAAATTTACTGTCTTAATTTTTCCCTAACGCACCAAAGGAAGTACAAAACCTAACAACGCAAACTTAAAAAAAGTATTTATATTTTTAAGTAAGTAAAAGTAACTTAAAAAACATCTACATATATATCTGTGTATAGTTTAGGTATTATAATCATTATTTTCGTAGTAAGAAGTTCAAGAGCATCTAAACTTCCTAACCTTACCTAAGTGGGTTGATTCCCGATGGATACAATCTTAAAATTGGTTAACACCCTCCGTCAGGGCCCGTATCTTCGAGATGGCGTGGCGGTCATTGAAAACCCTTTGTAACTTAAAGCAGCCCATTTACACAGACCTCAAAATCACAGATCATCAAAAAATAAGATATTCTGTAAACGAAATAGATTTATTAATTTCAAGTAGTTAGGTTCCAATAAATTTGACACTTTAACGAACCTTAATTTAGTCAGAACAATTACGATCACAAAAAATATCCATGAGTCCCAGTAATTTGACAAGAAATGTCCACAGCTATCGACACATCCGTCCGACTTTCCATTTCAACCATCGACATTGATACAGGTTGTTATTAAGACAACGGAAACATATCGATTACCTACATAATGACGAGAAATAACTTATTCTGATTTGTAAACAGGTTACTTATGAACTACAACTGAATCAAGATTCAGCGGCATTCAGCAAAATTGATCGTAAGGAGTGAGTAACCGTTTTAATGGTATATATATGTGTGTATAATTTATGTGTTTTTTTTCAGTATTTCCATTAACAAATAGTAAGTACGCTATTGTTACACAATTTTCAGTCATAGACAAAACTGACGTATATCAAGTTTTTTTTATTTTATAATATAGAGTGATGAAACGAGCCGGATGTGCCTGGTGGTAAGCAACATGCCTGCCACATATCAGCACAGTGACACGCAGGTATTGGAACATGAAGAGTCCAAATCATTACCTAGCACTGCACTGCGCTCGTCACCCAGAGATCTAATATATTATATCTCTAAGCCCTGTAATTTCACTGGAAACATTACCGTTCAAACCGGAACACAGTAATGTTTGCACATTACTGCTTGGCGGTAGAATAACTGGCAAAGGTACTAGACTAAAATTGGCGTGACTATAAGGTTTACTACATTTAAGACAGACATGCACATCAATACGTATTCAAATTGAAATGAAAGTTTTAACTACAGAAAAAAATACGCTTCAGGAATTTTGTGAATCTGAAACTGCCAAATTTTAATATCGATAAATTTTATAGAATCGATTTTGGGGATCGATGCGCGAAGGAATCAATCGATAGAGACTATTCAGTTTATTCCAACAATAAAGTAACTCGAAAATCCGTATATGTCTATGCACATATCATAAAGTTTATCGTCAAATATGTATGTTTGTAATAAAATAGCGGGTAAACGGTAAAGATAACGGCGTATCTCCTAGATAAGCGGAAATTGACAGATAAAACTCTTTCTTTATGCACTTTGTTGCTTATCTGGTATATTTAAAAATTTTAATATAATTTGCGACTTTAAATATTCATAAGTTCATAAAAGGATTGTTTAGTACAAGTATAAGAGAAGTCTATTTCGTTTAGCTTTTTTTAAATGTTTAATCACACAAAAATTAACTTACAACTCTGCCAAACAGTTTGTAACCAACAATCAAATCACAATTTTTATTTGTAAATTTGTAACTTTTATGTATATATTTTTTTACTTTTATAGGTTTACACTTGACCGCCATCTCGCCTGATGTTAAGCGACGATGCGGTCTACGATGGAGCGTGTTTACCTAGAAAAAAAAAACCGATTCACTCTCGATTTGAAGACACAAAGATTGTAACCATCGGGGGAAACCCACTCAGGCAACGTATTCCACAGCCTAGACGTTCTTATCACAAAAGTAGAGTCAAATCTCTTCGTTCGTGTCTTTGGAACATCAACCATGAAACGATGTCGCTTTAGTAACGATGTAGTAATATTTATAGTTCTATCATTACAATATTACTAGGTGTTTACACTATCATACTCTCAGGTTGAGGTATTAAGTATATTAAAAACTACTATTAGACAAAAATAAGCCATAATTTTAGCTAATTCTCTCCAACAGCAACTTTTTCAAAACTTTGTTTGTCAAAACCAAATTTATTTTTGAATTGGTGGTCGAACCCCACAGTAAAATGGTAGTTGTAACCTATTGTTTTGATCTTTCTCTCTATCCCTCTCTCGTTATGGCTATTTATCTCATGTATTGGTGAAGAATATGTGATGGAACGAACGGACGAAAGAACGGATTAAATCGTATTGGTAATATTTTACTCATTCATCGCATACGTAATAAATAAATAATAATAGCTCTGTTTGGCCACCAACTCGTATGGTGTCAGACGTCGTTGTAACCGAAAATGAAGCACTTATGGTACTTATTCACTCTCGACTTGAAGACAGTCAAGTTGTTGGTCTCACGAAACAAGGAAGACGGTGAGGATCCCAAATCCTGACGGTTCGCATTTAAAAAGTTGTAGCGAACCTTTTACTACGAGCCGGTCGGTGGTACGTCGACAGCGGAAAAGTGTATGTATGGTTGTATGGAGATGTTGATTTTTGTTGACTTTTCATCGGTTCATTGGAAAAAAAATATCCATTTTGATGGGTTTAAAAATTGTTCCCTCAAGTATTGTGACTTCTTGAGATGCATTGTAAATAGGCATACTCGCATGGAAAAGAAAAAAAGTAATACTTTATCATAAATTTCACGCAGAAAATAATACATAACCTCACCATAAGGATATTATTACTGAAACTACAAAATAAATTTACCATGAAGCAATACATTTTCGACGTATACGCAGGATGCAGTCACGATATAGTCTTTGTACATGAAATAAAAAAGTAAAATTCGTCGGCTCAAAGTTTTACGGGTAGTGAAAGTAATGTAACTTTCGGCGGGTACGGTATCTAAATTATGTTGTAAAGTACTTATTTGGACATCAACTGTTGTGCTTTGAATAGAGATAAGGGTAATATGGTTTAAACAGTTCTATTTGTCTTATTCTGAACGTTATTAACGTTAGATAGTGATGTAAGATTACCAGCCGAGGTATTCCAGACATTTATATGAACCTTATGTGATCTCCAAGATGCAACTAAGCCCTTTTGAAGTGAAAACTTCTTTAGGCGCGCTATAGACAGAATTTTCGTGAGCTGTGAAATGGATTCATCAATCGTCACGCTTGGATATGATAATGGATCGGATCGGATATGAAATCTTCGGGTAAACTCGGTAAAAACGGCCAGGTAGGTACCAGGGCAACAGAAACAGTAAAGAGTTTCGATTACCTACCTCCCAACAGCCCAGCGTTTATCCATAGAATAGATAATATGTTTATCTCCAGATACCAGGACAACAGATATATAAAAGAGTTGCGTTTGCCCCTAGGTACCAGTACCAGGGCAACAGCAAGTTTTCACTTCTATCGGCAGTTCCTATGAATGCCAATTTTTTTTCTCCAAATTCGAAAAAGCGGCACCGAATTTGTCAATATAAAGTTTATTTTCAATAGCAAAACACCTAATATGATGTTTATTAAGCAGCCATTGCTTAATAAAAATCACATTCGGTCAAATGCAAACGGCAGGCTTGGTTTAAAAAGATACAGCACGTATGTAAACCTTACCACTGTAACCTTGATTGATAGACCCAGGTTGAAGGTAATAATTATTCAGATAAGTTAGTTAAATTTAAAATCACTTACGTGTCCACATCCACTTCTCAATGTATTATTATTTATTTTAATCCAAATGCTTTTAGCTTCTGCCGATTTATTCCGCGTAAAACTAAGAACAATTCTCTTCCCTAAAGAATTCTTATTTATGTTTATGCTATTTGGTATACTAATTAAAATCTGTGTTCCCAAATTTCAACCCGATCCTTACAGCCAAACATCTAAACTTTTGTGTTTATAATTCTAGTAGAATAACTAGAATGGCACGTTTATTTATTTATTTTAAGGGCATGAATATTTATTTCCACTTGGCCTAAATTTATTTCAAGGCTTTTTTTCTTCTAATTGTGTCAGGGTTTCGCAAAAAGACATTCATTGTCATTACGGATAACGTCTTTGTATGAATCAACAAGTTTTTCCTCAATTTCACGGTTCTTCATATTGTATTATTCCTTCCTCAAGTTGAGGTAGTTGGGTACAGAAGTACAGATGTTGTGGGGAGTTTCCTGGCTGGGTTTGAACCCTGGAGCATTGCTCAAGGTGAAATGGGGTACAAACATTATCATAGCGCAAGCCAGGCGAGCAGCACTAGATGTTCCCACTGCTGGGACTCGGGGCCTTCTCTCGCAAGGAGAGAATCAAGGCCATAATCCACTTCGCTCGCCCAGTGCAGTTCGGTGGATGACACATGACATCGAAAGATTCTTCGAACATGCCGGTTTCTGCACGACGTTTTCTTCGCTGTTTTTAGTTGTCGGCTATATGGACATGACTTCGAAAAAATAGTGGCGCACGTGGGATTTGAACCCGGGGCTCCGGAGCGCCAGTTGCCGTTCTCGACTAGACCAGCCGTCACTTCAGCAGCACTAATACACATATTTGTTCTGGGTGGGATTCGAACCCATGACCTCCGGCTCTGCGGTCAGACTTACCCCAATTAAGCTACAATGCCAGACAATTAATAAATCAATAAATTCAACATTAATTGTGTACGAAATTGTTATTTCATATCAATTAGTATGACTTGTTGCGATGACGGTACACCTGTCCACCGCGCGAACCACCGCCGCTGCCAACGCCAGGCAGACTCGTACGACAGACGACTGTTACGCAACAAACAGGCTTCGTATTACTTAACGGAGAAATTTCGGACAACTGCCGGCCAGCTTTAATTAACGGTTTAACCACACTTACACGGACAGAATCCGGTGCAAATAGATAGGAAAACTTCCATGCCAGTGCGATAAGGAAGAGCCCGCTCAGTATTAGTTAGTTATAGGTTTATAATGGAATTCTTGGTGTCTTCAAATCGAGAGTGAATTGGCTTATTTTAGGAAAGCATGCTCCATCATACGAGTATACCGACCGCATCGTCGCTTAATATTAGGTGAGATTGCGGTCAAGTGTAAACCTGTAAAAGTAAAAATAAAATCATTTCATTTGTTTTATTTTTTATTTTATGCATCAGCCAAAGTTGAATAAACAAACCAAATTTGTCGCACCCGATATTTTTTTTTTCCACTAGTGATTGTTTGAATTTTGTATTTTTTTGTAACACAGATAGACGAGACGACCAAGATATGCACCTGATTTTCAGGAACACGTCTGCCCATAAAAGCACAGTGCCACACAGCTATTTGAGTATGACGAGTTCAAATCACTGCTAAGCACCGAACGATCAACTAAACTCATCCGTTCATCCGTTTTCAGAGCTACGATTTCAATGACAGAATCTTACATAAAACTCATAACGTCTTAACTCTAAGCGATTATGTCCGTATAATTGTGGTTTAACCCTAAAGTTGTTACTGAGCTGTGACTATTTATAGAACCTTTATTAGGGAAGCACATGTAAGAATATTATGTCATAGAAGCGTATGTAAATTGAGAAATCAAAGCCCTTCCCATCTACGTCATAACCTGAGGTCAACGATCTTCCTATGTGATCGATTGAACAACTGTTACTCACACCATGTCGTTCCATCTTTAGTAGTCATCGTAGTTTGGTCTATGTCTTCATAAGTTCTTTCATAATCCGAACAGCGAAAATGCGGCAAATGCTGCTAGCAGCAGTGTTCCCACACTCCTATAACCAGGGGAACCTTTAAACCGGAAAAAGTTGCAGTGGGGCGCTAACAATTTCTGAAGTAGGTTGTATTTAATCTGATGAATAGATGCAAATCGATTTTCTGCAAATTACCTAAACAAACTTGCAAAATTGATTTCACCGCCGTCATATAATCACAACACCATTTTAAATTAACCAACATTGCAATTTGCTGCAGTAATGGCATCGGGTTATTGCTCAGCAATTACTGACGTTGTCAATACCGGATCATGTTGCTGGTTTCCTGAGAAACTGGGGACTTTCACAGGCTTCCCGTTTTCTAATCATTCTTTTAAAACGTTCTGTGAAGCGTTTTGTGGTTCGGGGCGCAATTGAGAGCGGACCACTATCATATTCACCAGATGAAGGTTGTGCTTAGGGATTATTTGATCTTTTGAGCGGGAAAACCGTCAGTACGCAAGGACTGGTTGGATGATGGTGTAAAATACTGCATCGAGGAAAATTGGCCAACTAAAGCAGCAGACCCAGCTATTTGGAAGAGTCTCTAGCTAGCTGTGGGACTTGTGGGATACCAGTTTGGGCTAGTGGTAATAATATTTATTTGTCCTATATCCGTTATATATATATAGACGTTACGACGTTACCTATGTCCCAATATAGACGTACGTTCGTTCCATTTCTTCCGATCTCGAACGGCAGAATTCCAATATTTTTCGTGTCTTGTTCGGCCCGATTCATTACTATTCACTCCATAAAGACTTGAAATTAATGATAAAAGCATCAAAACTTAAAATGCCGGGAACTTTGTATTAACAGTAGTGGTAGGACTCTTAGCAGAGTCCGCCTGGGGAAGTACCACACCTTTGCCAAATATTCTACCGCCAAGCAGTAATGTGCAAACATTACTGTGTTCCGGTTTGAAGGGCAATGATTCCAGAGCAATTACAGGGCTTAGAGACATAATATCTTAGATCTCTGGGTGACGAGCGCAGTGCAGTGCTAGGTAATGATTTGGACTATCATGTTCCAATAGCTGCGTGTTACTGTGCTGTTATGTGGCAGGCATGTTGATTACCGTCAGGCACATGACCTGCTCGTCTCGTCACTCTATGCTATAAAAAAAAACAGATCAAGATCAGACAAGCAGATTTAATCAGATTTAAAATACACGCCTGAAACCATAGTTCGCAGTTGGAGCCAGCGAGCTCATCCACCTGTCCAATAAGCAAAATGTAAGACTGCTATGTGGAGCAGCTAAAATGTCAGACTATTTCTGCAGCCAACAATGCCCGCGCAGACATTTGTCCTGAGTATCATTATGATATGAATAGACCGAAGAATGGGGGCGGCAAATGTAGCCCATTTCTTAAAGGTAGCCTCGAAATGCTATACATCTATCAAACTTTCGTAATTTGGAAACATTAAATAGGAATTATTTGTATTCCCGTCATTTGTAAAGTACTACAACTTTGCCAGTTATTCCAAGTAGTAAAAAATTACAGTGCACAATGATAAATCATTTTAATATCTCTGAGTGATAAAACCAGTCCAGTGCTAGGCGGTTATGTAGACTCTTCGTGTTCAAATAGTTTCATGGCAGTGTGCTGTTGTGGACAAGTGTGCTGTTTACCAGACGCATGCATTTCTTATTCGTCCCGTTACTATATATTGTCTATATTATTCAAAGAAACATTTGCCAATTGACGAGAGGACATGGAAGACAGTATCCGTGGTTCGCCAAGAATAACAGTACACTTCACACCTCAACCTTTAAGTAGACCGGCCCTTATAGACGATAATCGTTGTTCAAATATTGTCCGTACGGTACCCGGAACAACTTAATAACACGTGGACTGAACTAATCACGTGTGGTTAGCGCCTCGACACAAGGCCGGGAAACTGATACTAACAGTACCTAAGGTTTATACCACTGGTACTACGTAACTACCTACGCTTAGATCTCTTAAGCTGTTAATTTCAACGGAATTTTTAACAATAGATTCAGGAGAACTTTTGTAGGAATAATACAATACAGAAATCTAAGAAATTGAAATATTTGGAATGTGCCGTAGTTAATTTGTGCGCTTACATGTCGATATTTAGAGATAAAATATGTTCCTACGAGTATATGAAAGAGTCATAGAGTCAAGGCCATAATTTCAGGTCCAAAGGCGGGGTGATGCATGGCGTATGAGCTCGAAAGATTCTAGAAACACGTCAGTTTTTTCACTATGTTTTCCTTCCCCGTTTAAAGCCATTGTTAATGAAAAACTCTTCTATCTGCCCTTGGAAAAATATTTGAAGGTGGGATCAGAACCTACGACTTGACGATTGTGAATCGCACACACATACATCACTAATTATTTACATATACGTATTTTGTATTATTACAGGTAGTAGGCAGTATATCAGTACAGGCAATGTGCGTTAGCATCGTTAAAACTACCGTATTTACCCCAATACGAGTACAAATACCAAAAAGCCAAAACGAGGCGTCCGTGGCGCACATAAAAAGAAATCGTATTTTCCGTACATTTCCTAGCGTTAACGTGACTTTAACGATGTAGCAACCTTACTTCGCCTACTGGTGATAACGGACGAAGGACGCAGCACGCTTGTTAGGAACTTGTTTATCTCATGTACCAATAACTGCTGTTCGTCGACAAATATTGGTGGTGCGGAAGCTAACAAGCAGACCAACACCTGGTTCAATAGGAAATTAGCTGATTTATCGACACTACCATGATTATTTGCGTTACAGTTCTTCATATTTTAACATAATATTTGAAAAAGGAAGGTCTCGTGAACAAAAATAAAATTCAGGTCGAATCAGGACTTTTTTTAAGTGACAGTTTTCCTTTTTCTATGATATACCGATTTGGACTAATTTGGCAATTTCTACGTAGATCTATAAAAATGTTATTTTGTATGAGTGCCAGCGTCGACGGTAGCTTTTACAACAAATGTAGTGCTGAAAACTTTTGTGAAATTAGTGTTTGAAACATGGACCTATAAAAAAAGTCGGACGTAGTCTCGCTAAAACAGAAACTGTGTCCATCGAGTCGGCCACATAATATGCACGTGTGCTCTGTCACATACAGGCTGGCACGCACACATCAGTGGGTCATTACACGCGCTACTTGTGTATATGTGTGCGTGTCAGCGCACGTCGTATCAGTGACAACCTGACAACGCATACGTGCAAATGTGGCCGACTCTAGTGACACAGTTTTTGTATTAGCGAGACTACGTCCGACTTTTTTATACGTCCATGGTTTGAAACTATTGTGTTTATTTTATGTGTGAAAGAACTACATGAGTAAAACTGAGGCTCGTTGTTAGTATGAAAGTAAAAGAAAATGAATAATTTAGTGTTGTTAAATATAGTTTTTCTCAGGCGCAAGCTTATCGTAGTGTTCAGATTACATGTTCGATGATTGTGTTTTCATGTTTACAAGACAAGAACGTCTGTCATATCAAAGATAAAATATAGGTGTAAGCCGACTTAGTAGACATTCCGCTGTCGGCCCTCTCGGCATTTCGATCAAGACTTAAAAATTACAGCCAATTAGAGAGTGCGTTGACCCCACGTTTAGTTATGAACTAATGGCGCCTGTAGACGGTCAGTATTACTAGCAGTTTAAACTTACTTTTCTTTAGCGAGCTGATCGGGGTTTTACCGATGGATACCACAAATATCGAAATCTCTCTCAAGGCTTCTAATCGAAAGCAAATCGGTATCTTAAAAATAAATAAAAAATAAATATTGGTGGACAATTCACACACAACACCATCTGACCCCAAACTAAGCAAAGCTTGTGTGATGGCGGCCAGATAGCTGATATAATACTTATATAGTTTTAAATACATACTTGTTATACATAGAAACACCCAGACACAGTGCAAACATTGGAATTCATCACACAAATATTTGCACTGGGTGGGGATCGAACCCACGACCCTCGGCTTCGCAGGCAGAGCTACTACCCACTAAGCCACAAGGCCAGTCAACTTCGCAAACCACGTCGTCACTGAATAGTCAGGTGATATAGAATACTCATCAGGCGATACAGCGATTAAGCTTAAGTCTGACACTGATAAAAAAATAATGATATCTACATTATCTACTACTTAGGTATGGCGGTAAAACGAGTTAGTTTAAATGCTAGCCAAGGAGAGAAGTTCGCGACGAGAAAGATTTTATTGGTGAACTCATATTGTAGTAAGGACTTATTTTGAACATTATTTATATATGTACATATGTGTAACAGATGCATATTATACATATATGTACAAAGCCGTTATTTCAATGAACACATGATTATTGTAAGAATTATTTAGAAAACAAAAGACATTAAACTATAGACTGGATCGAATATACAAAAACACCGATCAAGAACCTATCAGGGACGACAATTAATTTTAAACGTGCTTGAACTGATGGGACTGATCAGTTGACGTCAGTTATTGAGTGATCGTGTGTTGCAGCTCTTGAAGACACGAAACCTACACAATGGAGATGAAGCTGTGAGTTTGTGTTTCATATTAGAGAAAGAATGTTAACCGGCCTGATTTTCTGTTTTAATTGTGTTAACAGAATAAAGGAAAGGTTAACATTGGATCAAGAAAGTCTAAGAAAATAGATTTAATTTTATTGGATTCTGTCTTTAAGTTTTAGTTTAGAGATTGATACAGGGCACATGACCCTCATTTACCGAATGTGTGCCGGTGCCCTTATGCAAGTCTAAATCTTTACAATTAACCATAACGTCAACTTCTATGTTTTTTATAAAATATTACAAACATCTCACTACTTGACTATATTTTGTTTTGTTTGGATTATCACAATGGACCCCGAGCTCGGAAATGTCTAATTAAGATACCTACGACACGGTCCGAGAGCCTAGTGTGGGGTCGATATATAAATGCATCTATTAAATAGTTCCTATCCAAACAAATTGTATAATGTAAAGTGTTTAAAGGGCTAAAGTGGAGAAACCAGGCAGTAAATAAGATTAGCATCACACACGCATGAAGGACATATAACGGGTCCTGCTTTCATCACTAACCCATGCAAATGATCTTCCGAGAATACCCGTAAAGGTGAACTTACTACTAGGTGGATGACGTTTACGGGCAATCAATAGATGGAGTCGACAGGGAGGGTGGTAAACAAGGAGTAAATACCCCCAGGCAACGCAGCTATTTAAAATATACAGTTTTTGATGGTTTTGGTATTTTTTTAACAAATTAGTTTATACTTGACGATTATTGACAGACATAAAGCAACGACGCGGTCTACGAAAGAACTCGTTTACTTACATATAAGATACTGATGCCGTATTTTAAGCTAATTAATCATTTTCGGTCAAGATCTTTCATATTTAACGAAACATTTTGGACTAAAAAATGGTCGGAATAAACAAATAAGCCGCAAATAATCTAATTTAGTGTGTGGAAGGAAGGAATAACTTTTATAACACTTCACCAGGGTTGTAGGAATAAACGACTTTTTGAATGAGATGATCGTTATTAAACATTTCTTCAAGGTGACACAATTTAGTGAAAAAACTTTGGCAGCAAATGTAAACTTCATATTTGATTTAGCCGTCTTCTCTTAGTTTTACTACTAGACCTGTGTCCCCCTCGTGTCAGTTCTGAGTACGTCCTCGGAAGTGGGTCCGAATCCCCCGTTACAAGCTATTCCTGCGGTTGATCGACACCAATTAGCTTCAGGCCATGAGCAGCTACGCACTACATGCATTTATCAGTCAACGTCTACTAAGTACATCAGAAGTAGGCAGATGCCGTATCAAATCTCTGATTTGAATTGCATGTAATTTTTCTATGGCGTCAATATAATCATTGCAAATTTTACAAGATAAATTCATCATTTTTAGATTCCATCCATTTCTCTGTATTTGGCCATCATCCATTTCATTGCCAACATCCTTGATGTTGTTACCGTCGTTCGTGAACAACGATACCAATTCTTTAAGAGGATCTACCTGATTATTACTTTCTCAATTAAAGAAGCTAAGGTAAAACCGCTTTTTGAAATTGTTTTTAACAAATTGTTGGTCAATTCCATAGCTAGCGTTAGACCAATATAACTTATGTTTTACAACCATGATAATAATAATATGGTACTGAGCTGTGCACTTGGGTCATCAATAACTATGAAGTACCATGGAACTGTTGCTATAATAACTTTAGTCTTAAATTAAACAGGAAATAGCTTTCGACTAATCTTGGTAACCCCGTTGCCGGGAAACCAGGTACACAATAAAACTAGTTTAATTATAATTAGTACGTATTTTAATCAGACGATAATTGTAATCTTATTCCTTATAAAACGGCGATAATGTTCCAAAATTTTCCAGAGGATTAAACATAACACTGCCATTAATAGCATTGATAAGACCCTTGCACAAACAACATCAATCAGGCGATTCTTATCTAGATGACTAATTTTGATAAAGTAACCTGTGGCCAAACAATGGTAAGTGATGTAAACGAATTTTGTAATAAACCACATGACATGGAGGACATTCTAGGGACTATCTAATAACAGTGTCGATGATAAAACGACATAGAGAAATATAAGTTGATAGTTGAGATATGTGTAAAGAAAAAATAGTGAGGTTGAAGAAAAAGCTAAAACAAGCCATTTTTATAACATAATGTTTAAACGAACTGTAAATAACTCAATAACAATGATTATCCCATACAATTTCTAACTAATAAATCCGATTCGCAGAAAAATAACTCGCATTCAGAAAGTAAAAAAACGCACCACAAGACATCCAACCAGCAAATCAAGCACCATTGTAAATAGCAACACTACTCCATTTCTTGGTGGTAATTGAAGATGCTCACCATTTCCTAGTGTTGCCATAATAGGCGCGGTGCGCAACCAGTCTGGCAAGCGCGGGGAAAAAACTTATTAGCATCAGAGGGCACTCGCCCGGACATGATCGACAACGCGATAATTTGATGAAAATAAACGAAGATGCTACTGCGCCAAAGAATAATGAGTATTTTGTTACAGAAAATGTTTTTGTTGAAGGTCTAGAGGAAATAATACGAGATAGATTTAATGAATCCCGCGATCTTGCAAATGTTGTGAGATTTTTTAATATCTTACTATATTAGTAAGACATGAAAAAATCTTAAAATTTTGTGCATAAATGGAATAATTTTTATTTCAGTATCGTATCTTCGTAAAAATGTCTTTATTAGGAAATTCCTGCAAATTAATCACTAGCAAAATTAGATGAAAATATAAACGTTTGGTTGATTCTTGCTTTTGTAGTTTATAATGATGTATTTACAAAGCTAATTCACTGTGTTCACTGGTGAGTATCACTCTTCACTAAAAATACGCGTACAATACCGGATTGTCTTATTTGTTGTAGGATGAAGTTTGTTTACCAAGTTTAATATTTTATCTTACAGTGTCTAAAATAGTTAAACAGCAACCTACATAATATCCGGAATCATTGAGCTAATACCAAGCGTTTATCTCTGAGCAGATAAGAATCTCGTTCGTTTTACAGTAGCATGATCGCATTAAACGAAACGCAACAGACATTATGTACATACATATTTTATCTTATCGCTATCACGATTTACTTATTGAAATGCTATCGGACGTGGGCATATCCTTATTTTATATTGCTCGACAACGATACGCGTATGTCACTGTCATTTTATACAACCGAAATGTCAGCACAAATTGCTGTGAGAAATCAATGGGGCCTAGGGTACAACCTTGCGGGAAACCTGTTTCAGTATGGTAAACGGCGTGTTTTTCTCTTTGCTTATGAATTACTACGAATTTAAGTTTAAATTTCATCGAAACGTTATGCTAATAAGACATTTGAAAACTAAATTTTTGATTTTCCTAAAGTTATTGATATGATTGATACAGTCGAAAGCTCATTACAAGTCTGCCCCGATCGCATCGTACGCGTCATAAAATTCGTTTTACGGCGCCACGTCGGTGATATATTTTTATTTCGTCGTATAATGTATTCATTCGAAGTAGTTTGAAGGAGAAATGCAGCGTAGTTAGCGTCGCAATCAGCGGGTTGAAATAGCTGGAATATTTAAGCGAAACTGCGGGTAAAAGCGGTCTGTATTACAGAAATTATGTTTGTGTCTGTCAGTCAGCGGTATCTGTGGTCTCGGCTTCCGCATTGCGCGTGCGGCGCGGCCGCGCTGCGGGCCGCGGGCGGCACGCACTCAAACAAACACTATTTTGTTTGCAGATATTACTCGCGTAGATAATAGTGCAATAATGGTAGGTATTGCTGTTTCGGTCACGAACAGTAAATTATTTGCTGGAAACTTGATAGAACAGAGATAGAGCACATACTGACAGGAATTTGATGAAACAATTGCAGATTATAGAATAACAATTAGTATATTAGTAAATAATAATAGTTGAATGAAATACGGCACTTACAGATAAGAGAGAAACACAGTGTAAGTATTTCTATTTTTAAATAAGCATAATTTCAGATTTCTGATTTAATTCCTTACAAACTTCTCTTGAATACGTTTGACGAAATTGTTTTTACAACCCAAGCTTTACTCGGAGACGAAAATATGTACCTATAGCGTTTAATTTGTTAAGTAAGCGTGTAGAATATATGTGTGCGATGACACGGTTAACTTTACTATAAAATTTATTAAATATAATAAATAAAATTAAAATTTATGTTAATTTACCCGGGGAATACGATGATTACAGATTATACTTATAAAAAAACTTAATAAATAAAACAAAAATGTATAATTAACATAATTGTTTCATCATTTCCGGAATAACCTTCTCAAAATAAAGATTAAATGCGATAGCCACCCGAGGCCGTGAAACTTCTAGTAACGTGGTTTTGATTAATCACTGCACACATACCTACTAATAGAACTATGTTTATCAGTGCTATATTATATTGTGAAAGTTGGTATATTCATTTTATTATTTCATGTTCTTTAGTAACAAGTGATAACAGCGAGGTGATCGAGGTTGGTCGAAGTTGCTACAGCGAGATGTCCGACTGGTTGGTTTGACAGATGGTCCCGCGTGTCATGAGTGTTCTGGTGTGCCGCTGACGGGGCTTTGCCTCTGAAATTGACCCGGTGACGGGTAGGCTGCGGCGGGTTTACGGAACAATGCTAAAGAATGCCATTTTCCCGCCAAATGCGGCAAAGGTAACCGTGGAGGTTTTAGTCGGTAGGGGCACCACTCGTTGTATTGACCCCAACGTAACCCGACCGTCCTTTTAGCCAAAAGTGTATGGGGGATGTATCTCTCATTCTATCCTACAGTTGCCTGGTAGAGACCGCTTTTAGTGATAGGGTCCCAAATTATTACTACTTTATTTTGTATTAAGTAGTTTTGTAAATTTTAAATTAAGTTCAATAAAGAGTTAAATCTATGTATATCTGCGTAAATGCCTCCACTAAAAAAAATCTGAATCGGTGGCTGCTAGGAGACCCCATTACAGCCGGTGTATCTCGTAGAAAACCGGCGGACACATGATATTGTCGTTACAAAAGCGGCGCCCGCGCAGCGTGAAGCGTTATTAGAGTAGAACGGTGTTTATACACTTGTGCACTCGTTTTGTACTGCGGTTTTATCTGACATTTTCTATTCCATTTTATTTGCAGTAATACGTTGAAAGAACTACCTGTACCAATAGAGACCACTTGAGAACACCTGCCATCTCGTTTGCGTTTCTCTCTAATACTTCAGTCATCTTAATCTTAGTATTCCGCTCTTTCGCACGCATATCGTCTCCCACATAAATAATCCAGTATTAATATTAATTTCTTATTTTTTGCAGTAAAATTTCAAGGAATTACCTTCATTACTGCTTGCTAGCTTTTACCCGAAAATATAAAACAAATTCATCGTCACAAACTTTCACATTTTTCCCGTATTAGAATATTTTCCCTTGCACACCCTTTCCACGCAACCTTGCTTCATACCCGCATGATTTCCACAGTGTTGCCATGCAAATTAGCAACGTCCCACTTTCTACTATCATTTAGTTCAAATTCAAGCGAAGACATTAGAAATTATGGGCTTGTATAATGATTTATTGTTGTGCTTGTTAATTAGTAAGACATTAATATTTATTATCGCGTTCGCGTGTTTCAGCACTTCCTATTATGTATATTGGATAATTAATCAGATGATTATGGATGCGAAAGTCTGTACGTTTGTTTGTTGGAGTGATTTTGCAGTCAGACAAGTGTGTTATCTATCTGCGGCCGTACGCACGATGTGACCATTAAGTGATACACAAACAGACATCAGTACAACTTACTTGAGCTGAATCTCAAAGTCTTATGGATATATTTCAAACATTTACAGGAATCTCACGCGAGCTATAAACCTAAAAATATTTTAACCTCGCAAACGTTGTTCTGCCATATACATATATTTACTTTACTAGCAGCAGCCCGTGGTTTTATTCGCATAATTTCAAACGTTTCAATTCCTGTTATATGTATGTGTTCGATCCATTCATACGTTATGACGTGATCGAGCAACAAAGATCCAAACAATGACATTTATAATATTAGTAGGACAATCAACCAAATGAAAAGGCAAAGTGACGCCGCACTTAATTTAAATGAATTCACGTCAAATAACGTTTATTGGTTAAACAAGTCGAATTTTGTTTTACAAAAATATGTTTACTTATACGAAAGGATCGGGCAGTAGGACGAAAAATACTTTACAAATCTCCCAAACCTATCAAATAAACTTTTAAAAAATCGATCATATAAAGTCGTCGAACCGTTTCGAAAGAGTACGAACATAAGCATCGTGACATGAGATTTTTTATATTCGGAATATCAATCACAATTTCTCATATATTTTTATTACGGGTAACATTAATTAGTAGCCTTATCTAATGGCCTAAAATTATTAATTATCCTAAATCAAACAAGATAAAATCATTTCATTTTTTAGATGCGAGTATTTTGTTTTTAGATATTAATCGATTTATTTATTACCACCTTCCGTTGTCACTATTCCTGTTTAATCAGTATCGAGTGATCTCGACTCTGGCGATCGATAGTTGTGGTGATGGTAATCTTTGTCAAAGTTATTTGATTCGTGTTATTAGAATTTTAACAAGAAAGTAATATTCCGAGAGCTGGTATCAATTTTTGGGTAGGTATTTGATTTGTCACTTGAAAACTTGTCACATAGCTCTCATATTAATAAAATTATACTCCAACATGGAGCTGCACACCTGGCTGATGAGTAGCGGGGCGAATGAATCCCATTACGATTTTGATAACAAATATAGCGACATTTTAAAATAATATGTATTGGTAAGTTAACAGTATGTTTTTAAACAATTGTAGGTTTGAGTTTGATCGCTATCGTATCTGTTTTCTTTTAGATATAGTAGAGCTATAGTGACGGAGACGAGCAGGACGTGTGCCTGGTGGTAAGCAACGTGCCTGCCCGTAACAGGACAGTGACGCGCAGCTATTGAAATATGATGAGTCCAAATCATTACCTAGCACTGCACTGCGCTGATCTTAAACAACAATACGGTCTATTTTTTTTTTATTAAAACGTGCTTTCAGAATAAACCTTTTGAAGATTATATTCGTCGCGTCAGTCACGTGACACACCATAGTCTATAGATATAGGATGACCAGTCCATCGCAAAAGTATAGCCATCCTGTTTGCACCTAAGAGAAATTACTACGAAAAAAAGCGAGATAGCACGAGTACAGCCAGACAGCCGAGAGTGACAGCTAACTTAGACTAACAAATTAGCTTATGTAAGAGTTAGTAACAGACAGTAAAATTAATCATGCAACTAAACACGTTAACACTGCATAAAATTAACTTGCATTATGTCTGAATAAATAAATGGACAGGACATATTTCTAAGCTGTGGCGGCCTAAGAGCTAAAACTTTCAGTTTCACAACAGTGAGGTTGGAGGATCGAATCCCGTCAGCACCTCTGAATATGTATTTCCATTTTCCCAGTGCAGTTGACCGAGCTTGTCGTCACTACTATACTGACTTTAACAGTGAAGAAAAACATTGTGAGTAAACCTACGTGTTCCAAGAAAAATCTTTCGAGAGTCATCATCAACTTGCACTTGACCAGCGTGATGGATTATGACCTTGTCTTTGGCATAAAATGGTTTCTTATTTATAGTTTGATTTTTACGTTAAAAATTGTAAATGGACGAATTAAAGAATTTAAACAATATATTAGTAATTAAAACAAAAATCCGCGATCACCAAAGCGTATCAGGGTTCCTAGAACGCTGGATACATAGGCCCTCTGAAACGGTATAAGTATTACATTTTATATTAATTTATTTAAGGTCCTGCGTCTTCTCAGTAAGCTCAAAATTCGGTAGGCTATTCCCTACCAGTCGCAGCCAGAGAGCAACTGAAAATCCCGTTAAAAAAGAACAAATTTCAAAGGAACCAAAGGTAATTTTATTTAATATGTAAATGTACGGCAGTGCAACGTTATCAGTGTGGTCTATCAACACGAGATGAGCATGCACACCGCGATTCGCGATCATTTGCAAGCGGCGGCGAATGCGAGCATTATTTATACATTAAAGGATATCATTAAAACCTCATCATGACTGGACCTCTATCTCTGAAACGCACGATAACTTTAAGGTCAGGAGTAAGATCATCGAATAACATTGTAACCGCAGCATAATACAACGTTTGCCAGTTATTGTGTCGCATTTTAAGCATTTTACTTACATATTTTAAATGTTTTAATACTTAATATATATTTTTCGTAAGAAGTTTTTGTTTTTATTTAGTGCCATAAAGAGTTTATTGAAAGTTTTTTTACATATTCATGATATTTTACACTACATATACAGAGTGAAATATTTTACATCGCTATATCGCGTAAAATCAAATTTACTCCAAATTAAATTGCATGCCCTGCTTTGCATTCTGTTCTTCATTCTTTCAACTAATACCTCTACAGTGAGTATTAATTTACAAAATGAAAATACATTGGCGTCAACAAATAAGCACATAATAAACACGGAAGCACGAAATAAACACATGTATTCTTATTAGCTTTAATTTCTTTATTAGAAGTTTGTTTATTTATGCGAATTACACATCGAAGGGTTTACAAAATAGAGATCTGAAGTTGAACTGTTGCCAACACGTCTTGCTGGTTTTATGAACGCGACTGAGAGATTTGTGAGATGGGTGTATTAGTTTTTATGCTAGCATTTGTCAGTTTTAACATACTACATGTACCTATGCCAGAATATCGGGAACATGATCCACAGAAAATAATGGTACGATTTTGTACACAACGCGGGTAACTTAAATAATACATTTATTTCTACACACTACATAGAGATGACGTAGTGTTCAGTTAACTATCAAAATTTTGATGAAACGAATGAAAATTTGTAGAAAATTTTCATTCGTCGTCGTTTTTAACCGACTTCAAAAAAAGGAGGAGGTTCTCAATTCGACTGTTTTTTTTTTTGTGTTTGTTACCTCAGAACTTTCGCCTGGGTGAACCGATTTGGATGTTTTTATTATTATTTGAAAGCTGGTGCTTCCTGTTTGGTCCCATAGCAATTTGGTCCAGTTCTGACAGTGGCATCCATGAAAAAACTGAATAGGTCGTTTTTTTTGTTCACTGTGCTATGTGTGTTTGTGTGCTAGTTTGGCACTAGCACACAAACACACATAGCACAGTGCCAAACGAGTAGTGGTTGCACGTGTGGACACTCGTTGAAAAAAGCCTCGTATAAAAGAGTCGAAACCCTGAAACTGGAGTCAGACTAGACCGTACAGTGAATTAACAAAAATGATTTCAAAATGAGTGGAGAACCAACGTTAATTTCATGATTTTATATAATAATCATTCCAATCATTTTCGATAACGGTTTCTCACTGACTACTACTGACTGACATCTACTATCTTTCTACGAAAACGTAATTTCGTAATAAATTCGCGACTTTCCTACTCCGATCCGTCGTTTCTTCCGTTTAAATTTTCTAAGGCTTCTCTAATTAGAGTAGGCTTAGAACATTTAAACGTCAAACAATGTTCCATCGGACGAAACGAAGTAGAACGAGAGTAGGAAAGTCGCGAATTTATTTAGAAATTACGTTTTTCCTCGAAAGAGAGTAAACGTCCTGACTCCGAGTGTGCCATACGAGTATAAACTATAACGTAGCTCGCAAAACTAAATATATTGTTAACAACTTAGATAATATGAAGCGTCTCAATATAGCCGAAGTCGATTATCATAGAAGCAGTGTCGATGTACGGGAAGTAAGTACCAATCAGCATCAAACAGGTCTACCACCTAAATAGATTGTTCATCGCTTAACTATTGCTCTCTCTATAATCACGAGAGGGAATAAAGAGAGAACGATATCAAGGCTAAAAACAATTCTGTCGGGTGGTAGACCTCAGGTCGTAAAGCTAGTGGGTACTTACAGCAAGAACTAATATCGGTTATCGAGTACTAACTTATGTTCTACACATAAAGGTGCAGTCAAACACAGGGCGCGGAACGCAGCGGCCGAGTTCATGACAAACGCTGGTCGTATTTTACTTGTTACCATGATAGCTTAAAATTATGTTCTACTTTTAATACAACACGATGAATCCAAGCCGCACCAAGATACGATAGAATATTATTAGTGAATGTAATACAATTTTATCCAGCCTCAAACCAAGACAAAGTACGATTTTATCATTTGCTAGCATTCTCGCGACGATAACAGAAACTGAAATTTGTACTTTGGCGACTGCACCATCTTCTTTGAACATACTTTTAAAATATAATTTTTAGAACATTTAAAAAAAACAAAAAATGTTCTTATTTTACTATTATAAATATTTAAAAGTTCACCAACTATTTACAGGTCATAGTTAGTGTAGCAACTATCTATGCATCGGAGTTCACAGCCATTTTCTTCATAAGCCACAAAATCAAAGTATGTACACAGAGTCCAAAATCAGAATGTTTCACAGTAAACGGTTTAAATGCTCCCATAGGGCTTGTACGTGTGCATCGAAATCGCGATTCGCCGACGCTACGCTCGCCGTTTGACCAAACCTTTAGTTATTAACTCCCTCAGTTGGCCGGCTAATTTATATCGAGGCGGCGAAACGACCATCTCCGCGCACGCGCATCGCTCCGTTAAAATTAATTGAGCATAAATGAATTATTAGCGTGAGTGATGATCGACTTCGGAGATTGTCTTAAACGGAGGCCCGAGTTGTTAATGGCCCCCTAATTGGATCCTATTTCAGAGAATATTTCAGCTATTAATGGAGTAATGGTAGGTTTGCAACTAAACTTATTGAATAATGGGAGGTAATTTGATGCTCTACATATTTGTAGCTTTGGTCCACATTTTAATTTATGGTAATCGTCAAACATGCTCTTCATATGTTCTGTAATCGATTGGCCTCGTGACTGAGTTGGTTGATTCTATATACTGAACCGTATGGTTCAAATCCCATTCCGGACAAACATTTGTGTGATGCATATTGATGCTCGTTCTGTGTCTGGGTGTTTCTATGTATAACGAGTTATTTATGTGATAATACCCGGATTAACACATACGCTGCTTTTGAACCCGTTAAAGTTAGTGTATGTTATTCCGGGGGTTACACCGCGGACATAGTCAGTGTGATACATAAATATATATTAACGTATAGCAGCCATTGGCTGCTGAAAATATGATCTTGCATGTAAAATCGTAGTGAGAAAATAATGTATTTTTCATTGCATCATAGTACATCAAGTGAATAGCAGTCAGTAGTTGTTTAAAACCAGTCCAGTTTCCCACCGAGCGATCGCTTCTCGATACAAATTGCACAAGGCAGGTTGCTTCATAAAGTCCTTCTACCTGCCTGCCTAGGACTGTAAGGTTATCATTACTAGGTTTGCGTCATCATCATAATCAGCCCATATTCGTCCACTGCTGGACATGGGTCTCTCCAATAATACGCCACTCGGTCTGACCCCCGGCTTTACGTTTCCAACCCGCCACCAGCTATAGTAAATCGTCACTCCATCTACTCTCAGGGCGTTGTACACTACGTTTGCCGATTCGCGGTGTCCGCTCCAGAATTTGTCTACTCCACCGGTTATCCATTTGACCAGCCCAAAACAAAAAGTCCCTTTCTAGATAGTCTGGATCGCTATCAACGATAACTCCGCGATTTGTCGCACTGGTTTTGTGCGTGTGTGTTTTTTTAACTTGGAAATTATTGTTATTTGATGTGTTGAAAAAGTAAACATAATATAATATACGAAAAATACTCACAAGACAGACGGGTTCGGAACCTACGTTCCCACGCTAAGAAATCGGTCGTTCTCACTAATACAACACACAACTACGACTTCCGAAATAGTTATCTGGTTTGTATTTCATAACATCTTCATTGACCATTCTCATATCGACGGGCAAGTTACAAGTGTCATAACTACGATTTTACGTAAACCGCTCAGGTCGGCTCCGCCAAAATACGGGTTAACGTTATAATTGAATAATAACAGTAACGCCAGTTACTGCCATTATTACTAACCATTATCCAATCTGTGTTGTTACACAATGTCTAAAACTATTTGTTGGACGAAAGAATGAAAGGGCGTAAATGACCCGCGACGCACGATGCTCAGTTATGGTTCGGCAAAAATTTTACGCAACGTAAATCGTTAGTTATACGATAAATTATTATAGTGGAATGAGAAGTGATTGTCATAAATTATTATACAAGCGAAATTTGATATGTATATTTCAAAGTTTTGTGTTTGTTACTCTCTCAAGAAGTAACTACTGAAGAGAGTGAAGAGATCTGGATGTAATTTGGTACATGTTTTATACATGTAATAGTTTGGAATAACACGTAGGATACTGTTATATCGGGAAAATGATGGGATCGAGAATTACGCGGGTGAAATCGTGGGATGCTACTAGTAATCTATATAAAATATGTGAAGGTGTTATTTAACGATTAGTATTATACTTGATTCCACAAAACTCTACATTACAGTGTAGGCCCTAAGTCCATGCTACTAATACCATTTTTGCCACTTTCACGTTAGCCATTCAGCGTGCTAATGCTGCCAGTAAGTTGAGCTTGCTTCAACTAGTTAGAGCATCCTGATTATCACTAGATCGTTATCGGTCTATGGGTAATTCTCATACTTAGTATAATTAGTTCTCAATTACGACAAAGAATCAAAGACGAAGAGAAGAAGGCACCAAACGGGAAATATGTTATAATATGTTCAATGTCAATAATTTGACATATATTTTGACACATTTATCACTCAAATTATTAACGTCTCGTAAATATTTATGTAAAGGGTTTGCCCGTTCAAAAATTAAGTGTTGTTTGTTAGAAAACAAAACATTTGTTACGGAATCACAGAATATTTTTAAAGATGCCAAAATTTATTGCCTCATTTAATTCAGATTACATTTGCAAACGTTATTTAATACTAACAACAGGAAATATCGATTTGTATGCTAAACAGAACTTATCATATTGAGATGAACTGACATCTTAATTTTACGGATCATCTCTCACAAAAAAAAGGAAATGAGAACTCGTTTTTCGATATCTAAAAGTAGTGACCGACCGAGGATTTCGTTTTGGGTAAATTTCGGCAAAATAAATAAGCTACAGCATCAGTTTCGGGAGAAAATCTACCGAACGTTCGGCATTCGGCCGCACCGAAATTAACATGTTCGAGAATTTATCGGTTGGCATAAGTAGCCCACTGCTGGGAGTCGGTTTACCTCTCTCACAAGAGAGAGATAGTCAGGGTTATTATCCACCTCGCTGGGCAAATGGACGTTAGTGGGTGACGTATGTTCTGGAAAAGTGTATTTCTAGCAACAATTCGGTTAACTTCGGTAGAGTTCGTGTCTGTTGTATATGAGCATAAGACAAATTTAAATATACAAATAATTAATTATGTTTATAAAATAATACAATAGAAATTAACAAAAAAGACAATAGATTTCAACGTGACTGGAACCGAAACTAAAACAGATCCCGAAAATTCGGTTTCGGTAGAAATTCCTGTTTCGTTCGGTCAATCTAAAAGGCTAATCTCAAAGGCACAATCTCGAGACAAGGGTCTCAACTTAAAAAAAACGGTATTTTAATTGACTACGCGTCAAAATGACTTCTAAGTTGCATTTTTATCAGTTGATGTATTATTTTATGTGCCCTCGACCACTTAGCAGGATCTTTAAGAAAAAAAAACGATTCCTGTGCGCGTAAAGTAGGATTAGTGGAACGATTGCATATCTTTTGAAGGCAAATAAACTTTTAAAAAATATAGACTTAAGCATATTTAACGATGACAAAACCGATTATAAGTTGTACGTATATATTACAGTTGTATTACAATGTTGCAGTTTTGTAAATCAAAATAGTAAATGTAATCATTTATCGAAATGTCGTAGATATTTAAAAAGGTTATAATGTTATAGGTTATTTTCTGAAACTTTATGTGATTAATAATTCTGGCAGTATAATAATTGTAGGTATTTGATATTACAATTCAGACCGCTGATTAATAATGGTTTCAATATGAGTTTAACTGTATATATAAATAGAAATAGATGTCATATTAATTAATATGTTTCTAGTAAACAAGTGCATAATATTTATTTGAAATCGCTATAGGTACATTATGAAATATGTCGTAATTACACATGTAATTTATGTCGTTTGTGTTTCTACCTTTCTTATGAGTTTATTTGTATATTAATAAAAAAATGTATTTGTTAGTCTGTTACGAGTTTACGAGATACCCTACACAAAAGCTGCGGAATATGTGTTGTGTCCAATTTGAACACACAACGTATTATATGTATAGCCTTCCCCATGAATTGATCTATCAGTCGCAGTAAGATTATTTCAAACTGGTAGTTCACCAACAAGCATATTTTTTACAAAAAAATTGGCATGTTCGATGAGAAAGTTGGGAATTTATGGAATGCTTTAAGATATTCTTCAAGTTAGGCTTTCAGATTAGCTCTACGTATTTGCGTAACTAAAAAGTACGCAAGTTTCGGTAACTAGGGCCCTGTATCTTCTGCGCTGACACACAGTTTGGTAGTAGAGTCCATCTGAGCTCACCTGCCATAAATATACTGTACCGCTTTATTAAATACACTATGCAAACTAATGGGGATGTTACACATTTTTTATTAATTTCGGGTATATCACGTATGATATGGTCGGTCCAGTGTTAAGTTACAACCGCGTCCGGCGGCCTTACCCAAGGATTGCACGCGCGCGATCTTTCATCGATTCGTCCTAAACCATATCACATGTGAGTTACCCTTGAATTAGTTAGAAAATGTTTGTTTTACTACTGCGACGAGCCTGGTAGTAAGCAACAACGTAAATCATGAGCAAGCTCATAAGAGCACAGTGTCACGCACCCATTACAATATTATGAATAATCCAAATCATTACCTAAAACTGCAATGCGTTCGTCACCCAGAATTGTAAGATAATTTAACTCTATGCCCTGTAATTTTATGTCCAGTTATAGTTTCCATTCTGATGGTTGTTCAACGACGAAGTCGAACCAAGTCGGAGCTCGGCGCTAGTTACATAATACATTAATAACATTGAATTGAACGCTCCAGGCAACAATTTGCACAACTGCAAAAACGCCACGTGGTCACACAAAAAAGCAATTTATTATAATGACAAACCTTTTTCAATCGAAATGTGTACTTAACTACGATTTAAATGATCTAAATTATTATAAAAAAACAAACAGACGTAACAGAGGAAATCACGATTTAAAAACCACTTTAGTTAGATGGACCTTAGATTAAAGTTTAATGGAAAAGTGTATGAGGTCATCTGACCGTGTCAATGCATATGACGCATAATTAATTCATTTAATGTATTAATTATGCCTCAAAAGTTGTGTTTTTAGTTTTTTATATACGTACGTACCTACTCAAAGTATAAATATCAAAAAGTGCGTAACGAAAGTAACCTAAAAAGACGACATTGACAGCGAAAAATAACAAATGACAAAAAAAAATCAAAATAAAACATTTTCGAAGAAATTAGTTACAACAGATTTAGAATAAAATATATATATTTTTTCCATATGCTTATGCGGGTCACGCTGTCGTTGTCCAGCTAACGAAGACATGTTTAGTTATTTTCAGAGTGTATTTTGAATTGAGTCATCAAATTTGAAACAGCCGTGTCTGTACCTGGATTTTGCGATTTGCTAGCAAATTTAATAAAAATATGTTTATTGTTCATCTTGCATTATCCATGAATCTTCGGTAATTCGTATACTTTTCTTTTCATTTTATCGTATCGTAGAGAGCTCTTTCATTTTTTGGAGTGAACACATCTTTTAGCGCACTTCAAACAGATTTTTCGTGGGCTGTGAATTGAATACTATCGTCACGTTCTGGAATGATAAGAAATTGTCGGGTGAAGTCGGGACCATGGCCATTGGCCATCTAGAAATGTGTCAGTATTTCTAGATGGCCATGGTCATGGTCATATTCAGGCCCTCCGGTTTCACCCGCGTAGTTTCCAAAGTGAGCTATCAAATTCTGAGTTATAAATTTTCACTTCTATCGGCAGTTTATATTACTACCATATTTTTGCATAAAATGTAACTGTAAAATTATTACTTACAAAAGTAAAGTAGACATACAATCTTAATTGATTTTGCTAGACTACTAACATTAATTTAATCACTCAACAGTTCCCACTACACCAGTAGAGTCGGAAGGTGGTCGGAAGCCAGAAGTGATGATCCAAGTTAGCAGCAACAAAACGAAGCAAAAATAGGAATGCCTTTCTCGGGGCGGTCGTGCGTGCGCTCCGCACCAGTTGGCAGCTGGTTGCGGCCGAGGAATTGCTAGAAAGCTACTAATATGATACCAATCGTAATTCGTACTCGCTATTTATGTCGGATCTGACTATATTCGTTTTTTTTTTAAATCGTAAGTGTGTTGGGACTTTTTATTTATTTATCTGGGTGTCGATGATATTGTCCTAACACTCTATCTATCTAAAAAAATATATTATGGACTCAAGACAGCTACATTTAATCTAGAACCAAGTAATGCTCCTAGAACGATATAAAAGCTAAAAATTGCTTTTGATGAAACTTTTGATTTATGGTAAAAATCGCTTAAATTCAATTTTGAGCATATTTTAACCTTTTTTTGATGCTAGTTGTTAGTATCAAATCATGATTCATAATCATTTTATTTGCAAAAAAGTGCAACACGGTTTTAAACATTTACATCGAAAGTTCCATTATCAAATTTCTAGCATGCAGATTTAAAGTTAAGTAGGCCTACTTATGACAATTTGACGAAATTAAGGTAAGGGAACTTATTTAAAGAACCCTACAACAGCTAACTATACAGACTGCGAAACTTTCAAAGTATCAGCAGAAAAAAAAAACAAAAGATGCCGCCTATACAAGATCCTGCTCTCTTATTTGCTCATTTTTAAACGATTCATGTTAAATGTAAAAAAATCATAAAACTTTAATACATAATTTAATAAAACCGCCATAAAATATTGAGAAGATAAAATATCAAATTGACAGTGTCATATATTGTATTCAAGGTTCCACACGCAACATTGTACGGGGGTCACATTCAAACTTTTTTGAAAAAAGGATTAACACTTTAGACCTTAACCATGGTTCGGGGAACCCAGTCATCATGTTAGTCTAGAATTATCCTTGAGTCTGACGCAAGGAATTTTGAAATTAGTTATCTATCAATTTAGCCATAGTCATAGTTCAGACGAACCTTGCGTGTGTAAAATTAACAACTCAGCTAAGGAATCAGATACGACATTAATCAACCAATATTATTGGACTTCTACTTTTTTTGCCCAACTGTCATTTATAGATCCTTTTATGTACAAAAATAATAAAACAGAATTATTTGAAAGAAAGGAAATATAACATAATATAACATGGTTATTGTATTTTTTTGGCATTTTTAAAATTGGTAATTTTAATATGTTAAGTCTAGTATCGCATTGTTATTCTGCTAGGATACTATTGCCACTAAATATATTAAATGTGATAATATAAATAAGATGAATCAGTATCTTGAAGTTCTACGTACTCGTAGAAAGGTCTAAGGTAGAGCGCCCTCTAACTTAGACCTTATTATTACTTTATATCAGGTAATATGTCAGATAATTCACTAATCTACTATGACAAAATGCCAGCCATGTTTGATCAAAAAGACACAAAATTACCAGTTCAGATGACAGTAGAAATCACAGAAGGATATTGCTACTTTCACAACAAAAAAACAGCGATACCCAGAAAGATCATAACATTAAACGGGCGCTCGTTCAAAATGTTTTAATCAAGACAATTTTATAGTCAACCGTAAAAGTACAACCGAATTACCAAACGATTTGAACAAATTAACACAATATCTACAATGTATTTATATTGCAGTTCGATCAAGAGTGTAATGAGTTTTAATTGAGAAAAGTGAGCGGTCTCTGGTCTACGGACTATTGGTCGGAAAGAAGTTCACACACAGTTGTAAATATAGCAAGACATGTTGAAAAAAAATCTTAGTACATTTTTTTCGGACCGCTCAGAGCGTTAAGTAACTTTGTTCGAACATGTTAAAATCTACTACTTAAGTTAAGATCTTTTCGTTCTCAATCGTTTATACATTAAACTCCAAGATCTAGTCCGGTATTGTATGAAGCAGTAAACTTTTTTCACAATGTCAGAATTTGCCCTAAGAGTAAAAATGTATCGTAACCAGTAGAACCCCTCTTTTAGGCATTGCATTGGCCTTTTGCATAACCCTATATTTAACTTTTATTTCCAAAGAAAATATCCAGAATGTGTCAAACTGTCTGGAATCTTCATTCCGACCATAATAACCAAGTATTATTTTCATGCCATTTTAGCCCTTATCGCTATTACGTTTAAGGCAATGCAGTACAGAAGTGTCAGAATGTCGAGATAAAATGGTCACGTACCGAAGCGCATGTCAAGGAAATAATTAATATTAATCAGCTGACAGATTGCCGTTAAATAAAAAATGGCGGGAATCGGGTTATCTTATGTTTACCTACATCAAAAGTTGCAATAAATCGCGTGTCTCAGTCTGTAAACAATTTCTTACAATGTTGGTACGAGTCTGATATTTTCATATTTCTCTGTACTAGAGTGGATTTGTAGTTTGTAGGATTAAACTAAATTAGCTACATGCCACGTCTCTGACTTCCTCCAATTTGAATTGCCAAACGACATTTCTTTAGTTTGAGATATATCGTCAAAACTTTCGTTTTCAGTTTCAATAAAAACTCATAGAACATAGTATGTTAAACAGTAGTTTACAATCTGGAAGTCTCTTAGTCTATTTCATTCAAATTACAAAATGTTTTTTCGACGAAATGTTAGTTAGATGCAGCGGTTAAAAATATTCGAAAAATATGCCAAACCAAAAAAAACGAAACGAATCGCGAATCCCAGAGATTGCGATAAAGCCCACAGCGGGAGGGTCGGTTTCGGCGCCAAAAAGTGCCAAAAAAGCCTTCGATCCGGTCTTGGATCTGAACTTGCGAATACACGGAGTATAAAGAATATATTTATCACACGCTTTGAAACGTTATCGAACCGAAAGAGGATTTTTGGCTGAATGATTTAAGAATGAACAACGTTAAGGTATATTTCAAAAAAAATATAAATCTAAGATGACCAGCCGAACCAGAAGAGGCGCACCTAGGCTAGAGTTTCATGGCACCAAAGAACAGACCCCAGTCCCAGGCGTAACACCGTTCTTCTTTCGTCTACGGTGAAATGTAATACTTTTATCGATAATATTGTAGATAAAACTACGGAAGACAAGTACACCATTGATAAACACATCAACCAACACACGCAGACCGAACAATCGAACTATATCCCATAACAGTATTTTATGAATGTCACTCGGATGTGCAATTGCAGTGCAATTACATGCGCAAACGCACGGGAACAATTGACGCGGGATTTGCATTGAAGGGAGGGCGCGGCTGGGTAATTAGGTCATGTGGAGATGACAGTGGTTACTATGTAGATTAGCTTGTACATTTCAATGAGAAAAAAACGTGTTTTAAAGATTCGTAGAATTAAAATACGGCATTCATGTTTGTAGACTTTGATTTCTTACCTTTGTTCTGTAGAGCGGATTGGAGAAGTCCCAGCCCGGAGCCACGAACAGATATCCACATTTAGATATCTTTCTGCTCGCCTGCAACAAAAAGAAACTAAAATTACAAATCTAATTTATTTAAAAATTAATTTATCGATTAAAATAAAGAAAAGTTGTTTGAAATGTGTAGTGTGGAAATAAGTATAGACAATGTCGTAAAACTTATCGTACTAATATTACCAATGTGAAAGTTTGTAAAAGCGTTAGCGTAAGTTACTCGTTATAACATCAGCTATCTGCCAGTAAAACCCCTTTAAAATCGGTCCTCCCCGTTTTGAAGACAAAAGCCGGAACAAACAGACTGACAGGAACAGGCAACATTAAAAAAAATATAGCAGTGATAGCAACTGCCGATAGAAGTGAAAACTTATAACTCAGAATTTGATATCTTACTTTGGAAATTACACGGGTGTAACCGGAGGGCGTGGCCTGGCCATCATGGCATGGCCATCTAGAAATGCGTCAGCATTTCCCATTGGCTCACGCATTTCGAGATGGCCATGCCATGATGCCCAGGCCACGCCCTTTGAGCATTTCCCATTGGCTGACGCATTTCTAGATGTACCCGTACCCGTAGTCCCGAGTGTACCCGAAGGTTTCTTATCATACCCGAGCGTGACGCTAGAATTCAATTTACACCCCACGAAAAATCTGTCCAGGCGCGCCAAAAGAAGTTTTCACTTCAAAAAAATGCTTAGCAACTACAGTATCTATTACTTTCGTACGCATTCAATGAAAAGTTATTTATTTCGAACACCAGACACTACAATTTAATTGAAATGTATAGATTGATTTGAGTTATGATATTCTTCACGGCCGAATTCGGGACGTGCAGCTTAAAAAAGCTAGTTTAAAAAAGTAAAGATATAAAAAATAACTGCAGAATATGTTTATTGCCCGTCGCCGCCAAAACACAGCGAGTAGGTCGAAGTTGTTTACTTGCTCATGCGAGTGCACCACACCACACCGGCGAGAACGGGGTTACAAGGTTTATGGATTACGAGAGCCGGTGTTGTAACAATAGGACGGGTATTTCGGTGGCGAACGAACATTCTATGGAAATTTCATGAATTCTATGGAAATTTTCTAAGTGCACAAGGGTTATGTACTAGAAAGGAACAATGTGTGTAGTACTGATTTGACTGCCCTAGTGGCTTAGTTGGTAGTAAATCTGCTTCCGAAGCCGTAGGTTGTGAGTTCGAATCACAGATCAGATACCATCGATATAAACCAAAAACTGCGTCTCTGTGTATACCGTAAGTGGTTGGCAAACAACCAATATACTTGACCCCTAGAATCGCTAGCGGCGAGATTTGCTGTGGTTCTACTTATTTTGGTTGTTGACAACGAATAGTGATTGGTAAAAACGTCCGGCGTCCACCGCTTCCGACTAGAACGGAAAGAGTGAGCTCACTCTTCCCAACGATGACATGATTCGGTGCGCCCTGAAGTTTGGGAGGGCACATTTATGTATTGAAATCGTTGTCAGATACCCTGTTCGTTCATTCGAATCTCGAGGTTCGTACCCTACTCAGTGCAAATTTTTGTGTGATGAATACGAATATTTGTTCTGTGTCTGGGTGTTTCTATAATGTGTTTACAATTATAGAAACACTCACTGTAGTGGTAGGACTCTTAGCAGAGTCCGCCTGGGGAAGTACCACACCTTTGTCAGTTATTTTACCGCCAAGCAGTAATGTGCAAACATTACTGTGTTCAGGTTTGAAGGGGAATGTTTCCAGAGAAATTACAGGGCTTAGAGATATAACATCTTAGATCTTTGGGTGACGAGCGCAGTGCGGTGCTAGGTAATGATTTTGGCTCCTCATGTTCTAATAGCTGCGTGTCACTGCTGTTATGTGGCAGGCATGTTGCTTACCATCAGGCACATGTCCGGCTCGTCTCGTCACTCTTTATTTTAAAAATAAAAACTTAGATTTACGTATTCAGAATCTTTATCCAGAATAGTTACCATTGTATCTTGACAACCCATGATCACACTGAGTGTACGACCTACAACAAGCTGTATCATTTTAACCATTCTCTCTCTTTGCTGAACCAATTAGTACAAGTCAAGCGTCCTACAATCATCTCTGTATCAGAAACATCGCCCGTTCCTACTAGTTATCTACTTAACACCACAAAATGGCCTCGAGCCATTTCCAATGCACAATATGAACGCAATTTTATTTCAAAAAACTCAGTTACAAAGTAACACTGTTCGAACTTAATCTTATTACAGTGAAAGAACAAGTTTATTAACATGTGAGCATGTAACTCAAATCATTTACATTGCAGAGAATAGGTATGAAAATTAATAAAAACTAGTTTCAATGTACAATTTATCATGTTAAGGCCGATTTAAACTGAACGAACACAGAGCTAGAGCTGGAACAAGAGCATTCTTTCTCGATCTTTTAGTGTAAACGAAAGATCGTTCTTAGCGTTTTCCATATTATATGTATATTCCATAGAATTTTTGCGAACGCAATCAAAACAACGAAAGAATGATCTACGTTTGTTTACACCAAATGAATTTGATACAGTGGGGATAGAATGAGCATTCGCTCGTCTGATGTAAATCGGCCTTCAGAATCTCAGTCCACTTGAACGTATTTATATCTCTACATATATTATATATATTCACACTAGCTGACCCCGCAAACGTTGTTTTGCCTTAGTGAACAACCCTTGTCACTTAGGGGTATGAAAAATAGCTAGTAGCCGATTCTCATACCTACAGAATATGCATATAAAATTTGGTTAAAATCAGGAATAGGTACAGGGCAGAGCAGGCAGGAATATTTTACAGGGCGAAAATCCGAATTCTGTGTCAACCGTGTTGAAGATACATGGTATCAAGAGAAAGTTCTATTCAAAAACCCAAAACGAAATCCCTGTTTTGAATGAAAGTAATTGGGGGGCAGTCTGACTGGTTAAAGTGCAAATCCTAATCACCACGGCGACACGACACCTAAAGAAAAACAACTGTCAAATCAACGGAAACGTAAAACTGGGTTTACGCAACTATTGGCGTCGGTTGTAAATGTTATGGACATCGCACATCGGATCATTGTAGTGGTTACCAACTCATTGTAGTGGTCCTATTCCTACTAATATTATAAATATGTAAGTTTCGCTATTTGTTGTTCAATCACATTAGAACGGATTGCGTTAAAATTTGAATCACGGTTACAGTATAATGCGGAATGACACAAAGGCTGATTTTTATCGCTGGAAAATTGGGGACGGGAACGGTAATTATTACTTCATCAGTCATTCGTATTATTTGCATGTCGCGGTTCGGTAGTAGAATAGTAGAGAAACGATGTTTTATTAAAGGACTATTATCTATTGCTCTGAAATAACGCCTACTGTCTATCGAACGAAGATGTCGCATTTCCTAAGATGGATACCTACAACACGTCAATGACGGACGTCTACTCTATTTCTACGAAAACGTAATTTCGAAAAAAAACTCGCGACTTTCCTGCTCTTGTTCTACTTCATTTCGTCCGATACAACATTGTTTGACGTTTAAATGTTTTAAGCATACTCTAATTAGAGTAGGCTTAGAACATTTAAACGGACAAAACGACGGATCGAACTAGAATCGGAGTTGGAAAGTCGCAAGTTTTTTTCGAAATTACGTTTTCGTAGAAAGATAGTAGACGTCCTGTTCCCTAAAGTTCGATCAAACAAATAGAAGTTCTATAAATAACCTCGGATAATGTAGACACATCAATACCTATCAGCAAAGTAGACGCTCGATAAGACGTCAACCGCATCAATCGTCTCCGGCATGACGTAACAAGTCAACGGCCTCAGTTGAAAAATGTCCGATAAATAATAAAGTTCTGACAAATGTTTATTGTGAATGCTAACGAGACGTCGAATGTTTATTGTCATTGTGCAATTCAAGTTTTACGGCGTGCGACAGCGACGGAGAAATTGGGACTTTTAATTCTGTAATGTAAAAGATTGCTCATTAATGGCAAACGAGCATAAGGAGCATAAGCTGCTCACTAAAAGTTCCCACTGCTGAGACTCGGGGCCTTCTCACGCATGGAGAGAGTAAAAGCCATAACCCACCACGCTGGCCCAGTGCAGGTTGCTGAATGGCACACGACCTAAACAGATTCAAAGAACATGTCGGTTTCCTCACAATGTTTTCCTTCACCGCTATTAAGTTAGCGACATTACGGACATGACCTCGAAAAAATAGTGGTACGCGTGGGATTCGAACGAGGGGCAGCGGATCGCTAGTTACCGTTCTCCTGACTACACACCTGGGAAAGCTAGGAAAATTTTCGAACTCTAAAAATATTTGGAAAGGTCTAATTTTTTAATTAGTGCGATAATATTTTGCTCTGGTGTAGTTGAAACTTTTGTTCTGAAGAAGTTGACGTTCTGTTCTGGTAGAGTTGAAGTTTTTGTTTGTTCTGACGAAATTGATGTTGAAAATAGATTGAATTTCTACATTGTTAGATAAAAATAAGATGTTTAATTTTGTGTCACGAATTAAATTTAGAATTTTCTGTCCATACCGTACAACTTTTACATCATTTTTGACGTGTAGGTTTTCTAGCAATTTGTAGTTATTTCTTCGTATCACGTAACACGTTAAGTTTACAATCTAGCAAGTATATGTACATTATAGAGACGCTATTAAGTTTGGAATTGACAACTAAAGTGAGCGGTATAATGCCTCTGTTAGAATTGCAAACATGAGATCAGAGATCGAAATAAGTACTAGTCTCATCGATCGTGTACTTACATATATTTATAAGAATAACATACTATTTTGTATTTAGAATCTTTAATTCGATTTAAAAAAAATGTATGCCAAATACAATAGTAATAAATAGGTTCAAATCGAACAGGTCTTGCTGTTTTTTTTATTGTATTCGCATATTTACCAGGGCTTACTTTAACGCTACTTACGAGAACATTCAATAAAATTACAGTTTCCAAGTTTATAATTAGCATTTAGCACCGGTAAGATTAAAGACTGGAATAAAACGGTAGGCTGCTGTTACTCCCTAAAAAAAAGTAGAGAATAACCGTTATTTAAATTCTACGAGGAAGAAATCGCGGGCCGATGATAGTAGTAAATAGGACTAATAGTACAAAGAGCACATACAGTCGTGTAATGTGAATCGAATCCACGCCACTCACTGCCACCGCATCAGTGATCAGACTATCAGAGAGAATCATGGAAATATTGAAAATGAGCAGTATACTATCAGAGAGGATCATGGAAATATAGAAAATGAGCAGTATACTATCACAGAGGATCATGGAAAGATTGAAAATGAGCAGTATACTATCAGAGAGGACCATGGAACGATTGAAAATGAGCAGTATACTATCAGAGAGGATCATGGAAATATAGAAAATGAGCAGTATACTATCACAGAGGATCATGGAAAGATTGAAAATGAGCAGTATACTATCAGAGGATCATGGAGATATAGAAAATGAGCAGTATACTATCACAGAGGATCATGGAAATATAGAAAATGAGGAGTATACTATCAGAGAGGATCATGGAAATATAGAAAATGAGGAGTATACTATCAGAGAGGATCATGGAAATATAGAAAATGAGCAGTATACTATCAGAAAGGATCATGGAAATATAGACAATGAGGAGTATACTATCAGAGAGGATCATGGGAATATAGAAAATGAGGAGTATACTATCAGAGAGGATCATGGAAATATAGAAAATGAGCAGTATACTATCAGAAAGGATCATGGAAATATAGAAAATGAGGAGTATACTATCAGAGAGGATCATGGAAATATAGAAAATGAGGAGTATACTATCAGAGAGGATCATGGAAATATAGAAAATGAGCAGTATACTATCAGAAAGGATCATGGAAATATAGAAAATGAGGAGTATACTATCAGAGAGGATCATGGGAATATAGAAAATGAGCAGTATAGCAGCCCCGTCCCGCCCGCGTGTCAACACGCACTCCAATACGCACTGCATTTTACGAGCGACGTCTGAATAGGCCCTGTTTATGGACCGAGTTCAGACCGCAGTATAGACACCATAACAGCAGACTAGGAGAAACCAGAGGCATCACTGAGCACCGGACGACAGTCGAAGTGATAGCCTTAGACTAGGACTCGTATTTCCCAATGAATTATCAAAAGAATCCAGAGACAACCTAACCTAACAACATCTGGTTATTAGAGATCAATTTCGAATATAAAAGGATAGTTAGTATTAAGTCGTCACCGCTTGACATGAACGGGCCTTATAATAGCGTTTTCAGCCGATTCTCCTATCATAAATATTATTATAAATATGTTTAATTTAATGTATACTTGTTATTACAGATCGTGCAACATTGGTAGGTAAATCTTAATTTAAAAACTGCGTTCAGAACTGGATACCATACTTGATTTAAAATATATTATACATATACACCATCATCACTATCTCATCTCTATTTACTCGTAGTAACGATGGAGATGAAGGTTGTACAGCGAATCAAAGTCCTGCTAGTGTTCTGAAAACAGTTTTAGTGTTCACATCTCAAGAATCTTTCACATCTGTTCTTTCCCTAATCCATGTCATGATCCTCATAAAAACTGATATAGCAAGTTAAATTGTACGATAATTTGTAGTAGCTGGCCCCTAGACCAGCAGTGGTTAATTTTAAATACCTATAAACATTTTTACAGGTTTATTTTATTGCCATGTGTAGATTTCAAACTGCAATAATACACGTGGGATCGCGAACGCATTATATTGTCCATATATTATTTAAAATGGCCATATACGATTTGTAAACAAGACTATTTCTTATTAAGGTTTACTGAAATGGGGCAAAAAATAAAACAGTACAACACAAGATGGTGGTCTATTTCCAGATATATTAAAAAGGATGCAACATTACTGGCAGTTATCTAAGAAATGGTTAATTGTGGGAGATGAGTCGACCACAATTTAAGACTCTGTCAAAATTTGTATTTTATACGAAAAATTAAACTTATTCTTATTATTTTCAATTATTTAAAGAAGCTTATTTTTATCGAAGACCGATTCGCAAATTTTTTTAACCGACTTCAAAAAAGGACCTTTCTTAATGCGACCGTATTTGTTTTTTTTCTACTTTTTTCTCTCTTTTTTAAATCTAGTAATCTGTACGTTTACTGCGAAACACGCTGTATCATTGGAGAGTACCCACATTATTTGAACAAATATCATTCAAAAAGTTTATTGTTTGTTTAATTATGAAGTTGAAATTAGATGTACAAGTGCATCATCATCACAAGTTACAAAGGTGAAGGAAAAACATCGCGATGAAGCTTGTTTCAAGAATATTTTGTAGTTATGCGTCATCCACCAACCAGCACTGGACCAGGCCTCTTTCACTCCATGTACTTGCGCGCGATAAGTACCTACCGGCCGCCGGGCAGTCGACTGCTTATTTCTCAGTGGGTTGCCGACAGCCGCGCGGAGCGTTCGTACGCGAGTACGTCATTGAACGCCCTTATACGTCTCAAAAGTCTACCTGAAGAAGCAAGACCAACGGCAGAATTTGTAGAGAAAATTAACAATTTGTTCGATGTTTTAAATTCAAGTTCAGTCAATGCCACATGTAAATTTCAAAGAGCTTTTTCGTTCAAAAAATACCAACTCGATGTGTTAGAAGAAGCTATAACAACATTCACACATTTAAGAGCCATCGATTCAAAAAAAGGTGCTGATAATACAAACAGGATAAAAACATTTAAAAATTTACAAATAACTATCCAATCCATAAAAATGCTATGCAATGATATGAAAAAAGAAGGATTTAATTACGTTTTTACAAGACGTCTTAATCAGGATAGTCTTGAAAACTTTTTTGGCACCGTGAGACAGCAGGGGGGAAACTGCCGCGATCCTACGGCAATTCAGTTTCAGAGAGCTTTTTTAAAACTGTTTCTGTCAAATATGTTGAAGAACTCTCCAAACACAAACTGTGAAGAAGACGTTTGCGAACTACTTCAAAAACAAAATGATTTTTTTGATAGGTCTACACCCAGAGAACCTACCCGCCGTCGTACTGCACCTTCAGCAGTCGCTTTAAATGGTGAAACAGACTATCGTTTCGACTTGCCTACTGAAAATGCTTTAGTATACATATCCGGATACTTACTTTATAAATGCAGTAAGAAGCATACCTGCCCAGAGTTCACCTCAGAATTAAATAATATTCCTAATGTCGATGAATCCAGAATGTTCATTCATTTTAAAGCTTTCAACAAAACATCGTCTTTTTATGGAAGTTTAAAAGTACCTTCAGATTCCTTTTACGATTATATAAAAAATCTAGAAATCACATTTGTTAAAAAATTTGAAATTAACATGAGACAAAAACCCGGTCGCAAGCTCCTTGATCTTTTAAAAAATATTCCATTTAACTCCCCTTGCCCTTGTTTCCCACAAGAATACCTACTTAAATTATTTATACGATTCAGAATATTTTCCACAATTAAGTTTAATAACCGAGAATTTCGCCAAGGCAAAAAATTTATTAAACATTACATCAAAATAAAACATTTGTAAGTTATGTATAATTTCTTGATAATTAAAAAATAAAACATGTTAAAACAGAAGAAATTCTTTTTCTTTCAATTATAAAGTTTACTGCAAATACCTACTGACATATATATCGAAAGAGGCAGCCCTGACAATCTACGCTGAGCACGTGGCGGCGCGCACCTACAGAGCAAAGTCAACTTTATGTTCGTAAGCTTTGGTTCATTTTGGCTTGCAACGTCTAGCTACTAGAGGGAGTAGGTTATTATAGCAGTAGGTATTGTCATTTTTCCTTGGAGTGATTTATCTGTTACGTAGTAACTTTATTAATCTGTGACTGGACTAGCATAGTGGGACTGGGATTATGTATGGCCTTGACTCCTTGCGAGAGAAGACCCCGAGACCCAGCAGCAAGACTTAGTGCTCCCTTATGCTTCCTTAAGTTGGTTCTCGGCATTACGACGCATGTAATCCGTATTTTACTAATATTCTACTGAATGGCCCCTTTCCTCAACGTCCGCCCTAAGTGCCCTAACCGTCGCCGTTCGTTCCACATACCTGTGCCCTACATATACGTCACCAGTCGAATAGTGCGTCATAATGGTGACAGTATAACCCATAGTTTCTATGTAACTAATCGTCGATGGGGACACTCCGTAACAGATAGCACCCATAAAAACTACGGTTGAATCTGTGGCCCCGCCATAGTAACTATGACTCAGTCTCGGCGAAGCACGCGCTTTCCCGTTAGAACATTGTGGACTGGGAAACTGTAGTTTTCTTGTGATTGAACTGGACGTGCGGTTCGTGGTTACTGCTTTTTTTATTATTTTTGTTTAAATTTAGACTAAATTGGTTTGGTACCTAACTCGCAAAATGTCAAGAGACGATGATAGCATAGATAGATAGATAGTGACATTCCAAAGGTTTGACGGAGAATTGACTCCACTTTAGTAATAGAAACGTCTTGGCTGTGGAATGCGTTGCCTGAGTGGGCTTTCCCAATGGTTACAATCTTGGTGTCTTCAATCAATCAATCATTTATTCCATAACACAAAGCTGACAAAGTACGAGTAAACTAAGCATTTACCATGTTAGGGTATGGCAATTTATAACAATTATAGTTAATATTACCATACGCTTAGAACTAAACAAAATACTATTGCTTCAAATCTAAGTGAGCGGGCGCCATCGTAGACCTCATCGTAACTTAACATCAAACCAGATGGTGGTCAAGTCTAAACCTATCATTATTAAAATAAAACTATAGATAGAGTTCTACGAAAACAAATAAATAAATATGACATTCAATAGTTAGCGGTACACCGCGGGACGCAGCTAGTTAAAAATAATCATGTTTTATTTCAATGATAAAATTTAATTTTCAAAAAATTCACCGTCATATTACTCCATACCATATTTCTCGTCCGCTAGCTACCTACAGTAGTCTAGCGCTGGCCCACATGTCTCCTCTAACCGGTATGCCATTGTTTGAGTGAAAATATGTTAATTTGTCACTACCTTCGACCTACTGAGTCAAAGGTACAGCTGTTCAGTGCTACTTTCCAGCTAAGGAGAGGGTTTCACTGTCGTAAACAATCACGAGGTGTTTACACGAGACTGTGTGGGTACGGTGAGAAGTGACGCAGTTATTATCTGTTGATCGAGGTTCGATTCCGACCACACTGATTGATTGATTACTTCTTATTTCTCTACGATTACGTTGTTGTTTCTTTAGTTTACACATTACTACCAGTGCCTCGCGGTTTTACCCGAGTAGTTCCCGTAAATTTCTCGCGATGAAAAGTAGCGAATGGTACTACTCCAGACTTATTATCTTGAACCAAATTTCATCGAGATCCCTTTATTGTTCATAGAGAAATTACAAAGCAAAGAGTTAAATCATGTTATATATCTTGGTGAACTATGAGTGGGTCTGGTTATATCGAGCATAGTGCAGTGTTACTCGTAGGCATTGATTTGGACTCCTCCGGCCTTATTTCCATAACGCGAACTTAAGGGGGCGCCTAAAGCCAGAAAACGAAAAAAGGACATTTTCGACGCCGCTCACTGAAGTTAAGAAACTAAAAACTATGACAAAAAAAATATTGACGTGTGGGTACAATCAAGAAGAAGCACAATAACCGAATAGAATTTTAAAAATAGATCAGAGTTTTTTACAATAAAAAAATAAAAATGACACCGAAAAAACCCGTTTTAATTCGAGTACTCGAAATTATCAGCGATGACCCCCCACATTATTTTTTGGTAATAAAATTCCTATTTGTACGTTCTAGTAAAGTAACCGAACACTTTTATAAATGTATGTTTAGTTATTGAGTAATTAAATAAAACTTGGTCAAAAATGGACGCCTGATTAAATATTGATTTTCCCTCCAAACTGTGTCATGCTATTCTCGACTTTATGACCATCACATTAAGAAACGCGTCGCGCGGGTGAAATCTGATTTTTTCCTGGCTTTAGGCGCACTCTTAAGTAAGTAACCCTTAGATAAAGAATTCTATTAAGGTATTTAATTCTAGAGGTAGAACTTTGGTTCTACATGAACAAAATGTCTGATTCGTGCCTAAGTAAGTACTAGAACTAAAGTCTTCGTTTTGGAATAAGGCCGTTCAAGTCTGAATAGTTGCGTGGTAGTAACTGTACTGCTCACCACGAGGTGCAGGTCTTCCTCATTATGCCACTATATTCTATATATTACAAAGGTATATTTTTCAGTTTTACTAAAAGCATTTGACTAAACGAACTGAACATTGTAACCATTGATCCATACATTTGGAATCCCTCTAAAAATGTTAACGTAAAGAAACCAAATCCCCAGAACGAATGGTCAGCGGCTTAGGACTCGAAAATGAATGCGTTCGGAAGTCGCTACCGAATGTCGCCGTAATCTGAGTTTTATGAGTAGGTTTTGGAAGTTTTTTTATGAGTTTGGAATGCTTAGGAATGGTGGACACTGGGTGGAAATCAGAAATTATGATATAATAAATACGTTTTAAGTTATCACGTTTCTTCACTGCACTTAGTGTTTAATAGGTAATAGTTTTAAAACTTTTAACAAAACAAAAAACTTATAACATTAAAGCATTACTTACCTAAACTTATAACTATAGATACTAACGCAAATACGTAAACTTAACCCTAAAATATAACACGACGCATACTCTAAGTTTACCTGGCGTTGATTTACATTAGGTATGGCCAGAAAATTTTCTTAAAGGATAAAAATCAGTATCCAGTGAAATTTGCCAAGTCTGCCGATGTTAAAGATGACGATATACATTAACAATTTTGCATAGTCAGTTTGTCAATCCCATGGTGGCCTGGAAGATATCAATTTTCAGCGACAAGACTACTAGTTGTTCAACATGTCTTATTGTTACCCGACTGCGCGACGCAAAGGAGTGGTAATGTGTTTAACAGTCTATGTATGTATGTATGTATGTATGTATGTATGTATGTATGTATGTTTGTATGTTCCTTTGAGGCACTATACAGACCAAACGCCTGGGCTGATTTTTATGATTCACACGTCAATCGATTCCTCTTAATCTGGCGAGTGACACTAAAGACATGACATTAGTGTAAATCCAATATGGCGGATTCAGGACGCCATATTGTCCAAATAAAAAAAATGAAAATCACCAAAATATGTCAAGAGGGGTATCGTTGAATAGGTATTTGAAAATAATGTTTAGCTTTCTCTCAATGTTTTTCGATTTGACTGACCGTTTAGGATGTATATCGATTTAAAGTTGAGTAACAACCATTCTCACATTTATAGGTTTTTAGGTAGCAGAAAACTTCGTATAACTAACTGTACGTGTGAATGTAGATGGACATTATATACTAATGTATCTAGTAGGCATCGATATAAATCAATAGATGTGCCCTGAGAATCTTGCAAATTGGTAATAAACTGCGTCTCTGTATGTATCGTAAGTGGTTTACAAACAACCAATCTACTTGACCCCTATAATCGCTAGCGGCGAGATTTGCTGTGGTTCTACTTATTTTGGTTGTTGACACCGAATAATGACAGGTAAAAACGTCCGGCGTCCACCGCGTCCTGTAACCGACTAGAACGGAAAGAGTGAGCTCACTCTTCCCAACGTTGACATGATTGCGTGCGCCGTGAAGTTTGGGATGGGGCCCATCTTGGGTTCTACGATCTATGCTAGTAGGTATATTGGACTACCTTTTTTTCGTACGTGCAGGTACGTAATAGTGGGAACACGGAACCGCTCTCGGATTGCTCCGCCTCGGTTGCCCATCTCCAACTTCAAACGATTTAGTAGGTACTCAACGTCAATCGAAAACCTATACTAACACAAAACTATAAATATGAATTACATGCAGTAGAAAATCCTACATATTATATCAGTAGAAACGAAGACATTTGGTCAACAACCAAAAGATGCATATTATTATGTTGAGCATATTAACATTCACAACATTGTTCATAACTAAAAAGTATGAAATAAAAAATATAATTTAAAAACTCAAAAACCCGACTGCGTAAAAAGTGAACCAAACTACGTACTCGCATACTAAAAAAAAACTGAAAAGAATAAAACAAGCATTTAGATTTCTGGTGGTCTAGAATTCTATAATATGTTATTGTATTAATACTATTGAAATAAATACAATATTTTCTAATAAAAGAACATTACAACTGAACAGTCGGGATCCATTATTATTCGACATACAATGTAATTGTTCAATGGATCCCGACTGTTCAGTTGTAATGTTCTTTTATTAGAAAATATTGTATTTATTTCAATAGTATTAATACAATAACATATTATGATATTATACAATTCTAGACCACCAGAAATCTAAATGCTTGTTTTATTCTTTTCAGTTTTTTTTTAGTATGCGAGTACGTAGTTTGGTTCACTTTTTACGCAGTCGGGTTTTTGAGTTTTTAAATTATATTTTTTATTTTCCAATGTTGTACATATCATTTATTGGTGTAAACATATCGCGAAAAAATAACAGTGACGGGAACTACGAGAGCAAAAAGGAATTACTGAGATCGTTAGTATTAGATCGAAATTCGTATTAAAGAGATAGTACGCCAAGTTCAAAACATCCAAGAATAAAGGCATGGTCAGGTAGTGTGCACGGCCCTCATGTGCGGTCACCTCTACCCGTGGCTTATGACCGCACAGCATAAATATGTCGCGCGACAGCCGTAAAACCACTGGAGCATGGGATCACTGCCCATTACACTTGATTATCCCTTCAAATCGGAGCGAGAAATAAGCGGAAAGCGATTGAAGAGAATACATAGATAGATAGATAGAAATAACTCTTTATTGCATTTAATTTCTAAGATACAGAAAATTTAATGAAAGTAGTAATTCGCAACCTAAGAGCGATTTCTTCCAGGCAACCGTTGAATGGAAAAGGATATATGAATAGAGGGGGATGGCAGAGCTAACATTCACATTCCCAAACCTTACTTCAAGGTACCTAGGCATAATTTGGTATAGGACTAAGTTTCTACTTCAATTTAATTTTATTCCAAAATGCACAGACATCCACGCGTACCCAAAACTGTGTACATACAGACTTAACATTTTTGTGTGTCTTACTGCCGTAATCCGATCCAAAAAGCTGCAAACTTTTTGGATCACGAAAGCCTTGAGTAAGTTTTCGGATTACGGCAGTAAGACACACAAAAATGTTAAGTCTGTATGTACACAGTTTTGGGTACGCGTGGATGTCTGTGTATCTTTGTGCCCCAAAGTTCCTAAACGAATGAACCAATTTTAAAGCGGTTTTTATTTAAAATCACGTTAAGGCTACTAAGGTGGAGTGTTTGCTTAAACCGATTCAGCGATCAACTTGTAGATATGCGGCGATGTTCAAAAATTGTAACTCTTTTACGGACAAGGGAGTTACGAAACCTCGCTGCCGCCTATGCCTTGGACGCACAATTTAGAAAAATCCACGACTAATATTATAATTGATGGAGCGACTAACGCGACGTAAAGCAACATTATAGCGACATATCACTCCATTCATCTTTCATTAGTTATTTATGGCTTTTTTAATGAGATAAACTGTTTAATTGTGATTTAGACCCAGGTTTCTGAGATTCAGCCGAGATTTGGCTGCCTTTGAACGACCGAAATACTTAAAATATTTAGGAGGTGACATTTTTATGAGACATTTTAAACATTATGACTAATATGGAAAATAATGTGATGCAGACCATCAATATATTAGTATTTATTGGATTCCGAGGTTTTGTGAAAACCCGAAGGCACCTGTCATTTTTGTATTTAAATGCAAGATGATTTTAAGAGCAAAACTTATATAAAGTTTTCACAATATTTTGTTAACTAGTATGATTCCAGGCCTGTTTATGTGTGTGACATCATGTCAAATATGACCATCAAATCAACGTAACGTCTATTTGCCCGTAAGTTACCATGGAGAAATTACTGAAGCCTTTGGAAAGGAAGATACTCTGACGATTTCATTATGATTTATGGTAACGGTGTCGAAGATCTCTCTCGAGTACTATCGTTTCTAACGCGATTTCATCAAGAGCGGTCGAGCAACCCAAACATGGTGTCGCTCATTATCAGATCGCGTGCGCTCGCGCAGCTCAGACACGATTACTTTGAAAGTGTAAATAATTTTATTCTGATTGCGATTACGGTTGCCGGTTTAAGAAATTTCCATAGTTTTGTTTGAAAAAATGCTGTTGTAAGGGAATTTTTAACCTACAATTAGATCTAACAGATTGCTGAATGTTGTAATCGATTTTATCAGTGTTAAACAAAAATTTTAGAGAAGTCTTAATTTATTTCTACAGCGTAAATAAAACATTTTGTAATAGATTAGACATTTCAATTTCAAACATTTAGTGTTTCAACTGTGTGTGTGTGTGTTTGGTGTTTCCTAAAATATACAGTGATTAGTTATATTTTACGAGCGATTTGATTTTACATGTGTATACACATAAAAAAACCTGTAAGCGATAATAGTACCTTTTATGGCAGTAGGTATAAGTAATTGTTTTCATTGTAATCATTCTGGTGTGGAATATTTTTCTATCTATCTGTCGTGCCTATCAGCGGCGAACGTGGCCAATTTCGATACAGGGTACATGTGAATAAGATTTTATTGGGGAAATTGAGACTGCACCTGGCAACTCCGATTACGCTAATCGATAGTTTCCCGAGTGGCGGGGCGTGCAGGTCGCAGGGTCGTGGGAACCGGGGACTTGCACTTTCGATGCGCGCGCGCCGGCTAGTCTGCTAGTCTGCGCCGAGTAATCGGCCATCAGGCGCGGACCAGAATAGGGAAAGCTGCGGAAGCAGGCTAGACGTAGCGCGTTTTATTAAACCGAATAATATCTTGCTGTCTTCAAATCGAGAGTGAATCGGTTTCTTCTACGTAAGAACGTGATCGTGGATCGCATCGTCGCTTAACATCAGGCGAGACGGCGGTAAACCAAACGAAGAAGAAAGAGGAGTGTCATAGTAGACAAAAGTTTGACGTATTTGTGTATTTGTAGCATCGTAGCTCCTAAAGTGATGGACCAATTTCTAAGCGGTTTTGCGCTAACGGCTCATTATATTCGATAAAGCGATATTTATCATTCATACTGTGAAATTGTGTAACACTTCACCTAAATTAGTGTTTCCCACTTTCCCAGGTACAACCTGCGTGTCTTTAAATGCACAATAAATTCTTTAACACATATTTTCTAAGAAAGCGTGCTCCATCCTAGACCGGAGTATTGCTTAAATTTGACTATTCGTGGTTAAATGCTAGCCTATCTGAATTTATAAAGATCCAGTGTCATGATGTTTGTTCCCAGTGACTGTTCAGTAACATTTCTCTAAGTTAACCGATGGGTATTCACAATAGTTCGCATTAATTAATTTGGTCCAACTTGAAAGATAATGCTTTTATTTTGACGAACGGTATTTGTATCACAATATCCGAGCGAAGCAGGAACGGGTCGCTTGTATATTAATTCTTATTTATTTATAGTTTGTCTAATTTTTTTTTTATAATTTGTATCCTTATTTCAACTAAACCAAAAAAAGAGGTGAAGATTATTTTTTTGTGACAGGTGGACAAGAGCTGGACTGTGTGGTCACCATAATGAGTGAAAGAGACGGGTAGTTAAACTTTTACCAAATAAAAAGTAAACCTATCTTAGGTAGGTAGGTAGGTACTATGTTTTTAAACTGCTTGAGAATATTTTCTAAAAATTGACAAGACCATAGACAAACGCCAGCGAGGACAATACAAATGAAATAGCTAAAAGATGTCATCACTTTTATCAAAATTAAATAGTTACTAAATATTTTGAAATATTCTTTACTGTACGTTGGTGGAAATACTGAACTATGAAATAAATTCACACGATAGTAATTAAACTCTTATCTTAATCGCGACGTAGGGCTTAATAAACCGTTATTTTTTACGAGTTGAGATGTAAAACGTCGTTTTAATTACCGTTTCGTGGTTAACAGAAAAGATAAACAAGTGTCAATGGTTAACAAAACGACAACATTTGACAAAAAAATACTTTTAATAATAATTTAGGAAAGTTGGACGCAATTTCGCAGTATCCGAAAGAGTATCTACTTTTTTGTTAATTTTAGAGGAAAACAAAAATACTGCTAAAATTCGTCATTTCGAATTTCACAGTTTTCTTAAAACAATTTTGTTTTTTGATGCCTATCTACAAAAAAAAAATTGAAAATCTGTGAAATTCGAAATAACGATATTAGCAGTATTTTTACTTTCCTCTAAAATTAAGAAAATGTAGATATGGTCATCTGACTCTTACACTGCTGCGATTTAATGGAACCTTTGCCCAGCGCCAACTCATGTTGCTTAAAACAACAATAAAATAAGTTTATCTGCGCATTAACAAAGGAATTGGGTTAATTACGAATTATTACATCAAGCATTCAAGACTAATGTAATGCATTTCACGCTCTACAATTCTAGAAATCTTCTACACGGCCCCAAACAAGCGTAAACAGCCTACGAGAATATCAATGAAGTTTTCTAATTTTCGCATCATTACCTCTAAGCGTAGATTAATGCATAGTTGAATATTTGATGAACATTATACTGACCAACTTTTAAGCAGTCGATTAAATGATAGTACTAAAGTTTGTATTTTTTTAAATAAAGAGTGACGAGACGAACAGGACGTGTGCCTGATGGTAGCATGCCTGCCACATAACAGCACTGACACTCAGCTAGTGGAACATGAAGAATCCAAATCATTACCTAGCACTGCACTGCGCTCGCCACCCAGAGATCTAAGTTGTTATATCTCTAAGCCCTGTAATTTCTCTGGAAACATTGCCCTTCAAACCGGAACACAGTAATGTTTGCACACTGCTACTTGGCGGTAGAATATCTGGCAAAGGTGTGGTCCTTCCCCAGGCGAACTCTGCCAAGAGTCCTATCAGAGTACGAGTATATATAGAGTATTTGTAGTGGTACTCTACAGAGTCGCTTTGGGCACTTTTGCCTATCATCCTGCCGTCATTCTACTTTATGTTTTTTTATTAATACTTTCCGGTTTAAAAGACAATGTTTCCAGAGAAATTAGAGAGCAAAAAGAGAAATCATCTTACACCTCAGGGTAACAAGTTCAGCGTAGTGCAGTGATTTCACCATGTTCAGAAGCTGTATGGCACTGCTGTTATGTACCGAAATGTCCTTTACTTAGGCGCACGTCTTGCACGTATCTTCACTACTATATCAAATAAACCAAAACCTCTATTTGAAGTTCTAAAAAAGACAGACAGACGGACAGAAACGCTTTATTTATGCACACCAGTATAATAAATCAAAATATACAAAACATTAAATACTTATAACTAGTGCCATAAATGGCGGGCTTATCGCTAATATCGATTTCTTCCAGGCAACCATTAGTGGCAGGAATCAAACAAAGAAACAGTAGAGTAAAAACGAATTATGTTAAGATTACGATGGTGGCGCTTTCAATTGAAAAAGTAAGATGTAGCAAAGTCGTATTTAATGTTGTATCAACAGGTTTGGAAAGCAGCTGCGGGCAACCCGTAGAATAAATGGTAGTACATTATGATGTAACACTACGTTTGACAATTTATGGATGCGCTTTGCGGAGCCACTAGCAAAGACATCAGCTATACTAGTATTTCATCTAGTTTCACTTATGACCCGACTTCAGGCAAGTAATCTTGTATAGTACATAACTTTTAGGTAGAAACGACTACCCGTTTGCACACAGTTTCCATTGAGTCTCTATTGGAAAAGTCTCTACGGAAATTATGTAAGATTTGACTTTTTGAAAGAATTATATTTGTTTGGTATTTTGACATTGACGTATCCATTGTAATGTACGAGTATCTCTCTACTTAGTCTGTGATTGTAATAAAATCTAAGAAATAACCATTACTTGTTAGGAATCGTAATAAATCCGAAGGAATAGTTCGTAATGTTCTTGCCACCAAACACAATACTTTGAAGTCCCAAGTCGAAAGCTTTTGAAATCTGTTTGGCCCTGAACGTTATATTACTGCGCTGAATTATCGGGAGCTTATTAAATGGCAATGTCTTTACACATAGATGTACCTAGATGAGACATTTTATTTTTGTCTCAGGTATATTATTGTTTCCGCCTATTTTGTCCGAGTCTGTAAAGACTTCTGGTATGACTATTCTTCAGACATATTTGCAACTCACAGCTTCTTATGATGTAGTCAAGGATAATGAGAATGAGCTTGTCTAGACTCTAGTACCATACTGAGTAACAATATGCAAGTGATCTAACCTAGATCCCTGCTAGCCAAGTCTGTGTCCAATGAATGTATTGAGCGGTGCAAAGTTCGATGCACTCCGGGGGGGCGTTCCGAACTTGTCACGGAATCGCTACCGACACAATTATCGCATCTAGACCACTCTCACTGCGGCAAAAAGTACAACGAGACGCAAAGAAAGCCCGAGCAGGTGCGGCACCATTTCACTTTCCAATGACTTATCTTCCGAACCCGCTCCAAGCGAAACCAGACTCTCGCCACAACAAAATATAACTCATTTAACTTTGAAATTTGACCGCCCTGAGTCAGTGGGCACTTCATTATCAAGATTTACGAGAAACCCTTTAAAAGCGGTTAATTGTAAGTTCATTTTCACTTTCTAACAAAATTTGTGTTTATTTGTAAACATTTTTTTGGAAACAATGTAAATTTACACGCAGTGCATACTTACATTAAGTAGAAAAAATAAACAACGAATGTTCTTAATGGCTTAATCAGATGTTACAGAACACAAACAATAAAATCTGAAGTCTTTACTTTTTTGACTAGCCACAAAATGTCGCTCGCGGCTTCCTAATTTAAAAGCATTGCAAATAAAGTAATAAATAACGCCCAGGTTAAGAATAAGCTAGTCGAATTTAAATTGCATTTCTAAATTACAGACGATTCCGCGGTCAAAACTATCGTTTACATCTCAATTGTGGCCCATAGACTGCGGCTCATAAGCGGCCATTGTGGCGGGGATGCGCGCGCAAGAAGCGACCGCCTAATGATGGACCATTTAGCGCAATATCGCGCCGATCCAATTGAGACGTCGGCCACATTCTGACAGATCTCTCTTTTTTATGCGCCGATCTAGAGCCCCCACCATCACAAAACACGACAGACGCGCGGCGCCACTATTACATCTTAAACGATATTCAAAAGCAGTCACTATCAAGTAGGTTCAATCAAATTTTTCATCACACTAAGTTACATATATGGTAGTGAGGAGTCCGTCTGGCTGACTAGCAGAGTAAAGCGAATGTAAATAGCATATTTTTTACGGCGAAAATCGAGATTAAACAAACATTGGAACACTTTCATGAGGATTTCAAGATGACAGCTTTATTCTCATTTTTTGTCTCTCGAATTTAGCAACATCTACCATTTTACATTTCGCCATTCATTGCAAAGTATAAACTCACGATTTTTGACATGTAGTACTTTCGAATTTGACAGGTTTTTAAAAAGGCATTGAAGAAGACAATCTGATGATGCAAGAGTTAATTGATGCCATCGGAAATTAAATAACATGCGAATTACAAGCGGTTTTTATCAAAGCTTTATGTAACGAGGAAGTGGGACCAGCTTGACCGACCGTGTCAATGCGCCGTTAGATTATGCGAATACATGAATGGGAAAGAAATGTGGGAATGAAAAGCAATCATGTTGAAGCCCTTAATATTGACTCGATTTACTCTGTGTTTCTTTTTTTCATTTGAGAATATTCCCGGCTAGTTATTTAGTTAATAGCTGTACACTTATAAGTACTACTACTAAGTAGCTACTAGGTTCTAGTTATGGCTCAGAGCATAGTTGTATTGAAAAGTTTACATGTCGGAATCAGCTACCAATGTATGAAACTAAACGTATCTGGCTGAAATTCCGAACGTTGATTTATTTCGGCATAAGAACTATAAAGGTATTTTATCCTGGAAAATACATTATGTAGAGTTCTTTAGTTCGTTTTCTAAACTCTACTATTACGAAAGTATGTAAACAATACTTATTTATACTTTGTATTGACAAGAAAATTGATTCAAAATATCTCTATACTTTGGATATCCCTTAAATTCCTTTATATCAGTATAAGTGGATGCATTTTTTTTTTAATTTGCCGTGACTCGTCCGCCATGAATTTTCGCCCTGAGAAAATCTCCATTAAAAAATACATCATTTAAACTAAACGTAATTGATATCAAATCCGACAGAGTAAGTAAAATTAATAAAAAAATATATTATAAGGGTAAAAAAAATGTCATCGGGTCTACGCCCTTCAATTCTGTTTTGAACTTAAAAGCTATGACTAGTTGAGTAACATGGCATATGCGGAAGCACATCATACATGCATCCATGGCTGTTGTAACAGGTTCATGACGATGCTTCAAATACTAAAGGTCAACTATTTCGGGTATCGAATTATTTTGTAGAAAATACCAATAAAAGTGAGTCAGTAAAATTTCATAATATTAACTTTATGAATGAAGTAGAGAGGAGGAAAACGAATGAGGGTCAGCTAGTCAATGTCAAGCTGTAACAATATAATAAGTAATTTACACCCACTACTTTCAGTTCGCGCTGATGGATGCGTAATAACTACTATTTCATATGATTACGATGTAATATACCTAGATATTTTAATGCTTTTTCAATTACAACAGAAATTCCTATGATTTTCAATTAGTTGTGTAAGTAAATAGACTTTCCGATACTTAAATAATCTAATCTTCTGAAGAATTATCGATAAAGGGAGAAATGCGTCATTGCAGCTCCGCTACACGCGTGCTAGGTACATTTTGGCCTACTTCCAAGTCACAATATTTCAAAGGTTTTAAGTTTGTTTTTACAAAATTATCTATCATGTGCCCTGGAAGAGGTAAAAAGACGAGCTCGAGTCCTACAAAAAGGATTAGTCCTCACAATATGGACCGTAGGAAGTTAAGATGAATCTTTTGTCTAATATTGGACCTATCGCACATTTTCAAGATTAAACATTTTTTAAGTGTTTCAAAATGGCCCATATTCGTCCACATTTAGAACCAGAAGCTGTCAGCGAGCTGTAGTTACATATAAGTAAAGTTTTGACAATTCCTCTCACTGACCAATCTCTCCAATTGCTCCAAGGTCTACAATGTTCATAACTTGTCTGCCTTATCATTATTATTTGATTATTATGCTAATCAAATACCTATTGCTGACTGCTATTTGATAGCAATGTCATAAATTCGTTTCGGACCAATGATTTGTGATATTGTTTGATTGTTGAATTTTGACGTAGGCATTTTACCTTGGCACTAGTACGGGTTATTGATTTGATTTATACGCATATTTTGATTGGACAAATATATTTACTCTTGAGTCTTGTCACGTACGCAATATACGAGTATGTAAGAATATGTAGGAAAAACTGAATTCAGAAGACACAACGTAGGTCTGTATGCAATTTGGCAAATATCTTTTTGAAGTGAAAACTTCTTTAGGCGCGCTATGGACAGAATTTTCGTGGGCTGTGAAATGGATTCATGATCACGTGATCATCACGCTCGGATATGATAAGAAATTTCGGGTAAGCTCGGGATGCTAGAGCGAGAAAGATAATGTGGTCAACAAACGTGCCAGACCGAGAAGAATAATTGTTAGAGGAGGACATGGGACAATAGATACTCTCTCTCTCTCTCTCGCTGCTCGCTACCGGTTACCAGTGTTGACACTTTAGCGACTTTGTCGCTGAAACTGGCGAATTTTTAAAACCTTTTTAGCGGATTTAGACGACGTGTTACCGACAAAGGGGAATATACTAGTGTAGTGTAGAAGGTTGGAGAAGGAAAAAGTTTATGTATTCTTCCAGACTGTTATTCCCTTAATAATTCAATCAAAACCGGCGACTTTGTTTCATAACTATTTGGCGACAAGCCCAAAATCATAGTGGCAACACTGACGGCTACCAACTCCAAAAGACTTTTCTTTGGGCGGGAAAACACGACGGGTGCTTTATAATTTTCACAATCAAATTAATTAGTTTTGCTGTGTAAATATTTCGTTTCTTTCGTGTAAATATTTAGTTTTGTATACATATAGTCAATAGTATAAATAAATATGAGCGTCGCTAGCGACGGGGGGGGGGGGGCGACCCCGTCGAACAGACCAGAAAAAGAAAACTTTATATAATATTTACTTTAATTTCTGGCTTGTTTTACTCGTTTATTCAACTAATACGATCCATAATATTTTATTATAATACGACATACCTACCTAATACAAAAATCAGCTAATGAAGTTTTCACTTCTGCCGTGTGGTCTTAAGCACACACCTTTTTGTTTATACAATACTTTGTCTATTAGACAAAGGCATTGTACCATGTATATATATATATGGTACAATGCCTTGCCCTTGCACCTTGCCCTTTTTCTATCGGAATGCTCATAACTCGAAAAAGTGATATCGTATCATAGTTGAGGTTTAACTCTACTTTCATAGCAAGAACGTCTAAAATATGGAAAAACTGTGGAAATAATTTGAATGTCATTAAATCGAGACTGATTTAGTTTGTCCTAGGTTAGCGCGCTTCGTCGTAGACCGCGTCGTCCCTTAAAATACGGTAACATTACATAGGAATTGTACGTGAAAGCTTATTAAGCGTATTTAAGCAATTTTAAACTAAACTGTATTTTTTTCATAGCCATGTATATATAGCAAGCAAAAAAAAATTGGCAAAAATCATAGGAACTGCTGATAGAAGTGAAAACTTATAACTCAGAATTTGATAGCTTACTTTGGAAACTACGGGAGATACGGGTGTAACCGGAGGGTGTGGCCCGGTCATCATGGCATGACCATCTAGAAATGCACCAGCATTTCCCATTGGCTGACGCATTTCTAGATGGCCATGCCATGATGGGCAGGCCACGCCCTTTTAGCATTTCCCATTGGATGACGCATTTCTAATTAGCCAATGGCTGTGGCCCCGAGTTTACCCGAAGATTTCTTATCATATCCGAGCGTGACGCTAGAATTCGTTTCACAGCCCACGAAAAATCTGTCTAGGCGCGCCAAAAGAAGTTATCACTTCAAAAGATATTTTAAAATTCGCCTTGGTAAAAAAAAAGGTTGATCAACCTTCCTACCTCTATAGACGTATAGACCATTGTTACAACAATGTATCAAATGTATTGTTTATTTACATCCATTCTTACCGAAGTCAATCACAACACATAAAATAAACGCGAGACAATCGCACAATCGCTTCCACACAACTATTATCACGAGTTTTCACTCAGTGAAATACGTTTTCCCGACGACACTCGCTTTCCACGCACAATTGCTGAGAATTACTTCACTTTCTAGGTAGAAAATTACCTACCAATTTACCTCTAATAGTGTCTTTACAACATAACTAAAGCTATCCACTGAAAAATATTCCCATACTCGATAGTGCCTCCTCATTGAACTGCCCCATGTTAATGTGTAATTAACCTTGGCGTAAAGTGCTTGAAAAGAGACTTTATTACCTTTGAAATAAGGGCTATTGAATGTGTCTCGGGATTTCCAGGGTGTATCGAAGGTGGGTTTCTTTCGTCGCGTCGGTCATTAGCTCAGGAGTAATTGTCCATTGTCTTCAATGAGGTTAATGCTACGGTGATAATAGGGGAAGGTGGGGCTGAGTGGATACGATAACAAACAACGATATAATATGTTGTTTAATAATGAGGATGAGATGTAATAGTGAATTGCAATGGTAATGTTGGTTATCTAAATATAAACACATTTTAACTAAACTTTTCATACTTTTGTTGAGCAGAAACCTATGGTGTACCATTTCTACACTAATCCTATAGTACAATTTAGCTTAAATGATCATCAGCATGTTTTTAATTGTAGCTGTAGGCACTAGGAACGCAATAGTTACCTAAATATTAACTATACTATGTAACCACGGAGATAAAAACGCGGAGCGCTGTTAATATCAATACAACCTCCTAATTTACAATGGCTGACGCACATAAAATTATCTCTATATTAAATAGCACATATGACTAGGAGCGCCCCGTGGTGTTACCTGCGTAGTTCCCATTATTTTCTTGCAACAAAAAGTAACCTATGCGCTATTGCAAACTATAATATAGGTAACTACGTTCCAAATTTCGACTCGCTGCGTTAAGCCGTTCCGTTGTAGTTGATCAGCCAGCAAACATCCAAACCGTTTCATTTACAATACTACTGGGATTATTTCAAAAGTGCCCCGTCTTCCCCTACTGAAGCCTAGATCGCTACATAGTAGATACCACTAGTCTCGATGGACGAGTTGAGTTATTTTGTCCCATTTGTTCGCAATGGGTTTATCCTGTTTCGGAGATTGCAGTAACTTGTCTACTTTGTCGATTTTTATATTGATATCTCAATGGCGACTCGATTTGCGCTTTTTTGTGAATGGGACGATTCTTGTTATTGGATCTAGCATGGGTTATGAATGAACGCTAATAATAACAGGACTGGAAACTTCTTTAGATACTTTTTAGGGTTCCGTAAAACGTAAAAACGGAACCCTTATAGATTCGTCATGTCTGTCTGTCTGTCTGTCTGTCTGTCCGTCCGTATGTCACAGCCACTTTTTGCCGAAACTATAAGAACTACACTGTTGAAACTTGGTAAGTAGATGTGTTCTGTGAACCGCATTAAGATTTGAACCAAAAAATTTAAAAAAATGAAAAATTAGGGTTGCCCCCCATACTGAGAACTGAAATTCAAAAATTTTATTTTCATCAAACCTACACGTGTGGGGTGTCTATCGATAGGTCTTTAAAAATGACGTTGAGGTTTCCAATATCATTTTCGTCTACACTGAATAATTTGCGCGAGAGACACTTCCAAAGTGGTAAAATGTGTGTCCCCCCCCCCCCCCTCTAACTTCTAAAGTAAGAGTATGAAAAATCTAAAAAAAATATATGATGTACATTATCATATAAACTACCAACGAAAATTAGTTTGAACTCGATCTGATGAGTAGTTTTTTTTAGTACGTCATAAATACACTATTATTGAAACTTCGATCAAAGTTACAACGAACTACAAGAACTATGTGTACTATGTACTATGTATATTATGTTACTTGCTGCAACGGAACCCTTCATGGGCGAGCCCAACTCGCACTTGGCCAATTTATTTATTTGACAATTCTTCATTAACATTAGCCCAGTTCGATCTGTCACAGATGATATATGTAACATAAAAATGTTGAGATAGGTACCTACTGCTTATGTTGCTGATACGAGATTGGGAACAGCGAACGCAAAGGTTGATTTGGTAAGCGGCTACCACGTACCATCACTAGGACCATCAGCTTATTTGTCCCTCTTTCGAATAAAGAATATTTTGAAATGGCGGTCAAGTGTAAACCCATAAAAGTTAAAAAAAAAAGTTAAATTATACACATTTATATAGTCTACCAACACATTTAAGAATTACATAAGATGATTTAATAGGTAGCATATAAAGGCCGATTTACATCAGACGAGCGAATGCTCATTCTATCCCCACTGTATCAAATTCATTTGGTGTAAACCATAGAAATCTAAATAATAAGGTACTAGAAGTCGCATGACCGCGTGACATTGTCGCCGCACAGGTGACTTGTAGGCCACCAGTGCTCGAATTGTAGTTTAGTCTTGTTCGAACCGGCAGGCGTGAATCATCTTTGAAACTTGTGTTATGGAGCATAAACAACTGTGGAAGTTCTTCCACAACTTGCAATTATACCAATAATGAGATTACATTTCACTGATAGGTATTTTATTTTATTTTAATTGCATTTTTTAATAAAATAAACGGAGCCCAATGATTCACTATGATAGTTATAAATTTTTGGTGTGATCGTCATTTTGCATACCATTGCTGCATACATTAATTAACATCTAAAGTGGTACATGCATAAACAGCAATGTAATGTAAAATTAAAGATATCGTCATAACCTCTAATCTTCCATGGTACAACCGCAGGTAGCGATTGTGAGTTAGTGCTGTGACGGTCCAATTTTACTTGCCCAAAAATAAACGATGAAAATTTTGTTTTAAATTTTACATAGTTTTATCGATAAAGTAACATAATAAATCGATAAAAAAAATTGTACGCAATTAACATTACACCCGTACGTACAATCTTTTAATTCGCGGTAAACATTACTTCATAATTCATTAATTATTAACAAAAGTATATACATACTGGCTATAACGCGCGATTGTTCGTCCGTGCAAAATAAATATTAAGATAACTGAGGCAGTATTTATCTATTGTAAGCTTTTATTCTTAAGACTTTATTAGTTTTCATACAAAATCAGCGAGCAACACGGAAGGGAGTAGGCATACACAGCGTTTCCCCTCTGTCAAAGTACAAGTCCGCGTGGACCATGGAGTTTGATAATATACTGTGGCATGGAATACACTGAGAGCGGGGCTAGATTTGTGAATGGTGCTTTATTTTTTATGTGTTAGTGATTTGGCTGTGTGAGTATGGTCGGCAATGGATCGGTACAGGTATGTTTTGTATGTAATAGTGCGGCTTTACGCTAGTGTGAAACTTTCCCCTCCCGCAAGAAATGACAGAAAGATTTGAACAATATTTTTTAGCTAAGGCTACTTCCCCTTCCCTTCCGTGCTTGCTCGGAAGATCGAGTTGCTCGACGTACAAAATATTCAACAACCTTTGTTCTTCAACTATACCTAAGCCCATGTGGTGTCAGAATTACATAGTTCCGTTTTCGGAACAATAGTATACCCCATGTGACGCACTTATTTTATAGGTAGGCATATTGACTTTGTTGTAGTGTAATACACCTAATTAATGAAATCAATAATAACCTTTATCGAATGTTAAAATTGGACCGTACTTTGAAATATCGATATGTTTTAATTTTTGTCAAGCACTAGCGTATATGTGAAAAATTGTTTATTTTTCAATGTATTAGTAGGTTCACTGATAAGCGTTTATGGATGTGTGTGGTGCAATCACAGACCCAGGTTGATAATGTGCAGCTGTTGCTGTGTGAGTGAATTTGTATTGGAATAGTACGCGCATGTAGTAGTGACCGCGGGGGTAGGGGAAATGTGGCGACAAGCGTTTTGCAAGTAATTTGAGAGTTATGCCATTTCTATTACCTTATTATTTAGATTTCTGTGGTGTAAACAAACGTAGAACATTCTTTCGTTGTTTTGTTTGCGTTCGCAAAGATTCTATGGAATATCTAATATGGAAAACGCTAAGAACGATCTTTCGTTTACACTAAAAGATCGAGAAAGTATGGTCTTGTTCCAGCTCTAGGTCTCTATGTTCGGTCAGTTTAAATCGGCCTTAATAGGAACGTCTGAACGAATAGGATTTAAATTTGGAACACAGATAGATTCTGGAGTACCACAAAGGCTATATTTTACTGTACTGCGAGTCAATAATACTAGTTGTGGTAGATATTTAGATGATCTATAACAAACGCTGCGTCATCGGATTCAATGTGTGTCGTTGCAATGAGATTCAATAGGATAATACGATGCAGCTGGAGGTGACCTTGTGTCCGTTCGTCGAGGACGGACCCATTGAGACCAATCAACTGGTCCCCCTGTGGTCTGGGGCCGACGGGTTCAATGCTGATTACCACTAATTTGATGTTATTAATGGAGTATATTAGATAACTAGATGCGCAACGCGGCTTAACAACCAATAACTTCAAACTAAAAGTAGCATAAGTAGCCGACTAAATGTTTTCAATGCTAGGACTCAGGGCCTTTTCTCGTTAATGTCATAAACCACTACTTTGGCTTTGACTCTTTACTCGTAAGTTAAGGTCCTGAGTCAGGAACAATTAATCGACTGCTTGTGCCTCTGGAGCCTATTTTTCAGCGAGTAGAGTCTCAAGCATTTGATTGATTGCATTAACTATTCCATTGGTTGACCCTATCTATTGTAAAAGTTGTTAATACGATAAAGGCAATTTCCCTTTTTAGGGTACGTAATTCTACCACCAAGCAATAATGTGCAAATATCACTGTGTTCCGGTTTCAAGGGCAACGTATCCAGAAAAAAATACAGGGCATAGAGATAAATCATCTGACGACGGAACAGTGGTACGTTATAATTTGTACTCGTTATGGTCCAATAGCTGCGTGACACTGTCCTGTTATGGGCAGGCGTGTTGCTTACCATCAGGCATGTATCCCGTTTATACTATAAAAAATGCAAGTATATGAAAGAGACAGCACCTAGCACGAGTATGAGTGCGCCGGCGCACCGTCTGCTATACCCGGCTCAATTTACGAACAGAATGGCGAAAGTGTCTCGGCGGCTTTGATCCCACACTAACACTGATTAATCACTACATCGGCCTTAGAGAAATTCTTATTTATTACCCACTGTGGGGCCGGCGGTATTGTTGCCAGTAATTGTTTGTAGGGTCTTACCGCTATATTACAGAAACTAACTACCTAACGTAAACCTAACGTATTCCATCCAACCTTTTAGTCAAGGCTCACGTGAGACATAACACTAATAATTTTTTGAGCAAAGTCAAACGTGTATATTAAGTAGGTAGAAAATAATTGACGTCAAACGAACTCTAGAAGCATTATGCTTCGGCTACATTAGTGGGCGAAGATTCGTATCGTGTTGGAGCGACAAAAACATCGTATTCGGGCATAGGCGATGTTCTTGTCTACATTAAGGCGGGCGAAGATTCGTTGACGCGATGCATCGTCTTCACCCGAATACTACGCGATGACACGGTGTACCCGGCCACATTCATCGCGTTAACACGAAAATTCGCTGTAGCCCGCTAATGTAGCCGAATCAGAAGAGTCAAGCATTGTCAATTCATGAAGTATATCAAGATTTACGAAAGGCAAGTATAACTTGACTCGCGAAATCCAAGTATAAGTTGACTCGTGAAAACCAAATAAAACTTAACTTACGAAATCCAAGTGTAACTTGCTTTAAGAAAGTCAAGTATAACTTGACTCACAAAAGCCAAGTACATTTACGAAAATGTAGAACATTAATGAGATTAAGTCAAACGGCCAAATTTACGTATTAAATAGTCCACTTTACGGCTCCACTACTGGGACTCGGGGCTTCTCTCACAAGGAGAGAGTGTCAATGCCATAATCCATTTAATTTAACTTGTTTATTATCTTGCATCGATCCACAAACACTTGAACTGATTCCATAGTTTTCAATGGAATAGAAATCATTTATATTTACGGACTCGATTTCTGTCTGTCGGCGATCTGTCACAACCAAAGCGATGGAAACCAGCGATAGTTCCGAAACTTTCATCGCCGCGACACGTCAGTTTACAAGATAACTAGTTATTAATAGTTTTAATAACGCTAATATAGTGTTATTAACAGTAAAAGTTGGCAATTATAATAGGACGCCATGATTGATCGCACGACGGCCAATGATTAACTACTTATAGTTATTAATAGAATTGAAAGTTCCTAATAAATAGCTAGCTAGAAAAGGTAAATAGCTCCTGATTTCTATGAGCCTTATGAGACCGCAGTTCTCACTTGTCATGCCAATTTCTATATTAATATTTGTAATCTTTGAAAACTACAAGCAAAATTGAGTTTTATGATTCTGAAAAAGATTATAAAACTTTCTAAATGAACATATAATCGCAACTCATGTTTGGGCTATAACTGTTATCTCATATCATAATCTTGTAATACGGAATATGTAGCTACTCGTATATATTAAGTTTGTTTGTTTTAAGAGTGTTTTTACTCGTTTTGCGGCAAGAAGAGCGTCCAATTCTTATTCACCATACAAAATGGAGAGATTTTTAAGATTCTACTTTATTTTACTACTAGCACCGCCCGGCGTGGTTGCCAATCCTGTAACTTTCCGGGATAAAATAACAATAGTTAAAAAAAACACGCTTAATACCAAAGATCCAACTAAAAACTAAAAAAAACCCTTTAGTTAGAAGCGTGTTTTAAATTGATCGATTACGTGTAACGAAACGTATGAACTGCATAAATATGTCAATAGCAGTCACTACAATGTGAAAATGGAATGTAAACAAATGTAGCGCCACACGGTTTCACCCGCGTTCTTCCCGATCCCGTTATTTCCCCTGGATAAAAAGTTATCTATCGCTTCAGTAGTTTTTACCTGAAAGATAAATATTCATCCATCCATACTTACAAACTTTCACGTTTATAATATCAGTAAGATTTAAGGTATGGAGTTGGGCTGGGCACGGTCCTAGACGCAGTGATAACAGGTGGAGTTTGTGACGGAGACAGGGTAACTGGAGGATGGGACTTCCAGGTGCAAGATAGTCGACGATATCGTCTTTATCTTTATTTTTTACAAACTTGGACTGGATTGGCACAAGACCGAGGAAGATGGCATTATGAAAAAGAAGCTTATATTAAGTACCCAGCAGTGGGATAAAGATGGCTGTGGATGATGATGATGACTTTAGATATTACAGCTCGATCCGGTACCAAACCCATTTGAATGGCTAATGGATCATATTCTATAGATAAATTATAAAAATAGCGAGGTCTACCAAATTACCTGCAACTTCCACCTGTCAACCGCGCCTGTTGTTACAAAAACAGCGAAGCAGCGCGTGCGCACAGTTATTGATGCATTAACGAGACGAGTTCTCGAAATATCAAGGATCTTTGCTGCACATCGTCAATTCTTTAAATTCCAGGAGCAAAAAGCAGACATTGGATAACGAGTCTAAATTAAGAAATTGCAGGTGACATGTATCGGCAAAGAATGCATCGATACCCAGAAGTGACAAACGATTCATCCTGGCTTGTGATTACCTACAGACCCTGCGTTTATCTTCGTTTTTAAGGGCCAAGAATGAAAAATTGCTATTGATATTGAACGCGTCGTCTGCCCGATAATCTTTATTGGAAAACCTGTTGTGTGGATTTGTGTTGTTCTTTTTATGTCGAGAGTTGGGTTTGAGACGGGTATTATTTTTTCCTTTTTTTTTTACAAAATAAAATTTATTTATCTTTCGAAAATTATCTCTAATTGGATACTACCATTTTACGCAGTACATTATTCGTTTAATAGCATGTGAATACACATAAATTCTTAACATTTTACGTTATTTTAAAATTAACTAAGCTCCTCCGTGGCTCATGCCAAGTAGCCGTTTAAAACATAAACGCAATTAAATCTGGCACGCATATAAAAAATATTATATTTCAGCCGGTCCGTAGCGTTACAAAAAGCGTAAATGTTCGTTATGAGGTCTATTATTTCTCTAAATAGAGCTGAAACGCGGGCGGGTATTTTAATAGGCTGGCATGTGGCATCGAAGAGCTATGCAGACTTTTTCTATGGAAACCTGCGCAGCAACAAATTATTGCCAGCCAGTCCAGTACCGTTCCAAGCAACTTTTTTTTTAAATTGCATAAGGCCTCCGTGTTATGGCACCTGTCTAGAGCGATTCGCGCGTGTTTCAATATTTTGATACTTTTTTCCTCAAATGTTGGCGCTCAACACGTGTATATTTAGCCACCGTTTATTCTTACGCGTTTTGTAAACAGGGTTGTCATAATGAATATTGAATGAAAATAAACTGGTGACTTACAGTTTTTCACAGAATCGTTTTGAGGTCGAGTTACAGAAGTCCAAGTGATTCAGTTTTGAGAAATATGTTATTTATGGCGCCCACATGTTACGAATACATCTTGACCTAAATAAATGCTACTTATTGTATTAAAATAGTCAGGGTTCAACCCTGACTATTGACAACAAGATTTAAGTATCAGTTGATTTTGTACCTATTATATTTATTTTTGCACATAAGTTTCAGCTAGACCTGGAACTCGCCTGATGGTATTTTTTATTATTTGAAACTAAAAGAGTTTCAGTAATCTTATATTTTTTCCAATATACAAAATATACGCTTCTGATTTAAGTGACTGTTTGACATGACTGTGACCAATATCCTTCAGGCAGCCTATCTGTTTTCTATGATTAATTTAAGAATATCTGTTAACGTTGCGTAAACGTTAACATATTTTATGGAAATTACAGTTTTCTACGTCTACTAGAGGTGTTGTTCTATAAAGCAACTTTTTTTAAATCGATTACATGGAGAGCGGTAAATCAATATTCGCGAAACAGAAGATTTATTATTTCGTAATGAGTTATGCCGATTTTTTTACATAACCGCAAATTTATGCGATATTAGAAATTTTAAGGTTCTAAAGCGTGGAAATGAGCACCGTTCATTGCGTAATTCGATCGCTTTCTAAGCAATCATGGCGATCTAACACAGGTGAGAGAGTTAGCAAAAGAACAAAAACAGATTATGTTACCAGAAAAAATGTTATTGTTCATTGAATAGATGACGCGGTTCTCGATACGCAATGAATAGGCATGTGTCTGTGTTTGTAGGCGCCTTCTAAGTATATTTTTTTAATAAGCGTATTTAATCTGTGATAACCAAACGACGTAAACTTTACACAACCTATTTTTCATGATTTTAACTTGAGTTTTCTTTCTCCTATTTTGACGTCCTTTTATATCTGCTGGTGGCGCTGTTTTAATATTCAAAACGACACAACATTCGTATTTCGGCTCTGAGGAACTAAGGATCGATATGGATGACATGTCTGTCACAAAACGAATCGCCTATAATTTACGACGACCTAATTGACTTTACTAACTAGTTTTTGTAAAGAATAACTAAAAATATCCCGTGATCCTCTCGTTAATCATACGCTAAATTGGATTTGTGTCTTGTTGCTCAACGATATATCATTGCTTTTATTTGTCACTTTATTATGCGCAGGCGCCATTGTGTCACATGTTTTTAAACGAAAATCAGTTTTAAACATCGAACGTTTCAAATTGGTCGTATAAATCACTATACAGCGAGTAAACACATAAAAGGACATGAAAAAAGTTACGTCGTACACGTCTCGGGAGGTTACTGTTTCTTTATGACCTTATCTCAGTGTTCATAATTGTTAAGTATAATTTATGGAGAACAGTAAAACTCACAGCTCACTCGTAAATCATATTAACTGGGGTAATGCTCATTTTTAATCCTTTAAACGGTTATTATTAATACCATTTTACTTGACGCATTCCTAAGCATATGATTGTCGACACAGTCCACATAAGTCATCGTTTAAAAAATAATTTGAGTACACCGCTACCGCACGAGTAGCTACAAACCACCGATTTCAATGCGTTGGACATTCATAATTTTCTTTGGGTCACACAAAACACCATTATAAACAGAGCTGTCATCGTCACTATTCGTATGCGAAATACGTCGTCTCGCTTGTAGTTTAGGGGTTCTATAGAAAATGGATGCGTAGAAGCACGTCCCTTTCAAGATGGCGCCGAATACGTGACATTTGAAAAGGCGGGAAACAATGGTTGGCCCGTTATGAATATTGAAAGCTTGGGATAGGCAAACATGCTTCAAGTATTTTCGCTTTATGTTGGAAATAGACGAAACTGAATCACGCATTCTTGACCCACTAGGTTTACGCTACGCATTGACACGTGACAGTAATTTTGCACGGGCCATTTTGTTGGCGCCAAGATTCTTCGCGTTGGAAATTCGAAATGACTTTTTAAGGAGTCCGCGTTCAAAAGAGGTAATAAAGTTAACTGTAATGGTGCAGTAATGAAAAAAGTTAATCAGATCCAACGGGTTTAGTACGATTCGAGTTATTTAACAATCAGGAAAAGGTGAATAATTACAATTACTCGATTGAGTTATTTTTAAGTTCTTATAACGCAGTTCCAAATGTTCCAAAACATTATTGGGATAAAATTTACTTATAAAACATAAATATGTAGAAACGTAGGGTACCTTCTTGTGTAAACTTAATATTTTCGACTTACAATGAGGACAACTACCATTTATAGAAATATTTGGAAGGTGGTAATTTGTAATCTTAGGAACATGATTTATGTATTTCAAACCAAATAAAAGTAAAGTCCTTGATAGGCTCGAGACATTTCGCGTAAAGACTACTAATTTTAATGCGACATTCCGAATTCTGTGAGTCAATTGTTGTATTCAAATGTCATTGGTTACCAATGACATTTGATCATCGAAATAACTGTTCTTAGAATTCGGATAGCATTTTGAAGTTTAGTCATTGGCGCCACTTTATTCGCAGGAAAACATTAAATAAATACATAAAGTTTGAGAATGGTGAGAGCAGTATGGATTTATAAAAGAAGAGCAATGTGTTTAGATCATGATTTCGTGATGGAATTAATTGGCTCATTCTTAACCGCTTGATTCACCGACGTAACTATATTACACCAAATGACGATACCAACAAACTTAACTTTGCGGCCGGGTTTAAACGGGTTTTTTTTCTTCATATTTTTCTAAAGAAAAGTATACCCATAGATTTGGGTGGGATTAGAGATTGGACTACTTGAACCAGTCTATATTTTGACGTAAACCACATTAAAATGAAGGATAATTTACGCAGAAAACCGTAAAATAAAAAAAAATCCAATACTTATCCATTTTCCCATTTATTTTCGGAGTATTGTTTTTTTTTTTAATTCAATTTATGCTATCGAATGCATTTTTTTATTTTTTCGTGTTTGTTAAGCGAAATTAGTACTCACTAGTAATAATACTTGGGGCCTAAGATTTATCACAGAGAAAATATCCTTCATGACAATGTTTTTGAAAATTAAAATTTAAATAACAATGAATTAAAATTAATACAGTATTAATAATTAAAATTAACTGAAAAATGTGTTTTCTGATCTTAAACTCTTTATTCCGAGTTTTTTTCGCTTCTGACCCCACAATAAAATTTCGAAATCCTTAAAAATTAACACTCAGTTTGAAAAACACCGCCAAGCGAAACGCATGTTGTTAAAGATGAGTAGTTGCTAAAAATAGGCATTATATTGGGATTAGTAATAAGAATCAGCCGTTCTTAGTAATAAACTTGGTAAGTATTATAAATCGAAATGGATTCCTGGAAGATCTTTTGCTGATTTGAAAAGGAAAATGTCAGAACATTTTTCAATATTCATGAGCATTTTGGGTACGATTCGATTGTGTTTCAGATTAATTCGTTCGTTATATACAAAAAAAACAAACAATTAGAATGCGTATGTTTATGAAAATGATGTCATACACACACGTTTCACTTTTCACTAGATTTTTTATATTTTACGATTATTTAAAAAAAAAACTAATCAAAAATCGTGTAAGTAACTTGTTAAAAAATCCTTACCGCTGTATTCGAAGTATTTATAAGTCAAGGCTAAAAGGAGGCAAAAACCTGTCAAAATTTAAAGCGAAGTAAAATCTGTACAGACATTTTTGACGTCAAACGAACTTAAGAGACAAAATTGAGCTTTAATCATTTTGTAATATTGTTCGTAATGTCTAGTTGCCGCTGCCTGCAGTGTCAAACGGGACGTCGGCGTCGTCGCACCCTCCCTTTGAAAATAGTCGCAAAAAGTCGGTTGAAACTTAAATGTAGCTAGACCGACACATATGTATGTAACACTTGTATAAATTACATATTATAGCACGTAACAACCACGGCCGTTTTCTAAAGAATCATTTATTTGATTCAGAAGTATCGTTTTATATTCATACATATAAAAAACAGCGGAAATAGTACAGTAGTTCAAATGACAACTAATAATTTACAAGCTCGTAGTCAATTAAAAGCCTACATCCTCTATAACATATCCAAAAATAAAACTCACGAATAAGATTATTTAGACTAGTTTCCGAATTAGTATAATTCGAACAAATTAGTAAAAAAACATTTCGAAGTTAATGTCATTCAGTCAGAAACCATAAAACTGTTGAGTAGGTCATTAATTAAGTAAAAACGATCTAGTTTCGATGGCATTGGATTTGAGTGACTTTTTGTATTAGGTTCTATGTAATTAAGCAGGTCCACGCCATCGTTGGTTTATGTCAGGCAATTTGACTGTACTAAAAGAATTGTAATTTTTGAAGTGAAAACTTCTTTAGGCGCACCTAGACAAATTTTTCGTGAGGTGTAAATTGGATTCTACCGTCAAGGTTTCTTATCATAACCGAGGTATGATAAGAAACCTTCGGGTAAACTCGGGACTTTGGCGATTGGGCATCTGGAAATGCGTCAGCCAATGGGAAATGCTGAAAGGGCGTGGCCTCGCCATCATGGCATGGCCATCTAGAAACGCGTGCGGGGAAATGCTGACGCATTTCTAGATGGCCGTGCCATGATGGCGAGGCCACGCTCTCCGGTTACACCCGTGTAGTTTCCAAGGTAAGCTATCAAATTCTGAGTTATAAGTTTTCGCTTCTATCGGCAGTTCCTATGACTGCCAATTTCTTTTTCTTACGCGACCAAAAATTTGTCGAATCGTTAAGTTTTTCATTCAAAACTTGTTTTTAAATTCAATTTATTTTCAATGATTTTTTCCTTTGGATATAGCGGTAAGTACTGTTTTGTCTAATTAAACTGGGAGTATTCATGATGGAATGCCGGAAGCAAAAACTAGTTGCCACCTTTAATTAATACAGATGCCTAATACGAAATACAAACTCAATGTGTTTATTGCTTTTCCATCTGAACAAGTCACGAGTTTTAGGATGTCATAAAAATTGTTATCACTGAGAAATTGAAGAAAAAGTAGGTTTATGTTCATGCTAAAAAGCGAATACTTCCACTTCACAGAAGTAACCAACCACTTCTACACAAATTGATATGTAGGTAGTTATCGAAACTTTTTAAAGTTATACCCGCTATGTAAGTTGTAAGATTTTTTTTTTTTTTTTTAATTCTTTTTTTTTATAGGGGCTTTTAGACTACAAGTCTATGCCAGCCCCATCGTAACCTAATAAAGCATATTTACAATATTTGGAATAATACTAACTTATGGGGATATAATAAGCCAACTGGGTAAATTAATAGTCGAGCAGGAATGACTTCGAGCCCGGAGAAAACAGTCCGCCAGTTCATAAACCATTCCTGCTTCTTTAGAATTAGGATTAGATAACATTGTTTGAATTACACCTACATTGGACTCGCTGACGTTCATTTCAACAAAAATACGTTCTCTTTCAGTCTTATTCCGGACACACTCCATCAATACATGATAAACGTCTTCAGGCTTGCCACACTCCTCACAAAGTTGTAAGATGAGACTGTTAGTTAACCATGCACGCGCACACCGATATCTAAATAAAACCAGCCAAGTGGAAGTGGGACTCGTAGACGGGTTCCGTACCATTATCTGTAACCTAATCTTGCAAGTTAGTATCGAGCGAGAAACGGTAAAAAATTTAGTTTGTTGTACGGGAGCCCGCCTTAAATATTTATTTTATTTTTAGTATTTGTTGTTATAGCGGTAATAAAAATACATCGTCTATAAAAATTTCAACTATCTAGCTATCACCGTTCTTGAGATACAGCCTGGTGACAGACGGATGGACAGCGAAATCTCAGTAACAGGGTCCCGTTTTTACCCTTATGGTACGGAACCCTATAAACGACATGCTTAAGTTGGCTGACAACAGTATCTTCAGAGTTCATTTTAACGCGCATACCAACACCGAAATTTGACAAACTGAAATTAGTTGTGCGTTTTTTTATAATATCCGATTTAGAGTCCCAACATTTGTTGAAGTAACACCGGAAACTAGAAAACCAACTTTTTTATATGTTAGTCAAATCGGTTTAGAAAAACTTAAGACGTCCTAACCTAAGTTATAGTAGACGTATAATTTTAATTTAGGGTTTTGTTTTGTAAATAATATTTTAGTAAAATATTCTTAAATGTAACTATGGAAAGATATACCTATAAATTATAAATGAAGAAAACTCTTTTCAGGTAGTAAATATCACATTTGAATGCAACTCTACCTACACAGTATTAACGTTATTACCAAAGAGTTATCCAATAATTCAGGTCACATGTGACCGTGACCGTAGCATGGCCATGACCCTAATTATGGTCATAGTGCATAGTACCACATGCGGCGTGTGAAGATCTACCGCTAGGTAATGGTTCTATATCACCGGAACTAAATTCAGGCCACGATTTTGACACTTACGCTGTCTAAGTACCTACGTTTACTTTGACATTTTGGTGGAAATATTTTTAAACATTTACGTAACGTTTGCACATTTAAAACTATTAAATATGATCTATAATTTTTTACTACATGAGAATGTTACGTTTCAAAATAATTCGTTGTAGGTATCAATTTAAGAAAATACATGTATTTTGGTGGAAATATTTTTAAACATTTACGTAACGTTTGCACATTTAAAACTATTAAATATGATCTATAATTTTTTACTACATGAGAATGTTACGTTTCAAAATAATTCGTTGTAGGTATCAATTTAAGAAAATACATGTACGTATTTTATAAGAACCAGGTAATGGCAAGACTCATTTACTCAGGTCATATACTGTAGCCAAAACACAACATGTAACTGAACAAATATTAAAAAAAACGGTTATATGTACATAAAAAAATGTTTTGTCAGTAATTAAAAAAAAAATTGGCAGTCATAGGAACTGCCGATAGAAGTGAAAACTTAGAACTCAGAATTTGATAGCTTACTTTGGAAACTACACAGGTGTAACCGATGGCATGGCCATCTAGAAATGCGTCAGCATTTCCCATGGCTCATGCATTTTTAGATGGCCAATGGAAATAAATGGTCCCGAGTTTACGCGAAGATTTCTTATCATACCCGAGCGTGACGCTACAATTCAATTCACACCCCACGAAAAATCTGTCTAGGCACGCCTAAAGAAGTTTTCACTTCAAAAATGTATAGTGTCTACATCTACTATGGCCTATGACCCCCCAGCCAAGTGAATAGTGACATATAATTACGTAACTACTTAACAAGTAATTAGTCAACGATTATCAAGCCAACCCATTTCTCAGCTATTGTGTTAAAGAAAGTGCTAAATATCACGTAGACGCGTATGAACAAATTGCTAAGTGTGTTACCATGGCAACAGTTTTTATTTTTTTTAAACAAAATGAAATGTCATTGTAACTCATTTGGTTGCTTGTAGAGGATAAGAAACTATGTGTTATGTTATTTTCTGTATAATATACAATATAACAGTTACAAAAAGGTATATAATTTTTTATTATTATTTTGTTTAAGTATAGGTTTGTTTTTGATCTACTTGACCCGGATTCTTTCCTGATGTTAAGCGACGATGCGGTCTACGATGGAGCGACTCAACTTCCAACAAGAAATTTTTAGTTTCTATAGCAATAACGCAATCCAAATATAAACAGATATTTCGATGGTTTAAAGAAAAACAAAACAAATTCATGGCGAAAAGTTCGTTTTGTAATTTTGTTTCTTTTTTTATACTCACATTCTATACGTAGAAAGGTTGCCAGCGTACAGCAATCTCGCAAAACAAGGGGACGATTTCGCTCGGCTTATAATTAATTCTGTTTGCTAGGTTAATAATAGGTAATTAGTGCAGCTATCTCAGTAGTTTCTTAACCTTTTATTTCTTCCCATTTCTCACATTTAATTTTGCAAAGAGCACGTTACATTAGAGGCGTAATCGTTTCCCGTGAATATTACGCTAGGCTTGTCATCATGGTGAGCTTTTTCAGACTAAACATTACATTCAGGACGAATTTATAGCTTATCATATAATTGTATAGTATATTTTTATAGTGATATTTGGTTCCTATGTTGCAAGAGTACAATTTACAATTTTATATTGTTCATAAGCAAAGCAGTAATGTCAAAGCATTACTGTGCTCCGGTTTCATGGGATCTTTTTCTAGAGAAATTACAGTGCCAAAATATAAGTTTAAGTGCACAGAGCAAATTTGAACTTTACATGTTCAAATAGCTACATGGCACTGTCCTGTTATGGGCAGGAATGTTGCTTACCATCAGGCGCGTGTCTTCCTCCTCCCATTATTTGTATTTTCGTTTTTTTAAAAAAAGCTATATTTATAAAACATGTAACTATGAATATTAAATCAAGCATCTAGCAGTAATGACGACGAATAATAATATAAAATGCACGGAAGCTATCTCAAGTACACACATCAATATTCCAACTATTCAATTTCAAATTCAATTCTAATAATTCTAGTTTTCAAAATACTATTTTTTGTTTGGAGGGACGAGACGAGCAGGACATGTGCCTGATGGTAAGCAACATGACTGCCACATAACAGCACAGTGACACGGAGCTATTGGAACACGAAGAGTCCAAATAATTACCTAGCATTGAACTCGTCACCCAGAGATCTAAGATATTATATCTCTAAGCACTGTAATTTCTCTGGAAAAATTGCCCTTCAAACCGGCACTCAGTAATGTTTGCACATTACTGCTTGGGGGTAGAATAACTGGCAAAAGTGTGGTACTTCCCACCTACCACCTACCTACCACTACTAAAATGGACAATGTTTAATGTGCAAAATAGTATGATGTGAAAAATAAACCGATAAACTGAGAAGCGTGAAATTGTCATGTTATGCGATTATCAATATCCAACAAGCCATAGTCGCTAGGTGATGTTTTATAACGAAGTCTGCACGGGCCTTACGCCAGTGTTGTCATTACTTACGTCTAGCATTTCCGAGATTATGCACTCGGAGAAAAAACGAGCGTAACTTGTTTTAATTGCGGATTGCGCGAAACCAGAACGAATATGAAAGTGAAATATTATGGCGGGTTGCTTGAACTGGTGATTTACTCGCTGTTTTAACATTTATTACGTATTTTTAGCATTGCAATCAGTGCTATCCCTTTCTTATCTACAACGAAGAAAAGAGACCCCAAATAGATAATAATTATCTGCCAGGAACAGTTCAACTGAATGATAAATAATAATTAGTGTTGCAACCATAAACTACTATCAAATTGTCACTTTAATTGAATGACATTAGCATATGTTTGTCATGATGGAGAGAGCCAAAATTCACAGTGAAATAAAATAAAATTAAACAATAATTCTACAGAGGTAAATTTAAAAAATGTAAATGATAAAAATAAGTGATGTCAATCGCATCCAAATGACAGGTATAATGACTTTTGAAACAATTTTCGTAATTCGTAACCCATTGTCATTACGTTCCCATCTCAACGAGTTTTTTATTTGTTCAATATTTCGGTCACGTACGAGTGTTGGACCGAATCGGTGTATTAACTGGGTATGGCATAAGGAAGAAAGGGGAATGGAAATTAGTGAAATTACAGGGTACGTAGGACAATCGAGGCCAAAAAAGCCTTGCCTATAAAGATCAAAATGATCCTAGTTGCGGGAAGAAAGCAGCGACTGCAGCGTTGTATGAAACGTATTTTTTTTTCTTTTTTTTTGTGTTGGCAACTGAAAGGGTTACCAGAGATATTATTTTATTCCAGTTGTTTTTGATAATATTTTTATTATTTGAAGGAGTATAGTAGATCGCAATTTAAATGTTCTGGAAATCAGAAAGGTAAATCCAGATGTACCACCTACTTATGAATAGAATAGTTGGAATTTTAATCCAAATAAGTATATCGTATTTTATTTTCGATTTACTAACAAACTAAAACAAGAATTTATCTTTTCTTTCCTTTGTCTTTACCAACGCAAACGAACAGGTTTTTTCACCTGAAGATACCAGAGCAAGACCCGAGGGTACAATTAGACAACCATTTCCCTGCGTTGCGCCTGCGTCGGTCCTCGTCACTGGATGACTAGATAATGTCTTGTGACATGTCAGTCTGGTTTAGCACAAAAGGTTTTAGTTTTCCATAGAAATAAACTTATTTCTGGAGTTATTCCTACCGGTTATCCGGTAGTCTATTATGCGACCAAAAATAATAATTCAGAATCGCTTACAACTTTATTTATATAAAACAAACGAGTGACAGCAGACGGTAAGGTTTTTCGTCATAAGATGTAAGAAATAAATAAATAATAATAACTGCCTAGTTCGAATACTCATCACCACGAACTGAAGAAGCAGCTTATTCAGTTCACTGTAGCGTACTATTAACAAAACTTGTTGTGAAGTAGTTGGCGTATGATGTCACACTAATATGCTTCATTCCCGCTTTTGCTAATTGCTACTTTACTTCAAATAGTAGTAGTCTAATTCAATTTAAAGCTTTTATATTACGCGCCAGGTCAACACACTTCGGATCCAGGGAGGTCTCATAAAAAGGTTGATAAATAAACGCCAAAAGACAATGTCTGCCGTATCTTGTATCTCCGGTTTGGTAATTTCACACGGTTTGCTAAATTTATGATCCTTTACGGCAAATAAGGCGGTTCACGTAGTCTTTCGTGCGAAGTGGAACGGATTTTAAAATGCAATTATGTGAGAGAAGGGTTTGGTGACAATTTACTGCTGGTGACCAGAATCGCCGTCGGAATGGGTGATGACGTACCTGCAACAAAGGAAGGATTTGGTTAGTAACAGAAAGAAAAGTGAAGATAAATTTAGGTCTTATGTGAGGATATCATGCGGAATATAAAATGAGAAAAGGATACTAACTAATCCGGACAGCCGTATTAAGATACCCCAAAGTAGCTTCAAGTGAATTTATGGTATTTCGAACTCCAGCCCCAAGATCAGCTTGTACTTGTCAGTCTTGTGCTTACTTTGGGCATAGAATAGATACTATCTTTAGAGGTCACTGCTAAGCATAATTTTCAAATATGTACATATAATGTATACACCGTCATGATGAAATAGTAGGTATACTTCGAGGACTATATTTTACCTGATTTACTTGGACAGCGCAACAACCAGCTATGGCTTAGGTGCCGAGGTAAGGCATATTTAGTGCACTTCAATCAATTGCTACCGTTTTTCACATAATGAATAAATCGAAATCTAGTTCTCGTCAAAAAATCTAGTTAAAATCATATATTTGTGTGTAAACGATAGAAATTAGAGTTGACGACAAATATAAACACAAAATTCCAAATTAAACAAAAAAATATTTTACGTGTATATGTATTTTAGATAAGATACGTATTTAAAACAAGAATAGTAATAATTAATTGATCCATGTATTTTAAAGAGTCGAAAACCTAAACATTAATATTTAACGTCTGCTTCTACGTTATGCTACTATTATTATACAGAGTCGGCACAGTAGGTTTATCTCTTCCACTCTCAGACCAACTAATCCTCAAAGCTGTCTCTCATCCACTCAGACCAACTGTTCTTCTGAAAGCTCATCCATCATGATATCATTCAGTCTTTTCAGACGTATATCTCTCAAATAATTCAAACAAACCTTTTTGGATACATTTTTTCATTTTCATTTATCACACTATCAAACTAAGTAATCAGAAATAAATCATCATGAAACAATCTTAAAATTACCAATATGACTAAGCACTCTTGCGTAAGTTGTACACGGTTGACATATCGACACTTGCAACCTCCGCCTCTCAGATTACCTGTGGATATGCTAATACAAGATGGAAGTATTAGCGATAATTTCTGGTCGCTATAACTTATTGCAAAGTCCGTGACGATCAGATATAACTTTTGTTTCTCTTCTTTAGTAATAATATTTTATTTGATACCAAAATTCTTAGCCTTAAGAATTTTAGATTTATTCTTACGTATTTCAGATTTAATCATCTTCGTTCTCTTTTGTGCAAGTCGAGATTTAATTGCCTTGCTCTGTAACATGTAAGTTAACTATTCTTATTTTTAATTCTATTCCTATTTACACTATACTTTATTCACATCGTATAATTTAAGCTTTTAGTTCTTCCATCTCCCCAAAACAACATTTTTAAATAAATAAAATTAACCTCGATAGAACTTGTCGTGATTTCAACGAAATTAATATTTTTGAGATGCTCTTCCAGGGTAAGTATATATTCCTTTAATTCAATTTGCATATATGAAGAGCATACTCAGAGAGTAGTAAAAAAACACTGTCTCAATGCAGACGTAGTCGCCTAAACATTCGCAGAGGGCCAAGTTTTTTATCAAGAGGGTGGGTGGGTTCTCTTAATGACATCTATAGTGAAGCATCGATAGTTTAGTTCCATAGGCGAGAAATAACAACCTTTTGAAACAGTTATTCCCATAACTTACCTATGCCTGAGAAACTTCGATTCTAAGAACATAATAAACATTTCAACCGTTATGTAGGTATCTGACGGACCTAACAAAACACAAAGGCCAACCAAACGACCGCAGGAGAGAGATCAGCAATTATATTTATGTAAATCACCTCTATTTATGACCACACATAAGATTATAATATTATTAACAAAATAAACATACCTCAAGAGCAAACAACAGAATTACGTCAACATTCTCATGAGAAACCCATTCAGTTTGTGGGCAAATAAAATAAATCTTTACGACTGCGCCTCAGAAATTGGTTTTTGACCTCTGCAGCTCGTAAACAGGTACTTTAAGACCAAGAGCAGCAGGTTGTGAGTTGTGAGGATCAGAATGTGGCGTAGTTTTTATGCGTGTGTTATTTTTCTAGCACGCTCCTCATTTTGAGCCATCACATTCCGAAATCTCAGCATCAGTTCCGGTCTCACCTTCACTTAACATCACTTTTCATAATAATTACCAAACTGTACGGTACAGTACTGTACAGTACCTTGTTGTTGCACTCATAAATTCAAATAATATTAGGAGCATCTTTCTTCCCTTCGGTTTCATGTATCGGAAATTAACTATTGATTGAATTTAATTGTAAAGCGAAAGCGACCAAAATCAAAACGTAATATTTAGTCGCTGTCACTGAGTCGATAACATTACTTGTCAAGGTGACATTGTAAGCAAATAGTAAGATCGGTAGGTGTAAGCCTTGGTCCCAAAACTGGCTATCGGCTCCAATGAAGCGAAACCGCCGCAAACTAGTTATTAAAGAAGTTAAAATATCATTGGGTTACATAACCAGGCTCAGTTACAATGACCGTCGAAATATCACTTGTCGGTTGTCAGCGTCGCCGTCGTTACATCATTACACTTCAACAGCTTTTGGTTTTCAGCAAGTGCTCAATTGACATTTAGTATGTTAAGTTTTTGAAGAAAAAGTTGGACACATCCGTGTTCCGGTTTGTGCATTCTAGAGCGAATTCGAACAGAACTGCATGACTTGGCTCTTGTTTCTTGACTTTGAACAATAAATACACGGAAAACGATAATACAAGACACTTGTATTTTGGACTATGTCGTAAACTAGATTCCACGTCACCACTCCTTACCGTTTGTAGATTGTTGGTACTTGTTATTATTCTTCAATGACACGAAATTATAAAATCAATTTGTGTTATTAGGTAGTTATTGTGTATTGTTTTTATTATAATTAACGTTTGTGACTGATATTAGAACCTGTACCTTTTAGACGTTGTAATTTATCTTTTGATATATAACTTTTAGCATAATATTCATTTCGGGCCTATTAGTATGTAAAGAAATAACGTGTCGCCTTAGTACCTAGTTATTAATAACTATAGTACCTATATTATGAGTATAATGTAATTCAACAATTTTCTCAGTGAATTTATATCTTTATGCTCGCGAATTTGTACTAATATAGAGGAAAACGAAAATAGAATTTAGAACTTGGTTAAAAGAACTCTACATTTTATGAAAAAATTAGGCTATGTGCTATTCTGGACTCTACGTTCCCAATAAATATATAATCCAAATAATGATAAAATCTATGTTCCAAATTTCAGACTGATCCGTAAAAATATGAATGAGCAACAAACATTCAAACATCCAAACTGTCACATTTATAATATTAGCGGGAAGTGGGATACGAGTATGCTGTCCAAAAACGTCCTTCATTACTTAGTTGTTTTAGACAACTTTACCAACTACGTTCATGGTTTTAAGTAGGTACTTAATAATATTACACTTAACGGAAGCTTTGAAACTGTACCGTCTAGTTATTAACAACAAATCAAGAGTGATTTCAATCAGGACAGCTAATCCACCTGACTGGTCGGTCCAGCCCCTAACGTCAGACCAAGATGATATATTAATCCGGACTTGACAGCCAGGGATCCAAGTATGCAAATGATGAAATGACAAGTCTGACAGGTGGTCACAAACACAATACTGTGGCGCAATAAGGATCTCACTAATGAAAAGATTAGGAATTGAGCAATATGACTAATGAAATGACAATCAGCTGTGCTAAAAGTGAATTTTGGGGGACCTTAGCCGTCGCCTCGTAGTGCATTTAATGGTTGTTTGATTGTCGTCCTCTTGTTATTATGATTTTTATACACATACAGCTGCTTGAAGAACGACTGAATGACTAATATCAAAAGTACCTAACTATACTAATTACTAATTTAACAACACGTTACATTTGCATTTGGTAGATTTGTTCGTAATGGGCCAGCCAGCATTTAACCACAGCTCACCAGGAAAACGACGACAAGATCTAAGAGGGTGGGAGCACGTATGTTCATGAAGTATCTATTTCTATTCTTGATTCTTGTTCTGTGATCTGCAAACCACCTAGATTTTTTTGTTTGTATCAATTTTTGACGTGATAACGTCTTATATTTCGATGAAGCCGGCTGCACGCCCGCAAAACATGACGTCATGTAACGTTACCGTGTTACCTCGCCTTATTACTTTTCGCACCATCTAGTGAGTGAAATGTGTATTACGTTCAAGAAGTCTGTCCATGTTTTAGAAAAGCGACGATATGAAGTTAAGAACTTGTGCTAGTACAATGATGTACCCAGAGATGGCGCTTTGAACAGCTTTTCAAAAAGCTTCAGAATGTTTTACCTAGATGGCGCTTAACACAAATTCCATCAGTATTTTCTTAAGACGTTGTCACGTTCAACTATCGTCAGTAAACCAACTTTACAGACAACCATTTTTTTTATCTGTATCGTTACAAAATGTATAATATATTTATTTACCAAATATTTTCAAATACATAATGTTATAAATATCTACTCCGCCTATTTATTTCTCAATTCCAAAAATGGCAAAGCTACATATAATCCTGTCCGCTTTAGTACCCAGTACCAATCGTCACCTCGTTGGCAACCAACGAACCCGCGGCAAAAAAGAACCCAGTCAAGCTACAGTTTCGCAACGTGCCGTATGATTTAATTCATGTAGCAAATGTCATTCGTACTGACCTACTCAGTTTTTTCACCGCTGAGGTTCTATCTTCGAGACCCTTCGTTGTAGATTTATATCAAGATCGAATGCCTTAAATTATACTTCCTTCATCATATTTTTTTTTTCGTTGTACTTCTTTGGACTTGTTTCCCTTACCAATATTTTAAGCGCGAAAGTGTGTGACCTGTATAGCATCGGGAATTACGCAGGAGAAATCGTGGGCCGCTGCCAGTTTATAAATAATTACCGGTTCATAATCACCAGCACCAGCTAGCATTTGCATGCTGGTTGTGTCCTGCAGCTTCACCCGTCAATATTATATTGCCCATTGCGTTCCCCGAATTTCCCCCATTTCCTTAAATCAGATGCCGATAGAGATCAGCCCACACTAACATAATACTGTTCAATATACATTTATAAATCAAAATTCTGAGATTCCAGTAAGAACATTTACATTTAAGTAAAAATCTAAACATTTTTTTTATTACAATAGCTCCATCAACTTGCAATTATTAGTGTTTTTGGTGTCGATGGCATTTATTTAGTTTTTATTAACTACTTTTTAAGAAATCTAAGAATGAAACTAAATTAATAACTTAGCAAATGATACGTTCATTTTAAAAATGCCGCTAGATAGAATTCCGTTCGATAATCTTCAACTTCGTACGAAATAGTGTATACGTGTGCTTTAAAACTGGTGTTCCAAAGAGGTCTTGTAATCTGATTGCTGTATTTTAAACTGCCTCCACGCCAACTGTAATTTCATTTGTTTATGGGCGCGAATTAAATGGGGCCTGCGTTATCTCTGACTTGATGCCAGGACGCCACATGAGCCAGATTTTCAGCGGAGATGCGAGGCGATTTATTAATCCGGATAAAACTGTATTTTCTTGTCTTTTGCTGGTCACACTATCAGAAAACATAGCAACCGTAACCAAGTTTGTTCGAAACTTATAGTTTCGATCGAAATTTGCAAAGTTAACGATAGGCTTCTTTCTACATAATAATATTATCAAGTCATTAATTATTCCTTGCAACACAAAGTGTACTGCAATAGACTATACTCTCGGGTGCCCAAAATACAGGCGCAGCCTAGTTTGGGACCCACCACATAAACTGCGGAGCTAGCTGTTGACACTATTTTAACTAAGTATATCAATTGGTATATTCATGATTCATGTGCTGTTATTCTTTTGGAAATAAATGACTTCTTATTTATTTATTATTACTAGATAAATTCCAAAGAGTGTTTATATCTAAAATATTTATGTCTTTTATATTCATGGAGTGAAAAATGAAAGGACTTAGAACAGCCATAAACCACAATAGAATTCTTCTATTTTTTTTTACATTTGATATGCCTTCTTATAGAATCTAAGAGCTAACTTATGTGTGTGTATATGTCAATGCCCACGACTAGCTTTAGTTACAACTTCATAGATACATCCAAGTAAAGTCTAATATTAGTCAGACCTTCAACCAATTATCCTTATACATCGTATTACCTTTTTCAATCTAGCGAAAGTGAACTGAAGCCTTTTCGGTCTCTAGAGTATGTAAATGAGGCCATGCGCAAGCGCAGCGTTTGTTCCACTAATGGAAATAGCTGATTTATGCGAAATAATCAGTATGGCGCCAACGCTTTTTCTACTTTGGTAATATTGACATTGTCCACTTTATTACTTTATTGCAGGCTTTATTTAAGTTTACAATGTAAGAGATAAAGGTTCAGCCGTGCCTTGTACCTTATACTCCTAGAGCGAATGTTATTATTGATGTCTGTTCAAATCCTCGTTCCAAATTGTGACCATTTGGCAATAAGCATACTGTAGTAAGTGGTATCCGTCGCTTATGAACACCTGCAACGTCAGAGATGCTGACGACGTTTTTTGCCAGCCTGGAGAGGCCTTTACAGATAGCCTTTTTAAATATTTTCTTGTCGAAGTTCATCGGAATTACCTTCAGAGGAAGGGAAGCCATAGCCTGCAAGTCCGCGGCAAACATGTATGTGTGTTTGCGAATTGTCGAATTAGCATTGATTTGAATCATGATGATGAAAGCTATATGGTTCGGTGCACAAGCTCTGTTTATTTATATGAGCAGGAAATCTCAAACGTCGTGTAACTGTAGTAAAATTCAGTGCTTCTACGGATTTTTTTGCTCATGACTTTAAGGGAGAATATTTCATCCTAAAACTATTAGCAATAATGTAAAACCAACTTTAGTAGCTATTCCCACATAATGTCATGACTATACAAACCTCTTTCATCTAGTAGGAATCTAATGCTTTAAAAATACAAATTAAAATAATGTCGCAAAGAAAAACCTTTGTTTTGAGAAAAATGCAAGCCTTTTTGTTTAACAATGGTAGTCATCCATCAACATAGTTGGGTTGAGTACATCAACAAAAAAAATAGAAGAAATTCTACAGAACATAAATAAAATTACTTCCAATGAAACCAAGTCATTAATCACGCATCCCGTCAACAATTTAATTACTCCATCAATATACAGAGAAAATTAATAACTTCCTAAATCGAATCATTTGCCGTCGACGTAAAATTAATCTGTGCAATAAATCGCGGCAACACTGGCAACCCTATTTGTGCCGTTAGGTTGGCAGCGCTGTAAATATTGGCGCGCGAAAATCGTAAAGTGTGCGCCTGCCAGTTCGCTGGACACGGGACGCTAGCCGGACAACATGGCGGACAGGCGGCGTCGGAGCGGTCGGCTACTCGTAAACAAACTTGCAGATCCTGTCGACATCTCTGGCCCAATTTCAGCGCTGTAACTGTAGCCATGATTTAAATAGTGATGGATTTCTATGTCTGACTGAATGCAAAATACAGATAAGAATCTACATTTTCAATGTACCTACCTAGTTTAGAGATCGGAGATCAAGCAACATAGGTATTTTGTTTGAAATTACCTCGCCGTTGCATTGTAAACTTAGTTATGAAATAAAATGTTGTTAAAAAACGAATAAGATGAGTATGATTAAAACTATTTATTTATGGAGACCAATCCACACATCAAACACTTTCACGGTAAGTATGAGAAAGAGTCTCAAAGGTACCTACTTACTGAACCTGTGAAGTTGTCTAGAATCTAGATTTGATCAATAACTATCTTTCGAAAAAAAAATCAAAATAGTTTACTAACATACCACACACAAGCAACCTAACTTTTAGCATACCTCCCTCTGTTTTCGTAGGATTTCCAATCAATTCAATATTTGTCTGTCTTAATAATTCAATAATGAAATCGAAGAACATGTTTGAAATTTTCATTCATGCAAACAGCGTATCCTTATACTAACGACTTTGTTGCGAACGCTACCTTGGAAATATGGTTAGCAAATTACCATACGATGTAGCAAACTAATGTGAACATTGTTATGTCCTGCTGTTCGGTTTGTGTTGCGTTGCATTCATGTGCGTCTGCAACACAGTTGCAAGTTGCCGACGACATTATTGATTCCGTATCAGGAAATCAAAGTTTACTTTCGAACCTGTATTCGTATCTACGAATCGCATCAGGAAGCCGGGACGCGACCGGCTGACTGTTGTTCCTGTCGACATCACTTCCTACACCGTATTTATGATGTACTGCTAGAGAGGATGTTTACGACTGTATTGACAGATAGCGGCGAGTGCACCGGTAGTGATTAGCTACCGGCAGTTATGTCTGCTATGTAGAAGTAGAAAGTGCGTGAATATGGATGTAGTTTGTGATATATTGAAGCTAACGTTTATCAGCGATGTCTGCGATGACGCAACGATTGGAATGCTTTTTGTGGCCTGGACGTCCAATCAGAATGTGCGAGAGAGTTAAGCGCAGCCCGACGAAATTTTTCACCAATTTTAAAACTTTATTTTTCTACGCTATTGGTGGAAATATATCTACTGTGAAGTTAAGCTGTCTCGCATATTCCAAGACGCTTATAAATATACATTATAGTTACTGTTTTATAAGCATTTAAAAATGCTATCAAACAAATTAATAAATATTCGTCAACACTTTTTCACACAATATCATCTAACCCCAAACTAAGCGAAGCTTTATAATAAAGAAACCAGATAGCTGATGTAACACATATAATTTTAAATACATACCTACTTATAATAATACATAGAAACGCCCAGGCAAAGAACAAACATCCGTTCATCACACAAATGTATGTACTGGGTGGGAATCGAACGCAAAGTGGAAACAAAGCGGTTTTTCGGATTTTCCAATCCTAATATAATATTATGCGACTATGCTGTGGCTACCAGACGCGATAATTTAAACAAACTACAGCATTCCAAGCCAATAGACCGATGGCGCCAGAATCAAACAATTTATGCATACATTTACACAATAGACTAATCGATATGAGGTGAAAATTATCGATCGTAGGTGAAAATTATGGAAAATGCGCGCCCGCGCGGCGCGGCGCGGCGCCTGCGCAACATTCGTCGCTAAACGTGTTAGCGAGGGAGTGACAACTCAACTCAGAAGCGCAGCTGTTGCTCAGATCATTAGTACCTAAGTATGCGACAGTAGGTTTGTACTGGTAGTTAGGACAAGGAAGGAAAACCAAGACAGGTGTCTAAATGACAACATCGACATGCATGACATTCGTTTTCAGAAAAATAAATGTTCCAATAAATCAGAAGTCGCTAGTGTTTTTTTTTACTAAATTGCAACCAACATATATTTGCTTTCTTCATTTTATGGGATTACTAGTAGCGACACGCGGTTTTACCCGTGTAGTTCCCGTTATTTTCCTGGGATAAAATATTGCATAGGTGTTATTCCATACATAGTTTTATATTAAACTTCCATACTAACTGTACTCCAAATTTCAACCCGATCCAATCCAAAGTGTCAATGTGATTGAGCAACAAACATCCAAACTTTGACATTTATAATATTAGTAGGATAGATCAATTTCACTGGAAGCACGGAGCGTTTAATGTGTTACTGTGATTATGTGTGATAAATGTGTTAAATCGAAAATTAAACACAATGCCATGCACATAGACATGCCATAGAGAAGCAATAATTATGTATCTGTATTCAAGTCACAAATGTCATGTGTGTGAATCGAAGCCACAACCTTCGGCTCAATTTGCAGACTTACTACCGACTCAGCCAGAAGATCAAATAGGAGGGCAATACCTTGATAAACACCTAAACAAGTACATCTCAATTCGTCTCAAAGAAAGTAATAAACATGACTCACGTTCTTCAATGAGTTGTTTTCGCCAGTCCAACTTATCATATCTCAAGTACGTCCTCATTCAACTTTTTTATTCCTTTAACTGTACTCACAAAAGGTTTCGCCGACGATAAGCCGTATCTGTCCAATTACGACTGGTATAGTCATCGTACATACCTGAAATATAAAAAAAACTAAAATTAGTTAAAATAGTTTTGTTGTGAGTCATAAAATGTCACTGTTTCATAGAATAACTACATAAATTCTCTATCAATTTTGCTATTGATTACAGATTTTGAAACAGGATAGTGGGTTTTAAAGTTAAAAGATATATTGTACTTCATTTTTTTAACATTTATAGGTTTACACTTGATCGCCAGCCATCTCGCCTGATGTGAACCGACGATGCCGTCTACGATGGAACGTGCTTACCTAGAAGAAACCGATTCACTCTCGATTTGAATACACCAAGATCGTAACCATCGGGAAAAACCCACTCAGGCAACTCATTCCACAGTCTAGAAGTTCTTATCACAAAAGTAGAGTCAAACCTCTTCGTTCGTGTCTTTGCAAAATTAACAGAGAAGCTACGAGAAGTCCGATAGAAAAAAGGGCAAGGGCATTAGATCATGCAGATCATTTGCACACTCTCCGAAGTGTATGCGATAAAAAACCGATAATTTTTCGGCGATGTTCAAGACTTTGCAGTCTTTTTCACAGAGTCATTTGACGCGTTAGAGCAAAATTACAGGAGTAAATTTTAACGATGCGCACGCGCACACCGTTACGAAAAACCGTCGTTAGCTAGTCAACATTTCAGTAAACATTGTAACTAACTTCAGGTTAATTCTTCGTGGGTTGTAGATATTATCTATTCTATGGTTGACGTTAGACTTCTTTAGTACGACGAATAAAGAGAAGAATTAACAACTTGCATTGTGTAATAAGTATAAGTAATAGTTGGCTTCAAATAGCCTCCACTGATTATCAGACTTTGGGCTAGCGCAAAACACACGCAGCTAATGGAACATGAAGAGCATTACTGGAGTAACATTACAGAGCTAGCACTGCATTGCGCTGGTCACTCAGAGATAAAAGATGATCTATCTCTACGCTCTGTAATTTTTCTGGTAACGTTGCCCTTCAAACCGGAACACAGTGATATTTGCTTGTTTGCACATTACAGCTTAGCGGTAAAATAACTGGGGAAGATGTGGTACTTCCCCAGGCGGACTCTGATCAAAATGTTTTTATATAAGTAACGTTTAACGTTTCAGTCGCATCACTATGGCCATGGTCGAGAGGTAATGATAAATAAATAGACAGCGGTTAAGTCTCGAAGTCTCGTATCATGTTTTCAATATGGAACAATGTTGCCAGACTGTCACACTGTAAACATCGCCTAGGACCACGATAACGCGGGTCTTGGGTCATGAACATGTTCACACCTTAGCGGAGATTATCAGGGGCTAAAGTTTAACTCGGGTTAGCGCCTCTAACATGTAAACAAGTCGATAAAACAGATCATTAATACGGAACTATGGGTATCTTTTAATTTTAATTCCTAATTAAGATTCCTTTGTATATTGTGTGTTTGATTTGTCATTTTAAATTAACAAATAACAAAGCTAAGTGAAATACTGTTTATAACAGCCGATAAAGTGAAAACCAATTTTTTTGTGTAAATTTAAATTGAACAGCCAAAAGTCACAGACACGCGAACGCGACACATAAAATATAGACATTCCCCTAATCCTAAACGCAGTAGCAATGCTAATAAATAATACATTTAATAATTGCAATTCACCAGAACTTTGCTTAATATTGGGATATCACAGGCTGAAAATAATGAAAATATGTTATAATATTATTTCAAATCAACAAATCAGTAAAAGTAAGGATATCTGAAACTGAAGCTTCTTTACGTAGAGTTTCGAACCTCAAAGTTTAGCCATAAATGGAATCATTAAAAAAAAAGATATCTAAATATCCAAGCACACATTTGTCTTGCTGCACCTGGTAAACCTAACGAGATTTGTTCCTTATTTGGGTTTGTTGCCATCGGCAAGCTCCCGTTGGACGCTATTTGCATAATACAATGTTGCAAGCGAGAAAAATATATTTGCGGCAAATTGCATGGTTAGCTACAGCAATCAATAGACAATTAAGAAACTAATTGAAATTCGATACAGTGGTGAAGCGTGAATTTCTCTACCTGCACTTGCGTCTCACATCAAATAATCTTACCGATGCTAGGCAAATTATCAAATTGAATTGTTGAATTGAATTGTGTTGTGTCTGGGATTGATTCCCAGATGCGACATATAATCGAGTGGATAAAATACCTGTATTTCACAAAGCCTGTTCAGGCTCTCTTTTTCCATTCCATCAAGCAACTTAACTTACACGAAACATCAATTCGACATGGAATAACATAATTACCGAGGTGCAGAGTTACATGTCGAAACTGCACCGTAAATTGTGTTTTAAATCGAGAGCCGACAAGTGAAACCACGAATCTCATTAGTCCTGTCCCGCGTCTACCAGCAAATTGGGCCATGAGTACTAAGAGCTATTTTACTTGACCTGTAAGCATGACCTGTCAGTCCGTCACGTACATTTTATCTTATAGTAGGGTTGTCAACGACTTGCAGTCGTAAACTTGCGCACGCGCATGTATAAAGCCAATTACTGACTACATTTATCCGACACTACGTGTTTTAAGTTGCTTTGTATCATTTTCGCAGTGTTATTGATTGTTACTACTGTTTTGCTTACATTGTTTAAGAGGTAAGAGGCACTAGGTAAAGTTGCGTAAAAGTAAATTACTAGTACAATATAAGGATAAAGCGTCTACCATTAAGGTTTCAGCTGTGGATGCCTTGACAACGACAACCTTTTGAGACCCCACTTCTATTACCTACGAAGTAAAGTGTCATAAATTTGAAGTGTCTAAAGCTCTAAAGCATCGGGGGGTCTACCGCCGAACGAACAATGTCATCGCTTTGATGTTTCTCTCTGTTTTCTTTTCGCTTGAAATGATAGAGACAGCATTAGCAAAGCGATAGCCGATTTAGTTAGGCGGTAGAAGCGCGGGACTCCAATCGTTTACGATTGGATCGATTTCGATAGAGTTTTTTTGACGTGATAACGTCTTATAATTCGATGAAGCCGACTGCACGCCCGCAAAACATGACGTCATGTGCCGTTACCGCCGTTACCTCGCCGCATGACGTCGTCAGTACCATTCCATCAGTATTTTCTTAAGACGTTGTCACGTTCAACTATCGTCAGTAAACCGACTTTACAGACAACCATTTTTTGTCGTGAACGCGATAACCTGTGTCGTAGGTAATTCAAAAATTTTAAGTTTGTCCTCAAATAAATTTAAATCGAATACCGCAGCGGCACACATTTTTGTATTGATAGGGTACGGTACCGTATCCAGAGAAATTACAGGGTAAAGAGAGAAATCTGGGTTACAGGCGTAATGCATTACTAGGCTGTGATTTATTGTCCTCACTGTTCATGATCAAATAGCTGCGTGGGCTGCACTGTACTGTTATGGGCAGGCGTGCTGCTGACCATCAGGTGCTTGTCTTGCTCGCCCCATCGCTCTATCTTATCTTCTTAATATATATAAATCTCCTGTCACGATGTTTGTCCGCGATGGATTCCTAAACTACTTAACCGATTTTAAATTAAATTGGCACACCGTGAGCAGTCTGGTCCAACTTGAGAGATAGGATAGTTTTTTTTTTTCGAATAATAGTCCTTATATGACGAAATCCGAGCGAAGCCGGAATGGACCGCTAGTACTAATATAAAAAGCTGTTGTAGTATATGACGAGCTTTGAAAATATGTTGAAACACATCTGTCAATGTTTGCATCAGAGCGGCTTACACGTCAACGCTTAGCTTTTATCCATAAGTCGAGTTGAAGCATTGAGAGACAGCTTTAGGTAACAGGTAGGTATATATCCCGGGGACAGGCAGCCCTGGCGGGGGATAACGGTGGCTTGTTGAGAGATAAGGGAATAAAGAACGTGCGTTGTCGTTTTATAGAGAATGGCTGTAATATTTTATGGGCTTGTTAATGGATTAGCTGCATTCTTGGGATGTTAAGATATTTGACTGTTTACCGTGACAGTGTGAATGTGGCGTTACTGGGTTGTGTTTTCTACTAAATGCTTAGTTGGTGTCTTGTATTATTTATGTGATTGAGTCTTTTTATATTCATCGACAATGAATGTTCCCAGTTGATATCTCGCGTGATAATAAGCGACGATGCAGTCTACGACGGACCGACCTTACCTAGAAGAAATCGTTTTACTCTGCACTTAGATTTATCCATCAGAGAAACGGAATACGTTGCCTAAATGTACCTACACCTACTCAGGCAACGTACTCTACTTATCTTAAGTTAAGTACTTTAGTTAGTTAGTACTTTAGTTAAGCGCTGGATTAAGCACATTAATAACCTAAGAAGAATCATAGTTCTCTAGACTTCTACACGCATGACAAGCAAAAATATTCTGAAATTGTGTATTCACTGTGGGATATGTATTTGTATGTAATCCGTAGCATTCACACCACACAGAATCTTAAATGTTAAACGTTAAGGATCATATTTTAGTGGTTATAGTGGTCATCTGAATTCGACTTAGTTTCAACCGCATTCGACGATCTTTTTATAATGTTTAAATCGCATCATCTCGATTCTCGACATTACTTTATTTGAATTAGTTGAATGAATATGTCTAGATTCTCTAGAAGATTGAAGTTAGCAAGTAAGTGCATCTTCAGTCGCCGGGTAGTGCGCGGGAGTGGTTCTCAAGCACTTGAGCGGTCTACGCGTGGGTTTACGCCGCGGTGGTCCGGCGGCCACTTCGAGAGGGCATCTCCTGTAGTGGTAAACAAAGATTACACTCTTCACATTCGCGCTGAAGCTGTTTTCACTAATGTTTTAGTGGGTTAGTCTGTGACTGAACAAAGGTTAATTTAGTAAGTGACTTCAATTACATTTTCGACATTGATGTTAAATACATAATTTAATTAATGATATGTTTTTTAAACGGGAGAACCATCCAATACCAACGAAATTACACTACACTACACATCTAATAACTACTTACACTTAGCACAATTTACGAAATTCACAAAACTACATTTCTTATTTCACAACTATCAAACAAATTAATGAATCAATTCGCTTAAGAGCTACGATACTACAAACACATAGACAAATGTTACCTCTCTTTTTAATAGATTTCAAAAAAGCAGGTTCTAAATTCGTCCCATATTTTTTCAAAGGTGTTGCAAAGTTTAGAATATTAAAAAAGTCTATCAATGAACTCTGAAACTCGCTGTCTCATTGGAGCAGTGGGTTTGGCTACCCACACCATTTGCTTTCACAAATTTTATTAAACTTATTGGAGTGTGAAGTTTAAAAAAAAAACTGAAGTCAATTGCTATTCAGAAAATAATATAAGTACTAAATATGCCAGTCTCATAAGGTTTAAGATAAACTCAAACTCAAACCATCCTACAGATGAGTGGCTATACGAACCAGACCACTTAATTAGAATTAACACTCGGGATCTTCAGTGAGGAGCTCTCATCAGACCGTGTTATCTGAACAGCTGTAATGACTTCATTTGAAGGGAATATCCAAGTTTAATAAACTTTTATGAAGCATACTCTAGAGTACATCTGATGTGATGATAACAAGCGTAAAGTTGAAATAAAATCTACAATGTAGCGGGATGACTGTTGATGTTCAAAGAAACTAGTACGTTTAACGCTGTTTTATTGAACTTAATAAACAGGTCTATTACACCTATAAAATACTGATGAGCCAACATTATGATAGATAGATAGATAGATAGATAAACTCTTTATTGCACTTAATAAAACAAACAACTTAAAAAAACAATCTTAAAATATAGTAGCAAATGGCGACCTTATCGCTAAAAGCGATCTCTTCCAGGCAACCGTGGGATGGAAAAAAAAATAAAAAATGAAAAGACGGGAGTAGATTATGCTGAAAATAAAAACAACAATTTGGATTGATAAATATTAATATAATATTTTTAATTCATAGATACTAGGTATATGTTTGACTACATTTGATAAAAAAAAATGCTTTATTAATATTGTGACTATTTATGGAGTAGATATTTAACGAATAGTTTCAATTTTACCAAATAGAAATTCTGTGTGAAACAGTTTTTTTAGTTCGAGGATGACGGCTTTAAGATGGTGAGTAGTGGAATCTAATTCATCGAATTAAGACTCATTAATATATCAATTAAACACATCTCGTAAACCAAGGTAGGTAGGTACTAAATCTATGTTTGGTTCTAAAAAATAGGGAAGTAAATCTATAACAACAAAAAGAAAATTACTTTACTAACCATCCGAAAGCTTTCAAGGAACCTTAGGAACTTAGCCCTAGATGGTATTCACTGTTTACCGAATTTTACTAGCGCTGAAGGCTCCGGACCCTACTATCCTAAGTTAACTATACGCGAATACTTAAAAAAATCTCGAAAGCGAAATTTAAATGAAGCATTCTTCAAAAAACTGAAACATGGTTGAATCAGACTATTCTACATGTTATCTGACGTACCTACTATAGTGCTGAGCTATCCGAAAATTTGACCTGGCTGATTCTTAACACAATCCGAACGAGGCAAATTCGGAATACCATCCTTGTCTCAGTCATTCTAAACGAATAAGACAAAGACTGTGTTTGATTCCGAGTCGAGATCAATCCGACTGGGTTCAGAATCGCTACGCTGATCCACATTCGGTAGCAACGTTGGATGCACTACGAAGTATATCCAACGTTGGTCATCTCACAAATAACAGAACCAGCACAATCAATATCCAATGATCTACACCGGTGGTAAGAGCGAGCCAGTTGATTAATTCCCATTGACTTATAACAACAGTGTATCATGAGATGCGGGGTTGCCAGGGTCCACAGGACGCAGGCCACAGGCCATCATTAGCCTGCATCCATCCCTGTCTCGGCGGTAATTACCGCTCACACGCGTAGACAAATCACGAGGGATCATGGTCTAAGCTACAAGAGATACGACTATTTTCTAATCCGTAATAAAATTAATCGGTTAATATTTTCGAAATCTCATATTGAGAAACAATTCTGACCAAAAAATTATGATTGTAGTAGGTTTAGGTTTAGGTAGTAATGTTTAGGTAATTTTTAAAATGAAATGAGACACAATTATTTTTATCGATAAATCCATTGATTCATTAGTCACAAATAGAAAAATAATTGAATTATATCATTTTCGTTTATCGAATGATAAAGCGGGTCTTTTTGACATTGGAGAAAAACCATGTCATGTAATGTACCTAATATTTTAAATTACTTTTGTGAATAAATTTAGTGACTACCTACACTAAGCACATCAAAATCATTCAATGTGATGAAGCCCATAAAAATCTAAAAATTGTATGAATATACATAAAACCTTTTATTTATCAAAACTATGAGTTTTCTGTAACGCAATAGTGATGTAAAGGAAACAAATTAACGTAATTTTGATCCTGTTAAATTAGTCTCCACTCTACACGTATTTGGGGTTTTAACCTTTTAACTATTTTAATCCAAATAAAAAGCCGAAGGTTTGTGTGTAACCTATTTGTAAAATGCTATGACGCATGATGTAGTCTTCCCTTGCACCGCGGCTAAAGTGCGTTTTTTTGTGTGACCATAAAACTGGGAAATCCGGTATAGACACAGGCTACCTATTATTACGTGCAGGCTATCTGTGCTTGCTGATGCAATACCCGTTTGGAAAGATGCCTCTTTTTGCGGTGCCTAGGTAGCTAGGTACCAGTTACCACACGCGTGATGTAAGTGCGAGGTGCGACTGAGTGTAGTCGCTGGTTCTCCCGTAAATATGCCCATTCATTTCAATAGACATTGTAAATAAATATAATTATCGTTCATTACATCTTTGTATTTGTTAATCTGTCTGCTTATCTCTGTCTGAATTGATTTTGATGGACCAAGACTACAACATAACTTACATGCCATAATATATCGTACTAATCGTACTAAAACATACTGTAAACGTTTGGATGTTTGTTGCTCAATCACGTCGGAAACGCTGAACGGATCAGGCTGAAATTTGGAAAACAAGATAAGTCTGCTATATGTAATAAGTCAGTTTTATAGATTCAAATAAAACATACTTTTCTTGGCCAGGGTGAACAAATTATTTTGATACGTGAATAATAATTAATAAATAACCAGATTCATAACATTTAACAGTGATTTAAACACTCTTGACGCAGACAATTATGGCTGTATCCGTTGTATTTCAATCATGAATTATGCATAAATTAATGAACAAATTTAACAGGTAATTTACTTGAAGTAAAGGAATTACGACGCAAAATTTAACAGTATTAAGGTAGCGGCATAAGGAAATACAAATGAATCAAAAGGCACCTAATAACATGCACTTACAAATAACAATTTAATCACAAATATCATTAAAGATAACTGTCTTCGATAGGCAGTAATTATCGTCGATAAATAATTAAATAATAATGTTTAATCGTCTCAATGACACGGTGAACTGACTTTTGGAATTTATTATATGAAATAACATACTTATTGTAATGCTGACGTCATCTTATATTTAATGTTCCTTTCAACTTTTTACATGTTTTTTTCACAATATCGTTTACCTACTTTTTTGGTGATTTTAGATAATCATCATCGATAGTAGTGGCTTAGCGGGCCTTGGAGGAGTCCAGTATCAAAATTAGTTGGAGACCAAAATGAAGTCAAAAGTTTGTGGATAACATTTTAATAATTGTTTTCTTTTTTTAATGAGAGTGACGAGACGAAATCGATATGTCCCTGATGGTAAGCAACATGCCTGCCACATAACAGCAGTGACACGCAGCTATTGGAACACGAAGAGTCCAAATCATTACTGCACTGCACTGCACTGCGCTCGTCACTCAGAGATCTAAGATGTTACATCTCTAAGCCCTGTAATTTCTCTGGAAACATTGCCCTTCAAACCGGAACACAAAACACAATAATGTATGCACATTACTGCTTGGCGGTAGAATAACTGGCAAAGGTGTGGTACTTCCCCAGACGGACTCTGCTAAGAGTCCCACTACTACAACACTTAGTACACAAGTTACGTCACATGTCACGTGTTAGGTTATTAGGTGCCTCTGTAGCCCGAGGACCCCGTATCATTGATACGGCTGATACGGCGCAGCGGTAGCAGCGCCTCCGATCAACATCCTTCTGTATCCCAACAGCTGGGTTTAGGCCTCTTGCTTGCTTTATATAATAATTTCCGCAGTACAACTTATGTTTAGTCTGATGGCCTATGGGTAGCGTTGAGCGAAAAATATTCATTTATTTGATCAATCTACGACCACCTGAGAAGTTGACAAGAACAAAGTAAAAAAAAGAAATGGTTGTCTGTAAAGTCGGTTTACTGACGATAGTTAAACGTGACAACGTCTTAAGAAATCAGTACGCTGATAGCGCGAGTAGTGATACCGCTCGACTCGGCGGGTGGCGCCCTCAGCGCTCAGCTTCGTCCGCATGGCACGGACGACGAACTAACGGTAACGGTAACGTTACATGACGTCATGTTTTGCGGGCGTGCAGCCGGCTTCACCGAATTATAAGACGTTATCACGTCAACATGATTTACCCCCCACTAATTCGGATTTGTAATCTATACAACATTCTACTAGTCAAGACCCATATTCAGTTTATAGTTCATAGTTTGACACCCATATTCAGGTAGGTTGTGAAGCAATTTTTGTTCGCCATTTTGTGGAGGCGGCCAAATTGAATCGATATCAACCAAACATAGCTAAGAACCACTGCACGGAAATTAACCTTCAAATAAAAAACCGCATCGAAATGGGTCCATCCGTTTGAGCTCTACGGTGCCACAGAAAGGCACACACACAGACACTCAGGCATACAGACATCAACGTCAAATTTATAACACCCTTTTTTGGTCGGGAATTAAAAATAGATATGCAATCCAATCCATGTTCAGTTTGCTCAGGCTATGTCATCTATAGTGTACTAAATTGCAAATACATTAAAACACGAAATGAATCAAGGATCGTTCCCGTTGACGTGACAAGTTATGCCCCGACGCCCACAGGTGGCGCTGATTATGATTTGTGGGCAAGGCGCAAGCGCAGGACATGCCTGGTCAGACCGGGGACCGAGTTACCGGAATCTGATAACTCATAAATAAAAAAAACATTTTTATGCGTATACCAATTTGATGTCACTAAATTACACGAAAATAATACCACTTTCGGGGGAACTATTGGTAATTAAAATTACCTGTAGTTTTTCTTGTTTATGAACATTTAATGGTTTTAATATTTTTTTCGATTCACGTCAAATATAAGTTGAATTGTTTCAACTACAATAAATGTGTGGGGTAATAAACATCTGTAACTAAAGGGGTATACACTTTGTCGCCTTAAATTGACGTGGTGCTAAAGTAAATTAATTTTATTGCGGAAGTCTTCGACTAACAATTTCTGGTCATTACTTTTTAATTTATGTTTAGAGCCACAAAAAGACATGGAAGAAATTATACAAACGATAGCTTCCGTCGGCAAGAATAATAATAGCAAGTGCAATAGCAAAATAGGTATATCTGTGACTGGATTTTAATGATTTTAGGCATGTTAGTATCACTTGTATAGCTTCTTAAATTGGCTGATGGACCTGGAAGTATTCAGGCACACACAAAGTTCAAGAAGTTGGTTGTACCATTTCGAGTTCTTATTCCCCAGTTGCGGGAAATAAAAATAGGCTTCTCCCATGATACACGTTTCAGCCCGATCTTCTACTTCACGCTTCTACAAACATTTAACGGTTATTCAGTCCCGAACAGAAGTCCTAGAACATAGCTATAGTGGAGATAGTCTGTTTAATTGCTACCAGCCACCGTCGTACACAGATGATTTATCTCTGGTGGAGCTATGTTGGTAACAGGCCACGCTGCCACTCGCCACTTCCTGACGTCATTCCGTGATGGTATTCTGTTCGGGTTCTCAGGAATATGTTCGGTTCGCTCGTAATTCAAAATTTTATGAGATGAAGATTCTCTGAGATCATTTGAATTCAGAATATGTTTGAAAACCTTTTTTTGTCTTGTTTTTTGGCATGTCAATTAGTAAGTTTACGTTGGCCCTGTGCCTTTTAGAGGTAGCTCAAAGTTCAGTGCGGCAGTTTAGATCATCTGAAGCCTGTCCTAGGTCCCTTGAATAAAAGAAAAGTTCAATGCTGTTCAATTTGATTAGCACGCAGCGCGCCCATAAAATTCTCCAAAAAATTAATCCAAAAAAATCCTTGTTAGCAATAATATCTAAAGGTGAAAAATCGATTCTCATATATATTACATACCAGCAACCAATCTCAGGCTGTATTATTACGCAACATGGACGCTGTGATTATTATATCGGCGCAGCGCAGGCGCATCTGTGGACTGCAATTACACAAGATACCGGCCTGTCGGGGTTTATAGGCTCTGTGCTGCCAGATGAGAGCTAAACTCGAGTTTGCAGTGACAATGTATCGAAACATCATTTACGTTACAAATACTTTGATCAGAAAAGTACTTACACACCCCTTAACGGAATTTAAGAAAAGCTAGACTATCTGTGAAACTGTCTATTTAAATAGTTTTTTTTAACAGTAGTAAAGTGTTGTTTCTATCTATGTAAATACTTATTTTATTTAGTTTTCATAGCCTAAACATAAACAGGTCATTTTTTAATCCCACTGCTGGGACTTGGGTCTTCTCTCGCAATTAGTGTGAAGGCTAGTTCTTAAGCTGGTTCATTGCGGGTTAGCGCGCATTACTTCGGGAGATTTTCGGAACATGCCGATTTCCTCACAACGTTTTCCAGTGGTGGCCAGTAGTGATGACAAACATATTTATAAAAACTGTGATTTTGTCTTTGTTCAGTCTGTCAGAAAAGTCATTTAAAGGGATACAGAAACCTACAACACAAGCTATGCTTAGTGCAGGTTCTGTGATCTTTAATTGTATAAGTCAAGTTTTTTAAGGAATGTGTGTTAATTTGTTTCATGTAAATTGGTTTATTTATTTGATGAATAAATATTTATATTATTTATGTTTATTTAGATAAGACTTTCATATTTCCACATGAGCCACACGTATTCTAACTGGCCTTCCGCTCAAGTGTTGTAATTTATAGAATTTTCAAATAATTGTATAATTAATAGTTATTTACTTAAGCATGCAGTTTCACTAATAGGTTAATAGCTTGTTTGAAAACTGGAACGCGACTGCGACTATACTTTCAAAAGCAATAAATTTTCATCATAAGCCTACGTCCAATTAAAGCCCACACACATTAAACTTAAAAATAGATAAAACTCGTCGTTTCGGTTCGCTAAAATAATAAAATATCATCATCCCACGACTTTAATGGACCTGCCAGTGTTGCAGCCCGTAAATTTATAGCCGAAACAAGTGAAATTATCAATAAATACAGAATGGTGACGAAAGTTTCGCCTTTTATGTGATGTTTCAATAAATAGATGATTATGGATAAAGAAATTACGAAAGATTCTAAAGGCCTAGTTATAATGCAACGTAAAACTAAGCTAAACAATAATCCAAGATTGTTGATCGGATAGCGTCCGAAATTAGAGCTATAATGCCTGGCAAATATTCCAAACATATACTTCTAGATCATACATTGTAAATAGGACGTTTACTTTGAGTTGATTCAAGCTTAAAGAGAGGTAAAATGTTGTAACCTTTTTATAACTTTTTTTTGGCTTTATACAACATAGCTAATAGATGCAATTTTATAAAACACATACAAATGTATATCTATTTAGACATGACATACAATCGTCATTACTGGTTTCTCTTCGTCTGTAAATCTTTTGATATGGTGAAAATGATTTTGAAATTTAGTGTTGTACAATATGCACATATAGTGTGTGCTTCAGGCACATATTAGTGCAGCCGTGGCGTCAGTGTGACCATCTCTAAATCACGGATCCTGCCATACTGGGGATGAAATCCTGCCAACGCTTGGGGCAAAAAATGCCAAAATATTGCCAACCGCAATTATCGCTGTATTTATCAAAGAAAAATCATAAATACACAAGATTATGTCGTAATACAGCGCCCCGGGGCTTTATCCGCACAGTTCCGTTCCAGTTATTTTCCCGGGATAAAAAGTAGCCCATATTTTCTTCGAGACTGTAATATAACCGTGTTACAAATTTCAACAAGATCCGTTTATACTTTACGACGTGATTGACCAACAAACATCCAAACATTGACATCCTAGTAATATCATATACTAGCAGTGCCCGCGGTTTTACTCAAGTATTTCCCGTTTCCGTTATTTTTTCGGGATAAAACGTAGCCTATGTGTTTTCCAGACTATAATCTATTTGTGTTCCAAATATCAACCCGATGCGTTCAGACGTACCAACGTGATTCTGACATTCAAATCTCCAAACATTTACATTTATAATATCATTGGGATGTTAAGCATTGTCATTTTCACTGTATACCTCCATTTTTACATGTTTATACATTGATTTATTCATTATATTTAACTTCTCTTTGGTTGGTTAAAATGAAATACAACCGTAGTTGAGCTGAATGTTACGAAAGTTAAAGTACATACTTACAAAGGAACGAAGACGTATGGTTGAATTTATCGGAGAATTCCCCACTAGTGACGCTTTACTATAATCTACTGAGTTTACTAGAGATGTGTGAGAACTAATCAACTAAATTGAAAGCGTTAGTCAATTTTGTCTATCGTTATGCTCTTATTTTCACCCCCAGGTGGTCATTATCGGGAATATATGTTATGGTAACAAAAATGGTTTCCGATCTACCAATACTGCCAAAAACTGCCAGTTTTCATAAAACGTCAACCTATCATGCCAAAGGCTAAAATAACGCCCAAATCCTGCCAAAATGGCAGGAACCTGCCACATATGGTCACACTGCGTGGCGTAGCGTATTTCAACAACTGATCACCAGCTTTATAATTGCGTAACTTTTAACGCAGACAGCAAAATGTTGACAATTATTAAACTACAGGGAAAATATTCAGTACGTTAAATGAATTACCTTTAATGTTGATGAAGTTATTGGACCGATAGCGGTAAATATTAGACATAAGATGGATTGCGATTATTACCGAGATATGTAATTAATAAATAAATATAGTTTCCTTGATAGAAAATAAACTTTATCGCTAACTACGGTTTAAAGTTACCACATTCGCCGGTCACAGGCTACTTGCAGTTAGGGCTGTGACAGAAGGATTCACAGTCTTATGAAACGAACTTAATCATTTTTTTCAAGGGTCGGTAGAAACCATCTTTGGACATGTACAGTGTACACTACATATGAAATCTTCAGAATATTTTCAAAATTGTGTATGGTATTAATTTATTACTTAAGAAGATAAATCAGATTACTAAATAATTCGAATATGAATTTTCTTCCGCCTTCTCAGGCATGGAAATAATTAAGGCGAGAACACACTACACTGGCCAAGTGCTACTCGTAAATTGGAGTAGGATTCATGTGTGTATGTATGTCCTCGAAATATTTTTTTCTTAGAATACGTTGATTTCTTTACACACAGTTAAAACCACTGATGTTGGCCAAATTCTATAGCAGAACTTGGAAAAATATTCAAAGTGCATACAAAGTTGGAACCTCACTTAACCCCCCCCCCCCCCCCCTCACGAAGCATGAGCCCACCGGCGGCCTCGCCCTCTTCCTGTTAATTTAAATCTTAATTCCTGTTAATTGAGTCTAAATTTGCTGAACTGGGTTGTCTTCCCGTTCCAGTAAGAAGTTAAAGAACTCACGCTTGTGAAATCGGGCGTCTTCGCCTCTCAGCCACAACAACTTCTTCAATTTGTCAGCCCTAGTCGCAAATTATAAAGCCTGATATACGCGAGCGAAATTATTAATTTAATAGCACCAGTCCCGCAAAACTCTCGATTTCGAGGTGATTTCGCCACATCCGGTGCAAATACCTGCCTGCTTGTATTGCGTCAACGTTTCCGGTCCGGTAAATCATTTTATACACTCGATTTATGATTTATGGAAGATACCAGTTAACTCTAGATGGATTAAGTATTATGGTAACGAGGTTTTAACAGACAAGTGTTTTAGATGCAGAGTAAGATCTGTGATCATTAATTAACGTTTTATGTTTTGCAGCATTTTTAAGTAAGTTTGATGTAGCCAGCTTCTGATGTTCCATTGCTCCAAGAACAATGCAGGGCTGGGTTATTCGACAAATGTTTTGTTTTATTTCATACTAGTAGCGTTCCGCGGTTTTACCCACGTAGTTCCCGATGTCGTTATTTTCCAGGGATAAAATTTAGATAGATTTTATTTTATATCATAACTAGCGGTCCGCCCCGGCTTCGCCCGTGGTACCTATATAGTATTCAGCATAATATAGCACTCAGGGATCACCTACTTAAGGAACGGTAACAAAAACTTAAAATCGTTCCAGTAGTTCCTGACAATTTTAAAATGAAATAAGAGCGTTTTAAGAATAAGCCTCTTCAGCTTTATAATATTAGTATTGACATAGATAGTATAGACAGTATGTTATGAATTATTTAGAACATAATTTTCAAAACATTGAATCTATAAACGCCATAAATAAATAAAAAAACCTCGCCAATCAGATGCACTAAAACGGCTCGGAATGCGCATGCGTACACAATCGCTGGCGAATCGATTTCCGAGCCGTCAATCGCTTGATTTATTCGATTCACACACGACATCGATTCGACTCGAATGTGGAACGAAATGGGTACTAGCGTCTCGTTACGAGTTTATTGTGTCATATTGGTATGCGATTATAAAAATAGCTATTAAAGATAACTAATAAGGCGTAGGTGTAACTTTCACTATCGATTTATTTCTTACTCAAATAAAATGGGAATGTTTTGCTTTTTTAGTGAAAAGGTTGATGCAAAAATGTGCTTTTATTAATGGCTTGTAGTGTTTGAATTTATATAACACTAGCAGCGTCCCGCGGTGTTACCCGCGAAGTTTTCCCGTTCCCGTTGTTTTTCCTGGATAAAAAGTGTGAAAAAAAAACCTACGTGTTCTTTCAGACTATAATCTATCTGTGTTCCAAATTTCAGCCCGATCCGTTCATACGTTAGTACGTGATTGAACAACAAACATCCAAATATCCAAACCTCCGTACATTGACATTTATTTTATAATATTATAGGATTTAATTTCAATAGATCACCAACAACTATATAAAGAAATCTGAATCCATAGACCAATAAAAGTCTAGACATAATTAAAATGATTGCGCCTTCTACATATTTAATTGTACGAAGCGTGTCCAACATGATGGTGTCATTATCATGAATATAAATTATATTCTTATTTCATTGTATAAATGTAGACTAAAACAAATTGTTTTGTCAGACATATTGCATGCCTCTAGGAAACGAGGCGTATTGGTGTGACATAATATATGTTATATATCATCTTATATTACCTGCAAACAGCAATAAATTATTTGTATAAATAAAGTCTTTTTAATGTACAAAAACTGTATTTATTTTAGAATGAATTTTATCAAAATAGCTTCGCCAAAAATACTCTAGATACGTTATCACTCCTATGACTCAATCGTGAAATGAAAGTATGTTGTTGATTAAGTTATCTAATCAATATGTGGCTTTCCAATCTACGACAAAATCGTAGAAATCTGTCTCTAAATAGATAACACGTTATATTTTAGATCTATTAGATAATAAAATATTGTTTAACAAGAATTCAATACTTAGTATTATTAACTAGTATATACCGGCGATGTCCGCGCAGTATTTAGAAAGACTAGGAACTGTCTCCGAAGTTGTTTCCGACGAACTCCAAACAAATATCGCTTGCATACTCTCCGAAACGTTTCCTATAAAAACTCTCTATATCTGTCTCTATAATTTCAAGCGAGAAGAAAAGAGAGAACAATATCTAAGCTACATCAGCTTTAGTTAGGCGGTAGGCCCTAGGGTGTGTCGGGTGATGGATCCGATTTTTTGTCTTATTCGTTCTTTCTATCCGGTTTAAAATCCCAAATCGCTTGCAGCATCGTAAACTTATTACACGTAATCTATAAGTTCATTATATAAATGTGCAGTTAATCTCGCTACCCTCTAGCCCGTAATGTTCCCGAATTAAATCTCCTCGGGATGATTACCGTACGATTACCGATACTGTCCGTAAAGAGACGACGATTTAGATGCATCTGCGATAAGGTATCAGGGAATTTAAAAAGTTTATGTGAGAATAAGTTTCTTAAGCCATATTACTTTGAAATTCGGTTAGGAAAACTATAATCCATTTTATATTTATCCTACTAATACTTATTATAAATGTCAATGTTTGGATGTTTTGATGTTTGTTAACCACGTCCTAACGAATGAACGTATCGGGTGGAAATTTGAAACGTGGTCAGATTATAGTCTGAAAGAATACACTAAATAATGAATTCCCGGGAAATTAATTCTATCCCGGAAAAATAATGGGAACTACGAGAGTGAAACCGCATATGTATATACACATATGTATGTTATATACATATTTTATGTTTGACTTTTATACTTTTTCCTAATCGATTAGATCAACACTCGTATTATTTGCAGGGAGCTATCTTCAAAATGGCATTTATAAGGCACAAGTGGATTAAAAATATATAAATATGTATATATGTTGGGCTTGACGTATGACTAATATGTATAGATTTTCAAACATATCCAACAAAATAAAACAAACTGCTATGTACGTTATGATGCGTTTTATATTGAATTGAATTGAATATTTAAAGGAGCTTCGTGTGGTCTCATTAAAGTTTCACTACGGTCTGATCTGGGGGCACGGCAGTGCCCCCGCCAAGTCGAGCGCGAAGCAAACACTGCCGTACCATCCTTTACTGGAACCATTTCGCCGCATTTTCAGGCCCCTATTTGAGAACCTCTAGATAAGATCAGAACGCTGAAATTTTCGTCATCTAGTAAGCTATAATCGCGTACTTAAAATCCAAAATTTCAAGTCTGTACGTCATTTAGTTCCGAAGTTAAGCGAAAGCAAAGTTTCGCATTTACGACACTCATTCACTCACTCATGATCATCAAAATAGAACTAGTACTTCCCATAAACTCAGAGAGCTGAAATTTGGTACAGACTTAGGGTTTAATGGCCACATAAAGGGAAAACTATAAAAACTAGGAATATCGAAAATCTGGGGTACCTTGTGGTATACCTGGTTATTTGAAAACACGCCTTTACAAAAAATATTCAACTTTGTTTGCCTCTTCATTTGATGTCAAAAATCGAAGGTCTGAAGTATCTGATGAAGAACCCTCAGCTTGTCCCAGCTGTATAAGAGATATAGTAATGCCCCTTTCTACTATTGGTACACAATGTATTATCTAATTATGTAGTGGTAGGACTCTTAGCAGAGTCCGCCTGGGGAAGTACCACACCTTTGCCAAATATTCTACCGCCAAGCAGTAATCTGTTCCGGTTTGAAGGGCAATGTTGCCAGTGAAATTACAGGGCTTAGAGATATAACAACTTAGATCTCTGGGTGACGAGCGCAGTGCAGTGCTAGGTAATGATTTGGATTATCATGTTCCAAGAGCTGCGTGTTTCTGTGCTGTTATGAGACAGGCATGTTGCTTACCATCAGGCACATGACCTGTTCGTCTCGTCACTCTATGCTATAAAATAAATAAAAAAATAGACTGTCATTGCAAAAATCCAGCATAGTGGGACACATCTTCTAATTTAATCTAGCCTATTGCTTCCCACTACTGGGCGAATGTTGCTAATATACAAGAATCAGAACCGGAAAAAAAGAATATGTGTCAAATAATACATCTAATATAATAAATCGATAAGTCCACGTTTCTACAAAAAGAAGTGAAATCCCACCAAAAACATTCTGTAAAAAACTAGCCATGTCTCGATGAAGCTGCATATTTATCTCTAAAAAGTAATGAAATCTAGACAAAGCTGTGCCAAGTCTAAGGTACCTTACTGCGATTTCTTTATTAATATATTTAATGTTTTGTGACTTGGCCGTTGAACATTCTTATACGTTAGTCCGTTAGTGGATACAAGTAAATTTTGTTTACACGTTATGTTGTATCTGTTGTAACTACTTATGTTTGTACTTGTTAAGCGAGATAATACCCTATACTGGTATTGGTAATGGGACGCTAGTGTCTCATATTAGGCTGTTGTTAATCAACAACAACACATGCATGCATTCAACAGCAACACCTGCGTTCAGCATCGAATACTGACTTCTGCTCTATTTTTTTTGGGAGCGTCAAATCGACCACCTATCTAACATAAAATAGACGTACAGACGGACTTCTATCAATGAATAGAAGTCCGTCTGGACTGGAAATATTTTTTTAAACTGTTTGTTTCCGGCTCGCCTACACATAAGTATTATTGAAATTCTTTATTGTTCACACCATATACATACAATGCAATTTAGGGAAAATAGTAAGACAAAAACAATTGACTGGTTATTGAATCAACGTTTTCCAATTGGCCATTTTCCATCATCAATGGTGGTAGTTCTGGCGACAGATTGGTGCAATGGTGTCATGGAGCACCTGGTTTTGTACCCTTGTGTACCCTTCATCGGCCAATTCACACAACATTAACTATTATAATAAAGAAATCGCAGTAAGGTACCTTAGACTTGGCACAGCTTTGTCTAGATTTCATTACTTTTAGAGATAAATATGCAGCTTCATCGAGACTTGGCTAGTTTTTTACAGAATGTTTTTGGTGGGATTAGTTATCCTAGGTAACGCTGATTTGTTACTTTTTAATGTCATTATACTCTATTTAATAACGATTTGGAAAATTGTGGTTTTTGATGGATAAATTCTTATAACTGAGTCTGATATTTTGTTAAAATTAGGTATAATATTTATCTTTTTTTATATTGAAGTTAATTCTAGTTTTTCAGTGTAAACTAATTTTTATTAATTGTAACAACAGAAAGAGAGATAGATATGTATTACTTGCAGAAAGCTACCCCAAACTCTATTAATTTTACGTAGAGAACACAGAACAGTAAATAGTTGCAATAAGCCACAGATAAAATTATACTGTCTATTGTTCCGACTCTGTCCGGATTCCCGGTCCGTAACACGCTGGCGGCGTCCACCGCAGCCACTGCAATAGTTTTAGTGGTTCCTGTTACGGTAATACGGTACCGGCTACGGTGTGTACTCAGCTCAACTATTGAATAGTCGGTAGACAGTATATTCCAAGATCTGGTACCAAATTATGGGTAGCTAAGTATTTGGGGCGAGCTGTAAACTTGTCAGATACCTGTCCTATTATACCCCATATGAAACTGCAAACCTGGCTGGTGAGTAGCGGTAGCAAAATGAATCCCTCAATTTATTTGTTATGGCAATAAATTAATTTAAAAAAAATGGCAGTCATAGAAACTGCCGATAGAAGTGAAAACTTATAACTCAGAATTTGATAACTTACCTTGGAAACTACATGGGTGTAACCGGAGGGCGTGGCCTCGCCAACATGGCATGGCCATCTAGAAATGCGTCAGCATTTCCCATCGGCTGATGCGTTTCTAGATGGCGAGGCCACGCCCTTTCAGCATTTCCCATTGGCTGACGCATTTCTAGATGCCCAATCGCCAAGGTCCCGAGTTTACCCGAAGATTTCTTATCATACTCGACCGTGACGGTAGAATTCAATTTACACCCCACGAAAAATCTGTCTAGGCGCGCCTAAAGAAGTTTTCACTTCAAAAATAGATTAAAGGTCCTCGAATTCATGTGAGTCCATCATACCCTGAGGAAGTAACTCAGTAATCGTGTATCGTGTAGTCACCATCTTTGAAGGCGTAGTGAAATTTGAACATACCTGGAACAAAACGAAAGATGATGTTAGACAAAAATATATTAGTATCTATATAGGTAATGTTATTTTCGGCTGTCTCTATATTAGTAACTAGCGGCCCGCTCCGGCTTCGCTCGAATAATAACCTAGATATCAACTGCAGCGCCATCTGCCGTAGCCTATGTTACTCGGGAATAATGTAGCTTTCCAAAGGTGAAAGAATTTTTGAAATCGGTCCAGTAGTTTCGGAGCCTATTCATTACAAACAAACAAACAAACAAATCTTTCCTCTTTATAATATTAGTATAGATTAATCCACAGCATCAGAAAGCACTTATGCCACTGTTAGAGGGAAATACAGTTTGTAAAGTTTTGGAAAGGGGGATACATTTTATATGGAAGTTTTATCATTTTTGAAGCATATATTTTTTATTAGGCGTTTAATTACATATAAATATATATGACATTCGAAGTCTGTAAATATTTAACCCTTAAGGGGTAAAAATGGCAAAATAACAAGCACTAATAGTTTAAGTTTATAAGTATAAGTTTAAGTAAGCCGAGGGTTACACCGCGGGGCAGTGCTACTAAATAGATAATTTAACTAAATAATTCATTTACTATCTATACTATATTTCCCATCTTCTTCGGCCTTATACCAATCCTTCGATAAGTACAACACGGAACCTTAACCGTTTTGCGTGTGGATTTCCACCGTTAAGTTTACCTTTTGATAAGAGAAATAATTTCTAATAACGAATTACGTTGCGTAATAATAATAAAATAAACCAGAATCATAAAATTTAATCGAACTTTTATATCAAAAACGGAAATAAACTTTTATCTCGAGTTTTCCATCTGCTAAACAGTCTCAGGTCTCTATCGCTTTTAGAATTACAGATTGTATCTGAAAGACATTCGAATTTACATTTGTAAACAAAATGAGGTTTTAGTTATAAATGTAAATATTCTGCTCTGCAATAAAACTGGTCATAAGACGGAGTTTAGAACCAAGGAAATTGGTTTGGGAACTGTTTCCTTTATGGAACAAGGGAATTACGAATATTGTGAAATTCATTTAGTTGTAAGACTAGTCTATAGTTTTTATGGTCTCGAAAAAGAAATAGCATACAATAAAACCTAGTTACTGTAATGAAATAAATATATTTACTTTCGTTTCGCTTTTAAGAAATGGGGTTTTATATTTGGATAAAATGATAAATTTTAACAATACGATACAATTCGATTTCACAATTTATTGTTACCAAAATACAATACACACAAAACAATATTCTTACGACGTAAAAGTTAGACGTAAAGCAATTTTATATAATGATAAAAAACCAAGGCGTCAATATATCAAACAAGACAATTTATTAAACAATGATTCCAAAAGTTTGATTAGACCATTCATTAGATTTGTCCGCCATATTGCCGGAAGTGCGCGTGCGCCGGTGGGCGGCGCAATTCACGTGAAGTACCGAATCACACACACAACAGTGCGCGAACAATATAGTAAAACAGGACGACCTTGTATGCATTCCTTGCAAGTGTTATAATGAACAATTAAAAAATTATATTGATTTAATGGAGATAAATTACTTCTAAGGTGATTTATAAGATTTCCGCTCATTAAGAGACTGTCGGAACGTCAATGACACTAGAGTACGAGTCTACGAAACGACCATAGACAAATTGTCTCTATGGTAACTGGAGTTTTATATAAAATACCTATAAAGTTTTATTGCATAATTACATAGTTTTTACAACAGAAAAAAAATCTAATTGTTGTAACATCGAAGTATGGTGCACTATATTTAATTTTCTATAAATATAACTCTTAGAACAAATTTCAAACCGACTTTATGCGCAGTCGGGTAAATATCTGTTTCTTTTGATCAGCCGGTTGTCTGGTAAAACTACATTTTAAAAACTAGAAATACTGGTCGTTAAGTGACCGTTAGCATAGAGTTTATAACAAAATGCAAAATATAGCACGTGCTCTTTAGTGACAAAAAAAACATTGACGAAAACATGGCAATACTAAATGGTTGCCAGTCCACAGTCGTCATTTGTATATGACTATATGTTCAAAATCGACGAGCGCGAATTTCACCGCACATCCCAAAGTGTGTCAAACTGATGAAATGTAAACAAGTTTTTTACGATCAATATATTGGAATGATTTATTAAACGGAATTGTTGGGTGTCCGAGCTCATGTGGAGTATCCAGTATCAAATGATGAAGATACGAATTTATACGTGTAATAAAGATATCTAGATGGATTTGCGTCTGTCAGTTGGGTCAATTAGGTTTTGGCGGACTTAGCGGTAGTAGATGTAGTAGCCAATATTAAAACATTAATTTTGTCTTGTAAAGTCGTTTTCTATGATCTAACTTCGCGGTTTCGTGAATGAAAAAGCATGCATTTCGCAGCATGAAAAAGACGACTTTTGTTCCTTTAACTACACCAACTGCAACTTTTCAGTGCCTGCGCTTTTACAGAATATTATTATGTAGATTGGTCTATTGTGTGTATCATGATTTGTATGATGTAACAAACACATTGATTGATTGAATCAAATAAAAACCTCAACTTTAAATCATATTTTACCGATGTAATTCAATTATATTCTTCTTATAATATGGTGTAATGCTATAATATCTTAGTTATTGATGTCTATTACTCTATAACTTTCCTTGGAGCAATTACGAAAAAAAAAACCAAATGATTTTGAACAAAGAAAAAAAAGAAGTGAAAAACGTTTTCAACCTGTATTAACAAGTAAATGACTTTTTAGGTAGCAAAAACAATTACATGCCTTATCGCGCCTGCCGGCCTTGAAATCTTTTCTGTGTCAATGAAACTGTCACTAGCATAATGGATGTCGCCAAAAGTAATAAACATTACATGGCGAACGATAATTATAATTTTTAGATTATACACATCCGTTCTCCATTAATAAAGTAGCCATAGACTTGAAACTACAAACCTAAGTAACCATTTTACAGCTCAGGTTTTTAACCGGTTAATAGTACATCATAGCCAAGCTAAGTAGACCAAGAAATGGCTACTTAGCAATTAGATTTTTTATAAACATTTTTTTATTTAATTCGTAGATAGATAGTTTGATATCTCAACTTAGCGTGTGTCTGAATGCAAAATACTTTTTTGTCTGGGTCAACATTTAGTTACAGTTTAATCTCTGATTGTTTTTTATAGGATGGCAACATCACAGAGAAATGCCATGAGACTTTTTTTTGTCTCAGATTCATCCGAGAAATAAAAAGCGCGGGAAACGGTCGAATTAAGAAATAAAATGAAAACCAGACATTAGTTGACGATGGCAACTTGAATAAACAAGAAGCCAAAGCCTCGGCCTTGGTGGAAAAAATAACTTCATTCATGATAAAATAGTCACGAGACTTCGTTTTTTTACTTTGTTATTCTATGTCCTGTTAAATTATTTCAAATATTATTGAAAACACTTCCAAAAGTTATTAACGGTACTTGTATTGTTCGGAAAACGGAACAAAAAGCAGTTTCATTAAAAATACCGCACGTCGCGTACTACTGAACTAAATCCTAGCCTCCATTGAAACGGAGTGCCGGAACTGATTGAAAATAAAAAATGGGTCCGTCAGAAAGAGAAGAACAAAATATTTATATTAAGTACGTGACGATAGCGTGGTCACCGTATCGATGCGCGTGCGCCGATATTTTAGCCGCGGCTTTTTGTGAATGAACCGAAAGCGGACAGGTTCTCGGTTAGAACTTAACGGGATATACTTTTCTTGCTTTTTTTCTACAATCGCGGTATGATGAGCTTCTATTTGTAAATGTTACGGAAACAAGGACTTCATGGAGTCTAGAGCGCTAAATGTGGTAAGGGCCGTATTTGTGTGCAAAACGGTAAAATTATCCGCGGTCTATCATGTCTTTTGTAGATTATCTGATGCTGGGGTTTTAATTTATTAAAAGGATAATTAACTAGTAATGCGCCGATGAAAGATTGATTTTAAAGCTCCACAGTCGTATCAGTGATCTTTCCTACCTGTAATAATGAAGCAATAAATGATTGAGTATTAAGTATGCAGTATCGCATAGGACGACGCAAACTAAGCAGTAGAAATTAATTATATAGCTCAATAAAAACGACTTAGAACACCCTACTCTGAGCCAAAGATAGAAATGACTTGGATCTCTGATCCTTCCTCCAAATCAAAGATAAATATGACTTACAACTCCGATCCTTACAGTAACCAAGAGTAAATAATAGGGTCAATTCTTTCCGCAATGAGAATACATGTAAACTGAGATCTTCCTTTTGTCCCGGTATTTGTATCATTAGTAAACTAAGTTAAAAATATTTCCTACTGATAACTTTCCCGGTGTGGTCTTATTATCACAATTATACCGCTTTTGCCGATAAAAGAGCGGTATAAACGAGGTATAATGGCGTCCAGATGATTAGACACGCCGCCGGCCGCGTCCATCGGCGAACTATGGGAAGTGAGTGATATGAACTAGATCGGTAATTGATTTCCGTTGCTTTGGACCTAAAAGGGGAGAGAACGTCAAGACAACTGGAACAATTCTTAAATAGTATCCCGTCTTCAATTGATGTTTCACATATTGTTTTAAGCCATTACTTTAAATAGTGGAAAGTTTTTCTTTAGTTGTGGAAATTACCGCCAACAAAAAAACACAAAATGTCGGTCTTTCTGTATTATATTAGTAATAGATTAGAAAAAAGATATTGAAATAATGTATATCAAAGATTTACAGGAGAATTCTGTTATATACAGAATAAATGTAATATTTACAAAGTTACAATCGATTACTCGGTTATTGGTACATGATCGACATGCGCAATATTGACTTTATTTATTACTCGAGCCGTGTTAATATGACCTTATTACACGAAGCTACTTACATATCGTTTTTTTTACGTCGAGTGAGGACAGCGGCTCCCCTTACAAGTATCGAGTCGAGGGTAACTCGATCCTATATGGGTATAGATATCGACACGCGGATATCGACTTTTTTGACAAGGATATCAAGTCTCCGCCCTTTAATCAGCTTTGGTTCCAAAAAATGTATTTTCTCCAAATTCAGCTCGGGTCATGGAGCTTTTGCTAGTGTATTTTAAAACTTACCATTTCGGAAAATGGTGCTCTCTCATTCTCTGTTGAGAAAATAAGAAGACAGTCATGATGAAACATTGCATGGTTTTTGAGTTTTATCGATGTTTTGATAGATATAGCGCATTAATCGAGTGACTAAGAAATAAGGTTAAGGTAAATTATTATAAGGTAAAAATGAATGTTTTATGAAGTGTTTTACCGTTCGAATTAAATCGAAATTAAATCATTATAATATCAGTTCTTTTTTCCAATAACATTGTATGTTTATACTCAATGTTTTATATTACATATCACAATAATCGATCTTACAATAACAATACCAGCGATTAAAAAATAAAATAAGACTCACTTTGTTTCATCGGCTCCCATTATTAGAAGAATAGTGTTGTAACTTCCAATAACAATATCGATAAAAATCGCAAATAACGTGCATCGGAAGATTAACACAACGGTGTCGGCGCCATGTTATTTTAATCGCCTTCGCTATCAAAAACCTGTCGTGGATATAAAAAACAAATTGGCCTACATATTGCGGACACAAATAAAAGGAATTTTACACAGTTCGGAATAGCTAGAACTGGTAAAACCGTTAAACGCTATTGTATGCGGAAAAACGTTCTCTCAAATTTTGGCACTTCGAATCGAAACATTAAAAAAAATCGAATAAACAAAATAACCAATATATTAACCGAGACGTGGCTTATTAACAGTCTTTAATTAAAAGATAGCGTATTCTGCCACTAACTAACTGATTTGCATTAAAAAGGAGGTCAAAACCATAAGTGTAGCGGTGAGCCCTACATGCTCGTGGCAGTAAATTAGTCAAAATTTTGTAATTGCTCGATAAATTATAATTATTCCACTCTCTCCTATTCGTCAATATAATTAATATCATCGTTCCAAACCTAAAAATACTTATTAACTTCGAGTTCGATAGGCCAAACGCCAGTTATATCAATATGTCTTAGAAAAATAATGTCGATTTTCATGGAACGAGGTCAAAGTTAAAGGTGTCAAGTGCTAGTGTCAAATTCGTCAGTCGATCAAAACAGACAAACAGAACTGGTTTATTGCAGGCCATAAAAATTCCCACCGTTATACCGCCACCGATACCTATAAGTTCTAGGAAATATAATAGTGCAGTGGCGTCAATAGAATATCGATAAGTTGTGATGTGGCAACACCCTGGTCACGTATCACCTGTCTCAATACTGGGTGACAAGTCGAGAGCACAATGCATGTTGCGATAACGTCCTTCAAATATAAATAAGGACAGTCTATCTAGTGCAGTCCATTGACGAAACCTTGGCATCAACCATCAAATTACTCTATTTCAATCAGACGTTTCCAATTCTAAAAAATAAAAGTAAATTTCACAATGATTGCGATTTCCGACGTTACTCCTTCTGCCTACATTGTCTGTTTTTGTAAAAATAATCAAACGTGATTCATTAATAACACATTTTCAACAAGCTTACCCGGTGAAGTATAGACCTCTAATAAAAGTTTTCTGATTTGAAATGCTACCTGTTGTAGGAAATTTTGAAAATGTATAATTGGGAAAATTATACATTTATGGCTTTTTTTTCCGTCATCATCATCGTTAAAATCTTCGCCAATCGCTCCTACAAATAATTTTAAAAATGCCAAATCGGTCCAGCCGTTCTCAAGTTATAGCGAGATTATAACAATTCATTTTAATCAATATTAATGACAAACGATTCGAAATTCTTGTTTAAATAAATAAAAAACATTTGATACTAATGGCGAACATTAATTAGGATGTTAATATGCTTACACGAACGAAATCCAACGTTCTAACACGGAAACTTTTAATAAAATCGTTGGTTACAATCGACAGAAATTGATGGTTACGTACATGACATGTGTCTTGGTCTTTTGGTATATTTAAGGCGAGAGTGCAACGGTTTCTTCATCCTTTAAATCAGGCGAGATGGTCGTCAAGTGCAAACCGATCTTAGTTAAAAGAAAACTAAGTGAAATCGAATGAAATTCTTTCAGATAGGTACACTATTTCGCATTACCGTCAGCACAAAAAAAAGATAATTTATATATATGTATAATGTGGTGGGTACAATTCTTTCTTAATTATATACTTTAAAAACAACATAAATTATGCTTTTTAAAAGAGCTAAGAATTCATATTAAAAATCACAATTTACACACCAACAAATTAGCAACAAGAATCACTGCCAACCTTACAAAAAAGTAATTAAAACGAAATGTGACCTCTTCGGATTCGATGGGGAAGTCGATTAAATAGTCAATTCCGTTTTCTTTAAAAATATTTTATTTAGTCATGAATATTTATAAAAACGAGTCATTAATAATTTTCAGGGTATACTAATTAATAATTCTGTTAAGATTAAATAAGATAGTCACGTTATAATAATTGTATAAATATTGTTCCTTCACGTTACTTTGCCGTTTAAGTGTATTGTTTTTCATGTTGGCAGAACTCGTTCGGCGTATTTAACTAAGATTAATTTGTAGTAGCGGTGAAAACACGTTGCTACAAATTGTCCTGTCATCGTCCTGTTTTATTGAGGAAATGCGATTGTAGCTCTGCAAATGATCAGATAAGGTCAGTGGTTCCGGCCGCGTCCTAGTTAGCGACAATGCTCTCTCGGCGGCGGCGGTGGTATCGTGACTCGGAACGTCGTTTATCGATAGACTTTACAAATATTTCGACATAATATCGATAACCATCTGACATTATATTTTACGTTGTAAATTGTCACACGATGATGATCGTCGGTTATTTACGATTTTTAATTTAATCTTAAGAACATAAGTGATGAGATTTGAAACCGATCCACCTGAACATCCAAATTGCAAACCATATTTTAAATTTACTCTCTTAGACGTAAAACTCAACATTTTTGTGTGGCGATTCGTCTTCGATTAATACATTAACAGGTTTTTGGGTCGCATTATTCATTACAGTTCGTAAAAGGCATGATTTTTTAAATCTTGCAGCCACTTTTTGTTTGTACATTTTAATGCTAAATTCAACTTTGTGACATAAATAATTATTATTTGAGATCGAAGTGCCCTTAAACTCAAGCAAAACGAAACGTAAACTACGGCCGCCGTAATCTTAATTTAATTATCTATGGCTTAATATGAAATACAGTCAAATAAAAACTAATGATGTTGTTAAGACATCTTCTGAGCATAATTCCATATCTCAAATCAACTACATCTTTAGAAATAGGTATTTTGCTAATAAAAACGTTATCTAGCCATTAAAACGATCATCCATATTCATACTGACCAATATTTTAAACAGATACATATAAACGTGAATGTGTCGGGTCATAAATACATAAAATAAAAAAGTAAACGGAACATTATTATTAATTTATTGAAACCTTACCTTCCATAACCTTTAATTTCGACCTAATCGTTTACACGTTGCATTTAGCACCTTATCGAGTTACAGATAAGAGTTACTGATTGCAGATAAGCTTGGTAACAGGGGTTTGGCAATGTTATGCTGCAATGGTTCGCAATGCGGTGGATCAGGTTTAGAATCTGTTTGAATTCACACCAAGGTCTGTAATCATTCATGGGACTATTTTTACCTGTCAAAGTTGGTAGATTATCGATATTTTATCGAATACATATCGGTAGAGTATGCATCAGAACTGTTGGCCAGCTTTTGAAATACGTTGGTTAGTCATAAGCAGCTCACTTAATGTTCCCTCTGCAAGAACTCCAAGCCAGAGCAAAATCCCCATAATTTAACACGTTGGCAGTGTGGGATACCACGTATCATCGAAAGATCATACCGGTTTCTTCGCGATGTTTTCCGCGAAGAACATATATTTAATAGATGTAAGCACAGATTACAGAAATTTCTGTAATCTGTGGATGTAAGTAGTTATAAATAAGACAACATCATCGATACGACGAAGAATAAGCGATGTTGTTCTTTCAACGCTAAATCCAGCGGTTATGACAAATTGTTACATCAACTCTTTGAAAAATACTGAAAGGAATAGGCGGGATTTGAATCTCAATCAAAAATAACGTCACGATTGGCAAACGTATCACCACTAAGCCACCACGATCACAGAGGTTACAACAGTCGTCACTACAACTAAATTCGTAATATCGACAGTACAGATTTCACACGATTAAAACTATTTATTTTATTGTACACTTGGAAGTTATAAGTTCTAAGTACTAGCAGGTTGCAGGATATGATTCACAGTTGTGCACTTGAAAAACACAAGTAAATTAATCTTTTAATTGAATTGTAAGCAATTTTGTAATTATCCCTTCGCTATTATCCTTGATAAAGTACTTAACTGTGTACTTAGCGTTGATCAGCTGTCATAAATATTGTCGGTGGGGATTTGTAAAAAGACGTGGCAGCTTAGCGGCGAGGTCCGATTCCATAATCGAGAGCTGGTAAGGTGGAATCCCGTCTGCACTTCTGAATAAAAGTTTGTCATCACCAAAGGCATAGGTAAGCGGCTCACTAAATGTTCCCACTGCTGGGAATTTCTAGCGCAAGAACAGAGTCAAAGCCATAAAACGCTGGCCCCGTGCGGGTTGGTGGATGACACATGACGTCGAAAGATTCTAGGTACATGTCGGTTTTCTCACGATGTTTTCCTTCATCGTTTTTTAAGCTAGCGGCATTACGCAAAGCCCTTCGAAAACATAGTGGTGCACGTGTGATTCGAATCCGGGGCTCCGGATTGGCAGGCGCCGTTCTCCCAACTAAACCAGCGGTAACTACAGTAAAGGGCATAGATATCAATCATCTAATATCTCTGATGAGGACAGTGACGTGTTAGACAGAAATCAGAAGCATAAAACCAATTTGATGTCCGTTAGAAAGGTTCCTAAAGATTTTTTTCAAAAGACATCTGTATCCTGTACTCCCTGCATTTTCTAGAAATTACAAGAAAAGTGGTTCATTTATTACAACTGCTCAAGTACAGTTCGCTACCTAAAAAGGCAAATAACAAGAAGAACTTCAACTTGAATGGATCTGGACAAGAAGTAATGTAGGTATTATCTGCCAAAGATGGAAGAGAGACGCAATTTGTATTGTGTACCTTTTCCGTAGTAATTACTTTAAGGGACTCGCAATACGGCAGTTGTAAGGCTGAGCTACTCATAAAACTAACACAAGCACCTGTGAGATATAGACGGACTCTAGTTTTTTGAATAATCATTCACTTTACCCACGTTAAACGGTTGAACATTCGACTTTGATTGACGTTTCATAGATAAATCACATCTTCTATGGGGTCGTACTCTGATTTGTCGGGAAAAATATATCACATTATTTTCCTAGCTTGACAAGTTTGGTTTGATAAATATTTCACATCTGCCATGAAGCCGTCATTTGAGATGTCAGAAGAAATATCTATTAAATAGGATTCTTTTATAAGTTGGCGCGTTTCAGTTTGCTGGATCATTCACATCTATGAAGTCGTACGCTGATGGGTCGGAGAAAATATCTACCAATAGGATGTCTTTACAAAATGCTTATAGAAGTTATGTGTTACAAATTACACATTAAAATTACCAGATTCTTTACGGAAAATATCTATAAAACACTAATACAACAAAGCTAAAGTTTATATCACCCAAGAATGTTGTCTCTGCACTTTATTATTTTTTCTAAAAAAACAAATCCTTCTGTATTTCTGCGTGACACTTTAACGCAACTCTCCGCACTTGGCGTCATGGAAGCGTGTGGAAAAACGTGGTAATATTAATTATTCGTGTTTGCAGAAACAAACGCTACAAAAAAGGCCAGACCACAGTCGCACAGGGCTTAGAGCCTGTTTATTTTCCTCAGGTTTTCCTGAACAGGCCCTCACTCCCGTAAAAGCAAGCTCGTAAATCTGTGGTGCATGCAGTAGGCAAATTCGCGTTTTGTTCTTACGTTTGCTTTGGCTCTGGGATACGTGTTTGCAGGCGTGTGTGTTTGCTCGGACCCTGCTTGGAGACTGGCGCAAAATATAAGCTCTGCGGAATCAACGCAAGAATGAGGAAGACACTTCCATTTCAGAGAATGTGCTGCTAAATGTGAAAATTTATAAGAACCTCCAAGTCTCTGGTGCTGCTGATCTCCATGATATAATATGCTGCGTGATAGTGTGCTGCTGATATACCACCTTGCTCTTATCGGACTCCAAAAGTTTTTCATAGTTGACGTGCTAAATATTGCAACAGAGAAGTTTGACTCAACTTTCAACATCAGAACACCTTAACTTTGTAATACGCTGCATGAATTGGTATATTACCCCGACGGACATAATCTGGCTATTTTCAAGTCACTGAATCGTCACAGACTCGCTGACCACATCGTCACTAAACATCAGGCGAGATGGTAGTAAAGTGCAGAGCTATCGATAAAAAACCTGCAGAAACGTCGAATCCTAAACAATTCTGGACAAAAATTATTACCAGAGGCAAGCCCACAGTCGAATTTTCCTTTTCCCAATCGACAAACAACATTAAACCCGCTACATTCTCATCCCTTGGCCCGCGTCCGAGCCCTTACGTTGGCACAGCGAATCCTGTACATAAGCGTTGGAACGTGTCGAAACCTCAAGTTTACTTAGAAATCTATTGGGTTTAGTATTTAGTATTACATTGTCGGCGTCCGAGTAAAACTTGTTTGCACTTTATGGCGGCTTGTATGGCGTGTTTGCTGTGTGTCTCTCTACAATGTTTCTCTTGAGAGACTAAAAGATGACGCGACTCATTTCCGTTCCTGTTATTAAGTGTCACGCTCGAAAACAGCATTTTGTCACTTCGAAATGAAAGTTTAAAGCAGAAGGGTTTGTAGTGTTTGTACCTTAAGATTTAAGTTTAAAACCATTTAAACTGAATTCAGTGAAGTGTAAATAGCATTCAGTAAGCTAGCATACTCAATTCAGAAGCGAGGATGGTTTGCTTCTAACTTGCTTCTGAAGTTAGTCGACGAACCTTAGTTAATTACACTTTGCTCAATTTAGTGAATGAATTCAGAATCATTCACTAAATTGAGCAAAGTGTAATTAACTAGCCAAGTGTATTAATTTGTCTTTTACACTATTTATAAGCGCATAAGTTTCAATCATGGACGTACAAAAAAGTCGGACATAGTCTCGCTAAAACAAAAACTGTGCCACTAGAGTCGGCCACATTTTCACGTGTGCGTTGTCAGGTTGTCAGTGATAGGCTGCACGCACATATCCACAAGTTTGCGCGTTTAATGACCCACTGATGTATGCGTGTCAGCCTGTACGTGACAGTGCACACGTGCATATTATGTGGCCGACTCTATGGACACAGTTTTTGTCGAGACTACGTCCGACTTTTTTTATACGTCCATGGTTTCAATATAGACATTTCAAAAGCCCAATGAAACAAAAATCGGTAGATATGCCGTGTAATACAATACCATTACAATTCTACAGCAATTTATCAACGAAGCTCACGGTTGCGCAACGTGTAACCTATCCACCCAAATTACTCTATTAGCATTGACCAATCATTTTAGTTGAAAAGCTCTTCAAGTTATCTCGTACATCTTACGCAGAGGTCACCGGGTACAAGTTGCGAGTACATGACACCTCTCCTAAAACATGTATCGAATTGGGGTCCGTAATGTTGCCAAATCTTGTTTAACACTTGTGTTTCTTGTTAAGTGTTACTGAGCTTGCATAAGCAGCGCATTCTATGTTCAACAGCTGGGATTTGGGGCTTTTTTGGGGAATAGAGCCATGGCTATCCACGATGATGGCCAAGCGCGGTTTGGCGGATGCTGCATTTCCTCGATAGATTCTTGGAACAATCCAGTTTAATTTTTTTTTTCACCGCTTAGTCAGTGGTGTTGACAAACTTGTACCTACACTATTTGAAAAAAAATACTCAGACGTGCAGGTGAGATTTGAACCAGCAACTTCACAGTTGTGAATCTGACGTTTTCGCAACTAGGTCATCACGGATCATTACTAAGTTCAATTTTGTACCTTTAAGTTTGTTTGACGTCACAAAAAAAATCTACAAATTAGACTTGGCTTAAAAATTTGAATGGTTGAATGCTTGTTAGAATGCTTTTGGTTCGCATACGGACTTGGTAGAGTTTTTAGTAGTTTGTTAATTTTTCAAAAACCCATCATCATTTTTCAAAATCTGTTCAGGCGCTTTTCAGTAATCGGTGGCTATACATTAAAAAACAAGTCAGACGAATTGTGAAATTTGATTTAAATATCATTAAATCTTTCAAATCAATATTAATTCCAATGAACTTTGCAAATGCTATTTCACCAAGATATCAATAATGAGTATCGATGAAAGAGCTTCAGTATAAATTTCAAGATCCAATGTAGATTCGTGAGTTAATTTCGTTACTCCTACGCATTCGGAAGCCTTGAGAATGCACTTAACAAAGTGAATAATCATCCACTTTCCATTTCAATATTTTACATTCTCACCAAATTCGCTTTTTTATTATTACACTTATTGACGTTCCCTTCGTGTTTGCTCAGTCGTCCTTCAACGGAATAACATCGCAAGGTGTTAAATGCATCTTCACATTTATTCGCTCACATGGTGATACCATGTCGCTGTCCAAATTTACACGTACTGATTTCGATTTAACTTTACATCTGTGCCGAGGCGCTACAAGAGAATTTCTTGATTGCTGCTGAGTGCTGATCGATGTTTGAAAACTTATCTTGTTTCTGGAATGCGTTTTCATGAAAACTATCTTTGGTTTTCATAGTATAATAGTGATTATTGACTCAAAATATTGACATTATGTAGATGACGTTTAAGCTTATCACATTAAACAAAATGAAACATTGGCGCTACCTATAGACAAAACTGAAAATTGATTAAATAACTACTTTGACAGGTACTATAGTACTTTATACTTTCGAAACGACTCATCTCGAAACAAGTTGGATTGAAATTATGACGTAAATATCAAGGTAGATTAAGGAGAAGCTCTACCTGGTGTCTCCGTTTAAGTTCTTTAGTCTAAGTTCTTTAAAAAAAAAGAGTATTTCATTTGTTCGTCTTCACAAGTAATTAGGTTTTGCGTTTAACGTAAAGGAAGGCATATTAATGCGACAGGGTGTAAAGAGGTGGTGTTGCAGTTAACCTCATTATGATGCATCATGGATGTTTGCTTACACTGCGCCGGTGCGTGTGCGCATGTACTGAGGAATATTCAAGAGTTTCACAAGAAGAAAGTGACAGGTGATGAGTCAGGAATCCGTCATTAAGATTTGATGATATATGGCATTTCTCAGTCTGGTATAATTGTTACGAAATACCGAACAATTTCAAATATTGTTTAAAGCTATCGCAATTTATAACCCTAGTAATCACGGGGTATTTGACGTGGTTGTATTGTGGATCGAGTCTCCAATATTTCGATGTAGTTTCATGCCCATACTTACCCGTTAACTGACTAGCTGACGAGAGCATGGATTTTTAATGATACGTGATTTTAATGTAATGTAATATAATTAATTTAGAAATGACATAATCATTAGGTAACTATGGGTCGTATGTACTTGCTTTAAAATTATTATATTGTTGTGTACAACTGGTAGCAGAATACAGTGTTATGTTTAAATAGATCCATGGTACTGTGCTATTATGGGTTGACGAGTTGCTTACCATCATGTCTTGTTCATATCACTCTGTATTATTAAAAAAACCCGTTATGGCTACGCTCGGATATTGTCATATTAAAAGTATTAATCGAAATAAAAACTATCCTATCTCTCAAGTTCGACCAAACTACACATAAATGTAAGCTTTCGTGAATATCGGTGATAACTTTGTGAAGAGTTCACTGGACAAACATCACGACACTGGATTTTTTATATGTTAAGATACTATTATTTTATATTCACCAAAACTTTGATGTATACGCCAATAAGCGATAATCGACGATAAGCGAACAGATCGTACAGCTGAAGAAGACATTAAGCACTGACAACGATCAGCGCGCAGGCACCGGTCACGCTGCCGCCGGCCGGCGCAGGCGCAGTGAAATTCGCTTTCCACTCGCACCTGCACTTTGACACCGCGCCGTAATGGCGGAACCTGCTTAGCGCTGATACCGATCGGTTGCCGGTAATGTGCCCACTTAAGACTTTACAGCTAATACTATAAACACACATCACACATGCTACTACGTCTTCCTAAATCCTCGTCAACCTTTGCAGTAAGGTAACGACGGAATTTTATGTTTCAGGATTATTTATGAAGTGAAAACTTCTTTGGATCAGTACGATTCTTAGCTTTACATTCCCGCCCATAGCCTGCTGTCTTCGGAGTATCGGCACTCCATCTAGTCTCAGGGTGCACCCCATCCATCTACACTACATTTATCGACTTCGCGGGCTCCACTCTAGAACACATCTACTCCAACGGTTGTCGGTTCTGCGACAGATATAACCGTTCCATTGCTACTTCACTTTGCTAATGCGTTGAAACATACAACTACATTTAGTATATTTATAATAATTTGTGTAACTTGACCACCAGCCTCCAGTCCGGTAGCCACCAGTCGCATTTTATGGACTGTTTAATGGGAGTCGTAAGCGTACCTTCTGTTTCGGAACAGGTTTTGTGCACCAGATGTTTACTTACCTTTGACACCGGCCAAAATGGCCTTCCCGTTTGTTGGACTCGTTTTGTTGTGTATTTCAATGTTTCTGACGTGATTTTCACAAATTACACATTTATCATGAAAATTGATTCGAACTGGGATTAAAAATGCGTCTTTGAGTTTAGTACACCACTATTCAACAAATAGCAGCGCCCAGTGGTTTCCCATGTAGATCCCGATCACGTAATTTTCCCCAGATAAAATGTAACCTACGTGTTATTCCAGCCTATTTATTTATGTAACAAATTTCATCAACTCCCTTCAATAGTTTATGCATGAAAGAGTAACAAACATTCGTGGATACTCACAAAACTTCCCGTTTATAAATACTAGGTATTATTATAACGGTTAAAATATGCAGTCTCTAACAGGTAAGACCGCAATACACGTAATTAAAATGGAAACCGCCGGTTGCATCGCTTATCGGCCGCGAAGTATTAATTTGTACTAATTAGCTTCCCGCAACAATGCATTCAGTTTTACTGTTAGCTGCCTGCGCCTGCGCCGCACAGGGTGATGTTATTTGGTTACAGATTTTCAGGAACTTATTTTAGTTGGCGTCTGCTGCTTACTGGGATGCCGTAGAAGAGACGGCGCAAGACCCTACTAACTATACATAGGTGGATAGATAAAGCATACTTGATAGCATTTGAAATTCTTACGATGGTCACTTGAGCATTAACCATTACTATATTGTAGAAACTAGCCCAAAATTCGGTAGGGAGTAGAAGCCACTTGAGGACAATGACATAGGTTCTTTTAAAAAAAGATTCGCCTGATGATGAGCGGTAGCCTTATGATCATTTGACATCAGAGACGCTGAGTTTTTGCCAGTCTAGAATTAACCTTTAACTTTTTAATTTCTACCAATATTTTCGCTTGAGTACGTGCTTCTCCAGATTACGACAATCGTAATAGTATCAGGGAACGGTAAGCCTGTAAGCACCCTGTCTGGGAAGCACCCGACCGCAGCATTACCTCGTAGCCTCGTAATTGGTGACCACCCATTGTCTTGCAGCAGGAATGCAGCTGACCTTGTTGCAGCATGCAGCGACCGATTCCGATGTGCCGTTAAACATCCGAGGAACACCGAAAATTAGGATAATTTGCCAAATTGGCAAGCCAAGGATAAAAAATACATCAACTGCCGCGACGGCGTAGGTAATATTAATTTTTATTTTCTCATTCAATTTTGTACCTTGTTTGAATCTGTCACAGTTGTTCTCAACACTATTAATACATTTTAGTTTATATTTTATTTTATTTCAGTTATACGGATCAGAACGGTGTTCCAAATAAGAAAAGTAGTGCGATGGTGAATAAATACATTTTGTCGAGATTTAAGTTCGAATTCCACTATTGGTATTGGTGGTGCCATATTTATATTAACCGAAAAGAGAGTTAGCGCGATATATCTATCTTAGATTTTTTGTGTCCGAAAAGCAGAAACTCGATCTACGGTACAACCACGGTAAACATTCCATCATGAATTATAACATATTTGAGCCATTTGGGGTTGAGACATTGGGTCCGTGGGGGCCGGGAGCTCACCTCATTTTCAAAAGCCTTTCCGAGCGCTTGGTCGACGCGACGCGTGACCAAAATGCTGGCGTTTATTTGACCCAACGCATAAGCATTGCCATTCAGCGTGGTAATGCCGCCAGCATGCTGGGTACGGTTCCGATTGGTAGTGGGCTTGAACATCTTGATTATCTGTAGACCTTCATTGGTCTATGGATAATTCAGGTGTGCTTAGTGTAAGTAGTTAGTTAGGTATGTAGCGTAGTGTAGTTCTCATTGTATTTTAATTTTGTTAATAAAGGCTCTGAAAAAAAAAAAGATTTTAACAATATCGAATGTTCTTTTTATAAGTCACGATTAATTGGTTATCTTAAAGGTGCCAATTAATGGTCATATCAGGTACATCCAACATTAGTCAATGTTGGAAGTGCAGTCAGAATTATAACATCAGTGTGTAACGACGACAATTGATGTTAATGAGATATAACAACAGACACCATTACGTGCACAAGATGAGTGCGATTTAAAGCTGCGTCTGTTCTCGTTGGGGATTGTGGAGCCGCCATGTCTGGCGACGAATTTTAAGCATCCAATAAACTCACATTACATCAACAAGCGCAGAGATTTTGACGGCAAATCTGTGGCTGGATTACCAACGACTCGTAAGTAAGAAAACGAGCAAGCCACATGGCTGATTGTAAGCAACAACAAGTCACTAACCTATAATAGAGTGGAATACCACGTAGTACCTATGAACCGTGCTTTGGTGGCATAGTACTTACACTGATAACGTTGCCAATCAAACTGAAACACAACAATATTTGAGTTTACCTATAACGGGGTAGAATGACTGGCAATAGTTCTTTATTTACAAAAAAGTGTGATTCGATCACTTCACATTTCCAAAAAAATAAAGATATAGTATTTCCACAGAAGATTTTCGAAGGTGTAAATACTGATCTACAGAAGTTACCAGCTCACCAAGTTTGTAGTCAATCGCACTATTCCTAAATGACTTCTTTCGTTTCGTAAACCGTGAATGATTATGTATTTACTAATATTATTGATCAATGCTGTACCAAATTTGAGCGTAACACAGCATTATAACTGCATCATATTTGCTGTGCGAATGCGCGCGCGCAGCCAACGGGCCTTCGAGCTCTATTTATCGATGGTCAGTCATTTCACACATTACCAGCCGACGCGGATTGTTGCTTTTATGGGCCGCTTAGCGATGTGTTTCAGGCTTACGGTTCATTTGCAACCGTAATTCTACTTGTTTGGTTTGCTAACAATTGGATGTAATTAGTGCATTTGGGAAACAACTTTCTTATGATTACGTAACTTTGATAATCCAAATTGAAAACCGGACAGTTTCTGTAATGTACCCAGCGCACGTTGGTACGTCACCCGTTTAAAATTGGGCGTACCAACTCCGAAACCTTATTTGGCCCATGCACAACAAATTTGGTAAAGATCATCTCACGATCAAATGCAAAGTTTACGATTCTATAAAGGACATACAGACAAACATTCATGTTTACATAATACATATATATATAGACAAGTTTCCACTTCACCATGACCTGATGTTAAGTTGTTAAGTGACCAACGACGCAGTCTATGATGATGGAGAGTGCTAGAAGAAACTGATATTCCCTCGACTTGAACAGTTGCTTGACATCAAGCGCATGTATTGCTCATCCCATTACTATTACAAAAAAAAAACAAAAGAGCTGGGTGATATGGTCACACTTAATACCTACGATTGTATGCCTATGCCTCTGATTTTAAGTTTTAATGTCAAGCAGATTAGATTTAATATTGTCTGACTCCATGTTGTCAGTCCCGGTTTACAAAGTTAAAACAAAGTTACACCGGACAAGGAAGTACAAATATACTAACAAAAATAACCAGTCGCGCTATAATCAAATTCCAGCTGTCTAAAACAATTCTAATTGCATTTTTTTCCAACGGAATGTCTCGGAACTGCCGTCGCAGGAAGAGATGCCACTCCCTATAAAGAGGCGAACGGTAATTAATAGAAGGTCGCTCGCCGTTATGCGCTTGCGCATCTCGACTTATATAGCCATAGGCGGTTGCGGTGGGGTTACCATGTGACAGATGTTTGTTGGATTTGACAGGTGGATAAAGGTTACCGAAGTTGATGCTGCAACTACAAAAGTAAGGAGATATTTATTCTAAGCGCTAGTGAAACAAATGGCGTTATTATCACTAAGAGCGATCTCTAGAAAACACAACCATGTTACTATATTTGACCCAAATAGTACTGTGCCATTCTCCTCCTACATGTTCAACAAATTTAATGGCACAATAAATGATTACGGTGTAAGAACTATGTTTGAGTACTTGTACAGACAACTTGATGATATTGAGCGCCAATACATCAACTGCCAGGGAGGCTCGACAGGTGCTCAGCATGGATCTGAATCTGAACCTAATCTTAAATTTTTTCGCAAATAAGCATATCAACATTTTGCATCAAAATATAGCAGGATTGATAACAAAATCAGAGACACTTTCACTATGCCTTGATGAGCTTCTTGATAAAAATGTACCGGTGGATGTAGTTTGTATCACCGAACATAATATGTTGGCTGGATATGAGCAGTATCTACACTTACCTAATTACTCATTGGCAACCACCTGTAGTAGACCAACTATCAAAAGAGGTGGTAGTTGTATTCTTGTTAGAAATGGTAATGAGTGGACTGAACTTACCCAAGTAAAACAATTTTCTGTTTATAATATAATAGAATGCTGTGCAGTAAGGCTCACTAGATATAATGTTGTTGTACTTTGTGTGTATAGAATTCCATCTAGTACTCGTAGTAACAAAGATACCTTTTTTTCAATCTTAGAGAATGTTCTATTGCACTTGCATAAAAATAAATATTATCACATTGTCATGGCTGGAGATTATAACATAAATGTACTAAAGCATGATAAGACTACAAAGGACTTTGAATGCCTATTATCCAATTTTAATTTGTCATTAGCTATTAAACAACCTACTAGACCGGTAAGTCAAACTTGCATAGACAACTTTGCACATGACTTTAGGAGCAAGTGCAAGGCAGAAGTGTTGGGATTGGCTCTGTCCGACCACACCGCTCAATTGTTGAGATATCCTGTGAAAAAAATATGTATTAACAAGTATTGGCGGAAAAAATGTAGAGATTACAGTGTCGAAAATATAATAAAATTTCAAAGTCACTTAAAGAACCTTACTTTTTCAGATATATATGAAATATTTGATGCAAACTTAGCATACAACACATTTATAGATTTATTTAAGTTATTATACAACTTGTGTTTCCCTTATAGAACTGTAACAATCAATGTAACAAGAAATGCAACATGGCTGTCTCGTGGGTTAAAACTATGTAGTAAAAAGAAAAGGTTGTTGTTTAATAATTGTCGAACTAAACCCTATGAAGAAAATAAGGCAAAATATAAAAACTACACCAGATTGTTCAAAAAAATTATCAAACTAACACAAAAAGCTCAAAACAATTACAAAATAAAAATGTCAGACAATAAATCAAAAACTACTTGGCATATTATAAATAGATTGAGAAATAACTTACCTAAAATGTCCATAGATAAAATCCAATGTAATGGTCAACTTTTGACAGACCCAAAACTAATGGCTAATGCATTTAATAACTATTTTGTTGATAAAATTACTCCATTACCTAGTTCTGGTATAAATGTGACACAAAATATTGATAGAACTCAGAACTCAATGTTCATGGCGCCATCTACACCACATGATATTCTCAAAATCATAAATTCCTTAAAAAACACTAATAGTGTTGGATATGATGAGATATGCACAAAAATTATAAAAACTGTTAAAGAGACTATCTGTAGCCCTCTTAGTCATATAATCAATTTATGTATAAGTACTGGCACATTTCCCGAGGCCCTTAAAAAAAGTATAATCATACCTGTATTTAAAAAAGAAAATAGGGAGCACATGGAATATTACCGACCTATTGCCCTTATACCTATAATGTCAAAAATATTTGAAAAATATTTTAACCAGCAATTCATTCAGTATTTTGAAAAATACAACATACTTTGTAATGAGCAAAAAGGTTTTAGAAGAAATAAGACTATAAATATTGCTATATATGATTTTCTTAACAATGTAATGAAAAATGTTGATAATAACAATGCTATATGTACCATTTATTGTGATATGACCCAGGCATTTGACTATGTCAATCATGATATTCTTCTGAGTAAATTTGAAGCCTATGGGGTTAGAGGTAATGTGCTTGACTTAGTAAAATCTTACCTAACAGACAGAAGGCAAGTAACTAAAATTACGAAGATTAATACTAAAACTAAACAGGAGGAAATATTCACCTCTAAAGAAAGAACTGTCAAATTTGGTGTGCCGCAGGGAAGTGTGTGGGGACCGTTTCAATTTATTGTCTACATAAATGATTTTCCTAAAGTAATTGAGCATCCAATGTCACTATTTGCAGATGACAGCACAATAACAATAGCATGTCAAGATAAAGCTAATTATGAGGAAGATATCAATGCCGCACTAAATTCATCTATCCATTGGTTAAACATTAATAACTTAAAAATTAATTTAAACAAAACCAATTTCATGCAATTTACTCAAACAAAAAATTACTTGAGTAACATAAACATAAATTATCAAAATAAAAAAATTGCAGAAGTCACTACAACAAAATTTTTGGGCCTAACAATAGACATGAAATTGAATTGGAAGGCACATGTTGAGATTCTCTGCAAGAAGCTGGGTAGCTCGGCATATGCTCTGCATAGGCTTGCTCCAGTGGTAAAGAAAGAGGCTCTTCTTACATCTTACCATGGATTGGTGGCATCAGTCTTGAGATATGGGATCATTTTTTGGGGGAATTCAACTGATACAGCCTCAGTTTTCAAAGCACAAAAACGATGCATTCGTGCTATGTTCGGGATGCAAGTTACAGATAGCTGTCGACAAGTATTCATAGACAACCAAATATTAACCCTGCCATGCCTGTACATATTTGAAGTTATGTGTTTTGTAAGGAATAACCCTCATTATTTTCCTCTATTGAGTGACAAAGTAAAACGTAACCGGCGTGATAAGTGTAGACTGCTCATAGACAAACGCAAAAAAAAGATTATGAGTGACAGCATTTTTTGTATGGCTCCTCTTTTATATAATAAGCTGCCAAATGCCATAAAAGAACTTAACATAACAATGTTCAAAAGTAAACTAAAAAAAATGCTTATACACAAATGCTATTATACTGTAACTGAATTTTTAAATGATAAGGAAATTAATTGGAATACTAATATTTTAGACATTGTTTAACATGAAACCTTTACAATCTTTAAACCTTATTCCATTAATATCTCAATAGATATTATTATTCCATTATGAAATTTGACATTCAACTGACATAAGACCAAATAATGATATATTGTATCATGATGAATTAGTTTGTACTGTATTACATTTTGACATTCTTTGAGTATTTACATGAATGTTATAATTAACGACATTTTTGATTTTTTGATTATATACATTTATTGCACTTTATACATTCTTTGACACTCCTTACATGGATGAACTGCAAGATCTACTAATGCAAGACCTTAGACTCTGGATGGACATATTGATCAAACTCAAAAAACACAAGACAATATCCTGATGAAACACAAGACGATGGCGAAATTGTGCTCACCAAATAGAAGCCAGAAATTAATCGAAGATGAAGAATCAGATGACATAAATAAAAACCAGAAATTAATAGAAGATGAGGAAGAAGAAGACTTTAATCAGCTGACTATTATTAAAAAAAATTTTTTTGTTTTTATTTAAAAATTAAGTAACAAATTGTCTTGCCAGACATATTGCATGCCTCTCGCAGAGGCCAGTTTGTATGGAACAATTTTTAAAATGTTTTGTATTATCTTATCTTACCTACAAACAGCAATAAAGATTTTTGTATTTGTATTTCTTCTGGGCCACCAACAGTTTTTCACGATAATTGATTTTCGCTAAATGCGATTTAAATCATGCAAACAAATTCATCATCTAATGATTAGATTTTATCCACTAAGTATCCCACCAACCATAGGAAGCGCTAACTTTATTGGACTCTTCATGTTCGAATAGCTGCGAAGTACTGTGCTCTTTGTCCTGTGCGTCCTACCCGTTATGACCTACGGTGCTGAAACGTGGACACTGACAGTCAAAATGGTCCGAAAGCTCAAAGTCGCTCAGCGAGCTATGGAACGGGCTATGCTTGGAGTATCTCTGAGGGATTGCATTCGTAATGAAGTAATTCGTCAGAGAACTAAAGTCACCGACATAGCTCAGCGTATTAGCAAACTGAAGTGGCAATGGGCCGGTCACATCTGTCGCAGACCCGATAACCGTTGGGGTAGACGGGTTTTGGAGTGGAGACCGCGAATCGGCAAACGTAGTGTAGGACGCCCAGAGACCAGATGGAGTGACGATATACGAAAGATAGCTGGTGGCAGTTGGAAACGTAAGACCGAGGATCGGGCTGAGTGGCGTATTATGGGAGAGGCTTATGTCCAGCAGTGGACGAACACGGGCTGATGATGATGACTGTGCTCTTTATGGGCTAGCGTGTTGCTTACCATGAGGCGCATGTCGTGCTCTTTTCACTTTATTATAAAAATGGGACCAGAACTTAAACCTTTTTTTTATCAGGAAATGTTTGCGCGTCCTAGCTTTATTCTGCTTTCATATGACAACCCTGGGCCCACAGATTCCCGTGGCGTCCGGCACTCCTCATATAGATCGCGCCGCTCGGCGCACGGTGTTGCCACCAATAAATAGTGTAGGTTTCGCTTTTTGCGCCACGATGGATGGGTGAAAAAGCCCGTTTAGTAGCGAGTCCTTAGTGTTTACTGCTCGAACGGGATTCGTGTTTTATGCTTCCGTGTTTTCTGCTACTTGGGTGCAGTTTACAAGGAATGCTGTTTATTTTTTTTAGGAATATAGGCTACAGTTTTACTGGGATTTGCCAGATTAAACAACGCGGTCTAGGACGTATTACATTAGATGACAAAATATATTTTTTCTACAGATTTTAATAACAATTTGATAACAATTTTGTACCTATCGTGACACAGAAGAACATTTTGACATCTACGCTCAACGTTGGATCTTTAATATACATAGTTCAAGGTTAAATTAGCTGCCAAAAAACTAGGTGTCCTCTCAAAGGTGCTAAGATACAAGTACTTCAAGTCTAAACAGAGTTTTTGTACCTAGGTATTATTATGTTAAGGCCCCGAGTCCCAACAGTGGTAAAAAAGTGGGTTGCTTCTGTTAAGCCTTGAGTAAATATTTATTTGTTATGCGGTAATTGTACAATGTATGACTTAATGTAATCGTATTTAGATGTACACATTATAAAAACATCATTTCAGTCCCAACCAAGAAAACTATTTTTATGCACCTATCCACGTAAATTATAACATTTAAAACATGTGATTTAAACATAATGTGTAAAATAAACTATAGAGAGAATTATAAAATATCAACAAGATGTTTTTAGTGTCTTTAGTATGCTAATGTACCAAAATAAACATAAACTTATCCACATGTAAGGTCGCACAGGTCAGCCGTTCGCAGTATGGTGCCATCTATAAATTTTGTCTCACAAATGTCATGATTTCTGAATTCGTCTGTCGTTATTTTCGTAAATGATACATTTCGTATCGAATTGTTCTATTATGGTATGGTATTTACAATTTTATGCCGAGATCTTAATATTTATATAAAATTCTAGAGTCCAAAAAAAGGAGAAAGTAGTATAAGATTTATTTATTTATAATATCGAGTGACGAGACGAGCAGGACATTTGCCTGGTGGTAAGCAACATGCCTGCCCATAACAGCACAGTGATACGCAGCTATTGGAATATTAAGAGTCTCAATCATACCTAGCACTGCACTGCGCTTGTCACCCAGAGATAAAATATGTTTTATCTCTATGACCCGTAATTTCACCGAAAACATTACCGTTCAAACCGGAACACTATAGTGTTTGCATATCACTGCTTGGAGGTAAAATAACTGGCAAAGGTGTGGTGCTTCCCCAGGCTGACGCTGCAAAGAGTGCTACCATTACTAGATTATTAATTAGATCATGTAGACCAGTTACAAACTCTCCGAGTTGTATCCGATGAGCTACCAATTTAGCGGCGATGTTCAAGACTTTGAACTCTATTCCGCACAAGGGCATCAATGAACTATAGCTTCATCAAAGCTCTAATTCCTAATAAAACGTGTTATAAAAGCATTAACAGGACTATCACGAGTACAACAGTCGCTAAGCTGCACTTACATCAGGTCACAGTTTGCGTTCTAACCGCCAGTTAAAATTCTTCAAATAGCCACCGGTACCCAGCCTTACTCCGATTACGTGTCAGATAGGCAATAGCGGTGCAATAGCTAGTAACTGCTAATGGTCAATGTAGTTTTACTCAAATCCATGGAGATAGCGACGTGACATGGAATGGTAGCCTTGAGGTATAATGTGTTAAAATGGTTGACCACAATATGTTGGAGTTTTTTCCATTTACTACAAGATTTAGGACTACAGTAGACTAGAGTGTAGACTACGTATTACACAAATGTATTATATCCGTTGATTTTGGATTAGCTTTTTTTTTTTTAACTAACGTATTTTGTTCGTCGTCATCATCATCCACAGTCTTCTCTATCCCACAGCTCGGTATAGGCCTCTCTCTTACTTTGCCATCTGCCTCGGTCCTGTGCCAATCGAGTCCAGGTTCGACCCGCGATATTTAGAATATGTATTTTGTTACCATTACGATTTTATTTTACAAATTATACTTCCCGTATTTTATTTTGCACACAGAAACTCTGTACAAAGTATAATAGAATCACTATTTTTATAATAATTCAATACAGAAAAGTACTCGGCAATCATCTCCTAATCCACTCCATCTGGACTAAGAGCCCATGAACCCCAGACCCCAGAAAGACCCAAACTTCATAATGGTCCATCGTTCTTAACTGTGTTAGCATGCCCTGACAAGTTTTCAGCTTTTATAAAATAAAGAAGGTCTGGGGTTCACGGGCTCTTGCTTTATAAAGTATCTGGTGCAAAATTTCCATTATAGTGGCTGCATTGCCTCGCTTGATTGGTATGGCCAGACTTTGAACCAGGTACGAGCGGGGGTGGAAATTGGATTTTTTAAATACGATTTTCATTAAACACATTTGTAACTATCTCTGTGTCTTACACATATTAGGCAGGTTTTGGGCCTTCTCTTTGGGTCGTCGATTACAAGAAATAGCGACGAAATTCGTGACGCTACGATGCTTCAATGTTTCCGAAACCGGCCGTTTGCAGAGGTCGTTTCGGATGCAACGGTTCAAGACGTCGATGCAGTCTGGCGCCGGTTCCGGTCACGTCTGACCGTCTGACCGGGCCGGGGTTGCTCGGACCCAGAGGCACAGTAACCTCAATCATTCACTTTTTGTATTAATATCTAGGTATTAAGACAGTAGTTTTGGATTAAAATGTAACATTTCCATGATGGTATGCTCTTGGGTAAAGAAAAGATGAACGATGTGTTGGAAGTCTATCACTGAGATGAGTTGGGGATATCACTAATGTTGCAGCTTTTAAATTAATCCTATTTTCACGGAATGAAGGTTGTTGGCAAGAGAGGATGACACGAGAGATCTACACGCACTGCTAGCTAGGATAAAGAAAGCCGAAACGATGTAAAATGAAACTTGTACCAAAAATGCAGTTCTTGAGGTAGCACAGTTCCGGGGCGCGAGGGTTGACGGCCTCATCAGGTCGACGGACCGACACAGTAACCTTATTATTCTGACTTCTTAATTTATACGGTTTTATTAATATTCTAGTTATAAATCGTCAAATATTAATATGCGTCGCGTTGAAGAAAAATTGACCTGTCTGTTCCGTTAATTCTGATTACCGATTAATCAAATGATCGCTACTGTGTGACTAAAAGCTTAAATTTTTTTGCATTCTTAACGTAATGAGGAGTTCTTAGACGAGACAAAAAATAATTTAAAAATGTAAACATAGATGGCGTCAATCTGACACTTGACATTACTTGGACATGTCTTATCCAAATCTGAGGTTTTCTCAGTTGAGGGTGGATGGACACATATTTTCACAAATTGCAATCTAAAAATGTAATTTATTCGAACCGACGAATTCTCGATTGCAAATTACGACGATCTCTCCTCTAGGTCACCACAGCTTTGCTCTCTACTCTTTAAGTTAAGTACTTACAACCTACGACGCCAAAATCAAAGGCCAAAAAGAGATGTCCTTCGAGATCGCTCCTGTCGGACAGGCCAAAACTGGATTGCAAAATGTCAAATCGTTAATCCGTTTGTTGTGAACGGAGATCATTTATTATTCACGACACCTAAATAACGGCGGAGGTGACCATCAATCACGTTGTCCGCTGTAATCATACATCGGTTACGCTAAAAGACGGACGCGGTAATTCGATGGTTACCCCGTAAACCTTGTATTGCCCTGCCTTCGCTGCAAAAGCAGCATGTAAAAATATGACCACCCGAAAAAAGGAATGTCTAGGTTAATTTATTCTTCATTCCATCACTAGCTTTTGCTTATCATTGATTTTGTCAAAAGTGTTATTAGACTAAAATATACGATTTAATGAGAAGTTTTTGGAATGACAGATGGTGAAACACTATGTCAAATTATAAACTTTGTAATGTATCGTATGCTACATATTATGTTCTAAAGACTCGAACGTAGAGGTTTTCACGAAAGTTGCCATTTATGCGTGATTTTGTCCAACTTGACAAATAGGATAGTTTTTATTTCGATTATCGGTCTCAATAATTTATAATTAACAAATTACCAATGTTGATGATTGTTATTGATCGTAAGTTTCATAACTCTCAAACAGATAGCGCTTCAATAAGCCACATAGATTGTTCGACCCGAACGAAGTTGGGACTGGCCGCTAGTATATCATAAGTTGAAACTCCCATAGCCCGTGTCAGCCCTAAATGAGTGACATATGACATCATTCGCAATTAACAGCTATTCTGAGAACGAGGTGCTTGCTCCCGGCAAGAACTTGCGGGACCAGTGTGGGCCATAGATTTAGACTACAGATGTGTCCTCCCAAACTTCAAGGCGCATGAAATTATGTCATCGTTGGAAAAAGTGAGCTCGCTCTTTCCATTCTAGTCGGTTGCAGGAAGCTGTTTTACCTATCACTATTCGTTGTCAACAACCAAAATAAGTAGAATCACAGCATGCCGCTAGCGATTCTAGGGGTCAAGTAGATTGGTGGTGTGTAAATCACTCCACCACACACGCAAGACGCAGTTTGTGAGCAATTTCAGGATTCTCAGGGCACATCTTTAGCTCTAAATCGTTGGTGTAGGCCACTTTGATGGCACACGTGGCCTGCGACTAGACTTAGATCTTCTTTTGACAGCTTCCGTGTTCGAGACGAGCTTCTAATGAATGTGATATATGGTAAGTATTAGCAGCGCTTCATAGTTTTACTTACCCGTGTTGTACCCGTTCCCGTTAAAAACATTATAAATGTCAAAGTTTGGATGTTTGTTGCTCAACCACGTTAGGACGCCTGAACGGATCAGGTTGAAATTTGGAACACAGTTAGATTATAGTCTGCAATCAAGACACTTCATCGTGGGTAAAATGGAAAACGCTGGTAATACAGCAAGGCTCTGCTGGTAAGTCTATACGTAACCCCATTGATTTCATTTGATGATTATAAATAAACCAGTAATGTACACAACACATTAACGTTACAAACCGCAGACCTGAATCCTTCCAAAACAAACAGAAACTGAATGACTTCTCAAATAAATCCCCGGCTCTAAATAACGCAGACATGAGCAAAACGACGGGAGCGGGCCAGGCATTCAGTCTGGGAAGCTTCGGTACCTAGTATTGATTTTGTCTGGAAGCGTAGGGTTGCACGGAATCATAATATCCTAATATTATTAATGTTACGTCTATGTTAAACTTCAACTCTTGGTTTAGTGACTATTATTGTGGTTTAGCCTCATAATTGAGGAATTACACACGTCAATGTTAATAATATGACGTATTTTATCACCTATCTCTCATTTCAAAAAAGTCACGTTAAAATCTGTTAATCTAATGACATCTTTCCCAAAATCGATGGTACGCAAAAGCTACGACCGAATACTACTAATATTATATTTAAAAAAAGTTTGGATGTTTGCTGTTCAATCACATATGAACGCCTAAAGTGTTCGGCGCCTCTACCGCCTAACGAAAAACGCTTTGACGCTTTCACACTGCCGTCTCTTTCATTTCAAGCGAGAAGAAAAGAGACAGCAATATCAAAGCATCAAAGCGTTTTTCGTTAGGCGGTAGACCCCCGGGTTATGGAACATAGATAGGTTATTATAGTCTGGAATCACAGATTACACTTTTTATCCCGAAAAATAACGGAATCTGGAGCTACATGAGTAAGTGAAAAAATTAACCAAGAAAAAATATCGAAATTTAAAAGCAGGAAAACAAGTTTCATGGAAGTAACTACCGTCACTACTGACAACCCTAACTTTGGCACTAAGTTTAGTGCATCCAGACGCTCGAGGCTAGACTACAGTTGTTTTATTTTTATAGAAACCTAAATGTAGAATACTAAAGTATCTAACATTTGCTATTTCACGTCAGTGGATATAGATGAACTGTTACAGTTTTCCCGAATTTATTTCTAAATCCCAGAATTACAAGTATGAGTCAGTAAAACGCAAGAACCGCATATTTATAGCAGTTGAACCTATATAAGTTAAGAAGCAGATAATTTTACACTTAGATTCTGTGTATATTTATTTGAAACTAGCGGCCCGCTCCGGCTTCGCTCGAATAATAACCTAGATATCAACTGCAGCGCCATCTGCCGTAGCCTATGTTACTCGGGAATAATGTAGCTTTCCAAAGGTGAAAGAATTTTTGAAATCGGACCAGTAGTTTCGGAGCCTATTCATTACAAACAAACAAACAAACAAACAAATATTTCCTCTTTATAATATTAGTATAGAAGAGAGGATCTAGCCTGCTATAGCATTGATTTTACTCGCAATACAAACTTGTGATTAGCACAAGTACTTGTGCTGAACAGTAGAGTCGAAGGCCAATAGTAAAGTTAATTCATGTATTATGCACTCGTATTATATAATATAGCGTATTAATTACCACATAAAACACGTCTGTGAACCATGAACAACGCCAATTGTGCGCCCAGTGTGAAGTTTTTAAACTAAACTCATGCCTAAAACTTAGTACTAGTCATCTCGACGCAAGCCACAGACTATGACGGATATCCCCTATTTACGTCAATATATTTATGTATTTATTTATGTTATCAAAATCAAATCTCGTTTGAACAAAATCAATTTCAACGTTTCAACTCTAAACCATTGCTGCATATACTCGTATCAAATCGAAATCCTGCAATTCCTGAAGACCACATATCCTCTCGAAATAAAATCTAAACAGTCTCGTCTCGCGATCGTCGTCTGTTTTAATGTCATTTCGCGAAACGTGCGCGGGCGCAAGTCCTGACATAAACCGCGAATACGGGGAATCGTTTAATGGTACGAATAAACTGGAGGACGTTAAATTAAAGGTCAATTCTGCTATATCTGTTTTATCGACGCGACTACATTGACCACCTCGTCATGTTCCTCATTCCCCACGTTACTGTCATTGTATTTCTTATTAACTTTATTGTGAATTGCGAACTGATCTGATGCAAATGGATTATATTTACAAACTTTATATGTAGGGTGTGATGAATGCATATTGTCATGTCAGATTGCTATTGTTTATTAAACATAGTATTAGTAGGCAATTGTTTAAACAATCAATTGGGTCATACAGGCTGGTATTAACTGGTACTGATACGTGCGAATATTGAATCCCATTAATTTTATAAATATGAAAGTTTAGATATTTGGTAGCTCTATTTTATGGACCAGACTGAAATGGGAAACGCAGACTAAAGTCTGGACAGCACATTTGTATTTATTTAAAATTACGGCAACGTATATCAAAGGGCGCAGGCGCTGCTAGTTAGGCCATAACCTTGAAAAACAAGAATGACAAATAATTGAAAATGTACTCCAATGTCGTAAAAAAAACTTTACTTACAAATGTGTATTGTGACTAGGAGATATTATTTTAGGTGCAAACGATCCCGAAGTAAGACGTGGTTTAGATGTAATTTCCAGCTTCCGAATCTGACCATTCTTTGGCATCCAGCTCTAAATTTGCGCGTTTTTCTATTGAACTTTGAGAGAGTTCAGACGATATTAAACCAACACAAGAGTTTGACAAAAGCCTGATGTAGCACGTGCGCAGGAGTGCGATTTATTTCGGTAATCAGGTCGCCGGGGTCGACGACCGCCGCGTCGCGACGCGCGACGTCTAAGAATAAGATGCGCCCGCGCACCGCTGCACCTGCGCGCGTACAAACTCCTGCCTAATCTACAAGTATGCACGGAAAGACTGATTGATGACTTTGGAGATGGTTAAAAAAGTCGCCGCTATTATGGTAATCGCTGTGACAGTTAAAACGGTTTTTTATTGCTTCGGAAGCAATCAAAATCGAGATGGAAAATGAAGGCTTGTTTTCATTGTCGTAATTATGAGAGAGTATGATTGGCATTGCGAGCCCTCGTTGCATTGCTGAACAGGTTTGAGTTACGAGAATTGTGCTATATTTTGGGGCTTTCAATATCTTTTTCTTTTTCCTTTTCCAAGAAAACTAAATTACTACGGAAACTATACTAGGTAATACATACCTAACTAAGCATTGCCATTCAACGTTGTATTAATGCAAGCAGAACACGCTTCTGACTAATAGTGGGCCTGATTATCTTTAGGCGTTCATTGGTTTAGTTTAGTTTAGATATGCGGTGCTTAGATGCACTTGAACCATTTTTTTAGGTAAAATATCTTATTACAACTTGTATTTTGACGTGCTTTTGAGCTTAAGATAACACAGAAGTTAAAATTAGTATGTTGTCACAATAATCATATTATGACATGTAACATTATATGAAATCATCATAATGTTTTTTTTTTGTAAACTGATATTTTTATATAAAAAACTTATACAAGTGTGAAGTATTTTATATTTTTTCTTGGTAAGTAAGTAATAAATATTTGCAATTCTATTTAAGGATTTTTTTTTTGATTTCCGTGAATTGGATATTAATTATAAGTAGAATCTATGTACAGTTTCTACGATAAAGTTTATTGTTTTAATTTCGAATAGGATTGAATAAAGCAAAAAAAAATGCCCACATGGATGTTCAACAAACATCCTCTCACCCTGAACGTCTCCGTTCCGAAATGCAGCGACGGGTAAAGTCGCATCCGGACGAATGAAATTTAATCGAGAATTCAGTTTGATGCAATAAATCTCTACGGGACAAGGTGATAGTTTGCAGACCAACTAAAATGTTTTCCTCATTAGAAACATCTGTAAATCTATGCCATCGTCATTTAGATCGTGAGATATGGCGATGCGCCGATTCTCGGGAACTTTATTGATTTAAACAAGTTCCGAAATCAGTTCATTATCTGCCTCCAATAAATCACCTGTTTTATTAACCTAAAAAGAAATAGGAGCAATTCTCTCGGTTTTTCTAATTTTCTCTCGAGCCGGCTTGCGGTCTCACGAGCTATAGTAAATTATGAATTTTAATTAAAAAGCAGATGAATCATAGCGGTTCCAAAACACTGTTTTAATCGACAGTCGTAATTGAATAATGTGGGGATTGGGAAAACGCCTACGTCGGCCGTGTGTGATTTGGAACGATTAGATGTGATGAGTACCAATACCATGGTAACACCATCTGGTATCAATTGATTGTCATCCAAGCCATGTATATAATAAATTTAAAAAAAAAATCAATTGATTGTTATGAAGGGACCTATCGCAGTTTGCCTCATATGACTTCTTCTGCCCATCAATTGACTTTGTTGAAGTTTTCAAAGATGATGTAGTAGCATCAATTTTGAGTAATGGTGTCTACCTCGGGAAGAATTACGCCTTTGCAAGTTATTCTCAGTACCACCGAGCGACATTAGCAAATATCACTGTGTTCCAGTTTGAAGGACAATGTTTTCAGAGAAATTATAGAGCAAAGACTATTATTATCGTGACGGTGACATGAGGGTGGCGACTAGCATATTGTAGCATATTGTAGACTAGTATACTAGTAGCCTAGTAGCCATGCCACTATTTGCATCTAGCCCCACTCTAAGCAAAGCTTATACTATAGAAGTAGAGAAACACCACAAATTATTATAACTCAAATTACTCCATAATTAACGATAATGATTTCGAAAAGAAAACGCTTTCGTATCAAAACGTTGTATGGGTTTCGACAACTATCCACGCACTGACTCGTACTAACTTCACAGCGTCGTATATCCGTAAACGTTCATTACACCGGGCCTGCGCCTGCGCCATAAACCTATAAATCGTAGCATCTTGATTGAAAGTGAACGCGGCCGCACCTGTGACTTAGCCATCATAGCATGACCGGTCCGACGCTCTTTTTCGACAGGTCACCGCGATTGTGACGCCAGGAATACCGTTAGCAATTTTTGAACTTGGAACGAGTTTCAGTTTTAAGGCCAAACAGTTGCGTCGGACTGTCAACGCCATATCGGCTCCGCACCATGCGTGACTCATCCCAAATTCGACCCAGCAAAGTCCAGTAGACAGGACAATGCAGAATGCGCGGGATGAGAAAAACCGCCCCACTGAAACCACCGTTGCAGACATGATTGAGTAATAATGTATGAATTATTTACGATGTGGTAATTTCCTGGGCCCCATTTTGGGCTGTCTGCGGGTCTTAACTCATACTTGGGGCAACTCGAGGTGTACTTTATGTGTCGGTTCGTGTAATGTGTTTGCCCCCATGATTTATCTGCTCTTTTTCATTTTGGAAACGAAGGAACCGCTTTGTGTGGGAATATTTATTTGCGCAAACACGTTTGTTTGTGTTTAACCAGGTTCAAATGAACATGCCAAAGTGACCCAAATTGATCCCTAAATGCGTTTGGTTAAGCATTTATGTTTATGTTTGACTTAAACATACTCGTGTGACCTAAAATCTAAAATGCTTGTGTAACTAACTCAAAAAGGAGATTCTGCAATCGTCGCAATATTTATTTCTGTTTGCCAATTGATCGACGACGCCTGAACTAATCTTGAAAAGAATCAAAACATAAGCAGCAGAAATGGCCCCTCAGCTGAGACTCCGGGAACTATTTTCTGATCTGTGCTCCGGGCCTTTTTTCACAAGGAGAGAACAAGGCCATAATGCACCACGCTTGACGTTGACAAATAAAACTGTTAGTCTAACATCTAGACTTGTTTGATAATCTTTATTTATAAGTAGACATGATCGAATACGTATCATTTTATTTAATTTTGAGCTAGTCTATCTACGAGTCCATTTAATTACTTAGAGTCGTCAATCTCGCCGTATAAGGCGCTGGCTTCGTTTAGGTTTCTAATGACAGCCGTTCCAAGTTAGCCACATGGGCATAGCTGTATTTACTTTCAAGGAGATCAGCTCCAACTTTTGTTGCTTGTTTTTTATTTGCGCAGATGTTTTGAAAACTAATTTTTGTGTTTGAGTTTACTAGGAAATCGAGACCTAAGAAATAAAATAAAGTTTTACAGAAAATTTAACAAAGAACATTTTATTTCACGACTCATTTACTTTTAGCATATAAGTAAAAAATTACTCATTACCGTGGTTATATTTTATGTTTGAGCGAAGTCCCGATATTGCGATGCAGTTTCATGCACAATGTCCAGATTTTAGTCACATATTTACAATTATCTTTCCAGCATTCAAAGAGGCGGCTCCAAAGATCCAGGAATCATTCTGTCTGTCAAAATGAATCAACGACAATTCACCATTATTACTGCAGACCTAAAGGTTTCATTTCTCCATTTGGACAGATCATTCTTAGATCACTTAGAGAAGCCTGTAATTCCCACATGAATTGACAAAAACAATTCTTCACGTAACCTTTATTCCAACGTAATAAGGTCTAATAAAATAGCTCAAAAGCTCGATCGTAGGACTCTTGTCAACTGTCTGCAAAATCTTCTCATCGGATGACGTCCACAAAAAGCGAGGAAAGGAAATAGCAGATTAAACTACCTCAATTAGTTAAGCGAACTACATGGTTAGTCGTTAACGTGAAGTATGAAGAGCATGACAGTAAAACTCGAGTGAAGACAGAGTAATAACTAACAGAAATTATGACGTTATATCAACATACCTACGTAAGAACATCCGTGGGACTAAGCTGTTGAAACTCTGGGGGAGCCAGTATAACATTTCTCACCAACAATCCAAAACCATTTTAGTTCCTTCATTTTTTTTTATATTTGTGGACAATTCACACAACATCATTTGACCCCAAACTAAGCAAAGTTTTTGCTAATTTGCCCACCTCTTAACTATAAATCACAGTTTATAGGATAGAGGATGACACCTCTATCTGATAATTCTAGTTACGTACAAATTCGAAAGACTTTGTTAGTTATAATTTTTGTCCGCTTGTTGCTTGGAGATGGTCCGAGTTATAAATGAGTGAGTGTTACCTGAGAAATTATGATGTTCTGATTCTGATAAATATCATGATATCATACGTAAGTGTAAAGCACAGATTATAAAGATAAGACGCAGGCGTCGCGACACAGGCGGCGAGTTGGCGGGAAAATAAACGTCATCATGACAAGTGAAGGTTGATAGATTTTTTTTCTGTGTTGTGTTTTCGGCCTTTGAAATGCTACAAAGACTGTAAGGCAATTAAACCTATTTGGCAGTTTCTACGGCCTTTTTCAAACAATTCTTAAAAATTAATCACGTAACACAGCTTTTGAAATGTTGCAAAACTTTGAACACTTTAATAGTTGTATTCATGATAACAATTCAGTTCAATTGTACGAATGCCATTTTCTGTTTTGTTCAATACAAGTTTTCCTGACAGCGTAATTTAGGCCCAAAATCTATGGCAAAGGAGAGTCGATATTGCAGTTACATTTTGACGAATCTGAATACGTATGATCAACGTTCAGTAGCTGGGCAGTCTCGACACGTTCGGCAAATAGAAAATGACAAAAGTTAACAGTAATCGCCACCATGCCCCGTTAGTTGTAGGTTTATCAAGTGACGTTGGCCCGCCCCCGCTCGGATTAAACTGTTCGACCGCGCTAGCACGTGCTTGGGAGATGTTAAGTAAGACAAGTTGACGGGTTGAAGCTATAAAATAAGCATTTACATTACAAATTAATTAATATCCGTGGATATTTCTCACACAACAATATCTAGCCTCTATCTAGCCGTGCAAGACTTGTAAGTACTATGATTTGTATTTTTGAGGATGTTTGTAACTCGTTCATAAGAAAACTACTAGCATATTTATAGGTACGAGTACGTTAGAACATAGGTAAATTGGTAACTTTTTGTTACCATTTGTATTCAGATCAGTAATCAAGTTAAACAGACCCTAGTGTAACGTGTCGTCGTATCACTGCCGGCCGGCAGGTATAGGAGCCTCATCATCACGTAAGTCCCACCCTTCATTTTGGTTGCCTAAATTTGATGTGTAATTCTTGATTTTATTTTGTGAAACTAAACAAAGCTTGAACCAGCGCATACACAGTCTCCGAAGTGTATCCAATAAAAAACTCGTTAATCAAGCAATTTTGCCGCAACACTTTGAAGTCGTTTTCGCACAAGGATGTCGTCGCTAAGTTTTAAGTAAATGTTTGTTGTACGGCGATCAGTTTCGCGGTCAGGGAAATGTTTTATCATAATCTGAATGTCATTTAACTAAGTCACCAGTGTTATCAAGACCTTGTTTTGTCGTATTATGAAACAAATGTTGCGTTACACATGTGATGTGACGTGTCATTTCCAGTTGGTTGAATATATTTAATTAGCAATAGGCTGTTTGCAAGGCTGCATTATCTGAATTTATATTAAAAAATGTGAGTAGCAAAATTAATTCTTTGGAATAAGATTTTAATTAAGATTTTTGTTATTTACATTATTTAGTATAGCACTAGCAGCGGCCCGCGGTTTTACCTGCGTAGTTCCCGTTCCGAGATAGATCTTTATAGTTCGCGTGACTGACATGCGTAACGGCAGTTTATCTGTAGCTATATAAGTGACGTATCGTACAATATTGCCGCTGTTTCATACAAAAATTATAAATTATAAGTTTTCAATCATATCGGCAGTCCCTATGACAACCAATTTCGTATTTTGCCAGCCAATTCTTCTATCTACCTTTTGAAAAATGTTGGTAATCATAAAAGTAACTGCACATTTCGTGTTTTCCTTTTTTTAACTTGATAGCACGTTTTATACCACCCTAATCAGATCCAAACTCATAATAAACCGCGCCAGCACTCAGAGACAGCTTACCTGCAAATAAAGAAAAAACAGAGTTAATTAAAAGAAACGAGCAAGTAAAAACGTTTTTTTAATGGCCGCACTAAAACCGACCGTAATGTTGCGACAATTTATTTGGCTGGCGTAAATTTTTGCGAAGCTTATTGAGATTTAAAGGACCCCTAAGATACCGTTCAGTCAATTATTATTATCCAAGTAATCCGATTTTCATTTCGGTGGCAGGGCAACCCTGCTAGGTGTTGCAAGAAGTTCCGACAAATATACAAATACAGCATATTTGCACTTTTTGTCACATCTCCACTTCGACCTAAAAGTGGCCTACGGGAATAGATTCTACTGTCAACTACTGGCGGTAGTACGTCGTACCTACCTGAGTCGACCTCGTCGGATAACTTACCTAGCACTATAGCCCTCCGCTTTGTTTCAGAAAGTATATTATCTTTCACAATAGCCCAAACGAAAATTTGAGAAACGCAATAGAGTCAAATTGAGCTGAAATTAAGAACGCGGCGCAGGCGCAGGCCCGGGGCTACGAAGTTAATTTCAAAATTGGGCGTCATTTGAATTTCGGTCGTGCAAAAACTTCGCAATAGTGAAAAGAGCTGTGGTTATTTCTACATCTTTGCGAATTTTGAGATCTCTTGCGGGGTTAAGATTATTTTTTAATTATCTTTGTCCAAATAGCAGATGGCTTCAGAGAAAATACTGTGACAGAGGGTCTCTACTGCCAACGAAACTTTTGCAGAGCGCAGACGACTCAGGGACCTACTATGTGTATGAATCCATTGCTGGATGTATGTAAGCCTCTGCGATGACACTCCTCAGCCTTATCTTCTGCTTTTCACCGTTAACTCACAACAGCGCAGCGTTTATTTGGTAGCAGTTACAGCAAAAACGGACGGTAAGACCACGCGAAGAATGAGAAATAAACATAAAAGGGAAAACCTCAAAAAATGTCGTTTTAACATGGCAGGTTAGCTGATGCTACTCTGACACATCTGATTGACGTCATTTGTTTGACATTCAAAAGAACAATTTAGAGCAATCTTGCGGTTTTATTGTTATTTGTAGTTAGGTATTAGAATAAATGAAATATTAGGATTAAATGAAGAGTTAAGATGTAAATGTATTGTATAATTTTTAAAGCACATGTTTCCACAATCTTGCATAGCGAAAAGAACGTGGTACTTTAGCATCTTGAAACTATCTTTTGTATAATTTGATCTTATTTTGGAGATACATAATTTCAATTTGTAATTAAATCCCGATAGAAGTAAGTATTATTTATTTATTATTCATATAACAGTAACCTATACGAGTATTATCAATTGGCACAGAGCCGAGGAAGATGGCATGATAAAAAAGATGCCTATATCCAGCAATGGAATAAAGAAGGTTGTGGATGGTATTCCTGGTGTGGTATGGATATGTGGTAATGTACCTACACAAAAGACGTCGTCAGACGATGGGGTACCCCTATTTTGCAGCAGGTATCTACTGGTGACGGTTACTGTTTAAGAATTTTCCACTCGTTTGTCACATTTTGCAAAAAAAGCTTTTTACCGAGTACATAATTGACATTTCAAGGTAAAAAAAACAGTAACTCAATCTTGCTATTGTCCACCATCCATGTTTTGATGCTTCAAGATCGGGTTTCGCTACTGTCTGCCATTGTTCCTGTGTTAACTGTCAACATTATATTCATCCGCTGTTTTGGAATCTCGACCACTTGTTTGTGCATTGTTGTCGGCGTAAATTGAAACTTCACTCAATGATTGTTTGTTGAATTTCAAATGAGTCGAAGTGCTTTAGGCGGAATATGTAGGTATGTCGCAACTCGCTAGAGCGCGTCCCACGGAACAATTGAACTATGCATGTACACCAGAGGTTTCCAAATGGTGTACCATGACAGTTAAGAGGGTGTTCTTGAGGGTGTTTAAAAAGACCGCTTTGGGAAAAGGATTATATAACATAGATCTTCAGAATAAAGAAGATATTTACGATATCAGCTATCACGGGATATTTATCTAGGTTTCCAAATAAGTATGTTGCACATAACTGTGATCACTTAAAACAGAAGACATTCATCATAAGCAGACGCAACTGCCAAAAAAACAAAGACACTTAAAGTGATGAATTGGTAGCACCTAATTAAGTATTGTAAATGTCAATATTCGTAAGAAATCCTTATATGCGAACAAGGTGTAGAGGAAACAGAGGCAACCCAAGATGAGATCTACTAAGAAAGTGGGGGAAGTTCATCAAGCGTTAATGTAATCGTATACAAGGTGACCATAAGTGTGGCCACAAACTCAAGCTTGCACATCAATTCCCGAGGGGCAGTGTCCCAAGTTGTCCAACCTTGTCAAGATTCTTAATCCGGGCCTTTCCCTTTCTCCATCTTCCATGTAGGGACTAAAAATGGAAGTACTTTACCGATAATAAATTGTTTATGAGACTACCTATATGTATTATGAACCTATGTTAGAGAAGTGTTCTACACCACAATAACCTAAAGGGAAATTCACAACTGTAAATCTTGTCCAATGATGCGTACTAGTTTTGAAATTAAGTTATACCGGCCAATGTATTTAGTTGCGGTCCATCCAGAATAAAGACCCCAAAAAAGTTTGGGAGACGCTTGGTGTACCTACAATGTTCCAATGTATCCTCAGGCTCGCATGCGAAGAATTAGCATACCGGCAAAGCGTCTTGCCCACGCGTCTCTCGCTACCAATCAATCATAATCGCTGCTGTACGTACATCGCAAACAATCTTAAAATCTACCGCCATTTGTCTCAATTTTCAACCCTACCCCACCCAATTAAAGTTCAAGTCTCTTCTAACGCAGTCACCACAGGAAAGCTAATGGCGGCCGTGTATCGATCATCTTTTGTACAGAAAACAAAAGTCATATTTCTAAGGGAAACAGAAAACGATAACAATTGTTGGTTGTATATTTATGTTACTGTGCGTAGCCTTAACAATGGAAACTGCTCGGTTTCTATTGTTAAGGGCTTCCTAGCAAAATGTCGAGCCACAATGTGTTGGAAAAGTGATACTGTTTCATTCATAGGGAGAAAATTGTTGGAGTCTGCAAGTGCGTATCGAAATATCTTTTCACAGGTTCTTAGGTTTCACATCGTTGTGTGTAATTTGTAGGATTTTGACGACATTTCCATTTTCCTTTAATAATTATTTTTATTCGTGTAATTTTAATCCCATAACCTTGGACGTATAAAAAAAGTTTAAAACTTTTTTATACGTCCAATCCAATAACATTAATTATGGTACTTATTGCCTTTATTATATTCTGCGCGAACGAAGTTGCAGACTTTTCCTAATCTAAGCTGCGTTTATAATAACATACATATTTTTGACGAAATTATTAGAATGTCGATAAGCCATGAAGCGGAAAGTTTACGCGTTTCAGCGTTTACGCTTCAAATATTTGTAGGTCTTTCAATAAATAATATATCTATTAGACGCCATTTTAAAACATTTTTTGTTAATAATATACCGGAATACAACGCAATTGCAAAGAATTCGGCACAAAAACATTATACTCTGTCACCATTCATTGCCGTACGTATAATTTGTCATTCATTGATTGTTGGCTTAGAAGTGGCTACGTGCAACCTTGTCGCCCACGCGTAATCTATACCCATATTATACCCCAACTGTGCTAACAAATGACATGCACGAGAATTGCTTTTAACTAACGGCGCGGCGCCACGTTTGCAAACCTTTGTAATGCTAGTGTAGTTCAACTTATTCGTCACAGGAGTGGAGGTTGTATACTCTAGAAATTATGTTTCGGCAATCAATGTTGAAAGCCTGTGAAACAAGAAGGCTTGGGCCGGTGAGACGGTCCAAGGTTAGCTGTAACAAGCCCTGAAACATTACGAAACTCAAGAAATTGGCTAGGAAGTAATTAAAATTAAAGAAGTTGAGCAAATGTTGCCAATAGTATCGGAACTTGGAAAGTAACAGGAACTGAACATTTTTTTTTTACTAGCAACACAAGACAACGTTTTCCAGAGATAGAGAGAGATTTCCAGAGAGGCAAACGTTGACACAAAAAAATTAAGACTATTTTCGCTTTTAAAAAAGTGTGTATACTTTATATACGTACGAAGTTATGCTAAGTACTTTCACTGATAAGAAGTATTACTTACGAAGTAACTATTTTCTGATCTGTGGTATTACTAACAGTATAGGGCCCTTGAGGCCAACTGCTATTAGATCCCTAAAAAAAAATTGCCAGTCATAGGAACTGCGATAGAAATGAAAACTTATAACTCAGAATTTGATAGCTTACTTTGGAAACAACGCGGGTGAAACCGGAGGGCGTGGCCTGGGCATCATGGCATGGCCATCTCGAAATGCGTCAGCATTTCCTATTGGCTGATGCATTTCTAGATGGCCATGGCATGATGCCGAGGCCACGCCCTTTCAGCATTTCCCATTGGCTGACGCATTTCCAAATAACCAAATAGCCATGGTCCCGAGTTTACCCGAAGATTTCTTATCATATCCGAGCGTGACGCTAGAATCCAATTCACACCCCACGATATATCTGTCTAGGCGCGCCTAAAGAAGTTTTCACTTCAAAAACGTGGAACCAACTTCAATGTGTCGAGTTTGGGTGTCAGTGTGCGCACGTATCATAAAAAATACTTTGAATTTGTAAGCCAACTTTATTATGTAGTTTTTAGCTGTCGAAGAACGCACGCATCGTTAAAAATGAATTATCATCATTTTTCCAAAGGCGCCAAAAGAATTATAACTATAAAATAGACGTAGGTATGTGATAGAAGGCCAACATTATACAAAAAATGTAAGGACAAATCATTTAAAACATGCGATGGGCCACACATATTACATATATATGGATATCAAAAATTCTACCATTACGAAATTACTTATTGAGTCAATAATGTAAATTGACGAGTTTAATATAATCGTGTAACAAATAACCAACTTGCGAGAAACATTCTCAACCAATCGGATCAAATTATTTATCGCTCGGTCTTATTAAGTTGAAAGAGATATGTTGTTAAGTGTGTTTTAAGTTTAGTTAAACCTACAGTAATTCCTTTGTAGGATCTGGATTATCAGTTACTTAATATACTCAGGTATATGTTAATGTCTCAATCTCATAAAATTATTCTGGTTCTTTCCTAAGTGCAGATGTAGAATTAAGAAGTATAATTGTCACGACAGGCTTCAACGGTGATAGAGAATATTTCGGATTCATACGTCATTTAGCAACTCGCCCTGTTTTTTAGGGTTCCGTAAAACGTAAAAACGGAACCCTTATAGATTCGTCATGTCTGTCTGTCTGTCTGTCCGTCCGTATGTCACAGCCACTTTTTGCCGAAACTATGAGAACTATACTGTTGAAACTTGGTAGGTAGATGTATTCTGTGAACCGCATTAAGATTTGAACAAAAAAAATTAAAAAAAGATAAATTAGGGTTGCCCCCCATACTGAGAACTGAAACTCAAAACTTTTTTTTTCATCAAACCTACACGTGTGGGGTATCTATCGATAGGTCTTAAAAAATGATGTTGAGGTTTCTAAAATCATTTTCGTCTACACTGAATAATTTGCGCGAGAGACACTTCCAAAGTGGTAAAATGTGTCCCCCCCCCCCTCTAACTTCTAAAGTAAGAGAATGAAAAATCTAAAAAAAATGTATGATGTACATTACCATGTAAACTACCAACGAAAATTAGTTTGAACTCGATCTGGTGAGTAGTTTTTTTTTAGTACGTCATAAATACACTATTATTGAAACTTCGATCAAAGTTACAACGAACTACAAGAACTATGTGTACTATGTATATTATGTTACATGCTGCAACGGAACCCTTCATGGGCGAGCCCAACTCGCACTTGGCCACTTTATTTTTAGAATGACTAACAGTAGCTGGCTTGGGTAACCCTCAACTACTTATCTGACTATTGAGTTAGCGCGGGAGTGCAGGACTCAAAATAACCTAACCTGACTTCCTAACTTACATACTTACGCTGAAAAGCATACTAATATGAAATCTGATACCTGTCAGAAAAATCGAACTAGGTAGGAGAGAACTATCTAACTTATACATGCATACCGAATATAAGCACTCTAGTTGAGTGCTATCGGATCGGACTCGCACTGTGCCAGCGAGGTGGATTATGGCCTTAATTCTCTCCTTAGTAGACCCCGAGTCCCAACAGTGTGAACATTTAATATGCTGCATCTACATCATTTTAAATTGATAGCCGAACATCTACAACAGATTCAACAGGTCATTATTTATAGTAACAACGAACAAATTGGGTAATTTCGACCGAGACTTGTGTAATTGTAAATCATTAACACTCGTAAAACATTGTGTGGTCTGCTAAACCAGCGCAATTAGTGAAATGTAACAATTACAGCTAGAGTAGGAAAGGAGATCAACTGGACAGCGATCAATCATACGCGCCTAGGCATTACAAAACTCGGCAAGTGCGAGTTGGGGGTGTGCTTCTTTTGGTTCTCTTATAAGTTATAGCTTTTGTGGAACTGCAACTCTTGATCAGTGGTTCCATGTGGGCAAAAAGATTTTACGTAAAAAGATAGATAGTCCATCGAGGAGATTGGGGCAGTAATTGGAGTATTGCTAGCTTTTGTTAATACAAAAGTAGTTCAAGATTTTTGCCTGCAGGTATGAGAACTGAAGGTGTCTTTCGAGGAAATGTATTATCCACCAACCTGCACTTGGCTAGCGTAGTGGATTATGCTTATTACATTAATGGATTATGATTAGGCTCATTGCTTATAGACGCAATATCTGGGTGAAGATCACAGATTATAGAAATACATGAAGATCCGTATAATTAAAAGGAGAATCAAAAATGCAAAACAAAAATATGTCACTTTTACACACAAGTTGTCAAAATATTCGTCAATTAGCTAAAATGACATTGACAGACCTTAGATTTTGACAAAAAAAAAAGAATTGGCAGTCATAGGAACTGCCGATAGAAGTGAAAACTTATAACTCAGAATTTGATAGCTTACTTTGGAAACTAGGTACACGGGTGTAATCGGAGGGTGTGGCCTGGTTATCATGACATGACCATCTAGAAATGCAACAGCATTTCCCATTGGCTGACGCATTTCTAGATGGTCATGCCATGATGGGCAGGGCAGGCCCTTTTAGCATTTCCCATTGGATGACGCATTTCCAGATAGCCAATGGCTATGGTCCCGAGTTTACCCGAAGATTTCTTATCATATCCGAGCGTGACCCTAGAAGTCATTTCACACCCCACGAAAAATATGTCTAGGCGCGCCTAAAGAAGTTTTCACTTCCAAAACTGCGTCTGTGTGTGTTAACCTCAACGTTAGATCTGAGTTTTTTTTATCAAATGTTACTCATGGTTTAGAATTTAGCGCCACCTTCTACAAGGATCTCTAACAGCGATTAAGAACCTATAGCCTACAGCGGATACGGTAATTGTTAATGGGATTCAATACACCAAGACATACATTATTCATTTAGTAATTAAGTCATTTATATTCGTCAATCTGAGACAGATCCGTTCTAGTTGTAGTTCCTGGGCCTTGTTTTGGTAAATAAACCTAAATATAGCTACGAATGAGTAATGACAAACATACGTCGTGTACCGATAAATCTAACGTTTTGGTTAGTTTCGCTTAATTGGAGTTGTAGCTCTGATGGTAGTTGCTTGCTTTTCCTACTATTTATGGTTTCTTGGAAGATATCTCTATTAGCGATACGGACGCCATTTATGGCACTCTAGATACAATAAATAGTTTTTCGTATTGGTTAATTGTATGATATTTTTCTGGTGAGCATAATAAAAGTCTTTCTGTTGGTCTGTCTGTCATTTCGGAGTCTGCTCATTGAGCCGTAAATCCCTAGTTCGATTTCCACCCGGGATATACACTTGTGAATATGGATATTTGTTCTGTGTCTAGGATGCCTACTGACTAACTAAAATGGTATTAGCTTTGATAGGATTGAGTAGGTCTACTGGCCTTTAGTAGTCATGTGCGTAATGTTGTTCACTTAAAAACGGTGAAGCAAAACATCGTGAGGGTGTTTCCTCACGATGTTTTCCTGATGATATGTTCCTAGAATCTTTCGAGGTCATACGCCACCAACCCGCACTGGGCCATCGTGGTGGATTATGGCCTTGACTCTTTCATTGCGAGAGAAGACCCCGATACTTAGATTATGTTTACATCGACTTTTTTTTAATACAGAACTCTAAAAAGAAACAACACAAACCGTAATTAAATGTAAACAGCGAGACGCAGTCAGTTGTGCATGCAAATTTGCAAATGCCGCCATATTGGTTTTTTACGGTTGCCCGCGAAAAACGATACAAATTGCGTTTTTAATGTTTTAATTAGGAGTTCGCTTTGCCTAGCCGCTATCTAGATTGCGAATATCTTAATGTAGACGGTTCGTGACTAGCGAGACATTTGCGAGATAGTTAACAACCTCTCGAAATGAAAAGTCGGGTCGTGCTGGTGTATTTCAGCTTTAGAAAAACAGGCACTTACATGACGGCTATATGAGACGTGGGAACTGGTGGTTCCAAATTTAAAAATGCATTTGTTTGAGCGCCAAACAAAATAAAAAAACTTCGTTGTATGTATGGCTTTTGTCTTTCACTGTTTTTATTATAAATCTGCCTATGGCAGTAAAGTTGGGCTCAGTTGGTTTTTACTGCCTACAGTGCCTACTGAACTTGTGGCTAGCGCGAATGACGCGGGATCCAACTAACCCAAACATACTATACTTACTCACAAACTCAAAAAAAATGTTTATTAGTGTTTACGGCGACTAGGGCAAGGACACCTGAAACGGTACGATTTTGACTTGGGCTGCCGCTGGTAGGGAAAATAAAATTAAGACCTGGGTAGCGATTCTAAATCCATTCGGTTCCATCCGAGACGGAATCTCATCTCTCGGTCTTTGTCTTATCTGTTTAGCATGACAGAGACAGGGATTGTCATCCCGATTTTTAACCATTTGCATTGCACGGAAACCATTTGCACCAACGGATTGCTTTAGAATCGTTACCCTGGTATCTCCACAGGGTTGCCTCTTTCCAGCTATTTTATTATTCTTAAGCTACTTTTTTGTATACTACTCTATCGAGTCACATCGAAGGGATAGTTTCCCGTTATCAAAAGAAACATAACATCGTTAAATCGACGCCCGCGCACATTCCCATTTAGTGGCCATCGAATAACGACGTGTAAAGACGCTTATAATATCTGCTTAGATATATTTATGTAACATAAAAAATATTTACCGTGTCGGGCACGGACACGCATCCCGGCCTAATCTGACAGGTGGCTCGTGGGAACTGGTTTCTATGAATTTGATATGTGACATCTCCGGTCGTAGACAGAGAGGCTCGTAAACTTTAATTCGAGGCATAAATAACCTTTATAGAGGCAGCATGTAACGCAATACAGCTAAGAATGAGGATAGAATGAATAAGGATCGTCATTAGGGGGTATGCGCGTGCGCATGGCTGGGAATCGTTCTGTTTGCCTCCTGCTCCACTCAGGCGCAACTATACTTTAGACTTAGACTAGTAGCTTCCTGTGGTCTCACTCGCGTAATTCCCTATCCTGCTATATTCAAGGGATAAAAAGTAGACTATGCTAATTCATACTATTATCTACATATTTGTACCAAATTTCATCCAAATCGTTACAGTACTTTTTGCTTGAAAGAGTAACAAATATCTTTTTTTTTTTTTTTTATAGCATAGAGTGACGAGACGAGCAGGTCATGTGCCTGATGGTAAGCAACATGCCTGCCACATAACAGCACAGTAACACGCAGCTATTGAAACATGATAGTCCAAATCATTACCTAGCACTGCACTGCGCTCGTCACCCATAGATCTAAGATATTATGTCTCTAAGCCCTGTAATTTCTCTGGAATCATTGCCCTTCAAACCGGAACACAGTAAAGTTTGCACATTACTGCTTGGCGGTAGAATATTTGGCAAAGGTGTGGTACTTCCCCAGGCGGACTCTGCTAAGAGTCCTACCACTACAATAACAAATCAATATCAAACAATATCTATACAAACTTTAGCACATCGTATTTGGCTACTGGTAACATTTTACAGAAAATTATTAGTTAGACAAGAGGTGACCATGACATTATCAAATAACGATTACCTAAAAACAAATGTTGCCATAAAATATTGTCCCTGTAAACACGGGATTAGTTTCCTACGTTTAAGATAATGAGCACTGATAAAGTGATAAGAATCCGAGCGTATGACGTAAGGCTGCGGTATATTTATCGCTCAGTTCCGGCTTTACAATCATTGAGGTATATTTAACTAGCGACGTGGCTGAACTACTAACTTTAACGTCTTACTTTTAACTTTTAGTCTGTTTTTGGAGCACCACAGACAGTTTTTTCGTGGGCTGTGAATTTGGCCGGCATAAAATGCGTGAGCATTTCTAGATGGCCATGGTCATGGCCACGCCCTCCGGTTTCACCCGCGTAGTTTCCAAAGTAAGCTACCAAATTCTGAAAAAGTTTTCACTTCTATCGGCAGCTCCTATGACTGCCATTTTTTTAGTGAAAACTTGGTCTTTAGCTGCGTTAAGCACTTTTTAGTAGGGGAATTTTTTATAGGTTCGGGCACCAAGATGCTAATGTAGCAGCGTAGCGTGAAGTAGCGTCGGAGTGGCGGGCGCTGCTCAGCCTTTTTTTTGGCTGGGTGAAATCTATTGAGTTCGCGTCAACGTTATATGTATACTCATGTCTGTAGGTATAATACAGGAGACGTATTGGTAGTATACGAGGTATTGTTAGTTGTAAGTTAGTGCTGTTTAAAATTCTTATTATGTTTGGCTAAATTTAGCCGACTGAATTTAGTCGCTCCTGAATTCAGTAAGGTGTAATAGTATTCAGTAATCTAGCTTACTAAATTCAGAAACGAGGATTGGTTGCCTGCTTCTGAATTCCGTCAACTAACCTGGCTTCCAAATTTGCATCTGAATTCGGTCGACTAAATTTAGCCAAGTTTAATAAGAACACTAAAATTATTTGTTATAAATTATCACATCTTGTGGCGGTTCCTATGACTGCTAATTTTTAACCCCCGACCAAAAAAGGAGTGTTTTAATTTAGGGAGCTATCTATGGCTATTGCCCTTTGCCCTCTACTGACGGTAATGTCGGTATCCGACGTATCCGTTTAGTCGTTACAGGGATTCGGGGTAACAGACATACACACTTATAATAAACACACAAACTTACGCCTTTAATAGTTTTGATATGGTTAGGTGTATTAATAAGATAAGATAATTTCATACGGAAATAGCTACGATTTAAAACATTTATTTCTCTTTGTCTCGTTATCACGGAGTACATTTTTTTATTGTTATGGACTTACATTTGACCATAACTAACGTTTTATGTGTAATTAAAGTCCAAACTATTTTTATCGTAAGGTTGCGTGGAAGAGATCGCAGTTAGCGATAGCGCTGGTTGTAACGCCAGTTACTACCGACTACGACACTAGTCCTAGTTTGATTGGAGGTGTAATATAAAATCTGTTCAGGTGTCGAAGTATTTGTAAACTTCTCACAAGTTTGCGATTTCGAGCCTAATAAATAAAACCTATGTATCTAATCGATGATTTCTCCTCGGTGTTTAGGCATCGTTATTACAATTTGCTATAATTGTAAAAATATGAGTCATCCAACCGTTCGATAACACGTTTTCGGTTACCTACTTAGATAAACCTCTACGCTGTAATGGCAACACATTTCAAGACGATCAAATTACGTAGCACCACTGCTCCACTATCGGGAAAGGAAACTCGAGCGTCTTCAATTAACCGGATTATAATGAAGACGTTCTCATCGAGTTACGTGGGTACGGGCTCAGTCATTTCGCATTTGTCAAGAAAGTGCTAATGTTCGGCAATTGTTCTCTTTATCCGGTGTCACGTTGACTTCTCGACCCACATTATATTGTTACAGCTGGCAACCCATTGTACAACTAACGGTTACCATTTGAACTTAGAACGCATAATCGTACTCGCCGTATTATGACTAGGCAAGTATGCGACCGTCACGACATTTTTGATTATGGAACCATTAGATTCAGAGTTTCTGATTGGGCGTTGATTGGCGCCAAGGCACAGATTGGGTCACAGTTGGCGGGGTTTAGTCCTGTGTCGATCGCTCTTTCTTCGTGACCGCAATCATTCGTGACCGACTACCCGTGCGACCGAGTGAAAAGATTCGGTCATAATGACAATCATCGGTCGCGAGAACAAGAGAATGAATACAGGCATACTTACTTATTTCCATGCCTATGTCTATTATCATAAAGTCTAATTTAGTTCTGCAACTTTGGTAAAGTTGAGAAATAATTCTACTAACATCATCTTACTATCCTACTAATATTATAAATGTCAATGTATGGATGTTTGTCGCTCAAACACGTCGTAAGACGTAACGAATGAACGGATCGGGCTGATATTTGGAACACATTAGACTTAGACCATAGTTTGGAAGAACGTATAGGCTTTCAATGTCAATGTTTGGATCTTTGGTGCTCAATCATATCATATCGTAACTTATCAACAGAGCGCGCTGAAATTTGTAATAAGTACAGGTAGATTAAAGACAAAGTCAAAGAAACCATTTCTTACATCATTTCAGCAGCCACGGCAGTGCCTGGTGCAAGGCAATAATGACCTGTCCAAGATTGTTCCCAATTTCGCCAAGGGTTACACCAATGTTTAATTTTGTTAAATTTGATTAAGAAAATGAAAGATCGGGGCCACCTTTGGCGAAATTAAGAATTATTATTTATTTATTATTGGAAAGTATGTATTATTGTAGGTATACCTAAGTAATGAAAACAAATATTATTCTAGTAAAATTTATATTTAACAGAAAAATGAAATGGCATAGAGATAAATATTATTCTCGTATTGTATCTCTGGGTGACGAGCGCAGTACATTGCCAGAGAATGCTTTGGACTGTTCATGTTCCAATAACTGTATGATACTGAGTTATGATGGGCACGCGTGTTGCTTACCATCAGGTACATGTACGGCTCGTCGCGTCACTCTATACTATAAAAAAGGGAAACCATGCTATTCCAAATTATGGTTTAAAAATATAATTTGGGATGCTTTGCTGGGTTTCAACGAACTTCTTTTAGCACTAATAGTCATCCCAGCCTTTGAAAAAATCCGTTCGCTTGGAACTGATGTTGCGGTAACACACAGCCTACGCTGCATCAGTATATATAGGTTCGGGTACAGTAGCCGGCGATCATGCCACCACTTAAGTGGGTCATCGGACCGTTTGAGCAGCGGCTCACTTAAATATTTGTCTAACTCTATGATGGAAGCCGCCGTTGGATTTTTTACGACTTCATTTTCTACTTCCTTGTCAAACGTCGCCCATATGCTAGACGAAGTATCTCCTGCCTGTTGTGGAATCTCGAACTGTGGTGCTTCCTGCGTGTTCTGGTTTATCAAAGAACGCAGTTTTGCTTTTATAGATCGCAAACATTGCTCATATTTTTCTTTATTTGTAAATGCGTGCTTTTTGAAGCGGGGATCCAAAAACGAACCTTCGGAAGTCAGGACATGATCTTCAACATCGCGAAACCGTGTATTCAACTGTTCATGTAGTGCTTCTATTAATTTTCGACAGAGTTCTGAGCTACCTTGCGAGCATCTTGTGACGTGGCCTTTCATAATTTTAACGAGGACAATCACCTTAGAAATAGATACATTTTTTTCAGCACTTATTTCTTCGGTAACCTGGTAAAACACTTCGAGTACTTTAACACTTTCTTCTAGTGTTTGCCAGTCGTCAAGCGTTAATGTATTCAGTCTGGGTTGCTCTAGAGCTAAAGTGCTTATAACAGCACCCTTTATTTTCAATAAACGAGCCAGCATATCATACGTTGAGTTCCAACGCGTGACTACGCTCTGTTTTAACTTTAATTGTGGTAACTCCATTTGAATTTGCATCGCTTTCAGCTTCTGATCGGCGTAGGAACTGTGCTTAAAATATTGCACTATCGCCTTGACTTTCTCTAATTGATCTTTAATTACTTCGAGACTATGAGACACTACCAGATTGATGTCGTGTGCAAAACATGACAAGTGTCGCCAATTCGTTAAGCGTACAGCCGCCACCACATTGGCTGCATTGTCGGTTACCACACCTGCAATTTTGTTTGAAATTCCCCATTTCGCCACTTCTTCCTTCAAAAAGCCTGCTAAATTGACGGCGGTCTTTCGCTCATCGAACTGGTGGCACCCAAGTAAAACGGATTTGAGTTCCGTCTTTTCATTTATAAAGTGAGCTGTGAGTGAAATAAAGCTTACATTGTTAATAGATGTCCAACCATCAGTGGTAAGACATATAGCGTCGGCAGAACTCAGCTGGATAGTAACATTTTGTTTTGTTGCTTCATATAGTTTTGGCACCAAGCTTTGGGATATAGTTTTGCGTGTAGGTAAAATATAGGTTGGTAAAATCATCTTATACATTTTCTTAAATTCTTCTTCTTCTACGATTGAGAATGCGTGGAAACCTTTTACTATGAATTTGGCAATTTGTTCATCCAGTTGCTTTGATTTAGTTACTGATATAGGTTTTGTTGTTCTGGCGTAACTATCGATACGTGATTGTACTGGTGCTCGAACTGAGGATGTGATGTTTTGAGTAGAAGTAGATGGAGAAGCATCTTGGATTGCGGATAAAATCTGGCTACTTAAAAATAATGTAGGCGGACCAGCGGGGACATTAGGCTCAAGTTGACTGGAGGCGGTATCCATAAAAGCGATGTTAGTGTTAACGGGAAGTGATGGCTGGATTTGTATTGTACCATGCATTTTTTTCATGTGTCTATTTAAATTACCTGTAGCACCACCACCGTAACTAGTAACTTTTGAGCAGTACTCGCATTTGGCTTTTTCTTTGTTTATTGGTGTAAAATGTTTCCAAATAGCACTCTTCTTCCGAGCTAGTTCAGACATCGTAGGTACTTGATGAAATTCAAAAGTAAAAAACTTCACAGCCCTAGACTCAACTTTAAAATGCTTATATGAGTATATTATAGTCACAACGAAACACCAAAACTAAATTAGTCCTCTCAATAAAGTCCAAACCAAACACCAAAATAAATTATAATATTAGTTCAAAATTAGGTAAGTATTTAGAGTCCAAACCAGGCACCAAAATTTAGTTCAGATGAGTATTAGTAAATTTTTGCCCAAACAACCACCAAAGCTATCAATAATAACATTACTTAAGCACTCACATAAAAACGAAAAGTTTTATCACTAAAAGCACAAACAAAAAATAATAACAGTCCAACTTTCTAAACACTTTACCACACATTAATTACACATGCAAGGTCACAGGGCAACTATTTTTTCCAAGAATTTCCGTGATTCCAAATTCCAGAGAAAGAGACAAAAAATAAAATCTCAATAAATTTACCTCAGATTGCAAAAAAATACTAATTAATTATACGTCTATTACAATAAAGTTGAATTTCGCTATTTCATTTTAATCCATTGGGGTAGGGCCATGCTAAAGCGATATGAGCTCTAAAGCTAAGGTCCCACAGTTCAATTTCGAGCATTGTATATTGTATGCATCAATACATCGATCTCGGTCCGAGATCGACCGATCACGTGGTTTCTCCGTAATGCACATAGACTCCGAGCCACCACTAGTGACCGTTGGCAAAAGGAGCCACTGTCGTATTCCACAATGACAGATGAAACCTACGATATAGTGGCTTAGTTCAATAATTTCGCCAAAGGACTTCAGTGATGGCGCGGAGTCTATTTGAAGATGGAGGACGCTAGTACTTCGTCGGAAGTCGGTCGGTCTTGGTTTCGGTCGGGCGGGTCGGGTGCAGAAAAGTTGGCAGATTGTAGATTTCATTATCGGTCTCGAAAAGATACCGGTCATTAAAGATTGACAACCGAATCGGTCCCACAGACAGTGCGATTCGGTTATTTTGATTCGGTCGGTTACGACCGACACAGGACTAGCGGGGTTCATTTCTAAATCGTTTTCGGCCTCACACATTAGGTGTGCTCGTACACAAAAATGCCAGTCGGAGGCGGGGCGCGCGGCCAATGCACCTGGCGATCGCCGGCGCATTCCTCACGCACTCCTTTTTATGCTACACTACAAGTTTAGCCCGGCCGCGCTAAGCAGAGCCCCTCCGCCCCGCGGCTCCAAAGATTAACAGACAAGGAAAGGTCACATCTTCTCTCCGACACGGCTCAAATTAAAGCGGTCACCGATGCAGAAACGAAACGCAACTCCTATTTACTTTTTTTTTCTTCATTCTAACTATTCCATCTCCGCGGCTTTGTTGGCCGGCAGGTCGGATCAAAAAACTTTTTTGGGTGTTCTAATGCTATTGAAACGGGCATCGGAGGTGTTTTAAACGTCCGTACAAATATTTACACTGTGCCGTGTTCCGTGTTTGTTGGATGGATATATGATGCGGTTAGAAGCTCTCGACATTTGACGGAAAGAATTAACAGGTACCCTCGAATTGGTTATACGCGCTCCATAAAGTGTAAACATAATGTCTTATGTGATATCTCGAACATGTAACTCGATACTCGGTCCAGTTTACTGAAAAATGTTAAAATAACCAGTTGAATTGCGCTGCGTACATGACATGAACAGACAAAAGTGTGTCAGAGCGCTAAAAACGAGCATTTGCGTTCCGTTTTACGCGGTAACCGCAAAAGTTTGTGCCGACGCGGCCACTGTCGGGCGCCACACACGAAAACAAACCTGTCCGAGCGAATCGTTTTTGTTAACAAATGTACATTTGCGACTCAATATGCCGAGCTCACCTGCGCGGAACGAGAAAGCGGGAAATGTTAAATTATTTACACTATTTGTATGACCAATCCTTTCAAAAATGGGCACAAACACAACTATAGGTGATAGTTTTCTCATAATTTTGTGGCGGTTTGGAATCGCCTTAAACTTATATTTCATTGTTATTCCCGAATCAGGAGTACGTTACTAAACGGAATCGGTACAAAGATGGAGACGCATCGTCGGTCGCTATAAAACTAAACTGTCCAAATGTCATATTGCGCGCTCTTTTGCTTTATAGGTTCATTCGCTAAAATTAAAAACTTGTTAGTAAGAAGGCTACAAAAAGAAGAAGAAAAAAAATTGGCAGTCATAGGAACTGCCGATAGAAGTGAAAACTTATAACTCAGAATTTGATAGCTTACCTTGGAAACTACACGTGTGTAACCGGAGGGCGTGGCCTGGCATCATGGCATGGCCATCTAGAAATGCGTCAGAATTTCCTATTGGCTGATGCATTTCTAGATGGCCATGGCATGATGCCGAGGCCACGCCCTTTCAGCATTTCCCATTGGCTGACGCATTTCTAAATGGCCAATAACCATGGTCCCGAGTTTACCCGAAGATTTATTATCATACCCGAGCGTGACGCTAGAATCCAATTCACAGCCCACGAAATATCTGTCTAGGCGCGGCTAAAGAAGTGTTCACTTCAAAAAGGTAAAGTGGACTACTCCGGCATTATTCGGAAGTCCCGTCCTCCACAACTTCTTTATTGTTTGAAGGGTAGCAGAACACAGTGATGTTTGCCCATTACCGCTTGGCGGTAGAATAACTAGCAAAGGCAGACTCTGCAAAGTCTTACTGCTACAAAAAAAACATCACAGCCACATCGTATAGGGAAAAATTAACAATACTTAATTGAACTATGGTTTATATTGTAGTCGGTCAATAACACTATTTTGGGTGAAGGCTGAGCGAGCTCGGTGGCTTGTAAATTGTAAACACGGACGGGCCTGTATTCTGTAAAAACAACTCCATAACACGTGGTACTGTCGATGTTTATCAACGACCGAAATACATTGAACTCCAATCACGAAAAGATATCTCGAGTTAGGAGATCTAACATTGATCTATCAATGGGCTGGGAGTTGAACTTTATTTCAATCTATGTAAACGTGACCTCATTTGTCAAATCATATACATTATATATTATAATATTTAGAAAATCACCTTAAGGCAGTGTAATTTTTTTAGTTTTCGATCCTATAATGTTAACTTGCCCAATGGCAAATTCTGTATCCAGATACGAATTGAAATAGGTAATATTAGTGTGATACGAGCTCGTCGTCGTAACCAGCGCCGAGTTAGCTGTTACAGACTACAGCCCCAGTAGTTATTACTCACGAACGTATTCAGGTAGGCAAAACATTTGTTTTACTTGTAATGTAATGTTCGGACACATCTGCACAAATAGGAAGGCGATTACGGGGCGCAGACGCTCGCGCTTGCCTACACTAGGGCAATTATCACTTAAAATATATCGGTATAAATCAATGGATTTGTCCTCCAAACTTCAGGCGCACACGGAATGATGTTATCGTTGGGAAGAGTGAGCTCACTCTTTCCGTTCTAGTCGGTTGTAGGAAGCGGTAAACGCCGTTTTTACCTATCACTATTGGTTGTCAACAACCAAAATAAGTAGAACCGCAACATACCTCGCCGCTTGCGATTCTAGGGGTCAAGTAGACACTCACAGACATTCACGCTACACACACAGACGCAGTTTTGTTTCATAGTATAAAGTGACGAGACGAGCAGGACATGTGCTACCACTACTAAGTTGCAGAGTATGTTAAGTTCAAGTTGCTCAGGGCACATCTTTTGATTTATGTCGATGTTAAAATACAGAGAGAGAGAGCAACATAGAGCTCCATTTTATTATCTTAATCTTCTTAAAATATAATATATCACCGTAAAATTGCAATCACCGTCATTTTACAATATAACGCGTGAGATTATAATCTCACGGTAGGTTAGGTTAGTTTATAATATAACGTAGTTAGATTATAATCTGCAAGATTTAACAATTTTACGGTGCCACATAAATTACGCGTCACGTTATTTGTCCGTGATGGACTCCCTAAACTACTTAACCGATTTAAATCAAATTAGCACACCGTGTGCACTGTGAAATTTGATCCAACTTGAAAGATAGGATAGTTTTTATTTCGATTAATAGTCTTTATAATTACTATATCCGAGCGAAGCCGGAATGGACCGCTAGTACATGTATAAAAATCCAGTGTCATAATATTTTTTTTTACCCAGTAAACTCTTCACCAAGTCAAGAATATTCAAGAAATTTGACGTTTATTTTATTCTATTTGGTCCAACTTGGGAGATGAAATAGTTTTTAAAGAGCTGCTTCTGTTAGACGTGCAAGTTTATTACCACTACAGGCGATATCAACGGCGATAAAACATGTTGAAAAATTGTGTGCCAGACATCTTTCAAGTAGGTACATGTTTTATCTGCCTACCCTCACTTGGCCAGCATGGAAAAGTTGACGGCAATAATATTTTAGTAGATTTTACTACACATTTTAATAGAAAGTGAATTTTAATCGTGGTTGCGAGGTATAACCAAGTTCAAAGACTCCACGAAGAAACGGATTGCATAAGGATGCAACATCAATAGGTTCTGGTGAGTCATCATCAGCGTGAATGAAACGACAGCTTGCTAGATTCGTTTGATGGACATTGATATTTGTGCGTTAACTATTATATATTATATAATATCGTTGGGTATTCAGATATTCGTCCCACATATCTAGTCCCGAACACTAAGCACATCTCGTGTTATGGGAGCCAGGTAGCTGATATGATACTTGTATAATATTTGTACATACTTCCATAGAAACACTCAAGAGAGAGGAAAGATTTGTATTTATCGCAAAAATAATTGTCCTGGTTGGGAATCAAACCCACGCCTCGCGCAGACTTACTATCAACTAAGCCACGAGGCCAGCTACGGAAGCCAGGGAAGCATGATTCGATTTCGCATCGTCTGCGTAGCCATTGACAACACAGTTGATCCGGCCTCCGGCCTGAGCCTCGGAATCTGCCAGCTACCAATAGGTAGCGCAAATTTAGGATTTACAACCTCCATTTCGATTAATTTTCACTTTTGGCAACCGATTACTAGCTGATTAATATGTTACCATAGCTGGCCAAACGACAATATTATTCGGAATTGAGGCTGTGAATCGCAAATTGGCGCTACCAATTGGTAGCATGGTAATTCTGTGTCTCAGGCCGAACCGACTGCATTGGGAATCGCTACGCTCATTTAATTAGGCTTTTGAACTGAACACTAATAATAAGATCTAAATTAACACTAACAAGGTTTAAACTATAAATACCGTCTCGTCTGCCGTGGCCACACGTGATCGCGAATTGTCAAATCATCATCGTCTCCCAACTTTCACCGATGCGATGGTTACACAAGTGCAAATAAACTAAAATTAACATCTACGTATAGGCACAGATCAGAAAATAGTTATCGTATAGGCCGACACAAACTAAGCGAAGTATAAAATAAATCTAATACTTATCGTGGCTAACCTGAGGGTCTGATTTTCATGCTTTGCTATTTTAGTGTCATATTTAATTTCGAGCTAAAATAAAGAGTACCTACCATTTAGCGGCGAAATGCAGCCAGCGTACCGCAGCGCCGGGAACAGCTTAGGGCAGATTGTTTTCCCTCATAAGAAATGTGATTTACCCAATTGCCTAAAAGTAGTGTGTTTTTATTGATTTTGACTTTCTTTTCGGGTTATAAATCTAAATATATTCAAAAGGAAAATAAATCTGTTATGGCTTTTTTTTCGGCTGCCAGTCCATCTCTTCACGAGCTTAGCAAATTAAATGTTCCTGCTGTGTCCTTTATTATTTTTACCTCGTCGCTAGATCCTCTGACCTTGAGAAAAGGATAATTTCTTCGACAATGCGGTCACTTCATTGATCACTAGAAAAATGCAATTTTTGACGAAGTCAGATCGTTTTGGGTTAATTTGACGATCAGATAGGTACGAACTGGGTACGAACTCTAGTGAGAAACAAAATTATACGTAATGTTTTTGAAAAACGAAGGTTAGGTTTATCCCAGTTAATCAAAGATTCAGTTAATAAAAATATTCCGAATCAAATTCTAGGAATTTTGATGATTTATTGACGTTTCCCAGACTACCTAGGTAATAAATGTTTGTATAGTCTTCAAAAAAATAAAAGATCCGATGTTTGATAAAGACCCTATAATGTAACCTAATAGGTATGTATTTCTTTTAATCGAGCAATTCTTGTATATAATATATATTATACTTTATACATAGTTAAATGTATATGTACTGTAGTATAATATGTATAATATTATGTAATCTTAATTTCGGAAACGGCCCCAACGATTTTCACGAAATGTAGTACCTAGGTATACAGGAGATTTCGGGGGCGATACTTGGATCTAGCCAGGTTTCATATATTGAAAACGTCATTTTATCCGTATATAAGCCGAACAAAGCTCAGTCATCCAGTTATATATTTAACGTACCAAAAATGTACGTACCTATTTAAAAAAAAAAACGTGTTTTTAGCTTTGATGAAACTAAGTAAACGAAGTGTTTTAAGACTTCAATGGTTTTTAGGTTCCGTTCCAAGTTACATTCAAGGGTAATTTCAGCATTTCTAGATGGCTATGGTTCGAAGACTTGCTTAGAGCACCGCTTTCCGGTTTCACCCTCGTAGTTTGTGTAACCCTTTCCTTAGTTATAAGTTTTCGTTTTAACTTCTATAGCTGTCAATTTTCTGTATTTTTAAGAATAAAGGTCCATTTTCACGTTTGTTTTAATATGTGTGTATATTTAAAAGTAGGTAACTCGTAAGTTCGCGAACGGGCCTCATGGGTGCAGAACGTGTGCTGTGTTGGCACAGGTGTTCCTTGTTTATATAGTTTACATCCGAAATTACCGGCGTCTATATACATTTTACGACTAGATGTGTTGCACAGCTTCACTTCATCATCATCATCGACAGCCCACTAAATGTTCCCATTGCTGGGACTAGGGCCTTCTCTCGCAAAGAGAGAGTTAAGGTCATAATCCACCACGCTGGCCCAGTGTGGGTTGGCGGAGGACACATGACTTCGAAAGATTCTAGGTACCTACATGTTGGTTTCCTCACGATGTTTTCCTTCACCGTTTTAAGTTAGCGGCATTACGCACATGACTTCGTAAAGACAGTGGTGCGTGTGGGGTTTGAACCCGGGGTCTCCGGATCGGCAGGCGCCGTTCTCTCGACTAGACACTTCACACAGCTTCACTTGGTTATTATTAATACCTAGGTAGGTTTACTTCTATCAAAACAAAGTGGAACACCATTACAGTATCCTTAGACACGTAACTTTTATGTAAATTAAAAACTTAATTTACTTTTGGAAAATAGATACCTACTTAGGTAGGTACCTAGGTAACAACATGCAGGCTTATCAACATACATCATATTTTTCTACCTATGTCATTAACATGATACCTATTAATATTATAATACCTATAGACCTCTTAGGACAAAAATGTGGTATCGTCTTATTTTACATCCTAAGGGGTCTGATATAGGTATACCTATGTAAGCTCTTTGCAAATAAATATAATTATGTATACTTAACTACCTACCTAAATAATTTACTTATGTAGGTACCTAAGGAACAAAAAATATACTAGTTAGGTAGGTATATCCTACAGATAAAAAATGAATAAATATTACAGCGTAAGAAACCAAGACAAGAAATCTGCTTCATAAGTAGTTAGTTAGGTAGGTACCTATTTGTGTTTCCTTGTCATTTAGTACCTATTTAGTGGTAGTTAAGTAAGTACTTATTTGTTTATTCTATTGTTATTTAGGTATATTAGGTTTCTAGGAATCATAATATAAGCTTGAAACATAATAGGTTTTAAGTGTTATCCGTAATTCCGTACACAATACCAAAAACTAGCTAAGTGCGAGTCGGAAGCACGAAATTATGACGTCAAATTGTAGTAGGTAGGTAGGTACCTAGATTGTAGTGATACTGATACGGAACCTTCAGTGTGACAGTTCGTTTCACTTGATGACTATCATGTTTTTGGTGTTTTTGTTTACTCATTATTTTGTCATTTGCAGGATATCTTATATATAAAATTCTCGTGTCACAGTGTTTGTTTCCTTACTCCTCCGAAACGGCTTTACTGATTTTAACCAAATTTTATATGCATATTCTGTAGGTATGAGAATCGGCTACTAGCTATTTTTCATACCCCTAAGTGACAAGGGTTGTTCACTAAGGCAAAACAACGTTTGCGGGGTCAGCTAGTTTAACTGTAAATGTAACTGTAAAGTGAGTTATATCAAAAATGATAATAAATTTTGAAGCGTAGAATAATTTCCGAACGTAGATGTTTAACTTTTTATTATTTAACTCGATGAAAAATCCGTTAGATCAACACCTTCAATAGCGGGCAGCCCACGCACACATATACACACCTACAACAGCTACACACACGCAAATATTTCGACTACGATTAGAAATCTTTTTTTCTTTTTTCAAAAACTGTGCTTACCCGATTGGATTCCAAAGCCTCGGCACTGTGCTCCTCCTTCTGCCTGAAGCAATTAGTGCACTTGCTCTTATTGAATATGTTCGGTGCGAATTTCCTGCAATCCGATCGCCCAGACATGATTGTCAGAGGTCAGGGTCAGTTATAACGTTCACTATGTCACCTTGCACAGCATGGTGCTACTGCAGAACACCCACACTAAAGGCTCTTCGCCTATTTTCCAAAACGAACACGTAGTTAGTTACGGCACCCACCGGTGAAGTGAGCTATCAGCGAAATCACTGCAAGCGCTAACGTCATACAAAAACACATGCACTATTTCACATTCTCCTTCGGCGCCCGGACGCCGAAGCAGTCGTATATTCGCGTAAACAATAACTATTCGTATTCACGTCAAATATCAACAAATTCGTATCACAACAACATCGATATTACAACGGACACGCGGAGCTTAGAACACGCAACGACACGCCGACGGCCCGTCCATTTTACATCTGATAGAAAAGCTGAAATACAACGAACAGTTTGTTGTTTTACAACTTCTCTTTTCTTGTTTATGCGTCAGCACGACGATGTCGTCGATGTGTGCCGTTGTATCGATGTAGTGGTGAAGACGTTGTTTCGCTCGTTCTTACCGTTAGGTATAGCTCTGTCCTTTTTACACACAGAACGATGACTCAATTTGATTTCGGTTAGTGCTGTCCTCTGTCGAGGTAGTTTCGCAAGTTTGTGAAAACACAGTCGCAGGAGTGGAAAGTTGTTTCACAAATTTAGACGCAGAGATTCCATTTTAATACTAGTAATTTGTTCTAGATGGCGCTTTTAAAATTTAACGTTATATTATGTTATGCTTAGTAGCAGAAAAATTATGGTATTGTGGCACACTCAAAGTATGGATACAGAATTATTCATATTGGCTCATGTAAAAGAGTCAGTCAGTCATGCGCACGTCATGCGTCATGCACGGTAAATGTGTTTTTGTTTGCTAATGCATGCTAGAAAAAATGCATAAATCCACAATAATGAGGCGTCTTCGTACATAATGTCTACACATTTCAAAGACAGTTCTTAATTTATCCAAAGGTGGCGCCAATATTTAATTTTATGTAGGTACCGCCGTAATAGGGTGTTTTCAATCTGCAAAAAGACCTAAGTATAAAATACAACTGTATTTAGTTGAAATTGCGAACTCCCAATTTCACCATGGGTGGCGCCCATGTTTAATTTTCATAGAGAAATTTCAACCAACAGTGGTGCCACACTTGGCACAATTTAGAACTATCTTTGACAAGTCAATGAGGCGTTTTCCGAAGAGACAAAAAGATATGGTTTAATAAAACGATAATAGGTGGCGCTTTTAGGTCTTTCGGTTTGTTGTCAAAAGCGGTAGGCATAATGGGACTCAATTCATTAAATTTGCGAAAGCACGACTTCTAGAAATAAATAATAAACTACTTTATCCATGTACGCATTTTATTCGAATGAAAACTAAATCAAAACATCCAAATTCGTAAACCTGATGAAAGACAAAATAAATATTTTTAAAATTTATTCTTGGCTATGGATACTAATCCTTCAGCCGAGAGAGTATCTCTCTACTTAGTCTGTGGATAAAATATTGTCGTATCAGTGTTCCTATTCATATCTTTGAATTTTCCTTCTACTTTGGTTTAGTTGGTGTCTATTGGATAGAGAGTTCTAATTTTTTTTACTGAAAATGGATTGTGATCGGTAAAGGTTTTTTATTACATTATCAACTTAATTGGCTATTTAATTCCCAACATTTTAAGAGTTTAACACAAAAGGTAAGAAGAAAAATTGTTTCAGTGTGAAATTCCTTCATGTATTTAGGGGTTTTTATAGAAGGTAGACATACCAAACTAATCAGCTGAGCTAAGAAGAGAAGTATCTAAATTTAAGTATGTAAATAATTGATGTGTTAACGAAAACTCTAACATTTTAAATTATCACAAATAATTTAGATTCGATTTTTTCCTTGAAAATGTTAAAAGTGTAATAAATCTTAAAAGTGTAATCACAACGAAACCCCTCCCGGTTTCGTTGTGATTACACTTTTAAGAGTCTATGGTAGAGACAGATCTTGCCAAATCTAAACTACGCCATCTAGTACGTACGGTGGAACTATTTTTGTCTCGTCAGAAACCCTATCATTTGCATCTGGAAAACGCCTACTTGATAGGTATGTCTAATAATAATATGTAACGCCGAAGCATAGAATAGATAATGCCGAAGTCACGAAAGTCGAATCATTGGACATTATGTAATTATTGGTGGAGGCAAAGGGTTAAGTAACACAACGATAACAGACTCACTAAAAATAGTATTTTTATTTAGTCAACTATGCAACTCAATGCTCAATGTTATTGTTATTTGCCATGGGTATAATATGTAGCCTGACATAGATTACTTGGATACCCATGAACTCATGATAACATTATGTTTAATTAGTTAATGTTTAATTTTCGAGATGCCTAACCGAATCTCAAAGAATTCACTACACTTACAATAGCCTAATATTGATATCTTCCATCGATGCATTTGGGTGATCTACGAAATATGTACGCTTTGCTTTATTTTTTGTAAGTACTTGTCATATTATTTATTTACGCGCCTAAAAGTTTTTCAAAATAGGCACAAACCATTTAATCAAAATCAAAAAGCAATACTGGCAGAATACTCGTTAGCGAAGCTAACCAGAGAAGGTAAAAAGTTGACATTTACTTTTAGGGTACGGTTAAAAAATTACACTCTAGGTACCTACGTAAAGACCCTGTTATGCACTCAAATGGGGGGATGTTCGAGAAATTTCCCACTATGATCTGTTAGAATTAGTTCACAAGACTAGTCCTAATTTAGTACACGAGTTTCAATTATATCATTTTGTTAATAAGTTAATTAATATGCACAACTTGTACGTTGTAGAAATGTTTGTAGGAGAGCAGTAGTCAAAAACCAACAGTAATGCCATATCACCATAATAACATCACACTGCGTTCCAGAATACAATTAACCGATGTGACCGAAAAAACTACTAATCTGAAATGGGACTGGGCTGCGCCATGCACATACCTGCTTACCTGACTTGTGTCTGGTGAGCCTTGGGCCAAAATCACCACCCAGTGGAAGTAGTAGTAGTAAATCGCAATCGACAATACGGCAACCCAAAGAAGTGCTGCCAGGGTAGCGATTCTGAAACCATTCGGTTGCATCCGACACGGAATCTCATCTCTCGGTCTTTGTCTTATCTGATAAACATGACAGAGACCGAGAGATGAGATTCCGTGTCGGCTGCAACCGAATGGTTTCAGAATCGCTACCCTGGATGGATTTGGCATGTATGTAAAAGACTGGGAGACAGTAAAAAACACAATTTGGAAGCAAATTTTTTGGGCCTCCCGGCCCGGCAATACCGTCCGGTATAGACGGGACGGGTGGCCCAATATGCATTGGTACAGCATTAGCTCCAAATAACCTTTATCATTAATTGACAAAGAACTTGTGGCACACACTATAGTGTGTGGGTGTGGGTGAGTACAAACACAACAAGCGACGGCTGGTGGCAAGCGGCAACAAGCAACAACACAACGTTGGCCGCCATTAGCTTCGTTGGGTCGATTTTGGATTTGGAAAAGTCAATTATTGTATCTGTGTTCCGTGTGGTGTACTTATTAAACATAGTGGCCAGAACCGGCGTTTCATTCATTTCCAAGGCATCGGCCGCCGAATGAAAACTGTCTTAGCTTAGATGTTTCTCTCTCTTTTCTCTTCGTTTAAAATTATAGAGGTGGCAATAGCAAACCTCAAGCCGATTTAGTTAAGCGGTTAGTAGGGCCGGCCTTCTACCGCCTAACTAAATCGGATATAGCTCAGCTATTGCTGTCTCTATCATTTCAACCGAAAAGAAAAGAGAGAGCTATATCAATGCTAATACAGCTTTAGTTAGGCGGTAGACCCCTGGCATAGAATAGATAATATAGATAGAACGGACACTCCCCACCCCCCGCCAATTTCAAGCTTCCTCCCCCTCGCGGACGCGAGGCGGACTCAACGAAGGGTTATTATATCGGACGATAATTTTCTATGAGAATACGACCATGATGCTGTATTATTTAACAAAATGGTACCAAATTTTTCGTCTATTATACGAAACAAGAATAAGAGATTTTTAATTTCATAAGAATTTCTATAAAGATTGAATCATTTTTATAAACTGTGTTAAGCTATTCTGGTTAGAAGTACGCGCCAACACTGAAGTCCTGTGACGAAATTATTAAACTCGTTGTTTTTAAACTGCGGCTTTCGTTGTCAGAATTGAATTGTCAGAATAGTATAGTACAATATAGCACACTTACCCAAAGATTTCTCTTTGGGTAAGTGTACTTAACTAAAAATCAATTCGTACATGGTACCTTTATTATCTCCTATTTTGTTTTAAATCTTCTCCCTTCTGATTGTTGATGAAAGTTATATTTACCTACATTAAAGATCGAACACTAACTAGGTAAGATTGTAAGCCACAGGCAGGTGAACTCACGGGTCACAGCTATTCCATAAAATAATTTAGTAACCCTAGATGACACGCACACATGCGTAAATGTGTTCGAACGACATATGCGTAGTTGTGTGAGTGTAGGTATGTCGACTTCACCGTTTGTTTGGAGTTTAGGCCGAGTGTCCGGGGTGTGCCCCTGGGCCCCGGGTATGTTCGTTATCTAAGACTTAGCTTTTACATTTGGACTCTTCATAGTCTAATAGCTGCGTAACATTGTGCTGTTATAGGCTATTATGTGTTCTCACCATCAAGCCTTACTTGTCCCGTTTTCCTATGCTATAAAAAACATATCTCTTATTGTAAACAAAAACCACATTGGTGAGTACTTAGTACAAACTTATGGGTGGGGATTCTAAATCCGATTCCGAATGGTTCAGAATCGGAATGACAATCCCTGTCTTTGTCATGCTAAACAGATAAGACTAAGACCGAGAGATGAGATTCCATGTCGAATGCAACCGATTGGATTTAAAATCGTTACCCAGGACGTCTACTCTAATTCAACGAAAACGTAATTTCGAAATAAACTCGCGATTTTCCAACTCCGATTCTACTTCGATCCGTCGTTTTGTCCGTTTAAATGTTCTAAGTCTACTCTAATTAGAGTATGGTTAGAACATTTAAACGTCAAACAATGTTGTATCGGACGAAACGAAGTAGAACGAGAGCAGGAAAGTCGCGAGTTTTTTTCGAAATTTCGTTTTCGTAGAAACAGAGTAGACGTCCTGGTGATTTTGTATTACGACGGAACTCTCAGTAAAAGAATCGGATTTACTCTTGACTGGTTTATTTGAAAGTAGAGTAAAATTGTCAATGTCACTGTCAATTGTTGTTTGACACTACTTGATTTGATTCGGTACCTACTCTCGTTTCTCTCGTTGTCATACGATATGACGTGTGTGGCGGAGGAACCAATAAAATAGCTTGTTCCGCTAATTTGCATTTTATCAGAGGTTTTTACTCAACAGAACCTCTCAAAATTATCAGTCCCACTTCAAACGTGCTGTGGATATTAGATTTGCTCCCTATACACAGCATTCATAAGCAGTGCCGTTCAATTTTCAAGGTGAGAGTCTGACCGTTAAAAACTCTGTGTCTGACTTGTATTAGATTAATTTGTTTCATTGGAAGTGTAGATGAGAATTACACTAGTTTATGGGTAGAGGTTTAGTCATTCGGTGTTACAAATTTGGCGCGGGAGTGGTCAATGGTGTGATTATAATTTGGGTTGGTTTGGTTGTTCCAGTATGGAAGACCTGAGTTTTGTACCAGATCTCCCCTCTGGGCCCCTGGATGTGTATAGAAATACCGCATCTTTCGATTGGAAACGACTTAAATTGGCCCTGGAAGGAGATTTGAACCTACTCAAACTTAAGGTAAGTACTAATTTTTATAAATGACTTGTTCTGACTCCAGTTTTAAGATGGTATAGTTTATTCCACCCACAATTTCTTCAAATACCTACTAGTAATATTGATTTATATTGTTATTTAATTTTTATTTTAATTCAGGAAGGTTTATTAATATTAATTCATATCTCTTAAAAACCAAACATTTTCTGATAAACTTCAACTAAGTGTAAATTTTGCAAGAAATTAGTATCTCATACGTGTTTAGAATTTTGGTGAGTTTATGAATTTCTAAAATACTTAATTTATGTGATGACTGAATGATAGAGTGTTTATAGTGAAGTCTTGACTTATATGTAAAAGGAAATTACTTAACATTTTTACTCTCACACATCTCAACACTTTTGAAGTATATTGGAAGACTGCTACTCTGGACTGGGAAATGTGCAGGGAGGGGAGAGAGGCCTTCGCTCTACAACGGGGCAATAATAATAATGATAGACTTATTTTGCATGGAAAATTGGTAATTAATTTAATGCAGTTTTTAAGAAATTCAACTATTTAAGACTAGTAGTGTAGCTCAGTTTGTTATGGATCTACTCATTGAGTCTTGTCTTAAACTGTATGCGTTTGGTGGTCTAAATTACTAATCTGCATAACATTTTTTTTTTATTTCAAATTATTTACAATATTCTTAAAGATATATTTTAAAAAAATATACACGGTCGAATTGAGACACCTGCTCCTTTTTTTGAAGAAGGCTAAACATATTATGTTACTTTGTTCTGAATGTTAAAATTTTGTCAAAGTATACAATCCAATTCAAAGATGTTTTTATCTATTTCTTGAGTAACATATCTGCGAATGCATAAAAACAGCTTTTGCAATGGTCATTCCTGCTATTTGCCAATAGATGGCAGCTGTACTAATATTATAAAGCTGAAGGTTTTTTTTGTTGTTTGAATGCACTAATCTCAGGAACTACTGGATCGGTCCAGTAGTTCCTGAGATTAGTGCATTCAATGAAATTGAATGAAAGAAATCTTCGGGTGAACTCGGGACCATGGCCATCTAGAACAGCATTTCTAGGTGGCCATGGCGTATAACCGTTACACATTTAAACATCTATCCATAGCCTTCTAGTCCAGATGGCCATGCTTAAAAGATTTATTTAGATGGCAATGCTTTAAAGATTTAATCGAGACTAGCAGCACCCTCCAGTTTCAGCCGTGTAGTGTGTCCAAAGTGTGCTATCAAATTCTGAGTTATAGGTTTTCACTTTTATCGGCAGTCCCTATGCCAATTTTTATGAGTATAGAGTGACAAGATAGGCACGTCATGCACCTGATAGTAAGCATCACACCTGCACATAACACAGTACCATGCAGCTAATTGAACATTAATCATTCAAAGTACCTACTGACTAACGCTTCACTATGACTGTTACCTAGAAATCCTACTATTCCTACTAATACTATAAATAACTAGCGGCCCATTCCGGCTGCGCTCGGATATTGTCATTTAATGAACTCCTCCTAAACAACTGGGCCGATTTGAATGATTTTTTTGTACACGTTTAGGTAGGGCCCCGGATGGTTTAGATTCACAAATCAGCCCGGCAGATGGCGCTTTAGTTGGTATCTAGGTTATTATCCGAGCGAAGCCGGCACGGGCCGCTAGTTTGGAATATAGTTAGATTTATAGTCTGGAAGAACACTTAGGCTACTTTATATCCCGGGAAAATAAAGGGAACGGGGATTACGCGGATAAAACCGCAGGGCGCTGCTAGTTATATGCTATTGCTTTTTGACCCAGAACACAGTAATGTATGCACATTACTACTTGGCAGTAGAATAACTTTCAAAGATATGGTACTTTAACACAAAGTCCTACCACTACAGGCATCCATTGTTTTTGTTATAAGAAATTTCCAGGAATTTCTGCATTGGTATTGAGGTAAAAGTTGTTTGAAATGTGTCTGTTTCGATTTAATAGTCTTCATCTCAAAACATTTCATAGGAAAATATAATAATTAAATTAAATTGTAATTCCCGATGTTCTCTCACTCAGCTGTAATTTACCTATTCCACGAAATGTTTATGCAGGCGATTATATTATGTGCATCACTACTCCAGTTTCATTAAATAAAATAAAGTGGCCAAGTGCGAGTTGGACTCACCCATGAAGGGTTCCGTTGCAGCAAGTAACATAATATACATAGTACACCGTCTTAGTTCTTGTAGTTCGTTGTAACTGATCGAAGTTTTAATAATAGTGTATTTATGACGTACTAAAAAAAAAACTACTCATCAGATCGAGTTCAAACCAATTTTCGTTGGTAGTTTGCATGGTAATGTACATCATATATTTTTTTTAGTTTTTTCATTCTCTTATTTTAGAAGTTAGGGGGAGGGGGGGGACACATTTTACAACTTTGGAAGTGTCTCTTGCACAAATTATTCAGTGTAGACAAAAACTATATTAGAAACCTCAACATCACTTTTGAAGACCTGTCGATAGACACCCCACACGTGTAGGTTTGATGAAAATTTTTTTTTTGAGTTTTAGTTCTCAGTATGGGGGGCAACCCTAATTTTTTTTTTTTTTTTAATTTTGTACAAATATTAATGCGGTTCACAGAATACATCTACTTACCAAGTTTCAACAGTGTAGTTCTCATAGTTTCGGCAAAAAGTGTCTGTGACATACGGACGGACAGACAGACAGACAGACATGACGAATCTATAAGGGTTCCGGTTTTACGTTTTACGGAACCCTAAAAAGAAAACACACACCGCAAATTCTCTTAAAAATCGAATATGGCGGTTTCAAATGTCTATGAGCTCAGGGCACATTTTTTAAAAATAAATAATATATATTGGTGGACAATTCACACACAACACCATCTGACCCCAAACTAAGCAAAGCTTGTATGATGGCGGCCAGATAGCTGATATAATACTTGTATAGTTTTTAAATACATACTTATTATACATGTAAACACAGTGCAAACATTTGAATTCATCCCACAAATATTTGCACTGGGTGGGGATCGAACCCACGACCCTCGGCTTCGCAGGTAGAGCTACTTACTACCAACTAAGCCACGAGGGCAGTCAAATATAACACCATCTGACCCCAAACTAAGCAGAGCTTGTACTGTATATACGATGACTTAATCCTTTACCCAGTCTGCATTGCCTAAAATCTTAATTACGTAAATATACCTAGTCTATCCTCTATCTGAGTAAATTTCAGCTTGACCGGTTCAGTTATTACTTCTTACAACCTGATTCAGTAACATACATTTAAACATTTATATTATGAAGATACTAGACGTTCTGTTTTATGAAGCAGAGCTATCGCAAATCTAACGATATGAAATTACAATTAGTCAAAAGTACAGTTCACATGAATTTGTACTCACTACTAGTTTACTCGTGAGTCACTGTTCTCCATCAATTTTCTTACCGACAAAAACTCACTAAAATTCCATAGAGCCCCCATTAATGTCCCTGTGGATGTAAAGTACTCCTTCAATTGAATCATACAATTATACGGGCACGGGGTCTTTGAAAAGTCTGTTTGATTATTTCCGATAAAAAGCATGTCAACGTAACCATACAATTGTGGACTTCGTCAATTCAATGCACTTAGTTAACTTAACCTACTGTAATAAACAAAACGTAGAAACTAATTTAATCTTTTTCTTTCTAACATATAAAATTCTCATGTCCCAGTGTCCGTCCAGCCACCAGGGTCCTCCGAAACGTCATGACCTATTTTTTAAAGTTATACTTATTTTGGTACGTTAGTAATTAATGTACATTACGTTACGTTACTAATTGATGCGAGTACATTTTTGCGAAACCGTCACTAAAAACAGACGGAGGAATAAGGAGAAGAAGTAACTTACGTGGGTACATAAGTACACAGTGCCTACACACAGTTTTTTTTGTGTTCATTCAGAAGTCCTGTGAATTTTGATATTTTATTTTAAGCTTTACCCAAAACACAGACCTGTGTTTTGTATTTGTGACCACAAACACTAAGGTCTGTGCTCTTTGTTAGAATTTTTCATTCTTTCTCTACCTCATTGGCGGAAAGAGAGCGACTCGCCGCACTTGCCGCTGCTAGAAGCCTTTGAGCGAGCAAAAAGAATCGGGGCACATACAATCCCTATCTACATAATATATAGGTACCTACAATATCAATAAAAAACTTAACTAAACTCTGTCTGTTTAAATTTTAATTTAACTGATTCGAAGTTGGTTTAAAACTGGTTCTTTTATAGCTTGACTAACTTAATATTGCGAATTTAAATAATTGAATTGAGATTTACGCGACTATAAATAGATATAGACTCACAAACGCGTCTTCAACAGATTAATCTTACGAATTTCATAAAACGCAATCATTTGTTTTTAACTTTTGTAGGTTAACACTTGACAGCTATCTAGCCTGAAGCTAATGGAGCGTGCTTACGCCCGCCATACACGCTACGGTCTACCGGAGAGGTCTACCTGTGCAGGCATGCCTGCGCAGGTAGAGCGGAGTGTGTGTGGGAAGCCTGCGCAGGCGACCGGAGCAAGATCGAAAATTAATTCTGTTCAGTTGGCCTGCGCAGGCAAACCTGTACAGGTAGACCTCTCCGACAGACCGTAGCGTGTATGGCTTACATTAGCTAAAAGAAAACGATTCACTCTCGATATCAAGATATTTTTGAACTGAACTCAGAATTTTGCATGTATACAGTTGCTATCCCAAAGTTTTGGCCAAAACAATACCTACATGACCGCATCCTTATCTGTTACATATTAGATACAACTACGCGGGCGTGTGGCCTTGACCACCAGACCCACTCGTCTGTCCAAGATAACTCGTTATATACAACTGCCTATTTTGTAATATTTGATTCTTTTTTTACTATTGTAGGTTTATACTTGACCGCCATCTAGCTTGATGTTAAGCGACGATAATCGACGATCGGTCGAAGATCCAAAGTGCTTTCCTAGAAAAAAAAAAAATTCGCAGTCATAGGAACTGCCGATAGAAGTGAAAACTTATAACTCAGAATTTGATAGCTTAACTTGGAAACTACACAGGCGTAACCGGTGGGCGTGGCCTCGCCATCTTGACATGGCCATCTAGAAATGCGTCAGCATTTCCCATTGGCTGATGCGTTTCTAGATGGCCATGTCATGATGGCCTGTCCGCGCCCTTTCAGCATTTCCCATTGGCTGACGTATTTGTAGATGGCCAATAGCCATGGTCCCGAGTTTACCCGAAGCTTTCTTATCATACCCGAGCGTGACGAATGAATTCAATTCACAGCCCACGAAAAATCTGTCTAGGCGCGCCTAAAGAAGTTTTCACTTCAAAAAGAAAATGATTAACCAAATGCCCAATTCATTATTAAGCAACGATAAGTAGGTATTTGTGAAAAGTTTTTTCATTGAATACATAGTTTTTAATCGACTACAGATAGGGTCACAATACGTTGGAAACTTATTTATGTACTAGCAGCGCCCCGCGGTGTTACCCGCGAAGTTCCCGTTGTTTTTCCGGGATAAAACGTAGCCTATGTGTTCTTCCAGACTATAATCTATCTGTGTTCCAAATTTCAGCCCGATCTGTTTATACGTTAGGACGTGATTGAGCAACAAACATCCAAATATACAAACATCCAAACATCCATACATTGACATTTATAATATTATAGTAGGATGTACTGGTAGCACCCCGCGGTTTTATCCGCGTAGTTCCCGTGTCAAAATTTTCCCGCGATTTAAAGTAGTATTTGCGAAACCAGATTGTAATCTGTATTCCAAATTTCATACCTATCCGTTCTGTAGTTCCGTCGTGATTGAGCAACAAACATCTTTTCACATTTGCATTTATAGGCTGGAATAGCAAATAACTATTATCACAGTATAAAGTAAAACTATCAGTAGGACGACCTCGTGTAGGGCTGTGACGAATGTAACAATCTTATTAATTTGATATATATACAAATTAACAATAACTATGAACAAAATAAAATCAAAACATAAGTCAAACGTCAACCCTGAACCACGCTCCCAAAATACTAACATTTTCGTGTTCGCAGTTTGGGAGCCCGCCTCCCGCGTCTCTCCCCGCCCCTTACGCTCGCTGTCTAGAGTCTAGACGTCTTTGTCGACTAATATTTGTATAGTACGGGGCTTAATAACGATATAAATCATTGTTTAATTACCTTGAATTTTCGGCAGGGTTATAAACATTATGTGTACAAATCGAGAAAGTTTAAAAACTAAATGTCTTTGTCGACTCTGTCTTTGTGCTTTTATTGCGGAAAAATAACTTGAACTACACGGGGCGCTGCTTATTCTACATGCATTATACAAGGTGGCGCAAAAATAACCTTCCGATGTTTTTTGGCTATAATTAAAAAAAATATGAAAAACTTTGATTCTTCTTGTGGATTATTTTTATTTGGTCTTTTAATTTTTTTACATTAAGTCGAGAATAAGATGTCATGTAATGGCCGCCGCCACAGTTGATTGTCATTTGAGCCCTTTTTATGGCATTTTCCATCACTTTGGCCAAAACTTCCGGCGGTAGGTCCTCACATTCTTGACGGATATTGTCTTTAAGAGCTGCAAGAGTCTGAGGCTTGTTGACATAAACCCGCGACTTCAAAAAGCCCCACAAAAAGAAGTCTGCAGCGGTCAAATCAGGCGATCTTGCTGGCCAGTGCAAATCGCCAAAACGGGAGATAAGGCGCCCGGGAAATGCATCCTTCAGCATATCGGTACCAATATTCCGCGTTCTGGAGCAGTGTAGCGTAACATTGTTTATAACATATTTGCTCGTAAAGGGTCTCTTATTGGACCAATTTCTGTATCGTAATGTATCTTATTACGCACTAGTGCTGTAATGTGTAATGTAAAACGCACGGTTTCAAAATGCTCCGTCCACAGACTAAGTAGAGAGATATGCTCCGTCTAAAACGAACGGTACCTTTTTAAATCTTAGTAAAGAGTTTTTATGTCAGAAAAGTGGAGTCAACTTTTTATGAATAAAATTAACTTTGAGAGGTAAAATATAATAAAGAATTATTAAATTCGTTAATTTAATTAATTTAGACCATAAATTACTTTAATTATTCTGTAACAAAACACAAAAATATTAATTTACTTTATTATTATTGGCATACAGGCTGGTTCTGTGCCGTTGCTTAAAAAAAAAGGCGCCGATGCGCGCGCATTGCTAATCTGTGATCCATAGGATCCATAGTGATTACTTACTCTGTGCTGTGATCTGTGATCAAGTACCTAAATATTATACCGCGCGTTTTTTTTCGCTGTATTGTTTTTATTTGAAAATGTCGTCAGAGTTTTGTTTATTTCCTCGCAAATATGTTATAAAACGTCGTATGACATACGTGCGCTTTGATAATTACAGCCTCTGCTAATTATAGCTCTCGCCTTCGGCTCGAGCTAGCAATAAAGCCTCGGCTGTAATTATCAACTTACCGCACTTATATCATAACTAGCTGACCCCGCAAACGTTGTTTTGCCATATAAATAAAGGTATGAAAAATAGCTAGTAGCCGATTCTCAGACCTACTGAATATGCATATAAATTTTGGTTAAAATCAGTAAAGCCGTTTCGGAGGAGTAAGGAAACAAACACTGTGACACGAGAATTTTATATATAAGATAAAATCGATCGTAGTGTTTGAGTTTTTAAGTTACCGAATGTGACCGGCGGGGTAATTTAACGGTTTTACTAAATTTTTACGAAGTTTCATGCAAATATGTCCAAGAGATATAAAAAAATTCACACAAACTTTCATCCCTTAGTTCACCCCCTTGGAGACTGAAATTTGAAAAACGTTTTCATACGTGCTTCATGATTTTACTTGAACTTATTGTGTACGAAATTTCATGCAAATATCTCAAAGGAATAAAAAGTTTCATACAATCGTTCATCCCCTATTTAACCCCCTTGGGGGTCGAATTTATCAAAATCCTTTCTTAGCGGGTGCCTACGTCATAACATCTACCTGCATGCCAAATTTCAGCTCGATCCCTCTAGTGGTTTGAGCTGTGCGTTGATAGATCACTAAGTCAGTCACCTTTGAGTTTTATATATATATATATATATAGATGTACTATTATTAACGTGTATTTCGCATGTGTTTACTACACAAATATCAAAACAGAACTGACATTAGGGGCCAATCGCAAAATTTATAGCATTTTCTGATAGGAGGATACTTTTGCCCACCCTGTATATTTTATGTCGAATGTGGCTGCAATGCATTGACAGAATCGTGTCGTCTCTTCCCCTCCAGTACAAGATATGGCACGTGTTGGAGAGGGACCCGCTGTTCGCGCAGAGCCACGTGACGCCGCCGGTGGAGGAACAGAAGCGGCTCACTCAGCTGCAGCTGAAGAGGATCAACGAGTACCGGTTCCTAACGCACGAGATGGTCAAGGCTAGCTACAGTAAAAGGGTAAGGAATCTGTTTTTATTTTCAACATTTGGAACGATTGGAACGAAGTTCCTTATCGCGCGTTGCGAAAGGGGGCTAGACGGAATAAATTAAGACTTAAAGTTGTAACGACACTTTTTGCTATCACCAAAAGTTGTAACGGAGTTTCGATCACCTTCAGGTACCAGGGCAACAGAAACAGTAAAGAGTTTCGATTACCTACCTCCAACACCCCAGCGTTTATCTCCAGATACCAGGACAACAGAAATATGAAAGAGTTGCGTTTGCCTCCAGGTATCAGTACCAGGGCAACAGAAACAGTAAAGAGTTGCAATATTTTGTACAACTTCGTTCCATCCGGGTGTCCCTTGACACCTCCCAAATTTTTTATAGGTGTAAATCTCGCCTGATGTAAATCGACGATGCGGTCTACGATGGAGCGTGTTTACCTAGAAGAAACCGATTCACTCTCGATTTAAAACACCAAGATTATAACTATCAGGAAAAACCCACTCCGGCAACTTATTCCACAACCTAGACGTTCTTCTTCGTTAGTGTCTTCGGAACATCGACTATGAACCGGTGACGCCTCTGTTTGTGAAATAAAGATTTTTTGGAAGTTAAAACTTCTTTAGATGCTCACCAGACATAGAGTTTTCGTGGGCTGTGAATCGAGCTCAAACGTCACGCTCGTGACAAAGCAAAAGCAAGTGAGCAAAACTCTGTGTGTGGTGCGCCGTGGTGGTGTGTAGTGTTCAATAAACCAAAAATAACTAAAAAAAAAAAACAATAATTTACTTTATGGACATTTGGTTGATATGTAAGTAATATGGTTTTTTTTCTTTAATGTACACAGGGTTTGTTTAATGCGACGGTAGCTGGTGAGGTATTTTCATAAGCGCAAAATAAGCTTCGTAGAGTCTTTGGTGTAATTTTGTAAAATAAGTGTGTACATATTTTGTATCTAAATCCTGTATATGAAAGCTCGGTAGCTTGGCATCTAAGGCCAATTGCCATAGAACCCTTTATAAGTTCGCTAGCTTATCGGATGCATTTCGGAGAGTGTGCAGCTGATCTTCATGATCTAATACCGCCCTCGCCCTATTTTATATCGGACTGCTCGTTGCTTGATAAGCTACATCGTTTCACGGTAGACGTTGCAAATACGCGAACGAGGCGTAATAAAAAGTGTTTTTTTTTTTTCGATAGTTACAATCTTAATGTAAGTAAGTGTAAGTAGGTAGTAAAGGTGCGCTTATACGGACAACTAAAATTGCTCAATTCCAGTCAATACTCGTCAACTATGACGTCACGACTAGGTACATCAAGCAATTTGCGGCAACGGCAACAAGCATCAATACTGCGCAATACAATATTGAGCGATATGGCGCAACTTCATCAACTAGGCGCCACCCGACCTTTAGCTCTCCCCGCGGAAGCAAGACGGCAAGCCGCAAAACAAACAAGTGCGAATGAGATATATACAAAAATTGCTAGGAATTTCCAAGCCCATTGGATATTCGTCAATTCGTATGTGCGACATTGAGCAATATGAAATATCTGGAGCGATCAGAAGCACTATCGCCGAAATAATTGCCGCAATTATTATTGAAATTGCTCTATTAATTGCTCCAGATCGGTCAATTCGTATCGCCGAGCAATTATTGCCCTCGTGTAAGCGCACCTTAAGTGAAATTTAAGTAACCGCATATTACAAACACATTATTAGCTACAAGTAATATTGGTTCTGCAATATTTATTGTACTGCTATAAATTGCATCAAAACAGCTTTGTAAACATTACTCGAGCGATTATCGCTAAATTTAAATTAAAATCGACTCGATGTTAAATAAATATTGTTATTTTACCTCATTCACAAACATCCATTGAGCGCAATGCTTCAAAACTATTCAGATTTGAAAACTGAATAAAATATTCATGATATAAGCCATAAAGGCAAAAAGGGCCAAACGGATATTCAGAAGTAGTCCTTTCGGTGTCCTAATGGATGGTTCTTAACGTAAATAAATAAACGCTCCCGCTTCTTATTATTACCCGGTTTCAAACAGGAGAAGGATATCAATTCGGCCGGTATTTTTTTTATGTGTGTAGATCTATTACTCCTATATTTTAACCGCGCAGTTCCCGACATTTTGTAGTATCATTTACTATATGTAATCTAAAAATCTGCAATGAAACATGCATCTACCTGATGTAATTTAGAAATAAAAGCGGCCAAGTGCGAGTCGGACTCGCCCATGAAGAGTTCCGTAGCAGCAGGTAACATAATACATAAGTTCTTGTGGTTCGTTGTAACTTTGATCGACATTCTAATAATAGTGTATGTATAACGATTACTAAATAACTACTAACTAGGTAATGTACACCATACGTTTTTTTAGGTTTGTCATTATTTTATTCTAGAAGTTACAAGTTTGGTTAGGTTAGGAGGGGGGGGGGGGGAACGCATTTTACCACTTTGGAAGAGTCTCTCGCGGAAACTATTCATTTTTTTAGGGCAACCCCAAAATTTATTGTTTTTTATATTTTTGTGTAAAATCTTAATGCCGTTCACAGAATACATCTACTTACCAAGTTTCAACTGTATAGTTCTTATAGTTTCGGAAAAAATGGCTTCGACATAGGGACGGACAGACAGACATACATGACGAATTTATAAGGGTTCCGTTTTTACGTTTTACGGAACCCTAAAAACCTATAGTAGTTAACAGAACAACCTATTACAGGCATACTAGAAATTAGAAATACGTTTAATTGAAGATGATTTATCTCTGTGCCCTATAATTTCTCTGGAAACATTGCCCTTCAAACTGAAACACAATGATGATTTCGTATTACTGCTTGGCGGTAGAATAAATAGCAAAGGTTTTGTGCTTCCCCAGGCGAACTCTGCAAAGAGTCACTACTACCAAAATCCAAGTACCTACCTACCTACCTACCTATCCAGATCCCAAGGATCTCTCAAGCGTGAACGATTAGGATCTTAAAAGGTGTATTTACTTACTTAAAATTATTTTTAATATTTAATTCTTAATGCAAAATCCTTAATGCAGTTGTTTTTCAGCTCGTTAATTGTGTAGGCATTATTATTTAATTTATTACAAATATGTTACAGCACCTCATAATTGGTTCCGAATTAACATCACTTTCACATCACACCAAAAAAGGACTTTTAAAAACAATGAAATTTATTCCGATACGTCATTATATAAAATTGACAGTCGTCACCCCAGCCGATCAGGATCTATACTAATGTTATAAAGCTAAAGAGTTTGTTTGTTTGAATGCAAGGATCTCGGGAACTACTGGTCCGAATTGAAAGATTCTTTCTCTGTTGGGTAGTCCATTTATCGAGGAAAGCTATAGGCTATTTAACAGGTACTATCAACCGGAGCGGAGCATGAATGAAAAATGTAACAAAAAAGGGGAAAAATGTTGCTTTTTGAGATCTTTCATGCGTGACATCTTAAAGGTAGCGTCATTAGAACCTAAGGTAACCGAATTTGTTGAAAATTTGAATTGGTACGACCAATTTTCGATATATGTCGTAGCAGCGTTGTACGGTTCAGCTAGTTTCCTTATAATCGTAGCAAGGACTTCAGAGGAACTTAACAAAGACAACGGTTGTTTCGAAAAGATATAAGAATAGCGGTTGGTCTTGGTGCTCACGATTGTCCGCTAAATAAACGGGACAAGAATAATAGTTTTATCTCTGCAAAGTAAGGATATTTTTATACATAACATATAACGCATATAGTGTTAAATATAAAAGAAATAAAATAATTTCTTGGGAATATGAAAAAACTTGTGTTCTGTAGGCAATATAGACAGACAGACAGACAATAAACATAGATAGACATTTATCGAAAAAGATACATACCTACGTAGAGCTATTGAAGCGAATGTCGTACTTCCTAAGATTGAATTCTTTGGATTTAATTTGAAAAATGTACAGTGACTAGCGGCCCGGTCCGGCTTCGCTCGGATATTGTCATATAAAAACTATCCTATCCTTAAAAGTGAGATCCAACTGCACACGGTGTGCAAATTTGATTAAAATCAAAATTAAAATCGATTTATTAGTCAATCGCAGACATTACGTGACGCGTAATTTATATATGTACATAAATAAAATGTGTCTATTTCCAAGTATCCTTAAATATAATGGTATTTTGGTTTATAGTAAAAGTATAAACAAAAATACAGTTCTGAAAAGAGAGGATTTTATTTTAAACCACAAACTACATAGTTTTTACACTAAACTTACACAACACTGTTTAACATTAATTATTCAGTAACTCGTCTGAAAAGAGAAACAATATTTAAAGATTTGTTTCAGCAGTTCTTATTTCGGTGTTATTTAAATATTCAGTTTACAATACGACTGTCACTTGTTTAACCTAACGTGCCCTCTATATTTATATTCCTGTATCTCATTAGTCAAAGACAAAAAGAAAGCTCCGGAGAATTAAACAGGTACACAGATAAATTAAATATCCAAATTTTACACAGTAATTGAAACTGTAGAAATTACATGAAATGTGTTGCACTTTGTTTACATGTATTAAGAAGATAATATTTGCCTAAATTGACCAATCGGTCAAAGTTAATTAATTATGCAGCAAAATTTGGTTATAAACCTTTGACATATTATGACCAAAAAAAATGTGAGAACCCATCAGGTCCCAACTGACATTGTAACTCGAAACATAATAGTTTCTTCTCCAAGTAACAATTTTTTAGAAGTACCCAAGGGGAAGTACCCTGTAGGGGGGGGGGGGGGTTATTTTAACAAACATCAAAACATCACTGTGTTCCGCTTTGAAGGTCAATGTTTCCAGTGAAATTACAGAACGTAGAGATAAAACATCTCATATCTTTGGGTGGTGAGCTCAGTGCGGTGCTAGGTAATGATTTAGACTCTTTATGTTCCAATAGCTGCGTGTCACTGTGCTGTCAAGGCCAGGGATGTTGCTTACCATCAGGCACATATACTGCTCGTCTTGAAACTATATAAAAAAAACAATAATAAATAAACGAGAAATCAACTTACCGCACTGCGCTCGTCACCCAGAGATATAAGGTTTTTTATCTCTCAGCCCAGTAATTTCTCTGGAAACATTACCCTTCAAACCGGAACACAGTAATGTTAACACACTACTGCTTAGCGGCAGAATAACGGGCCAAGGTGTGGTTCTTCCCCAGCGGACTTTGCCAAGAGTCCTACCACTACACCGAATTCCGCGTATTTTAGCCCAATTAGAGTTTTATTTTATTAATATTAAGTACAACTGATCAATGTCAGTCTAAACTAAACCGGTGTCCCTGACCTACGGCTACGTATAAATCACGGTTGGTTAGTTACTGCTGCTATTTTGGCGGTGATAATGTTTTTTTGCGGGCAACTACTGCGTCTATGTAACGCTGTGGCCTCGTTTGAAGGGCAAAGTTTTCAGTGAGTCACAACGAGTAAACTACTTAAATTTACGGATGCATTAGCACACTGCACTTATATTTGTTAAGAACGTACTTTGTATGTTTTTAACATTATTTGTGTGTACCTACCTACTATGCAGCGCATTGCAGGTTTATACGCGCATTCGTGTTGCCTTTATTTTCCCGTGATATAAAGTAACCTGCCTATGTGCTATTCCAGACTGTCAGAAAGACTGAATCTGTCTTTCCAAATTTCAACTCGATCCGATCACACGGTCCGTCGGGATTGAGCAACAAACAGCCAAACATTGATATTTATAATATTAGTAAAATTACGGCTGGCCTCGTGGCTTATTTGACGGTAAGTCTGCCCGTAGAGACGTAGACCGTGAGCTCCTGGGTTCGATTGCCATCCAGGACAAGTACCTATTTATGTGATAAATACGAGATATTATGTGTCTATGTGCAATCTTTCCAGGTCATGTATGTGTCAACGGCCCATCCGCACTAGGCCGGCGTGGTGGATTATGGCTCTCCTTGCGAGAGAAGGCCTCAAGTCCCGGCACTGGGAATATTACCTATGTCTATAATCTGAAAAACAATAGGACGCTAGAATTCAATTCACAGACCACGAAAAATCTGTTTGTGGTGCGAACTTCCAAAAGAAGTTTTCACTTCAAAAATGTAATACATTTCGCTTATATTTGTCCACAGACCAGAACGATAATGACGATAAACGAGGCCATACAGTCGGTGAACCCCAGCGTCTCGGTGAAGATGGCCATCGGCATATACCTGTACTCCAACGCGCTCCTCTCGCTCGGCACCGAGCGGCATCTGAAGTTCTACGAAGCCACTGTCGTCAACAGAGAGGTATGTACCCACATAGAGTCATCATCATCATCAACAGCCCACTAAACGTTCCCACTGCTGGGACTCGGGGCCTTCTCTCGCAAGGAGAGAGTTAAGGCCATAATCCACCACGCTGGCCCAGTGCGGGTTGGCGGAAGACACATGACTTCGAAAGATTCTAGGTACGTGTCGGTTTCCTCACGATGTTTTCCTTCACCGTTTTAAGTTAGCGGCATTACGCACATGACTTCGAAAAGACAGTGGTGCGTGTGGGGTTTGAACCCGGGGTCTCCGGATCGGCAGCCGCCGTTCTCCCGACTAGACCAGCCGTAACTTATCACGTAGAGTATCACTACTTAAATTACAAAAAAAGGTAGTAAAACTCATGTCTAGTTGTTTGATTAATCGTTGAGAATACAACAGGAAGAACGGAAATAAAAACTAACAATAACCAACTGACAAATACTCACTCTCTCACGAAGTCACGGAAGCTGACTCACATTATTGGACCGGAAGTGTATAACACTCTGCCTGAAATAGTTAAATTGGCCCCAAGTTTCGGTAGTTTCAGAAACAGATTGAAATGCTGGCATTATCGATCAAACGTTTTATAGTTACAGCGAGTTTTTAGAGAGTGATGATAAGGTTATGATAACATGCTAAAAAAATTACACTGTTCATTACAATAACTGTAAGAAATAAATATATTCATATAGTTTAACACTTATCAGTACGGTAATTGTTTTAGTACGGTGAAATATTAATTTTAAACTTTGAAAATGTATACGATTTGTATGCTGTTTCCTTTGTTTTTTTATTTCATTAATATTTGACGTGTAAATTGTACATTTATGAATAAATAACTTTGACTTAGTAATTAAATTTTAAATTGTTACACAATACAATTTTAATTGTGTTCTAAATGTTACAAACGTAGAGCGATTGTATTAAGTTCATTATTGTTGTTCTATCTTCATTCTGCACAAAAAAACATCTCAAGACGCTTACCTGAAGCGAATTCGCTCGCACTGTTCCCAACCGTTCCCAGATGTTATGTCCGTGATCGATGTCTATGTGTGCGTTCTATCTTGCCTAACTGGTGTGCATTCGTTTGTGCTCTAGTAGAGAAGATCGTGATGATAATTTTACGTCGATAAAAAATAATCTTAAGTCTTTTTTCATTTGTTATCAAGGAAATACAAAAATGCATTCTTGAAGTCGATAGTGAAACGCGGTTTCTTCTAAGTAAGCGCGTTCCAACGTAGGCCGCATCGTCGCTTAACATGAGACGAGATGGCGGTCTAATGTAAACCTATAAAAGTTAAAAAATACATATTTGTAAATATGTAATAGGTTACATATGTTAGAAATTAATTCAAAATTGGGCGATGACTTAAAAAAAATAAAAGTGTTTCAACAAAAATAAAGCCATTTACCAAATTAATTAAAGGTATTGTATGTAGGTATGTGTATTCCCACTTTTTTATCAGTTGTTAGTTGACAAGTTTGTATGCGAACCGGAAGTATTCTTTATAAATGCCAACATTAGGATATTCCATGACAATGGTCATTTCCCATACCATTAACTTTTAATAAATCGTGACGTTACAATAGCTGTTTATAGTAGTTACGGCTAGTCTAGTCGGGAGAACGGCGACTGCCGATCCGGAGCCCCCGGGTTCAAAGCCCAAGCGCACCACTGTGTTTTTGAAGTCATGTACGTAAAGCCGTTATCTTAAAACGTGAAGAAACCCACATTTACTTAGAACCTTGCGAGGTCGTGTGTCATTCGCTAGCCCGCACTGGGCTAGCGTGGTGGATTATGGCCTTGACTCGCTCCTTGCGAGAGAATGTCTGGAGCTACATCAGTGGGAACACTTAGTGTCTTGCTTATGATGTTATGCTTAATGTAAAAAAAGAGGAAGTGTGTTAAATTTGCGCCTCTTTTTAATTTTCATAAAAAAGGGTACAAAGTTTTTGCTACACAAATTAATTATTAATATTCTAGCAGTCCGCCCCGAGTTGGCCTGTGGTACATATAAAATATAGCACTCAGGGATGACGTACAGATCCAACGGGGGAAAAAAAATTGAAATCGGTCCAGTAGTTCCTGAGATAAGCGCGTTCAAACATATAAACTCTTTAGCTTTATAATATTAGTGGGTATCTATTAGAGTTCGATATTTACCTAATTAGTGAAGTTTTCCTGCAGGTTCGGTTCTGAATTCCGACAATTGAAAACGTAAGTCTCCATATCGATGTCTTGGTATCTTCGAAATGACTCAGTATTCATTCGCACAACCAGCTAACAGATAATAAGTGGAAAACCATGAGTCATAATAGATAATAATTACACACATTGCAGGGTTATACATATTACCTGTACAATAATTTTGTTGAGGACTCTTTGTAGAGTCCACCTAGGGGTAGTAGACTACAGGCCCGTGAACAAAATTTACGGGTCAAATGAACCACCAGGAGACGTATGTAGGATGATAGAAGGGTGTAAAGTATTAAGATTCAGCACTATGCCGTGACTTGTAAGCTGTCCAACTGAGTGTGATTGAAGAGGGGGGGTTACAACCCTCTACCATTTCTCCTTGTCTCATGATTTTTGTACGGCATTGCGAAATAATGGATTAGAAGAGGTATTGAAACTGTATGGAACTAATGCCGTACTTAATCAAATGACCAAATTTGCTCTGTAAATTACTCGTACTCTGTTAATTTTTCCGGCAAACTAATAATTAAAAAGTTACAATTTATATTTTTTATAGTTTCAATACCTCTTTTAATCTATTATTCCGCAACGCCGTACAAAAATAATACGACAAGGCGAAATGATCGAGGATTGCAACCCTCCCTCTTCAATTGCACTCAGTTGGACAGCTTACAAGGGACGGCATAGTGCTGAATCTTATTTCTTTATACCCTTCTATCATCCTACATAGGTCTCCTGATGGTTCATTTGACCCGTAAATTTTGTTCACGGGCCTGTAGTCTATAGTAATATTGCCAGTATTTTACCTTCAAGCAGTAATGTGCTAACATAACTCTGTTATCTGTTTGAAGGATTTTCCTGAGAAATTGCAGGGCAATGAGATTTATTTTATTTTTCTTGATTACGAGCGCAGTGCAGTGCTAGGCAGTTATTGCGACTCTTCAAGTTTATAGTAGGGGCATCGCCCTGAGCTGTTATTTTTTTTTTTTTTTTTTTAAATAAAGAGTGACGAGACGAGCAGGACATGTGCCTGATGGTAAGCAACATGCCTGCCACATAACAGCACAGTGACACGCAGCTATTGAAACATGGAGAGCCCAAATCATTACCTAGCACTGCACTGCGCTCGTCACCCAGAGATCTAAGTTGTTATATCTCTAAGCCCTGTAATTTCTCTGGAAACATTGCCCTTCAAACCGGAACACAGTAATGTATTGGTCGGCGTGTGACTTACCACCAGGCACATGTCCTGTTCGTCTCGTCACATCCCTTCCCCCGGGCTTCCCGTTTTATTTGAGCCGAATAAAACGGGAAGGGTTTTGTCGGATTGTGTTCAGAATCAGAACCAGGACGTCTACTCTCTTTCTACGAAAAACGTTATTTCGAAATAAACTCGCGACTTTCCTCCTCGGGTTCTACTTCAGTTTAAATAAAACGGACGAAACGACGGATCGAAGTATAGTCCGGTCAATTTAGACATTCGAAGTTACCTAAATTCCCACCAAGCTGAAAATCGGTAAGATTGTTTAAAATACCATTAAAAACAAAATTTGAAAGTTCCCCTGTAAGGATTTTTTTTATTCAAGGTCAAAGTAAAAAAAATGAGTTTATAGCGATTTTCAGCAAAACGGTAAGTTTTATCATAAAAATACTGCAGACAAAAATTGTAGATCATAAAATTATCTACAAAAGATGTATTAATACTTTTTTTTCTACGAGCCACCGTTTTTGAGATATAACGATTCACAAAGATGTAATCGTCATAATATGCACACGTTTCCGTTGTCAAGAAAGTGAATGCCGTTAGTAATAATTTCTTGGCGAGGAGAATTACTATTGGAAATCACTAATGGAAATGGGTATTTTCACAATATGGGTATGTTAGAAAAATAGGCGCGTCCCTAATAAGAATAATTTGATGAAAAGAAGTATAAATGTCTTGAATGCAACATTGAGAGTTTGAGAAATACAGATCAAATTGCTAGTACTTAAAATCATTAAAAGGTTATATCTCAAAAACGGTGGCTCGTAGAAAAAAAGTATTAAAACATTTTTTGTAGATAATTTTATGATCTACAATTTTTGTCTGAAGTATTTTTATGATAAAACTTACCGTTTTGCTGAAAATCGCGATAAACTCATTTTTTTTACCTTTGACCTTGAATAAAATTTTTTCCTCACAGGGGAAAGATGGGGAACTTTCAAATTTTGTTTGTAATAATATCTCAAACAATCTTACCGATTTTCAGCTTGGAGGGAATTTAGGTAACTTTACTCTTATTTTTTGGTCTAATTTGACCGGACTAGTAGAACCGGAGTAAGAAAGTCGCGAGTTTATTTCGACATTACGTTTTTCGTAGATAGAGAGTAGACGTCCTGAACTGAGTCCCTTTCGAATTAGTTGTTCTGTGCAATCTCGTATTACGCATGTTTTCTTCACTTCATATACAGTATAGCTACAAGACACAGATAAGAATGTCTGTACCAAAATAACTTGGTTCTTAGGGTTCCGTGGTCAACTGGAATCTCTTACTATAAATAATAACATATATTATTACGCTAGCGGCCCGTTCCGGCTTCGCACGGATATTGTCATATAAAGACTACGAGTATTAATCGAAATGAAAACTATCCTTTATTTCAAGTTGGATTACCTGTTAAGACTTACTAGTCTTAATATGTATAAATTACGCGAGATTATCCTGAGATTAGGGAGTTCAAACAAACAGACAAACTTTTCAGCTTTATAATATTAGTATACATAGATAGAGTGACGCAAGAACAAGACTATCTCACTGCCAAGCAACTACCTATTTGATTCTTATGAAATGTCGCCGAGTGTCTGAATTTAATTTTAAATTAAAGCCGGGTTTTGTTTTTTTTTTTGGAGAAAATGAAATTATTTATAATATCTTAATCTTATTTTTTGAAACCGGCATTTTTTAAAATCGCGCCTCGATGTCATTCATTCACATGACGTGTCACGTTACTATGACATTTCATTCGGTTTATAATTTGTCATACAGTATTATGTCATACGGAATAATATTTGCATTACCGTATGATCAATGATCATACAATTTAGTTGAGAACCGACCAAAACGATATTCGTTGTGGTCGTCTCATCATCGCTTTTTTGGTCATATGTAATTTTAAATACATAAATATTGGCACGAAATGCAACTACGGAACCTTCGCTGTAACGTTGTTGGACTTGCACTTGGCCGTATACCTGTTGATTAAATCTCTAGGAAATCGTACGATCGTAACTTAACATATCGAGTTTTATAAATTATGCATTCAATTCAGTTTTATAAAAATAAATATTTTAAAATATCTTAACGTAATCGTCAAATGCTATTAACCAACATTCTTGATGGTTGATAACAGAGTTGTGCAATCGAGTGATGGGATAATCAGTTCGATGGTGTAATAGTATCACATTTTTCCTAAACCATATTTCTGTATACGGCTTTTCTGTATACGGCTTCACTACATCAGTTAATTCAATGTTCGCACATTTAAAAGCAATCCAATGTATGTGCCTATAGCCGGGACTCGGGACCTTCTGTCAAAAAAGGCGAGAGTCAAGGCCGTAATCCACCACTCTGGTCATGTACGTATTGGCTGATGACACTACATGTCCTCGAAAGATACATGTATATCTTGGACACACCGTTTTCCTAACAATGTTTTCCTTCACAGATAAGGCCAAATTATGATAACAAACATTAGTACTTGGAAAAATAATCAGAGGGCCAGGCCGAATTCGAACCTACGACCCCACAAATGTGAAATCAGACGGTTTAACGACTAGGCCACCACGACACTAGTTCAGTGTTCAAACACAACGTATTTGTGTGTTAAACGAAGTTTAAAAACGAGTGACACTGATCTGGTTTATGTGTTCATTACCAACCGTAAAAAGGTTTAAATCATTCGTCGAGCCTATTGTTATGTACCTACGGGTACTGTACAGTGTTTAGTGTTATGTAACAATGTGACATTCCAAATCCAGTACATTGACTCACGTATACAACACCTGAAGTATTTATTACATCCATCAGATTACCAGATGCGTTGATGAGCAGCAAAGAGCTTGAACAGCTTTAAGTGTTAGCTCAAACGCTTGCTTATCTATCTTGGAGACCGATAAAAACCGGTAAAATAATAGTTGAAATGAAATTAATTTGTGTGGTGTTTTATTATGATTTGACATAATGTTCACTGTGATTTATAATAGCACATCATATATCTTATCGTATAATATCGATTATATTTATAATAAGTTAGCACTTGGCCACCATATTAAGTGACCATGTAGTCCATGATCAATTATAATATAATAGAATCAATCTCTTCTAGGTTAGCGCGGAGCGCGCTTACGCTTAAGATTTACTATAGACTTGGAGGCAGCCAAATTATATCCATCGCATCGGGAAATAACCACTCAGACAACGTATTCCATAGTTTCGTAACAGGAACATCTATCCTGTTACGAAAGAGGAGTCTAACTTTTTCGTCCTAGTCTTTGAACCATGAGACTGTCACTTTTTGAAGCTACAAGCGGTATAAGTCTAATAAAAAAAAAGTTGGCAGTCATAGGAACTGCCGATAGAAGTGAAAACTTATAACTGCTGAATTTGATAGCTTACCTTGGAAACTACACGGGTGTAACCGGAAGGCGTGGCCTCGCCATCTTGGCATGGCCATCTAGAAATGCGTCAACATTTCCCATTGGGTGATGCGTTTTTAGATGCCCATGCCATGATGGCCTGGCCACGCCCTTTCAGGATTTCCCATTGGCTGACGTATTTCTAGATAGCCAATAGCCATGGTCCCGAGTTTACCCGAACATTTCTTATCATACCCGAGCGTGACGGTAGAATTCAATTCACAGCCCACGAAAAATCTGTCTAGGCGCGCCTAAAGAAGTTTTCACTTCAAAAAGAGATTGTTATAAGATCCTGCATATCAGATACACACTCTTCGAAATGATAGCGCTAATCTTGCAACTTTGCGGCGATGTTCACGCGAACAAGACTTCGAAATCTTACAAACACGGACGTTCTAACAAAAGACAAGGACCTTTTGTCACTTCTCTCGATTGATCCAGAGCTTCCAGCAGGTATTTTGCGGATTTATCCCAAATATGCCAACAGTACTCTATAGTTATTTTTTTAGTAAAGAGTGGTGAGACGAACAGGACATGTGCCTGATGGTAAGCAACATGCCTGCCACATAAGTATGTACATGTAGGAGTCATACTTTGGAAAACATTAATATATTCAATCCGAACGTTATAACTTATAACTAGCAATCACTGCGACAGATATAGGCTTAGACTAAATATTTTATCGTAATCTGTTATTATTGATGCCGTCACGGATTATTTTAATTGCGTCTAATTTACGCGCCAGCTGTAAACCGCGACTTCGCTCGAGTTTCAGCGCTTGCCACTGTTTGCCGAGTGCGAGTTTTGGCGAAAAATAATACGCTTTCTTCCGTGAATGCGTAAACTTGACAGTTGTATGAAGAAATTTACAGCGCTGCTCAGAGTTCTTCGTACATCTCGAATCTTCAACATCGCCACGAAGTCGCTAGCTTATCGGATTGTTTTTCGGAAGATGTGCAACTGATCTGCATTGTTTAATATCACCTTGTCTTTTTCTATTGAACTGCTCGTACTTCGGTTGACGTTCCAAACACTAGAAGGAAGAGGTTCGACTCTACTTTTGTGATAAGATTGATAGATTTGTCTTGCATTTCGAAAGTGAATCGGTTTCTTCTAGGTAAACACGCTCCATCGTAGACCGCATCGTCGCTTAACATCAAGCGAGATGGCAAGTGTAAACCTTTAAAAAAATACGTTTCCTTGAATGAGTTTTCCCGATGGTGTTTTCAAATCGAGAGTGAATTGATTTATTCGCAGATTAGAACGCTCCATCGCCGCTTAACATCGGCTGAGATTGCGGTCAAGTGTAAACCTAAAATAGTAAAAAAAAAACATATTTACGCCCTTACTGTAGAACGTGTAGTGTTTTCGACAAAACTCGCACTCAGTAACTGAGTTACAATGAAATCAAGCCCCAAGAGGCCATATTTGGGCCACCACATATCTAACTACTCACACTATACACGTTCGTGACTAAGTTTTCAAGTTACGGAAGCATTTAAAAGCAATACGTCCAAGAATCGCGATTTACTGTATCGGTATTTCGTGTCATCATTAAAAAAAAAATTATACGTGTAATTCGTTGCTTAATGGTATTCTGTGATGGATATAATATAGGTGTCTTCGATTCGAGTAAATGTGTATATCATATCATCTAGGTATAAGCACCTAAGCACGCTCAATGTAAGATGCATCGTCGTTCAACATCTGACAAGAAGACGGTTAAGAGCCAACCTATTATCGAGAAAAAAAAATGTCTGCTTGTTATTCACCGAATTCGCTAATATTCCACACAGTCGCGTTAAAACTTATTCATTAGTCGAAAATTTCCTTAAATAATAGGAATTAATTTAATTAGCCTTAACTCGTGTTATCTTTCCAACGGAATGTGTAAATCAGTGGCTGAATTACGTTGAAAATGTTTCCTATTGATAATGTATAGGCCTCGAATAAATATTACTGAAGTGATAATAAAATCGTATCCAAATGAATTCACGTTTGGATACGTGTACCTATATAATCGCAATCCGCAAAGTAATGCGTATTGCAATTAATTTACCATAAATGTACCTACTACTAGCCGCTCGCCCCAACTTCACGATTCCACTAATATAGTTTTATAATACGGATTTTCTTCAGTAACGGTTGCGATTCGTAATCCTACTAAATAAAATATTTTAGAATAAATAAATTAAACGCATAAACTGGCCTTTTATACCCTTTGCTAACCAGTTTTACGCCTCTGTAAATGTATGGAAAAGATAATAGAACTATTCGTTTGGGGTTCGTTTTTAGAGTTCTGTACCCAAAGGGTAAAAACGGGAACCTATTACTGTGACTTACCTGTCCGTCCGTCTGTCACCAGGCTGTATCTCAAGAACGGTGATAGCTAGACAGTTGAAAATTTCACACATGATGTATTTCCATAACACTATAACAAAGCTGTAACAACAAATATATACTAAAAACAAAATAAAATGAATATTTAAGGGGGGCTCCCATACAACAAACTTTGGCCGGTTTTATTTAAATTTCACATTTTTTTCTCGCGTACATATCAGCTAATTTCCGCGCCCCTGTAATTGGAAAAGAAAATGGAACTATTCGTTCCAAATTAGATTTATAAGTTTGAAAGTCTCTTTTATTTCCAATGTCCCAGCCAATTTCGCGCTCCTGTAGGTGCATGAAAAAAAAAAAACCTATTCGTTCCAAAGAACAATGGCAGACTTTCATACTTTGAAATAGTTGAGACGAAATGATAGCGTCTATACATCAAAAATATCTTAAAATGATGAACGTCAGTCCCTGAGTAAGATATGGAAAGATTTTTGTCTTCAAAGGGCCTAGAAAAAAATATATTTAAGTTAAAACTTTATTAAATGCGATAAGTCACAGACTAAATAGAGAGATTTGAGAAATATACTCTGTATTAGTGACTGACATTGACATGCCAGTGACACAATATTTTATTTTAAGTTTGCCTATGGATATTAGTTCTTCAACCTCATTGAATAGGAGATTTTCTAGTGTTGCCATAACATTAAAATACAATTATACTAATAGTTTTAACGTTGTTATTATTAATGTTGCGGAAAGAAGTTTTAATGAAACTTATATCCACTACTGTCTTTAATTTTTTATAACTACTGATATTTTATATATGATAACCAACTTGAAATAAAATATACTTTTGTCGCCATTACTGTTTTACAATTACTTCCAAAATAGCATGATTATAGTGAATGGTCATACTTAAACTGTGTACTAAGTTATTTTAATCATTTGAAACCCCAATAAATTGTAATATTTTTTGTGGCTTCTATTACCACATATATTTATTTGAAAAATCTTAGAAAAAGCAATAAATTCATTTCGTGTAAACCTTATTTCTAGAAGCTACCATGAAGCTACCTATTATTTTGCCATTGTTCTTTGATTTTGGAATTTGTCCTTTGTTTCTCAGGTGCTGGCCAGTTTCGCGCTGACCGAGCTCGCGCACGGTTCGGACGCGCGGCTGATGCGCACCACGGCCACCTACGATCCAGCCCGTAAGGAGTTCGTCATTCACACGCCGGACTTCGAGGCCGCTAAATGCTGGGTTGGTAATCTAGGTAAAACTGTGTGGATTATTATTTATGTGTTGTCTGGGGGAAGGGGCCACAGGACTGCAGACGCTGCCGATCGACTCTCAGCCAGTCATTTGGCAACTCGACGAGGTATTTGAAGAAAACATTACTCAGTACACAGGACTAAATCGTGATCTAAATTATTATTTAGTTACCTCCCGACGTTTCGATGAGTTACAACGGCCGTGGTCAAGAAAAGACTGAAGAGGTTGCGGGTCGTCTCATGAGGAAATGAGGAGATCTCCATCTACTCTCATTTGGTATTCTATAATCGCAAGGTTGTCACTACGACACACAGTGCATACTGTACCAATATACACAAGTTCAAATCGCGAAAGTTTAAAAGCAAAAGTTCAAAAACGACTTCTTCAAATAGTGTTTGAATAAGTCGTTTTTGAATTTTTCGTTAGTGGATTTTGTTCAAAATTAACATTTGAACAGGGAAAACCTGAGTTAAAAGGTTAAGTATGTTTTTTGGACATCATTTGCAAGTTTCCTGCTGAGTATAGGCCTCTCTTCTAGCATGTATGTTCATCGAAGTTGTGCCAATCGAATACATTTTCAAAATTCTATAGTGGCCTGTATCTGCGATCCGTCTTGCTGGTGGACGTCCGACGTATCGTTTACCATTCTGTTACAACCCTTCTTGGGCAGCGACATGTTCTGCCCAACTATTTCCTTTGTTGTTATTCTTCTTTCTTTCTAATGTTTTCTTTTGCTAAGGTGCGCAAATTTTGACACCTTGCTTGATTCAGGTATTGTAATTTTTGGTGTATTATCCTATTAATATTATACATGTCAATATTTGGGTGTTTGGATGTTTGTTGCTAAATCACGTCGTAACATCTGATTTTAGAACACAGTTAGATTATAGTCTGAAAGAATACATAGGCTACTATTTATCCCGGTAAAATAACGGGAACGTGAACTACGCGGGTGTACCACGGGACGCTGCTAGTCTGTAATAAATGTCACCATAAAAATGTAACCACCGTCATATTATAATCTAATATACGTGACATTATAATCCACATTTATAGTTCGTTTATTTTATAATCTAACGTCGGTAGATTGTAATCTGACCGTTTATACAATTTCACAGTGACATGTACATTTTACATGTTGTGCTTGAATTGTCCATCAATATTTATTTATTATTTATTTATTTATTTATTTATTTATATGTAAATCTGTACTACGTCTATACTTCTATGCAAATATTATGGAGATATAATCACGGGACCAATTTTAATTATTTTTTTTACTAATAATATCGCGGCATTGATTACGTAAAACCACGTGTGTTTTTTGTAATTAAGGAACAAGGTCGTTCATAATCAATGCATGCTGATAGCATGATAAGATTTTGCGCTAGGTCGCTGTTAATTTACTAACGCAAGTTTTAACAAACATGAGTAAGACAATTGGATCTGCGCCTTTACTTACGTTTTTGCTCTCTTGATCTAATACAACTAGCCTATTTACATCCTAACATTACTAGCCTCGCCCCGCGTTTATGCCCGCGTAGTTCCCTAGATAAAAAGTAGCCTGTTTATTATTCCAGATAATCTATCTCTGTGGCAAATTGCACCCAGAAAAATTAAATAGTTTTCTAAATAACTTAATAGTTTACATAATTTTCAAAGTAGGTAGTTACAAACATCCATGCAAAACTTTCGCAATTATAATAATTAGACAAGCGGCCCGCCCCGGCTTTGTTGCTATGCTACCGTAATTATTGTATGTATAAATATTGACAAAATGTGTTAACTGAGGGTACTTCGTAAAATATGTAAAGTGAATGTAGTTCGTAAAATATGTGAAGTGAGGGTAGTTCGTAAAATATGTGAAGTGAGGGTAGAGTTCGTAAAATATGTGAAGTGAGAGTAGTTCGTAAAATATGTGAAGTGAGGGTAGTCCGTAAAATTTATGAAGTGAGGGTAGTCCATAAAATGTGTCAACTGAGGTTAGTCCGTAAAATATGTCAATTGAGGGTAGTCTCTAAAATGTGTTAAATGTAAGGGTAGTCCGTAAAATTGAAGGTAGTCAGTAAAATACATTAAATGAGGGTATTCCGTAAATTGACGCGTCCTCTCTCCAGGCAGGACGTGCACGCACACGCTGCTGTTCGCGCAGCTGGTCACCCCGGACGGGACGTGTCACGGGCTGCACGGGTTCGTGGTGCCCGTGCGGGACCCCGCCACGCTCGAGACCTACCCCGGACTCATCGTCGGCGACATGGGCGAGAAGATCGGAGTCAACGGCATTGATAATGGGTAAGTTGTTTTTTACACTACTTAAATGCATGTGTAGTAAGAAACAATAAAGGTGTAAATACGACCTAGGGCGGATCCAGAGGATCCAGAAATGTGCTGGGTCCAGAACCTAAGTAGACCACTAATAAAAACGCATGCACGCAGTTGTTGCACGGTTTTGTGACTTGACCTCGACTACGTGACCCGTGACCCGCCCTAGTGTCAAAGCTGGATCTGCCTTTGAATACGACGCTCCGTCTCAGCTACTAAGGCTCCAATCACACGAAAGAAGTAGAGGAGCAAAAGCAGTGACGAGCAGTTTCATTGTAATGCTAGTTAAAAATCTCATAATCATTGTTATAATACTTAATTTGTTGTGGTAGGATTATTTGCAGAGAGAAACTAAAAGTTAAGTTTAACCTCTCGTCGTCTTCCACATGTTCGATACAAAAATGCAATGGACTCGATAAAATTAATGGAAAAGCCATTTTGTCCTGATTTCTCTTACCTAAATGTAAGGTACCTGAAAAACAAAATTGGCTTAGAGGTACCTACATTATTTTTTTAAAATTAAAATCTAATAAAAATATTAATTAATAACGTTAATTAATAAAATAAAATGTACCTCTAAAATATACATAAATTATATGTAAGACAGTACTTTATGTGAAGTCCTTTAGTGTTATCAAAAATACGAATCAATCGAACGTCATCGGCTCGGTAAACTGACCGATGATAATCGCTCGCGATACGGCCAGTCTCGCTTGTTTTCGCGTAAATAATAAATACTATTCAGCTTAGTAATCGTAATCGAAGTAATTGTACTCGATTATCTTTATATGTTTAATCGGATTTTACGAGCGTCCATATCGATGCGTCACGCGGCTCAGGTTGAATTTCGCGATGTAATTGTTTTAAATGTAGGCTATGTGCCTACTTGCGAGTTGGAAAATATATACTTGTGAAGGTTGTTACGCGATCGTTGCGCATTTCCGCTGTTTCATTGTTTTTTTTTATTTTATAACGAGCCCAACGTGAAATTAAACTAATTGGATTCATTTTTGAAGTGCTAACTTCTTTCGGGGCACCATGACAGATTTTTCGTGGGCTGTGAATTGATTTCTAGCGTCTCGCTCGGGAATGATAAGAAATGTTCCACTAAATTCGGGACCATGGCCATTGGTTATCTAGAAATGCATCAGCATTTCCCATTGGCCATCCAGAAATGCGTGAGCATTTCCCATTGGCTGACGCGTTTCTAGATGGCCATGCTCATGGACACGCCCTCCGGTTTCATCCGCGTAGTTTCCAAAGTAAGCTATCAAATTCTGTTATAAGTTTTCACTTCTATCGGCAGTTCCTGTGACTGCCAATTTTTTTTTATTTATGTTTTGAGTATAACAATAATTTTAGAGAACTTTAGCTAACTTTTGGGCCGAGGTCTCTCCCAATTCCATTGATTTATACCAATCCTGAGTCCATTATTCATGGCGTCCATTCTGTGGAAACCCTTGCCCGCTACGTCGGGGTGTATTCTTGCTCATACAACCAACCATAAGTAAACTTAAGCCATAATCTTAAGTAACATAATGTAAGTATATTTAGTTGCAATTTTATAACTTTATAATGCTAATAATTCTTGACATGTAAATAACATTTATGAATAAATGAATATGAATATGTTCCCACGCCTGGGACTCGGGGCCTTCTGATACGATTCGAAACTCAAGTCTGTAGAACGGCTGTTTGTTCCCGATCTCTGAAACGGCTGGACCGAATTTGACGGGACTTTCACTGTTCACTAATATTTATAATAAGGAGTAACTCACGCTACATATTTCAGAAAACTATATAGAGCTCCCTCAAATCTAAATTGAAACATCGTACGAAGTGTCCCGGTTCAGCTTAGCGACCTAGGCTAGTTTTTAGGGTTCCGTAAAACGTAAAAACGGAACCCTTATAGATTCGTCATGTCTGTCTGTCTGTCCGTCCGTATGTCACAGCCACTTTTTACCGAAACTATGAGAACTTCAACAGTGTAACTTGGTAAGTAGATGTATTCTGTGAACCGCATTTAGATTCGAACAAAAAAAATAAAAAAACATTAAATTAGGGTTGGGCCCCATACTGAGAACTGAAACTCAAAAAAAATTTTTTCATCAAACCTACACGTGTGGGGTGTCTATCGATAGGTCAAAAATGATGTTGAGGTTTCTACAATCATTTTCGTCTACACTGAATAATTTGCGCGAGAGACACTTCAAAAGTGGTAAAATGTGTGTCCCCCCCTCTAACTTCTAAAGTAAGAGAATGAAAAATCTGAAAAAAATATATGATGTACATTACCATGTAAACTACCAACGAAAATTAGTTTGAACTCGATCTGATGAGTAGTTTTTTTTTTAGTACGGCATAAATACACTATTATTGAAACTTCGATCAAAGTTACAACGAACTACAAGAACTATGTGTACTATGTATATTATGTTACTTGCTGCAACGGAACCCTTCATGGGCGAGTCCAACTCGCACTTGGCCGCTTTATATATTTTTAGTACAGGTCATGATTACTATGAACCTTGAAAGATATATGGCATATTTATAATTGTAATTAGGTAATTTGCTAGTTGTAAGATTTTGTTTTTACCTATTTCATTGTTTGAAATGTTATGAATGATACTAAAAATATTAATTAGCTGTAATTAACGAGCATAACTAATTCGAGTTATTTTAGATGTAACACGGATCTAGAATAATTGTAGATTGATATAATCTTATTGCTGATTATGAGGTTTAAAATAGTTACAACAAATACATAAATAACAATTTAGAGTTCAATGAGCAGCAGTAGTTGTAAAATGTTTTTATGTATTTGTAACAAATACATAAATAACAATTTAGAGTTCAATGAGCAGCAGTAGTTGTAAAATGTTTTATATATTTGCAACAAATACATAAATAACAATTTAGAGTTCAATGAGCAGCAGTAGTTGCAAAATGTTTTATGTATTTGCAACTATATTAGTATGTAGGTATATCAACTTTCTGGCTCCCACAGTACTAGCTTTTCTTAGTTAGGGGGTGGATGACGTTGTGTGAGTAATGTCCACCATTATTTATTTGTTACTAGAAGCTAGTTCCCGTTCTCGTTATTTTCCCGGGATATAAAGTAGCTTTTGTGTTTTTTTATCAATCTTGGTATACCAAAATCGTAACTATCTGGAAAACCCCATTCAGGCAACTTGTTCTACAACCTAGACCAGTGGACGGCAAGTAGTTTTGGGTGGGGTCCGTAAACCCCGGGATTTTTAACGGGGTCCAGAGAATAACAGCTGTTCATAATTAAGTGCTGCCTTTTTATTATTTTGGTTTCAAATAAAATTATAATTGGTCCGAGGTTGGACTTCTTGCGGTCCGCCTATTGCTGACCGCTGACGTTTAACAAAATATTAGTTTAACATTTTTTTAAATACATAAATGTATATTGTTCCAGGTTCATAATGTTCAACCAGTACCGCATCCCCCGGGAGAACCTGCTGAACAGGACGGCCGACGTCACGGAGGACGGAACCTACGAGAGCTCCTTCTCAGACCCTTCCAGAATTCTCGGCGCGGCGCTCGAGAACCTATCCGCAGGTAACGTCGCTAACACGCTCAGTTTTCAACAACAGACACTCATATATTTTATATGAAAACTAACGTGGTTATTACACATTTTAAAATTAATACACGGGTAACTCACCTCCTCCCTCCCGCACCCCATCACCAGCACCCCCGCAACAACAACTGTTAAGCTTGCGTGCGTGCCGTGCGGCTGCCCGCAGTGCTAAACGAGCTGAGAACACGCGCGCGCACTCGCCTTGAAAAAGATCGCCGGACGCGATCGAAACTTGAGTTGGACTGGCCTGACTAAATCATACGTGAGTTACCCGTGTATTAATTTTAAGGACACTCATTATATACTTACTGGCACAATTTTGCGCCCAGCCTGTATTTGTCTAGTTTGCAGGAATCGTTAATTTTAAAGCAATGTTTATGGTAGTACTTATGTTGAGAGTTATCATTAAGCAAAAACAAATGAAGATATTGAAAACATAAACGGTTTTTAAGAATAATCCCACAAAAATCATTATATTTAAAAGATCGAAGGGACGAAAAATATAGGTGGGCGGTTAATTGTGATAGGATATATTGTCCCTGCGAGGATACATTGTCCCTTTGTCAAATAAAAAAAAAAAGGAACAAACCCTGTCTCCCCCCAACCCAAATAAATGTATAAAATCCAAAAAAACTCGGTCAAATCCAACTGGTGCATTAGTCGCCATATTGATTTGAAGGTTATACCTTTCTTACCCATATTTTATTATTTTACAACGTTAAAAATAAGGGGACCAAAGTTGTAGAAAATCAAATTTGCAACGACTTTGGTTCTGATCATTTTTGTAAAAAAATGAATAATAAAGGAGATATGCCTAAAAAAGTCTTGAGGCTTCAAGGGGGCTTGAACATTGGCGCAAAAAAAATCTGACTATAATTTTATTATTTCCAGGTTAAAGTCTAACCCGACTGGGCTAAACTTATTTTCTCTCTTATGGTGCTACAACCCTTTGCGTGTCTTGGCCTCCCACTACATTCCTCCATGTCGCTTTGTCTCTTACCTTTCTTTTGCAAGCTCTACCCATGCTTCTCAGATCTTCAGATCAAAATAAACAACAGTGATAGTTTAAATGAATCCTACCTATAAAAGTAATTCCCCGCAGGTCGCATCGGCATCATGCAGGAGAGCTGCCACTCGATCTCGGCTGCGGTCGCGATCGCCGTGCGGTACGCGGCGACGCGCGCGCAGTTCGGCGAGCGCGACGAGGAGATACCTCTCATAGAGTACCCCCTGCATGTGAGCATCGCTATCTATTCATAACATTCGTTACATGACACACAATCAGAAACAAGACAATAACAGAAAGAAAAAACTTTTCCGACAATAAACATAATTAAAAAAAAAAAACAACAAATATACGGTCGAATTGAGAAACCTACTTTTTTTTTAAAGTCGGTTAAAAACAGGGTTTGTCGGTTTTTGCCGATCCACCAATCTGCATGTTCCGATTCCACCTTGCTGTTTTTTCTATCGGACGTATCTTGAAAAAAGCGAAATCGTTTCATTGTTGGTCAAGGACTAGAAAAAGACATTTGACATTTGTAATAAGAACGTCTGGGTCTCTAGGTTGTGGAAGGCGTTGCCTGATTGGGTATTCTCTGAACTGCCAGATAGTGAATATCGGGAAAAACTCACATATGCAACGTATTCCAGAACGTAAATGTCTAAAAATCTTGTTACGAAAGTGGAAATTTTTAATTTTGTGCAGTTATGAACGATGTTGTAATATCTTGTTTTGATTTGTTTTCCAGCAATGGCGGTTGTTCGGGCACGTGGCGGCCGCGGTGGTGTTCAGACTGTACATAGAAAATTTCACAAAAACTTACCTCGAAATCGTAGAGAAATCAAACGCCGGCCTTAAAGTTGACAACTTGGTAAGTGCGTGACGAATATGGTTTAAAAACTAGGTAAATAGGCATTTTTAGACATATTTTAGATTGTATACTCAACTTAACAAAAGTTTTAAAAATACAAAACTCTTTAATGCTGTTTGCAGGTAAGATAGATATTAGAAAACATTTTAAAAGTTGACCCATACAAACTGGCCTCTTGGAGAGGCATTCAATATATCTGTCTGGCAAAACAAGTTGTTTGGTCTGAATTTATACAATAATAAAAATAATGAATTATCTCAAAATATAAGAATCGGGAGGGGCCGCTAGTTTGATTCGGAATTAAACATGTGTAAACATTAACATCGCCGTGTTTTGGTTTGATTTTGTTTAGATGTTTCTGCTAGAAACGTCATTCGGTCACGTGACTACAGTACAGGGAGCTGTGATAGGCTGTCGCCTAAGTAGCTAAAACAATAAAAAAAACGAATTAGCACCAGAACTATTAACATGATAAAATATATCTAGCGGAGTTAATACATTTTAATACCAAAATAAATGAAATATGGAAGTAAATTCGGCAAACATAAAAAAATAACAATTTGTAATTTTTATCTGTCGTTTTCTTTGTTCCGTCTAATCTCTGAAACGGTTCGACCGATATTAACAAGACTTTTATTGGAGGATAGCTGATGTTATAAGGAGTAACTTAAGCCACTTGTATTTTAGAAAAAAGCTGATGTTATAAGGATCAACTTAGGCTACTTTTAATCTAAAAAACAATAAGTGTAGGTAAGGGAAGGTATACAGTGCGGAGCGCGGCTAATCAATAAATGTTTGTGTATTGCAGAGTGAAGCGGTGTCGGAGATCCACGCCATGGTGTCGTGCAGCAAGCCGCTGCTGACGTGGACCGTGCTGCGCGCCGCGCAGGAGTGCCGCGAGGCGTGCGGCGGACACGGGTTCCTCAAGGTAACGGAGATTAGTTGCCGGTTGCAAGACGCCGGCCGCCGGTTGCCGGTTGCAGGACGCCGATCGCCGGTTGCAGGACGACGGTCGCCGGTTGCAGGCCGCCGGTCGCCGGTTGCAGGACGCCGGTCGCCGGTTGCAGGCCGCCGGTCGCCGGTTGCAGGACGCCGGTCGCCGGTTGCAGGACGCCGGCTGCCGGTTGCAGGACGCCGGTCGCCAGTCGCCGGGCAGGCGCAGCGTCACGTACCACAGGGGTCATGCAGTTATTTGAAACCATGTTACTTCAAGGTTAATGTGAGACCTCGGGCCCGAGACAGAGTAACCTCGTTAACAAAATATAAAAAAGAACACAACAAAACGTGAATTACCTTGTTTTTAATCATTATCATCAGCCGCAAGACGTTCACTGCTGAACATAGGCCTCACCCTAGATTTCCACAACAAACAGCCAGCCTGCAACCAGCGGTTTCCAGCGACCTTTGTGAGGTCATTCTGCGAGTGGTGTGGCCTGCCCTTTGCCACTTCAGCTTGCTTACTCATAGAGGTATGTCGGCCATTTTCTTTGGCGACAATCCTCTTTACGGATTCTGTCGCGCAAAGAGAGACAGTTTGTTTGTACTACCACCTAAAGCAAAAAGAGATGTTTTGTCTTCGGATGTCTAGGCTGTCTGTCTGTGGCCCTGTAGCTCCCGAACGGATGGATAGGTTTTTTTTTATAGGAAAATTAGATAGGCAAGCTTTCTTTAGCTAAATATGTTTGATGGAAACTGATTGAAAATGGCCTCCGCCACAAATTGGCGGGCAAAATATTTTCTCGCAACCTCATTCATTATGGTACTAGGGGTCCATTCCGGCTTCGCCTGTGGTACATAATATATAGCTTTTAGCACTAAGAGATCCCGTACATACCAAACGGTGAAAAAATGTTTGAAATCGGTCCAGTAGTTCCTGAGATTAGCGCGTTCAAAGACATCGTATCTTCAGCTTTGTAATCTATATATATAAAAGTGAAAGGTCACTCATCAAGGAATCTCAGAAACTACAAATGTTAGGAATTTGATATTTTGCATGAAGGTCCCTTTTAGCACGTAGGCGTTCGCTAAGACGGGCTTTTGCGAAATTTAACCCTTAAGAGGGTGAAACAAGGGATGAACGGTTGTATGTAAATTCGTAATTTTCAAAGTTACCAAATTTTGTATCTACACTTCACACGAAGCTATTAAATGTTTGTTCTATCAATTTCGTAATTTCGAACTGTATGGGGATGAAATTGAAGTTGAAATGGGGGACGAATGTCTCTTACTCTTTCACACCTAAACAACTGAACCGATTTTGATGAAATTGTTTTATTATAAGCTGTTTTTAGTAACCGTAAATGTGTCTGGGTATAAAAATAGGAACTGCCTGAGTTACCTTAGTATTTATTTCGCGCGGACAAAGTCGCGGGTAACAGCTAGTATTAGTATAGATGAAGCGAAAGGGATTTACTAGCAAGTGGTTGGGGGTTAATAAATTTTTTTCAATTTTAATGTTCTGGAAATTTATAAATTAAGTACTTTTTTTGAAATTTATTTTTTAATGATTTCAGTGTGCGAACCTGGGCGACATCCGCAGCAACCACGAGCCGACGGTGACGTACGAGGGCGACAACAACGTGCTGTCGCAGCAGACCGGGAACTGGTTGCTGCGCCAGTTCGAGGCGGCGCGCGCGGGCGCTCCGCTCGACTCGCCGCTCGGGACCGTGCTGTTCCTCACCAGATACGACGAGATAGCGGCGCAGACGTTTACGTGTACCACTACGGAGGAACTGAAGACTAGGGAATGTGAGTATACGATATATTTTTACTAATTTTATAAAGGTACGTAAATGAGCACGCAGGCGACGCGCTCGGGTACGTACTCTTCCTCAACAGATACGAGGAGATAGCGGCGCAGACGTTCAACTGTACCACCACGGACGAACTGAAGACTAGGGAATGTGAGTGTATATAATAGATACTACTAAAATAAATGTAGCAGTAAGTGGCGGAATGTTATAAATGCGTTAGTACGGGCTGACATGCGTAGCCGGCCCGCTCGACTCGCCGCTCGGGACCGTGCTGTTCCTCAACAGATACGAGGAGATAGCGGCGCAGACGTTCAACTGTACCACCACGGAGGAACTCAAGACCAGGGAATGTGAGTGTATTCGATATGTTTTACTAATATTATAAAGGTACGTGAATGAGCACCCAGCCAGCCCGCTCGGATACGTACTCCTCCTGTGGTGTGTACCGATACGTGGTTATATCGGCGCAGAAGTTTGCATATACCACAACAGAGGAACTTAAGACTAGAGAATGTGAGTGTTGTAGTGTTAACTAGACAGTGCTTTATACTAACTAGTGTTTTGTTTATTTTTTATCGCCGACAGCTGGTGGTTATTTCAAATGTTGTTCTGAGACGTTTTTCTCTGATTATTTAGGTGTAAATACGGAAGTAATAGTAATTTTAACGACGAAGAAAATGTCCCCACATTTTATTCATGTATGTACTTTTTAAAAATTGTACTATTGAGATATTTATTTTCTTACTTAGATCTAAGTTACTACAAAATTTTAATAAAAAGTAATTAAGAACATTCTAAAAACCTCAACCTAAATCACTGTTTGGGGACCGAGTCACCTCCGTCCGTGGGGAAGCACCTATATATTGAAACCTCACACGTGGTCCCTGGGTGGTGCTAATCAGGTGACAAATTACCGGTGGTAGGCTTTGGCCGTGGTTGGTGACCACTAGACCCACTAGACTAAGTCACGACGCCAAGCGGCCTAGCCGTGTTCCGTCGTGTTGTCTAGTGACACCATTAGGGGAAAACGGGTCAGAACAGTTGCTGCACAAATGCAAGACCGGTCTGTCCCACACCAATACTGTATATCGGGAAGCTAGTCGTGGAGGGTAGCGGGATCCGAGGCATGGTTGCCGCGACCGACCGCAGATAGTAGGGGGCCCAAGTAGTGAGCTGGCTACTCATGAAAGGCTGCCCCGCCATCTAGCGAAAAATCCCGGGATGCGCTATCCTGCCGGTTGGCGACCGGATGACAAGGCCAGATAGACATCCCCGGGGGGGCTCGGGCGTCCCCGCAGTCTCCAGGCTAGCTCCCCACTGGTGTATTCGTGTTGTGTGTTGTGACCAATGGTCAGTAGTGTGCGGCCTCGTTCTACTGCCGTTTTTCCACCGATTCTCTCCGATACTCAAATATGAAAAAAGTCAACAAAAGAAACAAGAAAGAGCGGCTGCACCCCTTGTCGGTAAAAGTACACCTCACTAATATTCGAGGTCTGCACCAATCTCTCAGCAGTCCACCATCACCTCGAGACTGAGCAGCCGACACTCTTGTTTCTAACGGAGACGCAGATAGGTTGTCCGTCGGGCGTGGCGTACCTAACGTATCCAGGCTATACCCTGGAGCACAAATTCCGGCCTCGTGCTGGAGTGTGCATGTACGCCCGAAACGACATCTGCTGTCGGCGTCTCCGTAACCTTGAGGACACTAGATTTTCTGTTCTTTGGGCACTGATGGACACAGGCATAGATAAAATTATCTACGCCTGTGTATATCGGTCGCACAGCGGAGATCTGGAGACGACTAGGCTCACAGAATATTTAAGTGAGGCGGCGGACGCGGCTCAACAGAAGTACCCTTCGGCTCAATTAGTGTTACTGGGGGATTTCAACGGCCATAAGGAATGGCTGGCGTTGGCTGAAAATGGCGTTCAACAAGGCTGCTAAGGCATGCAAAAAAGTTCTTCAGAGGGCTCGTTTTGATCACATTAGTCGAATAGGGAACAAACTGGCTTCGTACCCTGCGGGCAGCAAAGCGTTTTGGTCCCTATAGTGCGTTCCAGCAAGCTGTGTAGAAAACCAAAACAAACCAAAAAAAAGGTGATACCATAACATAAACATCGTTTAATCTTAGTATTTTTATGAAATTGCCTTAAAATATTTTTCACAAATAGGATTCGACTTTGTTGCGATCTTAAATACCATATACTTAGATTTGTATTGATCAAATAATTCTATACTATCTTATTTTAAAAGTTATAGAAAGTAATGGTAGGATGATAGAAATATGATTTTAAGTACTAGCAATTTGATCTGTGTTTCTCAAACTCTCAATGTTGCATTCAAGACATTTATACTTCTTTTCATCAAATTATTCTTATTAAGGACGCGCCAATTTTTCTTACATACCTGCCCTATTTTTCTCCTGCCCATATTGTAAAAATGCCAATTACCATTATATTCAAGTAAGCATTAATTTTACTCTATTTATTTTTGTCATTAATTTGGAATTTTTAATTGTAATGTAATTTGATTTTAATGTAATGTATTATTTGATTTTTATTGTAATGGGATCTTAAATTGACGTCTGTTTTTTTTAAAATTATTGACTTGTATTGGTAATATTTGAATATCTTGAATATTATGACATGTAACTACTCGTTATCAATAAAAGAGTAAGAGTATGACTAAAGAACTCCGAGAAAAAGGTTTCTTGTGTCGTAACGAGTTGAGAGAAATTCGCAAACCTCTAAATACGTGTTCCAAATTACGCTACTAACTATCAAAAGCTTGTATAATTTTCACTCTAAAATGCCATACATTTTGTGTTATTTTGATCGAAACTTTTGTATGTGTTTCCAGAATATTACAGCATAGTGTTATGATCAGTTTTGGGTAATACGAGGACAATTTGAACGAGATTTAATTATTGTTAAAAATAAAATGAACGTTTTCATATAAGGAAACATCTAAATTACTTTTCTAAGTCACTGGTTCTAGTGTTACATTCTTCTCCGAACTCAAATGCTTTGCCTTTCCTTTTTTTACGTGGGAGAAATAAATGTACGTATGCCCGCCATACTCTCATTATGAAATGAGAGGAGATCTTCATCTACCCTCATTTGGGCTTCAAAAATCGCAGGGTGACCAACACTACAAACAACACTAACCATATCAGGTTTCTCCAAACTCAGTGCGCTATGCACACATTTATTTATTAGAGGCTTCCGCGACGCCGATAACCGTAAACCGGGTAGTTTTCGGTTATTGGCATCGTGGTCATCGCGTCGTAGTTGAAATATATACCTATGTTTTTTATTTTCCAATGCTTCCCGAACCATTCTTGCGTAGTAATGACATTCGGTAGATAGCACCTTCGGGTCGTGGATCTCGATCCAATGACCAATTTTAGCATCAATCAGATGTTCAGCAATTGCAGATTCTTGTGTCTGACGATTTTTTACAACGGCAATGTGTTGATTGTTCCAAGCAGTGGGAACATATATTTGGGTGTTTATGATATCCATACATTTAGCCTTGTTTTGCGATGAAAATTTACAAGGGCAAGCAATGAAAGGTACTACAAACTATCTTGTAAAACAAAGGTTGAGAAATGCTGGTCTGTCATATTGAGAGTGACATTGGTTTGTTTACCTTTTATTCACAGACATTTGGAATGAGGTATAGCTAAATCGGTCAAATCGAACTTCTCCCGCTCCTCACTACCTCCAATGCTGAAACCTGATGGGACACTGGCTCACACTGCAACGGAGAAAGCAAACTTGTTTGTAACTCAGTTTGCAGAATCTTCGCGTCTAGATGCTGGTAGCGCGACACCTCCTACTCCACCTGGCTGTTCGACTTTTATGTCAGAGATAGGCATTCGCCAAAAGGAGGTTCGTAAAGTGTTACGCAATCTGGACGTGAATAAAGCCAGTGGCCCAGATGGTATTCCTGCTCTAGTATTGAAAGCTTGTGCGCCTGTGTTGTCACCAATACTGACGCGCCTATTCAGACTCTCGCTCCAAACTGGGCTAGTACCGAAGTCTTGGAAGCTTGCTAATGTGCAACCTGTGCCCAAAAAGAGTAGTCGTGCTGACCCTGTCAACTACAGGCCCATCTCGGTCACGTCCATACTCTGCAAGATTATGGAACGTGTCTTAAACCACAGGCTCCTGACGTACCTAGAATCGAACGACCTCCTCAGTGACCAGCAATACGGGTGTCGTCGAAACCGGTCCACCGGGGATATTCTAGCGTACGTCACTCACATCTGGAGTGAAGCTATTGAGAAACACGGGGAAGCACTTGCAGTCTCCCTGGATATCTCAAAAGCTTTTGACAGGGTTTGGCATGATGGCCTTATAAGCAAGCTTTCTAGTTATGGTTTGTCTCCTGGGTTCATTGCGTGGATATCGGAGTTCTTGAGGGATCGATCCATACGAGTCGTCATTGATGGCTGCTCGTCGGATCAAATGGCTATCAATGCCGGAGTCCCTCAAGGGTCGATACTCTCTGCGACGCTCTTCCTGCTACATATTAACGATCTGTTGAAGCCCGGTATCTATGGGTACGCAGACGACAGAGGGTAGCACCGTCGTAGAGAGTTACATGTCTAGCGCGAGAGCCACTGGGCCGCAAACTCTGATATAGAGAGACAGTCTGATCGAACGTTTGAGCTTGACCCTTGAGGCGGTGTCTAAATGGGGCGATGCCAATCTGGTCAAGTTCAACGAGAATAAAACGCAGGCGTCTGTTCTCCGCTAAAAGGAGTCCCTTCCAACTGACTCCAACTTTTAGAGGTGTATCCGTGCCGGTTTCTGATCGTCTTGAGCTTTTGGGCGTTACTTTGACCTCTACGCTCAACTTTGGCTCGTATATCGAGTCCAAGGCCAAACTTGCTGCCAAAAAACTAGGTGTCCTCTCAAAGGTGCGAAGGTACTTCAAGTCTGAACAGTTGCTTACATTATATCAAGCACAGATTCGCACCTGTATGGAGTACTGTTCGCACCTTTGGGATGGATCGGCTAAGTATCAGCTGGAGGCTCTGGAATCGATCGAGAGACGTGCCAAAAGGCTCATAGGCAACGACACTCTTGTGCGAAAAAGACTTCAAAGTCTTGAACATCGCCGAAAAATTGCTAGCCTATCGGTTCTTTATCGGATACACTTCGGAGAGTGTGCGACTGATTTGCATGATCTGATACCATCTTGTCCTTTTTTCTATCGGAATGCTCGTAGCTCGAAGAAGCGACATCGTTTCATGGTTGATGTTCCAAAGACACGAACGAAGAGATTTGACTCTACCTTTGTGATAAGAACGTCTAGGCTGTGGAATACGTTGCCTGAGTGGGTTTTCCCCAATGGTTACAATCTTTGTGTCTTCAAAACGAGAGTGAATCTGTTATTTCTTGGTAAACACGTTCCATCGTAGACCGCATCGTCGCTTAACATCAGGCGAGATGGCGGTCAAGTGTAAACCTATAGAAGTTAAAAAAACTGTTGGAAGCGCGGCAGGGCACAAGCTACCGTTGGTTAAGCCTTCAGACTGCAGTTGACGCACTTCCTGACGATGTTGAGGATGACCGCATTCTGCATCTGACCCTTGTTCCAACCGTCTAGCCATTATTATCTCTTATCTCTTATATATATATATCTATACTAATATTATAAAGAGGAAAGATTTGTATTTTTGTATTTTTGTATTTTTGTATGTATGTAATAAACTCAAAAACTACTGAACCGATTTCAAAAATTCTTTTACCAAAAGAGAGCTACATTATCACTGAGTAACATAGGCTACTTTTATTACGAGAAAAAATTAGAATTACTTTGATTTCTTTACTAAAACCAACGCAAGGTATAAAAAAAACAGCCATAAAATGGCTTTCATCGCATACGCTGCGGAAAGTACCAATGATAGAACAAAACAATGTTCTACAATATTATAAAACGTATGAAAATCTACAAAAAACCTCGCGAGACCATATGTCTAACTACTGTAATTACGTCGCTACAACTGCTTTTTTACATTTTAAAAGAGGATAAAAATGCCGATCAAATTCAGACCATGTTATCCATACATTTGTATTAATTCTTATCCAAATAAACTATTTCGTATTCAAGATTGCTTTAATACCTACTGATTCCTTTTTGAATTATTAAAATCGGACATTGCATTCAAAAGATACTACGAAGTTAAAAAATTCCATCCTGTCGAAATAATAATAAACGACGCGACGGGCCGGCGCGGCGCGCCGACTGTAGCGCGGCGCGGCGCAACGTGGCGGTACATGCCATCGATACAAATCAATGGATGTGCTCTGAAAACCTTGAAATTGGTAATAAATTGCGTCTCAGTGTGTATCGTAAGTGGCTTACAAACAACCAATCTACTTGACCCGTACAATCGCTAGCGGCGAGATTTGCTGTGGTTCTACTTATTTTGGTTGTTGACACCGAATAATGATAGGTAAAAACGTCCGGCGTCCACCTCGTCCTGCAACCGACTAGAACGGAAAGAGTGAGCTCACTCTTCCCAACGTTGACATGATTGTGTGCGCTCTGAAGTTTGGTAGGGCCTATCTTAGGTTCTACGATTTATGGTAATATTATTATTTTGTTTCCGCCGTAATACATTACAGCTAGCCGTTTTGAAAAACAGTGCCTTTTTGTAATGCGGCGGTTCAACGATTAGCCGCATTGTCATTGCGATACGTTCTTCAATAAGGCGGCCCACGTTCAGCCGTATTGTATTACTGCTTATATTATAGGGTGACCAAATTTAAAAAAAACATAATTTAAATAAACAAAATCAAAATTAATTTCATTCATCCGAAAAAACTGACCGATTACTTACGGTATTCCTTAATAATTTTTTTACAACATTTTACCTCTCTCATAAAGTTTGAAAGCCCATAAATTGATATCGGTGACGGTACACCTAAGAAACATGGTGCACTTCCATAGACAAGGGTCTATCATCGAGATTTGACTCCGGGTGGGCTCCCGCCAGAAGCTCTGTGGTCAGCCCTGAGTATCGCTTCTCCATACTCGGCCTGCGATACACTTCGGCTACTTGCATGGCTTGCTCCACTCAGGACCTCCCTTGAGCTTCTGGCTCCCGCATTTTTTTTAATACACTCCAGAGGTAGTAGCGCCAAGACTATATAGTCGGTATGCTCCGAGTCGGATCTGGGTCTCATGTAACCAACCCGGTCGGATTTAGTCTTAACAAGGTGGACGGTGGAAACGAAATAGTTTCCAAGTAACACCCAGGGTGACAAGTGACACTCCAATAATATTGTGTACAATCCCTCCGAACTCCAGAATCCACTGTCACTTTAGCAATTTAGCAACACACTTACAGTACCTATTCAATGCCATAGTTGTTGTTATGTCAGGCAGTGCCATGAGTGTTAAGAATCGGAACTAAAAATTGTGAAAGAGGCGGCTAATCTCTCGCTTTATTACTTTACGGCTAGCCGTGTTGAATGACGTATGGCGTCGAATACATTCCGGCGGTTTTTTAATCAGCCGTATTCAATCCGGCTGATCGTTAAACCGCCGCTTTACAAAACGGCCCTCAACCAACTAAGCCACCAGGTCAGCCAGTTTAATGTTTTTACACTTTAAAGTTTTGGTTTCTAATTTTGATCATTTGGAAAAATTTGGTCATGTACGTTTCGTTTAGCATACCTACTTAACAAAAAATATTGACCCCGTGCGAAGCCGGGACGGGCCGCTAGTGTATATATAAAACTCAAAGGTGACTGACTTAGTGATCTATCAACGCACAGCTCAAACCACTAGAGGGATCGAGCTGAAATTTGGCATGCTGGTAGATGTTATGACGTAGGCACCCGCTAAGAAAGGATTTTGATAAATTCGACCCCCAAGAGGGTTAAATAGGGGATGAACGATTGTATGAAACTTTTTATTCCTTTGAGATATTTGCATGAAATTTCGTATACAATAAGTTCAAGTAAAATCATGAAGGACGTATGAAAGCGTTTTTCAAATTTCAGTCTCCAAGGGGGTGAATTAAGGGATGAAAGTTTGTGTGAATTTTTTTATATCTCTTGGACATATTTGCATGAAACTTCGTAAGCATTTAGGAAACCCGTTCAATTACCCCGCCGGTCACATTCGGTAACTTAAAAACTCAAAAACTACGATCGATTTTACATCTTCTATCTATCTATCTATTTATATATATATATAAAACTCAAAGGTGACTGACTTAGTGATCTATCAACGCACTGCTCAAACCACTAGAGGGATCGAGCTGAAATTTGGCATGCAGGTAGATGTTATGACGTAGGCACCCGCTAAGAAAGGATTTTGATAAATTCGACCCCCAAGAGGGTTAAATATGGAGGGATGAAGGGATGAAGAGGGAATACCCCCAAGAGGGATGAACGATTGTATGAAATTTTTTATTCCTTTGAGATATTTGCATGAAATTTACATCTTGAAAGCCGCGGGCAAAAGCTAGTTATTATATCAGCTGTCTGGCTTCCATACTGCAACCCTTGCTTAGTTTGTCGCTAGATGGCGTGTGAGAAATGTTCACCTAAATTTATAATATGTTTCCAGTTATAATATCGACGTACGAGTGGCTGCTGTGCTACCTGGTCCGCGAGACGCAGGCGCACTACGCGGCGGGGCTGGCGCGCGGGCTCGGCAAGTTCTGGGCGCGCGCCGGGGCGCAGCCGCACCGCTGGCGGGACCTCACCGCGGCCTACGCGGAGTACCTCGCGCTGCGGTACTCGCTGCTCTCCATCGACGGGGCGCAGCCCGACCTCAAGCCAGGTGAGAGCTAGGGCTCCCACGCGGGCTCGGCAAGTTCTGGGCGCGCGCCGGGGCGCAGCCGCACCGCTGGCGGGACCTCACCGCGGCCTACGCGGAGTACCTCGCGCTGCGGTACTCGCTGCTCTCCATCGACGGGGCGCAGCCCGACCTCAAGCCAGGTGAGAGCTAGGGCTCCCACGCGGGCTCGGCAAGTTCTGGGCGCGCGCCGGGGCGCAGCCGCACCGCTGGCGGGACCTCACCGCGGCCTACGCGGAGTACCTCGCGCTGCGGTACTCGCTGCTCTCCATCGACGGGGCGCAGCCCGACCTCAAGCCAGGTGAGAGCTAGGGCTCCCACGCGGGCTCGGCAAGTTCTGGGCGCGCGCCGGGGCGCAGCCGCACCGCTGGCGGGACCTCACCGCGGCCTACGCGGAGTACCTCGCGCTGCGGTACTCGCTGCTCTCCATCGACGGGGCGCAGCCCGACCTCAAGCCAGGTGAGAGCTAGGGCTCCCACGCGGGCTCGGCAAGTTCTGGGCGCGCGCCGGGGCGCAGCCGCACCGCTGGCGGGACCTCACCGCGGCCTACGCGGAGTACCTCGCGCTGCGGTACTCGCTGCTCTCCATCGACGGGGCGCAGCCCGACCTCAAGCCAGGTGAGAGCTAGGGCTCCCACGCGGGCTCGGCAAGTTCTGGGCGCGCGCCGGGGCGCAGCCGCACCGCTGGCGGGACCTCACCGCGGCCTACGCGGAGTACCTCGCGCTGCGGTACTCGCTGCTCTCCATCGACGGGGCGCAGCCCGACCTCAAGCCAGGTGAGAGCTAGGGCTCCCACGCGGGCTCGGCAAGTTCTGGGCGCGCGCCGGGGCGCAGCCGCACCGCTGGCGGGACCTCACCGCGGCCTACGCGGAGTACCTCGCGCTGCGGTACTCGCTGCTCTCCATCGACGGGGCGCAGCCCGACCTCAAGCCAGGTGAGAGCTAGGGCTCCCACGCGGGCTCGGCAAGTTCTGGGCGCGCGCCGGGGCGCAGCCGCACCGCTGGCGGGACCTCACCGCGGCCTACGCGGAGTACCTCGCGCTGCGGTACTCGCTGCTCTCCATCGACGGGGCGCAGCCCGACCTCAAGCCAGGTGAGAGCTAGGGCTCCCACGCGGGCTCGGCAAGTTCTGGGCGCGCGCCGGGGCGCAGCCGCACCGCTGGCGGGACCTCACCGCGGCCTACGCGGAGTACCTCGCGCTGCGGTACTCGCTGCTCTCCATCGACGGGGCGCAGCCCGACCTCAAGCCAGGTGAGAGCTAGGGCTCCCACGCGGGCTCGGCAAGTTCTGGGCGCGCGCCGGGGCGCAGCCGCACCGCTGGCGGGACCTCACCGCGGCCTACGCGGAGTACCTCGCGCTGCGGTACTCGCTGCTCTCCATCGACGGGGCGCAGCCCGACCTCAAGCCAGGTGAGAGCTAGGGCTCCCACGCGGGCTCACCAACTATTCAATAATTTTTATTAATAATCCTACTAAAATTATTAATTCAAAGTATATGGATGTTTGTTGCTGACGTCGTAACTCGGTAACGTTCGAAACTGATCGGGCTGCAATTCAGAATATAGATAGATAGTCTGGAAGAACATATATGCTACTTTTTGTTCCGTTAAAATAACTACGCAATAAAAGCACGAACTACGCGAGTAAAACCGCGGGGCGCTAATGTTTACGTTTAAATTGAATAAAGTAAAACGCAGCGACAGCAGATAGACAGCAGCATCTGACTGTATCTTTCTCGCTCTGATACACTCGACGGTCACGAGTACACCCGAACGAATCTTTCACTTTCAAACATGACGATTCATTCACAGCCTACGAAAAAACCGGGAAAAATCGGTGTGTAGTGCGTGCGACAAAAAAAGTTTTCCCTTGAAAATAAGTTTTCTTTTCAAAAAGAGTTATCATCTCAATGAATGTATTGTTGTGTGTGTCAGTGTTGATGCGTCTGTTCCTGCTGTTCGGTCTGCGGTCGCTGGACGCGCGGCTGGTGGAGCTGTACCAGGGCGGGTTCGCGGCGGGCGCGGCGCCGGCGCGGCTGGTGCGCGCCGCCTGCGCCGAGCTCGCTCACGACCTCAAGCCGGACGTGGTGTCCGTGGCGGACGCGCTCGCGCCCACGGACTTCGTGCTCAACTCTGTGCTGGGGAAGAGCGATGGAAAGGTATGTGTGTTATCTCTTTAGCAACATTTTGGACCAGACGCCACGCTGCATGACGACGCATCTGCGTGCGTACTTGCGTACGTACATGCGGGTTTTTACGCATACGCTCAAGCCCTTCTAATATCAAGCACGGCACTGCGGGGCTCGGTGGTGGTTAGGACGGGTTCGGTGCAGTGCTGAACTGAAGTCGAAATAAAGCCGGCGTCGTGTCGGTGGCGGACTCGCTCGCGCCCACCGACTTCGTGCTTAAAGTCTGTGCTGGGCAAGAGCGATAGAATGTTAGATCTTTAGCAACATTTCGGACTTTGTGTAAGCTATAGGGCGATTAACATACTGCACTACGCTGCATGACGACGCATCTTCGTGCGTACTTGCGTACGTACGTGCGGGTTTTGTACGCATACGCTCAAGCCTTTCCAATATCACGTACGGCACTGCGGGGCTCGGTGTGACATGTACTAGGGCGGGTTCGGCGCGGGTGCCTAGCGCACGGACGACATCGAAAATTGGTCGTACCATTTAAAATTTTGAACAAATTCTGTTACTTTAGGTTCTAATGACGCAACCTTTAACATTTGACATACAGCATATTATGCTGTCACGCAACGAAAGCTCTCAAAAAGAAATTTTTTTTCCCGTTTTTGTAACATTTTTCATTCATGCTCGGCTCCTGTTGATAGTAGCGTAATGTTAAATAACCTATAGCCTTCCTCGATAAATGGACTATCCTACAAAGAAAGAATTTTTCAATTCGGACCATTAGTTCCAGAGATACTTGCGTTCAAACAAACAAACATACAAACAAACAAACTCTTCAGCTTTATAATATTAGTATAGATATGGTAAGTACACGTATTCTTTCTTTTGTTTTACAAACAGAAAATAACGAAAATACAGATCTTAGAACTTTCAACTGCCGTCACTCGATACCGTGAAACAAAAGAAGAAAAAACGTGTACTATGAACTAATATATTTTTTTCATAATCAAACCGACTGACTAATTAGTTTTTTTTGTCGCCTGCAAATACAACGATAGTTCTTAAATTTTAAACGTTGTCAAGTAGTGAGCGCGTCCACTTGGTCAATGCGCTTCGGCCAATCTAATGGTTTATCTGACATAAGATAAATTACGCCTATGTTGTCTGAGTTTTATAGGGTTATATAGGGGACGAACAAGACATGTACTAGATCATAAGCGATACGCCTGCTATAATATGATCATGTGGCTATTTGAAATTGAAGAGTCTATATAATCGCCTCGCTGTACATTTCTTGGTAATGTACAGCGTAGCCCGTAACCGGAATGCAGTAGTGTGCATTATTGTGTTCGACGGCAGAATAACTGGTAAAGGTGTGACACTTCCTTTAGTCGACTCTGCAAAAACTCCTACAACAAAAAGTGATAATTGTAATATTTAATCATGTATTTTTTTTCTTTTACAGCTATACCAGAACTTGCAGAAAGCGTTCTTCAGTCATCCAGGCACGTTCGAGCGCGCGTCGTGGTGGCGCGAGGTGGTCAATATACCGCACTCCAAGCTCTAACCCGCAGATAGAACAATTATTAATTATTATAACTAACGGCCAAATATTACCATGTGATGGAGACGTGTCCTTGCGCGCTCCGGGAAGTTTTAATGTTACATTTTATGCACAGTTCGACAAGAAAACGACATAGTCGTCACTATTCCACGACTATGACAAAATACGTAGTTCTGTTTCATCACTGGCCTTGTTTCGTCTTTTAGAGATGGTTTGGTTAGTCTCTTTTTTGTCAGAGGTGTTTTGAAAGTTTCTTATGAAACTCTGCTCTCACGACAAGTATCTACAATTTTTTTTAATGAAAACCAGAGATTGAACTGCATTATATTGCATTAGAACTGCTTATGTCCATCATTCGACTAAAATATGCCGATGATGATGAAGACGTAGACGACTAACTGTTTGTGAGAGCTTTATTTAAGAAATGTTTTTTATAGACGAGGCGTAAATGTTTTTTGTAGGTGATAATTTCAGTTCACTGGATGTGAATCAAACTATTATCTCTGACGGGATGTACCTACATGTTATTTTGTTTTTAAAATAACCTCTTTTGTTGATGTTTACACTAAAAAGAGCGTCTCTGAAAAAATAAAAGTTTCTGAATTATAATATAATTTGTCGGATTGTGTTCGTATTTTTAAATGTGAGGAGTGAGGTCACAGGTTTTTCGTGACGTAGTAACGTTTTACCGAACTTTATTGGTTATATCGTATGTTAAATATTATGTTAAGAATTTTAATGTTGCTCATTTAATGCGACAAAAATTTACGAGGTAGTTATATCCTGGTCACGGCACCAAAATATATAATTTAATTTTACAATAATTAATGCAATGCATTTAACTGCGTTTAATTCTACAGAATAACTGTCGTACAAAATGTGTACCTATGTTAGTAGTATTTATTCCATACAACTTATTTGTAATAATTTATTTTTCAAGTAATTCTTTGTTTGAAGCATTGATATTTTTCTACATAATGTTTTAATCACTGTTTAGTCTTAGCAATTTTAAATATTAATGCACTCTGCATTTAGGTGGCTAGATTTGTTTCTATTATTATTATATGATAATAATTATTAATTATGGATATAACAGGTTAATCTACTACTATCCAGTCTACCACTACCTACAAATGCTTTTGTAAGTTACGTTGTTTTGCTGTGCTCTGGAATGTTAATGTATTTTTTAAATGTGATTTTTCCTTGTTAGAACATAAGTAATTATTTTAATTTTACTGCCATTAACTATTTACATAATAGCACAATGTATTAAGAACTGTTATCAGTTTCTATTGCGGGTTTATAGACAAATAGACAGATTTCCATTTATTGCCTTTTCAGACTTATCATATTTTTTATGTATGAAATGTGTTTAGGTATTTTTTTTTTATTAATACATAGCGTAAATAAATTCCAACATTATGTTTACTGTACATTGCTATATTAATAAAAATCTAATATTTATATTATTACAATATGACTTTACATGTCTATTATTATATTATCTCCGATATCGATCAATATTATAATGTGATCAGTTTATAAATAAATTTTATGATCTTCGTTCGATTTTCGAATTTTATTTATATTTTATTAAAAAATGGATATGTCTCGATCCTTCAATCAGATTGAAGCGTTCAACTTTCGTGAGATTAAATAGCTTGCAAATAGTTTTGATATTATATATGAGATCTATGTAGCATTCCTGGTTCTGCTATAATAAATGTATCGTGTTCTTGTGACATTTTTTTATAAAAAAGAAATGCAAGTCTATTGAAGTGAAATTAAAATTCAGTATTTGTAAATATTATCATGTTTAGATAATGAATATAGATGCGTAAACCGATTAAAGTCATTATATTGTGTCATTTTCATTATTGGGTGTATAAAAGTACATATCTCCATTTTCAACAATTACTTGTTACTTAGAATCTTGTTGTGCGGGCTGTAGTAAAGTCTAAATGTAACGGTGATTTGACTCCGGCTTGAAAGTTTGATTAAAATTTCGATTTATAAGTTTTTGGTCAGATCTTTTAACAAACATTAAATATGTACACAAAAAATAAATTAAATTAATATGAAATCGTAGTATCGAATCAGAATCAAGAGGCATGTTTTCAAAGTCTGGGATTATCGAATGTGGATATGTATTTCATTGAAATGAACTATTTATGAATGCAAATACAACGGTTATTGCAATTACCGTTGTAATAATTAATTTACTAGTGTTTTTGGTGTGGAACTATAAATATTTTACAAGATGGCCGCCTAACAAGTATTCGGCGTTCGTTATGATGTTGCCATTATCAAATTTTAGTGTTGTTTCGTGTTTCTCATCTGGCGGTTAAATGAAATATATCCACCGCAAATATCAAATTTTGAACCAATTTCAACTTGAGTACAAATACTGTACCAAAGTAGGTATTTCCGTCTCCGTATACAGATAGAGCAATCCACGAAGACGCGCCCCACTATTCCTCATAACCGTTTATAGTATGTGTGCAAGCTTCCGTCAATGTTTGAGTGTTATCGGTACACACTAATCTATGTATATAAAAATCAATGCCACTTTTCGTTGTTATTGAACTCCTCCTAAACGGCTGGTTGAATGATTTTTTTTGTATACGTTTGGGTAGGGCCCTGGACGGCTTAGAATCACAAATCAGCCCGGCAGATGGCGCTGCAGTTGATATCTAGGTTATTATTCGAGCGAAGCCGGAGCGGGCCGCTAGTTACCTATGAATGCACACGCACAGCGCACACTACAATGACTGGTGAATGGTTCGCGACTGACGCTCGGAGCAAACACGATTGGTGGATACGAAAATTGGTGGGGCGCGTCTTCGTGGATTGCACTATCTATAATATCGCGTCTACCGTATGTGGTTATTGAGCTAAGGCTCAAGTAAGTAACTTTTTAGTGGTGCTAACGTTTTCTGTCTATTATTTCGTTACACATGCTATCATTCTATTCCACCTTTGATCCTAACTCCAATTCAAATCGATTTCGACTGCGGTCACGATACGGTCTTCTCATATTATCAGTAGTCAGCACACTCGTAATAAAGATGTAAAAACTTGATTAATGTTAACTGCGATTCGACTTAAACTTAAATGAAGGTTTTTTTAAATAACCTTCAAAAGATTTTTTTTTAATAACCTTCAAAATTTTCTGATATATACTGAATTGCTAGTGTAACAATACTATTATTATTAAGAGAAAACTTTTTTTATTTACCCGACAATTTCGATATTGGTACTTGTCTTTTTATAGTCCAGTCCAGTCTGTTGTACACCATAAAATATATTTTTAAATGTCATTATGTAAAAGTGTACCTTTGAAAAAAATAATGCCATGTTATATTTTAAAACTAGCTTTTATTGTATACGTTTTCAAAACTAAGCAACACTTGCACAAACAAGAATCCTAAATAAAATTGTTTTTTTACAAAACTTTAGGTCTACTATCAAAAGATTATATATATATAGTGTTGAGATTAATAGTTGTACTAGATTATTTGTCGCCTGCGCAGGCGATAAATATGGTGTCCCACTCTAGAAGTGCCTTCCTCCTATTCTATAGTTAATGTATCTGTCTATTGTTACAGTATTTTCTAAGTGTTTGTTTATGTTGGAAGAATTAATTTCTCAATTTTTATGAAAATAAATGGATTTATGAAATTATCTTTGTTTTTTCATTTTTAGATGTAAACGCCGCGCCGTACTTATTACAAAATTATCTCGAGTTAAGTTTTGTTTCTTTAACAACATCATATACGTGTTTAACCTCTATACCGATTAGACTTTTTTAACTGAGAAAATAATTGACAACTAACCGAATTAACGTATTTAACTATTTAGAAAATTAGAATTACCTCGGTGTAGAGCCCTTTATCTTATTAATGTTATAGATGCGAAGGTTTGTTGGTCAATCATGTAGTAAGAACCGAAGGGACTAATTGACATTTGAAGCTGTGATACCGGGACTAGTTTTTCACAGAATTGCCAAATGTATGAAAAATTTGTGTCGGCCTGCGACTTTGTCCGCGTAGAATTTTGAAAGTGGTTATTATACAGGGTTATTGGTAATCAGCCTGCATCCTTTTAAGGGCATGTTCTGTATATTTAAATAAACAACTTTTGTTCTACAACTTTAGTTAAAAGTCAATACATTCATCAAAAAAAAATAGTTAAGTTTTTGTTGTCCTCTCTAGCACTACTTAGCTCTATGCGCGGCGCGGCGCGGCGCGGCGGTTCATTCATCTGCGCATGTAGTAAAACAGCTGAGTCCAAAGTGCGTAGCAAACGTTGCTCGCGTAATTAACTTTGTAATACTTCACCACGCTTAGATTTGGTTTCAAAAAGTAAGAGAAGTACATGGGTACTTAGGTTTAAAAAATTACAAATCAAGATCGTCAGCAATAAAATCCGTTATGAAGTTAGTATCAGTAATACTGATAAGTCAATTTTAATTACCTAGGTAGTTTGAATTTTGAAAAATATCATAGCCATCTAAATCATTTGCTTATTTATTTAATTTATGCTGGTTTTCTCTCGATTTTTTCATTCACCGTCAAAGCCAGGGACGATGACAAACTTACACTAGGAAACCATTGGCACCGAGATGAGCAGGCGGGATTCAAACCTACGATCTCACAATCGTAGTCACACTCACTATCGGCTAGTTTTACAGAATTAGCGTAGAAATGTTTTTTTAGATTTAGCTTGGATTTCTTAAAAAAAGGGAGGCCGACGATATTTAGATAAACTATGTAGCTACTTAACAAGAGATAAACTCAGCATGAGACTCAGTCTAGGTACTTTCGCCTGCCTCGTTTTCGTTGCTCCGGCAGCTGGCCCACGAGAGTAGGTATTTTAGTGTGTGTGTGTTATCAAACTCTCGTCTGTTCACGTAATCATAAACAATACTACCATAGTAAAAACAAAATGTTTTTTTCACATACCTATCACACGTTTACGCAAGATCTTCTCGAAGCTGCAAGTCCCGCGGGTCCGCGGGTGGCGGTGAGAATCACGCACAAAACTTTCAAAATAGTCAGTCACCAGCAGTTCCAACACAAAATCCACACCGAAAGATGAATTGTTCATTCACACGTCACGCGAGATAAAACATCACTTCTCCTAACTTGGTGGAAAGTTACTGGACTCGCGCTCGTTTCGATTCGCTACTAATAGTCGAATTTTTGAATTTTCCTACATACGTTTAGCTGCGCCCGCGCAGCGTCCCGTCTCCCTTTTCCTTTTTCTTTAACGCTGCCGCGCTCGGTGCAGTGTTGCCAAATCAGTGATATAAGAAATGACCAAACTCTTTCAAAAGTGGCTAGAATGTTTAAGATTTTGTAGTCTCAAAAGTGGCTAACAATTAGGTAAAAAAGAATAAAGAGATAGCAGTATTTGAAACAATTGATTAGTTATCTAAATTAAAGTTCGCAAAGAAGGTTTTTAAGACTTATTATTTACAAGGAATTTTGTGTAATTTTGCAATTGTGTGAGTATTGCGGCAATAAACGAAAAATCAAAGAGGTTCTCGGTTTCACCCGGCGGGTGAGTATTTGCGCAAGACTCCATAGACAATATTGTTCATTCATAAAAGATTACGGACAATAAGTGCTATGGAATCGAAAAATATTCCGTACCGAACTAATTCGTTTTATTAAGATGTGGTTTATGCCTTATTTATTATCGTCAATAGCTAAAAGTTGCTAAATCTGTGGCCAAACTATTTAGCCACTAAGTTATGAAATTTATGGCAAAAACAGAAAGTTGTTAGATATAGCCACAGAATAGCTAACTTGGCAACACTGGCTCGGTGTCGGCGAGCGTTGAACAGAGCCCCGGCCCGGGGGTGTACCTTGTGTGTGACCTTGAGTTGCTCGCTGCACGCGGCGTGTTGCGGTACATAGGTACCTACGAACGATACGTTGTGTCGAGGATCGAGGACGACACAAATGAAAAGACACATTTATCAATGAAAAACTCCTAATCCACTATCGTTTAATACTAATTCACCAGACTTAGGAGATGCTACAAAAATGCGATTAGTATTTGGATACCTACTTAAGTTTAAAAACAGTACCTACATACCTACCTAATTGTAACTACGAACAAGTCCATCAGCATTAAAATCGTTTAATAAATCGTATCACAGTTACTATTTTCTTATCTGTGTCTGTACTAGTAATTTAAGTAGGTAGTTATTAATAAGTAATTGTGTAATGAAAACTAGGTAGGTACTTACAAAACGAAACACAAACGTCAAACACCAGCTGCACTTCAGTAACTTGGCTCACGATCATGTTTTGTTTCTTTCTCGTTCTGGTATTTATGTACCTACTCACGCAGAGGACGCAGAGACTACAAGCACATACCTGCATCGCTCTGCCCATCTCAGTCGTGTCTGGTTGATACCAACTTAGCGAGCGCAGCTGCTGTAGTGTAGACTGTTGTTAGTACCTACCTAAATAATATTGTTTTTAACCCCCGACAAAAAAAAGGGGTGTTATAAGTTTGACGTCAATAACTGTCTGTATGTGTGTGTCTGTGCGTGCGTGTCTGTCTCTGGCACCGTAGAGCTCAAACGGATAAGCCGATTTCGATGAAGGTTTTTTATTTGAAGGTTAATTTCCGTGCGGATGGTTTCATCTACGTTTGGTCAATATCCATTCAAGATGGCCGCCTCCACCAAATGGCCGATAAAATTATTTCTTCACAACCTACCTCAATATGGGTATCAAATGAAAGGGCTTGACTAGTAGAATACTATGCACTATGACAAATTTCGAATCCAAGATGGCCATCTTGGATGGCTACCACAAAATGGCGAAATACATTTCTTTTTCACAAATCCCTCAATATGGGTATCAAATGAAAGGGCTTGACTAGTACAATTTTATACAGATTACAAATCCGAGGTAGGTAGTTAGGGGTAAATATTTTTTTAAATTTTAAATTTAGTGTTGCCAAATCAGTGATATAAGAAATGACCAAACTCTTTCAAAAGTGGCTAGAATGTTTAAGATTTTGTAGTCTCAAAAGTGGCTAACAATTAGGTAAAAAAGAATAAAGAGATAGCAGTATTTGAAACAATTGATTAGTTATCTAAATTAAAGTTCGCAAAGAAGGTTTTTAAGACTTATTATTTACAAGGAATTTTGTGTAATTTTGCAATTGTGTGAGTATTGCGGCAATAAACGAAAAATCAAAGAGGTTCTCGGTTTCACCCGGCGGGTGAGTATTTGCGCAAGACTCCATAGACAATATTGTTCATTCATAAAAGATTACGGACAATAAGTGCTATGGAATCGAAAAATATTCCGTACCGAACTAATTCGTTTTATTAAGATGTGGTTTATGCCTTATTTATTATCGTCAATAGCTAAAAGTTGCTAAATCTGTGGCCAAACTATTTAGCCACTAAGTTATGAAATTTATGGCAAAAACAGAAAGTTGTTAGATATAGCCACAGAATAGCTAACTTGGCAACACTGGCTCGGTGTCGGCGAGCGTTGAACAGAGCCCCGGCCCGGGGGTGTACCTTGTGTGTGACCTTGAGTTGCTCGCTGCACGCGGCGTGTTGCGGTACATAGGTACCTACGAACGATACGTTGTGTCGAGGATCGAGGACGACACAAATGAAAAGACACATTTATCAATGAAAAACTCCTAATCCACTATCGTTTAATACTAATTCACCAGACTTAGGAGATGCTACAAAAATGCGATTAGTATTTGGATACCTACTTAAGTTTAAAAACAGTACCTACATACCTACCTAATTGTAACTACGAACAAGTCCATCAGCATTAAAATCGTTTAATAAATCGTATCACAGTTACTATTTTCTTATCTGTGTCTGTACTAGTAATTTAAGTAGGTAGTTATTAATAAGTAATTGTGTAATGAAAACTAGGTAGGTACTTACAAAACGAAACACAAACGTCAAACACCAGCTGCACTTCAGTAACTTGGCTCACGATCATGTTTTGTTTCTTTCTCGTTCTGGTATTTATGTACCTACTCACGCAGAGGACGCAGAGACTACAAGCACATACCTGCATCGCTCTGCCCATCTCAGTCGTGTCTGGTTGATACCAACTTAGCGAGCGCAGCTGCTGTAGTGTAGACTGTTGTTAGTACCTACCTAAATAATATTGTTTTTAACCCCCGACAAAAAAAAGGGGTGTTATAAGTTTGACGTCAATAACTGTCTGTATGTGTGTGTCTGTGCGTGCGTGTCTGTCTCTGGCACCGTAGAGCTCAAACGGATAAGCCGATTTCGATGAAGGTTTTTTATTTGAAGGTTAATTTCCGTGCGGATGGTTTCATCTACGTTTGGTCAATATCCATTCAAGATGGCCGCCTCCACCAAATGGCCGATAAAATTATTTCTTCACAACCTACCTCAATATGGGTATCAAATGAAAGGGCTTGACTAGTAGAATACTATGCACTATGACAAATTTCGAATCCAAGATGGCCATCTTGGATGGCTACCACAAAATGGCGAAATACATTTCTTTTTCACAAATCCCTCAATATGGGTATCAAATGAAAGGGCTTGACTAGTACAATTTTATACAGATTACAAATCCGAGGTAGGTAGTTAGGGGTAAATATTTTTTTAAATTTTGTACTTCAACTTGATTACTTAGCACAAAAGTAAAATGAATTTAACTACTTATTATTTCGTCTATCAGCATTAAAACTTACCTACGTAGGCTATTACGTAGGTACCTATTTAGGTTATAGGCTAGTTGAGCAGATTTTTGAGCGCCGCACGTGACTTTTCGAATAAAGGTTCCTGGTTGCTGGTGCTGGTGTAGATTATTGCGTTAACGTGCCTACAATTCGAACGAAGCACAGTGATGTGAGGCCGGCCATAGATCGTAGAACCCAAGATGGGCCCTCCCAAACTTCAGGGCGCACGCAATCATGTCAACGTTGGGAACAGTGAGCTCACTCTTTCCGTTCTAGTCGGTTGCAGGACACGGTGGACGCTGGACGTTTTTACCTATCATTATTCGTTGTCAACAACCAAAATAAGTAGAACCACAGCAAATCTCGCCACTAGCGATTGTAGGGGTCAAGTAGATTGGTTGTTTGTAAACCACATACGATACACACAGAGACGCAGTTTATTACCAATTTCAAGGCGCTCAGGCCACATCTATCGATGAGACCGGCGACCTGGCAGCTCAGACAACAACACCGCTACCGCGTTTGATCTAGCGGCCCGGGTACCAATTCTTTGTCAAGCTCTTTCACCCGGTACGATTAATGTGCCGGCGGTCCGTCTTGTTAACAGTTCTAATACTAGTACCTATCACCAAAACACTAGATAGGTATTGCGAAACAACCTGACGCATTCGCCGGAAGCGGCGGCTACATTGTCGTTGTGGTGGAGATGGTGGGAGCGAAAACTCACACCATTTCTGTATGTACCTACCCTATGTTAACCTATTAGCACGGCATTGTAACGAAAACGAACCATTAAAACAAAAACAAGTCGATTCGCGTGCGTTTCGATTTACTACTAACAGCCAAATGTACAAATTTGGTTTTGATCTGTAGGCACGTGGAGCCGCCTCCGTGCAGGCCCCGCTACCCTTTCATTTGCCTTGACGGCACAGTGGTAACTATTATCCTATCTGTAACATCGTGCCTACTGTCGGCGAGCGTCAAAGAGAGCGCGCCTGCTTGTTGCGGGCACGTGTATGAAGAGTTAAATGGTTTTAGACAGGACAAATATATTTTCTTTATTTTGTATGAGAAAAAAAATATTTGAATTTTTAAAAACCGTAGAACAAAAGTTGTCATATGTAATGTCCTTAACATGCCCTTAAAAGGATGCAGGCTGATTACCAATAACCCTGTATAAGGAGTTCTGCATTGTTTGTGGATAAAGTAGCCTATTTGGTATTTGATTTCCAAATATCAGTTTGATCTCTTCGGCGTTTACATTGTGATCGAGCAATACGTAAATTCGTTTTAGGGTTTAGGATTACGATAAAAAAAATCAAATATATTTTTCACAATTATTTATTGACCAAAGACACGTAACATTCAGATGGGGGGTACAAAAGTGAAGGAAAGGGTGGTACAATACGTGGGAGAATTCCAAAAAGTGCACAATTTATTATTTTAGTGCAGTTATATAGACATAACAAATCTCAGAGGTGAGCCTGTATCATTACCAAAATATGTATCGTTTATTTTGTTCCATACAATCTACAAATATTATTCCCAGCATTGTTGATACGTTTTCAGGATGTAAATATAAACATGTGAAAGATAGTTCTCGATTTCGTTACATATGGCGCCAATTTTACAAACATTGTGTACAATTTCTCCAATAAAATTAAACATTGGCGTTATCTATTGCCAAATTGACAACTCTCTTTGGCAGATCTATTTGCATCTCGAAAATATATCTCTTTAAAAAAAGTCGCAATCATATGTATGTCACGGGACAGGGTCATGAATGGAAAGTCGATTTGTACCTATATCAAGCAACATGTTATAAAGATTGTGTTCGTCTCGTTAGCACACGAGAGCAACGCGAGTGAGACCAAAATAATAGTACTATTATGTAATGCCACATATATTTAAGTATGTCACAAATGATATTTTACCTATACTGGAATGATTGGGCAATTTTTCTTTTAGACCAAATATTTGCATGAAACCAACGTTGTCTGCAAAACTTTCTAGGTGACATAGAAAATTCGAGGAGGTCCAATCTTTTGTCTAATATACCTGTGTACCGCTATCGGAGAGTGTGATACTGATTTTTTATTAATTATCCGACAAGGTCGACCAACTAATTACATTCCACTATAAGTAAAACTACCTCGATGGCGCGTTTTGTTTGGGGTCACATTGTTGCAAGAAAGACGACATAGAGTGAACATTTTTTTTGTAATGACCCTTTTGTATGTGGATTTACCAAATTCAAATAGCTGCCTTATTGGATGATTAGGTACTATAGTTAAAACTTGAGTCTGTCTTCAGGATAACATAGGGTTGTTTCATATCTGGATTACAACTAGCCCTTAGAACAGCGTCTCAAATTGAAATGCTGTAATGAGGCTGCGCAGTCCACAATTTTCGTAATAAAATACAGACTATAAAAGCGCCGCATTTCTGGAAATCAACTTCAGAGAATTCATCTTAAAACAGAGAAACGGAATTACTGAACCACATAATATTTACAAAAGTTGACAGTTTTAGAGCTACCTACCACACAGTCCATCGATGGCAACCAACAAACTTAACCAATACACGAGTATTACAAAGATAGTAGGCGGCGGGCGGTGTGTCCGTCGAAATCGTATAATCTAACTCATTATAAAAAGTCACTATTAAGAAATTGGTCCTTCAATCCTTTTGACCGTTACGCTAAAAATTATCAGCTGTAATCTGAATAGCAACTAGTTTAGCATAAAATTATTAATACTTTGATATATATAACAACAAATATTTAAAGAAATGTATTGTTTACATATTTGTAATGTGTATATTCTGTTTTTATAACCTACCTATTCCTATAATACTTTTATTCGACCATTTGATGCAAAACAAAAATAATATATAGCAACGGGGTAGTATGCAATCAAGACCATTTAGAACTTTGTGAAGCTATGGTCTTCTAGGTAGGACTCTTTGCAGAGTACGCCTGATGAAGTACCTCACCTCCTGCCTGTAAACCTGCTAAAATTCATGCATGTTTCCAGAGACATCATAGGGAAAAGAGATGAATCATCTTAAAGCTCTGTCAGCGGAATGCAATGGATAGGTGGTGATTGGAAAACCTCCAAATTGAAATAGCTACGTGGCACTGTGCTGCTATAGACAGGCCTGCGCCTGATGGTAACATGCCCCGTTACTCTATTTAATATTAAGCGCTGCTATTTTCGTTTTTCCTTCACCTTTCATGTTTCGTCTCACTAAACACGCCTTTGTCATTGATAGGACAATCTGCTGTTTACGTGCAATTTCCGTATTTTGACATAAAAATTCAGGTAAATATTTTTTGGTGACATTATAGTAATAAGATGTCCATAGTAGATATCTAGCACACCGTTTAGAATTTTCATATAATGTCTCATTGATCACTTCGTTATTGAAAGATCGTATGCAGTACTAGGTGGAAGAATCATAATAGATGCTTTCTTAGAGTTTCCCTTTTCAGGATTGATCGACAGACGTTCATGATTGGTTGGTCGTTGATGGCGACCAATCACCATCGATGGCAAGTGTGCAAACGCATAGGTACATAGATAAATGCATTGTAAACTATGACATATGATGCTCGTTTCTACAAACTATAACTTATACTTATGAGTATGTCAGCGAATCCTCATATCGTTAGTATAATTAAATTAAAAATAGTTACTAAACGTTACAATCTAATTCTACAACCTTCTTTAAGTACCAACCGTAGACAGTCTTCGAAAATATTTATAAAAGAAACGGTAATAACTGAAGGCACAACTTTGCTGCTTACAGAAACTATATTAATCCTAACTCCATCGTATAATTATTGTTACATATGTATGTTAAGTAACCCCCGTTGTGACAGGAGGGTCAGGTTCTAATTACGAACAACTTTTGCTATCTATTTGCCAGGATCCTGGTAATCGACAGTGTGGTCGAAGATGATTGACGCTGACTTAGCAGATACATATTCTCTCTCGCCTTGAAAACTTCTGGATTACACGTCCTAGGGAACAACGATGTTGGCAATTTATTCCAATATAGGTACGGCTGTACGCTGTACGTATGAGAAAGTGGATCCCAAACCGTTTGGAAACCGTTTCCCAAAAGTTTTTGGAAGAAGTACAATGTAAGGATAGTTTACAAATATATGCACATTTTGTAGAGTCCTAGGATCATGTAATGGAACAGCAGATTTGTCGCCGTTTCTGGGTTGCCAAAGTTGGAACGTTATTCATAACACTGATTTTAGAAAGCCATTCCAAGGAGCCCTAGAAGTAGCCCTACTGTGTTCTTAATTGATCCATCGTTTACATCATTTAAGGGACTAAAACAAATATCGAGTAGGTCATACATGAAGTGCTACATTTGTCCCGTACAACAAAATACCTATATAAGATTGGCTCAACAAGTGTAGGTACTACTTCATATTATATCCCCGAATCGTGTTACTTGTCACTCTATATAAGTTAATAACAGGGCGCGAGCGAGAAAGAACAAGACACCTCGATTCATTTGACGTCAGACATTGTTTTTGCATTTCTGATACACATTTTTTTTGGGGTCATGTCCTACCCAACAATATCTAAATTCCAGCCTTCGTAGTTAATTACGGTATCTTCAATTCTTCATCTAGGCCAAAGAAAATCTCGCGTTGATCGCCTCTGAGGCCTTTCGTGCTTCAAACAATTCTAGACCCCGCAACACATTGAAGCCAACGAATTTTTGCAACTAAGTTACATTGATGAACCCACGACCTCCGGTTCCGCGGCAGACTTCCTAAGATCAACTAGACCAACTAAGCCATGAGACCAATAAAGATGGGTGATCAGTCCATCATGATGATCTAATTTTGGAGTATTCGTCTTTAAACCCATCAAGGATTATTTCTTGTTTAACCTTAAGTTTCATCAAGATTTGTTTCACTATTTGAAGCGGACGAATGCATCAACTACGCTCTTCCTAAGTTTAACACACATCTCATGAGCATAGAAAAGATATGTTCTATCTGGAAGTCTCTGTGTCATTTGCATGTATTAAAATCTTTGTAATTATATCTGTAAATAATCTATTCAAATTAACTTATCTGTTCTGTTTCCCATTAGTAAAACTTACACAGTTTGGGGCTCGATAGTGCAGTGTGAAAAATGTCAACCAATAAATATATTTCGGTGGTTATGCGAATTAGGTTGTCTTTTTGAAATATCTACTTGTTTCCATCTTAGATGTACGCGTATATCTGGTATTTGAGTGAATATACAATAATAAACTTTGAACTTTTGGTTATAACAATCTACTTAAGCTCATATGTTTCCTTACTTTTAGCCTTGTTTCTTTTTTCCTTAGCTTTAGCCTACTTCCTTTTTTGCTTAGCTATAACCTATGTTCACCTTTTCCTTTTTTACTCAGCTTTAACTCTATCTTGAGCCTTTTCCATTTTCCTTAGCTTTAGCTATATCTTTTAGCCTTGTTTGCATTTTCCTAAACTTTAGCCTATTTCATTATTAAGAAAATAGCTTTAGTCTAGTTCTCTTTTGACGTGATAACGTCTTATAATTCGGTGAAGCCGGCTGCACGCCCGCAAAACATGACGTCATGTAACGTTACCGTTACTGTTAGTTCGTCGTCCGTGCCATGCGGACGAAGCTGAGCGCTGAGGGCGCCACCCGCCGAGTCGAGCGGTATGCCTACTGGCGCTATCAGCGTACTGATTTCTTAAGACGTTGTCACGTTTAACTATCGTCAGTAAACCGACTTTACAGACAACCATTTTTTTTTCTTAGCTTTAATCTAGTTCACCTTTTCCTTAACTTTACCTTTAGCATTGCTTGATTGTTCTTTACCTTTAGTCTAGTTCGCTTCTTTAGATTCACGTTTAATCTTTTTTCATTTTTCCTTAGCTTGAGCCTAGCTTTCTTTTCCTTAGCTTTACCTTTATCATTGCTTACTTTGTTATAGTTGTTGTGTATGTTGTTTACTATAGTACCGATCGCTATTTTCTTAGCTTTAGCCTAGTTCTTTTCATCATTTGTATTGCCTTTCTTGTTGTCTTGTTTTTTTATCTTTAGTCACACTGATGTGTTAGTTTCTTCTTATGTAGGTATTGTTCAACTGCTGTGGTTTCTAAGTTTCTGTAGTACAAGTATTATTTAGTTCTGGGCTAGACAGCGGTATGTGCAAACTGTGTGCTAATTATAATTTATTATTATAGGTATGTGTTGGAGTGGTGCTGTCAGGTTACTACGCATTTATTTCAATGTAATTGAAATAAGAAGTTAGTTCTGTTTTGCAGTGTTTCCCTGATCCTTAATGTTATATTTAATTATAATTCTATATTTTTAGTACGTTAGTAAATTATAACAACAGTAGTATTGAAACCTTGTTTTGAGATTAGACGTAAAATATCAGTTTGTAAGTAATGTAATTATTTGGTGTGAATCATGTTGCAGTTCGTGATTTGAAATGTATCGTGTTTTGTATAAAATCTAATACAAAACTGTTCGAAATTACATGAACACGGTTCCAATTTTACGAATTTTTATTACATTTTTCATTGTTTCAGTAAAAAAATTAAAATACGTAAAAAATACATAGTTGCAATGTTCCATTCACATTACGATACCCGAATACGATAAAATGTTCAACTGTGCAAAGTGCTTCATAGAAAATCGTGACTATTCAACATTTCACTAAAACTTTCGTGAGTATCCGTATCAAATAAAATTGCTACAGCTGACACTTGAATTGCAGTAAACCAATTTTTTACTAATCTGGAATACTACTGATTCTGCGAACCTACATTTTCTTTGGGCCATATTATTTATAGCAGTTGTATATGGATTTTAACCTATTGGGAGTACACTTTTTAAGAGTATTCTCGTGACCACAGCCGTTAAGTAGTTATAACGCTGCCGAAACGTCGAGAAGGTTGTCAACAATAATTTAGACTACGATTACCTAAGTTCTGTGTAATGTGTTATATACCTAATAGCAGTTTGCAGTCAACATAGACTGCAGCGTCATCAGAGGCAAACAACTAAAAACTAGAAGAAACTAAAAAATCCGAGGAAATTTATCTATGTCTCACAAGTAGAATGTCAGATAAAGTGGAGTGTACCTATTGGTGGAAGTGTCAGGGAAAAACAGACTCAGCACTTCGATAATTAGACTGAAATTCTGTATTGCTCTTTAGGTACAGTATTCCTTGATTACAGTCACTACTTCGATACTTTGTCGACCAGTTTATCCGAGTTTATTTTAACTGTAATTCAAGTCAGTCGTAGCAACTATATTTGCTGTTATTTTTTTAACGGCTAAATTGTCCCCAATCTAACTATTGTCGCTATCCGAAACGGTGGAACTCGTCATTCGTATCACAGGGTTCTGCGTCGAATCGCTCGAGTCGCATTCCACCATCAGGATCTCATCCGGACTCTCATTTCTGTCTGAATTACTTTCCGTATACGTCCCTGTAGGCGACTTATCCTCAATAACCGCTTTTAGGTAAGATTCCCTATCCATAATAGTTGTATCTCTGGCTAAAGCGAGCACATCTAAAGACATCATGCTCTTTGACTTGTCTGATCTAGTTATAGGTGGGTTTGTGTGTTCGAAAATGACTTCTCGACTGATGGATTTGGTCCGTGTTAAGTTAGTGTCGTTAGTCCAGCTGTCGCTTGGTGGCGTGCGACCTTGGTTCGTGCTCGTTGAGGGCGCACTAGCGTTTCTTGGCGAACTTGCAGTAAATTTGGACCTCTTTTGCTGATTACTCTCCTTCATCATCAGTAATTGGTCGAGTTTGTTGATGGTTTCATTCAATTCCAACGTCCAAGCTTCGTCTGTTTCCACATCCTTATCGATAGGTTTCGCTGCCAGCTCACGAACGCGCAATCTGAGCTCTTGTAGGCTGGAATCTTCATCTGGAGTCTTATTTTCATCGTGTACAGGGTCTCTTTCGGCTCCGACACCGGGTTCTCTGGGGCCGACGGGAATGAATTCTTTACCTGGGGGGTATTCGCCCCGTCGTCGGTGGATTTCTTCAGATATTTCCTCTAAAGCTTTAAGAGACTTGGAGTATCTATACTTTGCGTCTGCGATGAGACGCTGCAGTTTTCCTATCTTATCGTTTTGAGCTTGCAACTCCTCATCGCAGAGTTTCTTCTCTTCGAAGTAAACTCGGGACTTTATGATGTTCCGTTTCAGGTTGTCTTCTAGTTGAGCTACCTGAAAAGTTACAACACGAAATCAAAATTACTTGACAGATTTCCTTTTATTACAAACAAAAACCAGAACCAGACATAATACAGATAATGAACCGACTACTTTGTTTCTTGAATTTATATTGTACTAATGTAAGTTTTCAGTAATGAAATGAGATGCAAAGATTTATTTTTGATTCTCAGTCTCAAGCCAGGAAAGTAGATCTTAAAACACAAAACAACTTCCAAGTGCTGATTATACGTTGGAGTGTAGCTCAAGTGTGAGGTTTGACGTACCTTTCGATCTGCCGCGATACAAGCTGCCGCTTTCTTCTGATGTTCGCGCCCGCTTTCCGCTTTGCGTTTCTCTGCGTCCATAACCTAAAATACAAAACTATATGAATGCTAGCATGGCGGTATTCACCCGTACCAATGGTATCACGTATCGATACAATATGTATAAGGAGCCATCTTTATGTCTCCACTCCTGAGATTTTCAGCCTTCTCTCACAAGGAAAGAGTCAAGGTCATAAAGCCGTGGCGCCGAATTAATTAGGTAAAGTCTAGTAAAAGGGTCTTTATTTTTTTCTCTATTACTATCTATTGCAGGTTTGCACTTGACCATCATCTCGCCTTATGTTAAGCGACAATGAAGCGCCCCTATCTAGAAGAAACCGATTCATTGTAAATCTAGACTTGAATTCACCTCGTTTAGTCTCGTTTGGGCATACCGACTAAGGCAACGTATTCCATAGTTTGGACGTTTGATCATGGAGATGACTTTGCCCTTTTTTCTATCGCACTATTCGTAACTCTAAAAAGGATATCATTTCATGTTCCTTCTTATTACGAAATTGGAGTCAAAGAGTTTGCAATTTGTTTGCATGATCTACCTATCATAGATCATGCAGATCACTTGCACACTCTCCGAATTGTATGTGATAAAAAGCGGAAAACTTTACTGTGATGTTCATGACTATGAAGTGTTTATGATAATAGTGATTTTGAAGTATTTTTCTTAGGGTCACGTCATCGTCGGTGCGTTGCATGCGGCCTAGGAAGTAAGATAGTAGGTATATTACCTTGATGATGGCATGGTTGAGGACTTCTTGCCAGTTGCTGTCGAACTGCCACTCGTCCTGTTTGCTCACGAAGCGCTGTTCCGCCAGAGTCACGGTTTCTTTCGCTGCGGCGTGCAGTTCTGTAATCAACATCATAAGGTTGATTGATTAGGTAACTGTTTATTGCAGTTAAATAAATCAGTAAAAACAAATCAATCGACTTTATTGCTAAGAGCGATTTCTCTCTTGCAGGATGGAAAAGGAGAAATGTCATAATCAAGACACTTTTGGTCTAGAACACAATTTGTGATATATTCTTTCGAGATTTATAACTTGTTAAGAACTAGCAAAGCCCCGCGGTTTGACCCACCTACCTCGTAGTACCTACCTCGTTGTCGTAATTTTCCCGATATATAAAGTAGCTTATTATGTGCTATTAAAGCAATTACAGACTATATTCTGTATTCCAAATTTCAACCTGGTCCGTTCAGCCATTTCGACGTGATTAAGCAATAACTCGATGGTGATTCTCGTCACCCATCCCACAGTCTCAAAACAAAAGTGTACAACCAGTGCGTCCTACCCGTTATGACCTACGGTGCTGAAACGTGGACATTGACAGTCTAAGTCGCTCAGCGAGCTATGGAACGGGCTATGCTTGGAGTTTCTCTGAGGGATTGCATTCGTAATGAAGTAATTCGTCAGAGAACTAAAGTCACCGACATAGCTCAGCGTATTAGCAAACTGAAGTGGCAATGGCCTGGTCACATCTGTCGCAGACCCGACAACCTTTGGGGTAGACGGGTTTTGGAGTGGAGAGCGCGAATCGGCAAATGTAGTGTAGGACGCCCTGATACCAGATGGAGTGACGATATACGAAAGACGGCTGGTGGCAGTTGGAAACGTAAGACCGAGGATCGGGCTGAGTGGCGTATTATAGGAGAGGCCTATGTCCAGCAGTGGACGAACACAGGCTGGTGATGATGATGATGAAGCAATAAACATTCAAACATTCTACGAGTCATTTTCACATTTATACTAACGCAGCGCCCCGCGGTTACCCGCATAGTTCCCGTTCCCTCTTATTTTCCCGCAATAAAAAGTAGTCTGTTATTCCAGTCTATAATATAAATATCCGTTCAAATATCACGACGCGACCGAGTAAGAAACATTCAAACATCTAAACTTTCGCATTTACAACAGTAGTATTAGTAGGACGTTCAACGAAGAATACAAAAGATATTAGATACGGTACATAGCACAATACTCTGTGAAATGAATCATTGGGGCAAGTATACTAGTGTTTTGTTCTGAAAAGGTTATTTTTCATACCATTTATCAGAACGGTTCAGACATTCTTTGTTCGTATAATTCAAACAACCATTGCCAAGGCTGCGATAACACGCGCACTCCCGCCGATACCGTACGCTGTGCGATCTTATCACACGTGCGACTATCGGCTGTGTACATACGAGTGTTGTGTTTGAGGCTTGATTTCGTGACTCACACCGGCGGCGTAGCCCGGTGGTATCTTTACTGATATTTATTGTGCCTTTAGCCTGATATAGGGTAGGTACGTAGGTACCCTACCTTACCTGAGTACATAGTGGTAGGATTCTATGCAGAGACCGTCTGGAGAAGTACCATAGCTTTGCATGTTATTGTGTTGTGTGTGAATTGTCCAACAATATTTATTTTATTTATTTATTCTACAGCCAAGCAGTAATGTGCAATAAACCGGGTGTTCCGGTTTGAAGGGCAATGTTTCCAGAGATATTACAGGGCATTTATTTGTAGATTTCTACCTATATGCTGCACTGCGCTCGTGACCCAGAGATTTAAATGATTTATCTCTATTCGGTGCAATTTCTCTGGAAACATTGCCCTTTGAACCGGACCACTGCTGAACATACCTAGGAGATAATTGGAATTTAACGATTCGCATCAAAAATGTCGGGCATTTTTTTGTAGGAAGCGACGTCCGGATATGTTGTTGGCACTCGCTATCGAATCGCCGCATTGCGATCTCCCGAGACGGTATAAAATGTATCGACGTCTACCCTTCTACCGATAAACTAAACCGGACTTTGCAGCCTTGGGTTTGCTATCCCTATAATTTCAAGCGAAAAGAAAAGAGAGAGCAATAAGTATTTAAGTTATTGTTAGTTCGGCTGTAGACCCTCCGGTCTCGTCTTCCGGTCTCTGCAACCAGCGAGGCAATCCTCGGCCTTGACCCCGCGCCCGCCGCCAAGGGGACGCGTCGGAACTTGTACATATCTACCGCTCGCTAATCTATGTTGATAAAGCGTCACTGCAGCGCTGACAAACGATTTTGCAAATATGATGAATGACGAACGAAAGTTACAGATTTAACGTCAATATCGACGTATACATTGAGCATTGAGCTCCATAGAATAAAACGAATAATTTAAACATTCCAATAACAGTTATAAATTGTAAAACAATGAATAATAGAGCCTAGAACACGTCTCGTCAAATATGCAATTATACCATTAATCGATGAACTTGCCGTAAAGGAATAAGTAAATTGGATAATTTAATAAATATGTTACTATTTGGGCTGTAAAATATAGGAAGATAGAGGTCAATTTGATCGTTATACTTGGTCCATTGATGTCAAACTTTTTAGACCTTACCGTTCGATTTTCAGAGAATACAATTAAATTTTTTTGATGTGTGGGTGTGGAGGGGTAGTACGAATTTAAGTTAAAGTTTGAGAGATTGCCATTCTTATCCCCCGGCCGCTATCAACCTATGGGGTGCAAAGAATTTTCGCGCTATATCTCGTAAACAAGCAACCCTACAGAAAATGTAAAACAAATTATTTGCAAGATTTGTTACAATTTTCCCAAGGTCTGGATAACTTTGCCGCAGTGGTAGATAAATAAATGTAGTTCACTAAATTTGTGTATTTACCACATTTTAAACAGATAACTGGGGTAGACGGGTTCTGGAGAATTGAATTGATAAACATAGTTTAGTACGCCCTGAGACTAGATGAAGTGACGATATACGAAAGACAGCTGGTGGCGGTTGGAAACGTTAGACCGAGGAGCGGCGTATTATGGGAGAGGCCTATGTCTAGCAGCAGACGAGTACAGGCGGATGATGATGAAACTGATTTCGACATTTTTGGTTATTATTTTTTTTATAAAGAAAGTCCTGTTTCAAATAGTACAATATTTGCGTGCACCGTGCAGTAGTTTGGGCTAGCGCCTAGCGGAGAAGGCGCAGGACACTAAACATTTTTTTACATTTAGTTATATCGGAATTGACTCTACAACATCCTTCCAGATGGCGAGTGGGCGTAAATTCATTCCTACCCCGTAAATAGCAAGTGGAATAGCACAAATTATCTCCCAATACGACGTTCATTACATTGCTCATTATTTTACGTAATAGTACACACAATGCAGAATGAACACATATCTAATAATACAGAATGGTGTGTGATAATTCTCGCTTGTTAACACATTGCCCCTACAGCTGGGGAGTGCAGACAGACAGCCATTGTAACGCGATATGTAGTATTTGCTCTAATTCACGTGATTACGCCGCGACCTATTCTGAGGAAAACGGCCGACGTTTACGATTACTCCTGCAGTTGTGAATGTTTTGTACGGTTTTTTTTTGCAATTCATGAAGTTATACCTCTGGTACGAAACAGAGGAGAAGACATCAGATGTGTACATATTTTAAAAGGTACAATCTAAACTCACCGCTAGCTCTCTGGAACTGCACAGCCGCTTTCTGACAGTCAGCTCTAGCGGCGGACGCCTGCCCCACGGCATCATAGTAAGGCCTGGACTTGTCCACGCACGTGCCCAGCCGCTTGGTCAGCCCCTGGAGCCGTCTGGAGGTATCGTTCAACTGCAGGTGGAACTTTTTCATCGACTCCTGGAAAGGAAGTAACATTAAGTTTCCTTAAACCATCTACATGAAGGAAGCTATTATTTTAGTCAGCTGGCTACTATATTTTGCAGTGGTGAAGCCGTGGTAGCTTAGTCGCCAGAGCGTCCGATTTGACTATGCTGAGGTCGTAGATTCAAGCCTTGACTGCAACTCTGTTTATTTTCAAAGTGTAGATCCACATCTTTGTCATCCCCACTGGCTTTCACAGTGAAAGAAAATATTTCGAGGAATACATCATCCGCTAACCCCCACTTTGCCAGCATGGAATATTTTTGCGTTGACTCTCGTCTTGCGAAAGAAAACCCAGAATCCCAGCATCAGGAATACAAAGTATAGTCTGCTTCTGTATATTTGGCAGTAGTCAAAAGAAGAGTCTTAGTCTTGACTCGCTAAGTCAACAATTAGGTACTCTAACTAACAGCTATTGTTACTACCATTTTAATTCTTTACATTTCTATGTAGACCTAGAGTAAAAGTAATTTTTTATGACCTTGGTGTTACAAAATTTCAATTTTGTTTCTTTGAGATGATGTGACGTCACAAACGTTGATCAACTCTTTAGTGATTTGACTTTGCTGAAAGGTTTGACAGGTATTTGGTTCGTACACCTTGAGTGAATGTTTTAAATACGATGATATAGACAGTGTTAGCACGAATCATACTGAGACAAGTTTTCTCTGGTAACGAGAGAAAATGCTGGAAAATTACTGCAGCAAGTTTAAATAAGCATGGAACTATCTAAACATTAGATGCCAAACAACAAGAATCTAAACATCAGATGCCAACACGCAATCGTGGGTTTACAATACATCTGGTATTTGTATATTGACAATACATAAAGTGTTCTGCACGTACGTAACTGCAAATTTGTAGCAAACTAACGACTTAAATGGAAAGAACTGATAAATATCCAAGTCGCGGCTCACTAAGCAAGTAACTAATTTAATTAGTATGGTAACAATGGTATGTCTCATTTCACAGATTTTTCATCAGCTCGAAAACACGCATGGTGAACATTTACCTGCCCAGTAATAATAGAACGGTAATAAATATTTAAGACAGTCATAGCCAGGTGTGTCGCGTGCCTTTTACGGAAGTCTGATACCCACCACGGCTAAGGCAACGGAATGCATTTCCTGTCTTGCTTCGGTTTTATCACGTAGAGATTAGGTAGAGTAATTGTCTAGTGGAGTCCGTCGCGGACAAAGAGTTTACACATACCAGGTCGCGGACTTAACCAATAGTTTACTCGTATATCACGGCTTGAACAGTGAAGAAAGCAATATACTCGTAGGTACGTATATTTTATTTTAAGACGAAATGCGCTTTTCTTTATACACAACACATAACCCGCTAAACGAAAAGCGAACATAAAAAAGACGTTTATTGAGATGTGAAATGCGTCAAACTGCACTTGGCCAGCCAAATCAAAAGATGTACCCTGAGCACCTTGAAATTGTTAAAAAAACTGCGTCTGTGTGGTGTAGTATGAGTGGTATACAACTACCAATCTTCTTGACCCCTAAAATAGCTAGCGGCGAGGTATGTTGTGGTTTTACTTATTTTGGTTGTTGACAGGGTTAGGTATAAACGTCCAGCGTTCACCACTTCCTACAATCGACTAAAACGGAAAGAGTGAGCTCACTCTTCCCGACGATAACATAATGCCGTGCGCCTCAAGTTTGGGAGGGCACATCCATTGATTTATATCGATGGTATAGATAAATGAATTATAAATGACGTATTCTTTGTCTCTCAGAAGATTATCAGTTAACTTAGAGTCTGCACTTAGAGATCAGTCTATACTCTATAAATAAATGAATAATAATAAATATTGGTGGACAATTCACACACAACACCATCTGACCCCAAACTAAGCAAAGCTTGTGTGATGGCGGCCAGATAGCTGATATAATACTTATATAGTTTTAAATACATACTTATTATACATAGAAACACCCAGACACAGTGCAAACATTTGAATTCATCACACAAATATTTGCACTGGGTGGGAATCGAACCCACGACCCTCGGCTTCGCAGGCAGAGCTACTACCAACTAAGCTACGAGGGCAGTCGTATAGCTCTATACCATCCCAGAATGTCAGTATTTACTATTTAAGCCTATGTTATGAGAGATAAATTAATTATAATTTTTCGTGTTTCTTTTTTTAATGATAAGTTTACACTTGACCGCCATCTCCCCTGATGCTAAGCGATGGTGCGGCCTACGATGGTGCTTACCTAGAAGAAACCGACTCACTCTAGGCTGAAGACAATAATGTCTTTGCTTTGAGTGAGATAAAATCAGCGAGCGTAATAATACCAGAATTATTGTTAATCAAATTAAACTGGTTCTCTTAATTTACCATAATCACTTAATATGAATAATTTCAAGGTTGCAAAAGTTTGCCGTGTAGATTCCAATTGGACGAACTGAGCAAACGCAGATAGCGTTTCTGCGCATGTAGGTGGTAGGTAACTAATCTATATCTATAATAGTATTTGTCCTCTGATACTAATACAGATTTACTGTAATAACGTCATATTTAGGGCCTTAGGAAACGAGTCCTTGAGTGGAGACCCAGGGCTGACACGAGGAAAAGAGGGGGGCCACCACAACACTGGGTGGACGACATCAGACGACACGGAGGCCAAGACTGGATGAGTCGGGCACAAGACCGTCAGAAGCGGAGAAAAGGAGAAGAGGTCTACGTTCAAAAATGGACTACCACAAGGTCATGATGATGATGATTTAGTACGTTACCGCATAAAATTTATTGTGAAAAAAAAACACCAATACTCTATAGCGGCTTAACGATCGAGTCCCACATCCCCTTACAAACAATAAATTAATCAGTCAGCAGGGTCTTACCATCTTAGCCCAGTCCAAAGGGGGGGGGGGGGGGGGGTCACAGGGGTCATGACAATTCATTTTTTCACAAAAATGATGCGAATCAAAGTTGTTGCAAATTTATTTTAGTCCAGATAATTTCTATCGTACAATCAACATTTACGGAAATGACTGCAAAAGTCAAGTCAAAGTATAATTTTGGCTTACTTTGCGGTAGTTTTTTTTATAGTACTTATAGAGTGACGAGACGAGCAGGACATGTGCCTTGGTAAGCAACATGCCTGCCACATCACAGCACAGTCATGCAGCTATTGGAACATGAAGAGTCCAAATCATTACCTAGCACTGCACTGCGCTTGTCACCCAGAGATATAAGATGTTTTATATCTATGCCCTGTAATTTCACTGGAAACATGGCCCTTCAAACCGGAACACAGTAATGTTTACCCATTAGTGCTTGGCGGTAGAAGAACAAGGTGTAGTACTTTCCCAGCCGGACTCTGCAAAGGACGGGTACCTGAGAATTGGCACTTAATACTCAAGCGCTACTCTCTGGATCCTAAGATGTTAAGTAAATTGTCAGTCAACCCTTGGACGAATGTAGAGTATTCGTCCAAATAAACATTCATTTTAAATTCCTTTCAATCCAGTGCAGCTGTACTTTAAAACACACAGAGTGATGTGACCTGGGTGCAGCCGCCGGGAGCCAATTGACCCAATCTAGCGCCGCGGCCTCGCACCTCGCCTCGTTTTATCATTCCTGATTTACTCACATTACTACTCAGCCCTACTCTCGATGTTTATCCTGCAGCCAATACTGGCCAATGAAGCCGGTAGTATTGTTAGGATTGCCAATGAGACAAGAGGCCATTGTTGGGAGAACAGTTGAGGGTAGGACTGATTTTTTTAAAGTGATAATTTTTTAGCCGCATTGTGCACAAAAGTGCATGTAAGACAAACATTTTTGTTTGTCTTATGGATTCAAGACACCGATATATATGCTATCCATACAGGAGAAAGTCACAGGACTCCGAAATACAGTTTATAACTAGTTCGGTGACAGTGGATCCAAATGAAGATTGTATAATTTAACCAATAAAATATGTTTGAGCTCATGTAGCAGCGTAGCGTCGCGTCGGCGGCAGAGGAGCCGACGCGGGATGTACGCGTTACTCTTGTTTTTTTTAAGTGTCGAGACGAGCAAGACATGTTCCTTATGGTAAGTAACACGCCAGCCACATAACAGCACAGTGACACGCAGCTATTGGAAATGAAGAGTCCAAATCATTACCTAGCACTGTACTGCGCTCGTCACCCAGATATCTAAGATGTTACATCTCTAAGCCCTGTGATTTCTCTGGAAACATTGCCCTTCAAACCGGAACACAGTAATGTTTGCACATTACTGCTTGGCGGTAGAATAACTGGCAAAGGTGTGGTACTTCCCCAGGCGGACTCTGCCATGAGTCCTACCACTACAAAATGGGCGAAACCCTTTCGTGGTGAGTTCGCGTCATCTTTATGGATAATAGCAGTATTTCTGTAAGCACAAAGGTCACGTTTTGTTCAACATTAAAACACCGCGGGTGATGGTTTTGGAATACAGCGAGTGGGTTGAATTTATACTGACTGTACAAATTAACACAAAAAAAAAATGTGTGCGCTTAAAACCGCACGGCAGAAGTGAAAACTGAAATAAGAAATACTTAACTATATAAAGACTACTAAATAATTTTAATTTAAAACTTTTACGGCTGAATGATTAGTATCCATGGCCAAGAATAAATTTAAAAAAAAAATTACGCGAGTCGAAAATGCTGTTTGACTCTTTGACTCACACAGTCACACTCACAAGTTTTTAGTGTTTGCTATTTAGTTATGTCATATTTATGTATTTCGCTAAAAATGCATAAATATGTTGTGTTATAGTGTATTTGTGTAAGCACTTTCTTATGAAAATGGGTATCATTTTGTGTGTTTACGTAGTGTAAGTGCTGTGATAAAATATTACAACCATAACTTTTTTGCAATGGACGTGAAATGCAAATTTAACATTTCGTGACAGGTTCAATTGATGTGGTAAGTACCTAGAAGTTAATGTCGTGATAAAAAAGTTTAAAAATTCGCCAGTTTCAGCGAGAAAGTCGCTAAGGTGTCAGTCAACACTGGTAGTGAGCAGCGAGAGAGAGTAAGAGTATGTAATTGTCCCATATCCTCCTCTAACAATTATCTTTCTCGGTCTGGCACGTTTGTTGACCACATTATCTTTCTCGCTCTAGCATCCCGAGTTTATCCGAAATTTCTTATCATATCCGAGCGTGATGATCACGTGATCATGAGTCCATTTCACAGCCCACGAAAATTCTGTCTATAACGCGCCTAAAGAAGTTTTCACTTCAAAAAAAAAATACACACGTAATTACCTAATTGGTCAATGTGAATCGACCCGCTGAACCTATCTGTATTCTATCAGCAATCACTTCTGGTGTTCGACAAGGAATGCCGATGTGTGCTGAGCCGTATGTTGGGAATGTGTTTGCATTTCATTAAAGAACTACATCGCGACGTGTTAAACAAATTAATTTATGGAAGTTATACTTATTTTCGTGAGCTTAGAAAAAGGTATGGTGAATTTTACCGATGAGTGCGCACACCGATACCCCGATACACTGAAGTTAGTTACGCGTATTTTTATAAAGCGACCTAAGGTCGATGCTAAGGAAAGGGCTATACTTGGGGTTTCTCTCAAGAATTGCATCAGAAATTAAATAATCCGTCAGAGAACGGGAGTCACCGACATAGCGCATTGGCAATCTGAAGTGGAAGTGGACCGGTCGCATCTGTCGCAAACTTGATAACCGTTGGGGTAGACGGGTTCTGAAGTGTCCCTCCGAAAAGACTCCTATGTATTTGTTGTTTCAGACTATTATTATATCTATGTTCTCTGTGCCACATTTCACCCAAATCCATTTTTTCATGCAAGCGTAAGAAACATCCATATACACAATCTTCGCATTAATAATATTAGTAAGATTAAAAGTCTGCACCCACTTTTACGACTCCGCTACCACCCGACAAATAAAATACACTCAAACATGGCCTTATGCCATGTACGTTAAGATATAGATTACATTAGCAACATAAATTAGCAGACGGCTGTCAGCGAGCAGTTTACTAATCTGGGGGCACGGCAGTGCCCCCGCCAAGTCGAGCGCGAAGCAAACACTGCCGTACCATCCTTTACTGGAACCATTTCGTCGTATTTTCAGGCCCCTATTTGAGAACCTCTGGATAAGACCAGAACGCTGAAATTTTCGTCATCTAGTAAGCTATAATCACGTACTTAAAATCTAAAATTTCAAGTCTGTACGACATTTAGTTCCGAAGTTAAGCGAACGCAAAGTTTCGCATTTACGACACTCATTCACTCACTCATGATCATCAAAATAGAACTAGTACTTCCCATAAACTCAGAGAGCTGAAATTTGGTACAGACTTAGGGTTTAATGGCCACATAAAGGGAAAACTATAAAAACTAGGAATATCGAAAATCTGGAGTACCTGGTGGTATACCTGGTTATTTGAAAACACGCCTTTACAAAAAATATTCAACTTTGTTTGTCTCTTCATTTGATGTCAACAATCGAAGGTCTGAAGTATCTGATGAAGAACCCTCAGCTTGTCTCAGCTGTATAAGAGATATAGTAATGCCCCATTCTACTATTGGTACATAAAAAATCGACTGTCATTGCAAAAATCCAGCGTAGTAGGACACATCTTCTAATTTAATCTAGCCTATTGCTTCCCACTACTGGGCGAATGCCTCCCTTTCTGCTTTTAATACGCATATAAATAAAATGAAAGTAAAACTCTGGATAAGGCTAGACTGGCCTTTATTTATTTGCAAGCTTCTTCCAATCTTCTAAAGTTCTTTGCCTATTATGGAGAGTCTACTTAAATAATGAACGCGAATGTGCAATACGAAAAACTGTTGCTACCGTACAAGAATCAGAACCGGAAAAAAAGAAAACAAAGATTTGTAAAGTTAGGATAACAATATAATGTATGGTCAGAGTCAAAATTATAATACGCATATATGTTTATAAATAAAATTAAAGGAAAACTCTGGATTAAGCTAGACTGGCTTTTATTTATTTGCAGTCTTCTTCCAATCTTCTAAAGTTCTTTGCCTATTATGGAGAGTCCACTTCTTTGATGAAACTAAGTAAACGAAGATAAGGTACGCTCTAATATAAAGACAGGATAATGTGGCGAAAATCTTACACAAGTACGCAATGTGCACACATCTTCACTTGCATCGTGAGAGACGTTTGAATGAATGACAAAGACATCATGACAAGTAGGCAGTAGGTGCAAATGTGATAGCTATACATCACATTTGTTTAGATATTTTTTTCGACAAGAATAGAAAGACATACAAATGCACTGGCGTGAAAGAGACAAAATAGCCGCAACTAACATATCGCCGGTCGTGTTGCACTCTTACGCTGTATGTATATCTGGCTCTTTTTAGAAATGGCCAATTGTAAAATTGTTTACAACAGAAAAATAATTTTAGATGTAACTAATAGTCATTGAACTGTTATAGAAATAATTAAAGATTTTGTGTACTTACGCATGAAAAGTGATACCATGGAACTTGTTCTTGGTCTTTGAATTGTTTGTTCACCTTGCAAAAGCAGAATAAGACATTATTACGGCTTATATCGGATTTTTTTTTATTGTTAGCGAACGTCCACTCAACTTGATGCTCCTGTTGCGACTGAGACTCAATCAGGAGACGTCACCTGATTTTACATTGGCATCGTAGATGAGCGCGTGCCGCTTCTTAGTGTTTTAAGACTTAATTGCTACTGTACAAGAATCAGAACCGGAAAAAAAGAATATGTGTCAAATAATACATCTAATATAATAAATCAATAAGTCCACGTTTCTACAAAAAGAAGTGAAATCCCACCAAAAACATTCTGTAAAAAACTAGCCAAGTCTCGATGAAGCTGCATATTTATCTCTAAAAAGTAATGAAATCTAGACAAAGCCGTGCCAAGTCTAAGGTTCCTTACTGCGATTTCTTTATTATTATAGTTAATGTTGTGTGACTTGGCCGTTGAATATTCTTTATACGTTAGCCCGTTAGTGGATACAAGTCAATTTTGTTTACACGTTATGTTGTATCTGTTGTAACTACTTATGTTTGTTAAGCGAGATAATACCCTATACTGGTATTGGTAATTGGACGCTAGTGTCTCTTAATAGGCTGTTGTTAATCAACAGCAAGCACCTGCATTCAGCATCGAATGCTGACTTCTGCAGACGGTACAGACGGTCGTCTGCTGTACAGACAGACGGACTTCTATCAATGAATACTTCTATTCATTGATAGATTCCGTCTAGACTGGAAATATTTTTTTAAACTGTTTGTTTCCGGCTCGCCTACACATAAGTATTATTGAAATTATTTATTGTTCACACCATATAGGATACACACAATTTAGGTAAATAGTAAAACAAAAACAATTGACTGGTTATTGAATCAACGTTTTCCAAGTGGCCATTTTCCAGCGTCAATGGTAGCGGTTCTGGCGACAGATTGGTGCAATGGTGTCATGGAGCACCTGGTTTTGTACCCTTGTGTACCCTTCAACGGCCAATTCACACAACATTAACTATAATAATAAAGAAATCGCAGTAAGGAACCTTAGACTTGGCACGGCTTTGTCTAGATTTCATTACTTTTTAGAGATAAATATGCAGCTTCATCGAGACTTGGCTAGTTTTTTACAGAATGTTTTTGGTGGGATTTGTGTTGTCATTCATAGATTGAATGGCAACAGAAATTAGCAATTAATCTTAACGGCATGGCATAAAGTCCGTATTTTTTTTTATTTAATAATTATTCACCAACCAACTTGGTGACTAATATATTTATTACAATTTAGCCTAATTTGCAAAGTCTAGGCTAATGAGTTTTTCTGACTTAGTTTGCTAAATAACCACTTTTCTTTTTGGCGAAGTCACTTCGTTCATGTGTACTTTGTATATAATATTTATAAATCTAAATTACACTAACACTGCACTTTGAACACAGGTATTAATTTAATTTGCACTAAGTCAACTCAAATGGTTTTGTCCGTTTAAGCCTCCGCACTAACTCAGTGTTGTCAAGGAGCTGGATTGCCTCGACATTAACATGGTAATGAAGTCTTCGTTCGTGAGCTTCTGCATATTTTTGTATCACTTCACTAACAGAATCCATATTTAGTTCTCGATGGATGTCAGCATTTCTTCTATACCAGGGAGCGTTGACAATGTCCCTTAGCACTTTTTTCTGAAATCTTTGTACAATTTCAGTTCATATTTGTATGTATTTAATTGGTCGGGTGGTATATAGCGGAGTCGTATAAGCGGGCGAAGACCTTAACAGTTCACTGTGACCTGTGACATGGTCGGGTCGGTGTGAACTTGAAGTAGGTATCGACCAACTCCGTGACATCCTAATAGGACTTATACGTTTCTTGCTGAATTACATCGGAACTTCTGAATGCATAGAGTTGATACTTGGAATAGAGTTAGATTACAGTCTGGAATAGCATACATGCTACTTTTAACCGCGGGAATATAACGGGAACTACTGATTAAACATAGTAAACCGTTAATTAGAATGTGCAACAGCCACATACGTTTTTATAGTAAAATACTATTTAACGCAGAGCCCATGAAGTTTCCACAGCGGCACCGTTACCCATGTGTTATCTTAGCAAATTGCCCATGAGAAAAAGCGGTGGTTAATGGTCCATTTAAAAAAAAAATGCGTGAAACGAAAATAGATGTAAGTAGGTAACCAACAATTGCTATGATACCAATTCTGAGATGATCAAATACCATTTTTTAATACATAATGGCAAGAACTTCAGATTATTTTCCCATCTCAAAAATGCCCAAAGCTTCTATTAAAGAATTTATTACAAAAGAAAAGAACCGGACGGTTGGTATAACATTTTACAATCCTACTAATATTATAAATGCTAAAGTTTGAATGTTTGTTGCTCAATCACGCCAGAACGACGCAACGTATTGGATTTAAAAAAAACACTGTTAGAATATAGTCTAGAATAGCACATAGGCTACTTTTTATCGTGGGAAACTACGCGTGTAAAACTGAGGGACACTGCTAGTTGTAAATATAAAATATTTATTTAAACTTCTGATAAATGAATAGGCAATTTTTCCAACAGAATTCGTTCTTAATATTGTTTAACCCTGAAAGAAGTCGGGTCGATTCGCTAGTCGTAAGTGGATAAGGCAATTTATTCCACAAGTCGGGTCACTCCCAGGGGCCGCGCCGGGTCCGTTAATTTTCCCTGCTCTATTTTACGGTTATTAATATCTAAGTAACGGAACCTAAAATATTAAGTCGCAGGAACGAAGTTATAGCTAGAAGGTAATAAGCTAATAAGTATCCTCAGGCCTTATTATTTCTTTTATTGGAGGCACTCTAATTCTTGTAAGTTGTAAGCCTATATAATGTAGATATTGGAAAACTTGGCGCCCCACAGAGTTTGGGGCCCTGCTTTAAGATTGATGCAAGTAAAGTATAAGCAGATGCTTTTTTATAGCTTTGTTTAGAAAAACAAATGGACGGAATTAGATGTGATTTTTATTTTTCTTACTACCGTGACCACGTTACTGATGATTTGCCCTTTCTTAAGCAATGCTACGGCCTAGGCCGTATCACGCTTGTATAGTACCCGTATAGTCCAGATTTTAGGAGTTCGAAGTGGCTACCTATTGGGAAATACAGAGCGGTTCGCGCAGAGGCACTTGATATTATGTAATTGTATGGGCGCCAGTTCGCGCCGAGACCGCGACAGGCACTTGACATTATGGAATTGTATGGGCGCCAGTTCGCGCCGAGACCGCGACAGGCACTTGACATTATGGAATTGTATGGGCGCCAGTTCGCGCCGAGACCGCGACAGCCACTTGACATTATGGAATTGTATGGGCGCCAGTTCGCGCCGAAACCGCGACAGGAGGCCGAGATACGTATCGCGTTCTCGGCGCGAACTGTCGCCCATTCAATTCAACAATTCTATAAAGTCAACGTGGTCTCCAGTCTCGGTTTCGTGTTGCGTTCGCGGCGCGAACCGCCGCCTTTAGTCTTCCACAATTTTGAATTGCTTGGTATTCGTTGATTCGACGCGCTTGGTATATCTTGGGAATATCTATCATGTACCGATGACACTTGGTCCTAATCCTAATCCCTATGCCCGTCCTATTAGAAAGGAGTGATAAGAATCAGATTGTAGAAGAATCTATTGTTGGGCGCATTTTACGAAATGTATCGAAAAAACGAAACGCAAGGGATCTTACGAGTATTGAGGATTTGTTTAAAATGTTCTTTTAGTGTATATTAAGGTTAGCTCCGAAGCTTACCTACTACAACTACATAACCCTGAAGTACATGTAATAGTCTGTGAAAGTATTTCTAAGTTACTTACTTCATTACATAAGTGAATAAAAGGGAGCCCTCCCAGCGACGCCCGTTACTTATACTTGGCTTAAATATTTGAAAAGAAAACATTGCCCGGGGAAGTTCCTTGGCAAGCTCTTCTCGGGTTTTAGCTTTAGTGGTGCCAGAACGATGCCAAAAGTTGTGAGTCCTGTTATAAAGCCAAGAGTATAAATATAGTAGGTAAATAAAATAAATTCGAAAACTCGCCAACATCGAGGAAGTAAGTACCAGCGGAATTATCCTACTCCCTACTATTTCATTTATCATAATTAGATACTAATGGTACTTAATTATACAAAAAAAATGGGGGTATTTAGATTAGGGGATACTTAGAACTGAAACTAAAAAAAAAACTTTTTCATCACACCTATACCTATACCTTATGTTTAGGTTTCTAGTATCATTTTTTTCTAAACTGAATAATTTGCGCGAGAGACATTTCCAAAGTAGTAAAATATGTCCCCCTCCCTGTAACTTCTAAAATAAGAGAATGACAAAACTAAAAAATATATACAGGGTTATTGGTAATCAGCCTGCATCCTTTTAAGGGGATGTTAGGTACATTCAATACGACAACTTTTGTTCTACAGTTTTTAAAACAATTTTTTTTTTCTTTTACAAAATAAATAAAAAGGCATTTGCACGGTCTAAAAGTATCGAACTCTTCGTAACAATTCGTAACGAGAGCGCGTACGCTATTTAACGCGCAAAAAATGATGTACCGAAATGAATAAACACTAAAAAGTCGCTAAACAGTACAATAAACGGCAACAAATACAATTTTTTTTGGGTTATCTATTAAGTTTTAACGAAAGTTGTAGAACAAAAGTTGTTTGTTTAAATATACAGAACATGCCCTTAAACGGATGCAGGCTGATTACCAGTAACCCTGTATAATGTGCATTACAATCCAAACACCCACCGAAAATTGGTTTAAACTCGATTAGACTACTGGCCCCTGTACAAAATTTACGTAGTAAATGAACCACCAGGAGACCTATGTAGGATGATAGAAGGGTATAAAGTAATAAGATTCAGCACTATGCCGTCACTTGTAAGCTGTCCAACTGAGTAGGTACAGTCGAAGAGGAGGGGTTGCAACCCTCGATCAACATCATCGATCGACACTTTTACTAAAACATCGATCAAACTTACAAGAACTTATGTATTATGTTACTACGGAACCCTTCATGGGCGAGTCGCTTGGCCGCTTTTATTATTTTTATGAAGTGAAAAAAGTGAACTTGTTTAGCCACGTTGAACACTTTTTGGTAAGTGGAAATCTCTTTCTAATGTAGCGACGTAGTAGCGGAGCGAGACGAGCGCGGGAGACGCTTGATGTTCGAGTAAAATCTTCCGAGTTGGCGTCCCCGGCATGCGCATAGCATTACCTGTAGCTATACGGGTAACATATTGTTCTAAGTGCTGTTTAGTACTAAAATTCTGAGTTATAAAATTTCATTTTTTTTTTAATAAAGAGTGACGAGACGAGCAGGACATGTGCCTGATGGTAATCAACATGCCTGCCACATAACAGCACAGTGACACGCAGATATCGGAACATGAAGAGTCCAAATCATTATCTAGCACCGCACTGCGCTCCTCACCCAGAGATCTAAGTTGTTATATCTCTAAGCCCTGTAATTTCGCTGGAAACATTACCCTTCAAACCGGAACACAGTAATGTTTGCACATTACTTCTTAGCGGTAGAATAACTGGCAAAGGTGTGGTACTTCCCCAGGCGGACTCTGCTAAGAGTCCTACCACTACTATACTATTTCTCGGCTCTTAATTGACAGTCCCTATTGCCCGAACTACACGAGGATAGTTTTTCAAGCTAGGATAGCTACCTAGCGTCAAAACTTCGTGTAGCGTTGTCTACACGAAGCTAGAAGTACTAGCTTGCACAGGGCCGGATTCAGAGACCCCGAGCAGAGCTTCGTTGGGAACTTTTTATTTTTTTCCCGAAGTGTCAGTTGTGGGAACCCCGGGGCATATGCCCGTTTGCCCTCCCCTAAATCCAGCCCTGAGCTTGCTATCCCAGCTTGAAAAACTATCCTCGTGTAACTCGGGCATATCTGCAAGTTTATTTCTATCTAATCATATTTAGGTAAATGCCAATCATTTGATTTATCACTCGTATCCGTGAATCTGAAAACACCTCATTCAAATTATGCCACATATTTGCTCATAGTGAAGACAATAACACAATACGTTCGAGAAATAGCCGTCGAGCAAGACAATGAGATACCGTGGTTAAATCCGACAAAGCCCTTTCTGTTTCAATTATATTACACCACACCTGAGTTATTTTTAGCGAGAAATAGCGATGAAGGCATGGTGTTATAGAACAAAACACACCTACCCTTTATTCTGTACTACCAAACAAGAACACAGAACGCGAAACAACTTGCCTTAACTATGACTCGATCTAATCCTTATCACGAATGAAACTCATATCGTCAATAAAAATAATGAATTAGAGTAATTAATCTTACATATAAAATTCTCGTGTCACAGTGTTTGTTTCCTTACTCCTCCGAAACGGCTTTACTGATTTTTACCAAATTTTATATGCATATTCAGTAGGTCTGAGAATCGGCTACTAGCTATTTTTCATACCCCTGAGTATTAGGGGTTGTTCACCCCAAACCTTTTTTTTTTTTTAATTTTTGGTCAAATTTTTTTGTGTTTATTTTTTTATAATTTGGCGTTAAAAAATACATACAACCCTAAATTTTTACCCTTTTATCACCAACCCCTGTTTTTTATAGCCATTTTAGTAATTTAATCATTTGACAGTGAACTCCTAAACGACGGGACCGATTTGAATGTTTTTTTTTGCGTGTGTATTCGAAGATAGTTTAAATTCACAAATAAGCCCGGCAGATGGCGCTGCAGGCAGTGTCTAGGTTATGTCCGAGCGAAGCCGGAACGGGCCGCTAGTTATTTTATAGAGTAGTATGCTTTTTCTTCTAAAATAAGCTCTAACCTAGTTTTAAAAGAGTTCACCAGAGTATGTGCTTGTCACTGTTGCTATTACAGAATTAACCGGCTGTTAACGAGTTTAAAATGGTAGTAAAGTACATCGTACTCGTAAACTTTACACATGAAGTACCACTTTTGACGTAATATGTAATACTTGAATGTTGTTTAAATATGATTAATGTATTTAGTTCAGATATTTAGTCAACTACCACAGATATTGCCGCGTGAACAACTAGGCTGCTAAATTAGAGCAGTGGTGGTAGGGTTATCAGATAAGTGAAAATGGAACTATAAATATTTACATAAACGTATAGATTTTTTGTGTAAATAATGGACTAGATCGAAAAAGGCCGAAAGCTTATGCATCGCAGAAGTCAGAATGTGTTTCAATGATGTTGATAATTGATCAGTTAAGGTTGGAGAGTACACAGTCGCTTAAGGCTTGTTCGCATTAGGCTAGTAATTTAGTCTAGTAGCGAGTAATTTAGCAACTAAACGTGTATGAACAGTAAAAAATTAGTCGAGTAGTCTAGTGAATAATTTAGTCGAGTCAATCCATTTTGTTCTATTTTCAACGGGCGAGTAGCATCCCCACCACGCGTCTGTGCTCTCTGGTTCATCGGCTAAACGAGTGCGAACCTGTCAAATTAGTCGAGTTCATTAGTTGCCGCATCTCTTTACTAACTAGTCTGTTGTTGCCGCCAAAATGTCGTTTCGCTGGAGTGAAGATACTACATTAAAATTTGTTTCTTTATATGCGGAACATGAATGTTTGTGGAATGTTAAGTCCCGCTCTATAAAAACAAGCAAATAAAACAAGCGTAATCAGCTTATTTATTTTATTGCGTTGTAGATGCTTCATGTTGCAAAACCACACCCCGGACACTCGGCCTAAAATCTATACAGACGGTGCAGTTGACATACCTACACTCACACAACTACGCATATGTCGTTCGAACACATTTACGCATGTGTGCGTGTCATCTAGGGTTACTAAATTATTTTAGTAAGTTAAGTACACTTACCCAAAGAGAAAACTTTATTCTGACAATATATTAATTAATCACTCCACATATTTCGCGTATTTCATTATAGACTAGTCACAGAACATTAGATTAGCTATAACTACGTTCATAAGATGCATTAAAAAGCGGTATCACAGTTTACTATATCAGAGTATTATACACTGCACAAACTACTTATTAATTATTAACACATCATGTCAGCGACCAGTAAAGAGAAAGCACATGATTTTTCAACTCAAAACTCCAAATTAAATGTTGTAAACAAACATTACGAATTGTTATCAACTATGGCCGATAATGTTGCTAGTTCCGGATTTAATTTATTACTAATGCTTAAAAGAATATTACTTTTGTATGTTGATAAATAGTGATTTATTTATTCGCATTATAGTAAGGATCGCATAAAACTTTAAATATTGTGAATTTGCGCCGAATAAACAAAAATCGGTTTCAATTTTAAATTAAATTCAGAAACTTACTTAACCAAATTTTAACGACGATCATAAAAAACTTGAACAAAAATAAACGAAAGTAATTTTTAGTTTTGTTTTCATATTTCAAAACTATGATCTACTAAAAAAAAAAAGAAACATCATAGAAGACATGGCCCAAATCGTACCCTGACCTCGGCACAAAATAATTGTATCTAATCTCAAAAAAATCTAATAATTGTATGCAAATATATTTTAGGAAAAAAAATTACACCACTCCCATAACCCAAATTAGTGGTTAACATGTTTTTTTATCAGTGTAGTTTTGTAGGCGTTTTTTTTTAAAGTTCACCAATACTGTTTGCAATCCGATGTAATCATCATCATCATAACATCTTAGCATATACCTCTCTTCAAGTACGCCTCATATCCCAGGCCTATGCTAGTGCTGTGCTTGTGCTAGTACTTGTCCAGATTTGACCCGCGATGTAAGCATACTGATAATTGAATACAAAGTCCAAAGTACATTACCAAAAATAAGCGTATTATCATGAATTATTTTACTTACACTCGTTAAATTTGAATTCCAAGGCCACCCATCGCGAAAAGAACCTAAGCATATTCGTGCATTGTTTGATATATATCTTTATGACTCAGCCGGTATATATTATTTTTATATCATTAACACCAAATTATACAATATATTTTGTTCCATAAAACGAGCTTTTGACACGAACTTCTACAAAACTTCTACAGGCAAAAAACGCAGGTTAGCCACTCAAACGGATGATGATGATAGTTTAGAATATTATTACTAATAACTTAAAATCCGAGGTACATCAAAAAACCCAGGTGTGGCACCTGGGTTTTTTCAATGTGATTTGGGCTTATGTCCTTTGTTTCACAATAAATGGAGCTATCACGTAACAAACATATAAACGAATTGAGATCCGTCTCCTTTTTTGAAGTTGGTTAAAAATGAAACTAAATTGTAGTAGTACTGGTAGTACTAGAACCGGTAAAGTTTATAAGTCAATGTCAAAGCCGTTAATTACTGAATAAGTTTTAGTTTAAAAATATCGTTAATTCTTTTTTGGAACTATCCATTCCAATAGTCAATGTACTCGTATCCTCTTACTGCTTTTAATGAACAGTTGTTGCGAAATCTTAAATAAGCATACTACTAGATGAAATCCTATATTCATTGTTCACTACTAACCGACATAATATATACATGGACGCACATAAAAGTACAGATAGTCTAATATAGAACCTCTTTCTTTTATTTGAGTCGGTTGAATGCTAAGAAATAATCACTTACCAATAAATCTGAATAGTAGCAATCTTAGTAAAAAAATCCACTAAATTGGCAACACTAGTGACTTCATAAATTCCGCGCCATCACTCGTTACCATACGTTATTGGCGCCACTGACGTATTTCACAACGATTAACGAAAGCCGCAGTTTAAAAACAACGAGTTTAATAATTTCGTCACAGGACTTCAGTGTTGGCGCGTACTTCTAACCAGAATAGCTTAACACAGTTTATAAAAATGATTCAATCTTTGTAATAATTCTTATGAAATGAAAAATCTCTTATTCTTGTTTCGTATAATAGACGAAAAATTTGGTACCATTTTGTTAAATAATACAGCATCATGGTCGTATTCTCATAGAAAATTATCGTCCGATATATCCCTTCGTTGAGTGATTCTCGCGTCCTTGCGGGGTAGGAAGCTTGAAACTGGCGGGGGGTGGGGAGTGTCCGTTCTATCTGTATTATCTATTCTATGGCAAAACGCTACTCACTTGTGAACTGTACTAAAGCACGGTGCGAACGATTTTTGAATAGTAGCGAGTATTTTAGCTACTAAATTACTGTCTACTAGACTAATACACTAGCTTAAGGGGGTATGGTTCGTCAGATGGCGTAATGTTAATTTGGGCGACTTACAATATCTACTAAATTACTGAATATTTAATTTTGAAATTCATGTATAATAAAGTTCAGGATATACTCGACAGTAACTTCTATTCGAAAACACGTTTTCATAAAATTTCCTCGATAGAAAAAAATCGCAAAGCTACCTCTATTTTTCTAAATTTACGTTTATTACTCAATAAATACAGAAGCTAGATTCTTGAAATTAAGTGTGATAATTTGAACAAGTATAAGGATTTAATCATATTAAAATCTTTTTGAAATAACCATTATTATATTTTTAAGGAGAAAAAAACCAACAATTCCAGCGACGAGCCAAAATTTTTTAGTACCGCCTCGGCTTTCGACGGGGGTGGTCGCGACGTCTGCGCTCTGACTGAACGATACGAAAATTACGTGTTTATTTAAATATTTTTTCTTTAAACCTTGCGCTGCTCCGTTTGACTTTCGGCCTTATCTTCAGAGGTTTATAGACTACTTTAGTATATACGTCAACTGATAAGCCACAAGCGCTCGGAGCATGGCCTTGTACTAACATTTATTCTGTGGCATGGTGCGATCGGGGAGCTTGAGTTGGGCTTGACTACTAGAGTACTATGTACTACGACAAATTGCAAATCTAAGGTGACCGCCACCACAAACTGGCAAATTTTTTTCAGCACTACCTCAATATGGATATCAAATGAAAGGGCTTGACTAGTAGAGTACTATGTACTACGACAAATCTCTAATCCAAGATGGCCGCCACCAAAAATAGTGAATCAATCATCTTTTTCAGCACTACCTCAATATGGATATCAAATGAAAGACTAGTACAGTACTATGTACTACGAAAAATTACAAATCCAAGGTGGCCGCCACCACACATTGGCAAATCATTATTTTTTCATCACTACCTCAATATGGGTATCAAATGAAAGGGCTTGACGAGAAAAGTATTATATACTACAACTAGCCGACTGAATTTAGTTGCTACTGAATTTAGTCGCTACTGAATTTAGTCGCTACTGAATTTAGCCGACTGAATTTAGTTGCTACTGAATTTAGTTGCTACTGAATTTAGTCGCTATGAATTTAGTCACTACTTAATTTAGTCGCTACTGAATTTAGTCTCTACTGCATATAGTCACTACTGAATTTTGCTGACTGAATTTAGTTGCTACTGAATTTAGTCACTACTGAATTTGGTCGTTACTGAATTTAGTCGACTGAATTTAGTCACTACTGAATTTGGTCGTTACTGAATTTAGTCGACTGAATTAGGGACTACTGAATTTCTAGGGCTGGCAGACTAAAGTATATAAGTCTAAATGTCATAGTTTACAGGAACTAAAAAAAACAAAATTAAAAAAAAAGACGCTTTATTGTTTTTTTTGTAATTTATTCGATTTACTGGGGTGTACTAAAGTAATCCTAACGTGCAAATATGTGTCATTTAAGACCACTACAGCAAAAGGCTATTTTTGTGACTTAGGTCATTAAGAACACTTACTTTACCATTGAAAATACATTTATACTTAAGACTTAGGTTAGAAGGTACTTAGAAATAATTTTATAAGTATTTATTTATTGACCTATAAATTAAGTATTGTAACATTAATCTAATTAATCATCATCTTCACTGTCTATAATGTCATGGTAAGTATTCCATTAACCGTTTTCAGTAGGTAAATCCATATAAAATTTATAAAAACATCAGGTATTACATTTAATAAAGAGTTTTTTAGCAAATCTTTTTTTTACTCTTTGGATATGGGCTGTTACAATATAACTGGAATATTGTCAGATTTCATGTTTAATTTTAAAATTCAGGTTCTTTTTCTATGGTATCCCCTCCTTGTGAGAAATTATTCCGAAGTCAGAATCATAGCGCAACCATCTTTAATCGACCCATTTAAATTGTCATCCATCGTTATCTTTAGTTCTTTATACTAATGAGCCCTTTAGAAGCGAACGATGTCTGCTATCTCTGAAACAGTTGGCTCTTTTGCTCTTTCTAGTTGTAATTTTAGTTGATGTTTCGTTCATGTCAATTTGTAATACTTCATTACATCTTCGTAAGTAGTTAAGCGGCTATTAGACTACGTGTTATTCAGCACTCGTTATTCAGACTGTCCTAGAGTCTAACTTATCAGCTCGCTATTACACCAGCATGAAAAACGCGCGCTCTAGGACTTTTTCTTTACTGCACGCCATTATGGTATTTATTAATTGAAATAAAAAAAATGTAAGCTTTTGAGATAGGTATAATAACAGTGAGATAAAAATTAAAATTATGGCATGCGAACTCCGAATACCCAAAACACAAAAATAGAAATGACCGCGAATACCAATGAACCAATCACGAACCAATGAAATTTTATGTTAAGACTAATATGTCAATGTCATGTATTTGTCTGTCTAACAGTCTTTGTCTTATTACACTACTCGCTATTCAGACTGTTAGCCAGTAAGACTCGCCTAACCCGATCTTGCTGTCTGAATTCAGAGTCTAACAGTCTGACGCTTATTACATTGACATGAACACTCAAATTTAATATCCCTAACGGACTTACGTAAAACATAACAGAAGAGCTTAAGTAGGTGCTGGAGTAGGTTAGCTTTGCTATAAATCAAAAGTGTAGACGTTGAACCAAGATATAAGGGAGTACCAAGGTACTCCTTATATCCTGGTTCGCTGGATTGCTATGGCCAGCCTTTGCACCTGCTGTCATTTTTCCAGGGCACTAAAGTCATCCCGTCCGGGTGGGTCTCTTACCATCAGACCTGCTAAAGCCCGGTGGCACAAGCACGCCAATTTTAAATAATATACGAATTCACAATGCTACAACGTACGGCATCAAAAGGATGGACCGTATCAAAAGTGATGATGAAAGTGGGTTATTACAAATGTAAAAGTCTTATCCGCTACCAAATTATTTAATGGAGCTGTAAAAAATATATTATCAAACTTACATTCAGTATTTTTTAATATCATCTCAACTAATTTCTTGAGAATCCACTATGAGTAGTAGAGATATTATATTATTAATCAAAGTTAATACAAAATTATACTAGTAAATGATTGCAAACCAAACGGGCACTTCTTTATTTTTCTTCTATAAATTACATTTTGAAGTGCTTAGTGCTTACCCTCCAGTTAAACAAAGAGATAACGTGGCGCATTTAAAGATCTATATGATTATGTCATACTTTTAGTCCGCTTAGTGCCGAATTTCATGTGTTCATTTTGACCTAAGTCATTATAAGTTGTTTATAACGTCACAAGATTTGGAGAATATCATAAAGTAGAAAAGGTGCACCATTAGAGTTCAAATTGAAACAGACGGCTTTGACTTACGTGCTTTAGTGAGTCGATGTATTAATTTAGAATAATATTGTGGGCATTTTATAACAAAATGTATTTTTTTTGACTTAAGTGCTTTTGTCTGCCGACCTTAGATTTAGTCGCAACTTAATTTAGTCGCTACTGAATATAGTCGCTACTGAATTTAATACTAGGTATAATGAATATTATAGACAATAGACAATTGTATAATTGTCTATAATATTATTAGAATAACTGGCAAAGGTGTATACCTTTGCCAGTTATTCTACCGCCAAGCAGTAATGTGCAACAGCAGTACATTATTGTGTTCCGGTTTGAAGGGCAATGTTTCCAGAGAAATTACTGGGCTTAGAGATATAACATCTTAGATCTCTGGGTGACGAGCGCAGTGCAGTGCTAGGTAATGATTTGGACTCCTCATGTTCCAATAGCTGCGTGTCACTGTGCTGTTATGTGGCAGGCATGTTGCTTACCATCAGGCTGTGCATGTCCTGCTCGTCTTGAAAATCTTTATTAAAAAAAAAATACTACTTACTTATATTATCTATTATTATGAAATAAATCTCACTAAATTGGTAAATAGTTTTTGTTGTACCTATCCACATCGATATAAATCAACAGATGTGCCCGGAGCAACTTGACATTGGTAATAAACTGTGTTTCTGTGTGTAAGGGGGCGTCCATAAATTACGTGAGATGATTTAGGGGGGGAGGGGGTCGAGTCAAATCTCATATAATCTCACGTTAGGGAGAGGGAGGGTCTCGACAAATATCACGCAATTTTTGTTCTGATTAAAACAAAAAAAAAACTATTTTGGTCCATTCAATCCAAATTGTATGTACATGCTCAAGATTTAATCTTGAGCGTCATCGTAATACGATTAAGATTATTCACTAATTCGTTCGAAAGAAAATAATTTCATTCACACTTCGACGTTATACATCTACTGAATGTCAAACCACCATATATTTATTTTATACCAAATAGCTAAATTTTGTCTGAATTTAGTAGCCCGTCCTTTGTTTTCGCGCCACTGTCCATAGTGATATCGTATATAGTGATTACTTACTCTGTGCCACTGTCAGCCGAACTTGCAACTCGAGGAATGAGACAGTGGGACCAGAGTCAGTAGATTTCTACTTTTTCGGTAGATTTTAGTGTCCGTCAGCTTATCGTCAGTAGAATTAAAAAAATATGCAGTATATTTTAGTAGATTTTTCAATTTCGTTGTGAGCAACAGTTTTCCTTCGGTTTATCTCTCAATCTCGTTCTCGATTGTTAGAGGGGAAACGCGTTTACGTAAGAAACCCACATTCTGAAAAATCTCACGTGAGATTGGGGGATGGGGGAGGGGGTTGAACAAAATCTCACGACATCTCACCAACGGGGGAGGGAGGGTCAGAAAATTAAAAAAAACACCTCACGTAATTTATGGACGCCCCCTAAGAGGTTTACAAACAACCAATCTACTTGACCCTAGACTCGCTAGCGGCAAGATATGATGTGGTTCTACTTATTTTGGTTGTTGACAACGAAAAGTGATAGGTAAACCGGTTCCTACAACCGACTAAAACGGAAAGAGTGAGCTCACTCTTCCCAACGTTGACATGATTGCGTGCGCCCTGAAGTTTGGGAGGGCCCATCTTGGGTTCTACGATCTATGCCTATCCATTGTATACTGTATGTAGGCATCAAATAAATTTTAGCAAAATCCAAGCAGATAATTAGGTAAGTATATAAGATGTCGGGCACCTTGTAACTATTTTTATTCAGTCAATAATTTTATTTAGAAGAATTTATATCTTTACTGGTGTTGAAAATCATAAGTAAATCCGGTCTACTCGTCCGGCATTGAACGTTAGTGAAAGAGCGCGCGCGCACTGACTACAATGAGTACTATGGATTCAGCTGTGACGCACAGCCGCGCGGCGCGGCGCGCGCGATCTCCGCGGAGCGGGTGACGGCTGCGACGAAGTGGGGGCAAAATCTGAATTTGAGCTGAAGTTGGGTGGGGCCTTATGCGAACAAGCCTTTACCGTCAGTCGTTATTGGCGGTCATAAGCAGACTTACGAGCTTTATAAAGCGTCTGATGTTTTAAGTTTTACAGGCCATTTTTAAGAAATTCCTTTTGTTTTCTTTCTTTTAAATTCTCGAATACATTATTCAAATTATTACTCTCTAATAATAAGCCATCCACCAATCTAGCAAAGGGCGGGTTAGCGGTTGATTAAAACAAAATTACCTCAAAAACATAGAATCTTAATTTTATTTTTTTACATTCGGCGTCCGTATTATACGGTTCTGGACGTCTACTCTCTTTCTACGAAAACGTAATTTCGAAAAAAAAAAACTCGCGACTTTCCTTCTCTCTTTCTACTTCGTTTCGTCCGATAGAACATTGTTTGACGTTTAAATGTTCTAAAGGCCGATTTAAACTGAACGAACATAGAGCTAGAGCTGGAACAAGAGCATTCTTTCTCGATCTTTTAGTGTAAACGAAAGATCATTCTTAGCGTTTTCCATATTATATATTCCATAGAATCTTTGCGAACGCAAACAAAACAACGAAATAATGTTCTACGTTTGTTTACAGGTTTACACCAAATAAATTTGATACAGTGGGGATAGAATGAGCATTCGCTCGTCTGATGTAAATCGGCCTTAAGCCTACTCTAATTAGAATAAGCTTAGAACATTTAAATGGACAAAACGACGGATCGAAGTAGAATCGGAGTTGAAAAGTCGCGAGTTTATTTCGAAATTACGTTTTCGTTGAATTAGAGTAGACGTACTGTTGTATTTTGAGCATAACAGTCAAAAGACAATACAGGATAGTTTGCTTTCGGGACTTAGTCTTTAGTAGTCTCATACTTTAGGTCGCGTGCATGTTTAAATAGTAACTATTTTGTTTCTAGATAGGCTACGTTACTGTGTTCGGTCCGTAGTTGCCGATCTCCGGGTAACGTCGTGTTTCGTATCACTTTCAATTATTAAATAGATTGGCTGCCGGGGTGTTCGCTCAGCTCGATGACGTAACTTGCCGCACTATGACGTGGCAGCTTCAGAGATATTAAACCAGTGACGTAACACGTACTATTACACTTTCCAGATTCCATCAAATTTATAGTCGTAGGTTATAGTGTGGCACTGTGCTGTTATGATATTCCGAGAGCTGCTACGCTGCTAGCAAATTTTGGGTAGGTATTTGAGGCAAGGATGTGCAGGCCTAGCTGGTGAGAGGCGGGGCAAATTGGATCCATATATAAAAAAAAAAAAAATTGTTCAGTGATATATATATTTGAGGCAATTTGTAATTTTTATGTAATTTAATGTTTAAAGAATAATAAGCCAAATGATTTAGTCAGGGTTTTACATTGCCAGGCGCGTGCAAGTGTTTTGCAAAAAATAAAAAAATGGGTTTGAGGCCATTTAATATTTAAATAATTGGGTGTTATTTAACCGGGAAGTGGAACCTTTTACCATTCGAATTCAGTATATGCTAGGTTTTACTGCTGTCAGCTGGTAGATGTTGGTTTCCCAGATCTAGTCTTGTCGCTACTACCCCTAGAGTGTTTATTATAAAAATGCGGTCTGCGGTCAGCCCTGAGTATCGCTTCTCCATAGTCGGCCTGAGCTTCACTACGCAGGTCGCCGGCTCGCTTCGCTCGCCACCTCACCTTACACTTCGCTAGGCCTCGTATGGCTCGCTCCACTCAGGATCTCCCTTGAGCCTCTGGCGGAAGAGCCCACCCAGAGTCAAATCTCAGTGATAGACCATCATCGGATCGACATATACCGTACCCTTAATGTAAATCCTAAGATTTACCAACTGAATAGTGGTAAAAGTAGGTACGAATCGCAAACCTTTTTGGACATTTAGCATTAAGAATTGGTAAATCTTAGGTTTTATACGAACATTTTAAGATTTACCGTAGTTCGAGGTTTTACAGTAACATATATATATAAATTACACATCACGTTGTTTGTCCGCGATGAACTCATAAACTACTTAACTGATTTTAATAAAATTTGCACACCGAGAGCAGTTTGATCCAACTTTAAAGATATGTTTATTTCGATTAATAGTAGTCTTTACATGACAATATCCAAGCGAAGGCGAAACGGACCGCTAAAATAAAATAGTAATCGTGATGTTCTTTCGATATATCATTGTATTGGCAACACATTCTTACATCAGGCGAAGAGGTTTGACTCTACTTTTGTGATAATAACGTTTAGGCTATGGAATGAGTTGCCTGAGCGGGTTTTCCCCGATAGTTATAATCTTGATGTCTTCACATCGAGAGTGAATCGGTTTCATCTAAGTAAACACGCTCCGCATCGTCGTTTAACATCAGGCGAGAAACGACGGTCAAGTGTAATCCTATAAAAGTTAAAAAAGGCGAGATGCTGGGTCCATATCTATTCCCGATAAAATAACATTATACAACTTTCTTTATAACGTCAAACGGAATATTCTGTTACGAGCAGATTTCCACGAACAGCTATTTTCAACACAATATACAAAGGCTTTTCTACCAAGGACGTTAGCCTTCGGGTATTGTCCTTTCACCAAGGACGATCAACCAAACGGATATTATGTTCTGTGATTTACCTACTTTGTGAATACAGAATCTTTCACATCATCTAGTTAGTTAGTTAGTTAGTTTAGCGGGGCCTTTTCCGCACCTAGCCTCTTTATTAGACCCATTGTACGTGTCTCATACTTCCCTTTACTCCAACCAGCCCAGGCTGTCCCAGAAGGCTACATCATCTATAAACTCACGCAATTTTTCCTACAGACCTACGACAGAAAATCTTACTTAGTTATATTATAAATTAGAAAGTTTGGGTGTTTATTGCTCAATCACGTCGGAACGTTTAAACGGATCGGGTTTGAATTGAAATACATACTATTCGCAGGTTTTTTAGTTCGGGACGAGCAGATGTGCCTGGTGATCTGTAACATTACAGTGTTCGCTGTACATTGCCAAGCACTGGACAAATCATTGCCTAGCACTGGACTGCGCTCGTTACCTATAGATACTTATAATATAAGGCGTTTTGTCACTATGCCCTGCGATTTTTTAAACACTTTGCACACGTGAACATGAAGTGGAACTGCTTATGCTATGTCCAAGACAAATGTTAAACCCTTTGTCCTTTTCATATGTTCGACATCCATTACTCCAAAACGCCCTTATTTCACTTGCTAAATTTAATGACTGAATTCAGAAGCAAGCAATCCTCGCTTCGGATTTGGTATGTTTCTGAATGCTATTATGGTTTAAGACATTTATTTTCTCAAAAAATACAATATCCATTATTCACTTACGAGAAAATACATGTCAACAATATTATTATTAATTAATTTGCAGGCTTCGGAATGCTATTGTCACACAGTCGTAAACAAGAATAATTTAAAAAGGAACCAAAACATTCAAATCAAAAGTGTTATTGTTTAGAAATGTACAATCAGGCAGTTTCATATTATGTGCCCAGTGTAACAAGGGCATACGTAAGGGTAGGGAAATCAAACTTACAGCGAGGCCTAACTGGAGAAGAGTAGCCCGCGATAGAACACAGTGGAAGCTGGAAGCAGCTAGAGGAGGCCTTAGCCAAGAGGCACGCTGAATTGAGGGACATCCTTAAACTAAATGAATCTAAGCAAACCCAATTCAGAATAAAAAAAGGGCGTACAAACAAACAAGGGCATAAGTCCTAGTCTGACGCAAGCAAAGGTTCAAAGGTAGGGCAAACCCTGGCAGCCCTAGATACTAACAGGATTTATATCATCTTGTTAGACCGGTGGCGGGCGGCACCGGCGACCGGCCGCGACCAACCACCGTGTCTTTACCAGTTTCATTGTCCACTCTTGTGTCTTGAAAAAAATAAAGGCTCGTTTTGAAAACTAATATTATAAACGCAACGTTTGTAAGAATGTATGGATGTGTGATTGTTACTATTTCCATCGATTTAAACCATTGGATTTGATCTATCATACTTTAGGCGCACGGAATTATGTTATCGATGGGAAGAGTGAGCTCACTCTTTCCGTTCTTATCAGTTGCAGGAAGCGATGAACGCTGTACGTTTTCACCTAACACTATTCGTTGTAAACAAAGATAACCAAAATAAGTAGAACCACAGCAACCCTCGCCGTTAGCGATTCTAGGGGTCAAGTAGATTGGTGGTGTGTAAACAACTTGCGCTAGATACACAGACGCAGTTCATTATCAATTTCAAGGTGCTCAGGGCACATCCATGGTTTATATCGATGACTATTTCACGCAAAAACTACTGAAGATATTGGATTAAATTTTGTACATAGATAGATAATGGTCTGGAATAACACATAGGATACATTTCATCGCGAGAAAATCACCGGAATAGGAACTACGCCAGTAAAACCTAACAAACTACGCTGCTAGTTTGACAAATAAATATACCTGTTGGTGGACAATCCACACCCAACACTCTAAGCACAGCCTGTATTATAGGAGCCAGATAGCTGATATAAATTCTTACAGTTATAAATACATAACTATTATAGGTACATAGAAACGATCACAAATATTTGCACAGGGTGGGAATCGAACCCACGACTTTCTACTTCGCAGGCAGACTTACCACCAACTAAGCCAGCCAGGCTTAGTCACTACGTGTGCCTGTACTGTTATCGACAGACACTGCTTACCAACAGCTTTAACAGCTACATGACTTGTCACTCAGAATTATAAAAATGCTCGGTGTACCACAAGATAATAATTATTATAATAGTTTAAAAAACTAAAAAACACGCTTTTGAATTTTCAAATAACCAATCCGCCACCTTGGAACGGCCGCCATGTTGGATTTAGGTTACGTGATTATTTTTAAAAAGCATGTTTAAAAAAAACGTGTTAAAAAGTAGCCAATATCTTATTCTAACGTGTTATTGAATGTACATTAATTCGTTCAGCAATGTGTGTTTGCAACAGTAACAGAACTCCATGCGTATTGCATTCGTAAAAACTAAGATAAATCACGTAGTATATTAATGTTTCGATTATAATTTCGTTCATAGCAGTTTTCTGTTGAATTAATCGACGGTGATAGAGCAGATATTACTATATCACGACATATCTATACCAATATTATAAAGCTGAAGAGGTTTTTTGTTTGAACGCGCTAGTCTCAAGCCCGATTTACATCAGACGAGCGAATGCTCATTCTATCCCCACTGTATCAAATTCATTTGGTGTAAACAAACGTAGAGCATTCTTTCATTGTTTTGTTTGCGTTCGCAAAGATTCTGGAATATATAATATGGAAAACGCTAAGAACGATCTTTCGTTTACACTAAAAGATCGAGAAAGAATGCTCTTGTTCCAGCTCTAGCTCTATGTTCGTTCAGTTTAAATCGGCCTTCAGGAGATTCCGGACCGATTTCAAAAATTATTTCACCGTTGGATGTACTTATACAACGTGTTGCAAAAAGGTGCAACAATATTTATGGTAGTTTATCTACATTAAGTTTTGAATCATGTATGTGAAAATTAAGCATGAAAGCTCAAAAAAATTTTCCAAAAAAATTAAAATTTTTTTTGGTTGTTATTTCATTTGACATACCCCTAATGACCAGATGTCCGCACGGATTTTTGTACGACGTCGCGGCGTCGGTGGCAAGGTCGTTTGTCTGCTGTACAAGCTTTAGGGTTGAAGCTGGTGATTTGGTGGGAATTTTACGTCAAACTTTGACTCGAATTATCTCGTGATCTACCGTGCTGAGGGGAAAGAGACCTTGGGTGATGAAGTCTACATCAGTGTTAGAATGGACTGTTAAAATATTGTTGGGGGTAAATCCACCACGTTGTATAATCCCTATGTGCTATATATTTTATTATGTACCACGTGCGAAGCTGGGATGGACCGTTGGTTACTTATACTAGCAGCAGCTCACGGATTTACCTGCGTAGTTCCCGCTTCACTTCCAGCAACAAGGCAATCAATCGTTTCACTGGTCTTAATGTTTTCCTACATACGTAGGTAGATCTAATTTACTGATGTGAACAATAAAGAATTTTCTTTCTTCTGATGTTAAAGAGTTTAGACATTCCGCGGCAGTTGAATTGAGTTACCAAACAATTATACTTATTCGTGTATTACGTTTCTTTCACAATTTTCGACGATACGTAATTGTGTTGATGGCATTAACGTGTAAGTACATAGATAGAAAATTAACAAATTGATTATTTATTATAGATATCAAAAACACGAATTAGAGTAGCTAATCAGTTCCATTGATCAATGTTCATTGTTTACACTATCTTATATTACGAAAGGTTAGATAACCGATTAAAACTAACAAAATATTTAAAAAATGGCATTGGCAGCCATAGGCACTCCCGATTGAAGTAAAAATGTTTAACTTAGAATTTTAGTCATACAACTGCACTAATGTTGTACAACATAACTTGTACAGCTACATATATACTGGTATTTTACGTATGTCGGTGACTCGTACTCACAAGATTTCACCCACCCAAAAAGCGTTTTATACACTCCGAAATGTATCTGATAAAAAACCGATGAACTTGCATATTGCGGCGATTTTTTAAACTATTATTCATTTACACTTGACCGCCATCTCACCTGACGATAAGCGACGATGCGGTCTACGATGGAGCGAGCTTACCTAGAAGAAATCGATTCACTCTCGATTTGAAGACACCGATATTGTAACCATCGGGAAAAGCCCACTCAGGTAACGCAGTATAGACGTTCTTATCACAAAAGTAGAGTCAAACCTGTTAGTACAGAATAGGTTGTTATATATTTGTCACCCTTCTGCTCTCACTCCTCATGTTTTAATCGCAATTTTGTTATTTTTGTATGAACAATTTCCAAATAATTTAACCGTCGTTCATTGACGTGCAGTCATTTGCATAAAGTGTCACATCACTCGGACATTTCGTTCGGTCGATATATATTTATGCGGAAAAACAAAGTTTGCAGTGTGATCAAGTCTAGATCAATAATAGGTCAGTAGTAAGGTGCAGGTTCGCCCCGCTACCGCGACACGAAACCGAGAGACTGGAGACTGCGACAGGCACTTGACATTATAATAGCTTTGTATGGGCGCCAGTTCGCGCCGAGACCGCGACAGGAGACCGAGACAATGTCGCGGTCGCGGCGCGAACTGGCGCCCATACAAAGCTATAATGCCAAGTGCCTGTCGCGGTCTCCTATCGCGGTCTCAGCGCGATCCTATAGAACCCCTATAGAAGTCAGTAGAGTCCACCTGGTGAAGTGCTACACATTTGACATATCTTAGTATATATAAATCTCCTGTCACGATGTTTGTCCGCGATGGATTCCTAAGCTACTTAACCGATTTTAAATTAAATTGGCACACCGCGAGCAGTCCGGTCCAACTTGAGAGATAGGATAGTTTTTATTTCGATTAATAGTCTTTAAATGACAATATCCGAGCGCAGCCGGAATGGGCCGCTAGTATTCTATAGAATTCAATTCATTTATTCGAACCATACATTCAGAATAACACTCGATAACGTCATTTACAAAAAGGCAAATAATCTGTGCATATATCATGTTTTATTGAATTAGAATAATATATGTAGGTATAATATAGGTAGGTACTATACAAGCTACTATTGTCGCGGGAAAATTAGGGGAACTGTAACTAAGCCGTCTAACACTGGGCGCGATTTATAATAAAATGGTTTATAAGATGTATTTTCAAATCTACAAAAAATATGACATTGTGTATCATCGTAGACGTCACATGGAGGTCACGACTTTAGTTCATTAATTTATTATTAAAATGAATTAATTATATGCAAACGTGTCTAGTACATCAAATTGTATTAATCTATATTTATTACAATTGTCTTGTCTCGGCCACTGCGACCACTCAGGAAACAACTTAGATTTTTAACAAAGGATTTTAAAACATCCTACTACTAATAGTAATAATCTTTATAACATATTTGCTCGTAAAGGGTCTCTTATTGGACCAATTTCTGTATCGTAATGTATCTTATTACGCACTAGTGCTGTAATGTGTAATGTAAAACGCACGGTTTCAAAATGCTCCGTCCACAGACTAGGTAGAGAGATATGCTCCGTCTAAAACGAACGGTACCTTTTTAAATTTTAGTAAAGAGTTTTTATGTCAGAAAAGTGTGGTCAACATTTTATGAATAAAATTAACTTTGAGAGGTAAAATATAATAATGAGTTATTTAATTCGTTAATTTAATTAATTTAGACCATAAATTACTTTAATTTTTCTGTAACAAAACACAAAAATATTAATTTACTTTATTATTAATGGCATACCGGCTGGTTCTGTGTCGTTGCTAAAAAAAAAAGGCGCCGATGCGCGCGCATTGCTAATCTGTGATCCATAGTGATTACTTACTCTGTGCTGTGATCTGTGATCAAGTAAATATTATTCCGCGCGTCTTTTTCGTTGTATTGTTTTTATTTGAAAATGTCGTCAGAGTTTTGTTTATTTCCTCGCAAATATGTTATAAAACGTCGTATGACATACGTGCGCTTTGATAATTACAGCCTCTGCTAATTATAGCTCTCGCCTTCGGCTCGAGCTAGCAATAAAACCTCGGCTGTAATTATCAACTTACCGCACTTATATCATAATGTACTATAATAATATTATAAATGTCAACGTTTGGATGTTTGTCGCTCAATCACGTCGTGACGTCTGAATGGATCGGATCGGAGTCTGGAAGAACATATAGGTTACTTTTTATCCTGGTCCTACCAATATTATATAAATGTCAATGTATGGATGTTTGGATATTTGTTGCTCAATCACGTCGCAACGTATGAACGGATCGGGTCGAAATTTGGAAAACAGATAGATGTCTGGAAGAACGCATACGCATACTTTTTGTCTCGGGAAAATAATGGTAACAGGAACTCTGCGAGTAACACCGGGGGGTGCATCTAGTAAGTATGTTTACAAAATGTTGACTAGGTAACTTCAGGGTGTCGGTTTTTCGTGACGCTTCCAAAAAATTAAACTTATAGAAAAGAAGTTTAACTTCAAAAATCACTCACTATACAGCGTTCCAAATTTAATTATAGAGTATTGAAATTTAACTTCTTAATGTAAAGTGCAAAAATGAGTTAAAATGAGCAAGATAGTCAATGCCTTAGCCACTTTGTTAACATTAAATAAGCTTACTTAAAAACTCATTCTACTGAATTCTGGTTCACCACTACTTTTTGAGTAAGGTTATTGAGGTAAAGTTAGTGTTTCCAAAGTTTAAATGTACAAAATATACATGAGATTGTAAAATATTGCTAAAAATGCAAAGATTTCACAAGAATATTCACAAAATAAGATCTTTTAATGACATGTAAGGTAAATAGGTTATTGCAGAAAGAGAGAGACCCTTAAGCCACTTTTTAGGACGACCCTCGATCTACACAATTACAAATGTATATTTCGTGGGACTTATTTAGTTATTTACATCCAAATTTAATTTCCGTGACCCAAATCACCAAGTCGCACCCTTGTAATCTAATTTCATACTTCGCTCTCCGATGATTTCGTTCGAAAAATATATCGATGGATAAAGATAAATGTAGGTACACTCTATATTTAAAACAACAAATAGAAATAATTCACAAGTTGAAACGATTTACACACTAAAAGTTAGTGCGACAGATAGCGGCCTTATCACTATAGCAATTATAGGGACAAACAATCTGAACTATTTCAGTAAAACAATAATAATTAAGAACTAGAGCAGAAGTGTAACTTACAAGTTACGGCTAGTCGGGAGAAAGGCGGCTGCCGATCCGGAGCCCCCGGGTTCAAATCCCACGCGAACCACTGTCTATTCGAACTAATGTGCGTAATGCCGCGCTAACTTTGATACGGTGAAGGAAAAAAATCTTGAGGAAATCGACATGTGCCTAGAATCTTTCGAGGTGTAGCATCTATCAACCCGCACTGGGCAGCGAGCGTGGTGGATTATGGCCTTGACTCTCTCCTTACGAAAGAAGGCGCATGCAGAAAACATACCTATATTTTCGGTAATCGACTAATCAATTACTACAATATAATTTATATTAAAACCCGACTGCAAAAAATCCAACATGTAAGAAAAACATTATAAATATATACTATCTAAGAACATTCGGGTGATTGAGACGAATCTAACGATATCTTAATTATCAAAATCCATCCATACGTTTGGAAGATACGTGGGAATAAAGAAATTTACAAACAAGATACAAGATACGCGCGAAAAACATAGCCCTTCTTTTAGTCCGGTTCACGATAATTTCGATCTAGTTTTGTAATGTTACTAGCGGCCCGTTCCGGCTTCGCTCGGATAATAACCTAGATACCAACTGCAGCGCCATCTGCCGGGCTGATTTGTGAATCTAAACCATCCATGGGAACCCTACATTTTAATAATAAAAATAAATAATAAAAAATAATAAAAAAAGGGGTTGGTGATAAAAGGGTAAATTAGGGTTGTATGTATTTTTTAATGCCACATTATGAAAATATAAAAACCAAAAATGTTGTAAAAAAAAATAGGGGTGAACAACCCTTATCACTTAGGGGTATGAAAAATAGATAGTATCCGATTCTCGGACTTACTGAATATGCATAAAATTTGGTAAAAATCAGTAAAGCCGTTTCGGAGGAGTAAGGTAACTAACATGTGACAGGAGAATTTTATGTAAGTATAAGATGAACGCGAAAGTTTGTAACAATATATGAATGTAGGTATGTTTATTACTCTTTCACGCAAAAACTACTGAAGGGATTTAAGATGATTTAAGGTACTTCCATAGATAGATAATGGTCTGAAATAACACAGACTATTTATTATCTAGAAAAACTAACGGGATCTGGAACTTCGCGGTTGAAACCGTGAGACACAGCTAGTTATAAATAACCGTTAAACAGATATCAATATGATACCTGCATAGTTATTAGTAGGCGGTTCGTTAGTTAGATAAAAAAAAAAAATAACTACACAAACAATAAATAGTTGTTTCCACTGCGAGGCAGCACCAATGTCATATCATGTTTACATGGTTATGAAACCAACGTAACGCGTATAAAATTAAAGCACATAAATATTGCAAAACATAATATCATCAATAGTCACTTCGGTCGTTTTAGGAGAAAACTTCAGAGCCAGGGTCTGCAATTTAGGTTTTAGGTACAAATTATACACATCCCGAAAGTTTATGTTAATTTATAATATTTATATGTCATCACGTTTTTCAGAATTATTTTTACTTAAGTGGTCAAATATTTTTTTTTTGTTTTTGTAATAACAAAATCAGAGAGAGATGGAGGGAGAAAAAATAAGCGATAAACAGAAAAAAAACATTTAAAATAAAAATAAGTATGTAATTCTGAAAAACATGATGTCATATAAAAATAAATACAAATTGACAAACTGTGGAATTGTAGCACATGTTACGAATATTATTGTATAACGAATTTTATGGCTAAATGATTATGATTATCCCAAAACGGCCGAATTCTACCCAATAATATAAAAAATAAACTCACATCTAACTCCAGTTCGAGCTTGTTGATCTCATCGGTGGCGGCGTTCAGCTTCTCCAACTCGACCTGGAACGTTTTGAAGAACTTCAAACAGTCGCACGGCACCACGACGTCATACTCGACATTAGGCAACAGCAAGCAACAAGTAGCGACGGGAAACATCCGCGGCTTATCCACCGACTGCGGCATTAAACAGCGGCACGGCGAGAAACGCGGCTTACGGGGAAACGCGGCTTTCGGGGAAAACCGCGTTTGGAGATTAAAACGCGATTCTTTCACGAGACCAAACCGGCCGTAGATAGACGAGGGACTGTCACATTATCTTAGAAAAACACAAGATAAGGTGAAAATATCGAATTTTATCTATGTATGTCACGCTCGACTTAGATTTTACGTCATGTACCTTTTGGATTGTTTCCTGTCCCTACGGAAAGCGACTAATTTCAAACAATTTGTATTCGTTACTTACTTATTATTTCTTCTTGTCGGTCGAAGAATTAAACAAAACGAATGCTAAAATTACAATTTTATTTCAATTTAACATTACATACGATTTAGAATACATGCGTTCTACAGTATACAAAAATATTTTATCATATTTTTTTTCATTCAATTTAATTACAGAGTCGAATATTGAAATTAGGTTATATCAGCCGAATATTATGCACCTTAATTTTAATTGTGATAAATAAAGGAATTAGGTACTTAATATACAGAGATTTAAGATTAAAAATGGAATGGTTCTGTTTAACTAAGTGGTTTGACCTTTAACATTTATATTTTGTTATGAACACTTTGATTTTGGTAAAATAGGTTTGTGTTGCTCTTAGGATAGTTCTGGGCGAGGCTGGCTTTTCTAGCGATACAAAAGAAACCATAAACATATTGACATTTATAATATTAACAGGATTGAAAGCAAAGAAAATTGTACGTTTAGTGTGGTGGGCATATCTTAACTGATCTAACGGGACTTCTCGCTCTTCTAACAGCGCGTATAGAGGTTCTGGGGTATGGTGCGACTGCTTGCTTGCTTGCTCTCCTTAGAGACTCTTCACAAGGAGTGTAGCCCACGCTGTAGTGGAAGATATACCACCCTGACCAATTGCGGATATGACACTCGAAAAACCTTTTTTGTAATAAGTCACGACCATCATCGAGATGATGGTCGTGGTCTGTTTTTAAACTACGATGTGGTTAACGATTGCGCGCGCGCTTATCTGTTTTGGAGTATATTTGTTTTCTTTTCTTTCACTAACGAAGCTAGTGATAAAGAAAAAAAATGGGGATATGTTAAAAAAGAAAACAAATCGAAACTTAACGATATAACTGTATGAAAAACATAATTTCTCACTTCTAGCTAGCCCCGCTGAGACATGAGTGATCATTACATAGAAAAACTTAAATGAGATTACATTTAGTGAGTAGATTGTACACTTGTTAATTTAAATACTACTGAATAATTTCGCAATTGCGCTGGGGAACGAGAGAAACAGTTGTATATATTTATGTTGTATCGCTACTCATCAATTAAGTTAATAAAAGTAGACTGAAAAGGGATCATGCAAAGAAAAAAAAGCGTTAAACTTCAAAAATACTACTGGCATATAAAATTTACCGGTTTTCAAATTTTAGCTGTCTTTGAAATAAGAAATATTACGTAATTTAAAAAAATTATGTATTTTACCTGGTCAAAAGCACTATATTATTAATTTCAGACACAATTTTTGATAACATTTTTTTTGATTGATTGATTTATTGCCATTCATGTGTAAGTAGAGGTGGAGGTACATAAAAATGTCTCAAACTGTTCCCCCGCAATACATAGGCATATTAGATTAATACATCACTGGAAATAATAAACATTAATTTAGTTTACCATTAAATATCAAAATGTATACAGGGTTCTACAGAGCGCGTGTATTAACTGAAAGGAACATTGTACTCATCACTATGTGCATCTTTTATAACGAGATCGACCCAAAATGCAAAACTACCAAGATATTGACATTTCAATGGAGTTTTATTTTTGTGATTTTAGTTGATGCTATTATAGCAATAATTGTCTATGATAATGAATAGAATACAGCCCTTTTGGATAGTACAAATGTTCCGCAAAACCCAAAATAAAAGTAATTACTTAACCTAAAATACTCCAATTGGTAGTTTAGTAATACATAAGCAACATAAAATCAAAATTAAATTACGTTGTAAGAGATTCGGGGATGTGAAAAATATTTTTTATAATTATAGAAATACCTAAGACCCATCGTACACAACGGTACGCAAGTTTCGAATAACGCATCTAGTTAACTTTCCCTTGTTCTTGTATCTCTCTTCGATTTCGAAGCTGGAGAATACGAACAAAAATAAGGTAATAAAAAGTTTCAAACCAATCCATTGTTTAGAAAGTGTTGAAAATCACATTCAAAGATACGTAAAATATGGTCATGCATACATACCAAGTTAATAAAAGTATGTTTAAAAGACGAAAAATACAGTCATAAGCAATTTTTATAAGTGATAGACTCCAAGACCACCATTTTCGAACTGATACCTCTGCAATGACTTCTGTAGCATGGGTCGTAAGTGACAAGATTCGATATGATTGTAATATGCTGAATCATTTACGCAACTATGATGGGTGGGCACTAGAATAATCATTGTAAAACTAACATGAAATAGGTGTCAGGGTGTCACAAATTTAGTAGTTCTAATATCTTATGTGATACAATATTTAGTGAATTTAAAAAAAAGAGCCCTCATCTAAATCTTACATGCATCTATTGACCAAACAGTAGGCATTTTAAAAAATATTCGAAACTTACTAAAAATAAGTACCGTTGTGTACAAAGGATGTAATGATAACAAAAAAGTTCTTACAAAATATAGACATGATCTAGGAGTCGAAAAAGCCGTCCTAATGTTAATGGATGATCTGTCACAAATGGAAGAATGAAATTTCACACTTATTACCATACTATAAAGGTGAAACTTTATTGTCCATTTTGGCATGCGGGACCTTCTTACAATGGCTTTTTAGACCCCTTGTAACAACAAGTGAAGGGAGACCACCTCCAAGAAATAAAACAAAAAATACTTAACTTTAATTCACTTGTCCTCCCAATGTGATGTATTAAACATATTAATGAATTTAAATGTTTATAAAAATAGTTCATAAAAATTCGAGACTATAACCTTCGCACATGTTTCATCACAGCAAACACGGCATTAATTCAAAATAGACAAATTAAATAGTTATTAGTTAGTATTTGTGTCTAATAAGAACATGGGAAAGGTTTGCACAGGGTGTATCCTGTTGCAATATATTTATGGTGAATTTAATGGTAAAGTGTAGATTTATTTATTTTATGTATGATAAACTGCCATCTTATGATATAGTATTTAAAATTTAAAGTAATTTTCATGTAAGTGAATCTTATCTTTTATTATCTATCTATCTATCCAGCTGGTTATGGATTCAGTTGCAAATATGATTAATGCATTTGAAAGATAGAAAATTCTGTATTTAATGTTTCTAAGAGAGTACATGAAAGCTTTTGAATACCAGGCATTAAATATTTAGGAATAGTTTGTCTCAGGTATCATGATAAATAAATAGTACTTAGTACAACTAATTTAGTATGTATCTACTGTGAGGGTTAAGGTTGACAACAACGCTGAATTAGAAATGTGGTCAGATCCTTCCAGTGTTGTTACATACAATATTAAAATCTATTACACTATTCATAACAGTGTTTTTAAAATGACCACCGACACAAAAATATAATAATTACTTAGGCCTTTCAAAATAATTGTTACTACATTCTAAAACAGAATACATTCAATAGAAACGTGTAAGAGAACAATTAAAATAAAAATGAAGTAAAATAGATAACATTAAAAATTTACTTTTTCTCAAATACAATGTACGGTGAATTGCTTACATTATATTATTGCTTTAAAGCTTGCGGTTCCTGGGGTCATGACAATATTTACAATTATCAAAAACTCAAAAAGGTTATTAGATTGTGATGAAACATTCATTTTATACAAATAAAGATATTACACTCATGTGCACATCAAACAACAACATCTCGTGATAATGTACAAAACACAGTAAATGGCACGATTTCTACTCAGGAAATAAGTTAGAATCCCATCGAAACATATCGCTAACGAATAATACAAATTCGGAAATTATATCTAACAATTTATCAAATTGACAGCTATTTTTGTGATAAGATCGTGGACAGGAAACAGTCCTACAAGGTACGGAACCTCGGAAGCGAGGTACTACCGCGCCGCAAATGCAGATTATATCGGAGGGGGGTTACGAACGAGAGCGGCGGCCCGTGGCTCAGAGCGCGTCGCTATCACAAATGTACTTTCCGGAGACGAAGCGGCGCTTCACCAGCGAGAGCCGGTAGCCAGCGCCGACCAGTTCGAACTCTATCCCGGAGAGCGTGGCGCCTTCGCAATTGAACTGCGACGAGATGGTGGCGCGCGGGGACGGGCCGGCCGCCAGCTCGAACCGCGCCTTCAGCGAGCCCACGCCGCGCTCCTCCGAGTGCTGCGACAGCTCCGTGAACCGCCACAGCGCCTGCCCGCCGCCCGCCTCCGCACTCCACGCCGCCTTCGGCATCGCGATCACGTTCCTCACGCCGCCACCCATCGGCACGCACACCGACACGTTCAGCAGCGGCGACGGCGGCGACATCGCGTGCTGGTTGTACTTATAATCCACCTTCAAGTCCGTGTGGTCTCGCTCGCATTTCCAATACGACACCAGCTGCAACGGGCACGACGCGGCACCCGCTCGAGGCCGGATCTGGTACTTCAAGATGTCCACGTTGAAGTACTGCGCGGTCGGGTTCTTCTCCGACTGTCGCTTCAACAGCGAGCTCAGCGCCGGCATGTTGAACTCCAACACCGTGGTGTCGCGCGTCGACAGCTGCGTGTTTATCGTTATCAGCTGCTTGTTCGGCAATACGTTGTCGAGACGATGAATGTTTTTCAAGCGAAAACACAGCTTCGCTGGATTCGGATTGTTGGCTAGCACGCCGACTATGCCGGTGGGGAACGACAGCATCATGTCTCCGGACATCTTTACTTGGCATTTGGATTCGTCCGGGCCGCGGAAGTAAGAGTGAATGATCTCGTGGAAGGCGACGGCCAGCGGGATGGTATCCGCCATGCCGATGGTCAGGGGCGACGGTCCGCGGGACCCGGACGACGCCCCCGCTCGGAAGTCGCCTTCGGAGCGCCGCGACGGCGGCCGGGGAAGCGAAATCGTCGATATAGTGGGCGTCGACGTCCGAACGGTATTCTGACTCATTTCTCCGACTTCCGAAAACAGATCGCCGACATCCGCGTTGGAAACGGGCGTAGGACTCTCCAGCATATGAGATTGATTTCCTTGCAAAGGCGCGTACGGGTTCGACGCGTTCCCGTGCGGTGACGTCGGGTTACTGGCGGAAGGGCTTTGGAAGAAGTTCAAGTCTAGTAGATCGCTGCTCGCTTTACTCGTATTCGCGTTCGATCCTCGTCTCGTTGTGCCTATCTTGTACAGGGAGATGTTCTCGACCGTAGCTCTGAGCTCATCCACGCTTGCCGACATTTGCGGAGTGCCATTGCTTATCGGCTTTATCTCTACGTGAATCTTCTTTTCTTCCCTATCTTCATCCGAGTCAGAGTCTGATGAAGAATAAACACTGCCTTTTTCATCTTTCGGTCTGATGCAGTAACCCTCTTCGTCCACCTCGGGAGAGTTCATCAGATCTTCTTTCGTGGGAGCTTCCTCCTCTTTTTCATCCAAGTCGGACTTGTCGCCCGCGTTTGAGTTTTCAGATATTTCATCTTTTTTCTTTTTCGATTTTTTCGGCTTAGCTTTCGTTCTTTTGCTTCGTAGGAACCACTTAGATTCCCGGAGAGTCGTTCGTCCCATATTTTCATCCTTGTCGGGTGCGACTGGAGTCGCGGGGGTACCGCTAGGGCTGGACGGCGCTGAGCACGGCGCGACGCCTTCCGCGCTTCCGCTGGGTTCGTCTTTACTTTGAAAATTTGGTGTAAACAGATTCAGCAATGACGTGGTCCGTCTCGAAGTTTTGGAGGCAAACGAAGGCTCCTTTTTTGGTGCTTTGGCCGGTGGAGCTGGTTTGTGTGAACCATTGGAGACTGTTGAAATCTGATCTGCTTCCGAAATTGAATTATTTGCCGAGCTTGGCTTTGGTAAAGATGGAGGTAGTTCAACTAACACTGCTTTTTCTATTGCATTGTACTTATCTATGAGAAACTGTTCTAAAAGTTTTTCTACCGTTAATTCGAGACACTGGTGCTTGAAGTCTCTATGGACCTGCCCCATCAGATCATGATTGTTTTGTATGATTTCAGCGTAAGCATTCACAAATTGTTTCATTTGTTTCAAATGTGCTTCTTCTACATCTTGAAAATGCTTACAAGTTTGAGTCATTTTCTTTTCAAAATCCTGTTTAACTAAGTTGTACTTCTCAGCTAGTTGTCTATAATCTTCATGCAACTTTTTCAGCTTTACCTCAGCTTTTTCTATGTCTTTGGCGGACCCATTGTCTTTCCGTAACTTGTCTAACTCAGCAGATTTAGTTGTATACACATCTTTTGCTTTTTGCAAGGCCTGTTTCGTATTCTGAATGAGCAGTACTACTTCTAACGTATTTGATTCAGAGTCTTTAACAGCTTTGTGCTTCTTATGAAGCTCTTCAGCATATCGAGCTACATCTTTAACCAATTCACTCACTTTTTGAAACATGTGCTGATGTAAATTGGACAGTTTCTCGGCAGAGCACTTGAGGACACCCCAGAACGGGGCGAAAGTGCCCTGTGAGCAGTTGCTGTTCGCTTGTTTCGCTAATTTTGCTAACGACTTCGAGTTAGTCTCCTCGATGTTCGATCTCTCCCTAAGATACTCTGATAACTCCTTGCTGGCGATCAGTCCGTATTTCATGTTTTGATACAGAATATCGTATCCATTGTGCTCGTTGGCGAAATAATCTACAAAGTTGACACTCATCTTTGCAATTACGAGTCGCTACGTTTACAATTACTCAGTACAATATTGTCACTCACTGACCTGTATCCTAGGGTCGAGCTCAGTATCACCATTGTCGTCGGCAGGTATCGTGAATGAGGATTCTTCCATTGTAGTCACTACGACGAGGAAGCCACCCAATCACCCAAATTACATCACCGACTCAACGGTAAGAAGCGTCACCTTCACTAACTATAAACACACGGAACTTTCTTCGATATAATACATCACTACGTTGTTAATATAACATGTAAACGTGTAGAATCACTTGAATCTGTTCAATTTATCAAAATAAATATAGTAAAATATTTTTTTCATCTAAGATGACGTCGTCCACATTCGTGACGTGACGTCAAAACAAAACAATAGACACGGAAGATTTTTTCTTTTAAATCCTTGAACGTAGTGTATACACACGATCAATGGTTTATTAGTCGATTTATATAATTTAGTCGATTTGCTTCAAGCGCTGTTTTACTTGCAGAGTTTTTGAATCGTTTTGAAGTGCAAACTTCTTTTGGCGCGCCGCATAGCCGCATAGCCGCATTTCTATCTATGTTAATATACCTACTAATTCGATAATACAACATAGTACAAAATTCACACAATAGAGTTTTTACTTCTGCCATCTAGCATAGATGGCACTGCGACGACTTATTTAGACGACTTATTACGACTTATTTAGACGACAATGCTTTGAAGATTTATTCCATATTCCAGACTAGCAGCGCTCTCTGGTTTTACCCGCGTAGTTTCCAGAGTCAGCTATTAAAGGAGACGGCTCATTTTCCATGGGCATTTGCCCCACAGAAAAAGTGCGAGAGACTTGACCAAAACTGGATCATTGTATAGGATTTTTATTATATATCGAGGAACCGTTAATGTTCCGGCTTCCGGTTCGGCGTCTGTCAAGTGAAGAGCGTTACTTACAGTGTCTGACAATTTTATTCCAAAAAAGTGCAAAATCCTTACAATTACTAGTTAAAAGTGTAGAGGACTATAATTCAAACATCCAGAATCACAAATTATAACTGAATTGCGGCATACACAGTGCATTTATACGTAAAAAGTGTGTTTAAGTCCATATCTACAACTAGACATAAAACACCACATAACCTCTAAGTGACAAGACATTTCTCGTGTGACACTTGGGCGACACTGACAACCACATCACCACTTCCGACAATTGACAGAAGTACTAGTGACACCACACAAGAAATAAATCAGAGTTAAAGTGTTACCAACTAAAGAAAAGTGTTGCCATTGGAATTAAGCTAACCCTATTTAAGGGGAAATTCAAGCACAATGGACCTGAAATTACAACTAATACTAACTAAAATGGAGGAACAATTCCACAGACAAACAATCACCATAACTGAAAATGTCACTAAAAATATATCAACCCTTATAGATACAAAACTAAAATCACTAACGGAAGAAAACCAAAAGTTGAAAAAAGAAGTTGAAGATCTAAAACAAAGAATCTCAACAACAGAGAGAAACATCAGAAAGAACAATATCATACTACACGGTATTGAAGAAACTGAAAACAGCCCCTTTGATACTTTGAACTCTGTCCTACAAACCTTCAACATAATTAGTGAAAAAGGAAACATCGATACTTGGGACAAGTGGGAAATAAGTAGCGCTCGGAGGCTAGGTAAAAAAGATGGTAAAAAAAAGAGACCTATCTTGGTATCAGTCACACTGGAATGGCGGAAATTTGAATTGCTTAAAAACCAAAAGCTGCTCCCTACCAATATATACATAACTGAAGATTTCCCCAAAGAAATTTTGAACAAGAGACAAATGTTAAAAACGCAACAACAACAAGAAATTAAAAAGGGAAACCAGGCTTACATCCGCTACGACAAGCTAATAGTGAAAGAAAATGTAAAACTAACAGATAAGAGAAAATGGTCCCCATCGAAATCGCCTAACTCAGGAATAGAGGAGAAGGAAGATCAAGCTATAACTACCCCAATCAAAATAAACAAGACTAACGCAATGAAGTACAGATCGAACTCGCTCTCAGATATGAATAAACAATAGCAACTAAAGCGCAGATCCAACCGGAAGACAAACACAACAAGCAAAACAGCAAACACATTAAACACACACCCTTCTCCAACCCGGTTGGTCACCGTGGAGAAGTATGACCAAAACCCTCCAATGAAAACCAACAATATACCCAAGATGAACAAATCATCAAAATCAAATGAAGTAATAAAAATATGCACATATAATGTTAGATCCTTAGCCTCAGAAGAAAGGTTTTTGGAGTTGTCTAATGCTCTTAAAAATATCAAATTCGACATATTAGGACTATCCGAAGTCAAAAGATTGGGGTGTCAGATTGAGGAATTTCATGACTGCATTTTCTGTTATATCGGCCAAACCAAAGGCCTGCACGGAGTAGGCTTCTTAATTAAAAAAACCTTAAAACAAAACATAACAAATTTCACTGCAATTTCTGAGAGAGTTGCCGTGCTACAGCTCAAGTTCAATGTCCATAACATCTCAATCATCCAAACATATGCACCAACAGAAAACTCGACAGAAGATGAATTAGAGACTTTTTACAGTGACTTAAGGAAAGCACATAATCTTACAGATGGAATGAGCTTTGTGATAGGCGACTTTAATGCAAAAATTGGACAGCCAAAAACAAATGAAAATCTGATCATGGGAAAATATGGTTATGGTACAAGAAATGAAAGAGGCGAACGTCTAATAGAACATGCATTAGAATACAGACTTTCAATTATGAATACCTTTTTTAAGAAAAAAGAAAATCGCAAATGGACTTGGTTATCCCCCGATTCTAAAACTAAGAACGAAATTGACTTCATACTCTCGAATAAACCGGATCTGATAAACAATGTAGAAGTCTTAAACAATGTACAGTTTCCTTCGGACCACAGATTGGTCAGGGTAACAGTACGTTTGGCAACCATGAAAAAAAGCAGAAGTAACTTTCAAACTGTCCCAAGAACTCTTACGTCCGAAGATGAAGTCAAATTGTACTTAGATCAGCTTAACTCACATATTAATGGAAATCAAGTTCCGACAGATAATGTCCAAAACTATTATAATATGCTAGAAAAAACTATTAAAGAGAGCCTGAAGAGGGATCAAGGAAATTTAAAAAAAAAGAGCTTATTTAGTGAAAACACCCGTGAATTGATACAAAAACGAACTGATCTGATTAAAATGAAAAATAAAAACAGGCAAATGAGAAATGAACTGAGTAAACTATTTAAAGATGTAAGTAAATCAATTAAAAAGGACTACAACCAACACAGAAAGAAAATCTTAACTCACAATTTAAAGAAATTTAGAAGTGTAAAACGAGGACTAAAAGACCTAAAGTTATCTAAAACTTGGATACATTGTCTAGACCACAAATCAAAGGAAACAAAAACGAGGAAAGATGTATTAGATACAGCAACGTCATTTTACAGAGATCTTTATAAAAAGAAAGACAACGACAATGAAGAACAAATTAACAGTGAACATATAATTTCCACCAACCCAATAAAAATAGAGGACAGAGAAGTATATGATCATATAAAATGTATGAAAAACGAAAAAAGCCCAGGTCCTGATGGAATAAGTAATGAAGTACTCAAATTAGGATCACCTATTCTTCTTCATCATCTTACGAGTCTCTTCAACATGATTCTTGAAACAGAAAGTATACCAAAACAGTGGTATAACTCTGACATCATCCTAATATATAAGAAGGGGAACCCTTTGGACATAAGCAACTATAGACCAATCAGCTTGCTAGCCAGTATGTACAAACTTTTCACATCGATCATACTTAAAAGAATAACACCAAAAATTGAAATGTCACAACCAGTAGAACAAGCAGGCTTTCGCTCGGGTTTTAGCACCACAGACCATATACACACTCTGGAACAAATACTAGAGAAGTACAAGGAGTATAACAGACCTCTATATATCGCATTTGTAGATTATACCAAGGCCTTTGATACCATCAGCCACAACTCTATATGGAATGCATTAGAATCAGCAGAAGTAGACTATAAGTACATAAAAGTCATTAAAAATATTTACAAATATAGTGTCAGTAGAGTAAAACTTGAATCAAGAGGTGACAATATCAAAATCGAAAGAGGAGTCAGACAAGGCGATCCTTTATCACCCAAACTCTTCATAGCTGTGCTAGAATATGTTTTTCAGAAACTAAACTGGAATAAAAAAGGAATAACAATAAATGGCCGCTATTTGAGCCACTTAAGATTCGCTGACGACATTGTGATCTTTGCTGAAACTCCTAAAGACATGAAATACATGCTGACCACGTTAAAAGAACAAAGCTCTAAAGTAGGGCTAGAAATGAATACCAACAAAACAAAATTGATGAGCAACAGTTTTAAAAGAATAATTAAAATAAAGGGCAAAACATTTGAGTATGTGGACAACTATATATATTTGGGAAAGCTGGTATCATTCTCTAAAAATAATAATGAAGAAGAAGTAACAAGAAGGGCGAACATTACTTGGAAGAAATACTGGTCCTTGAACGAGATTTTTAAAGGAGATTTTAATCTGACTATGAAAAAAGTTGTGCATGATACTTGCATACTGCCTAGCTTGTCATATGGTGCACAAACATGGGTATTCACCAACAAAATTAAAGACAAAATTAGAACCACTCAACGAGCAATGGAGAGAAGTATGTTAAGAATAAAAAAACAAGATAAAATAAGACACTTAAAAATTAGGGAAAAAACTAATATAACTGATGCTCTCACACACATACTCAATCAAAAGTGGAAATGGGCTGGCCATGTTGCTCGGATGTCTGATAATAGATGGACAAAAAGAACTACTACTTGGCTAGGACCAGATGGCAAAAGAAATGTTGGAAGACCTTACAAGCGATGGGTAGATGACATAACACAAGTAGCAGGCAGACATTGGGAAAAGATAGGAAAAGACAGAGAGGAATGGTTGAAATTAGAGGAGGCCTTCACCCAAAGAGGGATCCATGATACTTAACACAACTAACATAAAATAAGTTAAATCATATAACAACACTAACATCATTTAAATCATTTGAATTGTAAAAATGAATCATGGAATAAATAAAGGCTTATTATTATTATTATTATTATTATAACCGTTAATGTTTTTATCCTGCATAGCGGGGTTTAAAACATATCAACTAAAACATTGAAAAAAATAACGCTGCAAGTAGGTAATCAGGAACGTGATTATTTTAGTAGTATGTACTTACTACTGGAAGAAGGTAGTAAATTCATTACTTTGCGAGTTACTGTGCTCAAAATAATGTCGAGTGTCGACTCAACGCAGAAGGGCCGGAGATTCGGCAAAACCACAAAAATTTACGAAACCTTTCGAAAAATAAAGGAATTCCTTGTGTAGTGTAAGTTTCGAACGAATCGATTACCGGACGTATCGAATTTCGAATAAATTTTTACTTTACGTAAACCTCTATCAAAGAAAACGAGAAAAATCATGGCTGACTTTGACTATAGTCTGTACACGAAAGTACAAAGTACAAATGACAAGTGTGTTCACATGTTCACCGTAGTACTCATTTATTGGGTACTGACCCGAAGACATAACACGAACAAAACCATAACAGGCATAAATTCACAAAAACTTCGCTAGCGTGTTTTAACGCCGTACAACGCCATCTAGTTTGGTTCTATGGAACTACAGTACCTTAATACAAAATTACTTATACGTAGTCATTAAGGTACTTTTTAATCACCAATTTGCAATCCCCGCTTGGCAGGTTAGTATTGAATGTACAGTTTAAATTATTTAATTATATGTTATTTTAATTAAATAACTTGTTTAGGTCTCCGGGGCTAATTAGGTACATAAACTTGAAACGACTTGGGGCAGAAATGAGCCGTCTCCTTTATTTATGAAATTTATAATCTTTGCCAGTTATTCTGCCGCCAAGCATCAGTGTGCCAACATTACTGTGTTCCAGTTTGAAGGGGAATGTTTCCAGAGAAATCACTGAGCTAAAAGATAAAACACCTTATATCACTCAACTCAGAGAGATAAGAAGTTTTATCTCTATGCCCTATATTTGCACTGGAAACATTGCCCTGCTCGGCGGCGGTAGAATAACTCGCAAAAGTGTGGTACTTCCACAGACGGACTCTGCAAAGAGTCTTACCACAATAAAAAGTATGTATTTATAGCTTTATCATTATTATATCTACTGTCGGACTTCTATAGTGCAAACTTTGTTTAGTATGGGCTCAGATGATGTTGTGTGTAAAATGTCCATGTGAATGGCTGGGTGGGAATTGAACCCACAACTCTCGGCTACGTAGGTAGACTTACTGCCAACGTAGCCACAAGGCCATATTATTTTCATGCTAATTTGGCTTAAGAGTGCGCCTAAAGCCAGGAAAAAATCAGATTTCACCCGCGCGACGCGTTTCTTAATGCGATATACATAAAGTCGAGAATAGCATGACACAGTTTGGAGGAAAAATCAATATTTAATCAGGAGTCCATTTTTGACCAAGTTTTATTTAATTACTCAATAACTAAACATAAATTTAAAAAAAAGTTCGGTTACTTTACTAGAACGTACAAATAGGAATTTTATTACCAAAAAATAATGTGGGGTCATCGCTGATAATTTCGAGTACTCGGATTAAAACGGGTTTTTGCGGTGTCATTTTTATTGTAAAAAACACTGATCTATTTTTAAAATTCTGTTCGGTTATTGTGCTTCTTCTTGATTGTACCCACACGTCAATATTTTTTTTGTCGTAGTTTTTAGTTTCTTAACTTCAGTGAGCGGCGTCGAAAATGTCCTTTTTTTCGTTTTCTGGCTTTAGGCGCCCCCTTAATTTTGAAATAATATTTAACCATAGCAGACATGCCTTATATGTGTAAGTACCTTGTATGTGTTTAATGTGTAATATGTGTTCAAGTAGTTTTACTTACAGCGATGATAATAACGTGACATTTTTCAGACGACACCAGAAATCCGTTTCACAAACTTTTGGTAGATAACCTTTTGCAGACGTTAAAAACTTGAAAATTGTTGTGCATATTTAAGTCCCTGCGAACTCACGGCCTATCGCTTCGCAGGGAAAATTATTACTTATTATTACCAATGAAGCCACAAGACCAGTCAATAACTTTCTTGTGGTTATTGTCGACATTCATATTTATTGAAGTGAAAACTTCTTTTGGCGTGCTTAGACAGATATTTTGTGGTCTGTATATATGGTATGATAAGAAATTTTCGAGTGAACTCGGGTTGCTAGAGCGAGAAAAAATGGCAATCATAGGAACTGCCGATAGAAATGAAAACTTATAACTCAGAATTTGATAGCTTACCTTGGAAACTACACGGGTGTAACTGGAGGGCGTGGTCTCGCCATTTTGGCATGGCCATCTAGAAATGCGTCAGCATTTACCATTGGCTGATGCGTTTCTAGATGGCCAATAGCCATGGTCCCGAGTTTACCCGAAGATTTCTTATTATACCCGAGCGTGACGAATGAATTCAGTTCACAGCCCACGAAAACTCTGTCTAGGTGCGCCTAAAGAAGTTTTCACTTCAATAAAACATGGGCGCCACCCATGGTGAAATTGGACAGGTCTTTTTGCATCTTGAAAATGACCCATTCGCTCTGAGGATTTACGGGATTTACCATAGGAGGACGCAAGATTTTTGGCTTTCTAACAATTTTTTTTGCGGGGCGCGTGGTCAACGCATATTTCACACACTTGTAAACTTGAACTCACACAAGAGCAACAGACCTCCGTCTGTTTGTACTAAGACAAATGCTACACCTAAACAAAACATGCATACATATATGCACACATATCTATGAAACGCTTGATACATTTTTGACAATAAAGCTTATTTGACATTCATATGGGCACGAAAGGGGTATGTTAGAACTAGGCTCGTCCTCGTCTCCTAAGAATAGTTCTGTTGGTCTGAGCCTCATTCGTGAATACAAAAATTAAATCAATTTACAAGGGTTGTCAGGCAAATTTCGAATAGTGTTTAGAAATTTTTAAGTCGATATTGAGATTTTCAATGACATTTTCTAAATTGTCTATGATATTACGCCTCCAAATTAATTTGCAATGGGATGGAAAAGCAACAATCGGACTTCTCTTTTCTTCTTGTGTAGTTTGATGTAGCCCAAACACCTTGTTGATATCAGTTATCGTTTTCTAAATTGACGGTGTTTCATGATGCTTTTTGACGGGTTTGACGTAAAACAGATTCAATTTGCATTTTGCTCCTGTTTCGTTTTTTCGTCGAAGTGAAATAGCTCTAAAATTGTTTTTATGAGTGACTTTACTGGCGTTGACCGTATATTGCTCTCGTATCCTATTTCCATTGCTGGTGTTCAGATTTCATTTCTGGAGTCGTGATCGCATTCAATCTGTATGCAACTGTTACGCGTCGCCTCGACTATGTCTTACCAAGGTTCACCATATTCGGGGCCGGGAGACGAGTATGACTTCGAGGACGATGGATACGACGACCTAGATGAATACAGAGACCGGGAAGACTCGTTGCAGCCGCCGCTACCAGCCGAAGACAGCGACGAAGGTGAGTTAAGTTTTGCTTTGTCTTTTCTTTTGTGGCCTTTTTTGCCGTCTGTTTTCATGTTTTGGCCAGAAACAGGCATGCATGCTTGTCATCCCACGTATGACATGTAAACAGTGATTACATAATCACAACAAGGTTAGTGTGTACATGGACACGGCGTTCCCGCGTATTTGCGTCCTACCTGTTAGATGACGTAATGGAGATGTTTTTGTGTCACTTTCACCATAAATAAACCCAAACATAGGGTCACTAATAAGTAAGCCACACTTTCTATTTTTTATCATTTCACTACAATGATTTGTGTTGACAACACAAATTCTATCACCATTTTTCATCAAGTGTATGTTAAAGAACAGCATGTAGGCTACTCTAATTAAAAAACAAAAATGTGAGGTATACTGGCTCGCCTGAAGGATGTAGGCAGCTAGTCTGAAATAATAATTAGCCTATTTTAAACAAATATATAACTAAACATCTAAAGATTTGACATATCAAAAGATGAATAGTGGTTAGTGGTTATTGATTTATTGTCAATGTAAAACCCATTTTCGCAAATAAAGAAATTTATTTATTAAATCTGCTATCTGGCTTGCGTAGTACGAGATTGGCTAGTTTGAGACTTGACAGTGTTGAGTGAGGAATGCCAGTATTTATGTATTACGTATTGAGTACTAAGAACAAAATCTAATAAAATAAGTGATTTCAGACAAAAGTTATAGCTAAGTAACATCATGAATGTGTTAAATAGTATAAAAAAAGAAATCCTTAAAATTTATCCATTACATTCTGACAGATTTGATTTGTTGTCACATCCAGTAAGTTACATCGACACTCAGATAGACAGGGTTGGGCAGTTTTTGAATTTCTTGTAATTAAAATACATAATTGAAATAAAAATACATTGTTAGTATTTGAATTTCAATTATTCATTTTACTTCCTTAATAAAATGTAATTTGCAATAATATCTACTTCAAATGCCTTATACTGAGGTATTTTGTAATTAGTGTTGGATGATTAAAATTAAATTTCATTGGTTAATTTACTTCTCTAGAATATAATGTACGAGGGTCAAACTGAAAGTTCTTAGAAAATCAAAAACTGATTACATTAGCCAGTTATTAGTTTTATTATATCTTTTCAAAATATTGTCTTTTCACGTCAATACACCGCTGCATGCGATGGAACCACTGGGAAAAGCACTTTGCCCACTCGTCCTTAGGGGTCTCTTCAATGGCATCGCGATACGCAGCCACCGCTTCTTCAGCATTCATAAACCGCTTTCCTTTAAGTTTTTCTTTAATTTTTGAAAATAAATAAAAATCACAAGGCGCGAGGTCGGGGCTATACGGCGGGTGACCCAGTAATTCAACGTTTGATGTCGCCAAATAGTCGATCGTTCGCTTGGCGGTGTGCGATGAGGCGTTGTCGTGGTGAAGGAGGATCCTACTGCGAGGTCGTTTCTCTCGAACTTTTTCCAAGACAAGTGGCAAACAATTGGTAGTGTACCATTCTGCAGAAACTGTTTTTTGATCATCTAACACAATTGTTGCGAAATGACCTATCCTTCCAAAGAACGAGGCCACCATTTTTTTCCCCGCACTTCGATCTCTCTTCACTTTAGTTGGCAACTCCTCGAAAGGAAACACCCACTGAGCAGATTGTCTTTTGGTTTCAGGATCATAACAGTAAATCCAGCTTTCGTCACCTGTTAGTATGTCGAACACAGCATTTGAGTCACCTCCGTTAAATCTTTCAATCATTTTACGGCACCAATCCACACGATGGAGTTTTTGAGCCTCAGTCAAATTATGAGGTATCCACCGGGCGCAAAGCTTCCTGACCGCTAAATGTTCGTGTAGGATTTTGTGCACTTGACTCATACCGATGCCTAAGCTTGTCCGAATCTGCTGATAGGTCACTCTTTTGTCAGTCTCTATCATACGCCGCACAACACAGATGTTATCTTCAGTCGTCGCCGTAGAAGGCCGTCCCTCACGTAAATCATCAGTGAGATTAGTGCGACCACGTTTAAACTCATTAAACCAGTTGTAAACAGTCGCACGAGATGGGGCTTCATCGTGAAAGGCCAATCGTAGTCTATCATAACTTTCTTGTTGACTTAAATGACATCGAAAGTCATAAAAAAACATTGCACGAAAATTTTCTCGTGTTAAATTCATGTTGACGTGACACAGACAATTTTCAATTTGCCGCCAAATCGTAAAACAAATGACAAATGAATGAAGTATATACTCAGTAATATTGGCAAAGAGTTCTATTTTCAAATTATAGAATAATTTTTTTATTATATTGTTTATAAGTGGCCAGTTCTAAGAACTTTCAGTTTGACCCTCGTATCTTTCTTTATATATAAAAGCGAAAGGTCACTCATCAAGGAATCTCAGAAACCACAAATGCTAGGAATCTGAAATTTTGCATGGAGGTCCCTTTTAGCACGTAGGCGCTCGCTAAGAAGGGGTTTTGCGAAATTCAACCCCTAAGAGGGTGAAACAAGGGATGAACGGTTGTATGAAAATTCGTGATTTTCAAAGTTATTAAATTTTGTATCTAGAACTTGACACGAAGCAATTAAATGTTTGTCTATCAATTTTGTAATTTCAAACTGTACGGTGGTGAAATTGGGGTTCAAATGGGGGGATGAATGTCAATGTGAAAATTCCCAACCCTTGAAGATAAAACCATGAAACTCTGTGTATAGACACTTGACACGATGCAAACAAATGTTTGTTGTAGCAATTTTGTAATTTCGAACTGTACTGGGATAACATTGGAGTTGAAATGTGGGACGAATGTCGCTTACGCTTTCACACCTAAACAACTGAACCGATTTTGATGAAATTGTTTTATTATAAGCTGTTTTTAGTAACTGTAAATGTGCCTATTTGTATACCCACAAATAGGTCCTGCCTAAGTTACCTTAGTATTTATTTCGCGCGGACGAAGTCGCGGGTAACAGCTAGTATTATATAAGATTGAATAACAGCTACTGCAGATTCTAAGATTTTACTATTAAAATTTTAAATACATTTTAACGTTAAAATGCGTGAAACTTTCATTAATTTAGTGATTGTAAGTGTGAGTGCGAGACAAACATGTAGTGATGGTTAAACAGCTATTAGAGTTGGCAGCACTGCACGTGTTATGTACTGTATGCTATGATGATGATTATATGGTTTTTGAGAACGGACTCAGTAATTAATCACAGACATAATACATCTAAAATGGAGCTAGAGTTGGCCAGTTTCCTAAATCAATACTTAACAATAACTTATTTCGCAAAATTAATAACTCCAAAGGTACAAGTTCGCGCGGAGACCTCGACACGAGACCGCGACAGGAGACCGAGACCGGAGACCGCGACAGGCATTTGACACTATGGAATTATATGGGCGCCAGTTCGCGCTGAGACCGCGACCGCGACCTGTCTCGGTCTCCTGTCGCGGTCTCGGCGCGAACTGGCACCCATACAATTCCATAGTGTCAAGTGCCTATCTTGGTCTCCGGTCGCGGTCTCGTGTCGCGGTCTCGCGTCGCGGTCGCGGCGCGAACTTGTACCTTAACCTCTCACCATCGGAGGTAGGTCGAAATTCAAAAGTACCCGCGGATCGGAGAAACTAGACGCGAGCGCCCGGTTTTGCGCCGCTGCGCACTATTTTATACCTATGGATCGATTAGTTCGATCTAGACATCATTCAGTTACTATATCATAAAGCTATTGAAATAAGCTACACAACGATGTATAATTGTTCTATGTTATATTTATATTGAATTTTACACGAATTTTTCTTTTTACCCGAAGTCGAAAAAGTTATACTTTTGAAAAAGTGGGTGTTTGTGAAGAAAGTATATTGTTTTATGTATAGGTTGTTATGATTTTTATAAACAGCTATATCTACCCCTTATAAATCGAAACTAAAAAGTATATGCTTTCATACTAATATTTTTATATTTTCGACTCGGAAAAATACACAACAGACCAGAAATTGCATGCCGATTACAACCGATTTTTTAAAAATTTCGTGTGGTACGATTTAGGTATTTAGGCATTATATTTATATACCGATCGATAGAAAATATATTCAGGAATCTTATTAAAATACTAGTAGAACCGATAATTAAAATAATCTATACTCAATTAGGCAAAATGTGAGGAACGACAATTGAAAAATCGCCGCCATTTTCGTAAGCCATATGGCTCATTCCGATGTTTAGTGACAAAAATCTAAAACACAATTTTTAGTTATTATAAGTAAAACATAACTAAAGGGCCCTAAAATGTATTAAAATAAGCCACTTACCAAAATATAATCACCAAACACACTAATTTACACAAATAATCACCACTTCACTGAACTACGTCGTAAATCACGCGCGGGTGTCATGGCGCCCGGACCGGCCGGTTTAAACTGCCGATATTCCGAGAAATTTGTTTCAAGTGGATGCCGTTATCGACCTCATTGTAAAGCTACATTCAATAGGCATTATATCAATAAAACAGTTATGGGAATATCAACTTTTCCCTGAACAAAATAAGGTTCAAAACCCGCAACGGAATTTGGAAGACATATGTCTTCCACCGATGTTTACGGGTACAAAAAAGTTGGAAGACATATGTCTTCTTCCGATGCTGACGGGAAAGCAGCAAATTTCACAGTGCTACCAAAAAACATTAAACTATCAAAAGAAAAAAGATAAATCCCAACAAATCACTAATTTATTATTTATTAGTTTCTGTGGCCCCTTCGATATTTGGTACTTCAGAGTTTTTCTTTCATTTTGTTTTTATTTGATTTGATTTGATATATGTAAACAGTGACCCTGACGAGAGACGCCACACAAAAAAAATCATTACTTAAAAATGAAACCAAATTTTGTGTGTCTCTAAACGAAAATGTACTAATTAATATAATTTCCTATCTCTTAGGCATCAAAATAAACCAATCATCAAATATGTATTTAAAAATAAGGGTTTAAAGTCCCAATGCCCGTTTTGGCCAAATTTGTCCTCTTCGTGATGAAAAATGAAATTGCTATACAATTTCATTAACAACTTAATACAACTTTGTGCCTGATGAGCACAAACTTGTGCTAAGTTGTGTAAAGACCTGTAGAAAGAATGTTTTCTTTAGCAGGTTTTATTCACTTTCCAAATGGAGGCTGTATTTCTGATTACAGAAAAATCTAGTGTTCATGAAAGGAAACTGATTGTAATGATTAATTCATTTTGTTTTCCTCTACTTTTCAGACATTGCTGGTCTAGATTACTTATTTTGTATATCAATTGAAAATTTTCATATATTAATTACTTGTGCTACTTACAGTATTTTTTAATTTGTATTTCAATTAATACAAATCTTGTATTTTGCCCAGCCCTGGAGATAGGTGTAACAAATTTATCATAGGTTCAAAATATGTGAAAATCTTTATTTTTATAGGAACCTGTTATATTAATGACATAAACAAATAAAAAAATGTTTCCAGATACTGAAGAAGCAAGTGAGACAGAAATAGCAAACAATGATGATCCTCCGGAAACACAAAATGAAAGAAAAGAACAGTAAGTCACATTTTGCATTTATTCCCAAGCAACAGAGAAAATGAATTACGCGGAAATGGTAGCATTCTACTAATTTTTATGAATAACTAAAAAAAAAGTCACAAAATGCATTTTAAATGTGACAAAATGTATATTATGTAAGGAATAGCTGAGTTTTTTGTCATTTCGATTTGAAGCTGTCTAAAATGTAAAGTCTTCCTGGGGTTCTACTTATTTGTGAAGTTTTACTGGGATTTTAAAACAAAAAAACATGTGAAGTGTTTCTGGGACTATATCTAAATTTGTAGTCTTCCTGGGATTCCATTAAAATTGTTGAGCCATATTGGGATTCAAGACCTTTTGTTCAGTCCAAGAAAACCTGTTGTTGTTTAAAGCAAAAATTGTCATTCACAACACTCACATTAACTACAGGATATCTACAATGATTAATGGTTATGTAAATTAAATAAATATAAATAATTAATGAATATTGGTGGACATTTCACAAACAACACCATCTAGCCCCAAACTAAGTAAACTACACCTTGTACTGTAGGAGCCAGATATGATAGAATGAAACCATAATTAATTAAAAAAAAAAGTGTTAAATAGCCTCCAAATGCTGCTCCGTATAATAAGAGCAGTGACACATTGTGTTCTGTTTAGATTTACATTCGAGTTTAAATTCGGACTAACTCTAGTAATCATCACAAAAGACTAAGAAATTGTTTTAGATAAACCAATTTATCTAGGTTTCAACAGGCGTGAAGGTGATCAATCCAGACTTACGTTAAATACAAATCAAATTGTATTTTAAACAAATACACGGGTAACTCACGTATAAAATAGACAGAACAGTCCGACTCGAGTTTCGATCGCGTCCGGCGATCTTCTTTAATCGAGCTGCGAACATGCGCGCGCACTCGCCTTAAAGAAGATCGCCGGACGCGATTGAAACTCGAGTCGGACTGTTCTGACTATTTTATACGTGAGTTACCCGTGTATTTGTTTAAAATGTGGAATAACCACGTTAGTTTTCATACCAAATTGTATTTTTTTACCAGGGTAGTTCCCGTTATTTTCACAGAACCAAAAGTAGCCTACGTGTTCTTCAAGAGTGTAGATAGATAGATAGATAGATATTAAATTAAATTGGCACACCGTGAGCAGTCTGGTCCAACTTGAGAGATAGGATATTTTTTTTTTCGATTAATAGTCCTTATATGGCGAAATCCGAGCGAAGCCCGAACGGGCCGCTAGTATACTATAAATTTGTTTCTTTCCTTTCCAGAATGTTCCAGGACAGGCTAGCGAGCCTAAAAAAGCAGCTGCAGCAGTTAGAAGACGGATCTCACTCTGAATTCCTACGGAGAGTGAAGAAACTAGAGCATCAGCTACACGAGAGGCTCCGGATTAATAGGATATACAAGTTAGTATCTCTTATCTGACCATATTCATTCACAGTTGTGAATCCATACATTATATGTAAGTCTAACATGTACATGATCCCCAAGTGTTATAGGCTATACCAGGGGTCACCAAATGGTGGATCGCCGACCCATTATGTGTGGTTCGAAAAAATATATCCCCTGCAGTATTTTTGTTGTCGAAAATATTAATAGCTTCCACCAATTTCACTCCAAACTTCAGACTGATAATCTGCAACAAAAATGTTACCTTTCGCATTGAAAAGTAAACAAATTCCTGTGTAATTTTTTTTATAAAATGACCGAAATGCGAAGGTCTTTTCATTTTTTTTAAATGGACACCGAGCGGAACTAATTGGTGACCCCTGGGCTTTACAATATGTACTACGGGCGAAGCCGAGGCGGACCGCTAGTGTTTTTCAATATGAGTTCAAATTGTTTAATTACAATATCATAATTAATAATTGCACCCCTACCTACTGATCTAACAACAACCATTTCTGTCCAATCAGAGATCACATGTACGATGTAGTAGAGAGAGAATACATAGCAGAGAAGAAGGCAGCAGCTAAGGAGTTTGAGGAGAAGAAAGTGGAATTGAGGGAGAACTTACTCAATGACTTTGAAGACAAGCGGAAGATGATCGAGAGTGAAAGGCATAGTATGGAGCTCAATGGGGACTCTATGGAGGTTTGTTCTAAGTAATTCTAGCAAAAGCCTCTTGAAATGTGGTGTCAAAACCATGTGGTTATTTGAATATAAAGAAATCAATCAGATCACTGTCCAGCAATGTGCTCGTCACCCGCAGTTGTAAATAAAATCTACGCGAGTTTCCTGTTTTCCGCTTAGGGCGGCGCAGGCGCACTCTATTATTACGCTTAACAGAAGAAAAGGAAAATAGGGGGAGTAGGGAACATTTCCAACCTAATTCTTGTGCTCTTTAATCCGATTTTGCTAATTTTTTTAAGTCTCACTTTGCCTCCTCCCGGCTCAGAGCCTCCGTCGCCTTTCTGTCACTGATGACAATCTGTAAGTTGAACTCTCGTCTCAAGTCCCATGCCAAAACTTAATGTTCCAATACTATTTCGGGTTTCGGGCATATTTTAAGGTTATTATTGAACTTATGTGTTCTGTGTGCATGATGCAGGTGAAGCCGGTAATGAAGCGCATCCTGCGGCGGCGCGCCAACGAGCCGGCGCCGGCGCCCGAGAAGCGCCGCAAGCCGCTCGCCACCACGCTCACCTTCCAGCTCGACGAGCGCGACATCGAGGCCGACCTGCGGGCCATCGCGCGCCACTCCCCGCCCGCGCCCGCTCCCGCCGTGCAACACCACCGGAAACACGCCAACTCCACATGTGAGTCACACATACACCAACACAGGAAACACGACAACTCTGCCTGTGAGTCATACATACAGCGTGGCGCTTTGGTGCTGACATTAAATGAAACCACCTATAACATCATATTTTGACACATTCTGTAAAGTTATATTTCATTTAATTCCTCTCACACATTAAAACTAGCAAGTTTTATGGAGGAGTGTTCATTTTTAGAATGGTTTATCTATACCAAGTTTCATCCAAATCCCTTCAGTAGTTTCTGTGTGAAAGAGTAACAAACATACACCTATACGTTCTTACAAATTTTTAAAAAAAACCCGACCGCAAAGTTAATTTTGTTGGTTTTCGTTATTCGGTGTAATATAGTTACCTCGGTGTATCAAGCGGCTAATATATTGTAGTGGACAATGCACACACAACACACCATCTGACCCCAAACTAAGCAAAGCTCGTGCTATGGCGACCAGATAGGTGATACAATAGGAGTATATTTGTATGTGATTATGTTGTCGCAGGCGAGTCCCCGGTGCGCGAGAGCAGCGACACGCTGGAGACGCGAGTGGAGGACGGGAAGCTGCTGTACGAGCGGCGCTGGTACCATCGCGGACAGAGCGTGCTCGTGGAGGGCCGGGACCAGCCGCGCCTGTCGGGACACATACACGCCATCACCGACGACGCGGTGAGAACCACCTATTCTACCGCCTAGCATGTTTGCACATTACTGTTTCGGTCTGAAGGGCAATGTTTCCAGTGAAATTACACCGCTTAGAGATATAACATCTTTGATCTCCGGATGACGAGCGCAGTGCAGTGACTAGGTAATGAAATCAGACACGCGCATGGTCTTTTTGTATGGAACCGTGCGGGGCGACCGCGTCACGTAATTTCGGCCCTAAAAACTGCGCGGGAACAGTGTTGCCAACTATATTTTTTCAAATGATCGTACCATAAATATCAAAATTAAGCAAAATTGATTTTGAAGTGAAAAATGTCGACGGACACTTTGGCGCGCCACAGACGGATTTTTCGTGGGCTTTGAATTTAATTCTAGCGTCACGCTCAGTAATAATAGAAATGTGAGCATTTCCCATTCTAAATCGCCATGCTGATGGCCACGCCCTCTATATCACATGAGTTAGCCGTGTACTTAATTAAAACAGCATTTTTTAATTGAAATTATTAATAATTGTTTCAGATATGGGTGAAGAAACAGAACCTCGAGCGGATCAGGATATACGTGTCTCAGTTAGCGCGGGGCAAAGTGACTTTAAAAAGACGCGCCTCCTAACTACGGACCGTGGTGTACATAGACTCTTGTGAGAGTGAACGGTTGGTTAGACGACGCTAGAGTGTGGAGTTAGAGTGTGGAGTGACGCCTGCTGACGCGCTCATTGGAACGGCTGTGTCTGTGACCCTGGTGTGGCATAGTCACCGTGATTATGGTATGGTCTCAAGGAGATTAGTTGTGCTGAATTTTCTGAAATTTCGTTTTAGTCACGCTTGGAATGTACCATGTAGTTTGAACTAGTATCAGTCCACGATTCAGAATTTATAAAAAGTTAAAAAGACTGTTCCCAAAGAACTCTGAGTAGTTTTAAGATGAAAGCGGTCAGCTACGCGTATTTCAAAATAAAGTCTAATTTCCTAGTTTCACTCTAATACGTTAGAGGTCGTTCGTAACCCACATGTTTTTGAGCAGCTTTTAGCTTCTCCCCCTCTCCCACGATGAGGTTGTAGACTACCCCTCCCCCGACCCAAAACGACGTGTTATAATCAAAATAAGGTTGCCATTCCGACCTTATCACTAAAAGCGATCTCTTCCAGGCGAAGATGCCGTCCACGGCAAGGTCACGATTTTAGGTTTAGAAATCCGTCATTCAAAGAAAAATTAATATTAAATATTTGTGTATCTTACTACACCTTTCCCTCTCTTTCAAGCCTCATGTGAACACAACTTATGCCTCTGGGTGACGAGTGCAGTGCAGTGCTAGGTAATGATTTGGATTCTTCATGTTCCAATAGCGGCTTCTCACTGTGCTGTTATGTGGCAGGCATGTTGCGTACCATCAGGCACATGTCCTGCTCGTCTCGTCGCTCCACTATAAAAAAACGTAAGGTTTTTTTACGTTTTCCATGTGTCCAACCACATAAACTCACCTAATTGTTAAAAAATTCTGTCTACATGGGTAACATTTCAAGCGTAGGCTGAGCGAATTTTTTCAAAAATATAGCTAATTATTGCTGCAATAAATTCTGTGATCTGATTTGTATAGTCACTCTTGACCTGGGCATTTTCTATGAATTATTGTCATGATCGTTAGGTTCACATTGACGCCAATTCCACACTGCGACTGTGAGCCGTATTACGAGGCTAATAAGGTTCGCGGTTGTGACGCACGAAGTTTTAAGCGTCAATTTTCTCGCAAAGTAATGGTACCGTCATTGCATTGGTTAGACATACTGGTTTCTATATAATCGCTGATTACTTGGGCACTCCAGATATGGTTTGCAGCGGCCATTGTGACCACAAATTAAGGGTCTAAAAGCCAATTTAAGGTCGCCGCGCGTCGGTAAAGGTAAAAAGCCACGTTAGTCTGTAAATACTGTAACAAAAGCAATACTGTAGAGCAAACGAGTTTTTATTTTATTACAATAGTCTTGAAGTTGAATGTTCATTGATTTGTCTTTGACAGATCATCATTTTTAACAGACTTCCAAAAAGGTGGAGGTTATTATCATTAAAGATTAATTATAGATTGATTAACTTAAAGCGGCCAATTTAGATTCTCAAATCGTGGTCATAATTTCGCGGCAATGATCTCAAATGATAAACATAATCACAGGCCTGACTGACAATAAATGTTAAAACAATAATATTTTGACACAAACCCTTATTTTCAAATTTTGACACAATTACTTAAACATTACTTTAAGGTGTCATGGTTGCTCACTACACTATTATCATTAAATAACTCTCAACTGTCCTATTTTGTGGAAATATTCCCAAATATTTTGGTGCAGTTTCATGCACCATATAACTATCCCATAAGCAAATATAATTGTGTAGAAGTTTTCCAGATTAGTGTTAACACAAAATTTACTTACACTAAAATACTTCAAGAATCTCACAACATAATATGTCTGACTATGGCTATTATTACACATACATTTCACCCAAAATTTCATTTACATGCTGAAACCATGTCATTTCTTTCAAGCGCACATCATAACCTAAAATCACATCACTGTACTTTGTCATTATTTTTATAGTTACTGTTTCAGGGTTCCTCTTTTTTGAAGTGAAAACTTCTTTAGGCGCGCCTAGACAGATTTTTCGTAGGCTGTGAATTGAATTCATTCGTCACGTTCGGGTATGATAAGAAAGCTTTGAGTAATCTCGGGACCATGGCATGGCCATCTAGAAACGCATCAGCCAATGGGAAATGCTGACGCATTTCTAGATGGCCATGCCAAGATGGTGAGGCCACGCCCTCCGGTTACACCCGTGTAGTTTCCAAGGTAAGCTATCAAATTCTGAGTTATAAGTTTTCACTTCTATCGGCAGTTCCTATGACTGTAATTTTTTTTTATTTTGCCGTGGTTCTTCGGATTAGGTATTTCTCAGATGACGGCAGAGTCTACTGCCTAACTAAAACTGTCTTAGTTTTGACTTTGCTCTCTCTTTTCTATACAGCAATAGCAAAGCCAAAGCCGAGTTAGTTAAGCGGTCGAAGGGAGTGATCCATTTGCTCAATGCTGTGGTGACAAATTTAAATTTACAACAACCGTAGCAGACGTTAAGAGAATCATTTGGTTCCTTTTAACCTTTCTGTAGATTCGCTGTCTACTGTCCAGCGCTTCTACCGCCTAACGAAAAACGCTTTGATGCTTTGATATTGCTGTCTCTTTTCTTCTCGCTTGAAATGAAAGAGACGGCAATGCCAAAGCGTCAAAGCGTTTTTCGTTAGGCGTTAGACCCCCAGATGTTTCTAGACTCATCACGTTTCTCCAGATTGTCTAGAATTCGTTCACAGTCAAATTCCCAAACGTATTTTTTAATATTGCTCTGATCCTATACAATATTAAAATTGTTAAATAAAATGAACAGGGTCAATTCATCCATTCTCGCATTGTATATAAAGTCATTTCATTTTTAATTTATTGTTTTGAACTGATAAAAGAATATTTATTTATTTTTTTTACAAAAATTTAAGCACATGGTGTCTTGTGTGATTTGTAAAACAGAAAAATTCAGATCTTTCGTCTTTTAAAAAATATTTTTGTAATTTTTTGATGAAGTGCTTGGTTTTATAATCACAAGAATTGAACGCGCAAAACTTTATGAGCTTTTGGAACGTATGGCGTGCGTCAGAGCAATTCGTTGTTTTAAATGTCATAGAAACGCGGAGATAAGGGGCTGGGCCCGCACTTTATTGTATCTCCGCTCGCGGCTTTTGATACAACTGGTCCTCATATATTATGTTATGTACTTGTGCCTAATTTCCGAGAGCTCAAAAAGTTTTGCCCGCGTCACAGGAAAGGCTCTACCGAGTAAGACTTGATAATTTGTTCTGAAAATCACAAACTACTCTGAAAAGTACGTTTTCTTTTCAGTGTTCTAAATGTTGAACAACATGGAAGATTCCAATAATGTACAGAAACATGACTTCATACTTGCCATGCATTTATAAAATTTCTTTCCACGTGTAATGAAACTGTGATTATATAAATTAATTTGTATATGACAAATCCTGTGTTTATTGGAATTATTTGTTCGTCAGATGCAGAATTGTTAGATGAAATATATCGATGAATTATTTTATTTTTTGCCTTCCGAGTATAATTACAATGATTTTGGTTTATTCAATGGATAAGAATCGAGTGGGAAATGTTAACTAATCAAATTATTTGATTTTAGCTCTCTGATTTACCAAACCGAATTACCGATTAGTCCATATCATAGTTGTAAAGTCGGCACTAAGCTCAAGACAGACGAGCGCGTAAAACCGACGAACTTATATGACGAGTAAGCTCGCTGACACGCCAAGTCATCATCACTTTAGCTTAATGACTCCTGAGGTATATTATGACTAGTCAAATAGTAAAATTTTGGTGTCCGTGTAAAGCGGGCGACCAATTCAGTATTAAATCGAGGAAATGAAATGAAAAATAAGAGACGAACTTCTTAGCATTCCATGGATTCACCTCGCGGGGCCCGGGTCCATCGTGTGGCAGAGAGAGAAATCTAGACTCCGAGACTTATGACACGGGTGTAGGCTTATAAACGTTTATTAAGACGATTATAGAGGAGATAATAAAAAAATGATGTATAACATTTGCGGATTGGCTGGCTGTCAGCGATCGACTCGTCAAAACAAAAAATAAACATGTTTGATGAGCAAGTACGAATTACTTAAAACGGCGGTTTTTGTAGTGATGCGCCGACCTATTCGGGCGAGCTTACTCGCAAGTCGATGAAACCCCTTCAGCCACTTTCGTAACCGAATGATTCGTAACCAGACAACCCAATCGAATGAAAAACGTCAAATAGTACATTGAAATCTTTAAAAGTCTAAAACTATAGAAACGCATTTTCTTGTCTAACGTCTCCTTTTAAAAAAGTAAAAGATTTAAACGTTTTAAAAATATTTATGGACAAGTATATCTTAAAATTAGTCATTCAATTTTTTAAACAAAATTTATTTTATGTAAAAATTCAGCCAAATCTTCTATACTTATGTGAAACGCACTGAGAATTGTTCACAGGTTCGCTCGCGTCCATTCGTAACAACTAAACAAACAGTATTTTTGTATATAATGTAAAGCTACCATGTATTATACTGATCAAATGATGCTAGTGTATCTCTTTTTGTATGATCGCTTTTATTTTTGATTCTTTATGTGATTTAGATGAAATACCTGTTGTGACTCGAGATAAATTGTAAATAAGAGTATGTGAAAAATGTTTTACAGATGTAAATGTAATTAAGACGAGATCTATAATTATATGTATTATAAGTCGTTTTGTTGTTTTTTATTTTTATTTAAAAGTTGTCCTTTAAATTCGTGCGAGTTCTTAGGCTAAGAACTCGCACGGTCTGAGTTCGCTTTGTATGACGTTCTGAATAGATTAAATAAAATAAAAAAATATATGGTAGTCGAATTGATAACCTCCTCCTTTTTGGAAGTCGGCTAATAAATAGGGACTGCCGGCATAAGTGAAAACTTCAACTGAAGATTTTAGTATTAAACCACTAATGTTGCACTGTCCATCACCTTAATATGTATTTATTTATTAATACATTAATAACCTCCCTGGGGTGGGATGAAAAGTTACGTTTTGTAGTGGTAGGACTCTTAGCAGAGTCCGCCTGGGGAAGTCTCTGGGGGAGATCTTTGCACTTGAGTGCAAAGATTTTTACCTTGTGCTCTATCAAATCCCTCGCTAACGCTAGGATTTCTTATGTTTGAATCAGAATCCATGTCAGGGGCGTAGCTACCGCCGTATCTGCCGTACTAATTACACGGGGCCCCGGGCTACGGGGGCCCCCGATGTGCGTGAGCAAAATTAAGAAATACTTTCCATTTTTTTAATGCAGAAATAACAAAAGTAAAAAAATATATTTATTTTTTCCCTGCCTTAAGCGTGCGTTCAAAAGTTATATTTGAATTATTTGTAAACGTTTTGGAAAAAGTGATAGATATAACTATAATGAAAAAATCTATTTTTTTTAGTTTTATACAAATATTTTTTTTGTGAGAAATGTTTACCCAATCTTTTTTAAACGGGCTCCCCCCCGCCAAGGCACGCTGCACCACTGATCTAAATGATTAAAAATATAATCCTGAGCGTTCGCGAGAGAATTAATAGAGCACGCGGTTAAAACTAACTTTGCACTCTTGTATAACAAATAACTATTATACGGTAGTGACGTCACAGACGTATTATACCTACTGTGCAGATAGTTCAAATGCGCCTTTTACATAGTGTCCATTTCACGAAAGAAGTCCCGCGGACAATTGTGGAACTAAATTTGACAGATGGGGAGTTCGGCCATGTTGTCGTTTGTCGATGTTATCAAGGTGCGTTTGTTGTGGTAGATATTTTGTGAGTGTATTATTGGATTAGTGCGTTATAAGGTTTATTTACTATGCCAAAAGTTGTAAAAAGTGCAGGTCGAGAAATGATATTAAAGGTGAAGGAGTTCTGTGAAGCGGAACACAAGAATCGCGGCGTTTTAATACCATTAGACAATGTTCGCAAAAGAGTCGCCGCCATGACAGGTAAATTTTGGGGTTGCCATATTATACATATTTTTCCCGATTGATTTATAGATTGGAGTAAAGTTTTTTTTAATGCACGATTTTTATTAAGGAAAATTTGAAAAGGAATTAACACAACACAACAAAAATTTGTAAAGTTATATTCAACTATAATGTAATTACCTAGATACGGAAATAGTCATGGTTAGATTTTTTTTTAAATTGTTCATTTTATTGCAGGTGTGTCAGAGAAAACTGTAACGAGAGTTACAAAAGAAGGCACAACAGCGGCGAGTACTTCTAAAGTTATCATCACCCCAGGGAAGAGTCGCCCGCATCCCAAAAAGTTCGACTTGGATGGATTTGATTTGTGCGCTATACGGCAAAAAATTCATAGTTTTTATGTTGTGAAGAAGGAATTACCTACATTGGCTAAATTACGTGCAGCTTTGAGAGAAGACATAAATTATCAAGGAAGTATCACAACATTGCACCGTATATTGCATAGCATCGGTTTCAAGTATAAGCGATGCCAATCGAAACGTAAATTACTAATGGAACGTTATGATATTACTGCATGGCGTTGCAAGATATTTGGAGAGAATCCGAAGAAATCGCAATGTGGAAAAAAAACCTGTAGTATATTTAGACGAGACTTTAGATATTTATACACAACACTTATCATGCCAAAAGTTGCTGGCAAAGTGAGGAGGAGCCTGGGGTGTTCGTGTCAGAGTCATCAGGGAGTCGTTGGATAATTGCTCATGCAGGAACTGAAAATGGTTTTGTTAATGGTGCATTGTTAATGTTCAACTCCCAATCCAAATCCTCAGATTACCACGATGACATGAACTCAACAAACAAGTCACTTGTGGTAATGGACAACGCTCCGTGTCATTGCACTCAAATAAATAAAGCACCTACAATGTCAAGTATTAAACGTGACATGCAGGAATGGCTGCGAGGAAAGGGAGTATATTTTGAAGATACTTGGACAAAAGCTGTATTATTTGGATTAATTAAGCAAAACAAAGGTCCACCTACATATGCCGTGGATGAATTATTAAAATCTCACAATCATGAATTGCTAAGATTGCCGCCTTACCACTGTGATCTCAATCCGATCGAAAAAATGTGGAGCCTTGTAAAGAGACGGGTAGCGGATAAAAACGTGGGCCAAGATCCAAAAGAAATTGTACGCCTAACAGAAGAGGCTTTCGAGTCTGTTACAGCGGAAGATTGGGCAGTTCAATGTAAACATGTACAGCATTTGGAGGAAGAATATTTAAAAAATGATGGTCTTATGGATGAAGAAATGGATCGATTTATTATATCTACGGCTAGTGATAGTGAAACAGAATCTGATTCTGTTTCTATTCACTCTTCTGACAGTGATCTTAATATGACCGATCATAATTATTCAATAAAACTTTGAATAAAACTTTTTAAATGTTATTTTATTTTTCTAATTTGAAGTTGGTTGAACATCTATATTTCCATTTTATATTTTAGAAATTACAGGAAGATTAATTTTTCACTAATCTGACCTTAGCAGTATAAACATCAAATAGGGACCTATATAAAAAATATATTCTATTAAAATAATTTTTTTTCTTATCTAACTGTTCGAGTACGAAGTTAATAAAATGAAACTAATGAACTATAAATTATTTCCCCTGATTTCCCCATACCATATAAATTTAACCGTGGCAACATTATGTCGCGCGAATACAGCGCTGCGTCTGCGGGACTTCTTTCGTGAAATGGACTTTAGATGGAAATCTAGCTGCTTGTCCAGTGCATAGTTATGAGACGTATTATTGCTCACCGTTGGTGCTGGCTTTTTCGTCTAGCTACTATAAAAACGGAATAAGATTTCACAGGTAAGTATGTAGGTATTTATTTTAACACATTACGTGCTTTCAATCAGAGACTCAAATCATGGTTACCGTTTATACCAGCAAAAGGTATGAGACAGCTACAAGAGCCTGACGAAATTCTCTTACTCAATTAACAGTTGCTGCTATGATAATTATGTTTTACACGATTTTGCAGGGTCCGCGCGAAGAACTTGTCACATATGTGTGTGACATGACGTGATCCTCCATTTGTTTATCATAAGGATGTGTTTCAGAGTAAAAATGAAAAAAATATTGGACATTACGTCATCTATTTTTTACGTACCTACGTTTTAACTGTGTAGCTCCGGTTCTTGTTATTTTCCCGCTATGAAAACAAGCCTATGTATTATTCCAGACAGATGAACTATATGTCGTCCAAATTTCAAGCTGATTCCTTCAGGCGTTTCAACGTGATTGAGCAACAAACATCTAAACTTTCGCATTTATTATATTTCGTAGGATACTTTGGTACAGTGTAGGTGCCAAAGAGACATGGACCACTACGGCGCTGCTAAGTAAACCAATATCGTAATTTTTATCCTAAGCTTATGTAATATGACATTATAGCAAACAATGCAAATACTAAACCACCTATTTGTCGACCTCTCATAGCCTTGTCAAAGCAGTTTATAAATAGCACTAATCCACGGTACAGGATCGACAAACATTGTGTTTTCGAGCTTAAAGCTCGACAGATATCTTCATTTAAATATCTCGGATGTGGCTCAAGTTACGAGATATATGCAAACGAAATAGCATCTATATAGAATTGAAGCGGCCGAATCAAAAAGCTTATTTTTAGGGTTCCGTAGCCAAATGGCGTAACCAACGGAACCCTTATGGATTCCTCATGTCTGTCTGTCCGTCCGTATGTCACAGCCACTTTTTTCCGAAACTAAGAACTAAGTGTACCTACTGTTGAAACTTGGTACCTAAATAGATATATTCTGTGAAACGCATGAATATTTTCACACAAAAGTATATAAAAAACAACAAATTTGGAGGGTTCTCCGTACTTGGAATTGAAACTCGACATTTTTTTCATCAAACCCGTACGTGTGGGCTATCTATGGATAGGTCTTCAAAAATGATATTGAGGTTTCAAATACATTTTTTTCTAAACTGATAAGTTTGGGCGAGAGACATTTCCAAAGTCGTAAAATGTCTCCCCTTGTTATTTCTAAAATAATAGAATGATAAAACTAAAAAAAAAAGTATATGTTGTACAGTACCTACCATGCAAACAACGACGCCATCGGTCGGTTCCTACGGCGAGCGATGGCTGCATCACCGCATACCATCCGAATGTTCAATCTACAGATGCCCATCAGGGACAGAAATGCGGCAGTGGAGGCTCTGGGCCGGGAGGAGTCGGCTTAGAAAAATGGAATTCACTAGAATAAGGATGAAAATGTTCCCTACTCCCCCATATTTTCATTTGTTCTCTCAATCCAACTTTAATGATAAAAAAAAGAACCCAAATGACAAAAGTCACGAAACCCCGGAGTCTGGAGTTTCTAAATTTCATAAATAAATAATTAAAAATACCATGCAAACTTCCACAGAAAATTGGTTTTAACTAGATTACATTCAAAATGTATTTTCTTCGTTTTAGAGCATTTACCTGAACAAAGCTTGTTTAAAAATAAAAATTATAATTTATCCAGGCTGCTGATGGTAAGATATGCTCATATGCTGCGTATGCAATACGCATACATATCAGCATAATATCTCACAGCTATTTGAACGTGAAATACCCAATTCATAAATAAAATACCCCGTTCATAAATAATTAAAAATACCATGCAAACTTCCACCGAAAATTAGTTTTAACTAATTTCATTCAAAATGTATTTTCTTCGTTTTAGAGCATTTAGGTACCTGAACAAAGCTTGTTTAAAAATAAAAATTATAATTTATCCAGATAGGCTGCTGATGGTAAGATATGCTCATATGCTGCGTATGCAATACGCATACATATCAGCATAATATCTCACAGCTATTTGCACGTGAAATACCCAAATCACTTCCTATCACTGCACTGCGCTCGCCCCTCTGACAAATAAGATAATAATATAATATCAGATAATATAGATAACTTATCTCTTTGGCCTGTAATTTCCCTGGAAACTATGCCTTTCAATAAGAAAAACATTACTAAGTAAAATAAATTCCAAAAGTATTTATTGTTAAAAACAGATGTTTACATGGTAGGTATTAGGTATTGCACGATGTTCTTGCACCTGTGCCAACATAATAATAATATGTTGAATAGGTCATGTGTTGGACACACGGACCAGATGCATAATTCCAAGGCTACGTTTTGTACCATTGCCTATTTTGACATTAGGTAAGGGTTTATATTAAAATTTATGCGGACAATTTTGGTACAGAAGTATGAATAATAATAAGAAATCCCAGAATTCTCTGAAATCAGAGCTATTTTCAACGACTTTAGAAATTAAGAAGCCAGTTTATTTTTCGGTTTTTAATTTTAAAGCAAATTTCATAAAACCGCCAACTGGTTTTATGAAAATGTATTTTAAATTATCTAGAGTACCTAATTGGAAGAGGAATAATGGAACATGCGGTTAGCTGGTAGAGAAAGATACAGTTTTTGGATGAGTGAAAAATCTCAAAATCTTTTGAGTTTGCGATACCGAAATTCGTAATATCAGTATATCTGAACACATGTGTAAACAGGTGACGTATTATGCATCAATAAGTACTGTTTAATGTTAACATTCTAAGTTGAACGTTTTCATCTCTATAGACCATCCCTATGACTGCAAGTTTTTGAAGTGAAAACTTCTTTAGGCGCGCCTAGACAGATTTTTCGTGGGCTGTGAATTGAATTCTAGCGTCACGCTCGGGTATGATAAGAAATCTTCGGGTAAACTCGGCACCATGGCTATTGGCCATCTAGAAATACGTCAGCCAATGGGAAATGCTGAAAGGGCGTGGCCAGCCCATCATGGCATGGCCATCTAGAAACGCATCAGCCAATGGGAAATCCTGACGCATTTCTAGATGGTCATGCCAAAATGGCGAGGCCACGCTCTCCGGTTACACCCCTGTAGTTTTCAAGGAAAGCTATTAAATGCTGAGTTATAAGTTTTCACTTCTATCGGCAGTGTCTATGACTGCCAATTTTTTTTTTTTTTTTTTATTCCATTTGAATCGTATCGTAGATTGTCAGATTCGCCATCGCCAATGAATTGGGCCAGCGCGTCCAGATTTACCGGTAGATCGTTATCATCGGATTTATTATTTCGCTACTCTTATTCGTACACCGGGCTCCGATCCTGTCATTGTACCGACGCTTCTACTTTATATGCTGATATTTGCGTATAAATCTTGTTGCTGCGACAAAAACTGCAAAGGAACACGCTTGTTATCCGATTACTAAAATCGAAAGATGTTGACACTGAATGTCTTTGTTATTCTTTTGTTTTATGTTGTTGAGGTTTCACTTCTTCGGTTTGAAATGAGAAGAGGTACATTTTTACAGAGCACACCGTCATGAAACAAAATTGCAGTCATAGGAACCACATAGGAACTGCCGATAGAAGTAAAAACTTATAACTCAGAATTTGATAGCTTACCTTGGAAACTACACGGGTGTATCCGGAGGGCGTGGCCTGGCCATTATGGCATGGCTATCTAGAAATGCGTCATTTCCCATTGGCTGATGCATTTCTAGATGGTTATCATACCCGAGCGTGACGCTAGAATTCAATTCACAGCCCACGAAAAATCTGTCTAGGCGCGCCAAAAGAAGTTTTCAACACAAGTATAAGTATTTATGTTTTTTGCGCCATTCTCATACCAAGAAGTTTTTACATAAGTTCTGTCTTCGCATTGTCTTATTTGCTCCGCAAACGCGCAAATATTAGTTCAGCATCACAAATAACTTGAGGTAAATGCGCTTTAGCGTCAGAATGGCATTTCTAGTTGATCAGGTTTCGTACTTGGGAATATTTTTAAAGCCTAATGTATTATTGGAAAATAATCGAATAGGTAGGTAGTGCTATTGATTTATTTCTCAACTTCTACTAATTTGGTGCCGAATCACGTCGAGAGTCGGAAATCACGGAGTTTCCGGAGGGACTTAATATTTGATAGGTACCTATTCTGTATTAGGCAGTAAAATAAAATTTGATCAGTATTTATACTGTCAGGAGTTGGATACCCCAAGGAAAGATTTTGTTTTATACCATATCAGTTATAAAAGATTTAGTATCCTAAATCGTTTACCTAATCCCGGACCTAAAAAAGAGATGGTTTGGGTTGTGTCTAAGTCAAAGGCTGTATCTAAAATGTAAGTACTTACTTACTTACCTATTTTTATTTAACTTAGGTAGGTATCATCAGGGCCGGATTTAGAGGGGACGTCGTCCGTTGGGGACGTTGAAATACAATGGTTAAGATTTCTCAAGCAAAAACCCGGACTACAAATGGTTTAAAGTTAACGTAAAAATGTCGAAATATGTTTTTTTTTCCGAAGTGTCTGTTGTGGAGCCCCCCCTTTGTGGAGGCCCCGGGGCGTATGCCCCGTTTGCCTTCCCCTAAATCCGGCCCTGGATATCATAGTACTTACCTATAAATATATGTATCTATTTAACAGTTGCCAGTTTTCATGAATTTCAAAAGTGAAAACTTCTTTCGCCACTTTGAATATTATTTGAAAGTGGAAAATTTTATGAGGTCGCGTCATTGACATGTTAATGTGGCCGCGTATCGTCGGAGCGGCGGCGGAGCAGCAGCAGTACACCAATGTACAGACGACGTATTGTACAATAAATAGTGCTCTTTATTAATATCAAACTGTAAGTTTTCTTCACCTCTATCGGCAGTAATTAGTTAGTACCTATTTTTTTATAATAAGGTGGTTATTTCTATAATTTGTGTCAATAGTTATTATTTTTACATAATTAACATTGACTGGTTTTTAATTTACAATTTTGATTTAGCAAAGATAACTGGGAATGTTTTTTTTCTTCACATAAGATAGGTACCTATTATTCATATTTTATTTTTGAAGTCGTGCCTTTGACAAAGCTTGAATAAATGTGCTATATTTATTAGAAGATTAGCATTATTAATTAATAATATATTTATTGCTCCAACGACCTAATCGTATCTATCAAATTAAACCGGGAAAAAAAACGAGTTTGATTCTCACACCGTGGGTTCCGTACCAGCACATTCAGTGTATAAACTATCTAAGATAATTTAGTTCGAAATTATCAATTTCGAATAATCGAAATTCATTACGCGTGCCTAACTTGCACTTAGCCATTGTTTCGATTATTTTATAAGCTGACAAATCCAAATATTATTTTCCCGAATTTTACAGTTTTCAGAGTTTCTATCCAGTAGGTATTTACTTATTCTAAATATGGGTAGTATGGGGACATACTTTATTTGTTTGACTGTTCACCACAATATGTAATAATCACATTTTCTGAAAATTTTAATATGTCTGTGAATGGATTTAGAAATAGAGTCCCGTTTTTGCGCGGAATCCTAAAAACAATGCAGTTCATTAGTGACAACTAACAGAGCTTGTTTTTTTTAATGTAGAGTTGACGGGACGCGCAAATCATGCGCCTGATGGTGAACAACATGCATGACCATAACAGCATAGTGTAATGCCACGTAGCTATTTGAACATGGCCTGATTAAATGATACTCTATACTCATCATCCAAAAACATATTAAATTAATAATTTATCTTTGTCCTCCAATTTCTCTGTGAATATTGCCCTTCAAATTCAAACACACTATATAGCTAGAATACCTTGTCATGATATACCTACTCGTACCATCTTGATTCAACTTATCTCCAGTGTCCAAATTAACATACCTATCAACTTATCAGATAGATTCTAATTCGAAGCCCATTTGCTTTATAAGGAAAACCAATGAAAAGAAGTGCGAAACAAGGACAGTCCCCATGAATCACTTGTTTTTGTCAGCATCAATTAGACTGCGTTCTCAACACCTTCGGCTATTAGTTTTCTGTCCCATCTAGCCGAATTGTACAGATGTACAGTTACGTATTTATGGACAAAGTAAATTTATAAAGTCGATGTCCTGGCGCAGTATGGCCAGTGTCGGCCGCGCGCTACGCAGCTCCTTGCCTCATTCAGAATATAGCCTCCGAAGAGGTACCACCGCTCCCAAAATTTCGAAAAATCATTTTGGATCGTCGCAATCGATATTCGGCTCACGTGTAGTGCCTAGGCCGTCCGCGACGCGCCACTGACACATTTCTGCGATTTCGCGCGCGGTTTGAATATAGAATAGTTTTTCATTTGTTATTTTCTTTTTTTTTTTCGTTTCGGTGATTTGGACATATTGTGCCAGTATCCACGTGCACTGGGAAATTGTTAGTGATTTTTCGGTCTGTGAACGCTTTTGGAGTTGATTAGATAAGGTAAGTTTGGAACACACTATTTTGGACAGTTACTGTAAACATTTCAGTAGATAATAGATTAAACGTTTAGTTGGCGGTAAACGCCGTTACTTACAAAGGTAACAGTGCCGGGATTTTAAATTCTGAAATATTATCTATAAAACATTAATTAAATGTATACTTACAATTAAAAGTTAAGCGAATGTTAAGCTTTTTTGTTTAACGCAATTTTGTCCTTAAAATAAGTACTTACATTATAGATAATATTAAAACTACGAATGGCAGTTTTCTCGGAGCATCTTAATGAAGATAATCGTAGTCGTTAAATGTAATGATAGTTACAGAACAGCAAGAATTGAAAAACTCGTAGGATATAATTTTCCAATTAATTGTCCACTTTACCGGATTTCACTAGCTCATTTTAATGTTAAAATTATCTTTATACGGTATTTACAAGGATTTATATGGCGTTATAAACTGACAACTTCTAGTATACTATATTGAGTTGGCTACTTTCATCTTAACTGTTGATTGGCGACACAGTTTGTTTCATAAATAATTCTTTAAACACAAAAAACAAAATCGGATACAGGTTTCGCAACTTCCGAACAAAGTGGAATAGATAAATATAAAAATTATATTTCATATTCATATTCTTTATTAACTTAAAACGGTGAAGGAAAACATCGTGAGGAAACCGACATGTACCTAGAATCTTTCGAAGTCATGTGTCATCCACCAACCCGCACTGGGCCAGCGTGGTGGATTATGGCCTTAACTCTCTCCTTGCGAGAGAAGGCCCCGAGTCCCAGAAGTGGGAACGTTTAGTGGGCTGTTGATGATGATGATGATGACCATACACCAACCCGTACTTGGCCAGCGTGGTGGATTATCGCCATGACTATCTCCTTGCGAGAGAAAGCTCCGAGTCCTACCAGTGGGGAGATTAGTGGGCTGTTTATGCCAAATAGCTGTATCGAACCTCTAAAAATATGGGGTACGAAATTTGAAATGCTAAATTGACTATTCAAATGATACTGACAACGGCATAAAACATCCTAGACGTCTAAATAAGAAAAATAAATCACCCATCGAGATAATTCTACTACATAATATGTACCTATTATTACTTTAAATTATATATCTATAGAAGAGAAGGTTAAAAGCGATCGCAATGTACCAACTTTGAGGCTACCAAATGCGGTTGCTATTTTGAGTATTTCCCGCGCTCTACAAAACAAACTCTACGGTTTTTTCACAGTCAATGCAAAATACTCAGAATATACCATCGAAATAAACCACTAGATGTGCCCTCCTAAACTTCAGGCGCACGGAATTATGTCATTGTTGGGAAGAGTGAGCTCACTCTTTTCGTTCTAAACGGTTGCAGAAAGCTTATCCTTATAAAAAGTTTTCTTAATTCCCAGTAAGTTGTATATAGCGGGGGCTGGCTGGCTGGACACCTTGACAGGTCTAAACTGTCCTCATTTATTACGCAATTACGAATTATTTTCCTCTTAAGGGGATGAAAAATGTCAAATTTCCTGATTATACTTAATATATTTTTATTACACATGTTACGACAAATAAAATTTATGCCAATTTGCATAATAATTAATCTCATAAACGCATTTATTTTAAATGGTGGTGGGCCGGATTGAGATATTTTTTAAATAGAGAAAGTAAGATTATTACCCATGTTTAAAGTTATTGTTCCACATACGTTAATAGTTAGGATATTATTAACAAAGAGAAATGATGATGAGTTACATAACCGTTTGCATGTTTTATTGCATCGACTAATTGAAGGGTAAGTATGACAAAAATAATTCATATCTGAACATAGACATCTCGTCAAAATGCCGTTTGAACTTCTAAAAACAGGATTGTATCGCCGAATTTAGATTTATTGTTTTTATCATGTCAGCCTAATAAACTCTCCCATTGCAGAACAAATGCCATTATACCTACACTAGGTGTAGTAAAATGGTTCATCAATTCCTAAAAAAACTATGTGAAATAAATACCCATTTCTTTTGAACTTAGTTACTGGTACAATAGAAAAAAAAAATGGTGACATTTTCTATACCAATTACCCCTGAAATGTTGTTGAACCTGCTTTGACATTTAGTCAAAAAGTCTCCTTTGAAAAACAACAACATTAGACTATTATGAAATCTGATATCTGTGCTATTTCCTCCCAGGGGTTTACTAAGAAACATTATGTTGCATTGCTATAATTCTGTCTTTAACTTTTCCAAAAGCTTTAACAAAGTCTTGAACAATTCTATTGGGTGGTGGAGTGACAAGCAGAGCCGTAGCCTTCCATCCCTATATCGTCATTTCAAATTTCGCCATTTCTAATTCCTGAAATTCCTAGCTCTGTAACGAATAATAAAGGTACAAGTTCGCGCGGAGACCGCGACCGGAGACCGCGACAGGCACTTGACACTATGGAATTGTTTGGACGCCAGTTCGCGCTGAGACCGCGACAGGAGACCGAGACAGGTCGCGGTCGCGGTCGCGGCGCGAACTGGCGCCCATACAATTCCACAGTGTCAAGTGCCTGTCTTGGTCTCCGGTCGCGGTCTCCGGTCTCGGTCTCGCGTCGCGGTCGCGGCGCGAACTTGTACCTTTATAGCAGCTGGCTAAAAACTTTGTATCTATAGTTCAACCAAACCAGTAAATCTTAAACATCTCGAATTCCGAATAAAATTATTATCTGTGTCACTAATCTGCATCAAAAAGTATTTAGTTGTTCGTTCAGCTATTTTTGCACTAGGTGTGCCGACTGGTGGCCAACCTTAAAATTTCACCATTAAAAAACTATAAATTGAGCTGAGGAAGGTACCGTTTCTTGCCAATGTCAAACGCGAATTAGTCATCGTAAAAAATATTTAAATATTTAAAAAACCGATACTGTAGCGATCGCGTGATCGAACGAACAAACTTCGCCATAACATTAACAAAATACGTCAGGTCTGAATTGCGTTGATAAAGTTTTCTGTCAGAAATGGATCTATGACTTCTTTATGGATTTAAGCTTTTCTATAAGTAGGTATATTGAATATTCTAAAATTATTTAAAAAAGATCACTGATATCGGAGGAGTATCACCACAAACACCTTACCACTACATTGTTTTTGTTTTGTTTATTATCGAAAACAGAATTACAAGAAAGTACTACTTATGTAAACTTGTTAATGTTGCACGCCCGTCAAGAGTACACTGTTGTACGAGTACATTTTTATATTTTTAAGACCTATTTTTACACAGTGCGATCAATAAATATATTCATCTATACATATAAAAGCGAAAGGTCAGAATCTCAGAAACACAGAAACTACAAATGCTAGGAATTTGAAATTTTGCATGGAGGTCCCTTTTAGCACGTAGGCGCTCGCTAAGACGGGGTTTTGCGAAATTCAACTCCTAAGAGGGTGAAACAAGGGATGAACGGTTGTATGAAAAATCGTGATTTTCAAAGTTATCAAATTTTGTTTCTGGACACTTGACACGTTGTAATTAAATGTTTGTTCTATCAATTTTGTAATTTCGAACTGTACGGGGGTGAAATTGGGGTTGAAATGTGGGATGAATGTCAATATGGAATTTCCGAACCGTTGAAGATAGAATCGTGAAATTTTGTATAAAGACACTTAACATGAAGCAAATGAATGTTTGTTCTGGCAATTTTGTAATTTCGAACTGTATAGGGATGAAATTGGGATTGAAATGGGGGACGAATGTCTCTTTTGTTTTCAAATCTAAACAACTGAACCGATTTTGATGAAATTGTATAAAATTATTTTATAAATAAACTATGTGTCTGGGTATACAAATAGGTACTGCCTGAGTTACCTTAGTATTTATTTCGCGCGGACGAAGTCGCGGGTAACAGCTAGTTTTCCATATAAACATTTCGTGTGACGAGATTTGTAATATATACGTTTGAAGTAAGTTACGGCTGACCTAGTAAGTTATGACTGGTTTAGTCGAGAGAACGGCAACTGCCGTTCTGGGTTTGAATCTTTTGGAACTCACGTGTGTTATGCCGCTAACATAAAAACGGTGAGGGAAAACATCGCGAGGAAACACTTATGCGTTTCCTCACGATGGTTTCAATCGATAAAAAGTCTAAATGCTATTTCAAATAATAGGTATCTATTTGAAATGTGTTTTAAATTTCAACCCGATCCGTTCAGCCGTTCCGATTTTATTGAGCGACAAACATCTAAACTTTCGAATTGTAATATTAGTAAGTTTAATATTAATATTAATTACGTTTGTTTCTCTTTCTCGCAATAACTACAAAAAAGGAATCTGGATGAGAATTGGTACATTGCTAGATTTCAAACTGTAACAACACTAATTTTTATCACAGGGAAATCATGTGAATTCGCACTACGAGAGCAAAACCTGAAAAACCTCGGGTTAAATGGTTTAGTACTGCTTTTCTTCATAATTCTGCGTAATACTGAATAACAAGTTGGTGAACACGCTGGAGACAAAAGAGACGGGTGGTTGCGCCGGCGCAGAATTGACAAACTCGCCGGTAGGTAGTATCGGAACAAGTTGCGGCTGACATTTTCATTTTAAAAAAGGATCATCGGCATACGATCTCTTAGGCCACTGATAGTCGGATACCTATCGCGTAGGGCTGATACTGCGCAGCTAACAAGTTAAATTATCTCATCGGGGAAGAGATTTAAACCTCTTTCTAGGGCTTTGTTGCGGCAATCGGAGGAATTTTGACTGGCCTCGTGGCTTAGTTGGTAGTAGCTCTGCCTGCGAAGCCGAGGGTCGTGGGTTCGATCCCCACCCAGTGCAAATATTTGTGTGATGAATTCAAATGTTTGCACTGTGTCTGGGTGTTTCTATGTATAATAAGTATGTATTTAAAACTATATAAGTATTATATCAGCTATCTGGCCGCCATCACACAAGCTTTGCTTAGTTTGGGGTCAGATGGTGTTGTGTGTGAATTGTCCACCAATATTTATTTATTTAATTATTTATGATTTACTAGCAATGCCCCGCGGTTTCACCGACGTGGTTCTATAATTTCCAGTTTAAAGGTGAATGAAGAAAACATTATGTAGTCTAATTATTGTGTTCCCAATTTCAACTTGATCCGTAAGTACCTTCGTAAATATTGGTATAATCCGACGCGATCCAATTTGTAGGAATTAAAGTACAAAGTCTGTGAATCATAAGAGCTGAATGGATGAATCTGCTTCCTATGTTTGTACCGACCATATATGGTCCAATTTGTAGGAATTAAAGTACAAAGTCTGTGAATCATAAGAGCTGAATGGATGAATCTGCTTCCTATGTTTGTACCGACCATATATGGTCCAATTTGTAGGAATTAAAGTACAAAGTCTTTGAATCATAAGTAAATAAATAAATATTGGTGGACAATTCACACACAACACCATCTGACCCCAAACTTTCAATTCAATTCAATATTTTTTATTGACAGAACACAAAAGTTACATATTTACATTACAATATAATTAGATGTTACAGCAACACGAACATGTATGAACTATTTGCTATTTATGAAACGGACACCCAGTTACCTATGCTAGGTATATTACCTGTGATATAGGTAACTGTTTTACGATATTGCTCAATTTAATCAGTCACATGTGTAAGTAAATTGCAGTAGCGTATAATAGTAACTTTAGTCAGTATGTGAGACATTATAAATGTAACAAATCTGAAACTACCCTCATACCACAAGTTAATTTCGAAACAACATAAAATTATAGTTACAAGGGTTAGGCTAATTTTGTGAATAAAATATTTTATCATATTATCCTATTGTACCAATCAGTAATTAATAGTAAAGTCATACTTATGAATATTACAATTACAATTATTCTTATTACATGTTTATTTTTTTTTCTAATTTTATTTGGATTTGGGGGAGGAGGGGGTTTAGGTAAGGAAAAGGATCGAGATAATACCAACCTAGCTGAATATGGTTAAGAGTTTTTCTGTCTCGTGGTAGTCAAGGGACCCTAACAAGCTCGTTAGTGATTGTTTTAATTCGTAATAATTTAGATCTGTCAAATTGGTAGTAAGTGATAGTTCATTATAGAGATGACAACCGAGAAAACAAGGAAATCTATTGCTAAATTGTGTCTTGAGTGGTAAGATTTGGAAGACTTTGTCCATTCGACGCTTGCGCAATGAGGGGTCGAGATTTGTTGGAGGGCAAAGTCTATGTTGCCTAAGAATAAGCCTCAAAATGAACAGCTGGCGCACCGTTAAAACTTTACATTCACTATACAGCGTTTTGGTTGGAAATCTAAATGGCAATGATTTCATTACCTTTAGTACTCCACGCTGTGCTACTTCAAGAGGTTTCATGTGAGTCCTTGCACAGCCTCCCCAGCTATCTATACAGTATCCTAAAAGCGATTGGCATAATGCATAATAAAGCGTTTTCAAAATTTTATCATTGGCAGAATTACGAATATTTTTGAAAATAGCCATTAGCTTTCGAACTCTGCCTGTTAGGTCTTCTACGTGCGGCCGAAAAGTTAGCGTATTGTCCAACCTAACTCCAAGATACTTTATCGTGTCTACTCGTTCAATAAATGGACAGTCACAGACCCCCCCGGAACCGATGCCAGTCGATTGGTTGAGAGAACACTGATGGTATCTAATGACAAAACGTTCTCCTGGTTGGGACTTTTTTTTCATTGAAAATGTCATATATTTGGTTTTTAAGGTATTAACAGTAAGCAACGCTTGCTGCAGAGATATGGAAACCTTAGTGAGTCCAATTTGAGCCCAATAAAACACGCTATCCCAGGCCTTGCCATGAAAAACCAGAGCAGTATCGTCTGCAAAAGCAACAATTTTTCCATTTTCTAATTTAATATTGCATAATTCATTAATATAACCCAAGAAAAGGGTAGGGCCTACTATGCTTCCTTGAGGAACGCCAAAAGTAATCGGTTTCGCGTCGCTTGAATGAGAATTGAGTCTTACACATTGGGTACGATTACCGAGATAGTCCTTAAAAAGCTGCAGTTGAAGGTCTCTGACACCCATATCCTCCAATTTCTCAAGCAACAAAGGCACCGATACGGTATCAAATGCCTTCGCAAGATCTAAAAATATAACAATACATTTATCACCAGCGTCCAGTCCCGTAACAATATGATTTGTCAAGTTAGTAACTGCATCCGCCGTGGAGCGATTCCTTCGGAATCCGAACTGATTTTCAGATAACAAGTTAAAATTTTCTAAGTATGAGGTTAATCGGTTGTTCATAATGCGTTCTAAAATTTTGGACATGGAGGGTAGAATAGAAATAGGTCTATAATTGCTTATGATATTCTTAGCGCCATGCTTATGTATAGGTGTAATAATTGATTTCTTGAAAGCAGCTGGAAATAAGCCAGTGTTAATTGACAAATTACAGATGTGCGTAATCGGGCCTGCTAGTTTAAATTTACTACCTTTTATTACTTTTATAGATATACCGTCGTGACCCACAGTCAATTTTTCCTTAAAAGAATCAATGACTGATAACACCTCCGATACGTCCGTTGTTGACAAATAAAAGGATTGTGCCTGCGAATGCGACTTACATTTTTGTAAATTAGGATAAGAAAAACTGTTTAAAATATATTTTGCTAGGGATTCTCCCACGTTCACAAAATAATCATTGAGTTTGTTCGCTGAATCTAAAGGCGATGAACCAATCAAGAGAAGCTCTCGTGGCTGGCCCAGGTCCGACTGCGAGCCAATAATAGATTTGATCACGTTCCATAGTTCTTTTGGGCTCCTAGCTTTATCAAATTGATCACGTTCATACTGGTGTTTGAGTTTCTTAAGTAAGCCGTTCAAAAAATTTCTGTATCTACGATATGAACGTTTTAACATTTCATTTTCAGGAAAATTTTTTAGTTTACTGTGCATTTTGTCCCTGTGTCTCATGCATCTGATAAGACCAGGAGTTATCCATGGTTTGATAGGCGTTTTGTTTCGGGACGGGGTGTAATTACTGGTATTTTTGCTAATAATATTTGAGATTGTATTGATAAGAAAACTAAGCAAAGCTTGTGATATGGCGGCCAAATAGCTGATATAATACTAATATAGTTTTAAATACATACTTATTATACATAGAAACACCCAGACACAGTGCAAACATTTGAATTCATCACACAAATATTTGCACTGGGTGGGAATCGAACCCACGATAAGAGATGAATGGATGAATCTGCTTCCTATGTTTGTACCGACCATATAATTATGATCGGTACAAACGTAGGAAGCAAAATTAGTAGTAGGAAAAAGTAGGAAGTAAAATAGGAACAGTATGAGAATGATGATTAAATCCTAAATTGTAGATATAGGGTAAAACTATGTAATATGCCCCCCTTGACAAAACGCCCCACTTCAACACACGCACACTAACACAACGTACGAAGCTCTCGCAGCGCACAAGCACAGGAGGCAGTGACCGCGTGTCATGGCTGACACTCGCACGCGTTTCTCTGCGGTCAATAAGAAAAATAATTAATTCGAAGATTTTTTGCCTCAAAACAATTTCTGGTAAGTTTCAGCTTTTTTTAAATACTATTTTTACTTTGCTTCTTCTGTAAAATGTTTTGATACTACCATTAAATACGATAAACCACCCTTCTTTTTTTACTGTTTGGAGAGTTATAACCTTGAACGCGTCGTCTTGTCCTTGGTGGGGCGTTTTGTACAACCAAATTTACAATATGCCTTACATGTCTTTTACAAAACGCCCCAGCATTGAACAACATTTTTATAACATGAAAGTATTAGACATATAAAAGTATGTTTAATAGTTATAAATAAAATCATAAATTTTTTCGTTTATCCATCAAAAAAGTTAATCAAAGTGGTTTAAAATACACGCACGCTTACCTAAAAAATCTCATTATTTACGATGATTTTATAATATTATTATTGCAGATAATGTCCCGACAAAGAACGACATTAAGAGCTTCTTGGACTGCAGAAGACCTTGAAGAGGCCAGAGAAAAAGTAAAGAAACAAGAGTTAGGGGTCAATGAAGCTTCCAGAGTCTACGGAATTCCGTCGCGAACCCTTCGGCGGTATATCATATCGGGACGATCAAAAGGGCCTCTTGGTCGAACTCCAGTATTTTCTACTGAGCATGAAAAGAAGCTGGTTGCTCATATAAAAAGATTAGAAAAAGTTGGGTTTGCCCCTGACAGAAAAGATGTCAAAGAAATGGCATTTCAACTGGCCCAAAAACTAAATTTGAACACTCCATTTTCTAAAAATTCGGAATGTGCTGGAAATGTCTGGTTTACCGGATTCATGAAACGAAATCGTGAGTTGAGTCAGAGAAAGTCGGAAGGTCTATCACTTGCTCGGGCTTATGGAGTGAATCGTGAAGACGTCAAGGACTTTTTCGATTTACTTGCCAAAATATACGAAGATAACGATTTTGCCAATCATCCAGAAGACATTTACAATATGGATGAGTCTGGCATCCAAGTAAACAACAAACCAGGAAAAGTAGTTGCCACAAAGGGAGCTAAAGACGTTTACACATTGACAAGTTGTGAAAAGGGTGAAAATGTAACAGTGATCGCTTGCTGTAACGCCCAAGGGAACTTTATCCCTCCTGTTCTAATATACAAGGGGACCTACAGCAAACCGCAATTTTCTGAAGGACTTCCACCAGGATCCCAGGTCTTTATGAACAAGAAGTCTTCATACATCAACTCGGATCTTTTTATGAAGTGGTTTGAAGAGGTTTTCTTACGCCACAAGAGCTCTCGAAAGACCCTGTTGGTGTTGGATGGCCACAGCTCACATAGTAATAACATACAACTATTGGAAGTTGCAAAAGAAAACAACGTAATCTTATTGTGTCTACCTAGTCACACAACTCATGCACTACAGCCACTGGACAGAGCGTTTTTTAATCCTCTGAAGGTGTATTTTTCGCAAGAAGCCAAAGCATGGATGGTAAGGAATAAAGACAAGAAACTGACACGCTATGACGTCTCAAAATTGATTGGTGCGGCTTGGGGTAAAGCAGCTACTATATCTAATGGTGTGTCAGCTCTAAAAACATGTGGAATTTATCCTTTTAACCCCAATGCCATTCCCGATCATTATTTTTCAATGTCAGATTCTTTACGGGAACAAAATTTGGTTGAAAATGTTGCAAATGACGAAGACGACACTTCAAGGGAGTCTATTACGTTGCTTCAAGAACCATTAACAACAATGAATATGTTCATAGAATCACAGCAGCAGTTTGAACTTCATTGTGAAGAACAAAGCAGAAACGTTTTGGTGACTACTGCTACAATTCCGTCATCTCCGAATGAACCGCTAAGTAGTGGTGACCATATCAGTTTAGTAACAACTGCAACAGTACATTCCCCGCCTCGTCAGCACTTTCAACAAGTCGAAGCTTGTTCTGGTGGACCAGCCGTTTACTCATCAGGAGAAGTCATAGATACGTCAATAGAGAGTGCAACTTTTCATCCAAAACCACCTCAAAAAGACATAGAACAATTACAAAAACGCGATGACTCCTTATCTAAAGAAAAAAATAAGACTTCAAGAGACATGGATCTGATAGAAATATTAACTTCAGAGAAGATACCATCCTATCTGCCCAAAGATACACCTTCTAAGATTTTAAGTGAAATACATCCTGTACCAAAACTACCGTCAGTATTATCAAAGAGGAAACAAAAAGCAGTTATTTTGACTTCTGACGACTACATGGAGAAAAAAAAATTAATTACAAATAAAAAGCAACAGAAAGAAGCCCGCAAAAAACAGAAAGACAAAACCGGTAATAAGAGAAAAATAAAAACAAATAATTATGAAAAAAAAGACGAAGATAAAAAAAGAAAACCAAATAAAAAGCATAGTAAAATACAAAGGAAAAAGAAAAAGATAGAGTACTCATCATCCGAAAGTAATGATGAAAACATAACAGATGTTTCAGAAGAAAAAGTATCAGATGAAGAAACTAATAAATGTGCTGAGTGTACCGAAAACTATTTTCAAACAAAGTCTACAGAAGACTGGATCCAGTGCACGTCTTGCTATGTTTGGTTGCACGAGTTTTGTACTATGTATAACCCTTTGTGCAATCGTTGTGGGCGCATCGCAAAGAGAGATGCTATAAACAAAAAACAATTAGATTTTTAAAAGGCAGTAGTTAGCTTGTCGATAAATATTATTCTTAACTTGTTCTTATTTATACATAGTTGCATGTTTGTTCAATGAGAAACTGATGTTGTGCCATTAACTCTAGTTTATATCTTATATATGTAATAGTTTTCGCTAAAATGTTTTGTTATTGGTGTGGGGCATATTGAAACTCTAGTGGGGCGTATTTGCCGACACTCCTATTTCAAAACGCCCCACGTTGTTTTTTTTTAAATTACGTTAAATGATAATTATTAGTTGCATAATGCAGTAAGCTGATTATAAAGTGTTCCTATAATACCAAATAATGTCCTTGAATAAAAAGTCTGATTATATCTCAAGTGTAGTTCATTTTATTGGATTTAAAAAAAAAGTGGGGCGTATTACCTAGTTTTACCCTATCAACAAATATTATTCACTCTATATTTAATTTAATTTGAAATGAAAACTAGGTACATAATTTATTTTGTCCGAAAAAACAAAAACCGGTTTCAATTATACTAAAACTAGCTGACCCCGCAAACGTTGTTTTGCCTTAGTGAACAACCCTTGTCATTTAGGGGTATGAAAAATAGCTAGTAGCCGATTCTCATACCTACAGAATATGCATATAAAATTTGGTTAAAATCAGTAAAGCCGTTTCGGAGGAGTAAGGAAACAAACACTGTGACACGAGAATTTTATATATAAGAAGATGTAATTCAGACACTCGAAATTTCGTAAGAAGCTATCACTAAATCGTCCAGATAAATGAAAGAAAATTTTAGCTTTTTGCTCATTTTTCATCTCATTTCAAAAACTGCTACACCGATTTCGATATTAATTTATAATGCAACCTCTGAATTATAACTAAGATACCAAACAAAAAAATTACCATCAAAATTAATTCACAATTGGCAGCGCATTCGCGTAACATAAGTATCTACTTACAATGATTAAATAAACCAATAACCGAATGTCGAACCTCTATTTTTTGAAGTCGGATAGAAATAGACAAATACTTCAAAATGAAGTAGCAATATTGTCAACAATTGCTACTTTATGTTTTTTAAAGATTTTGTCTATTCATATCGCTAAGAGCAATCTCCTCCGGGCAACCGCAGATATATGGTAGACTAGCGGCCCGCTCCGGCTTCGCTCGAATAATAACCTAGATATCAACTGCAGCGCCATCTGCCGGGCTGATTTGTGAATCTAAACCTTCCAGGGCCCTACCCAAACGTATACAAAAAAAATCATTCAAATCGGTCCAGCCGTTTAGGAGGAGTTCAATAACAACGAAAAGTGGCATTGATTTTATATATATAGATAAAACATTTGTTTGAAATCTTTGATAGCCGCTTGGATTGATGCCACTAGTAGTACCACAAGATAAGAACAGATGGAGTCTTCTATATAACAAGGACTAAAGCGAAGCTGAAGTCTTGATTTTACCCAGAAAGAAAATCTCAACCAATAGTTAATCTTAATTTTCTAGCCACATCAGTCTAATGACCGCTATTTTCCTCGCGTACTTCTTATCTATTCCGTATATCCCAAACGAAAACCTAAAATACTCCAAACGATGATGGATGTTTTAATAACACTTATTGGTTTACTTTTGACCGCTATCTCGAGAGATGTTAAACAACGATGCGGTCTACGATGGAGCGTAATTACCTAGAACCTAGAAGATACCGATTCATTCACGACTTGAAGACACCGAGATCGTAACCATCGGGAAGACCCCACTCATGCAACACATTCCACAGCTTAGACGTTATTTTCACAAAAATGTCGTCAAACCTCCTCGTCATAGTTTCACGATGATGATAATGTTGTTTACAACACAACCTCCAAGCTGTAACCTCGCAGCGTCGCAGCCCTGTCCTCAGCCGCACCACAAAGAACATGTGACAGATAATTTCACGCTTTGATATTCACTCGTCTCGCCATATTCGTGGCATTTGTGAGAAATGCTGCCTTTTAGGATTCCGTACAAAAATCACCACACTGTTAAGTATTATTGTTAACACTGGCATCTGTCTATTTTAAATTGTACACGAATCAATAAACAAAATTAGCCAAGGTGGTCGACGGACAAGTCCAGGAGGATTTAATTAAATTCCAGAGGTTATACATATTTCAAATGTGTATACCTAAATAATTAAATATACTACCCAAGACCATAATCTAACTGTGTTAAAATTTCAACCCGATCCGTTTATCTGTCCTGACGTGATTGAGCAACAAACATGCACATTTTCACATCTATGATGTAGCTACTAGCAACGCCCCGCGGTGTTGCCTACGTAGTTCCCGTTCCCATCGTTCCCGTAATTTTCCCGGGATAAAAAGTAACCTGTTATTTCAGACTATAATCTGACTGTGTTCCAAATATCCAAACGTCGACATTTATAGTCGACGCTAAATAGAACTGCAACAAAGTTTAACTAGTACGTACATAATAAAAAAATATTAAAAATCCTTCTTCGATTTTTTTCCATTTCTTTTTTCTAAGGGAAGGCGAAAAAAAACATACCTTGAAACGTGAAAACCAGCTAGAAACATTATTTACATACATAATAAGTTAAGATTGTAGCAGTTGAGGAAAAACTAAAGTTATTAAGCAAAATGTGAGCTAGGGATGGTAAGTAATAGTTAAGTTTCGCACTGACTGAAGAAGAAATACAATAAATAACAATTTTAATGCTACGGAACCCTCCTGTGATAGTCTGGCTCTCACTCGACCGGCTCATTATTTCTCATGAAGTTTAAATTAGCCGAGATCATAACCATTCCAAGTTTATAAGGGTTCCGAAAAGGTTTACTTTATTTGGATTTCGATGCTAATATATGTGGAATGAATGCAACAAGCAAAACACAACAACACAATTTGCAGAATCAGAATTTGTTTGTTGCAAAAACTGTGTAGTACTTACTGTAAAATGTTGTACCTATTATGTAAAGATATTTATGTCAGAAAAGTGTGGTCAACATTTTATGAATAAAATTAACTTTGAGAGGCAAAATATAATAATTCTTTAACTATTAAATTCGTTAATTTAATTAATTTAGACCATAAATTACTTTAATTTTTCTGTAACAAAACACAAAAATATTAATTTACTTTATTATTAATGGCATACCGGCTGGTTCTGTGCCGTCGCTTAAATGCGCCGATGCGCGCGCATTGCTAATCTGTGATCCATAGTGATTACTTACTCTGTGCTGTGACCTGTGATCAAGTAAATATTATTCCGCGCGTTTTTTTTGCTGTATTGTTTTTATTTGAAAATGTCGTCAGAGTTTTGCTTATTTCCTCGCAAATATGTTATAAAACGTCGTATGACATACGTGCGCTTTGATAATTACAGCCTCTGCTAATTATAGCTCTCGCCTTCGGCTCGAGCTAGCAATAAAGCCTGGGCTGTAATTATCAACTTACCGCATTTATATCATAATGTACTATAACAGGTTAGCCATTATCGCACCCAGTAACGTGTATGCAATTAAAACTACATATCTTCTTATCCTACTAATATTATAAATGGCAATGTTTGGATATTTGGATGTTTGTTGCTCAATCACGTCGTAACGTATGAACGGATCGGGTTGAAATCATTACCACATCTTCTACTGTGAAGTCATGTGCAAATATTATTGTGTTTCGGTTTAAGGATACATTTTTCTGGATAAATTACAGGGCAAAGAGATAAATCATCTCATTTGTAAACATAAAAATGTTAGGTTACTATTAAAAATGTTATGTACGCTTCAAAAACTCAAAAAGTTCTGTAAATATTGGTGAATAAATTTTAAATATTGGTGGACAATTCACACACAACACTATCTGACCCCAAACATGCCCAAACTAAGCAGAGCTTGTATGATGGCGGCCAGATAACTAATATAATACTTATATAGTTTTTAAATACATACTTATTATACATAGAAACACCCAGACACAGTGCAAACATTTGAATTCATCACACAAATATTTGCACTGGGTAACATAATCGAACCCACGACCCTCGGCTTCGCAGGCAGAGCTACTACCAACTAAGCCACGAGGCCAGTCAAAAACAGTCTGTATCGCTTAAGCTTAAATTTTGACACGATATAAAAATAGCTTCTAACATGGTTTTATCTAATACCTACCATAGATTAATCACGTCGAATCTTTAAACTAACGCTTCATCTTAAGATTATCTATTCTATGATATGATCTTAAGTCAGGCAAAAAGCAGATTGATTTCGGCGTAAGCAGTATAATAATATACCTACTGAAGTTCGCCAAACAAAACTTCAATGTCGTGGATTATGTACAGCGAAGGACCACGAAACCAATCATCAGGCGCGGTCCCAGCCTCGAATTTGGGGGGGGGGGGGGGGGGGGGCACCAGTACAGCGCCTCAGCTTTTGGGGGGGGGTCACGAGTAGAAATACAATAAATAGAGTAAGAGACTTAACTAGTAGCGCCCCACGATTTTATCCGCATAGATGACGTATCAGTTGTTTTCCCAAAATAGTCTATGTACTATTAGACATTTTGATTTTTTTGGATTTTTTATCTAATGTATATGATTTTTTTCATGTCCCCCGTGACCCCCCCCCCCCCTGGAGCCGCGCATGCCAATCATAATGTTTTTAATTTTCGGAGACGCATGTACTAGCGCTATATCTTGACAACTGGACGTCTACTCTCTTTCTACGAAAACGTAATTTCGAAAAAATACTCGCGACTTTCCTTTTCTCGTTCTACTTCGTTTCGTCCGATAGAACATTGTTTGACGTTTATATGTTCTAAGCCTAAGCGTCTACAGAGTAGACGTCCTGATGCTAGTTGCGAATGGACTGACCAATAAGGCTCACTATGATTTGCCTCACTTTTCTTGTGCGGACCCGGCTTCTAGGCGTTATTATTCTATGTTCAATACCTACTTGAGTCAGAAAAGTACTTGCGACTGTAAGAAATCAGCTTTAGAGGAAAAATGTCTTGTTTTGTTCCTCTCCTCCTCCTTACAACCATAATGCGTACAGCGTAAATAGGGTACAGCTAGCGTTTTCTAAGATATCAGCTTATTTAGTGATAAGACCATCACAAACATTTATAAAAATGCTAGCAGCACCCATTGCTTTTAACCGCGTATTTCTCGTTTCCGTTATTTTCTAAATTCCGTGTATAAAAAGTAGCCCATGTGTTCTTCCAAACTATAATCTCATTGTATTCCAAACTTCAAACTTTCAAACCAATCCGTTCATACGTTACGTGTTTGAGCAACAAACATCCAAACATTGACATTTAAAATATTAGTAGGATATCTTTTCAAACAGTCTCGCCAATTTAAAAATCAACATTGGGTTTTTGACTTTTGTGTAAAAACTTGGCGCGACCACTCGCTATTACAATATTTCTATTATATTCGTCATCTGGTTTAAGTAATGGCTGTTGACCTTTTCACACTTTATTTATTGAGCAATAAGACCAAAATATCGCGGGGTCACACCGCGGCCACTTATCTAAACATTCATCTTAGTTTTTATTGCTCGGATCGGATTTGAACGACCTTAAACTTGACTTCGATTCAACTTTGTGCTTTGATTCGGATACCTACAAATATGGCAGCTATAACACGAATTGTTGGATTATTTCCGCGCAAATTCCTTTAGGTTTGAAACCGAATTAAATAAAACCGGCCAAGTGCGAGTGGGACTCCCGCACGAAGGGTTCCGTATCATTAGCAAATAAACGGCGAAAACCTCTTTGGATTAATTCGAAATTTCTTATGCATCGCAACTTCCGCAGGCAGGATTTTATGAAAAATTGATTTTTGGCTCATGATTCTGACGATGAACTCGATATCGCGTTCTAATTTTACTAGTGGCGTCACCTAGTTTATTTGGGACGGACTAATCGAGCAAAAATCAAATTTGTTGTATGGGAGTCCCCTTAAATAATGTTTTTATTTTATTTTTAATATTTGTTGTTATAGCGGCAATAGAAATACATCATCTGTGAAAATTTCAACCGTCTAGCTATCACCGTTCTTGAGATACAGCCTGGTGACAGACGGATGGACGGACGGACGGACGGACGGACGGACAGCCAAGTCTCAGTAATAGGGTTCCGTTTTTGCCCTTTGGATACGGAACCCTAAAAATGAGGAGGTTTTCAATTTGGTTGTAGGTTTGTTTTTTTGTTACGCGAAAGCGAATATGATTTTATCCACGGATATGGGGTTTTATCGAAACCGGTGCAGTGGTTTTTTAAATATCAACAAAAAACTAAAATTTACTTTAATTTATCCGGACGAGGGACGACTTGCCATAGCTTCTTGACCACCTCAAACACACTCGAAAACTTGTATGCAAATGAATTGAGAACTGCCTCATCTATAAAGTCGTTTAAAATCTCATTATTTAAATAAATAGATAATATTACAATTACAATAACAATTAGTCGCACCTTCGGTAACTAAGATTTAATTACAAGGATTGGTTTTGAGTGAAGAACTATATCTTAAAAAGGCAAGCATATTTTTTCTGTTAAGTATGTGGTTATCGTTAACCTAAAAAAACACACATTAATCTCTTTAAAATATGAAAGAGGCGGCTACATTGATTTAACAGTGAGACATTTTTAACAGACGTGAAATGCATTCGTTTTTATTTATTGCCATATTTTAATTACAATAGTACCCAAATTCGGAGTTAACACGAATATTTGTTTAATAGCTGTAAATGTCTGCTCCTGTGCTGTCTGAGCCACCACTCAAGTTTTGTGGCGAATATTTTGAACTGATTTTATAAATAAAAGAGGTAGACTCATTCAGAAAATACGACAGTTCTGCCTCGTGGAAATGGACAAGAATGAAGGCGAGGACTCTATGTGGGGTATGCGAGAGATGGCGGTCGAGATGGCAACTCCAGATTAAAATCATTAAAGTATAGCGACAATTTTGTCTTGATTAACATTGTAAATTACACCGGACGACATTTTATGCTGTACTTAGTGTCCCGCGGTATCAGTAAAGAGATAGTTTGGTTTAGGGAAATCAGAATCATTATTTGTTTGCTGCAAAAAGTGTGAAATCGTGTATTTTTATGGTACCTATAGCAGAAGACGCTACGATAACTACGTACCTAAGTATATTTGGCTTGTAAAAGGATGTATAATATGGAGAGCATTTAGATTATAGTTCAGAACAGCATATATGCTAATCATTATCGCGGGAAAATAATAGAAACGATTTATGTGGGTTACACGGCTTGGCGCTGCTAGACATACGTATTTAATAGTACATTATGATATAAGTGCGGTAAGTTGATAATTACAGCCGAGGCTTTATTGCTAGCTCGAGCCGAAGGCTCGAGCTATAATTAGCAGAGGCTGTAATTATCAAAGCGCACGTATGTCATACGACGTTTTATAACATATTTGCGAGGAAATAAACAACATTCTGACGACATTTTCAAATAAAAACAATACAGCGAAAAAAAACGCGCGGAATAATATTTACTTGATCACAGATCACAGCACAGAGTAAGTAAATCACTATGGATCCACAGATTAGCAATGCGCGCGCATCGGCGCCTTTTTTTTTAAGCAACGGCACAGAACCAGCCGGTATGCCATTAACAATAAAGTAAATTATTATTTTTTTGTTTTGTTACAGAAAAATTAAAGTAATTTATGGTCTAAATTAATTAAATTATGTAACGAATTCAATAATTCTTTATTATATTTTACCTCTCAAAGTTAATTTTATGCATAAAATGTTGACCACACTTTTCTGACATAAAAACTCTTTACTAAGATTTAAAAAGGTACCGTTCGTTTTAGACGGAGCATATCTCTCTACCTAGTCTGTGGACGGAGCATTTTGAAACCGTGCGTTTTACATTACACATTACAGCACTAGTGCGTAATAAGATACATTACGATACAGAAATTGGTCCAATAAGAGACCCTTTACGAGCAAATATGTTATAAAAATTGTAAATACATACTTACGATTCCTACATAATAAAACGCAGATTAAAAACTAACACCCGTCACCTAAATATCTATCCCGGGATCGAATCTACGACTTACCACTATAGGGGTAGACTTAGGTACTGCCAACTGAGGCCAGACATAATTACATAGAACAGAGAAACATATTAACATTTCGATTGCGAACTCTACCTTCGGAATAGAGTTGACCATCAAATTAAGGTTCACAAAAAGTTCAGAGCATGTTCTTAAAAAGCGCTAATTTTAGTCCAGAGGGCATTCTTCTAAAGGTTACCTAATGAATGACAACATGACAAAAACGTGCGCCGGCGCACGTGGGACGAATTCTAAATTCCTTGAGCGACCGATCACCTGCTGACAGCATCGCAATTACTATACCATATACTTACCTACTTACTTACACCCTTGTGCGAAAAAGGTTTCAAACTCTTGAACGTCGCCGCAAAATTGCTAGCTTGTCGGTTTTTAAAAGGCTACACTTCGGAGAGTGTGCAACTGATCTGCATGGTCTAGTTCCAATTTGCCTCCTTTTTCTGTCAGATTGCTCGTAGCTCGAAAAAGTCTCATCGTTTCATGGTTTCACTCGAACGAAGAGGACTCTACATTTGACTCTACATCATTTGTAATAAGAACGTCTAGGCTGTAGAATGCGTCGTTTGACTCGGTTTTTCGCGATGGTTGCAAAAATTGGTGTCTTCAAATCGAGTGTGAAACGGTTGTGTTCTTGGTAAGCACGCTCCATCGTAGACCGCATCGTTGCTTAACATAAATAAGGCAGTAAAATAGGTAAACCTAAAAATTAAAGAAAAAGTATCGTTACCGCCGCGCCGTGGTGCAAACTTGATTTTTTGCAATTTTGTTTCTTATTTCTGTGTCCCGGTTTGAAGGGCAATGTTTCCAGTAAAATTACAGGGCATCGAGATAAAACATCTCTGGGTGACGAGCGCTGTGTAGTGGGTAATAATTTGGTATCTTCTTGTTACAATAGCTGCGTGTCACTGTAATAAGCAAGAAACCTAACCCCGCCAAAGGAAAAAAAACTAGCTTTTTCTCTTTTCTTTAAACGCCACAACCGCATCCGAAGCTACGTAGCTGACCCGTCCCAAAGGAGGTATGAATCAGTTGACCTCCCAATGCTTTCATTCATACAAAAAATGGTATTTATGAAGTGGCGCCGCCCGATCACAGTCGTCGCGTTTAATTTAAATAGTTTTTAAAAACGATCACAAAAAGTACCCCAACTGAATGCAGTCAGACTGGCTCCTTCACCGCCACGTTTTTTGCAAGTTTATTCCATAAAAATATCAGGCTAAGCAGAAAAAGTATACTCAGCCGAAAGAGCCATAGACAAGATTCATATTTCTCTAAAATCAGACTTTAATTAAAAAAAAAATGATGAAGGAAATCACAAACCAATTAATTATTATTTGCACATGTAGAACTTTAGGTGTGATGTCTTTAGGTTTCGTCGAAGTTGCGTTTTTATTAACTTGGACAAAGTACACCACTCCAAACGAACGCAGAAAAGTTTACCGAGGCTAAATAGGCTTATTAGTTATTACACTAATGTCGGATTACGTTTTTATTTCAATAGTACGAGAAAATTAGCAATCACGACACTTTATTACAACTACAGCACATTTATTTAGTTTTTGTTCATTCCTGCAAAGGCGCTTTCGATAAAATTTATTTAAAGCCCGGGATGTATATTTGAACTATGATTCATTATATAAAACAAAAAAATATATTTAAACACGATTCACAAATTATCGGAGCATTTGCGTAACATCCATACAAAAAATAGAACAGAATGGAGAACCACTTCCAGTTTTAACAACTTTTGCTACAGGATCAATGATGTACTTAATGATGTAATGATCAGAAACCTGAAATAGCGAAAAATACATTTTCTGTACAAACAGATCGTGGTGGCACAGTGATTAGTTTGTCTGGTTTCACGAGCTTGTAGTCGTGAACCCCTCTTGCAAGTTTGTATATTTTTCTCAGAGCAGATGTACACATTTGCTATTGGTTGTACCCATAACTACGGATACCTACCGTAAGACGGTAAAAGAAAACATGGTCAGAAAATGTTTTTATATTTTTCGAGAAAGAAGTACTTAGAGGATATTAAATTTTTACCTACATACACTGGAACAGCGTGGTTGGTTATTATTTATCATGTGTTTTATCCTATTGGAAGAAGGCTCTCCTTATTTCGATTTTATTTCGTTTTATAATTAGTAACTGGCTGACCGAGCTTTACTCATTAAAAAAAATATATATATTTCGGCAGATAGAAATGACATTTCACTAAGTACATAGTAAAAAACAATACAATAATAAAAAAAAACCGAGGGCGGCCCTCTACCGCCAGAGCTATTCGGCTGACATTTTTAATGGCGAAATTTGCTATCATTTTCAAATGATATTATAGGAGTTTTTCATTGCCTGAAAAGGCACATAAAATTACATTTTTTAATTATGCAATCTAGCTAGATCGATGTATCGTCCCCGAAACCGGCATACATAATTTCATGAAAATCGTTCGAGCCGTTTCCGAGATTCAGATTCTATATATATATATACATATATACATATATATACAAGAATTGCTCGTTTAAAGGTATTTTTGCGATGTCGTTGCCGCATTTTTGTAATAAGAAACAGAATGCCGCCCTTTCGGGTCAGTAGAGTTGTCCTGCATGACCCTGAATTTAAAACTTGCTCCATTTTCGCTTCATATTGACCTTTACCGATATAACAACAAGAACGGAAAAAATCTATGTTGTTGTCGTGATAAATGGTATTCTTTAATTATGATCATGTATATTACGGTAATAGCGATCCTTGTCAAATATATCAATAATTTAATATTATTGCAGACAATTTTGTTTTATTATTATTTATTTCTATTTCTTGTTCGAGTTGTTTCTTATGACATCGGCAATCGATGAGAATAAAATAAGTGTAAAACTTATTTTATTTTTGTTTTTAATGAAATATGCTAAGAACAAATACTAACTAATATAAATTACGTAAGCAAAAGTAGGGATTACAACAAATATTGATGTAAAGCAGTACATCTGCACTTCGAAAAATAGTCAGAAGTGAAACACTTGAGGTAGGGTATTTTTTTTCAATTAAATGGATTTTATTTTAATCCCTACTTTTTACGTACGTTACGCTTACGTAATTTACATTAGTTAGTATTTGTTCTTAGCACCGTTACAAAACGGTGAAGGAAAACACCGCGAACCAATATGTTTACATCTTTCGAGAACATGTGTCATCTTCTACACAGCCAGCGTGGTGGATTATGGCCTTGACTCTATCCTTGTTAAAGAAGGTCCCGAATTCCAGCAGTAGGAACACTATATGGTCGCTTATGGTTATATGTGCCTTCACTCTTTGTCACTCAAACGAACGCCGAATAAGGTGCTTTCAAAATGTCTTTATGAATACACCTCTTTAAGAAACTGTCATAATACTATCTGTATCACTTAATAAAGAATCCCAAAAACGTTTTTTTTTTTAAACTTAAAAATTTTATATCTAGATATCTACGAATTACACATAAAAAAATCCCATTCCAAAGAAATCGTACAAGATTTGCCGGTGCGGCGTAGTACCTACAGGGGGTCTACCGCCGAACGAAAAATGTCATCGCTTTGATGTTTCTCTCTCTTTTATTTTCGCTTGAAATGATAGAGACAGCATTAGATAACCGATTTAGTTAGGCGGTAGAAACGCAGGTCTATTTTGGTCTAAAACATCAAACTATTTCCATCTGATGGAGTTGGCCATTAGATGAAATAGGCCTTATTTAAATTGAAGTTTTGCTATTTTAAAGAATTTTAAAGAATTGTCTCATATTCAGGCGTTTTTGCTTGAAATAATTATTCCTTAGGTATCGTTTTATTTTGTAAGATTTATTACATCTGTCTGCAGCAACAGTTAACTTGTTTTCTGATAAATGAGATCGCTAAAGAGTTTATAGTATAGGTATGCATTTAATTGTCCGTTAATCCTCAATTAAGCAGCTATAGGTCAACGTGTGATTAATTCATTTTGGTTTCTCTCATTTACAAAACATAAATAATCTTGACATAGTACAAAATAGAGCAATCCCAATATAAACATTATCAACCAAAAAACGATTTAACTGATATTTACATAATATAATATGATCTTATATGTTTACATTGAGAACTCCATAATTAACCTTACGGCATGAAAATATTAGGTTGTCTATGACAATTTGATTAAAAAAAAACTTTACAATTCATTTCTTAATTTACCACTCTAAACTGCCTATTCAACGACTACCAATTTCACATTATGATTACAACTACTACCTATTATTACAAAAACTAGCTTCGGTGCGTAAAATATGTATTTTTATGTGTAAAAATTAAAGTATGTATTTTTATTTGCGCAAGACTCTTGTCGATTTCCCTATGGAATACTGTAACTGCATTCACTGCAATAGTGAGCAACACGTTTATTACATAAATAGTCTCAAAACCACCTCAAAATGATCGAAATACCAGATTTCTTACTCATATAACTCATATCTCTTTTGTTTACCCTGAAGAAAGTTAGAGTTCGATAGAGTACGGTTATCAAACTGGTCTAAAAAAGTATTAAGTATTTTTTTCGTTTGGCTACTTCACTTAATTCAAATGTGCATCGCGATCGAAAATAAATGAGAACAATGCGAGTTAATTCCGTCACGTCTTTGTTACTGCATTAAGTCGATGCAACAGTTACATGTCGGTTTGTGGCTGTTTAACGAACGTTTATAATATAGAAGCTGGTAAGTCTGACGCGTCTGCCTACACCTACGCGTATCTAACTATCTATTGGAGCTTTGCTATTAAACGAAAATAACGATTATTCATAATAAACTATTGGCTGTTTAATTTTGTATTTATGTGAATAAAAATTGGTTTGTCTCGGAAAAAACTAGATGGCGCTCTTAAGCCTTAAAACGCGGTGATGTTTTGTTTCCGAGACGAACCATTCGTTTTACCTATATATTAATACGTTGTTATCTTTTGTTCAAACATTTGTATGTAAACAAATATAATACAAACAGTTTATCGATGTAATACGTGCGTTTAATTTTTTGACACTTGGGCTCTGTACAATGGCTTAATTACCAACTAAAATTATTATTTGGTTACTTTAAATTATTAGGCTTATCGTGACTACGGCGGTGGTAGTAACGAAGCCACAACGTCGACGTAATCAAATAATAATTTTAGTTTGTGATTAAGTCCTGTTTAATATAAATAATATGTGTTCAAATCGCGAAAGTTTAAAAACAAGAAACTAACTATTTAAAATTTAAGTCAGTTTTGGTTTTTACGGAGATAATTAAACTATTTCCTTTTTGTATGCTTTGTTATTTTCCTTTAGGTACAAAGATAAAATTAGATTATATTATTTATATCAGGCCCATGAGAATTAAAGCAAGTAAGTAAACAATTAATAATAATATCGGTGGACAATTCACACATCAACATTCAAACACCACCTGAACCCAAATTAAGCAGAGCTTGTATGATGGCGGCCAGATAGCTGATATAATACTTATATTAGTTTTAGATACATACTTATTATACATAGAAACAGTAGGTACTTCAGTATTGCTTGGAAACATAAGCACTATTTTTTATAAATCATGATTTCGTAGGTGTGATAATTTTGGTTCCCGCGCATCGCGCTATTTAAACCAAAGACGTCAAATGTAAAAGACACACAAAGGCTGCTCGGAGACCTGATAAAAAATCATATTTACATGTGTTGGTGACTAGTGTAATGATTCGGATTATAATATCGTCTTGTGTCACATTCACGCACAGAACATACCATAATATAAATAATTTAATAAAATCGTCTGCAATCCAAGGATTAATTAAAAAATACACGATTTTCACCGCGACGAAATCAGACTGTTACGTTCGGGTATACTAAAATATTGTAATGACGTTACTTCATTCACTTTCTCTTCTTCTCTCGAGCGATTTCCACTTGAAAATGATTTCTCGCTCACTCGCTTTGTTGATCTTTTTGCGTAGCAAAAAAATTCTTCATCTATGATTTAAACGGCCATGCTACGAAACGTCACTCGATCTAGTAACCACGCTGGCTGTTTCCTATGTAATAAATTATTAATCGAGGGAACTATTGCCATGACATGATACGTCGTCAAGCAGAGTATCATGTCATGGCAATGTGTATTAATCAATTAGTTGCTACTATATGCGTAGCAAGTAATTAATTAATACGTTTTGAAACTTAATCAAGTTTTATGATGAGGAATTTTCAGAATTTAGACTTGGCATCAATGTTTCATTTCATAAAATTAATCTTACAAAATAAAAAAATACACCATCTTTGGCGAATTTGGGTATATAATAATCTTTGAAAGGTATATTTTCACCCTGACAGCTAGATCTCATAATTTTTTTAATTTTGTTCTTATTTTTATGATGCGACATTTATGGTATTTCCTGTCAAACTGATTGATGTCTTACAGAAAAGTATCGATTTATCGATTTTTCATAGATCAATCAGATTCACCTGCTTACCTTGATATTTATTTTAAGTATTTTACTTGTTTCTGACCATCTTACTAAATTAAGAAAAAATAATGAAGTACTACGAGGAATTTTTGAAATACCACGGTAATAAAATTGAGCTGGCTACTTTTTAATTAAAGCTATTAAAAATTCACAAGATGGATAGGTAATTTGATTTGTATATTTTTTCTATTATAACGAGGGATGGGATGTGCAGTACAAGTGTCTGATGATAAGCAACACGTCTGTCCATAATATCACTTCATTTAGCTTTTGGAACATTCATTCGGATTCATTTGGAATATTCATTTGGATTCATTTAGCTATTGGAACACGAAAAGGTAATGATTTGGATCATTACCTCAACTGGACTGTGCTCGTCACTCATATACATAGGATGATTTATGCCCTGTAAATATATTTATAGCATAGAAATAAAATTGCTCTGGAACAATACAATTGTCTTTCAAACGGAAAAATAATTAGTTTGCACATTACTGCTTGGGGGGTAGAATAACAGGCAGCAAAATGCAGTCCTACCATTACAAAAATGGCTATTAAATAAATATAAGTTGCCTATAGGTCCATATTTATAAATTCTTGATGCGACAAAATAAAGATGCGTTGTATGATAATAAGGGTATGATGGATCGGTCGGTGTGCTACCCTCTGACAACACACCGACTGGCCCTCGTCTCTCGATGTAAACACTCGTTTTATGAAGTCAATCGAGGTGTAAAATCTGGGAGACAAATTGTTGTGCAAACTTTAATACGATCGCTATTTGCTTCTGTATTCTGAAGTTACTTTATATTAGTAGTGTATACATTTCGTAGAGTATGTGAGTGTGAGTGATGAACTGCATGATGTAATACCAAATTTAATGTTTTTTTTCTATTGGACTGTTCGTAGCTCGAAAAATCAATATCGTTTCATCGTTGACGTTCCAAAGACTCAAACGAAGAGATTTGAGTTCACTTTCGTAATAAGAATGTCTTGGCTGTGGATTGCGTTGCCTGAGTGGGTTTCTCCCAATAGATTTTGTAGTGGTAGGACTCTTAGCAGAGTCCGCCTGGGGAAGTACCACCACCTTTGCCAGTTATTCTACCGCCAAGCAGTAATGTGCACACATTACTGTGTTCCGGTTGGAAGGGGAATGTTTCCAGAGAAATTACAGGGCTTAGAGATATAACATCTTAGATCTCTGGGTGACGAGTGCAGTGCTAGGTAATGATTTGGACTCTTCATGTTCCAATAGCTGCGTGTCACTGTGCTGTTATGTGGCAGGCATGTTGCTTACCATCAGGCACATGTCCTGCTCGTCTCGTCACTCTTTATCTAAAAAAATAGATTTTATAGTTTTGAGTCCACTTCCGTAATAAGAATGTCTAGGCTGTGGATTGCGTTGGCTGAGTGGGTTTTTCCCAATAGATAGGTACAATCTTGGTGTCTTAAAGACAAGAATGAATCGTTTTCTGATAGGTAAGCACGCCCTTCGTAAATCACATCAAATGCAAACGTTTTCATGGTAAAAAACGAACTTGATACGATAATTCCAACTTCCGTAGAAAATCCTACTTCAGTTTACGTGAAGCTATTAAAATTCACTATCGCTCAGAGGGTAAGTCGTTCGAGACAGCCAGTATTTATTTTACTTAACAAGCCGCAATCAAACCTTCGGAACCAGACGTTAAAATTCAATCAATGAAGGGAATTGCTGCATTAAATTAATTAATTATAGAGGTAATGCTTGCACATTGGTGTCAGCTCGGTAGAATGTCCGATAAAACGTTTTTTGAGACGGAGTTCCTTATGGCAAGCTTGTATTGGAGGAGAGAGGGATTTTGCTGCGAGACTGAACTGAAAAATATGTGATACTAAAACCGTAAGAAAAATATATAACGAAAAACGAAAGTGACTGGTTCATACTGCCCGTGACCAGTGGACTAACCGTGTACTTCATTTGTAGTATGATCGTACCATCCTACTAATATTATAAATGTCAATGTATGGATGTTTGTTGCTCAATCACGTCCTAACGTATGAACGGATCAAGCTGAAATTTGAAACACATATAGATAATAGTCTGGAAGAACACATAGGCTACTTTTTATCCCGAAAAAACAACGGGAAGGGGAACTACGCGGGTAGCACCGCGGAGCACTGCTAGTACATAATAAAATTAAGTAATCTTATTTTTTTCAATTGTTTTGGTTCTAAATTCTATAACTTCGTCCCTACCTGGACGTGTACTCTATTTCTACGAAAACGTAATTTCGAAAAAAAACTCGAGACTTTCCTGCTCTTGTTCTACATCATATCGTCCGATACAACATTGTTGACGTTTAAATGTTCTAAGCACACTCTAATTAGAGTAGGCTTAGAACATTTAAACGGACAAAGCGACGGATCGAAGTAGAATCGGAGTTGGAAAATCGCGAGTTTATTTCGAACTTATGTTTTCGTAGAAAGAAAGTAGACGTCCTGGTGTCCCATGACAACACATCTTTTTTTTAAAGTAATGGTTAACAGTTTATGGATTATTAGGATATGCAGCCCACTTTATGTTCCCACAGCTGGGACTCGGGGCCTTCTCTCACAATGAGGAAGTAAAGACTGTAATCCACTACGCTGATTACGAGCGGGTTGGTTGATGAAAAATGCCTGTCTTGGAATTTACCTACTAGTTTGCTCGCGATGTTTTCCTTCACCGCAATCGTAAGCTTTAAGCTTACGATGTTGACAAACTTCTAAATTTACACTTTACCCCTCCCTATTTCTTCTTCTATGATAACTTTCATGTATTATGTCAGTTCAATCGCTAGGCTTGCACTTGCGCCTTTATCGGTCAGTCGTATCAAAGTTGAGCCTCTGAACTAATCGACACCATTTTATTGTAGCAGCTATTTTTCCTTAATGGATGCAGAGTTTTGTTCTCACTCATGGAATGATTTATAGGCAGGGAAGTATTTCAAAGCCTTAAAAGCAAGACAATGCCTGTTGGACACCTACATTCTATATCGAGCTTATCTGAAATACCTGCTTGAAGTAGCTCCGTGTAAGTTAAGCGATGAAAAATAGCCGATATTACCGTTTTGGAAATGTAATTAAGCGGCTTGATAACGACATCTTATAATTCACATTACAAATTATCGTAATTATTCTTGAAGTCGGTTTCTTGAAATAATGTAAGGCGTAGTATGGTGTAGGACCGTATATTGATTGATGGTTCACTTTAATTTAAACACCAAATAAAGAAATTATACATTTATTATATTATAGGGTTATATTGTCCCAACGTTGAGGAAAGGCCTCTCTTCCCTTCCTCTAATGTTCTTTATCGAGAGCTATTGCAGGCCAATCAATACCTACACACTTAAAGCTAGTATTAAAAACATGTAGCTCTTTAAGATATAACTTTAGGCAGTAGAACTTTCCTGAGGATAAAAATAAAGTGTAAAGGTAAAATAATCATGGAATATGATTAAATAGTCCATTTTTTGAAGTGAAAACTCGTTTAGGCGCGCCTAGACAAATTTTTCGTGGAGTGTAAATTGAATTCTAGCGTCACGCTCGGGTATGATAAGAAATCTTCGGGTAAACTCGGGACCTTGGCCATTGGGCATCTAGAAATGCGTCAGCCAATGGGAAATGCTGAAAGGGCGTGGCCTCGCCATCATGGCATGGCTATCTAGAAATGCGTGAGCCAATGGGAAATGCTGACGCATTTCTAGATGGCCATGCCATGATGGCGAGGCCACGCCCTCCGGTTACACCCGTGTAGTTTCCAAGGTAAGCTATCAAATTCTGAGTTATAAGTTTTCACTTCTATCGGCAGTTCCTATGACTGCCAATTTTTTTTTAATTTAGTCTGACCATCACATGCCCCAAGCTTTTTCGCGTAGTATTGAGAAAAAAACGTAGTGTTTCTTAAATATAATCTGATTTATTTCTAATATGATTTCAGATTGATTCGTTTAGTTCTTACAACGTGATTGAGTAATAGACATACAAAGTTTCAGATTTAAAACATCAGTAGGATTTTACCCTTAACATCACAGTCTCAACTCTCACTAAACTTCTTATGCTCAAATTAACATAAAGTGATCTGTACTGCGCTCGTCATATACATATAAATATATGATGTTTTAATAACACTTTGTTTTGTATTTTCTCTGTAAACATTGCTTAAAACCGAAGCACATTAAAGTTGTTCTGTTATTGTTGAGCGGTAGAACGACTGACAAAGGAGTAGTACCTACGTTTCCAGGCGGACTCTGCAATCAATCCTGCCACTACAAAGGTTTCATTCAGAAGCGAGTTCTCTGATGAAACATCAAATTTAAAGATAATTGTTGTTAGGTACTACCACGTTTTTCCCCGCGCAGTTCCCGTTCTCATGATTTTCGCTGATAAAAAGTGTATATTCTAATTGTGTTTCAAATTTCAATCCAATTTGTTCAGACGTTCCAACATGATTGTGCAACAAACATCCAAACTTTCGTATTTGTAACATTAGTAGGATACCTCTTTCCATCTCATTGTAATATTGAAATACATATCCATAAAGAGGCTACAGAAGTTAACATAAAACCTCGTTAGTACGGTGGAGAGTTCCGGCATATTCTGAATAATCCTTCGTTGAGCCAATTAGCCGCGAAAAATGTCGTATCGGTAATGATCTGATCACAATCAATAAATTCATACGGCGTATAGGTTTCGGAGACAATGTGTTTCTGAGATTAAATGACAACAAACATATTTATCGTGTATTTACCACAGTAGAGCAGAGCTACCATCGCATGTTGCGGGATAATGTTGCATCTCCTCATTACTCGTGTTGCGTCTTAGCCGAGATTATGTTTCATTGATTTACGTGTAGTATTGTAGGGGCTTCTATACGATACCTTAATCAGGACGATACTTAATCAGATATTATTAATTACATAACATATAAAAGCATTCAATAATTTTTAACCAACTTCAAAAAAGAGAGGAGGTTATCAATTCGGTTGTATGTTTTCTTTTGTATGTACCTATGTTACGCGGTTACCGTCAATTGTTAATCGATTTTCATGTCTTTTTTAACACGCTTTTATTAGCTTCACTTGTAACTATGTATGTAAGAAAATCTTGAAATCTCAATTTGACTCACTTCCCGGTCTTCTATTAGGATGAAATTTCGCACACGCTCTGAGTTCTAACGACAATACATGACTAGTTAAGAAACGTCATTACAAATCCAATATGGCGGCCTCCCCAAGATGACGGACTAGCTGTTTGAAATCCACACCCATGATATGGGTATCAAATGAAAGGGTTTGCAATCAGGAATACGAAAAAAATAGTGACGTGACTTAAATCCAACATGGCGGACATCCAACATGGCGGATTGGCTATTTGAAATGCACCCCCATGATATGGGTAATTAATGAAAGAGTTTGCTGAATGGGATACGAAAAAAATAATCACGTAACCTAAATCCAACATGGCGGCCGTTCCAAGGTGGCAGATTGGTTATTTGAAATGCAAAAGCGTGTTTTTTAGTTTTTTAAACTATTGAAATAAAAATTTGTTTGTTAGATCAGAGGTAGCAGAGGTAGTCCCATTTTAAGTTTAGTTTTTTTTCGGAGGAAATAAATTATTTACTTTCTAGTGTTTATTTTGGCTATTTACCTAATAAATGCACCTTAACTTAATAAATTGAACAGGGGATTCCCTTGAAAATTTCAAACAGCCTGTTTATCTTGGATTTCTATCCAAGATAGGATCCAGTTTCAAAGTTATTAGAGGCCCATGCGTAGCACGCTTTTAAAAAGCTCAATTTGCTAAGGATAGTTTTACATTATATTACAAATTTTATTTCAGTACTGCTCATGAACTTTTAAGCGCTGCTGAAAAAATCCATACAATTTTCTTTATGTAGGTACATGTTATTGTGAAATGTTTCAACTTCTAACAGTAATATAACCATAAATAGTTATTTCTATAAAGTACAGTTGTGTCGTCATCCTTGAATCAATGAAAACTGGTGAGGGGTCATCGTACAGATAATTCTGTTGAATAATTTACTTATCAAATATTTAAAATATATTCACGAATTGTATTGGTTCGATCCGTTTCATTGACGTCATATGTCGTAAGAAGCTTAGACAGATATTCACCACTGTTGGGACTTGCCTTCTCTCAAAACGAGATTTAAAGGCCATACGCCACGCTGGCCCAGTGCAGGTGGTGGATGACGCAGGTCCTCGAATCATGAGGTTCTTGGAATATGCCAGTTTTTTTTCTTTTTGACATTGGCATCGGAATATTAAAACCTTTGGATGGTTCTTCAAAAGATGGTCTCTCGTTTGTAGTGGTAGGACTCTTAGCAGAGTCCGCCTGGGGAAGTACCACACCTTTGCCAGTTATTCTACCGCCAAGCAGTAATGTGCGAACATTACTGTATTCCGGTTTGAAGGGCAATGTTTACAGAGAAATTACAGGGCTTAGAGATATAACATCTTAGATCTCTGGGTGACGAGCGCAGAACAGTGCTAGGTAATGATTTGGACTCTGCATGTTCTAATAGCTGCGTGTCACTGTGCTGTTATGTGGCAGGCATGTGGCTTACCATCAATCACATGTCCTGTTCGTCGCGTCACTATACAATCAGAAAAAATTTTTTTTAATAGATATTATTACTTTCACACTTGAAAGCCATCTCGCCAGATGTGAAGCGATTCGACGATGCGGTCTACGATAAAGTGTGCTTACCTTAGAGTATATATAAGTACTACTTTAGTTATTTATTCTCGAAGGTGCTTACCTACAAGAAACCGATTCACTCTCTTTTATTAACTTGGGAAGTTTACTCTTTTTATTAATGAGTCGCAGCTCATGGACTCCAACACCTACCGATAAAAACAAAGCTCTTAGTTGTGTTAAATCTTTTGGAAGTAATTTGATAATGGTAATACTTGTTGACATTTACGTGTTGTCTCGCGGTGGACCTACTCGCTTTGGTGGATATTATTTAAAGATTTTTTGGTTCATATTTTCGGTGTTGTTAACTTTCTGGACTTTCAAACTGACTCTAATCCTGGTTCAGTGTAGCACTCTTACTATCTTTACATACAGGCTATATCTATCACATTTCGTCATTGAAGATATTATTAATTTAATTTAAACAATTAGCTGAATTGGTCGTGTATCAGTATTTGAAATAAGGTTATTATCATGAATGTATTAGGATCTTTTATTAGAATTTATATTCTTCAAATATTAATAAATCTGTTCATTTATTCCATAGAAATGTCAAAAATATTATAATAATAAAGTCATTCAAAAAATAATTAATTCACATAATTATAACAATTGCAAAAGTACCTATTTGTTACTCATCTACTAACCCATCCCGAACAGCACCCGGTACAAAAGTGTCCATTACGATGGCCGCATTCATACGGCTCTATCGTAGACTGCATGGTCGCTTAACTTTAAGCAAGCGTAAGATTATCAACAATTAAAAATATACATGCGAGTATATGGTGAAGGTATTATTTTGTTCTTGATTGTCTCGTTTCGGTTAAGTTTCTTGTCAGCATTATTTAATATCTAAATCTCAATTCCAAAATCTCATTGGAGAATTGGTTCGTATCTCATTCGAGTATTGACCAGTTTGATATCTTGCTTTTCATGAATACCTACAGTAGATCTAAAAAGGTGCTAAAGTTTGTTGATAGTAGCAGGTAGCGGGCGATCGTTTTTTGACGTGACAACGTCTTATAAATTGGTTTGCCGGGTGACACTTCAAGAAACTGCGTTACGCTCCGCTCACGTTATGCGCTCACAATGAGAGCGAGTGAGAGGGACGCGTGCCTTTCACTTTTTATGTCTGTCTCTCTCGCTCTTAGGCGGGCTAACCACTCAAAGTCGTTGTCACGTAAAACTTTCGCCCGTATACCGACTTTACAGGCAACCAATTTTTTTATAGAATAGAATGACGGGATGTACGCGGCCTGTGCCTGATGGTAAGCAACATGCCTGCCTATAACAGTACCACGCAGCTATTAGAACTTATAGAGCCCAACTAGAGTTCAAAACCTCTGCACTGGGTTAGTCACCCAGATATATGAGAAAATGTATCTCTATGCTCTGTTATTTCTCAGAAAACATAGCCCTTCAAACCGGAACATGGTGATGTTTGCACATTGCTGCTTGGCAGAAATAATTGACAAAGGTGTGGTACTTTCCCAGGTGGACTATACAAAGAGCCCTACCACTACATGTCTCTAGGAAAGAACTAGTTCTTTCACGTCCTCGACTATAGAGCTAGCAAAGTCAGATCGAACGAGCTGATCGTTCAGCTAAACAGCATTCCATCAACACACATTCGCCTCCACATCGGAAATGTCACCGTGGCCAGGTGACCCTGACATTACGGCTGCTACCTCGATCGGTTCCGCACCTAACAAAGAACAGCATTGTTTGATTTTACCTTCGTGAAAGATGAACTGTTAATGATGAGCCTCTGTGATGGACAGCTTAGTATCTCTCTCTTAGTAACGTAGAACCTAGACAGGTGTTTTTTTAAAGCCATACTTGTTTTAGCGCGTCGCAAAAATAATGAGACTAAATTTGTCACTAAAAACCGACACTCTAAAGTTAGCCAGTTAACATTTTACAATGTGTCCTAGCATTGTAACGTAACTAACTTCAGGTTAATTAATATTATTTGTGTTGAAGATATTTTCTATACTATGGTTGAGTTCTGATTTCACAATCCTGAAGTCGTAGATTCGAATCCCGCCTGACCAATGTGTACCTGGTAGGACTCTTAGCAGAGTCCGCCTGGGGAAGTACCACACCTTTGCCAATTATTCTACCGCCAAGCAGTAATGTGCAAACATTACTGTGTTCCGGTTTGAAGGGCAATGATTCCAGAGAAATTACAGGGCTTAGAGATATAACAACTTAGATCTCTGGGTGACGAGCGCAGTGCAGTGCTAGGTAATGATTTGGGCTCTTCATGTTCCAATAGCTGCGTGTCAATGTCCTGTTATGTGGCAGGCATGTTGCTTACCATCCGGCACATGTCCTGCTCGTCTCGTCACTCTTTATTTAAAAAAAAAACCTAATTTTAATTACCACTGGCTTTGATTGTAAAAGAAAAAATTGCGAGGAAATCTTTTTTTTTTATATAGTTTTACACATGACCGCCATCTCACCTGACGTTAAGCGACGATGTCTATGAGGTCGACGTGAATGTAACATGGACGTCTTTTGAGGACTTGCATCATCTGCGATTCCTCTCTTTCACTCTCTCTCGATGAGAAAAGACCCCGAGTCCCAGCAGATTCATCATCAACAGCCCACTAAACGTTCCCACTGCTGGGACTCGGGGCCTTCTCTCGCAAGGAGAGAGTTAAGGCCATAATCCACCACGCTGGCCCAGTGCGGGTTGGTGGATGACACATGACTTCGAAATATTCTAGGTACATGTCGGTTTCCTCCCGATGTTTTCCTTCACCGTTTTAAGTTAGCGGCATTACGCACATGACTTCGAAAAGACAGTGGTGCGTGTGGGGTTTGAACCCGGGGTCTCCGGATCGGCCGTTCTCCCGACTAGACCAATTAAAATTTGTAATCGTAGATAAAATGACCAATAAACATCATCTAATGATTTAATTTCATTTTTGGACATACCTACAAATGTAACTTACTTTTTGTGAATTAATTATCAAGCTCTCAAAAATTTCCCTACTAGTGTACAATTTTTGTTTTTCGAGCAACGAATCGCATAAAATTTATCTATTTTTAAAATCAGATAAGAATAAATAAATATCCTTTAAAAAAAATTAAAAAATCTTTTCTGCAGTCTTCGATTATCTAACTGTCCAAAAAACCCACAAAAAGATTCCGACGAAAAGTTTTTCAAACCGGTCAAAGAGGTCTAGATTTTAATAGTGACGATGGACAATGAACGAACTACTCAGTAATGTAAACATGATGTAACTGGGCAGTCGAAGATGTTGGCTTCGATTGCTGATTGTATTTTATGCGTATGCGCAGCCGATTGCATGTTGTAATGTCGATAACGTCCATTGTAAACCACAGCACACATACACACGTAACACCAATCATCTTGTAAGCTATCATCATTAATTCGTTATACGAGTAAATGATGATAGCTGACAAAATATTGGAAAAAAAAACTTTAAGTCTAAGCTTAGTCCTGATCTTAGTACTTACAAGTGGCAAGTTTCGAGTAATCATAATTTCTTTGGCTAGTCTAGTCGGGAGAACAGCTACTGCCGCTCCGGAGCCCCGAGTTCAAATCCCACGCGCATCACTACATTTTCGAATTCATGTGTGTAATGCCTCTAATTTAAAACGGTGAAGGAAAACATCGCTTAGAAATCGACATGTACTAAGTACCTTTCGAAGTCATGTGTCATCCACCAACCCGCACTGGGCCAGCGTGGTGGATTATGGCCTTTTCTCTCTCCTTGCGAGAGTAGGTCGGAGCCGAAGCCTTCTCTCAATGTATAACATTTTTAGAATAAAAAAGACTCTTCTAGCGATTGCGATAACATTCAAACGGGATAACGTGAAGAGCAAAGAAAACACACCTTGAAATAAAGAAAGAATATTCCAAATCGGTGTATATCTTGGAATAATAAAAAAGATTTCGACGAAAGCACAACCTTTTTAAATTATACCTCTATTAAAAATAATAAAATTGCTGTAAAAACTTACAGACTGTGGGCACGAGGTTGAAAAGTCCTTTAAATAGTACTTATTCTTAAAAAAACCTACCAATTTTACGAAAATAAAAATGTAAATATCAGTCGAGCCATTTCGGAGGAGTTTGACCATAAACACCAGGACGTGATTTTTGAAGTGAAAAACTAATTTTGGCGCACCACAAACAGATGTTTCGTGGGCTGTGAATTGACTTCTATCGTCACGCTCGGGAATGATAAGAAATTTTCGGGAGAACTCGGAACAATGGCCATTGGCTATCTAGAAATGCGTCAGCATTTCTAGGGTCTTTGGTTCTATGCATGGCCATGGTTATAGCCACGCCCTCCGGTTTCAACCGCTTAGTGTCCAAAGTGAGCTATCAAATTCTGAGTTATATGTTTTCACTTCTATCGGCAGTTCCTATGACTGCCAATTTTCTATATTTACTTATTTACTAGTTGACCCGGCGAACTTCGTTGTTACTACATGACCACCACGGTATCACACCATCTACGAAAAATCACACCTAATAAAGCATAAACACTGGTATTGGTAATTATGTAATTATGGCTTAGCTTATTTAATCTAGCTGAAACGAACAGGCAAGTACTTAAAAGTCAACGAACCTAATTATTTGTCCAGCTGTTTGATCAAATGGCTGAATATACTTAATTCAGACCGCCAGTTAAACGGCGCTGTTTAGTAGACGGGCTAAGTTAGTTGGCGACAGAATATGGTGGAGCGAGTAGTTCAATGTAGTTTCATGCACCATGTTCGCAGGTAAACTGACTACACCACACAACCACGGTAAATATCCCGTAAATAAATAATAATAGGCTAGTATAGTGAACAACCGTGATATCTGGAGTACAACGTCACTATATGCAGTAAAACACTGAATTCCACAACACAGAACATCCTTAGTGTGAGAGCAGGGTCCGCCTCCTACATAAAGTTACTCGTAACTATGTTGGTCACTGATATTGTTTTGTTGTAACTAAGAAATTGTGTAACTTCATTTATGTTCCAGGTATTTTAAATAACTAAAAAATATTATTATTATCTGGTAATATTAGCATAGTAAACATAAAAATCGCTATTATTTTTGTGTAAAATAAATTTGAATAAGTCTACAGAAAGGAACATAAAACATAATAATTGTGAGTCGATAGGCGAAGACTGCAGGAGTAACACCTGCACGTGATTGGAATGGAATCCTCAACACTTCGAAAATAAACAAAAGGTCTGAAGGACGTTCGAAAGTTACACCTTAATGCTATAGCCATTAATATATTATTGACTTTATATCGATACTAACTTTTTGTAACGAACGAGCTTCTTAATTTCACTCATAAAATCGCTTCAATCTTTATACATAAGCTTTTATTATACACTCTTTAATGTTATGCTGTAGACAGACTGCGTCACCGCTTATGACTGCTATTGAGAGGGGGCCACTGTCGTATTCTTCGACGACAAATGAAAACTACTGTATTAAAAACAACATAGTACAGCATTGTCACCAAAGGATTTCAATACCGGCGCGGACGAGATTTGTGTCATCTAAACAATCGCATGTTTTAGATTGAGAATCTTGTAATTACGTCTTTCTTCTTTTTTGGGATTATTTTATGAGGTATGAACAATAAACCTATAAAAGTTAATAAGTTTTATTACGTTCAATATCATTTTTAGATCTGTTTACCGGTCAATTCTGAGCTGTAAACGAAAAAAAAAAATGTTGTTTCTGTGTTTCATAAGTGTGTATTTAGATAGATACGTATTATATTATCAGGACGTCTACTCTCTTTCTACGAAAACGTAATTTCGAAATAAACTCGCGACTTTCAACTGCGTTTCTACTTCGATCCGTCGTTTTGTCCGTTTAAATGTTCTAAGCCTTCTGTAATAAGAGTAAGCTTAGAACATTTAAACGGACAAACAATCTTCTATCGGACGTAACAAAGTAGAACCGCGCTTCTACCGCCTAACGAAAAACGCTTTGATGCTTTGATGCTTTGATATTGCTGTCTCTTTTCTTCTCGCTTGAAATGAAAGAGACGGCAATGCCAAAGCGTCAAAGCGTCAAAGCGTTTTTCGTTAGGCGGTAGACCCCCAGGAGTAGGAAAATCGCGAGTTTATTTCGAAATTACGTTTTTCGTAGAAAGAGAGTGGACGTCCAGCTATTGGTTCCCACAATACTCAGCTCTGTATGTCTGTAAGTACTGCGTGTAAAGAGGTCAAACTTGGTCTAGATTGGCACCGAGCCGAGGAAGATGGCTTCCTAGGAGATATACATTATAACCAGTTATGGGATCAGGATGCCTCGATGACATGGGACCTGATTGGAAGTACCCAGCTATCCTGCAGAGTTCGCCTAGGGAAGTATCACACCTTGGCCAGTTATTCTACCGCCAAGCACAAATTTGCACAAAATCATTGTGTTCCGGTTTGAAGTGCAATGTTTCCGGAGAGATTATGGGGCAAGTGATAATTATTCTTATTTCTGGGTGACAAGCCACTGCGCTAGTAAGGTAATGATTTGGACTCTTCAAATACACATGGAAAACGCTACTCTTTGTATCGTAAATTTTTTTTTAATAAATATCGGTGGACAATTCACACACAACACCATCTGACCCCAAACTAAGCAAAGCTTGCAAACAAACTTAAAAGACAGAGCCGCACAATTTAGTTATTTAAAAAATAATTTGTACCTACACTAAATGTATTTTTCTTTTTAATTTTTGTTTAAGTTTTATGCTCACAAAACGAAAATCGTTTTAGATTTATAGTATGGGTAAATCGGTAAAGGCGACAATATAATTGTCTTCTCTAAAGTAATAAATCTAAGAAACACTTTAAAATTTAGAGCTATTGCGTGGTTTTATAAACATCTTAAAAATCAAATGAAGTGTTTGTTTTGACAATTCATCCGGCTAATGAGGTGTCTCATCGACTTAATGATTATTATCCTACTAATTTTACAAATGTCGATGTTTGGATGTTTGTTGCTCAATCACGTCGGACCGTATGATCGGGGGGTCTACCGCCGAACGACAAAAATCATCGCTTTGATGTTTCTCTCTGTTTTCTTTTCGCTTGAAATGATAGAGACAGTATTAGCAAAGCGATAGCCGATTTAGTTAGGCGGTAGAAGCGCGGATAGTGTTGAAATTTGGAAAACAGTTAGGTTATAGTCTGGAACTTTTTATGAAGGTAAAATAATCGGAATGGGAACGGCACGAGTAAAACCGCGGGGCGCTGATTGTATTCTAATTAATCAATATGGTATTTACTCGTTTCCTATTATCGTGGTCAATTCGTTGTAGCTTAGAAAATAAATTGTAGCTTGGTGAAACTTATTGGAGAAAAATGAGAGATTTATTACGAAATGTTTATAAGCAAATGGTTTACGAAATGCTTAAGTACTCTAAATATAATTCGGGCAAATTTTTCAAACAACATTTTTTGACCATTTGATTGCTACATTATCATTGAATTCGATTATATTTTAACACACGTATGTATATCCGTCCTAACCCGGGACGGATCGCTAGTCTTATGTACAAAAAGCTTGTATGAGGAGTTCGCTTTATCAGAAACCACAGGCAGAAGTGAGAAATTGAAAACCAAATCAAAATAATGAGTTTATTTAAATCAATGTGGCGAACGAACATGCATCATCGAACAGAATGGCAAAAGCTTGCCAACGAGGTAATATGAAATCAGTACCAAATTCTGGAAACTCTTGCGAAACTGATTGAAGATCATATCACAATTACACAAGGTGCATATTTGTGAAGATAAACGGAATGATTAAAGTTGTACACAGTGTTAAGTATATTCGGTTAAACGAAGTGTTATCGGTAGTCGTGCAGGTGTAATATATCGTTTCGTAGTTCCTTGTGAACGGAGGTCTGTATTTACGGACTACCAGACAGACCTTCGAAAGAGCTGGTATAAACTGTAGTAGTACCTATTTGAAGTATTTCTCCTTTTCTTTAACTGTTATAGGCTTACAATTGATCGCCTCGCCTGATGGAAAGTGATGGTGCAGTCTACGATGAAGCATAGCCAGGTAAACGAAGCGATTACCAGGAAAACAGAACCCTTTTCGACTTTAAGACACCAAGATTGTTTGGGAAACCATTGGGAAAAATCAACTCAGGCAATGTTTTCCGAAGCCTGGACGTTTTTATCATAAGAGTCTTCGTTTGTGTTCTTTGTAACGTTACAAGAATAGCCTACTTTCCAGGACGTTCATCACCCGCCTTTCTTTACTTGGTCAGCGTGGTGGACTTTCTCCTATTGAGCGATGGCGCCTACCATATTTCAGGCCTTATCATACTCACTTACCGTACTCAACTCCAACACAACTGCCTTCAACGGCGAAGGAAAACATCGTGAGGAAACCGGAAACTGTTTTGAGAAAGACATCTTTCGAGGACACGACATCTGCCAAATTGTCACGTGACCAGAGTGGCGTTTGGCCTTGACTATCTCCAGGAGACAAAGTGGATTACTTAGAGTGATTAACTTTAATAATAACAAAATATAGATATTTATGTTACGCAATGTATGAACGGGAATATAAATTTGAGTATGTCCATTGTCCATAAACTGATAGACCTTTGTCCAAAAGTTCTCGTTTGACCCAAATGATTATTGTGTAATTTGTTAAACCTTGGAGAGATTTCGTTGTTGCTATAAACCACCCTGACAAGAAACACGATGCAAGTAATCCTGTTAAAGCAATAATGACCCTTTTAAGTCACTTTCATATCAATTACCAATTCAGTATCAACGGATATGATAAGAAATGCCGCTTAAAAGATCATGCTTGTATTAACATTATTACTTACATCGGGTTTATTGTCAAGGTATTTAATTAGTGCAGTAACTTTAAACATTACCGTAGGCGTTAAATCCGGTAGATCTGATTTTTTGCAGACTTGTTTATGATGTTGGCCTAATGATTGTCCCAAGTTTGTGACCTCGAGCGACGAACGCAACTTTGTCAAAAATCGAAAAAACCGCGAAAAAATCGTAAATTTTTCAAATTTTGGCGATTATATCCCTAAACGACTAGTTTTTGTAAAAACTTTCTTATGGCATTTATAAAGTAGACTAAATTTGCTACAATATGATACTAGAATTGTCTCTGTGCACCCAATAGTTTCTGAGAATAAGTCTTTCAAAGTTTATAAATTTTTTCGTACTTCGCAATTTTTTGCAATATTTTAACTCCTACTTGACCACTTTATGGCACAGTTACTGCGGTTTTTAACCCCCGACCAAAAAAAGAGGTGTTATAAGTTTGACGTCGAAGTCTGTCTGTCTATCAGACACACACACATACAGGTCTGGCTCTCAATGTATCTGTCTCTGTGTGTATCTGTCTATGGTCCTGTAGAGCTCAAACGGATGGGCCGATTTCGATGCGGTTTTTTTTATTTGAAGATACATTTTTGTGTTGATGTTTTGAGCTATTTTTGGTTAACATCGATTCAAGATGGCCGCTTCCACCAAATGGCGGACCAAATATTTCACCACAATCTACCTCAATATGGGTATCAAATGAAAGGGCTTGACTAGTAGAGTATTATACAGTATAATAAATTTCAAATCACAAAATGGCGAACTCCATAATTTTTTTTTTCACTAATGCCTCAATATGGGTGTCAAATGAAAGAGCTTGACTAGTAGACTACTATACACTATGAAAAATTTATATTTATACCATATTTATACCATTTAGAGGTAGTTGTGAAAAAATAAACTTATTTCGTAATTTTGTGATTGCGGCCATCATGGATTTGAAATTTGTCATAGTGCATAGTAGTCTACTAGTCAAGCTCTTTCATTTGATACCCATATTAAGTTATTAGTGAAAAAAAAATTATGTAATTCGCCATTTTGTGATTTGAAATTTGTTATACTGTATAGTATTCTACTAGTCAAGCCCTTTCATTTGATACCCATATTGAGGAAGATTGTGGTGAAATATTTGGTCCGCCATTTGGTGGAAGCGGCCATCTTGAATCGATGTTAACCACAAATAGCTCAAAACATCAACACAAAAATGTATCTTCAAATAAAAAAAACCGCATCGAAATCGGCCCATCCGTTTGAGCTCTACAGGGCCATAGACAGCTACACACAGAGACAGATACATTGAGAGCCAGACCTGTATGTGTGTGTGTCTGATAGACAGACAGACTTCGACGTCAAACTTATAACACCTCTTTTTTTGGTCGGGGTTAAAAACCGCAGTAACTGTGCCATAAAGTGGTCAAGTAGGAGTTAAAATATTGCTAAAAATTGCGAAGTACGAAAAAAATTATAAACTTTGAAAGACTTATTCTCAGAAACTATTGGGTGTACAGAGACAATTCTAGTATCATATTGTAGCAAATTTAGTCTACTTTATAAATGCCATAAGAAAGTTTTTACAAAAACTAGTCGTTTAGGGTTATAATCGCCAAAATTTGAAAAATTTACGATTTTTTCGCGGTTTTTTCGATTTTTGACAAAGTTGCGTTCGTCGCTCGAGGTCACAAACTTGGGACAATCATTAGGCCAACATCATAAACAAGTCTGCAAAAAATCAGATCTACCGGATTTAACGCATACTACTCCATACATTCAGGCGACAAAGTTCCTGGACTAAATACCAGCAATGAAATCTTACGATTGAGGATTAGCATGACAAATAAACGAGACGAATCGAATTAGCATATTCAAATCAAAATCATGTTCGTTGCGATTATTGTTGACGAAAATCACAAGCGCACGCGATTCTAGATCTTCACTACTTTAATAATGATAATAAATATTCATTTATTCATTTAAACAATGCGCCTATTTGAAAAAGTTTCTAGAAAATAATATGCAGATTATTGAATAAAGTTAAATAAATTTTGAATTAAATACATTGCGTTTTTTCGATCACCTCTCTATGTAAAAAAAATCGGTTGTCTGTAAAGTTACTGACGATAGTTGAACGTGACAACTTCAACTCCAAGCCTTAAATGGAACGCCTCAGAGCGAGGTAACGCCGCATGACGTCATGCGGCGAGGTAACGCCGCATAACGTCATGTTTTTTCGTGCGTGCAGCCGGCTTCATCGAATTATAAGACGTTGTCACGTCAAAAAAATAGAGTGAACTAAAGTACACATACATGCACCGACACGCATTTGTATCCGTAGATATAGGCACTATGGAAGAGAAATAACTCCCTAAACACAAATAATTCTAGTGTAGGAGCTAGAGCCACATTAAATCAATTACCTACATTATTAATTTATTGTTTTAGTTGACATGAATATGTTTGGATGTGTAATTTAGAAACTAGTTTTTTTACTTCTAGATGATCGATCTATAGTTTAGTTTCTATATAAATATTAATATGCTTTCCTGGTATTGTTTCCGAAACACGTATATTTTTAACTTTAAGCCAGTTGCAGACGTTCACACGTAAATGCGCAAATTTAATCTTTGTCATCTGTAGTAATGTTTCAAAACTCTCATTACTAATTTATTTCGGTTAGTAATTTTTTTAAATTTGAAATCCCAAGTTTTTGAGTACCAGTGATACCTCTATACCATTCGTTTCATTTAAGTCTCAAACTTTTGTACGTGTATCACTCAGTTTTCTTTAGATAACAACGAGGCATCAATAATATAATTACGTCTATGAATTGAATCGGTACCTTACTTGAATTTTTCGAAGCCCTAATCAAAACACCAAGCTTACTGCCATAAAAATAAAACATCAATCTATATTGACATTCAATAGGAGAATAAAAGGTAGTCATATAAAAAACTGAATGATGCTAATGATTCAATTCAACTTGTGTTTCGCAAATAAAAAACATTGTGGCTACGAGTAACATTTTCAAAGGAATTCAGATCAATTAATTGTTATTAGATTGCATATACATTCCTATTTGTAATACAGAAGATTTAAGAAGCTACGAAAATAAAAGGGTTTTCCCGAGTCAAACCAAGGTGTTCTACAAGGTCGTCTTTTTGGTCCTATATTGTTTTTCATATCTATTGGAACATTTGCATATTTTGTTCTATTTAACGGTTGATTCAGTTGAACTCTATATCAAATAATTGCCGTACTCTACTTAGTTTAGATCTGAAACCAAGTCCATTTCTATATCAAGGTCGTAAAATTACGTTAAACGCGTCACGAACGGGGGTCAAACAGCGATCTCTGTGGACCCGTCAAGCTCAAAGTAGATCGCTTTACTGACGATTGTATGATAAATGATTGATTGTTATTATAATTAGACAATACATGTTATGATAAATTTTACCTACGAGTAATGTAATGTTGGTATAATATTGGATAAATTTATTAATTACAGATGTTTAAGTTTTTAACGAGCAGCGTTCAATTTTAATTTTGTCATCATAATTTGAAGATGTGTTTAGTTATCTACCACTACAAATTTCATGTCCCAACATATCAATTCCTGTGTTAGTTTTTTTTGGTCAAAGTTATCTAACAAAACCTTTTTTTATCAGATTTACAACCTTTTAGGTGTTATAAGAAACATGTGTAACATGATCGAAAATGTGACTAAGTAATTGTGGTACGTTTACTTGAGACATCGTCGCTTCGTGACCGGCCACCTGAATCACCGGACTGTCCACGAGCCTTGCCACAAATGACACAACACGTCCATAGACCTTCGAATAGAAATGAAGGGAATAAGGAAACTTTTGAAACTTGGCGCGTCCAGTTGTCTCTTGTCCGCTTTCAATAAGACGGATTAATGCAAAAATCTGCCAAAAAGCTGTTCAATTACGTCGCATATGCCGTTAATGCTTTTTTTTAGGAAATGTTAATAGAGGATAAGCCGGCGATGTGCTTGAGGATGTGAGGATAAGCAACACGCCAGCCTATAACAGCGCAGTGGCACTCAGGTATTGCAATACGAAGAGTCCAGATCATTACCTAACACTACACTGCACTTGTTACCCAGACCTACGAGTATTTTTGGGGACCGAGTCACCTTCGTCCGTGGGGAAGCACCTAAATATTGAAACCTCACACGTGGTCCCTGGGTGGTGCTAATCAGGTGGCAAATTACCGGTGGTAGGCTTCGGCCGTGGTTGGTGACCACCCACTAGACTAAGTCACGACGCCAAGCGGCCTAGCCGTGTTCCGTCGTGTTGTCTAGTGTCACCATTAAGGGAAAACGGGTCAGAACAGTTGCTGCACAACTGCAAGACCGGTCTGTCACACACCAATACTGAACATCGGGAAGCTAGTCATGGAGGGTAGCGGGATCCGAGGCACGGTTTGCCGCACCGACCGCAGATAGTTGGGGGCCCAAGTAGTGAGCTAGCCACTCATGAAAGGCTGCCCCGCCATCTAGCGAAAAATCCCGGGATGCGCTATCCTGCCGGTTGGCGACCGGATGACAAGGCCAGATAGACATCCCCGGGGGGGCTCGGGCGTCCCCGCAGTCTCCAGGCTAGCTCCCCACTGGTGTATTCGTGTTGTGTGTTGTGACCAATGGTCAGTAGTGTGTGGCCTCGTTCTACTGCCGTTTTCCCACCGATTCCCTCTCCAAATAAATAAACAATGAACAAAGTCAAAAAAAGAAACAAGGTTAAAGAGCGGCTGCACGCCTTGTCAGTCAAAGTGCACCTCACTAATATTCGAGGTCTGCACTCAAATCTCACTGCAGTCCACCATCACCTCGAGACTGAGCAGCCGACACTCTTGTTTCTTACGGAGACGCAGATAGGTTGTCCGTCGGACGTGGCGTACCTAACGTATCCAGGCTATACCCTGGAGCACAAATTCCGGCCTCGTGCTGGAGTATGCCTGTACGCCCGTGACGACATCTGCTGTCGGCGTCTCCGTAACCTTGAGGACACTAGATACTCTGTTCTTTGGGCACTAATGGACACAGGCATAGACAAAATTATCTACGCCTGTGTGTATCGGTCGCACAGCGGAGATCTGGAGACGACTAGGCTCACGGAGTATTTAAGTGAGGCGGCTGACGCGGCTCAACAGAAGTACCCTTCGGCCCAATTAGTGTTACTGGGGGATTTCAACGGCCATCATAAGGAATGGCTGTACCCATACCGGGACACTGATCACGCTGGGCAGGAAACGAGAAAGCTAGCTTTATCGTTAGACCTAACCCAGCTGGTCCAAGAGGCCACAAGAGTACCCGACGTTGAGTCGCATACACCTTATTGCTTAGACCTTCTGCTGACAACTGATCCAGACCGTTACTCGGTGGCGGTATCGTCGCCGTTAGGCAGCTCCGACCACTGTCTGGTGAAATCTGTATCTGTCTACCATCCGCCTGATCCCAGCCCTAGAGGCAACCGGCGGTTGTGGCGATACAAGTCAGCAGATTGGGATGAGATGCGCTCTTTCTTTGCGTCTTACCCATGGCAGTCATTGTGCTTCGCTTCTGGTGATCCCTCAGTCTGCGCGGATGCTGTGACTAATGCAATACGAACGGCTATGGAATATTTTATTCCATACTCCGACATCTCATTATCCAGCAAAGCTCGCCCTTGGTTTGGTTCTCAATGTAAAAGTGCTGAAGCATTTAAACATGAGGCCTACCTAGCCTGGGTTGATGCTCGACAGCGTAAGACAAGGGATATACACCGGAAGAAGAAGGCGTTCAACAAGGCTGCTAAGGCATGCAAAAAGGTTCTTCAGAGGGCTCGGTTTGACCACATTAGTCGAATAGGGAACAAACTAGCTTCGTACCCAGCGGGCAGCAAAGCGTTTTGGTCCCTAGCTAAATCGGTCGAATCGAACTTCTGCCGCTCCTCACTACCTCCAATGCTGAAACCTGATGGGACACTGGCTCACACTGCAACGGAGAAAGCAAACTTATTTGCAACTCAGTTTGCGGAATCTTCGCGTCTAGATGCTGGTAGCGCGACACCTCCTACTCCACCTGGCTGTTCGACTTTTATGTCAGAGATACGCATTCGCCAAAAGGAGGTTCGCAAAGTGCTACGCAATCTGGACGCGAATAAAGCCAGTGGCCCAGATGGTATTCCTGCTCTAGTATTGAAGGCTTGTGCGCCTGAGTTGTCACCGATATTGACACGCCTATTTAGACTCTCTCTTCAAACTGGGCTAGTACCGAAGTCTTGGAAGCTTGCCAATGTGCAACCTGTGCCCAAAAAAGGTAGTCATGCTGACCCTGTCAACTACAGGCCCATCTCAGTCACGTCCATACTCTGCAAGACTATGGAACGTGTCTTAAACCACAGGCTCCTGACGTACCTAGAATCGAACGACCTCCTCAGTGACCAGCAATACGGGTTTCGCCGAAACCGGTCCACCGGGGATATTCTAGCGTACGTCACTCACATCTGGAGTGAAGCTATTGAGAAACACGGGGAAGCACTTGCAGTCTCCCTGGATATCTCGAAGGCTTTCGACAGGGTTTGGCATGATGGCCTTATAAGCAAGCTTTCTAGTTATGGTTTGTCTTCTGGGTTCATTGCTTGGATATCGGACTTCTTGAGGGATCGATCCATACGAGTCGTCATTGATGGCTGCTCGTCGGATCAAATGGGTATCAATGCCGGAGTCCCACAAGGGTCGGTACTCTCTGCGACGCTCTTCCTGCTACATATCAACGATCTGTTGAAGCCCGGTATCTATGGGTACGCAGATGATAGCACCGTTGTAGAGAGTTACATATCTAGCGCGAGAGCCACTGGGCAGCAAACTCAGGTACTGAGAGAGAGTCTGATCGAGCGTTTGGGCTTGACCCTTGATGTGGTGTCCAAATGGGGCGATGCCAATCTGGTCAAGTTCAACGAGAGTAAGACGCAGGCGTGTCTGTTCTCCGCTAAAAGGAGTCCTTTCCAACTGACTCCAACTTTTAGAGGTGTATCCGTGCCGGTCTCTGACCGTCTTGAACTTTTGGGCGTTACTTTGACCTCTACGCTCAACTTTGGCTCGTTTATCGAGTCCAAGGCTAAACTTGCTGCCAAAAAACTTGGTGTCCTCTCAAAGGTGCGAAGGTACTTCAAGTCTGAACAGTTGCTTACACTATATCAAGCACAGATTCGCTCCTGTATGGAGTACTGTTCGCACCTTTGGGATGGATCGGCTAAGTATCAGCTGGAGGCTCTGGAATCGATCGAGAGACGTGCCAAAAGGCTCATAGGCAACGACACTCTTGTGCGAAAAAGACTTCAAAGTCTTGAACATCGCCGAAAAATTGCCAGCCTATCGGTTTTTTATCGGATACACTTCGGAGAGTGTGCAACTGATTTGCATGATCTGATACCACCTTGTCCTTTTTTCTATCGGAATGCTCGTAGCTCGAAAAAGCGACATCGTTTCATGGTTGATGTTCCAAAGACACGAACGAAGAGATTCGACTCTACTTTTGTGATAAGAACGTCTAAGCTGTGGAATACGTTGCCTGAGTGGGTTTTCCCCGATGGTTACAATCTTTGTGTCTTCAAATCGAGAGTGAATCGGTTTTATCTAGGTAAACACGCTCCATCGTAGACCGCATCGTCGCTTAACATCAGGCGAGATGGCGGTCAAGTGTAAACCTATAGAAGTTAAAAAAAAAAAAAAAAAAGTATGAGAAGATTTATCTGTATAACCTGTTTTTTTTTTAAATAAAGAGTGATGAGACGAGCGGGACATGTGCCTGATGGTAGGCAACATGCCTGCCACATAACAGCACAGTGACACGCAGCTATTGGAACATGAATAGTCCAAATCATTACCTAGCACTGCACTGCGCTCGTCACCCAGAGATCTAAGTTGTTATATCTCTAAGCCCTGTAATTTGTCTGGAAACATTGCACTTTAAACCGGAACACAATGATGTTTGCAGATTAGCGTTTGGCGGTACAATGACTAGCAAAGGTGTAGTACTTCCTCAGGCGGACTCTACAAAGAGTTCTATCTCTAGAACAAGCTTTCGTGAAAGTTATTAATTTATATAAATGATGTACCTATATGAATTTATTACTTGTTCTTATTATGTAATATCCTTAAATAATTTTAAATAAATTGACAGATTTAGACAGATGGATGAAAAAAATATTTTTTTTTTCATTTTCTGTACAACGAAAGTCCCAGGGTGAATCTTAGCAAAAAATCGGGACCAAATATTTCGTACACTACTATGTATCGAGTCGGAATCATCGTAATTAATAGTTTGGAAGGCAGTAGAGGTAACATCAACGTTATAACGTTGGTATATATAACGTTATCATCGCAATCAAAAACGTAGGTACTTGGTTTTAGAGAACAATTAAAATAATATTTTTTACAAACGCATAAAGATATTTGATGTGCTGAAGGTTTTACATAAACCGGAGATAGTTTCTAAAATGTCCCATTACTCCTAATCCTCCAGCACTCGTTGGTCTTCTTTCAATCAAGTGAAAAGGCTCTCTACCAGTAGTGCTTACATAGAACTCATTAGGATTTCTCACAAACACTTCACAAAGCCAACACAAACCTGAACAAGTATGTTTGGCGATCGCACCAACACAGATCAGATGTCACAGATGCATAACTTCATACTGCTGCTTAATTCAATAGTCTAACTACAAAATTGAATTTGTTCAGAATTCAAAATTTCGATTTCAGAATTCCGATTTAAATTTAAAACTAAACTTGGACTCTCGACCACAATCGATATGGGTAAACTTTAGATTACCTACTATGCCAATAGGTTATAGGGTACAATCCTCAAAAAAACTAAGTAGCCCGTTAGTTAGATTGCCAAAAATATTGTACACGTATTTTTTCTTTTGTTTCACAAAAAAAAATGACGAAGATACAGCGCTTCGAAGTCTCGTGTGACGTCACTTGTGAGTACGATTTTTACTCACGAGTGACGTCGCGACCCCCCACTCTCGAAGTTTGATGGTCTATATCTTTGACGATTTTTAATATTATGAAAAAACCAAAAATACGGGTCCAATATTTTTCCATGATCTAGCTGACGGACTAATTAGGATAGTGTATTTTGACCCAGTCCGGTACCCTATTCAAAAAATACTTAATAATCCTACTGTTGAGATTCAGCACCTAGCTCAGTGTGAGTTCGCAGGAATATGTAATATCGTAAAATATATCCATATGCTGTAATACTAGGGTTATTTCATCTTCGCCTTGACCGAATGCTCTAAACTGAGCTTTCCAAGCGGGATTAATACCCACGAGTGTTTTGAGTCGATTGTGTCGTATTGGTCCGTTTATCGCAATTCCATTAAAACTTACTTATCACAGTTTCAATGGCTGCAGCAGGTCTAATGCTATTTCAAAATTAAAAAGAGCAATTTAATTGACATACATTACTTTTCTTAGGTTGTAGAGAGGCCAAATGTGACCAAAATTTTGCAAAATTTTGTACTTAAAATAATCACGTGAAGTTGTACCTCTGCGTTAATTAATTCAACTGTTAGCCTGCAGCAACGGTTATTGAACCCGCATTTTGTTTTATCGCCAATTCGTCATGGTGTTCCGTGGTACACTTCAGACGCCACGCGAAATACATAAAACTGTTAATGAACTTTATTGTTTAAGGGCTTTTCAATAAATTTGTAAACATGTGTAAATTGTGTTTCGAGAACATCATCATCGTTATCATCATACGGAGTATTATCCGATGCGGTAGTACCTGTTTTCTTTTGTGCTATTTCAGATTACTCTGTAGTTAGTAATCTGAAATAGCTAGCTTTTTTCCTAGATAAGAGTTCCTTAGTCGATTCATACTGTTTTTATGAGATGATTGGGCAGCAAACATCTAAAACTTTCAAATTAATATGTACCTGTAACTGTACAAGTCTTTAAAAAATATTTACTTAAATGGCTTAATTTATGGTAGACTACCTACTGGGAAAATTAATTTCTTGGAGTGATATTATTACTTTAATCTATGTACATTTGATTTTAGATATAGTAGAAAATTCAACGTTCTGAAAGTAAACAGCACCTACTTGCTCCTTAATTAAGTAATATCAAATGGCTTGCAAAAATAATAATATCGAACTCAACTGGTGGTTGAGATGTAAGTTCATCCAAACTAGCAAAATTAACATATTTTATACCAAGTGATATTTAGTATAGTATAACGATATATACCTATTCGAAAAAGTATTCCGGGGTAAATATTAATAAATATGTACCTTCGCTGGATCAGCGGTTTAGAAAGTGTGGAGTTTTGAGAAACGAAATGTTTGCCGAACGACATTTAGCATGTACCTAAACACAGACCTATGAAGGTTTTAAGATAATCAAGATGATATGATTATGATGACACTCGGAAACGTGTCTCGCATGCTGGCTGCATTACCAAACTGAATGGCAATGCGTTGTGTGTACGTTGAGCCAAATAAACGCCAGCATTGTGGTCACGCGTCGTAGAACAAGCGCTCGGAAAACACCAAACTGTACAAACATGTTACCACTTCCGAGGTTTCTCGTTTGAGACGCTCGGCAGAATTATCCGCTGCACCAGGACGGCTACACTCTTTCTATGGAAACGTAATTTCGTTATAAACTCGCGACTTTCCTACTCCGGTTGTACTTCGATCCGTCGTTTCGTCCGTTTAAATGTTCGAAGCATACTCTAAAGGCCGATTTAAACTGAACGAACATAGAGCTAGAGCTGGAACAAGAGCATTCTTTCTCGATCTTTTAGAGTAAACGAAAGATCGTTCTTAGCGTTTTCCATACTATATATTCCATAGAATCTTTGCGAACGCAAACAAAACAACGAAAGAATGCTCTACGTTTGTTTACACCAAATGAATTTGATACAATCGGGGATAGAATGAGCATTCGCTCGTCTGATGTAAATCGGCCTTAATTGAAGTAGGCTTAGAACATATAAACGTCAAACAATGTTCGATCAGACGAAAGGAAGTAGAACCGTTGTAGGAAAGTCGCGTGTTTAATACGAAATTACCTACGTTTTTCGATAAAGAGAGTAGACGTCCAGTCCTTCCTAGCTTCCTACTATGTGTCTATGGAAGACGTGATGGCGCCAAAATATCAATACAAATAGTGTACAATACATAAATATCTACAGTAGTTAAGAACTAACAATGTTAATATGTGTACCTAATCACAAAGCCCCCGTTGGGGCACTGTAATACTTTTAGAATAGAATAATAGGGTCAGATAATTTTTGGTCATTTGAATTTCTTCACCAGAATCATTTTAATATGCTCATAACTTACCCTTTAATATCCCTATATGGTATAAATAAATCTAAATGGATTATTCACACGCAGCTCGCATTGTCGTGTTATTTAAATGCAAAATCCGCGAATTTGAATATAAAACTCATTTAATCGATTAAAAACTGGAAATGGGGTCAGTAACTGTTGAATGGTTCGACACCGTTTACTCTTTAAAAAAGTATTTTATTTCCGAAATCTGCCAAACCTCGGAGTTTCGGGTTTCGGATTAAAATATTGTCGTGTGTAAATTAAATTACTAAGTTTTATTTTTAAAGAAAAACTCATGTTTTTAGTTTTTTAGTAGACATCTACTATATTTGTTTGTAACATGTAGTTGTCGCTCTTCTATTTGATAAGTATTATAAATAGATAAAAACACATGGTTTAATTTTATCTATTATTTATCTAATTGATACAATTATATCCAAAAATTGTTATTTTCAAAAGCCTTCCCGAGCGCTAGGCCGACGCGACGCGTGATCAAAATGCTGGCGTTTATTTGGCCCAACGCATAAGCATTGCCATTCAGCGTGGTAATGCTGGGTACGCTTCCGATTGGTAGTGGGCTTGAACATCTTGATTATCTGTATACCTTCATTGGTCTATGGATAATTCAGGTGTGCTTAGTGTAAGTAGTTAGGTATGTAGCGTAGTGTAGTTCTCATTGTATTGTGTTATAGATTTGTTAATAAAGGCTCTGTCCTATAAAAAAACTTTTTTTTTAGAAAAAAAATTTGCCATATTCAGTTTATGTAGAACCAGCCTCGCAGGCAAATTATGCACGAGTGTCCAAACATTTTAATAGTGATGTGCAAAGCAAACTTTCCTTTCGAATGCATCTGTTTGATTTAGGTGTACCTATTTAACATTAGCAGCGCAACGTGGTTTGCCCGTGTAGTTCCCGTTCCTTAATTTTTTCGGTGAATAGTGTATGATCTTTTTCGGACAAATTTCGTGCAAATGTACAAATTTCAATCCGATTCGTTCAGCCGTTCCGAAGTGACGTCAAACATTCACATTTTCACGATTATAATACCTATAGTAGGATCTATTGTTATCCTCTACCGGCAAATATTGTTTTTTTTTTAATATACAGTTACTATACATAGTTTTGTAAATATATACTCAACTTTCAGAAATTACTTCGTACCTAATATTAATAGCTTGGTTGACAATTCACACACAGCAACATCTGACCCTAAACTAAGCAAAGCTTGTACTATGGCGGCCAGATAGCGGATAAATTAAATACATACCTACTTAATATACATAGTAGAAACACGCAGACACAGTACAAACATTTGAATTCATCACACAAATATTTGAACTAGGTGGGAATCGAACCCACGACCCTCGGCTGCGCAGGCAGAGCTACTACCCACTAAGCTACGAGACCAGTCAAAACTATCAGTTGTAAGTGTCAGAAGTGTGCCCAGCATTACCGGCCCGTATGGCAATCAACTAATATTTTATCGAAAAAAAAACATGTTTTATTAATATTGATTGGGTACACGGGTAACTCACGTGTAATTCTCTCGAGTCAATCGAGAGTCACACACACACACACGATTGACCAAGGTCGGTCAATCCGACTCGAGTTTCGGCCGCGTCCGGCGGCCTTTTTCAAGGGCGTTCATCGTACGCGCACGATGGTTTCCCGTTTGGCACTTATTAATTTGATTCGGATTTTAGTAGAATTTTGTAACTGATCTAATAAATGATCAATTAACATTAAATAATAAAAAAACATGCGCTCAATTAAAATAACATCAATAAAATAACAATTTATTGAATATTTCTATAACAGTCTACCTGCCCCAAAGTTGACATTCAAAGATCACTGGTATTTCTAATCGAAAGGTGTCTTTTGAGTTGATTATTATTTTTTAATTTGTAGGTACAATATACTGTGGGCTGTGGTAATTACCTATTAGAGGCCCTGGGCACATTAAGACAATGGGGATATGAGCTTGTTAAAATATACAAAGAACGTGGACGCGATGAATATATATATGTATGTATTTAGAACTATATAAGTATAATCTATAATAAGTATTATTTCAGCTATCTGGCCGCCATAGCACAAGCTTTGGTTAGTTTGGGGTCAGATGGTGTTCTGTGTGAATTTTCCACCAATATTTATTTGTATACAAAGATTTATCTTTATTTTTATTTCTGTACAGGAAACCTGATTATCAGGCGAGAGTAAAGCTATCGGTTATCGTTTAGTAATGGAGTAGTGACCAGGGGGGCTCAATCCTTCGCTGGGCTCTGGGCACGAGCCCAGTGTCAGTGCATTATCACTCGCTCAAGGTCGCGCGGTTTTAGCCTACAGCTAGACCGTTCCTCCCAGGGAACAAGTGCCAGTCGGTTGTCGGACGCACGGCTGAGCGCTCGTGCAACACGTTTCCCGCGCATATTGTTATTAGATATGTCGACAACCCTCCGCGCTAGACAGGGACAGAGTTACGCGTTAGAAAGAGCTCAAATGTTTATTTGAAAATTGCGACAGGTATTTAGACTGGCCTTGTGGCTTAGTGGTTAGTAGCTCTGCCTGCGAAGCCGAGGGTCGTGGGTTCGATTCCCACCCAGTGCAAATATTTGTGTGATGAATTCAAATGTTTGCACTGTGTCTGGGTGTTTCTATGTATAATAAGTATGTATTTAAAACTATATAAGTATTATATCAGCTATCTGGCCGCCATCATACGAGTACAAGCTTTGCTTAGTTTGGGGTCAGATGGTGTTGTGTGTGAATTGTCCACTAATATTTAATTATTTATTATTATATAATTGTTTTCGGTAAGTGAGGCTTCTCTACTTGTACTAATATTTATTCTGTGCCAGTGTGCCCAGTGGTTAAGAGGAGCCACCTATTTAAGCCATTATTCACGTTTCGTAGTGGTACGAGTAGGACTCCTTGCAGTCCGCCTGAGGAAGTAGGTACCACACCATTGTTAGCTATCCCATTAATGTGCAAAGATAACTGTATTCGGCTTGAAGGACAATTTATAGGGTAATGAGATAAATAGTCGTATACATAGACTAGCTGACCCCTCAAACGTTGTTTTGCTGTATACATTATATCTAGGTAATTTCTAGTGATTTCTATTGATAAACGATAATTGATCAGTTATCGAGCGGGATGAAAAATGATTAAATTACTAAAATGGCTATTAAAAAATAGGGGTTGGTGATAAAAGGGTAAAACTTTGAAGTTGTACGTATTTTTTAATGCCACATTATAAAAAAATAAAAACAAAACATTTTGTTCAAAAATTTTTAAAATAATTTTAGGGGATGAACAACCCTTATCACTTAGGGGTATGAAAAATAGATAGTAGCCGATTGTCAGACCTACTGAATATGCATATAAAATTTGGTATAAATCAGTAAAGCCGTTTCGGAGGAATATGGTAACTAACACTGTGACACGAGAATTTTATACATATATATAAGAAGAAGATACTTCATCTTTGAGCAGCGAGCGCGGTGCGGTTATCAAATAACTGCGTGGCACTTTAATGGCTTATGAGCAGGCGTGGTGCTTATTATTAGGTTCCGTCACTCCGTCGTCCGCCGTCACTCTATATTATGTCAAAAAGTCTCCAAAAAAATATAAGTAATCAATTTACTAATATCGAGTATCGCGATAAAAGTTTCATAAACATAAGAATATGCAGCCCACTAAATGTTCTCACTGCTAGGACTCGGGGCCTGTTCACAAGAAGGGAGTCAAGGCCATAATCCACCACGCTAGCCAAGTGCAGATTGGTGGGTGACACATGACCTCGAAAGGTTCTAGGTACATGCCGGTTTCCTCACGATGTTTTCCTTTACCGTTTTTTAAGTTAGCAGCGCACATGACTTCGAAAAGACAGTGGTGTGCGTGGGATTTGAACCCGGGGCTCCGGATCGGCAGCCGCCGTTCTCCCGACTAGACCGGCCGTAACTTCTCGCCATACAAGTTTCACGAGATCGTAAATATGGTAACAATGTATTTTATCGGCAACGAATTCCTTAACATAGTTTACATTACAGACTTCACAAAACAAATAAAACGTGAAGCTTAAACAAGGAAGAAAACTGATCCAATTATTTATTAAACATGTGCTTAACTCTAAATATAAAGGTACATGCAGTGGGCGTGGTTATTTGTAACGAAACAAATTAAATCACCAATTACTAACATTTCTGTACTATAATTAGAATGTATCCTAAAATGTAAATTAAATGTCAAAGACCCATAATAATGACAAGCAAAAAGTTGTGACAAAATGTCATATTGTAATGTATTAAATTCTCATGTTACAGCATTTGTAGAAACCTAGGAACCAAACTCTCCGAAAAAGCTTGAGTGATTTTTGTGAAACTTTTTGTGGGTATACGATAGGTACTACTAATATTATAAATACGAATGATGGGATGTTTGAATGTTTGGACAGAGCAATATCAAAGTAATGAACACTACCCGTTTCGGTAAAGCCAGGTAGTTCTTTGATCTTCCGTACTTCCGGCGGTAGCTAAGCCGAGGTCGTTGCGATAGTCTTTGTAGAGAGGTAATAGACTACAGGCCCGTGAACAAAATTTATGGTTCATATGCACCACCAGGTTACTTATGTAGAATGATAGAAGGGTGTATAAAATAATAAGATTCAGAACTATGACGGAATTTGTAAGCAGTCAAACTGAGTGCAAGTTGAAGAGGAGGGATTGCAACCCTCGATCTTTTCTCCTTATCGCATGATTTTTGTACGGAATTACGGAATACAGTAGTAGAAGAGGTATTGAAACCAAAGACGTAGGTACATAATGAAATGACGTAGGTACATAATACCATAGTTCTTTCTTTTCTTTTCTCTTCTAATCCGAAAGAAAACATAATTCTAATGTATTTTGACAGTAAACATAACCTTACTTTTGGTTTAACTGTAACTCATTTTTGGTATTTGGAAAATAAAAAACACCAACAGCAGACGTTTTAAGAAGCATGAACAATCCTAATTAGACACTATTCATCTCTATGCACTTTCAGTATCAAAAAAAGTTTGACAGGGTTTTCAATGTATGGGACGTGGGCATTGTCCTTTATCCTGAACATCGTAGGAAAATAATGAATTTATCCGACAAAAATTATAATTTAAAAAAAAACAATTTTTATAGTTTCAATACCTCTCCTAATCCATTCTTCCGCAACGCCGTACAAAAATCATGCGACAAGGAGAAATGATCGAGGGTTGCAACCCGCTCTCTTCACCTGCACTCAGTTGGACAGCTTATCGACAATTCATCAACCAATCTGCACTTGGCCATCGTGGTCCGACTCTCTCGTTGCGAGAGAAGGCCCCGAGACAAACGAACAGTTTTGCCAATTTTTTGTTTGGTAAGAAGATAATAATGAAGTTTATTCGATATACATATTTATAAAATAGTTGGATTACTGACTGGCAACTCAGAGACTAAATTAGAGTTTTACTGTATACATATGCACCGATATGTATATTTAATTTAGTAAGTACTGGACAGCATCTACAAAGTAGGTACACCTGGGGAAGTACCACACCTTTGCACAGTTATTTTGGCACCAAGCAGTAGGATGCAAACATTATTGTGTTGGGGTTAACATTTTAGAGAAATTCCTAGGCCAAGAGATAAAACACCTTATATCTTCGGGTGACGAGCACAGTGCGTTACTACCTAGTAATCATGAGGAGAGGAGAATTACCTAATTACACTGACTCTTCATGATTCTATACCTGCGTGCCACTTTGCTGTTATGGCATAGAATAGATAATACAGATAGAACGGACACTCCCCACCCCCCGCCAGTTTCAAGCTTCCTTCCCCGCAAGCACCGCGAGAAGCACTCAACGAAGGGTTATATCGGACGATAATTTTCTATGAGAATACGACCATGATGCTGTATTATTTAACAAAATGGTACCAAATTTTATGTTATGGGTAAACATGTCCTGTTCGTCTTGTATACATTGAAATAAATAAAAAGTAATTATTGAAATACATTGTTGAATGACAGATATATATTTATGACAAAACTACCTGAGTTGGAGCTACATTTTTGTACGGTACAACTTATAATATTAAGTACAAGATTAAAATACAATTGAACAAGTTTGTATAACTTTGCCACGAGACGCCCTAGTTTTTTGTAGAGCTAAGAAAATGCCAGAGGTCCAGATAAAAATACAGGTACATAATAAATTGTGAAGTAATTGAGTTCCGTGTTTCTAATTACCTATTCATTTTGAGTAATTGGTTAGTACATAAAATTATAAGTTGTATTTTAAAGGACATTGAAAAAATAACAATAAAAAGTTCGACGGAATCGACAATGTTGCACTGAGTTATATACAGATACATATTATATTGCTGTCAGGCTTGTTTGTTTCCATTTTAATCGACTTCTAAAAAGAAGAGGTTCTAAATTCGATTGTTTTTTTTTTAAATAAAGAGTGACGATACGAGCTGGACATAACAACACAGTGACACGCAGCTATTGGAACTACTACATAAGCTATGAAGAGTCCAAATCATTACCTAGCACTGCACTGCGCTCGTCACCCAGAGATCTAAGTTGTTAAATCTCTAAGCCCTGTAATTTCTCTGAAAACATTGCCCTTCAAACCGGAACACAGTAATGTTTGCACATTACTGGACGTCTACTCTCTTTCTACGAAAACGAAATTTCTAAATAAACTCGCGACTTTCCAACTCCGATTCTTCTTCGATCCGTCGTTTTGTCCGTTTAAATGTTCTAAGCCTAATTAGAGTATGCTTAGAACATTTAAATGTCAAACAATGTTGTATCGGACAAAACGAAGTAGAACGAGAGTAGGAAAATCGCGAGTTTTCTTTCGAAATTACGTTTTCGTAGAAAGAGAGTAGACGTCCTGATTGTATGTACGCAATGTTACGCAATAACTCCGCCAATTGCCCAATTATGAATTGATTTTGATGGTTCATTTTTTGTTTGGTAGGTCATAGTTCAGAGGTGGTCCTATATAAATTTATTGAAATCGGTGTGGCGGTTTTTAAAATAGAAACAAAAAACTAAAATTTACTTTCATTTATCTAGATTCTAGACGACTACGTGACAGTTTCTTATTTGGTTGTCATTAAGTCGCCCCGATAAACTAAAGCAAAATTTAGTTAGTTTTGTTGATATATCTAATCTATAACCTCTGCACTGATCTCTGCACAATGACCTAGTTAGACAACAAAAATGACGATCTATCTATCAAATAAAATAGCTATCGGGCTATCGCGTAACATACATAAGTACAGAAAAAACACCATACAACCGAATTTAGAACATCCTCCTTTTTGAAGTAAAAACTTCTTTAGGCGCGCTATAGACAGAATTTTCGTGGGCTGTGAAATGGATTCATCAATCGTCACGCTTGGATATGATAATGGATCGGATCGGATCGGATCGGATATGAAATCTTCGGGTAAACTCGGTAAAAACGGCCAGGTACGTACCAGGGTAACAGAAACAGTAAAGAGTTTCGATTACCTACCTCCAACAGCCCAGCGTTTATCTCCAGATACCAGGACAACAGAAATATAAAAGAGTTGCGTCTGCCCCTAGGTACCAGTACCAGGGCAACAGAAACAGTAAAGAGTTGGAATATTCTGTATAATTACGTTGATATAAAACTAGATGGCGCAACCATCGATTTAGCTGGCGGTGTTGAAATTATGCGAATGTACATAGACCTACGATGGTTTAACAAATAATTTGTCGTCTGACAATGTAATAAATTAATTAGACAATTCAATTAAAAGTGAAAACAATTGAGTCACAAGTTTTCACTTCTATCGGCAGTTCCTATGACTGCCAATTTTTTTTTTAAATCGGTTCAAAAGCTAAGCCAATAAGTCCACAAGTCAAGCGAATAAGACAAGATACATAATAGGTATATTATTGTTTTAATTGAATGCTTTGATAATATGAATAACGAGTTAATCTATTTGTCCATGGTGTTAAGAGAATAAAATACCATCACCATCATAATCACGTTGATTTTTATGTAAATTGATTAAATATGGGGAAGAAAGCGGCACAAAGAAGCAATAAAACTACTCGTATAAGCACGTACAGTACCGTTATCAGACGAAACCAAAAGTTATAGGACAACGCTTGCTCACAATGCATATGTATGTATTAGCCAACTAACGTATGGTTTCACTATTAACATTAATTACGGAATATTTACTTAGGTTATATAGTGGATTTGAGAATATAATTGTAAATACATGCTTATGATACACATAAATCATCATATAAGTGGTCTGTCCTGGGTGGGATCCGAAACCCCCACAAAAGGCTAAATGCGCAAACGCACTACCATTAGACCAATCGTCAGGTCGTGTGTTCAAATCCTTCTTCCACCTTTGAGTTATTTTCCAAGTGCAGATACACCAGTTTGTCACCACTGGCTTTAACAGCGAAGGAAAATATCGTGAGGAAATCGGTATGTTTCAAGGAATATTTTGGAGGTCAAGTGTCGTCCGCTAACCCACACTGGGCTAGCGTGGTGGATTATGGCTTTGGCTCTCTCCTTGTGAGAAAAGGCTCTGCGAATCCCCCATCAGTGACAAGGGCAGATCCAGCTTTGGCTCCAGGGGGTCTCACATAATCGTGGTTAAGTTCCCCCTGGATCCCAGTGGACGATTCAGATGAATCGTGGGATCGTGGCTCGCCTGGATCAGTGGAAACATCTAGTGGCTAGCAGCCCCTAGTGGTGTGTTCGTCATACATTTGATACATCAAGAACCTGTCATAATACCTCTATATTCTTCAACGTTTTCGTATCGGAAGTTTAATGCCGACTCACTCAGGTACTTCTCCGAGTTACGTAGGTCTGTGCTAACCGTCAAATAAACAAACAGTCGAGCCCCCGACGACCGCGGTGAATGTCAAGGGCGGGGCCGACGCCCTTCCTGAATTGGACATCGGCGATCATTACCGCGAACCAGTACTAAATATTTATAAATATTCATGTAAACTAGTCGAGCCCTAGTTCTCCGCCACAGATGGCGGCGACTGCAAAATTAATATCAGCAAAAATGTAGACAGTTTTTTTCGTCAACTTTTTAAGGCACTAAATAGTGGCAAAAATGACAATTTTTTACAATCTGAGGTCGTAGGTTCGAATCCCGTATGCAACTTGAATATTTTTCCGCTGGCTTTAATTGTGAAGAATAAGAGAGATAATCAAATACCAAACATATCTTTCGACGACATGTTTGTGTCATCCGCCAGATCGCACTTGAGCAGCTTGGTGGTGGTTGGAGCATTGAAGAGGTCCTAGAGGTCCTAGGAGCCTTTGTTGAGAGAAGGTCACGCGTTCCAGTTGTTGGAAAGTAAAATGGGCTGTTTATTCTGATATGAACAAGAATAGGTTACACTGAAGTCCGGTCTGTAACATAAACATTAAACAACTAGCAGCGCCCCGCGGGTTTCCTCGCGTAGTTCCCGTCTTCGTAATTTTCTCGCGAATGTGTTGTTCCAGAATTTTATCTGTCTTCCTTTCAACCCTTTCCGTTTAGGCGTTTCGACGTGATTGATTATCAAACATCCAATAGTTTCAATAAAAATAAAATTTGAAATCAATAAAGCTCACCTTTCGAAACTACCTACATAATTTATGTTTTGCACCAAACGTAACTGCTAAATCGAACCTACGTAAAGGCCTGTTTCCATCCAGCCTTCTAGGCCGGTTTGCATTTTGATTAGTGCGACTGCGAGTGCGAGTGCGAGTGCGATTGTGTAATCGCGACTGCAGGTCTACTACGAAGTCCGATAAACGATATATCGGCCGAACTTATAGTTGTTTCCTACCTCGATAGACAATCGGTCGGTTGATCGAATCGGCCGTTTCGTTCGATCCGACCCTCATCCGACCTAAGTCTATAACTTCCGACCGAGATGTATCGATCCGAATGTTTTTCGTGGTAGGCTACAGATCCGATTCAGCTATCGGTCGGATCCGATCATTCGGAGTTTATTTTCGTAGTAGACCTGCAGATTACTATGCACTGACAATAATCAATCGGTGTCCACACGTGTTTGCTACTAAATATACACTAATATACTAAGTGCAACACCTGCACTACTCACTCGCACTAATCAAAATGAAAACAGGTCTTAAAGGCCTGTTTTAATTTTTTTGTCACAGCAGCTACATTTCTTCGTTCCCTCTTGCTTCATTTAGTACTTAATCTTTTTCCATACCTCGGTTGCCTGAAAGAGAAAAGGATGAGCGGTTAGGCCACCAATTGTTACTAAAATGTTAGGGTCTTTCTTTAAAACAAAATGCTAAATTTAGTGCACAAAATGCACCTATCTATCTGTCTTTCTAGCCAGTTACTAACTATTCAATTCTTTACTGACCAAATTCCACAACAGATAGCATTATTTTTAAACTTAATTTAAATTATTATTAAAACATGGGTATTTAGCGGCCTTGCGGTTTGCAATTCGCAAATAAAATTAGGCCTCACATGTAGAGGAACGCAAAAAATTAAATGATTGCGGCTCGTTACAGATCAGCTGGCATTTTTTCAAACGTATCAATTATAATGGAACTTGATTAATTATGACAAGCAAATTGTTGTAACCGTAATTTATTGTCTGTAGAGAATATATATTACGGAAGGAAAGTGAATGGCGAAGTCACAAATCAAAAGTACACCTTTGAGACAACTGTCCCAGTAGGACGTAATTAACGTCCATACTGAAGTCGATTTGTAAAACAACTTTTTCTTATTATTTTCTGCTTTAATGTGAACGTTTTATGTTTAATCGAATAAAAGAAGACCAGACGAGTTAACCAGATTGACATATTTTAGATCAAATATATAATCGGTTGGTTACAGGACTGAATAATTAGCTACGATATTGATATAGCTAGAAGCGCCCTTTTTATATGGAGGCAATGCATTAGCGCAAGCCCGTCATACAGGGACATGAGGAGGTATGTCGTGCTCGACACCACGGACGGATATGGTGCTCCTACCGAATAAAATCCTCCACAGGTTCCTTCAGCTGTGGGCGGCAGTCGCGGGACCGCTCTCGCATTCGACGCCTTTGCCATATCCATATTAGTAGGTTAAAAAGTTTAAAGTAGGAATGTTAGTTGTTCCATCACGCTTGAAATTTCCTCACAGTAATTTTAAAGTTACTATACACTTACATATTACCTATATTTTTTTAAATCGCAAGTGCCACCTGCTAACTTTTGGTAGCCAGATTATATCGAGGAGATCGTGTTTGTATATTACAATGATACCTTATTTGCCTGTGAAACTAGATCTACGAGTACGTACCTACAGAAGATACATACATACATACCTACACAGACTTTTTAGCTATTATCTTGAGGGTAGTTACTTAATCAGGCAAAAGCAAAGTTTATCTCACATAAATAGTTCATTTATAAATATATGTTTGGGTTCAGACACCGCGTTGGTAACTGACTCCTGTTTCTCGGCTACTATGCATAGAACATGAACAACAATCCGATTGAGCTGTAATCCTGAGAGTCGTGTTTACGCAACCGACCCTGACATTTGCGAACAATCTATTTGTAAGCAGTAAGCACTCAGTCAGCAGATCATATGCCGTTTGATTCGCTGCCAGTGACCGACAAGCATCCGGGAAGCATATTTCTTAGTTATGATACAGGAATTACACGTTAAAGTATTTATGATGTGCACTTTTACATGATTAAATTTTCATCATTTTCATTAATAAAATTTCATTCGTTGTTTCAGGATTGTGTAAGACAATTTTCTGTTGAGTTTTAATTGTATAACGAGTTTTATACTTAGCAAGGAGGTCAAAAAATGGACAAGTTTTAGAACTTATGTAAACTTTAGTTACTTGCTGAGGCAGAGTGTAACACGCTCGCCCAAAACATACCGCATCGTTTGACGGTTCATCCGAAATCAGTTCAATACCTAGTTTTGGCGGGAAAAAGTTGTTGTTAACTATATATTCTTACTGTTCCTAAATAATTGCACATAGTACGTGTTCTTTTAATGATGTGAACATTGAACAATAAAGAATTTTCTTTTACCTATTCATTCAAATCTATCTATTCTCACAAACTTTTGATACAATACTTTTATTTGAACACGATTAACGATCACGACTTTGACCACGTTGAATACAGAAAATGGCTATTCCATTTTTTTAGTAGCTCATGGGTTCTAAATTTCAGAAAAAAATATTTCATTTCCCCATCTCAGCTTGACACCTCAGTTCTTAGACGACGTGACGTGATTGAGAAACAAGCAAATACTTAAATAATAATTATCCAAATATGAATACTAATATGGGTAAAATATTAGGTTTGCTTTTGATACCAAATGTCTTATGTCAGAAGCAGGAACATGACGCTCATTACTCGAGCCTATAAACATTTATTAAGATCAAATTCACTGAGTAATTACGTAACGTAACATTTCGTGCTGAAATAATTACGATGTTAATTTTATTATCCTAGTGACTAGAGATTCCGTCAGTGTCTCCCTCTTTTTTTCCTACTCAAGAAGTTCTTCGAAACTTGACCCCTTTCAAAATTACTCATGTGATGGTATTCGTGGAAAGTGTAATCGGCATGTTCAAGCGCCATAAATTCCACGTCACTACTTTATTGAAGGGTAGGAATCTTAACAACTTAATTATTTATAGCCTCTAATGAGGTGCTAACTATAGGTAGGTAATTTTAATTGTTGGTATTTGGCAACAGATTTCTTGTGAATCGAGTCAACGTTCAGCCAAGATGAACGAGTGTGTTTACCGGTATAATGACAAAATGTTGAGTAATGTTCCTCCAAAAAAAATAACAATCGAATTGAGAATCTCGTAACTTTTGAATTCAGTTAAAACAGCCCAATATTAAAACTAATATTTGTGCTGTGTTGGGTGTTCTCAGCTATTTCTATGTATCAATAGTAGGTAGTTATATATTAACAATTATGTAGGTATCTCAGCAATCTCACTCCCAAAGTACAAGCTTTGCCATTCAGCGTGGTAATGCCTCCAGCATGCTGGGTACGCTTCCAATTGGTAGTGGGCTTGAACATCTTGATTATCTGTAGACCGTCATCGGTCTATGAATAATTCAGGTGGGCGTAGTGTAAGTAGTTAGTTAGGTATGTAGCGTAGTGTAGTTCTCATTGTATTTTAGTTTAGCTTTGTCTAAAATCAGATAAATACTGTTATATCATAATTTTACAAAAACCTTTCAAATTACATTTAAATTAAAAAAGAATGGCACCTATGGAGCAATAAAGCTTTTTTTGCCAATTGTGCTTACAATAAGTTCTTTTAAAATAAGATGAGTTACTATGCGGTATCCACGGTGAATCTGAATTATGTGATCACAATATTGATATACAATTCATAAATGTTGATGTTCATTGAGTGACCTTTAAAGGCGAAATGACAGAATTGTGATATGTAAGAAATGCGATACAAAACTGATAAATACAATGATGGTTTAATTTATATTTTATGCACTATTTTTATATATATTATATACTTATATAGATAGATATAGATAGAGCACTGAAATAAAAACTCAATTTCCAACAATGACAATGACGTATGTCTTAAAAAAAACATTTTTTGCGGTTTTAATCAAACGTAGCAAAAAATATTATGTTTTTAATCCATTAAAATTGTCTCGTCAGTTGACCCCGAAAAAGTTATAAATTACTAATCAAATGAACTCTCAAAGTGAAGCGACTCTATATTGTCTTCCTTCTTCTGAGTTCTCCAAATGATTTGACGACAATGAAGGATCGACGTTTAACAACATAAAAATTGTTTTCAGTAAAATCGGCCAAGCCTTTACAGAGGTATGCAAACTTAAATAATGATGAAAATACTATGTTTTCCAATATAATCCTTTTTCCTGGTAACAAACTTACACTTCACTTTGCTAGTTAACTTAGAGAGAACGTTCCTTGTGTAGTTTTCAGTATTGTTATTGTATTGATATTGCTAATTAATATGATAGTTTGAGATGCGATCTAATTGAAATACCTGATGTCATCTTTGTCTTTTTTTACCACATATTTGTTTAATTTGTGGTCTCATTTCTATCGAGTCAAAATGTAAATGGAATGGAAAAAGATAACCTTAATTCTTTTATTTTTTGTTGATGGGGAAATCTTTTTTGGATCGGGTTTTAGCGAGGTAATGTGACCTGTTTTGGTTTGACAAAGGGAACATTTCGGAGGTTTGCTGAAGGCGAAGGCAAAATGGATTTATAAGCCAATTCAGCTTCGTTGTTTGCTTCAGCAAAGCTGTAGTCAAATTATTTTTTAGCTATTATTTATATTATTATCAGCTATTTTATTATTTTAGGTATACTGGCTTAAATTAATATTCAATTAATTATAGACAGTACGGAACCTCGTACTGTCAGGTTCCGTACTAGCGTATCAACTCTGAGGCTGATCGGAGACGGAAAGTGACAGCTGCTTATTAAGTGTGATAGTTCTGACATTTTATTACTTACTTTCCTGTTACGATTCTGATGAATTTATGTTGGGAAGTTCCCGTTGAAGCTGAAGAAACTGGTCAAGTTAAACGATGTTTCCAGTGAAATGACTGGGCATTGAGATAATATATATCATTTTACCAGTGGGTGACGAGCGCAGTGCAGTGCTAGATAATGATTTGGATTCTTCAGTTTCAATAGCTGAGTGTGATAGGCTTTTGCTTACCACCAGTCCTGCTCGTCTCGTCGTCGAATCTCGATGTGGATTAGCCTCAGTTCTGGATTTGTCAATAAGCCTTACACAGTGTCCTAGGACCAGATTTCAGTGGATGCTCACTCGATTCCAAAGGACAAAAGTCAAACAAGTTCGCTGGTCTTTTCATGTTTCTTTTTACACATTTTTTTACCCGACTGCGCGACGCAAAGGAGTGGTAATGTGTTTAACAGTCTATGTATGTATGTATGTTCCTTTGAAGCACTATACAGACCAAACGCCTGGGCCGATTTTCATGATTCACACGTCAATCGATTCCTCTTAATCTGGCGAGTGACACTAAAGACATGACATTAGTGTAAGTCCAATATGGCGGATTCAGGACGCCATATTGTCCAAATTAAAAAAATGAAAATCACCAAAATATGTCAAGAGTGGTATCGTTGAATAGGTATTTAAAAATAATGTTTAGCTTTGTCTCAATGTTTTTCGATTTGACTGGCCGTTTAGGATGTATATCGATTTAAAGTTGAGTAACAACCATTCTCACATTTATAGGTTTTTAGGTAGCAGAAAACTTCGTATAACTAACTGTACGTGTGAATGTGGATGGACATTATATACTAATGTATCTAGTAGGCATCGATATAAATCAATAGATGTGCCCTGAGCACCTTGAAATTGGTAATAAACTGCGTCTCTGTATGTATCGTAAGTGGTTTACAAACAACCAATCTACTTGACCCCTATAATCGCTAGCGGCGAGATTTGCTGTGGTTCTACTTATTTTGGTTGTTGACACCGAATAATGATAGGTAAAAACGTCCGGCGTCCACCGCGTCCTGCAACCGACTAGAACAGAAAGAGTGAGTTCACTCTTCCCAACGTTGACATGATTGCGTGCGCCGTGAAGTTTGGGATGGGGCCCATCTTGGGTTCTACGATCTATGCTAGTAGGTATGTTGGACTACCTTTTTTTCGTACGTGCAGGAAATGTATTTACGCATACTCTACTGCCTAGACACAGCCGGGTTATGTTGCACTCTATATCATGTATGGATATGGTGCCCTTATCTACCAATAAACCTCCATGGGGTTTCAACTCTGCCGCTGATAGTGGGAACACGGAACCGCTCTCGGATTGCTCCGCCTCGGTCGCCCATCTCCAACTTCAAACTATTTAGTACTCAACGTACAGTATATAAATATCAGTAGTAACGAAGACATTTGGTCAACAATCAAAAGATGCATAATATTATGTTGAGCATATTAACATGCACAACATTGTTCATAACTAAAAAGTATAAAATAAAAAAATATAATTTAAAAACTCAAAAACCCGACTGCGTCAAAAGTGAACCAAACTACGTACTCGCATACTAAAAAAACTGAAAAGAATAAAACAAGCACTTAGATATCTGGTGGTCTAGAATTCTATAATATGTTATTGTATTAATACTATTGAAATATATACAATATTTTCTAATAAAAGAACATTACAACTGAACAGTCGGGATCCATTGAACAATTACATTGTATGTCGAATAATAATGGATCCCGACTCTTCAGTTGTAATGTTCTTTTATTAGAAAATATTGTATATATTTCAATAGTATTAATACAATAACATATTATAGAATTCTAGACCACCAGATATCTAAGTGCTTGTTTTATTCTTTTCAGTTTTTTTAGTATGCGAGTACGTAGTTTGGTTCACTTTTGACGCAGTCGGGTTTTTGAGTTTTTAAATTATATTTTTTTATTTAAATAAACAATAACATGTTAAATTCATATAAAAACTCATTAGTGTCGAAAATAGCGGGGCGGTGGAAATAAAGTGGTCTACACCCATAAAAATATAAAACCAGCGCTGTTTGGCCCAAAAATTACAGTAATTTATACGATTGTTCGCTTAACAGTCAAAAGCAACAAAACTTTATCGAACTGATTGATTGAACCTGTCCGATTATGGAAAATCTGTCATTTACGATGACATAGGCGATAGATCATGCGGCAAGCGTACGCGCAACTGTCAAGGCCGCCGGGGTCTTGACCTAGCCTCCTACAAACAAACTGACTGTCAACGCCCGTGACTCGCAGTGTGGTCTAAAGTAGGGACTGAAGCGACTAATCTAAGATGTAACTATCAGATACTAAAGTACCCTTAGTACATCTTATAGATTTAGATAGTTACATCTTGAGGTCTACAAGTCGAGAGAATTATCACGCCCCATCGTAGACCGCAAGGAGGCTGTCAACTGTAAACCTATAATAGTAAAAAAAGGTTTGACTGTTAATGTAATTTATCGTAAGATTGTTTGGAATTTCTGACAGTGATAGTTTAGGTATTACTAGAAGGTATTTTGTTGTGTGTTTTAGGTACATTGTACTTATGTACGGAAGAATAGTCAGTAACTGGGCTTAAGTTAGTGGGACACGGTGCTAGCCCAAAGTTCAGTAACCATCTGAAGACTGAAAACCAACATAACTACCCGGCAAGGGTCCTAGGCAAAAAAAAATTGGCAGTCATAGGAAATACCGAAGTGAACACTTATAACTCAGAATTTGATAGTTTCAAATAACATGAAAGTACTGTTATTAAAAAATACAGCAAAACTTGTTAAAAATTCAAGACAGTTTATTGACTAAAGAGTCACACCACAACACAAGTTACGGCTGGTCTAGTCGGGAGAACGGCGCCTGCCGATCCGGAGACCCCGGGTTCAAACCCCACACGCACCACTGTCTTTTCGAAGTCATGTGCGTAATGGCGCTAACTTAAACCGGTGAAGGAAAACATCGTGAGGAAACCGACATGTACCTAGAATCTTTCGAAGTCATGTGTCGTCCATCAACCCGCACTGGGCCAGCGTGGTGGATTATGGCCTTAACTCTCTCCTTGCGAGAGAAGACCCCGAGTCCCAGCAGTGGGAACATATAGTGGGCTGTTGATGAGAGTCACACCTCTTCGTCAGTGTCTTTGGAACATCAAATATAAAACGATGCCACTTTTTCGAGCTACGAGTAGTTTAATAGAAAAAATGGCAAGATGGTAATAGATCACGTAGATCAGTTGCACACTCTCCGAAGTGTATCTGATAAAACCCCGATAAAAAAGCAATTTTTCGGCGAAGTTCAATACTTTCAAGTCTTTTTTTACTGTCATCTTGTATTCGTCCCAAAATTTGGACCATAAAGGTAAAAGACCCGTATAGATTATCAGAAACGGTGGCGTCATTTTCATCAGCTAATAAGTGACAGGAATTATTAACCTAAATACGATGCAGTACGATCTACATTCAAACGAATGGAGATGGTATGCATCACCCATTCAATGCAAATTATTCTCTTTAGCAGGCCAGACTTAAAGCACAAACTGCTGTGGTTACTTGTCTGGTTTGACTCACAAAATATACGAAACCACAATTGATTCATATATTTTTTAGAAATGCTAAGACCAGAATATGTATTTACATGATTATACTGCAAAACTAAAGATAAATAAAACGTTGTTCTGTGTTTGTCAATTTCATTTTCTGTTTTCCTGACACTTGTTTCATCTACTATATAATGTAGGTAGCGTCCTAACAACGAAGTATGAGTAAAAAATGGTAGAGTAGTTCCAGAATTTATCAATTTCAAAACATTTTTTTTACTCCAAAAAATATTCAGAGATTTTGTAACCATTTAACCCACTTCTAAATCTTACTAATATTATAAATTTCAATGTTTGGATATTTAATAATAATAAAAAATATAAAATAACAATTCACAGTGTATTTACATCAGCATTTAAGGATTATATCAGCTATCTGGCTGCAATATTACAAGCTTTGCTTAGTTTGGGGTCAGATGGTATTGTGTGTGAATTATCCACCAATATTTATTTATTTATAGGCTATTTTTTATCCTGGGAAAATAACGGGAATGGGGACTACGTGGGTGAAACCGTGGGGCGCTGCTAATACTAGCCAATACGGATCAAATGAGACAACATTCCACACATCATCATTACATCATTACTTTTCAATATAAACACACAAGACATAAACAATTAAAAGAGATGGACAAAATACATCTCCTTGAGGAAGCCTACGAAATGGCATGCGATGCGATTCAATCAACCCGACACGTACGCATTAAACGCAATAACGATATCTCAATTCGCAATCCATATTTCTGTTTTTCTGTAATTAATTCTCATATTGATAATAATTTAAGCCCTCGCAGCGAAGCAAGGTGTTTTGTAAATAAATTCCCTTTTATCCGAGCGACCGAGGCTCGTTTGGACGACGTTAATGTCTTTAGGGCTTGATAAAATCGCTGCATTTTAATGCAGCGATTCTATCAAGCATTTGTTTACAAATGCTCTTTAAAAAACCTAAAAGTAGCTCTCAAGACTTTTTCTCGATATCATGATTCGGAACAACAAAACCCTTGAAGTGCGTATTGGTTTAGTCCACTGGGTTTTTTTAACTAACTATATTTAGCGTTTACCTGAAAGCATATATATAGCATGAGGTATGCTATTTCGAGGATAAAGGATTCGACATTACTATACGTTTGATTTCATCTATGGCATAGAATAGATAATACAGATAGAACGGACACTCCCCACCCCCCGCCAGTTTCAAGCTTCCTACCCCGCAAGAACGCGAGAAGCACTCAGCGACACGACATAGATGACACGCACACATGCGTAAATGCGTTCGAACGACATATGCGAGATGTGTGAGTGTAGGTATGTCAACTGCACCGTCTGTATAGATTTTAGGCCGAGTGTCCGGGGTGTGTCTATGGTAGAGTTTTTACTTCGTAATGGCCGGAGTAGGTTTGCTTTTGAGAACGAGTAGACCTAATACCATATAATAAGACCTAATCAAATCCTACGCGCACCACTTTATTTTCGAAGTAATGAGGGTGAAGGGAAACATCATTTTTTAGTAGTGGTAGGACTCTTGGCAGAGTCCGCCTGGGGAAGTACCACACCTTTGCCAGTTATTCTACCTAAGCCAAGCAGTAATAGGCCAACATTACTGTGTTCCGGTTTGAAGGGTAATGTTTCCAGATAAATTACAGGGTTTAGAGATATAACATCTTAGATCTCTGGGTGACGAGCGCAGTGCAGTGCTAGGTAATGATTTGGACTTTCATGTTCCAATAGTTGCATGTCACTGTGCTATTATGTGGCAGGCATGTTGCTTACCATCAGGCACATGTACTGTTCGTCTCATCACTATTTATTTAAAACAAAATTGGCAGTCATACGAACTGCCGATAGAAGTGAAAACTTATAACTCAGAATTTGCTAGCTCACCTTGGAAACTACACGGGTGTAACCGGAGGGCGTGGCCTCGCCATCATGGCATGGCCATCTAGAAATGCGTCAGCATTTTCCATTGGCTCATGCATTTCTAGATGGCCATGCCATGATGGCGAGACCACGCCATTTCAGCATTTTCCATTGGCTGACGCATTTCTAGATGCCCAATCGCCAAGGTCCCGAGTTTACCCGAAGATATCTTATCATACACGAGCGTGACGGTAGAATCCAATTTACCCCCCACGAAAAATCTGTCTAGGCGCGCCTAAAGAAGTTTCACTTCAAAAAAAAGAGTAGATGTTAGACAAAAAAAGCTACGGTGTAGAAGTAGAACGTCTACTTTTAGAAGAAACTTGTTTCTTATAGATATAGTCTAGGTTTAATTCCTCGGGAAACATAGGGGCGGGCAGAGTGGTTCAACAGTTTGCATATGACAAATGTACACTCAAAGTGATGGAAATGAATGAATGGGTAAGACAGAAATGATTACGGTAGCAGTAGTGCTTCGTTGAAGTCTTTTGGTCCGGAACCCTAAAATCACCTTATATCCCTTTCAATTACTTATTTGTTTTTTTTACTCCTTTCAAAATGCTCCTAAGGTATCTTAAGGTATTTTAAAACCTTCAATGAAGAAAAATAAAACAAAATCACGAGTATGCCTTAAATTAGGTTTTAGGGGTGTGTGACTTCCGTGATATTCGACCAGACCCAACATGTTTCAGGCTAATGTGTCATTTCTGCCTTTTCATTAGCATTTTATAGTCAACGGGTGCTAATACTGGTCCGCAAAAAACCCTCCTAAACGTGTTTTTATGCATTATTCATTTACATTTGTCTTAATAAACTCAAGATTTAACATGATAATAAGTACAGCTCTTTTCCATGCAATTTCCATTTATTATTATGAAACATTACTTTTGTCCAATAAAATTAGATCTTGAATTCGATTGGTACAGGATGCCGATGGCTAAGGTACTGAGAAAGAAACTTATTTGCCCAACTGGGATAAGGAAGACTGATGATTGTTCAGTATTTATGCCAGAAATACCGTCTCGGGGCCCATAGCGAGAATTAAAAACAAATTAAATGCCGTTATACCGATTTTAAGATTTACTCCTTAGTTGCAAACAAGGTACCTAAAATTACTCACCCAATTACTGCTCCCGGCGTCGTCCAAAGTCCAGTTTGGTTGTCAGGAAGAAGGAAGGAAGGGAATTTGTAATACCAAACCAGACGATATCGAGGCGACCTCTCGAATTCCCGTTCCAGCAGAAGCAACGGTCCGGCGTTGTAGAAGCGGCCAATCCAGTAGCCACTTCACAATTAATAATCCAGCACTAATCCCGTAGCGATATATTACAGTTAATAACGTATTCCCGCACAATTATTAACACTTTTTACCAGATTATATAGAAAACGCGTCTTTTCGTTCCAGCGAAAAACCGACAACGTCACTTCACAGCCGGCTGTCAAAACCATAGACACACGCTAATCGTCGGCCGATATAATGTTGCCCGATTATACGGAACAAAACCCCCGACCAATTGAACTCCAGGTCAATTTTAGAAAACCAGTATTTAGCAACTAGTATTTAGTAACTAGTATTTAGTAGTATCCGGACCCCAAATAAAACGAAATTCCCAACTTTGACCCGAAAGTGGAAATCAAACCAAAAAAAAACACTTTACCAAAAATAGTAATAAAATTAAATTAAATTTTAGCCACGAAAAATACGTATATCTAATAAAGAGGCAGGCGTGCCAGAGAGGACACCGCGCGCTGAAGTCTGGAACCAGAAACCAGAATCTCCGCCACGCGGGGTGTGCCATCAGTACCAGATATCAATTTTAAAATACGTCCCCTACGCCAGAGTAGGGGGGCCAAATTTGCCTCTTTTAATAATACTAAGTCCCCTTCCCGAGGGGCCTCCGTCCTATCTGTCCATTTTACCCGTTGTTGCAACAGATGCAAGTACTCGGCCGACCAGCGCCTCCAGAAGTCTTGACTTATTTGCTGCAATAACTGAAAACGGGACAGGCGTCCGGGCCGCTCATCCTTCCAGGGATACTCCGGCAACGCGGTTAAGGGCTGACCGATCAAGAAGTGACCCGACGTCAAGACTTCTAGATCGTTAGGGTCAGGCGAGATTGGACAGAGAGGACGGAAATTAAGCACTGCCTCCACGCGGCATAGTACCGTGACTAACTCTTCCCAAGTTAACACGGTCTCCCCGATGACACGGCGGAGATGGGTTTTAGCAGACTTCACCGCAGCCTCAAAAATTCCTCCCCAGTGAGGACAGGCCGGCACACTAAATTGCCAGCTGATTCCCCGCTGGGCGAGAGCCAGACTTAAACTATTATTACCAGAATTTAAAAAATTATTAACTTCGCGTAAATAATTCGCCGCCCCTCGATAATTTGTGCCATTGTCCGAACGTATTAAAGAGGGTACTCCTCTTCGCGCTACAAAGCGATCCAGCGCCGCGACAAAGGCCTCCGTAGACAGCGCAGAGACCAGCTCCAGGTGGACTGCTTTGGTGGCCAAACACACAAAGACGCACAGGTAGGCTTTAACGACCTTGGCGTTACGCAACGTCGATGACTTGACCGAGAAGGGCCCAGCGAAGTCCGTTCCGACCCCGTCGAACGGCCTCGAGGGAGAAATCCTATCCGGAGGAAGATCTCCCATCATGGGCTGCATGGTAGACGCCTTGAGCCTATAACAAGGGACACATCTAAACAGCACCTTTCGGACCGCCCTGCGAGCCGACAAGATCCAGAATTCACGCTGCAACACAGCGAGAAGCGCGCCACATCCAGCGTGCGCGTTACCGATATGCCGATCGGTGATCAGCAGGTCCACCAGAGGACCTCCTTTCGGTAGCAACAGGGGGTGCCTGCTGCCGTACGGCAGGTTGGCTTTCCGGAGCCGACCTCCTACGCGCAGAAGACCATCCTGACCTGTGAAAGGGTTCAACTTGGCGACCGCACCCTTCAAGCGAGCGCGTCCGCAGCGCAGCGCCTCAAGTTCCGTCGGAAACCTCTCACCCTGCACCAGCCGAAGGAGGTGCAGCAAGGAACTCCGACGCTCCTCCACAGTGGCGATCTGGTCACTCCTCCTCTGACGAGGGTGACGACAGTTGTGGATGAAGCGTTTAATCCAGCTAGTTACCCCCAACAACTTATCCAGCTTGCTGTAACGACCCGTCAACCAGTCAGGGTCTGGGGGCACTTCCGCCACAATCGCATGCACGCGGACTCCGGGCAGCTCCGCTCGCTCCGAGTCCGCGCCGAGAGCTGGCCAGGAAGCTTCTGGCTCCCGCAGCCAGTCCGGACCCCACCATAAGGGGTGATCAACTAGCTCCGGCGCGGAACAGCCGCGCGAAGCACAATCAGCCGGGTTCAACTCACCCGGGACATGTCTCCAAACAATGTCCAGTCCAATGTTTTGGATTTGGGAAACCCGATTTCCCACAAAGGTCTCCAAAGTGTGAGGGGCTGCTCTCAACCAGGCAAGCACGACCTGACTGTCTGACCACGCATAGACATTCCGGATGTCTAACGAGGTGGACAGTTCCTGATATACATGCTTGAGCAGCCGAGCAAGTAATGTGGCTCCGCTCAATTCCAGTTTCGGAATGGTGAGTCGTGTCCTGATAGGAGCTACCTTGCTCTTCCCCAATAAGAGCGTGACATTGACGTGGCCTCCAACGTCAACTGTACGCAAGTACACAGATGCGGCATAGCCCAGCTCGGACGCATCACAGAACCCGTGCAGGCTGATCCGGCTACAGCCTGGTGGCAGAATGCGACGGGGCAACGCCACTCTATTGACCGTTTCGAGGTCAGATATCAAACGAAGCCAAGTGTTAAGCGAGTCTCCAACCAGGGGGTCGTCCCATGAGACCTTCAGAGTCCAAAGTCGCTGTAACAGACACTTGGCTGCGAACAGAACCGGGCTGATCCAACCGTTTGGATCAAACATCCTAGCGATGGTGGACAAAACCGTCCGTTTCGTCCACGCGCGTGTGGCTTCCAGTGCCACCCGAAAGGTGAAGATGTCAGCAACCGGTTGATACTGCATGCCCAGAACCGCAATCCCGTGCGGATCGTCACCTTCCTCAAAGAGCCCGGGATCCTGCTGGTGATCGTCCGGGATACCAGCCAGGACGTTGGGGTCGTTAGAGAGCCATTTCCGATGCTCATAGCCTCCAGATGCGAGAAGCTTTGTAAGCTCATCCCGGAGCAACAGAGCTTCCTCCACCGTCTGCGCACCAGTGCAAACGTCGTCCACGTACAGGTCGCGTTCCAGAACTGCGGCTGCACGTGGGTACCGAGCCCGTTCTTGCTCCGCCAACTCCAGCAGTGAGCGGATCGCAATGAAGGGGCTTGACCTCAACCCATAGGTGTTGGTGTTCAACTCATACACCATCATAGGGTCCTGAGGACTTTCCCGCCAGAGGATCAACTGGAACCTCCTGTCCTCGGGGTGTATGACCGTTTGTCGGAACATCATACGGATGTCCGCTCCCAACACCACCTGATGCCTACGGAAATTCAGGATGATGTCTACAATATCCCGATGTAACTTCGGTCCAGCGTGGAGGCACTGGTTCAGTGACACTCCTGTCGAAGTCGGAGCGGATCCATCGAACACCGTCCTGAGTTTGCCTGTCGACGCTTTCAAAACAGCGTGATGAGGCAAAAAGTAGTGGTCCATGGTCGACCAGTCGTCGCGAGCCGGAGACATGTGGCCCAGTGCCTCATACTCCCTCATGAACTCGATGTACTTTTCCCGAAGTACAGGATCTCGAGCCATGCGTCGCTCCATGGACCTGAGCCTTTTCTCGGCCAATGATCGAGACTGGCCCAGACGCGGGGGGTTATCCCGGAAAGGCAGCCTAGTCTCCAATCGCCCAGAAACCATTCTCCGAGTGTGAGCCTGATAAAAGTTCTCACACTCCACGTGCTCGGGATCCAGCCGAGACACGGTAGGCGGCTCTTCGATCTCCCAGAACCTCTGCATGATCTGAGCGAGGGCCGTTCCCGTAAAAGAAGCCTGATTCGTCTGCTGCCACTCATCCACCATTCCCAAAATGGCGTTCCCGTAGATGGTGGGCAGCGCCATCAGCGAAGACTGATCCAGCAGTCTAGGCTTGCCGTTCATGATGTAACCCAGTACATCAGAACCCAACAAAAGGTCTACCGGACCCGCCATCCCGAAGCGGGGATCCGCCAACCTGAGACCCTTAGTACAGGACAAAAGATCCGGATCTATGTCCGCCTGAGGAAGCCAACCGACAACCGAATCCATGACGGTGGCCCTGACCGCAATCCTTTCCGAATAGGAATGTACGGACGAGAAGGAGAGGCGGGTCTGTCCAGCCGACCGCACCTCTGTGTTCCCGACTCCCCGCAACGGAGTCGGTGACGGAAACCTAGCCAGGCCCAGGCGATGAGCAACCCGGGTTGTTAAAATGCACCCCTGGGACCCTGTGTCCAAGAGCGCTCGTATCCGGACGTAGTCGCCTCTTGGACCCCAAACCCTTAACCAGAGGGTGGGCAGCAGGACCACCGGTTGATCCTGTGCCAAGGGAACGGAGGCTAGTCAATCCCTCCGAGGCCCGTCCGAACCCGTCGGACTACCGGGCCCAGCCCAATATGGCTGCCGAGTGCAAAGGGCCATCGGAGGGGGGGCATATCCGGCCGCCCTGCCATACCGAAAGTAGGGCGGGTGGTATTCCAGCCTCGGATGTTCATGGAGGGGAGGCGTGTACGCCCTCCATTCCATCGGTCGCGGATCCAGCGGCGGAGAAGGGTAACGCTGGGGAGGTGACCCCAGTGGCGACTCCGGTATCACCCTTCCACCTCTCCAGTTCGCCCGCGTCCGCGCGGGCTGTGAGGTCGGTGACCGAGCCGCGTGTAGGACGCCCCTTGATGGGCTGCCCGGTGCTGCCGTGGGTTGGGGTGGAGGGGGTGTGCTCCACGCTGTAGCCACTTCATTGTTGTACAATGCGTGGCTCTGCGTGGGAGCGCCCCCGCCCGTGGAGGGCCCCCTCCCTGAGGGCTGTCGACCAGCACCATCGCTCCTGATGCACAAGAGCTGATGGTGTGGTCCCCCACACCCAGGACACGGCCGTGCCGTGGGGCAGTCATTGTACAAATGACCCCCCAGGCACCCGTAGCACCGACGCAACCGCCGAACGATCCCTCGTCGTTCGGAAGTCGTCCGCGCAAGCAGGGCCGGACACTGCACCAGCGCGTGAAGCTGGCCACAGTTCGGGCACTCCTGCTCCGACGCACTCGTCACCGTCGCCGTCCGCTTCACCGCACCCTGAGTGCGGGGATTGGTAGGTCGCGGTCCTGTTCCGGCAGGGCCACGAGCTGACGCGGCGGGCTGCGCCTCCTGAGGCGCCGACTCTGCCATCCTCGCCTCCCACTCCAGGACCCGAAGTAGCTCCTCAAACGTGGGGAAGACCTTCGGGTCGGCGTGAAGGCCCCTTTCCCGCTCGAACCGGGCGCGCAACTCCAGCGGCACCTTGCCCAGCAGGATGTGGACCAGCAGAAACGACCAGTGTTCTACTGGCAGTCCCAAGCTGCGCAAGGCGTTGTACGCCACCTTCACGGGCGTGAGGATTAGTGGCCGCAACTGAGACCTCTCAGTCACCTTCGGCAGCCCCAGTATTTGTGACACGTGAGCGTCGGCGAGGAGCCGAGGATTTTGAAACCTCGTCTCCAGCAACTCCATCGCCGTGCCGAAGTTGTCGTCGTCCAGCTCCAGGTGCTGGACCAGGGAGAGTGCCTCACCCTCCAGTGACGTGCGGAGATAGGCCAGTTTCTCCGCCCTTGTTAAATCGGTGCGTGAATCCACGAGAGAGGCGAACATGCTCCGGAAGCCGCTCCACTCCCGCAGGTTACCTGTAAACCTGGGCAAGTCCAGAGTGGGAAGGCGTCCCACTACACCCGAGCCCGCATCCCTGATGACGGGTCCCGAGCTCGCCCTTCCCTGACGAGACCTCTCCAGCTGGCGAACCCTTTCGGAGACCTCGTCGTACACATCCAGGATGCGCCGCATGTCCGCCTCGATCCTCTCCATCTGCTCTTCAGGTGGAGACGGCCTTGCATCCCGCAGCGATCCTGCGCTCCTCTCAGCGACCTCCAGGCGCCTGTCGAGCTGTTCTGCCCTGTTTAGCAGCGCCTCCTCCCGGTCTCTCCGGCCGACCAATCTTTGTAAGGATTCGAACCATCGGAGCTGGTTGGCCAAATCCGAAGCCATTTTTAAATTTAAATTTAAATTTTAAATTAGCCTAAAGTTCGGACAATGTCACAACAAATATATCCGCAACCTAAAAAACCGGATACCACTTAATACTAATTTCCCGACAGTTTGGGGAGAAATTATAAACTGGGAACCCCCAAATATTCGGCCTACCCGGTATATTTTGCCAGAAAAATAAAACAAAAAGGGAGTATTTACGGCCAGCGACGCTCCTGCTACCAAAAAATGTTCAGTATTTATGCCAGAAATACCGTCTCGGGGCCCATAGCGAGAATTAAAAACAAATTAAATGCCGTTATACCGATTTTAAGATTTACTCCTTAGTTGCAAACAAGGTACCTAAAATTACTCACCCAATTACTGCTCCCGGCGTCGTCCAAAGTCCAGTTTGGTTGTCAGGAAGAAGGAAGGAAGGGAATTTGTAATACCAAACCAGACGATATCGAGGCGACCTCTCGAATTCCCGTTCCAGCAGAAGCAACGGTCCGGCGTTGTAGAAGCGGCCAATCCAGTAGCCACTTCACAATTAATAATCCAGCACTAATCCCGTAGCGATATATTACAGTTAATAACGTATTCCCGCACAATTATTAACACTTTTTACCAGATTATATAGAAAACGCGTCTTTTCGTTCCAGCGAAAAACCGACAACGTCACTTCACAGCCGGCTGTCAAAACCATAGACACACGCTAATCGTCGGCCGATATAATGTTGCCCGATTATACGGAACAATGATGATGAGGCTGATTTTCTTCACCATGACTAATGTAACTAGCGGTGATGACCTGACGAATGACGTGTATATCTGCGGTGATGAAGTGGCAAAATATGAATGTGATTAATTGACGAAAATAGATTTATGGCATGTTATTTTCTTTTTTAAAACATACAAATTAGTATATTGGGAATAGTTTTTACAATAATTTGTGTATTTTTGTTTCAGATGGAATTGAGGAGACACAACTCAAGCCGGACGTCTTTCCTGACCTACTGGATATTTTTATTACAAGTGAGTAGGAATCCTGTTATTGTACCAGACAAATACATTATTATTATGTAGTAGACATGTCTCACACGCTATTTAACCCTAAGCACAATATTTTAAAACCTGAATGAGAATGAGCTTTCCTTTAGTAAATGAATCAATCCGTTCCCGATCACATATAAACTTCTGTACTTCGGTTTGTGGGGTATCCCACAGTTCAAATAAAGTGTTCCTCTACCTCATCTCCTAGGAGATGGGATATCATCATCATCATCTGTAAATATAAGCCTATATTTACTGCTGAATATGTCCGACTTCCTATGTACGCCAATGTACGTCGCAGACAACAAACAGCTGTCAGTCAACGTCCCTTACAAAAGGACGAATTTTTCTCATCAGTATCAATTACCTCCACTATTTCCAAGTGACGAAGGCTATGTTGATACCCACAAAATTAAGAAAGGGAAGTTCCATCAAGGCCTGACGCAGCCACCGCGAAGAGGCTAAAGGAGACCTGAGAAGCCTCTCCTAACACCTCTAGGAGCCCCCTGGAGCCCGACTCAGGCAAAGAGGTTCACCTCGAGGCCGGTAACTGTTTTCCCCGCATGGGAGTGGATGAAGAATATTGCGCTTTACTGCTACGCAAATTCTAATTTATCGAACATAATTAATTACCTATTTCATACATTTTATCGAGGTGCAATTTTTGTGATATTCCGTGTTTGGCTCAATAGTAAAATTTGTGCATTGTGATCGCTATATCACGGCCCTTTTGCCTTTGATGCTGTGTTAGCTTTTAAATTATTTTCTATATGTAGCGTGTGCCCTTTGGGATGGGTTGGCTACGTACCAGCTGGAGGTTTTGGACACATTCGAAATATGTACGTGTTTTGAGGAACGACTCTCTTGTTCGTAAAAGACGTCAAAGTATTGAAATTTGCTACAAAAGTTGCAAGTTTATCAGTTTTGTTAACGGATACATTTTGGAGAGTGTGTAGCTAGTCTACATGATCTAATACTTCATAATCATAAGCCCGTGTTCGTCCACTGCTGGACACAGGCCTCTCCTATAGTACGCTACTCAGCCCGATCCTCGGTCTTACGTTTCCATCCCCCACCAGGCGTCTTTCGTATATCGTCATTCCATCTAATCTCAGGGCGTCCTGCACTACGCTTACCGATTCGCGGTCTCCACTCCAGAACCCGTCTACCCTAACGGTTATCGGGCCTGCGACAGATGTGACCGGCCCATTTTACCATCTAATACTTGCTTACCCTTTCCTCAGATGCTGGGTAGCGCGCGCCGTGGCGCAGAAGGCCACGGCCGCCTCATGGACCCCCCGGCGCGCAACTCCATGTGGCGGTTCGGCTTCCCCAACCCCGTCAACTACAACGACAATGAGCTCTTCTGCGGAGGGTATGCTGGTATGTGACAGGAACAGACAACCACCTAAGTTACGTATGTAAAACTAGCAGGGCCCAACGGTTTTACATGTTACTTTCCTACGATAAAAATTGGCCTATGAGCTATGTAGACTCTAATCTAAGTGTGACTGTTACAAATCTCAACTCGTTCCGTCGGACGTGATTGAGCAACAAACATCCAGCTTTCGAATGCTACTTATATTTATTATTCGCGATAACGCGAAAGTTTGTAAGAATTGTATGAATGTGACTGTACAAAAATCGCCGTACAAAAATCATGCGACAAGGAGAAATGATCGAGGGTTGCAGCCCCCTCTCTTCGACTATACTCAGTTGGACAGCTTACAATTGACGGCATAGTGCTGAATCTTATTACTTCATACCCTTCTATCATCCTACATAGGTCTCCTGGTACGTAAATTTTGTTCACGAACCTGTTGTATGTGCGTAAAAAGCCAAACATCATTATTGGTTCACATCATGGATGACCATCCAATTTTTCATGATTATGAACATGGCACAATATTTCTTTACTACTTAGTACAGTATATTCGATAATCAATCTAATAAATGATAAAAAGTACTATAAATGAAAGAAGTAACAAAATTTCTTTCTATTTGAGGGCGATCAATGAATTTCAAGTCTGATTAATTACGAGGCTGCCAATACCCAAGGCGTAGTAGGATACCCAAATTGTACCTGATTGATTGACGTTGACTTTGATGGATACCTTGAAGATAAAAAAAATGATCGACCAGCAGGCATCGCCAGGCCACGACGGATGATGTAGCTATTATGTCAATTATTATACTCTTGCCGTGTTATCATACTGTCAAATTCGGAATTGCACTCGCAATCATGTTTTTCCTTGTACTTGACAAATCAATCACTGGGGCTTTCCATTTAGGTAAATATTTTTCGTGCGAAGTATTTACGACCAGTACAAGTTTAAGTGAATGGAATTGATTGTTTTTTTTTACATTGTCTTACAACTTACATTGTAACTTGTTATGGAATAAGGCTCTTTGATTCAGGCCAGGTTTTCTTTACGGAAGTTTATAAAGGTACCTAAATGGATATTAAAACAAATACTTGATAGTAACGATATAACCATGGATATTCGTTTTTTTTTGTTTACACCTTTACTATGTAAAGTCTGCAAACAAATGCCTCTAAATATTGAAGCCGTGATTTATTTTATTTATGTCTACTACATGTTTTAATATTTCATTAGTCGTTCATCAATCTTGATGGATTGGCTGAATAATTTTTTGTGATATCCAGATTAGATCTACTTCAGTCAATTAAGTAAATCAATCTCTCATGTTATTTGAATACTTGGAATACTTTAATCTTGGAGTAGACGGGTTCTGGAGTGGAGACCACGAAAAAGGTAGCGGTTCGCGCCGCGACCGCGACGCGAGACCGCGACCGGAGACCAAGACAGGCACTTGACACTATGGAATTGTATGGGCGCCAGTTCACGCCGCGACCGCGACCGCGACCTGTCTCGGTCTCCTGTCGCGGTCGCGGCGCGAACTGGCGTCCATACAATTCTATAGTGTCAAGTGCCTGTCGCGGTCTCCGGTCGCGGTCTCCTGTCGCGGTCTCGCGTCGCGGTCTCAGCGCGAACTTGTACCTGTAGATAAACGTAGTGTAGGACGCCCTGAGACTAGATGGAGAGACGATATACGAGTATGAAAAAAGGCTGGTGGCGGTTGGAAATTTAAGTCCGAGAGTCGAATTCTGTGGCGTACTAATAAACATTTTCATTTTCATTTTCATTATTGTGGGTGAGACCTATGGCCAGTAGTGGACGAATGATGATGATGATAATTATTTGATTCTACCTTCCTTGGTAGTATTCCTTTGTTTGGCAATCCACGTTCCGTTATAAGTTCAAACTCAAGCCATTATCTTGTACGGAATTAAATGTTTGTAAAATTTTTTCTCTCCTTTGATTCCTCTAATGAACCATGAAGGCAACGCTCTATCTATAAGCCTATAATTACAAGTTCAGTGAACTGATGCGCGTTTAAATAACGTGTATCTTATTGTGCGATATTTGGCACAAAAAAGCGTGTAATTCGATTAGTTGTAAATAGGATTTAATGTAACGTTAATAGGATACAAAAAATCCATTATCTCTGAAATCAAGGCACACAAGAAACGTTTTATTATGATAAAATAATCAGTTAATTCATTTTCATGCTGCGTCGTTGTGCTGAGCTCTGCGGGAGCCAATTTTAACGGGGATGCTGATAAAATATATTTCACTTCATTTTTTTTAAAGAAATGATCATTATTTATTATTTTGAAGAAATTGTGTATGCTTTGTTGCAGAGGGATCGACTGTCTTAAGATTTTGGTCATTATTCTTTACAATATGTCTGAATTTTAGTCGGATGGGTTTATTTTACGGTTTCGCCCATAGCCTATGAATGACGTTCCTCTTGAGTTATGAGAAGATTATTTTCTTATCCGTTTGGGAAGCGTGTTTAAACAAAAACAATTTCCAGCAAATAAAAAGCCCATACTAAGTAAAAGTATGATTATCTATAAATTAATAGTGGTTTCAGGATAATAATAAAACTATTATTTTTTTGTTATTAAAATGGATACTAATAGTATAATATTTGATGAAAATACATCTGGACGTCTACTCTCTTTCTACGAAAACGTAATTTAGTAATAAACTCGCGAATTTCCAACGCCGAGTCCACTCCGATCCGTCGTTTTGTCCGTTTAAATGTTCTAAGCTTACTCTAAAGGTCAATTTACATTAGACGAGCGAATGCTCATTCTATCCCCACTGTATCAAATTAATTTGGTATAAACAAACGTAGAACATTCTTTCGTTGTTTTGTTTGCGTTCGCTAAGATTCTATGGAGTATCTAATATGGAAAACGCTAAGAACGATCTTTCGTTTACACTAAAAGATCGAGAAAGAATGCTCTTGTTCCAGCTCTAGCTCTATGTTCGTTCAGTTTAAATCGGCCTTAATTAGAGTATGCTTAGAACATTTAAACGTCAAACAATGTTGTATCGGACGAAACGAAGTAGAACGAGAGTAGGAAAGTCGCGAGTTTTTTTTTCGAAATTACGTTTTTGTAGAAATAGAGTAGACATCCTGTAGTAGTAACTCTCCTGCTTTCTGCTATGCTTTGATTTGTGATGTCATCGGCCAATTTGGTAACGTCGCTGAATCCAGACTACTACTTACCTCCGCTTTCTGGAACTGAATGATGATGAGTTAGGCGGTAGACCTGCCGGTCACGTGTCCAATTTTGCAACGTTTTATATTTTCAGTTCACGAGCTGTAAAAATTAAACACCTAATCTAAGTTTCCCTTCTATCGTCTAACGGCTTTGGCTTTGCTATAGCTGTCTCTATAATTCCAAGCGAAAACAAAAGAGAGAGTCATATCAGAGCTAAGACAGTTTTAGTTGGGCTCTAGATCCTCAGGTCCTCGAGTATTAATCAACCATTACGTATTCGCAGTTCAATGGGAGCAGAACGAAGGGAAATGCGGAGTGTGCGGAGATGCGTTCCACGTATCTGAGCCACGACCGCACGAGGCGCGGGGCATGTACGGCAAGGGCATCGTGACCCGGCACTACAGCGTCGGTCAGGTGGGAACCTCTTGTATTCCTGATCTCAGCATAAACATAAACAGCCCACTAAATGTACCCACTGCTGGAACTCGGGGCCTTCTGTCGCTAGTCACCACGCTGGCCCAGTGCCAGTTGGTGGAAGACACGTGACCTAGAAAGATTCATGGTACATGATGTTTCCCTTCACCGTGGTATTACCCACATGACTTCAAAAAGACAGTGGTGCGCGTAGGATTTGAACCCGGGGCTTCAGGATCGGCAGTCGCTGTTCTCCCGACTAGACCAGCCATAATGATCTCAGAGCAAGGGCAAATTACAGCATCGATTTGGTTGATGATACCAATTATATCCCATCGTAGAGCTGTAAAAATGCGTAAGATGTGTTGGAGATCAGAGTTTTAATAAGTTCCGGCTAGTCTAGTCAGGAGAACGGCAACTGCCGATCCGAATTCTGGTTCGAATTCCACGCGCACCACTGTATTTTCGAAGTCATGTACGTAATGCCACTTAAAAATGGTGAAGGGAAACATCGTGAGGAAATCGAAATGAACCAACTCGTGAATGGTGACATGAAATTTAAGGCCATAATAATTCGCCAGCGTGGTGATTTATTATGGCCTTAAATCTCTCTCTCTCTCTCTGCGGGAGAAGCCCGACTCGCGACGCGGCCGGCGTCGTGACGTCACACAAAAAATCATTACTAAAAAATGAAACCAAATTTTGTGTGTCTGTAAACGATAATGTACTAATTAACATTATCGCCTATCTCTTAGGCATCAAAATAAACTAATAATCGAGTATGTATATCATGAAAAAATAAGGTTTTAAAGTCCCAAAACCGGTTTTGCCCAAATTTGGCCTCTTGGGGCTTTACTAAACTGTAGCCGGTTGAAAAGACGCGGCTTGTATTGTAAGAGCACATCGCTACGGATAAGGCTGTTGCTGGTGACACTCGTTTCCAATAATCACTATAGCTATATTTACAACCCGTGGTTTCACTCGCGTAGCCCCGTTCCCGTTATTTTCCCACAATGAAACTAATGATCTGTTGAGACAATGACAACTAATGATCCCACAATGAGACTGTAATCTATCTGTGTTCTAAATTTCAATTCGATCCGTTCAGATGTTACGACGGACGTGATTCAGCAACAAACATTTAAACATCAAAATGTTTGCATTAAAAATACTAATAGGATAACGAATCAAGTGGTATTTGTGTTTCAGGAAATAGAAATCGAAGTGGAGCTGACAGCCAACCATCTGGGCACGTTTGTATTGAAGCTCTGTCCAAACAACAACCCCAACCAGGAAGCCACGCAGGAATGCTTTGACAGGTATTTGGTAATATATTAAACGCTTTTGAAGTAATTCAGTTTTTGTAGAACTGGTACAAAATCTGCCAGGTAAGGCAACTCATCTTTTATGGCTGTGCCCTAGTTTGTAGAATTATATTTCTAGCGAAATCATTGGAGCGACAGTTCTGGATGACAAGAGCAAGATATTTCTAGACAGTCATTACCTGTCTTGTTCCTGTTAATCCTGTTGTACTTTTCTTCTTCAACATATTGTCTATCACAGCTCTGATAAGCGTCGTTTGTGTCGTTGGGAGTAATTATAAGATAGTAATCTTGTTACTCGTATTACTGCAAAAAAACATGTTTTTATCGAACTGTGCAGAATGAGGATTGTTTCATCATTAGGGTAGCGATTCTAAATTCAATCCGAATGGTTCGGAATCGGAATCACAATCCCTGTATCTGTCATGCTAAACAGATAAGACAAAGACCCGGAGATGAGATTCCGTGTCGGATGCAACCGTATGGATTTAGAATCGCTACCCAGGATAATAAATATTTAAGAAGAAATTATACTATTTCATAGTAGGTCCTTCAATTAGGTACTTTTTTTATATTTTTTTTTAGGTTATTTTAAATGCATTTTTATACTTTCTAGGTATCGTATCCCTGTGTATATTTGTTTCGTTGTCAATCTCTCAGTAGGTATAAATTGGATAATGATATTTATTAATATTGTTATTTCAGATTTCCGTTATACATTTCCGATTCCCGAGAAGACCGGTTCTTGATTCCTCTGGACACGGCAAAGAAGGAGATCTTCAGGTACCGCGTGCGGCTGCCTCCATATGTCACCTGTACTCAATGTGTGCTTCAGTGGACTTATTACACAGGTAAATACATCTTCAAATACGTTAATTACTGGCATCTAATTTTAATTCCATTGTTTGTACTTAGAGTTTGTTTTACAACATGTAGGAATCAAATTCAGCACAGCAAGTTCAGTTAAAAGAAAGTATCGTATCATGTGCCACATGACATAGGTACTGTGTTATTATTGGAATTGAATTGATTCTTGACGAATTAGTGAATTACCAGAGATTGCTGTGTTGGTTACCATTAAATTAACTTGCTTGTATCGTCACTCCAGTTTGCACAAAATCAAATGAGTTTATTTATCATGTACAACAACGAAACTAGCAAGACATGTATGTGGCTGATGACTAGCAACACTACATTGTGCTGTTATAGGAAGGCACACATAACAGCACAGTATCACGTAACAACATTAAGAGTACGAAACGCTACCTTGAACTGTACTGCGCTCGTCACCCGTATGTTTTTGCTCGAAGTTTTGCTCATTTTGTAATAATTTTGCGTCAGAAAGATGACTAATTAGCATATTATGGCCAGGCTAGGTCACTATTTACGTACACATAATAAATCAGGACATTTCGCACCGTTACAATATATTTATGACCAGATCAGATTACAAAAACGTCGATTTGTAGTAATAAATTCCTAAGTTATTATACGCTTTATTAATATTTTATCTATACATGTATATTCAAATGTAAAAACCTACTATTTTTCTAATGCTCTCTTTGAGGCGAAAGGGCTGTAATGGTGTCAAAATTATCATTTTAGCAATCTGTGAATCTCAGACCTTAAAGTTTCTGATTTTGTATTTAGTCCTTTCTTGTTTTATCAAGATGATGACCTAAATAGTTTAAATAGTGCACCAACCGTGTTGCAGGCAACATGTGGGGAATCTGCCCCAACGGCACGGAGGCCGTCGGTTGCGGGCGCTCCGAGACGTTCCGGAACTGCGCTGACGTCAGCATCATCACCAGCACCGGGGGCATCCCGCCGGCCTTCGCAGGGGACCTCAAGAGGGATTACCCATTCTTGCTCTACTATAGAGATCTTAACATGCCTAAGACCATCTATCCCCTGGTTGTAAGGTAAGTTCTTCTGTACTGAGGAATGTTGAATTTTTTCAACTGATTTGTTTAAATCTCTCCGAGGGTTTTCAAGTTGATTTTGCGTGTCATGTATATTGTTTGTTTTTGTGTCGTCAGCTATCTTGATATGTATAACTGCCACCTGTATATGTTATTTGTTTTGTGTATTTATAATTGATCTCCCCCTATGTTGTAATATTAATTTGTCCATATTATTTATGTATTGCTGCAGTGTTGGCGCCCAACATGTTGTTTATATTAAAGTACATATTTATATTTGTTATTTAAAAAATATGGATTTTGTAAATATCTACTATTTATATGATATTAGCCATTCTATTAATTTATCTATTTATAGACGATATGACTACTTCAATCAACTACTTATATATTTCATCTATTTCACGACCTTAAAGTTTCAGAGATCCGCACGCACTACCAGAAAAGGCATCCTACGTCGTTAGGTAACCTCTTCTAACCACGAACGCAATTCTATGTTTTGTGTTATTAACTTGCTCTATAATATACATATTCTTTTTCAGCAACGATTTGTCTGAATTGGACACTGTGGAGGACAGTGATCTACCGGTCATTAGGTATAACTTCTTTGTCTTGAATGGGTGACATGGCCACGAGGTGATGGCAACTCTTTTGTAATTAAAGATGGCGTTGGTGGTTTGCATCGGGCCGTTCTTTTCAGGACTTATTTATTGTTCACTAGCAGCTCTCCCGGGTTTTACTTGCGTAGTTTCTATTTCTATTATTATTCCACGATAAAAAGCAGCTTCTGTGTTATTCCAGACTATAATCTAAATTTGAATCCAATATAATTCATATGATTGAGAAATAATCATCCAAACATCCCGACTTTCTCATTTAAAATATTAGTATGAGTATCATGTAGTATAATGGGATGGGTCTAGAAGGTAGACACAAAGAGATTTAAAAAGAAATCAAAATCATGGGTTTGGCGAATGGAATCCTGAATAATGTGAGAACAGAAAGTGTAGCCAAGATCAAGATGCAAAATATCAATTGAGATGATTTCTAAGCGCAACTTCTTTTGGGTTGCCAGAAAAATAGACAACAGTCAATTTGTAAACATAGACATAAACTTTTATTACAGAGGAGTGGAGGAATTTCGAACGCGAAAGAATAGAGATGCCTAATATGATGATAAGCATTTTGTTGAATCTCAAAAAAATTTGATCCTTGTTTCAAAATGCGACCAGGCTCTAGTTCGGGGTCTGGTCTCGGCCATATCATTTGCTTCATGCTACATGTTGTGATTCAAAACCCTTTCGTCTGTGTGCACTCAGTGTTTTACATATAAACTTAAGAAAAACACGAATTAGGGTTTTAACTACCGATACATCTGATAATGGCAAGAAAATTCAACTAAAGACGACGCATAAACTTTGGATGAACAAATATCTATTTGAGAAGACTTTGCGGTAAACTAATAAACGTCCGCAACTTGGTAGGTACACGTAGAATTAAAAAAAAAGGAAATCGACATTTTTCGGGATGAAAATGTCTACAACCTAGATATATGATATTCCAGGCTACAATCTAACTGATTACTTACTACATTTTAGTTTCATCCATCCAGCTGTTACGACGTGATCGAATAACAACAATATCCGAATATACTAAACACCACACATTTATACCTAATATTAGCAGGATCATTAGGATTTCAGGGTATAAGATTGGAACTGATAATTTGCTTCGATTTAGTTTCTGCGGAGACGATGAAACAGATTTTGATTTGGCAACGAACGGCCCGTGATCCTTTTGTGAATAAACTTCTGGCATGATTACATGTCTGATTCTTATTGTAGATAGTTGTTATGATCTGTGTTGTTTGTATGTGCCTAACCGAATGTATTTTGTGATGTTGTTACCCACTTACAATAAACCCCTCACCTTATTACCAAGTTGTGTAAATCAGTAATTAGATAAATCTACCTAATCACTATGTGTGTGTGACTAACGGATTATGTACATAAAATGTGTATGTACCTACTATTGTAAAAAATGTGTAAATAACATATATTTAGATTCTTGGTAAATTAATTTGAGTTTTCATGAACTCATTTCGTAGTTAGAGCTGTGAAAAAGATGCGTATAAGTTGTTTTTTTTTTTGTTGTTCAATGTCTGTATGATTTTATCGTTATGATACAACATAATAAAATTATATTGGCATCATTACAATGTGGTACAATAATCTAATTTGCTTTAGTTTTTGATAGATACCTATACATAAATAAATAAATATTGGTGGACAATTCACACACAACACCATCTGACCCCAAACTAAGCAAAGCTTGTATGATGGCGGCCAGATAGCTGATATAATACTTATATAGACTAATACTATGTGACGGGAAAAGACGTGGTGTTACGTCTACTCTCGTAACAAACGAAATTAACATAGAACATTAAAACTAACTGCAAAATTACTCACAAATCGCGTTTGTTTAAATTTTTTACGTAATTTTTCTACAAGGACAAAGATTTGTCCTTCCTGTAGATACCTACAGCTAGAGTTAGAAGTAAAATAATGGATCACCAAGATAGGTGCCCTAATAAAGGAGAACCTTCTCTTTCGATTTCAACGTTTATCTTTGGGATGGAGCATAATCACAATTTCGCCAGTGTCTTGTTTTGTTGATAGGCCACTCTTATGTAATATTTTTGATCGCCAGCAGTGGTGCAGGCGTGTGAAGTCAAAGTTCTTAATTGATAAATTTACAATTTACATGTCAATTAATAAAAACATTTTCAAAGTTTAAAATAATTATACTTCAATGTATGTATTATAATAATTATGTTTTTAATACAATTGTACTGACTCCTGTCATTTTTTTTACATTCTTATGCCATCACTCTCTAAAAATTCGCTGTAACTATAAAAAGTTTGATCGATAGGCCAGCACTTGAATCTGTTTTTGAAGCCTGTTCTCTGTTTGTGATCGTCCACTGTTATGCCCCAGGGACCAGGTGTGCGTGCCGACGCCGGCGTTCCGCAGCCTGCCGGGCATGCTGAGCTGGTGCCAGACGAACTGTCTCCGGTACCCGCCCAACTGTCCCACCGCGCTCTGCACGTGCCCGTAACTACCACTTTGTATAAATATATTATGAGGACAAAAGTAGCTCCAAATGGTTCGCATAATATTACACATGGTGCAGCTCGCCAGTTTACTTGAAACATGGCTGGCCACACTGCCGTGTGTCTAGATCTCGTGACCAAATGCAAATTTTAAGACACATTCTATTAATTTATTTCAGTAGTTTACCTATAGTTTTTTTTCTTCTACCGCGAAAAATGTTACAGTTGATAAACTTTCACTTATGATTTGTTTTGTCAAAAGTAAACTACAAATTTTTAAGGGTAGATTCTTTTTTTTTTGTTTTTGTTTTTCACATGATGAGTCATATCCGGCCCCGAATCCATATGGGTTCCACGCCGCTTTACGGAACTATTAAATAATAAATAGCTGACAGCGCTTCGGGATTTTACCAGCGCAGTTTCTGATTACGTTATTTTCCTGCAAGAAAACGAATATAAGTAAAAGTATGTATAGTAGAGAGAGAGAGTTGTCTCGCGTTCCTGCAGTAAGCGTCAAAGGCGGAACCTCATAGATGTTTTATTCGGTACCATGCTCGTACGTGGCATCGAGTCCGACATAACCCGACCGTCTCCCCAGGCGGAAGGGTACGCGTAAATGCATTTCTCCCATTTCTATTGTCATAATTACGTAAAAAAGAACCCGAAACTCTGCGATAAACTGAACATTACTCGTCCACAGGAACGTGTGCGAAGCAGTCGGCGAGTTGCAAGGCAGAGAAGGTGCTGACGTGTACTGCATGGACCAGTGCATCGTCTACCCTCCCAAGTGCCCCGAGAACAGATGCAGTTGTTACTAGAACCTCCTTAAAACATAGAAAATCCTTATAAAACTGTACTATATATTGTGGGAGCTAAGTACCCTGATGCTCGATGCAATCGGATTGATCTCGAGGCGGAATCAAACTTCGCGGTGTTTGTCATATTATACGTTTAGAATGACAGAGAGAGAGAGAGAGACTAGGGTTGTTACCTATTTCGTCCCGGAATCACTCCGACTGCGTTGTGAATCAGCAGTTAGGTTTTTTTTCTAAAAATGACAGCCGTGAAGCATAGTTCTAAAAAAACCCTACAAATTTGATATTTGAGAAATATCATAGAATGTCATTTGGAACTAAATCCAAAGAAACTATCAAATAATATTTTTTATGGCATAAAGTGTTTTTAAAACTTGTAGGTATTTACACATTTATGTGCCTAACTACGTAATTTAGTCCAACTTGAGAGAAAGGATAGTTCGATTTCGTTTGATGGGCTTTATATCACAAAATCATCACAATAACCGAGCGAAGCCGGAACGGGCAGCTAGTTATAGAATAAACGTTTGTAAAAATGTCAAAACGAGTTTTTTGAAGACTCAAGTAAAATATAAAGGGTCTAGAAACGAAAAAGGTTCCGTTTATTCTTATCATTAAAACTTCTTCGCCCCTGCTGGGTATTACCTGAGTAAATTGACTTAGAGTTGCACTAGGCGGGCAAAGACATTTCTTGTGTGCTTAGCTCCTAACTACTCCTAGATTCTGTTGAGAAAATCAGAATCAACTGTTTTATATCTCTTTAAATTAAATTGAAAGTGTGCTTACTAATAGAGTCTGCGCCATTTCATAAACTTTGATTATTGATACCGTCGCATTCTAAGCAATTTTAAAATAAATCGATACATATTATTCAACGTTTTCACCAAAAGTTTGCAGTGGTGGCGCGGATTTTATTTGTTAGACTTGCAAGACCATACCCGGAAAATACAACAATTTTTTAAATAGCAATATTCGTAACACAGCATTTGCCCTGGTATATTTTTTATTGTATCTGTAAAATTCGTCTTTATAATCAAATAGTTACTTGGCACTTAGCTGTCATAGACATGCATGTTGCTTACCATCAGGCGCACATCTTTTTCTTTGCGCTACTTAATCATGTACCTATCTGTTACATCATTTCGTTCTTATTCGACGTCCGTCGGTCAAAATACGTTAAATCTGTTGGGTACTTAAACCGTTGAAAAACGAGTCGTAGGTTAAAAATCTAATTATATCTACTAGGGTTTGTTCTGTGTTATGAGTTAGATACTTATTGCAAAATCTAGGGTAAGATTTTAATAGAGGTGAGGAGGCAACCTACCTATGAGATAAATAATAGCGTTCTATGGCTTATCAAACTGTGCCTGCCAAGCATGGACAAAACTTTCTGCTGCATTGTTAGATTTTAACTTAGGGCGTTTGCCTTCTTGCCTTTCTTTTATAAAAAAATAAATCTTTACGTTTCACAACTGAAGATGAAAATACATTTTAAGAAAAATTAAATTAATTATTTTGTACAGTTGTAAAATATAAATATTAAAATTTTGTACAAAATTAACGTAAGACGTAACGGGATTTAGTGCCATTGAATGACACAAATTCTTAAACACCTATTATATACCAATATACCACGTTCAGCGAAAAAACAGGTTGCTCTGTTAACAATATTATGTAATACAGGAATATCTACCATAATTGTGTAATTTATTTAACATCGGTAGAATAGCTACCTGTAAAATTCTTAATTTTCTACAAACAATGAGTAATAAAATGTATGAACAAAACCAGTCTTGTTTTAATTAGGTAATCCTTCCTACTAATATTATAAATGTGAATGTATGGATGTTTGGATGATGTTTGTTGCTCAATCACGTCCTAACGTATGAACGGATCGGGCTGAAATTTGGAACACAGATAGATTATAGTCTGGAAGAACACATAAGCTATATATAAGCTTTTTATTCCGAAAAAACAACGGGAACGGGAACTTCGCGGGTAACACCGCGGGGCGCTGCTAGTAAATTATATTTACTCAATCTTTCTATTTTTGAAGTGAAAACTTCTTTTGGAGCAGCACAGATCGATTTTTTGTGAGCTGTGAATTGAATTCTAGCGCGTCGCACTGGAATCTTCGGGTAAACTCGGGACCATTACCATTGGCCATCTAGAAAAGCTGCCGTATTTCTAGACGGCCATGCTCATGGCCAGGGCCGGCCTTAGCCATCTAGGCGCCCCAGGCGAGCCATGCCTCAGGCGCCCTAAAAAGATTTCCAGCGCCCTTGTAGTATCATCTAGGCGCCCCGGGCGAGCCACGCCTCAGGCGCTCTACAGGACACAACAATACACTATGGGGACGTTGAAATACACCCCCCCCTCCTAGGTTATTTCCCAGCGCCCTTGTAGTAACCGGCGCCCCACTAAAGCCGGCACTGCTCATAGCCACGCCCTCCGGTTTCACCCGCGTAGTTTCCAATGTAAGCTATCAAATTCTGAGGATAAGTTTTTACTACTATCTGCAGTTTCTATGACTGCCAAATAAAAAGAAAACTTCGGGTAAATTCGGGACCATGCCCATGCTCTTGGCCACGCCCTCCGGTTTCACCGGCGTTTCCAAATTAAGCTATCAAAGTCTAAGTCATAAGTATTCACTTCTATTGGCAGTTCCTATGATTGCAAATTTTTTTTTGTTGTAAAACTTACCTATCTATACTTTTGTACCATAACCCTAGATTTCAGCTTTGTCAAAATAACGAAGTCTGGGGTTGACGGTTGACGGGCTAACCATGGGGGACTGGTAGTCCGTAGTCAGTGTCCTACCAAATGATACAAAACCAACAAACTGTAATTTAATGAATAACTTGTTTGTGGCTCGATTTTAGGCTTTTAAAAGCGAATAGAATTCGTGCTCATACTGTTTTCGTGTTTCGAATCATTAATATAAATTTAACAACAATTAAATCAACAGTTTTTAATACATTCCTTGGCAAAATAAACCAAGATATACTAATCAAAGAAAAAAAATTACAAGCATTGTAGTGTCGCACATCAATGTCTTGTCTTTTTAGGACAACTAGTGATGTATAAATCTTGCGATTATTTTAATCTGGTGTAACTACGAATAATAATTATCAATCGTGTTCGAATGTTGTGAAGACTGTATTATTTTTTGATCTCATGCAACACAATAAATAAGTATGCAAATGTGAACGGGTATGTACGTGGTGAAACGTTTTATTAATTTTGAATTTTGTTTGACTATCCCTATTAATATACACTCATTCAATCCTTTTCTAAAGCTCTAAGTTTTTGACAACATGAAGATAAAATAAAAACATTACAGAACACTTAAACACTAGGGTGCAGTCTGCAGTGGAGCAGGGCCCCGGTGCTGACTGAAGCTACCGGTGCTTAGATCTGCACAGTGAGGAAGGTCCTAACGATGCGTGCTGTGTCGAGGATGACCACCTTCTGCATCTGACCCTTGATCCAACCGTCTAGCGAAAGTCTCTTAGGATGTTGGTCGAGACTTTTCTATACCTATTATTATTATGCTTCTCTTGATAGGTACCTATGTGAACAAAGTTTTCTTTCCGTATAATAAATAGTAGCACTATACGCAGCCGGTCAGCTCTAGCCCTTACACTTATCTTAAACCTCTTTTACCGACCAAGATGTACCTAAATTTCATTCCAAGAATATAAATATTCGAATTTAAATTATTAATTAGTATACCAAAACACTTAAATGCAGGAAGTCCATCCTGGATTCCTTGCTTTTAAAAATAATGTCATGGACTAATACATCAGATGGTAGTCAGATAGATAATATTTTGCATACTATTGACGTCGTTAAGCCAAAATGCTAACAATAGGCGGAATTATCGATTTTAAAAATGTTCGAGAGTCCAAGTCCGACTTAATAGTACAATAGCTAAGGTACAACACTAACTTTAGTTTCGTGCGCGGTCGATTGCGAATACATACAAAAGAAAGCGGTTTTAACTGAAAAAAGAGATTACTGCGTCTAAACAAAGGATTACAGAATAATATAAAAATAGTATCTTCTTGTGTGTGGTCGCTATGAGTGATTTACTCGATGAAGATGTGGAATTCCGAGGTGGTACTTTGCAGCTTTCCACGGACACCGCAGTGGAAACTGCGGGAGTTGATGATGCGGCTAACAGAGGCAACCAATCCCAGGGGACTGTCAATCCTTCTGTTCTCTCGGGAGCAGATTCCCTGACATCCTCTTCATCATCCTTCGCTGGTAAAACTTTATTATAACGCCTAAAACATCATTAAACCTATCGTTTCTTTTGAAGCAAGCTTGTGCGTTTTAAAATAGATACTGCAATACCGGTTTGGATTTAAAATAGCTAATAGTTTAAATATCTGATTATAAATAGATTTAGATTCAAGTTTTGCCGTAAATGTGCCACATTTCCTCTTTGTGCTTACAAGGAATATTTTGTTTATCAACACTGCTGATAAGAAATTTGCTGACATCGGCAATCATATAAATTTAATCTTTTTCGCCTGACAATGTATAAGTATGTTGTATTGATGATATGTATAGACATAGTAGGTGACCTGGCGTACATTGTTATTCCATATAACTTTTATAATCTACCAACTCAATTGTTCAAGTAACACAACACTTCATGTAATTTCTTATGCCTTATTAACACTTCATGTATTCATGTTGATGAATGATTAAAAGTAGTGTCCTCAAAACAACGGAGGAATAAGAAAGATTCATAATAAATGAAATTAGGAGTACAAAACAAAGAGTGAATAGATTTCAACTTACACTGATAACATCAAAAGCATTTAGTGACAGGTTTACAAAAAAATGGTTATGTGCTTTCCTTACCCGTTATTGGTAGGCAGTATACCATCTGAAGCCAACTACACTAGGTCTCATAAAAAAAACCCTTACACATCCTGTCTCACAGTTTTATGATTAATTTGCATTTAATTTACCCAGATGCACCCACAGGAGAGCAACAAAACACTGATGGAACTCCCAAAGACCAGACACAGACCGTATACCCTCGCTATGATGTGCCATTTAACAGAGAAAACATCAAAGATTTCTTCACGTTCCGGAAAGGTGTGGTAGAGAACGCTATGCAGGAATGTATCACAGCTCTGTTATTCCCTGAGGATGGAGAATACCTGGGCTGCTGGTTGCTTACAGAGTAAGTTATTAAAGTAGAATTCTGTTATAGTAGTACAGAACTTACTGCACTTCTGGACAAGCCAAGGTCTTTCAGCAGGTTATAGAGAGATTTTGCTGGTATACCTCTTGCTCCTACTTCTACAGCATATAAATTAACTACATAGCCATTTTTTGTTAGTTAATCTCTATATTCACCAAAATTACGAACATGTCAATATGAATTTTGCTACAACACAACCATCGACATTCAGACCCTAAAATTTGAAACATTTTGTTAAATGGTTTTATTGTATTAGAAATTAGATTAATACACATTATGTATACCTAACTATTATTACAATTGTTACTGATTTAACTGTAATTTATAGTTAATTTGTAAATCAGTACAGGAAATGTATTGAAGCTATTATTAATACTATTATATCGGCATGTGACGATGCACAGCATCTATAGTGAGATTGCGCTGTTCTTCTTTCTGGCAACACACAGGAAATACGTCACACTTCTGGTAACTTTAGTCTATGAAAATGGCATGATGCTACCTGATTTCCGGCTCTGGTCACCTGAGCTCGAGCTAAGGCGATGTACCCTCATAGCGTCGTATTCTTTCGTTGAAGCAACAACTCAAGCCGAAACTCTCACCGATTCTGAGAAAATTTCGGTAATTCGAATAGTTTATTCTGATTATGGTCATTTATTTGTCTAGTGTGTCGCGCGAGAGCTATACTACCACCAGCAGTAAGAACGGATCTATAATGGTGAATTAATGTAGCTGAACAATCGCTTACAACAGATTTTGTATCAATCTTGGCCGCCGATGCAGCAGACAAGCTCTGAAGCAGCAGGTTAAAAGCTCTCTGATATACGGCGGGTGAGACTAGTCTCAACTCCATTGGTGTTGCATAATATCGCACTTCATACACAAATTGAATGTAAGGTTAGGTAAGAATGTCATGTAATTCTATAGACAGACAAGCAAACGATTGCGGCGTAGGGATGGGAGGAAGCCCGTTGCTCTACAAGACCTAACCTACCAACTGATGCACCTTCTAGAGAGATTGAGTGTAACTCTCTTAGCCACCTGGAGAGTAACCTACCAGGCAGACTAAACTTAGTTGCCGACGGGTTGTCCCGAGGGAAATATATATATATCAGAATGGCAATTACTATGGCCAGCTCTAGTTTCAGCGTCTCTGAAGTTCAATGTACATCAACCAAAATTGTGAGAGATTACGTCACCAAAAATCACTCTGACAAAACAGCAGTGTTTCATAATGCGCGTGTATTTCCTCCACCGTATTGGACTCTCCACGTCAGAGAACATCACTTGAAGTCTGCGAAAAATACGCGCCAAGCGCAGGTGCAGCCTTATAATTCAGGGGCACCAATAATAGGACAAGATGTGGAGTGCAAAAGATTTTATTGGTGGCGCCACACGATTTTGCCTGTAAGTTTGCCGTTCCAGTTAAGTTAAACGTAGAATGAAACCTACTTAAGAGCGAGATGGCGAGATTCAACTCCTAAAACTTATGTACCAGCTTATGACCTTTGCATAGAGTAGTGAGCAGCTATTAATTTCAACTATAATTATAAACTCGCTGATCTAAACTCGTTGGGAAGGTTTCTATCACAATTGCTTAGCCAGTCACAACACTCTGATCTGGGTGCTCATTTGCTAAACAAACATGTTTTATGAGGAAAAGTTTGAAATTTATTTTCTTAATAGATAGAAGGTAAAACTCTTAGCTAGCCTAGATAGCTTGACAAAAGCCTTTTGCGACAACTTAAGTTGGAACCCAAATGACATGTTCACATAGTGATACAATGATCTATCGTGTATCATTACTCTGTTTGAAGTATCGCATGCATAGTTGTATAATTTTTCAGCATCAGGCACCGGGTCATATACACGTTTGTGACTCTATTTGTTTAATGCATGACCTTACTCTTTTTAGAATATCTTCAAAACAGAGAGACGAGACGAACTTCTTAGCATTCCATGGATTCGCCGTGCGGGTGCCGGGTCCGTCGTGTGGCGGAGAGAGAGGTCTAATGGACCCCAAGACTTGTGTGTTGGGATGGGGATGGGTAAGGCCGTAACATCATGGCCAGTTTTTTGGTTCAAAGACTGACACCGATACATGTATATTCAATCGGGTTGGGAAACTTTTGGAACATCCCAATTCTGTCAAAGACGTCTGTCCTATTTTGGAATAAGAAAATTTGAATTGAGAAAGATAGACACACAGCTGATGGTAATAATTCACTTTTCGTGTCAATTTGCCGGTAACTGGGTAATGATAATTTATTCAGATGGCAATATGAAGGCTTCTCGTGGAAGTTTTAGTTCAACGGTAGCGCCTCCTAACTATTTCATCTGAGTGAATACCGAATCATTTGATTCGAGAAATTCCTGGTTTCTAATATATACATGACTTTCAATTATTAAGAGTTATAATGCAAAGTTAATATTTTATTCTGTTTGTAAAATGAATTATAACCTAACCTACTTTTTACTCTTTTCTACACATAGCGTCGTCGGGGTCACCAGGAGCTAATAAACACATCTCTCACTATAGATGCTGTGCATCGTCACATGCCGATATAATAGTCAAGTTTTACATTAAATAAAACTTGTATTATTGAGCAGAGACGATGCACAGCATCCCTTTCAGGCCTCCTGTTGAGTGAGAGACTTCTATGAGGGTACATCGCCTTAGCTCGAGCTCAGGTGACCAGAGCCGGAAATCAGGTAGCATCATGCCATTTTCATAGACTAAAGTTACCAGAAGTGTGACGTATTTCCTGTGTGTTGCCAGAAAGAAGAACAGCGCAATCTCACTATAGATGCTGTGCATCGTCTCTGCTCAATAATACAAGTTTTATTTAATGTAAAACTTGACTATTATTGACATGCAAAGCATTATTTTATCAATAAATCTGAATATGAATGTTGAGAAGTACATAAGCGGATTTAATTATAGATCATTGTTAAACTATCTGCTGTAAAGATACCTTATTAAATTTTTCAGAATAACTCTCTGGGACAATGAAAAAGAAAGAATAGTAATACTGACATCGAGGCTGATAATGAACATAAAGTACGACTTCATAGCTATGAAGCAGCTGGACTTCAAGAAAACCTACTTGGATGATCTGGACACTATAGTTATAGGAGAGCTGGTCTACCCGCCGTCTTCGCTGGTCCCGTAAGTGTAATGCTTTCTTAACTTGATTTGTCTGACAAAACTAGCAATTTGACTGTATTCTCATAAAAATACAAAAAATAGGAATAATTACATTTTTAGGAAAATTACAAATAGGTACATTGTTTTATCAGAACTAGTGAGGTACAAAAGGTGTCTGCGAAAGTATTTATATGAGTTAGTGAGTCTAATTTATTGTCCCTGAAACAAACATTAAATCCCCACAGGACACATTCGGCTAAGAAAAAATATTATTACAAAAGAAAAGGCTGACTCCACTGTGGGTAAGATATGTAGCACCACAGAATAGTTTGGTTTTAGACAAGGCCACTCCACTATCCAGCAACTTACTAGAGTGGCCGAAACAGTTTCATACAACCTGAACTTAAAACAATCAACAGGAATGTTCCTTTTAGATATTGAAAAAGCTTTTGATACGGTTTGGCACAAAGGTCTCCTGCACAAACTAATCAAACTCAACTTACCGATGCCTCTAGTTAAGCTCATCAGATCATATCTATCAGACCGCAGCTTCCGAGTTCACTTGAACAAACATTCATCTTCCCCTAAGCCTGTCCCTGCAGGAGTTCCACAGGGCTCCATTGTGGGACCTATTTTGTTTCTTGGATATATAAACGACATACCTCTTCAACCACGTACTGAACTCGCTTGCTTTGCCGATGACACGGCATTATTTACCTCCTCATCCGATATCGACCTAATTATTGGTCGCCTGCAACTTGCCTTAGAGTCACTACTCATTTACTTTAACCGTTGGAAGTTCAGGATTAACACTTCCAAAACTGAGGCAATCATGTTCACGAGATCACGTGCTCTTCCAATACGTACTCTAAAAATAGACAACTTCAACATCCCCTGGAGCCGATCAGTCAAATATTTGGGAACTGTTCTTGATGCGAAGTTAAACTGGTCAGATAATACTGCTAGGCTTGCTTTGAAAGGTATTAAAGCCCTCAACGCGTTGCACCCTATCATGGGCAGAAAATCGTGCTTGAGCAGTCACACCAAACTACGAACCTATTGTACCCTTGTCCGGCCCTGCATAACATATGCCTGTCCAGTTTGGAGCAGCGCATCCATAACTAATATAAACAGACTACAGGTAGTACAAAACAGAGCCCTAAAACAAGCTTTCGCAACCCCGTTCCGTACTAACCTTCATAAATTGCATCGTACTATAGGTCTACCTAATATCGATAAATACATTTATAAGCTAGCAGAAAAGTTTTACCTTCATCAAAATCCTACTAGTAAAAATCCTCTCATTAACAAATTATGCAAAACTAGAATAAAAAATATCCCTTTTATCGACAAATATCACCGATATAAATTACCGCACCACCTATTTCTAGCGCGCGATGAGCCGACGTATAGCCACCACTCACCTATCACCTAGCAGCACACCCCGGACACTCGGATGCTAGCAGCCTAGCACCATTCACTTGCCGGACGACCGCCGCAGAGCGCGACCTTATTTGGTAATAAGCTGCCAGCGGAGCGCTCAGCGCGCGCATGGATGTGCGAGTGCCCAGGACGCGGCACACGGCGTGCCCTCTTGTTGTTATTTGTGGACGCCGAACGGCGCGCCCCGTTTTCGGTTTATTTACCAATTACCAAATTGGCATACCTAATTACCTACCCGATCATTGTTCAGATTTTATTCGTCAATAAATTTTACATATTAGTTATTACTTTCTAAAATGCCTAGCTACAACTAAAGCTTGCATAATTTCCTTACTTATTATTATGACTTGTTTCATCATTAAGTATAAACAATTTATTTTTTTAATTTTGTAAGTCACATTGTATAAGTTTTTACCCAAGTTATCTAAGACTTGAAAAACGTTTTGTAAACCACTTCAATGTACTACTAGGATTAAGTTATATACACTGGTAATTGTACAATTATGTAACTTCATATTAAATAAAGACCTTTTCAAATCAAATCAAATCACCACAGAATAGTTACTATGATCAGTTCAGTTCTTGGTTTTCTGGCCTGTATGACTTGGCCATTACTATGATGCACTTACAAAATAAAGTGATCTGTCTTAACACATAAGAAAACAAATGCACCCTATTTTACTATCTTAAAGGTTGCCTGGTCAGCCTGGTGTCAGTCCATTATGCTGTGAGACCACAGAAAATGTTTGATCAAGGTTGAGGCTCCTTAAGGATATTTTTATCATATAAGGTGCAAATATATAAAAAGAGCAGGACATGTGCCTGATAATAATTTACGCAGCTATTTTAGACCATGAAGAGTCCAAATCATTATCTAGCACTGCACCCACTGCACTGTCACCCAGAGATATAAGATGCTTGATAACTATACCCTGTACTTTCCTTGGAAATATTGCCCTTCAGACTGATACACAGTGATGTTTGCTCATTGCTGTTTGCGGTAGAATAACTGGCAGAGGTGTGGTACTTAGACTCTGCAATGAGTCCTACCATTACATGACTCCAAATGAAGTATGTCAGTGACCCAGGGCTGTTGTTTGCTGGGCTGGCATAGTTTGGTCCGGGGGAACGGCATGATACACCCCAAGGGATGTCTGTGATTCTTATGGCCCCATTTTTAATTAGAATTAGTACCTATATTTACATTATACATGTTATGCTTAATGTTAATGACATGCCATATGATATGGTGATATATTTTTGAAATCTTAATAGTTTGTTTTTTATATTTATTTTATGTATAGTAAATTTGCTCTTTAAATCTTAACAAGTTATAAAATGTGTTTTTTTACATTTAAAATCATATAGGTACTTATTTCACAAGTCATTATTAAAATGTTTGCATGCATGTGCCGGCCCTATGGTTGCTAGAATACTCTAATGTGAATTGGTCAGTAAATCCAAATAAAACAATTTATTGAGAGTGTTGTTAAACTTGCTAGTTGAAGTAGTCTAGCAACATCTCAATAAGAAAATAACAAGGTTAGTTGGTCTCAAAATAGCCTCATTACAAGATTAGTTTGCTGCATTTGAAAGTTGAAACAAAACTAGGTGACATTTACATACACTCTTGTTTCTGCTACAGAAACCATTGTAGTTTCAAATAGAGGTACATTTATAATACCAGTTCTCGTTTTCTATTTGATGAGGCTGAAAATCAAAACCTTATTTTTAATGTAAATTTGAATGATCACCTTGTTATTAGATGCGTTCCTAAGATATGATACATTAATGAGAGATTAATTCAATTTTATGTAAATTCTAATCTCACAGTAAACAATGAAATTAGGCAATTAACAAAAAAAATAAACAGAAAAATAAGCTTATTTTCTTAATATAAAATTAACTGGCAGACCACCCTCCACAATCTGAGCTATGAATGACGTCTTCTTGAATTTGATGCGAGGATCTGAACCCTCTCCCGGCACCACAGTGAAACGATGCAGGATTGCAGACAGGCCTGCTAACACCATCATCACAGCTAGCTTGTACCCTGAATAGAAACGTTAGCAGTTTAAAATCTTATCCTACTAATTACATTATAAAGAAATACTTACTACCAGTAGCTTACATACTTTATCGCCTATGATCTTGGGAGAAACTCCGATAATAAATAAATAAATAAATAAATAAATATTGGTGGACAATTCACACACAACACCACCTGACCCCAAACTAAGCAAAGCTTGTGTGATGGCGGATAATGTCTAGACACGGGTAGGATTATCGCAATTTTGTAAACGTGGCACCAAAATAAAGTTAAAATATACGGAAGACGTCAGCCCTGAGCTGCGCTCCTGCAATACTAACATTGTAAAATTGTAATGTACGCAATGCAGGAGCGCGCTTCCCGCGTCTCACCCCGCACGCCCCGCACGATTGCCCCGTCTAGACGGCTTCGTCGAACGTTTGTATGATTTAATAAACTGTGCTAATACTATAAACGTCAAAGTTTGTTGCTCGATCACGTCCGAATGGATCGGGTTGAAATTGAAATACAGCTAGATTATAGTCTGGAATAACACATAGGCTATTTTTTAACTCGAGAAAATTACGGGAACGTGTTCCGGTGAAACGACGGGCCTACATATGGCACAGTTTTTTAATCAAATGATGGAATAAGTAATTTGAAAACTTATCTTGGTATCTCATAAATTCTCATTTATGAGTACATGAAGGAAAGTATCATAATGGGAATAACCCACTTGGGCACCGCTTCTATAGCCTAGACCCTAGATCTTATCATAGCAGTGGAGTCAAAGCGCCTTTCGCCAACATTAGAGTCTCTAGAACGTCAACCATGAAACAGCATCGCTTTTTCGCAGCATGCTTTTTAGTAGTTGGATAGAAGAAAGGGCAAGTTGGTATTAGATCATGCATATCAGTTGCGCACATTCCGAAACCCATCCGATATAAAACTAATAAGCTAGCAATTTTACGGCTATGTTCAAGAATTTTTCTACGAGTATTTGTTTTTCTAGTTATTCAGCAATTATTTGTGAGTATTGGAGCCCATGTTTCATTTTGCTAAATTTATTTAATTCATTTTGCCAACGGTGGAGCTAATGTTTCCTTTTGTTTGTACAAAATGAGAATGATGATGATGATGAATGAAATGATGAATTGCCTCCAATACTATTACAATATACTTGCTGAATTGAATGCCTAGAAATATAAATAGAAAAAAAAAACTTTCACATCACCCCAAAAATATGAGCTTATAGGGTTTTTATCGGATACATTCCGGAGAGGGTGCAACTGATCTGCAGGATTGAATACCACCTTACCCATTCTTATGTCGAACTGCTCGTAGTTCGAAAAAGTGACGTTCCAAGGACTGAACGAGGACTTTCGTGATAAGAACGTCTAGAGACCTAGACTGTAGAATGCATTGCTTGAGTGGGTTTTCCCCGTGTTGGTATCTTCCAAGTAGAAAGTGAATCGGTTTCTTCTAGGTAAGCACGCTTCAACCTAGACCGCATTGTTGCTTAACATCACAGAAGATAACGGTCAAGTGCAAATCTAATATTTAGAAAAATACTTGACTACAAGATAAAAATTACCTATACATTTCTTTGGACCGTGTCCGAATGCCAAATACGTGTATTCTTCTCTACTCTTTGTAGCAAAACGTCGCGGACGAAACTCTTCGGGATTTTCATAGAATTCTGGATCGTTGTGTATAGCTTGAATCGGGATTAAAATACCAACACCTGGATCAATAGTGATATCACTATCGGGTATGGTATACTTCTCTGCGCAAACTCGTCTGAGGGCTCCGAATGGAGAACATAGCCTCATTGTTTCTTTAAAGACCATACCCAAAAGGGGCATGTCATCGATACACTCCATTAGCTTATTATCGTGCTTGGACAGCGCCATGTCTATTTCTTTCTGGACTTCTGATTGTATTTCTGGGTGGTAGGCCAACTGGTGTAAGGATGTGCTCATTGACATTGCTGTGCTTTCAAACCCAGCAAAAACAAAGAAGAACAGTTGTGCGGCTATAAACTGAAGGTCTGCTTTCTCTTTTTTATCTGCACTAAGCTTCGCAGATTGTTCGTTTTTTCTCTTTGTAGTTTCAAAAAATATGTCTAAGAAATCTTTATCCAAACTTGGATTTACACTTCTCGCATCTATGAGATCTCTGGTCATCTCCATGATAATATCTTCCAAATCTTTATCTATGATTTTTATATAATTGCCCAAAACTGAAATTCCCGGGAACGTTTCAAGTGATGCTTGAAGAAATACTTGTGGCGTAGATTTAACGAAAAATTTCTTCATCAGGTTGGTGAAGAGAGATTGTTCAGTTAGTGCAATACCGAATCCACAGGCGCCGATGCATCGTATTGTATATCCCACCATTAGGTCGTATGCCGTGACTGTCTTATTGTGCGATGCGATCTCTTCAATAGCTTTCTCTAATTTGCCAACGCAGTCAAGTATTTGAGGAGACATAGTTCTCAGTTTGTGCAGGGTGAAGCCTGGAGTGAGTTGCTGCTTGATCATTCGGCACAGTTCTGGTTTCGCGAATAAGAGATTTTGCGACAGCGGTTGTTTCGTCGTGTTTTCGTTCCAACCTCGATCGTGAAAACTTTTACAGTCTATGGTCAGAATCCGTTTCACTATCTCCGGATCCTTGATAATCAGTACCGGACTAGTTCCTCTGTAGTATCCCACAAGTTTTTCGCCTTTGTACTTATTGAGCATCTCCGTACCAATGTCTGGTGTAGTACGCATGACGAGGACATTTTTTAAATGGTTTCCGAAAAGAGGTAACGGCGGATCGTGCTTGACGTTTCTTTTTGCCCAATAATCGTGGTTTCTTGTTATGTATCGGTATACGAGAATAATGCATGCACTGGTAAGAATTAAGACCAACATCTTGAATTCACATTAATGTACTGCCGACTCAGCTTAATGGACTCGTTAAATATACAATGAAAATGTATTCTTTTTTTCACAAAATTATGACCGTATACAGTAATTACTAATTAGCTAATTACCGTACTGAAGGTAACTTTGAAGGACCTAATGACCTACCGTGTAATTGCTTATTAACGAGAGATGTGTATTGATTTTGTTTTTAAATTTGGACCTCTATATTTATCATACATAGTCTCTGTGGTCCCGAAAAAAATAATTCTAAGTTTTTTTTCACATTTAAAATACAACGTCTAAAATAAATACGTCGCTTAACCTCTCTAAGAAATCAATTTCAACTTACAAATTTGGCACGGTGGCTAATTCATCTCTCACTGTGCGCGCGGATATTCAAGTGCATACTTAAAAAAAGCGTTTTCCAAGATGGCGGCCTGGGGACAAGGGTGGCAACCCCGCAAGGTTGGGATTAAGCTTCCATTGACCGGACACATGTTACAAAAATAAAATTACGTACTCTAAAAAATTTAAAGCTCATGTAACATTTCAATGGACTATATTATGTAACCATAAATGCGTAAATAATATACATATACACCAAAGCAAAAGTTTTAAAATGTGTTATGTAAAATATAATACTTATGTTTGCAAATGCAAAATATAAAACTAGATTTATTTTCATAGAAATTTAAAAGAAAGGCATAAAAAGCTGTATTTATTTAATTCCCGTAATAATTTAATTTTCCTTCGTAAAGATAAGCAAAATTATTAAACAAAAGTATCAATTTCGTAATCAACTCCTGTCTAATTATAGTGATGTCCTGTGCAATCCCAAGATTGAGTTATTGGTCTTTCTTCTCGTCACCTCACTAAATTATAAACTATAAGAGATGAAAAACAAGTTAATCATCTTATCAGGGTTATTTTTTAGATATAAGATATTTATAATTAGGTAGGTAGATATTCACGTACCTGTTTAAAAATAATATTTTGGGTATTTTTGTATCTATACCTAAACATTAATAAAAGTAGAAACTATGTACCCATTTTCACGAAAATTGCGAGGACGATTATGTAGATGTTTGTAGAATGCTGTTTTTTAGAGTTCCGTAAAACGTAAAAACGGAACCCTTATAGATTCATCATATCTGTCTGTCCGTCCGTATGTCACAGCTATTTTTTGCCGATACTATAAAAACTACCCTGAAGTAGATGTACGAGGGTCAAACTGAAAGTTCTTAGAACTGGCCACTTATAAACAATATAGTAAAAAAATAATTCTATAATTTGAAAATAGAACTCTTTGCCAATATTACTGAGTATATACTTCATTCATTTGTCATTTGTTTTACGATTTGGCGGCAAATTGAAAATTGTCTGTGTCACGTCAACATGAATTTAACACGAGAAAATTTTCGTGCAATGATTTTTTATGACTTTCGATGTCATTTAAGTCAACAAGAAAGTTATGATAGACTACGATTGGCCTTTCACGATGAAGCCCCATCTCGTGCGACTGTTTACAACTGGTTTAATTAGTTTAAACGTGGTCGCACTAATCTCACTGATGATTTACGTGAGGGACGGCCTTCTACGGCGACGACTGAAGATAACATCTGTGTTGTGCGGCGTATGATAGAGACTGACAAAAGAGTGACCTATCAGCAGATTCGGACAAGCTTAGGAATCGGTATGAGTCAAGTGCACAAAATCCTACACGAACATTTAGCGGTCAGGAAGCTTTGCGCCCGGTGGATACCTCATAATTTGACTGAGGCTCAAAAACTCCATCGTGTGGATTGGTGCCGTAAAATGATTGAAAGATTTAACGGAGGTGACTCAAATGCTGTGTTCGACATACTAACAGGTGACGAAAGCTGGATTTACTGTTATGATCCTGAAACCAAAAGACAATCTGCTCAGTGGGTGTTTCCTTTCGAGGAGTTGCCAGCTAAAGTGAAGAGAGATCGAAGTGCGGGGAAAAAAATGGTGGCCTCGTTCTTTGGAAGGATAGGTCATTTCGCAACAATTGTGTTAGAGGATCAAAAAACAGTTTCTGCAGAATGGTACACTACCAATTGTTTGCCACTTGTCTTGGAAAAAGTTCGAGAGAAACGACATCGCAGTAGGATCCTCCTTCACCACGACAACGCCTCATCGCACACCGCCAAGCGAACGATCGACTATTTGGCGACATCAAACGTTGAATTACTGGGTCACCCGCCGTATAGCCCCGACCAAGCGCCTTGTGATTTTTATTTATTTTCAAAAATTAAAGTAAAACTTAAAGGAAAGCGGTTTATGAATGCTGAAGAAGCGGTGGCTGCGTATCGCGATGCCATTGAAGAGACCCCTAAGGACGAGTGGGCAAAGTGCTTTTCCCAGTGGTTCCATCGCATGCAGCGGTGTATTGACGTGAATGGACAATATTTTGAAAAGATATAATAAAACTAATAACTGGCTAATGTAATCAGTTTTTGATTTTCTAAGAACTTTCAGTTTGACCCTCGTATTCTGTGAACCGCATTAAGATTTTTACACAAAAATATGTAAAAAAAAACAATACATTTTGGGGGTTATATACTTAGAATTGAAATACATTTTTTTTCATCAAATCTATAAGAGTGTTTATCGATTGGTCTTCAAAAATGATGTTGAGTTTTCAAATTTCATTTTTTTCTACACTGAATAATTTGCGCGAGAGACACTTCCAAAGTGGTAAAATGTGTCCCCTCTAACTTCTAAAATAAGAGAATATTAAAACAAAAAAAAAAAATGATGTAAATGATGCATACTCCATGCAAACTTACAACGAAAATTGGTTTGAACTCGATCTAGCGAGTAGTTTTTTTGTACGTCATCAATACGCTATTATTAAAACTTCGATCAAAGTTCACCGAACGACAAGAACTTATGTATTATGTTACTTGGTGCTACGGAACCCTTCATGGGCGAGTCCGACTCGCACTTGGCCGCTGTTATTTAATTATAGAAAAAATATATAATCAATGAAAAAAACATTAAACATACTACCATGTTTTTGACAGACATTTTGTTTATTTAAATTCTGATCGAATTTCGACCACAGAGCAACCAGGTACAAGTTATTTAAAAAACTTGTAAGTTACAGTAGTACTTATTGGCAAAGTCCATCTTGAGAAGTACTACTCCTGTAATAATTACAAGCAGTGCCCCGCGGTTTTACCCGCGTAGTTCCCGTTCCCGTTTTTTTCGAGATAAAAAGTAGCATATGTGTTCTTCCAGACTATAATCTATCTATGTTCCAAATTTCAGCCTGATCCGTTCAGTAGTTTTTACGTAAAAGAGTATCCATACTTACAAATTTTCGCGTTTATTATATGTATTAGTAAGATTTTTAAAACGCGCAACTAACACTTCTGCGCAGGCCCAAAGTTGGCCAGGCAATAGACGCAAATAGGGCTAACAGCAAAGCCCCTTTTAAAAATAAACCTCAAAACTAACTTCAGTGCGACGAAATTTGGATGTCACGCAAAGACACAGCTTTCATCGATAGTCACTTTTATTCCTGGTGCGGTTTTAATTCCATGTTTTAGTACCTAGTTGACTCTTTGCATAGTCCGCCTGGGGAAGTACCACACCTTTGAAAGTCATTTTAAAGTAGGTAAATTTTAAGTTTGCCAAGGGTAATGTGCAAATATTACTGTGTTCCGGTTTGTAGAGCAATGTTTCCAGAGAATTTACAGGGTGTAGATATCATCATATATCTCTGGGTGACAAACGCAGTGCAGTGTTAGGTTATGATTTGGACTCGTCGTGTTACAAAAGCTGCATGATACTGTGCTGTTGTGGGTTGGCAAATTGCTTACCATCAAGGACGTGAATTGCTCGACGACCTGTATGATATTTTGTGTGTACATTCACCGTATCACCACGTCTGCTACAAATAAATTAATATTTGCATTGTATCACATTATCACATGTTATTGAAGGTATGAAGGTTCACCATGTTTTTTACCTGAGAGCATGCATGTACATAAATATCGGTATCTATACATAAGTGCTAATGTGTACAACATGGCCTCGTGGCTTAGTTGGAAGTCTGCCTGCGAAGTCGTTGGTTGGGTTAAATTCCCACTCAGTACAAATATTTGCGCTATGTCTATGTAGGTAAAATAAGTATGTATTTACCACCATATCTAGACACACGTTAGTGTGGCAAGCCAAGTTATCCCAAGGTGGCTATCATAGTATACAAAATTTCAAAGTTTCGGCAAGGTATTGTGTGTGAAATGTCAATCACTGTTTATTTATTTGTATCTATGTGGTATGGTCAGCCGACTGAATGGTCTCGCGACGGGCGTGTCGACGGTGGTGAAGGACTGCGTCATCGACCGCCTGTGCCGGAGGCCTAGCCCCGAGGAGGATGCCCACCCGCGGCCCGCCGCCAGTTCACTGTTCGATTACAAGTATTTCGAGCCTAGGTACTATTCTGTTGCCGTAGAGCGCCCCGTCAGCTTCGTACCGGCTTGTTTTGTTTTGTGTTTTTTAGGCTTCTGTAGTGTGTATTATTACTAGTCTTAAATTTTTAGTTTTTATGCATGAATAGTTAAGTTGTTAGTTAAAAAATGTTAGAAGATGTGGCTCGCGATATTGTGTGAATTAATTAGTCGTGAGTTTTTGCTGCTTCCGTACTAATAGTTGAGTTGTTTGTGGAAGAAGATTGCCGAAGATTGCAGAAGATGCCCTCAATATTGTGTAAAATTGATAAATTTATATCAATACAATATCAATCTATCTATATATATATATATAAAAGCGAAAGGTCACTCATTAACGAATCTCAGAAACTACAAATGCTAGGAATCTCAAATTTTGCACGGAGGTTCCTTTTAGCACGTAGGCACTCACTAAGACAAGGTTTTGCGAAATTCAACCCCTAAGAGGGTGAAACAAGGGATGGACGATCGTATGAAAATTCCGTCATTTTCAAAGTTATAACACAGATAAACTAAATCCCAAGAAAAGACTCCTAAGCCTCTTTTTATTATGGTAAAAAGGTTGAAGAGGTTGAAATGTGGGATGAAAGTTTATATGGAGATTCACAATTTTTGAAGATATAAACTCTTTTAAGCCTGAACCGATTTTGATGAAATTGTATAAAAATGTTTTAATACAAGCTGATCTTAGTAAATGTAAATGATATAAATTGCATGGGTGTACAAATACTGCCTCAGTTACATTAATAAATACCTATTTCGGGCGGACGAAGTCGCGGGTAAAAGCTATTTGTATAATATTCACAAAATGTCTGATGTAAGTAAGTAGAAATTAAATTGAACGTATTTTTTAAAATTAAATTAAAGTTCTAACGTACAAATTGTAACTGGCATACATATCTTGAAAATGACTGCGCAATTAATGAGGAGTTTTCAAAATACAAGAAACCGATCAAAAATAGTCTTCAATGAGGCAGGGGTTTTCTAAATGAAAACACTGACTGGTCAGTCAAAAATAGTTCTAAGTTTCGTCAAGTGTGGCGCTAATGTCTCTTTATAAATGTGAACGTATAAAAATATTAATAAATACTCATATCAATATGTAAGTACCTGGGTGACCGAGCTTTGCTCGGTTTAAATACTAAAAATACCCAAATACCTACAGATAAAAGGCTCCAAGTAATAGATTTTCTTAAAAAAAAATTAAACTTGAAAAAAAAGATACCGTTTGAATTCGAACCCGGAGTTACTAATTCGTGACCGCCATGACCGCCCGACTTCTCGTCTGAGCTATTATGCTGTCGCGCCACGCGGCGAAATTTACCTACGCATTCTAATGTCTAATGTGACAGTTTTTCATTGTCTAAAAACGCGCCTAATATGCGATTTTTTTAAATGAAACCTAGTTAGATCGATTTATCGTCCCCGTAACCCCCGTGCATACATAATTTCATCAAAATCGTTCGAGCAGTTTCCGAGATCCAGATTCTATATACATATGTATATTTATACAAGAATTGCTTAAATATACAAGAATTGCTCGTTTAAAGGTATAAGATTTAGCTTGACACACGTCTTGGCATTGCTGTACTTGATAAATAAATTATGTTAGTTTCTTTTTCAAAATAAAACGTTAGCGCTACGTTTGGTGAAATTGCGATCTGTAAATATTGGCCCTTTATGTGCATCCTACGAACGCTTCATTGTGGCAAAGGTAGCGTTGATTGATTAATTTCGTTACAAAAATTTCAAAAGCAAATTTCATTTTCAATAATTTGACTTACTGTTTCACCCATTTGTCTGCTTTGTCTCTTATCTGCCATTCTGAACACGTCTCATGGGCTCTGCAGTGTTCTTCCGAAAACGTCTCGACTGCTGTAGTATTAGGCGCGGGACAAGTGGCGTGTGGCGCGGCGTCAGCGTCACTTCTTTAATAGTTCATACAAAATGTATAGAAGTGGCGGGGCGCGAGACAAATACAAGTGGCGTGGCGCGGGTGCGGCGCGGGCGCCGCTTCCAAGCGAACGGCGCCATAACAAGACGCGGCGCAGCCCGCGCCACACGCCACTTGTGTTTGTCCCGCGCCTTAGACAGTATGCTTTATTTTTATTACTAAGACATTTTTTTAAGACAAAATCTATTCAAAGTATCGGTCGTTTCTTAACCAGTTATTTATGTATTGAAATCAGTACCTATACAGGATATAATGGCCATCTAAATGCGTTTTAATTATCTCCGATTACCGACGATTTATGTTTTTTATAATCGTTTCTATAAGTTCTAAACACGGCAGTTTTAAAGTTATATCGTAAACATATAGGATTTAGGGCGCCTTCACATTAGGTCGCATCAGCGCGGCAGCCGCGCGACAGCAGCGGATGCCTTCTCATTACAAGTACAGCGTACAGCGTTTGCAACACTGACTCGATGCCGACTGATTGCGCGCGGCTGCCGCGCTGCCGTCCGCTATGACAATTACGTGTCGTGCGTCTGTCGCCCTGCTCTTTTTAGTATAGAAGTTTGCCGCCTGTGAACAGCGCGACTCGCGCTGCGACTACCGCGTTGCTGCCTCGCTGCTTGCGACATAATGAGAAGGCGCCCTAAATCACGATCAGAATGATTTATTATATTATTATTTTATATTTTATTTTATATTATTTTATTAGTTCGATGTTTCGGCAGCGTCACAACCGCCGTGGTCACGAGAAGACTGTTGCGTTGACGTGGCTTTGACGGTGTTATCACCGTGAAGAAACCAAATGCGGCATGTTCCAATAAATACATGTTTCGAGGACATGCCTCACTCTCCAATCCGCACTTGGCCAGTGTGGTGTATTATGGCCATGTTTCTCTCCTTGTAGGAGTAATTAATATACGTTTATTCTAGTCTTATTTAAATTAATGTGTTCTATGTAACTTAAAAATAATGTTTTTGATTTGTGTTGCAGGCTTGACTTAATTGTTTGTGAGTAATAAATTGCATGATGTAGAAATGTAGAGGTGAAGTTTAGATGATTGTAATAATTGCATTATTTCAATTTAGTTATTACACTATATTTAAAATATTTAGTAGTTTGAAGCTGTGCTTGTGTTAAACAATTAATTAAAAACCTTTCATCATATCATCGTAATTAGTATCAAACTATCAGTCCACTGTTGGACATAGGCCTTTTCCATAATGCATCACTCAGCCACGTATGACATTCATGGCTGAGTGATGTATTATGGAAGCGGCCTACCGTCAAATTTAAATACGGTTGGTTTAAGCTAACGTCGTTATATTATAAACTAGCCTTACACACACACTTTTCACCATATTTGACAAACTTTTTTACTATTCTATAGTATCATATATCGTAGTAGAGTACATAGCTTGGAGCCTTGCGCCGTCTACGCTAGGCCAAAATTCGGTAAGCGGTAAGATTCCATCTAAACAAAAATGAATTCATAAACATATTTATAACATGTTTCCAGCGAACAGGGCATAGAGTTAAAACATCTTAAATCTCTGGGTGATGAGCGCAGTGCAGTGCTAGGTAATTATTTGGACTCTTTGTGTTACAATAGCTGCGTGTCACTGTGCTGTTATGTAGCAGGCGTGTTGCTTACCATCAGGCACATGACTTGCTCGTATCATTACTCTATTATATAAAACAAACAAAAATCTACTAACCCACCTCGAACAGCACCCGGTGCAAAAGTGCCTATTATACTCGCTGCATGGCCTCGCTGGATTGTTATGGCCGCCCTTTGCACCAAGTGCGAGTCGGAGCTTAATTTCGGAGTGATTTTTCACCTCGTTCACTAAACTTTCGGCCTCAGTTCCCCAACTACCTAAAGTCTCCACAATAAATAAAATAAATGTAAACATGATTTCAGAGAAAGGAACTTACGCGGCGTCCGTCTGATGTGGAACAAAGGCGAGCCCCTCCCGCTGAAGACGGTGTGGAACCCGTTCAGCCAGGACGTGCCCTACCTGACGTTCGCCTCGCACCCCATCTACTGGTACAAAGGTGAGGAAGGTATTGTATCCATAACATTTACTAACTGCTTTTCGGAATGGAATGCTGGTTGCTAACGTAAAACTAATCGAGACAATGAGTCGATCAAAAATATACCGTTCTAATTAGTCCGTCAGGTAGATTGTAGAAAAATATGGGACACGAATTTTTATTTATCAAATTATAAAAAATCGATATAGATTATCAAAATTCCGGAGTAGGACAACTTTGAAGCACTACATCTTCATCATTTTTGAAGTGATAACTTCTTTTGGCGCGCCACTTACAGATTTTTCGTGGGCTGTGAATTGAATTCTTGCGTCACGCTCGGGAATGATAAGAAATCTTCGGGTAAACTCGGGATCATGGCCATTGGCAATCTAGAAATGCGTCAGCATTCCTCATTGGCCATCTAAAAATGCGTCATAATTTCTAGATGGCCATACTCATGGCCACGTCCTCCGGTTCCACACGCGTAGTTTACAAAGAAAGCTAATTCTGAGTTATAAGTTTTCACTTCTATCGGCAGTTCCTATGACTGCCAACTCTTTTCATCCAATTATTAAAAATCTTTATCAAAATTCCGGAGTGGAACCTCACTCGCAAGTTTGAAGCACTATATCGCCATCATTTTTTGTTTGTGAAACAAAAGGAACATATTTTTAATAGTCTAAGTGACGGACTAATTACTTTTTTACATCGATATTTTTTTTAGTAATTATGTCTATTATAATATTAACTTGATTGCTCAAATATTATGTTAACCTATCACTGGTATTCACTTCATTTACTAATGTAGTGAATACCAGTGATAGGTTAACACTAATAGTGATATGTGATAGTGATAGACAATGCTTTGTCTTGCCGTTGTTGTATGGTGAAGCAAGATTCCGGTATTTCATGCAATTTCTAGCACCATGTTCGCGGTACATTCGGTGAGGTTAAGTCATTAAAGGTGCATTAAACTGCATCGAAATGTCAGGAACTCAATCCACTATATTTATATAGTCTGCAATACAAATGCGCTATCATGATATTTATATCATGATAGCGCAGTTGTGTATTGGTAAATGTTGGAATGTTGGCATGTTTGTAATTTTAAAATAACCGCCTTTTACTAAGTAGATGTACATTGTACATATTGACTGTACCTGTTGAGTATAGACTGTAGATAGGTACATATACCAAAATATCATTTTTTACATCTTTTGTCTGCCTGCCTGTCTGTTTGTTCCGGCTAATCTCTAAAACGGCTGGACCGATTATGCCGAGGCTTTCTCTACTATAGATAGCTGATGTTCTAATATAGAACTTAGGCTACTCTTACTTCAGGAAAATAAACAGGGTTCCGCGAAATAAACAAAAACCCCATAAAAAGCAGGTGACAGGTAAACCGCGGGCATAGGTACTAGATCCATACTAATTCATACTAATATTATAAATGCCAAAGTGATTCTGCCTGCCTGTCTGTCTATCTGATTGTCTGTCCGTCTTTACCGCCTAAACCACTGAACCGATTTTGATGAAATCTGGTACATAAATAGAATAGATCCCGAGAAAGAACATAGGCTATTTTTTATCGCAGAAAAAGGATTGAAATACGGGATGAAAGTTTATATGGAAATTCGTCATTGTTAAAGATAATACCATGAAATTTTGTATCTAGACACTTGACATGAAGCAATAATCCATACAAATATTAAAGTAACTCTGTCTGTTATGCTTTCACACCTAAACAACTGAAATAATATTGATGAAAACGTATGTATTTTTTGTATGTAAGCTGTTTTTAGTAAATATAAATTTGTACATTGTGTTATTTTTTTATTTTTTTTTGTAAAACAAGTATAAAACTACTGCTTGAGTTAACGTAACATGTAATAATTTTATTTCACGCGGACGAAATCGCGGTTAAAAGCTAGTACTTAATCTATACTAATATTATTATAAAGCTGAAGAGTTTGTTTGTTTGTTTGTATGTTTGTTTGTTTGAACGCAAGGATCTCTGGAACTACTAGTCCGAATTGAACGATTCTTTCTTTGTAGGATAGTATATTTAACATTACGCTACTATCAACAGGAGCCGAGCAGGAATTAAAAATGTAACAAAAACGGGAAAAAATATTGCTTTTTGAGAGCTTTCGTTGCGCGACAGCATATGTCATATTTTAAAGGTTGCGTCATTAGAAACTAAAGTGACCGAATTTGTTCAAAATTTGAATTGGTACGATCGATTTTTGATAGATGGCGAAGCAACGCGCGCGCGTTCAGCTAGTTAATAATAAAACTAGACTACACTCAATAAACTAAATTACGTGTAATAAACTAAAATATATCCTACTAATGAATATTTTCAGAGGGAAGCCCAGAAGAGAGGTCCATATACGACATGGAGACTTTTGCTCAGAAGCTGCAGCGAGCCATCGAAAGCATGGCGTCATCGGCGTGCTGCATCCACCACTCTCCCATAGTCATCCAGAGCTACGTCGGCGTCGCGTCCATGCTGCATAACAAGACCAGCATGGGGTTCTTCAAGGTCAGGGGGAAGTTTAGCTTTTAAACTAGGTTACACTAAACGGGAGAAACGGAATGGAAGAGAGAGAACACAGAAATAGCCAAACTTAAACTCACATACACACTCACACGGAACCACACACACCGACTCACACTCATACACATAGTTATACATAAGTATATTTACACACTTACCACGGGAGGAGCTATTGGCTTCTATACAGTTACGACTAGTTCATGGAGTTGTTCGCTCAGAAGCTCGAGCTATCGAAAGCATGGCGTCATCGGCATGCTGCACCCACCACTCTCCCATAGTCATCCAGAGCTACGTCGGGTGGCGTCCATGCTCCACAACAAGACCAGCATTGTGTTCTTCAAGGTCAGGGGGAACTTTAGCTTTTAAACTAGGTTACACTAAACTATCGCGATGGCATGGAAGAGAGAGAACATAGAAGTAGTCAAACTCTAAACACACATACACACACTCACACGGAACCACACACACCCACTCACACCCTTACACACAGTTACACATATTACATAGTTAAAAATTTGCCACGGGAGGAGCCATTGTCTGTCGAGGCCAGTTTGTATGGGTCAACTTTTAAAGTGTTTTGTATCATCTTATCTTACCTGATCTAAAGGTTTTTTGTATTTGTAAGAGTTACGATCTTACGATTAGCGCGGAGCCAATGGCTTCGTATCGAAATCGAATGTGGTAATGTTTATTCATGTTGATGTAGCGATTCTGAGGATTATCTGACTCATATATACATAAAATACACTGAAATAATCGGCGTTTTCTCTTGATAATATTAGTATAGATAGGTATATCTATACCTTATGGACTCAAAAAATGTAGCTATAGGTCTCCGTAAAATTGTAAATGTCCTCGGCTTACGATCTAACGACGTTAAATTATAAGTTATCTTAACCTAACCTACCGTAGGTTTATAATTTATGTAATAGTTATATATTTTAAAAATAATTTCGTTTAATTTTAAACTGACGGCATCTACAATTTTACGGCGACATATACAGTTTTAAAATTAGTATTATACAAACAGAAATGGCGTCGCACTGGCAATTGCCATTCGACATTTTGACGTTTAGTATATTTATCACGTAAACGTGTGCTGTGATTGGTCGCTATTTTGCCATATTTGATTATCTTTTTTGCCAGAAGACGGTGTATAGGCTTTTAGTGTTGTTTACTAAATATCGAGATCAATACGTTAAATAAATTGTCTGTTTGTTATTCCAAATCTAGCTTTCACTATATATTTGATAGTGACTGTAATTACGTACATACACACACACACACACACACTTTTTTTAGTACACAACCATTACCTATAACTACTAACCGTTTTAGTATAGATAATCTAATATGACACTTATTAAAAGTGGTCGTTGTCCTTGATATATTAAAAATTGATTTCGCGTATTTTCCAAATTTCATGAAACTATTAATAGTTTTGAAATATTGCTCTGGTTTTTATTGAAGTAAAAAAATCTTATTTTGGCGCATCGCACACAGTTTTTTTTTGTAAACTGTAAATGAGTGACACTCGGAAGTGAAAGGCTCGATCGGGTGACCTCGGGACCACAGAGTGTACCCGAGCGAGAAAGATACAGTCAGTTGCTACTCTTTACTATCTTTACATTCAATTTATGTGTAAAAAATTGGCAGTCATAGGAACTGAGGGCGTGGCCTGGCGATCATGGCATGGCCATCTAGAAATGCGTCAGCATTTCCTATTGGCTGGTGCATTTCTAGATGGCCAATAGCCATGGTCCCGAGTTTACCCGAAGATTTCTTATACCCGAGCGTGACGCTAGAATTCAATTCACAGCCCACAAAAAATCTGTCTAGGCGCGCCTAAAGAATTTTTCACTTCAATAATTTTTATTTTTATTTCATCAATTATTATTGCAATTATTACCAAGTATCACAATAGGTTTAATAGGATTTTTTAAAATGCTTAGTATATCACAAAAAACTGGAGCCCATTCAGTAATATCATGAGTATTGTAAACTTTACACGTGAAAATAAACGGAACATATCCAGGGCAACAAAAATATTGTAAAATATGTAAATCGTATAAACAAAAGTATTTCCACGAGTGTAATATGGAACCCTGTATGGTCTCCTGTCTCGTGTCGCATGTTATCGTAGTCAAATACATCAGAAATATCGACTTAGCACTAGTCATAAATCAATGCGTAGGTATACTTGTAAGATATACAAGGTTAGGCGAAGCACATGTACTAAGGCAAAAGGGTCGTTTCGTTTTCATAGTAACACTGTTATAATGTTAGATGATCATAAATAATCCGATCTGAAAAAAAAAACTATTAAATTACTATTTGATTTTATAGATCATACATTGCAATTTTTTCGGCAAAAAATGGGTAGATACATAATTTTTAAGATGTAAATCCAATTTGAGTTCTTGATTTATTGAAGTTTAGCTTCAATTCCGTCAATAAATACAAAAAACAAAACACACTAGAACGCTAGGGTCTAAAAGTGATGGTTTTGAAAGCGAAATTAGTTCAAAGTGGGAGTTAGTGATTTGTCCCTTTTCTAAAAAAAATATATTTACAGTTTTATTATTTAAGTTCTACATTGTACCATTCGTCATGATAGATTAAAAAACTTAACAATTTCAATTTCGTTACCTCAGAAATGACAGGAGTCTATGGAACTGTGTTTCATAGCCGTCTGCAAAACATCTTTTGATCTGCTCTTCAGCAGATAAAGATAATTACAATTCACCCTCTCTGCTCGGTACACGTAATTCGCGTAACCCTGTATGTATTGTAAACTATTTAAATCTTTGTGATATTTAGTGAAATCATATCCTACGGGATATAAATATAGGAGCGGCCTAAACTCATGACATACATATATATTGTCTATCATGAGGATATATATTATGTCGCAGTCAACTTGATTAATCAGCCTTTCAATCTACAGCCTAGCCTCTTTACTAAACTAAATATTACTCAAGCCGTTAGTTAGCGTCGTTAACTATCGGCTTGAGTAATATTTAGTCATTTGATCAAACAGCTAGACAAATATCTTGGTTCGATGATAAGTATTCTATTACTTGCCTAGTCTGTTTATTTAAATTTAATTCCACTTTCTGCCACCTTGCGCCAAAACTCCGACCTGACAAAATTGTGTTGGCAAACAACAAGTTTGATGTTGTTCTAAACAAACTTACCTAGTTATATAATGAAGTACATTAATATATTTTTTTTTATATCGGATGTATCATCTTTTTTTATTTCTGTCACATGTTCATTGTTCAGCTTATCGCACTAATGGCCTAATCATTAGCTATAGGTACATTTTATTAAATGTTGTAACAAGCGATACGGCTGCATATCATTCAGGTCCCTAGTTAAACGGCGCTGTTTGGTAAAGAGGCTAGGCTGTTGATTGGTCGGCTAATTAAGCAAGTTGGCTGCGACCTACATACCGAGTAAGTTTAAACTAAGAGTCTAGAGAGCTAAAGATAACGGTTATGCCCGAGCTACACGAGGCTAGTTTTTCAAGCTAGGATACAGTCCGCGAGGTATAAGCTGAGCTTTGCATTAGTGTGAGTGATCACCAAAAGTACAGTCAGACGCAGGACGCTGTGACCATGTTCTCTTAATAAGGTGTTTCTTCAAACCAGAAGTGCTGCCATCTGAATATGATTTTGATGAAGTGTGAGTGGTGTCAATATATGTTTCATCGGTATAAACGATAGGCCTGCCCTGAATACGGTATTCGGAAATTTTAAGTAAATAAGTTATACGTAGTAGGTGACTGATCTCATGCTTTTCCATTAAAAATTTTCTGTTATTCTCTGTCCTTGACCATTTGAATCCTAAAAGAGATACTTCTTTTCGGAATGACCATATTGATCCTGGATAGTTAATGTCAGCTTGTTGTTTAAGAGTTTGTTGTCTGACTGTACTTTTGGTAATAGATGCGTATGCATGTGATCACTCACACTAATGCAAAGCTCAGCTTATACCTCGCGGACTGTACCAAGCTAGTGTTAGTTTGTCTACACGAAGCTAGAGGTACTAGTTTGCTAACCCTAGCATGGTATCCTAGCTTGAAAAACTATCGTCGTGTAGTTCGGACATTTAGGTGAACAGCTGTCATAAGCAGACGCAAATGTCAAAGTCGTAAAAATACTTCTGTTCATTTTGACACTTGCGTTATTTAGGCGACGTTCGATCACCTTTATAAATACGGTTCCATTTTGGTATGTTTCATTCTAATTTTCTACTTATTTAATGTAACATTTATCATGATGAAGGTTGTTCTTACTTCGCCTCCTGCTTATGGGTCGTTTTATTCAAGCTTCTTGGGACCCTATGTTCTAATGATATTGTTCTTGTTCTGTATCTTGTTGACATTGTATCTCGTTGTCTCGTTGACATTTTGTCGTTTTGTTAGAACGAGAGGGTTCATTATATAGCTGTATTTGTCAAATTTTCACATATACCTAGACATAATGTTCCTCTTCTGTTTATTATCGTGTGTAAGAGATATATTTGTGCCGAAACGTCACACACTTTAAGATAAGATATGAATTCTGTTTATTAAAAGGTACATTATAGAAAAAAAATATCACGAAAATTAAAAGCTAGACATTTTAATTCGCGACCTTATTGCTTAGAGTGATATCTCACTTGTATCGATGGTTATCTCATAGAAATATGTTTGTAAAAGCAGCCTGCTTTATGTTCCCACTGCTGGGACTCGAAGCCTTCTCTCACGAGCAGAAAAGTCTACCTCACTGGGCAAGTGCGGGTCGGATTACATATAACCTCGAGCGCATGTGTACAAACCTACAAACGTAACGCTTTGAATAAAACACATTTAGTCAGCAATAGGGTACCGGACTGGGTCAAAAATTCACCATCCTAATTAGTCCGTCAGCTAGATCATGGAAAAATATTGGACACGTATTTTTTGTTTTTTCATAATATTAAAAATCGTCAAAGATATAGACCATCAAACTTCGAGAGTGGGGGGTCGCGACGTCACTCGTGAGTAAAAATCTTACTCACAAGTGACGTCACACGATACTTCGAAGCGCTGTATCTTCGTCATTTTTTGTTTGTGAAACAAAAGAAAAAATACGTGTACACTATTTTTTGGCAATCTAACTAACGGGCTACTTAGTTTTTTTGAGGATTGTACCCTATTACAAACATTGCACGTTCAGTTAAATATTGGGTAATTGTGTAATTAAGTAAATTTAAGATTAATGCAACTAAGATAAATAACCTTGGTATCCGAATTTGGTATACCCTGTTCGATGACATACAAAAGCCCTCCACCGGTGTTAATTGTAGTTTTACGTTAAAAAAAGAAACACTGACAAACACCCACACATACCACCATACAAACAAAACTTTAGCAATTATTAGTTCATTAAATCAAAGTCCAGTTCACACACTTCGATTTTATCGATTGTTCCTGAATTTCCTGGTTATTATCTGAAATTTTTAACACGGCTTGTCTGTTTGGGTTCACGAACATTTCGCTTACACTCGTAATATGAACGGTATTAATATTATCTAATAATAATTACATTGTAGTATAATAATTAATTTACAACTTTTTGACTTTTTATTCTAGTGTTAAAGTGATTATTTATTAATACAAATCAATACTTTCTTGTACGTTAGTTCAGTACAGCATCGATGTTGCCAGTAAAGAAAGTGAAATAGGCCGGATATGTCATTTGAGGCCAGACAAACTTACTAGCGAGTTACAAGCGTGCTCGCAACAGCCAAGAGTTCCACAAAAGAAGAGTGTTACACAAACTATTTTTTTTTTTTTTAAATAATAAATAGTAAATAATAATAAATTTAAAGATGAAGAATAAATCACTGTCCAACATAGCACTACAGTCATCACCCGGAGATGGAAATGATATATTTTTTAGCCTAGTATTTTTTCTGTAAACATTGCCCTTGAAATCGGAATACAGTAATGTTTACACATTTACTTAGCGGTAGTACTTAATAACTGGCAAACGTATGTATGTTAATTCTCCAGGAAGAGCACTCTGCAAAGAGCTGCAATTAAAATGCACATTCGATAGGTGGCAGAAAACACTAGACATTCGAAAAAAAAACCTGGCCTTTTGATCTCGAAAGTTTTTTGGCAAATGTGACTTGAGACATTTGTAATGCTAAAATAAATGTATGCATATATGAAAATTCAGCTTATTCCATCAGATTCCGAGGCTGATCCCATTTTTTGTCGAAGGTACTAAATAACTCGTTAAAACTATAGAATGTCGTTCAAGTTGTAATGTTCATTATTAAACAAAAATACCACGATCAGGCTGTGGTAGTGAATAATTTTAGTGTTGTTAATCAAGAGATTATTTATTTACTTAGTCATTTAGCAATAATATAATTGTAGCTTTTGCATGTAGAATAAAGTGTGTTAATACATTCCATTATGATGTTTCTTAATTATCTAATGCTAAAATAATAAATATATTGTATAAATTGCTTAGTAATTGTATTATATTGAATATACAATGTTGAGTTATATTCGTCGTATGTATGTTGACTTTTTTTTTGTTTTTGTGGAGTTTACAGTGAGTATTTGAATTAATGTTTGAGTTGTGATATTTTTATTTTTGTTAGTATTTTTTAAAGTTTATTAAATGTTTTTATAAATATTAGTATGCGTTTTTATTTAACAGGTCTTCGTAGACACGTTTGAATCCTCACCTCTCTACTAATATAATAAATGCGTAACAGACTTACATAGTTATCTGTCTTTCATTGGTACAAAGGTTGCATGAGAAAAGACGTAAGCTACTTTTCAATACAAAAAAAAGTGAAGTTAGCTGTTTCTGTTGGATATGTCACTGTCATATCCAACAGAAACAGCTCATATCCGTTCATACGTTAGGACGTGATTGAGCAACAAACATCCATACATTGACATTTATAATATTAGTAGGGTTATATTGTAATGACGGTGATTGCAATTTTACGGTAGTAGATACTTAGTGAAATGGTTAAGTTGCATTTGAAACGCGCCTGAGCGGCTGAGTATCGATAATTTTGTAAAAAAAGTGACTTCGGTTAGTTGGCGGTGGACATTTTGGTATTTTTTTATTATGTGTTTTTTGGAACACCCGGTTTCCTCACGATGTTTTCCTCCACCATAAAAGACTCATACATTTGCACTTGGAAAAAATACTCAGATTTGAACCTACGACCTCACTATTGTAAGATTAAACGTTCTAGTCACTAGGACCTTTAACAGTAAGTAAAAAATAAAATATAATTATTTTATTACTTATACATTATTGGTACTGCCTCTATTTGTCCAAATGGGATATTTTAGTATGGCGTAGCTCTATGAAACATTCATTTGAATAATTCCTGAGATATAACAGATATGTAGCTATAGCTGAATAAAACATGGATAAGTACTTAATTTATTTTTCCCCTTTGCATACAGGACATTGCAGTTTTTATATCGTGGCGGTCTAACGGTTAAACAACCCAGTATATCGTATGTATTTACCTGGTAAGTTATCTGGATATTTTAAAGATTGTTTTATTCTTAAAAAAATAGTTGCCGTGATCTTTCTGAATTTTTAAACGACTTTACAGAAGGATAATAAACACACATAATAAACAAACTAGTTCCTTCCTCAGTAAACGTTAGCCTGTGAAAGCCTGAAACCATTATATCTAATAAAATAATGAAACAAGCGCAAAACAATGTGGTACCTACTTCAAAATAGAAACAAAAATAATCGGAAAATAAGTATTTATTTAACAATTCAACAATAAAAATAGAACACATGCATAATGCATATTTATATATTGGACTTCATCATGTTTTTAGTAATCGTTTGCTAAAGTTAAGTTTTCCCAAAAACTTTCGTCATTTAACAGCGGAATTTTTTCTTCTTCACTGATTTCTCTCACGTGTCTTAAGTTTTCAATCCACGTTAGATCATCTGTGGTGTTGATATTAACAATGTTTGCCATTTCTGGCTTTGGTGCTTTGGTTTTTGGTTCAATATTGTGGATAGTATTATCGAGGATAATATCTTTGTCATAGACAGGTTTAACCGCATTGTGCCCATGTTCTGGTATATTTGGTTGTGCTTCAACGTTGGTTTTCCTTGTAATATTTACACCATTATCTTTGTCATAGACAGGTTTAACCGCATTGTGCCCATGCTCTGGTATATTTGGTTGTGCTTCAACGTTGGTTTTCCTTGTAATATTTACACCATTTTTTAAAATTGGCTTCAAATTTCTTTCAAGTTTGTTGTTACTCGTTTCACTGTTTTTATTTTTGTTATGTCTTTGTTTTATAGATTTGTCACCGAGGGAGTCTGCTGTCTTTTCCTTTTCTTTCTTATTAGAAATGTCTGTTTTCATTTGTGTATCAGAATCAGGGTTAACTGTACTATTATCAACATTACGAGTGGTAGTTGTATTTAAATTTGTTGTGGGTATATTTGTTCCTATTTCAGTTAGATTATTATTTTCCAATGTATTAACAACTGTAGTGGCGTCTGAGTTAGTGGAATCGTTGAATTGGTTTATGGCATCGTTATTTACGTCATGCAATTCTTGCTGCTCTCTTATTATACCTTTCAGCAACCGGTCCAGCTTCTCGATTACCTTGAACAAACATAAATTATGTAGCTGAAAAGTTAACTCGTGTGAAATAGTAATTTTTTAGAACTTCAGATTTTATATGTAGACGATACTCAGATAAATAGTCTGCCGATGACGAGTATGCCTTAAGTAGAATGCTTATAATAATAAATACTTAAGGCTAACGCGAGTTAAAATCCCAAAATCTAAATTTTCAAGGTAAAAGGCTCATTCCATGACAAACGCTACTGAAGGTGAAAAAATAAATATCTTCTTTTGGCATTAAATTTGATGAAATTTGACAGAAAACACTCCAAATTATAACGTGCTGCAAAAAAATCTAGAAGAAACGCGTAATTTTTTAATTAATTAGATTTTAAAGTCTTTACTCAAGCGAACTGGCTGAGTGACCATACTGCCTCTAACTTTTGGGAATACAAAATAAAATATAACTGTCGATCTATCAGTGATTATGCCATGTTGCGATTTCAGGTAATTTATCGTAGTGTTGGAGGACTGCGTAATAGTCCCGAAAAAATATATAATTATCAGGATATAAGTATGTTTTCTTATTACTTGGGCAATGTAACACCCGAAACGAAAAATCAGGTAATTGTTTTATTTTTATATCTTGCAGATTGATTAGGATAGTGATATTTAGTAAAAGTAAGGGCGTGACTGTAATAATTCAAAATACTAACAAATATCTGAACATGCAATTAATTTGATATATTTTTTTCTTGATTAAAAACTGTAACACCCGAAACGTTTCGGGTGTTACAACTTTTTTTATAAGCCAATATAACTAAGTTTATTGATTGAAGAATACAATTATTATTATTTTCTAAGGGTTTTCGACAGCCCTCTAAATCCACTATCGAAAAAGCAGTCATATTATTTTATTTAAGAAATTTATTGAAATGTCAAACATAATTGGTTAATTGGTAAATGTGAAAAATAAGTTTTAAAAAAATTTTTTTTTTTAACTAAACAGAGTATGTTATTTGTATTGGTTTATATGTTTAAAAATGTTTTGTTTATTTTTTTTGATGTTTACTACATTTTTTAAAGAAGTTTGTGATTTAGCAGTAACTTTACAGAAGAGTTTTTGTAGTTATGTTTATTTGTCCCTCGTTTTTTTTTAAATAAACCTTATGAGTTATTACCACAGGGAATTCGTTGTAATTATCTCTATTTATCATATTTTTGTTTTGTAGTACCTAGAGACCAATAAAACACCATATACAATATTAATTGGCTGGTTGCCTGGAAGAGATTGCTCTAAGCAATAAGGCCGCCATTTGTGGTGCTAGTTCGTAAGTGTTTTACTATAATATTTCTGTTTTTGTGTCACAATAAAGAGTTATCTATCTATCTATCTATCTATCTAATTTTCGTACTCGTAACACCCGAAACGAAACCGCGGTAACACCCGAAACAAAGTAAAATCGAAAAAAATATTAGGAAAATGTTGTGTGTGAAAACGATTATGTGATATATCGTTAGAAAATATTATACTTTTGCAGGCCTGAAAGTTTTAGGAATGGTTCCCTAAGAAAATTCGCAGATTTTTCAACAAATGTAAAAATACTCAGAACATGAGGCAAAATCGTGTAACACCCGAACGCCCACTTTTCGACTTATAATGTCGTCTTTAGATATACTATACTAAAACCATTTTATAATTTAGATAAAACAACTAAAAACGTAGAGAATATAACACTTTAATTATTAAAATATTATTGCGAAATACAAAAAAAAAAATACTTTAGTTGTACGAATGTAACACCCGAAACGATGGAATGACCCAAAAGTTCCTCGAAACTTAAGTTGGTTGCATGTAGGTAAGTGTTTCTACGCTTAGATTGGTAATTGAGTAAAACAAAATAAAACAGGTAAAAAAAAATATTTCAAAATTAAAACAAGCTATACCTACCGCTTGGTTTAATTTATATGGTCCTGAAGCTCATAATAATGACTGCACAGACCCTGTAGTCAGTTTATTGAATTCCACGTGGACCACGCTAAGTTGCCATCTTTAAAGGAAGCTCTTCGATGAAAACTAAGTACCTATTTACCTATAAGTAGGTATACTTACTATTAATACGAGAAATATTTACATTGCGGAATGAACAGGTAAATGAACACCTAGGTACTAATAACGGAACAAACAGGTTAATTAACGTTATAAACTGTTGATAACAATATATAATAATGTAATGTAGGTACAATATCACTAAAGAATGATGTCATTAAGTAATTGGAATAAATGTTACTATACTTTGCAAGTAATTAATCACTCGTGTACCTATTAATTACCTATTTTCGTATATTTTACAATCGTTTCCTCACGATCTGTCCTTGACCGTGACTCTACATTGTCTTGTTATTGGTAGGTACCTACGCTTCAAATGAACTGTGAACTACTACGTATTTTTAATGTGGGATTCGAGATTTCGCCTGATAGGTATAGCAACATTAACACACAACGTCACGATAGCTACAGGGATGGTTCGGGGTGAACGGGTTTGTTTTTTAAATAAAGAGTGACGAGACGAGCAGGACATGTGCCTGATGGTAAGCAACACGCCTGCCACATAACAGCACAGTGACACGCAGCTATTGGAACATGAAGAGTCCGAATCATTAACTAGCACTGCACTGCGCTCGTCACCCATAGGTCTAAGTTGTTATATCTCAAGCCCTGTAATTTCTCTGGAAACATTGGGCTTCAAACCGGTACACAGTTATGTTTGCACTATAGTGCTTGGCGGTAGAATAACTGGCAAAGGTGTGGTCCTTCCCCAGGCGGACTCTGCCAAGAGTCCTACCACTACCAAACTCAACTTTCTCTCAACTTGTTCTCAACTTTCCTCCTGATGTTTCCATTGCGACCCAGCAAACAACAATCAAAAGTTACGGCTGGTATGGCTGGTAGAACGGCGACTGCCAATCTGGAGACCCCGGGTTCAAAACCACTGTCTTCTCGAAGACATGTGCGTAATGCAGCTAACGTAAAAACGGTGAAGGAAAACATCGTGAGAAAACCGACATGTACCTAGAATCTTTCCAAGTCACGTGTCATCCACCAACCCCCACTGGACCAGCGTGGTGGATTATGGCCTTGACTCTCTCCTTGCGAGAGAAGGCTCCGAGTTTCAGCTGTGGGGACATTTAGTGTTCAACAAGCCCCGTCCATGAAGCTTTTTGGATATCATCAATCATATCATCTCAATCAATCATATTATGTCAATCATATCAATATCAATCATATCATGTGAATACATCCATAAAAAGTGTGTTGTATGCACGCCTGAGCCAGAAGCCCTTGCAGTTCGTTCAGAGTCTCGGACGAGAGAAAAGCACGTCTGGGTTTTCGAAGATTGGGAGTCCAGCTCCCAGATACGCCGTATTTATCTGTTATTTCGCCACAGCTGCATGCTCTACTTACGTATGGAACAGATGTGTTGGGTGACGCGATTGATTGATTCAGAGCGGACTTCATTCTACAAAGAAAGGCCATTTACGTCGTCGCGTCGTCCTAACTAAATAGGTACCTATAACGGTACCCTCCAGCCTGATGTTCCTATCTTTCTTATTTACGCGATTTAACATAGAGCATTTGGAGAAATCTGGAGTACCTACTTATTATGTTATCAGAGTAGGTATGCTGAGAGATAAGAGACACAGGTTCGTTAAATCTATATAGGTAGGTAGATATTCGATTTATGCACTCGGTATATCTTTGTACAACGACCTACTGTAGCGTACGTATAAAATATTTTTATAACACATTTGCTCGTAAAGAGTCTCCTATTGCACCAATTCCGTTTTTATGTCAGAAAACTGCCCAACATTTTTTGAATAAAATTAACTTTGAGAGGTAAAATATACTAAAGAATTATTTAATTCGTTAATATAATTAATTTTGACCATAAATTACAACAATTTGTCTGTAACAAAACACAAAAATATTAATTTACTTTATTACAAATGGCATACTGGCTAGTGCTGTGCCTTTGCTTAAAAAAAAGCGATGATGCGCACGCATCGCTAATCTGTGAACAAGTAAAAATTATTCCGCGCCCTTTTTTTCGCCGTATTATTTTTAATTGAAAATATTGTCAGAGTTTTATTTTTTCCTCACAAATATGTTATAAAACGTCGTATGACATACCTACGTGCGCTTTGATAATTACAGCCTCTGCTAATTAGCAATATCGCTTCGGCTGTAATTATCAACTTAGCGCACTTATATCATAATGTAATGTATGTTATGTAGTCTCAAACAAGTAGGTAGATAATTTAAAACTAAATAAAGATTTAATAGATTACAAGAAAAGCCCTCTGTAGAATAAGATTTTACAAAATTACATAATGACAAATATTTGAATAATTATTTTGATTATTGTACTGCTGGGTAACTAAGTACCTACTTACCTAATTTTAATATTTTGTAGTGTAATTTACGAGTACGATAATCCGTCGCATTATAAATCACTGCCTAGCAGTGTCGGGACTGCGCTCGTCACCCAGATATATAATAGATAGATACTTATGATTTATCTCTTAGTCCTGTAATATTTCTGGAAACATTCCCATTTAAACCGGGATACAGTACCTAATACTTATTTGCATATTAATGTTAAATTTTGTAATTACACCTCTCGGGAAACTGAAACTGTGTTGTCGTCCTGTTTAATTATAAGATCTATCTAATAACATAAATATGTATGTATGTACATTGTACACTGCAAATAAATAAATGTTTTCTATAAATTGTGATGTTTTACCTGTAAAGATCTCTCGTCATTCCAACATTTATCCTTGCAACCATTAACTTCGTCTATGTAGAGCTGAGCGCTGTTCGTGGAGATCGGACAGCCCTTGTAGATGTAGCGGTCAACTTCAAGGCTTATCTGTAGCAGTCTCGTCACTATCGCGCTTTTCTGGACATTTTATAGAAAAAACATTAGTACCTAACCTAATAGACTAATTATACCTAACTATTAAAAAAAAATTGGCAGTCATAGGAACTGCCCTTTGAAAACTTATACCTACCTAACTCAGAATTTGATAGCTTAGTTTGTAAACTACGCGGGCTATTTTGGGTTTCGAAACAAAATTTTATTTTTAGATTTCATAGACGACTAAGGGGACCTACAAACCTAAACCAAATAAACTAACACACAAACCTGACGCATACCTGAAAGCATTCCATAAATTAATCACTTACCCTACTCAACGATATGGTGTCTACTACCTACATCTCATACGACTAGCTCAAGGGCACCTCACTGTGGTTTCGTAGCCTTTGATCTGAGATTAATGATAGATATATACCTATAATAGCGATCATTATCAGTCATACGACTACAATAATATTTGGTATATTGCCTATAAATGCATAAATTATTTCAATTTATTTCATGTGTGTATGTAATTTAATATTGTATTTTTTAAAACTTTTATTGGTTTAGGTACTCTTGACCGCCATCTCGCCTGATGTTAAGCTATGGTGCGGTATACGATGGATCGTGTTTACCTAGAAGAAGCCGATTCACTCTCGATTTGAAGACATATATTGTAACCATCGGGGAAAACCCACTCATGCAACGTATTCCACATCCTAGACGTTCTTATCACAAAAGTAGAGTCAAATCTCTTCGTTCGTGTCTTTGCAACATCAACCATGAAACGAAGTCGGGTTTTCGAGCTACTAGCATTCCGATAGAAAAAAGGGCAAATAGGCCTATACGCACAAATAATATCTACCTATAGGCTTACCCGTAAAATGGTAGCAATGGGTGAGATTAAAAATGATTTGAAAGATTCGCTGTTTTTAGGGTTCCGTAAAACGTAAAAACGGAACCCTTATAGATTCGTCATGTCTGTCTGTCCGTCCGTATGTCACAGCCATTTTTTGGCGAAACTATGAGACTGCTGAACTTGGTAAGTAGATGTATTCTGTGAACCGCATTAAGATTTGAACAAAAAAAAAGAAAAATTAGGGCTGCCTCTCATACTGAGAACTGAAACTCAAAAATTTTTTGAAGTGAAAACTTCTTTAGGCGCGCTATGGACAGAATTTTCGTGGGCTGTGAAATGGATTCATGATCACGTGATCATCACGCTCGGATATGATAAGAAATTTCGGGTAAACTCGGGATGCTAGAGCGAGAAAGATAATGTGGTCAACAAACGTGCCAGACCGAGAAAGATAATTGTTAGAGGAGGACATGGGACAATAGATACTCTCTCTCTCTCTCGCTGCTCGCTACCGGTTACCAGTGTTGACACCTTAGCGACTTTGTCGCTGAAACTGGCGAATTTTTAAAACCTTTTAGCGTATTTAGACGACGTGTTACCGACAAAGGGGAATATACTAGTGTAGTGTAGAAGGTTGGAGAAGGAAAAACACAAGGTTATTGGGAGTCAGATCATATTTATAAGGAAATTAACTCATTCTCTCAAACATAAACAACATGGAAGTCTACTTCAGTTAATACCATAAACTCTACTTCCAATTTCTATTTATACAGATAAATATACGCACATTATAGCAGGAACTTTCCCAATTATATTATTAACATTTTATTCAATCATTTGTATTTTCGTTTGAATCTTACATGATAATAATGTTAATTATTGCCTTAAGTTATTCCTCTTCCCTTTTTTCCTTTTAATTTAAATTGCTTAACATTGTAGGTCCTTAGACCAGTGCCATTTTATACTCTTACTAGCAGCTATATTTCCGGGATAAAAATAGCTTATGTATTATTCCCTTAATAATTCAATCAAAACCGGCGACTTTGTTTCATAACTATTTGGCGACAAGCTCAAAATCATAGTGGCAACACTGACGGCTACCAACTCTAAAAGACTTTTCTTTGGGCGGGAAAACACGACGGGTGCTTTAAAATTTTCACAATCAAATTAATTAGTTTTGCTGTGTAAATATTTCGTTTCTTTCGTGTAAATATTTAGTTTTGTGTACCTATATAGTCAATAGTACAAATAAATATGAGCGTCGCTAGCGACGGGGGTGACCCCGTCGAACAGACCAGAAAAAGAAAACTTTTGAAGCCAAATCCAAGTGAAAATGTTTCTTACAAACTATTTAGAAAACCCCTTTATAAGAGAAAGAGACTATTCCCAGAAAATCGTAGTGGAGACTGTGTAGTGTATGTGGAATCGACGGAACAGGAGAAAGTCGGTAACAAAAATCCTATTACACTCACCAACCTTTTAGCGGACAATGTTAGGGGCATCATAGGGGTGCACCGTGTGAATGCATAGAAAGTTGGAGTAACTTTTAAAAAGCCGGCCCCGGCCAACAACTTTTTGAACATGGACATTTTTTTTACTATCCATAAATGTGTATACAATCTGGGTATACAAATAAGTACTGCCTGAGTAACCCTAGTATTTATTTCGCGCGGACTAAGTCGCGGGTAACAGCTACTTTGTATATAAATAAAATTTCAATAAATATTTACTTTAATTTCTGGCTTGTTTTACTCGTTTATTCAACTAATACGATCCATAATATTTTATTATAATACGACATACCTACCTACCTAATACAAAAATCAGCTAATGAAGTTTTCACTTCTGCCGTGTGGTCTTAAAGCACACACCTTTTTTTTTTTTTCATCAAACCTACACGTGTGAGGTGTCTATCGATAGGTCTTTAAAATGATGTTGAGGTTTCTAAAATAATTTTCGTCTACACTGAATAATTTGCGCGAGAGACACTTCCAAAGTCGTAAAATGTGTCCCCCCCCCCTCTAACTTCTAAAGTAAGTAAAAGAAGAATGAAAAATCTAAAAAAAATATATGATGTATATTACCATTACACACTACCAACGAAAATTGGTTTGAACTCGATCTGATGAGTAGTTTTTTTGAGTAGGTACGTCATAAATATACACTATTATTGAAACTTCGATTAAGTTACAACGAACTATGTATATTATGTTACTTGCTGCAACGGAACCCTTCATGGGCGAGTCCAACTCGCACTTGGCTACTTTATTTTTTGGTTGTAAAACTCGTGTTATGCTTTAAGAAACGTTGAATAAACTAAGAAGTATTAGACTGCTACCTGACACTACCTACCTATCTAAGAAAAATATCACTGAAACTAGAACACTTTTTAAAGGCCCTATGGGTGACCTATGACAGTTGGCCTGAGATAGCCTACTGTCTACTGAACTTTGAGCTAGCGCAAAGGCGTAAGATCGTATCAACCTAATCTTAGTATTAGGCTATTAGGTATAGGTACCTACTTACGAATATACGTAGAGCATAAGTGTAGGTACCTACCTACCTAAAAACTAGATCATATTCGTTAGGTGTTTTAGAAATTAATTAGTTTTTAAGTTTTAGAGTTTAATTAGAAATTAAATTGTACCTAAACTGTGCACTTGACAACAATAAATTGCAATATTAACTAAATTCGCATGACAACATTTTTGTTGAGCTGTCTTGAATTGTAAACCTGATAGTTTATATTGATTTTGTCTTATGGTATAAAATAGTGTTTACAATTTCTAATTCATAGATAGACAGTCTAGTGTTGAACGCGGCGAGAGTCGGAGCTGCGAGGTGACGTAATACGCTGACTCATGTGGGCGTTATTGATTTATGTAGTAATTTGATGTTCTGTTACCTATAAGTTCTTAGATACCTATATAGATACTATTGATAAGTATTCATAAATGGGTGATTCAACGGTACGTTTCTGTTGTCTTCACTGCCCAGCGTCTACACGGACCTTTACTGCTCTGGGCCTTAAAATTCACATCGGTCGGAAACACAAGGATGTGCGTCGTCTGGCTGCCGCGACACAGATACATGCGATTGGTGCAGATACTCCATCGGTAAGCCAGGTGCAACCTTCTACTGCGCCTGACTCGTGCCCTTTGGCGGGGCTAGCTCGTGCGAAGGAATGTATACCGGTTCTCCGACATATCCCTAAGGGTGCGCGCAATCAAGCTGCTGGAAAACTGTGTCAGATTATAGATGCCTGCGTTGATAACAATGAGGTTGACGACTGGTGCTCTCTTCTTTATTTTGCATATGTGGCTTTAAAAGTGCCGGCAAGGGATCAGTCCGGTAATATGACGACTAAAGTTAAAGCCAACATTTTGTCTGCTGGGTCGAATCATCGTGATGATCCTGACGGAACGACGTCGAGCCGTGTATTGCGCTCGGCGAACAAACTCATCGAGTCGAAGGTTTTTGAGGGCGACCTGAGAGGGGCGGTTCGTCTTTTGTTATCCGATGATACGTATGCACGTCAGGACCCCGAAACGTTGGCAGCTCTGAGGCTGAAGCACCCAGCTCCATCCCGGCCCCTTAGCTTCCCACCAGAGCCAGACAAATCTCTCTCTCCTTTATCCATCAGTTTAGCGGATGTGGAATCTGGGCTTGGTTCATTTTACAGTGGGGCCGCTGGGGGTTTGGATGGATTGCGCCCTGGTCACCTTAAAGAGTTAACGTCTGTATCCGCTGGGGAAAATGGGCGACGTCTTCTGGGGTGTTTAGTGAACCTCACAAATTTCTTGCTTAGTGGTCAACTGAACCCCGTTGTTTCTCCCTATCTGTACGGTGCGTCGCTATGCGCATTGGAAAAAAAGGGCGGAGGCTTAAGACCTATTGCTGTTGGCAGCGTTTTTCGCCGTCTCGCTGCTAAGCTGGCATGCCACGCTGTTAGGGACGAGATAGCAGGATATTTGGTACCACATCAATTAGGGTTTGGGACGCGTCTGGGCTGTGAAGCGGCTATTCACGCGACGCGTTCGTATGTAATGAACCCGAGCAATGCGGGTAATGTCGTGCTGAAAATTGATATTGCTAATGCCTTCAATACCTTGGAAAGGGACGTCCTGTTGAGGGAGGTAAAGGAAAAAGTTCCTTCTATCTACCCTTTCCTCCACCAAGTTTATAGAACTCCTTCCAAACTTTGTTTCAATGACCATTTCATGCTTTCACAAGTAGGAGCTCAGCAAGGAGATCCACTAGGACCACTCGTTTTTAGCTTGGCCATTCACAAGCTCATCGTTGAACTAAAATCCTCTCTTAACATATGGTATTTAGACGATGGCACTATCGGAGGTAAACCGGAAGAGGTATTTCAGGACCTTCGGATACTTATCCCACTCCTCAAGGATCTCGGCCTCGTGGTGAACCCTTCCAAATGCGAGTTTTTCCCCTGCAGTGTGGAAGCGCGCGGAAACTTTGCGCATTTCAGTTCTATATTACCAGGACTTAAGGAAGTGTCGACTTCGGATTTCACTCTATTGGGGTCCCCGATTTTTGCTGATGCCGTTCCGGAGGCCATTATCTCTCGTACGAGGCTTCTTCTCAGCACTCGTGACCGCCTTAAAAACATTTCCGCGCACGTGGCGATAGTGTTATTGCGAATGTGCTTCGCCGTTCCTAAAATAACATACTTGTTGCGGACGGCCCCCACCTGGAAATATCCGGCTGAAGTGTCTGCGTTTGACGAGGCTCTGAAATCGGCGGTTGAGTCTATTCTTAACGTTGCCCTTGATGAACGTCAATGGTCACAGGCAGCTCTTCCAATTCGGTTTGGGGGTCTAGGGGTGCGTTGTGCGCGAGATGTCGGCCTGCCTGCTTTCCTTGCGTCGGTGCATGGGGTTGCTGATCTTGCCGCTACTATTCTAAATTCAAATGGTGGCGAGGAAAGTTTACCTTATGCTTCTGACGCTTTGGTGGTCTGGAGTGCCCTCAACTCCGGGGAGTCGACTCCCGTAGAGTCTCAAAGCCAACGGGCGTGGGATGCTATTGGGGTCAAGCGGGTCCAAGCACAACTTTGGACATGTGCCTCGGGAGCGGATATGGCCAGACTCCGGGCCGTCTCGCAGCCTGAATCTGGGGCTTGGTTGCAGGCGCTACCTTCTCCTCACCTAGGCACCTTATTGGATAACAACTCGTTGCGCGTTGCGGTGGCTCTTCGCCTGGGCTGCAAGGTGTGTGAACCCCACGTATGCACCTGCGGCTCCCTGGTAGAAGCCAATGGCCATCACGCTTTGAGTTGCCGACGGTGTGCAGGAAGGTTCTCGCGACACCATGCACTCAATGACATAGTTCGGAGAGCCTTAGTGTCGGCGGGAGTTCCATGCGTACTTGAGCCCCCGGGCCTATGCAGATCGGACGGCAAGAGACCGGATGGGTTGACTCTGGTGCCCTGGAAGAACGGGAAGTGCTTAATTTGGGACGCCACTTGCGTCAGCACTGTCGCCGCCAGCCACCTAGGTCGCACTATCCACTCACCATCGGCCGCGGCAGAGGATGCCGCTGATAAGAAGAAGCGAAAGTATGGTATGTTGGTGTCGCAGTACGAATTTGTACCTGTTGCCGTGGAGACCTTGGGTTGTTGGGGCGCAGAGGCAAAAGGGTTCCTCTCAGAATTGGGGCGCAGGCTCAGGGATAATACGGGTGACTCCCGCTCTGGGGCGTTCCTGGAGCAAAGGTTGGCCATTGCCATTCAGCGTGGGAACGCGGCGAGCATCATGGGCACTTTTGCGCCCGGAGCAGTTAGAGGTGGGTTATTCGGAGATTAGTTTTTTAATTTACAATATTGAATACATGCTTATTTATTTATATTTCAAAACAATTTAATTCTGCAATAGCATCGTCCAATTCAATGTTTTGAGATTTACAACGAAATAGGTATGTGTGTGTGTGTGAAGTGATTAATATTTGGTCAGAACAAAGTTTTTTCCTTGGGTAAGTCTCAAATGTGTCCCTACTAAAAACCAATAGGTAGGTAATACTTTTTACTTTTTTGATTCATAGATACACTAGATGTCTGCCCGGCTTCGTACGTGGTACATTTATAGCCTATAGCACTCGGGGATCCTGGACATATCCACGGTGAAAGAATTTTTGAAATCGGTTAAGTAATTCCTGAGAATAAAAAACTTCTTCAGGTACCTGCTACGTAGGTATCTCATAGACTTATATATATACGTCTATGAGGTATGTACTTAATAACGTAGTGATTACTTACTCTGTGTACTTAATAGAAAAATAATCTTTCTATTCGGACCAGTACTAGTTCCCGGGATCCTAGCGTTCAAACAAACAAACAAACTCTCCAACTTTATAATATTTATAAACACTTATATAGATTCATGGACGTATAAAAAAGTCGGACGGAGTCTCGCTAAAACAAAAACTGTGTCACTAGAGTCGGCCACATTTGCACGTGTGCGTTGTCAGGTTGTCACTGATAGGCTGACACGCACACATGTACACAAGTAGCGCGTGTAATGACTAACTGATGTGTGCGTGTCACCCTGTGTGTGACAGCGCACACCTGCATGTTATGTGGCCGACTCGATAGACACAGTTTTTGTTTTAACGAGACTACGTCCGACTTTTTTTATACGTCCATGTATAGATTATAGATAAATAGGTAACTAGCTAAAGGCTATAATCTAAGTTAAACTTCACCTGGTTTTTGGAAATTCTTGATTTATGTTTCGTCTTCTGCATTTTTCTAGGCGGCATGTTTTAGTTTTTATACGGATTTTGATACGTCAAATTAAGAAACGGTAGTAATTCTTACTGAATATTTTGTATGCAAGACAAAATCTAATTATGTTTAACACCTTTAGTGACCCGTGACAATTTTAAGTTTTAAGTAAATTTAACAAATAATTTTTACCCCGCGTACGTTTTCCCGCCTATTTTTTTTTTGTTTTCAACCAGTCTCACATGTAACGATATAACGAGGTTTATTATACAATTCTTAGCATAGGGCGACCTATGCTGAAAATTGTAGATAAATCAGGCGTATTTTTTTTACCAATACGAGCAGTTATTACGTCTAAGTACTAAGTAAAATGAACTAAGTATAGTTAATTTTAAACATCGAGAGTTTTTACGAAAGATAATTTAGATTTAGTAGGCGAAGTAGGTACGACCACCAGGGCACAGATAAGAAAATAGTTGACCAGGGTTTCAATATAATTAATATCGTTTATTCGCTGGCAAAAATATAAAACATATGGTGCCAGTAACGTTTGCTAGAAACGTTTGAATTTTCCATACTATGTAGGTACCTGGCGTAAACGTGAAACTAGTACCATAGAATAGATAATCTAGTACGTAGCGACTTCGTTATCTTGAACCTATTAAAAACTATACTATGCGGGATATCTCTGCATAGAGTTTATCCTATTAGCCTATGTTATAAATACAGATTGAAATAAACGTATCGGTACTTTACAATATCACTCCGGAGTTAGTGTAGTCCTGCAACAATAATTGTAAACTGAAAAAATGAATCTCGGAAGCTTTTTTAAAATGTATTTCTTCATAAAAGCATATATAATGCTGTGTACAGTATTTTCAACAGAAGCTAACGAAGGGATCTATGGGCTCCCTGGGATCAATTTGTAAGTAAATAAGTATTTTTGTTCAACGGATTCAATAAAATAAAAACCGGCCAAGTGCGAGTAGGACTCGCGCACGAATGGTTCCGTACTATTAGCCAATAAACGGCGAAAACCTCTTTTCTTGTATGGGAGCCCCTTATTTATTTATTTTAATTAATTACCTATACATAAAGAGAACATAAAACTAAATATTCTGTGAATAGTTAAAGCGTCTACTTGTCACCGTTATTATTGCTATCGATCAAGAAACGGTAAAAAAATAAGTTTGTTGTATGGGAGCCCTTAAATATTTATTTTATTTTTAGTATTTGTTGTTATAGCGGGAATAGAAATACATAATCTGTGAAAATTTCAACTGTCTAGCTATCACCGTTCTTGAGATACAGCCTGGTGACAGACGGACGGACGGACAGCGAAGTCCAGTAATAGGGTCCCGTTACTTTCCCGTCTTTGGGTACGGAACTCTAAAAAGTCGTGATGGCAAGAGCGTTCGATTTTCGCGTGAGATCGTAGGTTGGAGCCCTTCAATATATACATTTTAAAGTTGAAGAACAACAATACGTTACAGTCCGCGAGGTATAAGCTGAGCTTTGCATTAGTGTGAGTGATCACATGCATACGCATCTATTACCAAAAGTACAGTCAGACAACAAACTCTTAAACAACAAGCTGACATTAACTATCCAGGATCAATATGGTCATTGCGAAAAGAAGTATCTCTTTTAGGATTCAAATGGTCAAGGACAGAGAATAACAGAAACATTTTAATGGAAAAGCAAGAGATCCGTCACCTACGTATAACTTATTTACTTAAAATTTCCGAATACCGTATTCAGGGCAGGCCTATCGTTTATACCAATATACAATTGATACTGCATAATAAACAACGATTTATTGAATATAAAATTGCCACCTTATTAAGAGAACATGGTCACAGTGTCCTGCGTCTGACTGTACTTTTGGTGATCACTCACACTAATGCAAAGCTCAGCTTATACCTCGCGGACTGTACCTGCTATATGATTGACCTACCAGGTGGCTGTGTATGTCAAAAATAATCTAGAATCATACAATACGCGAGGAGAGAGACATTCTCGCAACATAAGTAAGGGGGACAAGCTGGATTTTATATCACACTCTGTCACGAGGTCACGGAAGTTAAGTCACATTTTGGGACTGGACGTTTATAACACTCTTCCCTAAATAGTTATATCTGCCCCAAGTTTCGGTAGCTTCAAAAACAGATTAAAGTGCTGGCTTATCGATGAATATTTTTTAGTTATACCGAATTTTTAGAGAGTGATGGCAAAGTCCTATAAAAATGTATACGAAAATTTGACATGGGTCAGTACAATTGTAAAACAACAACAACAACAAATCTTTATTACCAAAAACATCAATCGGAACAGATTACAAAAATACTTAATTAGATTTACATGAAAATACATAACATGTTCCCAGACTTAGTCTTCGGCCCCACACTAGGCTCGGTGGCCCGTGCTGTGGGAAAGCCAGGGAACGAAAGCAAAAACACAGTAAACACAGCGGTATCAAACATGTTATTTTGGTCTAATCCCAGTTCCAGAAGTAGATGTAGTCTAGTGTGTGTGTTAGTGTGAGGTGTGTATTTGTGTGTGAGAGAGGGTGTATGTGTGCGTGTGCGTGTGTGAGTATGAGGGTGAGTTCGTAAAAAGGAAGTGATAGAAAGGTAGACGATAAAAAGTACAACTAAGTCGAAATCAAACGAGTGCTAGCCTGTTTCCAATCACAAACTGCATGAAACCTCAAACAGTGGTCACATTACAATGGTGACCAATCACAACACTGAACGTATTCGAGTGAGAAAGTTTTCAGTATCCTCATACGACAAAGAGTTTAGCCATATGCGAACCACTTCACAATCGTGAACGTTCACACTTGATGAATGGGAGAGCCTTGACAGTTTCGTTATAGATTCGTGGAAGTAGATAGTTAGGATGTCTGGCAGCAAAAGTAGATCTTACATCGCAAACTGGTAGTCTAAAACCCTTCTCGATGCCACCTCTGCGAGCTGACTTAACTCCTTCAGAGACTTGTGAATTGTTAGTACTGCTTTATGTATAAACAACTGTCATACCGAAAGAACAGCGGTCTCCCTATACAACTCACGGGTGGGGAACCTGAAGGGTTTCCTCTGCATGGTTTTCAACACAGCACGTTGGGATCTTTCAAGCTCCAACATGATGGTCTTGGCTGCACCTCCCCAAGCCAGGCTGCAGTAGATCAGAATAGATTGGCCAAGTGACATGTAAACCATCGCGGGAGTCTTCAGATCGCAGGAGGAGCGCAGACACTTCATCACGTAAATGAGCTTTCGGATCCTTCCCGCAAGTTTGGAAATGTGACATTTAAAGGAAAGCGTCTCATCCAAGTCAACGCCAAGATAACGAATCCTATCAACCCGACTGATAGGTACGCAGCTACATAATCCGGGGAAGCTGTTACTCGGTGTGGCAAAACAGGAATGCACTCTAATATGAAAATCGGTTGGAGGTTCTGATTTTCGGGATTTATGAAATACGAGTAATTTATATTAATTATATAATAATATATATTAATTTATAAAAATATATTATACTCATATAATGCTTGACAGTTAACTGTACAATAAATATTATAATACAGTAAAGTAGTCATTTCAAAGTTTGAAAAGGTATACAATTTGTATGTTCTTTCTTTTGTTTTTATTTTTTATTTATTGACGTGTAAATTGTACATTTATGAATAAAGTACTTTGATTTTGACAACGTGAAAACACTGGCATGTTTTCAGAAAGACATCTTTTGGAGACCACAACATTTTTTCACAACCCTTTACCCACACTTGACAAGCGTAGTGGTTTATAGCCATAACTCTCTTTTTGTGAGAGAAGGCTCAGTGTTCCAGCTGTGGGAACATAATAAAAACATGCGTATCCTCTGGGAACAATGAACGAAGTGTAGAGAACCCAGAACGATATTTTTAAGGATTTTTGAAGTGTAACCTTCTATTGGCGCGCCTTGACAGATTTTTCGTGGCGTGTGAATCATCTCTACTTAGTCTGTGGTGTGAATTGAATTCTAGCGTCACGCTCGGGTATGATAAGAAATTTTCGGGTAAACTCGGGACCATAGCCATTGGCTATATAGAAATGCGTCAGCCAATGGGAAATTCTGACGCATTTCTAGATGGCCATGGCATGATTGCCAAGCCACGCCCTCCGGTTACACCCGCGTAGTTTCCAAAGGAAGCAATCAAATTCTGAGTTATAAGTTTTCACTTCTATCTGCAGTTCCTATGACTGCTAATGTTTATTAATTTTGGTCAGGGAAAGTTATTTATGAATTCCACTCGCTTCAGGGCTAACCGAAGGGTCTACCGCCTAACCAAAACTCTGTCTTAGCTTAGATATTGCGCTCTCTTTTCTTGTCGCTTGAAATTATAGAGGCAGCAATAGCTAAAGCCGATGTAGTTAGGCGGTAGAAGGCCGGGTGGATACTTGGGATTCTCTGCTAGATTGGTGGCCTGCCCACTAAAAACCCTGGCGTGTTTCAGGTCTATTTGCCGAGAATACAGGAACGCTTTCGCACTGTACCGCGTAAGCTTCCCAGAAATACTATGCCGACTCTAAAGCCACACATAGCAACGTATTAGGTACGTTAACAGGAACAGTATTTCTAGAAACAATATCGCTGTATTATTTACTAAAGATATTACTATCATTCATTTATAAATTACAGCTACCACATACATTTTTTCTTGAATAGTGAATACCTCCTACTCACTACTCCTGTAAACTTTATGAGTAAGCTTATCATTCTTTGGAAATATCGATTAGGTATTTATTACTTACTTTGTTACAGGGGCACCCCTGGTGAGTAAAACCCTGATAAACACATATGGAACGTAAGTTTTTTTTATTTTTGGATTCCAAGTTCTAGTGTGCAAACATTACTGTGTTCCGGTTTGAAGGGCAATGTTTCCAGAAAAATTACAGGGCTTAGAGATGTAACATCTTAGATATATGGGTGACGAGCGCAGTGCAGGGCTAGGTGATAATTTGGACTCTTCATGTTCCTATAGCTGCGTGTCACTGCGCTGTCATGTGCCAGGCATGTTGCTTACCATCAGGCACACGTACTGCTCGTCTCGTCACTCTTTATTAAAAAAAAAAAGTGAGCTGAAGACGGTAATCATCAATACATACGTGTATCATACGACGTTTTTCAACACACTTGTGAATAAAACAACAACGAAAAATCATTTCAACAATGAAAAAGAGCTCTTTTTTCCATCCGTGCCCCGTCCGGTTCCGTCTTGGAAAATAACCGTTCCATGTTCAATCCACGGTAGAACATTTACATTCTCTTTGGGTAAAACATAATTTGCACATGTCTTTAGAACAATGGTTCGTTTTGGCGGGAAAAATTAATCAGGTGACATACCTAATATGCGAGCGCAACTATGTCACAAACTAAAATAATACAGTTTCTTTTTTTTTTGCTTTAGCCACTTACAAAATGGCGATTTTATTTTCTTTGATACAAAAAACCAAAATTTTATTTCAGTGAATATTTCATTTTCTGATACGTACAAATTAAAATTATTCACTTATTTAAAGACGCAGTTGTATGAAGTGAGCAAGCATTAGCTACATTTCATTCATTTGTTCTATTGAACACGACCTTTTTTGTATCGAAACTTTTTAAAGAACAAAGCAACTCAACCAATTAAAAAAGACTCTAAAACTCACTCGTGAGTAATAGTAATGAAAGTCATAGTTTGATTCATTATATTCCTGATTGCGGTGAAATTAGAGCCACTTTATGAGCAAGTGTGTTGAAAATCATCTTATATCTCTGGGTTATGAGAGCAGTGCAGTCTTAGGTACCTAATAATTTGGCCTGCAATGCGATGCAAATTGCTCCGATGCTGCATCGCATCGCAGAGTATCGCAGTTTTGTGTAGGAGCTCTTACTAACAGGCATATGTCATGCACGTCCTGTCACTAAACTGTAATGCCTCGGCTACATTAGCGGGCTACGGCGAATATTTCTGTTAACGCGATGAATGTGGCCGGGTACATCGTGTCATCGCGTATTTTTCGGGCGAAGACGATGTGATAGATGTCTTCGCCCGCCTTAATGTAGACAAAAACATCGCCTATGGCCGAACACGAAGTTTTTGTCGCGCCAACACGATACGAATCTTCGCCCGCCAATGTAGCCGAAGCATCATAGAGCCTTTTCAGTACCAAGTTTTTGAAGTGAAAACTTCTTTTGGCGCGCTTAGACAGATTTTTCGTGGGGTGTGAATTGAATTCTAGCGTCATGCTCGGGTATGATAAGAAATCTTCGGGTAAACTCGGGACCATGGCCATTGGCCATCTAGAAATGCGTCAGCCAATGGGAAATACTGAAAGGGCGTGGGCTGTCCATCATGGCATGGCCATCTAGAAATGCGTGAGCCAATAAGAAACACTGAAGCATTTCTAGATGGCTGGGCCATGCCCTCCAGTTACACTCGTGTAGTTTCCAAAGTAAGCTAACAAATTCTGAGTTATACATTAGTTTTCACTTCTATCGGCAGTTCCTATGACTACCATTTTTTTAACACTGTCGCGCAGCTAGCGTCCCGCGCTTATAATATGTATTCCTTGTCCTCAATGTTTAATACAACTGATCTTAGGAAACTCAAAAAATGACATGGTGGTTTATTGGCTAGATGGCTAGAACCACAGAACTTAGGTACCTATCACACACCACTTTCCAATTATTATCAGATCTGCCACATAACTAAAAAAGAGATAAAAAGGCATGTTGTTTTCTTACTGCCGAAGATTTCTTACAATTTTCGTACAATAGGTACACATATTATGTTATCGTCGGGGCTGCTTTGGTCTTCAAGTTATAAAGTTATGAACGCAGATTTTGGATTGTTTCATGAATAAGTACAGCAATTTTGCTTGAATATATTAATAAAAGTAAGCTAAAAGCTGGCAGTCATAGGGACTGCCGATAGAAGTGAAAACTCAGACTTTGATAGCTCACTTTGGAAACTAACCTAACTAACCCGCGGGTGAAACCGGTGGGCGTGGCCATGACCACGGCCATCTAGATCATCCGAGTTTACCCGAAGATTGAACTCACCTTTACCCGAATTTACCCGAATGAAAGATCATTTACGAACGTGACGCTTGAGCCCAATTCACAGCTCACGGAAAATCTGCACCTATGTGATACGCCAATATATGTTTTCACTTTAATAATAATGTAAGCACTAAAAACACATTTAGCATGATTGACGTCAATGTAAATAAAAAAGAATGCGTGTAGTATGAGATGACATTTTTTTGTGTATAGTTTTCTGTTATCCAAGATGCCAAAACTTTGGTATCTGCGTTGGGATCAACAAGTGTGTGTGTCCGAGCAACTTCAAGGGGAATCAGTGCGAGATCGGAAACACACCGTGGCTCGGCTTCCCGATGCTGCCCTTACCCATGAACAACCCTAAGCCACACAACGCGTAAGTAGCAGAACACTACTTGTAACTTACAGAACACCATCCGATAGCAATTTGAATTTCAATATAGATATGTTTCAAGTTGATAGAAGAATCAAATGGCGTGAAAATAAACCAGTCTGACTTTCCAGTAAATTGGAGAGTCAAACCTATCTAAAATTATAACTGCCACTGATTTTTCTGTTGCAGGTATTGGTATGAAACACAGAAATCTAAATAATATTATTTAGATTTCTGTGGTATGAAACTATTACTGCTATTGTTACTGATTTTTTCTGTCGTATACGCTATAATCAGTAAGAATAGCAGTAATAAATTTATAGATTTTAGTAGTGGTAGGACTCTTAGCAGAGTTCGCCTGGGGAAATACCACCTTTGCCAGTTATACTACCGCCAAGCAGTAAAGGGTAATGTTTCCAGTGAAATTACAGGGCTTAGAGATATAATATCTTAGATCTCTGAGTGACGAGCGCAGTGCAGTGCTAGGTAATGATTTGGATCGCTTATTATCCAATAGCTGTGTGTCGCTGTGCTATTATGTGGCAGGCATGTTGCTTACCACCAGACACATGTCCTGCTCGTCTCGTAACTCTATACCATAAAAAAAAAGATTACAGCGTGGTTAAAAGTTTTATCGAATATTTTCCCAGTAAATGCCAAATAAAACAAAACATATAGTCATATAGTCTCACATGCGTAGGTATAGCCTGATATTATGTTCTCGAAAAACAAATACCTACCACGTGTAAGTCCCGCAATGAACAATGTGAGCTGACGGCTGCAACTCGCTCGCGTCTAAAGGGATTTTCCGACGACCAGTGTCATTTGACCAACGTGGTGTTCCACAAGAAAAATATAGGTGCCGGCAAACAAGTTGACCCAATGAAGTTATGTCGCCCTGGTATAGGTGCCGGCGAACAAGTTGACCCAATGAAGTTATGTCGCCCTGGTATAGGTGCCGGCAAACAAGTTGACCCAATGAAGTTATGTCGCCCTGGTATAGGTGCCGGCAAACAAGTTGACCCAATGAAGTTATGTCGCCCTGGTATAGGTGCCGGCAAACAAGTTGACCCAATGAAGTTATGTCGGCCTGGTATAGGTGCCGGCAAACAAGTTGACCCAATGAAGTTATGTCGCCCTGGTATAGGTGCCGGAAAACAAGTTGACCCAATGAAGTTATGTCGCCCTGGTATAGGTGCCGGCAAACAAGCTGACCCAATGAAGTTATGTCGCCCTGGTATAGGTGCCGGCAAACAAGTTGACCCAATGAAGTTATGTCGGCCTGGTATAGGTGCCGGCAAACAAGTTGAACCAATGAAGTTATGTCGCCCTGGTATAGGTGCCGGCAAACAAGTTGACCCAATGAAGTTATGTCGCCCTGGCATAGGTGCCGGCAAACAAGTTGACCCAATGAAGTTAGCTGCGCATGGATGCGCAGAAACGTTTTTAAGGTCTCTTTCGTGGAAGTGTACATGCGCGAACTTTCCCCTTCCACGTCAATTTTGGGTCAACTTGTTTGCCGGCCACTATACCTAATGGCTGTTATTGTCACTATGATCCACCTTAGCCCAGAGTCTCAGCTACTGGAATAAAGTGGGTTGTCTATGTTATATTAATAAGCAATCCACTCAATGTTCCCACTGCTGGGACTCGAAGCCTTCTCACGCAAGAAGAGAATCAAGACCATAATCCACCACGCTGGCCCAGTGCGAGTTGGTGGTTAACACATGATCTCAAAATTTTCTAGGTTTTCATGTCGGTTTCCTTACGGTGTTTTCCTTCGCCGTTTTTAAGTTAGCGGATGACTGCAGATGACTTCGACTCTACAGTGGTGCGCGTGGTTTTTGAACCCACCGGGGTACCGGATCGGCAGTGCCCGTTCTCCCGACTAGACCAGTCGTAATATCTGCATGTATGCATGCGCCCATGTTGGGTTCAATTGCGTAGGGAAGCCCAGACGACGCGCGACGTGAGAAACTCAGGCTTGAATCTTCGTTATTTATTTTTTACAGGGTCAATACAGTCAAGCCAATCAATCCTGAGCCTATGAAAAAACCAGACCAACTGAGAGAACGTAAGCTTAAACACAAATAATTTAGTTTATCCGAAAAAAAATCTACTCTAATTTACAATTAAATTCAGACACACCACCAAATTTCATAAGAAACTATCAGCTATCTGACCGCCATATTACAAGCTCTGCTTAGTTTGGGGTCAGATGGTGTTGTGTGTGAATTGTCCACCACCAATACTATATCGTCTAAATACATGAAAGCAAAGTTTAGTTAAATGTACATATTTCAGAAACCGTTACAACGATTTCGACAAAATTTATATGAACCTGATCCATGATCCATGAACCATGATCTATCAAACAAGAAATAACCATCAAAATCGATCCACAATTTTGGCGGCGCTATCGCGTAACATACATAATAAAGTGGCCAAGTGCGAGTTGGACTCGCCCATGAAGGGTTCCGTTGCAGCAAGGAACATAATATACATAGTTTTTTTAGTTCGTTGTAACTTTGATCGAGATTTTAATAATAATATATTTATGACGTACTAAAAAAAAAACTACTCATCAGATCGAGTTCAAACTAATTTTCGTTGGTAGTTTACATGGTAATGTACATCATATATTTTTTTTAGAATTTTCATTCTCTTACTTTAGAAGTTAGAGGGGGGGGGGGGGGACACACATTTTACCACTTTGGAAGTGTCTCTCGCGCAAATTATTCAGTGTAGAAGAAAATGATTTTAGAAACCTCAACATTATTTTTGAAGACCTATCGATAGACACCCCACACGTGTAGGTTTAATGAAAAAAAATATTTGAGTTTCAGTTCTCAGTATGGGGAGCAACCCTATTTTTTCTTTTTTTTTAATTTTTTTGTTCAATTCTTAATGCGGTTCACAGAATACGTCTACTTACCAAGTTTCAGCAGTGTAGTTCTCATAGTTTCGGCAAAAAGTGGCTGTGACATACGGACGGACAGACAGACAGACAGACAGACAGACAGACAGACATGACGAATCTATAAGGGTTCCGTTTTTACGTTTTACGGAACCCTAAAAAACATATACGAATTGAGAACCTCCACTTTTTTTAATTCGGTTAAAGGGGAATGTCCGCAAATAATTACCTATTTTGAAATAATATTGTGCTGCGGTTTTACCCGCAGTTATACCTAGTTGACAAAAAGTAACCTAAATGCTATTCCAGGTAACCTAACTTTGTTCAAAAAAGCTCAATCCTTTCAGAAGTTCCGATGTGATTGAGCAACGAACATCCAAACTACGGAATTTTGGACTTTCGCATTTATACTCGTAATATTACTAAGCAATGATAACAAATATAAAAGACGATCATCGTTTTCTCTGCTAGAAAATACTTCTGAGGTTCCAAATAATTTTTTACGAAATTAGTGTGTCAGTTTTTGAATTAAGAACAAAAAAACTAAAAAATATTTTCATTTATCTAGACGACTTTGTTATTTTTGAAATTTAGTCGAGTGTCTGAATTTAATTGAAGTCGGTTTTGGTTTCTTCGGAGAACATTAAATTATTAAAAAATAAAAAAATTGGTAATACGACAGATTTCTAATTTTTTTAACAGCTTTATGCAGCCCAAGTTGCCAGAACTCCGGCACCTGCGTGTCGCGGAACAAGTGCGAGTGTCCGACTAACTTCGCGGGGAGGTACTGCGAGGTCGCCAACGGACCGTGTCTCGGCTTCCCGGCCTTGCCCGTCGGAAACACTAGGGAATGCAACGCCGAGTAAGTACTTGTTTAATCTATCTTAATTATTACTTACTGTTTAATTACATAACTATTGATCGTGGAGTTGAAATTCATCAAATTGAGTGATGAAATTGAAAAAACTCAAGGTGATTTGTAATGAAGCTGGTAAACAACTTGTAGGTACAGTTGACTCAGGACACAGTAAATACATAACAGTAGGTTATCTAAGGCCGCCCGCCGAGTTTTTAGCCTACTCTTGCGTTCATCCCCAGGGTTGTCACTTTTACTTTTAGTTAATATTTTCGAACAAGCAGCACATGATCTAAATGTATGCAATAAAAAGCATATTATGATTAAATATTTTACCAATTTATATATTTAGTAAAAATAAAAAGCCTTTATTCACATAACATTTATTAGAGAGACGAACTTCTTAGCATTCCATGGATTCACCGTGCGGGTGCCGGGTCCATCGTGTGGCAGAGAGAGAAATCTCGAATAGACCCCAAGACTTGTGACTCGGGCGTAGGTTTAAAAGGGCCCCTTTTGATGACGTAAGTCAACACTCACCTTCACTACTCGTATTTCTCTCCCTGCCCAGCCAAATCCGATATGATCCTACTAGTGCAGCTTTAGATACTCGTTCTAGTATAGAACTTACTATATAAGAATAGGTATATAAAAATATGTATCACCTATTATTTGTAATACATGATACCTTCCTTTAATAAAACCGCAAAACTTACCAATAAAGTTACCTACCTATTTCAGTTTTTTATTTTGTTTCTCTTGTATTTTGTTATTATTTATATAGAAGCTATGAGCTATACCTCCTAGCCGATGCCGAAAGGCCAAACCAATGTTCGGCTTTTTCTTTGTTAAAAGCCGCCTTTGTATTCGCAATTTTTAGGAAAAGCAACCTAATTGTTCAAAGCATAAAGTACATTGCTAATGCTGCCATACATGTGACGATCCATCTTTTGGTCAGAGCCGCTTTGCGATTGTTAAATATTTCCATCTATAGGTTCAAATAAATAAGTAACTATTCAAATAAATAAGTAACTTAATCATTTTTGTAGTGGTAGGACTCTTGGCAGAGTCTACCTGGGGAAGTACCACACCTTTGCCAGTTATTCTACCGCCAAGCAGTAATGTACAGATATTACTGTGTTTCGGTTTGAAGGGCAATGCTTCCAGAAAAATCACAGGGCTTATAGATTTAACATCTTAGATCTCTGGGTGACGACCGCAGTGCAGTGCTAGGTAATGATTTGGACTCTTCATGTTCCAATAGCTGCGTGTCACTGTGCTGCTATGTGGCAGGCATGTTGCTTAACATCAGGCACATGCCCTGCTTGTTGACTCGGCTACGCTATTAATAAAGCAAATAAACTGTGAAATAAACAATAATACAATACCTACCTACCACATTTTCTAATAAAATTTAAGTATAAGTAGGTACATTTCTGTTTCAGTAGGAACTATGAAGAATGATAAATCCGGGTTTGCGAAATCGTTATTGAGGCACCCGAAAACACTACAATATTTTTTCCCCTTTTTGAAGTCATGATACTCGTTATTAAGTGGCCGGCGAGAGTTGACGAACGCGAGCGGTCATGTAACGTACGCACGTGCTCACAGTCGCGCTGCACGGCCCCTACTGCCGCCACCTTATTGTCCCATATATTATGCTAGCGTGTGCGTGAAATCGCGTGCCGACACGGCGCGCGGCGCGCACGCACACATTCAAGCCGAGAGCGGCACGTTTGTATGAAGATGTTTTACTGTTCTTTACTGTGCTCAGGAGTACCTAAAATCCTCCTAACCTTTTTTTTTTTAACTTTTATAGGTTTACACTTGACCGTTATCTCACCTGATGTTAAGCGACGATGCGGTCTACGATGGAGCGTGTTTACCTAGAAGAAACCGATTCACTCTCGATTTGAAGACACCAAGGTTATAACTATCAGGGAAAACCCACTCTGGCAACTCATTCCACAGCCTAGACGTTCTTATCACAAAAGTAGAGTCAAACCTCTTCGTCCGTGTCTTTGGAACATCAACCATGAAACGGTGCCGCTTCTTCGAGTTACGAGAAGTCCGATAGAAAAAAGGGCAAGGTGGTATTAGATCATGCAGATCAGTCGCACACTCTCCGAAGTGTATCCGATAAAAAACCGACAAGCTTGCAATCTTGCGGCGATGTTCAAGACTTTGAAGTCTTTTTCGCACTAGAGTGTCTTTGCCTATGAGCCTTTTGGCACGCCTCTCGATCGATTCCAGAGCCTCAAGCTGATACTTAGCCGATCCATCCCAAAGATGCGAACAGTACTCCATACAAGACCGAATCTGTGCTTTGTATAAGAGAAGTAATTGTTCAGATTTGAAGTACTTTCGCACCTTTGAGAGGACACGTAGTTTTTTGGCAGCTAATTTAGCCTTGGACTCGATATACGTGCCAAAGTTGAGCGTAGAGGTCAAGGTAACGCCCAAAAGCTCAAGATGATCAGTAACCGGTACGGATACACCTCGAAAAGTAGGAGTATGTTGAAATGGACTCCTTTTTGCCGAGAACAGACACGCCTGCGTCTTTACCTCGTTAAACTTGGCCAGATTGGTTTCGCCCCATTCAGAGACTTCCTCAAGGGCCAAGTTCAAACGCTCGATCATACTCTCTCTCAATACCTTAGTTTGATGTCCACTGGCTCTTGCGCTTGATATGTAACTCTCTACAACAGTGCTATCATCCGCGTACCCAAAGATACCGGGCTTCAACAGATCGTTGATATGTAGCAGAAAAAGCGTCGCAGAGAGTACCGACCCTTGAGGGACTCCGGCATTGATTGCCATTTGATCCGACGAGCAGCCATCAATGACAACTCGTATGGATCGATCCCTCAAGAAGTCCGATATCCACGCAATAAACCCAGGAGACAAACCATAACTAGCTTGCTAATAAGGCCATCATGCCAAACCCTGTCGAAAGCTTTCGAGATATCCAGGGAGACTGCAAGTGCTTCCCCGTGTTTCTCAATAGCTTCACTCCAGATGTGAATGACGTACGCTAGAATATCCCCGGTGGACCGATTTCGGCGAAACCCGTATTGCCGGTCACTGAGGAGGTCGTTAGATTCTAGGTACGTCAGGAGCCTGTGGTTTAAGACACGTTCCATAGTCTTGCAGAGTATGGACGTGACCGAGATGGGCCTGTAGTTGGCAGGGTCAGCACGACTACCTTTTTTGGGCACAGGTTGCACGTTAGCAAGCTTCCATGATTTTGGTACTTGCTCAGTACGGAGAGAGAGCCTAAACAGGCGGGTCAGTACAGGAGACAACTCCTTACACAACAACCTTAGGAGGCGTTAGCTGTAAGTAAATTTATGGAAAATTACTGATAACCACTGAATGTTCATTTAATCAAATCAATAATACAATAAGTCAATAATACAATAAAAATAAAGTCCACACTAAATCAATCAATTGTATGTAAATTATGTGAAATGTATGAATGAGTATAGGTCATTAAACACAGGAATTTTATTTTCATCTCTCGAACCTTCGACTTCTCTCATGGGACACATCAGCATTGTTTTGCGGGGCAGTACAGTGAATCATTGATTTCCATATACCTGAGAAAAAAGAAAGAATTGATTTACATATCTTTATACGTGAGAAATAGTTATTTGTTGTACAAGAGTGCAAAGTGGCTTTTTAACCGCGTGCTCAATTTTGATAACCGAGCAAGCGAAGGATTCTAATATGATCCCTCGCTACGCTCGTGATTAAAAAATTAGAATCCTGAGCGTAGCAAGGGAATCAAAAGGGTACAAGGTGAAAAATCATTGCACTCGAGTGTAACACGTAATTTTTCATCCCCCCCCTAGCGAGGAAATTACTAAACGGTTTGCGCATTTTCAGTTTCAGTCGATTCTGTTGGAGTCAATTAAACTTCTTGGTCGCTAGAATCACTTATTATTATGGTATTTCGGTTTTTCACTTGTAGGTATTCAATTTTAAAAGTTTTAAACTTTATGTTTATTTAGCCATGGGTTTACAATATGACGTGAAAATATGGAGAGTTGACCGATTGAGGTAAGGAGTTTCAAATGTGTACATGAAAACGTGTCCGCCCAAATGCATTAAATTATAGTAGCGCTAAATTTGCATCAGGGTACATTTTAAAGGAAATTAATAAACGTACTATTCAGAATTCATGAAAGAAAAATATTGGCAGTCATAGGCACTGCCGGCAGAAGTGGTAACTTATAACTCAGAATTTGATTGTTTACTTTGGACCCTTCCAAAGTAAACAATGACGTGGCTATGAGCATGGCCATCTAAAAATGCTGACACATTTTTAAAATGCCAATGGGAAAGGCTTCTATAAGAATAAATTGTCTTAATCTTATCAATGTTATAAACGCTTTGTAAGATGCTTTGCTAGCTATTGCTAGTTTGTAAGAATGTATGGATGTTAGTTATTCTTTCACGCAAAAACTACTAAAAGTCATCATCATCAACAGCCCACTAAACGTTCCCACTGCTGGGACTCGGGGCCTTCTCTCGCAAGGAGAGAGTTAAGGCCATAATCCACCACGCTGGCCCAGTGCGGGTTGGCGGATGACACATGACTTCGAAATATTCTAGGTACATGTCGGTTTCCTCACGATGTTTTCCTTCACCGTTTTAGTTAGCGGCATTACGCACATGACTTCGAAAATACAGCGGTGCGTGTGGGATTTGAACCCGGGTTCTCCGGATCGGCAGCCGCCGTTCTCCCGACTAGACCAGCCGTAACTTCTAATAAAAGTATTCAGATGAAATTTGGTACAAAAGTCTGGAATAACACGTAGGCTATTTTTTTATGTCGAGATTCGAGAACACAACGGGATCGGGTACAACGCAGGTGAAACCGCTGTGCGCTGCCAGTAACTTTATAAAATATAAGTGTACCTATATCGTTTGTACAGAAAACACGCATAGTCCAACACAGAGCAAAAATGCACACACTCGCGTTTATTCTATGCACTTCCAACCAATGTTGTTAGTGGCAGTGTGTCAATCGCCTAAGTTGATGCTTAATTAGTACTTTCTGGCGTACAATATGGGTTATTTGATTTTGACTATGAGCATAGTCAAAGTTGGGCCGGCATTAGCAATGTATTGTCGTTTTGTTTGACTACAAAGTTTGTAATAAACAATTCTTATGCATATTACTTTATAACATAGTACATGATGTATTATTATTATATTACATTCTAGAAGTACTAAAAAATGTTTATACTTAGGGTAAAAGCCGGATAGTTGCCTCAGAGGGATACAAACCTCGGTTTCGAATAAACTATGTTAGATATGTTGGTGGTGTTAGCACGTGATTATGAGTGGTTCCATCCAAGTTCCATCTAAGCCATTACAGTAGGTGCACGCGTTTTGTTCGTGTGAGGAAAAATCGTTAACGTTAGGCTACTATCCGCTATTTTAGGCAACTATCCCTTTTTTGAGAGGTCGAATAAAACAGGAATTACTCAAAACAAACATTAATTATGTTTACGAAAATGGGCTACTATGAAAGATCAAAGACATATGTTTCGATATACACGTCGAATTATTCTGAATAAGTACACATTCTGTAATAACACAGCTTTATTGAAAAGTAGGGCAACTATCCGCAACCTTTTACCCTATATTAAGCTAACAGTACACTATGTTGTACACTCGTATTCGTTCACAAGAACATGACACTGTTTTTGAGTATTTATTTAAATTTCTTTCCACACGCACTAAAGCTTTGTCGATAGAAAAGTCTTTAGAATGATCCAACTGCGTCAATTGATCCAAATTTACGTCTGTTAGTTCCAAATTCCCATCCGCCGAAGGAACTGAATGTAAATTAACCATATGATTTGCAGTAAAACCTGTTTCTTGAGGAAAACTGTTTCTTTGACTCACTAACACTAGACATACAAACAAAAGCAGTACCATATTTGATTAAATAAATAATTGACGTTATTTACACGAAAATAAGACCGGATCCTGGTTCGTGTAAGCCTTCTAGATGGTCGGGTCGTCGGGTCCCACTGAGATCTGTAAATTTATACACGGCGTTTTAAATTACTCACTTGTAGCGTGGTCGGTTCAAGTTTCGACCATATTAGGCATCTGTTTACAGATTGAAATATTTTGCCTTGCAAATGTGTCACAACTACGTCAGCTTTTATATATGTATGGGTTATTTGTAAGTTTTGCCTAAAAATAAATTATTAATCTCAAATGTTTGCGTGGACATATTATAGCAGCGCAATTCGTAGTTCAGGGTTTAGTTAGTAAGATTAGGTTTAAAAGGTCCGCCGCGATGTTAGGTGGCCTTAACGGGGTCACCACCGTAAGATAGCGAACGTGGTGGAGCTGCAGAGGAAGAAGAGTGCCGATATTGAGGTGTGCGGTCTTCCTATCTTCTGTTGTAGCCGAGGAGTGAGAGGCTGCGGGACATGAACCGTCGCGTGATACCATGGGTGTCTAGCCGAAGGGTAATTTGGCACTTACTACTTACTAGTTGGTCCCTGAGGTGATCGAAGTACGTTAATGGCGGTGGTATACCCCAGAAGAGGGCTTGTATACGAGCAGCTTAACAATGACAACCTCACGATTGTGAAGTTGGAAAGCTAATTTGGCATTGATATTTAATGTCACTTCTTTATTTACCTTGTTGAAGTCATAAAAATCAATATAGCTATGTGTAACCTTAATTTCAAATACTTAAAAAATACCGCATTCGAAAACAATACTACTGATCCCTCAAACTCCAACAGTTACTCTATAGGCGTACCGCTTTGTGGCAGAGTATCGTAGCGGCGGGCGCGCTGCGGTCTACTTCACGATTTAGCAGCCGGCGCAATGTTTCTCCAAGAGCAAAAGTTAAAAAGCAAAGAATAAAACGAATAATATTCAAGAAATTTGCTATAAGTAAAAAATGTATAGGGCCAAAATTGTAGATCGTGGAAAAATCAACAAAAATAGTACTCCATCAAAATGTTCGTATCTCAGCGCAGAACCAAGTTATTGTCACAAAACTGAATTTAACCCTTTTTTTAAGATGGCGGAAAATACACATAGGAAATCTTGGTCAACAATTTGAACTTAAGCTTTTATAGGCACCCCCCAGCGCATTACAAAAAATTTTGTCGCGTCGGTACACATGCATTTCTAACCAGATTTTTCTGACGTAATCACTGGACTAAGATAAATAAACTAAGAACAAACTCGTGACGACTCATTTTAAGATAAACTCTTTTCATTCACTAGTTTATAGTTTTTTTTTCTGCTGCTACGAAATTTTTTTTGTTGATAAACGTTCACTTATGGTTAGTTTTGTGAAAACTAACCTCAACATTTTTGAGGGTAGATTCAATTTTTTTCGTAATTATTTTCACATGATGGATATCCATTGAACCCATATGGGTTCTACGAAGAAAGTGACAAAGAAAATGTGTGCTTCCACCTTTCTCTCTTGCCCATACAGTTATAAATGTTTATACGAAACCTAACTCACTCTCAAATTCCGTTTGACCCCCCCCGTCACACTTTTTGGAACGCTTTTTTCACGCATTCAGCAGCTTAACTCCCAAAGTCAAAAGAAGACTCAGAAATCTACTTACTTTTAGAATTTTGCTCAAAAAAACTCTGCAGAAAGTTGAATGATTACCGCTAGTCCAGTAGTTTTTAGAGATTAACACGTTCAAACAAAAAATACCTCCAGCTTTATAATCCATACTCTATAGCTTTATAGCAAGCAGAACATAGCTCTTTCATCTCTCGGAATGTTAAATTGTAGTTATCTAAAATTTGTAGTTTTTATGTTGTGGTCTTTTATAGTTTTCAATTTATAAATCAGGGAGCATACTTTTTACCAAACCACGTTTATCAAGATTACAATCGGTATTAAGAAAGCCATGTCTTACCATTGTCTCCAAAGACTAGAGTCTTTGATCGCTTTCTGTGCAAAATCTGTTATAGTGTGCAAGACAGGGAGTATTCGGACTTCACGTTGCCATAGAACGTCCCACCTAACTTTTGAAAATTCAACCTGAAGTACCGTCATCGTATCATCGGGTCTCATCGAGCGTCTATATATGTAGCGAAAATCAAATTAGATTTCCAGTGGTTTACCGTAGCCTAAATAATACCAGCACCGCTACCTCGCAACAACCGTGATTGCCCCCTTGGTCAAGAATAGAAACATATCGGGAACTAGGACATGTATTGAGCTGTGTACCTCTTGGTTTTCTCCACAATGTCCAGTTAGGCCGACATCTTGGTAATCGCAGAAAAGTAATTTTTCATCAGTGATATTTCAATAATAAATTTAAATAATAATAGTGGTAGTAGAACACAGGATCGGACTGGGCCTAAAAGGCCGGGCTCCATGACTAATATAAGCCGGGGGCCCGAGACTTTATCCTACGGTTGCCGCATGCCTCGCAAGCCAGGCAGGCTGGGTCCCGGCTAGCAAATGTCACTGCGACTATATCTAACTTTTCTCACATATTTTCGCAGTGGATGCAAAATAAAATGCCAGGATGGCTACAAATTCTCAGACGGTACAAATACCATGAGGATATCCTGTAAGAATGGCCAGTGGCAGTCGTCGCGACCTGACGGCAACACTTCACCTGTGTGCGAGCCCCAATGTAACCCGTCGTGCGTCAACGGGGGCGAGTGTGTGGGCGTCAACATGTGCAGATGCCCCCAGGAGTTCAGAGGACCATTTTGCCAGTACCGTAAGTAATTCCATATTAGCGTAGTATGCTGTAGGTTTTTTTATAGAGTGATGAGACGAGCAGAACATGTGCCTGGTGGGAAACAACAGGCCTGCTTGACATAACATTGTAATGTAACATTGTAACACTGTAGTGACACGTACCTATTGGAACTCGAAGAGTCTAAATTGTTACCTAGCACTGCACAGCGCTTATCACTCAGAGATATAAGATGTTTCTTTCTGCCCCGTAATTTCAGTGGAAGTATTGTCTTCAAAACGGAACACATTGATTTTCCACATTGCTGCTTAGCAGTAGAATAACTGGCAAACTTCCCCAGACGGACTCTTCAAAGAGTCCTACCACTGTAAGACTACTCTAAGGTGTAATTTAGTGGGGGCCTGTGCTTTCTGCGTTAGACAAAAGTTCGATAGACAGTAGAGGCGACCTGATGTGAAATTAACTGACCCCCAAAATGAAGATTTCACTCTTCTAAGTGAAATCTGCCAACCTTTGCCATTGAACTATGGCATAAACCTCCACTACTTGGTTAAAGGGAGACCTGTGCCCCAGCAGTGGGGACTTCATGATTTGATATCTACATACTGTAACACTTTTTTTTCCGTAAATCGGAACGCGACTCTTTCGTCTGCTAGCGGAGCAAAACGTCCCCTCCCTAGTTAATAATCGTTTGTTTGTTTAGTTTTTTACCGCAACACTAGCTGGTTTTGTCAGCGGAAGTGAAGGGAGCGTCCATTTTGTTTTTCTTGTCTAGGGCGGCGGTCTCGGACCGCCGCTTCGTTATTAATTAATTATTGTATATTGTGCTGAATGGTTTGATCGCTGTGACGTGTCCCGAGGCAAGCGCCGACCGGCGAGGGCTAATCGCGTCGTGAGCGTGGGGAGCTTGTCTTCGCGTGTGGGTGAACAATCACCTCTCTAAAGGGAGGTGTGTTTGGGAGGCCCCCGGTTTTTGGAAGCGTCCTGTTTTGGAGGCACCTTGATTTGGTGATGTCCCGTACGGGTTGTATCCCGTTCAGGCCGTGTTTCCTGTCCCGGGCTGCGCTCGGTTCGGCGGTCGACCCCGGGCTCCTCTTGGCTCGTGGCTGGGACAGCGCTCGCCCGATCCTGACAGGTTTTTTTTAGAAATTGTAATTCAACATTTCCATGCCTCCCCCGAGGAGTTAAGTGTCATGTACGGTCCGACCGTGGTCGGTTAATGAAGGTCAGGTTTTTGACCTAGATAGATAAGATTCTATGTTTTATAATCTATACTTTTTCCTGCTGTTACCCGATGTAATCTAGGTGTAAACGTTATTTTCCTAGGGGCTTACAGTAGTTAATTACCTTATAGTTTTCCCGGGTCCACAGCTAGTGTCTAGTTAGTGTACTTTCGGTTATCACTCATGTAAACACTATAAAGTTTAATTAAGATAGACACAAGTCTAGAAGTTGTGTGTGTGGTAGTGAAGCTGAGGCCGTTGAGGTGTCGGCCCGGAGTCACTTGTGAATTTGTGTGTGTGGTAGTGAAGCTGAGGCAGTTGAGGTGTCTGCCCGGAGTCACTTGTGAATTTGTGTGTGTGGAAGTGAAGCTGAGGCCGTTGAGGTGTCGGCCCGGAGTCACTTGTGAATTTGTGTGTGTGGTAGTGAAGCTGAGGCAGTTGAGGTGTCTGCCCGGAGTCACTTGTGAATTTGTGTGTGTGGAAGTGAAGCTGAGGCCGTTGAGGTGTCGGCCCGGAGTCACTTGTGAATTTGTGTGTGTGGTAGTGAAGCTGAGGCAGTTGAGGTGTCTGCCCGGAGTCACTTGTGAATTTGTGTGTGTGGAAGTGAAGCTGAGGCCGTTGAGGTGTCGGCCCGGAGTCACTTGTGAATTTGTGTGTGTGGAAGTGAAGCTGAGGCCGTTGAGGTGTCGGCCCGGAGTCACTTGTGAATTTGTGTGTGTGGTAGTGAAGCTGAGGCCGTTGAGGTGTCTGCCCGGAGTCACTTGTGAATTTGTGTGTGTGGAAGTGAAGCTGAGGCCGTTGAGGTGTCGGCCCGGAGTCACTTGTGAATTTGTGTGTGTGGTAGTGAAGCTGAGGCAGTTGAGGTGTCTGCCCGGAGTCACTTGTGAATTTGTGTGTGTGGAAGTGAAGCTGAGGCCGTTGAGGTGTCGGCCCGGAGTCACTTGTGAATTTGTGTGTGTGGTAGTGAAGCTGAGGCAGTTGAGGTGTCTGCCCGGAGTCACTTGTGAATTTGTGTGTGTGGAAGTGAAGCTGAGGCCGTTGAGGTGTCGGCCCGGAGTCACTTGTGAATTTGTGTGTGTGGTAGTGAAGCTGAGGCAGTTGAGGTGTCTGCCCGGAGTCACTTGTGAATTTGTGTGTGTGGAAGTGAAGCTGAGGCCGTTGAGGTGTCGGCCCGGAGTCACTTGTGAATTTGTGTGTGTGGTAGTGAAACCGAGGCAGTTTAGGTGTCTGCCCGGGGTCCCTCTAACCTGATGTTTGCATGTTAGCTTTCCTGAGCCTTCATATATATATACTTCAGCTGGCATATTGTGCGCTTGAGGAACTTACTGTATTTACCCATATGGAGTACTACTTAGATATTATTAATGTGATGTTCTAAACTGTAAAGTATATGGAGTGTAATTACCTAATAACGTTGGTTCAACGGTTTACTCTTAGTGCGTTGAAACTGACTTTGTAATTGTAATTTGTAATTTTGTCACTTACCTTACTATTAGTCTACTAGAGTTATAGTTATAAACTCCATGGTCTAACACCGTACGCAAGAAGGCCTATTGGCCCTTTATTTTGGTTGATATTGTCAGTTCTCTGTAACAGTATAGGTTCCTGGAGGTAAGGAGGGGTTAATTTCTGCCAAATTCCCTATCTAACCTAACCGTGGAGTTTTACCTTTGCTGAACCCCGCTCTAACCCTGGGTGGTACTCGGAATTTACCAATCCTTACTTAGGGGCCCTGTACTGGGAATAACTAAATTTTAATTTTGAGGTTGTCAAGGAATTCTTAAAATTCCTTTTTTTTTCTTTTGAAGGAACAGTAACTCAACGATCAACCCCTGGCCTTTTACCCTTTTTATTATTGATGTATACCTTTGTTTCATATAAATAAACGCTTGAAAAGGTCTTCCTTTTTTTATTTTATACTTAAACTTAACTTTATTCCGGGAAGGTTTGGGAATTCAATTTTCAGCAATTGAGTTCTCAACCCTTGACCCCCGGATAACCTTACAATACGCACACATATATCCACTCACACAAAATTATGTAGGTACACAGATAAAATATTAGTTTATTTATTGTTAAACACCGTTTTTTCTCCGACAGGAGAGAGTGCCTGCGACGCTAACCGTATGAGTTTTAACGGAGACCACAAATGTCTCGGAGACGATGAGAAGTTGAAATGCCGGGTGAAGTGTCCGACCGGCGCCACGGTTACCTCGCCGCTCGAGAAATTCTACAACTGCCAGTACTCCACCGGCGTCTACCAGCCACAACCTATCCCGCAATGCGTCTACGATTAGTTTTTACTACGAAAAATTAAAGTTTTAGAAATTGTTTAATCATAATTTTAAATGCTTATTATTATTCCGCAATGCGTCTACGATTAGTTTTTACTACGAAAAATTAGTTTTAGAAATTGTTTAATCATAATTTTAAATGCTTATTTTGCTTCCGCACTCAGGTCAAGTCAAGTTGGCTGATGCATTTCTCGCAACTAATCATAGTAAAGTTAAGAAATACAATTTTTCTGAATGTTTTACTTTTGAATTAGTTTGACGATAAATCCGTCGATTGAAAATTTCGATAAATAAAATGAATAAAAATAAAGTGGCCAAGTGCGAGTTGGACTCGCCCATGAAGGATTCCGTTGCAGCAAATAACATAATATACAATATACATAGTACACATAGTTCTTGTAGTTCGTTGTAACTTTGATCGAAGTTTCAATAATAGTGTATTTTTGACGTACTAAAAAAAACTACTCGTCAGATCGAGTTCAAACTAATTTTCGTTGGTAGTTTGCATGGTAATGTACATCGCATATTTTTTTTAGTTTTTTTATTCTCTTACTTTAGAAGTTAGAGGGGGGGGGGGGGGCACATTTTACCACTTTGGAAGCGTCTCTCGCGCAAATCATACAGTGTAGACAAAAATTATATTAGAAACCTCAACATAATTTTTAAAGACCTATCCATAGACAAACCACACGTGTAGGGTTTAATGAAAAAAATAATTAAGTGGCAGTTCTTAGTATGGGGGCAACCCTAATTATTCTTTTTTTTTTTTTTTTGTACAAACCTTAATGCGGTTTACAGAATACATCTACTTACCAAGTTTCAACAGTGTAGTTCTCATAGTTTCGGCAAAAAGTGGCTGTGACATACGGACGGATAGACAGACAGACATGACGAATCTATAAGGGTTCTGTTTTTATGTTTTACGGAACTCTAAAAAAACCGACTGTAAAAATCAACACATAAGAAAAAGACCGAAATAATTGACATAACAAACTATTTATCTTAATAAACTCTACTGTTTAGTATCATAGACTAACTACATTATGATCTGAAAGTCTAAGTTATAAATATAATGTCCATTATCTTTGGTGGCAGTTCGCCTGATGTTACAAGAATAATTTGTCTGAGATGATAAGTGACGATGCGGTCTACGACGGAGATTGCTTATCTAGAAGGATTCACTCTCGATTTGAATACAACAAGATAGTAACTATCGGGTAAAACCCACTCAGGCCACCACGCATTCCACAGCCTAGCCTAGACGTAGAAGTGGAAAGTAGAGCCAAGCCTTTTCGTTCCAGTTTTTGGAAAACGATGTGCTTTTTCGTGAACACACAAACCGCCTGTTAGAAAAGAGGGCTAGATGCTATTAGATCTTGCAGATCAGTTGCATATTCTCTGAAATGTATCCTATAAAAACCGATAAACCAGCAATTTTGCGGCGATGTTCATGACTTTGAAGTTTGTTTCGAAAAAGGGTGTCGTTGCCTTTTGGCACGTCTCTCGATCGATTCCAAAGCCGCGAGTTGTTATTTGCCGACCTATCCCAAAGTTCCGAACAGTGTATACAAGAGCGAATCTGCGTTTGTTACAACATGAACAACATTTCAGACTTGAAGTGTCTCCGCGCTTTTGATATACCTAGTTTAGACACCTGGGTATTTCTCATTTTTGACAAAAAAACATGTGACTGCTAATTTTCTATAAAATGCAATTAAAATATCGTAATTATTTGATTGTACTAATAAAGTACTAGTAAATGACTATTGATTCAGGGGTTTTTTTTTAAATTGTATGCATAGTTTTTTTTTTATGATTTATATAAGCATGTAAAATGTCCCTTCCGTGTGTGTGATCACACCGGTTTTGCAAGAACAAAAAATATTTGTGATCTATATGTGCTAGAGATTGTGTAGTAATAAGCACTAATATAATCTATGATACCTTTACTTCATTTATGCTAAAAAATACGAACCTAAAGCTGTTAACAAATCTTGGGTGCTCATTTAAAGCTTGTGATCAATTTTTTTGTCACATCCATGGGCGTATGTCACAACAGTCAGGAATAAAAAACTATAATGTGTGGATCCGAATGAAACTTAGCAGAGGCCAGATCAGATCTGCCATATTTGAATTCAGTTGATAGTTTGCGCCGGTGTTGCAACAACGACGAAAAAAATCACTTTGAATTTCTATTCTCATGAGTTGTCAAGCATAAGCGGTCACAACAGTGGATGTAATTAAAGGTATGTTGCTTTCAATTGTGCACTTTGGTTTGATGGTTTTGGTTCATTGCTATGCTAAATAGCCACATGCTAAAAATGCTTGTTCAGGCTTGAATTTGAGATTGTGTTTTTGAGCTTCAAATGGAAAAATGTCCCATCCGTGGATGTCACTTCCATGATTCCGTGGATAAAAATGAAAGCAGTGATGGGTCCTTATATTCCATATAAGTGATTTAGTTGTAAATAATGGTTTTAGTTTGTAATGTTATTAGGGTATGGTTGCATGGGTGGTAGCATGCTTTGCTTTATTTGCATATTTTTCGTTTTAGAGGGCTAAAACAAAAAACGCCCCAAAACTGGAGAAGAAATTCGCCAACACAAACGAGAATGTGAAGGAACGACAAATAAACATTTTTTTTAACACTACGGTTTTTTTCTTGTCATCATCTTAAAAACTGCATCATTTCTGCAGTACTTATCTCATCCCCATGTAAATCTTTTTGTATGGAATGTCACTTCCATGGGTTGTTTTTTTTTTCAAACCCTATAACTCGGATCCAAAAAGGCTGTAAGCTCAGCCATTATTTTTGCCATTTTTTGCAAGACTAAGAGTAAATAATTTCATTAAAAAAAATATCAGAAAGACGTTTTCATTTTTATTTATTTTTTGGAAATGAAAAATGAGAAATGCCCACCTAGTCTTTGGCAGCTAATTTAGCCTTGGACTGGATATAAGAGCCATAGTTGAGCGTAGATACCAAAGCTACTCCCAAAAGCATGAGATGGACAGTAACCGGAATGGATTTCAATACTACCATGTATCAGCAAAATATTTGAAAAGCTAATTTTAAGTCAACTTGTGTCTTATTTTAATTCAAATAATTTATTACACGATCACCAATTTGGTTTCACGAAAGGACGATCCACAACAGATGCCGGATTAAAACTTAGTAGATACATTTTTAATGCGTGGGAAGATCACTGTGATGTAATAGGTGTGTTTTGCGATCTGTCAAGGGCATTTGACTGTGTACAGCACAAAACTTTGTTGGCTAAATTGGCATTCTATGGGGTTTCGCAATCTGCCTTGGATCTCATATCATTCTACCTTGAGGATCGACTTCAGATAGTGGACATTGACGGAACAAAGTCAAAAGGATCTACTCTTAAGATGGGAGTTCCCCAGGGATCCATTCTAGGACCATTTTTGTTCCTAGTTTACGTAAACGATTTGCCTTACCTAGTAAAAAAACAAACTGACACCGAAATAGTTATGTTTGCCGACGACACGTCTTTACTCTTTAAGACCAAGCGGGGTACCGCAAACTTTATGGAAATTAATAATATTTTATATATAATATGCCAATGGTTTGATGCGAACAATTTAGTCTTGAACCCTATAAAAACAAAATGCATAAAATTTTCTTTACCTAACGTACAAATATCGGATATGAAAATAGAAATAAAGGGAAACATTATAGAACCCATTAATACCACAACTTTCTTAGGGATCACAATTGATTCTAAACTGCAATGGGGTATGCATATAAAAAATCTAACTAATAGACTTAGCTCAGCGGCACACGCGGTTCGTCAAATCAGGAAAATAGCAGATGGTGCAACCGCTAGATTGGTGTACTACGGATATTTCCACAGTATTATGTCGTATGGTATACTGTTGTGGGGATCGGGCGCTGATATGGGCTCTGTTTTTATTTTATAAAAAAGGGCAGTACGTGCAATATACAATCTACCCCCTGGGCAGTCACTAAGAGAGATATTTAAAAATATAAATATTTTAACTGTGCCTTGCTTATATATTTACGAATGTATCATGTTTGCCAAGAAAAATGAAAGTACTTTTGAGAAATTGTCGGACCTAAACCCAAATACTCGCCATACACATAAATTAACTTTTCCTAAATGCAGATTGCAAAAAACCAATGCTTCCTTTATTGGAAATTGTATACGATTTTACAACGTTATTCCGAAACAGTTGGCAGGTCTCAAAGGAAAAAAAAAATGCTATGAAGAGTCGTCTGTTAAGTAAAGCTTATTACTGTTCGGAGGACTTCATACGTGACGAGAGACAATGGAAACGAGATGTAATTAATTTAAATAATGGGTTGACATTTTAAATAATTAATTGTTGTATGGAGTACTATAAATATGTAATTTAATTTAAGTTAAGACATTACCTGACGAAGCCCCCATACAGCTGAAATACTTGACAAGGCATCTTTACAGCCGCAAATAATTAATTATTGTTATGAATATTATTTTTTAATTGTAATCACTAAAAGAAAAGTTGAATTGTATACTTTGTGACGCTACCAAGTGATAACCATATCCTATGGTCTGAAATAAATGAATTGAATTGAATTGGATACACATCGAATTGTAGAAGTCTGTTGGAATTGACATCTTTTTGTGGAAAACAGATACGACTGCACACTGCAGTTGCCAGTTTACATAAGTACTAGGTACATATCTACGTACTAAATTCCTACTTACTATATACATAGTATCTATATACTGCATGAAACTGTGTCACGTGTCTTCTGTAGGTTTAAGGAGTACAAACTTCAAAATGTGTCCGATATAAATCCGATGCGCTAGCAAACGTTTCGAATGTAGCCCAGAAGGTACGCACGCGCCCTAGTTAAGGATGGGTATTTCCATTTAGAAAGAATATTCCTGGACCAGAAATACTTAAAGGGATAAAACAATATTAAACTTAAATAGCTATAACGGAAAAAGCAGTTATGCGAGTAACCGAGTATGTCAGTGACTTGTTAATTTTCTCATGCAATTATTTGAAACTAGCAGCGCCCCGCGTTTTCACTCGCGAAAATCCCAATCCCGCTATTTTCCTTGGATAAAAAACAGCCTATGTATAATTATTCCAGACTATTATCTACACTCACATGCACAATTAACCGCCCACCCTGTATTTCTCCTAGTTTGCAGAAATCGAATTTTAATAAATTTTGAAGCAAATTTTATGGTAAGTATTGTTTTTAAACTTTTGCGATTTTAACAATTGATGTTTATTTTGCACGGGGCTTAATCACGATATAATTCATTGTTTAATTACCTCGACGTTTCGGCAGCATTACAACCGCCGTGGTCACGAGAAGACTGGACTTTTTTAATTTTATGGTAGTACCCTAGTACCTACGTTGAAAGTTATCGCCAAAAACTAATGAAGATATTGAAAACATAAATGGTTTTTAAGAATAAATCCACGAAAGCGATTTTGGGCAGGTTAATTGTGGCTGTGAGTATACACGTATATGTATATGTACCAAAATTGAGATTGTCGACTGAGACAGCTGTTTTGTATCTCAACGACACCATTCAGTACTATACAGAGAGAGGCATACCTGTCTACGCTTGCTTCCTGAATTTATCCAAGGCCTTTGATCTGATGGCGTATGACAGGTAGTGGCAAAAGCTGGGAGCGATACGGACCTCCCCGTTTTGTTCATTTCACTCTTAAAGTATTGGTGTGGCCATCAGAGCAATTTTGTGAGGTGGTCGGGGTCACTGTCGGACGTGTACAGGCTGGAGTGCGGCGTAAGACAAGGAGACACCACAAAGCCTCTTCAACATGTACATGGACTGCCTGATTCGTGGACTGACAAATTGTAAAAAAACTACATTGTTCATTACAAAATTGTAATAAATACATATTATATTTTAATGGTTTACACTTATTTGTACGATACTTATTATCGTGCAATAAAATGTTAAATTTAAACTTTAAAAATGGATACTCCTTGTATGCTCATTTTTTTTTAAATTGACGTGTAAATTGTACATTTAAGAATAAAGAACTTTGACTTTACAGATGTAGTTGTCTGCTTTCAGCTGCGTCACAAATCAAAGCTATAGCAGAAAGTAAGTAACCGGTAGACCTGCGGGTCAAACTCAAAGTTCTTTATTGACAAATGTACAAGTTACACGTCAATTAATCCTACTAATATTATAAATGTCAATGTATGGATGTTTGTTACTCAATCACGTCCTAACGTGTGAAGGGATCGGGCTGAAATTTGGAACACATATATAATTATAGTCTGGAAGAACACATAGGCTATTTATCCCGGAAAAACAACGGGAACAACTTATTATATTAATTATCGTACAGAAAACTGTCAAGCATTACCTATACGAGGATAATAATTATGTTTTTAATAAAATTGTACTGACTCGTCGGTCGATCCTAAATACAGGATGCCGTAATGAAACGTGCATATTGTACTTATCATCTTCTTTGCGCGGTAGAAATTGTGTAGGTAGAGGTGGTCCTTCCTATAGCTCATGGAATTTTAGTCACAATGAGTCAATGAGACATTTTGCGTGCGAGCTCTCATTCATACATTGTTACCGGCAACCATATTGTTCTGACTTTGGACTACATACAATTTTGAGCAGTGAAGCTCCAAGTGCAAATTTAATTAAAATATAGGTAAAACTTTTTGAATAGACTGATTCAAAACCTAAACGACACGCTATGGCGTCCTAGAACATCTAGGACCGAAGCCAAACGTTCAGAAAGTAATGCAGTCTCTACGAGAAGATCCAAGTTTGTCTACGCGCAAGAGATCGTCTGTCATACACTTATCGCGAAGTAGTTTGCAACAATTTTACACTTAGATCTCTTCAATTGCATCCGCACAAGCTCTAATCAATAGAAACGTTGAAGGAGTATGACTTGAGCGATAGCTTAATCGATTTTTCCATTTTGATAATATCCTTTTCTCTGGCCCATTCAAATATCAATGGGTTTGTAAATTGACAAAATTGTCGTTACTGAAACAGTGAGAATCCAAAATTCGAACACCAGAAGCCACTGCATAGTCATGAAGTGACAGTACCTATGTGCAGCAATCTCGGACAGAAGATTAATTGGTATTTTTTCTATGAAAATGCGTAGGGGAAAACGTTGTTAATACCGAATGCCATGTTGCGATGTTGGAAAGTTTTTTGGCTCCAAAACTTGAAATTTCAGAGATAGTGAATTATAGGATTTAGTTTTAACATGATGGAGCCAACAGTCATACGTTAACTTCTCTATGCCGGTTGTTATACAAATATTCCCAAGGAGACTGAAGGGTTGAAGGATTTCGAAAAGGGGTGATATTCCAGATTCCAGGCCCCCTCGTAATCCAGATTTGACATGACGCATAAGCAGCCCACTAAATGTTTCCACTGCTGGGATTCGGGGACTTCCAGATTTGACGCCACCTGAGTTCTTTTTTGTGGAAATACTTCATACACAAAGTGTACACTGTACAGTAACAATCCGAGACACATCAACCAATTCAAGGAAAGTGTTCGTAGTAAAATAGCAGCAGCAATTCCATCAGCTTTATTTAAGAAAATTTTCAACAATAATTTCCGTTCGCGGTTAGAGGGGTTTATAATTTTGATGTTAAAAAAAGTACATTTCTCTTATTACTTAATAATTTCCTGAATTTATATCAAATATTTATACCTTTTGTATTTATTTTGTTATTACATTTTCAGATTTGCTCGTGCTATTGCGCCACCCTGTATTAACGTGTTTATTTTTTCCTCCATCAAAATTATGTTTTAATAATGAAATAATAATTATGTTGTTTTGCGTACTGTAATACCCCATCATCGTCCAGAATTTATCCTACTAGCCACTGCTATAAATACAGATGGACATTTATATAAAATTACTCTGCAAAATCACTCCAGACTTAGTACAGTCCTGTAAAAACTGAAACTGAATAAAATAAACGAAATGAACCAAGGAAGATTTTTTAAAATGACTTTGTTCTTACCAGCAATCATTGTAGCTTGTATAATGTTGTCTACGGAAGTCTCGGGCCGAAATAGCATCACCTGGTAAGTAATTTTACAATTGTTATTTTGTGTAGTAGGTATAAAATATATATTGGTGGACATTTCACACACAACACCATCTGACCCCAAACTAAGCAAAGCTTGTATGATGGCGGCCAGATAGCTGATTAATATATTGAATAAAAATAGCCTTTGTTTCTACTACAAAAAAAATGACAAAATAAATGAGTTAAACCTATACTTAAAATAATTAGTTTCTAGTTTTCATAGTGTATCATACAATCCTTATTTTCTTTTTATAGAGTATGAGTAGTAGTCGCCTCTGCAGCGTAAGCCTCTTCTAATCCTTTCCACTCGTGTCTCTCGCGTGCCTTCCGCATCCAGTGAGAGCCACCCCTTTGGTTGAAAATGTCGCTCCATCTTTGGTGTGGTCTGCCTTTCCTTCTCTTACTATCCCTTGGTATCCACTCTACTAAACGTTTGGTCCATCTATTATTCTTCATTGTACAGATATGCCCCGCCCATTGCCATTTTAATAATCTTATTCTGTTCCGTACATCTATTATTTTTGTTTCGTTCCTGATATTTTGATTATAAATTTTATCTGATAACTTCAATCTTCAATACTTCAAAAAGTAGTAGGTATAGGATTTTTTAAACTGTTTTATTGTAAAAAATATATAGTCATCAGAACTAAAGCTGTATACTAAATGTATAAATCAATTACTAAATTTGACCCAAACAAACAGTTAAAGCTTAAATAAAACTGTTTAAAAAAGCCTTGTTGGTGTAATGGCGAGACCGATCGTAGGTTCGATTCCCGCCAACATTTACGTTAGTAAAATGTTTTTGTTTGTTATCAGTAGTGGTAGAACTCCAGTAGGGATACAGAGCCCGCCTGGGAAGTACCATACCTGAGCCAGTTATTCTACCGCTAAGCAGTAATGTGCAAATATTACTGTGTTCCTGTTTGAAGGGCAATGTTTCCAGTTAATGAAATTACAGGGTGTTGAGATAAAACATCTTATATATATGGGTGACGAGCGCAGTGAAGTGCTAGGTAATGATTTGGACTCCTCATGTTCCAATAGCTGTAATAAAATGTAGAGAGCAAAGCAGCCTGTTCCTACTAATTTACGATGACCAATCTAGAGAGACTAATGCACTTCTAAATGGCCATGGTCCCGAGTTCACTCGAACATTTCTTTCATTTACGAACGTGTCGATGACCTTCATTCACAGTCTACTAAAAATATGTGTGTGGAGCGCCAAAGAAGTTTTCAGATTGATTACTTAATGTCGTGACCAAAATTTGTTAGTCATAAATACACGTTATTACCTACGAGATATATAATAATAATTCTTCTTTTGTTACAGGATGCGTGAGTATACGAAAAACACTAACGAATGCGAAACTAAATAAATAGATTGAAATAAACTTTTAAGACTCGAACAAATATGGAGGGAATCTGCTACATCAGCACATCAGCAATCTCAGTTTACGACGTGAACAGGGAGATACTGATTAATTTTTAATTTATAGATATTTTGATAATTTATTTTATTTTACGTCCCACAGGTTTTTATATCTAAACAACCTTAAAAATGAGAATGCGCGTAATTTAATGCCATTATTGTAAAGAAAATAGCTACTCTAAGCAAGGGAACACGATCGGAAAGGTTGTACCTAAGTAGTAAGACTATATAGTTACCTACTATCTAAATAGAGTAGGCGGTCGGATATCAACTAAAAGTCATGTACAATACAATACAATACAAAACACTTTATTGGCACCATAAACAAAGTTGACAACAAGTAACACAAATAACAAAACAAAATGGACACAAAAGGCGATCTTATCGCTAAAAGCGATCTCTTCCAGATAACCTTTTGATTTATGAGGAAACTAAATTTGTAATATTTTGGGCAGTGGTGCAACTAACGAAATAATTAAAATACATACACATACATAGAATAAATAAAATAGACACATATATAAATGATTTAGACTACATATAATGAATATAAAAATAAATAAGTATACATTTATATGTATTATATATACATAATGGTTACATAATGGGAGCTTAAATACGGAGGGGAAGAAGGAGTGAAAAGTGTGGTGTATAAAAGTGATAGAATGTGAGTATCCCGACGTAAACGGATAGGGAGCCACTCGAGTTTAGATCGGAAAAGAGAAACATGGTCATATTTTCGGAGACCGAAAATAAACCTAATACAAAAATTTTGAAGACGCTCGAGCATTTCGAATTGGTCCCGTCTAAGGTCAAGATAGCAGACGTCAGCGTAGTCGAGGATGGGAAGAAGGAGGGATTGTACTAGCGCAACTTTGGTGGCCGTAGGCAAGAAGTTTTGAATTCTTCGAAGCGATGCTGCTGAGGCAAATATTTTGCGTTTTGTAGATCGAATTTGTGGATCCCAAGTAAAACAACGATCAAAAATAATGCCAAGATTTTTTACTTCTGCACTAAATGGTACCGTCACGCCACCGAATACAACTTTAGTAGCAGTGCCATAGTCGATTCTCGATACAAGCCGCGAGCTTCCAATAATTATGGCCTGAGTTTTCGTGGGATTGACAGTAAGACCGAAAGACCTACTCCATTTTTCAGTGCGGCGCAAATCATCGTTGACCAACTTAATAGCATCATCTAGGTTATCAAGTGAGGCTTGAGCATAAACCTGGAGATCGTCAGCATAGAGGTGGTAGGAAGAAGAAATGAGAGATGTGACTGAATTTATGAATATAGCAAAAAGTATAGGAGAAAGAACGCCACCCTGAGGAACACCCGCACGCGCTTCACACCAAGAAGAGAAGGTATCTTCTATATGTACACGCTGCCGGCGACCCTGCAGGTAACTACGAAACCAATCAATTGCCGTTGGAGATATGTTAATCGAACGGAGCAATGCCAGGAGGATATCGAAATCAACAGTGTTAAAAGCATTGTTGAAATCGAGCAGGGTGAGGACAGTAAGCTTTCTGTTATCCATTGCCAGCCTAATATCGTCAGATATCTTGACAAGAGCAGTAGTAGTACTATGACCGGGACGGAAACCAGATTGCAAGGGATTAAGGAGGTTATTACAGTTTAGAAAAAAACTGAGTTGGGAGTGGATCAGACGTTCGAGGACTTTAGAGAGGAAAGGGAGAATAGAAATTGGACGAAATTCCGAAGTAGAGATGGGATTAGTTTTTTTGGGAATAGGTACAATTCGAGCTTCTTTCCAGAAAGACGGTACAGATGTCAGTGATACAGAGGCATTAAAGAGATGACACAAAATGGGTAGGATTTCATCAAGGATTGGAAGGATCATGTTACGGCTAATGCTATCACTGCCGACCGCATTAGAGGAAATGGATAGGATCGTTTTTTTAACATCACAAGCGGCAAATCTATACTAATATTATAAAGCTGAAGAGTTTGTTTGTTTGAACGCTAGGATCTCGGAAACTACTGGACCGATAGGAAAGATTCTTTTTTTGTTGGATACTCCATTTATCGAGGAAGGCTATAGGGTATATAACATTACGCTACTATCAATAGGTACGGAGTATGAGTGAAAAATGTAAAGAAAACGTGGAAAAATATTTCTCTTCGAGAGCTTTAGTTCCGTGAATTTAAATTTTCTTTGGTCGTTGAAGTCTGTGACGGCGCGTGTCTACATTTGAAGTTTGTGTCATTTGAAGTAATCAAATTTGTTCTACAACAATGCATTGTTGCTTATTTACGTATTTTTAGGGTTCCGTAAAACGTAATAAAGTGCCCAGCAATGAATATTTTAGTATGGATTTTCCTCAAATAGACGCGGGTGAAACCGCGGGGCACAGCTAGTTCATTAATAACAAAAGGAGAGTAATTAGGTGTTGGAAGAGACGAGAGGTGGTCGATGGTAGCACTTTTGTAATTTGCATCAATATGCGACGACGAAGAGAAGTGTTGATTTAGGGCGTTAACATCAATATTTCGAGGGTTAAGGTTTTGTTGTGACTTACCAACACCCAATGTACGGAGGAATTTCCAGACTTTGGCTGGATCACCGTTCTCGACAGATTTATGAATATGTTGAATATCATGTAATACCTATTACAAGATTTTTGATGGATCTTTTGATTGTTTACAGCATGACCTGAAATTTTGTTTTGTGAATTGAAGCATTTTGAAGATTTTCTTTTCGAATTGTCTTTTTTTTGTTATCAGGCCTCTGTGAATATACATGTCAGAACGGCGGTAAGTGCGTGGCGAGAGACAAGTGTGAGTGTCGGCCCAACTTCGCAGGGCAATACTGCGATATCGCAAAGTATCCATATCCCGACATCTGGTTCCCGGCCTTGCCCATGCACAGCCGCACCACATGCGGCGACGAGTAAGTAACTGCTTAAAAAGAAAGAAAGAAGACAGTGTTAAATTAAATCCCTAATGCCTAAGAGAATTTTTCAACGATATCGTTCAGTCAAAAGTGAAGGTTTTGTCACAAAGGGGTGTCCTTTAGAATTTGCGCGGCCAGTAAAATCATATTGGACCAAAACTCATAATGGAAATAATAAGTATATTATCTAAACTATATTATGTATCGCAACAAAGATATTTGGCATTGCTTTTTCCACAGAAAAAGAAAACTTTGAAACACAGCCCCGATATTATTTAAATCAAATCTGATTGTAATACCCTTAAGGCCGGGTCACACAGAGGCGATCCGGTAGCGATAGCGATCCGATAGCGATAGCGATCCGATACCGAGTATGGGATCGCGCCCGCTTGCTGTGTGTCAGGTTGCATACGAATTCGAACATTACAAAAAATATCGTCTCGCTATCGGATCGCTATCGCTATTGGATCGCCTCTGTGTGACCCGGCTTTTTTAAGCTTAGATCATGTTACAAGTAAGACACCAAAAACCTTTGGTCGCTAAAAATGAAGCCACTAGCTCCTACAAGAGTACCCAAACCCCTTTGTGTCGTCATTGCACAGCGGATTAAAAAAACTAAAACCACAAAGCAATATTGTTCTACTGTACTGTGATGATGTCGTGCTCAAGTATTATAAGCAAACTCAGATAATAGTACTACAATCACAGATTACAGAAATAAACACAGATGGAACCTTCGTGAACAACACTGTGAGGCCCGTAATTAGTCATGTTGACGTAAAATTGTCAAATCAACGTTCCAAATTACTTGTATAATGTTGTCAGTCTTAAGAAAAAAGTCCCACTATTGTTGTCTTAGCTTGGGAAATCTTCACGTATAATAAACACATCAATTGATATTTTAAAATATTAATATTATTACACCGATTATGTAAAGATTTTTTGTTACTACTATTTCCATTCTATGAAGAAAAGAAGTTTGATTTTGCATGCAACTAGAAATTAACTTGAATTGCAAATAATAAAATTAGTGTAATTTACTCGCTTAGATAGGTTAAACAAAAATTAAAACAACCATCTTTACCACCAAACTATTTTTGGTAAAATGCATATAGGCTACCAGTATATTATAGGTCCAAACAACAAACAAAAAAAAACTGACACAATAATCATTTTAACAGTTCACTTATTATTCACCTTTTTTTTTTGACAAAACAAGGCTTTAAAATCAAGTAACCGTATAATGACATTCTCGAAACATACGTAACGCGGACAAGCTGGATGTCATATCACACTCTCTCACAAGTTACAAGGTTACGGAAGCTAACTCACATAACCTGAAGTTTATACACTCTTCCCAAAATAGTTATATCTGCCCCAAGTTTCGGCAGCTTCAAAAACAAATTAAAGTGCTGGCTTATCGATCAAACTTTTTATAGTTTCACCGAATTTTTAGAGAGTGATGGCAAAGTCCTATAAAAATGTACTTATACAAAAATTTGACATGGGTCACTACAATTGTTATAAAAACATATTTTACTCATATGATGCTTGACAGTTTTCTGTACAATAATTATTATAATACAGTTAAGTAGTCATTTCAAACTTTGAAAATGTAGGTATACAATTAATTTGTATACTCTTTCTTTTGTTTTGACTTTTTATTTATTGACGTGTAAATTGTACATTTATGAAATTGACTTTAATATTAAAAAACTTTCCAATTTAAAAATATTTCATTTTACAAACGGCGTTATGCCTAATATTAACTTCAAAAATATCTTCCTTCAACAAATGTTTTATTTTATAAACCATCATTTTATAATCAATTATATAGCCGTTTCACTTAGATAATATTTATATCGAATGACATTACAATATAATACAAAACACTTTATTGGCACCATAAACAAAGTTGACAAGAAGTAACACATATAATAACAAAACAAAATGGGCACAAAAGGCGATCTTGTCGCAAAAAGCGATCTCTTCCATATAACCTTTTGATTCATGAGGAAACAAAATTTGTAATATTTTGGGCAGTGGTGCAACTAACGAAATAAATAAATACAAATTTTAGGATGTATTAATGATTTTGTTTTTTGTACATTTTTATGTCATAAATTACTCATTTCACAAATTTAACATTTACTTAATTTAAATTTGAAATTAAATTAAATTGAATAATACAATGCCCATCAATAATTTGGTCTACGAGTATCTAAAAAAAATATAATCTATATTTTACCCTAAATTCAGGGAAAATAATTTCCATTTAGTATCGCCACACTAACCTATTTTGGTTGAGGTGTTGTGTTCCATTCATCACCAAAATAAAATCACCTAAATTATATAAATAACAGTAAAAATATTCAAATTTTCCTATGAAATTATATTCCTCTTTCCTTTTTATGTTTTTGGGAACATTGTGAAGACACAAAACGGCATATTTTAAAACAAAACTTAAAATCACACGGGACTCCCGTACAACACGGAAGTCCGTGTCATACTGACTGGAGTTTGTATTTGCTTCGGCGTTTGTATTTCCTTTGTCTGCTTCAGTAGCTCTGTTCTGCGCGCTCCATCTGGTTTTATTTCTGTAATCTGTGACTACAATAGTTTAAGTTATGTACCTCACTCAAGTTTTGTCTTATATTTTTCCAGTGAATGCCAAGTAGTGTGCATGGATGGCTATAAGTTCTGGGACGGTGCAAACACAATGAGAGTATTCAAGAAAAACGGTCAGTGGATCACTTCGGGAGCTGACCCCAACAGGCTGCCGGAGTGCAAGAGAAGTTAAGCTGTCACTGACTCCAGCTACTACTGTCAACTACTGTTCTCCAGCCACAACTTCACAACAGCCACCCTTCTAGAGACTTACTACGATAACATGACCCGCCCCACCAGAATTCAAAACGTTTAAAAGTATTTGTGAAAGTATTTACAACGCACCACCACGCATGTGTGCGTACTGCTACTGCCTACGAATAATTACAACTACATACAAACTCTTTCGTAAGGATGTGACTACACACATTAAAACAGTAATTTGGAGGGGCGGGCCATGTTATCGTAGTAAATCTCTACCGTCTAACCTCTCTACCTGGTCTGTGCGTCTAACTAAATCTGGTTTGGCTTTGCAATTTTCCGTCTCTATCATTTCAAGCGAGAAGAAAAGAGACAGCAATATCAAATCTAAGACAGTTTGTGTTATTTATCTGTAGAATGTCGTGATGGTGCCACGATCGAAAAGTGTTGCCACCTATTACAAAATTCGACAATTTCTGTGTTCTTAAATACTACAGATAAGTTGGTGGCACTGCACCATTCGTTTGTACCTAGAAAATTTTAAATTTAATTAAAAATGTGCCAAGTAAGTTTATAAGGACACATAAGTTGCTCGAAATTTCTTGAAATAAAATTAAACCTTCAATTGTATTTTTTTAAGGCTTCTCTGAAGTGCCCAAATTTAATTGGCCACCAATTTACTTCACTTAAAGCTTTTAAACCTCTTACATAGCATCACGTATTAGCAAAGATAAATTGACTAGAGTTATAGACCTCAATATTTTAGTAAGTACCTACACTCCAAAGTATTTTGTAACCTTTAGTAGTTTGCATAGATATTAAATAACTAAACCTATTTAAGTTGTCTCAAGCTCAAATTTGTTATTACGCGTAGCTATTGTAAAAATTTGGTTAATTATGTTTTTGTGTAGGCAGAACTATACCTACATGCCAATTCATTACATAATGTAAACAATAAATATAGCACAATTACAAAGATTAATTGTAATTGTTGCCCTAATAAGTCTGGAAGATTTCCTTTTGTTGAACAGTATTTTGTGTAATATTAAAATTTGTAAAACTATGCAATTTTTTTTTGTCATTTATCATTTTATAGAACAAGAAGATATTTTTATCGACTACGTTTAGAAAAAACCTATTTTAAACAAAAACAACTGATCGAATGCGGACGGGTCGAAGTTCTGGTCACAAATAGGCTTCGGTTGTCCGTGCGCGTATTAAGGACCCCTTCACATTAGGGCGCAAGTAGCGCGGCAGCAGCGCGGTAGTAGCAGCGCGTGGTAAAACCTTATACCAGAAAACTAGAAACATTACCCTTCAGATCGGAACACGGTAATGTTTGCACGTTACTGCGCGGTAGAATAGCTGGCAAAGGTGTGATACTTCCCCAGGCGGGCTCCGCAAAGAGTCCTACCACTACTGAAAATGTCCTCTAAAATCTAAATTAAACCGCCCTTGACCAACTGCATCCAAGTGTACCGGAAAGCACTGCAGTGCAGTGATACGCGGTATCTGGCTTCATAGTTCAGTGTATGACATAGGCGTAATAAAATTCTGCGACCTAAATCGTGATTTCGGTTTGCGTTTTGGTGGCGTCGCGTCGCGTCGGCATGTGTCTAGATATTACACCCTTTCCGTTTGCGAACGATTAGACGTCCTACGCTGAATGATACATGTAATCACGGTTTACACTGCTAATAAGTACTGTTGATAGCGTCATCTGAAATACTTTAAATGAAATGCTTGTTTTCACATTTTTTATTTTAAATGTGGTGCAATTATTCATTACGGTGTCTACCAATCTGTTCTTAGCCAGTGTGGTAGATTACGGCGTTAAGACTCCCAAGGGACAGTGTGAATGATATAAAGTACATAAGTATTTCACAACCAGAAGATAATATTTTAAATAACACTGAATACAAAATAAAACGTGAAAATTAATGTAGATACGCTTATGCAAAGACTTAAGACTGTCTAATTCACATTACTTATCACAGTATGTCACCCTATGCATATGTTAAAATCTCTCCTTTTTTGAAGTCGGTCAAAAAACATTCTAAGTGTGAATAGTTGTAAAGAATAGTAGTAATAAAATCTTTGTAAAGACTAAAAAGTTTTTGAAAAACGTCGTTTATTCTTTCGAGAATTCGAGAAATTGTAGGTTTGAATCAAAAACGTTTGGTTTATTGATGTTTTCAGGCAATGAATGAACGAGAAAGGCTCCGTCATCCAGTTACTAAACACAAACTTACCTGGTTATCCAGGTACTAAATACAAGCAAGTCGTGCCCATCTTTCGAAAAGCCGTGACGTCGCTCAACTTATTGTTTTAAAAGGCCTCAGACGAATTCTGGATTACCATAAAAGTCGTAGGGCTCTACTAATCTAGAGAAAATTCGTCCAGTACCCTATATAGGGATAGGCCCTCCCGAGGACATGACGTCCTCTGGTTTCTGTTTGGACGGAGCCAAATGTCATTCTGTCGCTGCTCCTGCAAGGGCGCTCGCAGTCGCAGGATCATGGTTGATTGCAAAAGCGTTGCCAAAGCTGAGCCACTGCTGGAGAAATCCGTGGGGTTTCAGTGCTGGAGAAACCCGTGGGGTTTCAGTGCTGGAGAAACCCGTGGGGTTTCAGTGCTGGAGAAACCCGTGGGGTTTCAGCCGGTAGTGGCTCTACTCGTGGTGCCGGACCCGAAATACTCCGCCGTGTTGCAACATGACACACATGCGCAAATGCACCTACACGTAATAAAAAGCGCTACAAACCTAAGCTTACCAGCTAAATATACCTACTTAGGAAGCTTAATCGAAACATATGGAGCTAATTTGTCAACAGTATTTGTATTGTCTAATGTGTAATTTATGTGCTAAGTACATTTCTGGAAATAAACTAATTCTAATGTATTACTTTATTTATGTGTAAAGACTTTATAAATGCTTACTGTACTCATTTATCGATTTATCGTACTCAACAAGTAAAACCATTACCGTTAGAGCACCTTAGATGCCATGCCCTCCCCTCGCCTTGCCTTGGGCTGCGGCCGGTTGGAAAAAACTAAGATCGACCTGACGTCCAAGAATAAGGTGCACTACGGAGTATCATAGGCGTATAGAATCTGGCACTTGCCGGCTCATAGTTAGCATGTACACTTGGTATACTAATTTTATTGCCTGGTGTCGGCTTACTTATTATTTGCCGATAGTGTCGCAAAAGAAGTATCTGTGTTACCAGATTGATTTGCCGTATTCTATCGTATAAGTCTTACCGTACAAGTGTCTGCTGACCGATCTTCAGTTTTTGACTCATGTTGACACTACACAGTTTAACGCATACCTCAATAATCGTCTTCTTCTAAATTCTACTCAGACTATGTCACGGCCAGGTTCTTCAGAACGTCCTTGACATGCGCGGTCCGAAGGGTCACAGGGGACATGACCCCCCCCAAAGTCGTATACATAAAGTTAAAAACCTAAAAAAAATCAAAATATCTAATAGAACATCGACTATTTTTGAACGCGGGAAATTTGGAACGGTAACTACGCGGGTAAAATCGTGCGGTGCTACTAGTAATCTTTCGTATTCGATTTATTGTGTTTCTACTCGTGACCCCTCCAAAATGAGAGGCTGTGTACTCGTGACCCCTCCAAAACTCGAGGCTGGGACCGCACCTGGTCCTTGACTAGATTCTTAAATAAAAATCGAAAAATGTAACTAAGGAAAACAGCTTTGAATATTTTTTTTTTATATTTTTGCCATTTCTATCAATCCCCTGAACATGTAGCTTATCAGTTGTATCCTGTCAGCATTAAATCAGTGGTAGGTACTAACTGCCTACAGTTTTTGTTTTTTAAATACTGGTACGCAGATAGCTAATATTACTCTGTAGAATTACTTGGAGATTAGTGTAGTCCTTCCTGTCGGAACAACAGCAAACAGATAGTAAAAACTATAACAAAACATAGCCATTTCTGGGCAACTGTAATTTTCCCATCAGGCAGAATCGTTATTTTAATATTAATATTTTTTTCAGAATGTATTGGTTCACGCAAGCTTTTATTTTGCATTACGTAATATTTTTCATCGAAGGCACAGACCATGGAACGGCCGGCAACCGTGTCATCCCGGACTCGTGAGTAAAATTTAAGTAATATAATTAATTATTTAGAACCAGAATAAACTGCTTTACTTACTTGTCGCGGACTACCCTCACCTGGACATTCCGACAGAAGCGACGTGTTTGATGACGCGCTGAAATTGGCGGTTGAGTCTGTCTTCAGAGTTTCCCTCGATCATCATCGATAGTTGCAGGCAGCTCTTCCTATTCGGTTTGAGGGTCTTGGGGTGCGTTGTGTATGGGGCGATAACCTTGCCGCTAATATCCTATATTTAAATGGCGGCAAGGAAATTTTGCCTTATGCTTCCGATGCTTTGATGGTCTGGAGTGCTCTCAACTCTGGCGAGGCGACTCCTGTGGAGTCTCATAGTCAACGGGCGTGCGATGTCATTGGGGTAAGCGAATCCAAGCACAACTTTTGACATGTGCCTCGGGGGTGGGTATGGGCGGACTCCGGGCCGTTACGCAGTCTGAATTCAAGTCCATTCAAGTCTAGTCTAAACGGCTTGATTGCATGCGCTACCTTCCCCTCACCTGGGCACCTTACTAGAATACTGCCCACTGCACGTGGTGGTGGCTCTCCGCCTTGGCTGCAAGTGGTATGAACCCACATTGGATATTTTCAAAGAATTTTCAAAGAAATTTTCAAAGAAATTTCAAAGAATTATATTTGCTCACTTTATAAGTATAATGTGAGCATATGTTATTAATAATTATAGACACATTTTTCTAAACTTTATTGAAACGAAGATACTTGGCTTTGCATTTCCCATCGTAAAATAATATATAGGAAAATATCGCTGAAAGGCCGTAACTCACCTCCGATATAACTAACAGCAGATCTGATTGTATAAATACTTTTAAAGTAAGGTAATGTTACAAGCAAGTGACAAAAATTCTTTAGTCGCTAAAAAATATGACGCCACAAGTCCATACAAACCCCTTTACAGTTTTATGGTTATACGCAGGGAGTTCACAGTTCTCCAATAAATCCACCAAATCATAGACTTACAATTAGCGAGCCCCCTAAAAAGAATGACAAAAACGGCCTGGCTATACATATTATATCGAGCCACTAACAATAGACAAAATTCAAACCACTTAGGCCTGTACTGTGTCAGTGCACCCTCACTCGCTCAAGGTCGCGCGGTTTGAGCCTACCGCTAGACCGTTCCTTCCAGGAAACAAGTGACAGTAGGTTGTCGGACGCACGGCTGAGCGCTCGCGCAAAACGTTTTGAAAATCGCGACAGGTATTGCGAGCTGAATTGAACTTTGTTGTGTCCCAGCAAGAGTCGCTATTTATATAATTGTTTTTGGTAAGTGTGGCTTCTGTACTAATATTTATTCTGTGACTGTGTTCCTCATCTTTATACATTGAGTCTTTTCTTTGTCCTGTGATTTCTCTTATATTCAAACCATGATCTAATGACATAATGTAATGAAAATTCGACGATATACGAACTGATCTGTAGATCAAACTTATAGGTTTGAAACTAAAATATGTTTCTTCTTTTTACAGACCCACCTATACCGATTTCTCCTACAACGCAGTACGACATTTCCAACGTAAGTTATCATACTAATATTTTGAATGCAAAAATTTCGATGTTTCTTGCTCAATTACGTCGGAACGGCTGAACGGATGAGTTCAGCATTTCTAAAGTTTTCTAAAACTGCCGCACCGATTTCGATAAAATTTATATGGGTCCATTTCAACCATGATCTACCAAACACAAAAAATACTATTGAAATCGATTCACGTCTGGAAGACCACATAGGCTACTTTTTATCCCGAAAAATAATATAACGGGAACGGGAATTACGTGGGTAGAATTGCGGGGCGTTGCTAGCTACTAAGTTACGGCTGGTCTAGTCGGGAGATCGGCGTCTGCCGATCCGGAGACCCCGGGTTCAAACCCCACACGCACCACTGGCTTTTCGAAGTCATGTGCGTAATGCCACTAGCTTAAAACGGTGAAGGAAAACATCGTGAAGAAACCGACCTACCTGAGGTACCTAGAATCTTTCGAAGTCATGTGTCATCCGCCAACCCGCACTGGGCCAGCGTGGTGGATTATGGCCTCAACTCAAGTCCCAGCAGTGGGAACGTTTAGTGGGCTGTTGATGTTGTTGTTGATGTTGCTAGCTACTAATACGTTAAACAGTAGTGGTAGGACTCTTAGCAGAGTCCGCCTGGGGAAGTACCACACCTTTGCCAGTTATTCTACCGCCAAGCAGTATTTGCACAAACATTACTGTGTTGCGGTTTGAAGGGCAATGTTTCCAGAGAAATTACAGGGTTTAGAGATATAACATCTCTGAGTGACGAGCGCAGTGCAGTGCTAGGTAATGTTTTGGACTCGTTCATGTTCCAATAGCTGTGTGTCACTGTGCTGTTATGTGCCTGTGCCTGCGCATGTTGGCTGTGTTACCATCAGGCACATGTCCAGTTTATTTAGGCGATTATAATTTAAATATTTTTTCGTAATCAGCTCAATGCAATCCGGGATGTTTGAACGCTGGGAGTTGTGTGGCGACGAACACTTGTGACTGCCTGGCTAGCTTCGCGGGCAGGCACTGTGAGTTCAAGAAGCAGCCGTGTCTCAACTACCCACCCGAGCCTATGAACAGCAATAGGAGATGCACCTCTTAGTGAGTATCTTGATAAGTTTTCTCGTTTTAATTAGAAAATACTTCGGCCCCCTTATAGACAGTTGTGAGAAAACTTCAACCGATACATTTTGTACCTAATAGACTATAGGCCCGTGAACAAAATTTACGGGTCAAATGAACCACCAGGAGACCTATGTAGAATGATAGAAGGGTATAAAGTAATAAGATTCAGCACTATGCCGTCACTTGTAAGCTGTCCAACTGAGTGCAATTGAAGAGGAGGGGTTCCAATCCTCGATAATAATTTCTCCTTGTTGCATTATTTTTGTACGGCGTTGCGGAATAATATATAAGAAGAAGAAGAGATTGAAACTATAAAAATTATAAAATTTTAACTTTTTAATCATTAGTTTGTCGGAAAAATTTATAGAGTACGAGTAATTTACAGAGTAAATTTGGTCATTTGATTAAGTACGGCATTGGCTCCATACAGTTTAAATACCTCTTCTAATCCATTATTTCGCAATGCCGTACAAAAATCATGCGACAAGGAGAAATGGTAGAGGGTTGTAACCCCCCCTCTTCAATTACACTCAGTTGGACAGCTTACAAGTGACGGCATAGTGCTGAATCTTATTACTTTATACCCTTCTATCATCCTACATAGGTCTCCTGGTGGTTCATTTGTCCCGTAAATTTTGTTCACGGGCCTGTAGTCTATAATCATATTTATTTATGCGTTACTTTGAGTATGACCATGAAAATTTTACAGACACATTATTTTATGAGAGTTTCGTGACCTCTTATAGAATACCTAAGTTACCTTAAGTACCACAAATAAAACATCTAACATGTATATTTGGCTTATTGTTATTTGCTGGACTTTAAAAGCTCAAAGCATTTGTTTTTTTTTTAAAGAAAGAATGACGAGACGAGCTGGACATGTGCCTGATGGTAAGCAACATGCCTGCCACATAACAGCACAGTGACACGTAGCTATTGGAACATGAAGAGTCCAAATCATTACCTAGCACTGCACTGCGCTCGTCATCCAGAGATCTAAGATATTATATCTGCAAGCCCTGTAATTTCTCTGGAAACATTGCCCTTTAAACCGGAACACAGTAACGCTTACACATTACTGCTTGGCGGTAGAATAACTTGCAAAGGTGTGGTACTTCCCCAGGCAGACTCTGCTAAGAGTCCTACCACTACAAAAATGGATGGTGGATGTTGTTGGAAACATTTTTACAACACAAAAGCCATTTTGCTACTCAATAAAAATATTCCATTGGAGTTTAAATAAATTATGAAACATCTGCAACAAAACAAAACACACAACCTTTCTTTTCATAATTTTTCAGTTACAATGTCCATTATGTCTTACTCTCTTTTCCCAGTATGTGCACCATAACGTGTTTTGAGGGGCACAAGTTCCTTGACGGTACAAACGCTACGAACATGCTTTGTGTGGACGGGGAATGGCGTTCGTCGCGAACTGACTTAACTACTATTCCTGACTGCCAGCCCCAATGTGACCCGCCGTGCCTCAACGGTGGAACGTGTCTCGCCATCGACACTTGTAGCTGCCCTGCGGAGTTCAGAGGCCCGCAGTGTCAATATCGTAAGTACTTGTGGATACGCAGTAAAACACCAGCTCCCCTAACCGCCTTACTTAGTGGCGTCAAACGCTAGCCAATGATTCGATTTAAAATCCCTTCCTTATTGTGTAGTTGAGTAAAGTAACACAGCAGTCGACGCACGTTCGTCGGTTAACTGCACTCAATTCAAGAGGTACCCTTACCTTTTAAGTTTTTTCATACAATACAATACCTAAGTAATAAGTTAATAAGTAAGTCATAAGATTTTTCATCTTCCCAATTTGCTTCAAGTGGAAAGAAGATAAACTAACAACAACAAACAAAGTAACAACAAGCTTTATAAAACGCAATTGACCAATTTCGACAATAAAGATCATAAATATATGGGCACGAACGGGGTATCTTAGCACTAGCCGCGTCCTTTATAAGAATAGGTGTAAGAATAGTTGATCTGAGTCTGTAATGCGGTTTCCACCGCAAGCGGAGCGAACCCATTAAGGACTTCGTTAAACTCGCAAACGCAAACTGCATAGGTACCTACTTGTATTTCCACCAATAAATAGTCAGACGGAAAGAGCCGAGCGTTTAGAAATACTAGAAATAAGCTCGCTCAGTTCTAGGGAGCGGAGCGGTGTACTTACGGACTCCGCTCAACTCGCAATTACAATTTATTTAGTAGCGTTTCCACACAGAAAGTGGTGAGCGGGGCGGATTGAACGAGCAAGAAGAAGTTGAAAAGAGTCCGCTGCGGCACTGACTAGTTCAAAACTTTTAGTTATTTTTTTTTAGTTTTTTGTAGTGGTAGGACTCTTGGCAGAGTCCGCCTGGGGAAGGACCACACCTTTGCCAGTTATTCTGCCGCCAAGCAGTAATGTGCAAACATTACTGTGTTCTGGTTTGAAGGGCAATGTTTCCAAAGAAATTACAGGGCTTATATATATTACAACTTAGATCTCTGGGTTACGAGCGCAGTGCAGTGCTAGGTAATGATTTGGACTCTTCATGTTCCAATAGTTGCGTGTCACTGTGTTGTTATGTGGCAGGCATGTTGCTTACCATCAGGCACACGTCCTGCTCGTCTCGTCACTTTCTATTTAAAAAAAAAACTTCAACTGAACTCGTTATCTGTGGAAATTCAATATTCGTTTTTCATTTCGCATTTTCCGTTCAGCTCACTCCGCTCATTTCTGTATCTCATTTTCATTTTGCAGTGGAAATCGAATGACCAACTCTTTGTTAGTGGAAATATAAACTAAAACCCCGTTTACATTATTCCAGTCCAGCGACCGAATCCAGCGCTGGATTGCTTATTGGAATGATGTAAACCGGCACTGGAATGCATTAGCACTGGATTGATGCTTTCCAGTGCCGGTTTCCATTATTCCAGTGAGCAATCCAGCGCTGGATTCAGTCGTTGGACTGAAATAATGTAAACGGGGTATTATACCCCGTTTACATTATTCCAGCAAGCAATCCAGCGCTGGATTCGGTTAGAAGTATTGAAGAAGCGATCAAGCGGAACCAAGGCTCGAAAGTGTTCGCAAGAAATCTGTCTCTTGGGCAAAGTCAGCTGGCCAAACTGAAGACCGATAGCGGTAACGTAGTCTCGTCGAAGCCCGAGATTTTGGAGGAGATTGAGAAGTTCTATGAACAGTTATACACCTCTACACAAGCACAACCTGTCGTTAGCATGGCAAAAGACCCCAGAGCCAAGCTGACCCGGCACTTTACCGAAGATATCCCGGAAGTCAGCCTGTATGAGATTAGGATGGCCCTCAAACAACTTAAAAACAATAAAGCACCTGGCGATGACGGAATTACGACTGAGCTTCCGAGAGCGGGTGGAAAACCGGTACTTAAAGTCCTCCAGAAGCTGTTCGACTCCGTCATACTTGACGGTAATACGCCAGAAGCGTGGAGCAGAAGTGTGGTGGTGCTCTTCTTCAAAAAAGGTGACAACACCTTGTTGAAGAACTATAGACCCATCTCACTTCTGAGCCACGTTTATAAGTTGTTTTCGAGGGTAATCACGAATCGTCTCGCACGCAGGTTTGACGACTTCCAGCCACCCGACCAAGCCGGTTTCCGAAAAGGCTATAGTACCGTAGACCACATCCATACGCTTCGTCAGATTATACAGAAAACCGAGGAGTATAATCGGCCACTATGTACTCGTATAGCGTATGTGGACTATGAGAAAGCCTTCGATTCCATAGAGACCTGGGCAGTGCTTCAGTCTCTCCAGCGATGCCGCATGGACTATCGCTATATCGAAGTGTTGAGGTGTATTTACAGCAAAGCCACAATGTCTGTCTGATTACAGGACCAGTGCACAAAACATTTCCGGCTACAGAAAGGCGTGAGACAGGGAGATGTTATATCTCCGAAACTATTCACTGCCGCGCTGGAAGATGTTTTCAAGCTACTGGACTGGAACGGACATGGCATCAATATCAATGGCGAATACATCACTCACCTTCGGTTTGCCAATGATATAGTCATTGTGGCGGAGTCGATGGAGGACCTCGGTGCTATGCTCAGGGACCTCAGTAGAGTATCCCAACAGGTAGGTTTGAGGATGAATATGGACAAGACGAAGGTCATGTCAAATGTTCATGTCTCACCTGTACCGGTTATTGTTGGGAATACCACACTCGAAGTTGTTGACGAATACGTCTACCTGGGTTAAAACATCAAATTGGGTAGATCCAACTTCGACAAAGAGGTCCAGCGAAGGATCCAACTCGGATGGGCAGCGTTCGGGAAACTACGGCTCATCTTGGAGTCCAAAATACCCCAATGCTTGAAGACGAAAGTCTTCAATCAGTGCGTGTTGCCAGTGATGACTTATGGAACTGAGACGTGGTCCTTAACTGTAGGCCTCATAACAAAACTCAAAGTCACACAGCGAGCTATGGAGCGAGCTATGCTCGGAGTCTCTTTGCGCGACAGAATCCGTAATGAGGATATTCGCAAAAGAACTAAAGTAGCCGACATAGCTCGAAGAGTAGCTAAGCTGAAGTGGCAATGGGCAGGCCACATCGCTCGCAGAACTGACAACCGATGGGGAAGAAAGGTTCTCGAGTGGCGACCACGAACCGGAAGACGCAGTGTTGGACGGCCTCCCACTAGATGGACAGATGACCTCACAAAGGTTGCTGGAAACCGCTGGTTGCAGGTTGCGCAGGACCGTTCGTTGTGGAAATCTAGGGGGGAAGCCTATGTTCAGCAGTGGACGTCTTGCGGCTGATGATGATGATGATGAATCGCATTAATATTTAAAAAAAATACAATGAATTTTGGAAATTTTGGAATTGGGTGCCCATAATTAAGTAGAACTAAAACCCAAAAAAAAATACATCAAAGCTATACTGGTGGGGTCTTCAAAAATGATGTTGAGGTTTCGAATATCATTTTTTTCTCCACTGAATAATTTGCGCGAGAGACACTTCCAAAGTGGTAAAATCTCCCACCCCTTTCTGCAAACTTCCAACGAAAATTGGTTTGAACTCGATCGATCTAGTGAGTAGTTTTTTTAGTGCGTCACAAATAAACACTATTAATAGAACATCGATCAAAGTTACACCGAACTACAAGAACTTAATTATGTATTATGTTACTTGCTGCTACGGAACCCTTCATGGGCGAGTCTGACTCGCATTTAGCCGCTTTTTTTTTTTTTGTGTCTTTATAAAGAGTTATCTAAATAGCTATATTATACATTTGAAATTGGAATTCCTAAGCAAAGAGGTCATAATATATGAAGTCAGAGTAGCCAGTACGACAAATACCAATTTCATAAATATACTGTAAGGACCTTATACCCCGTTTACATGATTCCAGTCCAGCGACCGAATCCAGCGCTGGATTGCTTACTGGAATAATGGAAACCGGCACTGGAAAGCATCAATATAATTCTCGGGGATCATTGCTCATTTTTGACGCTTCAATAACTTCCTTTGTACAAAATATGTTCTGTGTAACGTTAACATAAATATACCTGTACTCTAAACACAACAAACCTTTCCCGTGCTTAGAGTAACTAGATTTTTCTTCTAAATAATAATAATAAATATTGGTGGACAATTTACACACAACACCATCTGACCCCAAACTAAGCAAAGCTTATATGATGGTGGCCAGATAGCTGATATAATACTTATATAGTTTTAAATACATAAGTACTTATTATACGTAGAAAAACCCAGACGCAGGGCAAATGTTTGAATTCATCACACAAATATTTGCACTGGGTGGGAATCGAATTCAAAACCCTCGGCTTCGCAGGAAGAGCTACTACCCACTAAACCACGAGGCCAGTTATATTACGCGTATTCTTATAATTTTAAGATGGTTTAGAGTATAGGGCCTGTGATTTTGTAATGTGAAGTGTTTGAAGACATTCTTTTTTAATTTTGTTTGTATTTTTTTTGTTAATAGGCTTATGTGAATATACATGTCAGAACGGCGGTAGGTGCGTGGCGAGAGACGAGTGTGAGTGTCGACCCAACTTCTCAGGTCAATACTGCGACATCGCAAAGTATCCATATCCCGACATCTGGTTCCCGGCCTTGCCTATGCACAGCCGCACCACATGCGGCGACAAGTAAGTAACTGCTTAAAAAGAAAGAAAAAGAGAGAGAAAACAGTGTTTAATATAGGGTACAATCCTCGAAAAAAACTAAGTAGCCCGTTAGTTAGATTGCTCAAAAATATTGTACACGTATTTTTTCTTTTGTTTCACAAACAAAAAATGACGAAGATACAGCGCTTCGAAGTTTCGTGTGACGTCACTTGTGAGTACGATTTTACTCACGAGTGACGTCGCGACCCCCCACTCTCGAAGTTTGATGGTCTTTAAATCTTTGACGATTTTTAATATTATGAAAAAACAAAAAATACGTGTCCAATATTTTTCCATGATCTAGCTGACGGACTAATTAGGATGATGTATTTTTGACCCAGTCCGGTACCTACCCTATTCCTAAGAGAATATTATAGTCACAGATTACAGAAATAAAACCAGATGGAGCGCGCAGAACAGAGCTACTGAACCAGACAAAGGAAATAATAACGCCGAAGCAAATACAAACTCCAGTCAGTATGAAACGGACTTCCGTGTTGTACGGGAGTTCCGTATGATTTTAAGTTTTGTTTTAAAATATGCCGTCTTGTGTCTTAAAACATTGCAAACAATGTTCCCAAAAACAAAAAAAAGGAAAGACGAATATAATTTCATAGGAAAATTTGAATATTTTTACTGTTATTTCTATAATTTAGGCGATTTCATATTGGTGATGAATGGAACACAACACCTCAACGAAAATAGGTTAGTGTGGCGATACTAAATGGAAATTATTTTCCCTGAATTTAGGGTAAAATATAGATTATATATTTTTTTAGATACTCGTACACCAAATTATTGATGGGCGTTGTATTACTCAATTTAATATAATTTCAAATTTAATTTTGGTAAATGTTAAATTTGTAAAATGTGTAATTTATGACATAAAAATGTACAAAAAACAATCATAAAATTTGTTTGTGTATTTATTTATTTCGTTAGTGGCACCACTGCCTAAAATAATACAAATTTTGTTTCCTCATGAATCAAAAGGTTATATGGAAGAGATCGCTTTTAGCGACAAGATCGCCTTTTGTGCCCATTTTATTTTGTTATTATATTTGTTACTTCTTGTCAACTTTGTTTATGGTGCCATTAAGTGTTTTGTATTGTAATGTCATTCGATATATTATCTAAGTGAAACGGTGGAAATATAATTGGTTATAAAATGATGGTTTATAAAATAAAACATTTGTTGAAGGAAGATATTTTTGAAGTTAATATTATGCATAACGTTGTTTGTAAAATTAAATATTTTTAGATTGTTAAGTTTTTTAATATTATACGGTTACTTGATTTTAAAGTCTTGTTTTGTCAAAAAAAGGTGAATAATAAGTGAACTGTTAAAATAATTATTTTGTTAGTTTTTTTTTGGACCTATAACATACAGGTAGCCTATATGCATTTTATCAAAAATAGTTTGGTGGTAAAGATGGTTGTTTTAATTTTTGTTTAACCATCTAAGCGAGTAAATTACACTAATATTATTATTTGCGATTCAAGTTAATTTCTAGTTGCATGCAAAATCAAAATTCTTTTCTTCATAGAATGGAAATAGTAGTAACAAGAAATCCTTGCATAATCGGTGTAATAATATTAATATTTTAAAATATCAATTGATGTGTTTATTATACGTGAAGATTTCCCAAGCTAAGACGACTTTTTTCTTAAGACTGACAACATTATACAAGTAATTTGGAACGTTGATTTGACAATTTTACGTCAACATGACTAATTACGGGCTTCACAGTGTTGTTCACGAAGGTTCCATCTGTGTTTTATTTCTGTAATCTGTGATTATAGTGTTAAACTTCAATTTAACTTTCGACGATATCGTTCAGTCAAAAGTGAAGGTTTTGTCACAAAAGGGTTTGGGTAAAGTTGGTGTCGTTAAAGGTGGGCCCGCACTGGGCGACACGACGCGACGCGACGCGCCGCGGCCAAATCTTCACAGATCACAATATAGACTCCGCGCCACCACTCGTGACCGTTGGCGAAAGGAGCCACTGTCGTATTCCACAATGACAGATGAAACCTATGATATTATAGTGGTTTAGTTCAATAATTTCGCCAAAGTACTTCAGTGATGGCACGGAGTCTACTACTAGCACAGATAAGTAAATCTTGAAGCTGCCGTCATTTTCGAGATATTATTAATGTCAGTGTCAATGAATCGGTGACAAACATTACTGTTACGAACTGTGTTGCCAAACGATACGAGTAAATACGCTTTAAATCGTATTTATAAGGGTAGCGATTCTGAAACCATTCGGTTGCATCCGACACGGAATCTCATCTCTCGGTCTTTGTCTTATCTGTTTAACATGACAAAGACCGAGAGATGAGATTCCGTGTCGGATGCAACCGAATGGTTTCAGAATCGCTACCAAGATCTTTTTGGCTCATGTACGATGTACGATTGCAAAGTCGAAATCGTGCGCAAAATATACGATCTTTTGAATGGAATCTTACGAAGTTAACAATCACCATAAATTATTTTTTGAAGTGAAAACTTCTTCAGGCGCGCCTCGACAAGTTTTTCGTGCCCCCCAAATAAGTAAATTGATTTCTAACGTTACGCTCGGGTATGATAAGAAATCTTCGGGTAAACTCGGGACTTTGGCGATTGGTCGTCTAAAAATGCGTCAGCCAATGGAAAATGCTGACGCATTTCTAGACGCAATGCCAAGATGGCGAGGCAACGCCCTCCAGTTACATCCGTGTAGTTTCCATAGCGGTGGGCGATTATGAATGATCGGCATAATCGATTTATTTTGTATTACTAATGTTGATAATCGATTGTCGAATTAGTAACTAATAAGTGTTCATAATCGAATGATATTAGTAATTAGTACTACTAATCGTGTTTTATGAAGTCGACGACAGTTCTTCCGTGACTTTAGTAGTATCGACATAGGTTTATTTGGTTTCTTTTGTTTGAATTACGGTGCCGGTGGTGTGAAACGTGACACTTTTTACTTATAAATATGTGGATTTCATTAACGGTAAGTTTACCGATTTTTGTATTGATAGTTTGTAAGTTTTAAGTAGCTTTTTCGCTTGCTGTCCCTCTTTTATAGCGGGCCGCTAAGAGACCGCATCGTGTTGTCCCTTTCTCACCCCACGCGGCTGTGCTGTGAGTAAATCGAGTCGCGCGCGACTAGCGACCGTGCGTGCGTGACTGGCTACTAATTAGTAACTACAAACTGTCATAATCGAGATATCTCGAGACATTCTCATAATCGAATGATTTCATTAGTATATCTCATAATCGCCCACCTCTAGAACGGTAAGCTATCAAATTCTGAGTTATAAGTTTTCACTTCCATCGGCAGTTCCTATGACTGCCATTTTTTTTAGTGTGAAAAGTAAAACAAGATGGTCGAACAACAAAAGAGTTAATCGAACTGAACTTCTTAAATGTAGGTTGCTTTATGAATGCATATCGGAATATCTCTACGTAGTTCCTTTATAAATATATAGCGTTTTAATGTTAACACAGTCGATATATAGTTAATTGTGGTATTATCTTGTCAATTTGGCTATGCAACCAGTTGAAGGGTGTTTTTGATCAAGTTTCGGAATAAACCTAACAGTTTTCTAATCTGAAAAAGTTTGATATAACTATATCTTAATGCCATAATGTTTCATCCTATATAAAGTGAGGCATATGTATAATGCGACAGGATGAGCAGAACATGGATGGTAAGCCATAACAACCAAGCGTCACGCAGCGTATGAACATGATTTGGACTCTTTAAGTCTAAATCATTACCTAACACTGCAAAGCGCTCAACACCCATAAATAGTTTAGTAGTGGTAGGACTCTTTGCAGAGTCCCCCTGGGGAACTACCATCTTTGCTAGCTATTCTACGGCCAAGCAGTAATTTGCAACAATCACTGTGTTCCGTTTCGAAGGTCACAAAATGTCAAAGCCCACTTGGCCAGTTTTTTAAATTTTTTATATGGCATCATAGAATGAATGAGTATCTAAAATTACTTATCTGTGCTAGTAGTATATTGTGATCTGTGACTATTTGGCCGCGGCGCGTCGCGTCGCGTCGCGTCGCCCAGTGCGGGCGCACCTTTAGAGTTTGGGTGACCAGTAATGAAACATGGATATTTTGAAAGAACCATACTCCTATATAAAGTGAGCAAAAGTCTTAAAAATGGACCCGTCTTAAATAATCTTAATGGAAAATCTTAAAAAGAATTGGAATTATATTGAAAAGAATTTTCTGTAAAGTCGGTTTACGGACGATAGTTAGACGAAAAACATTGCGTAACGGGATAATGAGCGTAACGGGACAATGAGTCATCCTTTTTGTGTTTTTCGTGCATGCAGCCAGCGTTCATCAATTTATTTATTTATATATCATTGGCACGTCAAAAACCAAAGCCAGCAAGCAATAAAGTTCTACTGTATTTGATGTTCGAATGACTGTGATATTATAGTGCGCAAGTACTGGGAGCAAAATTAGTTAACAATAGTCATAGTCATAGTCATAGTATTTATTCATAACTATTTATGTTACATGTCAAACTTACAAAAAAAAAACAATACAGTAGGTATACGAAAAGTATCTCGATATTGGCAAGGATTAATTAATTATTGCATTAATTACACAAAACTATTACTCAGTAACAATCATTTAACATAGTATGTACATATATGTCAGATAATAATATAAAAATGTCAGAATAAAATAAATTAATAATACCAAACAAATAGTAATGTTACATGTCGCATAAAATAAATTAATAATAATAATCAAATGTAAACATGTCAGATAAAAAAAAAAGTGGTACTAATAAAAACAATTTAGAATTAAATTCAGAATTATAATATAAAAATAACTCAAGCTAAACAGTCCTTCAGTATTTCGTCGAACCTATACAATGCCTGTTCGATAAGCCAGTCTTTCAGTTTGCGCTTAAATGTTCCTTTGGAGGACGCATCGCGCACGTCCTGTGGCAGCCTGTTGTATACGATTGGCGCCGTGGCGTGAACCAGCTTCCCGGTCCGAGTGAGCGTGCACGGCACGGCGTGCAGCCGGCCCGCATGCCGCGCCGCGTGCTGCGGCCTCGACTCTCCAAAGCGCGCGTACTCCTCCAGGTGGTCCCGCGCATACAGCGCCGCCTGGTAGCACACCAGGCTCGGGACGGTAAGAATACGCAACGATTTGAACAATTGAAGCGCAGACGTTTCCTCCGGCACTCGTACTATTGCTCGTACAGCTCGTTTTTGCATTATGAAGACACGCTCCCAATCGGCAGCACGTCCCCAAAGCTCGATACCGTATTGAATGAGCGAGTGCACGGAAGCGTAATAGCACTGTCGGACCAGATTTTTGGGTAATACCGCGGAAATACGCCACAGCGCAAAACATGCCCTCCCAAGTTTGACACACAAACCATCGATGTGATCTGCCCACATCAACGATCTGTCGAGTACAAACCCTACAAAAGCGGTCGATCGTGTCTGCTCCATCTCCACGCATCCTACACTAACTTTAAGTGGCCTGTACGAACGACCGGCGAGGTTAAAGTGGATAAAATGCGTTTTCGTGGCATTTAGCATTAATCCATTAATGGTAAACCAGGTGTTAAGGGCTCCCGCTACCACATTCAACTTCCGCTCGAGTTGGTCCACAGTAGGAGCAGTAACAACAACTGCAACGTCATCGGCGTACATGAGAACATGTCCTTCCTCAATGTTTTCCGGGAGGTCGTTCAGTAGGAGTGAAAACATGATGTTGGAGAGCGAGGATCCCTGCGCCACACCAATAACTGTTCTCAGGGGCTCTGACCTCACTCTGCCTCCATCTCCCACCACGACTTGACATCGGTCCGCCATGAAGTCGCCGAGCAGGTTCAGTCCAGCACCATCCACGCCATAGTGCCTCATCTTGGCCACCAGTACCCCATGATCCGCAACGTCGAAGGCCTTTGAGAGGTCGCAGAAGATCACCGCGACTTGCTGCTTTCCCTCGCGAGCTTCTAGCACCCGTCGGACCACTTCCCCAGCCAGTGCAGTCGTGGACCTCCCACTGCGATAGGCATACTGGCGCTCACTCAAACATCGACACTCGGTTAAGTACTCCGTGATACGGGAGCTCAGTCCGTGCTCAAATATTTTTGCCAGCACCGGTATAATCGACACAGGTCTATAACTACTTACATCCTCCTGCTGTCCCTTCCCTTTATATAAAGGTGAGACTTTTACGTGTTTTAACGCAGGAGGATATTTACCTTCATTACAGCACTGGTTATAGAGGCGTGATAAAATAGGTGCCATCGACTCTGCCACAGAACACAGCAATGTAGTTGAGATATCGTAAGCGTCTCTCGACTTTTTCCGCGCTACACCTTTTGTTATTATGCGAAATATCTCAGCCGATGTGAAAGGTTTAATCCTAAGGCAGCGGTCGGCGGGCGCGCGCGCCGCGACGAGAGCGGCTGTCGCCGCCATAACATCAGCCTTCGGCGCCCCGGACGACGCAGCAATGTCTACAAAATACGCATTAACATAGTTAACAACCTCATTTTTTGTTAGAAATTTAGACCCATCCGGCCGAAGCAACAGTTCAGTGAAGTCATGATGCTCCCTAGTTCTGCCAACTTGAGAGTTCACGACCTCCCACATTGTCTTAACCACGTTATCTGACTGGCAAATAATTTTATTATAGTATTTAGTTCTCTCCTGCTTAAGCATGTCGTCATATTTTTCATGAAGTTCATTATATTTTAAAGCCAATTCATTATTACAAGGAAATATCATTTTCAATTTATTTATGTCAAATAATAATAAATTCAAATTGATAATGTCATCAGTTGCCCAAACTATCTTTTTCTTAGCCATAATTTTCTTAACTAGCGGGAAACACACATCGTGATTATTGTGTAGGATGTTTACTAATGCTTTAGCCAAGCATTCGGACGACGCTGAATACCTCCGTTCGAGGTGTCCCCAATCGACACTGTCCAACGCCGCAATAAAGTTCCACTTATTTGCACAAGTGTAGGACCGGCCGAACGCGACGGGAGCCGGGCCCGGGCCGGCGCGGCCCGGCACGGCCGCGCGCACCGCCCGGTGGTCCGACAGCAGGGTGTCGACCGGCCGCGCCCGCGCCGCGCCCGCCCACTGCATATCTACATATACATGGTCTAGACAAGTCCTAGAACAATTGTCGATCCTCGTCGGGAAATCGACAAGATTACACAGATTATGTGTGGATAAAATGTCATTTAGCTTCCTTAAATCAGAGTTAATTGGGCAAATTGTGTCAATATTAAAATCCCCTACAACGACAAACTCACGTTCGTCTTGGACTAGCTTATCGAACAGGCACTGCAAAATAGGAAAAAATAACGCAGTGTTTGTCAGATTTGACCTATAAATACAAATAATTGTGAGTTTATTTTCAATTAGTTCAACAGCAGAGATTTCACATATCTGTTCAACCGAAAGCTTCGAATAACAATCCAATTTTTTAAAGGACAATGTCCATTTTTGACCGGCCAAAATATTGGTCGTGTAGACATATGAGTTATATATTAAAAAATCGGTGATTTTTTGTTGTACTCGTGTGCGAAGTTATATAACTTGCTAACATTGCAAAATAAAATAATTTTCATTTCTTTAAATTAGACCTACCATTTTCCAACAAAAGCTGACTTGCAATAACGAAACGGTACTTGCGTTTCGTTTTATTGATCCGCGTTAGATTGAGATTGAATATGAATGTTATGTATGTCAATTTCTTTCACAATGTCGTTTATTTACTACTTTTACATTTTTAAATAACGATATATGTAATTACGGCGACAAAGAAACTATCATTGCTTTTTATAGCAGTGTAAACGAGAAAGAAGTTGGCACGCAATTGTGAAACGAAACGTTTTCACAAACAAAAAGAAAGTCAAACAAACTCTTTAAACAAGTCTTTGGTCAAACAAAGAGGTAAAACAATCTTTGTGGTCAAAGATTAATGTCAAATTGACAAATTGTCAAATCAAAAAAAGTAAACAAGCAAAATGAATTGTTTTCTTCCTATATTATAGTTTTCTTCTTGTTTTCTAAGCGGTGTAATATTTATGCATTATTCACCACAACAAACTCTGATTACCAATGTTTCAATGTCGGATTTCAGTTAAAACACAGTAAAATTATTCCGATTGTTCAAAAGAGATTGCTGCAGGAAGATAACATTTTTTGAGCTTCTTTGTGGTGCGTAGAGAAATATTAGGAAGAAGAAGAATATTATTAATTCCTAATCGGACATCAACTCAAGTTTTTGTGACGGAATTTATATTGGTTTTAACAAAACTGGGAATCATGTGATTCAGTGCTCCTTATTACTTAGGTACCTACAAAATTGTGGTAATAATTACATAAAACCATAAATGCTTGTGTTGTCTGATAGAAACCTTCGATTGTTCTGGCCCTTCTAAGGCCACTGTCTCGAATATCAAAATAATGAGATATATATATCACAATTAAGATATTCCCTTCTGTGACAATATTTCTATGCAAATGAAGTGTTCATACGTATGGTAATCAGTTGGTAGTGAGCAGTACTATTATTCCTATTTATTCTGATAAGAAATATGTTTTGAAAGATAATTCCATAGTTCTTTCTTTACTTTTCAGTTCTAATCCAAAAGAAAACATTATTCTAATATATTTTGACAGTAAACATAACCTTACTTTTGGTTTAACTGTAACTCAATTTTGGTATTTGGGAAATAAAGAACACCAACAGCAGACGTTTTTAGAAGCATGAACAATCCTAATTAGACACTATTCATCTCTATGCACTTTCAGTATCAAAAAAAGTTTGACAGGTTTTCCAATGTATGGGACGTGGGCATTGTCCTTTATATTATTGTTTACATAAATACATGACCCACCATGAAGGACAACAGGCCTACAATAATGAGAAGCTAAGGAAAAATTATTTATAGTTACACTCGTTATTTCATATGATTTGAGCCAGTGCTCGGTTAAACAGAGTACATCACATTTTATGTTATTTAATAGTTGAATTTCTAACTGACTAGTTTTGTTCTTCAACGAGCGTATGTTTTGTTGACATATCGTTACATTTCCGTTATCTCTTGCAGTCGAAACCGTTGCATTTGGTTTCGTCGCAGGCCCACAGCATGATACCGGTTTGTCATTCATTGAGGCAGCCGTCCGCGTGAGATGGTTCGCGCTCGCTCCTACGCCACCGCTGGCTCCGCGAGGGAGCGGGCGCGAAAAAACCAGTTTGCCAACCTTATTCCTTTAGGCCACACAGTCGGATCGGTGACCCTGTCGTAAACACTCTCCGGCATCCCGATTACAAATGCTGAATGTTTATTAGATTTAATCGATCGTTTTTCAGTGTAGAAGTCCGCTTTCACAATTTTGTTCAAATAGTGTTTTATTTGTTCGGCCGTCGTATCGCTTTTAAGTTGCCAAGCTTGTATGTATTTGATCTTTTCAACGGCTTGGAGACCGTCATCGTTACAGCCTGTACCTACTACAATCAGGCTAGTTTGTTTATTAGTGTGGCGCCGCCTGCGGCTGGCCCGGGCTAGCTGCCAGCCACCGCTGCCGCTGTCGTCATCATCATTGTCAGCCGGCGCCAGCTGCGCAGGGGTCAGCACTTCCACCGTGGATTCTGATGTTTGTGTTGACGATGGACCCGGTGTTAAATGTGATGGTGTTGTTTGTGTACGTGTGGTTGAAGGGGTAGTACTTACAGTTCCGGGGGTACTTTTGTTTTGTTTACTACTCACTTCAACGGATTGTGTTTTAGTAGATTTTGCTTTCATAGTTTTCTTCGACATCTCAACTATCGCGGTTTTTGCATTATTCCGTGCAGCCCGTGTCGGCAGATTTTCCGTGGTGGCTACATTAGTGGGAGTGGGTGCACCTGCTGGCGAGATTCCTGTTAGACATCGAGTAGTGGGTTCTTGTACCGGTGCCGTCAGCCTCTTAATTTGCCGTGATTGCTCATCTATCTTCGTTTGTAGTGAGTCAATTTTTAGCACCAAATGTTCCACAGTCTTAGATAATGTACTCACAAGCTTTTCCAGTGTAGATTGTGCCATTATTTAACACAACAAAGAGAATGTAAATACTACGTAAGAGGCGGCACTAGGAACAAAATTTTTTGAGCAATTTACATGGCTGTTCAATACCAATCGTACGGCAACGGATGTCAAAAACTACATGCTACATGAGTACCAACCTAACAGATTGTTTAGTGTTGTAGTGTAGTGCAGTTTATCGATTTCGCATTTTATCGATATCGATAGTAAAATTTCGACCAAAAAGTAGGCTCAGTATTAATTGAACATTTAATGTCCAAAAAAAGGATAGAGTCTACATTTGAGTCCAACGTTAGACATTCATAAGTAATACAACAATAGTACAACATCAGACTTAAACTAAGACTCGAGTTGAAATGAAAAACTTTTGGTTAAAAAACAACAAAAAATATTGTGTTTATTACAATAATTCACCTGTTAAATGTATTTACAAAATGTTTATTTATTTATTTAAAAATTTAAAAAATAACGAGTTTCAAAACTAAATAATGTATGAAAGCGACAGGAAAAGCAATTATAAAAATGTGTGAGAGAATAAACAATACTAACTTAATTGTAATTTTGACATTAAATAAAACGAAATCACAATAAGTTTGAATGAAATAGTATTTGATAACACAAAAAAATGGCAGCCATAGGGACTGCAGTTAGAAGTGAAACCTTTATAACTTGGAATTTGATAGCTCACTAACAGGAAACAACGGGGGTGAAACCGGAGGTCGCTGGAATAAATATTCAAAGCATTGTCGTCTAAATAAGTCTTCTAAGAATGACCATCTAGACTAAGAGACAAGATGCCCATGCTTCTAAACATGGTCACCTAGAAATGTTGACGAGTTTCCGAGTTATCCCAAAGATTTATTTCATTTTTAAGCGTGAAGATTGAGCTCAATTCAAAGCCCACGAAAAATCAATGTGTGGTGCGCCTAAATAAGTTTTCACTTCATAAATCTCCACGTGTACATAATATAAATTAAGATATTCGAGAATACCTCTATAGTGCCACATATTAAGTCTTTGGCGCTTAAAACATTATAAAAAAATGGATAATAAGGAAAAAAAGGGATAAAAACTATTTTTGTTAAAAAAAGCAATAAAGATTTTGAAAAGACGATACCCAAGTTACTAGTCCCAGCTATTGGTTCAACCTGGCATTTCGATTTTTCATTGTCGCGTATCTCTTGACAAACATTTATGGTAAATTTTGTTTTAGAATTGATACGACAAGGAAATTCAACTAGCATTTCGTCAGGAAGTGGGCCAGTCTTAAGGTTTTTTGTGGGTATAGGTATAGCAGACTTTTTTAGTCGGTTTTTTTTCTTATGAAATACTTTATTCCCAAAATGATCTCCACATATAAATTTCAATGAGTGTAACTTTTCTATTGGAACGTATACTAAATCTTCGTTGCCCACAGCTTTAACCCACTTCTTGCACCTGAAAAATATTTGCAAATTACTTAAAAGACAATTTCTAAGATAGGCTGTTGATTAAACGGTTGAGTAAGCTAGTTGCATGCTGCGACATACACACTACACTCATTAACAATAAATAAAGCGGTACTGGATATCATCATCATCCACAGCCCACTAAATGTTCCCACTGCTGGGACTCGGGGCCTTCTCTCGCAAGGAGAGAGTACTGGATATACTCAGATATACTTGTCAGTTAATATACGTTTAAATTTACTTTTTAAATCTGATATTTCAGCTTAACATAATATTACTTTTGAATATACTATGTGGATATAGGTACTTATTAAGGTAACTGTTACGAAGCAAATTATTCTCCTGATTATTGGTATTCTTATTATTTCTTCCATTGCTCTGATGTGTGTCTCAAATTTATCGATATTTAAGGCTCTTTGATTTAAGGTACATTTGAGGTACATCACTAGTAGTTATCCACAATAACAATAAATGATGATTTTAATAACTTGCTAGACTATAAAACGTACACTTTTAACAGTGTACAACTGATACATTCTCTTTGAACTGATTTAACACTTACCGGATTTCATCTATCGGAAACTTTTCCATGAATTTCCGTTTTTCTCCTTTTACTTGCATGGCTCTGTATCCACATATTTCACAAGTTATAAAACGATTTATTCGTGGCATATTGATAAAATAGCCACCGTAAATGAAACTATATAATTAATATCAAATTAATATAATAATTAATGTTTTGCTTCTTTATCGAAATAGGGGAGATTGGGCGATTTTGAGCAGAGGTCGTTAGAAGTTAGAAAATAAATAAATAAATATTTTTTGATTTTTGCATTTTCTAACTCTAAAATCTCCGACACTCTGTTTACACATCTATATATATAAAAATCAATGCCACTTTTTGTTGTTAATCAACTCCTCCTAAACGGCCGGACCGATTTGAATGATTTTTTTTTGTATACGTTTGGGTAGAGCCCTGGAAGGTTTCGATTTACAAATCAGCCCGGCAGATGGCGCTGCAGTTGATATCTAGGTGATTATTCGAGCGAAGCCGGAGCGGGCCGCTCGTTGCTTATGTTTTACGGTGCAACAAATTAAATACTCATATAACTTAATAACATTTAAAATTAATTTAATAATAATAAAACAACTATTTTGCTAAATAAAAACAATATACAATCCGTAAGCAATGATTGCCGATAACAATTTATTGCGCTTTTTTCGATATTGATAGATGCAAAAGTGGCGACGCATTTGCAATTCATATCGACAATTCATCATCTTCAATCATTCATCAACTTCAAACATTCATCAATCATCAATTCATATCAACATCAACAGCCCACTAAACGTTCCCACTGCTGGGACTCGGGGCCTTCTCTCGCAGGAGAGAGTTAAGGCCATAATCCACCACGCTGGCCCAGTGCGGGTTTGCGGATGACACATGACTTCGAAAGATTCTAGGTACATGTCGGTTTCCTCACGATGTTTTCCTTCACCGTTTTTAAGTTAGCGGCATTACGCACATGACTTCGAAAAGACAGTGGTGCGTGTGGGGTTTGAACCCGGGGTCGCCGGATCGGCAGCCGCCATTCTCCCGACTAGACCACCGTAACTTCATATAGCTTACTTCATATAGCTTCAACAATTCATATAGCCTAGCATAATTATGTCTTATTCAATATTTTTTGGGATTAAAAGTTTCTCAAATTACAACTTTTATTTTTATAATTCAGTAAGTAAACATTTTTAATATATGTAGAGCGTACCAACTCTTTTAATGCTGCTAATACAGACCCAAATATAATGTAATTGTTTAGTCTAGAGGTTTTTATTTATGAAAGATAGTGTTGGGGCAGATTTGACGCAAAATTACCGGGGACTTTTGAACATTTCAGTCAATATTACTAGAACGAAATACTTTGCCATCATGAGTTATTTTTTAAGTTTCAACTTCATTCTTCAATTTTTGATACACCAAAAAGTAGTCAATTAGTAGTCAATTGACTTAATTGTTTCTTGTAATAGTCAACAAGGTAGAAATAAAAAAAAGAAAAAGGAAAGTTATGTGAATCAAGATGATGTCGAATGAGCTGTGCGATGTCAACGATTGTATGGTACTATAAATGCCTATGTTCAATAGTAAAATACTAATATATTATATTCTAGACTACATAGTTTTTAATTTTTCTTTGTTTTTCAAAGATGTCCCTAAAGGTGTCAAATGTGCCCCGCGGCTAGAGCTAATATGAACAAAATAGAGGTTGAGAAATATGGAGAGTGCGTTAGTTTCATGGGTCCAGATAAATATATATAATTAATATTTATTATTTAGTATAAACCCAAATAATAAAAAGTGTTCAGAGCTACCCCTGTCTCCCCTACGCTATGACAAGCAATTTGAAGTATCTGATGGTTTGACGGAGAAACGGTCAAAAGTCAAAAGACAAGAATAAGTATTTATGTACCTACGTAAAAATTACATTCGCAAATTACGTTGTGAAATAAATGAAGCATAAGAAAAAGAACCTAAACTGTGCGAGGAAATTATCTGGTAAAGTTTCATACATTTTTACGAAACGATTTTAATGCATTAAGTTTCGCTAGGCTGTAACACAAAAACAATAAAAACACGGAGATGTATTCTGACTAGCTAGACGTGACAGCTGTCATTCACTTTACAGATAATAGTTTATGTTATGTACCTCACACCTCACACACTCAAGTTCTGTCTTTTGTTTTTCCAGTGAATGCCAAGTAGTGTGCATGGATGGCTATAAGTTTTGGGACGGTGCAAACACAATGAGAGTATTCAAGAAAAACGGTCAGTGGATCACTTCGGGAGCTGACCCCAACAGGCTGCTGGAGTGCAGGAGAAGTTAAGCTGCCTCTGACTCCAACTACAGCTCCGGCGTGTTCCAGCCACAGCTAACTCACCCCACAGGCCGCAGTGCGATCAATTTATCTGTAATGTAGTCATGCAATGAACAACAAGCGACCGAATACCGGGCTTCGCGGGGTCTTCACCACGACAACGCGCCCGCGCACTCTGCCATCAAAACGAGGGACTTCCTGGACTCCACACTGCTCAGAGTCTTGGGACACCCTTCTTACAGTCCTGATCTCCTGATTTGGCTCCATATGACTTCTCTTTACTCCTTAAAATAAAAAATCAGCTCAAAGGGATACAGTTTTCATCGCCGGAAGACGCGCTAGCAGCGTTTGAGAAGGCCATGGAAGAGGACTCTACACTGGAGCAAGTACTATAAAGTGCCCCCGGGACTTCTGGAGCAAAGTCCCAGGGGCACTTTATAGTAAGCATGGGTATTCCCGTTTAGCAATTAACTTCTCTGATTTGAAATAATTAAGAGGATAAAAACAATTTTAACTTAATATACTATGTAGGTATTTAGGCTTAATATACTAGGTACCTTCAACTGAAAGTTATGCAGTAATGAGAGAATCAACAACTTTTAGATTTTCCGCGCAATTATTTTAAATTAATCACTTCTGTCCTGAACTGTATTCTATTTATAAGCTATATTTATTTTTTCTGCAGTGGGACGATTTATTATATAATTATACTTTTTATGAAATTTTTACCAATGTATTTTTTTTCGACGTACCACATCGAATTAATCAGTGTTTAACATTGTTATTATGCTACTCGTAAAATGAACTATAGATAACATCGAGATTAGGTATTTAAATTCACGTCATAAAAAGTTAAATATTAAACTTTTTATAAACTTTTATTTAGTTTCACCTGTCCGATGTCTGTCTGTGATGAATCATACAAGTAAAATTTGAACCACTTCCCAGTTACCGATTGAGATGAAATTTGGTACACATATATATAACATACAAATATACTGGAATTTAGTGAAGCAGTAATCAAATGTTTAACTGCGCCTGGAGGTATGACACGATGAGAATACGAAAAAATTGGTTGCCTGTAAAGTCGGTATACGGGCGAAAGTTTTACGTGACAACGACTTTGAGTGGTAAAATAATTTTAATGTGAATATTCATTCGTAGTCTGTCACATTATCACTACACAATCGTTTTACAATTAACTGGCAACGTGTAAACTTGTATGCAGGCGCCTAAGCGAATCGGCGACTCGGGCATGGTTAGCCCGCCTAAGAGCGAGAGAGACAGACATAAAAAGTGAAAGGCACGCGTCCCTCTCACTCGCTCTCATTGTGAGCGCATAACGTGAGCGGAGCGTAACGCAGTTTCTTGAAGTGTCACCCGGCAAACCAATTTATAAGACGTTGTCACGTCAAAAATTACCCCGATTTTGACCGTTCGTGTTAAATTTTAGTATAAATAATTACTTCTATTGAAACAAGCTTAACATATCTTGTAGAATATATTAAATATTTTATTCACCAATTATCAACATTTGTTTCTAACTTATACCGTTTACAAACTATGACTGTGACTGTGACTATCAAATTTGAGCAGCGATGAGAAATAGCCGTTTACGTCGTTACGTTTGAGAACGCAGGGTGCTGTTTCTGGAGTTTTACGCCTAGTACGCTTCGATCCATTGCACGTTGACAAACCTCGACGGCACTCCTCTGAATTTTTGGTCAAAGACAATGTCTGTGCGTCGGACGTCGGCGACAAGGACAATGCACATGCCCAAGAGTTTTCTTTAAAGGGATAGTGGAAGATTTCCTTTCATTGGATGTTTTAAGGACCAAAAGCTTTTCCAGGCTTTCTAGCAACTTTTCTATCCCGTCTTGCCAGGAATTAGACAAATTGGCCCAAATATAAATATGCCTCGACATAAATGGGAAATCTCCACACAGGTTTTATTTCCAATGTGGTGATAAGCTTGGTCTTAGCCATTATTTAGACCAAACTCGAGGCTTGTCTTGCTTAGGTCATCGAGCATAGCGCTCAACTCAGCAACTGTTGATGAGAAGAGTCTATGTCGTCTAAGTCGTCGTCGTCGGAAGATTAGATAATTATCTTATTAGCTATTCGTTTAATAGATTATAATCTTTGTTCGTTCGCACCTTTGTCTGTCCACCTTGAAGCCGTTTTTCTAAATATTTCCCCTAATATTGAAGTAACAAGTTTAGGACATTACCTTAGGATGGCCCTCAGGAGGGCCATCTATCGAATTGAATGTATTAAAACTATTTTTCAGCTCAAGAATAAATACATCTTTATGACCAGCTAAATCATTTTTATTGGTCCTTTTAACTGAGTCTTTTATCATCGTTCATCTTAGTATTTTTGTAGATATTATACTTTGATTCTTAGTGGTCGGTAGTCTAAATTGAATTTGATATTTACTACATCTTCTACGTTTTTAATTATTTGTTTATTTGATGAGATAAAATAATGTATTTCGTTTTTGGCACTAAGGTCTGCAGATCTCAAAGTCCAACGACGTTGTGCCTTTTTGAAGAAGAAACTGTTACTGTTGTCAGTAACTGGTGCATGGAAATTTTGGCCAAATGCAAAATTAAGTAAATGGTTACCTGTTTCATGTCTATTGCCTTTACCATGAGGTCCTTAGATCCTGATACAATTTGCGTTTTAACGCTTTCCTATTTTTGCATTGTAGTCTCTTATAATAAGAGACTAACAAGCTCCGCGATGTTCATCACTGGCTTTGTTAAGGAGATTGTTAGTCCTCGGCTTTATCATCTGGATCAGATTCTGTAGGGCCGTAGACTTGTTTAATAGTTACGATTTTCTTTTCAGTTATTTTGAATTTGAGTAGGTACAGTCAATTTTTCGGAATCCTACTAATTATAAATGTCAATGTATGGATGTTTGGATATTTGGATGTTTGTTGCTCAATCACGTCCTAACGTATGAACGGATCGGGCTGAAATTTGGAACACAGATAGACTATAGTCTGGAAGAACACATAGGAACTTTTTATTCCGGAAAAACAACGGGAACAACGAGAATGGGGACTTCGCGGGTAGCACTGCGGGGCGCTGCTAGTATGATATAAATTCAACAACATTGTTTTCCCATTATCTGGCTACTAAAATGCCAACACCGTATTGACTTCCGTTGCCTACACAGTGTTACTGGTAATCAGCCGGCATCCGTTTCATGTTCTGTATGTATTTATTATACAAACAACTTTTGTTACAAATCAATACATATCCCAAAGACAAGTGTTGTCCTCTCTAACACAGTTCAGTGTTTATTCACTTCATTTCACACTGCACATCATTTATCGAGCATCAATGCTAAAGAGCGAGCGCGCTCTTGTTATGAAGAGTTTGATGCTTTTAGACCGGGCAAATACACTTTTTGAAGTGAAAACTTCTTTAGGCGTGCCTAGACAGATTTTTCGTGGGCTGTGAATTGAATTCATTCGTCACGCTCGGGTATGATAAGAAAGCTTCGGCTAAACTCGGGACCATGACTATTGGCCATCTAGAAATACGTCAGCCAATGGAAAATGCTGAAAGAGCGTGGACAGGCCATCATGGAATGGCCATCTAGAAACGCATCAGCCAATGGGAAATGCTGCCGCATTTCTAGATGGCCATGCCAAGATGGCGAGGCCACGCCCTCCGGTTACACCCGTGTATTTTCCAAGGTAAGCTGCCAATTTTTTTATTATTTTTTAAGGGGAAAAAATATACGAATTTTTATGAACTGTAGAACTAAAGTTGACGTACTTAATGTAATTGACATCCCCTTAATAGAGCGTTTTCTAGTTCTAATAACCTGTTTTCAGTTCTAAGCGTATATTGAAAGTATAATATATTATGTTAAGCCTCTCGGAATCTTTTATTCGAGTTGCCGTGGTGGTTGGACAGTTGAGCAACGCCGCTCGGAGATAACTGGCCCCGTGAGTAGAAGATTCGATCCCAATCGATTTTTCTAATTCCGGAATTTCGGGATAGTCTACAGTTAATCCCAGGATCCAGGGATATTCCCGGGATTGTATTAGTAATGCAAATTGGTACAATAATTTATTTTCTCAGAAAAGGCAAAAACCGACTTCAATTTAAAATTAAGCTCAGACACTCGACCAAATTTCATTTGCAGCCATCACATTTAAATCATGTAGATAAATAAAAAAAAAATAGGTTTTGGTTCATAATTCAAAAATCGTCACACCGATTTCTATAAAATTTTTGGGACCACCTCTAAACTATTATTTACCAAACAAAAAATAACCATCAAAATTGATTCACAATTGACGGAGCTATCGCATAAGTATTATACACATCTACGAAAAAAATTGGCAGTCATAAGGACTGCTGATAGAAGGGAAAACTAAAAACTCAGAATTTGATAGCTCACTTTGCAAACTACGTGGGTAAAACCGGAAGGCGTGACCATGACCATCTAGATCATCCGAGTTTTCCCAAAGATTTCTTTCATTTACGAACGTGACGTTTGAACTCAATTCACAGCCCACGGAAAATCTGTATGTGGTGCGCAAAAATAAGTTTTACTTCAAAAAAGAAACCGAATTGAGATCCTCCTTTTTTGAAGTCAGCCAAAAAGATATTTAATTCTAATTCTAATTCAGGATGGGGGTGATTGGCCTGCACTGACGTCCCGCTAAGGGTGTATTGTGCACTTCCCCCCTGCCAGCCTACCCAAACCAGCCGAGCTCCTTAAAATAGCGGAGGACAGCCTTGGGTCGCTGGCATATCAGTTCCAGTCCCATTTCGTCAGATGTAATGTGATGTAATTGATTTGGAGTTTCTTCTAGTAGTCCCGATCTAGATCTAATACTTCCTGTGGCTTCACAACGCAAAAGCACATGCTCCACAGTTTCATTCTCCTGCAAACAGCCCCTACATAGGGGGCTGTCGGTAAATCCTATTTTGTGGAGATGATAGTTCAACTCACAGTGGCCTGTGATTAGACCTATCATCAGACGAAGATCAGATCTTGTCAGATCCAGCAGTTTATTTGTTACTTTTCTTTCTATGAGCGGGAACACAGTTCTTGTGTGTTTGCACTTAGTAGATTTGTCCCATAGTTTTTGCTGTTCTTTTTCTGTGTGTAGACATAGCAGATTCCGTGTTTCTGACGCAGTTGGCTTGCACAGTTCTGCTATGTCTGCCCTGATATTCTTCTTCTTTGCACCTTCTTTGGCAAGCATGTCCGCTTATTTATTTCCACGGCAAACGCCGTGGCTTTTTGTCCACTCAACTGTGACAGTATTAGTGAGTGCGAGGCGTTGTAGAACAGAGTGGCACTCCGCAATCACTCTTGACTTGGTCGTGGGTTTTCGCAATGCATAAATGGTTGCTGCACTGTCCGTTATGAACTTAAGTTCCAGTGAGTTCCCCATTGCTTTGCTGTGTGTTTCTTTTTTAAGGACTGATTTAACTGCTAACAGGAGGCCCACAGCTTCCGCTTGCAGCACCATTGTGGTTTTATTTAAGGAATGCGATTCTAAAAGGTCTAGCTCTGGTGAGTGGTATCCACATCCAACTCCCATGCTATTTTTAGAACCATCTGTGAAAATGTAGCAAACATTATTGCTTTTTTCAGGAGTGTTTGTTTGGGAGTGGTCCTCTGTAACCAACCCATAATTCTTCCCGTCTAGATATGTACTGGCTATACGATCTGTGCCATGGAATACCTCTGGGATAATTATCTTCGCACGATCTAGGATCTTACAGTGGATTGTTGTAATCCCTGAACCTTTCCATTGATCTGTCGATTTAATTCTTAGCGCTGCCGCCATCGCCTCTTGCTGTATGTAGAGATGGAGTGGTGGCAGGCCAAGTATTATGTCCAGTGCTTCGGACGGTGTGGATTTTACACAACCGCTGATTAGTGAACATGCTAAGCGTTGCATCTTTTGCAATTTAGAGATTGTGGTTGCTAGATTGGTTCTAGGCCACCACACTACGCAGCCGTAAGTGAGTGCTGGTCGAACTATTACAGTGTACATCCATCGACACAGTTTTGGTTTAAGTCCCCAGTCTCTACCAATAGCTTTGGTGCACTGCCATAATATATTTGTAGCCTTTGTGGTTACGTGATGCAGTTGTCTTCCCCACAGTAGCTTACTATCCAACCAGATACCAAGGTACTTTACTTCCTTACTAAACGTCAATTGCGTTCCAAACAAGGTGGGAAGTTTTAACTTTGGTATTTTGGTTTTGCGCGTGAATAACACCATCTCTGTTTTGTTTGGATTAGCGAAGAGTTCTCGATCATCACAAAACTTTTCAAGTATTTTAAGTGCCTTTTGCATTTTTTCACATAAAGTCGATTCGCAGAGCCCTGAGATCATGATTGCTAAATCGTCTGCGTATGCGACGGTAGTTATACCTTCTTTGTTTAGAAGCCCGATCAACTCATCTGCTACAATTACCCATAGAAGAGGAGATACTACTCCTCCCTGCGGGCATCCCCTCGTGAGTACGCAGCGAGACTCTGTCGAGGATTCTATGTTGGCTGCTCTACTCGACAGCATTTTAGTGATCCATCCATTCACTCTTTCGTCGACATTATGTCGCCTTAGCCCTTCCTCTATACTCGGAAAGGTCGTTTTGTCGAAAGCTCCTTCAATATCAATGAAGGTTACCAAGCATGACTGTTTGTTTTCTATTGCGCTTTCAATTTTGTGAACTACCTGATGTAGAGCGCTTTCGGTCGATTTGCCCGATTGGTAGGCGTGTTGGTTTGCGTGAACTGGATTTTCCCGTAGCGGGCCATTTCGAATATACTTGTCACATAGTCTTTCTAGCGTTTTAAGGAAGAAGGAGCTAAGGCTAATGGGCCTAAATGACTTTGGGTTCGTGTAGTCTGATTTACCTGGTTTAGGCAAGAATACTACTTTCACTTCTCTCCATGCCTTGGGAATATACTTCCACGCGAGACAGCTTTTATATAAGGTTGCGAGGTGTGTTTTGATTTTACTCATGCTCCACTGTAGAAGAGCCGGAAAGATTTCATCAGGTCCTGAAGCCTTGAAAGATTGGAATGTGCTAATCGCCCAGGCCAGCGCTTCATCAGTGACTATAGATGATGCAAAGTCCCAGTCCTCCCTACTAGGTTTCTGGTGTGTTTGGCTTTCCCACCCTCCTTTCGACTCTAGTCGACAGTCTGGAAAGTGGGTTTGTAGAAGTAGTTCAAATTGTTCCTGCTCGGTTTTGGTAAACGATCCGTCAGGGTTCTTTAACGATCCCAGTTTGGTTTGAGAATTGTTAGATAGCAATTTTCTTAGTCTAGCAGTCTCACTCTCCGATTGAATTGAGTTACTGTAATTGCGCCACATGTTTTTCTTACTTTTGATTATTTCTATTTTCAACATATGTCGAGATTTTTTATATTCCTGACAGTCCTGTTCTTGGTTGGTATTCTTAGCTCTATTAAAATAGTGCCTTGCTTTCTTTCTCAGTTTGCCGAGTTCTTTGTTCCACCATCGATCTTTTTTGTTCAAAGTATTGATGGTTTCGGTCCTTAGAGGACATGAAGCTGTAAAGCTTTTTACTAAACTTTTGGTTAGAAAGTCTACCGTTTCTTCGATTTTATTTGTTGTAAACTCTTTTTCATCGGTTGCCTCGATAGATATTTAGTAAAACGTATCGAAATCAATAATTTATTTATCTCTTTTTTGCACGGACATAGAATATAAGCATTTAAGTTTTAAATCTTCATAAAGGCGGCAGTTGTTGCACAAAATTAATGAAGAAGAGATCAAAACTTACATAGCGTGAAGCGGGAATTGTACTCAGTTTTACGCATAATCCGTTACCTAAATGCGCTGTGAAAATAAGATGGATGTCAAAAAGTCATATCAAGGCATGTGTGTTTCGTTACACGCACATTTTTATTGAGTTTAAAAAAATCTCGATCCCGTAACTCCCGAGATTAATTTAATTTAATCCCGGGATTTTCGGGACTAAAATATAACCGGGATCCCGGGATCCCGCGATCGAATCCTCTACTCGTGAGTCCAGGGAGCCTCGCCTACTGCCGTCAGCTTAACCTCCACTGAAGTCGCCGGGCACTTGAGGCCTGTTATTTTTATGTTTGCCATGAGAGTAGGGATTTAGACAAAAAATAACCCACCGCGCTTGTCCAATGCGAGTTGGAGTATGCAGTAGTCTTCTAACTTGGCCGTGGGCACCACGGTTGATGTACGAGACATTCCTCTGCCGCCGCATTAAACCATAATCCTGCATTGATGATGGTTGTTTTGTCTTAACATCGTGAGACTGCAGCGTTTTTTACCCTAAGCAGCTTCGTTTTGCTGAATGTTCGACGACTGCCAAAGCAGCAAGCAATGCCTAGCCCTACCCAAATATCAAGACAATTTAATTACTATCTGAAGAACTTCGTTGACGTATTGTTTCAAACGATGCTATAGTAATTGATATTAATTTGTGCAGTGGTTCGATTACCTTCCACAAATTCGGCGAAAATCATTGCATTATATTGCGCAGAAAATTTTAAAATTCACTCACATTATTAATAACACTTTTCAACTGAAAATACGTATGTTTTCCGTAAGAGATAGGTATATCAATTTTAAGTTGCTTTTATCCTCATCATTATTTTAAATCCAAAGCCAAAGGTATATTATTGCTAATTGGGAATACCCCATACATAACCAGGATGCGCCCGCGGTTTTGCGGGAGTGTAAAAGAACTTTTACCAGAGTACATAGACATAGAATACCGGCCAAACTTGGCTTAGGAACATTCAGAATAACCTTAAAAACGCATAAAATTGCAAGTGGATCGATTTTATAATGGATACGTTTTGGAGATCGTAGGATCGACCCTTGATCTAAAGAATCTCGATTTAAAGAATTTTTTAATTGACAAAGCATATTATACTATCATTGAATATTTGAATGATAAAATTGACATTTAAATTGACTTTATGAATATTGATATTTGTACAAATTAATTAAGTTATTATTGTAAACTTGAGCATAATTGGAATTTTATAATTGAGACAATTTGTATGTATGTGTATTGTTGCACGCCCTATGGGTTCGGATATAGTGATACTTTATTTTAATTTATTATTTTAGATCTGTAACTAATACCTATATTCCAGCAATAAAGATAATTTGATTTGATTTGATCCAATCGTCTAGCGAAAGTATCTTAAATATGTTGGACGAGACTTTTCGCTATAAGGCCGTTTGCAGACACGACTATCGGAACTATGATCGTGGAATCGACATCTGGCGGTAACCTAGTGTGAGCCAAGTCGAAGTCTTTCTAAGCTTGTCTTTCTCGGCTTTCACAAGGTTTTCGTCATGTGGTATGGTGATATGGACGATCACAGCCCGGCGCGGCGCTGCGACCGATTTACCAGCACGATATCAGGCTTATTGACCGCAATAGTCCTGTCCGTGATGATAGATCTGTTATTATTAGGTACTAATCTTTCCTTTTTAAGTATACATAAAAATATAGATGAATGATCTTTCACACCTGCTAGAAGCGCTATTTTAGTTTCCTGAATCGAATTGGATCGCTAAATGCAACGTGCAGTATAAACGAAATATCGTTCAATTTGTACAAAAATATCCTTGGAATTATTGTAACACTAGCGACCCACCCCAGCTTCGCACGGATGCAATGCTAAACCTAATTTACCTACTAATAAGATTAGTTATTGCGGGTGATCCCTAAGAGTTAGATATATACCAACGTGGACTTTTTTGTAGACCTTTCTAAGGATTACAATACTACCGTACATTATTTTGATATATCTCGTAGGGTTCAGCCAGCGTTTGCAATTTAAGCGCAAACAAATGTTCTTATTTATGACATCACATTATAAATCTTGAAAATTATCAGTGTTTCTCTGCTGTGTTATCCACATATTATATCTACATATAAACCTGGCTTTTGGAGTGTTCGATCTATTAAAAACCCCCGCATCAAAATCTGTTTCGTAGTTTTAAAGATCTAAGCATACATAGGGGCATACAGACGCGGGAAGTGACTTTGTTTTATATTATGTAGTATGTAGTGGTACGTTAACGTTACGGATAAATTATTTTCATACAAAATGCTGCATTTAAATTGCATTTGACAGAACGACATCGGGTTGATTTTAAATATTTGTGATATTTGTGTAGTTACTTTTTCCTCCAACAAAAGTATGCATGTTGTCATATCCCATTCCTGCCCAGAATTTATCCTATTGCCTCTGCTATAAATACAGATGGAAATAACAATATCAGTACCTACTCTGTAGGATCACTACGGAGTTAGCGCAGTCTGTATAACTGCAATCAGGAAACAGAAATGGAGCACGGAAGGTTTTTTAAAATGTCTTTGTACATACAAGCTTTTATTATAGCTTGTCTAGTTTCGATGGAAGTTTCCGGACAAACGTGAGTACTAAATTTTAAAATTATTATTCGACGGATACGGGAAAAAGCCTTACTGGCAAAGTAGCGTGAATGTCATTGATTGAACTTTGTATACTATCAATGTTGAAAATTCAAGTTTTAGACGCAGCAACCATAGGTCTTCGTGTGGTCCTCTGTGTATTGTTCCACGATGTACGTTTAAGATCGTCGTTACCAAGGGCTTTACCAAGGGCAATTCAACCTCTCCTAACATAAACATTGACGCTCTAAACCAACATTTCTCTTCTACATCTGCTATGACAGATGCGGATAAAAATTCAACCATTAGTCATCTTGCTGCCATTCCTACTACAAATCCTTCTCCTTTTGCTTTTAATCAATTTACCGAGTGTGATGTTAGGAAGAGTTTTATGTCGATCTCCTCCAATGCAGTGGGCGGTGACAGCATAAGCCGGAACATGCTCTTGCCCATCCTAGATATCATCCTTCCCGTCCTTTGTACCATTTTCAATAACTCAGTTGAAAGTGGTATTTTTCCTGCTTTATGGAAAGATGCCTATATTTTACCTTTACCTAAGAAATCCAACCCACAATCCTTTTCCGAATACCGTCCAATTTCTATACTTCCTTTTCTTTCCAAAATCCTTGAGCGTCTTGTTCATAAACAACTCAATGATTTCCTGGTTAGGCAAGACCTCCTTAATCCTCTTCAGTCCGGTTTCCGTCCTGGGCACAGCACTGTGTCTGCGCTTGTCAAGATCACTGACGATATACGCTTGGGGATGGATGACGGCAAGCTTACTGTTCTAGCACTGTTAGATTTCAGTAATGCTTTTAACGCCGTCAACTTCGACATTTTGCTTGCTTTACTCCGCTCCAATAACATATCTCCACCGGTAATTGATTGGTTCCATAGTTACCTACAAGGACGCCGGCAACGGATTCGCCTAGAAGACCGTTTTTCTTCTTGGTGCAATACAACAGCTGGTGTTCCTCAAGGCGGCGTGCTATCTCCTCTTCTTTTCGCAATTTTTATTAATTCCATTTCCCAGTACGTTACTTCTTCCTACCACCTTTATGCAGATGATCTTCAAATTTATATTCAAGCGCCTTTGAATGATCTTGATACCGCTATTGTTAAAATAAATGCAGACTTGAATCGAATCATTCAATGGAGTATCTCTTTTGGTTTAAAAGTGAATCCCACTAAATCACAGGTCATAGTAATTGGCAGTCCGTACTGGATTTCAAGGACAAACTGGAATAATTTACCTAATGTTGTATTTGATGGAGTTCCTATACCTTTTAGCAATTCTGTGAGAAATCTAGGAGTAGAGTTTGATCGTACCTTATCATGGGATTGCCATATTAAGTCAATTAGTGCTAAATTATTTGCGTCCGGTAGTTCTTTAAGGCGCCTTCGCAACTTTTTACCCACTGCCACTAAGATTGCTCTTGCCCAGTCTCTTCTTCTCCCTATTCTGGATTACGCTGACGCCTGCTATCTCGATCTTAGAGAGGACCAGCTAGACAAACTTGAGCGCCTCCAGAATTACTGTATAAGATTCATATTTGGCCTACGCAAATATGATCATGTGTCCCATTTTCGCATGCAGCTCAAGTGGTTACCCATTCGCCTTCGTCGGAATGCTCACATACTTTCTTTTCTGTATAATATTTTGTTCAATCCTGCCACCCCACAGTACCTCAAAGAGCGCTTTACCTTTTTGCATAATTACCATGAGCTATCGTTAAGGTCTAAAAACAATCTTTCTCTTAAGATGCCATCTGCTCGAACTGAAGTTTTCTACGGCAAGTCATTCACTTTTAGGGCTACTCAGTTGTGGAATGAATTGCCTGTGCATATTAGGCTTTCTCCATCACTTTGCACTTTCAAAAAATATGTGAAACAGTTTTATTTATCAAAATTGTAGGTTGCTGTTTGTCGTTTGATGTCATCGATTGCATAGATATACAGTATTATATATATTTATTTTATGTATTATGTATAACCATATGTATTAGTTTATTATGTTTTAATATATATAAGTACTGATATTTCATGATAGGTATTTGAATAACTGTTATATATATATATATATTTTATTAATTAATTTTATTTTCTTTACGATTTTCTACGTCTTATTTGCGCACCCCGTTTTCTCAATTATCCTCATGTTATTTTCCATCCCAAGGTTGCCTGGAAGAGATCGCTTTTAGCGATAAGGCCGCCGACTTGTCGCACTAGTTTTAAATGTATTTTTAATTATTTTTGTGTATCCTATTGTTTTGGTGTGTCAATAAAGTGTATCTATCTATCTATCTATCTATCTATCTTTAACAATGAAGGAAAAACCCTGAATCAAAAGGGAAAATCTCTAGGTCGTCTTGCCGGTTCTAAATGCTTTGAGACACAATAATTATTATTAGTTGTTTGTTTATCCCAGAGTTGTTCCTTTGAGAATTGGAGGAAGAGGATAGGGAGATCCCATTTTAGAGTTAAGGCGTCTCCTTTACTCTGCAATGTGACGATAAATAGGCTTATGGACATAAATAAACGACTGTACCTATGTTATTTAATCATAAATGGAGGTTATGATGGTTAGGATGTATATTCAATATTATCTATTTTTTTACAGACGTGAGTATACAAGAAACTTTAACCAAAACTGAAGTAAATAAACAGATTGAAATGAACTAGCAGAAAATTTTAAAACAGAAGAATCCGTAAAATAAGTATTAATTGCGAATTTACTGCGTGAACGTAAGGATTCCTTTATATTTTTATAAGTGCATGGACTAGGTACCTACATCTATTTTCTCTTTACGGTGTTACCTAAAAACCCTATGATTTCATTTTAAATACGCGTAATTTAGAACCTAAAAGAGTAACATTAAACCACTGAAAAAAAACAATTTTTAGATGATATTATAATTTTACGTAGAAAACTGCTATAAGCGAAGGTTTTAATCTACGATAAAAGAAATCCCGACTTATTTAAAATTAAACTTAGATACCTACTCCACAAAAGTTCATAATTTTTCAGAAATAGTACGATTACATCGTCCGTGTAGAGGCAAGCAAAATTTTGTTTTGTTTTGATATTTCAAATACTGCTATACCGAATTCGAAAAAACTTGCGTGAAAAACCTTCAAATTACTAGGTAGGTATCTACTAAACAAAAATATAACTCTCAAAATTGATATCTAATGGGCAGAGCTATCGCTTTACAAACATACAAATAAAAACATACAAACGAATTGAGAATATCATCCTTTTTTGAAATCGGTTAATAATTTATTTTCTCCAAAAAACTTTAAAACCTACTTCAATATCAAATCAAATTCGAATATGTGACTAAATTTCATAACAATCTATCACTATATCGTCTAAATACATGAAAGCAAATTTTAGTTTGTAGTTCCTATTTCAAAAACTACAACACCGATTTCGATATAAAAAAGAATCATCGAAATCGATTGGCGTGATATTGAGCTATTGATTGTCCATTTGTTGAGCACATACTTAATGTAAATTTCAGACTAATTCAGTTTTTTCATGGATGCCACTGTCAGAACTGGACCAAATTGCTATGGGACCAAATGCTGTCCGTCGGTATGACACAGCCACTTTTTTCTATTTTTTTTCAAACTATAAGAACTATACTGTTGAAACTTTGTAAGTAGATATATATTCTGTGAACCGTAATAGAAAAAAAAACAATTACTTTGAGGGTGCCAAAAAAATATGTTTCAGTTGTGCATTAGTATGGGGACTTATGTAGAACTGAAACACATGTTTTTTTTCATCAAAACCTTACGTGTGGGTTAGCTATGGACAGGTCTTTAAAAATGATATTGAGGTTATACGTAATATATATATTTTCTTTTTTCTTAACTGAATAGTTTGCGCTAGAGATTCTTCCAAAGTGGTAAGATATGTGCCCTGTAACCTCTAAAATAAGATAATAAAAAAACTAAAAAAAAATATAATGTACATTACTTTGCAAACTTCCATCGAAAATTGGTTTAAACGAGATCTAGTAAGCAGTTTTTTGTAATTGTCATTAATACAGTATTATTAAAACATCGATCAAAGTTACAACGAAGTACAACACTAACAGACTGACTATATTGAACGTGAGTTATCCGTGTATTTATTTAAAATGCGTAATAACTACGTAACTTTTTATACTGAAACAATGAACAGTGCACGACCCTACCCCTACATGCTCATAACCATAGTACATCAGAAATATCCATATTTAGATGAAGTGAAGAGATAAAAGATGCTCAGCCCACCAGATAGAATCATACTTAAGCATGTTAACATGCAGGCAGCTTCAGCAAGCTGAACGGCATTCATACCACATACCTATTACTGCACACTTTCACATTAAATTAGATTCCGTTAAGACTTCGTCTGTTGCCTCCACCAATGGAGTCCCGCCTAATCAAAGCTGTTGACAATGTTGTGCTAACCCGGAGAAGTTTTTGAATATACTCCTTTTGAACTTACTTACTTTTTTAAACAATTCGATTTTTTTGTGAACAGCTCTATGTAACCCAAGCTGCCAAAACTATGGAATCTGCGTGGAGGGGAACAGGTGTGAATGTCCGACCAACTTCTCGGGGAAATACTGTCAGGTCAAAGACACTCCGTGTGTCGGCTACCCGGCCCTGCCCATGGCCAGTGGGAGGCGTTGCACCAGCACGTAAGTTAAAAAAGTAAAACTTGAGGCAAGTTTAAATAAAATTGTCTACTTTACCGGCACATAACGTGTATTTTATAACATATTTGCTCGTAAAGGGTCTCTTATTGGACCAATTTCTGTATCGTAATGTATCTTATTACGCACTAGTGCTGTAATGTGTAATGTAAAACGCACGGTTTCAAAATGCTCCGTCCACAGACTAGATAGAGAGATCTGCTCCGTCTAAAATGAACGGTACCTTTTTAAATCTTAGTAAAGAGTTTTTATGTCAGAAAAGTGTGGTCAACATTTTATGAATAAAATTAACTTTGAGAGGTAAAATATAATAAAGAATTGTTAAATTCGTTAATTTAATTAATATAGACTATAAATTACTTAATTTTTTCTGTAACAAAACACAAAAATATTAATTTACTTTATTATTAATGGCATACAGGCTAGTTCTGTGCCGTTTCTTAAAAAAAAAGGCGCCGATGCGCGCGCATTGCTAATCTGTGATCCATTGTGATTACTTACTCTGTGCTCTGTGCTGTGATCTGTGGTCAAGCAAATATTATTCCGCGCGTTTTTTTTCGCTGTATTGTTTTATTTGAAAATGTCGTCAGAGTTTTGTTTATTTCCTCGCAAATATGTTATAAAACGTCGTATGACATACGTGCGCTTTGATAATTACAGCCTCTGCTAATTATAGCTCTCGCCTTCGGCTCGAGCTATCAATAAAGCCTCAGCTGTAATTATCAACTTACCGCACTTATATCATAATGTACTATTACCTTCTGCAAAATAATAAACATGCTAACTTGTGGAGTTAGGGCTCTTTGCAGAGTCCGCCTGAGGAAGTACCTCAGCTTTGCCAGTTATTCTGCCACCAAGCAGTAATGTGAAAATATGACTGTGTTCCAGTTTAAAGGGCAATGTTTCCAGAGAAATTATCGGGCTAAGAGCAAAACACCTTATATCCCAGGGTGACGACGCAGTATGGTGCTGGGCAATGATTTGGACTCTTCATGTTCCAATAGCTGCGGGTCACTGTGCTGTTATGGGCAGGCGCGTTGCTTACCATCAGACACATGTCCTGCTGGTCTTGTCACTATATATTGTAAAAAGAAAAAAAAATGATCAAATTTTACATGTAAAATTTTGTGCAAATTGCAAATATGTTTTAAAGTACCTAATTTTTTTGTAATGCAAAGCGATGGGCTAAGCAATAGATGCACAACATGCCTGTCCATGACAGCCAAGTTCATCGCAGCTTATTGGATATGAAGAATACAAATGATTATTATGATAACCTAGTACTGTACTGCGCTCGTCAAGTAATAGTTGAAATTGTATGGTCTAAATTAATAAGTGAATCGTGTAGTAGTATTCTAAGTTATTGCTTATATTTTCCAGTCAATGCGAAATAACATGCATGGACGGCTATAAGTTAGCGGATGGTAAATCCACCTTTACTATATCCTGCGTGAATGGCCAGTGGCGATCATCGCTACCTGACGGCAACACCTCACCCAAGTGCCTACCCCAGTGTACCCCCGCGTGCCTCAACGGAGGCCAGTGTATGGGCGTCAACTCTTGCAACTGCGCCAAAGGCTTCAGGGGACCGCAGTGCCAGTACCGTAAGCACTATTAGTAATTTACGTGTAACGTTCTTCGTGTCTGCGAAAGTATAGTTTACGTGACTACTCCAATGCTCTTTATTAGAATAAGGTTCAATGATCAGCACTGCCCTTTATTTTCCTTTTCTTCTCCTAAACTAAGACAACAAGACAAAATAACCCAAACCTTATTTACTTTGCAGTATGTTCAGAGATATGTTTATCTATAGCAGACGCTCGAACTAGGTAGAGATACGAGTAAGGTAGCTTTAAAAGTGAGCCCATGACAAAGACAAACTCAAAGTTTGACTTCGACTTTGACTAGAATTGAGATAAACCATGTAGTGTTTACGAAAATTCGTCAAGTCTTCTCGTAACCTCTATACCACGGTGTCTGAACACTGAATAGAAACATATTCAACTAGTACGTCTTACCCGTCATGACCTACTGTACTGAAATGAGGACTCTGGCATTAAAAGCAGTCCGTTAGTTAAAACTCGGTCAACGAGCAATTCTCTGAGGGATTACATCTAAAGTAATGATAAAGTAAGCAGAGAATTAAAGCCACTGGTATAAATCAGCGCATTAGCAAATTGAAATGACAGTGGGCCACTCAAATCTGTCGCAGATATACTCAAATAACTATTGTTGTAAATGTTAAAGTATAAATCTGAGTTTTTTTTCCTTTTGCGGAGCTATTCTTCAACAGTTTTATTTAGTAAAGATTCTCATTAAAAAAAAAATCTTTTTCTTTTTGTTATTAACAATTTTACCGAGTGAAATTATTGTGTTAATTGATTGCAACATGAAAAATGCATACGTGTATAACAATTTTTAAACAATAGAAGTTAAAATATATACAAATAACATAAACACCTTGTAAGTCATGCGGTCGTTAAGTTTAAATACGTACGTGGTGTATCTTTATACAAATACCTACCTACAAATAGAGTGTTAATGCATTTCATGATTATAACAGATTTTTCTTTAATAGGGGAGAGTGACTGCAACGCCCGCAAAATGGGCTTCAACGGCGGCTACAGCTGTTTCGGAGACGGTGAAAAGTTGAACTGCCGGCTGAACTGCCCCGTGGGTGCCAGTTTCAGCTCACCACCCGCACCATTCTATACCTGCCATTACTCCACCGGCGTCTACCAGCCACAACCCATCCCAAAATGCGTTTTCAACTAATTTACGCTTTGAAAATTCTAAACTTAGAAATTGAAAAATACTTAATCGAAATTTTAGAAAACTCGAGTTTAGCATCTTTTTTTAAAAATAGAAATCTTCGAATATTTTGGAATGTAGAACATTACCGACATAAATGTATTTGCCAATAAAAATGCATTTGTAAAGGCAACGTTAATTGTGAATTCCCTAATGCTATTTTGTAATGAGGATCAGTAAAGTTATAGCAAATTCAATAGATCTATCATCCACGTTATTCTTTATGACATAAGGATCATATATCTTTTTGAATTATCCAAATCGGACCATTACTTACGAAGATATTAAATAATAAACATATACCGTTCCTGTCGCTAAAAGTCAATGCACGCGGGAGCGTGTGACGTCACTGTGACGGAACCGAGCGCGGCCGGCCGGTCGGCCGGCACATTCGACGTAGCAGCGGCGACGCGCGACTCGGTTGGTCCCTAATATTTGGCAATTTATTTACACAAAGTGTTGTTGGAGTGTAATTTTGTGATACATAAGTATAAAACGTACATAAGTAATATGAGTACTAATAAAGTAGAAGCGGGTTTTGTGCAAGCTCAGTGAGATAATCTTCCAAAAGTGGATTCTTTTATGGTATTTGATTATCTAGGTAATCATTCCAAATTCACCAGCGTTGAAATCCGTGGTTGGAAACTACAAAGGTAAGGATGCTGCTTATTTATCTACGTACGTAGGTACTTATTAGTAATCTTTAGTTTGTTAGTTAGTGGTTAAAAAATCTTATTACATAGGCAGGTGTAATAAAATGAATGTAAAGTGTAGGTACAGGGACATATTCAGAACTTAAGAGTAGTGTTTATACTATCGAATGTAAATGAAATAATTGTTTTCGTTCATTCATATGTAGATTTCATATGTATCATTTCGCGAATGATTTTTTAACCTACTTGCGCTTTATTTAGTGCATGGTTCTCTCACTTGCTGATCTAGGTATGACAAAATCCAATATAAGATGTCATGGCTGTTTTTTTGCCATCTCGCGTTTTGTTACAAATCGTTCGTTCAGTATGTACTTAGGTAGGATGACTTGAATATAAAGCAAAAACATTTTTTATGCACGACGCAACGCAGACGGTCTATGCGTTTGGGGGGGGGAGGATGTTTGTTTGTGCAATTCATGTCGGCATTTTTCTCCAAGGCTACTTGTCTGATTTTGATCGGTCAATTTTCTTTTTTTGAGGCTTTTGACATTCAAACTTATGAGGCAAAACTCCTTTCTTCAGTTTAAGCTTTCCTCCACCCAACTTAAACTTTACGTAATTTTCCATATCTTCTTCCAACTGAAATATAAAAATACTAGTTAAGCCCCGCTGATGATGGTGATTGAAACCTTGGTAATCGGTTATGTTCGACCAAGCGGACTGCGCTACGTGTGTTACATTTTATGCGAGTGTTATATTAGTAGGATATATTAAGGTGCGTCCCCCAGCAAAACGAGTTTTTTGTCCAGTTTTAAGAGCCATCTACTCATTAGCCAAAACAAATATCAACTGGTAAAAAATACATAAAATTACTACAGCTTCTTGGCTTCAAAATGGTAGTTTTTGTTAATGAACTTATTGTTTAAATAATCGCCTCACAACGAAACCATGAAAAAATTAAATAATTGTAGTTATCATGCATCTCCTCGAAAATCGTCCATTATTTTGATTTTGTACTTACACCAACGGTTAGACAATCGTATTACGAACATTTTGGTAGTTTTATTTTTTTCAAAAGACCAAAATCTGATATTATAAAGAGTTTATTCTAAAATTTGAGTGTAAAACAGCGAAAAATCCTACTGTTTCTCTCTTGCTCTTTCTTGCGGTGTGCAATAAGGTAAGAAATACTCAAGGTCATTTGCTCGGGGTACGCCCTTAATGTAGTTGCTTCTAACAGTAAGGCATAGCTGAGGCAGATACATAAATGCACCGCTGTTGTGTAGATGATAAAAAAATAAATAAATAATATATCATACACTCTTTGATTTTTACCTAAGTACGTTTCTGTGCTTTAACCTTGGAATATTACATAGAAATGAGAACGGGCAAATAGGTAGGTACGTAGGCTTATACACAATACTCAGACAAAGTAAGAAGGTATGTTTCTATTAATACAGCAGCTTAAAATAAGATATATAGAAAGGTACACTGCACTTAATACCTAGTAGGTACCATCTTATTTTAATAATTATCAACCAAATAATAGGTATAGTTATGTAGGTACTCACTACTCACATCGAAATGATCTTCACAGCAATGTCTTGTAGCCTGGGCAGAGGGTGGAGTTTTATGATCTCTTTTTACAACCGAATACCATTTTTTACGAAGTTTTGGGTCTTTCGGCACGTTAAAAAATAGTTTTTCTAGCGTTTTAATAGAAGTGTTTATACATTTTGGCACTATACAATATTTAGACATAGTTTAAAAAGTGAATTACACACAAATCAGACACTTAATTTGTTTTAAAGTCACAATTAAAGAAACAAAACAATGCGCGCCTTATCGCTGCCAACGGCTAACTGGCGGCGACCGTCACAGTGACGTCACAGCTATCGCGACGGCCACTCGGTGAACTTCGCTAGTAATTCGGTCATAACTTCGTCAATTTTTGTCGTAGAACAAAATTTTTTACACTGTTTGTTAAGGATTTCTTAGCTCTATAAATCTGCATACTCAACTAAAAACGTTACGGATCCTCATTAGCGTCGTAAGTCGAAAAAAAATGCTTCTTACTTTTTTTTTGCAGAAAATCTAATCTGCATAAAATGTATGTATATTACTTTTGTTTTAATAAATATTTTGTATTTTATAATCTGTACTTTATTTCTAGTATACTCTCCAATAGACCCTCCATCCAATCTTCAATAGGCACTGTCACTCTAGATAAAAGTTTTGAAATTCGATCCTGTCAACACGAAATTTTGTAAATGCATTGATGAAAATACTAAACAGGGTAACATAAACTAAAAAGGGTAAAATAAACTCTTGTACCCTTTCAAAAAGCCAACACCGTATTGAGTTCCGTTGCTTATACAGACTGGCTTACTGGCAATCAGCCTGCATCCGTTTAATGTTCTATGTATTAATTATACAAACATCTTTTATTAAAACTCAATACATATCCCAAAAAAAAGTGTTTGTTGTCCTCTCTAGCACTGTTCAGTGTTTATTTATTTCATTTTACACTGCACATCATTTATCGAGCATCATCATTAAAGAGCGAGCGCGCTCTTGTTACGAAGAGTTTGATGCTTTTAGACCGGGCAAATATACTTTTTTATTTTATGATATGGGAAAAAGGTATACGAAATTGTATGACCTGTAGAACAAAAAATGAAGTATTTAATGTAATTGAGATCCCCTTTCCCCTAAATAGAGCGTTTTCTAGTTCTGATAACCTGTCTTCGGTTCTAAGTGTTCTAACATTGAAAGTGTTATTTATATTACGTCGAGTTTCTCGAAATCTTTTATTCGAGTTGCCATGGTCGTTTGACAGTTGAGCCACGCTGCCCGGAGATTATCTGGCTTTGTGAGTTCAGGGAGTCCCCGCCTACTGCTGTCAGTTTGACCTCCACTGGAGTCGTCGGGCACTTGATGCCTGTTCTTTTTGTTTGCCATGAGGGTAGGGGTTTAGACAAAAACTAACCCACCGCGCTTGTTCAATGCGAGTTGGAGTATGCAGCAGTCTTCTAACTTGGCCGTGGACACCGCGGTTGATGTACGAGACATTCCTCTGCCGCCGTTCATCAAAGCATCATCCTGCATTGATGATGGTTGTTCTGTCTTAACCTCGTGAGACGTGTTTTTGAGCCTAAGACAGCTTCGTTTTGCTGAACGATCGGGGACTCCCGAAGTAGCGAGCAGTGATCAGCTTAGCCCTACCCTAATACCATTACATATTTATTGCTATCTGCAAAACTTCGTTATCGTATCGTTTCAATTCAAACGATGCTATAATATATATTCATATTCATATTCTTTATTGATAAAATATTATTTTACAAGTCGACAAAAAATAATTACATTCATGTAATTTGCCATATTGATACGAACATTATACATAATCAAATAAATTCAAGTCAAATCAGTCACATTATATAAATAATAAAATAATCAATTAATTATTAATACCATAAAAAATTAAATATCAAAACAATAGAATTCCTTATAATTATAGAAGCACTGCTCGACCAGCCATGCTTTTAGTTTTGTCTTAAAAGACTGCAGAGTAACCGCTGCGGTGACGTCATCCGGTAAATTGTTGTAAACAGTTGGGGCCATGACGTGGGTCAACTTGTCCGACCTGGTGAGGGACCGCGGGACGGTCTTCAGCTTGTGTCGGTCGCGAGTTGGATAGGCGTGCCCGGCGCCGCGCTCTCCGTACGACGACAGATTTACCCTGGCGTACACTGCCACCTGATAAATCAGGATGGAGGGCAACGTCAGGACTCCCAACTTCTTGAAATGTGGGCGTGCTGGGGTGTCCCGGGATACTCGCGCCACACTCCTCACAGCACGTTTTTGCATGCGGAAGGCGCGCTCCCAGTCCGCAGCTCTAACCCACATTTCAGCACCGTACTGAAGCTGAGAGTGCACCGTAGCGAAATAGCACGAGCGTGCTATCTCAGTCGGTACGATACTCGCCACCCGAGCCAGAGCAAAGCAAGCACTCCCGAGCTTTCCACAGACCTTATCTATGTGGTGATCCCATCTGAGGCCGCGGTCTATCTCGAAACCCAGGAATGTAGTAACCTCCTGTTCCACAATTTTTACTCCACTCACATCAACCGACAGGGGCCTCACGGGCTTTCCTGTCAGGCTGAATCGGATAAAGTGAGTCTTGGTAAGATTCAGGGAAAGACCACTCACATGGAACCACCCATACAGCTGGGAGGCTGCGACATTCAGCTTCTGCTCCAGAGCATCCACTGTCGGCGCCGTGACCACCGCAGCCACGTCGTCTGCGTACATAAGTACTTCTGCAGCTGTCACGGCGTCGGGCAGATCATTCAAGAGCAGCGAAAATAATATATTTGACACTGACGAGCCTTGTGCCACACCCATATCGGACAAGTTGATAATTAATATACTTTGTGCAGTGGTTTCCAGAATTACCTTCCACAAATCTGGCGAAATCGGTGCTATCTCTTTAATAATAGTTTAGGTATAGCTTAATAAAAGAATGCAATAAAGGACAATCATACTTGATGCATTTACAACAATTGTGCGGAAAAATTTAATTTAAGTTAAATTTCATTTGGTCGAGACTTTTCGCTATAAAGTCGTTTGCCGACTCGACTATCGGAACTATGATCGTCGAATCAACATTCCACATGGCGGTAACCTCGTGAGCCAAGTCAAGGTAGGTACTTGCTAAGCTTGTCCTTCTCGGCTTCCACGAGGTTCTCGTCATAATATGGTATGGTGATATCGGCGATCACAGCCCAGCGCCGAGACCGGTCTACCAGCACGATATCAGGCTTATTGGCGAAAATAATCCTGTCCGTGACGATAGATCTAATAATATATATAACACATCTTTCTTTTTTGTAATATTAGCATAAAATTACAGATGAATGATCTCTCATATCTGATAGGCGCGCTGTTTTAGTTTCCTAGGCGTCGAGTAGCGTTACATATAGAACTACATATACGTATATAGAACGACATCGAGTTGATTTTGAATATTTGTGTGATTACTTTTTCCTCCAACAAAATTTTCATGTTGTCAAATCCCATTACTGCTCAAAATTTATCCTATTGCCTCTGCTATATATACAGATCCAAATAACAATATCAGTACAGTATCATTGCGGAGTTTTGTATAAACTGCCATCAGGAAACAGAAATGGAGCACGGAAGGTTTTTTAAAATGGCTTTGTACTTACAAGCTTTTATTATAGCTTGTTTACCATTTCTTCAATTTGTTTTTCACTTTCTCTCATATTGGCTAATAATAGTTGCCTGGAAGAAATCGGTATAAGCGATAAGGCCGCCATTTATGGCACTAGTTATAAGTTATTTTATTTGCTTTTGTCTTTTTTTGTGTATGTCTTCTGGTGCGTATAATAAAGTGTTCCTGTCTCTCTGTTTGTATGTCTGTCTGTCTAGTGTCGATGGAAGTTACCGGACAAACGTGAGTACTAAACTTTAAAATTATATTCGACGGATGCGGAAAAATGTCTTGCTGGCAAAGTTGCGTGAATGTGATAGATGTACTAACAAAGTTGAAGATCCAAGTTTTAGACGCAGCAATAATAGGTCTTCGTGTGGTCCTCTGTGTATTGTTCCACGATGTACGTTTAAGATCGTCGTTACCAATGGCTTTAACAGTGAAGGAAAAAACCTGAATCAAAAGGCAAAGTCTCTGGGTCATCTGGCCGGTTCTAAATGCTGTGAGACACAATTATTAGTTGTTTGTTTATCCCAGAGTTCCTTTGAGAATTGGAGGAAGGGGATGAAGAGATGTCCCATTTCAGAGTTACTTTACTCTGCAATGTGACGATAAATAGGCTTATGGACATAAATAAACGACTGTATGTTTTTAGGGTTCCGTAAAACGTAAAAACGGAACCCTTATAGATTCGTCATGTCTGTCTGTCTGTCCGTCCGTATGTCACAGCCACATTTTGCCGAAACTATGAGAACTACACTATTGAAACTTGGTAAGTAGATGTATTCTGTGAACCGCATTAAGATTTTTAAAAAAGAAAAAAAAAAAAATTAGGTTTGCTTCCCATACTTAGAACTGAAACTCAAAAATTTTTTTTTCATCAAACGTCACACATCACACATCACGTGTGGGATGTCTATCGATAGGTCTTCAAAAATGATGTTGAGGTTTCTAAAATAGTTTTTGTCTACACTGAATAATTTGCGCGAGAGACACTTCCAAAGTGGTAAAATATGTGTCCTCCCCCTCTAACTTCTAAAACAAGAGAATGAAAAAACTTAAAAAAAATAAATGATGTACATTACCATGCAAACTACCAACGAAAATTGGTTTGAACTCGATCTGATGAGCAGTTTTTTTTAGTACGTCATAAATGCTTTATTATTAAAACTTCGATCAAAGTTACAACGAACTAAAAAAACTATGTGTACCATGTAAATTATGTTACTTGCTGCAACGGAACCCTTCATGGGTGAGTCCAACTCGCACTTGGCCACTATATTTAATCATAAATTGAGGTTATTATGAGATATGTATTCATTATTAAATTTAAACGGTCGAGGAGCTATGCTTGGGGTTTGTCTGAAGGATAACATCTACAACGAAGTTATTCGTCAGAGAACTAAAATCAGTGGCATAAATTAACACCGTACAATTAATTTTTTTTTTTGTACCAAACTGAAATGACAGTGTGCCGCTCAAATCTGTCGCAGATACAATAACTATTGGCGTAAACCGTTAAAGTTGATACCGTAAACGTAGTAGAGGAAGTCTTAAGACTAAATAGAGTGACGATATGCTGCAGCTATACTGCAGCGATATATCTATATATGATGGCGGTTAGAAACATAAGACCGAAGAACGGGCCGAGTAGTTTACTATGGGGTAGACCTACCTCCAGCAGAGGACGAATATGGGCTGATGATGAATATTAAGTTTGGTAGCCAGTAAAGGTTTTCTGAGGTCAACTGCCATGAACCCTTAAAAAAACACAATTCTCAACGTGGAAAGTGGAATGTGTCTAGGTATATTTTGTAGAACATAATTACTAAGGAGGAGACCATTAGTATTTTCAATTGTACGCTTCATCGCAAAATACTATTTTACGCTCGTAAATTTAGCTCGATGTCTTTCATGTGTATTTTGAGCGAATAATCCTTAAAATTTTAGAGACAGTATATCAACAGTATTATGAGCACGTGCTCATAATACTGCTGATATGCTATCTCTCACAATACTTTGAGAGGAAGTCTGAAAACATCGTGTCAGTCATGTCGTCGCTAAGTTTAAGTACGTACGCGGTGTATCTTTATACAGACACCTATAGTCCAGTGAAAAGTTACATTTGGGGTTGCGTTTTTTAGAGGACGCAATTTTATTTTTTTGATGTGTAGGGGGGTTCAGTGTAAAGCTAAAACCAAGTTTGTGGGGTCGCAACCCTTGTCCCACGGCCGCCATCTTGAAAATAGGGGTTGAAATGGTTTCTACGGTATATCTCTTAAACTATTTATTTGATAAAAACAAATCTCAACATTTTTTGTTGCAAATTAAATTCTCTACAACTTTGGTCCAGTAACTTTTTGTCGTAGAACTATAAATAAAAAAGTTATAAGCGAATATCTAATAAAAATAATATAGTTATCACTGAAGTTTAAATCGTATCTAAAATTATTCGAAATCGTCTTCACAATTAAAAACAGAATAAAATACATCCGCACGTGGAGAAATATGTGCTGCACTGCACTGCACTGCACTGCGCTCGTCACCCAGAGATCTAAGTTGTTATATCTCTAAGCCCTGTAATTTCTCTGGAAACATTGCCCTTCAAACCGGAACACAGTAATGTTTGCACATTACTGCTTGGCGGTAGAATAATTGGCAAAGGTGTGGTCCTTCCCCAGGCGGACTCTGCCAAGAGTCCTACCACTACAATTATTATTGTTATTATTATTCCTTACCTCTGTTATTGTAAGAATAGCTCATAACATTGTGTTGAAGTTGTCGCTTAACCTATATCTTTTAGTTGTGCTACATATTTCTCCACGAGTGGATGTATTTTATTCTGTTTTTAATTGTGAAGACGATTTCGAATAATTTTAGATACGATTTAAACTTCAGTGATAACTATATTCTTTTTATTAGCTATTCGCTTATAACTTTTTTATGTATACTAGTTCTACGACAAAAAGTTACTGGACCAAAGTTGTAGAGAATTTAAATTGCAACAAAAAATGTTCATGATTTGTTTTTATCAAATAAATAGTTTAAGAGATATACCGTAGAAACCATTTCAACCCCTATTTTCAAGATGGCGGCCGTGGGACAAGGGTTGCGACCCCACAAACTTGGTTTTAGCTTTACACTGAACCCCCCTACACATCAAAAAAATAAAATTGCGTCCTCTAAAAAACGCAAGGTAAAGCCTAAAAAATGTAACATTTCAATGGACTACTACTGTAACACTTTTTTTTTCGTTGGCTTGGGCTTACGACTTGTTTTTTTTTTGTAGGAGGTGTTCGGTCACAGGGTTTGATCCGTGGTGGTCGGCGGCGCCAATCGACGTAGTCCCGGAGTGACACGTGTCAGGTTCCCGCGTGCCACGCCTGCCGAGGCTCGGAAGGCTATGGGTGAGGTGTGATGGGCCTTAGGGCTGTTAATTTCATCTGATAGGATTAATGTTGGCTATTTTAACTTAGGTTACCATTCAGAACCTTCTCTATTTACATTACGGTTATTAAGGTATAATACATCCAACCTTCATATTGTGAACTTTATAATCCCTCTATTTAGTGGGAAACCTTTGGGATTATACTTAATCGTCCATAGACTTAGTATGCCTTTAGCTTGCATCATTGTTATCTATTACCTTATATGTATACAAGTTACCCCATGTAAAATATACATACGTTATATCATAGTACACTATTTCTATTTAATGGATGGCCGTTGGCTAACAGTTGGTGTTGTACCATTACTAGATTTACACTATAATTACTCACCTAATGTGTGTATGATAATACCTTTAACTTATATAATACAAGTTACCACTTGTAGAACTTTATAATGTAACCATAGTGTTTCAGTTTGTACCCGCGGTGTTAAATTCTTAAGCAATTGTTATTGTAGTTCTCTATCATAATCCATATATTGTAGATTCAGAGGTCTCAGCTTGTATAAGGAGGTATTTACCTTATTAATATAGTTATCCTAGTGTTTATGTGCCTATGAACCTGGAAAATTCTTAGTGGTTGAGGCTTCATACCTTTTTTAACCGACTTTAATTTTGTACTGACTATAATAACTTTTTAGGGTTCCGTAAAACGGAACCCTTATAGATTCGTCATGTCTGTCTGTCTGTCTGTTTGTCTGTCCGTCCGTATGTCACAGCCACTTTTTGCCGAAACTATGAGAACTACACTGTTGAAACTTGGTAAGTAAATGTATTCTGTAAACCGCATTTAGATTTTCACAAAAGTTTAAAAAAAAAAAAAAATTAGGGGTGCCCCCCATACTGAGAACTGAAACTCAAAAATGTTTTTTTCATCAAACCTACACGTGTGGGGTGTCTATCGATAGGTCTTCAAAAATGATGTTGAGGTTTCCAATATAATTTTTGTCTACACTGTATGATTTGCGCGAGAGACGCTTCCAAAGTGGTAAAATGTGTGTGTCCCCCCCTCTAACTTCTAAAGTAAGATAATGAAAAATCTAAAAAAAATATATGATGTACATTACCATGAAAACTACCAACGAAAATTAGTTTGAACTCGATCTGATGAATAGTTTTTTTTTAGTACGTCATAAATACACTATTATTAAAACTTCGATCAAAGTTACAACGAACTACATGAATTATGTGTACTATGTATATTATGTTACTTGCTGCAACGGAACCCTTCATGGGCGAGTCCAACTCGAACTTGGCCACTTTATCCCTTTTTAACATACAGGATCCAAGAATTTTGGATGTGGTAAACTCTTAAACCCAACAGGGTGAGCTTTTTTTCTTTGTTTAGGCATAACCCTTTTTCTATTCTCTTTTACAACTTTTTAATATACCGTACTACTTTACTCGTGGACCTTGTATGCAGTATTACAATTTTATACTCAAAAATGTTCGAGGAAATTCTAAAGCAATATTGAATTCTTCCCTCAACCATTAAAATTATCAGTTAGATACAGTGAAGTGTGGACTGTGTATTCCAGGATAACTTTTCTAAATTGTTCATATAGTGGTGTGTGTGAGTCTGATTAGATTTGAAATAATTTAAGTTAGTTTAGTTTATGTAAGCAGTAGCACAACGATCAAGCTCTGACCCTATATACATGGTATTCTTCTTAATAAAGGTAATATAAATGTTTGAAAACTGTCCGTTATTTTTATTCTAGTTTTATCTCAACTTTTTCTTTAAGGTTTGAGTTTTCAACTTTAAACAGTTGTCTTCTCAACCGTTTTCACCCGTTTTTACCTTACACTACCATCAGAAGCAACAGTGCGAACATAAAGTAGAGTGTTAATGCATTTCATGATTATAACAGATTTTTCTTTAATAGGTTAGACTGCAACGCCCGCAAAATGGGCTTCAACGGCGGCTACAGCTGTTTCGGAGACGGTGAAAAGTTGAACTGTCGGCTGAACTGCCCCATTTACACCTGCCATTACTCCACCGGCGTCTACCAGGCACAACCCATTCCAAAATGCATTTTTAACTAAAATACGCTTTGAATATTTTAAACTACTACTGAATATTTTACATCTAATAATTTAAAAATAAATCATGACAAAACAAAATTAATGACATTCAAAAATAAAGTAAATAAGCTTAACAACCTTGACATACACAATTCAGGACATAAAATACAAATGACAAATGCAACGAAATTCTTATACTTACATATCGATAGCAATTTGAACTGGAAAATACATACCGAAAATCTGTGTTCAAAGCTAAATCAACATTCATTTGCCCTCTATATGCTGTCAAAAATAGTCAGTACATCCACAGTTCTGGGTGCATATAACGGTAATGTCTCGTCATTGCTTCGGTACGGTATTATATTCTGGGGTAATAGTACAGCGAAAGAAAGGGCATTTAGAGCCCAAAAGAAATGTGTTAGGGCCATTTGTCGGCTACGTCAAAGACAAAGTTGCAAACCATATTTCGTAAGTTTGAATGTCCTGACCGTACCATGCTTATATGTGTACGAGTGTGTTATGTTTGTTCGCAATAATATGGAACTGTTTGAAAGTTTGAAGTGTCCCCGACACAAACATATATATTAAATGTACCTATGCGACAAACAACTCAGTTCGCCAATAGCGTGTTGTGTATGGCACCAATGTTGTATAACCATTTGCCAATGGAAATTGTTAAAATTGAACAGTATCATGTTTTCAAACAGAGTTTTAAAGATTTTTTGATGGAGAAGGCATATTATAACTTAAAGGAGTATTTGGGAGACAAATTTTGAACACTGCTGCAAATGCACGCTATGTTCAGATTGGTCAATTTTGCCACAAAATTATAATAAATAAATATTGGTGGACAATTCACACACAACACCATCTGACCCCAAACTAAGTAAAGCTTGTATGATGGCGGCCAGATAACTGATATAATACTTATATAATTTTAAATACATACTTATTATACATATAAACACCCAGTATCTAGTAAAATAAAAATAAAATATCTAGTATTATAGAATATTTTTTATCTTATTTGAGTGACCTTTCGCTTTTATTTATATAGATTATTAATGATTAATATTTTTTGAAACACTGTATTTTGAAATATTTTCAAATGAGATTGTAAATGATTACATTTTCTATTCAATTGCCACTGTAGGCTTTCTGACATTGTAATTATAGTTATAGTGTAAGTATTATTTTCTTTCTTATTTGACAATTTTTTATACTTTTTTAAGACATTATTTGTACCTATGACATTTTTAACTTTGAAATTATTCTAAGGACATTATTATTATGTAATGCATAAGTCCATTATTTTATGTGAATTATTATGATTTTTCAAGTATTCAAATTATGATTTTTTAGTTTTCAAGACGAACATTTGGGAATAAGTAAATTGTACTCATCAAATGCCCTAAATCATGGTATGACCATAAACAGTTGGCTTTATTTCGTGCTGGCTTGTAATGACATTCTGTTGGCTACAAAATCAGCACTTGATCATTGATTGGTTGTTATTTATTCCATTAGAGATATTTGGCAAATTTGTTGTATTATGTTAATTATTGTAATTGGCGACTTGCCGTTTTAATAAATAAATGTCTTACTATGTGACGGCATTGGCTGCTGATTGACGATTTTTAAATTAAGTTTAAATTTTATTTTAAGTTAAATTTCTAAAACGGTGTTCGTAAAAAATAGGTACTTATACATTTTTTATGGATAAATATCTGAACTATAATTATTTTAAAGTCATATATGTCTTAGACGTGCAGTATCACAGAATACTTAGTTAATAAATTATATAAATTACGTTCAATAAACTAAGAATGAATGAAATTGAATTACGCAGTTATGAGTTAACTTGAGATACATTTTAATTTTCACCCCCTCTTGCACGAATACCGTGCCGAATTCGGGATTAAAAATATATCCAGTATTTACCTCAGATTACTAAGACAGGACTAGTATACTAGTTTAGGATTCCGCTATACAACGACCTTCATCGAACTGGTTAATGGATGAATAGTTATTTGTTGTACAAGAGTGCAAAGTGGCTTTTTAACCGTGTGCTCAATTTTGATGACCGAGCAAGCGAAGGATTCTAAAGTTGAATCACGAGCGTAGCGAGGGATTCAAAAATTAGAATCCTGAGCGTAGCAAGGGAATTAAAAGAGCACAAGGTGAAAAATCTTTGCACTCGAGTGCAACACGTAATTTTTCATCCCACCTTAACGAGGAAACTACTAAACGCTTTGCGCATTTTCAGTTTCAGTCAATTCTGTTGGCGTCAAATAAACTTCTTGGTCGCTTGAATCACTTATTATTATGGTATTTCGGTTTTTCACTTGTATTCAATTTTACTTTTTTTTCACCTAAGTTTTAAACTTTAAGTTTATTTAGCCATGGTTTTAACAATAACAATATGACGTGAAAATATGGAGAGTTGACCGATTGAGGTAAGGAGTTTCATATGTGTACATGAAAAAGTGTCCGCCCAAATGCATTCAATTATAGTAGCGCTAAATTTGCATCAAGGTACATTTTAAAGGAAATGAATAAACGTACTATTCAGAATTCATGAAAAAAAAATTGGCAGTCATAGGCACTGCCGATAGAAGTGGTAACTTATAACTCAGAATTTGATTGCTTGCTTTGGAAACTACGCGTGTGAAACCGGAGGGCGTGGCTATGAGCATGGCCATCTAGAAATGCTGACACATTTTTAAATGGCCAATGGGAAAGACAGGCATTTCTAGATGGCCATTGGCTATGGTCCCGAGTTCACCCGAAGATTTCTTATCATTCCCGAGCGTGACGCTAGAATTCAATTGACAGCCCACGAAAAATCTGTCTTTGGCACGCCAAAAGAAGTTTTGACTTCAAAATATATTGTACCAACATGTTTTCTCAAAATAGTAATTATTTATTTGATGTTATATTTACTACATTATTTTGTACTGCACAAGTAGTTGAAATTAGTTACTATTTTAGTAGTCAATAATATTTAATTATTTAACTCGGCATAGGTACGAAATCGAAGTACTTCAATTCGATTACAATTGATTCATTCATAGCATTTTAAAATGTTCTGCCATTTGAAATAACATTCTTTACCTCTATCCTCCGTACGCGAAAAGAAAATTGCGCGCAAAGCATTTAAAAAAAAAGTACACCGGAGGTTCCGAGTATGAGTTTTTAACAAATTAAAAATAAATGTATGATGAATTCGGCACCAAGGAGGTAGAAATAAATAGGTTGAATTATGTTTTGAATTCAAAACCTCAGTACACACGATGTTTTAAATTCAAATTTATTTTACCCTCTAGAGGGTAAAGTAAATTTGAAAGTAAATAATTTGTCAAACAGCAAACATTCCAAACAAAAACGTTCACGAATTGTCCTAATTTGACAATTAATTTTAAATAGGTACTACTAATAATGTCATATGTTGTCAATATATAGTTTGGATAAACAAATAGTTTTATTTTCCTCATATTCGAAATAAAAAGTGAAGTGTTTAACACGAGTAAAATAATCAATTCCTACTCGGACTATAGCCGTCTAAATACCTCGGGAATTGATTCTTTTGACCCTCGGTTAACAATCTACTATTTCAACACACTTTAGGAGCAAGTGACTCTAAGTCCACCGTAATTAGGCATGTAATGACACCTGTATAATAATCAAACTGTGACTTTTTCATTTCTATTACTCACAAATGTGTTATATAGTTTTTTTATTGGTCGAGTTGCTTTGTTCTAAAAAACTTTCGATACAAAAAATATCGTGTTAATGAATGTAGCTATTATGTAGAATGTAGCTATTTAACAAATTAATGAATGTAGCTATTGCCTGCCCACGATACGTTACCATCGTTGCTAGTCCAGGAGGTGGAGCGTGGGATAAAAACCGTCTAAAGAAAAACAAAGCACCTGGAGAAGACGGAGTGTCAACAGTACCATCATTGCTATGTTGGAACCTCTGCCGCATCAGCTAACATAAATATTTGATAAAATAATAAGGAGCGAGGAGGTTCCTGAGGACTGGCATAATTCCGTCATTACTTTGATGAATAAAACAGGAGACCCAAAAAAACATTGAAAACTATAAGCCGATCAGTTTACTTCAAACTCTATATAAATTGTTCTCATCTGTTATACTAGATATTTAGAATCACTAAAACACGTAATTAATGAAATATAGAGTTACGAGATGAGTAGGACATGTGCTTGATGGTATGCCACATGCCTGCTACATAACAGCACAGTGACACGCAGCTATTGGAACACGAAGAGTCCAAAACATTTCCTAGCACTGCACTGTGCTGATCACCCAAAGATCTAAGATATGATATCTTAAGCCCTGTAATTTCTCTGGAAACATTGCCCTTCAAACCGGAACACAGTAATGTTTGTACATTACTGCTTGGCGGTAGAATAACTGGCAAAGGTACTTCTCCAGGTGGACTCTGCTAAGAGTCCTACCACTAGACGAACAGCAACCAGGGGAACAAGCTGGATTTAAAAAAATAAACTCTACTTTAGACCACATTTACACTTTGACGAAAAGTGCAACGAATACAACAAAATAATCTATATTTAGTTTATTGATTATTCAAAAACGTTTTACTATATTTCCCACAAACACCTTTGGCATAGTCTAATAGAACAAGGCATAGAACAAGAATATATTTGTATTCTAAAAGCGATTTATAATAGATTCGCAGCGCCCCGCGGTGTTACCCGCGTGATTCTCGTTTCCGTTGTTTTTTCGGGATAAAAAGCCTATGTGTCAAAGCCTATGTGTGAAGCCGGATAGCCTAGGTGTTCTTCCAGACTATAATCTATCTGTGTTCCAAATTTCTGCCCGATCCGTTCATACGTTAGGACGTGATTGAGCAACAAACATCAAAAGATTCAAACATCCATACATTGACATTTATAATATTAGTAGGATGTCAAGCAAAAATTAAAATAGAGAGCATCGAGCCGCCGTTTTAGATAAAACGTGGCGTTAAACAGGGCGATCCAGCCCACCTAAGCTATTCACAGCACTTCTAAGGTCGGTGCTTAGAAAACTGGATGGCCCAGACCACGGACTACGGTGTAACATAAACGGTGAACGGTTGACATATCTTCGTTTTGCAAATTACATTGTCATTGTGGCAAAAAATGCTAACAGTCTATAGTACATGCTTGAAACTCTAGATTCAGCTAGTGGAAAAATTGGGCTTGAAATTAAATAATCAAAAACAAAAATAATGACAAACGGAATACCAAAGCCAGACGAAATACAGTATGTTAGCGAATATATATTGGCCATTTGACAACTTTTTTGGACTCTACGATTAACGAAGATCACCGAAGAATTGCTATAGCACAGAAGAAGCACTAGGCAAATAAAGATGTTTTAAAGGTAAAACCCCAATACACCTTAAAAAACGACTCTTCGACAATACTATGGTACCATCATTTATTTGAGTTAGTGTTTGTTTTTATGACACGTACAAGTTCAAATTATTTATTTAAAGACAAAGTTGCATGGAGTGAGCAAGCAAAAGCTACATTAATTCATTTGTTCTAGTGAATACGATCTTTATTGCATCGAAACTTTTTGACGTGATAACGTCTTATAATTCGATGAAGCCGGCTGCCCGCCCGCAAAACATGACGTCATGTAACGTTACGCCGTTAGTTAAACGCCGTTAGTTCGTCGTCCGTGCCATGCGGACGAAGCTGAGCGCTGAGGGCGCCACCCGCCGAGTCGAGCGGTATCACTACTCGCGCTATCAGCGTACTGATTTCTTAAGACGTTGTCACGTTCAACTATCGTCAGTAAACCGACTTTACAGACAACCATTTTTTTTTAGAACAAAACAACTCAACTAATAAAATACCCTATATAACTCACTTGTGAGTAATAATAAATAAAAGTCACAGTTTGATTATAGGTATCATTACATAGCGGTGAAATTAAAGCCACTTTATGAACAATGTGTTGAAAAGAGTATTTTTGCTCTTAAATAGCTGTGTGCAAAAGTCGTTTTACCCTCTAGAATCTAGTCTAGAGAGTAAAGTAAATTTGAATTTAGATAATCGTGTACCTACACTAAGTTTGTAAATGGAAAACATAATTAAACCTATTCTTAATTTCACATAACATATTTATGTTAAACCCAAAGGTAATTGACTGATAGGTATATCAACGCACAGCCCAAACCGTTAACTAGAAACTTAAAATTTCGCACACGTATTATTCTTATGACGTTGGATTTATTTTGACTATTTTTCAAAATTCAAATTCTAAGCGTTCGAAATAGGGGATGGAAGTTTGTATGAAACTTTTTATTCCCTATACATATTCTCTTAAAATTTCGTATGAATTGAGCATGATCAAAATAATCAGTTAGGTATTACAAGTATTTACAGTGTCTTTCAAATTTCAACCTCCAAAAAAGTGAAATAAGGGATAAAAGTTTATATTAAACTTTTTATTATTTGAACATATTTGCATGAAATTTCGTCGGGATTCAGTAAAGCTAAATTAATAAGTGAAATGTTTAAAAAAAATTGTTTATTAATCACATTCTGGACTGAAGTTTTTTAGGCAACCCATGAAATTTGCAATATGTTGAAATTTTAAATTGAATATAAAATACTTTTCACCCATTAACCACTTGGCGAACGTCGTTGTATAGCGGGATCTTACACCAGACGTGAAAGACTAAAATGGAAATTCTGGCATCAGTATCAATTAAAATTATGCAAGTAGCGCTCTACCGCTTTGCGTTTTTTACAAGCGTAGCCCACGTTACTTATCCGCAATTAAAAGTAGCCTATGTACGATCCTGAACCGTAATTTAACTAAATTCCTAATTTTAACCCGAACCATTCTGTAGCTCCTACTTGATTACTCAATAAATGTCCAAACTTTGACATTTATAGTATTAGTAGGTAAATTCATTTCATTTCAAGGGCTCGAAAAAAAATATCAAAATATCTTCAACATGCAAAATTTACCCGTTAAAGTACAGATTTATTTTTGTTCATTAAGGTAACTTCATTAAGTGTACCAGGTAATACCTATAGGTAATTAATTGCTATATTTAAAAGTCAGACAGAAACTTATAAATATAAACAGGAAAAAATGTTTATTAAGCACCAATTAATTAAACATGAGCAAGGTAAGTTCGCGTTTAAATTCAAATTCCTTAGCAGTGCGCTCACTGTGAATGTGTATCCAACGATCTCTTTGCAGTACAGGGAAAATAACCTTTGAACTATCTTGATAGGACCTCACTTAAAAAATCCTACTTATATTATAAACTAGCTGACCCGGCGAACTTTGTTCCGCCTTAGAGACGATAAATGAGCAGAGTTTTGATTTTATCAAGGTCAATTTTTTATTTGGATATTTCATGTACATTCAAAAAAAATAAGTATTTTAATTATTCTTTATTGGCCATGTATTTTGGTGTATAGGTTCCACTCTTTAGTGAAGCACGATCACTTGATCACTCTCCGGACAAACGGCAAGCAGCAATTGAACAACTTCTATCCATTTTGGATCACAAGTAAAAGTGAAAAAAATATCTGGCCGACCGTAATGACACATATTTGTCATTGCATCTTGCGAATATACATGCATATGACGCGGACTTCCTATGTACGTTTCTGGCAGAATAGTTAAACGACCAATATTAGCTGCATTTTCTTCAGTACTAATTGCATCACGTAAATAGATATTTTTTTGGTATTGCAACGTGTCATATGAACGATGCGTTTCAGATATTTGTTACAGAAAAAAAAACGGTGTCGCAACGTCTAAACGGATCGGGCTGAAATTTCGAGCATAGATATAATATTATAGTCTGGAAAACACGTAGCTTATATTTTATCCCGGGAAAATAACGGGTACGAAAACGGGTAAAACCGCGGGGCGCTGCTATTATTTTATAAATTCTATTGAAATGTGACAGTTTAAGCTTTAGTGTGCGTTTTTCTAGGGTTTGTTAGTTTCAGAGCGAAAATCCTTTCACCCCCCCCCTTTTGGAAGATAACGGGCCGGTGACATGAGACACAAGCTTGGAACTTAAGCTTATACTAATATATACCCCACACAATATTAAATTACGTCCTCTGAAAACGCCACACTAAATGTAATTTTTAAAATGACAAAATGGACTTCATAAGCAGAAAAAAGTGAAACCTACATTATATGGATTGTTGCAAATGCGAAGAAGTCATTTACGTAAAATAATTTAATCATCAATTTGGACCAAATATGTCTAAATACCGCAGCTTTGAGAGTACCTAGCGTATTTCTCGCCCACGTATTTTCCGGTTATACTCGTAGGACACAGGTAATAGGAAAAATATATTTTGAATTAACATATTAATTCCACAAATATTTTCCCGTTCATTATTTCAGGTCTTAGTAAAGTATTGTAAAGTGGGAATACCCATGCTTAACTAAAAATACATTTTCATCCCACCAGCTCGGAAAGAGTACTTTTGCTCCTCGATATCAGGGCGCAAAAGTCGTTTTTACCCTCTAGAGGGTTAAGTAAATTTGAATTTAGAACATCGTGTGTACTGAGGTTTTGAATTCAAAACATAATTTAACCTAATTATTTCCTCCTTGGTGCCGAATTCATCATACATTTATTTTTAATTTGTTAAAAACTCATACTCGGAACATCCTTAGTGTACTTTTTTTTAAATGCTTTGCGCGCAATTTTCTTTTCACGTATGGAGGATAGAGGTAAAGAATGTTATTTCAAATGGCAGGAGATTTTAAAGTATAAATAAATCAATTGTAATCGAATTGAAGTATGCCAACCTGCCGAGTTAAATAATTAAATATTATTGACTACTAAAATAGTAACTAATAGATAATTTCATCTACTTGTGCCATACAAAATAATGTAGTAAATATAACATCAAATAAATAATTACTATTTTGAGAAAACATGTAGGTACAATATTATTTTGAAGTCAAAACTTCTTTTGGCGCGCCAAAGACAGATTTTTCGTGAATTATAGCGTCACGCTCGGGAATGATAAGAAATCTTCGGGTAAATTTCTATCGGCACTTCTATCGGCAGTGCTATGAATTCTGAATAGTGCGTTTATTTATTTCCTTTGAAATGTACCCATGTGATGCAAATTTAGCGCTACTATAATTTAATGCATTTGGGCGGACATATTTTCATGTACACATATGGAACTCCTTTTTTTTATCATTTATAGGTTTACACTTGACCACCATCTCGCCTAATGTTAAGCGACGATGCGGTCTAAGATGGAGCATGCTTACCTAGAAGAAACCGATTCACTCTCGATTTGAAGACACCAAGATTATAACCATCGGGAAAAACCCACTCAGGCAACTCATTCCACAGTCTAGACGTTCTTATCACAAAAGTAGAGTCAAACCTCTTTGTTCGTGTCTTTGGAACATCAACCATGAAACGATGCCGCTTCTTCGAGCTACGGGAAGTCCGATAGAAAAAAATTGGCAGTCATAGGAACTGCCGATAGAAGTGAAAACTTGCTGTTGCCCTGGTACTGGTACCTAGGGGCAAACGCAACTCTTTTAAATTTCTGTTGTCCTGGTATCTGGAGATAAACGCTGGGCTGTTGGAGGTAGGTAATCGAAACTCTTTACTGTTTCTGTTGCCCTGGTACCGACCTGGCCGTTATTACCGAGTTTACCCGAAGATTTCATATCCGATCCGATCCATTATCATATCCAAGCGTGACGATTGATGAATCCATTTCACAGCCCACGAAAATTCTGTCTATAGCGCGCCTAAAGAAGTTTTCACTTCAAAAAGGGCAAGGTGGTATTAAATCATGCAGATCAGATGCACACTCTCTGAAGTGTATCCGATAAAAAACCGATAAGCTAGCAATTTTTCGGCGATGTTCAAGACTTTGCAGTCTTTTTCGCACAAGAGTGTTATTTATTGCCTATGAGCCTTTTAGCACGCCTCTCGATCAATTCCAGAGCCTCAAGCTGATACTTAGCCGACCCATCCCAAAGGTGCGGACAGTACTCCATACAAGAGCGAATCTGTGCTTTATACAGGGTTATTGGTAATCAGCCTGCATCCTTTTAAGGGGATGTTAGGTACATTCAATACGTCAACTTTTGTTCTACAGTTTAAAAAAAAAAAGTGTTTTTTTTCTTTTACAAAAAAAAATAAAAAAATATTTGCACGGTCTAAAACCATCGAACTCTTCGTAACAATTCGTAATAAGAGCGCGTACGCTCTTTAACGCGCAAAAAATGATGTGCCGAAGTGAATAAACACTAAAAAGTCGCTAAACAGTACAAAAAAGGGCAACAAACACTATTTTTTTTTGGGTTATCTATTGAGTTTTAACGAAAGTTGTAGAACAAAAGTTGTTTGTTTAAATATACAGAACATGCCCTTAAACGGATGCAGGCTGATTACCAATAACCCTGTATAATAAAAGCAATTGTTCAGACTTGAAATACTTTCGCACCTTTGAGAGGACACCTAGTTTTTTGGCAGCTAATGTAGCCTTGGACTCGATATACGAGCCAAAGTTGAGTGTAGATGACAAGGTAACACCCAAAAGCTCAAGATGATCAGTAACCGGCACGGATACACCTCGAAAAGTAGGAGTCTGTAAAAATTTACTCCTTTTTGCGGAGAACAAACACGCCTGCGTCTTTCCCTCATTAAACTTGGCCAGATTGGTTTCGCCCCATTCAGAGACCGCCTCAAGGGCCAAGTTCAAACGCTCAATCATGCTCTCTCTCAATACCGTAGTTTGTTGACCACTGGCTCTCGCGCTAGATATGTAACTCTCTACAACGGTGCTATCATCTGCGTACCCAAAGATACCGGGTTTCAGCAGATCGTTGATATGTAGCAGAAAAAGCGTTGCAGAGAGTACCGACCCTTGAGGGACTCCGGCATTGATACCCATTTGGTCCGACGAGCGAATGCTCACAGCTTTGCCCGTGTAGAGTCCATCAACGTTGAATATAAATAAAATGATGCTTTGATAATTTTGCACCTCAAAGGTCGAGAAATTATGACCTTTTACCAGAATACCTAGACGATAGGATACTGATAATAATTTTTGGCTTGTGAACATTTAAGACGGGTCAGTCTTAAAATTCTCGTTGAAAATAAAACCGTGTTAAAAAGCTGCAAAGCTTAAAACACTGCCGCAAGTCCATCGGTTTACTTTTGAACACATTTTGGATTTCAGATTTTGCCGGTTCTTATCTCTTGGCCACCACATCTATATTGATACCTAACAAATATTTCCCGTTTGTTTTAATACAGTTACTAATATTTGCACATTCCTTCGTGGCAGTAGGTACCTGTAATAATAAATAATCTGCAGTGGTGTAATACCTCCCTTGGCGGATTCCCAAAAGAGGCTTACTGCTGTAAAATCACAAGGATTCATTCATTTTAATCCATACATAGATAGATACAGTCCGCGAGGTATAAGCTGAGCTTTGCATTAGTGTGAGTGATCACATGCATACGCATCTATTACCAAAAGTATAGTCAGACAACAAACTCTTACACAACAAGCTGACATTAACTATCCAGGATCAATATGGTCATTGCGAAAAGAAGTATCTCTTTTAGGATTCAAATGGTCAAGGACAGAGAATAACAGATTTTTTTTTATGGAAAAGCATGAGATCCGTCACCTACGTATAACTTATTTACTTAAAATTTCCGAATACCGTATTCAGGGCAGGCCTATCGTTTATACCAATATACAATTGATACTGGATAATAAACAACGATTTATTGAATATAAAATTGACACCTTATTAAGAGAACATAGTCACAGCGTCCTGCGTCTGACTGTACTTTTGGTGATCACTCACACTAATGCAAAGCTCAGCTTATACCTCGCGGACTGTACCATTACATTATAGTTATACTAATGCATAAGCAATTACGAATACAAAGATTGAATAGCATGTAAGTACATCATACATTCACAATTCTCTCTTTTAATATCAAATACAAATACAAATACAAAAATCTTTATTGCTGTTTGTAGGTAAGATAAGATAATACAAAACATTTTAAAAGTTGCCCCATACAAACTGGCCTCTGTGAGAGGCATGCAATATGTAATATGTATCTATATATCTTATATATATCTTAGTTTGTTGCCTACTGACTGTCGCTAGTCATGTAATTTTCTACAACAGTGCTATCATTTGCGTACCCAAAGATACCGGGCTTCAACAGATCGTCGTGGCAAAAAGAGCGTCGCAGAGAGTACCAATCCTCGAGAGACTCCAGCATTGATAGCCATTTGATCCGACGAGCAGCCACACGATATGCGTAGGTCTACAAAATACGTAGTACCTAATTTCATTGCCGTTCCATTATGAATCATTCGATTCATTCAATTTCAATAAGTAGGTACGTGAACGAGATTTAGCATAGCGTAAAAGCCTGTTTATATTATGATTAGTGCGAGTGATTTAGTGAGTAGTATTTAGTGATTAGTACCAAACACGTGTGCACACCGATTGATTAGTGCGAGTGCATAGTAATCAGTCGCGATTAATGTCACGGGATTCGGGACCTTCTCTCATATAGCCATAATTCACCACGATGGCGCAGTGTAGGTTGCTGTATAACGAAAGTCTCGAATCGTTTTAGGAATATGCCAGTTTCCTTACGATGTTTCCCTTCACTGATTTTAAGATAGCGGCGTTACGAACTTGACTAAAAAAAGACAGTGGTGCGCCTGGTACTGGAACTAGGGACTCCGGATTGGTAGTTGCCGTTTCGTCGAGTAGAACACATTTACCGATATTAAACTATTAGGAGTCCCACACAAAACTGCGATGCGATGCGACGCCGCATCGGAGCAATTCGCCATCGCAAGTTCCTCCGATGCGGCGTCGCATCGCATCGCAGTTTTCAGCCCTTAAAACTGTTAAACTGCGGGTTTAGACTACAAGTCGCAGCTAGTCCGAACAGTATCGAAACGTCTAGGCTGTTTTTTTTGGATATTTAGTAGGTATGTAAATATTCGTTTTGAATGGTTATTTTCATAAGAATAACATATTTTATTGCCGTTCGTTGCCAAAAAGTATACTTTAAAAGTATATTTCTTATACAGTACAGAGTGACGAGAAAAGTAAAGAGTAGGACATGTGCCTAATGATATATAGAAATAGGATTCTTTATTTCTATCCCTTGTAATTTCTCTGAAAATGTCTACTTCCTCAGGCAGACCCTGCAAATAGTCCTACCACTACTAAAATATAAACATACATTATCTTATATATAAAATTCTCGTGTCACAGTGTTTGTTTCCTTACTCCTCCGAAACGGCTTTACTGATTTTAACCAAAATTTATATGCATATTCAGTAGGTCTGAGAATCGGCTACTAGCTATTTTTCATACCTTTATTTATATGGCAAAACAACGTTTGCGGGGTCAGCTAGTCTATATATATAAAAATCAATGCCACTTTTCGTTGTTATTGAACTCCTCCTAAACGGCTGGACCGATTTGAATGATTTTTTTTGTATACGTTTGGGTAGGGCCCTGGAAGGTTTAGATTCACAAATCAGCCCGGCAGATGGCGCTGCAGTTGATATCTAGGTTATTATTCTAGCGAAGCCGGAGCGGGCCGCTAGTTTTCTATATCTACTTACGATATTTTTGATTAGTAAATAGACAATGAGGAAAACGTTACCGGGTAAGCTATTGTTATTGAGCTTAGGGCTCCTACACAAAACTGCGATGCGATGCGATGCGACACCGCATCGGAGGAAGGGCTCCCACACAAAATTGCGATACGATGCGATGCGACGCCGCATCGGAGCAATTTGCATCGCATCGCATCGTATCGCAGTTTTGTGTGGGAGCTTTTCCTCCGATGCGGCGTCGCATCGCATGCATCGCATCGCAGTTTTGTGTGGGAGCCCTTAAACTCAAATTCCTAGAAACTTCAGACTGAGGTAAATTATTATGATTTTTATGTCCTGTATTGGCCCAGTATCGCAATAGGTAACATTTGTATCCTTTTAGCATGAAATCAGAGCCTATTTACCTGTTATCCTCTGTTATAAATAGGTGATAAATATGGGAACATATTTATTTTAAATTGTAAGGATACTCGGAATTCAGTGTAGTTCTGAATCTCCTGCACCTCGGATTAAATAAGAATTAGACCCATTTGGAAAATTGTACTTTAAAAGTCCAATATTTTAATTTCCTTAAATGGATTAACCAAGTTTTTAATTTTAATCATGTCTTCGTTCACGCAAGCAGTTGTGCTGCTATGCGTTGTGATTTTCACCGAAGCGCAATTTGGTAGTAACAACTATGCGGCCTGGTAAGTACTTTTTTTTTTTAATAAAGATTGACGAGACAAGCAGTACATGTGCCTGATAGTAAGCAACATGCCTGACACATTGAGCACAGTGACACGCAGCTATTGAAGCATGAAGAGTCCAAATCATTACCTAGCACCGCACTGCGCTCGTCACCCAGAGATCTAAGTTTTTATATCTCTAAGCCCTGTAATTTCTCTGGAAACATTGCCCTTCAAACCGGAACACAGTAATGTTTGCACATTGCTTGGCGGTAGAATAACTGGCAAAGGTGTGGTACTTCCCCAGGCGGACTCTGCCAAGAGTTCTACCACTACAATTCTAAATACCACTTCTGATCTAAGTTTTTCAAATCAAGAGTGAATCGGTTTTTAAAGTGAACACTTCTTTTGGCACACCTGACAGATTTTTCGTGGGCTGTGCATGCTCACGTGTCACGCTCGGGAATGATAAGAATCTATATAAAGGAATGCGTAACCATTTCTAGATTCGATGCGTAAGCATTTCTAAATGATTGCCATAGTCATAGCATGATTGCCATGGTCATGGCCACGCCCTCCGCTTTCACCCGTGTAGTTTCTAAAGTGAGCTATCAAATTCTGATTTGTAAGTTTTCACTTCTATCGGCAGTTCCTATGACTGCCAATTTTTTCCTAGGCAAGCACGCTTCATCGTAGACCGCATAGTCGCATCAGGAGAGATGGCGGATGGCGGTTAAGTGTAAGCCTGTAATATTAAAAAAAAAAGTGGTTGTCTGTAAAGTCGGTTTACTGACGATAGTTGAACGTGACAACTTCAACTACGCCTTAGAGCGAGGTAACGCCGGCGACGAGGTAACGGCGTTAACGGCACATGCCGTCATGTTTTGCGGGCGTGCAACCGGCTTCATCGAATTATAAGACGTTGTCACGTCAAAAAAACTATTTTAACTGGCTTAAGTTCGAGATTGAATAGTACATGTTTTAGACATAGCTAAGTAAATGTTACAAAAAGCAATATTGCTTACATGGTATGTAATTGTACAGGTAATATAGAGTAATGGGACGTATTGGTATGATGGTAAGCAACACGCCTGTCCATGACAGCTCAGTGCCACGTAACGATTTGAACTCGAAGAGTCCAAATCCTAGCACTTCTCACAGAGATACTCTTAAGATGATTTATCTGTTTGTCTTGTGTACTACGTTTATTTTTATGTGTGCTTCGTAGCTGATATGATTTTCTAACATTTGAAAAAAAAAAGCTTCCAATAGTTTTACTAGTAGTTATAGTTTATTTAATTCGGGGCTCGATATTGTTGTGATAAATGACTACTGTACATTTTGGTGGTAAATTTTTATTCAAGCTTACTTTAGCAGCGAAATTTTGCAATCGACGGTTAAGCTTTAATCAATATTTTGGTCTATCTGCGAATTAATTTTATGTAACGTATTCAATTTGTTAATTTTGATTTATCATGTACCCTATATGTACCTATATTTTACCGTTGTTTGGTGCAAATAAATTATTCCATTCTTTGTACGTACCTCACATTATCTACCAGGATATCGCGCCAAGGTTAGGTATCAAATGCGACTTTATGCAAATAACCTATCGTCGTAGTGGCATTCGTATCCCTCTAGATGTTTAATTGGTTGTTGACAATAAGAACAGGAATAACGGAAATAAAACCACTACTCAGTAACTATTGAGTATCAGTAAATTTTGATGTCATTGTTTTATCTTTTGAGCTAAAATGCGACAACGCCTATTAAGTCTGCGAGGTTGAGTCATGGAACGGGAACGATAGTGTACCAACGACGTCTCGTTGATGTCATCAAAATGCTTTAACTTCCAAAAAATAAGGCTAAACTAAAACGCATGTTTATCATACAATCATTCTTCGAGTATGGCATTATGGGACTGTCATGTGACTAGTCATAAAAGTCCCATAAAAAAACTGATTTAAAAAAAAGAGTATGGCATTGTAGAGTGGTGGCCCTACCGAATAAAGGACTGCGCCGACCTTTAGGACTCGGCTACCACCCGGCAAATAAAATACACTCAAATATGGGCTTTATGCCATGCACGTTAAGATACAGATTACATTGGCAACGCAAATTAGCTGACCGCTCGCTGATAGCCGTCTGCTAATTTGTGTTGCCAATGTAATCTATATCTTAATCCGTCCGTTAATACGAATCATGACGTAAAGCCCATATTTGAGTGTATTTAATTCGGGTATGAGCGGAGCCGTAATAGGGCGCAGCTCAGAAAATAGTTTACATAGATAATATATATAGAGTTAGAACAAACACTTTACGCCGAAAGCACCGGACTGATCGCTTTTGTGGAAGTGTCACACTTTTGTCGCGGTACATCACCATGTCTCCATAGCTAAGATACACCTCATCTCTCCTCTAAGATACACCTCATCTGCTTACGATTGGCACAAAGGAACCGTGCGGAAAAAAATGATTTATTTACTTATTCTCCATCTAATGGGCGCATACCTTATAAACTCCGCGGGTTCCATCTACAAAAATCGTCAAAAGACGCAAGTCATCACCAGGTGGCACTCGTTTCCACACTGTTCCCAAACGTTCCGATATCGTGTGTGTGTTGCTCGAGCTCACTTTGTTTAGAGCTTAACTTCTGCACGCTTATTATTCTGTCCCAATGACCAGTATAGTATTAGCTTTAATAATAACCTTACTTGAATAGTACTTAGGCCTACTGTCCACGCAAGCGTCTTTTGTCGAATGCATGCATCCTACGAACAAACGCAAGACGTGCAGCTCTCGTGTCGTTGTCGTTTCGTGGACACAGACTTCATTATTTGTACGCAAGATGCAAGCATTCGTCTTGCATCCGACAATTGTCGAAATCGTGCGGATGTCGTGCAGCTACGTGGACAATTGGCCTTACTCGTAGATACACATTCGTAAGTTTCCATTTTAATCTTTAACCTTTGTTGACGTTTTTAATAGATAGTTTTCTAATGAAATCAAACGTTCTTTTGGTAACAAAATTCCTTCTTAATTTTTATTCAATTTCTACAGGGGCGGTGGTGTGAAATCACCTAACACTGGCACCAAAAACGGAGACTCCGGAACCAAAAATGGCGGGACTCGCTGGAACCCGAACACCAAGCAACCGTAAGTACTTTGTGAAGTAATAAACTTCTTTTGGCGCAGACAGACAGATTATTTGTGGGCTGTGAATTGAATTCTAGCGTCATGCTCGGGAACGATAAGAAATTTTCGGGTGAACTCTGGACCATAGCAATTGGCCATCTAGAAATGCGTTAGCATTTCCCATTGGCTATCTAGAAATGCGTCAGATTTTTAAAATTTTTATAAATTTCAGTTTTTGTTGATATAAAACGAATCATAAGTACCAAAATAATAAACTTTAATATTTTTTTTGCATTATTTTATGAAATACTTAAATGAGAAGAGCTTCACGAAGCGAAAAATGTATAGACCAACTACCTATTTCAACTTTTATGCCGTAATTTGTAAAAACAGATACCGGAAAAAGATTAGTTACCTAATTAACATTGATATAACTTTATGAAAAATCGTTATTTTTTTACCGAGGTTTTGTACGTTTAAGTATCTAGATTACACTACATTTTTTTCAAATTTGTTAACTGATATTTAATACTGTAAAATCAATATTTTAGATGATATGGCTGTTTTTTGGACGCCGCGTCTATGTAGTAGCGACCTCGCCAAGCTCTACTTTCAGCGTTAAAAAAAGTGTATAAATAATAAAGTTAGAGTTCTAAAAGTTTTAAATTTTTCTTTATATTGGAAATTTTATCTTCTTCCGGAATCTTTTTTCAAAATATCTTAAGTATCATTAGTTGCGAAATTATTAAGGAATAACTAAATACCTTCATTTTGTAATCTTATTTTGTTAATAGCTATCGTAATTTTTAATGTGTCCATAATAAGTATGTGATAAAAAAACACATAATTTTTTTTTAGACATCATTCCGAATCGAATGAGGTACACATGTTTCTAGGAGCTTTATGTCTATTTTGCACGTTTTTGAACTTGTTGACTATAAGATAGAAATGCTTGTAAATAAAGGTTTATAAACAGGCCGCGCCAAACACAAAACTCTTCATTGTGTCATTATTTCTGGGTCGATCAAAAAAGCTATAACATAATTTGTATGATTAAAAAATTAATCTTCATGCAAAAAAGGGGAATTTGTAGAGTTCGCTGATATTGATTCCAGCAATTCGGATATTTGAGATTTTTAATTATCGCTTGTTATTTTCGTTCGTTGAAATAGATTAGATTAATTGTGTAGTATCGAAACACATTCATAAATTCTGCACTTTATTATGATTTGATTTAATATAGGTATAGATAGTTTTGTACATAACGCTTCAAATATTAATACGGTATTTGACTAAATTTGTAAAACCGTTTAAATGATTTTTGATTACACAATATACCATACTACATGAATATTTCCGCAAGATTCACTGTTTTACCATTAAAAATAAATGTTTAAAGTAAAAAGTTCAAAAACCCCGCCAAAAACGCTGTTTCTGGTCACGTGACGCGCGTGACGTCACGCGCCAGTAAACAAATCAGTGTTCTCAAAGAAACCGTTTGCTGTAGATTGAATATTTACTGGCAGGTGACGTCACGCGCGTCACGTGACTAGAAACAGCGTTTACGTCGCAGATTATAATTCAGTATTTGTACAATTTTCATTGGCGTATTATACAAAAGATACACACTATATATTCCAAAATAGAGTGAAATATGTTTATTTAATGTGTTATCTGATAGGATGATATAAATTATGCTATATTTTAAACATTGTCAAACACCGTATTGAAAACAAAAACTGAAAATATTTGATTTGATTTTGATAATTTTAACACATGATTAAAAAAATAATTCGACGGTTTATCTGTGTGATTTTATATCAATTTTAATATTTACCTCATTATTTTATGTTTTTACAGACCCACAGGCGTTAAAAATGGATATGGACCATATAGACGTAAGTTAATATTTATTTCTAAGATCTGTAGCGTTTATGGTCTCTGACAATTTGTCTCCATATTCATCACAATACAAGTCTATAATCTAATTTCTCTATAAATTCTCAGTAATCATGTACCTAATAAATATTATATTCTTTACAATCTCAATCAGTGCAGTAATTTGGAATTTTAAATTAATTCTGTACAAACAAAAATATTTCATATTCGCATATTTTAAAAAAATAAGTCTAGATTAAATGTCTGTCTTGCATTTTTATTTTCGTTTCTTGTAAGTTACAATAAAACATCTCTATTTCAGCTAATAATCCTGGCACGAAAAATCCTAATCCAGTGAGTATATTTTTGTTTTCATAACATTTCCCTATTGCAAAGTATTTTTTTTAAATAATACATTTACGAGTTCGTCGTCCCCAAGCTTTACTGATGAAAGAAAACATCGTGAAAAAATAGGCGTGTTCCAAGAAATACTCTTCTGAGAGTTTGCGTCATTCGGTAACCTGCGCTTGGTAGCGTGGTGGTTTATGGCTTTGGCTCTATCCTTGTGGAGATGACCCTGAGTCTCTGCGGTGGGAACAAAGAGTGGGCTTCTTGTGCTCTACATAGCAAATTCATAATATGGATAATACCTTTTTAATGAGATTAAATAGTCAAATGTTGACTGGCCTCGTGGCTTAGTGGGTAGTAGCTCTGTCTGCGAAGCCGAGGGTCGTGGGTTCGATTCCCACTTCGTGCAAATATTTGTGTGATGAATTCAAATGTTTGCACTGTGTCTGGGTGTTTCTATGGATAATAAGTATGTATTTAAAACTACATAACTATTATATCAGCTATCTGGCCGCCATCATACAAGCTTTGCTTAGTTTGGGGTTAGATGATGTTGTGTGTGAATTGTACACCAATATTTATTTTATTTATTTATAATGTACCATAATAGCTATTCTGAAATCAACTCTTACTTGCAGTCTGTGGGAGTAAAGGTTCCCCCAAACAATCCATCAAACAGTTCTGTTACTCCCAAGAATGGCACTTGTTTGACTTGGGGTGGAGTGCATTTTAAGACCTTCGACAACAAGTTTTACACGTAAGTATATTATACAGTTTGTTACTTAACTTATTTTGAGTTTATTTAAATTCAAGAATTGTGAAATTTTCGAGATTTATGAGATGAGGCTTTGGCAGATAATACAATGTCGCACAGTAACAAAACTGCGATAACGCAGTTTTGTATGAACAATACGAAGAAAAACAATAACATTTCATTTTATAGGTAACAGCAACACCATATACTAATACATCTTAATACGACACGATAAGATGCATTTTTAAGCACTTACATTTACTTACATATTAAGGTACGGCTGGTCTAGTCGGGAGAACGGCGCCTGCCGATCCGGAGGCCCCGGGTTCAAACCCCACACGCACCACTGTCTTTTCGAAGTCATGTGCGTAACGCCGCTAACTTAAAACGGTGAAGGAAAACATCGTGAGGAAACCGACATGTACCTAGAATCTTTCGAAAGTCATGTGTCATCCACCAACCCGCACTGGACCAGCGTGGTGGATTATGGCCTTAACTCTCTCCTTGCGAGAGAAGGCCCCGAGTCCCAGCAGTGGGAACATTTAGTGGGCTGTTGATGATGATCTATACATATTATAACAGCACAGCACAAAACAAAACGTAAACACACATGTTTATATTCACTCATGTATTTTAAATCAGAAATATACCGTTTAGCAAAATTAGTTATGTCTTTGCTATGGATCTTTTTTTGATTCCAAACAAAACTAAAGACAGAGCTTCAAATCGAGATTCAATCGATTTATTTTGAGTAAACCTGCTCCATCGTAGACCGCATTGTCGCTCAACATCAGATGAGATGGCGGTCAAGTGTAAACCTCGTAACAGTTTGTCAAGTCTTGCCGAAGCTTTACTTAAACCGGAGTCAGATGCTGTTGTGTGTGAAATGTCCACCCATATTTATTTATAGCTAAAACAGAAAAAGCTATATTTTGTAAGGCGTCAGAAAATACGTAAGTAAATAATGTGTTTCAGTTTCCACTCGACATGCCAGCACATATTGGTCCGCGAAATCCGGGAGCACAAGTACATAGTGACGATGCAACGCAAGTCGTGCGGAAACATCTTCCAGTGCCCCGTCGACCTAACCATCTACCTGGAAGATGAGTCCTACAAACTCACCACGAAAGGTAAGAAAAAGAACCACTTCAAACAGACATGATGATTAAAAAAACTAATTAGTCCTAGATCCTAGAACTGACGGATAAGTTAGATTATTAAAAAATATTGTACGAGTATTTTTTAGTAGCTTCGAGTGACTTCATTGTACGATTTAATGAAAACGTGATGGTAATGATCACGTTTTCAGTGCAAATACGCAAAAAAATTGAAAAAAAAAACGTTGAATTATGTAGTTTGGGGATTATGAAGGATCGATAGAGGGGTGTTTCGTGTATCCTGAGCATATATTCCAATTTGAGGGATTCTGGCGTGGTCAGCTCATGGTCATTTCGATGAAAACGCGTTTAATTCGATATCTCGAGAACTGTTAGTGTAAGGCAAAAATTGTCGAGATCTTTTCTCTTCTAAATTAAATTTACTAACTTTTACAGCAACAACTTTTCTTTTTTTCATCAATATTTTTCAAGTTATTACATAAGTTTTTCGGAAGCAATAACTTGAAAAGTATTGATGAAAAAAAGAAAAGTTGTTGTTGTAAAAGTTAGTAAATTTAATTTAGAAGAGAAAAGGTCGCAACAATTTTTTGCCTAATATTAACAGTTCTCGAGATATCGAATTAAACGCGTTTTCATCGAAATGACCATGAGTTGACCACGCCAGAATCCCTCAAATTGGAATATATGCTCAGAATACACCCCTCTATCGATCTTTCATAGTCCCCAAACTACATAATTTAATGTTTATTTATTTCCGTAATTGCACTGGACTAAAAACACATGTCCCAATATTTATGCACTTGACGAACTAATTGGAATACTTATACTCCGCGCAAAGAGCTGGACCGTTTACGATAAACTGTGTTACATTGTGCAGAGGACGGCTCGGTGATATTCCGTGACACGGAAGGGCTGATTTCCATCCCAGCCAGCTTACCCGAGATCCAGGTCTCCATGGTGGGCGCACAAGTGCTCATCAGACATGAAGCTCTCGGCATCTCCATAAAATGGGATACCAAAGTAAGTAAAACCGTCGTCACTAGAACAAATCATGATATAATTACACCTGCCACACATTGACACCAATCAGCAATTTCAAATGATTAATATGATTTAAAATTATCCGAAATAACTACAACAGCTTTATACAATACAATACAATACAAAACACTTTATTATACCACAAAACAATACAGGAATACAATGATAATACTTAAAAATTAGAACATTTTGGGCACAAAAGGCGATCTTATCGCTAATAGCGATAGCCGTTTCCGAGATTCAGACTATACAAAAATACAAGATTTTTTAAACCCTTCTTCCATTGCGAGCGCTGCGTTTCTCTGGAGTTGTCTCTTTCATCCATTAACAGGCGGAGCTTTTACTAAATTAACAAAACTAAAATACAATGAGACTACGACTATACGCTACAAACTAATTACCTACTCTAAGCACATCTGAATTATCCATAGACCAATGAAGGTCTATAGATTATTTAGATTATTAAGATGTTCAAACCTATTACCAGTCGGAAGCGTGCCAAGCATGGTGGCGGCATTACCACGCTGAATGGAAATGCTTATACGTTAGGCCAAAATAACGCCAGCATTATGGTCACGCAAAGGCTTTTAAAAATGAGATAAGCTCTCGGATCCCATGGGTCCAATGTATCAACACCAAAGGGCTCACATATTGCTGTAACCACTTCTAAGGGTTAGCTGTATGCTGAATTAGACGCTGCATGTTTTTGCGTTTGCTTTATCTTTAATTTCTCTTAAAATTAAAGAGCAAACAGGAAAACCAAGCCTTTTTTTAATTTGCACATTTATTTAAACAATTGTTAACTATGCTAACAGCCAAAACATCTAAGTATTTGTGATATTTTCAGGATGTAGTCCAAATTGATGCATCAATCTTACAATGGAGCAACACTGAAGGCTTGTGCGGTAGTCTAGATGGTAATCCGGACAATGACCTCACTACAAAGGATGGCAAAATTGTGAAAAGTGCAGCTGTCCTGGCGGCTTCCTGGCAGATCAACAAGATCGGAGGTATGAGGACACACTTAAACATATACAGAAATTATACATAAACAGTTATACTCGCAAATATTTGGAAATCTTTGTATCGTCATAAGGCCGGTTAGCATTTTGATTAGTAGGAGTGCGAGTGCGAATGCGATTGCGAGTGCGAGTGAGTAATCGCGACTGATTACTATGAACTCTCAATAATCAATCGGTGTCCACACGTATTTCCTACTAATCACTCAACACCTGCACTCCTCACTCGCACTCGTACTAATCAAAATGAAAACAGGCCTTAAAGGCTGGTGCGAGTGACTAGTGCAGGTGTTGAGCGATTAGTAGCAAACACTAGTGGACACCGATTGATTATTGCGAGTACATAGTAATCAGTCGCAATTACTTATTCGCACTCGCAATCGCACTCGCACTCGCACTTGCACTAATCAAAATGCAACCCGGCCTTTAGTCATAGTACTTTATTCATAATAGTGTTGTTACATGTCATAAAATTGTTACAATACATCATGACTGTGTATATCATTAAAAATATGATAAATACCATTAATTTGGTTCGTTACGGATTAACACGAATATCTTATTGAATACACGAATAAATAACAATGTCAAACTAAGATTAATACAAAAAACAATACTTATTATTCAATAAAAAAATATTTATTTACAATGAAAATTATTCGATTTATTAATAATAAATACAATCTTAGTATAGAAATTATTAATTATTAAGTACATACAAACTTGATAACTAATATAAATACAAAAAACTTTTTACTATACTCTAAAACAAATATATTTACAATTAATATACTCATGTTATTAGTAGTAAGTTGTTTACTTAGTTAAAAGACGTTAAGTAACAGAGCAAATTATTTATTTTTATCAAAAAGGACATAGCATTCGCATTTGACATAATACTTTAAAAAATGACGTTTTTGACATTAGTAACGACTAAATACGTAAGGTGAACATTATCTACCATTTATCTCTTTTCAGTAATAAATGAAGCATAAGGGCCTACTTCTCATACTAGCTCGTATACTACAAAATAATTTTATTTCAAAATTGTACTTATTGTATGATAAACAATCACCAAAGCTCTGTTTTTAACACGCCTTTTAATAGTTTAAAAAATACCAATTGAATCGAAAACCTCGTCCGTTTAAAACGACAAAAGTCGTTCGTGACGCACTTTTGTTTTAAAGTTTTAATCACAGATTACAGAAATAAAACCAGATGGAGCGCGCAGAACAGAGCTACTGAAGCAGACAAAGGAAATACAAACGCCGAAGCAAATACAAACTCCAGTCAGTATGACACGGACTTCCGTGTTGTACGGGAGTCCCGTGTGATTTTAAGTTTTGTTTTAAAATATGCCGTTTTGTGTCTTCACAATGTTCCCAAAAACATAAAAAGGAAAGAGGAATATAATTTCATAGGAAAATTTGAATATTTTTACTGTTATTTATATAATTTAGGTGATTTTATTTTGGTGATGAATGGAACACAACACCTCAACCAAAATAGGTTAGTGTGGCGATACTAAATGGAAATTATTTTCCCTGAATTTAGGGTAAAATATAGATTATATTTTTTTTAGATACTCGTAGACCAAATTATTGATGGGCATTGTATTATTCAATTTAATTTAATTTCAAATTTAAATTAAGTAAATGTTAAATTTGTGAAATGAGTAATTTATGACATAAAAATGTACAAAAAACAAAATCATTAATACATCCTAAAATTTGTATTTATTTATTTCGTTAGTTGCACCACTGCCCAAAATATTACAAATTTTGTTTCCTCATGAATCAAAAGGTTATATGGAAGAGATCGCTTTTTGCGACAAGATCGCCTTTTGTGCCCATTTTGTTTTGTTATTATATGTGTTACTTCTTGTCAACTTTGTTTATGGTGCCAATAAAGTGTTTTGTATTATATTGTAATGTCATTCGATATAAATATTATCTAAGTGAAACGGCTATATAATTGATTATAAAATGATGGTTTATAAAATAAAACATTTGTTGAAGGAAGATATTTTTGAAGTTAATATTAGGCATAACGCCGTTTGTAAAATGAAATATTTTTAAATTGGAAAGTTTTTTAATATTAAAGTCAATTTCATAAATGTACAATTTACACGTCAATAAATAAAAAGTCAAAACAAAAGAAAGAGTATACAAATTAATTGTATACCTACATTTTCAAAGTTTGAAATGACTACTTAACTGTATTATAATAATTATTGTACAGAAAACTGTCAAGCATCATATGAGTAAAATATGTTTTTATAACAATTGTAGTGACCCATGTCAAATTTTTGTATAAGTACATTTTTATAGGACTTTGCCATCACTCTCTAAAAATTCGGTGAAACTATAAAAAGTTTGATCGATAAGCCAGCACTTTAATTTGTTTTTGAAGCTGCCGAAACTTGGGGCAGATATAACTATTTTGGGAAGAGTGTATAAACTTCAGGTTATGTGAGTTAGCTTCCGTAACCTTGTAACTTGTGAGAGAGTGTGATATGACATCCAGCTTGTCCGCGTTACGTATGTTTCGAGAATGTCATTATACGGTTACTTGATTTTAAAGCCTTGTTTTGTCAAAAAAAAAAGGTGAATAATAAGTGAACTGTTAAAATGATTATTGTGTCAGTTTTTTTTTGTTTGTTGTTTGGACCTATAATATACTGGTAGCCTATATGCATTTTACCAAAAATAGTTTGGTGGTAAAGATGGTTGTTTTAATTTTTGTTTAACCTATCTAAGCGAGTAAATTACACTAATTTTATTATTTGCAATTCAAGTTAATTTCTAGTTGCATGCAAAATCAAACTTCTTTTCTTCATAGAATGGAAATAGTAGTAACAAAAAATCTTTACATAATCGGTGTAATAATATTAATATTTTAAAATATCAATTGATGTGTTTATTATACGTGAAGATTTCCCAAGCTAAGACAACAATAGTGGGACTTTTTTCTTAAGACTGACAACATTATACAAGTAATTTGGAACGTTGATTTGACAATTTTACGTCAACATGACTAATTACGGGCCTCACAGTGTTGTTCACGAAGGTTCCATCTGTGTTTATTTCTGTAATCTGTGGTTTTAATATTAATGTTTCGTGAATTAGACTACATTTTGTAATGAACCCTTTTATTAAAACATTGGTTTCCGAATTTAAAAAACCTAATTGCGTTTTGGTGTACCATATTGCCATAAACACTACCTTTTTATTATATTTTATGAATATACTATTAATGTGAATAGGTACATTTTGATGCGATTATGAATGAAGAGATAGATAATATAAACTTTGTGTAGGTATTTTAGTTTTGAAGTGAAAACTTCTTTAGGCGCGCTATAGACAGAATTTTCGTGGGCTGTGAAATGGATTTATCAATCGTCACGCTTGGATATGATATTGGATCGGATCGGATATGAAATCTTCGGGTAAACTCGGTAAAAACGGCCAGGTAGGTACCAGGGCAACAGAAACAGTAAAGAGTTTCGATTACCTACCTCCAACAGCCCAGCGTTTATCTCCAGATACCAGGTCAACAGAAATATAAAAGAGTTGCGTTTGCCCCTAGGTACCAGTATCAGGGCAACAGCAAGTTTTCACTTCTATCGGCAGTTCCTATGACTGCCAATTTTTTTATTAATTTCAGTACTTAATATTTGTTCTAGGTTAAACTGTTTTCTAGTAAATCCGATGAGTTTTATATTTTTTTTGTCATGCAGAAATTTGCCAGACGCCCCCGACAGTGCCCGATACGTGCTCGGCAGTGAAGCGCCTGGACGCAGCACAGCCGGGACGTCTGGAGGCACAGCAAGCCGAACGTTACTGCCTCAACGTCCTGAGCACTGAGAAGTTCCGCCGTTGTGCGCAGGTATAGAAGCATCGATAATATATATTATACCATATATTTATAAACCATCAGTATATATAAACCAATAGATGTACCCTCCCAAACTTCAGGCGCACGGGATTTTGTCATTGTTGGGAAGAGTGAGTTCATTCCGTTCTAGTCGGTTGCAGGAAGCGGTGAACGCCGGATGTTTTTATCTATCACTATTCGTTGTCAACAACCAAAATAAATAGAACCACAAGTATATCGCGCAGTTAGCGATTCTAGGGGTCAAGTAGATTGGTTGTATGTAAACTACTTACAACAATTGTCTCTATATGTGCGTAATGCCGCTATGTGCGTAATGCCGCTAACTTAAAACGGTGAAGGAAAACATCGTGAGGAAACCGACATGTACCTAGAATATTTCTAAGTCATGTGTCATCCGCCAACCCGCACTGGGCCAGCGTGGTGGATTATGGCCTTAACTCTCTCCTTGCGAGAGAAGGCCCCGAGTCCCAGCAGTGGGAACGTTTAGTGGGCTGTTGATGTTGTTGATGTTGAAACTACTTACGATACACATAGAGACACAGTTTATTACTAATTTCAAGGTGATCAGGGCACATCTCGTGGTTTATATCGATTTAGACAAGCACTTTTGTTGTGCAAACAATATGCACTAACTACTTTGAACGCTATCCTCACCACTCTTCGTCACCACTATTGTCACAAACAGACTAGTCAACGAGTGTACATTTATGTAAAAACAGTTCATAATCCTAAACTAGTTATCTATACTAATATAATAAAGCTGAAGAGTTTGTTTGCTTGAACGCAAGGGTCTCGGGAATTACTGGTCCGAATTTAAATATTGTTTCTCTGTTGTATAGTCCATTTATCGAGGCAGGCTATTTAACATTGCGCTACTATCAACAGGAGCGGAGCATGAATTAATAAAGTAACAAAAACGGGAAAAAAATATTGCTTTTTGAGAGCTTTCGTTGCGTGACAGCATGTGACAATTTTTTAAAGGTTGCGTCATTAGAAACAAAAGGTAACCGAATTTGTTCAACATTTTAATTGGTACGACCAATTTTCGTTAGATGGCGTAGCAACGCGCGTACGGTTCAGCTCGTAGTAGTATAAAATGATCAACTGTAGTAAGTGGCTTTAAACTCGACGGCGAATTCATAACCTCCTCATTTCCTCAGTCATTTTGCAAAACCCTGATTAATATTCAACATCAATTCACAGATAATGGACGTCTGGCAATTCGTGAACACTTGCAAGTGGGATTACTGTGCGTGCGCATCTACTAATAGTAAGTTTCTTAGCATTTACTTCATAAAACACGGTGTCGTACTTCTTTGTTTTATTTTATTATGGATAAACAAACAGCAATAAATATTTATAATCCTACATCTCCGTATAATAATAATATGCTAAGTGCAGTGATAGACAATGATGTTAACTGTTATAACAGTACGTGGCACTGTTCGAAGCCTTACTGGCCTAGTGGTTAGAACGCGGGATTCTCGTGAAGTCGTTGGTTTAAATTCCGCCCGCACCTATGGCTACTTTTCCAAGTGCGAATACACAAGCTTGTCATTGATTTTAACAGTGAAAGAAAACATCGTGAGGAAACATCACTGAACAATATTTTAAGGCCATGACGCATGGCCTCGGAAGATTCTTCTCTTCACCCACACTCAGCCTGGTGGTAGCCTTTAGACTCTCCTTGCTAGAAAAGGCCCCGAGTCCCAGCAGTGAGAACATAATTTAGTGGACTGCCTATATTGCCTATGCTTACTTGTTATGGATAAATGTATTGCATCAGACTCATATCTTTTAATTTGTAAGGTCTGCGCCGACTTATACGGCTCGGCTACCACCCGACAAATAAAATATACTCAAATATGGGCTTTATGCCATGCACGTTAAGATACAGATTACATTGGCAACACAAATTAGCAGACCGCTCGCTGACAGTCGTCTGCTAATATATGCTGCCAATGTAATCCATATCTTAACTGGGATGACATAAATCCCACATTTGAGTGTGTTTTATTTGTCAGGTGGGAGCGCAGTCGTATAAGTGGGCGCAGACCTACAATCTGTCATCATTTTTAAAGGAAAATGAAGAATTTTGTCACGGACCATTAGTATTTTATTGTACTGTGATATTATAGATTTCGAAATTGCCATTTCTAGCTTCGCGCGAGTGCGCGTGCCGCGCTTTGTCTGCGTACGCGCAGGGTTGCGTCGCGCTCGGCGTAGAGGCGCTGAAGAGTTGGCGCGACGCTAAAACTTGCCGTAAGTGTTTTGTATATTTAATATAACACCGTTCTGTGATTTACCCGTGCCTGTTATTACTAGCATTAGTTAAGGATACAGATCTGAATAAAAAGGCTATATTATAGATCGCTCGCGTAATTAGTATAAGTTAATTTATTACTAGTGGCAAGACTCTTGGCAGAGTCCGCCTGGGGAAGGACCACACCTTTGCCAGTTATTCTACCGCCAAACATTACTGTGTTCCGGTTTGAAGGGCAATGTTTCCAGAGAAATTCTGTAATTTCTCTGACAGAGGGCTTCGAGATTTAACAGCTTTTATATCTGGGTCGCGAGCGCAGTGCAGTGCTACGTAATAATTTGGACTCTTCATGTTCCAATAGCTGCGCACGATCCGTTCAGCCATGCCACCGTGATTAAGTAACAAACATTAAAATTTTGACTTAATAATATACTAGCAGCACGCCCCCCCCCCCAAATCACTGCGTAGGGTTTTTTTTTTAATTTCACGTGCTCTTGTTTTAAAATTATTATATGCCAATACTAATTAATTTATTCTCAACTAGCAGCGCACCGCGGTGTTACCGGCGTAGTTCCCGTTCCCGTTGTTCCCGTTGTTTTTCCGGGATAAAAAGTAGCCTATGTGTTCTTCCAGACTATAATCTATCCGTGTTCCAAATTTCAGCCAGATCCGTTCACCCGTTAGGACGTGATTGAGCAACAAACATCCATACATTGACATATATAATATTAGTAGGATAATCTGACTTAATTTGTTCCGATTGTAGCATTTTTTTGTTGTTTATTTTTGAGTAATTCATAATCATTGTGAAAGACGATATGAGTAGGAAAGGAGTGAGCTTAGATCTGACGAATGACAGAGATGAATGGAGGAAACGCACATGTTGTACCGACCCCACCTAAAGTGGGATAAGGGTAGGCGAATGAATGATGAGTGTATACCACGTATGTGGTATATACGGACAAGATTAAGTTTTTCGTTACGTCAAGGTATATCTATATTTTGACTGGCCTCGTGGCTTAGTGGGTAGTAGCTCTGCCTGCGAAGCCGAGGGTCGTGGGTTCGATTCCCACCCAGTGCAAATATTTGTGTGATGAATTCAAATGTTTGCACTGTGTCTGGGTGTTTTTATGTATAATTTGTCTACCAAATAAAAAAATACATATACAAGAATTGCTCGTTTAAAGGTATAGGATTGTGTTGAAGATATTATTGAAGTGAAAACTTCTTTAAAAAAAATATACGAGTGTAAGATTTTTACGCTTTCTCTTACAATACGAAATCTACTCAACTGATTATCATTGAAGACATATTCTTGGAGTTATTAAAAGTAATATTGGCTACTTTTTACGGGAAAATAATGGGAACGGCAATAACGCGGTTGAAACCGCAGGGCGCTGTTAGCTAAATAAGTAAAAACGCGATTAAGTTTTGTGTAATGTTTTGAATATCTGTACAGTTTTATGAAATCTTGCTTTGTGTCGCAGCCGTATCGTGTCCTTCGGGCAAAGTGTACCAGTCATGTGGTCCCGAGACCCAGCCGAGCTGCGCCTTCCCGCTTGCGTCCTCTCGCGGAGACATCCCGTCCTGTGTGGAGGGCTGCTTCTGCCCCGAGGGTCTCCTCCTCGAGGGGGGGAAGTGCGTCCCGAGAAACCAGTGCCCCTGCAGGCTCAGGGATACCAGCTTCCCGCCTGGCCACATCGTCAGCAAGGACTGTAACACTTGGTGAGTTAACTACTGATTTTTAGATGCTGTAGTCAATTTCATATTTTTCTATAGCTTTGAATACCTTTGAGAAAAAGGTAAGGATAACCTTTTTAAGGCAAGTTAGTGAAAGAGAGAAATGAGGCAAATAATCACAAAATCAAAACCTCTTAATATCGAGGATAGTTGTCTCGTAAGAATTGATATAATTTAGATCCGTTTGTGGTATAGGTATACTGGTATATGTTTAATTGTGCGATTTGGAGCCGAAACAAAGTCTATCCAAAGTCGTCTCCGGAAACCAAAAATTTGACGTTCACTTATTTCACGGCTTTCACTCGGCTTTGGTTGGTTGAATTACGTATTATAATAATAATAATAATAATAATAAGCCTTTTATTTCCTTAATGATAATATTAACAATGTATGAATTATTTATATAAATATGTGACAACAAATTAATTAGCATGCTTAAATAAATCAGTAAGGTCCCCATTTTGGGTATAGGCCTCCTCCAGTATTCTCCATGTTGTTCTGTCCTCCGCCTTCTCCTTCCAGTCATCACCAACAGTTTTTTTAATTTCATCGACCCATCTCTCTTGCGGTCGGCCTCGACTTCTTTGGTTGCTTGGTCCAGGCCATGTAGTGACTCGTTTTGTCCATCTATCATCAGGAGCGCGTGCTATGTGACCTGCCCATTTCCACTTTAATTGTTTTGAGTGATGTAGAGCGTCTATGATGTTCGTCTTGTTTCTAATATCTATACATTTTTGCCGGTCTCTGAGTTTGATATTCAACATACTTTTTTCCATAGAGCGTTGACAAGTTTTTATTTTACTTTTTACTTTACTGTTGAAAATCCATGATTGTGAGCCATAGGTTAGAGTGGGTAATATGCAAGAGTCCATTACTTTTTTCTTTAATTTGAGTGGTAATTTGGATTTAAACACTTCTTTGTTACTCCAGAACTTCTTCCACGCAATATTTATTCTCCTATCTATTTCATCTATGTGTCTGGAGCTCTTGAATGATATTTGTTTTCCCAGATATATATAACTATCAACATATTCAAGTGTATTTTGGTTGACTTTAATGGGAACTTGTGATCTGTTTGTAGAAACTTTTGTTTTTGATGTATTTAAGTAGAGTCCAGCTTTTTCACTTACTTTGGAAACGTCTTGTATCATTTTTTCGAGCTGTGACGGTGATTTTGAGAATAAAACTATATCATCTGCAAATTTCAAATTGTTCAGATATTTACCATCTATATATAGGCCTTTATGTGCCCAATCAAGATCTTTCATTACATACTGCAATACAGCTATAAATATTTTTGGGGACATTGAGTCTCCTTGTTTTACGCCTTTTCTTATATCAAAGATGGGCCCAGTTCTGTCTAGCCTAACTCGACTTATGCTTTTTATATAAATGTCTTTGATGATGTTGATATATTTGGTTGGAACTTCTTGGTGTGTCAATGCATGCCAAATGGTATCATGTTTGATTGAGTCGAATGCTTTGGCATAGTCAATATATGCGAGATATAATGGGCTATTGTATTCTTGGTACTTCTCTACAATTTGTTCTAGAGTGAATATATGGTCCATAGTAGAAAATCCTGATCTGAAGCCCGCTTGTTCGCTTGTTTGATATTTCTCTATAAATGGCTCTAATCTTTTTCCTAAGCATGTAGAGAACAGCTTATATATAGTAGGAAGTAGACTGATCGGTCTGTAATTGTTGACATCCGTTGGGTCACCTTTTTTATAAAGTAGAGTTATTCTAGATTCCGCCCAACTTTTCGGAATGCTTTCTGTTTCCAGTACTTTGTTGAACAGTATGACCAAAGGTCCAGTTAATATGTGGCTTCCAATTTTTAAAGCTTCATTTGGTATGTTGTCATGGCCGGGGCTTTTCTCCTTTTTCAAGTTTTCTATATTTTTCCATATTTCATGGTTGTCAAAAGGAGTAATAGATGGGATTACTTCTTTTTGTTGGTTTTGATACAATATATCTTCAGTTTTTTGGTAGGTAGCTAAGTCGTCTTTGTAGAGTTTTTTATAATAATCTGAAGCTATCTTAACCAGGTCCTCTCTTGATTGTAGTTTATTTTTGGTTTTCTGAGTGCTCAAGGTTGGTATCCATTTTTTATCAATGTTTAATTGCTTTATAGCTCTCCTTTGGCTTCCTGTTTTAAGCAAATTTTCTTCTATTATAGACAATCTATAATTTTCATAGTCTTTTTTGAGTGATTTATTTGAGGTTTTGAAAAGCTTTGTTAGTTTACTTCTCTCCTCCTTATTTTTTAATGGTTTGTGTTGGAGAGTAGAGCGTTCTTCGAGTAATTGCTTTGTTTCCTGGGACAAAATGCTTTTTTTTAGAGCTTCCTATGGTAAGCGAGTTCAAACCTTGCTGTATTGCTGTTTCTATTTTTGAATAAAAAGACTCTATGTTGTCATTTTTTTCCCATTGTATCGCTTCTATGTTCTTTTTTAAGTGGGTGAGATAGTCTATTTTATTTTGTTCATCTGAAAAACAATTCTTAGTTCTATTGAAGGTTCTTCTACATTTTTTTTGCTTGTTTATCTGGACTGTAGCTCTTACAAGTCTGTGGTCGCTGGCAAATGTTTTATTATTAAGAATTTCTATGTTTCTAAATAATTTTGGGCTGGTACTCAAAATGTAGTCAATTTGGTTTTTATGTTTCTTATCAGGTGTTATCCAGGTCCATAAGCTTTTCGATTTTTTATTGAATATAGTATTTATTATGGTAAAGTTGTTCTCCACAGCATACTGTGATAGTTTTTCACCTCTGGAGTTTCTTTTTCCGTAACAGTACTGACCTATAGCTGCGTTTTCTCCCATTTTTCTTTGTCCTATCTTTGCATTGAAGTCTCCCATAAGTATTTCTTTTCCAGTTACTAGATTTCTTGCTTGCTGTATTTCATCATAAAAATGTTTGACTTCCTCATCTGATGCTTCAAGAGTGGGAGCGTACACTTGTATTACTGATAGCTTAATTTTTTCAAACGTAAGATTTAAAATACAAACTCTTTCTGATATTCCAGTGTAATTTTCAATGTTGTTTTTGTACTCTCGTTTTATCAGAAAACCAACCCCGTGGCGGCCTGTATTTTTTCCTGTGTAGCAAAATATATATTTATCATCTTCTATTATTTCATTTCCACTTCGCCTTACCTCAGATAATCCTATGATGTCATGTTTGATATTGACTAGGGAGTATTTTAACAGTTCCATTTGATGTGGTTTCAGCAGAGATCTTACATTATAAGTACCAATGTATAATATTTGTTGAATTGGAGGGTTGTAGTCTTTATCTCCCGCGGTGACAAGCCGTGGTGGGAGACAGAAAGAGGGAGGCGTTCGTTGCTATTCACTCACTTTATCACTTGGTTTGGATTGTGTGTGCTTCATTTGAGTAATACTTTGTTCAGGGTATTTTGAGTTAGAGCCTTTTAAAATAAAATTCGCCATGTTATTCGTCCGGTTTATCTTTTGTGGTAGATTTTTATTTTGTTTGTTGTAGTTTGTGGATTTTGTTATTTCTTCCGGCGACTCTGGCATACTCCTCTTTTTATTCCGGTTCTCATGAGGTTCTTTTTTATTGTGAGTATCATTGTTTATTATTATGAGCTTGTCGTATTTGATGATTGCTCTCCTTCCCTGCTCTTTTTCTTTTTCTACTTCTATTTGAAGGGCTTTACGTTTGTTTAGAACTTCCAAAGGGTAATCTTCTTTTATGTAGTACGATGTTGATTGTAATTTTTTCTTATTTTGTTGTATTTTTATTTTTAATCCCATTGTGAGCATTGTAACAACAATAGGTCGTATCTTTTCCCCTTTTTTTCCAATTCTTCGAACGTGTTCAATGCAGTTATTTTCGCAAGAAATTTCTAGACTGTTTCTTATAATATCTAGCACGTTTTGTTCTAATTTGTGATAATTATTTTCGGTTTCTTCAACTCCAAAAAATATTAAATTTTTCCTTCTTTTAAATCTTTCTAAGTCTTCTATAGCCATTTTTTGTTTTTCCAAATTTTGTTCCAGCTGTTCATGTTTTGTTTCTAGGTATTTAAATTTTTCGTTGATGTTATTATTAATAGTATTTTTAATATCTTCTTTCATGTTTTTCATTTCAACATTTTGTTGCCTTATCTCGTCTTGCATACTTCGGAGCATATTTTTAATTTCGTCCATTTTGTACATACAGACTTCTCGTTGCCGCGTTACTTGCCTATTCAGTGAATTTCGACTAGGTATATTGTGTAGTAGTAGGTAGTAGTTCTTACAAGATGGCGCATATAAGATGATCGTCTTGCGAAATTCGTTGTCTTTTTATTTTTTGAGGTTAGATATTTTTTACTGGTTTTTATTAATATCACTTCACTGTGTCTTTCGAAATATCGGTTTATAACATTAAAGATCACAAATTACTGTTCCCAGTTTGATTCAACGTGTAGCGAGCGCCGTAATGCAACAAATCTCACATCCAATCACTTATTTGCTTTTCACAATTTTACGTTTCACTCAGCTTGATTTTCGCTGTTGTATATCTTTGTAACTTCAAACAATGATTTTTATAATGTTTTTGCACTGTTTTTGGATATTATATTCACTTCAATTAACTTTAAAAAATTACGTATTAGCCCCTAGCTATTTGCTGTACTACGAAATCATTTTATGATTTTAAGGCACATGACGTATTTTTCGTCCCCCACAGCACGTGTAAGGATGGCAAGTGGAGCTGCACAACCAAGGTGTGCGGTGCGCGGTGTCGCGCCGTGGGGGATCCTCACTACACCACCTTCGACGGCTTGCGGTACGACTTCATGGGCAAGTGCACCTACACCATGATGCAGACCGACAACGTCACTGTTGAAGTCCAAAACGAAGCCTGTTCGGGATCCATCTCTGAGGTAAGAATAACATTTAAACTGTTTAAGCTTCTCTAAACTTACTTAACTTGTATCTGGCGTAAGTTAACAAAACATCAATCATTGAAGAACTTACATGAAGTTACTTAGTAAAATAAGTCGGTAGTAGTAACTCAGTCATAAGCTTGGCTATCTGTAGGCAGCCGTTTCAGTGTTTTTCACGTCAAATACCTAATCTTACGCCTGATCGTTATCTCACAAGGGTGAGATAGGGCGATGTTGATGGAATTTGCGATTATTGCTGTTTTTTAATAATAATGTAAGATTTTTCTCAAAACCGGAATACAGTAGTAATGCTACATTTACATTTAATGCTACATACATTTCTACTGATCGGTAGAATTACTGGCAAAGCTATTCCAAGGCGGGCTCGGCAATGAGTCTTACCACTACGAAACTAGAGTTTTATCACTTTCGATTTGAAATATAAAAAGTTTTATCACTTTTAGGCAATGCACCTTGCACCAGTAAAGACCGCTGGTGGGCCGTCCTGTACCAAAGCTGTGACCATTAAATACGCCGGTGCCAACATCCTGCTGAGTCAAGGCGGCAGCATCAGCGTCAACGGGAAGAAGATCACCAACCTGCCGGTGACGACAGGCGACGTGCGCATCAGACTTGCCTCTTCTCTCTTCCTTATTGGTATGATTTAATCATATTTTAAAGTGAACTCTTCTTTTGGCGCACCACGGCCAGATTTTTCGTGGGCTGTGTATTGAATTCTAGCGTCATGCTCAGGAATGATAACAAATCTGCGGGTAAACTCGGGAAAATAGCCATTGGCCATAAACGCGCCAGCATTTCTAGATGGCCATGCCCATGGCCACGCTCTCCGGTTTCACCCGCGTAGTTTCCAAAGTAAGCTATCAAATTCTGAGTTATAAGTTTTCACTTCTATCGGCAGTTCCTATGACTGCCATTGTTTTGAATTAGAAGTTCTGAATACTCGTATGTTTGTGCGTCACGTCTAATAGATGAGTGAATTCCTATAATGAATAAAATGAAAGAAGGAAAGGAGTCAAGTGTACAAACATCCAATATTTGGCAATTCAACACCTGAGGCACAGATAAGAATATACTTACTTCCACGGGGACTGGGAAACGCCGGGTATTTTGAGAAATATTTGATTACAAAGTTCTTGGTAAAATTAATTTGCTATTTATTTGGGAAAATTGTTAAAAATGATATTAATAGATAATAATCTATGCTTAGATTTTCAAATTTCGGATAATCTGTTCTTATTTCATTTTATAAAAGTCCTCTAAAATAAAATAAAATCATAACTTCTGCAACTTAATCACAATAATCAATATAATTGTGTCAGCCATTAAAAATAATCACATTAATTACTTAATTAGAATAATAGTTTTATTATAAGATAAGAATAGTTAGATATTTATGATTTTGTAGAATAACTCTCATTTATCTTCCTTGCAGTGCAATTGCCCAACAAGGTGGATGTGTGGTGGGATGGTAATACTCGGGTCTTTATCGATGTACCTCCAGAATTTATGGGCAAAACTAAGGTTAGTAGTATATGACTAACATTTATATGCTTTACAATAAATGCAATATGCAAATGAAATATGATACACATGTAAACATGTGTATCATATTTCTTCTTATGAATAAAATTCCTTAATCGCAATTTTGTGGGCGTAAATTTAGAACACGGCTATATCCTTTAAAACTAAAAACTACACTTATTTTGTATAATGCCTATGTGAACTTTTAGACTTGAATATATTATCTAAATTTCAAATTTCGAACTAAGCCGTTCAGTTCTTACAATGTGATTAAACAAGAAACATCTTTAACATCTTGCACATATTTAGGAAGTAAGTAGAGTTTTAGAAGAATAGGTAATTACTTACTGATATTGCACCGCTATCAGAATGCAATACTCATCTTTTAACATCACCAGGGTCTTTGCGGAACTTACAACAAGAACCAAAAAGATGACTTCCTGACTCCTGAAAATGACGTTGAGCAGTCCAGTGCAGCGTTTGCCAACAAATGGCGTACCAAGGAGTTCTGTAGCGAAAGTTCAACTCCAGAGCCTGAGCATCCTTGTGCAGCTAACTTGGAAAACAGGGAACCTGCCGAGAAGTACTGTAGCAAGCTGAAAGGGAAAGTTTTTAAAGGTATGTCATTTTATAGATGTGTAAATTTGGCGCCCAAATGTGGCACTTGAAATGATACGAAGATTTTACTCCCATGGACACATTTTTTGTATCCTTTATTTTGACGTTCATTATTCCATTGGGATCAAGTTCAAGAATTGTTTTAACTGATCCTGAAAATAGCCATGTTGATTACCTATAAGGTAGATTTTAAATAACCCGTGGTGAAAGACGTTTAAGACAAAATGAGCATCTTACACCCATTGGACACTCTGAAGTATGGTTTGTGGTATGCGGCGGCGACATAAGAAGAGTTGCGGGTGCTTAGAACCAAAAAGCCAGACTAAGTAGAGTGACAAATCATGGGATCTAAAGAAACCAAACCTAGCTCAATAGTGGACTTAAACAAGTTGATAGTGATGATGAGGTCAAATTGTAATATTAATAAAAAAAAACAATAAACAGGTTAACGTACGAATTGATATGGTTTAATCAACTGGCCTCGTGGCTCAGTGGGTAGCAGCTCTGCCTGCGTAGCCGAGGGTCGTGGGTTCGATTCCCACCACCACAGTGCAAATATTTGTGTGATGAATTCAAATGTTTGCACTGTGTCTGGGTGTTTCTATGTATAATAAGTATGTATTTAAAACTATGTAAGTATTATATCAGCTAACTGGTCGCCATCATACAAGTTTTGCTTAGTTTGGGGTCAGATGGTGTTGTTTGTGAAATGTCCACCAGTATTTATTCATTTATTAATTAAATTTTACTTTTTCCAGCGTGTCACGCTTACGTAGACGTAACGCCGTACTACGATTCGTGCATGTACGACATGTGCGCGTGCGAGGGAAACGTCACAGCTTGTCTCTGTCCCACGTTCGGTGACTACGCCATGGAGTGCGCTAAGTCAGGAGTCATGCTGCAATGGAGATACGACGTTCAAGAGTGTGGTGAGTTTTTGACAACGTATTACAAACTCTGAAAGTTAATTTCGTATTTTTTCTGTCATTGCTTATGAAGGACCAGTGACGTAGCGTGCCTTGCAATAAAATTAATCGAGGGGCCAAATGAAGAGTAGAGATATAGTTGAAAATATTTACAAATTTTTGCTTACACACGTTAAGGGCTTTTGTAGCCTTATATTTATTTTCCTGTTCCTGCGAGATTTTTTAAGTATATTATAAAGTAACGAGACGAACAGGACATGTGTCTGATGGTAAGCTACTTGTCTGCCCATACCTTATAGCATAGTGACAAGCAGCTATTATTGGAACACGAAGAATCGTAATCCTCACATAGCATTTCACTGCGCTCGTCAATCTAAGCCCTGAAATTTAACTGGAAACATTGCCCTTCAACTGGAATACAGTGATGATTTCACATTACTGGTTGATGGTAGAATAACTGGCAAAGCTATGGTACTTCTCCAGGCAACTCTGCAAAGATTCCTACCACTACTTAATGAATGTGTCTGGAAAATATTATTCAAGATACAATTTTAATTCCTTCTCGAGCGCTGCGCGGGCGCCGGGACGCTTAGTCTAAAGTTTCGGCCAGATATGGCCGTTTAGGATTTGCGTGGATTGAAGATTAATTCAAGATTAAATTCAAAGCATGGTTATCATGTCCGGCAGAGCTTCAGTGCTCGGGCGGGCAGGAGTACACGGTGTGTGCGGACAGCTGCTCAAGGAAGTGCTCGGACGCGGCGCTCGAAGGGGCCCAGTGCTCGTCGACCTGCGCGGAAGGATGTGCTTGCAAGACAGGAGAGGTACAAACCGCCCTGCTAATTCATCATAATAACTTTTTTTACGATTACAGCATTTTTTTACAAAACTAATGTACATTTTTTTTTACTTTTATTGGTTTACACTTGACCCCCATTTCGCCTGTTAAGTGACGATGCGGTCTACGATGGAGCGTGCTTACCTAAAAGAAACCGATTCACTCTCGATTTGAAGACACCAAGATTATAACAATCGGGAAAAACCCACTCAGTCATTCCAGAGTCTAGAAGTTCTTATTACAAAAGTAGAGTCAAACCTCTTCGTTCGTGTCTTTAGAACATCAACTATGACTACACAACATTCCTAACTACTTCCACTAAGCACATCTGAATTATCCATAGACCAATGAAGATCTAAAGACAGCCAAAATGCTCAATCTCACGACCAGTTGGAAGCGTGCTTAGCATGCTGGCAACATTACCACGCTGAATGGCGATGCTAATTTGAAAATGACATTAGGCCCTTACATTTGACATTGGTGTTTTATCTTTCACTTTGATCTCAAGTATCTCCTCTTTGGTTAGGAATTGCAATTTCAAAGTTATACATCAATTTACTTATGCTTTTTGGTTTTGTAAACTGTAATTCATTTATTTTTCCTCTATTGTTTTTTCCTTTCGGTCACTCAGTTACAGTTCCAATAGCGGCCTAAAGTCAGCAGTAGGATAGAAGACCGTGGTTGATGATGATATTGATTTGTTATTTTAGACATTAATCTATGTTCGAAATTTTTGTCTATTAGGTACGTTCAACTCCTGGTGACTCCGACGTGATTGAGAAACAAATATCCAAACTTTTACTTTTAAAATTATTCTGATTGAATACTAAAAGTTTACAGAAAAATTGTGAAAGACGCAAAAAAAAACCTGAAACCCTGCTCGATTTACTACGCCACCTATCGAAAATCGTTCCTACCAACTCAGATTGAGAACGAATTTGGTCAGACGCGCTATTCGTTTTTGACGAAAAGTGTAGGTGTTGTACGTAGTAATTAAAGGTGTATTTTACTAACAATAAATTATTGACCAAAAGAAAAACTAACAATTAATTGTATCAATCGTAGTTGCTGGATGAAAGTGGCGTGTGCGTTCCCGTGGCGGAATGCCCTTGCTCCTACGACGGAATGCAGTTCCAGACGGGATACAAGGAAGTCCGCGCCGGCAGGAGAGAACAAGAGCTATGGTAAAATGAGCTTTATGTTGTAAGATATAATATATGATCAAACGAACTTCCAAGTGAAGTTCGATCATTATTATATGAGTCACTTCATTTGAAGATATAGTATTATTTATAGTTTTAACGAGGTAGTACCCTTAATCTACAGGCAACATTGCACGTTTTTTAGAGTTCAAGTTTTATAGGGAAAATCACTCTGCATGTGGTAACACCGGTGCCTCCCTCGCTAGGTCGGCCATTTTTGTCTTCATTATTTTTAGAGAATTTTCAAAACAATACTTCATAATCAAGCATGGGTTTTGGAACACGTAGCCGTATTCCTCGGGTGGGGTTGGGTAATTACCTATATCTTCAAATGAAGTGACTCATATAATAATGATCGAACTTCACTTGGAAGTTCGTTTGATCATATATTATATTACGTCACTTCATTTTTCAGATATAGTATTATTTATAGTTTTAACGAGGTAGATATTTAGAGAATGAAGCTTTGTTTTGCTAATAGTATTGTTATAAAGTAATTAAAAAATCTATTCGTTTTAAAATGCAAAAGAGCTTATAATCTTATTTAAGCTTTGTTATAATACTTATTACAATCAACCTTAAATTGTGAAATATCCTGTGTGATCATGATCTTAAATAGTACCTAATTAAACGTCTCAATTATTAATTATATTATTTAATCTGGCGGGAAACAACAGATCTGGTGAAATCACATTCGTTTGCATTAACAATGGATATGTTTTAAAAGCGAGCAAAGCTACAACCACTACGTGGCGGTCCAACCCGCAGTTTTCTGATAACGTGTACACAGAGTCCCGCAGAGCTCGCGGCGGAGGTGGGAGCGTGGCGCGTACCTACTATGCGCGCCAAACTTGCGGGTGTCTATGTCTATGCCGCTTCCTGAAAACACCGTCTTCCTCCAACGGCTGATAGATTGAGTTGTAGCAACCGTATGTGGCTATTTTATTGTCAGGAACAAGTTTCCTACATTCGGAGCTCTCGAACCTTTCGTAACAGGAATGTAAATATTTGGGAGCAGAAGCAAGACATATTTTTGGATTTTCCACAAAATACGGTAAGAATAGCACCGGCTGATCGCGGCCGCGTGCTGTGGTTTTGATTGGAACCAATATGACTTTCTTAATACGATTATCTAACATTGTGATATTTTCTAGTTTTATTAGAGACAGGGATTGAAATGTGCAGTGCACAGAGCTAGACATAGCTTAAGTTTCTTTGTGATATTTTCTGTTCAATTCCAAAGATTAGTAGATACCAATTAGAAATGTAATTGAGAACTAATTGTCGATACCACGTTGAAGTATACTTGGGAGTAATTGGGCTTCATTTTATATGCACCTTTAAGGAGGCGTCTAATGCGACCGTCCGATCTGATTATATCTCATAATAGAAGCGATAGGGCTGACCTATGGCTGTTTAAGTTTCCATCCATCCATGATAATAAATAATATTCTATTCTATTCCATTCATCAGAGAAGACTTTATTAAATTGTTCGAAAAGAAAGGATAATATTAATGATATTGAATCATTGTAAATGTTTGTCTTATTAGACTCACAAAACTGCCACCAAACGATGCACGTAACATTACATATAATGTTCGAGTGTGTTGTCGGATAGTGACGCTAACGTTAGGTCGAGTGCGCCGGCGAGACGCCGCGGCGCGTGAAGGCTGTTCGCAGAATTTCGCGGCACCCAGGGTAAAACGCCAGTCTTACCTTGGTTGCAGGGGATGAAGGTCGCTGAAATGAGACCGGAGTAGATACATACTATGATGTATTTTAGATATCTGTAAATTTTGTAACAGAGGATACCATGGCTGTGAAGGCTAGTGTGGGAAATTTAGTCGTCGATAAAATTCCGTAAACACTTGCAAAATAATGGGGGAAATGCATAAAAGTATTTCTGCTTCCAATTTAAGGTAAATGCATTGACGGCATTTGAATCCTATTTCCAGGAAATAAACCAAATGGATTTGGCATTGCTCCGAGAGGCAAATAAATCATTTTCAGGACATTCGAAGAGGCTTATTATGTCCTGAAAGACGTTATCAGGTAACTCCTATTTCGGTATCTAGGTCGATCTTTCTAGATTCTGCATCGGCACGATTGTGTTTGGTATTAACATAAGAAACAAAAAGCCAAATATTTTGGTTCTCGCACCATTGCCAAATTTCTCTCGCGAGTTTAGTAAGGTAAGGGAATTGAGTGCCACTCGCAATAACATTTCACAGTTAGATTCGTTTTAAATCAAGCTTTAAATACCGAGAATACTGCTAATAGTTCGAGATAATTATTATGATATTGTTTTTCTACGTCCTTCCACGAGACGTTAACTTTTTTATCGCTGCAGACAGCTTCCCCCCTGTCAAGGAAGCAAGCTTCTGTGTATGTTTCGAATTTGTATTTTTCTTTAAGGAGTGAAAAATTTGTGAAGATGTTATCTCTCCATTAACAACAACATTTGTGATTTTGATTTGATTTAATAATAAATCCATACTTTTTTGCGGAGCAACACCAATTAATTTGGCAAATTCACGAATTGTCCATTTTGCTAAATGAGAACATTTCTCGACTAATTGGGCAATATTGTTACCCATGGTAAACTCCTGGGAGTTAGGTTAATATGAAACCTAAAAACTTTTTGGTTTGCTCAGGATATTAACACCTTTTTTCGTGATTTCTTACAATGCGCAGCAGCAAATTTTATATCGGTAGTACATTGTTTCTGCACTTGTTAAAAGTGTCTCTTATACATAATATGACATATATTATTGACTTACGCCCTCGACTTCCGAGGCGAGTTATAACTTCCTTCATTATTTTGGTAAGTACTTTAGGAGTCAATCCGTAAAGCATTGCGGTAAATTCGTATAATATTGGTTCCCGTGATTTAGGAGGTTGAAATTGGAATCTCAAATATTTTTGGTCAGTATGTGGCTAAAAATCCATTCTATGGTATTCATTTTGACGCTGTCCAATAATCTTCCACTTTAAAGTGTGTATTTTAATAAAGCTATTTAATAATTTTAAATTTAGAATATGAAAATATAGCAATTAGTTATTGCAAAGTGTGCAAACAGTTACGGCACCGAACTGTATTAGTTTGCTAATGGCATTGGACATTTCTCGGTGTTCATCATGGTTAAATTTAGACCTGATTGAACTACCGTATTTTCAAAAGGAATATAAATAGTGAAAGTGAAAGGATGGTGAATCCTTTTTCAATCCATGACAGAATGATATGGTTATTAGTTATAATCAACCAGCAATTACAAAAGTAAGTAAGTCGGGCAGCATGTACCTGAACTATTGTTGAGCATTGGCACGGGTCTTGGGTTGGTTCGAGTTATTCGATGTTGATTGAGGCGTGGTCGTGGGGTAGTGTCGACGAGGTGCCGACGACGCTGCTCTGCCTCGACCTCCCCGCCCCCCCCTGTTCGGAGTGTAACGAGGAGGTGCGTTTCAGTTTCCCTGCTGCTGTACCGGGCGGCTGGCTGAAGCTTGTGGGAGTAGCCATCTTCGGATTGATCTTATTTCGAATTTGGCTACATTGCCTTTTGATAGCCTTACAGGCTTTAATTTTTTCAGCCAACGAGTTACTAAAATAGAGTATCGCCACGTTCGATATTCTGAATGACGTGTAAGATGCTCGTCTCTAAGTTTGGCGTTATCAACTTTGTTACGTCCTTGGTGAAACAATTGCGCAGGTCTGTTTTTAACAACATATCCTTTCCGCGGTTTATTGCGGACACGCCCGTACTAAGTAGTTGTTGAAAATTTTATAAGTTTTTTATCGCGACCTTGTACGATTTCGAATACTACCGCTGAAATTTCGGCATTGAGTTTAGTAGCTTGTAAAAGCTTGCAATTGGATGGTGTTAGATATCACTTTGTAAGTATATTTGTATGGCTTCTTTAGAAAACCCTTTCCAAAGTAAAGGAAGCCATTTGGCTAAGCTGTTATTAATATTATCACCAAAATCGGGAGTGTTGGATGTACACGTACCCAGACCAGTGCGGATCCAGACAGACAAATCCTCGGTAGATGGCGCGGATGTCGTTTGTATATCTTTTGGTTCTATAGGAGCAAAATGGGACCAAGGCCCGGGTTTGACGGCAGTGGCAAAGCAGACTGGATTTCATCCATCTGACTTTCCCATATTTCGGACGGCCATGCTCGGGTTCGTAAGGTGAACCTTACGAGTTTAGAGTTACATACGAGTTTTATGTATTACAAATGACTATGTTATAGCATTTGTGCGAATAAATTGCGAGATAGCATTTCCAAATCTGTTTTATTTTGTAAAACGATAAACGACACAATAACTCCGTAGCTCAGTTTTTAATGAGTATTTTTTATTAATCGAGGGTAGCTCACGGCTGCTCTCGTTATCGTGGTAGACTCGCAGTCTATCACGATTTTTTACCGAGTGCTTAACGTGTTTCAAACGATAAATATATAAGCGGGTAGCTCGCAGCTACTCACTTCATTACAAGTGACTCTTAGTCAATAGTTTTTTAAAGCACTTATTTAAATGTAATTTTTTGTTAATCGATGGTAGCTCACGGCTGCTCTCGTTATCGTAGTAGACTCGCAGTCTATCACGATTTTATTTACAGAGTGCTTTACGTGTTTCAAACGATGAATATATAAGCGGGTAGCTCGCAGCTACTCACTTCATTGCAAGTGACTCGCGGTCAAAAGTATTTTAAAACACTTATTAAATGTAATTTGGGGTAAACATACCTTATATTTTTTCACTGTTCGATGAGTCGGATAAAAGTCCAACCCGGTGTTTCTTTTTCTTAGCTTGTTCTTGCATTTTTAGATTTTTTCTTTCGTGATGTGCTAACTTCTCTTCAGCACTTCGCTCTTCACATTTTGAGTTGCACGTGCGTTCGTCGCCTTGCACGAAAAAGGAATGAAGACAAAAATGGCCGACCTAGCGAGGGAGGCACCGGTGTTACCACATGCAGAGTGATTTTCCCTATAAAACTTGAACTCTAAAAAACGTGCAATGTTGCCTGTAGATTAAGGGTACTACCTCGTTAAAACTATAAATAATACTATATCTGAAAAATGAAGTGACGTAATATAACACCGTTTAACGTGAGAGCTTTATAGTGGGAGTGCAGTGAATGCACAGTATCTATGTTTTCTTTTTTAACTTTTATAGGTTTATACTTGACCGCCATCTCGCCTGATGTTAAGCGACGATGTGATGGTCTACGATGGAGCGTGTTTTACCTAGAAGAATCCGATTAATTCTTGATTTAACGATACCAAAATTATATCTATCGGGAAAACCCCACTCAGGTAACTCATTCCACAGCCTAGACGTTATTGTCACAAAAGTAGATCAAGTCTGTTCGTCCGTTTCTTACCAGAAATCGGATAGAAAAAAGGGCAAGGTGGCATTAGATCATGCAGATCAATTGCACACTCTCCGAAGTGTATCCAATAAAAATCCGATAAGCTAGCAATTTTGCAGCGATGTTCAAGACTTTGAAGTTTTTTTTGCACTTTGTGTCTTTGCCTATGAGCCTTTTGGCACGCCTCTCGGCCGATTCCAGAGCCTCAAGCTGATACTTAGCCGACCCACCTCAAAGGTGCCAACAGTACTCCATACAAGAGCGAATCTGTGCTTTGTATAACAAAAGTAATTGTTCAAAAATATTCTTTCATTTAAATGACATTACCGTATATCGAACTTTATAAAAAGCCAGTCCATTCTTATTTTTAAAAGAGCTTATTACGAACAGTAACTTATATTAAAAACACCTCACCTGGACTGTCCATCTCAGCCTATTTAATCTCAATTTGACGATTTCAACCCGCCCATCCCATACCATGACCACCCACTGGCTGTAGACGGAAATGTTTATTATTACCGCTGGCTTCAGCGGTAAAGGAGCAATCGCAGGCATACCAACTTGTAATACATATTTCGAATATGTCACTCCTCAATCTATATTTGACGAGTGGTCATATCTTGACATTATCTTTGTGAGCCACCAAGTTCTAGCAGAGAACACAATGTACCTACAACCTGGTTATTTGGTTTTATATTTACAATGGCTGGATTTGTACAACATAAATAAATTGACAGCACATGCGTGGGCGCCGGCTGGGACTGCGTGCCGGCAAAACCTGACGACATCCCGAAGTACCCCCCCGCGGGGGATCTTCGCTCCAACTGCAGCGCCATCGCGCATATGGAGTTCACCACCTGCGCCATCTCGGAGCCGCGCACCTGCAAGGTATTCACCACCTTACATTTGTGGAACACATAAATATACACAGGACTTAATCACGATCACAATTATCATTTAATTAACTCGACGTTTTCGCAGCGTTACACGTAGTCACGAGAAGACTGACGAAATTGCGGGTCATCTCATGAAAAAACGAGATCTCCATCTACCCTCATTTGGTCTTCAAAAAGAGGATTGCGACATCTGGTTAGGTCTTCAAAAATCGCAGGGTAGCTACCACGGCACACAACACTAACCGTATCACCAGGCTTCTCCAAACTCACTCCGCGATGCACACATTTATTCATGACAGGTTTTCACGACGCCGATAACAGAAAACCGTCCTTGCGGTTTAAATAACGATGTTTTTTCTATTTTTTAAGGCTTTCCGAACGATTATCGCGTAGTAATTGCATATATAGACTGGCTTCGTGGCTTAGTTGGTAGTAGCTCTGCCTGCGTAGCCGAGGGTCGTGGGTTCGATCCCCACCCAGTGCAAATATTTGTGTGATGAATTCAAATGTTTGCACTGTGTTTGGGTGTTTATATGTATAATAAGTATGTATTTAAAAACTATATAAGTATTATATCAGCTATCTGGTCGCCATCATACAAGCTTTGCTTAGTTTGGGGTCAGATGGTGTTGTGTGTGAATTGTCCACCAATATTTATTTATTTATATTTATATATTGTGTTTACAATGTTTACAAAATGTGGCCAAATCGTGAAAGTTTACAAACATTGAGTATTCATGTTTCCATAACAGTGTGTCACTGTGCTGTTAAGGGCAGGCATTGCTTACCATCAGACTTTTATCCTCCTCGTCACTCTATACTACAAAAAGGTCCTGGTATGGTTTTCAAACAAATTACATTTTCTTGTTATAGAACATGCATCTCCCCCCAAGTATGAGCTTGACCGAATGTCGTCCTGGCTGCCAATGCAAGAAAGGATACGTCCTGGATGCGAGCAACAAACGCTGCGTGCCCGCGACGGCCTGCCCCTGCCACCACGGCGGCGTCAGCTATGCGGACGGACACGTCTTACGGCAGGAGTGTAATGACTGGTGAGTAGAGATGATCTTAGCACAGTCTATTAAATCATGCAATCGTTTGACGAAGCCGTCTAGAAGAGGCAATCGTGTGGGGCGTGCGGGGTGAGACGCAAGAAGCGCGCTCCTGTATTGCCTACATTGCAATGTTAGTAATGCAGGAGCGTGGCTCAGGGCTGACGTCTTCCGTATATTTTAATTTTATTTTTATTGTCACGTTTTGACATTATCAGCGTTTCTCCCAAAAAAAAATTGGAATCGTATCCTCAAGACATGAATGGTTGATCCCTACTCTACATTTTGGGATTCATTCCCCAAAAAGTTGATTGGAGGCGCCGGGTATCGATCCCGGTACCTCTCGCATGCTAAGCGAGCGCTCTACCATCTGAGCTACGCCCCCGATATGAATTACACCAAATAATTTAACCAGTAACAGCAAAACGTGCTTTAAAATGGCTTGGGGCAAGGCCACTGCGTTTGTGATATGCCGTTGAAAGTTCGCTGGTACAAATACAACTATTTTTAGTTTCACCTCGCGTCTCCGTTGCGCCTTACGATCATAAACGTTTTACTAGACTAATTAAGTACATACGAGTATATCATCAATAACAGTAGGCATACGATCTTTGTGATGGTAAACGCTGCTTAAGAACATTTGTATGGGGGTCACCGTTTTATTAGAACTTTTGAACCAACAATACCGCAAAAGAATTATAGTAATTGTCCAGATGAGAAATATCTTTTTTTCGTCGATCTCTTAGGTATAACTATATACATTTTACTACAGCACCTACAAAATACGTTCATAATTATTATAAACTAATAATATATTGTTTAAATATAACCCACCGAGATACAAGCAAAAAATGTTAAAAATACTATTAGTGAAATCCAAGTATTTTTTATTATTTCAAAAAGAGGGTAGTTGGAGGCGCCGGGTATCGATCCCGGTACCTCTCACATGCTAAGCGAGCGCTCTACCATCTGAGCTACGCCCCCGTGAGAGCTATAATTGTAAAATACAAGTGATTGTAGCTAATATAAAAGTAAACAAAATAATTTACAAAAAGAGGGTATTTGGAGGCGCCGGGTATCGATCCCGGTACCTCTCACATGCTAAGCGAGCGCTCTACCATCTGAGCTACGCCCCTAATATTAAAGACTCCAAAACAATCCACTACACGGCAAATAATGCTGACTAATTACAATGCGCACTGCGTATGTACCTTTCACTTTTATCTAGAGCAGTTGCGGTGCAAGTACTGACGCAGATAAACCTCGGCTTTCCGTCAACTCCTGACCATGGTCAAGTCGTAGAACGTTTCGAACATGTCATTGTACAAACTAAACACAAATAAGTACGGAGTCATTTCAAACTTGGATTAGAAATTATGATATATGAAATGATAATATTAACATAATGACTACACGTAGGGTCAACTACGTGTAGTCATTATGTTAATATATGTATCCTAAATCCCAAATGTATCCCAAAAATGTAAATGGTTAAACAATACCTATGTTTTAGTTATTTTATTATCATAATATTAAATTTGATGACAAACCAATTAAAAAAAATACTTGTCACTAAGTTGCAAATTTTAAGTATATTTTAAAATTTTGAAAGAAAAAAACTAGGCCAAAATCGCAAAGTTGATAGAAATATCTGAGGTTTGGTGAGCGGCTCTACCACCAATAATTGTGGTTTGAAGATAAATGTTTCCAGAGAAATAAGTAATAATAAAAAGTCTATGACGTCAATCGCGGATATTTCGCAAAATCTTTCTTCTGGCAATGCAGACAACTCAACGTTTTCGACACATTTTAGTACTTCAATTACATATATTTTTCTCCAATAAAACAAAAACAAAAAAAGTTTAGGGATGCCTCCATACTTAGAACTGAAATTCAAAAAATTTGTTTTCGTCAAAGCTATATGTATGGAGTGTCTATCAAAAGGTCTTCAAAAATAATGTTGAGGTTTCTAATATCATTTTTGCCTACACTGAATAGTTTGCGCGTGAGACACTTCCAAAGTGGTCAAATGTGTGTGTCCCCCCCCCCCTCTGTCTTCTAAAATAAGAGAGTTATAAATTTAAAAAGTATATATGATATATATTACCATGCAAACTACCAACGAATATTGGTTTGAACTCGATCTGATGAGTATTTTTTTGTGTACGTCATAAATACATTATTGTTAAAACATCGATCAAATTACACCGAACTACAAGAATTTATTTATTATTTTGCTTGCTGCTACGGAACCCTTCATGGCCGAGTTCAACTCGCACTTGGCCGCTTTTTTTTGTTCATATTTCAAATCTTTTTTACGACTTCAAAAAAGTAGGAGGATAACAATTCGGTTGGAGGTTTTTTTTGTATGTATCTTATGCGATAGCGCCGCCAATTGTGATATCAATTTTGATGGTCCTTTTTTTCTTTGGTAGATCATAGTTCAGAGGTGGTCACATTTAAATTTTACCGAAATCTATGTAGTGGACATAGATTTCGGTAAAATTTAAATGTGTCTAAGTCTAGGAGAACTTCTAGTCGCTGAGTTTTATCATAAACGAGTTGTAAGGTTATCCGGGGTGTTATGGTTGAGAACTCAATTGGTGAAAATTGAATTCCCAAACCTCCCCGGAAAAAAAGTTAAAGTTTAAGTATAAAATAAAAAAATTAAGACTTTTTCAAGCGTTTATTTGCCTAAACAAATTTACAAGTTTACCATATTAAGGGTAAAAGGTTAAAAGGTTAAAAGGGTCAGGGGTTGACCGTTGAGTCGCTGTTACCCAGATGTATAGAAGGAATTGTAGGAATTCCATCAACCTCTTTGAGTCCAAAACAAACTAAGATTCTACCATACAGGGTCCCTGAGTAAGGGTCGGTAGATGGCAAATATAAAACCGGTAGAAGTGAGGGGTTAAGCCCCGGGCCAACTCTCCCGGTTAGGTTTAAGAGTTAATTAGAAAGTCACCACCTCCCCATACTCCCGGAACCTGTAGGGTTAAAAATGAAAAGCTACCATTAACAAAACTAAAGGCCAATATGCCTTCTATAGGGTGGTAAAAAGACCACTGAATTTACCATATAATAACTCTAGACAAGAATTTAACTACCACTTCGAACGCTTAAGGTTCCATACAAAAATCACCAGGTTTACTTAAACATGGGAAAGATAATAACACTTAAATTACCCCTTTTAAACAGTAGGGTTAGATATCCAACATTAGAACAATAAAATTATAGTAACCGAGCAGTACTCGATTAGGGTAAATACAATATGTTCCCTTTCTAAGTCCCATATACAGAAAGGCTAAGTATGGTTACTCAGAATAACATCAGTCCTGACTAACTCATAAACAAGGTACAGGAAGTATGGATTACAACGTTTTACACAACCATCTCATACCTTCACATTCACAACGCTATAATTGAAGTATTACCATCGGTTAACTGATGGGAAAGTAGATATCCAGGGAGTAGGTTCCTCTGGGGAAATTAAACTGGTGTCTATATTACTTAAACAATAGGTAATCTACATGAGTGGTGACACCTAACCGACACTAATCAGCCGCTAACGGTGTCCACCGGTTAACTAAAGTACTTAATGACTGTAAGCCCCTAGGAAAACTAAGATTATCTAGATTAATTCAGATAACCACGGAAAAAATATAAAAGGTTGAACCTATATCCAGGTCTAAACAAGACCTTCATTAATTGGCGGCAGGTCGGAGGGAGGGAGACATTCCTACCCTTCTGCTGACATTATAAGACGTTAACTCCTCGGCCCATGGCCCTACCTGGCCAATGTGCCAAAGCCCCACTCCTCTTTTCCCACACTTTAACGCACAAACACTCAAACAAAAAACCTGCGGAAAGGCGCGCGCGGTCGCGGTCTCGCCGCTAACAGTCCAGTCGCGAACGGCTCCTCAGCTCATGCCGAACCGAGCACCCCGAGTGACCGACCACGCGTACAGGGCACGCGACTCGCACGGGACTCCTTCCCAAGACACGGGCACCCCGAAACAGGTCCTCCAAACACCTCCTATAAAGAAAACAATCGAATAAGAAACGTTTCAGACAGACACCCGCCCGCCACGCGGTCCCTCTACACATTTCACACTTAGAACTTACCCTTTAGAGAGGATGTTCACTCAAACGCTCACGCGCACGACGCGGATAGCCGCCGGGCGCGGACGCTGGCCGGCGTTAGCCTCGGGACACGTCACAAAATCTTCCAACTCAGCCACTCACGCACCAGAGACCATAATTAATTAAATGCGGAGCGGCGGTCCGAGACCGCCGCCCGTGACACGAGAAAAACAAAATGGCCGCTCACTTCCCTTCCGCTGTCAAAAACCAGCTAGTGTTGCGGTAAAAAGGAAACGACTTTTTTTAGTGATGTCCGTATATCGCTCGGCCGCATAGAGAATCGATGCGTTCCGATTCACGGAAAAAAAAAGTGTTACAGTACTCCTCCCATCACCAGAATTTTTCGAAAGGAAAGAGAAAAATTCAGACGGCCCTCCGTCTCTACACCTAGCAAGCACAACACCCTACAGCTTCAAGCTAAAATAACAAAAAAAACCTAAAACAACTAGCAAAAATCTGGAATTCTATACAAAGATATCCTGAAAAAGATGTAGATATTGTTCTTCCTTATGTCCAAATAAGTGGGCTGGTCATAAATAACGATGAGGGTCGCACAACAGCGTCTCGCATCCTACCATCCACTCGTCGAACATCCAGTAAAACAAAAATCCTAACAAGTAAAAACTAACTTAATCCAACAACAAAGTCTATTCAAAATATTTGCAAACCGAACCTAAGGTTCTCAAACAATTCAGAAGTTGATTAGGGTTCACATAACTACTGCGACACATAATCAACCACAATAGTACAAGCTTGGCCAATTGGTTCAAAGACGAACAAGTCTTCTCAATCATCAACGGCACCTACAGCAGGAACAGATACTCGGAGAGACGATAGCCTCTCATCAGCAGGAACGACCTCCTTCAATAAAGTCTGGTAAACAAAATTTACCTAAAAGGGTATAACAGTACAACGCCCTGTTAAAAAGTCAAGGTTAAAGACACGAGTGGGGGGTAGATCCCAAACAACGTGTAAAACTAACAGAATCTATCAATCACCATTAATATCTTCTGAGTTCATAACTGTCCGCATACTACGGGTCAAACACCGGCGTATGATAAAAAGGCACAGAACGCGAGAAAGCGTTCGGTACAACGTTCTCAGAACCCTCATTAGGTTCCCTACAACAGCACATGTGAAACTCAGCCACACAACACTACATTAACCGCTAGAATACTACGGGATTCTACAAAAATCGACGTCAGCATCAGCACCACCACTTCCAGCACATCAACAACATGGTTACCTAGAGCCTAGCTCAAAAGGTTTATCTTCTGATCGCGACATCCCAACGCGGATACAGATATAATATAAGTCGAGATTCTATACAAGAAATCTGCTAACTCGTCATACTCAAGTATAAAAAGGTCTATCATCTGCTAACGATAACTCAACGCTAGTGCAGAAATAGTGAACAACAATAAGGTTACCTCAAGCCCAAGTCAAGAGGCTTATAATCTCTGATAGGGACATCCCAACCCTGATACAGAAATAGTACAATCAATAAGGTTCTCTGCTCGCGACAGCTTAACACGATTACAGACATAGTAGAAACAATAAGGTTACCTCGAGTCTAGCTCAAAAGGTTTATCAACGGTGAGCGACAATCTAACGCTACTCCCGAAACAATATAGAAAGCGATTCTAAATAAGAATACCGCTAAACGTCATCATAAAAATGCTATAATATCAAAATAGCTAAAGTAAGAACAAGATAGGTATAAAGCTTCATCAATTGAGCTCCCTATTTAAGTATATAGTTATCCGGAATGATATCTCAGACATACATAGTATAAGAATTAATCCAAATGATGCAATCGATGCACCTCTGTCACCACAGCATCTCGGGGTTGCTGAAAGAAAACCGAACTATCACGGCGATCTCCCAAGCTTAAAACTACTGGAGCTAAATTAAAAGCCTTCCAAAAATTAACACCTAACAATAAAAAAGATAAACCACAAATATTAACCTTTGAATATGGACAAGCATCAATTCTATTCACACGAGCCATTGCCGCTTCTAATCTAGATTGTTCAAAAAATCTACCTACAAAATTACACCAATCAGACCACTCTGCCTTAGAAGTTAAACAATGGCCCGTCTTGTTCAGTATTGTGGCTGAACACAACAAGAACAATTTCTAATAGTTCTTCTCACCACACTCTCTAGAACCCTTCTCACCACATCGATAACAAATAAGAATAGGAGGCGCCTTACATGCCTTCAGGATATGACCCTTAGTCCTACACCTTACACAAAACTCGTCTACCGCAGCCACTGCAACTTCAAAATCCGGAGGCTGGAAATCCTCCAACAGCAAGTTCTTCAACTCTTTCCAATTATGAACGTCATCGCGTATACTACGATACCATAATAAAGCATCATCCATGAACAACTCCACAGCCGAGGTATATAATTTAGATGGGGAAATATGTCTAGACGAGCTTAACTCTTCCAATCTCTCCAGGTAAGCATGAACACTACCCTTTCCATTAAACTTATGGTTTAGTGCGTGAACATTTGAAACTCGGTCACACGAAACCAAGCGCACAGCAGGACTACTACGAACTTCCTCGGAGTCAGCGACTGCATCAGCTCCATCAGCAGTTCCCAGCTCCTCAACAGTAGGGTCACCTTGAGCTCCACACAACGGCTTATCATCTGCAAGGGTAAATTCGACACTACTCCGAAAATTTTGCAAAATGCGATCCATCTTCTTAGTGATAACACCCAAACGTTCGTCAAGCTGAGCTTTACGGACACAGTCTTCCTCTAGGGAAGGTGAAAGGCGACTCAACCGATGAAAGAGATGATTACCTAAAGCTTGTATCCTATTCAGATATTTTAATAGTAATGGGCGTCGAGCACAAGTCTCCTCTAGTTCCCCTAGTTTACCCTGAACACACAGTAGTTCGGCAGAAATATCACCCTCATAAGTTACAATTTCTTCAGTTCTCATCTGAGCATTCAACTTTTTCACCTGAGCTCGTAACTTTTGTATATTATCCTCCGGAAGGGCATCGCGGATACATACTTCATATTTCAACTCATCAACATTCAGTAAATGGAAAGATATGGGACGTTCCTCCATATTCAAAGTCTTAAGTAAACAGAACTATACTTAAAAATTAGATAAACTTAGTAATATAGCTTATGCTAAAAAGTTATAATACTAGCCGCACAATACAACAGTAGTTAAACAATATTAACCGTTATTATAATAACAAACTCAAAGTTATAGGTTGAAAAGGTAACAGTAACACGATCCAGAATCGAGCAACAGACCGAAACCAGAGGTAGAAGACCACGATCGAAGACTTATAGTAGTTAAGCACGTCTTGAAAGCTTTAAAATAATAAAACAATAAGAAAAAAAATTATATAGTATCATATAACCAGCATATAGTCATATATATGACCTATAAATAGCCTAGAAAGGTAGAAAACTTCACATACAGTCGGTAAAGTTAAAAAAAATAACATATAGTGTTATATAGCTAACATATAGTCAGGTATAGTAAAAGGATATAACAATAAACAGGTTGTGACAGCTCAACACAGCCTAAAATGGTAGAAAACTTTACTTATAATAAGGAAAGTTAAAAAAAGTGACATATAGTAGTGTATAACTAACATATAGTCGGGTATAGTAAAAGGGTATAATAATAAACAGGCAATGACAACTCAACAAAGCCTAAAAAGTAGAAAACTTTACATATAGTAAGTAAAGTTAAAGATAATTAACATATAGTAGTCTATAACTAACCGATAGTCAGATATAGTAGAATAATATAACAATATCCAGGTAGTTATAACCTAAAACAGCCTAGAAAGAACACAGAACATCCTATAAAGCTTCAATAACGTGCAAAACATCCCATATAGTCTTATTTAGCGTTATATAGTATATATATATAGCGTATAAATGCTTGAAAATGTCCCTGAGTTCGGGCGCCAAATTGTAAGGTTATCCGGGGTGTTATGGTTGAGAACTCAATTGGTGAAAATTGAATTCCCAAACCTCCCCGGAAAAAAAGTTAAAGTTTAAGTATAAAATAAAAAATTAAGACTTTTTCAAGCGTTTATTTGCCTAAACAAATTTACAAGTTTACCATATTAAGGGTAAAAGGTTAAAAGGTTAAAAGGGTCAGGGGTTGACCGTTGAGTCGCTGTTACCCAGATGTATAGAAGGAATTGTAGGAATTCCATCAACCTCTTTGAGTCCAAAACAAACTAAGATTCTACCATACAGGGTCCCTGAGTAAGGGTCGGTAGATGGCAAATATAAAACCGGTAGAAGTGAGGGGTTAAGCCCCGGGCCAACTCTCCCGGTTAGGTTTAAGAGTTAATTAGAAAGTCACCACCTCCCCATACTCCCGGAACCTGTAGGGTTAAAAATGAAAAGCTACCATTAACAAAACTAAAGGCCAATATGCCTTCTATAGGGTGGTAAAAAGACCACTGAATTTACCATATAATAACTCTAGACAAGAATTTAACTACCACTTCGAACGCTTAAGGTTCCATACAAAAATCACCAGGTTTACTTAAACATGGGAAAGATAATAACACTTAAATTACCCCTTTTAAACAGTAGGGTTAACATTAGAACAATAAAATTATAGTAACCGAGCAGTACTCGATTAGGGTAAATACAATATGTTCCCTTTCTAAGTCCCATATACAGAAAGGCTAAGTATGGTTACTCAGAATAACATCAGTCCTGACTAACTCATAAACAAGGTACAGGAAGTATGGATTACAACGTTTTACACAACCATCTCATACCTTCACATTCACAACGCTATAATTGAAGTATTACCATCGGTTAACTGATGGGAAAGTAGATATCCAGGGAGTAGGTTCCTCTGGGGAAATTAAACTGGTGTCTATATTACTTAAACAATAGGTAATCTACATGAGTGGTGACACCTAACCGACACTAATCAGCCGCTAACGGTGTCCACCGGTTAACTAAAGTACTTAATGACTGTAAGCCCCTAGGAAAACTAAGATTATCTAGATTAATTCAGATAACCACGGAAAAAATATAAAAGGTTGAACCTATATCCAGGTCTAAACAAGACCTTCATTAATTGGCGGCAGGTCGGAGGGAGGGAGACATTCCTACCCTTCTGCTGACATTATAAGACGTTAACTCCTCGGCCCATGGCCCTACCTGGCCAATGTGCCAAAGCCCCACTCCTCTTTTCCCACACTTTAACGCACAAACACTCAAACAAAAAACCTGCGGAAAGGCGCGCGCGGTCGCGGTCTCGCCGCTAACAGTCCAGTCGCGAACGGCTCCTCAGCTCATGCCGAACCGAGCACCCCGAGTGACCGACCACGCGTACAGGGCACGCGACTCGCACGGGACTCCTTCCCAAGACACGGGCACCCCGAAACAGGTCCTCCAAACACCTCCTATAAAGAAAACAATCGAATAAGAAACGTTTCAGACAGACACCCGCCCGCCACGCGGTCCCTCTACACATTTCACACTTAGAACTTACCCTTTAGAGAGGATGTTCACTCAAACGCTCACGCGCACGACGCGGATAGCCGCCGGGCGCGGACGCTGGCCGGCGTTAGCCTCGGGACACGTCACAAAATCTTCCAACTCAGCCACTCACGCACCAGAGACCATAATTAATTAAATAACGGAGCGGCGGTCCGAGACCGCCGCCCGTGACACGAGAAAAACAAAATGGCCGCTCACTTCCCTTCCGCTGTCAAAAACCAGCTAGTGTTGCGGTAAAAAGGAAACGACTTTTTTTAGTGATGTCCGTATATCGCTCGGCCGCATAGAGAATCGATGCGTTCCGATTCACGGAAAAAAAAAGTGTTACAGAGTTAATATTTTGGCGATAGATCTCCGAGACAGTAGTCTCGGAGATGATTATTGCGTGTTAATAGTAAGCACTGAGCTTTGTACTATCGTTATAAACATATAAATTATCAATTTATAACTCCGGGAGATAGTGCTACGCAGTTATTTGAGCTCTCATTTTTGAATAGCTGCGTGATACTGTGTTGCTTTGCGCTAGCCTGCTGCTTACCACTTGACGCATGGCTTTGTCGTCCTGTCATCCTATTTGACAAAAAATAAATAAAGACATACAAACACAGACAAAGTTGGCTTAATCATCTATATACCTTCATGAATACATCCAGTTTTTGGAAATCCGTGCCTACAAAGTAAAAACAAGGTGATTATTACATACTTAGGTACTGATAGGTTTGTAGTCTAGGCCAAGCCAATAAATGTAATAGGGTAGAATGTATCGCGCGGCGAGTGTAGCCGTAGGTATTAAATATAGGTTTGGCTTGCCACCGAGTTCAAATCCACTAATAAGCAGCACAAACATACTAATAATAGTCTTTGATTAACATTATGTTTGCATAACCGGTGTAATAAATTAAATCTTCAATAAGTTAGTTCATACTTTTTAATTTTTGAAGTCAGATTTTTCAAATGTAGTTTTTCTCGCAGTGTATGCAAGAGCGGCAACTGGACGTGCACGAAGAATAAGTGCGCAGGCGTCTGCAGTGTATGGGGAGACTCCCACATCACCACCTTCGACGGCAGCGACTACGAATTCGAGGGGGTCTGCACTTACCTGCTGGCCAAGGGGAAGCTCGACACGAACGACGGGTTCACAGTAGAGATTGAGGTACAGCCAACTCTCTTGAAACTGGAACCAAATCTTGCTACAAAACCAAAACTAGAACCAAACTACCACAATGAAGTACCACACCTTTGTCAGTCATTCTACCGCCAAGCAGTGACATGAAAACGTGACTGTATTCCGGCGATGGTTCCAGTGAAATTATAGAGCATGGAGATACATCATCTTATATCTCTCGGTGGCGATCGCAGTACAATGCTAGGCAATAATTTGGACTCTTCATGTTTCAATAGCTGCCTGTCAATGTGCTGTTATGGGCAGGCTTGTTGCTATAATTATAAGCAATTTTAAGTTTTTTGTTGATGTGCCAAAAACCCCACACCGATTTCGATAAAATTTATATATCACCCAGAAGGTCGTTCAAAGGTAGCGAATCACATGGGTTTGGAGATGGTGTTACCAGTTTTTTTATTCTGATTAAATAAAGTGTCTGAATTTCTGTTCAGAACGTGCCCTGTGGAACGACCGGCGCTACGTGCTCCAAGTCTCTGACACTAAAGGTCGGCAGCGGCTCCTCCGAGGAGATAGTGACACTCACCAAGAACGCGCCTCTGCCTGAACTGTCCAAACTCAAACGGTGAGTTTTAAATCCCCTATCGATTGTTTTGTTAAAGTGAAACTTTTATTCCATAGTCTCAAACTTTTTCGTCCATCTATTGCATGTCGCGTGACGGTCGGCCGCGGAGTAAGCCAATATAGCGGCGTTTCTCGTTAAGTTACTTACTTAAATCAAATATTTTTCCATAAATGTTTTATTTAATGTCTACAATGCGAAAAAAGCTTAATTTTTACCGTGGTTTCATAAAACCTTTTTTTTCATTCATGGCAAAGCATAAGGAGAGTATATTATGTAAATAAGAAGTAAGTTTGTGCTTATATTAGAATGGAGGTAAGTTGTTACTTCTTAGTAGGTGCTTTGTACCATAGAACTGAACTGAAATGACTGAAAACTTCCGATTATCAGAAAGAGTGTCAAACCTCCCTAATTTTATTTGTTTATTTCATTATTATTTATAGCATAAAGCTGCGTATAGCGGGATCTTACGTGTTCCTGGATGTACCGTCGCTGGGGGTGACCGTGCAGTGGGATCGCCAGAAGAGGGCCTACCTCAAAGTGGACCCCAAGTGGGCAGGACGGGTAAGAAATCCTAATAAAAGAAAGACTAACACTACAAACTAGCAGTGTTCCGCGGTTTTTTCTTCTGGTTCGTTTGTAGTAATTCTTGAGGCTAGTAACATATTTTTAGGTATTTGTTTACATATTATTTACGTATTTTTTATATTTGTAGTGGTAGGATTTTTTGTAGAGTCCAAACAGTAATGTGGAAACATTACTGTTTTCAAGTTAAAGGGCAATGTTTCCAGATAAATTACAGGGCATGGGGATAAAACATCTTATATCTCTGAGTGACGAGCGCAGTGCAATGCTAGGTAATAATTTGAACTTTTTATATTCCAATAACTGCGTATGCGTTCACTGTACTGATATGGGCAGGCTTTTTGCTTACCATCAGGCACATGTCCTGCTCATCTCGTCACTGTATGCTAGAAAAAAACGCGTAAATAAAATATATGATATCAAAGTTTGCAAAAATTGTACCCTTAAAGCACTATAAATCCTAGTAATAGTTAAACTAAGCCGCGTTTTAAACTGCGGGCGCATCTAGTAGGGAAAAACCCGTGACGTCACCTGCCCTTCTATCGCCTATAACTAAATCGCCTATGACCTTGCTATTGCTGTCTCTATCATTTCAAGCGAAAAGAAAAGAGAGAGCAATATCAAAGCTAAGACAGTTCTAATTAGGCGGTAGACTACCTACTGATTTCACCATGAGATGACCATGAGAGGGTCATGGTGAAATCAGTAATCAGTCAGGTCATGGAATGAACGATTACCGATATATTAAATTGTTTCAGGTGAAAGGTCTCTGCGGGAACTACAACGGAGACCTCCGCGACGACTTCCAAGGCCCGGCGGGCGGCCTCGCCGAGTCCTCCGCTTTTGTTTTCGTTGACTCCTGGAAACTCAAATCCGTGTGTCCTCCCGCTAAACCTGTTCCTGTGAGTTTATATTTTCAAAATGTTCAGCATCAGAGATAGTTTTGCGTTAGTTTTCTTTCAAGGCTTCTCGTTATTTGTTGTGACACTGAAATTAATATAATCTACTTCTTTCATTTTATCATCAAACAGGGCTGGGAGCTTTTTTATCAGTGTTTTCCATCGGCTTTCCACCTAAACGTGCAGTTTGGCGACCTCAGGACCGTAGGTTTTTTGAACCGATGACGCAGCTGCCCGTCATCGGCCTGAATTCAAACTCCGTCATTGCCATCAGTCAGATTGCCAGCAGTTAATGTTCCTCCATTAGTGGGCTCTTACCACAGGCAGGACAGGAACCGATGCCGAATTCTATACCCCGTCACCAGAGCACCAGGACGTCTACTCTCTTTCTACGAAAAATGTAATTTCGAAATAAACTCACGACTTTCCTACTCCAATTCTACTTCGAATCGTCCTATCGTTTTGGTTTAAATGATCTAAGCCTATCTAATTAGAGTAGGCGTAGAACATTTAAAAGGACAAAACGACGGATCGAAGTAGAACCGGAGTAGGTAAGTCGCGAATTTATTTCGAAAGTTCATTTTTCGTAGTAAGAGAGTAGACGTCTAGGGCCGTGGGTATTCTCATAAACATCAAATTTGTTAACAGGACCACTGCCGCGAGCGGCCAGAGCGGCGAACGTGGGCGGCCGCGACGTGCGGTGCACTGAATCTGCACCCGTTCTCGCTGTGCCACGCGGAGGTGCCGGTGAGGGCCTGGGTGCAGCGCTGCGAGCGCGACACCTGCGCCTGCGACGCCGGCGGCGACTGCGAGTGCACGTGCGAGGTGCTCGCCGCCTACGCGGCCGAGTGCGCGGACCGAGGCGTCACTCTGCACTGGAGGAGCCAGGACCTGTGCCGTGAGTACTAGGACTACATCACCTGCACTGGAGCCAGGAGCTGTGCCGTGAGTACTAGGACGACTACACACCTGCACATGACTGGGACAAGAGAAACGAGTAACTCGTAAATCATCTTATGTATCAACTATTTTTGAGGCTTAGCTTATTACCTACTCTAGAGGCGAACTTCTTAGCATTCCTTAGATTTACCGTGCGGGTGCCCGGTCCATCGTGTGACAGAGAGAGAAATCCCGAGTAGACCCCAAGACTTGTGACTCGGGCGTAGGTTTAAAAGGGGCCCCTTTTTGTCGTACATCAACACTCACCTTCACTACTCGTATTTATCTCCATTGTTTCTTTCCAATTGTTTTTTTTTCAAAAAAATAAATGCAATTTAAAATGAAATTCAGATACTCGGCCAAATTTTTTAAGAAGCTGTGACTACGGACGGCGTCCAGATAAATAAATGAAAGCAAATTTAAGATTTTTGTTGATATTTCAAAGTCACTAGTTTCGATAAAATGGGGCCACCTCTGAAGTATTTCCTACCAAACAAAGAGTCATCAAAATCGTTTCACAACTAGTGGAAACACACAATAAAAAAAAAACAAATAACCAGATGAAAACCTCATCCTTTCTGAATCGGGTTAAAAATATATATCTAAAGAAAACTGTGTTAATGTCTGTTTTTTGCTTCCAGCAATGCAATGTGATGAAGAAAACACCAGATACGACGGCTGCGTATCCGCGTGCCCTCAAGAAACATGCGACAATACTCACAATTACAACGAAATAAAGTCAATTTGTGAACGAGACAATTGTGTTGAAGGTGAGCCTACATTTGAAAACGTATAACAAGCCTCTAGGACGCGTATCGCTAACATTCGGCATATTTTCTTGTACCTACTCCGTGAACTTTACGAGAAATATGTATGATCCGGTTTATTATAATATATGCTTACAACATCAACAGATCTCATATATTTTGTAGTAGTAGGACTCTTAGCACAATCCGCCTGGGGAAGTACAACACCTTTGCCAATTATTCTACCGCCAAGCAGTAATAAGCAAACATTACTGTGTTCCGGTTTGAAGGGCAATGTTTCCAGAGAAATTACAGTGCTTAGAGATATCACATCTTAGATCTCTGGGTGACGAGCTCAGTGCAGTGCTAGGTAATGATTTGAACTCTTCATGTTCCAATAGCTGCGTGTCGGTGTGTTGTTGTATAGCAGGCATGTTGCTTAACATCAGGTCATGCTCGTCTCCTCACTCTATACGATAAAAAAAGGATTGGATTACAAAGTTGTTTATGCAGTTAATTCTATAATATAAAAATGAATCGCAAAATATGTTGGTAAGCGCATCACTCAACAACGCCTGAACCAACTTGGACAATTCTTTTTTTTTAATGTTCGTTGAAGTCCAAGGATGGTTTTTACGGCGAGAAAAAAAATCGAATAATTGTCGGGAAAACTCTAAAAACAGCATTTTTCTTTTTCTCATACAAACGTTTTCTAACTAAAATGTTAAGGCAATTTGAGTTTTATTGCTATTAAGTAAAGTTCAAATTAAATGAAGTTCTTTCCCATACAAACGTTTTGTAACTAAAATGTTAAGGCAATTCGAGCTTTATTGCTATGAGATTAAGTTCATATTAAATAACAAGCACTCACTTATGTCTAAGCAATATAAGTGTGTTCCTAACGTCAAGGAGTCAATTTGCACTTTATTCCCGCTGCACAAAGTTCAAATTCCATGATATCTATCAAAACAGTTGGAGGATAGGAGGATCTAATGTCACGTTCCGAAACCCACTCAGAAGAAACTCAACAAAAGCGATAATATCGCGAACCAAATCAAATTGAATAATCACAAAACGTAAGACTCATTAGTACTGATTTTCAATTTGGTCGGCTTCACGATCTTATTTATTTTGATTTAGTTTCGGCACGTGATATAAAATGCGTCAGTTTTCACGTCATTATATCAATCAAGTGTCTGTCAAACACAAACCGCTTTACCAAAAGTGTATATTATTTTGAATTATTGATTTAATGCAGTGCAAAATTATTTGAATACACACGTTTGTGCTGTGGAGTGCAGTATTTTTGGAGTAAAACTAACGGACAGAATACGAAACACCATACTGCGTTCCAAAACCGGAATAGCCGATGTGACTCAAAAAGCAGCCAATTTGAAAGTGGGATCGGGCTGGATATGTTTGCTGCGTGGCGGATGATTATTGGGCCAAAATGAACACGCGGAGGAAGCCAGATTGCAAACGACGACGCGGCAGACCAAAGAAACGATGGCAAGACAACCTCCACAAATATCGGAAAGACTAGACTGTATGAGCCATAGAAAGGGAAAAGTGGAAGGAGGGTATGGAAGCCGTTGCCCAACATTGGGACAAGACAGCCATATGATAAATAAATATTAATACCTATTAAATGAGATAGATGCAAATGAATTAAATTTTAAAATTCAAGAACAAATTACAGGCGAACTGAGGATTTATAAATCAGTTGATTCGATTCAAGATGATGTCGTCAACAACTACCTATCCACCGGAATTTTTGAACTTGCTGGATTTTCCAGGATTGCCACCTCATACCTAATCTTCAATTAAAACTTGGATCGGTAGTTAAAATGTTGCGAAATTTGAACGTACCGCGTCTTTGCAACGGCACACTGTTAGCTATAAAAAATACTGAACAACGTGATAGAAGCAACTATACTGAAAGGAAAGTATAAAGGAGAAGACGTTTTGATACCACGCATCCCAATGATTCCGACTGATGCACCATTTGAGTTTAAACGACTACAGTTTCCAGTGCGGCTTGCTTTTGCTATGATCATAAACAAGTTCCAGGGGCAACCTTAACACGCCGCGCCAAGCCCTATATGGAAATACTACCAAATTTTGACAACTTTTAATTTTTGTTTTTTTTAGTGTTGTGAGTTGTGAGATGTTAAAATAGTATAGAAAATAATCACACCCCCTGTCCCCCGTCATCCCTTTTTTTACCGGTGTGTATATTTTTTGATACACGTGGCCTGAGAAATACTTTAAGGTATATATAGATAAACTATTCCCCAGGCATGTGTATCAATAAAGATACACATTTCGTAATATTATTTCTCTGTGTTTCTCTGTTGAATGCACATTTATTATTCAACCAAATATTATCTCAAGAAACTTACTATCACTCAATTCAGGGAACAAATAATTGTAGTTATACTAAAACGATCTGCTCGATTATGACAAGATGACCGTCTAATAGAAAACATTATCTCATAAGTAACAAAGTTGGAGAGTAAATTGTATGCTGAAGATGTGCAGAGGTGCTATAAAAAGTATGACAGGAAAGTTATTGGTGGCAAAACTTTTAGAGCAGCTCAAACAACTACAAAATGCTCTGTATGTAAAAGTATTCGTGTCAAAAATGTTTCAATAATATTCACTGATTTATTTTGAACTTATTAAATTGATTATTTAGTTTCTAAGTAACTTTCTTTTTTTGAATAAAATTAGTTCAAGGTGATTTTTATTTTTCTCTTAAAATCTCCTTAACTGATAGTCCGATTCCCAACCCAAAACCACTGGGAAAATGTGTAGAAAGCGTGCGCATTTCGGATACATACTGCTTTAACTGAAATGGGGAGTGTGTATCATAAACTATACAGCTATACACACTCCTTATGACATTGTGTCCTTATGACATTGTGTCACAAACTCATATTTGGCCATAACTTGATTAACAATGAAGGGATTCATCATCATTATCAGCCTATTTAATATTTGTCCACTGTTGGACGTAGACTGTTGGATTAGGAGAGCCTAATGAACGCCACAAGGTGCGGTCTTCTGTATTCTGCATAAGGGTATTATTTGCTTTTAAATGCTTAATATACGTTGAAGTAAAGTGTTATTAACTGTATCAAGTTTCAACAGTATAGTTCTTATAGTTTCGAAAAAAATGGTTGTGACATTCGGATGGACAGACAGACAAACAGACATGACAAACCCATAAAGGTCCAGTTAGTACGTTTTACGGAACCGTAAAAGTGGATCTTCGAAATGTATGTACGCTCATAACTTTTGAATGACTGCACCAAATAGGATGATTCTTTGTTTGTTATTGTCGGGACAAGATTAGTATAGCAGAAAGTCTAGAAAATGTAGACGAAAAAATACATGGTGGTACGAAGTTCACCGGGTCAGCTAGTGTATCTATAAAACTGGACCAAATTTGAAAAAAAAAAGTTTTTCCTTGATTCATACGCTAAACGCTAGTTATATTCTAAATTTGAAGCTTCTATGTCTGCTAGAACGTTAGAAGTGCCTTAAAATGTTGATGATCGGTAAGTCAAGTGAGTGACAAAATTAAGAAACTTTGACACGTTGTAGTTCTTAAACTACTGGTTGAAATTGAATGAAATTTGAAAACTTCCGTTTTTATATAATGCCTGCTTGGTAACTGAAAATACAGACTTCTAGTTTTATCCACAACGAAGTTGTAGGAGGGCGAAAATGGCCTGAATTGCTTCGAGAAAAGGATGGTTCGGCCGTGCTGCTTTTTTGCTCGAATTGGCGACACACCCGTGCCTTCAGATAATTTGGAATATTATTATTATCGGACGACTAGTTTATTTATCTTATTTATTTATTTATTTAGTTAGGCGTACATAACAGATTACAGTTAATGTTAAATAACAGATAAATTATTATATTGTGATGTTCTAAACTGTTATCCAAAGCATGCACACACAACTTAACTAGAATATTGAGGCAGTCTCTAAATTAAATACATACAATATAAACAATAACTTTAACTTAACTCATACCTACATGCAACTAAAACTATAACATAACTAAAATATGTAAACACAACTAAGAAATACTTTATAATTTGAATACTTTATAATAATGAAAATCAACTTAAAAGCCGGGTCACACACAGCGATCCGACAGCGATAGCGATCCGGTAGCGATAGCGATACGAAGCGATAGCGGTACGTACCACGTCACACAGGGCGACCTTCCCGCCGCGGGCGGCGGGAAGGTCGCCGAAGGTAGCGATAACGTAGCCGGTGTGACACCAAAAGCGATATTCACGTTATACATCATGTCCGACAGCGACGAAGAAGAAATTCTTCTTTTATTAGCAATGTACCAAAAGAAAAAACGCATACAACGCAAACCCAAAAGGATTTGGGTTCACGACATAAATATGAAACGAGATATGTTTGGAGAGTACCACCATTTGTGTAAAGAGCTGCGTTCATACGAGGACCGATTTTTTACGTATTTTCACATGAGTCAAACCAAAAATCCTACAAAGAAATAATCTTTCAATTCGGTCCAGCCGTTCCAGAGATCCTTGCGTTCCAACAAACAAACTCTTCAGCTTTATAATATAAATTTCGTTCGAATTGTCCTCGCACTACACGAAACTGTTCATAACACTATGAAGTAATATTCTGGAAAAAGTATAAAAATAATATTATTTCTATCAACCCACCAACTAGTATTATTTATTAGATATTAATTATTTGATCAGTACAAATCCGTAAATCCAAATATTGCTCGGATCATATATTTGTGAAAGTTTCATAAAAATAGATCAATTTTTATGTTACGGCATCACCTTTGTTTCGGTTTTCTACACATCTCCGTGAAACGCACTATATCGCACGAGTAAAAGCCGGGTCACACTGACGCCTCCCGCCGCGACAAAGCGATAGCGACGCGGGACGATATTTTTTGTAATGTTCGAATTTGTATGCAACCTGTCACACAGCTAGCGATAGCGATACGATACGATACGCTCTCCCGCGCGACAAGATTCGGACGACAAACAGAAGATCGCTTTGCGATAATATCGCGCAGCAGCGCGAGACGGGCGGCGGGCGCGGGCGCTGTGTTCTACGGCAGTCGGTACAAGCTGTCACACAGGGAAAGCGATAGCGTAGCGATACCGTAGCGATAGCGATACGATATCACGAGTTGTATTTTTTTACAACGTACTCGTGCGATATAGTGCGTTTCACGGAGATGTGTAGAAAACCGAAACAAAGGTGATGTCGTAACATAAAAATTGATCTATTTTTATGAAACTTTCACAAATATATGATCCGAGCAATATTTGGATTTACGGATTTGTACTGATCAAATAATTAATATCTAATAAATAATACTAGTTGGTGGGTTGATAGAAATAATATTATTTTTATACTTTTTCCAGAATATTACTTCATAGTGTTATGAACAGTTTCGTGTAGTGCGAGGACAATTCGAACGAAATTTATATTATAAAGCTGAAGAGTTTGTTTGTTGAAACGCAAATACATAGACGTTCTTTGGTGCCAATGGCACGTCTCCAATTGGTGTCGAGCTTTAATATATAAGGTCTTACAAGGTCATGCAATTCATCAAAAGTGGTTTGACTCATGTGAAAATACGTAAAAAATCGGTCCTCGTATGAACGCAGCTCTTTACACAAATGGTGGTACTCTCCAAACATATCTCGTTTCATATTTATGTCGTGAACCCAAATCCTTTTGGGTTTGCGTTGTTTGCGTTTTTTCTTTTGGTACATTGGTAATAAAAGAAGAATTTCTTCTTCGTCGCTGTCGGACATGATGTATAACGTGAATATCGCTTTTGGTGTCACACCGGCTACGTTATCGCTACCTTCGGCGACCTTCCCGCCGCGGGCGGCGGGAAGGTCGCCCTGTGTGACGTGGTACGTACCGCTATCGCTTCGTATCGCTATCGCTACCGGATCGCTATCGCTGTCGGATCGCTGTGTGTGACCCGGCTTTACGTTGTAAAAAAATACAACTCGTGATATCGTATCGCTATCGCTACGGTATCGCTACGCTATCGCTTTCCCTGTGTGACAGCTTGTACCGACTGCCGTAGAACACAGCGCCCGCGCCCGCCGCCCGTCTCGCGCTGCGGCGCGATATTACCGCAAAGCGATCTTCTGTTTGTCGTCCGAATCTTGTCGCGCGGGAGAGCGTATCGTATCGTATCGCTATCGCTAGCTGTGTGACAGGTTGCATACAAATTCGAACATTACAAAAAATATCGTCCCGCGTCGCTATCGCTTTGTCGCGGCGGGAGGCGTCAGTGTGACCCGGCTTTTAGCGAACATATGACGTAAATACTATCTTTCTAAGTTCATTTTTAAATTTATACATTTTGTTATGAAATACATCAATTGTGTCGTGGTATTTTTTATGAATTTCGTTATATTGGCGACACATTCTCACTATAGGGTTATATAGTTAGAACTATTGTAAGTGACTTGGCAGATAATGAAACGAATAGAATGAGGGGATTCGTTTTATGGAATATTTTGATGTTTCCCAGGTTGCAAGCCAAAGAAGGTCTGCGCGGATGGTACGGTGTTCAGGAACGCTTCCAGTACGGAATGCTTGCAGCGAGCCAAATGCAACGTGTGCATGACGTCACCGGACGGGACACCGATAGCCGAGGGAGGGGTGGTCACGGAGGACAAGTGTCACAGGTGCATCTGTTCCAAACATCAGTTGGTCTGCACCGGCCAGCCCTGCTCCACCGAAACTGTGAGTCTATTTTTAACACGCTGTTAATAGCTTCACTTGTAACTACGAGTATGTATGTAAGAAAAATTTGGAATCTTAATTTGACCCACTTTCCGGTCTTCGATTAGGATGAAATTTTGCACACGCTCTAAATTCTGCTGACATTGCATGACTAGCTAAGAAACGTCATTACAAATCCAATATGGCGGCCTCCCCAAGATGGCGGACTGGCTGTTTGAAACCCACGCCCATGATAAGGGTATCAAATAGAATGGGTTTGCTGTCAGGAATACGAAAAAAATAGTCGCGCGACTTAAATCGAACATGGCGGACATCCAAGATGGCTTTTGTAATTTTTAGTGCGTGTTCAAAGCGTGTTTTTTTAAACTATTATTATTATTATTAAGCTAACGTTTATCTGCTTTGTATGTTCGTTTCGAACTTGAATAAACCTGAATGAATCTGATCACAGGTAGTGTGGGTTTCAGTGCAGACTGACAAAACATTGCCCACGTGGTCCTTTTCGTGTCTCTATTTAAGCAGTGCGTAGGCGGGTGTTCGCGATAACGAAACAGTTACCTGTAATTTGTAACTTGGTAAAGTACTTGGTTACAATAACGTAACTTATCAATCAACTATTGAAAACTTAATATTAACGAAATTTTACAAAAAATGTTTATTTGCACATAAAATTTTAGTACAGTATACCCCCACCGAACAAGCTAAACAAATCTGTTTATTCGTTCCTCTGTGCCCTTCTAAATATTCAACATGAAGACTGATTTTGACGAAAGTTGTGAGTGAATTGGTCTACGTAAGTGTAATAAATTGTGACAAGATCGAACAAAAAACACGCAGCGTCGAGTCAAACATGATTAATCAGGAACATACACAGCAGCCTCAAGTATATTTAAACAAGAACTCAATGACATAGAAAAATTACTCGCAAGTGCTTAAATACTAATGCGAGGGGCGTTAGTATTTTAACAACTATGCTTGTATGCCGCCATTGTATCGCGTGATACTTCCAACATAGCGGGTAGGTTTGAAACTGGGCGGAACAGCAGCCAGATGACGATGCTGTGGGGAACGTTTTTACGCAAAGATTTCCATAACACTGAGACGGCGGGTGTGTTGGATTCCACACCACCAACAACGGCGTCCCTACCGACTAAAACCCTCACAGATTTCCGGCATGGCTTGCCGCCATCACACTCGATCACACCGGGCTTCTGATGAGAATGAGGATGGACGGAGGACGATGCTTCCATTACAAAATACAGGGACTTCATTCGTTTACATGATTAATTTGGGCAATGCGTGTATTGGACATTAGCAAAGTATAGGCGTAAACGCTTGAGAGTGAATACGAGTAAATCATTCGCATAGCCCCACTAGCGAGCGTAAGCAATTTATGCAATTAATTTGCTAGTTTAAACGTAATAATAACGGACACAATATTATTTGTACTTCTGTACCAGTTAATTGTAGGCGTCCTGTAGAGGTTCTTAATTCTTTAGAGATTAGGAATAAAATAAGATGACTTATCTGAGATAAAACGGAAATTATATTTTGCGAAACGTTTTCAGCCCCCAGTGACCCCTCCAACACAGCAAACCACACCGACCCAAAACGAACAGCCGTGGAAGTGCGTGAACGGATGGACCCCATGGTTGAGCCAATCCACGCCCCAGATCGGATCCAATGGATTTTCTGAGGAGTTGGAACCTCTGCCAAAACCCAAGGATCTGGTGAGTACTTATACTTACTCTATTAAGAGTTTCCGGCAACAGTCTCTTCAAGATTGACAAATAAGATGGAAGCTTCATGGTAAGCATAATATCTACTCGTACTATCAATACTGCGTTGTGCTCGCTATAAGACGTAGTAATTTTTGTCCTGTAATTTTACGGCAAAAATTGGCGTTTAAGGGATGAGTAGCATTACGCTGCACTCATTACTTTTTTTATAGTATAGAGCGACAATACGAGCAGGATATGTCCCCATGGTAAGCAACATGCCTACCTATAACAGCACAGTCACACGCAGCTATTGGAACATGAAGAGCCCAAATCATTACCTAGCACCGGAGTGCGATCCTCACCCAGAGTTATAAGGTATTTTATCTTTTAGCCCAGTAATTTCTCTGGAAAAATTGCCCTTCAAACCGGAACATAGTAATGTTTGCACACTGCTGCTTGGCGGCAGAATATCTAACTGGCAAAGGCGTGGTACTACCCCAGGTGGACTCTGCACTACCACTACTAAAATTACCACCACTTCTACATAATTTGGTTTATATTTATGTCCTGTAATATCTCTGTTTATAATGCCCTTCAAACCGGAACACAGAAACGCGTATACATAGCCGTATTAAGACAGGTGACGTAAGTAATGTGATTTCTTTTGATGGAAGTAGTGATAAAAAATTCACATGCGGAAGTACAATATTTTTGTCAGCTATTTTACTTACAAGAAGTTATGAGAAAACATTACTGTATTCCGGTTTGAAGGTCAGTGTTTCTGAAAAAAATACTGGACAAATCAATAATATACCATCTATCTAAGGGTGACGAGCAGTCCCTATGCAGTGATTTGAACTCTTCATTTTTAATTCCCCATCTTATTCGAAAAGGCAAATGTCGTCTAATGTTATGCCGTAAGACAGCTTATAATTAGATTTTGAGATTTAATCTAACTTGTACCTGCAACTACAGTTATTATGATCTTTTCTTGCTCACCATAATCTCATCATTTTTACAGCAATTGGGCTTCGCGATGTGCTTGCCAGAAATGATGACGAACATAGAGTGCCGCACCGTTGGTTCACACCGGTCCCCCAAGGCGACCGGCCTCGACGTCGAGTGCAGCCTGGAACGAGGGCTAGTCTGCAAGGACAAAGTCGCATGCCCAGACTTCGAAATTAGAGTCAAGTGCCTTTGTACAGGTAGGTCTTCTCCATCGTCAGACCACACTCGACCACTGCTGGATATAGGTCTCTGCAACAACACGCCACTATTCGGCCCTATTCGCGATCTAAATTTCCAACCCACATCGGCTGCTTTCTGCAAAATCGTCACTTTGTCAAGTCCTACTGATTTGTTTGCATTAAAAACCCTTCTAACACAACGGTTATTGAGTATGTGAGAGATCTGACTAACCTACTGCCCCTTCAGTTTCATTCAGCTCAGCTGAGGTCATTGCAAATTTAAACTTCGTTCGCTGAGCGACGCTGAACTTATGGACCGCTTTCACTGTCAGTGTATGTGTGTGTGTGTGTGTTTCAGCATTTCTTTGGATATTCTCGGATATTTTCTTAAATTTTCTAAACATAAGTAAATACATAATAGCCTATTCTAGGGATTTCTATCACATGGTAAGAGTCATCCACTAATATCATCGGATTTAATCTAACTTCGGGCGACATTTTAGTAGTTACACCACACTTTTGTTTTAGCTTAAAGAATATTTTCAGATAAAACAGCAGATTTTTTAATTTTTGATTCAGACAGAAACAAGTTTATTAGATAGAGAGATCAAAACACTTTACTGTGACACAAAAACAAAAGTAATTACAGTAAAACGCTTATTATGAATCAGCACCACAAATAACGACCTTACTACTGAAAGCAATCTCTTCCAGGGAGTTCAAAGGAAATTCCACTACATTTAAGGTTAGGCGAGGAATATTATGCGAAATGTAAAAATTAAATCAATGCCGACAATGGGTTATACTTATTGACATAAATAGCCACTCTTCGTTGAAAATTCGAAAATCAATCTTTCAATTAAATACAAACAGTAAATCTTGAGAAACCCTGTGAACAGGATTTTACTTTTTAAACATATGTAATATTACGATCAATATTGTCCCTTACAGAAGTGCCACCGCAAACCACGACCCACATACCTGGAAACCCAACACAGACCACAACCGAAAATCCCGAAGAGACGCCAAGCACAACACAGCCCACAACCAAAAATCCTGGAGTGACGCCAAACACAACTCAGCCCACAACCGAAAAGCCAGGAGTAACGCCAAGCACAATACAGCCCACAACCAAATACCCGCCAGGATTGACGCCAAACGCAACACAACCCACAACCAAAAACCCAGGAGTGACGCCAAACACAACTCAGCCCACAACCGAAAACCCAGGAGTGACGCCAAGCACAATACAGCCCACAACCAAATACCCACCAGGATTGACGCCAAACGCAACACAGCCCACAACCAAAAATCCTGGAGTGACGCCAAACAGAACTCAGCCCACAACCGAAAAGCCAGGAGTAACGCCAAGCACAATACAGCCCACAACCAAATACCCGCCAGGATTGACGCCAAACGCAACACAACCCACAACCAAAAACCCAGGAGTAACGCCAAACACAACTCAGCCCACAACCGAAAACCCAGGAGTGACGCCAAGCACAATACAGCCCACAACCAAATACCCACCAGGATTGACGCCAAACGCAACACAACCCACAACCAAAAACCCAGGAGTGACGCCAAACACAACTCAGTCCACAACCGAAAACCCAGGAGTGACGCCAAACACAACACAGCCCACAACCGAAAATCCCGGAGTGACGCCAAACACAACATGTCCCCCGGGGCAGCAATACCGCGCTTGTGTATACCCCTGTGAACAACTTTGTGACAGCTTCAAGAAAACGCTCATGCAGAAAGGCAGATGCATTGGAAAGGAGGTAATTTTTATACGTGAATAAAGCTTTTCTGTTCATACTATTTTGAACTACTGATTTAAAACGGCGATGAACCGGCTATCACGATTCGAACTCTAGTTATTGATTCTTGATGCGATTTCACAAAATTTACCAAGTGAAATAGGGATCCGGACTGGGTTAAAAATAAATAATTATAATCAGTCTGTCAGGTAGATTATGGAAAAATGGGGGACATACATAAAATTCGTATGTTTTGTTTTATCCAATTATGAAAAATTTACAGAGATATAGATTATCAAATTTCTAGAGTGAGCTCGTGGTCGTGAGGTCGTGAGTCGTGACGCCACTCGTGGGTAAAAATCGTACCCACAAATAAAGCCACTCGAAACTTCTAAGCGTATCTGTGTAGCGCTGTATCTGTTTAGCGCTGTATCTGTGTAGCGCTGTATCTTCGTCATTTTTAGTTTGTGAAACAAGACAAGACAAAGAAAAATTTTGCAATCTAACTGACGGACTAATTAGACATTTTTTTAGGATTACTATAGCCTATTTGATATGGAAATTTTCATCGTTTAAGATTTCAAAGAAATACCCAAATTAAGTATGATTTTGTGTTTCCATAGAAATGCGTGGAGGGTTGCGTGCCCACGATCTGCGCGGCGGGTCGGTTCTGGCGTGACGAGCGCAGTTGCGTGCAGAAGGACGACTGCCCCTGTCTTTATAATGGAAACATCATTCAGGTACGTAGAAATTCCATCGCCTTGGGATCAACTTTCTGCCACAAGTATCATCACTACGTAACAGAGATATGATAATAATAATTTCTTTTATTTGTATTCGTACTCCTCCGAGAAGGCCCAACCGATTTTAATGAAATTTTTTGAAGTGAAAACTTCTTTCGGCGATTTGAGCCCTTTTTTATATATGAACATCTGAATCTGGATGTGTGAAATCTTGTGAGTTCACGTAACTGACGATAATACCAGTATTTTATTAAATATTAGATTCAATATTAAAATTCTTAGATATGATTTTTCACTTTTATTGGTAGTCTCCATGACGCCTGCCAAGATTTTTCGTGGGCTGTGAATTGACCTCAAGCATGACACTCGGAAATTATAGATTTCTTCGGGTAAACTCGGGGCCATGGCCATTGGCTATTTAGAAATACGTCAGCATTTTCCATTGGCCACGCCCTCCGGTTTCACCCACGTAATTTCCAAAGTGAGCTATCAAATTCTGAGTTATAAGTTTACACTTCTATCGACAGTTTCTATGACCGCCAATTGACAATTTAATTGGTGGCCTTATTGCTAACAGCAATTTCTTCTAGGCAACCGTGCCTATTGATATTTCCTTCGGTTGATCATTTATGAAGTAGAACAACGTTTGCTGGTCGATAAATTAAAAGTTACTTAGTGTTCGGAATGGCGGCGCTTGCATCGTCGTAACTTTGATTAACAGCTCCAAAGTTGAAATAAAGCTGATCCAAAAATGACCGTAGTTCACCTACGATTCCGTAATATTGTAAAACTATATAACTATAATTATTACTGTTTGTTTGTTTGAAAGTGCTAATCTCAGGAACTACTAGACCGATCTCAAAACATCTTACACCGTTGGATATATACGTGATCCCTGAGTGCTATGTCTATAGCACTAGTCTAGTAGTTCCTGAGATTAGCACTTTCAAACAAAAAACCTTTTTAGCTATACAGGGTTATTGGTAATCAGCCTGCATCCTTTTAAGGGGATGTTAGGTACATTCAATACGTCAACTTTTGTTCTACAGTTTAAAAAAAATGTTTTTTTTCTTTTACAAAATAAATAAAAAGTGCATTTGCACGGTCTAAAAGTATCGAACTCTTTGTAACAATTCGTAACGAGAGCGCGTACGCTCTTTAACGCGCAAAAAATGATGTACCGATGTGAATAAACACTAAAAAGTCGCTAAACAGTACAAAAAAGGTTGTTTGTTTAAATATACAGAACATGCCCATAAACGGATGCAGGCTGATTACCAGTAACCCTGTATAATAACTATTAGTATATGTAAAGCAAAACCATGTTAAGCGACATTTTATACTAGCATTTTTTGGGCATATTCCCGAAATCCCCTTAGGTTTTCCCCTGCCAGAGGATTTTGATTTGATAGAATTTGTGGATTTTTCTTTCGTATTTCACAGGCAGGGGATTGTTGAACGAAACGTCTGCACATCAATATAGTATTATGTAAACCTACCTAATCACAGGATTTATGTACAAAAATTCCACAAATCCCCTGGCAGGGGAAAAAAGCAGGGGCAGGGGCCTAAAGGGATTTCGAGAATAAGCCATTGTACTTAACTTTCGTATTCTTATAAAATTACTTAATCGCAGTTTAAATGAAAAATAAAAATTGCATTCTAATTACAAACTCTGAGACCACCTCCTACTTCTTCTATTTCAATCAAAGATAGATTTCAATCTTCTAATAGTTTTAGTTTCTGACATTTTTGTAGGAGTGAGCCAGTAATTTTTTCATTTTAACAGACTTCAAAAAAGGAGGATTTTTTCAGCGCATGTTTTTTTTGTGTATATTTTACACGATAGCTCCATTTGTAAATCGATTTTGATAGTTATTTTTTGAATAAAGGTCAGATGCTTTCTTCAGAGGCGGTTTTTGAAATATCAAAGTTAGACTAAAATTTGCGTACCTTTATCTGGGCAATGTAATGGTAGATTTCATAAACATGAAGTGTGTTTTAGATTGTCGGAGTTAAATTTCAAATTTAAGTTGGTTTATTTTTTGGAGAAAATTAAATCTGTCCTAATATTTATAATACTGAAGAGGTGTTTTGTTTAGATGCGCTAATCTCAAGAACTGCTATACCAATTTCAAAAATTCTTTCACCGTTTAATATGTACGGGATCATTGAGTCAAACGGGCTACACTTTGTCCCACGGGCAAATCCAGAGCAGACTGCTAGTTATATAAATATAGATTTTGGTTGTGATACAAGTACCTTGTATATGTGTAGCCGGGAGCCGTGGTGACGGACGTGGACGGCTGCCAGACGTGCCAGTGCCTGCACAACGAGTTCCAGTGCGACTCCTCCGACTGTGCCTCCATCGTCGTCACCCCCACCACCCCAACGATACCTAGTTTACCACTCTACGGCTGTGCGCCAAAGGAGTAAGTTTAAACATACTATGACTATTCATTTCTCAGTCATTATACTTTATTGGAGCGAAAACTTCTTACTTTTACACAAAAAGTGCTCAACTTCACCACTTTGATCACTTTTTAGGTAAACAAAACAAAAAACATGGAACTCGCTTCATTGTCACCTAACGGTTTCCGAAATATTTTTTCTTTTATTCCAGTGCCATTTGCAGTTTTAGCGTACGACTACGTTAAGTGAGCTATTAAAATCTAAGTGATAAGTTTTCATTTCTGTTGACAGTCTCTATAACTGCCGATTTCAGACAAACTATTTAAGCTGCCAATTTTAGAGAACTCGAGCAAATTTTTTAATGATACTAAAGCTCCCCAGGAACTGTTTGAATTGTCATACGCCTTGTATTTGCCCTGCATCGCGCAACGCCATGTATGCCTCAACAGCAACTCACGCCGAAATGCGTTCTAAATCGCGCAATCACAGTTTTCTGGCACAAATGAACGTATAAAAGTACCAATAATCCTGCCCACTGTGGTAGCCTGCTTGCAAAAACATCCGAATCGTGACATCGTAGATTTGAATCCCACCTGCACTTTTGAGTATTTCTCCGAAGCAAGTGAATATAATTTGTCATCGCTCTGGCGTTTAGCTATAGAGGTGAAATAAAACATCGTAAAAAAACCTAAAGCTTTAGTAGTGAAAGAAAACAAAGAAACCAACAATATCCCAAGGAAGACACATCGTTCAAAGGCAAGCGTCATCCACCAAACGGCATTTAGCCAACGTAGTACCTGAAAGGGAGTGGTTTATTAGTTCCTTTTCAGACTGCTTAACTTTACGTATGTACTTTGAAAGTTGTCTCCATGCATTAGATATAGCCCGTTGTACTAGGTAGTCTCGCTTCTACTTCTACGCGAATGCATACCTCAATGAAACGCAGGGCATGGTATCCGAGGCATGATTTATTATCCAAAGTAAAAAAATACATTCTATTCCTAATAAACAAACCGTTTGCGCCATTTAAACATGACTAACTCCATCTAATGTTCGTTGACGGAACTAAACTTCAACTTCATTAATACCGGTAGAAGCCACATCACCTCACTTCCCAATTGTCTTAAGCCTACCTGTATGTACCTACGTGTTTACCATACATTGAACGCATTCGCTTTCTCACAGTTTGATAAGCCTGTTATGGGATTCTGAGACCCTCCCGGCATCATCGTTCACCGCATCATCGGTTTCCGACAACATGCATCTGCCGCAGTATGCAGTGCTCGATGGACAAAATGACGACGTAAATGGTATGGGATCACTTTATCTGCTACACATCAATCTTTATTTTTAACACGCTTTTATCTACTTGATATGTATGTTTAATAGACTACAGGCCCGTGAACAAAATTTATGGGTCAAATGAAGCACCAGGAGACCTATGTAGGATGATAGAAAGATATAAATTAATAAGATTCAGCGCTATGCCGTCACTTGTAAGCTGTCCGAAGAGTGCAGTTGAAGAGGGGGAGTTGCAACCCTCGACCATTTCTCCTTGTCGCATGATTTTTGTACGGCATTGCGGAATAATGGATAAGAAGAGATATTTTGAATTAAACTTTATTACTTTATACCCTTCTATCATCTTACATACATAGGTCTCTTGGTGGTTTATTTGACTCATAAATTTTGTTCACGGGCCTGTAGTCTCTCAGGGATCAGTTCGAGTATCTCGGCAAACAGTCTTCTTTTTTATAGTATAGAATGATGAAATGAGCAGGTTTCATGATGCTACATGCCTGCCCACTATAGCACAGTGAAACGCAACTATTGAAACATACATTTAACTAATGATTTTGTGCGTACTGTTGGTTTTTATTTAGAATAGGTTTGCAACGACAATGTAGTCTACAGTAGAGCGTGCTTACATAAAGGAAACTTTTTACTATTTAAATTTACTATTGGGGTGTTTTATCTCTTAGCCCGATAATTTCTCTGAAAAAAATGCCCTTCAAACTGGAACACGGTAATGTTTGCACACTACTACTTTTGGGGAAGAATAACTCGCAACAGTGTGGTACTTCCCCAGGCGACCTCTGTAAAGAACCTTACCAGTACAACACATTCCACAACCCATCGTAGAAAGCATTGAAAGAATCAGTAACTATTAACTAGACTGCGGACAAAGGCTTAACGCCTTGCAATCCCATAAAAAAGGCAATACAGATTAGATCGTGCAGATCAGCTGTACACTCTTCGAAATATATCCGATAAGCAAGCCACTTTGCGGTGGGGCTCAAGACTTTGAAATATTTTACTTACAACGCTATTGCTGCCTATAAGCCTTAATAGTAGTTAGGATACATTTCTGTCTAAACTATGTACTTCTAGAAGAAATTTAGAAGTAGTTAAATAATACTGTCGTAATCATCAAGGATTGTAATGTTTCAAAGGTGCTAGCTGGACCCCGGCGAGCGACGACAGTGCTCCTTACATCCAAGTGGAACTGCTTCGTCGCCAGTTGGTGTACGGAGTGGAGGTTCAGGGCTCTCCCAATGAAGACCAGTACGTCACCAGCTACCAAGTGCTGTACGGCGACGATGGAAAGACCTTCACAACGGTTAAAGGACCTGATGGAAAACCCATGGTAAATAGGATTTTGTGTCTTTTTCCTACAGTACTGTATGTACCCTTATCAACAAAGCTGATAGAGGCTCAACAAAACCGCTTTGGGAATTATTTCCAAGATATAAAATGGTTTGAAAAAGTAAAACTAAATATTTAGATCGTGGATTAAGCACCATAATTGGTTACTTACGACAATTAGGAAAAAATAATCCATAGCCTTCCGTTTCCTACTGATGGAGAAATGCCTCTCTTTTATAACGCCATCTTCCACAGACCTATGCCAATTGACCAGCTTGGACTCGTGATAAATATATCGTTGACTCATCTTGCAGCTGGACGTCCTACACTCCGCTTACCTGATCTCGGCCACCACTCAGTCACTACTCTATTTTATCCGTTTAAACCACGTCTAGCTACGTGACGAGCCCCACTACACTTGAGATGTTTGATTTTTAATATTGACAACGTAACTTCACTTAATTGCTACTTGAATATGATAGACTAGCTGAACGCGCGCGCGTTGCTACGCCATCTATCGAAAATCGATCGTACCAATTCAAATTTTGAACAAATTCGGTTACTTTAGGTTCTAATGACGCAGCCTTTAAAATATGACATCCTGTCACGCAACGAAAGCTCTCAAAAAGCAATATTTTTTCCTGTTTTTGTTACATTTTTCATTCCTGCTCTCCTCCTGTTGATAGTAGCGTAATGTTAAATAGCCTATAGCCTTCCTCGATAAATTGACTATCCTACAAAGAAAGAATCGTTCAATTCAGACCAGTAGTTCCAGAGATCCTTGCGTTCAAACAAACAAACAAACATACAAACAAACAAACAAACTCTTCAGTTTTATAATTGCTACTTGAATATGATAGATGTGCACCGCTATCTTGCCTGTTGTTAAGAGAGACGATGCGGTCTGCGATGGAGCATAGTACATAGAAAACAACATTGTAAAGTGGTACTTGTGTAGAGGTAGGACTCTTTGCCTATTCTGCCTGGGAAACTACCCTACCTTTCGTAGTTATTCTAATTAAAGTAATGTGAAAACATAATTGCTTGCGGTTTGAACGACAAATTGGCATCCCCCTGCGCAGAAACTGCCCCTAAGGCCAACTTAACACGCTCGATCATCTTTAGTCTCAGTGGTTTGTTGCCCATGTTTATAATCTTCTTTTCCTTGCAGATTTTCGACGGTCCAAAATCCAGTGAAGACGTATCACGAGCCATCATCTCGCCTTCAGTATTGGCCAAATTTGTGCGCATACGACCGTTGTCTTGGCACGGCAAGCCTACCGTACGAATAGACGTACTTGGTTGTATCGCTCCACATACAACTACTCCAAATATTTCTACCACCCCGTCGACTGGAGGCCCGACAACGAAGCCTCCTGGAAGTGGCACCACTCGGCCACCTGGTAATGGCACCACTGTGCCACCTGGAGGTCAAACAACGAAGCCACCTGGTAATGGCACCACTGTGCCACCTGGAGGCCCAACAACGAAACCACCTGGTAGTGGCACCACTGTGCCACCTGGAGGCCCAACAACGATGCCACCTGGTAGTGGCACCACTGTGCCACCTGGAGGTCAAACAACGAAGCCACCTGGTAATGGCACCACTGTGCCACCTGGAGGCCCAACAACGATGCCACCTGGAGGCCCAACAACGGTGCCACCTGGAGGCCCAACCACGAAGCCACCTGGCAGTGGCACCACTCTGCCACCTGGAGGCCCAACAACGAAACCACCTGGTAGTGGCACCACTGTGCCACCTGGAGGTCAAACAACGAAGCCACCTGGTAATGGTACCACTGTGCCACCTGGAGGCCCAACAACGATGCCACCTGGCAGTGGCACCACTCTGCCACCTGGAGGCCCAACAACGAAACCACCTGGTAGTGGCACCACTGTGCCACCTGGAGGTCAAACAACGAAGCCACCTGGTAATGGTACCACTGTGCCACCTGGAGGCCCAACAACGATGCCACCTGGCAGTGGCACCACTCTGCCACCTGGAGGCCCAACAACGAAACCACCTGGTAGTGGCACCACTGTGCCACCTGGAGGCCCAACAACGAAGCCACCTGGTAGTGGCACCACTGTGCCACCTGGAGGTCAAACAACGAAGCCACCTGGTAATGGCACCACTGTGCCACCTGGAGGCCCAACAACGATGCCACCTGGAGGCCCAACAACGGTGCCACCTGGAGGCCCAACAACGAAGCCACCTGGTAATGGCACCACTGTGCCACCTGGAGGTCAAACAACGAAGCCACCTGGTAATGACACCACTGTGCCACCTGGAGGCCCAACAACGATGCCACCTGGAGGCCCAACAACGATGCCACCTGGAGGACCAACCACGAAGCCACCTGGCAGTGGCACCACTCTGCCACCTGGAGGCCCGACAACGGTGCCACCTGGAGGCCCAACAACGGTGCCACCTGGAGGCCCAACAACGGTGCCACCTGGAGGCCCAACAACAAACCCACCTGGTAGTGGCACTACTCTGCCACCTGGAGGCCCAACAACAAACCCACCTGGTAGTGGCACTACTCTGCCACCTGGAGGCCCAACAACGAAACCACCTGGTAGTGGCACCACTGTGCCACCTGGAGGTCAAACAACGAAGCCACCTGGTAATGGCACCACTGTGCCACCTGGAGGCCCAACAACGATGCCACCTGGAGGCCCAACAACGATGCCACCTGGAGGCCCAACAACGGTGCCACCTGGAGGCCCAACCACGAAGCCACCTGGTAGTGGCACCACTGTGCCACCTGGAGGCCCAACAACGATGCCACCTGGAGGCCCAACAACGGTGCCACCTGGAGGCCCAACAACGAAGCCACCTGGTAGTGGCACCACTATGCCACCTGGAGGTCAAACAACGAAGCCACCTGGTAATGGCACCACTGTGCCACCTGGAGGCCCAACAACGATGCCACCTGGAGGCCCAACAACGGTGCCACCTGGAGGCCCAACAACAAACCCACCTGGTAATGGCACCACTGTGCCACCAGGAGGCCCAACAACGATGCCACCTGGAGGCCCAACAACGATGCCACCTGGAGGCCCAACAACGGTGCCACCTGGAGGCCCAACCACGAAGCCACCTGGCAGTGGCACCACTCTGCCACCTGGAGGCCCAACCACGAAGCCACCTGGCACTGGCACCACTCTGCCACCTGGAGGCCCGACAACGCAGCCGCCTACTACACGTAAGTATCGACAGAGATCCACACAGAAAATTTTAATTTAGCATCCTTTATTTATAATACTTTCACAGTACTTTTACGACTGAGACAAAAGCCAGCAAAAGTACGCGACGCGTACTCCTGCTGTGGGGCTCATTTTGAAATACCAAATAAAATCTATATATATAAAAGCGAAAGGTCACTCATCAAGGAATCTCAGAAACTACAAATGCTAGGAATTTTGCATGGAGGTCCCTTTTAGCACGTAAGCGCTCGCTAAGACGGGGTTTTGCAAAATTCAACCCCTAAGAGGGTGAAACAAGGGATGAACGGTTGTATGAAAATTCGTCATTTTCAACGTTATCAAATGTTGTATGTAGACACTTGACACGAAGCAATTAAATATTTGTTCTATCAATTTTGTAATTTCGAACTGTACGGGGGTGAAATCGGGGTTAAAATGGGGGATGAATGTCAATATAGAACTTCTCAACCGTTGAAGATAAAACCATGAAACTCGGTATATATAGACACTTGTCACGAAGCAAACGAATGGTTGTTCTACCAATTTTGTAATTTCGAACTGTACGGGGATGAAATTGGGGTTGAAATGGGGATGAATGTCAATATGGAAGTTCCCAACCGTTAAAGATAAAACCATGATACTTTGAATATAGACACTTGACACAAAGCAAATAAATGTTTTTTGTAGCAATTTTGTAATTTTGAACTGTACGGGGATGAAATTGGGGTAGAAATAGGGGATGAATGTCAACATGGAAGATCCCAACCGTTGAAGATAAAACCATGAAACTCTTTATATAGGAACTTGGCACGATGCCAATAAATGTTTGTTCTAGCAACTTTGTAATTTCGAACTGTATGGGGATGAAATTTGAGTTGAAATGGGAGAAGAATGTGTCTTACACTTTCACACCTAAACAACTGAACCGATTTTGATGAAATTATGTTGTTATAAGCTGTTTTTAGTAACCGTAAATATGTCTGGGTATAAATATAGGTATTTATTTCGCGCGGACGAAGTCGCGGGTAACAGCTAGTATTGGATATTTTTGTCATCCAAATGACAACTTTGGAGTTGTGTTATTCAATGAAAAACTCTTTTTTTTTTGTTTGTTTATTATACAATTTTTCACTCCAGCCAGAAAATGGCTTATTCCACAAGTCCCCTTAAATTTTCCCCTGGCAAGGGATTTGTGGAATTTCTGTCCATAAATCCTCTGTGATATTTGGGAAAGGGATCCGTGGACAAAAATTCCACAAATCCACTGACAATCAATCTGTGGAATAAGCTGTGAAAATGACTAAATGCTTTGCGCATTATTATGGTTTCAGTTAATTCTGTTGGCGTCAAATAAACTTATTTCTAACTAGAATCATATTAGCCAAAGAATAGGTAAATATATGTTAGGTATGTAAACTCTGTGACAATCACTCATTTTAGGTTTGACACCATGTTTTCTAGTTTCTTGTTTTTAAGGTAAGGTTTTAATATTATGACGTGAAAAGAAAATTACAAAATTAGGCGCAACGCAAATTAAAAAAAAAAACACCGAAGAGGTCCCTAGTCTGAGTTTTTAACAAATTTAAAAAGCTTTATGATTAATTCGAATGAAAAAGCTTAATGATGAAAAGGTAGAAGTATAGATTTAATGATACAGTATAAAGTCTGTATAAGTCCCTTGAGGACTGTGCATTATTTTGACGTTATAGATTCCATTAGTATTTTTGCGTAAAGAGTGTATGAGAGAATATGTATTCACACAAACTTTTACGTGCTTTCACGTTTACTTATAAATTTTAATCAAGTATTGTTGAATATTTTTCACACAACACTGTCTATCCCCAAATTATTAAGCAATGGCTCTCATATAAGAGCCAAATAGCTGATATAACACTTATAATAACATATTAAATATATGTTTATACACACGGAACATATTACAATCTTACGAAAGTATTAAAAAAATAACTTTTTTTAAACCTAAATGTGTTTTTTATCATCATGAAGACCAATGCAAAGAAAGTCTAATGCATGGACATACATACCTGCTTAAAAAAAACGAAAAAAAAAATTGCCGCCTAAGAAACGCCCGCAAAGTTATGTTTGTTGGTTTTTGAAGTCATGGTTCTTTTTGGAACCACGGTAGGAAGTAGATAGTAGGATTGCTGGCCTATCTTCTTAATCTTCTTAATATATATAAATCTCCTGTCACGATGTTTGTCCGCGATGGATTCCTAAACTACTGAACCGATTTTAAATTAAATTGGCACACCGTGAGCAGTCTGGTCCAACTTGAGAGATAGGATAGTTTTTTTTCGATTAATAGTCCTTATATGACGAAATCCGAGCGAAGCCGGAACGGGCCGCTAGTATATTATAGATGTTTGTTTCAGCTGAATGCCCGGAGGCAAAGTGCCCGCCCGGCTACCGAGTATCATTCACGAGTCCCCGCCCCCGCAACCCCTGGTGGCAAAGCATTCTGCCATGGCGAAACGAAAAATCCAACCCTGGCAACACTAAGGGCGGAAACACGAAAGGAGGAGGAACCAAGGGAGGTAATAAATAAACACAAATATTGGTAGACATTTCTAGCACGGTCGGGGCAGACATTGAAATAGAAAAAATTCCGGGGAGCGATATTTTTTTTGAAACGTCGGGGAGGGTTGTTGGAAGTATAAATCTCGATTTTCTAACTAATCTCGGTAGAGGGTTCGCCGCCATCTTGTTTTAAAGTTTTTGTGAAATAACTCGTTCATTTTCAACTTTAGAGCAAAAATGATGGTTACTAAAGTTGTTGGAAATTTAATTTCTCACAAGTTTGCTTCATATAGTTTTTACGCTAGGATCAATATTTGCAGAGTTATACTATCAAGTTTATCAAAAAAATCGTAATGGGTGGAATTTTATTTTCTTCAACTTCGGTTCTCGCACTTTTTAGGGTTCCGTACCCAAAGGGTAAAAACGGAACCCTATTACTGAGACTTGGCTGTCCGTCCGTCCGTCCGTCCGTCTGTCACCAGATTGTATCTCAAGAACGGTGATAGCTAGACAGTTGAAATTTTCACAGATGATGTATTTCTATTGCCGCTGTAACAACAAATACTAAAAATAAAGTAAGTAAAAAATGTGCGAGAACCAAAGTTGAAGAAAATAAAATTGCACCCATTACGATTTTTTTGATAAACTTGATAGTATAACTCTGCAAACATTGATCCTAGCGTAAAAACTATATGAAGCAAACTTGTGAGAAATTAAATTTCCAACAACTTTGGTGACCATCATTTTTGCTCTAAAGTTGAAAATGAACGAGATATTTCACAAAAACTTTAAAACAAGATGGTGGCGAACCCTCTACCGGGATTAGTTAGTAAATCGAAATTTATACTTCCAACAACCCTCTCCGACGTTTCATAAAAAAAAATCGCTCCCCGGATTTTTTTCTATTTCAGGCTAGTTTTATGTCTATCTCGACTGTACTATTCACACAGAACGCCATCTGAGCCCAAACTAAAACAAAAAAATCTATCTGTGGTGTGCCACTTCAAAAAAACATCCAACCGATTTTTGACGTGATAACGTCTTATAATTCGATGAAGCCGGCTGCACGCCCGCAAAACTGTAACGTTCCGCCGTTACCGTTAGTTCGTCTTCCGTGCCATGCGGACGAAGCTGAGCGCTGAGGGCGCCACCCGCCGAGTCGAGCGGTATCACTACTCGCGCTATCAGCGTACTGATTTCTTAAGACGTTGTCACGTTCTATCGTTAGTAAACCGACTTTACAGACAACCATTTTTTTCTTGTATAAATCGAGCATGTTTTATAAACATACAAATAAAATATCTGTATTTAACCTAGTTTTCACAGGCTAATAAAGCATTGTATACGCACAGGGTCACCTCCGGGACAAGTGTACGTGCCAGTGCCGAGTCCTGAGCCGACACCGGCGCCTGCGCAGGAATGCCCGCCGTTCCGCTGCGTGCCCGCCTTCCCCCCGCGCCCGCCGCACTCCCCGCCCGTGCCCTGCCCGGCCGCCTCCTGCCCGCCGGGGTACACCGCCCGCCTCGACTATATCAATTACGGCTACAATGATGCATGCCCTCAGTAAGTACCCTTATTATAAAGCTGAAGAGTTTGTTTGAACGCGTTAATCTTAGGAAATACTGGACCGATTTCAAAAAATCTTTCATGATTATTATGTCCATATCCGGACGTAATCCCTGACTGGTATAGGCTATTTGTACCACGGATGAATCCGGGAAGGACCGCTAGTTCTCGATAATTGGGATGACTTGGTCAAAAATATATATCTATTCGGTCCGTCAGGCAGATGATTTATCAAATTATTAATAATCGATGAAGATAAATCATCAAACTTCCGGAATGAGTGTGAAAGGAGTCTTCGTAAAAATGGTACCAGGACGTGACGTCACTCGAAACTTCTAAGCTCTGTATCTTCGTCATTTTATGTTTGTAGAATAAAAGAAAAAATACGTGTATAATTATTTTTTTAATGTAACTGACGAACTTTTTATTTTTTGCCGGGTATAAAATATAGGCTACTATTTATTCGGTTATAGTTACGTAGTGATACTTATTGAAATAATTCATTTGAGTGAATCGTATTTGTAAAAAATATATTCGTAAAATAAAAACTCGGGCTGTTCGCACGGCTCTCGATCGGCAGGAAAGCCTCTAGCTGGTATTTAGCTTTAACCTGGGTACACTCTGCAAAGTGCAATGATTCGTCCTGCAAAATGCTCAGATTTTTGTTCTGCAAAATGCTCTGATTCGTAATTTTTACTGTTCACAGGTATGTGTGCCTTCCTACGCCGGAGCCGCCGGGAGTGTGCACGGTGATGGGACGGACGATTTACATGTTTGATGGGTTCCAATTCAAGTACGACGTCTGCGATCATACTCTAGCCCGGGAGATCAGCTTCAACGCCTGGACAGTCAACAGTACGTACATTCTACACCGGAATATACATCCACCATACAGCGTCCCCCCATGTTGCATCTGGGCACAGTTTTCGTCCTTTAACTATGTTATTGAACTATTTATGAACAATATCTAATAACTGAACTGGATATGCCGAACCGATTTTTCCAATCGTTGCTAGCGAGGACCTTTTTGGAATTTCCTTCTTATCTTTCGGTATTTGAATTTCGACAAGGAAAAATGTAAAAATGGTATCTTTAAACATCTCTCCAGGCTGGCAAAACTACAGAATCTCTGTGGTTGCAGATGCACATCTGCAATATCAGAGATGCTTTTATAAGCGACGTCTACCGCTTACAATCAGGCGTACCGTATGCTTATAGCCGCTACTCTGCTACGTTTGTTTAATGACAACGAGAACTACTCGGGGCAACCGGGGTAGTATCTTTAACCGAGTTGAAACTGGACGAAGTTGTCAATTCGGCCGGTTTTTTTAGTACACTAAAACATCGATTACTCCGAGATTTATGATCCGATTTACGTGATTCTTTTTTAGTTTGATGCAGAATAGCTTTAGCCATAATTTTGTATTTTTATTGTATTGCCAGGAGTTTTGTAGTTTGACTTAGTAGTTTTCATTTTGTGAACTATTTTTTAATAAAAATCTTTGTTTAAAACGTATAATCGATAATCTTGTTTATAGTCCGCAAGAAGTGCTTCCCGAGTGGTTGCTGGAATGAGCTGCTGATCCGACAAGACGACCAGGTGTTCATCGTGAAACCGAGCCTGATGATCGAGTATAACTACTACGAGTACTCCGTGGAACAGATCGCCAAGATCTCCTTCCAGATGAACAGCTTCGATATCATTCGTATCGGGAACGCCGTGCGCTTCCAGTCGAGGAAGTACGCCTTCAGAGTCGTTTTCAACCAGCAAGGCGATGTTAAAATTCAGGTAAGTTTGTAGCGGATTTTTGAAGTGAAAACTTTTTGAGGCGGATCACACAAAGAAATTTCGTGGGGTATGAGTTGAGCTCAAGCGTCACGCTCGTAAATGAAAGAAATCTTCGGGTAAACTCGGGAACATGGCCATCTAAAAATGCTGACGCATTTCTAGATGGCATGGCGTGGTAACATGGCTACCATAATACATTTACACATCTAACCATGGCTAACTAGTCTAGATAGATGGCCATGCTTAGAAGATTTATTTCAGACTAAAACGTAAAAACAGACGCCCTCTGGTTTCACCCGTGTAGTCTCCAATGTAAATGTGTAATGGTAGCCATGTTACCACGTCATGACCATCTATAAATGCGTCAGTATTTTTAGATGGCCATGTTCGAATGATGGCCGTGGCCGAAGATTTATTTCACCCACATTTCACCCGTGTAGTCTCCAAAGGGAGCTGTCAAAGTCTGAATTATACTTATGTTTTCACTACTATCAGCAGTCCCTATGACAGCCAATTTTGTTTATTTAAAACTAGCAGCGCCCCGCGGTGTTACCCGCGTAGTACCCGTTCCCGTTATGTTTTCGGGATAAAAAGTAGCCTTTGTATTCTTCCAGGCTATACTCTATCTGTGTTCCAAATTTCAGCCCGATCCGTTCATACGTAAGGACGTGATTGAGCAACAAACAACCAAACATCCATACATTGACATTAACAATATTAGTAGGATAGGATTTTGTAACTCCGTAAGACTATTCGTACACCATAAATATAGTTTACGAAATTTGTAAGCAATATTAATAATTACGTGTTTTTGAATTTGCAAGTATACATAAAGTATCAAGTTATATATTGACTGGTCGCCAGTGGAGAATGCTAGTTCAGTTGATGAAAAGGTGTCGGTTTTTAACTCCCTTTTGACTCAACTTTACGATGTACATGCACCATTAAGATCTATAAAAATTAAGCATGCTCCCGCACCCTGGCTAACTGATGAAATTAAGGCATTAAAACATAAAAAAGATGTAGCAAGAACGAAATATAGAACTCACCCTAATGATATCAACAAGCGAAGATATGTTGAGTTGCGAAATCGCTGCAATGTGGTGTGTAGAGATGCCCAACGACGCCATATATTCAAGTCTGTCCAGGATAAAGATCCTGCTAAAGTCTGGAAATTTCTTAGATCCCTAGGAGTTGGGAAATCCAGACAGGAAACCATTCCTCAAAATTTGGACTTAGATGCACTAAATCATCATTTCTCTACTTCTCCAGATATGGATGTTGCTACTAAAAGCAACACTTTAAATAATATTGCTAAATTCAAAACTCCTGACTTCCCATCTTTCAGTTTTTGTCAATTTACGGCTTGTGATGTTAGGAAGAGCATTCTCTCTATCTCCTCAAACGCTGTTGGGCTTGACTCAATTAGCCGGAATATGATCACTCCTATCCTTGATCACTTGCTTCCCATCCTGTGTCATATTTTTAATTATTCCATTTCCAATAGTGTATTCCCTTCCTTTTGGAAAGAAGCACAAATAATCCCACTTCCAAAAAAGGCTAATCCCAAGTCGTTTTCAGAATATCGCCCTATTTCCATCCTACCATTCCTCTCCAAGGTCCTTGAACGTTTAGTACACAACCAGTTAAATCACTACCTCACCAAAAACGACCTTCTTAATCCTTTTCAATCTGGCTTTCGTTCGGGGCACAGTACGGTTACAGCACTTGTCAAAATCTCCGATGACATACGCCGTGGCATGGAAAATGGTAACTTAACCGTGCTCGTGCTGCTGGACTTTAGCAATGCCTTTTGCTCCGTAAATTTCGACATACTTCTTGCTATACTTCGCTCTACTAACATATCTCCATCTGTTATTGACTGGTTTCAAAGTTACCTGTATGGCCGCCGCCAGAGGGTTCGCCTTGATGAGAAATTCTCTTCTTGGTGTGACACATCAGCCGGTGTACCGCAGGGTGGCGTCTTATCTCCTTTACTTTTCGCTATCTTTATAAATGCAATCTCACATAATCTTTCTTCGTCCTACCACCTCTATGCAGATGATCTACAACTGTATTGTCAAGCGCCACTGGCCTGGCTCTCGGAAGCTGTTGATACTATTAATGTGGATCTGCGTCGGATCTTGGATTGGAGCGTCTCGTTTGGTCTTAAGGTTAATCCTGCGAAGTCGCAGGTAATTATAATAGGTAGTTCGCGTGCTGTTAGCCAAATAGACTGGAGTTCGCTTCCGCTTGTAATTTTCGATGGAGTGGTGATTCCCTTTAGTACCTCTGTTAAGAACCTGGGTGTTATCTTTGACCGAGACCTATCTTGGGGACCCCAGCTTACTGAAATTAGTCGTAAAATATTTGCGGCCGCGGGTTCGCTGCGCAGATTGCGTAACTTTCTACCGACTGCCACTAAGGTTGCGCTAACACAATCACTCTTACTCCCTATTCTCGATTATGCTGATGTCTGTTACCTCGACCTCACAGAAGAGCAGCTTACTAAACTTGAGCGCTTACAAAATTTTTGTATAAGGTTTATATTTGGCCTGCGTAAGTATGACCACGTTTCCGAATTCCGCACTAAGCTCAAGTGGCTGCCGATTCGTCGTCGCCGGGATGCTCACGTACTTTCTCTTCTTTACAATATTCTATTCTTTCCTCCTTCCCCTCGCTATCTTCAGGAGCAGTTCCAATTTCGCCACTCTCTCCTCACTAGGAACCTTAGAACATCAGAGAATCTCATACTTGACATTCCTCAACACAGCACATGTTTCTACTCTTCCTCCTTCATTGTGAAATCTGTTACGCTGTGGAATGAACTGCCTGTGGAAATAAAGCGTGCCCCGTCGCTTGAAGTCTTCAAGCTTAGGGTAAAAAATCATTATTTGAGCTCATAGTTGGTATCTGAAGCTATTTCTGTATGTGCAATTTGTCGTATTTATTGGTATTGTTTTTTTTATGGATAATGTATGATATGTACAGTGAAACAACTAAGTTTATTTTGGTATAAATATTACTCACGGTATGTACCTAACATGTATGGTATTTTTTTTTATTTGTGTAGTATTAGACATGTACTTAAATGAAATATGTATGTATATTCTTACATAATATATATATATATATAATTATATATGTATTTATAACGTATAAAATATGTTTTTTTTTTTCTTATTATTATTATTTTTTGATATTTAATTTGCTTTTAATTTGTTGAAGTGTGTTTGCTTTTACTCTTTATTAAGACTTGTTTTGTTTTCTCTTTTTAAATGTTATTTTTATTTTGTCAAAAATTAAGGCCTAGCTCTGTATGCTATTTCCTGTCCGTGCAAGGTTGCCTGGTAGAGATCGCTCTAAGCGATAAGGCCGCCAATTAGAACGCTAAGTTGATTTGTATGTTTTTATATTAAGTTTTTTTGTCTGGTGTTTTAATAAAGAGTTGTTGTATTGTATTGTATTGTATTGTATCAACGAAACTGCTTTATCGATGCACAGGTCCTGCAAAGCCTCCGAGGAGGAGTGGTTGGTCTCTGCGGCGATTTCACCGGCAGAAATGTCCTCTCCTTGCCCGACGGGACAGTCACCACAAGCATCCAACAGTTCGGTACGGCGTGGGCGCGGCCCGGCCTGAGGCCAGACGCATGCCTGATCACTGAGACCAACACCACTACAATAATCAAGATCAAGAAATTCTGTGAAATCATCATGTAAGTCGTACAGTTTGTGTTTGTTTTAATATGACTTGAAAGAAGGCGGTTATTAAACATATTTGGTTGTACTTTTTTTTTGTATTTAAGTACGCTTTTTTTATAGATAACACTTTAGAGGTTTTTCCATATAATTGTTATAGAAATCGGTGGAGTGCTTTGAAATATCAACAATTTGCTTACCTCGATGATAAATACTACCGTATTGGAACGGTGTGTTTAGTTGATTCCACAAAAAACTATGAAATAGTTCCTGATCGGCAGTCTCCGTTCTCTTGATTAGACCAGTCCTAACTTCTTTTTCTCAGTCTTTATCTTCATTGCTGAAGGTCGTGTCTAGTCTGAGGTATTGATCACCCGATGCACCATGCTCTTCCATGCCTTTCTGTCCTCAGCAGTCGTAAGAGCTTCGGCTATTGATAATCCAGTGAGTGTCTTTACCCGATCTGACCAATGGGTAGGTGATCGACCACGTGATCTTTTCCTATCGACCTTAGTTAGTTTAGCGGGTCCTTTTCCGCACCTAGCCTGTTTATAGGGCCATTGTGCGTGACTTCCTATCGATCTTGCCGACTACCATAAGTTTCTCAAGGCTATCGACCTTACGAACGACATGTCTAATAAGCCGTAACTTTAAACTTCAATAATGAATTTAGTTGTGCTTAGTGTAAGTTAGATATGTAGCGTAGTGTAGTTCTCATTGTATTTTACTTTTGTTTATAAAGGTTGTGACCACTTAAAAAAAAATGAATGGAGATTGTTAATATAATATGTTGTTTGATATGTTCAGGCAGGAATCGTTCTCTGCATGCGGTTCCGCTGTGAATCTAGCCACGTGGCATGAGATCTGCGTGGAGAAGGTGGTGTCGTGCAGCGCGCTGGTGGTGGCCGGAGTGCGGCGCTCCGAGGAGCAGTGCCGCTGTCTGGTGCTGGAGCAGCTGGTGGCCGAGTGCCTCGCCAAGGACCGAACCGTTGATATCTCCGGCTGGCGTGTCGCCACAGACTGCAGTTAGTATTCCACCATCACTACATAGTATTAAACAAAGTCGCTATCTCTGTCCCTATATCCTTAAATCCTTAAAACTAGGCAACGGATTTTGATGCGTTTTATAATAGATAGAGTGATTCAAGAGGAAGGTTTTTATGTGTAATATATGCATAGTACAGTAGAGAAACACTGATAATTTTAAACGATCTTCGATTTCTAAAACGATCTCAATAACTGAACACAATTTTTGCTCTTAAATTGCAAACGCTGGCTGAACCCTACAATATACATCAAAATAATGTACGGTAGTATTGTACACCTTAAAAAGGCCTACAAAAAACTCATTATGGTATATGTGTATCTAGTGGGGATAACCCACAATAATCATTTGTATTAGTATGCTTAGTATCAGCATTACACCCGTGCGAAGTCGGGGTGGGTCGCTAGTTAAATAATAAATTATGTAAATACGCACCTTTGCTAGTTTTCGAGATTGATCGTGCGTTGCTCTACTAGGACCGGCCTATCATCACGGACAGGACTATTGTCGCCAATAAGCCTGATATCGTACTGGTAGACCGGTCTCGGCGCCGGGCTGTGATCGTGGATATCACCGTACCACATGACGGGAACTCGTTAAAGCTGAGAAAGACAAGTTTAGCAAGTACCTTGACTTGCTCACGAGGTTACCGCCACGAGGATGTTGATTCAACGATCATAATCCCAATAGTCATGTCGGCAAACGGTCTTATAGCAAAAATTAGTATATAGTCTCGTCCAACATCTTGACTTGACTAGACTTGCGCTAGACGGTTGGATTAAGGGTCAGATGCAGAAGGCAGTTATCCTTGACACAGCGCGCATCGTCAGGAGGTTCCTCTCTCTGCAGCCCTAATCGTCGGTAGGTAGGGCCCTGGCCCGCTAGCTGGCGGCACCCTAGTTTTAAAGTTTTTTAAAATGTTAATATTTTTTTATAGTTATTCTAAGTAATTTGTATAATTACCTTTTTATGCATGTTAAAATTGTGCTTACAAAAAATAGTGAAATAGGTAAACAGTTAAGAATAGCCCTGAACTTCGACACGTTATTCTACTCGACCTCTTCGCGTCTGTATGTTGTAGAAAATTTAAAGTTCACAATTATTTTATCATTGATACTATCTACTTGAATCATGTGTAGTGTTTTTGTCATTCTACTCTTTCCTATAGAATTATTAGTGAGTAAAATATGGATATGTTACAGTGGCCAATTGCCCCGCGCCTCTGGTGTCTCACGACTGCTACCGCAAGGTCTGCGAGCCGACATGTTCGTTCGGCGCCTCTGTCGTGTGTCCTATGGAGGAAGGAGAGTGCTTCCCTGGCTGCTATTGCCCCGAAGGCATGGTGCGACAGGGAGACACCTGCACGACGCCGCCAGACTGTCACGACTGTAAGTCACTTCAATTAAACTCATGTCTGATTTTACACCGCCGTACAAAATCTGTAGTGATAGGAATTTTTCTAGTGTTAGCCTGGAGATATACCAAATCTTTGTCTCATCACTCTATACCTACTCTAAATTCTTTCTAAATATATATAAAATCAAACGTGGTGCTTAAGATTGCACGGAAGAAATGAACAATTCAATAGCAATCGTAATAGATATAGGTACCACCTATAAAATGGTAAATAATGTTCCACCATCATCATCATCAAAGTATAAAATGATTATTATCACGGATTGCCTTAGACATGAGAAAATAGTCACATTTTTATTTTATTCTATACAAATTAAACAAAAGTAAACACAGCGACACATCAGTGGAGAACAGTTGACTGTATCTTTCTCACTCGGGCACAATCGGTGGTCCCGAGTCCATCCGATCGTGTTTTTCGCCACGTGACGTTTGACGCAGCCTGACGGTTCTGCCAAAAGAAGTGTTTACTTCAATAATGGTGATTTAGGCCAATTGTCCACGTAGCTGCACGACATCCGCACGATTTCGACAATTGTCGGATGCAAGACGAATGCTTGCATCTTGCGTACAAAAAAATGAAGTCTGTGTCCACGAAGCGATAACGGCACGACAGCCGCACGTCTTGCGTTTGTTTGTAGGATGCATGCATTCGACAAAAGACGCGTGCGTGGACAGTAGGCCTTAATCTTTGTTTATGTATCGTTCATAAATTTGAGTGCACTGTTTTTAGGTGTTTGTACTGGAGGAGGCTCTCCAGCCCTGTACGTAACGTTTGAAGGAGAGAACTACTACAAACCTCCCCCGGGATACTGCACCTACCTAGTGTCGCAGGACAGGAGTGTGAATGGCCAATATAAGTACCAGGTATGGTTCAGTTTTTAATAATGAAGTGTCAGTATCTAATAGAGGGTAGTCCCACAGCTGCGATCATGGACCCCTACTACTTATTATCGAATCTAATGAATTTTAAAAAACCACGGATAACTCACGTTTTATGTAGTCAGTCCAGTTTAGTCCAGACTTAGTTTCGATCGCGTCCGGCGACCTTTTTCAAGGAGAGTGCGTGCGCGATTGCAGCTCGTTTAACACTAAGTTATTATTATTACCCGTGCATTGATTTGTTTGTTGGCCTTAATACTCGTACCCAATAGCCTTATAGAGTCAAAAGTACTGAAATATGTGTTATATAAATGTTAAGTTGATTTGTATTCATAACGTAAAATCCAAGAGATTAAATAAGAAAGAACCTTCGGCAGGGAGGTTTGTGATCGCAATCGATCGTTCACAGAACGTTCTGATAACAACGTAGTGGTAAGTAATTTAAAATACATAATGTATCTGGTTCCCAGGTATACGCTACAAACGGCCCTTGCGACGACAACCCTTCGGCAACCTGCGTGAAAGCTGTCCACCTTCTATACAAGAACGATGTCATCCACGTCACCAAAGACAACGTTACCAAGCAGGTAATTCTAGAATTATTTTCTTTAGTGATATTAATCTAAGACAAACCTTGTGTAGGTTTAAAGGGCGAGTTTATTAATATATGTAACAATTATTGTGTTTATGAAATAAATAAATAAAAAATCAGCTACCAAAAATTATAATCCGGATAACATTTATTTGTAATTGCTACAGAGATGACTTTTATTTGAATTTAACATCTGACAACACAACGGCCTCATGTTAAATTAGATACCTAGATCTTATATATACACTCATCATCATCATCAACAGCCCACTAAACGTTCCCACTGCTGGGACTCGGGGCCTTCTCTCGCAAGGAGAGAGTTAAGGCCATAATCCACCACGCTGGCCCAGTGCGGGTTGGTGGATGACACATGACTTCGAAAGATTCTAGGTACATGTCGGTTTCCTCACGATGTTTTCCTTCACCGTTTTTTTTTAAGTTAGCGGCATAACGCACATGACTTCGAAAATACAGTGGTGCGTGTGGGGTTTGAACCCGGGGTCTCCGGATCGGCAGGCGCCATTCTCCCGACTAGACCAGCCGTAACTCACATTTATACACTACTTTATTGTTACTTTCGTCTAAGGTTTTTTTCTGTATGATTGTTATTTTTCTTTGTAATTTAAGTGCAACAAAGAGTTAGTCTACACGTATTTCTACCGAGCTCACTGATACCTGAACTTATTTTTTTCGAGGTTTTATATGTATATTTTTACAACTGATTTGGAAATTATGGATAAAACATATGATTTTTGGATGTTTACAGCTCGTGACTACCATCGGCAGTACTCCGGTGTTTAAGTACCCGGTGAGGAAGGCCGGGGTTGCCATCACTCTCGACAACGGAAGAGACATCTCTATCTCCCTGCCTGAAGCATACGTTGAGGTAACATATTGAGTTTATGTAATTACCTAATAATTGTTCAATACCATACAATAAACCATTAAAATTACAGGTCCCTGTCTGTAAATAGTTTATATAGATACCTGCAATATAAGAGTATCACCAGCACATCTTATTTTTTAGTTCTAGCGACATCATTTCAATGTCAGTAGGTATTCTAAAGATTCCAAGAGGTTTGACTCCAATTTCGTAACAAGAAAATAAAACGTTCGTTCTAAATTTTGGAATGCATTGCCTGATGGATATAATTTAGGTGTTTTCAAGTCTAGAGGTTAAGAAATAATGTTCTGCTGAACATGGCATAAACTTTTATCCGTTTTAGTTGACAGTTCTTCAATGGAAGATGGAGTTCACCGTTCGCGTGCCTTCGTACCTGTATGGGAACAAGACGGAGGGTCTGTGCGGCGTCTGCTTAGATAAGTCTGTGAGGACAGGCGACGTCATGACTGCTGACGAGTTCAATAAGGTAACTAATTAGACTGTATCTTATCAGAATTTAATTTTGGAACGAAGCTATTTACGGCAGGTTTTGAGATAGGGATATTGCTACGCGATCGAACTGAAACAAATGCAAAACCGTACAAAAAAATTAGTCAAGCCCCAAGAGGCCAAATTTGGGCAAAACCGGTTTTTTGACTTTAAAACCTTATTTTTTCATAATATTCATACTCGATTATTAGTTTATTTTGATGCCTAAGAGATAGACGATAATATTAATTAGTACATTGTCGTTTACAGACACACAAAATTTGGATTCATTTTTTAGTAATGTTTTTGTGTGTGACGTCACGACGCCGGCCGCGTCGCGAGTCGGGCTTAATAGGATATGTAACGGAAGTGATGTGCAAAAGCTGCCCGTGATCAGTGTTTCCCGCTTTATTTTTCAGATGATTGTACCATAAATTTAATAGTAAAATCATTCATTTATGTTTCGAAATTGTGTTTCTTCTATCTTATCCGAAGGAATTTTGTTCCTTTCTTGTGTCTCGCGGCACCATTGCTTTTTTATTGTATTGTCTATTATTAAGCTTCAATTTTATTTAACAACTTATTTTAGTCATTCAGAATTAATATTTTTATCATCTCTCTGCTGTTTTCGCTGAAATTGACATGTTCATTTTTCTACCGAAGTATTTATTTTATCGTATACATACGTAAAACACAAAAAAACACGTGCGTATATTATACCTGAAAACAAACCAAAAAGAAAGCTTTCGATAAACTGAATATTTCACTTATACTTTCTTCACCAATCCTGTAAATATTTTTAAGGTTCAACATTCTGGTAGGAATATGATAAAAACGTTCTAACTTCCTTCTTTTCCAACAGTACGCTCTAACCTGGACTGCCAGCGTGAAGGTTCTGACTACGCTGAATTTGCCCCCGAAAGAACAGTGCAAGACGCCCCCACCCCCGCCAGCCTGCGTACCACCCCCACGTCCATCAAACCCCTGCTACATTCTCAACAACAGGGAGAGGTTCGGAAAAGTAAGTTCTGGTAGTAAGTTAAGTCCCGACGCAAAAACAAGGAAGTGTTTTAAGTTTGACGTGTCAGTGTGTGTTTGTGGCATCGTAGCTGTCACCTACGACCATGATGGTAACACTGATGGACCAATTTTGATTTTATTGTTTTTGTCTTTAATTTGAATTAACCGGTAGTGTTCTTAAATATGTTCCAACATCGGTCCAAAATGGCCGCTGCCACAAAATAAACATATTTTTTCACAACTCCCGCAATATGGGTATCAAATGAACGGGCTTGACTAGTAGAATACCGTACGCTGTGACACATTGTCATGACAAATGTCAGGAGTAACTCAAAATTTAATATTGTTCTTGCAACAATGAAGTAGGTACATACCGTTGTTAGTCGCGTATTTTGTGTTTCATCTCTTTTTTTATAGTAAAGATTGACGTGATGACATGTGCCTGATGGTAAGCAACATACCTACAGTGTCACGCAGCTATTGGAACATGCAGAGTCCAAATCATAACCTAGCACTGCACTACATTCGTCACCCAGATATCTAATATGTTTTATCTGTGAGCCTTGTAATTTCTCTGAAAACATCGTCCTTCAAACTGGAACACAGTGATGCTTTCACATTCCTGCTTGAAACTCCTACCATTCTATTGTAATCTTGGAAACACAGGATACTTGAAGATAATCTATTATCACTGTTTCCTCGGCACTAGCTAGTGGCCAAGTAACTAAAGTAACAAAATTATTACTATTGAACTTAAATTGATCCAAAACTTCCGAATTAATCGAACTATAATAAGGTTTCCAAGGTTTTCTACTATTTTTTGATCGAATGAGTGATTCCCGGAGCAACTGTTGAGTGTATGTCCCATGTTCCGTGGTTCAAAATAATAAATGGATACAGTAGGTCTGGGTCTGGGTTCTTTGTGTTCGTAAAATAGTGACGCAACGAACAAGACGTGTACCTAATAGTGAGAAACACGCTTGCGCATAACTGTACAGTGCAGCAGAGTTACTCGTGTTTGATTATCGCCTTGCTCAATAATTTCCCTGAAAACCTTGCCCTTCAAACCGGAACACAGTAATGTTTGCACATTATTGCTTGGCAGTAGAATAATTGGCAAAGGTGTGGAACATCCCCAGATAGACTTTGTAAATAGTCCTTCCTACCGTCAAACGCTATAAATAATCGAATCGAATTGACACAATAATCGAACTAAAAAATTGCCAAGATTTTCTTCTTCTATTATATACATAAGTTATAAGCACAATATTTGTGCGTTTTTGTACTAAAACCCCTCATTTACTACACTAAATAGTATGATAACAAGTATGATAATTTTAAACACCATGAAATAATGTGCTCCTCAGTGTCATGCCTTGGTGGACCCCCAACCGTTCATCAAGTCTTGTGAAGCAGAGCTTTGCAACAACGGTACGAACCAACAAACCAGCGTCTGCAGTTCTCTCGAACGATATGCAGCTGTTTGTAGAAGTCAAGGAGTCTGCCTTGACCAGTGGAGAACTGGTCTATGTCCATACCAATGGTAAGTTGCGAAGTCGAATGCTTTTATAAAATCACATCATTCTTTCGCCTAAAATTCAGTAGAATTACTGAATATTTGTAATTGATAAATGAAACTAAACTCAGTATCTCTGTAACTGTAAAGTAGTGTGCCAGTAGGTGGATTTCTTCTTTCGATTCTGAAAGCGATTTCTTCCAGACAACCTTGGGATGGAATATAATATTTAGACAAGTCAGAGAACGATATACCCTGTTCTATGGATATACCTTACAAACAGCAGGTACTGCCCGAGAAGAAAAATCGAAGATAGAACTAAGTAGCGTATCATGGGAGAAGTCTAAGTCCAGCCGTAGCATAAAATAAGCTGATGATGACTACATTATTTTCTCTTTTAGACAAGTCGAGAGCTTACCTGTCCTCAATTATTATTAAGTTACGATGTTTTTTCTCAATTTCATATTTCAAATGCTTTATTAAGATAACAAAATGATAATTCGTTGGAATGATCGGTGCTTAACGAATACGTCAGCTACTACAACAAGAGTCAATACTTACGTCCCGGATTTTTTTATCAATTCGTTTTACTCTACTTCTCCAAAATTATAAGTCTATAATTTTGTTTATTGAAGAAGTCGTTGTGGCACCGGCCTGTGGAGGCACCGTGAAAACGTGCCACACGTGCCACCACAAAAAAGCTCTAGCAAAAAAGCTCTGCTTACGTCTATAACAATTCTATAAAATCTATAGTCTCTCTATAGTCTATAAAAAATCATTTTCGGATGTCTTAAAAATGTGTAGATGGGCGACTGGACGATCCATTGAAACTACCAGATCTCTAAACACCACAATATGTTATTCTTTGTTGTAGTTAATTAATTGTAAGAGAAATTAATATAAAACTAATTGTTTATATTATTTCTCACATACACATATCTACTGTGTGTTAGTGACGATATTATGTTTTAATTTCTGAATTGTAACTTACCGTTATTAATAAATCATTTTGTATTTGAATAAAATGTAACTTTTCTCCATTCTATAGTGAGTCTCCCATGGTGTACCGCTCTTGCGTGTCATGCGAACGGACATGCGAAAACAATGACGACCTGACTAAAAATCCAAGTCGGTGCAACAAGGAAGCTGTCGAGGGATGCTTCTGCCCTGAAGGAAAGGTAAATGTGAATGCTTCATAGGAATTCTAAAATACCGGCCGGCCGGTTGGGTTCCACTTTCTAGTTAGCAAATTGTAAAAATCATACATGTGAACTGAATAAAGATAAATCTTATCTTAATAGTTCAGCCCAATCATAAACTAATGGTATGCTGGATCTTTTCTGAGAGATGCATCTGCAATGAATTAATACGTAAGAGAACTAAAGTGAACGACATAGCTCAACGCATTAGCAAACTGCAGTGGCAATAGGCTGGTCACATCTCTCGCAGACCTGATAACCTTTGGAGAAGGCGAGTTCTAGAGTGGAGACCGCGAATCGGTAAACATAGTGTAGGACACCCTGAAACTAGATGGAGTGATGTAACCTGTGGATGTAAACGTAAAACGGCTGTGGCAGTTGGAAACGTAAGATCGAGAACCGGGCTGAGAGGCGTATTATGAGAGAGGCCTTTGTCTAGCAGTGGACGAATACAGGCTGGTGCTGTTCGAATAGTTTAATGCATTTAAAAAAAGACTTGGTGGTCTTGTACATAAGATAATTGTTGACGGCTTCGTGTGTCGCGCAGCGGCGGACAGAGGTTGAGCTTTGCATCCAGCTCAGCACGTGTACCGTGGATAGTAGGTTCGATAACACAATCATAGAGTTGTAGGATGAGTTTATAGGGTTGGATTATACTCTGTTTGTCTGTCTCTGTCTGTTGTCAACTCTGCGTATTTTTCCAAGTGCAGATATTATCGCCACTGTTCTTACTGAAAGCTGTAATGGTAATATAAAACATCGTAATCAGCGTGTTTTAAATTAGACATCAGATATATTTCAAGGACATGTGTAATATGCCAAATCGTACTTGGTCAGTGAGGCGATTATAGTCTTGACTCCACCCATGTAGGTATGAGAAAGCCCCTAGTTCCAAAAGTAGGAACGTAAGTGGGATACTAATGCAAATATACATATTAATTAATCTGATGCCAAACTAATCACATAAATATCGACAGTGTGTGAAAACAAAGTTGAAAAGATTAACTGTTTTTATTCAAATTTATTCAAATACTATTTGAATAAATCTATACTAATATTATAAAGCTGAAGAGTTTGTATGTTTGTTTGTTTGTTTGTTTGAACGCAAGGATCTCTGGAACTACTGGTCCGAATCTAAAGATTCTTTCTTTGTAGGATAGTCCATTTATCGAGGAAGGCTATAAGCTATTTAACATTACGCTACCATCAACAGGAGCCGAGCATGACTGAAAAATGTAACAAAAACGGAAAAAAAAATTTTGCTTTTTGAGAGCTTTCGTTGCGTGACAGCATGTATCATATTTTAAAGGTTGCGTCATTAGAACCTAAAGTAACCGAATTTGTTCAAAATTTGAATTGGTACGACCAATTTTCGATAGATGGCGTAGCAAGGCGCGCGCGTTCAGCTAGTTATATATATAATGAAGGCAGCGGCCCGCGGTTTTACCCGCATAGTTCCCGCTCCCGTTATCTGTTCCGGGATAAAGTAGACTATATGTTCTTCCACACTACAATTTAACTATGTTCCAAATTTCAGCCTGACCCGTACGTTACGACGTGATTGAATAGTAAACATCCAAATAAAGACATTTACGAGTATACTTAATATGAATGGTATTTTTAAACGTGATCATAAAAATATCAAATTTTGCGTCCAGGTCCGAGTCAACAGCACGTGTGTGGAACCACAAAGATGCTTCCCGTGCGACGCTAACAACGAACACTTCGTCGGAGAGCAATGGCAGGTGAGGTAACATTGTAATAAACTGGTATCATTACGTCTGCAATGGGAGATTCAAAATTAACTACGAAAGTTAAATACAACTTCAAATTCAACTCGGTTTCAGTAAAATCATGATGATAGATCATCAAATTTCCAGAGTGGCTCGTGACGTCACTTGTGGCATAGATTAATAGATAACTTGTGGGTAAAAATTCTATCCACAAGTGACGTTACTCGAAACTTCTAAGCATCTATCTCATTTTTTGTTTGTGAAACAAAAGAAAAAATACGATGTAATTATTTTTTTTGTCATTTAACTGAAGGACTAATTAGTGTTTTTGAAGTGAAAACTTTTTTTGACGCACCACATACGGATTTGCCGTGGACTGTGAATTGAACTCAAGCATAACGATCATAAATTAAAGAAACCTTCGGGGAAAATCGGATGATCTAGATGGCCATGGCCACGGCCTCTGGTTTCACCCTCGTAGTTTCCAAAGTGAGCTATCAAATTCTTAGTTATTACTTTTCCCTTCTATCGGCAGTCCCTATGACTGTCATTTGTTTTTAGTCTATTATTGAAAGAAGAATGTGTCCACAGGAGAATGCGTGCACGCAATGCACGTGCAGTAGAGTGCCGGGTGAACGCGCGGCGCACGTGGCGTGCACCACGGAGTCGTGCACCACGCCCGTGTGCGGCGCCGGGCAGGACCTGACCACGCAACCCGCCGCGCCTGGACGCTGCTGTCCCACATACGTCTGCGGTCAGTATATAATGTTACTCGTTGAACCTAGCGCGCGTTGCTACGCCATCTATCGAACATTGATCGTACCAACTCAGATTTAAAACAAATTTGGCTACTCGGTCGCTCGGCGAACAAAACTTAGGCAACTAGGCCCAGGAGACCAAGCCGAGCGACAGTACATTCGTGCATAAGAAGCTGCTATAGTAGCGCTACTAATAATGAAGAGAAATAAAATAAAAGAAATTCAAGCGAGTATTGGGAAACTTCCATTGTTACAAGAACGGAGATCAAAAGAAATGTTTAAAATATTTTATAAGGACAAGAAAATACTCTCATGAAGCCTGTGCCATTTTTATGCGCGACGTCCGGTCGTTACAACAGTTGTTCACAGTGTGAATGCTTCCATTTGAAGCCGTGCTCTTATTGGTCGCCGGCGACGGGCAGTCGCTTGTGCGTCGCCACTACGCGGCGAGTCGCCGAGTCGTCGGCGACTAGTCGACAGTGCGTGATGACGCTAAAAGATAGACACATGCTGTCACGGACTTCGGCGTACGTCAGCATGTGCAACGAAAGCTTTAAAAACAAAAAAAAACGTTTTTGTTACATTCTTCATTCTCCGCTCCTATTAATAGTAGCGTAATGTTATATAGCTTATAACCTTTTTCGATAAATGGACTATCCAACAGAGAAATTAGCTTTCAATTCGGATCAGTAGTTTCCAAGATCCTAGCGTTCAAAACAAACACTTCAGCTTTATAATATTAGTATAGAAATACAAATGTACCCACGGTATAAAAAACGGTACAGGAATAGAAAATTTTCCAAAAACCATTTTTACCCAATTTAAAACACTCTCTTATTCACTTACACTTCTCTTATTTCTTAATTTATATTTGTATTGTGGTCGAACCCGATGTTAGCTATTTCATTTGTAAAAGCATTAAAAAAACAATCAGAGTTTAATGAGGATAATAATAAATTTACGTTTAAAATAAAAACGAATGTGTTAAATGTGTAGATGTGACTAATAATTTTATTTATTTGCAGGAACGAAACCCATTAATAAGAATTGCTTAGAGCCGAAGAGGATAGTATGCGGTTTCGGACAAGTTCTGAAAGAGAAGATTGGAGCGGATAATTGTACAGTTTTCTCCTGTGGTAAGCATTCTACCTTGATAAGCGATGTTCCGTTGTGTACTAAAAAAACCTTCATAAATCCCAATTAGAAAATGAATGGAATCTTCGGAAGCCGTGATCTTATTTAACAGTAAATTCTGAAGACACGGTTTCAAATGAGTTTAGATTGAGATACGCAGTTTTTTTTAAAGTGAAAACTTCTTTTGGTGTGTCAAAGACAGATTTTTCATGGGCTGTGAATTGAATTCTAGTGTCGCGCTCGGGAACGATAAGTAATCTTCGGGTAATCTCGGGACCATGGCCATTGTCAATCTAAAAAAGCGTCAGCATTTCTAGTAGACTGTAGTGGGCCTGTAGTCAATACCTCTTTTAATCTATTATTCCGCAACGCCGCACAAATATAATGCGACAAGGAGAAATGATCGAGGATTGCAACCCTCCTCTTCAATTGCACTCAGTTGGACAGCTTACAAGTGACGGCATTGTGCTGAATCTTATTACTTTATACCCTTCTATCATCCTACATAGGTCTCCTGGTGGTTCATTTGACCCGTAAATTTTGTTCACGGGTTGTAGTCTATAGATGCTCATAGTCACAGTCTTCAGTTTCATCCGCGTAGTTGTCAAAGTAAGCTATCAAATTCTGAGTTATAAGTTTTCACTTCTATCGGCAGTTCCTATGACTGCCAATTTTATTTATTTTCATTGACTGAGATCAGAAGACACGGCGATGTTTTGCTCTCTGTTTCTGGTTATGTCTTCAGAGCAGGATTCAACATTAATTTTACTTTCTTTATCGAACGTTTTATTGTAAGCATTACGCATGTCTTAATCACGATCTTTTTTTTTTTAATTAACGCAACGTTTCGGTAGCGTCATCACCGCCGCCGAAGACTAAAGAAATTGCGGGTCGTCTCATTGGGAAAAGATATCTCTATCTATTAATCTCTATTAATTAATAACAAGTGAAGGGTACAGGGAAAGAAAGATCAATCTCCATTATTTCCGAATATGAGTTACATTGGTAACTAGTACAAAATTTATAATGGTGTTAGAAAAGGGTATTATTTTGAGATTTGGCTTGGCTTTATTGGCTTTATTTAGATAGATGAGTATGAGATATGTGATATGTTTATCGATTTTCGCAAGCCAATCGTCAAGTGACATCGATGTTTCTTTCCCTGTACCCTTCAAATGTTTTGTTACTTTGTGGTTGTAATGATACTATTATGTATGGTTGCAGAATGTAAGCCTGCCAGCGAATGCGAAGATGTTCCTCCAGTGAGTCAAGTGAAGTTGGAGCCGGGTATGGAACGTGTCATCGATCGTTCCGGCTGTTGTCCGCGCGAGCAATTACTCTGCAAGAAAGACAAGTACGACATACCCTCATACGTTTCTGGGTTTTTCCTACTAATATTAAATACGCGAAAGTTGTATAGCTGCATCGATATAAACCATTGGATGTGCTCTGAGCAGGCGCGGTCCCAGCCTCGAATTTTGGATGGGTCTCCAGAATGCGGCCTCAGATTTTGGGGGGTCACCAAAAATAATACAGTAATGGATTTATTTTTGGTAAAAAAAGACTTACTACAGTTGTTTTCCCGCGTAAAAAAATAGTCTATTTACATATTTTGAATTTTTTTAGCTTTTTAATTTAACGTATATGATTTCGAGGGGTGGATTAACATGTCTCTTATGACCCCCCTTCGGACCACGCCTGGTTCTGAGCGCCTTGTAATTGGTAATAAAACAACCAATCTACTTGACCCCTAGAATCACCAGCGGCGAGATATGCTGTGGTTCTACATATTTTGGTTGTTGACAACGAATAGTGATAAGTAAAAATGTCCATAGGCATATTATCCCGAAAAAATGTCGAAATTGGAAACTATATGGATGCTGCTAGTAGGGAATGATGTGACAAGATTAAGTACGGACCACTAACGCAAAATTTACACAAATGTACCTCTAAATTTTTATTTATCTTACTAATTTGATAAATGCGCAAGTTTGAATATTTGTTACATGATCACGGAACGCCCGAAGGGGCCATAACACATAGACATAGGCTTTTTATTGCGGGGAGAATAACGGGAACGAACCGTATCTGCTAGTGTGAAACCCAAATAGCAAAGAAAAAAAAAATGCTATGTTATGTCTGTGTAACATTCTGGTGTAGTTTTAAAAAAATGTCTAAATAGGTTAATTAATTTTGTGTTATTACTACGTTAACGCTTTCTGTACAGATGCCCGAAACCCGAGGCGTGCCCTAGATTCCACACGCTCCAAACTCAACAAGACGATGGGAAATGCTGCCCGACCAACAAATGTGGTAAGTTATCTGCAACTTCACTTGTTGTAAACTAGTTTGTTGAGCAATCATGAAATCTCGTAAGCCCATTACAATTTGCAAATTAAATTCGTTTAGTGATTCAAAATTTTTGTAGTCTATAGTCTATTAGTTTTCAATTCTGTTACAAGTCCCCAATTTTTTTACATTTTTTTTTCTGTTTATTTTTCTCTTTTACTACAATTTGTTACTTTCCGGCCTTAGAAATTGTGATTAAGACAACTTTATAAATGTAAAAGATTCAAAGCTTTAATTTTATTGATTTGTTCATCACTTCCTAGTAGGCTGGCTAATCATCTAAATTGAAATTGTAACTCCAACTGTTTTGAGAAATAGCGGATATATATGCGAAAGTTTATGAGGATAGATGTATATTTGTAACTCTTTCACCCAAAAAACACTGAAGGGATTTGAATGAAATTCGGTTCATAGATCTGAAATGACACATAGGCTAATCTTTAATGTGAAAAAATGTTTCATTGTGGATCGGAAACTAAGCGGGTGTAATCGCGCGTCACTGCTAATGAAATGTAAATAATAATTTCAGTACCGCCTAAGAACAAATGCGTCGCGAGACTGGAGTGGGAGTCATCACCGACCGGCGGCGAGAAGAGGAGACCCGTCCCGGAAGACACGTTGAAGGATGTGAGTTTTCTTGCCATTTGTGGATTTTTAAGAGACTTTGAAACAGGTTCTCAATTCAGTTGTGTTGTTTTTTTTGAAGTGAAAACTTATTTTGGCGAACTACAGTCATATTTTTCGTGGGCTGTGAATTGACCTCAAGCATCACGCTCGGGAATGAAAGAAATGTTCGGGTGAACTTGGGACCATGGGCCATTGGCCATCTAGAAATGCGTCAGCATTTCCCATTAGCCATCTAGAAATGCTGACGCATTTTTAGATGGCCATGTGATTGTGAATCGATTTTATTGATCATTGTTTTATTGTTTGGTAGATCATACTTGAGAAGTGGTTTTCATCTGAATTTTTCGAGTCGGTTAAGGTTTTTGAATAATTAACAAATATTGCATGCATCGATAATAAAATATCGTTTACTAACGTTTGAAAAAATGTGTTTTATATTTGGTTTCACGTAATTTATGAAATTTTGTCAACTGACTGAGTTTAATTTTATACTGAAGCCGGTTTTTTTCCGAATTACATTTAATTAAACCGTCTGTACGTCTGAATAGCAATATCACCAGAACATTTATTAGCATAGCAATAACTGACCACTTTATATCTATAGCTGTTTTCCCCATTTCAACCAGATCCATTCAGACGTTACGATTATGACGTGAAAACAGCATCCGAACATTGACAATTTTATAATTAGTGAGATTTAAAGTTTTGAAATTACTAACTAAATTAGCTAACTTAAAGTTAAGTACCTGGGTCACCGAGCTTTGCTCGGTTTAAATACTAAAAATACTTAGATACTCTTAGATTTTCTTTAAAAAAAAACTTGAAAAAAAAAGAGAAGCCGTCTAGATTCGAACTCGCAGCTACTAATTCGTGACCGCCACGAACGCCTGACTTCCCGTCTGAGCCAATGATGCTGTCGCGTCACGCGGCGAAATTTACATTCTATTTCTATTGTCTAATGTGATAGTTTTTCGTTGTCTAAAAACGCGCATAATATGCGTTTTTTTAAAATGAAACCTAGTTAGATCGATTTATCGTCCCCCAAACCCCCTGCATACACAATTTCATGAAAATCGTTCGAGCCGTTTCCGAGATTCAGATTCTATAATATATATATACATATTTATATAGGTACAAAAATTGCTCGTTTAAAGGTATAAGATAAATGAATGTTGTCAGATCGACACGATATGGTTCGACGGGCCGTGTCGGTCGTGCCGCTGCACGATGGAAGGTTCCTCGGTGGTCGGGTCCTGCTCAATGACCAGCTGCCCCGAAGCCATACCGAATCCGCTCTTCGTGACCGAGCTACAGCCGGTGCCGTACTCGTGCTGCCCCGCCCTCGTCTACACCGGCTGCCGATATGGAGACCGCGTCTACAAGGTACGATTCATAGAAGCTTTTTTACCTCCTTTTTATAGGCAATAAAACTAATTATTCCATCAGTTCGATAAAAAAAACTATTGTACACGCATTTTTTCTATTGTTTCACAAACAAAAAAATTGGCCAAGTGCGAGTGGGACTCCCGCACGAAGGGTTCCGTACCATTCGCAAATAAACGGCGCAAGCCTCTTTGGCTTTATTCCAAACTCCGTATACATAGACCATCGCAGTTTCCACAGACAGGCCTTCATCCAAAAAGTTTCACTCAAATTTTGATTTTAACCTTATGATTCTAACGACAAAATTGATAGCGCGTTTTATTCTACTAGTGGCGCCATCTAGTTTGCTTGGGATGGACTAATCGAGCTAGAAACGGTAAAAAATCAAGGTTGTTGTATGGGAGCCCCTCTTAAATGTTTTTTTATTTTTAGTATTTGTTGTTATAGCGGCAATAGAAATACATCATCTGGGAAAATTTCGACTGTCTAGCTATCACCGTACACCGAGATACAGCTTGGTGACAGGCGAACGGGCGGATGCACGGACAGCTAAGTCCAGTAATAGGGTCCCGTTTTCACTCTTTGGGTACGGAACCCTAAAAAGACGAAGTGCTTAGTTAAGTAGCTAAGTTTCGAGTGCCGTCACGATTATATACGATTTTTATGTAGACGTGACATCACAACTCCCTTACTCCGGACGTTTGATTATATATATCTGTGTCGATTTTTAATAAATTAATTAAACGAAAAATACTTATCCCATATTTTTCCATAATCTACCTGATGGACTATTAAGAATGGTATATATTTGAGCCAGTCATCATCCCAGTTGACAAGGTCCTTTTTTACAGCTGATTTAGTTCTTATAGACATCATTTCTTGGTCTTGTTTTATTATACATACACAAATATTCTTTATCTAATAAATTGTAATATTGTAAATGACGTTAACAAGTGTTTTTTTTTATTTTTTATAGCATACAGTGACGAGACTAGCAGATCATGTGCCTGATGGTAAGCAACAAGCCTGCCACATAACAGCACAGTAACACGCAGCTATTGGAACATGATAGTCCAAATCATTACCTAGCACTGCACTGCACTCGTCACCCAGAGATCTAAGATATTATGTCTCTAAGCCCTGTAATTTCTCTGGAATCATTGCCCTTCAAACCGGAACACAGTAATGTTTGCACATTACTGCTTGGCGGTAGAATATAAATATTGGTGGACAATTCACACACAACACCATCTGACCCCAAACTAAGCAAAGCTTGTGTGATGGCGGCCAAATAGCTGATATAATACTTATATAGTTTTAAATACATACTTATTATACATAGAAACACCCAGACACAGTGCAAACATTTGAATTCATCACACAAATATTTGCACTGGGTGGGAATCGAACCCACGACCCTCGGCTTCGCAGGCAGAGCTACTACCAACTAAGCCACGGGGCCAGTCATATTATTTAAATACAGAATATTTGGCAAAGGTGTGGTACTTCCCCAGGCGGACTCTGCTAAGAGTCCTACCACTACCACACCCCGGACACTCGGCCTAAACCACAGATCAGAAAATAGTTACTTCGTAACAGATGCATCACTGCCATACAAAAGCGCAAATACCTACACGATAATAACCTAAACTTTCGTAAACTACTTACCTACTGTTACTTGCAAGCAAAAATACACCTTTGTACAAGCACGCAGAGTTGAGAATACCGTGCGCCCCGTGTGACTTGTCGTCTGCTTACGTCACTGACCAAACGTGCTAGGGTTGTACGAAATATGATAAGACTAGTGGCCCATTCCGGCTTCGCTCGAATAATAACCTAGACACCAACTGCAGCGCCATCGCCGGGCTGTTTTGTAAATCTAAACCATCGAGGGCCCTACCCAAACGCATACAGAAAAATTCATTCAAATCGGTTCAGCCGTTTAGGAGGAGTTTATTAACAATGAAAAGTGGCATTGATTTTTACATAATATAGATAGATGATAAAAAAACTTTTGATTTTGAAAAAAAAAATTTGTGGAGGGGACCATTTTGAATCGATATTATCCAAACATCTAAGAACCACCGCACGAAAATAAACTTTTATAAAAAACGCATCGAAATCGGTCCGTTTGAGCTCTACGGTGCTACAGACAGACATACACACAGACAGACATCGACGTCAAACTTATAACATCCCTTTTTTGACCGGAGGTTAAAAATTAATTCACAATTAGCTGAGCTCATTCACGAAACATACTTATTACATACTAAAAAAATTAAAACCAGAACCTCCTCCTTCTTTGAATCCGGTTAAAAATTCTATAGCTTTTTCAGGTAGGTACGTATTATAGTTCATTGATGCTGAAGTATATTTTAGTTATACAATGTAGCCAGTTGTAAGTTGTTACAAATTAGTATCATTCAGTATGTACATGAATATTCAAATAAAACCGGCCAAGTGCGAGTGGGACTCCCGCACGAAGGGTTCCGTACCATCCCACTAATAGGTATTATATTACGTCACTTCATTTTTCAGATATAGTATTATTTATAGTTTTAACGAGGTAGTACCCTTAATCTACAGGCAACATTGCACGTTTTTTAGAGTTAAAGTTTTATAGGGAAAATCACTCTGCATGTGGTAACACCGGTGCCTCCCTCGCTAGGTCGGCCATTTTTGTCTTCATTCCTTTTTCGTGCAAGGCGACGAACGCACGTGCAACTCAAAATGTGAAGAGCGAAGTGCTGAAGAGAAGTTAGCACACCACGAAATAAAAAATCTAAAAATGCAAGAACAAGTTAAGAAAAAGAAACACCGGGTTGGACTTTTATCCGACTCATCGAACAGTGAAAAAATATAAGGTATGTTTACCCCAAATTACATTTAATAAGTGCTTTAAATTACTTTTGACCGCGAGTCACTTGTAATAAAGTGAGTAGCTGCGAGCTACCCCCTTACATATGTTTCGTTTGAAACACGTAAAGCACTAGGTAAGAAATCGTGATAGACTGCGAGTCTACTACGATAACGAGAGCAGCCGTGAGCTACCCTCGATTAACATAAAATTACATTTAAATAAGTGCTTTAAAAAGCTATTGACCACGAGTCACTTGTAATGAAGTGAGTAGCTGCGAGCTACCCGCTTATATATTATTTACCGTTTGAAACACGTAAAGCACTCGGTAAAAAATCGTGATAGATTGCGAGTCTACCACGATAACGAGAGCAGCCGTGAGCTACCCTCGATTAATAAAAAATACTCATTAAAAACAGCTACGGAATTATTGTGTCGTTTATCGTTTTACAAAATAAAACAGATTTCGCAATGCTATCTCGCAATTTATTCGCACAAATGCTATAACATAGTCATTTGTAATTACATAAAACTCGTATGTAACTCTAAACTCTTAAGGTTCACCTTACGAACCCGAGCATGGCCGTCCGAAATATGGGAAAGTCAGATGGATGAAATCCAGTCTGCTTTGCCACTGCCGCCAAACCCGGGCCTTGGTCACATTTTGCTCCTATAGAACCAAAAGATATACAAACGACATCCGCGCCATCTACCGAGGATTTGTCTGTCTGGATCCGCACTGAGTACGTGTACATCCAACACTCCCGATTTTGGTGATAATATTCATAACAGCTTAGCCAAATGGCTTTCTTTACTTTGGAAAGGGTTTTCTAAAGAAGACATACAAATATACTTACAAAGTGATATCTAACCAATTGCAAGCTTTTACAAGCTACTAAACTCGATGCCGAAATTTCAGCGGTAGTATTCGAAATCTTGTACGATTCGCGATAAAAAACTTATAAAATTTTCAACAACTACTTAGTACGGGCGTGTCCGCAATAAACCGCGGAAAGGATATGTTGTTAAAAACAGACCTGCACAATTGTTTCACCAAGGACGGAACAAAGTTGATAACGCCAAGCTTAGAGAAGAGCATCTTACACGTCATTCAAAATATCGAACGTGGCGATACTCTATTTTAGTAACTCGTTGGCTGAAAAAATTAAATCCTGTAAGGCTATCAAAAGGCAAGGTAGCCAAATTCGAAATAAGATCAATCCGAAGATGGCTACTCCCACAAGCTTCAGCCAGCCGCCCGGTACAGCAGCAGGGAAACTGAAACGCACCTCCTCGTTACACTCCGAACAGGGGGGGACGGGGAGGTCGAGGCAGAGCAGCGTCGTCGGCACCTCGTCGACACTACCCCACGACCACGCCTCAATCAACTTCGAATAACTCGAACCAACCCAAGACCCGTGCCAACGCTCGACAATAGTTCAGGTACATGCTGCCCGACTTACTTACTTTTGTAATTGCTGGTTGAATATAACTAATAACCATCTCATTCTGTCATGGATTGAAAAGGATTCACCATCCTTTCACTTTCTCTATTTATAATCCTTTTGAAAATACGGTAGTTCAATCAGGTCTAAATTTAACCATGATGAGCACCGAGAAATGTCCAATGCCATTAGCAAACTAATACAGTTTGGTGCCGTAACTGTTTGTACACTTTGCAATGACTAATTGCTATATTTTCATATTCTAAATTTAAAATTATTAAATAGCTTTATTTAAAATACACACTTAAAAATGGAAGACTATTGGACAGCGTCAAAATGAATACCATAGAATGGATTTTTAGCCACGTACTGACCAAAAATATTTGAGATTCCAATTTCAACCTCCTAAATCACGGGAACCGATATTATACGAATTTACCGCAATGCTTTACGGATTGACTCCTAAAGTACTTATCAAAATAACTCGCCTCGGAAGTCGAGGGCGTAAGTCAATAATATACGTCATATTATGTATAAGAGACACTTTTAACAAGTGCAGAAACAATGTAATACCGATATAAAATTTGCTGCTGGCGCATCGTAAGAAATCACGAAAAAAGCTGTTAATATCCTGAGCAAACCAAAAAGTTTTTAGGTTTCATATATACCTAACTCCCAGGAGTTTACTATGGGTAACAATATTGCCCAATTAGTCCAGAAATGTTCTCATTTAGCAAAATGTACAATTCGTGAATTTGCCATATTAATTGGTGTTGCTCCGCAAAAAAGTATGGATTTATTATTAAATCAAAAATCAAAATTACAAACGTTGTTCTTAATGGAGAGGTAACATCTTCACAAATGTTTCACTCCTTAAAGAAAATTACAAATTCGAAACATACACAGAAGCTTGCTTCCTTGACAGGATTGGGGGAAGCTGTCTGCAGCGATAAAAAAGTTACCGTCTCGTGGAAGGACGTAGAAAAACAATATCATTATTAATTATCTCGAACTATTAGCAGTATTCTCGGTATTTAAAGCTTGATTTACAACGAATCTAACTGTGAAATATTATTGCGAGTGGCACTAAATTCCCTTACCTTACTAAACTCGCGAGAGAAATTTGGCAATGGTGCGAGAGCCAAAATATTTGGTTTTTTGTTTCTTATGTTAATACCAAACACAATCGTGCCGATGCAGAATCTAGAAAGATCGACCCAGATACCGAAATAGGAGTTACCTGATAACGCCTTTCAGGACATAATATGCCTCTTTGAATGTCCTGAAAATGATTTATTTGCCTCTCGGAGCAATGCCAAATCTATTTGGTTTATTTCCTGGAAATAGGATTCAAATGCCGTCAATGCATTTACCATTGGAAGCAGAAATACTTTTATGCATTTCCCCCATTATTTTGCAAGTGTTTACGGAATATTATCGACGACTAAATTTCCCACTAGCCTTCACAGCCATGGTATCCTCTGTTACAAAATTTACAGATATCTAAAATACATCATAGTATGTATCTACTCTGGTCTCATTTCAGCGACCTTCATCCCCTGCACCCAAGGTAAGACTGGCGTTTTACCCTGGGTGCCGCGAAATTCTCCGAACAGCCTTCACGCGCCGCGGCGTCTCGCCGGCGCACTCGACCTAACGTTAGCGTCACTATCCGACAACACGCTCGAACATTATTTGTAATGTTACGTGCATCGTTTGGTGACAGTTTTGTGAGTCTAATAAGACAAACATTTACAATGATTCAATATCATTAATATTGTCCTTTCTTTTCGAACAATTTAATAAAGTCTTCTCTGATGAATGGAATAGAATAGAATATTATTTATTATCATGGATGGATGGAAACTTAAACAGCCATAGGTCAGCCCTATCGCTTCTATTAATAGGAGATATAATCAGATCGGAAGGTCGCATTAGACGCCTCCTTAAATGTGCATATAAAATGAAGCCCAATTACTCCCAAGTATACTTCAACGTGATATCGACAATTAGTTCTCAATTAGGTACATTTCTAATTGGTATCTACTAATCTTTGGAATTGAACAGAAAATATCACAAAGAAACTTGTAATACTATCTATGTCTAGCTCTGTGCACTGCACATAGAGTTCAATCCCTGTCTCTAATAAAACTACAAAATATCACAATGTTAGATAATCGTATTAAGATAGTCATATTGGTTCCAATCAAAACCACAGCACGCGCTAGGTGCTATTCTTATTTTGTGGAAAATCCAAAAATCTGGCTTGCTTCTGCTCCCAAATATTTACATTCCTGTTACGAAAGGTTCGACAGCTCCGAATGTAGGAAACTTGTTCCTGAGAATAAAATAGCCACATACGCCGGTTGCTACAATTCAATCTATCAGCCGTTGGAGGAAGACGGTGTTTTCAGAAAGCGGCATAGACATAGACACCCGCAAGTTTGGCGCGCATAGTACGCGCCACGCTTCCACCTCCGCCGCGAGCTCTGCGGGACTCGGTGTACACGTTATCAGAAAACTGCGGGTTGGACCGCCACGTAGTGATTGTAGCTTTGCTCGCTTTTATAACAGACCCATTGTTAATACAAACGAATGTGATTTCGCCAGATCTGTTGTTTTCCGCCAGATTAAATAATATAATTAATAATTGAAACGATTAATTACTATTAAGATCATGATCACACAGGATATTTCACAATTTAAGGCTGATTGTATTAAGTATTATAACAAAGCTTAAATAAGATTATAAGCTCTTTTGCATATTAAAACGAATAGATTTTTTATTCACTTTATAACAATACTATTAGCAAAACAAAGCTTCATTCTCTAAATATCTACCTCGTTAAAACTATAAATAATACTATATCTGAAAAATGAAGTGACGTAATATAATATATGATCAAACGAACTTCCAAGTGAAGTTCGATCATTATTATATGAGTCACTTCATTTGAAGATATAGGTAACTACCCAACCCCACCCGAGGAATACGGCTACGTGTTCCAAACCCATGCTTGATTATGAAGTATTGTTTTGAAAATTCTCTAAAAATAATGAAGACAAAAATGGCCGACCTAGCGAGGGAGGCACCGGTGTTACCACATGCAGAGTGATTTTCCCTATAAAACTTTAACTCTAAAAAACGTGCAATGTTGCCTGTAGATTAAGGGTACTACCTCGTTAAAACTATAAATAATACTATATCTTCAAATGAAGTGACTCATATAATAATGATCGAACTTCACTTGGAAGTTCGTTTGATCATATATTATAAATGTGAAAGTATGGATGTTTGGATATTTGGATGTTTCGATGTTTGTTGCTCAATCACGCCGTAACGTATGAACGGATCGGGCTGAAATTTGGCATACAGTTAGATTATAGTCTGGAAGAACACACAGGCTACTTTTTATCCCGGGAAAGTTACGGGAACGACGAGAACGGGAACTACGAGGGTAAAACCGCGGGGCACTGCTAGTTAGCAAATAAACGGCGAAAACTTCTTTGGCATTATACGAAATTTCTTTTACATCGCAATTTCTGCAGACAGGCAAAAAATTATTTCAGAATATTGACTTTTCCCTTATGATAATCACAATGAAGTCTACATCGCGATCTATTTTTACTAGTGGCGCCATCTAGTTTATTTTCGACGGACTAATCGAGCAAAACCCTTTACCCTTTGGGTACGGAACGCTAATAAAAAGTATGCCTTCAAAAACTCATTTAAATTTATTGAGACATAATAAAGATGGGATAAAAAGGTATTTCAGACAATATTTTTTACGCATAAACTCTATTGTATCTATTCTAAATAGATATTACCTATACAAAATACATATTACACACTACTGTTTCCATGTTCTGTGCCATTGAAACCTACCAAAATGATGCTCAAAAATAAATATTAACAATAAAAACACTTACCTTGCTTCCTGTTTCGGCAATTTGAAATAAGATAAATTACTACATTTGAGTGTATTGCTATTGCAGCCATCCACAATACAATAACGCCGCGACATTATTTATGCGCGCACTCGGCGTTCGTTCGCACGTCAACTCGGGCAAGCGGCCGGCGCCCCTGTGATTTTAGAACACTCGGGTGGACCCGAAAGAGTAGGTTAAAATCTCGCGCCGTATAGCGAGTGGTGAGGGTGTGCCTAAACTCCAAACAAACGGTGCAGTGGACTTACCTACTCTCCACACAACAACGCAGATGTTGTTCGCACATATTTACGCATGTGTGCGTGTCGGCTAGGGTTACTGAATTATTTTATGGAATAGTTAGATGTGACCCGTGAGTTAACCTGCCAGTGTTTTTGTATTTTCGGTAAAAACTTAATTATTAGCATATAAATAATTGTAGTTATTATTACATAGTACTCAATTTTTCCAGTCACTTGTTTATTGACACGCCTTTTACAAAAACCAGTTAATAGACCTTTAGTGAGTCTCTATATCAAACCTAAACTACACTAAATTTACTAAGCATAAATTAATTATCCATATACCGATGAAATATATCGACGATTTACAAATAATCAAATAAGTCTAGCCTGCTATCAAATGGAACTATAGGTTTAGTATTTCTGAACGTACATAAAATTACATACAGTCTTTCCTCTCCTAACTAACCTCTTTCCTATTTTTGTCGGTTTTTATAACCAACAGCAGTCAATGTATCCTCTTACTTGTTTATTGACACGGCTGTTACGATATCTCAAATAAGTAATTGAACTGTACTGAAACCGTATTTTCAGTGTTCACTATTGACGGACATATCCATGGACGCACATAAAACTACATATAGTCTAATATAGAACCTTTTTCTTTTTTGCGTCGTTTGAACGCTAAAAAATAATCACGCACCAAGAAATCTGAATTGCAGCAATCGTAGTAAATAAATCCACTAAATTGGTAACACTAGTGATTTTGTAAAACTGATTGTGTAAACTTATCAAAACACAGTAGAAAAACGATTCAATCCTAGTATATTTTAGAAATTCTTATGAAATTAAAAATCTGTTATTCTTGTTTCGTTTAACAGATGAAAAATTTGGTACCTAAATAACACAGCAACACAGCATCATGGTCGTATTCTCATAGAAAATTGTCGTCCGATATAACCCTTCGTTGAGTGCTTCTCGCGTTCTTGCGGGGTAGGAAGCTTGAAACTGGCGGGGGGTGGGGAGTGTCCGTTCTATCTGTATTATCTATTCTATGCCACTACTAAAAATGTTCTTCTGAAAAAAACTGTTCTTCTGAATTAAAAGTTCGAATGAATTTAATTGAAAAGGAGAAACACTATTGTGACCCAAATAGAAGTCATAAAACTCTTTTTTGCACAGCTATCTGGCTGCCATGTTATATTTCTGAGTTCCGATCGCAAGTGCAGCTCTAGGCAATAATCTGGACTCATCATGTTCCAATAGCTGCGTGACACTGCTATTATGGGCAGGCGTGTTGCTTACCATCATGCACATGTCCTGCTCGTCTCGTCCCTGTTTACTATCAATTGATAAAGTTATTATTCCTCCGATAGAAATTACATGAGTGTTCTTCTTTTAATCGTACAACCAAAGAGTGGCATAATTGTAGTGGTAGGACTTTTGGCAGAGTCCACCTGGGGAATTACCACACCTTTGCCAGTTATTCTACTGCCAAGCAGTAATGTACAAATATTACTATGTTCTGGTTTGAAGGGCAAAGTTTCCAGAGAAATTACAGGGTTTAAAGATATAATATCTTAGATCTCTGGGTGATGAGCGCAGTGCAGTACTAGGTAATGATTTGGACTCTTAATGGTCCAATAGCTGCGTGTCATTGTGCTGTTATGTGGCAGGCATGTTGCTTACCATCAGGCACATGACCTGCTTGTCTCGTCACTTCTATATTATATAAAAAAATTGGCGGTTTCCCTCGAGATAGGAAATTGAAATATTTCTTAACTTTTCAAAGTCAGACTGATTTTGTATCTTCGTGGTCATCGTGCACAACCTTCGGCCACACCGTCGCTTACATAAATGGCACAATTTTCGTAGGAGGGTCAGTCCTGGCAAACGTCGGACCCGTGCAAGAAGCTGACGTGTTCCCGCGACGTGACGGGTCGGCTCGCGCACTCGGAGAAGGTGGAGAGTTGCGTGCAGGAGTGCGAGCGCGGCTGGGTGTACCGGCGGCCCACGGCCGGGGTCTGCTGCGGACGCTGCGTGCAGGACCAGTGCGTCTTCGAGGGACTGCTGAAGAAGCCAGGTGAGACGACTGCTTCATTATTAACTACATTTTGATGTACAAACTTCTGTAGCGGTGCTGCCAATTTTCGGTTAGCATCATCGACATGGTAATGTCGGCGCGACGGCGGAGAGCGAAGAGTTGACCACTAATACGACTCCGCTCCCACACGACAAATAAAATACACTCAAATATGGGCTTTAAGCCATGCTTGTTAAGATATAGGTTACATTGGGAACGCACATTAGCAGACCGCTTGCTGACAGCCGTCTGCTAATTTATGTTACCAATGCAATCTATATCTGAACAGGCATGATATAAATCCATATTTGAGTGTATTTTATTTGTAGAGCTACCGCCCTACAATTAAAATTCACGTTATACTTTCGTTGAAGCTATTGTATGTAAATTTCATGGCTGAAATAAGACTTCTTAGATCGAGGAGTAAAGAGAAGAAGTATTAAATTGCATGTGTACATAAGTAAACATACACTTTAAAAAAAACAGAATGATGAGTTACGTTCACGTTCTACCCTGAAAAACATCCACTGGCCCACGTGGACCGCGCTTGACCGCACCAAGTGTCGCTCTCAATTGACATTCATACTAAAGTAGTTTATAAAAACCTGCAATAAGGTTTAAAGTCAAACGGAACAGCGCGGCGCCCGGGTGCCGCTTGGTGTGCAGGCCCCGCTTGTTGTTTTACGGCCTTACAAAGCTTGTGTATCTACACACATGACAAGTGAGGCATCTAGTTGTAAAACTCACTAAAACAACTTTTTTCCCAAGTGGAGAAAATCTAAAAGAACTTCTCTCGTCCTCCGCGCTCCACATCAATCGCACTTCTTCACTGCACAACTCAAATCGCTATTACGTGGTGCGAATTGAGCGCTGTGATTGGTCGTTTCCGTTATAGAGGAATTTGGCATGCACTCATGCCGTTATATAGGATTTTGCTACTCAGCACAAAAAAAAGAAAGCTAAATTTAATATCATTATTGAGGATTTTGGAGGGAACAAAGTAGCTCACTCAGTAGAGAATTAAAGCCACTCTCAGATGGTATCAACGGCTTGATTTTTGTGAAAAATTGTTATAGCGGGTTTTGCAATTTATTAGACGCCTCAAGTTCTACTGTTCGTGGCAGGTTCGACGTGGCAATCTGCGGACAACTGCACGACGTACGCGTGCGACCGCGACGGGGAGCAGGTGAACTTGTCGTCGTTGCGACAGACCTGCCCCGACGTGTCACACTGCGATCCCAAGCACATCATCAACGGCACTTGCTGCGCCCGCTGTGAACTACCATCTCACAACCAGAGTAAGTATTTAACCCGTGATCAAAATCAAATGCTAAGACAAATTCTATTCATTTATTTCACTAGTTCATTTTTTTTTCTGCTGCCGTGGAAAAACAAAATGTTGATAAACCTTCACTTATGATTTATTTTGTCCAAACTAACCTCAAAATTTTTGAGGGTAGAATCAATTTTTTATGTTATTTTTTTCACGTGATGATTCATATTCGGTGCTGAACCCATATGAGTTCTACGCCGCTTTACGGTTAAGTGAGAACTGTCAAAACCATTAAGTTTTTCCATTTGTCAAGTTACGGTGGTCTAGTTGGGAGAACGGCGCCTGCCGATCCGGAGACCCCGGGTTCAAACCCCACACGCACCACTGTCTTTTCGAAGTCATGTGCGTAATGCCGCTAACTTAAAACGGTGAAGGAAAACATCGTGAGGAAACCGACATGTACCTAGAATCTTTCGAAGTCATGTGGCATCCGCCAACCCGCACTGGGCCAGCGTGGTGGATTATGGCCTTAACTCTCTCCTTGCGAGAGAAGGCCTCGAGTCCCAGCAGTGGGAACGTTTAGTGGGCTGTTGATGTCAAAACCATTAGATTACATTTTAAGCCAACTTTTTAATTGACTTCAAGAAAAGAGGAGGTTCTGTATTCAGTTCTATGTCTTTTTGGAACGAAGTTCCTTATCGCGCGTTGCGAAAGGGGGATAGACAGAAAAAATTGTCACGAAAAGTTGTAACGGAATTTCGATTACCTCCACACCTTCAGGTACCAGGGCAATAGAAACAGTAAGGAGTTTTGATTACCTACCTCCAACACACCCAGCGTTTATCTCCAGATACCAGGACAACAGAAATATGAAAGAGTTGCGTTTGTATCCAGGTATCAGTACCAGGGCAACAGAAACAGTAAAGAGTGGCATTTACCTCTCCAGGTACATGGACAACAGATACAATAAATAGTTTCGTTAATACCTCCACAACCCCCGCGTTTATCTCCAAGTACCAGGACAGCAGAAACATGAAAGCCAGTTGCCAGGGCAACAGAAACGTAAAGAGTTGCAATATTTTGTACAACTTCGTTCCATCTCGGTGTCCCTTGACTCCTCTTAAGTATTTTATTTTGTTTATATGTTACGCGATAGCTCCGCCAATCGTGATTCACTTTTGATGGTTTTTTTTTTACTTTGACTGCAATTTTTTTGAAGTTTACACTTCTTTTGGCGCACCACAGACAGGTTTTTCGTGGTCTGTAAATTGAATTCTAGCGTCACGCTCGGGAATGATAAGAAACCTTCGGGTAAACTCGGGAGCAGGCCGCACCCTCCGGTTTTACCCGTGTAGTTTCCAAAGAAAGCTATCATCAAATTCTGAGTTATAAGTTTTCACTTCTATCGGCAGTTGACTGACATTTTTCTTCTTCTTCTACACTTGAAGACAATAACAAGAACACGTTGCTTACGAATCTGATTTATAATCAACAAAATGGTCAGCTCATCATCATCATCGTGGTTATTGTTTTTGCCAGTAGATTTTATATCATGTAAGAATAGTATTGCTATCTTAAAATAATCAATTAAAATGTTCATTTTACTTAGTCCAGGTTAACTCTCATTAGTGTAAGTCATTGCTTATAACGGTACTAATTGATATAAATAAATAAATAAATGTGATGCAGAATCCACAAAATGGTCAGTTAAGTACACCCTAATCAAACAATCCTAAAAATACTACTTTATGAGTTTGTTTGTGCATACATTTATTATAAATAAATAAATAAATAAATATTGGTGGACAATAAAATTCACACACAACACCATCTGACCCCAAACTAAGCAAAGCTTGTGTGATGGCGGCCAGATAGCTGATATAATACTTATATAGTTTTAAATACATACTTATTATACATAGAGAAACCCAGACACAGGTTATTATATTATGATTTAGGTATTTGATAATTTTGAAACTTGTTGAATATCTTTATGTATTTGCGCGCCAGCCGAGAGTATGAATTCGACGAACGATTTAATTATCTTTTTTAATTGAAAAAACGTACTTAATTTTAAATTGGTTGCGCAATTTTATCGGAATCAACTGAAACTTCATTATACATTTTATTAATTTGGGTGGTTTGTTTGGCAATTAAATTAATTTATGTTTATGTCGATACAGAGACATGCTATGTGGAAGAGGTCCCGAAGCACACGACGGTGGGGATGGTCCGCAAGCAGTTCCCGATGCACGGTCTCTGTGTAAACAAGAACCCCGTGCCTGGATTTAAGGAATGCCGCGGGATCTGCGAGTCTAGCACACACTACGACTCTAGTGAGTACTGACTACAACCTACCTCGCACTCGACTCTAGTGAGTACTGACCACATCCTACCTCGCACTCGACTCTAGTGAGAACTGACCACATCCTACCTCGCACTCGACTCTAGTGAGTACTGACCACATCCTACCTCGCACTCGACTCTAGTGAGTACTGACCACATCCTACCTCGCACTGGACTCAAGTGAGTACTGACTACATCCTACCTCGCTCTCGACTCTAGTGAGTACTGACCACATCCTACCTCGCACTCGACTCTAGTGAGTACTGACCACATCCTACCTTGCACTCGACTCGAGTGATTACTGACCACATCCTACCTCGCACTCGACTCTAGTGAGTACTGACCACATCCTACCTCGCACTCGACTCTAGTGAGTACTGACCACATCATTACCTAGCACTGCACTGCGCTCGTCACCCAAAGATCTAAGATGTTATATCTCTAAGCCCAGTAATTTCTCTGGAAACTTTGCCCTTGAAACCGGAACACAATAATATTTGCACATTACCGCTTGGCGGTATAATAACTGGCAAAGGTGTGGTACTTCCCCAGGCGGACTCTGCCAAGAGTCCTACCACTACGAAATCTTATTGCTACTATATTGGTATTTATCTTGTCCTAACTATTGGAACGTCAACGAGAAAATAGCGGAATAGGCATCCTGGCTAAGAAAATACAATTATTGTATCAGTTACATTATATTATTAAAAAATATTGTACCCGTATTTTTAGGGTTCCGTAAAACGTAAAAACGGAACCCTTATAGATTCGTCATGTCTGTCTGTCTGTCTGTCTGTCTGTCTGTCTGTCTGTCTGTCTGTCCGTCCGTATGTCACAGCCACTTTTTGCCGAAACTATGAGAACTACACTGTTGAAACTTGGTAAATAGATGTATTCTGTGAACCGCATTAAGATTTTTACAAAAGTTTTTAAAAAAAACAAAAATTAGCGGTGCCCCCCATACTGAGAACTGAAGCTCAAAAATTTTTTTTCATCAAACCTACACGTGTGGGGTGTCTATCGATAGGTCTTAAAAAATGATGTTGAGGTTTCTAATATAATTTTTGTCTACACTGAATAACTTGCGAGAGAGAGAGAGACGCTTCCAAAGTGGTAAAATGTGTCCCCCCCCCCTCTAACTTCTAAAGTAAGAGAATGAAAAAACTAAAAAAAATATATGATGTACATTACCATGAAAACTACCAACGAAAATTAGTTTGAACGCGATCTGATGAGTAGTTTTTTTTAGTACGTCATAAATAAATACACTATTACTAAAACTTCGATGAAAGTTACAACGAACTACAAGAACTATGTGTACTATGTATATTATGTTACTTGCTGCAACGGAACCCTTCATGGGCGAGTCCAACTCGCACTTGGCCACTTTATTTTTTGTTTATTTTACCTGCCGGACTAATTAGAATAGCTTTGACCCAGTCGTGATCCCAATTAGTCATACTCAAGTTTACTGAGGAGACGAAGCCAGCTCTATAGTACGTTTATCTAAATATAACATTTGTTTACCAGTAACGGGCACGCAGAAGAGGCGGTGTGAGTGTTGCGCGGCGACGAAAGAGGAGACTCTGGAGGTGACGCTGACTTGCGCGGATGGCTTCAACCAGTTGCATCAGCTCCCGTCTGCCACTGCTTGTTCCTGTCTTCTCTGCAACACTGCCTCCAACGACACACGGACCGAGCCAGGTAACTAGACATTTCAAATACTCTCTGTTTCGATATATAGCCAGAAATACAAGATTAAATAGCATGTCTAATTATTACCGTCCTCCACAATTGTATGTGTCTGATACCACGAAATATAAACTATTTGCTGTTATTTTTTTACGGTATAGCATAAACAACAGCCCTTTATGCTCCCACCGCTGGGACTCGAGGTAGTCTCTCGTGAGGAGAGAGCCAATGAAATTATCCACCACCTTAGTCTAGTGCAGGCTGGCGAATGACATTATAATATAATAATTCTGAAGCATCATCGGTGTTTGTATAGTAATTAATTAATGGTTTTGATTTCTTCAGGAAATCCGGGAACTAAGAACCCACCAAAGAATCCAGTAACAACAACTCCAAGTAATTCGGGAACTAAGAATCCAGTAACAACACCTCCAAGTAATTTGGGAACTAAGAATCCAGTAACAACAACTCCAAGTAGTTCGGGAACTAAGAATCCAGTAACAACACCTCCAAGTAATTCGGGAACTAAGAATCCAGTAACAACACCTCCAAGTAATTCGGGAACTAAGAATCCAGTAATAACACCTCCAAGTAATTCGGGAACTAAGAATCCAGTAACAACACCTCCAGGTAATTCGGAAACTAAGAATCCAGTAACAACACCTCCAAGTATTTCGGGAACTAAGAATCCAGTAACAACACCTCCAAGTAATTCGGGAACTAAGAATCCTGTAACAACACCTCCAAGTAATTCGGGAACTAAGAATCCAGTAACAACACCTTCAAGTAATTCGGGAACTAAGAATCCACCAAACAATGGAAACCCAGACATGAGCTCAGAGTCTAGTGAAGAAGGATCTTCTGAAGAAAGTGGTGAATTGAACGGAGGAAATAACCCAGGTAATTCGGGAACCAAGAACCCACCAAAGAATCCAGTAATAACACCTCCAGGTAATTCAGGAACTAAGAATCCACCAAAGAATCCAGTAATAACACCTCCAGGTGATTCGGGAACTAAGACCCCACCGAACAATGGAAACCCAGATATGAGCTCAGAGTCTAGTGAAGAAGGATCTTCTGAAGAAAGTGGTGAATTGAATGGAGGAAATAACCCAGGTAATTCGGGAACCAAGAACCCACCAAAGAATCCAGTAATAACACCTCCAGGTAATTCAGGAACTAAGAATCCACCAAAGAATCCAGTAATAACACCTCCAGGTAATTCGGGAACTAAGACCCCACCGAACAATGGAAACCCAGATATGAGCTCAGAGTCTAGTGAAGAAGGATCTTCTGAAGAAAGTGGTGAATTGAATGGAGGAAATAACCCAGGTAATTCGGGAACCAAGAACCCACCAAAGAATCCAGTAATAACACCTCCAGGTAATTCAGGAACTAAGAATCCACCAAAGAATCCAGTAATAACACCTCCAGGTAATTCGGGAACTAAGACCCCACCGAACAATGGAAACCCAGATATGAGCTCAGAGTCTAGTGAAGAAGGATCTTCTGAAGAAAGTGGTGAATTGAATGGAGGAAATAACCCAGGTAATTCGGGAACCAAGAACCCACCAAAGAATCCAGTAATAACACCTCCAGGTAATTCAGGAACTAAGAATCCACCAAAGAATCCAGTAATAACACCTCCAGGTAATTCGGGAACTAAGAACCCACCAAACAATGGAAACCCAGATATGAGCTCAGAGTCTAGTGAAGAAGGATCTTCTGGAAGTGAAGAATACGAAGATGACTATTAAGAATTGGTGATGAAATCATAGACACGCAGACTGTATCAAAATAGTCCAGACAAACAAAAACGATGACTTCCGTCAAAGGTAACGGCACAGGATACAATCTTTTCTTTCAAAATAACACAGTTCGGAAACACGACTGAATTTTAAAATAGTAACTACGGTTTTTTGTGGTAGGTTTCTTCGAAGTTCCAATCGTGGTTTTTTTTAGTGTATTTTTTCAACTGGTTGGTGGTTGTTTTCTATATGGTTGCCGTAAAAACTGGCAATTAAAAAAAACAAAGTAAATTAAAATTCAAAACACCATTCCAGGGTGATCAAATATATTAATAAACTAGTAAACTAAGCCATGTAGGAATTAAAATGCGCAATAACCACGTTGGCACGTTCAAACACAAGGGACCGTGGACCGGAGGTAATGCTAAAAGACTTATTACACTCGGCTATGACGCTTCTCAATTTAGTATGCGACCTTACTGAATGCAATAGCATTAATAATAACAGTGTGTTAACAGTGTTTAAAAAGTTAAACAGTGTAATAACACTTTTCTGAATTCAGTAGCGACTAAATTTTGCCAAGTGAAATAAGCCTTTTAACATATTATAATATCCTCGTTGACATCTTTTTATTTATTAAAGTCAACGTATAATAGGATTGTATCATTGTAACGTGATATATATTTATTTGAAAATTAAAATAAATTGAAATATTTTATTCTTTTGTGTTTTAATCTATGGGAACATAGGGGGAGGTGGGGTGCATTGATACAAGGGGCACATTGATACACTAGCCTTATCTAATAATGGAGTGAATGGATTCGAGTGGTTCCATCTGTAAAACGTTCGCTAAAGCATCCAAACGCATCTATTGTAACCGCTCCGACCGTCTCTCAACGGTCAGCCTTAGGCATGTCGAGATGTGTTTTGAGCGTCTCTAAGTAAATTCTGACGCACTATGTGAAAATGTTTCGACACTCTTCCATAACATCTAACGAGGATCTTACTTTACCAAAGGTAAGTTAAACTATCAATTATTATGATTTCTGTTAATTTTACTTCAAATCAAAGTTAATTTAACTGTGATAATTTTAATTTTCAAAAATGTCGTTTGGGGCACTTTGATGCAACCAAGTGCGGGGCACATTGATGTGTATCATTGTGCCCCACCTCCATGTTATGGTGCCCATGCCCATGGCACCAAGGACGTTACTAAATACAATTTGACTGAGTATGAGGTGTTATACTTGAAAAAAAGTGCCAGGACTTACATTTTCGTTTTTCTAGACGTCGAAGACAAAGCAAGTGTTGATTTTAGAGATGTTTTTTTACACCTCCTTATACCAAATTTTACGAAAGGCACTAGTCGAACCTCATCTATGTACACTTTATATACCTTTTCTATTAATTTGAGTGCATATAATGTGCAATAAAATATAATCAAATTTTATGTTTTTTTTTTTCAAATAATGTTAAATTTATTGACTGTATAAGACTGACTGTTATTAATGGTTATTTGTTGTAAGAATTGCTTAAATAACTTATATTATAAGGCTGATGATGATCTCATCACGATATACAAGTTTAATCAATCTAAAAGTGATTTAATTTGACCATTTTAATAGATTTTTCACCCTGTATGAAAGTGCCCTACGAGGTGTATCAAAGTACCCCACTAGTGGGGCAGATTGATACTAAAGCCATTTTTTACAAAAATTCAATTATTTATTTACTTTGATAACTTAAAAAAAATTAAACTATGACATTATAAAACTAAATTACTAGGCTAAAAGTATAATAGAAAATTAATGGAAAATATTAAGTTTTTATACACTTTTTTTAACTTTCAATTTTTGTGTATCAATCTGCCCCACTTCCCCCTACATTTTCCAAATGAATAACAATAAATAACTTTTATATCCAAGGCTACTGTAACTATACGTTTGGCGTTGATTTAGATATAATATATAATAATCGGAAGTGGATCAAAATGGAAGACTTTTACGGCCAGCTGCACGCATCGCATGCTCTTCATCTCCTACAAAACGGAAGACAAAAAAGCCACTCTAACTTGCCACTATACCAAAAAACTGCCGTAAATAGGTATGGACGAAATCGTGATGGCTCTTTAAATGATAAGGCAACATAAAAATTTAAAAGCCACGGGCGAGGACGGCATTACGACAGAGCTCTTAAAAGAACCAAGAAAAAATTCAAGACCAGCAGACAAAACATATTCCTCTGCATCGAGGCGTGAGACAAGGGGATGTGATTTCCCCGAAATTGTTCTAAATCGCACTAGAGGATGTGTTTAAGACACTGGATTGAGTTGGAAATGGCAGACATCAATGATGACTACATCTCTCTCACCTACGATTATCGGACGAGTTTGTCATTGTGACAGAGTCACTGGAGGACTTGCAGTGGATGCTGGAGGGCCTAGCTAATGCTTCTCAATGCATTGGATGAATTTGGACAAAACCAAAAGTCATGTGCAACGAGTTCGTTGCTCCGGTGTCGATTGCCATAAATGGAACCACTCTCGAAATTGTTTAGAGATACGTTTACTTAGGGTAGATGCTCGAACTAGGTAGATGTAGTATTGAGAGTGAGGCCATGAGAAGAATACAGTTGAGCTTGAGTTAAAGTATATGTAAATTCTTTAGTCCTACCCGTTATGACCTACGGTGCTGAAACGTGGACACTGACAGTCAAAATGGTCCGAAAGCTCAAAGTTGCTCAGCGAGCAATGAAAATGGCTATGCTTGGGGTTTCCCTGAGTGATTGCATTTGCAATGAAGTAATTCGTCAGAGAACTAAAGTCACCGACATAGCTCAGCGTATGAGCAAACTGAAGGCCGGTCATTGGCGAAGAAGGGGTGCTGGAGTGTGCCGACCACGAATCGGTTAACGTAGTGGCGTAGGCGTAAGTATTTAGGTAGTAGGCGTAGTGTAGCACGCCCTGAAGCTAGATAGAGTGACGATATATGAAAGACGGCTGGTGGCGAGACGTAAAACCGAGGATCGGGCCGAATGGCGTACCTATTATGGGGAGGCCTATGTCCAGCAGTGGATGATGATGACGAGGTATAATAACAATTATTATTGAAACCAAGATAGGTATACGAACCATATATCTTATTTTCACCAAAAATTTAGAATGAATTCACCAATTTCATCCATATTTTGTTTAAGTTACGAGTATCTTTACTCAGTACCTTACAGAAGATTTACACGGGTAAAAAATTAAAACTCAGACAATAAAATATACCTACTGAGATCCGTCTAAGAATTCAGATAATCATCTTTAATAGGTCTATTTTATAATGTAAAGTGATACTATATAATAAGGCCAGACATGCCCCCGGGTTCAAATCCCAATGTCTGTCTTTTTCGAAGTCATGTGCGTAATGCCGCTAACTTAAATAACGGTGAAGGAAAACATCGTGAGGAAACCGACATGTACCTAGAATCTTTCGAGGTCATGTGTCATTCACCAACTATACTGGGCCAGCGTGGTGGACCGATGGCCTTTACTCCTGGCCTTTATGGCCTTTACTCTCTCCTTGCGAGAGAAGGCCCCGAGCCCCAGCAGTGGACCAATCTAACTACTTGCATTCAGCACATCTGAACTATAGGTAGGTACATAGAGAAATGAAGGTCAATAGACAATTTAAATGATCAAACATATTTATTTGGAAACGTACTCAGCTGCTGCAGTATGCTGGCGGTATCCCCACGCTGATTGGCAATATCAACATTGTTTATCAAATATCCTTGCTACAATAAATTCGCCTGGGTAGCAGCATTAAGATTAAGCACGGCATTTTGGAATTCAAAAACCAAAAAGGAAAAAACGGAACCCTTATAAAGTCTTTTTATCCACGAAAAACCCACTCGGGCAACTCATTCCACAGCCTAGACGTTCTTATCACAAAAGTAGAGTCAAACCTCTTTGTTCGTGTCTTGGGAACATCAACCATGAAACGATGCCGCTTCTTCGAGCTACGAGAAGTCCGATAGAAAAAAGGGCTAGGTGGTATTAGATCATGCAGATCAGATGCACACTCTCCGAAGTGTATGCGATAATAAACCGATAAGCTAGCAATTTTTCAGCGATGTTCAAGACTTTGCAGTCTTTTTCGCACAAGAGTGTTATTGCCTATGAGCCTTTTAGCACGCCTCTCGCCTCTCGCTCTAGCAAGCCGACCCATCCCAAAGGTGCGAACACTGCTGGACCTCTTTGTCGAAGTTGGATCTACCCAATTGGATCTTTTGACCCAGGTAGGCGTATTCGTCAACAACTTCGAGTGTGGTATTCCCAACAATAAACAGTGAGACATGAACATTTGACTTGACCTTCTTGTTGTCCATATTCATCCTCAAACCTACCTGTTGGGATACTCTACTAAGGTCCCTGAGCATAGCACCGAGGTCCTCCATCGACTCCGCCACAATGACTATATCGTCGGCAAACCGAAGGTGCATTCGCCGTTGATATTGATGCCATGTCCGTCCAGTCCAGTAGCTTGAAATCATCTTCCAGCGCGTCAGTGAACAGTTTCGGAGATATAACATCTCCCTGTCTCACGCCTTTCTGTAGCTGGATATGTTTTGTGCACTGGTCCTGTAATCGGACAGACATTGTGGCTTTGCTGTAAATACACCTCAACACTTCGATATAGCGATAGTCCATGCGGCATCGCTGGAGAGACTGCAGCACTGCCCAGGTCTCGATGGAATCGAAGGCTTTCTCATAGTTCACATACGCTATACATAGTGGCCGATTATACTCCTCGGTTTTCTGTATAATCTGCCGAAGCGTATGGATGTGGTCTACGTTACTATAGCCTTTTTGGAAACCGGCTTGTTCGGGTGGCTAGAAGTCGTCAAACCTGCGTGCATATATAAAACAACATATTAGAATATAATAAGCTACTAATATAATATAATACTTTCTATTACGAAAAATGTATAGCTCGCTAGGGAAAACTGATGTGTTGAATTTGATCCGAATAATTTGCGGCCCGAAAACGACAAAAAACTACCATAGTATATGTCCCACTCAACACAATTACGGCGTTAGATGTCGATTGGAATTGCGATGCGCTCCTGCTACCCATGGCCAACCCTAGGACCTCGCCACATCAGCATCAAGATCAATATGTACCAATCTATTAACTATTTCTGTAAACTGTGTCAATACTCAAATCTTTCAATACTCAAATCTTTATTGCGTCATATGTAGGTACAGTACACTCAGGTGATATTATTAGTTATTATAGTCATTACATATGGCCCTATAAGGGCATGGCAAAAGTGGCAACGGAACGTCTCATTTCTAGGTCATCAAAATTGTCTTGAAAAAAATCTTGTAGTTTGTAATAGCATTTATTCTCTAATATATGCTTTAGACATTCAATAAATTGGTCATTTTTTTTCCAAGTCTTTTAGGTCATTTGGCAGCTTATTGAATATTTTAGTAGTCATCGAGTGAGGGCCAGCGCTATGCATTTCTAACCGGGATTTAGGTTCAACAAGTTTGTGCCTATATTGAGATCTAATGTTTCGCGGAGTCTTCCGAGGTTGATCCACAAATTTATCGAAGAATTCTTTATATTTTCTAACAAATTTACAACATTTTAAAACATATAGTGAAGTAAGAGAGAGTATTTTGAATTTGATAAAATCATCATCATCATCATCATCAGCCGCAAGACGTCCACTGCTGAACAAAGGCCTCCCCCCTAGATTTCCACAACGAACGGTCCCGCGCAACCTGCAACCAGCCGTTTCCAGCGACCTTTGTGAGGTCATCTGTCCATCTAGTGGGAGGCCGTCCAACACTGCGTCTTCCGGTTCGTGGTCGCCACTCGAGAACCTTTCTTCCCCATCGGTTGTCAGTTTTTCGAGCGATGTGGCCTGCCAATTGCCACTTCAGCTTGCTTACTCGTTGAGCTATGTCGGCCACTTTAGTTCTTTTGCGAATATCTTCATTACGGATTCTGTCGCGCAAAGAGACTCCGAGCATAGCTCTCTCCATAGCTCGCTGTGTGACTTTGAGCTTTGTTATGAGGCCCATAGTTAAGGACCACGTCTCAGTTCCATAAGCCATCACTGGCAACACGCACTGGTTAAAGACTTTTGTCTTTAGGCATTGGGGTATTTTGGACTCAAAGATGTGTCGAAGTTTCCCGAACGCTGCCCATCCGAGTTGGATCCTTCGCTGGACCTCTTTGTCGAAGTTGGATCTACCTAATTGGATCTTTTGACCCAGGTAGACGTATTCGTCAACAACTTCGAGTGTGGTATTCCCAACAATAACCGGTACAGGTGAGACATGCACATTTGACATGACCTTCGTCTTGTCCATGTTCATCCTCAAACCAACCTGTTGGGATACTCTACTGAGGTCCCTGAGCATTGCACCGAGGTCCTCCAGCGACTCCGCCACAATGACTATGTCGTCGGCAAACCGAAGGTGAGTGATGCATTCGCCGTTGATATTGATGCCATGTCCGTTCCAGTCCAGTAGCTTGAAAACGTCTTCCAGCGCAGCAGTGAACAGTTTCGGAGATATAACATCTCCCTGTCTCACGCCTTTCTGTAGCTGGATATGTTTTGTGCACTGGTCCTGTAATCGGACAGACATTGTGTCTTTGCTGTAGATACACTTCAACGCTTCTTTTTTTTTTTTTTTATTCATATTTATTTAGAGGAATTTGGTCGATATTCGACTATGTCATTCCCATAGTATCTATTGCTAAGTTAAACCAAAGAAGGATACAACAAAAACAGTTAAACCTAAATAAAAATAAATAAGCTTAGGAACCCCCTCCAAAGAGGAACAAGTAAAGTCGCAGCAGCTTTTTGGCTTCCTCTGATGATGGTGAAGCCAACATGCCATTACATTCTCCGATATTGGTGTTATGTACAAAAAGACTCTGACGGAGCACTTCATATATAGCGATAGTCGATGCGACATCGCTGGAGAGACTGAAGCACTGCCCTGGTCTCGATGGAATCGAAGGCTATCTCATAGTCCACATACGCTATACATAGTGGCCGATTATACTCCTCAGTTTTCTGTATAATTTGCCGGAGCGTATGTATGTGGTCTATGGTACTATAGCCTTTTCGGAAACCGGCTTGTTCGGGTGGCTGAAAGTCGTCAAACCTGCGTGCGAGACGATTCGTGATTACCCTCGAAAACAACTTATAAACGTGGCTCAGAAGTGAGATGGGTCTGTAATTCTTCAACAAGGTGTTGTCACCTTTTTTGAAGAAGAGCACCACCACACTTCTGCTCCACGCTTCTGGCGTATTACCGTCAAGTATGACGGAGTCGAACAGCTTCTGGAGGACTTTAAGTACCGGTTTTCCACCCGCTCTCGGAAGCTCAGTCGTAATTCCGTCATCGCCAGGTGCTTTATTGTTTTTAAGTTGTTTGAGGGCCATCCTAATCTCATACAGGCTGACTTCCGGGATATCTTCGGTAAAGTGCCGGGTCAGCTTGGCTCTGGGGTCTTTTGCCATGCTAACGACAGGTTGTGCTTGTGTAGAGGTGTATAACTGTTCATAGAACTTCTCAATCTCCTCCAAAATCTCGGGCTTCGACGAGACTACGTTACCGCTATCGGTCTTCAGTTTGGCCAGCTGACTTTGCCCAAGAGACAGATTTCTTGCGAACACTTTCGAGCCTTGGTTCCGCTTGATCGCTTCTTCAATACACAAAGTATTGAAGCAACGTATGTCGCGTCGCACACAAGTAGAGATCCGTCTATTGAGCCGTCTGTATACCGTCATGTCGACCGAAGACTGCAACCGCATATCTCGCCTAACTGCCATGAGATTTAGAGTATGATCGGAGAGCTTTTGGGTTCTATTTTGGCGTCGGCTCTTATAAAATTTCCTGCCAACTGCTTGAACAGTTTCCACCAGCCTGTCGTTTATTTCGTCCGCCGTTACGCATTCATCTAAGGCTTCGAAGCGATTTTGAAGTTCGAGTTGAAAGTTATCGGGATCTTCGATTTGAGCATAATTTGGTCGGAGCGTGGACTTCATTAGACGTGATCTTTCGAACTTAATGTTTAGATTCAGCGTGCCTCTTACAATACGGTGATCGCTGCTGGTCTTAACCCTACTGATCACAGAGACATCGCTGAATATTTGCCGTTTAGTCGTCATAATGAAGTCGATCTCATTTTTTGTGGAACCATCTGGGCTAATCCATGTCCATTTTCGTTGTGGCTGTTTCTTGAAAAAGGAGTTCATCATAAAGAGGCTCTCCCTTTCCAAGCAATCAGCTAGACGTTGCCCTCTTGGGTTCCTCTGCCCATATCCAAATTGTCCCACTCTCAACTCATCACCGCTACGTTTGCCCAGTTTCGCGTTGAAGTCTCCCATCACAACCGTGAAATGTGTTGGCGAGACATGTATGGCTTTGGAAATTTCCTCATACATGGTCTCAACCTCTTCGTCGGGATGTGTCGAGGTCGGTGCGTACACCTGTATGACCTTCAATGAATACCGGTCGGTAATTTTAAGTACAAGGTACACGACCCTGCTCGACACACTCTCGATCATTATCACGTTGTTGACGAGAGACTTGCGGACTAAAAACCCGACACCCCCTTGGGAATGTTGATCTCCCTCCCGGTAGTAGAACAAGTTGCCGGATTCGAGGGTTATCCTGTCCTCGCCCTGTCTACGGACTTCGGATAACCCTATGATATCCCAGCGCAACTTGTCCACTTCTTCTTCCAGCTCCACAATCTTTTCGTCAGCCCTCAAAGTCCGTGCGTTAAACGTTGCCAGGTCGAGTCGTTGGGTGTGGTGGCGGGGCGTCTGCCGGGGATTCTTCGCACCCCATGCTCCACCGGAACCAAGGCTGCCACCAGCGCCTGGAATAGCAGAGCCGCCGGGGACTAGGGGCCGTTTCTTTATTGTGTTCTTCATAGGGGGGGTATTTGCCATAGTCACCACGCTTGGCAGGCGGGTTGGTGACCGCGGAGCCAGCCCTTTGCACCGATGACGCCGCTGCCCGTCACCGGTCTGGTCAATTTAGGACTGGCTTTTAAATGGTTATACCGCCATTGGTTCGGTCGTCAGAGCCTCGTTAGTTGGCAGCAGGGTGTACCACGCGCAGGAGAGGTTGACATTTGGGGAAGCTAGATGTTTAGTGCTTCCCCCTTACACCCCGATGCAATCTACGATGGAACGTGCTAGAACGTGCTAGAAGAAACCGATTCACTCTCGATTTGAAGACATCAAGATTGTAACTATCGGGAAAACCCCACTCAGGCAACGCATTCCACAACCTAGACGTTCTTATCACAAACGTGGAGTCAAATCTCTTATTTTGTGTTTTTGGAACATCGACCATGAAACGACGTCGCTTTTTTGAGATACGAGAATTCCAATAGAAGAAAGGGCAAGGTGGTATTAGATCATGCAGATCAGTTGCACACTCTCCGAAGTGTATCCGATAAAAAACCGATAAGCTAGCAATCTTGCGGCGATGATCAAGACTTTGAAGTTTTTTACGCACAAGAGTGTCATTGCCTATGAGCCTCTTGGCACGTCTCTCAATCGATTCCAGAGTCTCCAGCTGATACTTAGCCGATCCAACCCAAAGGTGCGAACAGTACTCCATACAGGAGCAAATCTGTGCTTTGTATAACGTGAGCAACTGCTCAGAACTGAAGTATCTTTGCACCTTTGAGAGGACACCCAGTTTTTTGGCGGCTAATTTAGCCTTAGACTCAATATACGTGCCAAAGTTGAGCGTCGATGACAAAAAAAACCAACAAAAGCTCGAGATGGTCAGTAACCGGCAAGGATACGCCTCGAAAAGTAGGAGCCAGCTTTAATGGACTACTTTTAGCGGAGAATAAACACGCCTGTGTTATCCTTCGTTAAACGTGGTCAAATTGGCATCGCCCCATTTAGAGACTGCCTCATGGGCCAAGTTCAAACGCTCGATCATATTCTCTCTCAGTAGCTGAGTTTGTTGTCCACTGGCTCTTGCGCTGGATATATAACTCTCTACAACGGTGCTATCATCTGCGTACCCAAATATACCGGGCTTCAACAGATCATTGTTATGTAGCAGGAAGAGCGTCGCAGAGAGTACCGACCCCTGAGGAACTCCGGCATTGATAGCCATTTGATCCGACGAGCAGCCGTCAATGATGACTCGTATGGATCGATCCCTCAAGAAGTCCGATATCCACGCAATAAACCCAGGTTACAAACCATAGCCCGAAAGGTTGCTTATAAGACCATCATGCCAAACCCTGTCGAAAGCCTTCGAGATATCCAGGGAGACTGCAAGTGCTTCCCCGTGTTTCTCGATAGCTTCACTCCAGATGTGGGTGACATACGCTAGAATGTCCCCGGTGGACCGGTTCCAGCGAACCCCGTTTTGCCGGTCACTGAGAAGGTCGTTCGATTCAAGGTATGCCAGGAGCCTGTGGTTTAAGACACGTTTCATAGTCTTACAGAGTATGGACGTGACTGAGATGGGCCTGTAGTTGACAGGGTCAGTACGACTACCTTTTTTGGGCACAGGTTGTACGTTAGCAAACTTCCATGACTTCGGCACTTGCCCAGTTTGGAGAGAAAGTCTAAACAGGCGCGTTAGTACTAGAGACAACTCGGGTGCACAAACCCTCAGTACTATGGCAGAAATTCCGTCCGGGCCACTGGCTTTATTCATATCTAGATTGCGTTTACAAACCTCCTTTTGGCAAATAGGTATTTCAGACATTACAGTCGGACTGCCAGGTGGAGTTGAGGGTATCGCACTACCAGCATCTAGACGTGAAGATTCCGCAAACTGAGATGCAAACAAATTTGCCTTCTCTATAGCGGTGTGAGCCCGCGTCCCATCAGGTTTTAGCATTGGAGGTAGTGAGGGGCGACAGAAGTTCGATTCGACTGACTTAGCTAGGGACCAAAACGCTTTGTTGCCCGTACCGTATGAAGCTAGTTTGTTCCCTATTCGACTAATATGGTCAAATCGAGCCCTCTGTAGAACCTTTTTGCATGCCTTGTTAAACGCTTCTTCTTCTGGTGTGTGTCCTTAGCCTTACGTTGTCGAGCATTAACCCAAGCCAGGTAAGCTCCGTGCTTAAATGCTTCAGCATTTTTACACTTACGACCAAACCAAGGGCGAGCTTTGCTGGATACTGGAACGTATGGTATAAAATATTCCATAGCCATTTGGATCACTTCAGTCACAGCATCCGCGCAAGTTGAAGGATCACCAGAAGAAAAGCACAATGATTGCCATGTGTAAGACGCAAAAAAAGAACGCATCTCATCCCAATCTGCTAACTTGTATCGCCGCAACCGCCGGTTGTCTCTAGGGCTTGGATCGGGCGGATGGTACATTGATACTGACTTCACCGGACAGTGGTCGGAGCTGCCTAACGGCGAAGATACCGCCACGGAATATCGGTCTGGATCCGTTGTCAGCAGAAGGTCTAAACAATAAGGAGTATGCGACTCAACGTCTGGTACCCGTGTGGCCCCTTGGACCAGCTGGGTCAGCTCTAACGATAATGCTAGCTTTCTCGTTTCCTCCCCAGCATGGTCAGCGTCCCGGTATGGGAACAGCCAATCCTTGTCATGGCCGTTAAAATCCCTCAGCAACACTAGTTGAGCTGATGGGTACTTTTGCTGAGCCGCATCCGCCGCCTCACTCAGATATTCCATGAGCCTAGTTGTCTCCATATCCCACTGTGCGATCGAAAGACAGAGGCATATACAATTTTGTCTATGCCTGTGTCTGTCAGCGCCCAAAGAACAGAGAATCTGGTGTCCTCAAGGTTACGGAGACGCCGACAGCAATTGACAGCAACAGCGAATTCTTGACAGCTGTCAAAACGTAAAGAAGTAGCTCCGTATTTTTCATTACTAAATATTAATAAAACAGTTATAAACGTGACCAAAACGCTGAAGAAATCACTTACATATGTTACAATCAACAAAGTGATAATTGGAAGGCACCCGTCGATCGTTGTTACATGATAAACACGAACCACTGCGATATCTATATTGGATGTCTAAAGGCCATCTTTATCTCTGACCACACACGAAAACACAGAAGGAAGCACTTAATTTACATCCCATATTAACCTGATAAACTGTAAGTACATCATTGTTTGCAATTATTTCCATAATACTAAAAATAAAAAACGAATTCGCAAAGATAAACATTGATGACTCATGCTACAGATACAAAGTTGAAAAGTCGTAAAGTCAAAATATAACAATCATACAGTGTTGCTAGGTGTATTAAAAGAGCTTTATTAAATTGGTTGAAAAAAGCGACATCTACCAAAACCCGATGCAAAAACTAGCTGTTGAAAATAGCGCCATCTATCCGATTTTATCGAAAGCTGAAACAAATCATCAATAGGCTCAAAGTTTGACTTCCGTAGAAAACTGAAGCGACATTGGGTCATTTTAATACACTATATAGAATAAGAATTATTATATACTAAAAAAAGTTCTCGACAAGTAAATAGCGTGTACACCTGTGAATTTTCAAGTTTTACTTTATTATTACCTACGTCATATCTAGAAAAAGGTAATTTTATTAAACATGAACTTCCTGGACAATATTACTTTTAGACGTGCTAGAACAACATCCGATACCAATACAAATTGTGAAACAGAAATATTGTCTCAAACTTTAAATACAACTGTGAATAGCTTACCTGACATATCCGACGATGAAGACACCGACTTGACTAAGGAATTAAGAGATAAAATAGAAACATTGACGGTCCAACTAAGCAGTGCTCATCTGGAGATTGATACACTTTTACTTGAAAATAGTACACTTAAGAGAACAAATGACGAATTGACAAAGAAAAACAAATTATATAAAAAAAATACACAAAGCCCTGCAAGACAAAAAAATTTGACACCAAAAAAGACATGTAGAAAAAATGATTCGATAGCAACACACATCCAAAATAGAGTATTCCAAAGTAAAGGAATCCAGACTGATATGATTTTAGAGCTTGAAAGTAATAATTGCCAAAATAAAAAGACAAAAACTAGTAAAAAGAACCCTACACACACCGAAGATAAAATTGGAAATCAAACTTATTTGAATAAAATACCAGTACACATAACACACAGAACAGAAACGGCACAAAATCCCAGTAATATTGTTATAGTTAGCTCGAACAACAGAAATAACGTATTACAAATTACAGAAAATGTTCTAGACGGGTCAAACGGGAATATTTTTCAGCGACATTATCTGTCATCTAACGGAGGCATTAGGGCAATGTTCCAGGGACTTGACAAAAAAGTAAATAACTTGACAATTGACGATTACTGTGTTATACTGATTGGAGAGGAGGACTTTAATGCAAGCGATGACTACATTGAACTTACCTGTCTAATTAGGAGTGTTTTGTCTAGTATAAAACATACAAACTTTCTTGTATGTCTTCCTACATTTAGGTACTCTACAGAAAATAAAATAATGACTAGTCTGAACTGTTGTAATAGTAGAATTGACAATTTTAATAAATTACTGTATATGGATAACTTAACATATAATTATGCGAGCATTTTTGACTCAAATTTGAACTTGTTGTGTGACGGTAGACATTATAATATGCGATCTGGAAGTATAAATAACGCTGGTCTGCGTACCATAATGAGACCGTTTTACCTGAAATAAAACGGTTATTATATACTTACCTTAGTAGAAGCTTATATATATTGAGATAGGCAGCTCCATTTCCCGTTGTAGCAGTTATCTCTTTCTATTGCTATAGCTCTGTCTCTTTCGCACACCCCTCCCCTCTCGCCAGGCGCACGAGGTAGCTGGAGGCTCCGAGCTTGCTCGTCATTGCGTCGAAATATATCACCAGGCAGAGATAAAAAGTAAGCTTCTACTAAGGTAAGTATATAATAACCGTTTTATTTCAGGTAAAACGGTCTCATTATACACTTGACCGTTAGTAGAAGCTTATATATATTGAGACCTGTTTGTTATCGCCTGGTGAGAGGAACGCCAATGTGATATTAGGGGAAGTATACAGTTTGGCAGAAATCACCATATGAACGCTAATTCAATAACTGATTATTTATTAATCTGCAATCTTATATCCAAGACCTGGTAGAATTTTATTGTTCCATAATTAGTTATTTGGAGAAATTCTTGTCAAGCTGTATTTGCAAAGGTCAGTAATTATTAATTACTCTTCTATTGCAACAAAATATGTGTGTGATGAAACACTGATTTGTTATGCTATTTTTGGACTAAATCGTCATCCTTGACAATATAATTAATATTATATGGAATGGTATGAGTACGTTCGAATTTTTATGAACAGAAGGATGGCAGCAAAATTTAAGAGTACATTTCTAATACCCAAATATTATATAATACACCTTCTGAGCATTAACAGAAATTTGTACAAAGGTTTGTATCCAAAATAAATTAATTGGTATGAAAAGGGTAGAACCGCTTTCACAATATCGTTATTAGTGTTATACAAAGAATTAGTCGACACTTCTCCAAAATAATAGGACCTATTTTTGAAAAGTTTTTAAGTATCACTTACTGCCCTTGTCTAAAATTTCGTCTAAAAGGAAGATTGTCAACCGAACTTTTTGAGATTACAGCTGGCCGTACACTTCATGGTGTAGCGCTTGATGCCAGCGGTCTTCAGAAGAGACTTGTACCATCCGGCGATGACGGGACTGAACTCAAGAGACGGAGGACGTCATGAAGCTCTAATAAACTTGAGCTGTTGGAAATACGACGCCATTCGTTTAAAATGGTTATCGTTTCATGTATCCAAAATACCGGACAAAATACTTTTAATCTCTGCATTCTCGGCATCATCTCATTAGCTTAAACCTAATTTGAACCCATAACATAATATGGTAGTCTAATTATCTGTAGGTAGATTTATCTTTGTCTACGGTCAAAGTGACAAATCCTAAATTCTGCGGCTTGAACACAGGCACAGAAGGGCAACGGAACCTCTAATAATTTAAAAAACATTAGAAAAATGTTAAGGGCATACTATTTTGCCAGAACATGTTTATCCCAAATAAATGGTTTTCGACCATCTTGCATTTTAGGGCCATGGCTTTTAAACATGTGTCACTTAAACGTTATTCATTAACGTAACCTTGGCCATTAATTCTCTTATTCCATATAACATCGAGTGGAAACAGCTGATTTGTGAGGAAAAATTTGAGAAACCGAAATTGATATACGGTCACCTAGAAAGAGACCTAAATTCAACCCGTCCGTGTAAATAGGATCTATATTATTTTATTTGGTTCGCGAAAACCAACCGTTTCGTGGCGCTTTATTCGTTCTCTGGGTAGAAGGCCGCTACGGTTTGAGTAAATAAAAAGATACTTGACTACCATGCCACGTCTTTGTTTCCTCACCGCCACATCTGGAGGTATGGAGCTTCCAGAAACCATGACTTGGACTTTTGATGCCAATGGTTGCAACCCAGTTGTTGTATCGAGTATAAAGTCAAAAGATGAAATCGTTAAAAAGTGAACGGGGCTGTGTGTGACTGACAGCTCTCGTGATTTTAGGTTCGCTCGCCAAAATACCGTCTCCCACGTGGAGCTATTATGAGGTAGGTTCCCGTTGCTCGACTGCATCACCAATACTCGTCATCAGTACACTTAGCATGCGGAATAGTGGCGGGAACATCCATGCTAGATGAACGTTCCAAGATTTGCTGAATGCGTACGACGCATCAACGTGTCGTAATCGTTTTTATCATAATCGTTAATTTTAATATGTTACATAATTAATTACTACCATTGCATAGTACAAGCTTTGCTTAGTTTGGGTGACCCCAAATGGATGGTGTTGTTTGTGAATTGTCCACCATTACACGAATTGGATATTTGGACGCGAAAAAATTTGATCACCGGTGTGATTATCTTTTTGCAAAGATAATTTTTGTTCATCTCCGAGTTAAGTACCACTCTGAGGTGTATCTGTGTCTGGACTAACAACCTGCGTAATTGTTTAGGGTCCTGTTATGTGATAAATTTTGAAATGGATCTCGAGGAATGCTCGTCTAAGATCAGCAACATTTTGAACGGCAGGTTCATCAAAGACAGGGACTTGCCCCAATACGTTGCATAAGTAAACTATCGCTGAATGGTCGTCGGATTAAATTAGCACGGAACTTTTTGCCATGCTCGATGCCTGCAGTTGCAATATCCTCAAGATGTCTAACAATTATTTTATATTGCAATGGAAGTGTTCCTCCCCTGGTGCCCAGGACACCCGACATGGTCTGATTATTTAGTTGGCCTCCCTTGGCAAAATCCGAGGCGTTTGTGATTCAAAATGAGTTGGGAGAAGCATATATGATGAATTGCCGAAGACGGATGACGAGCACCGGATGGGGTAAAAATATATCGTTGAGGTTGTGCTGAGAAGGGACAGAAACTTCGGCGACTTAGCCTTCCTCGGAGAACAGCGAAGCTTGCAAAATACATTAATCCACCCGACTTTGTGGTTCTATCAGGGACGTCTGACCCGTTCGAGTATGCCGAGAAAAGTGATATATTTTCGCGGGGAGAGAAAGAACTTTATATGCTATCTATGTAGAATCCGAGGATTTCCAGCGTTTCCAATATCTACGTAAAACGTAATGAAAAGATGTATTTTTATTTTTTATATAATTTGCGTAATCCAATTTATTAGGTAGGTACCTGGGTACCTACAGACTTTTGGCGCAATGCTTAGGCCGAAAAAGAGTAATCTCAAGTTATTCTTTCTTGAAAAGGACGCGTAAAAACCCGTCTGTAAGACTGGCCACCGGCACATTGAAATGAGCTTATGAAAAGACACAGTCACACATTTGCACATTCGATCATGGGATTGGAGGAAATCCAGCACACGAAACATATTTATTGATTGAAATCTTTTCTTTAGCACATATCGGTTGAGTGAGGGTATTTCGAGTACGAGCTAGCGCTTTTTTATACCGAAAACAGAGACGACACAAAGTTTTCCGTACTTTTAGTAAGTATCAGTTTTTCGTTTGTAGAACGAGCGAGGACATCTTTTCCGACTCCACAGTACGAAAACACTGTCTTTTGAGTCGGGTGTTACTAAAGGAGGTACTTCCAAAAACGGTATGCGGTACCTTTTTATTATCAAAATCTGATGCTGCCATCTTTTTCCACCGATTTATATAACGTGGTATATGGACCGGCCCAAAAAGACCCCTCGTCATTGTATCTGTCTTTTATAATCTTTGCAGCCTGACGGTCAAGTACAGCATTTACCTTTGTCCACTCTGTGGAGGTCTCGATCCGCGAGATCGAAGATAGAGTACTTCTGTTGCTAAGCTTAAAGCTAAGCTAACGTTATATTGACGTTCTGACGTCTCATTTGTATTGGTAGCCCTGCGTGGGCAGATTATAGAGGTGTTGCTATTCTCATTTACTGTATCATAACCATTGTTCCAGCGCCTGTGCGAAGGCATATTGGGATGTAGGTATTTGTCCCTGCGAGGGGAAACATGAGAAATTATTGCGTTTTCTTCGCAAGGTATTCTTTATTTATCAGCCAATATATATATTTTTCATGTCATTTATAATTTCCTGATGCCGCTAGTTTTATCAAAAAGTGAAACACTTCCGGTTTGAAAATAAGGGAGTTTGATGGAAGAATTTTATGTATTCAAGGTTACTTTAATTAACGGATCCGTAGCTTGATTTAGAATTGAACTTTTAATATAATAAATGCAGTTTGCGATTCCCTTTTTCGACTTTTTCAGTTAGCGAGTCGCGCCTCACGGGCTTAACATGAATAGCTTTCTAAGGCTATAGGTATCTACCAAATTTTTAAATGTTGAAAGTAATAAATGTATTTGCCAATAAAAACAAAGTAGGCATGATGCCGTAGAGTGTCTTACGCCCTTACCTCTTCGTTTGGTTATTTACTTGAATAAAAACATTAATTTTAAAAAATTTTAGGTTTCAAACAATCAAAACAAAAAATCAAAACAAAAAATCAAACACGTTTTTGGAGGTGTTGCAATCGCGGGTATTTTAATTAGTCTCGATATCGGATAAAAAATTTCAAACTACCCACAAATTATCGGAAGTGAAGGTTAGCGCCACCTCGTCTGAACTGTTAAGACCGATTTCAGGATATTTGCTGTATATGTAGATCTTGGCCTACATCTCGAAAGATGAGCTACTCATTATCATTAACACAATTAACAAAAGTGTGTTCATCAAGATTCCAAAGCATGGATTTTTGTTAAATTTCTAACGGTCTAGACAGGTTTTCTTTAAGAAGCCTCTTTTTTCGTTTTCTAGACCGATGGCATTGAGAGTTATTTCTCTTAACCTTTGCTGACGAGTTAAGAGGTCGACGAAGACCTGCTACTATTGTACTAGACGCATAACTAGATGAAGCATGAAGCTTGCGTGAACGCGATTCACGTTTCTTTAATTTGGTACTAGACCCGTTTCAATTTGGCAGTCGGATTCTATAATTTATTTATCTCATTGAAATTTACCTAGGAAATAATAACATACACCTAGGAAAGAAAAACATTCACCTAGGAAAGAAAAAACATGCACCTCAGAAAGTACGTAAGGGTTACAAACACATTAGTATTATCTGAGGGTAGTTATGTATTTAAAATCGACAAAAAATTATATGAACAATATAATCTGCACGTAAAAAATTAGAAAAAAAGGAGACAAAATATATCTCGAAGCAAAACAAGCATTATTAGGTTTAAATTTAATCAAAAAAGAAAACGAACGATAATATCGTTTTGCAGAAAATGTGTAAGCACTTACGTGGTTTCCTTTGGAAAATCACAGAATTTAATAAGAGAATTGGGATTCTCTTGATACATGTGAACTGCACGGGAAATGTCACGCCAATGACGAGCAAGCTCGGAGCCTCCAGCTACCTCGTGCGCCTGGCGAGAGGGGAGGGGTGTGCGAAAGAGACAGAGCTATAGCAATAGAAAGAGATAACTGCTACAACGGGAAATGGAGCTGCCTATCTCAATATATATAAGCTTCTACTAACGGTCAAGTGTATAATAAGTAGCGTGACATGTGGAATAACCTTTTTAAAATCACAGTCAAAGGTGAAGTCTGAAGTGAGTGATGAGTCTAAATGTTGCTACACAAACAATAAACAGTCCAATATGGACTTTTTTCGTGAGTAGATATACATGTATAATGCACCAAAATATTTCAGGGTTACTTAGAAAGGTTGATGAACTTTCAGTTTGCCTAGATGAATTATTTACTACTAAAAAGCTTAATGTTGATGTATTGTGCATAACAGAACATAACATGAAATCGGGCTATGAAAGCAATCTTTTTCTACCTAACTACCAGTTGGCCTCTTGTTTCTGCAGGACAACTTCCAAAGGTGGAGCATGTATCCTAGTAAGAGATGGACTACAATATACAGAACTTCCAGACATAAAAGCTCTATCCATAGTTAGCGTTTTTGAGTGTTGTGCTATAGAGCTCACCCATTATAGAATAGTTGTGGTATGCATTTACAGAGTACCTTTGCAAAAGAAAAGAGCATATCATATGGAAATGTTCCTTATACAATTAGATAAAATACTTACAAAATTATCCAAAAAACGATATAATCACCTGATAGTTGCCGGGGACTATAATATCAATATATTAAAACCAGATAACAATTCGCGAAAATTAGAGCGTTTGTTAATGTGCTATAATTTAAAGCTGGGCATTAAACAAGCGACAAGGTTAAGCAGTAAAACATGTATTGACAATATTGCACATGATTTTAAGAAAAAAGTAAAAACCGAAGTTGTTGAATTTGCTCTGTCGGACCATACATCTCAACTGTTGGTATGTCCAGTAGATAAGAAAACCGTTATTGACAGCTGGTCAGCCAGACGACGTGATTTTAGTCATGAAAATATCTCGAAATTTGTAATGTATATTAAGGACCTATCTTTTTCGGACATTTATAAAATTGACAACCCTGACGAAGCATATAATTATTTTATTGACATTTTTAAATTGATTTTTGATCTTTGTTTTCCTTTTGTAAACAGAATGATAAAACTTTGTAGAAAGCCTAAGTGGATATCTCGTGGTATCAAGCTCTGTAGTAAAAAGAAGCGAAAACATCTATGGCACTACAGAAGGTATCCTACTGCTGCAAATAAGAATATGTAAATAAATTATTCCAAGCTGTTCAAAAAAATAATTAAGTTGACACAAAAGGCCCAAAATGACTACGCTATTAAAATGGCAACAAATAAATCAAAATGTACATGGAACATTATTAAAAATTCAAAATTTAGAATACCCAATGAATACTCGTGGCAATTGAAAATAAATAATAATACTATCACTGACCCTGGGAAAATATGCAATTTGTTCAATGACTATTTTATTAATAAAATTAAACCTATTGACTCTAGAAGAAACAGTAAACCAAATTCTTCGATAATTACCAAATTAAATTCAATGTTTATGCAACCTTGTACTCCGTATGACATGTTTAAGATTATTAATTCACTAAAAAATACGCATAGTGTAGGATACGATGGAATTTCTACTAATGTAATTAAACACGTAGCTAAATATATTTGCGGACATCTAAGCCACATAATGAATCTATGTATTAATACCGGTACCTATCCAAAGGCACTAAAAATATCTATAATAAAGCCTATATTTAAAAGAAATAGTAAAGAGTGTATAGACAACTACAGACCAATATCTTTGATACCTATATTTTCCAAAGTTCTAGAAAAGTATATTCACTCGCAGCTCTATAACTATATGGAAAAGAAAAATATATTTTGTGAGGAACAGAAGGGGTTCAGAGAAAATAAAACTATAAATATAGCAATATACGATTTTTTAAAAAAGGTAATGACCAATGTCGATGCTAGGACACCGGTTTGCGCAATATTTTGCGATATGGCTCAAGCTTTTGACTATGTCCGACATGAAACATTATTAAGAAAATTAGAGGCATACGGAATAAGAGGAAATGCACTAAACCTTATAAGATCGTATCTAACGGATAGACAAAATTATACAGAAATAGTAGAGATAAATATACCAAAGAAACGCGAAATTATTTATCGATCTAAAGCTCGCTCTCCAAGCTTTGGTGTACCGCAAGGTAGCGTCGTCGGCCCTCTCTTTTTTATCGCATATATAAATGATTTACCTAGAGCACTAAGTCACCCAATAACATTGTTTGCGGACGATAGTACAGCAATCATAAGTTGTGAAAACACTGACACCTACGATTCGGAAATAAATAGATGCCTACAATCGATGATTGCTTGGATGAGTGACAACAATCTTAAAATTAATCTGGAAAAGACATTTATAATGCATTTCAAACAACGCACAAATATGAAAAACCCAGTTTTACAATATAATGGCTCAGTTGTAAAAGAAGTTTATGTCACGAAGTTCTTAGGTTTGAATATTGATCATAAACTCACTTGGAAGGCACATATTGACACATTAACAAAAAGAATGAATTCTGCGTCCTATGCATTATTCAAACTTTCATCAGTAATCAACATGGATGGTCTTGTGACTGCATATTATGGAATGGTAGAGTCAATTATGCGGTACGGTATAATATTCTGGGGTAACTCTGTCGATAAAGATATTGCTTTCAAAGCCCAAAAGCGGTGCATCCGGGCAATGTTCCATCTGTATAAATCTGATAGCTGCAAACCTTATTTTTTGGATAAGGGCATTCTAACGTTGCCGTCTCTATACATCCTGGAAGTAGCAATATTTGTTAAAACCAACCCACAACTTTTCTGTGACTGGACTAGTGACGGTATTAGAACTCGGAGACAGGAAGAAATACGACTTCGCCAACCTAAACCGAGATCAGCACTCATGCGTAAGAGCATATTTTGTATGGCTCCCATCATATTCAGCAAAATACCCAAAGAGGTCAGAGACTTAAATGTTGACATATTTAAATATAAACTAAAAAAGTTGTTAAAAAAAAAATGTTACTATGAGATAGCTGACTTTCTTAGCGACAAAATACACAGTATTACTGATGATTAGCATATATTTTATAATTTACTATAATTAAGACATTACTCATTGCTCGGCCTTTTAGATTTCATGACATTGAACGATATATTAAAATAACTAATATTTATTAATTTATATTGACATTCACTATATTTTTAATTTGACATTGCTGCTATTTGTTATATTATGGAATTTATGTGTTTTATCAATTACGAGTATAACATAAGATGACCCAAATGTGTATATTGTCACGGGTAGATATTTGAATGACTTTGTTAATAAAAAAAAAATATTTATTTCTATGCATGAAATTAAACATTCCTGTAACAACATTTGTACGTCGAAACAGGCAAGAACATGTGAAACAAAATGTGAATTACATCTGTACACGTCAGTCAATGTATGTGTTACGACCATGTTTCTAACAAATAAACGATTTGATTTGATTTGATTTGATTTGCAAGATATCGTCACGTGCGTACAGGCACACTCCAGCACGTGGCTTAAAGTAGTGCTGTATGTGTAGTGTAAGTGGTTTACCCACCACCAACCCACTTTACCCCTAGAATCGCTAGTGGCAAGGTATGCTGTGGTTCAACTTGTTTTGGTTGTTGAGAACGAATAGTGATAGGTAAAAACGTCCAGCGTTCACCGACTAGAACGAAAAGAGTGAGCTCAGTCTTCCGGACGATGACATAATAAATGTACATAATGACATATTTCAGTGCGCCTGAAGTTTGGGAGGGCTTGTATTCCTTATTCTGGGGGGAGGGCACATCTGGTGGTTTATATCGATGACTGCACGTGGCTCCAGCGTTCTCTCGGGTTGTCGCCAACCCGGCTTGGATTGACGTCAAACCTAGATTACCTGCAATGCGACGGCGGACACGAGGGCCCACTCTTGCTACCTGATCATTCTTCGATCGATACATACTTTTACTACTACATTAATTGTAATTTTAATTTAATTAATTAATTTCACCACATTACCTTTTATATTTTTTTGGCTCCTCCAACTATAGTCTGGCCGAGAGCGCCGCACTAAAGAGCCAGTATGGGCCGGAATAGTAAATCTTTATAACATCTACTAATATTATAAAGTTCAAGAAGTTTTTTGTTTGAACGCGTTAATCTCGGGAACTCCTGGACCGATTTCAAAAACTCTTTCACCGTCGTATATGTACGTGATGCCTTAGTGCTATGATTATGTACTACTACGGGCAAAACCGGGCAGATTTCTAGCAAATAATAATCAATGCAGTGAGCTTTAACATTGCATTTTATATGCTTGATGGTAAGCAGTGTCCCGCAACTACAATCCAGTGCCAGTGCATTCCAGTGCCGGTCTCCATTATTCCAGTAAGCAATCCAGCGCTGGATTCGGTCGCTGGACTGGAATCATGTAAACGGGGTATTAGAGCGTACCTCATCTTCGTTTACTTAGTTTTATCAAAGGTACCAACACAGATTTATAAATATATGCCTCAGCAGCATCACTTCGCAGAATTCGAAACTTCCTGCCTACAGCCACCAAAGTTGCGTTAGTACAATCCCTCCTTCTTCCTATTCTTGACTACGCTGACGTCTGCTATCTTGACCTTAGACGGGACCAATTCGATATGCTCGAGCGTCTTCAAAACTTTTGCGTTAGGTTTGTTTTCGGTCTCCGAAAATATGACCATGTTTCTTTTTTCCGATCTAAGCTCGAGTGGCTCCCTATCCGTTTACGTCGGGATACTCACATCCTATCACTTCTATCTAACACACTTTTCACCCCTTCTTCCCCTCCGTATTTAAGCTCCCGTTTCACGTTTCTTTGCGACATTCATTCAAATCTCCTATTGTCTACTTCCGCTCATTCAAGCTGCTTTTACGGTTCGTCGTTCTGCGTGCAGGCTGTGGCCTTATGGAACGCTCTTCCTGTGGCCATTAGACGTGCTCAGAGCGTTGCTTCGTTCGGGACTCAGATTCGGCAGCATTTTCTGACAAAAGTTGTTCACTGATTTGTGTTTATTTCTCTTGGCTTTATGTGTTTCTTATTGTATATATATATATATATATTATACTACACATATATTTAAAATGTATTTATTGTATATTTATTATTATTTATGTATTTTATTAGTAGTATTATTTTGTAAGTCTATATAATTTTTATATAATTAATACGCGTGTTTATTTATATTGAAAGTCGCACCACTGCCCATAATCTTACAAATCTAGTTTCCTTACGAAGCAAAGGTTATCTGGAAGAGATCGCTTTTAGCGATAAGATCGCCTTTTGTGCCCATTATATTCTGTTATTATATGTTGTGTTACTTATTGTCATTTTTAGGGTTCCGTAAAACGTAAAAACGGAACACTTATAGATTCGTCATGTCTGTCTGTCTGTCTGTCTGTCCGTCCGTATGTCACAGCCACTTTTTGCCGAAACTATGAGAACTACACTGTTGAAACTTGGTCAGTAGATGTATTCTGTGAACCGCATTAAGATTTGAACAGAAAAATTAAAAAAAAAAGAAAAACTAGTGTTGCCCCCCATACTGAGAACTGAAACTCAAAAAAAATTTTTTAATCAAACCTACACGTGTGGGCTGTCTATCGATAGGTCTTCTAAAATGATGTTGAGGTTTCTAAAATCATTTTCGTCTACACTGAATAATTTGCGCGAGAGACACTTCCAAAGTGGTAAAATGTGCGTCCTCTAACTTCTAAAGTAAGAGAATGAAAAATCTAAAAAAAAAATATGATGTACATTAACATGTAAACTACCAACGAAAATTAGTTTGAACTCGATCTAATGAGTAGTTTTTTTTAGTACGTCATAAATACACTATTATTGAAACTTCGATCACAGTTACAACGAACTACAAGAACTATGTGTACTATGTCTATTATGTTACTTGCTGCAACGGAACCCTTCATGGGCGAGTCCAACTCGCACTTGGCCACTTTATTGTTTGTGGTGCCAATAAAGTGTTTTTGTATTGTATTGTATTGTATTTAGAACAAATTTGATTAGCAAAGATTTATAATGACGCAATCTTAAAAGATATACACGTACTGTCACGGACTTCAGGGCACGTCAACGCTCGCAACGGAATCATGTAAACGGGGTATAATATAAAGACAGCATAATGTGGCGAAAATCTCACCACACAAGTATACGCAATGTGCACACAGCTTCACTTGCATCGTGAGAGACGTTTGAATGAATGACAAAGACATCATGACAAGTAGGCAGTAGGTGCAAAGATAGCTATACATCACATTTGTTTAGATATTTTTTTCGACAAGAACAGAAAGACATACGAATTCACTGGCGTGAAAGAGACAGAATAGCCGCAACTAACATATCGCCGGTCGTGTTGCACTCTTACGCTGTATGTATATCTGTCTCTTTTTAGAAATGGCCAATTGTAAATTGTTTACAACAGAAAAGTCATTTTAGATGTTATAATCATTGAACTGTCATGAACATAATTAAAGATTTTGTGTACTTACGCATGAAAAGTGATACCATGGAACTTGTTCTTGGTCTTTGAACTGTTTGTGCACCTTGCAAAAGCAGAATAAGGCATTATTACGGCTCATATCGGATTTTTTTGAATTGTTAGCGAACGTCCACTCAACTTCTAGCTCCTGTTGCGACTGAGACTCAATCAGGAGACATCACCTGATTTTACATTGTCATCGTAGATGAGCGCGTGCTTGGTACGACCAATTTTCAAAAGAAGGCGTAGCAACGCGCGGAGGGTAGTATAAGTATAATTATTAAAACACAGACTGTAGATTCATCATGTAATTAAATATTTACAACTTACATAATATTACAGGGATTCGTTTTCGTAGAAGTATGCCATATCACATTTTAATGAAACAATCATTATTTCAAGATTTCGTTGGAATAAATTATTTCAAAATAAATAGGTACAAATGAATAGATTGGTTCTAAAATTACATTATAACTAAAGAAGTGTTCAGGTAATCGATCTCGCAACCAAACAGATTTGTTGATTTTCAATCCTATTTCTACTATAGTGTAGCCAATTTTTTAAGAACTGTATGTTTACAAAAGTGCAGTCTAAATATCTTCAGTTGACGAACTTCACATCATAGCTTAAGTTTGCAATCAAATAAAAAATAACGAACATTAGCACACTGATTCCACAGTAAGTATTTTTCCAATGTCCTTCCCATTGGTCGGTCGTCGGTCGGTAGATCGGTCCTCTGAACTCCACCTTATCCTCTAGTTTTCCAATGTCTTGAAAAGATTGTTCATTTTGCGGAATCGTTTTCAAATGTCTTCAGTTATTCTTCTCCAAACCTCTTAAATATCTCCGGAATAACGTCATTGTCCTCTTCTTTCTTCTTCAGTTGTTCATTCTTCACTGGGTAACCAGGTTTCAGCGTCGAGGAATAACCTGCAACAGGCGTATGAGCTGTTTAGACAAATAGTCTGAATGAAGGTAGCCTGGGTCTAATTTTGTTTTTTAGTTTTTATTATACTACTATTATACTGCTTTACGACTAATGATTTCGATTTACTACTATTATTTTATGTTAAAAACTTTACGGCCTTTTTTCATTTTGGTTAGGCCGAGTGCGAGTGAATAGTGCAGGTGTTGAGTGATTAGTACCAAACACGTGTGGACACCGCTTGATTATTGCGAGTGCATAGTAATCAGCCGCGATTACTCACTCGCATTTGCAATCGCACTCGCAGTCGCACTACTCAAAATGCAAACCAGCCTTAAATTTAATTGATTGTTCCATTAGGTTGAGTAACTGGCACTACTCGGAACGAAAGTGTTTTAACGTGAGGTTTTTTAATTTTACACGTACGTACGTTTTAAGTACGTATAAGTAGAGCTAGCTTCACAGACTATTAAATAATAATAAAATAATCACAAATCGATTTACATAGTAACATATTATAACCACGCAGAAAGCACACCTTTCAAATTGTTCGAAAGTTTCTGCAGGACGAGTTGGGAACCGAAAATAATCTTCATCATGAAGTGCACTTGGTCTAAACCCGTAGATTTCATAAAAATAACGAAAATCTTCAAGTTTCGAGAAAGAGACACCTTTTCAAAAAAAAAAAAAAAATATGGGTGGACAATTCACACACAGCCCCATCTGACCCCAAACTAAGCAAAGCTTGTATGATGACGGCCAGATAGCTGATATAATACTTATATAGAGAGACACCTTTTCAAAAAATAAAAAAATTGGCAGTCATAGGAACTGCCGATAGAAGTGAAAACTTATAAGTCAGAATTTGATAGCTTACTTTGGAAACTACACGTGTGTAACCGGCCGGTGTGTGGCCTGGGCATCATGGCATGGCCATCTCGAAATGCGTCAGCATTTCCTATTGGCTGATGCATTTCTAGATGGCCATGGCGTGATGCCGAGGCCACGCCCTTTCAGCATTTCCCATTGGCGGACGCATTTCTAAATGGCCAATAGCCAAGGTCCCAAATTTACCCGAAGATTTCTTATCTTAGTGTGACGCTAGAATCCAATTTACACGCCACGAAAAATCTGTCTAGGCGCGCCTAAAGAAGTTTTCACTTCAAAAATCTCGCTCAGGGCGCTGGTAGTCCTAAAACCGACACTGCATCTAGCCGTTATTAATAATCCCGTAAGTAGACCTAGTTTCACAGACTATTAAAGTATCATATAATTATGGATAGTTACCTGGGTAGGGCCAGAAGCTAGTCGAGGCGGTCCCACAGGGCTTGCAGGCGCAGCGCTCGGGGTACGCCAGCTGGTGCGGCTGCTCCGAGCCGTCCGCGCAGCTCAGCATCACCCCCAGGGTCACGTACTTCGTCGCCGTGCAACACTCGCACCGCGTCTCGTGCACTCCGGTCGCTGGCACACGAATATAAAATAAATATTGGTGGACACCTCACACGCAACACCATCTTATTTTTTTTTTATAGCATAGAGTGACGAGACGAGCAGGTCATGTGCCTGATGGTAAACAACATGCCTGCCACATAACAGCACAGTAACACGCAGCTATTGAAACATGATAGTCCAAATCATTACCTAGCACTGCACTGCGCTCGTCACCCAGAGATCTAAGATATTATGTCTCTAAGCCCTGTAATTTCTCTGGAATCATTGCCCTTCAAACCGGAACACAGTAAAGTTTGCACATTACTGCTTGGCGGTAGAATATTTGGCAAAGGTGTGGTACTTCCCCAGGCGGACTCTGCTAAGAGTCCTACCACTACAAGATGATCCATTGATCTGACCTCAAACTAAGCAAAGCTTGTACCTACTATGGGGGCCAGACAGCTGATATCATACCTATATAAAAGTAGTTGTAAATAATAATAACAAACAGGCACAGTACAAATATTTGAATTCATCACACAAATATTTGCACTAGATGGGAATCAAACCCACGACCCTAGGCTTTGCAGGCAGAGTTGGGTAGTAACTAAGCCACAAGGTCAGTCAAATATACCCATCAGACAAACGTTAAACTATACAATCGATCGATAGCATATAACTTTCTGATGTCAATGTCTCCAGTATCACAATATTGGTGGACAATTCACACACAATAATCTGTCCAGTTAAATATTTTGTCAATAGATATTATGTTTACATTATGTCTCTTGAATTTTTACTCGTGAATAAGTAGTGAGATGATGTTGATGATAATACAGCACAAGTAAACTCCAAGCACTTTCTATATATCGCTGTCCAACTTTAATTTTATAGACCGCTTTAATTGACAATGTTCGCGTTTGGGCTCAGTAGGTTATGAATTCAAATTTCTCTGAATCCATTTCTATTTTCATCTCACCACTTATTCATAAGAACACATACAAGATACAGAAGGCAAGATTATCTATATAGTAGTAGTACAATGCACAAAATTGTTCTGAGTATTGTGTTCAATCTCGGAGACATTAAGAGGCAAGGTAAGAGTGGTCAGTACTCATTAGAGTGTAAAGTGTTAAAGATTGATGTGTAAATTGTGCATTTATGAATAAAGAACTTTGACTTTCAATTTGAGTCGAGTGCGAGGTAAGATGTGGTCAGTACTCACTGGAGTCGTATCTTGCGCTAGAGTCGCAGGTCCCCCGACACTCCGTGAATCCGCGCACCGCGTGCTTGTTGACGCAGAGCCCGTGGGGTCCGACCCTCTTCTGGACCATCTCCACCGTCTTCTTGCTCTCGACCACTTTCGGCACGCATTTACCTGAACGACACGACATTTTAATATAATTATGTATACAAAATCAATACATACAGATTATCATTTTTTACTTTTTAGAGGTTTACACTTGATCGCCATCTCGCCTGATGATAAGCGATGATGCAGTCTACGATGGAAAGTGTTTACCTAGAAGAAACCGATTCACTCTCGATTTGAAGACATCATGATTGTAACAACACATTCAAACAACGCATTCCCAGCCTAGATGTTCATATCACAAAAGTAGAGTCAAACATCTTCGTTCGTGAAACGTCAACCATGAAACGATGTAATTTTTTCGAGCTACAAGCAGTCCGATGATAAACCCGTTGATGGCTTTTTTGCATCCTGCTCTGTCCTTTGAAGCTTGGATAACGCTATCTCGCTTTGGCCGATAATTCGTGGAAAGTAGTGCACATCACACGGATATTCGGCTAATCACAAGCGCGGTATTGTACTTCGTCCCGCTGGTGAGTTGTGGTAGTAGGCGAGAGTCGTTTCATCGCCGATCAACAGGGTATCTAATCTGTGTATCACCACAGAATAAATATTAGTACAAGTACAGAACACTCACTTAGCGAAAACAATTATATAAATAGCGACTCTTGCTGGGACACAACAAAGTTCAATTCAGTTCAGCAGCGCGCTCAATACCTGTCGCGATTATCAACTAAACATTTGTGCTTTCTTCTAACGCGTAACTCTGTCCCAGTCTAGCGCGGAGGGTTGTCGACATATCTAATAACAATATGCGCGGGAAACGTGTTGCGCGAGCGCTCAGCCGTACGTCCGATAACCGACTGGCACTTGTTCCCTGGGAGGAACGGTCTAGCTGTAGGCTAAAACCGCGCAACCTTGAGCCAGTGATGATGCTCTGGTACCACTACTAAACTCGCTTCACCCGAACTTCATTCAAAAAGGGGTGTTAACTCACTGAGGTCCTGCGGTGGTTCCTTGCAGACGGAGCAGCAGGGCCCGGCGGTGACGTACTCGGGCTTGCAGCGCGACACGTCGGGACAGGACTCCCGCGATGACGTCACGTACACCTCCTCCCCGGCGCGGTCGCACGAGTACGTCGTGCAGTTGTCTGCGGACTGCCACGTCGTGCCTGATCCGAACAACAAACAAACATTAGTGGAATTACTATTAGCGAAAGTTAGAAATTCCTTATACAATATCAATATATATCTCGCTCCGCACAAAACCACTAATTCGCATCGCATCGGAAACATCTGCGAATTCGCACGAATCCATCGCAAGAACTTCGGTGATTCGCATCGCGCATTCCTCCGATATAACGTCATACTGGTCATAATGGTGTCACCACCATTTTTGTCACCTCTGAGACAGAAAAAGAGAAGACACTCTTCAAATGAAGATAAAATATGCTCATTGTAAAATAACCAAAAAAATATCTTCTTCTATTTTCAACCTACTCATAATACTTGCGAGTAAAATAGTTCCCATCAGCATTCATAATCGTAATATGTGTATGAAACCAAAATGTGTTTTTCTTTCAGCAGCAGTACAACAATCTTTTTGCGATCCATGTTACGCTTCCGAAAAAAACGTCTAACACGGCTGACTACCTTTGATATAAAGCGCGGAATTCCAGCCTCGAATTTTGGTAGGGGTCACCAGTTCGCATCCTCAGATTTCGGAGGGGGTCACCAGTAGAAATACAATAAAGCAAGTAAAAAAGACTTTACTAGTAGCGCGCCACAATTTTACACGCGTAGTTGCCGTTCCAGATGTTTTCCCGCGTTAAAAAATAATCTAAGTTCTATTAGACATTTTTAATTTTCTATTTTGGGGGCGTCAAGTTTTCGCGCTGCTTTTGCGCGGTGAGGCCACAGGAAGTATTAGATCAAGATTGGGACTACTTGAAGAAACTCCAAATCAGTTACGTGAACGCAACACATCTGAAATGGGACTGGAACTGATATGCCAGCGACCCAAGGCCGTCCTCCGCTATTTTAAGGATCTCAGTTGGTTTGGGTAGGCTGGCAGGAGGAAAGTGCACAATACACCCCTAACGGGACGCCATTGGCCAACCACCGCCACCCTGAATTAGAATTAAGGGGTCATGTCCCCCCTGTGACTCCCCCTCCCTCGGACTGCGCCTGATTCAAATCGCGTTTAAGGCCCTGACCACACATGCTACTTTTTGCAGCAAAATCGCGTGATTTAGCAGCTAACGCGGAAACGCGCGCTTTAGCAGCTGAAGCGGAAACGCGCGATTTAGCTGCAAAAAGAAGCTGCATCGCGATGCAGCGACTGTTTGCGGCTGTTTGCGTCTGTCGCGGCCGCCGAGCAATTGTTCCGTTCAGTGTTGCTAACTTGGATTTTTAAAAAGTGTAGACAGGTTTAAAAATACGTAGAGTAATATTAAATTATGTAAAATTTATAGAACTGCGTACTTTTTTTTGAAGTAGTAAGGTAGTAAACTTTCAAGTAAATGGATATCTTTTTTGAAGTAGTCCTCACATATGTTTAATAAATTATAAGAAACATTTCTACAGTTATAGATTGAAAGGAATCAGAATAACGTAAAGAAAATAGTTTGCTTTTTGTACAATTGCAGAAATGTGTTCTTCGCATTTTAAATTTAATATTTTAAAAAGCCTTTATTAACAAAACTTAAATACAATGAGAACTACACTACGTTACATACCTAACTACTTACACTAAGCACACCTGAATTATCCATAGTCCAATGAAGGACTACAGATATCAAGATATTCAAACCCACTACCAATCGGAACGTACCCAGCATACTTGCAATAGTCATGTACAATAGTCATGCCGTCAGGTCTTCTGCTATCGTCACGCCCAAGACGGTTCGAGTACGGCTGTTATAATTTAATGTAATTATAACACCGAGGTCTTTTTGCTAATTGATTGAGGATTTACAATTATATAAATTTATAACTTTACGATCATGGACGTACGCTGGAAAATAAATACCACTAAAGTGCATAACAACTTTTAATTTATTCCCGAGAATATCTGTATCCATGTTAAGAACAGACATTAATAATTGTAGATATACGCCAAAAGCAAAAACACGTAAAGTTGGCCACACTGAATCGAAAGTGTAGTTTTGTTTAAATCTAGAACAACCACAGTATAAAAAAAATACCAGTAGGACGACTTGCTTTTTCATTTGGGAGAAATGCTAACAGTGCTATCTACTAACGATAAGGCCACCGCTTGTAACACTAGTTTTATTGTTATTATCTCCTGTATACGTGTTTTTTGTTTATGGTGTGTACAATAAAGAGTGTCTATCTATCTACTATTCGTAACTACTTTTGACTCTACTATATTAAAGCTTTAACTATTATTTAATTATTTATTGAGCAATTTACTGACCCAGTAGGGATTTTAACAATTTTTCGGAATTGTTTTTATTTCTTAAAGATTATAGCTTGTTGACTAAAAAAATAAAGTTTAAAAATTTGTGTATTTTTGATGAGTATAATTACAATAGTAATGTAATTCTGATTTTTCCCGCTAAAACATTACCGGCTGACATGACGTCACTAACAGCAAAACATTGGCCATGATCTATGATTGCATGTTCAGTTTATGTGTTTTCGTAGGTACTTTTACTTAAATACAAACAATCAAAATCGTCGTCGCTAAGATCGCATACTATAATAAAAATGCAGAGAAGCAAAAAACTACTAAAAAAGGGTACTAATATATGATCAAACGAACTTCCAAGTGAAGTTCGATCATTATTATATGAGTCACTTCATTTGAAGATATAGTATTATTTATAGTTTTAACGAGGTAGTACCCTTAATCTACAGGCAACATTGCACGTTTTTTAGAGTTAAAGTTTTATAGGGAAAATCACTCTGCATGTGGTAACACCGGTGCCTCCCTCGCTAGGTCGGCCATTTTTGTCTTCATTATTTTTAGAGAATTTTCAAAACAATACTTCATAATCAAGCATGGGTTTGGAACACGTAGCCGTATTCCTCGGGTGGGGTTGGGTAGTTACCTATATCTTCAAATGAAGTGACTCATATAATAATGATCGAACTTCACTTGGAAGTTCGTTTGATCATATATTATATTACGTCACTTCATTTTTCAGATATAGTATTATTTATAGTTTTAACGAGGTAGATATTTAGAGAATGAAGCTTTGTTTTGCTAATAGTATTGTTATAAAGTGAATAAAAAATCTATTCGTTTTAATATGCAAAAGAGCTTATAATCTTCTTATTTAAGCTTTGTTATAATACTTAATACAATCAGCCTTAAATTGTGAAATATCCTGTGTGATCATGATCTTAATAGTAATTAATCGTCTCAATTATTAATCATATTATTTAATCTGGCGGAAAACAACAGATCTGGCGAAATCACATTCGTTTGTATTAACAATGGGTCTGTTATAAAAGCGAGCAAAGCTACAACCACTACGTGGCGGTCCAACCCGCAGTTTTCTGATAACGTGTAGGTATGTACACTGAGTCCCGCAGAGCTCGCGGCGGAGGTGGAAGCGCGAAACTTGCGGGTGTCTATGTCTATGCCGCTTTCTGAAAACACCGTCTTCCTCCAACGGCTCATAGATTGAATTGTAGCAACCGGCGTATGTGGCTATTTTATTGTCAGGAACAAGTTTCCTACATTCGGAGCTCTCGAACCTTTCGTAACAGGAATGTAAATATTTGGGAGCAGAAGCAAGCCAGATTTTTGGATTTTTCACAAAATAAGAATAGCACCGGCTGATCGCGGCCGCGTGCTGTGGTTTTGATTGGAACCAATATGACTATCTTAGTACGATTATCTAACATTGTGATATTTTGTAGTTTTATTAGAGACAGGGATTGAACTCTATGTGCAGTGCACAGAGCTAGACATATCTAGTATTACAAGTTTCTTTGTGATATTTTCTGTTCAATTCCAAAGATTAGTAGATACCAATTAGAAATGTAATTGAGAACTAATTGTCGATATCACGTTGAAGTATACTTGGGAGTAATTGGGCTTCATTTTATATGCACCTTTAAGGAGGCGTCTAATGCGATCGTCCGATCTGATTATATCTCCTATTAATAGAAGCGATAGGGCTGACCTATGGCTGTTTAAGTTTCCATTCATCCATGATAATAAATAATATTCTATTCTATTCCATTCATCAGAGAAGACTTTATTAAATTTTTCGAAAAGAAAGGATAATATTAATGATATTGAATCATTGTAAATGTTTGTCTTATTAGACTCACAAAACTGCCACCAAACGATGCACGTAACATTACAAATAATGTTCGAGTGTGTTGTCGGATAGTGGCGCTAACGTTAGGTCGAGTGCGCCGGCGAGACGCCGCAGCGCGTGAAGGCTGTTCGCAGAATTTCGCGGCACCCAGGGTAAAACGCCAGTCTTACCTTGGGTGCAGGGGATGAAGGTCGCTGAAATGAGACCGGAGTAGATACATACTATGATGTATTTTAGATATCTGTAAATTTTGCAACAGAGGATACCATGGCTGCGAAGGCTAGTGTGGGAAATGTAGTCGTCGATAATATTCCGTAAACACTTGCAAAATAATGGGGGAAATGCATAAAAGTATTTCTGCTTCCAATTTAAGGTAAATGCATTGACGGCATTTGAATCCTATTTCCAGGAAATAAACCAAATAGATTTGGCTTTGCTCCGAGAGGCAAATAAACCATTTTCAGGACATTCGATGAGGCTTATTATGTCCTGAAAGGCGTTATCAGGTAACTCCTATTTCGGTATCTGGGTCGATCTTTCTAGATTCTGTATCGGCACGATTGTGTTTGGTATTAACATAAGAAACAAAAAACCAAATATTTTGGCTCTCGCACCATTGCCAAATTTCTCTCGCGAGTTTAGTAAGGTAAGGGAATTGAGTGCCACTCGCAATAATATTTCACAGTTAGATTCGTTGTAAATCAAGCTTTAAATACCGAGAATACTGCTAATAGTTCGAGATAATTAACAATGATATTGTTTTTCTACGTCCTTCCACGAGACGTTAACTTTTTTATCGCTGCAGACAGCTTCCCCCATCCTGTCAAGGAAGCAAGCTTCTGTGTATGTTTCGAATTTGTAATTTTCTTTAAGGAGTGAAAAATTTGTGAAGATGTTATCTCTCCATTAAGAACAACGTTTGTAATTTTGATTTTTGATTTAATAATAAATCCATACTTTTTTTTGCGGAGCAACACCAATTAATATGGCAAATTCACGAATTGTACATTTTGCTAAATGAGAACATTTCTGGACTAACTGGGCAATATTGTTACCCATAGTAAACTCTTGGGAGTTAGGTATATATGAAACCTAAAAACTATTTGGTTTGCTCAGGATATTAACAGCTTTTTTCGTGATTTCTTACGATGCGCCAGCAGCCAATTTTATATCGGTAGTACATTGTTTCTGCACTTGTTAAAAGTGTCTCTTATACATAATATGACGTATATTATTGACTTACGCCCTCGACTTCCGAGGCGAGTTATTTTGATAAGTAGGTACTTTAGGAGTCAATCCGTAAAGCATTGCGGTAAATTCGTATAATATCGGTTCCCGTGATTTAGGAGGTTGAAATTGGAATCTCATATATTTTTGGTCAGTATGTGGCTAAAAATCCATTCTATGGTATTCATTTTGACGCTGTCCAATAATCTTCCATTTTTAAGTGTGTATTTTAAATAAAGCTATTTAATAGCTTTATTTATATATTTTAAATTTAGAATATGAAAATATAGCAATTAGTCATTGCAAAGTGTACAAACAGTTACGGCACCGAACTGTATTAGTTTGCTAATGGCATTGGACACTTCTCGGTGCTCATCATGGTTAAATTTAGACCTGATTGAACTACCGTATTTTCAAAAGGAATATAAATAGAGAAAGTGAAAGGATGGTGAATCCTTTTCAATCCATGACAGAATGAGATGGTTATTAGTTATATTCAACCAGCAATTACAAAAGTAAGTAAGTCGGGCAGCATGTACCTGAACTATTGTTGAGCGTTGGCACGGGTCTTGGGTTGGTTCGAGTTATTCGAAGTTGATTGAGGCGTGGTCGTGGGGTAGTGTCGACGAGGTGCCGACGGCGCTGCTCTGCCTCGACCTCCCCGTCCCCCTGTTCGGAGTGTAACGAGGAGGTGCGTTTCAGTTTCCCTGCTGCTGTACCGGGCGGCTGGCTGAAGCTTGTGGAAGTAGCCATCTTCGGATTGATTTTATTTCGAATTTGGCTACCTTGCCTTTTGATAGCCTTACAGGCTTTAATTTTTTCAGCCAACGAGTTACTAAAATAGAGAATCGCCACGTTCGATATTCTGAATGACGTGTAAGATGCTCTTCTCTAAGCTTGGCGTTATCAACTTTGTTCCGTCCTTGGTGAAACAATTGCGCAGGTCTGTTTTTAACAACATATATCCTTTCCGCGGTTTATTGCGGACACGCCCGTACTAAGTAGTTGTTGAAAATGTTATAAGTTTTTTATCGCGAAGCGTACAAGATTTCGAATACTACCGCTGAAATTTCGGCATCGAGTTTAGTAGTTTGTAAAAGCTTGCAATTGGATGGTATTAGATATCACTTTGTAAGTATATTTGTAGTTCTTCTTTAGAAAACCCTTTCCAAAGTAAAGAAAGCCTAAGCTGTTATGAATATTATCACCAAAATCGGGAGTGTTGGATGTACTCTTACTCAGTGCGGATCCAGACAGACAAATCCTCGGTAGATAGCGCGGATGTCGTTTGTTTAGCTTTTGGTTCTATAGGAGCAAAATGTGACCAAGGCCCGGGTTTGGCGGCAGTGGCAAAACAGACTGGATTTCATCCCTCTGACTTTCCCATATTTCGGACGGCCATGCTCGGGTTCGTAAGGTGAACCTTACGAGTTTAGAGTTACATACGAGTTTTATGTAATTACAAATGACTATATTATAGCATTTTTGCGAATAAATTGCGAGATAGCATTGCGAAATCTGTTTTATTTTGTAAAACGATAAACGACACAATAACTCCGTAGCCCAGTTTTTAATGAGTATTTTTTATTAATAGAGGGTAGCTCACGGCTGCTCTCGTTGTCGTGGTAGACTCGCAATCTATCACGATTTTTTTTTTTTTTTTTTTTTTTTTTTTTTTTTTTTTTTTTTTTTTCTTTCGTGATGTGCTAACTTCTCTTCAGCACTTCGCTCTTCACATTTTAAGTTGCACGTGCGTTCGTCGCCTTGCACGAAAAAGGAATGAAGACAAAAATGGCCGACCTAGCGAGGGAGGCACCGGTGTTACCACATGCAGAGTGATTTTCCCTATAAAACTTTAACTCTAAAAAACGTGCAATGTTGCCTGTAGATTAAGGGTACTACCTCGTTAAAACTATAAATAATACTATATCTGAAAAATGAAGTGACGTAATATAATTATTGCCTAAAATATAATAAACATACACTCTAACATATGTCCATGAACCTTCTTACATATACTAATACAAAGACAATGAATTCAAAATGTTATATAATAACGATGTACGAGCTTCAATCAGATTTTAGCAGGCTTTCGACATAATCTTTGCCTTGAACTTTAAATACGGAAAGTGACGGAGCTTGTCTTATTTCCACGGGCATGGCATTCTACAACTCAACTCCTTGGAATGCAAAAGATTTGCCGTAGAATGTTTTGCAACGTGCAGAAGGCGCTTGCAGGGACAAATAATAGGTTGATATAAGATTACATGAGTGTACGCTACTGTAAAATGTAAAGCAGTTTTTCAGATATCGTGGTGTGGCAGTGCTAAATGAGCATACCAAAGAAAGTAAATGGGGAGCCACTTGAGCTGTAGGAAAATAAATTAATAAACAGTTGCAAATTAGGTATTTGAAAACTAGCCAAGTCAGATCTTAGTTTTGAACCAATTATCCTGAGAGTACAGTTTCATTTATTATGAAAATATTTCAGGATCACCCATTAAACTTTTCACTCAACCACCCATTTAGATCTCACTTCTTTTGTTGTTATGTAATAATTTCTATAAGTAATATTTAGTTTGATTTTAATTTCATATTTATATTTTTGATGGCATATTGTCGTCCTACTGGGTTTTTCATTATACTGTGACTGAGTCGCCTGCAGCTGCCGCTGCATCACGCTTCCGAAAAGCGCGAGTCGCAGCTACTTTTTGAAGCGAGATGCAGCGACTAGATGCCTGTCGCAGCTTCTTTTTGAAGCAGGATGCAGCAGCTAGACGCCTGTCGCAGCTACTGAAAGTAGCTAGTGTGAACAGGCTGTAAAAACAACGGTTCCACGCTCTCGGCAGAATCTATTACATCAGCTGATGAAACAGTCGTCATCTCACCTGGTTGCTTGACTTCTTCCCCGATGACGCACTGGTCCTGCACGCAGCGTCCGCAGCAGACCCCGGCCGCGGGCCGCCGGTACACCCAGCCACGCTTGCAGTCCTGCGCACAACTCTCCACCTTCTCTGAGTGCGCGAGCCGGCCGGTCACGTCGCGGGAACACGTCAGGTTCTTGCACGGGTCCGGAGACGGCCACGTCTCACCCTCCTAAAATACATAAAAATATAGTTTAGATTTAGGCGTTGTGTGGGCAGTGATTTCTATAAGAGGACCGGCAACCAATTTAGTAAATCTTTTTCTAAAGTGGTGCGAGGCAAAAGTGGAATCTCGTATGACAGCGTTTAATCGAGAAATGGTTCTAAATTTGAGACGCGAAAAGCGCGCTCTCGCCATTGCCAACATTACAATGTTAGTATTTCGTGAGTGTGGTTCAGCTTTCGGTTTTATTTACCCGTACCCGTACATTATTGGCGTTTCCAAGATGAAAGGCGATGAACTATTGGTAGTATGTATTTATCTTCTATATATATAAAAGCGAAAGGTCACTCATCACGAAATCTCAGAAACTACAATTTTCAGGAGTCTGAAATTTTGCATGGAGGTGTCTTTTAGCACATAGGCGCTCGCTAAGACGGGGTTTTGCGAAATTCAACCCCTAACAGGGTGAAACAAGGGATGGACGGTTGTATGAAGATTCCGTAATTTTTAAAGTTATAAGCATGAAATCCACTGAACCGATTTTGATGAAATTTGGTACACAGATAGACTAGATCCCAAAAGAGGACATAAATTACTTTATATTACGGAAAAAGGGTTGAAGAAGTTGAAATAAGGGATGAAAGTTTATATGGAAGTTCGTGATAAAACCATGAAACTTCGTATTTGACCATGACACTTGACGTGAAGCCAATAGATGTTTGTTCTAGCAATTTTGTAATATAATTTGTTGTTTGTAATAAATTTGTATGGGGATGAAAAAGGGGTTAAAATGGGGGATGACAGTTTACATGGAAGTTCATAATTGTTGAAGATAAAACCATGAAACTTTGTATCTAGACGCTTGACGCGAAACAAATAAATCTTTGTTCCAGCAATTTTGTAAATTCGAACTGTACGGGGAGGAAAATTGTATGTGGAAGTTCGTCATTGTTAAAGATAAAACCACGGAACTTTGTATCTGGACGCTAGAAGCGAAAATAATTTTTTTTTGTTGTAACATTTTTGTGATTTTGAACCGTACCTGGGATAAAATAGAGGTTAAAATGGAAAAGTTTGTAGTAAGCAAAGTTTTTATGGAAGTTCGTCAATGTTGAAGATAAAACCATTAAATTTTGAAATTGGACACTTGAATTCCATCTTATTTTATCTTATAAATGTGAAAGTAATTCGGTTTATCTGTTTGTTATGCTTTAATGCCTAAACTACTGAACTGATTTTGACGAAACTGGATAACACGGTGTTAATATAAGATAGATTAACTATTTATTGTACTTAATTTAAAAATAAAATACATAAAAACTAAGCCAATAGCTGTTTTTAGTAAAAGTAAATTTCTATGCGAGTACAAGTTAGTATGTACTGCCTCAGTTACCTTACAAAATCCGCGCAAAATAAACATTTTGCGCGGACGAAGTCGCGGGTAAAAGCTAGTACTGTATGTAATCGTATCAGCGTATTGCATTTTTTAAGTAGATAATTCTAATGTTCAGTAAAGGTAGCGGTTTGCGCGGAGACCGCGACAGGCACTTGACATTTTGGAATTGTATGGGCGCCAGTTCGCGCCGAGACCGCGACAGGAGAACGAGACACGCGTCGCGGTCGCGGCGCAAACTGGCGCCCATACCTCATACGAAGCTGTAATGTCAAGTGCCTGTCGCGGTCTCAGCGCGAACTTGTACCTTTTCTTATTTCTTTTAACAATGTAGGTATGTATTAAGATTTGGAACAGTGAGGACTCCTGATACAGGCATATGTTTGCTTAAAAGGGCTCCCCAATGTATTGTAAAATTATGTATAAAATGTGTTCTTTTTTTCGTTTTTTCATTAATGTGAAATTACTTGTCTACCCTACCGACGTATTAGAGGTAGTATTTGTCCGAGCTGGGTATTGAACTGTACCAGATAGATCTTGTTCCCGTGTCGGCACGCGATGGGTTCCCGGGAGCTGCAGCAGCGGCCTGGCGGCTTCTTCTCATCCAGGACGAACTGCTTCCGGAGCGCGGGTGGCGCCGCGGGACACGACTCGTTCGCGCTCTGCACTTGCAGCTACGGACAGAAACATTTACAATATAGAGTGACGAGACGAGCGGGACACTGATGGTAAGCAACATGCCTGCTACATAACAGCACAGTGACACACAGCTATTGGAACATGAAGTGTCCAAGTCATTACAACACTGCACTGCGCTCGCCACTCAGAGATTAAAGATATTATATATCTAAGCCCAGTAATTTATCTGGAAACATTGCCCTTCAAACTGGAACACAGTAATGTTTGCCCATTACTGCCTGGCGGTAGAATAACTGGCAAAGGTGTGGTACTTCCCCAGGCGGACTCTGCCAAGAGTCCTACCACTACAAAAGTATATAAAGAATGAATGAGTGAAACAAAACATTAAGGATTATTCCAAATTCAAATTGGGAAAATGTATGATTTTTATTTGTTTTTCGTACAAGATGAGTGAACGTAAAGAAGTGTAGTCGACTCACAGTCCCGTCTACGTTGACGCACGTGTAGTTGGTGCAGAAGTCGCCGGAGGTCCACTTCTCCCCGATGGCTCGCGGCTCGCTGTCCACCATGCACGCGACCGGCTCGCACTTGCCGCAACACTGCTTGCTCTCCACACTAGCTGGGACGTAGCGCCAGCCCTGGCAACACACACAGATCAATAGGCACGTTGCGGCTGAAGGCCTAATATCCATGGCCAAGAATAAACTAAAAAATAAATTTAAAAAAGATAGGCATGATGACTTAAAAAAACTAGTCCGTCAGTTAGATTAGTCCGTAAGTTCGAAAATATTATACACGCATTTTTTCTTTTGTTTCAGGAATAAAAAATGACGGTCCTTAGAAGTTTTGAGTGACGTCACTTCATTGTACGATTTTTACAAAGACGTGAAGGCGTGATGTCACAACCCCCCACTCCGTTAGTATGATGACCTAGGTATATCTTTTTCGAGTTTTAATAATTTGATAAAATAAATACGTGTCTCATTCTTTCCATAATCTACCAGACGGACTAATTAACTAGAATGGTATATTTTTGACTCGGTCATCATCATCATCCAATATACTCTTCTGACTACATTTTGTAGTCAATGAGACACGATTGACTGGATTTGTCTTAATTTTGAACCGTGTCTTCAGAGTGAGGTCTAACAATAGTGTTAATATTGGGTTAAGTTTTTGTCACAATAAATTAATGTTTTGTAATAATTTGTCAAGCATCAACATTACCAAAGTATTTTAAATATCCTAGATATCAGTACACGTATATTTTTCTTATTTTTGTCGATTGAAACTATGGTGTCAATGCATGCCTTAAGCGATGAGCGCCTTGCGTGTGTGAACAAGTGTAAGAACACGCTAAGCATGTGTGCGTGAAAACAAATACAAAGCGGTACCATGACCGTCCGCGATTACCGCACACGTTCACAGCGTGTTTTTGACCATAGTTACCACAAGTAAAGCTCGCGTCGCTTCGTGAGATAGAAGTAAAGTTACCGGTTGGCATTTTTCCTCGCATCGTTGCTCTGTCTTGACTCGCTCGAGCCGGCGGCCGTCGGTGCGCGCGCACCGGTAGATGGCGCACACGTCGTCCGGGGACGTCCAGTTCTCGCCAACCTACAACAACAAGGACAAAAGTTACACATCATCATCACCAGCCCGCTGAGCCAGTCCGTGGTCGTCCACTGCTGGACATAAGCCTTTCTAATGTTGCGCCACCAAATCCGGTCTTCGGCTCTCCGCATCCAACCGCTTCCCGCCACTTTCTTCAGGTCGTTGTTCCACCGAGCAGGAGGCCGCCCCACGGAACGTCTCGAACGTGGTATCCACTCCAGAACCCGTCTTTCCCAACGTACATCGGCTCTGCGACATATGTGACCCGCCCACTGCCACTTCAGCTTGCTTATTCTCATGGCTATGTCGGTTATCTTAGTTCTCCGTCGGATATCCTCGTTGCGGATTCTGTCCTTCAGAGATACTCCGAGCATAGCTCTCTCCATAGCACACATATACCACATCACTTTATAGTTGACTAACAAATATGCTACTTTTATCACAGGAAAGTAACGGGAACAGGAACTGTGCTGGTAAAACTGCTGGGCACTGCTCGTTTATTATTTGTTTAGGTGGTGAAGTCCGGTGTAATATTTACCTACATTAAAATCAGAATAGATGAGAGATGTAGACTGGTACCTAGTAGATGAAGAAGTAGAATGATATTTATTGATGGCGAAGTAGAATGGTACCTAGTAGATGGAGACACAGAATGATACCTAGTAGATGGAGCAGCAGAACAGTATCTAGTAGGTGGAGAAGTAGAATGGTACCTTGTAGATAGAGAAGTAGAATGGTACCTTGTAGATAGAGCAAGTAGAATGGTACCTTGTAGATAGAGAAGTAGAATGGTACCTTGTAGATAGAGAAGTAGAATGGTACCTTGTAGATAGAGAAGTAGAATGGTACCTTGTAGATAGAGAAGTAGAATGGTACCTTGTAGATAGAGAAGTAGAATGGTACCTTGTAGATAGAGAAGTAGAATGGTACCTTGTAGATAGAGAAGTAGAATGGTACCTAGTAGATAGAGAAGTAGAATGGTACCTTGTAGATAGAGAAGTAGAATGGTACCTTATAGATAGAGAAGTACAATGGCACCTTGTAGATAGAGAAGTAGAATGGTACCTTATAGATAGAGAAGTACAATGGCACCTTGTAGATAGAGCAAGTAGAATGGTACCTTGTAGATAGAGAAGTAGAATGGTACCTTGTAGATAGAGAAGTAGAATGGTACCTTGTAGATAGAGAAGTAGAATGGTACCTTGTAGATAGAGAAGTAGAATGGTACCTTATAGATAGAGAAGTACAATGGCACCTTGTAGATAGAGAAGTAGAATGGTACCTTATAGATAGAGAAGTACAATGGCACCTTGTAGATAGAGAAGTAGAATGGTACCTTATAGATAGAGAAGTACAATGGCACCTTGTAGATAGAGCAAGTAGAATGGTACCTTGTAGATAGAGAAGTAGAATGGTACCTTGTAGATAGAGAAGTAGAATGGTACCTTGTAGATAGAGAAGTAGAATGGTACCTTGTAGATAGAGAAGTAGAATGGTACCTTGTAGATAGAGAAGTAGAATGGTACCTTGTAGATAGAGAAGTAGAATGGTACCTTGTAGATAGAGAAGTAGAATGGTACCTTGTAGATAGAGCAAGTAGAATGGTACCTTGTAGATAGAGAAGTAGAATGGTACCTTGTAGATAGAGAAGTAGAATGGTACCTTGTAGATAGAGAAGTAGAATGGTACCTTGTAGATAGAGAAGTAGAATGGTACCTTGTAGATAGAGAAGTAGAATGGTACCTTGTAGATAGAGAAGTAGAATGGTACCTTGTAGATAGAGAAGTAGAATGGTACCTTGTAGATAGAGAAGTAGAATGGTACCTTGTAGATAGAGAAGTAGAATGGTACCTTGTAGATAGAGAAGTAGAATGGTACCTTGTAGATAGAGAAGTAGAATGGTACCTTGTAGATAGAGAAGTAGAATGGTACCTTGTAGATAGAGAAGTAGAATGGTACCTTGTAGATAGAGAAGTAGAATGGTACCTAGTAGATAGAGAAGTAGAATGGTACCTTGTAGATAGAGAAGTAGAATGGTACCTTGTAGATAGAGAAGTAGAATGGTACCTTGTAGATAGAGAAGTAGAATGGTACCTTGTAGATAGAGAAGTAGAATGGTACCTTGTAGATAGAGAAGTAGAATGGTACCTTGTAGATAGAGAAGTAGAATGGTACCTTGTAGATAGAGAAGTAGAATGGTACCTTGTAGATAGAGAAGTAGAATGGTACCTTGTAGATAGAGAAGTAGAATGGTACCTTGTAGATAGAGAAGTAGAATGGTACCTTGTAGATAGAGAAGTAGAATGGTACCTTGTAGATAGAGAAGTAGAATGGTACCTAGTAGATAGAGAAGTAGAATGGTACCTTGTAGATAGAGAAGTAGAATGGTACCTTATAGATAGAGAAGTACAATGGCACCTTGTAGATAGAGAAGTAGAATGGTACCTTATAGATAGAGAAGTACAATGGCACCTTGTAGATAGAGAAGTAGAATGGTACCTTATAGATAGAGAAGTACAATGGCACCTTGTAGATAGAGAAGTAGAATGGTACCTTATAGATAGAGAAGTACAATGGCACCTTGTAGATAGAGAAGTAGAATGGTACCTTATAGATAGAGAAGTACAATGGCACCTTGTAGATAGAGAAGTAGAATGGTACCTTATAGATAGAGAAGTACAATGGCACCTTGTAGATAGAGAAGCAGAATGGTACCTTGGAGATAGAGAAGTAGAATGGTACCTAGTAGATAGAGAAGTAGAATGGTACCTAGTAGATAGAGAAGTAGAATGGTACCTTGGAGATAGAGAAGTAGAATGGTACCTAGTAGATAGAGAAGTAGAATGGTACCTAGTAGATAGAGAAGTAGAATGGTACCTTGTAGACGTTGTTCCCGTCTCGGCAGGCGACGTACTCGAGCTCGGGACAGCAGGCGAAGGGCACGGGGCGCAGCTCGGTCACGAACTGCGGCTCGGGCGCCGCGGCCGGGCACGAGGTGGCGCTGCACTGCGCCTGCGCACCGGCCGCGCCCGCGCCGGCGGCGCAGCGGCACGAGCGGCACGGGCCGTCCAGCCACACCGCGTCCAGCTGAACAACAACCACAGAACGCTTGGAAAAATCTTCATAGTTAGTGCTAATCTTGGATCTTGCCGCTTAAGCTCACCTATAAATCACGTGAACGCTTTCACGTATTTCTTACTCGCCGGCTGAGCTACTCCAGGAGAGACACTTGAGGTGTCACGTCATTGGTGCCGGAACTACCCCGCACCGAAGTTAACCAGGGGAGTAGTGCTTACCAGCCAGTGCAGTTGCGGACTATTTATAGTTTATTTCCTTTTGTTCTTTTTGCATATTTTGTTCAATTTTAAATATTCTAATTATAGTTTCTCAAAATTCAACTTTTTTTTTTTAACTCGTACTAAATTTAAAATATTTCTAATACGTCTAGAACGTATCAATGTAATGTTAATCTTGGATCTTAATAAATAAATAAATTAAGGTCGCCGTTTGTTTCACTAGGTTTAAGCATACGCCATTTTGTAGGTATATTGTTTTTGTGTTGTAGACAATAAAGAGTAGGTACCTATAGCTATCTATCCATTTTAAATTTGTCATAGTGTATTTCTACTAGCCAAGCTCTTTCGTTTGATACCCATATTGTGGGAGGTTGTGAAAAAATATTTTAATCGCCATTTTGTGGAGGCCATCTTAAATCGATAGCAAACACAGCTTAGAACCCCTGCACGGAAACAAGCTATCAAATAAAAAATGCATCGAAATCGGCCCATCCGTTTGAGAGCTTTGGTGTCACAGACAGACGGATAGACGCAAACTTAAAATACCCCTTATTTTTGGTCGGGGGTTAAAAATCTCTAAAAGGCGGCCAAAATACTTCATTAGATAATTCTCCAGTTTTCCACTGAGCAAACCTATCAGAAGAAACCTATTTAGGCCAGATTTCAATACACACAAGCCATAAATAACCATTGGGAAAAACCCACTTGGTTAGAATATTCTATTACCTGGCTGTAAAACGAAAATGGAGTCAAACGACTTCGTTCGAGTGTTTGGAACGTCAACCACGTATCGGTGCCACTTTTTTCGAGTTCCGAAACATCCAAAAGAAAAATGGCTCAGTTGTATTAAATCGTGAAAAGCAGAGACGCAGTCTCCGAAATACCTATTTTCGTTAAAAGACTGTTAAAGCAGAATATGACACTTGAACACTTACTTCCTTGAACATTACTTCCGGGATGACTCTCGCCTTCTCTCCACCGCTAGGCGACGACTCCCATTCCAGTTTCACAAGGCATTTGTCCTTGGGTAGTTCTGGAAATTGTCACGATTTACATTTAACTTTATAATTAACTATTTAATTAAATTAATTAATTAATAATACAGGATGTATCAAAATAAGAAGACTGTATACAGTAGATGGACTGTTTGACTTTATAAGTAAAGGAGCAGGCAAACTTTATTTATTTATTGAGACCACCAACTTTGTGTACACAACATTACACATCACAGAAGTAAAAATATATAGTAAGTACAAGGCTAAGTACCACAATAATAATTATTATAGGTGGAGACATCAAGCTCATTAAAACGGAGCCGAGAAACTGAATTATGTACGGGTAAAACATTTGAGTAAATTTTAAGATGATGAATTAATTGTCATTTTAGAATATCGCAGTACATAATGCAGTGATTTGAAAATATTATTGGAAAGTCAGAGATCTAAGGGATCCCCTAAATGTATTCAAATTGCCGCCAAGTTGTCGATGGCGTTTGTCCAAGACACAGCGTTGTAGGTACCATTTTAGCCAAAGGCGCATTCAATCCAAAGTTAGGCCACAGTCTATTCAATCATACAGTCGTTCAGCGAAGCCGTCTAGACGGGGCTATCGTGCGGGGCGTGCCGTAAGACGCGGACAGCGCGTTCCCGCCATTGCCAATATTACAATGTCAGTATTTCGTGTGTCAGTCAGTAGTCTGGGTAAAGCACTTACCACACTTGTATTCCGGGCAGCATTTCCCGCTGATGTTGTGGACTTTGAGGTCGTGGAACTGTAGGCAGGCCGGAGATCTCGGACACCTGGACCAACATTATCAAGTTACACTAATATTATAAATGGGAAAGTTTGGGTGTTTAGATGTTTAGTTGATCAATCAAGTTGGAACAGTAGAACGGATGGAGTTGAAATTTGGAACAACGCTAGGTTATAGTCTGCAATAGCACATTGACTCCTTTTTACTACGGGAAGTTACGGCTGGTCTAGCCGGCAGAATGGTAATTGCCGAACTCAGTACCGAACTTGGCAGTTATTCTGCTGCCAAACCTTGTACTCCGGTTTGACGGGCAAGATTTCCAGAGAAATTACTGGGCTGATATACAAAGCACAATGCCACTTCATGCTCCAATAGCTGCGTGTCACTGCACTGGCATGGGCTGGTATGTCGCTTACCATCAGGCACATGTCCTATTCGTCTTGTCACTTTACACTATAGAAAAAAAATGAAACAGAGCGACATGGAGAAATAGACCCAAAAAGGGTTGTAGCGCCAAAAGAAAAAGACAGAGTGGTAAAATTGTAAATACATACTTATCATACAAGAGCTGAACCGTGTGTGCGTTGTTACGCCACCTATCGAAAATTGGTCGTACCAGCTCAGCAGATTTAGAACAAATTTGGTTAGCTATGACGCAACCTTAAAAGATAGACACATGCTGTCACGGAACGGCGCACGATAGTGCGCACAACGAAAACTCTCAAAAAGGAATATTCGTTCCCATTTTTGTCACATTCTTCATTTCTGCTCCGTTTCTATTAATAGTAGTGTAATGTTATATAGTATAAAATATAGCTTTCCTCGAAAACTGGATTATCCAACAGAAAAATAATATTTCCATTCGCTAGTTCCCGAGATCCTAGCGTTCAAACAAATTGGTCAGCTTTATAATAGGTATTAGTATAGAACAAAGAGTTTATATATACTACGTATAGAGTTAGAACAAACGCTTCACACTGAAAGCACGGGTCTGATCGCTCTTGTCTTGTCGCTCTTGTGGAAGTATCATACTTTTGTCGCGGCACATCACTATGTCGCCATAGCTACACATATATAACATACACCTCATCTGCTTACGATTGGTACAAAGGAACCGTGGGGAAAACCCTGTTCTATTTACTTATTCTTTATCTAAGGTATAGAAGTATAGATAGAAACATAGTATAGTGCAGTATATCATACTTGTCGGTCCTGCAGATGAGCTGCGCGCGCGGGCAGCACCCTGACCGGTCGACGAGGCGCTCCATGCCAGGTTCCAACATCTCCACGTCGCTCTCCGGCGGGATGTCCTCGCATTCGCTGGCAGGCTTGCACTCTACAAACAAATTCACATTGCCTCTTCAAATTAAAAACTTCTTTAGCCGCGTTGTCATCGTCAAAAAAACTTTTGTAACGACATCATTCTGTGATGCAAAGAACTATTTAAGTGAACTATCGAATTCTAAGTAATTAGTCTTTACTTTTGCCTGCAGTTCCTATGACTGCCATTTTTTAAGTGAAAACTCCTTAAGTACGTTAGTAATTTTTTGAGTGAACAAAAATCATGGAACTCGCGTCATCGTCACCTAACGCTTTCCGAAAATAAATCTTTAATTACAGCACCATTTGCGGTTTTAGTAAAGAACTACGTTGCCTTCCATCGGCAGTCCAATTGGTATTAGGTTGCCTCTACTACCTACCGAACTTTGGGACTACTATATCCCAAACATAGGCCTTGCTCTTTTGCTTCCTTTTCCAATGAACTTCCCTAACCGATGATCGGGTTGAAATTTGAAACACATTAAGATTAAAGACGTGGGTTAAACCGCGCGCCGTTACTAGTTGTACAAAAATAAATGCATCATTAACTCCCGATTATTGTACAAAAATAAATGCATCATTAACTCCCGATTATTGTACAAAAATAAATGCATCATTAACTCCCGATTAGACAAATTAGAGTCGGAATAAGTATTACATTATCACTGATCAAACTCGCTACATCTCTTTAATCTTACCACAAGAGAATTCTGGACACTCATCTGCACCAATCTTCTGTTTCAGCACTTGTCCAAATCCGCACTCCATCTTCTTTGGCTCAACGCATTCCTTCTTCTTGGGTTTGGGTACTGAAAATAAATGTAAGTTTCATAATTTTTTGCAACGTTAATGATAAAATGATTTTAGCCAATTTGTTTCTACGAGTATTTTCAGTAAATTGTACCTGTTTATCAATAAGAAGGCTTATTTTTTGCAGTTTTTTTAATTTACGTTTGACCTATACATTTACAAATACTAATACTTTTTAATTGGTTGTACTCCACGTGGCATCTTTCTTAGTAGTTGGAGAGATCAACCTGTTCCCCAAAGAAAATTTAAAACTATTAAGCAAAGAGAATGTAAATTACATAATACTACTAAGCATGGCAAAAATGGGGTATCTTCGTATACTGACCACAGACAAAGCTATAAAAATGGGGTTTCTTCGTAATCTGACAACAGACTAGGCTATAAATAATAGTGGCCAAGTGCGAGTGAGACTCCCGCACGAAGGGTTCCGTACCATTAGTAAATAAACGGCGAAAACCTGTGCCTGTGGCTTTATTTGAATTCCGTATACATAAACCATCGCAGTTTCCACAGACAGGCTGTCAACCAAAAGGTTTCCTAAAATGTTGATTTTACCTTATGCCTGTAACGACGAAGTCGAATGCGCGTTTTAGTGTACTAGTGGCGCCATCTAGTTTGCTTGAAACGGACTAATCGAGCAAAAAACGGTAAACATCAAGTTTGTTGTATGGGAGCCCCTGTTAAATATTTATTTGTAGTATTTGTTGTTATAGCGGCAATAGAAATACATCATCTGTGAAAATTTCAACTGTCTAGCTATCACCGTTCTTGAGATATAGCCTGGTGACAGACAGACGGACGGATGGACAGCCAAGTTCAGTAGTCCCTTCCTACTACTGAGACTTTCCGTTTTTACCCTTTGGGTACGGAACCTAAAAATGGGGTTTCTTCGTATACTGCGTAGCATGCATATCATCAGGCACATGTGCTGTTCTCCCCTTGAGTTTAATCTACAAAAAAATGGGGTTTCTTCGTATACTGACCACAGACGTATGTGGGGCAGCAGCGTCCAGGCGCGGCGGGTTGCGTGGTCAGGTCCTGCCCGGCGCCGCACACGGGCGTGGTGCACGACTCCGTGGTGCACGCCACGTGCGCCGCGCGCGAGCCCGCTACCTTACTGCACGTGCATCGCGTGCACGCATTCTCCTACATAAACATTTCTTTTGTTAAAATCTTTTTACTAGTAACTTGTAATTATGTTATTCGTTTCCCTGTTACTTAATACTAAATATTTTACAGTTAGGTCGGACTCCAGATATAGTAGTCTCTCCACTCTTTTACTGAACAGATGTTAAACAAAAATTACTGGGCATACCTAGTGATATAATATCTTAGATCTCTGGGTGACGAGCGCAGTGCAGTGCTAGGTAATGATTTGGACTCTTCATGATCCACTAGCTGTGCGTCACTGTGCTGTTATGTGGCAGGCATGTTCCTTACCATTAGTTACAAGGCCTGTTCGTCTCGTCACTATTTAGTATAAAAAAAATGTCTTGAAATTTAGCCTATTGATACTTTGTCAGTGATATGTGAAATACATTCATAATAACACAAAGCTTAGTAGTACCTATTATTCCGGTTCACGCACAGTGACTCGAGTATGCTTAATCACAAATTTATGCAGCATGATTCCAAAACATTTGAATATAATAAACCAAAAATTGATAAGAACCACTTCCAAGACGTACATCATGGTTTGCCCGTAAAACTTAAAATTTTTGCTACAAGTTTTTCAATCTACAAATTAACTGAGGCAAGTTTGTTTATTGGTATCTCACCTGCCACTGGTCTCCCGCGAAGTGTTCCTTATTAGCGTCGCATGGGAAGCATTTTTGTGGATCTATACACGTGCTGTTCACTCGGACCTGGACACAACATAGATACATATTTTACATGTTGGTAGTTCAATATTTTGTGAAAAATAATTGCCCAATAGTGAATGAAAAAGTAACGTTAATAAAGTCAACAGTAGGTATATGAAACTAAGTAATTAAAACGACTCATATCGTTTTTTTTTTTGTTAAATATAGGTCATACACGATAAACGGGCTGAACATTCAAATCCCAATTTTCAACCTTTCCAATATTCGATGAATGATATTTTCTTTGTTGAAAGTTTTTCACGTGGGATCAGTTAGCATGAACTCGAATAGCCTAATAGGAAGATACCCAGAAGTTAGTGAAAGATGTGAATAATTTTGCTAATGTAATTAATATAAGTATGCTTTATTCACCTTTCCTTCAGGACAGAAGCATCCCTCGACAGGTTGTTTCTCACACTGGTCAGGTTTGGCAGCCAGCTCGTCTTTGTTCTCACAAGTTAGTTCACATGACACGCATGGACGGTACACAAGCGGAGAATTACTGTGGAAATAAATCCAATCTTACGTGAACTAAAGCAAGTAGCATAAAACAAACCATTCAGAAACTTTTTGTGCAGTTAGCGTATCATTCTAAAATAACGCCTAATGCCAATGTCACACTACTCTGTAATAAATTTTGGTGATTACACGCAAGCACTTATTAAAAGGTTTGAGCCATATATTAGCCCTCCACTTGTCAAAATGAAGCAAATAAAATTCATGCAATCTGTTTGTGATTTTGGTATCCGAAATATAATCCCATCATTCGACTTAGCAAAAGCATTTGGCTTGATATCTCACCATGGGTAAGGACATAGACCAGTCCTCCATTTGTCGAGACAAACTCCTTGTCTCCTACAAGCAGCTGCATATCGTTCGAGAGTGCCGCAGACGTCGGTAATGTTGTCGCATAAATCTGCTTCGCAAGACTCGACGAATGGTTGGGGATCCACCAAGGCACGACACTGGGTAACATATTATTTTTAGTTTCTAAAACTAATTATTGTGTTATAAATGTACATAGCATACCAGTGATAGGATATCTTGAAAAGGTTAACTGTTCACTATAATATAATTTTTTTATAGAGATTTCCTGCATTATCAGATTTTAATAGAAAATCTAATAATGCAGGAGATGATGTGGTTAAATCGTAAGTACAGTATATCATAAGTACAGTCAAATTACAAGATCATAGTGAAAACGCACATTATAATTATTGCGTGTACATAGTCTTGATGGTGGAGTATAACTCATAGTGGACAACTGAGAAACTTTTTGGCAAGTTTTATCAAAATTACAATGTAAATTAGTTTGATAGGTTGGCCTGTTAAAAATTTGTTGAATCAGTTCTAAAAATGATTTATTTATTTGGATAAATAACTGGATGACTTACTTCTCCGAATCTGTCAGCATTGTAGAGGTTATAGCAAGGGTTGGACTCGGCCGGCGGCGGGACGCACTCGGGCGGGGGAGGCGGCGCGTCGCACTGCTCCGGCGAGGGAACCTCCAGCGTTGCCAGGGCTTCTGGGCCCGCGTGCCAACTTAGCTCATACTATTGGGAGAGACGAGTCGATTGTAAATTACTTTTTTAAAATTATGTTAAAAGACACACCTGAATGTTATTTTATCATTTCGCATAATGTACTATATTACATTATAGTTGTACCGTTGAACGCGCACAATTTTGTAGTTTTACTTATATTTACTTGTTATTTTTTATCATACCTTTTCCTTCTCTTTCTATAATTTAATTGAGGTAGGAACTAAAAAATATCAATGGACATAGAAAGAATCAGCCGTAGATAGAAACAATAATGATAGTAATAGCAATAGCCTTTTTGACGTTATTAATGTAATGCTCAGTTGTGACTATTGTCAAAAATTTACTATTTTAAATGTTTACTATTGTAAAAAAATTATCAAACGTTCAAGCTACGAAGCTTAAAACAAAAATTTGTCTGACTATAAAGCATTTTTCAATATTTTTTTTATTCTTGCATACATAAGTTACCTCATCAACGTCGTCCGTAACGGTACCATTGCTAGTGCGGAATGTCGCTTCGGTACCCAAGCAGACGCCACACAGGCCTTCAGTCTGATTGGCGTACAGGGACGAAGGGACGCGCACATTGAAATCCAGTTTCGCTTGGAGAACTGTCAACTGAAAACAGATAAAAATTCCATCATCATCTACAAAAATAGCGATATTGTGATCATCTTCATCATTCTCAATCTGCATCAACCAATTGCTGGATCTATTTCTATATTTTTATGTTTGTTTTACACTTTTGTGTTGTATTTCTGTTGTTTCAGATTAAAATTGTTCTAGTTTACTACGTCAATGTTATATGATTTAGAAATGTTATGATACTTTTTACTTGGATAAAATTTTTGATGCAGTATCTTGAAAAACAAATCTATAGGTAAAATAGAAAATCTTGAAGTATTCAAATTAATACCGCCGCTCCGTTAGCAGTGGAATATGGATATACTCGTACCTACTAATAAGCATCAACTAGAAACAGGTATTTACAAGTTGAAACTAGAAATTCGTAATTACCTCAACGTGTATGTCGGGCAGGGAGATGGAGACGTCTTGTCCGTTGTCGAGGGTGATGGTAATCCAGTCCTTCTTCACGGGGTACTTGAACACCGGAGTTTTGCCGATCGAAGTCACGAGCTGGTCAAAAATATTGACATTATTGATTCAATCAATAGTGTGTTCACCATTATTTTAAAGAATTTTTCAAAGTTACCATTGCTGTACGTCTAGTTACTGAAACCCTTCAACGTTTTTTGAAGCGAAGTGGTCGAAACCAAAAAAAAACGTATTTACGGTAAAAAATTAAGGGAGGGAAGATTCGGGATTTTAGACTAAGGTGATTTTATTTTATTGATAGACACAAGATTTATTCATAATAAATATGATTCATAAATTGAAGTCGGTTGTTTAGTTTATCAGATAATGATTATATTTGTAGAAATAATTACTTTCTTAGTATCCTTATCCTTGGTGACGTGGATGACATTCTTCTCATACAGAAGGTGAACAGCTTTCACGCAGGTCGTTGAAGGTTTGTCATCACATGGTCCATTTGTAGCGACCACCTGACAAGCACACACTATATTAAGTAATCTTAAATTCTACTTAATATTGTTAGTAACAAAATATAAACGTCTTCAAACAGTGAGTGAGTTTTTGTACAGGTAAATGCACATCAACGTTGACTGCGTCGTCGTTTAACATCAAGTACTTACTTGGTGTAATTGTGATAATGAGTTGTTTATCACCACGCTGACCTGGTGTGGAAAAGGTTTGTACACGAAGATGTAAATCTCTATATTGTTACTCTATGATCAAAACCGGAACACATTACTGCTTAGAAGAAAAGTATTTGATGGTACCTACTGTTAAAAGATATAAGACTACAAAAGTAGCAAAGTATGTATTGTTTGACCAACAATATATCATACCTGATACTTGTGTTGTTTGGTCTCATTCCTGTCCCGCGAGGCGAGGTAGGTACAGTTCCCAAGCGGCGGCAGGTCGTCTCCTTCGAACGTCGCGTACTTGGCCGGGGAACCGACCCCACTACACGTACCTGAAACATACATCTAGGTGAAAAAGACTAATGATGAAAATGAAAATGAAAAAACGTTTATTTAGACAAATAATGAGTTTACAAATGTTGACTGACAAATTACATGTTTTAAATATCGTAGGAAATAGAATTTAGCACTTATTAAGTACTAATTTCCAGATTCCCAGTTATGAGTAGGTTCCAGCAGTTGCCGGGTCCAAGCTCCCGCCCAAGCACTGGCTAAGTAGGTACCGGGACACGGCAAAGATCAGGAGGGCAATGTTTTCCCAGCGTGCACTAGATCCCACACTAAGCCCAAGTGTGGGATCCAGGTTCCCCGCTAAATGTACAGATTAGGTAAAATGATGGTGATGATAATAATGATATAACTCTTGATCACATGTCAGTTACTTCCCATGAATTGTCGCTATTGCACAAGAACGGTTATTTTCTTTGAGATCTAACTAGCCGACGTGCGAGCTATTTCTACATCTAATTGTATACAAATTACAAATTCGTAATTCGTACAAATTCGTAAAACCGCTTTCCACGTGTCGGTAAATTTTAATATTACTAGTTTTTAACGAGAGGCTCTTTTTTAATAATGTTAACGGTAGCAACTATAGCTAATATATAAGTCGTATGCCGCCGATAACCAACCAATAGATATACCACTTTAATACCAGCGTCGAAATTTCACTGCCCGACAGCGACAAAAAGCTCATCCCCATATTCTGCCAAACAGGAAATGCCAAACCGTTTGTGACCATTTCTATCACGAACCAGCATGCTATGGAATTTCGTTCCTCCGAAGGTATTTCCGATGAACTTCGACAAGTAAAAGTTTAACAAGGGTATTTTTAAATTCCTCTCCTGGTTAGAAAAAAAGTCATCAGCATCTTTGATGTTGCAGATGTTAATAAGCGATGGATACCACTTACCACCAGGAAAAACATACACGTATTGCCACTTATCCTAAAAAAAATAGTATAATGCATATGTCAACTTACAGTCAAGACAGTCAGGAGGCGCGACGCAAGTGTCTCCCTTACGTAGCGTACCCTCAGGGCAGTAGCAGCCGGGGAAACACTCCCCTTCCACAGTGGGGCACACGACAGTGACGCCGGACGAGCAAGTCGGGGCGCAGCGCTTGCGGTAGCAGTCATGGTGCACCAGCGGCGCCGGACACTCGGCCGCTGCAATATACGTTCATATTCAATCATCCTATTTTATTTAGCTCTAGAAGAAACCTTCAAAGCCAAGCACAGTGATGCTTTCTCGTGAGTGGTCGAGGTTTAACTATGTACCAAAGATAGGGCTCCAAAGGAACTGGACGTCTACTCTCTTTCTACAAAAACGAAATTTCGAGAAAAAACTCGCGACTTTCATACTCCGGTTCTACTTCGTTTCGCCCGATAAAACATTGTTTGGCCTTTAAATGTTCTAAGCATACTCTAATTAGAGTAAGCATAGAAGATTTAATTGGACAAAACGAGGGATCGAAGTTGAAGCGGAGTTGGAAAATCACGAGTTTCTTTCGAAGTTACGTTTTCGTGGAAAGAGAGTAGACGTCCTGTATTGGGTCATTTTTGTCTAGCTGTCCGACTCAAGAGCGACCAGAATCTGATAGTATAGCATAAAGGCAAATTTGCCGAAACCTATTCATTTTTCAAGATTTTTTCTGAAGGAATTGGAATTCATAAAAAAAACTTTGTTTCCCTTGAGGCCGGTCCACGGAAACAAGATTTTTATTACAATGGTAATAAAAATTTCCCATAACCATCGAGTTTCAATGGAAACTCGATGGTTATGGGAGAATCTCTCTTAGATTGCGGCCTATCCCGCAGAAGCCCTGGGCGTCTCTTGCGTGGCTACACCGGGGCTACGGGAACGCTTTCGCACTCTTTTGCAGCCCCGGCAGAACTTTATCTATACCTAGCGTAACCTGATAATTTAAGCAAATTAGTTTATAGATTGTAGTGGTAGGGCTCTTTGCAGAGTCCGCCTGGGGTAGTACTACATCTTTGCCAGCTATTCTGCCGCCAAGCAATGGTGGGCAAATATTACTGTGTTCCGGCTTGAAGGGCAATGTTTCCATAGAAATTTCAGGGTTAGAGATAAAACACTTTATGGGACGAGTACAGTGCAGTGCCAGATGATGATTGGAACTCTTCATGTTTTAACAGTTGTGTGTCACTGTGCTGTTATGTGGTAGGCATGTTGCTTACCATCAGGCACATCCCCTGCTCGTCTTTATTATATACAAAAAAGGGGAACGCTTTCACACTCTTCTGCAGCCCCGGCAGAACTTTATCTACCTACCGTAACCTGACAATTTAAGCAAATTAGTTTGCAGATACTAACGGCAGTTCATAGCGACGCGCCATCCGGAGACGTCAGCGTCCCGGTCCTTGGCGAGGCACTCGGCCACCAGCTGCTCCAGCACCAGACAGCGGCACTGCTCCTCGGAGCGCCGCACTCCATCCACAACCAGCGCGCTGCACGACACCACCTTCTCCAAGCAGATATGCTGCCACTTGTCCAGCGGCAGTACGGAGCCGCAGCGAGACAGTGGTTCGTGTCTAGAATAATAATTACTCCTTGTGAGAACCAGACCAAACCTACGTATTTAGGACTCTTGGCACAGTCCGCCTGGGGAAGCGCCACACCTTTGCCAGTTATTCTACCGCCAAGCAGTAACGTGTTCCCGTTTCAAGGGCAATGTTTCCAGAGAAATGACAGGGCTTTGAGATAAAATATCTTAGATCTCTGGGTGACGAGCGCAGTGCAGTTCTAGATAATGATTTGGACTCTTCATTTTCCAATAGCTGTGTGTCGCTGTGCTGTTATGTGGCAGGCATGTTGCTTACCATCAGCCACATGTCACTCACTCACGTCACTCTTTACTATATATAAGCAGCCCCCTAAATGTCCCTACAGCTGGGGCTCAGGTCCCTCTCTCGCAAGGAAAGGGTTAAGGTTCAAAGTTAGGTTAAAATCCACCACGCTGTCCCAGTGCGGTTTGGTGAATAATATATGGCCTCGAAAGATTCTAGGAACACGTCGGTTTCCTTCATAGTTTTTAAGTTGGCGGTATTCGCACATGACTTTGAAAAAACAGTGGAGCGCATGGGATTTGAACCAAGTGATTCCAATTGGTGGACATTTCTCACATAATACCATGTTACCCCCAAACTAAGCAAAGCTTGTAAGTACTATATTGGTGAACAATTCACACACAACACCATCTGACCCCAACCTAAGCAAAGCTTGTACGATGACGGCCAGGTAACTGAAAAAACATAATAATAAAAACGAATCATGCAACATAACTTACTGGATGGCTTGACATATTTTCCAAATCTTGATTTGCGTTGTTTCATTGGTAACCTTGATCTCGCAAGATTCTGGCCTCATGCCCGGCTTCGCCCACGAATTGCCGAACTGTTCAATGCTCGTGGTAACTCTGCCGTTGGGTAAGGTGCGATCGTTGCTCGCGTCGCCATCGAAAGCGCCGCAGAGACCGTCCACTTCACCCATTAGGCTCTTCATGACCTATGTGAAGAAACAAAAATGATATTTCCTCGTTCAACATCCTCGAAATCGTTAAAGGTCAATTTCACATGAATTTTGCTATAAATCACAAACTATTTATATTTTGCTTGAACTACTCGATACACTAGCGGGTACTTGCGTTTACAATTTTGGCGGGAAAATGGATGCCAGGTTGCGTAAGTGTGTTGTTTACGCTTCGGCATATGAAGTGCCGCCTTACTTGTACGTGTTTAAGACCATTATTCTCAAGAGCGTTTCAAGACAAACTTACCGCGATCTTAACGTCGCCTTCCTGGTTGAACAGTATGGTGAAGTTGTATTTCCTAGAGCGAAGAATCACTCCATTCCCGACACGAGCTACATCGAAGCTGTTCTTCTGGAAGCAGATCTTGGTGGTTTGCTCCACGGAGTACTCGTAGTTGTTGTACTCTATCATCAGGTTCGGCTTCACCAGAAGCACCTGGTCGTCTTGCCGGATTAGGAGTTCGTTCCAGCAACCTTCAGCGAGGCACTTCTTGCGGACTGTGATTGACACACAGATGTGTTAAAATATAATATAGCAGTGTAAAGACAAACATAAAATAATATAAGAGTTGGTTTAAGAACATAGATGTAAAAACATAGAATCAACATAGTGCTAATATGGTAAGAAATATGGCTTCAAATCGGTAGTATTTTTGTCTGACTTTTTTGGCTTCAAAAAAAATATAGTGAGCTTGGTCAAAGTCACATTTAATCAAAATGTTGTGTACACAACAATAAAATTATGGCCAGAGTTATTCATAGCATCGAAATCAAAGAAATAACACCAATGAAAATTATTGAAATGACAACAACACAACAAGGGCACAATCAGACAAGCTTGCCGATAAGATCCAACCTAAGTAAGTTTGTATTTTGGGAGTCATAGCGTAGATTAAGTAGTTATATAGCGGTAACAAACAGTCAAAATTGTAAAAGAAAATAAGTGAGGTAGGATGTGAATATACATACTAATGACATTCCAGGCGCTGAGCTTCGTTTCTCGGACGAGCATGTGTTCGCAGATGTCGTATTTGTACTCGATACCATCGAAGGTGTTGAACGTGCGACCAGTCATGCTGCACACTTTGGGCCGCTCCGGAGGAGGCACGCACTCGTATCTGTAAGATTTACCTCATGTTTTGAGAACTGTTAACTGTCCTCACTGTATGACTCTTCCACTATAACTCATGAATGGCGCTATTCATATGCAACGAATAGTTTCCTAAACTATAATTGCGTGTTCCATTGAAAAGACAATCTTCATTGGGCAAAAATTAACGACTTAAATTTTATTAAAAGAATCAAATTGGATGAGCATTGACGGTGACGACGAGTACACGTAGAAAAGATTACTCAATGCTTGTGTTTTAAGTTTCGTTTTGTTTGCAACGCAAACTTTGGCGACATCAATTGCTTCCAAATTTCTTTAGTATGACGGTTGCAAAATTTTGGTTCTGATTTAATCAGTTGTTATATTAAATAGATTCTTTGTTTTAGTTTAGTTTTCATAGCTAATTCAGAACACGTCCACAATATTCATAATTTTTTACACCTCTTTCTGTCAGCTAAAACGACACACATTTAAGATATAATTTCAGTTTTGAGTACTTACTGAGGGCATCGGTTGAACCCATCCTTGACCCTCTCGAGCCGGAGCGTGTACCCGGGCGGGCACTGCACCACCGAGCAGACGAGGGGAGGGGGGGTGGAGCCGGGCCGCGGCGGCGGGGGGAAGCCGGGGATGCAGCGGAACTGCGGGCACACTTGCTGCGCGGGCGCCGGCGGCGGCGGCGGGGACACGGGCCGGTCCAGAGTGAACAGTTGGTTGCTGGACGGCGGTGGGGGCGGACCTGTGTGCAGAATAAATACAAATATGTATTTAAATTTAACGTTATTCATTAGTAAATAAAGATTTTTTTTACCTTTTATAGGTTTACACTTAACCGCCGTATCTGCCATGTAAAGCAACGATGCGATCTATTATGAAGCGTGTTTACCAAGATACCGATTCATTCTCGATTTGAAGACACCAATATTATAATCATCGTTAAAACCAACCAACCGTGACTGCTGATCCGAAGACTATGGTTCACCGCGAATCCCTGTGCGCAGTGCGAAGTCTTTGCTTGGAGAAGAAGGCCTCAAATCCTAGCAGAGTAAACTTAAAATAGGCTACATATATTACAATGGTAACTCATTACCTCCATATCCTCCTTTAGAAAAGCCTCCCTTAGAGAATCCACCCTTGGCGCCGGAATATCCACCCTTCCTGTATCCACCCTTAGTGTAGCGAGTGTAGGAGTATCTGGGCCGTGGTGGGGGGATGTCGGAGGTCCAGGTGTTACGGGGGCGGGTGTTCGTGTACGACACTTGGTATCCGGGGGGGCACTTCACTTCGGGGCATTCCACGGCTGAAACAAACATTGTACTCAGTATTCGTGTTTAGACGGTGTTTGATTTTAGCATGCTGCTTATTTTTAAAACGACTAGGATAACCTACCCATCGTTTGGATAGGTTGGGGCTAGATGTGTTGTGTGAGAAATGTACATCAATATTTAATTGGCCTCGACTGGTCTCGTGGCTTCGTGGGTAGTAGCTCCGTCTGCAAAATCGAGGGGCGTGGAATCGATTCCCATCCAGTGCAAATATTTGTGTGATGAATTCAAATGTTTGCACTCTGTCTGGGTGTTTCTATGTATAATAGGTAAGTATGTATTTAAAACTATATAAGTACTATATCAGCTATCTGGCCACCATCATACAAGCTTTGCTAAGTTTGGGGTCAGGTCCAAAAAAAACTTGTTTATTTATCGAACTGGGCTGGATTTTGCTCCAGACGAAACGGAGGAATTAGAACCTTAACTATATGTCCTTCAATCCGTGGGTAGACAGAGTCTGGGTGAAATATGGCGAACTTCTATGGGTATCAAAACAGCTTCGCTTTGCACCAATTGGCTAGCAGCAACATCTTAGCGTAGTAGATATTAGCATTAACTATCCGTAACAAATACAAATAGGTGGGTTTTTCACCGTTAGTTGGATGTCAATAGCTCGCCATCTTGCAAATGATAAACAATGGTAAGATGTCCGATAAAGCGCTCCTACCTAGAAGAAACCAATTCACTCGCAACTTGAAAATATCCATTTTATATTCATCAGGAAATATCCACTCAGGTAATGTACATATTATCTTTTAAAACATATTATTAGTTTAAAAGATAATATAAAGGACAAATGTATGCTTATTAGTTTAAAAGATAATATAAAGGACAAATGTATGCTTACAACTGATATACATATTAGTTTAAAAGATAATATAAAGGACAAATGTATGCTTACAACTTCTTGCACTAAATTATATTTTGAAATAAAAACTGATTGACTACTCCAACTCCTACTATAAAATTATTATTTTGGAAAAAAAAACTTGGTAAAGTCTTCAGCGTATCTTAAACTTTAAGAGAATTGTAATAAGCATTTACATAATATTATCCTTTTTAACAAAATTATAAAAGAGCACACTCATGTTTACTTTATGTACATGTTACATTATACTCGTTAAACAAATTCCCAAAAAAAGGACAAGCAATAAAAATAAAAATAAATTGCCGATCAAATAACATCCTCACAAGATACGTTCAAAATGTTCCCATTACCTATGGTACAAGTACCTAACATAATCTTACATAGTGCTGTAAACGAAGAAGGTCTAACAAAAATTTTGAAAGCCAATTAAGCCAAGTCAACCTCAACAAGCCAATTTGAATTTGAATGCCAATTAGGAGAGAGAAGAGTACCTGGCGTCTCACCCGCGGTCTTCTGGACCTGAGACCACGGACCAGACATCTTTCTAAGCGGCCACGTCTTCGCTTTGTACCAGCGTTTAGCGTCTTTCGTGGGTTCGCCCCATTTTCGGAATTTCCGTTTTTTTAACACCTGTTTTCGTTTTCGAATTGGCGTCTTGTTACCTGGTTTCAGAAAACAATGTTTCTTCGCAATATTTCGTGGTTGGAAATTTGCGTTTGAAAATACTAAAATCGTTCATTTGAACTATTTATGACTTCTTCGTACTGCCCGTATTCTTATTTCCCTCCATACGATAGCGAAGAAAATAATGTTCTTAGAGATACTTACAAAACATTATAGCCTTATAACACTGCTTCCGTCGCGTCGTCGCTTTACCTTATTTTTTAATAGTTTACGATTGACCTTGGCTTATCACCTACTCTTATCCTATATTCTGCAGCCGAGCTTGTCATACTAACTACCAAAGCCAGTAGTAGTAAATAGACTTAAAGTTTCCGCTTCATAAGAGTTTCAATACTTACGTTTGACGGTCGTAGCAGGAGTAGTCGGCGGTTGCGTGACGGCGACAGTGACCACGAGTTTCGTGACCTCGGTCGGATGCGTGGTCGCGACCGCGGGTGTGGTCGTGGTCGCGGGCGTGGTCGTGGTCGCGCGGCAGTCGAGCTCGTCGTCGGGACAGTCCGCGAACCCGTCGCACCAGCGATCTTCGCTGACGCAGCGGTTGGCGGTCGGACACAGCCGGCTGCCGGCTGGGCACGGCTCGCACACGCACTCGCACGTCGACGGCGACAGCTTGCCGACGTAATTGCGTGACTCGGGCTGTGTACAACAAAGATAATGTAAAATACTGTGTACAAGACATTCATTGGTAGTTTTCAGAAAAAAAAATTGTCTGTAAAGCCGGTTGGTTTACAAACGATAGCTTAACGTGACAACGTCATAACAAAACATTGATGGGTGCGGCGCAAGCGTACAATGAGCGTAAAGGGGCATAACGGGACACTTTTTCATACATGCACCCGGCGTTTATCGATTTATTAGACGTTGTCACTTAAAAAAAAACAAAAAAAAATATCGTATTAATATTGTAAAGGTCAATGTTTGTATTTATGTCGCTCAATCACAATTCGTTACGTATAAACGGATCGGTTTGAAATTTGAATTTGAACACACATAAGTAGATAATGGCCTGGAACAACACACAGACTACTTTTTATCACGGGAAAATAACGGAAACGGGAACTGCTTAGGTAAAACTTCGAGGCGTTGCTAGTATTCTACAAAATTAAGAAACTAGGTAGGTACATTTAGACATTGATTTTATAATTCGACTAAATTATAATTACATTCATTACGAGTGAATGCATTTGTCACATGTTTATGTACGTAGCGGTCGCCTAACAGTAATGTGCCTATATTGTTGTGTTCTTGTGTTCGACTGGATAACTAAAAACAACTCAAAAATAAATCTAGAAACGACACACTTTATGCAGTTTCATATCATCATCATGGTCCGATAGTGCGACAGACAGGAATACAAAACATATTGTGTTGGGTACACCAATGAGAATGAAGAAAAATATCCTAGCCATAGAATAGATAATATAGATAGAACGGACACTCCCCACCCCCCGCCAATTTCAAGCTTCCTCCCCCTCGCGGACGCGAGGCGGACTCAACGAAGGGTTATTATATCGGACGATAATTTTCTATGAGAATACGACCATGATGCTGTATTATTTAACAAAATGGTACCAAATTTTTCGTACTTATTGTAATGAGATGTAAATAATTAGTTTGTGCAGTGTATGATACTCTGATATACCTAGTGAATCACAGTTCACTAGGTATATCAGAGTATCAACTTAAACGTATCAACGCCTTTTAAAATGCAACTTATGAACGTTGTTGTACCTAATTGAATGTTCTGTGACTAGCCTACCTATAATGAAATACGCGATATGTGGAGTGATTAATTAATATATTATCAGAATAAAGTTTTCTCTTGGGGTAAGTGTACTTAACTAAAAATCAATTCGTACATGGTACCTTTATTATCTCCTATTTTGTTTTAAATCTTCTCCCTTCTGATTGTTGATGAAAGTTATATTTACCTACATTAAAGATCGAACACTAACTAGGTAAGATTGTAAGCCACAGGCAGGTGAACTCACGGGTCACAGCTATTCCATAAAATAATTTAGTAACCCTAGATGACACGCACACATGCGTAAATGTGTTCGAACGACATATGCGTAGTTGTGTGAGTGTAGGTATGTCGACTTCACCGTTTGTTTGGAGTTTAGGCCGAGTGTCCGGGGTGTGTCCTAGCGCCTCATATGGATGTCTTCAAGCAATCATTTATCAAGAACAGAAAAATTACACATGGAAAAATAAAGGTACCTATGTGAATTACACTGGCTACATAAAATACATACGTTTTCAGGTTCGTAGCATTCGCATTGCTTAACAGGTTTGCAGTAGGTGATGCCACCCATCTTGCACAAGCACTCCTCACAGTTCTCTCCCCGGAATGGAGTCCCCACTGGGTATCTGAAAAACAATTTAAAATCATTGTTAGATTGCAATCTAAGGACTTTAGACTATAAACTACGCTGCCGTCATCGATGACGCCATCGGCCGGTTCGTACGGCGTTGGCTGCATCACCGAAGGCCATCCGAGAGTTCAGCCTACAGATAGCCATCAGGGACAAAAAAATAGCCGTAGTGGAGGCTCTGGGCCGGGCTTAGAAAAATTGGACCTACTAGGATTAGGGTGGAAATGTTCCCTGCGCCCCCATATTTTCCTTTTTTTCTTCTAATCCAAGATTAATGTAAAAAAAGACAAAGGTCCGTAACCTTTCCGTAACCCCGGAGTCTGTGGGGTTGCAAAATTTAATAAAAAAGACTATAAACTATTTTTTTCCGCCGGCTCGTAGCTTAAGAAAGCAACATCGGTTCATGGTTGATGTTCCAAAGACTCGTACGAGGAGGTTTGACTCTACTTTTGTGAAGTCTAGGCTGTGGTATGTATTGCCTGAGAGTGGGTATTTTTTAGTTACGCCCCCTGGGCTGACAAAACCTAGGCAGACCATTAATTAAAACGCACGTATGGCACTGATCGCGCGGTCTTGTGACTTGACTACAACTACATATATGACCATCCACACCAAAGCTAGTCCGCCCTTGTGTGCGTGTGTGTGTTTTTCCATAATTTTTCGATTCCAGAGCCTCCAGCTGATACTTAATCAATCCATCCCAAAGGTGCGAACAGTATTCCATACAATAGTGAATTTGTGCTTAATATAACGTGAGCAACTGTTCAGACTTAAATACCTTCGCACCATTGAGAGGAGACCTAGTTTTTTGGCAGTTAATTTAGCTTAGGGCTCGATCATCACACTGACTCTCTGTACCTCAATATGTTGCCCACTAGCTCTCACGGTAGATATGTAACTCGGTACGACGATGCTATCATCTGCGTACCCAAAGATACCGAGCTTCAACAAATCGTTGATGTAGCAAAAAGAGCGTCGCAGAGAGTACCGACCCTTGAGGTACTCCGGAATTGATAGTCATTTGATCCGACGAGCAGCCATAAATGACGACTCATATGAATCCCTTAAGACGTCCGATAATCCGCAATAATCCCTGAAGACAAACCATATCCAGAAAGCTTGCTAATAAGTCCATCATGCGAAACCCTGTCGAAAGCCTTCGAGATGTCCAAAAAGACTGCAAGTGCTTCCTCATGTTCCTCGATAGCTTCACTCCAGATGTGAGTGACATAGGTACGCTAGAATATCTCCAGTGGACCGGTTTCGTCGAAGCCCGTATTGTGTGTACTTACGACATGAATGAGACGAGGCACGGGCACTGGTCGCGCGCCACGCAGCTCTCGCCGTCGTAGTAGGCGGTGCCGGCGCAGGCGCAGCCGTCGCTGGGGGCCACCACCTCGGGGCACAGCTGGCACGGGGGCGCCGGAGTGGTCGCGGGGCGCGGCGTCGCCACCGTGGGGGCTGCAGAGGAAACATTCACTACATTTTGTATTAAAGTAACATTTTTTTGAACTCGGGACCACCGAGTCTGATAGAGCGAGAAAGTGACAGCTAGCTGCGGCTGCTATTGTCTGATTGCAGTCTCTCTCTTTTTGAAATGTATTCTTGGCCATGGATACTAGTTCTTTAACCGCATCAGTCACTGTCGTGTCGCTGTATCTGTTGCTTTGTTCAATTTACCTACATGTAGGTAATCATTTTTATTAAAATGATTATGAAAATAATTAAAAAGTTTTTAAACACACAAATACTTTTTTCCACGCACAAACACCATCTGAGTATTTTTATAAAAGTACTTTTATCATTTATATTTGCGTTTCTCCCATAGCTCTAATTATCAAATAAAGTGAAATGGAAGCGTCTCTGTCTTTCAAAATGTTTTCTTACGGTAAGGCTCGAAGCACCCAAGCGGTTCTATCTTGATCTCGGCAGCGTCCTGCCACTTGGCGGGCAACACCTTCAGGTACTGCGCGCGGAGTGGAGGCTGGAACTTGTGCTCCATCACGGAAGACTTGTCGTAGTTGCCGGGGAACACCCTGCTCAGGAAATACTGGATTATTTATTTATTCTAATTTTAAAAAAATTGGCAGTCATAGGAACTGCCGATAGAAGTGAAATTTTGTGACTCAAATGTTTTCACTTTTAATTGAATTGTCTAATTTATTTATCACCTTGTCAGAAGACTAATTATTTGTTAAACCATCGTAGGTCTATGTACATTCGCATAATTTCAACACGGCCAGCTAAATCGATGGTTGCGCCATCTAGTTTTATATCAACGTAATTATACAGAATATTGCAACTCTTTACTGTTTCTGTTGCCCTGGTACTGTTACCTATGGGCAAACGCAACTCTTTTATATTTCTGTTGTCCTGGTATTTGGAGATAAACGCTGGGCTGTTGGAGGTAGGTAATCGAAACTCTTTACTGTTACTGTTACCCTGGTACCTACCTGGCCGTTTTTACCGAGTTTACCCGAAGATTTCATATCCGATCCGATCCGATCCATTATCATATCCAAGCGTGACGATTGATGAATCCATTTCACAGCCCACGAAAATTCTGTCTATTGTAGTCTATTGTATAGTAAAACTTCTTTAGGCGCGCTAAAGGTGAAGATGAAAGCATTGTGAGTAAACCAACATGTTTCTAAAATCTTTCGAGGTCATGCGTCACGCACTAATATGCACCGAACCATCGTGGTGGTTTATGATCTTGACTTTTTACTTTCTATAGAAGGACACGAGACCAAACAGTCGCAACATTTAGTGGCCGCATAATGCTTATGCTAGGAAGTACATGAAATGTCGCATCACTTTGACATTCTGTTGATAATTTATATGGCAGGGTAACGTTTTCCGGGTGAACTAGTAAACAAATAACTTACACTTCAACCTTGTTGTGGTCGACGACAGTGTTGAAGTCCAAATCGTTGGAGTATTGCACCTTGTAGGCGGTCACCCATCCCTTGCTGCCGCCCTTCGTCTTGATGCCGGTTATATTGCGGGGCGACGTGAAGTTGAACTGTTCAAAGAAAAAAAATATTGTTTATTGTAGAACTCCCCACGGTTTTACCCACGTAGTTCCCGATTCCGATATTTTTCCGGAATAAAAATAGCCTATGCGTTTTTCCAGACCATTGTGTATCTATGTACTATATTTCATCCAAATCTCCTCAGTATTTTATATGTGAAAGAGTAACAAAGAAACACTCTTAGAAACTTTCGCGTTTATAATATTATTAGGGAAACACATTTTTGAATGAGATGGCTCTGAGTAGTCCCAGCAATAGGGATAAGTGGGTGGCTTATTTGAACTTCCATACTGAGGTGGACCAAATCGACAACTAATTGAACCTGCCGTTCACAGGCTTATAATGACATCCATGTTTTAGAGAAATAGGCTTCGTAAACATCTACTTGTTTACAAAGCCTTCCCAAATGTGAACGATTCTATCACTATCATAATACCATACATCGTTACTTTACCCATTTTCATATCAAAACTAGCTTAGACCTGGCGAACTTCGTACCACGATACTTTTTTTCGTTAACATATTCTAAATTTTCTGGTCTATAAAACTGTTCCCGACAATAACGCATACACAAAACAAAGAATCATTCAATTTGGTGCAGTCATTAAATGGTTATGAGCGTACAAATATTTCGAAGATTCTTTTTTATATATCTATACTAGCGGCCCATTCCGGCTAAACTCGGACAATAACCTAGACCCTAGACCGACCTAGCACTGACTGCAGCGCCATCTACCGGACTGATTTGTGAATCTAAACCATCCAGGGCGCCACCCAAACACACGCAAAAAAAAACATTCAAATCGGCCCAGCCGTTTAGGAGGAGTTCACTGTCAACACACATATGTAGGTACAGAAGAATTATGTAATACAAAGATAACATCTTCGTCGTAACATTTGATCCTGATAAAAAAAGGAGACAATAGTGTATATCTCACCATGACCCACTCTCCAGGGGTGCTGTACAGTGGCATCCAGCCTCGCTCTCCGTCCAGCGCGATGTACTTCCGCAGCTCAGGGTTGGAGCTGGTGGTAATGCTGTCCAGGGGAAGGTCGGCTGCGACGCCCAGTGGCTCGTCGCACTGAATCGATTCCTGCGGTTGCATAAAGTAACTTTAGAACTATGTACCTAAGTCGTATGGTGGTGATTTTGAAAAAGTCTGCGAGTTTTTACTTTGACCGTGTTTTGGCTATCATATCTGGAGAAAATGGTTTGTGAATATTTCCAGCACAAATTAATTTGTGTCAATAAAAGTCTATGTATCTATTAATTTAAGTATACTCCACTTTAAGTAAGCTAATTTCAAAAGCGACCAGTTGGATCGCAAAATATATTTTTGAATGTGATTTACTATTTAATTATTTTGAAGACTGTTTAAGTCTTCAGAAGAACTAACTAGTTCTAATATTTACTTACAGTTGTGTGCATGGTAGGTGCAAAAGTGGTGACAATGACGGTGGTCTTCGCAGTGGTAGTAGGGGTGGTGAGAGTGGAGGTCTGTTCTTGGCAGCCGATGAGCTCCATCCTGATGGCGGCTTCAACGTGCCACGTCAGAGGACGAACGCGAACGAACTTGGCTTCTATCGGCGGCTGGAACATCTGACGCGTGGTCTCGGAGCGACTGGTTGGACCTCGGAACACCTGTGAGTATGTGGTAAGCAAATTTAAATACAAAGTAGTCCGGGGTATTTGAGGTTTGAATTAGTTACAAACAATTCTTAGGTTCTGTCAAATTCCAAATCCCAAAGATTCCAAATGGACAAGCCACTCGGAAAAAATGGACATGCTAGTGGGCCAGAAAAAAAACCTGTACCATAGAAAAGGTTAATAAGAGATGCGATCGGTCTATTCGGGAGAACGGCAACAGCTGATCGGGAGGCCGGGTTCAAATCCCACGCGCACTACTTTCTTTTCAAAGTCATGTGAGTAATGCCGCTAATTTAAAAACGGTACACGAAAACATGGAAACATGTTTCGAAAAGTTATCGAGGTCAGTGTTTTTTTTTTATCGCGTATAGGTCCGCGTTTGACCACCAACTCGCCTGATGGTAAGCGACGGTGTGGTCGAAGATGACGCACGTTGACCTAATAAGTACCAGTTCACTCTGACCTTGATAAGTTGTAGAATAAAACTTTCAGGGAACAAGGAGGCCGGCAACTTATTCCACTCTAAAGCTGTACTAGACCAGGGTAGAAGCCTTTTAAAATAATAACAAGTGAAAAAAAATAGTAGTAGGATGAAACCCATTGGAAAAGGAGGAGAATATTATAAAAATAAAAGGAAAAATAAATTACGGGCGATCTGAGGTCGGGAAGGGGATGGGGGGGTCCGTTTTAAGCGTAAAAACGGTTTATCTCGATTTCCGGCAAAACTACAAATCCTATGGAAATAAGTTGTACGGCAAAGTTGTAGGGCTTAAAAAGATCTACAGATTTTGTATTGACACTTTTTTCACATAACCGCAAAATTTATGAGAAAAATTCAAATAAGTGAGTTTTTTGTTTTTAATTTTTTTCTCATGTAAACACACAAAAATTACTCTAAAAATTTGGTCAAAACTTGCCTTTTTGTATCTTAAATACACTGTATTTTTTTTTATTGAAAACAATATTTTTTTCTACCTTAAATTAACTTAATATTGAAAAAGTACCCTAATTTTAATTCGAAAAATCTCCCGTCAAAATATCAGCTTTTTCAATAAAGTTGGTAAGCTTTTTGTTCTTTAAAATCTCTTATTTCTGATAATGTAAAAAAAGTTATACATTACCATGGCAAATGTTCTTAGAAAACGCTTTGAAAAAAATACCACATAAGTTCGATTTTTTTATTTTGGTATAAAACGCATTTAGGTTGAAGTTTTTTTTTCATATAATACTGAACTTCCAATTTAAACTAACAAGTTTAATACTTGAGCATAAGTGTCATGCGGATGGTAAGCGGTTTATGAGATTCTATATCATAAGTTTTAGAAAAACATAGAGATTGTCTGTTATAAATTAATTGTAAACAGTGTAATAATATAGAAATATTGTAAAATAACAAAAAAAAAATATTGCGAAACTAAACATTTTCAAAAAAAAAAAATTACGCTATGGAATGCAGTTTTTTGTTTTTCTTGATTGCTATATAGGTACTGAATACAAATAATTTACAACAAAAATGCCCGTCTTCTCCTAAATTTACGATATAGAAGCTCCTAAACCACTTAAAAATCCTATAACACTTATGCTCAAGTATCAAACTTGTTAGTTTATATTGGAAGTTCAGTATTATATGAAAAAAAAACTTCAATCTAAATGCGTTTTATACCAAAATAAAAAAATCGAACTTAAGTGGTATTTTTTTCAAAGCGTTTTCTGAGAACATTTGCCATTGTATGTATATTTTTTTTTACATTATCAGAAATAAGAGATTTTAAAGAACAAAAAGCTTACCAACTTTATTGAAAAAGCTGATATTTTGACGGGAGATTTTTCGAATTAAAATTAGGGTACTTTTTCAATATTAAGTTAATTTAAGGTAGAAAAAAATATTATTTTCAATAAAAAAAAATACAGTGTATTTAAGATATAAAAAGGCAAGTTTTGATCAAATTTTTAGAGTAATTTTTGTGTGTTTATATGAGAAAAAAATTAAAAACAAAAAACTCACTTATTTGAATTTTTCTCATAAATTTTGCGGTTATGTGAAAAAAGTGTCAATACAAAATCTGTAGATCTTTTTAAACCCTACAACTTTGCCCTACAACTTATTTCCATAGGATTTGTAGTTTTGCCGGAAATCGTGATAAACCGTTTTTACGCTTAAAACGGACCCCCCCATCCCCTTCCCGACCTCAGATCGCCCGTAATTTATTTTTCCTTTTATTTTTATAATATTCTCCTCCTTTTCCAATGGGTTTCATCCTACTACTATTTTTTTTGGCTTTAAAAATTATCGACCCCGGTCTATACGTAGTGTGGTGGACTATGTCATTGACTCTCCCCTTGTGAGAGAACGCCACGAGCCTCAGTTGTCTCATTTAGTGAGCTGCTTATGCAATTATTTTAAAATCTTTTATAATTTTCCTTCCAACCCACCTTGGGCTTTCCATCAGGTCCGTTGACTGCTGAGAACGCGACACCATCGTCTCCGTACAGGACGCTGTAGCTCGTGACATACTGGTCGAAGATGGGCGACCCTTGTATCTTCACGCCGTAGATGGGTTCCCGACGAGGCAGTTTCACCTGGATCCAGGGCTGGAGGTCGTTATCTGATGGGTTCCAGCTACCAGCTGTGGAAAATACATTACGTAAACAAAGGATTGGTCACGGTGTAAAGCTACAAATTATGATTTCATACTCCTCGCGACACATAATGCCGGACGCTACATTACACGAGGCTAGTTTTTTAAGCCAAGATAGCAAACTAGTGCTTCTAGTTTCGTGTAGACAACGCTACGCAACGCTAGTTTGGTCTACACGAAGGTAGAAGTAACACTATCTTGCTATCCATCGTTGTAAAACTAGACTCGTGTGGCTCGGTCATAAGGGATCCTACATTGCATTCCGCCGATTTTGCAGAACGCAACGCAGGACCCGAGTGAATTGCCAAGTCGTCACCCGACCAGCATGAGAAGCACGTATTAGTAATTATTAGGATTTGTAATTAAAACAGTGTTCTTTTACTTGCCAATATACCAATGTTAGGTATGTACTGGGATGTTCTAATAATTATAGGAATTGGGGAAGTAATAGGACGCTGGTTAGCAGTAGAATGACAATTTATTCGTTTTTGTCACGATACCAAAATTACTTACATACTTTAAACTACAATTAAGTATACTCCATATACTAGTTAGTTAAATCAACTTAGCATTGGCAAAGCCTGCTGACCATGGCCAAAAAGGTCTTCATTTTGCACAATCACAGATAGTTTGTATCACCCTTTACAATGTTGATCCGTCAACCCGTACTGGGCCAGCGTGATGGATTAAGGCCTTGACCCTCTTCTTGAAGGTCCCGAGTCCCAGCAGTGGATACATTTAGTGGGGTGTTTATGCATACGATGTTGAAAGAAATGTGATAGCACCTGTGAATTCGAGGGGGTGTCCGTCGAGCACGGAGAACTGAGGCCGGAACTGCTCGCTGAGGGAAGACGAAGCTTGGAACGCAGAGTCGGGAAGCGGCTCGTCACCCCACATGAGGTCCATGTAACTGTTATAAATAAAATAAATAAATATAGGTAGACAAATAAATGTTGTTCTGTAGTGGTAGGACTCAGCAGAGTTCACTTAAAGTAGTACCATAACTTTGTCAGTTATTCTACCGCCAAGCAGTAATGTGGAAACGTCACTGTGTTCCGGTTGGAAGGACTATGTTAAACCTTATGATATAGTCGTCGTTTCACTCTATACAATAAGTATAACAAAAATATAAAAGCATATCTCATACAACACCATCGAACCTCAAGCTCAGCAAAGCTATGTTTACAATGAGAACCAATTAATTAGCTGAAATAATACTTGTTTTCTCGTACTTATAGTTTTGTAAATACATTTCTACATCTACTTTATTACATTACCTTACCATACATTACATTACCCTTATTATGCTACATAGAAACACCCAAGCATGACTTTCTTTCATTATAGTCGATGACTTCAAAAAAAGGAGGACGTGGCTTACAAAACATTTTTTGGCATTTTAATGGCCAGCAAAAACTCGTTCACTGCGCACTGACCGCTGTGAACTGAGTCGCATGTCGCATGGCCCTAAAAATGAAATTTTAGGCCCACCGCGTTGTCCCATTTAACGCACCTTTGGCCAGGTCCTTATGATTTTAGTGACTGCATTACTTAAATCTGTTCTTTCTATCTGGGCACTTTAGAAATTATGTACAAAGGCTAGAAACAACCAGCAGTGATTTATTGGTTTATTCAGTATTTAATTTAATTTAATTAAATAAAGAAGTGATTGTTGCTTAAACCGCTTTATTCTATTCCACTAATGTGAACTACAATAAATATGTTTTTCCATTAATTTGCATCATATGATTTCAGTCCAAATTGTCATTCACACAGCTTTCATACTTCCTTTGGGATTCTTCTACGTTTTAGGGTCGTATCCCGCCAGCACCTCTGACAATTTTCCAAGCGTAAACAAACAGATTTATCATCACCACTAGCTTAAATGGTAGAGAAAGACATCGTGAGGAAACCAGCACGTTTGAAGAATCTTTCGAGGTCATATCTCAAAAGGCCATCGTGGTGGATTATGGCCTTGACTCTTTTTTTGTAAGAAAAGAAACCGACTCCCAGCAGCAATTAGTGGACTGATTATGCTTAAGGGAAGAAAATTGTTTAACATCCATAAAAAGAACTACGGTCCGCCCCGGCTTCGAACGTGATACATAGTTTATAGCACTCGGGTATTACGTATACATGTCCAAATTGTCCAATGGTTAAAGAATTTTAGAAATCGATCCAGTATTACTTGAAATCAGCGCGTTCAAACAAACAAGCTATATAATATTAGTATAGATATCAGTGAAAACTAAAAAAGAACATACTTATTAGGGTTGCATTCAGGTGGCGGCGTAACGGTACTTCGCACAAAGATAGGAGGCTCGGTCGCAATAGTCGTCGGCGTCGTTGTTGGGACTCTTGGCTCAATCTTGATAGTGGTAGGTGTTGAGCGAACAGAAGTAGGCGGTGTAGGGGTAGTCCTTGGAGATGTCTGAGGTTGCGTAGGAACATCAGGAGGGGCAGTAGTGACATTCTTGCAGCCAAGGACGTCCATCCTCACGACGGGCTTGTCGTTCCATGACAATAGGCGTATGCGCACAAATTTGGTCTCTACTGGCGGTGAAATAAGTCCTCTGGCTACGTCTTCACTGTTTTCAGGACCGTCGAACGACTAAGGCAAAAAACAGTTTCATAAACATATGATAACGTTGTCGTGGTAGTTGAATACATGTGAAAGTAAATGAATACTTGTATATGTTTATTACCGAAATTTGGTTTGGTTGTGTATATATACTTTTTTATTTATTTTTAATTTTATAGGTTTACACTTGACCGGCATCTCGCCTGATGTTAAACGACGTTCTACGATGGAGCGTGTTTACCTAGAAAAAAACCGTTTCACTCTCGATTTGAAGACACAAAGATTGTAACCATCGCGGAAAACCCTCTCAGGCAACGTATTCCACAGCCTAGACATTCTTATCACAAAACTAGAGTCAAATCGCTTCGTTCGTGTCTTTGGAACATCAACCATGAATGTCGGTTTTTTGAGCTACGACCATTCCGATAGAAAAAAAGGACAGGGTTGTATTAGATCATGCAAATCAGTCGCACACTCTGCGAAATGTATCCGATAAAAAACCGATAGGCTAGCAACTTTTCGGCGATGTTCAAGACTTTGAAGTCTTTTTCGCACAAGAGTGTCGTTGCCTATGAGCCTTTTGGCACGTCTCTCAATCGATTCCAGAGTCTCCGGCTGATACTTAGCCGATCCATCCCAAAGGTGCGAACAGTACTCCATACAGGAGCGAATCTGTGCTTGGTACAATGTGAGCAACTGTTCAGAATTGAAGTATCTTCGCACCTTTGAGAGGACACCTAGTTTTTTGGCGGCTAATTTAGCCTTAGACTCAGTGTATGTGCCAAAGTTGAGCGTAGATGTCAAAGAAACGCCCAAAAGCTCGAGATGGTCAGTAACCTTATGTTACGCGATAGCTCCGCTAATTGCGAATAAATTTAGATGGTTATTTTTCTTGTATGGTAGATAATACCTTCAAGGTGATTCCATATCAGTTTTATTAACACCGGTGTATCGGTTTTTGAAATATCAAAATAAAACTAAAAACTGAAGTTACCTTTATCTGGTCGATATCCCAAATATGATATAATTTAGTTAGCTGTCTGAGTGTACCTTTATATTGAAGTCAATTTTTTTTTCGAAGAATACGAAATTATTTAATAGAAGAAACATAAAATTACATGATCACGAGTAAACGGAATTACAGATTACGACCTAATTTTTTTTCTTACCATGGGCTTTCCATCAGGTCCTTTAACCGGAGTGAAGGTCTTTCCATCGTCTCCGTACAGCACTTGGTAGCTGATGACGTAGTAGTCTTCGTTGGGAGAGCCCTGCACTTCGACTCCGAACACCAGCTGGCGACGAGGCAGTTCCACTTGGATGTGTGGGTTGCCGTCCTCCTTCGATGGTGCCCAGCTAGCGCCTATAACAGTTTTGTTGGTTTAGACAGGACTTGTGACAGTTGACTGTAAACATGTTTTTCAACACCGATTTTTTTTCTTTTTTAGTATAGAGTGACAAGACGAGCAGGACTTGTGATAAGCACCATTCCTGCCACATAACAGCACTGTGACACGCAGCTATTGGATAATGTAGAGTCCAAATCATTACCTACCACTGCACTGCGCTCGTCACTCAGAGATCTAAGATATTATATCTCTAAGCCCTGTAATTTCACTGGAAACATTGCCCTTATAATTATATAAAAAATTGTATGTGCCCTGAGCACCTTAGAATTGGTAATGAACTGCGTTTGTGTGTAGCGTAAGTGATTTACACACCAACAATCTACTTGACCCCTAGAAACGCTAGCGGCGATGTGTACTGTGGTTCTACTTATTTTGGTTGTTGACAACGAATAGTGATAGGTAAAAACGTCGGGCGTTCACCGCTTCCTGCAACCGACTAGAACGGAAAGAGTGAGCTCACTCTTCTCAACTATGACATAATTTCGTACGCCTGAAGTCTGGGAGGGCACATCTGATGGTTTATATCAATGACCCACAAAACCTGGGCTCAATTCCAAAACTTATATCACGAAAATCTATAAACGGTTTCTTTTGGTTAAAGTGCAGTTCATGCGATGGGTCCCAAACTAGGCTGTGCCTGTATTTTAAGCCCTCCAAAAATTGGCTATTAATGCTTTATTCTATCCCTGCATATAAATAAAGTAAGTGATGGTTCCGTACCGTTAACGTCGTCGTTTCGTCCGTCGAGCTGTGCGTACTGCGGCAGATGCATGTCGTCGGAAACCGATGATGCGGTGAACGATTCAACTGGAAGCGGCTCCGAACCCCACAAGAGGCTTATGAAACTGTGAGAAAAATATAAGTGTAAAAACGATTGGACTCTTCTAAATTCCTGTACTAAAAATGTGTACGTAATGCGCGTTGAGAAATAGACATTCTAGCAAAGTCCTACAAAATTAACACAACGGAGACAATCGAAATGACCATACTTTTTTTTTAAATTAAAAAGTGACGAGACGAGCAGGACATGTGCCTGATGGTAAGCAATATGCCTGCCACAAACAGTACAGTGACACGCAACTATTGAAACATGAAAAATCCAAATCATTGCCAAGCACTGTACTGCGCTCGTCACCCAGAGATCTAAACTGTTATATCTCTAAGCCATGTAATTTCTCTGGAAACAATGCCCTTCAAACCGGATCACAGTAATGTTATTATTAACATAACATAACATTACTGATTGGCGGTAGAATAACTGGCAAAGGTGTGGTACTTCCCCAGACGGACTCTGCCAAGAGTCCTACTACCACTAAACTACTAATTACAAATAAATATAAACTTAATTAGCAATAAAAATAAAACATATGGTGTCATGGTCATCAGGTAGGAACGAAGTTCCTTTAAATTATATCGAAGCAATACAATTTGCAAAAAAAAATGCTTAATTTCATTATTTATGGTACTATGGTATTTTTACAATAAAATTTCCCAGACAGGTTTCAATACCTCTCCTAATCCATTATTTCGCAACGCCGTACAAAAATCATGCGACAAGGAGAAATAATCGAGGGTTGCAACCCCCCCTCTTGAACTGTACTCTGTTGGACAGCTTACAAGTGACGTCACGGGCCTGTAGTCTAGTGTCATAAACTTACTCGTCTGGGGAGCACTCGAGCACTGGAGCAGGCGTCGGCGTCGTGAAAAGAACCGTGGAGGGCGTGGACTCGCTTCTGAAGATGTAGGGCTCGTGCGTGGAGCCGGCGGGGGGTGGAGGCACCACGATGGAGGAACAGCTGTCGGAGTCGCAGTGGAAGTCGTTGTGCAGGCACTGGCATGTTTGACAACCCTCCACGCCTGTCACCACGGCTCCCGGCTACACGAACAATAGCAGTGAGTGTGGAAATTAACAAGGTTTTTTTTTTATAAAAAGTGAGGAGACGAGCAGGACATGGGCCTGATGGTAAGCAACATGCTTGCCACATAACAGGACAGTGACACGCAGCTATTGGAACATGAAGAGTCCAAATCATTGCCTATCACTGCACTGCGCTCGTCACCCAGAGATCTAGGTTGTTACACATTTTAATTTAGGTAACGAGTCCGATGTAGTTTCAGCCGCATTTGGCGGCCTTTTTTAAGTCCTGACCAAAAATAAGTATGTTATATGTAATTTTGAGCTTTGAACGTTTCAACACACATTTGCGAAAGTATTCTGCCAAATAAACTGATTTTAATTATTTATTTTTATTTCTACGTCGATGGCTGTGTTGGATGTGATGGATGTGTGTGGCACCGTAGGTCTCAAACGGGTTCGATGCTTTTTAGGGTTCCGTAAAATGTAAAAACGGAACCCTTATAGATTCGTCATGTCTGTCTGTCTGTCTGTCCGTCCGTCCGTATGTCACAGCCACTTTTTGCCAAAACTATGAGAACTACACTGTTGAAACTTTGTAAGTAGATGTATTCTGTGAACCGCATTAAGATTTGTACAAAAAAAAATTAAAAAAAGAAAAATTAGGGTTGCCCCTCATACTGAGAACTGAAACTCAAAACTTTACAGTCTCCCTCAATATGGGTATCAAATGAAAGGGTTTGACTAGTAGAATGTTGTACAGATTACAAATCCAAGGTACTCGGGGGTAAATCAAAGTTGTAGTCGAGGGTAAATCAATTTTTTTGTTTTTTTTTTCTTAAGACAAGTGGACACGAGCTAACGCTGCTCGTTTGACGCTCACTTGCCTTGAAAAGGCTGGCGGATGCGGCTGAGTACCAAATGAACAGCGATCACGCACGACGACTTGACGTCTGACCGCTGTTTGACTGTTTGTCTGACCAGTGCTTGGCGGAAAAATTACTGGCAAAAGTATGGTACTTCTACTTCGCCAGTCAGACTCTGCAAAGAGTCAATACAATAACTATTTCACCTACCTTGACGATTTTTCCGTTATAAAGGCAGGGGCAGTCATCCTTCGGCACGCAACTGCGTTCGTCGCGCCAGAACTTGCCCGCCGCGCAGTCCGCGGGCACGCAGCCTTCCACGCATCTCTGCGGAAATACCTTTAGGTTAGAACATTTGTCGCATGAAGTACACACAAGGGCGTACACAGCTTTGACTCCAGAGGGGTCGTGGTCAAGTCAAAAAATTGTGCGATAAGTACATGCATGCTTTTTAATTAGTGGTCTACCCAGGTACTGGACCCAATCCAGGGGCGACTATGACCACCATGGATCCGTCCTTGAGTTATGTATTCAAGGACCGTTCATATTATACAATTTCCCGATAATAGTAGCCAGAAACATCGCAGTTCTCATTTCACCGCGTGGTTTTACGCGTGTAGTTCCCGTTCCTGTAATTGTCCCGCGATGAAAAGTATCTAATGTTTCATCCAGACTTTAAACTGTCCGTGTAATAAATTTCAACCTATTTATTTGTTTTTGTTTGTGATACAAAAGGAAAAATACATGTAGGTACAATATTATTTAGCAATCTTAACTGACGGACTAATTAGTACTTTTGAGGATTGTACTCTATTGTTTAAGTGTGGCTAGTTGCGTTCCGCGGTGTAACCCGTAGTATACGCTAGTATAGTTACCTCTCGGATACATCTGCCCTTCTCAATGAGTGTCTTCTTGAAGTGGTCACAGAGTCGGTCACACGGGAACGCGCAGGCGCGGTACTCCTGCCCAGAGGGGCACCGCGAGGTCGTCACCTCAGGGGTGTGGGTCGTGGACTGGGGAGATGTTGTTGTGGACGACGCTACTGCGAAAACATTGAAGCAAATTAATCTTCCTGTTTACATTACCTTATTACCTCTCATTTTTAGTAGTCAACGTAAAATGTCTCGTAAAGTATCTATAATGGGAGAGCCGGTACCGCTGATACCCAAAACTGCAGTGGAAAGCCAAAACAGTGTGATCGATATTCCAGCTTTGATGATAAAGCTCAAATGAGTTACGTTTGAGATATACGATGACGTGTTTTTACTCAGAAGAACTCCATGTATTTTGGGCTGGAAGATATTTAGATTTTATCCATGGGATAATAATAGTAAACTAATTCCACAGTTTAGCAGTTCGTGCAATGTAAGTGGCTCCAAACCCATTTATCTTAGAAACTTTGACCAAAAAACGGCGTCACCTTTTAACATGACCGCTTACTGCGTCAGCATGCTCAGCAGCATAGCACCTAAATGAAAGAATCAATGCTTTGTTTCAACGTATCGTAAACTTAGCTAATGATCGGAGCACGTAAACGAAAGAATCAATTTTAATGCATTCAACGTTTCTGTCTGTCTGTGGCACCGTAGAGCTCAAATGAAACGACCGATTTCAATCTGGTGTTTTTTTAAAAGCTATTTTCTCGTGCGGTGGGTTATATTTGGTTTGATTAAAATGGCGGTCTCCACAAAATGGCGGATAAAATATTTTTTTTCACAACCTCCCTCAACATAGGTATCAAATGAAAGGGCTTGACTAGTATGTTGTACAAATTTCAAATTCAAGGTAGTCGGGGGTAATTTTTTTTGTGTTTGTTCCAGCCACTCACGTTTAGTAGTAGTTCCACATTCCGGCCTGACGAGCGCCACGCTCGCGGGCCAGTCGCAGACGAAGATGGTGGGGTTGTACAGAGTGCCGGGGCCGCAATCCTTCAGCACGGGCCCGCTCGGGGCGCATTCGTAGAACTTCGCGCACTCGGTCGGGTGCTTCGTGTTCGGGGTTGTGATGTTCTGGCAGGGATTGGGCTCTGCGGCAGATTTTATCAAATTTAAATAACTAGCATCTATTGGAGTATCTTCGCTTGCGTACTATTATAAAAGTGGCTATTTCCTTTGCAACTTCACAATACACAAAAACAATCTTCGTGAATTCAGGATGAAAGTAGCCTATCTAGATTACGATCTGTTTGAGTTCCGAATTTCATTTTGATCCCTTTAGTTCTTACGATGTGTACAACAAACTACCAACCATCTAAACTTTCACATTTATATTATTGGTAGGGTTTGAATTGAATCGGAGATTCGATCTCAGAATTGGTTCTAGTTAAAAAACCCTATGTTATCTAAGTTATCAATCAACCCCATTCTACCTTTTACCCTATTCGGTTTCAGGACAGATTGTGTGTGACTAGCTTACACTAAATGAAACCTCACCTGGACAGTGGCATTTCACTCTGATTTCGAAGTCCGGACAAGAGGCCTTGTCCTTGCATACTAGCCCCCGCTCCAGGCTGCACTCGACATCGAGGCCGGTGTCCTTGGGTGACTTGTGTGAGCCAACGGTGCGGCATTCTATGTCCGTCATCATCTCTGGCAAGCACATCGGAGAACCGATGGACTGTGAAAATAGTGTACTTTGTAGTGCTGTAGTTGTACCTATATCCGGCAATCTCATAACCCAAAACGGTTCTAATCAGTAAATTTAGAAAAATCAAAAACTCGAAAAAATCGCAGTTAAGCAACAAACATAATTGTAAAATCATAATATGCTCTTTCAAGAGGAAACTTGAACTCAACTGTCTGACGAATTAGAGTCCATTAAACGAGATATATCCGAAAATAATTAGTACAAAGAATGGTATCCGTCGTGCGCATAACACGTGGCTTTAAAGTTTTGACAACTTACTAGTTCCTTAGATTTCGGCAAAGGTTCTTTCTCGACGACATATCCATTGGAGGTGGTTTCGGGCGTAGACCGGCTGAGCCACGGAGTCCACCCACTTACGCACTTGAGCGGCTGGTCGAGGGGCTCTGGGCTTTCGGTCTCGGACTCTGTTGTCGATTCCGGCTGAAAACACAATAATACCAAAACTAAAACACAAACAACCTATTACTTGCTAGGCTGAATTAAGCATCTTACAAGATATAAACCCGCAATGACAACTTCGTGGTCTCTAAAAATAGGTATCTCTTTTTTATTTTTATTGTGTGCCTTTCTTGTCTTGGACTATGTTGGACAAAGGCCTCCCTACCCGCTTTCCATAAATATTTATTTTTTAGGTTATAAAATGAGATATTTGTACGGCATGTTATTTTACATAGTATAGACCACTTTATTTAGATTTCAGCCTACGCAGGGCATTGTGTGCCAATAAAAAATAACTAGTAATCAAAAATCCATTAAAACTTTTGCACAGTTGCAAAAAATTTGGAAGAAATTGGTTTAGGACTTTTTTATAGTTTAGAGAGCCGAGACGAGCAGAACACGTGACTGATGGTAAATAACATGCCTGCCACATAACAGCACAGTGACACGCAGCTATTGGAACACGAAAAACACAAATCATGAGCTAGCACTGCACTGCGCTCGTCACCCAGAGATATAAGATATTTCGTTTCTATGGCCTGTAATTTTATTGGAAAAATTTGTCTTCAAACAAGAACACAGTAATGTTTGCACATTACTACTTGGCGGTAGAATAACTGGGAAAGTTATAGTGCTTCTGCAAAAAGTCCTACCACTACGAGGACTCGAGGTATTTAAAACTGTCCGTCTTTAAAAGTCAGATTCTAGGTTAGTCTATTCTAAGTGTAAGCTGCTATCGGTGCTACTCACAGTTTCGGTGGAGCAGGGCTGGCCGGTGCAGACCACGTTGTTCTTGGAGCAGATGCACGTGTGACACTCGTCCTCCGTCACCACCTCCCCTTCGGCTATCTCCGTGCCGTTCGGTGACGTCATGCACGCCGGCTTGCACTTGGCCCGGGGCACGCATTCCGTGGTCGAAGCGTTCTTGTACACGCTACCGTCCGCGCAGGCCTTTTTTGGTTTGCAACCTGAGCATAATCAAAGTATCTCTTAAAAATAGCGCTCTACTGACTATCGTGAATAGTATAAGCAAGACGCAACTGATAAATTAAGGTGAAAACAAATTCAGTCTCTGAATGCAGTTTTATATGGCGTTTGGGAATAGGTAACATAAGAAAAGACATCACCAGACTAGAAAGGCTGAAAAGACTGAAGCTGTACAAAGAGATAAATAAGACTAAATGAGACGATCAAGCTAATTGGCATGTATAAGAAAAAATCCTGCAGAAAACGACAGGCTTCTGACGGAATATATACATAGGTAATCTTGAAACGAGCTGAGTTATAAACTCACCTTCAACACAAGTATCTCTCTCGCAGTTGATCTTAATGTCCTTGTAATTGAGGGTGTTGTCGCACGTTTCCAGTGGGCAAGCAGATACACATCCGTCGTAGTTGGAGCATTCTTCGTCACATTGCATCGCTAAAAGCAAAAAAAAAGTAGTTTAGTTTAACTGCCTTTCCACGCTTACCCTCTTATTTGGGCCACTATCTGTGGCTTATTTCCTCTTTCTCTACTTCAACCAGTCAATTGCCCCAACTGCTTCTATCGCCCGATACATAAGATGGTTTATTCCTCTTCCCTGTAATGTGGAGTAGTGATGTAGTCCTAGTACTCACGGCATAGCTCCTGGCTCCTCCAGTGCAGCGAGACGCCGCGCTGCGCGCACGCGGCCGCGTACGCGCCGAGCGCGGCGCACGCGCACTCGCAGTCGCCGCCGGCGTCGCAGGCGCACGCGTCGCGCTCGCAGCGCTGCAACCATGTGGCGGGCGGGACCTCCGCGTGGCACAGCGTGAACGGGTGCCGCTTCAGCGCGCCGCAAGTGGCAGCCGCCCACGTACGCCTCTCCGGCCGCTGGTTGCAGTGATCCTGTAGGAAAAATACTCTCAGTTTATTAGATCTTCCTCACTCCCTGGGGAGCTAGCCAGGCCAGGCCAGTCAGGAGCCAGCTCTGCGGCCAACCTCTCTGCCGGTGTTAAGACTCCGTGGCACAATGTTCATCATCAACCTGTGTACGTCCACTGCTGGGGATAGGCTTCTCCCATAATACGCCAATCAACCCGAACCTTACGTGTTCAACCGCCACCAGCTGCCTTTCGTATATAGTCAGTCATCTAGTCTCAGGGCGTCCTACAATACGTTTACCTACCAACGTCTACGTCTACCCCAAAGGTTATCACGTAAAACAACCTGAGTTCATTAGATCTGCCTCACTCCCTGTAGAACGAGGAATGATCTTATGAACTGGTAGATACCCCCTGGCCTAGGGGAGACACACTGGTACGGTTCTTAATTTGGGCTCTCTTTGTCGTCGACGCAGTAGCTACGTCTCGGCATAGTGGTACCTTCTTGATGTTATTGTATGGCCTCACCATCGCTTCGGCGCTTGACGGTCCGGCTAACAAAAGACCTCTCGAGAACATCCGCAATATATCCTTATTGATCACTTACAGTGGATTTTTGTACAGATGAAATTTTAAAGATACTTTTTTCAGACCCAATTTTAAAGTTAAAAAATCTATTTAATTACATGTTTGCTAGGAACATCCAGTGGTTTCACTGCCACACTACTCGATTCCGTTATTTTCTCAGAATAAAAAGTAGCCTACGTGTCATTCCAGACTGTTATCTATGTACTAAATTTTATTCGGATTCCTTGAGTAGTTATTGCGTGAAAGAGTAACAAACATCCAAACATACAAACTTCGCAGTTATATCATTAATAGGCTCAGCGTACGTCTTCCACATACTATTTTATTCTAATAAGCAATTTAACACAAAATTGCACTTGAATGAATGCATGAATGCAAATGTTGACTTTGTTAATTAGGTTTAGTTAAGTTTACTTGACCGCCATGTCGCCTGACGCTAAGATGCGGTCTACGATAAAGCGTGCTTATATAGCAGAAACCAATTGACTCTCGACCTGAAGACACCAAGATGATAACCATCGGGAACAACCCACTCGGGCATTTCACATCCTAGACGTTATTATCACAACAGTAGTTCAGTAGTTAAACCTTTTCGTTTGAATCTTTGGAACGACAATTATGTCACCATGTCGCTTTTCCGAGCTACAAGCAGTCAGATAGAAAAAAGGGCAAAGTGGTATTAGATCATGCAGATCAGTTGCTCACTTTCCGTGCTCCGCCATCCTAGAAAAAGTCCTAGAAGAAACCGGTTCAGTCTCGAATTTAAGATAAGATTGTAACACTCACGGGAACAGGTTGCGCGGGAGGACATGTGGTTTTAAGCTTCCAGGAGTCAGCGAAAAGTAGGGCGGAGGACTCGGCGAGGCCGCCCGCCGGACCTTGGAAGTCGTCGCGGAGGTCTCCGTTGTAGTTCCCGCAGAGACCTTTCACCTGAAACAATTTAAAATATCAGTAATCGTTGATTTCATCTCACGACAGACCACTGATTTCAACATCACCACCCTACCATGAGATTTTCACGGCATGTAGACCATGGTTCTTGATGTTACAGAAATTTTACTACTTAGTATTTAGGATACAAATATTTAGTATTTACGAGCAGATATACAAAAATCTAGACAGTTACACAAAAGAGTATCATCATCATCATTTTCAACCCACTGCTGATTGCTGGCTTTAAGCCTCCTCACTGCTATACCTTTGACGTATACCCTGAGCCGATCTCATTCACGTTATCCCGAAGGATCTGATATCGTCAACCATCTGGCTGGTGGTCTACCAAAAGAGTATATTCCTATGATTTGATGACAATATTATTGTCCCGCGGTCATTAGCCCATTGTAAAAAATAATGTGTGTTAGTCAATATTCTTACCCGTCCTTGCCACATGGGGTCTATCTTCACGTAGGCCCTCATCTGTCGGTCCCACTGCACGCTCACTCCTAGCGATGGCACGTCCAGGAATACATAAGCACCCGCTATACGAAGCATGATCCTGTAAACGACAAATAATACTAATGTACTAATTTTCATATTAAAAATAATATTACAGGACCTACCATCCTACTTTCTAGTAATATTTTTGACTAATAGTACCTCGCAGTTTTCCCCACGCAGCTCCTGTTTCCGTTCATTTCCCGTGATAATAGTGCATTATGATAATAGTACATTATGATAATAGTACATTATGATAATAGTACATTATGTAAGTGCGGTAAGTTGAAAATTACACCCGAGGCGATATTGCTAGCTCGAGCCGTAGGCGAGAGTTACAAGAAAGTAGAGGCTGTAATTTTCAAAGCGCACGTATGTCATACGATGTTTTATAACATATTTGTGAGGAAGTAAATTAACCTATCAACTAAAAACACTGGAGCGAAGAGAAAAAGATCGCGGAATAATTTTTACTCGTTCACAAATTAATGAAGAGCGCGCATCAACGCTTTTTTTTAAAGCAAAGGCGCAAAACCAGCCAGTATTACTAATAAAGTCAATTAATATTTTTGTGTTTTGTTACGGATTTATTGTTGTAGTTTATGGTCAGAATTGATTAAATTAAAGAATCAAATGTATTTTTATTATATTTTATCTCCCAAAGTTAATTTTATACATAAAATGTTGACCACTTTTCTGACATAATACGTATTTAGGATGTTAAAGTTTGGATGTTAGGATTTTTGTTGTTCATTTCAGTTCAGTTCTATGGTCCAAACCACCTACTAAGAAGTATCAACTTACCTCCATTCTAATATAAGCACAAACTTACTCCTTATGTACATAATAATATATACTCTCCTTATGCTTTGCCATGAATGAAAAAAAAAGGTTTTATGAAACCACGGTAAAAGTTAAGCTTTTTTTCGCATTGTAAACATTAAACAAAACATTTTTGGAAAAATGTTCGATTTAAGTAACTTAACGAGAAACGCCGCTATATTGGCTTACTCCGCGGCCGACCGTCACGCGACATGTAATAGATGGACGAAAAAGTTTGAGACTATGGAATAAGATGTTCACTTTTACAAAACAAACAGGGGGATATAAAACTCACCGTTTGAGTTTGGACAGTTCAGGCAGAGGCGCGTTCTTGGTGAGTGTCACTATCTCCTCTGAGGAGCCGCTGCCGACCTTCAGGGTCAGAGACTTGGAGCACGTGGCACCGGTCGTTCCGCAGGGCACATTCTGAATAGATACAGGGATAATTTCAAACACCTCTCATCAAAGGCACAGCTCTCGTGCTATGTATTGTAATATATTCTAATTATAAAATGAATGAACGTACTGAAACTTGAAGCAAGTTGAATTTTTGTCACTTATTGCCTCAATCATATTTTTTTAACAAAAATTACACACAGTATGTTTTAATTGGGTATTAGTTTTGCCCCGCTATCGCTACTCACCAGCCAGGTCTGCAGCTCCGTGATGGGGTTATGACAGGAGAAGTTTATGACAAGTTTTCAGCTTGGCTCAAATTTCTACCCAAAAGTTGGGGCCAGCTCTCTAAATAAATTATGACTGATGCTTCACAACGCATCAGCCTTTGAACGAATTTGGACAAACCCAAAGTCGACATTTGCAACGAGTTCGTTAATCTGGGATCGATTCCCATAAATGGAATAACTAGAGATTGTCAAGAGATACATTTACCTAAGCAAAAGCTCGAACTAGGTAGAAACTTTTATAGTTATACCACAAAAAGGTTTCTGCCAGGCTGTGCATGGCTAATCCCATTTTGTGACCTTTGTTTTGTTTAGGATCAATCCTTTTAATGGATGGAGTCACGTCCTCTCGTGTCTCTCCCCATAATGTCTGAAGACAAAACGCACGTTGACGCACATTAAAGTGTGTACTGTACCTGAATCTCTACATCGAACCCGTCCTTCGTGTCGAGCTTGCCCTTGGCCAGCAGGTAAGTGCAGACCCCCTCGAAGTCGTAGTCGCTGCCGTCGAAGGTGGTGATGTGGGAGTCTCCCCAAGCGCTACAGATGCCTGCGCACTTCTTCGTCGTGCACGACCAGTTGCCGCTCTTGCATATACTGCGAGAAAAGAAGTTATTTTAAACCCTGAAAAACACAATTGAAGGGTACAGAGAAATAGAGATCAATGTCACTTTACGAACTTGCGAAAATCGATAAACATATTTAACTTGCTCAAAGGATTTTATATTAAAACGAGCGCAGTGCAGTGCTAGGAAATTATTTGGACTTTCATGTTTCAATAGCTGCGTGTCACTGTGCTGTTATGTGGCAGGCATGTTGCTTACAATCAGGCACATGTCCTGCTCGCCTCGTCACTCTATGCTTTAAAAAAAAATCGGTTGTCTGTAAAGTTACTGACGATAGTTGAACGTGACAACTTCAACTCCAAGCCTTAAATGGAACGCCTCAGAGCGAGGTAACGCCGCATGACGTCATGTTTTTTCGTGCGTGCAGCCGGCTTCATCGAATTATAAGACGTTGTCACGTCAACACGTCAAAAGTGTTACAAAATAATACCTTTTTCAAACAGCTTTATTAATTTTGTACTAGATAGCATTGGTAACTCATATTTGGAAATAATGGACAATTGATCTTTGTTTCCCTGTACCCTTGCGAAAATTTATTTTAACATAAGTGTGCAGGCAGTGAGCTGGGTATATAGCTCGCAGAACTGACGACCGTTGGGGCTGATAGTGGTGGCCATGTACCGGAAGACACAACGTTGGCAGGCCTTCTACAAGATGCACCGGCGATCTGGTGAACGTCGCTGGACTTTGTTGAAAGCGGGCGGCGCAAGACCGGTCTTTATGGAGGTCTTTATGGGAGGCCTTCGTCCACCAGTGGACCTCATTTCGGTGATATGATGATGATTGAAGGATTTTTACTTTTTATCGAGTATCTAGTTGCTCGGGGATGCCAACGCACCATTCAATCAATGTATTAACTATATTACTAGCAGGGTCCCGCGGTTTTACCCGCTTAGTTGCCGTTGTCGTTATTTTCCTGCGATAAAAAGTAGCCTATATATTAATCCTAATTATAATCTAACTGTATTTCGAATTTCAACTCGAAACCCCAGCAGTCGTTTGACGTGATGGAGTAACAAACACTCAAACATTAGAACTTTCGAATTTATGATATTAGTAGGATTATTTGGCCACGACTTCGTTCAGGCTAAAATTTAAACGCATTCTATTATCTAGAATAAGTTATTTGTTGACATTTATCCCACATAATCCTCTAGCTACAAAGTAAACAAAACTTGTAATATGATCACCAAATAGTTGACATAATACATGTATTGCTTTCAACATATACTTATGATACATAAAAACATCCAGACATGGAACAAACATTCTCATTCATCGCACAAATATTTTTTCTGAGTGGAAACCAAACCTACGACCCACGTCTCCACAAGCAGAAACACTATCAACTGAGCCACGATGCCAATAAAAAAAAATATGCCAAATATATATCTAGCAAAAATATTAGTCATTTTTTCAATTCAACTTGGACTAACTTACGTGTCTATAAATTTGCTTAACGACATTTTGATAATAGGGTTCTATTTTTGTATCACTAAAATTTCACCGTCACTAAAACGCAGCTGTCATTTGACCTTGAACTACAATCTATCGGCAGCTATTGTCAATAGTAACATAAGCATGGTTGTAAAATGTTAATGTATTCAAATGATTTATCTGAATGTTTAATTTGGACTAGTTTACGCCAATCCGTCATCTCGATCTTATTATTTATATTTATGTATAACAGGCAGAGCCTTTACTAATGAAACTAAATTACAGTGAGACCTACACTATACCTCATATTCAACTAACTATTTTCAATTAGCATACTGAATTATCCATAGACCGAAGAAGGTCTAAACTAGTACCAGTCGGAAGGGTGCCCAGAATACTGGTTACATTACCACGCTGAATGGCAATACCAACACGTTGGACAAAATAAATCTTATTTAATCATAGACACGTAACTGGTGTACGAAATGTTCTATGACTTGACCATGGTCAGGAGTTGACGGAAAGCCAAGGTTTACCTACGTCAGTACTTGCACCGCAACTGCTCTAGATAAAAGTGAAAGGTACATACGCAGTGCGCATTGTAATTAGTCAGCATTCTTTACTGTGTGGTGGATTGTTTTGAGGCCTTTGATATCGGGGGCGTAGCTCAGATGGTAGAGCGCTCGCTTAGCATGTGAGAGGTACCGGGATCGATACCCGGCGCCTCCAAATACCCTCTTTTTGCAAAATTTATTTGAGTGTTTTTTTTATTGGTGGCATATACTGTTCTTTTACAATATTAACTTTCACGGGGGCGTAGCTCAGATGGTAGAGCGCTCGCTTAGCATGTGAGAGGTACCGGGATCGATACCCGGCGCCTCCAAACACCAATTTTTGATTATTTGTTTTGTATTTTTTTATTGACAATGTTCATTTTTATTTTACAATATTGACTAGCATGGCAGTATACCTAAGGTTTTGGAGCTTTTACTCATCATAAGAGAGGTATCGGAGTACATACAAGTCAGCTCCGTATAAATGTGCAAACATTACTGTGTTCCGGTTTGAAGGGCAATGTTTCCAGAGAAATTACAGGGCTTAGAGATATAACATCTTAGATCTCTGGGTGACGAGCGCAGTGCAGTGCTAAGTAATGATTTGGACTCTTCATGTTCCAATAGCTGCGTGTTACTGTGTTGTTATGGGGCAGGCATGTTGCTTACCATCAGGCACATGACCTGCTCGTCTCATCACTCTTTAATTAAAAAAAAGATTTTTGATTTTAGCTTCGGTAAAGATGGCGGTTATGCTAACAAAATAAATAACTGCAATAATCACAAATCCCATCGATTCATTTAAAAAATATGTTCTCATTTGTCTCGTTCGACTTGTTTTGAAGGTAACAGACGTAAATGTCAGGTTCGCTGATGTATCGAAATCGCTTTACCTTGACGCAAAAGTGTCGGTTTTATATCATCATCATCAACAGCCCACTAAACGTTCCCACTGCTGGGACTCGGGGCCTTCTCTCGCAAGGAGAGAGTTAAGGCCATAATCCACCACGCTGGCCCAGTGCGGGTTGGCGGATGACACATGACTTCGAAAGATTCTAGGTACATGTCGGTTTCCTCACGATGTTTTCCTTCACCGTTTTAAGTTAGCGGCATTACGCACATGACTTCGAAAAGACAGTGGTGCGTGTGGGGTTTGAACCCGGGGTCTCCGGATCGGCAGCCGCCGTTCTCCCGACTAGACCACCGTAACTTGTTTTTGTATATTAATGTAACGGTTTTATATATTAGTTGTAAAATCTGTTGGTACTGATACACGGGGGCGTAGCTCAGATGGTAGAGCGCTCGCTTAGCATGTGAGAGGTACCGGGATCGATACCCGGCGCCTCCAACCCATATATTTTTTTCAACGATAAAATATTTCAGTAACATTATCTGACGGGACATTTATATCAACTTAACAAGAAAATTGACGATACAATCAAAAATATTATTTCTTTAATGCTTACTTTAATTCAGTTCACATTAACTCTTTAGTTCTTAAATATTTTAAGAGATATACAATGTTTTTTAATTATAAAACAAATGAATTCTGGCTTAATGTACGATGTCAATAATCATCATCAACCTATTTAGTACATTGCTGGACATACGTCACTCTTGGTCTGATCCACAGTTTTACTTTTGAACCCATTGCCAGCTTTCTTACGTATATCGTCAATCCTTCAATTTTCATGGCAGTCTACCGTTCTACACTACATAAACCGATTTGCGGTTACAGAGTAACATAAATCCCCATATTCAAGCTCTCGCATTTGGCATAATATTACTTATGGTCTATTCCAGCTTCGCTCGGATATTGGCGCCATTAATCGAATATACCATCTCTCAAGTTGAACCAAATTACACATAAATGTCAAGTTTCGTGAATATTAGTAACTTTTAAGTTCACTGGGAACAAACAGCGACACGGGATTTTGAAATTTTAAGATTAGCATTAGTAGTATTTGCCGTAACTATGCAGTGAAAGTAAAACAAATTAAGTTCTTGGGTATGAAGCAAAGTCCTTGCCTCGAGGCAGTTTAGAGCACGTTTTAGTGCTACTGGTTCGACAATTCGAAGTAGTTCATATCGGGGGCGTAGCTCAGATGGTAGAGCGCTCGCTTAGCATGCGAGAGGTACCGGGATCGATACCCGGCGCCTCCAACCATATTTTTTATAGGATACATATTACTAAACAGAAGAACAAAATATGTTTGGTCTTACTAAAGTAAATCAACTATAATGTTTATGAAGTTATATTTTTACCTTTGTCGCATCAACAATCCTCAGAACAACAGGTTTGTTTGTGATGTATTATTTGCACTTGGGATTTTATTTGGCCTACAAGTCCCATTGAGCCTAGATAGATGGCTTACGTGAAGCCACAACGCCCAGAAGCGGCCAATGGGACGTGGAAGGCATGAATGATGACACCTGCCTAGAACCTTTTAAGCGGTAACTCGACCTCATTTCTCTAACGGCAGTGTTCCTAGGCACCCAGCTCCGATAAGACGTTTCGCCTCGACAACGATACCCTACCCAATTCCCCTAATCGAGGAAAGAAGAAGCCAAGACACGATGAGACGATGAACGTCTATGCTCACCAGTTATAACACTCCTCACGCCTCACGTGACCGTGTTAGGTCACCATTCATTACACCCAAAGAGTTTACATAATATACTACGTATATAATTAGAACAAACGCTTTATACCGAAATCACGGGTCTGATCGCTCTTGTGGAAGTGTCATACTTTGGCCGCGGCACATCACTATTACTATAGCTAATATACTTATCATCTGCTTACGGTTGGCACAAAGGAACCGTGCGGAAAACCCTGATCTATATTTACTTATTCTTTAACTAAGACTAGCAGCGCCCCGCGGTGTTACCCGCGTAGTACCCGTTCTCGTTGTTTTTTCGGGATAAAAAGTAGCCTATGAGTTCTTCCAAACTATAATCTATATGTGTCCCAAATTTCAGCCCGATCCGTTTATACGTTAGGACGTGATTGAGCAACAAACATCCAAACATCCATACATTGACATTTGTAATATTAGTATGATTACACCCCTCTGACGCGTCGTGTTCGTCTATACTCACCAGTCGTTACACTCCTCTCGCATGACGTGTCCGTCCGGATAGCTGACGCCGCCGTGGTGGCAGGGGCAGGCCTCCGCGGCCACGCAGCGCTTGTTGCTCGCGTCGAGAACGAAGCCTTTCTTGCAGCGGCAGCCGGGGCGACACTCTCCTGAGCTCGTGCTCGGTGGCAAGTGCATGTTCTACAAATTAAATAGGAACTAAATCTACTTAGAAAGTACTGTGAGGAAGAAAGAAAGTCGTGAATGTGATGGCATGTGCCACGATTGCCCATAATAGTTTCGCCCATAATACGACAGCAGCTTTAGAAATTCCTAACAAAACCTCAACAGGTTTTGAGGAATTTTGGGGAGGACCTTATAGCATAAGCAAAAATAAACCAGTTTGTGTTTCCATTATTGGACTTAGGGGTCTTCTCTCACAAAAAGAGAGTCAAATGCATAATCCACCTCTCTGGCGAAGTTTGTGACTTGGGGGATGACATATGACTTCGTAAGACGTATTTCGTACTTGTAATTGAACGAGAAATGTGTAGTTTTTTATTACAAGGGATCCTAAAGATTGACGATCAAACACTATTGTGCCCGAAAAAGAACCGATTGAAATACATGAACGGGTCGAACAACAGTAAAGAACGTATTATGCATTTTGAACTGTTCTCTGAATGTAAGCTGGTGCTGGTACTGGTGATGGTGGTTACCTTGCAGGTGAGTGGTTCCGAGACCGCGCAGGTGGTGAACTCCATGTGTGCGGTGGCGCTGCAGTTGGAGCGGAGATCCTCCGCCGGGGGGTAGTTCTGGATGTCGGCAGGCGTCGCCGGCACGCAGTCCCAGCGAGCGCCCACACATGTGCTGATTTAATAGTTTTTTTAGTAAATCTATCATTTTTAGTATGAAAACAAACGTGGCTGTTAGGTACATATATTTAATTGATTCACGGGTAACTCATGTGCGATATAGTCGGTCCAGTCAGACCTCAGTTTTGGTTTTTTGATTTACTTTAATTGAAGTGTAAATTGTACATTTATGAATAACTAGCGGCCCATTCCGGCTGCGCTCGGATATTGTCATTTAAAGACTATTAAACGAAATAAAACTATCCTATCTCTCAAGTTGGACCAGACTGCTCACGGTGTGCCAATTTTATTTAAAATCAATTAAGTAGTTTAGGAATCCATCGCGGATAAACGTCGTGACAGGAGATTTATATATATTAAGATTTATTTTGATGAGGATTAATACCAAGGTACAAATGAAGAGCCTTTTCAAGAGGCGGCATATATAAATTAATATTTTAGAATAAAAAACTGCTTACTGTGACATAACTATAATATTTAGACATATGCTGTCGCGACACTTTTTGTAGATAACAATGAGTTCTGCAAAGTAGTAGTACATGATTTTGTTCTATCATCAATAGTTTTCGCAGCGCACGCGACGTAAGGAATTTTTCAGGTCATTTTTTTACACCTTATGTTACATTATTGGAGTTTTAGTAAGGATCCCTATTTTTTTTTAAATATAATATAGCCTATAATATTCGGGAATAATGTAGCTTTCCAAAAAATAAAGAAGTTTTGAAATCGGTCCAGTAGTTTCGGAGCCTATTCATTACAAACAAACAAACAAACAAATCTTTCCTCTTTATAATATTAGTATAGATGAACTTTGACTTTAATTTCCAGCCGCGTACGGCAGCCTTTTTCTAGGAGAGTGCATTTGCGTTGAGTGCCAAACGGGCAGCGATCACGCGTGCTTGTAAAAGGCTGTGTAAGTTTCCTGAAATGGGTTTATCCCGACAGCCACAATTTCAATATACCTAAGTCGAGAATTAATCAATTTCTTCAAGGTAAATGAAGTCCATCGTAGCAAAACACCAGGCGTAACGGTGGTCATGTGCAATTCTACTTTTGGTATACTTAGCAAAACAAAACGGTGCTATTTTCAACTAATATTTCTTTATTAGGTCTTCGTTTGACCACCAACTCGCTAGGTGACGACTGACGTTGTGGCTTAAGACAGAGCACGTTTATCTAAAAGGTAAGTACTTATTTACTCTCGAAAAATAATAACTATTTTACCATAGCTCCCGTTCTCTCCTGCCGGCCCGTACTTCTTTGTATCCCGCTTTGAACTCCATTCCCTTGTGGAAGCAGGGACACAACGCCTTAGGGACGCACACTCCATTGTCATCCAGTAACTATATAGAAAAAAAAAATCTATTAGCATGAAAATAAGTGCTCTTAATCACTTTTTTGTAGTGGTAGAAATCTTTACAGATGTTGATTGAGGAAGTACTACTTCTGTCAGTTGTTTTACCACCGAACAGTAATTCGCACACATTAATGCGTTTCGAATTGAAGGTCAATGTTTTCTGATCAATTACAAGGTGAAGAGATAAATATCACATCTTATCTAATATCTACAAGTAATTAGCAACCTCCCGAGGCTTTACCCGCGTTATTCCAGTACCTGTAGTTTTTTCACGATGTAATACTAATTGCCTACTAATATTATAAATGTCAATGATTGGATGTTCGGATGTTTGTTGCTCAATCACGTCCTAACGTATGAACGGATCGGGCTGAATTTTTTTTTATCATAGAGTGACGAGACAAGCAGGTCATGTGCCTGATGGTAAGCAACATGCCTGCCACATAACAGCACAGTAACACGCAGCTATTGGAACATGATAGTCCAAATCATTACCTAGCACTGCACTGCGCTCGTCACCCAGAGATCTAAGATATTATGTCTCTAAACCCTGTAATTTCTCTGGAATCATTGCCCTTCGAACCAGAACACAGTAATGTTTGCACATTTCTGCTTGGCGGTAGAATATTTGGCAAAGGTGTGGTACTTCCCCAGGCGGACTCTGCTAAGAGTCCTACCACTACTATTTGGATTTGGACTACGGACAATTTGGAACAGAAATAGATTATAGTCTGGAAGAACACATAGGCTACTTTTTATCCCGGAATAACAACGGGAACGGGAACTTCACGGGTAACACCGCGGGGCGCTGCTAGTGCTAAATATGCTAATACCCGATTAAAGTAGCATAGGTATAAATACCTTTGTTAATAATATTAACCACGTCAACAAAGAATTGAGATTACGATTCAAGATTGAGCAACAAACATCTAAGCATCCAAACTTTAAGGTTTATAGCAGATATATTTTAGTTATGGCTGTTACTTTTTTAAGCTCATGAAAATGTTTGATATATTTTTTTACTGAAGCCAACGTTTAACCTTTAAAATTCCATGCGAGATTCGTTCGTCGCGCTATCCCCATTTGACTTTACACTTTATTTTCATAACTTTATTTACCACTTTAATACATCGAGTTCAATACGTGTGAATTGCATGTATGTGTTAACTGAATTATGAATACTTTACACATACTAATAACATAACATAATAGACAAAAAAAATGATATGCATACTTCCAAACACGCGTAAATATATTTATTACTAGCAGTGCCCCGCGGTTTTACTCGAGTAGTTCCCGTTATTTTTCTAGGATAAAACGTAACCTATGTGTTCTTCCTGACTATAGTCTAACTGTATTCCAAATTTCAGCCTTATCTGTTCATAAGTTACGGCGTGGTTGAGCAACAAACATCCAAATATCCAAACATCCATACTTTGACATTTATAATATTAGTGGGATAGTGGGATTAGTGGGAAAGTGGGATTCAACCGTACTAATACAAAAGCTACACCGTGCTCTTTTCAGGTCGGCGCAAATAGTAAGGGGTAATATTGTGGGGTGACTCTGTCTCATCATCAGCCTGTATTGGTCCACTGCTGGACTTAGGCCTCTCCCAAACACACCCGATCTTTGATCTTACGTTTCCAACAGAACTGCCACGAGCACCTTTCGTATATCATCACTCCATCTAGTCTCAGGGCGTCCTACACTACGCTTGTTGATTCGCGGTCTCCGCTCCAGAACCTGTCTACCCCAATGGTTATCGGACATGTGACAGATGTGACTGGCCCACTGCCACTTCAACTGATTCCAAGGTTGCGGTGTCCTCTCTTTAGACTTCACATAACCCAAGAATGTGCTATCTTATGTGAGTCAGCTCTTCTTCTCCTCGCGAATCGTTCGTCCATTGTACACAGCCAGGGTCAATTGGGTTTGGCGGCTTACCGTATCCCGGGGATTTTTTGCACCTCCTGCCCTGCCGTTACCATGACCGCCGCTTTGGCCAGGAATAGCAGGGCGGCCGGGACCTTGGGGCCTTTTGTTTGTTGGACCTATCATAAGAGGGTATTGTCTAGTATTGAATAGTTGCTACGCTGGGCATGCTGGGCATTGGTGATCACACTTCTTGTATATTCTTGATTTAAGTTGCGCCGTTACAGTGACAGTTTCCGCCATTAATCGGTTTCCTCATTTGTGGGAACTTACCACAGGTATGGTAGAGCGATGCCACAGGGCTACCAGGGCTAACCAGGGTCAATATGTAGGTGTTTAAAAAGACAACGTACCTCTCCTTGCTTGCAGGCGCACCCCTCCACGCAGGCCGGCGAACATTGCGCTTCCCCGAGCGCCGCGTCCGAGCACTTCCTTGAGCAACTGTCCGCGCACACCGTGTACTCCTGCCCGCCCGAGCACTGAAGCTCTGCCGGACGAAACACATATTTCACACCATATCCTAGATCAGCGGTCAGCAAGAGCTGGACCGCGGTCAGTTTGCGGACTACAAGAAGTCGCACCTTGGACCAAACAGAATTTGATTTGAAACCAAAACAGTAAAAAGACAGCACTTTTTTTTAACTTTTATAGGTTTACACTTGACCGCCATCTCGCCTGATATTAAGCGACGATGCGGATACGATGGAGCGTGTTTACTTAGAAGAAACCGATTCACTCTCGATTTGAAGACACAAAGATTGTAACCAACAGGGAAAACCCACTCGGGCTACTCATCCCAAAGCCTAGAGGTTCTTATCACAAAAGTAGAGTCAAATCTCTTCGTTCGTGTCTTTGGAACATCAACCATGAAACGATGTTGCTTTTTCGAGCTACGAGCATTCCGATAGAAAAAAAGGGCAAAGTGGTATTAGATCATGTAAATCAGTCGCACACTCTCCGAAGTGTATTCGATAAAAAACCGAAATGTTAGCTTACTTAATTATGATCAGTTGTTATTTTCTGGACCTCGTTGAAAAATTTCCGCGATATCCGGGCTTCACCTAAAACTACTTACCGACCCCTGTCCTAGATAACAAACGTAAATAATTAAAACCATAACCATAGTGGGTAAAACGTTCGATTTCACAGCCGTGTTACCGCAAGCCCCGTTTGCGCCTCTGAGTATTTTCTCAAGTGGACATGTACAAGTATGTCTTCGCCACTGGGACAAACATTGTAGAGAAACCGGTGTGTTCCAAGAACCTTTCAAGATCTACTCGAATCTAGAGAATCACTTTTAGAGTGAAGCTATCGAGAAGCACGCGGAAAAAAATATAATTTTAATTTATTTTGCGAAAAACATTTTTTTAACTTACCACACTCTTTAACATTGTATCTCCATTGCAGCATGACTCCCGCTTTGGCGCATATCATAGCGTAGTCGCCGAGCGTTGGACAGAGACAGCCTGAGATGTCTCCCTCGCACGCGCACATGTCGTACAAACAGGACTCGTAGTACGGTTCTACGTCTACATGCCAGTGACACGCTGAAAATAATTAAATGGAAATAAATGTAAATTAAGCTCTGCCTTAGCCTTTTTTAAGAATTGCAAATGCAATGCAAATTGACTTGTCAAAAATAGTTCTCAATTTCGACAAGTATGGCGCCAACGTTTAATTTTGTGAAATTTCTCTGAGAAAATAAAACATAAGCGTCACCTATGGTGAAATTCAGAACTCTCTTTGACAGGTCCATTAACGTCTTGAAAACGCCTCATTGAGAACTTTATAGGGGTTTACTGCGAAAGTTTCAGACGAGACAATAAAATTGAGTACTAATAATGATGATAGATTGCGTCTATCTCAAACATTATTTAAAAATATTTTGCCTTAATTTATGGGTCTATCAATCACAAAGAAACTTTTGTGGCGACGTTTTGAATTATTTCCTCTTCTGAAAGCCCCTCATTCAGGTGCCATTTTGGATCAAGGAAAAAAAACAATATTACAAACAACATTATTTAACGGGAATAGGTACATCAACAGAAAAAGTTATAGTTCGCAAACATTTGTTTCAGTTTTTTAGTTTGACCTGTAGGTCAGCCCCAATTTGGGCGCCAAATTTAAGATTTTTTTTTATAAGATAGTGGCGGGACAATATAGAGCTACGTCTGATGAACAACACGCCTGCCCGCAATAGTTAAGTATCGCGCAGTGTCTTGAACATGAAAAGCTCAAGTCACTGCCAAGAATTATTCACTCCGTTCATCATCCAGCGATATTAAAAGATTTATCTCGTTGTCAAATAGTTTCTCGGAAGTCCTTTAAGCCGGAACGCAATAATATTTATTTACACATGACTGCATTGCAGCAGAATAACTATGAGTATTGGCATACCTTCAAAAACTTTCCCTTTCAGCTGGCTACAGTACTTTTCGGCAGCTTCCTTGTTTTCCAAGTGAGCTTTGCAAGGGTGATCCGGTTCAGGAGCCGAGCTTTCGTCGCAGAACTCTCGAGTACGCCATTTGTTAGCAAAAGCTGCAGTTGATTGTTCGACATCGTTTTCGGGAGTTAAGAAGTCGTCCTTTTGGTTCTGATTGAAGGTTCCACATAGACCCTAAATTACAGAAAATACTTGAAATTAGATTCGTTAAATTAGCGCATTTTAGATAAGATAAGATAATTTTTATTGCATAATATGGGTACATAATATAGATATCGGTACAGTAATTTTAGGTCGCCATATTTAGCCTTACGGCATGCAAATGTTACTTTTGTAGTGAACAATTTAACAATGACATTCACAATTTCACATAGTTTTAGTTTTAGTCTCATAAAAACTTTTTTTTAATGATGTTTTCAAAACATTGATATTCGAACGTTGCTCTTTAAAAGATGCTACATTATCAGGCAAACGCAATGCCAATATCAGTTCTACTAACCTTAGTTTTACCGTGGAATTCTGGAGGTACATCAATGAAGACTCGAGTGTTGCCATCCCACCACAAGTCCACTTTGTTGGGTAATTGTACTGCAAGGTAGATACAGAAATGAGAATCTATACATTTATATTTCTATTTTCGACTAAATATTGGATATACTCGTAATAATTATGTTGGACTAAATTGTTGGATAGATAAGAAAACTCTTCATGGTAAGCGATGAACTGTCAGAAAACTTTTGTTCAGTTCACATGTACCTATAATTAATATTTACAATTTGCTAACTAGAACCTAAATTCGGCTTTATTGTACAACTATTATAAACTAGCGCTACAAGTAGTGTTTTTTGACGAGATCAATCTCGCCTCTCAACTTTCGACGCCTGAAAGGCAGATAGAATTAAAGAATTCGAAATCTATGTTTCCACCTAGGCTTTGCTTACCTTGTTTGCTTGATTCGGCGGCAGCGGCAAGAATAGACTTAGAAATAATCGTTTTGTTAATTGAAAGTGGTGCATTCGATATGATGATGGTAAATTACCAATAAGGAAGAGCGAGGAGGCAGCTCTGATGCGCACAGCGCCGGCCATCACCGGCAGACTGCTGATTTCTTTCCCGTTGACGGTGATGACGCCGCCTTGTTTCAGATGGATGTTGGCACCTCCGTAATTTACAGTTACAGCTTTAGTGCAGGATGGTTTGCCCGCGGACTTCAACGGTGTTAGGTTCATTGCCTGAGGACAATAAATAAAAACGTAATATTCAGACATTGGATCCAACGCATCAACAACTTATCCACTGTTGGACGTAGGCCTCTACCATGGATTGCCACATGACAAGATCTTCTGCTGTTTGCATCTACTTGCTTCCAGGTTGTTGCTCTACCTTGCGGCTGGGTGCTACTCTAAAACTCTACTCCAGTGATTTTCGGTTTTTCTGCAGATTTGGCCACATTATTGCCACTTCAGTTTATAATTCACTGAACTATGTCGGTCAATTTAGTCACCTAATTACATTCGTGATTTAATCCTCGAAAGAAACATTAACTCTAAATGGGCTAGTTCTCTGTAAGTATTGACGTTTCTGATCTGCATTAGTACTTGTAAGACACAGACACTTGATTCAATACAAGTGTCTTTAAATCAAGAGCATCTATCTACTCTGTCTACGTGGTAAAAACGATTCCTTTTACACACCGATTATATCGTAGTGGGTCGCTAGTTACGTTACACTTACCTCGGAGATAGATCCCGAGCAGGCGACATTTTCAACTTCAACGGTGACATTGTCGGTCTGGATCATGGTGTAGGTGCACTTGCCCATGAAGTCGTACCGCAAGCCGTCGAAGGTGGTGTAGTGAGGGTCCCCCACGGCGCGACACCGCGCGCCGCATGCCGCGGTAGTGCAGCTCCACTCGCCGCCCTGACATGTGCTGAGAAGGACGGTAAAGACAACAAATCAAGTACATATTGTCAAAACGCCGCCCATTCTAGCAATTTTATACAACAAATGCGTTAAAGAAGGGAGGTATCCGACTGCACTGAAGTCCGTGAAAGTGATGCCCATATACAAAGGGAAAGGAAAACTAGAGAATATTAATAGTTACCGACCGGTATCGCTAATTCCGGGTATTGCAAAAATTTTTGAATACGGCTTGAGTAATAGACTCACGGAATACTTAAATGACAACGGCTCACTGAGCGATAGACAGTACGCCTACCGTAGGGGCAGATCTACTACCTCTGTGACTATGGAGATGGTTCGGCGGATCCTCAATGCTCGTGAACAAGGAAAGCAGGTCGCAGTAATTTTCTGCGACCTATCAAAGGCTTTTGACGTCGCGGACCACGGTATATTAGCGGCTAAACTTAAGCACTATGGTATTGAGGGGCCCGCGTTGAGACTCTTAACCGATTTCATGACAGACCGTAGCCAGATCGTAGCGGGAGACGGAGGGAGGGTAAAATCTGACCCACAAAAAACAGTCATCGGCGTAGCTCAGGGGTCTTCAATTTCAAATATAATGTTTTCCCTCCTCCTAAATGACCTGCCAGAGTACATTCAAGATGCACATATCCTGATGTACGCCGATGACGTAGCTGTTATCGTCACAGCTCCAACAGTGGAAGAGCTAGAAAAAAAGCTGACAGAAGTGGCGAATAATTTAAATGTGTGGTTTATGGTAAATGGTTTACTAATGAACCTAAGTAAAACACATTTTATACATTTTAACTTAGCAGGGCGCGCTTATAGACCACTTAGCGTTGAACTCAGTAATGGCATCTTGAACCAGGTGAACTCGGCCACTTTTCTTGGTTTCCATATCGATAGTGGTTTGAAATGGGAAGAGCATATTAATAAAGTATGCGACAAAATAGGGCGGGCCTGTTTTGCACTGTGGAGGGTGTCCTCAATCCTCCCGTACCATATGGTACGGCAATGCTACTTTGCCTCTGTTCACTCGATTATCCAGTACGGCATCGAGCTTTGGGGACGAGCTGCCGACTGGGAGCGCGTCTTCAAAATGCAGAAACGAGCCATACGGGCGATCGCTAGAGTGCCACAGGAGGTCTCTGCACTGCCATATTTTCGAGCTATGGGCATCATGACAGTTCCGAGCCTTGTTTGCTGTCAGGCTGCTTTGTATGCTAGAGACAACCCAGATGAGTTTGCTCGGCTCGGTGACTTAAACCCGCGCTCGCGTCACCCGCAGCGGCTGTGCCCGGTGCCGCATAAACTCGCAAAGACTTCGAAACTGATGCATGTAACTGCACCGGAAGTCTATAACAGACTGCCACTAAATGTAAAAGATGCTCCTTCCAGGACATCTTTCAAATTCAAGTTGAAGAACTGGCTGGTCGAACAAGCGTTCTATAGGTTTGATGATATGACTAGAATTAAATTGTCTAATTGAAATTTGATTATGATTATTGGAATTATAAATAATATTATGTATTATTAACGTTATTTTATAGTTATGTGATTTTAAATTATTATTAGAATATATTTGACATTCAATTTAAATATTTTAATAAACTTTGTGAAATGTTGCTTATGTGCTTGAACTTTATTGTTTAATAGTAACAATTTGTTTATTAATAATTAATTACTGTATGTAATGGAAATTATTTTTGTGACGTGTAATGTAATGTATGTTACCAATAAAGAATCTGAATCTGAATCTGAAACAAGAGAAGTGGTAGAGTGTCATCCAAACAATAATGGTCTTGTAGCGACTTCACTGATAATGTCTGACTTGCTAATTGACTGGCCTCGTGGCTTAGTTGGTAGTAGCTCTGCCTGCCAAGCCGAGGGTCGTGGGTTCGATTCCCACCCAGTGCAAATATTTGTGTGATGAATTCAAATGTTTGCACTGTGTCTGGGTGTTTCTATGTATAATAAGTATGTATTTAAAATTATATAAGTATTAAATCAGCTATCTGGCCGCCATCACACAAGCTTTGCTTAGTTTGGGGTCAGATGATGTTGTGTGTGAATTGTCCACCACCAATATTTATATTTAATGATGATAGCGACTTCACTATCCATATGGATCCAGGATCTGAAAACGCCTCATTCCAGACTTTTTTCTAGTGATGTCTAGTGGCTGATGTTCTCTCACATATTGTATCACTGGCCGCTCCCTGCGGTGTTACCCGCGAAGTTCTCGTTCCCGTTGTTTTCCGGGATAAAAAGTAGCCTATGTGTTCTTCCAGACTATAATCTATCTGTGTTCCAAATTTCACCCCGATCCGTTCATACGTTAGGACGTGATTGAGCAACAAACATCCAAACACCCAAATATCCAAACATCCATACATTGACATTTATAATATTAGTAGGAAGTAGGATAGGATAGTAAGATTAATCACACTCTTTCTCTCACCGAAATATCTGTTAAAAATGTACCGACTTGCAATTTTTTATGGGTGTTCTTTTAAAGAAAAGACGACCTGTACCATCAAAAAACCAGAAATGGACTCACCATGTGTTACATTCCTTGTTCATAACGGTGCCAGGGGGGAAGGTCTTGTTCCGGAGTCTGCAGGGGCACTGGTGCCGCGGGACGCACTTCCCAGCCTCGAGGAGAAGTCCCTCGGGGCAGAAGCAGCCCTCCACGCACGAGGAGTTCTCTGATCGAGCGGACACGAGCGGGAAGGCGCAGCTCGGCTGGGTGTCGGGCCCGCACGACTGGTACAGTTTACCAGAAGGACACGACATGGCTGCAATGCAGAACAAGTTTCACAAAGTCATACATTATAGTCCAATAATTCTGTGTAATACGTAATTTTTAGAATTAAAATATTTTCTTTAAGTGAGAAGATTTTTGAAGTGGAAACTTCTTTTGGCGCGCCATAGACAGATTTGTCGTGGGCTGTGAATTGAATTCTAGCGTCACGCTCAGGAATGATAAGAAATCTTCGGGTAAACTCGGGACCATGGTCATGGTTATGGCCACGCCCTCCGGTTTCACCCGCGTAATTTTCAAGCGATCAAATTCTGAGTTATATGTTTTCACTTCTATCGGCAGTTCCTATGACTACCATTTTTTTTTTAATTTCTTGAAGTTTAAACTTCTTAGGCCTCGTTGAGCCTTTTTTAGCATTGTAGCGGTGGCGGCGGAACTGCAGAGAGTGACGTACGTACGTTTGACGGCTTTTTGAATGGGTGAAATTCTGTGAGTTCACGTCACTGACAACCGTATTAACAGTATATTTGTAGCGTTTGTAGCCATACAGGTGACGTATTTTGGAATAATAAAGCTACAATTACAAGTTATAAGTTTTAATTTCACTAGTGCCTGCATTTTTTTTTAAATATTTAAGTCGAACTAGACTGACCGTATATCACGTGAGTTACCCGTGTTTTCATTTAAAATGGTTAATAACAACGTTAGTTTTTATACTAAAATTTAGTAAATAGATTTAAATAAAATGCAACAAAACCTCTTAATTGACCGTGGAATATAATATTTTGTGGGTGGGATGTATGAACACTTACGGCACGTTTCAGCGTCACGCCAGTTCTTCATTTCCTCGACGCCGTGCCTCAGGCACTCTCTCGCGTACACGGAGATTGCTCTGCAAGCGCATTCTTGGGAATCTAGAAACAAAAACATAAGTCGAATTGGAATACAATGCGAAAGGTCGTGTTAATTTGTAAAATTTTGCTAAAATCAAATTAGATAGCAATGGTACATGTCATGCTATTGCTACTTTGATTAAATAAATGTATTACATTTAAAAAATCGTCTTTATGTTCCTCCCTTACAAAAGACCAATTTTACATATGTAAGGACATAAAATGTTGTCTACAAGTCGTGCAAGATATATAAAAAATGATGATAAGCAACATGCCTGCCTACAACAATATAGTGCCACGAAGCTATTTGAGTATACATATGTTGAGTTCAAATTATTGTTTCCTGCAAATTAACGGTATCGTCGGATTTTAGATGGTTTATCTGTTTGCCCAGTAATTTCTCTGGAAATATTGACCTTCATTATTGCTTGGCAATGGAATAACTGGCAAAAGTGTGTTGTTTCTCCAAGCACTTCAGAAGTATGAAACTAGATCATATAAGTATCATAAAAAAAGTATATGTTACCTATGAAAACACTCATTAAACGTTCACTAATTCAACTTGAAGGTTCAAGTGGGGTAATGAGCAAGGTGATGCTCTTGCTCCAGAAATGTTGAAAGGGCTACGATAAAGGTTAGTACTGGTTATTAACGGTGCTTACCATCTTGTAGGATATTATCCTAAGGCAATCAAAGTGTGAAATTGTTGGAAAGGTACGGTATGTATCCCACGTTGAATAATCTAGTGTAGTCAATAAACATGATAGCTTATAACAATGTATGTTAATGAGATATTTTCAAAGTTGCTGGTGAAATATTGATATAACTCTTCCATGCCATTGCATGCTTCCTACCTACAAAGTCAGTAGAAACTTCGAATAAAATAGTTATTGTATTGAAGCTTATTTCTCTTACTTTTTATCTTAGTAGAGATAGACTAATTATAATAATCTAGCATACTGCAATGAATTACAGAATCTTCGTGTATTAAAAATGTGAAAGTTTCTTTATTAAGAATTAGCTTTTGCCCGCGGCTTCGCTCGCGTTTTGTAATTCGTTGGCCTAAGTGTTTGTATAAGTATATAAAGTTTTCATCCCCTATATGTAGAACGAATAAAAAGTTTACAGACTTTTATTCCCTATTTCACCCCCTTGGGGATTTAAATTTGACAAATCCTTCATTAGTAGATGCCTACGTTACAGGAGGAATACGTTTGCGAAATTTTAAGTTTCTAGCCCTAAGGGTACGCACCTTCGCACTGTGCGTTTACGTAAAACTTTCATCCCCTATTTTACCCTCTTAGGGGTTGAATTTCGCAAAACCCCGTCTTAGCGAGCGCCTACGTGCTAAAAGGCAACTCCATGCAAAATTTCAGACTCCTAGCATGTGTAGTTTCTGAGATTTCGTGATGAGTGACCTTTCGCTTTTATTTAGATAGATGAATTATTAGTAATATAATTATTTATTATACTTACAAAAATAGAATAAAAGTTAAACTAAATCTAACAATGAATATTATAGAAGAAGTTAATTTTAATCGCTTCACAGTCTAAGACACGATAAGTTAGTGGCGATATTAAAAAAGAACTTACTCAAAGTAGAGGCGCATGCGCAGTAATCCCATTTGCAAGTATCGAGGAATTGCAGAACGTCCATTGCCTAAGAAATAAAATCGATTAAGAATTTCATCAGGAAATATGCTAGTGTTCTTAAAGTACCGCTAATACTAGAAAATAAACAGAAAAAACGCGGCCTTTTTCGCTTCTTGAGAGTCGAACGGTAACGCTAATAGATATTTATACTTCGTTAGCTCTGGGTATGTACTCGTATCAGCCCACTATTATTCTACATTAGTGGTGTTAATGCTGAAATTTTAAATTTTAAGTTCACTTCTATTGGCCGTCAAATTCCAGATCCAGTATATTTTTTAGTAGCATCACCAGCTGCCATCCATTCAACTACAATAAGCAGCTGCCGAGTTTGTACACCAATTATACCAACTGGAAAATCTATAAAACAAATGTTTCATACTCATACCTTAGAGCAACGGCGGAATTTCTTCATGCTAACAATGTCGGTACAGAACCGCTCCGCTTTAACCAAATCTTCGGCAGATTCCGAAGCACACGGGGGAGCTTCTGATGGACTCGCTTCGCAAATATCTGCAAATGAAAGTTTTGCTACTACTTCATGTGCTAAGTATTTAAAATTAATGTTTCAAAATGTACATATATCTACCAGCCCAAACACACGAGTACCAACATATAAGCTTAAGTTTAGTTTGGCGCGCATCAGTATATGTATATCCGTATTTGCACCAGCCAGGTCTGCACCTCCGTGTTGGAGTAGAATAGAAAAGTTATATGACAAGTTTTCAACTTGCCTCATATACCTACAAAAAAATTGCTGCCAGCTCTCGGAACATAAACGAGAATATGAAAGTTTGCTTATTGAACGAAAGTACACTTGTCTGTCTAGATTTTAAGCCATCTAACAGAACCAGAAGAAATAATAAATAAGAGCCTACTTTTTTACTATCATATTATACTAAATTATAAATGCACAAATTCGGATGTTTGGATGTTTGTGACGCAATCACGTCGTAATCCCTGAACAGATGTTGTTTGTTTAAATTTGGAACACAAATTGTACTCTGAAATAGCAGACTACTTTTATTTTCCAGAAAGTATTGGGAACGAACTAGATTCTACATTACATATAAATAAAGTTCATTGTCATACCTCCGATCTTATTGACTTGCCACGAGGACGCAAGTACCGCCACACTCTTGACTACGTTGCCGTCCTTTGTAGTGAAATCGTTCTCCGGGTTACCGTCTAGACTACCGCAAAGCCCTTCGGTATTGTTCCATAGAAGGACCGATCCTTCAATTTGTACTACATTCTGAAACCAAGAACAAAATTTAAGACACAGAGTTTTTAAACAGCCTACCTAACATGGTTTGCTAGTGTTCATTTTGTCAATATCTTTCAAAATCAATAAATTTACGGTGTACAAAATTTTTGAAATGCGGGTGTAAAACAGCTAGGGGCAAAACAGGTTTCGTTGACGTCGTGAATCTCTTAAGGTGCTGTAAGTACTTGTATACTTAACAGTATTAATAAAGTAGTGCACAAGTAGCTACAGAATAATTTTACGAAATAAAAAAAATGCTTGTCTGTAAAGTCGGTTTACTGACGATAGAACGTGACAACGTCTTAAGAAAATACTGATGGAATGGTAGCATTTTTCAAAAGAAAATTTTAATTTCATTTGTTTAATAGATTTGTATGTAAAAAGTAATCAGTAGAATTTAGTCATTTTCAATCAAAACAATGCAAAAAAACTTTTAGATGCCGGGGATCGAACCCGGGGCATTTCACATGCAAAGCGAACGCTCTACCACTGAGCTACATCCCCGTTTGAACTACTGGTCGAAATAATTAATACAACTGTAACAAACATGCGGCGAGGTAACGACCGACGGTAACGGTACATGACGTCATGTTTTGTGGACGTGCAGCCGGCTTCATCGAATTATAAGACATTATCACGTCAAAATTGTTATTACAATTCAGATAAACTTAATGGTTGTAATGTTTATATTATACGGGGCTTAATCGCGATTTAAATCCTTGTTTAAGTAATTAGTTTCAGTAATTTGGGCAGCTTCAAGAACCGATTTAAAAACTGGCTTATGGATCAAACTTTTTATAGTTACAGCGAGTTTTTAAAGAGAAATGGTAAACTCACTGTGAAATTGTATATATACATATTATATACTCATGTTTGACACTTATTGGTACGATACTCATTATCGCACAATTTAATGTTCAATTTGAACTTTAAAAGTATACTCTTTGTTTGCTCTTTTTTGTTTTTTTTAAATTGACATGTAAATTGTACATTTATGAATAAAGAACTTTGACTTTGACTTTACCTGGACGTCTTCTCGTGACCACGGCGGTTGTTACGCTGCCGAAACATCGAGGTAATTAAACAATGATTTATACCGTGATTAAGCCCCGTATAATATAAACATTATGTGCTAAAATCACAAAAGTTTAAGAACAATAAATATAATGGTGGCAAAGTTTGAAGCTTACATTGGTGTCCCACTTTATGGCAAGTCCGGCGGTGTCAAGATTGATGACCACGTGATCGGTGGGCATGGAGACTCGGATACCCGGCAGCGTGGCTGGGATGGGGATCAGCCTCTTCGTGTTGCGGAATATCACCGACCCGTCCTCTGCACAAAATAAAACAGTCAATAAAGAGTCACTTTAGTCCATTATTCCTAACCGTTGTTCTAAATTGCTTCAAACTAGACAAAAATTTAAATATCCCGACGTAACAACACATAAAATGCTTAATAGTAACAGCTGTATGGCATTTCGTAATTCTAATATCAATTATTGAGTATGTTAATGTATTATGACTATTAGTTTAATGACATTTACAGAGAGTGTGCAATAAATCAGTACGAGTATTCATATTTTACTTGTTGCAAGCAGAACTGTGAAAGAAATGGCCTAAATGTATTTAAAAAAAACTATTACCCAAATGTTGTTAGACAGTCAGCAACGCAAATTTTTATGGGTAGGTAGCTAGCACTTTTCATTTGGGTTTTATGTCAAAATGCATGCACTAGGGACTAGGGAAGGATTTTGAATAGCTTATGTTCTAAGGGACCCGATGTATGGTAAAAGAATAAATGAAAAACCTTCTAGAAATTATTTGAAGGCAAAAATATTGCCCTGTGGAACTCCGTATTTAGTAGGTGGTATGTTCATTTCAATTATTATCAACCGATATACTGTTTGACAAATATTTTTAAGCCACTCGAGTGGCATCCCTATCGCCCGAGAAATTTAACTCCCTTCAAAAAGTATTCAACATAGAGTCGAAAGCTTTTGTCAAATCTAAAATCAAAGGTAGTCAGATATACAGCATCTTTAGCAACATAAGTTGAGACAAGATCAATCAAAAGAGTTATAACGTTTAGGTTTGAGTCCAAGGTGAATGTTTTGTCTTAACTTTTTTGTGCATATTCGTTGATAATTTAAGATAACTGAACAAGCGATTAAGATTTATTGAAGATTTTTCAGCGTAAGATATGAACTATTTAGCCATAAATATCTGAATTGTCCAATAATACCTCCTGTGCTGAGTATGAAGGGCTTTTCCTGTAGGTAGATGGTGAGCTCGACGGGGCAGTAAGATTTGCGCTTGCACTGTTTTTGTTGCATTACCACCGTGTACTTATGCTCCCGGGGCTCACGTACGAGCATGTGCTGACATGGCGACTGGAAACTAAAGAACACCAGCATTTTTATTGTTATTATTATAAAATAGAGGCAAATAAACAAACGAACCATCTGACAGAAAGTATTTACAGTTACGACTCACAAATTGTATCGATGATCTTCAAGGGAAAAAATGTATTGGTAAACAATATGTTTAAAATTAAATAAAACATTTATTATATACTAGCAGCGCCACGCGGATGAAAACTACTCGAGTATAAACTCGAGTAGGTTTCGTTATCGTTATTTTGCAGTTGTGGGCTGTTGCCGATGCGAAATATATATTTTGTAGATTTACGTCTGTGTTTCTGAGGAGATCACCGATAATTCATTCTTATTTTGACTAAACTCGAAGTGTAATGACAATGAACTGTGGTTTATACAATACTTACGTATAAACTTTGCCATCGAATGTTTTATAATGCACTCCTGCCCAACTGAGGCAAGTGCCACCCTTAGGGGTGAGGTCTTGAACAACCACCTTCACAGAGTTTTCTGATGGTATACCGTGGTGTGTGTGGGAGCTGTAGTGAGTCTTAGTTATTTCTTCCGAGGAGGTTGAATCGGTGCGGTAGTAAGTCTGTAAAAGAAGATACATTTTCGATTTTCGACAATTTTCACTAGTAAAGACGCAAACACTTACTGTGCATCTTTTCAAGAGAACCACAACAAGAATTCTTAGCGTATCAACTAACAAAAGCTTTAGCTGCTATCATGAAAAGTCCAATTTCAAAATACTCCGTAAATCAGGACCCTATTACAACATTGTATACATTTTTGGTAGATAAAGTACTTGTAAATGTTTAGTAATATTCTGAACTTTTTACTGTGGAAGCAAAGCTAAGCTTGCTCATAACAAGCTACTAAACTGGTCCTAATCTAATAAAAACTTAACAAAAATGAGCATAAAATGAAATAGGTGTTCTCATAACTAAATTTTAACGCAAAGTATACTCACTGTATTCGATTTATGAGTATTTCCAGGTTGAATAACGACGACATCAGCTGAAATAGATAATTCAGTATTAATATTTTTAAAATAAACTTACGTCATATATACTTAATTCAAAACAAAAAAAATTAAAATCTAATGTAAGAAGAAAATTGTGTTGCTTCTTTTATTTAGGTTTTTTTATAGTAAAGAGTGACGAGACGAGCTGGACATGTGCCTAATGGTAAGCAACATGCCTGCCACATAACAACACAATGACACGAACATATTGGAACATGAATAGTCCAAACCATTACCTAGCACTGCACTGCGGTACATATTTATAAAAGGTATTGTATGGTGTTGCTACATACTTTATTGAAATTTATTTGTTAGGTTCTCAATATATTAGAAAACATGTACACACAGTAAGAAAATCAAAAATAGCCTAAGAATACTATTACTGAATGTTATTTTAAAGACAAAAACGTTTCAAAATGTTAAAAGATAAGTTAAGTTTGTAAGATTTATCATGAGTGTTACGAGGTGAGTAGATATTATTAATTGAATTAATATTGGGTAATTCTTGTTAATAAGTGAATAATTACAGTATAATCTTTAGTATAAGTTAACATTTTACCCCCCCCGGAAAATTGTACTGGTGACGTCACAGATGAATGACTCGGGGCATGCAAATTTTGCGACCACAAATTGGCCTGGTTCACAACTGAGGATAGGAGCCGAAATAGCTGGTTAAGCATCATCAGATGATGATGACGAAGCAAACAATTACGTCTTGTTAGCTCAGCTGGTTAAGCGCCCTAAACTGGATGATCCACTTTGATGAAGAAAAAATAAAAATGATGGTTGACTACACAAATCTTCATGCTATGCAGATAAACAAAGAAGGAAATGTGACAGTTAGGGAAATTAAATGTTTCTTTGGTATACTTCTGTACAGTGGAAATGTTGTAGTCCCGAGAAGATACATGTATTGGGAAAATGCCTCTAATTGTGGTATGCCAACAGATTTCAATTCGCTATACAGATACAGATTCACTTTCATAATTTCACATTTGCACTATTCTGACAATTCTAATTTGAAAGATCTTTGATAAATATGCAAAATTGCTTCCCCTTTTTGATATGATGAATGCATAATTTTTAGCATACGTTCCATATGATGAAAATCGTCATCGATGAAGCAATGATTCCATACTACGATGGGCTGGGTGCCCACCGTTGTTTGTAAACAGTACATTTGAGGCAAACCCATAAGATGGGGTTATGATTTCTGTCAAACCAAGGGCAATCTGGAGTGGATGTGACTACAAGAAGCTTGGATTGGGTACAAGTGTAGTTTGCAATACTCTGATGTTCTTAGCAAGGCACCGTTTCATCTGTTTTCGATAATTTATTTTAAGGTTTTTACTACTTACCTACTTACGTAATGTGGTATTAATTAAAAGATAAAATAATTTATTTACTATTCATAGAGCCTTTAATAACAGAACTAAAATACAATGAGAACTACACTACGCTACATACCTAACTAACTACTTACACTAAGCAGACCTGAATTATCCATAGACCGATGAAGGTCTACAGATAATCAAGATGTTCAAGCCCACTACCAATCGGAAGCGTACCCAGCATGCTGGCGGCATTACCACGCTGAATGGCAATGCTTATGCGTTGGGCCAAATAAACGCCAGCATTTTGGTCACACGTCGCGTCGACCAAGCGCTCGGAAAGGCTTTTGAAAATGAGGTGAGCTCCCGGCCCCCACGGACCCAATGTCTCAACCCCAAATGGCTCAAATATGTAACCTCTTCCGAGGGTTGCATATTTGCGCCATTTGAGTCGCTCAACTGAATTAGCCGCTGCACCAGCCCTACTATGTGTCTCTGGAAGGTGTGATAGTGCCAGAGTATCGACGCAAGTTGCGTCCCACACTAGGGGCCGACCCAACTTCCACGGCACAACAGTCATGCCTTCAGGTCTTTAGCCATCGACACGCGCAAGGCCACTCGGTTCGAGTATGGCTGGGACATTGGCGGTGGAAAAAACCCGGCGTATGATGTCGTTCAGGCTGGCGTGGCGGCCAAGACGACCCGCGCTTTTCGAGCAAGAGAGACCGTGGTAACCGAGTTGGTCGAGCGCAGTACCAATATCAACAGTACCAATGTACCAATGGCAGCGATGAGCTTCATAGCACCTCGCTCCCAAGCGCAAGCTAACAGCTACAGGAAATGCAGTTGGATCTAATAGGCTACCGGTACCTATTGAAAGATGGCAAAGCTTGTAACCAAAGGCCCGATTCCCACACAGACACAGCAAGGATACGAGCACGATCCGCGATACTAGGACACGTATCGAGAAGAGAGTTCCGTGCTAGATCGCAGATCGGTCGATCAGTTAGTAATTCGTATTTTATTACCTACTTACACTGCTAAAAAATAATTAGATATATATTTACGGTACATCTGATGTATTTTCCATTTTCCAGGTTTTCCGTAATACCTTTATATTTTTACTTATTTTTCATCTTATAGTACCTAATCCTATAATTAGATCGAATACAAAAAATCAGAAAGATCCTCCGAAAAAAAGGATATCCATAACAACTGGGTTAATATCTATAAGTATTATTTTTCATAGTAAAATTTATTACCATTTACAGTTGAATTTACTAAATGAGAATTTACTATAGTCAAAATTGCTTTCAATCGCCAACAAACATCATAAACAAAAAGCTTTCTGACTATATAGTAAAGGCTACAGGAACGGTAATTTTGCATGCTAATGTTCAGAGCGTTCATTATAAATATTTGGGGGTTGAAAATTTGTTATGTAATCAAAATTGGGATATACTATACTTAACGGAGACCTGGGGTAAAAATCACCAAACTCATACAATGGCTATTGATAATTACACTTTAGCAACTTATTTTAATAGAGTATTTTTTGAACACGGGGTTCTGCAATATATGTAAAAGACAATGTAAGTTATAAAGTAAGAAAAGATTTAAATAAATTGGCGTTTGAAATGAATTCTGAATTATCCGCTATAGAACTGAAGCCCTCTAAATTGGTAATCGTTGCATTCTATAGACCTGCCTATGATCTATTCTTAAGTATTTAATTTAAAAAAACTCCTAAGTAAACTTTGTAATGAAAATAAAAAGCTCATAATATCCTTATTCCTATCTTAATAGCTACCATTTTTTTTTTTTTTAATCAAGCTAAGACTACAATAAAACCCAGTGTTTTTCCTTTTTAAATATCTCAACTAATGACGAAGTTATGAGTTTTTTCCATCCTATTTTAAAATATATGACGCGCGGCTGGCCAAACACCGCGATGACGTCACAACTCACACGTGTCGATCGGCTCGCGATCACGAACGACGCAGCGCCCAGGCGGTTATTTGCCGCAGCTCGTAGTTAGTAGTCTTTAGCTTAACGCAATAGCAAGAATTATAAAATAAAACTAAAATACGTTATAAGTACTGCATCGTACCCAAGTTTACAAACAACGGCGACGACCTCCGAAAACTATTCTTTTACGTCGCTAAAACAAAAAATACGAGATAGTGGTTATTTTTAAAAAGAATTTTATTAAAATTAAAAAAAGAAAAATTAGTAGGTACGGTAAGTACTCCTACGAATACCAATTAGATGTACCGATAGCAATAATATACTAATATGGTGAAAATGTTACTATATTCCATGTTTATTTATGTTTGTATGGTTTATTAGTTTGATTTTACTGTTCCACCCGTTGCAAGAATATGGTTGGAAATACATAGGTATTGTCTAATTATTTTTTAAAGGTACAACAGATTGTTTCTGAAATAAGACGTTACCTATTAATATGATTGCCAAATGACCAAGGTAGATACACAAGAACGGTCTACTGGTGCAAAGCGTGCGCGTACAGCTAGTCTATCGTACACGCCACACGAACCACTGTATTTTCGAAGCCATGCGTGTAATCCCGCTAAATTAAAAAAAAACGGTGAAGGAATCTAACTAGGTTTCATAAAAAAAACGCATATTATGCGCGTTTTTAGACAATGAAAAACTGTTACATTAGACATTAGAATGCAAAGGTAAATTTCGGTTTATTCTTAACCTGACCCGAAAACCTAACCTACTTCCGGGTTAGGTTAGGAACAGCAAAAAGTGATTCATTTTTTTCATTACGAACTTAACCCTTCCGGGTTAGGTTGGGTCTGCGACAGCGTAATAGCTCGGAAGTCGGGTGGTCATAGCGGTCACGAATTAGTAGCTCCGGGTTCGAATTCAGACAGCTTCTCTTTTTTTTCATGTTTTCTTTTTTTTAAGGAAATCTATTTCCTGGAGTCTTTTATCTGTAGGTATCAAAGTATATTTAGTATTTAAACCGAGCAAAGCTCGGTCACCCAGGTACTTTACTTAATAGCTTAATACACTATCCGTCATGATTTTCTGTAGTATATTTTTAGAGAAATAAGGTGATACAACTCTATAACCAATGAACAATTAGTAATAAAAATAGTTATAGTGTTATGAAACTCTGAAATAAATGGATTGTTCTACAAATATAGTGTTTTTGTTAAATTCTCAATTCCTTTTCACAAGATTTCTCAGTTGACTATGTTCCGATCGGTTTATTAGATCATAATTAATAAATCGGTGCAAGAATGATTTTACCTGAGACGTACTTCTTAACATTCCATGGATTCACCGTGCGGGTGCCGGGTCCATCGTGTGGCAGAGAGAGAAATCTCGAATAGACCCCAAGACTTGTGACTCGGGCGTAGGTTTAAAAGAGGCCCCTTTTATTGACGTACGTCAACACTCACCTTCACTACTCGTATTTCTCTCCCTGCCCAGCCAAATCCGATATGATCCTACTAGTGCAGCTTTAGATACTCGTTCTAGTATAGAACTTACTGCACTTCTGGACAATCCAAGGTCTTTAAGCAGGTTATAGAGAAACTTTGCAGGTATACCTCTCGCTCCTACTTCTACAGCGTATAAATTAACTACTTAGGCATTTTTTTGTTAATTCGTTTTGAAGGTCGTAATACTTATTTTGTTTCATCGCGTGGTCTTTAGGTATATTAGTTTCCCACGGTACGGTAAGTTCTACCAGGACTATGCGTTTCGTAGCCCTAGAAAAAAGGAAAATGTCCGGAAATTGTAATTAAATGAAAATGTAATTAAATGTAATAACTCGTAATTAGACCTATAAATTGGCCAGGTCTAATTGCGTGTAATCATATATAAGTTATTTATTACTATATGTAATTACTTCAAACTAAATATTAGGGTATTTTCATTGATATAATAGTTGATATAGTCAAACCTAATTCAATTAAAATAAAATAAAAATAATTACAACAAAGATTTTCGTGGCTATGACTCCATCGCGGTTACTCATTAAACTACTAACCATGCTCAATGTCGCTTAACCCTTCAACGTCCTGGAGTCTTGAGAAGTTTCAATGTCAACTAAGCGGGGATAGCACCAATCACAGTCTGCTGTACGGCTGTGAGAGTTACCGTTTAGATGTAGCAGCATCTAAACTGTAAAACGGTCTAAACGGTCAGTGACTGCCCTCGTGGCTTAGTGGGTAGTAGCTCTGCCTGCGAAGCCGAGGGTCGTGGGTTCGATCCCCACCCAGTGCAAATGTTTGTGTGATGAATTCAAATGTTTGCACTGTGTCTGGGTGTTTATATGTATAATAAGTATGTATTTAAAATTATGTAAGTATTATATCAGCTATCTGGCCGCCATCATACAAGCTTTGCTTAGTTTGGGGTCAGATGGTGTTGTGTGTGAATTGTCCACCAATATTTATTTATTTATTTATATACATGTGCCCCCTCTACCAATTTCTTCAGGGATTCTCTCTTTACGGAATCGACTATAGTTTCCTCACTCTAATACGAAGATATCCGATACAAATTTAGAATGGTAATTCAAGGTCGACCGTTAAAGGGTTAACTTTGATGGTCCCAGTGCGCTTTGATGTTTCTCTCTGCTGTGCTGCTATCTTAGAAGTAATATCGATTTTATTAAGTAGATACCGTATCAAATCAGTTTATCATAATATATATAATTTAAAAATGATTTTCCTAAAATAGTTTGATACTTTTAATTTTTTTATTCCGCACAATCAAGTTATAACATATTTAAAAAATAAAGTACATCATTATTTGATTGTTAGGCAGGAGCAGGGCATACCACGACAATTCTTAAAAAAATCTTTTAAAAAAAATTATTGACTGACTATGTATGGTACTATATATATTCAGAGCTGATCATGGATAATTATAAATAGACGATAAGTCTAGTATAATTAGGTCAAATTATACATAAGTTTATATACGATTATACATAATTATACATATACAGTACAACCTTGATAAAAGGGGAATATAAATTATTCGTTGCCGTGTAAAAAAGTTGCGGAATTCTTTCGGTGATCTGCCGGACATTCTGAGTAATTCATATTTTAACACAAATATGAATTTCGGCGGATGTCAGGCAGATCGCTGAAACAAATCCGAAAAGATAAAAAAATATTCATAGTCGGGAATTTTGGTCAGTTGAAGTAGAAACTGTTCTTAGTAGATTCAAAAATAAGGTTACTGTTATACTCTCTGAAATTCATTTAAATGACTCTGGTAGAATTTCGCTAGAATTCCAACGGATTTCGAAGATAAGAAATTATAGTCTTACTTGCTATTCCGTACATCTGTACGCAATATTGAGGTAGTACTATCTAAATGTTTGAGTGACTCATTAATGACATCATGAAACAAATGCGTGACATGATTCAAAGTCAAATGCTACTTGTTGTAGGTACTTTGTTAGATTTCATGACGTCATCATTATAATTATATCTTGGTGTGGGTGATTAGGGCAGCAACACATTGCGCAGTTGGCTTATTAAATGGGGAATAGGGAAGTCAAAATCAAACCAAATAGGTAAATCCAGAGTATTGACGCACGCGCGTTGCGTGCGAGCCGACTCTGTAAAAGGGACGGTTAGCCCAAAAGTTAATGCAGTTTAGAACTAAAATCGTAGCAGGAATGTTGTGCATGGCCATAGTAACTTTGCTAATTGCAAGCAATGTTATTTCAAGTAAGTATTGTCTAAAAAAATTTTATCTCAATTTTGTATTATTTGCCTCTTTCGAAATCTAACTTATAGATTCTTTGTTTCAGGAATTCAAGCACAGGAAAAAGAAGAACTAAGAGCACGACTGGACGCGCAGATGCGCGGGCTGTTGCCCGATACTATGAATACAGTTTTTCGCAATCGCAATTACCAAGCACAACAGCTTCGAAACCAGATACCCAACAAAGGAAGTGGAACTCCACTGGCATCCGTATTTTATCAGAATAACCAAACTTTTATCGATAGTCCGGGTGGCCCAAAGGTGTTTGGAATTAGCTCAGTGCAAAAAATCGATGGCCACACATTCGACGGAAGTAAGGACCAAGCGAATGGAGAAGTTATCCGATTCGGAGTCACACTTGAACAGAAAGGTAACAAATATTTATTAAACAAGGATGGCAGAAACGATTCTGGACGGCCCAGACAGCAAACTGACAATGTTTCTCCTGATACGAACGTCCAAACAGAAAAGGAGGCACAAATTAATGCGAATGGTCAAGTAAAAGTGGCAAATTCGTCTAATCTACAGTTATCGTCTCAAAAATTTTATGTTTATTTATATATTTTGATGTTATTTTGTAAAAAAAAATTGTTGTAGAATGAAAAACTGATATGCCTGATTTTATTATGAACTAGCTGAATCGTGCGTGCGTTGCTACGCTATCTATCGAAAATTGGTCGTACCAATTCAAATCTAGAACAAATTTGGTTACCTTAGATTCAAATGACTCAATGTTTTATTAAATAGACACACGCTGTCACGCAACGAAATATCTCAAAAAGCAGTAATTATTCCCGTTTTTGTTACATTTTTCATTCATACTCCGCTCCTGTTAGTAGTAGCGTAATGTTTTATAGCCTATAGCCTTCCTCGATAAATGGACTATCCAACAGAAAAATAATCTTTCAATTCGTACCAGTAGTTTCCAAGATCCTAGCGTTCAAACAATCAAACAAACAAACTCTTCAGCTTTATAATATTAGTATAGATAAGACACCTTAATGACAGTAACAGTTCAGCATCCTGATCTACTCTATTTACAAGCCCTTGCTATCATGTTATTGCAAACAAAGTCTATGATACCTACTAAGAGTAATCTTCACCAGGATAGCGATTCTAAATGCGATTCCGAATAGTTCGGAATCGGAATGACAATCCCTGTCTCTGTCATGCTAAACAGATAAGACAAAGACCGAAAGATGAGATTCCGTGTCGGATGCAACCTAATGGAATAGCTACTGGAAATATTAATAGTTGTGGCAGCTAAACCGGATGTAATAGTTTAAAAGTTATCGGTTAAACGTTTTAGAAAATACGTAATGGTCAGTAGGGTTCAAAGATTATGGTTAGTTCAGTAGGTACTTTATTGATTTGAGGGTGAGATATACCTACATGAAAAATGTAGGAACATTTATTCCGTAAATTCTAATTTTCTTCTTTGATTCGTCTGTATTATACGAATTCTATTTTGTGTAGTAGCGATTTTGCCATCCGGTGAGCCGGAGTTTATAGTGTTCTTGGTTTGAAAATTAATTGGCCCATATATGTCATGAGCATTAACGACACAATAGAATTGATCGCTGCCTCCGTTCTTGAGTTTGTCAAGCTTCGATCCGTAATTAATCGGAAAATCATTTTTTTTCTCCAACGCCACCCTGATGGTCAGCGCTTACTCTGAAAGTGTTGACTTCCAGCAGTTACGGCTATCTTAATTTTTAGCAGTTAATGTTGACGTTAACTCAAGAGGTCAGGGTTGACTCATTCCTTTTCATGAGATTGCTGATAAAAAATGTTTATAACATAATTATGTTATAATTTTTTTTTATAACATAACATAATTAACATTAACATAACATAACTAAACATACACGGAGATAATTTTGTGGTAGCGTCAATGACCTTTGTATTGTAGTTCTCAAAATTTACCTGATGATAATTTTTACCATAGTGCGATTGTATGAATTACTATCTTGATGGTCACATTTTCTTTTTTTTAATAAATAGTGACGAGACTAGCAAGACATGTGCCTGATGGTAAGCAACATGCCTGCCACATAACAGCACAGTGACACGCAGCTATTGGAACATGAAGAGTCCAAATCATTACCTAGCACTGCACTGCGCTCGTCACCCAGAGATCTAAGATGTCATATCTCTAAGCCCTGTAATTTATCTGGAAACATTGCCCTTCAAATCGGAACACAGTAATGTTTGCACATTACTGATTGGCGGTAGAATAACTGGCAAACCAAACATTTACTATCGAATGCAGTTGAATCCAGCATCTATTTATTTATTATTAAGAGCCATTATAAAGTAATTATAAATATTAAACTCTTTTAATTAAGCCCTGAAAATTAAATTAAGAATACCTCTTCACTTGAGATAATGTATCTATTAGAAATCTCACTGACTGTGTACACTGTGTCTACTGATTTGTGTACAGTCAGTAAATTAATAAAAAAAAATATCAAAACAGTCCAAAAAGCAGGATGTATAAAACCTAATCATGAGAACTAAAAAAAGTATATTTATTTGTATTTTTTTTTAATGTAAGTATTAATTTACTGGCTATAATACATGAGATTTCTGAAAAGTTGTATAATTATTTCAAGTGAAAATATAATTTTCAGTGGTCAATTGAAAGAATTTAATATATATAATTATTGTATAATGGCTCTTATTATATGAATGCTAGATTTAACTCAATTAGCTGGTAAATGAAACCATCAAGATGGTAATTTTTACAATCGCAGTAAGGTAAAAATTACCATCAAATAAATTGTAAAAACTACAATACAAAATATATTGTTGACGCTACCACAAAATTCTCTCCGTGTAAATGCCCTTCGAGGTCTCCCCCTTTTACTATTTTGAACATTATATCTTCACGTGAAGCAATGGGACACCAAAAATTATCACGTTATGGAAGTCCTTATGGTACCAAACAAATGGTGACGTTACAGAATTCAAGGTTACATCAGGACTGATACGGTATATGTATACCGTATCAGTCAGTGTATTTAAAGCATACGAATTTAGGTACAGTAATTTTTTTTGCAATAATTAATGTATGTGCGCGCGCTAAAAAATGAGCAAGCATTTGAACCAACTTTGAAAGAAAGGGGTTTGATTTCTACAGAATAATTTCAGTTCCGCTGGAAATTTGATCCGATAAGAGTACATTTGAGCCTAAAAAACCATGGGGGCTAACTGTCACAAGACGATTAATTTTGGATTGAAGAATGAATGAAGAATTGAAGATTGCTATATATATATGGGTCTGACAATGTAATGAATGACAGAAAGTTTAGAATTTGCGTAGCAAAAAAAAATCTTCATCTATGGAATAAACGAATACTTGTATAAACTAGCACTAGAGTTTAGATGTCTGTCAATAATCGACATTAACTCATTTGACAAAAATATTTTCGAAGTTCATACTGTGTTATCAAAACATTTTACTATTATAGATTTATTTGCAATGAAATAATTAAGAATTTTGTTACCATTACATGTACTATCCAAAATTTAATTTATTTAACTGGATGTGACAATGTTAAAAATGACTGTACAACGACTTCAAAGACTAGCTGTAATGTGTCTTTTTAGGGTTCCGTAAAACGTAAAAACGGAACCCTTATAGATTCGTCATGTCTTGACGAATTAATTGAATTTCTTTCAAAATTAATTGAATTTGTAGGTAGACTTACTGAAGACACAGTGCGGGATGGGCTGTGGTTGGTAGACGCCGGTGGAGTAGAGGCAGGAGTAGACCGGTGCAGGCCGTGAGCTGAACTTGGCGCCGGCGGGGCACTTCAGACGGCAACTGAACTTCTCGGCGTCGCCGAAACAGTTGTAGCCACCGTTGAAAGCCAGGCGACGTATGTCACAGTCGCTCTCCCCTATTTCAGAAAGAAGAAAAAAGTTATAAAATAATGTAATCTATATTATAAATTCATTTCATAACAATTATCATTTAATACAATTATTTAAGATGAAACTTTATCATGGTGAACTTGATCATGCCATCAACATCAGTTTTTTATTGAATTTCAGGGTGATCCCATGCTCTAACTAAGCTAAACGAATCCAAGTCCTAGATAGCTGGCTTTAAAGTTTACTGTAAAATATATCACTTCATTTTCTGATGTAAGGCTAAATACCTTCTACACCAGCGAGTATCACTATCGACTACAACGACGTTAACCATGACGCGAATTGCTTGTCAAACGCAGACCAATCTGCGTACGAAAAGTTTCATCCGAAGCAGCGACTTTTTCATCGATTCACTACGTCTATAAAACATTTCTTGGACTAGCGTTTGAAATTACGACGCTACGCGAACTGGTGTTTTACTGCATATCCACAAGTACTTACGATATTGACATTGCGGCCCCCTGAACTCCGCAGGGCAGCTACAAGTGTCGATGGCGAGACACATTCCACCGTTGAGGCACGGCGGGTCACATTGTGGCTGGCAGTCAGGAATTGTGGTGAAGTCAGCACGCGACGGACGCCATTCCCCGTCCACGCAAAGCATGTTCGTAGCGTTTGTACCGTCAAGGAACTTGTGGCCTTCAAAACATGTTATGGTGCACATACTGGAAAAAGACAAGAAACAACTTAATAACTGAGGGATACCGAGAAAAAAAAATACGTCAAAAGTTTAATTATTATTTTGATGAAAACGATGAATGTCTTTCTTAAGGAGCAAATTTTGTTGAGTTTTTAAAGTCCAGTAGAAACAACGATTCCAATTCATGTCAGGATGTTAATTAAGGTATTTTACAAGACGTCTCAGAAGTCTCATAAAATAACGTGTCTGTATAACTATGTGTTCGTGGTTATACGCTCTTTAAGTTGATTTGGACAAAATAAATAAATATCAAACGAAAAAAAAAATTGGTTGATTTTTTTTTACATCACACCATCTAGCTCCAGACTTGCGCAATGGAAGCCAGATAACTCCCTAAAAGTTGCCAAAGTTTTGTCAAATTAGAACGAGACATAGATAATTTAGTAAAATACTTACTCGGAGCTGCATTTCCTATTGCTGTTCATAGGCTGGGGTGGGTAGTTGAGACACGGTTTCTTCTCGAACTCACAGAACCTGCCCGCGAAGTTAGCCGGGCAGTCACAAGTATTCGTCGCCACACAAATGCCAGAGTTCTTGCATTCCGGATTGCATTGAGCTGATCGCAACAAAAAAAATACTATTACCTACCCATTTTGGTGTAGTGGCTCTTTTCCAGATATTTTACGCTTACAAAGGCTATAACTATCAATAAAAAATTGCTTATAATGTGTTAATAGGTATAGAGATAAAGAGCGTCTAAGAAAGTGTAAATTACGTGAACAAGAATAATGACACTCTTGTGCGTAAGAGCCGGTTTTCATGGAGCGGTTGCCAACCGCGCAGAAAATCTTCAAAATTGACTTCAAGACTTCAAAATCTTGAACATCGCCGCAAAATTGCCAGCTTATCGGTATTTTATCGGATACACTTCGGAGAGTGTGCAACTGATCTGCATGATCTAATACCACCTACCCCTTTCTTCTATCGGACTTCTCGCATCTCAAAAAGCGACATCGTTTCATGGTTGATGTTTCAAAAACACGTTTGTTATTTTTTTAAATAAACACGTGTTTATTTGACTCCACGTTTGTTATAAGAACGTCTAGGTTGTGGAATGCGTTGCCTGAGTGGGTTTTCCCCGATAGTTACAATCTTGGTGTCTTCAAATCGAAAGTGAATCGGTTTCTTCTAGGTAAGCACGCTCCAACGTAGATCGCATTGTCGCTTAACATCAGGCGAGATGACGGTCAAGTGCGAACCTATAATATAGTTAAAAAAATGTTTGTCTGTAAAGTCGGTTTACTGACGATAGAACGTGACAACGTCTTAAGAAAATACTGACGGAATGGTAGCATTTTTCAAAAGAAAATTTTAATTTCATTTGTTTAACAGATTTGTATGTAAAAAGTAATCAGTAGAATTTAGTCATTTTCAATCAAAACAATGCAAAAAACAATGCAAAAAACCTTTTAGATGCCGGGGATCGAACCCGGGGCATTTCACATGCAAAGCGAACGCTCTACCATTGAGCTACATCCCCGCTTGAACTACTGGTCGAAATAATTAATACTACTGTAACAAACATGCGGCGAGGTAACGACCGACGGTAACGGTACATGGCGTCATGTTTTGTGGGCGTGCAGCCGGCTTCATCGAATTATAAGACGTTATCACGTCAAAAAAAAACAAAAATAGAAGAACCTCTATCACAACGGAAATCATTCCGCGTCATCAGAAAAAGGCAAAATAAAAAATAATAGGGTAAATAGGTATGGAATAGAGGATGTGATTCAGTTTTATCATTTACAAAAATTCATATAATATCACTCGTATAAAGTTCTCCGGATTTAATCAAGTTTGAAAAGCGTCAACATCCGAGTAAAAAACCAAACATAATAAATATGTAGATTGACAATGTTAAGCGAAAATAATTTCCAGCCGAGTATGAAAGAAAATTATTTCTGATTCACACTGTTAAAAGTATACATAGACAATGTAGAAAATCAATGAGCCTAGTGAAACTATTGGTGGCCTTATGGCTGAAAGAGATTTCTTCCAGACAACCTTGAAACCTGGAGTTCGACCAGACAACCTTGGTTTTGAGATACCTCAGTTTCGCATGTAATGATTGGAAAAGTCGTTATTATATTTATTGGAACAAACTAGCCGCATTTCCGCGCACTAGACAGCATTTCCTTCAGCGTATAACTTAGCGGTATTCAAACTAAGTGTGAATAGGTATTTTCTGAGCAAGCATGTTACATTTTCGGTTTTAAGTGCATCGATGAGATGAGTTACAGAAGTAAATATAAATTACGATGGGTCATTCGATCGAAATGTCCTCCAGAATCTAAATTAAACCGCCCTTGACCAACTGCATCCAAGTGCACCGGATAGCAGTGCAGTGCAGTGATACGCGGTATCTGGCTTCGTAGTTCAGTGTATGACATTGGCGTAATTCTGCGACCTAAATCGTGATTTCGCTTTGCGCCGCCCACGGTCGCGCCGGCGTGCGTCTAGATACTTCCGTTCGCGAACGATTAGACTTCCCACGCTAAATGATACATGTAATCACGGTTAACGCTATTAATACTCTTTTTGGCGTTATTTGAAATACGTTAAATGAAATTTTTATTTCAACAATGGGTAAATATTTATTTTAAATGTGATACAATCATTCATGACATCATCTGCCAATCGGTTCTTAGCCAGTGTGGTAGATTATGGCTTTAACTCTCCCAAGGGAAAGTAAAAATGATATAGAATACAGAAGTATTTCACAATCAGAAGATAGTATTTCAAATAATACAGAGTAGGTATATGATACTACTTACGTGAAAATAGATTTAGAGATGCTTTTGCAATGCTCTGTCTATTTCACGTTATTAGGTAGGTATTCTATGCGTGGTAATGTCTACTTCACATTATTTTCACATTGGTCTATGCGTGGTAGAGTTAACTTTACATCATGACATGAATTAACAATTTCTAATTGTTTGATCAACCTATTATCACTGTGTTCCGATATGTTGGACAACGCTTAAAAAAATTGCCGGCCAAAGAGATAAAACATCTAAAATCTATGGATGACGAGCGCAGCGCAGTGATTTGGACTCTATGCGTTCCAATAGATGCGTGACACTGTGCTGTTATTGTGTGCTGTGCAGGCACGTGGCTTACCATCACGCACATGTCCTGCTCGTCTTGTCACTCTGTACAAAAAAATCTATTCAGAAATTCCAACGTATGTATGTATCTATATTTCTCACAAGCTACACCCGTGGTCTAACAATTGCTGAATTTAACCGTATAAGGCCCGAAATTTTCTTTATTACCTAATAACCTTCTTATGGTGGTCTAGTCGGGAGAACGGCGGCTGCCGATCCGGAGACCCCGGGTTCAAACCCCACACGCACCACTGTCTTTTCGAAGTCATGTGCGTAATGCCGCTAACTTAAAACGGTGAAGGAAAACATCGTGAGGAAACCGACATGTACCTAGAATCTTTCGAAGTCATGTGTCATCCGCCAACCCACACTGGGCCAGCGTGGTGGATTATGGCCTTAACTCTCTCCTTGCGAGAGAAGGCCCCGAGTCCCAGCCGTGGGAACGTTTAGTGGGCTGTTGATGATTGATTGATTGATGAACCTTCTTAAGGATACCATAGCCAATTTTAGCACTGTCACACTGTCAGCGCTCTGGGCGAGTTTTTTACGGCGCCCCCAACTGCAAAACTAACTCAAACTTCGTATGTAAAGCCTGACTAATGTCGGCCTATGGCACGGCGCTTCTTTCCACCCTGACGCCCGCGACCTGGGCGGTCGACCTACTGCGCCCTACCCTAACGCCGGCACTGTAAGTAACATATTACTATTACTACGTATTTAATTTTATTCCAATTCGTTCATCTGCTACAGGTTTACATACATAGGTACATACAGACATACAAACACATAAGCTTTCGCCTTTATATTATTAGTGTGATCGATATAAAATTGTGATAGACTACAGGCCCGTGAACAAAATTTACGGGTCAAATGAACCACCAGAAGACCTATGTAGGATGTAGAAGGGTGTAAAGTATTAAGATTCAGCCCCGATGCCGTCACTTGTAAGCTCTCCAACTGAGTGTAATTGAAGAGAGGGGGTTCCAACTCTCGACCATTTCTCCTTGTCGCATGATTTTTGTACGGCAATGCGAAATAATGGATTTGAAGAGGTATTGAAACTGTATGGAACCAATGCCGTACAAAATCAAACAACCAAATTTACTCTGTAAATTAATCGTACTTTGTAAATTTTTCCGACAAACTAATAATTAAAAAGGTATTTTTTTTATTTTTTATAGTTTCAATACCTCTTCTAATCTATTATTCCGCAACGCCGTACAAAAATAATGCGACAAAGAGAAATGATCGAGGATTGCAACCCCCCCTCTTCAATTGCACTCTGTTGGACAGCTTACAAGTGACGGCATAGTGCTGAGTCTTATTACTTTATACCCTTCTATCATCCTACATAGGTCTCCTGGTGGTTCATTTGACCCGTAAATTTTGTTCACGGGACTGTAGTCTATGATAGATAAGTAGTATAATTAATTTAACGGCTATATTGTTACAGTTTTAGAGTCGTATAGCCGCAGGTTCAAATTCTGTCTCCACCTGCGAGTTTTTTTGTCTTTTACAATGAGAAGAAACCAGTAGGTATGTTCCGTGAAGACGTCTTCCAAGAGTTTCCGAATTCCAGACCGAAATGGCCAACCCGCACTTGGCCATTTTGTCCTTGACGTTCTCCATGTGTATATGTTTGCTCCCACGCATCTCTATAACGGCTGAACGGATTTGAATGAAATTAAGTAGGTACATATCTAAGTAAATGATTGGCATTAACATTATGGATTTTATCCCACTAAAGTTCGAGGTTCCTATGGAATGCTTAAATGTACGTATTGAATAACATTAAATGTATCTTTATATTATCTTAAGGGGGCGCCTAAAGCCAGAAAACGAAAAAAGGACATTTTCGACGCCGCTCACTGAAGTTAAGAAACTAAAAACTATGACAAAAAAAATATTGACGTGTGGGTACAATCAAGAAGAAGCACGATAACCGAATATAATTTTAAAAATAGATCAGAGTTTTTTACAATAAAAAAATAAAAATGACAACGAAAAAACCCGTTTTAATTCGAGTACTCGAAATTATCAGCGATGACCCCACATTATTTTTTGGTAATAAAATTCCTATTTGTACGTTCTAGTAAAGTAACCGAACACTTTTTTAAATTTATGTTTAGTTATTGAGTAATTAAATAAAACTTGGTCAAAAATGGACTCCTGATTAAATATTGATTTTTCCTCCAAACTGTGTCATGCTATTCTCGACTTTATGTACTTCACATTAAGAAACGCGTCGCGCGGGTGAAATCTGATTTTTTCCTGGCTTTAGGCGCACTCTTAACGAATTTGAAAGTTTTTAAATCTTATATTTATCAATTAATCAGCGAAATGTTTTTTTTTTAAATAAAGAGTGACGAGACGAACAGGACATTTGCCTGATGGTAAGCAACATGCCTGCCACATAACAGCACAGTGACACGCAGCTATTGGAACACGAAGAGTCCAAATCATTACCTAGCACTGCATTGCACTCGTCATCCTGAGATCTAAGATGTTATATCTCTAACCCCTGTAATTTCACTGGAAACATTGCCCTTCAAACCGGAACACAGTAATGTTTGCCATTACTGTTTGGCGGTAGAATAACTGGCAAAGGTGTGGTATTCCCCAGGCGGAAGAGTTCTGCGAAGAGTCCTACCACTACAATGTATGTACGCGCATGACTTCAGAACGGCTGGACCGATTTCAATATTTTTTTTTTTTTTTTGTGTTCGTGTTAGAAAGGGTTGTTAGGGTTGAAAGGTTGTTGTATCCAAAAAAATAAAAAGGAATAAATTAAATAAAAGTTACAACACCTACCAAGCCAATAATCTTTAATCGGTGGAAAAGGTATGATTGAAAAAAAAATTGGCAGTCATAGAGACTGCCGATAGAAGTAAAAACTTATAACTCAGAATTTGATAAACTGGAACTGGAATTTAAAGCAGAAGCTATTGTTTTTTTTTTAATGTTGTCATAAAACAAAGTCTTTTAATTTAGAAAATATGGCGGAGCAAAATTCGCCGGGTCAACTAGTTAACCATAGAAATCTTAATCATTAAATAATAGCCTCGCGGCTTAAGCCACGTAATTCTTGTTTCCTTTATATTCCCACGATTAAAAACTGCCATTCTTTTACTACTATAAACATTCAACATTTCAAACTGATGCATTCAGTCGTTCAGCCGTTCCGACGTGATTGAGCAACAAACATCGAAACCATCGCATTTATAGTATTAGTATGGTAACTTACGTTGGAAAGGTCGTACTGCGTTGTAACTGAAATCGGTGTACGTGGGTCTGTAAAAAAAGCAAGAAACATATTTAAATTACAAATTTATAAATGTACCTATCTGCAGAATATTGTATATCGTCGAACTTGCATTTGTCATTGGATTCTGGTATAAATATTCGTTTCAGAGAAATACAGAAATAACAGGACAAAGAGAAAACACAATTTATAACTATAGAAGATCAGAAGCACAGTGCGCAGGCCTAGTATTAGTAGTAGTTATTTGAACGCTGGGGAGTGAAGGTTCTCGAATGGCGACCACGAAACGGCAGACGCAGTGTAGGACGGCCCCCCACACGATGGACCGATGATATTGTCTCGGTCGCGGGAAGTCGGTGGATGGAGGCGGCACAAGACCGGTCATTGTGGAAATCGTTGGGGGAGGCCTATGTCCAGCAGTGGACGTCTGCAGGCTGCAGATGATGATGATGATGATTTGAACTCTTCGTGTTGTCAGCAGCTCAATATACATAGGTATGTTTTATAACTTTAAATATCGGAACAAATTTGGAAGTTTATCGGATGTATTACGGAAAATCTGCAGTTTATCTTGATCGTTGACGGTCTACTCAACCTTAAATGCCCTTTTTTAACCGACTTCAAAGAAGGATTCAATTCTCAATTCGATTGTATTTTTTTTAATTAGGTCCTTACATTTGAAATTGATGTTTTGTCGTACTCCCTACTTTAATCTAAAATATCTCCAGGTTGGTTAGGAATACCAATTTCAAATTTATACAGCTATATTACTCATGGCTTTGAGATTTGGAAACTGTAATTCGTTTGTTTTTTCTTCATTGTTTTTTTTTTTCGTTATACAAAATGCAAAACTTGAAATATGTATCGCGTTATTTACGAGTAGGTACGACTTCCATCGTAACACCAGTACTGCAAACGCCTCGAAGGATTAATGATGTGTATGGTGGCGGTGTCGTAAATTTCGATCTGCAGAACAAGCCCCGGGGACGGCCGGAGATCAAAGTTGACAAAAAAGAATTGAAGGCTATTGTGAAAGCGGATCAATGGCAAACCTTCCGCAATCCGAGTTAGCTGCAGGCTGCGGCGTTAGTGGTAAAACTGTTTTAATCCATTTGACGAAAATTGGAAAGGTGAAAAAAATTGAAAGGTGGGTAAGTATCTCATGAATTGAGTGTAACCGACAAACGCGCGTCGACTGCAGGGTTAAAGCGTGTTCGCACTAGGCTAGTAAATTAGTATAGTAGCGAGTAATTTAGTAGCTAAAATAACCGCTACTATTAAAAAATCGTTCGCACCTTGCTTTAGTACAGTTTATAAGTGAGTAGCGTTTCGTAACATGAACAGCCTACAACGCAATAAAGTAAATGAACGATTAAGCTAATCGTAATGGCTATTTCAGAAGAGTGGAATGAGGAAATTTGTTTGATCAACAAAATAAGGTATTCCACATACATTCGTATTTGGAATTGTTTCTCTCTAGGCTAATTCAACAGGTTCGGAAATGTTTAGTCGGTGAACCAATGAGCGCACCGCTCGCCACGAACGCGTGGTGAGGGGTGCTACTCGCCCGTTGAAAATAGAAAAAAAATTATCGACTTGACTAAATCACTTACTGAACTACTCGACTGCATTTTCATTGTTCATACATGTTTAGTCACTAAATTACTACTAAGACTAATACACAAGCCAGGTGCGAACTACAACTACAACTGGCACAATAATGAAGAGATTTTAAATAGAATCATTAGCTGTAATGAAAAATGGATCCTATACAATAATCGGAAATACTCATCGCAATGGCTGAACCCTGGCGAACCAGCCAAATCCTGCCCCAAGCGAAAGTTGACACAAAAAAATTACTTTTCTAAAAAAAACAATAGAGGAAAAACAATTATTGAATTACGGTTTGCAGAACGCAAAAGCGTGAGTAAATAGCGGTATAAATTTAAAATTAGAATTCTTAACCAAAGAGGAGACATTTGAGATCAAAGTGGCCAGTACGACATACAGTACAGACATCAAAAGAACCTAATATGTACCTTTTTTAGGGTTCCGTAAAACGTAAAAACGGAACCCTTATAGATTCGTCATGTCTGTCTGTCCGTCCGTATGTCACTGCCACTTTTTGCCGAAACAATGAGAACTACACTATTGAAACTTGTGATGTAGATGTATTCTTTGAACCGCATTAAGAAATTTTACAAAAAAAGAAAATAAAGAAAAATTAGGGTTGCCCCCCATACTTAGAACTGAAACTCAAAAAAAAAATTTTCATCATACCTACACGTGTGGGATGTCTATCGATAGGTCTTTAAAAATGATGTCGAGGTTTCTAATATAGTTTTTGTCTACACTGAATAATTTGCGCGAGAGACACTTCCAAAATGGTAAAATGTGTGCTCCCCCCCCCCCCCCTTCTATATTCAATTTTAATATTTATGTAACGGAATCTTTGAACGTGATTTTCACCACTTTTTAAACAACGGATTGACTTTAAACTACACACTTATCAAGAACCGATGACTATCTTAATATGATTTGTACAGTATTTCCCCGTAACCTTTCATCCTCATCACGTTCTTCATGATTCATAATTTCGTTTACTTTTCATTTATTACTTTTCGTTTGTATACTTTTCCAACTAAATAAGGTTCAAAAGCAGCAAAGGTGAAACTGTGACGTATGTCACTATCCGATGTTGAAGGGCCGTAGTCGAATGACCAATGACCGAGCAGGGAGGACGATGAAATTAACGTTACGGTCTTCCAGTCTTCCATCCCTCTTTCTTGTGAACACAAGAAAGAGATGCACGATGCTCTACGATGTCTAAAAATTCGGTCTCCAGGCCCGCGATAAAAGCTATGCAATAGCTTAAAAGTTTTTTACTTTTCATGTGGATCTTTTGTATACCTAAGCGTGTTTTTTTTGTAACTATTAAATTATTTTAGTCATAAATTCTCCATCGTTGATCGCACCGTAGCTAACATCAACAAAGGATCTACAGTCTAATGACAGCATCGACTCTGCTTCGATCACTGAAGTTAAACAACGTTGAGCACGCTCAGTATTGGGATGGGTGACCGCTAGGTCCGTAATATCTGAACGACCTAAGATATTAATTTATGTTAACCGAACTTTAAATATTAACAATAACAACTTTTTTTACAAAAAAATTAATTGACTTCAAAAGCACAAATAGGTATTCAAAAGCGAAAAATATGTATGTTAATATATTAGTTACTATAATATAAGCGCTACTCACTCATCTATTTGAAGGTGGTGCCAGTCAAATCAGAAAGCTCGTAGATAGATAGACTATGTACGTAGTAAGTAGGCATAAATATGTAAGTTGTATCCATCTACTACTTGTAAGACTTGGCTGGCACCGACTTCAAATAGATGAGAGAGTAGCGCTTATATAGTAACTACTTATTTTAACTTATTTTTCGCTTTTGAGTGCCTATTTGTGGTTTTGAAGTATTTTTTTTTGTATAAAAAGAGTTTATTTTACCCTTTTTAGTACAAAACAAGTTTTCAACAATGCATTTACACAATTTCGTGTTGACAAAATCGAGTTTCATAACCTTTGTGAAATCTACAACCGTGTCATCCAGACAAAATTGTAGACAAATTTTAGTATTTTGTTCATATTTCACAAACCACCTGGCCGATTTCGATAAAATTTATATGGGACTATTCGGAAAGCATATCCATCCAAACACAAAAAGAAATGTTGAAATCGGTTTGGGCGTTCTCGAGAAATCAAGTAACATACATAAAAAATAAATATGTATTATATATGGTGGTCGAATTGATAACCTCCTCCTTTATTGAAGTCTGTTAAAAACATGTTCGTTGTAAGAAAAAGGATGTAAGGAAATCGAGACACGCATTAATTAGTAACAAACAAATACGCTTGTTACTTCCCCTCTCCTAACGAAACTGTTCCAAATTTGGGGATAAAAAGTATCCTATGGCCTACCTCGGAGTTTCGTTTAAATTAAATCAGTAGATTCGTAAAGATACGTGGCTGATATATATACAGCATTAACGAATAACTAACTGCAGCTTTGACTCAGTATCGATTGTAGAGTACCCTCGAAAAAAGTTTTCATAATATGTTCGGTGAACAGAATTCGCAATCGACCTGTTGCATCATTACATACTAGCACCGCCCCGAGGTTTCACCTAATTAGTTCCCGTTCCCGTTAGTTTCTCGGAACAAAAAGTAGGCTATACGTTATTCCAAACTATAATCTATTTGAGTTCTAAATTTCAACCTGATTGAGCAGCAAAAATCCAAACTTTCACATATAATGTTATTAAGATACTTAGACAAAATTTTAAAAAACTAATTTGAATCTGACATGTACGCGAAAACGAAAAATTATTAAAAAAAACAACTTACGCTTCATTTGAGTTCGAATACCAGGACTTGGATTCGCTGTATCTGGATGGAGCTCCTGTTTGTACATTTTTCGTACCACCATAAACGTTTTTCGTACCACCGTAAGCTGATTTCGTACCACCATAGGCAGTTTTCGTACCGCTGTACGTTTTAGTACCGCTATACGATTTGGTGCCGGAGTAGGTTTTAGTGCCACCGTTGTAGGTTTTCGTGCCGCGATTGAACTGTTGGTTTCTTAGGTAAGGCGGTATGTATGACGGCGCTTGTACATCGGATTGTCTGTTAAAAAGAAAGTAAGTATGAGTTAGATAAATAGATACTCTTTAGTGACACACGAAAAAAAAAATAGAAAAAATAAACAAAACATAGTAGGTAAATTAGTGCGACAGTGGGCGGCCTTATCGCAAAAGCGATCTCTTCGAGGCAACCTTGCGTATTATTATTGTTCTTATTTGTATTATTGCTCTTATTTGAAAGAAAATATCGCATCGTTTAAAACAAAAACAATCAATTAAAAATTTAAATAAAAAAACTCTGATATTCAAAAACACCTAGCTCGTCTCTACAGTTAGAGAACTTCACTCACTTCACCCATTTCACCCACTCTTCAACCATTTAACGAAATTGGTTCATCGTCATCAGGCTGCTGATGTCTATCTAATAATAATTTATCGGTTCATCTGTACATATTTCAGTTTAACCTAATCGGTTGTAGCTATCTATCTGACTTTTATTGCAAGCGAAAATAACGAGAGTAATATCATGCCATTGTTATTTGCCAGTAGACCCTCAGGTGTCGGCTGAACGATTACGTTAAAAAAAATCAGATATTCCAGTTCTAAATAATTAATTACATTACTTAATTCTACTTACGAGTCCGGGACCTCATAGCTTCCGTAGCCAGCGTCAGTGAAAAATGTGACGCATAGCAAAACAAAAGCTTGCGTGAACCAATACATTTTGAAAAAAATATTAATCCATTAAAAAATAATAAAATTGGCCTGATGAGAAAATCACAGTCGCCCAGAAGGGGCAATATTTTGTTATAGTTTTACTATCAGTTTGCTGTTGAACAGGACTACACTGATCTCCGAGTAATTGTACAGAGTAATATCAATTATCTGTGTACCAGTATTTATAACAGAGGACTGTAGGCAGTGTACCACTGATTTAATGCTGACAGGATACAACTGATAAGCTACATGCATAGTGGATTAATAGGAATTGCAAAAATATAAAAAACATATTCCAAGTTGTTTTCCTTACCTACATTTTTTTAACGTTATGTTTTAGGATCTATTCAAGAAGATTCAACTGAAAAACTTAGCTGCAACTTGGTCTGAGTAGAATTTAGAAGAGCACTAAGTATAGCATAGAAGTCGTGATTGCTAAGGTATGCGTAAATAAATTGTATAGTCAGCAACATGAGTCAGAAACTGAAGATCGGACAGCAGACACTTGTACGGCACAACTTGTACGATAAGATACGGCAATCATTATGTTAATACAGATACTTCTTTTGCGACACCATCGGGAAATAATAAGTAGGTAAGCCGACATCTGGCAATAAAAATAGGATACTAACTCTGCATGCCAGCTGTGAGCTAAAGTGCCAGATTGTCCGCGTAGGAGAATCCGAACGGCCGTCGGATACTCTATTCGTGAACGTCAGGTCGATCTTTGATTTTTCCTACCGGCCGCAGCACAAGGCGTGGTAAGGAGAGATCGTGCCATCTGAGGTGCCTTTACGGTAGTCGTCCTACGTGATGTTGTACTCGATGAGTACGATAGATCGTAAAGTGAGTACAGCAACCATATAGGATGCTTTCAGATGATGTTTCAAGTATGCTTTATTAAGTAAGTATTGTTAGCTAGTAAGCTTGGGTTTGGGGCTTTTTTTGAGGGTGCATTTGCGTATGTGCGTCATGTTGTGTCACGACGTGTTATTTCGGGCCTGATACGACGAGTAGAGTCCGTACCGAGTTTAACCCCAATGGGCTTCTCCACCAGCTCAGCTCCGCTTTCGCAATCAACCATGACCTTGCGACTCCCAGCGCCCTTGCAGGCCCGCCTCGCGGGCTGACAGAGCCCCCACATTTGGCTCCAGTGTTGCACCGAAAACCAGCAGCGTGTCACTTCCTCAATAGGCCTATCCTATGGATAGAGTGCCAGACAAATACTCTCTAGGTTTGTAGAGCACCACGACTTTTGTGCTAGTCCAAAATGCGGAAATTAGTAGAGACCATTTGAAGCCAACTGCCGTAACAACCTTTAAAAGGTAGTATTAACGACGTCACGGCTTTTGGAAAGACAGAACAGACAGAACCGAACATCCAGACCGGAAAGACGGTGCATTAGCAGTACCTGTGAGTCAGTTTAGTACCTTTCCTCAGTTCATGAACTTATTGATACCCTTAGTGCCTGGATGATCCGGCAATACGACGATTTCGATTCGATCCTACAACCTCACGACTATAATATTGATGCCTGTTCCAAGTATTTGCAAAGAGTAGACATATCATCATCATCGTATTAATCAACAGCCTTCTCTATCCCACTTCTGGGTATAGGCCTCTCTTTTCCCATGCCATATTCCACGGTCCTGTGCCAAAGTAGACATACACATGCAAAATGTTTTTTTAAAGTTGCAAAATTAAAGCCCAGCGACGCCGATGACAAACAGCTAGTCAAAATAATATTGCCTAAGCAACGATTGCACAGATTGTACCGTCAATGGCATAGCGCACTAATCGCGGTGGAAATGCAGATTCCGCTGACCTTATTGCACAGGAACGGACATAAATGTGACCTCTTTTATAAATGCATCTTCAAATAAAACAGAGGAAGCCCGCGGCTATGCGCGTGGAATCCGTCCGCCTACTATTTATTTAGTTCGCTATTTCCACTAGGGATGTTATGGATATGATATTTCGGATCTGGGTACGGATATGAATATAGGAATAAAATTATATATACGGATACGGTTACAGATATGCAATAAGGTCGAATTATCCGTTAGTTTCGGATAGTTTCGGTTACGTACATATTAGATTGAATATATTTATAATAAGTAGTCAAAACTGAGCAAATTATTTTTTTCTATATTATAGAGTGACAAGACGTGCAGGACATGTGCCTGTCCATAACAGCACAGTGACATTTAACAAAAAGCAAATTTGCAGCCTTGTCACCTGAAAGTCGATTCTTAAGGTGCAACTTCGCGCTGAGACCGCGACACGAGACCGCGACAGGCATTTGACATTATGGCTTTGTATGGAAGCAAGTTCGTGCCGCGACCGCGCCACCTGTCTCGACGCGAGCTGGCGCCCATACAATTCTATAATGTCAAGTGCCTGTCGCGGTCTCCGGTCGCGGTCTCCTGTCGCGGTCTCGTGTCGCGGCCTCAGCGCGAACTTGCACCTTATCCGAAACTATCTTAAATTTGTGAAACGAATACGGTTACAGATATATTTTTATTTCGGATATCCGGTAGTTACGGTTACGGTTTCGGATCTCTATAACATCCCGGATTTCCACAATATACTTATCACAAAAATATCGTCTATCTCTATAGCCTAAATATACACATGGCCTAGGGTTATATCCTCTTATCTCTTTTGGTTTAGTTTAGTAGCGTTAGGACTATATGCAGAGTCCGTCAGGGGACGTAACTGTTTTCCAGTTTGAAGAGTAATGTTTAGAATGAAATAAATTTCAGAGCAAATAGGTTTAGTAGGGAGTAAAGATTATTTTAAGCCTACTATAAATAAATCGTTTATTTCCAAAAACACAATAAAGCACATTTAACATGATGGTGAAATTGCGGAATTCATATTTGACTGGCCTCGTGGCTTAGTTGGTAGTAGCTCTGCCTGCGAAACCGAGGGTCGTGGGTTCGATTCCCACCCAGTGCAAATATTTGTGTGATGAGTTCAAATGTTTGCACTGTATCTGGGTGTTTCTATGTATAATAAGTATGTATTTAAAACTATATAAGTATTATATCAGCTATCTGGCCGCCATCATACAAGCTTTGCTTAGTTTGGGGTCAGATGGTGTTGTGTGTGAATTGTCCACCAATATTTATTATTATTCTATAAATATACTAGCCGTAGGTACCATTGGGACCCAGACTAGGCTTAGCCTGTATCTGGGGCGACCCATTAAATTTCCAAAATGTTTCACGTTTTAAAGATAGCTGTTGTCAGTACTTACAATTAATATTACAATAGATAGTAATTTGGTAGTTTAAGAGTGCAAAGTTGCTGTTTGTTTAACCACGTGCTCAACTTTGATGATCGAGCAAGTGAAGGATTAAAAAATTAGAATCCTGAGCGTAGCAAGAGTATTAATAGAGCACAAGGTTACAAATCTTTGCATTTGAGTGCAACACGTACCTACCTACCTTACATCGATATGTAGGTACCTAACTTTTCCTCGCACCTCAGCGAGGAAATGACTAATTGCTTTGCTTATTATTAACAGTTTCAGTCAATATTGTTAGCGCCAAATAATCTTTTCGTCGGAAGAATCACTAATTGTAGGTTTTTCACACGTTATCAAGTTTCCTGTTTTTAATCTAGCATAAAGTTTTAAGCTTTTAACAATACGACGTGAAAACTAGCCCAACAAACATTTTAGTCGTATAAGTGGTAGTAACGTGATTCAAAATGCTATAAACATCGCACTGAAGTAATTTTGGCCTGTAACACGACTTAGTGCCTTTTATCTTTATACAACTTGTAGTCGTATATAGACATCGTATAAACTTCTATACGACTGCTTTGCAAGACTGTTATACAACTTTCAGTAGTATTAACCAGTGCGTCGCCATAATAACGTTTATACGGATTTTACCCCGACATTAATTGTATTAGAGTCGCGAGAACTACTTTTACATGACGATCGTATTAGAGTGATAAATTGCATTTCTTTACGATTTTAAGCAAATGTGAGCACTTTTACACAACTTTTAAATGACTCGATGTTCTATTAGTGTATAATAATTTAGCTTCTTCCGTCTAATTGTATTACATCAAATATTTCTACACGACATGTCAAGACTAACCAAACTGTAGATGGTTCCGCACAAAATGTAATTTTGAAGTCGAAAGAATTAAGTCCTGTGCAGAGTGTGGGTGTAAACAATATGATGTAGCTTAAAACGCAGAAAGTAGATCTAGTGGATACATAGTATTTTTTTAATGTTTGTTACCTGATTCCTCGTGAATGGCCGAACCGATTTAAAAAAAATATTTTGGGTATGCTTCCCGAATGGTCCCATATAAAGGAGACGGCCCATTTTCCATGGGCATTTGCCCCACAGCAAAAGTGCAGGAGACTTGACCAAAATTGGATCATTGTATAGGATTTTTAAAATATATTGAGGAACCGTTAAAAACATTGAAAAAAATTAACGCCGCAAGTAGGTAATCAAGAACGCGATTATGTACTTACTACTAAAAGAAGGTACTAAATTCATTACTTAGCGACTTACTGTGCTCAAAATAATGTCGACTCAACGCAGAAGGACCGGAGATTCGGCAAAACCACAAAAAAATTACGAAACCTTTGGAAAAATAACGAAATTCCTTGTGTTGTGTGAGTTTCGAACGAATCGATTTCCGAACGAATCGATTTCTGAACGAATCGAGTTTCGAACGAATCGGATGTACTTTATGTAAACTTCAACAGAAGAAAAAAAGAGAAAAAACATGGCTGACTTGAGTATAGTCATTAGGGTACTTTTTAATCACACCAATTTGCAATCCGCGCTTGGCACGTTAGTATTGAATGTACAGTTTGCATTATTTAATTATATGTTATTTTAACTAAATAACTTTTTTAGGTCTCCGGGGCTAATTAAGTACATAAACTTGAAACGACTTGGGGCAGAAATGAGCCGTCTCCTTTTCTCGAAATCCGTGAGGTGGTTTTTGAAATATGAAGAAAAAACTAAAATTTTCCGACAATTTTGTCTGGATGACATGGTTGTAGATTTCACAAAAGTTATGAAATGCGATCCTGACAACACAAAATTGTGTAATTGCATTAATGTAAACTTGTGTTGCACTAAAAAGGGTACAATAAACTATTTTCTACAAAAAAATTAACCGACTTCGAAACCACAAATAGGCATTCAAAAGTGTTAAATAAACTGATATAATAATTATAAGCCAGTATCACTTATAATTATTATAGTAGCGCTACTTACTCATCTACCATATTTGAAGTCGGTGCCAGCCCAGTCTAAAAGATAGTAGATAGATACTACCTATATAAATATTATATATTATATTTTATGGCTACTTACTACGTGCATAGTATAGTATCATTATCTATCTAAGTACTAGCTTTTTGACTAGGCTGCCATCGAGTTCAAATAGATGAGTGAGTGGCGCTTATAATAATTACTAGCAGTGCCCCGCGGGGTTACCCGCGTAGTTCCCGTTATTTTTCGGGATAAAAAGTAGCCTATGTGTTCTTCCAGACTATAATCTGTGTTCCAAATTTCAGCCCGATCTGTTCATACGTTACGGCGTGATTGAGCAACAAACATCCAAACATCCATACTTTCACATTTATAATATTAGTAGAAGTCGGTTTAATTTTTTGTAGAAAATAGTTTATTAAAGCAAGAGTAAAACCTTGCTTTACAAAGAATTTTGTTTAAGAGCTTACAAAACTATTAACAATCCTGGCCTAACTGGCCTCGTGACTTAGTAACTCTGCCTGCAAAGCCGATGGTCGTGGGTTCGATTCCCACCCAGTGCAAATTTATGTGACGAATGCTAATATTTAAAAAACATATATCATACACAACCTTTCAAAGATAACAACCTTTTCTACCTAACAGGTATGACGACTGATCCATTAATTTCATATTAAATTAACTCTCATTATGACAGTGATGATTATCTGGAACAAAATGTACTAACTTTAATTTTTATATCTTGCGTTTAAATTACTTTGTGATCATTCAAAGTTGGATGGGTAAGACCATTTTAAAAGTATGAATTTATTAGAAAATTATATTTTACCATTGGTAAGCCCATTAAATTTAAAGTGTCTTTTGTTATGAAACCAGTTTCGGTGATGTCACGTTTTTGTGTGAAATCCAAAATTGTGATTTTAAAATAAAGAATTTGGTTTTTTCACATTAAATTTTCTTCAACTAGACCCTAAAAATTTCGTTAATATGGCTGACAATAAACCGATCAGAAAGAAGCGCCCGGGATGGAAAGTCGTTTAAATGTTGTATTACGGTTGTGTCTTACACCTGAAATCGTATATAGGTATAGCTGGTAGCACGTTCATTAAAAATATAGTTAAAAATATTGCTTATTTTTACGAATATATAAGGCGCGTTAGCTATATTGAGAAAAGTAGCTTAAATCACCCGATAACATTAATTTCCCAACAGATTTCTGTACTTGAACATGTTTCAAAGATGTAATATATAGTTATGACGAAATTGCGATCACCTTTCAAGTAATAACTAACATAGATTGTAAATTGTCGATTTAGTTTAAATACACTACTTTTTATCAATCACTTTACATCGAAATCCCTTATAAAAGTCCTGGTGGATGCTACTTATTCGATAAAATGTCCTAAAGTAGCGGCAATTACCATCATAACTCGACGAAAAGAACATCTCACGACGTTTATACAACGTCTATACAACCACTACACGACCATGTAGCTCGTTATACGACTGCTACGTAACTCTATTAAGACACTGATTCGTATAAAATGGGCCTATTTTTGGTTTTTTTAACGTGATAGCGACGTATTTGCGACCAGCGTATAGAACCAAAAGTAAGAATCGGCACGTTGTGGCGACCTATAAAATGTTTGTTGGGTAGGTATATCCCCCAAGCGTAGGTAAAAAGAAAATTGCGCGCAAAGAAAATTTAAGAAAAAAGCAAACAAAAGAGGTTCCTAGTCTGAGTTTTTACCAAATTAAAAAAAGTTGCACGATACATTCGGCACCAATGAGGTAGAAGAAAGGTAGAAATAAATAGGTTTAATTATGTTTTTAATAGTTAGGGAATAGTAGGGAAAAATTCCGGATTTGCTCGTACAAAAAGTGCTGTTTCCAAAATATGTAAGGACGGGAGTGTAAGAAAATTAATATTAGATATTGTCGACTATTACTATGTCGAATAGTTACTACCTAATAGATAATTTCAACGTAAATTTGCGTAGTACAAATAATATAGTACCTAAATATAAAATGAAATAATTAGGTACTATTTGGAGACAATATTTATGTTCAATTATTTTTTTCGTGAATTCTGAATAGTAGGTACTTACATATTGATTAGGTAAACGGGTAACTCACGTGTAATGAGGTCGGTCAATCCGACTCGAGTTTCGGCCGCGTCCGGCGGCCTTTTTCAAGGAGAGTGTACGCGCTCGATGGCTTCCCGTTTGGCACAACGGGAAGCCATCGAGCGCGTACACTCTCCTTGAAAAAGGCCGCCGGACGCGGCCGAAACTCGAGTCGGATTGACCGACCTCATTACACGTGAGTTACCCGTTTACCTAATCAATATGTGTAACAACCACGTTAATTTTAATACTAAAGTAGGTACTTACGTTTATTTATTTCCTTTCAAATTTACTCTGATGCCTGATGCTAATCATCTATTTATCTACCTCAACCGGTCAACCCTCCATATTTTCATATCATATTGTTATTGTTTAAATCATGGCTAAATCAACTCAAACTTGACAAACTCAAAGTTAAAACCTTAGGTTAAAAACAGAAAAACTGAAAGTATCCCTTACTTTCAGTTCTAGCGACGAAGAATTGACGCCATCAAAATTGACTGAAACTGTTATTAATGCGCAAAACATTTAGCCATTTCCTCGCTGAGGGGGGATGAAAAGTTACGTGTTGCACTCGAGTGCACAGATTTTTCATCTTGTGCACTTTGATTCCTTTGTTACGCTCAGGATTCTAATTTTTGAATCACTTGCTGCACTAGTGATTCAATTTTAGGATCCTTTGCTTATTCGATCATCAAAATTGAGCACGCGGTTAAAAAGCAACTTTGCACACTTGTAGAATAACAAATAACTATTGCGCCTGAGTGCATGCGCGGTCCTAAGGCGGGACGGGCGACATGACCCCCCAAAATCGTAAACATTGCCTAAACTGAAAAGTCTAAACAATTTAATGGGCTATTTTTTATAGTCAACTAAAAGGCAAATACTTAGTGATGTCTCTGTGATCATCAAGGTCAAAACCGGCAGCGATCACCGTGTGGTAAGAGGCACGCTGAATCTTAACATCAAGTTCGAAAGATCTCATCTGATGAAATATACGCTCCGACTAAATTCTGCTCAAATCCAGAATCCCAATAACTTTCAACTCGAACTTCAAAATCACTTCGAATGCCTAGATGAGTGTGTAAAGGCGAACGAAATAAACGACAGGCTAGTGGAAACTGTTCATCCGGTTGGCAGAAAATTCTATCTACAAGAGCCGACGCTAAAATAGAACCCAAAATTTCTCCGATCTTACTCTAACTCTCACGGTGGTTAGGTGTTAAATGTGATTGCAGTCTTCGGTCGCCATAACGGTCTACAGACAGCCTAACAGACATAATATTTCTATCTTTCTATTTATCTCTACTTGTGTGCGACGGGACATACGCAGCTTCAATACTACTAGTATTGAAGAAGTGATCAAGTTGCACATTAAATATAAATATAATAAATTAGTTGCTCATTTTTGGGAAGACACTGTTTGCTGCAACAGCTAACGCTAAAGCAGCAGACAGGGTTACTTATTTTGTTATGTACACATTTTTTCTGGAAATAAATTATTTTGTATTTTGTATTTGTATCAAGTGGAACGAAACTGTTGGCAAAGGATATGTCTTTTGAGCAAAGCCAACTGACCAAACAGAGGACCGATAAAGGCAACATAATTTCGACGAAACCCGAGATTTTGGAGGAGATTGAAAGATTCTATAAACATTTATACTCCTCTACGCAAGCACAACCTGTGATTAACATGGCTAAAGACCCTAGACCCAAGCTGACCCTGATACTTTACCGAACACATCCCGAAAGTCAGTGGAAGAAAGTGTGGTCATCTTAAAAAAAGGTGACAACACCTTATTGAATAATTACAGACCCATCTCACTTCTGAGCCACGTTTATAAGTTGTTTTCAAGGGTAATCACGAATCGTCTCACACGCAGGTTTGACGACTTCCAGCCACCCGAACAAGCTGGTTTCCGAAAAGGCATAGTACCATAGAGCAATACGCTCTTACAGATTATACAAAAAACCAAGGAGTATAATCGGTCACACGGTACAGCGTATGTGAGCTATGAGAAAGCCTTCGATTTCATAAAGACCTTGGGCGGTGCTCCAGTCTCTCTAGCGATGCCACATCAACTATCGCTATACTGAAGTGTTGAAGTTTATTTACTGCAAAGCCACGATGTCTGTCTGATAACAGAACAAGTGCATAAAACATATCCGGCTACAGAAAAGCATGAGACAGGTAGATGTTTTATCTCCGAAACTGTTCACCACCGCGCTGAGAGATATTTTGAAGCTACTGAACCGGAAAGGATATGGGATCAATATCAACGGCGAATATATCACTCACCTTCGGTTTACCGACGACATCGTCATTATGGCGGAGTCGGTAGAAGACCTCGGTGCTATGCTCAGGGACCTCAGTAGAGTATCCCAACAGGTAGGTCTTAAGATGAAAATAGACAAGACGAAGGTCATGTCAATTGTGCATGTTGCACCTGCACACTGGTTATTGTTGGGAATACTAATAATATTTTTAGTAGTGGTAGGACTCTTAGCAGAGTCCGCCTGGGGAAGTACCACACCTTTGCCAATTATTCTACCGCCAAGCAGTAATGTGCAAACATTACTGTGTTCCGGTTTGAAGGGCAATGTTTCCAGAGAAATTACAGGGCTTAGAGATATACAACGTAGATCTCTGGGTGACGAGCGCAGTGCAGTGCTAGGTAATGATTTGGGCTCTTCATGTTCCAATAGCTGTGTGTCACTGTGCTGTTATGTGGCAGGCATGTTGCTTACCATTAGGTACATGTCCTGCTCGTCTCGTCACTCTTTATTTAAAAACAAAAAAAAACTACACTCGAAGTTGTCGACAAATACGCCTTCCTGGGTCAAAAGATCCAATTAGGTAAATCCAACTTCGACAAAGAGGTCCAGCGAAGAATCTAACTCGGCTGGGCGGCGTTCGGAAAATTACGGCAGATCTTTGAGTCTAAAATACCTCAATCGTCAGTGCGTGTTGCTAGTGGTGGGTCATGCAACTGAGACATGGTTCTTAATGTTGGCCTCAACACAAAACTAAAAGTCGCACATCGAGGCATGGAGAGAGCTATGCTCGGAGTCTCTTTGCGCGATAGAACCCGAAAACTCTTGAATGATGAAAACTAGATGCAAACTCTTGAATCTAGACGTGCTTATAATGAATTTGTCTGCCTCTTTAAGATATTGCATGCTCATATAGACTCCCCCACTCTTCTCTCCAGTATCAACATTAACATCACCCCTAGAGCCCGCGACTATCATGCTAGGATTTTTTCGTTGCAGGTTTACACCAATAATACGTCATTTTATAACCCTATAGTGAGAATGTGTCGCCAATATTACGAAATTCATAAAAAATACCACGACACAATTGATGTATTTCATAACAAAATGTATAAATTTAAAAATGAACTTAGGAAGATAGTATTTACGCCATATGTTCGCTAAAGTCGATTTTCATTATTATAAAGTTTTCAAATTATAAAGTATTTCTTGGTTGCGTTTACATATTTTAGTTATGTTATAGTTTTAGTTGCATGTAGGTATGAGTTAAGTTAAAGTTATTGATTTATATTGTATGTATTTAATTTAGTGACTGCCTCAATATTCTAGTTAAGTTGTGTGTGCATGCTTTGGATAACAGTTTAGAACATCACAATATTATAATTTATCTGATAATTAACATTAACTGTAATCTGTTATGTACGGCTAATTAAATAAATAAATAAATAAATAAATAAATAAATAAATAAATAAATAAATAAATGAGGGATATTCGCAAAATAACGAAAGTAGCCGACATAGTTCATAGAGTAGGCAAGCTGAAATGGCAATTGGCAAGCCACATCGCTCTCAGAACCGACAACCGCTGGGGAAAAAAGGTTCTCGAGGCGACCACGAACCGAAAAAGACCCAGTGTTGGACGTCCTTCACCTAGAACCATCTGTCCATCTAGAGCCTAGACGAACAGATGACCTCATAAAGGTCGTTGGAAACTGGTTGCAGATTGCGCAAGCCCGTTCGCTTTGAAAATCTAGGTGGAAGGCATATGTTTACCTGTTGATGTTTTGCGACCGATGATTAAAACTGCGGGACGCTAGTAAAGTTTTACTCGACATACTGTAACATTATTGGTGACCCCCCCCCCCCCCCAAATTTGAGGCTAGGACCGCGCCTGCCTGAGTGATACACTCTACTTTTCATCACTCACTATGAGAAAATAAAAAAGGAACCTCTCATGTTTTATTGTAATATTATCATGTAATAAAACCTATTAGTCCGATATCCCAGAGCTCCCAGACATCACCTATTTTCTGATGAATGAAATGTGAAAATTTTGAGTAGAGTTAGTAAGTACTAAGAACACATACTTACTCGCTAACTTGCTTAGACGGCCAATTTTGAGATATGGGATAATGAAGGTACATACAAACATTAGGTACTTACTTCACGTATTTTCTAATACGTGATTTTCACGTATGTTGTAGGCAACATCCTTAAAAACAAGGTTCCCATACTCCCAGACACTTTCCGTCAGCCCTTTTGCTTAACAACTCCAAAATAATAATTTAACTTCACTTAAATGTTCATGCTCCATTTGTAAATATGTTCGTCAGACAACTGTTTTGTTGCTTTTTACAATAAGATAGACCAATCTAAGGGGGCAATCATTCCCTATACACTTTTAAATATGAAACACAACAAAGATACCAATTCCGTAATAGATAAGGCATCATTCCATTATTATTAGTGGATTTCTAGTTATTGAGACTTTAAAATGTTATGCGCATGGTAATTACCTAGATTAACTTAATATTTAATTCAATGGTAATTAAAAAGTTTCCTATAGTTTGTGTAAAATAAAAATAATGCACTAATAATAATGTATGCACTAGTCAATTATAATAATACTAGCGGCCCGATCCGGCTTCGCTCGGATAACCTAGACACTGTCTGCAGCGCCAACTGCCGGGCTTATTTGTGAATCTAAACCATCCTCGAATCCACTTATACACACAAAAAAAAAACATTCAAATCGGTCTCGCCGTTTAGGAGCAGTTCACTGTCAAATGATTAAATTACTAAAATGACTATTAAAAAACAGGGGTTGGTGATAAAAGGGTAAAAGTTTAGGGTTGTATGTATTTTTAATGCCACATTACAAAAAATATAAAAAATACCTACAAAAAAAAAATAGTACAAAAATTTCAAAAAAATATTAGGGGTGAACAACCCTTATCACTTAGGGGTATTAAAAATAGATAGTAGCCGATTCTCAGACCTACTGAATATGCATATCAAATTTGGTAAAAATCAGTAGGTAAAGCCGTTTCAGAGGAGTAAGGTAACTAACAAACTAACATTGTGACACGAGAATTTTATTACAAGAAATACACTAGAAGTAACGAATTCATTTATTAATTAATGTAAGTCAAATCAAATCAATCTTATAAAGGCAAAATAAATAGTATGACCGGATTATAAAGCAAATAGGTAGGTATGCAAGAGAGGATGGTCAAAGGGATGTGATTCAGTCTTATCATTTCCAAAATGTTTGCTGGTATAGTTCCCCTGGATTTAATCTAGCATGAACAGCGTCAATATAAACACGAACATTTGAAGCTGAGAGTAAATGATAAATAATCTTCATTGTTCTCACCGTTATAAGGATACATACAATTTGGGAAATCAGTGAAACTACTGATGACCGTATCACTGAAAGAGATTTCTTCCAGGCAACCTTGAAACCTCGAGTTCGACCAAGCAATCTTGGTTTCGAGATATTGTGTACTTCACTTTCGCACGTAACGATTCAAAAACTCGTTATTATATTTATTAGAATATACTACCTGCGACGTTTCCTTCAGCTTTTATAACAAGGCATCTTCCAAGAGTGAATAGGTATTTTCTGAGCAAGCATGTTACCTACACCTTCGGCTTTAAGTGCATCAATGAGATGAGTTATGGTCAATCTTAAGAACTTAAGAATAATAACAAAAACCTAGACGCTTAGGTATAGTTAATATATACACAGGGCCTGATTAACCCTTAGGCTAATTAGGCTGCAGCCTAGGGCGCGAGGATCGGGGGGGCGCGCTGAAATTGTGTCTTAGCATGCACTATTCATCTAGCATCATTGCATCTACTCTACACATTTCAACTAGACCGAGATAAAACACTGTAACTAAATGCGTTGTGAACTAAAAGCCTTCAGAGCCCCTAATGTTGAGTTTTCAGATGACCAGTTACAGATGAGATTTCATGGCGAATGGCCGAAACAGCTAACTAGATGTGAATAAATCGAGTTACCCAGATGGCATTTCTGCTAGTATTGAAGGCTTGTGCGAAGGCATCTGAGTTGTCGCCTATACTGATGCGCTTGTTTAGACGCTCTCGCAAATTGAGCAAGTAATTGAGTAGTCGTACTGACCCTGCCAATTACACGACCATCTCGGCCACGTCCATACTCCACAACACTATGGAACGTGTCTGATCCGCAGGGTCCTAGAGTCTAACGACCTCCTCTATGATCTTCATCCTTCATACGGGTTTCACCGAAACCGGTCTACCAGGGACCCAGGTAGCAATTTTACGTCATGACGACGTCCATTCACGGTCATTTTCGACGTAAATGACGTCGTAAAAAACGTCCCACAGACGTACTAAATGACGGCCTAATGTCAGGTCTCAGCGACTCTGAAGACGTCATATTAACGTCTCCAGATAACGTCATATTAACGTCGCCAGATAACGTCTCCAGAAGACGTCAATACCACGTATTGTGAAGACCTCCTATAATAACGTCTATTAACGTCTTCAGACACATTAATATAACGTTATCTGAAGCGTTAATATGACGTCATCCGGGATCAATTTGGCCTCGATGCAATTCATCCAGCCACAGTCTTCAAGTAACTCTGAAAGGTCAACATTAAAAACACAAATTTGCATTGTAGTATTATTTATTATAACGAGTTAACTATCACAACTTAATTAATAAATGGAGAATTTTAATCCTTATAACCATGGAGCATAGGAAAACATATAAAAGAATTACTAGTTGCCTCTTGAGGAATAACAACACATTTTGAAATAATATCATAAACAGGTACAATTTTGTAAGCTGAACAGAGTTCCGAAACTTTAAAAATATCAATAACAGCAGAATCATAAGGATACGTATAGTAGGAATCATAATGTACAAACTCTTTTCCATAGACGAACAAGGAAACCTCTCCATTAATCTTACATCTCAAAATATTATGTATCTCGACTACTTTGCCGTTTGCATAGCAGTAACAATTATTAGCTAAACCAGATTTTGTATACATTGCAAAACCCTTATAAACAAGTTTATTAAAGCATTCATAAGCATTGTTATCAACAGGCGTTGGTCCTAAGCTATTGTAATAAAAAACCGCTGGTACCTCGTCAATCAGTTTTGGAGGAAAAGTAGATTCCATTTCTTTTAATCGTTTATAAATTTGCTGCAACGGTTTGTTAGGTGACCTAACTAATTTTTTTAACATGCCTAAATAATTTTCGAAAGGAAAGGCGGAATAACTGTCCAAATCACCAAATAAACGAACGTCATCACACAAATGACATAACATATGAACATTGTAAATTAAAAATTTCCGGCTATAAATAGTTTCGGAATGTCTTATGAACATTAATAATAGCTCATGTGCTAAATATGTACCTACTTTATTGATGTTTCTAGGGCTACAAAGAATTGTTATAGCACAATGAAATAACAAAAAATTTTCATACAGGGAGGTTGGAAGGATATTTTTTAGAACAACTGGTCCAGTATATAACAAAAACATCCTAAATTCGGTGGCTTTCCAGCGAGCCAACTCACTGATACTTCGCGGTCGCCTGTTAAATTCAACAGGTATACAACTTGCACAGCTAAGTAATTTTTCAGAAACTGCATTTACTAAACGGCTATTTAAACGAACATTTAAATCACCACCAACCCAAACATTTAAAAGTTTCCTCATGACTCCCAGACAAACAGCATGCATATAATCAATGGGAAACAATGAAACTAAATCTATGGGAAGCGTCAAAAGTGGAGATTCACCAACATGATGGTCGTCATCAGACTGTAAACGAAATTGTGAATCCGTTCTCCTACTCGCAGATACGCTTGTATAAATCACTCTACCTTGAATATACTCACCAGGTTCTACACATTTATCACATGATGAGTATCCACCATGGGATTTAGTACATTTGATAAAAGCTCTAGCTGGAGCGTCACATACAAAACTATGTACTTTTACAATATAATGAGTATCTTCAAAATTTATTCCATCATTAAGTAATGTAGACAGTTCTTCAACAAATGGCCCCAAAAACAGATTCAATGGTGAAGGTTTAGAGTTTCCACAGAACAGAGTTATTACAAATGGCTGTGCACAATTAAAGTTTTTGATCAAACCTAATATAGGCCATAGTTGAGTATTCGTGCTTTTAAAAAGTGGCAAACCATCAACATTAAAAGACAACAATATTTCACTATTTTTAAAGTTGAACCCACTGTACAGTTTTAATTGTGCTTGTATTTGATTTATGAGACCAATGTGCACCAATTCACCAGATTGCAAAGAGTTACTTGATATATTCATTGGCGTATTTAAAAACGTTCTGCTATCTCTAGGCAATTTAGGGCAAAAAGGATTTAGAATTTTTAGAAGACTATCTAGAGCACTGTGGGAAATTTTATGTTCTACGGTAGCCCAATGTCTTAATTGCGATGGCAAATCGTTAGCATCGTCAGATCGTGAATCATCATTATCTATAAAACAATCCTCAAACAATGTTGATTGACAATTTTCATCTAAAAAAATATTCTCTTTATATGTCCTTAAACAGTTTTCATTTAAAGTATTGTTGTCAATACTACTGTTACTCGTAGCTATAGATGTGGATGTATATTGTGGTGAAGATGGCAAATCACTTAATGATGGCTGTAATGTACTTCTTTGTATTTCTAAAATAATTTTTCGTTTTTCTGCCAAAATCCTTCTATACATTTGACGCTCACCTACTACATTTTTTTTCTTCCTAGAGGATGACATTGTTATTTTCCTTTGACAATCGCTTTTTTGCTCGTTCAGGTGCGTGCTTGAGCCACACCTTTATATCGTCTTCAATGTCTTTTTCTGTAATCCTTGGAGAGGAACTCTTTAAGCTCTCTGAAAACAAAAAAGTTTGTGAATATAAGAATAGCCCAAATGCCTGCAACGCTCTGTGGGGTCAGATGACGGGTCGCTCTCACACAGCGACTCGCGAGTCGCGACACAACTGGTGTTAAATATTATTTTTAACGGAGAATTAAAAACCGGTCAAGTGGGTGTTGGATCACGCGCATTGTAGGGTTCCGTAGTAAGCCCGTCGCAATAATTATGTGGACTTAATTGTTTTATTTTACCAGTTAATTGACGTGATTATTATTATATATAGCCTTGCCAAATTACAGCTTTCTAGTACTAAGAGTCTCCCCACCTAGCCACCTACATAAAACATGCCAATTATTAACCAGTTGCCAGTACACAAGGAATATGTATCTTTTGAAATTATTTAGGTATTTCATAGCACACTTATTTTGTATTATAGATGAGATCTAGAAAGAATAAATTTAATCATATGAAAGACAATAGACACATACCAACAATAAATTCACGGAGACGTAGCTCTGAAAAAGGCTTCTTCTCAGACCTTTTACCATAGAAGTTGAACTTGCTTGCCAACGAGTCTGACAATGTATATTTCATCACTCTCGATACTTTATTTTTTAAATCATGCCCACCAAGGCTCTTTAGGTAGCTTGTCTGTAAATATTAATTGATAGCAATAAACATCCACATATATCTCTATAAGTACACACTAGAATTAACATAAGATCCAACAGTCACATACATAATCTTGAGCTCACACTATAGGATTCCCTGTCATAGGTATCAGGAACTACGAGTGCCAAGGTATCATGACACAGACCTAGAGCAAATATTTGTGTTGCAACAGGAATTGAACCCACACCTCACATCTCAGCCCTCTAATCGCCCACTGTGAAGCAGTGGCCAAAATTATTAGGAATTAACTACACATAATGTGAGCAGAAGCTAATAAAACATAGCCTGTCAGGGGTAATGTAGCTTGCTATTAGTGACTGAATTCCCAGAATTGAATCAATAGTTCCGATGATTAACTCCTACATCCAAACTCACAAACAAACTAACTCATTCTAGCAAGGTACCCATGTAATAAAAAGCTTTCTTATGGTAAAGTAGGAATTAATTATAATTGCTCAATAGGCATTTCCTGTTTATTAAAAGTAAACACTTACCAGGTTAGCACAGTTTTCTGTATTAGTCAGTAACTGTTCCACTGTTTCTAAATCTTGAAAAGTTTCCAAGGGAAATTTGAATTCAGGCTTCAATGCATTGGTATTTCCTGCTCTGTCTTTCAAAATTGCTAGGATGACATCATTTTGGGCTTTTATTTTGGCAAGTAGTGAAACAACTTGGCCTTGACAATCTGGATGAAAAAAGTAGTATGGTAGGTATTACAGTCTATAATAATCTTAACACCAACCACCACCACCACCACTATACCAAAAAATAGAAATAATCGTCGAAAACTATACTCATGCATATAAGGTAGTATCTAGCAAAGAATCTAGTTAGGCAGCTATAGATTTAAAAAAATCAAAATGATTTTTACTATTTACCACAGTTATTGGAAGCACTGCTGGCAACAATTTCATCGAGTGTCATACTTTGTGAACCAGATGGTTGATCATGATGACTGTTAGAAGCCTTCTCTTGTGCATCAGGTTTATTCATCTGTGAGTTGTGATTTAGTACCAAATCACTGTAAATTGTGCTTGTACTTGAAGGTTCAAGGTTTATATCTAAAAAGCAAAAAAAAAAAGAAAATAATGGAAGGAAATATTATTATGTTCAAAATAATTTAGTTAATGTATCATCCGGTATAATTACAATTGGATAGATGTTTCTTTAAAGGCGGAGGACGAGGGAATTCACACCCTTTCTCATCATCATTATCATCTGATGATGAAATGTATCTGCTAGTTTTTTTTGTTTTGCGTTTAGGTGGCTTACTTATATAATTTTCCTCCTCAGTCTGTATATCTGATGTGTCTTCCACCAACTTTAATTTTTTCTTTGCCTTATCCAATTCATCTATAGAACAAGCATAAAACACCAACACAGTTAATATCAAAACAACATGCAAGTTAAAGTTAGTCACGCCATGCAACACACCCACGCCGTACAAGCTTGGTAGTCCAGCACTTATTAATCCATTAGTTCTATCTCATTACTAGTAGTTAATAGTACTGCCATTACTTATATAATTTACTATGCTTTTGTTTCTGTTTTGATATGGTATGGTGGTGAGATTACAGGCACATGAGACTGCAATGAACACAACACAATGCTATGTAGGGCACATTCTAGGTGGATGTGGGTACATACCCCCCATACATACCCCTGGTGGTTCGGTGGCCACCTAACCACCAGGTTTATGTATGTTATACAATGTATAATTATAAGACAAGACCAACAAATATTTGTGAAAACAAACAAAACCAAACACCTGTGAACACACTTTCTTGGAAATGATTACTTATCTGTTGCTTGCTTGCTGTCGCCGCTGCTGCTTGTTTACACACGGCGCCATGACCTAAAAATAGCAGTTCTGTCTTGTGATCTTGGGCAATCTGAATATTTTTTTTCTGTGCGCATCAAAACTGCAGTCAACTTCAGCTCGGCCGTAATCCTTAGATTTTTAGGTTATGGCACCGTGTATTTTTTTAGTTAGGTTTTAAAACACTAGCACCTACTAGAATTAAATTCTGGGCCAGTCTGTCTGTGCCCAGGCTTAAAGCATGGTAAAGTTAACTGCCCTCAAGCCACCAGCTGCTAAAATAGTTGTGTGTGGTAGTGTTACACTACCTACTCATAAAAAAAACTTACCAGTCTGATAGAAAACTCTATCGATCTCGTATAGTTTCCATTGTTCATTTGGAGACGAACACCTCTGTAGAAGTTTATCAAATGCTTTCGCCTCCTTTACGGGAGGCCAATAGATTTCTCTTTTTTTAGGTGTTATCCATTTATTGATGACCACAGCCACAGTGCCACCCTCACTCTCCGCGAACTGAACGACACTATACATAATTTACAATCCTTTTATGTGCTGTGATACGTACTATAACAACAGCAAGAAAAAAACATGAGAATTTACACATTTGTTTGACACAGAGAATTGAGAAAGAAAAAAAGCGCGGGATACCAACCAACCGTCAACGCGTTCGTTCGTTCCGTTCCGAAATAAACAAAAGCAAACAAAAATATATTTTTTTTACTTTTTAAATATTTATATTTTTAATCAGCCTTTTCTATCTTATATTGGTTCTTTCTAATGTTTGATGATAGACTAATAGCTGAATTTCTTTTCATTGAGTTACATAACAAATACAAATGTAAAAAATAATAATTTAATAAAATAATAACAAACAACATGCTATCAATGCGTTCCGTTCCTCGCAGATTGGAAGAAAGATAAACTCTGGTGATAATTTTTAAATTATTAAAATGGACTATTTACTGTCGAGTTAAAGTTTTTACAGAGTACCTATATTTTAATACAAAAAAACGTTCGCTAGCCGCATGATAGTTATGTTGTTAGAGCTAATTTAATCGTGCCTGCTTGAGCATGGTAGGCACCTGTTGTACTCTCCTAGAATAAAATTATGTTTCTTTTCTTGGATAATGGCATACCTAGCTCATATACCTACCTTACTTAATTAGGTTTTATTCTGATTCCCATAATAATAATAATATGCTTGAATGTCCATAGCATCATAAGTAGGTTCCCGTTTATTCTGCTAGTCAAACGAATGGAAGTCAGTGGTGGATGTTTCTGTAGGTATCGAGGCGGCTCAAGACCGCTCGTCGTGGCATTTCTATGTATATGGGGCCTGTCCAGCAGTGGACTTCTAACTAAAAGTGTTTGTACAAACCTACTTACAGAAAATAAATCATTTATCATTTAAACTGATAATTTATTTAATGACGATGAATATTAATTTTATCGGTTGCAATTAGGTACCTACCTTAACACGTTCGCAGTCCAGTGTACCCTATGCGGTACACGCGGAGCGATTCCGCCGAGTCCGTGTACCCTATGCGGTACACGAGGCCACTATAACTATATGGGCTCTGCAGCCACGGACTTATGAAATTTGTTAGTGTATCGTTCCTGGACTTGTGACAAGGGTTCTATTAGACAAGAAAAACCAAAAACATGACTTATTTTTTTTATATAATGTTTTCACAGTACAAAATGAAACGAGTTAGTAGAAATATATAATGTTTTATTGGTGAACTGTAACTTTAGGAAAACAATCAATACATATGCCTTTTTACATTTTTTACATTGTGATGACACCCTTTTAGCTTTGGCGCGTGCATACGAAGTGAGTCTTCCTTCGTCGTGTTTTAAGTCCGTGTACCGCCCGGTGTACACGAGCAAAGTCGGGGCACGGGCCTTTATTTTAACATAATTATGCATCAGTTGTGACGTTTGCATCGACTAATGGTCAAAAGTAATGAAAATGATATTGGACTTATGGCGTTGTCGGAAACTTTTGTATTGGGACTGCGAACGTGTTAAGCAGGTATTAAGTAGTACCTACGTGTTAGAGCATTCCTTTAGATGCACTAAATAAATAGTACGTAGGTAAGTACACTACGGCCGAAATATCTTGGCGAGTCTGTACATAGACACTACGAACTTTCGCCATTGACCCTAAATGTAGGTACGTTCCTACGGCGTCTTATTAATGAACAACACAGGGCGTCACAGAATGGAACCCAAATGGACGTTGCTAGGGCGTCTTATTAGGGAACAACACAGGACGTCACAGAATAGACCGTAAATGGACGTTGCTAGGACATATAATACATGACCAACACAGGACGTCACAGAACTGACCCTAAATGCACGTTGCTACGGCGTCTTATTAATGACCAACATAGGACGTCACAGTTGACCCCAAATGGCCGTTGCTAGGGCGTCTTATTATTGACCAACACAGGAGGTCACAGAATTGACCGTAAATGGACGTTGCTAGGACGTATAATACATGACCAACACAGGACGTCACAGAATTGACCCTAAATGCACGTTGCTACGCCGTCTTACTAATGACCAACACAGGACGTCACAGTTGACCCCAAATGGACGTTGCTAGGGCGTCTTATTATTGACCAACACAGGACGTCACGGAATTGACCGTAAATGGACGTTACTAGGACGTAACATTCACGACCAACACAGGACGTCACAGAATTGACCTTATATGGACGTTGCTACGTCGTCCAGACGTTAAAATGACGTCAGTGTGACGTACTTATTTGACGAATAAACTACGGACCCTAATATGACCTTAGGATGACGTCATTTTTTCGTCGCAGACGTCATTTTGCTACCTGGGGATATTTTAGCGTACATCACTCACATATCCGTAGTGAGGCTATCGAAAAATACGGGTAAGCCCCGGGATATCTCGAAGGCTTTCGACAGGGTTTGGCACGATAGCCTTATAAGAAAAAGCTTAATGCTTATGGTTTGTCTCCTGGTTTTATGGATTCACACCAATATACTTTTTGAAGGCTCAGTGGAGTGGTCATTGATTCCTGCGTGTTGGATCAAATTGTCAATCAATGCCAGAGTAACTCAAGGGTCGGTGCTCTCTGCAACGCTATTTCTGCTGTATACCGATGATCTGTTGAATTTTTGGGCACGCAGATGACAGCACCGACGTAAAAAACACATAGCGCGAGAGCCGGTGCCCAAAAAGAAGTCCACTTCATACTTCATACTTCACTTCATACTTCATGTGACTCCTACTTTTCGAAGTGTATCTGTTTCGGTTACTGACTCAGCTTTTGAGCGTTACTTTGAGATCTATGCTTCTCTTTAACTCTTTCATCAAGTACAAGGCTAAATTCATCATCAGCCTTTGTTCGTCCACAGCTGGACATAGGCTTCACCCATAATATGCCACTCAGCCCGATCCTCGGTCTTACGTTTCCAACCGCCACCAGCCAACTTTCGAATATCATCACTCCATCTAGTCTCAGGGCGTTCTACACTAAGTTTATCGATTCGCGGTCGCCACTCCAGAACCCGTCTACCCCAACTGTTATCGGGTCTACGACAGATGTGACCGGCAAATTGGCACTTAAGTTTGCTAATACACTGAGCTATGTCGGAGACTTTAGTTCTCTGACGAATTACTTCATTGCGGATGCAATCCCTCAGAGAAAGCCTGAGCATAGTCTTTTAATTAGCTCGCTGAACGACTTTGAGCTTTCGGACCATTTTGACTGTCAGTGTCCCTAGGATGTGGCCCTGCCTGGGCATAGAATGTGGCATCGGGAGACCGATGCCACATTCTATTGCTTGTGGTAAGAGCCCACAAATGGGGAACCGACTGATGCCAGTTAAACCATCACAGTAATGGCACAGTTAAATCTCGGCCGGTGATGGGCAGCAGCGTCACCGGTACAAAAGTTCTGCCCCTGCGGTCGCCAACCCAGTTTGGTGACTATGGGCAACACCCTCTCATGTCACAAGACTAAATTAGCAGCCAAAAAACTAAGTGTCCTCTCAAAGGTGCGAAGGTACGTCAAGTCTGAACAGTTGCTCATGTTGTAGGTACCAAGCAGAGATTCATTCTTGTACGGAATACTGTTCGCACCCTTGCAGTGGCTCGGCTAAGTACTAGCTTGAGGCCTTGGAATCGATCGAGAGACGTACCCAAAAGGCTCATAAGCAATGACACCAAAAGCTTGAACAAAACAGCAAAATCGCTAGCTTATTGGGTTTACACTTCGGGTTAAACAGGTACACTTCGAAGAGTGTGCAACTGAACTGCATGATCTTATCAAAACCATCTTGCTTTTTTTCTATCTGACTACTCGTAGCTCAAAAGCGACATGGTTTCATGATTGACGTTTTAAGGACGCGAACGAAGAGGTTGGACTCTAATTTTGTGATAGTAACGTCTAGGCTGTGGATTGCGATGCCTGAGTGGGTTATTCAATGGTTACAATCTTAGTCAAACCGAATTATTTTAGGTAAATAGGTACGCTTCATCGTAGACCGCATCTTCATTTAATATCAGGTGAGATGGCGGTCAAGTGCTATAAAAGTTGAAAAAAAGATCGATCGATCTGAAAACTTTTGCGTACTTAGTATGAACAATGTTAAAACTGTAACACCAGTAAGCAAAGTCAAAACTAATATAGGTACTACTTATTAGGCCGACCCGTGCTGGGGCGCGTTCTCATGGTTAGCCTAGGGCGGTAGGAACTCTTAATCAGGCACTGTATATACATAGTTCATAGTTCGCCTAACTAGTTACCTAAGTTTCTGCCGAACATTTATTTACAAACGTGACGCTTCAGGTCAATTGACAACCCACAAAAAATCTGTGCGTGTGTGGGTGCGCCAAAAGAAGTGTTCACTGCAATAAAACAGTTACACAGTAGAGAAGAACAATAATGTTACAATCGTCGATTACAATTTTAGATTATAAGGGTGTCTCAGCAAGAGTGCACTTTTTCATTTTAAAATAAAAACAAGTATTTTATGACAGAGTTGTGATATTTGTATTGTATTGTAAAGAAGACGTGTTCTGATTAAGTATGGAATAAAATATCCGGCAAATTACCCCCACGGCTCCGATGACAGGCCATTACTCTTTCATTAAATTTTCCATGACTTTTGCACAGAGATGTGGCTGTATCTCACCGATGACAAAATGAAGTCATGGAAAATTACATTAAAAGAGTACACTCTTACTGAGACACCCTATATAAGAGAATAAAAGGAAAAATGGGATTAGGGAACATTTTCAACCTAATGCAACCTAGTGCTGTTTAGTCCGGTTTTGCTATTTTCTAAGTCTCCTCCTCTCGGCTCAGAGCCGCAACCACGGCTACATTTCTGTCCCTAATAGCCTTAATTTTTGTAAGTTGTACTCTCTGATGGTCTTCGGGAATGCAGCCAACACTCGTCGTACGAACCGGCAACCGACTGATGGCTGTTGGCGTCGTCGGTGTCGTCAGCGTAGCATGTGAAGTCCGAGTGTTTGCCGTGAGATTGCGACGACCGCGTGGAGCACGCTCTCATGCAGCTTCATTTTTGCTTAGTTTAGATTGCAATTATCGACTCGTATCTTAGTCCCTGAGCTTCATGGATGGTAAGGATGCGTGACCCGGTACCTGACCAAAATTGATGGAATTTCGCAGGATGGAATTATTCAATTAAAAATTCATGTTGTGTAAATTTCGAATTTATTCAATAACTAGCTGTTAGTTGTTACCCGCGACTTCGTCCGCGCGATATAAATAGGTACTAAGGTAACTCAGGCAGTACCTATTTGTTTACCCAGACACATTTACTATCGGTTAATCGGTACTATCGATAAATCGGTTCAGTTGTTTAGGTGTGAAAGCGTAAAAGACATTCGTCTCCCTTTTCAACTCCAATTTCACCCCCATACAGTTCGAAATTACAAAATTGCTAGAACAAACATTCGTTTGCTTCGTGTAAAGTGTCTATATACAGAGCTTCATGGTTCTATCTTCAACGGTCGGGAGCTTTCATATTGACATTCATCCCCCATTTCACCCCCATACAGTTCGAAATTACGAAACAGATAGAACAAACATTCGTTTGCTTCGTGTCAAGTGTCTATATACAGATTTTCATGCTTTTTTTATCTTCGACGGTTGAGAACTTCCATACTGACATTCATCCCCATCTCAACCCCAATTTCACCCCCGTACAGTACGAAATTGATAAAACAAACATTGGTTTGCTTCGTGTCAAGTGTCTATTATACAGAGTTTCATGGTTTTATCTTAACGCTTGTGAACTTCCATATTGACATTCATCCCCAATTCAACCCCAATTTCACCCTCGTACAGTTTGAAATTTCAAAATTGATAGAACAAACATTTAATTGCTTCGTGTCATGTGTCTAGATACAACGATAACTCTAAAAATTACGAATTTTCATACAACCGTTCATCTCTTGTTTCATTCTTAGGGGTTGAATTTCGCAAAACCTCGTCTTAGCGAGCGCCTACGTGCTAAAAGGGACCTCCATGCAAAATGTCAGATTCCTAGCATTTGTAGTTTCTGAGATTCCTTGGTGAGTGACCTTTCTCTTTTATATATTATATAGATTTAACGGTCCCTTGGCCAGGTTTTAGTATGCGTTATTTTACAATACGGTAAACATAACAATTTTCCAAATTTTGCAATAAAATTGGAGAATTGTAGTAAAAAATATGAAGTCTTTTATTTCCATTATTTATTAATTTATTCATATAACAAAAATCACATTCAGTGTAAATTCAACTATCTATCCATTACGATACAGACCAAAATACGTTAGACACACCAGTCTTAGTAAAAGGGTCTCGTTTATTTGTGCGGAACCCTGAAAGATAAAAATGCATCCACTAATCCACCGTGGAAGTAAGAGGGCCGTATTAATCAAAATCACTCGCTTACGATCACTTTACACTATCTCCTGGTACGGGCATGTTATAAAAGAAAAGCTATGTTACTAGATCGAAAGACTTGATCGAAAACAGTCACAACGACAAAAAAAAGTGTGTATGATATTTATATGTGAGAGACGATAAGCGTGTGAAATAGGTATTAAAATACATAAATATATTGAAGGAATGTGTGAGAAGATTCTAAAACGTCATTCTACGAAGTGCAATCGAAATGAAGTGTGTTCATTCCGAACGCACTCCGTCAATAATCCTACTAATATTATAAATGTCATATTTTGGATGTTTGTTGCTCGATCACGTCGTAACACGTCACGTCGGGTTGAAATTTGGAACAGTTCCAAATATTATAGTCTGGAACGTAAGCTTTTATATCCCGTATATCCCGGGAAAAGAAGGGGAATTCCGCGGGTAATACGCGGGGCCAGGCTAGTATGAGATAAGACATAAGATAGAACATGACGAGACGAGTAAGATACGTGGTTTCTTTGGTAGTAAGTCTGCATAAGATGCCGTGGGTTGTAGGTTCGATTCCCACCCAGTGCAAATATTTGTGTGATGAATACAATACTGGGTGTATTTTATTTACAATAAGTACCTATGTATTTTTTACAACTAAAGTAATTATATCTTGTATTATAGCATTCTATAATACAAACTTTGCTTAGCTTGGGGTTGGATGGTGTTGTGTATGGAATATAATTTTTTTATCAAGGTTAGTTAAGTCAAAACTCAATTAACGAGCTAGTTTTCCAAGACGGCGGTTACACTGTGATCAGAAGCGAGTGATTTTCATAATGAAGGTCCAGATCGTTCGCTCCGTAAAGCTACGAGGTTTCCTCATTATCTAGAGAGTCCGTGTCGTTGGTGACGTCATTATCTTCGTTCAATCTCTCTTCTTCTTCTCTCTGTTTCTGCTTGCGGAGAACTTCTGAGAGGTACTTGCAGCGCTGCATGCATTCCTCCTGCAAACATGAATGATTTTTTATTAGTACTTTTATAAGCCAAATTGTTTTCTGGCGATGCGTGAGAACTTCGCGTAGAATTTAGAAATTTAATTTAGAGTATTTTGTAGTGGTGTGAAGATTGTGATGCGGTATTTTTCTAGATCGTAAGTTCACTTTGGACGGCCATTTGCCGTTATACGACAATGCAGTCTACGAAGGACCTCATTTACCTAAAAAAAATCGAATTCATCGGATCGGATAAGCAATTTTTTTCCCGTGTTTGTTACATTTTTCATTCGTTTTGTTCTTGCTCTTGTTGATAGTAGCGTAATGTTAAATAGCCTACAGTAAAGTAGTGCGACAGTGGTAGTGGGTAGTTGTTTCGTGGCGTACCTTCGTCTTCCCGGGCACGGCGCCGGCGATCTTCTGCCAGCGGTCGCCGGCGCCGCCCTTGGGGTGCTTGGCCAGCGCCGCTTCCAGCGCCTTCTGCTGCGCCTGCGACCAGTTCCCGCCGTGGCTCTCCTCCGTCTTGCGAGTCTTCACCTGCGCACACACACACGACCATTGAGATGACGGGCTCAAAAATATACCATTCTAATTAGTTCGTTAGGTAGATTGTGGAAAAATGTGGGACACGTATTTTTTGTATCAAATTATCAAACACTAGCAGCGCCGTGCGGTGTTACCCGCGTAGTACCCGTTCTCGTTGTTTTTTCGGGATAACAAGTAGCCTATGTGTTCTTCCAGACTATAATCTGTGTGCCAAATTTCAGTCCGATCCGTTCATACGTTAGGACGTGATTAAGCAACAATCATCCATACATTGAAATTTATAATATTAGTAGGATTTACGAAGTTATTGGTCATCAAACTTCCGGAGTGGGGGTTTGTAACGTCACTCTATCGTAAAAATCGTACCATAACGTGACGTCACACGAAACTTCTAAGCACTGTGTCTTCGTCATTTTTAGTTTGTGAAACATAAGAAATAATACGTGTACAATATTTTTTTATAATCTGACGGACTAATTAGTTTTTTTTTTTCAGTCGTCTCGTCTATTGCTAGTAGTAAGCTCAAGTAAATTTTCCCTTTTCGGTCCTGCGAATTTAGCCCTAACCCTGAAGTGAAAACTTCTTTTGGACGCGCCACTGACAAATTTTTCGTGGGCTTTGAATTGAATTCTAGTCTCACGCTCGGGAATGATAAGAAATCTTCGGGTAAACTCGGGACTATAGCCATTGGCTATCTAGAAATGCGTCAGCATTTTCCATTCGCCATCTAGAAATGCTGATTCACCCGCGTAATTTCCAAAGTAAGCTATCAAATTCTGAGTTATAAGTTTTCACTTCTATCGGCAGTTCCTATGACTAAAATGTTTTTTTCTAACTGGTATATAAGTAGTAGCTGGCGTTGAGTATCCCTACCACCTAACAGACTTTTGGGTTAGCTAGCTGTTAGTTGAGCTAAGCCCTAGTTAAAATCGAAGTACCTGACTCATACATACGTACCGAGTGCAAGGACTCTGTGTGAGTGCTATCGGAGCGTACTCGCATAGCGAGCAGTGACGCGTTACGACGGAAAATGCGAGGGGGCCTGGACGGCACGGCCTCGGCTCGGGCTGCCGCCGGACGCCCAGATAACAAGTTCGGCACTGCGTTCGTAAACGAAGAGAGGGCGCGCCAGCCTCCAAGACGAGTAGGTATCGGTCTCGTAAACGCTAACCTATTTGTTAGTTAGGTAGTGACGGCTCGACAGCCAGTTACTGTTAGTCAGACTCAAAAAAAAAGAAAGAACCATTCGACTAATCAAAACGCGAGGATTCCATAGATATATTTAAAGGTTTACGAAAATATTGTCCGGACGTCCGCACTTTGTGGTGCGTCCGCACAATGAGGATTTTTGTCAAGCTAAAGTCCGGATTTTATTAAAGCCGCGAACACACCCTCTTTGTACAATTTTTTTAGTCCAAATGTTAGAGTATTTTCTATGTATGACCTTCTTAGGCTGTTCCACGATGACTGGTGCCTCGGCCTCCTGTCCCGGCAGCTTGTAGCAGTTCTCCTTGAGCTTGGCGGCCATGTGCGTGACCTCGGGCACGGAGCGCGCCATGGCGGCCGCGATCCGCTCCCAGCGCTCGCCGGACCCGCCCGGGTGCTTCTTCACCAGCCGGACTAGCTCGGCTAGATCGTCGTCCGTCCACAGGCCGCCGGTTATCGGCGGCGGCTGCAATCACACACACGTAATTTAAGATAACATATCAGGGTAACAAATCATACAGGCGGTCGATGAAGACGTTCAGACGGGGAAGTCGCGAGATGCGCGCTCCCAAAATGCTATGTTAGCAGTTGGAAGCGTGGTTAACCTTCCTATACCCGCGCACTTGTCTGTGAGACCATCTAAGTAATTTTTTAAGATTTTTGAAGTGAAAACTTCTTTAGGCGCGCCAAGACAGATTTTTCGTGGGGTGTAAATTGATTTCTAGCGTCACGCTCGGGTATGATAAGAAATCTTGGGGTAAACTCGGAACCTTGGCGATTGGGCACTTAGAAATGCGTCAGTCAATGGGAAATGTTAAAAGGGCGTGGCTTCGACATCATGGCATGGCCATCAAGAAATGCGTGAGCCAATGGGAAATCCTGAGGCATTTCTAGATGGCCATGCCCTGATGGCGAGGCCACGCGCTCCGGTTACACCCGTGTAGTTTCCAAAGTAAGCTATCAAATTCTGAGTTATAAGTTTTCATTTCTATCGGCAGTTCCTATGACTGCCAATTTTTTTTTATGGTATAGAGCAGGGATCGCCAAATGGCGTATAGCAACTTGCACTAAAAGTACGTAATTTAACATCTCCATGACCATTGACCAGTAATAGGACTAAGTACCACTACTGAACATCGTTAGTTTTAGTTAGTTTGACGTGGCCTTTTCCGCACTTAGCCTCTTAATTGGGACCATTGTGCGCGGGCACTACTGAACATATCCAAGATTTACTGTAATAGCTAGCACCGGTTTTACTCTAAAGTTCAAAATTCTAAAGTTATAAGTTTTCACTTCTATCGGCAGCTCCTATGACTGCCAATTTTTTTTTTCTCGTACATTTACGAGTTCGAACTTTTTGCTAGCTGCATGATTTGGCTCTAAGTTCAAATGAGTACTAGGTAGGTGTGACTGACCGCGGCATGCGGCGCGGCGGGCGCCGCTCGCTCGGGCCCCGCCTCGCCCCGCACGCCGGCGCCGGCCGCGCGCTCGGTCGGCACGAACCCGCGCCGCTTGCGCGCCGCTCCCCGCTCGCGCGCCTCCGCCGCCGCGGCCGCCTCGCGCGTCGCGCGCGCTCGCTCCTCCTCCTCCCTGTAACACACAACACCTCACTTTATAAACGATTCTAATAACAACAACAAATATATAATTACCTCCGACTACTTCGGATTTGAAACTTGTTACAGTATTCTACTAGTCAATCCCTTTCATTTGATACCATGATATTAAGGCAGGTTGTAAAAAAATATTTATTATTAAAATAACCTTTAGGAACGAGAAGGAACGCAGTTTTTAGAACGAAGTGACTAATACAACGGGCACAAAAATCCAATATTTTTCCATAATCCACCTGACGGTATGAATGAATGGTTTATTTTTGACCAAGTCTTCGTCCTATTAAGACAAATCCAATCGCTTTCTCTTCTGACTAGATGTGATCTGGTTCTTACCTCTTCTTCTGCCTTCTCAATTCCTCCTCCTTCTCTAGTTTCCGCCGCTTGATGTCGCGCACGACTCATTATAGCGCGGTGACCACGCAGCCACGCAGCTAAAGAAGTGTCCACTTTCTTACCTCTTCTTCTGCCTCCTCAACTCCTCCTCCCTCTCCAGTTTCCGCCGCTTGAGCTCCCGCACGGCCCTCGGCAGCGCGGTGACCAGCCACCAGCAGGCGCGCGGGATCTGGAACGGCAGCGTGTCCTTGACGCTCGGCCGCGGCAACTGCTCCAGTATCTCCGCCAGCCCGGCGTCGAACCCGGACTTCTTCGACGTCTTCTTACCGCGACTGTTCAGGATTTGCTCCTGCGGAAGAACACAACTAAACCTTACCACAATTCACACACGTATCATCTTCTCAACGACATATTTTTGTATAAAAACTTATTTTAGCGCACCACAGACAGATTTTTGGTGAGACATGAATTCTAGCGTCACGCTCGGGAATGGTAAGAAATCTTCGGGTAAACTCGGGACCATGGCCGTTGGCCATGCTCATGACGACACCTTCCGGTTTCACCCGCGTAGTTTCCAAAGCCTAAGCCTAAATTAAGCTATCAAATTCTGAGTTATAAGTTTTCATTTCTATCTGCAGTTTCTATGACTGCCAATTAATTTTATAGTATAGAGCAGGGATCGCCAAATGGCGTATAGCAACTTGCACTAAAAGTATGTAATTTAACATCTCCATGACCAGTAATAGGACTAAGTACCACTACTGAACATCGTTAGTTTTAGCTAGTTTGACGTGGCCTTTTCCACACTTAGCCTCTTAGGCCATTGTGCGCGGGCACTACTGAACATATCCAAGATTTAATGTAATAGCTAGCACCAGTTTTACTCTAAAGTTCAGACAGATAGCCCGCAACAAAAAATGCCTTTTATCTCATTCATGTGTAAACACAGTCTGTTTTTAATTGCGTAATTCTGTTTGTTTGATTAAAAAAAATTGGCAGTCATAGGAACTGCCGATAGAAGTGAAAACTTATAACTCAGAATTTGATAGCTTACTTTGGAAACTACACGTGTGTAACCGGAGGGCGTGGCCTGGGCATCATGGCATGGGTATCTAGAAATGCGTCAGCATTTCCTATTGGCTGATGCGTTTCTAGATGGCCATGGCATGATGCCGAGGCCACGCCCTCAGCATTTGCCATTGGCTGGCGCATTTCTAAATGGCCAATACCCATGGTCCCGAGTTTACCCGAAGATTTCTTATCATACCCGAGGGTGATGCTAGAATCCAATTCACAGCCCACGAAATATCTGTCTAGGCGCGCCAAAAGAAGTTTTCACTTCAAAAATCTATAAAATGTTGTATGGACCACGATGGTCATTTCGTGTCTTGAAATCACTGTTTGTAATAATGTGAAGTAATGGCAAAACAACAAGAATTGTTTCGTGAATTTGTAACAGTGTTGAACAAAGTTTACTCAACATTTGCTCTTATGTAAACATTGCAGCAGACATAATGGAAACACTTGTCAATAAATTACTGAAGCATTTCGAATATTACAATCAGTGACTTGAATTAAAATACTTTTATTATCATTTTGGTTTTACAATCAAGTAGGTATAGAAGATTTAGAGTTATTTAGTTATTACAGAGTACTTCAACATAAAAACAATACCTAATTTCTATTCTAATTAAGAGCGCTAGAATTGGACTAGTTAGTATTATTCTAAATATAGGTTGCATCAATTGCAGCAAGTGTTTATAGAAACATAGTATACTAGCAACCCTGGCTTCGCACGGGTGCAATGCTGCAATGCTGATACTAAATAAACTAATCAAAATGGTTATCGTAGGTTATCATACATATATGGGATAGACATACATATGTATGTCTATGTCTTAGGGATAGCCACCATTGTGAACTTTTTGTAGGCTTTTTTAAGGGGTACTATACTGCAGTACATTATTTGGATCTATCTCGTAGGGTTATCCAGCATTTGCAATGTAAGCGCAAATAATGTGTTTATTTATGACATTAAAGCTGTAACCTGCAACTTTATAATCACTAACTTAAAATGGCTTCAAAAGTGCCTACGTCGCAATCCAAGTAATTGCCGTACTATGTCTACTTGTCATGACGTTTCAAACTTGTTTAGGTTGTATCATTTCATTGCACAGTTCCTTCCAGCTTCATCATCAGATCAGCACTGTGCCATCATAATATTGCAATTTCATACTTTCTATACATGTATGCAAAATTTTATCTCAATCAGTAACCACGACTGTAGCAATATTAGATGACAAACATCAGAGTACAGGTGAAACTAAATAAAAGCTTGTAATAAATTAAAATTGAGCTTACAGCAGTGAACCTCTTCTCGACATAAGCAGCCCAGCTGACAGCATACTGCCCAAAGGTGATGATGATGAATAGGATGATGGATCCCTCGGCAAGCCCCATCTTCCTCACATGGCGGTAGTAATACACGGCCGATCGCCAGTTGGGCAGACCGTTCTTGAGCACCTCATTGTATCTAAAGCAAATAAATTATTAAAACAATTGGGATGTTGTCTGGGTCAAAAATATATCATCCTAATTAGTCCATCAGGTAAATTATGGAAAATATGAGACACATACTTTTTGTTTTTCAAATTAATCCTACTAATATTATAAATGTCAATGATTGTTGTTCAATCACATCGTAACACATGAACGGATCTGGTTGAAATTTGGCACAGAGTTAGATTATAGTCTGGAAGAACATATAGGCTACTTTTTATGCCGTGAAAATAACGGGAACGGGAACATGGATAAAACCGCAAGGCGCTGCTAGTAATTAATAACCACTTTAATATGATCATCAAACTTCCATAGTGGAAAATGTCACATCTTCGTAAAAATCATACAATGAAGTGACGTCACTCGAAACTTTTTAGCATTGTATGTACTTTGTCATTTTTTGTTTTCATCAAAAAATATGTGTTCAATAAATAATAATCGAACTGACAGACTAATTAGTTTTGTTTTGTTATTATGCCTATTAATTAATTTAAATTAACTGTTTAAATCATCACAACTTAATGACGAAGTATACACCTACCTCGTGTGTACCTCGCACGAGGTTTCACGCAAAATAGGCGCATCGAGACGTCGAGTTGCGGAAAACAGCCCGCCTACGAATACGAATACGTACCTCGCACAAGTAATATCCCTCGAAACATTATTAACATTTAGTTGTCACCAACTGGTATTACTCTTTAATACCAGAAGTACTGAATTGATCAGGATTATAATTTGGTATCGAGATAGATTACAGTGTATAATAACACATTTGTCACTTTATAGACTTGGAAAATTATCGGATCAGGAGGAACTATGTAGGTAAATGTGCAGGACACTGCATTAAATAGTGATGTGCAATTTTCTTTTATACATAGTTGCTTAGTAAACTATAGTATTATTTGATATCCATTTCTTTATTCACAGCTCTTATACAGCTATAGTACATTATGATATAAGTGCGGTAAGTTGATAATTACAGCCGAGGCTTTATTGCTAGCTCGAGCCGAAGGCGAGAGCTATAATTAGCAGAGGCTGTAATTATCAAAGCGCACGTATGTCATACGACGTTTTATAACATATTTGCGAGGAAATAAACAAAACTCTGACGACATTTTCAAATAAAAACAATACAGCGTAAAAAAACGCGCGGAATAATATTTACTTGATCACAGATCACAGCACAGAGTAAGTAATCACTATGGATCACAGATTAGCAATGCGCGCGCATCGGCGCCTTTTTTTTTTAAGCAACGGCACAGAACCAGCCGGTATGCCATTAATGATAAAGTAAATTAATATTTTTGTGTTTTGTTACAGAAAAAATTAAGTAATTTATGGTGTAAATTAATTAAATTAACGAATTTAATAATTCTTTATTATATTTTACCTCTCAAAGTTAATTTTATTCATAAAATGTTGACCACACTTTTTGACATAAAAACTCTTTACTAAGATTTAAAAAGGTACCGTTCGTTTTAGACGGAGCATATCTCTCTACCTAGTCTGTGGACGGAGCATTTTGAAACCGTGCGTTTTACATTACCCATTACAGCACTAGTGCGTAATAAAATACATTACGATACAGAAATTGGTCCAATAAGAGACCCTTTACGAGCAAATATGTTATAAATATTAAAATGTATGCAAAAAATATAGTATTTGCAAACATTAAGCTATTCCTTTTTATTAAACAATTAATTACAGTATACCTATACACAATTCAGATAAACTTTAATGAATGTAATAATAATTCTTACTATTCACATCATGTGGTACTTGAAAAGTCTGTTTAGGAACTTTAAAAATATTTATTTGTAAGCAAGTTGTTTGGAACTTACATTACAATAAATTTATTCTATCCAATATTTGGCTATATAGCAGATGTATGACTTTGAAAAGATTATTAACATATAATTGTGAAACATACTTCTCTCTTTTCCCAGGGTCTTTGAGTACGTTGTGAACAGACACCAGGTTCCTGAACTGGACGTCTGCATCGGGTGCATCATTCTTATCTGGGTGCAGTTTCAGAGTTAACTTTTTGAATGCTGATTTTATTTCGGCTGGTGTGGCATCCTGTGAAGATTTAAGTGGTAACTTTAGATTAGTGTTTATTTTACAGGAAAATGAACCCATCATGACTAATATTCTGATAAAGATGTTGCATTTGCTGCAGTCGAAGAGTGTACGATTGGCAAGACACCTACACACAAAGGTCAGCTGATAAGGAACACTAATCATTGATAGTGTCTTATCCAATTTACTATTAATTCCTTATAGTTTTTAAACTACCGTAAGTGAAACTCTACAGCTTTAGGATACATTTTGCTAAAGAGTATTACAATTATTAATGACGTTATTATTCCATATTGAAGAAGTTACGATGAGAAAATTGACGATTTTCCTTAACATTTTTAGTGCACGTTTACAACGCTGTTGCGGATATAAAAATAATTATAATGAAGTGTGACTAATTTCCATAATGTAGTCTGGGTTCCTAGGTAATAATAAATAGATCTTACTTGCTGAACTCCTAGTAATTCATAGAAATTTTGGTTGACTTCTTCGACCACGTCGAAGACTTCAAAGTCTCCATCGTCCCAAGCCGACACTGCTAATATAAGCGTGAATATTGTAAATACAACTAATCGCATTATGAATTATCCTATATTTATCAAATATAGTACAAAGCACCCAAGTTTTATTCACAAAAACTATAAAAATTGCAAAATTGAATTCGCAAATCGCAAACGCAATCTCGTTTGACTTTGACATATAGTAATTTAGACAGTTTGTCAATTCCTGCTTTTTTTTCAATTACAGAACATGTAATCAAGTATATATTATGCCCATCCAGACTCCATGAGGCGAGACGAGAGAACGCGAGGTTAAGACCCAATTTTCACGCGGGTGCCGCGCGGCTGCCGCAGCCGCCGCGGCCGTAAACCGCGTCGTGAGTTTTGAATTCAATTTTACATACAAATATGCTGCGCCCGCGCGCGGGTGCGGTTGGCAAACGCTCCGTGAAAACCGGCTCTTAGAGTCGGACGGTGCGTTCGCTTCCGCTCCGTTTTGTCGGTTTTGATGACTTAGTCATTAGTCATAGCTTCTTCTGAAATTTATAGACTACAGGCCCGTCAACATACGGGTCAAATGAAACACCAGGAGACCTATGTAGGATGTTAGAAGGGTATAAAGTAAAAAGATTCAGCACTATGCCGTCACTTGTAAGCTGTCCAACTGAGTGCAATTGAAGAGGGGGGGTTGCAATCCTCGATCATTTCATTCATTTCTCCTTGTCGCATTATTTTTGTAAGGCGTAACGGAATAATAGATAAGAAGAGGTATTGAAACTATAAAAATTATTAATTTTAACTTTTTAATTATTACTAGTTTGTCGGAAAAATTTACAGAGTACGAGTAATAAATTTACAGAGTCAATTTGGTCATTTGATTAAGTACGGCATTGGTTCCATACAGTTTAAATACCTCTTCTAATCTATTATTTCGCAATGGCGCATGGCGTACAAAAATCATGCGACAAGGAGAAATGGTAGAGGGTTGCAACCCCCCCTCTTCAATTACACTCAGTTGGACAGCTTACAAGTGACGGCATAGTGATAAATCTTAATACTTTACACCCTTCTATCATCCTGTATAGGTCTCCTGGTGGTTCGTTTGACCCGTAAACGGGCGGTTCGGTGTGTGGCGCGAGTGCCGTGGGATACCCCGGCTCGCCCTTATTTCAAGGACCTGGGGATACTGACGTTGCCCGCCATTCTGATTTATCAGGTGGCGGTGTACGCCAGGATCAACCTCGGCGAGTACGAGGAGTGCGGTGCCCGGCACTCGTACCCCACACGGGCTGGGCACAGGCTGGCAGCGGTCTCACACTCCCTCACTAAGTCCTCCAAGTTGACGCATGTCATGGCTCCGATTGTCTACAACCTCTCTACAACCAATTGCCTCAGGACGTCACGGCAATAGATAATTTAGATCTTTTTAAATTCAAGCTTAAAAAATGGCTTGTCGAGCAGTCTTTTTATGACTTTAATGAATTTTATGATTTCAAAATATAAGTTTGACATTGAATTTGATTGAATTTATGATTAAGTGCAACAGCACATTTACTAGAGTGCTCGCAATATAACTCTGCGCGTAGCAAAATATGGAACTAATTGACAGGCCGTCAACTTCTTATTTACGTCAGTCAACGTCAGTTGACAAAAGTTTGTTTACGTTTGGTGTATTTATTAATTTCCAAAATAATTAATAGCTTTTATTATGCCGAAAGTGATTAGAAGTGCTGGCCGGGGCTGGTTCTTGAAAATCAATCGTGGTTGTGAAGAAGAACGATACAATAACGGGCCAAAAGTGCAGTTTTCCAAACGCAGAGCTATTTGACAACTAACATGTAGGGATACCATAGCAATCAAATCTCCACCTATTATCGGCATATTTTAAAGCTGAGTGAAGCTTTAGGTTGAGGTGCGGCTTTGGGTTTGATTGTTTTATCGCCAATTTACCCGTGGGAAAAAATGTGTGTTTTTAAAATCGAATGTGAGAAACTAGTTATAAATGTTTTTTTTTTCACAATATACAAATCAAAATAGAAAACACAGTGACACAGCAGTGAAGATCAGCTGATTGTATCTTCCTCGCTCGGGTACACTCGGCGGTTCCATGTTCACCCGATCGACCCTTTCACCTAACAGCGGTGCGCCAAAAGAAATTTTACTTAATTTTTTTTTCAACGTTAGCTTGGATGCTCTTTGATCCTTAACTCTGTATTAATTACTGTATTTTTATTGTAGGCGTTTCAGAACGTACTGTCACGTGGTAATGGACAACGCATTATACCACTGCACTCAGATAAATAAAGCGGCTACAATGGGCAATGTAAAAGAAGAAAACCAAAAGTGGCTTAAGAAAAATGAACTAGATTTCGACGATTGTAGGACAAATCCGCAGTTACTCGAATAAAGAGGCACAAAGAAGACCCACAATACCAAGTAGAATAACTATTAAAGGAACATGGACAGGAACTTTTGCGGTTACCGCCGTGATTCATCGTGATTTTAACCCTATTGAAAAAAGAAGATGATTCTATGGAAGCCAATGACTCATTAAAAGAACGTTTATACGCCAAATTTTCAAATAGTGTTATTTATGGTCTCAATAAAAGATTTACAAGTTTAAATTAAATTCTTGTTATTTCGATGTTGGTGTAGGTTGAAAATGTCAGATTTTTTATAATGTAATAAACTATAATAAAGTTTTCCTGGTGGTAAGAGACTCAGACAGCCTGTACCAATTACCAATGATACTTGGTCATACTGAACCAAACCAGCACTTTGCAGTGCTGGTTTGTCGTTTATTACTTCGAGACATTCGTTCTTGAGTCTCAGTTGTCGTGTAGTTACTTAAATTGCTTCCTTGAAAAATCCCTTCCCGTACCTGTTTTATGATGTTGTACGTTCCCAATGAACGGGAAGGGAACCTATTAGCTTAACCTGGCAACATTAAGTACGCCACCAGTCGCGCGCAGACTTATACTGCGAGCACTATAGTTTTTATTTAATGACATATTTTGTAATATTTTTTTTTTGACATGTAAAATGATATTTTATTAATAAATTATGATTATGATGATTATGATTAAATTTTGTTCACGGGCCTGTAGTCTATTAGTCGAGCGTCTGAATTTTATTTTAAGCTAGCAGCACCCTCCCGCGGTTTTAGCCGCGTAGTTCTCGTTCTTGTTATTTTAGTGCAAGCATGTGCCAGGGGGGATCCAGGGGGAGGGGGAGGGGTCATGGTGGACCACCAATTTAAACGCACACACGCACTTGTCTTACAGTGTTGTGACTTGATCACGACTATGTGACCCCCTGGTGCCAAAAGCTGGATCCAACCTTATTTACTAATCTGCACCGCTGGACGAGTCTCGCTTGTACGTCACAAGTGAGACTCATCCAGCGGTGCAGATGTTTAATTATTTAGCCTTAGAGCTGTATTATAGCGAAATCTCATTTGATTCAGTAGTTCAAAAAGTAAACAAGTGTTTGTGTAATCGCATACACTTACCATTGGTTTATCTACTAAATAAAAAAACAATTTGTAGTTTACGATATTTTATTTTACATTCTTGAAATAGTTTTATTTTAAACCAACATTTGTTTACTTAGAATTTCATTTTAATCTTGACAATTGAAACCACCTAAGAACAAATATTTGCTACACCACGGCCTCACATCTTAGATACTTGGTATGATACAAATGAGAAGTGGAAATGAAATATAGAAACTTTAGTTTTAATATTCATTTATTTTAATTTACCATCCGATTGACACATTTACGTTACACTGTTACTGCAACAATGTTCATCAGTAATGAGAATGTACATTAAAAAAGTGGGAAGGAATCTTTTCAAAAAGTTGATAATTTTAATCAGCGCAAAACTTTATGAACCATAGAATAAAATACCGTTACAAACGCAACACACTAACAATGGGGCTAACAAAAGATGTGGATACGTATGTCTCTCCACAACGCATTTCCGGAGGGTCTACCGCTAAACTAAAACTGTTTTATAGAATTATGACACTTGGCTTAAATTTAGAAGACTGAATTCAGTGAAGTATCATAACATTCAGTAAGCTAGTATGGTAAATTCAGAAGCAAGGATTGCTTGCTTCTAACTTGTTTCTAAATTTAGTCAACTAATATGCTTCTGAATTCAGCCGCCTAAATTTACTCAAGCGTAATAAAATAAGCCTTTCAGCTTTCATATTGCTCTCTCTCTCTTTGCTAGTTAGGCGATAGAAGGGCAAGTCCGATTTTACTATTGCTTCTACTGCAGTACTACCGAAAAGTTAAACAGTTAAAATAAGCGTGATATTGCGCCGTTTCAAAACCTCATAAAGTTTTACGCAGATTATCTTAGTTCTTTTAAAGATTTCCATCTGTGGTCCCAACATCAAGATTACAACAACACAACATAAATACTATGCTCTTGGATAGTTCAATAAATTTTACATGGTTTATATATAAATAATGTACTACATAATTATTGTAAGGTATACTCTATTAGCATGTAGTCATGTTAAAACCAAGATATACATTTTGCCAGTACATTCGATTGTAAGTAAATGATAAACCTATTTTTTTTTAATTTTACCTACTTACAGCAATTTTATGCTTACAGACTGTTTTACGATTTCAATGAACTTAGATATTTATAAATTAAAGGGTGAAAGATCGTTTTAGAAGATATATGGTGAGAAGCAATATTGCTGTTGCATTACTGCTACTACGCTAATAATTCCCAGTATTACGGAAATCGTTTTAAACGTTTCTGCAATGAAAATAATCCAACAGTTAAAATAATAGATAATTAGATAAGAATCAAGTTCGTAAAATTTTATGAACATGAAATGTAGTATTTCTTTTTATGGTTCTACCTTTTGATTTTTGATGGTGATTTTCGGAATTACTGATACAGTTGTGAAACTTTTTATAGATTGACAGATAGACAGAAAGATGCAATTTTCTACTCTATCAAGAAAGAAAATACTGAATGTTTCTGGATGGAATTTAATACAGAGATAGATTATAGTATGGAATAAGACATAGACTGTGTACTTTTCATCACGGTTAAATACGGGTACTACTCAGGTAAAGCGTGCTACTGACGCATGTATATTCGGTATCTTGTTTGCTACTACGCAGAAAACAGATTTTTTACCGGGTAAACTCTGTACTAATCACAAAAAGCACATCCAAAAACGGCCGTACCGTACTGATTTCTGTAAATAGCTCGTCATTTAAACGAGTCGAGCTGAATGACACAGCTAAGAAATCAATGAATATAATTAATTGTACCCGCAAAGACTTGTCTGTAAGCGTTCTTTAATCATATTTGTATCAATTGACCATTGACACTGTCAAATTCTTTTTACTTTTTAGGCAGATTACCCTAACATACCTTGCAATATAGTCTGTATGAAATTTCATGTATGGTGATGATAATAAATTATTAGTTACGATGAATTGAAATTGATATTCTCAAGTACCTACCAAATTCGCGTACGAGAAGTCAACTCAAAACAGATTTATTCAAGAATCCAGAGTTATACGGGCGATGTAGCATCGAAGAACTATCTAATATGTATACTCCGTACACAATAACACTCAACTAGGTAAAAGGCTTATTACAAAAGGCTAAATTTAGTAACTGAAATCAGAACCAAAATTTAGAAGGTTAGTCGACTGAATACAGAAGCCAGTCAGAAGCTAGCAATTCTCACTACTGAATTCAGTAGCTACTAAAATCAGTCGACTAAATTTAGCCAAATGTTTTAAGCCTTTAAGTGTAAGCAAACTTAACCATAAATACTGTCTCAATAACTAAGATCTCACGATCAATAGTAAAAACCTGTAACCATTTCAACGACTTGTTGCATTCACCAATACACAGAGTTAGAAGCCCAATGAATAAAGTAAACCTAAAATATATAAATATATCAGTCAGTGGGCTGTTGCTTATATCCTAACTAGAATTAAAACTAATAGTTTTCTTACTTGGTATAAAAAGTGAACAAAGTGGACCAGTGTCCAATCGGAACACTTACCACAATGTAGTCAAATACAATTATTTTTTGTGTATTTGTCGACTGATGTTGTATAATTTAAACAATTAATTTATGTTGCACATTACTAAATAAATAATTTAACTAAATGTAAGTTAATATTTGACAAACACACAAATCATATCATCTTTCAACAAGATTACAAGTAATGGTTCTGTAGTAGTAGAATTCTATGGAGAGTCCACCTGGGGAAGTACCTTTCCCAGTTATTTTACCGTCTAACAGTGCAAACCTCACTGTGTTAGGGTTTTAAGGGCCAAGTTTTCATATAAATTACAGGGTATAAAGATAACTAATACTTTTACCAAATCTCTTCGTTCACTTTTTATCCCAAGTAATAAAAACTTGAATCCGCATCCAACCGTCTCACTCACAAGGCAGCGTCCACACGCTCACATTATGTAAATCTTAAATAAATACAGATTTAGTACACTTGTTCGAGTTCATGATACATCTTACTATACAACACCGATATAAACAGAGTCTAAAGTACGAGACTGCAAAATGCATAGACTGAAAGAAAAATACACATATCGTCTACTTTCATTATTAAACTTACCAAATGGAATTTTATGTAATTACAATAAAGTTTATTATATAATCATGTTACATTTGTATGCGGGAATGATAGCAATATTTTTTTTTTATGAATTAATGGGTTAGCCATGTGTGATATGGTCGGATTAGAGTTATTTAGGGTGAGGCAAAACAAGCTTAATATTATATTCTCATATTTACAACAATGTATGTTGTATGCTGTGGCCCTATTAATAGCAAGAGATCGCTCTTAGCGATATGACTGCGAATTGATATGTCTAGCTTGTAATAGTTCTTCTTTTCAACTATATTTCTTTTATAGAGAATTCTATCTTATTTTGGATCGCCTTGTAGTGTAAACAAAACTTTTATTCTGACTGTATGTAGCCTCAATTTCATGTGAATTGCCAGTCCAAAAAAAAATTGTCCTTTGGTCTCAACTGTAAGTTTCAGTCACATTTGGTAGCTTTTATAATCAAAGGCATCCCGTTTGTCTTCAGGTCAATAGACTAGTACTGCCAAAGGGCAGCTGAAATGTATGTCAAGCTTATCCGAACATGTCACACGCTAGCACCCCATCAATTAATTAAAAAATGTGTAACAACCACGACAGTTTTCATAATAAGACAGCAATATTTTTACAGAAATTGATATCCATCTTACGAGAGAGCTATCAGAACTTTATGGGCGCAGATCTCGATGGGGCAAATCCCGAAATAATTGTCCTTCAGTAATTCAACATTTCGCATATAATATATCACCCATTTAGTTAAATAAAAAAATTGCTTAGATATCACATATTTCAGAGAAGACTACTTCAATACTATGCCGACAGGATTACGCCGAAACGGTGTCACAACCATTTGGGACTCATTATTATTTCATTATATTTCATTAAAATATGTATGTTTATTTAATACAGTAGTTTTATCTCACGAAGCGACGCCGACGCGTCTTACTTGTGGTGACCAAGTGTAAAGATACGCTAAGGATGTGTGCGTGAAAACAAATACCTTCGCCCGCGTCTCGGGCGGTACTGAGAGCGTACGCTGTCGCACACATTCACAGTGTGTCTGTGAACAACGCTACCACAAGTAAACCTCGCGTCATGGTGTGATAAAAGTACTATAGTTGATTTTGGCTGTGTTTGTGAATATTATCTTCGGCGGCCCTTTACGCGTAAACCTGTATACTCACAATAACAGTACACTATTTTGGTATGTAGAAATGTTCTGTTCAGTCCATTAAAATATCAGCCGACAATAGTCGTCACAAAAATCATCAAATTCTTTCTCTTATATTTCATACTACTCTATTTTCAAACGGGAACCCCATTTCAGATTATGCAAATGTAGCAAGATTCTTGAATGTAGACACTTGTTTTTGTATAAGAAGAAAAACATTTTACTATGGAAATCGGAAAGTAGTCATTTGTCCTTCTGCTATATCATTAAAAATATTAAGATGTAGATATTTACATTGGATTGTTAATAAAAATTAAACACATTTAATACAGTGTGTCACAAGAAGGCCGCATAACACTTAAGGCGGTAATGGTATACATAAACATTAACCTTTTCTATGGAACAACTATTTCAATCCTAGAAAGTACCTCTCCTCACTTTTCTAATCATTTCGCTGATTGGGATAGTAGATTTTGTGTGGAGAGGGTAATTTTTTATATTGATATATTGGTCCTGCGGAAAAAGTTAGTAATTTTATTTTCTGATGAGTAAAACTACCGTCTCAAGTATTATTTATGTACCTAGTGCCTTTTTGTGACACCCTGCAATATTACTCTGTAACATTAAAAGAAGTATCTTACTTTCATAAACATGTATAAGTACTGTGACACAAATTGCACTGGAGATAATAGCAACGGTGTCAAAATCTTCAGTTGCTACAACAATTCCAGTATAGAGATCACGGTTTAGATGATCTGAAGACTTTGACTCTTCCATGGAAAAAAAAATCATTTTTTTCCAAAAAAAATCCAACACTTCGTCCGGTATTGACTTGGGCACAAAACAATTTTGAATCCAACTCGAATTCATAAGATTTATTTAACTTCACCAATCCAACAGAGATTTATTTATTTAAACAGAGACCAAAATGAAATCCAGAAATAGGCGTGAGGGCTCTGTGGATTTCCGATCAGAACGAAGTTCGATGTAACTAAAACAAGAAGTGTCATAATAAGTCTTATTATACCTTTTTCGGTCTAGGTCTCTCCACTCATAACAAGTTAAAGACTTCGTTCCAAATATTTTGATTCTCTGTGAATCGCGATAATTGCGCTTCAAAAATCACAGTTTGCTTAGTGTTGGATAAATATAGGGGATAATAGGACAAGAACATTGTCTTATAAAATTTTGCCCGGACCCCTAGTTCATAACAATAAAAATTCAATTGATATTGTCTAGTCAGAAAAATTGATTTAGCTAGATTATGTAGACCACACCAGACGTACGTACGAAGAGTATTGCACGTTCGACAACCAATCGATCACCGTTAAATGATTGATGGTGCTATATACAGATAGATTGACCGCTTGTACCGTTATCGGGAACGAGCGATATCCGATTCTATTTACATGGGGTGTAGGGTTGTGTTTCCGGCGACTAGGTGGAGAGATAGAGGCGGTGGTAGTCGTTGGCCCCGAAGGCGGCGTTGCACTTGGGGCACTTGCGCTGGCGCGTCTCGTAGCGCGTGCGCAGGCAGTCCCAGCAGAACACGTGGAAACACTTCGTCAGCACGGCGTCCTTGCGTTTCACCTGACGAAAAAAAAACGTAAACTAAGTAAAGATTACTCTTTATCATTTTACTAGCAGCCCGTTCCGGCTTCGCTCGGATATAAATAGATTACCCGACACGTTGTTTGATTTGAATAGCATAAAAAAGGTTATAATGACGCAACCTTAAAAGATTGACACATGCTGTCACGGACTTCAGAGCACGTCAGCGCACGCAACGATATCTCTCAAAAAGGAATATTTTTCCTCGTTTTTGTCACATTCATGCTCCGCTCCTATTGATAGTAGATAATCCTCGATTAATGGACTATCTTCCACAAAAAGTCTTTCAAAGTCTTACAATAATTTTATTGGCAATTGTTACTACTTTTAGATTTTTTTGTCTTGTTTGTTTCATTTAGTGCAATAAAGAAGAACGTTTCAACATCTTAGTGAGGGGGGATTTCAGATCAACAAGCACCCTCATTATAAATCCATTGGGTAGGATGTTAGATAGCATTGATTGGTATATGTTGTCTCTATTGCAGTCACAAAGACTCTTATGACTAAGATATGGGGTGTGCTATTATTGAGGAAATGCACTGAACTTACTCTGGCCCTGTTTTTTACCTTATACTCCAGGAGATGAGCATAGGGCCAGAATATATCAAAACTGTAAAAAATAATAAATAAATATTGGTGGACAATTCACACACAACACCATTTATCCCCAAACTAAGCAAAGGTTGTAATATGGCCGAAAATAGCTGATATAATACATTTATATTTTTACATACTTATTTTACATAGAAACACCCAGACACAGTACAAATATTTGAATTCCTTACACAAATACTTGCACTGGGTGGGAATGGAACCAAGAGGAAAGAGGGGTTACCTTGCATGAGGGACAGGTTAGCGTTTCCTTATACTCTCGTATCTCCTCCAGAAGAACTTCGTCCATGCTGCTGCCGGCTTGTTCCATCTTCTTCATGCGTTCCGCCTTCCGTCGGAGGATCGCCAATTCTTCCTGGAAACAAACAGATAGAAAATATAATCTTGTTAATACTATAGATGTGACTTCTAGAATTTAGAAAATGACTATTCCCTGACTCTACATTTCATGGGATTAAAAATAGGCTGTGTTATCCCAGACCAAAATGTATATTTGAAATCTCAGCTGAATCACAGAATAAATAAAGTCAAAGTCAAAGTACTTTATTCATAAATGTACAATTTACACGTCAATAAATAAAAAATAAAAAATTGGCAGTCATAGGAACTGCCGATAGAAGTGAAACTTGCTGTTGCCCTGGTACTGGTACCTAGGGGCAAACGCAACTCTTTTATGTTTCTGTTGTCCTGGCACCTGGAGATAAACGCTGGGCTGTTGGAGGTAGGTAATCGAAACTCTTTACTGTTTCTGTTGCCCTGGTACCTACCTGGCCGTTTTTACCCGAAGATTTCATATCCGATCCGATCCATTATCATATCCAAGCGTGACTATTGATGAATCCATTTAACAGCCCACGAAAATTCTGTCTATAGCGCGCCTAAAGAAGTTTTCACTTCAAAAACAAAAGAAAGAGCATACAAATTGTATACATTTTCAAAGTTTGAAATGACTACTTCACTGTATTATAATAATTATTGTACAGAAAACTGTCAAGCATTATATGAGTATAATATGTTTTTATAACAATTGTACTGACCCATGTCAAATTTTTGTATACATTTTTATAGGACTTTGCCATCACTCTCTAAAAATTCGGTGTAACTATAAAAAGTTTGATCGATAAGCCAGCACTTTAATTTGTTTTTGAAGCTGCCGAAACTTGGGGCAGATATAACTATTTTGGGAAGAGTGTTATAAACTTCAGGTCCCATAATGTGAGTTAGCTTCCGTGACCTTGTGAGAGAGTGTGATATGACATCCAGCTTGTCCGCGTTACGTATGTTTCGAGAATGTCTCTCTCCTCGCGTATTGTATGATTCTAAATTATTTCTGACATACACAGCCACCTGGTATATCAATATAGCAGGTAACGTAAGTATGCCAAGCTCTTTGAAATATGGTCTGACGGATGTGCATTGCGATACGCTAACGATGGCACGTACGGCACGTTTTTGGGCGCGGAACGCACGCTCCCAGTCGGCAGCGCGCGCGTATAGCTCGGCGCCGTATTGTAACCGAGAATGCACTGTGGCGAAGTAACACGCACGTGACACTTCCGCAGACACCACTCGGGATACTCGTCTTAACGCAAAGCACGCACTGCTGACTTTAGCACACATCTTGTCGATGTGGTGTTCCCACGTCATGCTGCGATCAATCTCGAATCCCAAAAATGTGGTGGTCTGTACTTGCTCAATCCTTACACCGTTTAGCGAAACTTTAAGCGATTTTGTATGATGGCCCGACAGACAAAAGTGAACGAAATGAGTCTTTTTTGAATTTAACATAAAACAATTAGCACTAAACCATGAATTTAAGCCGTTAATTACAATATTTAATTTCTCTTCTAAATCCTCAATTGAAAGAGCTGTTACTACGGCAGCCACATCATCTGCATACATGAATATGCCTGCACCCTTTACGGCATCAGGGAGATCGTTTAGTAGGAGAGAGAACATTATATTTGAAATTGACGAACCCTGCGGTACTCCCATAGACGAAGGCAGCGGATCTGATTTAGTATCGCTATCGCCAGCATCCACTACCTGAGAGCGGCCTCGTAACATGTCAGTCAACACCTCGTATGATTTCCCAGCTATGCCATAGTGTTTCAGCTTTAAAGCTAAGGTCTCGTGGTCTGCGACATCGAAGGCCTTCGATAAGTCACAGCACAAGACAGCTACTTGCTCTTTACGTTCACGGGCAGCCAACACACTATTAGCACAAGTACAGAACCCTCACTTAGCGAAAACAATTATATAAATAGCAACTCTTGCTGGGACACAACAAAGTTAAATTCAGCTCGTAATACCTGTCGCGATTTTCAAATAAACATTTGCGCTCTTTCTAACTCGTAACTCTGCCCCTGTCTAGCGCGGAGGGTTGTCGACATATCTAATAACAATATGCGCGAGCGCTCAGCCGTGCGTCCGACAACCGACTGGCACTTGTTCCCTGGGAGGAACGGTCTAGCTGTAGGCTAAAACCGCGCGACCTTGAGCGAGTGATGATGCACTGGCTGAATTCCAAAACCCCAATCGTCTAAACATAAAATACCACATTTATGATAATACTATTAGTACGATACTTACATGTAATCTTTTTGTTTTGTACGCTTCTGCTTCTAAAGCGCTCGTCTTTTCCGCGACTACCTGTTGCGCTTCTTTCATTTGCGCGTGATATTTTTCTGTAAAGAAAGAAAATAAGTAAATGAATTTGCTTCACCTCGTTCAAATTTCATATGAATACAACTAGAATTATGTATTTATAACTCGATATTTTTTTCAATTAAAGTTTTTTTTTTCATTTGATGAAGCAGAATGTTATCATCTGTGATTAATGCTTTTAAATATCCTCTACATTTTGGCGTAAGTATAGTAAACCAGAGTAACTGGCCCTGTGTCCATTTCCGCCTCTACAGTTGAGCGAGTATTCTACTCCAGTCGCTCCGCCTCACACGACCACGACAGTCGAGGATCTTGGCTAAGATGGACAACAGTGAGAGGTCTTTCCCCACCACCGCAGCTAGAAATGCCGCCGCGATGCCTAACGAATAGCATCGCAGCCCCCAATGGGCCGCTTCATCGTAGTATCATTCAACTTAGAGGACAGTAGTGGTAGGACTCTTAGCAGAGTCCGCCTGGGGAAGTACCACACCTTTGCCAGTTATTCTACCGCCAAGCAGTAATGTGTAAGCGTTTTGACTGGCCTCGTGGCTCAGTGGGTAGTAACTCTGCCTGCGAAGCCGAGGGTTCGATTCCCACCAAGTGCAAATATTTGTGTAATGAATTCAAATATTTGTACTGTGTCTGGGTGTTTCTATGTATAACAGGTATGTATTTAAAACTATATAAGTATTATATCAGCTATCTGGCTACCATAGTTGCTTAGTTTGTGGTCAGATGGTGTTGTGTGTTAATTGTCCACCAATATTTATTTATTTACTGTGTTCCAGTTTGAACGGTTTCCAGATGATTTCAATGTTTCCAGAGAAATTACTGGGCTTAGAGATATCACACCTTAGATCACTGGGTGACGAGCGCAGTGCAGTGCTAGGTAATGATGTGGACTCTTCATGGTCCAACAGCTGCGTATCACTGTGCTGTTATGTGGCAGGCATGTTGCTTATCATCAAGCACATGTCTTGCTCGTCTCGTCACTCTTTAATAAAAATAAAAAAAAAACAACTAAGCCTTAGTAAGCCTTCTGGAATGACTTTGGACTATTACTCGGTCAAGAACTAAAGACCCAGGGGTATAGGACCCCGGGGTGCGTGGCTCGGGAACCTCCATGTGGTGAACCCTGAGCATCAAACAACAATTTGCCTTGGTGGCATCTTGTTATGTGATGGCGAATCTCCGCCGGGGCTGGGAACTTCTACACGCGCTCCTCACCCCCTTGAGCAGTGCGTGTAGAGGTTGGGGAGGGGGACTGGAAGACTTGGGAAGGTTACTTAGTTGACATATCGTCCAAGTAAAATTCCTAACTCTTCCAGATGATGGTCCTCCACGAGCACTCTGATTAGCAGTGTTCAGTAGGCCGCCGTGCGGCCATAGAGGCGGAACCGCAGCTATCCCTAGCCGCGGTGATGAGGGTGGACCTCTCGCTGCCGACCATCTTCGCCGTGGTGCTCGACAGTGAGAGGTCGTATGAGTTGGAGGAGCGAGACTTGAAAGCCTCTCGCTCCTTAACTGAGGCGGAAGTGGACACCGGGGTGAGCCTAGAGAGTAGCCAACTTTGGGCTCCAACCCCGTCTCCACAGGAAGGCCTGGGGCGTTGGATGTTTAGGCCCGTCCGACGCCCCACCTAGGCCTTCGAGGAGGTGACGCGCCGCTGATTTCCGGTGCGTCACTAGAGCCAAATGCGGGGGTACTAACGCCCCCCGCGAGGAGGGTCCGCAAGGACAGTGGCAGGTGGGTCAGAGTCGTTGTAGGAGTGCGAAAAGTGACCCCGCGGCCCTGACCCCCGGCCATGCAGGAGAAATCTGTGGGGGATTTAGTCGGTAGGAGCACCATGTCTGTCGTCGCCATGGTGTCGAGCCCGACATACTCCACCATGTCCCTGCATGGTGGGCATACGTAAAATATGACCCTACGTGTTCTGCGTTAACCCTAAGTAGGCAGTAGGTTTGCAGGCAGGCAGAGGAGGCCATCTATCGTAAGTCCCATACATACCAGTAAATTACCAACAGCGCAGCGCCCAACGGTTTCACACGCATGGTTTCCGTTCTTGTTATTTTCTCGGGATAAAAAGCCGTAGCCCATGTTTTATTGCAGCCTAACATCTATCAGTGTTTTAAATTCCAATCCGATCTGTAAGTTAGATTATTAAAAAACTAGCTGAACGCGCGCGCGTTGCTACGCCATCTATCGAAAATCGATCGTACCAATTCAAATTTTGAACCTTTAAAATAAGACATATGCTGTCACGCTACGAAAGCTCTCAAAAAGGAATATTTTTTCCCGTTTTTGTTACATTTTTCATTCCTCCTCGGCTCCTGTTGATAGTAGCGTAATGTTAAATAGCCTATAACCTTCCTCGATAAATGGACTATCCTACAAAGAAAGAATCGTTCAATTCGGACCAGTAGTTCCAGAGATCCTTGCGTTCAAACAAACAAACATACAAACAAACAAACTCTTCACCTTTATAATATTAGTATAGATATTGTGCACGTATTTTTTTGTCGTCGTCAAAAATCTCGAAGACATAGTGCTTAAAAATGTTGAGTGACGTCAAGTCTAAATACGATTTTTTTTACTTTTATATGGAGCGTGTTTGCCTAGAAGAAACCGATTCACTCTCGTTTTGGAGACACAAAGATTGTAACCATCGGGGAAAACCCACTCAGGCAACGCTTTCCAAAGCCTTGACGTTATTATCACGAAAATAGAGTCAAATCTCTTCGTTCGTGTCATATGACACGTAGGTATGTAGAACACAACCTCGCATAGAATTTGATAAAATAAAAAATACGTGTCCCATATCTTTACATAGCCTGACGGATTAGAATATATTATCCAAAAGTTTTGTATGTTACGGCTTGTCTAGTCGGGAGAACGGCGACTGCCGATCCGGGGCCCGAGGATTCAGATCCCACGCGCTCCACTATCTCTTCAAATTACGTGGGTAATGGCGCTAACTTAAAACGGTGAAGGAACATCGTGAGGAAACCGACATGTACATAGAATCTTTGTGTCATCCACGAACCCACACTGTGCTATTGTGATGGATTATTATGGCCTTGACTATCTCATTGCGAGAGAAGGCCCCGAGTCCCATTAAGCTGCGTATGCTATCTAAAAGATTCAACATGTGGTATACCAAGATGCAGCTTAAGATCGGCGGCCGACTGCGCCGACTCGATGGCCTTCCTCTTGTGCATCTCCATCGCCTGCTGTCTGAGTAGAAGCTCCTTCTCGACGGCCGACAGCGTGGCCTGCAGCAATCGTTCCTTTTCTTCGAGGCGGCGCGCCACCGCGCCCATCGACTCGATCTGCTGGTCGCGGGTCAACACCTGACGAATCGATTGTAAACATTTTTTTTTTTATTTTTTTTTTTAACTTTTATAGGTTTACACTTGACCGCCATCTCGCCTGATGTTAAGCGACGATGCGGTCTACAATGGAGCGTGTTTACCTAGAAAAAAACCGATTCACTCTCGATTTGAAGACACATAGATTGTAACTATCGGGGAAAACCCACTCAGGCAACGTATTCCATAGCCTAGACGTTCTTATCACAAAAGTTGAGTCGAATCTCTTCGTTCGTGTCTTTGGAACATCAACCATGAAACGATGTCGCTTTTTCGAGCTACGTGCATTCCGATAGAAAAAAGGACAAGGTGGTATCAGATCATGCAGATCAGTCGCACACTCTCCGAAGTGTATCCGATAAAAAACCGATAGGCTAGCAATTTTTCGGCGATGTTCAAGACTTTGGAGTCTTTTTCGCACAGGAGTGTCGTTCCCTATGAGCCTTTTGGCACGTCTCTCGATCGATTCCAGAGCTTCCAGCTGATACTTATCCGATCCATCCCAAAGGTGCGAACAGTACTCCATACAGGAGCGAATCTGTGCTTGATATAATGTAAGCAACTGTTCAGACTTGAAGTACCTTCGCACCTTTGAGAGGACACCTAGTTTTTTGGCAGCTAGTTTAGCCTTGGACTCGATATACGAGCCAAAGTTGAGCGTAGAGGTCAAAGTAACGCCCAAAAGCTCAAGACGGTCAGAAACCGGCACGGATACACCTCTAAAAGTAGGAGTCAGTTCGAAAGGACTCCTTTTAGCGGAGAACAGACACGCCTGCGTCTTACTCTCGTTGAACTTGACCAGATTGGCATCGCCCCATTTAGACACCGCCTCAAGGGTCAAGCTCAAACGCTCGATCAGACTCTCTCTCAGTAACTGAGTTTGCTGTCCGCTGGCTCTCGCGCTAGATATGTAACTCTCTACAACGGTGCTATCATCTGCGTACCCAAAGATACCGGGCTTCAACAGATCGTTGATATGTAGCAGGAAGAGCGTCGCAGAGAGTACCGACCCTTGAGGGACTCCGGCATTGATAGCCATTTGATCCGACGAGCAGCCATCAATTACGACTCGTATGGATCGATCCCTCAAGAAGTCCGATATCCACGCAATGAACCCAGGAGACAAACCATAACTAGAAAGCTTGCTTACAAGGCCATCATGCCAAACCCTGTCGAAAGCCTTCGAGATATCCAGGGAGACTGCAAGTGCTTCCCCGTGTTTCTCAATAGCCTCACTCCAGATGTGAGTGACGTACGCTAGAATATCCCCGGTGGACCGGTTTCGGCGAAACCCGTATTGCTGGTCTCTGAGGAGGTCGTTCGATTCTAGGTACGTCAGGAGCCTGTGGTTTAAGACACGTTCCATAGTCTTGCAGAGTATGGACGTGACCGAGATTGGCCTGTAGTTGGCAGGGTCAGCACGACTACCCTTTTTGGGCACTGGTTGCACATTGGCAAGCTTCCAAGACTTCGGTACTAGCCCAGTTTGGAGAGAGAGTCTAAATAGGCGCGTCAGTATCGGTGACAACTCAGGCGCACAAGCCTTCAATACCAGAGCAGGAATACCATCTGGGCCACTGGCTTTGTTCACGTCCAAATTGCGTAGCACTTTGCGTACCTCCATTTGGCGAATACGTATCTCTGACATAAAAGTCGAGCAGCCAGGTGGAGTGGGAGGTGTCGCGCTACCAGCATTTAGACGCGAAAATTCCGCAAACTGAGTTGCAAACAAGTTTGCTTTCTCCGTTGCAGTGTGAGCCAGTGCGTTAATAGGCATGGTGACGATAATAAACTAATCAGTCCGTCAGTTAGATAATTAAAAAATAATGTACACGTATTATTTCTTTCTTTCGTTTCACAAACAAAGAAGATACACTACAGGCTCGTGAACAAAATTTATGGGTCATATGATCCACCAGCATAAAAAATAATAAGCAGCAAAAAATAATAAGATTCAGCACTATGTCAGCTGTCCAACTGAGTACAACTTGAAGAGGGGGGTTGCAACCCTCAATCTTTTCTCAGTACAGTTTCAATACCTCTTATCCATAATTCCGCAACGCTGTACAAAAATCACGAGACAAGGATCGAGGATTGCAACCACCCCCTTTTCAACTTGCACTCAACAGTTGGACAGCTTACAAATGCCGGCATAGTGCTGTACCTCATTATTTTATACCCTTCTATCGTCCTACATAAAAATGAATGCAAACATTTGACATGGAACATATTATACTCATATAATGCTTGACAGTTTTCTGTACAATAATTAATTATTATAATACAGTAAAGTAGTCATTTTAAACTTTGAAAATGTATACAATTTGTATGCTCCTTCTTTTGTTTTTATGTTTTTATTAGTACATTTATGAAAAAAGTACTTTGACTTTGACATAGGTCTCCTGGTGGTACATATAACCACCCATGGACCCATAAATTTTGTTCCTGGGCTCGTAGTCTAACAGTGCTTAAAAGTTTCCGCCGCTCTCTAGCCGCTGCACTATGCAATCATCGCCAGTTTTTACCTACTACCTACTAAGTATGTGCACTGCCCCCTCTTATCCTGAAAGTACCCAAGTTAGAACTGACCTATTCCTGCAGCAGTTTCGACCAGCTATAGTATGTTCAGGGCAATGCATGTATCTGAAAGTCCACATGTTAAAACTTACCTATTCCAGCAGAACTTTTGACCGGCTAGTATGTTCAAATCAAGCTTCAATACTGCTTCTGTAGCCGTTCCACAAGGTCGCCAGATTTGACTGGCTAGCTTGTATATAAGTCCACTGCTCCAAAAAGTCAAAGGTCAAAAATATTTATTTGCCAGTTAACATGTAGGTTTAGGTACTTAATTACAATTCATATAAGGTTCTTCCATTAACGGTCATGACGGCATGCAAAATTTACATCAGGAATATATAATAATCATTTAAGTGCAAAATATACTGCAAATATACCCAACAACAAAAAGAGATGTGGTTAGCATTAATGGCACGCCTAATCATACAAATGCAAACGAAATGACATTTTGTTCAAGAAATCATCCAACTTATAAAAACATTCCTTTTTTAATTGAGCACAAAAAAAATTCGGTAAGGAAAAAGTTCCAGAAGGTTCCCTCGTGAGCACCCACCTGTTCCTGCAGTAGTTGTTTCTCCTCCCTCAGCAGCTTGTGCAGCGAGTTGGCCTTGATCCGCTCCGACATGAGCTTGAAGTTGGCGTCGTCCTTCTCCCGCAGCTGCTGGATGAGCCGCGAGTTCTGTTCCTGCATGTCCTCGAACGCCTGACCCGTCACCTCCATCTCGTTTAGGAGGGCCTCTTCTTCCTGTCATAAAAATAACACTAATTCTAATTCTAATTCAGGATGGGGGTGATTGGCCTGCACTGACGTCCCGCTAAGGGTGTATTGTGCACTTCCCCCCTGCCAGCCTACCCAAACCAGCCGAGCTCCTTAAAATAGCGGAGGACAGCCTTGGGTCGCTGGCTGGCTGGTTGGGTCCAGTCCCATTTCGTCAGATGTAATGTGATGTAATTGATTTGGAGTTTCTTCTAGTAGTCCCGATCTAGATCTAATGCTTCCTGTGGCTTGACAACGCAAAAACACATGCTCCACAGTTTCATTCTAAACATAACACATTAAAATAACTCTTCAGTAACAGTAAAACTTCTCGTGAAATCCGCAGAAGTATTGCTCTTTTGCCAGTTGTTGTATGTTGTACCGTATCAATAAAGTCTACAATATAACAAATTTTAGAGTCCCCCACTATTTGGGTATACGTCTCTTCTAAGTAGGAACATTTACAGAGTTACAGATAAAATTTTCAGGTGACCAGCGCAGAGTAATATTTGAAATTTGGAACAAGAAACTATGGAGGGAGAGATAAGGAGTGTCATCTAATAAGGTAGAAAATTTAAGAAAGTAGCTAGATGTACAATTTAAATAACAAATCAAAATCATCCACAATGGTGCTGGTGTTGACCAAGGGTATGGTATGAATGTAGCAATTGTAAAAGAATTGAAGTATGCAGAGGTGGTAAAATATGTAATATTATTATCGATTAAATAGTTACTTAAAGAAAATTTAACCACTTGCATTGTACAATATTTATGTAGTAAATATAACCTTAAATAATTATTACGAGAAAACGTGTAGCACGAGTGTCATGAACTGCGAATAGTATGTTTATTGATTTCCTTCAAAACTTACCCTGATGCTATGATGGCACCACCCTAATTTAATACATTTGGATGGGCACTTTTGATACACAGACGACACTCCTTAGCGCTATTCTCCACACAAGAAACAGTCAAATCATAATTTTTTACCGACTTCAATATAGGAGGTTTCTCAATTCGACCATATATTTATTTATTTTTTGTGTGTTCGCGGATAACTTCGTTGTTTATGAACCGATTTAGATGGTTTTTTTTTTAAGAACTGGTTTTGTTAAGGTGTAGCTTGTAAGGTATCTGGTATCTGACCTGGCTGCCCGCGAAGGGCCTGGAGAAGGCGTTGTGCGGGTCCGCGTTGGGCCGCGCGCACGACAGCTGCTTCTGAAGCTCGTACTTCTGTTCCTCCAGCTGCTTGATCTTCCGGAGCGCGTCCTCGTCCGCCAACCGACGCTCGCGCTTACTCTCCTGCAAATAAATACATAATGGTGAACACTTCTTACTTTTTTAGGTTTACACTTGACCGCCATCTCGCCTGATGTTAAGCGACGAAGCGACGATGCGGTCTACGATGGCGCGTGTTTACCTAGAAGAAACCGATTCACTCTCGATTTGAAGGCACAAAGATTTTAACTATCGGGAAAAATCCACTCAGGCAACTCATTCCACAGCCTAGACGTTCTTATCACAAAAGTAGAGTCAAACTTCTACATTCGTGTCCTTGGAATATCAACCATGAAACGGTGCCGCTTCTTCGAGCTACGAGAAGTCCGATAGAAGAAAGGGCAAGGTGGTATTAGATTATGCAGATCAGTTGCACACTCTCCGAAGTGTATCCGATAAAAACCCGATAAGCTAGCAATTTTGCGCCGATGTTCAAGACTTTGTAGTCTTTTTCGCACCAGAGTGTCTTTGCCTATGAGTCTTTTGGCACGCCTTCATACAACGCCATCTGTACCCAAACTAAGCAAAGCTTGTACTATGGAAGCCAGATAACTCATACAATACTTATACAGGGTTATTAGTAATCAGCCTGCATCCTTTTAAGTGGATAAGTACATTAAATACGTCAACTTTTGTTCAACAGTTTAAAAAAAATCGTTTTTCTTTTCCACACAAAATAAAAACAATGTAAAATATTTGCTCCTGGCTTGCTGGCACCGAGTGCCCCTACTACCCTAACGGACTTTTGGGTTACCGCGGAAGCGCAGAACGCACCTAAACCTAACATACGCTAATTATCATCAAACTGATACCTGAAAAAGAATTAGAGCTACGCCCTAGCTAAGATCGAGCCATGTGTCAATGATTTCAGTTGTCATTATATGCTCGAATGCAGTGAAATTAGAGTCACTTTATGAGCAAGTGTGTTGAAAATATATGTACCTACGTGAAAATATATGTACGTATGTGTATATAATATTATGTACCTACATCCCGCATAGTGCGTGTCGTCATTCGCCGGTACCAGCGGATGATCAGCGCCGGTTGGATACAATCGGCATTATGCTGAGCTGGGGCCGGATTGTGACAGAAAATTGTAAATTAAATGTAAATATGTAGTTTTAAATATTTAGATTAGGTACCTAAGCATTTTTTGTCACAATAAACATGATTTGATTTGAAAAATGTACGTATTTGCATGTACGTTTGTTGTGGTTTTTTTTAATTTTTAATTAAAAAAAAAAAAAAAAACTACAACAAACGTACATGTTGTGGTTTTTTTTTGTGGTTAAATGTATGTTGGGTTTTGTTGTGGTTAAATGTATGTTTGTTGTAATAACGTACCTGCGCCACCTTGGCCTTCTGCCGATGCTCGTCTAGCTCCTGTCTCGCTTTGCGCTCGGCCGCCATCAGCTGCACCTTGTCCCGCTGCTCCTTGCTCACACCCTTGTACATGTCCAGGAGAAGCTTCAGCTCTTTCTGCTCGTTCACCGCTTTCCTACACAAACGATATCATTTTATTGAAGTGAAAACTTCTTTAGGCGCGCTTTAGACAGAATTTTCGTGGGCTGTGAAATGGATTCATCAATCGCCACGTTCGATAAGAAATCTTCGGGTAAACTCGGTAAAAACGGCCAGGTACAGGTACCAGGGCAACAGAAACAGTAAAGAGTTTCGATTACCTACCTCCAACAGCGCAGCGTTTATCTCCAGATACCAGGATAACAGAAATATAAAAGAGTTGCGTTTGCCCCTAGGTACCAGTACCAGGGGAACAGCAAGTTTTCACTTCTATCGGCAGTTCCTGTGACTCCCAATTTTTTTTTTTTAATAAAGAGTGACGAAGACGAGCAGGACAATGTGCCTGATGATAAGCAACATGCCTGCCACATAACAGCACAGTGACACGCAGCTATTGGAACATGAAAGTCCAAATCATTACCTAGCACCACACTGCGCTCGTCACCCAGATATCTAAGATATTATATTTCTAAGCCCTGTAATTTCTCTGGAAACATTGCCCTTCAAACCGGAACACAGTAACGCTTTACACATTACTGCTTGGCGGTAGAACAACTAGCAAAGGTGTGGTACTTCCCCTTACTTTACCTACTTACTACTACTACTACTGGTACTACTACTGGTACTTTTCCTTTTAGGCGGACTCTGCCAAGAGTAGGACTCTACAATTACAACAAGCCATACCATACCATAAACAGCCCACTAAATATTCCTACTGCTAGGACTCGGGGCCTTCTCTCGAAAGGAGAGAGTCAAGGCCATAATCCACCACGCTGGCCCAGTGCGGTTTCGTGGATGACACATGACTTCGAAAGATTCTAGGCACATGTCGGTTTCCTCACCATGTGTTCCTTCACCGTTTTAAGTTAGCGACATTACGCACACGACTTCGAAAAGACGGTGGTGCGCGTGGATTTGAACCCGAGGTCTCCGGATCGGCAGGCACCGTTCTCCCGACTAGACCAGCCGTAACTTTACAAAAAGCAATGGTAGATAAATCCTACTGATATTATAAACTAGAAGCGAGAAACGATTTCACTCGCGTAATTCTTGATCGTGCTATTTTCCCGGAATAAAAAGTAGCCTTGACACATTACTTTTCCAGACTATAAGCTGACTTTGTCCCATTTTTGCAAATATTTTGTAGCAGTCCGCTTGGGGTATACCGCACCTTGACCAGTCATTCTACTGTCAAGCAGTAATGTAAAACATCACTACGTTGCGGATTGAACGGCAATGTTTCCAGAGAAATTACAGTGCATAGAGATGGATCACCTTATATCTCTTTGGGTTGCATTTGTCACCCAAAGAGATATAAGGTGAGGTAAGGTGCAGTGTTTGGACTCTTCATGTTCCAATAGCTGCATGTCACTGTGCTGTTATGGGCAGGCGCGTTGCATACCAACAGGCACATGTCCTGCTCGTATTGTCACTCATCAAAAAATATTTGTCCCCGTAAAAATGTAAACACGGTCAGGTCTAACGCGTGAGATTACAATCTTACGGTAGGTTAGTTTGTAATTTGACGTCATTACATTATAATATGACGGTTTTTACAATTTTGCCGTGACATATACATATATCATACATCTATGTTCAGCAGTGGACGTGTTTCGGCTGATGATAATTATAAATATATATCACCCCGATATATGTATACACCCGATTTGTTTGGTCTTTACGATGTGTGTCACGTTTATTCAAAATTTCAGATTTAGAGACAATTTAAGGTTCACGCTGAGACCGCGAAAGGAGACCGAGACGGGAGACCGAGACATGCACTTGACATGGAATTGTATGAGCGTCAGTTCGCGCTGAGACCGCGACAGGAAACCACGACAGGAGACCGCGACCGGAGACCGCAACAGGCACGTCAGACACGTGTCTCGGTCTCCTGTCGCGGTCTCGGCTTGAACTGGCGCATACAATTCCATAATGTCAAGTGCATTGAATTGTATTGTAAGTTGTGATAACTTAAAACAAAGTGTCACATTTAGAATATCAGTAGGATATAAATACAGGTCGTCGCTCACTTGAGTTGCTGCTTGAGATCCTTGATGATCTGGTCCTGTTCCAGTATCTTGGCGCGCGCGTGCTCCTTGGCCGCGGCTGAGCAGCCCGCGCCCTCCACCTCGCCCGGTTGCTGGCGACACAACAACTAGCATTTACCTTCACAATCAAATCCAAATATTACTAATATACAAGTCCACAAAATACAGCCATTAACTAAAATAACCCACCCTGAATCGTTCCTGGTGCAAATGTGCCCAAAATCCAGCGTTGCTTCGCTGAATACTGTTAGCAAAGACAATACCCATTGGCCCCTCCGTAGCGTTTTAGTAGCATAATTGCCTAAACCAGCAGGCCTGCTACGAAGTCCGAAAACGATATATCGGCCGAACTTATGCACGTATACTTATGAACAGCTTCAACTGGGTGATGACTGCGATAAGAAGATTTCTTTTACTTGGTTCTTAAAAGTAACATGCGATTGAGCTTGTCTAGTCGTCACAGGCAAGGCGTTCCACAGTTGAACAGCCTGAAACGCAAACGACTTGCCGTAGAACATTTCGCTACGTGCCGATGGTATTTGCAGCGACAAGTTAGTTTTTGATCTAAGAGGCCGAGAATGGGTATTGCTGCAGAAAGTAAAAATATTTTTTAAATAGCGCGGAGTTTAATGGGTTAAATAGTACGTTATATGCAAGAGACAAAATATGAGCATTCCGACGAAAGCGAATGGGGAGCCACTTGAGCTGCATACGAAACTGAGACACGTGATCATATTTGCGTAAACCAAATATAAATCTTATACAAAAATTTTGGAGGCGCTCAAGTTTATCTAACTGATCTCCTCTGAGATCAAGATAGTCTGATCAGACGTCTGCGTAGTCTAGGATGGGAAGGAGAAGAGATTGTGCAAGCGCAACTTTGGTAGCAGTGGGCAAAAAAATTGCGGAGTCGGCTCAAAGATCACCCAGATGCAAATAGTTTGCAACTGATAGATTTCAATTGAGGCTCCCAGCACAACGTGCGATCAAAAATCACGCCAAGGTTTTACAGTTTCACTGAAAGGTATTACGACTCCGTTAAAGACAACTTTTGGAATAGAAGACCAGTCGACCCTGGAGGTCATATAGGAACTACCAATTATGATTGCTTGGGTTTTGGAGGGGTTAACATTTAATCCGAAAGAGTTGCTCCAGCAGACAATACGTTGTAGATCTCCATTCACCAAGTCTATAGCAACATTAATATCAGAAAGTCGTGCTTGAGAGTAAATTTGGAGATCATCTGCATAAAGGTGGTAGGAAGAATTAAGGTTATGAGAAATTGAGTTAATGAAAATAGCGAAGAGAAGTGGTGATAGCACGCCACCTTGAGGGACACCAGCATTAGTACTACACCAAGACGATAGTACATCGTCGAGGTGAATACGTTGTCGGCGTCCATACAAGTAACTATGAAACCAATTGATTACTGATGGAGATATGTTAATAGAGTGCAGCGTCGCTAGCAAGATATCGAAATCGACGGCGTTAAAGGCATTACTGAAATCTAGCAGAGCTAGAACAGTAAGCCTGCCATCGTTTGCGAATGTCGTCGGTGATCTTAACAAGGGTGGACACAGTGCTATGCCCAGGACGGAAACCGGATTGGAAAGGGTTTAGGAGGTCTTCCCTGTTTAGGAATTGGTTGAGTTGTGAGTGGACAAGACGCTCAAGGACTTTGGACAGAAAAGGAAGAATAGATATTGGGCGATACTCGGAAAAGGAGGTAGGATTAGGTTTCTTAGGCAAAGGATTGAGTTGTGCATCTTTCCAGATTGCGGGAAAAACGCCACAGGATGTAGATTTATTGAAAATAGCACACAGGACAGGAAGGATGACGTCAATGATGGGCAATAACATGTTCCTACTGATAGTATCACCGCTAACAGCGTTGGAGGAGATTGACGCAACACCCTTCCTAACATCACTTTCAGTGAATCGAATGAACGTAAAAGGAGAATAGTTGGGAGTAGGCATGGCAGAAAGATAATTCAAAGTGGAATTCTTTACTGCTTCCGATATAGAGGATGTAGAGGAAAAATGTTGATTAAGAGCATCTAGGTCTAATTTACCTGGAGTAAGATTTGGTTGTAATTTACCAACTCCCATAGACTTCAGAAATTTCCAGACTCTGCCTGGATTTTCATTTTGAACAGATTTATTACATATAGGGGATGAAAATTCCATATTAATGGTTAGCCTTGACATCAGCGACTTACAGCACGTGCGCGAAGCCGGGGTTAAAAGCTAGTATCATAAAACCTTACGTAAGGGGGTGTAAGGGGGGGGGGGGGGTGTAAGGGGGAAGCGCTTAATATCTAGTTTCCCCAAATGTCAACCTCTCCTGCGCGCGGTACACCCTGCTGCCAACTAACGAGGCTCTGACGACCGAACCAATGGCGGTATATCCATTTAAAAGCCAGTCCTAAATTGACCTGGCCGGTGACGGGCAGCGGCGTCATCGGTGCAAAGGACTGGCTCCGCGGTCACCAACCCGCCTGCCAAGCGTGGTGACTATGGCAAACACCCCCCCATATGATGGTCACAAAAAAGAAACGGCCCCTAGTCCCCGGCGGCTCCGTTATTCCAGGCGTTGGTGGCAGCCTTGGTTCCGGCGGAGCATGGGGTGCTAAGAATCCCCGGCAGACGCCCCGCCACCAAACCCAACGACTCGACCTGGCAACGTACAACGCACGGACGCTGAGGGCTGACGAGAAGATTGTGGAGCTGGAAGAAGAAGTGGACAAGTTGCGATGGGATGTCATAGGGTTATCCGAAGTCCGTAGACAGGGCGAGGACAGAATAACCCTCGAATCCGGCAACTTGTTTTACTACCGGGAGGGAGATCAACAATCCCAAGGGGGTGTCGGGTTTATCGTCCGCAAGTCTCTCGTCAACAACGTGTTAATGATCGAGAGTGTGTCGAGCAGGGTTGTATACCTTGTACTTAAAATAACCGACCGGTATTCATTGAAGGTCATACAGGTATACGCACCGACCTCGACGCATCCCGACGAAGAGGTTGAGACCATGTATGAGGACATCTCCAAAGCCATACATGTCTCGCCAACACATTTCACAGTTGTGATGGGAGACTTCAACGCGAAACTAGGCAAACGTAGCGGTGATGAGTTGAGACTGGGACAATTCCGATATGGGCAGCGGAACCCAAGAGGGCAACGTCTAGCTGATTTCTTGGAAAGGGAGAGCCTCTTTATGATGAACTCCTTTTTCAAGAAACAGCCACAACGAAAATGGACCTGGATTAGCCCAGATGGTTCCACAAAAAATGAGATCGACTTCATTATGACGACTAAACGGCAAATATTCAGCGATGTCTCTGTGATCAGTAGGGTTAAGACCGGCAGCGATCACCGTATTGTAAGAGGCACGCTGAATCTAAACATTAAGTTCGAAAGATCACGTCTAATGAAGTCCACGCTCCGACCAAATTATGCTCAAATCGAAGATCCCGATAACTTTCAACTCGAACTTCAAAATCGCTTCGAAGCCTTAGATGAATGCGTAACGGCGGACGAAATAAACGACAGGCTGGTGGCAACTGTTCAAGCAGTTGGCAGGAAATTTTATAAGAGCCGACGCCAAAATAGAACCCAAAAGATCATACTCTAAATCTCATGGCGGTTAGGCGAGATTTGCGATTGCAGTCTTCGGTCGACATGACGGTATACAGACGGCTCAATAGACAGATATCTACTTGTGTGCGACGCGACATACGCTGCTTCAATACTTCGTGTATTGAAGAAGCGATCAAGCGGAACAAAGGCTCGAAAGTGTTCGCAAGAAATCTGTCTCTTGGGCAAAGTCAATTGACCAAACTGAAGACCGACAGTGGTAACGTCGTCTCGTCGAAGCCCGAGATTTTGGAGGAGATTGAGAAGTTCTAAAATTGCGAAATTGTGCTCACCAAACATTTATCTCACACAAATATGTATCACCAAATAGAAGCCAGAAATGAATCGAAGATGAAGAATCAGATGACATAAATAAAAACCAGAAATTAATAGAAGATGAGGAAGAAGAACACTTTAATCAGCTGACTATTATTTAAAAAAAAATCTTTTTGTTTTTATTTAAAAATTAAGACTAACAAATTGTCTTGCCAGACATATTGCATGCCTCTCGCAGAGGCCAGTTTGTATGGGGCAACTTTTAAAATGTTTTGTATTATCTTATCTTACCTACAAACAGCAATAAAGATTTTTGTATTTGTATTTGTTCTATGAACAGTTATACACCTCTACGCAAGCACAACCTGTCGTTAGCATGGCAAAAGACCCCAGAGCCAAGCTGACCCGACACTTTACCGAAGACATCCCGGAAGTCAGCCTGTATGAGATTAGGATGGCCCTCAAACAACTTAAGAACAACAAGGCACCTGGCGATGACGGAATTACGACTGAGCTTCTGAGAGCGGGTGGAAAACCGGTACTTAAAGTCCTCCAGAAGTTGTTCGATTCCGTCATACTTGACGGTAATACGCCAGAAGCGTGGAGCAGAAGTGTGGTGGTGCTCTTCTTCAAAAAAGGTGACAACACCTTGTTGAAGAACTACAGACCCATCTCACTTCTGAGCCACGTTTATAAGTTGTTTTCGAGGGTAATCACGAATCGTCTCGCACGCAGGTTTGACGACTTCCAGCCACCCGAACAAGCCGGTTTCCGAAAAGGCTATAGTACCGTAGACCACATCCATACGCTTCGGCAGATTATACAGAAAACCGAGGAGTATAATCGGCCACTATGTATAGCGTATGTGGACTATGAGAAAGCCTTCGATTCCATCGAGACCTGGACAGTGCTTCAGTCTCTCCAGCGATGCCGCATGGACTATCGCTATATCGAAGTGTTGAGGTGTATTTACAGCAAAGCCACAATGTCTGTCCGATTACAGGACCAGTGCACAAAACATATCCGGCTACAGAAAGGCGTGAGACAGGGAGATGTTATATCTCCGAAACTGTTCACTGCCGCGCTGGAAGATGTTTTCAAGCTACTGGACTGGAACGGACATGGCATCAATATCAACGGCGAATGCATCACTCACCTTCGGTTTGCCGATGACATAGTCATTGTGGCGGAGTCGATGGAGGACCTCGGTGCTATGCTCAGGGACCTCAGTAGAGTATCCCAACAGGTAGGTTTGAGGATGAATATGGACAAGACGAAGGTCATGTCAAATGTTCATGTCTCACCTGTACCGGTTATTGTTGGGAATACCACACTCGAAGTTGTTGACGAATACGTCTACCTGGGTCAAAAGATCCAATTGGGTAGATCCAACTTCGACAAAGAGGTCCAGCGAAGGATCCAACTCGGATGGGCAGCGTTCGGAAAACTACGGCACATCTTGGAGTCCAAAATACCTCAATCCTTGAAGACAAAAGTCTTCAATCAGTGCGTGTTGCCAGTGATGACTTATGGAACTGAGACGTGGTCCTTAACTGTAGGCCTCATAACAAAGCTCAAAGTCACACAGCGAGCTATGGAGCGAGCTATGCTTGGAGTCTCTTTGCGCGACAGAATCCGTAATGAGGATATTCGCAAAAGAACGAAAGTAGCCGACATAGCTCGAAGAGTAGCTAAGCTGAAGTGGCAATGGGCAGGCCACATCGCTCGCAGAACTGACAACCGATGGGGAAGAAAGGTTCTCGAGTGGCGACCACGAACCGGAAGACGCAGTGTTGGACGGCCTCCCACTAGATGGACAGATGACCTCACAAAGGTCGCTGGAAACCGCTGGTTGCAGGTTGCGCAGGACCGTTCGATGTGGAAATCTAGGGGGGAGGCCTATGTTCAGCAGTGGACGTCTTGCGGCTGATGATGATGATGATGATCATAAAACCTTAACAAGCTTTCTAAAGATTTCATGCCATTTTAGGCATGATGACTAAAAAAACGAAATAGTCAAGATTTTAAACATATTGTAAAATGACGAAGATACACAGCGCTTACAAGTTTCGAGTCATAAATAAAACTATGAACTAATAGGAATCGATTATGTCACGGACCACGGAGTCTCTGAAGTGGCTAAATAAATTAGAAATATAATAGTACATTATGATATAAGTGCGGTAAGTTGATAATTACAGCCGAGGCTTTATTGCTAGCTCGAGCCGAAGGCGAGAGCTATAATTAGCAGAGGCTGTAATTATCAAAGCGCACGTATGTCATACGACGTTTTATAACATATTTGCGAGGAAATAAACAAAACTCTGACGACATTTTCAAATAAAAACAATACAGCGAAAAAAAACGCGCGGAATAATATTTACTTGGTCACAGATCACAGCACAGAGTAAGTAATCACTATGGATCACAGATTAGCAATGCGCGCGCATCGGCGCCTTTTTTTTTAAGCAACGGCACAGAACCAGCCGGTATGCCATTATTAATAATAAAGTAAATTAATATTTTTGTGTTTTGTTACAGAAAAAGTAAAGTAATTTATGGTCTAAATTAATTAAATTAACGAATTTAATAATTCTTTATTATATTTTACCTCTCAAAGTCAATTTTATTCATAAAATGTTGACCACACTTTTCTGACATAAAAACTCTTTACTAAGATTTAAAAAGGTACCGTTCGTTTTAGACGGAGCATATCTCTCTACCTAGTCTGTGGACGGAGCATTTTGAAACCGTGCGTTTTACATTACACATTACAGCACTAGTGCGTAATAAGATACATTACGATACAGAAATTGGTCCAATAAGAGACCCTTTACGAGCAAATATGTTATAAAGAAGTTTACAGTGACGTCACTTCAATGTACGATTTTTGTGAAGAAGTGACGTCACAACCGGAAGTGTAATGACCTAAATCCTAAATCTTTCTCGATTATTATTAATAATTTGATGAAACAAAAAACCCGTTCTCATATTTTTTCATAATCAACCCGACGGCGACGGACTAATAAAATTATAATCGTATATTTTTGTTCACTCATCATCCCAATCACACAGTAGTGAGCTAGGGCTAGGAACTGACCTCTGGATCGGGCTCCTCCTTCTTGACCGTGAGCGGCTTCTCGTCGGGCAGGTCGGTGGGGGGCGCAGCGCCCGGCGCCGCGCCGCCGCCCGCGCGCGCCGTCGCCTCCTCCGCCTCTTTACGAGCCTGCAAACATTACATTATTACTTAATAGCGTGTACCACAACTTAAAACTAATTCCTTTATCATTTAGTACATTCACATTAGGTACCCTTACTTAATAAGATTCTGAACGTCTACTCTCTTTTTACGGAAAACGTAATATCGAAATAAACTCTTTCCTTTCTTTCTGACTTTCCTACTCCGGTTCTACTTCGTTTCATCCGATCAAACATTGTTTGAGGTTAACATTTTCTGAGACTTTATAGTAGGCTTGGAAGTTTTAAACGAACGAAACGACGGATCGAAGTAGAAACGGAGTAGGAAAGTCGCGAGGAGTGAATAAAAGTAGAATAGCACATTGGCTACGTTTATCCCGGGAAGCCTGCAGAGCGCTGTCTATAGCATAATTTAAAATTAATTCTTTTGTTTTCAGGTAAAAGATTTGCATATCAGAAAACACAAGACAGACTTCTACCAGACAGATTTCTCTGAGTGACGAGAGCAATGCAGCATTGATTTGAACTTTTCATGTTCTAATAGTTGTGTGTTGATTACCTTTAGCCTTTTGCAGCCAGGTTCTGCTGAAAGTCTAAGCAAAGCATCTCATTCTCTTTCGAGGCACAGAACCCTCAAAATACTAGGCTCATAGGCAAATAAGACTAACCTTGACTTGAACAGCTAGAATTTTTCCAATCTCCGTAGTATGTCCCAGATGCCTATCATAACCTGAATAGGATGCTTGCCTTCTGGGACGGCCTAGGCTGGTTGGACTAGAAAAGGGAAGTATAAGTCACGCACAATGGCCCAATAAAGAGGCTAGGTGCGGAAAAGGCCCCGTCAAACTAACTAAGACTAACCTTATTCAGCTCCTGACTAGTATCCTTATACTTCCGCTTGTACCGGTGCACCTCTCCCTTGAGCTGTTGGTTGTGGTTCTGGAGCGAGGTGATGAGATGCCTCATTTCCCTATTGATGGGCCCCGTCTGCTCGTTCGCAGCCAGGTTCTGCTCGAACTCGATTCGAAGCATCTCGTACTCTTTCCTCAGTTGACCTAGCACATCCTCCAGTTGTATCATCTCTGCTCGGAGGGCTTTCTGTCGAGATAGTTCTTCACTCTGAAAATTTAAAGTTCCATCAAAATGATATACAAAAGAGTGTTGTAATTGGGATGAAGATTGGGTCGAAAATATACCATTCTGATTACTCGGTCAGATAGATATAATGGGAAATGTATTTTTTTGTTTTATCAAATTAAGATTGGGTCGAAAATATACCATTCTGATTACTCGGTCAGATAGATATAATGGGAAATGTATTTTTTTGTTTTATCAAATTATTAAAAACTAACAGCGCCCCGCGGTTTCATCTGCGTAGTTCAAGATCCTGTTAATTTTCCGGGATTCAAAATAGCCTATGTGTTATTTCAGACTATTATTATCCTTAGATAATAATATAATCTTGAAGGGATTCGTATGAAATTAGGCTTAATATATACCAAATTTCATACAAATCCCTTCAGTAGTCACTATTTTGATGTCTCAATTGACCGGACTATTGGTTGTATATGTTTCTATAACTGTTGTAGGCAGGTATCTCCTCTGTCTCACCTCCATCATCTCGATCTGTCGCATGTGCAAGTTCTTGGCGCTCTGCAGCTGCGTCCTCGTCTCGTCCAGCGCCGTCTTCATCTGTATATCTGTTGGTCTCACCTCCTTCACCTATCTATCTGTCGGTCTCACCTCCTTCACCTATCTATCTGTCGGTCTCACCTTCATCACCTGTCTATTTGTCGGTCTCACTTCCATCATCTGTCTATCTCTGTCTCACCTCCATCATCTGTCTGTCTGTCGGTCTCAACTCCTTCATCTGTCTATCTATCGGTCTCACCTCCATCATCTCCATATCTGTCGGTCTCACCTCCATCATCTGTCTATCTGTCGGTCTCACCTCCTTCATCTGTCTATCTGTCGGTCTCACCTCCATCATCTGTCTATCTGTCGGTCTCACCTCCATCATCTCTCTATCTGTCGGTCTCACCTCCATCATCTCTCTATCTGTCGGTCTCACCTCCTTCATCTGTCTATCTGTCGGTCTCACCTCCATCATCTCGATCTGCCGCATGTGCAGGTTCTTGGCGCTCTGCAGCTGCGTCCTCGTCTCGTCCAGCGCCGTCTTCATCTGCATGGACTCGTTGTACAGCACCGAGAACTGGCTCTGCAAGCACTTGTACTCCGTCGTCTCAACGATCACCGACTCGGGCAGCTGACGGATCTGGAATGAGTAGAATTGCGATGATGACAGGGTCAAAAATATACAGTTTTTATTTAGACCTTCAGTTAGATTTACAAAAAATATTGTACATCTATTTTTTACGTACGAGGTAAAGGGAAAGGCGCACGACAGAGCAGCCGAGGCCAATATGGCGGCGTTACTCGTTATGTCACTTCAATTTTATTGCTTAACTTACTTAATCGAATTAAAAAAAAAAAATAGTTAAATGTCTATAATGCGAAAAAAAGTTTCACTTTTACCGTGGTTTCATAAAACCACACAAACAAAATATGACGAAGATACAGTGCTTAGAAATTACGAGTGACGTCACTTCATAGTACGACTGTTATGTAGACGTAACATCACAACCCCCAAATCCGAAAGTTTGATGAATCTTTGCCGATTTTTTATTTATACATAGTACATACGTATATATAAAAATGAATGTTTGTCTGTATGTCCTTTAGAATAACTAAAATTTAAAATTTAATAAAAATCTAAATAATTAAAATTTCGTAAACTATGCATTTCATCATGTGATGACTTTTAGAAAAGTTGTTACACATGCCAAAACAGGTTGGTACAACCAATTTTCGACAGGTGGTTTAGCTACGTACAGAGTTTTGCTAGTTAATTTGATAAAATAATTAATACGTGTTGCATATTCTGCCATTTTGCCGTTTTCCCGCCATTTTGTAAACGCGTGCGCACATCGGTATTTCGAGCCGTTTTCTACATAATATGTATAGCACGGTCGGGGCAGACATTGAAATAGAAAAAATTCCGGGCAGCGATTTTTTTTTATGAAACGTCGGGGAGGGTTGTTGGAAGTATAAATCTCGATTTTCTAACTAATCCCGGTAGAGGGATCGCCACCATCTTGTTTTAAAGTTTTTGTGAAATAACTCGTTCATTTTCAACTTTAGAGCAAAAATGATGGTGACCAAAATTGTTGGAAATTTAATTTCTCACAAGTTTGCTTCGTATAGGTTTTACGCTAGGATCAATATTTGCAGAGTTATACTATCAAGTTTATCAAAAAAATCGTAATGGGTGGAGTTTTATTTTCTTCAAATTCGGTTCTAGCACTTTTTAGGGTTCCGTACCCAAAGGGTAAAAACGGAACCCTATTACTGAGACTTCGCTGTCCATACGCCCGTCCGTCCGTCCGTCTGTCACCAGACTGTATCTCAAGAACGGTGATAGCTAGACAGTTGAAATTTTCACAGATGATGTATTTCTATTGCCGCTGTAACAACAAATACTAAAAATAAAATAAGTAAAAAATGTGCGAGAACCAAAGTTGAAGAAAATAAAATTGCACCCATTACGATTTTTTTGATAAACTTGATAGTCATAGTCATCATCATCATCATCAGCCGCAAGACGTCCACGGCTGAACATAGGCCTCCCCCCTAGATTTCCACAACGAACGGTCCTGCGCAACCTGCAACCAGCGGTTTCCAGCGACCTTTGTGAGGTCATCTGTCCATCTAGTGGGAGGCCGTCCAACACTGCGTCTTCCAGTTCGTGGTCGCCACTCGAGAATCTTTCTTCCCCATCGGTTGTCAGTTCTGCGAGCGATGTGGCCTGCCCATTGCCACTTCAGCTTAGCTACTCTTCGAGCTATGTCGGCTACTTTCGTTCTTTTGCGAATATCCTCATTACGGATTCTGTCGCGCAAAGAGACTCCAAGCATAGCTCGCTCCATAGCTCGCTGTGTGACTTTGAGCTTTGTTATGAGGCCTACAGTTAAGGACCACGTCTCAGTTCCATAAGTCATCACTGGCAACACGCACTGATTGAAGACTTTCGTCTTCAAGCATTGGGGTATTTTGGACTCCAAGATGTGCCGTAGTTTCCCGAACGCTGCCCATCCGAGTTGGATCCTTCGCTGGACCTCTTTGTCGAAGTTGGATCTACCCAATTGGATCTTTTGACCCAGGTAGACGTATTCGTCAACAACTTCGAGTGTGGTATTCCCAACAATAACCGGTACAGGTGAGACATGAACATTTGACATGACCTTCGTCTTGTCCATATTCATCCTCAAACCTACCTGTTGGGATACTCTACTGAGGTCCCTGAGCATAGCACCGAGGTCCTCCATCGACTCCGCCACAATGACTATATCGTCGGCAAACCGAAGGTGAGTGACGCATTCGCCGTTGATATTGATGCCATGTCCGTTCCAGTCCAGTAGCTTGAAAACATCTTCCAGCGCGGCAGTGAACAGTTTCGGAGATATAACATCTCCCTGTCTCACGCCTTTCTGTAGCCGGATATGTTTTGTGCACTGGTCCTGTAATCGGACAGACATTGTGGCTTTGCTGTAAATACACCTCAACACTTCGATATAGCGATAGTCCATGCGGCATCGCTGGAGAGACTGCAGCACTGCCCAGGTCTCGATGGAATCGAAGGCTTTCTCATAGTCCACATACGCTATACATAGTGGCCGATTATACTCCTCGGTTTTCTGTATAATCTGCCGAAGCGTATGGATGTGGTCTACGGTACTATAGCCTTTTCGGAAACCGGCTTGTTCGGGTGGCTGGAAGTCGTCAAACCTGCGTGCGAGACGATTCGTTATTACCCTCGAAAACAACTTATAAACGTGGCTCAGAAGTGAGATGGGTCTGTAGTTCTTCAACAAGGTGTTGTCACCTTTTTTAAAGAAGAGCACCACCACAATTCTACTCCACGCTTCTGGCGTATTACCGTCAAGTATGACGGAGTCGAACAGCTTCTGGAGGACTTTAAGTACCGGTTTTCCACCCGCTCTCAGAAGCTCAGTCGTAATTCCGTCGTCACCAGGTGCCTTGTTGTTCTTAAGTTGTTTGAGGGCCATCCTAATCTCATACAGGCTGACTTCCGGGATGTCTTCGGTAAAGTGTCGGGTCAGCTTGGCTCTGGGGTCTTTTGCCATGCTAACGACAGGTTGTGCTTGCGTAGAGGTGTATAACTGTTCATAGAACCTCTCAATCTCCTCCAAAATCTCGGGCTTCGACGAGACGACGTTACCACTGTCGGCCTTCAGTTTGGTCAATTGACTTTGCCCAAGAGACAGATTTCTTGCGAACACTTTCGAGCCTTTGTTCTGCTTGATTGCTTCTTCAATACACGAAGTATTGAAGCAACGTATGTCGCGTCGCACACAAGTAGATATCTGTCTATTGAGCCGTCTGTATACCGTCATGTCGACCGAAGACTGCAATCGCATATCTCGCCTAACCGCCATGAGATTTACAGTATGATCGGAGAGCTTTTGGGTTCTATTCTGGCGTCGGCTCTTATAAAATTTCCTGCCAACTGCTTGAACAGTTTCCACCAGCCTGTCGTTTATTTCGTCCGCCGTTACGCATTCATCTAAGGCTTCGAAGCGATTTTGAAGTTCGAGTTGAAAGTTATCGGGATCTTCGATTTGAGCATAATTTGGTCGGAGCGTGGACTTCATTAGACGTGATCTTTCGAACTTAATGTTTAGATTCAGCGTGCCTCTTACAATACGGTGATCGCTGCCGGTCTTAACCCTACTGATCACAGAGACATCGCTGAATATTTGCCGTTTAGTCGTCATAATGAAGTCGATCTCATTTTTTGTGGAACCATCTGGGCTAATCCATGTCCATTTTCGTTGTGGCTGTTTCTTGAAAAAGGAGTTCATCATAAAGAGGCTCTCCCTTTCCAAGAAATCAGCTAGACGTTGCCCTCTTGGGTTCCGCTGCCCATATCCGAATTGTCCCACTCTCAACTCATCACCGCTACGTTTGCCTAGTTTCGCGTTGAAGTCTCCCATCACAACTGTGAAATGTGTTGGCGAGACATGTATGGCTTTGGAGATGTCCTCATACATGGTCTCAACCTCTTCGTCGGGATGTGTCGAGGTCGGTGCGTATACCTGTATGACCTTCAATGAATACCGGTCGGTTATTTTAAGTACAAGGTATACAACCCTGCGCGACACACTCTCGATCATTAACACGTTGTTAACGAGAGACTTGCGGACGATAAATCCGACACCCCCTTGGGATTGTTGATCTCCCTCCCGGTAGTAAAACAAGTTGCCGGATTCGAGGGTTATTCTGTCCTCGCCCTGTCTACGGACTTCGGATAACCCTATGACATCCCAGCGCAACTTGTCCACTTCTTCTTCCAGCTCCACAATCGTCTCGTCAGCCCTCAGCGTCCGTGCGTTGTACGTTGCCAGGTCGAGTCGTTGGGTTTGGTGGCGGGGCGTCTGCCGGGGATTCTTAGCACCCCATGCTCCGCCGGAACCAAGGCTGCCACCAACGCCTGGAATAACGGAGCTGCCGGGGACTAGGGGCCGTTTCTTTTTTGTGACCATCATATGGGGGGGGTCTTTGCCATAGTCACCACGCTTGGCAGGCGGGTTGGTGACCGCGGAGCCAGTCCTTTGCACCGATGACGCCGCTGCCCGTCACCGGCCAGGTCAATATAGGACTGGCTTTTAAATGGATATACCGCCATTGGTTCGGTCGTCAGAGCCTCGTTAGTTGGCAGCAGTGTACCACGCGCAGGAGAGGTTGACATTTGGGGAAACTAGATGTTAAGCGCTTCCCCCTTACACCCCTCTTGAACCTCCCAAACTTGATAGTATAACTCTGCAAATATTGATCCTAGCGTAAAAACTATATGAAGCAAACTTGTGAGAAATTAAATTTCCAACAACTTTGATAACCATCATTTTTGCTCTAAAGTTGAAAATTACCGAGTTATTTCACAAAAACTTTAAAACAAGATGGTGGCGAACCCTCTACCGGGATTAGTTAGAAAATCGAGATGTATACTTCCAACAACCCTCCCCGACGTTTCATAAAAAAAAAACCGCTCCCCGGAATTTTTTCTATTTCAGGCTAGTTTTATGTCTACCTCGACTGTACTAGTAGATATCGAAACATATCGTGGGACAGTATTATCTTAGTTCACACTAAGGATTATGGACTATGGATTAGTTTGCACGACTCACATCCATCTTCAGTTTCTCGACCTCCTTGAGCGTGTCGCGGTGTTGCCGGTGCAGCCGGTCCAGCTCGGCCAGCCGGTTGGTGGCGAGCTCCCTCTGTTCCTCTAACTCGGCCGCCACGTCTTCGAGCTTGGTGACCTCACTCGTATCATATTGTATATCGGCGCGAATACAAAACGCTACGTCACCTCTCGAACAACGCTCCGAAAGGGGCGTAAACAAGTGACTGACAACGCTCGTCCCTCTACAATCGGCCCACCACAGTGCTATAAAAAGGCGCGCGCCGCAGCGGAGCGCACAGTCGCTGGTCTGCGCTCGGACAGTGAACACCTAATCTATTGTAAATTCTAGTTATTTATGGTAATTAAAAGTGAATCTTGATTGAAGTAAAGTTGAGTGTTCAAATTATCCCTGAAATGGAATACTCCCACTGTGTCTAAAAACAATACCAGGTCATCCAGCGACGTCATAATATATTTAGTTACGACTCACATCCATCTTCAGTTTCTCGACCTCCTTGAGCGTGTCGCGGTGTTGCCTGTGCAGCCGGTCCAGCTCGGCCAGCCGGTTGGTGGCGAGCTCCCTCTGCTCCTCCAGCTCGGCCGCCACGTCCTCCAGCTTGGCGGCCGCGCCCGGCGCCGCCGCCGGCCCCGGCGCCGCGCTCGCGCCCGACTGGTGGTAACTCTTCAACTTCTCGATCGCTTCCGCCAGGTGATTCTCTAGCTTGTCGTTTCGGGAACGGATCTGTGAACAGTAACGTCAGTTGAGCGTGTTATCTATTAAACTTGTACGTTTATTAAATTCAAATAAGCATTGGCGGGAACGATAAGTTACTACTGGTCTAGTAAGTTACGGCTGGTTTAGTAAGTTACGGCTGGTTTAGTAAGTTACGGCTGGTTTAGTAAGTTACGGCTGGTTTGGTAAGTTACGGCTGGTTTAGTAAGTTACGGCTGGTTTAGTAAGTTACGGCTGGTTTAGTAAGTTACGGCTGGTTTAGTAAGTTACGGCTGGTTTAGTAAGTTACGGCTGGTCTAGTAAGTTACGGCTGGTCGAACGGCGACGGCCAATTCGGAGACCCCGGGTTCAAAACCACGCGCACCACTGTCTTTCCTAAGTCACGTGCGTAATGCCGGTAATTTAAAACGGTTGAAGGAAAACATCGTGAGGAAACCGACATGTACCTAGATGTGTGTCGTTCACCAACCCGTACTGGGCGAGCGTAATGGATTATGTCCTAACTCTCCTTGCGAGAGAAGGCCCCGAGTCCCAGCAGTGGGAACATTTAGTGGACTGTTTATGGGACATATCAGACTCAAATGTTCTCACTGCTGAGACTCGGGGCCTTCTATCGCAAGGACATAATCCACCACACCGGCCAAGGCGAATAGATAGATAGATAGATAGATACTCTTTATTGTACACACCAAAACAATACAATAAAAGAAACAGAGCAATAAAAACTAGTGTTACAATCGGCGGCCTTATCGCTAAAAGCGATCTCTTCCAGGCAACCTTAGGATGGAAATGTTTTAGAAGTAATAAAAAGCGGGGTGTGCTAAATAGAATTAAAACGAATAAATGTAGTGACATACAGTAGAATATATAAATATATATAATTATTAATAAATACGTACTAATAGGGATTACATACTAATACGTACAATATTTGTAAAATATACTGATAAATATGGAATAAATAAATAGCTGTTCATAATATCAATATAATAAAACAGACCATGTGAGAAGAAAATCAAACCTTGACACACGAATTAAAAGCATAAATAGCCATATAAGATATATGCCTATCAGTAGAAAAAATAATGATAATAATATGTGAGGTTATGACTACAGCTTCGATAAATAATAATTTTTAACATGAGCTTTAAAAGAATCTAGCGATGGCAGTTTTCAGGCAGAATAGGTGGATGATTCCGTTCAAAAGATTCTTGGAGCATCCGGCCTCCTCACGATGTTTTCCTTCTCCGTTTTTATGTTTGCGTTTACACACATTACTTCGAAAAGACAGTGGTGCTCGTGATTCGATGCCGGGGTTTCGAATCGGAAGTCGGCGTTCTCCCGAATAGAATAGAATGGCAGTAACTTTTGCTACACCAGCCAAAGCTTTTAGTCCATGCCATAAGAAGAAGTGTTGACAAATTTCTATAACATACTTTCTATTTATTATGTATAATAAGTATATTTCGCCGACCAAGGAGGCGCGGACAACGAGCTACCGAACTTCGAACCTCTTTCGCTTCCAAGCACTCTGGCTGGACAGACATTATTTACGTTATAATTTGACTCGAGGATTAGCGAATTGGATTTGATGTCGGTTTTTCTTAATTAATTCGTGAAAATGTATTTTTGAAGTTAAATATGTTTGAGTTCACTTATTGGTGGACAATTCACACACAACACCATCTGACCCCAAACTAAGCAAAGCTTGTGTGATGGCGGCCAGATAGTGTATTATATATACCACTTATTGTATGTAATTAAAACTATATAAGTTGTATAGTATTTATGCCAGAAATACCGACTTGGGGCCCATAGCAAGTCTAGAACATTATAATTTACGTTTATACCGATTTTAATCACTCCCTAATTGCAAACAAGTTATCGAAAAGAAATCACTTACGTAGGGTTCCCGGCGTCGTCCAAAGTCCAGTTTGGTCCGACAGGAATGTAGGTAGGGATCAAGTGGGAATGTGGTAAGAACCAAACCAGGCGATATCGAGGCGACCTCCCGAATTCCCGTTCCAGTAAGTAGTTCAACCGGTCCCGCGGTTGAGAAGGGGCCAGTCCCGTAGCTCACTTCAAAAATAGTCCAGCACTAATCCCGAGTGTCACAATTCACTTAATAGTCTCTTCCTGTAGCACTATATTAAGTTTTTATCCCGAAAAACTCCAAAATCTCAAAGGGCGTGACTGTTTAGTTCCAGCGAAAACAAGACAACGTCACTTCACAGCCGGCTGTAGGCAAAACCATAGATACACGCTAATCGTCGGCCGATATAATGTTGCCCGATTATACGGAACAAAACCCCCGACCAATTGAACTCCAGGTCAATTTTAGAAAACCAGTATTTAGCAACTAGTATTTAGTAACTAGTATTTAGTAGTATCCGGACCCCAAATAAAACGAAATTCCCAACTTTGACGGGAATTAAGAACTGCCTCCACGCGGCATAGTACCGTGACTAACTCTTCCCAAGTTAACACGGTCTCCCCGATGACACGGCGGAGACGGGTTTTAGCAGACTTCACCGCAGCCTCAAAAATTCCTCCCCAGTGAGGACAGGTCGGCACACTAAATTGCCAGCTGATTCCCCGCTGGGCGAGAGCCAGACTTAAACTATTATTACCAGAATTTAAAAAATTATTAACTTCGCGTAAATAATTCGCCGCCCCTCGATAATTTGTGCCATTGTCCGAACGTATTAAAGAGGGTACTCCTCTTCGCGCTACAAAGCGATCCAGCGCCGCGACAAAGGCCTCCGTAGACAGCGCAGAGACCAGCTCCAGGTGGACTGCTTTGGTGGCCAAACACACAAAGACGCACAGGTAGGCTTTAACGACCTTGGCGTTACGCAACGTCGATGACTTGACCGAGAAGGGCCCAGCGAAGTCCGTTCCGACCCCGTCGAACGGCCTCGAGGGAGAAATCCTATCCGGAGGAAGATCTCCCATCATGGGCTGCATGGTAGACGCCTTGAGCCTATAACAAGGGACACATCTAAACAGCACCTTTCGGACCGCCCTGCGAGCCGACAAGATCCAGAATTCACGCTGCAACACAGCGAGAAGCGCGCCACATCCAGCGTGCGCGTTACCGATATGCCGATCGGTGATCAGCAGGTCCACCAGAGGACCTCCTTTCGGTAGCAACAGGGGGTGCCTGCTGCCGTACGGCAGGTTGGCTTTCCGGAGCCGACCTCCTACGCGCAGAAGACCATCCTGATCTGTGAAAGGGTTCAACTTGGCGACAGCACCCTTCAAACGAGCGCGTCCGCAGCGCAGCGCCTCAAGTTCCGTCGGAAACCTTTCACCCTGCACCAGCCGAATAAGGTGCAGCAAGGAACTCCGACGCTCCTCCACAGTGGCGATCTGGTCACTCCTCCTCTGACGAGGGTGACGACAGTTGTGGATGAAGCGTTTAATCCAGCTAGTTACCCCCAACAACTTATCCAGCTTGCTGTAACGACCCGTCAACCAGTCAGGGTCTGGGGGCACTTCCGCCACAATCGCATGCACGCGGACTCCGGGCAGCTCCGCTCGCTCCGAGTCCGCGCCGAGAGCTGGCCAGGAAGCTTCTGGCTCCCGCAGCCAGTCCGAACCCCACCATAAGGGGTGATCAACTAGCTCCGGCGCGGAACAGCCGCGCGAAGCACAGTCAGCGGGGTTCAACTCACCCGGGACATGTCTCCAAACAATGTCCAGTCCAATGTTTTGGATTTGGGAAACCCGATTTCCCACAAAGGTCTCCAAAGTGTGAGGGGCTGCTCTCAACCAGGCAAGCACGACCTGACTGTCTGACCACGCATAGACATTCCGGATGTCTATCGAGGTGGACAGTTCCTGATATACATGCTTGAGCAGCCGAGCAAGTAATGTGGCTCCGCTCAATTCCAGTTTCGGAATGGTGAGTCGTGTCCTGATAGGAGCTACCTTGCTCTTCCCCAATAAGAGCGTGACATTGACGTGGCCTCCAGCGTCAACTGTACGCAAGTACACAGATGCGGCATAGCCCAGCTCGGACGCATCACAGAACCCGTGCAGGCTGATCCGGCTACAGCCTGGTGGCAGAATGCGACGGGGCAACGCCACTCGATTGACCGTTTCGAGGTCAGATATTAAACGAAGCCAAGTGTTAAGCGAGTCTCCAACCAGGGGGTCGTCCCATGAGACCTTCAGAGTCCAAAGTCGCTGTAACAGACACTTGGCTGCGAACAGAACCGGACTGATCCAACCGTTTGGATCAAACATCCTGGCGATGGTGGACAAAACCGTCCGTTTTGTCCACGCGCGTGTGGCTTCCAGTGCCACCCGAAAGGTGAAGATGTCAGCAACCGGTTGATACTGCATGCCCAGAACCGCAATCCCGTGCGGATCGTCACCTTCCTCGAAGAGCCCCGGATCCTGCTGGTGATCGTCCGGGATACCAGCCAGGACGTTGGGGTCGTTAGAGAGCCATTTCCGAAGCTCATAGCCTCCAGATGCGAGAAGCTCTGTAAGCTCATCCCGGAGCAACAGAGCTTCCTCCACCGTCTGCGCACCAGTGCAAACGTCGTCCACGTACAGGTCGCGTTCCAGAACTGCGGCTGCACGTGGGTACCGAGCCCGTTCTTGCTCCGCCAACTCCAGCAGTGAGCGGATCGCAATGAAGGGGCTTGATCTCAACCCATAGGTGTTGGTGTTCAACTCATACACCATCATAGGGTCCTGAGGACTTTCCCGCCAGAGGATCAACTGGAACCTCCTGTCCTCGGGGTGTATGACCGTTTGTCGGAACATCATACGGATGTCCGCTCCCAACACCACCTGATGCCTACGGAAATTCAGGATGATGTCTACAATATCCCGATGTAACTTCGGTCCAGCGTGGAGGCACTGGTTCAGTGACACTCCTGTCGAAGTCGGAGCGGATCCATCGAACACCGTCCTGAGTTTGCCCGTCGACGCCTTCAAAACGGCGTGATGAGGCAAAAAGTAGTGGTCCATGGTCGACCAGTCGTCGCGAGCCGGAGACATGTGGCCCAGTGCCTCATACTCCCTCATGAACTCGATGTACTTTTCCCGAAGTACAGGATCTCGAGCCATGCGTCGCTCCATGGACCTGAGCCTTTTCTCGGCCAATGATCGAGACTGGCCCAGACGCAGGGGGTTATCCCGGAAAGGCAGCCTAGTCTCCAATCGCCCAGAAACCATTCTCCGAGTGTGAGCCTGATAAAAGTTCTCACACTCCACGTGCTCGGGATCCAGCCGAGACACGGTAGGCGGCTCTTCGATCTCCCAGAACCTCTGCATGATCTGAGCGAGGGCCGTTCCCGTAAAAGAAGCCTGATTCGTCTGCTGCCACTCATCCACCATTCCCAAAATGGCGTTCCCGTAGATGGTGGGCAGCGCCATCAGCGAAGACTGATCCAGCAGTCTAGGCTTGCCGTTCATGATGTAACCCAGTACATCAGAACCCAACAAAAGGTCTACCGGACCCGCCATCCCGAAGCGGGGATCCGCCAACCTGAGACCCTTAGTACAGGACAAAAGATCCGGATCTATGTCCGCCTGAGGAAGCCAACCGACAACCGAATCCATGACGGTGGCCCTGACCGCAATCCTTTCCGAATAGGAATGTACGGACGAGAAGGAGAGGCGGGTCTGTCCAGCCGACCGCACCTCTGTGTTCCCGACTCCCCGCAACGGAGTCGGTGACGGAAACCTAGCCAGGCCCAGGCGATGAGCAACCCGAGTTGTTAAAATGCACCCCTGGGACCCTGTGTCCAAGAGCGCTCGTATCCGGACGTAGTCGCCTCTTGGACCCCAAACCCTTAACCAGAGGGTGGGCAGCAGGACCACCGGTTGATCCTGTGCCAAGGGAACGGAGGCTAGTCAATCCCTCCGAGGCCCGTCCGAACCCGTCGGACTACCGGGCCCAGCCCAATATGGCTGCCGAGTGCAAAGGGCCATCGGAGGGGGGGCATATCCGGCCGCCCTGCCATACCGAAAGTAGGGCGGGTGGTATTCCAGCCTCGGATGTTCATGGAGGGGAGGCGTGTACGCCCTCCATTCCATCGGTCGCGGATCCAGCGGCGGAGAAGGGTAACGCTGGGGAGGTGACCCCAGTGGTGACTCCGGTATCACCCTTCCACCTCTCCAGTTCGCCCGCGTCCGCGCGGGCTGTGAGGTCGGTGACCGAGCCGCGTGTAGGACGCCCCTTGTTGGGCTGCCCGGTGCTGCCGTGGGTTGGGGTGGAGGGGGTGTGCTCCACGCTGTAGCCACTTCATTGTTGTACAATGCGTGGCTCTGCGTGGGAGCGCCCCCGCCCGTGGAGGGCCCCCTCCCTGAGGGCTGTCGACCAGCACCATCGCTCCTGACGCACAAGAGCTGATGGTGTGGTCCCCCACACCCAGGACACGGCCGTGCCGTGGGGCAGTCATTGTACAAATGACCCCCCAGGCACCCGTAGCACCGACGCAACCGCCGAACGATCCCTCGTCGTTCGGAAGTCGTCCGCGCAAGCAGGGCCGGACACTGCACCAGCGCGTGAAGCTGGCCACAGTTCGGGCACTCCTGCTCCGACGCACTCGTCACCGTCGCCGTCCGCTTCACCGCACCCTGAGTGCGGGGATTGGTAGGTCGCGGTCCTGTTCCGGCAGGGCCACGAGCTGACGCGGCGGGCTGCGCCTCCTGAGGCGCCGACTCTGCCATCCTCGCCTCCCAATCCAGGACCCGAAGTAGCTCCTCGAACGTGGGGAAGACCTTCGAGTCGGCGTGAAGGCCCCTTTCCCGCTCGAACCGGGCGCGCAACTCCAGCGGTACCTTGCCCAGCAGGATGTGGACCAGCAGAAACGACCAGTGTTCTACTGGCAGTCCCAAGCTGCGCAAGGCGTTGTACGCCACCTTCACGGGCGTGAGGATTAGTGGCCGCAACTGAGACCTCTCAGTCACCTTCGGCAGCCCCAGTATTTGTGACACGTGAGCGTCGGCGAGGAGCCGAGGATTTTGAAACCTCGTCTCCAGCAACTCCATCGCCGTGCCGAAGTTGTCGTCGTCCAGCTCCAGGTGCTGGACCAGGGAGAGTGCCTCACCCTCCAGTGACGTGCGGAGATAGGCCAGCTTCTCCGCCCTCGTCAAGTCCGTGCGTGAATCTACGAGAGAGGCGAACATGCTCCGGAAGCCGCTCCACTCCCGCAGGTTCCCTGTAAACCTGGGCAAGTCCAGAGTGGGAAGGCGTCCCACTACACCCGAGCCCGCATCCCTGATGACGGGTCCCGAACTCGCCCTTCCCTGACGAGACCTCTCCAGCTGGCGAACCCTTTCGGAGACCTCGTCGTACACATGCAGGATGCGCCGCATGTCCGCCTCGATCCTCTCCATCTGCTCCTCAGGTGGAGACGGCCTTGCATCCCGCAGCGATCCTGCGCTCCTCTCAGCGACCTCCAGGCGCCTGTCGAGCTGTTCTGCCCTGTTTAGCAGCGCCTCCTCCCGGTCTCTCCGGCCGACCAATCCTTGTAAGGATTCGAACCATCGGAGCTGGTTGGCCAAATCCGAAGCCATTTTAAATTAAAATTTAAATTTTAAATTAGCCTAAAGTTCGGACAATGTCACAACAAATATATCCGCAACCTAAAAAACCGGATACCACTTAATACTAATTTCCCGACAGTTTGGGGAGAAATTATAAACTGGGAACCCCCAAATATTCGGCCTACCCAGTATATTTTGCCAGAAAAATAAAACAAAAAGGGAGTATTTACGGCCAACCACGCTCTGCTACCAAAAAATGTCTAGTATTTATGCCAGAAATACCGACTTGGGGCCCATAGCAAGTCTAGAACATTATAATTTACGTTTATACCGATTTTAATCACTCCCTAATTGCAAACAAGTTATCGAAAAGAAATCACTTACGTAGGGTTCCCGGCGTCGTCCAAAGTCCAGTTTGGTCCGACAGGAATGTAGGTAGGGATCAAGTGAGAATGTGGGAAGAACCAAACCAGGCGATATCGAGGCGACCTCCCGAATTCCCGTTCCAGTAAGTAGTTCAACCGGTCCCGCGGTTGAAAAGGGGCCAGTCCCGTAGCTCACTTCAAAAATAGTCCAGCACTAATCCCGAGTGTCACAATTCACTTAATAGTCTCTTCCTGTAGCACTATATTAAGTTTTTATCCCGAAAAACTCCAAAATCTCAAAGGGCGTGACTGTTTAGTTCCAGCGAAAACAAGACAACGTCACTTCACAGCCGGCTGTCAAAACCATAGATACACGCTAATCGTCGGCCGATATAATGTTGCCCGATTATACGGAACATAAGTATTACATCAGCTATCTGGCCGCCATCATACAAGCTTTGCTTAGTTTGGGGTCAGATGGTGTTGTGTGTGAATTGTCCACCAATATTTATTTATTTAATGAAATTCCTATATATTATATAGTACCTTAAGTAGCTCGTACTGCAGATCATCGATCTGGTTCTTGAGCTCCGCGTTCTCAGTGTCCCGACTGTTGACGGCGTCCTGAAGCCGCGCCACCCGCAGCGTCATGGCGTGGTGGCCCTCGTGCAGGGATGTGCTCAGGGCCTGGAGTCTCCGGCTCTCCGCAGTCACCTCCTCGTTGGTCGCGCGGACCACCTCGTCCAGCGACGGCGCAGGCGCGCCCTCTACCAAACAACAATCATTTATTTTCTCCAAAACGCAACAAACTTCAGTTTAGAGTTAAATCGTCACTATCGTCAAATGAAAGTACATTTTTGGAGAGAAAATATCTTTTGGCGCACCACGTACGGATTTTCCGTAAGCTCTGAATTGAGCTCAAGTGTCACGTTAGTAAATGAAAGAAATCTTCGGATAAACTCGGGACTATTGCCATGTTCATGGCCAGGCTCTCTGGTTTCACCCGTGTAGATTCTTAGTTATTAACACTTCTATCGGCAGTGCCCCATGACTGCCAATTTTCTTTTTTCTCCGAAATAACAAAAGACGACATCAATTTTAAATTAAACTCAAACACTCGACCAAATTTTATAAGAAGTAAATTTTAGTTTTCTATTCATATTAAAGAAACAGCCACACCAATTTCGATAAAATTTACATGGATACAAAAAAAAATATGGAACCAACTCCACCAACTGAACCAAACAAAAAAAATTACCATCAAAATCGATTCACAATTCGCTAATTGTAATAATACGTAATACATACCTAGTTTTTTTACTATAATTTTTAAACCTAACTCGCGAGTCCCAAAACACAAGCATAGTTTGGGGCTCACCGGCAAGTTGTTGTACGTAGGCGTAATTTTGGCAAATAAAGTATTAGCATAGTCCTTACCTTCCCCTTCCCCCTTGATAGCGCGCCAGATCTTGTCATTCCTCTGTTGCAGACGATCGAACGCTTGCAACACCTTGGCCACAGCTCGCTTGCTCACTTGCACTCGGTTTGCAAGCTGAGCGTCCAACTCCTCCTTATCCCACGTAGATAGCTGCATCAGGAATGATGTGGTCGCTTCATTCTCATCTGGGGAGGTAAATAAACAGGTTTTAGTTTAAACAAACATTTGCAACAACAAACACCAACACGGCCTTCGTGACTGCCTTCAACGCAGCAGCAAGGAGCGTACTCCGAATCTCATCCCATTCATTACCCACCTCGACGTCAAACATCCCCAAAGTAGAAAATGTTCCAAAACTCTCCTCTGTTTTCCTCTTTTTCTCATAATCCAAGATATAAGTAAAAAAAAAAGAATTGTAATGACAAAGATCACGGACCCCGGAGTCTGTGGAGTGGTTAATTTAAATAATAAAAAAAAACATTCAGACTAGACTGGACTGGATGGGTAATAAAATAAATTTCAGACTTCATCAACATTTTTTACAGTAATCTGGCAGAACTCACTGAGATCGCGCACACACAGAATTTGTATATAAATAACAGTAAAAATCCTACTAATATTATAAACTATGTCAATGTTTGGATATCTGGATGTTTGTTGCTCAATCACGTCGTAACGTATAAACAAACGGAACAGCCTGATATTTAGAACACAGATTATTGTCTGGAAGAACACATATGCTACTTTTTATCCCGGGAATTTTCCCGGTATAGGGAATTACGCGGATAAAACAGAGGGGCGCTCTAAATGACAAAGTTTACAGGTCTATTGCTCAGTCACGTTGGAACGGGTGAACGGATCGGGTTGAAATTTGGAACATAGTTGGATTATAGTCTGGAATATCAGATACGCTACTTTTTGTCGCGGAAAAATAGCAGGAAAATAACAGGAAAATTGCGAAGATGGAGTATGAAATTTCGCACGCTTATAATTTAACTGGCAGCGTTTTACCCGCGTAGTTTAAAAATATCAATGTTTAGATATTTTAATGTTTGTTGCTCAATCACGTCATTACGTATCAACGGATAGGACGGAAGACAGTTAGATTGAGGTCTGGAGGAACACATAGGCTACTTTTATCCCAGGAAAATAACGGTAACTAAGTGGGTAAACCGCGGGACGTTACTAGCTGTTTTTTTTATACCAAATTTGTTTAGTTTATTCAGGATATGAATAAACTAAACAAATTTGGTTTTAATTTTGTATGAAATGTACACATGATGTTTGATTTAATTTTGTGACATGTAACATTACCGTTATAAATAAGGAACTATGACGTTACGTTACAAGTTACGGTTAGTCTACTTGGGAGAATGGCAACTCTTGATTTTTAAGATTTGTTGTCACTATTGCTGGTCACATAATAAAAAAATAAAAATAAAAATTCAAATAAAATAGATCTTAACCATACAATATTTTCTTACTTCTATAAACGGGTATAATATTTTGTTATCCTGAAAATAAACTTTCAGTATGCTAATACGATTCGAGCTGGCGATTTATTGACTTTCAAATCGTCAGTCTCAGAAATGAGAGCATCTGTGGAGTTCAATGAACACCCACTGAAAATCAGACGGACGCAAGTAATGTTTTTGTTTTTAGGGATCCGTACCCAAAGGGTAAAATCGAGACCCTATTACTGAGACTTCGCTGTCCGTCCGTCTGTTACCAGGCTGTATCTCAAGAACGGTGATAGCTAGACAGTTGAAATGTTCACAGATGAAAGAAGAAACACTATAGGACCATTTATTCTTCTTATCATCTCATGTACCCAATCTAATACGTTTCTGTAATGCTCAAGTAAATCCACATCTAATGAGCTCCGTACTGAGCTACTACGTATCCAGACCATGCATTGGCAACAAACTAGAGATCCACCATTGGAGGACATCAGTGGATGTTCCTCATACAATGCTAACTAGCCAAAAACTGATCCAAAACAAACCCATCAGAAGCTTAACATGATTTGAGTTTATACACTGAGCTCATAGGATACTTTTCATCCCCAAATTGGGCATGGTTTCCAAGGGAGAGAGTACAAAATATATGAATACGTACTCGAATCTAACTAATTAAGTCGGATTTAATTTGTTTATTTCTAGCAATTTCCCACAGTTTCACTGCATTCCTGTTCCAGTTATTTTCTTGTGATGAAAAGTTTTTAAAGTAAAACTTAGAGTAAAAGTAAATACTTTGCAGTATTCCAGACTATTTTTTACTACATGCTAGTGTAGAATGTCATGATATGAAAACTTACTCTTGTTCTCGGACTCATCAGCAGTCTCGGCATCGAACCTCTGCAAAAGCACCCTTATATCCTCATTGAGCAAGTTCCAGTATCGGTTGACGACGCACAACACGGCATCGTCCTGCGTCTGACGCTTCTCCAACTGCTCAATGCGCGCGCGCAGCTCTGCCTCGCACCGGTGACGCTGTTCTATTCTCTGAGGAAATCAAAAGATAAACTTTTGTGATGAGAACGTCTAGGCTGTGGAATGTATTGGTGAGTTTTTTCCGATTGTTACAATCTCGGTGTCTTCAATTCGAGAGTAAATTGGTTTCTTTTAGGCCTGAATTCTACCGTAGACCCTATCGTCACTTAACATCAGGCAAGATGGCGGGCAATTCTAAGCCCATAATAGTTTTAAAAATATTTACGTGATGATGATGACTGTTTTCTGCAGACTAAACTTACAAATTGCATGCAAAATGCTCATGTATTATTCTGATGAATAAAGCATGATTTCTGTTACAGCAAAGTAAAATTATTCACAGGTCAAAGCTGTATTACAAACTGTAGAGGATTTTAAAAAAACTTCAGTTTGTTGGATTGTTTCTGGTACTGTTAAATTTGTTTCCTTTTCTTTCTTTTTTTTTTATGTGGGGAAAATTCATTTACGTATCCCCACTATGCAGCGACATGGTGAGGTATGTCGGGCTCCACACCATGGCGACGACAGACATGGTGCCCCTACCAACTAAAACCCCCACAGATTTCTCCTGCGTTGTCAGGGGTCAGGGTCGCGGGGTCACTATGCGTATTCCCGTCAACGACCCTGACCCTTCCCGCCGCCCTTACGGACCCACCTCGCGGGAGGCGTGGGGTACTAACGCCTCCCGCGAGGTGGGTCCACATTTAGCTCTAGTGACGCGCCGGAAATCATCGGCGCGTCATCTCCTCGAAGGCCTATCCCTAGGCGAGGTGCCGGCCGGCCCTAAACGTCCGACGCCCCAGGCCTTCCAGTGGAGACGGGATGCGAGCCCAGAGTCGCAATCTCCAGACTCGCCCCCATGTCCGCTTCCGCCTTAGTGGAGGAGCGAGAGGCTTCCAACTCTCGCTCCTCCAACTCACACGACGTCTCACTGTCAAGCACCACGGCGAAGATGGTCGGCAGCGAGAGGTCCGCCCTCACCACCGCGGCTAGATATAGCCGCGGTTCAGTCTCTGTGGCCGCACGGCGGCCCTTGTCCTTCCACTGAGCACTCTGCTAATCAGAGTTCTCTTGGAGGACCCTCATCTGGAAGACTTAGGAATTTTACTTGGCCGATATGTCAGCCGAGTAACCTTCCTTAGTCTTCCAGTCCCTCTCCCCAACCTCTACACGCACTGCTCAAGGGGGGAGGAGCGCATGTAGACGTTCCCAGCCCCGGCCGGGATTTGCCATCACACAACAATATGCCACCGAGGCAAGTTGTTGTGTGATGGCCAGGGTGCACTACGTGGAGGTTCCCGAGCCACGCACCCCAGACTAGCTAGCCTGGCAAAGTTCAGACAACCATATTATTGTTTCATATCGACTGATTAACTCAATCATAGTCATTTGAAATTTGTTTTCAAAGAACAGACACACACACACATTTTTTTTTATAATTTTAATGTGTCCTGTTATTGCATCAGCTTAAAAATAATTAATCTCAAGTTATTTCAAAACATTGGCTACTGATTTAGACAGTATAAATACTAGTTCCTTACTTTGCATATGAATATTAGTTTATTTTATTTATTGAATAACTACCAACCCACACGGGCTTCGCACGGGTGCAATGCTGATACTAAATATACTAATAAAAATGAATATTGTGGGTTATCCCTAAGAGATAGATATGTACCATAATGAGCATTACAAATAAAAAATTGTGTTTATTTATGACATTGTTTTAGAAATCCTTAAAATTATCAGTGTCTCTCTACTGTAATATGCATGTATTCTACATAAAAACTAGGGATGGGCCGAATGTGGTTTGAACCGAATACGAACTTCGGCCGAACATTCGGTAAAAATGAAAAATTCGGCCGAAGTTCGGCCGAACTTCGGTTCAATTTGCAAAATTACCAAACATAGAAGAAACTAAAAGTCCAATTGCATTCGAGCTTGACAGATATCTCGCTGATGATCTGGTGCCAAAAGATCTCTGTCCATATGGCTGGTGGCCTAAGAATAAAGACAAGTTCTCTAACATGAGTTGTCTAACTCGGATATTTTTGTCGTCTCCTGGAAGCTCTGTATATTCTGAGCGACTTTTCTCAGAGGCTGGAAATGTGTATGAACAAAAACGAAACAGGCTTCTGCCAGAAAAGGCCGAGTCTTTAGTGTTTTTGCACAATAACTTGCCTTTGGTTAATTTTTAAATATGAATAGCTGTCTATTTTTACTAACTAGACTATATTAGAGAGAAATGCCGTTTAATAATAGTCCAAAATATTAAAAGATTCCTAAAAATTGCCAAAATGAAAAATTTACCTAATTGCTGGTGTACGTTGGATAGAAGTATTCTTTTTTCTAATTCAATTTACGAATGAACCTTATTAAGATGTGTGTCAGAAGAATGCAAAGTTTATTTAATTTTTGTTACAGATATTGTAAAAAAATTTTTAGACCAACTATTAAGGAGACCAATATAATTTAGTATTTTTATGAAGTTAAGTACCTATACAAAGATTTCTAAAACTCATTATTAAGATCTTCCAGTTTCATTGTGTGTTTTGACTAAGTAAGAGAGATTTCTAATGGTTGGTTATTAATGTTATTATTATTGTTTAGAAAAGTAGTTTAATTTTTGTTTTATGATTAAGTAGGTAAGAGAGATTTCTAAGACTTGTTGAAAAGAGCAGTAAAATTTTGTTTTTTGATTAAGAAAGATTTCTAAGGATGGTTTGGTTAGTAAGAGGAGCGATTTAATTTTGTGTTTTGTTTGATTAAGTAACCAAAGATTTTTGAGACAGGTAGTTAAAAATACCAATTTAAGTTTTTTGTTTATCACGTATGATTACTTTTTCTAATTCAAATAAATGACTAGGTATGAGTAAAACAGACTTATTTTATTTCACTGTTACTACAGATATGTTTTTTCATTAATTGCTATTATGATAGCGCAAGTATATTTAGTGCAGAATGTTCGGCATTTTAACCGAAATTCGGCCGAATGACGAAGTTCGGTTCAAGCTGCCGAAGTTCGGTTAAACCGAATGTAAAACGAATTTCGGCCCATCCCTAATAAAAACCTTTCTCTTGAATCACGAAAAAGCATCAAAATCCGTTGCATAGTTTTAAAGATTTAAGCATACATAGGGATATAGGGACAGAGAAAGCAATTTTGTTTTATACTATGTAGTGATAAGCAAGCAGCATTAGCCGATATGCCTATATCTGTGTTGAAATAACAAATTATAGGTCTGTTAAAATGAAAGAAAGGTCCTAAGAAATGTGTTTGGTCAAACGCGAGACGCCGATGGCACATATCGCACGAGAATGAATCACGAACTGGAAGCGCTGATTAACAAGGAAATTATTGTCAGGTTCTGTAAATCTCAATGACTTAAATGGGCGGGTCATCTGGAGCGAATGGAGGGGCATAGAGCAGCAAAAGTTATGACCAAGTGGACCCCACAACAGAGGAGACCAGTTGGGAGACCAAAAAAACGATGGAAGGACTGTGTGGAGGAGGACCTCAGAAGCATGGGTAGAATTACAGCGTGGAAAAGAAAGGCAAGAGATAGAGCGACATGGAGGAATATCGTAGAGGAGGCCAAGACCCACAAAGGGTTGTAGCACCAAAAGAGAAAGAGAGAGAGGTCTGTTACAATGATTTTGTCTTTCACTGTTGATTGTCCCGTCTATTCTTGAAAGAGTTTCCTGTCATCTAACCCAAAAAAAAAACCCTATTGAAAGTTTACACAACGTAAACAAATAAAATGCTCAATGATGGCTTCCATTAATGATTCTTAGTAGATAGGAGATATATCCGACTGGCCTCGTGGCTTAGTTGGTAGTAGCTCTGCCTGCGAAGCCGAGGGTTGTGGGTTCGATTCCCAGCCAGTGCAAATACTTGTGTGATGAATTCAAATGTTTGTGCTGTGTCTGTGTTTCTTTGTATAATAAGTATGTATTTAAAAAAAAACTATATAAGTATTATATCAGCTATCTGGCCGCTATCACACAAGCTTTGCTTAGTTTGGGGTCAGATGGTGTTGTGTGTGAATTGTCCACCAATGTTTATTTTTATTTATTTATATCAATGTTAACAGAAACAAAAACTATACTTTTGTAGTTGAGTAATCATTTTTTTCATGACATTGCTGCGCCCGAGCGACATTACAAATAGATACTTAATTTTTATTTATGTGTATGCTTACATGTATAAACCAGGATACAAAAAGCTTTATAAATATAACTGTAACTCCATCTATTTGTCTTGTTAGTAGGTTTACATGGCTTTGCCATCCTAATTATAATAATTTCAACAACTAATTGTAGTTTACATTTACTACATAATAGGAATGATTCGAAATATAATCAGATGATAAATACGTTACATTCATGTAATTAGTTTTAATGTGTATACATTATACACATAATGTTACTTTTTTCATACTCATTAGATAACAAGGTTTTTGTAGCTCAAGATGAATACTTATTACATGTAGTTTCAATGGTCTAGTTTGAATTCTGTGAATGCGAATAGTATGTAAGGGACAGAAAAAGCAGAAGTGACTGGAAATTCATCACACTAGCCTCAATTTCCCTCCTTATGTTGATTTATCACAACAACACAGGCAATTTAACAACATACAATAGTTGGCATCACAAGAAAATCAGCTGATTGTGACATGTCATGTCCGGCCTTATTCAGGGCCTGGAATCAAGCTGCTGATAAAATTCAGTTCAAAACAAACCTGGGCTAGCTTCTTGTTTTGGAACTGAAGAACTTTGATGTCCATTTCCTCGAGTGTGGAGACAGGGCCAATGAGGTGTGGTTCGAAGTGAACCTTCTTGATTGCAGGCTGGCCACTGCCGTTGCCGCTATCCTCGGCGGCGCGCTTCGACATTATGCTCTGAAACAAATCTAGATTCAAGCTAAATTACCATGATTTTACATAGAATTTTAATGTCTTGTTGGGAAAGGCATCGAGTGTATTGATTGATAATGCGACCAAATCAAAAACACATTGCCTAGTACAATTTTGTACAGGTCAGATGAACAACATATTTTAACGCATTATACAAACCTGCTTCAGCTGCTTGTCAATATTGACACTAGATTTTTAGAAATGAATCTGGAAATGGTAAGAAAACATACGATTTTCTGAATCGCTAATCATTTTTCTGTTAAAAGTCAAGCAATCCAATCCAAAATTCGTAGGTCGTTGGCTTCTTCGAATTTTATCGACAGCAAATAAAATTCAAGGTGGCGCTTTGCCACAGAAAAAATACGGCGAGTGAAGGATGAGTGATTGGAATGGAAAGAGTGAATGAATGAAATAAATAAAAGTGGAATGAATGATGAATTCAAAACGACTACAGGTAAAACAAAATCGGTAAAAACCCGAATCTCATGTGTCATTTTTAAAATCTCCTAAATATATTTATAAATTCATTTTAGATTATTCCATTGTGACTTTATTTATTGATAATTATTTATAAGCTCCTTTTTAAAAAACGAATATTTATAAATTTATAATAAATATTATTTATAATGGGGTAGTCTTAGGCTTTTTACAAAATGTAATAAATGTATAGCACGCGGATCCGTCTTTTAATGATTAGAAATTAAGACCTTCAAAACGAAATATATAACTACACCTACAGTACCGTAACATTTGTCAGCTTAATAATAGGTGATAGCAGACTTCCTAACAACTGTAACAACTAAACCAATAGGCACACCAAATCACACGGCTCTTGAATTTAGGAAAAAAATATATATTATGAGCTATCTATATATCCATAGGCCAGCCTATGGTCACATGACGTTTATAAAGGCATACATAAAATTAAATAAACAACTGGTTGATGATTCTCATTTAGTTCTAGAAAACCTACCACCACAATTTAGTTTGTAGTGGATGATCTTTGTTTTGAAGTTTCTGAAAACAACTGGGTAGCGATTCTGAAACCATTCGGTTGCATCCGACACGGAATCTCATCTCTCGGTCTTTGTCATGCTAAACAGATAAGACAAAGACCGAGAGATGAGATTCCGTGTCGGATGCAACCGAATGGTTTCAGAATCGCTACCCTGAACATATAGGCTGGCCTATGGATAGCTCATATATATTTTTTTCCTAAATTCAAGAGCTGTGTGACAATAAATTCTTTTCCTAATTTATTTTAAGTAGATATAATTTTAAAAGTGGTTAAATTACCAGTTAAAAAGTTGTTTTCAGAACCTTAAAAACAAAGATCATCCACTACATACTAAATTGTGGTGGTGGGTTTTTTAGAACTAAATGAGAATCATCAACCAGTTGTTTATTTAATTTTATGTAAGCCTTTATAAACGTCATGTGACAAATACAGGGATTGTTCTATTACTTTACCGTGTTTATGTGCGTTGTGTGTGATTAAATCGTAAAAGTAAAGGATAATCAAAACAATGTTAACCAGGCTATATCGAATAATATGTCAAAATATTCGTCAATTATACCACACACATATATATAATAAGCAGCCCACTAAATGCTGCATCACTCCCAAAACTCCAAAAGTCCCACTGCTTGGACTTAGAGTCATCTCTCACAAGGTGAGAGTCGAGGCCATAATCACAGAAATCTAAATAAATTACTATTTAGAATTCTGTGGCTATAATAAGGCCCCTTTTATACAGTTTATATCAATTTTCCGTACAAGGTTGTCTGGAAGAGAATACTTTAAGTAATAAGGCCACCAATTAAGATTCTCACCCGTTAGTTACCAAGTTTCTGTTTTGTTATGTGTTTGCTTTACTTTGTGTGGTCTTTTAAGTTAAGAGTTTTTATTATTATTAATCTACTACGCTGGCCAAGTGCAGGTTGGTGGATGACACACAACCTCGAAAGATTCTAGGTACATGCCGGTTACCTCATGATATTTTCAATCGCTATCTCGATGTTTTTAAGTTAGCGGTATGTATCAATTATCCCAAATGACATTAATATCTCTAAATCGTACCAGTATTAGGACTCTTAGCAGAGTCCGCCTGGGGAAGTACCACACCTTTGCCAGTTATTCTACCGCCAAGCAGTAATATATTGGTGGATATTCACACACAAGTAATGTGCAAACATTACTGTGTTCCGGTTTGAAGGGCAATGTTTCCAAAGAAATTACAGGGCTTAGAGATATAACAACTTAGATCTCTGAGTGACGAGCGCAGTGCAGTGCTAGGTAATGGACTCTTCATGTTCCAATAGCTGCGTGTCACTGTGCTGCTATGTGGCAGACATGTTGCTTACCATCAGGCACATGTCCTGCTCGTCTCGTCACTATTTGCTTAATAAAAAAGTATTTGGGTAAAATGGTGAGCCTAAACTACAAAAAAATCCAAAAATCATAAGTTGAATTGGACTGTAAATTTGCACAAATTGTATGTAGGCTCCAGCTCCATGTTTTATTCTTAATAATTTAGAATTCATTTTTATGTCATTAGAAAATGATCCATTCAGGGATGCAGTAGCTATATTTGCATTTATATATGAATTAACTTACAATTCTTTTGGTTGTTGAATTTATTTATCTGCCTAAATACTTTTAATTACCAGTAATAGGTGAACGAAAACTGACGTCTTGCAACAACAGTAACAATATTAGGTACCGTTTGTTTTTGCTATTACCTGACAAGCTCACGTGCTGTATTGCGTTGCGTTTACGTAATTAATTAATACATAACTATTAAAAATAAATAAATTATTATTAAGATTTATCCTACATGTATTTTATTTAAATGTACTATACCTAACTCAAATGGGGTATTTGTGATAATTTGCAATGCTAATTGAAACAGAAACCGTTCCAAGCAAGTGGGAAACCGTAGTAAAAAATCTGCGAGAGGCTCGAGCTCCGTCTTCAACTCTGTGCATTTTTTCAAAGTTAGTCACACAGATTACAGAAATAAACCGTCAAAACTAATAACTGTAACAGAGCACGGGGCAGAAAAAGCGTGAAGAAACTGACATATTCAAAGAAAGTTATCTTTTGTGGACATGTTGTCTAGCTTTCTTTTGTGGACTAGCCTCATTTGATAGATTTAGCCTCTCCTGGTGAGAAAAGGTTGAATCCTAGCAGTGGGAAAACAAATTTGCCTGTTTATGCATTGTAACCACGTTGTTTCATTTTATTTGTAAGCAAAAACTGCATAAGAAAAAGACACAGGTAGTGATTATAATTCAGTATAAATTTATTAACACACAATAGATATTTGAATAAATCACTCGTTTTTTAACAAATATATAATTGTTACTTAAGGTCTACATAAACATATTACATCCCTGTATTTTACCCGAGCCATAAAAAAGTCTGAAAATAATATTTCTAAGTGAATTTTGTAAGCCACATGATTTTGTTTGGTACAAATATTCACATGTTAGTTACGACGTTACGAGTTCATTATTGTCCGATATTTTATTTGATCTTGAAACATTCTTAGAAAAACTTGGTACTTTTTATCATGAAATATTTTAGTATTTTTGTTAGGTTCAATAATATCAGCAGACCCACCCATCTTTTGAATAGCTTCTTCGACATTACTGAAATATTTAGAAGCACAAGCACCCAATATAGCAGACCCAACTAATACAGATTCTTTCTCATGTGGTTTTAAAATTGGCAAATTAACTGTATCCGCTTGAGTTTGAATAAAAAGAGGATCTTTAGTGATACCACCGCAAATCACGAGAGATTGGAAAGGATTATATCCTGCTTGAGTTAAGGCTTCAATAATATGCCGGGTCCCATACTGAAACCAAAACACACAATTATATAAATACTAATTATTATTTGACTGAATGACATGCATGACGATACATATACATACATACAATAAAAGTACACATTCACACAGTATACACAGTAAACATATTATGTATACTTTGTATAAATGTGTACTTTTTGGGTGAGTAAAATGCATGAAACCCGCGTCATCGTCACCGCATGCTTCTCATGAGCATTTATGTATGACCACTTTTTTTCTTTAACATTTTGAGGCTCTATCTACATTCGGTATCGAATATCTCTTTACAGCGTAATCTATGTTTGATAAACTTCGTTCTCGAGAAATCATACATTGAATCATACATTGAAAAAAAATGGTGGTTGAATTGATAACCTCTTCCTATTTGGAAGTCGGTTAAAATGGAAAAAAAAAATATAGTGGCTTTATAGCTAAACTATAAATTGTATCTCTTCATTTGGTCTTGGACTTGGAAATACATTGAACTCAATACTTGTGACCAATCTCTGATCACCTGTAAAGTTCTTAAAATATTTTTTACGAGGTTTCTATTTTTGTAATAAAAACAAGGGAAAATTAAATTTAATGTTAACAATTATATCTCCGAAAGTTATATAACAAATTATTTTTTTCGTAACGAGACTTATGTTTGATCGCCATCTCGCTTTGAGTAGAGCAGCTATGTGATCTATATTATGATTGAGCGCGCTTACCAAGAAAAAAATCGATTAATTATTTGTTGAAGGATATACTTACAGAAAGGGCTTGTAAGGTGGCTAAGTACAATATGGCCAAATTCTTGTCACTTTTATCTATAGATAATCCACTAATCATGCCTCTCATATTAGGGTCAGCTAATGGAGACCGGTTTCCATGAAAATCCGGCCAAATATGAACATTTTTAGTCAAAAAGCTGATATCTTGAAGATTTTGCTCTTTAGCCATAGCTTGGAGCAGTTCTGCCAAATATTGTCGAACTCTGGAACAAAATATTTGGAGTTAATTTTAGTATCGAAAGTAACGGCAGACAACAATATGATTTAAGTATTTTTCTTACTCTCCGGTATTTTTTAATTTCAATAATTCTATACCAGTTGGGTGGGTAGCAATGATATGGTCAAGTAGCATTCCTGAGGCACTTTGTCCAGCTTCATTTAACCACATATTTGGAACCATTGCGCTAAAGTAAGGACCCCAAATACCATCTACCATTATAGGCTTTTCATGAACAGCCATATGACAGGTAGAAGTCCCACATATTAAACCAAGCCTCGAAGACATTTTCTTATCAATACCCTTTGCTGAAGCTCCAATCATACCAAGACCTCCAGCATGAGCGTCTATAATCGATGTTGCAACAGGCGTATTGGGTTCGAGACCCAAAATCTGTGCAACATCTGCACTTAAGCCTCCACAAAAATCACCTGGCATCAAGACCCTATTTCCAATTTTCTCATAGTTATTCGCCGTTAAATCTTCCAAACCAATTTCATTAAAAAAACTTTCATTCCAGCCACGATAACCATCTATGGAACATTCATAGTTCCATTTACAAACTAAAGAGCAAAGCGATCTATTGTGGGACCCCGTTGCCTTCCAAGTCAAAAAGTCAGGTAGGTCAAAAAAATATCCAAATTGAGACCATTTGTTTGCGAGATGTTTTTTTAACCACAGTATTTTTGGTATCTCCATCTCCAGGCTTACTTTGCCTCCCACATATTTAAGTATTTCATGGCCGGTTTTATTTATAAAATCGGCTTCCACTTGTGCTCTATGATCCATCCACATTATGATATTCTGTTCGTTAATATTTGCTTTGTTTACTGCCGTAGGATTTCCATTTCTATCTAGGGCTACTAGAGAGCAAGTTGCATCAAATCCAATTCCTTTCACTAACGTAGGGTGTACATTAGCAACCACTTGCTAAAACAAAGTAAGATCGCATATCAAATGTAGATTGATGCACCATATTTGCCACTAACTCGACGTTCGTAATAAATTACCGAGTTTTGTTACACTGAAGTGAATTAATTTTAACATTTTATTTATATCTAATTTTTCTGTTTTTTTTTTTAAATCGAAGATTAGAGAATTAAAGGTTGGACTACGATAAATAGTTATAATAATATTTGAGTTGATATATCTATCTATCTATATCAATTCAAATATTGTGTAATTATTAATTTGGTCACAAAAAAGTATTTTGACTTGCTCATCTTGTACATCAAGATATATAAAAATACAATAGTACAATATCAAAAACAGGTAAACCGATAGACAGCTTAAAAACAAAATAACCTACACTAAGTGGTTTAATTTTTAACTTTTTTAAATAACTATACCTTTATTACATAGATGCAGCTTTCCCAAATATTGTCTGATGATTGTTCATAATAATCTACAATTGGTTTCCAAGTACGAATTTCTTTAACAGAACTTTTAACAACAAGACCTTTGTGGTCAACAAGAGCCGCCCGTGCACTTCCAGAACCTACGTCTACGCCGATAAAATACGCTTCTTGATTCATATTGCCTCAAAATGTTTCACAATTGTACTTAAGATTCATAAAATTTAATTTATTTTCAATGTTCCACTCAGTAAATTACAGAAGTCACAAGTCTTAATCTTATTACAGACTCTACATAAATAGACGACAGTAGTAAACGTTATCATTTGCTTGTAAACCTCGTAATAAATAATAACCTTGTGTGCAGATAAATGCTCAAAACAAGTTTTTCACTCGTGATAACCTCCTGTCCTCTAACTGAAAGATACAAGATTGTTTCCTTTGATAAATTGCGAGTTTCATCTTAGGAACAATTACACAATTAGAGTGATTAGAGTGGTGTTATGTTTTCCTTTATGTATCATAGACTCCCAGGTAAGTACTTTCAGAGTTATGGGAATATCTGTAGCGGTGAGATAATAAAAATAAGTTGTGCCTAATCAAAATATTCATGCCAACACGAAACAGCAACAGAGATTGTTTTTTTTTGTCTACATAGATCACGAAATACGAAGCGTGGTATTGCCAACGGGGTTTTGTGTCAATTTTCCTAAAATGGTTGCAAATAATTAAATGTATCGTATCGTAAAAAATTATCTTTTTTTAAACCGGTCGTCGAAGAGCTTCCTTTAATGCAAATATAAATTAAAGAAAATGTACCTAGAGTAATATGCCTACATTTAGGTATGAGTATTTCCAAAACAGTTACAAAAGCAACTAACGGGCACACAGCATTGCCAGTCTCACCACGGTTAATAAAAGTAGAAACTACAACCTTGTTCATTCATTCAAATGCTCATTTGCTACCACAGACTGCACAAATTTCAGTAACCGTTTACAAAAAACGCAACATAAATAATGTAACGGGAGATACACTTGGTTTTCGATTTTTCGAAGTGGTACATGGTACAGCACTAGAACTGCTATTTGAACGACAAAAACATTACAAATTGTCGCTGGTGCGTTGTTTTATTATTAAATTATTATTGTCTGTGTTGGCTCGTAATCCTTATGTGATCTCTCTACCTAGTCTGTGGTTCTCAGTGTGACCATATGTGGCAGGTTCCTGCCATTTTGGCAAGATTTGGGCGTTATTTTAGCCTTTCTTTGGCATGATAGGTTGACGTTTTATTGAAAACTGGCAGTATTTGGCAGTATTGGTGGATCGGAAACCATTTTTGTTACCCTAACTTATATTCCCGATAATGAACACCCGGGGGTGAAAATAAGAGCATAACGATAGACAAAATTGACTAACGCTTTCAATTTAGTTGATTAGTTCTCACACATCCCTAGTAAACTCAGTAGATTATAGTAAAGCGTCACTTGTGGGGAATTCTCCGATAAATTCAACCATACTTCTTCGTTCCTTCTTCTTCATCTTTTGTATGTATGTACTGTAACTTTCGAAACATCCAGCTCAATGACGGTTGTATTTCATTTTATCCAACCAAAGAAAAGTTAAATATGATTAATAAATCAATGTATAAACATGTAAAAATGGAAGTAAACAATGAAAATTGCAATGCTTAACATCCCAATGATATTATAAATGGAAATGTTTGGAGATTTGAATATCAGAATCACGCTGGTACGTCTGAACGCATCGGGTTGATATTTGGAACACAAATAGATTATAGTCTGACATAGGCTACGTTTTATCCCGAAAAAAATAACGGAAACGGGGAAATGTAAAACCGCGGGGCACTGCTAGTATATGATATTACTAGGATGTCAATGTTTGGATGTTTGTTGCTCAATCACGTCGTAAAGTATAAACGGATCTTGTTGAAATTTGTAACACGGTTATATTACAGTCTCGAAGAAAATATGGGCTACTTTTTATTATGGGAAAATAACAGGAACGGGAACTGTGCGGATAAACCCCCGGGCGCTGTATTACGACATAAACTTCTGTATTTATGGGTTTTCTTTGATAAATACAGCGATAATTGTGGTTGGCAATATTTTGGCATTTTTTGCCCCAAGCGTTGGCAGGATTTCACCCGAAGTATGGCAGGATCCGTGATTTAGAGATGGTCACACTGGTGGTTCTGTGATCCTTATCGTGTTTATATCGTTATCGATAACAAATAACCTCAACTGTGTGTAATTTCTAATTTGTGACTATAATTATAAACTAAAATTATTAATTGTGGTAATTGTACAATTGCTTTACTGCAATTGCATTATTCAAGCAATTTTATTTATTGATACTCAGCTACTTGGTGATAATTTTGTGGTCTCGGCATGGTTCGTTTTAAAAATAGGTAAATCTTCCATCAAACTTCTCAATTCTTCACAGTTTTTCTGTGCTAATTATTAAAATTATTAACATACTTTGTTTCAGATATGTTACGGTTGATATAACATGTCCTATGGTGCCAGATAGTAAACCACTTTCACTGAAACCTAAAATTTTTCACGATACTGTCATGAGTAAAATTCAGCAAATACATGGAGACTTCGGTGTTGCTGCTGTGAAGTCCGGGTTCCTGACTAAATACTGCAATGAAAACACTAGAATCGCTATTATAAGATCACGTCACGGTCCACATCGATTTGTTACGAGTACACTACCATTTATCACCAAAATTGGCAATTTGGACGTACGAATAAACACTTTGCATGTGGGGGCGACTTTGAAACATAGCTTCAGATACATTCAGCGACATCAAAGAGCATACTTAGACAGAATGTGGTCACAGCTCAAAACTGATGAGGAACGCAGAAACCTAGAAGCTGCGGTTATGGACTTTTCTAAAACAGATGTAAAAATAAATATAGAAAATATTTCGTGATTATAAAAAATTGTTTATTTAATTTTTGGCCCTTATAAACATATGTAAACAGTTATATAAAAATATATCCGAATATTGTAACATTACAATTTAACTATTGATTTGATTTGATTTTATCAAATGATAATAAGTAGGCTAACAAATAAATTGAGAGCAATACAATTTTATACAAATGTAAGCATTGTAAATATGTACTTCCATAGACAGCAGCAGTCTAGTTTTTCTTTATACTGTGATAATAGTGTTGATGCCAATATTTTATCATTGACGGGGTATCTAGGATTCCACATGGGCACACAATCCTACAGATGACTCTATTCAATGCTCCACTTTGATAGTGCATTAGTGAAAGCCATCCCGGCTTTCACTAATGCACTTCCACATTAAACTGACTGGCTGACTGGGATATTTTACAGAGATAGTTTAGTAGCTAACAAGTTACAATAATGAACCAGAAACTGACTGGGATATTCTACAGAGATAGTTTAATAGCTAACAAGTTACAATAATGAACCAGAAACAATTTTGGTTGCACAAATTAGATATAATATAGTTAGACTTGAATTATTATTTATACCATCTTAACACAAATTCCTAATTTAGTATAATCTGAATAGTTTTATATTTATTTATGCATATTACTTTAACAAGAAAAATACAATCTGTAATATAAATAACAAAATCTAAAATGAATGCTCTAGTCTAGGCCACAGAATACTAATGCACTGTCACTGAGGGTGTAGATGGCACAATGATCAGGCATTGGGTTTCTATTTATTTGAATGTAATTAAAAAGTAAACAAGGACTCACATGCACCCCAATACAATGAATATATTAGAATATTATTGTTTATATAACAATATTGTTCTCACAGATACATATATGAAATGACTTGGGGTCATGTGCCTGAAATATAAAATAATAAAAATAATCTATATATATAAAAATCAATGCCACTTTTCGTTGTTAACGAACTCCTCCTAAACGGCTGAACCGATTTGAATGAATTTTTCTGTATGCGTTTGGGTAGGGCCCTCCATGGTTTAGATTCACAAATCAGCCCGGTAGATGGCGCTGCAGTTGGTATCTAGGTTATTATCCGAGCGAAGCTGGAACGGGCCTCTAGTTATATATAAATGTGTCTTTCTTTATCCTTACTAATATTACAAAAGCTGTTGGTTACTCCTACACACAGATAGATAATAGTCTGGAATAACACAGGCTAATTTTTATCCTGAGAAAATTGAAAAGTGATCGGAAAACTATGCAGGTGAAACTGCCGGGCACTGCTAGTATAAAATAAAACCTAAGAAAAAATTATATTCAGTATTACAAACATGTCATAGCATAAATACGCCATAATAGTGGAAAATAAACCAGGTTTTCATATTTCTGGTGTTATGTGTGAATTGTCCACCAATTTTTTATAGCATAGAGTGACGAGACGAGCAGGTCATGTGCCTGATGGTAAGCAACATGCCTGCCACATAACAGCACAGTAATACGCAGCTATTGGAACATGATAGTTCAAATCATTACCTAGCACTGCACTGCGCTCGTCACCCAGAGATCTAAGATATTATGTCTCTAAGCCCTGTAATTTCTCTGGAATCATTGCCCTTCAAACCGGAACACAGTAATGTTTGCACATTACTGCTTGGCGGTAGAATATTTGGCAAAGGTGTGGTACTTCCACAGGCGGACTCTGCTAAGAGTCCTACCACAACTAAATTACTATTTATAGACCTGACATAAGACAATAAATATTTGGTAGATATAATTTTTGTGTCAGTTTTAAGATCCGAGTAGTAATCTCATAGGATCAAATAAGTACAGTTTTTTCGTAAGTGATGTATAGTAAACAGGTACTTGAAGAACCTCATTTGTTTTGCAGTATTCAGATATTATTTTATTCACATTGGTGAAAATATCATCCAAACGCTCCATTCTTCCCTGTTCTGTAATTTCCTGACACAGATATTGTATGAATATCGAACCCTTTTCTTCAGATCTGTAAGCTTCAAACTCTGGGGAGGTGGCTAAATAAACCAGGAAATCTAATTTGCGCAACCGAAATGTGTTAGGACTTGGTGAATCAGCCACTAGAATGGTTTGTGGAGCTTCATCGACTTGGCAAGCCTGTATTATCAGGACCTTGGGGATTCCTTGAGTTTCATCAGCATCTATAAGATTCTGGAGGTATTCAATTTTTACTTTTACACTATTTGCTGCAAAGATATGGTCTCTGACCCCGTGGGACATTATGCATAACATGAAAATGCTCGTTGACCTTGTAACATGGTCCCTTAGGCATCTTTTGATACAATCTATCATTTGGGCATCTTCCAGATTATCCTTTGATATCACATCAAAGTTCATTGATATCATGGTTCTCTCCAATCTGATTTTGTCAAATGTAGAACCTTTTCTCTGAGATAAATGTGTTGTGAGATTCTTGTCATCAATGCTTTGACGGCAGAAATGAAACTTTTCCTGGTTGATTATCAGGCAGAATCCTACTTTTTTCTTATCTTTAATCCTGTAACTGTCTTTAAAAATCTTTTTGGAATCTGACTTTATACTGAGGTCATCTATATTCACACCATTAAACATTTCAAATTCTGATTGAAAGTCATTGATACCTTGCTTGTGTGTTGCTACCCTTGGGACAGAAACATTGATATCAGACATATGGGTTAGAGATGGAGAACTTGCCGCAACAGGATCTCCTATGCATTCATCATTGCCATGATTTTGCATAATACAAAGTTCATTCGCAAATGGCTCCAAAAAAGGAAGTTTTCGAATAATCTTAATTAATTTATGAAAGTTAAAATCAGGTTCATATGGTTTCTTATCTAAACCCTGTTCATTCAGATTGATAATTTTTTCTGACATTAGTTTCAGGAATACTAGTTCACAGCTCTCATATTCAGATGTGTCAATATTGAATGCATTAAGTGTATCTTTCAACACATTAAAAGTTTCTATATCGATATTTTCACTTAGTTTATACAAGATTTTCTTTGTTCGGTTCACATGGACATTGAAATGAATATTGTCTGGTTGGTATTGACTTTTCACAACATCCAAATTCAAGCCCAATTTCTTGACAATACCATACAGCTGACATATGAGTAATGCCTCCAAAAACTCATCTCCCCAATTGGGTTTTGTTTTGACTCCGAGCATCCATTCTTGCAACAGGTTCATGTTAGTAGAGGTTGGATCTTTCGAGACTCGTTGGTAGACTAAGAGCCGCTGAAGCGCCGTATGTGGAACATCATAGAGCAGAAAAACTAATGACACCATGTCGTCTGGGCTGCAGTGCAATAATTCCCTTTCGATCTCCGAAATAGCTTCAACTGATATTATACTCTTACTACTGGAGGTGTTGGAAGACGTCCCTCGTTGTTCTCTAGCGTCAGATCGTAACATTTTTATTATTATTTTATATTAACACTGCAAATCACTTCCGTTGTATATATTTTTATTTTGGTTTTGGATGCAGGATTGAAGGACCCAAGCACCCAAGACCACAGGACCAGACCAGTGTTGTCAGCGTAGTTATAAAAAATTACCTATAATGGATGATGGACGGAAGAGTTTTCTTTAAATGTATAATTGCGTTAGGTACCTACTATGTTGTGTTTGGTAAGCAGAATATTATGTCTCTAACATCGATTTCAATCAAAAGATGTGCCCTGAGCCAACAATCTCAATACAAAGATGTGCTCTCCCAAACTTCAGGGCGCACGTAATCATGTTATCTTTGGGAAGAGTGAGCTCACTCTTTCCGTTCTAGTCGGTTGCAGGAAGCAGTGGACGCCGAACGTTTTACCTATCACTTTTCGTTAATAACAACCAATATAAGTAGAACCACAGCAAATGTCGCCGCTAGCGATTCTAGAGGTCAAGTAGATTGGTTGTTTTTAAACCACTAACGCTACATACAGAGACACAATTTATTACCAATTTCAATGTGCTCAGGGCTCATCAATTAGTGTATATCGATGCTCTGAGCTCCTTGAAATTGTTAACAAACTGCGTTTCTGTGTGTAGCGTGGGTGGTTTACAACTACTAATCTACTAGACCCCTACAGTCGCCAGTGGTGAGGTATGTTGCGGTAGGTAATAGGTATTAAAATACCTAAGCCAGCGTTCACCGCTTCCTACAACTGACTAAAACGGAAAGAGTGAACTCACTCTTCCCAACGATAACATAATTTCTTGCACCTCAAGTTTGGGAGGGAACATCCATTGATTTATATCGATGGTCTCTAAAATAAACCGCCAGCCCGGTTTTATTTAAATCAAGTTTTTATGACGAAAGATGGATAAATAATATGTGTTTTATGTAGCAGTTTCAGACGTGTTATATTCTATTTTATGATATTGCACCATTATTTAAGTAAAACAACATTTAAGGCAGTATAGTAGTGTAGTGTATTTGTGCAAAAAAATACAAATCGTCTTTCTTTATAATAAGTAAAGATTCAAATAATATCATTGTGTGTTGCGTGTTAATACCTTGCTACCTTGAGTGAGAATAGTAAGATACCTTGAAATCATTCAAGGTATCACTGCTATGAATGCCTATTATAGTAACTCAGAAAACTAACAAACATTAACAGTTGACGATGAGAAAGATGATGATGTACTTGAATCCATAGAACTGTCTAAATAGCTAGCACATACCTAGTTAGTTAAAAACACACCACATACTTTAAAGATATATATATAATTGCAAATAAGAAATTAAAAATGGTTTTCTGTAAAGTCGGTTTATGTAGGACAATAAATTGTAGGCGATAACGGTACCAGTAATCATTGCTGAAAAATTGTATTATTTTATGAATAATGATTAAATTATTGAAATTAAAACTTTTTTTGGGACACCACAGACAAATTTTTCGTGTACTGTGAGTTTCACCCTCGTAGTTTCCAAAGTAAGCTATTAAATTCTGCGTTATAAGTTTTCACTTTTGTCGGCAGTTTCTATGATTGCCAATTGTTTTTTATTTATAGTACACAAAACAGGACATTTACAAAATAATACAAAGAAAGAAAACCTTTTTTTTTCTGAGCTGTTAAATATTCCTAAGCTTGACTGTGACCACCGCAAGATTTAACAGTTAATTGTAAATAATGAACATAGAAAATGAATAATCGAAATACAAATAAGTACATATGTTGTTAAGCATTTTTATAAGCTATCACAAAAATATTTTACAACATATCATACGAAATATATGTCAATTGAACAAAATGACATACATATATCATATATACCAAATGTAAACCTATTGTTAGTATTGCAAAACCCATAATTGAAAAACAGAAAAAGATAATACTACTACAGTTAAATTATCATTGGATATCCAAAATATTTCTTAGAAACTATATTGGTTACTTTAGAAAATATTTATATTGCTGTGTTGTTATCACTGCATTATGATTATTTCTTTTGATGCTGTCGCTGTCTCTCTTTTCCGAACGATGGAGTGGATTAGAGACAGATGCGACGCGAAACGCGAACACCGAATGTTACTTTCTATTTCTTGTTCCGCATTCTCGCTTGCACACTCGGCTTAGGTGAAACGTGACACCTTTGACATAACAACGTCTAATAAATCGATGAACGCCGGCTGCATGTACGAAAAAGTGTCCCGTTATGTACGCTCATTGTACGCTTGCACCGCATCTATCAATGTTTTGTTATGACGTTGTCACGTTAAACTATCGTCCGTAAACCAACTGTCTATACAGGCAACCAAATTTTTTGGTACATGCAACCGACTTTCATCGATTTATATGACGTTATCACGTTGAAAACGTGTCGTGGTTAAAATACTCTATACTCAATTAATAGAACATTTTAGATAAATAGATCGTATAACAAATTTAAGTAAAGGATTGAATTTATAAACTGTAAAGTAAAGAGTAATATATTTTGATGGTAAAATAAAATAATAATATGTTAAGTTCATACTCATGATTCAATTTTCTATTATTATTTATTACCCAATAATGAGGTATATTAATTTTATTGTTAGTGAGGCAACATAATTGATGTAGTCATCAAATCGGGGGCGTCCCCGCGGAAGTCCATGTAACTGTCACTCAACTGTAGACACCGAGACAACGATGACAGCGAGGTAAACAGCGAAACGAACTTTGACTCAGAGAAGTTATTTTTTTTTACGAAAGAAACTTGCATCACAATTTGCCATGTTTGTTTCTCGTCTGTCTGCCTGTTTTAGTCGGGCTGTTCGTATTCGTGTGAGATTTTCATTGATCCATTTTTCTTTGACGTGACAACCTCTGATGCTGCCTAGTGCCTATACACACTGGGCCAATGCAAGCCAACGCGAGTGTCGACAAAACGGCACGAGACAAAACGAAGCGTCCACACACTGGCCCAGCCCAAGCCAACGCGAGTGCCGACAAAACGGCGCGAGACAAAACGAACCATCCACACACTGGTCCAGTGCAGACAAAAAAACGGAACGAGACAAAACGTAGCATCCACACACTGGCCCAATGCAGACAAAAACGAGGTAGGCCAATAGGAGAGCAGGACGCTTTTCGCCGAGCGCCTTTGTTTTGTGCACAAAAACCGACACCGGTCACGAGAGACGAGTCGAGACAAAACAGCCCTATACACACTGGCCACTTGCCGTCACTCGGCCAGCGAGGCGAGCGACGCGAGTCATCACAAAACGACCCTCCACACACTGGCGTTGGCCTCCACTCGGCCAGTATGTATAGGCAGCTTGATATAAAACGAGGAACGCCGGCTGCATGCAAGTAAAAGTGTCCCGTTTTGCTCATTGTACGCTTGCACCGCATCTATAATATTTGATCTATATGTTTAATATGTTTATATATTTTATCTATAATGTTTTGTCACGCTAAACTATCGTCCATCGTCCGTAAACCAATCGACTTTACAGACAACCAATTTTTTAACACAATTTTACAGGTAGTGTCAAAATTAAATGAAATGTCTTTGTCTAAAATATTGAAATGATCAACGATCAACTCATCAACATAACCTAAAAATCGGTGGGATAATGAGATATTAGATATTAGAATTAGAAGCAGAAATATCAAACGAACAAACGAAAACATGCCGATAACCCGACTTGAGATTTTGAGACTTTATAGAAACTTGATCCACTACTCCCGTCGCCTTACCTTGACCGATCCCACGTACTTCAGGCAGAGAATTACAACTGAATTTAAAAAGAATAAAAGTCTGAGTAAATCGGAGGATATAACTTTTGCTTATCAGGTAATTACTTGGTGTATTATGTCGATATTGCTGGGTTGAAACTTATTCACCTATTACGGAAAATACATGTTTGGAAATTATAGACGCGAAAAACGTAAAATGTACCGATTAGGTAAGTACCTACTGTAATGCACAATTATTGTTGTTATTATGTTTGCCTTTCACGTTAGCCTAAAGTTCGTCTATATCCGAGGCTAAACAGCCACAGCCCTTTACAAATAAAAAATCTTGCTTGGTTTTTATTAAAGTTTGTCTTGTAAAGTTGTCTATAACCCCAATATTAGTAGAAAAATACCGGCAACATCTCTGAAGCATAGCTTCTGGTCTATATATATAGATATAATATATTTTAACACTTATCACATCCCAGTAATAGATTAAAAGAAAAGTATTGATTAGCTTCAAGATGTCATGCCTATTAAGATGTTTAGTATAGTTAAGCCTATTCAGTTGCACCACTAGGTTGTTTAGAAGTGTTAATAGTCTATGCTGGAAGTTTTTGGAATGTAGCCTGATTTTTTCCTTGGTTGTTCATGTCCGGGTTGTGATGGATTTCATTATTAGTTAGTTACAAACCAGAGGACATCTGATATACCTAGTGCACAAGATTTTGTTTTACTTTGTTTGGATGACATTGATATTGGAGTTACTGGCACTACCCCATAGTTGTATTCCATATGTTCATATAGTCTTATTAATCATCTTGTAGATCTTGTTGTCGAAACTCAATTTACTGTTACGGCCCAGAAGCCACAGGAAACTTAAAAGTTTAATGTTATTTGCACTAATTTGGTAGCAATAGCCCTGATTTTGCATCACTGAAACGAAATATCAATTTTATCCAGTCCTCTTTGCAGTGGCCATGAAGCTTCCGCTGGGTTTTTACCGCTAGCCGCTACTCCCATCAACAACATGTGTGGTATCTTATAGAAGCCTACGAGTATGTTCATAGAATCTATCCTATATTGAAACTGGTTCTGGTGGAGTTCTGTTAAATAAATAAATACTTAAATATTAGTGGACTAATCACACACAACACCATCTGACCCCAATCTAACAGAGCTTGTACTATAGGAGCCAGATACCGGATATAATACTTATAATGTATTATACACAAAACACCTAAGGGGGCGTCCATTAATTACGTGAGGTGTTTTTTTAAATTTTCTGGCCTCCCCTCCCCCGTTGGTGAGATGTCGTGAGATTTTGTTCAACCCCCTCCCCCATCCCCCAATCTCACGTGAGATTTTTCAGAATGTGGGTTTCTTACGTAAACGCGTTGGGTTGTTATTGTAGAAAAAAAAAAAAACAATTTGCTTCGTGCTTTTATTTACGACTACTTTAGACTAGTAATTGTCAATCTATAAACGCATATTATGCGCGTTTTTAGACAATGAAAAACTGTCACATTAGACATTAGATTGCGAAGGTAAATTTCGCCGCGTGACGCGACAGCGTAATAGCTCAGATGGGAAGTCGGGCGGTCATAGCGGTCACGAATTAATAGCTCCGGGTTCGAATCCAGACGGCTTCTAATTTTTTTCATGTTTTCTTTTTTTAAGAAAATCTATTTCTTGGTTTCTTTTATCTGTACGTATCTAAGTATATTTACTATTTAAACCGAGCAAAGCTCGGTTACCCAGGTACTGGAGAATTATGAGCGGTCTCAAGAGAGACTATTGGCACCAACATGTCCATATGATTTTCTGTAAAATCATCTGCTCCTTCGAAATAGTGAATAATCTTAATCGTATTAATACGATGACGCTCAAGATTATAATCTTGAGCATGTACATACAATTTGGATTGAATGGAACAAAACAGTATAATCTTTTTTTGTTTCAATCAGAACAAAAATTACGTGATATTTGTCGAGACCCTCCCTCCCCCTAACGTGAGATTACATGAGATTTGACTCGACCCCCTCCCCCCCTAAATCATCTCACGTAATTTATGGACGCCCCCTAAACACAGATCAAATAGTTGTATTCATTATACAAATATTTCCCCTGGGTGAGAATCAAACCCACTACCCTCCGTTTCACAGGCAGACTTACTACTTTCTTTTTGTTAAAAAGAATGCAGTTTGAAGTCTGTCCCCTTAACATTTCAAGATCATTGAATTTGTAGACCATATATTAGTGACATTACTGTAATAACGTGTGTGGCCTGCTCTTCACTAACTGCTAAGTATTCTGTGAAATTGGTGCAGAATGTACTACTTGGTTTGATTATGGTTGTGAATGCAAAAATTGGAATACATTTATTTTGGCGGAATAACAGTCTCATTATATATGTCATAGCCAACTAGCTTAATCAGCTGTTCAACTAGCAACCTAGCCTCTTTACTAAACAGTGCTGTGTAACTTGCGGCCAGAATGATATACTGCCATAGCATTTGTTACAACATTTAATTAGCTGGCTGATTAATGCTTAGGCCATTCATAGTATAGGCAAAGATGAGAATAGTTACTACTTGTATAGAGTGAACATGTGATGGAAATAAAAAAGATGAAACATCCCACATAAGAAATTCTTTATTACTAACAAAAGGAATCTCCAACTAAATAATTTAGTTTTATTTATTAATAAAATAACTTTTAATAATAAATAAAACTAAATAATAAACAGCATGTGTCGCTTTTAAAAAACAACACGGTCGTATACTAATACTAGCAGAGCCCCGCGTTATTAGCAGCATAGCTCCCGTTCCTGCTAGTTTCCTGAGGTAAAAAGTATCCCATGTGTTCTATTATCTGTGTTCAATATTTCAGCCCAATCTGTTCATACGTTACAACGTGATTCAGCAACAAAGATCCAAACACCCATTAATTGACATGAATAATTTAGTTGAAAGTAGGATTGATAAATTAAATATCAAGACAGACTAAAGTAAAGTGAGGACGACTTAGAGTGTTGTGAGTGACTAAGTTGGAGACTTTTTAACTGACATGGACAGTTGAAATTGTTTTCTTAGCTAATATCTTACTTCACATCACATTAATATCTTAGAATTTACTAGTGGCCCATTCCGGCTTCGCTCGAATAATAACCTAGACACCAACTGCAGCGCCATCTGCCGGGCTGATTTGTAAATCTAAACCATCGAGGGCCCTACCCAAACGCATACAGAAAAATTCATTCAAATCGGTTCAGCCGTTTAGGAGGAGTTTATTAACAACGAAAAGTGGCATTGATTTTTATATATATAGATTAGCAGAGTCTGCCTGAGGAAGGACCACACCTTTGCCAGTTATTCTACCGCCAAGCAGTAATGTGCAAACATTACTGTGTTCCGGTTTGAAGGGCAATGTTTCCAGAGAAATTCCAGGGGTTAGAGATATAACAACTTAGATCTCTGGGTGACGAGCGCAGTGTAGTGGCTAGGTGATGATTTGGACTCCTCATGTTCCAATAGCTGCGTGTCACTGTGCTGTTATGTGGCAGGCATGTTGCTTACCATCAGGGACTGCTCGTTTCGTCAATCTTTATTTAAAAAAAAAAACATCACTTACCATGAGCAAATTGTGGGCAAATTTTGCCCTTTTCTAAACAAACCGTTAACAAAGAAAAGCATTACTGTGATAGCATATTTTGGTATATTACAGAAAGGACAAGCTTTACTCCGCCGTGGGTCTGTGGTATAATACATGTTCCTGCCGAGAGTACTGGGGCTGTGCCGGGCTGCGTCCGTGCGGCCCGCGCTGGCGGCTCTGAAGCACGTAGACCACTCCCGTGTACCTAAAATCAACGAGATTGACCTGAGTGAACAGTTTGTCAGAGGAGGAGGGCCTGGAGGCTCAGCGGTCAATAAAAATGCCAATTGTGTAGTGTTAACACATGTACCGTCAGGTAAGCTTAATTTTTTTAAGCTATGGTCGTTCACTAAGTTCACTATACGGTCAAATAGATATAGCCAAAACGTAAACAAAGGTGTTACGATAACATAAAAAGATGTGGATGGGACACCACATAGAAATGAAGTTTCCTTCCTTCATTTCATCATATCAGCCGAAGGACTTCCACTGCTGCACGAAGGCCTCCCCCAAGGATCTCCACAAAGACCGGTTTTGCGCCCGCATCCAACGATTTCCGGCGACCTTCACCAGATCGTCGGTCCATCTCGTGGGAGGCTTGCCAACGCTGCGTTTTCCGGTACGTGGTCGCCACTCAAGAACTTTTCCGCCCCAACGGCCGTCAGTTCTGCGAACTGTTCTGCCTTCAGATAATAAAGAAGAAATGAAATTTCCAAAAATATAATTGCAGAATTTTATTATTTAAACTAAAATTAAGCAATTTTTTACGATCATCTTTATATTGAGGTTAGCAACATTAGTTATGGACAGTTTTTGTGCATCATTTCGGTTATATATTTTGCTTACAGTTTAACCTCACATTTTTCCAGTTTGGTATTCAGCAAAATCCATATTTCCTCCAAGCCTGTGATAAAGAACTTCATTCCAAAAATTGTTAAATCTCAGTATATTTATAAAACTGCCTTAAATATTTTTTTATAAATGTCACCGTAGAATAAGCTAATAATAAATAAATTAATAATGTATTATATTTGACATATTCCAGGAATAGTAGTAAAATGTCACATTAGCCGATGTCAAGATGAGAACCGGAAAATGGCTCGAGAGATGATAATTGCGAAGCTGGATGAACAGTTGAACGGAGAAGACAGCGTGGCCGCGCAAAAGAAGAGAATAGACGAAAGGAAATTCAAAAAGACGGAGTATAAAAAGAAGAAGATGGCGCAGCTGAAAAGTGAATGGAAGAAACGGGAGGGATTGGCATAGTTTTATATATAAAGTGGGATGATGATTAGGTCAAAAGTATACCATTCTAATTAGTCCGTTAGGTAGATTATGAAAAAATATGGGATACGTATTTTTTGTTTTAATAAAACCTACACTCGTGTCACAAGTCTCGGAATTTACTCGCGATTTCTCTCTCTGCCACACGATGGAACCGGCACCCGCACGGTGAATCCATGGAATGCTAAGAAGTAAAAAATCGATGTAGGTCATAAAATTTCCGGAGTGGAGGGTTTTGACGTCACGTCTACATAGAAATTGTATATAGACGTGACGTCACTGGAAACTTCTAAGCACTTCCCATATCTTCGTTAGTTTTTGTTTGCGAAACAAAAGAAAAAATACGTGTACAATACAATATATATGAATAATCTAACTGACAGACTAATTAGTTTTTAGCCACCATGGCTATTGTGACAGAATGGTGGCCGAGGCGAGGAAAACAAACGGAACATCGGACATCCACCAGCAAGATCGGTCCACGATATCGGTACTATCGCAGGTCGACCCTGGATGTCTACTCTCTTTTTACGAAAAAAGTCCGATTAAATGTTTTAAGCCTACTCTAATAAATAATTAAGAGTAGGCTTGGAACATTTAAACGTCAAACAATGTTCGATCGGACGAAACGAAGTAGAACCGGAGTAGGAAAGTCGCGAGTTTATTTCGAAATTACGTGATTCGTAGAAAGAGAGTAGACGTCCTGGACTCGATAATCACAGGACTGAGGCCTGTAGCAAAGTAAGAGAGAGGCCTATACCCAGCAGTGAAAAGAGAAAGCTGTGGATGATGATGATAAATATTACGACTTCGATAGCGCTACGCAACGATAACATTCTCGTCATAGATCGTAGAACCCAAGATGGGCCTTCCGAAACTCCAGGGCGCACGCAATCATGTCAACGTTGGGAAGAGTGAGCTCACTCTTTCCGTTCTAGTCGGTTGCAGGGCGCTGTGGACGACGGACGTTTTTACTTATCATTATTCGCTGTCAACAACCAAAATAAGTAGAACCACAGAATATCTCGCCGCTAGCGATTATAGGGGTCAAGTAGATTGGTTGTTTGTTACGATTACTTACGATACACACAGAAGCGCAATTTATTACCAATTTCAAGGTGCTCAAGGCACATCTATTGATTTATATCGATGATTCTCGTTACATATTCATACCCACTGTGATGTCCTTTTAACTCGGTTGGTACTGAACTACCGAGTAACTAACTTCCTTTAATCATGTTATTACAATGTGATAATATTACATTTTTCCTGTTACTTTGATAGATAGAAGATTACATTAACGTTGTAAATAGAAGTTGTATGTAGCTTTAGAAAATATAGAATAACGTTTGTTAGTATGTAGTAATAAACTGAGTTTATACCTAATGATTTTGTTGTATTTATTTTATTGCTGATAGGTTTGCACGTGACCGCCGTCTCGACTGATGTTAAACGACGATGCGGTCTACAATGGAGAATGCTTACCTAGAAGTAACCGATTCACTGTCGACTCGAAGACATCAAGTATATAACGTCCGTAAAGTCAAGGTACGGTACCTACGGTGGATTGTTTTTCCGTCTTTCGATATTCACTACACTCCACATCGCTTTGGAGGCTTTAACACGTTAACAGTTCCCGTACAAAATGTTTTAATTTCGTTGTAAGTCCCGCATATTACCTCAGTCTTAAAATGCGCCCTGTTGAAGACGTAAATAATAAGACATGTAATCGAAACACTTCTAAATACTTATTGAGTGCAATAGGAAGTAAACCATATCTTTTAGTATCATGAAAAAACAGAACTTTCAAGAGCCGTACTCAGGACTGGCACTTTATCGATGTATAAATACTTTTTGTTATTAGTAGACTTTGAAGTATCAGGTAATAGAACGTCAACTTAAGTCAATGTAGGTAATTCTTTTGTTTATTTTACCACATTTGTTCACTTCACGAAGTTGAAAATGGTTGAACGTTTACAAAGAATATTAGAAGATTCTGATTTCGACGACGATTTGTTGGATTCTGACGAGGAAAACGAAGATGCAGCTTGTTTTTTGGAAATGGATGACATAGTAGAAAGTATCCAAGCCATACAAGCTTAAATTCAAAACAGTCTTCCTACAAATCGACGAAGCCGCAGTCTTCATCGTGAACAGGTACGACGACGTGCACGTAATCGATCTGCAAGCCCATTCGCATGGCAGTCAAATGTTTCTAACTTATCAAGGAAACTTTTTACGGGTCGTATGGAGCCTACACGACACACAAGATTATTTGGTAATGATGAACAAATTTCTATGATATTCCGTCACATTATAAATGACGAGGTACTGAGATTAATGGTAGAATACACAAATATATATGGTTCTCGTATGAAAGTAGCAAATGATCTACCGTCTGCTCGAATTAAACGTTGGAAAGATGTTGACGCGTCCGAAATGCTCAAATTTATTGGAGTAATAATACTGACTGGATTGATAAAGTTTCCAACAGTTGAATCATATTGGAAAATGGACGAAATATATTATCACCCATTACTCCATAAGATAGGCATGTCCTATAATAGATTTGTTTTGTTATTGAAATGTTGGCATTTTTGCGACAACGACACTCCAAGAGACGAAGATGATAGATTGTACAAGATTGGTCCATTAATAAATCTTATTATACGAAATTGTCGATCTATTTACACACCAGGAGAGGTAATAGTTGTGGACGAGTCTATGGTCCCTTTTAGAGGTCGACTTTTATTTAGACAGTACTTGCCATCTAAAGCACATAAATATGGCATAAAAATATACAAAATATGCACAGTCGATGGTTATACTTGGGGATACAAGATTTACTGTGGTCAAAGTAATAATTTACATGGATTAGACAAACCTGGAAGCATTGTCGTGGAGTTATCAGAAGACTTGCTGGATGAAGGACGATGCATAGTAACAGATAACTATTAGGTACACAAGTATCCCCTTAGCGGAATATCTGCTATCAAGAAATACAGATTTGTTAGGCACTTTAAAATTGAATAGAAAATATGTACCTCGTGACATTGTTAATGCAAATTTAGATCCAGGACAAATAGCTGCGATGCAAAAACAGAATGAGATGACTGTATTAAAATGGAAAGATAAAAGAGCTGTTACAATGTTATCAACCTGTCATGGTCATGAGATGTCTTTGTCTGGAGGAAGAGTACCAAAAATTAAGCCAAAAATGGTAATTGACTATAATTTACGAAAAAAAGGTATAGACATTGCGGACCAACTGTCATCATACCATGGACCCATTCGCAAAAGTATAAGATGGTATAAAAAAATTGCCATATACCTTATCACCATTGCGGTGGTAAATTCGACCATAATTTATAATGAGCTGCATCCTACAAGTAACAAAAAAATGACGATTTTAAAAGCCCAAGAGGAAATAGTTAGTGCTATTATACGTAGTGATCTAGTCCTCCACACATCGTCTTCAATAGATACAAATTCAACTCGGGAACAACACCTTTCTGGTCAAAGTTCCGCACATAGATTAGAACATATAACTAAAGTACGCAACCGGGATGTACGCCGACGATGTGCCTCCTGTTATAAGAAATTATTTCAAGAAGGGAAATCCGTACCTTATGCCAGAAAAAAGGCGAAAAAAGTCATGTCGGAATGCAAAAAATGTGACAAAGCGTTATGCTTGCCATGTTTTAATGATTTACATAAATAAGAATATTACATCCGTCTCTTACATCGTTCTAAAAAGTATTTAATATTGCCAACTTTTTGGTGTCAACTGCAATGACATAATAATATTGTCCATGGTATGGTACGTTGCGGGAAAGTCAAAAGTAAAGATATAAAAAATTATAAATAAAAATATCAATATGTTATTTAATTCTCAGAAATTATACGATTTAAGTATTGATAAAGTACTAACTATTCTGAAAAAAAATTTGGAGGAATATTTACCGGATGACGAAATTGTTTCTCTTTTCGAGGTAATAGTAATAATAGTGTGAATGTTTTATTCTTTTTTTTTAAATGAAATAAATTTAAGTATTATGTTATAGATTGAATCTGTGAAGAGAAAATTGAAACAGTTACATGTACCGTTAACTATTTTCTGTAATATATTTTTCAAAATTTTACCGGACTGTGAAGTAATGATTGAGGACGAAGAAATTATTTTAACAGCCAAATGCACTAATTGTATGAAGCCATGCAAATACCTCAATTATACCATAGAACTACAAGATGTTTATTGTAAATCTTGTACAGGTGAATGTTTCATTAAATGTGGACACTACGGTTGCAATTGTATGGCATACGTCTAAGCCAAGTATGGCCTTGGCAACCGATATTTTTGATGATATAATGTAATGAAATAAAATATAAAAAAAATATATATAATGTTTTATTAATCATACAGATAGGGTTAAAAGTTAAGTGACCGCAAGCATTTTGAAAAAAATATTTCGAAACATGTCTGGCAAGAACAAGAAATGTTTTGCAAACTTCGTTGAAACCATTTTACCAAACCACCTTAGTACCCCTTACCCCTTAAGTACCCTTAGTGCGTACCTGGTCGTTCTGTAGTGACCCATATGTGGGACACGGACGTGTAGAGCCAGTTCATAGTGACCCATATATGGGGCACTGGACGTTGAACGTGTTAATACTAGTTGATATGATGTCATTATAATAATTAAATTTAATTTTATTGAGTAACATGTCATATTTATTTCTAACTAGCAGCGCCCCGCGGTGTTACCCGCGAAGTTGCCGTTCCCGTTGTTCTCGTTGTTTTTCCGGGATAAAAAATAGCCTATGTGTTCTTCCAGACTATAATCTATCTGTGTTCCAAAATTCCCGATCCGTTCATACGTTAAGACGTGATTGAGCAACAAACATCCAAACATTGACATTTATAATATTAGTAGGATAGTAGGATGTCAAGTTCATGTTCTTTAATTGAGTCATTTCCGGGATTAGCGGCACTTATTTGTAACACATCAAAGAACACGGTATGAACGATAGACATGTTTTTTTTAAGAAAGTGACGGGACGAGCAAAATGTGCGTCTTTTTTTTAAAATAAGATTGGCGAGACGAACAGGACATGTGCCTGATGGTAAGGAACATGCCTGCCACATAACAGCACAGTGACACACAGCTATTGGAACACGAAGAGTCCAAATCATTACCTAGCACTGCACTGCGCTCGTCACCCAGAGATCTAAGATGTTATATCTCTAAGCCCTGTAATTTCTCTGGAAACATTGCCCTTCAAACCGGAACACAGTGCTTGCACACTCCTGCTTGGCGGTAGGATAACTGGCGAAGGTGTGGTACTTCCCCAGGCGGACTCTGCTAAGAGTCCTACCACTACTAACGTCTGATAGTAAGCAACACGACTACCCATAACACAGTGCTACCATGCTATTTGAACACGAATACTTAAAATAAGTTACGGTTGGTCTAGTCGGGAGAACGGCGGCTGCCGATCCGGAGACCCCGGGTTCAAACCCCACACGCACCACTGTCTTTTCGAAGTCATGTGCGTAATGCCGCTAACTTAAAACGGTGAAGGAAAACATCGTGAGGAAACCGACATGTACCTAGAATCTTTTGAAGTCATGTGTCATTCGCCAACCCGCACTGGGCCAGCGTGGTGGATTATGGCCTTAACTCTCTCCTTGCGAGAGAAGGCCCCGAGTCCCAGCAGCGGGAACGTTTTGTGGGCTGTTGATGATGATGATGACTTAAAATCACTACCTAGCACTAGGCTCGTCGCCCGGATACATACCTACCTAAGGTATATCTCTATTTATTTCTTTGTATGACGTGGCGACTATTCCTTCCGCGCTTGGTCAAAGGAAACTGATAATCAAAGATAATGAAAATTACTACATAATACGTACTCATAAGTTTGAAACTTTGAGATTGGTCTGAGGTTTGAAATGATTGGTAGGTATCTCGTGAGATCAACGAGAATTTATAAAAGACAAATATTAGATCGGATAGAGAGCTTTTGGTTGTTACCGCCGCCGCGTCTTAATCCAGGCACTTACAGGCACCTACTCTAACTTAATCTTCAGAAAGGAAATCTTATAATTTTTCAGCGGTGTAGGTAGGTTCTATGACATATCTTGTTATGGCTGGTGTAGCCGGGGAACGGCAACTGTCGATCCAGAGCCCCTGGTTCGAATCCTACGCGTACCACTGTCTTTTAGAAGTCATGTGTCATGTGCGTAACTTAAGAACTGTGAGAGAAAAAATCGTGAGGAAACCGAAATACTCCTAGAATCTTTCGCGGTCAAGCGTAATCCACCAAATTGTACTGGGTCGTCGTCGTCGTCGTCGCGGTGGATTATAGCCTTGACTCTCTCCTAGCGAGAGAAGGCTCCTGAGTCTCAGCAGTGGGAACATTTAGTGGGCTGCTTATGCACCAAAATAGCGCTTTCTTTTCTTGGGGAAAAGCATTTACCATATTCGCCGTGCAGGGACACGGTGGAGTATGTCAAGTTTGACACCACTTAGAGTACCACAGTCTATTAAATTATACAGTCGTTCGACGAAGTCGTCTAGGCGGAGCAATCGTGCGGGGCGTGCGGGGTGAGACGTGGGAAGCGCGCTCCTGCATTGGCTATATTAGTTAGTATTGCAGGTGCGCGGCTCAGGGCTGACGTCTTCCGTATATTTTAATTTTATTTTAGTGCCACGTTTTTAAAACTGCGACAACCCTACCCGTGTCTAGACATTATCGGCGCTTCTCCCAAGATCAAAGGCGATTAACTACTGGTAGTATTTCTTTATACTGTGGTAGTACCGACCAAGACCACCACGGCTTTTATCCCGCCGTGGTTTGGCGGCAGTCGTAATTATATGAATGCATATGCTTGTATTAATTCTTAGCTTAGAATACCCAGGTACCTAATTACTTAAGTCAAGAAACGTACCTAAGCAGTTCTAGTAGTAGCCCTCTTTGCAAAGAGCGTAGGGAAATAAGATCTTTGTAACCTATTCTACATTATGTACCTACTTACTGCGTTCTGGTTTGTAAATTGAAAGGCAAATTTTCCAGGCAAATTCTAGGGTAAAGGGAAAAATCATTATACCTACTGGTTTGACGAGCGCAGTGGATTGCTAGGCAGTTATTTGAACTAAGTATTATTGCCTAAACGCCTTGAGACGTGTTGCTCGTCTCGTCAAATACTTGTCTTATAAATAAAATTCTCGTGTCACAGTGTTTGTTTCCTTACTCCTCCGAAACGGCTTTACTGATTTTTACCAAATTTTATATGCTTAATCAGTAGGTCTGAGAATCGGCTACTAGCTATTTTTCATACCCCTAAGTATTAGGGGTTGTTCACCCCAAACATTTTTTTTTTAATTTGTGGTAAAAAAAAAATGTTTTTATTTTTTTATAATGTGGCGTTAAAAAATACATACAACCCTAAATTTTTACCCTTTTATCACCAACCCCTGTTTTTTTATAGCCATTTTAGTAATTTAATAATTTGACAGTGAACTCCTAAACGACGGGACCGATTTGAATATTTTTTTTGTGTGTGTGTATTCGAAGATGGTTTAAATTCACAAATAAGCCCGGCAGATGGCGCTGCAGACAGTGTCTAGGTTATGTCCGAGCGAAGCCGGAACGGGCCGCTAGTAGGTGTATAAAAGAGTGATCAACTCACTCAGTAAATTTATTCAGTCAGTAAATTTACTCGCTCAGTAAATTTACTAATTCTCAGTAAAAGTGATTCTACCTTTCTACCTGTCTACTTCCATGTTTCCAAAGTAATAAGCCTCTCGGTTGTGTCTTGTGTAACATTAACGCGTTCTATTACATTAGCGCAAGAAATGACCTTGCTGGAAGGTACAGTCAGCATCATATTTAGAAAAGATCTAGTCCCTCGGAACTTCTTAATTTTTGCAAGATATGCCTATTGCCTATGTGGTATTTCAGACTTTCTGTATCCCATTTCTAAACCCGATACATTCAGTCGTTCTATTGCCGTGATCAAACAAAAAACATTCACACAATAATTCCCAAACGCTTCCAAATATCCCTATTTTTGATAAATTAGATTAGGAGTTATTGGAACAGCAATCAATACCCTCAAATAGAATCGGCCTGAATACTTTGCCAGGCTAAATTACAGCTTGTGGGTTAAACGTTGTCGGATCGGTGGCCAATAGACAAATGAACCAAGCAGTAATGTGCAAACATTACTGTATTACGGTGTGAAGGGTAATGTTTCCAGAGATTCAGATTCAGATTCAGATTTTTATTCATAACAAGATAATAGTTACATGTCAAATAAGAATAATAAAAAATAAGAATAATCAAAAACAGTTACAAATTGTCTGTCATAAAAAATCAAATAGTTGCTTACATACATTTCATGTCAACATTAATAATCAAATCTAATCTATCAAATCATTTCATTTCAAATAAGAAAATAATACTAAATACGAAATGAAGGAAATACATTCTTGAAAGTCAAACAAGCAAACAACAATATAAAAAATAAAAAAATAAAAAATAATCTAAAAAGCATTACAGAGTTTATAAATGTCATACATAAAATAGGATTCAGTCGCAACAACTAAGCCAATCGGTAAGTTCACATTTGAGGTCTATAATTGTACTTTAATTTTTAAAAATTCGTCAAACTTGTAGAAAGCCTGGTCGACAAGCCAGTTTTTTACCCTACGCTTATACGACCCTCTCGATGGTGCTTCTCTGAACTCGTGGGGAAGACGATTATATACTACCGGCGCAGTCACGTGCACCAACTTGGACGCCTTAGTAAGTCGGTGTGGTACGGGGCAGAGTCGGCTCGGGTGGCGGGATCGAGGATTCGCGTCCCCAAGACATGTGTATTCGTCAAGATGGTCCCAGGCATAAATAGCCGCTTGCAGGCACACGAGACTCGGAAGGGTGAGTACTCTCATGTCCCGAAAATATGGTAGAGCGGGGGTGTCCCAGGACTCCCGATACACAGCTCGTACGGCTCGCTTTTGCATTTTGAAAACGCGCTCCCAATCGGCAGCGCGTCCCCAAAGTTCAACACCGTATTGAAGAACTGAATGTATGGAGGCAAAGTAACACTGCCGTACCATATGGTACGGCAGAATCGCGGACACCCGTCGCAGCGCAAAACAGGATCGACCCAGCTTATTGCATATTCCATCGATTTGCACTTCCCACGTCAGACCACAATCAATTTGGAAACCTAGGAACTTGGTTTTCTTAACTTGTTCCATTTCAACGTCGCCAACCATTACCCTTAACGGTCGGTAGGCACGGCCTGCAAAGTTGAAATGGATGAAATGCGTTTTGGTTATATTTAACATAAGACCATTCAAAACAAACCAAGTGTTTAATTCTCTGGCTACTTTAGCAAGAGTCCACTCTAGTTCATCTATAGAGGATGCCGCAACGACAGCAGCGACATCGTCGGCATACATAAGGATTTGCGCACCCGGAATATTTTCTGGCAAGTCATTGAGAAGAAGGGAGAACATGATATTGGAGAGCGAAGAACCTTGCGCTACTCCAATAACAGTCCCCAACGGTGTAGATTTAGTTCTCCCAGCATCCCCCACCACGATCTGTTCGCGACCTGTCATGAACTCTTTCAGAAGGTTACTTGCGGGACCGTCGATTCCATAGTATTGCAGCTTCGCTGCTAGCAGATCGTGGTCGACCACATCAAAGGCCTTCGACAGATCGCAGAAGATAACTGCGACCTGCTTCTGGTCTTCGCGGGCTTCGACTATCCGTCGCACCAGTTCTGTAGCTAACGCCGTGGTGGACCTACCGCTACGATACGCGTACTGCCTGTCGCTCAGTGCCGCACACTCTGCCAGGTACTCTGTAAGTCTAGTACTGAGGCCATACTCGAAAATTTTTGCAACGGCTGGTATTATTGACACAGGTCGATAACTGTTGACGTCTTCTTGATTACCTTTTCCTTTGTAAATAGGTGATACCTTAACATATTTTAAAGAAGAAGGATAAGCGCCCTCCCTAACGCAGCTGTTATAAAGACTTGTTAGAATAGGAGTTAAAGGCTGAGCTGCACTATGTATTAAAATACAGATATCTCATACGCATCTTTTGATCGCTTCCGTGCGACACCGTGTGTCAATATACGCAACACCTCCTGCGCGGTGAACGGTTTGAAGCGCAGCGAGCGGTCGGCCGGCGCGCGCGCCGAGGCGAGCGCACGCGTCGCGGCGGACACGTCAGCCGCGGGCGCACCCGCGCTCGCCGCGGCGTTTACAAAGTGTGTATTCACGAAATTTACGACATCTACTACAGAAGAGAATTTGGAACCGCATGGACGCTTCAACACCTCAGTGTAATCACTACGCGTGCCAGCCCTACCAGTTTCGGTACTAATCACCCCCCACATTGATTTAGTAACGTTTTCGGAACTATCAATAATTTTTTTGTAATAATTACTTCTTTCTATCTTCAACAACTCGTCATATTTAGTTTGAAATTCTCCCATTTTCAATGTCAATTCATCATTATTAGGAAATTTTGTCATTAATTTTTTTATGTCAATTAATAAATAATTAAGATTGATTATTTCATCAGTAGCCCAGATTATTTTAGTTTTTTTGACGTGTATGCGTTTGTTCGGAAAACACGAGTCATGTTGGTTTTTTAATATGTGCACCAAGGCCTGCGCTAAGCATGCAGATGATCCTGCATGTCTTCGCTCAACTTCATCCCAGTCAATACCAATTAAAGCGGCAATAAAATTGGTCATATTAGCGGCGCAATACGACCGCGCTAGTCGCGTCGCCGGCGCGCCGCCCGGGCCGGCGCCGGCGCACGGCACGGCGGCGCGCACGGCGCAGTGGTCCGACAGCCCGGAGAGCACGGGGCGCGCGCGCGCCGACCCCGAGATCTCACGACCCACGTAAACGTGATCGATGCTGGTACTCGAGGGTCCGTCTATTCTGGTGGGGAAATCTACAATATTGCATAAGTTATGCGACGACAAGATGTCATTCAATTTTCTTAGGTTTCCATTAATCCCCGAGCTAGTATCGATATTTAGGTCACCCAGAACAATGAACTCCCTATCGTCACTAACCAACTTGTCGAACAGGCAGTCTAATATGGGAAAAAATAATAACGGGCTCGTTAAGTTAGACCTGTAAATACATACTACGGTGAGCTCACTATCGATTAACTCGATTGCTGAAATTTCGCAAACTTGTTCAACTGACAATCGCGTGTAGCATTCTAAACTTTTATATTTGACATCAGTACGTACGTAGATACATGACCCACCATGCAATACATTCGGCCTGCAATAGTGCGACCCAAGGGTGAAATTATTTATATAAATACATTTTATTTCATGTGCCGTTAGAAAATGTTCTGTTAAACATAATACTTCACATTTTAATGCATTCAGTAGTTGAATTTCTAAATTACGCGTTTTATTTTTTAACGACCGTATGTTTTGGTGACATATATTTATCCATCCGGGTTTAGCTGTGTCTCTCGTCGCACCGTCAGTCCCACTTGTAGCGCATGGTTCATGCATTGTCCCTGGCTTGTTTGTCGTCGGCGTCGTCCGCAGCGCTCTCACTCCTACTTCCCCGTCGCCTGCGCGTGCGAGCGAGCGCGAAAAAACCAATTAGCAAACCGTATACCGTGTGGCCACGCTGTCGGCTCGGTAACTTTAGTGTAAATGTTTTCCGGCATCCCTATAATAAAGGAAGCGTGTCTTCCAGAAAGTATTTGCCTCTTTTCAACGAAATATTCGGCTTTGGCTATTTTATTCAGGAACGATTTCACGTGCTCGATCGTCGTATCCGTTTGAAATTGCCACGCTTGTATATAGCGCATCCTTTCAACGGCTTGCAAGCCGAGGTCGTCATTGCTCAAACCTACAATAACAGTCCGCTGCTGCTTGCGGCCGCGGCGCCTACCCTCGGCCACTTGCCATTGTCCGCTTAGTTTGTCCTGCTCTCGCTCATCGGCGACGACAGCACAGTAAATACATAACAGTAGGTTATCTAAGGCCGCCCGCCGAGTTTTTAGCCTACTCTTGCGTTCATCCCCAGGGTTGTCACTTTTACTTTTAGTTAATATTTTCGAACAAGCAGCACTTGATCTAAATTTATGCAACAAAAAGCATATTATGATTGAATATTTTACCAATTTATACATTTAGTAAAAATAAAAAGCCTTTATTCACGTAACATTTATTAGAGAGACGAACTTCTTAGCATTCCATGGATTCACCGTGCGGGTGCCGGGTCAGAATCAGAATCAGATACAAAACTCACCTATGGTTAACCTATGGTCACTCACTTTGCATTTCTAAATTCATGGCGTGCACTTTGTAACTATCATTTTCGTCTTGTTGTAGAAAGGTTTTTACCATGTCTCGGTCTTCCCTTTTCTTTCTCGCACCCAACCCAGCTGTATTTACTTGCGCACCTGCCATAAATTGTTCGTGGAATTGAATGGTCCATCTATAGGTACTCTATTCAAATAAATAAGTAACTTAATCATTTTTGTAGTGACAGGACTCTTGGCAGAGTCTACCTGGGGAAGTACCACACCTTTGCCAGTTATTCTACCGCCAAGCAGTAATGTACAGACATTACTGTGTTCCGGATTGAAGGGCAATGATTCCAGAGAAATTACGGGGCTTAGAGATACAAAATCTCAGATTTTCGTCCATGTGTACAGATATTACTGTGTTCCGGTTTGAAGGGGAATGTTTCCAGAAAAATCACAGGGCTTAGAGATTTAACATCTTAGATCTCTGGGTGACGACCGCAGTGCAGTGCTAGGTAATGATTTGGACTCTTCATGTTCCAATAGCTGCGTGTCACTGTGCTGCTATGTGGCAGGCATGTTGCTTAACATCAGGCACATGCCCTGCTCGTTGACTCGGCTACGCTATTAATAAAGCAAATAAACTGTGAAATAAACAATAATACAATACCTACCACATTTTCTAATTAGATTTAAGTATAAGTAGGTACTTACATTTCTGTTTTAGTAGGAACCATGAAGAATGATAAATCCGGGTTTGCGAAATCGTTATTGAGGCACCCGAAAACACCACAATATCTTTTCCCCTTTTTGAAGTCATGATACTCGTTATAATTATTAATATTATGGTAAGTGGCCGGCGAGAGTTGACGAACGCGAGCGGTCATGTAACTTACGGACGTGCTCACAGTCGCGCTGCACGGCCCCTACTGTCGCCGCCATAGCGCGCCATATATTATGCTAGCGTGTGCGTGAAATCGCGTGCCGACACGGCGCGCGGCGCGCACGCACACATTCAAGCCGAGAGCGGCACGTTTGTATGAAGATGTTTTACTGTTCTTTACTGTGACGACAGTGACGGGTGAGTCGACCGGTGGTGTTGCTTGTGTAAGTGCCCGGACGGGGGTAGTGGTCGCCGACGGCGCGTCACCGGGGGTAGATGTCGACGGCGGCGCGGAGTCGACAGTATTTGGAGCGGTGGTACCTGAATCGGACATTTCGCTCACAGTCGGGGTGGCAGTGGCATGTTTAGTTTTTTTCTTAGATAAAGTGGTGGTTTTCGTTACCGTTGTGTCTGCGAGCTTCCTGAGGCGAGCTTGACGAATAGGTGGCTTCGAAAAAAGATCTGGAGTCACTTTAGAGATGGCAGAGCTTGACTTCTTTACCTCCTCGTCAGCAAGTGTTGTGTCCGTTACGGGAAATCCCAGCATTGTTTTAATCCAAGTGTTCTGTTCTGCTACGAGTTTTTTTAAAGATAACACTTCAGTTTGTAGGTTCCGTATAACGGTCGTTAACTCCCGTACGGCAATTTCTGAAGTTTCCTGCGTCATTTTTATTTTATAACAATAAACTATCGCGGAGTTTATCAAAATTAACGTGTATCCGACGGAGGGCGACTCACGACTCACTCGAGATATCACAGAGCATAGAGATAAATGATCTAATACATCTGGGTGACGAATACAGTGCAGTGCTAGGTTATTATTCGGACTCTTCATGTTCCAACAGCTACGTGATACTGTGCTGTCCTGAGTTGCGTGTTGCTTACCATCAGGCACATGTCATGCTCATCACTCAATACTATATAGATGACATTATACTGGATAAAAAAAAAAAATTAATTTAAAAACTCAAAAACCCGACTGCGTAAAAATTGAACCAAACTACGTTCTCGCATACTAAAAAAAACTGAAAAGAATAAAACAAGCATTTAGATTTCAGGTGGTCTAGAATTCTATAATATGTTATTGTATTAATACTATTGAAATAAATACAATATTTTCTAATAAAAGAACATTACAACTGAACAGTCGGGATCCATTATTATTCGACATACAATGTAATTGTTCAATGGATCCCGACTGTTCAGTTGTAATGTTCTTTTATTACAAAATATTGTATATTATATTTCAATAGTATGAATACAATAACATATTATAGAATTCTAGACCACCTGAAATCTAAATGCTTGTTTTATTCTTTTCAGTTTTTTTTAGTATGCGAGAACGTAGTTTGGTTCAATTTTTACGCAGTCGGGTTTTTGAGTTTTTAAATTAATTTTTTTTTTTAATACTTTTTAGTTATGAACAATGTTGTGAATGTTAATATGCTCAACATAATAATATGCATCTTTTGGTTGTTGACCAAATGTCTTCGTTTCTACTGATATAATATGTAGGATTTTCTACTGCATGTAATTCATATTTATAGTTTTGTGTTAGTATAGGTTTTCGATTGACGTTGAGTACCTACTAAATCGTTTGAAGTTGGAGATGGGCGACCGAGGCGGAGCAATCCGAGAGCGGTTCCATGTTCCCACTATCAGCGGCAGAGTTGAAACCCCATAGAGGTTTATTAGTAGATAGGGGCACCATATCCATACATGATATAGAGTGCAACATAACGCGGCTGTGTCTCCCGGGCGGGCAGTAGGGTATGCGTAAATACATTTCCTGCACGTACGAAAAAAAGGTAGTCCAATATACCTACTAGCATAGATCGTAGAACGCAAGATGGGCCCCATCCCAAACTTCACGGCGCACGCAATCATGTCAACGTTGGGAAGAGTGAGCTCACTCTTTCCGTTCTAGTCGGTTGCAGGACGCGGTGGACGCCGGACGTTTTTACCTATCATTATTCGGTGTCAACAACCAAAATAAGTAGAACCACAGCAAATCTCGCCGCTAGCGATTATAGGGGTCAAGTAGATTGGTTGTTTGTAAACCACTTACGATACATACAGAGATGCAGTTTATTACCAATTTCAAGGTGCTCAGGGCACATTTATTGATTTATATCGATGCCTACTAGATACATTAGTATATAATGTCCATCCACATTCACACGTACAGTTAGTTATACGAAGTTTTCTGCTACCTAAAAACCTATAAATGTGAGAATGGTTGTTACTCAACTTTAAATCGATATACATCCTAAACGGTCAGTCGAATCGAAAAACATTGAGAGAAAGCTAAACATTATTTTGAAATACCTATTCAACGATACCACTCTTGACATATTTTGGTGATTTTCATTTTTTTAATTTGGACAATATGGCGTCCTGAAGCCGCCATATTGGACTTACACTAATGTCATGTCTTTAGTGTCACTCGCCAGATTAAGAGGAATCGATTGACGTGTAAATCATAAAAATCGGCCCAGGCGTTTGGTCTGTATAGTGCCTCAAAGGAACATACATACATACATACATACATACATACATAGACTGTTAAACACATTACCACTCCTTTGCGTCGCGCAGTCGGGTAAAAAGAGAAGGGTCGAGCGCTCGTCGGCTAGACGGGAAGACATTCCAAAAGCCACAAGCATAGCTGGGCACCGTTAATCAAATAGTTAACTTCGTTAATCGTTAATCCGTTACAAAAAAAGTTAACTTCGTTAAACGTTAAAGCGTTACATTTCGTAAGAATTAACGGAAGTTAACGTTAATCGTTAATCCGTTAATATGCGTATTGGATTTTTATAGCGTTGCGTAAGTGAACTTATAAAACCTGTTGGTTTAGGTTCTGGAAGTTAACAGGTTAGGAAAAAACTAAATACTTGTAGAGTTTAATTTTATTATTGAAGTTAAAACTTCTTTTGGCGCGCCGAGACAGATTTTTCGTCGGCTGTAAATTGCATTCTAGCGTCACGCTCGGGTATAATAAGAAATCTTCGGGTAAACTCGGGACCATGGCGATTGGCCATCTAGAAATGCGTCAGCCAATGGGAAATGCTGAAAGGGCGTGGCCTGGCCATCATGGCATGGCCATCTAGAAATGCATCAGCCAATAGGAAATGCTGGTGCTTTTCTAGATAGCCATGCCATGTTGACTAGGCCACGCCCTCCGGTTACACCCGTGTAGTTTCCAAGGTAAGCTATCACATTCTGAGTTATAAGTTTTCACTTCTATCGGCAGTTTCTATGACTGCCAATTTTTTTATTTAATTTAATTGAATGTGTAATTTAATCGTCGGGCATAATGCGCATAGGTATCTATTTCCCCTCATGAACATTAGCATGTCGAAGTTCTCGTCTGAAAGCGAGGCTCGCTTTGGTGTTAAAATGTCTTTACCCGTGGATACCTGCACGTTCAACTGCAGCGTTTGAGGGCTGTTTTCCCAATTTCAGCCCAATCCTTTCCCAGACGTTCTGACGTGATGAAACAACAAACATTACAACATCCAAAAATTGCCATTTATAATATTTGTATGATGTTAAACACTGGAATTTTCATTGTATACCTCCATTTCTTCATTCTTATACATTGATTTGTTCATTTTATTTAAGTAACTTTTTTTGGTTAGTTGAAATGAACTACCACCGATTTTATTAAAAGAAAGTTACAATACAGATAAACGATCGAAAAAGTATGATTGAATTTATCGGGGAGTTTCCCACTAGCTATGGATTACTATAATCTACTTGGTTTACTAGGGATGTGTGAACTTTTCAACTAAATTGTAAGCGTCTGTCAAATTCGAGTATGTCTATGCTCAAATTTTCAGCCAAAAAGAACTCGAGATTATCGGATATATGACTTATGATAACAAAATTATATTTGTTTTCATATAACGTCAACCGATCATGCCACAGGCTAAAATGACGCCTCAATCCTGCCAAAATTGCAGGAACCTGCCACGTATGGTCACACTGCGCCCAGCACTTTTCGTTTCATACTTGTCTGAACCTGTTTTTTGCGCCGCGCCGAGGTGCCGTGCGGTAAATAGTAAGCATTGGATTAACGATTAACGGACTTCTGCATAATTAACGGAAGTTAACATGTCCGTTAACATTTTTAAAAGTTAACTTAAAAGTTAATCCGTTAATCAAAATGTTAACTTCGTTAATTAACGATTAACGGATTAACGAGTTAATGCCCAGCTATGGCCACAAGTCATGCTTCAGAGAGGTCTCTAAGCTTAGCAGATAAGCAAAAACGGTCTAAAAATTATGATGATGATCGACCCGCTGTTGCAGAAAGACCACTTCTCCCCTTTGCCGTAACAAAAGTCATTAGTAGGTATTCCAACCGTCAACCAGCAAAGTATGAAGAAAAATTTTAAAGCACATTTCTCGAACTCTATCTATTTGTCGCTGACTGTACCGCTCCGGAGGTACAACGATTACAAGTCTCCCTCGTAGCTTTATCCTTGACCCAAATATTGTAGCTCTTTGTTCCCGCGGCTACTTTGGAAATTCGCACTTAACTCCCGTTTATTATCCGAACGCGTTAGAGGCGCGATCGAATCGAATCCATCGCTAGCATTTACATAGATGTGGTCCGGTACTTAGGACCAACGTAGCCATAACGTGGACACTGTTAAGCTGCCTATACACACTGGGCCAGTGGAGGCCAACGCGAGTGACGACAAAACGGCACGAGACAAAACGTAGCATCCACACACTGGCCCAGCGCTGACAAAAGCGCGGTAGGCCAATAGGAGAACAGGACGCTACTCGCCGAGCACCTTTGTTTTGTGCACAAAAACCGACACCGGTCACGAGAGACGAGTCGAGACTTGCCGTCACTCGGCCAGCGAGGCGAGCGACGCGCAGTGTGACCATATGTGGCAGGTTCCTGCCATTTTGGCAGGATTTGGGCGTTATTTTAGCCTTTGGCATGATAGGTTGACGTTTTATGAAAACTGGCAGTTTTTGGCAGTATTGGTGGATCGGAAAAAATGTTTGTTACCATAACTCATATTCCCGATAATGACCACCCGAGGGTGAGAATAAGAGCATAACGATAGACAAAATTGACTCACGCTTTGAATTTAGTTGATTAGTTCTCACACATCCCTAGTAAACTCAGTAGATTATAGTAAAGCGTCACTAGTGGGGAATTCTCCGATAAATTCAACTATATTTCTTCGTTCCTTTGTAGGTATGTACTGTAACTTTCGCAAGTCGTAACATTCAGCTCTATGACGGTTGTATTTAATTTTAAGAAAAGTTTAATGTAATGAATAAATCAATGTATAAACATGTAAAAATGGAGGTATACAATGAAAATTGCAATGCTTAACATCCCACTGATATTATAAATGGAAATGTTTGGAGATTTCAATGTCAGAATGATGTTGGTACGTCTGAACGCATCGGAACTTAGCTTAACTTCGGATATTCGGAACACAAATAGATTATAGTCTGGAAAAAGACATAGGCTACGTTTTATCCCGAAAAAATAACGGAAACGCGAAATATTTGAGTAAAACCGCGGGGACTGCTAGTTTATGATATTACTAGGATGTCAATGTTTGGATGTTTGTTTTTTTTTTTTTTTTTTTTTTTTTTTTACCTATGATAGGTTCGCACTTGACCACCATCTCGCCTGATGTTAAGCGACGATGCGATCTACGATGGAACGTGCTTACCTAGAAGAAACCGATTCACTCTCGATTTGAAGACACCCAGATTGTAACCATCGGGAAAAACCCACTCAGGCAACGCATTCCACAACCTAGACGTTCTTATCATAAACGTGGAGTCAAATCTCTTCGTTCGTGTTTTTGGAACATCAACCATGAAACGATGTCGCTTTTTTGAGATACGCGAATTCCGATAGAAGAAAGGGCAAGGTGGTATTAAATCATATAGATCAGTTGCACACTCTCCGAAGTGTATCCGATAAAAAACCGATAAGCTAGCAATCTTGCGGCGATGATCGAGACTTTGAAGTCTTTTACGCACAAGAGTGTCATTGCCTATGAGCCTTTTGGCACGTCTCTCAATCGATTCCAGAGTCTCCAGCTGATACTTAGCCGATCCATCCCAAAGGTGCGAACAGTACTCCATACAGGATCTAATCTGTGCTTTGTACAACGTGAGCAACTGCTCAGAGTTGAAGTATCTTCGCACCTTTGAGAGGACACCCAGTTTTTTGGCGGCTAATTTAGCCTTAGACTCAATATACGTGCCAAAGTTGAGCGTCGATGACAAAGAAACGCCCAAAAGCTCGAGATGGTCAGTAACCGGCACGGATACGCCTCGAAAAGTAGGAGCCAGTTCGAATGGACTCCTTTTAGCGGAGAATAAACATGCCTGTGTTTTTCCTTCGTTAAACTTGGCCAAATTGGCATCGCTCCATGTAGAGACTGCCTCAAGGGCCAAGTTCAAACGCTCGACCATACCTTCTCTCAGTAGCTGAGTTTGTTGTCCACTAGCTCTTGCGCTGGATATATAACTCTCTACTACGGTGCTATCATCTGCGTACCCAACGATACCGGGCTTCAACAGATCATTGATATGTAGTAGGAAGAGCGTCGCAGAGAGTACCGACCCCTGAGGAACTCCGGCATTGATAGCCATTTGATCCGACGAGCAGCCATCAATGACGACTCGTATGGATCGATCCCTCAAGAAGTCCGATATCCACGCAATAAACCCAGGTGACAAACCATAGCCCGAAAGCTTGCTTATAAGGCCATCATGCCAAACCCTGTCGAAAGCCTTCGAGATATCCAGGGAGACTGCAAGTGCTTCCCCGTGTTTCTCGATAGCTTCACTCCAGATGTGGATGACATACGCTAGAATGTCCCCGGTGGACCGGTTCCGGCGAAACCCGTATTGCCGGTCACTGAGGAGGTCGTTCGTTCGTTTGTTGCTCAATCACGTTGTAAAGTATAAACGTTATATATTTACAGGTTATATTACAACCTCGAAGAAAATATGGGCTACTTTTTATCCCGGGAAAATAACAGGAACGGGAACTGTGCGGATAAAACCTCGGGGCGCTGTATTACGACATGATCTTGTGTATTTATGGTTTTTCTTTGATAAATACAGCGATAATTGCGGTTGGCAATATTTTGGCATTTTTTGCCCCAAGCGTTGGCAGGATTTGGCAGGATTTCACCCGCAGTATGGCAGGATCCGTGATTTAGAGATGGTCACACTGGCGACGCGAGTCATCACAAAACGACCCTCCACACACTGGCGTTGGCCTGCACTGGCCCAGTGTGTATAGGCAGCTTTAGCAGTACCGGTTTTAGCACTACCAGTGCCCTGGGCGAAATATTTTTTAACATTAATAAGACACTAGTAGCGTCCTACGTTTTTGCCCATGTTCTTCCCGTTTCCGTTAATTCCCCGTGATAAAAAAAATCATAGGAACTGCCGATAGAAGTGAATACTTATTATAACACAGAATTTGATAGGTCACTTTGGAAACTCGCGGGTGAAACCGGAGGGCGTGGCCATGACCATGGCCGTCTAGAACCGAGTTTACCCGAATATTTCTTATCATTCCCGAGCATGACGCTAGAACTCATTTCACAGCCTATGAAAAATTTGTTTATGGTGAGCCAAAAGAAGTTTTCACTTCAAAAGTAGCCAGTGTGTTTTTGCAGACTGTAATCTAATTGTGATCCAAATTTGAACCTGGGTACTGATTCTGAACGCAATACGAACGACTCAAATTCGGAATGCCAATCTTTGTCTCTGTCATTTTAAACGACTTAATACCCCGTTTACATTATTCCAGTCCAGCGACCGAATCCAGCGCTGGATTGCTTAATGGCATAATGGAAACCAAAACTCAAAACTCTTCATAGGCTGTGAAATGAGTATAAGGTATACGTCCTTTAAGATTTTCAGTGTTTCGCTACTATTTTATACACATGAAATTGAACTATTCTCTCTATTAAAAAAAAACTCTTTTGCCGCCTGGATCTATTCTATGGCCTGGGCTAAAAGACAAAGAAGACAGACAGAAGACAGAAGATATATTTGATTCCGTGTCGACATCAATCCGACTGGGTTCAGAATCGCTACGCTGATCTGTTCAGATGTTCCGACGTAATCAAGCAACAAACATCCAAACTTTGACATTTATAGTATTAGTAGGACTGTGAAATTTGTTAGTATCTATAAAATACGCCGTATCATCTCAAAGTAGGGGTGTATTTCGGGGCCCGACATCGGGTCACGGTCAGTGACGTCACAGGACGCCATGCACCGCTCCCTTTTTACGCTCTCCAGCCAAGTATGGGCAAGGGTAAACTTAAATAAGTATCGATTTTATTTCTGCCCGAGGTCTGGGGCCTAAAAGGGTGTAATGAAGAAAAATTATAAGGGTAAGTACCGAAAGAAAATACTGGGTGATATTTTCCTATTTATGCAAAATGGAGGCGTTTTATTACATTCGTTTCACCATTTATGCAATACCATTTGCTTAGCTTGGGGTCAGATGGTGCTGTGTGTAATATGGCCACCAATATTTTTATTATTATTAGGTATTAATACCTATGTCCGGCTTTATCCGGACGCCTGGCAATGCTTTACTTATAGAGGTTTATTTGTACATAGAGACTTTAATGAGACACTTTCTGAAAATCAAATGAATGAAAAATTAGTGAAAAAAATCAAATCTTCCCTGATTCTAAATAATAATCATAAGTCCCAGTTGTCCCACGCACCATCGCTGACAAACACTGCACATCACATCCTCAGCAACAGAGTGGTTTACAACTGGAACAGGTTGCCTGTGGATGTTATTCAGCAAAGTCATTAAACTCTTTCAAGAACAGATTGGACAAATGGATAGTTAAAGCCAAAATCATTTTAACAGACAATTACCTATAATGTGTTAATTTCAACACTGAGATATAGGCATATCAGCGAATGCTGCTCGCCTATTATTCAATAAATAAAAATAAATAAATAAATAATTTTGGATAATAAGAAAACCGCAACTTCACTATAGAGCAAGATCCCAGGGCCGCCAGACGAAACGTATTTTTTGACGAATGAAATGTGGACGATTGAGTAGAGTTAGTACGTACTAAGAACACATGCTTACCCGCTAACTTGCTTAGACGGCCAATTTTGAGACATGGGGCAATAAAGGTACATAAAAACACAGCTTACTTCATTTATTTTCTGACAACTGATTTTTACGTATGTTATAGGCAATATCCTTGCAAATAAGGCCCCAATACTCCCAGACACTTTCCGTAGGCCGTTTTTCTTAACAGACGCTTTAAAACTCCCAAAATATGTGGCACCGTACAGGTCAAACGAATGGGCCGATTTCGATGCGGTTTTTTTATTTGAAGGTTGATTTCCGTTCGAGTGTTTTTAGCTATGTTTGGTTGATATTTGATATCGATTCAAAATGGCCGCCTCCACAAAATAGCGGACAAAATATTTCTTCACAGCTTACCTTAATATGGGTATCAAATGAAAGGATTTGACTAGTAGAACACTATGCACTATGACAAATTTCAAATACAAGATGGCCGCTACCGCAAAATGGTGAAATTTATTACTTTTTTCACAACTCCCTCAATATGGGTATCAAAGGAAAAGGCCTTTTCATTTACTACATATAGTGTTCTACTAGTCAAATCCTTTCATTTGATACCCATATTAAGGTAAGCTGTGAAGAAATATTTTGTCCGTCATTTTGATTCATCTTCCAGAAATACATAGTAGCCCTACTACAGTTCAGCGGTACCCTCGGATAACTCAGATAACCCTCGGTAGTGGTTTTATATTTAAGCCTTTTGGGGTTGAGACATCGTGCCTGTGGGGACCGGGAGCTCACCTCACCTTCAAAAGCCTTTCCGAGCGTTTGGCCGACGCAACGCGTGGCCAAAATGCTGGCGTTTATTTGACCCAACGGATAAACATTGCCATTCAGCCTGGTACTGCCGCCAGCATGCTGGGCACGCTTCGACTGGTAGTGGGCCTAAACATCTTGTCATCTAGTTTTTGTTAATATTCAAAAAACCGCCCCCCTGTTTTCCATATAATATGTGTACATTGTAAAAACCTATTGTTGAGACTTCGCTGTCCGTCTGTCCGTCCGTCTGTCACCAGACTGTATCTCAAGAACGGTGATAGCTAGACAGTTGTTATTTTCACAAATGATGTATTTATATTGCCGCTACAACAACAAATACTAAAAACAACATAAAATAAATGTTTAAGGTTAGGTTAGGTCTCATAGATTAAATTTGATTTTTGTACCGTTTCTTGCGCGATACTAATAATGGTGACAGGTAGACGCTTTAACTGTTCACACAATATTTCGTTTTATGTTCTCTTTAAACAATTAATTAAAATTAATGATTAAGGAGTCTCCCATACAATAAAAAAAGTTAAGTTGTGTCAAGGGACACCCGGATGGAACGAAGTTCTTGTCGAATAATTAGTGAAGGAATTTGTTATAATAAAATTAAGTTATAATAATATTTTTTAATACTTATTAACAAATAGTACCTGGGTGCCCGAGCTTTGCTCGGTTTAAATACTAAATATACTTAGATACCTACAGACAAAAGACTCCAAGAAATATATTTTCTTAAAAAAAACGAATTGAAAAAAAAGAGAACCCGTCTGGATTCGAACCCGGAGCTACTAATTCGTGACCGCTATGAGCGCCCTACTTTCCGTCTGAGCTAATTATGCTGTCGCGTCATGCGGCGAAATTTACCTTCACATTCTAATGTCTAATGTGACAGTTTTTCATTGTCTAAAAACGCGCATAATATGCGTTTTTTTTTTAAATAAGACCTAGTTAGATCGATTTATCGTCCCCGAAATCCCCTGCATACATAATTTCATGAAAATCCGTCGAGCTGTTTCCGAGATTCAGATTCTATATACAGGGTTATTGGTAATCAGCCTGCATCCATTTAAGGGCACGTTCTGTATATTTAAACAAACAACTTTTGTTCTACAACTTTCGTTAAAACTCAATAGATAACCCAAAAAAATTAGTGTTTGTTGCCCTTTTTTGTACTGTTTAGCGACTTTTTAGTGTTTATTCACTTCGGCACATCATTTTTTGCGCGTTAAATAGCGTACGCGCTCTTGTTACGAACTGTTACGAAGAGTTCAATGCTTTTAGACCGTGCAAATATTGTTTTAATTTTTTTTGTAAAAGAAAAAAAAACCTTTTTTTTTAAACTGTAGAGCAAAAGTTGACGTATTGAATGTACCTAACATCCCCTTAAAAGGATGCAGGCTGATTACCAATAACCCTGTATATATACATATTTATATAGGTACAAGAATTGCTCGTTTAAAGGTATAAGATTATCGTCCCCGAAATCCCCTGCATACATAATTTCATGAAAATCCGTCGAGCTGTTTCCGAGATTCAGATTCTATATATATACATATTTATATAGGTACAAGAATTGCTCGTTTAAAGGTATAAGATAATTTAAGTACTTAACATATTTATGACGTTTATTTTTTAATGTTTTCCTTTCATAGACAAAGTACAATATTGATAGCATACAACACTAATTGTCTAAAGATCGACTGAATTTAGTCGCTACTGATTTTAGTGTAGTGTATTAGCATTAGTAAGAATCAGAGAAGCTATACCTAGTCAGTCTGAATTTAGTACTCTAGGTAGCTAGGTCTTTCGAACCAATCACACTATCAGTTCATTACACGCAACGTAACGTACTACGTCTGAACTACGACGTAAAGTGTAATCCGGGATGAATGGAACAGTTTCGTGACTGATGCCTGCAGCTGAATATAGTAGGATGAAACCCATTGTAAATGGAAGAGAATATGTCAAAAGTGAAAGAAAATCGTCAAATAACTGTATTTCGGGTTTATTTTGCGGTTCTGAATGATTATAATATAAATATAAATATAATAAGCCTCTTATCCTGAATTTATAAGATATCTCTGAAATTATAAGATATCTCTGAGTTCAGTGTGCCTCTTGGCAAAGGCCTCCTCTAACAGTTTCCATTGTACTCTGTCTCTAGCAACCCTTCTCCATCTTGGGCCTGCCGTTAGTTTTAGTTCGTCTTCCCATCTCTTGCTTTGTCTTCCTCTATTTCTTCTCCCATCTCTAGGGTACCAGTCTGTTATGATGTTGCTCCACTTTTCTCGTGTACAGCGTAACATGTGCCCGGTCCATCTCCACTTCAAGCTATCAATTCTGTTAAGTATGTCTGTGACTTTTGTCTTGCTTCTTATAACGTTGTTTCGTATCTTATCTTGTCTCTTAATACCTATCATACTTCGTTCCATAGCCCTTTGACAGTGTTCCAGCATGTTTCTGTGATGTTTCGTGAGGGCCCAGGTTTCACTCCCATATGTAATACATGGGAGAACGCAGGTATTGAAGACCTTCGTTTTGATACCAATACTAAGATCTGTGGATTTCATGATCTCTTTCAGTGACCAATATCTTTTCCATCCGTTAGCTATTCGTCTTTTGATTTCTTTTGTAGTTGTGTCAGTATGTGAGATGATTTGCCCTAAATAGTTATATTCCTTCACATATTCAACAGGTTGGTTGTTAATGTTTATTTCATATTTGTTTGCATTCGTTAATAGCTTCGTTTTGATTATATTCATAGTTAAACCCACTTTTCGCTTTCTTTGTTTAGATCTTGTATCATTTTTTCTAGGATCTCTGGTTGTTCTTCAAATCAAAATGATTACTTTACATCAATTCTCAGGAAAAAAATAACAAAATTATCGTACCGGTAGTGACCTCTCCAGATTTTCTATGACACTAGAGTAGGATACAATTCACAGCTAAATTTAATTTTGAGTTCTGCGCCACCTATTGGTAATTATAGGAACTTTGATGTGCAAGTCGATTCGGGCAGTGGTCGTAAATTAGTGTTGGTCTAGCCTCTAACCAAATACTCATAGGGTTAGTTGTGCACCGCCATCTATTTTTAAGCGCAAGAGTCAGTTTGTAGTGATAAATCGCCAATAGAAATTTTTTTTCGTTATTGTTTGTTAGAAAATACTTAGATTTAAATTAAATGCGTTGATAAGAGGGATCCTTTATAAAAACTATTATTCTCAGGAAAAAAAGCACAAAAAAACAGTGTTGAGAGAAAAAAAAATACAAAAACAGTATAGCGGTAACTACCGGGATTCGAACCGGGGGCACCTATTTTCATAGGTGACCCCTTACTTACTATTTGAGCCAATCGGTCATTGTTGACATGGGTGAAATTTGTTATCGTATTCTAATTTTATCACGCCATAGGCACGAAACGTTACAACTTTTTCGTGAGAATTTTTATCGTCTAGCTCCCTTTCGTAACGCGCGATAAGGAACTTCGTTCCAATAAATTTTGTAATGGTACGGAATCCTTCGTGCACGAGTCCCACTCGCACTTGGCCGGTTTTTTAATACCTAATTTAGAATTGATGTCACGTACCTAGGTTAATTACCAACGTGATTTTATTCGCTACAAAATTCAGTAGGTAAATTATAATAGCTTCAGTAACCTAACATACTAAATTCAGAAGCAAAGATTGCATCCCCAAACACCAACCGCAAAATTTTTAAATGAATTTCGACTTTGGTTGATAACATTACATTACATGTATTTTTGTTTCTGAGACATTACACATTTTCTAATAAATCTCAGATTGTGTTTCGTGATATGTGGAAATGTGGGAAAACATTAGAAAGGTATTGTCATAAATGACCTGACAATGTAAGTCACCCAAGTCACCTGACGATAGATGACGGATGGCAGATTTCGATGGCAGAGTGCGGTGTGTGTACCAGGGATGAGCTAAGTTTATGTCAGTTAGATTAAGTCGGAACTTCCGATTACTTTTGCACCTTCGGTTCCGATTTCGGCTCCAAAATTTTTAAGACGGAGGTTACAATCGGAGGTATGGTGTATAAATAAATATGACAGATAATCCTTTTTAGTAAATGGAAATACAAAATCCCAACTTCCTAAATCAATTGCTCGTCAATGTTTACCGTGTCCACGTGTTTGGCAAAAAACCATATACCCAATAAAAATGTTTCTCCTGCCACCACTTCTGATCCTGCCTACGTCTCCGACTTCGGTTCCGACTCCGATAAATCAAATTTAAAAACTCCAATCGCGCCTTCGGTTCCGATAAAATGACCTCCGTTACAGTTACATCCCTAGTGTTTACAATGCCACAAAATACTTAGAAGTTAGTTTGTACCGAACTTATTATTACCGTTATTATAGTCCAGGAACTTTGTCGCCTGAATGTATGGAGTAGTATGCGTTAAATCCGGTAGATCTGATTTTTTGCAGACTTGTTTATGATGTTGGCCTAATGATTGTCCCAAGTTTGTGACCTCGAGCGACGAACGCAACTTTGTCAAAAATCGAAAAAACCGCGAAAAAATCGTAAATTTTTAAAATTTTGGCGATTATAACCCTAAACGACTAGTTTTTGTAAAAACTTTCTTATGGCATTTATAAAGTAGACTAAATTTGCTACAATATGATACTAGAATTGTCTCTGTAGGGTAGACCGGAGGCAAATGTAACAATTTTTTTTTAAGACCATATTCCAGACAATGGTTATACCATATTATAAATGTGCTTGTGCACAGCAATTGGAAATATATCTAGCTATTAAAGAACCGTACGCAGGTTTTGATGCGTCTTATTATCATCGAGTTATAACAGGTTACACGAGAAAAGGGAAGGTGTTACAATTGCCGCCTACCCCGAGGCAAAAGTAACACAATTTTAAGACAATAAAACTCAGTGGATATTAAGAAAATATGAAATCTTTAATTATAAATTGGTTCCTCATTTCAGTCTTAGTTAGCTGAGATAAGGAATAATAACAATAATAAAGATAAAATTAAACAGCAACGTAAAACATCAACTACTGCAAAAAATTTATACAAGGCTTATTTCACGCCCAAAATTAAACAGTTTCTTACTGAACCAATATTATTACACCTATGATTTAAACATTTAAAAAATATGCATGTTTTTGTACTCAAAATCATGTTTTCATTTTGTATGGAATGGCGTCTGTTACAACTACCTCCGTGTTACTATTGCCACCGATTAAGATTACAAAAAGTAATACGTCAGCATCGTCAGCCCACGGACTTAAACAAAATTATTTTAATGAACTTAGTAAATTTAAGTCATCCTATTAATTTTTTTTTACTAAGGTAGGTATTTACTAGTAACGATCTGGCTATACGCCCCACCTTGATTGCGTGTAGCCAGGTATTTATATTAATTAAATGTATTTATATCGGTAACAATTCGTTTCACTTTATTTTCATTTCACTTTATTTCACGTATTTTTTGTTTGTTATTGTTTAGTCTCCACTTTCACTATCTGTTTCTTTTTTCTCTGGATTGAGCTCTCTTTACATACCTCTTCATAGGCTTGTTGATATAAAAAGAGATCTTTATTGCCACGATCGGTCTTTCTTGGTCTGTTTATGGGCATCTAAAAAGAAAAGCGTTTTTTGTTACTTTCACAATGTATATGCCGACAATTTTTTCCTATAAAAATAGGTATCGTTAAGTACTTTACGTTTAACGTTTTATTCCAGAACTATTTACTTATATTATTGAATATTATTCTACAAACTATTATTAGGATTAAAATAGTTACGTAATTTTATTCGGGGACAATTGTAACACGAGGTCAATAGTAACGTTACAACCGCCCCCCAAAAATGTGTTACAATTACACCGGTAGGTGGTTTACGAAAAACAATGTTATATCTTCTAAAATACGCTAATACACACAGATATTAGATAGACAACACTAACTTTTATGTATTTGGAACCTACTTTTCAATTTGGATATAAGAAATGAAGCTCAGAAAACCATAAATCTCACTTTGAAAATTACATAAATTCTTACCTTGAGTGTCCGGAAAATAAAATGGCGTACAACAAGCAACAGTTCACCGCGGCGGCACACGCGTTACAGCCAATGAGCCGAAGACATTACGAGTGTTTAGTACACGCACACATGCACAAATATAACGATTGGTTTCGTAGTTATGTTCAGTGTTAAAATTGCCCCCTGTTACTTTTGCCTCCGGTCTACCCTACACCCAATAGTTTCTGAGAATAAGTCTTTCAAAGTTTATAATTTTTTTCGTACTTCGCAATTTTTAGCAATATTTTAACTCCTACCTGACCACTTTATGGCACAGTTACTGCGGTTTTTAACCCCCGACCAAAAAAAGAGGTGTTATAAGTTTGACGTCGAAGTCTGTCTGTCTATCAGACACACACACATACAGGTCTGGCTCTCAATGTATCTGTCTCTGTGTGTATCTGTCTATGGCCATAGAGTAGTCTACTAGTCAAGCTCTTTCATTTGACACCCATATTGAGGCATTAGTGAAAAAAAAAAATATGGAGTTCGCCATTTTGTGATTTGAAATTTATTATACTGTATAGTACTCTACTAGTCAAGCCCTTTCATTTGATACCCATATTGAGGTAGATTGTGGTGAAATATTTGGTCCGCCATTTGGTGGAAGCGGCCATCTTGAATCGATGTTAACCAAAAATAGCTCAAAACATCTACACAAAAATGTATCTTCAAATAAAAAAAACCGCATCGAAATCGGCCTATCCGTTTGAGCTCTACAGGACCATAGACAGATACACACAGAGACAGATACATTGAGAGCCAGACCTGTATGTGTGTGTGTCTGATAGACAGACAGACTTCGACGTCAAACTTATAACACCTCTTTTTTTGGTCGGGGGTTAAAAACCGCAGTAACTGTGCCATAAAGTGGTCAAGTAGGAGTTAAAATATTGCTAAAAATTGCGAAGTACGAAAAAAATTATAAACTTTGAAAGACTTATTCTCAGAAACTATTGGGTGTACAGAGACAATTCTAGTATCATATATTGTAGCAAATTTAGTCTACTTTATAAATGCCATAAGAAAGTTTTTACAAAAACTAGTCGTTTAGGGATATAATCGCCAAAATTTTAAAAATTTACGATTTTTTCGCGGTTTTTTCGATTTTTGACAAAGTTGCGTTCATCGCTCGAGGTCACAAACTTGGGACAATCATTAGGCCAACATCATAAACAAGTCTGCAAAAAATCAGATCTACCGGATTTAACGCCTACGGTAATGTTTAAAGTTACTGCACTATTATTAAATTTCTATGTAACTTCCGAACCACACGACAAATATTGTTAAAAATTTGATGCGACCATATTAAAAATGTGTTCTTTCTAACAAAATAAGAATTAACGAAAATGATCAACGCAAACATGAGTTACAACCAATACACATTCTGACTTGTGAAAGTGACTTGTGAAAGGGGTGACCCTTTCTGCAAGAAAACCGTGCAGAATTTGGGGATTAAAAGTAGACAGCTACCATCTACTTAGTATGATCTTAAATCATTTCAACTTTCATTTGAATTGAATCAGTAGTTTCGGCGTGATGAGAGTTCCCTATACAGACAGACAGACATGAAAGAAAAAAATGCAGTTTCGCCATCAGTATCGACTATGGAATGCCCCCAAAATTTTTTTTCAAAATTTCTTCAATGTACAGAATTCGACCCACTACAGTTTTATTATCTTATATATAAAATTCTCGTGTCACAGTGTTTGTTTCCTTACTCCTCCGAAACGGCTTTACTGATTTTCTGATTTTAACCAAATTTTATATGCATATTATGTAGGTCTGAGAATCGGCTACTAGCTATTTTTCATACACCTAAGTGACAAGGGTTGTTCACCGAAAACATATTTTTTTAATTTTCGGTCAAATTTTTTTGTTTTTTATATATAAAATTCTTGTGTCACAGTGTTTGTTTCCTTACTCCTCCGAAACGGCTTTACTGATTTTAACCAAATTTTATATGCATATTATGTAGGTCTGAGAATCGGCTACTAGCTATTTTTCATACACCTAAGTGACAAGGGTTGTTCACCGAAAACATTTTTTTTTAAATTTTCGGTCAAAATTTTTTGTTTTTATTTTTTTATAATGTAACGTTAAAAAATACATACAACCTTAAATTTTTACCCTTTTATCACCAACCCCTATTTTTGAAGTGAAAACTTCTTTAGGCGCGCTATAGACAGAATTTTCGTGGGCTGTGAAATGGATTTATCAATCGTCACGCTTGGATATGATAATGGATCGGATAGGATCGGATCGGATATAAAATCTTCGGGTAAACTCGGTAAAAACGGCCAGGTAGGTACCAGGGTAACAGAAACAGTAAAGAGTTTCGATTACCTACCTCCAACAGCCCAGCGTTTATCTCCAGATACCAGGACAACAGAAATATAAAAGAGTTGCGTTTGCCCCTAGGTACCAGTACCAAGGCAACAGAAACAGTAAAGAGTTGTAATATTCTGTATAATTACGTTGATATAAAACTAGATGGCGCAACCATCGATTTAGCTGGCGGTGTTGAAATTATGCGAATGTACATAGACCTACGATGGTTTAACAAATAATTTGTCTCCTGACAAGGTAATAAATAAATTAGACAATTCAATTAAAACATTTGAGCCACAAGTTTTCACTTCTATCGGCAGTTCCTATGATAGCCAATTTTTTAATAGCCATTTTAGTAATTTAATCAGTTTTCATCTAGGGATGAAACGATACCACCTGGGTATCGATACTTTTACTCGATACCGTATCGGTCATGAGGTATCGATTCCTACTCGGTATCGCATGAAAAGTATCGATACCTACTTGTATCGGAGCATATTTTCGTCGAAATTATAGAAGAAAATAAGAACAGGACGTCTACTCTCTTTCTACGAAAACGTAATTTCGCAATAGACTCGCGATTTTCGAATTCCGATTCCACTTCGATCCGTCGTTTTGTCCGTTTAAATCTTCTAGAAATCTAGAATATTAGAGTAGGCTTAGAACATTTAAACGTCAAACAATGTTTCTATCGGACGAAACCAAGTAGGACGACAGTAAGAAAGTCGCGAGTTTTTTTTCGAAATTACGTTTTCGTAGAAAGAGACTAGACGTCCAGGAGTATGCGGTATGGTCATGAGTATTTATTTTAAAAAAATACTTTAATTACATTTTGAAACGCACTACGGTATGTATTACGTATGTTAGATATTTCAACAAATACACAATTCACAAGGTTTAAATTACTTACTTTGAAATCTTTACATTAGTAGTTGGAATATAGTCAGGGTGGGTCTTCAGGTGTTTGTGCAAATTGGAAGTATTACCACAATATTGTACGTCTTTAAAACACTTTTTACATTGGGCTACTTTCTCATTTCTCTTATTAAAATATCACCACGCCTCAGACCTTGGTGGTCCCATTATCACTGAATTTATGTTGTTTTAACTTTTTACAAATTTAATTCAATCAATCGCAACAAAAACAGCACAGATTTATTAGTGAATGACTTGAACGAACACTATGTTCACCAAGGGCCTGCCTGACACGATAATTACGTGATCAAGCCTGAGCGAAACAGTATAATACCGTTCAAAGTAGGAGAGACAGAGACAAACTGTTGAGTGAAGAGTGACCGGTGACCATGATCACCGAGTACCGATACAAGTACTTACTTTACGATACTACTTGGTACTCAGTTCTAAAGTATCGATGCCAAAAGTACTTGGTATCGAAAGAAAAGTATCGAGTAGTTACTTGTATTTACTCGTATCATTTCATCCCTATTTTCATCCCGCTCGATAACAGAACTAATCAATTAGTCTTTTTAGGGTTCCGTAAAACGTCAAAACCGAAGTCTTATAGATTCGTTATGTCTGTCTGTTTGTCTGTCTGTCCGTCCGTATGTCACAGCCACTTTTTGCCGAAACTATGAGAACTACACTGTTAAAACTTGGTAAGTAGATGTTTTCTGTGAACCGCATTAAGATTTTTACAAAAAATAATTAAAATAGGGATGCCCCCTATACTTAGAACTAAAACATAAAAAAATTTTTTTCATCAAACTTCCACGTGTGAGTTGTCTATCGATAGGTCTTCAAAAATGATGTTGAGGTTTCTAAAATCAATTTTGTCTACACTGAATAATTTGCGCAACAGACACTTCCAAAGTGGTAAAATGTGTGTCCCCCCCTTCTAACTTCTAAAGTAAGAGAATGAAAAAACTAAAAAAAATATATGATGGACATGCAAACTACCAACGAAAATTGGTTTGAACTCGATCTGATGAGTAGTTTTTTTAGTACGTCATAAATACTTGGCTACTTTTATTTGTAAATGTTTTTCACTCTATTTAGATTAAAACTTCCCGGAGCTTATGGCAAATCTAAAATCTATAATATTAAAATGAATCGCAAAATGTGTTGGTAAGCGCATCACTCAACAAAGCGTGGACCAATTTGGACAATTCTTTTTTTTTAATGTTCGTTGAAGTCTAAGGATGGTTTATACAGCCAGAAAAAAAAAAAATTGGCAGAAAAACTCTAAAAACAGCCTTTTTCTTTTTCCCATACAAACGTTTTCTAACTAAAATGTTAAGGCAATTAGGGCTTTATTGCTATTGCATAAAGTTCATATTAAATGAAGTGCTTTCCCATACAAATGTTTTCTAACTAAAATGTTAAGGCAATTTGAGCTTTATTGCTGTGAAATAAAGTTCATATTAAATAACAGGCACTCGCTTATGTCTAAGCAATATATGTGTGTTCCTAACGTCAAGGAGTCAATTTGCACTTTATTCCCGCTGCACAAAGTTCAAATTCCATCATGTCCATCAAATTCTATCAAAACAGTTGGAGGATAGGAGGATCTAATGTCACGTTCCAAAACCCACTCAGAAGAAACTCAACAAAAGCGATAATATCGCGAACCAAATTAAATTGAATAATCACAAAACGTAAGACTCATTAGTACTGATTTTCAATTCGGTCGGCTTCACGATATTATTTACTTTGATTTAGTTCCGGCACGCGATATAAAATGCGTCAGTTTTCACGTCACTAAATCAATCAAGTGTCAGTCAAACACAAACCGCGTTACCAAAAGTGTTTATTGACTAATCCACATAGAGCCATTAATTAAAAAAATTAAGTGTTTTGTTATTTTGAATTATTGATTTAATATCCCTATCTGTGCAAAATGATTTGAATACACACGTTTGTGCTGTGGAGTGCAATATTTTTGGAGTAAAACTAACGGACAGAATACGAAACACCATACTGCTTTCCAAAACCGGAATAGCCGATGTGACTCAAAAAGCAGCCAATTTGAAAGTGGGATCGGGCTGGACATGTTTGCTGCATGTCGGATGATTATTGGGCCAAAATTACCACGCGGAAGAAGCCAGTTTGCAAACGACGACGCGGCAGACCAAAAAAACGATGGCAAGACAACCTCCACAAATATCAGAAAGACTGGACTGTATTAGCCATAGAAAGGGAAAAGTGGAAGGAGGGTATGGAAGCCGTTGCCCAATATTGGAACAAGACAGCCACATGATAAATAAATATTAATACCTATTATGTAAATGAGATAGATGCAAATGAATAAAATTTCAAAGTTTTATAAATCAGTTGATTCGATTCAAGATGATGTCGTCAACAACTACCTATCCACCGGAATGTTTTAACTCGCTGGATTTTCCAGGATTGCCACCTCATACATAATCTTCAAGTTGGATCGGTAGTTAAAATGTTGTAAATATGAACGAACTGCGTCTTTGCAACGGCACACGGTTAGCTATAAAAAACTGAACAACGTGATAGAAGCAACTATACTGAAAGGAAAGTATAAAGGAGATGACGTTTTAAAACCACGCATCCCAATGATTCCGACTGATGCACCATTTGAGTTTCAACGACTACAGTTTCCAGTGCGGCTTGCTTTTGCTATGATCATAAACAAGTCCCAGGGGCAACCTTAAGGCCCTTCGTACACTATGCTACGCAAATCTTGGATACTCGACGATTTTAGTCTCCAAGCGACTACCGCCATACAAATTCATTGAGGCTCGTACACTAGTTGCGTCGCCGACATTCGTCCCGCGACTCGCGTCGCGCCAGCCGTGCGCTACCTGCATGCCGAGATTGTCGCTACATAAGTCGCAGCGGTTTTCAAGATGGCGGAGTAGTTATTGCATACTAAATTTGTTTCTGAGGTGGAGAATGTCATGTCGCTATGTCAGTAGTGGCTGAATAGGCAATTCACGTCTTGCGCTTCAATGCCGTGTGTACGGACCGTGCGCTACTCGATACTCGAGACACGATACTAATGTAGTATACAACATTAGTATCCAAGATTTGCGTAGCATAGTGTACGAAGGGCCTAACACGCTCAAGCGCCAATCCCTATATGGAAATACTACCAAATTTTCACAACTCTTAATTTTTGTTTAGCTCACAACGAGTTGTGAGGTGTTAAAATAGTATAGAAAATAATGACACCGCCCCCGTCATCCCTTTTTTTACCGTTGTGTATATTTTTTGATACACTTGGCCTGGGAAATACATTAAGGTAGATAGATAAACTATTCCCCAGGTCATGTGTATCAATAAAGAAACACATTTCGTAATATTATTTCTCTGTGTTTCTCTCTTGAATGCACATTAATTATTTAACCAAATATTATCTCAAGAAACTTACTATCACTCAATTCAGGGAACAAATAATTGTAGTTTTACTAAAACGATCTGCTCAGTTAGCCGAAGATGAAGTGCCATCAGCCCCTATTATGACAAGAAGACCGTCTAATAGAAAACATTATCTCATAAGTAACAAAGTTGGAGAGAAAATTGTACGCTGAAGATGGGCAGAGGTGTTATAGTATGAAAACTAACGTGGTTATTACACATTTTAAACAAATACACGGGTAACTCACGTATAAAATAGTCAGAACAGTCCGACTCGAGTTTCGATCGCGTCCGGCGATCTTCTTCAAGGCGAGTGCGCGCGCATGTTCGCAGCTCGATTAGCACTGCGGGCAGCTGCACGGCGCGCACGTAAGCTCAACGGTTGTTGTCGCGGGGGTGTAGGTGAGGGGGTGCGGGAGGGCTGCGCCGGTGTACACTGGAACTCTTCGTCACTGGACAGCTGCGCGTCGGGAATATTGCAGCACACCGAGCTCACTGTGTCCTCACTACTTTTCTGTACACACTGCTGAGCCTTTTGGAGGCAAGGTTTCCAAGCGGGCGGCACATGCCATCCACCATCTCTGTTAAACGTCGGACGCTTACTGATTTCAATGGCCTCCCTGACTTTACGGGGTATAAAATACTTCTCCCTTGCCAGGACCTCCGCCTTATCAAATCGTATGAAGTGTTGAGCGTCCGAACAGAGAGCATGCTCCGCCACCGCAGAGCTGTTGCCGTCCAAATTCTTAATCGCGCGTATGTGTTCAGTAAGCCTCGTGGACACATTCCTACGTGTTTCACCTACATAGCTTTTACCGCAATCACAGAGAATCATGTACACCCCAGGCACACCCAAAGGGTCTTTGTCCTTTGGGGAGCGTACCACTTGCCTTAACTGCCTGAGTGGACGAAACATTGTCTTGATGCAATATCTTCGGCGTAACAAGTGTCCAATGTTATCCGTCACTCCTTTAATATATGGCAGGTAAGTGGCCGCCCTCTCCACCGAAGCTGGACGCGTCCTTGACGATGCATTCGCTACCCGCCATCCCTGCTTCCAGTTATATCCGTTGCGTTTAAGCACGCCTTTCAAGTGATCTATCTCAGTGCCTAGATGTTCTGGACCACATAGTCTCAAAGCTCTATTAATGAGCGTGCGTGGTACTGAGGCTAGATGTGCCGGATGGTGGTGTGAATCGGCCCTTAGATACCTATCTGTGTGTGTCGGCTTGCGGTAGACCGTATGCGATAATGTTCCGGTAGAATTTCGCATCACCAACACATCCAGAAAAGGCAGACTGCCATTCCGTTCACGTTCCAACGTTATCGCAATATTCGGGTGAACACTGTTTAAATGTATCAGCAACGGATCAATCTGGTCTCGGCGTACAATAGCGAATAAATCATCAACATACCGCCACCAATGTCTCGGTTTATATGGCGAGCTCAAAATTGCCTCCTCTTCGAACCACTCCATGAAGATATTGGCCACGACCGGGGCAATAGGAGAACCCATAGCCACACCTCCAACTTGTATATAGTGGTCCCCCTTCCACACGAAATAGCCTTTGGTGAGCGTGAATCGTATTAGCTCTGTGTACTCGATAGGTATTTGAATGCACTGTATTAGTTCCGTAATAATTTCAATGGTGTCCTCTATCGGTACATTCGTGAAAAGCGACACGACATCGAAACTCACAAGCTCTTCGTCCTCACAGAGCTGTATCTCTTCCAATAACTGTACAAAATGCGTTGAGTCTTTGACAAAACTTGTTGTTTTCCCGACGAATGGAACAAGCATATCCGACAGAAAGCGCGCTGTTTTGTAGGTTGGTGAGTCTATTTGGCTTACAATAGGACGGAGGGGCCACTCCGGCTTGTGTATTTTAGGTAGCCCGTAAATCTTCGGTGATGTAGGGTTCAACGGGCGCAAGCTCTTATGTAGATCGTCCGGCAGGGTCTTTAAGATCTTGTTGAGACCGTTCGTGACCCGGTTGGTAGGGTCGTATGTAACTTTTTTGTATGTGTTACTGTCACTCAATAACTCGTCAATCTTATTTGCATAAGCCGCAGAATCAACGATAACAGTAGCGTTACCTTTATCTGCCGGTAGCACCAACACGTCGTGGTTGTTTCGAAGGGTGTTTAATGCGTCCAACTCGGATCTCGGAATGTTTCGTAATGGGTTCTCCTATTGCCCCGGTCGTGGCCAATATCTTCATGGAGTGGTTCGAAGAGGAGGCAATTTTGAGCTCGCCATATAAACCGAGACATTGGTGGCGGTATGTTGATGATATATTCGCGATTGTACGCCGAGACCAGATTGATCCGTTGCTGATACAATTAAACAGTGTTCACCCGAATATTGCGATAACGTTGGAACGTGAACGGAATGGCAGTCTGCCTTTTCTGGATGTGTTGGTGATGCGAAATTCTACCGGAACATTATCGCATACGGTCTACCGCAAGCCGACACACACAGATAGGTATCTAAGGGCCGATTCACACCACCATCCGGCACATCTAGCCTCAGTACCACGCACGCTCATTAATAGAGCTTTGAGACTATGTGGTCCAGAACATCTAGGCACTGAGATAGATCACTTGAAAGGCGTGCTTAAACGCAACGGATATAACTGGAAGCAGGGATGGCGGGTAGCGAATGCATCGTCAAGGACGCGTCCAGCTTCGGTGGAGAGGGCGGCCACTTACCTGCCATATATTAAAGGAGTGACGGATAACATTGGACACTTGTTACGCCGAAGATATTGCATCAAGACAATGTTTCGTCCACTCAGGCAGTTAAGGCAAGTGGTACGCTTCCCAAAGGACAAAGACCCTTTGGGTGTGCCTGGGGTGTACATGATTCCCTGTGATTGCGGTAAAAGCTATGTAGGTGAAACACGTAGGAATGTGTCCACGAGGCTTACTGAACACATACGCGCGATTAAGAATTTGGACGGCAACAGCTCTGCGGTGGCGGAGCATGCTCTCTGTTCGGACGCTCAACACTTCATACGATTTGATAAGGCGGAGGTCCTGGCAAGGGAGAAGTATTTTATACCCCGTAAAGTCAGGGAGGCCATTGAAATCAGTAAGCGTCCGACGTTTAACAGAGATGGTGGATGGCATGTGCCGCCCGCTTGGAAACCTTGCCTCCAAAAGGCTCAGCAGTGTGTACAGAAAAGTAGTGAGGACACAGTGAGCTCGGTGTGCTGCAATATTCCCGACGCGCAGCTGTCCAGTGACGAAGAGTTCCAGTGTACACCGGCGCAGCCCTCCCGCACCCCCTCACCTACACCCCCGCGACAACAACCGTTGAGCTTACGTGCGCGCCGTGCAGCTGCCCGCAGTGCTAATCGAGCTGCGAACATGCGCGCGCACTCGCCTTGAAGAAGATCGCCGGACGCGATCGAAACTCGAGTCGGACTGTTCTGACTATTTTATACGTGAGTTACCCGTGTATTTGTTTAAAAAGGTGTTATAGTGTTTGTGGTATTAATCTAGAAAACCCATGATTCTCACATGGTCAATTGTATGTTGCATATTCCCTCCCGTGTTCGAAACCCATCAGATTTGTTTGTCCATGTGCCAGGTAATCAAACAAAAAACATCGTATATCACAAAGCACTACAATGAAAATAAAACTGATTTTTGGTAATAACTTGATTAACAATAAAGGGATTCATCGTCATTATCAGCCTATTTAAAATTCGTCCACTGTTGGACGTAGGCCTCTCCTAATGAACGCCACAAGGTGCGGTCTTCTGTATTCTGCATAAAGGAATTACTTGCTTTTAAATCCTTATATACGTTGAAGTAAAATGTTATTAACTGTATCAAGTTTCAACAGTATATTTCTTATAGTTTCGAAAAAAATGGTTGTGACATACGGATGGACAGACAGACAGACATGACAAACCCATAAAGGTACAGTTAGTACGTTTTACGGAAACGTAAAAATGGATCTTCGAAATGTATGTACGCTCATAACTTTTGAATGACTGCACCAAATAGGATGGTTCTTTGTTTGTTATTGTCGGGACAAGATTTGTACAGCAAAAAGTCTAGAAAATGTAGACGAAAAAATACATGGTGGTACGAAGTTCACCGGGTCAGCTAGTAAGTAATATAGATGTACGACGAACGAAACCGGAGCGGACCGCTACTCCATTGACATGAAAACCGAAATATCAGGGCTCATCTGAGTTCTTATTACAAAAAAAGCCTACATTTCGACGCTGCCGTCGAATGAGGTGTAATAACGGGCGCCTTTCCCCAGTTACCACTGCTTTATATCTTGGATAATATTGAAATAAATGAAAGCCATATTACGCCGTTCGTAAAAGCTATTTATAGGTACCAATGACTGCTGGGTGGCGGGAGATTTGCCTGCGTTTATGGGGCGCAGGTAATGGCTTGGGAAACTCGGCTCCAAATTAATTTCGGCAGCATCCATCGTTATTAGTGCGGTATTTGATGTGGTGTTTGCTGCAGATTACTGTCCCTGTTGTGGGAGTTATTATCACAAACGATAGTTTGGGTTTCTATTCAAACTTTCTTATATTTGCGCGTTTTATTCGCGCAAATGTTTGACCATAAATTCGTCTAATGGTATTTTTTCATGTAGGTAAAAAAGGTTTCAGCCTACCAAGTAAGTGATGGTATTTTCGAAGATGATGCACGCTTACCTAGAGAATACCTTTTTTTGACCCAGGGCAAAATTCGTTACGGATACCATCAGCCCCATATCTAGTCAGTTGTTATGTGGAACTATCTGTCACCAAAGCGGTAGTTTTATAGTAAGTACTAGCGGCCCGTTCCGGCTTCGCTCGGACATAACCTAGACACTGCCTGCAGCGCCATCTGCCGGGGTTATTTGTAAATTTAAACCATCTTCGCATACACACACAAAAAAAAACATTCAAATCGGTCCCGTCGTTTAGGAGTTCACTGTCAAATGATTAAATTACTAAAATGGCTATAAAAACAGGGGTTGGTGATAATAGGGTAAAAATTTAGGGTTGTATGTGTATTTTTTAACGCCACATTATAAAAAAATAAAAACAAAAACATTTGACCATACATTAAAAAAAATGTTTGGGGTGAACAACCCCTAACACTTAGGGGTATGAAAAATAGCTAGTAGCCGATTCTCAGACCTACTGAATATGCATATAAAAATTGGTAAAAATCAGTAAAGCCGTTTCGGAGGAGTAAGGAAACAAACACTGTGACACGAGAATCTTATATATAAAATTCTCGTGTCACAGTGTTTGTTTCCTTACTCCTCCGAAACGGCTTTACTGATTTTAACCAAATTTTATATGCATATTCTGTAGGCATGAGAATCGGCTACTAGCTATTTTTTATACCCCTAAGTGACAAGGGTTGCTCACTAAGGCAAAACAACGTTTGCGGGGTCAGCTAGTTTTATATATAAGAAGAAAGATAGAGGCTCTGGAATCGCGAAATCTGGTATTGACGTGTAAATTGTACATTTATGAATAAAGTACCTACTTTGACTTTGTGGACAAGCCAAAAAGCTCATAGGCAATGAAAAACACTCATGTGCGAAAAAGACTTCAAAGTCTTGAAATCACCGAAATATTGCTAACCTATCGGGTTTTTATAGGATACACTTCGGAGAGTGTATAACTGATTTGCTTGATCTAATACCACCTTGCCCTTTTTTCTATCAAAATGCTCGTAGATCGAAAAAGCGACATCGTTTCATAGTTGACGTTCCAAAGATACGAGCGAAGGGATTTGACTCTACTTTCGTGATAAGAACGTCTAGACTGCGGATTAAGTTGCCTGAGTGGGTTTTCCCCGATAGTTACAACCTTTGTGTCTTCAAAACGAGAGTGAATCGGTTTCTTCTCGGTAAACACGCTCCATCGTAGACCGCATCGTCGCTTCACATAAGGCGAGATGGCGGTCAAGTGTAAACCTATAAATGTTAAAAATGGTAAAAAAAGAGTGACGGGACGAGTAGAACATGTACCTACCACAATGACTTATTTTTATTGCTATAAAAGGCGGCTTTGTCGCTAATAGTGATCTGTTCCAAGCAAGCATTAATTCGATGCGCGACTTGCGCTCAAACGCACGTGAGACGTTAGTGCCGATGACGAAGACCTTATTTCACACAGCGGATAAATAAATAAATATTCATAGGCATATTTATATTCTATTCTAATGCACGGGCTTTTACTGTATGAGTAGAAAACGAAATAAAATACTTCCACAGGTTACCTACGACTTACACAAATAGGTGTACGTCTCTAAGGAAAAATTCGGTAGCTTTCGTAATCCACTCAAGTATATAAACATTTTACGGCCACGTGGCGGGAACAAACTTCTATATGGGATGCGGTAATGGCTTCGTACCCCAAGCGGCATGTAAAATATTCTAATATAACTAGCAGCGTCCCGCGGTTTTACGGGTATTGTTCCCGGGATAAAAAGTAGCCTATGTTCAGGGCTGGTCTTAGCATCTAGGCGCCCCGGGCGAGTAATGCTTTTGGCGCCCTTGTAGGTACCTATACCGGCTTATGTCATTACAATAAAAAAAACTTATTTTTAGATTGTGCCTATATCATCGAATTAATAAAAAACTACAATCTTCCCATGTAATTATTATTGTAAATAATATATACCAATTTTTTTATGTGGGGGAAATACATTTTCGCTTGAGCATGACATGCACGGTCATGGCGGTGTATGTCGGGCACGACAACATGGTTAGACTTGATGCACCATGCTGATCAAATTCCCCACAGGCTTCTCTAGCATGGCCTGGGGTCAGATTCGCAGGGTCACTTGGTCAACCACGGGACACTCTGGTTCAGGCTCCAGGCCTGCCCCCGTGTCCACTTCCGCCTCAGTGGATGAGCGAAAGGCGTTCACTTTTGCTCTTTCACACACACGACCTTTCTCTGTCGTTCATCTTGGCTAAGAAGATCGGCAGCGAGAGGTCTGACCTAACGCCCGCAGCTAGAGATAGCCGCGGTTCCGGTTCTGTGGCCACATTACGGCCCTTGCCCTTCCACTGACCACTCTGCTAATCAGAGTGCTCGTAGAGGACCTGCATTGGAATTCTTACGAATTTTACTTGCCAAATAAGATTATCAGCCAAGTAACCATCCCAAGTCATTCAGTCGCTTTCCGAGAACTTCAAGATGCGTTGCTCGAAGAGCAAACAGAAGACCCTCCTCTAAACGGCCGGGATTAACCATCATACCACAAGATGCTATCGAGGCAAGTTGTTATGTGATACTCAACGCACACTACGCGGATGTTTCCGAGCCTCGAACCCGGAGTGAATTAATTTAAAATTTGTAACAACCTTGCTAGTTTTTTTAATAAAAAATTGGCTTTACTGCTTATTTAATTTTAAACTAGCACATAAGGCGCTGGGCTCTACTAACCTAACCGTGACTATTGAGCGCTACATCTAGTACGACGATCAGCGCAAGGGCACAAACTAAAATTACTAAGTCTTCCAGATGAGAGTCCTCAAAGAACATTCTGATTAGCAGGGTGCTCAGTGGAAGATCAAGAGCCGCGATGTACCCACGGAGGCGGAACCTAGCCGCGGGGTATGAAGGAGGACTTTTTGCCCCCGACTATCCTAGCTAAGATGCTCAACATTGAGAGGTCGTGTGATGTGGAGGAGCGAGAAGAAGCCATAACATCCCACTCATCTGAGGAGACCGAAGCCATGGGGCGCCCTATCACGCATCCCGTCTCCGCTCCTGTGGCGTTCGACGTTTATGCGTAGAACCCGACTGCCCGACATACATGCCGTGTCCCTGCATGGCAAACGCTGAGGAAATACATTTTCCCCTCACAAAAAAAATTAGAGATACGACAAGGGGAAAATTACAGGTTGTTTTTATTATTCAAGGATACTGATACTTACTCCTACGAGATAAGTTTTTAAAAGTTAGTAATAATGTTCATTTAGATCGATAAAAAATAGATATTCTAATTGACCGCCCCTTCGCGCCCATATACCACGCCCGTATACTTGGCGCCCCGTGTGATCGCCCTGGTCCCCCACCCTAAAGCCGACACTGTATGTGTTTTTCCAGATTATAATAATTTTGCGTCTTCCAAATTTCAACCTGGTCCATTCAGACGTTACGACGTGATTAGGCTACAAACATCCAAACATTAAAACTTTGACATTCATAATATCAGTAGGTAGTAGGATTGCTGAAAATGTACCGTCATTTGTATGCAAATGTCGTCGCTCTGTCGGACAGCAGTTTCCCGTTTAGTTTTGCTGTTGCCAACGTCTACTTTCCGGGGTTCCCGTAGTGTTTCCTTTACGTCTGTCGTTCCATTTATTCGGTCTGAATTTAAATTTAATATTTATCTAACAATAATTAAAAACAAAATGCCTAATGTTGAAGTTTGAAGTTCGTAGCAGAAATGAATCATCTGCTAAAACTGTTTGAAGATGGTTTGAAGGTTGCATTATTATACTTATTTCATTATACTAGCAGCGCCCCGCGGTTTTACCCGCGTAGTTCCCGTTCTCGTTATTTTTGCGGAATAAAAATTAGCCTATGTGTTAATCCAGAGTGTCAGCTAACTCCATACCAAATTTGACTAAAATTGTTATAGCCATTTAGACATGAAGAAGCCTTGAATAAATTTGTTATTCATTATTATATTAGGTGTTTACGAAATTTTTCAATCGAAATAATAGGGTACCGGACTGGGTCAAAAATACACCATCCTAATTAGTCCGTCAGCTAGATCATGGAAAAATATTGGACTCGTATTTTTTGTTTTTTTCATAATATTAAAAATCGTCGAAGATATAGACCATCAAACTTCGAGAGTGGGGGGTTGCGACGTCACTCGTGAGTAAAAATCGTACTCACAAGTGACGTCACACGAAACTTCGAAGCGCTGCATCTTCGTCATTTTTTGTTTGTGAAACAAAAAGAAAAATACGTGTACAATATTTTTTGGCAATCTAACTAACGGGCTATTTAGTTTTTTTGAGGATTTTTGAGGATACCTCAATATGGGTATATTGAGGTAGATTGTGATGAAATATTTAGTCTGCCATTTGGTGGAGACGGCCATCTTGAATCGATATTAACCAAAAATAGCTCAAAACATCAACACAAAAATTTATCTTCAAATAAAAAAAACCGCATCGAAATCGGCCCATCCGTTTCAGCTCTACGGTGCCATAGACAGATACACACACAGACAGATACACATAGAGACAGACCTGTATGTGTGTCTGTCTGATAGACAGACAGACTTTGACGTCAAATTTATAACACCTCTTTTTTTGGTCGGGGGTTAAAAACCGCCGTAACTGTGCCACAAAGTGGTCAAGTAGGAGTTAAAATATTGCAAAAAATTGCGAAGTACGAAAAAATTATAAACTTTGAAAGACTTATTCTCAGAAACTATTGGGTGTACAGAGACAATTCTAGTATCATATTGTAGCAAATTTGGTCTACTTTATAAACGCCATAAGAAAGTTTTTACAAAAACTAGTCGTTTAGGGTTATAATCGCCAAAATTTGAAAAATATACGATTTTTCGCGGTTTTTTTCGATTTTTGACAAAGTTGCGTTCATCGCTCGAGGTCACAAACTTGGGACAATCATTAGGCCAACATCATAAACAAGTCTGCAAAAAATCAGATCTACCGGATTTAACGCATACGGTAATGTATAAAGTTACTGCACTATTTATAATATTAGTAAGATTTATTGAATCGAGTTTATAATATTATAGTAGGATTTCTCGAATTGAATGAGTGACTGACTCCACTTTTGGCGATATTCAGGACTATATTTGAAAAGTATACCTATTAAAATTTGTATTCTGAAAATGCCTCATTCTATGACTTGGTACTCGTATCCCGCGCTTGTCAAGAATATATCAATCTCTTTATTTTAGTGCATATTGGAGGAGGGAAAAGACACAACATCGTTTCATGGTTGATGTTCCAAAGACACGAACGAAGAGGTTTGACTCTACTTTTGTGATAAGAACGTCTAGACAGTGGAAGGAGTTGCCTGAGTGGGTTTTTCCCGATGGTTATAATCTTGGTGTCTTCAAATCGAGAGTGAATCGGTTTCTTCTAGGTAAGCACGCTCCATCTTAGACCGCATCGTCGTTAACATCAGGCGAGATGGTGGTCAAGTGAAAACTATAAATATCAAAAAAAAAAAAACAAAGTCCAAGTAGAATTCATAATATTCAAAACTAGTTAGAGTAGAACTAGAACTATAGTTTGGTCAACTGATAAGAATGCTTCTTTTGTGTTAGAAATACCTCGGAAAACACCGGCGAAGAATCCCCCGGAAATGTTTTTAATTATACCATTTCACCTTGGACTAATTAAATTTTATGAATTTTCACAAATTATTCATAGACTAAATATTGACCTACTTAATATTTGTGACACCTTTTCATTATTTCGTGTTATCCTTACTTGGCCAGGGGGTCTACCGCCTAACGAAAACGCTTTGACGCTTTGACATTGCCGTCTCTTTCATTTCAAGCGAGAAGAAAAGAGACAGCAATGTCAAAGCGTTTTCGTTAGGCGGTAGACCCCTTGATTGATTATCGCCTTGACTCTTTCCTTGACTGGCCTCGTGGCTTAGTTGGTAGTAAGTCTGCCTGCGAAGCCGAGGGTCGTGGGTTCGATTCCCACGCAGCGAAAATACTTGTGTGATGAATACAAATATTTGTTCTGTGCCTGGGTGTTTCTATGTATAATAAGTCCCTATGTATTTACAACTATGTAAGTATCATCTGCTATCAGGCTGTATAGTACAAGCTTTGCTTAGGTTGGGGTCAGATGGTGTTGTGTGTGAATTATTCACCAATATTGATTAATCATGTATTTATTCCCAGCAGTAGAAACATGACGATGATGGCAAAAGACGATGCGCGTGACGATGGCAAAAGACCTGACGGCATGACTGTTGTGCCTTGGAAGTTGGGTCGGCCCCTAGTGTGGGACGCAACTTGCGTTGATACTCTGGCACCATCACATCTTCCAGAGACACATTGTAGGGCTGATGCAGCGGCTAATTCAGCTGAGCGACTCAAACGGCACAAATATGCAACCCTCGGAAGAGGTTACATATTTGAGCCCTTTGGGGTTGAGACATTGGGTCCGTGGGGGCCGGGTGCTCACCTCATTTTCAAAACGAGCGCGAGCGCTTGGTCGACGCGACGCGTGACCAAAATGCTGGCGTTTATTTGGCCCAACGCATAAGCATTGCCATTCAGCGTGGTAATGCCGCCAGCATGCTGGGTACGCTTCCGATTGGTAGTGGGCTTGAACATCTTGATTATCTGTAGACCTTCATTGGTCTATGGATAATTCAGGTGTGCTTAGTGTAAGTAGTTGTTAGGTATGTAGCGTAGTGTAGTTCTCATTGTATTTTAGTTTTGTTAATAAAGGCTCTGCCCACGATATAAATATATAATATAAATAAAGTTAAAAAAACAAAAAAAGTAGAAACATACATAAGGCTGATCATGCTATTTTAATCATGTTATGCTATTTTTACACACCATGTTGTGTTTTACGATGCCGATGTTTTTGTACTAGACTACAGGCCCGTGAACAAAATTTACGTAGTAAATGAACCACCAGGAGACCTATGTAGGATGATAGAAGGGTATAAAGTAATAAGATTACAACGCCGTACAAAAATCATGCGACAGGGAGAAATGATCGAGGGTCACAACCCTTCGACTGTACTCAGTTGGACAGCTAACAAGTGACGGCATAGTGCTGAATCTTATTACTTTATGCACTTCTATCATCCTATATAGGTCTCCTGGTGGTTCATTTACTACGTAAATTTTGTTCACGGGCCTGTAGTCTATACCCTTTACATGCATACATGCGTTGTTATAATATTCTTTTCATCCCACCAGCTCGGAAAGAGTACTTTTGCTCCTCGATATGAGGGCGCAAAAGTCGTTTTTACCCTCTAGAGGTTAAAGTAAATTTGAATTTAGAACATCGTGTGTAGTGAGGTTTTGAATTCAAAACATAATTTAACCTAATTATTTCTACCTCCTTGGTGCCGAATTCATCATACATTTATTTTTAAATTGTTAAAAACTCATACTCGGAACCTCCTTGGTGTATTTTTTTTAAATGCTTTGCGCGCAATTTTCTGTTCACGTATGGAGGATAGAGGTAAAGAATGCTATTTCAAATGCCAGAACATTTTAAAATGCTATGAATGAATAAATTGTAATCGAATTGAAGTATGCCGAGTTGCCGAGTTACATAATTAAATATTATTGACTACTAAAATAGTAACTAATAGATAATTTCATCTACTTGTGCCGTACAAAATAATGTAGTAAATATTTAGAACATCAAATAAATAATTACTATTTTGAGAAAACACGTAGGTACAATATATTTTGAAGTCAAAACTTCTTTTGGCACGCCAAAGACAGGTTTTTCGTGGGCTGTCAATTGAATTCTAGCATCACGCTCGGGAATGATAAGAAATCTTCGGGCAAACTCGGGACCATTGGCCATTTAGAAATGCCTCAGCCTTTCCCATTGGCCATTTAAAAATGCGTCAGCATTTCTAGATGGCCATGCTCATAGCCACGCCCTCCGGTTTCACACGCGTAGTTTGCAAAGTAAGCAATCAAATTCTGAGATATAAGTTACCACTTCTATCAGCAGTGTAAGGAGTTTCATGAACACATATGAAACTCCTTACCTCAATCGGTCAACTCTCTATATTTTCACGTCATATTGTTATTGTTAAAACCTTAAAACCATGGCTAAATAAACTTAAAGTTTAAATCTTAGGTTAAAAACAGTAAAATTGAATAAAAGTAAAAAACCGAAATACCATAATAATAAGTGATTCTAGCGACCAAGAAGTTTATTTGACGCCAACAGAATTGACTGAAACTGAAAATGCGCAAAGCGTTTAGTAATTTCCTCGCTGAGGTGGGATGAAAAATTACGTGTTGCACTCGAGTGCAAAGATTTTTCACCTTGTGCCCTTTTGATTCCCTTGCTACGCTCAGGATTCTAATTTTTGAATCCCTCGCTACGCTCGTGATTCAACTTTAGAATCTTTCGCTTGCTCGGTCATCAAAATTGAGCACGCGGTTAAAAAGCCACTTTGCACTCTTGTACAACAAATAACTATTTTGTTGTACCTACGCAGCAAAGAGTGACTTATACCCATATTTTGAAACCATTCGCTACCCTGCTCATTAGCCTTTTTTTTTAGCGTCATTTTTTAAACCACGCCCAAGTGTGACGTCATCAGTATTGTGCCTGAAGAGATTTTTATCAAACCTAAGAACCTTATTTTACCTGCAATACTGCATCAAGGATGGTTTTTTCTAGTAATCTCAGAAGAAGGAAGACGGAAATTGAAGGTTTCAAAACACACACCAAAGAGGGCAAATTGAATAATACCTGTAGGCAATTAATATTGCCTACAGTGTGGGATGCAACGTGTGTAAGCACGTTTGCATCCTGCCATCTCGCCGCTACCGAGCAAAGTGCCGGCGCAGGAGCGGAGGCGGCTGCCAGAGCCAAGCACCTCAAATACTCGTGTTTGGGGTCGGCGTATAATTTCGTCCCGTTTGCCGTTGAGACTGCAGGGCCGTGGTGTGCAGAGGCTCGAAAGTTTATGCTGGACCTCGGACGGCGTTTGCGTGAAAGAGGGCGCGATTCCCGGGCAGGCTGGTATCTGGTTCAGCGGATTTCCATGGCGATTCAGCGGGGCAATGCGGCCAGTATTATGGGGACCTTTGAGCGACACTCGGCGCGTGGGGGAGTTTTTATTTGACCAGTAACATGATTTGTCTTGTTACGTGCTTTGGTATTATTGTTTTTTTCTGTGTCGACTCTGTGTTGTATAAAACTGAATGTGATTAAATGAAATAAATGATTATAGTAGATTAATATTTATCCATTCCAAGTTTCCAAGAGAACTTGGCATACGGCACTTAAAAAGGGCAACAACGTGTGATGAACGCAAGTTGGCAGCACGTTGCAACCTTTGCTTATGATTCTCGCGTTTCTATCTCAACAAGTCCACAGATATTTCGATATATTGTACCTACATATTGTGCACTCCTACTTTCTCTATCATGACCCTGTTATGTATCTTTGTTAAGTAGATACATACGTATACTATTAACAATGCACTGATAACGCTGAAACAACCCAATTTATCAAAAACACGGTATCAGTCATTTCTTAGAAGGCGTTAAATAAATTTGAAACTGCTTGTTAGTTAATTTTTTACATATGTATGTATATACGACCTATTACAGATATTTTTTTGGTTCAGTAGCAGTACTCGTTAGATCGTGAAATAATTTTTAGGAGCTTTAATATATTTAAGACTTTGTACAGGTTATCTGATGTGTTCGGTCTGCAATTATTATAAGTATAAGAAGTAAGATACGACTAAAAATTCAAGATACTTTTATGGCTTTAAAATATTGATAAGAGTCGTTAGATCTTTACTCTTCTTCATGTAAATAAAACAATTTATTGGTTATGATTGAATCACTTTTATTACATAGAAAACTACAGAAAAGTTAAGCAAAAAAGGGTATAACGCATTAGATTAAACTAATTGTAGTCTACTGACGTAATGTTTATCAATTATAAGTAGGTATATCAATGCATTGCTGTGGCGTCTGTTTTCTCGAAATCTTGATATTCTCTTTCAATATTTTCGAATCTTTTGAAAATCATTCGACAAGCACGTAGAACATAGTAGTTCATTTGTGTTAACTATGAGTCCTTTGTACAAAACTGAGATTAAAATTTTCATTTTAATTCAACAAATATAAGTACTTCAAATACTTATACCACAGAGCTCCTGAAACGCCACTGCTAAAAAATGCTCCGAGAGCTGTTTGATTTCGTCTATCGGGATTTTTGAACTGAATGTGTGTACCATAATATATTGCATCTATGTATAACATGCAAAATAGCAATATGAAACAATACTTTTGATTTTCTTGAGCTATTCATTGAGAAAATTTTAAAAATTCATTTTTAGGAGTCCCGGATAGTTTTGACTGAAATGATAGTTGAAAGTTACCGGCATCATAAGCAGACCATTTTAACTGAAATTCAACGCTGTTATTCCCCTATATTACACGCTAAAAGAATTCAAGTAATTACTTTATGATGAACCAAGTTGTTCCCAAGAATTCACACCGTCACAATTTTATTAAGGCGATCAATTTTTGCGCTTTTGAGCGTTTTGCTGTGTTTTAAATACAGATACATAATTAAATAAAGTAAAATTATCGAAAGAAAATAAACAAATATTGCATTTTGTTAGTTGTAACCACTGATTATAAAATTGTCTAGATAGACAGCTCGACTGTAGAAACACCAAAAATTATATCGAGCCAATAGTTGGCTGAAAATCTCGCCTTGTCACAATCACGATACACGATACCACTGGCATAAGAACAATAGCAATTACTATTACTTTTTGTTGATACTTGACTTAAATTTGTTTGATTAGTGTTTGAAACCTAACCTGTGCTTCATCTAGACAAGTGTTTAATCAAAGGTTGTCACAGATACAACATAACAAGACTTCTTATTGGTTGAATTTCTTATTGAGTCTGCTTCATAGTTTTGGAGAAGATTCCAAAAAGCTGTGAGCCTACATTTATGACAGTAAAAAACGTCATGACTGACGTCATTATTGATCATGTCTAATAAAATCATGGAATCCGCCCCCCAATGGCGTCATACAGAGATTAATTCCTCAAGTCATTTGAAGAAACTCTTGAACTACGTCTTTACAAATAAATGCTGGCAAGTATAAGACAGTAACACCACTTGAAAATGAACAATACTGTGGGCAAAACATAAACATGCTCAAGGAAATACTGATGCACCATACACTTTCAATTCGTTCATCATTGAAAAATATGATATGAAAATACAATTGTATATTTTGTGTTTATTAATACATTACGGGGAGAGATTAGCTATTTCAGTTCCTAATGTAGTCGAAACAAAATGAAACTGAAATAAAATACATAGTTTTAGTGCCTAGTTAGTATTTTCATTCCACCAGTCACCCCTAGTAGAGAGTAACTACCCCTCTCTGTCAATACCTTGGTACGTCCCTATGTGACTGAGGAAAATCTAAGTCAATTCTCGATGACGTCATCGTTTGCAGACGAAAAATTCAAAATAATACAATGACGTATTTCCGTCGTAAATATGCTCACATGAGTATGCTCATCGATCGGTAAAATACGGGCATTAGCGTACTACATTACGCAATGAGGATTTCTCAGTAGCGTAAAACCCTAGTTCCAAACTATTTACTAGATGTCAGTGTTGTTTTTGAAGTGAAAACTTAATTTGGCGCGTCACAGACAGGACGTCTACTCTGTTTCTACGAAAACGAAATTTCGAAAAACAACTCGCGACTTTCCTACTCGTTCTACTTCGTTTCGTCCGATGCAACATTGTTTGACGTTTAAATGTCCTAAGCATACTCTAATTAGAGTAGTAGTAGAGTAGAGTAGTAGTAGACGTCCTGGACGTCTACTCTAATTAAACGAAAACGTAATTTCGAAATAAACTCGCGATTTTCCAACTTCGATTCTACTTAGATCCGTCGTTTTGTCTGTTTAAAAGTTCTAAGCCTACTGTAATTAGAATATGCTTAGAACATTTAAACGTCAAACAATGTTGTATCTGACGAAACGAAGTAGAAAGAGAGTAGGAAAGTCGCGGGTTTTTTTTCGAAATTTCGTTTTCGTAGAAACAGAGTAGACGTCCTGGTTTTTCGTGGGCTGTGAATTGAATTCTAATGTCACGCTCGGGAATAACAAAAAATCTTCGGGTAAACTGGGAACCATGGCCATGCTCATGGCCACGCCCTCCGGTTTCACCCGCGCAGTTTCCAAAGTAAGCTATCAAATTTCGAGTTGTAAGTTTTCACTTCTATCTGCAGTTCGTAATACTGCCAAATTTTTTAATACTATGTTTCCACTACTACTACTACGTGTACACTTTGTTAAATTTAGCCGACTGAATTCAGAAGAACATTTAGAAACAAGCAATCCTCGCTTCTGAATTGAGTATTTTGTAGTGGTAGGACTCTTGGCAAAGTCCGCCTGGGGAAATACCACACCTTTGCTAGTTATTCGACCGCCAATCAGTAATGGGCACATTACTGTGTTCCGGTTTGAAGGGCAATATTTCCAGAGAAATTACAGGGCTTAGAGATATAACAACTTAGATCTCTAGGTGACGAGCGCAGTGCAGTGCTAGGTAATGATTTGGACTCTTCATGTTCCGATAGCTGCGTGTCACTGTGCGGTTATGTGGCAGGCATGTTGCTTACCATCAGGCACACGTCCTGTTCGTCTCGTCACTCTTTATTAAAAAAGAAAGAGTACGGTCGAAGGAAAAAAAGAGATCGTGTATATAAGCTTTTTATCCGTTAGCACCTTAAATATATATTTTTTATTTTCACATGTAAAAATAAAACAAGCTGGCCCGGGAAACATACAGCAATTTCACAGGAACAACAGATTATTAACTTAAGGGTGTTTATGTGTGGCTAGCTGACCCAACGAACGTTTCACACCGCAATATTTTTTGACAGTGATCGAACCATTCGACGTTGTTTCAATTTTGCATTGAAACAATGTCGAAACAATTGATACATTTGTGATATGAACTATGAACGTTTAGGCTGTGGAATGCGTTGCCTGAATGGGTTTATACTTATGGTAACAATTGGTGTATTTAAATCGAGAGTCAATCGGTTTCTTCTAGGTGAGGACGCTCAATCCAATAGATATAGCCCAATAGACCGAAGGTAGACCGCATCGTCGCTTGACATCAGGCGTGATAACAGTCTAGCGTCTAGTGCGGGTAACCTATAAAAGTTGAAAAATATCTGTTTTAATGAAATGACTCACAAATTCAACCTGAAAGTTTTACTTCTTTTTCTTTGTGTCCGTAACGTTTTTTTTGTGTTTGAACCTTACTTAGAGATACTTTTGAAGTGAAAACTTCTTTAGACGCGCCCACATACATTTTTCGTGGGGTGTAAATTGAATTCTACCGTCACGATCGGGTAATGATAAGAAATCTTCGGGTAAACTCGGGACATTGGCGATTGGGCATCTAGAAATGCGTCAGCCAATGGGAAATGCTCAAAGGGCGTGGCTTCGCCATCATGGCATGGCCATCTAGAAATGCGTGAGCCAATGGGAAATGCTGACGCATTTCTAGATGGCCATGCCATGATGGCTAGGCCACGCCCTCCGGTTACACCCGTGTAGTTTCCAAGGTAAGCTATCAAATTCGGAGTTACCTATAAGTTTTCACTTCTATCGGCAGTTCCTATGACTGCCAATTTTTTTTATCTATGTTACCTACTACCTAGTATTTTTGACTTATATTAATGTAATTTTGTGTAATAATTTTTTTTGTTTTAAAGTTTAACTGTTCGATAAATAGATTCTCAGAGTTAAATGTGTTGGAGTAAGAAAGTCTACGACACGCCATGCTGTACATATTTATGTATTGTATGTGGTATTTATTGCAATATACATGTCTAAATAATGACTGGCCTCGTGGCTTAGTGGGTAGTAGCTCTGCCTGCGAAGCCGAGGGTCGTGGGTTCGATTCCCACCCAGTGCAAATATTTGTGTGATGAATTCAAATGTTTGCACTGTGTCTGGGCGTTTCTATGCATAATAAGTATGTATTTAAAATTATATAAGTATTATATCAGCTATCTGGCCGCCATAATACAAGCTTTGCTTAGTTTGGGGTCAGATTGTGTTGTGTGTGATGTCCACAAATATTTATTTATTTATTTAAATGTCTCGGTACCCATCACTTATTATTTAGTTAGAGGAGAGATAAAAATGGTTCCGAATGTATATTTATTTGTTCATAGAGAATAATCGGCCAAGTACACGATTGCCCATTGCCCACACACAGTGTACGGTTATCATTGTTGCTTGTCTTGCAATAAGCGGATTTCAAAATGATACAAAACGAATCATTTTTTTCAAATTGATACAAAAACCTGCTAAAAATAGTTTGGGTGCATTTCAGAGAGTATGTATCTACATGACACCTTGCTCTTTTCCACATAGCTGTATTTTTCTATTTATATATTTTTTATGAAGATGATTTGTGGCACCCCTTTCGTGTTAGTACCCGGTTCTGCGTACCCCAGTGTAATGTGAATTCTATAACACATTTCAAGCATATAAAACGTTCTTCTGCCGATGTCAACTTGCACATATTTGAATTACAAATCCAGATCACAAAATAATTTGTGTACAGAAGCTAAGCCAAGGAAGAGAGCGAGCGAGAGAGTCACAAAAGGAACAACAAAACATGGGTCATTATTGCCACGATCTTTTGTAGCTTAAGTTAGTAACCCTAGAACGATCGCCGAGGGTAGGTATGAAAATTAAATTTTCTGCGAAAGAAGAAAAAGCCATTAGAAAAAATTTAACTCACACACTCGACTATAAAATTCCATTTTTTTTTTGTGAAATCATATAAACATTGTTCCAATGAAACAGCGAGGTAGTACGAAAACAAATACGTCGACCAGGTAAACCAATTTAAATTTTTATTGATATCTCAAAAACCACAACACCGATTTCGATAAAATGTATATGGGACTACCTCTAAAGTATTATCTACCAAACAAATAAAGCATCATCCACAATTCACAATTGAAGGAGATATTAGGTATCATCCACACTAAAAATGATTGGGTGGTTTTAAATGAAATCACGGTAAAAATTAAACTTTTTTTCGCATTGTAGACATAATTTAAGTAACTTAACGAGTAACGCCGCCATATTGGTCTCGGCTGCTCTGTCGAGCGCTTTTCATTTTACCCCTACCCCGCGGCCGACCGTCACGCGACATGCAATAGATGGACGAAAAAATTTGAGGCGATATGAAAATAAAAGTTTCACTTTAAAACTTAAAACTGAATTGAGTACTTCCGCCTTTTTTTTTAAGTTGCTTAAATAGTGAGGTATATACATGAGCTTGACATCTGTAGTCCCGATTCCTTTGTGTAGAGAGCGGGGTCACGATGAGTCAATAAAGGCAAACGTGTGTCATGATTGGAGCAGGGCTGGGAAGCAGTCACGCGTTTTCAAAGGAGCTAAAAGACATTTTTAGCGTTACATGATTACGATTCCTCACTTGAAACCATACGCTCAAACTCCGTGATTCAAATCTTACTAATATTAATAAATGCGAAAGTTTATGTTACATAATATGTCGGTTACTCTTTCGCGCTTTAAAACTACTGCAGGGATTGGTATGAAATTTGGTATACATAGATAATAATACGGAAAAAATGGAAAAAATACACGGGCTTCTTGTTTTTCGAAAAAAATAACGGGATTGACAACTATTTTATAGTATAGAGTGACGATACGAGCAGGTCATGTGTGTGTGTGTGATGGTAAGCAACATGACTGCCCATAATAGCACAGTGACACGCAGTTATTGGATAATGAAAAGTACAAATCAGTTCCTAGCACTGCACTCGTGTACTCATCCACCCAGAAATTTAAGATTATCTCTACGCTCAGAGGAGTTTCCCTGCATGATAGAGTCAGCAATGAGGAAATCCGCAGGAGTACCAAAGTAACAGACATTGCTTACCGAGTTGCCGAACTTAAGTGGCACGTAGCTCTCAGGACTGACGACTTTTGGGCCGGAAAGGTCCTTGAGTGATGACCAAGCACCGGAAAACGCAGCGTTGGCAGGACTCCCACAAGATGGACCGATAATCTGGTGAAGGTCGCTGGAAATCGTTAGATGCGCGCGGCCGGCGCAAGACCCATCTTTGTGGGAGGCCTTCGTCCAGCAGTGGACGTCCTTCGGCTGATATGATGATCTCTATGCCCTGTAATTTAACTGGAAATTGTAACACTGTGATGTTTTCACATTACTATTTGGCGGTAGAATAACTGGCAAAGGTGTGGTACTTCCCCAGGCGGACTCTTCAAGAAGTCCTACCACAACAACAACGCGGGTGAAATGCAGGGAAGCTCACACGCATATTCAAACACTTAATAAGTTATGAAACAATCAGTTCACGTGAAACTTATGTATTCCTAGTAGCATCCTGCAATGTTACCCGCGTAGTTCCAGTTCCCGTAACTTTCCCGATATAAACAGTAGCCTAGGGTGTGCTTTTTCATTCCACGACAAATTCTGTGTTCCAAATTTCAGCCGGATCCGATCACATGTTCCGACTTGATTGAGCAACAAACACTCAAATATCCAAACTTTCGCGATTTATAGTATGGTTGGATCAATTTATTTATTTTTTACATTTACAGGTCAAGTGTAAACTTGACCGCTATCTCGCCTGATGGAGCGTGTTTACCTAGAAAAAACCGATTCACTCTCGATTTGAAGACACAAAGATTGTAACTATCGGGAAATACCCACTCAGGCAACGTATTCCACAGCCTTGACGTTCTTATCACAAAAGCAGAGTCAAAACTCTTCGTCCGTGTCTTTGGAACTTCAACCATGAAACGATATCGCTTTTTCGAGCTGCGAGCATTCCGATAGAAAAAGGGCAGGTGGTGTCAGATAGTGCAAATCAGTCGCACATTCTCCGAAGTGTATCCGATAAAAAACCGATAAGCTAGCTATTTTTCGGCGATGTTCAAGACTTTTCAGTCTTTTTCGCACTAGGGTGTCATTGCCTATGAGCCTTTTGGCACGTCTCTCGATCGATTCCAGAGCCTCCAGCTGATACTTAGCCGACCCATCCCAAGGTGCAAACAGTACTCCATACAGGAGCGAATCTGTGCTTGGTATAACGTGAGCAACTGTTCAGACTTGAAGTACCTTCGCACCTTATAGAGGACACCCCGTTTTAATACATAAATGAAGCAATTAGTGAATGTGGCGACATATGTAGTACCTACCTATCATAACCGCCATCTAGCCATCTAGTATAACATACATTACGTTGATTTTGGCGGCCTAAATGTACAACTACGAAGAAAAAACAAACATTCTTTAATTTTACCATGTTAGATGTGCTTGTTCGTAATTTTCTGTAGTCGGGGTTTTCGTTTGAACTTCTTTGATTTACCTTTAAATACATAGTAATATTCAACATTATTTACCTATACCAAGTATCGAGCGCTTAGTAACTTAAATCATAGCAAACTGTGAGTCTTCATTAGAGCGAAATTTTCAAGTGAAGACCGGACAGTCAAACTTATAATTGATTGTAATTTAAGATACCGGTTCTTGCGCTCGGCTGTTTCACTCTCGAAATTCAAGATGAAATATATTGTTTGTCTCTTCTTTGTAGTGGCAATCAAAAGGTTAAATAATAAATCCAGTGAGAAGTGATATTGACAATCCCAATTTCAATTTTGTTCACAATAAAATAAAACTGACCGACTGTTCAGTTGTAATGTTCTTTTATTAGAAAATATTGTATATATTTTAATAGTATTAATACAATAACATATTCTAGAATTCTAGACCACCAGAAATCTAACTGCTTGTTTTATTCTTTTCAGTTTTTTTAGTATGCGAGTACGTAGTTTGGTTCACTTTTTACGCAGTCGGGTTTTTGAATTTTTAAATTATATTTTTTTATTTTATACTTTTTAGTTATGAACAATGATGTGAATGTTAATATGCTCAACATAATAATATGGATCTTTTGGTTGTTGACCAAATGTCTTCGTTTCTACTGATATAAAATGTAGGATTTTCTACTGCATGTAATTCATATTTATAGTTTTGTGTTAGTATAGGTTTTCGATTGACGTTGAGTATAAATCGTTTGAAGTTGGAGATGGGCGACAGAGGCGGAGCAATCCGAGAGCGGTTCCGTGTTCCCACTTTATATAGTATACACTTTATCCACATTAGTAGATAGGGGCACCATATCCATACATAATATAGAGTGCAACATAATCCGGCTGTGTCTCCCGGGCGGGGCAGTAGGGTATGCGTAAATACATTTCCTGCACGTACGAAAAAAAAGTAGTCCATTATACCTACTAGCATAGATCGTAGAACCCAAGATGAGCCCCATCCCAAACTTCACGGCGAACGCAATCATGTCAACGTTGGGAAGAGTGAGCTCACTCTTTCCGTTCTAGTCGGTTGCAGCACGCGGTGGACGCCGGACGTTTTTACCTATCATTATTCGGTGTCAACAACCAAAATAAGTAGAACCACGGCAAATCTCGCCGCTAGCGATTATAGGGGTCAAGTAGATTGGTTGTTTGTAAACCACTTACGATACATACAGAGACGCAGTTTATTACCAATTTCAAGGTGCTCAGGGCACATCTATTTATTTATATCGATGCCTACTAGATACATTAGTATATAATGTCCATCCACATTCACACGTACAGTTAGTTATACGAAGTTTTCTGCTACCTAAAAACCTATAAATGTGAGAATGGTTGTCACTCAACTTTAAATCGATATACATCCTAAATGGTCAGTCAAATCGAAAAACATTGAGAGAAAGCTAAACATTATTTTTAAATATCTATTCAACGATACCCCTCATGACATATTTTGGTGATTTTCATTTTTTTTATTTGGACAATATGGCGTCCTGAGTCCGCCATATTGGACTTACACTAATGTCATGTCTTTAGTGTCACTCGCCAGATTAAGAGGAATCGATTGACGTGTGAATCATAAAAATCGGCCCAGGCGTTTGGTCTGTATAGTGCTTCAAAGGAACATACATACATACATAGACTGTTAAACACATTACCACTCCTTTGCGTCGCGCAGTCGGGTAAAAAGTAGAGCAAAACGCGCTATTCTTTCATTTGGGTAGTTAACCACATTTTGAATATTGTTAAAATTTAATTGAGATGTACCACTATTGACCAATGCGTGATGCCGCTAACTTAAAAACGGTGAAGAAAAACATCGACACAACATCAAAACAAGAAAAACATGAGACAAGCACCTAGAATCTTTCGAAGTCATATGTCATCCACCAACCCGCACTGAGCTAGCGTGGAGCATTATGGCCTTGAGGCTCTCCTTGCGAGAGAAGTCGGGGACTTCTCTCCAGTCGCCAGGGAGTCCCAGCTGTGGGAACATTTAGTAGGCTGTTCATGATGATGATGACTGTTGACCAAATAACAGTGTGTTGATTCAAAACGCAGTTGAAACGATTCTGACACGGAATAACAATCCTAGTCTCTGTTATTCCAAACGGATGAAACATAGACCGAGAGGTTTGTATTCCGTGTCGAGATCGATCCGATTGCGTTGTCAACTCCGAATGATCGGATCCGACCGACAGTTGAATTGGATTGTAGCCTACCACGAAAAACATTCGCATCGATAAATCTAGGTCGGAAGTCATATACTTAGGTCGGATGAGGGTCGGATCGAATGAAACGGCCGATCCTATCAACCGACAGATTGTCTTTCGAGTTAACAAACGTCCATAAGTTCGGCCGATATATCGTTTATCGGACTTAGTAGTAGGCTTGCTGAACGTCTACTCTCTTTCTACGAAAACGTAATTTCGAAGAAAAACTCGTGACTTTCCTACTCTGGTTCTACTTCGTTTCGTCCGATAGAACATTGTTTGAAGTTTAAATGTTCTAAGCCTACTCTAATTAGAGTAGGCTTAGAACATTTAAACGGACAGAACGACAGATCGAAGTAGAATCGGAGTAGGAAAGTCGCGAGTTTATTTCGAAATTACGTTTTCGTAGAAAGAGAGTAGACGTCCAGATTCACACTGATCTACTGATCCCCTTTCCACTTCTTTCCTGGACTTCCGTCGTCAAATAGTAATCTTTTAAATATATTTTATAAGAATGACGAATTTCTTACGGCAGCTGCGGAAGAGATAGTCAGATCGTCGGTTGCTGCTTTACTATTGTGACAGATTCAAATACATCAATCTATGTTTTTATGGTTCCGTAGAACGAAAAAACGGAACCCTTACTGATTCGTCATGTATGTCTGTCTGTCTGTCTGTCCGTCCGTATGTCACAGCCACTTTTTTTAATTCAATTTACCATCATCATCATCATCAACAGCCCACTAAACGTTCCCACTGCTGGGACTCGGGGCCTTCTTTCGCAAGGAGAAAGTTAAGGCCATAATCCACCACGATGGCCCAGTGCGGGTTGGCGGATGACACATGACTTCGAAAGATTCTAGGTACATGTCAGTTTCCTCACGATGTTTTCCTTCACCGTTTTAAGTTAGCGGCATTACGCACATGACTTCGAAAAGACAGTGGTGCGTGTGGGGTTTCAACCCGGGGTCTCCGGATCGGCAGGCGCCGTTCTCCCGACTAGACCAGCCGTAACTTGTACCATTGATGTCTAATTTTTTTATTGTGATTTTCAATGTAACTTTGATGTCTGGATCGCGAGCGCAAGAGTCAGTCCTAGGTAGTGTTAAGAACTCTACCGTTATCTACATTTTCAAATATCTGAGTGGCACTGCTATTATGAACTTGTTTAACATCCGTATAATATTAGTAGTATTATTTATATAAGAGCGCGTTGTGTCTTAATGTTAAAGCCTCCCATAAAGGAGCGTTCTCTAAATTTTTGCCTGACTTGAGTCAAAATATCGATTTTATCGAGGTCGTTCCATTAACGGTGTTCGGGTCTTCAGCAATGTCGTTTCCGATCGGGCTGCTAATGAGTGGTGATTTTAGCCCAGCCTATATTATAAAAAATGGGTAGTCAGATAGCAGTGAAAATTTATAATTTTAGTACAAACCACCACTAACTAATGTAAAGAAATACGTCACTAGTATAGTTACTGTTGTATAGTTATATATATATCTATGTACCTAAGTCAAAATCAAAGTACTTTATTCATAAATGTACAATTTATACGTCAATTAATACAAAAGAAAAACAAAAGAAAGAGCGTACAAATTGTATACATTTTCAAAGTTTGAAATGACTACTTTACTGTACTCAAATAATTATTGTACAGAATACTGTCAAGCATTATACGAGTATAATATGTTTTTATTACAATTGTACTGACCCATGTCAAATTTTTGTTTACATTTTTATAGGAACCTACATAGTGTGAGAGATATGTGGATATGTGGTGGCGGCTGCGACCGCCAGTTACCAGTTAGCAGAATAAATCAGTGTGCAAATAGTATATAACCGCCGTTGATGTCACTCGCTCCGTTCGTATATATATACACATAATAGCTACAAAATAATATTTAAAAATCGAACCAAATAATGTATTAATTGCCGCTATTGTCACTAAGAGCGATCTCTTCTAGGCAAACCGTATGATGGAATGAGATATTTGAGAAATAGTATAAATTGTAGTGGTGGACTCTTGAATTGTAGTGGAGTCCGCCTGGGGAAGTACCACACCTTTGCCAAATATTCTACCGCCAAGCAGTAATGTGCAAACATTACTGTGTTCCGGTTTGAAGGGCAATGATCCCAGAGAAATTACAGGGCTTAGATATATAATATCTTAGATCTCTGGGTGACGAGCGCAGTTCAGTGCTAGGTAATGATTTGGACTATCATGTTCCAATAGCTGTGTGTCACTGTGCTGTTATGTGGCAGGCATGTTGCTTACCATCAGGCACATGGCCCACTCGTATCATCCCTCTGTAATTAAAAAAAAAAATATGTACGTATGTAAACGGCGCGTAACGCGAAAGTCCCGGTACGCTAGGCTGCCGCCGATTCAACGCTTTGTTACTACGTTGCTACGCCGCGCCGCTACGTTGGGCTGCCGCCGGTTCGACGCTTCCTTGCTACGCCGCTACGCTGGGCTGCCGCCGGTTCGACGCTTCGTTGCTACGTTGCTACGCCACTACGTTACCAAACTAATAGGCGGATCTATAAGATATTTTCCCACCAACAACCAAAAAGTATTCATGGAGGATAAGAAGTTTTCACTTGTTTAAAGAAAATATTGCGACAAACTTAGGCCCTCTTACGTAACTAAACGCTAAACGTAACACAATTAGTTGCGGCTGGTCTAGTCGGGAGAACGGCTACTATCCGGAGCCTCTGTATCGAATTGTAAGCACACCACTGTCCTTTAGAAATCACGTGCATAATGCCGTTAACTTAAAAACGGCGTAGAAAAACATCGCGAGGTAATACATGTACCTAAAATCTTTCTAGGTCATATGCCATCCATCAGCCCGCATTAGGCCACGCTCTCCTTGCAAGAGAAGGCCCCGAGTCCCAGCAGTAGGAACATTTACTGGGGTGTTTATGCAACGTTTTGTTATGCTGGGGCCACACTAGCGTCTAGTGTCAATGCCAATTAGCGCGATAATTATTGCGATAATTTTTAACGCGTAAAAGTAGGTGGCTACATTTGAACAGGCAACACAAATGTCCATTGTTGGCGATAAAAACGTAGTAAATGTTACTTGAATTCAAGCAAGATGGACGTTGCTTGTTAATTTCATGATTGTAAATTTGTATTATTTGAATTTATTGGATCATTACCAAATATAGAAAAAAAGGAAACAAAGAAAAAGAAGATGGTGGATGGATGGATGAAGAGTGGTAGCAACAGGGTTCCTAACTGAGTACGGAGTCCTAAAAATATATTAAAATCTACCAAATAAATGTATTGAACCCTAAAACTTAAAAACCCATTACTAGCTACTGACTACATCGACCGACTAATGTTATTATTTACCTACTTACATGTGCGATCCCTTCGCGCTCACGATGCATACTGACAACACGTAGTGTGGCCGCTTCATTGCATTCATTCTTGCGTCGATCTCTTTGATGTACCGCTGCTTGAGCTATCGCCTAACGTCAAACGGCAATGGTATTGCCGTTGTCAAATTATCACGTTAAGTTGTAGTTACACCTACGATTAACGTCCATTATCGCGATCGTTGGTGTGGCCCCAGCATTAGGACTCGACTCTACTTTTGTGACAAGAACGTATCGGCTGTGGAACACGTTGCCTTAGTGGGTATTTCACAATGGTTTCAATCTTTATGTCTTCAAATCGAGACTGAATCGGTTTTTTCTAGGTAAACACGCTCCATTGTAGATCACATCATTGCTTAACATCAGGCGAGATGGCAGTCAATTGCAAAACTATTAAAGTAAAAAAATAAAAAAACGTTGTGTCCGATTTGGTTTCCACAGAGAGTGATGGTTTTAGCCCAAAGATCATCCGCCCAAAACGAATTTAAGTAGATAGGTAGTCGATTTCAAAGCAGCACCGAGAAAGCCTCGCGCGGGTATAGAGCCCGTTATCCACGAATCGGCGAGTTTTATGAAAGTGTTTGCGTCGCGGACACAATCTGCGCTCTCAGATCCACAGGATTAAGGATTAATTAACAAGATTTCAGGCTTGTGTAACTTTTGATGTTGTTTTTGTTTATGGCAAATAACTCTCAGAAGAAAATCCTATCTCAGGAATTACAGGCACAAGCCGATTTGGTAGAAAAATTTTAGCATGGCTTGTTGGATTTTGGCACTTTTTTAAATCCTGCTAATATTATTAATGCGAATGTTTGGATGTTTAGATGTTTGTTGCTCAATCACGTTGGAGTGTCTGCACGGATCGGGTAGAAATTTGGAACACAGATTGTGTACAATTTCTACTTTTCATTACGTGAAAATAAAGGGAACGGGAACTAAGCGAGTAAAACCACGGGGCACTGTTAGTTTATTACATTTCTAGTACTTTTTAAATTTTAATGAGCTAGTTAAGTTGTGGTAGATTTATTGATAAACTCTTTATAAATAAATAAATATTGGTGGACAATTCACACACAACACCATCTGACCCCAAACTAAGCGAAGCTTGTGTGATGGCGGCCAGGTAGCTGATATAATACTTATATAGTTTTAAATACATACTTATTATACATAGATACATCCAGACACAGTGCAAACATTTGAATTCATCACACAAATATTTGCACTGGGTGGGGATCGAACCCACGACCCTCGGCTTCGCAGGCAGAGCTACTACCCACTAAGCCACAAGGCCAGTCAAAGGCCAGTCTTTATAACACTTACATAAAATAAACACAAACATGTTATCATTAAACCAATATAACAACAATAGGCGGCGTTTTCGCTACAAGCAAGCTTAAATAATAATGCGTGTTTTTGAAAACAATAAAAATCATATTTTGTCAGTGGCACTCTTTTTTCCGTAGTACAATTTTAACTTGACAGCTAAAAACTATCCCAATGAGATCCTGAAAGTTTGTATGTATGGATGTTAGAATTTTGTCAGTCGAAAACAGACAGCAATCACGCGCGTGTTATCTTCTTGATAAAGACCGCCGAACGCGGTGGAAACTTGAGTCGGACAGGACCGTATCACGCGTATGTATATATCACACATGAGCTACCCTTAATTAATAATTAATGTTTTGATATATGGATGTTTGTTACTCAATCACGTCAGAACGGCTGAATGTAAGAGCAATATGTGGTCTAAAGCGACGCCAATCGTGCAAAAAATTATTTTGCAGAGCTCAAATTATTAACTTTTCCGTGTATGTACATAAGCGAAGTGGCCTTATTCATTAAAAAGAATCAACATTTATTGCCAAAATTTGAACACGGAAGCAGACGCGAAAATATGATACGATTCCCCGCGAAAATTAAAACGACATTTCTGTTGAAAAGTTTATTCTGCATGGCACTACGAATTTATAATAAAATTCCACAGACAATCCGAAAATGGGATAACGTCGCCAGCTTCAAACATAAGCTCAATGAATATTTGATATCGAAAGCATTCCCTGAATGATTTTCTGACGGAGAAGAATAAAAGTAACTAGTGCAAATTGACTTATTGTAATTATTTGAGACGCACCATGCACTTTGTTTCTGTTATCTATAATGACTTACCTACCAAGAGTGTTTGGATTCTAGGTTTTTATTATTGGGTATGCTTGACTAAATTGTGTACGAGTATTTGTTTTACTTTATTTGAATGACTTGCAAACATTGTAATTTGATTTTTATTTGACATTAGTTTTTTTTTTGTTGCTTTATTTATTTGATTTAGTGTGGTGCTTCTGAAACTTTCATTTGATTTAATTTAGTAACAACTTTTATCCATTGTCTATGAATTTAGTTTTGTTACATTCACTGTTTACCTGCTTGCATGCTAAAAGCGGGACCTGGAGAACTGTTATATATTTTATGTACCACCTTTGTAACCCAGGACCTCAAGCTCAATAAATTGATTTTGTTTTTTTTTGATTTTGATGGTTCGGGTTAAGATTTGGAACATACGAACATAGTGAGATCATGGGCTAGAATAGCAAAGAGTACTTTTTATCTCAGGAAAACTATTATGGGAACTGGAACTAACTACGCGAGTAAAACTGAGACGTGCTGCTAGTTAGAGTTCCGTAGCCAAATGGCAAAATACGGAACCCTTATAGATTCGTCATGTCTGTCTGTCTGTCCGTCCGTATGTTACAGCCACTTTTTTCCGAAACTATAAGAACTATACTGTTGAAACTTGGTAAGTAGACGTACTATGTGAACCGCATTAAGATTTGCACACAAAAATAGAAAAAAAAATTTGGGGGTGCCCCATACTTAGAACTGAAACTTAATTTTTTTTCATTGAATCTTTACGTGTGGGTATCTATAGAGAGGTCGTTAAAATGATATTGAGGTTTGTAATTGTTTTTTTTTTTCAACTGGATAGTTTGAGCGAGAGACTCTTCCAAAGTGGTAAAATGTGTCCCCTGTAACTTCTAAAATAAGAGAATGAAAAATAAAAAAAAAATATGATGTATATTACCATGTAAACTTCCACCGAAAATTGGTTTGAACAAGATCTAGAAAGCAGTTTTTTTTGTAATCGTCATAAATACAGTATCATGAAAACATCGATCAAAGTTACAACGAACTACAAGATTTTTTATATCATGCTACTTGCTGCTATGGAACCCTTCATGGGCGAGTCCGACTCGCACTTGACCACTTTTATTCACATTAATCTTGTTTGTCTCACTTTTGGACACCGGATCGAGTAAGTTTGTGAATCTGTGACAACTAAAACCTAAACAAGTAGTGAGGATTGGGACCTCAAGGAATCAAGGTCCTATCCATCACGCTGGTCGAGTGCGGACTACCGTTCCCGCTCCGTACTGTTCACGATTAACCTGTTTATGGATTCGGGAAGAAGGCCCAGTTGAGCAAATTTAGACTTAATCAACATGAATTTAGATTTAAATTACAATAATTACACACATGTACTTTTTACTTACTTAGAAAAATATAAATTGTGGTGCAGACAGAATTCTAACCTAAGACTTCACAATTGTGAGGATTGCGCGTTCTCACCACTAGGCCATCACGTCTTTTCTACAAACAACTGCAAATTATTTCGAAATAGCAGTATCCCATGGTTTCACGCGCGTAGTTCCCGATCCCGTTAGTTTGCTGTTTAAAAAATAGCCTATGTGCTATTGCAGACCATTATCTATCTATATACCAAATTTCATCCGAATTCCTTTAGTAGTTTTTACGTGACAGAATCATCATCTATTTATATATACCAACTTTCGCGTTTATAATATTACTCAAATTTAATTGCTTTTAACAATTATTTATTTACAGCAGAAAAGCGCAGAAACGAAGACGTATTTGTTATTAGTCTGTCCCATACGCTACCTTACTTCGTTCGCGTAGAATTTAGAAAATGGGTACTCCCTAAGGAATTTTCCAGTTTTTCGGAGTGAAAAATCTTTGCGCTATTCCAGACTATAATTTATTTGAATTACTACTCAAATAGATTACACTTCAGTTGTTAGAACGTGATAGATTGACAGTCGAGAGGTCGTAGGTAAGTAGGTCGTAGGTTCGAATCGCGCCAGCGTTTTGGAGTATTTTCCCAAGTGCAAATGTACAAGTATATCATTACCACTTGTTTTAACCGCGCAGGAAAACATCGTGACGAAACCGGCATGTTCCAAGAATGTTTCGTAGTCTTACGTCATCCGCCAACCCGCATTGAGTCAGTGTGGTGGATTGAGGCTTTTACGCTCTCCTTTTGAGAGAAAGCCCCGAGTCCCAACTGTGGGAACGTTTGGTGGGCTGGGCGGTTATGCTACAGTCGTTTATTTTCCTGTGGCATTTCCGTAATTCGAGCACGTTGAAGAGATTTAGCTCAGGCCGTCCGCGGGAGGTGTTACGTCGAAGCTTTATTTGTTGTTTTATCTTCACCCGCTGTTTTCTTTTGAAGTGAAGGGTTCAACCTTTTACGGGCGTCTGACATCAGAGCACGGTTCATGAAATGGATTTATTATTGCGCCAGATTTTTTTCTTGTTATAGTATGTTTTTTTTGGCTGAGTTTCGTTCCAACGTATTATCTCTTTAGAGTGTTTTTCTCATTTGACCACAGGGAGTTCCGGGGTTTTTGACATTTTATCTTTAAACCTAATATAGAGTGACGAGACGAGCAAGATACGTGATGATGACAAGATACGTGCCTGATGATGGGCAACACGCCCGCCCTTAACAGCACAGTTTCACGCAGCTATTGGACCATGAAGAGTCAAAATCTGCACTGCGCTTGTCATCCAGAAATGATTTAAGAATATCTATGTCCTGTAGTTTCTTTGGTAACATTGCTTCAAAACCGGAACATAGTGATGTTTGCACATTACTATGGTAGAGTAACTGGCAAAGGTGTGGTGTGGTCTGTGGTACTTCCCCAGGGCGTAGTTATAAAGAGTTGGCAATCTGTAAATTTGTTGGACTTATCCTTCTATTGGCGCACAGGAAAAAAATTACAACAGTGAATTTTAAACAATTACGACACACTGAAGTTAATTATGCGTATTTATAACTTATGGAAGTAGTCTCTACTGCCTAGCGAACTTTAGGCTATTGCAGTTGGAGTGTTAGTTAAACGTTAGCGTTAGTAATAACTAACTAATTAATTTGGCTCAACGACCCAAAGTGGGTCCTGGCTACTGACACCAAAAGACGCCACTCATCTGTCTTGAGCCTTTTTCTGCCATGAGACAGATGCTTGAAGCTCGTGTATGTCTCGTTCCACTTGGTATTTCCATCGGAATCTGGGACGATAATGATAAGTAATAGTTAGTAATATGTACTTCTTAAAAATAGAAGTACTTTAGAATAACTTTTGGCGTGCGTACAAAAGTACAACCACGCATTCACACCCTTTTTTAATAGAAAAAGAAAACAAACTATTTATAGGACATGTATTGAAAAGTGGTTGTACGTCGGCGTCGCTTATAGATAACTAGTTGCGTCCCACGGTGACACCCGTGGTACTTAACAACGACTTAGGTACTTTAACGGAATAAAAAGTGTTGAGAGTTTTTTTTTTTAAATAAAAAGTGGCGAGACGAACAGGGCAAATGCCTGATGGTAAGCAACATGCCTGCCACATAACAGCACAGTGACACGCAGCTATTGGAACACGAAGAGTCCAAATCATTACCTAGCACTGCACTGCGCTCGTCACCCAGAGATCTAAGATGTCATATCTCTAAGCCCTGTAATTTATCTGGAAACATTGCCCTTCAATTATTATTATTAGATCATTTATTTCGGTAAACACCATATACAATAAAATTACAATAGAATAAAATGTCACACATATTAATTATTTTATATAAATTGATTATTAAAAACATTCAGGACAACAACAACAGATATCAACATCACAACTTATGTCCTAAAACAACATTCATCCATTTGTTTTGAATGGGGCAATCCAGTCTATAGTATATCATTTTCAGGATACTGTTGCGACTGACTCGCACTCGCTGTCGTAGAGAGGCGACTTTCTTGCGGATAACCGCGTGAAAGTCGTCCGTGCGTGCCTCAGCGAACATCAAAGATGCGCTGCACCAGCGAGGCAGCCGCATCAGCATCCTGAAAATGTCATGTCAGGAACACAGTCATGTTTGCACATTACTGCTTGGCGGTAGAATAACTAGCAAAGGTGTGGTACTTCCCCAGGCGGACTCTGCCAAGAGTCCTACCACTACAAAATTATGAATTACTGCGCAGATAAAGTTCTTAGCAATAAAGCTTTAAGGTTTTCTTTGTGTTTAGTTTTCATTATTTGCAGTGTAAAGTTTGTCCATCTATCTACGTAATGAATTTAATTTTTTCAGCAGTTACGTTGAGATACGTTGTAACAAATAAACTTAAAAACATACACACTTTCACTTTTATAATATTAGTGTGATACCAAAGACGTAGAAGTGCGCAGCTTTTCCAAGAGGACTCAAAGTAAACACTCTTCGTTTGAAGCAACCCGGGTCATATTTTGAAGGGAAAGTTTCTGAAGGTGAGCCGTTCCGATATTTCTTAAACTCTGAACTTTACAGACACTTGGATTGTGTTATTTATTAGTCCGAATTATATTTTAATACCAATAATAAATCGTCATTATCATCATCTGCAGCCTGCAGACGTCCAGTGCTGGATATAGGCCTCCCCCAATGATTTCCACAATAATAAATATTGTTAGACAATCCTTTCATAATACTAACCAGCCTTCAGCTAAGAAATCTTGTATTTTGGGAGACAAGAGTAAATACTTATATAATCGTAGATACACAGAAACAGACAGACACAAAAAGAAGAATAGTTAGGGATTTTGTAAAAACTATAAAACCAGTACTGCCTACTTTATGAGTTCCGTTAAACGTAAAAAGGGAACCATTATAGATTCGTCCTGTCTGTCTGTCTGTCTGTCCGTCTGTATGTCACAGCCACTTTTTGGCAAAACTATAAGAACTGTTGAAACTTGGTAAGTAGATGTATTATGTGAACCGCATTAAGATTTTTACACAAAAATACAAAACAAACAACAAATATTGTAGGTGCCCCATACTGAGAACTGAAACTCAAAAAACTTTTTTCATCAAACCCATACGTGCACGTGTGGGGTGTTTATGGATAGGTCTTCAAAAATTATGTTGAGGTTTCTAATATCATTTTTTTCTACACTGAATAACTACGCGAGAAATAGTAAAATGTGTGTCCCTGCTTCTTCTAAAGTAAGAGAATGATAGAATTTAAAAAAATGTATGATGTACATTACCATGTAAACTTCCAACGAAAATTGGTTTGAACTCAATCTAGTTACTAGTTTTTTTAGTACGTCCTAAATACACTATGATGACAAATGATGTTGATGCTTTTATTATTGAGGGCTACAAACACGCGAATTACTTTATTAGACATAAACGTGTCCATGGTGGTGTGTCAATACTAACACATAATCATTTAAAATTTAAGAAGTTAGATGATATCGACAAATTATCAGTTGAATACCATTGTGAGCTTGCAGCTGTTGAAATATGGAAAGAAAATTATCCGGAAAAAGTTATAGTAGTTGGGGTGTATAGAACTGGTAAAGGAAGTTTCCACATTTTTTCGGAAACGATGACGAAATTGCTAGACCATTTAGGTGAATTATCAAACGCTAGTATTGTGCTCACGGGAGATTGGAATGTGGATTTTCTTGTAGATTCAAACTATAGAAAGACCCTAATGGATATTATGAACCCAAATAATTTTGTGAATCTGGTGGACTTTCCTACACGGATTGAAAAAGACACCAAAACTTCAATTGACTTTGTAGTAACACATTTGAACCATAACTCAATCACAATTAAACCACTGTCAACTGCGGTCTCGGACCATGATGCGCAGCTCATCACTTTTCAGGTAAACACTGGAAGCGTTCTTAAAGATAAATATGTCACTACTGTCAAAAGAGTGTTCAATGCACAGCGTATAACCGATTTTCTAACCGCCTTTCTAGCGTATGACTGGGATATGCTTTTCGACGAGTACAACGATTCTACTTTCAACAGCTTTATGACTAAGTTTACATGGAATATGGACCTATTTTTCCCCAAAATAATCAGTAAGAGGAGGTGTCAAAGTACCGCTCCGTCGATAAATGGTGAACTGATAAAAATACAGCTAGACATTCATGATTTGTACACTCTTCAGAGACAGTTTCCCCAATATTTGGAATCAAGTATAATAACTAAGAAAATAGAAATGAGAGATAATTTATTATTTACAAATAAAAGAGACTACATAAATCATCGCATTAAAAATTCAAAAAATCAAAAAAAAGAGGTCTGGCAGGTTATTAAAGAAGATACAAATAAATGTAAGCAAGAATGGTATTGGGATTTAAAAGATGTTGAATCAGATAGACAAATAGACAATTTTGAAATTCCTGATTATATTAACAACTATTTTATATCGATAGGCCAGGAATTGGAAAGAAATCATAAACCTAACAGAAGTGCGGCTATAGAATTTTTAAAAAAATATGTCTCTGAATTGCCAGTTTTTGAAATACAACAAATTGACCCGGACGAACTCATAAAAATAGCGGGTAATAAGATACGTAATTCGGACACTAAAGACATTTTTGATATTAGCGGAAACTTTTTATATAAAATTTTGCCATTCATTTGTTTTCATCTAACATACATAATCAATAACATTCTGAAATCCAAAACATATCCCAAAGAACTGAAGATAGCACGTTTAACACCACTTTATAAAGGTAAGGGTGAAATTACTAATGTACACAATTACAGACCGATAACTATTGTACCTACCATATCAAAGTTGATAGAAAGTATATTATCAGAGGGCATTATGAAACATTTAAATGAAAATACGGCGCTTTCAAATTGTCAGTTTGCATACAGAGCTGGAAAATCAACTACATCGGCATGTCTTAGAATAGTAGAGAAAATAGGCGAAGGTCTTGAACGTAAACAACGTGTAGCCGTTGTACTATTGGATTTATCCAAGGCCTTTGATTCAGTAGATCACAGATTACTTATGGCGAAGCTAGAAGTATACGGTATCAAAAATGAAATAAAAGACCTTATTGAGTCATTTTTAACGGATAGACAACAATCTGTTGAAGTTAAAATAAATGGCAAGCCTATTAGATCAGAAGCAAAAAGGCTTAGCATTGGTATTCCGCAGGGTTCGTCTTTCGGTAACGTCATGTTTATTATATTTATGAATGACATGGCTCACTTGGACATCGGGGGAGACATAGTGCAGTATGCTGACGATACTACTATAATTGTAGCCGCTGATTCTATAGAAAAGCTATTAGAAAGTATTAGAAAAATAATGAAAAGCTTAAACAAGTGGTTTGTAATGAACGGTATGAAGCTAAATACCAATAAAACGAATGTGATATGTTTTAATGCTGTGTCCCCTTTACAAACAACTTTGCAGATTCCAATGGATAATAATGAAAATCTACAAAGTGTTAACACAGCAAAACTTTTAGGTTTCGAGTTGGACGCCGCACTCACTTGGAAAGAGCATATAAACGTCACATGTGCAAAAATGTCCAAGGGAATATATGCTCTCAAACAGCTGAGACCTTTCACCTCAGAAGAACAGCTGAAAGAGGTATATTTTTCATACGTCCACTCCATAATGTCGTATGGTATACTCATTTGGGGCTCTTCGACTAATTACGAGCGTATCTTAAAGATGCAAAAGCGTGCTGTCAGAGTACTTACAAAGAGTAAATGGAGGGAGTCATGCAGGGAGCACTTCGTAAGTTTAGGGATAATGACGTCAGTTTCTGTTTACATTTTTGAAGTGTTGAAGTATGTCCGCGCTAATTTTAGTGAATATAAAAAGCATAGTAGTAAACTGAAAACTAGAAGTTGTAAGAACAGTAACGTTTTGTTACCAATACAGCATCGGTTGACTATGATTGGAAAATTACCAAAAGTGATGGGACAGAAACTATATGATAAACTTCCAAGCAATATCCAACACATAGAAACTGAAAGCAAATTTCGTGCCAATGTCAAAAAATTACTTTTGTCGAAATCAATCTATAAGATTTCAGAATATCTAAATAATGACTATACCCAATATAAATTGATAAGCGCTAATGAATAACACCTAGCTCAGTATTAGTGATTTTGTTAAGAAATAAATAAATATGGGTGGACATCGCACACGGCGCCATCTGACCTCAAACTAAGCAAAGCTTGTACTATGGCGGCCACATAGCTGACATAATACTTGTATAGTTTTAAATACATACTTATTATGCATAGAAACACCCAGACACAGTGCAAATATTTGAACTGGGTGGGAATCGAACCCACGGCCCTCAGCTTCGCAGGCCGAGCTACTCCACTGGCCAAGCCACGAGGCAAGTCATATCTCGCACTTGAAGTTGCGAATTGCGATGGAACTAAACATAACTTAATAGTGTCAACATACAATTGACACTCCCATTCTGTGTAGATAGTAGTGCTGGTATTATATATTTTAAATGTGGGTAGTCACATAATAAATTTCTTGTGAATTCGGTATGTACAAACGATCATTAGAATATAAAGTGATTTATATCCATGGACACAGAACAAAGCTAATTACTTACACCTTACCGATTACATACCTTTTGGAAATAAAGTTAGTTAATAAATGTATGTTTAACAGTCTTGACTGCATTAGATTATACGGAAGGTGTCAGGAATGATTATAATAATTTTGATGAATTTAATTTAAGATGATATTGTCGCTTTCTTACATGAAAGGTAGTCTGAGAAAGCATATACTACCTATGCACTGTTATGTTATTGTTTTTGTCGTATTTGTATGTTTTCTGTAAAATTTTCTTTGACGCAGCATTAATAGAAAAAAAAATCTTAAGGATTAAATTATTCTTAATTTATATTACAATAATTCCAATCATATTTACTTAATTAATATTTTCTTATACGCAGCATTAATAGAAAAAAAATTCCAATCGTATTTAAATTGACTTGTTTCATAAATAAGTAACAAAATAGACAAAGCCTTTATACAGTTTGTTAAATTAAATTATTTCTCATGTAAACATGTAGGTAGGTACCTATGTCGTAGGTGGAACTGCTAAGGTGGTATCTACCTTCCATATATATATTTTTTTATTATTACGAAAATAAAAACGGAGTTACTACTTATTTGAATAAGTCTAAGTATAAACATATTTTATGTTGTACATCAAATGTCAAATTGTAATGTGACGAGTCTGTGTGGTGGCGTTCATACTATGTACTTATATTTTTTGTAATTATATATGTGAATGTTACTACCATGATAATAAATAATATTCTATTCTATTCTATTCTATTCTATTAGTAAAACATAGATCAAAGTTACAACGAACTACAAGAACTTATGTACCTATTATGCTACTTGCTGCTTCGGAACCCTTCATGGGCGAGTCCGACTCGCACTCGGCCGCTTTTTTTTTTTAAGTTGATCGTAGATCGTGCCACAAATAATTAACATAAACAATTTTATATTTTGCAGATTGTGTTGCTTCTATAACAATCATAATCTTTATTTCAAAATAGTACATTATGATATAAGTGCGCTAAGTTGATAATTACAGCTGAGGCGTTATTGTTAGCTCGAGTCGAAGGCGAGAGCTATAATTAGCAGAGGCTGTAATTATCATAGCGCACGTATGTCATACGACGTTTTATAACATATTTGCGAGGAAATAAATAAAACTGACGACATTTTCAAATAATAACAATAGGCGGCGACAGCGGAAATTTTTTACTGTGTTTTTTCAGAATTTTTTTCAGAAAAGTGGTCAACGTTTTATGAATAAAATTAACTTTGAGAGGGAAAATTTAATAAAGAATTGTGTAATTCGTTATATTTAATTAAATTTGACCATACATTACAACAATATATCTGTAACAAAACACAAAAATATACATTAATTTATTACTAATGGTATACCGGCTGGTTCTGTGCCGTTGCTTAAAAAAAAAGGCGCCGATGCGCGCGCATTGCTAATCTGTGATCCATAGTGATTACTTACTCTGTGCTGTGATCTGTGATCAAGTAAATATTATTCCGCGCGTTTTTTTTCGCTGTATTGTTTTTATTTGAAAATGTCGTCAGATTTTTGTTTATTTCCTCGCAAATATGTTATAAAACGTCGTATGACATACGTGCGCTTTGATAATTACAGCCTCTGCTAATTATAGCTCTCGCCTTCGGCTCGAGCTAGCAATAAAGCTTCGGCTGTAATTATCAACTTACCGCACTTATATCATAATGTACTATTACATGTCAGAAATTCTGAGGAATACCGTGATCTTTGTCGAAACATTTTTTACACATTTCTTGGATTAGAAGAAGAAAAGGAAAATAGAGGAGAATTTGGTACATTTAAAACCCAATTCTAGTGCTCGTCTGTAGAGCCGATCACTACCGGTTGGGATTCCGCTAGTAATCGACTCGACATCGATTCTTTGCCTAATTGCCATTTGCCTAAGCCTCTATGCCTAATCTGCCTAATCTCCTCCCGGCCCAGAGCCTCCACTACAGCTGCATTTCTGTCCCTGATGCCCATCTGTAGGTTGAACTCTCGGATGGTCTTCGGTGATGCAGCCAACGCTCGCCGCACGAACCGACCGATGGCGTCGTCGGTGTTGTCAGCGTAGCAAAGTAGCAAACTCGTCTACGGGCACAACCTGTGCCACTCGCCGCATCGCAAAACATGTCCCACCGAGTCTTCCTCTAAATCTGTCCAAATGAATCTCCCACGTTAACCCAGCGTCCACCTCAAACCCGAAGAAAGTGGTGGAGTACACCTATGTTCAATATTGTGGACAATATTTTTACAGTTAGAGGCTTAATGTTGTGGCCTGATAGGTTCGCGTGGAGAAAGTGAGTCTTTCTCAGATTCAACCCAATGGGCTAGCCATTGTTGAGAAACCAGAAGGAGATCTGTGACGCGGCCTCATTGAGTTTTTCCTCCAGTTTCTCCACGGCCGGTGTGGTAACTATGGCCGCTACACCGTCAGCATACATTAGGATTTCGGCTGATGTTACCGCGTTGGGCAGATCGTTAAGGAGAAGGGAGAAGAGCAGATTCGACACAGATGATCCTTGAGCCACGCCCATCTTATAAAACAGGGGATCTGATTTTTCTTGCCTCTCTCACTGACCACAATCTGCACCCTGTTCTGGAGTAAATTTTTCAGCAGGGAATTGGATCGGAATCGAATCGGAAAGCGGCTCACCTCGCAATCCATAGTGATCCAGTTTTGCAGCGAGTACTTGTCAGGAACGCCGAAGGCCTTCGAGAGGTCGAAGCATAATACAGCAACTTGCAATTTAGGCTTACGGTCGCGTGCTTCCATTATAAGTTTTCTCGTCAAAGTCGTCGTTGACTGCCCTTCGCTGTAAGCATATTGCTTAATCAGAGAGAGAGAGTTTCTTGCGCATAGATGGCCGACCAGCCTGCTGCTCAATCCGTTCTCAAAGACCTTCGCAATCGCAGGGATGATAGAAACCGGTCCATACCCATCGGTATCGGACTTTTTACCTTTTCCTTTAAAAATAACTTCATTCTTACCTCATGTCATAGGATAGGACACATATTTTTTTTATTAAATATGTACAATTCCGGTGTTATAGGACCCATTAAAAAAAATTAGGTACATTCGTTTTCTCAGTGGTCGTGACGCCGCCGATACGTCGAGGTAATACTATCAATATTATAAATGTCAACATTTGGATATTTGTTGCTCAATCACGTCGTAACTTCTGAACGGATCGTGTTGAAATGTGGAATACAGATTGTAGTTCGGAATAACGATACTTTTTATCACGGGAAAGTAACGAGATCGGGAACTACGTGGGTAAAACCGCGGGGCGCTTCTAGCTTTTTTTTTATTTATTTTTTATAGCATAGAGTGACGAGACGAGCAGATCATGTGCCTGATGGTAAGCAACATACCTGCCACATAACAGCACAGTAACACGCAGCTATTGGAACATGATAGTCCAAATCATTACCTAGCACTGCACTGCGCTCGTCACCCAGAGATCTAAGCTATTATGTCTCTAAGCCCTGTAATTTCTCTGGAATCATTGCCCTTCAAACCGGAACACAGTAATGTTTGCACATTACTGCTTAGCGGTAGAATATTTGGCAAAGGTGTGGTACTTCCCCAGGCGGACTCTGCTAAGAGTCCTACCACTACTAAAACAATTGCTAAGTAACAATTAAGATTGTGATTTTAATATGACCTTTTACAACTCTATTGAGTCTAAAATAGGCTGGGCCTTCTCCTCAGCTTTCTGAGCGCACAATTATGCAAACATTTACCTTAAACGTCCCATTTTACAGAAAATTAACGTAATTAGCAGCCACCCACCCTTCAATCAAAACCGACAGCATAATTGGGGTGTGTTTGCCTAATTAATTCCTATTAGTGTCAGTATGTAGGCGTTTGTTGCGATTAATGACAAAAGCAATGAAATTGAAAATTGCCTTTAAACTGTCGTAATTTGAATTCATATTGAAAATGTACAAAGGACTAGTATTTTAACTAGTTATCCCAAGCATAATCTAATCTAAATAAAATTTGAATTAATCAGTCGTTCCGACTTATTGAGCAGCGAACATTTAAACATCCAAACTCTCATTTGGAAAATATTAATATGATCGTAGGATTGTAGGTTTTACGGGTGGTAATAATTATAAAATATTTGAACATTTTTTTATTATTTTGAATTCCTCTGATTCCGCTAGTAAAACAGCTTTAGCTGTGTATCCAAGGTTATGAACTCGTGACCCGGGGGCTAGTCTGCCCTTTCTATAAAACGCTAATTAGATGTCATGTTTCAACGTGGAACCTCATTTACTCGTACCTCTACATATTTTTACTATTTTTAAAATCAATTTTTTCGTAAATATGTAAATTAATATAAAAGTAGGTACATATTTAAAGTTTGAAGATATCAAAGAATTTACAAGAAACTTTAACATATAAACATTCTTGACTTATAGGTACTCGTATTCGTATTCTTTTTTTTTTTTTTTTAAATTTCACCTCCACGCACTCCTAGGTCCATGCCTTTTATTAACATTTTATACATTACTTTTTTTTTGTTATTTTCCTTTGTCTAATGCAGTAAGACTTAAATATTAGATCAGACTTCTAAAAATAAACCATGCATCTACATATTTATAACCTAAACTATTTAAACATATTTTGTAATTAAAGCTTCACCCCGACCCAGAGCCTCCATCACCGCTGCATTTCGATCTTTAATGGCCATCTGGAAGTTATAGTCTCTGATGGTACTAGGTGGCGCGGTCGACGTTCGCAACACAAAACGACAAATCGCATCATCCTCGACGTCGTCGGTGTAATAGACAAAGGTCTCAGTGTGCCGAGATAAAGCCACAACTGCGTGCGGAACACTTTCATGTATTTTAAGCTTAGCCTTGGACTTAACCCTTCACGCGTGTGACGAAAACTCGCGGAACGGTCCGTACGTCCCGGCTAGATCATTATCACATATTATTATTATATATTCAGTATAATATACCTACATTTATATATTACCAGAAAGCCCTTGAAATGTAGTTTACTATTATATTAAATTCTAACTATTTACAACATTAATTAATCCTGTCACGAAATGTAAAGTTTACATTTTACGCCCGTTGTAAAAAAGTTTTGGATTTCACAGCATTTCAAAGTCATTATGCTTTTTCACTAATAAAAGAACACAACACACAAATAATTTTAGCTTTAGCACGTTCGCCATAGTTTTTTTAGTAGATTACAATACAATACTAACCGTTTTCACATTTTCTGGTTTATAAAAAAAAAATCTTTGTCGTGGGGCAAAATGGCGTCGGACAATCGCGACAAAAAAATGGCGGAGTAGAATCCGTATTTCTTATTTTTTTAGGCCAAATGAAGCTTTATTTCTATTGTGTTACTGGTAAATTTTACGGAATTGAAATTCCGAATAGACTAGTACCAACATTATAACGTGTTAAGACGTATACATGTCACAATCCGTCTTCCAATAGAGAGCTTTCCTTACGCAACTATGCGTTGCGTAAAGCACGTGAAGGGTTAATGGCGACTACTGACTCATATGTTAGTCCTTGAGCCTCGTGGATTGTCAGTGCGCAGGACCCCGCGCCTTCACCATAGCCCTGGCCAATGAGGATCTCCTTCTCTTCCTGGGTGTGAACCAAGTAGAGGGTGTTCGGGAGAGTGCGTGAAATGCGGTGCGTATTCGTATTCATTCCTCATAAGGTTAGTTTTGGTTTTAATTTGGTATACGGATATCGTGGTAATGAAACATTTTTTAAGTGAAAACTTCTTTTAGCGCGCCATAGACAGATTTTTCGTGGGCTGTGAATTGCATTCTAGCGTCACGCTCGGGTATGATAATAAATCTTCTGGTAAACTCGGGACCACAGCCATTGGCCAGCTAGGAGTGCGTCAGCCAAAATGGATGGAAATGCAAAAAGGGCGTGGTCTGCCCATCATGGCATGGCCATTTAGAAATGCGTCAGCCAATAGGAAATGGCGGCGCATTTCTAGATGGTCATGCCATGATGACCAGGCCAAACGCTCCGTTTACACCCGTGTAGTTTCCAATGTAAGCTATCAAATTCTGAGTTATACGTTTCCACTTGTTTCACCCTCTTAGGGGTTAAATTTCGCAAAACCGTTTTAGCGAGCGTCTACGTGCTAAAAGGCACTTGCATGCAAAATTTGACACTCCCAGCATTTGTAGTTTCCGAGATTCGGTGATGAGTGATGAGACCTTTCGCTTTTATTTAAAACTTTAAAAGTATCATATCAGCTATCTGGCCACCATAGTACAAGCTTTGCTTAGTTTGGTGTCAGATGGTACTGTGAATTGTCCACCCATATTTATTTATTTTATTTATATATACCTACAAATTACACCACTTCATGCACATTCTTCGCACGCATTCTTCATCAGCGTTCTTTTGTTTTTATCGGCGCAAACGGTTCTATCGGTTTCCTTTTACTGGCTGAAAAAAAAAAACAAGTTTTTTTTTACAAGAGCTAACTGAATCGGAGAAGTTACAAGGCGATTTTATTGGTTAAATATTTTCCTGCACGCAACTTAGCTTATTCGTACAGCGGGCTAATTAAGTTACCAACAAATTGTAGAAGTGAACCTTACATACGAGTATTACCCATCTCGGTTTCTTTGTTATTCTTGTGTATGAAGATATTCTTAGATATTTAATTAGGTGGGCAAAAACGTAACATTCCCTCAACGGAGTGGAGATTTTTCTAATTTGTAGGTACTTAATTGGTTTGGCCTCAACAAAGCCAAGGAGTATTTTTTTCTCAGACGTGCTCAGAATGAAATAAAAATTAAATTTTCGTGCCTCCCTAACCTTTATCCGCCCCATCTTAATCTAAAATAATATTTTAACTGAAGAAAGAAAACATTTTTGTGTGTATGGAGTAATCTTTGAAACACCGCATCTACTTTGATAAATCTTAAGTTGCCTTTTATTTTGAAGTGTAGGACTCTATGCAGTCCTCTTGGGGAAAAACCACACCTTTACTCGTTACTCTACTGCGAAGAGGTTTTGCGGTTTGAAGGTCAATATTTGTAGAGAAATTAGAAATGTCGTTTGTCACCCAGAGTTCTAAGATAATTTGTCTCTTCGGTTTGTAATTCCTTTGAAAATTGCCATGCAAACGTGAACACAGCTTTCATGCTTATCTGTTGATTTCGGAAAATATCACGAAACGAACAAAGAAAACAAACCATACAAACCGATTGAAAACCTCTTCGTTTTTTGGAAGTCGGTTAAAAATAGAGATAAACTATTGGATGTGTTGAGGGGTTCTCGATATTGGATCTTTTCCATGTATTTGAAAACGCAATTTCCATCGAGGCTCATGTTTTACGAGCGTCCGCAGTTACTTTTTACGATGGCAACATTTTCCATGTGTCATCGTCCATTCATTGGGCGCCAGCGGGAGGCGCCCATTTGACTTGGTAATCGCGGGGCCACCGCGCTGGACTAGAGAATAAGGGGGGCGCTTCGCCCCACTTCCGAGAACGTCACGCCCTTTGAGAAAAACTCGTAATAAAAGCTGGTAATTAAACCGAAGCCAAATACGCTCCGCTGTCTTTTCGAAGTCATGTGCGTCCAGTAATTTCATTGGAAACATTGCCCTTCAAATCGGAACAGTGATGTTTTCACTTTACTGCTTGACATTACAATAACTGGTAAGGGTGTAGTACTTCCCCCGACCCTGCAAATAGTCCTACCACTACAGACGCTAGCTTAAAAAACGGTGAAAGGAAATATCGTGAGGAAACAGACGATTGTCTAGAATTTTTCGAGCTAATGGGTCATCCACCTACCGGCAGTGGTGCAGCGTGGTGGATTATAGCCTTGACTCTCTTGCGAGAGAAGGCCCCGAGTCCCAGTATAATAAAAGCATTGGGGTGTTAATACTTGTTTTCTTAACGGTGACAAGCGAAGTACTGTAGTGGGCAGTGATTTCATGACTTCATGTTCAAGATACTGTGGTCCATTACCATTATGGGTTTTGTTTCATGTTTCTAAAAAATCACAGTCATAGGGACTGCCGATAGAAGTGAAAACTTAGCTCAGAATTTGATAGCTTACTTTGGAAACAAAGCGGATGAAACCGGAGGGCGTGGCCATGGCCATAGCCATCTATTCCATTGGCCATAGCCAATGGAAAATGCTGACTAATTTCTAGATGGGTAATGGCCATGGTCCCGAGTTCACCCGAAGATTTCTGATCATTCCCGAGCGTGACGCTAGAATTCAATTCACAGCCCACGAAAAATCTGTCTATGGCGCGCTAAAAGAAGTTTTCATTTAAAAAAAATAGCAGTCATAGGGGCTGCAAATAGAAGTAAAAATTAACTTATCAACTTTAGTGCTATTACTGCTTACTTAGTATAATTTTAGTGCTATTACTGCTACACTGACGTCATCGATAATTTGTCATGCTTTAGTTAAGTAGCTCTCTATATTTCACACATCTAAAAACTGCCGGATCGCGCACGTTTCGCTCCGCTGCTCTGCCCCTACGACTCTACATTACCGTGTAAAGCCCAAGCTACACGAGGTTAGTTTTAGTTTAGTCAAACTAGGATAGCACAGATAGGTACATAGATAGGAGACATAGGTGTATACACACCGCACGCAACGCTAATTTTGTCTTCACGAAACTAGAAGTACTAGCGTTGTAGTCGTAGTCGTCGTAGTTGCTAGCTTGCCAACACTAGCTTGTTATCCTAGCTTGAAAGACTCGCTTCGTGTTGCTCGGGTATTGGTGACGCTAACTCATAAAATTTTCCTCTACCAAGTAATCAACGTGGCTTGAGTTCCCTAAAAAAAAAAAAAAAATGCCATTAGAATGGTCATTGAAGTGGGTGGTGCCCGTTGCGCCATTGCGAAGGATTTTTTAAAAGTATTATAAAAGTACTTATAACATTTTTAATCTTAATACGTATATACGTATTATATAAATGACGTCACGTTGTGTCCCCGGTGGACTCCTAAACTACTCGACCGATTTTATTAAAATTTGCACACCGTGTGCAGATTGATCCGACTTGAAAGAAAGGATAGTTTTTGTTACGATTAATCTGTACTAATATTATAAAGCTGAAGAGTTTGTTTGTTTGAATGCTAGGATCTCGGGACCGGTAGGGTCTGAATTGAGAAATTATATTTCTGTTGGATAGTCCATTTATAATGTATCAAGAAAGGCTATACGTTACATAACATTACGCTACTATCAATAGGAGCGGAGCATGAATGAAGAATTATTTCTTATTGAGAGGTTTCGTTGCGCGCGCTGACGTGCGCCAAATCCGTGATAGCACGTTTCAAACTTTTAAGGTCGGTATAACTTGAGCTAATAAAATTTGTTCTAAATTTCAGTTGGTACGATCAATTTTCGATAGGTAGCGTTGCTACGCGCGCAGGGTTCAGCTAAGTAGTCTTTATATGATAATATCCGAGCGCAGCAGGAACGGGCTGCTCGTAAATGTATACATTTAATGTATAAATGCCCCAGTCCCCACACGCGTAGTCCGGATCTGAACACAGCCGCCTAAATTGCCGTCCGTCATACGTGACCGACGCTTCAATGCTCCGCCATTACTGATGCTATCTAAATGTTAGGCTTGTACATGGATCTGTTTAATGTCTACCTATATGATACGATAAATTAATTACTACCAGCTCTCTTTAGGTAAACATATATATATGTTCAGAGTAAGTATCTTTTTGACGTGACAACGTCTTATAAATTGGTTTGCCGGGTGACACTTCAAGAAACTGCGTTACGCTCCGCTCACGTTATGCGCTCACAATGAGAGCGAGTGAGAGGGACGCGTGCCTTTCACTTTTTATGTCTGTTTCTCTCGCTCTTAGGCGGGCTAACCATGCCCGAGTCGCCGATTCGCTTTTACCACTCAAAGTCGTTGTCACGTAAAACTTTCGCCCGTATACCGACTTTACAGGCAACCAATTTTTTTTACTTCTAACTAGCAACTGGGCTTTGCACGGGTGGAATGCTGATACTAAAATAAATAATAAAAATCGTTATTGTGGATTATTCTTAAGAGATAGACATAATATATACTATTGCATACTTTTTTTAGACATTTTAAAGGGGTACTACTGCTCTACACTATTTAGACCACAGGGTTGAGCCAGCGTTTACAGTTTAAGCGCAAAAAATGTGTTTATTTATCACATTAGAAATCTTTAAAATTATCGAAGTTTCTCTGCTATTTTATGCAAATAAACCTTCCTCTATCTAAAAAAACTATCATCAAAATCTGTTTGGTGGTTTTAAAGATCCAAGCATAAATAGGAACGGACAGACGCTGGAAGTGAATTTGTTTAATACTATGTAGTGATGATACTGTGTACTATCTGACGAGGCCATAAATGTAACTTATATTATTATAACAATAGTAATGTATGTATTCAATTTATGCCAATAAAAAATATCTTATCTTATCTATTTACCCATTTTGGTATGCGACAGACTAGACGAACTTATATGTACTTATACGACCTCTTAGTTTGAAGTTGCACACCTGACTAGATTTCAACTCGAAGTTTATTGTATTTCTACTCGTGACCCCCCCCCCCCCCAAAATCGGTGGTTCTGTACTGGTGACCCCCTCCAAAATTCGACGCTGGTACCGCGCTTGTACCACCTTAAAATAAATAAATACAGTCTCGACATACTAAAATACCCCAAGAAAATAATAAGTACATTTATCCATACGAACTTCATCGGAAAAGCCCACTCGTGCGATCCAATGCATAGTATGGTTGGTAGCATGACCAAAATGCCAACAAACCAAAACAACGTAAATAATGAAACCTTTCAACCCGGAACACAGTGATGTTTGCACATTACTGTGTTACTTTACTGTTTATTTGTATATTAGGTAAAACAAATCCTGTTAAGGTTTCCAAAACTGATATTTTTCAAATAAAACATTAATTTGGACTTTAGTCGATTCATAAACAGATAAAACAAGCAATTAAGCGAGACACCCACTCCGGAAATTTTCTCCACGTACCGTAATATAACTTTTGTACTTACCCGTTTTCAATTAAGATTATTGAAAAGTTGTTTCGGTCTCGCGATGTTGTTAATATTGTGATTATGGAATGCGCGCTTGCAAATTAATGACTTAAACAGACACACGCTCATTTACACAAAATTTGATTTAATAACAAAGTTAAATGATGCCGCTGGTGATAGGAGATTTCTCTCATGGTTTTTGTCTCGTGCAGAGATACTTAATTGATGCCCCGCCGCTTAAGAACCGCTCACGTTATACATATATTATGTACATTGTACATGATATGTACTATGTACTTCTTTATATTTGCAATTGGCAGTCTTTATTAAAAACTAGCTCTAACCCGCGGCTTCGCTCGCGTTCTGTAAGTTTCTTATGGCAGGTTCCCACTTTGAAAAGTAATACGACTGTCGAATAATAACTTAAATAACTATAATCATTTCTAGCTCTTACGGTTTCGGCTGTGCGTTGATCTATCAGTAAATCAGCTTTGGCTTTTATATATATAGATTACATGAAAAATCGATCGTCATTTTTGAGTTTTTAGTTACCAAATTTGACCGGCGGGGTGGGTAACTTAACGGTTTGTTGTTGTAACTTAACGGTTTGTTGTTGTAACTTAACGGTTTGTTGTTGTAACTTAACTACATTTTTCCGAAGTTTCATGCAAATATGTCCAAGAAATAAAAAGTTTCATACAAACTTTCATCCCTTATTTCACCCTATTGAAGACTGAAATTTGAAAAACGGTTTTATACGTGCTTCATAATTTTAGTTGAACTGAATTTGTGCGAAATTTCATGCAAATATCTCCAAGGAATAAAAAGTTTCATACAATCGTTCATCCCCTTGCGGGTCGAATTTCGGAAAACGCCTCCTTAGTGGGTACCTATGTTATAAGAAGAACATGTATGCGAAGTTTCAAATTTCTAGCTTTTACAGTTTGGGCTGTGCGTTGATTTATCAGTCAATCACCTTTGTGTTTTATTTATTTAGATATACTAGTTTATTACAAGCTCAGATTACAAGTAATAAAAATATTAAATTTGTAATATAGATTACATTGTTTTTAAACTTTCGCGATTTGAACACAAATGTTTACATTATAGGTAGACTGCTGTGGTTAAGTCCTGTATAATGTAAATAATATTATTTACATTATACAGGACTTAATTATATCTATATAGATAGATTATATTTATGTGGTCTGAACTAAAACAGATTACTTTTCGTCTCGGGTTAATAACTACTATTAATACAGAAATGTTACTACAGTTTCAACGAATATCTAGATGACTTTAAATAGTATATCCCACTCTCACGACATGAATGTAAAAAAAAAGTATTTCTGTAAATAAATTCTGTACTTATTAAACTTATGATAAGATAATAATTGTATTATATATTGCCATGCCCTTACATAGCCAAATGCATTTAAGCAAAAAAATGGAATAAAAAAACATTAAATTATGTAGTTTGTGGACTATAAAGGATCGATGGAAGGGTCCATTCTGAGCATATATTCCAATTTGAGGGATTCTGGCATGGTCAGCTCAAGGTCATTTCGATGTAAACGCGTTTAATTCGATATCTCGAGAATTGTTAGTGTTAGGCAAAAAATTGTTAAGACCTTTTCTCTTTTAAATTAAATTTACTAACTTTTACATCCACAACTTTTCTTTTTTTCATCAATATTTTTCAAGTTATTGCTTCCGAAAGGCAAAAATTTAACTTTTTTTCCTCCCTTTCGCTATTTTCTCCCCAACCGTTCAATTTTATGAAACTTTACCGATAATCAAAAGTGTAGATCTTTTAATAATTAACAACTTTTTCCTTGAACTTTTTTCTCTAATGACAATACCTTCAGAGTTATGTTACTTTACCGAGCGAAATCCGCGCCACTGCGACACCTCCGCGACACTGCAAAAAATCCGCGACACCTCCGGTCTTAGGGCTGAACCCAAAATTCATTGTTGGATTGTGTCGGTGGGTTTCTTCTACACAGGGTTATGTGGGACAACAACGTTACCTACTTCGACATATGCCAGAAATACGTAACATACATAAAAAAAACACTACGGTACAGACGTGGTAATTGTACTCGATGGCTATCCCAAAGGTATTTCCAACTTTGTCACCAATTCTGCCAAACGGCTGCGCCGATCCCAGCTGAAGCCATGTGCGGATATCATTTTCATCTACAATATGACCGTCACCACAACTCAAGATAAGTTTTTAGGCAACGAGAGCAATAAGACCAGATTCATCTCACTACTGAAAACTTTTCTCATCAAATCAGACATAGAGGTGGAGCAAGCAGTAGAGTCCGGCAAAATTCTCTTAGCCGTACTGATAATCAGACCATCCGCATCCTCTACGGCTCGCTCATCGCATATCGGAGTAGGTAACGTTGTTGTCCCACATAAGCCTGTGTAGAAGAAACCCACCGATACAATAAAACAATGAATTTTGGGTTCAACCCTAAGTCCGGAGGTGTCGCGGATTTATCGCAGTGTCGCGGAGGTGTCGCAGTGGCGCGGATTTCGCTCGGTAAAGTAACATAACTCTGAAGGTATTGTCATTACAGAAAAAAGTTCAAAGAAAAAGTTGTTTATTATTAAAAGATCTACACTTTTAATTATCAGTAAAGTGTCATAAAATTGAACGGTTGGGGAGAAAATAGCGAAAGGGAGGAAAAAAGTTAGATTTTTGCCTTTCGGAACTTGAAAAATATTGATGAAAAAAAGAAAAGTTCTTAATGTAAAAGTTAGCAAATTTAATTTAGAAGAGAAAAAGGCTCCGCAATTTTTTTCCCAACACTAACAGTTCTCGAGATATCGAATTAAACGCGTTTTCATCGAAATGACCTTGAGCTGACCATGCCAGAATCCCTCAAATTGGAATATATGCTCAGAATGCACCCCCCCTCGATCCTTTATAGTCCCCAAACTACATAATTTAATGTTTATTTATTTACGTAATTCCACTGGGCTAACAGGATAAATGCTTAGCTTACATACTTGTACCTTGTCAGCTTTGTGTCACGCAATAAATGATTGATTGATTTATAACGACATAATTATTTTAGAGCTTAGAGTAAGGAATACAATATAGAGTTACAAAGTTCCTGACTACTATAGTGCTTCTCGTTCTTTCAATTTCAATTCAATTTTCAATTCAATACTCAAAAGGTATTGCCATAAAGAAAATATTCCACTGGATAAGAGTAGTGCTACGATAGTTGTACGAATTCAGCCCGTGTTCTATCCATTCTAAAATTACATTTCAAAAAGAGGTTTCATGTAATATAAATAAAATAGGAGGGAGAATAATCAAAAACTGGACAATAAAACATTTAATTCAAATTGTACTTTACATTCAATATTATAATAATATAGTTTGATTGACAAATTTAGGTATACCATTTAGTAGCAGCTAGCCCAGACTTGACACAGGTAACTCGGAATTTACGTATATAACAAACATTTTACTTTTTCAATATTCGAAGCCCTTGTTTTAGTAGAGATACTACTATCAGATGTTGTGGTAATTCAGGATAATTTATTTATTTTGTACTTCATGAAAAATATTGCGTTATTATTCACACAATGTTTATCCTATTCTTCAGAGTGTCACATCTGAAAGATGATAATTAATTTGGATGAATAAAACAATCAAAATTATTACTAGAAATGTAGTGATAAATTCAAGTTGCGTAATTGGAATTGCAAAAGGGTTAAATCAGAGATGAAAATTTGTATGAATAATCTTTTTTTAGAGCTTCATCATCAACAGCCCACTAAATGGTCCCACTGCTGGGTCTCGGGGCCTTCTCTCGCAAGGAGAGAGTTAAGGCCATAATCCACCACGCTGGCCCAGTGCGGGTTGGTGGATGACACACGACTTCGAAAGATTCTAGGTACATGTCGGTGTCCTCACGATGTTTTCCTTCGCCGTTTTAGGTTAGCGGCATTAAGCCGCATTATGCACATGACTTTGAAAAGAGTGGTGCATGTCGGGTTTGAACCTGGGGTATCCGGATCGGCAGGCGCTGTTCTCCGGACTAGACCAGCCGTAACTTTTAGAGCTTAGTACTTCATAATCTACTCACATAATGGACCTACTTTTCACTAAAAGCATCATTCGTTCTCATTAGAATGGGACAGGGTCTGTAAAGGATAGTGTAAGTTAATTGGAGTTTGATGCAATTTCCACTCCAGAAAACAAGAGTTGCAATGTCAGTGGGAGAAGAAACAGAAATTGAAGCGTAGGGATTGGTAACGGAAAAAAAACTGGCAGTCATAGAGACTGACGATAGAACTGAAAATGTATAACTCAGTACTTGACAGCACACTTTGGAAACTACGCAGGTGAAACCGGCGGTCGCTTCTGGTTTGGAATAAATCTTTAAAGCATTGTCATCTAAATAAGCCTTCTCTCAAGTCAATTGGCTATCTAGACTAAAGATGTGTAATGGTAACCATGGTAACACGCCATGACCATCTAAAAATGTTTACGCATTTATGGCCATAGCTCCGAGTTCACCCGAAGATTTATTTCATTCCCAAGCATGATGTTTGACCTCAATTCACGGCCCACGAAATATCTGTATGTAATGCGCCAAAGGAAGTTTGCACTTCAAAAACTAACGAATGCGAATCCGCAGGCAAAATCTAGTACCTATTATTAGTAAACGGCCAGTAAATAAACTGTCAATTATGTACCGACTTGTATATTTCGTGGGTAAATTTGTAAGAAATAACTGGTCACACTTTTTTTGTTTGTTTTGTTATATAGGTTATGTTTACATTTTACATATTTTGCAAATTTTGGACTAGATGCAGCCGTTATGGTATAAATTTAAGTCATGTTGATATCTAGAATGCATCATTATCAATTTTTATCAAGTGGGCATTTGAAAATATTGTCTACTTACGAGTAAAATGAGATTCCATTGATTTTTCTTCACTTTCACATTTCACTGCGGATATTTTAGCTCAAAACACAGCAAACACACATTGTTAATATACAAAAACACAAATGACTTACCTACAAGTCTTTCACAAACACGTTTCAAATATTATTATAATAAACATATATGAATTAAATCAATAAAAATCAGAGTCCAAGCTTTGAACAGACTTTTGTTTGGGAACCGGGTGTCAGATTTGAAAGCTTAGCCAGAGAAAGACCCGGCCACGGTGATAAGGACGTAAAATCAGTATCTCTTTCTCTCTTTATCACAAGTAATAGGTAATAAGACTCTACGCTCGAGGTTGTGGACGAATACGTTTACCTAGGACAAACAGTCCAGTTAGGTAGATCCAACTTCGAGAAAGAGGTCACTCGTCGAATCCAACTCGGCTGGGCAGCGTTCGGGAAACTACGTAATATCTTCTCGTCTAAACTACCGCAGTGTCTCAAGACGAAAGTCTTTGACCAGTGTGTGTTGCCAGCGATGACATACGGAACAGAGACGTGGTCGCTTACTATGGGCCTCATAAGAAGGCTCAAAGTCACCCAAAGGGCAATGGAAAGAGCTATGCTCGGAGTTTCCCTGCGCGATAGAATCAGAAATGAGGAAATCCGCAGGAGAACCAAGGTAACCGACGAGTGGCGACCGCGTACCGGAAGACGCAGCGTTGGCAGGCCCCCCACGAGATGGACCGATGATCTGGTAAAGGTCGCCGGAAATCGTTGGCTGCGGGCAGCGCAGGACAGATCTTTGTGGAAATCTTTGGGGGAGGCCTTTGTCCTGCAGTGGACGTCTTTCGGCTGACATGATGATGATGAGGTAATAAGAGTGTCTCGTTCCCGCAAGTTGTGACGGCACTTATTGTGCCCCCCTGTTTTAGAGTGTACACAAGAGTGTTGGTGAGAACGTCTACTCTAAACAAAATGTATTTCAAAAACTCTAAATCATTTTGATTTATTTTTTAAAATTTAAAAAGTATTTTTCAGTATTTGAAACGTTAAAATACAGTAATATAATATGTGAATATTTCGATATCAATGTTGGATGATTTTTCTCTAAGCTCAAAACTCTGCCAAGGTAACTTATTTTATTACCTACTTAGCTACTTACCAATTAACAGTTTCCATTTCCTGGAATTTGGATAACTTATTGAAGTTTTTTAATCCATGTTCCAGGTTCCGATAACATGGAGGTATTAAACCAATCGAATTTCCATATTTCCGTCAAACTTGTAAAAGTTTCTTCATTGCGTTTACTTATAATTAGTAAAGCGAGACCTCTGGGGATGCCAGGGGTCACCGTGACCCCAAAACCCTTGTCCCATAACACGACGCGGATAAATGGCCTAAGAGTACCACCTACTTATTCTGGACGATGGTCAATCGGTGGAATTAAATACATTCAAGGACGAAGCTCACGAAGACTTGACAGTTTTGTTCTGATAATGGCGTCGTGTCTCCCCCGTAGAATTGATTTTTAAATTGGTTAAGTTGTGTAACCGAAGGAGAGTAGGACGCTGCTCTATCATTCATCTCGGATACCGGAATATTCTTAGAATTGTTATGTCGATTTATTTATGGCGGGATAATTTATTTTGTTCGATAAAAACTCTTGGAAATTTTATATTTCTCAGAGTTGTTCCTTGGATACTTTTTACTTAGAAAGTTCACAATAGCAAATCATGTGTGTTCTCTTTAAATAGAGAGTTATTTTTAACCGATATCAGAATGGGTACTCATTCAACGAAGTCTTTTTTATGTTTTATTCTATTTTATGTGCATGTTTAATTCCAGACTATCTTATCTTATACCTTTAAACGAGCAATGTTTGTATATCTCTTAATATATATAAATCTCCTGTCACGATGTTTGTCCGCGATGGATTCCTAAACTACTTAACCGATTTTAAATTAAATTGGCACACCGTGAGCAGTCTGGTCCAACTTGAGAGATAAGATAGTTTTTATTTCGATTAATAGTCTTTAAATGACAATATCCAAGCGCAGCCGGAATGGGCCGCTAGTATATTTATAGAATCTGAATCTCGGAAACGGCTAGAACGATTTTCATGAAATTATGTATGCAAGGGGTTTCGGGGACGATAAATCGATCTACCTAGATTGCATTGTTAAAAATGACATTTTATGTGCTTTTTCAGGCAATGAAAAACTCCTAGAATATAATTAGAATACAATAGCAAATTTCGCCACACTGCTCAAAGGCTAAATAGCTCAGGCTGTAAAACGGCGCCCTCGGTTTCAAGGGACCCCGGTTCGAATCCTGATGATTACTTCTCATCTTTTTTTTTTGTTCTTTTTTATATATCTATGTATGCTTAGATCTTTAAAACTACGTAACGGATTTTAATCCATTTTTTATTGTATCTGCCTAAATATAATTAAAAAGAAAGAGCAAAGTTCGGTCAACCAGGTACTAATATAAATGTGTGCCAAATTTCAACCCGATCTGCTCAGACATTCCGACGTGACTGAGCAACAACTTTCACATTTGTAATATTACTAAGTAGAATTAGGTATATATCTGATCTTGTTGCCTTCAAATCGAGAGTGAATCGGTTTATAGGGTTCCGTAGCCAAATGGAAAAAAACGGGACCCTTATAGATTCGTCATGTCTGTCTGTCCGTCCGTATGTGACAGCCATCTTTTTCTTTTTTCCGAAACTATAAGAAATAATACTGTTAAAACTTGTTACGTATATGTATTCTGTGAACCGCATTAAGATTATCACACAAAAATAGAAAAAAAAAGGTGTGTGCTTAAGACCACACGGCAGAAGTGAAAACTTCATTAGCTGATTTTTGTATTAGATAGGTATGTCGTACCTATTATAATAAAATATTATGGATCGTATTAGTTGAATAAACGAGTAAAACAAGCCAGAAATTAAAGTAAATATTTATTGAAATTTTATTTATATACAAAGTAGCTGTTACCCGCGACTTAGTCCGCGCGAAATAAATACTAAGGTTACTCAGGCAGTACTTATTTGTATACCCAGATTGTATACACATTTATGGATAGTAAAAAAAGTGTCCATGTTCAAAAAGTTGTTGGCCGGGGCCGCCTTTTTAAAAGTTACTCCAACTTTGTATGCATTCACACGGTGCACCCCTATGATGCTAACATTGTCCGCAAAAAGGTTGGTGAGTGTAATAGGATTTTTGTTACCGACTTTCTCCTGTTCCGTCGATTCCACATACAGATTCCACATACATCTCCACTACGATTTTCTGGGAATAGTCTCTTTTATAAAGGGGTTTTCTAAATAGTTTGTAAGAAACATTTTCACTTGGATTTGGCTTCAATAGTTTTCTTTTTCTGGTCTGTTCGACGGGGTCACCCCCGTCGCTAGCGACGCTCATATTTATTTATACTATTGACTATATACAAAACTAAATATTTACACGAAAGAAACGAAATATTTACAGATTTACACAGCAAAACTAATTAATTTGATTGTGAAAATTTTAAAGCACCCGTCGTGTTTTCCCGCCCAAAGAAAAGTCTTTTGGAGTTGGTAGCCGTCAGTGTTGCCACTATGATTTTGAGCTTGTCGCCAAATAGTTATGAAACAAAGTCGCCGGTTTTAATTGAATTATTAAGGGAATAACAGTCTGGAAGAATACATAAGCTATTTTTATCCCGGAAATATAGCTGCTAGTAAGAATATAAAATGGCACTGGTCTAAGTACCTACAATGTTAAGCAATTTAAAATAAAAGGAAAAAAGGGAAAAGGAAAAAATGATATTGAGGTTTGTATATTTTTTTTTCTAAACTGAATAGTTTGCGCGAGAGACTCTTCGAAAGGGGTAAAATGTGTATCCCTCCAGGAATTACTATGCAAATAATCATTCCTGTCGGTTTGCTGAGAGAAATATACTCAGACATGTACACCGTATAAACGCTCCGTATAAAGTCCCAAGAGTAGTGAAGGTACAAGGGAGCGCAAAGACCTAACACCCTTTGTGTAGTGGATATTCAAAAGGAGAAGGAGATAATGACAAACCAGGGTTATAGGTCAAGCACCGGATCACGCACCCTAACCAGCCTTGAAGCTCCAGGCACTGACTACGAGTCGGTAACCGTAATCAAAACTAAGGCAAACATGAAGCTGCACGAGAGCGTGCCCCATGCGGTCGTCGCAATTTCCCGCCAAACAGGGAACTTCACATACTACGCCGACGACACTGGCTATGCCATCGGTCGATCCGTTGCTGCATCATCGGAAACCAACCGAGAGTTCAACATGCAGATGGCCATCAGAGACAGAAATTTGGTCGTGGTGGGGACTCTGAGCCGGGAGGAGACGACTTAGAAAATAGTAAAATCGGACTAAAGAGCGCTAGAATTAGGTAAAAAAAAATCCCTATTTCCTTTTCTGCTTCTTTTCCAAGATATATAATGAAAAAAAGAACATTAATGACAAAGGCCACGGACCCACGGCCATGCACGGAGTCTGAGGAGTTGCCAAATTTAAACTAAAAAAAACTATGTCAATAAAGAAATTCCGAATTATACGAGGACGAAGTTGCGGGCGAATACTGTTACTTTATAAATCTAATTACTCTAAGAGCATCCAGATAGTGACGGATCGAGACGATCGGGAGATTGATGTAAACAAAATATTGTGACAACATGTGTTCTTTACTTACACTCATACTGATGGTTGCCGAGTGGTCTAAATTAGACTATAGAGTGAAATTGATCTATTCTCAAATTGACCACAGACCATAAACAAACGCATATAGTAATATAATATAAACCGGTACATCGATACTAGCATTTTACAACGGTCTGATTATTGAATTGAAATTAAATAAAATTAAAGATTATTTTATTATGAACACGGTGGTATAGGGTTGCCTGCGAAATTTTAAAAGTAAAATATTGCTGCGAGCTCAGACAAACTATTCTTCCAAAAGTAGCACTCTCTCACACAAACAAACATACACTTTACACACACAGACACACACCCTCACACACAACATAAACAAAGACCTGTCAACAAACATGTACATTTAATTTGGTTTTAATTATTTTTTCCATTTTTGTATTATCATAAGGCTACTCATATATTTGTTATTGTAGAGATTAGCGGAGTCTCCTACTACAGGTAACATACCCATGCTTAAAAGGAGACTCCATTATACGTGTTTCATAAGAGTAGTTTTTAGAAGAAATAAATATTTTGATTTTTGATTTTGATTCTTAGGGGACTAGCGTAGTTCTAACATACCCCTTCCGTATTCATATGAGTGCCAAATGATCTTCATTGTCAACCGCGTTTTATAAAACTAGTTGACTTTGTAGGCTAGTATAAATAGAATTTAATTTTGGAATCAATTTCCGATCCAATTTTTTTAATGAGATTTAGGATCACGTACTGAGCATAAAATCACAAAATCCTGACAGATTCAGATTAAGATTCAAGCGCTATCTTGAAAAAACATTTTTGGCCGATATCTCGGAAACTATGCACTTTAGGGCAAACATTAATACGGTTGTTATTGTAAAAAATAAAATTTTGCATCTTTTGTGGCTCGAAAACTTTTCTGTGAAATGTACCGTTTACGATTTATGGCCCATTTTCTATTGCAGCCGATAACTCTTGAAATATTAGATTAATCAATAAAACGTATCAGATCAGTTAATTTTCTGCATTTTTTGTCTCAATTTTTTTTTCGAATATCCATACGTTTTGTGTTAGTAGAACTTTAAATTCTGTTATTCTGGCAAAAATATTATAATATTAATGAATTGTATAAACAATTGTTCAATTGTTTTATTTGTGGTTGGTTATATTAGACGACAAAAACTCTGTATTTGTAAGAAAGAAACGGATTCTGAGTGTAATGAAAGCCAGCATTAGACGAGGCGAGAGTGAACATGAAAGCATGTTAAAGGAGCTTGAAACTTAACGGTAAATATAACATAATATATTATCCGTGTGTGTGTGTATATGTTGTTGTTGTTTGTGTTATTTTCAGATATTTCAGTAATTTTGTTTGATTTAAAGGTTCATACATCTTGTCAATATAATTATACGGATGAGAGGTCTGACAAAGCTTAGCTTAGCTTAGGCATCTCGGTGCAGGTATAGCGGGTATATCATATATCTCCTACTATGCGTGTGTCAAAAACATGGTAGTATGTTTGTGTAATGTTTTTTTAATTGATTTAATGTATTTTTATGCACAACTTTAAAAGATATTGGCATTCTGCACTTCTTCTCTATGTAAACTATACGTGTGGGAAATAAGAGTATCATACCTACTCCTTCGTCAGCGCAATTTTCTTAAAAAGCTGTGCAAAGTTTTAGTTTCATCAGTCCCACAAATATTGAATATCATCATCACCATCATCATCAAAATCCCACTAAATGTTCCCACTGCTGGGACTCGGGGCCTTCTCTCGCAAGGAGAGAGTTAAGGACATAATCCACCACGCTGGCCCAGTGCGGGTTGGTGGATGACACATGACTTCGAAAGATTCTAGGTACATGTCGGTTTCCTCACTATGTTTTCCTTCACCGTTTTAAGTTAGCGGTATTACGCACATGTCTTAGAAAAGACAGTAGTGCGTGTGGGGTTTGAACCCGGGGTCTCCGGATCGGCAGACGCCGTTCTCCCGACTAGACCAGCCGTAACTTATAATATATGTATAATATAATAAATATACTAACTCGTATAGAGATAATAGTATATACTGCGAGTCTTGTTTTATTCTTCTTTCTCTTTTGTCTTGAGTTGTTTAAGAACTAAACATAAAACAGTTTTAGCCTATGGTGTGTAACGTTACATATTGACTACAATATATAAACGTACATCTACATTTTCATTCCAAAATCACCACTTTTATAGGAGAGACGCGTTTATTTACATACCAAATTTTCATATCACTAATTTCCTTTTAATTGTGTCCATACGACAAAGAATAATTTTCTCATCATTATGATATTGTTCTGGAATTATATTATATCTCACTTAAACCGGTAATATTTACGTTTTTCTAAAATCCTTTTTGTTTACATAATTTAATTATGTCAATACTCCAAACATCATTCGTCGCTTAGCAACCTCTACCCTTTTTCATAAGGTTGTATAGTTTTTAGAACTAATCCTCTTTGAATTATTAATATTAAAATAAAGTTTATTTTCTCCAGATTTGAATCATTAAAAGTTTTCATTTTAAATCAATTCGGCTGAGATGGGCAGTGAGAATTCGGCTTCCAACAGGGTAACATTACCAAACAGTGGACTTCCAAGCGACCAACATCAATAGTAAACCTTGAAGGTCTAACGGCTGTACATCAATAGTAAACCTCGAAGGTCTAACGGCTGTGAGCCCCTACCGTTCAAGGACTTCATCCTGTGAACCTGCTTGGAAGTAACTACACCCTGTGAACCTGCTTGGAAGCAACTACACTCACGAGGACTGCTGGCTGTGAACTCTACCGTGCAAGGTGGAGCCATCCTCACTGACGGCTGTGAGCCCCTACCGTTCAAGGACTACATCCTGTGAACCTGTTTGGAAGTAACTACACTCACGAGGACTGCTGGCTGTGAACTCTACCGTGCAAGGTGGAGCCATCCTCGCTGACGGCTGTGAGCCCCTACCGTTCAAGGACTACATCCTGTGAATCTGCTTGGAAACAACTACTTCCTGTGAACCTGCTTGGAAGCAACTACACTCACTGGCCCTTCAAGACAGTTAAATTCCAAATTTCTTATTTTAAGTTACGTCTTTTTTTTATCTTATTCATTTCATTTCATCATTTTTAATTTAATATATTTGTAATTGTGAACATCGTATTATTTTCCCTTTTACCCTTCTCCCACCTAAACCTCTTAGGTTCACTGACGTGACATTTGGCGCCCAACCTTCCAAAACAACCCCCCCTCTCTTGCTTAACCTTTGATCCCTCAACCCCTGAATTTCTTCTAAATTCTAAAACATACTTACACGAGTATATATACTTAATATTTTCTTTTCGGCACTCTTTGGATAATAACTTCCCTCTTCACCCTCTCCTCATCTCTCCTCATCCTCTCCTCCCCTCATCTCCTCATCCTCATGATCTCTCCTCATCATTAACCTACAGTATTTTATTTACTCTTTAGTATTTTTCTAATTTTCTTACTTTCTCAAGTTAATGAGCTCTAAACTCATTAACTCTTTAACCAATGAGTACTTAACTCTTGGATTTTGTATGAGCCCTAAACTCATACTCTTATCTTGAACCCTACCGTTCAAGATATCTTTTGAGCCCTACCGCTCATGTTAGCTTTTGAGCCCTACCGCTCATGCTATCTTTTGAGCCCTTATGCTCATTCTTAATTACTTTCTACTCCTTATAAAGAGCGGATGATAACTCTATAAATAAGCCTAACTATCAAGCCCTTATGTTCATCCCTTTTATCATTCTTATTTTCTTCTATCCACAGAGCGGATGATAACTCTTTAAATAAGCCGATTATTAGAGCGGTTGATGACTCTTTAAAAAAGCCTGCCATCGCCGAGAGTGTATGCTTTGAGTGTTCGTCATTGAATGTGAACTTACACCCAAACAGAATGGAAGTGATGAGTGAAAGACTTGAAAGGTTACTTGAATGGAGTTATGTTTGTGTGAAGGTAATACCTCTCTTAAACCCTTTAGAACTGCTTCCCAAATTTTACCGAAGCGTAAAATTTCCGCAGTCGTGGGGAATATGTAACGTTACATATTGACTACAATATATAAACGTACATCTACATTTTCATTCCAAAATCACCACTTTTATAGGAGAGACGCGTTTATTTACATACCAAATTTTCATATCACTAATTTCCTTTTAATTGTGTCCATACGACAAAGAATAATTTTCTCATCATTATGATATTGTTCTGGAATTATATTATATCTCACTTAAACCGGTAATATTTACGTTTTTCTAAAATCCTTTTTGTTTACATAATTTAATTATGTCAATACTCCAAACATCATTCGTCGCTTAGCAACCTCTACCCTTTTTCATAAGGTTGTATAGTTTTTAGAACTAATCCTCTTTGAATTATTAATATTAAAATAAAGTTTATTTTCTCCAGATTTGAATCATTAAAAGTTTTCATTATAAATCAATTCGGCTGAGATGGGCAGTGAGAATTCGGCTTCCAACAGGGTAACATTACCAAACAGTGGACTTCCAAGCGACCAACATCAATAGTAAACCTTGAAGGTCTAACGGCTGTACATCAATAGTAAACCTCGAAGGTCTAACGGCTGTGAGCCCCTACCGTTCAAGGACTTCATCCTGTGAACCTGCTTGGAAGTAACTACACCCTGTGAACCTGCTTGGAAGCAACTACACTCACGAGGACTGCTGGCTGTGAACTCTACCGTGCAAGGTGGAGCCATCCTCACTGACGGCTGTGAGCCCCTACCGTTCAAGGACTACATCCTGTGAACCTGTTTGGAAGTAACTACACTCACGAGGACTGCTGGCTGTGAACTCTACCGTGCAAGGTAGAACCATCCTCGCTGACGGCTGTGAGCCCCTACCGTTCAAGGACTACATCCTGTGAATCTGCTTGGAAACAACTACATCCTGTGAACCTGCTTGGAAGCAACTACACTCACTGGCCCTTCAAGACAGTTAAATTCCAAATTTCTTATTTTAAGTTACGTCTTTTTTTTATCTTATTCATTTCATTTCATCATTTTTAATTTAATATATTTGTAATTGTGAACATCGTATTATTTTCCCTTTTACCCTTCTCCCACCTAAACCTCTTAGGTTCACTGACGTGACAGGTGTTAGCAAAAAAAAAAAAAGGCGCAATCTGCTAAGATACTCTACAAAGGCAAGTAATAAAAGAAGAGCTTAGGTAGTTGTGTTAGCTTTTTCAGGACCATCTGAGTCTACAGCTGCTTCCATAGACAAGTTTAGTACAATCCGGTAGTTAAGAACTTCTTGATCACAGTTTAATCCTACTGCGGTAAACTTGAAGCTTCATTTATTAAAATAGTTTACAAATTGAGAATTGTTGGAAAAAATATTTCTTCACGATGTACAATATTTTCATTACTACTGTGTTCAATATTGTTAATGGTGGACGAAAAATACCGTAAGGAAATTGATGGTTCCAAGCAAGACAAAAGCCATAGTACAAGCTTTGCTTAGTTTGGGGTCAGATGGTGTTATGTGTGAATTGTCCACCAATATCTATTTATTTAATAATCAAAATCAGTGAATATGTACCAACTTGACTCTTTCCTTATGGGAAAAGACGTTGAGTATCAGCAATGGTACAGTCCGCGAGGTATAAGCTGAGCTTTGCATTAGTGTGAGTGATCACATGCATACGCATCTATTACCAAAAGTACAGTCAGACAACAAACTCTTAAACAACAAGCTGACATTAACTATCCAGGATCAATATGGTCATTGCGAAAAGAAGTATCTCTTTTAGGATTCAAATGGTCAAGGACAGAGAATAACAGAAAAATTTTAATGGAAAAGCATGAGATCTGTCACCTACGTATAACTTATTTACTTAAAATTTCCGAATACCGTATTCAGGGCAGGCTAATCGTTTATACCAATGGTAAAAACAAAATTACTTATTAATGATGAATTATGTAGTAGGTACCTACTATATATTTAATTATTTAGAATAGAATCAGAAATTGTAACGTTTATTTATTTACTTGAACTCTCTTATTATTTTAATTTAACACAATATAACAACTATCACTAAAATTGTGTAACTGATTTTGTACTAAATTCAGAATAACAATTATTGTCGCTGTCTTTCTAAACAGATAAGACAATAAAAGTGGTCAAGTGCGAGTCGGACTTGCCCATCATCGCCCAGCAGGCACAGCATAAGGCTTCCGTAGCAGCAAGTAACATAATATAAAAGTTTTTGTAGTTCGTTGTTACTTTAATCATTGTTTTAACAATAGTGAATTTATGACGTATTAAAATAAAATTACTTATTTCTGTAATCTGTGAAAATTACTTACAAGATCTCATTCACACTTTTTACCACTTTGGAAGAGTCTCTCACGCAAAATATTCAGTTTAGAAAAAAAAATATGTTAGAATCCTCAATATGATTTTTGAAGACCTATCCACGCGTATGGTTTCGATATAAAAAAAAATTGAGTTTCAGTTCTATGTATGGGACACCCCCAAAATTTATTGTTTTTTAGGGTTCCGTACCCAAAGGGTAAAAACGGGACCCTATTACTGGACTTGGCTGTCCGTCCGTCCGTCTGTCACCAGGCTGTATCTCAAGAACGGTGATAGCTAGACAGTTGAAATTTTCACAGATGACGTATTTCTATTGACGCTATAACAACAATACTAATATAAAATAAAATGAATATATAAGGGGGAATATTTAAATCCCATACAACAAATTTGATTTTATACCGTTTCTTGCTCGATTAGTCCGTTCCAAGCAAACTAGATGGTGCCACTAGAAAACGCGCTATTGAATTCGTCGTTAGAATCATAAGCAAAAATCAAAATGTTAGTAAAACCTTTTGGATGAAGGACTGTCCGCAGACACTGCGATAGTCTATGTATACGGAATACGGAAAAAAGGCAATACGCAAAGCCACCGGTTTTCGCCGTTTATATGCTAATGGTACGGAACCCTTCGTGCGGGAGTCCCACTCGCACTTGGTCGGATTTATTTCTTTTTTGTATGATAATCTTAATGCGGTTTACAGAAGACATCTACTTACCAAGTTTTAATAGTATAGTTATTATAGTTTCGGAGCAAAGTGGCAGTGACATACGGACGGACAGACATACAGACATGACGAATCTATAAGGGTCCCGTATTTTGCTATTTGGCTACGGAACCCTAAAACCTAGAGATTTGATTCCGTGTCGAGGTCAATCCGACTGCGTTCAGAATCGCTTCGCTAATTCTCAAAGAACCAAATCCGAACCGCTTTCCTTTTCCGAACACAAAACTAAAGAAAAATGTTTTACTTCGATCCGTCGGTAACCACCACCTTTGGTGCACCACTCATAAAATAACACATAAGAATACACTTCCGAACTCTGAGTAATATTTTTACTACTATGCACTCACACAAATATGTAATTTTAATAAACTAGAAAATTACGTCTTGAAAGTATTTTCAACTTCGATAGTATCTCTACATTGGGACGAATATAACCCATTTGATAGATCCCGTTTAGTACATTACTAATGTGACCATTTATTTACATCGTCGAAACGGGAGGTTTTTGGGACTTTATGAAAAATAATATTTTTCAACACACTTGCTCATAAAGTGGCTCTAGTTTCACCGCAATCAGGCATGTAATGATACCTATAATGGTGACTTTTCATTCTTCAAAAAAACTCTATAACTCACTTGTGAATAATAAACTCACAAGTGAGTTATAGAGTTTTTTTATTGGTTGAGTTGCTTTGTTCTAAAAAACTTTCGATACAAAAAAGATCGTATTCAATAGAACAAATTAATTAATGTAGCTATTACTTGCTCAAATCATGCAACTTCCTCTTAAAATAAATAATTTGAACTTGTACGTGTATAATAAAATAAAATATTCACTCAAATATAATTATTGTTTTTTTTTTGTAATAAAAACAAAATGAATTCCACATTCTGTAAGTGGCTAAAAAATGCTATCAACAGAAAGAAAAAAAAGATAAATCTTATTTTTTTAGTCGGTAGTTTTGTTGCGCCCGCATAATATTACAACTGATTTAATTTTTCCCGCCGAAAGGAAAAAAAAAATATAGCTCTTTTTAACTGTTGAAATGATTTTTTATTGTTATTATATTCTCAGGTGTGTTGAATAACGTTGTATGATACGCGTGTGTATTTATGATTACCGTCTTCGGCTCTCTTAAGGCCCCCGCCTTCGGGGGGCCGCTCAGGCCTTAATGGCGCCTCAGCGGTAATCACCAACACTTATAGCATAATCTAATGTTACAAGTTACATTCAACAATTACGACATCAAATAACGTTTTAGTAATTTATATCAGCCCACTAAACATTTCCACTGCTGGGACTCGGGACCTTTTCTCGCAGGGAGAGAGTCAAGGTCATAATTCATAATCCACCGCGCTGGCCCAGTGCGGGTTGTGGGTTACACATCCCCTCGAAATATTCTAGGTACGTGGCGTTTTCCTCACGATGTTATCGTTCACCGTTTTAAGCTAGTGGCACAAAGGTTGCGGTCCGTTTGGACTGAATGTTATATTGTACTAAAACCGTAATGAACAAATCTCAAAATGACCTTTTCCCATAATGACTGAATTTCAAAATGTCTTTGATGTGTAATGTCTGATAATCGTAATGTCTGACGGGACATGTACAATCAGGCGCAACATCAGTACTTCATGCTAAATTATGTAATTATCTATAGTGGATAAACCAGAAAACTATCATTGTTTCATCAAAGTACCATCACCAAAAATGTCCTGCTCTTGTTCTCAAGATATTTTCTGCCAATTAGCGTCGCAGTATCTTCTCATTCGCCATCTTATCGCCATATTGAAATTCAGTCATTATGGGAAAAGGTCATTTTGAGATTTGTTCATTACGGTTTTAGTACAATATAACATTCTGTCCAAACGGACCGCAACCCCTTTTACAAATATAAATCGAGGCATAGGTACTTAGTTTTGGAATATATTACAGTTCTATACAGTATACCTACCCTAAGTTATAAATGTGGTATTCATTACATTTTGTTTCGTGAGCTCATAGAAAAATTGATTGATGAATTGATATATATTAGTTTCCAATTACAGATGCATTGGTTTTATATTGTTAGTGGACTAAAACTGTTTACAAACAACTCAAGTAGTTAAAATAGAATGAAAAATATCACGTAGGTAGTGTTAATGTGTGGGTTGGAATGACAGGATCGATTAGAATCAGTCCCTATTTTAAGTCTCCCCCTACTCAGTGCCCACTCTCACAAGGAGAGTCAAAGACATAGTCTGGCCAAATGCGAGATAGTCATACTCGGCACACTTTACACCGCTTGTAAAAGCTAAATTCATATTATTATCTCTTGCTAGCTAGGCATTGTTGAAGTGAGTTTTAGAGTTGTAATTTGCAGCTTACAGCTGGATACCTGTTCAATTTTACCCTGTATGACGTATATGATATGGTTCTCCTTACATCTAGCTCTCCATACTCTAATGGCAATTCTAACGTAAATTAGGCCAGTCAGTATCTGACGATGTTAGACAGTAAAATAACAAAATTTCCGTTTCACTAAAGTAGTTGTCTTGTAAAGTAGTACTCGTAGTAGTTTGAGGACTTGGCTAGTTCGTTCACGAGTTCGTAGTCGAAGGCGAAAGAGTGTCTCTTGAAAAATGCCGGTGGTTCCTTTTGACCGTTTAAACTAGTGACGATGACAAATGAGTACATATGATTTTAAAAAGATGCTTTGAGGTGCAGGCGGGCTCTGCACCTACGACCTAGTGTGAAATCTGACGTTCCAATCACTAAGCCATCACGGTAATTTTTAATAAAAACTTACGTTTCATTTTCTTTAAAAGCCACTATCACAAAACTAGTTACGCTTGCTGGGGCTAGGATAGGCTGGCCAGGTAAGCTGTATAGCCCAGAAGCGACTGTCCCAACTATAGTGGAACGTATGGTCACATTAGGTATTACTCGTCATAAAAGTTATGCTCGGCCATAACTAACTGTTGGAATCGTTTCATACCGCGTTCGTCTGTGTCACTTAAATTAATTCGGCTACCACTCGCGGGCACGACTCCTTTAATATACACGTAATATAATATATAAATAATATATATATATATATATAATAAATATACATATAATATATAAATTATACACCTATGGTCAGGAACCACGCTTTATGTAGATACTAGGCTGTGCGTTGCGGCGTAACGCACTAATTTATTTTCGCCAAGTTCTATTCACACAAATAAATCATCTATCATCATCATGTTTCTATTGCTGGAACTCGGAGCCTTCTCTCGCAAGGAGTACATGTCACAATTGACCATCCTGGCCCAGTGTGGCTTTGAGGGATGACGATCAACCTCGAAATAATTTTGGAACGCTTCGGTTTCGTCCACGATATTTGCTTTCACCACCAGTGGTAGCCAGTTGATGACAAATTTAATCAATCGAAACGTCGATTTTAAAGATTTATTACACTTGGCTAAATTGAGGCGACTAAATTAAGTCGCTACTGAATTCAATGAAGTGTTATGAGATTCAGTAAACTAGCATACTAAATGCAGAACCGAAAATTGCTTGCTTCTAACTTTCTTGCAAACTTGCTTCTGAATTCAGTCACTTAATTTAGACAAGTGTAATAAGCCATAAGCCTTTTATTCAACACCATTTGTGTTGGATAATTCATCACAATTACAATCACAATTAAAAACAAAAAAACGTCGAAGAGCAATAATATTGTACATTAATTAGTTGAAAGAGTTTTAAAAAAGGTACAACATAAAAGTACAAAAAGATACAACATAAAAGTACCAAAATAATATATACAATGAAACTACAGAGAAACAAGCTAACTTCGTAAACGTTTTCTGCCCCATAAATTACTAGCTGTTCCCCGCGGTACACCGCTCGTTTTATACCTACCGCGGGTTGTAACCCGCGGTATTTCTAAATTAGTAGGGATTTAGCCATCATATGTATTTTTGAAGTGAAAACTTCTTTTGGCGCGCATAGTAAGATTTTTCGTGGGCTGTGAATTGAATTCTAGCGTCACGCTCGGGTATGATAAGAAATCTTCGGGTAAACTCGGGACCATAGCCATTGGCCATTTTATAAATGCGTCAGCCAATAGGGAAATGCTGAAAGGGTGTGGCCTATCCATCTAGAAATAGCGTGAAGTTTGAGCTCAATTTACAGCCCACGAAAAATGCGTGTGTGGTGCGCTAAAAGAAGTTTTCACTTCAAAATGCACAATTGAAAAGCTGTTAATTTGGATTTCCAAACATATACTTCGATTTTATTTGTATGTATATAGATATAAAAGTCCTTCTTTATACTTTGTTCATTACAGGTCGTAATTATACCTTAAGGTACTTAGTATGTACATAATTTTCTTACCACGAACAGTAATTTATATGTATTAAAGCTCAACAAATCAGGTTCTAATTGGATCCAAGAGGAGTCTATAAATAAGGCTTGCTGTTTCTAACATTGAAAACTAGCAGCGTCTCGGTTTTACTCGCGATCTGGCTTTCGCAATTTCTTCGCAATAAAAATTACTTATAGACTACATGCCCGTGAACAAAATGTATGGGTCATATGAACCACCAGGAGACCAATGTAGAATGATAGTAGGGTACTAATAGGATACTATGACGGGTATGGCATCACTTGTAAGCTGTCCAACTGAGCGCAGGTGAAGTTGCAACCCTCGATCTTTTCTCCTTGTCGCATGTTTTTTGTACGGCGTTGCGGAATAATGGATTAGAAGAGGTATATCATACTCTATAGGTCTACATAGGTCTCCTGCTGGTTCGTATGACCCATACTCTATAGGTCATATGACCCAAAAATGTTGTTCACGTGCTTGTAGTCTAATACATGCTATTCCAGTTTATAATAGAAACTATGTTCAACATTTTAGCTAGATCTCTTCAGCAGTTCCGATGTGAATGAGCAACAAATATCCAAACGTTCACATTAAAGCATAATACAAAGTAGATTATGAAGCCGTGGTAGATAGAATGGTCCGATTTCGGTGTTGCGAGGTCGTAGGTTTTAATCCCAGCTGAAGTTATGTCTCCCAGCAGTGGGACCTATACCTATATTTTTTTATTGGCTTATTTTATAGGCACCCACAACTATAAGAGAAAAAGCGATATTAGTGAATTCATAAAAAATATTTCACTTGAAATAAAATAGAGCTAATTTTGGCGTAAGTATATTTTCTATGAAGCCTGTAGTGTTTGTAGGACGGAGAGCGTGAGATTTCAGTATATTTGCAAAATAACAAGAAACAGATTACCGTAGTTTCCCCTCGGCGGCTCGGCCTTTGAAGTCGGGGCTCTTTGAATTTTTAATAATAATTAGCGTAGAAATCAAAAGCCGGGTGAGCCGTGTTCTCTTCAAAAGTTACTTTAACAACTGCTGTGGAATCTTGTTTTGATCCTGCAAAGTAATTAATGATATTTGCTTAATTATAACATGTTTTGAAGTTTGGTTTTTTGGTTCTGCGATGAAAATCCTTACTGCCCCTATATGTATATTATTTACAGAATAATAGGCATACAGTTTTTATAACCATTTAAAAAAGCAAATTAAGTATATTTTTTATTCCATATTATTAATACCATCCTACGAATAATTTCCTTTCTTTCATGAGTTTATTAGTTTTAAGTTTTAACTTTGGCAATGCAGGTATGGTCAGTTGGGCCAAAGGTTATTTTTTTCAAACGAACCAATCAGTTGTGTCTCAAAAGAACCCACGGCACAACCAGGGATTCGAGTTTTCGTCAGTTGGGTCGTGGGCTCATTTTTTTCCGGAACGGACCAACTAGTTGTGTAGAAGGGAATCAAAAGTACCTACGGCACAATCAGTTGAGCATAGTAGTTGTGCCTTGGGACCGGAACGCTATAAATGTCAAAACATCTAAACGTACGAGGTATAGATAGGGATGACGTTTGAAATTCATATTTATAGCCTAGAAAAGCAAGTGCGCTATTTTCGCCCAAAAAATATAAATATCCTTAGGGAATATTTTTTATAACTTCTATAAATTTTCTTCTATTCTACAAGGTGTTGCAGAAAGGTGCAACAATATTTATGGTAGTTCATCTACATTAAGTTTTGAATCATGTATGTGAAAATTAGGCACGAAAGCTCAAAAATGTTTTCCGAAAAAAAAAAAAAATTTTTTGGTTGTTATTTCATTTGACACACCCCTAATGGCCAGATCTCCGCACGGATTTTTGTACGATGTCGCAGCGTCGGCGGCAAGGTCGTTTGTCTGCTGTACATGCTTTAGGGTTGAAGCTGGTGATTTGGGGGAAATTTTACGTCAAACTTTGACTCGAATTATCTCGTGATCTACCGTGCTGAGGGGAAAGAGACCTTGGGTGATGAAGTCTACATTAGTGTTAGAATGGACTGTTAAAATATTGTTGCGGGTAAATCCACCACGTTGTATATCTTTTTTATTTCGTGGGTGGGCGCGTTTACAAAGTAGCGTGCAATTATTACATTATTGGCATTTTTTTATCTTATATGTTTTTTATTCCGTGGGTGCCATACCATCTTATATGTTTTTTATTCCGTGGGTGCCATACCATCTTATATGTTTTTTATTCCGTGGGTGCCATACCATCTTATATGTTTTTTATTTCGCCCACGAAATAAAAAACATATAAGATGGTGGGTGCGCAATTCTGTCGCCTAACAAATTCTGGGCATTGTTATATTATTTGGAGTGAAACCGTAGAGAGAAGAATAGTCACATTAAATGTACTATCTTAATTAATAATAGGTACCAATGTAGCTACGCACAAGTAATTTTGTTAAACGTAGACCCCCGACGCAGCGGGTTCACGAGCGAAAAAATAAATTGTTCATAACGAATAATTCTCTAAGACAATGAGAAAAAAATGTCGCACGAAATCCTATTAAATGTGATAGTTTGTAGGATTTGTAGGTTTGTAGGATACACTAGCAGCGTCCCATGTTTTTACCTGCGCACTTATAGTTCACGTTTATTTCCCGTGATAAAAAGTACCCTATGTGTTATTCCAGACTATATTATAAATGTGTGCCAAATTTCAACCCGATCCGCTCAGACATTCCAACGTGATTGAGCAACAACTTTCATATTTATAATATTACTAAGTAGAATTATATGTACATCTGATCTTGTTGCCTTCAAATCGCCGCAAACCTATTATGGATTATATACCAGTTCGAACGGCGAAACGCCAATCATACTGAAGATAAGTAAGTACATTATTATTTTTACTAATTACCTACAAATCTTATATAGTACATATAGTACTTTAATTTGCAATAAAGAGTTAGTCTATCTATATAGGTACTTATAGTTAACAAATAAGCGAATGATAAAAATGGCAAGATGGTGGTCTATGCTAACTTAGAAGTAACTGATTAACTCTGGAGTTGAAGTTTGATATAGTTTAGGTGCTATATCTATCAGAGAATAAACCATTCGGGCAACATTTTCCACAGTTCAATCGCGAAAGTGCTGTCGAACTTCCTCTTTCGAGTCTTTGCCACATTAAAAATGAAACTATATCACTTTTTCGATTTAATAAATACGGCGAATACGGCGTTCCTGCTCAACCTGTTTTAGTAGGTAACGATTTTGTGTAGCTGGAGTGAGTACCGATAGTAATTAATTATAATGGCGTCGCTATAATGAAGGTACCTCTCACCACTAGCAGAATTAAATGTATTTAGAGGGAAGTGCTTTTATACTGGGATACGTAGGAGCTTCGTACTACTTCGAAAGACACGATATTTGTATAAAAGGATAAGATAATAGGTATAACCATCGGGACTGGTCCAATATTAATAAATCTTGTTATATTTTAAAGGTGTTCCACAGATGATCATGAGTTTTGTTGGATAAAATCAATAAAAATGAACTTAAGATCAAAATATTTTGTTGCATAAAACTGAAGGATATCGACTTATAATGATATTTGTTGATTTCACGATACCTCACGATTCCTCGATATGTGTGTTAGACAAAACCAACAATTGTTTAACTTGGACACAAACAGATTGCTAGTAATAACTAGCATGTCGTAGATAGGTACCTACATATATATTTTTACTAGGCATAAAAATTACAGTTTTTATTTAATTTCATATTTAATGTACACGATACTTACTCCTAAAATAATTGTGGCCTTACATCTATTTAATATAGGTATTACTTCTTCAAGGTGTACTCAATATTGGTGGACTGAAAAAATTAATAAATAATTTGTAAAGATGAGTACACGATGTTCAACGTAATGTTTGTGTGTAACCCTGCACCTAAGCTTCTCAGTCAAACTGATTAGCTCATCGTCTATTCACTTCTCTTGAGTCCGGGTACCAAGCATTAGAAACAAGCAACTTATCAGCTAAGTGTTTTAATTGCTTCGTGATTAACTTATACAGTGAAAGGCCAGGAATCTTAAAAGCCTGTCTTAAAGTGATCTGGCAACATTAACGAAAGAAAACATTATTTATCCATGTCTTAATCGCAGTCCATGTTTTAATTAAGTACGTTTCGATGTTTCGCTTATAAGAGTAAGATCCCAGAGCTGCCAGAGGTCACCTATTTTCTGATGAATGAAATGTGGACGATTGAGTAGAGTTAGTAAGTACTAAGAACACAAACATGTTTACTCGCTAACTTGCTTAGACCGCGAGTTTTGAGATATGGGGTAATGAAGGTACAAACATTACTTCTTACTTCACGTATTTTCTAATAAGTAATTTTCACGTATGTTGTAGGCAATATCCTCTATTCAAAATTGGCCGTAAGCAAGTTAGCGAGTAAGCATGTGTTCTTAGTACTTACTAACTCTACTCAATCGTCCACATTTCATTCATCAGAAATTAGGTGACGACTGGCAGCTCTGGATCTTAGACTATTTGTTACGACGCACGACGACCATGGTCACTGCGGGGCACTGGTAGTATTATTCCTATTAATATTATATATGTCAATGTTTGGATGTTTAAATGTTTGTTGCTCACCATAAGCAGCCCACTAAATGTTCCCATTGCTGGGACTTGCGAGGAGAGACTCAAGGCCATAATCCAGCAGTCTGGTCCAGTGCGGGTTGGTGGCATGACCTCGGAAGATTCTAGGTACATGTCGGTTTTCTCACGATGGTTTCCTTCACCGTATTAAGTTAGCAGCATTTTGCAAATTAATCCGACAGTGGTTCGTGTGGGATTTGATCCCGGGGGTCCGGATTTCTCCCGATTAGACCAGCCGCAACTGAATTACACCTTTTACATTTTTGATAGGAATCCGTGGTAACTCAGTGATATGAACGTCCGGTTTTACAAGAAGAAGGTCTTTGGTTCAAATCCCACCAACAGCAGAAGAGTGCAACGAACTTCCCATATATGTATGTAGTAATCTCCTGGGTATTTTCTAAACGAAAATTACACATGCAGACTTAAAATGTGTCTGCCTTATAAATCTGCTTGCGATAAATTTGATCGTTTCTAAAACGCAAGTAGGTAGTAAAAAATTTTGCAATATGCGTAAAAGGTCTACATAAAGTCGTCCCGGTAGCTTGAAATATCTGCGGACTGTAATCATCGTTTGGGAAAGGCTTCGGCGACACGTAGATCCCGGGCTTAGCGATCCATTTGTCCTCATCATGGCGCTGCGCTGCGCTGCCGACCGAAATCTGCTGGAAATCGACAATTTGAATATAATTATGCGGGTAGTTACACAATGCTCCCCTGCAAGTCTACCGTAATCGTAATCATATCCTACTAATATTAGATAAGGGATGATGACTGGCTCAAAAATATACAATTCTAAGTAGTTCGTCAGGTAGATTTTGAAAAAATATGGTACCTACACGTATTTTTTGTTTTATCACATGACTAAAATCGACAAAGATATAGACCATCAAACTTCCGGGGTTGTGTTTCGTATCGTGTGTCCGGTTGTGACGTCAAGCCTACATAAAAATCGGAAATAGACGTGACGTCAGGCGAAACTTCTGAGCACTACCTACATCTTCGTATTTTTTTGTTTTTGAAACAACATAAAAAATAAGTGTACATGAAGTATTTTTTAATAATCTGACGGACTAATTCGTTTTTTAGTCATCATGTCTATTGCCAAAGTTGGGATATTTGGATGTTTGTTGCTCAATCACGTCGGAACGTTTGAACGGATCGGCTTGAAATTCGGAACATGGATTAAAGTTTGGAATAAATTTACAAATATAGGCACTTTTTATCACGGGAAAGTAACGGAAACAAGAGCTACGCGGGAAAAACCAAGAAGGTCTGCTAGTGATACTTAAAATAATGTGTATAATTTGGTCCTATTTGAGAGAAAGGTAGTGTTACTTATATTTCGATTAATTGTCTCATTATTGCTTTTTTTTAAACACCTTTTTTTTTTTTGCATAAAGAGTGACGAGACGAGCAGGACATGTGACTGATGATGAGCAACAGTGCCTGCAGATGCCTGCCACGTAACAACACAGTGACACGCAGCTTTTGGAACATGAAGAGTCCAAATCATTACCTACCACTACTACTACTACTAGCACTGCACTGCGCTCGTCACCCAGATATCTAAGTTGTTATATCTCTAAGCCCTGTAATTTCTCTGGAAACATTACCCTTCAAACCGGAACACAGTAATGTTTGCACATTACTGCTTGGCGGTAGAATAACTGGCAAAGGTGTCCTACCACTACAAACATTACCCGGGTAAAGCCTCGGGCCGTTAGCTTTCTTATGAAAATAGTTTATAAAAAAATCTTACAACTGATTGTACATTTGCAATCAATGTATCAACATATCTGTCTTTCGTCGTTTCAGGCCATGACGGTCGTTCGCTACTAGTATTATGGGATATTGGCCATTTGCTATGGTGGAGCGAGTTCCCGATAATACGACGCAGTTTCTGGCTCCAAATTCACGGGCAAACGTACCCGTTGCTTAGTTTGCACACATTGAAAAAATATACGCGAGTATTAATTTGGCTATAATTGTTCGATTTCAAGTCTACCCGAGCTCTGAGCCATCTGACTCGCACGGGACGTCTACTCTCTTTCTACGAAAAACGTAATTTCGAAATAAAGGGCCAATTTTCACGGAGCGGATTCCAACCGCGACCGCGCGCGGGCGCGGCATCGCGCCGCGCAACGGTTTTGTTTCAATACTCACGAGACCGCAGGTTTTCGCGGTTTCTACTACGGAAAGCTACTGCGCAAGAACCGCGCGCAACCACGCGGGCGCCGCGGCCATAAACCGCGTCGTGAGTTTTGAATTCAATTTGACACACAAATCTGCCGCGACGCGCGCGGGCGCGGTTGGCAACCGCTCCGTGAAAACCGGCTCCAACTCCGCTTCTACTTATTGTCTGATCGAACAGTATTTGACGTTTAAATGTTCTAAGCCTACTCTAATCATTGGTCTTTAAATCAGAACACAGCAATGTTTGCACACTACTGCTTGCCAGCAGAATAAAAAATAAAAATAAAAAAAAAATGTTTCAATAATAACAGATCTTAACTATACAATATTTTCTTTCAGCTATAAACAGAATAACTGGCAGAATAATAAATAACTTTAAAATAGACTTTGCACATGTATGATTGTCCAACCAATTATTTATTTGCTACGAGCTACGCTCATGCTACGAGTTATGTGCTACGTGGCAATGCAGCTACATACCTAGTGGTAAGAAGGCATCCATAAATTACGTGTGATAATGTTGACGATATTTGGATATCCTCCTCTCTTGGTGAGATTTTGTTCCCCCCTCACCTGGGAATTTTATACATTTCTTACTCAATTTCTTACCAGTTTTCTGACTTAAGATACATATTTTTTACGAAAAAAATGACGTGAGATTTGCGCGAGATCACCCCCTCCCCCACGTGAGATTTGACTCAGTCCCCTACCCGCTTGAACACTTCACGTAATTAATGGACGCCCGATTTCGTAAGCATTGAGCAAAGCCAAAAAAAATTGTTATGTAACACAGTTTTTTCAAAAATTCTATAATTTTAAGAAATATATTTAAAAAATATTTGTTAATTAGGCATATAAGTACTGAAATTTTTTAGACAACCCATTTGCGATACATTTGTTGACATATTAAATTGAATAATATGATTATAATAATATACTTTTCATCCCATAACCAGCTCGGAGATGGTCGTTGTATAGCGGGATCTTAGACTATATAAAAAGTATACATCTAGAAATATCGAAACATTAAAAGATTCACACAACAAAAGTTTGACAATTTAACAATTCAAACTAAATATAGAATACTCTACATTTTATCGTACGTACCTACTGAATATTCAGGCGGTAAACTAAGTTATTGAAATCCATCTCGGCTTGTTATCCGCACGTCTGCATTTGATATGCGTCTCATGCCAACACGTTACCTATACGTCATATACGAGTACGTACAGTACGTATATACGTCATACCTATAGATACAAGTATCGTAGGTCGTCGACATCTTCAACCCTTCCGCGTTGGCAGCTGAAAACTAACCTTCGACTAATAGAAGCATGGATCATATTGCTTTGACGGAAAGTGTTGAAATTCGGTTTAGTATTACTGAACCGCAAAATGATGTCATTTATAGTTTGTACTTGAAGCTAAATTAAAATTGCTCATAATTTTGTTGGTACGAAGTAAAAATTCAGTGTCCAAGAATTTTAGGAAAAGCCATCATGGCTCAGTGATAAAGTATAACAATAAAAGATTTTAAACATTATTAAACCATTTAGCAGCCCTAAAAGTTTTAAGTTTTCTAGCTCTATTTTGCTAATTTTATAGGATAATATAAAAATATTAACAAAATATGGTTAATTAATTAATTTTGGTGAAAATAGCGCGCGCGAAAAGAGCGCCATAATATAAGTTCTAAAATCTTAGAAAGTAGTTTTTGCATTTTACGAGTACTTGCTTGTAAATAAATTAAAACACATTGTTACGAGTTTCATAACTCCGCATGTTATCTTCGAAGTTATTAAATTTGAATAATCTCAACGCGCTGGAGTTTCAAACTACATTAAAGATAAGGTAAAAACTAATTTCACAGCGAATAATATACTTGTACAACTATTACAATTTTACTTTATTGAGCCTACAATGAAAATTTTAATTAAAATTAAAAAAACGTAAAAAGAAACAAGTAGATATTACGTTATCTCAGTTGCTTAAATTATTGACGTGATAACGTCTTATAATTCGATGAAGCCGGCTGCACGCCCACAAAACATGACGTCATGTACCGTTACCGTCGGTCGTTACCTCGCCGCATGTTTTTTACAGTTGTATTAATTATTTCGACCAGTAGTTCAAGCGGGGATGTAGCTCAGTGGTAGAGCGTTCGCTTTGCATGTGAAATGCCCCGGGTTCGATCCCCGGCATCTAAAAGCTTTTTTGCATTGTTTTGATTGAAAATGACTAAATTCTACTGATTACTTTTTACATACAAATCTATTAAAAAAATGAAATTAAAATTTTCTTTTGAAAAATGCTACCATTCCATCAGTATTTTCTTAAGACGTTGTCACGTTCTATCGTCAGTAAACCGACTTTACAGACAAACATTTTTTTAAAATATATTTCATGTATATTCAAATTGAACTAGAAAGTTTTTTACTTAATTCATTGAAGTACAATAAAGCTCAAATTCGGTTTTGTTTAAAATGTTGTGTGAGGAATATTATTATTTACCAAATATAATTGAGTAATTTATTTGTTACAGACTATAATCTACGACTATAAGTTATGCCTAGCCACACTAGTTTGGTTTTTCAAGCTAGGATAGCAACCAGGTACTTCTAGCTTCCTGTAGAGAAAACTAGCGTTGTCTACACGAAGCTAGAAGCACTGGCTTGCTAACACTAGCTTGAAAAACTAGATTCGTGTAGCTCGGGCATTACGGCTGGTCTAGTCGAGAGAACGGCGTCTGCCAATTCGGAGCCCCGGGTTCAAATCCCAAGCGCACCACGATATTTTCGAAGCGTGCGTAAAACCGGTTGCTTAAAAACGGCGAAGGAAACATCATAAGGAAAACGAGATTCACATAGAATCTTTCGGGTTTTTTTATCATCCATCACCCGCACTGGGCTGGGTTGATGATAATTTTAAACACAATTTGGTTACTTATACATAATTATATACCTATGATAGAAAATGCACCCTAGCATTGAGCTTTCTGTTTGTACATTATTTTTGTTATTGTGCAATAAATATTAAATAAATAAATACACATATTTTATCCTGGGAAAATAACGGGATCCTACGCGGATAAAAGCGCGGGCTGCTGCTAGTATTAGTTTAATGTTTGATAATGTTTTAGTCGCTCATAACCACCATGATGGCGTTAGCTCGAATTTCTTGGAAGCGATAAATTAGGTGCCGCATTCAGCCCACTTTACGTAATAAAACGAGCATAGGTTAATCAAGCGGCAGAGTTTCGCTGATATACCGACCGAGTTTCATTCACAACCCAAATTAACAGCTGTTATATACGTTTCAATTTCTTTCTTACTTTTTTTTTATAGTATAGAGTGATGAGACGAGCAGGACATGAGCTAGATGGTAAGCAACATGCCTGGCAATATAACAGCACTGTGACACGCAGCTATAGGAACATGAACAGTCCAAATCATTACCTAGTACTGCACTGCGCTCGTCACCCAGAGATCTAAGATATTATATCTCTATAGGCGAATATTCGTGTTGGCGCGATGAGTGTGCCCGGGTCCATCGTGTCATCGCAATGTATTCGGGCCACCGAGCATCGGAGAGCTTTTGGTAAACTGGCGCGAATCATAAGGATTTGTCGCGACAATATTCGCTTGACCTATGTCAATCCAAAATCAAAATTCATTTATTTCAGGTAAGGTTCCCCATAAATTATACAATTAATTTCAAACATCACAAAAGTAATGTTAGTAAAGTAAAGTAACTTATAGTCCAGTAACTTTATACATTACAGTATGCGTTAAATCCGGTAGATCTGATTTTTTGCAGACTTGTTTATGATGTCGGCCTAATGATTAATCCAAGTTTGTGACCTCGAGCGTCGAACGTAACTTTGTCAAAAATCGATAAAACCGCGAAAAAACTGTTTATTTTTCAAATTTTTGCGATTATTACCCCAAAAGACTATTTTTGAAAAACTTTTCTTATGACGTGTATAAAGAAGACTAGATTTTCTACAATATGATACTAGAACTGTCTCTGTATACCCAATAGTTTCTGAGAATAAATCTTACAAAGTTTATAATTTTTTTCAAACTTCGCAATTTTTCGCAATATTTTAACTCGTCCTACTTGACCACTTTATGGCACAGTTACTGCGGTTTTTAACCCCCGACCAAAAAAAAAGGTGTTATAAGTTTGACGTCGAAGTCTGTCTGTCTATCAGACAGACACACATTGGTAATTAATGATGCGATCTTTAGTATTTCAAAGCCAGATGATGACATACGTAAAAATCAAGGAAATTATATGCGGTTGCTGCGGTTAAGTCAGATATCATAATTTCCATTCCTGTGCTGTAGGTACATGAGAAAAATAAAGTGAAATTATAATTGTTGGTGAGCGGTGGACTGTAACTAGCTGGTGAATATAGGAAATGAGAAAGGCGCACAATGATAGTAAAAGTATTAAAATGATTTACAAAATTTAACCAAAACGCTCCGTAACCAAGGTAACTAAAGCAACAACTAAACTTACAGGAAAAATATAATATAAAATACAATTAAATAAAGAAAAAGAAAATGTTCCAACCAATCGTCAACAATTACGTGTATTACTCACGGCAGTCTCCCTGCGCCTGCGGTAAGAAGAGATCACTTTCCAGAATACTTACATCGTTCGGTTTCTATTAATAGTAGTCATCTACCATCTCCTCATTCTATTGTTTTTCATACTATTTCGTAAATGATACACGTACAATTGTAATAAATGATAGTTTACTGACATATAATGCATAACCACTATTTCCTCCATTTTTAAATTATTGCCTACGTCTCGACGCACAACAATCTGAACAACCCTATCCGGCACAATACCTTTGATTATTTACTTGTCTAGATGACACGTTACGCTGTAACTGCTGTAATTTTGGTGTTTCTACGCTCGAGCGGTCTATCTAGACAAGTAAATTATCAAAGTACAATACATCGCGCCAACTCTACACGAATCTTCGCCCGCTAATGTAGACAAGAACATCGCCTTGGTCCGAATACGATGTTTTTGTCGCGCCAACACGTTACGAATATTCGCCGCTAGTGAAACCTCACATATGCGGATAAGACAAAAACCGAGAGGTTTGATTCCGTGTCGAGATCAATCCAATTGCGTTGTGGACCAGGGTCCTGATCAAGTCAGTACCCTGTAAGATTCAGTTGTAGGTTGAAGGAGGTCACTAGAATGACTTTTGGAGAGTTATATATGTATTATTTAAGGGAGTTCATTTATTGAATAACAATTCTCTAGTGTACTTACTGTATTCTTATTGCTTGTGTATTTATTAACAAATGTTAGCTTCAGCCGACGCGCTCGAATAGTGTTTCGAACTTTTGTCTAAATTAATAAAATCCATTAGCTTTATATTTTCCTCAAAATCGTACAGGTTGAAATATTTATAATTCAAAGTTATCGGATCCAGACGTTTAGAAGCCGGTCGTCGTGCATTAATAACGTGCATTTCCTCCTCACATGTAGTATGTTTATGCCGACCACATCAGCAAGGAACAGAGTTAGTATATTCATCTCATTTTTTAAATTAAACATCTACTTTGTTTTGGCTTTGTTTTAAGTGATTTTTAACAATGACCGCTCACACCGAATGTTGCCGACAGCTAAAAATCCACATGATGAAGTTGGCAGACTACTGTCTCTTCAGAGTCCATTTTTTCTGTTGAAGTTTGCTGCAGGTTTTTTTTTAAAGATAGGTCTTTTTGGCTGTTGGACTCAAGTTCCCTTTACTACTTAGCCATCTTTGGTCTAGCGTAGAAGGAGCGTTTATTAACGTTCATAATACTTCTTAAAAAAAAACTACTTGCCCTGCGTACATAAATACACACAGTTTTTGATGAACTATCAAGTTATATCTTGTCTGGAATCTTAGCAGTCTGGTGCGTGATAGCACCGTGAGACAAACCTTTTTCAGGAAGATCTTTAAATGTTCGTTAAGTTCAGATCAGTCACTCTTCAAGTATTAGATTACTTGGTATTCTTTATTGCTGTTACCGTTCAGTTATTTGTCTTTTATTTAGGTATTTATCATCTTGTTAGTTAGTATATATGTTTATTATGTATATATATATGATTAGTTTTATTTATTAGTGTATTATAATATTGTGTAGCTAAGTATTTGTATGTAATGTTATTAGAATGTACGTTTATCTCGTAGTAATAGTCTTTGTTGCGCACCACGCTCTTAGTTTCACCATCATTTTGTCCACCCCAAGGTTGCCTGGAAGAAATCGCTTTCAGCGATAAGGCCGCCAGCTGTTTCACAAGATTTACTGTTTTCCATATGTGTTATTTTTTAAGTTGTGAACAATAAATAATTTTCATTCATTCATTCATTCATTCTTAGTTATAATTTCCGTGACATGCTGCAGGTATTCAATACCCGGATGGAATTATAAAAATAAAAACAATTGTATATTATTATAAATACAACTGTATATTATACACGTTACATTACACTTGGTTTTATTGAATGTGAAATTTCACCAACAAAATTTAACATTCCCGCCATCTTTGGCGAAATCGTGAAGTATCTTTGACAGTATTTGCGTTCTGAAAACATCATGATGTTATTCTGAAATTTGCCCCAATTTAAATCGTGTTGATCTGTGTTGAATTATCTTTGGTTTTGATTGAGTGTGTGTATGTGAATATGTATAAGGAATGTGTAAAGTAACGACTGGTCTAGTCGGAAGAACGGCAATTGCCGATCTGGAGGTTCTGATTCGAATCCCACGCGCACTATTGTATCTACGAAATCATGTACGTAATGCTGCTAACTAAAACTTAAAAATGTAGAAAGAAAATATCGCGAAGTAAGCGATACATTTGTTCACAGAATCTAGATCACGCGTTAGTTACTAATTCGCACTGGGCCAGCTTGGTGGATTATGATTTTGATTCTGTTTTTGAGAGAGCAGGCCCCAGCAGTGAGAAAATTTAGTCGCCTGTCTATGCATGTACAAAATGAGTGTCTTTGCGAAGAAGCTTGTGTGTCTCAGATCTTTCTATACGTCGCACTGCGTCAACACATTTAATCAACCTTATACCCGAGTTTAAAAATACACATACTGGTAACCCTCTTGGGTAGCAGGCAATAACGTACGACACGACTATCAGGTAAGATTTTCAGGGTATCGTATCGTAACAAAATCAAAGTGAATTAATTAAATGCTTTCCCACAGCAATAAATACATTTATCACTCTCTGTCAATCTGTCAATGTGTTCTGTCAATGAATGTAGTCACTGTCTCTACCAAATATTGCCCAAGGCTTGTCGGTAACAGAGCGAAGGCCGTTACAAAATCCTAATAAACTTGGAGATACACAATATTCTGTTCATTTGGCATGGTTACAGATAACCATTAACCGTTATCACCTCCCTGAAACAGTATCCCTTCAGCAGCCCTTCATTAAAATACCGTAAAAGGTGAGTGCCGATTCGAGATGCCGAGGTGTCACATTTACGAGACATTTTTACGCTAAATTATCGCCAAAATGTTCTCGCGAGGGCAAAATGAACCTTGAGAGGAATCAGCGTTTTAAATAGATTGTTTGGGCTAAAGAGGGACGAACTGCGAAAGTATAATCAAGGGCAATAAGATTAATTGGATTGTGAGAGTAATGGATTTTCTGTGCGTTAATTTATTTATCAAGACCACGGTCTTTGCTAAGTTCTTGTTCATTTTGTTAGAAGACAAGTTTGGTTGACTTACTTAAAATGTTTACTTACAGCGAGAAGTACAAAACAATTAAAAAAAGGTTTGGGAAAGACGTTTCAAAATCCTCGGAACGTTGCTTGTTCACTCCTTTGTTCGGAAACACTTTGAAGGCATGAACATCGTAGAAAGATGCAAGTTTATCGGTTTTTAATCGGGTACTTTTACAATGTGATCTGGATGCCACCTTGCCATTTTTCTATCGGGCTGCTAAATGTTTGAACAAGCAAAATCATTTCATAGTTGATCTAAACAAATCGTCTGAACCCAGATGGCAGCAAGAGAAAAACAACATAATTAAATAGGAATAGAAGTTTGGTGAAGCTTGCATTTTTTAAACAGGATTGTTCTACCTAAAAATAGAATATTCTATTGACTTTCATTTTGCAGAGGCTAGATAAGTCTCAGATGTTGACTTTTCCTCGTAGATCTAGGAACTAACCGTGGGAAATGTTTCGCTGGGAATGGACATTATAGCGAATAAAATTCACAAACGAAAATAAAAGCAATATCGGTGTCGTTGTAATGGTAAGGCAAAGGGTTTAGGAATTTGTTCGGTTTTCCGCCAATTTCCCTTTGTTGATACACGATCCGACAGGAGGGGAGAGGGGGGGGGAGGGTGACAAACCATCCAGAATGGAAGACCTTGATGGCTTTGAGAATTTCTTTGAGTTTTCAAAGTTGTTATATGGAAACGAAAGCTGTATTTATGGAAATGGCTACACCAACGAGGAAAATATGAAAATATTAGCAATGCCCCGCGATTTCACCCGCGCAGTTACCAATCACGTTATTTTCCGGGGATAAAAGATAACCTATGTGATATTCCAGACTATTATCTCTCCACTAGCTGCGCCCCACGGCTCCACTCGCGTTGTTCCCGTTCCCGTTATTTTTGCGAGATGAAAAGTAGCCTATGTTATTCCAGTCTATCTATCTTTGTTCCAAATTTCGACACGATACGTTAAGATCTTACGACGTGATTGAGCAACAAACATTTAAGCATACAAACTTTCGCATTTACAAAATTAGTCCCTACTAATATTGTAAATGAGAAAGTTTGTATGTTTATAGGGTTTAAGGATATCCTAAATATCATTCAGATCCCTACAGGAGTTTTTGCGTGACCGAGTAACAAACATACATCCATCCTCATAAACTTTCGCGTTTATAAATAGTTTATAATTAGTAACATTTGAAAACTTAGCTGCAGGCTTGTTATTTCTATGAAAGTTGCAGGCACTTTCTATGATATTTGATAAAGCAATTTGCTAAAAAATGCATCCACCAACCCGCACTGGGCCAGCGTGGTGGATTGATTGCCTTGCGGGAGAAGCAAGAGTCCCAGCAGTGTGAACATTTAGTGGGCTGCTGATTGTAGATGTATTTAGTGGAACATTTTTGCTTATGTTAAAAAAGTCCGTTCTGTTCTTTTATTACGCTACGTAATAAAAATGCAAATACAAATAATACTCACGATAGTTCACTTGATTGGCTCAGATTTTAAGCTAAAACTTGACGTGAGCCAAGTTGTGTTAGAAAATGATTACTAAAAGTTTGTAACATATTGTTGCATAAGCAGTCTTCTTAATATTCACACCGTTTTTTTAACTTCTGTAGGTTTACACTTAAACGCCATCTCGCCTGATGCTATTAAACGGTCTACGATGATATTAAACGGTCTACTATGGAGCGTGCTTACCTAGAAAAAAAAAAAACGGATTATCTCTCGATTTTAAGACATCAACATTGTAACCATCTCATCGTGAAAAACCCACTCATTTCATTTCTTCTTATCATTCCCGAGCGTTTCTTATTATTCACAGGCATTTCTTATCATTCCCGAGCGTGACGCTAGAATTCAATTCACAGCCCGCGAAAAATCTGTCTGTGGCGCGCCAAAAAAGATTTCACTTCAAAAAGACAAAATGGAAAAAAGTTCACGTGGTCCGATTGATCGAACCAACGGGGAAAAAAGTTCACGTGGTCCGATTGATCGAACCAAAGGGAAAAAAAGTTCACGTGGTCCGATTGATCGAACCAAAGGGAAAAAAAAGTTCACGTGGTCCGATTGATCGAACCAACGGGGAAAAAAGTTCACGTGGTCCGATTGATCGAACCAAAGGGAAAAAAGTTCACGTGGTCCGATTGATCGAACCAAAGGGAAAAAAAAGTTCACGTGGTCCGATTGATCGAACCAACGGGGAAAAAAAGTTCACGTGGTCCGATTGATCGAACCAAAGGGAAAAAAAAGTTCACGTGGTCCGATTGATCGAACCAACGGGAAAAAAAAGTTCACGTGGTCCGATTGATCAAACCAACGGGAAAATAAAGTTAACGTGGTCCGATTGATCGAACTACGCTGTCGAACCACGTGGCCTGGAGGTAGATTATAGATATCAGTCGCACACTTACTCTCCCCGTTTGGAATCAGAGGCTTACACAACAAGGCTATAGCCAAGGCCATAAACCACAACGCTAGTCAAAAGCGGGTTGGCGATTGACGTACGTCCTCGAAAGAAGACTTTCACGGTCACGCGATCTTTTACTTCACCGTTAAAATACTAGTGCTGACAAATTTCTACAGGACTTTGAAAAATAAGTACTAAACTCTGCAGGCAGAATTTCAACCTACGCTACGATGTTCTTGTTCGATACTGAATGTATTTTACTTTAGTTGCGTTAACAATAATGTTAATATTGTTTGAAACCAAAATTAGAAAAATAAATTTTGATCAACACTTTTACACACAACACCAACTAACCCCAAACTAAGCAAAGCTAGTAGTGATATAGCTCGCTCCATCGTAGACTGCATCGTCGCTTAACATTAGGGTAGATGTCGGTCAAATGCAAACCTAAAACCTTTTAAATACCTACATACTTTTGATACATGAAACACCCTAACCATATTCCTGTTACACCTGTATTTTGTTTGTAGTGTATTTCACTATTAGTATTATTTTTAATACTGGGACTTGAGTCTAAATATGTGTCATATAAAAGAACAAGTATCTGATTATTTAAAGGAATGGGTATGACAGATAAAATTTTGTGTAGAGGGCGCCGGTGGGATACCATTCACTTCTACCCGCCATCTCAAAAGAGTTTTAGAGGGGTTGGCGCTATAAGTAGATGGAGCTCAGCCGTTGAAGAGCATTCCTTCGTGAAATTTTATATGGGAAACATCGAACAGTTGTCAATACAAATTCTTACATTTATTCAATTGGTTTACTTTTACTCAATTGATAACATTCCCGGCACACTTGTTTTGTGTTTCGTGTGTGTGAACGATACTAAATAAACTGGGGCTATTAATTTGCAGTGCAAACAAACCGCCACAACGAAATATTGTCAGATTATCGAATGCCGAGCTTCGGGAATGGAAATATTTCAATAAATGAAGTTATTACAAGAACAATAGTGATTACATAACCATCCATCCATTCACATTTATACTGATATTAATATGAACGCTCTCATTGTCAAATATTCTGTTAACATACCATTGTAGACGTACCTATGTAATATGTACATACTTAGTATGTGATTTAATTAAATATAAATGACCGATTTATGCGAGTTGTCTGATGACGATGTCTTGGATAGAGCGAAGTGGAGAAGAAATAGCAGGAAGGCTTACCCCACCACCATATGGGATATATAGCCAGGAAGTGAGAGAGAGAGATAAATGACCGATTTATAATTCGACTAGCAGTGCCCCGCGGTTGTAGCCGCGTAGTTAACGTAATTTTCCCAGGATACAGGATATGTGTTCTTTCAGACTATAATCTTACTATGTTCTAAATATAAGCTCGATCCGTTCATATGTTACGACGTGATTGAGTGAGTAACAAACATCCAAACATTGACATTTATAATATTAGTGAGAAGTAAGATAGGGTTATTTTAGTTCCGGTAGGGCTCTGTGCAGAGTTCGTTCAAAAAATTTCGACAAAATTTCAGTTTCATCTCGGCTTCTCATCCGATACCGATGTGTGGGTACATGTATGATCGGTGGGCCCCAAACTAAGCACAAAGCTTATATCCGATGGTCCGAGTGCTTAGAAACAATGTTCTATGTAAGAATAGAACAGTTACCTTATTATTAAATACATAATCGTTACCCTATTGTTACATAGTTATATTACTAGATTTTTTTTTTAAATAAAGAGTAACGAGACGAGCAGGACATGTGACTGATGGTAAGCAACATCCCTGCCACATAACAGCACAGTGACACACAGCTATTGGAACATGAAGAGTCCAAATCATTACCTAGCACTGCACTGCGCTTGTCACCCAGAGATCTAAGTTGTTATATCTCTAAGCCCTGTAATTTCTCTGGAAACATTGCCCTTCAAACCGGAACACAGTAATGTTTGCACATTACTGTTTGGCGGTAGAATAATTGGCAAAGGTGTGGTACTAAAGTATAGCAGTTAAAACGAAATGCAAAACATGAGAGTTAAACATTGTTAAAATCGTATGCACATACAAACATCAATAAAGATTTTTGTACTTGTATTAAAACTAAATAATTACGTAACTTCACCTACTGACCTACGGTCCTCGCGACTCTAAAGTCCATTACCCAAGAGACACAGAAGACTGTAATCCCTTTTAATTATTCCCCTACGCTGTTCCGTCTCATAAATAAGTCATAAGTGTGCAATAAAAGGCGTAATCGTCTCTTCTAATGGACTTATTAATTAGTACTACTCGTAAATAAGACTTGTTGAGTTTAAACGCTCACCGCCGAGAATTGCCAGGTAATTATGATAAAAGCAAAGCAAAGATGTACCTTTATTTGCCTGGTCTGGTCGCCAAGTTGGTACTAGTCTGCCTGCAAAGCCATGGGTCGTGGGTTCGATTCCCACACATATGTGTATAGAATTGAAATATTTGTACTGTGCCTAGGCGTTTTCTATATATAATAAGTACCTATGCATTTAAAATAAATAAGTGTTATCAATTGAGTAAAAGTAAACCAATTAAATAAATGTAAGAATTTATATTGACAGCTACTGTTCGATGTTTCCCATGTAAAATTTCACAAAGGAATGCTCTAAGCTAAGCCGTTGAGGCTTAGCTCCATCTACTTATAGCGCCAACCCCTCTAAAACTCATTTGAGATGGCGGGTAGAAGTGAATGGTAGGTATCCCACCGGTGCCCTCTACACTAAATTTTATCAGTCATACCTATTACCTATCTCTTTGAATAATCAGATACTTGTTCTTTTAAATGACACATATTTAGACTCAAATCCCAGTATTAAATATAATACTATAGTGAAACTAGCGGCCCGTTCCGGCTTCGCTCGGACATAACCTAGACAGTGTCTGCAGCGCCATCTACCGGGCTTATTTGTGAATTTAAACCATCTTCGAATACACACACAAAAAAAAAACCATTTAAATCGGTCCCGTCGTTTAGGAGTTCACTGTCAAATGATTAAATTACTAAAATGGCTATAAAAAATAGGGGTTAGTGATAAAAGGGTAAAAATTTTGGGTTGTATGTATTTTTAACGCCACATGATAAAAAAATAAAAACAAAAAAATTTGACCAAAAATTAAAAAAAATATGTTTGGGGTGAACAACCCCTAACACTTAGGGGTATGAAAAATAGCTAGTAGCCGATTCTCAGACCTACTGAATATGCATATAAAATTTGGTTAAAATCAGTAAAGCCGTTTCGGAGGAGTAAGGAAACAAACACTGTGACACGAGAATTTTATATATAAGAAAGATATACTACAAACAAATGTTATCACCTGTATTTTGTCGGCGCGGCTGCCAACCGCGCCCGCGCGCGGACGCGGCGCCGCGCCGCGTGACGGTTTTGTTTCAATACTCACGAGACCGCAGGTTTTCGCGGTTTCTGCTCCGGAAAGCTACTGCGCAAGAATCGCGCGCAGCCACGCGGGCGCCGCGTGGCTGCCGCAGCCGCCGCGGCTGTAAACCGCGTCGTGTGTATTGAATTCAATTTTATACGGAAATCTGCCGCGGCCGCGTGCGGCCGCGGTTGGCAGCCGCACCGTTTGAATCGGCTCTTAGTGTTCTGTACTTGTACTAATATTTATTCTGTGCCATAACTCAGCTCCAAAGATACTTAGAGCAAATCTGATTGCACAGATAGCATCAGGATATTTTATTGTTACAAGAAAGTGATAACGGATCTTTGGCCGCTAAAAAAAAAACGACGCCACGAGCCCATACAAAAGTACCCAAACCCCTTTTGTTCGCGATTAAGTAATGTGCAATGTTTTTAATATAGTTACAATTTCGCGCATCCAAAAGATATTTTTATAAGAACCGAAAGTTTTTCCACAGAAATTATAACCAAAACTTGTTCTTCACTAAATACAGAGAGCGACCTTCTTGGCACAGTACAGGTGAACTGCGTTACTTTGTTTTTCTACGAACATTTTACTCTGTGGGATTTTCACCCTCTATTCTATCTTATTGGATGGAATAATTAAAAACTTTCTTGTAAAAGTCAATTAAAGTGTTTTTCGAACTAGGTCGCTAGTAATGGAAAGAAGTAGCTAATTACTCATTTATTTCACGATGTTTATTTCTCTTCTATTTAAAACGAACACTAAGTGAAATAAAGATAAGGCACAATCTTAAAGTATAGTACCAATCGTCGTCTAAAAACATACTTTTTCAGGCAACTAAGTGATGGAAAAGGAGTTTTGGTATCCCCCGAGGGGTTCTCCTGCCGAGATCCTTCCCGCCTCGACAATGTCTCTCAGCCCACCTCAGTCGCCGTGGTCTGGTCATCGACGGTGAATCGAACAGGAAACCGAAGGTCCGTCACCGCTCGTCTAAACTTTGCATCTAAGTCGACGACCTTGCGACCATGTAGATTGCGCGGTGTTTCGGCTCTGGCGCAACTGCGGTGGGCTACGAAGTTGGGAGGCATCGTGGCTGTGTGGTGGACGCTGCGTAAGGAGAGTACCTGGCGGTAATATGGTGCGCCGCTCTTCCTGTCTGCGGCGGCCTTGACGGAGTCGCTACCGTTAAATAGCGAACGCGTTGAGGCTGCGACGAGGAGTGACAGTATTTCACTGCACCACTCCCTCCGTCCCCCACAGTGGAAAAGTAGTAAGCGGCGGGACTACAGACCTGACTCGTCGCGGGGAACCCAGCGTGTCCAGACGTGCCGCGGCGGAATGGTTTCCAAGGTGGCCACGGCACGTCTTGGGTTCAGGTGCTCCCGTGACGGGGCTTTGCCTCTGAGGCTAGTAATAAGGGTGTACCCCAGAGAAAGGCCCGGTGACAGACAAGCCGCGGTGGGTTCGCGGAAGAATGCTAGAGTGTTCCCACCGTAAGCGGCAAAATGCACGTGGATGGTTTGTTGGTAGGGACACCATGTTTGTCCATGCCGCATAGTCCAACATAACCCGACCATCTACCCCAGGCGGAGATGGTCCTTCTTTGTAAAGAACTTATACAACAACTACTTACAAGTAACAAGTACAAGTACTACATACTTGTAACAAGTTATACTACTTAGTATACTTGTATTTGTTGTTACAAGTTATACTACTAAGTTATACTCCGCTAAGTAATGATGTTTTATATTTTTACGAAATCCTACAAATAATATCCATGATAACAGAATTGTTTTACAAAACACAATATAAGTTGGTAACGTAACTCATTTATAAGATTAAGTACTTTACCTAAAACATTTTGCGATTTTGCAATTGAACTTCATGACGGGAAGGGATTTAATTTAATTTGGCTCGTACCGCTCTCCGCATAAAACCTGGAGCCATCGCCATTTTGATTAATATGTCCATCATTCAGAAAAAACCGTTTTGGGGAAGATTTTACTCCGAAATTGGTCCATGCTGGAATATAATTTTAATTTATTTTGTGACCCTGGTCACATGAAACGCACGTTTGTGTTGTGCAAGTCATTATGAATATTTTAGGCTAAGGTCATTGATATAACTAAGTAAAGGAAGATAAGGTACGTGCTAATATAAAGACAGCATAATGTGGCGAAAATTTCACACAAGCATACGCAATGTGCACACAGCTTCACTTCAATCGTGAGATACGTTTAAATGAATGACAAAGACATCATGACAAGTAGGCAGTTGACACGAATGAGATAGCTATATACATCACATTTGTTTAGATATTTTTTTCGACAAGAATAGAAAGACATACGCATGTACTGGCGTGAAAGAGACAAAATAGCCGGAACTAAGATATCGCCGGTCGTGTTGTACTCTTACGCTGTATGTATATCTGTCCCTTTTACAAATGGCAAATTGTTTACAACAGATAACAGAAAAAATATTTTAGATGAAATAATCATTGAACTGTTTTGGAAATAATTTTGTGTACTTGCGCATGAAAACTGACACCATGGAACTTGTTCTTGGTCTTTGCAACTATTTGTACACCTTGTAAAAGCACAATAAGGAACTATCACGGCTTATATCGGATTTATTTTAATTATTAGCGAACGTCCACTCAACTTGAGGCTCCTGTTGCGACTGAGACTCAATCAGGAGACGTCACCTGATTTTGCATTGCCATCGTAGAAGAGCGCGTGCCGCTTCTTAGTGTTTTAAGAGTTCAATGGCTAAGGTTGATTCAGTTCTGATGTTTTTATTTTGATATTTGTAAATGCATAATTGTGGCGGATGGAGATACCACCAAAACATAATATAATAGATATCTGAACGATGAACGCACAAGTGTTTAGTCTTTCAAGTCGGACCCACCACTCAGTGCTTTCTAAAACTCTCTCTAATCTCGTTTTACAAAACTACTCATCAACATCTCTACTTTTCAAACTACTCATCATTTGTTGTAAACAAAGACAAAGTCAAACTCAAAGCCAGACACGATAGATATAGAAAAACAGTGATATTTTATGTAAGAAAGAACTGCAAATAATTTAATTAATTAAATAATGCTGTTAATTTGTAATTACAAATAGACACTTCAATTATATATATATATGTATATCAATTTTATAGATATGTACAGAAAATATAAATTTGTGAGTCTTAATTATGTCGCAACGCCTGAAGGGATCGGATTGAAATTTGAAAATGACTTAGATTATATATTATACAGCCTGGGATAGCACCTGTGCTACTTTTTACATTACGGTAAGATAATGGGAAGGGGAGCTACACGGGTTAACCTGCGGGGTGCTGCTAGTATGTAAATGTTATGGGTAATGTGTACAAATCAGGTGTTGTAGACTAAAAATAAATAACTAGGCAATGCATAAAACACCTGGGGCGTCCGGGCAATGTATGAAATATTAAAAATGTTAATGTCCATTAAGTTAATTAATGATATACAATTCTTAGGGATTGTATAGAATACCTGGTGTTCCACCGGCAATGTGTAGAATGAATAGATCTTAGTTTATATTTATCAATGTTATGTATAGCCCGACACGGAGGACCCCGACTCCACCTAGTCTTGTCGCTACCCCTGAAAAAGAGTGTACCTATTAAAAAATGCGGGAGCTAGAAGCTCAATGGAGGTCCTGAGTATGGAGAAGCAACACTCAGGGCTGACCGCAGAGCTTCTAGCGGGAGCCCACCCGGAGGCAAATCTCAGTGATAGACCCTTACGTCTTTTACGTACATTCCCGGCTACGCTATCGATATTATATAGAATACCTAGGCAATTTATAAAATAAATAATATTTCATGCATTAAAAAATAAAAAATAAAATAAAATAAATTTATTTCAATAAAAATAGGTCTTAACTATACAATATTTTCTTACTTCTATAAACAGGTAGATTCTTTTTGTTTGCCTGAACTAGGTAGAACCTGTGTTTCAGGCGACACCTACATGCATTACCTACATGTTTTAGGTATTCTAGATATATCTTAGGTACTGTATGGAATATCCGATTATACAGATTGCCGGTAACGTATACACTAAACTGACAGGGCCGTACGTTATCATTGTTCCCGCCACTCATATAAAAAGGGACCGGTCCCGTACATTATCCCGAGTCCCAAGGACTTTTTTAACTTTTATAGATTTACACTTGACGCAATCTCGCCTGATGTTAGCCGACGATGCGGTCTACGATTAAGCGTACTTAACTAGAAGAAACCGAATCACTCTCGATTTAACTAACGGGAAAACTCACTCAGGCATCGCAATCCACAGCCTAGACGTTATTTTTTTGTGGTATAAAGTGACAAGACGAGAAGTACCTGCATGTGCCTGATGGTAAGTAACACGTCTGCCTAAAATTGTATCCGATAAAAAACCGATAAGCTAGCAATTTTGCGGCGATGTTCAAGACCTTGAAGTATTTTACGTGCAAGGGTGTCGTTGCCTATGAGCCTTTTAGCACGTCTCTCGATCGATTCCAGAATCTCCATCTGGTATAAAGTACAAACTTAGACGATCCATCCCATTTTTGCGGTTCCGTTGTGTCTGCATACACTGTCATATATAAATTGTACGTACTTTGTAAACTCAACCAACAAACAACAATGTTTTACAGTACATGACGTCATTAACCACTGGAAGTTTATAGCAGAGCAGGAGTAATGTGAACTACTATGGTCGAGCTACACCAATAAACTAGAGGGGCATTATGGAACAGCTCACTGGAGCGAACTGTGCTTTTAGTGCGAATTTTGACAGTTAATGGTAACAAAATTCGTTTCGTTAGGTCTTATGTAATTTACGACAGTGCTGCTCCAAAACTAGCAGGACCTAAAGCAGCACTATCTCTATCCCATATAAACTAATGATACGAAAGTTGAAACTGTTAACATTGTATTTATGGTATTATTGTAGATGACCAGTTTTTCCAGCTCTTTGACTGTCTGAAACTGTTTCTGAAACTTTGTGGTGTATTTGTTCTGTATCGTTGAATGAATTGTGTTTGTTTCTCATTACTTTTTTTAAACGTTTACGGCTATTTATTCTGTCTATAATATACATATTATGTACAGATAATGTGTCTAAATGACACATTCGCTTACAATGGTGTAAAAAATAATTAATTTTCATGCGTTTTTTTTTATTTGAAACACTTCGGAGCGGATGCAACTGACCTATATGATCGAATACCACCTTGCATTTTTTTCTATCAGACTGCTCGTAGCTCGAAAAAGCAACATCGTTTTATGGTTGACATCCCAAAGACTTGAACGAAGATGTTTGACTCTACTTTTGTTATTAGAACGTCTAGGCTGTGAAATGAGTTGCTTGCGTGGGGTTTTCTCGATGGTTGAAAGCTTGATGTCTTCCAATCCAGAGTGAATTGGTATCTGCTAGGTAAGCACGTTCCATCTTAAACCGCACCGTCGCTCACCGCACAATCAGAGGAGATGGCGGTCAAAGGTAAACCTGCAAAATATAAAAAAAACATTAATTCTAAACTCCGTGGTTCTCATTCTCATCTACAGCAATTTGGTTATCGACATTAATATCTTTCAGCGCTGTATTTTCTAGGAAAACATCTAAAACGCTGAAATACATCTTGAAAATACAATCCAACCGAGAGTCGTGGCTGTAGCTGCGAACGCCGCCGTCGGAGCGCGGGATATTTTGCGCGGAGTAAAATAAATCCCGGTTCGGCCTCGACCGCGATATCGCTATGAGATCCTCCGCGGTATCAACCACGCTCGAGTTATGTTCTAACAGGGCTGTCGATACTTTGTTTAATGGTATTAATAAAAATTGGCTCTCATAGATACTGTCAATAGAAGTGAGAACATCGATTTAAAATATAAACCCATGATGTTCCCAAACTTCACACGGAATTGTCATCGTTGGGAAGATATCGTCCGGACGGTTTTAGGTTTTTACCTATCACTATTCGTTGTCAACAATCAAAATAAGTAGAACCACAGCATACCTCGCCGCTAGCGATTCTAAGGGAGTTGATTGGTGATGTGTAACTTACGTTACACAGAAAGACGCAGTTTGATACCAATTTCAAGGTGCTCTGCAGGCCAACTACGAAGTCCGATAAACGATATATCGGCCGAACTTATGGACTTTTCCTACCTCGAAAGACAATCTGTCGGTTGATAGGATCGGCTGTTTCGTTCGATTCGACCCTCATCCGACCTAAGTCTATAACTTCCGACCGAGATGTATCGATCTGACTGTTTTTCGTGGTAGGCTACAATCTGATTCAGCTGTCGTTCGAATCCGATCATTCGGAGTTTGTTTTCGTAGTAGACCTGCAGGGCACATCTAATGGTTTACATCGATGAGCGAGTTGTTGTATAGTATTAAACTCCAGTAGTACATCAACTGTATAGCTACATACATACTGATGTCATGTTTAAAGAATCTTTCGTAGCGTCGGAGCAGCAGAGTGGGATGGACCCGTTAGATGCTAGATGGGTGAAATCTTGTGAGTTCTTAACACCGACATGCGTAATAGTATCTGTGGCTGTGCAGGTGACGTATTGCGCACCATTAATGCTGTTTAATTAATGCCATCTCCGGATCTCTGGATCTCCGGAGACCCCGGGTTCAAACCCCACACGCACCACTGTCTTTTCGAAGTCATGTGCGTAATGCCGCTAACTTAAAAAACGGTGAAGGAAAACATCGTGAGGAAACCGACATGTACCTACCTAGAATCTTTCGAAGTCATGTGTCATCCACCAACCCGCACTGGGCCAGCGTGGTGGATTATGGCCTTAACTCTCTCCTTGCGAGAGAAGGCCCCGAGTCCCAGCAGTGTGAACGTTTAGTGGGCTGTTGATGTTGTTGAATGCTGTTTGAAACAAAATCTCTACGTTATAAGTTTTCACTACTATCACCAGTCCCAATGAATGCCATCTTTTTCTTGGTCACGATTGGGCGCTCCTAATATCTGGACGTCTACTACTCTCTTCTCTCTTTCTACGAATAACGTAATTTCGAAATAAACTCGCGACTTTCTTACTCCGGTTCTACTTCGTTTCGTACAATCGAATATTTAAACGGACGAAACCACGAATCGAAATAGTACCGGAGTAGGAAAGTCGAAATAACGTCGTAGAAAGAGAGCAGACGTCCTGATTGTACTGAGTTTAACAGGCCTTAGAATAAATCTGCTGCCGTACAGCAACCCTACTTATTACCAGTATTCGATATAATAATGCCAAGTGATTTTCCTTTATTACACTTTGTGTGGGGAAATAAATAATAAAACGCTCCTCAGTCTTGTTTAACCTCAAGATGATTGCGTGCTTTATCTTAAATAGATCTTAATATGTTGTTTGTACGGTTCAGAATAAGGCTGAGCGGAAATAATGTTACCTGAAATATATACGAGAATCATGGTGAAGTGGTATTAAATACTATGCCAGTAAGTAGTAGGAGAGCTAAAATTTCCTAAATTTTATTAAAAACTAGCGGCCCGCTCCGGCTTCGCTCGAATAATAACCTAGATATCAATTGCAGCGCCATCTGCCGGGATGATTTGTGAATCTACACCTTCCAGGGCCCTACCCAAACGTATATAAAAAAATCATTCAAATCGGTCCAGCCGTTCAGGAGGAGTTCAATAACAACGAAAAGTGGCATTGATTTTATATATACAGATGTGGTCTAAGAACAAGAACGCCCGATTTACATTTCTGAGGTCGTAGGTTCTAATCCCGCCTGCCTTTCTGTCTTTCTGAGAATCCCATAACCTCTAGCTAAAGCAGTGACGGAAAACATAATGAAGAAACCTGTGTGTTCCAAGAAAGACATCTTTTGAGGACTTGTGGTATCCGGCAATCCTAAGTTAATTAAGGAATCGTACTAAAATTATAATTTCGATAGTTTGGATGTTTGTTGCTTAATCACGTCTGAAGTCCGAACGGATCGGGAACTGAAATAGGGAACATAATTAGATTATAGTCTGGCACATTTACGGCGCTATTAATTAATTATATTAATTCACGGCGCTACTTTTTATCCCGGAGAAAAAAGGAACGGGAATTATACGGGTAAAACCGCGTTATTAATTAAAAGTAATTGAGACCGGGATTACGTCCTGTGTGTTTTCAGTATTACTCATAATTGTTCGGTGGAAATAGGCATCCATAGGCACGTAAACGTTGGTAGAACTCTTTGCAGAATCAGTCTGGGGAAGTATCACATCTTTGCCAGTTTTTCTACCGCCAAGCAGTAATGTGCAAATATTACTGTGTTCCGGTTAGAAGGGCAATGTTTCCAGTGAAATTACAGGACATACAACATCATATATTTCTGGGTGAAGAGCGCAGTTCAGTACTAGGTTATGATTTGGACTCTTCGAGCCGGTTTTCACGGCGCGGCTCCCAACCGCGCCCGCGCGCGTTCATGTTCCAATAGCTGCGTGTCACTGCGCTGTTATGTGGCAAGCGTGTTGCTTACCATCAGGCACATGTCCTGCTCGTCACGTCACTCTATACTATAAAAAGTTAACAGTTTACCTGTCGCAATAACATAGTGCGTACAACAATAAAAAAAAAACTGCAACAAAATATCAGGAGCTCACGCCATCTTATTGCCACGAAAGGACAAAGATTACAAATATCCCGCAATTAATGATAATTCCAGAATCTTTTTCAGTAAATTTGGATCGCCCAGACATTTCTTCCGCACGAATGCCTTCCACAGCTGACTACACAAAAAATATTGATCTATGTAAATGTTGTCAAAGCTTTTTGGGTATAAGTTTTGTGAGTTTCAAAAGAACGTGTTACTTCGAAACTCGATCGAGCGGCTTTGGGGGTCGTGATCGAATGAAGTTAGTCCTTCAACTTTATTGGGCAGAGTTTGTTTTCAATCGATGCGTTTATGGGTCCCTCGAGATAAGAGGAACACAATGAGCACTCGTTTATTTATAAGAGCTATGAACAAGGCCGGAAGTTTTCCTACACCTGTATACATATACAATTTGAATGGCATTGTGACCATTATGGTAGGGTTTTTGAAATAAAACTAGTTTTGCAATACGCCCCGCACATACGCTCTTATCGAGAGATTTTCGCAGACAAACACTTTAAGAAGAACAATGTATTTTACATTGGATTAAATAGGAGCAGTACTTACGGCTGGTCTAGTCGGGAGAATGGCAACTGCTGATCCGGAGCCCATAGTTTAAATCTCACGCGTACCACTATCTTTTCGAAGCCATATGCGTAAATTAAGAGAGAGGCCCATACATAGCAGTGGGATATATAAAGCTGCGGATGATGATAATGATGATGATGATGCGTAATGTCATTGTCTTAAAAACAATGAAGGAAAACACGACGTTATGGCGTTGTATGGACACGCCGCATCAGCAGTTTTGTTTTGGTTTAACCGAGTATCCACACGGCGCACCAGTCGTTCCCTCGCCTCTGTACTGTGCACTTGTCGTTGACAATAAATGTAGTCTACCGATATCCAGAGTTTCATTTATAGAGTACAAGTGAGGGACACTAAGGACTCAGGAGTCAGATTAACCACCCTAGACCCACAGAACACGCAGACACACACCCTCGGCAAAAGGCCTTCGACATGTCCAAGGCATCTGACTTCTTTCAAGGTTCATCATACAATCGCGCTGAGTCAGCGCTGCGCCTTGACTCAATCCTTGCAAGAGAAGGGAAAGTAAAGTTCTTAAATATTCCCTTCACCGTTGAACAGCAAAAATATTATATCTATAAATTAGTGGACCAATACCGTTGCCTTTTTATACATTGTATTTTATAAGTATAAAAACAGAAAATAACTCTTTCTCTAACGATTTTATTTAATTCGGAATAAGTACTTACTAAACCGTTCCAACATAAATGTACTTTATTTTCTTCAAAATAAACAAATACAACCTGTAGCATTTTTCTTACAGGTCCAGAAATGCTACGCCGCTTTGGATCACGTAGCCAGCTTACCGTAGCACCGCACGCCGTAGACTCGTAGCTCTTGGGATTACGACGATATTGCTACAGCTACTCTACGGTTGAATACTTTTAAATAAATTCCCAGAAAAACAGCTCCGAATATACGGAATAAAATGTGTGCGTGGTGATAATAGTTAAACTTTCGACCTAGTAAATTGCTGGTAAATGTTTTGTACATTAAAAACAATACTTAAATATTGTTTTTAATGTAGAAATTGCGCAAAGAACATAGACTTTAATTAAGTATATTTCCTTATTCATAATAATGGTCGACTTTTTACCCACACAAATTACTTTTGTATTTTGCTCAATCGTAGTTTATAGCACGATATTCCTGCATATAACAAAATAGCAATGGCATAGTGATGACTTAAATATTGTTTTTAATGTAGAAATTGCGCAAAGAAGACTTTAATTAAGTATATTTCCTTATTAATAATAATGGTCGACATTTTTACCCACACAAATTACTTTTGTATTTTGCTCAATCGTAGTTCATAGCACGATATTCCTGCATATAACAAAATAGCAATGGCATACTGATGTGAACGTCCTATTTCTCAAGCCCGTACCTCACTAGGTAATAGAATCGGGCCCCGTCTGCACCTAGAAGTATTTTACTAAGTACAGCTGTAAAAGTTTACCTAGAAGAAATTAATTGATCCTCGACTAGAACACGGCAAGACTAGAACCACCAGGAAATCCACCCAGGTAGCGCAATCTACAGCTTATATGTTATTATCACGAAAGTGAAGTCATACCTCCTCGTTCTTTCTCTTCTTTTAGTTTGGAACTGGACTGGAACATCGACCATAAATCGAGGTCACTTTTTAGAACTATAGCACATATTTGTAATGAAAACTTATTTTGGCGCACCCCAGCCAGATTTTTCGTGGGCTGTGAATTGACCTCAAGCATCACGCTCGGGAATTAAAAATACATTCGGGTACACTCGGCACTATGGTCATTGACCATGCTCTTGGCCACGCCCTCCGGTTTCTCCCGCGTAGTCGCCAGTCTAAAACAAGCTATCAAATGACCTATAAGTTTTCACTTGTATCGGCAGTTCCTATGACTCCCAATTTTTTTTTTCTATCAATCTGCTCTATAAGAGCGAAAATGTGTCAAATTATGGAGATCGCCGAAATAATATCGGATAAAAGAACAAGTAAGCTAACATCCTGCTGACATCCACGATTAATGCTGTATCGTATCTCTGCAAATTCTCTACTCGCTAGTTTGTTATTGCCACTGCTATAGTGGCTGCAGTTCGAGCGCAAAAGGGACCGCCTCGAGCGGATTGAAATGTATATTTTATTTATTCAAGTCTTCCATATCAAAGGATAACTGAAAGAAAATAATGTTCTATGATAGAATTATAATAATGGGTCCATTGAACTCTTAAAACACTAAGAAGCGGCATGCGCTCATCTTCGATCACAATGTAAAATCAGGTGACGTCTCCTGATTGAGTCTCAGTCGCAACAGGAGCCACAAGTTGAGTGGACGTTCGCTAATAATTCAAAAAAATTCGATATGAGCCGTAATAATGTCTTATTCTGCTTTTGCAAGGTGCACAAACAGTTCAAAGACCAAGAACAAGTTCCATGGTATCACTTTTCATGCGTAAGTACACAAAATCTTTAATTATTTCCATAACAGTTCAATGATTATTACATCTAAAATTATTTTTCTGTTGGAAACAATTTTACAATTGGCCATTTCTAAAAAGAGACAGATATACATACAGCGTAAGAGTGCAACACGACCGGCGATATGTTAGTTGCGGCTATTTTGTCTCTTTCACGCCAGTGCATTTGTATGTCTTTCTATTCTTGTCGAAAAAAATATCTAAACAAATGTTATGTATAGCTATCTCATTTGCACCTACTGCCTACTTGTCATGATGTCTTTGTCATTCATTCAAACGTCTCTCACGATGCAAGTGAAGCTGTGTGCACATTGCGTATATTTGTGTGAGATTTTCGTTACATTATGCTGTCTTTATATTAGAGCGTACCTTATCTTCGTTTACTTAGTTTCATCAAAGAATGGGTCTGTTTTTTTAATTATGCATCCACATCACTAGAGCGTAAAATTCATTCTCGCTGCAACAAAAAATTGTTTGAATTAAATGAAATAGTCGTATTATTATAGAGAAAGCACTTTTTTTATTTGGATTAAAAAAAAGTAAAGCTGTGTCTGGTGTGTCTGTGTCTTATCAAAGATTTTGTTCTAAAGTAATGAAAAATGCCAGACCAAACTCACCTTATCAACATCCAAAAAAGAGAATTACTGTTGAAGGTACTGATACTCAAAACATATTTTACTATGTATTTTTTTGTTTTTAAATGGGCAAAGCCTTTGTTAACAAAACTTAAAGAATTAAGGTAATTTAATTATTTCGGGTATTGATGTTCGTAACTACATAATTTATTCAATCTTCTTCTTTTGATTAAATTCCGGAAATGTGAATACCAAGAGGGTCCTGCAAGGCACACCGATCTCAAAGGTTTCTTACCCAGGAGGGTCGTGTTTGTTTGTACTTGTCTTTCCCGCAATTTCCCCGTGATAAGTTGGGAAGTCTATACTTTCAAATACATAACTCTTCTTGCAGTCGCGTTATTAAGTATTTAACCCACTTAAAATTAAGGAGCTTCTCAATTAGAACACGCTACCTCAGCGGTTCTCGGTTCTTCTACGGATGTGGTTGGCCCACTGCTCAACTGATTGCTGCTTCAACTAACTGATTTGCTGAGCTATGTATGTCGATCACCTCAATTATTTGTAGGATGATCTCATTTCTGACTTCATCTTTCGAAGTAACGACCATAATTCGCTTCACAGGTCGCTGGGTGATTTTAAATCGATGAACCAATCGTGCCGTTTCGGCTCCGTATATTACTACAGGTAGGGTACAGTGATCGAAGACTTTAGTCTTCAGGTACTGTGGAATAGGAGCTGAGAAAGGGTGACCAAGTATTCCAAATGCTACACAACCCAGCCGAATTATCCTGTCTACTTCCTTCTAGAATTTTGCTGAGCAGATCAGCATTTTCCTGTAGATCTTACCACGACGCTCATCACGATACCGTCTGTAAATCATAAGTGAGGAAGGTGCTCATTATTGATGTTGATGATAATACCTTTCTCTTACCAGCTTAGCGTCTTAAATATGTATGTATTCCAAATCGTTACATAATAACTTTGGGTCCACGTGTATACTATTGTTGTTAGAAATTTTAAGGTTATATGTTTTTGTACAAACGCGTGTTTAAAAAAGAACTATAGGTACTGTAATATATCTTCCAACATGCGATGTCTCTACAAATTTCCCACACCTCAAACCGGGAATTGTAACTACAACTTAGCACATTATTTTCCCGAAAGAATCTTTTCAGACAAAGCACCCCCATTAATCTATGACGTCTGGGGCTAGAGGGGAGGGGGAGGCACGCTAACCCATTTCCACGTTCTTGTACATCCGAAGTTTATGGTGTTTGCTGGTAAATATTTATCTTCATTCAGTGACGTTCGTCGAGGTTAGTGCTCCATTTTGGTTGGTAAGCTCGAACTATCAAATTTTTTGCGTGATATTAATCAAGACAAAGTTTTTCAGAAGTATCCGTTGTAGCCAAGTAGTCGTAATCTTCTTCTTATTTATAAAGTTCTCGTGTCACAGTGTTTGTTACCTTACTCCTCGGGAACGGCTTTACTGATTTTCACCAAATTTTATATGCATATTCAGTAGGTCTGAGAATCGGCTACTATCTATTTTTCATACCCCTAAGTGATAAGGGTTGTTCACGCCTAAATATATATTTTTTAATTTTTGTACATATTTTTTTAATAAAATGGCATTAACCCTAAATTTTTACCCTTTTATCACCAACCCCTATTTTTATTAGCCATTTTAGTAATTTAATCATTTAACAGTGAACTCCTAAACGGCGGGACCGATTTGAATGATTTTTTTTGTATGTGTACAAATGAATTCGAGGATGGTTTAGATTCACAAATAAGTCCGGCAGATGGCGCTGCAGACAGTGTCAAGGTTATGATCCGAGCGAAGCCGGAACGGGCCGCTAGTTTGACTATAAAGCAATATTAATCTATCCTCTTAATCCTGAACATTTAGTGCGGCGGCTTGCTAATCTATCCTCAATTTGTTCGTATACTTTAACAATTTTAAACAAAGAGTATTTATGCGGGTGTGTCAAATACAGGGCAGCGTATGTAATGTTTTTTTTTTGATATTTAATGCATAGTTTTTTTATTTAATTAGCATTATGCACTTCTTCTCTACATAAACTTTAAGCCTTTTAAGAGTGCGATGTGTTATACCTAGGTACTCCTCCGGCCGCACAATTTTCGTAAAAATCAGGTAGGTACTACTAATATTAAAAAGCTGAAGAGGTTTTTTGTTTGACCGCGCTAATCCCAGGAACTACTGGACCAATTTCAAAAATTATTTCACCGTTGGATATGTACGTGATCCCTGAGTGCTATAGGCTATATATTTATTATGTACCACGAGTGAAGCCGGGGCGGACCGCTAGTATTAATATCGACCTCCTGACATAAAAAGTGGTCTTAAAGTGCCGCAGTATTACAACACTTGTTTTAAACTCAATTTTGTCTCTAACAAGCTTTGCTTAGTGTGGGGTCAGATGGTGTTGTGTGTGAATTGTCCACCAAAATGTATACAAAAAAAAACTATCGTTTTCAAAACATTCAACAACTGTGCAAATATTTACACAAACTAAAATTTTTTTTGTAGATTTTTGGCAAACATATGTAGGTATTGACTAAATGTTTGTACTACAGTGGTTAACCCCTAATAGATATGCAAATGCCTTCTCACAGAAGTAGGTTGAACTAGTAAGATGTAAGTTTTAGTTCTCCAAAGAGCACTTACCTAGTCCTATCGCTTTAAGATCAAAACTTAATACTCATTACAACTCTCATTTACGTGAACTCTTATTTATGTTGTAATTAGTCTAATGGACGTAGAATTAAATAACTTTGCTCGTACGAATCTTCACCAAACTGTATCTTTATCTTTGTATTAGACCAGACAAAGTAGAACAAGAAGAAACTGATTAGGATTAGGGATGATTTAAATTTAAAAGACTAAAAATCCAATATTTACGAACGTTGGCATTTATGTATAATTTGGTCGAACTTGTCAGATAAGACAGTCTTCATTAATGTTTTCAAATATTTATAATTAACAATAAACCGATTACCAACGTTAATTGTTGTGTATTGATGATTGATCGTACATTTCGAACAGATACCACCTCAATAGACTATGTAGATTAGTTTTCATTGATGTTAGGACGGGCCGCTAGTAATCTAATAAATAAATTACAGACATAATAAACCTCAACTTTAATTTCGTCCTTGCAAATCAGCTCATTTCAGAAATTTAGAGTCATCCGTTTCATCACCAGTTTTAGTGTGATTTTAGGAGTAATGAACCAATCCGTGGATGATGTAAATTTTATTACGTTATAAAAGCGGCCCGAAGTGATGCTCTTAAATTGAAAGCCTCAGAAGCTGACAGTGCTTACCATTAACGGAAGGAATAAATAGCAAAATGGACGGGAAAAGGAGTGGAAGATAATTTAACGAACTCTAAAAAAGGAACTTCATTTTACCTTTCATTAAGATAAATATGTCAAAATTATAGTCGCGAGACTCTTCGCAGAGTCAGGCTGGAAAAGCACCACATATTTGTAACTTATTCTCGGGCAAAGAAAATGGTTTCGGGATTGAAAGGCGATCATTTGAAATTATAGAGCAAAGAGACAAATCTTCTTATATCTCCAGGTAACGAACGGAGTCGAAAATTGCACGGCACTGTGCTGTTATGGGCTGCTGTATATAACTCTAGGTTGACTTGCCACTCTTCAGAATTATTAAAAATAAATAATATCTTAAAAGCATTTATTTCAATTGAGCTATGTATTGGCATATAAAAAAAATATTTTCACTAATTAAAAACTGTATAATGCGAATATAATTCGGTTTGATATTTTTGAATTTAATTGTAACACTTAATGTAGGTACGTGTAATATGTATTATACAAGTTTTGATTTTATTCTAAGAAGGAACGTGTTTGTTACTTATACAAGGTGTTGCAGAAAGGTGCAACAATATTTATGGTAGTTCATCTACATTAAGTTTTGAATCATGTATGTGAAAATTAGGCATGAAAGCTCAAAAAAATTTTCCGATTTTTTTTTCAATTTTTTTGGTTATTATTTCATTTGACATACCCCTAATGGCCAGATCTCCGCACGGATTTTTGTACGATGTCGCAGCGTCGGTAGCAAGGTCGTTTGTTTGCTGTACATGCTTTAGGGTTGAAGCTGGTGGTTTGGTGGGAATTTTACGTCAAACTTTGACTCGAATTATCTCGTGATCTACCGTGCTGAGGGGAAAGAGATCTTGGGTGATGAAGTCTACATTAGTGTTAGAATGGACTGTTAAAATATTGTTGGGGGTAAATCCACCACGTTGTATATGTCTCGTTAAAAATACAGAAAAATATTAGCTTATAAAGGTTAAAAAAATAGAGACTGATCACTGATTAAAAGGAGCTTTGTTTGTTGGCTTTAGAATATCCTCGACTGCCTACTGAACCTTGGGCTAGTGCAGAAATCCCTACTAATCTAAACTTACTCTCTGACATTACGCAGATCAACGTTTTCGGCCTACTTCTGAGCTCAGGCATCTCTTCGTTAACGCCACTTGTCTCGTCCCTATGCAAGTCTCGTCTATGCATGACCGACGACTTTTGGAATGTCATCGGCCTATTTAGACGGCGCGGCGGACTCTCGACGCCAACGCCTATACTACAATGGCCACATGGCACATACTCCTACTCAATGTCATGTATTATACAAATTATACCCTATTTACATGTCGATACATTAACAGGCATTATTTAGTAGTGGTAGGACTTTTTGTATAGTCCACCTGGAGAACCACCTACCACACCTTTGCCAGTTATTCTACCGCCAAGCAGTAACGTATACATATTACTGTGTTCTGGTTTGACGGGCAATGTTTCAGTGAAATTACAGGGCATAGGGACTCTGGGTGATGAGTGCAGTGCAGTGCTAGGCTGTCACTCTGTTGTTATTGGCGGGCATGTTGTTTACCATCAGGTACAAGTGCTGCTCGTCTCGTCACTCTATACTACATATTTCTATAAATCTTATACCTTTAAACGAGCAATTCTTGTACCTATATAAATATGTTTTTTTTTTTTTTTTTTTTTTTTTTTTTATAGCATAGAGTGACGAGACGAGCAGGTCATGTGCCTGATGGTAAGCAACATGCCTGCCACATAACAGCACAGTAACACGCAGCTATTGGAACATGATAGTTCAAATCATTACCTAGCACTGCACTGCGCTCGTCACCCAGAGATCTAAGATATTATGTCTCTAAGCCCTGTAATTTCTCTGGAATCATTGCCCTTCAAACCGGAACACAGTATATATATATATATATATATATATATATATATATACATGTATATATATATATTATAGAATCTGAATCTCCGAAACGGCTCGACGGATTTGGATGAAATTATGTATGCAGGGGATTTCGGGGACGATAAATCGATCTAACTATTAACATTATTAGACAATGAAAAACTGTCACATTAGACATTAGAATGTGAAGGTAAATTTCGCTGCGTGACGCGACAGCATAATTAGCTCAAGACGGAAAGTCGGGCGCTCATAGCGCTCACGAATTAGTAGCTCCGGGTTCGAATCCAGACGGGTTCTCTTTTGTATTTTATTCGTTTTTTTTAAGAAAATCTATTTCTTGGAGTCTTTTATCTGTGGGTATCTAAGTATATTTAGTATTTAAGCCGAGCAAAGCTCGGTCACCCAGGTACTTGAAATTAAAATGCAAAATATCAAACAGCAGATACTTACATGTAATACATTTTTGTGTAAGTAAGTATATGAATCTGTCTGTGCGTGTGTTTATAATTAAGCTCCTCCTAAACGCCTGGGCTGCTTTTGATGGTCTTTTTGTTCGTGTGAAGTGGATTGGAGAATGGTTTAGATCAGCGATTAGATTTGCTTTTTTTTTTACGGTAGATAGCGCTGACATCCGACTCTGAGATTAAATTTGCTTCTAACTCTCGGAATACTATGACTGACTATGAATGTTATCATTGCTTGAAAACTGATATGAGCGAAGTAATTCTTAGCTATTGTTTCTATCTGCTATTAATATCTTAGCTATTGTTTGTTCGATTCCCCAGGGTAAATATTTATGTGATCAAATATTTGTTCTATATCTGGGTGTTTCTTTGTATAATGATAATGTATTGACAACTTTATAAGTAGGTATTATATATTATCAGCTACCTGGCTTCCATAATAAAAGCTTTGTTTAGTATGGGGTTAGATGGTGTAGTGTATGAAATCTCCACCAAAATTATATCTTAAGCCTTTTTAAATAATGTTATACATTGAAATGAGCAATTCTTGTTTTGATGTAAATAGTACATAGACTCTGAATCTTGAAAACGTCTGGAAAGATTTTCGGGAAGTTATGTATTCAGAGAGTTTCAGGGACGATAAGATGTATAGGCGGAAAGGTGGCGGTCACGAAATAGTAGATCCGAGTTCGAATCCAAACGGCTCCTCTTTTTTGTAAGGGAATATGTATTACTGGGAACCCTTTAGTTAGTTAGTTAGTTTAGTTGGGGCCTTTTCCGCACCTAGCCTCTTTATTGGGCCATTGTGCGTGACTCATACTTCCCTTTACTCCAACCAGTTAAATGGGCTTTTTGCTTGCATCCTTCATTGTTATTCCATTCAGTTAAATGGGCTTCTTCAGTATTTCTGCGCAGCCATGTTTTTATTTGAGCCTGGGTTATAGGCGTAAGTGGTTCCGGTCCATGTACCTTTGTCTTTGCTCCCCTTTTGGCCAGCTCATCTGCTGCATCATTATCTAGTGAGTCGCTGTGTCCTTTAATCCATTGGAGGGTTACTTTGTTCACACCCGCTATGGATTGGAGTGCATTGTGGTATTCTAGTATAAGGACAGAGGTTATAGTATTATTTTTAAGAGGTTGAAGCACGGAGGCGCTGTCGGAGACAATTTTGATGTTTAGGTGTCCACCATCTCTGGCTGCGACTGCCTGTGCTGCCTTGGTGATGCCGATACATTCAGCTTGAAATATTGTGTTGAAGTTGCTTAAGGTGTTTGATATCCTTATGTTTAAATCATTTGAGAAGACACCAGCTCCTGTACCGCATGCGGTTTTGGAGCCGTCAGTATATATCCTAACTTCTCTGCTGCCAGAGCTATCTTTCGATTCTGCATTAAGTTGGATATTGTATCTACGATCAAAGACATGTTGGCATATTGTGCTATCCATGGGTGCCTCAAGAAGCGGAATGTCTTTCATAACCCGTTGTAGAACTTTTGAGTGTCGTGTTTCTGTGTTTTGTTTCCACAGCCCATTTGCTTTCAGTCTTAAGGCGGCTGCCGTGGCCTCCTCCTGTATAACTAAATGTAGAGGTCTCAGGTTTAAGAGATACTCTAATGCGGCTGATGGTGTGGTTTTCATACATCCAGTAGCTGTTACACTTGCTAAGCGTTGTAGACTCTGGAATTTATCTTTCGCTGTGGTCAGTTGTGTTCTGGGCCACCACACAACTGATCCATAGGTCAGAGAGGGCCTGATAACTGATGTGTATAACTGCTGTTGCTGTTGCTGCTGATGCTGTTGTGCATGGTTTTATCAAATGCACCTTCTATATCTATAAAGGGCGCAAGTGTTGAAAGCTTGTTTGCGGTAGCCGATTCTATTTTGTGTACTGCCATGTGTAGTGCCGACTCTGTTGATCTGCCTTTCCTGTAAGCATGCTGCTGAGGATGCAGTTGTTTGTGTTTTAGTGCTCCGTCCCTTAGGTATCGGTCCACTAATCTTTGCAATGTTTTTAAAAGGAACGACGTTAGACTGATGGGCCTAAACGCTAAACGATTTAGCGTGTGTGTAGTCCTCCTTACCAGGTTTCGGTAAGAATATAATACTACCTTCGCTTCTCTCCACTTTTTTGGTATATATTTAAAGGCTATACAGGCTCTATATATTTGTAGTAGGTGCTTTATAGCTTGCTTTGGTTGCCATTGTAGTAATGCTGGGAATATGCCATCCAGACCTGCAGATTTGAAGGGTTTGAAACTTTTCAGTGCCCATTCTATTCTGTCTGCAGTTACTATCTTGTTTGCTACTTACATGGGAAGGGGTGGCAGGGAAGTGGGTTTCCAGAAGTACTGTATTGGTTTCATTGTCTGTGTTTGTGTAAGTGGCGTCATCCTTTTTAGGGATCCCAGAAGATTTGGCTCCGCTTTAGCTAGGATTTTCTTTATTCTTCCAGCTCGGTTTGTTGAGTTTATGCTACTACAGAAGTTGTGCCAGGATTCTGTTCTTCTGAATCTGATTCGCTTCTTGTAGTGTTTTTGTGCTTGTTTGTACTTATCCCAGTCCTCGCTTGTCCTGGTATTTTTTGCCCGGTTATAGAGTGCTCGAAGTCCTTGACGTAGTCTTTCAAGTTCGGGCCCCCACCAAGATCTATTTCCTACGTCATTTGGTTTAACAGCAGGACATGCCAATTCATAGCTATTTATGAAAGTTGCAGTGAGAAGCTGTACGTTTGATTCTATATTGTCTGTACTAAGTGTTGTGTCAGTCGAATGCATGTCACCTAGTGCTTGGTTTAGTAGTTTTGTGTACCTTGTTATATCAGTCTTACGGGGGATACGATATGGGACAGGGCTTGTTGATTTGTATTGTATTTGGAAACAAACGCGGCGGTAATCTGCGAATGATGGCTCGTCTGATACGTGCCATCCCTCGATTTGACTGGCCACCGCGTTGGTTGCCAAGGTAATGTCTATGATAGTTTGGTACCTGGAACTTACAAATGTAGGTTCCGTGCCTGCCGTGCCGTGCCGTGGGAACCCTTTATCTGTAGGTATACTTACTCATTGTTTAAATCGAGCAAAGCTCGTTCACCCAGATACTTTTATTATTAACGGTTACGTTGCTTACACGCCTAGGTGCCTCAAACAATCTTCACTTCGTCCGATCGGGGAAAAGAGCCCGCGTTTCTTGTAAAGTAATCAGCCCATTAGCGTCGGTACGCGGGAGGCTTCCCAAGTTAGAGCAAATGAAATTAAGTACAAGACCCCAGGGGCCGGACAGAGCAGACGACAAGTTAAGTCGTCTGCGAATATTGAGTTTGTGCCGTTAGGTGCGTCCGAACACCCCTCCTCAACCAACTTGGAAACCATCAAGAGTTTCAGCAGCTTTTAGAAATAGAGATAAGGTATCATACATGAAACGTTTTTTTTTGTAGTATAGAGTGACGAGACTAGCAGGACATGTGCCTGATGGTAAGCAACATGCCTGCCACATAACAGCACAGTGACAGGCAACTATTGGAACATGAAGAGTCAAAATCATTACCTAGCAATGCACTGCGCTCTTGACCCAGAGATATAAGATGTTTTATCTCTATACCATGTATTTTCTTTCAACAAACGTTGAAACAAAATATTTATTTTTCAAATATGTTTTTCAATTAACACAAAAATAGAAATAATAAAGTGAAGGATAGGTATGTGTTGTTTCAGTTACCAACTTAAACAGATATAATGACTAAAACATTGTTCTTGAATTCACTTTCTGAACTTTCTGTTGGTATCGGTTCTTCTTTTATAGTATAGTGACAGGACGAGTACGACATGTGCTCAATAGCAAGCAACATAGCCATAACAGCACAGCAACTTGAAGAATTCCAATTATTACCAAGCACTGTTTTCACAATATACTGCTTGGCCGTAGTATAACTGGCAAAGGTGTGGAAGGTAATTCCCTAGGCGCGGACTCTGCAAAGAGTCCCACTGCTACAAAGGGTAGTAGGTAGTAGTAGGTTCTACGTCTGTACTTACTATAATGGCGGAATGGCGCTTTTCCAGGGTAAGTATCTATGTTCTGTTCCTAAAGCATAGAATAGATAATATAGATAGAACGGACACTCCCCACCCCCCGCCAATTTCAAGCTTCCTCCCCCTCGCGGACGCGAGGCGTACTCAACGAGGGCATAGAATAGATAATATAGACCTAAAGTCTACATTCTCTCGTCTACAGCTCGAGAAGTTGGGCCGTAAACGGTTGTTCTGTTATCGTGGTTGTTCCATAGCAAGGGTTGCGTATAATGCTACATTGCGAGTGTATGTAACAATGTTGTGACTTGTTTATCTTTTCTTATTGATAATAGTTTCTCACTTGACCGCGATGCGGCCTGTAACGCCGGAGTTGCACGATGCTAGTTTTTCAAGCTAGTATAGCAAGCTAGTGTTAGTAAGCTAGCAAGCTAGTACGTACGTCTAGCTTCGTGTAGACAAAGCTAGTTTTGTTTACTAGCTACTACTAGCTTGCTAGCTTACTAACACTAGCTTGCTATCCTAGCTTGAAAAACTAGCCTCGTGTAGCTCGGGTATAACGGAGCGCGGTAACCTTGAAAAACCGATTCACTCTTCACTTTAAGACTCAAATGATACTCATCATGCAACGCCCACTCAGGCAACGCGTTTTATAGTTTAAACGTTTATGGAAAAAGTAAAGTTGAACCAAGTCAATCAAACCTTCACCCGATTGTTTGGAAGATTAACCCTGAAACGATGTTGTTTTGTGAAGTTTAGAACTTTCCGATAGAAAAGAGTAAGTAAGATGATAATAACTTATGCAAATCGTTATTTTCTCGCGATAGAACTAACCTGTGTTATTCCAGGCTATAATCTAAATGTTTAAAATTTCAACCCGATCCGTTCAGCCCACAGAAATCTAAATAATAAGTTATTTAGATTTCTGTGGTTCAGCCTTTCTAACGTGATAGAGCAACATCCAGACTTTGACATTAATACCAATAATAATATGTCACAAAATACCAGCAAATTTATGAAAAATAACTGTCAGGTATACATTTTTAATCAACCAACATTTCTACTCACCGGTTCGTGTGTACTAATTACTTAGACCAATCGAAATAGTAATTTCCGCGAGCACTTCGCACATAGTATTTTGCACCAATGGAAAATAATATTAATGCTTCTACGTTGCTACAAAGTTATCGGAAGAATCGCTTTATTTTTGAACCCGATACCTACATCCGGGGCAAAGGAAGCGAAGCGAAACGCTAATTAATTTAAAAAGCATTTTCTAGTTTTCCCTACATTATTTTGTTTCAAGAGTTAGCGTATGTATTTTTCTTAGAAAAATTATAATTAATAGATCCTAATTTCAATACTAAGTCTTTTAAAAGGTGTTCCTTGTGTTAAATATGATAATAAAAATAAATTGGTAGTCGAGATTGCCGATGGAAGCGAAAACTTATAACTCATAATTTTAGTTTTAAACAACACTAATGTTGAACAATACATCACCCGTATAACTATAGATATACTCTAACTAGCGGTCTGTCCCGGTTTCGCCCGAGGTACATAGTATATAGGTCACAGGGATGACGTACATATTCAACGGTGAAATTATTATTATTATCTCAGCCTATTTAGGTAAATAGGTATTGTCCCATTGCAGAGCAATAAGCCCTCTCTTTTTTTTTTTAATAAGGAGTGGCGAGACGAACTGGACATGTGCCTGATGGTAAGCAACATGCCTGCCACATAACAGCACAGTGACACGCAGCTATTGGAACACGAAGAGTAAAAATCTTAAAGAGAGATCTTTAAGATCTCTGGGTGACGAGCGCAGTGCAGTGCTAGGTAATGATTTGGACTCATGTTCCAATAGCTGCGTGTCACTGTGCTCATGTGCTGTTAAGTGGCAAGCATGTTGCTTACCATCAGGCACATGACCTGCTCGAGACACTTTATTTAAAAAAAAAATTATCTCTGTTCAAGTGCTCACAGTAGGTATACCTATTTCTCAAATAAAGCGTCCTCTTTTGTGTAACTTCTGTACAAATAGTGTCTTCTTTTCATAGTTTTCGCTTCACTGGGCGCCCGAAGCGAACTTTGCTTCAATATAAAATACATTTAGTTCTGTCATGTACAGTTAATGGTTGCATTAGTAGATGAAAGCACGCACTATTAGCCTTGAAGTGATAGAATACAATAAAGAACCACATCAGAGAAACATATAAGGTACTTACAATGTAATAATTGTGTAATTATGGATACTAGTTTTTACCTGCGGTTTTATACGCGTAATTTAGATGTGACCGATTGATTCACGAAAGTTTACAAAACTTAACTTAACTTTAAAACTTAAGTTAACCTTACCTTAACCTATGTTTATATTTTCGAAATGAGAAGTGTGAACCCAGGCGCGGTCCCAGCCTCGAATTTTGGAGGGGGTCACCAGTACACAGCCTCAGATTTTGGGGGGGGGGGGGTCACGAGTAGAAATACAATTAACCAAGTAAAAAAGACTACTAGTGCCCAATTTTACTGTTACATATACGATTTTGGGGGGGGTTGTCCCCTGTGACCACCCCCCCCTCGGACCGCGCATGTGTTATTTTAGATTCAAATTAAAGCCTTATTCGTTCTTTTTTCTCACTTGAGCAACGAACATCATAACATACACATCTAATAAAATGCTGAATTATCTAACGGCATCGTCTGCATAGGTATAAGTTCAGTGAACTGCACTACAGTCTGATTCACATAAATTAACTTTCGTGAGATTGGATCGCCACTAACTGCATAAAAGTTAATTGAATTAATTTCTATTTAATTCAAAATTTTAGTTGCAATACCTACTTAAGTACTTGTTTGTTCGCTGGCTGTAGCTATTGGCACTGGCGCCAAAAAGTATGCGTAATATGAGGACCGAACTTGGTGTAGGTACGGTTTTGGACTCAGAAAAACATGCAGATTATGATTCTGGGTGTTGTCAGGTGTATTTGAGTTATTTTTGAAGTGAAAACTTCTTTTGGCGCTATAGACAGAATTTTCGTGGGCTGTGAAATGGATTCATCAATCGTCACGCTCGGATATGATAAGAAATCTTCGGGTAAACTCGGTAAAAACGGCCAGGTAGGGACCAGGGCAACAGAAACAGTAAAGAGTTTCGATTACCTACCTCCAACAGCCCAGCGTTTATCTCCAGATACCGCGACAACAGAAATATAAAAGAGATGCGTTTGCCCCTAGGTACCAGTACCAGGGCAACAAAAACAGTAAAGAGTTGCAATATTTTGTACAACTTCGTTCCATCAGAATGTCCCTTGACACCTCCCAAGTATTTTGAGTTATAAGTTTTCACTTCTATCGGCAGTACCTATGACTGCCAATTTTTTAAATAAAACGTGACAATACGAGCAGGACATGTGCCTGATGGTAAGCAACATGCCTGCCACATAACAGCACAGTGACACGCAGCTATTGGAACATGCAGAGCCCAAATCATTACCTAGCACTGCACTGCGCTCGTCTCCCAGAGATCTAAGATGTTACATCTCTGAACCCTGTAATTTCTCAGGAATCATTGCCCTTCAAACCGGTACACAGCAATGTTTGCACATTACTGCTTGGCGGTAGAATAACTGCCAAAGGTGTGGTACTTCCCCAGGCGGACTCTGTTAAGAGTCCTACCATATTGGTCCATTCCTTTTTGACAGGGGGTGGCCCCTAACACGAAGTAAACGTAACGAACACATGCTTTGGCATCATTACAATCATTGTTTTAGTCGCAACATGGAATTGTTTTCATGATTAACTAGCGACCCGCCTCGGTTTTGCACGGGTACCTTGCTGATACTTACTAAATATGCTAATATTTACAGATACGATAAAACACAAAAAAAAATTGGCCGTCATAGGAACTGCCGATAGAAGTGAAAACTTATAACTCAGAATTTGATAGCTTACCTTAGAAACTACACGGGTGTAACCGGAGCATTCAGCATTTCCCATTGGCTGACGCATTTCTAGATGCCCAATCGCCAAGGTCCCGAGTTTACCCGAAGATTTCTTATCATACCCGAGCGTGACGGCAGAATTCAATTTACACCCCACGTAATATTTGTCTAGGCGCGCCTAAAGAAGTTTTCACTTCAAAAACTAGTTATTGTATCCCTAAAAGATAGATATATAGTTACTCTACTAGACCTTTTTAAGAGCTACAATATTGCAGTACATTATTTTGATCTATCTCGTGAAATTCAGCCAGCGGCAGCGTTTACGATGCGATATAACCGCAAACTGTCAATTGATGACATCACATTAGATAGGTACCTTTAAAATTATCAGTGTTTCGCTACTATTTATGCATGTATTATACATATAAACCTTCCTCTTGAATTATTCTATCTATTAAAAAAGCTGCATCATCATGGTCTCTACCGTAGAGCATACCTGAAGCAGTCTTGAGGCATACCTGAAAGCATTCCGTATTCTTACCATACTTAGTTGCTCACAACAATCAACAAAGAAGACATATTTCACAGTTTCATTGATCTTTGGTAATTTTAATTGATTTTTGGTCGTTGTTTCCAGTCCAGAGTATGAATAGCTAAGCGATAGATAAGTTAAATTTAACCCCAAGACTTTGGCGTTTTTAAGAATAATGATGCGTAAAAGTAAAGGGATAATCTAAAATACAGCCTAACAGAAATAAACATTTTAGTTTTAATGTAATTTGCTAAAATATACTTACGTCGGATAAGATCGAACGGCAGAAACAGATTATGACAAAAAGAAGATTTAGGGAAGTCATGTTAGGTGGTACTTAGATCCCGTTTAATCTTAGTATTTTGAGAATAATATCTTTTTTCTTCTGAAATGCCTCATCGCAACGCACACATAAACACACAGTTAATTCGCTATTCTGTTTACAAAAATGGTGCATTTCGTTGAGAAGATCATCCGAAAACGGCCCAACTAGGTAAATAAAACAGGATAGGTATACTTTTGACTTGATTTATTTTCGTAATATTCAACTGTTGACAGATAACAAATGATCTTACAATATCCAATTTGTACATAATGACTTAAGAAAGTATGGCAACACTCATATTTTAACAATAAATACGTGATGGTATGGTGTTACGATCAGTGCCGGCTTCAGCACAAACCCTGGACCAGCGGCCTTATAATGTTTCGTTAAAGTGATTGAAATTAGGTTTAAATAACCAAATAAAGATTCTTTCAAATTTGCAGCCTTATAAGACTATCCATATGAACATGTGATTATGATAGTGAGCTACTCACGCTAATGGTGAGAGGAATTAGCATGAGTGAGACAGCACTATATCGTTACAAGCACCGTTGGCAACCCAAATTGTGACAGCGCCCCGTGTCTTCTCTATCGGCCCATAAAAACCTTGACCCCTATAATGACACCTTCGCTACGTGTTCAGTTTTAGCCACGGGGCGTGGGTCCACCTCAGTACAGCGTAGCGATTCTGAACCCAGTCGGATTGATCCCGGAATCAACTCGGTCTTTGTCTAACCCTTTTAGAATGACAGAGACAAGGACTGTCATTCCGAATTTTAGTTTTTCGGATAGCATTCAGAATCAGTACCCTATACTCTGATTCACAGCGCAACATTTTGTTCCGTTCCGTGTATAATGACAATGTTTGTCATTCCGTGCCGGCATCGTTCGGATTGCGTTGAGAATCAGCCCCCTGAAGCCGGCACCGATTACGATTGATGTTGCAGAAATACACGCCCTCGCTTAGAATCGATGATTCGATTGACGAACGTAATTCAAGATCAGCGCGATACAAAAAAAAATATACGCAAACAGCGTCATCTAATTTTAACATCCTCATTAATAAATCTAAAGTGGCATCGAACTAGTGTCTACTTTATGTTCATATTGATAACATTTCACAGGGTTTAATGACGATTTAAAATAACTATTTTAATACCTCGACATCGGCAGCATTACAACCACCATAGTCGCAATGTCTTGTGTAATGTTCTGAAAATTAGTTAAAATCGTGAAAGTTTAAAAACTGTATGTTTTTGGAGTTCCCAAATTTGAAAGAAGAGAAAATATTCTAGACCTGTCTTTACGCTACTTCGAGTTTATTAATAAGGAGATCGAAGTGATTCTCAGTAAGATTGAACATTAAAAGCGTGGCCCGGTTACACCACAGCGACGATAAAATCAATAATAAACGGCATAATTAATTCGAAGAGCCCCAGCAATTAGCTGGATTGTCATATTTAATTGATACTGACATCTCGAGGTAGGTATAATTAATATTTTATAGGTTTTGATAAGAAATGTGAAGTTATTAAATGAGTATGACGAGTAGGCTAATAAATATCGCAAGTATATAAACGTGTAACGGATCTTCAGAATAATTGCTCTAGTCGTAGTTTAATTAAAACAATTTGTTTGAACTCAGATTGTACAGAAAAAACAACAAGGAAAATAGAAACACAGAGAGTAAAATAGAATAACGTTATTTGTTTTAATTATATAATATCTAAAGACATATATTTTTTAAAACATACAAATATATATACGTAAACTTATACCGTTCAGAAGTTCCTTTATGTAGAAAAAATCACAAAAAATCGGAGCTTCCCAAACAAATTCATTGTAAACGGAATTTAACAGTCACGTCCAATTGAAATTGGACTCTGTTATGATAAGAGCGAGAGGTTCTAATTTAACTAACGACATACGCCTCAATCATAGTAGGTACTCACCACCACGAACGTACAAGAGAAACGTTTTAAAAAGGGCCTTTAAGCTCCTCTCCGGCCCTTCTACCGTCTAACTAAATCGGCTATGGCTTTGCTATTGCTGTCCCTATCATTTGAAACGAAAAGAAAAGAGAGAGAGAGAAACATCAAAGCTAAGACAGTTTTCGTTCGGCGGTAGACCCACGGCGCTTCTACCGCCTAACGAAAAACGCTTTGATATTGCTGTCTCTTTTCTTCTCGCTTGAAATGAAAGAGACGGCAATGCCAAAGCGTCAAAGCGTTTTTCGTTAGGCGGTAGACCCCCGGGTCGCAAACGTATCGTCGGAAGTCGTAGATATCCAGCGGCAGCGGTTACCACAAAACATCAGACGGGGATTCTGCTTATACGTTTGTTACGCGCTGTATAAGAACCCAACAAACAGCCAGAACTCAAGTTCTACCTTTAATTCTACTGATAAAATAAAAAATTGTGAGTTTGTATCTTTATCGACACACCAGAACTAAACGGATTGACTTGCAATCCAAAAAGCAGATCGATAACAGTTTGAAATATCACATAGACATCCCAAAACAATTCAGAAATCATTAGTGGATAATCATTATTTAAAATTCGTCGAACAAAATTGCTCAATTATTTATCCAATTAGAATTTTAAAAACACGTGGTATAACCGGACCCGCAAGTAGGTACAGCCTAGCTTCCCTAACCGCACCCCCAGGCCGGTACAAATGGCCTATTCCTACGAAATACAAGCGAATCGTTAAACTCCGGCTTAACGATATTAAGCTTTAATAAACATTGTTATTGTACAATGTACATGGAATAGGGAACGATGGTTACAATGCCTTTAATCTTTGGATAGATTAAACGTTACATTTCGTTAACCTTCCATTAATGAAGTCAGTTTGTGTAATTGAGGTTAAGAATAGCTTGTTTCTATGACAATTTAGTGGTCTTTCATCTTTAGTTCAAAACAGCCGTGGTGGCTTAGTGGATAGGACAGCCGATTACTCAATTCGTGGATTCGAATATTGTCTGCTCCTCTGATTATTTTTCCCAGTGAAGATGTAAGAGTTGGTCATTGCCACTGGTTCCGCGGTTTTGCCACAGCGGTCGCTAGGCGCGATTTTTTTAACGTAGCATTACTATGGAAATTGTTTTTAAGATGTTAAAAAGTGGAAAGTGTTGTACCTGATACTAAAGAAATGTAATTAGGTCCGTATGTTTAAAATAAACATACATTATCTTCTGATTAAATTACATACCGGCACTTGAAATACTTAGATCGATCTTCCCGTCGCGTCGTATGATGGGTATGACAGCAATATCGAATCGCATATGATCAGGTGAGTGAGTTCAAAAATATTAAGACTTCAGTTGTAATCCAAACACTAAACTCGGGTAGGTACCTGAATCTACGTCACAAGAAAATATCATTTTAATTTTCTAACATTAAAAAATAAACGAGGAATTGTATTTCAATGGGCTCGGTATACTAAAGAAATTAAGATATTACATAAACAAGTCCATTAAAACCAGCAACGGTTCCGTTCCATTTTCCGCGCCATTTGTCTACTAAGAAAAGAATACGTTATACGAGCATCATTAACTAGAATCCCTAGAAAAATACATTATTTCTCCTTAAAACCCTCGCTCTCACCTTATAAGGGTTCCGTAGTATTATTACGAAACTGCGAAAATAATAACGCCAAAAGAAAATTCTGGGGAAGACGTTTGCGGCCCGCTTAAACTCATTACATCAGCTATCGACGAGACATGATTTTCACGTATTAGACGAAAAATGCTACAACTTGTCTTTTAAGTCAAGTCACTGATTTAATATTAAAAATTGAAATTACACAAATATGTTAACAAGCGAACGTACTTATAGCAACTGTACAATATCATTTCACTTAAACACGTAATAGAAAATTGATGTAGGGGGAATCAAGAGTGAGTTTCTTCAATACTTATATATAGCAATCGACACAATTTTCGGAAATTAAATTAGTTTAATTTAATAATAGAGAGGCCTTAACCCAGCAGTGGGATCAGAAAGGCTGTGAATTAACGATATTATTGAAAGTAATTCAATAGCTTTTTTATTTACGCATTGAAAAAAAACTCAATCTTGACTCCCAGAATGAATTACATAAAAACTGGGAACGAGTTATAAAGAATATTAAGTTTTCCATACAATCTATTTTTAATCTATGTTCTTGAATTCCTTGGGTATTTTTGATCATTGGACTGATTAAAATTTGTAAAATTGATACTGATTAAATTAAGATTTAGGGCTTTCGCAGACCGCTGACCAGAATTCCCGTCATTATCTCGACGAAGTGATGATTTCAGCACCAAATAAAAAAATATGGTTTTCTAGTATTTAAGACGTTAATTTATAAGCAAAGTTTGATTAAGCACAGTATGATATAATGAAACAAAAAAATATATATGCTAATATCGAAAGTTCGAGTATTATGTCAAAAGGGTATGTTGTCGACACGTACTTATAATTTTCAATGTGTTTTTCTCTCATAAAGCCCGAGTAACCGGGCTGGTTACAGGTCTGCGATAACCCTAAAATCCCGTTGTTGTATTATGATGCATCACCACGCAGTTTACTCTCACAGCTTGGTTACTCTTAACTAGTCTTGATGTTGACTCGACACGTTACTTTAACACTTAGAAATAGTCGCATCACCGAGATCGTGGATCTGGGTACCAACGAAAACGTTGCACATCGTGTACTCCTAAAATAGAATGACAAATATTTTACAATCTAAAATGATCCCTAAATACTTCCAACAAACAACATTATTCAAGTCTTAATACAGAAATAGAGCAACGAACGCCCAAATATAGATAATATGTGAGAACCACAATGTACGATGACAATGAAGAAATGGGCTTAGATCATTTCTAACAACATCTTATAGACATATTCAGTGTAACAACAGATTAGACCCGCTACGCCTACTCGTATCACGACAACGCGCCTCTCGTCTGGCTGGTTCGTTGAAAAACTCGTATTAGACCTGCGAGCTACCTGTCAACTGCCCAATTGTTGAACGCTCCTTTTGAAGGAGCCACTATCGACAACTTCGATACAAAAACTGACAGCCTTTTGAGGTCGTCCGTTGAATTTGTCAGCCCTGCCATTCGTTCGTTCGATAAATTGGTAATTTCGACAAGGCGGACTGATTTTGGTTTACACTAGACCGGAGGAAATCGAGCAGAATTGAATAAGGAAGGGATTGAATGAAACAGGTTTGATAATAGTTCCATGTCTGTTTGTACGTATACAATATAGAAGTATAGAGAAGAAGGATAAGTTTAGGGATAAATGAATACTGTAAACATTCCCGATGTTCTACGCATTGTTTTAGTCAACTATAATTTAAATCAGACAAATCATACAGTTGACAGACAGCCGGTAGATCTACAGGATCCTAAGCCGCGCAAGCACCAACAAAATTTTAAATCTATCAACTATCAACATCAACTTTTTAAAACATCTGATATGAAGAACTACATTAAGTCGTGTTGTGCGTCATATACGAGGAAGACGAGAATTTATCATACAGAAACCGTGAAACATCCGAGTTGTCCAACGAACGAGTCGGAATTCACACTAACATACATTTTACATTAAGATCACATCAGAATTAATGAATAAAAAGTAGCGGTGCTCGATATTATTACACGGTGATACTTCAAAAAAGGTACAATAATAATTCGAAATGTAAAAATATTTACATTACAATCCGCGTCTTGAAGGATAAATCTTTTGCCCTGACGTACGGTGTCCACAAGAACTGCAGTGAACAGAATCTGTAAGTCAAGTGTTTTCATGACGCAGGTCCGTATAAGTCGAGTGAAACCTCGTCTGCACTAAGGCATATCGGCACCACATCATGATTTCAAAACCCGTGAACATTTTTCCAGGCAAATGAATCTCCCGGCATAGAGCAACATAATTATCTATTAAACTCCGTACCTCCCCTATTAAAAGATCTCGGCCTTGGGATATACATACATAGGTTATCATATCGCGAATTATAAATGTGTTAGCACTTTTTTTCGACACAGATCGCGAACCGGATGCTATGTAGGCATACAATTATACCCTAGTGCAGACGACGCATGAATCAATCGGGGTAAGCGTGGAAAGTAAAACTAATACAACCCGAATTCACGTTTCAATGCGATTGGAATCATTAAATTAGCGAAGTCAATTAGAAGATAACATCTCGACATGAATGCGAACGCGTACCTTACCGAGTACGAGCCGATCTGAATGTGCCAATTTAGTCTCGTCATCTGTAACTGAATACCCGCTACGGTATCGACGGTTACTCGTATCGACCCCGTGCGAACACCACCCTTTGAACATACCAATTTCGGATGTAAGACTAGGTATTTTTAACGTTTATAAATTTCAGAAAAGTCCTATCTATGATAACTATAAGTTTTCTACTCGTTAAAATATACTGTTTTTTTTTACTTTTCTACATCCCGTTCCAGTCATACCGTTACATTACGAACATATTTTATTACATTATTTTTTTTAAACTAATTTAGATACGTAGAAAATAAGTGTCGAATGGAGTAAAAGTTGTTTTGGCAGTATTACGAAGAGTGTCCATTATTATGCATTGTAGTAGACACAAAGGAATACTTTGAAGATCGCCGCAACAATAGGACCTCGCGCTCTCGTGGGGAAAGCGACATTTGAGAAATGAAAAGTCGATTGTGCTTCCAGAGTGGGTCCCGGCGTCGCCGCCCTACCGCCCGACTATACTATAAACACGGCAACTGCGAACTGAAACCCCCGACGAGTCGACCAATACTTAATTAATACAACATGATGGTTACCTAGCTTTGGTTAACCGTGCCGACGCGCGCTCGTTTTCCTCAAGTCCCCCGGTACCGTACTCGCGTTGTTAGTACGCGGTATTAATCTCGAATAAGACGATTAGATAATGCATCGATGAGATAAGAAGCCGGTATGCGGGTTACGTCATATCTGTGTGTTTCGAGGTGTGGTATCGAGCGAGCGATGCGGCGGTCGCGTTTGCGTCTACGCGTCTTCGTTCAACTTCCTGAAGAGCAGAGTCTCTTCGAATATGTAGGCCTTCAGGGTCTCCTTCGGAAGGTCGTCCAGCTCCATCGCGAATCGGAAAGGCTCCTCGGCGACCGGCTGCGAACAAAAAAAAACACAGTCATTTCACTATGCGCGACCTCATTTGTAGTGTAAATAACTTGGGGAAAAATATACATAATAATGCACACTTCCCCTCGGTTCCTGTGTAGTAATAATGTGAAAATTAATGTAAATTGCGAGTACTTTATTCATGAATCTAAATTGGATGGACAAATTTGTATATTCTAATTTGGTTAGTGGAAAACCGCCGCGCGATCGGTTTTTTTGCGGGGCATTAAAATTATGGAGTGGTGGTAGCTGTAATATGTTGGTTAGTACAGTGCCACCAACTTATCTATACAACGGCCAAAAACAGAACTACTGAGTAACGAGAATTAAAGACCACATAACGACGGTGAAGTTCGAATACCTCCTATCTAACAATACACAAATTTTCGAGGTGATGAAAAAACTTTTTATTTAGTTTATAAATATATGTATGTTCAAATGATTTTAGATGATATTTCTACTATCGTTTTGACCTCTATTTTTGTTCCTATCATTTTAAAATTTTCCTAGTACTTATATGCAAAACTGAACTTTAATGCATTATAAATAAAAAAGTATATTTTGCGCAACTGTTAGATAGGAGGTAGATACTTATTCACACGCACTTCAGCGTCGATAAGTTGTCTAATTTCGTAGTAGGTGCCAACGTTTTTCGACCGTGGCGCCATCGGTATATTTTACAAATAAGTTGGTCGTACGTAGTATACGTTGCGGTAGTAATAAGGGTAATGATGGCGCGTCTGGTGGCGCGGCCGGGGGTATGGTGGTTGATTTCCCCGTGGCGTGCCGACGCGACGGCGGGCGCATGTAGCTGACGCGGCCCGCCACTTACCCTGTTCACCCGCGCGGTCGTTGCCTTTGCATTGCTACGTAGAAGGTGAAACGTGACAGGCACTTCAAAATATCTAACTAATATTACAGTTCTTTAGATTTTTTTCTTATTAAGAAAGCAGTACAGTTATAATTGTTTTTGTAGTACTGTTACAATAAAACGACACGACTACACTACAAGAAAATATAGTTTTCAAACGCCGCGCTATTAAGTACACTTTATGGAAACACAATGAGTTCGATAGAAAACAAGGACATGGTGCATGAAACTGTACAAAAATATAGGGGATGTGTTCGTCCAAATAACCACGGTAATGGACTAACCGTCATAGATTAAAATACCCTCTTTCCGTTTGTCTCTATGGAGAGCGGGTAGGGAGGGAGGCCTTTGCCCAACATTGGACATATCGGCTCATAATAAAATAATAAATAAGACAAAAATAATTCCTATTTCTTTACTAATGTAAGACCACTTACACTGTACATAGGGTACTTTTTACTGCGAATAAAGAGGGTAAGGATCTCATGTTACGTATATCACGTTATGTTGTAAAATAACGGTGATTTCAATTTTAAGAGTACGGTGACATATTCTTCAATACATATTCAAAACAATGTTAGTTTTTTTTATCGCGTATTAGTGGTCCGCGTTTGACCACCAACTCGTCTGATGGTAAGCGAAAGTGTGGCCGAAGATGACGCACGTTGACCTAGAAAGTACCTATTCACTATGACCTTAAAAAGTTCTAAATTGTATCTCACATGGAGCAAGGAGGCCGGTAACTTATTCCACTCTAAAGCTGTACGTATTAGGTAATTGGATTCAAACCGTTCAGAAATAGTTCCACAGAACACTCTGATTTCCATAAATAAATAAGCCTAGCTTTGTCAGAGGATATTTTCATTTTCGTACTGATTGTAATGAAACACGCACTCGGTTTGTTTTTTCTGCTCATCGCTATGTGGCGCGTGCCCCGATTTATCATTCCACGAGTATGTTCGATTGGACAATCAGATCGGATTAACACAACCAATTTGTTTTGCTGCTCGTTGTTTGAGTGGGAAACCGAGTTTTTAAATTGTTTTTTTTTTTTAATTTAAATAAAGAGTGATGCGACGAGTAGGACATGTGCCTGATGGTAAGCAACATGCCTGCCACATAACAGCACAGTGACACGCAGCTATTGGAATATGAAGAGTCCAAATCATTACCTAGCACTGCACTGGGCTTGCCACCCAGAGATCTAAGTTGTTATATATCTAAGACCTGTAATTTCTCTGGAAACATTGCCCTTCAAACCGGAACACAGTAATGTTTGCACATTACTGCTTAGCGGTAGAATAACTGGCAAAGGTGTGGTCCTTCCCCAGGCGGACTCTGCCAAGAGTCTTACCACTACTAAACTGTAGCGCAGAGGATTAGAACACTCTCCCGCCCCTTCCATCGCTTAACTAAATCGGCTTTGGCTTTGCTATTCGTGTCTCTATAACATCAAGCGAAAAGAAAAGAGAGGGCAATATTGAAGCTGAGACAAGACAGTCTTAGTTAGGAGGTCGTGAAGTTTCCTGAAATATACCATAGAGTGAAAACGTTGCTCATGGCCAAGATCTTACTAGTTCAAAGACAATGACCTGGTAGGACATGGGTATTGTGGGTATATTATCTGTTAGACAGTTACTACTTAGTACCACTTAGTAGATAGGTTAAGTGAAGAGAAAGAAAAACTAATGTTTTTTTCCATGTGCCTTTTATTTATACGAAATTTACGAATTCGTAGTATTTCTATATTATTGTACTCGAAAATTTTAAGAGGGCATATTGTATGGAATACAATACTGAAAATTGTGCTTTGTTAATGTTACTAATAAGTACCTCTATAGAGGTCTTTTCTAAACGAGTAAACATTCTCTCACGCAACACAGTCTAGACCCAAATTAAACAAAGTTTGTATTAAGAGGAACCCGATACCTGATATAATACTTTAATACTTATATAATAAAATTGTAAATACAAAATTAAGGTACCTACATAAAACACTCAGAATAAGCCTGCCAACGAAGTACAAATTTTATGTGAAAACAAATAAATGTACTGGGATCATGTGATAATTTACCTACTGTATTTTAAGAGACTTCGGATAGACCGCCATATATTACATGTATTTGTTCTCGCATAAAATTTGTACTCCGTAGGCAGGCCTCGTGGTTTAGTCGGTAACTGAGCCGGAGCTCGTGAGTTCGATTCCACCCAAGACACATATGTTTTCCTATATCTGGGTGTTCCTATGTGTCTAGTATTAATACTACTTTTTTGAAAAATATTTACAGGTACATTACTTATTATATCAGCTACTTGGGTTCGGTAGTACGTTTTTTTTTTTTGGTTTGGGTCTTGAACACACTATACCGTAGTGTGAAAAAAATGTAAAACAATATAATATACAAAAGAAATTTTAATGGTCACGGCTGTATAACACTAGCTAACTATCTATGTTCGGGCCAAGTGGTACGCACGAAGAGATAGGTACTTATGCCCGACTGGCCACTATCACCTAAACAAACACCTATTCAATTTAGGTGTGACAGATAGCCCTCTATGCAGGGGATGCATGGAGGAGGGAGAAACGCCACAGCATGTGATTGTGGAATGGCGGAGCGTGGTGGATCAACGGGCAGAATTCCTCCACTCCCCAGCAGCAGTCCCGGAGGCCTTCAACAACCTGGATAGGTTGCTTGCCCTTCTGGGATAGCCTGGGATGGTCGGAGTAGAAGGCAAGTATGAGCCACGCACAATGGCCCATTTTGAGAGGCTAAGTGCGGAAAAGACCCCGTTTTTTCGTGGTCCTACTAATTTGTCCTACTAGTAGGACCACGAGGGAGACCTACTTCTGTCTGTCCTATTACGTGAAGAATCAAAAATTTACCTCCTGTATATGCTGTGTATAGGTACTTATCGATAAGAACTGACATGAAACAAGACTCATCTATTTTTTTCTAAAAAGTGGCCTACTGATATTTCGCCGTGAATTAACTGTAATTGACATTTTAATATAAAATCATCTCGATCTATATCTTCCTTTCGACGACGTGATGCATCACTTGTCATTTCGCTTTCCATTTCAAATATCACATTTATTAAGCGTAATAAGGAAACTGGTGAACGCTTTTTAATGTTCTTGTTCAATCGAGAGTGCCAACTTTCAACGACGTTGTTGGTACGGTGACGTTCACCATATACGCACCATTTTGATATGTAATTTTCATTCTTCCACCATGTACTGGTCATATATTTCAGAAATTTCATAATTTTATGTGTACTAGGGCTTTCAGACTTTAAATAATCAATACCAATTTCTATGAGATTTTCAGGAAGTAGAGCTAGAGCCGTACATAATCCGATAATTCTACGTTCTATTTTTGTCTTTATTTTAAGTTTGTCTATAGCATTTTTCCAAATGGCTTTAGACAAATGATAATTGATTTTTCACGTAATAGGACAGACAGAAGTAGGTCTCCTCGTAGGTAGGTAGGTCGTGCTCCTACTAGTAGGACAAATTAATAGGACCACGAAAAAGCTCCCCGTTTTTTCGTGGTCCTACTAATAATATACAGGTGGTATAAATATTCGCTATTGTTTGCTTACTTCTTTAATAATCAAAAATAGGACAGACAGAAGTAGGTCTCCCTCGTGGTCCTACTAGTAGGACAAATTAGTAGGACCACGAAAAAACGGGGGGAAAAGACCCCGTCTAACTAACTGGGACATCGCTTGAGGGATAAGAGTGATCGTCGAGCAGGATGGATTTTGACCCAGCAGATCTCTCTGGCCATACAGAGGGGAACGAAGCAAGTGTTTTGGGCACATTCGGGCAGAGTTCAGTGCTCGGTGGTCTCTTTGACCTAATGTGAATTGTTGTTGTTTTTTTGAAGTGAAAACTTCATGGCCACGCTCTCCGGTTTCACCCGCGTAATTCTGAGTTATTAGTTTTCACATCTATGTACATATAGGCAGTCACTATGACTGCCAATTTTTTCATTGCTATTTGACTTGTCACACTTTTAACATTGTTATTGTATTTAGTATCTTTAATAAAACGTTTTAATATAGCCAGCTCATATTCACAGAAACGAACAATATAAAAAGAAATTACCTACTAGCGAAACCATTTTGTTTGCAAAAGCTGTTTCAGCGCCGTAGTTACTCAAGTCCTGAATTAACGAGCTTGGAATAATGTAACAGAAACTCGAGGAACGCGTAACTTACTCCCGCAAAGTTGCGGCAAACAAAACCAGAGTTTCACCTGATTTCACAGCTATGAAAAGTCAATTACGCGGGAGATCGCTGCGTTCGTGATTTCACTCGCCCACTTCCCAAATTGTACTATCTATCGAAATACTAAAATAAGGAAATAAATTGCAGCGGTAGGACGCTTTGCAGAGTTCACTCAAGAACAGTCACAGTTTTTGAAGGTTATTCTACCGCCAAGCAGTAATATGCAAAATATTTCTGGTTTATGAGAGCAGTGCACAGATAAGGCAGCGATGAAGAATGTCCTAAAAGAACAAAAAAAAATACTGTTACGACAAAACGTGTGTACCAAATTATATTTAGCAAATATAGGAGACTTGCTCTAACTTTTATACCCCGTTTACATGATTCCAGTCCAGCGACCGAATCCAGCGCTGGATTGCTTACTGGAATAATGGAAACCGGCACTGGAATGCATAAATCCAGTGCCAATGCATTCCAGTGCCGATTTACATTATTCCAGTAAGCAATCCAGCGCTGGATTCGGTCGCTGGACTGGAATAATGTAAACGGGGTATTAAACACGGTAAGCTAAGCTACTAGCGCTTAAAACTATGTCTGTACCAAACTGTATATCAATCAGTTTATGGGAAAGGGTTACCCTTGTAATTACTAAATTTGACCCAATAAACAGGTCTGCAGTATCCGTGTCCTCAAGACGAGAGTGAATCGATTGCTTTTAGGCAAACGCGCGATCCATCGAATACCACTTAACACCAGTGCGACATGGCGGTCAAGCGTAAAGCTTTCAACTTTAAGTTAAGTAAAACCGTTGTAGAGATATAATGTAGTAGTGGTAGGACTCTTAGCAGAGTCCGCCTGGGGAAGTACCACACCTTTGCCAAATATTCTACCGCCAAGCAGTAATGTGCAAACATTACTGTGTTCCGGTTTGAAGGGCAATGATTCCAGAGAAATTACAGGGCTTAGAGACATAATATCTTAGATCTCTGGGTGACGAGCGCAGTGCAGTGCTAGGTAATGATTTGGACTATCATGTTCCAATAGCTGCGTGTTACTGTGCTGTTATGTGGCAGGCATGTTGCTTACCATCAGGCACATGACCTGCTCGTCTCGTCACTCTATGCTATAAAAAAAATAAAAAAATGACACAAATTCACATTAAAAAAGAGAAGACCTAAGCTATGAATGAGCATTTTAACAAAATAAAAAAGATACTATTTCGGATCATTGTCAGCAGAAAGAAAATACAAAATTTAGTAATTTCCGGGTATATTTTAAGGAAAAGTCTCAAAGAACCAATAAGCCGAAGGAAGGAAGCTTTAAGTACGTTTCCGCTTACACTGACTTGATTCTTGGACAGCGAATTAAAAAGTAAAAATAAGTTACGACTGGTCTAGACGGGGGATCCTGATCCAAACTGAGTGGGGGCATTATATTATCTATTCTACAACTGCAACTGAGTCTATATTATCTATTCTATGGTGGGGGTTCAAACCCCACGCGCACCACTGTCTTTTCGATATCATGTGCGCAAGGCAGCTAACTTAAAACGGTTAAGTAAAACATCGTGAGGAAACCGAAATGTGCCTAAAATTTTTCGAGGTCGTGTGTCATCCGCGAGCCCACACTGCGCCAATGTGGTGGATTGTGGCCTTGACTCTTTCCTTGCAAAAGAAGGCCCAGAGTCCCAGCAGTGGGCTGACATTTAGTGGGCTGTTTATGAAGTAAAACGATGGGTGATGACGTGTTAGTTTAAACGCCTGTGGAATTGTCACTCTTAAACGAATCATCATACTCATATCTTAGTTCACATTCGACATAGGCCTCTCTCGAGATACGCCACTCAGACCTTTCTTTGTCCCTTCCCCATCTCTAATACTTTTTTTTTTTTAATAAAGAGTGACGAGACGAGCAGGACATGAGCCTGATGGTGAGCAACATGCCTGCCACATAACAGCACAGTGACACGCAGCTATTGAGAAGAGTCCAAATAATTTCCTAGCACTGCACTGCGCTCGTCACCCAGAGATCTAAGGTGTTATATCTCTAAGCCCTGTTATTTCTCTGGAAACATTGTCCTTTGAACCGGAACACAGTAATGTTTGCACATTACTGCTTGGCGGTAGAATAACTGGCGTCCACCTGGAGAAGTACCACACCGTACTTCCCCAGGTGGACTCTACCAAGAGTCCTACCACTACAAAAATACTTATTCTAAGCCACCCATAGCCTGCTGAGTTACGTAAGTATATCGTCACTGCATCGACATTTACGGCTAATTTTGTTTGTTTGAAAGCTGACGTTATCATTATTTGGGTATAATTTTATTATTTCTTTATTTTCGGAAACAGAGCGAAGGCGCTAATCTTCTTTAGGGATTAGCTAGCTGCTTTAGCTATTAGGATTTTAGAAATCAGATTTCTTTCGTAAGAAATAAGAATATCTAAACTTTGGAATGTGTTCCCTGACCAAAATGTGTCAGGATTTAAGAGGTAAAATTGTAATAATTTATGATTTGTTTTTTAATAACCAATGGGTCTGGAGGTTTTTTTTTAAATCAACGGTAAGTACTAACAACAGTTTTTTACGTATCCGTCTGTAAACCCAACGTATTATGTTATCTAAAATAATATATGTACGTTTGTACGTACTTAGAAAAATTATTGGACCGATTTCAAAAATTCATCGTCCCTGAATAACAGTCTATCTTGAGTATGCACTATACATAATTAGGGATCTCTGTTAAAACCATTAGATATTAAAACTCCATCTATCCATCTATCCTTCGTTTGTCTCGTCCGATCGCTCTTAGCGATAAGGCCGTCATTTATTTCACTAGCTTTACGAACGTTTCTTTTTTATTTATCTTGTTTTGTGGACAATGCAAGAGTTTCCATCTGGTCGTTTAGTTGAGTGAAAAAAGAAAAAGAGAAAACACATTTCCCTCTCAACTTAGTCCTTTTGTCAGTCGGCGGGTGAGCGTCCCGGCCGGCCGTCCGTGCCGTATCCGCTTCCCCATTATAGGTTTACGAAGAATAAAGGCAGAGAGATGAATGATGGAAACCTATTGTCTGCAGTAAAGTCAACCTTTGCACAATGACAAGCGTTTATATTGTCACGTCTATAATTTTTAGCAAAAATACGGGAGGTTACAGATAACGTGCCGTCCAGCTAGGGTTACCATTCAAAACGGAAGAATTATTATTGTTCAGACTGCCATTGAATTTATAGTATTACTTTGAAACAGTTAAGGTAAAGTTAAACGCAAAAAGCAGACTGACAGTCTGGTGGTCAGATTTTTTTTGACAATATGGGTATGTAGAGTAAAGGGACGAATACGAAATGCGTCTACAACTAACACGCCTGTACATATATTTATCAGTGCTACGGAGCTATCTAATAGCCACGGGTAACTTACCCGCAATACTTAAGCTGTGATTCAGCTCAAACGTATACGAAATTAATATGACTACTCTATGGTTTATGGCTCAATCGTAGAAAATGTTCTAGAACTTTTTTGATTCGTCGATTGACCTGTTGATTAGTCTGTGGTTAAATTTGACTTTTCTACAAAAAGCCGCAGACCGTTCTTGAGCTGCATTTGAGCCGTGAGCTGTTTGTTTTACATTTGAGCTGTTACTCAACGAGTCATACTTTTATATATGTTTGAACCGGCTCAGATGCGCTGAGCCGGGAGGAAGCGACTTAGAAAAGAGAAATAGAATGAAAATGTTCCTTAAAAATATTTTAAATGTGAATGTTTATTTTCTTTTCTTCTCCTAAACCAAGATTCATGTAAAAAAAAAAACAAATGACAAAGGTCACGGACCTCAGAGTCTGTGTGGAGTTGCTAAAATCAAATTTAAAAAAAATTGCCAGTCATAGAAACTACGCGGGAGGGCGTGGCCATGACGATCTAGATAGCCTACGAAACATGTCTGAGGCGCGCCAAAAGAAGTTTTACTAAAAAAAAAGAAGCGGCTCAGATCTGAGTTACACACGTTTACTCATGAAGAGACCAAAAATCATTACCTAAAGTATACGGCGCTCGTTAGCTGGAGAGCTGAGATCGCCTATAATCTCTTTGTCCTGTTATTCCTAATGCTGTGATACAAAAATCATGCGACAAGGAGAAATGATCGAGGGTTGCAACCCCCCCCCCCCTTCGACTGCACTCAGTTGGGCAGCTTACAAGTGACGGCATAGCGCTGAATCTTATTACTTTATACCCTTCTATCATCCTACATAGGGCTCCTGGTGGTTCATTTGACCTATACATTTTATTCACGGGCCTGTAGTCCATCACTCTTCAAACCGGAATATAATAATGTTTCCACGGTATTGCTTACACGTTTATCAGTTAATCTACCTAAGATTAACTGATAAACGTGTGGTACTTCCCCAGACGAACTTTGTAAAGCATTTCTACCACGAAATAAATGTTGTTGCTTAGGAACAACTACATCAAAGCTGTTGGTGTTTTGTCAATCCAGTATTTGAAGATATATTCAGAGGCACAATTAACCGCCCACTCTATATTTCTCCTAGTTTGCAGAAATAGGTACGTTGAAAGTTATCATTTAGCAATAACAAATTAGGATATTGAAAACAAAAACCTCTTTGCTGAATTATTAAAGACGAGTCACGCCGTGTCTAGGGTTACCATGCGTACGCTTCTCCCACATTCACGGAAATATTAATGCTACCTACGCATTTGGGGATTGGAATTTTGTGCTATAAATTTAGATACAGATCTGCACTTATGAAGTTGTTAACGAAATTGAAGATTTTTATAAATTTTAAACACACATTTTTTTTAAAGCTTGTGCACATGGAACAGATCAAAAACGAAAAATATTACTCACAGGCACAATTAACTACCCACCTATATTCTACGTAACTTCGATCTTTTCGGCAAAATCGGTTTTGTGGAATTATTCCTTAAAACCGATTTTGCCGAAAAGATCGAAGTTACGTAGAATATAGGTGGGTAGTTAATTGTGCCTGTGAGTAATATTTTTCGTTTTTGATCTGTTCCATGTGCACAAGCTTTAAAAAAAATGTGTGTTTAAAATTTATAAAAATCTTCAATTTCGTTAACAACTTCATAAGTGCAGATCTGTATCTAAATTTATAGCACAAAATTCCAATCCCCAAATGCGTAGGTAGCATTAATATTTCCGTGAATGTGGGAGAAGCGTACGCATGGTAACCCTAGACACGGCGTGACTCGTCTTTAATAATTCAGCAAAGAGGCTCCACATCGTAGCGGGAACCTTTTCGCGACGGCCATCGAGTCCCGCGCTTCTACCGCCTAACTAAATCGGCTATTGCTTTGCTAATGCTGTCTCTATCATTTCAAGCGAAAAGAAAGAGAGAGCCATGTCAACGCTAAGACTGGTTTGGTTAGGCGGTAGACCCTCCGTAATTAAATAAGTTTAACTCGGCGGTCGCTGCCCACAGAATGTTATCATTTGTTCGCATCGCCACTTTATATTCAAAGGATTAATTTGGTTAATTAATATATATGAAAAGTTATAAGCGACGGAGTTGAGTGTTACGGAGAATACCTATATTGAGACCCTCATTGTGGTTTATTACACCGAAATTAAAAAGTTTTCGGAGGTTTTAAGCAGATGACAGACCTTCAGGCTTCTTTATGCCCATCGGCATGATTAAAAAGAGAGTTTTGTTGTGACACATGAAGGTACTTACAAATAGTCCCACCAGTAACAACTGTCAAAAAGAATGAGTGGTCCCATTTCATCGTGGTAAATTAGTTGTAAAACAAGTTAAGTAGAATCTGTACAATTATAAAATGTGAGGGTCATTTTTCAACGCAAAAGGCAACTTCAACGAAAAATTTCCTTTGCAACTCAACGCAAGAAGTGTTACCTGAAGCAATCTTCAACGTCAAAAGTATATAACCTGAAGCCAGATACAATGTTCAATAAAATCTTGACTAGCTAACTTCAGGGTGTCGCTTTTTCGAGACGGTGTGTGTACGCGCATCGTAAAATTTTACTATCGTCACTTTTCCCTATAGCACCGAAAGAAGTTTAACTTCAAAACTGACATCAGGTTGGCTATCGCATTGCAGTACTGTCATGTTCCGCTTACTGCTTAGGTCACTGCAGGCGTTACTTCGTATGCGCTAGACTCCTTGGCCACTTGCCAGACTGCTACTTTCCGCCAGACATACCGAAAATCCTCAAATATTTCACCGCATTAACCACATTTGTCCAGTTATTACACGCGATGGCGCAGCGACGTGGAGTACTCACACAACATAATCGTAGACAATACGTACTACTAGTGTACCCAATCATAGTAGTGTTGGAGTGTAGTAGTGGAGAGTAGAGTAGAGAGAAGAGTGACACAAAGTAAGCAGCAGTGTTTTCATACTTCGTCGTTGGGATCACTGTAGTGTTGGAGCCGACACAGAGCCAGTAACAGTGTTCTCATACCTCATAGTTGGGATCACAGTAGTGTTGGAGCCGACACAGAGCCAGTAACAGTGTTCTCATACCTCATAGTTGGGATCACAGTAGTGTTGGAGCCGACACAGAGCCAGTAACAGTGTTCTCATACCTCATAGTTGGGATCACAGTAGTGTTGGAGCCGACACAGAGCCAGTAACAGCGCTCTCATACCTCATAGTTGGGATCACTGTAGTGTTGGAGCCGACACAGAGCCAGTAACAGTGTTCTCATACCTCATAGTTGGGATCACAGTAGTGTTGGAGCCGACACAGAGCCAGTAACAGCGCTCTCATACCTCATAGTTGGGATCACAGTAGTGTTGGAGCCGACACAGAGCCAGTAACAGTGTTCTCATACCTCATAGTTGGGATCACAGTAGTGTTGGAGCCGACACAGAGCCAGTAACAGTGCTCTCATACCTCATAGTTGGGATCACAGTAGTGTTGGAGCCGACACAGAGCCAGTAACAGTGCTCTCATACCTCATAGTTGGGATCACAGTAGTGTTGGAGCCGACACAGAGCCAGTAACAGTGCTCTCATACCTCATAGTTGGGATCACAGTAGTGTTGGAGCCGACACAGAGCCAGTAACAGTGCTCTCATAGCTCATAGTTGGGATCACAGTAGTGTTGGAGCCGACACAGAGCCAGTAACAGTTTTCTCATACCTCATAGTTGGGATCACAGTAGTGTTGGAGCCGACACAGAGCCAGTAACAGTGCTCTCATAGCTCATAGTTGGGATCACAGTAGTGTTGGAGCCGACACAGAGCCAGTAACAGTGCTCTCATACCTCATAGTTGGGATCACAGTAGTGTTGGAGCCGACACAGAGCCAGTAACAGTGCTCTCATACCTCATAGTTGGGATCACAGTAGTGTTGGAGCCGACACAGAGCCAGTAACAGTGCTCTCATACCTCATAGTTGGGATCACAGTAGTGTTGGAGCCGACACAGAGCCAGTAACAGTGCTCTCATACCTCATAGTTGGGATCACAGTAGTGTTGGAGCCGACACAGAGCCAGTAACAGTGCTCTCATAGCTCATAGTTGGGATCACAGTAGTGTTGGAGCCGACACAGAGCCAGTAACAGTTTTCTCATACCTCATAGTTGGGATCACAGTAGTGTTGGAGCCGACACAGAGCCAGTAACAGTGCTCTCATAGCTCATAGTTGGGATCACAGTAGTGTTGGAGCCGACACAGAGCCAGTAACAGTGCTCTCATACCTCATAGTTGGGATCACAGTAGTGTTGGAGCCGACACAGAGCCAGTAACAGTGCTCTCATACCTCATAGTTGGGATCACAGTAGTGTTGGAGCCGACACAGAGCCAGTAACAGTGCTCTCATACCTCATAGTTGGGATCACAGTAGTGTTGGAGCCGACACAGAGCCAGTAACAGTGCTCTCATACCTCATAGTTGGGATCACAGTAGTGTTGGAGCCGACACAGAGCCAGTAACAGTGCTCTCATACCTCGTCGTTGAGATCACAGTAGTGTTGGAGCCGACACAGAGCCAGTAACAGTGCTCTCATACCTCACAGTTGGGATCACAGTAGTGTTGGAGCCGACACAGATCCAGCAGTTTGCAGTATTACTGTTCGTGACGACGCTGTGTTTGCATACCTCGTCGTTGGAATCATATTACTATTAGTGGCGACATAATGTGACTAGCCGTGTTCTCATACCTCGTCGTTGGGATCGTAGTATTGCTCGAGGTAGGAGTGCGCGAGCGCCTCCTCGACGGTGATGCGGCGGTGCGGGTTGAAGGTCAGCATGCGGTGGAGCAGGTCGAGCGCGCGCCCGTCCGCGCCCGGGAACAGGTCGGCCCACGGCACGCGCGGCTTGTACGGCAGCGACTCCAGGTAGCCGCGCGCCTTCACAAACAAACACATGTGCTTTAGAACATATTACTATGGTGGTTAACTTACGGGTAGTCTATTTTTTTTTTTTTAGTACAGTCGTAAAGTGACGAGACGAGCACAATATGTGTATGATGAATACTGATGATGGTAAGCAACCATGCCTGCCCATTAACCATAACCATAAGAGCAGTGACACGCAGCTATAAAAACATTAAGAATCCATTACCTAACACTTGATTGCACTTATCACCCAGAAGTATAAGATAATTCATCTCTATGCTCAGCAATTTCTCTGGAAACGTTGCCGTTCAAACTGGAGCAGAGTCTGTGATGTGATGTTTGTCCTATCACAAAGTGGTTTTCAAATGGATAAATATGTGAACCTACTTACTCAATGGTGTAGTGTGTGAATTGTCCACCAATATTTATTTATTTAATGGTTTTTTTTCATATACAGACGTACCTACATATGATAAAATAATCTCTTCACGCTCAGGGTCTACTTGGAAATCTCTCCAAGAGTAATATGTATGAGAAAGTGTAGAATTATTTTTATTACGAAATGTTAGACGAACGAAATGTATTGTACAAAAACTTTGAAATCAAAAACAATAAAATCTAAACAAACGGACTCTTCGTCTTAAACCGTAAACCTCTACAAACCGAGAAAAATTGTAGAAATGATAGATGGACGCATCTGTCATCATCCATCTACTGGAAGAGAGCACAATTTGCAGTTTTAAAACAAGGATTTTGCAATATCTATTGAAAGATCCGAGGACAGTCCAATTTACAGTTCGTCCGTGTATCCAGGACTATAATTCATAGTTGTAGAAATAGGGGGACTCAGTGCAACATTGGCACAATGTCAGCTACTTGCCGATGCTGTGAATATCGTCAAGATCGAATCCCATTTACATAACAAGGTACGGGACACGTTCGAGTTTCCTCGACTCGAGTGCCCCCGTGCCCGTTCAAATCAAACTCCGTTTAATAATAAATTGATGGCTTCAATATCTCGCTCGCATACATCGAAATGATATTTTCACGAGCGGTTGATTAAAAAATACACTGTATTTTTTTGGAGAGTTTAATTTAAAACGAATATTTGGTTTTGTGAAAACATTGGAAAGGGATTTGTGGCTCAATCAATCAATTCTCGCTCGGTCTCGTGGGACACAGACTGAACGTTGGTAATCAATTGTTTCAAAGTCAGAAAGTCGAAAAGATACGAGTTAGTATCGATAGTTTATCAGATAAAGCTTCGGGGTGGAGCAGGATAACTACTTTTGTAGCGGTAGCCATACTTTTCAGCGTCCACCTGGGGAACTACCACACCTTTGCTAGTTATTCTACCGTCAAACAGTTATGTGAAAATATTACTGTTTTCTGTTTTAAAGGATAACGTTTCCAGTGAAATTAGAGGGCAAAGAGATAAAACATCTTATATATTAGGAAGACGAGCGCAGTGCAGTGCTAGGTAATGATTTAGATACTTCATCTCAATAGCTGCGTGTCGCAGTCCTGTTATGGGCAAGGATGTCTCGTCACTCAATACTATAAATAAAATATCTTATTCTAATAATCCTACTTCTATACTTTGCTACGAATACACAAGTCTGGTCTATCAATTTGTTGAATCTGATAAATGTCTGATCAGGACGGCTGATAAAATGCAGGTGTCATGCATTCAGCGTATTCAAATATCGCTGCAATCTCTGTCTAAGTATATTTATAAAAACATTATCTTGAATTGTACAGACAGACGACGCACAACCTAAATGACCTATACCTGAAATTTGGAAGGTGTGTCGTTTGGGTCAGTACCCAGTTCCTAGTTCTTTGGGACTTCTAAGACTGTTTCGTTAATCGAAAGCAACTTAGTTTAGATATCAGTTTGTCATTATTGCAGTTTCGAAATTAACGCAAGCGAATCCGTGGTATAAATGCGAAAGCTTGTATGTATGGATGTTTATAAATCTTTCAAACAAAAACAACTGCAGCGAATTGAATGAAATGGATGGTGTATATAGGTATTTGTAATGCTTCACGCTGTAACAACACAAAAGGTTGAATATAGTACGTAGTCGAACTATAAATATGAATTACGGAGTGACACACGGCTTCCAGACACAAAGCTTTTATTGCGAAAATATTAACAATTCTAGTGAGAATACCAATAGAACGGCGGAGCTAATTCTTATTTGTGTGATCCTGAGGTTCTGTTCATATTCGTGATCTGGTTTAAAACCCATTAAGCCCGTCTCGCGACGCGGCCGGCGTCGTGACGTCACACAAAAAATCATTACTAAAAAATGAAACCAAATTTTGTGTGTCTGTAAACGACAATGTACTAATTAATATTATTGCCTATCTCTTAGGCATCAAAATAAACTAATATTCGAGTATGTATATAATGAAAAAATAAGGTTTTAAAGTCCTAAAACCGGTTTTGCCCAAATTTGGCCTCTTGGGGCTAGACAGCTGGAATTTCAAAATTTTAGGTTAATTTTCAGACTGTCTGTAACATCTACATATTAATTTCGTTCTTTAAAAAAATAAATAGGCAGTCATAGGGACTGCCGATTAGGGTGAAAACTTATTTCATAGAATTTTAGTTTTAAATAGTAACGTGGCACAATACTTCACCTGTGTAGCTACAGATACAGGTACTGTCTTTTTTTTTTAATAAAGAGTGACGAGACGAGCAGGACATGTGCCTGATGGTAAGCAACACGCCTGCCACATAACGGCACAGTGTCCACGACACACATGAAGAGTCCAAATCATTACCTAGCACTGCACTGCGCTCGTCACCCACAGATCGAAGTTGTTATATCTCTAAGCCCTGTAATTTCTCTGGAAACATTGCCTTTCAAACCGGAACACAGTAATGTTTTCACATTACTGCTTGGCGGTAGAATAACTAGCAAAGGTGTGGTACTTCCCCAGGCGGACTCTGCTAAGAGTCCTACCACTACATCTATTAAGCATGTCGATGACGTGTACTCATAAAATTTTCCCCAGCCAAAAAGTGCTCAACTAAAAAGTTTTCAAAACTCATCATAGCTCCGTAAGTTAGCTGTAACCCACCCGTCATTACGTTGACAGAAGCGACGAGTCAGAGCCTAAACAAACCGAAGGTAGCCGGAAAGTTTTAACGCGCGCCAGTTTACGGACCCGAGGGTCTGACGCCTTCCTAAAACTGTCTTAGCTTTGATATCACTCTCTCTTTTCTTTTCCCTTGAAATGATAGAGACAGCAATAGCAAAGCCAAAGCAGATTTAGTTAGGAGGTAGGAGGTATCGGCCAAGTTTCAGGACGTGGCCGCGCGCCCGATTTAATAACTCTACATGGAAAAGGCGTGTTTGATTTAGGTAAAAAGGGCCCGGATTTTATAACCATCTATCATGCGTAAAGCAGGAGTTTTAAAACAATGTCTTCTTACTTTACAGAAGCGAACAAACTAACTAATTTAAGATAAATGAGCGCTGCAGGTTAAGGGCGATGGAAAAGTTAAAAGTATTGCCTAGTTGCCAATGTATAAGTAATTATATTTTGACGTGACAACGTCTTATAATTCGATGAAGCCGGCTGCACGCACGAAAAAACATGACGTCATGCGGCGTTACCTCGCCGCATGACGTCATGCGGCGTTACTTCGCTCTGAGGCGTTCCATTTAAGGCTTGGAGTTGAAGTTGTCACGTTCAACTATCGTCAGTAACTTTACAGACAACCGATTTTTTTTTTCATTGTAAAGAGTGAAAGGACGACGCACTAGCTCCGTCTAGTTCCCATTTCCAAAATTTTCTCGAAACAAAAAATAGCCCGTGTGCTATTCCAAATTGTAATCTATCTATATCCAAAATTTGAAACCTATCCATTCTGCTGTTCCAGCGTAAATGAGCAACGAACATCCAAACTTTCACATTTATAATATAAATAGGATTAAACAACGTAGACACCCGAGTCTGAATTACCTACATTACTCTTACAGCGAGCTATGGAGAGGGTTATGCTCGGAGTATCTCTGAAGGACAGAATCCGCAACGAGGATATCCGACGGAGAACTAAGGTAACCGACATAGCCTTGAGAATAAGCAGGCTGAAGTGGCAGTGGGCGGGTCACAGATGTCGCAGAGCCGATGGACGTTGGGGAAGACGGGTTCTGGAGTGGAGACCACGTTCGAGACGTTCCGTGGGGCGGCCTTCCCACTCGGTGGACCGACGCGACGACCTGAAGAGAGTGGCATGATGCGGATGGATGCACAGAGCCGAGGACCGGATTTGATAGTGCAACATTGGAAAGGCCTATGTCCAGCAGTGGACGACAACGGGCTGGTGATGATGATGATGACTCTTATTTGAGTTAGTCGTGTAGAACATAATTTTACAAGTGGTATTTTTCACTTCGATCGTAGTCAAAAGCAAATAAAACCCAATAAATGTTACTTTATTGGGTTTTATTTGCTTATTGCTTTGCTTAATATATATATTTGCTATTAAGGTCATACTTTCAAACTACGTATAATGAAATATCTATTTCATAAAGCTCGTTTTATTAACCGCAGCATTGCCGCCAATGAAAAAAGATATGAACGTTTTAGAGGTTACTTAACGGTTACAGGTTCACCCATCTAGTCTATTTTATCGTCTGGGTTATTACCGAACGCTACGATAAGACTCAGACTAAGTCATTTTTAGAAATATAAATTTTGCGATTCATAATAATTCAATAACTATTTTCATTTCATAGAATTGGTTTATAAGTAGTTTTCGAATATAATGAGGACTTTAGGTACAGTTTTGTCCTGTGAAGGACTTTAGTATTAGTTTACATTAACATTGATATGAATTTAAATTAACGCTTGAATGTATGCTTTTAAGAAATATATGTATATTTTAATATAGTAAATCATACTTTAAACATCGTACTCGTATTATAATATTAGCTTATTGTGTGACTGTAGTTATAATTATGGAATGCTTGAATGAAAAACTGAATTAATAAATAAATAAATATTGGTGGACAATTCACACACAACACCATCTGACCCCAAACTAAGCAAAGCTTGTATGATGGGGGTCAGATAGCTGATATAATACGTATATAGTTTTAAATACATACTCATTATACATAGAAACACCCAGACACAGTGCAAATATTTGAATACATCACACAAATATTTGCACTGGGTGGGAATCGAACCCACGACCCTCGGCTTCGCAGGCAGAGCTGCTACCAACTGAGCCACGAGGCCAGTCATAATTATATTAATTGATTATAAATTGTTTTCAGTACGATTTAAAAGTTTATCAAACCCGAAACGAACATGTTCACAGTTTAGGAACGCCAATACGCAAAACTCGTGAAATTAAACTTTGTGAAAATAAAAAAACACCCAAATATCACAGTAGAGAATTAAAACTTGTCCGTTACGTACAAATAAATTGGTCGAAAAAGAAACTCTTCAGCTCTTCACAACATTGTTGCCGTCGTTGATTTTCGACATGAACATTTTCATGTGCAAATTACATGAAAATTTTAAAATTGGTGAAAACTACGTAGAAAGTTCCGTTGTAAAAGTAGACAAATCCGCAGCAGAGTATTAAGATACCTACCTGAAGCCAGTAGTGGGTTGCTTAACAGGAGTCATTCACCAGAATTTTAAAACATGAATGTCTTACAATTCAGTAAGAACCAAGTAGAAGAACCTAGGTTCTGCCCAAGTAGAAGAAAGGTTCTTCTACTTGGTCGAGCCAATGACTATTGAGATGTAGTTGAAATAGTTCAGTGGCACAATCCCTTTGCCAAGATACCCCGAATATAATAAGATACTCATCTTATTGGGTTAGTACATATAACAGGTAAATGTGAATCCTTACCTTCTCGTTGATGATGCAATCAAGGTCTTCCTGACTGGGCGAACCGAGTACACCCAGGATATGGTTGAGCTGGTCCAGGTAGTGCTTCCCGGGGAAGATGGGCCGGTTCGACAGCATCTCCGCCAGGATACAACCGACCGACCAGATGTCTATCGACTTGGTGTACCCCTGCGTAACAAACAAATACGTTAATACCACTACGCTCACACTAAACACATGTCGAATGCTAAGTGATGTCGAATGTACGTAGGATGAGTTTATATGGATATTGGATACACTTCGGAGAGTGTGGCACTGATCTGCATGATCTAATACTATTTCGCCCTTTTTCTATCTGCTCGTAGCTTGAAAAGCGCCATCGTTTCATGGTTCACGTTCCAAAGACTAGAAAGGAGAAGTTTGACTATAATTTTGTAATAAGATCTAGGATGCATAGCATCTAGGATGTGGAATGCGTTGCCTGAGTGGCATTTTTCTGACGGTTACAATCTTGGTGTCTTCAAATCAAGAATTCATTTGTTTCTTCTGGATAAGGACGCTATATGGGAGAACGTAGCTTAACATCAGGCGAGATGGTGGTCAAGTGAAAATCAAAAACAGTTAAAAAAACTATATTTTTAAAGTTTAAGCCTAAGTTAAGTTTTTTAAGCTTAAACCTTTAATAGGCACGTTATTAATACATAACGTTTGCAAGATAAATAATAGTTAACCACTTGTTTGCACCCAGATTATCTTGGTTACTTTCAAACTAACCAAACTTATTTCGCAAGTTTAGTGTGTTTAACTAGTTATGAAGAGCGTTGTTTTTACAGCCGATACCTTACGGCCTTCAGAACTTTGTTCGAGACAGTTATTCCACCCTTTTCAAAACAAACACAATGAAAACTTTCCCCGATGTCTGCCTGAGGTCTATTGGGGATGAACCATTTTAAAAACTATTTTCTACTCCCCGGAGCTTGGCCAGAGCTTTTGTCGGAAATGTTGGAATCAGACGTCCGTTTTATCAGAGCCTTAAATTCGTATTATACCTTTAGTGCTATTCTTTATTGTGTACTACGTTTGAAAAGACTTTGCTCTAAGCCCCTCGGGTGACTTACAGGCTCTACAATAATGCTTTTAGCTCAACAATATTCGACTGATGGGAACGATACCTTAAGCGATTGTATAATAGAATTTGGAGACAATTCTCCGAGTATACCCAAGCGTATTCCTGAACTTTGACAGAGGAAATTGAAGTTTAAATATGCGCCTGCTCAAATTAGGCAGAGCAATATTAAGAGAAAGCTAGACAAACGACGGGAAGCCTGCAGATAATGTTATTTAACGTGGAGTTATGTACAGAAATAATTAATGTTGTCTCTCGAGCTGTCATGAGAACAAAGCTCGATTGCCAGGGGAGGCAGATAGCGCGGTAAGGCTCGCCTTTGTCGCCAACTCGACTCAGTTTAATCTCAGACAATAAATAGGTACTGTAATCAAAACGCCGCAAACAGATATTCCGGTAATTCCGAATATCGTTGACAATACAGGGTTCCCGCAGATCACGTGTACAGCGTTCACAGGAGCTCGGTTTAGTCATAATTATGAACAATATTCTACTACGGGACTAAAGTTGAAATCTCTAACAACAGCTGCTCACATATAACACTTGGAAACTTGGACAGAATATTGTCAGCCGACTTTTTTTCGTGATCAGAGTTGACACCACAGTTTTTTCATAATAATGTGAATAACGCACCTCTTTCGTTGTTCAAAGTTGACGAAATTTTGTGGTATTGCCTGAATCAAATTTGTACGAAACAAAGAAACAACGAAAGAGGTAAGAGCCATATAAGCATGTCTCCATCCTCTGTCGCGTCCTGTGCTTCCCCTCTTCATCTGTCTACTGCTTCTGCAGTGGCCTGAAATTAGCTGACAGGGACCATGACAGGCGTTGTGCGTAATCCCGTCAAACCGACGTACCTTAATCATAACAATGTCTTATGATAATCGGCCGACATCATTCTAATCACGGAACGTCACTGCCATACTTTTGTATAGGAGACCGTATTTTTTCGACAATTATTGTTTGAGCGAGTCTGCTGAAGTATGTAAGGCACGATTTATTATTATTGGCCTAATGGCTTCGTCGGTAGTAAGTCTGCCTCTTGTATACGTTCGATTCATACTCAAGACAAGAATATTTGGGTGATGAATATTAGTTCTGTGGGTGTTTGTTTCTATTATAAGTATGCAATATTAATAGCTAGATCTGACTTCTATAGTACACGCTCTGCTTGTTTTTAGGCTAGTTAAAGTTGTGTGACGACTTTTGATCAATATTTATAGGAGCCCGTTAGTAAACTTGCTTCCAAACGTACGGAAGGTAAATTTGGAATGATTGATTAAGATTACACGGGTGTTTTCTAAACTCACCTCTTGTTTATTTTCGCTACGTCACGCTGTGCAACGAGAATGTACTTATAGGTATATCTTTGAATAGCTGAATATATTCTAAGGTGACTTTAAGCTATCACGGTTTCTCAGAATACTAGTTACTATAATTACGGGATGTTTAACTTACTTGTAGGCGTAGCGAGTCCTCGATATTTCATTGCGGTTTAAAACTAAAAATATGCCTCAACAATAGATTACAATGTTTGTTCCAACTCCCCGTTTTAGTCAGATTGCCACAGTGACCAATGTCGAAATATCGGGAATACGCTCCACCTCTTTTTTTATCGGTACTGCGGTGTCTGAGTATTGTTTGTTTAACGTTTAACTACCCACTTCGTTCACTGCGCTCTAACTTTTCAGAACAAAATGTTTGTCAAAACACAAAAAAATATAAATAAAGGCTTTTATTTCAAGAAGCATAGTAGCACTAAAACAGGCAACTTATTTTATTGCTGGATAGTGGATCTGTAGTTTACGCGATGGTTCCCAAACTAGACTGCGCCTGTATTTTGCACACCGAGAGTACAGTTCCGAATTATTTACTACCATAGAGTTGGCACTGACCGCATTGGATGCGGATTGGATGGATTGCATGGAAAGTTTTAATGGTTAATTAATTATTTAACATCATTAATAAGCTAGCAAAGATGCAAGCTTATCGGGGTTTGATCTGATACATTTCGGAAAACATACCTATGATCTATGATCTTGCCCTTTTTTCTATCAGACTGCTCGTAGCTCGATAAAGCGGCATCCATTCGCTATGTTCCAAAACCAGAAAGAAGGTTTGACTTCACTTTCACGCTCCATCATAGGCCGCATCGTTGCTTAACATCATGCAAGATTGCGGTCAAGGGAAAACCTAACATTGTTACAAAAACAGTTAAATTATTAACTAAAAATTAAATTATAGTGGACTTGGAATGAAATGCGTAACACATTTTATTGGCGACGCAAATTGTCCCATAAATTTCGATAACTACACCAAGGCCCCTTTCCGTCGCGATCTTATTCACATCAAGTTTAACTCTAAATTCCTTGTAAGCTTTAGTTATTCATGCTAAACAGTAAAAAAACTAACCCGAATTCGTGACATAATTTACGTTTAAAATGAATCCCTCGAGTCAAGAAATATAGCGTCGAGGGCTGCATTTCCGACGAGTTATCCGACATTTAGACCCAGGGCTGTGCATTCGTGACAACCATCCATCCATCCGACCCGCTAGCGACGTTTACCTACTATATTACCTACCAAACTACGATCCCTTAACACAGGGTCACGAATAAATAAGTCGACAGGGACAAGGGTAGTACGGTCTAGAGACACCATTATGAAAAAACTTTTAGTATGCGACAACCCTGAAATTGAGGAAAACAATTGGCTGTCCCGTTTTCTCGATACTACTTTTGTAGTTGATCGTCACCTGGGTTTAATGTTAAACTACTTTGCGGTTTCACTCACTTCACTTCACACTCACTCTCGAAGTGAAGACACCAAGACGGAATCCATCGGGAAAAATCCAATCCACAGGCAACGCATTCTACAGCTAAGACTTCCTTGTTAAAAAGTGGAGTCAAATTTCTTGGCCCGAGTCTTTGCAACATCAACCATGAATCGATGTCGCTTTTTGGAGCTACGAACAATTTAATAGAAAAATGGCAAGGTAGTATTAGATCATGTCAATCAGCTGCTCTCCAATATGTATCCGATAAGCTTGCAACTTTGCGACGATGTTCAAGACTTCATACGTTTTATCGAAACCAAAGCGCATTTTGTCAGCTACCTTTTTCCCGATTTGCGATTTAAGAGTGTGTCGCATAGAGACATTTGTTCATAAAGGAATATAACACGATAGCAAGCTTGTGTTACCCTTCAAACTATGATATATATGAAACACGGCAATTTCCCGTTCGGAGGCAACCGAGGGCAGAATATGAAGATCAAAATTGAATCGCGCTCAAACCTTTGATGGGAAAAATAAAGACGTGACAGTATTTTATTGCTCTGACAACAAAGTAGATAAGTAAGTCTTTTACCGGAAGATTGGGTGATCCCGGGTTCCCGGGTGTCTATCTAATCCAATGGAATGACTTCTTAAAACCAATTTGTTTTTGTTTTGTCTTCTAAATTTGTCTTTGAATGACTAAAATCTTTCATTGGTCACACGAGCCTTAGTGTTAACCAACGCTTAAGACTCTGAAAAATTAAAAAAAAATGCGATTGTGCAGTCACCAATATCGCTATTGTATGTAGGTAGGTACTACAATCCCGCAAAATCGACGGTCGTGGTTTCGATCCACACTAACGACAAATGTTTTTGTGATGAATTCAAATATGTTTTCTGTGTCAGCGTATTTCTACGTATTTTTAAAATGTATTTCCTATTATATAAGTACCTACTATATCAGATATCTGGGAAGTTACGGCTGGTATAGTCGGGAGAACGGCGGCTGCCGATCCGGAGACCCCGGGTTCAAACCCCCACACGCACCACTGTCTTTTCGAAGTCATGTGCGTAATGCCGCTAACTTAAAACGGTGAAGGAAAACATCGTGAGGAAACCGACATGTACCTAGAATCTTTCGAAGTCATGTGTCATCCGCCAACCTGCACTGGGCCAGCGTGGTGGATTATGGCCTTAACTCTCTCCTTGCGAGAGAAGGCCCCGAGTTCTAGCAGTGGGAACGCGTTTAATGGGCTGTTGATGATGAGTGGGAAAAAAAACTTTTTTTCCGGTACTTTATAAATAATTATTTATTTATTTGTAGGTAATAAATAATGTATATAAACTTAATCTAAGAGACCGGTACCTGTCGGAATAGTGCCCAAAACGCTGGCCCCATTGCCACGTTGAATGGCAATACTAATGCATACTACCACCGATTATTGCATACAATATTTTCATATTTCCGGTCTTCTAATATAAGGCTTCTTGATAACGAAAATGGTAATAAACCCCTGACAATCTTGATCGTTAGGGCAAAAGCGAAAAACAAAAAAAAAAACAAAAAAATATATGTAAGGCTTCTGGAAACTGATAATACCAAATTAGTATTCTCGCCTAATACATAATAGATCAATAAAAGTCGGCTCAACATGGATTTACAACGCAAAGCAACTTTTATCACAGCTACCTTTCACGAACGAAAATAAACTTCGAAAACATGTGACGACAGAATTTTCCATCTGCATCCTGTAAATAGAACGAGCCCGTGCAAGTGATGGGTTACACACTCGTTGAACTAATGCAACACTCTGCAATCTGTGTGCCGTTGAATGTGGCACGCAGAGGTTTTGAAGCGTAGGTACATAGGCATATGAATAAATCAGTGATCGTGGACAGAGATGTTAAGGCCGATTTAAATTGAACGAACATAGAGCTAGAGCTGGAACAAGAGCATTCTTTCTCGATCTTTTAGTGTAAACGAAAGAACGTTCTTAGCGTTTTCCATATTAAATATTCTATAGAATCTTTGCGAACGCAAACAAAACAACGAAAGAATGTTCTACGTTTGTTTACACCAAGTGAATTTGATACAGTGGGTATAGAATGAGCATTCGCTCGTCTGATGTAAATCGGCCTTAAGGTATTGCGCATTCCATTTCTAAAACTTTACTTAACACAATAACTTGTGAGTTCAAAAAGGAGGAGGTACATAATTCGGATTTTTTTTATGTTACGCGATAGCGCCGGCAATTGTAAATCGATTTTGATGGGTATTTTTGATTTGGTAGAGTATAGTTCAGAGGTGGTCCAACATAATACTTTATCGAAATTGATGTAGGTACTTATTAGCTGTTTTTGACCTATGAACAAAAAACTACAATTTCCTTTTATGTATTTAGACGACCGACGTTGTCATAGATTTTTAAGAAATTTGGTCGACTGTCGTTCAATTTAATTTTAAATTGAAGTAGGTAATTATTATTATCTACAATAGGGTACAATCCTCAAAAAAACTAAGTAGCCCGTTAGTTAGATTGCCAAAAAATATTGTAAACGTATTTTTTCTTTTGTTTCACAAACAAAAAATGACGAAGATACAGCGCTTCGAAGTTTCGTGTGACGTCACTTGTGAGTACGATTTTTACTCACGAGTGACGTCGCGACCCCCCACTCTCGAAGTTTGATGGTCTATATCTTTAACAATTTTTAATATTATGAATAAACAAACAATACGTGTCCAATATTTTTCCATGATCTAGCTGACGGACTAATTAGGATGGCGTATTTTTGACCCAGTCCGGTACCCTATTATCAAAAAAAAAAATACATATAAAATGTACCTATATTTGTCGATCTATAAACTTTGATGAAACTAAGTAAACGAAGATAAGGTACGCTCTGATATAAAGACAGCATAATATGCCGAAAATTTCACACAAGTATACGCAATGTGCACACAGCTTCACTTGCATCGTGAGAGACGTTTGAATGAATGACAAAGACATCATGACAAGTAGGCAGTAGGTGCAAATGAGATAGCTATACATCACATTTGTTTAGTTATTTTTTTCGACAAGAATAGAAAGACATACAAATGCACTGGCGTGAAAGAGACAAAATAGCCGCAACTAACATATCGCCGGTCGTGTTGCACTCTTACGCTGTATGTATATCTGTCTCTTTTTAGAAATGACCAATTGTAAAATTGTTTACAACAGAAAAATAATTTTAGATGTAATAATCATTGAACTGTTATGGAAATAATTAAAGATTTTGTGTACTTACGCATGAAAAGTGATACCATGGAACTTGTTCTTGGTCTTTGAACTGTTTGTACACCTTGCAAAAGCAGAATAAGACATTATTACGGCTCATATCGTTTTTTTTTAAATTGTTAGCGAACGTCCACTCAACTTGTGGCTCCTGTTGCGACTGAGACTCAATCAGGAGACGTCACCTGATTTTACATTGTGATCGTAGATGAGCGCATGCCGCTTCTTAGTGTTTTAAGAGTTCAATGTCTATAAATATATTTTTTATTGCTCATAAAGTTGTTCTATCCTACTATCCTATTAATATTATAGATGCAAAAGTTTGTTTATTGTTCAATCACGTCGGAAGGTCGGATCGAATCGGGTTGAAATTTGGAACACAGATGATATAGTAAGGAATAGCACATACGCTACTTTTTATCACGGGAAAGTAAGGGAAATGGGTACTACGCGAGTAAAACCGCGAAGCACTGCTAGTAAGTACTTTATATTTTCCAGTTAGGCTTGATAATCTCTGGGCGACAACGAACGAAACGTCACAACGCGACGCGGCAATCATTCGTTAAATTGTCACCCTGAAAGGTTGATATTTTATTCATATTAAAATGGGATCAATCAGGAATAGAACCAGTTCGAATATCGAACAAACATTCAATTACGGTTCACAATTGACGGAAATATCGACGGACATACATTAATACATATACAGCCGAACATATATTAACTCCTCGCTTTTCGTAGTCGGTTAAAAGTTGTTCAATAACGATGCGAACGCGTCACTTTCTGTTGGTACAGACATTTTGCGTAACACGATAACCAGTCCTATGTTTTCCCACAGCTAGGACTCGGGGCTTTCTCACATACGGAGAGAGCCAAGGCAATTGTCTACCACGCTGGCCCATTGCTGCTTAGCGAATGACGCATAACCTCGAAAGATTCCAGGAACATGTCAGTTTCCTTACGATGTTTTCCTTCACCATTAAAGCCAGTGGTGACGAAAAACTTGTACATTTTGACGTGACAACGTCTTATTTACTTCAAGAAACTGCGTTACGCTCCGCTCACATTATGCGCTCACAATGAGAGCGAGTGAGAGGGACGCGTGCCTTTCACTTTTTATGTCTGTCTCTTTCGCTCTTAGGCGGGCTAACCATGCCCGAGTCGCCGATTCGCTTTTACCACTCAAAGTCGTTGTCACGTAAAACTTTCGCCCGTATACCGACTTTACAGGCAACCAATTTTTACTTAGAAAAACATACAGTAGAGTTTCAAGCGGGATTAGAACCTTACGAATGTGAATCAACGAAGGGAAGGTATTCTGCATCACCCCGAATAAATTAAATTGTGTCTTTCTTTTATCAGCAAAAATATTTTCCCTTTCCTCTGTCGTTTTTGGGATGAGAGGTTTTCCTCCTAACGAACAACAATTGGGTACTTTTCAATAAGGAGCCTCATTATTTAGCTTTTCGATCATAACTAATTGACATGCTGAGAAGGGAAACGTTATCATTATGGTATATTTGATTCTTTTTTAGTGATTGGATAGTTACACTTGACCACTATCTCGCCTGATGTTAAACAGTGATGCGCTTTAGGATGTGCATTTACTTAGGAGAAACCGGTCCACTATCGATTTCCAGACAGTTGCAATAATAAACGCTTGTAGTAGGTATTTATTTGCATTTATGGTGCTCCCATCTTTTTCTATTGTAATTCGGTTGCCGTGAAACAATGGCTTGTAAGGATAATGTCGCCATTTGTTATTATTTCGTTTAATTATTTAAAATAAGTGATCACGCGCGTGCATTCTCCTTCAAAAAAGGCCGCCGGACGCGATCGAATCTTGAGTCAGACTAGACCGACCATATCACACGAATTATGTATGAGTTACAACCTTACAACCACGTTAGTCTACATACTAAAAGTTCAGGGAAAAGATTCAGTTGCCAGTTCGCCCAGTTTAAATCTGCAGAGATCACTATGGGCCGGTCTGCAACTTCACTGGTTCACGGAAAACATTGCCCATGGTTCCAGTGAAATTCAAGAATTTCCAGTGAAATAAGACAAAGAGATATATCGTCGTAAGCATTATAGCTTAGTGACGAGCGCGTTTATTTTTTTTCTAAATTAAATTTATTTTATTCTAAATGGAAAACAAACAGCTTTACACAATGTAAAATGTGAGATGAGTAGAAACAATAAAGCCAAAAACAGTTTTCACTGATTCACTGAAAATAAACGAACAGAAAGAAAATGTGAACACACAAAGATAAACAGTGGATAGCTTAGTTTGTCAGACACGGTTAGATATTCTTGTCTCAATTTCTAGGTTTGTCGACGAGCGCAGTCCAGTGCTAGGTAATGATTTGGACTCTTCATGTTCCAACAGCTGCGTGTCACTGTGCTGTTATGTGGCAGGCATGTTGCTTACCATCAGGCACATGTCCGGCTCGTTTTGTCACTCTTTATTTAAAAAAAAAAATAATACGTAGGTACCTATGTACGTACGTAAGAAGTTAATAATACTTTTCTTTATTCCTCGTGCTAAGAAGTCTAACTTCAACTACAGAAAAGATAATATCTTCAACGCAAGACTATATAATAAAATCTATAAATAAATATTGGTGGACAATTCACACACAACACCACCTGACCCCAAACTAAGCAAACCTTGTACTATGACGGCCAGATAGCTGATATAATACTTATATAGTTTTAAATACATACTTATTATACATAGAACACACCCAGACACAGTATCAATATTTGAATTCATCACACAAATATTTGCACTGGGTGGGACCGAACCCACGACCCTCGTTTAGCAGAGTTACTACCCACTAAGTCACAAGGCCAGTCTACATGAAATTAGTTAAAAAAATATCTAAAACGTTGACCGTTCAGGGTGTCGGTTTTCAGTGACGCTGTGCGCTAGCACTTAAAAATTTACTCTCATATTTTTTGCCTATCGCACAAAAAAGTATAACTCCAAAAAAGTGACGAGCGTTCATATTCGAATACCATCATGGCACTTTGCTGTAATGGGCAGGCGTATTGCTTATCATCAGGTGCGTGTTTATTTATTTATCTAGACGACTTAGTGATAGATAGCTTCTTATGAAATTTGGTCGAGAAATACAGACCGTATTTAATTTTAAATTGAAGTGTGGGTTTTTGTTTTTAACGGAGGAAATAAATAAATAATTTATTTTCGGTAAACTTAGACCGTATCCGAAATACCGAGATCCGACGAAGACCGAACGTTCGGGACGTCGGAACTACGGTAATGCAGTTAAAGTGGAGTTGGGCTGGACACGTAGCTAGACGCGGTGATAACAGGTGGAGTAGAGTAGTGACCGAGTGGTGGCCGAGGCGAGGTAAGCGGAGTGTAGGACGTCCAGCTGCAAGATGGGTCGACGATATCGTATCTATCGCGGGTCGAACCTGGACTCGATTGACACAGGACCGATGAAGATGGCATGGGAAAAGAGAGGCAGTGGGATAGAGAATGCTGTGGATGATGATGATGATGAAACTTAGTTACCTACATACATCAATACGTACATATAAAACAACGCTGATACAAATATTTAAATAAGCCAAGTAATGTGTATGCATTTGATCCTTTGTGAATTTGAAATGTGACAGATTTGACAGAGATAAACCCTCGTGTTTGTAATAAGCGTCGCGTCGAGATATCACTCAAGACCGCAAGCCCAGAATCAATTCAAATTCAATCTCTAAAAGGTATACGCAATTTTCAACCATGCAAACAGCTATTGGTTGTGTATCGAACCAATTTATTTACTTTACAAGCCGTCCTATCTGCAATGCAATTTCGCTCACTGAACAACGATCTGTTGAACGAGCACTTTGCCTTTGTGCTAATATGTAAAACTGAATGTATTTATGGTTAAAAAGCTTCTGAATAATACCACGAAATAAAATATTGGAGGTACAATGATGCAGAGAGAAACATAATCAGCAAGAACACAACAGTCAGACGAAGTCTTGAAACGTACCTATTGCATATAGATATTAAGTGGTAGATAGCCTTAATTGACTTCTATTGCATATCGAACTTTGGGCTAGCGTAAAGACGCAAGCCAAAGTCAAAGTACCTACTTTATTCATAAATGTACAGTTTACACGTCAATAAATCCTACTAATATTATAAATGTCAATGTATGGATGTTTGGATATTTGGATATTTGTTGCTCAATCACGTCCTAACGTATGAACGGATCGGGCTGAAATTTGGAACACAGATAGATTATAGTCTGGAAGAACACATAGGCTAGGCTTTTTATCCCGAAAAAACAACAACGGGAACGGGAACTACGCGGGTAACACCGCGTGGCGCTGCTAGTAAAAAATAAAAACAAAAGAAAGAGCATAGGTACAAATTGTATACATTTCCAAAGTTTGAAATTACTACTTTACTGTACTATAATAATTATTGTACAGAAAACTGTCAAGCATTATATGAGTATTTTATGTATATAGGCTCTACAGACATATAAGCTCACTGACTGTACTTCGCATATATGTATGTAGAGCATTTAGAGAGACATTGGGGCCCAATGGTATGGCTAGTAGATTTGTATCAATTTCGGCAATTTCACCATCATGTTAAATACATAAAGCATGAAGCATTCTACGAGTATATTCATATCATACATTCTTCCCTTACGCAACTAAATCTAGTACGACAACTAGCGCAACCTTTGTGTTGCATTAGGATTTGAAATCGAATCGCTTCTCGAGACCTAACAGATTTTATTGAAACTGTTCTAACCTAAGAAAATCCAGCTTAATCCGTAATCGTTTGTGGTCTCAGCCTTTGCGAGCCTTAGCCGATTGAATGTTCATTGACTTGCAACATTGACTCAAAGAGACATTAGAGCGAGATATTAAAACAGTATAATCGAATAACAATTTCATTATTATAAATAATTAGTTATCAGAATGAATTAAAAAAAAAATAGGAATGTGACCTTCTTGATCGATAATAGGTACATATATTAGAGTTTGACCGCAATTTTTTTTGACAGACCTTTCTTGGCCGGTGTTAAGAAACGATGTGGCCCATGATGGAGCGCGCTAACCTAGAAGATACTAATTCACTCTAGATTTAAGACACTCAAATAACATACATTAAGCACCCACTCAATGCATTCCAAAGTTTATTTGTTTTTATTACGAAAGTGGAAACTGTATTATATTTTTTTTAATAGTAATCGTAGTAATGATAGGCGTAAAACAGCCCAATTTACATTGGAAGAACCTTAAATTTGGACAACAAAGTTGAAATCATGTACACGCTTTAAATCAATCTATCGTCTTGTCTGAACACGTCTCAAAATGACGGAGAGATATGAAATAAATCCGTTTCCACGTTTTACTTACCATTGTACTAAAGGCGTGTGTCATCAGGCACGTGCGACTCTTAATATTATTTAAAAAAATATATCTGTTTATTGTGTTTGCCTATCACCGCACGGCTGAAGTAGTGTTCATTTCTGAGATGAAACTCAACTCACAAATAAGAAATAACCATTAAAATATAGTAATATAGTAAAGACAATGACACGACAGTTACAGCAGCAGACTATCTTTCTCGCTCAGGCAAACTCGGCGGTTCCGCGTTCACCCGAACGATTATTTCATTTTCTTTCGTGTAGATGAGCTTCATTCACAGCCTACGAAAAATTATGTGTGTGGTGCGCCAAAAGAAATGTTCCTTTCAATACCGTCTACCGATGTTTCGGTCGCGGCACAGCTGCCGTGGTCGCAAAGAGACTTATTCGCGAGGTTACGCTTTGACATTGCCGTCTCTTTCATTTCAAGCGAGAAGAAAAGAGACAGCAATGTCAAAGCGTTTTCGTTAGGCGGTAGACCCCCAGTGCTACTAACGTCTACATTATTCCAGTTATTTAGAAGCCGTTGAAGTGTGTACACTACAGTGACGATGATTTTAAGACGAGATCAGTGTCGCAAAGCACTGGAATGGCACTGGATTGGCCGTCTACATTATTCCAGTTGCACTGGATTGGTCACACTGGATTCAAAAGTAGACTGCCAATCCAGATACTGAACTGGAATGCTAACTGGATTCATTGCTTACCAGTGCTGGTTTACATTACTCCAGTATGCAATCCAGCACTGGATTCGATCGCTGGACTGGAATAATGTAAACCGGGAATTACTTTAAGTTCAAATTGCGAAAGTGTAATACCCAGTTTACATTATTCCAGTCCAGCCAACGAATCCAACGCTGGATTGCTTACTGGAATAATGTAAACCGGCACTGGAAAGCATTGTTTTCAGTGCCAGTTTCCATTTTTTCAGTAACCAATCCAGCGCTAGATTCGATCGCTAGACTGGAATAATGTAAACCGGGTATAGAAGTAGTAAATTATGTGTGAGCGAACCTTTGAGTTGAGCATGATCTCGGGCGCGCGGTACCAGCGCGTGGCGACGTACTCCGTGAGGAAGCCGGTGTGGTCGTGGTCCGGGTCCGCCACCCGCGCCAGCCCGAAGTCGCATATCTGCAACAACAAAACAAAAACTGAGAAATCGTTACCCACACAATTGTTTTAACCTAGCACCATACAGCTTACGGTTTAAGATTGATAGTCCATAAATCGGAACAAGAATAAGAGTACTTTCCGAGATGTAGTATGTAATTTTTACCTAATTAATTCTATGACTATTCTAATCAGTTATCATTTATGATATCATAAATAACTACGGTAGTATGGACAATGTGCTCGTAGCTGTGGATAGTAAAAATCGAGCATTTACCGAAATCACTAGTAAATTCGCATCTGACAAGGGAGTGTAACATCTTACAACTTCTTTAACAGAGGAGCGAAGGTTTTGGCAGTTAGTTAATGGCAACACCACTAGCATGCTACATGCTACAGACTCTGACGAACACATAAACCATGTGCTCGTCAGGGTCGTGGATAGTAATAAAACCGGCCAAGTGCGAGTGGGACTCGCGCACGAAGGGTTCCGTACCATTAGCAAATAAACGGCGAAAACTTCTTTGACTTTATTCCGAATTCCGTATCCATCTAGTTTGCTTGGGACGGTACTAATCGAGTAAGAAACGGTAAAAAATCAAATTTGTTGTAACATGAGGGAGCCCCCCTTAAATACTTAAATTATTTTATTTTTAGTATTTGTTGTTACAGCGGCAATAGAAATACATCATCTGCGAAAATTTCAACTGTCTAGCTATCACCGTTCTTGAGATACAGCCTGGTGACAAACGGACCGACGGACAGCGAAGTCTCAGTAATAGGGTCCCGTTTTTAACATTTGGGTACGGAACCCTAAAAACCGAGGAAATTACCAAAATCACTAGTAAATATACATCTGCCAAGGGAGGACATCTTACAACTTATCTAACAAAGGGCCAACGGTACCGGCAGTTAGTATACGGCAACATAACTAGCACGCTACATTCCTTCACATATACCATGTGTTCGTCGTAGTTATGGATAGTGAAAACAGAGGTAATTACCAAAATCACTAGTAAGTTAAGATTGGACAAGAGCGTGCAACATCTTACAACTTCTCTAACAAGGGGGCGACGCGACGGTACCGACATTTAGTTTATGGCAACATCACTAACGTGCTACATCCTCCAGTGAACATAAACCATATGCTCATCGTAGTTATGGATAGTAAAAAAAAATCTGTTGTCTGTAAAGTTACTGACGATAGTTGAACGTGACAACTTCAACTCCAAGGAACGGAATGGAACGCCTCAGAGCGAGGTAACGCCGCATGACGTCACGCGGCGAGGTAACGGCGAGGTAACGCCGCATGACGTCATGATTTTTCGTGCGTGCAGCCGGCTTCATCGAATTATAAGACGTTGTCACGTCAAAACTAAAGAAATTACCGAAATCACTAGTAAGTAAATTAATATCTGACAAGGGACTGTTACATCTTACAACTTCTGTAACAAAGGGGCGAAGGTAGCGGCAGTTAGTTTATAGTAACATCACCAGCACCCTACATCCCTCCGCATTGTTAACGCTCCAACAACAAGAAAATTAATTAAACCTTCGAGAAACCGGCCTAATTTATCAAAGGTAAATTTCATACATCGTTACTGTTCACTGCGGCGCGGCGTTGTAAATACTATACGTGTCAACCTTGTTTCACTGGGAGACGCGGAAAGAGTTTAACGGACCCGATAGAAATTCGAAATCACTATTTTGAGAAAGTTTTTTTTGTGAGAAGATAGATTAAGATTATAAGATTGTTTTAAATTGAATGTCTTTTCCTATAATAAAAAGAATCAATGATATAGAAACCAGAGTGAGCGATCTTCAATATTATTATATTAATCCCTGGGCGATTTACATTATAATTAAAAAAATAAACGAAGTTCGGCACTATTGTAAATCGCACCGACTGGCCACTAGGCTAGCACGGCTTCAGTTTTTGAGTACAATTAATACTTTTTTTAACTATTCGGTACAGGGTTACACTTAACCGTTCGACCATTTCGCCTGATGCTAACCGACAATGCAGTCTACGATGGAACGTAAACGATACGAAAATTGTTACTATCGGGAAACCCCTCTTAGGCAAAGCATTCTACAGCCTAAATGCCAGTCACACTTTCAGCTCAGTAAGTACTTATTCATTCCTTTCAAGCTTACGATATACTACCGAGCCTAAAAAAAAAATTAGGTTACGTAGGTCTAGGTGACTAGGATCTCAGACGTTTTTATCACAAAAGTAGAGTCAAACCTCTTCACACCTTTCGGAATATCCCTTCCATCATAACCCGGTATTAACTAGTTACTATGTCGCGTGATACCGACTCTACTTCCATCATTAAACAAAAAGTCCTAGTTTCGCCACCACACTAGAGTAGGTAGTATGTAGGCTTGTATGTATACTAGGTCCATTAGTCGATACTAAACGCGACGAGAATATTTCAGGCGTAATACAACACCGGTTGAGAGACGCGCCCTTTCAGCGTCATTCCGGTCCCCCTCTCGACATCAGGCTTCGCCCCCTGAAGGGTCATCAAGAAACGATTTCGGGCGTCATAATGATGTCAACTGCCGATAACATCTAGTCTCCGTTGTTTGAACTTTAGGCAATTTCACGCTCCTCACGAGTGACTGAATAACAATCCGGCGTAACTTCGATTCGCTCGAGTATAGTACTTAGTTAAATTGCCTAAAGAGGTGCTTCGAAGGAGAGCTGACTAGTGTAGTAGTTGTTTCTAGGAATGGGATCTACAGTACATTTATCAGTGATGAAAGCCATCTAATAACAGTGGAGTGGAAAATCTGTACTCAAATAGATGGGTAAGTACTTTGGTGACGGCTCGAGAGTTTGTTCGAGGAAGGCTTTTCAAGAGTAGCAGTTTGTTGGAATTGACTCTTACGAGTCAGAATGCTCCTTGCTAATATTATAAATGCGAGAGTAAGTAACTCTGTCTGTTTGTTACGCTTTCACGCCCAAACTACAAAGGCAAAGTAGTACTAGGCCAAATAAAATATTGTTGAAGTGAAAAATTTTTTGGAGCGCCAAGACAGATTTTTCGTGGGGTGCTAATTGAATTCTAGCATCACGCTATCTACGATAAGAAATCTTCGGGTAAACTCGAGACCATGGTCATTGGCCATCTAGAAATGCGTCAGCCAATGGGAAATGCCGAAAGGGCGTGGCCCGGCCATCATGTCATGGCCATCTAGAAATCCGTGAGCCAATAGGAAATGCTGACGCATTTCTAGATGGCCATGCCATGATGGCGAGGCCACGCCCTCCGGTTACACTCGTGTAGTTTCCAAAGTAAGCTATCAAATTTTGAGTGATAAGTTTTCACGTCTATCGGCAGTTCCTATGACTGTCAATTTTTTTTAAAGAACATGCTGAACTCTACGTACTTAGAAAGGCTAACATAGGTAACTTTATGCGAAAAAAAGTTGGCAAGGTATTGAAAAAGAGCGTAAAAATTAGTTCGGTAATTGGGAAAGTTTTTGAAGCTATGCTTGCTTATATGCTTAGTTAAATTACATTTTTAGACTTTCGATCCATAAAAAGTAAATATTTGGCATTCAAAGTTTGTAAAAATTTCACCTTTAAAGGGGTAAAACTACTACAAATAGTTTAGGTACGAAGCGGGTTACACTGCGAGGCTGTGCTAGTGACATATAAGTTAGTAAGTATTTACAAGTATAGGTATTGCTGCATTGCAGTGATGTTTGTAGTGATTTGGATTTTTCATGTTGAAATAGCTGCGTGTTGCTTACCATCAGGCGCATGTCTTGTTCGTCGTCTAATTATAAAAAGGGGCAGTTACAACAGTTGTGTTTGATTAATGTGGGAGTTTTGTATAAAAAATTGTAGAGCATATAAATAAATTATATAAATAATTATTGTTTATCTCCGAGTGATGAGCGCAGCGCAGTGCTAGTAATGATATAAACTCTTTATGTTCCAATAGTTGCGTGACATTTAGTTGTTATTGACCGGCGTGTTGCTTACCATCATACACATGTCTTGCTCGTCGCGTCACTCAATATTATAACAATACACAGCTACAACATAACGTTGGGAGTTTAGTTTCGCGTTCTGTAAGTAAATGTACTGCACTTGTTTCGTAAAGAAAGTACTAGAGGCACCAGATACGGAGTTATCTTCAAACCGTAATTTAATCCTTGTTTAGTGTGTTGTAAAACTTTACGAGAGGTATCACAATCGACACCTTTTTCGCAGTTCCGTTTAATTAAAACCCCCGGGGAGCTCAATGCCGGTTCAGAGGACGTAATTCAGCCATTAAGTATTAATTAATGGAATGGCAACATTTTCCAAGCCGAATGGTCGTCGTGACTATCTAAGTTTTACCTAATTAAGTCGTCTAGTCTCGTTTAATGAGTCACGTAAAGCGAACACCTTAACTTAATTAGTATTTGAACTTGTAATTCCAGATATCTCAAGAAGAGTTCATTATGGGATGAAAAGGTAAAAACTTTGATATTTAAGTGATCGTTACTGAAATTAAATTAGTAATCAAGGTCAAGGTCAATCAACTCACGTATCTGTACTAATATTATATTGAAAGACTTTTTTTGATGGGATAGTCCATTTATTTAGAAAGGCTATTTAACATTACGCTACTATCAATAGGAGCGGAGAATGAGTGAAGAATGTACCAAAATTGGGGGAAAATCCTTTTTGTTCCTTCGTTCCTTTCCCCCGTTGCGTGCGCTGAAGTCTGTGATAGCCCCACTGCTGTGACTTGGGGCCTTCTTTCGCCTTTTTCTTCTGTCTCGAAGATAGTCAAGGTCATAATCCATCACGCTGGCTCATTGCTGTTTTGAATGATTTATTTCGAAAAATTCTGGGTACATGTCGGTTTTCTCACGATGTTTTCCTTCACTTTGCACTAATGAAAGTTTATTTTTTATAACATAGTGATGGGCCGAGCAATATATGCCCTGACTTTGCAACATGCCTCGCATGAACATGAAGAATCCAAATGATTTCCTGCACTGCGCGCGTTACCTAAAATTAACCAAATAAAATGTAGAATCTCATAACTTTAGTTTTCCTTAGTCTCGAACATTTTTAGTCCAAATAACTAGAAATGTTCGAGACATGTTAGGCGTGGGGAAAAAAAAAATTTAGGGTGCGCGTGCGTAATAAATAATTGTAATAGAGTGCATTTTTAGGGTTCCGTAAAACGTGAACGAACGGAACCCTTATAGATTCGTCATGTCTGTCTGTCCGTCCGTATGTCACAGCCACTTTTTGCCGAAACTATGACAACTACACTGTTGAAACTTGGTAAGTAGATGTATTCTGTAAACCGCATTAAGATTTGAACAAAAAAAAAAAAAAAAAAAAATTAGGGTTGCCCCCCATACTGAGAACTGAAACTCAAAAATGTTTTTTTCATCAAACCCACACGTGTACGTGTGGGGTGTCTATCGATAGGTCTTTAAAAATGATGTTGAGGTTTCTAAAATTATTTTCGTCTACACTGAATAATTTGCGCGAGAGACACTTCCAAAGTGGTAAAATGTGTGTCCCCCCCCCCCTCTAACTTCTAAAGTAAGAGAATGAAAAATCTAAAAAAAATATATGATGTACATTATCATGTAAACTACCAACGAAAATTAGTTTGAACTCGATCTGATGAGTAGTTTTTTTTTAGTACGTCATAAATACACTATTATTGAAACTTCGATCAAAGTTACAATGAACTACAAGAACTATGTGTACTATGTATATTATGTTACTTGCTGCAACGGAACCCTTCATGGGCGAGTCCAACTCGCACTTGGCCACTTTATTTTTTTTCGTCTGGTAACGCACCATTATTTTAACAATTATTAAAAAAAATATAATGCGTTGCTAAGTCCATTATTGTAATTTGTTGATAAAAAAAAATGTGGTCTGGAAACGCACCATAATTTTATTCGGTTTAAACCGTTCGGTTTTAACGTTTAAACGCTACACAGCTTAACGAAATTGTTTTCAGTCGTGTTTATTGTTATCTCTTTCCTTCTGAGCCATTGAAAACAGCAAAGCGATTATCGTAGCTGTAGTTATCAAGTGGGTGGGTTTCGATTGCGGCGACTGTTTTGATTAAATTAAGTTACTTGATACGTCTCATAGTCTAGACATAGTGTTAACGTTTACTATAAATAATGAAGACGCCATTTTCAAAGTTGTCTATGATGTTAGCTTTACATGTTATGTTAACTAGGCTAGTTGATTGGTAGATTGCTTTTCTAAGCTAATTACTATTATTCCTCATCCAGCTAAACAATTAAGCTTTTATAATACTTTAGGGATAAGATAACGATATTAGTCTAACGAGTATTCGATACAATACTAAGTAATTAATCTAGTGCCTCAAAAATAGCGTATTACTTTCTCTGTCTTTGTCTTTGAATCAATTGTTAAAACGTAGATCTCGTTTTTGGTAAGCTCTGGGAGATAATTTATTACTTTGTATTAGTATTCTATTAAAACTTCTATTAAAACATTGGTATTTACAACAAGAGAAGGAAAAATAAAAACAGGCAGACAACAAAACAGATGGGAAGATGACATCAAGCAGGTTGCAGGCCAAACATGGAGTAGAGTCATGTAGAGTAGCCAGGGAGAGATCAGAATGGAGTAGGTTAGAGGAGGCCTTTGCTAACTGGCAAACAGACAAGTAAAAAAGCACCAAATGTATAAATAATAATTTAAATTGTTTAAAGTAAATATTTTTTAATAGTGGTATAAGAAACAACAAAAAACATTGTATAACTGTGGTTCGAATAAAAGGCTTTATTATACGTACATATAATTCTATTAAAACTAGTGATCTGTGTGAGTTTATTAAATTGAATGCCATTGAATGCCAATTAGAGTCGGTTGTTTAGATTTTCAGGGTTTTTATTTCGTTTCATTTTTTTTCAATTAAAAAAGCTAAACTCAAGAGATAACGGTAGCAATGTTGCCAGCCGACAGAAGTCTTTGAGAACATAATAACTCTTTTTATTGAGCTGTGTTCTGGGAGCCAGGCTTCCCCTAATTTTGTACATGTCATTTTAACTAACTTAAATTTAAATTTTAACTTGAATACTACTTTAGCTTTACAGTTACCCTACTAAGTAATTAAAAAAAATGCGAAAGTTTGTGAATCAGTCTGTAACATGGAGATATGGAAAGACGGATTACAGTTTGCGATTGTACAAAGCATTATCAACTTTTTATAACGAAATGAGTATATAGAGTTCATTAGGGTATTTTTTTTAAATAAAGAGTGACGAGACGATCAGGTCATGTGCCTGATGGTAAGCAACATGCTTGCCACATAACAGCACAGTGATACGCAGCTATTGGAACATGAAGAGTCCAAATCATAACCTAGCACTGCACTGCGCTCGTCGCCCAGAAATCAAAGATGTTATATCTCTAAGCCCTGTAATTTCTCTGGAAACATTCCCCTTCAAACCGGAACACAGTAATGTTTGCACATTACTGCTTGGCGGTAGAATAACTGGCAAAGGTGTGGTACTTCCCCAGGCGGACTCTGCCAAGAGTCCCATCACTACAAGGTATAATACTTTTCTAAATTCTACGCGGACAAAAGCTAGTGTATTAAACAACTAGTGGTCTGCCCCGACTTAGTCCGTGGTACATATATAATATATAGTCTATAGCACTCAGGTTTCACGCGCATTTCCAACGGTGAAAGAAATCAGTCTTGTAAGCAGTTTCTAAGATTTGCGCGTTCAAACAACTAAACTCTTCGGATTTATAATATTAGTATAGATTTATCTTTACACTAACATGTATGAGTACATACGACTCACAGTTTTACAAGATAAGTCACGTTCAGTGCACGGACCACAATTTACTATTAGCAGCGCGACCTGCAAGATATTAACCCTGTATAACAGCGCCGAGCTTTCCAACAATCCCATTACTTCATCTTTGTCTGAGATTTGAGCTAGAAATTGCGGGAGCTGATTTAACGCGACTACGGGTTCACAGCAGCTTTGTTTTTTAGATCTCAAGAGTTAAAAGTGCGAAGCTGTTAACTGAAGGGTTAAGCTCGGTAAATGTAGGGATAAAACTTTTTGCAGTCTGGGGAATTATCACACCTCTACGAGTATTCTACCTCAGAATAGTAAAGTGCAAGCATTTCTGCGTTGCGATTTGAAGGGAAATATTTTCAGAGATAACAATACAATACTAAACATAGTGATATCTCAACATCATCTCTGGAAGCAGTGGTAAGGAGCGATCTGAACTCTACATGTTCTAATAGCTGCTTGATATTTGTACTATTATGGGTTATTAGTTATTATGTTATACCCATCTCTCTGTTCGTCCCTTCACTTTACATTAAAGAAAAAGGTTTAAATTCCAATTTAGTTTACTCAGATAAGTACGTTTGTGGTACTACCACCCAAGGACTAGGATATCATAAAAAAATATTTTACAAAAAAAACATTAGAGAATTTTTACTCTCGTCAATGACATACACGAGCAACATTCAAAAAGTAGGTACACGTATGTCAAATTCCACTAAAAAGACTAAACATTAACGTCACCTTTGGAGTACTTCAGATCTATTTTGATAGGTTTTTTTTGTATTTTTTAACATCTCATTACTCTAGCAACGGCTACTTCAGGAAACAGCTTTCGGAACACTAATCGACTAAACTAAACTCCAAGCGAATATTTTCCAATCTAAACTTTGCGAGAATCATGACCGCGGTAAGCCATCTTAGAACTGCGTAGCTTTAATTCGTTTTATTTCGTTTCGATCCAAATAAAGTTCCATTTACTTTTTAATTACCTGTATCTTTCGGAGATACATTTTCTTTTCGATGCAAACAAAGTTCCATCTAGTTTTAAATTATATTACTAGACATTTTAATAAGCTTTAGAATAGCTTTTTCATGCTACACTCCACCCGTATAAATGCAATTTGAAATGAAATAACATTGAATTGAAGAGGGTTATGATCTCTACCTTCAGAGGTCGTCTGCAAAACACGGCTAATAATGGCTTGCGGCCACAACGAGATGTTAACTGTTTATGTTAGTTTATGTTGGGAGTGCGGTGCGGTGTAGAGTGCCGCCGGGGACTGTTGTCAGGTATAAGGCAAACTATAATCTTAATACGGGTAAGCAACGACCTTGTGAAATAACTTCAGGAACTATAGTGGTAGAACTCTTGGCAGACTCCGCCTGGGGAAGTACCACACATTTGCCAGTTATTCTACCGCCAAGCAGTAATGTGCAAACATTACTGTGTTCCGGTTTGAAGGGCAATGGTTCCAGAGAAATTACTGGGTTTGGATATATAACATCTTGGCACTGGGTGTCGAGCGCAGTGCAATGATAGGTAATGATTTGGACTCTTCACGTTCCAGTAGCCGGGTGTCACTGTGCTGTTATGTGGCAGGCATATTGCTTTTACTTACCATCAGGCACATGTCCTACTCGTCTCGTCACTCTTTATTTAAAAAAGGAAATGAGAGAACGATCTGATGAATAGTGACGAAAGTTTGTGCCCAGTTTTGACAGATAAGTGTCTGTCAAAACGGGATGGTTGCAATTTTAAGATTGTTAAGTGTTCGCTTCGAATTATTCGAGTAATGTTTTGAAATCTGTTTTCTGAAGTGTCCGTTATCTATCAATAAAGCGTTTTGAGAATGCAAAAATAAACAATTAATAAGGTATTTCATGCATGAGCATAAACAGCCTACTTTTTTTTTCGTGCAGGTACTGGGAGCCCAGGAGTGGGAACATAAATAAGTAGTGGTAGAGGTTAAATAGTGGCGTTTCATTCGAAAGAAGATAATCAAAATCAACACACAGTCACATTTCCAAATACAAATATCTTAATCTTTATATATTGCTGTTTGCAGGTAAGATAAGATGATACAAAACATTTTAAAAGTTGACCCGTACAAACTGGCCTCTTCATCTAGAGGTATGCAATATGTCTGGCATAACCATTTGTTTTAACCTACATTTATTCCTTGAAAGTAGTCTGTCTGTCTGGGAACTACTTAGTCCGTTTTCTCACGATGTTCCAATGAGACGGCAAGGAGGTACGAATAGATAGGTAGATAGATAGAAACTCTTTATTGTGATACAGACAAATTAATAAAATTACAGTGAAATACTTATGAACTAGTACCACAAATGGCGGCCTTATTGCTAAGAGCAATCTCTTCCAGGCAACCATCTCTCGAATATATCATCGAGTTAAGCAAAGTTTAGATTTTCGTAGATATTTCAAAAACAGCTACATTGATTTCGATAAAATGGATCACCGCTGAACAACTTATTACCTATCAAACAAAAAATAATTACTAAAATCGTATCGCATAAACACATAAAAAAGTCGGTATTTTTTTTTTTTTAAATTTTTTCACCAACCAACTTGGCGACTAATATATTTATTACAATCTAGCCTAATTTGGAAAGTCTAAGTAAGGAGTAATTTTCTTATGACTTAGTTTGCTAAATATAAATAAATTTATAAAATGATGACTACTTAGTTATTATAATACTTATTTATATTCACAAATAATCTGGCTGATATTTTTTTTTGTGTGAACTAATGAAGCTAGTAATATGAAGTACACTGATAGTTTAATATCTTTGTGAGATTAAATAAATTTTCATTTTCCGACAATAACAACAAACAGGAAGGAAAGGTTTTGTGAATTTAACATTTTTTCGTAATAATAAAGCGAGCCTGTATTGTTGAACACGGCACAATCGGATTTACATAATGTCGTAAGTTACGAGAAAATCTGTGAAAATGAAATGAGAGTAATTTTTTTTTCATTGAAAACTTTTTGCTTCCGACTTTTGTGTTTTACGATTTTACGCGAAGTAAATTACACATATATCACATACTCAACGACGTAACGTTGAATAGGAAACAGAATCTTCCAACGTGTTGCATTTGTATCAAATCTAGGATCCTTCAAACCAGGGATGTTATGGAGCTCCGTAACCGTTAGAGCCGGTTTTCACGGCGCTGGTGCCAAACGCGCCCGCGCGGGTGCGGCAGATTTCCATATAAAATTGAATTCAAAACACACGACGCGGTTTACGGCCGTGGCGGCTGCGGCAGCCGCGCGGCGCCCGCGTGGCTGCGCGCGATTCTTGCGCAGTAACGTTCCGGAGCAGAAACCGCGAAAACCTGCGGTCTCGTGAGTATTGAAACAAAACCGTCGCGCGGGCGCGGCGCCGCGCCCGCGCGCGGGCGCGATTTGAAACCGCGTCGTGAAAACCGGCTCTCACTATCAGCATAAAGCATAAACAGCCCATTAAATGTTCCCACAGCTGGGACTCAGGCTTTTTTTCGCACGGAGAGAGTCAAGGCTATAAATCCACCACGCTGGCCTAGTGCGGGTTGGTGGATGACACATGACTTCGAATGATTCTAGGTACATGTCGGTTTCCTCACGATGTTTTCCTTCACCGTTTTAAGTTAGCGGCATTACGCACATGACTTCGAAAAGACAGTGGTGCGCGTGGATTTGAGCCCGGGGTCTCCGGATCGGCAGTCGCCGTTCTCCCGACTAGACCAGCCGGAACTTCAGAACTAAGGAAGATACATACCTTCAAATCACAGGTGGTGTTGAGTAGAAGGTTGGAAGGCTTCAGGTCTCGGTGCAGCACATTCGCAGAGTGGATGTACTTCAGGCCTCGCAGGATTTGGTACAGGAAGTAACAGATGTGGTCGTTGCTTAATTTCTGAAACAAACACAACTTGTTTAAAACGAGTCAATGTTACATTCTACGTTATTTAACATTCCACAATAAGTAAATACACATTACAAACATTTACTTGCATTATAATTAATCATTACGAGAGATCATAAATAAATATTGGTGGACAATTCACACACAACACCATCTGACCCCAAACTAAGCTTGTATGATAGCAGCCAGATAGATCATCACATTATAGTTAGAGCATTTGTTTTAATACTATTTGCATGGAAGTTCTTCTTAATTTTTAGGGTTCCGTAAAACGTAAAAACGGAACCCTTATAGATTCGTCATGTCTGTCTGTCTGTCTGTCTGTCTGTCTGTCCGTCCGTATGTCACAGCCACTTTTTGCCGAAACTATGAGAACTACACTGTTAAAACTTGGTGAGTAGATGTATTCTGTGAACCGCATTAGGATTTGAACAAAAAAATTTAAAAAAAAGAAAAATTAGGGTTGCCCCCCATACTGAGAACTGAAACTCAAATTTTTTTTTTTCATCAAACCTACACGTGTGGGGTGTCTATCGATAGGTCTTCAAAAATGATGTTAAGGTTTTTAAAATCATTTTCCTCTACACTGAATAATTTGCGCGAGAGACACTTCCAAAGTGGTAAAATGTGTGTCCCCCCCCCCTCTAACTTCTAAAGTACGAGAATGAAAAATCTAAAAAAAATATATGATGTACATTACCATGTAAACTACCAACGAAAATTAGTTTGAGCTCGATCTGATGATTTTTTAGTACGTCATAAATACCCTATTATTGAAACTTCGATCAAAGTTACAACGAACTACAAGAACTATGTGTACTATGTATATTATGTTACTTGCTGCAACGGAACCCTTCATGGGCGAGTCCAACTCGCACTTGGCCACTTTATTAAATGTTACCATTTGACCGCCATCTCGCATGATGTTAAAGCGACGATGCGGCCTACAATGGAGCGTGCTTACCAAAAAGAAACCGATTCACTCTCAATTTAAACACACCAACTTAATAATTGCCCAATAATATAATAAATTCATTTTTTTTTTCAACCAATAAAATCACTTCTATAATCTAAATACATTTTATGGACATTTGATTCAAAAATGACTAGTGGTCTGCTCCAGGTTCGCCTGTGGTACACATATTATAGCCTATAGCACTCAGGGATATAATATAAAGGTTTGAAGGGCAATGTTTCCAGAGAAATTACAGGTCTTAGATATGTAACATCTTAGATCTCTGGGTGGCGAGCGCAGTGCAGTGCTAGGTAATGATTTGGACTCTTCATGTTCCAATAGCTGCGTGTCACTGTGATGACGGTGTACAAAATGTTAAAATCGGTTTTGTAGTTCCTAAGATTAACGCGTTCAAACAAGCCGTTTAGCTTTATAATATTAGTCTAGAAGTATAGATTAATTATTAGTTAAAGTAGGTACTTATTTTCTAAATATTAATTGATATTTTTTAATCGTTCAGCTCTTAGGAACGTCTACAACCAACAAGAGTCACCGTTTCGAGATCCAAGCAGCATTGTATACATTTGCTACGACAAATTGCATAATACTCATGAAAACAAATAGCACGCAATGAAGATACGTAAGACGGTTAGTGCAGAAAATAATAAATTATTTCATTTGTCACTGCCTCAGTGGATTAATTATCAACGGGGCCTTCCATAAATGACGTCACACGTTACGGAGGAGAAGGGATTATAAAATAAGACATGCACATTATGGAAACGAAACAAATGTACTGTGAAACGCGGCAGGAATCTACATTTTATCTACAACCTGGTAATTCGTGGGAGCAAATTTGTGTACTTTTTGTTTTGTAGAGGTCTCTCAAGATAAAATAAAAATTGTAGATAGTCATTGCGAGTACGCATGGGACAGAATCACATCTTAGCCAGTTATTTTACTGCAAAGCAGTAATGTGTAAACATTACTGTGTTCCGGTTTAAAGGGCAATGTTCTCTTGGCAACATTCTCAATGCAGTGATTTGGGCTCTTCATGTTCTAACAGCTGCGTGCCGTTATGGACAAGTGTGTTGCTTACCATCGGGTTATTTGCTCATCCAGTCACTCATTAGTATCCAAAATGTAACTAATAATAATGACATTTGCCAAATATGGAAAACAATGCACCTTAGGTACTATTAAAGTTGGATAGATTCATTGTACCTACTCAATGGACAGATAAGTCACGTCACTTGATATCAGGCGAAATGGCGTTCAAGTGCAAAACTATACATAAAGAAAATTGGCCGTAATTGAGTGAAGGCGTAAGATGCAAGTTCACGCTGAGACCGCGACCGGAGACCGCGGCACGGCACTTGACATCATAGCTTTGTATGGGCGCAAATTCAAGCCAAGACCGCGACACGTGTCTCGGGTCTCCTGTCGCGGTTTCGGCGCGAACTGGGGCCCATACAATTCTATAAATTCAATAAGCTGGCAATTCAGAATTCCCAGCTCATCGGTTTTTTATCGGATTCACTTCAGAGAGTGTGCAACTGATCTGCATGATCTAATACCACCTAGCCCTTTCTTCTATCGGACTTGTCGCATCTCAAAAAAACGACATCGTTTCATGGTCGATGTTCCAAAAACACGAACGAAGAGATTTGACTCCACGTTTGTGATAAGAACGTCTAGGTTGTGGAATGCGTTGCCTGAGTAGGTTTTCCCCGATTTTAGTTTAGGCCCGATAGTTAACAATTTTGGTGTCTTTAAATCGAGAGTGAATCGGTTTCTTCCAAGTAAGCTCGCTCCATCGTAGATCGCATCATCGCTTAACATCAGGCGAGATGGTGGTCAAGTGCAAACCTATAATAGTAAAAAAAAAAAAATATGTTAGGTGCTTGTCGTGGTGTCCAGTCTCGGTCTCGTGTCGCAGTCGCGGCGCGAACCGGCACCTTTACTTAGAATTTATTTAATACCCAGGTATTAAACATCAGTAATGTTGCAACTTGCAACAAGATAGACAGCTTCAACGTACTTTGGTGATTCAGAGTATTCAGACTCACGAGGTTTCAAGTATCCAAAAAGCGTCTCGCGTGTATGTTTTGCTTCGCTGACACCGCCACCAGATATTACCATGTCGATGACGCGAAGACATCAAAGTTTCCCACACCAAAATGTGCTCAACGCGACTAAAGAAATTTTGAAATGTTAACTTCAATAAGCATGAACAGCCCACTAAATGTACCCACTGCTGGGACTCGGGGCTTTCTCTCGCAAGGAGAGAGTCAAGGCCATAATACACCACGCTCAATGCGAGTTGGTGTATGACACGTGACTTCGAAAGATTTTTAGGTACATGTCGATTTCCAGTCGATGTTTTCCTTCACCGTTTTAAGTTAGCACCGATTTCGAAAAGACAGTTAAGCTTCAATAATCGCAGTTAAAATAACAACCGTTTAGTAAATTAAAACGAAGAGTATCAATTAGTAACTCATAGAGTTCCATTAAAAGTTGAGAATCGAGCACCTGTCCGCAACGAGTGGAAACGGATTGCCTCCGAAAAGTTCAGAAGGCAGTAACCGCGGGACCGCTCAGTTTGTTTCCGCTAATGGAAACTTGATGAGGCGAATGCGAACAGGAATTGGGAAGACAAGAGCTTTCAGAATTTTCTGCTACACGGCTCAAACGTCATTACGGTTTATTGGTGATGATAGGTTGATGGGTATCGAGCCGAGCGTATTTGTTCGATGCTAATGCTTCCACGGATGATGATAGACTTTTGACATTAAAAATTCATATCTCTTCGTTCGATACCCTTTCATAGGTTTAATAGAAAATATGGACGTTTTTTTTAATAAAGAGTGACGAGACGAGCAGGACATGTGCCTGATGGTAAGCAACATGGCTGCTACATAACAACACAGTGATACGCAGCTATTGGAACATGAAGAGTCCAAATCATTACTTAGTACTGCACTGCGCTCGTAATCTCTATGGAAACATTGCCCTTAAAACCGGAATACATTAATGTTTGCACATTACTGCTTGGCGGTAGAATAACTGGCAAAGGTGTATAAGCTCGAATGAGTGACATAGTTTCATGGTTGAGGTGACTCGAATGAAGAGGTATACACTATTGTGATAAGAGGCTGTGGTATGCGTAGACTGAATCAGTTTTCGCAATGGATACTGGTTACAAGATCTTGAGAGTGAATCGGTTTCTTCTATGTTAGGCATGCTCCATCGTATATCGTAGACCATATAGTCGCACTTCGTCGAGTTAACATCCAATAACATGGCGGTCAAGTAAAAACCTATCATAGTTAAAAAATTGGTTGCCTGTAAAGTCGGTATACGGGCGAAAGTTTTACGTGACAACGACTTTGAGTGGTAAAATAATTTTACTAAAATAAACTACCTTCACATTATCACTACACAATCGTTTTACAATTAACTGGCAACGTGTAAACTTGTATGCAGGCGCCTAAGCGAATCGGCGACTCGGGCATGGTTAGCCCGCCTAAGAGCGAGAGAGACAGACATAAAAAGTGAAAGGCACGCGTCCCTCTCACTCGCTCTCATTATGAGCGCATAACGTGAGCGGAGCGTAACGCAGTTTCTTGAAGTGTCACCCGGCAAACTAATTTATAAGACGTTGTCACGTCAAAAAAATGGGATCACGCCTATTAGGTATAATCGAAGGTAAAATCATATTTTTTTTTACATTGATGGACAATTCACACACAACACCATCTGACCCCAAACTAAGCAAAGCTTGTGTGATGGCGGCCAAATAGCTGATTTAATACTTATATAGTTTTATATACATACTTATTATACATAGAAATACCCAGACACAGTGCAAACATTTGTATTCATCACACAAATATTGTTTAAGATCTATTTTATTGAAATAAATTTATTTTATTTTTTATTTGCACTGGGTGGGAATCGAACCCACGACTCTCGGCTTCGCAGGCAGAGCTACTATCAACTAAGTCACGAGGCCAGTCGATTACCATTAAATTCAATTTGTACTCGTTTTGAAATCAAACCCGCCATATTGCTACGTATGCTGAGAGAGATCCAATGTAGAGTTCCTCAAATCGAAAGATAATCTATAGTTAACGTAAGCTTTGCTGCTTAAAATATTCTATTTTTTTTTAATCACATGTAATCTTGCACTTGATCTCTATCAAGATAACTTTGACCACATCATCTGTCTATCAGTATCGGCAATCACAATGTATTTTACGAATCGTTAATATTACTTAAAACAAAGTTAACATCGCCACAAAACACTCACCTGAGTCTTTAACAATTTATATAGATCTGTTTCCATTAAACACTGTACGATGTAGACGTCCTTCATTTGGTCAATAGTCTCCGCCCTTAAAATATCTCGTATATCGATTATCTGCGAACAAAAAACAAAGTATTATCAAAATTCCATCGCCAGCGAAACTTTACCGCGAAGCTATTGAATACAAAGCGACTCGACTTACGTTTTCGTGCTTAAACCGAGTTAAGATTTTGATTTCCCGTAACGTTCTCTGGCAGTATGTCTGATGTTCGAAAGGAGATATTTTCTTTATGGCGACTTTCGCTTTCTTTATGTTGTCAAAGGCGGACCTGAAAGAAGAAAAAAAACGACGATAAATCATCGTGGTCGACGTGCATTATGCCTACACGTTCAAAGGCTCACTGGCGAAAATAGTAAGGGATAACCGAATAACGTCAATAAACAATGATATAGTATCGTTGACTGAACTAGGTCGTCGCGACTTTTACCAGCCTTATGGTGGCCAGCTGTCAGATGTTAGCGAAACATTTTGTATACGAGTATTGTTTAAACTGTAAACTGTGTAATAACAGCTATACGTTGAGATAACTCTATTTTACGCTTGGATAAACCACAACGGTGTGTAAAAAAGAAAACCAATTACGACATTGTCTGTGCCGTAATTTCGATTTTAATATTAAATAGTCTGGGTGTCTAGACACCGAAATACTTCAGACACGTATCTCTAAGGCTAAAAGCGAATTGCAGAAAATAATGTGAAAACTTTTACAAGTTGGAACAACAGAAATATACTACAATCAGTGCACTGAGAAAATAAATCGAATATACATAATATATATAATTTTATTTCAATTAAACAAGCGCAATGAATAAAAACGTTAGCGTCTTAACGTGTTTTCGAAGTACTTTTATTCTTGTAGTAAAGAATAAAAGTACTTCGAAAAAACATTTCTAAAACTCATTAGAAACGATTTATGGTAGACCACGGCATGATTTCCTTTCTTTTTTAATAGAGCAACAAAACGAGCAAAACGTGCGCCTGATGGTAAGTTACACGTTTGCCTGTAATAGCAGTGCCACACAGTTATTTGAACAAGAAGTTTTCATATCATTGCCGAGCACTGCACTGCGCTTATCATCCGCAGATAAATTTGTCGTGATTTCTCTGGGAACATTGCCTTTCAAACCGAAGCACAGTTATATTTAATACACTTGGCGGCAGAATAACGGCAATGGTTTGGTAATTTCCCAGGCGGACTCTGCAAGGAGTTTTACTACTATAAAAACTTTCCCAGGTATCTATCAAATACAAACAAATAAAATATGTATGAAGAACATGAGTTTCAATAAGACCGCGCAAAAAGCTGTTACGGGAAAACACGTTAAAACTACAAGACGATCGATGTTATGTTAAAAAATTCAATATTTTCGAAACTGCCACCACCTAAGCTGTGTTCCGAGGCGTCGGCGTCGGAAGCTTTCAATAGCAACCAGGAGCATATCCTACGACGCTCGATCCAATGTGTTTGTACAGGATAACATGGTTTCGGCATTACAGCGCGGAGTCAAGACGTGTTTATCTTCCCCGCGAGAGATATTGACAATAAACTTAGCCATATTGGCTGTATATTACTTTTCAGAGATACGGCAAATCCTATCCTTGAGATATATCTTGTTTGATTACGGATTTGTTACGGAAGACTTATTTGGCGTTTCAGTATTTTTCTTTTTTTTGTTGTACCTAATAAACAGAGATTGTGATGATATATTTATCCAAGACAGAAATGATTTATTTGTTGATCTGTCGATACAATTAGGTACTATTATCTATTATAGAACCCATAACTATAAACCAATTGAGTGGAGACCGCAATTCGGTAAACGTAGAGGCGACCTGAGACTAGATGGAGTGACGATTTATGGAAGACAGTTAGTGACGGTGGGAAATGTAGATCCGAAGATCAGGTTGAGTGGCGTATATGGAGGAGGCTTATCTACTAGAGTAAAATATTTACAATAATGAAGATGACAATAATTGTCATTACAATTACAATTATTGTAACGAACCTGCTAAAACTAAAAAAAACATGGAATTATATTTTTTTTATACTAACGATTTTTAAACTTAAACAAACATGGTAAGTATCTAATTAACTAGTTGTTACTAGTTACTCTATACTTATATTAAAAAAAAACAGTTATGCGATAAATATCCACCAACATTTATTTATTTTACGGACTGATATAACGACGACGAAGTACTATTCTCTGAAATTTCTAAATCAAATTTTAATAATTCATTTTTAGCAAGTTATATTATCTTTTCAACTAACAAATTGTAATAAAGTCGGCAAAAGTCTAATTGTGAAGATTTTCATCTAGAACATTATAAAAATAATAATTTTAAAAGAGAAATTCTTATTCATCTGAAAACAACGTCTCTAACCACAACTAAGTAGTGAATGAATAAAATTGAGTATTCGCGAACAAAGACTACCAATTACTATTACATAAAATCTCAAAGATTTTAATTAAAATATTTTTATATTTCTATTAGTCTAGTCAGCCAGTGCTTTTTATTTAGGTCGAAGTTTTTTCGAATTCTGCTAACATATAATTATATGTTAACAGAATTCGAGATTTCGAGAATTCGAATGACAGACACCTCAATTGAGGTGTCTGTCATTCGATTCGGAATTGAATCCAGATATTTTTTGAGAAGATGCTAAACTCGCTCGCAAAACAATACATAGTATATTACAATAGTTAAATACACAATTAAATGAAAATAAAAAAGGGGGGTTCGTTATTTTTTGACAAAAAAAGATTAAAAAAGAAGAGGAAATTCCCTGCAAAATTCTCGACTCCCGGAACTGTAGGACCAACCAATGTGTACAATTTTCCCAGAGTGTTGAAAATACCCCCCGAAAACGGAATATAACAAATAAATTTTATTTTTCCAACGGGAAGCTATTTTAAGACCTTTGAAAACAAGCTCATGAAGAGCAATGTTTCCAGTGAAATTACAGGGCATAGAGCTAAATTATCTTTTTTTTATAGAACGACGATACGAGCAGCACATGTGCCTGATGGTGAGCACCATGCCAGCCCATAACAGCACAGTGAAACGCAGCTACTGGAACATGAAGAGACCAATTCATAACCTAGCACTGCACTGCGTTCGTCACCCAGAGATATAAGATGTTTTATATCTATGCCCTGTAATTTCACTGAAAACATGCCATTCAAACCGGAACACAGTAATAATTGCACGTTCTGCTTGGCAGTAGAATAACTGGCAAAGGTGCGGTACTTCCCCAGACGTACTCTGCAAAGAGTCCTACCACCTACCACTACTAAATACTAGCCTAGTACTGTACTCCACTTGTCACCCAGATACATATATCACACAGTTGTATATTTGTCACCTTTGAGAGCCGGTACTCCACATCTATCTATATATATAAAAATCAATGCCACTTTCGTTGTTATTGAACTCCTCCTAAACGGCTGGGCCGATTTGAATGATTTTTTTTGTATACGTTTGGGTAGGGCCCTGGAAGCTTTAGATTCACAAATCGGCCCGGCAGATGGCGCTGCAGTTTATATCTAGGTTATTATTCGAGCAAAGCCGGAGCGGGCCGCTAGTTAAATATAATAAATACCTCCCAGATACATAGCTAACGGTTAAATGAGCCAGCGGCTAGCAGAGCGCCGTGGGCGAACGAATTAATGCAACTCGCTACTTCCTCTATCTCACTGTCTACTAGTCAAATGAAATCTTTAAAATCATTAATTTGACCTTTAAAATTATGATTCGGTGGTGAAATGTTCGGCCACCCGGGCAAAGACGCTGCAAGGCTTAGTTGGAGGTAACTCCGCCTGCGAAACCAAGGGTCGTGGGTTCGATTCCCACCCAGTGCAAATATTTGTATACAAATATTTGTTCTGTGTCTGGTTGTTTCCATGCATAAAACGTATTTATTTACAACTTCATAAGTATTATATCAGCTATCTGCCAGCCATAGCACAAGCTTTGCTTAGTTTGGGATCGGATGGTGTTGTGTATGAGAAGTCAAAAAAAAACCTACGGAGAAAGGGAATTTAGTAGCCTGCAAATCGATGGTAGAAATGATCAGGAGGACCGGACGGTTTGACATTTCCAGTTGTATGTTACAGTTTCATAGTTTACATAATTGTTCATATTTTATGTACTTAGATAATTTTGTAAACCATTAATAATGAACAAAACTATATACTTTTATTGAAACCGAACTTCTCACATGACACACCTAACGAATCCGTCCCAATATCTTCAAACTATCAAAGTTCTAATCTGTTCAGATGTTAATCAAATAATAGAGTGCCTTTTGTCCTAAACAAATAACGTAACAAAAGATCTGAAAGTTATTTACGAAATACCTAAATCGTGCGTAGATTACAGTTCCTCGCTAAGTTAATATTTTACATTTTCTCTATTTTCTATTTACGTTTATTGTTCTACAAACATAATTATCATAGTTTTATTAATAAAGGCTCTGCACACAGTAAAAAAAAACATATCTTGTATATTCCTCACTCGGTACTGACTAGCCCCATACTAAGCATAGCTGGCATATTGTGAAAGGCAGATGGCAGATTTAATACATATCTTTTTATCCTTCTAATGTTATAAATGTGCAAATTTGGATGTATGGATGTTTGTTCCTCAATCATCAACAAAGAACTAAAATTTGTTTTATTTATCTGGACGACGAAGTCATCGCTTGTCATCAAATTTGGTCGAGCGTCTGAGTTTAATTTTAAATTGATTTTATTTTTTCGGGTAAAATTAAATAATAACGAGGAAAACTTGTGTTTTCCTTCACCGTGAAAGCCAGTTATGATGATAAACGTGTTTAAATTTTAAATACATCTGCAAGGAGAGATTCATGTACGGGATTCGAACCTATGACTTCATAACTGTGAACTAACTACGCTTCGCATTAGCCACGCTTCAAAACCTAATGTTATTCCATGAAAATTCACCGAACGTAATTTCCATATCGTTCTCATTTACCGGCAGCAACCCCCCCCCCCCCCAATCGTTTCGCCCGAACTTGGCCTATATTTGTTTTACTGATGGACATGCACGGAAAAATTTTCGCTCGAAAATTACTGCCATTAAATGCTTTTGCTATAGCGCCTAAATGGCCTGAAATATGTTGAGTTAGGTATGAAAGGCCGTTTTGCTGGGCGTTAAATCTTTCCTTTGAAATATTAGTTTAATTAACGATTCTGCCGGCTGCGACCTCGTTCGCCAAAGCTCGGAGGTGCCGAAGGGCCCTCCAAACTCCGACTTGGCGTATGCACGGCGAAATGGGAAATTACGACACGCAGTCGACGAATATTCGCTAGGTAAATGCGAACGCGGCGAATTTTTGCAGATTAATTCTGATGCTTCAGAAAATTGTAGTGCGTGTTTTTTTTTATCGAAGATAGACGTCATATCGCCTGATGGAAAGCGAGGATTCAATTTTAGATGGAGCTAGAAGAAACTGATTAACTCTCGATTTGAAAACACCAAAATTATGTGTCTAACTAGCGGTCAGTCCCGGCTTTGCCCGTGGTAAATATGTACACTATAGCAGTATAGCACTCACGCATCACGTATATATAAACAAAAGTGAAAGATTATTGTAATCTGTCTAGTAGTTCCTGATATTCGCTCGTTGAAACAATCAAGCACTTTCGCTTTTAATATAATATAGATTTTAAGGAAGACCATATTTCATACGGTGGCATATTCCATTGAAACTACTTTGAAAGTAGTCTGTCTATACATGAATATAAATCCGTATTTCCCTTCGTCACGCCTTAACTTGACAAAAACTTTAACGAATTCGTCCATCATCCAGAAAGTTCTTACGGAAAAACTAATAAGAAAGTTGCAAAGAAAATATAGTGAGTTTAAAGAGCAGACAATCTCAGTCGGATCAGCTAGTTTATGATAATAGTTCAACTTCAATTCTTGGTCACTGGCTATTATTGTGGTTTAGCCTCACAACTCCGCCAATGTCACGTAAAAAGATAAACCGTAGGATAATAGTTAGTGGCGACATATTATGTATGACGGCGCGCAATGGTTGGAAGCGTTGAACCCCCTGATAGGGTGGAGAGGCATCGCACTGGAGGTTCAGGAAGATACATGAGTCATACTGTGGAATAATTAGACGAATTAGAATTAACTAGCATCCGCCCGTTTCTTTGTCCGCACGGAACTTAGAAAAAGGCTAAATTCTAATTCAGGGTGGGGATGATGGGATGATTGACATACAAGATATGTTTTTTTTTACTGTGTGCAGAGCTTTTATTAACAAAACTATGATATGTTTGTAGAACAATATTGGCCTCAACAGTTTATCATTTCTTTTCCAGACCATACCAATTCAAATAAAATTATTCTATTTAGCAACACAGCGCGTCAACTTTACGAACTGGATTGAAGGGTAGGTTTGTTTGATAAAGGAAGAAAATATTAAATAAAAAGGGATACAATCTCATTACAGACGTTCCGGAGGGTTGATTGTGTTACACAAAGGGAAGACGGATTCAAGGGGCCTACCACAATAAAATCATTCTTATTTCTGTATTTTAATTGACATTTTAAACGTGATAAATATAGACGTAGTATTTATCTTTCGTAGATTTATATATTTTTATATTGGTGGACAATTCACACAACATCATCTGACCCCAAACTAAGTAAAGCTTGTATGATGGCGACTAGATAGCTGATATAGGTAATACTTAATATTATAGTTTTAAATACATACTTATTAAACATAGAAACACCCAGACACAGTGCAAACATTTGGATTGATCACACAAATATTTGCACTGTGTGGGATTCGAACCCACGACCCTCGGTTTCGCAGGCAGAGCTACTACCCACTAAGCCACGAGGCCAGTTATTTATTTATTTAATAATACTAGTAAACCAGGTACTTATTGCGCATTTCATTTCATTCAAATCTATTTAACCGGTATTTATAATTTATGTAGGTATATGATACTTTATACTTACCGGTTTCTATTTCGTATTTCTATCTAACCATGCTTGGAGAAGTTCGCTCCTAGAGATACGATCGCCATTTCTTTCACTGGTTCTAAGATTGTGTTTTTTGTTTTATTTATTTTTGTATTGGGAACAATAACAGTGTTTCTATTTATCATGATAATGATATTTGAAATTACGTTTATTACGCAATCCATTCAGAGGTATCTGTCGGTCCGTTGAATCTGCTATTTTCTCTGAACAACGTCAAGTTTTCGAAGAAGATGGAACAAAATGCGACCTTTCCGCAACCCAGCCCCAATGGCGATGAGTTAAAATCATAAGATATTGTTTCCTTAGGCCGCTTCATAAAATATTAATTTTGCAGCACTTAACGAGGCCATAAAAATAACGTATTTGGCCAGCTGAGCCTTTAATGGAGGCGGTTCTGTGAAGGGACACATCTCCCGCTGGCTTGTTACCACGCGACGCCGGAATACTATCAAGGGCGAACTGTTATCGAGTTTCGAGATTATCATCGACAGCACAAAATCACGAACAATGTATAGTAGTCGTAGCACACTTTAAAGACTCCGCCTGTGGTAGCATCATACCACGAATAAATATTTATCGATATCTTTTCACACCATTTAGCCCTAAACTAGAGGTAAAGAAGGCTTGAACTATGAAGGCTAGACAGGTGCTTTAATATTTGTACAATTTTAAATACATACGAACGAAACGAACATCCAATTACCTACTGTAACTCTAATGTTACTCTAGCAATAAGTAGTGATTTAAATAAATTACCGCATATTAGATTCAAGGAAAATGTTCCTGGGTCTAGTTTATGTTTGAATGACGACATCTGAACTAGGCATTGATTTGAAGTCAGCATTCTGCAAACACTACCCTGTTCATGTTTGAAAGGCAAGATTTTCAGAGAAATTACAGATCAAAGAGATTTATCATCTTATATTTCGTATATGTGACACTATGTGATTGTATATGACACTCTTGTGCGTAAGAGACTTCAAAGTCTTGATCATCGCCGCAAGATTGCTAGCTTATCGGTTTTTTATCGGATACACTTCGGAGAGTGTGCAACTGATCTGCATGATCTAATACCACCTTGCCCTTTCTTCTATCGGAATTCTCGTATCTCAAAAAAGCGACATCGTTTCATGGTTGATGTTCCAAAAACACGAACAAAGAGGTTTGACTCCACGTTTGTGATAAGAACGTCTAAGTTGTGGAATGCGTTGCCTGAGTGGGTTTTTCCCGATGGTTACAATCTGGGTGTCTTCAAATCGAGAGTGAATCGGTTTCTTCTAGGTAAGCACGTTCCATCGTAGATCGCATCGTCGCTTAACATCAGGCGAGATGGTGGTCAAGTGCGAACCTATTAAAGTTTAAAAAAAAAAAAATGTCCAGCGCAATTCAGTGTTAAATTAGAATTCTTCATGTTCACAACCTAATTGAGAATCCCCACCTTTTTAAAAATAGAGATATCATAATTAATACAACCAAAAGGTAGCAACACGTGCGAAAAATAATCATCTTAGTTGCCTACGACGTTATTGCCCTAGTAAAACCCAATTACATTATACACAACATATTTCCTAATATAACTGAATAAGGAAAACATATTCCCGACGATTAATATTTCGTTGAGCTGGTGTTTGCGGCTAAATGGATACGCATTTGTTCATATAACCACAGTACAGTTAACTAAGCTGTATTACTTTTTTTTAAACAACGCTTGAATTAAAAACCCTATATTTGGGTCGGAGAGAGAACGGGATCGGGCCATTGAGCACCGAACGCAAGCGTGACCCCTCAAGTTCTCGAGTATATATCGACGCTTGAAAGGCATATAAGACTAACCGACATGTTGGACGATACTGAGTTAAATACATATATCCACCATTGAAATCAGTAAAAAAAATCCGCGTCGATTGGTCTTACTCTCATCTCGCTAGGACGAGTTTTGATGTCACTTTGCAACCTGACAAAAAAAAATATATTCGCAGTTTTCGACGACCAAGCGACTAGAATTTTACCTATTAAGTTATTCATAAACTTTTATTTAGGAGGTCCCAATTTTGTTTGATATAAAAAATCAAAAACAATTGAAGTAGTTATGACTAATGGGCTATTGTTTGTTTTGTTTTTTTTAATACGCATGATCTTAAAACTAGTCTACTGTAGAATTGTCAAAGTTTCGCTTGATAATTTCTGCCTTTCAAGCGTCGATATATATGTAGTAGCAGCGTCCCGCGGTTTCACTGGCGTAGCTCCTGTTCCTGTTCCCGCGATGAAAACTATCGATATAGATATGTGCTATTCCAGACTATATTTTTATTATTTTCTTATTGTGTTCTAAATGTAAACTCTATCCGTTCAACCGTTCCGACGTGATTAAGCAACAAACGTCCAAACTTTCCCATTTCTAGCATTAGTAGGATCTCAGTATTACATAGAAGCTCAACAGAGGGCTCTAATAAGAACTTTGTAGCCGTATGAACGCAGGCCGCTAGTAAAATTGCCTACGATTTATGGCACTTACGAGTACAGAGGCGACGGCAGCAAATCACAGCAACCTATTGCCAGTGTATTTAGAGCTTAAGGCCCATTTATACGACTCCTCGCCCACCCGACAAATAAAATGAACTCGAATACGGGCTTTATGTCATGCCCGTTAAGATATAGATTACATTGGTAACATAAAATAGCAAACTCCTGTCAGCGAGCGCTCTGCTAATTTGTGATGCCAATGTAATCTATATCTTAACATTCATGGTATAAAGCCCATATTTGAGTGGATTTTATTTGTCGGGTGGTAGCGAAGAGATTTAGGCATCTCTGTGGTTCGCACCACCAGTCGAATCGCATAATCGATAGCACGACTGTAACATGACTGTAGAATTAACGGTATACACATTTTTTCGTCACAGGAGTCGAAGCGCGTTTTCTACGTATGACCGTAGACGAACGATCTATTTACTACGTGTTGTATGTTACGAAATCTTATATTGTGCCATTCAATGTGTGTGTTTTAAAAAAAATTAAATAAGTACACCCAAAGCAGAATTCAATTTTTATCTTCAATTCAGTTTTTTTATTCTAGATCGCCGATTCGTAAATCTTCACAATTACTTATTTTTATGACAACACTAATAAGGCAACTTAACATGCTTGACAAGATATAATAATAATAATGGATGCTCAACATCATGTGACTCATTTTTTTTATGAAATTGAGTAACGTGACGAGCAAGACATGCACCTGATGGTAAGAAACACGACCACCCCATATAATCACAGAGCCGCGCAATGTCATAAAAATTCAACCCGTACCAAGTTTTACGGTTGACTTTCTAATGACTCGAACGAAGAGTTAGCCACAACTCTGTGGTAAGAACGTCTAGGCTGTGGAATGCGTAGCCAGAGTGAGTTTTTCCCGGTGAATCGGTTTCTTCTGGGTAAGCGTGATCAATCGTAGACCGTATCGTCGCTAAACATCAGGCGAGATGGCGGTCAAGTGTAAACCTAATTAAAACTTATAAAAAACGCCTGAACCGGCCGCTATTTTATGAATTAACAAGCTGCACCCCGCGGCATCATCCGCTTCTAACCTAAACTATAAGTAACGAAAGCAGCGTAAATTAAAGTATGTCCTTTTTAACCGACTTTAAAAAAAAGTAGGTTTCTCAATTCGACCGTATATATATTTTTATTTTTTTTATAAGCTAGAGACGATCTATCTCTACCGAATTTCATTTAAATCGGTTCTGTAGTTGAGGCCTGAAAGCGTAACAGACAGACAGGCAAACTTATTTTTGTATGTTTGTATGTATGTTGCTCAAGCACGTCGGAACGACTTAAAATTTATCGGGCTCAAATCTGGAACAATATTAGAATCTAGGCTGAAATAGCACATATTTTATGCTACTTTTTATCACGGAAAAATAACGGGAAAGGGAACTACACGAATGAAGCCGCAGGGCGCGACTAATATTAACTGGGACCGTATAAATATTTGTGTGATGCATTCAAATGTTTGCACTGTGTCTGGGTGTTTATATGTATAATAAGTATGTATTTAAAACTATATAAGTATTGTATCAGCTATCTGGCCGCCATCATACAAGCTTTGCTTAGTTTGGGGTCAGATGGTGTTGTGTGTGAATTGTCCACCAATATTTATTTATAAATATTTCAAGGATCTTGCCAAAACAAAATACTGTTTCTTTCACTGTGGCCGGGAGAAGGAAAACACGAGAGGTGTCCAACAACAGTTGTTGTTCCAGGAACCAGGAAACGGGACCGAAACATGACAGACGGGCCAGATACGAATTTGTTCCATATTTATCGCATCGCCGTAATAATATGTGATACACAAACACACAATATTGACAATTTTCTTTTGTCCTTGAACAACAGTTATCGCACCTAGGTTATGATGTTTACCTAGTAACTTAACCTGGTGATGTTCTGTTTGGATCACAGAACATCAACGGGTTAAGTTACTTATGGAATCTTAACCTGTAACCTAAGTTACAGGTTAAGTCAGGTTAAGTTAGTTAAGTAGGTTAGTACCTAGGTCGCAGCCGCATAGTTTTGTAGTGGTAGGGCTCTTTGCAGAGTCCGCCTCGGGAAGTACCACACCTTTGCTAGTTATTCTACCGCCTAGTCATTACTGAATGAGCATACATTACTGTGTTCCGGTTTGAAGGGCAATGTATCCAGAGAAATTACAGGGCATAGAAATAGAACAACTTATATATATACTGCCTAGCGCCGTGCAGTGCTAGGTGATGATTTGGACTCTTTATGTTCCATTAGCTGCGTGACACTGTGCTGTCATATGGCAGGCATGTTGCTTACCATCAGGCACATGTCCTGTTCGTCTTGTCACTATACATTAAAAAATTGCTTAATCAGGCGTTCAATCAACAGACTAGCATCTTTCTAAAACAGCCCCGTTTAACCAACTTCCTGAATCATATTAAGCCATCTGATCAAACAGCTAGGCAAATACCTTGGAGCGTTGAAATCTTAAAAAAATTGCGTTACGTTATACTCGAACGCCCCATTGACAACTACATCTCCACAGAACACCAACGGTTAAGTTATTTCGGTACAAATAGAGTAATTCAATTTATTAATTCGTTCCTTGCGAAACGATAAACGAAATTATTGAGAGTAATTTTGTTTGTCATTTCACAAAGTTTCGTTGTTGTCCTTGAACTTGATTTGAGATGTTTGCGTTTGGCGATACGGCGATTTATTACGAACTGAGGCATTACGTGGGGTTTTTTTTTTTGTAAATAAACAGTGAGGAGAGCGAGCGGGACATGTTCCTGATAGTAAGCAACATCATCATCATCATCAACAGCCCACTAAACGTTCCCACTGCTGGGACTCGGGGCCTTCTCTCGCAAGGAGAGAGTTAAGGCCATAATCCACCACGCTGGCCCAGTGCGGGTTGGTAAGCAAGCAACATGCCTGCCACATAACAGCACAGTGACACGCAGCTATTGGAACATCAAGAGTTCAAATCATTATCTAGCACCGCACTGCGCTCGTCACCCAGAAATCTAAGATGTTAAATCTCTAAGCCCTGTAATTTCTCTGGACACATTGCCCTTCAAACCGGAACACAGTAATGTTTGCACATTACTGCTTGGCGATAGAATAACTGGCAAAGGTGTGGTACTTCCCCAGGCGGACTCTGCCATGAGTCCTACCACTACAAAAATTCAGCAGTAATCCATCTACTCGGAATGCGTCGGGAATAATGAGAGGTCAAATGGTAAATATATTTGTGTACTAATTATTTCTCTTTTTTTTTTGTACTAAGAATAGTTTATTAAGTATCTTTCTACTAACTCAATGGATTATGTTATCTGAAATAAAATTATTTTGATTTGATTTTACGGGAAAATAATCGGAATGGGGACTGCGCGGGCAAAACCGCGGGGCGCTGCTAGTCTTCTATATTCCAGGAACGATCAAACATTGTATGCATTGTATCGCAATTGTTCACAACACTAGTATTTTATGAATTTTGTAGTGGTAGGACTCTTGGCAGAGTCCGCCTGGGGAAGTACCACACCTTTGCCAATTATTCTACCGCCAAGCAGTAATGTACAAACATTACTGTGTTCCGGTTTGAAAAGCAATGTTTCCAGTGAAATTACAGGGCTTAGAGATATAACATCTTAGATCTCTGGGTGACGAGCGCAGTGCAGTGCTAGGTAATGATTTGGACTCTTCATGTTCCAATAGCTGCGTGTCACTGTGCTGTTATGTGGCAGGCATCTTGCTTACCATCAGGCACATGACCTGCTCGTCTCGTCACTCTTTATTTAAAAAAAAAAAAATTACGGGATATTTACCGAGATATATCGAGCCCCTGATATTTCGATACAGCTCCATGCACCATATTCACGAGTAAACTACCCGTAAACTGACGAGGATAAGTTGTCCCGTAAACAAGATCACGCAACTTCGACGAATTATTAGACTCGCTCCACAATATAATTAAGGCAAATACCTATAATAGCATGCGCTGCGCTAACTTAAAAATTGTGAAAGAAAACATCGTGAGGCAAACAACCGGCAGGTTCCAAGAACCTTTCGAGGTCAAGCGTCAACCACCAAACCGCACCGGGCCAGCAGCGTGGTGGATTATGGCCTCGAGTCCCAGCAGTAACAAATAAATAACAAATATTGGTGGACAATTCACACACAACACCATCTGACCCCAAACTAAGCAAAGCTTGTGTGATGGCAGCCAGATAGCTGATAAAATACTTACATAGTTTTAAATACATACTTATTATACATAGAAACACCCAGACACAATGCAAACATTTGAATTAATCACACAAATATTTGCACTGGGTGGGAATCGAACCCACAACCCTCGGCTTCGCAGGCAGAGCTACTACCAACTAAGCCACGAGGCCAGTCATTTGGTGGAAACATTTTGCAGTGGGAACATTTAGTGGGCTGCTTACGCTGAAATAACCGTGATAGATTAAAACAATGTTTTTATGTTTTACTGGAATACTATATAGTTACTAGCTGACCCCGCAAACGTTGTTTTGCCTTAGTGAACAACCCTTGTCCTTAGGGGTATGAAAAATAGCTAGTAGCCGATTCTCATACCTACAGAATATGCATATAAAATTTGGTTAAAATCAGTAAAGCCGTTTCGGAGGAGTAAGGAAACAAACACTGTGACACGAGAATTTTACATATAGTTATATATAGTATAGATGATATCTTTAGTATCGCGAAGCGCAAACAGGACGTCTACTCTCTTTCTACGACAACGTAATTTCTATAAAAAAACTCGCGACTCTCCTACTCAGGTTCTACTTCGTTTTGTCCGATCAAACATTGTTTGACGTTTAAATGATCTAAGCTTATTCTTATGAGAGTAGGCTAAAGGCCTCATTCTATCCCCACTGTATCAAATTCATTTGGTGTAAACAAACGTAGAGCATTCTTTCGTTGTTTAGTTTGCGTTCGCAAAGATTCTATGGAATATATAATATCGAAAACGCTAAAAACGATCTTTCGTTTACACTAAAAGATCGAGAAAGAATGCTCTTGTTCTAGCTCTAGCTCTATGTTCGTTCAGTTTAAATCGGCCTTCAGAACATTTAAACGTACGAAACGACGGATCGAAGAAGAACCGGAGTAGGAAAGTCGCGAGTTTATTTCGAAATTACGTTTTTTTTTTGTAGAAAGAGAGTAGACGTCCAGTTGCTAACAAGTTCAACAAATCTGGCTATGATTTGTGTTATGTAGTAGCGTGAAAGTTCGTTATTAGTATACACAAAATCCACACGTGGAAACCCCAAGTTATTCAAGCGAGGTCGTGTGACGACACGTCCGACATCAAGTTACATTGTATTAAAATACTGTACAAGTGTACAAACTTCCCGCGGCCGCCAGAGATCAAGAGTAATGGAGTCATTCGCTCCCGAATGGCCGCCATAAATCGGGATGGGCGGGCGCGGGGTAGCAACCGATAGGAAACAGACCAAGTACCTAATGTCCTGTATCTGAAGTCTACGCACCGTTGCATTAAGGCGCGTCCCCGAGCAAAATTAATTTTTTGTATTGTTTTCACACCTATCTAACCCCTTAATCTATACTTTTTGACTGTCCAATTTAATGACTCGGACTGCCTTCGCGCGCGTGCGTACAGGTGTCAGTGCACGCTTCAGAAAAATGACCATTTTCTTTATGAACATAAAGCTTTGGTTTTGCAATCACTAAAATGTTTAAGCTAGTCTATGGTTAAATTAGTTATATAGTAAAGTAGTTATATAATATAGACTCTATCTTTTTAGACTACTGCCCAGCGGCGGGCAAGCACCGCTATCGGCAAAGTTGCGTTATTAATAGAGACCGGTCCACCGGGGGGCAACCGCCTTGAAGGAAGTTAATCCAAAACCAAAATCTTGGCTTCAAAAGGGTAGATTCTGTTTTGTTACCGAATATGTTGTTAAATTTTAATCTCCTCACGAAACCACAAAAAATAGAAATAATTATAAACTACATGCATCTACTCGAAAAGCCTCTATTTTTTTGGATTTTGCACTTACCTACATCAACGGATAGGTAATTAAATTAGGCAAACATTACCGTAGAAATATTTTTTCCATAAGACCAAAATCTGATCTTATTACCTATGTAACTAGCTGAACGCGCGCGCGTTGCTACGCCATCTATCGAAATTCGGTCGTACCAATTCAAATTTTGAACAAATTCGGTTATTTAGGTTCTAATGACGCAACCTTAAAATTATGACATATGCTGTCTCGCAACGAAAGCTCTCAAAAAGCAATATTTTTCCCCGTTTTTGTTACATGTTTAACTCCTGTTCGGCTCCTGTTGATAGTAGCATAATGTTAAATAGCCTATAGCCTTCCTCGATAAATTGACTATCCTACAAAGAAAGAATCGTTCAATTCGGACCAGTAGTTCCAGAGATCCTTGTGTTCAAACAAACAAACAAACAAGCAAACAAACAAACTCTTCAGCTTTATAATATTAGTATAGATGTTTATTCTAAACTCTGAGCGTAAAACAGTAACAAATCCTAATGTTTCTTCCTTGTTCTTTCCTAGGTGGGATCCTCATCACCTTAGTGCTCATAAGAAGCACTAAGGTCCATTTGCTCAGGGTACACCGTTAAATGGAAGCAAAAATGGCGGATCCCAATCCAGTCACGAATTTATAACATGTAGACATCAAAAAAATTAAAAATGTGATCGATTGATTAAGTAACTTTTTTTCCACACCATGATCCGATGTCACAAAAAAATAGTACCAAATTCGAACTAGACGGCAATAGTAGGTTTCTTTAGTAACAAATTATAACCGTAAACTATCCATTTCATTATCTTAATATACATAAATCTCCTGTCACGATGTTTGTCCGCGATGGATTCCTAAACTACTTAACTCTGGTTGCCTGGAAGAGATCGCTCTTAGCGATAAGGTCGCCGTTTGTTCCACTAGAGTTAAGAATTTATCTCTTTGTTTATTTATTTTTCTTTTTGTGAACAATAAAGTGTTTCTATCTATCTATCTATCTATAGGTATCTTTACAATTTTTACAAACTTTCGGGTTAATAATAATAGTAGGATGTTCACATTGTGGTTGAGTGCCGCGTGTTTTTAAAGCCAGGTTACTGTGCGCAGATTATAAATAAATTTACCACTGGTTTGCTCGATTAAACTTCGCCAAGGCTTTTAAAGGTTTCAGGGAAAGTTCGTGTCATGTAGCCGATGATTAATGTCCTCTAAAGTATAACGCTTCTCGATCCATTAAACTAATGATGATTAGATGTTAAATAAATTATATCTGGTGTTAAGGAACGGTTCAGATTTCTCGTTAAGGGCCCGTAGGACCCGCATCAGACCCTCGTCTGGGCCCAGCTGGCGTCTTCGTACAAACAGGATCGTGTTGCTGTTTCAAATGAAATTACTTCATTAATCTATTATGAAGGTCTCAGAGGCTTTCAAGTATGTGGGTAAATAGCAAAAGAGCATTATGAATGTGTTCTAGAACCTCTTACCTAAGACTTCTAAGTAAGAGGGTCAGACAGGGGAGTACTGACAATCATCTTTCTAGAGATTCATAGTTACATATTTTCTTGATATATAAAAATTCAGTGGCATGATGTTTGTTCCCAGTGAACTCTTTTAAGGTACCAAATCAATTTAATCAATCGATTTTCACAACTTTGGCATAAAAAGGCCGGTTTGCATTTTGATTAGTGCGACTGCGAGTGCGAGTGCGATTGCGAGTGCGAGTGAGTAATCGCGACTGATTACTATGCACTCGCAATAATCAATCGGTGTCCACACGTGTTTGCTACTAATCACTCAACACCTGCAGTACTCTGTCGCACTCGCACTAATCAAAATGAAAACAGGCCTATAATGTGTAATTTGGTCCAACGTCTAACATGAGAGATAGGATAGTTTTTATTTCGATTAATGGTATATATTACAATATCGGAGCGAAGCCGGAACGGGTCGCTAGTTAATTGTACATGGTAAGATGCTTTGCCCATTTCGTAATTGTTTCTAAATTCTGATGGAAATATATTCGTATTGCCACATTTAAGGGTTCAAATTTTTTTACCAATTAGGTACTTAATTGTAGAAAGATAAACAAAATTCAACTGAATGTATCTATATTCGAAACGAAAGCCGAACGAAATTCTTCAGTCAAAATGTAGAGGTCACGATAGTCCTTACAGATACAATATGAATTTAACGATAGTACCTATTGAATGGCGCTCCAAACTGATCACTAAGATAAAACAATGACGTCACGGTATGTAGACGAGCGATCAATAAAAAATATATTTTAAATAGCTATTCGCGCATAGAAACTAAGATAGAATTCAAAATTAAGCCCTTTATATCCCTTATCATAATTGATCTAATAGATTTATTTGATCCCTAGCAGAAGATACACTTATAAGATTAGATGTTGCTAAGCACACTGCGGCCGCTTATCCAATTTTAATTAGACGTAAACAGTGACTCGGTCTGTCACCGTGCAAAGCACGTACTTCACATCCGTGGTGGTTGAACAGGAAAAATGTGTGGCGGGCTGCGAACTCAGATCCGCGACGGCTCGATGACGTAAATGGTGGAGCACCATGAGTCATTGGTCAGGCATACTGCGGCGCGTGTCGTCCCGTTGACCACTACGCCAGTAACAATAACACCAACACATCCATTAAAGCCGCCTATACATACAGGCCGAGTGGAGGCCAACGCGAGCGTCGACAAAACGGCACAAGACGAGTGGTAGCATCCACACACTGGCCGAGCGCAGGCCAACGCGAGCGCCGACAAAACGGGACATTGCGAATGGTAGCATCCACACACTGGCCGAGTGCAGGACAACGCGAGCGCCGACAAAACGGGACATTGCGAGTGGTAGCATCCACACCTTGGCCGAGTGCAGGACAACGCGAGCGCCGACAAAACGGGACATTGCGAGTGGTAGCATCCACACACTGGCCGAGCGCAGGCCAATACGAGCTACGAGCGCCTTTGTTTTGTGCACAAAAACCGACACCGGTCACGAGTGAGACGAGTCGAGGCAAAAGAGCCCTATACACACTGGCCACTTGCCGTCACTCGGCCAGCTAGGCGAGCGACGGCGAGTGATCACAAGTCATGGCAAAACGACCCTCCACATAATGGCGTTGGCCTCCACTCGGCCAGTGTCGAATTACGACATACCTTGTTTGCTATCGCTGCACCGGACGTGTTGCTTACTCGTTAAAATAGTGTTGTGTGGATATCGTAGTGAAAGAACTACTCCAGAAAAACGATATGAGTGATCGTGTTTCATATTTTCAGTGTACCTACATCATTACTATCTCAATTTAAAGCGATATTACTCAAAAAAGCAATAATATAATATATATACATATAAATAGTTTTGAATTAAAACACAAAATAAACCCGATTAATTCAAAAAGTATATAGTTGTTCGACTGCTCGTTTAACGTATTACGTCAATCCAAATTATGCATTAATATCAAGAAATAGAGCTGTAATTTAAACTTTTGAGATCATAATGATTAATCTATAAACATCTAAGTACGTACAAATGAACTAAGTAAAGACACTTTATTTGCAACTTTTTTTTCGTTCGTGACGTTGCGTCCATGTGATATAACGTCATCGAATAGGTACATCGATAGTAAATGTGACCTCGTTCCTCGCAATCACGGTTATCGCACAGTCTCGCCGCGTCAACCCTACAGCTCCATTAATTAAATGTTGCCCGCTGGAATGCGACGTGACATTTTCCCGCCGAACAAAAGGCAGAGCTCACAACCGAGGCCTTTCACGGCTTAATAACAAGCTATCACCGCCTCGATGGCTGCCATCTGACGCCATCAGGGTAAACGAACCTTGGACACGGTTATATTAGGTCCATTTACGCTAATTGCAACTGTCACAATAAGCAGGCCCTTTGCCTAATTTAAAAGGTTGTCCCGAGTCTGTTTTTATGACTGGCAATTAGGCAGAAATAGGATCGAGACGAAATACTGGGTACCGTTTTATTTTGCGATATCTCAACAAAGGAATTTCCCATGATATGTTTGAGTAATGGATATTCTATTTCAGATATTCCTGTGCGGAGCGTTTTCTAAATAAACATGCGAAAAGATACTCTCTTATTTTCTGTTCCAGGCTCTTCACAAACAAATCGAAACAATATCTTTTAGGAAATTGCGACTGCTTCAAAAGATCTGGTGTGGCTTTTATATGTACTCGTATAATAAAGTTTCGTTTGTGAAATCCCAACGGATTTATTTGAAAGAATCTTACAATTTAATTTCTAGTTGAGTATAATGAACTTTTAATTTCATTTGAGCGTGAAATATAAACAGACGAGAATAGAAGAGTATGCGAAGCGATGAAGTTCGAGGACCTAGACTCAAACAAAGAGTTTCAACTTCGACGACAGAAAATTAAACAAAGCGAACAAATTACAGTAAGTACCTACTGAGTTTAGAAACAGCTCTGTCATCTATAAGACAATTAGCAGCGGATGACAAAGCTTAACCTCATTACGGCCTCTCGCTTGACCTTGATCGGGCCTGGGACCGCTACAACCTGCGCAGGCGCTCCACACGTTACCTCAACATTTATCGTTTAATTACAGGATGCCGGTAGGCTGAGTGCGAGTTGTGTCGAAAACAATACGCGTCCTACGGTGAGCGCGTAAATGTGACATTTGTATGAAGGACTCTAGCGGCGTAGCGGCTCTAGAGATGCTATAGATTACTTCATACAAAAGGAACATACAAACATACATACATACATAGACTGTTAAACACATTACCACTCCTTTGCGTCGCGCAGTCGGGTAAAAAGTAATGTTTACGCGCTCGCGGAAGGACGCGTATTGCGCACTCAATATATAGTATATATATACTATTGCATAAACTAAGACTAATGCTAAACGTTTTTTAGTTCGTTCAGATTTTAAGATACTGCAGAAATTATTTCAAATAGCAATTAATGAAACCGGATAAAACACGTGCGACAATCCGTATTATAGGAATAAAGGTACATACTGACGTCATAATTTATCGTTGATCTATCATATGCATGTACATTGTTTTATAACCACATTAGGAATGTGGGAAAATGCAATACTGTCAGCCCAATGCTCACAATAGACCTAACATATTATACCTTCATTATTAATACTATATACGTAAATTACATGCATTTAGCAAAAAATGTAAATGATTCTACGTAGTTATAATATACAATAAATTAAATTATAACGTCACCAGTCAGTAAATATAAATCCAATGTCAATTATACATTTCATAATTAGAAATGGGAGGTATATTTACAGGTTTAGAAAAACAAGGAAAATAAATAGTTCCATAATCTCGATCAGTATCATTCATACATTTATTATCTACGTTCATTAAAATAAATTGAACTTGATCAAGTCAGAATACTTGCAGAAAGTCTATATTCAATAAGTCTTTGTTTTAATCTACGTTTGTACGATCTCCCAGAGGATGCAATTTTCATGTATTTTGCCAGTCATCGAATCATCATACAATATTACATCTCTCCACTGTGTACTATAGTGCAATACGTACATAGATTTATCTCATACGTAAGTCTATAGTGATTCATTCATCATGATATCAATTCATAGTTGACCCAGCTTTACAGTATGTGTGTCACTCTCGCTGACTTTCGACAGAATCAACAAATGATGACTAACTTTTTTATTAAAACCACCGATGACAAACATTTTATTGTGGGCGTGTATTGTGAAATGCTAACCTAAAATAAACAAATAGTGAATGTTGCATCAGATTCGAGTATGCAAATAAGCATTCGTTACTGTAGGTACCTATGCCTGATTTAATGTTGTTCACTAAACATGCCTGTAAGTTAGTTTGTTGTAGCATAGATTATTTTACACGTTAATAGTTATTCTTACAAGTAGAGTAGGGTTGATACCCTAAAAGTGATTGTGTCCAACCGACTGTAAGTTTGCTCTTGACCGCAATCACGCCGGATGTTCAACCATGATGCGGTCTATGGTGGAATTTAGGAATAAACCAAATAGTTTTTCGAAAATGGGATCACATTTATTTTCATATTACCAAGTTCTGTTTCTGTGTCCTTTCGACCCATTAGCTGTAATTCTTTTAATCACACTTAACATTTTCGACGATTGCGTCTTAAAATGTACCTTACGAAATTTACACTATTATTCAAATTACCTAAAATATAATAATAATACCATACGCCAAAATCTATCAAATGGTTTCGGTTCTTGGACGTGCCAAATAAATTTTGAGAATGGAGACAAAATCCATAAAATGGTTTAGACTTACTGGTTTTACATACACCATACTCGTAACACATACTTTAGGAAAAATAACTTTTAAATTATCTCGTGTAAGGTACTACAACTATTGTCTTATATGTAGTAACACAAAGGTAAGATCAAAGAGCGATCACCAACATATTTCCAAAAGTTGTGCAATGGATCATCCAGCTAATAAGATAATCAGCAGCTATACGAGTGACAAATTAGCCGCGTCTCACGCTCGACCAGGCACAGCAGTTTCAGAGGTTAGCATGGCAACAGGCATACTCCACCCTCACACTACCTAGTCCTATATTCCCGATAACCAATAAACTAAACAGGTATGTTTGACTTAGTAACTCGACCGTGAGAGAACATCACATTGGTATATTTGTATTTATCAGTAAATCAGATTCAGAATTTCAAATCAAATCAAATCAACCTTCAACTCAGGTGTTAAAAAGCAATTGATTTGATTAAAATAAGTTGTTACGAGTTTTGAAGTCTGAGAGCGTGAATGGGAAAAGGTTCCGCGTATCAGTAGATATACTATATGATCTCTAGTCCTATACGCCCGAGCTACACGAGGATAGTTTTTCAAGCTAAGATAGCCAGCTAGTGTTAGTAAGCTAGCAAGCTAGTACTTTTAATAGTTAAGTGTAGACAAAACCACCGTTGCTTAGCGTTGTTACACGAAGCTAGTACTAGGTTGCTAGCTTGCTAACACTAGCCTGTGACCCTAGCTTGAACCTAGCCTCATGTATATCGGGCAATATTTCCGGTAACCAATATTTAATCAATATCACACCCCGGACACTCGGCCTAAAATCTATACAGACGGTGCAGTTGACATACCTACACTCACACAACTCGCATATGTCGTTCGAACGCATTTACGCATGTGTGCGTGTCATCTATGTCGTGTCGCTGAGTGCTTCTCGCGTTCTTGCGGGGTAGGAAGCTTGAAACTGGCGGGGGGTGGGGAGTGTCCGTTCTATCTGTATTATCTATTCTATGTCAACTTCAACTTCTTGGTTAATGGCTATTATTGTGGATTAGCCTCACAATTCCGCCAATGTCACGTAGAAAGATATTCTGTCAAACGAGGAGATTTAAAGGTGATCTACGGTGGATTTAATTCTTGAAGCAAGTGTTTTCCCCGTTTTCTGGAATACAAATTGTTAGTATTGACTAACTACAGACAGTCACAGAACAACACACAAATATATATATAGAACACTTAAATAATAAAACATAGAAGTATATAAATATTTATAATTTTATCTTATTTTGTTTAATATATTTACATAGAGTATTTACAAATGATGTATTTACAAGGGAGAGGAGACATTTGAAGGAAGTAGGACGGGGAATATCTGGAGGGATGATATCATACAATGAGGACTGCATTAAGGGACAATTAAAAAATATGTGGTCAACGTTTCCTTCCTCTAATCCACATTCGCAAACAGAATGATCCCTAATCCTAAGTTTGGCCAAGAAGACAGGGGAACAACAGTGATTTAGCCGGAGTCGGCATATAGTGGAAGTTGTCAATTTGTCTGTGTTTTGGAATTTATAGAACCAGGGTCTATGAGGTATTTCAGGTTGAACATCTCCATAGTATTTTCCTTTCTCCAGTTTCGATATCTTCCATTTCTGGGTCCAACATTTACGGAGCATAGGTTTTAAGATGGTGCATAGATCGTGAGCATGGATTTGGGAGTATGCAAGGGAGCCTGATTGGACTGCGGCTTTAGCATAGGCATCAGCATGCTCATTACCTAGGACACCAGAGTGTCCAGGAATCCAAGCCAAAACTACCTCGATGTTGAGATTGAGGCATTGCAGGAGAGCTTCTCTAATTTTTAAAATTATAGGGAATCTGGTTTTTGAATGAAATGGGTTTGAAAGAATTGTTTGGAGGCAGCTCTTAGAATCTGTTAAAATTATGGACTTGTTCAGGTTGTGGGATATGATGAATAAAAGGGATTCTAGGATTGCAATTGCTTCACCTGTGAAGACAGAAGTCACAGACGGGCATTTGAAACTTAAGATAATGCTAGTAGAGGGGATCCATACCGCAGCACCAACCGGACAATAGGGGGACTTGGAAGCGTCTGTGAAGATTTTGGTCCAGTCATGATATTCAGATTGAATTTTGTGGGAAAAGGTTTTATCGGCTTCAACAGAATTCTTGCCCACCCCAAAGTCCAATATGATGTTGTTGGGTAGGAGAGTCAACGCATCAAAAGGCGTAGAGTAAAGGGGTAAGATGGAGGATTGAAAAAGTGGGTATGGAAGTCCAGAGACAAACATGAAACTGCGGAGAAGGCACGGGATATCGTCGTCAAATAGCCGGTTTGGGTGGTAGAGTGAAGCCAGGTACTCAAGTTTATGTAGTAAGGTATGATCATTTTGTTGGGCCAACTTTACGAAAAATCGGTCGGATAGGTATTGTCGCCTAAGGGATAGTGGGGGTTCGCAACATTCCACTTGCATCGCGTTAATGGGAGACGACTTCATTGCGCCTAGAATAATTCGCATAGATTTAGCCTGTAATTTGTCCAGCTTACTTAAGCCTGCTTTGTTACCGGGGTCCAGGAGAAAAGTACCATAATCTATGTGGCTGCGTATTAGGGCATTATACATCAGTTTTTGTGTGAAAGGGTGAGCGCCCCACCACACACCAGACAGAGACCTAAGGATGTTGATGTTCTTTTCAGCTTTTTTATTAACATATTCATAATGGGGGACACCAGATAATTTACGGTCCAACCATACACCCAAGAATTTAACTTTGTTGTCTTCTGGGATTGTTTCTCCGTTGATTTGAATGTTAGCAGGAGGGATAGACCTTTTATTTGTGAAGACTACTGCTTTACATTTACGTGCAGCCAGGCCAAGGCCATGAGGAAGAAACCATTCTATGAGATGCTCCAGAGCGAGATTAAGTTGGCTAATAGCTTTCTCATGTGAGTTTCCTGAATAATATAAGACTATGTCATCTGCATACTGAAGCATTTCACAGAAGGGCAGAACAGGCTGTTCCAAGTCATGTGTATACAGGTTGTACAATATGGGGCTTACAACTGAGCCCTGGGGCAAACCCCTCCACACTCTTCTAGCTGGCATTGTGGAATTGGAGGTCTTAATGTGAATTGTTCTTTCGGTCAGCATGTTGCATATGAGACGAACCAACTTCGGAGGAATACTCAGCTGTGAGAGTTTTCTCCTGAGCACCGGAAGGAGGACGTTGTCATAGGCAGCTTCAATGTCTAGGAAGATTGCTACAAGGTATTCCTTTCTAATGATAGCTGTGCGAATGTCGGTGGTCAATATACCCAGGCTATCCATAGTGCTGAAACCCTTTCTGAATCCGTACTGAGTCTTAGCTATTATGCTGTTGTTTTCTGCAAACCATTCTAATCTTTGTTTAGTCAGATGTTCTGTAATCTTTGCTAAAGCCGAAGTTAAAGCAATTGGTCTATAACTATCGGAGTCTGCAGGATTTTTGCCAGGTTTCAGTATAGGGATGATCACCTGTGATTTCCACGCAAGAGGTACTGTACCATATTCAAGAAGGTTGTTGATTATATTCAAAAAGAATACCTTGCAAATATCAGATGAGTTTTTTACAAATGAGTATGGAATGCCATCAGCCCCAGGGGCAGAATCTGATAGCCCATTTAGGGCTAGTTGAAGTTCTGATAGGGTAAATGGTGCGTCTAAATTGTGAGCTGATGGAAGAGGGCCAGGGATAGAGGGAAGACAATCTATATATGGGACGGAATGAGGAGCTAGCTTATTAGCAAAGGTCTCAATCCAGGCCGATGAATCTGCATTAATTGGGTTATCAGGGCGGAATGAACCTCGGTACCGTTTCATTTGTTTCCATACCATAGAAGATGGAGTTCTAGGGGATAATTCTTGACAGAAATTAATCCATCCTTGTTTTTTTTTCTTTTTAAATAACCTAGTGGCTTGGGCAGCATTTTTTTTGTACTCTAGGAAATTCACTAATGTCATTGAGACCCTGTATGCTCTTTCAGAATCCTTCCGTTTCTTGGCAGCATCTGTACATTCCGCATCCCACCAAGGCGTAGAAACTCTGAATTTAAAAGGTTTTTTGATAGGGAAATTTTCATCGGCACTAGAGGTTATAGATTCTACAAAATTGCAGTAGTTTTGAAGGACATTGAAGCCATTTGTGGGAGGTAAAGACTCAATTCGACTTTCAAGGGACAAAGAATAAGAGGACCAATCAGGGTTAGATAATCTATATTTTAGGAGGGGATTAAAATTACAGGCAGGAACTGTTCTATTGGGAAAGGAGATAGAGATTGGGAAGTGATCACTGCCATATGAGTGAGATAACACTTGCCAGGAAAGAAGTGAAGAGAGGGAAGGAGAACAGATAGTGAGGTCAACTGCACTGTTAGGGTTTTGGGCTGGAGAGACTCGACGGGTAGGAGAACCATTATTGATGACACATAGGTTAGCATCATCAAGAATGTCTAAAAGAGAGAGAGCAAAATCATCGTCAACACAGCATCCCCATGAAGTATGATGGGCATTGAAATCACCCATCACAATCATAGGGGGCTGTATTGACATGAAAAGAAATAGGATATCAGAGATCATAGAAGAGTGAGGATGAGGGATGTAAACTGACACATAAGTGATGTCCAGGACTTTAGCAGCTACTATGTTGATACCGGGGGAGGTAGGAGGGAGGGAGATTTGGGAGAAAGGAAGAGAGCGTCTTATAAGTAAGGCGCTACCAGAGTAACCATCAGCTCTGTCATCCCGGAGACACGAGTAGCCCGGGACCCTGAAACGGGAGCCCGGAACTAACCACGTCTCCGAGACGGCAATAACTAATGGCTGAAACTTATTAATTAAGTGGATGACACTATGTTTCTTGGGACGTAGGCTTCGTGCATTCCATTGCAGAACGACTTGATCCATTATTAAAAAGTGTGGATATTTGGGAAAGTTGGTGGGCAACGTGGGACGGTAAGTTGAAGTTGTTTTGAGAAATGAGAGTGAGGAGAGTTGAAAGGAGAATTTCGATGATTCTGTGGTCCTGGGGGACTGGTGAGGATTGAGACAGGGCAAACCCGTTCGGAAGGTCAGATGACACTTCAGCCGTGATGGCATCATGGGCTGCCTTGTCATAGGGTTTGTTCAAAGGAGCTCTAGTACGGGATGGGATAAGGAGTGTTTTTCTGTAGCTGCCTGTGGATTTAGATGACAGGGATTGGAGAGAGGATGATGGTTGGGATGAGTATGATGGCCGGGATGAATGAATTGAGGGTGAACTAGCTGCTTCCGCATATGGTCTGGTAGGTTTAGGAAACCGTAAAGAAGCCTCCTCATATGGTAGATTATCCTGCGACATCAGAAGCTTGATGGCTTTCTGTCTGCCCTGCTCAGGGCAACTCTTGTTGCTAGCGAAGTGTAGCCCGGAGCAGTGAAGACACGTAGCCTCACTCTCCCTAACGTCACAGGAATCACCGGCATGAGGTTGGGCACACCGGTAACATCTGGGCTTCGAGCGGCATTGCAATTTTACGTGACCAAAACGGCAGCAGTTGAGACACTGGATAGTAGGGAATTGGTATGTTTCTACCGGTAATGATGTGTGGAAAAGGAATACCCTTTGTGGTAGGACTTGACCCTGGAGGGTCATCACAATGGTTTGGGTGGGAACCCAGGAAGTTTTGCCATCAATTATAATTTTTCGGTTGAATCTCCGGGCTTTTAAAAGTGTTCCACATCCTCTGGGAATATTAATTTCATTCGCGAATTCCTCCATGGAGAGATCCACGGGGACTTGGCGTACAATACCCATTTTGGTTATGTTAAATGTGGGAATAACTGCTTGGAAGTTGTTATTTTCCAGGATTGGGTTATCCAAAAAAAGGTTGGCGGCTTCAAATGTCGTAAATTCAACTGAAACTTTATTCCTACCCACTTTTTTTACTCCTTCAGGGCAGATATTAGATACGCGATGTTTGCATAAAAATTGTCCAAACTTAATAGCTCTAATCGACGAGCCTGTGGCGGGATCTATGTCTGTCTTCGAGATGTGAATTAGGAAGGGACCCTTATCTAGGGCCGTATATTGCTTAATGCCAATGACCAAGGATGGGTGTATGTACACATTTTGGATCGAGGCAGATGCCAGGTCTTGGTTTATAATGTTTTTTTTAGGAACTGTTTCGTTGGCGGAAATGTCTGTCGCACGGCGTTTCGCGCAAGAGGAGGGGGTAGACATCTGGATATCCGGGGGGTCCGGCGGATCCGGCTCCAAATCGGACATGATGGACTTACAATACCAGTAAAATGTTAGTACATATAAACACTTACCGGTATAATTTATACCACCACCACCAAGGGAAAACACTAATTAACGATATTTTGCACTAATAATAGCTAAATATACACTATTAACCGGTACTTTTTACTAAAATTCCCGACTCCCATGTGACAGCTATCAGTAGCGACGGCAGAATCCTATTCTATGTCAATATGATACCTGATGTTGTAACTCGACTTTGACAGAACATCACATTGGCAGATTTATGTTTGACAGTGAAGGAATTAGATTGAGCATTGAAAATTGACTGACCCCCTATTGCAATAAGTTGTTGCGAATAGCTCAGGTCAAGTTAGAGAGTGGATCCTCGTTTAAGGTTGCTAGTGAGTGAATACAGGCCCCGGCTGTCAAGGGCGTGGCGCAAGGCACTGGAAGTAACACGTCGCCAGACCGGCAGACCGCATTGCTCCCACGAACCTCGCATAATATGAAGCTGAGAAATGCATGCAAGTTTCCAGCTGAGAAACTTCAGAGACGGGGCAAAGTTTCGGAATTTATGCAAAGGATAAATTGCGCCCGACGCTTGGCGGTGTCTTGCTTCATCTCTTTGCTTTAAAATGTGGTTAGAAAATGGTGTGCATGTTTCGAATAGTTAATTTGAGGTTCGTAAAAGTTGTTCTAGAAAGATTTAAAAGAATATTTTCAACGAAAAATATCTTTTGCATGCCACAACAATTTCTTTTAGGGACTTGTTTTGCTTTAAATAGACTTAAAAAGGTTGAAGCAAAAAATTTAAGTAAAACAATTTCTTCTGTTTTCGAAATTTCAGACTTTTTAACTTTTTGATTATTGTAGTCAATACAACTCGTCTATAACAGTATTATTAATTACGGCATATTTGCCATGGTTATAACATTTACCCGTGAACATGATACATGAAACTGCATCGAAATATCGGGAGTCGTTTTACCATATTACCGCGGTAAATATCATTTAATATTAATAATAGTAGTTCAGTGAACAACCGTGATGTCTTAAAGCAATACTCGTTACATAAAATTAACAAAGCAACAACGTCAAAAGGTAAGAGTAGGATGGGTGATTGTGCACACAAAATATGATTTGTCCAAATCACAAAGTATTCTCATAAACAGACATACCAAATTCCCGAAAAAGCTCTTTTCCCCGGCTCTTTTTTTTTCTTTTGCCCGGCACTTGGCAACGCGTAGAAAACTTCCCAGAATTGTTGATGAGGAATCTTTTCACTAATTGAAGATTAAAAGAACGTTTACAATAAAACGGGTCCATAAGCACCAATTATCGGTTCGAGGAAGTATTTTTTCTTCTAAGATCAGATCCGCGAAAATGAGAATCCTTTTTCCGATGGCAAAATTGATCTCGAGTCGCAAAATAATAAAAAGCGGTCTGAATTTTTAAAACGTGAAGACGATTTTATTACCTCTCGTGGAAACTGGGAAAGTTTAATGAAAAGCAATGAAACCTAATGGTTCCAGTTTGTTCGGGCACTTTATTACGGAAAGTATGTAGGTAGTTGGAAAAAGAGTAGATGGGGAACGAAATATTATTGTACAAGCCGCGCCCAACGGTTTCACTCGCGCAGTTCCCGTTTCCTTTATGTTTGCAGGATGAAAAGTAGCCGAAGTGTTCTTACAAAGAATAATATTAAAAGGCTCATAGGCAATGACACTCTTGTGCGTAAAAGACTTCAAAGTCTTGATCATCGCCGCAAGATCGCTAGCTTATCGGTTTTTTATCGGATACACTTCGGAGAGTGTGCAACTGATCTGCATGATCTAATACCACCTTGCCCTTTCTTCTATCGGAATTCTCGTATCTCAAAAAAGCGACATCGTTTCATGGTTGATGTTCCAAAAACACGAACGAAGGGATTTGACTCCACGTTTATGATAAGAACGTCTAGATTGTGGAATGCGTTACCTGAGTGGGTTTTCCCCGATGGTTACAATCTGGGTGTCTTCAAATCGAGAGTGAATCGGTTTCTTCTAGGTAAGCACGTTCCATCGTAGATCGCATCGTCGCTTAACATCAGGCGAGATGGTGGTCAAGTGCGAACCTATCACAGTTAAAAAAAAACATATAAGCGTGTTCCAAATTTCAGCACGATCCGTTACGACATGATTGAGCAACAAACATTGACATTTATAATATTAGTAGGATAGGATGTAATTTGTTTGATATTTGGATGTTTGTTGCTCAATTACATTTTAACGTATGAACGGATCGGGATGAAACATAAACACAGTAAGGTTATGGTCTGGAAGAACACATATATATGCTACTTTTTATCCCGGGAAAACAACGGGAACGGGAACTAGGTATGCTGGTAAAGCCGCGCAGCTCTGCACTTCACTGAATTCATTGAAGTGTAATAGCCAATCAGTGAGCTAGCATACTACATTCAGAAGCGAGGATGGCTCGCTTCTAACTTGCTTCTGAAATTCAGTCGACTAACCTTGCTTCTGAATTCAGTCATTAAATTTAGCCAAGTGTAATAAGGGATTATAATTAATAATAAGTTACGGCTGGTCTAGTCGGGAGAACGGCGGCTGCCGATCCGGAGACCCCGGGTTCAAACCCCACACGCACCACTGTCTTTTCGAAGTCATGTGCGTAATGCCGCTAACTTAAAACGGTGAAGGAAAACATCGTGAGGAAACCGACATGTACCTAGAATCTTTCGAAGTCATGTGTCATCCGCCAACCCGCACTGGGCCAGCGTGGTGGATTATGGTATTAACTCTCTCCTTGCGAGAGAAGGCCCCGAGTCCCAGCAGTGGGAACGTTTAGTGGGCTGTTGATGATGATGACGAATAAGGGATTTCCTATCAACTGAGACACGACGCCATTCAACTACCATGACCGCTGATAGTTCAATCAATTACCACAAGACGTATTATTATTAAACGTTATTCCATAATAGTTTCGAGTATGAAATGTGATGTGATAGAATTAGATCCCGTGATTTAATCAAAACGCCAAACGGCCTCAAACGTCGGTCACTGTCAGTCTGAGCCTCTGAGCCCCAAAGGGTTGAAAATCACTAAACTCGCCCGTAATAAGAATAATAAATAAGATATGAAAACATAATCGTTTAGGCCAGACGCTAAACACAATTTCAATTTATCAAAATACACGCCCCGCTACCAGTGCGAATTATCTTTTCGTAGCTTGTGATGTTCAGAAGATATGAAATATTCAATGTAAAAAAATATATTGAAATAACCTTTAAACGAGGTGGGAAAAAATCTTGAACAAGAAAATAGGTAATGCATTTTATAGTGCTCTGTGTAAAACGGAGCGCAAAATTAAGTAAATCTAGTGAAACAGCTTAGCTTGGTCTCGTGGGACGTGTAACGGAAATTGACTTAAGAAAGGTATGTATATTATATTGTTAGAAAGGCGAAAGATTTAAGTATTATAATCATACTAGCGGCCCGTTCCGGCTTCGCTCGAACATAACCTAGACACTGTCTGCAGCGCCATCTGCCGGGCTTATTTGTGAATTTAAACCATCTTCGAATACACACACAAAAAAACATTCAAATCGGCCCCGTCGTTTAGGAGTTCACTGTCAAATGATTAAATTACTAAAATGGCTATAAAAAAGGGGTTGGTGATAATAGGGTAAAAATTTAGGGTTGTATGTATTTTTTAACGCCACATTATAAAAAAATAAAAACAAAAAAATTTAACCAAAAATTAAAAAAAAAGTTTGGGATGAACAACCCCTAATACTTAGGGGTATGAAAAGTAGCTAGTAGCCGATTCTCAGACCTACTGAATATGCATATAAAATTTGGTAAAAATCAGTAAAGCCGTTTCGGAGGAGTAAGGAAACAAACACTGTGACACGAGAATTTTACATATAAGAAGTAGAATTGTTAATATCGTCATCTTATATATAAAATTCTCGTGTCACAGTGTTTGTTTCCTTACTCCTCCGAAACGGCTTTACTGATTTTAACCAAAATTTATATGCATATTCAGTAGGTCTGAGAATCGGCTACTAGCTATTTTTCGTACCTTTATTTATATGGCAAAACAACGTTTGCGGGGTCAGCTAGTAAGTTTATAATCTCACGCGTTTGATCTGGATGAAATTTGGTAAATAGATAGAAGATAACAATCTGGAATAACACATAGGCTAATTGTTAACACGGGTGAAACCGCGGGGCGCTGCTAGTCCCAAATAAAAACCTATTTAAATTTCAGAACCGCATTTGTTTCCAGTCCCGCTTCATATGCTCTACAAATGAGATAAGGTCTAAAGTCTGCATGTTTCATCTAATTATATTTCTTTCATAAAGTTAAATCCGTTCTTATTTTAAAGGGTGCGACTTAATTGGTAGGTGAGTAGTGGTAATTGACTTCAGATGGCCTATACTAATTCGAAAAAAGGTTGACAACGATGATGAAGCGTTCCAGACTAATTCCAGGCAACTTGTTTCAGTAAATAACAGACGGAGCACGTTAGTCGCCACACAGAGAGAACAAATAGGTAAGAGTGCTATAAAAGTTTACACATTGGTAGACTAAATAATAAGGACCCACAGATTACAGAAATAAAACAAGGACCAATCTCGATAATAAAAGAGATCACATTAAATAGGTTATTATACAAATACCAATTGCCTATGTGATCTGATCCAGGTATCAACGCCCATACATAACTAGGTAGCCATTAGATACTATAATAATATAACTGTTTTGTGTGCACATAAAACCATTTTTGCGATGTTACCTCGTTATTTTCCTTCCCGCTGTTTTTATTCCCGTATCGCTTCACCTATGCCGTGATAGGGGTATTTGCACGTGTACGTTTCCCTATTACATTATCAATGCTTCTTCCTTCCCTTCGTAAGAAATAAAGTCTAAAATTTGTGTACTGTATTTCTTTTTTTTTTTTTTTTTATATAGAGTGACGAGACGAGCAGGACATGTCCCTGATAGTAAGCAACATGCCTGCCACATAACAGCACAATGACACGCAGCTATTGGAACATGAAGAGTCCAAATCATTACCTAGCACTGCACTGCGCTCGTCACCCAGAGATCTAAGCTGTTATATCTCTAAGCCCTGTAATTTCTCTGGAAACAATTTGCCCTTCAAAACGGAACACAGCAATCACATAACTGCTGGGCGGTAGAATAACTGGCAAAGGTGTGGTACTTTCCCAGGCGGACTCTGCTAAAAGTCCTACCACTACTACGAGTTACATGTGGTACCTTTACATTTACAAGGTATTGTCACGGTCACATGTACTTGTATGTGTATAACATTTATAATGTAATGTGATATAATATGTTTGCTAACAGTGTGAGAAGTTTTAAATCTGCTGTCAACAATTACTTCACAAATATTTTTTTAATTAGTATCATCATATCACATTCATTACAGTTAAATTAACATTCAACTTACAAATATAATAGAGCAAGATCCCAGGGCCGCCAGACGTCACGTATTTTCTGACGAACGAAATGTGGACGATTGAGTAGAGTTAGTACGTACTAAGAACACAAACATGCTTACCCGCTAACTTGCTTAGACGGCCAATTTTGAGATATGGGGCAATAAAGGTAGGTACATAAAAACACAGCTTACTTCACTTATTTTCTGACAACTGATTTTTACGTATGTTATAGGCAATATCCTTACAAATAAGACCCCAATACTGCCAGACAGTCGTCAGAAAATAAGTGAAGTAAGCAATGTTTTTATGTACCTTCATTGCCCCATATCTCAAAATTGGCCGTCTAAGCATGTGTTCTTAGTTCGTACGAACTCTACTCAATTGTTCACATTTCGTTCATCAGAAAATACGTGACGTCTGGCGGCTCTGGGATCTCGGACTAAAAGTAGAGTATGGCTGTTATTGGGCATGAAGTATAAAAGGCTGTTTTAAATAACTACTGTTTAAGTTTATGATATGACTAGACTATGTGCCTGTTGCCATTCCTAAATAAATAAATGTTTGCTACGAACAAACGATTTATAACATACTAGCAGCGCCCCGCGGTGTTACCCGCGTAGTTCCCGTTCCCGTTGTACCCGTTGTTTTTCCAGGATAAAAAGAAGCTTAAGTATGTGTTTTTCCAGACTATAATCTATCTGTGTTCCAAATTTCAGCCCGATCCGTTCATACGTTAGGACGTGATTGAGCAACAAACATCCAAACATCCATACATTGACATTTATAATATTAGTAAGATGTCGGGAGTCATTGGTCCGTCCAAACAAAGGTTTTTTTTTTAAATAACATAAGTCAGTTGACTTCAGATGCCCTCTACTGCCTTCCGAACTTTGGCACCGAAAGGGCACATACGTTTTTGCTTTATTAACAGTAATAAAAGGTAAAGTTTGTGAGTTTGTATGGTTCTATAGGGTAATCTGTAGATCTACTAAAGAGATTTTGCAAATTATTTTACCAAAAGAAAGCAACATTATTTGAGAGTGGCATCATTTATTAATTCGACAAAATATATGGTGTATGCCCGAGCTACACGAGACTAGTTTTTCAAGCTAGAACAGCAAGCTAGTGTTAGTAAGATAGTACTTCTAGCTTCGTGTAGACAAAACTAGCGTCGCGTAGCGTTGTCTACACGAACCTAGAAGCACTAGCTTGTTATCCTAGCTTGGAAAACTAGCCTCGTGTATCTCGGGCAATATACCCCGTTTACATGATTCCAGTCCAGCGACTGAATCCAGCGCTGGATTGCTTACTGGAATAATGGAGACCGGCACTGGAATGCACTGGCACTGGATTGATGCATTCCAGTGCCGATCTCCATTATTCCAGTAAGCAATCCAGCGCTGGATTCGGTCGCTGGACTGGAATCATGTAAACGGGGTATTAGTTTGGCGAATATTAGTTTTTGTAAAAACAAACGAAGGTATTCATTGTAACTTATGTCTGCGGCACAGATTGTTATCGGGATCACATCTAAATATCCTGTTTTATTTTTTACAACGGACCCTATGGCAGTGCCTTAAATGACCCTTACTGCCTACAGAAACTCTAAATATAATAAACTACATACCAGAGTAACCAGTCTCATAAAGTTGATGGTAAATTTGAGTAGGCGAAATCTTTATGTTTGCGAGTTAAGAGCTTTCATTCCAGGGGTCTACCGTCTAACTAAAAGGATTATTTATTACACTTGGCTAAATTTAGTGGCTTAATTCAGAAGCTAATATAGAAGCCAGGTTAGTCGACTGAATTCAGAAGCATGTTAGAAGCAAAGCAAGCAATAGATGCTTCTGAATTTAGTATACTAACTTACTGAGTGCTATTACACTTCACACAGAATTCAGTAGCGACTAAATTTAGCCAAGTGTAATAACGGCTTAAAACAGTTGTTAGGCTTTTCGCTTGAAATGGAAGAGATGCCAATATTAATCTATCTAGCCCAGTCGCACAAAAAATCATTAAGTACTCAAAAATGAAACCAAATTTGGTGTGTCTGTAAACGACAATGTACTAGGTAATTAATATTATCGCCTATCTCTTAGGCATCAAAATAAACTAATAATCGAGTATGTATATCATGTAAAAATAAGGTTTTAAAGTCCAAAAACCGGTTTTGCCCAAATTTGGCCGCTTATTGGGGCTTGATTGGAAAGCCACACACAACCGTGTACTAATTCGACGGTAGACTAACTAATACGGTTGGTATACAACACATCTGTACATATGTAAGTATTATATCAAACTGCCCTAGGTATACATCTGTATGTTTACGCGTTGTCTGATTTTTCGGTCATATTGAACGTATTGGAGGAAAGGTTTTTCTGATTTGTTCGATCCCTGACTGACCTGACCTGATCCTTTACTGATTACGTTGTTGATTTGAGCCAGTCAGGGGTATCGATCGATATGCGAATATAACCCTTACAATAATTCACTTCAAATTACAATTTGCGGGGACGGAACCTGTATGTAATAAATGACAGCAGAAAAATATATCTTGAGGCTCTTTACATATTTATTAGTTCTGCAGTCAAAAGTACACATAAGTCGATGTCGAGTCGATTACTAGCGGAATCCCAACCGGTAGTGATCGGCTCAACAGACGAGCACTAGAGTTAGGTTTAAAATGTTCCCAACTCCCCCCTATTTTGCTCTTCTTCCCCTAATCCAAGACATATTTAAAAAAAAGTATACATAATGAAATGATGAGTACGAATTATGTCCTTTTTTCAATGCACAGTTAGGCAGACAGACTAACATTTTAACTAAGCCAGAAAAAAAAGTATTAAATTTTACAAACAATGAATGTTCTCTATACCTCATTCCAAATGTCTGTGAATAAAAGGTAAACAAACCAATGTCACTCTCAATATGACAGACCAGCATTTCTCAACATTTGTTTCACAAGATAGTTTGTAGTACCTTTCATTGCTTGCCCTTTTAAATTTTCGTCCCAAAACAAGGCTAAATATATATGTATGGATATCATAAACACCCAAATATATGTTCCCACTGCTGGGACTTGGAACAATCAACACATTGCCCCTGTAAAAAATCGTCAGACACAAGAATCTGCAATTGCTGAACATCTGATTGATGTTAAAACTGGTCATTGGATCGAGATCCACGACCCGAAGGTTCTATCTACCAAATGTCATTACTACGCAAGAATGGTTCGGGAAGCATTGGAAAATAAAAAACATAGGTATATATTTCAACTACGACGCGATGATCACGATGCCAATAACCGAAAACTACCCGGTTTACGGTTATCGGCGTCGCGGAATCCTCTTAATAAAATCCCTGCGATTTTTGAAGCCCAAATGAGGGTAGATGGAGATCTCCTTTCATTTCATAATGAGAGTATGGCGGGCATATGTACATTTATTTCCCCCACGTAAAAAAAGGAAAGGCAAAGCATTTGAGTTCGGAGAAGAATGTAACACTAGAACCAGTGACTTAGAAAAGTAATTTAGATGTGTCCTTATATGAAAACGTTCATTTTATTTTTAACAATAATTAAATCTCGTTCAAATTGTCCTCGTATTACCCAAAACTGATCATAACACTATGATGTAATATTCTGGAAACACATACAAAGTTTCGATCAAAATAACACAAAATTTATGGCATTTTAGAGTGAAAATTATACAAGCTTTTGATAGTAAACAGCGTAATTTGGAACACGTATTTAGAGGTTTGCGATTTTCTCTCAACTCGTTACGACACAAGAAACCTTTTTCTCGGAGTTCTTTAGTCATGGGCATTTCTCTGTAAACTCGTAATCGGCTGTCCTGATCGATTTATTCAAAAATTAATGAAATCATTTTAAAAAAACACACTCCTAATGAAACTTTAGCCCCGAAACTTTACGGGCCCTTTGTTTTTAGAACCATAACTATTTTAATTTTTTTTCTAGGCTTGCTAGAAGCTCTAAAAATACAGTCCCCTGGCTGTCCCCAACACTGCATTCCCACCTGGAAATGAGATTTACGAAGAAGTTATTGAAACTACATACATTTAGCAGTTAACATCGTAAAGAAATATAATAGAATTATATTATTTTCGTAAAATAAGGTCCTATTACGAATCTTATTTATTTAGTAAACTCCTGTAAACTTTGTCCCCAGAATTTTTATACAGTCCCCTGCCAAAATTTTAAATCCATATTAATAAAAAACTTAAATATTTACGATCATTTTTTTGAGTAAAACAAAACGCAATTGCTGTGAAGTTAGCAACCTTGCGGAATGCGGGGTTGAAATACTATTTTGTTTAGTGCCAGAGCGTCATTTGTGAGGTGAACACGCGCTTGAACCGCTACCTTACACAGTCCTCTGGTAAGTCATAATATGTGTGTTAGTTACTTTAAGAGCGCGCCTAAAGGCAGAAAACGCAAAAAAGGTCATTTTCGACGCCCCTCACCGTTGTTAAGAAAGATAAAACTATAACAATAAAAATATTGACGTATGGGTACAACCAAGGAGAAGCACAATGACCGAATAGAATTTTAAAAATAGATCAGATTTTTTTAAAATAAAAAAATAAAAATGACACCGAAAAAACCCATTTTAATTCGAGTACTCGAAATTATCAGCGATGACCCCACATTATTTTTCCCTAATAAAATGTCTAATTTTACGCTCTACTTAAGTAACCGAATAGTTTTTTGAATTTATGTTCAATTTTTGCGTAATTAAATAAAACTTGGTCAAAAACTGACTCCCGAATTCAAATTAATTTCCACTCTAAACTGTGTCATGCTATTCTCGACTTTATGCGTACCAGGTTAGATATTAAATAGACCTTTGGGTCCTGGTCATTTGTCGGGCAACGCTCGATGTGGAAGGTTGTTTACGGACGCTCTGTCAGGCAAATGCGTGCGTGAATTTAAAAAATGGGATGAAAGGATAATGCGATAAATAAGTTTTCTGCGAAAAAAGAGAACTAAACGTAAACATTTTGGAATTTTAGTCCGGTACTTAATGTATGTTTTAGTTAGGTAAGTCAAATTTTGTTTTGGAATAGGTTCGTAGTATGTACAATAATAGGTAAAAAAGTAGGTAGGTATCTATTATTGTTAAAAAGATAAGTTTACCAACATTGTTTTTAATAAATTTAATAAATTTTAAAAATTCAATTTAATAAAAGAGCAATCTGTGGTAGTACATGCAAAAACCCAAACAAGTCACTGTGTACATAATAAATTTTGTATGATGAATAAATTAATAGTTTTAAGTTCTAGTGACAATTGAAACAAACGATCAGAAAATATTTATGAATTGAGGTCTGCGGAAAATAATGTTTTAAGTATTTTTTTAACATAAACTTTTCAGATTAAAGAAATGCAAACTGATGAAATGAAAAATGATGAATATGTTTATCAGCAGACGATCCATCGTGGCACGTCTGCTGAGCATTAGATCTATTAAAATAGGGAGAAAGGAGAATGTATATTTCATGGTAAACTTTCCAGCATGTGTCTTTTATATTTATGTGTCATATATATATTTTTGGTTAACCCTGCACGCGTTTGAAGAAAACTCGTGGAACGGTCCGTACGTGCCGGCTAGATCATTATCACATATTCCTATTATATATTCACAGTGTTTATTAAATATTATATTGTATTGTTATATATTTGTTTTATTATTATTTATTTGTATTATTATATATCTATATGTATATATCACCAGAAAGCCCTTGAAATATAGTTTACTATTATATTAACTTCTAGGTACTTACTACATTAAATAATCCTATCACGAAATGCAAAGTTTACATATTACGCCCGTTGTAAAAAAGTTTTGGATTTCACAGCACTAATAAAAGAACACAACACACTATAGTACATTATTATAGAGATATAAATCAAGTACATTTATTAGAGGTAGATTATCTATGTGAGAGACTGGTGTCTGTACTAGGAAAACCTGTATGACAGATCACCAGACTCTCCAACATTAGTGGTGACAATGGATAGGTAAGTACTTTTTTAATATATGAACATGTAGATGTTAATTATTATTAGATGTAAGAGAGAGCACAAAATGTAAGTAAATATAGTGTGTGTGTGTGTGTGTGTGAGAGAGGGTGTGTCGATGTGTGTGTGTGCGTGTGTGTGAGGTATTTGAGGGTGTGTTTGAGTGTGTGCAGATGTATGCTCGTGTGTGATTGTATATGGGATGATTTGGTCGTTACATGGATTTCATATTTAATTATTTCAGTATAGCGAGTAATTGTTCAGTGTCGTCATAATTAACGGTCTTTAAAAAGTTTGAGGTATTTTTTTTACATTTAAGTTTTTGTAGGGGGTAAATTTCGATTTTAGCATTAATTTTGTTATATAAATAGCCCCCAAGAAAGCCAAAGAATTTTTCAGAGAAAGCTGTGGACCACTGGTACGTTGAGGGGTATACCAAGTGTTTCAGCCGTTTATTTACTAAAGATGATGGGTTATAGTCAAGTTGAACATGTTGTTTTAGGATAATGTTCAGGATAAACAATTGACGTACCGACAAAACATCGGATTTGGCGTACAAATCTTTTGTGGGAAACCGAAACGGCAAGGAGAGGCTCACTTTTAGAACTGCTCTTTGAGCTCTTTCTGGTTTTAGCAGAACAGTCTTATTATACATTATGATATAAGTGCGCTAAGTTGATAATTACAGCCGAGGCGATATTGCTAGCTCGAGCCGTAGGCGAGAGCTATAATTAGCAGAGGCTAGGCCCTTTCAGCATTTCCCATTGGCTGGCATATTTCTTGTTCACCGATTAACAATGCGCGCGCATCAGCGCTTTTTTTTAAAGTAAGGGCACTGATCCAGCTAGTATGACATTAAGACATTAGTAAGAAAGTAATTGAATATTTTTGTGTTTTGTTATAAATAAATTGTTGTGAGTTATGGTCAAAATTAATTAAATTGATAAATTAAATACTTCTCATTATATTTTATTTCTCATACTTAGTTTTATACATAAAATGTTTACAACTTTTCTGACATAAACACTCTTTACTAAGATTTAAAAAGGTACCGTTCGTTTTAGACGGAGCATTTTGAAACTTGCGTTTTACATTACATTACCACACAAGTACGTAATAAGATACATTACGATACAGAAATTGGTGCAATAAGAGACCCTTTACGAGCAAATTTTATAACATATAAATAATATTAAATTTACCACGTTTGCCTATTATTTGCATTGCATAGTTTTTTTAGTAGATTACATTAAAATACAAACCGTATTTACATTTTTCGGTTTAAAAAAAAATGTTCTTTGTCGTGGGGCAAAATGGCGTCGGACGATCGCGACACAGAAATAGCGGAGTACCATTCGTATTTTTTATTTTTTCAGCCCAAATGAAAAGAGACGGCCCATTTTGGCGGTTGTTAAATAGAAAAATATTACTTACATTTATTTATGTAAATTTCATTATTATTAAATATTTATCTACCTAATAATTATAAGTTCTAGCATCCACATACAATGTTACCTGAATTATCCAAAAATAAATGCAGAGTACAGGTTAATCAGAAACCTAGTATACATATTTATCTAAACTCATAAATATCAGTCCACCCGTTCTTTCTTTCAACATCTTTCGTTCTTTGTTCTCAATTTAGATACTATGTAAAAATAGAAACTTAATAATTTTACCCACACGCGCATTCATTAGTAACTCTTACAGTATCTGTTATTTATCGTAATGTTACGTGTACTTACTGTACTTAGTTATATTATGACCTAAGGTGAGCTTAGCTCGTATCTTTCTATTAGCGCTAACGCGGCGGAAGAAGAGTGACGTGGGAATATGGCGGTGCGCCAGATTTTTTTCCGGGAGCTGTAAGTGAAGCTGACCTATTGCGATCCAAGATGAAAGGCTCCATCGGGTGAACTAAGGACCGCCAAGGGTACCCGAATGAAAAAGATACAGCTACTCTTCACTGCAGTGTCGCTGTGCTATTTTGATTTATATTTAATTTTAAAAATACAAAGTTTGATTAATGTCTTTTTTCTATTTATCCTACTAACATGGTCATGCTATTTAGTATTACAAAATATATCAAAGTTGCGGTTACATATTATATTATTACAGAATTAATAAATAAAACTCCTAATAAAGAGTTCACTTCTACTGTGCGGTCTAAGTGCACACATTTTTTTTAAGCAATAGACGGATGCCCTTTTTATACATGATATCGTAAACCACGCATTTATTTAATTATAAAACATGACTACATATTAAATAAATAAATGACTAAATCTTGTGATTCAGTAATATTTAGTTTTCATTTCTTTCATTCGACTGTTTTTCAATAAATGGTTTATTGTGTGTATATAGACAATAAAAAACAAATGGATGTATTTTTTTAAAAACATCTATGATTAATCTGAATGTTTTCATATACTGGATTTCGGGGAACGATGACCTTGAGTGATCGTAGCTTCTATCTTACTCGCGGCGACGCGATGTATTGGAGAGGGGAAGGGCGACGCGCGGGTGAAATTTGATTTTTACCTGGCACTAGGCCCACTCTTAATAATCTATATTTAAAGTTTATTGTTATATTATTTATGTCTCAATTGATCGGTTGATATTCAAAAAACTATTTTACATCACTTTTGTAAATATTGTGAAATCTAACGGAAATACACAGTCCCCTGGCAACAGTCCTCTGCCGGAAATTGCAGCAGGGGACTGTTTTACACAGCAGGGGACTGTGTCTTTTGCGCATTAGTTATTATTCTGTATTTTTTGTGTACATTTATCCACTAATCTGCTTTATTAATGTCAAAGTATCATTGATCAATACAATCATCAAAGTATCATTGATCCGTTCGAATTATTTTCCTTTATAAACTTAAATTATGTTACATAGACTGATCGAGCGCATGTTATATGGCTCCTAAAAAGAAAAATTTACTCCGAGAAGAAATAGTCTTGAAAAAGAGAGAAGCAGAGCGATTATGCTACCAAAAAAGAAAAAATGACCCTCAGAAGAGAGAAGAAATGAGAGAAAAGGAGAAGTTGAAGAAAATATATCGTTATCAGATTTAGAAGCAGATACTCCGCCTTCAAGACATGCCATTTCAGTTTCTGACCAAATATCTCCAGCTCCAAGCTCAGCAGTTTTTAGGACTAATAGGTAGTATACAGTAGTTATGTTGCGACCAGTAAAATGTGGATGCCATACTTGTCTGAATTTGATAATAGGCCAATCAGAAGGGCTTGAAAGGCACTTTAAATGTACATGAGGTAGCAGGTAGTTTTTTTCAGCTCCATCCATGGCTTTCCAAAATAAATTTGAAACACTGAAATGAATGTCTCAGCTGCTTTTAGCAACAGTGGCTTTTGTAAGCATTATGATATTGGCAGTATCAACTTTGCTCTAAAACCTAGATGGACAGTAGAATAAGGGTTAACAGAGTCCTAACCGGACGATCCTGAATCTGCTGAACCTGAATTGACACCTACACCGAACAAGTCCCCTCAAAGATTGGATGATAATTCAACTGTCCCAAATAATGACACTGAGGCCGATCAGAAGGGCTTGAAAGGCACTTTAAATATACATTAGGTAGCAGGTAGTTTTTTCAGCTCCATCCATGGCTTTCCAAAATAAATTTGAAACACTGACAATGAAATATCTCAGCTGCTTTTGTGAGCATTATGATATTGACAGTATCAACTTTGCTCTAAAACCTAGATGGACAGTAGAATAATGGTTAGCAGAGCCCTAACCGGACGATCCTGAATCTGCTGAACCTGAATTGACACCTATACCCAACAAGTCCCCTCAAAGATTGGATGATAATCAAACTGTCCTAAATAACGACACTGATGACGGTGAAAACGCCTTACGTGCTACTTTCAAAAAGGAAATTATAGAGGTGTCATAATATCAAGTTATCTAAAAGTTGGATAATCTTCTGACTTGATTTAAAAAGGCTGAAGTTACGGCTGGTCTAGTCGTGAGGACGGCGACTGCCATTCCGAAAAACTCAGATTCAAAACCACGCGTATCACTATCTTTTCGAAGCCATGCGCGTAATGCTACTAACTTAAAACGGCGAAGGAAAACATCATGGCAATCGACATGTATCTAGAATCTTTCGAAGTCATGTGTTATGCACCAACCCGCACTGGGCCAGCGTGGTGGATTATGCCAGCCTTGACTCTCTCCTTGTGAGAAAAGGCCCGGAGTGGGAACATGTAGTGGGCTGTTTATGCTGATTGAAAAGATAATATTTTATCAGTTTCCTACTCAAATTGACGTTTTCGAGTGCTAATTTTTTTAATGTTAAGTTCATTTTATTTAAATCTTATTACATTTTATTATGTGCCTTAGTAGACAAAAATCCTTAGGATTTGATTGGAGATCTCAGTTGAAATGTTTTATATTTGAGAGAAAATACTGTTTGCTAATAATTATATTAATAAGAGTTTCAATTAATGCGGAATAAAGCATTTAATTGCTCATAGCACAATAATATGGCTATGTTAATCTCAGTGAGTGAGTGAGTGAGTGAGTGACAAACTGTTTCTAGCACTTAAAGTAATTTTTTGTTGTGAATGTTTAAAGAAATTTGTTATTTCTGCTCATTTTTTATAGTAATGTTTTGTTTATTATTAATGCGGAAATATGCTATAAAATAATCAATAACTTATTAATGTAAAATTACTTTTTTTTTAAAGTACAACAGTCCTCTGTCTCACTTAACAGTCCCCTGTCGTGATTTTTTGGAAAATCATTAATAACTCTGAAAATATGTATAATTTCAGCGGGCCTCTGATTTAACTAATATAATAGTTAATTTTCTTCTAAATAGAACACAAATTTTTGCCAAATATTAAAAAAAAATGCCAGGACAGCATTTGTATGGGAGCTGTACGAGCTTACAGAGAATCGCCCTCATACTCTTACTCTTTTATTGATAACGAGTAGTTACATGTCATAATATTCAAGATATTCAAATATTACCAACACAAGTCAATAATTTTAAAAAAACAGACGTCAATTTAAGATCCCATTACAATAAAAATCAAATAATACATTACATTAACATCAAATTACATTACAATTAAAAATTCCAAATTAATGACAAAAATAAATAGAGTAAAATTAATCCATACAGCAGGAGAGGGGTATGTTAGAAAAATAGGCGCGTCCTTAATAATAATAATTTGATGAAAAGAAGTATAAATGTCTTGAATGCAACATTGAGAGTTTGAGAAACACAGATCAAATTGCTAGTACTTAAAATCATATTTCTATCATCCTACCATTACTTCCTATAACTTTTAAAATAAGATAGTATATAATTATTTGATCAATACAAATCTAAGTATATGGTATTTAAGATCGCAATAAAGTCGAATCCTATTTGTGAAAAATATTTTAAGGCAATTTCATAAAAATACTAAGATTAAACGATGTTTATGTTATGGTATCACCTTTTTTTTGGTTTGTTTTGGTTTTCTACACAGCTTACTGGAACGCACTATAGTGTCATTAAACATCGCCTTATCGTAAATTCAGGCGAGCAAGAATAGCAGGAAAGATAGAGTGAGGAAAGTACCAACAAGAAGAAATAAAAGTGGCCAAGTGCGAGTGGGACTCCCGCACGAAGGGTTCCGTACCATTAGCAAATACACGGCGAAACCCTCTTTGGCTTTATTCGAATTCCGTATACATATACCTACCATCGCAGTTTCCAGACAGGTTTTTATCCAAAATATATGGTAAAATTTTGATTTTACCTTACGATTTTAACGACGAAGTCGATAGCGTGTTTTAGTGTACTAGTGGCGCCATCTAGTTTGCTTGGAACGGACTAATCGAGCAAGAAACGGTAAAAAATCAAGTTTGTTGTATGGGAGCCCCCGTTAAATATTTATAAATAAATAAATATTGGTGGACAATTCACACACAACAACAACACCATCTGACCCCAAACTAAGCAAAGCTTGTACATGATGGCGGCCAAATAGCTGATATTTATTTATTTTATTGTATTTTTAGTATTTGTTGTTATAGCGGCAACAGAAATACAATATATGTGAAAATTTTAACTGTCTAGCTATCACCGTTCTTGAGATACAGCCTGGTGGCAGACGGACGGACGGACGGACGGACAGCCAAGTCCAGTAATAGGGTCCCGTTTTTACCCTTTGTGTACGGAACCCTAAAAACAATGTGTCGTAACTTATGTTAGTCGTAGCTAAAGCTAGTTGGGAGAATGGTGACTGCCAATCCGGGGCTCCCAGATTCAAATACTGAATTTTCGAAGTCACGTGCTTAATGCCGCTAACTTAAAACGGAAGGAAAACATCGTGAGGAGTACCGACATGTACCTAGAATTTTTCGAAGTCATGTGTCATCCACCAACCCGCACTGGGCCAACGTAGTGGATTATGGCCTTGACTCTCTCCTTGCGAGAGAAGGCCCCGAGTCCCAGCAGTGGGAACATTTAGTGGGCTGCTATGTTGCAACAATATTAATATAATACAGATGAACTATAATAATTATCACTTGTTAGGTTGTTAGTATCTCAATCAAGTGGGCTTGATCATCTTTATTATCTTTAAACCTCCGATGGTCTATGGAGAATTCAGATGTACTTACTACTTAGTGTAAGTAGTTAAGGCGTTATTACACCACTCGTTATTCAGACAGTCTTAGTCTAAGTAGTGTGGTGTAATAACCGTCAGACTGTAAGACTCTGAATTCAGACGGCAAGATCGGGTTCGGCGAGTCTAACTGGCTTACAGTCTGAATAACGAGTACCTAGTGTAATAAGACAAAGACAGTTAGACCGACAAATACATGACACTGACATTGACATACCTATAGTTATAAAATATCATTTCATTGGTTGGTGATTGGTTCATTCGTATTCGCGGTAATTTCTGTTTTGAGTATTCGGAGTTCGAATTATCTTAATTTTAATTTTGATTTCGCTGTTCTTAAAATAACAACCTTAAATACTTAAAAAAAAATTTTTTTTTTAAATTAATAAATACCATAATGGAGTGCAGTAAAGAAAAAGAAGTACTATTAAAAGTCCTAGAGCGCGCGTTTTTCAGACTGGTGTAATAGCGAGCTGACAAGTCAGACTCTAAGACAGTCTGAATAACGAGCGCTGAATAACGCGTAGTCTAATAGCCGCTTTAGTTAGTAAGTAGTATAACATATTTCTCATTGCAATTTAGTTTTGTTAATATGTATTTTACAATGTTATGTACCTGAAAAAAAATGGCAGTCGGAATTCGGAAAGTACTGACGGAAATTAAAACTTATAATTTTAGTATTAAACAGAACTAATGTCGCACAACAGGACACCTGTACAGCTCAGGTAACATACTGCAATCACGCATCTTGGTGAAACGAACCCATACATTTTCAGCTACTAAAAAGTGCACGACGCAGCTAAATAAGTTTTCACTTCAAAAATAACGTCCAAGTAGGTATATAAACATCAAGTGTGGTGAAGGTGTAACGGCGGACAATTGGTATCAAATAGACTTTGTTCTCTCCATCCACTACTCCCTATTAGTTACAGTATCTCATTGTAATTTAATTTTGTTAATAATATTTAATCATGTTAAGTAAGTATGTTCCTGATTTTTTTTTATGGAAGTCGTACCTACTTATAGTAATGAAAACTTTTGACTTAGAATTTTAGCATATTAAATAGAATTAATGTCGCACAATAGGACAACTGTATAGCTAGATAACAACAGGAATACTGCAATTACGCATGTTGGTCAAACAAACCCATAGATTTTCAGCTACTAAATGTAGCTCATCGCGGGTAAACGAGCTTTCACGTCAAAAACAATAAACATCAAGTGTGGTGAAGATGTAATGGCGGACACAATTCGTATCAAATAGACTGCGTTCCCTCCATCCACGCCTGCGGCCAGAGGGTCAACCGCAGCCAGCGAGCAACACGGAACTGACCGCAGCCGATGGTTCTATGCACTGCGAAATTGGAACGGGTTTGTAAATCACAAACATACCGTATGTTTGTGATTGCTAAATGAGTTTCGGAATCGACTATCAGAACAAACTGTTCGGAACGATGCACCTACACAATTATTGTTTCACGATTGATATCTTCCCAGATTATCTATCCCAACATTGGATAAATCCTGGATATTGTGAAATACGGTCTAGTGAAGACAGTGATTAAACGATCTATTAAACGAAACGTATAGTTTACATGATCACTATAGCGGAGGGTAACAATATGTGTCTTATTTATTGCAAGCAAGTTTATGTCATGAATTATTAAAGCGTAATATTTATTTATTATAACATGTAAAGCAAAAATGTTTAACCCTTTCTATGAAAATTGCGTGAGACGGAATATGAAATTTCGCACACTAATGGTTTATTAAGAGAATACATGCAAATTGCTAATAATTCTTTTAAATTATCCGAAAAAAAAATCATTAAATCAATAAAAAAAAACATTACACACTACCCTATATTATTGACTAGCATTCCGCCCCGGTTTCGCCCGTCGTACGTAGTATATTATAGCTTTAAACTACTTAGGGATCACGTACATATATATACAACGGTGAAATATTTTTTAAAATCGTTCAACAGTTCCTGTGATTAACATGTCCAAACAAAACACCTCTTCAGCTTTATAATATTTAAAATATAGTATAGACTATTTGACATAGACGTAAAATACTCTTTATTGTTTAAGTCAGTGTTCAAATTGCGAATAGATGATAGAGCCATAAAAAAAGAAAAAAAAAATTCTAGGTAAGTTCGGTTTTGATACGACTTAACAGATCTGAGAGGCATTATGACTGTAATCAACATTCGAAGACGTTTCACGGGAGAACAATCTCGGTTAGTGTTCCCCGTCACCGTAGATACCTATTATTACATATATTATTTACATTACATATTGCCCCTTTACAGCAAATTTATCATAAGATTTATTTAAACTGTTTTAATTTTGTACGTGACGAGACATATTTTAAGCGCTATTACTCATTGTTTAACAATTTTTTGCAGTGAATAATGTTAATAGAATGTTTAAATATGTTAATAAAAGTATTCTATTCTATTCTATTATACTTTCGAAATATCAACCGTCCCCCAAAGCGTTATGGTCGTGTTTCTCGGGTTTAGTCTAGCCATAGAATAGATAATACAGATGGTCTAGCTTAAGTATTTTTCTAAACGAATATGTAGGACAATAATAAATTATAAAGGTATCGACTGGCCTCGTGGCTTAGTGAGTAGTAGCTCTGCCTGCGAAGCCGAGGGTCGTGGGTTCGATCCCCACCCAGTGCAAATATTTGTGTGATGAATTCAAATGTTTGCACTGTGTCTGGTTGTTTCTATGTATAAGAAGTATGTATTTAAAATTATATAAGTATTATATCAGCTATCTGGCCGCCATAGTACAAGCTTTGCTTAGTTTGGGGTCTGATGGTGTTGTGTGTGATGTCCACCAATATTTATTATTTATTTATTTATCTTCCATGTAAAAAAATAGAATCCCGTGTAGCTTGTTTTTCAAGAATCTAGATCTTTGAGCCGTGATGCGGAACGAATAATTCGGCGGCCCAGCAGACCAGTGAGACGTTATGATTATGACCTCATATCGTCGTCTAGGCTAGACGAAATATGAAAATATCTGAGAGAATAGGAACGGTGAAATAGCCTCACTTTAGCCACTGTTGAACTGTCGCATCGTTTTATTAATTATGCTTATATTGTTTCAAGTTTTCTACAGAGTTTACCAGTTTCTACAGAGTGGACGCCATCGGCTAGTCGACCCCAGGGCCGTCCTCCAACGCGATGGAAAGACGAGCTCGGAGCGTTTAAGAAAGACTGGAAGCATAGGATCGGATTAAGTGGAAGAAATTAGGGAAATTAGGAAACCTTTGCTCAGCAACGGGACGACTAAACTTACTTTAAAAAAATGTCACTTGTTACCCACATCGCACACTTACGTTATACCGTACGCAGCTTAAACAATGGAATTCGGTATTCGGCGATGATCATTGCAGGGGTGAGAGCCGGTGTCGTGACCGGAATACACAAGTGACCGACCTCTCGAGAGACGCTCCCATATCTACGCATAGGTACTCAAACTCGACAAGGAAAATGCCTCACAATTTCAGGAAAGGAATGTGCTGTACATTCCCAGTGTTTGGTTAAAGTTGAGGCATGTTTCTTTCACGTCGACGGCTTTTATATGAATCTCTTTTCATTCGCAAACACTCTGAAGGGTGTGTATTTTTTTTTCAAAAGATTCTTGGGGCTCGGAGAGGTTTTATGTTTACGGTAACTTATTGTTATTGTTTATCAAGGTCGGTAGCGGTTGAATATCGAAAACATACGTTAGAAGGCTTGTGTGCGGAGCGTGCGTCAATGGTCGGCCATGGACTGATAATCACGATAATGACGTATTCCCCTATTTGATTTCTTCAGACGTCAATGGGATTTATAAAATCTAATCTGTTTGTAGCTGTACTGTTTTCACTTGCCCTCCTAAAATAATTGCATTTTTCTCTTATTTATAAAATATCCTAAGTACCTATTTGCCAAGCCCATTCTTATGTTAGCTAATTAAGGTAAGTACTCTAGGAGCGAAACCAATGCAGCCCATACTATAAAGCACTAATAACAGAATGTATTATTTTAGGTTAGATATTAGCAGTAATATTATTTCATAATTAATGTAGTACCCGTACTAACTAAGAACTAACAAGCAGTAAAGGAAAAAAACGTTGTCAGTTAACTATAATAGCATTCCCCGATTAATAGACTATCAAATGCAATAAGATTTTTTTCAAATCGGACGGATAATTCCAAAGATCAGCGCGCTGAAATAAACAAACACTTCAGCTTTATTTATTAATAGTATATAATAGATAAAGATCGCTCGTCGTAACATAGATAAGAGGGGAAATCACAGAGAAGCAACCACACAAAAACACTCGTATTAAACGACTGTTTATCCTACTATCCTACTAATATTATAAATGTCAATGTATGGATGTTTGTTGCTCAATCACGTCCTAACGTATGAACGGATCGGGCTGAAGTTAGGAACACAGATAGATTATAGTCTGGAAGAACACATAGGCCACTTTTTATCCCGGAAAACAACGGGAACGGGAACTTCGCGGGTAACACCGCGGGGTGCTGCTAGTACATAATAATATCAGCCAATTTCAGCACACGTAGCTAAAGATTCACTGTTTCGCCAATCCTTTTTATTTTGTGCAAATCTGATCTTATCAAATAAATTGTATGCACATGAGTAAAACGTAATATTATACGTTTACTAACCGCGAGATTGGTTTCATTTATCTAAGAATTTCTAAGGGTCTCCTCATGCATGCAATCGAAAGGATCCTGGACTCTATTTATGACACAATCTTTCTAATTTTCATGTCCCTTTATCATCCGGTTTGTGTCCGATATTATTCGTATCCAATCTCCTATTTATTTCCATTTCAATAAGCCACCCAGATATTCTTACAATCCTAATAAATAAATAATAATAATAAATAATAAAAAACTTTATTTGAGCAAAAAACAATATGGCAAGTACAATAGTATTATTGTTTAAGGAACCCTGGATCTCACACTAGGTTAAGTCCTGTGTCGTGAGAATCCAGTGCCTTCCTTGGTGGTGATTTTACACATGTTCACATAAACTCAATTACTTAACAATAAAGAAAAAGAAAAAACAAAAAAGGGGAAAATGTAACTATGTGAGAAAAATAAATAAATATATATATATATATCAGGTATAAAAATAAAATAAGATAGGACCTTAAAAGGAGAGAGCCTTTACCTACCAATAACCAATAACAGGACCAGTGCATATAATGTGAAGATGTGGGCGTGTGTCTGTGCGTTGCGTGAGTGTTCGGTGTGTTGTTATGTAGCTGAGGGTGTATATGTGAATGGAGCGACGGTGATGTGTTTTTAACAGTTTCGGGGTCTGATCCCACGCGATGGCGTCGGAACAGACCCCTCGGGGTCACATAGTGTTCAAGATGAGTGTTTCTGTCTGTGTGTAGTCGAGGGAGGCGAGCCAGCATGTGAGTTTTTGCTTACAAATGAACCTGGATGTGTTGAGCAGGCCTAATGGTGGATTACATAAATTGGAACAATCAGTCCAAATCGAAAAATAAACTAACAGATAAAATATCGTAAAAATCTCACGTGTCGTCAAGGATGTTTTAAACAGATTACTCGCGAAGTACATAGGTACCTATTACGATACACATAAAAACCCTGCTAGATATTATACTATTCATCAAATAAAACTTTTTCAATTCATGAATCTTTAAGAGGCTATCTAAAACTTAAAAGCGTTTCAAGGAGAATCAAGTTTTTTTCTAGGTAAGATGTCTCTAACGCGATTTAAAATTATTTTTACATAAAAGCGTTTGACAGTGGACTTTAATTTTAAAATTTACGTATTTAAAAATGTGTCTATTCGGAGGAATGTTATGTATATATATATATATATCATTTTAGACCATCCACTCGGGATGTGCAAAGCCGATAAATGCTCGGGAGGAATATTCCCACCCATAGATAAGTTTATCGTTCTAGTAGCTTCATGCTATCATGGGAGACTTAACATATGTAGGACTGTAGGAGTAACTTTTTACATTGCTCTTTATCTCTTTTTTCAGGGTCGTAATTCCCTTATAATTAGAACGCAAACACACCGATATAACTTGGCCAAGCTATTTTGGGTCTAATTAAGTAAGTCAATAAAAACATATTTTAGTGGTCATCAGAAATACAGAACACAGACACATTCCGTGTTTCCAGATCATATTTGTTTGTTATTTTTTCTACGAAAAACACCCAAACCATCAGATCGTAAGAAGGAAAAATAACAAACGAAAATAAAGCAAACTCTAGTTAATTACTTACCAACATCTTATTCAGTGCAAAAAAATAAGGGTAAGCAGACAATAGCGGTAAACTACCGCTGCAAGAGACGCGAGTTTATTTCGTAGTCGACCTCATCACAGGGCCGGCGGTATAAAAAGCGGACCCGAATTAAGCCGGTCTGATACTACTTGAGCCCACCTAGGACTAATAAAAACTTCATTTGAGGTTGAGATCGCAGGAGGATATTATTTTCGTGCAGGTAGCGGTTGTTGTCAGGAGCGCAAATTCCTTCAAGAGCATTTTGTTTTCAACTCAAATGAGTGCAGTCAGATGCTTTGTTGTCCTGCATGATTAGCTAGGTACCTATATGTTTTAATCCTCAACTACTTAAGTAATAGGTATTAAAAATATGTGAAAGTTTGTGAGGATGGATGTACACTCTTACTCTCTTAAAGCATGTTCTCTTTTACGCAACTATGAAGGATCAGGATATGAGATATGGTTCAAATTTGATACACAGTTTGATTATAGTCAGAAATAACATAAATAGGCCTTTTACAGCAGGAAAATAAACGGGAAATATGCGGATAAACCGCGGGGAACTGGTAGCATAAAAAAATATATTTAAAAACTGGAAAAGAAAAAGTAATTCACCATATTATGTAACATGTGAAAGAAGCCTACAAAGATCTCTACACCAGTACTATTTTTTTTATTTTTTTATTTAGTGATGGCAAGCAGTATTTAGCTGATGTGCCTATATATAATTATATATATATTATATGTTTCAGTGCCTAAAAATATATCACATTTAGGTACTTAAGTATTTTTTTTTTAAATGATGAATAACCTGCATTATCTTTTCAATTCAAAATTACAAAGCTAATCCAAAAATATTCAAAAGATATTATATAATACTGTACTTGACACTATAAGTGTTTCATTTGTCTCTAGAAACTAAAGTAAAATGGCATTTTGTTAAAAACAGGTAATTTACACTTAATTATTTAAAAAATCCATTTAACATTTCAGTACAATTTCACAAGCCACATTCATGGTATTATAAACAGGTAAATCACCACAGAAAATACCCTGATTGTATCATTAAATGTTCAAGTGGAATAAACATGATAACTTGTTAGAGTAATAAAGTAAGATAAGCATAATATAACTGTTAATTTAACAGTCTTGTTTTCTAAAACTTTTTTTTACTTAACCTCTGTTGTCCCACTGCTACGTAAGGGTCTTGTTGCCAATTCCCTCCACTTAATCCGGTCTTGAAACTCATCTTTCCATTGCATTGGTGGACCTGGGGTCACCTAGCCAATGGCGTCCACTCTATAGAAACTCTGATAGACAGATTGGTATACATTTAAGATCTTTAGTTAGATAAATCTCATTAGCTTCATCATAGACTGCATGGTTGATTAATGACAAGTCAATTGTAAGCCTAAAACAATTTCACCATATAGCAATAACTATGCTGGCCCAGAACCACATTTATAGCCGTATTTCAGTGATTTGCATTGGTTTGGATAAGCTCTGTATGGGCATAATATAAATACAACACTCCAAGAAGGATGTTGGTGCAGGAGACGTACTTCTTAGCATTCCATGGATTCACCGTGCGGGTGCCGGGTCCATCGTGTGGCAGAGAGAGAAATCACGAGTAGACCCCGAGACTTGTGACTCGGGCTGTAGGTTTAAAAGGGGCCCCTTATATTGACGTACGTCAACACTCACCTTCACTACTCGTATTTCTCTCCCTGCCCAGCCAAATCCGATATGATCCTACTAGTGCAGCTTTAGATACTCGTTCTAGTATAGAACTTACTGCACTTCTGGACAATCCAAGGTCTTTAAGCAGGTTATAGAGAGATTTTGCTGGTATACCTCTCGCTCCTACTTCTACAGCGTATAAATTAACTACATAGCCATTTTTTGTTAATTCATTTTGTAGGTCGTAATACTTATTTTGTTTCATCGCGTGGTCTTTAGGTATATTAGTTTCCCACGGTACGGTAAGTTCTACCAGGACTATGCGTTTCGTAGCCCTAGAAAAAAGGAAAATGTCCGGTCTGGATGACGAAACACCTACATCCTCTGGGATTTTGTAGTGCTTTTCATACGTGTCCATTAAAATAGTCCAATCAGGTGCTGAACCCAGGATTGAGTAAGGCTTGTTCTTGGAGTTTGAAGTTGAGCCCTCTTTTACAAAGTTAATTTGTCTTTTGTTTATCGTCAATCCCTTTTGGGCTCTAGCTACCGAAAGGCTTACGGCTTCACGTATGATTTCAAGTACTCTGTCATGGCGCTGTGAGTAATGACCCCTATTAAGGAGCACCTTGCATCCCACCAATATGTGCCTTGCTGTACATATCGCCTCACTACAAGTATAGCAACATTTTTCAGAGGCTTTTCCCCACCTTACCAAGTTACTCTGGTCAGGGAGGGTCATTTGGAAAGCGTTCAGATAAAATTTTAATAAGGCAGGAGACCAGTCATATAGCAAGGTGCGCCACTTTAGAGCTAATGGGATACAAAACTCACCTATGGTTAACCACTCACTTTGCATTTCTAAATTCATAGCGTGCACTTTGTAACTATCATTTTCGTCTTGTTGTAGAAAGGTTTTTACCATGTCTCGGTCTTCCCTTTTCTTTCTCGTACCCAACCCAGCTGTATTTACTTGCGCGCCTGCCATAAATTGTTTGTGGAATTGAAGTCTAGATTCAAGGTCCGAAGCGCTTTTGTCTTTTGGGAGAGATGCGATTAATTCGTCTTTCGACTTTCCCAAAACATGCGTTTTTGTAACTCTTAGGTGTTTGTAGAGTTCGGATGGTTTTTTTAGTTTCAGGCCAAAACTATTGTGATCCCTAAATAGAGTAGAGGGATCAGCCGGATGTGCCAATCCAAACCATGACTTCAATATCTTTATGACATTAGCATCTAGTTTTGCGAGGAGGGTTTTACCGATGTCATATACTAGGAAAGGCCAAGTGAGACGTGATGTGAGATAGTTGTCATATATCCATGCTTTTTTGATATTGCTGATAGGCTGTTGGTCTACCTTATTGAGGTCATTCATGAAATTTCCAACAACTACCTCTAATGATGGTGTACGCCCTTTGTAGTCTATCTTTCTACCAAGAAATTTAAAAGGCACTGCCTCTGCAATTGTGGCAACTCTTTGGCCACTTATGGAGAGTCCCGGATCGTAAGAAGTATATTTGGTATTTCGTCTACCCAGACATAAACAATGACATTTACTTGGTTTTGCCCTCATTCCCTCCGTCCATGTACAGAACTCATCAACATCATTCAACAATTCTTGACACTGTTTGGGATTTCGTGTAAGTATTGCAAGGTCGTCCGCAAAGGCTAAAATTGACTCAGTGTACTTATTGTTGATTTTAAACCGGTAGCCCCATTTCTTCTCACGGGATATTAATTTATCTACTAGAATATTTATAACTATATTAAATACTATTGGTGATAAGCAGCACCCTTGGAATAGTCCCACATTATATTTAAGTGGTTTTGAGTATTCCTTGTTTACTGCTATAACGAATTTTAAGTGATTATAATATGAATTAATTATGTCAATAATTACAGCAGGAAAGTTATACCATTTTAGGGCAAATAACATAAGTTCATGCTGTACGGAACCAAATGCGTTCTCTAGGTCTATCCAGCAGACTGTTATTTGTCTCTCATGTGTTCTGGCATCTTTCAAACTTTCCGCTAGTAATGTATTGTGTTCCAGGCATCCAGAAATACCAGGCAAGAAGCCTTTCTGGTGGTTGGGCCTGAAATACCTATTGCTAGCCATAAATGTGGTCATTTTTGTTTGCAATATACTGAAAAAAATTTTAGAAATTGTATTGGTTAGGGCTATCGGTCTGGTGTCTTTTGGATGAGTTACTTCTTGCATTTTAGGAATCAGGACAAAAATTGCTCTTCCAAATGATTTTGGGATTTGCTTTCCTGACCAGATCTTACTGAATATATTTAAGATATGTTTACGAACTGATGGACACTTTTTATACACTATGTAGGGAATGCCATCAGGGCCTGGGGCTGATTTTGTAGTTTTCTTCTTAATTTGATAGTTTACTTCCTCTTCGCTAGGTGGAGTGCTTTGAAAGTTTGTTAGAGGATCATTAGGTCTTTGGATGTTTGGTACTACGTACGAGCTCCCGCGTTTAGGCACTTCGTATGTGCTTTTAAAGTGATCGTAAATTTGCTCATTAGTCAAGATAAGCTTTCCATTTTGTTCTCTGAAAATATTTTTCGAGTATTGAAAAGGGTTTTTATCAAAGTCTACTTCGTGTTTAGCTCTGTAAAGATTATCACGATTTTTACTGATTTGTAACGATATAATGATAACGATAACGATAATAACGATATGTCATAAAACCTCCATTGTGACGAAGATCCAAGTTAAACTTTGAAGAAGTTTAAGTTCACGAGCAAAACAAAAATGTGATAATGCAGTCTACAATGAAATGGGCTTATTTTAGAAGATTTAAAGCCACTCAGATTTTATCTTTATCAGGGAATTATTCCAGAGTTCAAATGTTCTTTTTACAAATGTAGAGTCAAACCTCTTCTTTCAAGTCTTTAGAACATAACCATGTTACAATGTGACTTTTTAGAGTTATGAGCTGTCTGATAGAAAAAGGATCAATGAAATAAAAATTTTAGGGACAAATTACGACAATGATACTAAGACAAATTTAGATTTGTACTGGATGGTGTGTGTTTCCCTGACACTTATTATAATATCACAGGATGGTAACATATTCAATAACCATGTCAAATGGCTTGTAAATGCTATTGATAAATCACACATGATTTCAAGGAAGCCCCAGTAGTTAGCCTGGTCACGTTTCTGTTGTATTCATTTATGTCATCACATATTAATTCGTGAAGGGTTTTCATGTTGATAAGATACTACAGAATAGCTTGCCCTGATAAGATTAGTTATAAAATAAATAGTATTTATTAATTTTAAGTAGTTTTAGTTTAGTTTGACGGGGCTGTTTCCGCACTTAGCCTCTCAAAGTGGGCCATTGTGCGTGGCTCATACTTCCCTATCACTCCAACCATCCCAGGCTATCCCAGAAGGCAAGCAACCTATTCAGGTTGTTGAAGGCCTCCGGGACTGCTGCTGGGGAGTGGAGGAATTCTGCCCGTTGATCCGCCACGCTCCTGCATTCCACAATCACATGCTGTGGCGTTTCTTCTTCCTCCATGCATCCTCTGCACAGAGGGCTATCTGTTACACCTAAATTGAATAAGTGTTTGTTAAGGGGACAGTGGCCAGTCATAGTACCTATGACTTTACGGATCTTATCCCTGCTCAGTCTGATAAGGTTGCGGGCAAGTTTTTTTGTTGCTACCGGAACAGCAATTTTTGTTTGCCTGCAACCTTCAATGTTTCTCCATTCCATTGAATGTGCTTTTTCGGTATTTTCCTGCAGCCATGATTTTATTTGGGCCTGAGGTATAGGCATTAAAGGTTCCGGACCGTATGTTATTGCCTTTGCTCCTCTCTTGGCCAGTTCATCTGCTGCATCATTACCTAGTGAGTCGCTGTGTCCTTTAATCCATTGCAGGGTTACTCTGTTCGTCCCTGTTATGGATTGGAGTGCATTGTGACATTCCAGTATAAGGACAGAGGTTATAGTGTTGTTTTTTAGGGCTTGAAGCACTGACGCGCTGTCGGAGACAATTTTGATGTTTAAGTCCCCGACATCTCTGGCTGCGATCGCCTGTGCCGCCCTGGTGATACCGATACATTCGGCTTGAAAGATTGTGTTTAACTTACTTAGTGATGTTGATATTTTTATGTTTAAATCATTTGAGAAGACACCGGCTCCTGTACCTTGTGAGGTTTTGGAGCCGTCTGTGTATATCCTTACTTCTCTGCTACCAGAGCTATCTTTTAATTCTGCATTAAGTTGGATATTGTATCTTCGATCAAAGACGTGTTGGCATATTGTTCTATCCATGGGTGCCTCGAGAAGTGGTATTTCTTTCAGCACCCGTTTCAGAACTTTTGTGTGTTCTGTTTCTGTACCCTGTTTCCACAGTCCATGAGCTCTTAGTCGCAGGGCGGCTGCAGTGGCCTCCTCTTGTATGACTAAGTGTAGAGGTCTCAAATTTAAGAGATACTCCAAAGCGGCTGATGGTGTGGTTTTCATGCATCCAGTGGCTGCTAGGCTTGCCAGGCGTTGCAGACTTTGGAGTTTGGCTTTTATTGTGGTCAGTTGTGTTCTGGGCCACCACACAACTGATCCGTAGGTCAGAGAGGGTCTAATCACTGAAGTGTACAACCACAGTGTAATTTTTGGATTGAGACCCCATTTTCTCCCAATGAGTCTCCGGCATTGCCAAAAAGTTAGACAGGCCCTCTTAATTTTTGTATCTATATGACTCGCCCAGTTCAGTTTATTATCAAGGATGATGCCCAGATACTTCACTTGCGATGATAGGGTGAGTTTGGTATTAAATAATTTTGGGAGTTGTAGTTCTGGTAACTTTCTTTTGTTGGTGAAAAGAATGAGCTCTGTTTTTTTCGGATTTACTGACAATTGATGTTCGCCACACCATTTCTCTACAATCTGAAGAGCCGAGCGCATGGACTTACAAAGCACATTTTCAGCGCTTCCGCTAATCAGTATAGTGAGGTCATCCGCATAACCAATAGTAGTGTACCCTCTGTTATTTAGCGTCTTTAGGAGGCTGTCTACTACTGTGTTCCATAATAGTGGTGATAGGACGCCACCCTGGGGGCATCCTTTTACTACCTTTGCCCTTATGGTAGTGTTCATCACTATCTGGACTGCTCTTTTACTGACCAACTCGGTGATCCAGTTCCTCATCACTGGTTCGACCTTGAGTTTGCATAGAGCATGGTTTATGCTGTTGTGCATTGTTTTATCAAATGCCCCCTCTATGTCTATAAAGGCTGCAAGTGTTGAAAGTTTGTTTGTAAGAGCCGATTCTATCTTTTGCACAACCATATGCAATGCTGACTCTGTTGATCTACCCTTTCTGTATGCGTGCTGCTGAGGATGCAGTTGTTTATGTTTTAGTGCCCCATCTCTTAAGTGTCGGTCCACTAATCTTTCTAACGTTTTTAGAAGGAAAGACGTTAGGCTAATAGGTCTAAACGATTTGGCGTGCGTGTAGTCCTCCTTACCGGGTTTTGGTAGGAAAATTACTTTCGCCTCCCTCCATGTTTTCGGGATATATTTAAAGGCTATACAGGCCCTATAAATTGGTAAAAGGTGCTCTGTTACCTGGTTTGGTTGCCATTGTAGTAACGCTGGGAATATACCATCCAGCCCTGCGGATTTGAAAGGTTTGAAGCTTTTAAGTGCCCATTTTATTCTATCCGCGGTTACTACCTTATTTGCTACTTCCCATTCTTGGGTTGTTGGTGTGCAGTGGTTTTCTTCTGGCCACTCTGGTTCTCCTGTGATCTGGCATCCAGGAAAGTGAGTCTCCAGAAGTACTGCACTTGTTTCGTTGTCTGTGTTTGTGTAAGTGCCGTCTTCCTTTTTTAGGGAGCCCGGGAGGTTGAGCTCGCCTTTGGCTAGAACTTTCTTTATTCTTCCGGCTTGGTTTGTTGAATTTATGCTATTACAGAAGTTGTGCCAGGATTCCGTTCTGCGGAACCTGATTCGCCTCTTGTAATGCTTTTGTGCAGCTTTGTAGTTGTCCCAGTCCACCATGGATCTGGTGTTTTTTGCCCTGTTATAGAGCGTCCTTAGTTTATGGCGTAGTCTCTCGAGTTCTGGCCCCCACCAAGAACCCTTACCTACGTTGTTTGATTTTACCACCGGACATGCCAGTTTGTAACTATCCAATAGTGTTTTTGTTAGCAATTGTACGTTCGTTTCTATGTTGTTTGTACAAAGTGTTGTGTCAGTTAGGTGTGTGTTTCCTAATGTTTTGTTTAATAATGCTGTATACCTTGTTATATCGGTTTTACGGGGGTTACGATATGGAACAGGGTCTGTTGACTTATATCGCAGTTGGAAACAAACGCGGCGGTGGTCCGCAAAAGATGGCTCGTTTGATACGTGCCATCCCTCGATTTGGCTAGCCACCGCGTTGGTTGCCAGTGTAATATCTATGATAGTTTGGTACCTAGAGCTTACAAAAGTAGGTTCCGTACCCCTGTTCATAATGTTGAGGTTTGTCTGGAATAAATATTCGGCTAAAGACTCACCCCTTTTGTTGGTATTTCTACTTCCCCACAGCGAGTGGTGAGCGTTGCTGTCCGCGGATGCGATCAGCTCCCAGTGATGTTCTTCGCAGTGTTGTACCAGGTCGGCCAGTTCTTTTGGGGGAATATCCCCCTCACCCGGCAGGTACACTGATGCTAGTACTAAGACGGTTTGGTTTTCTGTAGTAAGTCTCACTGCTGTGAGGTCTCTAGAACAGAATTGGTTAAGCAAAGTGGCTGTTGTTGTTTTAGGCATATAAATACATGTTCTTGGGGTTTCAACAGTAGTGTCTACCATTAACTTACCTCCGATGTTACTGAGACCGCAGATTTTATTATTTTTGATCCAGGGCTCCTGGATCATGGCGACGGTCTTGCTGTTCTTCTCCAGCACTCTGCGTAGAGTGGCCGCCGCTATCTGCTTGTGCTGGAGATTGGTCTGGATGAACTTGAGGGGGCTATGGGCTTCGCAGGACGCCATCTTCGTCACTGCTGCAGCACCCCTCACTCGGCAACGGTGAGACTACTTCCACCTCGCTCAAACTCTGTTTGAGGGCGGAAGCTGAGGGCTCCGGAGTCGACGTCTCCTTTGCTTCAGTCTCACTCGTTGAGGTTGTTTTTGCGGGTTGTTTTTCCGCCGTTTTCGCTTCGACTGTGGAGAAGAAGCGGATGTACCCACTCCCCGTAATGTGGGCTACCCGGCGGTCTCGGTCCAGGATCGTCTGTTTCTGGTCTTCAGGTATTCCCAGGGTAAGGTGCACTACCTTATCCTCGGAGCCCATAGCGTCCTGTGGTTGGTCGTCCACGGTCATATCGTAGCACTGCCACGAGTCCACATTGTACCACGGATTCTGGGCACAAAGGACTCGCTGCAGTATGGCAGGGTCGGTAATGCTGGTATGAATTAGAAGCCCAGCCTTGAGCCTCTTCTTCATGTCCGACTGCCTGATGACCGTGAGGGTGGTGTCAGGAATTGGTGACTCGATGTTTTTCACCTCTTCTTCCAGCCAGCTGAGCGAATTCGCGTCCTCGCACCACATCGCTAACGCCCCGTCCAACAGGAAGGGTCGACCGCGGAAAGACGGTGCGGGCGCGCTCGAGGAAGATGGAGACAGTGCGGTTTGGATAACTTTGCGAGCAACAGCTACCCTCACCGCCTCTGCCTGGGTCTGCGAGAGGTCCCTCTGCGGGACGGTAGTAATCACCACCTTCAGGTGGGATTGAGCCGCGTCTGCGTAGCTCACCGTCCGTTTTGCTTTTGGGTCGGTCTTCGCGCGTTTGGCGTCCCCTCTGGGAGATTGGGTCTCGTCCAGGCGAGCGCGCTTCGATGAAGCTCTCTCGTCCGTCGAAGACCCTTTCCCCTGCTGTTCCTTTTCAGGAATGGGAGCCATCGCAGCGGTCCGTCTACCGCGAGCACCTCTCGGTTTCCTGTTCTTCCCCGATTGGCTGGGAACTGGTGGTGGTGGTGGCGGTGGTGGTCCCGCCCCTGTAGAGGTGGATGGTGTGGGTTCGCGCTGCGTTTCCGCTGCTGCGATGATTTTGGGTTTGTTAGGCTGAAGTGCTTTCCTTCTCGCGCGCCTGTTATGGCGAACGCGTTCTGGTCTGCTCTTCTGCCCTTGGGTTTGGGTGTCAGCCTTCGCGTGGGTGGACTCCCTTTTGCAGGGACGCTTATGCGTGACTACAGTCCACGGCGACTTGACTGAGGGTTGAGTTGCTGGGATTGCCTTCATGAGGCCTGATAAATCCAGGCTGGAGCCTGGTTGAGAGCACACGTTGCCCCCCCCAGAATACGAGGGGCAGACCGAGCTGGGCTCGGTGAGGGATTCTCCGCTGGCTGAGCCAGTGGTACCCTCCTGGGGTAAAAAATAAAAATTAATTTTAAGTGTTGATAATACTGGAAGGTTATTTGAGTTATCTTTTAAATGTTTACAATTTAAGTCTTTAATTGATTTCTAGTATCTTTAAGGTATTTAGTAAAAATGGACAATATTCTTCTATCACATTCAACATTGTACACATTGCAAAATATTGTCAGAATCATTCATTGACAAGTTTTATTAACAATGATAAAACTTTAAAATCCAATTTGTTTTGGATATTATAATAGTAAATAAATAGTAGTTTATCTAGTTGTATTTATAAGTACTACAGTATGTATAAGCAAGTACATAACCTGGAGTTTTATGAAGTGCGGAAATAACAACTTAATTTATGTGATGCACAAAAAACAAACAGGATGTGCGGGACTCATAGACCCTGTAGTGAAAAACTCTAGTTCAAAAAAAATATAGTTGAACCTATTATAGTCTATACCAGGGGTCACCAAATGGTGGACCGCAGTCAGCACGGTGCGGACCGAATAAATATATCCCCCTCAGTATTTTTGTTGATGTAATGTCGAAACCTAAACACCAATTTCACTCCATACTTCAGACAGATAATCAGCAACAAAAAATGTCACTTTTCTCATTGATAAATATAATTGATAGCTTTGTAATTTTTAATTCCGAAATTACTAATTACCTTTACCCAATAAAAATTTTTTTTTTTTTTAAATGTGTGGACTGCGAATGTCATTTCATTTCTTAAAATGGACCCTGAGCGAAACTAATTGGTGACCCCTGGTCTATACAAATTTTTACTATTCTAAATGCAATAAATTTGACATAAAACTGACTCTTAGATGCTGGTCCCAATAGTAATTTTGCCCAAAATTACTTTTTTATTTATTTGTAGTATAGTGATGAAACAAGCAGGACATGTACCTGATGGTAAGTAACATATCCGCCCATAGCAACAGCATCACGCAGCTATTGGAAAATATACAGTCCAAATCAGTGCTTTTACATAAAAATACTGACTCAAATGACCATTTGAAGACACCAAGATTGTTTCCATGGGGAAAACCCTACTCAGGCGAAGCATTCCATAGTTTAGCATTTTGTGAAATTAATGTGGCATCTAACCCCTTAGTTTGCCTGACCAATGATATGCATTGATTTGCAGAATGTCTTTGTAAATAAACACAGTAAAAAAAAAAGTTTAAAATGATGTATGAATGTTTAGTGATTGTAAATTTCAAGTGTAACATCGCCACCATCGTGAATCATCTCACATGAGTAATTTGAATGTGATAACTAACCAATACCAGAAAAACTGAAATGATTACTCACATCCAAACTAACACTGACAATTCAATATTATGAGCTAAACTGATAAGATAAACTTCAAAACTTTATAGATGTCACACAAATTGTATTGGCAAATAAACGGTGTACTTGAAATTACATTATGCTTCAAAGAAAATGTAGATAACCTGGCATATGGTTTGATTGTTTTTCTATATTAACTGCAGATGAGTCAGTTGAGCCTTTGAAGTGTACCAGTAAACTTTCTCAGTCAATAAAATGAGCCAGTTCAGTGAAGTTTAATTAATGAATACTTACACAACCATCCCATACGCGCCTTCCCCAATGTACTGGAGGCTGGTGTATCGAGGTCCCACCTCGAACACCTGACCCCTGATGATCTCCGCATTGGGATTGGTGCTCACCGCACTCGCTGCCTCAGCCATCACGCCGCACCACTTCACCACTTAAATCACACAAAATGTTACAGCGGAACCCGCGCGCTGTCCATACAAACGCAAGCTAGCGGCACTCCGAACGACTCTAGGGAACGAATCACATCAATAACCAAAACAAATGACCACCCGACCTACATTATCCACGGCACGGTTGAACACTTGTCACTGGCTTATCATTCTTGTTTATTTTGTCCGATGACCGAGACACTCCCGTTTAGACGCAGTACCGTTACAAAAATGATCTTGATTTTCGTACTTCTCTCTCCATTGCCATTCCGCTTGCTTTTTGACGTTTCTGAAGCCTGAAGCTTTGTCTGACAAGACAATTTATTGGGATTGTCAATCACTTGTGTCACTTGTGTTTTTTTAGTAAATTGGTACTAATTACCCGACTGATTTTCATTTTACAACTAATTTATAAAATATAAAGGGACGTCAGAAGGGCCCTTGTTATCAGAAGTCTTCATGTCGTCCTGCAGATGGACGTGGGTATTCGGGCGAAGAAGATAAAACACGATGTTGGAATATTGGTTATACTTTCAGGATAATAATAGGAAACGCACAATAATTGGTAACTAATAACCAGACGACACTCCACCAAACACGTGACAAAATTCCGCGATGTCGACCGAATCGTATCTAGCCATCTAATGTGATGTAATGGCTGCCTTCGTCTTCTTTTCTTTTGCCAGCGCTTGGTGTTGCGTCAGAGTAAACAACCATGACATAATATCAGTCTCGTTGTCAGGTCGACAACCAAGAAGGTGATATTCCCGTTTACTCTCAATAATCAACGCGCCGTCACGGCCAGACTGACATGCGCACGTCCTCGTGCGCCTCTCGCTTCTCCTTTGGCTCATGTTCAGTTAATCTGTAAAGGAAGAAATAAAACCACTAGGATCACCATATTTACTATGCTCGTCCTATCCTGGCATCCAAGATCTAATTTCACTCATGTACGCGTACGCCAATACAACATCCCTCATTTGACCTCATGCAAATGAAACCAGCTAGAGGTGTCCCTTCGACCAAGACTCGTCATCTCTTATGACGACTTGGACCGGACGACCTCCCAGCTTTCCCTGATACAAACGTACACTGTGTGCTATTTGACCTCATGCAAATAACACTCGACCGAGGTGTCCCTTCGACCGAATCATCATCTCATATGATGACTTGGACCGGACGGCCTCGTGACTAGACTAGATAATCATCTCATACTCGTATGAAATACTCGACCGAGGTGTCCCTTCGACCGAATCATCATCTCATATGATGACTTGGACCGGACGGCCTCGTGGCTCGACTAGATAATCATCTCATATGAAATACTCGACCGAGGTGTCCCTTCGACCAAATCATCATCTCATATGATGACTTGGACCGGACGGCCTCGTGGCTCGACTAGATAATCATCTCATATGAAATACTCGACCGAGGTGTCCCTTCGACCAAATCATCATCTCATATGATGATTTGGACCGGACGGCCTCGGGCTCTAGATAACCATCTCATATGGTAACTGCGAAGGTAGTCAAAGACTAGTGTAACATAGCCATCTATAATTTGATATGCATCATGACTTACTTACATTTCGGAAATCTTCACAATCTGACGCTGAAAGGGTAGCAGAGCTGGCGGTCACAGTGTCTGAACAACAGACTGATATGGTATCACAATCATCTTCTGATAATACCGCTCTATCCATCTGACCTTGACCCGCCGTCTCGGCCACCTCTTCGTTATCATTTGCTACTGTAGTAGATACTTTTTATAAACCGTCAAGACCTCTGGGCACTATACGCAAATTATCGTGTGCGAATTTGTAGGTTCTATTAGATCCGTCAATGTTTTTGAAGTAAAACCTCTTTTGGCGCGCTTAGACAAGGTTTTTTTTTAGTTCGTACCTATCACTTTCTATCACTTTGGTAAAAATGAAAGGACTTTTAAATTTTTATGTGAAGCTTATTCTGGTTGCGCTCATTGTTTTTTTTATAAAGACATACTGTCCTTTTTAGAATGGTTTTACTAGAGCTTTGTCTTTATTGAACCATTTCACTTCAGCTAGTGCTGCTTTAGCTATGTTATCAGCGGCATCTTGTCTAATTGTGTTTAGATCGGAACGAGGAATAGGTTCTGATCAAAGGGCTATTTTGGTCATACCTAAAGATTGAGCCCTTATCCCGAACATGAGTTCCGTGGGTGTGTTCCCCGTGACTCGGGATCTAGTACTGTTCAAAGCTAGCTGTACATCAAGAAGTTCGTCACGCCATACTCTATTAGAGTCATTCTGAACAATGGTGAGTAAACTTTTAAGGGTGCGCATGACCCGTTCGACTTGGCCGTTCGCCCTACTAGAGCCGGTGGCAATGAGATGAAGGTCTATAGAATACTCACTACAAAATTCTCTGAATTCGGGACTTACGTAGCATCTACCTTGATCATCTATGACGCGCTTCGGGGCACCAAAAATACACACAACCTTTTTCAGAGCTTTGACTGCGCTTGCTGAGTCTAAGGAAGAAGTATAGTCAAGGAGGATATACCTACTTAGTGAAAGCATCAATGATTACCGAAGCATAATCTTATTCTAACCTGAGTAGCACCGGACGGGCCTTTGGACGCTTTACATACAATACAGGAATCCACAAATTTGCGAACTACTTTTGACATCTGAGGAAACCAGTACTGTTCGTAGAGCTTATTTAGGGGTTTCTCAGCGCCAAAATGCTTTATCTCTGTGTGAACATGATTGACAGTACTCGTAACGTTGCTCAGACAGATAGTGCCTGAAGTGTTCGACAGAGCGAACAACCGCTAGGGTTTCTAGCTCATATGAGTGGTAGCGAGATTCGGCGTCTGTCGCTCGGCGGCTGAACTAAGATATAACGTGGGATGAATCGCGGCGCCACTGTATTAGTATTGTGTCATAAACTTCTGAGCTCGCGTCGATATGAAGCCCCACCGGTAGTTTTGGGTCGAAAATTGCTAGTACCGGTTCTGCAGTATACTATAGCATTGATATACTAACCAAGTATCGTTATCACCCCTTTCAGTTTTGTCCTATCCCTGTGAGGTACACAGAGTCATTGCGCATAGTGCCTTTCCGTCTATCGGCTATACTACGAGTGACCAGCAAGCATGCGGAACCATTGTCAAAGAGAAAAGAAACGAGCTCACCGATTAGTGTTGTTAAGGTGCCAGTTGCTGGTCTCCTCTCGCACAGATGGACTTCTTTGACGGTCGACGCTGGCCGCTCGTTCGATCCTTTGCGATCTGGGCACGTCGACACCACATGGCCCTGGCGACCGCACACGTAGCAGGTGGGGAGTCGCGAGGATATCTGCGACTTTTGAGGATGTTCAGTTATTTTCGCAAATGCCTTGTCATTGGGGTCCTCACGACGCCTGCGGCAGTCTGCTTGCCTATGACCTTGCAGACCGCACCGATGACACACTCCCATGAAGCGTGTCTCGTTGAATCGGCTTTTCTTCACTTCGTTGTCATTACTGTCATGTCCTTCTTGTTTCCGTTTCAAAGATATGCCTCTTAATACCCTGAACAATTGGCTTCTATTAGTCACATTGAAGGAGTGTAGTTCACGACGCATAACGCCGTCTTTCTGGCTTAAAACGGAACACACAAACCCTGTGATGACATCTTCTGGCATTTCGGTGCAGGGAATTCGTTCTACCATAGTCCAAAGACGTGTTGCAGCTTCACACGCTGTTTCTTTCGGACTAACTTGGAATCTCAGTATCTCGTCGAAGTAGTCTTGGGGTAGCATCGGTTTCTCAAATTTTGCAAGTAGTACTTCTTTTATCTGACCCCATGTTAATTGTGAAGTTTGTAGCTTGGTTAAACACGCAGCTGCACGTCCTCGAAGAGCGTGCGTCAGTGCCAATAAAAGTTCCGCACCATCTAGTTTTCTACTCTTCACGATTATCTCTGTCACTCTGCACCAACCTGCTATATCCGCGTCATTTTCATCCGGGTCGAAGCAAATTAGTTTTGCAGCGGTAGTGTTTGGAGTTTCAGGAGGCTGGGTCGTCTTCAAGAGTCGGGACAGCAAAGCTTCCATAGTATGTAAAAAAACGTGCGATACCTGTTCCCGGTCGCCGTTCGGTTCACCTGGAGGTTGCCCTTCGTATCCCACTTCTGATAAAGGGACGTCAGAAGGGCCCTTGTTATCAGAAGTCTTCATGTCGTCCTGCAGATGGACGTGGGTATTCGGGCGAAGAAGATAAAACACGATGTTGGAATATTGGTTATACTTTCAGGATAATAATAGGAAACGCACAATAATTGGTAACTAATAACCAGACGACACTCCACCAAACACGTGACAAAATTCCGCGATGTCGACCGAATCGTATCTAGCCATCTAATGTGATGTAATGGCTGCCTTCGTCTTCTTTTCTTTTGCCAGCGCTTGGTGTTGCGTCAGAGTAAACAACCATGACATAATATCAGTCTCGTTGTCAGGTCGACAACCAAGAAGGTGATATTCCCGTTTACTCTCAATAATCAACGCGCCGTCAAATATATTTTTTTGGAAAGGTTTGGGTGAGACAACATATTTATTTTTTTTAAAACCGGTCAAATCGGTACCTACGAAATAGATTATGATTTAACCTTCTCTGTGGTAAAAAAGGGTTTTTGACATTGAAGTTTGTCATGTGGAGTCGAATTGTCCGAACTGACAATCTCAGTGAGGTTGACGTTTCGCGCTTTGATGCTGAAGTTTCATGAAAAAAAACTAAAAAAATCGGAAAATTAAATAGAAATTCTTTGTTTACGCTAAACATTTCATATAAAAGACTACTAACATTAACTATTATAGATTGAGATTTTACACCGTGTAGTTTAATGGCGCTAAAATTTCTCAAGCTGTGTACGCTTGAGTTGTGACCTCGTCGCTTGAAATCGAAGGACTATCGTGCATTTTATTTAGGTATGTCGGTTTGGTCAGCAAGTACAGTTGGGAATAATTATCACTGCGCATTACCAGGCAGTCGATACGATTCCTCTAATACCTGGGGTCCGAAATTAAGCAAGGTATGACATAACTTACTGCACCACTTACAACTGCTGTGTTTTGTTCTCTTAATTACTAATGTATAAATTGCTACCGTTCAGTTGCTTGCTTACAGTTATTGTTTTTTTGAGCTAGTATCAATACTTATCAGTAACAGTTGTTTTTATTGCAAAGCAAATCTTATTATTCAGAATTTTGCAATGCCTTTTAATGACTCAAGTATGTGTGTAATTTATTAGTAGTTTTTGTATTGTTTATATCATAATATTATCTTAAATGCATTACATATAATATCACAAAATAAAATTTAAATCATTTATTTTGTTTATATACATAAAAAAAATGAATACTTATCATTACTTACTTATTAAACTAAAAGAGTACATACTATAAAGTATATTATGTTACTGAATCCATAATATTATTGTTTTATGATATGTAGAGTAGTGTAGTTTTAATAGAATTATGATCATTTTTGTTACTCATTTTGTTGTTTTTTCTCTTATAAAGGAATTGACGGCAGTACTGTAGCAAACCTGTATCTTTGGTTTAATTCAGCACCTGGACCATACGAGTGAGTGAATGGTATTTGGTAAATGGGACTAAACAGCTTTACTTCATGCAATTAAATGTGTGCCTTAAGAGTATTCCACTAGCATTTTCACCATACAGACATTCTTCTTTTTTTAAAAGCAACTAGAACCCCTATTTATTTATTTATTTATTTATTGAATAATAGGCGAGCAGCATTAGCTGATATGCCTATATCTCAGTGTTGAAATAACAAATTATAGGTAATTGTCTGTTAAAATGATTTTGTCTTTAACTATCCATTTGTCCAATCTGTTCTTGAAAGAGTTTAATGACTTTGCTGAAATAACATCCTCAGGCAACCTGTTCCAGTTGTAAACCACTCTGTTGCTGAGGATGTGACGTGCAGTGTTTGTCAGTGATGGTGCGTGGGACAACTGGGACTTATGACGCCGACTGTCTCTCTTATGCTCCTTTAATCTGTACAGGTTCTTTATCTGAGGGAGGTTATAAAATCCATTCAGTATTTTAAATGTTTCGATCAAGTCTCCTCGTAACCGTCTCTCTTCCAATGTAGTGAGGTGTAGGGCTTTTAATCTGTCCGTGTAGGATTTACGTCGAAGGGCATATGGCCATTTTGTCGCTTTTCTTTGCACACTTTCAAGCAAATCAATATCTTTTTTGAAGTAGGGGCTCCAGACTTGATAACCATATTCTAATAGCGGCCTCACATAAGTTTTATATATTTTAAGAAACATCTCTACAGTTATAGATTGAAAGGATCCACGAATGACATAAAGAAAAGAGTTTGCTTTCTTAACTATTGCAGAAATATGTTCTTCCCATTTTAAATTTGATGTAATTATAACACCAAGGTCTTTTTGCTGATTCACTGAGGATAAAGCAACACCATTGAGATAATAGGTTATTAGTGGGTTATTCTTGCCGAGATGTAAGACCCCACACTTTCCAACATTCAAACTGACAACCCAATCCATGGTCCATACTTGCACTTGATCTAGATCTTTTTGGAGCCGTCCAGAACTAACCAATGGGTCTGCAAAAAATTTACTATCATCAGCGAAGAAGGCAGATTGACTTTCAATTGTTTCAATTAAATCAGTTATGTAGATCCCAAAGAGTTGAGGAGCAGTCACCGATCCTTGAGGCACACCACTGAACACGTTCCTCTGCTGTGACAGGGAATTTCCGACTCGAACTTGAAAAGTTCTGCCAGTCAAGTAATGCTCTATCCATTTGAGCAGCCTCCCACGTATACCATAATGGTCTAATTTCATCAGGAGACGCTGATGAGGGACTCTATCAAAAGCTCGCTGAAAATCTAAGTAAATAATGTCCACTGGATTTCGTCCGTCCACTTCTTTACTCCAAGTATGGACACACTCTAGCAAGTTGGTGATAGTGGATCTTTTCTCAACAAAACCGTGCTGTTTTGCAGATATGATACAATGTCTATTAAGGAACAGTGTCAGCTGCCTATTTACAATTTTTTCCATTATCTTAACTACAACACTAGTAAGGCTTATAGGTCTATAATTCTCTGGATGCATTTTGTCCCCCTTCTTAAATATGGGAGTGACCACAGAGTGCTTCCAATCTTGTGGTAGTTGTCCAGCTTCAAAGGACGCATTCATCAGAACCGAGAGAGCAGGGGCAAGTGTGTGAGCACAATTTTTTAAAACGCAGACTGGAAGCTGATCTGGACCTGGAGATGACTGAGTGTTAAAATTTTTAAGAGTTTTTATTACATCTGATTCAGAAAAGGTTATGTCACACAAACTATCATTTACACGTGGAATAGATGAAACTGTCATACCAGGATCAAGAGTAGGTTCATTTGAATAAGCTTTTACAAATTCATCGGCGAAAGCATCAGCTATCTCACAAGGTTGGGTAACAAGGTCTCCATTGTGATTCCTAATTGCCGGAGGAATGCTAACTTTTGACATAGTACATCGTCTCATGTGGGAGTAGAAAGCTTTGTCACCCTTACTGAGAATTTTAGTTTCATAACTGCTCCGTTGTTGTCTGCATAGTGCAACACATCTGTTGTTCACTTCTCTAAACTTGTGATAGTCATCTACACTCATAGAAGCTCTGTACTTGACCCATAGTGCTTTTTTCTCAGAAATCAATTTAAGAACATTATTATCAATCCATGGCTTGTTTTTTGGCTTGGATGTTACTTGCCTCAATGGGGCATGTTTATCAGTGGTGATGTTGATTGCATTTAAAATACCACTCCATAGTTGCTCAGGGTCATTAGATATAGATATCATTTCCAAATTGTTGCTAAGTTCAGTGTTAAAGATGTCATAATCAATACAATTGTAGTTTCTTCTTAGCCTAGGTATAGAATTTTCTTTACGTGTTAAGCATTGAATGGTAAAATGTAACACTGAGTGGTCACTTTTTCCTATGGGAGGCAAGTGAGGGACATCATGTATAAGAGTGTCCTCATTCACTAAGATAAGATCTAACATTGATGGCTGCTGATTAACTTGGTGTCTAGTAGGACTTTTTACTAATTGATGCAGATTACTGGATAAATACATGTCGACAAAAAGATCTTCAGGTTTGGAAATCTGGTCACTACTACGATGTTGAGTTACAGTGATAGGCCATTTTAAGTGTCTATAGTTAAAGTCCCCAGCTATCACTACAGTGTTATGCTGAGAGGCAGATAAAAGATTCTGCATTAATTTGTTATCACGAATCTTCCAAGTCACTTCCTCTGTATCATCTGAGCGATAAACCCCAACAACCAAAAAATGATTAGATCCATATTGAATATCAATGTAAAGTGCTTCCACCTCATCACACATGTATCTATGGTTCTTTCTCGCTACAATAGGAACACCACTCAATTGATCCCTCACATACACCGCTACACCGCCACCCCTCGTCTTACCTTCAGATTTAGCCTTTTTGTGTTTGCGGTCTAATCGAAATAAAGTGTAACTTGGTATATTATATGAGCTGTTACGGTCTTTAGAATTCAGCCAAGTTTCAGTGATTACAACCACTGATGGTTGGTAAGAGTTAACATGGGCCATAAAAAGGTCAAATTTGGGACGTAACGAGAAAAGGTTTGTGTACATTATAGTAAAGTCACTGTATGGATTTTTATTGCTGAAATTGATTAGTTTTTTGGAACAATTTTGGGAGTGCCCTTTATATATTTAATGGTTAAATTACTTTCCCCATTCTCCGTTCTATGCTTAAGTGCCTCACGTAGTTTGCCCAGCTCTGCCCTCTGTTCTGGTGTTTTGTCATCGTATATTCTTACCTCCCGGCTGGCCTTTAAAATTAAATTTAAAGCTTAAATAAAGCTTTAGCCCGTAAAAATTAAATTGGTCATGTGGTCTATGATCAATTTACTTATCTTATATTGCTATGTTTGTACTATTAGACTACAGGCCCGTGAACAAAATGTACGGGTCAAATGAACCACCAGGAGACCTATGTAGGATGCTAGAAGGGTATAAAGTAATAAGATTCAGCACTATGCCGTCACTTGTAAGCTGTCCAACTGAGTGCAATTGAAGAGGGGGGGTTGCAATTCTCAATAATTTCTCCTTGTCGCATGATTTTTGTACGGCGTTGCGGAATAATAGATTAAAAGAGGTATTGAAACTATAAAAATTAAACAATTTTAATTATTAGTTTGCCGGAAAATTTTACAGAGTACGAGTAATTTACAGAGCAAATTTCGTCATTTGATTAAGTACGGCATTGGTTCCATACAGTATCAATACCTCTTCTAATCCATTATTTCGCAATGCCGGACAAAAATCATGCGACAAGGAGAAATGGTAGAGGGTTGCAACCCCCCCTCTTCAATAACACTCAGTTGGACAGCTTACAGGTGACGGCATAGTGCTGAATCTTAATACTTTACACCCTTCTATCATCCTACATAAGTCTCCTAGTGGTTCATTTGACCCGTAAATTTTGTTCACGGGCCTGTAGTCTATATGTATGTATATCATCAAATAAATAGAGACAGGTGTCAAACTGATTCAATATGGAAACAATGCTCTATTTTCATAGCAACATTACCGAATGGAAGCCATAAGAAAAAGTTGAAGATATTCGTAGCATTTAAAGAGTTTTTAGTATGGAAAAAAACTGGATGTTTCACAAAAGCTAATACTAGATCTTATTGTGAAAAATTTAATTTATAATTGCATTTTTCAGGGATAAAAAAATGAAAATGTTTGCATATGGAAAATGTGTGTGGTGTCCATGTTGATTCTAATAAAGCAAACATGATGGTCAGATCTATGACAAGTTTGTCTCTGTTATTACTTGATCCTGGAATCATTGACTCATAAACAATCGAAGATCTATGTATTTTGGATGCGTGTTAAACAAACATTTATAGAAACATGAATCAGAAGAGTTACAATGAGTTCTGGGGCCAATGTACAGTAGTGCCAAACTCATTGTTGAGCTTGCCATCTAGGTTGTTTTTATCAGAATCAAACAACTCGGCTCTTAAGACATTTTGTAAATAAAATACTCTATATTCTAATGGGTATGAGCTGTGTCCTTGCTTCCTGTAGTTTATAGATATTTGTAGTTTAGTTTGGTGGTAGCTGTTAACTAATTTTAAAATAATTTCTTTGAGCCTCATTGTGTAGTCATTGTATGTTGTTTGGTGTTGTCTTTGGGAAACAGTTAATTTACAATCAAAATTTAGTTGTGTACACAACTTTTGTTCCATGGATTTTTGTGAGTTGCTAAATAAACAGGATTACACAGAAAAGGGGGGAAAGGAGTATGTATGAATGAATGTTCATCTGTGAATAGTGACTACTACAACTTTTCTTATTAATTTTCACTCGTACTACAGACTATTATATCATGTGTTTTGTTTGAATGTATTATTCCGTATTTCTTGGCTTTGATTCTGTAGTGAAATATTAAAAATAAAATTCAGACTTTTTGAATAATTTTGATTCACAATAAAAATTACTTTTATCATAATGACATAATTATCTTTCAAAATGAGTCAAAGACTTTTAAAATGGAACATCACATCCTCAGCAACAGAGTGGTTTACAACTCGAACAGGTTGCCTGAGGATGTTATTTCGGCAAAGTTATTGAACTCTTTCAAGAACAAACTTGACAAATGGATAGCAAAAGACAATATCATTTTAACAGACAATTACCTGTAATTTTGTTACATATTTCAACACTGAGATATAGGCATATCAGCGAATACTGCTCGCCTATTATTAAATAAATAAATTATCTTTATGGACTCTATCAACTCCATAAAAGTGTAGAATATTTTATATTAATAATATTGTTTAAGAGGCCTATTACATTTCTCCCATATTTTTGCACAAATCTATCAACTTAAACATTTTTATTCTAAGAAACAAAATACAAAATCATGCAACAAGGAAAAATTATTGAAGTTTGCAACCCCCCTCTTCGACTGTACTCTGTTGGACAGCTTACAAGTGACGGCATAGTGGTGAATCTTATTACTATAATACCTTTCTATCATCCTACATAGGTCTCCTGTTGGTTCATTTACTACGTAAATTGTGTTCACGGGCCTATGGTCTAAGCGTTACTTTGAATTTAGAATTTGAATATTTTTACTATTTTGAAAAATTAATAATTTTTTATTTTATTCTGGTATATTGAGTTTTTTTCCTGAAATAAGAAAATTGACTCTTGATAAGCCAGATCGATGCCATTGAGAGATTCACTTTTTGAATTAATAAACGTCATGATGTTATTACAGAATAACTATTATTTATAACTAGTAGCGCTACACGGTTTTACCCGCGCAGTTCCCGTTATTTTCCCAGAACAAAAAACTTAAAATTTACATAAGCCCCTAACCATAGCCTAGCCTATCTGTTATTCCAGACTATAGTCTACACAACTGATATATGTATTCCCCCTCTTTTTATTCCATTCTACTGTACTAATCTATCTTGCCATTCCCATTTACTTATAATCCTCTTCTTTATCTACCTAACATTGCAAATTGGCTATCAATATGTCACCGTGAAATTGTCAACAATATCAGATTGTAATCTAACGCGTGAGATTAAATCTCACAGTAGGCTAGGTTAGTTTGTAATGTGACGTGGTTAGATTAAAATCAGACAGTTTTACAATTTTACAGTTTTAAATATATTTTATCGGATCAAATAACAAACTTTATTATTGACTAGCAGCGCCCCGCGGTGTTACCCGCGAAGTTTCCGTTCCCGTTGTTCCCGTTGTTTTCCGGGATAAAAAGTAGCCTATGTGTTCTTCCAGACTATAATCTATTTGTGTTCCAAATTTCAGCCCGATCCGTTCATACGTTAGGACGTGATTGAGCAACAAATATCCAAACATCCATACATTGACATTTATAATATTAGTAGGATATATTTTTTGTTTTCGCAGCATTTTTTTTTTTATCCTTAAATTAAAGTTACTTCTCAAAGCATCAGCTATAGATCTGCTACAAAAATCCCGTTACAAATGATGACACTGAACTGGATATCATAAATGCTGCCCCTACTGCTTAAAATGTCCTCCATTGCAGCAAAAACCCGGACTACAAATGGTTCAAAGTTGACGTAAAAGACTTTACTGTCTTTACTGGTTTTCCCCGAAGTGTCTGTTGTGGAGGCCCGGGGGTGTATGCCCCGTTTGCCCTCCCCTAAATCCGACCCTAAATTGCCGCTATAGCCTGCCCGTTACTGTGTCGATTTCCCGAGGCACACCACCGTTAGCGGCGCTCCAGAAAAATCCATGACTGTGTATGGGACCAACTAGTAATTGTGAGTCTGACGTACACACGCCTGACTCTGATCACCAGTGGTCCACCTACCATTAATACTAGCACTCCTCTTCCCCTACCGCTACACCGCGTTATCTTATGGTCGTTACCCGTGTAGGGAGAGCAACGCACCGTAATACCGATACTTCTTCCCCGCCGCAGTCTGCACCCCACTACCGTGATATCTCCTTCTTTATGCCGCATAAGCAGCCCACTGAATGTTCCCACTGCTGGGACACACACTGCGAGAGAAGGCTCCGAGTGGAGCCTGCTTTCACAAATTGGAGAGTCAAATCCAGAATACACCATGCTAGCCCAGTGCGGGTTGGCGGCTGACACATGGTTTGAATCTTTGAATCTAGGTACATGTCAGTTTCCTTACTATGTTGTCTGTTATCACCTGTATTTTGTTTGCCGTGTATTTCACTGTAGTATTATTTTTAATACTGGGATTTGAGTCTAAATATGTGTCATATAAAAGAACAAGTATCTGATTATTTAAAGGAATGAGTATGACTGATAAAATTTAGTGTAAAGGGCGCCGGTGGGATACCATTCACTTCTACCCGCCATCTCAAAAGAGGTTTAGAGGGGTTGGCGCTATAAGTAGATGGAGCTAAGCCGTTGTCGGGCATTCCTTTGTGAAATTTTATATGGGAAAGATGGAACAGTTGTCAATATAAATTCTTATATTTATTCAATTGGTTTACTTTTACTCAATTGATAACACTTCACCGTTCTTAAACTTTATATCGCGGATCGCGTCAATTGCACCGGCGCCGCTGGTACAGTGCTGTGCATTGGTCACGTAGCACTTAGGGTATTACTCTACTCTAGTCTATAGGCCACATCGTTATTAGCTTGAAGGCAAAGTCTAGACAAGCACTTTGGGCTCTTGTCTCACCGCCTCCCGCCCCGACTATGAGGGATGCTACGGGGGAAGGTATTAATGGAAAGATATAGGTAATATACATTCCCTCGGGAATGACACGGACAAAGAATATCGGAGGATGTCCGTGGAATAGGATTTATGTAAATAGAATCAGTATGTTGTAACCAGTATATCTAAATAACATTATATGTACCTACCTACTTTTTACAATAAATGTAAGTTATGCAAATTATTTCTTAGTATATTTTATTGCAACTAAATATAAGTCATGGAATACTTTGTGGTTTTCCTAAAGCTAGTGGTCGCCAACTGTTTAAAATTCGGCCATAAAGCAATATTATTTCACAAAACACTCATTACCCGACTGAAAGAAGGGTTATGTTTTTCGCGCGTAACGCGTATCTTGTATGTTTGTAAATTTCTTTATTCCCACGTATCTTCCGAACGGCTGGATGGATTTCGACGATTCATATATCGTTACATTTGTCTCAATTACCCAAGAGTCCTTAGATGGTTATAAAATAAAAAAAAATAACACAGTCGATTTTTGGCGCAAAATAGTAAGTAGTTGAAAAAAATGTTTTTATCTAGCATATCGAGTAGGACATCAAAATAAAGGGAATTTAAAGACCATTACAAATATGTAAACATGTTGTGTAGTTAAATGCCATAATCTTGGTAATTTCATTTCTGTTTTGTTTGACACGCCATCAAAAGTACTTACCAATCAGTTTTTGCTACATTTACAAAGGCAATAAAACTACACGCTTTCGTTCATAGAAGACTGCCGAAAGGAACACTAAAAAGTACAAAATAAAATAAATAATTAAAAAAATAATAAAACCCGACTAAAAAACAACAGACACAAACACTACAAAGACCAAAACAAGATTGACAAAATAAAGTATATACAAAACATTACTACATCATAAGCTGAAAGTCTAAGTTAAATATATTACATTATGTTTGGTGGCAGGCGGGACCCATACATTTTCTAAAGATTAAAAATAATTTATAAATGGGTGCCGCCTACCGCCCAACATAATGTAATATATTTAACTTAGACTTTCAGCTTATGATGTAGTAATGTTTTGTATATATACTTTATTTTGTCAATCTTGTTTTGGTCTTTGTAGTGTTTGTGTCTGTTGTTTTTTTAGTCGGTTTTTTTTTTAATTATTTATTTTATTTTAAAGAGTGTGCAATACGTCCGGTATTGCATCGTTAGATCAAACAACTTGCCGTTCTAACACTCTTTTGGTGAGGACATTTTTAATCGCTAACGTGAAATACTTAGTTTTAACATCATTGGCTAAATTATTAAAAAATTGTTACAACCATACTAGCATTCTTATGTTATATGTACCTACGTTTAAAAATATATTAAACACCGGCTAGGCAGAGAGTTTCGAAATGATACAGATGTTAAAAACAGTTTGATCAAAATGATGTGTATCAAAGAGTACATGCCTTTTTAAGTAAATGGGTGTTTACTCCACATTGTTTAATTCACATGCTGAGGATACACTAGGGTTGCCAAAAAATATCTAGGGATACTTATATTCTATTTACCAAGAAATTATTCACTCTACTTTGTTTTTTCCGCGTCAATTGACGTAAATCAGTATTGGCGTATCTGCAGTATTTTGCAAATAAATTGTCAAGCTTTCACATTTACTCCTTAGTCAGTTCTCGGCCTCAGTTTTTGCCCACCAGGGCTGAGAATTTAAAGATCCCAAGAAGAGTGCCGCACGGGACTTTTTATTCTTATCGATTTGGTCTAGGAAAAGCCTTATTTCTCAAAAGTGTGTATAAATATTTTTTTGTGTTAGGTAAATAAATTAAAACTAAAAACTTTTTTTTTATAAAACCAGTGAACTTCGACCTGGCAGTACTAATAATAAATGCAATATGCGCTTGATTATCTTTCTTTGTTGTTAGTTTTTAAGTTGGAATTGTATGGAAACATAGGTAAATAGAGAGCAATTCGATAAGTAATTCCTTACTTCACAAGACCAACTCAAAAATTATTTGTCCTCCTTTTACTAGGACTACATCGCTCAGTAATACGCTGCAACAACATAATTATTTGCTTTCATTTTGTGTAGATAATCGTGAATGTTAAAAACAATGACGTATTTGTATGACTGTAATTTATCAAAACAAAGACAATGAACTCAATTTATGTTGACAGAATCTAGACAAAATATGTACAAGTCTTGTGAATTTTTTTTTTTTCAAATCAATATACATCAAATATGAAAATATAAAAAAATATGATAATATGATTTGAAAAACAATTTTGCCAATCATATTTTTGCTAGTCTGAAAACGTTTCATTATGAAAAGACTGTTTTTTTTTAAATCCGTTTAAAAGATTTGCCAGCCCTAATGACAGCACATGTGCTAGTTCGCTAATCAGTTGAGATCCAAAGTTACGGCGTATTGACCGTAGTAAACTCAAAATATTTCTACAAAAGATTTTGTAAATTAATTCATAGAATCGTAAAAAATGTGTCTTAAGTCGTCGTCATAGTAATTTATTAATCTAACTCGGTTTAAGAAATAAAAAAACAAGGTAAGACTGGTAGGACCACTTAACTTTTTTGTACACAAAAATTGTTTAAAAATTGCTATAAAGTTTCATCTAGAGCTGATAGCTGAATAATGTCCCTGACAAGTTAAAATTGTATTGCAATAGAAATGACGATAACAGTTTTGTGATCCATTCAAATCATGTTCATCTTTGTTGATATCAATTCATAGTCCTTATTTGCGTCTATGGGTACCTACATTACAAAACAATATGAACACAATAATATGGCCTTTCAGCATGGAAGTATGCAAGGTTTCTTTTTAATTTTAGAGGTAAAATTTATGATGATGCGATTATGATGTGTATGTAATGTTGTACGAAAGAGTGCGCTTACCTAAAATAAACCGATCTTCTCGCTCGATTTCTCTTTTAATATCTATTTATGTTCTATAAAGTATAGGTAATCTAATGTCTGGCTTATTCTCAAATAAACAATGTATCTTTTGGCTTTCTATAATAACTCGATGAGTCGTTTTTAAGATGCGAATAGACCTGTCGAAGATAGTTCTCAAGTTCGTTAGTTTTATTAGAAACAAATTACTAAAATTGAGAAATAATTGACTGTATTTGCGTCTTTGCGATTCTTGTGGCGCGCTGGTTCATAAATACTTTATATTTCAATTTGTTTGTGTCACAATAAACCAATAAAGAGTTATCTTAGATATCTTTGACAGATGAATTTACAATTATTTGCGTCCTGAAAACCGCTTCATAGCTTAATAACGTTGCTTATTATTTAGCAAATAGGTGTATAATATGTTACAATAACTTCTACAATATAATTTTTTGTATTGGTAGGTCTCTCTCCAGAGTCCGCCTTGGGTAGTCCTTACCACATCTTTTGTTTCCCGAAAAATTACAGGGCAAACAGATAACATTTATTAATATTATAAACGTGAAAGTTTGTAAGAACGTATGGATGTAAGGTTGTTAATCTTTCACGCAAGAACTACTGAAGGCATTCAGGGATTCGGATGAAATTATTAAATCGAAGGTATACTGGGTGTTTGGATTGTAAAGAAATACAAATAATATAATGTATACATTTAGTCAACATTTACAGTGCAGCAAAGAGTTGATTTTGATATATCTAGTACATATACTACGTATGCATTTATAACTTTTTGTTTTATTTGGAGTACCTTACACTTAACCGCTGTGACAAGGTCAAAATTATAGGCGAACGAATCATGGCCTTAGTCATCAAATTTTAATGTAAAAAATTAATTATTCAGTAACAGATAACATTACAAAAAACTTATGGCCAGAAATCTACCAAATTTGAAACTAAGTAATGTTTTTGTCAGGATTTGAGTAATTCGCAACTTTTGCACCATCCTGCTCCTACTCTTCGCTATTTTATTATTTTACGTAGTAGTCGCGTCCTTCATAGTCAGGAAGCCATTTACATGAAGAGTCGTGTCAGTTTGTCTTTTCATTGGATAATTATTTAAATGGCAGGATAACATTTGCGAGGCCAGCTTAGTAAAGATCAGAAGTCGTAGAGTCAGTTTATATAAACTTACACGTACACAGGTAAGCCATGTCGTCGGTGTTACCGAACACCCAGTATACTTTCGCTCCAATTTTTTTGTATTTCCCATGAATAACGTTGTCCTACGGTTTTAGCCGCGTAGTTCCTTTTCCCGTAATTTTCCTGCAATAAAAAGTAGCCCAATGTGCTATTCCGACCTATCACTGTACTAAAATTCATTCTCAATCTGTATTTATGGATGAAATTATAACAAACATGCATACAAACTTTAATAATTGTAATATCAGTGCGATTTTAACTGCTTTCAAGCAATTTAAGCGCCTTGTAAGGTACTTTTAATTTTGTTTATTTCAAATGAACAGCTTGTAAAGGTGTAGTGCTTACTGAGGTTACTTGTGTTGTGATGTACGTGCATTAATTTATTGATTACAATAGTAATGTGTCTTGTTCCGTGTGCATTGTTATTTACATACTTATTAATAAATAAAAATGTGTCTAATGACAAATTTAAACGAAACATATCGGGAGCCGATATTCACAAAACAAAATTGATAAATAGAGCTCTGACTTCAAATTTTTCGTCGTGACTTTATATTTGTCTTGTTTTGATGTGTGTCTGTACGTTCGTAGCACGGCGCGATGTCTGGGGAGACTCCGATTCAGTCAGCAGACGGGCTCCACACGCCGGCGTACCTCTCGTGGAGGAAACTGCAGCTGAGCCGAGCCAAGCTCAAAGCCTCCAGCAAAACCTCGGCGCTACTCTCGGGATTCGCCATGGTAACTATGCCATTGTTTTTAAAGCAACATGCCTGCCACATAACAGCACAGTGACGCGCAGCTATTGGAACATGAAGAGTCCAAATCATTACCTAGCACTGCACTGCGCTCGTTACCCAGAGATCTAAGGAATTTTATCTCGAAGCCCTGTACTTTCTCTGGAAACATTGCCCTTCCAACCGGAACACAGTAATGTTTGCACATTCTGCTTGGCAGTAGAATAACTGGCAAAGGTGTGGTACTTCCCCAGGCGGACTCTGCTAATAGTCCTACCACTACTAAATGATATTTTCGAATAAACGAATAAGCAAAACTTTTCGACGTCTTGCAGTAGGATTTTGCATTGTTTTCCAAAGTAGTAGATAAGCTTTCTGATGTCTTGCAACATTTTAATATTTGCAAGGTGTTTGGCGCATTCGCAGCAATACCTATATCAAAATTTCGTGACTCCGCGCCGTTTACATACCCAATAATCAACGTTTATACTAGACATAAACCCATATACGAGTACCTACCTAAAACGTAATCATATTACTTGTTTACATTATGAAAACCCAGTTCTGTATATCTTTACTTCATAGAAATGAATACCTACTTCAAGAAGAGTTTTTCGTTTGTTTTCCGTCGCGTTCTCGTCCACTGCCCTCAAAGACAAATAAGGCGATTACACGAATCGTTGAAGGCCACCAAATGTACCTATTAGAAGCATGCGGGTGCAGTTCACATACCGGATATTTGGTATCGAGGCAGTTTTATTGACCTCGATGGCTTCAAGAGCACTCGTTGGTTGTTTACGTTCTGGAGACGCTTGGAACGCCTCTGTGATATGTTCTACTGTTTTCGCACAAAACATTTTATTTATATAAAACTAACCTAATCAGTCTAAAACCCCGCGTTGTTCACATTTTGTAGTGGTAGGACTCTTGGCAGAGTCCGCCTGGGGAAGTACTACACCTTTGCTAGTTATTCTACCGCCAAACAGTAATGTGCAAACATTACTGTGTTCCGGTTTGAAAGGCAATGTTTCCAGAGAAATTACACGGCTTAGAGATATAACATCTTAGATCTCTGTGTGACGAGCGCAGTGCAGTGCTAAGTAATGATTTGGACTCTTCATGTTCCAATAGCTGCGTGTCACTGTGCTGCTATGTGGCAGGCATGTTGCTTACCATCAGGCACATGACATGCTCGTCTCGGCACGCTTTATTAAAAATAAAAAATAAAACATTTCCGTTATTTTCTCAAGATAAGAAGCCTATTTTTTATTGAATAGGTTACGGGACGATCGGAGCCATATAATGCCTCGGAGCTGATTGAGCATAGAGTATTCAAGTCATATACTGTCGTGTCCGCTATGACGAAATTATGTTATCTACTACACCATAAACTTAAAACGCTTATATTTGAGATTCAATACATATATTGTAATAATTTGGTCTGATACTCTTTTTGTTGTATAGACAGTATTAGAATTACTGGCTTATTCTTTAGATACCATCACGGGGGGTAAACCTCATACAAATCTTATGTCATTTTTTTTTTCTTTTCGCTATGTCATTTGAGTTTGACAACCAGACTAACAAAGCTGACACTTCTGCTCCCCGCGCTTTACTTCAGTAGTCACAATTGGATTTCATGCCAACGTCACTTCTTGTATAATTTAAAAGAGTTCTAGGTACTTAGTCTGTGAATTTAAAAAATCCAAAATTCCACGTTAGGGATAGTATAGTGCTCGCAATATAACTCTGCGCGTAGCAAAATATGGAACTAATTGACAGGCCGTCAACTTCTTGTCTACGTCAGTTGACAAAAGTTTGTTTACGTTTGGTGTATTTATTAATTTCCAAAGTAATTATTAGCTTTTATTATGCCGAAAGTGATTAAAAGTGCTGGCCGTGGCTGGTTCTTGAAAATCAATCGTGGTTGTGAAGAAGAACGATACAATAACAGGCCAAAAGTGCAGTTTTCCAAACGCAGATCTATTTGACAACTAATATGTAGGGATACCATAGCAATCAAATCTCCACCTATTATCGGCGTATTTTTAAGCTGAGGCTTTATTTTTTGAGGTTTGATTGTTTTATCGCCAATGTCAATCAATAACCGTGGGAAAAAATGTGAGTGCTTAAGACCGAATGTGAGAAACAAGTTATATTTAATTATTTTTTTCATAACATACAAATCAAAATAGGAAATACAGTGACACAGCAGTAAAGATCAGCTGATTGTATCTTTCTCGCTCGGGTACACTCGGCGGTCCTACGTTCACCCGATCGACCCTTTCACCTAACAGCGTCAGCTTCATTTACCACCGAAGCGAAAATATGTGGGCGGTGCGCCAAAAGAAATTTCACTTAATTTTTTTAGCTTGGATGCTCTGTAATCATTTACTCCGTATTAATTACTTACTGTATGTTTTATTATAGGCGTTTCAGAACGTACAATTACGTGGTAATGGACAACGCATCATACCACTGCACTCAGACTAAAGAGGCTACAATGTATCTAATAAAGAGGCACAAAGAAGACCCACAATACTAAGTAGAATGACTGTTAAAAGGACATGGACAAGAAGTTTTGCGGTTACCGCTGTGATCCATCGTGATCTAAACCCTATTGAAAAATTAGATGATCCTTCAAAGAGCATTCATACGCCAAATTTTCAAATAGTGTTATTTATGGTCTCAATAAAAGATTTCCAAGTTTAAATTAAATTATCATGATTTCGTTGTTGCTGTAGGTTGAAAATGACAGATTTTTTATAATGTAATTAACTAAAATAAAGTTCTCACTTTAGACAGTCATTAACCTGTACCAATGATACTTGGTCATACTGAATCAAACTGCACTGAACCAGAAACATTATTTCGAGAAATTCGTTCTAATCTCTAATACGCTGTAGAAGTAGAAGCGAGAGGTATACCAGCAAAATCTCTCTATAACCTGCTTAAAGACCTTGGCTTGTTCAGATAGAAGTGCAGTAAGTTCTATACTAGAACGAGTATCTAAAGCTGCATTAGTAGGATCATATCGGATTTGGCTGGGCAGGGAGAGAAATACGAGTAGTGAAGGTGAGTGTTGACGTACGTCACCAAAAGGGGCCCCTTTTAAACCTACGCCCGAGTCACAAGTCTTGGGGTCTATTCGAGATTTCTCTCTCTGCCACACGATGGACCCGGCACCCGCACGGTGAATCCATGGAATGCTAAGAAGTTCGTCTCTCTGTCCTATAATTTATAAATAGTTAGTTATTTTGCTTCCCTGAAAAATCCCTTCCCGTACCTGTTTTATGAAGTTGAAAGTTTGCAATGAAAGGGGAGGGAACCTATTAGCTTGACCTGGCAACATTAAGTACGCCACCAGTCGCGCGCAGACTTATACTGCGAGCACTATACCTATAAATTGGACGGTATCGGCTTATCGATTGTCATTGTCACTAGATCAAATTCATAGTATTCGTTTTATAGTATTGAAACACTATCGCGTGTTTTTTTAACGCGGTCTGTTCTATGGTTGTAAAACATGTATGTATATTTTAAAATTTGTCACATTGTCTTCAACCGTGTTTTTGTCGTCATTTTTTATATGAAAACTTTTGGCTCACCACAGACAGATTTTTCGTGGGCTTTCTTTTTGAATTGAATTCTAACGTCACGCTCGCAAATGATAAAAAAATCTTCGGCTAAACTCGGGACCATGGCCACTGGCCATGTTTTTTTTTTAAATAAAGAGTGACGAGACGAGCAGGACATGTGCCTGATGGTACACACACATGAACAGCAACATACCTGCCACATAACAGCACAGTGACACGCAGCTATTGGAACATGAAGAGTCCAAATCATTACTTAGCACTGCACTGCGCTCGTCACCCAGAGATCTAAGATGTTATATCTCTAAGCCCTGTAATTTATTTGGAAACATTGCCCTTCAAACCGGAACACAGTAAGGTTTGCACATTACTACTTGGCGGTAGAATAACTGGTAAAGGTGTGGTACTCCCCAGGCGGACTCTACTAAGAGTCCTACCATTACTAGAAATGCGTTAGCATTTCCCACTGGTCATCTAGATATGCGTCAGGATTTCTAGATTACCATGATCATAGTGACCTTAGCCTTAGATTTCCTTATAGATATAGATAGCCTTCAGATTTCACCCGCGTAGTGTACAAAGTAAGCTATCAAATTCTGAGTTATACGTTTTCACTACTATCGGCAGTTTCTATGACTGCTATTTTATTTTGAACCATGCTGAAACAAAATCACAGAGATCAAAGGTTAGTAAGGACTGCATGAAAGAAAATTGGCCAAGTGATTCAATGTTTTTTATGGAATAATTTCATTCACTGAGTAATAAACAGTATTTACACATAGGTCAAAAGCAAAATTTAAACTTTTTACAGCATACAAAATAAATAAATAACCCACACACAGAGAGACAATTCAAAATGTGGAACCTATCTCATAGCCCAAATTTTGTAATCGATCGATCGATATTTGACTTAGTTTCGATATTACGATAAAATTATCACATTATCGGGCATCTCTATGACACTATTGGTATACTTTTTTCATAAAATTATAGTATTTATCTTTTTATCTATGGTGAATATGACGTTGTCATTGTGTGTTGATAAAAATAATTATTATTGTTTACATGTTTACATTTTCGTGTATTTTTGTTCTTTGTTAGGTGCAAATGTTCTTTTCGCACCTTACCTAAGATTTATAACAACTGTATTGTACCAGGCTGCAGTTACTTCGGAAAATACGTCTATTACATACGTTTCCACATTGGAAAGAAAAACACTCCAAATATGACTTATATCCTGTGAAGTGGTGATTATTTTGCTAAAAAACTGTTGCGGAACTTAATCAAGATAAGTTCTGACTCAAACATTGGACTCGCACTATCGTAGTTAAAATTAAATAACAGAAAGTTTATTGGTACCTACGGCTCAAAACATTTTTGAAATAAATTGTTCAAGAAGAAATAAATGTATCAAGCCAATTTGCGCTATATTTTTCTTATAGAAACTGGTTCCTTTTAGGCGTAAAAAAAATAAATAATGTATGATGTATACCTACCTACTGGCGCGAATGCACGAGTTGGCAAATTAGATCTTTGTGTTGATGCAGTTTGTTTAATTAAAAAAAATGAAAAAAATGGCGGCGTATCATTTTCAGCACAGATAAAGTGAATTTAGTCTAGTAACCATAGACCAATGTTCCTTGTTCCCGACATGTCTGTCTGAGAGTATCTCTCTACCTGGTCTGTGGATACCATACACGAGTCAGTGTATCTTTAGTGCCTTTATTAAGATTCTAATAACATCATTATTTGTCACACTTAACAGAAGCGTCACACCTACTTGCTATTCAGCAATTAACACAGTTAGCAGTGCTGTGAAAATAGCGGTACTTATGTACGTGTCTACCTATAATACGTGTTTGTTATTGTTTTAGTGGGTACAGTTAAGTCGAAGAAATAGCGAAGTGAATTTCATCATAATTTCACTAGATCTTTAGTTCGACTAGCAAACTGTTTGTTTCCTGATCAGAATTTCATCGCAAAACTAAAAAATTGTATCTGATAAAAATCGATACAACTAAAAATTTTGCGGCGATGCCATGCTCAAAGACTTTGAAGTATTTTTCGAACAATGCTCTCGATTGATTCCAATTGAAGTCAAGACTATTTTAATTAGGCGGTAGAGCCCTAGGTCATCAGATTCTGACTCGCTCAGACATTTAATGTTCGATTAGATGATGTAGTTTCATAAATCGAAATTACAAAAAATTGAGGAATCGTAAGAGATTTATCCAGTAGTGGGACAGCTACAAATGTTGACCAGAAAACCGAACGATTTCGGGCGACCCGAGCAACGGATTGGGAACTAAATCTCAGTAACTATAACTAGTACATAGTGGTGTATCTTTTTTCCTGGAGTGGAAGTCCTTTCAGTCCAGGAAAAAAGATATTGCAGATTTCATGAGCAGAAGTGCCACATTTTTTCCAGTTATGATTGATTATGATTAGGTTTGCACTTGATCGCCATTGCGACAACGCATTCCAGAGTTTAGATGTACTAAGTACAAAAGTAAAAGAGCCTTCAAGTCTAAACCTATAAATAGTTTAAAAAAAAGCTATTCCACTGAACTAACAAGTTTAGGACAACTGGAAGCTTTTTGCTTTTACTTACTAATTTTATCTACGCATATTTTTGTGCATAACTTTCGTTTTTTCTTCTCTAGGTAGCAATGGTGGAGATCCAACTGAATCCGCCTGAGCAGAGCAAGGTGCCCAACGGCATGCTGATCGCCTTCACCGTCTGCACCACCCTCCTCGTCGCCGTCCACATGCTCGCTCTCATGATAAGTACCTGCATACTCCCCAACATCGAAGCCGTCGGGAACCTCCACAGCATCGCCTTGGTACACGAATCTCCACACGAAAGACTGCACTGGTACATCGAAGTCGCCTGGGCGTTCTCCACACTCCTGGGCCTCATCCTCTTCCTAATAGAGATAGCTATACTCTGCTGGGTCAAGTTCTATGACCTCAGCACGGCCGCGGCGTGGTCTGCTTGCGTCGTACTCATACCGGTCATGATAGTGTTCTTAGCGTTTGCTATACATTTTTACATGTCGCTAGCGACGCATAAGTACGAAATGACTGTGACTGGGATCAAAGAGTTGGAGTTGTTGAAGGAACAGATAGAGCTGGGCGACCATGACGCGAGGATGAACAATCTGACGCTGATCGATCAGAGTCGCATCGTTTGAGTTAAGTGTGCCTTTTGTCCCCCTCGGATTGTTAAGTGTACTTATTGAACTTGTTTCAAAACGTTTGGTGAACTTATGTTAGCTAAATATATGTATATCAGGCAAAATTATCTAGCAATCAATTATAAAAGTGAGAGACTATCTTAATAATATTTTTTAGTCAGTTATCTGATTATCTTATTTTTTCAATTCAATTAGTTTAATTTCTTTACAAAATAAAACATTAACGCCATTTGTGGTGCTATTGAGAAAAAACGTTGACAGGTTTCTTCTGACACTATAAGAACGCCTCAATGTAAATTAAACTTTACTTTAACTATAAGTAAGTTCATCAAACGTTTCAAAATAAAGTTGTAGATTTATTATATAATTATATAGTACTTATGTGCCAATTTTGTTGCACAATATTATACCTTATTGTTAAAAGTTGACATGGAAGAGCAGCCGACATCCTAATGTATGTGTGATTGTGTGTTGTGAATGTGTTTGTGTGTGATGAAACCTAACTGGAGTAATCTCGAAATGTCAAATCAATGCTGGATTGAGTATGACGCGTGCATTAAACAGAAAGGTTTGTGCCTCATGTGTGATATGGTCGGTAAAGTCCGAATGAAGTTTTTGGCACTGAATGATGATAAGCGGTCACACGCGTGCACTCTCATAGAAAAAGGTCGCGGTTAGCGGCTGAAACTAAAGTCGGACTGAACCGACCGTATCACACGTAACCGTGAATTAATTTAAAAAGAATGTAACAACCACGTTAATTTTCATGGTAAAAATATCTCAAATGTATTCCTATGTTTAATATTGCACTCAATTTATTTGTTATAAGTCGTGACATTTATAAAGTATAGTGGACAACATGTAGGTACTCAAGAGTTTTTAGACGCGAAAAATATCTATAATACGTACCTAATAGTCGCTTATCTGACGCCTAAGATCATTGGGCTGTGATTGGGGATTGTCGTATATTTTTTTACAAATTACACGCGTAAAACTGACATTTTTTTTTATTTTATGTGGCTTGCTGTTTTTCATTCACACTTTGCTTTCACGCAAAGCCATAGATCAAAAGTTGAAGTTACTTTCACGCAATTTTTTTTATGGTATTGTAGAGCGACGGCGTGAGAGACGACGAACAGAATATGTGCCTGATGGTAAGTAGGTAACACGCCTGCCCGTAACCCGAATAATTACCTAGCATACTACACTGCGCTCGTCACCCAGAAATATAAGATTATTTATCCATATGCCTTGTAATTTATCCGGAAATAAAATACCGAATATCATAAGAATAAGGATGCCATGACTGTGGCTTGTTTTGGTACCTACATGCAACAGTCATAAAAAGATCTGTTGTCCCTATGAAATGTATGTTTTTAACTTTGGGTCAAAGAGAAGGGTTATAAAAATTCAAGAAATAAGATGACCGCCTCCACAATATGACGGATAAAATATTATACTTACATATATTATTACTAGCTGACCCCGCAAACGTTGTTTTGCCTTAGTGAACAACCCTTGTCACTTAGGGGTATGAAAAATAGCTAGTAGCCGATTCTCATACCTACAGAATATGCATATCAAATTTGGTTAAAATCAGTAAAGCCGTTTCGGAGGAGTAAGGAAACAAACACTGTGACACGAGAATTTTATATATATTATTATATTTATTATACACTATGACAACATTCAAATGCAAGATGGCCGCCGCCACAAAATGGCGAATTAGGTACTTTTTTTACCACGCCTTTGTGTCAACACAAAGTAAAGTCGGTAAAATAATAATGTATCTACTAGGTACCTGACAGTTTTTGAATATTTCTTTCCCTTTTCTACAAAAGTGTCATGGCACGGAACTGTACACCTCGTAATAAGATAATACTTTACACCGATCACAACACAATTCGACAAGCAATGGAAAACATTTAATACCGTTTAGTAATTTAATATCGTTGTTTTACCCGTTCAAACGATGCATTAAACTGCCTGTCTGGGACATGCTTCCACGATATAAATAGGGGAAATATCCCGTAATTAATTAATAATACTAGTCTGATATCGACAATATTGTAATGCGAAGACTAAAAAATAACTTCACAAACAGTGTTTCATATCAAGTGAAGATTATTTTACAGTGTGTGATTATGTATACTATGCAATATCATATTGACAGATGGAGATGGCGTAATTAATGGGTGAAAAAATATGCCAAAATATTGACATTGGGATACGCTTAATGCCGTTTTTACTTTGCTTAATTACATAATTACAAGCATCTATGAGACACTAGGGCTAAAAAATCATCTTATATCTGTGGGCGACGAGCGCAGTGCTAAGTCATGATTTGGACTCTTCAAGTTCATATAGCTGCGTGCCATTGAGTTTTTATGGGCAGAGGCGTGTTGTGTTGCTTACCATCATGCGCATGTTTTGCTCGTCCTGTCACTCATTGAATCACACCTTTGACGAAATTTTTGACAATTCGAATTGCCGGTTATTTTGCTTTCTAAAAACGTTTCCTTGTTCAAGTTAGATGACACAATGTACGCCGCCATTTGTAAATATTTTCATTAATGTCACGATTTGTATGTACCTACTCGATTCTGTAATAAGTTTGTATGATTGTAAAATAGCACCATAATGCTAGCATGACATTTGAATCTCCAATCTATCACAGGTTTTGATGGCAGTGTTAAATAGCAGCAAATAGGTATTTTTTAAGTATTGATTAATTCCGTACCTGCCATTGATGTCGTTACATCGAGGTTCGTACGGTGTGCCCGAACTAATGATAAAAAAATCGGAAAATTATGGAAGAAAATAAAAGAAGAAATAGTATGCAATTTGTCTTTTTTATCTTTTTCGTTTTATGGCGTTTGATAGATGGCGCTTGGAGTGGCAAATGTCAAGTAAATTTGAAACAATGCTCTACTAAGCATTTTTTTTAAATTATAAAGCATCTATTATTTCGTCATACCTTAAGTTGATCCAACACAGTCTATCGACAACTTGTTTGAAGCATATCCACGTGTCCAAAAATCAAAAACTTAAAATCAACATATTTATTTATTTCTTCTAAAAATAGGCATACTAACTATATAGGCAGTGGAAAGTCGCCCTTTCCACTGCGGTAATCCACGCATCCGTAAAGCATACCTTAGTACAATGAGGATCAGTAAAGTTATAGCAAATTCAATAGATCTATCATCCACGTTATTCTTTATGACATAAGGATCATATATATTTTTGAATTATCCAAATCGGACCATTACTTACGAAGATATTAAATAATAAACATATACCGTTCCTGTCGCTAAAAGTCAATGCACGCGGGAGCGTGTGACGTCACTGTGACGGAACCGAGCGCGGCCGGCCGGTCGGCCGGCACATTTGACGTAGCAGCGGCGACGCGCGACTCGGTTGGTCCCTAATATTTGGCAATTTATTTACATAAAGTGTTGTTGGAGTGTAATTTTGTGATACTTAAGTATAAAACGTACATAAGTAATATGAGTACTAATAAAGTAGAAGCGGGTTTTGTGCAAGCTCAGTCAGATAATCTTCCAAAAGTGGATTCTTTTATGGTAGGTATTTGATTATCTAGGATCTAGGTAATCATTCCAAGTTCACCAGCGTTGAAATCCGTGGTTGGAAACTACAAAGCTATGGATGCTGCTTATTTATCTACGTACGTAGGTACTTATTAGTAATCTTTAATTTGTTAGTTAGTGGTTAAAAAATCATTCGCGAAATGATCTACATATGAATGAACGAAAGAACTATTCATTTACACATTCTATTTATTTTCTATTTATTTATTTATTATATTTCATTTACATTCGATAGTATATACAATATACACTACTCTTAAGTTCTGAAAATGTCCCTGTACCTACACTTTACATTCATTTTATTACACCTGCCTATGTAATAAAAGTGAATGTAAAGTGTAGGTACAGGGACATATTCAGAACTTAAGAGTAGTGTTTATACTATCGAATGTAAATGAAATAATTGTTTTCGTTCATTCATATGTAGATCATTTCGCGAATGATTTTTTAACCTACTTGCGCTTTATTTAGTGCATGGTTCTCTCACTTGCTGATCTAAGTATGACAGAATCCAATATAGTAAGATGTCATGGCTGTTTTTTTGCCATCTCGCGTTTTGTTACAAATCGTTCGTTCAGTATGTACTTAGGTAGGATGGCTTGCATATATTTTATTTCTGTTTTATTTTTATTACCCACGACCCACGACCCATGACGCAACGCAGACGGTCTATGCGTTTGGGGGGGGGGAGGATGTTTGTTTGTGCAATTCATGTCGCCATTTTTCTCCAAGACTACTAGTCTGATTTTGATGCAGTTTTCAGTTATGGGTTTGGGTTTGATTGGTGCATGTTCTTAGATAGGTGTTACGGTGACAACTAACAAGAAGCCGCTGAAGGAAACATTGTTTGTTCCATGTTGCCATTTTTCTCCAAAACTACTAGTTCTATATCTTGTCTTTTCTTATAACCTGGTCGGTCAATTTTCTTTTTTTGAGGATTTTGACATTCAAACTTATGAGGCAAAACTGCTTTCTTCAGTTTAAGCTTTCCTCCAACCAACTTAAACTTTACGTAATTTTCCATATTCTTCTTCCAACTGAAATATAAAAATACTAGTTAAGCCCCGCTGATGATGATGATTAAAACCTTGGTAATCGGTTATGTTCAACCAAGCGGACTGCGCTACGTGTGTTACAATTTATGCGACTGTTATATTAGTAGGATATATTAATGTAGTTGCTTCTAACAGTAAGGCATAGCTGAGGCAGATACATACATGCACCGCTGTTGTGTAGATGATTAAAAAATAAATAATATATCACTCACTCTTTGATTTTTACCTAAGTACGTTTCTGTGCTTTATTTAACCTTGGAATATTACATAGAAATGAGAACGGGCAAATAGGTAGGTACGTAGGTTTATACACAATACTCAGAAAAAGTAAGAAGGTATGTTTCTATTAATACAGCAGCTTAAAATAAGATAAATATAAAAGGTACACTGCACTTAATACCTAGTAGGTACCACCTTATTTTAATAAATATCAACCAAATAATAGGTATAGTTATGTAGGTACTCACATCGAAATGATCTTCACAGCAATGTCTTGTAGCCTGGGCAGAGGGCAGAGTTTCATGATCTCTTTTTACAATCAAATACCATTTTTTACGAAGTTTTGGGTCTTTCAGCACGTGAAAAAATAGTTTTTCTGGCGTTTTAATAGAAGTGTTTATACATTTTGGCACTATACAATATTTATACATAGTTTAAAAAGTGAATTACACACAAATCGGACACTTAATTTGTTTTAAAGTCACAATTAAAGAAACAAAACACTGCGCGCCTTATCGCTGCCAACGGCTAACTGGCGGCGACCGTCACAGTGACGTCACAGCTATCGCGACGCCCACTCGGTGAACTTCGCTAGTAATTCGGTCATAACTTCGTCAATTTTTGTCGTAGAACAAAAATTTTTACACTGTTTGTTAAGGATTTCTTAGCTCTATAAATCTGCATACTCAACTAAAAACGTTACGGATCCTCATTAGTTACTGAATTCAGAAGCAAATTTAGAAACAATGTTAGCCGACTGAATCAGAAGCAAGTTTAGAAGAAATCAATCCTCGTTTTTTTTTAATTTAGTATGCTAACTTACTGAATTTAGTCGCTACTGAAGTTTACATGCTTCACTAGCGACTAAATCAAGTCGTATAGATTTAGCCAAATGTAATAAGGTCTTAAGTAGCGTGGCCGTGGATCCCTGTCTTCGTTGACGCAGACCAGTGAGAGGTGTTGTGCAAACAAGAGACACTATTGTGAACGAGGAATTTGTGCCTAGAAGTATAGAATGTGTGAGAAATGGTGTAAATGTGTGCGGTACATTGTAGAGAATCCACTACGTATCCTCGCCCCGTTCTGCTCCGATGGAAAATCAAAGTTCAGAGTAAAGCACAATACTGCGGTGCGTAGACGCATACTAATAAAAAATCTGTAACACCACAAAAACCTATCATGTCTTTCGTTAATTCACGAAACCCTCGTGTGATATGATGATATGACGCTTTGAGTTTTCCTAGGTTTTTGCTGTATCTTAAGGTTGCCTGGAAGAAATCGCTTTCAGCTATACGGCCGCCAGTTGTTTTACTATATAGATCGAAAACTATTGTGGTACAACAAATAAAAATAAAATACATTGAAAAATGTATGAACTAGCACCACAATTGGCGGCTTTATTGCTGAGAGCAATCTCTTCCAGGCAACCAGGCAAATCTTCACACTGAAACGTATCATGGCAGCGCCGGATTTAGAATTTTGAGTTAGGTGTCTTGATCTCCCTCTCGTTTTTAACAGCTAACGATGGAAGTAATTCTATATGAAGTTAAAGTAAAGTTAATGCGTCTGCGTATAGCAGTGATGTGGTCTCGCTCAAACAATTCACGTTACGATTTTATCTATTTGCAATGTTTTTTTATTTTTACGAAATAGTAGACTTCGTACCTAAGTACCTACCTAATTCAATGTTTCGTCATTAATTTTAATTAACTATCGATCCTTTTGTATAAACAAAATAAGTTAATAAAGCATTTCATTGGTAATATTAATATTTATGTGAGTCAATTGAAGTTTCAAGTTAAAAGTGCATTCTTACACAATGTCTCAAAAATACTTGACGTGTTTATAGAACACCTACATATATGTAATGTAAAGAATATGCAATAATAGGTTACTTAGGACTGTACATACTTATAATTCAATAATACTGTGATATAATATTGAATGACATTGTATTATACCTTATTGATATTTAGACTATATTGTTAACAAAGACCTGTTCATCAAATTCTGTTATAAATCAGTGATTTAGTTTATCTTAGCTTCCAAAAAGTTGAAGTAGAACTGAAGAACTGAGAACTGACCCTGTAACGAACGCTGTGATTTCCGATGACCATAATTAAAAAAAACACCGGGCTTACTGGATCTACGATTCCGTAGAAACGAGTTTTGAGGTAAATTATATCGACAAACGAATGCGTTTTGATTATTGGTCATAGGAAATACATACCCAGGTACAGAGACCATTCCCCCAAGGAATACAATGCCCTGAAATGCCCCGAGCCTTAGACTCTAGTGACTAGAGTGACTTACCTAGTGCACGTACCATTACAAAATAATCCCCTCCTATGAGATCGTGCTTAGGAAATTTGGCTGCAGATACCATCGATATGTCATATTTTTTAGTAATATAGATTGCGCTGGACGCTGTATTTATGATGTTAAATTAAATTTAGAGGTCTCCTGGTGAAAATGCACATTTCTTAGACCGTAATGATTCTAGCGTCGATCCATCTAACTGGGCGCAAAATAAGATAAGAACTTTATCTAAGGTGTACTTTCGCCAGGGCGCCTTGCGATAGTTTAGACGGTACGAAACCTGGCATGGGTTATCTCCAGGGATTTATCTGACTTGGCCCAAAATCCCAGATGGGATATTGTCCCTAGCAAGGGGTTCTTATATCTTAATATTTTCCATTAATCGTCTCATACGGTTTAATCTGTCTTTAACTTTACCTAGAAGATGAAAACAGGCGACATTTTATAAACTATTTATACTGATTGTTAAACAATTTATTTGGTATAATTGCTCATGATATTTAATAATTAAATTTGTCAATACAGTACTGCAGTTGTTTGTCTATGTCCCCTAGTCTTAGGCGCAGCCATAGTTCATCTTCTTCTAGCAGTTTTTTGGAATCTTGTAAAGTCTCCTGAAAAATAATTACAAAGACCACTTTTATATTCATGCATACTACGTTTACTATTCTACCAACCCTGAACGGTGTAAAAATCTGCTTAGAGCCCAGGCGCCATTTTCGTATGGAACCTGTTTTTCTTTTGTGATTACGGGGTTAATCTGTATGTTGCGAACTATTTAACCCTATTATATTCAGAGAGCTGGCAGAAAACTTTGGGTAGGTAACTGAGGCAAGCTGAAAATTTGGCACATACCTACCTATTAGTATACCTACCCCAACAACCGAGGTGTAGACCTGGCTGCTGAGCAGCGGGGCAAAACAGATCCCTCAGTTACGATCACCTGGCAGGTAGAAAGTTCCACCAAAATGAGATCTCTGAATATAAGAACTGTGCCTATCTTACTATCTAGTTCCCATTAAACAAACTAAGCAATAGTTCAAAGTTAGACCGTGTTCCGTGACAAAACATTCACAAAAATGAGTGAATCACGTTGACAGGCATAAATTAAAATTACTAATGTTTGACATGGTGGTAATCAAGGAGAAATCTCATCATAATAAAGAGACTAAGCCGAGTGTTGACACATTATATGCTAAATGAGAGCGTGTAAAGTATTATCTATAATGGTAATGTGTTATCTTAGTCGTGCTTGAAACAAAGCAAAGCCGGCGCTGTGGCTATCCACCGCTGATAGTAATGTGTACTTACCTACCTACTAATATTTACTAGCAATGTGTAAATTAGTAGCCATGTTTACGGAAACGAAAGGTTTTCATATAACGAGATGGCTTGACGAAGAGGATGGACTCGACTTTCGTGGTAAGAATATTCATATAGGTAGGTAAGTAGGTATAATTTGGAAATCGAGAGTTAAGGGTAGCGATTCTGAAACCATTCGGTTGCATCCGACACGGAATCTCATCTCTCGGTTTCTGTCATGCTTATCAGATAAGACAAAGACCGAGAGATGAGATTCCGTGTCGGATGCAACCGAATGGTTTCAGAATCGCTACCAAGATCATGGAGATATCATTTTCTTCAAGGTTCCTATCTAAGCAAGCTCCTATAGGCCGCAGGATTTATTCCCAGTAGGTTGACATTTCCTTCAGGCGAACTAATGGTAGGTACCTTCTTACTTTCTCTTCCTATTATTTTCCTTCGAAATGATTCAAGGAACTAATGGAAAGAAGAAGTTCTGGTTTATTCCTTACCACAGTGGCAGGCTGACAGGTTAGTGCTTCAGGTAACGTGTGTAGTGGTCTAGTGGTAGGACTTTTCCCAGAGTAAGTAGGTAAGGGTAACCAAACCTTTGCCAGTTATTCTACTACCAAGAAGCAATGTGAAAACATCACGGTGTTCCGGTTTGAAGGGCAATGTTTCTAGTGAAGTGAGTAGATATGTAAAACATCTTATATCTTCGGGTGGCGAGTGCAGTGCAGTGCTAGGTGATGTCCTGCTCGCATCGTCTTGTAGGTACCTACTAAGTACAAAAAAAACATTTATTTTGCTACTTTTTCACCATGGGAAATCATAATTTCAACCCGGGGGTCTACCGCCGAACGAAAAATGTCATCGCTTTGATGTTTCTCTCTGTTTTCTTTTCGCTTGAAATGATAGAGACAGCATTAGCAAAGCGATAGCCGAATTTAGTTAGGCGGTAGAAGCGCCGATCTGTTCAGGTGTTCCGACGTGAATGAGCAACAAAAATCAAAGTTTCGCATTAAAATATTAGTAAGTACCTAAGATAGAACCCTGGTTAGTAGGTACAATAAGATAAGGCTTGTTCGCATTAAGCTAGTGTATTAGTCTAGTAGAGAGTAATTTAGTAGCTAAAATACTCGCTACTATTCAAAAATCGTTCGCACCGTGCTTTAGTACAGTTCACAAGTGAGTAGCGTTTTGCAACATGAAGCTTCTACAACGCAATAAAATAAATAAGCTGATTACGCTTGTTTTATTTGCTTGTTTTTATAGAGCGGGGACTTAACATTCTACAAACATTCATGTTCCACATATAAAGAATAAAGAAACAAATTTTAATGTAGTATCTTCACTCCAGCGAAACGACATTTTGGCGGCAACCACAGACTAGTTAGTAAAGAGATGCGGCAACTAATGAACTCGACTAATGTGACAGGTTCGCACTCGTTTAGCCGATGAACCAGAGAGCACAGACGCGTGGTGGGGATGCTACTCGCCCGTTGAAAATAGAACAAAATGGATTGACTCGACTAAATTATTCACTAGACTACTCGACTATTTTTTTACTGTTCATACACGTCTAGTTGCTAAATTCCTCGCTACTAGACTAAATTACTAGCCTAATGCGGACAAGCCTATAGAGCCGTGGTTAGTAGGTACATGGTAGAGCCACAGGCCACAGTACCCAGTCTGGCGAAACCGTAGTACTAAGAAATAAGTGAAAGATTTGTATGAAACGGGTTTTCTATTTTATGGTGACCGAACCCGTCAAAGTAGAAAAGTATTCCATATTCAAATGGTTGCACTGACAGCACTGACTCTCTTGTTTTAGCCGTATAATATTGAAAACATGGCGGCCGCGGCCGCCATAATAGCCGCCATATTTGCACGTTTGTAATCCGTCAATGTCATATTGTCACAATGTCAGTTTAGAGACGTAGTGATTACTTACTCTGTGGATTTTGTTCCCGCCATTACACTGATAACTTACTCTGTGCCCGCCAACCCGCCATTTTACATTGTCTTTGCCAGCCATTCTGAACATAAATGTATTTATATTATATAATTTCATTCTTTTTGATTATAAATTGGACGTGTGCTAAAGCTAAACGGTATCCCTACAGTATCGCTTTTTAGTCTGATTATTAAGAAAGTTTGTAAATATACGACTAATAGTGTGTAAATGTTGTCCTGGTTGTACAGGAAGGTTTGGGTTTTTATGTTTGTGACCCAGTTTTTTACGTCCATATCCAAGGATGGATCGTGGATCCCGACCTTCCCGAGCCCAGCCGCCGCCTGATATTGATGATTGACTGGTGAGCTTAATTTCAGCGACTAAAAGACGCGTAGATAATGAAAGTATAAATCCAAACCCTCCCAAGAAGCCAAACAGCTCACAGCAAAACTCGACAGCCACTGCCGGAACCAAGCAAAGAGCGAGGGCGTGGCGTGGCGTGGCGTTCGAGGCCTTGAAGGTCTTGAAGAAATCTCAGATGATGGATTCACCACCAGCTTCAACAGAACATTCTCCTGATGCCACCCTGTGTAAGTGTTGTAAGTACATACTAAGTTTTTAAAATTGTGGAAACTTAAGTATCAAATGTTTAAAGTGGAAAATTGTAGTGTGTTGTTATGACAAATATTTTGCCATATATTTAATATTTTTACAAATAATAAATAAATAAATATTGGTGGACAATTCACACACAACACCGTCTGACCCCAACCTAAGCAAAGCTTGTATGATGGCGGCCAGATAGCTGAAATGAAATTAATGTTCTCTTGCAATTAAAGAGCAATATCTTATTGACGTGTAAATTGTACATTTTTATCAATAAAGAACTTTGACTTTAAATCCAAGAGAGTTTCAGTTGCTGGGTTCTCCGTTCATTAAACTTTACACATGGTACATAAACACTAGCTGCATGATACATTTTATTGAGTTCAAAGACCATTTTACTTTGCAACAGGATTTTTAACACATTTAAAGGGATTTTAAAGATATTTAAATTTATACAAATACAAGTCAATAGTAAATAAGTACAAGTTAGATGTCAATTTTAAATTCCACAACATTACTTAAAATCATTTAACAAAAATCAAATTCCATTAAATTAAATTCATACAATACAAATCAAATTCCATTAAATTAAATTCATACAATACAAATCAAATTACATTAAATGGAAACCATACATTTAAAATCAAATTAAATTAAAATTACACAGTGAAAATCAAATTACAACAATCTAAAATCATACAATAAGAATCAAATTATCACTACAATAAGAACCAAATTACTTACATCAAATTTAAGTCATACAGTAAAAATCAATTACATAAAAAAATATTATCTATCTGTGTTAAAATTAAATAATATTCCAAATAATATTAAAATTCCAAATCAATGTCAAAAAATAAAGAGAACTAGTAGATACTTCGATAGTATATTATTTTACATTATATTATCAGTTCCCCAATGCTGTAGAAACTATTTACTTGTTGCTACGGAACCCTTCATGGGCGAGTCCGACTCGCACTTGGCCGCTTTTATTGACGTTATTGATCAACAAAAGTAAAAAATTGCATATTTATAACATTAGTAGACATACCTTACCTTTGCCAGTTAATCTGCCACCAAACAGTAGTGCTTAATTTACTGTGTTCCAGTTTGAAGGGAAATGTTTCCAGCGAAATAACTGGGCTAAGAGATAAAACACTAATACAACGTTCCTGTATCGCAGACAATTACATGATACTTTTAAATTACAGACAAGCATGCCAGGCATCTTCAAAACCTTCCTCTGTGGTGGGTGCTGGCGATGCCATCTCAGAGGTATCATATAAGATGGCAGAGAGCACTATATCTGACACTGTGCCTGCTTCAACTTTGGGCAAGAACAAATACTTTGTAAGTAACTCAAAATATTTTTACAACTGAAATTAATAACTATACTAACACACATACTTAGAGTACATAGAGCATACCTCAAGCATTCAACATACTTCATAGATTCAAAAAGCATAGTACAGGTTATCATAATGTATATATTTCGTTGACTGGTTAGTTGCTACTAAAATCAGTGAAGTGTATTAATAGCGGTTAGTAAGCTAGCTTATTACTTTCAAAAGTGAGGCTGCTTGCTTGCTGCTAACTTGCTTCTGAAATCAATCAACTAAGCTTGCTTCTAACTTGCCTCTGAATCTAGTCAATTAACCTTGCTTCTGAATTTATTCACTAAATTTAGCCAAGTGAGCCCTTTAAGACTAATAGTTTTACTCTTGTCAAGTAACTTAAAGTAAGCAAAAGCAATGTTTTATAATTCCAGAGAGAAGTATAAGACCTGTAGTGAAGAAGGGTGAAAGTGGTACAATCTCCTGAATATGAGGTGTGCTACAATCCCCCTCAAGACTACAAATATCTACTGTTCAAACTACTCAATGGTTAGTGAATGTCACTAACGTGAATGTCATTGGTTGAGTTGGAGAAAGAAACCGATTTATTTTAGTTTAGCGACCCATTCCGGCTTCAATCGGATGTCATATAAAGAGTTATAAGACTTTTATTTTAACACAAATATATTTATTTATTTTGTTACGAGCTAGAAGTATGGGTTTAGATTAAATACACAAAAGTTTTAATTTCCATTGGGGAATACTGTTCTCTTTCCGGGTCCTTTCTCGAGCTGCACTCCCTTGACGGATACTCACTTCCTACTTATTATTCGTACTACGCTCACACATAGGGTTTTCTGCCTTCCAGTATCACTCATGCGGCGGGCCCTCTCCTTTACCCTCTTCTGTTTTCTTCTTGTGCATTATGTTCTCAAGTTTCCTCTTCTTTCTTGTTCCAATTTTTTAATACTTTTACATAAGTACTCATATGATTTGCAAATTATTTACCCAAGACATAACCCTAATGTGTTATTTGGCCCTATTGACCTTCTCCTGGATACTTGTGCAACCAAGTCTTGAAACGTCGGAATATTCTACTTATATTATAAATGTCAATGTATGGATGTTTGTTGCTCAAACACGTCGTAACGCATGAACGGAGCCGGCTGAAATTTGGAACACAGATCATAGTCTGGAAGAACACATACTTAGGCTTGTTATCCCGTGAAAATAACGGGAACGGAACTAAGCGGCACTAGATAAGCGTTAATCTGTCTACAAAAAGATATCGTGTTTTGACTAGTTAAAATATTAGTTAGTCATAACCCATTTTACATTTGTTGCAGAACCTCAAGATTCAACACACCTGGAGTCCAGATCCTTCTGCGGCGGCGGAAAATGCAGCAGTAATTAGCGATGCTTTTTATCCCGGGCAAATAACAAGAACTACGCAGGTTACACCGAAGGGCGCTGCTAGTCGTAGATAAGCGTTAATCTGTCTACTAAAAAGACATCGTGTTTTGACTCGTTAAAATATAGTGAATAAGACATAATCCATTTTACATAATATGTTGCAGAACCGTCTACAATAACACATCCGGAGGCCAGGGTAACGATTCTAAATCTATTCGGTTGCAACCGACACGGAATCTCATGTCTCGGTCTTTGTCTTATCTGTTTAGAATGACAGAGACAGGGATTGTCATTCCGATTCCGAACCATTCGGATTGCATTTAGAATTGCCACCCAGATCCTTCACCGGCAGCAGTAGTTAATTTAGCATCAAATATTTTTTATTAGTTACTATATCGTAATATAAATGAAATAAAAATTAAAAAACGATGTTGTTATTTATTTATTTAATAGTAATGTAATCGATTCGGGTTATCCGATAATAGATTTCACTAGCCATCCCTATTTTTTTTGTTATGTTGGCGACACTGGTTTGTTGAAGTTTTAGTTAGGCTAAATAACTAATATGCATGGCCAAGATTAAATTCAAAAAATAAATAGAAGTTTTAGTTAGGTTGGTATTGAAGCATTCCATGTGTTTTATACATTTGGATTGGTTCATTTTTTTAGTAGGGAGTCCCGTCTCTTATAACGTAGTGATTACTTACTCTGTGACAGTACCTATAAAGAAATTTAATAGACTGTGGTAGAGTTGTAAAGCGAGGGAAAGACTCCACCATATACCTAAACACGATAAATAGATAAAAGTGTAGTGAACCTCAAGTTGCAGTGTCTGCCTCTGGTAACCCTGTTGTCTAAATAAGCCGTGGTGCTCTAATGTGGCTAGAGTGTAGGTACAATTCACGATCGTAAAGTTGTAGGTTCGAATCCCGACTGCACTTCTGACTATCTTTCCAAATGCATATGTACAAGTTAGTCTTCAACGCTGGCTTCGATGGTAAATTAAAACATCGTGAAGAAACCGATAGATTCAAGAAAGACCCGTCCCCCCCAACCCGCACTAGGACGCCGTGGTGGATTATGACTTTAACTCTAGTGTGAGAGAAGGTCCCTAATCCCAGCGGTGGGAACGTTTAGTGGGCTTTTTTTGCAACCCTGTTCATGAATGTTGGGTACTCGTTACCTGCGGCACAGGATAGCGCGTGGGCAGGTCGCAGAACTGTCGGATGAGGATGTCGGACATCTTGGACTTAACGCAGTGATCGTTGAGCCAGCAGCCCTCCTGCAGTTGTCCCGTGTGCATGTGGTAGAACCGGCCCAGGCCGTGTTTCAGTCCGCCCTCCCAGTGGCCTTCGTAACGGTTACCGTTCTCTGTAAACATATTTACAGCTGTAACGACCCCGGGATAGAGGCTCTTGAGTCGGACTGGGCTGACTAATTGACTATAGGTAATAATTAAACGTGAGCTACCCGTGTATTTATTTAAAATATCTTTACAAAGGGTTACGGTAACATAAATATGGTCGTAACGGGATTGCGGATGATCACCTGCTAAAGTGTAGGTACACTTGTCTCTTAAAGAGGCACAATAACAATGACTGTTCTGAATGTACCTACCTAGTGAGTTATTTGACTGATTGATTTGTTTACATCCATGTTTAAAATATCAGGGCATAATTATGACAAAACACTGTTGGTTTAAACCTAATTCAACAGCAATGAAGTTTGAAGTAACTTTCACTTGCAACTACTTGTACCAGCGACAGCCCAAGCCGAAGCTCGACCGTCCCTCGCGCTAATCGTTAAACGATACCTACATAGCGATAGAGTATTGGAGTAGGTACCTACTCGTTGAATACGGTGAGATAAGGTTAGTAGCGCCTAGTGCCCTAGCCCTAAGTTCAGTAAATAATACAAATCAATAGAAGCCAACCGGCATGGTCCTTAAAAAAATCTAGGTACTTGCAATAAAACAAGACGCGATTAGCTAACCTTGCACAAACATGCCCAAGCCGTCCTTCCGGTTCTTGCTCCAATACCCGACGTAGAACGTTCCATTAGTGTACCACATCTTGCCGTACCCGTGCCGCTCGCCGCGTCTCCAGAACCCGAAATACACGTCTCCGCTGGCGAAGTACCACCAGCCGACGCCCTCGGGCTTCCCGCGCACCCACTCGCCTCGGTACTCGAGGGAGTACGTACCGTTCGGCTGCCGGTGGCTTAATGTACCGAATCCATGACTAAAAACATAAAATAACACCGATATATGAAAATCGTTTGCAGTGCCGGATTAAATTAAAATAACTTAATGGCATGAGCAATATTAATGTGTATACATCAATGTGTTCCGGTTTGAAGGGCAATGTTACCAGATATATTAAAGGGCAGAGTGATAAGTACGTCTAATACCTATCTCTGGGTGATGAGCGCAGTGCAGTGCTAGGTATTGATTTGGACTCTAACTTGGATGTTCTAGTAACTGCGTATCTAACACTGATGTTAAGGGCAGGCCTGTTGTCTACTATCAGGCACATGTCCTGCTCATACCGTAGCCCTTTACTAAAAAAAAGATCGCAATGCAGTAATTAAGGTTCTGAAGAGGCCCCTTCTGAAGTTTTCAGGACAGAATAAATTTGATAAAATTAAAAATGTGTGTTAGAAGGTATGTTTAGTAAAACCAAAACAGTATTACATCCTTCATTAAACTAGGTTCGTACCTACCTAGTTTAATGAAGGATGTAGGTGATACTGTTTTGGTACCTACTCGCCAGATAATATTGAAAAAACAATTCTAATTTTTCAATATTATAGTCTCTCATAACAAACAAAAAGTACAGAACTTTCCATGTTTTTGCAAGAGTTAAAGAAACATTATTATCATAGATGCTCGTAGTTAAGAGTTCGCCCTATTAGTTAATGTAAACATAACTCACCGGAAGCCATTGTACCAATCCCCTTCGTAAAGTTTTCCTTTTATCGTCAGGAAAAAACCTTTACCTGAAATTACATTTAGATATCATCCAGCATGATAAAAAATTTAGATTCTGCCTTACTTCATACTACATTTATTTATACGCAATACGCATATAAGCAGAAATAGCTCACTTCATGGTGCAGTACCTAAGGCCCTATTTTATCTATACCTACTATCTATTAGGTATAGGTTTACACTTGATCACCATCTCAATGGATGTAAAGAGATGAGGCGGTCTACGATGGAACGTCCTTATCTAGAAGAAGCCGATTCACTTTCATAAACATCACACCAATCAGTTGCACCCTCTCCCAAATGTATCCGATAAGTTAGCAATTTTGCAACGATGTTCAAGACTTTGATATTTATCTTTTTCGAACAAGGGTGACGTTGCCTTTTGACACGTCTCTCGATCGATTTCAGATACTCCACCCTCCAGCCGATACTTATCCGTTCCAACCTAAAAGTGCGAACATACCTACAAGACTGAATCTGTGATTTAATTGATACGTGTTTTGACTTAAGTATATTGCACCTACCTGCCTTGAACTTACGGCTGGTCTAATCTGGAGAACGGCTACTCCCGATCCGGAGACCCCGGGTTCAAAACTACACGCACCAGTCTTTTCGTAGTCATGTGCGTAATGCCGCTACCTTAAAACGGTGAAGGAAAACACAGTGAGGAAACCGGCATGTACCTACCTAGAATCTTTCGAAGTCATGTGCCATCCACCAACCCGCACTAGGCCAGCGTGGTGGATTATGGCCTTGACTCTCTCCTTGCGAGAGAAGGCCCCGAGTCCCAGCAGTGGGAACATTTAGTGGCTGCTTATGTTGATGTATGTTGTACCTACTTTATACCAATATACATTGATCAGAATATAGGATCAGTGGTGGACTACCTTCCTTCTTATCGTTCCTCCAGTCCCCCTTGTATCTGTCGAAGCGAGAGGTAAATATAGCGTGGTGGAAGCCGTTCTTTATCGCTTTCTTCTCTGCGGCTATCAAAAGAGGCGTAAATGTTCTGGGTTTGTGATACAGAGGCATATTTTGGTCATAGTTATAAGATAAACATCACAGAGTAAGTAGGGAAATAAACATTATTTGACAATCCAGACTTGAGAAGTTTGATAAACGTTGTCCAGTGACTTCCATAATGCGAAGGTGTTTTAAAAAAGTTTTACATTCACTTTAAATTCCAATAAGTATCTATGTATTCTATATAAATATGCATCCCACACTTTGAGGATTTAACTATCTACCTATTCTTAGTTTCTGAGATCCCACATGTAACATGCAGGTACAATATTTATGTAAGTATTTAAATCGGTAACTATGTTTGTTTGTATGGCAGCTTTCAAAAAACTAGATGAAATCCATGTCACACTATTCCACAATGTTTGAAAATTCGAATTTTCAACCTAATGTATCTCGCCTACTCTACATGCTGTGCTGAGATATGGACGCTTATACAGGAGGCTAAACGCGACATCAGAGTACCACTGAGAGTGGTGAAGAGTTCTAGGTATTCTCGGCATCAGACTACAAGATAGCAAGATACAACATGCCTGCCACATAACAGCACAGTGACACATAGCTATTGGAACATGAATAGTCCAAGTCATTACCTAGCACTGCACTGCGCTCGTCACCCAGAGATCTAAGATATTACATCTCTAAGCCCAGTAATTTCTCTGGAAACATTGCCCTTCAAACCGGAACACAGTAACGCTTACACATTACTGCTTGACGGTAGAATAACTGGCAAAGGTGTGGTACTTCCCCAGGCGGACTCTGCCAAGAGTCCTACCACCACTCAATCCGAAATACCGAGATCCGACGGAGAACGCACGCTCGGGATATCGGAACTACGATAATGCAGCTAAAGTGGAGTTAGGAGGGACATGTTGATAGACGCGATGATAACAAATGGAGTAGGGTTGCAACCGAGTAGTGGCTGACACTAGGTAAGCCGAGTGTAGGAAGTCCAGCTGCAAAATGGATCGACGATATAATCTTTATCGCGGATGGACTGGAATCTATACCCAGCAATGACTATAAATATTCGAAAATAAAAGTATCTATGTATATAAATTCTGTACTTTTACTTAAGATAAGATTACAATTGTACAGTTGTAAATTGCCATGCCCTTACAGGGTAAATGCTCAGCTTACTTCGTCAGCATTGTTTTATGCAATAAATGATTGATTGTAAAAGCAGATAAATAACGCCGTGGATGATGATGATGTTTATTAACTTCGAGTGACACTGCTGCATACATAGCAATGCCTTAACTGCGTTGCAAAATGCGTTGCCCGAGTGGGTGTTCCATGTTCACGTTAGAATTCTAGTGCCTTCAAATCAACAAGTAAGCTCGTTCCGTCGCACCATCATGACGAGGTGATAGAAAAGTGTAGCTTATCATTAAAAGCTATTTACCTAAATCCTCTAAATGATATAGCTGCGCCTTGCGGCAACAGCGGCGTCAGCGTCAAGAGCTCTGTGCCATTTATGGTATAGAGCTCTTAAGGTTAGTACTCACATACGGTATTACTCGATCGAGCTAAACTGTCGAGTAAAAACCATGGCATTGGCTTTCGTCCACACATTGAGCATTGATCTATCGAGTGAGGCGCACCGTTCAGTATTCACCGACCGTTCGAGCCAAAGGATGTCTGTGCAACAAACTAGACGGTGGCTATATTTAGCAAGTCTCACTAGTGCTTTTTAAGAAAATCAAAGAAAATGAAAAGAAAAAACGTAAAAGAGGTACTGGGTTAAACTCGTAAATCCATTTCTCTTAAAAACACGTGTTTCAATCACGATAAACAATACTAATACTAGGCTCGCCTCGAGCCACTCGCAGTCACGTACACATGTACGAGTCAAGATTCACGGCTCGCTTCGAGTAGGTTCGAAGGAAATTACTTTCATTTAATTTCATCGAGCCAGCTCGGTGCGAGCCTTCGAGCTGTGAGTTTTGCGGTCCACACGTTGATTTTTACTCGACTTCGAGTAAAACTATCGAGTAATACCGTATGTGAGTACTGACCTTAAGACATTGATCGTATTTTATGTGACAAAAGCGTAAGGAGCCCACTAAACTTTTTCTAAATATAAGTAGATAAAACGTTTGCGTATTTGTTCTTCCAAACTATAATTTAACTGTGATCCAAATTTCACCCTGATCCGTTCAGAAGTTACGACGTGATGATGCAATGAACATCGAAACATTCAAACTTTCGCATTTACAGTATTATATAGGAGGATTGATTTAATTAATTAGTAATTATTCGTCGATTAGACGATGCAATAACCCAATGAATAAATACTTAACGAAATGAAACTAGTTACACTCCACTGCCGTAAATTCGCTAGCGAGAAATAAAACACATGATCTTAACTAATCAATGTATTGCAAACTACAGACATTCACATATTCCCGTGTGCTTTCTTCAGCCCCCGACTGTACTCCACCAGCTGTTGGTAATGTTCTCTGAACCCTTGCAGCGCCAGTTCTTGCTGACTCTTCATCGTGGACGTGGTGGCGATGTACTTCTCGATGCATTCCACGCATTTGTTGTCCAACTCGATGTCTTGTTCGGTGAGGTGATCCGGTTTCGTTAGCTGGATTGGTGTGGACAGGATCTGAAAATACATAAAATATGACACACATTTATAGTGACAACGACATCAGCAATTGAGCAGTTAATTAAATGTTCCCACTGCTGGGACTCAGGGCTTTATCACGCAAGGAATCCGCCTGGGGAACTATCATACCTTTGCCCACCCACTCACCCACCAAGCAGTGCATGATCTGATAAGAAGAGCAATGTGTCAAGATAAATTACAGGGTATGTATCATTTCACTTGTTGTTGTTGCTTAACATCAGGCAACTGTTTGTCTCGTCACTCTATTGCTCTCTACTATGAAAAAAAATGGCAGTCTTAGAAACTGCCGATAGAAGTGATAACTTTCAGAATTTTATAGCTTACTTTGGAGACTACGCGAGTGAAACCGGAGGGCGTGGCCATAAGTATGACCATCTAGAAATGCTGACGAATTTCTAGATGGCCAATGGCCATGGTCCCGAGTTTATACGAAGATTTCTTACCATTATACCGAGCGTGACGCTAGAATTCAATTCACAGACCACGAAAAATCAGTCTATTGCGCGCCAAAACAACAAGTGGCTTTTGGACCTATTATGTTGTAAATTTTTGCACCTAGCTATAAGATTCTCTAACTTAATAAAATAAAAGAAGTTTTCACTTCAAAAAGATGTGGTGTCATGGACTACCAGGTAGGAACGTAATTCCTTCGCATGACAGAAGCAACTCAATTTGTAAAAAAAAAAACAATTTTATTATTTTTAGTACGATCATCTGAAAAATGAAGTAGACAGCACAGGTGAAGGGCAGTTTTTACGAGTCACTTCTGTTACATTTTTTCTTACGGTTATAGAACAGAAGATATGGTAAGTCTACCATATTTTCTGTGGTACCAGCTCAGGTAACACACGTACCTCAGTGAGCAGCGGTCGCGCGCCGGCCGCGCCCCCGCGCACCTCTCCCCGCAGCGCGCTCAGTAACACACGTACCTCAGTGAGCAGCGGTCGCGCGCCGGCCGCGTCCCCGCGCACCTCTCCCCGCAGCGCGCTCAGTAACACACGTACCTCAGTGAGCAGCGGTCGCGCGCCGGCCGCGTCCCCGCGCACCTCTCCCCGCAGCGCGCTCAGTAACACACGTACCTCAGTGAGCAGCGGTCGCGCGCCGGCCGCGTCCCCGCGCACCTCTCCCCGCAGCGCGCTCAGTAACACACGTACCTCAGTGAGCAGCGGTCGCGCGCCGGCCGCGCCCCCGCGCACCTCTCCCCGCAGCGCGCTCAGTAACACACGTACCTCAGTGAGCAGCGGTCGCGCGCCGGCCGCGCCCCCGCGCACCTCTCCCCGCAGCGCGCTCAGTAACACACGTACCTCAGTGAGCAGCGGTCGCGCGCCGGCCGCGCCCCCGCGCACCTCTCCCCGCAGCGCGCTCAGTAACACACGTACCTCAGTGAGCAGCGGTCGCGCGCCGGCCGCGCCCCCGCGCACCTCTCCCCGCAGCGCGCTCAGTAACACACGTACCTCAGTGAGCAGCGGTCGCGCGCCGGCCGCGCCCCCGCGCACCTCTCCCCGCAGCGCGCTCAGTAACACACGTACCTCAGTGAGCAGCGGTCGCGCGCCGGCCGCGCCCCCGCGCACCTCTCCCCGCAGCGCGCTCAGTAACACACGTACCTCAGTGAGCAGCGGTCGCGCGCCGGCCGCGCCCCCGCGCACCTCTCCCCGCAGCGCGCTCAGTAACACACGTACCTCAGTGAGCAGCGGTCGCGCGCCGGCCGCGCCCCCGCGCACCTCTCCCCGCAGCGCGCTCAGTAACACACGTACCTCAGTGAGCAGCGGTCGCGCGCCGGCCTCGCCCCCGCGCACCTCTCCCCGCAGCGCGCTCAGTAACACACGTACCTCAGTGAGCAGCGGTCGCGCGCCGGCCTCGCCCCCGCGCACCTCTCCCCGCAGCGCGCTCAGTAACACGGCCTCACGCAGCGCGCCGCCTTGCACCAGCTCCAGCATCAGTCCGTCGCTGCTGTCGTGCCACGACAGATAGAACGCCAGCGGACCGAAGTGCCGCGTCGATCTGAAAAATGAAAAAAATGTATGTACTTAACCGCAAGGTAAAAAAAAAGTGAAAATTAAAATAAGAAACAACTATACAAAACTTTTGAATCATTATGTTCCCTGTGACCCTCCCCCCTCTTCGGACTGTGCTGTGATCTTAGCTGCTAAACTTTTCTGAGCTATGTATTACAAAACCTGAGTAAGTCATATTTCACAGTGATGTTTGCACATTAGTGCTGTAGTATTTTAAGCCGTGTTACATACCTCAGTAGGTCGTATTTCCGGTGTGCGTCGAGGCACTTTTAGGCCAGCTCATTGTTACCGCACGCACGCACGGTCCAGTGCGAACTCAATCCTTCTCTGTGTTACCTTGCACATCACTGCTGTGATATTTCATGCTGTATTACCTACCTGAGTAGGTCGTATTTCCGGTGCGCGTCGAGGTGCTGGTAGGCGAGGCTGACAGCGCGCTGGTAGGCCGGCTCGGCTGGCTCGTACTGCACGCACGCGCGGTCCAGGACGAATTCGTACTCCTCGCGGTCCAGGAGACCCAGGAACAACTCCTCGTCGGAGAACATCCGCGGCTCGCGGGTCTTGCGCCCCTCCAGGGGGAAGTACACCTGTCATCATACACAATAGGCATGATAAATAAAACTCAAAAGTCAAAGGAAAAACTAATTAGTCCAGCAGTTAGATTATCAAAGAATATTGTACAGTGTACACATATTTTTTCTCTTGTTTCATGAACAAAAAATGACGAAGATACAGTGCTTAGATGTATCGAGTGACGTAACGTCTATTTACGATTTGTATGATGATGTGACGTCACAAGAGTCTCTGGAAGTTTGATGATCTGTATCTTTGTAGGTTACTCCAAAAACAGCAAAAATCTTTTTTCTTTTCTTTTTTCTGTTTTCTAAAATCTACACAGATGAAAAAGCAGAGTAGATACTAAATATAATAATGTTAGTTCATTAATCACCTGGTTCAGCCTCTTTCTGATATCATGGTCACAGCTGCGCAATGTTCCATCGGGATCCCTGAAAGTTGAAATTTTATTGGTGGTTGGTATGGTTTGATTAAGTTTCTACACAGCTAGCTAGCATCATCAGGCATTCACTTTGATAAAATATTACACAAATATGTGTAGGATTCCATAAATTAAGGTCTAAAACTATTTATCTTTGCCCTGTCACTTTTTAGTGTTATTGTCTTTTGCATTACCCTTGAAACTAGCAATAATGTTTGTACATTACTGCTTGGCAGTAGATTAAGGTGCGGTACTTACTACCCCCTTTTTAAATTATGTTGTATGCAACATATACAAATTACTGCAATCATTCATAATTATTACATTGTCATTGTTCTTGCTTTTAATGGTTGCTATATAATATTTTGATGCAGTTTACTCATGAACTGCATCAAATATAAGGGACTGCCTTCAGCAAATAACCAAACAGAAAATGTCATAATTATTAATTATACTCGTACAGTGAATACTCATGTTGGTTTAAAACTATGTCCAGAATAGTTACATACCTTTGTACGATGAGTCTATGCTGATTGTCTACACCGAAAGTGATGTCTGTGAACAGGTATGTTGCGGAGTCATATCCAACTAAAGCTGGGTCTTTAGATAGCACGTCATCTATGGGCTTTTGAACCTGGAAAATATTACTTTTAATAAAGTAAATATGTAATGCAATCAGACAACAATGCAACACAAATTTAACTAATTGTTATCAATGTCAAAGTTTTGGGTGTACATTTGACTATCAAAAATTTAAATAAAAATAGCAAATACAGTGTAATAGACTACAGGCCCGTGAACCACTGTATGGTTTGAACTGTATGGAACCAATGCCGTACAAAATCAAATGACCAAATGTACTCTGTAAATCACTTGTACTCTGTAATTTTTTCCAACAAACTAATAATTAAAAAGATAAAATTTATAATTTTTATAGTTTCAATACCTCTTCCATTAACCATATCCATTATTTCGCAATGCCATACAAAAATCATTGGACAAGGAGAAATGATCGAGGATTGCAACCCCCCCTCTTCAATTGCACTCAGTTGGACAGCTTACAAGTGACGGCTTAGTGCTGAATCTTAATACTTTACACCCTTCTATCATCCTACATAGGTCTCCTGGTGGTTCATTTGACCCGTAAATTTTGTTCACGGGCCTGTAGTCTATAAGTTTTTTGTAACAAATCTTTACATAGTGTTTATTTGGAATTTATAATTCAATATTGTTATCATCATACAATACAGAGTGAGTGTGATGTTACATAAAGTGTAATTTATTTGTATACTACACAATTATTATCAAGCAAGTAAACTAATCCAAGTCAAGGAACTCTGTTGTGTCAAGGAATAATGTTATATGGCATTCACAATTCAAATGAGCGACTTTATTCATTAGAGCTAACACTACAGAATAAATAGGAACAGTGTCTGTTCAAGTTCTAGTGTCTGTGACATGAGAACACATATTTGTGTTCATCATAATTTGTCTTGGGAGCTCTGGCAACAGCAACAACTTTTTAAGGTATAATAAAACAAACAAATAAAGCAAAGATACTTAGTCAGTATTTACCTGGACAACTGGGGGCATTTGTAATAATCTGTCGGCTTTCTCATTGGCTTTTGTAATCTCTGCTTGTAACTCTTCATCAGTTAAGAACTTATAGGTAGGGGTTTTCAGCACAGGCAGGCCACTGTTAGTTCTCTTACGAAACACTTTGTTGAAGTCCGGCCTCGTTAGTCTTTTTAGCAATACTTGCACATTTGACGAGAAAAACTTCGGAGCTGGGTCTTCGACACCATCTGTGGGATATTATTTTGTTTTAATTTAGTACTTCAGAATTGACGAAATATAAGAATATTGTGAATGTTTATGTTTACTTACCATACAGAGAAGGTACTAAACTCAGTTGTCGACAAGAAACTACCAATAACTGAGTTTCATTATGCCTAGTAATAATGTTTCTAATATTGTTATGACCTAACTTACGAAATAAAATAGACATCGCTATTTAATTATTTTCTCAATCTCAAATGCAAACCTAACCTAAAACTCCTAAAAGTAAAATTCTAAAATTCGTAATTTAATTGACAATGACAGTCTTCTTGTATCTCAGTATATTGTTCTGTGTTCTTCAATCAGTCAATCACTTCAATGTTCGTTTTTTTTTATCCATTGGCTTGCTTTTCAACTTTTAATAATGCTAGATTTCTAGCTGGCTAAACCGGGATTTCATCGGTTTTCCACAACAAAAAATCTTATATAGCAAGAAATTCACCTTAAATATTTTATTCTGTGGCGTAACGTTCAATCATTTTGATTGTCATTAGCAGTGTGGGAGTGTGGCAACATTCTGTCAATGTCAAAACAAGAAATACCTACCGAGTTTATTTTGTTTGTATTTTAAAAATTTTATTAATTGCGTTGATAATTATGTATATCCGAGTATTCAATTACTGCGCTTCATAAACAGAAGTAAAACCCACATCATAATGGCGAAAAGAAAATGTGGTGTCAACGATATCATTTATGAATTAGACAATGATGATACGCTCAGTAGTGAAGATGAGGTTAAGGAACCCAAAATCATTCGTATTGGAGAGAATCGCAATCCCAATGGGATCCAAAGAGATTCAAATACTCAGGTTAAAGCTATAGAAATTATTGATATCGATAGTTCTGTAGAAAGAATCAACGATCCGCTTACACCCGAAGGTATACAGAATGGAGGGAAAAGTCCAATTGAGTTTATAGTCGTAGATGAAGTCTCTGAAACAGCTAGCCCAAGTATATCACCGTCTAAACTCAACAAGGACAAAAAGTATAATAATTCGGATATTGTTTTCGAAGAAGACATCATAGTTGACTCTCCAGCATCTAATAGCGACCTTGGTGTGGTGGGCTGCGAGAATAGGACTCCGTTAGTAACTGTGAAGTTTAGGGACTGTAAGCTGGCCATGAATTACAAGAAGCAGATAAAGGCTTTCATGTTAAACTTGATAAAGCTCCATGGGAATCCACTGGACTCTGATAATGACACTGACTTGGAACTGGATATCTGGCCCGAAGATTTGGAGGATTATGAGGAGCCGGAGAAACCTGCTGATGACTTATTCTTCGTTGACACTGATCCCAATGATGATATGCCCATAGAAATACCATCCTACAGTCAAGTAAGGCCAATAAAACATTTGTATTTTTTTAAGTATTTTTACTTTTTTAGTATAACAGATCTAAATTGTATAATTTTAGATTTGTTTATTAAATCAGTAATTTTAAATGGGTAGATTCTATTTTGAAATAAAATATTTTTTTTTTCTTACCTGTTAAAACGATCTTGTTCTGTATCAGCTCTGCTCTGACAATAAATTTACATTCCAGAATGCTTCTCTGATTAGTCACCCGCTAGTCAAGGAGCCAACACCACCACCCATGATGAGGCGGAAAGGGCCAATTTGTTTCAACTGCAACGGGAATCATACCATGAGGGAGTGCAAGGAGCCCTTAAACAATGCTCGGATTGCAGAGAACAGGAAAGCTATGGTGAAAAAAGGGTTAGGATTTTTATTTACCATTAAATATAATTATTTCCTAAGTAAAATAGTTCATTTATTTATTAATAATAGGCGAGCAGTATTCGCTGATATGCCTATATTTCAGTGTTGAAATAGCTAATTATAGGTAATCCATTAAAATTGAATTGTATTTCGCTATTTATATATTATACTAGCGGCCCATTCCGGCTGCGCTTGGATTGTCATTTAATTAAAGACTTTCAATCGAAATAAAAACTATCCTATCTCTCAAGTTGGACCAGACTGCTAACACTGTGCCAATTTAATTTCAAATCGGTTAGGTAGTTTAGGAATCCATCGCGGACAAACATTGTGACAGGAGATTTATACATATTGATTAGCCCAGTTTGTTCTTGAAAGAGTTCAACTACTTTGCTGAAATAATATCTTCAGGCAACCTGTTCCATTTGTAAACCACTCTGTTGCTGAGCATTGCTGAGGAGTAAACATAGTCCCAAGGATATAATTTTCATATTTTTTTTTTCTTGATCCCATGTGGAGATAATTTTTACTGTTACTGTCATTGATGGACAGTGTGTCTGTTTCTGTTTTGTTTATCCTGTTAATCTGATTGCTTTGAAGTGAAAAAGTTTCTTACTTTTTGGTAAGAGATAAAGTTATGTCCTAATATCCTAAATCTCACTGATGCTTATATAACAATATAGCATCAAGAGCGGGAACGGAACAGCAGAGAGGGTTGTGCATGATAGATGGTTTTTCAGTGGATGAATTCTTGTAATACCCCGTTTACATGATTCCAGTCCAGTGACCGAATCCAGCGCTGGATTGCTTACTGGAATAATGTAAACCGGCACTGGAATGCATTGGCACTGGATTGATGCATTCCAGTGCCGGTTCCCATTATTTCAGTAAGCAATCCAGCGCTGGATTCGGTCGCTGGACTGGAATAATGTAAACGGGGTATTAGTTTGCATCAGTGACTTGTATGTTAGCTATACAGGTGACATATTCTGCAGGTACTTCTATGCAATAATTATTAATTTTAATTGAATGTCTAAATTAGACTACTACAATTCAAAAAGTAACAGTAAAAGAAAAGGTACTCATTAAAAAAATTAAAAGTATTGGTGTACGTTTTTTTAAATAATTTCACAGATTTATAAAGTATCATTGTGCATCATTTCAGCCGTTACCATGTAGAAGATGAACAGAAATACGGTCACTTAATGCCGGGCAGGATATCCGGTAACCTGCGGCACGCTCTGGGCCTGAAGAGGCACGAGCTACCGCTGCATATTTACCGCATGAGGCATCTCGGTTACCCACCAGGCTGGCTCGAAGAAGCCCGGATCTCACACTCTGGGATCACATTATTTGATTCATCTGTAAGTTTCTAGTTTTATTTAAAACTAGCAGTGCCCCAGGGTTTCATCTGCATAGTCCCCGATCCCGTTATTTATTCGGGATAAAAAGTAACAAACATACTAAAAACTTGTGTTTATAATATTAGTAGGACTTTGGCCACCACAGGCACAAGGATCAATGCTTTTTGTCAGAATTAACATTTATCTGGCAGTATTCTTGATTTATCATATCTATATCATGATTATAGAATGCCTAAAACAAAATTGGTTATGAAGAAATGAAAAGAAAAAGAAGAAGACTAAGCAGTTGACTATATTTTTTTTTTCATTGCATAAATTAAAACTAAAACAAATTGTTTTGATAGACTTATTGCTTGCCTCTTGAAGAGACCAGTTTGTAATGGTTTAACTTTTTAAATGTTTTGTATCATATTATTTTACCTGGAAACAGCAATAAAGCTTTATTATTATTTGTAAAATGATTTGCTAATATCTAGCTCCTGTTTTCAGGGCCAGGCGACGTTAGACCCTGAAGATGAAGAGGGTGAGTTAGTGGAGCCGGGCTGCAAGGACAAATACGACATCAAGAAGATCCACGACTTCCCCGGGTTCAATGTACCTGCCAGCTCGCGATATAAAGAGGTACAGTTCGCTCGCGGTACAGTTGTATTCGCCCTCTCCCATTCTATCCCACAACCTGACAAAGTTGATGTCAAAGTTCTTTATTCATAAATGTACAATTTTGTTTTTTTTTAATAACATTTATAGGTTTACACTTGACCGCCATCTCGCTTGATGTTAAGCGACGATACTGTCTACGATGGAGCGTGTTTACCTAACCGACTACACATTGAAACAATCTACACATCAATGTTGTCGACGACACACAAAATTCAAGCGCCACCACTTCAAAGACGAATTACCTCACGTTTGATATGGTCGGTCTAATCCGACTAGAATCAGTGCGAAAAGGGGGAGACGCGGGCGAAACTCGAGGCGAATTGGACCGAGCAAGTCGCACATGAGTTACACGTTTACCTAACTATATATGTATAACAATAGGGTATCGGACTGGGTCAAAAATAAACCATTGTGGCCTATTGACTAATAATAGGCTACAATTCTATAAAAAGTAATTGGTCGGTCAGTTAGATTACTAAAGTATATTGTACACGTATTTTTTCTTTTGTTTCACAAACAAAAAGTACGGTGCGCAGAAGTTTCGCGTGATGTTACTCGCGGATACGATTTTTACCCAAAAGTGACGCCACGACCCCTTACTTTGGAAGTTTGATGATCTTTATCTTTGTGGGTTTTTAATAATTTGATAAAACAAAAAATATGTGTCTTATATTTTACCATGATCTGGCTGACCGACTAATAAAATTAGAATGGTTTATTTTTGACCCAAAATTACCTACTCATACTCGATGCAATAACATATTGTCTCCATTGCCGTCCGTGTTGAAAGTGACGCGTTTTTCCCAGGAAGCGCACGCGCTGGACCTGAAAGATTCTCCCCTGAAAGAGGATTATAAGTATCGTATAACGTAGTATTTTCAAAGTAATATATGCTTTGTAAAAGAAGGCTCAACTTCAAACTCCAAGAACAATCCTTACTCAATCCTGGGTACAGCACCTGATTGGATTATTTTAATGGACACGTATAAAAAGCACTATAAAATCCCAGAGGATGTGGGTGTTTCGTCATCCAGACTGGACATTTTCCATTTTTCTAGAGCTACGAAACGCATAGTCCTTGAAGAACTTACCGTACGGTGGGAAACTAATATACCTAAAGACCACGCGATGAAACAAAATAAGTATTACGACCTTCTAAACGAATTAACAAAAAACGGCATACCAGCAAAATCTCTCTATAACCTGCTGAAAGACCTTGGCTTGTCCAGAAGTGCAGTAGGTTCTATACTAGAACGAGTATCTAAAGCGTGCAGCTTTAGATACTTGTTCTAGTAGGTAGGTTCATATCAGAATTGGCTGGGCAGGGAGAGAAACGCGAGTAGTGAAGGTGAGTGTTGATGTACGTCGGAAAGGGGCCCCTTAACCTACGCCCGAGTCATTAGCCTCGGGACCTACTCGGGATTTCTCTCTCTGCCATACTATGGACCCGGCACCCGCAAGGTGAATCCATGGAATGTTAAGAAGTTCGTCTCTCTCTCTCTCTACCAGGAAGCGCACGCGCTGGGCCTGCCGCCGATATCTGATGCGGACAGCAAGATGTCCATGCTGACAGTGTTAGCCCCCAACGCCATGCAAGCCTACAAGCGGAAGAAACTCGCGCTGTTCCCCGCTCGGCCCGGGGACGCCGCCGGCGCCGGCGCCGCCGCTGAGATGGACATCGACAGTGGAGACGGTATTATACCAGCTGCCAAGCTTAATTTAAATCAAACCAAAGCTAGCTGCCGTTTCATTAGCAGCCTGGCCTGCTTGCTAAATAGCACCACTTGAGTAGTGGCCTGAATGATGTTAACAATTTTACGGAATTGCTTTTATTTTGAAGATTGACGCTTGTTAAACATAAAAACAAATTTAAAGTATTAGTATTTTCGATGAGTAGGCAAATAATGAATAGTAAAGTAATTTTGAAATTTCCCGCTAAAACACTAACGGCTGGCATGACGTCACTAAACGCAAAACATTAGTCGCGATTCATGACTGTATGTCCATGTTATGTGTTTTCTTATTTTTACTTGAATACAAACAATCAAAATAGTCGTCACTAAGATCGCAACGTCTAATAAAAATACAGAGAAGTAAACAGTCTAGTCAGTTTTCGATAGCTTGTTTTGCGGTTAGTGACGTAATAAGCCATATTGGTGTTTGTAGTCACGTGACAACAGATTAAAAATATACCATTTAAAAATACTTATAATAAATTTACCGTGTAATATTAACTCATAAAAATGTGATTTTCGATATTCTGTGAACAAACAAACTATCATACAATTAACACCAAACATTAATTTGTGATTAGTTTTAACATCCCTATTGACTGAATAATATCATCGTTTGTTACAACATTTAATGAACTGGCTGTCCAGTAGCTCTTGAGATTAGTGTATTCAAACTAAAAACTCTTCAGCTTTATAATATTAGTGAAGGTATTGTGGCTTATACTAATGAGTTTTTTTATAAATTTCCAGAGGCGCTGGACTTCCCCTCCCAACCCCCGCTACCGGACGACGCGCCGCCGCCGCCGCCCCCTCCCCCCGACGCGCCGCCCCCGCCCGACTCCCCCCCGCCGCCGCCACCCCCCACCCCCTCCAGAAGACATCACCCCCCAACAAAACCCAACAACGAAAACAAACAACGAAGCAAATTCCAAAGAGAAAGAAGCAAGCGATAAACCCAATACGGACAGCGATGATGACTTGGAAGTCGTGGAGGTGATGAAAGTCCGTGACATTCCCATCCCTAAAATGGATATTATAACTATTGATGTGGATGGGGTAAGTTTTTTGATCTTTTATGGTTAACTGCAATAGAATAAGTACTTCTTTGTATCCCCACTGCTATGATTTGAATTTGAGTTAATGTCATAATCTACCAGGCTTACAAAATGTAGGTTTGCGAATGACACGTCCTCGAGAGAATGTTATTACAATAAAATCATTACTTTGATGTTGTATATTGTTTGCAGGATGTTTCCGAACCGGAAAGCGGACTCCCGAGTCCTAGTCTGGACGACCTCGAACAGAAAAAGCGTCTATTACTAGATGCGCTGGACACTGATGTACCCACTGGGGATAAAACTGATGTCACTCAAGACCATGACAATAAACCCAGCGACGTTGAAGAAAAAGATGAGGCAATGGTTGTTGAACCTGTAGAAACAATCGATGTTGATAATGAAGACGGAAGTCAAACTGCAGAAGATACAAGTGTCGTGGAAGTTGTTGATGAAAAAGTTGACAGTTCAAACGAAAAATCTGTCAGTGAAGAAGCAGTTGAGACGAAACCAGCTGCCACTGAACCAGTAGTTGATAAACAGACTGGTGAAAATGTAGATAGTGACAAGGTAGATGTTGATAAAATGGTTGGTGAGAAACCAAATGTTGAAAATGTTGTTATTGAGAAACTTTCTTCGAACGACAAATCAAATGACAGTGAAGTACCAAGTACGGGAGACAACATTCAAGGCACAATTGAACCTGCTAACGCAACAGCTAGCACAAGTTTGCTAGAGAGCACCCCAAAATCAAACGAAGCTAAAAGTACAGAAATAGACGTTCCCAGAACACCAACGTCTTCAATGGGTCTCGTACGAGGCACAGAATACGGGACTCCAGTTATAAACGTCGCGTCGCCGTACGTAAAGTTACCGAGTGACGACAAATTCGCAAAAGACATCTGCGATGTCATCAACTTTGAAAACTTACCAAATTCCATAGGCAAGTACAAGAAGATAAGTACACTATTGAAGAAAGTCAAAAGCGAAGTGGACAGGATACAAGAGTCATGATACAAGGACCGCTTCACTTGAAGCGGCTTGAGATAATGTATAAGATTTTAGAAGCACTTTTACTAAGTCATAAATGTATTTTTGTATGGAGTTGTTGCTGTTGCATTTTGGATGGCGACGCTAAATAAGTTTTTTCATTTTTTTCTTGACTCACTTCGGTATATTTATCATGGCATGCACTCACTTTTACTTAATTAGAGTGCTTTAGAAAAGACTCAACTGACATGAGATTGATTGCATTTATTTGGAGGTTAAAAATAACCACATTTGATGCCTTTAGACACAGACTGATTTAACCTTAATTTGCCGTTTTGAAGGGGTGGTATACTCCTGTATCTATACTATTTCCCACATGTTCCAAATGCATGAGGCACTCCTGAAAGCATTCCTTAAACTTAACATATCCATACATAGTTACTGTACTCGACGAAAACTGCATCTCGTTCGTCGACTAACGCGACAAGGTCCCATTAGACGGTACGACCTTGGCCAGGGATAGCTGGATGACAAAATCAGAGTTTGACTTGCAATATTTTGCGCAAATCGCTCCTACCAAAATTTCCATCAAACTAACCAGGAATCAGAAATAACTAAGCAAAATTAGGTATTCGTTTGGCTGTGTTTTGCTTGATGTTAAGACCGTGTACTACATAAAAACACCCAGGTTGTATATCTATAACTTGGGTGTCTTCAAGTAGAAAACATCCTAGATGGCGCCATTGCTTAATATCAAGCAATACAAGTAGTATTCCAGATCAGCAATGCTTTGGAATACTACGCATGTATGATGTCAAAGAGCTAAGTACAAATCTTTGGATCTGAGTTTTGAAAGACAGGTATTGATCCACTACACCATGACAACTGAGAAAGGCAACGAGGTGTCTATTTATAGTTGAGACTACTACTTAATACACTGTCACTAATATTATCACATGCATGTATCATCAATAAGTATGCCAACGATGCCAAATTTGCTTAAAATTTCTTGTGCACATTCATTAGGCCGGCACCTAATGTTTTTGTAAGTCTTATGCCAATTCGAGAATTCGACTTTTTCAGACTTGACAAACAATTAACAACATCACATTAAGCATGTTACACTCATGGAGTTATATTTTATTCAAGTTGTTTATTCATGTCATGTAGTTTATGGGACTTGTTTTTGAAGTGGAAACTGCTTTTGGCGTACCACATTCAGATCTTTCGTGAACTGTGAATCGAGCTCAAGCGTCACGCTCGTAAATTAAAGAAATCTTTGTGTAAACTCGAGAATATGCGCATGCTTTCGCATTTCTAGATGGTCATGTTTTGAAGCGTGGCCATCTAGTCTAGATGGCCATGTTTTAAAGCGTGGCCATCTAGTCTAGATGGCCATGCTTAGAAGACTTATTTTGACGATAATCCTTTGAAGATTTATTCCAGACTAGCAGCACCCTCCGGTTTCACCCGCGTAGTTTCCAAAGTGAGCTATCAAATTCGGAGTCATAAGTTTTAACTTCTATCGGTAGTCCATATTACTGCCAATTTTTTTTCTTCTGAAAGTGGCTCATAAAATATATTGTATTCTGCCTACTGTGGTATCTGACTAGTGAGGCTACTGAGAAAGCTTAGGGCCCGGTTAACCAAAAGTTAACAACTACACTTACACAAACATGTACTTAAGGCAAACATGCAGGGTACACTATACACTAAGCATACTCCAATATACCACAAAATCCACCAAAACCATAGTTCTTGTATTAAAAACATTATACTAAGAACTAAGCGCGATTTTTAACTGGAGTTCGAATCGCGAAAGTTTAAAAGCCAAATTTCTGCACCTGAGACATTCATAGTGTGATAACGGTATGAAATGGTGTAGTGGGTTTAATCCTTATATCGATGTTATTTTTCAACAAGGTTCCCACTCTTTTGTGTTCGGCAAAGTGAAGAAAGTATGGCCACCTTGAAATCTTACCTATTTTATTGAATTATGGACTGTAGAAAACTTCATGCATTTTTACTAACTCTTCACTGATTTAGTTTTAAAGTTTCGGTGCTTCCATCTTCTTTTATGAACCACCAAGCCAATTGTACATTAGTTTTAATTGACATAAAGTCGTTTTTACAAAAGTTGCTGTTTTTTTTTATTTTGTACATTATCTTCCGCAAGCATTTGACTTCGGTGGTAGACTACCAATGGCAGGACACTACCTATTACCAATATTATACCTTATTAAAACAAGCAATTCTTGTATATATCTATACATAGAATCTGAATCTTGGAAACGGCTCGAACGATTTTCATGAAATTGTTTGCACGGGGTTTCGGAGACGATCTAACTAGGTTTAATTTAAAAAAAATTGAATTTTATGCGCGTTTTTAGACAATGAAAAACTGTTACATTAACATTAGAACGCGACGGTAAATTTCGCGACAGTATAATATAAAGTAGCTCAGGAAGTTGGGCAGTCATGAATTGGTATAACATCTGGGTTCGAATCCAGACGGCTCCTCTTTTTTTTCTTCAAGTCCCTTCTTTTTTTGTTGAGATAATCTATTACTGGGTGCCCTTTGTCTGTAAGTACTCGTATGTAAGTATACTCAGTGTTTTAAACCGAGCAAAACTCTGTCACCCAGGTACTATGTATAATATACCTACTGTAGTTACTCTGCCCACGAAGTAGAAGGATGTGGGTTCGATCCCCACCCAGTGCAATATTTGTCCTGTGTTTCTTTGTTTTACAACTATATAGTTATTTATCAGCTATCTGGTTCACATAGTACAAGCTCTGGTTAGTTTGGGGCCAGGTGGTGTTGTGTGAGGAGCCTATGGGAGTCAGATAGCTGATATAATACTTACATAATAACTGTAAATACATATTTATGATATATAGTAAATAGGTGTACCCAGACATCTTTTTTGTGTTCTACCCACCAATTTTTTTTTTTTTTTAATTTAATTAGCCATTCCACAGACTCAGGGTTTGTGATCTTTGTCATTACAATTTTCTTTTTTTACACATTTCTTGGATTAGGAGAAGAAGAGGAAAATAGGGGGAGTTGGGTACATTTTAAACCTAATTCTAGTGCTCGTCTGTAGAGACGATCACTACCGGTTGGGATTCCGCTAGTAATCGACTCGACATCGAGTCTTTGCCTAATTGCAATTTGCTCTACTACGGCATGTCTGTCCCTGATGGCCATCTGTATAATACATTATTTGGTCGGAATAGAATCTACAACTCTGTAGGCAGGTTATTACACTTGGCTAAACATAGTTTTTTTAGCTTGGACTGAATTCAGCGCCAAACAATTCTTACAAAACTTCAAATCGTCGCTTCTGAATTTAGCACACTAGCAAACTGAATGCACACTTCACTGCATTCAGTAGCGAATAAATTTAACCATGCGTAATAATCCTTTTCCTTTTACAACGATTTTATCTGACCAGACAACAAAGTTGTTGTCCTCAAACAGCCACTAATACCAACTTTAGCTAAGGGCTAGTAGTGCAGGGGCTAATGCTGTTGCTACGTTCGTTCTTTTACTTGGGTTGTCCAGTTACTACTCAAAATGCCCCAAAAATAAAACCAACTATAATGTTAATAGTATAAGTGTTTATTTACTTGAAAATCATAAAATAAATACAATTTCATTTGTCTTAAATACACTGAAAAAAAAATAACGTGCGTAAATAAAATAGGTACATAAATTAAATATTCCCAACCCAAGGCAAACAGTGATATTTTATATCTATTGGAAAAATTATATAGGGCCTTTAATGTAAATTGTACAAGGTGTTCCTACAGCCTATTGATGACCTTAGGTTTTATTTACACGTTCGCTAATGGTCGTGGCGGAGACACTGTTCCTGTGATTAACCCAGACGACCGAACAATGCAGTGATACATTACACAGCAAGTTCCGTTACTTGTTACAGCTGTGTTTGGTAGTTTTGGGTCATGTTTGAAGCAATATTAAAACATGTTATTTATTTAATTACATGGCGTTTTATCAGGTTTCCAGAATTTGAGTTAATTTGGCATAATACTTAATATTGTTGTAAGGAAACGTCCTGTTTCGACATCGACATATATTGCTAATTGCATATATTGCAAAGGTAGTGGTTATTTACCTACCCACACTTCAGATACATAGTAAACGAAATAATAATTTTCGTAGTGAACGAGTCTATATAGAAGCGTTCAAGATGTTTAGTTTTAAGAGTGCGCCTAAAGCCAGGAAAAAATGAGATTTCACCCGCGCGACGCGTTTCTTAATGTGATGTACATAAAGTCGAGAATAACATGACACAGTTTGGAGGAAAAATCAATATTTAATCAGGAGTCCATTTTTGACCAAGTTTTATTTAATTACTCAATAACTAAACATAAATTTAAAAAAGTGTTCGGTTACTTTACTAGAACGTACAAATAGGAATTTTATTACCAAAAAATAATGTGGGGTCATCGCTGATAATTTCGAGTACTCGAATTAAAACGGGGTTTTTCGGTGTCATTTTTATGTTTTTATTGTAAAAAACTCTGATCTATTTTTAAAATTCTATTCGGTTATTGTACTTCTTCTTGATTGTACCCACACGTCAATATTTTTTTTGTCATAGTTTTTAGTTTCTTAACTTCAGTGAGCGGCGTCGAAAATGTCCTTTTTTCGTTTTCTGGCTTTAGGCGCCCCCTTAAGAAAACTATTGTGAGTATGACTTACATGACAAACGTATTATTTCCTTTCTATTCATACATTTCAATAAGTTCTATGTACGTGAGGAAGTAGGTTCATATCAACTGTTTAAGTCTCTTTATAAAAGAAGTTCGTACAAAAGCCGCCAGTAACGAGAACGACCCAAATGTTTATCATAGTGTTACTCTGGCCTAGTGTATCGCATACAAAAACAACATTCCAAACAAAATTTACAAGTCAGTCTCCGCCCTAACACTGAACCGATGCGAGCAACATATAGGTAACAATGCTGTGAAGTAATACTACAAATTAAATGTCATAAGAATGAGGAAAAGCCACGTAATAAAATCCACATTGTGACCAGTTACACAAACGCAGACTAGTGGATACAAAGTGGCCGATACAATGTTTCACAGAACAAGTTTATGAGAAGTACAAAGAGTATTGCCTCCGCTAGATTTGATAGCTCAAATGTTTGGAAAACAGTTCCTTTTTTTCCACTAGGGGCGCAGTTTTAATCTTCCATTCATTTGCAAACGTAACGTACGTTTTTTACGCGTCGACGAGAATAGGTTTCGTACTACGCATATATCTACTACTAAAACACGCACGAATATGTTGCAAGCGAGCGCACTACAAAATATATTTCATTTCAAATCAGATCGCATCGTATGGACGACACTGCGGTGAACGAAACGGTACGGTACGTTATTATTGTAACCGTTCTTGATGGTTCAGTTCGCCAATCATGGAATCGTCTGGGCACGCACCCGATTCGTATGTGTGGAAGGTGTATCGAACCGATTGTTTGGTTCAATCGTCATAATATCGCGGCGCGAGCAAAAATTAAATATACTAGGTAGGGAATATTAAAAAAAATTGTCAAACTACCTACCTAAATCAATCGAATGGAAAGACATTTAGTTATTAGGTAGCAATAATGGTTAAAAGTTTAACTTAGGTGATTTTGTAGAGTTCTGATGAAATAGGCGGCATGACGTAAGACATGGTACGCTGAGAGCGCATGCACGACTGGGCATTTCGATCGTGTATTGCGAAGTGCCGCACCGATCAGTGCGATCCGCGCCATATTCGAGCGTTTGTTAGTAATATTACGATACAAATTCGAAAAGCTACCCGATACTGATCGGACTAACACAGTAATTTCGACCATATGAGCTGAAATGTAGATTTTTTTATTTAATTTAATTATTTCAGTATTTATTTCGTAGTCAAAGTAAGAGGACTATGCAGATTCAGCATATGTATTCTGTGATACCCTATATATTTACGTGGCACTTAGTGTAATTTAGACCCTGGGGCCCAATTCACAAATGTCATTATTTTTGACGTATTGTATATACAAATTCTGCCAACGCTTATTACAAAAAACGTGAATATTTAGGCAGTTTCACCTAATTCAAAACAATAATATTCGAGAGGTTGCGTCAATTTTAGGGTTTAATTTCAAAATCAGATCTAAATTAAATAATTATTGCACTACTATTGTGATACTTAGCGATAAAAAAAAATTACATTTATTTTTTCCGAAATATTGCGAATTAAGTAATTTAAATGAACTTGTTTTCGCCAAATATGTACAAATACTTGGGAGTCGCGTCGTATTCTTACGAGCTTCGATAAAACATCACAGACTTCAGAATCTAAGATTCTCAAAAGAAATTATTCTAACAACCCAGTGCAGGCTTAGCTTCACTCGACTGCGGCCACCGTCCTAATCGCTATACATACATCTCGGATAGTTATATGTAATATTCAATTACTTAAAATATGTTTTTATATCCTAATTTATATAGATCTTTCTCCGAACTTCCGAACGGCAGTATATTGTTATGGGCAAATAGTTGGTTATGTGAAAAGCCACATTTTTTTTTTTTAAGTCTTCGTCTAGTTGCGATTACGCTGCATTTTTAGTATTGGATACGAAAATAAGTCCTATCATACGTCATGAGATACATAACCTCTTAATGTTAATCATAAAGTATGGTAGTTTTTTTTTAAAACAAATAACAGTACCTATAGCTGAATCGGATAACTGAGTAATTGCCTGAGAGGGGTACAAGTGCAGAGAGGCAGCCAGCCTCAGTAACCTCTGTAACCACTCCAAATAAGGTCACACTCCATAAGCAGAGTGTAAACAACGCACTCACATAACCCGATAGCCGTTTTCCCGCCAATTTTGTAACCGCGCGCGCGCGCCTCGTAGTCAAGCGGCTAATTAACGATACACATACGATCAATCTAAAAAATCTCAGTATATGCTAATAGACAATACACTATAAGATCACGAATCTCTTATAAATTCTCAGTATATAAAGTAATGCAGCGTAAATCGCAGCAAGACGGCAGACGCGCGCAGCGACGCGTCGACTAAATACAATATTTATACAATAACTGGAATCCAAGTTGGCGCGGTGTGACGACGTCGCTGCGCCGTCGATTAGATCCGCGGGGGCGTCGGCGGCGCTCCGTCGCGGTCCTGCGATACAAAAACATATTGTGGTTTAAGAACATTCTATTAATCTCAATTGAATGACAATAAATTCTCTTACCGAGATTACAAGCTAAACATATTACACGAAATTGAATTGTGCTACAGAGCACAGCAAACAGTTTGAACATACTAGGTATGTCGTTAGTATCGCAAAACATTAAGTACCTACTACCATTTCGTATCAATTAACTACATTTTCAGTCTTTCATTTCAAGTATTTATTGCATAGGTAAGATAATTTTATTTGACTCCGAAAAAACAAAAACAGACTTCACTTAAAAACTAAAGTCTACTAAATTTCTTATTTTTGTGAAATCAGCTAATCAAAACAATTCAAATGAGACAGCGAGGTAGGACAAATACGTTATCGAGCCAAGCATATTTTAGATTTTTGTTGGTATTTCAAAATCTACAACTATTTCGATATAATTTATTATAGGTATTATGTAGGTAGCTAAATACCTCTGTACTACCAGAAGTACGTTCTACCAAACAAAGAAAAATCATCAAAATCGATTCACAATTGGCGGAGCTATCCTGTAACAAAAAAAAATTGTCAGTCATAGGAACTGCCGATAGAAGTGAAAACTTATAACTCAGAATTTGATAGCTTACCTTGGAAACTTCACGGGTGTACCCGGAGGGCCTGGCCTGGGCCATCATGGCATGGCCGTCTAGAAATGCGTCAGCATTTCCCATTGGCTGATGCATTTCTAGATGACCATGCCATAATGGCCAAGCCACACCCTTTTAGCATTTCCCATTGGCTGACGCATTTCTAGATGGCCAATGGCCATGGTCCCGAGTTTACCCGAAGATTTCTTATCATACCCGAGCGTGACGCTCTGACGCTAGAATTCATTTCATAGCCCACGAAAAATCTAGGCGCGCCAAAAGAAGTTTTCACTTAAAAAAACATTACAATTGAGAACTTCCTCCATTTTTTAAGTCGATTATTACTTCAGATATTAAAAATCGATAACATTCGAAACCTCTAGAGATATTGTTACGTGTTTATTGTAAATAAAACGGTTTAATATTCCCAAATGAGGAAAATCATTTACTTAAATTACTATTGCGATCGAGGGCCATAAACAAACAGACTGCCTGACCACATGACGTTAAACGAATTTAATTACCTGGTAAGTTTCTGTGATAGAGACGAGGAAAAATGATTCGAGAAGGCCATTATTGTAACATCGAATTGTAATTAAGAAATCGGGTTTATATCTGTCGCTAGCTTTAAAACAGTAGTGCTCAAACATTACTGTGTTCCGGTTTGAAGGGCAGTGTTTCCAAAGAAATTACTTACTGGGCTAAGAGATACACCGTATACCTTCGGATGACAAGCGCAGTGCGGTGCTAGGTAATGATTTGGAAAACCTTACCCTTGCCTAGACATTGTCGGCGTTTCTCCCAAGACCAAAGGCGGTGAACTATCAATTCAATTTTATTTTCATTTAGGTATACACAATATACACGATACACGTATGAATAGTCAAAAGCAAAAAATAAAATATAAATACAATTAAGCATGTAAATTTCTGGTAATATTTCTTTATACTGTGGCAATACTAGCAGTTGATTTATGTTTGTAATTATTATAGTGCAATGGGGCGAGCAGGACACGCGCCTGATGGTAGGCAACCCGTCTATAACAGCACAGTGCAGCTATTCGACTATGAAGAGTCCTGATCATCACTGCAATGTGTGGGGCCATACAGATAACACTAGATAAGACTAGCAGCGCCCCACGGTTTGTTCCCGTAATTTTTCCGCCGTAAAAAGTAGCCTATGTGCTATTCCAGACTAAGTTATGATTCAAATTTCAGATCGATCCGTTCGGCATTCCGACGTGTATGAGCAGCAAACATACAAACTTTTACAATTATAACATTAGTAGGATTACGCATGTGGGTGACGCGAACTCAAGATTTGTTTGAGATTGGTCAAGATTTCACCCGTCCAAAAAACATCTCACATGCGCGTCCGTCTCACTCCGCTGCGCTGTTTCAACGCTACCCCGCTATATTAACATGTCGATGACCCATAAGATTTTTGAAGTGAAAACTTCTTTTGGCGCGCCTAGACAGATTTTTCGTGGGGTGTAAATTGAATTCTTTCATCACGCTCGGGTATGATAATAAATCTTCAGGTAAACTCGGGACCTTGGTGATTGGGCATCTAGAAATGCGTCAGCCAACGGGAAATGCTGAAAGGGCGTGGCCTCGCCATCATGGCATGGCCATCTAGAAATGCGTGAGCCAATGGGAAATGCTGACGCATTTCTAGATGGCCATGCCATGATGGCGAGGCCACGCCCTCCGGTTACACCCGTGTAGTTTCCAAGGTAAGCTATCAAATTCCGAGTTATAAGTTTTCACGTCTATCGGCAGTTATAGGACTACCAATTTTTTTTTCAACCAAAAAATGCGCAACGCAGCTAGAGAACTACTCACTTTAATAATAATAGTTTAAAAAAATAAAAAGACACGCTTTTAGCACGCACTAAAAATTACAAAAACCATCTTGGATTTAAGTCATGTGACTATTATTTTCGTATTTCTGACAGCAAACCTTTTCATTTGATACCCATATCATGGGGGTGGACTTCGAACAGCCAGCCAAAATTTCATCCAAATCGAAGACTGGGAAGTGGGTCAAATCCAAGTGGGTAGATTCCAAAATTTTCTTACATACATAGTTACAAGTGAAGCTAATAAAAGCGTGTTAAAAACCGGCCAAGTGCGCGGCGGACTCGCGCACCAAGGGTTTTGTACAAATCTGAAGGTATTATAAGAAAAAATTATTTTGTTTTTAAAGATTAAAATGATTAAAAATACATATAGGTATGTATGATGCCACTAAAAATGATTTCGCGACGTTGCCAGCTGGCACGCAACATGACGCGCGGCGACGTAGCAGTAGATGCGTAGACAGACAATGTTGTTCAACAAAAAGTTCCGCGCTCTTGGGCAAGCTGTTGTGCAACATGTCGCGCGCCAAATGTTGCCTAACCTGTTGCCTAGTGGATACGCGGCTTAAGGGGTCCGTTTTTAGGGTTCCGTAAAACGTAAAAACGGAACCCTTATAGATTCGTCATGTCTGTCTGTCTGTCCGTCCGTATGTCACAGCCACTTTTTGCCGAAACTATGAGAACTACACTGTTGAAACGTGGTAAGTAGATGTATTCTGTGAACCGCATTAAGATTTTTACAAAAGTTTTTAAAAAAAACAAAAATTAGGGTTGCCCCCCATACTGAGAACTGAAGCTCAAAAATTTTTTTTTCATCAAACCTACACGTGTGGGGTGCCTATCGATAGGTCTTAAAAAATGATGTTGAGGTTTCTAATATAATTTTTGTCTACACTGAATAACTTGCGCGAGAGACGCTTCCAAAGTGGTAAAATGTGTGCCCCCCCTCCTCTAACTTCTAAAGTAAGAGAATGAAAAAACTAAAAAAAATATATGATGTACATTACCATGAAAACTACCAACGAAAATTAGTTTGAACTCGATCTGATGAGTAGTTTTTTTTAGTACGTCATAAATACACTATTATTAAAACTTCGATCAAAGTTACAACGAACTACAAGAACTATGTGTACTATGTATATTATGTTACTTGCTGGAACGGAACCCTTCATGGGCGAGTCCAACTCGCACTTGGCTACTTTATTTACTTTTGAGGCAAGGAAACAAAAAATAAAACAAAGGAGACGGCCCATTTTCCATGGGCATTTGCCCCACAGAAAAAGTGCAAGAGACTTGACCAAAATTGGATCATTGTATAGGATTTTTAATATATATTGAGGAACCGTTTATGTTTTTATCCTGCATAGCGGGGTTTAAAAGATATCAACTAAAACATTGAAAAAAATAACGCCGCAAGTAGGTAATCAAGAACGTGATTATGTACTTACTACTAAAAGAAGGTAGTAAATTCATTACTTTGCGACGTACTGTGCTCAGAATAATGTCGACTCAACACAGAGAAGGACCGGCGATTCGGCCAAACCACAAAAAAATTACAAAACCTTTGGAAAAATAAAGAAATTCCATGTGTTGTGAGTTTCGAACGAATTTTTACTGTACGTAAATCGTAAACTTCAACTGAACTAAAATGAGAAAAACATGGCTGATTTTGACTATAGTCTGTACACATAGGTACAAATGAAAGGAGTGTTTACCGTAGTACTTATTTATTGGGTACTCACCCGCAGACAAAACACGAACTAAACCTTAACAGGCTTATTTAAATTCACATAAACTTCGCTAGCGTGTTTTAACGCCGTACAACGCCATCTAGTTTGGTTTTATGGAACTACAGTACCTTAATACAAAATTACTTATACATAGTCATTAAGGTACTTTTTAATCACTAATTTGCAATCCCCGCTTGGCAGGTTAGTATTGAATGTACAGTTTGAATTATTTAATTATATGTTATTTTAATTAAATAAACTGTTTAGGTCTCCGGGGCTAATTAAGTACCTAAACTTGAAACGACTTGGGGCAGAAATGAGCCGTCTCCTTTTGGCAGTCATATGAATTGCCAATAGAAGAGAAAACTTATAACTCAGAATTTGATAGCTTACCTTGGAAACTACACGGGTGAAACTGCAAGGCGTGGCCATGAGCGTGGCCATCTAGAAATGCGCCACCATTTCTGATGGCAAATGGGAAGTGATGACACATTTCGAGATGGCCAATGGCCATTGTCCTGAGTTTACCCGAAGATTGCTTATGATAGTGACGCTAGAATTTGTGAAGTGAATCACGAAAAACCTGTCTGTGGTGCCCAAAAGTTTTCACTTCAAAAATAGTAGAGGTCTTGGGAAGTACCACACCTTTGTCAGTTATTCTACCGCCAAGCAGTAATGTGCAACACACACGGCATAGAGATAAAACATCTTATGTCTCTGGGTGACGAGCGCAGTGCAAGTACTAGGTAATTATTTGGACTCTTCGTGTTCCAATAGCTCTGTGTCACTGTGCTGTTATGTGGCAGGCATGTTGCTTACCATCAGGCACATGTCCTGCTCGTCACGTCAGTCTATACTATATAAAAAAAATGAACATGGTCCCGAGTTTACCCGAAGATTACTTTTCATTCCTGAGCGTGATGCTAGAATTCAAATCACAGCCCTCGAAAAATCTATCTGCGGCGCGCCAAAAGAAGTTTTCACTTCCAAAATATGTACAAGAGTGTTACCTGATAGTTGGGCGGACTGGGCTTGTCAGCCTCGAGCTGCCGGGTGCGCGGGCGCATGACGTACATGGCCACCGCCAGCGCCATCACGAGGAACACGGTGAGGAAGCTGCCGCCGGCCGAGGACGGCGCCGGCAGGCCGCTCAGCTCGTCCAGGCACGGCCCGTCCGTGCAGTACGACTGCCCCTGACGGAGCTGTACGAAAACGTAATGAGTCAAGTAATAGTTACGGCTGTCTGGTAAGTTATGGCTGCTCTAGTAAATGGCTGTTATAATAAGTCTGGTCTAGGAAGTTACACCTGATTTAGTAAGTTACAGCTGGTCTAGTAAGTTTCGGCTGGTCTATTATGTTATGGCTGGTCTAGTAAGTTTCGGCTAGTCTATTATGTTATGGCTGGTCTAGTAAGTTTCGGATAGTCTATTATGTTATGGCTGGTCTAGTAAGTTTCGGCTAGTCTATTATGTTATGGCTGGTCTAGTAAGTTTCGGCTAGTCTATTATGTTATGGCTGGTCTAGTAAGTTTCGGCTAGTCTATTATGTTATGGCTGGTCTAGTAAGTTTCGGCTAGTCTATTATGTTATGGCTGGTCTAGTAAGTTTCGGCTAGTCTATTATGTTATGGCTGGTCTAGTAAGTTTCGGCTAGTCTATTATGTTATGGCTGGTCTAGTAAGTTTCGGCTAGTCTATTATGTTATGGCTGGTCTAGTAAGTTTCGGCTGGTCGATTATGTTATAGCTGGTCTAGTAAGTTTCGGCTAGTCTATTATGTTATGGCTGGTCTAGTAAGTTTCGGCTAGTCTATTATGTTATGGCTGGTCTAGTAAGTTTCGGCTAGTCTATTATGTTATGGCTGGTCTAGTAAGTTTCGGCTAGTCTATTATGTTATGGCTGGTCTAGTAAGTTTCGGCTAGTCTATTATGTTATGGCTGGTCTAGTAAGTTTCGGCTAGTATATTATGTTATGGCTGGTCTAGTAAGTTTCGGCTAGTCTATTATGTTATGGCTGGTCTAGTAAGTTTCGGCTGGTCGATTATGTTATAGCTGGTCTAGTAAGTTTCGGCTAGTATATTATGTTATGGCTGGTCTAGTAAGTTTCGGCTAGTATATTATGTTATGGCTTGTCTAGTAAGTTTCGGCTAGTCTATTATGTTATGGCTGGTCTAGTAAGTGTCGGCTGGTCTATTATGTTATGGCTGGTCTAGTAAGTTTCGGCTAGTATATTATGTTATGGCTGGTCTATTATGTTATGGCTGGTCTAGTAAGTTTCGACTGGTCTATTATGTTATGGCTGATCTATTAAGTTTCGGCTGGTCTAAAACGTTACGGCTGGTCTAGTAAGTTTCGGCTGGTCTAAAACGTTACGGCTGGTCTAGTAAGTTACGACTGGTCTAGTAAGTTAAGGCTAGTCCTAGTACGTTTCATCTGGTCCAGTGAGTAACAAAGCAAGTAATCCGGCGCCGGTAAGCCACTCAGCTCGTCCAGGCACGGGCCATTGGTGCAGTACGACTGCCCCTGCCAGAGCTGGCCGAAAACGTATCGATTAACAATAGTTACGGCTGGTCTAGTTTGTTACGGCTCATTTAGTAAGTTTCGTTTGTTTAAAGTCTAGTAAGTTTAGGCTGGTCTAAAATGTTACCGATGGTTTAGTATGTATCGGCTGGCCAATCTCTAATTAACAAAGCATTATGAATTAATTGCAGGTAGTTTATGAAGAATTTAGAAAAACAAGTTTGAAACTAACCTAGTCTCCAGTTAGTTACAATTCTCAATAGAACCTCAACATCATTAAAAAGATCAGAAAACAGCTGATAATCGACAATATTTATGGCACACCAGCATAGGAGTAAAACTCATTCAGAAATGAACACTAACTAACAATGTAGGCAAATAGTTTGATAACTCAAAACAATAACTTGTTCCGAGCCGCTGTAATTGGCTTTTTCACGATAACAAATTGGCATAACTTGAATACATCCTGGGGCTAACAATGTGGATAGATTGGAATGTTATCTTTCCAACAGCTGCTTTTTATAACTGAAACATATAATACCATTTTTTCATCCATCAGGTCATCCTGATACTGACAGATTTGAACAATAGAGTTTGAAGGTGCCATAAATTAAATAGATTTTGGAATATAGCAAACAAACCAGTACCCAGTAGTACAGTACTGGGATGATTAAGCTATATATTTGTTTGAGTTTAAAACAGTGCAGGAATCTTAACATAGGTACTTAATTATTGACTGATCTCATGGCTTAGTTGGTAGTGCGTCTGACCAGTGAGCCAAAGCTCATGAGTTTGATTCCCATAAAGGACAATGATTATTATATTTGAGCTGAATATTTGCTGTGTTTGAGTGTTTTTATGTTGTTGCAATTGTCCCTATTGGCGGATATTGTGTCGCAAAAGTTTTTGTCATACCTATTAATATAATAATTATTTTAGTTGCTTAGATTGTCCTGCTGCTACACAAAGGTCTCTGGATTTTATAACCATTTTTATGAGACTATTAATCAATTGTAAATTCCAGTATTTTTGTTTCTTTCAGGGCCGAGTAGTGCAAATTAACATTTGTTCTGCTAAAGACAAATAAACTAAATATGTTAACTAGGGTAATTAGCATATCTATTTAAACTGTATATGTATCATATTTAGCTCGCTATTTTTCAAAAAGTTTGTGCACAATGTGTGAACTCATTTCTTTGAAGTTGGTGTTAATTGTATGTCTAACATAGGGAACATATTTTAGGCTCACCAAATTACTAAACTATTTGTAAGAAATACACACAAGTTAGTAATAATTTGGTCTATTTAAATTCCCCAATATTTTCTAGTAAGTTCTGATGGAAATATTTGTCCATGACCCGTGATGGCTTAAAACAATGTTAAACTAAAAAAATTACATAGAAAGCATATTAGAAGAACAATCAAACAGAATAGCATATACCCATACACTGCCCACTTATAGTTTCCCGGCTGTGTAGATCACAATCTGCTATGTTTTGATGCTCTTTATATGTAGACGTGGTAACAATACTACACCCACTAGAGCAAGGTCGGTCGAGATAAGTGAGCTCACCACCACAGCACTAGATTCTACTGTATGCTTACCAGTGAAATGAGGCGGCGCATCGCCAGCTCATGGTTCCAGACGCACTCGCAAGGGTCGATCTCGTCTCCCATACTGCACAAATAAACATACACCACGCTATTACGATCTAATCACCGTGTCGCGAAACTTTCCATTTCCGTGGCAAACATTGACACGATTGCTATTATTACTTGCGCTGCTCAGAGATTTTATTCAGCAAAAGTTATAGGTATCAAGTATTTTTACAAGTTACACTGCGCAATCAATCTAAGTAACAATACCTAAACCTGATTGTTTTTATTTACAAATACAAAAAAACACTGGCCAATGATCATCTGTCACAATTACAGAAGGGAAAGTATTGATTAATTTTGTGGTCATACCTGCTGGATGTGTAGAAAGTTGAGAAAATAAACACGGGTAATAAAGACGATTGTTAAAGTTGTTGCAACTACAATTGATTCGCTAAAATAAAGCAAAAATTGCAGTAATTATCTACACATCCGACGACATTTTTTCACTGCGTGCTTGGAGTTCTATGATTGGACCGTAGAATAAAAAAGATAAATAGATTTTTTCCACCAATCGCAAGTCAGGGATGCCAGGTTTTTCTGAAATAATGCTACTAGAATACAAAAATATCTACCACAATAGTGAATATTTCGCTGAGGACTTTCCTGCATCACTTTTATTAATTTTTATTTGCAAAGTAATTAAAAAATAGTTCACAATGAGGCGTTATTACGATAACATAATGATGACAAAATAAACGCTCGTTTTGTGTGTCACAATTGGTTTGTAAAGAGTAAAGGGCTTTGGGTAAAAGTGCCTTCATTTTCAAAGTTTACGGTCACTAATCAAATTAGTGCCATTCGATAGTAGGTACTCACAAAAATAAGCAACTATTGTTTTAAGAGCCACCCATAATAAAAGTATGTCGGAGCCAAGATGTTGGAGGTCAAAGTTTAAGGACACGAACTTAAAATTAAGCTTTTAATTTAGTTGTGTTTTTAGGTATAGGACTATCGAATGACTATAGCTAGATTGGTGGCCGCTCGAAAAAAAAATCAAGCCAACGTCTGAACAAATTTACCCAAAAGTAGCGATTCTAAATCCATTCGGTTGCATCCGACACGGAATCTCATCTCTTGGTTTTTGTCTTATCTATTTAGCATGACAGAGACAGGAATTGTCATTCCGATTCCGAACCATTCGGAATCGCATTTAGAATCGCTACACTAATACCTTTTACAGTTATCATGGCAGTTTTAAAACCCAACTTAAAGTTATTTACTGTAAAAATGTGACTAAATCTTTGAGGAATTAAACTAGTTTGTTTGAGGAAAGATCTGAGGATTTTGAATTAACAAAAAATGTTTCATTGACACAAATAATGTACATGACAATTTTGTGCAGTAATGCAGTAATGTACAGTCCCACCATCTTATCTGTTCAGTTGACAGCGTCGCTAGTGGAGAATTTGGTATTGCCATATAAGAAATTCACCAAGAAACAAAGGTAATTAAAACATGTCTTGCAAGTCAGTCTATAGATATCATTAAAATTTAAGAAACTACAATATCAATCATACAAAGCCTAACTAACATAGTATAGATTCAATATGGCTTAATTATAATTACCAGCTTCGATCACATCGTCACTTACCATCAGGTGAGATAGTGATCAAACAGGTCAAAATTTGCGACAGGCTCACAAATAAATAAATATAACATATAGCTATGAATCTTATTAACTACATAAATAAACAATAATGCGGCACAATAGGATTTTATTTATATTTTATAAAAATAATTGTGGTCATGGTCTCTGAGCTCAAGCGGCCGCACTCCAGGAATTCCGGTCGATGTTCCTGAACCATCTGCTGATTCCCACAATTCATCTTCGGAGTCACTCGAATCGCTTTCACTGTCACTCTGTAATTGAATGATAAAAGGTTCATCTAAATACGCATCTTTTTGTCTGTATTCATTTTCATTTTTTTTTACATGATCGCAATGGTTTTTCCACTCTGCCTGTGTGATTTTGCGGAATGCATCTTCAATCAATTGAGGCATATGTGCACTTGATTTTCCGATATTTTTCTCTGCTACATTCCTCTTCATCGAGCTCCATATCATTTCAATTGGATTCAAATCACAATGATAAGGAGGCAATCGAAGAATGTCATGACCATGGCTTTTCAATATGTTGTCAATTTCATATTCAGGTGTAGGTTTATTTCTTTTTATTAACTCGTAAAGCTGAGGCTTTGTCATTTGTTCGTAAAACTCGACCTTGTTTTCTACCAGCCACTTTTGCATATCAGCTTTAGTGTGGTTTGAGTTAGGACACCTATTTACGCAAATACTATGATATGGCGCATTATCCATCACAATAAGTGTGGGTTGACGCAGATTTGGCAGTAATTTTTCAAGAACCCATTTTTTGAAATTACTATTGTTCATCTCGTCATGGTAGTCCCCACTTTTTGTATTTGATTTGAAAACGAGAAGGGCATTTTCGACAAAACCTTCTTGTCCGCCAGCATGAACAATGATCCACCTATTTCCTTTCGAAACTGGTTCCAAATCGCCGTCAACTTCAGGACCTTGCCAACATTTGCCAGTTGAGTGAGACGAGTGTATGTAAGTTTCATCTAAATAAACAACAGGCTTTTTTTCTCCTCGCTCATTTTCCTTAATTTTATGTAGATGGGATGCCCGCCAGGCAACTACGTCGTTGCGTTCACACAGCACTTTTCTATTCGATTTTGTTTTTTTAAAACGAAACCCTATTTTGTGGAGCAATTTTCGAAGAGTTTCACGTTTTGCTTGAAAATTTATGTCTTCCCTGAGAACAGTCAGTAACTTTGGTAAGGTCGGAATTTCTTTTTTTACTGAATAAAACTCATGTATCTTTCTTCTTATAACACCAATGTCAAAATCATCAATATCCAGTTTCCCTGTTTTTCTTTCCCTTTTCTTGCCAGGGGTAGAAATTTTTGAATTAGTTTCTTGAGCCTGTTTTTCTTCATTGATTAATTTGTAGACAAACCGTTCTGAAACACCTGTAACAAAAAGAACAATTTAATATTTTATAGGTTTTTTTAATGAACAACCATAAAATAAAATACAGCAACCGCTTTAAAAAGTTAACATTACTTTCAGATTGTTTCCGACCAATCAGGATAAATAATAAACAAAATTTTGACTACGAAATCGATTTCGAAATAATTACTGTGTGGACCACCTAAAAAGTATACCTTTCAACAAAAAAAAAACAAATTTAAATCAATCCACAATAATAATTGACGGAGATGTCGGTGAACATACATAAAAAAACATGCAATCGAACATAGCAATAACATAGCAGGATAATTATTATCCTGTTTTTTAAAGTCGGTTAAAATATACTCAGGTGGCAATTTTATTTGAATATGTTTAGCTTATTTTATATATTTTAAAATATAATCACCAGCTATAAAAATGATTTTTTTTTAAAATGAGTGATTAAAATTTCCATATCTGGCTACACTGACCTGTCGCGGCAGCAACGCGTTCATTCAGCTTTTCAAATGGTATTTAATGGAGCTTGGAGGCGTTTCTCTTCTTTCATAAAAAATAAAACTTTTAAAATAATTAGCCGTGCATCACTTTTGAGAGGTTTCGGCATTTTATTTGCTTTTTTCACAATGAAATCAATAAAATAACACGGGAGCACTCGCACTAGACATCAACTGACAGTGGAATGACGTTTAGAAAAAGGCGGCTGACGCGGCTGTAGTTCCCATTTCGCCCACCTGAACAGTTAAGTTGGTGGCACTGTAACTGTCGCTCCAAATGAGCGTTCTGTCTTAATATATTGACATACAGTGTTACGAGGATCTAATGGCACTTGGCCAAAATGGGAACTAACGCTGCCGTCAACTCGCACAGGGCTGTCGATGCCCTATTTCTAAATACCCCAAAACTGTAAGGGAATAAAATTGGCAGTCATAGATGGTGATAGAAGTGAAAACTTTTAACTCAGAATTTGATAGCTTACTTTGGAACTACGCGGGTGATACACACCCTCCGATTTCACCTGCGTAGTTTCCAAAGTGATCAAACTCTGAGTTATAAATGTTCACTTTTATCGGCAGTTCATAGGAACTCCCAAAATTAGGATTAAAAATGAAAAGAGGGGGAGGGGGCGCTACCCAAGAGGGGGTCATGGGGGTCATGGCCCCGCCTGGACTGGGGTAGCGATTCTGAAACCATTCGGTTGCATCTGACACGGAATCTCATCTCTCGGTCTTTGTCTTATCTGTTTAGCATGACAAAGACCGAAAGATGAGATTCAAAGTTCTAAGTTATTTATTTGTAAATACAACATTTACACGTCAAAAAGAGTATAAAATATGAATCAATAAGTACACAAACAAATAAAAATAAAATGTCAGCTGAACACTGGGCTCATTTAACCCGGTTTTTGCTATCGGATTCCGTGTCGGATGCAACCGAATGGTTCGCAAGATTGCAAGCTTGTCAGTTTTTTATCGGATACACTTCGGAGAGTGTGCGACTGATCTGCATGATCTAATACCACCTTGCCCTTTTTTCTATCGGACTTCTCGTAACTCGAAGAAGCGGCACCGTTTCATGGTTGATGTTCCAAAGACACGGACGAAGAGGTTTGACTCTACTTTTGTGATAAGAACGTCTAGGCTGTGGAATGAGTTGCCAGAGTGGGTTTTCCCTGATAGTTATAACCTTGGTGTCTTCAAATCGAGAGTGAATCGGTTTCTTCTAGGTAAACACGCTCCATCGTAGACCGCATCGTCGCTTAACATCAGGTGAGATGGCGGTCAAGTGTAAACCTATTAAAAGTTAAAAAAAAAAAGTACCTAGGTGGACCACTGATTAAAAAGCATGCTTGTACTTATCGCACAGTTTTGTAACATGACCACGACTATGTGAGTACTACGATACGCCCCCGTGACCCCTGGGTAGCGATTCTGAAACCATTCGGTTGCATCCGACACGGAAATCTCATCTCTCGGTCTTTGTCTTATCTGTTTAGCATGACAAAGACCGAGAGATGAGATTCCGTGTCGGATGCAACCGAATGGTTTCAGAATCGCTACCCTGGAGCCAAATCAGGGTAGCGATTCTAAATCCATTCGGTTGCATCCGACACGGAATCTCATCTCTCGGTCTTTGTCTTATCTGTTTAGCATGACAGAGACAGGGATTGTCATTTCGATTCCGAACCGTTCGGAATCTTATTTAGAATCGCTACTCTGGATCCGCTCTTGTATGTAGCGCCAACAAAATCGTCGTGTTATGCTAGAAAACGTATTAAACACGTTTCCTTTCACATCCGCGAAGTTCCCACCTTCTGTGATATTATAATGTGTCGTTCACAAAATGCCATGATTTATCAAAGGCTATTCGTAATTTCGCCATATGGGGCGCCAATGTTTTATTTACTAAACATTCAATTATAATTTTACAATGTGAAAGGTTAGTGCCACCTATGGTGAAATTATGACCTCCTACCAATTCACATATTTAGTTACGCCGCAGAACTTTCTTTTTAGTATACTTTTAAATGTATGTACATCATGCAATTTTCATCAATATCTTGTAGGTTGTATTCTAGTCAACAAGTTCAAAAACGTGCTAAATAGAAATAAAACTCATAGAAACATTAATGTATAGTTATTTACAAAATAAGATTACAAAAAGAAGGTATTTAGTTATTCCTTAATAATTTCTTAACTAATGATACTCAAGAGATTTTTAAATAATAAGAGGAAATTTCCAATATTAAATTTTAACTCCCAGAACTCTATCTTTGTTATATATATACTATATTTTTAACGCTGAAAGTAAAGCTCCGCGAGGACGCTACGGCATAGACGCGGCGTCTAAATAAAACTAGCCATGTAGGCGTGGGACTTCCCGCACGAAGGGTTCCGTACCGTAAGCAAAAAAAACGGCGAAAACCTCTTTGGCTTTATTCGAAATTTCTTATACATCGCAATTTCCGCAGACAGGCAATAGTACATTGTTCACCGAGAGGAGAAAGTGACCGATTACCGTCGAGGGTGTCGTTTGAAGCCCGAGCCGTAGGCGAGGGCTTTAAAACACCCGAGATCGGGAATCGCACTTTCTCTCGAGTGATACATAGTGCTTTATACTACACCTACGAGGAAAATAAAAAAACTAAGTCTTTACTAATTGAAATTTGGCGCCAATGGCGTCTGCAATTTTCACATGTTCTTTTTTCAAATTGTTTGACACCATCCAACACACAGCTAGTGGCCAGTGTCATTTTGCGAACTTGGAGATAAAAACTCACTGTAAAAACTTTTTGGCTTTTGATATTTAGGTTACCAGCGCATAGTCTTACCCAAAATTAAAAAAGAAAAACCACGTAAGAAATGGATTTTCATATATAACGGTAATTTATTAATATCCAAACAAAAGAAAACCAGAAACAATACGGATATGAGGGAAGAGATGCCGTAGTATGGCCAGGCAGCGGTCCGATATTGTTAGTCATATTATGTACTTTATAAACGTGAAATGGGGCCTGACAGCTGTCCCCTATATCCGGTAGAGGAGCCTATGAATGGATTAATCGGTTCGATCCGGTTTGATCATTCCGCAATGGACGACACACTAGTTATTTGTAGATCGCTGGTCAACAACAAACGTTAGCGTGTTCTAATTCTACCGTGGCGCCATCTATTGACGTTCGTCGTAACTTCACCATTGTATGCTTCTGTTTATAATATTTAATTATTGCTATATATTTTTTTCATATTTTTTTTCATTTCATTTTGTTTACATAATTTGTTAAGAAACAGCGACTTATGGTTGTTTTCGTAATATTTTAAAACTTTAGAAGAATTATAACGTCTAATATTATTTGTTTACCTATACCAAATTGTTAAAGTTGATAAACAAGGAAATGAGAAAGCCGCAGGTAGATGCTAGTAAATTCTAAGGTGACAATACTTTTTAAGATGTTATTTTTTTTATAAATATTTTTTATTGTAACTCTATAATTTAAGAAACAAAATGGTCAAGAGTAAAAAAACACATAAAAATAAAGTGGCCAAGTGCGAGTTGGACTCGCCCATGAAGGGTTCCGTTGCAGCAAGTAACATAATATACATAGTACACATAGTTCTTGTAGTTCGTTGTAACTTTGATCGAAGTTTCAATAATAGTGTATTTATGACGTACTAAAAAAACTACTCATCAGATCGAGTTCAAACCAATTTTCGTTGGTAGTTTACATGGTAATGTATATCATATATTTTTTTTAGATTTTTCATTCTCTTACTTTAGAAGTTAGAGGGGGGGGGGGACACATTTTACCACTTTGGAAGTGTGTCTCGCGCAAACTATTCAGTGTATAAGAAAATGATTTTAGAAACCTCAACATCGTTTTTGAAGACCTATCGATAGACAACCCACACGTGTAGGTTTGATGAAAAAAAATTTTGAGTTTCAGTTCTCAGTATGGAGGGCAACCCTAATTTTTTTTTTTGTTCAAATCTTAATGCGGTTCACAGAATACATCTACTTACCAAGTTTCAACAGTGTAGTTCTCATAGTTTCGACAAAAAGTGGCTGTGACATATAATATAGGTATAACTTAGTTAACATTAGTTAACAAATAGCAGATTGGGACGAGATGCACTCTTTCTTTGCGTCTTACCCATGGCAGTCATTGTGCTTCGCTTCTGGTGATCCCTCAGTCTGCGCAGATGCTGTGACTAATGTAATACGAACGGCTATGGAATATTTTATTCCATATTCCGACGTCCCATTATCCAGCAAAGCTCGCCCTTGGTTTGGTTCTCAATGCAAAAGTGCTGAAGCACTTAAGCATGAGACATACCTAGCCTGGGTTGATGCTCGACAGCGTAAGGCAAGGGACATACATCAGAAGAAGAAAGCGTTCAACAAGGCTGCTAAGGCAAGCAAAAAGGTTCTTCAGAGGGCTCGTTTTGACCACATTAGTCGAATAGGGAACAAACTAGCTTCGTACCCTGCGGGCAGCAAAGCGTTTTGGTCCCTAGCTAAATCGGTCGAATCGAACTTCTGCCGCCCCTCACTGCCTCCAATGCTAAAACCTGATGGGACACTGGCTCACACTGCAACGGAGAAAGCAAACTTGTTTGCATCTCAGTTTGCGGAATCTTCGCGTCTAAATGCTGGTAGCGCGACACCTCCCACTCCACCTGGCTGTTCGACTTTTATGTCAGAGATACGTATTCGCCAAATGGAGGTTCGCAAAGTGCTACGCAATCTGGACGTGAACAAAGCCAGTGGCCCAGATGGTATTCCTGCTCTGGTATTGAAGGCTTGTGCGCCTGAGTTGTCACCGATACTGACGCGCCTATTTAGACTCTCTCTCCAAACTGGGCTAGTACCGAAGTCTTGGAAGCTTGCCAATGTGCAACCAGTGCCCAAAAAGGGTAGTCGTGCTGACCCTGCCAACTACAGGCCCATCTCGGTCACGTCCATACTCTGCAAGACTATGGAACGTGTCTTAAACCACAGGCTCCTGACGTACCTAGAATCAAACGACCTCCTCAGAGACCAGCAATACGGGTTTCGCCGAAACCGGTCCACCGGGGATATTCTTGCGTACGTCACTCACATCTGGAGTGAAGCTATTGAGAAACACGGGGAAGCACTTGCAGTCTCCCTGGATATCTCGAAGGCTTTCGACAGGGTTTGGCATGATGGCCTTGTAAGCAAGCTTTTTAGTTATGGTTTGTCTCCTGGGTTCATTGCGTGGATATCGGACTTCTTGAGGGATCGATCCATACGAGTCGTCATTGATGGCTGCTCGTCGGATCAAATGGCTATCAATGCCGGAGTCCCTCAAGGGTCGGTACTCTCTGCGACGCTCTTCCTGCTACATATCAACGATCTGTTGAAGCCCGGTATCTTTGGGTACGCAGATGATAGCACCGTTGTAGAGAGTTACATATCTAGCGCGAGAGCCAGCGGGCAGCAAACTCAGTTACTGAGAGAGAGTCTGATCGAGCGTTTGAGCTTGACCCTTGAGGCGGTGTCCAAATGGGGCGATGCCAATCTGGTCAAGTTCAACGAGAATAAGACGCAGGCGTGTCTGTTCTCCGCTAAAAGGAGTCCTTTCGAACTGACTCCTACTTTTAGAGGTGTATCCGTGCCGGTTTCTGACCGTCTTGAGCTTTTGGGCGTTACTTTGACATCTACGCTCAACTTTGGCTCGTATATCGAGTCCAAGGCTAAACTAGCTGCCAAAAAACTAGGTGTCCTCTCAAAAGTGCGAAGGTACTTGAAGTCTGAACAGTTGCTTACATTATATCAAGCACAGATTCGCTCCTGTATGGAGTACTGTTCGCACCTTTGGGATGGATCGGCTAAGTATCAGCTGGAAGCTCTGGAATCGATCGAGAGACGTGCCAAAAGGCTCATAGGCAACGACACTCTTGTGCGAAAAAGACTCCAAAGTCTTGAACATCGCCGAAAAATTGCTAGCCTGTCGGTTTTTTATCGGATACACTTCGGAGAGTGTGCGGCTGATCTGCATGATTTGATACCACCTTGTCCTTTTTTCTATCGGAATGCTCGTAGCTCGAAAAAGCGACATCGTTTCATGGTTGATGTTCCAAAGACACGAACGAAGAGATTCGACTCAACTTTTGTGATAAGAACGTCTAGGCTATGGAATACGTTGCCTGAGTGGGTTTTCCCCGATAGTTACAATCTTTGTGTCTTCAAATCGAGAGTGAATCGGTTTTTTTCTAGGTAAACACGCTCCATCGTAGACCGCATCGTCGCTTAACATCAGGCGAGATGGCGGTCAAGTGTGAACCTATAAAAGTTAAAAAAAAAAAAAAAAAAAAACATTAGAAGAAAAAAATTACGTCATTTGTTATGAAATTATTTATGGAAAATCCAAGCTATCTTGGGATTTAAACAATATTTTTTTTTCCACATTGTTGCTTAGGTGAAATAATTATTTTACTGTCATTTTTTTATAATTTTTTTTTTTAAATTATTTTCACAAAAAATATTGTTTAAATCCCAAGATAGCTTGGATTTTCCATAAATAATTTCATAACAAATGACGTAATTTTTTTCTTCTAATGTTAACTAAGTTATACCTATATTATATGTCACAGCCACATTTTACCGAAACTATGAGAACTACACTGTTGAAACTTGGTAAGTAGATGTATTCTGTGAACCACATTAAGATATTTACAAAAAAAAAAGAAAAATGAGGGTTGCTCCTAAATTTTAGGGGTTTGCTCTAGGGTTATTAGGCTTTTAAAAATATGACAACTGCTTAAATTTGCTCCTTGATCCCGTATAATAATCATCTTTGACAAATTGAGTCCAAAAGTGCAGTAGTTTTTTTATAAATTACATAAAATAACAAACGTTTTTAAAAATTTACGTTCTATGGGTGATGTTGATAGCCATAGAACGTAATTTTTTAAAAACGTTTGTTGTTTTATGTAATTTATAAAAAAAACTACTGCACCTATGGACTCAATTTGTCAAAGATGATTATTATACGGGATCAAGGAGCAAATTGTCATATTTTTAAAAGTCAAAACCTCGCATTTAAAAGTGAGCTTTTGCGTAACATGACGCAGGACGCAGTTACGTTCTATTGGTGCTGTCAAAAAGAAAATAAACGGTTGGATCTACTATAGATCCCAAAAAAGGACATTTTAAATTACGGAAAACAAGGTTGAAGGGGGTTGAAATGTGGGATGACAGTTTACTTGGAAGTTCATAATTGTTGAAGATAAAACATTGTATGTGCAACTAGACACGAAGCAAATAAATGTTTGTTCTAGCAATTTTGTAATTACTAATTGTACCTACCGGGATAAAATGGGGTATGCAACTTTTTAGGGAAATTTTCAATTGTTGAAGATAAAACCATGAGGATTCGTATCTAGACACTTGATGCAAAGCAATTAAATGTTTGTTCTAGCAATTTTGTAATTTCAAACTACACGGCGATGAAATAAAGTTTGAAAGGCCCCCCTTGGCCATATAAGATTATATGGAAGTTCGTCAATTGGTCAATGTTGAAGATAAAACCGTAGAACTTTGCAACTAAACACTTGAAATCCATACTATCCTACTAATATTATAAATGTAAATATGTGTATGTTTGAATATTGGGATGTTTGTTGCTCAATCAGTCCGTAACGTATGAACGGATCGAGCTGAAATTCGGATTAAATTAGATTGTAGCGTGGAAGAACCCATAATATGCTTTTTATCCTGGGAAAATAACGGGAGCGGGAATTACGAGGGAGGAACCGCGGGCCGCTGCTAGCTACTTATATAAATGTGAAAGTAGCACTGTACGTCTGTCTGTTACGTTCTCAGTTACATTAATAAATACCTATTTCGCGCGGACTAAGTCGCGGGTAAAAGCTAGTACAAAATAAAATTCAGGGCTCTTTCTCATCGCTGCTCAAATTTCATGGTCACACAGTTATATTTTGTAAACGGTTTAAGTTAGAAACAAATGTTGATAATTGTGAATAAAACATTTATTAAATTACAAGGTGTATTAAGCTTGTTTTAATAGAAGTGTTATCACCTGTATTTTGTTTGCCGTGTATTTCACTGAAGTATTATTTATAATACTGGGATTTGAGTCTCAATATGTGTCATTTAGTGTAGAGGGCGCCGGTGGGATACCATTCACTTCTACCCGCCATCTCAAAAGAGTTTTAGAGGGGTTGGCGCTATAAGTAGATGGAGCTAAACCGTTGAAAGGCATTCCTTTGTGAAATTTTATACGGGAAAGATCGAACAGTTGTCAATATAAATTCTTACATTTCTTCAATTGGTTTACTTTTACTCAATTGATAACATCAGAAGTGCTATGAACACCACGCCTGGAAATCCCAACGGCGATGAGAAATAATCGGAAAAGTAAGCGTCGCCCGCAGTTAGTTAAAAATGTTATTCTTGGATCAGTGGTTTCAGTAGTGCGTAATGTACACGTGAGTAAGCAACAGTTTAATATTACGATTTACTTTGAAGAAACGATGTATAAAATTGTTTTAACCATGTTATCTAACATTGCATTTCAAATGAAACTTTTGCGAGTCACCGACAAGTTAAATCTATTAATTACTATCTCGTAAAGGGGGTACTGTAAAATAACATTCAATTCCGGGAACTGCAATCAGCACATTTCGTAGAATGAAACATCTTCGGTTTTTTTAAAAGTTTGTGGATACTGTTTTACGAAACTTTATGAGAATAGCTTATTTTGTGGAAGAGTTGTTGCGAGGCACAGCAACCATAGATAAAAAGTGTAAATCAGTTGGATATTGGTTTAAATATCTTTCAGGGAAACTGTTTGAAAAAGGCCATGCATTTTAAAACATAATACAGTAATAGAAAGTGTTACATCTTTGATTTGAATTTGGTTACCGTAGTTGGGTTACAAAGTGGTTATATTCAGTGCAGTTATAAGATACCCTTATGGTTGAAATTAGAAAGATTTTAGTCAGATGATGCCGAGCTATGTACGTTACCAATGAATTGTTTTGGTATTGTTCCAAAAAATGAGACCCTTTAATTCGCTATAAATATCACTTGGGAACGTTTATAAAAACTACATAGAAGGCCATATGTGACAAAAATATGAAACCTTGAATAGGTACGATTAGTAGACTTGGAGATATATGTAATTGAAAGTCAAACCCAATCGAGCAGTGCAATGGCTCTAGGATGTTGTCAGGTATTATGATTGATTGCTGATGAGTTAATGTTTGAATAACGTAGTGAAGTGCAATGGCCAGTGCAGTCGATCCATTGACAAAGTAAGCGTTAGTGTGAAACCGTAATACCTTGGACATAAACTGACGTACCTAGTGTCGGCCTAAGAGTGTAACTGCTAGAGAAAGCATTAAGAGTTAACATAATGAACTTTGACTTTGACTATGACTTTAATGCCGCGTATCTAGAGTTACCAGGCGGCAGCTAGGGAAAGGTGTATGTTTGAGATTTATGGAGAATGTGGGTAATGTAGTGACGTACCTCGAGTTGCGACAATGTGGCAGCGCAACTGCTTGGGAAAGCTATTCATTACTCATCTTAAGTTGATTTATGGAGAATGTGGTAATGTAATGACGTACCTTGAGTTGCGACAATGTGACAGCGCAACTGCATGGGAAAGTTACTCATCTTAAGTGGATATTACTGGGAGAGTAAAATTAACTTTGATAAAATGAATAAATTGTACATTTTGTTCGCAGCAACTACACCAGTCTGTGACACTGCCAAGGTTGGCAGCGTGCGCAGGAGGGCCGTGTTATCACCTGTATTTTGTACCGTGTATTTCACTGAAGTATTATTTATAATACTGGGATTTGAGTCTCAATATGTGTCATTTAGTATAGAGGGCGCCGGTGGGATACCATTCACTTCTACCCGCCATCTCAAAAGAGTTTTAGAGGGGTTGGCGCTATAAGTAGATGGAGCTAAACCGTTGAAAAGCATTCCTTTGTGAAATTTTATACGGGAAAGATCGAACAGTTGTCAATATAAATTCTTACATTTCTTCAATTCGTTTACTTTTACTCAATTGATAACAGAAGTAATTATTTATACTAAAAAATAACATAAACGGTCAAAATCGGGGTCATTTTTCGTATTCTCATCGTGTCACACTTCCCGGCGCAATTAAACATTTGGTTATACTGCTTTTCTAAATTTCAGTGTATTGGTACGTTTCATATAGGTACTAGTGTCATCGTAATAATGTACACTTTACACACAATACCACACAAACAATCTTATTGTAATTATTTTGAAGTTAAACATTATCATCTATTCTATGCTTAACCCCGAAAATATGTCGGTCACACGATTTTGGGTGCTTTAGATTTGCGTCGTAAACAGCTGATTGAAACAGCCCAGCGATGCCAACCAATCACAAATTATATTCGGTTGATTGTCTGTCGTAGTTAAGCATGACAGGAGTAAGACCCGATAATAATAATACTCAAGTATCGAACTTGTTAGTTTATATTGGAAGGCCAGTATAATATTTAAAAAAAAAACTTCAATCTAATTTGCTTTGTATACCAAAATAAAAAAAAATCCAATTCGTCTGGTCTTATTTTCTTTTGCGTTTTCTGAGAACATTTACCATGGTAATGTTTCAATATTTTTCCATTATCAGAAAAAAGAGATTTTAAAGAACAAAAAGCTCACCAACTTTATTGAAAAAACTGATACATTGACGTGAGATTTTTCGATTGAAAATTGGGGTACTTTTTCGATATTAAGTCAATTAAGGATGAAAAAACCCATTTATTTAAAATTAAAAAAATACAGTATATTTGAGATATAAGTAAACACTTTATAACTATGAGAAAAAAAAATACCAAAACTTAGTATTAACTGGAATTTTTCTCATAAATTTTGAGGTTATGTGAAAAAAGTGTTAGGTAACGCAAAAATTTTAGGTCTTTTTATTACCTATAACTTTGGTCTACAACTTATTTCCATAGGGTAAATAAACCGTTTTTACCCTTAAAACGGACCCCCCCTTCCACTTCCCGACCTCAGATCGTCCGTAAATTATGGGTAGGTATCACAATGGGTTTAATCCTACTGTTACTTATTTTGTTTTCAAAAGCTATCGAGGTATCGAGATTGGTCTATTAACTGCCTGCCGATTTATCATTGACCTGTTTAGGTACTATCAATAGGCAACAGCAACAGAATCACAGTTTATAAATAAGTCTGCGCGTTCTATTTCAATAGTGTTTGTCAAATCGACTTTTCTCTTTGTAATATAGAGTAACGCGACTAGCATATGCATGATACGCATGATGGTAAGTAGCACGACTGCTCATGGCATGGTACCACGCAGCCATTTGAACGTGAAGAGCCCAAATTACTGCGTACTGTACTACGCTCATCACTTTAGGACATAAGATGTTATTTTTTAAATATTGCCCTTTGACCCGGAACACTACTGTTTGGCAGCAGAACTGGCACATAACAAAAAGTAACTAGTGTTTTACTTCTTTCATCACAACAAATAGTCCTATTAAGTACTACTCAACCCTGTCCCTTTTGATGATGCCAATTGTTTGCAGCAATTACAATGACTAGGTATTTTAAGTAGATCGTGCTTATGATCAAAATATAGTAGGTACGTACCTAGTGTTATCTAACAGCTGGCCTTAGTAGCTTAGTCAGTAGCTCAGTAGTGACCCTGTTTGAAAAACCAAAGATCCTGGGTTCGATTCCCACCCAGGGCAAATACATGTATTTGTGTGATGAATACAACAAATATGTGTTCTGTATGTGGGTATTTCTATGTGTAATGTGTATGTTTTACAACTATTTAAGTACTTAGATATTATATCAGCTATCTGGATCTCAACTATGAGATCCAGGTACAAGGTACAAGCTTTGCTTAGTTTGAGTCTAGATGGTGTTGTTTGAGAAATGTCAATTGTCCACTAATACCTTTATTTAATTTTAGCTCGCGCTCGCAATTAATAGTTATTTGTTGTACAAGAGTGCAAAGTGGCTTTTTAACCGCGTGCTCAATTTTGATGACCGAGCAAGCGAAGGATTCTAAAGTTGAATAACGAGCGTAGCGTAGTAGTAATTCAAAAATTAGAATCCTGAGCGTAGCAAGGGAATCAAAAGGGCACAAGGTGAAAAATCTTTGCACTCGAGTGCAACACGTAATTTTTCATCCCACCTTAGCGAGGAAATTACTAAACGCTTTGCGCATTTTCAGTTTCACTCAATTCTGTTGGCGTCAAATAAACTTCTTAGTCGCTAGAATTACTTATTATTATGGTATTTCGGTTTTTCACTTGTAATCAATTTTACTGTTTTTATCCTAAGTTTAACTTTAAGTTTATTTAGCCATGGTTTTAACAATAACAATATTTATAACATATTTGCTCGTAAAGGGTCTCTTATTGGACCAATTTCTGTATCGTAATGTATCTTATTACGTACTTGTGCTGTAATGTGTAATGTAAAACGCACGGTTTCAAAATGCTCCGTCCACAGACTAGGTAGAGAGATATGCGCCGTCTAAAACGAATGGTACCTTTTTAAATCTTAATAAAGAGTTTATATGTCGAAAAAGTGTGGTCAACATTTTATTAATAAAATTAACTTTGAGAGGTCAAATATAATAAAGAATTATTTAATTCGTTAATTTTATTAATTTTGACCCTAAACTACTTTAATTTTTCTGTAACAAAAATATTAATTTACTTTATTACTAATGGCATACAGGCTGGTTCTGTGCCGTTGCTTAAAAAAAAAGGCGCCGATGCGCGCGCATTGCTAATCTGTGATCCATAGTGATTGCTTACTCTGTGCTGTGATCTGTGATCAAGTAAATATTATTCCGCGCCTTTTTTTTTGCTGTATTGTTTTTATTTGAAAATGTCGTCAGAGTTTTGTTTATTTCCTCGCAAATATGTTATAAAACGTCGTATGACATACGTGCGCTTTGATAATTACAGCCTCTGCTAAATTATAGCTCTCGCCTTCGGCTCGAGCTAGCAATAAAGCCTCGACTGTAATTATCAACTTACCGCACTTATATCATAATGTACTATTACACTTGAAAATATGGAGAGTTGACCGATTGACGTAAGGAGTTTCATATGTGTACATGAAAAAATGCCCGCCCAAATGCATTAAATTATAGTAGCGCTAAATTTGCATCAGGGTACATTTTAAAGGAAATAAATAAAGGTACTATTCAGAATTCATGAAAAAAAAATTGGCAGTCATAGGCACTGCCGATAGAAGTGGTAACTTATAACTCAGAATTTGATTGCTTACTTTGCAAACTACGCGTGTGAAACCGGAGGGCGTGGCTATGAGCGTGGCCATCTAGAAATGCTGACGCATTTTTAAATGGCCAATGGCTATGGTCCCGAGTTTACCCGAAGATTTCTTATCATTCCCGAGCGTGACGCTAGAATTCAATTGACAGGCTACGAAAAATCTGTCTTTGGCGCGCCAAAAGAAGTTTAGACTTCAAAATACATATATTGTACCTACATGTTTTCTCAAAATAGTAATTATTTATTTGATGTTATATTTACTACATTATTTTGTACGGCACAAGTAGATGAAATTATCTATTAGTTACTATTTTAGTAGACAATAATATTTAATTATTTAACTCGGCAACTCGGTATACTTCAATTCGATTACAATTGATTCATTCATAGCATTTTAAAATGTACTGCCATTTGAAATAACATTATTTACCTCTATCCTCCATACGTGATAAGAAAATTGCGCGCAAAGCATTTAAAAAAAAAGTACACCAAGGAGGTTCCGAGTATGAGTTTTTAACAAATTAAAAATAAATGTATGATGAATTCGGCACCCAGGAGGTAGAAATAATTAGGTTAAATTATGTTTTGAATTCAAAACCTCAGTACACACGATGTTCTAAATTCAAATTTACTTCCTTGGTGCCGAATTCAACATACATTTATTTTTAATTTGTTAAAAACTCAAACTCGGAACCTCCTTGGTATACTTTTTTTTTAATGCTTTGCGCGCAATTTTCTTTTTAAGTATGGAGGATAGAGGTAAATAATGTTATTTCAAATGGCAGAACATTTTAAAATGCTATGAATAAATAAATTGTAATCGAATTGAAGTATGCCGAGTTAAATAATTAAATATTATTGACTACTAAAATAGTAACTAATAGATAATTTCAACTACTTGTGCAGTACAAAATAATGTAGTAAATATAACATCAAATAAATAATTACTATTTTGAGAAAACATGTATAGGTACAATATATTTTGAAGTCAAAACTTCTTTTGGCGCGCCAAAGACAGATTTTTCGTGGGCATCTAGAAATGCCTTAGCCTTTCCCATTGGCCATTTAAAAATGCGTCAGCATTTCTAGATGACCATGCTCATAGCCACGCCCTCCGGTTTCACATGCGTAGTTTCCAAAGTAAGCAATGAAATTTATGTTGAGTTATAAGTTACCACTTCTATCGGCAGTGCCTATCACTGTCAATTATTTTTTCATTCATTCTGAATAGTACGTTTATTTATCTCCTTTAAAATGTACCATGAAGCAAATTTAGCGCTACTATAATTTAATGCATTTGGGCGGACACTTTTTCATGTACACATATGAAACTCCTTACCTCAATCGGTCAACTCTCCGTATTTTCACGTCGTATTGTTATTGTTTAAACCATGGCTAAATAAAGTTAAAGTTTAAAACTTAGGTTAACAACAGTAAAATTGAATACAAGTGAAAAACCGAAATACCATAATAATAAGTGATTCTAGCGACCAAGAAGTTTATTGTTTATTTGACGCCAACAGAATTGACTGAAACTGAAAATGCGCAAAGCGTTTAGTAATTTACTCGCTGAGGCATATAAAAACAAACCTGGCAATATCCACTTTGCAATTTTTTTTGGGAAACAAAAAATATGTATATTAATTATATTTGGGCATTTATTTATGTAGATTTTTTTGAATACCAGAAGTAGTTCTATTTGGAAATAATTATCATCATTTCAAGTGGATAATTAGATACTATCAGAGTAAATTTACAAAAATAAGTTTGGAGATTGCCAACTTTGATGTGACTACAAGGATATTTCCGTTTTTGATATGATCACTTGTGGAGAATGCCAGTTTTGATATGACAATTTCTGTTGAAACTGTGACAAAAGATTTTGATACTTGCGGGTGAAAAGACGGCAAAAAGATTTGTTTTTTGATGGAGGTTAAATCTTTATTTAGGCTATAAAATTTACCTTAAGACTATTAACTAATTTAAATTAAAAGTCTTTTAATCAACTATAATTCTAAAATTGTGAATCAACTTAAATTCTAAGATAGTCCTCATTTTCTTGAGGTTCACAAAGGACATCATCAGATGAATTTCTGTTCTGATCTTCAGTGGTTTCAGAATCTTGATCAAATACAGTTTTATAAAACTGTAGAGCTTCTATTTGTTGCCACTGGTCACCATAATGAGTGTAGAGCAATTTTTTGACATCATTTATTTTATTTATATTTGTTTTTATTTGACATCTTGTGATGACATTTGGAGTTATATCTTTTACCACTTTATTTTTACGAGTCACTTTCTTAAATACGCCTTCATTGGCACGGTATCTCATCTCTCCTTTCAACGTTATATTTTCTAGCTGTTGGGACCGTTTTATAAAAAAACGTTTGCATTTTTTGAACTGGAAATGCCATGTTCCAACATCTTTTACAACAGAAGACATAGCAGTTTTGAAATCGTATACTTGACATTCTGCACCCACTTTGATAACTGTACTCCACTGGCCTATAATTTCTAGGTAATCTTCAGGTTGTACTAAATTTTCTCGTTTTCGTACTTGTTTCTCAATTTGGGCAAAGACTCTGTCCGGAGGGATAAAAGAATGACCCACAACAGGAAAAACAAGTTCCAGCATTTCAATATTTTCAGGTGCAGATTCAACTAACCATTTAGAGCACATAGCTATCATAATTGAGTTCTTGTTTTGTCCTCCACAACCATCTGCTATTAATCTTACTGTTCGAATGTCAGTGAAGTCAGTATGCGTAAGTCTATGATATACTACGGAAGATATCTCATTTGATCCTTTCTGGAACTCATTTTCAGTCCAACAGTACGCAAAAACATTGTTTGGTGTTAACTTGGATTTGGAACTTCTTTCAACCACTGTGCAATTATACAAGTAAATCTGTCGGGAGTAATAAGTACTTTGATCGGGTATTTTGGGTAATGGCATATTTTTTTGACAATCGAATGTAAAAGTCTTTAAATCTAGTCTTTCTTCCGTGACTAAATTAAAAAATGCTTTTGCTCTGAGGTTATGTATTCGTTTCTCAGTTCTAAGTGACTGTTGTTTCCTTGGGTCTTGCTCAATTTTGATTTTTTCAAGAAGTTGTAGGCATGTAGAACATACGTCAGTGCGAGGACTTCCAAAACCAAGCGAATAATTTCGATTGAACACCCTTCTGAAAAACCCACGTTTGACCTTTAAACAATCTTCTGTTTGTTGGGCATTGTACTGCTTGAACATTTTGTTTATGCTTAGTTCAGCTGAAAGATATTGTCTTTGAGATTTACCGCGACAGTAGTGGGCTTCATCTACATGAAATAAATTTATAAATGCCATAACTGCTTCCTTTTTGCGCTTAAATAAGTGCGATTTGTGGTCTCCGCCCCTCTTTTCCCTTACTGGCTCTCCTGTTTCAAAAAACTTCTTCATAACATACTGAATTCTGTGTTTAGTTACATTCAAAATTTGAAGGAATGATTGTTGACATACCGGTATATATTTATTTTTTTCTTTACAGTAGACAGTAAATTTTGTTTGAAACTGCTTTTGTTTGTGCTTTTGATTTTTCGGTCACTTTCTTTTTGTAGGTACTGCTGTACAGCACTTAATCAGGAGCGCATCTTGAATCTCTTTATCATTATATTTATAAAATGCATTATGAAAAGCGGACAAGTCAGTCATGGTTAATGCGCAGCATTGGAATGAGGCTTTATTATGTCCACAACTAGGTCTATTTGGTAACGATCCCGGGGAGTAACTGAAAAAAAAAACTTATTTATACTTATTCTCAAAAAGCGTGAAGAATCGTATAATTTCATCAGTGGAATTTCAAAAATGTAGTAGCTGTATGTAATATTACGGCTCGAAATGAATCTCGCGAAGTAACGTGTTTTTGTAGTAATTTTTAGACGGTATGATGTTATGTAGAGGAACTAATAAATACAGTATCTAGACATGGCATTACTAAATATCTAGACGTAGTCTAAAAGGCGTTTATAGTACGTAGCTATAGCAGTCTAAAAGTTAGCTATATGCATATGCATTTATTTAATATTGTTATTATTTGTATACTGTAACCAATCAACCAATTTGGATCATATACAAACTAGAATTCTATTAGCCTAAACTACTTAAGTAAAATTTTATGACGATCAGAAAACAATACTCAAGCTATCGTCGTACAAAAGAATTAAAAAACATATGAAAGAAAATACAAACGCGATTATTCGCAGTATAATCAGAGAGATCTTGAAGAGTTATAAAAATGCATAACTACATTCGAACAATAAAAAAATACGAAAAGTATCAAAATGTTTCCATTGTGGTATGTTTGCACGTACTCACCGAGCTTTTTTGAGCATATTTTTCTTCCATTTGTCTGGCTCTGCCTTTCGTTTCCTTGGAAAGTTATTGGTACACGGAGAAGCGGTGTTCTCCATATTTTGATCTTTGTATCAATTTTATTGTAATTGCTTAATTAGAACAATAAAATATTGCAAAAAACCGGAGCACGAACGACGCAGCGGTCGCATGCGCTTCCATACTAACTGGTTTAAAATGGCGTCCTGATGTAGTGTTCTGATTGGCTGTCGTGGACATTGCCGACTTTGAAATAAATGACAGAGGAGATTGCCGTGTTTGGTTTAAATTCTCACTTTGAGGAACTGATTTCTATGGGATATTGACTATTTTGGTACAAAATATTTTTGGTGTGTATTAAACAGCCATAGATAAAAATTCCTGCATTCGTAGTTTCATTTTGACAGTCGGTGGAGATTGCCAGGTTTGTTTTTATATGCCTCTAACAGTAAAATTGAATACAAGTGAAAAACCGAAATACCATAATAATAAGTGATTCTAGCGACCAAGAAGTTTATTGTTTATTTGACGCCAACAGAATTGACTGAAACTGAAAATGCGCAAAGCGTTTAGTAATTTACTCGCTAAGGTAAGGGATGAAAAATTACGTGTTGCACTCGAGTGCAAAGATTTTTCACCTTGTGCCCTTTTGATTCCCTTGCTACGCTCAGGATTCTAATTTTTGAATCCCTCGCTACGCTCGTGATTCAACTATAGAATCCTTCGCTTGCTCGGTCATCAAAATTGAGCACGCGGTTAAAAAGCCACTTTGCACTCTTGTACAACAAATAACTATTACTTGTATTTATCAGTTCACGCTGTTCAGTTTAAAGGCTGATGAACTATTTGTCTCTGTAGATGCAACTCCGCGAGAGCGATATCAAACGTAGTATCACAGTCTCTTAACTCATTAATTTATGTAGTATTCCTTTATACTGTGGTAGTATTATCTAATCCATGATGAAACCCGGAAGGCGGGCGGGCGTGGTGACTCTCGCCCCGCCCAGCGACAAGTAGGGCGGGCCTCGGTAGCGCCCGCCCAACTCTAATTGATCTTACTTTGAGTTATCAAAACAAATTGAATTAATTTTTAGGTATTTTCACAATGTATTTAACCTTTGACTTTTGAGTGAGATTTTAAACATTACGTAAGCTCAATTGTGTCTTTTTGGTTGCGTTTGACGTCATGACCGAGAAAATTGATATGCCAATTTTACCTTAACTTAAAATTATGATGGATTTTTCCTTGTATAAGCATTTAGTAAATATTCGGAATACGCGTGGAAACTTACCAAATAGGCCTTTACGTTTTTTTTATAAGTATAGTAAAGAGTTACGCGACGAGCAGGACATGTGTCTGATGATAAGCGACACGCCTACTATAACAGCACAGTGTCACACAGCTATTTATTAATTGGAATATGAAAAGTCCACTATCAAGCAGTGCAGTGGATGCACTGCGCTCGCCACCCTTAGATACAAGATGCTTATTGTTATTTATATGTCTCTATGCCTTGTACTTTCTCTGAAAATGTTGCTCTTCCAATCAGAACAAAGTGATGTTTGCACAGTACTGCTTGACGGAGCAATAACTGACAAAGGTGTGGTACTACCCCAGTCTAACTTTGCAAAAAGTCCTATCTATAGGTATACAAAAATATGGAACCCTTCTCAATCTCGCGATATTGGTAGGCTTAATACCTACTCCTGTCGAACATTTCGGATTGTTTTTCTTGATTCTGCAGATTTGGAATAAGTCATATTCGGTTCGTATGCCGTAGTGGTGAGAACATTCGATATCACAATCGTGCGCAGGTTTGAATCTCGCGTGCACCTCTGTGGTTTTTTTTCAAGTGCAAGATGTACAAGTTTCCTGCCACTATTGGCGTTAACGGTGGAGAAAAACATCGTGAGCAAACCGGTATGTTCCAAAAAAGACATGAGTCACATGTGCGAGGACACATGTCTCCGACAACCTGCACTTGGTCAGTGTGGTGGGTTATGGTCTTGGCTCACTCCTTGCGAGAGAAGACCGGGTCCAAAGACCTTAACCTGCAACCCAGGCCCCTGGGGGGCCCACGCAGGCTGGGGCTAAGGTGCCAAATTCCACCTCAACTATATGGCTAGTCCGACTCTGCCTGAGAGTCAGCAGAAACGGGAACAATAACAAGGCTATTTATATCAGGTATATCCCTGATGAAATGTTGAGCTCTTCTTCATCTACCAATATTGGGAACGTTCATTTTCCGGACGGAAATATCCAACTATGCTTGATTTTTCCGCATTAAGCTCCCGCGCTGTTCGATTCTACAACCCCCCATTTTTACCATTTATCATCAAGGTAGCTAGGTAGGTATGTGCTTGTTTATAGTAGGTAATAATTTGAACTCTTCATGTTCCAATAGCTGTTTGACACTGTGTTGTTATGGGCAGTCGTTTTGCTTGCCATCAAACACATGTCCTGCTCGTCCCGTCACTTCATACTATAAAATAATCGCGAAAAATCTGAGGTATGCCAGTAAAATTAAGAATCCCAATTCTGCAGGATCGAAAAGAGTTCGAGAATGAGGATGAAGATGTTCTCGACTCCCCCTATTTTCCTCGCTACTCCTATTCCAAGAAATATGTAAAAAAAAAACAAATGACCATAGTCACGGACCCCGGAATCTGTGGAACTAAAATAAAATAATTAATTTTCACCGAAAATTCAAGAAGCTTTAATTTAAAATGGAATTCAGACACTCGACCAAATTTCATAAGAAGCTATCTTGTACATCGCGTCGCGTCGTCCAGGTTAATAAAAGCAAGTTTCAGTTTTTTGTTGATATTTCTAAAACCGACACACCGATTTCGATAAAATTTATATGGGAGTATGGGACTACCTCTGAACTATGACAAACAAAAAAAAGCCATCAAAATCGAATAACAATTGGTGGAGATATTGCGTAACCATAGAATAGAGCGTAACCATGGACGAAATAAAAACGTCCTTTAAACGTCCTTTAAACGACTTTTTTTAAACGTCCTTGAGCGTAACATAGATATAAAAAAAATATATAACAAACCTTTTTCTTTTTTTTTGCTTTTTTATGGCGAATAGCTTTACGTTTGACAACAAACTAGCCCGATGGTAAGCTACGGTGTGGTCGAAGCTGACGCACGTTGACCTAGAAAACTTCCTTCTTTTTGAAGTTGGTTAAAAAAAGACGAGTTCGATATTTTCAAAATGTGATGCATGATGTCGTGTGGACTGTAGTAGTGGTTGTGGCAGCGGTGGGCGGGGCGTCCGGCGCGGCGGCGGCGCGGTGGCGAGACCGGGGGCGCGGGCCGGCGCCTCCGCTGCCGGCTCCGCGGCACTCCGCCGAGGGCTCCGCGCTGGGCGGACATGGCGCCACTGCATCGCCCGCCGAGCCGCACGTGAGTACCCTTAAGTTTTTTCGTTGACGAAAGACTTCGTAAAGTGTTTTTTTTTAGTAAGTATAGGTTGGCAAGACGAGCAGTACTGACAGAGTCCCGTCGTTTTATGCGCGTAGCTCTCGTTCCAATTACTTTTCCGCTATGAAAAGTAGTATGTTTGCTATTCCAGACCGTAATTTAACAGTAACCTTTATGTTGCCTTTAACTTTAAGTAGTGGTAGGACGCTTTGCAGAGTCCGTCTGGGGAAGTACCACACCTTTGCCAGTTATTTTACCGCCAAGCAGTAATGTGCAAACATAACTGTGTTCCGGTTTGAAGGGCATTGCATCCATTGAAACTACAGGGCTTTGAGATAAAACATCTTATATCTCTGGGTGACGAGAGCAGTGCAGTGCTGGGTTATTATTTGGACTCTTCGTGTTCCAATAGCTGCGTGTCACTGTGCTGTTATGTGGCAAGCATGTTGCTTACCATCAGGCACATGTCCTGCTCGTCTCGTCGCTCTATTCTATATTCAAAAAAAAATTAAAGAAATCTTCGGGTGATCTCGGGATCATGCTAACTAACACGCAAAGTAACAGCGCCCCGCCGTTTTTCACGCATAGTTCTCGTTCCCGTTATTTTCCCCGCGGTAAAAAAAGGTACTACGTACAATTCTAGAACATAATCTAACAGTGTTCCAAATTTCAATCAGATTTGTTTTGAACTTCCTACGTGATTGACCCAACAAACATTAAAACTTTCGCACAATATATATCTACCAATAGGATCAGCTGTTCACTGGAAAGGACACTTTGAAGTAACTCTACTTAAATTTTGAACTTTAATTAACTTTGAACTTAAAACAGTAGGCTTAACTTGTTTTTAGAGTTTTAGACAAAAATCTAACTGTGTTCCAAGTTTCAACCGGATCCGTTCAAACGTTTCGACGTAAATAAGCAACAAACATCCAAACTTTGACATTTATAATATTAGTAGGATGGGTGGGTACGTGGCCGTCTGTGATAGAAGGGAGGTGATCTGGATTCGAACAGGACAAGTTTTTATCCCGAAAATGTAAGGGGAGAGGGAATTACGCGGGTTAAACTTAAAGTATTTCAATTTAAGTCAGAGATCCGACCAAATGTCATAAGAATTTATCACTATGTCGCCGGCGTCTAAATGTATGAAACCAATTATTTTTTCATCCACCATCTCGGAAAGAGTAGGTACCTTTTTCCTTACCTTTTACCTTTGCTCCTCGATATCAGGGCGCAAAAGTCGTTTTTACCCTCTAGAGGGTAAAGTAAATTTGAATTTAGAACATCGTGTGTACTGAGGTTTTGAATTGTAAACATAATTTAACCTATTTATTTCTACCGCCTTGGTGCCGAATTCATCATACATTTTTTTATTCGTTAGAACTCAGACACGGAACCTCCTTGGTTTCCTTTTTTTTTAAATCCTTTGCGCGCAATTTTCTTTTCACGTATGGAGGATAGAGGTAAGGAATGTTATTTCAAAAGGCAGAACGTGATAGCCGTGAAAATGGTAAATTTGTTAATTTATTGAACAAATTTCGCCGGGTTAGCTAGTATTAGGTAGGTAGTGTAGATTTACTATTATCGAAAAAAAAAACGATTTCCATTTAAAATTAAACTCAACTCGACTAAATTTCACTCTTTTTATAAAATCAACTAAACACTGTGTCATATAAGACAGTGACGTAGGACGAATATAAACACTTAATCAAAGTTAGCAAATTTTAGATTTTTGCTGATACATAAAAAACTACGACACTGATTTCCAGTGGGACGACCTGGCCAATTAATACCCAATTGGGTTTTTGAAAAAAAAAATGTTTGTGCTAAATGCAAATTGCGGAAAAAAACCATTGTTTTTTTCTGAATCCTGTACCGAAGACACTGCTCCCGAACATACCCAAGCGCGTGTGAAGTCATAATGTTTCCACTCATTACAGTTGATAGAAAAATTATAAATACAGTATTTTGATCTACCAATTTAATTTTGTTGTCATTGTTAAATATTCAAATTTATATTAAAAATGTCGAACCTCAAAAGTTATCGTTCTTGTTTTGTACCATTATGTAATTTACGTACTTACTTACGAATACTTCAAAAAACAACTCCTGACAAAATGTTATTAAATGTTCCCCAATAGTCTAGTCAACAAGTACTTCTTAGGTCAACATTTTTTCGCCTTCTCCTATCATTATGATTGAGGTGTCGTTCGATTTGAAATGGAATCTAAATATTTTTCGAGAAATTTCGATGCCCGTTCTGAAAAATTGCAATTGATTGTTTTGTAAGAAACTGTTGATGAATGTTCGAAATTGTTTATATTGTATATAAAACATGTGTTTCGTTATTTGCCAATATGTCATGAACTATTTAAGATACTTCCAGTTTTAAAAAAATGCGCCGGGAGCAGTTGGGGTGGGTTATTCGGAGATTAGTTTTATAATTAATAAAATATTTGTAGGGTTAATTTATTTCTGTCATTCAAAATTGACCTCTCACCTTTCGACTTTTAAATAGTCTTGGTGTTGCCCATTCAGCAAACTTCGATTTTTCATTAATATTTGTTAATTTTGTTCGAAAGATATTAATAAATTGTGAACTTAACATTTTAAAAAAATCAGTATAATTTTGATTAGGATTGACAACTTTCATTTCGAAAAATAATTTGGAAAAATGGTTATTTAAAAAATATTCAAAAAGAAGAGGACATTTACTAAAAAAAAATCCTTGGTCCTGGAACTGTAGAACCAATATTTATAACTTTTCCAGAGGGTTGAAAATACGCCCGAAAACGGTTGCCCTAGCTTACGGTTGCCTTAGCCCCTTCGGACGTAATTCGGATGTTTTTTTTTTGAGGTGAATCTCAGTAAAATCGTTAATAACAAAACGAAAAAAAACATTTTTTTTTATTTCGTGCATTATTTTTTATTGCAATAGTTGGCGAACGGGCTTCGAAATTTTTCAAAAAATATCTAAATTCCATTCCGAATCGAACGACACCTCAATCATAATGATAGGAGAAGGCGAAAAAAGTTTTGACCTAAAAAGCACTTGTTGACTAGACTTCTTCTTGATCGTATCCTCATTAGTACTGAGGGTCGTGAGTACCATCGACGTCCTTAACCACCTTCCTCCAGGCACTCCTGTCTTGGGCCATCCCTAAGCAAGTTTGGATATTTGTTTTTGCTGAGGCCTTGATGGTGTCTATCCCACCGGGATGGCGCTTTGCCTCTACCTCTCTTTCCTTCAACGCGACCGACCTTGACAAGACTACAAGATGACAAACATCGAAATAAATGGTTTCACCGTGATAATCCCAAAACAAAATCGATTTTTTTTTTGTTGTGAAAATTATTTCGATGTACCTAAGTATTTCTTACCTTGATGCCTTGGCACCTCGAACTTCAGCAGAATTAAACCGAACGTATTTTTTTTTAAATTGGTTTTCATAAATATATCAACATCAGGAATATTATCAGACTTTGCCTTAATAAATCCTTTATCACACATTGTTAATCGGAACCAACTAACAACACGTTTTTTGGCAATAAATTTTCAATTTTATTGTCTAATCACGTGTAATAGCCGTAAACGCTGTACTGTTATTAAAAGGCTATAACAATTGTCATTATGACGTCACAACTATGGTGACCATTCATGGCGCGTTTATAGTCACGTGATTTTTATTTGAATTTCATCAATTTTTTATTGGTTATAATTGATTGAAAAAAAATTGAGTTTTTTGCATTAATATCAATATTATTAATAATAAATTTTTAAAATACATCAATCAAATCATATTTTTTTTCAAAAACCTATTTGGCGGAGCTATTGCATACCTACATACAAAAAATAACACACAATCAAAGTGAACCTCTTACTTTTGTTTGTTGTATTGAAATACCCGCTTCAGGCCACAAATGTCGGGACACGACATTTTTATACCTATATTAGATTTATTTGACACGTAGTACCTAGTTTAATTTTCTCCGAAAAGACTAGAGCCGACAACAATTTAAAATTAAACTCAGACATCCGATTTAATTTCATAATTAGCTAAAACAAATACGTCATTGAGATAAGCAAAATATTGTTTTTTTTGATATTTAAAAAACCCCTACACCGATTTCGATAAAATTGATATGAAACCACCTTTAGCCAAAAGAATCATTAATTTGTGCCAGAGCAAACGAATGATTAAAAAATTAGAATCCTGAGCGTTCGCGAGGGACTTAATAGAGCACAAGGTGAAAAATCTTTGCACTCGAGTGCAACACGTAACTTTCCATCCCACCCTAGCGAGGAAATGACTAAACGCTATGCGCATTATTAACAGTTTCAGTCAACCCTGTTGACATCAAATAAACTTTTCCGTTACTAGAATCACTCAATTTTGGTTTTGCACATGTTTTCAAGTTTACTGTTTTTAACCTAAGGTTTTAATATACTACCCAAGTAACAATTTAACGTCGTATAAAGGTTAAGTAAACGTTATCTGAATACCATACATCGCTATAATAAAGTCATACTAACGTTATAATAACGTTTACTAAACGCGAAAATGGCCCCAGTTATACGACCTAAATGGTCGTATAATGGTCATACAGAAAGCTCGAGCCAACTTCGTTAACGTCATTCAACAGTCGTACAAATGTTATGTGATAACCACTTTCGTCGCGCAGTAGTCGCATCCTAACTTTTCGTTCGAAGATTTAATTTAGTGTAAATTAAAAACATACTACAACTTACTGCAACTGGGAAATAATAAGGTGAGTGTTATTTAATTTTCATATCTTGCTTACTTTATCTGTCTCTCATGCTATTTAGTTTGACTGGGACCTGAAGTTTTATGATAATATACCTATGTGAATACTATTCAGATTTTCATGCCCCCTCGTAATTTTGTGTTATAATCATATTTTCATTAACAAAAATCGTTTTATTTTTTTCTAAAAATGTCTGACTGTTGCTTTTGTCGCACACTTACCTCTGTACGACCTGATAATGATGACGATGGTCGCCATGACAGCTAGGTATTAAAGTTCCTCAAAAACATCAAAACCCTCTTCGTATTGTCAATATTCACCAAAATGTATTATTTGTAAATCTATTTCAGGAAAGAACACTTCATAGTACAGTGCGGTTTTTCGTAGGAAAAATTCATCAAACTTCCGTAAGTATGGCCGTCTAATCATTATAAAGTCAAAACCTGACTTAAATGCGACTGCAAGTTTGATTAAAGTCAGGACAGGACTTTAAACGGACATCATGTAATATAAAGGTTATATTTGAGTCGTCAATAAACAACCCAGTCATTTAAGAGTTTTTAATTGACCGCTGTAAAACAAGGTAGTGATTGTTATATAAACGGAACTATGAAAACGTCTATATAACATCCACGTTGTATAAATGTTGTATAAAGGTTTTCCAAAAACATGCAAAACTTGGTGTGTTCAAAACGTTTATTGGACTATAACGTTAGTATGACTATTGCGTTGTCGTACAAACGTTTTAGCTAAGACTGTAATATAACGTCGTATCGTTTAGTCTCCCCAACGTTGCTAATACCAGTTTACTATGATATATTCGTCGCACGACTAATTAGTTGCATTAAAGACATCTATAGGACCTGGTAGTCATCTCATTACCATTGTAAGACTGCTATCCAACTTTAGGTCGTACAAGTCAAGACTTATACGACGTATTTGTTTGTTGGGTATGAAGTGAAAATAACGTTAAGAGAAAACGGTGCGTAAAGCAAATTGAACGCATAAAGACTGGCTGGTACGACGCCGAACAATTGCGCCGCCAAATTAATAAAAAAAATGGTTGTCTGTAAAGTCGGTTTACTGACGATAGAACGTGACAACGTCTTAAGAAATCAGTACGCTCATAGCGCGAGTAGTGATACCGCTCGACTCGGCGGGTGGCGCCCTCAGCGCTCAGCTTCGTCCGCATGGCACGGAAGACGAACTAACGGTAACGGCGGAACGTTACAGTTTTGCGGGCGTGCAGCCGGCTTCATCGAATTATAAGACGTTATCAAGTCAAAAAGTACACTAAGCAGTAAAAAATACACAGAGTTCTTAACAAATTAAAAAAAAAGATTTACGATAAATTTGGAACCAAGGAGGTTGAAGTAAATAGGTTTAATGATGTTTTGTTTTCGTTCACAAGTTTGTGAATTCAAAACATAATTAGTGCACACATTGTTCTAAGTTTAAATTTACTTTACCCTCTAGTAGAGTCTAGAGCAGGGGTTCCCAAACTTATTTTGTCTGCTGCCCACTTTGAGAATAAATTATTCTTTAGCGCCTCCCTTTTTTCACATACTCAAAAACCACTATAACTTCAAATTAAATTTATTAATTATGGTGAGCTATTTGTATTAGCGGAGATTGAAGATTCATTCTAACCGAGACTTTTACTATAACCCGCAAGAGTAACTAGAGACCTGAGCCACAGATCAGAACTGACCGGGCTGGTCTAGAATAGAAAAAAGAGGACAAAATAGTAGATTGTATCACAAGGGAGCAAAATCTTTACGGCGAGGGCGCTTTTTTGGATCCAGAGCAAAGTGAGGAGGAATTCTAGAATATAATCCTGAACGTAGCGAGGGAATCAACGTACGTCGTCCGAGCCAAAAAATTATTTTGCGCCCAAGTGATACATTCTACTTTTCATCACCCACCATGAGAAAAGAAAAGGCGCCCCATATTATTGTTTAATAAAATGGTATAACAACTAAATTGAAATTGTCTACCTAATAGTAAAAAAACTAAAAACTTACATTTACCTACATTTGAGACATTTTCATAATTGTGAAAATTCTTGGTGCGTCTTGCATTTCTCCATTCAGTAAAATTACCATAGGCTGTCATTTATTTCTCCCGGGAACCCGGCGGGATGTGGCAGTTAAATAGATTTTATCCATCACGTTTTTTGCGACAGTTCTAATACTTTCAAGAGTTAATTTTATGCTTTCAGAAGTCATTTTTCAAAACAATTCCTAACAATCCGTGAAAATTTATGAAAACGCGGGCTGCAGTTCGCGTGTTTTTATTTTTAATATTTTTTTTTATTAATCTGGAGGCGCGACTGTTGGGCGTCGTACCAGCCAGTCTTTATTCAAACATGCGTTTAATTTCTTTGGCGCCGAACACTAAGATGTTCCAAATTTAAAAAGTGCGCGGATAAGACCTTTGCGGCGCACTTATAAAGAGGATGAGAAACTCATTACTGCCGCTAAAAGTTTCTTACTGAAAACATTTACCTTTGGGTGCAGCTTAAGGCGAAACGAGTCGTCTTTTTCGGATAGGTGGTATGAAAATGACTTTTGTACTCAAATATCGAACAGCAAAAATACTCATTCCGAGGTGGTGGGATGAAAAAAATCGATTCATAATCGGCGGAGCTATCGCATAACATGCTTACAAAAAATCATAACCGAATTGAGAACCTCCTTTTTTTAAGTCTGTTAAAAAATATTTTGTTTTATAAAAGGATGTCGAGACAGGACATGTGCCTGATGGTAAGCAACATGCCTGCCATATAACAGCACAGTAACACGCAGCTTTTGGAAATCCATAATGGAGTCCAAATCATTACCTAGCACTGCACTGCGCTCATCACCCAGAGATCTAAGACTTAAGGAAATTATGTACGTTTTTTTGAGTATGAGTCTAAATTAATGCAATGCACGAAAAAAAAAAAACTAAAAAACCCCAGAAGAAACAGATTCTCTCTAGACTTACGTACATAATATTTATGTAGATACATCCCGATTACACATATGCACAAGGACATATTCAACAGCAGGCAACATATTCCAAATCTGTCGCTATTTGATTTTGTTAATTCCAGAAGTGGATCCCAATATAACAGTTTTAAAAGTCTTTGGAACTTAACTTAAATTAACTTCAAAATGATGAAATGAATATTCGACCACTATAAACATACTTTTTTGTTCACTTTTATACTTAGGTGTACACTTGACCGCCATCTCCCCTGATGGCAACGATGCGGTCTACGATGGAGCGTGTTTACCTAGAAGAAACCGATTCACTCTCGATTTGAAGGGATAAATATTGTAACCATCGGGGAAAACTCAATCAGACAACGTATTCCACAGCCCAGACGCTCTTCTCACAAAAGTAGAGTCAAATCCTCTTTGTTCATGTTTAATGTGTATATTTCCAGATTTCTCGAGAACGCCCGCACCGATTTTGATCATTATTTTTCTTATCCAAAAGGGTACTACTGCCATGGTACCATGGTACCATATAAAAACCAAATTAAGTAAATATTCTTATCATTGACTTGTTTCGCACTAATTAAAAATAAATTATTTTCTTTAAAAAAAAACCCGAATTCAAAAACACAAAGAGACACTTGAAAGCAAAAAAATAATTAGTAACATTATCGTATTATTATATTTGTGGTTTTGAAGTTGGTTAAATTAATATTAAATACTCTACTTAAGGAAATATTCGGAATACGGAGGCTTAACTTTCCGTCGCAGATATTAAAACGCATCTCTCTCTGTCTCTCCATTACGTAGTTCAATGGCGCTTAGAGCTCATAATATCAATTGTGTTTACAAGGGCTCTTCAGGCTAATCGGCTGTGGACGCTACGCTCTACATACCTTAGTAAGTAGCTAGGAACCTTCAGTAGTAATCAAGGAACTTGATTTACAAAAAATAGAATAATTAAATTGTGTTCATGTTACGTTTTTATAGAGGTTTATAAAAATAGATAGATATACACAGATGGATAATAATTTCTTTATGGTTCTTATTCAAACTAAAGAAAACTTAGGACTTACGATACAGAAAATTCAAGAGATATGTATAGGAGCCTGGAAAGGATCGCTCCAGGCCAGTCAATTCAAATGTAATTTTTTAAATTCGGCTAGTTTATATAAAAATACTACAATGCAGATGACGATTTAATATTTTTTGCGCTTTCTAATAATAATCACTAATTAATCTTCTACCTACCTTTAAACGAGTAATTCTTGTATATAAATATGTATATACATACTCGTATATATAGAATCTGGATCTCGGAAACGGCTCGACGGATTTTCACGAAATTATGTATGCAGGGGGTTTCGGGGACGATAAATCGATCTAACTAGGTCTAATTAAAAAAAACGCATGTTATGCGCGTTTTTAGACAATGAAAAACTGTCACATTAGACATTAGAATGCGAAGGTAAATTTCGCCGCTTGACGCGACATCATAATTAGCTCAGATGGGAAGTCGGGCGCTCATAGCGGTCACGAATTAGTAGCTCTGGGTTCGAATCGAAGAGGGTTCTCTTTTTTGCAATTATTTTTTTAAAGAAAATCTTATTCTTGGAGTCTTTTATCTGTAAGTATCTAAGTAAATTTAGTATTTAAACCGAGCAAAGCTCGGTCACCCAGGTACTATAATATTAACTGGGAAACAATCCAGTTACTTCACCAGTTCACCACCGTCTATAACGGACACGTAATGAAGTGACAGACGTGCTTGCGGGACCGACGATATCGAGAGCCCCGTGCACCGCGACATGACCCCTAGGGCTACCGATCATGCACAAAAACAAATATGTAAATTATTAATTTGTGGAATAATACATGGAAACTTTTCTGGTCTTCTACTTCTCCTATTAAATAACGTAATATAGTACAGCCTCAAATTTTTGGGGGCGGGTCACCAATAACAAATTATTATTGATAATACATGCAGCCTCAAATTCGGGGAGTCCCCAATAATCATATAACATGTCGAATAATAAATGCTTAGCTAATATCGCCTCACGATTTTACCAGCGTACTCGTAGTTGCAGTTCCAGTTGTTTTCCCGGGGTAAAATACTATTCGATATTATGTAATTTTTTAGTTTAACGTTAACGATTTTGGGGAGGGAGTCATGTGACACAGTGTGTGTGGGAGGGATATGTTCGACACAGGCTCAAATACTCTTTTGTATTGTTGAGTCTATTGTCCAATTGAGAATATGAAATAATTAATATTATGTTATGGTCGAAGTTCGACCACTTGGTGACCGCTAGTACATATACCAAAATATAAATACAAAAGTAAAACGCCGATCGAAATATTTATAAAAATCAGGACCAGGAATTGCCTTAACAACACAGAGGTCCCCGAGTTCGTAAAAACGATAAATGAATAAAACATTACAAAATCTTATCACGTGAAGTCGATAAATCGCCGGCGGGGCAGCCCTAGCTGAGCCCTCGTGTCGGGCAGAGTGGCTGTCATAGCAGTCCAGTGCGCCGCTGGTTCGGGTGCGAAAAACCGCCGCTCTCGAGCCGCGCCAAATTGGATTCTGCCAGACATGCCTATGACGATATTGGTGATCGCGGTTGTAGATCGCGGTTCGATTATCTAATTTAATTATTACAAACAGTATAATAAGTAGCACAATGCATGTATTAGCAACCCACTAAATATACAGACCTTGTGGCTAAGTGGTTAGTAGCTCTGCCTGCGAAGCCAAGGGTCGTGGGTTCGATCCCCACCCAGTGCAAATATTTGTGTGATGAATTCAAATGTTTGCACTGTGTCTGGGTGTTTCTATGTATAATAAGTATGTATTTAAAACTATATAAGTATTATATCAGCTATCTGGCCGCCATCACACAAGCTTTGCTTAGTTTGGGGTCAGATGGTGTTGTGTGTGAATTGTCCACCAATATTTATTTATTTATTTATTTATACCCATTGATAGAACTCAGGGCCTTTTCTCGCATGCAGATAGAAGGATATCCACCACGCAGGCCCATTGCGCGTTGGTTAATGATGCATGACCTAGAAAGATTTTGAGATCATATCGGATTCCTCGCGATGTTTTCCTTAACTGTTTTAAGTTAGTGGCATTGCGCGCATAACTTCAAAAAGACCGGGGTGCGCGTGGGTTTTGAACTTGGGGCTCCGATCGGCAGGCGCTGTTCTCTAGACTAGACCAGCCGTAACTTCGTTTTTTTTTAAATTTACGGTTTGTTGGGGAGCGGAGTCTAAAGGAGAGTTGGGACGCAGGCTCAGGGAGAATACGGGTGACTCACGCTCCAGCTTATTCCTGGAGCAAACGTTGGCTATTGACATTCAAATCGTAGCGAGCATCATGGGCACCTTTGCGCCGGGAACGTTTCGGGGTGGGTTATTTGGGGAATAGTTCTTAGGTATGCACTGACATATTATTGAATATTGTGTGAATGTGTGTGCAGATGGTGGCGGCTTCGTGAGGCGTGGTGATGGCCCGGAAGACAGTAACGCCCGCGGCCGCGGCCTGCGAGCGGGAGACCTGGGGCGGGAAGGTGGACTTCCTGCTGTCCGTCATCGGGTTCGCGGTCGACCTCGCCAACGTGTGGCGCTTCCCCTACCTCTGCTACAAGAATGGAGGGGGTGAGTATCCACCCAATAGCAGGCCATAGCGTTGACAACTCTACGTATTTAGAATTATAGACTTACTAATTACTAATTATAGACCTTTCTTGCATAAGCTGCCCACTAATTGGTCCCATCGCAGGTTCTTCTCTCGAGTCAAAGCCATAATCCACCACACTGGCCATGTGCAGGTTGGTGGATGACACGTTTTAGGTATATGCCGGTTTCTTCGCGATGTTTTCATTCACTGTTTTTGACTTAGGGTTAATACGACATGACTTCATAAGGACAGCGGTGGACGTGGAATTCGAAACAGGGGCGCCGCATCGGCAATCGCCGTCTTCCCGACTAGACTAGCCGTAACTTTTTTACATATACGAATTTTTAATTTTGAATATACTTAAATACTACGTATTTTTAAAAAAAATTATATGAGCTGAATCAGGATAACATGATTTGTTACGCTAAAATCCCCTAATTTCCGTTACGTTTGACGAAAAACATTAGTAATATTCTCAAAGTTTCAAATTCTGCCCTACCAGCCGACCCCACTTACCTGTTGATCTAATTTGCACAAAACTCACTTTTATTAGATAGGTAATCGTACTTTAGATAGTAAGACACTTTTATTAGATAGTGCTATATGTCGTTTATCAGTTTTTTTCTTTATCTTACTTTCTTACTAATATATTTATCTATTTTTTTGTTATCAATCTGATGAAAACTTTTACTAAAACAATCGTTTGATGATATTGCACATGTACTTTTATCATTTAAAAACAGTTTTTTTTTTAATTAAATATCACCAAAAATAATTTCTTCATTTGCTTTAATAATCTTTCTTTTATTTTATTAAAAATCGTCAAAGATATAGACTATCAAACTTCGAGAGTGGGGGTCGCGACGTCACTCCTGAGTAAAAATCGTACTCACAAGTGACGTCACACGAAACTTCGAAGCGTCGTTCTTCGTCATTTTTTGTTTGTGAAACAAAAGAAAAAATACGTGTACTATATTTTTTGGCAATCTAACTAACGGGTTACTTAGTTTTTTTGAGGATTATACCCTATTATACATATTATTTAAAATCCGAGTTGGCAACACGGTTTGACTAAGTTAGTCCTGGATTTGTGAATAGGCCCTGGACTATCTTGACTTCAGTAATCATCTCCATTATCTTTGAAACTGCGTAGCGCAATCTATATGTATAACGGATATGTATATTAATACGGAGCTACGTATTAATAAAGCTACGTCAAGTGATGCTGTATTAATTAATTGGTAAAAAAAAGGTATTTTTAATATTTAATGTTGTTTTTTTGCCATATTTGATATTAGATATTTTTCCGTAAACCGGAAGTTAACATTTCAGATTGGTATTTGAATAATTCGACACTTGTTAAAAAAAGTTATTTGCAAACTAATTGAAACTGATAAGAACCATCCAAAAATTCATAATTTCATTGTTAGTAAATTTTTAAAGCTCTGATCTCGGATATAAAGCATCACACGGAAAAATATTGTGCATCCACGATCCCCGTCTAATAGAAGTATAAGTGACCAGAGTGTGAACAAAATTCACGATCTCATATATTTTTGGTTGCCGCTTGACGTGAAATGTCCCAGAAAACAGATTCACGTATAGTCTCGTATAATGCAGTCACTCCTTTCTCGCTGCTAAAGTGTGGTCTAGCTGGAAACGCTGAGGTGCAAGCTGTGAATGAGCACTTAGCGACGCTCGCCGCGTTAATTTCCACCCGCGACTCGAGAATCGCTTCCGTTACGTCTAACGTGCATAGCTGTGTACGTCCATGCATATGCATTATGCATCTATAGTAGCTGTGCCTCGCTGTGTAACATACAGCTTACCTTAAGGCTTAAACGCATCCCCAAGCAAAACGAGTTTTTGACGTGACTACGTCTTATAATTCGATGAAGCCGGCTGCACGCACGAAAAAACATGACGTCATGCGGCGTTACCTCGCTCTGAGGCGTTCCATTTAAGGCTTGGAGTTGAAGTTGTCACGTTCAACTATCGTCAGTAATTTACAGACAACCGATTTTTTGAAGTGAAAACTTATTTTGGCGCGCGGATTTTCGTGGTCTGTGAATTGAATTCTAGCGTCACGCTCGGCGTTGCACGTCTAGCGTTCGCTAAGAAACTTTCGGGTGAACTCGGAACCATAACCACGCCCTCCGGTTTCACCCGCGTAGTTTTCAAAGTGAGCTAACAAATTCTGAGTTATAAGTTTTCACTTCTATCGGCAGTTCCTATGACTGCCAATTTTTTTTTGTATAGTTATCAGCCTCATTAGCCAAAACAAATATCAACTGGTAAAAAATACATTAAATTTCTGCAATTTCTTGGCTTCAAAATAGTTCGTTTTGTTTGTTTATGAATGTGTTGTATACCTAATTAATCTTCTCACAACGAAACCATAAAAATTAGCAATAATTGTAATTATCATGCATTTGTCTACTCAAAAAGCCGCCATGATTTGGATTTTGTACTTAGACCTACGGATAGGTAATTTGATGATAATTCTGATTAAGATGAAACTTCTTGATTACAAGATTGAAGTATTTTTCTCAAAAGACCAAAATCTGATTTTATAAAGAGCTAATTCTAAAATTTGTGCGTAAAAAACGGTGACAAATCCTATCATGCTCTTTCGTACGGTGTGCGATGAGGTAAGAAATACTTAGGTCGTTTGCTCGGGGTAGGGCCTTATTAATTAGTAAGGTAATATATCATGCTAAACAGCTGGACACTCTCTCAATATACCGATAAATTAGCAATTTTGCGGCGATGTTCAAGACTTTGACTTGTCCTACGAACTAGGGAATCTCTTTTGGCTATGATGATACTTTCAAAAGGTTGTCTGTTTCTTAATTAAAAAATTTAAAGTTAAAAAAAAGCTTCTTGATGGTACTCTGGCCTCCAGATAATAGATTTCGAAGAATCGAATGTTACAAATGTTTAATGTTCTGGATTTGGTTGTAAATTGTCACAGTTAGAGATAGTTTAGACTGCCTAGTCTTACAGATACTTCTAGGTAAGTACCTATTTATCTTGACGGTGAAAGCCGTTTGGTTATTAGATTTCAGGTCGATATGGAAGCCAGTAAACATTTCAATTAAACTCTCATGTTTAATTGAAATCTGTTGGTTACAAAAACTAGAGCAAAGTCAAAGAATAATTATTGAGACAGATTAAAAAATATCTACAGAAGATAGGAAAGATGAATGAAGAAATAATCAGCAAGGTGGCAAAGTGGTCGAAATTCAACGATAAAGCAATGCTATTAATATTATCAATGTCACTGTTTTGATGATTATTGCTCAATCGCGCCGTAACGTATGAATGAACGGATCAGGATATAAATTCTGACACAACACACGTCCAAAACGTAACGATGAAGTTCGTTCGTTCAAATCTTAGAGCATTAGAATAATTTGTCTGAGGTTCAAATTCAGGGTAAACAAGTAGAAATTCATACGTAATTACAAAACAAAATACACTATTTAGCAGACAACCAGACAAGAGAAATTATCTCTCTAAAAATGTCGTGAACAAAGCCGGGAATGAGGTCTTAGAAGGAAATGAGCCATCACACGGCCGGCCGCAGATGGCACTTGCGAACCCGCCGGAACTCCCCCGTAATGAGGTTCTTTGAACTCTGAACCGCACAAGTTTTACGAAATAGTGCTGCTAGAGACAAGTTCACAACACAGACATAGCCACAACTACATGACACAACTGTAGGGATATATGTATTATGTAGACTACATTACCACAGTACAAAGAAAAACTATTCATTTTTTTATTACTTAATTCAATGGTTTAGATCTTATCTAGTAAATAGAAGACAATGTACGGAAATTACGAGCTTTGATGAAAATACTAAATCTAGAGCAACTAACAGATCAGATTACAAAATAAACGAGGCAGGAGTTCCCCAAGGTTCAATACTTGGGCCTGAACTGTTTGTCTCATACATAAATGACTTACCTGACATAACTACTCATGACACAATACTATTTGCTGATGACATCACAATTCTGATTAATAAACAAAAGAAACAAGATCTAAAACAATTTGAAGATGACATCAATGAAACAATTAATGGAACAGTGACATATCTTAGTAAAAATTACCTAAAAGCCAATTTAGAAAAAACAAAAATGATGCAATTTCACACGCCACAGATAAAACCACTGAAGCTGAATGTTGATTACGATGGTACAAAGATAGAGGATGTCACCACTACGAAATTTCTTGGGATATATCTGGACTGCCACTTAAACTGGAAAGTCCACATAGATGAGGTCTGTAAAAAGCTGAACCGATTCATCTTCGCGTTACGCCGTATCAGAGAAACCACATCAGTGGAAGCAGCTCTTAAAGCCTACCACGGATATGTAGGATCTGTTCTCCAATATGGTCTGATTTTATGGGGAAATTCTACTGACGTTGACCGGATGTTCTTGGTACAAAGGAGATGCTTGAGAGCAATAAGAGGAGTTGGTGATCTGGATTCTTGTAAGCCAATTTTCAAAAAATATAGAATACTCACACTACCGTCCATGTACATTAAGAGCTTATGCCTTCTTGTCAAGAGTAGCCCGGAAATCTTTATAACAAGACAGGAGGCATCCAAAAGACAGATGCGGTCTAAAATTGGACCTATAATTAAAACTCCTTACTGTAGGCTGGAAATATCGAAAAAAAATGTTTTTCAAATGGCCATAAAATTGTATAATGCCCTTCCCGGTGAAATCAGAGAGATGTCTGAGAGCAGTTTTAAACGTCATCTGCATAAATGGCTACTCGACGGGTGTTATTATTCGGTAGACGAGTATTTGAATGTGTACTGTGGTATTCCAATAAATCAAACTACGATATAATATGAAATACTTGATACTATAATTACACATATCAGTATTAGTTTATTGTGATGTATTCTATTCTAAATCTCAACCTCGCGTAATTTGACAATGACATTGAATATTTTGACTCAATTATTTTTTATTATCAATTAATTTGACATTGTTTAAAATATATATTTTTTTTTTTTAGTAAATACCATTTTGATATTGTTTAAAAAAATTTTTGCATACCTCTCACGAGGAAAACATAATGGACATGATTGTACAAATAACACCTAATTTATCTACATATGTTTGCGCAAATAAACCTCATTTCATTTCATTTCATTTCATTTCATTTCATTTCATTTCATTTCATTTCATTTCATTTCATTTCATTTCATTTCATTTCATTTCATTTCATTTCAATATGAACATTGTTTAGTATTGGCAACATTATTGGAAATATTTTTATTCTAACAAACAATTCCTATCTATTAATAATAATTTTGAACAAAACGAAATGCGTCCGCCCTGAACCACACTCCCAAACCGCTAACATTTTCGTATTCCCGGCTTGGGAGCGCTTTCGCGTCTCGCCTCGTCTAGACGTCTTCGTCGAACTACTGTATGATTTATTAGACTGACATTACTGTAGCACTACCCCTGGGAGCCCAATAGAGGTTATGAAAAATGATAAATCGCGATGGACACCGACTAATTTAGATAAGACAATTTTTTGCGCTAGAGTAATAGTATTTGAGACGATTATCATGTTTTCATCAATATTTATTAGAATTTGTCTAATAAAATTTATAAAGAGATACTTAATATTATATGTATAGGCGATATGGGAGTCAAATGTACCTTTTTATAATAGAGTAAGATCCCAGAGCTCCCAGACGTCACCTATTTTCTGAAGAATGAAATGTGGACGATTGAGTAGAGTTAGTAAGTACTAAGAACACATGCTTACTCGCCAGGCTTAGACGGCCAATTTTGAGATATGGGGTAATGAAGGTACATACAAACATTACTTACTTCACGTATTTTCCAATAAATCCGATCCAATAATTTTTTTAAATCCGTGGGCCGTTTTGCTTAACGATTCCAAAATAATAATTTAACTTCACTTAAATTTTCATGCTCCATTTGTAAATATGTTCGTCAGACAACTATTTTCAAGCTTTTTCCAATAAGACAGACCAATCTAAGGGGTCAATCATCCCCTAAACTATCTAATGCTGAATTCCCAAGAACTCTCGTTGAGTTACGGACTTTTGTAGAGATCAGTGAGATGAGCATCGATAGCATTGATCTGCAACCTGTCTAGGATAAGGAAAACTCTAAAACCGATCCCGGCCTCGAATAAAAACTAAAAATTTAAACATGAAATATTTTTTCGCATATTTTGGTTAGATTGCATTCAAAATTTATTTTCTTCGTTTTAGAGCATTTAAATAAAGCTTGTTTTTAAAAATATTTTTTTTTGTATAATATTTTATGTATATCTACATCTACACTAATATTATAAAGAGGAAAGATTTGTACCTATTTTTGTATGTTTGTAATGAATAGGCTCAAAAAGTACTGGGCCGATTTAAAAAAAAAATTACCAATAGAATGCTACATTCTTCCAATTTGACATAGGCTACATTTCATTTTGAAAAAAATTAGGGATCCTTGGTAAAATTTGAACAATGTAACCGAAGGTGTAGAAAAATGAGTCTTAAAATGTCTTTCGTATAATGCGCTGCCGAAACTATTAGCGATAGAACAAAATAATGTACAACAATATTGAAGAACATCATAATGTCTACATATATATCATAAAAACTCCGCGGTAGCATATGTCCAACTATTGTAGTTATGTCACTACAACAACTTTTTTCATCTTAAACATTAATGAAAATGCTAACCAAATTCAAACCATGCTATTTATGTGTTTATATTAATCCTTATTCAAATAAATTATTTTATGGTCAAGACCATTTAACTACCTATGAAATAGTTTTTAAATTATTTAAATTGGACTTTACATTCAAAAGATATTACGAATTAAAAAATTCAAACAGTAAACAAAACCGCCATAGCGCCGTGGCCGTTGTTTGCGATGCAGTCTGAAAAGCGCGCCGGGCATCGCGGCGGGCGGGGTGGAGGGAGCACTGAAAGCCGCGCGGCTCCTGACGCTACCGATATTGAACATTTAGATTTTTCCATAAAACACATTTCAGATAAAGCACATTTTCTTTCTATCGATTAGGAGTTATTTTCAAAACTGCGCATAAATTACTTGATTAAACCTTGACAGTTTATTTTTATAGCAGTGTCACATTCTTTTTAAAGCACCTATTTAAGTATTGTATGTATTTTTTTATTAAAACTTCTATTCAATAAACTGTTTATATTAAAATCAAATTAATTCTTATTTATTTTACTTGAAAACCAAAACTTTCAAACAATTATGCCTAAAAAAAAGCCCCAATTATCTCAACATAGCTCCCAAGCGAGATTAGCAAAGATTCGGCGTGTTGGAGAATCATCTTCAGAATATTCTGATCGACTCGAAAGTCAAAGAGAATATGCATCACAATCACGGGCCAGAGAATCTAGCGCCGAACGCTCGCAGCGACTTGCTGAGAATAGAGAGCGAACCTCGCAAGCTCGCGCAAGCGAAAGTAGCGCCGATCGTTCGATTCGTCTTGCAAATCAAAATGTCAGATCGTCAGAGGTTCGCGAAAGACAGTCGAGAGCAGAACGCGCGCAACGCCTTGACGAAAATCGAACAAGAATTTCGCAAACACGGGCAAAAGAGTGCAGTGTCGAACGCTCACTTCGCCTTGCAGAACAAAATGAACGATCTTCTCAGATTTACGAACGAGAGTCGAGCTCCGAACGTTCACAACGCCTTGCTGGAAACAGAGATAGAGACTCGCGGGCACGTGCCAGAGAATCTAGCACCGAACGCTCGCAGCGGCTTGCTGGACTGAGAGCCAGAAACTCACAGGCACGTGCCCGAGAGTCTAGCGGTGACCGCTCGCAACGACTTACGGCACAGAGAGAGAGACAACGTGCAGTAGCAATTAGAAGGCGTGATGGGATTTCAGCTCACAGCAATAGATCGGCATTCAGCTACGATCCACAAATTAACTACGCCGATCAAAACAGCATTCAAATTGGTGCGATGGATAAGATATGCCCTAAATGTTCCGCGAAAAAATGGAGAGACGAAGCAATTGGTATGTGTTGCGCGGCTGGAAAAGTAATACTTCCCAGTATCGTAGAGCCTCCAGAACCAATCAAAAGCCTTCTGACGAATAATAGTACACTATCCGGGCATTTTTTTAAAAACGCACGTCGTTACAATAATCTGTTTCAGATGACATCGTTCGGGGCAAAAGAAATTAGGGAGGGGAATTTCATGCCAACCTTTAAGGTAGAGGACAGGTTTATCACCTCATAGGCAGCCTCCTGCCGCCATCCGGACAAAGCCCACAATTTCTGCAGATGTATTTTATTTCCGATGCTGACCATCTTTGCGCTCTAACATGGCTCCTATGCTAAAACTGGATTTGATCAACGAATTGCAGACCATGTTGAATAGTCACAACGTTTACATACGAAGTTTTAAACAAAGTATCGAATCGACATCTCCAGAGAATTTAAAATTAATTATTCACGCTGACCGCACACCTCAAGCAGAACACCGAGGCAGATACAACGCGCCTTCCGTCAACGAAGTGGCCGTTCTCTTGGTTGATGAAGACAAAGGCCCCAGAGATATAGTGCTGCACGGTAGAGACGGGCAGCTGAAGCGAGTGTCGGAATTGCATAGGGCTTATGATCCGTTACAATATCCGCTAATGTTCGTATCAGGAGACGACGGATATTTTTTAATTATTTTTAATACAAATAAAAATATTTGTGAAAAAAAGTGTTTTATATCCAAATTTCTAAAAATAAATAATTGTCAACCCCGTGCGAAGCCGGGACGGGCTGCTAGTTTGTAATAAAAAGTTGGATTAAAAAGCATTTAAATTAAAGAAACAATTGAGTCATGTTTTGAAGAATTTGTTTTTTAAATTAGTTTAGATATTTATGTAAAGTAGCCGTCATTTATTGTTTCTACAATTATGAAGTTCTACCTTAGTTACTTCAAAAACTTTTCGCGCGTAACTTCGCGACCCAGTATTTTTTAACTCAATTAAATTATGGACAAATTCCTCATCTATCAGATCGCGAATCTAAGCCAACCCGTCGTAATATTGTCGTCAATATTGCGTGTGTACGCAAAACTTTCGCGTCCCACGCAAAGTTTCCACCCTAATTGCATCCTGGACTTTGAGCGTCACCCTTCGCCGTCCAAGAGGCAGTAATTGACAATCAAAGCTCGCCCTTTGCCTACAGAAACTTAGTTAGCTGCTCGATGTGCAGGAAAATTAGTAACGCAATAATGTGAGAGGGTAATAAGGTAATGGAGGGGGTGAAAGGTCATCGAAGGGGGGCGAGAGACCGATCGTGCGATGATTCGATTAAATGGCAATTCTCGAGAATCGAGGAACGAGACGAGACTGCTTCTCGGATGTTATTCTGAGAAATGGTTTCCTCTCAGGAATTAATGCGGCATATTCAAAATGACAGGTGGGTGAAAAAAATAAATCAAATTAAATAAAAATTGGTGGGAATAGGAATGGTGACTAAAAAAATTAATCAGTACATCCGTTAGGTTATTAAAAAAAATTGTACAAACCGAAAGAACCGAAGTTGAAGAAAATAAAATTCCACCCATTACGATTTTTTTGATAAACTTGATAGTATAACTCTGCAAATATTGATCCTAGCGTAAAACCTATATGAAGCAAACTTGTGAGAAATTAAATTTCCAACAATTTTGGTGATCATCATTTCTGCTCTAAAGTTGAAAATGAACGAGTTATTTCACAAAAACTTTAAAACAAGATGGCGGCGAACCCTCTACCGAGATTAGTTAGAAAATCGAGATTTATACTTCCAACAACCCTACCCGACGTTTCATAAAAAAAATCGCTCCCCGGAATTTTTTCTATTTCAATGTCTGCCCCGACCGTGCTATATCTAGCCTCCAACTAAGATATCTCCAGCGCATTTCACAATTATTTGTGACATTATGCTATGTTGAAGCAAGAGACTGTATGTAAAAAGAATTTTAGTGTTTTTTAGGGTTCCGTAAAACGTAAAAACGGAACCCTTATAGATTCGTCATGTCTGTCTGTCTGTCTGTCTGTCTGTCTGTCTGTCTGTCTGTCTGTCTGTCCGTCCGTATGTCACAGCCACTTTTTGCCGAAACTATGAGAACTACAGCGTGGAAACTTGGTGAGCAGATGTATTCTGTGAACCGCATTAAGATTTTTAAAAAAGAAATTTAAAAAAATAAAAATTGGTGTTGCCCCTCATACTGAGAACTGAAACTCAAAATTTTTTTTTTCATCTATCGTACACGTGTGGGGTGTTTATCGATAGGTCTTCAAAAATGATGTTGAAGTTTCTAATATAGTTTTTGTCTACACTGAATAGTTTGCGCGAGAGACACTTCCAAAGTGGTAAAATTTGTGTCCCCCCCCCTCTAACTTCTAAAGTAAGAAAATGAAAAATCTAAAAAAAATATATGATGTACATTACCATGAAAACTACCAACGAAAATTAGTTTGAACTCGATCTGATGAGTAGTTTTTTTTTAGTACGTCATAAATACACTATTATTAAAACTTCGATCAAAGTTACAACGAACTACAAGAACTATGTGTACTATGTATATTATGTTTCTTGCTGCAACGGAACCCTTCATGGGCGAGTCCAACTCGCACTTGGCTACTTTATTTAAAAACTGGCTTTTACCAAATTTATCTATTTTGACGTTCATAATTACCTACTGAGATAAACATCTGTGTTATTTTTTTTCTTAAATTGTCCTGTAAAATATGGTAAATTATTGAATTAGGTCCCCAGTTACCTACTTTCTTCAATGTTTCTAAGGCTATTAAATAATTTTAGCTTAATTTGTTATTGAAAAAGCATAAATATACTATTTTTTGTTTTTTTTTTAAATCGAGGTATAAGCAGTGCGGATAAAATCATACAACGAAACACTCAAAAAAGGCTTTAGGAGTCTGTGGACCCCTGACAAGTGTCTGAAAAAGTCTTCGCACAGTTTTTTGGCTTAACTTCCAATATATTAAGTCGACTCATTATTCCCTGATACATTTAATCATTATAAAACGTCGCATCAACATAAATCAACAACGATTTTATCTCAATAAACAAAGCATTATCGTAGAATAGCTGGCGGTAGGGCGAGTGGTGACGCCGCCAATTTCCCATTCCTAATTGATTGCGCCACTTCATCATGCGACCGCCATTCATCACCGCCGCTGACATACTGACACGCGGTCAGGGTTGGACGCTCGAAAGCTTTACATCATCTACCTACCGATAATGTACGTTATTTGAAGGTAGTTGTACTCAATTATTTAATTATGCATTTGTAGAGTATAGAGTGACCAGACGACCAGACCAGATAGTAAATGAAATATAAAATATTGGTGAACAAATATTGGTGGACAATTCACACGCAACACCGTTTGACCCCAAACTAAGCAAAGCTTGTAATATGGCGGCCAAATAGCTGATATAATACTTATATAGTTGTAAATACATAGTAAATGACTTTTTGTTTTCTTTAGTGAAATGTAATTATATGTAAACACTTTCTTAAAGTACTGTAAGGGCTTCGAACAATAAAATACCTAAACACAATGATTGCAAAAGGATTAAAGTACCATACCTAATTTTTAGATAGAACAAGTATCTAATGTCAGCATGTATGAATGAAACACCGCAATGGCTCTTTGCAAAGGCATTAAATTCTGGATCTTCACAAAGCCATACACGATTTTTCAGACACGTATTTCGTATCGGATTTTCAAAATAAAAAATATTTAAAAAAACTAAAGTACCTACTTCTCCCTTAGGCGGTAAAAACCTCCCGATCATTTACCTATATCGATATAATAATAATTCGAAATAATTGTTTTTACTTATTCAGCCATTCATAGGTTTAGTTGTTTTGCAGTTACATAGCAGGTTGCAAAAATCTTGTTTGACATTAAGCTGTTTATAAGTATTTTATATTCCTTATTCTGAGTGTAAAATAAACTCAAACTATGATTTTTGCTCTACAAAATTCCGATGTTACTATTTTATTGTATTTATAACTATTATTGTGCATTCGTTTTTAGAATCCCTGAATTTTTGTCTGTCTCTTGCGTAACTTGCTTAAAATCAAGATGCCTGATGTTTATTGAAAATCACCAAGCAGTTTCTACGTTTGCCGTTACGTTACGGGGTTTTGCCGCTGTTTATAAACGCCAGTCCACACATTAAACATTTAACATGAAACACTTTATTCAAACAAAATAAATATAATATAGAATGCGTTTAAATAGTAAACTCGCACTGGGTCACACACTACACATCTTTTTCTGAAGATACCTGACACATTTACCAAAGGTTCCCAAAGAAATTAAAAAAAAAAAAAAATGTGTGCGCTTAAAACCGCACGGCAGAAGTGAAAACTAAAATAAGAAATACTTAACTATATAATGACTACTAAATAATTTTAATTTAAAACTTTTACGGCTGAATGATTAGTATCCATGGCCAAGAATAAATTAAAAAAAAAAAATACGCGGGTCGAAAATGCCGTTTAAAACTCGCAAGTTTTTAGTGTTTGCTATTTAGTTATGTCATATTTATGTATTTCGCTAAAAATGCATAAATATGTTGTGTTATAGTGTATTTGTGTAAGCACCTTCTTATGAAAATGGGTATCATTTTGTGTGTTTACGTAGTGTAAGTGCTGTGATAAAATATTACAACCATAACTTTTTTGCAATGGACGTGAAATGCAAATTTAACATTTCGTAACAGGTTCAATTGATGTGGTAAGTACCTAGAAGTTAATGTCGTGATAAAAAAGTTTAAAAATTCGCCAGTTTCAGCGAGAAAGTCGCTAAAGTGTCAACTCTGGTAGTGAGCAGCGAGAGAGAGTAAGAGTATGTATTGTCCCATGTCCTCCTCTAACAATTTTATCTTTCTCGGTCTGGCACGTTTGTTGACCACATTATCTTTCTCGCTCTAGCATCCCGAGTTTACCCGAAATTTCTTATCATATCCGAGCGTGATGATCACGTGATCATGAGTCCATTTCACAGCCCACGAAAATTCTGTCTATAGCACGCCTAAAGAAGTTTTCACTTCAAAAACATTATGCAATCAATATATATTTTTTAATTTCTCCCGATCGCCTATTGCATAAGCTGATATGCCAATGTATATTGCTTAAATCTCAGTGTTGAAATAAGAAACTATAGGTAACTGTTTGTTAACATGATATTATCTTTTGAGATCCATTTATCCAGTTTGTTCTTGAAAGAGTTTAATGACTTTGCTGAAATAACATCCTCAGGCAACCTGTTCCAGTTGTTCAACTCTACTTCAGTGACACCGTCAACTAGAGTTGGACTCTCTATCACCACTAAATCGTCGCGAACGTTTCCCTCCACAACAATAGAGTCCGTGGATGATTGAATGCCGATCGGAACGTCCCGGCGTAATCTCGTAATACCCAATCATCCGCCGCCCGCCGAGACCGGGCCGGGACCGGGCCGGATCCGGCGCGATCCCATCAGACCGTATTTAGCTGACCCGTATCTGTAATAAGAACTGTTTATTGGAAATATCTATAGCAGTAAATAAAATTGGAGTGACTATATGTTATATCAAATTAACAGCTTTTTACTAAATTCAAATGAATGTTTCTACTGTTACCGGTACGGTAACAACTAAAACTGTTTTTATATTTTTTGTTTGTTCCGGCTAATCTTCGAAACGGCTGGATCGATTATGACGAGTCTTTGTCTATCAGATAGCTGATGTTCTAAGGCATAATATAGGCTTTATTTATTTATTTTTATTTAATTTAAACACTCCAGAGACTCCGGGGTCCGTGACTTTTGTCATTACAATAATAATCCTTTTTTATTTACCTACATAGTTTTGACTTCATAATCATTAGGAAAATAATTAGGATTCCGTGCAATAAACAGAAAATATTTAAAATACGGGTGAAACCGCGAGGACAACTAGAAGTGAATATTTTAGAATCGGTGTCTATTACATGTCTAAGCTAACACATTGCTCATATTGCACAAGTGCAAATTAGTGCATTGAATGCTACGTCAGTTTTAAAAAAAATTGTCTGTCTTAGGAAACAATAGAAGTGACAACTCAAAACTTAGAAATTGATAGCTTATTTTGGAAACTACGCGGGCAAACCGGAGGCCGTGGCCATGAGCATGGCTATGCTGATGCATTTCTAGATGGCCAATGGTCATGGTCCCGAGTTTACTCGAAGATTTTTTATCATTCCCGAACGTGACGCTAGAATTCAATTCACAGCCCGCGAAAAATCTGTCTGTGGCGCGCCAAAAGAAGTTTTAACTTCAATAACGTTTTAAAGCTAAATATTAGAGTGATTTAACTCTATACTCTAAACAAAAATATTAAACGCGTCTTTTTCCTTATGACAGCAGTATAAATGTGTTCATTTTATCAAACCCTGACATAAGTGTTGCCACACAAAGCCCCATTATCCCTAACTTAAGCGCGACGTTAGAAGTTAAGTGAACCGACGCCGTCGGTGAGTTGAGCCGTCTTGAGATCCCCTGCGACCTGTTGCACCGGAGTAATCCGACCAACTTGGCAACTTCCCCTTGAGAAATGATAGCTGGCAATCGAACGAAATTGAATCGCGTTTGTCGTCCTAGTGATCTGGACGTCTACTCTCTTTCTACGAAAACGTAATTTCGAAATGAACTCTCGACTTTCCAACTCCGATTCTACTTCGATCCGTCGTTTTATCCGTTTAAACATTTTAAGCCTACTCTAATTAGAATATGCTTAGACCATTTAAACGTCAAACAATAGTGTCTAAGCGAACGAATTCCCGGGCAGATGGTACTAAATTATCCCTACTAATTTTATACACGCGAAAGTAACTCTGTCTCTCTGTCTGTCACGTTTTCAAGCCTGAAGTACTGAACCGATTTAAATTAAATTTAGTGTAGAGATGACTGAGAAATAAAGTAGCCAAGTGCGAGTTGGACTCGCCCATGAAGGGTTCCGTTCCAGCAAGTAACATAATATACATAGTACACATAGTTCTTGTAGTTCGTTGTAACTTTGATCGAAGTTTTAATAATAGTGTATTTATGACGTACTAAAAAAAAACTACTCATCAGATCGAGTTCAAACTAATTTTCGTTGGTAGTTTTCATGGTAATGTACATCAAATATTTTTTGACGTGACAACGTCTTATAAATTGGTTTGCCGGGTGACACTTCAAGAAACTGCGTTACGTTCCGCTCACGTTATGCGCTCACAATGAGAGCGAGTGAGAGGGACGCGTGCCTTTCACTTTTTATGTCTGTCTCTCTCGCTCTTAGGCGGGCTAACCATGCCCGAGTCGCCGATTCGCTTTTCCACTCAAAGTCGTTGTCACGTAAAACACACACACACATTTTACCACTTTGGAAGCGTCTCTCGCGCAAGTTATTCAGTGTAGACAAAAACTATATTAGAAACTTCGACATCATTTTTTAAGACCTATCGATAGATACCCCACACGTGTAGGTTTGATGAAAAAAAAATTTTTGAACTTCAGTTCTCAGTATGGGAAGCACCCCTAATTTTTGTTTTTTTTAAAAACTTTTGTAACAATCTTAATGCGGTTCACAGAATACATCTATTTACCAAGTTTCAACAGTGTAGTTCTCATAGTTTCGGCAAAAAGTGGCTGTGACATACGGACGGACAGACAGACAGACAGACAGACAGACAGACATGACGAATCTATAAGGGTTCCGTTTTTACGTTTTACGGAACCCTAAAAACATTGGTTACTTTTCAAATGTGAAAAAAACTTTGCAAATTGGTTGAAAATGGGGAAGAAACGTTGATTGTAATTTTTGAAAGTAAACTTTTTTTTAAGCTTTTTATTACATAATTTAAATAAATTCAACATTTCAGGGGGTGTAAAATATTAACTAATAATATTTTAAGTAAGACGCACGTTACACCACGGGGTGAAGCTAGTAATTTAATATAGTAAGTAGTTATTAAACAATTTCAAATCATTTTAGCTCTCTGTACGTCTAATGCGTTAATATAGTTTTTATCTTATAACTAAACATACAATAAATCTTGGTCATTAGGTGTAAAATAAAACGGTAAAGGTTGAAAATGGAAGTACTTAATTATTATATTGATGGTGTAATTTTTCTAAAGTCTGTGATTGCACAAACGGATTACTGCGTGGGCTTCCATAAACACAATTAACGACGGATGCGGCTCGTTTACCAATTGGCTGCGTACTTCTACTGATTAGCCGTTAACTGGGAGTTCCTCAAAACTAGCACTACGTGGGGTAATGTGATCTTTACCATAGAAAATATGTAGGTAATATGTAGTAAAATAATAACTTCATTCGTACAGAAACCCGGCTTTTTTATTACGTAGTATTAGGTTCGTAGCTCTACGAAGTGCCTACGACTATGATGTTCATCATCATCATCAGCCGCAAGACGTCCACTGCTGAACATAGGCCTCCCCCCTAGATTTCCACAACGAACGGTAAAAAAACGCGCAACCTGCAACCAGCGGTTTCCAGCGACCTTTGTGAGGTCATCTGTCCATCTAGTGGGAGGACACTGCGTCCAACACTGCGTCTTCCGTTTTGTCGTCGCCACTCGAGAACCTTTCTTCCCCGTTGTCAGTTCTGCGAGCGATGTGGCCTGCCTATATATACATATATGTATAGTATATATGAGTATATATTGCCACTTCAGCTTGCTTACTCTTCGAGCTATGTCGGCTACTTTCGTTCGCGAATATGATGATGATGTTACGACAGTATAATGCCCGAGTTACACGAGGTTAATTTTTCAAGCTCGAATAGCAAGCTAGTGATAGTAACGTAACAAGCTAGTGATAGTAACGTAACAAGCTAGTGATAGTAACGTAACAAGCCAGTGATAGTAAGCTAACAAGCTAGTACTTCTAGCCTCGTGTAGACAACGCCACGCAACGCTAGTTTTCTCTACACTAACCTAGAAATTACGGCTAAGTTACGGCTAGTCTAGTCGGGAGAATGGCGCCTGCCGATCCGGTGACCCCGGGTTCAAACCCCACACGCACCACTATCTTTTCGAAGTCATGCCGCTAACTTAAAACGGTGAAGGAACACATCGTGAGGAAACCGACATATACCTAGAATCTTTCAAAGTCATGTGTCATCCACCAACCCGCACTGGGCCAGCGTGGTGTATTATGGCCTTAACTCTCTCCTTGCGAGAGAAGGCCCCGAGTCCCAGCAGTGGGAACATTTAGTGGGCTGTTGATGATGTTGATAAAGCTAGAAGTACTAGCTTGCTAGCTTTCTAACACTAACTTGCTATCCTAGCTTGTAAAACTAGCCTCGTGTAGTTCATAACGGTTGACGCTATAAAATCGGTCCCCAAAAGGTGACCAAAATCGCATTTTTCTTTCTCAAAACTCGATAAATCGTCTTCAGATTGCGTTTTCTCTGCGAAAGTGTTCCAATTGTCTCCGTAAAAGCGTATTGAGAAGCTCGAGCGTCTTAAAAGGCCAATTAGAGAACAATTTGCGTTGCCCTCTCGGGACTCCGGCGTATGGAATTATCGACAAGGAATAGAGACTTATTTTATTCAGAGCAATTTAATAGATCGTTCTGTAGCTTATTGAAAATAATGGATAGATAAATACCCAGTAGATCTAACGAATTACAAATCATTTTTGAGCAAAATATCTCTTTAGATATTTTGCTAAAAAATGATTTGTAATTAAACCGATTGCCGATTAAATCTAAACGAACATAGAGCTAGAGCTGGAACAAGAGCATTCTTTCTCGATCTTTTAGTTTAAACGAAAGATCGTTCTTAGCGTTTTCCATATTATATATTCCATAGAATCTTTGCGAACGCAAACAAAACAACGAAAGAATGCTCTACGTTTGTTTACACCAAATGAATTTGATACAGTGGGGATAGAATGAGCATTCGCTCGTCTCATGTAAATTGGCCTTAAAGGAGTTGCGATCACGCGTAGTTTCTTTGCATGAAGATGTTAAATTCCACCTCAAAGAAGTTCAAATGTAATTATTATTTCTCAATTAGAATTCAATTGTTTTGCAGAAGTTAAACCCTATTACTAGAATTCCTTTGTTTAACAGAACAGAACAGGCTAGGCTTTTGAACGCTATCTCGCCTGCTATTAAGCGACGACACTGTCTACGATGGAGCGTGTTTAATACTTAAAAGAAACGGAATGACACCCACCCACTCCGTGAAAACCCCACTCCGGCTACGCATTCCGCAGCCTAGACATGCTAATTACGTAAGAGAGGCTAAGTGGGGAGAAGGTCCCGTCTAACTAACTAACTACGTAAATGGAGTCAAACTTCGTATGAGTAATTGGAACGTCGACCATAAAACGTCGCCTATTCAACCTACGAGTAATACCTACTGTAGAATAAAGGGCAAGATGGTATTTTATTAAAGTATTAACTGACGAGACGAGCAGAATATGTGCCTGATGGTAAGCAACATGCCTGCCCAAAACAGCACAGTGACGCGCAGCCATTGGAACAAGAAGAGTGGAAATAATTACCTAGCACTGCATTGTGCTCGTCGCCCAGAGATATAAAGGCCGATTTACATCAGACGAGCGAATGCTCATTCTATCCCCACTGTTTCAAATTAGTTTGGTGTAAACAAACGTAGAGCATTATTTCGTTGTTTTGTTTGCGTTCGCAAAGATTCTATGGAATATATACTTAATATGGAAAACGCTAAGAACGATCTTTCGTTTACACTAAAAGATTGAGAAAGAATGCTCTTGTTCCAGCTCTAGCTCTATGTTCGTTCAGTTTAAATCGGCTTTAAGATGTTTTATCTCTTTGCCCTTGAAACCACTACACAGTGATGTGTTAATGCTTGGCGGAAGAATAACTGGCTAAGGTGTGGTACTACCCCAGGGGGAATCTGCAAAGAGTTCTACCACTACAAACTTGTAGTGTACTTGTAGTGGCAGATTCCGCCTGGGGAATACCACACCTTTGTCAATAATTCTACCACCAAGCAGTAATGTGCAAACATTACTGTGTTCCGGTTTGAAGGGCAATGTTTCCAGAGAAATTACAGGGCTTAGAGATATAACAACTTAGATCTCGGGGTGACGAGCGCAGTGCGGTGCTAGGTAATGATTTTGGCTCTTCATGTTCCAATAGCTGCGTGTCACTGTGCTGTTATGTGGCAGGCATGTTGCTTACCATCAGGCACATGTCCTGCTCGTCTCGTCACTCTTTATTTAAAAAAAAAACTATTTTATATTAGATCATGCAGATCAGTGCACTCATCAAAATGTATTCGATAAAAACCCGATAAGCTAGTAACTCTCGAGCTCAAAGTTTTTTGGTAAGAAATACATGTAGGTACATCCCACTAATATTATAAATGACAAAGTATGGATGTTTGTCGCTCAATCACGCCGTAACGTATGAACGGAACAGCCTGAAATTTGGAATACAGTTAGATTATAGTCTGGAATAACACACATAGGCTACTTTTTATCCCGGGAAAATAACGAGAATGACGGGAACGGGGACTTCGCGGGTAACACCGCGGGGCGCTGCTAGTATACCAATATTTTACACTAGAAGCACCCCGATGTTTCACACCGTTATCGTTATATGTATTTTACTGGCGGCGCCCCGCGGTGTTACCCGCGAAGTTCCCGTTCCCGTTGTTTTTTTTCGGGATAAAAAGTAGCCTATGTGTTCTTCCAGACTATAATCTATCTGTGTTCCAAATTTCAGCTCGATCCGTTCATACGTTACGACGTGATTGAGCAACAAACATCCAAATATCCATACATGCAAACATCCATACATTGACATTTATAATATTAGTAGGATGTGTTTAGCTTGTATAGTATAAGTATGGGAATTGTTGTAGGAGCGTTTCTGGTGCCGTACTGCATCATGCTGGTGGTGGGAGGCATCCCGCTGTTCTACATGGAGCTGGCGCTGGGGCAGTTCCACCGCAAGGGAGCCATCACCTGCTGGGGGCGCCTCGTGCCGCTCTTCAAAGGTAAAGGCTTTTAAATAATAACTTTAATTTAAAAAACCCGACTACAAAGAACCAACAGACAAAAAAACATTGTGTAATAAACATTGAACTCTTAAAACACTAAGAAGCGGCACGCGCTCTTCTACGATGGCAATGCAAAATCAGGTGACGTCTCCTAATTGAGTCTCAGTCGTAACAGGAGCCACAAGTTGAGTGGACGTTCGCTAACAATTAAAAAAATATCTAAACTAACGTGATGTATAGCTATCTCATTTGCACCTACTGCCTACTTGTCATGATGTCTTTGTCATTCATACAAACGTATCTCACGATGGAAGTGAAGCTATCTGCACATTGCGTATGCTTGTGTGAAATGTTCGCCACATTATGCTGTCTTTATGTTAGAGCGTACCTCATCTTCCTTTACTTAGTTATATCAATGGTGATAAAATATACTTTTTAAGGACACTTGGGTGATTGAGACGAATCTAACGACACCTCCGATTTAAACTGAACGAACATAGAGCTAGAGCTGGAACAAGAGCATTCTTTCTCGATCTTTTCTTAGCGTTTTCCATATTAAATATTCCATAGAATCTTTGCGAACGCAAACAAAACAACGAAATAATGTTCTACGTTTGTTTACACCAAATGAATTCGATACAGTGGGGATAGAATGAGCATTCGCTCGTCTGATGTAAATCGGCTTTAAGAGCCTGTAGAACCCCAATCGAAATTGAGATATCGGCTCTTGATAGCATTACACTCCGATACAAAGCGCCACTACAATACATGCGGTCAAGGTGGTAATGATTTCGGTAAGATCATAGTCTTCACTGCTGAATGTTGAATATTATCAAAATCCATCCAGCCGTTTGGAAGATACGTGAGAATAAAGAAATTTACAAACATACGAGATACGCGCGAAAACATAACCTTTGTGTCAGTCGGGTAAAACTAAGAAATTTGAGATTAGCGCGTTCAAACTGACAAGCTCTTCAGCTTTATAATATTGAAATAAACTACACAATTAAAATAAAATCAGAGTAAAACAATAAGAAGCCAGCAAAGAGTATGTAAGAGCTAAGTAAGGAAGCTATTTTAAGTTCTTTGAGTTATTTCGACGTAACAAATGTCGAAAATTTCTAAACAGATTTGACTTTACCCAAAAATTATTAAAATTATAGGATTTGTCTCGCGTAACCCTTCAGTAAACGCTGTCTCAATAATAAAAAGCACGTCTCTCGCATTCTGATAGTAAGACGACGAACCGGTCACGTACCACTAATGCCGCTGAGCTGGAGGCGCAAAGTGCCTCAAATCTGAAATTATTGCCTCACTGCACTTACCGCCCGCGAGTCGCTGCTCGCCGCAATCGCCCTGAGTGCTTTGCTCTTACTTTGTTCCTAACGCATGACCTGAATTGCTAAGAGAATAATTTTTCAAATCTGCCCTTTTACCGCCCAACTCAATCGGCTTTAGCTTTGCTGTTGCTGTCTCTATAGTTTTAAGCGAAAAGAAAAGAGAGAACAATGTCAAAGCTAAGGCAGATTCAATTAGGCGGTAGACCCTCTGTTCTCGGTTAATCTATTTAATTTAAACTCCGAAATAACAAACACGATATAAACGATATCAATTTAAAATTAAAATCAGACACTCGACTAAATTGCATAAGAAGCTATATGACTACGTCATCCTTAAAAAGAAAAGCAAATTCTAGTGTTTGTCGATATTTCAAATGTATATTATGGAACCACCTCGGAAGTACCTACTTTCTGCCAAACAAATACTAACATCAAAATACATTCACAAATGGCGGAGCTATCGCGTACCATCACTATCAAATATTATAAATATGATATATTGTCATCAATCTGAGAACTATTTTAACACAGACACTTATTCAGGACCGAAAGTGTGTGAAGATAAAACTACCAGAGATATGTAAAACCAAAAATAATACTGGAAAATGCACATTGTTCTCCTGTAATATTTTTTCCGAATCATTGGGCAACAAACTGAGGCACTGAGAGAGTATGATCGAGCGTCTAAGCTTGGCAGTTGAGGCAGTTTTTGTATGTGGCGATCCCAATCTAGCCCAGTTTCACGAAGGAAATACGCAAGCGTGTTTGTTCTCCCCAAAAAAGATTCAATTTTAACAGACTGCTGCTTTTCGAGGTTTACTGATACTGGTTACTGACCATCAACATTAGCTCTTTCATTTCTTATTGGACAGTTATGTAGCATTCTAATACATTATGAAAGTGTCAACTCTGTTTCCCAGCTAAAGGTCTAAATACCATATTTTGCACCGATCATTTTGCTCAGATCTTATCTGTACGAGGTCAGCTGAAGATGAGGTAACCCAACTGTGATAATATTTTCTAGATTTAGTGTGCTAACAATATAAAAATAATAATAGTGATACTATTTTTTTCTTCGTTGTAAACCGTAATAACTTAAACTACATTTTAAAAGTACCGTTGCAAGTAGTTATTTTTCTTGGAACGTAGTCTACAAAAATGAAACAAATGCTCTTTTTCTACGTCTACGTTACATCATTATTATGCTCAGAAGAAGTTATTATGCATTGCAATTTTTTTAAAGTCCTCATTTATCATTTTCCTAATCCAGAGAGACTTTCGGTCAGTAGTTACTCAAGTGCTGTTGAAACATAACATATTTTATCAATGTCTAAATAACATTCTAAACATATAAAATCACTGTAAAATTACAATTGCAGTCCCGAGTATTTGTTAAAAATCTGGAATACCTACCTCAATAACATTTAACATAATTTGTTTGAAAAATCTCATTTTTACGCGAGCTTCAGGATCACAGTCTACGCATTTAGCATTTAACCCATTTGCCTTAAAATTGCTGTTACGAAATCTAAAAATAAACCCCCTCGAACTGGTCAGGCACTTGAAGATCCATGCAAAACAGAGGCCTTGTCACCGGCACCGGCGGCGTCGCGCCCTCGCACTTAGCTCCATAATTGACACCATTCCACAGCTCCCCTTAAGTGCTCCATACGAGGCCCTCAAGCCTCTCAAAGCCCGGCCTCGTAGATTTGTGAGGCTTATACCGTGATTTCATTTTACCCGATTGTCACGTCGCGTCGGCTCCGCGTTGAGTGGCGACGATATGATTTTCGAGATATAAAATTGGTAATGGAGTGGAAAGGTGGCGGGAAATTCACTCGGAGCACATTTTTATTAAAATGGATTTAGCCCTGGAATTGACCGATAAAAGTTTATTCGATCGTATGGTTTCTTTCTTTTTTTTGTTAGTTTGAAATGTAACGGTTTAGGAAATCTACAACCAATTCTCATTCTGGTACGCCACCGCGTATCTTGCGGCAAATTCTGTTGGTGGCTTGGGCCCTTGGTTTGTTTCAGGTTCTCATGTTTAGGATATTAATTATAATTATAGGATATTAATTATAAAAATACTTATAATTTAGAAATAATACTTTAAATTTCGACTTGTTTAAGATACATATTATGCTTCGTCAAAGTGATGGTGATTGCGACGTTCTTCTTAATTTGCTTTTACTCTTATTTTTAATTTTGTTTAATTTTTTTAACATATTCGTTTACATGTAAAATCGGTGGAGGGCCTTGGTATGCCATCATACAGGTTACGCCTAGTTTGGGTACCAAGGTTGTCTAAGTTGAATTCAAATCAAATGTTACTGTTTTACTTTAGATTTATGCCAACGTGTGATGTTTGTAGTTGGTCATTAAATATTTATTTATTTAATTTTAAAAAAGATCGTTCGCCACTGCAGTTAGTAAACATGAATAAATCATGTGAGAGAAGTAGACGCGCAAGGCAATTTCTACGTTTGGTAAACAAAGTTCTAAAGAATTGTAATTAAAAAATTGCAGTTTCAGAGGCTCTTGTTTCTTGCTGACAATATTTTCAGAAGCTCAGTGAATTGCACTAATTCGTCACTTACTGTTTGCCAAATTAACTTCGTAAGCACTGACCATTGGTGTACTTGAGAATTTTTCAATTTTTCAACCTGCATTCTTTTAGTACATTAAATATGTCAACTTTTGTACCACAGTTTTTTTAAATCGTATTTTTTTCTCATACAAAATAAAAAATAAAGAGGCCAAGTGCGAGTCGGACTCGCCCATGAAGGGTTCCGAAGCAGCAAGTAACATAATACATACGTTCTTGTAGTTCGTTGTAACTTTGATCGATGTTTTCTGGAATCGATTGAGAGATGTGCCAAAAGGCTCGTAGGCAATGACACTCTTGTGCGTAAAATATTTCAAAGTCTTGAAATTCGCCGCAAAATAGCTAGCTTATCGGTTTTTTATCGGATACACTTCGGAGAGTGTGCGACTGATCTGAATGATCTAATACCACCTTGCCCTTTCTTCTATCGGACTTCTCGTATCTAAAAAAAGCGACATCGTTTCATGGGTGAAGTTCCAAAAACACGAACGAAGAGATTTGACTCCACGTTTGTGATAAGAACGTCTAGATTGTGGAATGCTTTGCCTGAGTGGGTTGTTACAATCTTGGTGTCTTCAAATCGAGAGTGAATTGGTTTCTTCTAGGTAAGCACGCTCCATCGTAGATCGCATCGTCGCTTAACACTTCAGGCGAGATGGTGGCCAAGTGCGAACCTATGATAGTTGAAAAAAAGTTTTTTTAATGGTGTATTTATGACGTACTAAAACTTCTTACCAGATTGAGTTCAAACCAATTTTCGGTGGAAGTTTGCGCAATTATGTAGGTACATTATATATTTTTTTTAGTTTTATCATTATCTTATTTTAGAAGTTACAAGGGGGGGGGGGGGGGACATACATTTTACCACTTGGGATGTCTCTCGCGCAAATTATTCGGTAAAGAAAAAAAATTATAATTGAAACCTCAACATTATTTTTAAAGACCTATCCATAGACACCCCAATACGTATGGGTTTGATGAAAAAAACATTTTTGATTTTCAGTACTATGTATTGGGGCACCCCCAAAAATTTTTTGTTTTTATTTTTTGAGTGAAAATCTTAATGTGGCCCACAGAATAGATCTATTTACCGAGTTTCAACAGTATAGTTCTTATAGTTTCGGAAAAAAGTGGCTGTGACATACAGACATGACGCATCTATAATTTTTACATATTACGAAACCCTAAAAAATGTATTTGTAAAACCATCGAACTCTTCGTAACAAAAGCGCGCGCACTCTTTAATGCTCGATAAATGAAGTAATAATAATAATAAGTACGAATAAGTACTTCTTGCAAATACGAATAGAACGGCGTATCAGCATATTCAGGACTCTTATTGCAAAGCTAATCTGCTTCAGTCAGGGGAACAGTCGTCTCCGAGTCATGCGTTTCGTAGCACAGGCATTTGCTGGGACTGGTATCAGTCCCCAGCACTATCTAGCCAATGTTACGGAACGTATTGACTATCTGAAGCAGAAAGTTTATGCGTGGGCAAACCGTATTCGCCGCTACAGAGAGCGTGTGAATCGATATCGACAAAATCGCGACTTCCAGAGTGATCAACGGAAGGAGTACCGCAGTTGGGAAGAGAATAGTCCACGTGTGAACGATTGGCAACTACCGGACGGCAACGCTATGAAAAACTTCTGGCGCGGCATCTGGTCGGTGTCTGTCGAGCACACGGAGGGAGCTTGGATGCGTGTTATCGAACGTGCATGTGAACATATCGAACCCATGGAGTCTGTTTCGATAGACTCTGTGGACGTTAGTTGTGCCATCCGGACGGCTCAGAACTGGAAAAGTCCTGGGCCGGACGGATTGCACAACTTTTGGATAAAGTGGTTTCGATGCTCACATGAACGTTTCAACACAATTGCAACACAATTCCAAGAAACCTTCGAGACGGGTTTTCTTCCTAGTTTCTTGACCACCGGAGTCACCTTCCTGCTCCATAAGTCTGGTAGTACCACGGAACCAAAGAACTACAGACCCATTACGTGCTTGCCTACCATCTATAAGCTGCTTACATCCATTCTGAGAGCAAAAATTTACGCGCATATTGTCGCGAATAACGTTTTGGCCTCCTCTCAGAATGGATGTAAGATTGGGTCCCGTGGTACTAAGGAGTTGCTCCTTATTGACACGACCATTTGCCACCAAGTCAAACGAAACAAAGGCGCCCTCTCCACTGCCTGGATTGACTATAAGAAGGCCTATGATGGAATGCCCCATTCGTGGCTGGAAAAGGTTTTAGGGTTATACAAAAGGAGTTCGGTGTCGACAAGTATGCGGTCATGCATGTACAGCGAGGGAAAGTAGTAAATCCAGAGAATTTACAACTTTCCGAGACTATAATTCTCAGATCCCTCTCCGAAGACGAAACCTACAAATATCTCGGTATGTCACAGTCATTGGGTATTTCAGCAGATGACATTAAGAAATCGGTGAAGGAACGCTTCTTTTCATCATCATCATCATCATCAGCCCGTTGCAGTCCACTGCTGGACATAAGCCTTTCCAATGTTGCGCCACCATATCCGGTCCTCGGCTCTCCGCATCCATCCGCTTCCTGCCACTCTCTTCAGGTCGTCGGTCCACCGAGCGGGAGGCCGCCCCACGGGACGCTTCGAACGTGGTCTCCACTCCAGAATCCGTCTTCCCCAACGTCCGTCGGCTCTGCGACATATGTGACCCGCCCACTGCCATTTCAGCTTGCTTATTCTCAAGGCTATGTCGGTTATCTTAGTTCTCCGTCGGATATCCTCGTTGCGGAGTCTGTCCTTTAGAGATACTCCGAGCATAGCCCTCTCCATAGCCCGCTGTGCAACTTGGAATTTGTGGACGAGGCCTTTTGTCAGTGTCCATGTTTCCGCCCCATAGGTTAGGACCGGGAGGATGCACTGGTTATACACCTTGGATTTCAGGCATTGAGGCAGTGGTGACTCAAAGATTTGACGCAGTTTCCCAAATGCTGCCCAACCCAAACGTATTCTTCTGTCAGCCTCTTTGTCGAAGTTGTTTCTACCCAGTTGAATAACTTGACCTAGATAAATGTATTCCTGAACAACTTCGATACTGACATTATCGACTGTGATTGCAATTGGATCTGCAAATGAATTGAACATGACTTTCGTCTTGTCCAAGTTCATTCCCAAACCCACCAGTCTGGAAGAAACACTTAGGCTCCGCAACATCTCCGACAAGTCCCGCGGCGACTCTGCCATTATAACTATGTCGTCTGCGAATCGCAGGTGTGAAATGTATTCGCCATTAATATTTATACCTAAACCGTTCCAGTCCAGTGTTCTGAAGACGTCTTCCAGAGCATTGGCAAAGAGCTTCGGAGATATAACATCTCCTTGTCTCACTCCACGCTGCAGAAGTATTGGTCTTGTCTGGATACCTTGGATTTGTACGGTCATGGTTGCGGCTTTGTATAGACACTTCAACACCTCGATGTAGCGCCAATCGACTTGGCATCGCTGTAGGGACTCCAGTACAGCCCAGGTTTCGATGGAGTCAAAGGCTTTCTCGTAGTCCACGAACGCCAAGCAAAGAGGGCGATTGTACTCTTCGGTCTTCTGTACTATCTGCCGCAGCGTATGTATGTGGTCTACGGTGCTGTAACCTTTTCGAAACCCAGCCTGCTCCGGCGGTTGAAACTCGTCAAATCTTCTGGCAAGGCGATTTGAGATGACTCTTGAAAACAGCTTATATACGTGGCTCAGAAGTGATATCGGTCTATAGTTCTTTAGTAACGTTTTATCGCCTTTTTTGAATAACAAGGTGACCACACTTCTAGACCACGCCTCCGGCGTTATACCTTTCTCGATGACAGCATTAAATAGCTTCCGAAGCTGTTCCAGGACTGGACGCCCACCAGTTTTTAAGAGCTCAGATGTAATGCCATCATCTCCAGGCGCCTTGTTGTTCTTAAGCTGCGCAAGAGCCATCTCGATTTCGGGAATCTCGATGTCCGGTAGCTCGTCCGTGAAGTAGCGGGTTAATTTAGCACGTCTGTCGTCTGTAGCTCGAGTCGTGGGCTTCGTTGCGTGTGAGGAGTACAGTTGTCCGTAGAACGTCTCGGCTTCTACGAGTAGATCTGGCTTTGCTGTAAGAACTCGACCATCTGACGTCGTAAGCTTCGTCAGATGACTCCTTCCCAATCGCTTTGTGAATACCTTCGAACCTCTATTTCGACTGATTGCAACTTCGATTGCTCGAGTGTTGCTTTGTCGTATGTCGAATCGTATTCGCTTCTTTATACGCATATTGAGAAGGCGATAGTCTGACGAATCCGCTGACATCTCCCGTCTCTGTCTCATCAGATCCACTGTTTCTGCCGAGAGCTTGGACACCTTACCCATTCGTTTCCGTTGGTAGAACTTCTCTCCCACGTCTCGGACAACAGTCGCAAACTCGTTGACATATTGATCAACGTCCTCAGTAGTTTCCAGCAGACTGAATCTGTTTCGCAATTCCAGCTGGAATTCTTTGGATGCTGCAGGGATATGGTACGGTGACGGTCGGAGCGTCGACTTTATCAGGCGATTTCTCTCGAGTCGGAAGTTTATATTCAAAGTAGCTCGTACAAGTCGGTGATCGCTTCCGGTGTTAAACCTGTTAATCACTGTGACATTTTTGAATATATACCTCCTGTTCGTCATAATAAAGTCGATCTCATTTTTCGTCACCCCATCGGGGCTTCGCCAAGTCCACTTCCTATGAGGCTTCTTCTGAAAGAATGAGTTCATCAGCGATAGCCTCTGGGATTCGAGGAAGTTAACCAGCATTTGGCCCCTTGGGTTTCTACTGCCAATACCGTGCGGTCCAATTGCAGATTCTCCGCGTTCCTGTACTCCTACTTTGGCGTTGAAGTCCCCCATAACAACGGTGTAGTGGGCCGTGGTGGTGTTATGTATAGCTTTTGTTATGTCTTCGTAGACAGCCTGGACCTCTTCATCGGAGTGCGTCGACGTCGGAGCATAGACCTGAACTACCTTCAGAGAATATCTATTGGTAAGTCTGAGTATGAGGTATGCTACCCGCGTAGACACACTACCAACTTCCATCACGTTGTTACAGAGAACTTTGTTGATCATAATGCCAACCCCACCCTGTGACATCTTATCGCCCTCCCGATAGTAGAGTAGGTGGCCTGATTCTAGGGTAACCGTGTCCTCTCCCTGTCTTCGGACTTCGGATAATCCCAGAACATGCCAATTTATGTGTCCTAGCTCTGACTCGAGTTCAGCAAGATAGACATCTTCCTTCAACGAACGAGCATTATACGTAGCCAGAAAAAGTCGTTGTGAGTGGTGACCAGTCCGCGCCCGGAGATTCTTCGCACCCTCTGTCCCGCGAGAACTCCGGCCGTCACCACGATGGCCGGGATTAGCGGGACCACCGGGAACTGAGGGCCTTATTGTTGTGCTACTCATCATTGGAAGATTTGCCCATACTCGCCACGCTGGGCAAGGGCGGATTGGCGAGCGCAGTACCGTGCCGTCTTACGCATGTGACGCTGCTGCCCGTCACAGTTATATTTACAACACGGCTATTTGGATGGATATCCCGCCATCGGTCGGTCGTCAGAGCCTCGTTTGTTGGTCGGCAGGGTGCACCACGGGCAGGTGAGGTTGACAGTTTTGGGGATACTTGGATGTTGAGGTCCCCTTTACACCCCTTTTGGGGATACTTGGATGTTGAGGTCCCCTTTACACCCCTTCTTTACACGCTTTACACGCACCTACTTTACACGCTTCTTTTGCCGGCTGACAAAAGTACTTAAAAGTCTTCTAGTCTTCTGTCAGGCGGAAATAAGGCGCGAGCCTTCAACGGTTGGGTAATGCCTCTGCTGATATACTCCTTTGGCATACTGAGATGGACTCAGACTGCGCTCGACGCCCTGGACAGAAAGGTTCGTCAACTGCTCATAACACACCGCATGATACACCCGCGCTCGTATGTTATGAGACTGTATATCCCGCGGAAGTTGGGGGTCGAGGCTTTTTAAATGCCAAGAACCTTCACAACTGCGAGGTATGCAGTCTCAGGGATTATTTCCGCAACAGTGAGTCCGGGATGCATCGCGATGTTGTGGCAGTTGACAGGAGCTGCCTCGCCACGCCTCTTTCATTGGCAAACGAGAACTGGTGCAAACCATCGGTGCTCAGCACTGATGATCGCAAGGAGGTATGGAAGAGCAAGGAGCTACACGGGCGATTCTATCGGGCCCTGACGGGACCTGATGTGAATCTGCTCGCGTCGGTGAACTGGCTGCGCTTCGGGGACCTCTTCGGAGAAACCGAGGGTTTTGCCTGTGCATTTGCAGACGAAGTTATCAAGACGAACAATTACCGGAAATACATAATGAAGGACGGTATCATCAGGAGGTTCCTCTCTCTGTAGCCCTAACCACCGGTAGCTTGGGCCCTGCCCCGCTGCTGGCGGCACTTTAGTTTTTAAGTTTTTTTATAATGTTTTATTTTATATGTGGATTGTAAAAAAATTAGAAACTAAGAAGAAAAATAAATGACTGGATAATAATAATAAAATGTAATTTATTTCCAAAATAATAACAGCACATGAATTTACAAATTGATATAGTTAAAATAGTGTCAACAGCTGGCTCCGCAGTTTATGTGGTGGGTCCCAAACTAGGCTGCACCTGTATTTTGGGCACCCGAGAGTATAGTCTATTGTAATACACGTTTCGCTGATCGTGTTGCAAGGAATTATTAATGACTAGATAATATGTAGCAAATAATAATAAAATAAATGCCGACGAGCATAGAGCTAAACAGTGCTAGAGAGGACAACAACAACTAAACACATTTTTTTTGCGATATGTACATACTCGTATATATTGAGTTTTGACAAAAGTATTGTTTGTTTAAATATACAGAACATACCTTTAAATGGATGCAGATTGATTACTATTAACCCTGTATAGTTGTAAATGCATTTATTAAACATAGAATGTTCTTATCACGCAGGTATCGGGTACGCGGTGGTGCTGATCGCTTTCTACGTGGACTTCTACTACAACGTGATCATCGCGTGGGCGCTCCGGTTCTTCTTCGCTTCCTTCACCACCATGCTACCGTGGACCAACTGCGACAACGAGTGGAACACCCCGGCTTGCAGACCTGTCCGTATAAACATTAATTATTCATAAAATACCAGTATATCTGTCCGTATATACAATCTTAATTTTTTCAAAAAATCTTAGATATTTTACAAAAATATTAACGTAATAATGTGTCTAAAAACCTTAATAAGTATATAATAATGTGCCGTTGCACTGATTTACAATAGGTTAACTAAATTAACTTCGATGTTTAAACTCATTCCTGCTTAAAGTTATAAAATTCGTTTAAGTCATAGAAAAATAGCTGAACAAGCCATTATGAATAATAAAATGTTGTGTTTATCATCCGATTGGGGAATGGATTTCTTCGAGATTCAATACTTACCTATATACATAGATTATTAACCACAATAATAATACTTGTAATCTGAGTACTTTTAAACTTGAAATTACAAAGTTATCAATTACGATTATAGTGTCCAACCCCAAACTTTGAGTAACTTGCCTCTCTAATCTTTAAGGACTGTTGGCGATCGACACATCTATGTACATAACTAGTTATAGCGATTTTTATAACACTTTGGTAAAATTGTATTAAGATTTAGTTTAACGGTAAATATTGTGGTAAATTCGGTTTATTTAGGTAGAAATAGGTAGGGCACACCTAATAAACATTGATTTGGTCAGTTTTATTCGGATAATTAGGTAGGGTGTCCATTTATTTACCTAATTTTAAGCAAAACTTGGAAAATATGGCAGTTTTTGGTAAATAAAACTATTGTAAGTTAAGGTACCCCCTAGGAAGTTATGTTCGTTTATAGACCTGGTCGTGGGCTACATTTCGAGTGGTCATTTGTTAGCCTACGACCAGGAATAGAAAAGTTATGGTTTAAAAAGTGTATATTCCATAGTGAAAATAAACCGAAAAGAGGGCTCAGAATACGGGGCTCTCTTTGAGGTAAAGGTAAGGGGGTACCTTAGCGATCCAGATTTTGTTCGGAGCATGCTCTTCTCAGCGGCTCCAGTACAAGAAAGAAAACAAGGAAAAATAAAAGGAAGACTCAAGCAACCAGCGTTTCACTACCCCGCTCTCTGCTCCCACTTCAAGGTCCGGCCAAGAAGATTTCGTCGAGCGAACGTCGGGATCACGTCGAGTTGTCGTCGGGCCCACGTCGTGTCAGCGCCGAGTCATCTCCAAGGGCACGTCGGGTGTCACGTGGAGTGTCACGCCGAGTGTCACGTTGGGGGACACGCCGTGTGTCACGCCGAGTGTCACGCCGAGTGTTGTCACGTTGGGGGTCACGCCGAGTGTCACGCCGTGTGTCACGCCGAGTGTCACGCCGTGTGTCACGCCGAGTGTCACGCCGTGTGTCACGCCGAGTGTCACGCCGTGTGTCACGCCGTGTGTCACGCCGAGTGTCACGCCGTGTGTCACGCCGAGTGTCACGCTGAGTGTCACGCCGTGTGTCACGCCGGGTGTCACGCCGGGGTCACGCCGGGGGTCACGCCGAGTGTCACGCCGTGTGTCACGCCGGGTGTCACGCCGGGGTCACGCCGGGGGTCACGCCGAGTGTCACGCCGGGGGTCAAGTCAAGTCAAGTTCACATCCAGGACGAGTTCAAGGATTGTCCCACAGCGGTCGCAAAGTGAACCCAGGGACGAGTCTACCAGCGCCCGTCGGAGCGAGAGGGCACGTACTCAAGAGACCTACTTACAACAGGTCTCTCCCCCTCTCGCTGCCGGCAGACCAGGCTCGTCAACGCATAGCGGTCGGTCACATACGGCCGGTCCGCGACAGCTGGTCCTTCGAGCCGGATTCACGTCGTAGCGACCATCGTGGGACTTCGTCGAGGAAGTGAAGACTTGAAGACTTCTGCGCTTCGACAACGGACGAGGTGATCAAGAAACGAAGAAACGAAGATCAAGATGCCCGTTACAAGAAGCCAGAAGGGAGGTGATCGGCAAGAACGCACGCCGACTGAGAGAGCATCACGTGGCACCCCAATGGAGTCCGGTACGACATCCGGTACCAGAACAGAAGATACCTTCCCGTCTGGGACGTCGTTCGAGACTACGATGAGGGCCACAACCGAGGAAGCCAGAACACTGGTGGGAAGCACAAGTTCGAAGATCTCCGAGAGGCTACAGAAAACAAAGGCACCGTCTGTAGCGTCAACAGCCAGAAGAAGGAAAGAGATGGAAGCACGTGTGGAATTAGCTCAACGGAAGCTGGAAGAAGCACGGGCTGCGGCAGGGTTGGCAAAAGTAAAACTTGAGATGCTTCAACTGGAAGAAGACGACGACGACTCCGTGATCAGCGTGCCAGTAAACCGGGAAGAGATGGTGCAGAATTGGATCAGCGATTCGACGGAAAGGCTGCCAGGGAAAGTGTCAGAACCGGAGAAGCCCGGCAAAGCACAGGCAGCCACGAAAATCACTGAAGCTTCTGCTGACATCAAGGACATCGCTGAAGCGCTACGGGACGTCGTCAAGTTGTCAACGAGGAATGTAGCAGCGCCTAGCTACATGTTCGATCTCCCACAGTTTGACGGGAACGCTAGCGAGTGGCTAGCCTTCAAGAGGGCATATGAAGATACGGCTGAGAACTTCTCTCCAATCCAGAATATGATAAGGCTGAGGAAGTCCATCAGAGGTGCAGCGCAAGAGTCAGTCAAATGTCTGTTGTATTCGGACAATACACCTGAAGACATCATGGAAGCTCTGCGTCGGCAATACGGAAGACCGGATGGACTGGTACTGGCAGAGATGGAGAAACTGAAAAAGCTGCCTAAGATGACGGAGAGTGCTCAAGACGTGTGCGATTTTGCATGTCGAGTGAGCAACATCGTGGCAACAGTGAAGAGCCTGAAAAAGCCTCAGTACCTCCAGTCGCCGGAAATGCTGAAGACCATAGTGGACAAGATGCCTGCGGTCATACGATTCCGATGGTTCGACTTCACGGCGGATACAGAAGATCCAGACTTACTCCAGCTGAGCAGGTTCTTGAACAGGGAGGCAGACCGGTGCAGTCAATATGCACTACAAGAAGCTGTAACCAAAAGCCAAGGCTGGAAGAGAGAAGTCACACATGCCGCCGTGGAACAAAGGGAAGATAAGGAAAACTGTCCACACTGTCAAGGAAACCATCGCCTGCACCAATGTAAGAAGTTTACGGAAGCCTCGATCAAGGAACGCTGGAAGATCGCCACTAGTAGCAAGCTATGCTTCAAGTGCTTGCAAGGTCGACATCGAAAGCAAGACTGCCAGAAGCCAGAGTGCAGAGTATGCAGAAGATGGCACCATGAGCTTCTACATGAAGATCGGCAACCTGAAGGATTGAAGAGGGAACCGGATGACAAGGAAGTAACCAACAACGTGCTCCAGGTCAACACGGCGAAAACTAAGAAGGCGTACTTGAAAATGGTACCGGTGGAAATTTACGGGCCAAAAGGAAGCGCCAAGGTTTTGGCTCTGTTAGATGAAGGGTCAACGGTGACACTGGTGGACTCATCCGTAGCCGAACAACTGGGGCTACAGGGACCTCGAGAGCAACTCACCATAGAAACAGTTGGAGGAAAGTTGCTGTCGAACAAGAAATCCGTGAAGCTCAACATGAAAGTTCGAGGAGTTCATCAGACACGGAAAAGGACTGTCACCGGGGCAAGAACCATGGACGATCTTCACCTGACACCGCAGGCAGTAGACATAGAGAAGGTTAAGGTATACCCTCACTTGCACAAGATGGCGGAGCAACTTTGCTACGAGGAAGAGCGGCCGAAGGTTCTCATCGGGCAAGACAACTGGGAGTTGATTGTCTCCAGGGGAACGCGGAAAGGGAAGAGAAACCAGCCCGTCGCATCCCACACATACTTGGGGTGGGTGCTACACGGTTGCGATTCGGGTTCAACGAAACCTGACGACATTGTTACCTGTGGGCATGTCTTCGCCCGAGAAGAACAAACGCCAGACTTCGAATCGGCGGTGAATCAAATCAAAGGTATCCGAAAGAAGAAGAAGTCTCACTCGATGAAAGAAACATCAGAGAAGGTTGTTCGAACAAAAGGCCAGAAAGAGTGCTACAAGGAAGATTTCACTGCGCTTACGAAGGGGAGGCCCCCTGAGAAGTCCAAGTTGAAGAGGATTGACGTGATAACAGCAAGGTACATGCCAAATGAGAGGGCGCGCGACGAGGAACCACCTTCATCGAATACGGCCGTCGAGTCCTTTAGCCCCACTGTTGTCAAGGTGGGTCGACGGCGTAAGAAGCGAAGGAGAGCCGTGTTTCTACGAGAGGACTGCCTGCAGCGCCTAGAGACATCACCGAGAGGCAAAGAGGTCCGCACCTACACCGGACCTGATGGCAGAACTCCAATCGTCGAGGTCCGCACACATCGCGGAATTCTACGGCAGCCTGGTTCCAAGGCCGCGCTGTTGGTGCCTCCATGGGGCGGTGAGCACGAGGTTCCTGAGTTCCTGACGTCGAGCAACGGCAGCGTCAAGACGACGAGCAACGGGCCTCCGACCGGTGAGATCGCCGAACCAGAGGATGGTGCTGGCGCACGAAGGGGAGGATGTTGGCGATCGACACATCTATGTACATAACTAGTTATAGCGATTTTTATAACACTTTGGTAAAATTGTATTAAGATTTAGTTTAACGGTAAATATTGTGGTAAATTCGGTTTATTTAGGTAGAAATAGGTAGGGCACACCTAATAAACATTGATTTGGTCAGTTTTATTCGGATAATTAGGTAGGGTGTCCATTTATTTACCTAATTTTAAGCAAAACTTGGAAAATATGGCAGTTTTTGGTAAATAAAACTATTGTAAGTTAAGGTACCCCCTAGGAAGTTATGTTCGTTTATAGACCTGGTCGTGGGCTACATTTCGAGTGGTCATTTGTTAGCCTACGACCAGGAATAGAAAAGTTATGGTTTAAAAAGTGTATATTCCATAGTGAAAATAAACCGAAAAGAGGGCTCAGAATACGGGGCTCTCTTTGAGGTAAAGGTAAGGGGGTACCTTAGCGATCCAGATTTTGTTCGGAGCATGCTCTTCTCAGCGGCTCCAGTACAAGAAAGAAAACAAGGAAAAATAAAAGGAAGACTCAAGCAACCAGCGTTTCACTACCCCGCTCTTTGCTCCCACTTCAAGGTCCGGCCAAGAAGATTTCGTCGAGCGAACGTCGGGATCACGTCGAGTTGTCGTCGGGCCCACGTCGTGTCAGCGCCGAGTCATCTCCAAGGGCACGTCGGGTGTCACGTGGAGTGTCACGCCGAGTGTCACGTTGGGGGACACGCCGTGTGTCACGCCGAGTGTCACGCCGAGTGTTGTCACGTTGGGGGTCACGCCGAGTGTCACGCCGTGTGTCACGCCGAGTGTCACGCCGTGTGTCACGCCGTGTGTCACGCCGAGTGTCACGCCGTGTGTCACGCCGAGTGTCACGCTGAGTGTCACGCCGTGTGTCACGCCGGGGTCACGCCGGGGGTCACGCCGAGTGTCACGCCGTGTGTCACGCCGGGTGTCACGCCGGGGTCACGCCGGGGGTCACGCCGAGTGTCACGCCGGGGGTCAAGTCAAGTCAAGTTCACATCCAGGACGAGTTCAAGGATTGTCCCACAGCGGTCGCAAAGTGAACCCAGGGACGAGTCTACCAGCGCCCGTCGGAGCGAGAGGGCACGTACTCAAGAGACCTACTTACAACAGGTCTCTCCCCCTCTCGCTGCCGGCAGACCAGGCTCGTCAACGCATAGCGGTCGGTCACATACGGCCGGTCCGCGACAAGGACCTTTATATAAAACCTGTCGTGTTTTCAGTTTGAAGCCGTTTGGGATGTCGCAGCGAACAAGAGTCGTGCCCGCAACACTTCCACTCACCTCGGTGCTCCGCAAGCCACGCCTTTCACGTCTGCCGCTTCTGAATATTTCAAGTGCGTAGCATTAATTCTGTTCAAGAAATAAGTCACTCAGATGGATCAACTCTACTCAACTAAAAACTGTTTCGGAAAGGAAATATTTTGAAAATATAAAGAAAATTTTAGAGACCAACATGAATAGTCCCAGCAACATTTGAACGTCTCTAACAAACTTTAATGTCTAAACCATGTCTAAACATAATAATCTACAAACCAAATTAAACTAAAATAACCTCTAAATGGAGACATCTAAGACACTTAAACTCTACAATACCCTCCTCCCTCCATCCATCCATCCATCCATCCATCCTCCATCTCCTACCTCTAAACTACGTACCTACACCTTTGAGGATATAGTTGGTTCAGACCAACTATAGTGTAGGTCTCAGGACCTACACTGAGTTATTAAAATACCCGTAGCCTGATTAAGATGTCGAGATGTTTTTTTCATAAATATTATCTTGTACTGCATAAGCAGCGCTTGTGCGGAACGGTAAGTCGACGATGACGACATTTCTTCATGGATTTTTAGTTTACACCAACACCCGAGCGATCGTCTAGTGTAGCGATGGCTTGCAGGACCTGCCCGCTATCAACATGCCGCTATTTCTGCTCACCAACTTACAAATTACTATATCTAGTAGCTTCGTTACGTTTTAATGCTACATTAGCATTGTATTAATCTAACAAATACTCATCTTTTACGCAAAGTGATTTGTCTAAACAATTTGAACACATTGAGTAGGGCTTTCTTTCATCGTTTCATCGAATACAATATTGTCCTTCATATTAAGTAAAAATATATAAACCCCAATTCGTGTTTTTGTTGTACCGACAGCCGAGCCATCCTAGAACTCCAGGGAAGCGATGGTCTCCATGACCTGGGTGCTATCAAGTGGGACATGGCGCTGTGTCTGCTCGCTGTGTACATCATCTGCTACTTCTCTCTCTGGAAGGGGATCAGCACTTCGGGCAAGGTTGGATTAAAATCATCGTTAACGTACTATTATATTATACTATTTCCCGATAAATGAATATTTATTATTTGTAAAATAATTTGATAGAAGGTTTTACTCCTACGAGCATAACGTGAAATGGACTGTCTTTTAGACAATTTTTCAGTATATGATTTGATTTTTGATTGATTTGATTTCATATTAAAACGGCGCGTTACAAAATTCCAATACAAATGTACCTCCTACACATTCGTGTATACTTTCCATATATCAATTTGACTTTCTTCAAAAGTTTTCTATTAAAATAAATTAGGTAATAGAAATAAAAAATAAATTAATAGAAATAATAATTTTAGGTATAAAAAAATTATAGGTTCGCCTTGAGTCGTCTAGTCGAATTCTTCGACTGTTTGGAATACTGCAGCATATCTAACGGTTAAGGTTCGCCGTTTAATCTTTGTCAATGAAGAAGTCAAATCTCTCAAGAGTCTATATCATTATTAGTTTTAAATGTTTAAGACCCACTTTACTATCATTAATTATTATCATTGTGTGCAGTTCAAAATTTTATTTACCACTGCGTTTTTGTTTTTTGGACAAGATAATATGTTTCATTGACATAGAACAGAATATTATTATGTAAGCAATTTGTTGTTTGACTAACATTGACGATGTTTCAGGTGGTCTGGTTCACAGCTCTGTTTCCGTACGCTGTTCTGTTAATTCTCTTGGTTCGAGGCATCACTCTGCCGGGCTCTGCTACCGGAATTCAGTACTATCTCAGCCCTAACTTTGAAGCTATCACACAACCTCAGGTACGTAAAGCTACCTATTTCTGTAATAAAACATGTTAGCCACGTTGAACACGTTTTGGTAGTTAATAATCGTAATTACATGCGTAATATCTGTAAATCTGTAGCTCTACAGATGTCGTATTGTCTAACATTTGTGATGTTCAATATAAACATTCTAAGTTATAAGTTTTCACTTCTATCGACAGTCCTTATGACTGTCAATTTTGAAAAATTAGGTATCAATTTTTTTTTTGTCCGTACTTTAGTATGATGATTTTGTAACAGGTATGGGTGGATGCAGCCACTCAAGTGTTTTTCTCTCTCGGTCCTGGGTTTGGAGTTCTACTGGCTTATGCTTCGTATAACAAATACCACAACAACGTTTATAAGTAAGTAATTAAAAATAATTAGACTTTTTTTAAAGTCTACAAAGCTCATTTCAACCTAAATTATCTTAGTACCGTCCGCGTCCGTATCAGACGTTCCTTAGGTATTTCAGTCCTCTCGTGGTCACGGCTGTTGTAGTGCTGTCGAAACGTCTAGATTATTAAATAAATAAGTATTGTGTAATGTTCGCAAAATATCATATTGTCCAGCTTGAATACTGTTATCATCGCCTCGCGTGTCACAAAGGGGTTTGGGTACTTTTGTATGGACTAGGGCGTTATTTTGTATTTTAGCGGCCAAAGATGTATTGTCACTTTTCCTTGTAGCATTACCTTATCATAAGGATATTTAAAAACCATCAGATTTGCTGTAAGTAATATTGAAGCTGAGTTATGGTCTTTCAAAGATTTATTGTACTGTACACAAAGCCAAAAAATATCTTCGTTTCGCTATGGTTTGGAGAAATATGTCCTTAATAACTTTTGCTCACGCTATGCTGTTCTTCCCAAGTATCTAAGTTTAATAACTGGTTTGGCGCAAATTCAAAAAACGACGCCAACTTCACTCATACCCGTTTCAAATGTCACTAGTTTTTCTAATATCTTTCGCAGGGACGCCATCCTCACGAGCGTGATAAATTCTTGCACGTCGTTCATCGCCGGTTTCGTGATATTCAGCGTGCTGGGTTACATGGCGCACGCGTCCGGCAGGGAGGTGCAAGACGTCGCGACGGAAGGGCCGGGGCTGGTGTTCGTGGTGTACCCCGCCGCCATCGCCACCATGCCTGGCTCCACGTTTTGGGCTTTGATCTTCTTTATGATGCTACTTACGCTTGGATTGGATAGCTCGGTACGTCGTATTTGTGTTTATTTGGAATCGAGTCTGTTAGAGTATCTGTAGATCGTAGATTCGATTCCTGCTCTGGAATTATATAGATATTTTTTCTGTGACTTTATGTTTCTGTACAACTATTTATTTACAGTTTTAAAAGTATCGGTATTACCTACGTTAGCTTTCATGGTTAACAAGTAGGTATTGTTTATTCTCCACTCCAAGATTAGTTTTAACAGTTCTGACAGACTTGAAAAAAATGGTCGTCTGTAAAGTCGGTTTACTGACTATAGTTGAACGTGACAACGTCTTAAGAAATCAGTACGCTGATAGCGCGAGTAGTGATACCGCTCGACTCGGCCGGGTGGCGCCCTCAGCGCTCAGCTTCGTCCGCATGGCACGGACGACGAACTAACGGTAACGTTACATGACGTCATGTTTTGCGGGCGTGCAGCCGGCTTCATCGAATTATAAGACGTTGTCACGTCAAAAGACGCACTTGGAGAAGTACTGAACCTCTGAGGTTCTATTCGCGTCTACGCCTAAAACTATAGTAGGTAGGGTACTAAATAATACTCAGGCAGTTTTAGTGACCCAATACAATCGTAAAATTTTTGATAAGTCAAATGTTGGTCAAATGCTATGGAAATTTTTGACGTTTATGACGTCAGACACGAAATAATAAAATTGTATTTAAATCAGGCTCCATAATACGGCGCTACGTGTATTTCTATAGGTATAACACTCATGTAATAGTAGATGACTATGACTAATTTAATATTTACAAGCGTACAATTTAAAAAATAGATTGTAAATTATAATATGTTACTCATCCGTTTTGCTCATTTATCGTTAGTACGTAACTTACGTATCCTAAGAAGTTAACAGTAAAAATTCTGTGAACACTCGATTTCGTACGTTTATTCGTAGCTGTCTCGTAGCGCTTATCTACGGCGTTTCATACACTGAGCATTATATTTTTTATCGACTAAATAAAATATGTCGTGTAAATAAAATATTCGTAGTGGTAGGACTCTTAGCAGAGTCCGCCTGGGGAAGTACCATACCTTTGCCAAATATTCTACCGCCAAGCAGTAATGTGCAAACATTAACTGTGTTCCGGTTTGAAGGGCAATGATTCCAGGGAAATTACAGGGCTTAGAGACATAATATCTTAGATCTCTGGGTGACGAGCGCAGTGCAGTGCTAGGTAATGATTTGGACTATCATGTTCCAATAGCTGCGTGTTACTGTGCTGTTATGTGGCAGGCATGTTGCTTACCATCAGGCACATGACCTGCTCATCTCGTCACTCTATGCTATAAAAAAAATGTTTTTTGTTTCAGTAACTCTACGTATAAAAGCTTTCATAAATAGTTGTTACATAATTTTTGTATTAAGATTATTATTAACGAACATAACAATACAAACCAAGCTAAGCCCTCATTTTGGTTATCTCTCTGTTTAGTTAGTGTTCTGGTTGACAAATCACAGATTTTAAAGTCTGGATCATTCCTTCTGAGGCATGAAACTTCACTCGGAATAGTTTTGGATGATAAATAGGAATGCAAATAGTAATAATTAATTAGTAGGTACAACTTGAGCAAGTCCCCGAGAAGCAGTACTGCGCCAGGTATATACCTATTGTTACTACTGTGTGTGTATATGAAGTGAAGTAGTGGATTTATTTATCTCATTTTGAGGGACTACTTGTGTCCGTTAGCTAGGTTCAGAATCACCTATCACCGTTTCACCCTGGGACACTTTGCAGACGTACATTGTACGACTCTTTGCAGAGTCCGCTTGGGGAACTACACACCTTTTCCAGTTATTCTACCGCCAAATAGTAATGTGAAAACATCACTATGTTCTGGTTTGGAGAGCAATGTTTTCAGTGAAATCAAGGGGGGAAAGATAACATAGGTACTTATATCTCTGGGCGACAAGCGCAGTGCAGTGCTAGGTAAAGATTTGGACTACTTACATGTTTCAATCGATGCGTGTCACTGTGCTGTTATGAGCAGGCATGTTGCTTGCCATCATGCACATGACCTTTCGTCACTCTATAGTATAAAATAGTACAATATGGTATAAGTGCGCTAAGTTGATAAAATTACAGCCGAGTCGTTATTGCTATAATTAGCAGAGGCTGTAATTATCAAAGCGCACGTATGTCATACGACGTTTTATAACATATTTGCGAGGAAATAAATAAAACTCGACGACATTTTCAAATAAAAACAATACAGCGAAAAAAAGGGGCGGAATAATATTTACATGTTCACAGATTAGCAATGCGCGCGCATCGGCGCCTTTTTTTTTAAGCAACGGCACAGAACCAGCCAGTATGCCATTAGTAATAAAGTAAATTAATGTTTTTGTGTCTTGTTATAGATAAATTGTTGTAATTATTTATGGTGAAAATTAATTAAATTCACGAATTAAATAATTCTTTGGTATATTTTACCTCTCAAAGTTAATTTTATTCATAAAATGTTAACCACTTTTCTGACATAGAAACTATTTACTAAGATTTAAAACGAACGGTACCTCCGTTCGTTTTAGACGGAGCATTTTGAAACCGTAGAATTTCCATTATACATTACCGCACTAGTACGTAATGAGATACATTACGATACAGAAGTTGGTGTAATAGGAGACCTTTTACGAGCAAATGTGTTGTAATAGTACATTATGATATAAGTGCGGTAAGTTGATAATTACAGCCGAGGCTTTATTGCTAGCTCGAGCCGAAGGCGAGAGCTATAATTAGCAGAGGCTGTAATTATCAAAGCGCACGTATGTCATACGACGTTTTATAACATATTTGCGAGGAAATAAACAAAACTCTGACGTTTTCAAATAAAAACAATACAGCGAAAAAAAACGCGCGGAATAATATTTACTTGATCACAGATCACAGCACAGAGTAAGTAATCACTATGGATCACAGATTAGCAATGCGCGCGCATCGGCGCCTTTTTTTTTAAGCAACGGCACAGAACCAGCCTATATGCCATTAGTAATAAAGTAAATTAATATTTTTATTTATTTTATTTATTTATTTATTTGCGTATATGGGTATACAAGCTATTAACAAATTTACAAATATACATGTAAAATGAAGACCTCCATATTCCACCTTTCGGCATGCAAATATAATACATTACAAACATTTATGAATAGATCAAACAAGACACTAAAAAAGTAAAAAATAAGAAAGCATGAATGTAGCATACATCAACCAATCGAAATCACAATTAAACAAAAATGGCCAATCAGATGCAGTTGTTCGCTCCATAGCAAAGCAGTATGAAATAAAGAAGGCTGTTCACGGCCATACCACTATATATTTACCAAATATTATAAATTCGTCTGCATCTACTTTTCTTGAATTGCATACTTGTATGTTACAAAAAAAATGAACATGCAATAGTGATAATTTATACATCATAGTATGATAGTATAATAATGTCAAATGTATAACCTTAAAACTAGTGTCCCTGATGCAAATATGTTACAAAAAAATAAAAAACAACAATAATGTCAACAAGAAATAAACAATTACCTACTATGAATACAACTCCATATAAGTCAAAGAAATGTCAAAATATCATGATGTCAAGTTTAAAATGACTTTATAATAATACTTTAGGAATATTTATGATAATATAATAATGTCTTTTTAAAATTTCAATGTTACAGATAAGAGTTGTCAATGAATAAAATACAATTATATTGTTAACAAGAAAAATAATAAGTGGTACAATTACAATCACAAAGTATAACAAATGTCATAATAATATAATGACAAGTTAAAACAATAATAACATTACCCTAATCACAAGCTCCTAACACGAAATGGCTAAAAAATAATAACTTCAAGTGAAACGACAGATTATGTCATAGTCAATCAAATAAAATCAAGAACAAACCATTAACGAAACTGTTAGTGATAGTGTTTAAAACTTGTCTTGTAAATATTCTTTTATTGTATAATAAGACCTTTCTAGCAAAAAACTTTTTAATTTCTGTTTGAAAACATGAATTTGTTCAACTTTTACAATTTCTATCGGCAATTGATTATACAGCATTGGTACCATACATACTGCACTATTGGCAAATAGAGTTGTTTGCCGTTTAGGCACCTTTAATTTATGTTTATGCCGTATATTGTTCAAGTTTTGAAACAATTCCATATTATTCCGGACAAACATAACACATTCATATATATATAGGCATGATAGGGTTAAGACTTCCAAGCTTTTGAAATATGGTTTACAACTTTGTCTTTGCCGCAACTGGCAAATGGCCCTAATACATTTCTTTTGGGCCCTAAACACCCTTTCTTTTGCTGTACTGTTACCCCAGAACATGATACCATACCGAAGTAATGACGAGACATATCCGTTATACGCAGCCAAAACTGTATATTTGTTTACTGTTTTTGTCAACATACAGAGGGCATATGAGTGCTGATTGATTTTTGAGCACAAATTATCTATATGTATTTTCCAGCTCAAATTGCTGTCAATATGCAAGCCTAGAAATTTTGTAGTATTTATAACTTCTATTGTATGTCCAGAATTGTGAATGTCAAGATTATGTAGCCTATTTACTTTATTCTTAAATGTCATTAATTTTGTTTTGTCAAGATTCATTTTTAAATTATTAGATGTCATATAATCAGCAGTTCTATTTAATGTTAATGTAATGTCGTTTTCAATATATGTTTTATTTGGACCTGAGAATAATACGGTGCTATCATCAGCAAACAAGACAGTGGGCTGTTTAGTAGCTTTAATAATGTCATTTATATATATGATAAATAGAAGAGGCCCTAAAACACTACCCTGTGGTACACCACATCTCACGGATCTATAGTCAGATGAAAAGATAATTTCTTTTTTTAGCATTGGACATACACTACTTATTTGCGTAGACTGCATACGATTAGTCAAATAAGATTTGATCAAATTGTTTATATTTCCCCTGATACCATATGCATCCAGTTTGTTTAATAGGACATCATGGTCCACGCAATCGAACGCTTTTGTAAGATCCATATACAGAGCACAGATAGGGACTTTAGCATCTAATTTGGTCATAACAGTGTTCAGAAATTTGAAAATTGCGAGGTTAATTGTTTTTTTTCTCCTAAAACCAATTTGCTTTGGCACAAACAATTTGTTCTGCTCAAAGTAATCATAAATGTTGTCATAAATGACTTTTTCAAAAATTTTTGATATAATTGGCACTAGAGCTAACGGCCTATAATTAATCATTTTCTGTTGGTCACCCTTTTTAAAAAGGGGCTTTATTATAGTTTTTTTCAGTTTTTCAGGAAAAACGCCTTCACTTATACAAATATTTATTAGATGACTAAGTACAGGGGATATAGTGCTTGATACGTGTTTTAGTACGTGTGTAGATACTCCATCATACCCAGTACTTTTTGTATTTTTTAGACCCATAATTATTCTATGAATATCTTGGGGAATAGTAGGAGGCATAAACATAGACTTTGAGCACGGAGGATTATAAGATGGATTTGGTTTAGTGTTTTGCTTTGGTGGTGCATCAATAAAAAAGTTATTGAGCATGTCTGCAACTTTACAGGGCTCACTAATTAGATTACCATTAATATTTAGTGTTATTGACTCTTTTGGTAAATTTTGCTTTGTGCCATTTATAATCTTCCACATCGCTCTACTCTTATTCCGAGATTTATTAATAAAATACTCGTTTTGTGATTTTTGAGTAAGTTTAATTATGCGATTCAATCTCGAAGAGAGTTTTTTGAATTTTAGCTTATTTTCTGGTGTGCGATGCTTTCGATATGTCCAGAGTAGATACCGTTTTCGCTTACAACACTTTCTGATACCTGCTGTAAGCCATTTTGGTCGTTGTTGAGGTGTAATCCTCACTCTACGCATCGGAAAGCATAAATTGTAAAAAAACAAAATTAAATCATAAAATTTGTCAAATGCGCTGTTCGGGTCAGTTTGATTGATAATGTCACTAAATGAAATTGAGTCTAAACATTCTTTGAATTTATTTAAGTTTTTTTCAGAATAGTCACGTTTTTCGATAAACCAATGATTTAGGTAGCAGGTTGGTTTTATTGGACATGAAAGAATTTGAGCTGTGTGGTCCGATACAGCAAGTTCCATAGTGTGACCCTTACTACCTCGCACATTGTGTGCACATTTTGTGTTTTGTTACAGAAAAATTAAAGTAATTTATGGTCAAAATTAATTAAATTAACGAATTAAATAATTCTTTATGATATTTTACCTCTCAAAGTTAATTTTATTCATAAAATGTTGACCACGCTTTTCTGATATAAAAACTCTTTACTAAGATTTAAAAAGGTACCGTTCGTTTTAGACGGAGCATATCTCTCTACCTAGTCTGTGGACGGAGCATTTTGAAACCGTGCGTTTTACATTACACATTACAGCACTAGTGCGTAATAAGATACATTACGATACAGAAATTGGTCCAATAAGAGACTTTTTACGAGCAAATATGTTATAAAAATCTTTACAGCATGTATAAATGCAAATATGATCACATGTAACGTGAATGACAAAAAATCCTTATTCTTCGTTCGTTCCAGTTCGGCGGATCCGAAGCCATCATCACGGCTCTGAGCGACGAGTTCCCTCTCATCGGCCGCCACCGCGAGATCTTCGTCGCTTGTCTCTTCACGTTGTACTTCTTCGTGGGTCTGGCGTCCTGCACGCAAGGCGGCTTCTACTTCTTCCAACTGTTGGACAGATACGCGGCGGGGTACTCCATCCTGGTGGCTGTGTTCTTTGAAGCTATTGCTGTATCTTGGATCTATGGTAAGCTGTTACCTTTACATACTTTTTAGCAGGCGCGGTCCGAAAGTAGGTATTTCCCCCCCCCCCCCCCCCCCCCCGCCCCTAATAGTATACATTAATAATCAAACAAAATTCAAAATGTCTAATAGTACATAGACTATTTTCTAACGCGGGAAAACAACTGGAACGGCAACTACGTAGGTAAAAGCGTGGGGCGCTACTAGTAAAGTATTTTTTACTCGATTTATTGTATTGCTACTGGTGACCCCCCGCAAAATCTCAGGCTCTGTACTGGTGACCCCCCTCCAAAATTCGAGGCTGGAATTCCCCCGGCTTTTTGAAATGGAACCATGAAAGTATAATCAATCTGAAGTTACAATTAGTTACTTATTTTACTTTATCCTTACTTTAGCACACAACTATGTTTCACCGACACTCTTACACATAATTTATATCAATTATACTCGTAAAAGGAACCTGCCTTTTCGCAGAAAATTATTTGGCCAATTATCACTTGCCAACCAACGGTTCGCCTATTTTTCACTTTGACAACTAACGATTGTCAAATTTTTGTATGACAACGTTTCATTTAGTAGAATTACTGTTAAGCTGATTATTATAATGACACAACACGTTAAGTGCACTCATCATTTGCCAAATCCTTCACTAAGCCAGACAATTTTTAGACGAATAACGTTTCGTCTGTGTAATGGTTCCCTTTTCGTACATATTTATTTTGATAAAAAATAAACTAATTTTGCATGCAATTTTATAGCAACAAAAATCTACAAACAGATTTGCAAAAATCCAAAGTGCAGAACGAAGTTTAGGTGAAATCGAAAGGAATCGGTTAGGTTTTGTTAGAAATGTGACTAACTATGCACGAGCCGAGCGAGCGAACCGAGCGTACCGCGGTAGCGGCCGGTGAAGTGACAGAACCAAATCGTTTTTGTTTCACTACGCAGGGCACTTGAATATGTGCTACATTAGAAAAATAATTATGGAAAAAAAAACAATAATAATAAAAACCTGTACATATAATTTGTCCCAAATGAAAAAAGGATTCTTGTAAATAAACTTCAAAATTTAATCGAAGACTCAATATAGCAGCTTTTTCGAAATCTAACACACAAACTTACCAACAATATATAACAAAATCAATATTACTCTAACTGAACAATTCGCTGCATGAAAGTTGGCCTTTTGAAAAGTGTCATTATAAAAAGCAGACGAAACGTACAGTTGGCAACTGTTAGGTTGGTAAATAAAACAAAATTGTGTGATAAGTTTGGCAAATGATTATTCGGCGAAATAAAATTCGGCGAAATGTTAGTTGGCAAGTGATAATCGGCCAAACAATTTTCTGCGAAAAGGCAGAGAACCACTCGTAAGTTATAAGAGTAAGTTATTTGTAGTGGTAGGACTCTGAGCAGAGTCCGCCTGGGGAAGTACCACACCTTTGCCAGTTATTCTACCGCCAAGCAGTAATGTGTTCCGGTTGGAAGGGCAATGTTTCCAGAGAAATTACAGGGCTTAGAGATATTACATCTTAGATCTCTGGGTGACGAGCGCAGTGCAGTGCCAAGTAATGATTTGGACTCTTCACGTGCCAATAGCTGCGTGTCACTATGCTGTTATGTGGCTGCTATGCTTACCATGCTTATGCTTACCATCAGGCACATGACTTGCTCGTCTAGTCACTCAATTTTTTTTTTTAAATCGGTAGGTTTGCCAGACTCGATACGGATCTATGAAGCCCATTACTGGGCTAGGATAGACTAATGTGATGAATTTGATTCGAAGGACGAATTTATTTTTCTCTGATGATAATTCCTATGTAATATATCTCTATTTATATATCGGATTGTAATTTTTAGGTACCGAGAGGTTCTGTGAAGACATCCGCGACATGATCGGCTTCCGTCCCGGGTTGTACTGGCGCGTGTGTTGGCGGTTCGCTGCTCCCATCTTCCTTCTGTTCATAACGGTATACGGCCTCCTGGACTACGAACCTCTGCGATATGAAAACTATGTATACCCATGGTGGGCCAACGCACTGGGGTGGGCCATCGCAGGCTCGAGCGTCATGTGCATACCGACTGTGGCTATCTACAAATTGATCACTGCTAAAGGAACTTTTTTTGAGGTAACATTAAATTTTGAGTAATAAATACTTATCACATTCTCAAACAGTTGTGAAATGAACAACGATAATTTGAGAGTGTGTCATCATACATTAGAAGTTTTTGTATGAAACCAACTAACCATAGAAAATTACATAACGAAAAAATAATTGCAATTATTTGGTATACCTGGTAACTAACTTAGGTATACGGGTAACTACTCTTAAATATTCTGTAAAATCAACTAAAGTCTGAACTATTTTTAGACCATTCTTAACATTCCGGTATATACATAATACCTTTTATTCATCTTAATTAATCTTAATATTCAGTATATATAAATCTCCTGTCCCGATGTTTGTCCGCGATGGATTCTTAAACTACTTAACCGATTTTAAATTAAATTGGCACACCGTGAGCAGTCTGGTCCAACTTGAGAGATAGGATAGTTTTTTTTTCGATTCGAATAGTCCTTATATGATGAAATCCGAGCGAAGCCGGAACTGGCCGATAGTATAATATATATCATATTATACGCTAGTATAATATATATATATTATACTAGCGTATAATATGATATATATATATATAATATATAGTATATATATATATATATAATATATATAATATTAATTACATACACATAATATGTTTCGTATAGTTCTTTAGTAAGGCTTTTGGTTTATTTTGATGGTTCTATAGAAGAAAATAAACATGTGATGCCATTTAAATTATAAAATATTATCATACACATTATATTTTTGTGTGGCACTTCAATACAGTGGTATCTGCAATTTTTTAAACCTTATTTTAATAAGCCTTCATTACTCTCAATTATCGATTGAAACATCGTTGCAAGATATATCGGTTGTTCGCTACACTAATTTGATTAATTCGTTTCGTTCATCATATTGACGGATAAATTTGTGAATGTGGTGCTTTTGACTGCATCTAAACATCAATGACTCGGTCCATAAAACAATTACGGTATTGTTTCTTAATAAAAAATTTATTGGGCAAATTCTTGCACTTCCAGCGTCTCACACTCCTGACGACGCCCTACGAAGACACGGAAAGGAACAGGGCAGTGCACAACGGAATGGTCGTGTCGGAGTCGGGCGGCGTCCGGCTCGCGTCGGCGGCGCACACGCCGACGAGCCCCGCGCCCGCCGCGCCCGCGCTTGCGTCCGCGCCCGCGCTCGTCTGAGCATCGCTTTCCTTTGACGTCTACTATGTTTAACCGGAACTTTTTACTTTTAATAATTTCTACGTAATTTCGCCTTGCATTTTCAAATATTATATTTCTAGCCTACAGTGAGAACTAGTAAAGTTTCCTCTAATGGGGTCATCCATAAATTTCGTGATTTTTTTACCCATCCCCCGTCTTTGTCGTAGCTGGTCTCATTTGTGAGACCTTCCTTACGTTGACGTCACATATTCTACAAATATAGTATGAATAATAAATGTAGTGTTGTAATGCTTAGATATAAAAATATGTATTTTGAAAAATGTGACGTCACAAAATTTGGGACCCCTTGTCACACAATGACACACTTCATAAATCCCCTCCATCCCCGTTAACGAGTGATGTAAGTTATGGATGGCCCTTAGTACATAATTTAAGTGTAGGTATTATTATCAACTGAGTAAAAGTAAACCATTTAAATAAATGTAAGAATTTAAAATTGACAACTGTTCGATCTTTCCCATATACAATTTTACAAAAGAATGCTCTTCAACGGCTTAGCTCCATCTATTTATAGCGCCAAACTCTTTCGAGATGGCGGGTAGAAGTGAATGGTATCCCACCGGCGCCCTCTACACTAAATGACACATATTTAAACTCAAATCCCAGTATTAAATATAATACTATAGTGAAATACACGGTAAACAAAATAGAGGTGATAACACGGCCCTCCTGCGCACGCTGCCAACCTTGGCAGTGTCACAGTCTGGTGTAGTTGCTGTGAACAAAATACACAATTTATTCATTTTATCAAAGTTAATTTTACTCTTCCAGTATTATCCACTTAAGATGAGTAACTTTCCCAAGCAGTTGCGCTGTCACATTGTCGCAACTCAAGGTACGTCATTACATTACCACATTCTCCATAAATCCACTTAAGATGAGTAATGAATAGCTTTCCCAAGCAGTTGCGCTGTCTCACTGTCGCAACTCGAGGTACGTCACTACATTACCCACATTCTCCATAAATCTCAAACATACACCTTTCCCTAGCTGCCGCCTGGTAACTTTAGATACGCGGCATTAAAGTCATAGTCAAAGTCAAAGTCAAAGTTCATTATGTTCACTCTTAAAGCTTTCTCTAGCAGTTACACTCTTAGGCAGATACTAGGTACGTCAGTTTATGTCCAAGGTATTACGGTTTCACACTAACGCTTACTTTGTCAATGGATCGAAGCCATTGCACTTCACTACGTTATTCAAACGTTAACTCATCAGCAATCAATCGTAATACCTGACAACATCCTAAAGCCATTGCACTGCTCGATTGGGTTTGACTTTCAATTACATATATCTCCAAGTCTACTAATCGTACCTATTCAAGGTTTCATATTTTTCTCACATATTTATGGCTTTCTATGTAGTTTTTTTAAACGCTCCCAAGTGATATTTATAGCGAATTAAACGGTCTCATTTTTTTAAACAATACCAAAACAATTCATTGGTAACGTACATAGCTCGGCATCATCCGACTAAAATCTTTCTAATTTCAACCATAGGGGTATCTTATAACTGCACTGAATATAACCACTTTGTAACCCAACTACGGTAACCAAATTCAAATCAAAGATGTAACACTTTCTATTACTGTATTATGTTTTAAAATGCATGACCTTTTTCAAACAGTTTCCCTGAAAGATATTTAAACCAATATCCAACTGATTTACACTTTTTATCTATGGTTGCTGTGCCTCGCAACAACTCTTCCACAAAATAAGCTACTTCTCATAAAGTTTCATAAAACAGTATCCACAAACTTTAAAAAAAACCGAAGGTGTTTCATTCTACGAAATGGTCTGATTGCAGTTCCCGGAATTGAAGGTTTTTTACAGTACCCCCTAACGAGATAATAATTAATAGTTTTAACTTGTCGGTGATATGCAAAAATTTCATTTGAAATGCAAAAACAAGGTTAAAACAATTTTTAAAATCGCTTCTTCAAAGTAAATCGTAATATAAAACTGTTGCTTACTCACGTGTACATTACGCACTTACTGAAACCACTGATCCAAGAATAACATTTTTAACTAACTGCGGGCGACGCTTGCTTTTCCGATTATTTCTCATCACCGTTGTGATTTCCAGGCGTGGTGTTCATAGCACTTCTGATATTATCAACTGAGTAAAAGTAAACCATTTAAATAAATGTAAGAATTTAAAATTGACAACTGTTCGATCTTTCCCATATACAATTTTACAAAAGAATGCTCTTCAACGGCTTAGCTCCATCTATTTATAGCGCCAAACTCTTTCGAGATGGCGGGTAGAAGTGAATGGTATCCCACCGGCGCCCTCTACACTAAATGACACATATTTAAACTCAAATCCCAGTATTAAATATAATACTATAGTGAAATACACGGTAAACAAAATAGAGGTGATAACAGTATTTTTGTTATTGTCTTATTCTAGGTTTTTAAAACGATTTGTAGACAATCTTCGGTAGACGTCGAATTATTTTTTATGTTAACTTTTTTTGGCGTGGCTGTGTGGACTCTTTGGGATGTCGGTTTGGTGAACGTTGTTAGTTGTAACTCCATAGAATTTATGTTTGTTTTGTAATAGTTACGGAGAAGATATATAAGTAATTATTCGTATGGAGTATTTGTAGGTAGGTACCCGCTAACGGCTTTGTATGTATCGGAGTTATCACTTCCAAGGCGTTTAGTTTGTATGTGACAAGTGAATGATAATTAGATTTAAGCGCCTTCATGCTTTTGTAATCCTACATTGTATCCATTACTCCGGATAGTAGGGTAGAAATAAGATTAGACTTAAAATATTTATAAAAAATTAAATACCCATTGCATATTAAAATTCTAAAATAGATAAGGGATGAAAATACAATTTTTGCTACGCGGTTGCTTCCTAGTCACAGATCTAAGTTAATACGTGACTAGATAATCAAGGAGGGCAGTAAACGAGAATGGTTCGAAATCGGTATTTTCTTAACATACTTACTAGGTATTATTACACACTGACCAGAAATAGTCTGTCGTGTATATCGTGTAGTAAAATGTTTATGCAACCATATTAATATGATGTAGGTGTGTATTTTCTCGCGTAGTTGTTTAATAAATTGGTGTAAGAGTGTAGAATATTAAAAGGATTCAGAAAACCGTCGATGTTATAGCTGTAGTTAAGTAGACTTTAGTAATTAGTAATTAGATCTAAGATCTAAGTAGACTTTAGTAATTAGTTAATGGAAAGAGCATTAAGGTTGACGCTGGAACAACTTGTATTTACCTGTTATCCTTACCTACCCTGTTTTAAAACTCCTTTTTGTGCGCCATTTTGAAAAACTTTTCTAGGATACGTTTTTCGAAGTTTATTTAAAATGTATATATTTTATACTGTAATAGCTCATTTGATTGTTTTATTGCACAAATATAGTTAAATTATTTTATACATCCAATTGTGTAACGATTATTAAAAATGTAAACTTACTTATTGGCAATTTAAAATATTAAAAATGATAATAATAAGATTGTGTACATTGAGAACGTGTAATATAGCATTACTAGCATAGTAAAAAGTAGAAAAATAAAATTTAAAATTTGAACTAAAATAAGTAACAAAAAAGAAAATTGTTATAGCTAATCTTCCCATTCAAGATTTACTCTAGTAAAGTTTCATCTTATAATGTATTAGTTAGAATGTAACCAAACGTCTAACATTATTTGTAGTTTAATATATTATTCTAGTAAATGTTTAATCTGTAGGGGAGAGGCGCCGCTAAATCAACAAATATAGGTATAGTCATAACTCCATCAAATTTAAAACAATATTTATGAAATACACGAACTAGCCAACAGCAGAACTTTAACTTTGATGAAATATGTATTATGCTGATGCAGTTCCCAAGAATACCACACACGTATTTTAAACAAATTGGCACCATCGGCGTTCTCTCTTTAAAATACTTCTAGCTTAGGTAAGATCATTTGAAATTAAATTAAGGAAACACAAAATGCTGTGTAGATAATAGAAACTGTAGCAAGTAAAACATATTTAATCAGAACTATAAGTTCATATACCCACATTACTTAGTAATTAATTAAATTGTACTTACTTGAAAAGTAGGTAAGAATAACCAAATAATGAACACTATAACGTGTCATTATAAGTCACGCGTAGACATTTTAAAAAAGGTTTTATTAATAACCATTATTCACGCTTTTGCAAAAAAAAAAGCTTTCAACGTAACTGCATTTATACTATTTCACGTGTTAATCTTTATCTCGATATTTAGCTGTTGTGTGTAGAAAAGTTTTTGGTGCTCCATTTTGAATTAAAGTATGAATTATTTAAACTTTTATTTACTTATATGTTGACGCATTTCATCACTCCGTCCTGGGCAATGCGGACTGATGATTTGTAAACGAAATAACTCTTTTATTTTAATAAAGAGAAGTCTTTTTTTTATTTTAGCTAATTTTAGCAAAAAGGAATGTGTACCAACCATCCTCACACACGAACACATACGAACTAGTCTTGCTAAACTACTAGCATTCGTGGTTCGTTCTATAAAAAATATTCTTATTGTGCCAAATATTTAATGCTTTTTTAGATCCGTAGGCGTTTGTAGACTGTTTATCTACTTATTTACTCAAACTTATAGGTAATATGTCCTGTTTCACTTAGGTGTTTCTGTGTTTAATTCATCGCTTGTGCTTCGTTTCATTCTATCTCAGATCCAGTTAGATACCTAGGTTAGTGGCAAAAAATTTGAAAGTTTTAACATAACATAAGAGTTAACAATAAATAAACAAATAAATGTGTAATGTATCTCTATGAATGTATGTAGCGTACTTAGCTGTCTTCACTTACAAGTCTAGATACATATAAACCATAATATGTGACAAAGTAGCGTGTTTGTTTTGTTTCGAAATCAAAAGTCATAGCAGCCATTATGACTCTTGATTATTTTGAAATAAATTTGTAAGATAATCCAATGTTTTTTAATTTGCCTCTTGAATGATGCGAGTATCATTAAGTGGCTACCTGATACATTTAAATACCTCTTATAAGTAGATCAAAAAGAATAATCATTCGGATGATTTGATTTCTTTAACCTTTTTACTTTGCGCTCTTACCTTTCACTCGCTTTACTTTACTCTTACATTTTCTCCACTCTAAAGTGTTTAATATCATAGAGACAAGGCAGTCTATGAAATATTTCTTTAAAATATTGTTGTCTGACAACGATAATAATTCATAAAATAAGAAATATAAGAATTTAAAAAAAATCTAACGAGTGTCCTATGACAGATGCTAAGGTATGTTGGTATGGTATATATATGGTAGCTCATTGATATGAGAGAAACAGCAATGAACAGCAAGAGAAACAGCAATGGCCTTAGGATACTGCCTTATGGTACACCTAGGTGTAAATGTTTGAAATCACAAAGTTTGAAAGTACCCGGTTTCCAAAGTTAAATGTATGATAAACGTCAATGGTTCAACAATATAATCAAAAACCTACTGTTTTTTATAACCGAAACTGATAAATATGTCATTATGATAGCACTGTAATAGGCCAATTGGACGGCTATATCAGTTACTCTTCAACTAAATTTATTAATCACGCTGGTGGTGTAGTTGCATATGTCAGGAACTGCTGGATGCCAACTTTTTCCGAAACGGATTTGCAGGACGCCAATTGTGTCCCTAATGTTGCTACTGTTTTGGGCATATATCGATCGCCATCTTTTAAAAATACCGATACTTTTATCAAATCCCTCGAGCAAATAGTTGCTAATATGCCAGCCAGTCCTTGCTGTGTCGTGACTGGTGACATAAATATAGATTTACTCAACCCAGACATTAGTTCCGACTACCTGTGTTTGATGCCTCAGCTGGGACTTCTGCAAGCTCTTGACAAACCAACTAGAAAGAAGGCTTGCTTGGATCACATCTTTTGCAAATCATCCATAGTCTGCTCTTCAAGTGTGACGGATCATTATAAATGACCACCAAAAACTCGCTTGCTGTTTGACTACCGCGGCCTTGAGAAGGAACTAAGCAGCGTCGACTGGTCTCCAGTCTTGCAGGAGTCTTGCCCAAACAAGGCTTCAGAGTTATTCGTAACTGTCTTAGGGACCGCGATGGACTAATACTGTCTACTATAAGTATACTAAGTCAGTAAAAATAAGCCGATCTAGGAATACCCTTAAACCATGGATGACAGCAGGTTTGATAAGATGCTCTAAACACAGAGACAAACTGCATTTGGATGTCCGGGAAAATCTAGAAGACAAAGTTAACCTATATGTCTTTAGACGGTATAGAAATTATAATAACGAATTACTGCGAAAGCTGAAGAACCAGTACAATAGTGATGATCTAGAATAGAATAAGAACGACCCGGGAAAACTGTGCAAAACATTAACCGAATAACCTATTCTAAAAGGGTAAAGTCAAACGTTGAAGACCTTTGCAGGACGAAGGACAATGAGAGGGATTCACTAAATTGCTGTAACGATTTATTTGCTTCCGTTTGCCAGCGCCTGGCTAACCAACTTTTAGAAAACTCTCCTGACTCCCAGGCGTCACTCGCCTCTAAAGTGAGCATTCCATCTTTATCTGCTAATTCATTTTTCTTGGCTCCTACCATCGAGAGCGACGTCGAATGCTTGATTGGGCAGCTGAAGTGCAACAGTGCACCGGGGCTGGATGGTATTTCAAACAATTTGATCAAACGTGTGGAGGAATCTATTGTAGAACCGCTCACACATGTTTACAACTTGAGTCTGTCCACCGGTATTTTCCCAAGTATCTGGAAAACTGTTCTTGTAACACCCATTCACAAAGGTGGTGATACCAATACACCGAACAATTACCCTATTTCTCTCTTGAGTTCCTTCTCTAAGATGCTGGAGAAAATTGTCAATAAACAATTAGTCAAATTCATACACTCTCATAATTAATTAACAGACTGGCAGTTCGGCTTCAGACATGGGAAATCTACAGAACACGCAGTGTCACTTTTGAGAGAGATAGTGGCCTCTCATTTAGACAAAAGCTTCCCTTGCCTGGGTATCTTCTTGGACTTGGCAAAGGCCATCGACACCGTATCAATCCCAATCCTTTTGAGGAAGTTGGAGTGCATCGGAGTGCATTTGCCTTGACTGGTTTCGAAGCTACTTGACAAATAGAATCCAGCACACGCGTGTGGGGAGCCGTGTGATCGATGCCAAACCGGTTTCCTTTGGAGTGCCACAGGGCAGTATTCTTGGGCCAACACTTTTCTTGTTGTACATAAATGACATTGCCTCAATTCTCTCTAGCAGCACGGACATCATATTTTATGCCGATGATACTGTCAATTTGTTTCATGACAAATCCTGGAACTCTCTGTTTGCTACTGCACAGCTAGGCATCACCCGCGTTGCGGAATGGTTAAAACAAAACCTATTGACACTCAATGTTTCGAAAACTCACTTGATTTGTTTTCATAACACAGCGGCTTCAGCCCCCCGTTCTGTCCCCGAAATTCTTGTTCATTCATGTCAACCCCCATACAATTCGTGTGCTTCGAATGAGTCTCGGCGTTGTAGCAGGGTAACAAAAGTATAAAGCTCGTGGTACTTGGGAATAGATATAGACGAGAAACTGACATTTAAGGAGCACCTTGAAATGACGGCTAAAAGGACTAGAAAACTCATTTACATCATGAAACTCCTTCGTGATGTAGCAAATCCTCAACTTCTCAAGACTAAATACATTGGGCCCTTTGTCCGTCCGTCCTAACCTACTGTATTACAGTATGGGGTGGTACAGCTTCTTCGAACATTATTTGCCTTGAACGAGCCCAACGGGCTGTTCTGAAAACAATGCTTAGGAAACATTATTACCCAACAAGCCTTTTACTGGCGGAAGCTCAGGTTCTGAGTGTTCGGAGGCTTTATATACTTAAAACAGCTCTATCCACTCATAAAGAAAGTTTAAATTCAGATAGCGACTCGCACGCCGGTTTAGTCTATACATGAAGCCATGGTTTTATAATAAACTAGACAAATTGTGTGGTATCCACCCACGGTCTCACGTATTATGAGCTGAAATCAAAAGTTACAAAGCAACTTCTCCAATGGTATTTTGAGGATACGGAAAGCTTCTTGAAAGGAATTTGGTGAGCAACGGGATTAGACACCACTGACACCCACACATACACCCTCACACACACACAAACACACACACACGCCCTCTTATATACTCACATACTCACTCATACGCCCATTCTCATATCGTTTAATGATTGTAACCGATGTCGGTCACTAACTATGTATTTTTATGTTTATAACTAGGTGAACCCGCTACTTCGTTCGCGTACGTTGATCTTGCGACCTTATTAGTGCTTACGTAAAAATAGTTGGATGGGTGGCCATTACACAAACCGAGTGAATTTGTTTTTCCATACAAAAATATATTTATTCGAGTTTAGCAACTTCATATTTTACATTTTTAGCAACATCAAATATACTCGTAGTAGGGTTGTGGAGTATTGAACATATCCGCAGTGTTAAGTTTGTAGGATTTTATGTAGAATACATTACGAAGAGTATGTAGAGACGTGGTCCTTAACTGTGGGCCTCATAACAAAGCTCAAAGTCACACAGCGAGCTATGGAGAGAGCTATGCTCGGAGTCTCTTTGCGCGACAGAATCCGTAATGAAGATATTCGCAAAAGAACGAAAGTGGCCGACATAGCTCAAAGAGTAAGCAAGCTGAAGTGGCAATGGGCAGGCCACATCGCTCGCAGAACTGACATCCGATGGGGAAGAAAGGTTCTCGAGTGGCGACCACGAACCGGAAGACGCAGTGTTGGACGGCCTCCCACTAGATGGACAGATGACCTAACAAAGGTCGCTGGAAACCGCTGGTTGCAGGTTGCGCGGGACCGTTCGTTGTGGAAATCTAGGGGGGAGGCCTATGTTCAGCAGTGGACGTCTTGCGGCTGATGATAATGACATTACGAAGAGTATGTAGCTGATGTGCGTGATCTGATACTTACCCACTTATATATGTTTACAGGATGATAGCCTAAGTAGGCGATAGACTTATTCGCCGATGTGATATTTTAGACTCTAAGCCATGTCTGTTTTAAATGTCAATCTAATTGTTAATGTCGTTAATATTTGTTTCGTTAGGGCCCATGCATTTTCCGAGATGATAGGTACTAGTTTATGAGACTATAAACTGTCTGTGTTTCAAATTTCAACCAAATCAAACCTTTACATAATATACCTAAAATACTTAGTAGTAAGATAACATTTTATTCAATTTAAGAAAAAACGATCTGCTTTGTTCACCGACGCTTGTTCACTGAAGGTAGTGTTCAAGCAATCACTGAAGCACCGAACACTAAATTTAGTACAGTAGTTGGATTGAAATAATATCCGAAAGAACAAAAACAATTATTATCATTTCACGTCAACTAACTTCTAGTCTAGTCAAGTAAAAAGTTGACTCGACTAATTTAAGAAGCTATGACTACGTCGTCCAGATAAATAGATACTGGTGGACAATTCACACACAAAAGTTTGGTTTTTTCCACCACCAATGTCCCAGCCATACTCAAACCGGAGTGGTCTTACGCGTGACGATGGCAAAAGACCTGACGGAATGACTTTTGTGCCTTGGAAGTTGAGTCGGCCCCTAGTGCTGCCGCTTATTTGGCTATATGCTGGCATTTATTTTCCCCAACGCATAAACATTGCTATACAGCGTGGTACTGCCGCCAGCATGCTGGACACGCTTCCGACTGGTAGTGGGTTGAACATCTTGTCATCCAGTTTTTGTTAATTTTCAAAAAACCAACAGGGAGGCCCTGTTTTCCATATAATATATTTATGTAGGTACGAATGTACATGGTGAAAACGGGACCCTATGACTTCGCTGTTCGTCTGTTCGTCCGTCTGTCACAAGACTGTATCTCAAGAACGGTGATAGCTAGACAGTTGTAATTTTCACAGATGACGTATTTATATTGCCGCTACAACAACAAATACTACATTACACATTTTCTAATAAATATCAGATCGTATTTCGTACCATGAGCTGCCATCTGTGATCAATGTGGAAAAACATTAGAAAGGTATTGTCATATTATTACCTGACGAGTGACGATACATGACGGATGGCAGATTTGAGCGCGGTGTGTGTACCAGGGATGAGCTTCGACTCCGACTCCGATAAGTCGGACCTTCCGATTACTAAATTACACCTTCGGTTCCGACTTCGGCTCCGAAACTTTTAAAACGGAGGTTATAATCGGAGGTAAGGTGTATAAATATTGCAGATAATCCCTTATTGTGGTGGATAGTAAATGGAAATACAAAATCCCTACTTCCTAAGTCAAGAATGAATCAAAAAAAAGAATGAAGAAAATTCCAAAGTCGTGCAGAATTTGGGGATTAAAAGTAGACAGCTACCATCTACTTAGTATGATCTTAAATCATGTTGTCAAGTTTCATTTGAATTGAATCAGTTGTTTCGACGTGATGCGAGTTCCCTATACACACAGACAGACAGACATGAAAGAAAAAAATGCAGTTTCGCCATCAGTATCGACTATGGAGTGCCCCCAAATTTTTTTTTTTTTTTTAAATAGCCTCAATGTACGGAATTCGACCCGCTACAGTTTTATTATAAGTATAGATAGATAGATATAGGTCAAAAAGGTGATAGAAACGCGATAGAAAATTACAGGCCAATCAGTCGCATGTCAAATTTCTATAAAATGTTTTGGAAACTGATATTAAACAGAGTAACAGGGATAATTGACAAACAACAACCCATGGAACAAGCTGGTTTTAGAGCAGGTTTTTCAATAGTCGACCATATACACGTAATAAAACAGATAGTAGAAAAAAGTCCAGAATATAGTCAATCAGCGTACTTTGCTTTTGTAAAGCTGAAAATAGGCCTCCCCCCTAGATTTCCACAATTAACGGTTCTGCGCTACCTGCAACCAGCGGTTTCCAGCGACCTTTGTGGGGTCATCTGTCCATCTAGTGGGAGGCCATCCAAATAGTACAGCACAAATACAATTAGAAATAACTGGAGAAGAGTTTCCTATAACGAGAGGTGTAAGACAGGGAGATCCACTGTCCCCAAAACTATGCACTGCAATATTAAAAGGCATATTTAGAGATGTCGACTAGGATAAATTGGTTATTAATTTCAAAGGCAGGCAATTACATAATTTAAGATTTTCGGATGACTTAGTACTAATAGCGGATAGTGCTAAAATGCTTCAAATTATAATAAAACAAGTGGCAAGTAACTACTTTACAACTGGCCAACTGGCGAGACCCTGAATAAATCTTAAAGAAAAGTGATAACCAATAGATTTGAAATTCCCATCAAAATAGACGACGAAGATATTGAATATGTAAATAGTTACATGTATTTAGGACAAACTGTCATTTAAAGACCAGACGGAAATAGAAATTCAAAAAAGAATAGCTTATGCTGGGAAAAAATATTGGTCGCTTAAAGAAATTCTGAAAAGTAAATACTTCCCAAAGCCAGCTAATAGAATAGTATTCAACTCTTTGATTCAACTCATGCATCCTCCATGCATCTTACCATGTCTGACATATGGATGTCAAACTTGGGCACTGACTGGCACTGACCCAGAAGCATTTTTTTAAACTAAGAACTTTTCAGAGAGGAATGGAAAGAAGTATGATAGGTATGACTAAAATACCGGAAAAGAGCAGAACGAATTCGAACAACAACAAAAGTGAACGACATCATAACGACAAAAAGACAATTGAAATGGCGATGGACAGGGCACATGATAAGGGACAGTAAAAGTAAATAGACAAATATCGTAACGGAGTGGCAACCGCGAGATGGAAAGAGAAAGAGTGGAGGATAGATTAAAAGATGGACAGATGATATTAAGAAAATTGCAAGTACAATTTGGACAAGAAAGGCGAGAAACAGATATGAATGGAAGGAGCTAGAATAGGCCTGTGTGTCACAGGACACGCTGACCACTAATCAAAAAAACGTGAAAAATAGTTTAAGTTACATGTTATGTATTAGGTAATGTAATAAAGGCTTAAATAAATAAATAAAATACCAACAAAACAAACAAAAAACCCTTAAAACGCACGTAATTATTAATTTTTTTTGCAAGTTGTGTTGTTTTTAGTGTTCCATACCCAAAGGGTAAAAACGGAACCCTATTACTGTGACTTGGCTGTCCGCCCGTACGTCCGTCTGTCATCAGGCTGAATCTCAAGAACAGTGATAGCTAGACAGTTGAAATTTTCACAGATGATGTATGTATTGCCGCTATAACAACATATACTAAAAATAAAATAAAAACATGTAACGTTACATATTGACTACAATATGTAAACGTACATCCCTATTTTCATTCCAAAAGCACCATTTTTCATAGGAGAGATGCGTATACTTACATACCAAATTTTTATACAACTAATATCTTTTTAATCGTTTCCATACGATAAAGAATAATTTTCTCATCATTATGATATTGTTCTGGAATTATTTATTCCACCTTAAACCCATAAAAAATGTAGTTTTTCCAAAATTTTATTTGTTTACATAATTTCATTATGTCAAACTTCAAACACCATTCGTCGCTTAGCAACCTCTACCCTTTTTCATAAGGTCGTATAGTTTTTAGACCTAATCCTCTTTGGACTATTAATATTAAAATAAAGTTTTCTTGCTCCAGATTCAAAGCACTAAAAGTCTTCATTTTAAATCAAATTGTTTGAGATGGGCAGTGAGGATCTGGCTCCCAATAGAGCAACATCAAAACAACAGTTGGCTTCGACCATGACATAGTATCATCCCCTGTTGCCGGCTGGGAACCCTCACCTTCATACAGGACTGTTGAACCCTGAAGGTTTGTTGAACGTTGAACCAGCTCCAGGCTGCAGCCCCTCAAGTCATTCCTGTTGTGGGAGACTACCGTTCTTGAAGCAGATCACTATTCCTGAAGCAGACTACCGTTCTTGAAGCGGATTACTATTCCTGAAGCAGACTACCGTTCTTGAAGCGGATTACTATTCCTGAAGCAGACTACCGTTCTTGAAGCGGATTACCATACCTGAAGCAGACTATCGTTCTTGAAGCGGATTACTATTCCTGAAGCAGACTACCGTTCTTGAAGCGGACTACTATTCCTGAAGCGGATTACTGTTCCTGAAGCAGACTACCGTTCTTGAAGCGGACTACTATTCCTGAAGCGGATTACTGTTCCTGAAGCAGGCTACCGTTCCCGAAGCGGACTACCATTCCTGAAGCGGATTACTACTCCTGTGAACAATTTCCTACTGGAAGCCACTGCACTCACTTAGCCCCTTAAATTCTCAAATCTTTTATTTTTAAGTTACTTTCTTTATTTTTCCTTCATCCTTCCTCCTTTTTTTATTTTTACTATCATTTTCATTTCATCTCATCATTTTTCTTTAATATACTTGTATTTGTGAACATCTTATTATTTCCCCTTCACCTACCTCTCCCACCTAAAAACCTTTATGTTCACTATCGTGACAAACATTACAAGGGGGGCTCCCATACAACAAACTTGATTTTTTCTCAATTATTCCGTCCCAAATAAACTAGATGGCGCCACTAGTAAAAATAGAATGCGATGTCGAATTCATCATCAGAATCATTAGCCAAAAATCAATATTTTAATAAAACTTTTTGCCTGTCTACGGAAATTGCGATGTATAAGAAATTTCGAATAAAGTCAAAGAGGTTTTCGCTGTTTATTTGCTAATGGTACGGAACCCTTCGTGGGGGAGTCCCACTCGCACTTGGTCGGTTTTTAATATATTATCCGAAAGAACTTCGTTCCTATCTGTTGTTCCATGAAACCTCACCTTTTATATAAGCATGGTCATCTTGAAATATGTTAGGTCCCGTTCACCCGAACATTTATTTCTTAAACGAGTGTGACGATTAGCTTCATTCACACATTTTAATTATTTTCTTTCTCTAGTAGCCATTAAAGTTCAGCAATGCCAACATGAAGATTTAATCATTTTGGCTGGGACGTAGTTAAAATGTACCTAGCAAAAGTTCGAAAACCCGTTTTTGCGTTTTTCCTCTTTCTTTTCACACATAAAATTGCATTTTACTTTTTGAAGGGAAAAGTTCTTTTGACGCACCACGCACAGTTTTTTCGTGGGCTGTGAATGAAGAATGAGCTCAAGCATCATGCGTCACGCGCGTAAATGAAAGAAATCTTCGGGTGAACTCGGGAACTCGGGATTGGCACACTTGACGGTCCCGAGTTCCCGAGCACGTTAGATAGTAATTCATAGATTCATAGTTTTCACTTCTGCCGTGCGGTCTTAGCACACATACTTTGTTATGGTTCCGTAAAACGTAAAAGGGGAACCCTTATAAATTCGTCATGTCTGTCTGTCTGTCTGTCCGTCCGTATGTCACAGGCACTTTTGCCGAAACTATGGGAACTACACAATCTGAATACCGACCAAATTCCAAGAGAGCATCCTACTGAAACACAAGACATTGGTGAAATTATGGTCATACAACCGAATGGAAGCCAGAAATAAAGAAGAAGAAGAAAGGAACTACACTATTGAAATTTTACACAAGAATATTAAAAAGGGGTGTGGCTGTGTTATGGACACGGCCGTTTGTTGTACGTGAATACGTCTCGTAACGGGTAATAGTTTTAAACGACGATCGTACCTACACAATCGATGCTTACACAGCCCGATGTCGATACAGAAGCGATTTCATCATACATCTGCGTAATTTCAACCGTCCCAGCTGCAGATGTACTGGCACCGTCGTTGATCCGCTCGGCCGCATTCATTACTTTACGTTGCCGGCACTGTTTGACTCGATCATATGGTGTTTTATTGGTACCGTTTGATTGCTGTTGAGATGCCCTTTCCAACCGTGTACGATCTCTGTATTTCGATTTGGCTTTTCGACGCGTGTAGGCTGACATTATATATTTTTTGATATTTTTATTTTTATTTTAACACCTTATTATATTCACAGTTACAATTTTACATTAATGTTATATTTATAATCGATAGATTTTGCCGAGAGCTGATGATTGAAAGTTGAATGAACGTCGTAGCTTCACCGAGTCGAAAGTTATACTAAATGGAAATCTCGATATGCAGCAAAATGCCCTTCAAAATAGCGGGGCTGCCCCCTCCCCCGCGCACGATGTGTTACAGTCCTTACTTAGCGTAATAAATTCTTTGATTCATTAGCTATCCAGTGGTGTAACTGAAATTTGGATGGAGATGATAGATATGTAGCTACAACGCTAAACTGTATCCCCCGATTTTGTTATCATTCGTTTTTTTGGATTGCGTCCCTATGGAAGTAATTTTAAAGACGTATTCACGTCAAACAACTATAAATATATGGGGCACCCCCAAAACTTAGAACTGAAATGAACTACATTTTTTTTACACCTAACCTATACCTATACGTATGTCTATCGATAGGTCTTCAAAAATTATGTTGAGGTTTCTAAAATATTTTTTTTCTTTACTGAATAATTTGCGCGAGAGAGACTTCTAAAGTAGTAAAATGTGTCCCCTCCCCCCTGTAATTTCTAAAATAAGAGAATAACATCAATAAAAAAAAAACTATATAATTACATTAACATGCAAACTTCCAACGAAAATTGGTTTGACCTCGATCTATAGTGAGTTTTTGTTTCGTACGTCATAAATACACTATTATTAATACATCGATCAAAGTTACACCGAACTACAAGCATAGCTGGGCACCGTTAATCAAATAGTTAACTTCGTTAATCGTTAATCCGTTACAGAAAAAGTTAACTTCGTTAAACGTTAAAGCGTTACATTTCGTAAGAGTTAACGGAAGTTTACGTTAATCGTTAATCCGTTAATATGCGTATTGGGTTTCTATATCGTTGCGTAAGTGAACTTATAAAACCTGTTGGTTTTTTACAAGTATTTGGTTTTTTCTCCAGAACCTATTCTGGAGAATAAACCAAATACTTGTAGAGTTTAATTTTATTATTGAAGTGAAAACTTCTTTAGGCGCGCCGAGATTGATTTTTCGTTGGCTGTGAATCGAATTCTAGCGTCACGCTCGGGTATGATAAGAAATCTTCGGGTAAACTCGGGACCATGGCTATTGGCCATCTAGATATGCGTCAGCCAATGGGAAATTATGAAAGGGCGTAGCCTGGCTATCATGGCATGGCCATCTAGAAATGAATCAGCCAATAGGAAATGCTGCTGCTTTTCTAGATGGTCATGCCATGATGACCAGGCCATGCCCTCCGGTTACACCCATGTAGTTTCCAAGGTAAGCTACCAAATTCTGAGTTATAAGTTTTCACTTCTATCGGCAGTTTCTATGACTGCCATTTTTTTTTATTTAATTTAGTTTAATGTGTAATTTAATCGTCGGGCATAATGCGCATAGGTATCTATTTCCCCTCATGAACATTAACATGTCGAAGTTCTCGTCTGAAAGCGAGGCTCGCTTTGTTGTTAAAATGTCTTTACCCGTGGATAGCAGACGTTCAACTGCAGCGTTGGATGGCTGTTTTGCAACCCAATTCTTTCCCGTTCCCAGACGTTCGGACTTGATGAAACAACATCCAAAAATTGCCATTTATAATGTTAGTAAGATGTTAAACACTGGAATTTTCATTGTATACCTCCATTTCTTCATCCATATACATTGATTTGTCCATTTTATTTAACTTTTCTTTAGTTAGTTGAAATGAACTACCACCAATTTTATTAAAAGTTACAATACATACGATGAAATAAACGATCGAAAAAGTATGATTGAATTTATCGGGGAGTTCCCCACTAGCTATGGATTACTATAATCTACTTGGTTTACTAGGGATGTGTCAGAAATATTCAACTAAATTGTAAGCGTCGGTCAAATTCGAGTATGTCTATGCTCAAATTTTCTGCCAAAAGAACTCGAGATTATCGAAACAAAATTATATTTGTTTTCATATAACGTCAACCGATTATACCACAGGCTAAAATGACGCCTCGATCCAGCCAAAATTACAGGAACCTGCCACATATGGTCACACTGCGCCCAGCACTTTTCGTTTCATACTTGTCTAAACCTGTTTTTAGCGCCGCGCCGAGGTGCCGTGCGGTAAATATTGGTAGGCATTGGATTATCGATTAACGGACTTCTGCATAATTAACGGAAGTTAACATGTCCGTTAACATTTTAAAAAGTTAACTTAAAAGTTAATCCGTTAATCAAAATGTTAACTTCGTTAATTAACGATTAACGGATTAACGAGTTAATGCCCAGCTATGACTACAAGAACTTATGTATTAAGTCCCTTGCTGATACGGAACCTTTCATGGGCGAGTCCGACTCGCACTTGACCGCTTTTATTTTTATTATAGTTATTCAAATTCCATAAACTAATAACATTAAAACACACCAATGCTCGATTTTACCCAGATTTTACCGATTGTTTTACGTATGTGCCTTATCTGTATTAGCATTCTATCATTCTAAAACAATCTTTGTATCAATCACATTATACCTGCCAATAACAAACTGGCTCGGGTAAGTCAGTTAAAGGTTAAGGTAAGTTTTTGACAGAATGACAGATAGTCAGACGCCACGATGACAGTTTGACAATGACAATTGAGCAATTGACAGATCATTTCTGTTCTGGGTTGTTTGAGGTCTTGAGTGTTTCTCCCAACAATTTTTAGTTTTTCGAAGTGAAAAATCGATAATGGACGGTAAAACTGAGGAAACTCCTGTGAAAGAAAAAACAATTTTTGATGCTATAGCTCAGAATGACTTGGGTGAATTCAAGAACATCTTGGCTCAGCACAAGGGTCCCGTCGACTTCTTCGATGAAAATGGTATGACCGCTCTACAACACGCCGCCTATAAAGGGAACAAGGATATGGTGCAATTACTGCTCGATAGGGTATGTGGCTATGATTATTTTGTACTCCATAAGTGGCCGATCAAATAGAACATTATTATCTTACGTCACCTAATTCGTTACAGGGAGCTGATGTGAATTCTGGCAAGCATGAGTACAACTACACCGCTCTACATTTTGGCGCATTATCTGGGAGTTCTGAGGTATGCAAGCTGTTGCTGGATGCAGGCGCGAAGCCGACTGCGACCAACTCGGTGGGTCGCAGTGCCTCGCAGATGGCTGCGTTCGTCGGCAATCACCACACTGTCGCTACCATCAACAACTTCGTACCTCGTACTGAGATAGCTTATTACTCTGTCCCTCAAGGACAGCAAAATGAACCATACCTACCTCCGATACTAGTTGACCCACTGCACAAGTTTGTCTTGGGAGTGAACATTCACCCAGTACGATTGGCCTTAAACCTACAACAAACTCCTGTCCTGCTCGATGAAGCGAATAAAGTTAGCAACACCTTGGAATTGCTATGCAAGAAGGAAATGACTAGAGGTAATGAAACAAATGAGGTCATGTCTTTTAAGTACCACTATCTAGCCTACATCATTAGAGAAATTGATAACATTAGAGACAAGCACAAACCCAGTGCAATCCAGTGCACGAAGTTCAGTGAAAAGAAACATGACATTGTGGAGATTTTTTCCAAAAAACTTTTGAAACCTGGCAAAGACGGTGTATCTCAGGATTTGATGGATGCATTCCTAAAAGACTGTGTGAGAGAGTTCCCTTTCAGGGAATGTACTACATTCCACCAGATGGTATCCTCCTTGACAAGTAAAGATCCTCCAACAGCGTTGTCTGTGATCAATTGCACGATAAATGGTCAGAGAGGTTTTGTTGATGCTATACCGTACTGTAGCACATGTGGAGAAGAGAAGCCTGCAAAGAAGTGCTCTAAATGCAAGTCCGTGCAGTACTGTGACCGAGAATGCCAGCGGCTTCACTGGTTTGTCCATAAGAAGGCGTGTAACCGCGAGGCCAGTGTCCCCGTGCAGTCCTCCCACAGTAACACCCAAATTGACACCACAGAGCTCAGTAACGAGCTCCAAAACCTAATAGCGGGCTAGAAGTTGTTAGACTACAATTCACCTAAATAGAATTTCTGTCATTGTTCTTTTGATGTTGTGGAATGCTTTAAAATGTAATGTGTAATTCTGTAGCTATGTTGTAAGATTAAATAATGTGTCTTCATCTTCTGTAATACTTTTCTATTGTTAATTTATATACTGACTAGCAGCGCCCCGGGGTGTTACCCGCGTAGTTCCCGTTCCTGTTGTTCCCGTTGTTTTTTCGGGATAAAAAGTAGCCTATGTGTTCTTCCAGACTATAATGTATCTGTGTTCCAAATTTCAGCCCGATCCGTTCATACGTTAGGACGTGATTGAGCAACAAACATCCAAATATCCAACATCCATACATTGACATTTATAATATTAGTAGGTTTAGTGTTGTGCATTATGTAAGACCTTACATATTTATGCCTTCTCTAAACGGGGCTATGCTGATCATCTACTAAGCTGAAAGTCATTGAAAAGGTTTGTTATGCCTTACAAGTGGTGAAGTCCTAAGTCCAATTTCATATGAAACAGATGACTTATTTTTATTTTAGACTTTCCTAAATTTTTTGGTAACAATGAGAAGAATTCAATCCTTAAAGCTTAGTACCACTTTTATAAATAAAATAGAGTGACATAACTAGCAAGACATTCAAATGATGATAAGCAACTCTGCCCATACAGTACACTGTCATGCAGCTATTTGAACATCCAAAATCTCTGAAAACACTGTCCTTTAAACTGGAACACAGTAATGTTTGTACAATCCTGTTTGGAAGTAAAATAACTGGCAAAGGTGTGGTATGTAGGGCTGTCCCAGATTACTGCAATGAGTGCTACTGGCACCATCATGTATTTGTTGCGTCAACTGAATTTAGTGCAGTGTAATAGCACTCCGTAAGCTAACATACTAAATTCAGAAGCAAGGATTGCTTCTTCATGAATTCATCTGAATTCAGGCAACAAAATTTATCCAAGTTTATTGAGTTTTAATAAGTCTATAGAGGGATTTTTAGCCAATGTGCTGATTGCAGAAGAAAAACATAGTTCTAAAAAAACGTACTAGATGGCGTTAGTGAATTTTTAATACATACTTATAAATTCACGCAACCAATGTAAACTTATTTAATTTTGAGTAAAAATACACAGATTTAACAGGAACGACAAATTGTTCCATGATTTTGGCTCTTCCAATTTTGATGATAAATGCGTAAGTCCAAAAATATGGCTAGCCACACCAAAACAAACTAGACAGTTTTTTTTAAATTTATTTGTCATTATGTACAAGTCAAGAATCAGCCCAGTTTACATTGGAAGAATAGATAGAATCTTAGATTTTTATACAAAGTGTTCAAATCATGATGTTAGGTCATAGATATTATGATCAGAATAGATAATATTATGTTAGGTGTAAGATAGGCGCCATCTATCATAATTTACTCGAATCAATTACGAGTACCGGCTTGTCTCGCTATAAAACGGGTCATTCTCTGATTTTCTTCAGTTATAGAATATTATAGACTTCAGTGGAAGAAGATTTTTACAAATAGGTAGGTAGCAGAGAGTTAACATATTATATTTACTAAGGTAGGTAGGTTTCTTGCATATCAAATAAAAGATTCTCCCATTATAGACTACAGGCCCGTGAACAAAATGTACGTAGTAAATGAACCACCAGGAGACCTGTGGTTCATGGTAAAAACATCTCCATCCTAAGGTTGCCTGGAAGAGATCGCTTTTAGCGAAAAGGCCGCCGATTGTAACACTAGTTTTTAATGCTCTGTTTCTTTTATTGTATTGTTTTGGTGTGTACAATAAAGAGTATCTATCTATCTATGTAGGATGATAGAAGAACATAAAGTAATAAGATTCAGCACTATGCCGTCACTTGTAAGATGTCCAACTGAGTACAGTTGAAGAGGAGGGGTTGCAACCCTCGATCATTTCTCCTTCTCGTATGATTTTTGTACGGCGTTGCAGAATAATAGATTAGAAGAGGTATGTATTGAAACTATATAAAATATAAATTTTAAGTTTTTAATTATTAGTTTGTCAGAAAAATTCGTGATTTTCAGACGGTTTACAGATTAAATTTGGGCATTTGATTATATACGGCATTGGTTCCATACAGTTTCAATACCTCTCCTAATCCATTATTTCGCAATGCCGTACAAAAATCATGCGACAAGGAGAAATGATCGAGGGTTGCAACCCCCCCTCTTCGACTGTACTCAGTTGGACAGCTTACAAGTGACGGCATAGTGCTGAATCTTATTACTTTATACCCTTCTATCATCCTACATAGGTCTCCTGGTGGTTCATTTGACCCGTAAATTTTGTTCACGGGCCAGTAGTCTATTACACCATTAGAGTATCTCTATACTTTTTTTTTTTAGTCAAGAGTGATGAGACGAGCAGGACATGTGCCTGATGGTAAGCAACATGCCTGCCACTTAACAGCACAGTGACACGCAGCTATTGGAATATAAAGGGTCCAAATCATTACCTAGCACTGCAGTGCGCTCGCCACCCAGAGATCTAAGTTGTTATATCTCTAAGCCCTGTAATTTCTCTGGAAACATTGGTGGACATATTGGTGGACAATCCACACACAACACCATCTGACCCCAAACTAAGCAAAGCTTGTGTGATGGCGACCAGATAGCTGATATAATACTTATATAGTTTTAAATACATACTTATTATACATAGAAACACCCAGACACAGTGCAAACATTTGAATTCATCACACAAATATTTGCACTGGGTGGGGATCGATCCCACGACCCTCGGCTTCGCAGGCAGTGCTACTACCAACTAAGCCACGAGGTCAGTCCCTTGCCCTTGGTCTGTGCATTACACTATCATGGAAAATTTTAATAGACTACGAGTATCTTTGATTCAAAGATTGATTTAATTATAAATATAAAGATTGACAAAATTTGATTTTTAAACTACTGTTCTAGACTTTGAATAGTAGTTTAGGAAACCTATTATCCATACATTTGTGGGATTGCGGGAATAAGCTTTGTGTAGGTATTAGTCAGGATGGGTAGGTACAAATAATATTTCCATGTCATTACGTAATATTCGATCATTCGGAACAGGTAAATCATATAGGTATAAACGAAAATCAGAATATTCATAAAATATTTATTTATAATTAATTAAATGTCAGTATAGTAATATACTAAATCTCTGGTATATTTACATATATGTACACTCTTGGAAGGTAGGAAATATCTAACGATCAACACTATTATATTCTAAGTTAATGTATAATACATTCTATCTTAAATTCGTCTATTCTCCATCTAAAAATATTTTACTTATACTCATTTCTATTCAATACAGACATCATCTTATACATTCATAAAAAAGCGTAATAATTTAAGTAACTACCCATTCTACTAAAGATTAAATATATTTATTAAGTGATTAAGAAGATTTCCATGTCGTAGTTTCCCTATATGTAAAATCAAGCATTTAAGTTTTTGAAGTTTAATTCATGCAGTGTTGTAGGTGTATTTGTTTTTGCCTCTTTGTGCGGTATGTTTGTTGTAGGAGCATAGAATAGATAATATAGAGTAGGAGTGTGAACGAACGGCACAAACATCTTAAGCTTCAGTAATGACTGAATTCGTTTATAATAAGCGCACTCCATAGTAAGTCTTAAGCCATTGTCACTTAATAAAAATTAAACAGCAGTCAAACGTATAGGTACCTATTATGGGTATAATATTATAAACATTATTTCGGTATTTATTGTTTCTTGTTTCAACTTGAAACTATGATGGGAACTTCACTTTAAATCTTAATCATACGATAGATATAAACTCGTAACAGTAACTAAGGCACAGTTATCACAATTATTAAATAAGTATTCCTTATCAATCTATACACATTTGCATCACTCGAGGTAGATGAGAGCCTTACGGCTACGTAAGTAGATTTTAAATTAACCAGACTGAAAACCTACTCTGTACATTGGTAAGTAAATATTGCGAATTACACCTGCCACTTATAATTTACAAAATCTACAAAATGACACGCTTAAATATAAAGCATTGTCTCAAAGAGCTTACTTTAATATTATTTATCTAAGATCAGCCTTCGCCTAAAAGTGCGCTTATCGTAAAACTCTTGAACCGTCGGCAAGGTGCAGGCGCGGGCGCCGGTGGGGAAGGGACTTCTACTGGCGGGGGCAGCACCGGGCCCCAGGTGAATCCTGGCATGGGAGCGCTGGGCCAGAGCCCTACAGGCATTGGCATGTGGAGTGGCATGTAAGGTAGTTCGGGATAGAACTGCGGAGGTGTTCTATCTGGCGGTGGAACAGCGGGTGTCGGGGAGTCGACTAGAGGAGGCGACCGTGGGGAGGACGACCGGAGGCTTCCCTCCTCGGAGCACGATGACGCGGCGTCCGAACACGGGCGCTTGGGCTCGCTGGAGTCGTTCGGAGGCTCTGCTCCGTTCTCCGATGGCTCCGTCGTCTTCCGCTTGCATTTGGACTGGCCGCACGCGCGGAAACCTTTTGCAAACGGGTTGTTATCTATCTTCAGTTTCGTTATTCTGTCATTCTGTGGACAAAAGGAAATTGGGGTTATTTTTATTGTAAAAATTATCTATGTACAATTAGGTTTTGTACGACTGTGTTAGTAGGTATTGTTTAATTTACCTACAATTAAACTGAGGTGTGAAAGCTGTTTTCCTCTACCTACTCATCTTCATTATACAACTTGTTGCTAAAGATGTCAGTGATTAACTGATTCAAAAAGTTATGTTAAGCTTCACATTATGAATGTATTTAATTAGGTATGCAGTGTATTTCATAAACTTCATCAAATTGGGCATATTCCGTAGAATTCTTATACTGAGATCATGAGATGTTTTTTCGAGAAAAAGTTTCGTGTGTGGATGTTCGTTATCTTGTTTTGAGAATGCAATTTAAACATCCGTTTCCGCATACATCTCCGGCGTCGCTAATAGCTCGTACGGGATAATTGTCGCACATGTGGCGGGACATGTCTGGCGACAGGCCAATTAGGAGCCCCGAGCCCGCCGCCCGGAGCGCCGGGGCCGCCGGCGGCGCTGACGACTCCGACGTCATCGCCGTCATCATCTGACGACTCCGCAAGACCATACCGTAACAACTATCCAACTAGAAACCCGATACAAACGTTTACGTAAGTGACGACGACAGTTTTGGGCAACGTTACTTGGCAACGTTTTTTCACCGTCTCATCCCAATCGTGTCTGCGACCGAAGGCTCTCGAGCTTATCTAGCAAAATCCCGAGTGCAAATACTGCTGTCGCGATACGTGAAGTAACTTGTAAAAGTGTGTTTACACGCGGCGATAAGGCGGCGCCGGCGCTAGATAACCACCTACAGCAGATAGCGAGTGCTAAAAGCCTGCCGTTCGTGGACTCGAGTGCACTTTTTGAACCGTCGGGCGCCGCCCCCGTCCCGCCCTGTCGCCCGTGACGTCACCCCGCAAGCGCGCCGTCTACTCCTTTTTTGCATGACTATTTCACATATTGGCGACTGTCGCCAGTTTTTTAGAAATGTGTAATTAGGGTCTGGGCAAATTTGTTTTATTTATCTAGTGGATAACCCAAAATTATCGGTTGAGAAGAAATGCGATGACAGCAAACTGTTACGGCCTCGGGTCGTAAAAGCTGCGTTGAATTTATTTGGGGATTTTAAGATGTAATTGAAACGGCGGCTCGGTGCCACCTAGTTACGCTGTTGAATAGAGCGGCGGCTTTTATAAAAGTTATTTCTAATTCGTCGGTAATTCGCTACAATGGGCAGGAGTCGCCTGGTCGGGGATAATGCGCAATGATACGCGACGGCGACCATTGTCCAGTGCTGGTCCCGTTACCCGCACAATATCCGGATAATCCTACAAAGCTACCGATGGAATGGACGCGAGAAAACTTTCTCGCTTCGTTGCTGGCGAGACAGAGAGATGCGTGAAGAAAGAAGCCGCCCCTGGCTCATTACAGAGATGTGGATTATGCAAGAAACGTCACGCTGCGCTGACGCTCAAAGGGATGCTATTTAATGTCGGAAAACAAACCGCAGGGGACCTCTGTGTACTGCGGCTATAGGTACATGGAATATTGTGTCACGGGATCATTTTAATAAATATTGGTAGTTATCTGTAGGGGATAAATCGGATTACGACTTGTATCGTAGGGCGTAATAATGATTCAATTCAACACAAATTAACTGGTAGGTGCGCCTTCGGTGTCGCTATAAAATATTCGTCTGGATTCTGGATAAACATAAAATAAACTAATCATACCTCATTCTACTTAGTGCATTAATAATTTAAAAGTTATAAAATATCTACAGTGCAATAACTACTATAGGTAAGTACCTATGTATTTTTTATAAAAATGTCTTTCGTATATCGTCCCTCCATCTAAACTCAGGACATCGATTTATTCTAGATGCGTAGATACATTGCATCTATTATCATGTCTATAAAAATTATGAATTTAAAAATAAATTCCACAACCCACCACCGACTCTTGGCGCCAAAACTGTACATGATAAACAATAGACAATCCTATCAATGTTATCTAAAGACCATAGATCTCTATATAAAAAACACAGATTGCTAAATCTATGTCACAAAACCTAACGGTAGACTTTATAATTTGCTGAATTTTCAAACGGGCCGAAACAAACGGTTGGGAGGTAATCGAACGAACGACACGCACCGCTTGAAGAGAACCCTTATTAGTTATCATTGTTTCCAGGGAGCATACACAATGAGAGTTGTGTCGCCGCCCGGTCGCAATCTGCGGCGCATTTTTTCTGCATTCGTAACCGGCCTCGCTGTGTGCATCGTAAAAGCTTTGGCGCCTTGGTTTGCGACGAAAAAATGCGGACGTCATAAGTGCGAATCACCGCATGTTCGGGGAAACCTACACGTTTTCGGGGAATCTGAGGTGTGATCGTATCGATTGGGAATTACCTATTTGTTGTTGATTTTGACTTTGCCTTTAGAGCCAACACCTACTAATGTACTCTTTATAGGGTAATAGAACAAGATAGCATTTTATACTTTTTTATCGGTAATAGGTTTGAGCTAGACCGCCAGCTCAATCTATTATCTGAATCTTACTTAACCTATGTTAAGTGACGATGTGCTCTACAATAGAGCGCGTTCACCTAGGGGGGTAGCAACTCAATCTCGACACACAAAGACAAAACCTGCAGATTATATCCATCAGAGAATACCCATCCAGGTAATATACTCCACGGTTTAGACCTAACTTATATAAATATGGCAAGAGTTATTTGGTGTGCAGTAACTAACTGCTACTGTTGCGATATGGTGACAAATATCTGGTAAGCGAATACCTAAGAGCCGTAGGGCCACATAGTTACCTGGTAAGCAGTAAGTGTCAGGCACAATAATAATGAGGCGGCAGTAATCTGGTAGTATATTAACAGCTACAATAATGATATTATGGTGACAATTACCTGGGAAACAGTACATCAGCGGTACAATATTGATATGGTGACTGTTAAACTATGGTAAGCAATACTTAATAACGCCTATGATGAGGGCGTAAGAATTATGTTCTGAAGTTCGCCAAACAAAATTTTAATGTCTTGGAGCATGTACCTAAGGTGAAGGACCACACAAACCATGATAATGTTTTTAAATCGTCGGAGACGCATGCACTTGCGCTTGGCCTTAACAACTGATGGTAGCTTCGAACGGACGAATCCAATATGGCTAACTATAATTTGCCGCACTTTCCTTGCGCAGACCCAGTTTCTAAGAGTTATTATTATACGCTTACAGTTTTACAGTAGAAACTTGTAATAGTTATGGCTGCTTTTACCTGGTAAGTCGCAGCTAACAGCTGAAATAGTGATGTGATGATAGTTACCTGGTAAGTCGTAGCTAACAGCTGAAATAGTTATGTGGTGATAGTTACCTGGTAAGTCGTAGCTAACAGCTGTAATAGTGATGTGCTAATAGTCATCTGGTAAGTCGTAGCTAACAGCTGTAACAGTGATATGGCGATAACTACCTGGTAAGCGGTGACAGCAATGAACTCCGTCTCGGGGAAGGCGAAGGACGCATGCGGCGCGCCCCAGGCCAGCGCGGCGGCGTCGCGGGCTCGCACCACCAGCACCCGCGGACGGTACTTGTGCATCGACGTCAGGACCATCTGCGGACAACACGACACCACTGCTGCAGTACACTATTATTGCTACGTTTCTAAAGAAGTACTAGTGTCTTGAGAAAACTTTAGGCGGATTAATAGAAGGTACGGAGGGACGGTTAGCTTATCGAATACACTTCGGTGAGTGTGCAACTGCATCATTTTTCAACATTTTGCTATCGGACTGCTCGTAGCTGGAAAAACTTACTTCCTTTCATGGTTAACGTTCCAAGACGAAGGAGGTTTGACTCTACTTTTGTGATAAAAACGTCTAGATCTAATGTAACCTACATGTAATGTAAACCTACATTTTTTTTAACGTTAGTTACTCAAGAGCCATTTATTTTACCTCATAAAATAATACTCTAGTGACGCTTAATAACTTCTGATAGCTGTGATAGTGATGGCTAGCTATCACATACTAGAAATATACCTTGGTTTTCTTTTTAATCAAACAATGTACCTACGTTAATATATACCTATTCATTCAACCTGCAATAGGGTACAATCCTCAAAAAAAAATAAGTAACCCGTTAGTTAGATTGCCAAAAAATATTGTACACGTATTTTTTCTTTTGTTTCACAAACAAAAAATGACGAAGACACAGCGCTTCGAAGTTTCGTGTGACGTCACTTGTGAGTACGATTTTTGCTCACGAGTGACGTGGCGACCTCCCCACTCTCGAAGTTTGATTTGATTGATGGTCTATATCTTTGACGATTTTAAATATTATGAAAAAACAAAAAATACGTGTCCAATATTTTTCCATGATCTAGCTGACGGACTAATTAGGATGGTGTATTTTTGACCCAGTCCGGTACCCTATTTGAACAATATTCTTTCCTTGAGAGGAAAGGCCTGAAGTTCTAGAGGAGGATCTAAGAGGACATGGAGTGGATGGCTTTTGTGTATTTCCCACGGACTCTTGTTCGTGTTATAGTGAGTTGAGAATGTTAGTACACCTTCGTTTGAAAAAGACTTTGATAGTCTTGAACATCGCCGCAAAATTGTTAGCTTATCGGATACACGTCGGTGAGTGTGCAACGGCATCATTTTTCAACATTTTGCTATCGGACTGCTCGTAGCTGGACAAACCGATGTCCTTTGACGTTGACGTTCCAAAGACGAAGGAGTCTTTGGAACGTCTCGAACGAATTGACTCTATTTTTGTGATAAAAACGTCTAGGCTGTGGAAAGAGTTACCTGATTAAGTTTTTCCTGATCGATGTTCACATCTTGGTGTATTTAAATCGAGACTGAATTGGTTTCCTCTAGGTAAGCACAGACCATCGTAGATCTGCCCGCATGATCGCTTTATATTTTTACTGTATCTGGATGTTTCTATGTATTATAAGTATGTTTTTACAACTATATAAGTAATATATCAGCTATCTGGCCGCCACAGTACAAGCTTTGCTTAGTCTGGGATCACATGATGTTGTGTGTGAATTTTCCACCAATATTTATTTATTTCTAATAGTTTAAAAAAGTCGATAATTTTTGATTTAAGAAAGAATAATCGTCTGAGTGTGAGTAGTACTTGCGATGTGTCTGGTGGCTCTAGTAGTGGCTCTAAGAAAGTGGTAAGTTCAGCAGGACAAGTTACTGTTCACTAAATACCATTACAATTGGCAAGTGAAATACAATGTATTCCACTGAAAATCTCAGAAATCTGGGTAAGTTGTCACTGAATGACTAATACCCTCGGCGTCGCCCTAACGGCGGCCGCCGTCTCTTGTGTACGAGGGCTCTTATCTGCGGCACTTGACGCGCGAATACCGCTACCTACCAACTACCTGCGCGGGCGCCGCCGCCTCGAGTGCGCCCCACTGCCCACTTCACTGAAGGGGTTTACTGTATTGTTTTACTCCTTTTAAGTGCTTAAAACACTTGCATCTTAGCTTTTAAGGTTTTTGTCTCCTAAAAGCGCATGGTACAATATATTTTTATCTCCTCGCGGTAATTCAAAAGTATGTTACAAAATGTTCATTTTCACTTGTAAAATAGCACGTTTGGATTATTTGTCTACGAGTAGTATTAGTAGTAGATTCTATAAACGCTCTGGACTAGTAAAAGAAAATTTTCAAGGCATAGTTATTTGTTGGGAAAACAATACGTCAGGATAATATAGAAAGCACGACTGATACTGATTAACGTGATTAGAACAACATTGGGTCGTTTGAACTCATTTAATTTCTTATTTATTTATTTTACAAATCTTGATTCAATAGATAATGCCTACAGATTGTTTCAATGTGGATTAAAGTACTTTTATATGTTTGCTAATAGTTTCAAGGAACAATACTCTAATGGGATAAGTCCCATCAGTCAAGTCAGATCTTAACTGTAAAAGATTATTTTAATGATAAAACTAAGCTTTTTAATACTCAAGGCACTTGCAACAAATTGTAGCATTGGCAGTGCGGGTGGCGCGATAAAGTCATATAGACGTTAGCTAATTGCAGGTTGCGTGAGCGCTATATCGGGCCAGCGGCCAGGCCAGTGTGGACGCACCTTTATGAAATATCGACAGAAACCACGCCTAGCCATACACATTGATTTATGCTCAAGGTGCTTTGTTTGTTTAAAGGATTTAAAGTGTGTAATTGTGTTTGTTGTAGATAAAATAATTATGCGTTGGACCTTACTGTAAGGGCTATAATTGCTGTGATTGACCTATATGGACCGTAATTTTAAAATACTTGCTGAGATGTGTCTATACATGGGTTTGGCTTGATTAAATGTTTTATAGATAGATAAAACTCTACCTCAACCTCAAGTTCGGAGGAATGATGAACCTACCGAGGACGATTTTTTTTGTATATATACGAGTACAAAACAGACTAACACAATTTTTTTTATTGTTAACAACAGTAATTCTGTCAAAAGCTATACCTTAAAAAAAAACCGTGTAAATATTTCTGATCGAAACATGTACAAACGAAACAAAAACAAGGTTTTTATTTCCCTACAAGAAATCTATCATATGAAGGATCTCCTAATTGTTTTACAATAAATATGATAATTTTGGATTAATACAGATTTGCATTTTTTAATTTAAAGGTATTTAGGTATTTATAATGTTTTAAGTAATTGTATTGCGATGGTCTTATTTTAGTGTTTAATTGCGCAATGTTACAATGACACAATATTTAACATTTCACTTTTCATAGTTTTAGCAATAGATTTCTAAAATACACGCACACAATTTATTAATACTTATTTTATTAAAGTATTTCTTATTTCTTTGGATTTTATATTCTACAATTATTTATGGGTTACATTCTTCATAAGAAAGACTTCAACGCGTGATTTTGTTAAAGAATTTCATTACAACGATAGGTTCCTTTTAAATAGTATATCATAATTGGAAAGGTTGTTTAAGGTCCTGTGTTCCGGTTTGAAGGGAAATGTTTCCAGTGAAATTACAGGGCTTAGAGATATAATATCTTAGACATCTGGGTGACGAGCGCAGTGCAGTGATAGATAATGATTTCGACTCTACGTGTCACTGTGCTGTTATGTGGCAGGCATGTTGCTTGCACATATCCTGCTCGTCTAGTCACTCTATACTATAAAAAAACGTTAGGTATTGTAAACTATCTATACTCATTTTAAAAAAAGATACAGGTGTAGACAGTACTCTTATCTTTGGAACAACTGAGTCATTTTTTAAATATATTTTACCAATATAAAGCCATGACATTATGTAGTAAAAACACACCTTAATTTTATTAAACTACATGTTTTTTTTACAAAAAATGTACTTCTACTATAATGCGAGCATTAATACTTAAAAATTAACAAACACAGAGGTATTTGTCAGTTTAATGTTTTATGTTGTGAGGTATGTACCTACCTAGATACATATCCAGATATGTACATATATCATTTGACTTTCATGTAGATTCGATAGTTTTTGTGAATTATATTTCCAAATCGCTTCAATTCCCATAACAAAAGTTTGCAAAGTTTTGTATCTTTGTAATTTTAAGAAGAAGATACAATTTATACTTATTTCGTGTAATTTTTTTATCTTATCTAATCTCTTAGACAATTATCTAACCGACTTTACCCGGCGACTTCTCACTTCCAACACCGTCCTAATCCTTTAACAGTAATTACTTTTCATTTACTTTCTCCTCGTAATACCTTTCGTAATTACTCATCTCTCATAGTTCGTTTTTTCGCTTTTGACAAAAAAAAACATGATCAAATAACACTTGAACTTGTTGAGGTTGTATCCTTTGATGTTGAGTTAAAAAGTTTCACAAAAAGGGTGAACAATGAGAAGAATGGATCTTTTTATAACAGGTGGTAAGTGCCCAAGTGCACAGCCAGCGAAGCGCGATTTTCCATGCGAATTGACGATTGAGGCTCCCGGTATCGTCGGTAGCGATTGTTAGGCGTAGGGCACAAAGACGCCGCCCGCAGAGAGGCGAAGCTCCGCGACGCAGCGAAGCGAGAGAGCGAGCCGTTTTTACCGTCCTTACCTGTCATAATAATACGTGTTATGACGTTTTGTAACGTGCGCGACGCCGTAAACGGAACGTTTGTTTTGATAGACGATGTTTGTAGACGTCGGAGTAATTAACTTGTTCTGGTATTCGTATAGTTTTGTAGAGTGCATTACGATGTCTGTGAATGCGTAAACTGTGAGTGTACCTTTAACTATTTGTAATTGCTTCTGTTTTAAAAACTTTAAATTGATGGGGAAGACAAGCTTGTGTAAACAAGTTTTGATACTAAACTATTGTTAAATAGTAAAAATGGGTCGGTTTATTAAACTTCTAACTTGTTGTAAATTTATCATTAGAATGAGCTTTCTCATCGCGCATTACATACCCCGAGCGGACGGAAGCTAGACCGATAAAATTGTGACAAGACTTTTTCATATACTGCATGCTGTAGTTATAGCCGTGTATGAATTTAATTCCGACTGGTATTCCAACGCCTTTTTTAATTAACATCAGAATATTCGGCGGTTAGTTTTTCTATATATTTTAAAGCAAGCGCAAAGTCAATTAATTAATACATCACTCATAAATATGGAAAATTTTCTAAAACATGAAAATTCAACAGTAATAAACCCACATTGTGTAGTCATAAAATGTAAATCGCTAGTCTAGGGTGCGAGTACGCAGGCATCATTAATTGGCCGCCTTGTCCAAACAGGCCGCCCGAAGAAAGAAGTACAGTTACCAGCCGCTACAAAGCCTTCGTACAATGCCTTTCAGCGTATTTGTTCGAGTGACGAAATGCTTATAGACGCCTTTGTGCGGTAAAACTCCCGCGGTGCTATCGACCAGATATACATTGTAACCTCGCCTTTTTACCAACGCTTTAAGCTCGACAATTCTTTGAAAAAGCGAGAACAACTGTGTTTTTTACTTCATTACTGTACGACTTATAGCATACCCGCTATATACGTTCTTAAATCGATACAGATAGAGTTTAAAATGAAATCAAAATTTGTCGGCGTACTTGTTATGGGGCCGCCGAGGTATGGTAGGCGTTTCCTTCGGAACTCGAAAGTACGTAGTGAAACATGCTATGGATAAAGTCACGATTGTCTCAGATCGAAAATGAATGTCGGTTCTGCAATAAAACTGTAACTGTACTTTTATTTATTAACTGAGGTATAAAATACGACAGCGTTTATCGATTGCGATGTATACTTTTGTGGACGTTAGATCTTACCTACTTTGTCGTTTAGATGTTTATTGAGCTATAAAGCGGGTTAGCAATATAAGTAATATGAATTTCCTTTTATGCTCCTCATTAATTTTCAAATTATAGATTAAGTAACATGTTATAACTATTACAATTTATGACGTTTGTAAATGAATCTGTTTGAGTAATGCGCCATCAAGGCGTTAAAGCATCGAATACAATGTTCACTTTTTACAACAAATTTATACCTCAAAGTAACTTAAACCTATATTACTTTAAATATTATTTTGTGCCGTCATAGTTCTAACGTTTCTTAATTGAAAACAATACACAGGATTTATTTGCCATCTCAATTACCTATAACATTTTTTAAATTAATTATTATTTCTTTCTTTGAAAGCTAATTTTTTAAATGAAGTAGGCAGCTTTGAAAATGAAATGATACCATTTGTCTGTTTGTTATTGTAGCATTATTTTTATGCTTTTTAAGTCTTTATTCAGAAACTAAGTAGATATTACAAATTAAATTTAATTATTTAATTCTTAAAGTACCTACCTACTTTAAAAGCAAAATTGTTTTAATAAATTCAGTAAATTTTTTACTTAACGTTTATACCTATTTATGAAGCTAAGACCACATAGAGCACTAATTGATTAATTTGAATAAGGAAGTAAGTAAGGTAAGGTAATTAGGTAAGGTAGTCTGTGATTGGAGCCTTATTTTTAAAGTGTGGAAGATAGAGTAAGGTATAAAATTGGTGTGGCGATAAACATTAGATTAATTTCGCCATGCTCCAAATTTGTATTATTACAAGTACCAAATATTTTCTGGAAGTAAGTAATTGTACTTGCGTAAGTTTTGTTGTCAAAATTTGAATTTTAACACATACGATTTGTTATCGTAGATCATCTTATACCTTTAAACGAGCAATTCTTGTACCTATATAAATATGTATATATAAATATATAGAATCTGAATCTCGGAAACGGCTCCACGGATTTGCATGAAATTACGAATGCAGGGGATTTCGGGGACGATAAATCGATCTAACTAGGTCTTATTTAAAAAAAACGCATATTATGCGCGTTTTTAGACAATGAAAAACTGTCACATTAGACATTAGAATGTGAAGGTAAATTTCGCTACGTGACGCGACAGCATAATTAGCTCAGACGGGAAGTCGGGCGCTCATAGCGGTCACGAATTAGTAGCTTCGGGTTCAAATCCAGACGGGTTCTCTTTTTTTTTCAATTCGTTTTTTTTAAAGAAAATCTATTTCTTGGAGTCTGTTATCTGTAGGTATCTAAGTATATTTAGTATTTAAACCGAGCAAAGCTCGGTCACCCAGGTACTAGTATTTATTTTAAAATTTAAATATTGTGATATATTTTTTAATAAGTTAGTAGTTGTAGATAATAGAGCGACTGTTGAGACTTACTTCAAGAGGTCTGTGTAAATATTTATATAAATACCCCATATTAACAGACCACCGTTTAACCAGGTTATCGATTATAATCGAACACACAAGACGAAGTAAAGAATACGATACACATCGTAGTTATTACTTCATATATGACTAGTTTTATAGTTAACGAGCGGTGTAACTAATTACTTCTTCGGAACCGCTCAATCGATTCTAATTGGCTCGACGTTAAAGGAATAAGATCCATTGTAGTATTCACAGAGTAGAAAGAACTTCAGAGAATCAAAACTAATTTGCTAACTATCGGGTACACATTGTAGTCTGTAACGGAATATGTGCGTACGTGAGATGTAGTATCACTTTATACCGCGGTTTCTCCCATTGTTCGAACGGTTTCCGGAACCTCATTTTGAAACCCGCAACGTATAAACGACGGGGTTTGTAAGTTTGACGTGTCTATGTGTGTCTGTCTGTAGAATTGTAGTTCCGGACGGATGAACTGATTTTGTTTTTTTAAATTTAGTTAAAAAGTAAATTAGTCGGGGCTATTTTATCTACGTTTCATAAAAATCGGTTAAGCAGATTTAAAGTTTTTACACTCATTTATTGGCAGAGGCAGGAATCTTAGACGCATAATATGTTAATTTACAAAAATTCAGTATCATGATGTTTGTTTTCAATAAACTCTTCAAGCATCAACCGGTATTCACAAAAGTTGAAATTTAATTTGGCATTGAATATTTTTTTTCTTTCTAAAATTATTTACCAAGTTACCTTGGGCCCTAATACTTATTACAATCTAGCCTAATTTAATAAATAAATATAAATGAGTAAATAATATCTAACTTAAATTGCTACAAAACCTTGAGATAAAAGATTTTTATTATATTTATATTGATGGGCTTTATATTTATGACAAACAACGGTCGCTTCGCTCGGATATTATTGTAATTTAAAGACTATGTTATTAATCGAAATAAAAACTATCCTACCTTTAAAATTGGATCAAACTACAAACCGTGCGTAAATTTGATTGAAATCGGATAAATAGTTTAGGAGTCCATTGGGGACAAACAACGTGACCCGTAATTTATATAAAGAAGATGATATCCTAGCAAAGCTGGAACGGGCCTCCAGTGGGTATAAAAAAAATTGGCAGTCATAGGAACTGCCGATAGAAGTGAAAACTTATAACTCAGAATTTGATAGCTTACTTTGGAAACTACACGTGTGTAACCGGAGGGCGTGGCCTGGGCATCATGGCATGGCCATCTCGAAATCCGTCAGCATTTCCTATTTGCTGATTCATTTCTAGATGGCCATGGCATGATGCCGAGGCCACGCCCTTTCAGCATTTCCCATTGGCATTTCTAAATGGCCAATAGCCATAGTCCCGAGTTTACCCGAAGTTTTCTTATCATATCCGAGCGTGACACTAGAATCCAATTCACAGCCCACGAAATATCTGTCTAGGCGCGCCTAAAGAAGTTTTCACTTCAAAAGTTGAACTTACATGTCCCTGCGCATCCATAGTGTTGTTAGTGAGCTTCAGTTTGCTGAAAGACACGGGGTTGGCGGTCCAGTGATGCCCCGGGGCGGGTGAGTCGGGGTGCAGCATGAGCCGGCGCGGCGACTGCGGCTCGGCGCCGCCCGCCGCCGCCCAGGCGCCGCCCGCCCACCGCCAGCGCCGGCGCCCCACCAGAGCCAGCTCCAGTAACACGCAGTACTCCTCGCGAGGGTCCAGCCCCGACAGCGAGACGCGGAGCGACGGGAACATGCGTCTGGAACAACACATACAACGTTTTATAAAGTAGTTTTACCCAATTGAAAGAAGGGTTATGTTTTTCCCGTATCTGGTATGTTTGTAAATTTATTTATTCCCACGTATCTTCTGAACGGTGGGATGGATTTTAGTAACCAAGATATTGTTAGACTCGTCTCAATCACCCAAGTGTTAGATAGTTCACATTACAAGTCTTAGATAGTTCACATTACATTAGTTTAATGAAAAAGAAAAAAATGTATTAGTACTTATTGGTGGAAATCGCGGACATTCACGCAACGATATCTAACCACAAACTGAGCAGAGCTTGTTACTCGCATAAGTCAGGTAGCTCATACAGTTAAAATCAGTGTAAAGAACAAAGTATTAAAACAATTCAATAGGCTGAGTAATAGCCGTCAACCGACGATACAAATACAACCCGGACCGTCCCCTGGGAAGCTCCACGATCCGAGCGCGCATTCCTGACAAATCTCCCGTATCTCTCCACTCAATCCCTCTAAAACCAAATACGTTTATTGAAACAAAGAAGGCGATAATGAAATTACTGCTTCTTGAGACGCGCCGGCCACAATGGCCGTCTGTTGACTTCTGTCTATTATATTACACCAGGTTAAACAGAAAGAGGACATTAAGCTGGACGATATTTTTATCCTACTGATATTATACATAAAGTTTGTAGTTTAGATGTTTGGGTTTTTGTTGTTTAAACACGTAGGAACGTCTGAACGAATCGGGCTGAAATTTGTGTATTCAGATTATAGTATGGAACAGCACATAGGTTACGCTATTCCAGGAAAATAACAAGAATGGGAACTACGTGGGCAATACCGCGGGGCGCCGATAGTAGGTAAGAAAGTTAAAATAAATTGATTTATTAATTTAGTTTGTTTTATTTAGTTATTGAAAGATGTACTAACGTAGTATTATAATATTATGTACTTTTTTAACTTTTATAGGTTTACACTTGACCGCCATCTCACCTGATATTAATCAACGATGCGGTCTACGATGGAGCGTGTTTATCTAGAAGAAACCGATTCACTCTTGATTTGAAGACACAAAGATAATAACTATCAGGAAAAACCCACTCAGACAACTCATTCCACAGCCTAGACGTTCTTATCACAAAAATAGAGTCAAATCTCTCAACCGTTACTTACTTACTTTTCTGTTTAGTTTGTTTTCTGTTATTTAAAGATGTGATATGTAGGTAGTACTTGTTTACTGAATCATAAAGTTATCTTGACGTTTCAGTACGTAAAATGGCAGGACTTTCTAAATACCCCTCGGTGACACATCCTGCATAGCCTGGTATTCCGTAACGCATTATCGTGATTGTAAAGTTGGTGATAGTAATGTGTGGACCAACGAGGGGCTTTTGGCACCCGCTCGGTGGTACCTATCGGCCGTAAAGTGGAGATACCCCTGGCGCCGGCAGCTTATCTCGGCGATGGTCGTTGCGCCACCGAGGTGGATGGATACCCTTGAGGACGCCGCATTCGTGTTCAGACGATACACTAATGTGTCATAGCTGTGCGCGTAATCAGGTATATTTTAAATTTTATTGATACCTGGACCCATTTGTAAATCCTAATAATATTATTAATGTCAGTTTCGTTTGTTATTCAATCCCGAAAAGCTTGTATGGATAGGGTTTAAATTTGGAGGACAGCTAGGTTTAACCTGGAATAGCATACAGACTTGTTTAGTAGGATAGGTAATCACGGAAAAAAGCTACTCGTAGCGCTAGGTACTAGTAATGTTATAAAAAAAAAAGCTGACCCGACAAAAATCCTGTCTTATTGTAAGTACTTTTCTACGCAACTTTCGTAGTTTTGGTCCAGAATCGAATAGATTAGGTCGAAATTGGGGAACTCAGATAAATTATAATCAGGATTACTATCCTTATCTGCCTTCATGAAATGAATCTGGAAAGGTGGAAATGAAAGTCTAGACAAAAAGCAAAATAGTATTTTTAACTATACTTTTTCATCCCGAAAATATGTATTAACTAAATACCATACGAATGAAAGCACGCGTGCTATTTTTGTAAACTCAATTATGTAATTAAATTTAGAAAAAAATAGCCCCAATGAGTCAAATTGCGATCTCTCAGTTTTTTTCAGATCCATTCAATTCCTAGTCCGTGATTGAGCACAAACATCATTCATATCGTACTATCTCTCAAATTACACATAAATACCAACTTTCGTGGATGTCAATTGACATGGTGCAGACTTCACTGTTACTTCATGATACAGGATTTTCATAAATTAAGATCCCATAGTTTCAGTCATATCTATCTTTTTTAGTTGGATCGCATCGCTGAGCTGTCTGTGAAGACGCAGCATCCGCAGCTATCAGTGCCGGCTATAAAGGTCCATCAGTCATAACATCCCTTATCAGCGCGGCGGCGGCCGCCCGCGCGCTGCTCGCCGCTAATGCAAGCCAGCGATAAGGGCGCCGACAGAAGCTCAATTAACAGCAAACTAAATTAGCCTCCATTTAAAGTTTACGATGACCGCTACTGCCTTACGTGGCGACACAGTACCGACAGCCGATTATTCAGCTCTACATTGGGGATCGATATTTAGAATTCGTTTTCTGTGTTATTTACAAGCACTCTGTTTAAACCTTGAGTAATTAAGTGACTCAACCAAAATCTATCTTAAGCCGCTATATCATCACTTTTTATCACCCATTCAGATTTTTTTTTCTTCGAAATGTTATCCCGATTAGCCTTCAAATGTGTGGGCTTTTGTTGTACTTTAACTACTACTTTTAATAAATAGTTTATGAACATCCCAACCCAAATATCTCAAACTACGTGTTAGTTTCTTATACAACGTTACAGTCCCGTTTGGTCTTATCTTAGTAAAGTTTGGTCGGTTTATCGGAAATTGTAAAATTGAATTCTTAACTCTATAAACATTTCTATTTTTTATTAAGAGACCATTGTGTAAATTTTCTTAATATTAAGTAAATGTCTTTTTAACTTAAAAAAAAAACAGCAGCCATCAGTAATGGTTATGTAAACAACAAAAAAACAAACAAATATAAAACCCTTGGATTAATTTATTGGCTAATAATATTTGCCTAAAAAGCCCGAAGGCAAAAGTGTGTAATACGCTCTCTGATTAATCTGTGAAGCTTTATTGAAACGACATACAACGCAGATGCACTCGCAAGTAAACACTTTCATTTGTGAACAATGAAGAAACAGAAAATAAAACATACCATGTTGCTCTACCAGTTAATCCCCACTCCATACATGACATGTTTGAAAGTGTCCCAACCAAACAAACTCGCTCAGTTCAAACATAAATATGTGCTCAGAATTGTGTAGTGCCGTGTCGAAGCGTCTTTTGTTGACCGTACTTTGACAAATCCCTTCACTCGGCTACCGTTCCGGCAAGCGGCTCTTATCACGGACCGTCCACTTATCGACTGCTTGAAAGCTGCGCCCGCGCCGACAAAGAGGTGACGAGCCACGCGCAAATATATTACCTACCTCCATAACGCAAAACCTGCCCTGCTTTTACACATTAACCGCTTTGCCTCTTAAACAAAGCTGGCCAAGGTGATAGCACCGATAATTCAAACGAAGAATTATGTCAAACGTTTAGCTTTCGGAATTTTAAATCGACTGATCGGAATTCTGTTTACGATATAGTTAATGAAATAAAGAAACCATAAAAAATATAGAGGCCATAAAAGGTATCGATGGCGTGCTAAGCTGCAGGCTTAGTCCGCCGCCGTGAAGGGACTTAAAGAATACAATGGGACCACCAGAATCGCGTCGAATGAAGTTTAGAGTGGGTCATAAATCGGTAACAACTCGCCAATTGCCGCACGGAGGCGCTAACAGCCGCCAAAGGAACTGTCACATCCGCTCTGGCATCCGCACTCGAAATGTCGAAACGGTCTGATCTCGTGCGAAACTTTATAACATCCTCCTGCGACTGGCTTCAGGATCCTGTCAAGCATGATACTCCCAAACGAACCGTTAAAACCATCGATTGTTAAATTAAACAGCTTTCTACATGTCGTAACAACTCAATGAAGGCCAACAGTTACACCCAGCTCCTGTTAATGTCTTTGTCACACGCAGCCATAACCTACCCCTCTCGAGCGTCGGTTATCTTTACTGCTAATTTCATTGGTTTTTTATCGCTCAAGTTCAATGTTAAGACGTAGGAGACAGTCGTTAAGGACAGACTGGCTCTTGTCTTGGACATCTGTTGGTTTACACAAGCGTTTAACTCGTACGATAAACAAAGTCGAGAGCCTAAATACAAGAACGCTTGTACGAGGCTTATGGCTGGGGTTGGAGCACTCATTAGCGCTCATACGAGAGGTCCGGCCGGTTTTTTCGTCCGCCCAGATGTGAGCCTGGGTAAACACCTCCGCTATTGTGCGGGAGGATAAAAAATCGTACACCTGGAAGTGTCAAATTGTTCACTCGGACTGTGAGAGCGGTCCGTGAGAATCGCCAGGCTTTGTGTGTCTACGCGGATCAATATTTGTTTAGAAGGCCGTAATAATGTTGGATACAAAGTTTTGAGTACATTAGCAGCGGAAAGTTAATCGAAGGGATCACAAAAATGTAATAAATTCCATTTTTTTATAGCGCGATGTGTATATAAGTATGACTAATATTATTCTAGTGTTGGCTTATCTCAAAGCTTGTGGTGTCATAATTATTGTGACGAGTGGTTAATTAGCTTTGAGTAAGTAAATAAAAAGTTACGGCTGGTCTAGTCGGGAGAACGGCGACTGCCGAGCCGGAGACCCCGGGTTCAAACCCCACACGCACCACTGTCTTTTCGAAGTCATGTGCGTAATGCCGCTAACTTAAAACGGTGAAGGAAAACATCGTGAGGAAACCGACATGTACCTAGAATCTTTCGAAGTCATGTGTCATCTGCCAACCCGCACTGGGCCAGCGTGGTGGATTATGGCCTAAGCTCTCTCCTTGCGAGAGAAGGCCCCGAGTCCCAGCAGTGGGAACGTTTAGTGGGCTGTTGATGATGATGAAGTAAATAAACGTTAAACAAATGAATGGCAGTTTTGTTCTCTAAGCTGATAATGTAATATCTAATTTGGCACTAGACACTTTGGTGTAGTGTGATATTCATCAAAATTATTTAATTTACATCTTCGTTAATTATTTTTTGTCCTCCAAAAATGAGAATTTCTAAAACTGGAGTTTGTTTTGTTTTTTTTTGTGTTGCTTCAAATTATGTTCATAAAGCTTTCCATTTAAATGAAATGCATTTAAAATGCATTTGCCTACGTTCGATAACAAACGCATGTGACGTGTAATAAAACAATGTAATAATTAAATTATAAATAAGTTATTTATCTATCTGAGAAAAGGATCTGACTAGAATAAGCTGTAGAAGCTGTGAAGTGTAATTTTTGCTTTCTTATTTTAGAAAGATACTTTTCCATGCGTTATGTACAGATGACAAAACATATTTATTAGTTATCTACGTTTTCATTAAAATATAGAGCACAACATGAATGGAAGTTGTTCCCATGTTTGTTTACATAATGGCGTGTTTACACGAAAATTGCGTAACTGAAAACACCGATCCATGTCATCACCGGTGTTATTTCGCCAAGTGGGCTGAGAACATGAGATCTCACCACCCACGACAGAGGCTGACACATTAGAGGCGGGTTCACACTATTGCGGAGAAAACGCTGCGAATAAAAGTAAAATAGAATAAAAGCCAAAAGGCTGAGAACGTACAATTCTATAATCATGTACGTACTCGTAGTTATAGTTTTGAATCCTGCTTATATTAGTAAAAAAAATAAAGTGCAAAATGTACCTATCATTAAATATACATACCTAAGTACATATATCTAGTTTTAAATTTGGAAGAAAATCAACAAATCGATATTCTACTAATGTTATAAAGGCGAAAGTAAGTTTCTTTGTTACGCTTTCAGGCGAAAACTAGGTAATTAAACGATTTGTACTCATATTTTAGATGGATTAGAAGTTTTTTTTTTATTACTTTTTATCTAGGAAAAATAACGGATTCAGTTACAGAACGGAAAAATAACAGGCAATGCTAGTGTTCCATAAAAAATATCTTACAATGGTATGTGTCATATGCAGAAATCCACCGATCTTTGTCAGCTTTGGTTATGGTCTCAACTTTGTACGAGAAAAGACCCCGAAACCCAACAGTGGGAACAGAAAGTGAGTTACTTATACAGGATGTTGATAAATCAATTCAATGTCACCGGAAAGTAACAAGCGACAACAATGACAAAACGGCTACGATGTTTATTAGCTCAACTAACTAAACCTTACATTTACAACAAAAAAAAAACACCCTTCCATATCCCCGAGCTCTCCGCAAAACAAACAAACTACGAGAAATACATTCGTAACAAAGCAAATAAACGAATGCACAAAAACCCTCGAATCGTCTGGAGGATCGACGTCGCATTATCATATTGATGGAGACTATCTCCTTGACTTTGCTCGAAATCAGCGACAGCACCTTCAATCATATTGATTGCCATAAAAAATTTACTCTATTGGCCAGTTTTTGCCGAGTGCCACTGCAGGTGGCAACAAAAAAGGTTGCAGCGGATCGGTTTACAACAAGGGGCGCAAAAACAAAACGATCGCATAAAATTGATTAACTATCGGTAAAGTGTTACACAAATACTGTTTTTAACCGACGTCAAAAAAAAAACAAAAAAAGGAAGGTTGTCAATTCGTTAGAATCTTTTTTTTTGTATGTTCACCGGTTGTTTGCCTGAAACAATTTTTGTTTTTTTTTTATACTTTGACTATTTATTTATCAGTTTGGTAACTAGTAGACCTAAGTGAGTATATTCCAAAAATAATTTTAAAAAAGTTGTGATGTACCCTAGACTGTGCACTAGGCAATGTCTGTGTTGCAGGATCTGTTATGTTCCACACCTAAAACTAAAAAAGTATGCATACCTACATATATTTACTAGTGTGTGTGCATATATGTATTTGAGGTGTAAGATGAAACATTAATAAATTTCACGGTTGTTCACAAGAATATAATTAATAATTACGGGATATTTGTCGTTACCATTATATTTATGGTTGAGCGAGTCCCCTATATTTCGATGCGCTATCGTTCTAAATTACTCAGATATACAATTCATGTTTGTTTACCCTAAATAGCTGCAAATAATACAATACAAAATATAGTGTTTAAGCCTAAAACATTATCATCGTATTTAAATGTGTCCTGTACAATTTAAAGATGTAATATCTATGACAACAGGGCAAAGGCGGGCGAGCACAAAGCGCGCCCGCGGCGCAGGCGCACCTGCGACATGTTTATGCTCTGTTCGCCAAATTTACAACCAGACGGCCCTAGGGTCCCTCTGCCTCCCAGCCTTTGCGGAAATTGGACATTTTTAATCACAAGTCGGCGTCCTTTAACGCAATAAACGCAGCCCAATTGCACATTAATGGACAGCACTTCAACTTTGCAATTTTTAAGCTTTAAGGCCAATGCCGCGATTAATTTGTGATTGTTCGAACTCTGATTGGCTCCATTAGCTGGTAAGTAAACATGGATATTGTGGACGACGTAGTTGTTAAAAGATTTTAATTAGTTGAAATTATCGAAATCTATAGCTGCGATTTTTAATTGATCACGAGATCATCAAGATAGGTAGATTTTTATATTGAAATAACATTTTATACGAAATTCGTGGCTTAAAATTGAAGCCTTTGATTGATCTCAGTTTGATTTGAAGGATACAAATTAAAAGTTCGACCGACATTTTGACACCGCCTGACGATGGGTTCTTACGTTATCTCTAAATCAGACAGAGATTGAATATGTATGTCGCAAACCGAGACTTGAGAGAAATATTTGATTTAATTAAATTTAAAAGTGTTACAAAACGCTGTCGGTATGAATGTTAAATTGAACAAAAAGCGTAAACCACTTCATTGTCGTCGCATCGGTATGTATTAGGTAAAAAGCTACAAATTCGAATGAATATGGATGTCGGTTTCGGTGAAAGTACGGAATTAATTCTGCACCTTTTTAGGCGCCGGCGCCGGTTGCTGGCTCGGTGCTCGTAAATTGGCGACAAGGGCCGACAAACGGCGGGTAATTTAGTTGACAGGACATCGGCCGCGGGACAAAGCTTATCTGCCGCACATCTACTAGCTATTATGAACTTCACGCCAAACGATCAGAGATTATCATTGTACGTCGATAAACGATACGCACTGATAAAAGGAACATTGATTTAATCTGATGTTTTGGGGATTTGGTTGTTGTTTTTGTGTTGGTAAATGTGTAACGAATTAATAGTAAAAGTGCACTATTCGTAGACAAATGACGTAGAAAAATGTTAGCAGTGATTTATCATCATTATTGGCTTGCACTTGTCTAATGCTAGACAAATGCGGGGTGATACTGGATAGGCCTCTCTTTTTATACGCAATTAGGCACAAAACTTTCTGCGTAAGTAAATAAATATAATGTACGAGATGAGTAGGGCATGTGCCTGATGGTAAGCAACATGCCTGCCACATAACAGCACAGTGACATGCAGCTACTGGAACATGAATAGTCCAAATCATTACCTAGCACTCCACTGCGCTCGTCATCCAGAGATCTAAGATGTTGTATCTCTAAGCCCTGTAATCATTGCCCTCTAATCTCTGGAAACATTGCCCTTCAAACCGAAACACAGTAATGTTTTCACATTATTGCTTGGCGGTATAATAACTGGAAATGTGTGGTTCTTCCCTATATGGACTCTACAAAGACTCCTATCTCTACTAAATCCTGTCTTTTTTGTTGACGCAAATTGTTTTCAACAATTAGAATAACTCTTTGGATCATACGACACAACAGATAAGCGAACCTCATGTAGGTCGAATCGCCTTTGAAGCTTAATCAGAATATATGGTAGGACGTACCTCACACAAAAAGACGGAACAAAGTCGAATGAAATACCGATTAATTTTATCGCATCGCGTTGACTCTACTTGATTGCACCGGTCAACAAGTTCAACAACTGTTTACTTCGTATATTGGATTGTAAACCTTGCAGGTAAATGATTACAAGTGGTATTGGCACGGCAAGGTCGGGGACGATCGCAGACGGTGGCGATCGCTCGTTAGCTCCCGACCCTGCATAAATCACGCCGTTTTATGAGAACTCACAATTTTTTAACTTTGGAGTTAATGAAATGCGAGCGCAGTATGGGACCAGACTAGCGACATTAAAAACGACATCCCATAAGGACGGACAGATTCTAATTATAATCCTGTCAAAGCTCTGATATAACCAATGAATTGATGATCGCCTGAAACCGGTGATTTCGTCTAAGATAATAGCGATCGAGTAGAGATTGGGAACGATAGTAGCACTCGGGATTTAATATGACATATTTTTATTTGTTTGGGACACGGGGGAAGGCGGCGGCTCAAAAGCCATCCAAAACAACATTAACGAAATAAGTTTTGCTTATCTAAGCATCGGGATGGAAATTCATGAATTATGTTAGTTTTTCGCAGACTTCTTTTGATTGCGTTGATTTGCCAAAGACGCCGACTGGTTTGCAATTTATCGCGACCGAGATAGCAATAATCATTTATCTGTGTACGGTAGCAGCCAACTGGTTGAGGCGAACGGGTGATCAATCAGGCACAGGATCTTCGGTGTGGCGTACTTAGAAACCATTAGGTGGCGTATGAGCTAATTTGTATCGTAAATCATTGCGTTAGGCGTTATTATCGTGTGGCGTTGGAGTTGATTGTATTTTAGGAAGCGTTTCGAGGAAGCGATATGGTACACGCAGGCTGTCGCGGATGCGTAGAGATTTTCGCACGCGCCGCGGCGGTTCCGCGAAGACCGCCGGTGGCAGCGCGCGGAATTCCGGCCGATAGCGGCCCAGTTCGCCCAGATACAGCGAATTAAAGCTTGCGCGGGCGCAGCTTCACTGGCGCCGACAAAGGAGCCGCCGCACGCGAGCCGCGCCCGATTCACAATTAAGCCAGTGTGTGTTAATTGATATTAATTCAGAGAGCGTGGCTTAAAACTACAGCCGCCAGCGATACTGTGACCAGAGTAGATACGGATGATACCTACATGGGTTCTACTATCTGGTACTGGCCTTTTTATTGGAGATAGATAAATCTATGCTTGACTTCCAACTTTCCTAATGTAAAACCTTCATACCTATATGATAGTCATACCGTCATAGAGATTACTCTGGAAGTACCTAATCTTCTGTATTTATTTTAGAAGAGCCCCAAATCTGACCCTGATTGTGCTTAGGAAGCATAGATTACAGAATAAAGTAACAATATGAGATAAGAAGTAAAAACTTGGTGGCAGGCAGATTTATTTTAAGACTGAAAATATTTTGTAGACAAAACAATAGTAAAAACGATACTTCATAACTAGAACGACCGTTATTTCTTTTAGCTTTATTGTAAAACAGTATTGCTTATTCACAGTGAATTGTTATATTTATCTCCCGTCCACTTCTTGTTGGGTCTTTCCCTTCCTTTTATAGCGAAACGGGGTTTTGTCAATAACTTGAGCAGTGATGTCATACAGTCAGTGACTCGATCTCTCAATAAAATCATTGGAGATCAAATTGTTTCCGCTTCATCAGGTTTCATTTAGCATTCAAATCCCATTTGTTGACTAAACTTGTGTGATTATTATCAGTGATGTCACCTTGGCACATCTTGTATTACTGTTTGCTGAATCTGTTTATCTATCTGTGTTTTTTTAACGTAATGAGACATTATCTAATTTTAGGTGGATTTGACACGTTTTCTATCGATCAAATAGATAAAGAAACATTTACATTTAATCGAGTTTAGACTATGTATATTAGGTATATGCATCCGTATTTTCGCAGAGAGAGATATTTTCAGTTCATTGGGCTTTAATCATCGTCAAAGTAAATTTTACAAGAAAACTTCAAAATTTTGTGTGAAATCGATCTAAAAACGTGATTTTTACTTCTTTGTAGAAGATTCTTGTGAAAATCAGTATTTAGTAACAATACTCAATGCTTATAATATCAGGATTACCAACTTACCATAGTCTTTCAAACATTTACTCGTGGCTTACGCCAACCAAAGACCCGACAAATCTTTTAGTAAGTGAAATGTACTCCAAGAGCCAAGATGAGCTTAAGTAAAGTTGGTAATACTGTGGTGAGATTTACTGTCGGTAAGTGTAAACAAGATCTAATGTGTAGAGCGCTAGACACGACTCGTGGCTTGAAAACTTGAGTAGAGCGGTGTGATACTTACACAAGTTGACATAGAAACAAATGACGAACACTCTTTACGACGACACTCGTTTATTGAGACAAAAGTTATACCTCTGTTCTGAAGACACGGCCCAAAATCTAAACCAAATCATTACCATCTGTTTATCTGTCAAAGTGAAAAGAATGGCGAGACTTAATTCCTCATCGAATACCACAAAACCATCAGTGTAGAGGACAATGGATGTGCCTCACTCTACATAATATATGTACTCTTGACGATCGCACCAATGATCGACGATGTACCAATCTGGCATACTAAAATTGCACATCTGGCATGTGTCAAAAAATATCGTGAAACGTGAAAGCGGAACTTGTAATGTAGTTGTTTAATTAATTGTTGAGAATTTTTTTTCATCGAATTTGTGAAAATTTACAAAATGTAATATACTTATATACCTAGCATCAAACTTCCGTAGTGGGGGGGTTGTGACGTCACATCTACATAAAAATCGTAGATATATACATGTGACGTCACTGAAAACATGGTCCCATATTACACTCAACTCATGTCCCATATTATTCCAAAATCTGACGAACTAATTCGAATGCTATATTTTTGAACCAGTCATCCCCATTTGACGCCAGGTTAAAGGTAAGGTAAAAGCTGTGATAGAACGGCGGCCGAGGCAATGCCAACAATTATATTTTGTAAGTAATGATATAACAATTGTACTTTGTTTCAAGAGAATGCACAAAGAGTGCAGTCCGCGTTCGCCAGTGTTTCCCACCAGTGGCCGAGTCCCGGGAATCGCGTCAAGGCTGACTGTTAATGTGTCGAGTTCAAACGCGCCGCCTGCGCCCGCGTCACCGAGCAATTACGGGGCGTTGCGACATCACAACTCTGTCTCCTATTGACATTGAACCGCGGTTACATTCACAGAAGTGTGTTTTGATGTCGCGTACATGGAAACGTCGCGGCCAATTTGTACGCGCTTTAATCTCGCCCGAGCTCACTGATTGCGAACATACGTTTGTGTCTGCTTCCACTTATTGCGCGGCTTCGTCTTGATCGCGTTTGTAATTAATAAAATTGATGTAAATCAGTTTTAGACGTGAAAACATTACTGCTTAGTACTAAACTTTTAAGTTTTCACTTCTATCGGCAGGTCCTATGACTGCCAATGTTTTAACCGCTCCTTTTATAAATTCATCATCATCCATCATCAGCCTATTTAATATTCGTCCACTGCTGGACGTAGGCCTCTCCTAATGAACGTCACAAGGTGCGGTATTCTGCATTGCGCAATAAATACTCACAACATTTCAAAAACATCTTAACTTGGCGATGTTTAAACAAGATACAAATAGCTATAGTCATGCATCTGGGCTTCTGGGCATTATTCATACATATTTTTCATCTGTACAGGTGAGATACTGTGCAAAGTTAGTGCTGGTTAATTCTGAAACCCTAGTGATAAGTTTTCACTTCTATCGGCAATCCCTGAGTGCCAATTATTTTTTTACTGCTTTAACAAAAACTCACAGCATTTCAAAAATAGGCTTGGCGATGTTCACACAGATTTAAGCCAAGACAAATAGAGTCACGACATTATCTGGTTCGTACGGGAGTCAGATCTGTGGTCCCGAGAGCCGTGTCACCTACGGCGCGGGCGGGCCTCGACGACGGACATCGGACAAGCGTGCTGTGATGCAACAATAACGCGAGCCGCGTCTTTATGTGAGAATCGTGGCTCGGCGATATCATCCCGCACCCAGGACTCACAGACTATGCACAGAGTGTGCTCTGCTGTAGTAAAATACTGACTCAGAAGAGTAAAATACTGGCTTATCGATAACATTTTTTATAAAGCGAGTTTTCAGAGACTGATGGTGAAACTAGGATAAAATCGTAAAAAAATTAACATGTTATTCATCATCATCATCATCAACAGCCCACTAAATGTTCCCACTGCTGGGACTCGGGGCCTTCTCTCGCAAGGAGAGAGAGTTAAGGCCATGTGATTATTTTGTGGTTATTCACTAATGTAATAAATTATATTACATTTTTAGTAATCAGTACGATTATTACCTATTATATCGTGTTTTGCAGGGAACTTTTAATTTGCTAAACTTTTTTTAATTTTAAAGTTTTGCTAAAGTAGGCATATTACGTAAGTACTCTTATTTGGACTCTTTTACTTTTATTTCTTATTTATTTTAATCGCTAATTGACGTGTGTATTGTTTATCTTAAAATATAAAAATGCAGTGTCATGATGTATTACGTTCCCACGTTATGTGATCTGTTCACCAAGTCAACTGAAATTCACAAAAGTTAGTTTTTTTGTGTAATTTGATCAAACTTGAGAGATAGGATAATCTTTTATTTCGATTAGGTACTTAATGCTCTAATAATTTAGAATCGATAACAAACTGATTACTTTTGTTGATTGTTGTTTTTTATCGTACCTACTTGTCATAAGGCTCGAGCAGATGGCACCTCAATAAGCTACATGGATTAATGGTTGTTAAACCTAAACGTACGTAAACGTACTTACGTTGTGAAAAAACAATAAAATTATTAGATACGGACTTTGTGCTCTTCCACTTTTTATTAAAACAGATTCCACAATCTACTTATCATAAGGGACCTCTATAATTTGAAATATTAGAGAAATACGGCGTCATAATACCATATAGATTCAGTGTGGTTACATCTATACGATTTTTTTTTAAGTGAAAACTTCTTTTGGCGCGCCTAGACAGATTTTTCGTGGGCTGTGAATTGAATTAATTCGTCACGCTCGGGTATGATAAGAAAGCTTCGGGTAAACTCGGGACCATGGCTATTGGCCATCTAGAAATAGGTCAGCCAATGGGAAATGCTGAAAGGGCGTGGTCAGGCCATCATGGCATGGCCATCTAGAAACGCATTAGCCAATGGGAAACGCTGACGCATTTCTAGATGGTCATGCCAAGATGGCGAGGCCACGCCCTCTGCTTACACCCGTGTAGTTTCCAAGGTAAGCTATCAAATTCTAAGTTATAAGTTTTCACTTCTATCGGCAGTTCCTATGACTGCCATTTTTTTTTATTACTTTGTTTCACGTTTTATAAACAGCTGGGCATCTGGGCTGCTCAATGATGCAGCACTGAACAAGACTGCACATTGAAAACTGCGGATCAAAACCGAAATGTAGGTGATTTGTGAGATAGTGTTTTACGTTCTATGTGTTTTTGTGTTCGTACATTTAATTTATTCGTACTATACAATTTTTCATTTTACAATTGTATTGCCATATACCCAACCAATTTTTAGTTTGATTTTCTATGTACTGTTAAATAAAGCACAGCCTGTACATCAGCCCCCGAGGCTGGCTACGTGCGGTAGCAGCCAGGTCGATCCAGCGCCGGCGCAGATAGCATCGGCGCGTGATGTCGCGATGGGCGGCGCGGGCGCAGCCGATGCTATCGCGACACGATGTTATACTTCCCGGCCATAGAGCTTTTCGACAATTTTCAGAAAAATGTTTTAGCTGTGTTGTGTGCTTGGAAGTTTTAGAGTGAAAAGTTTTTAGTCGAATTTTAGGGGGAAATTTTATGGCCGCGTCACTGACTTGCTCTGACTTGCATGACTTTGGTGACGTAGCGTCGGATCGTGACTTTTTTTTAAATAAAGAGTGACGAGACGAGCATGACTTGTGCCTGATAGTAAGCAACATGCCTGCCATATAACAGCACAGTGACACGCAGCTATTGAAACATGCAGATTCCAAATCATTACCTTGCACTGCACTGCACTCGTCACCCACAGATCTAAAATCTCTAAGCCCTGTAATTTCTCTGGAAACATTGCCCTTCAAACCGGAACACAGTAATGTTTGCAAATTAATTGGAGTGTGAAAATGTGCAAACATTACTGCTTGGCGGTAGAATAACTGGCAAAGGTTTCTAAGACTTCCCCAGGCGGTCTCTGCCAAGAGCTCTACCACTACAAAAAACTTGCGCGTTACTCGTATACGCTTTTTGAGTGGGTGAAATCTATTGAGATCGCGTTGTTATGGAGGTGACATAATGTGCACATTGGTGCTATTTAATTCCAACATTATAAATATTAATTTGCACTCCCTATCACTGATAGTTTACTAATTTATTTATTTTTGTGTGATCTAGGTTCGCGTTTGATTCACTCGCCTGATGGTAAGCGACAGTTATGTAGGTAATGCTGATCTGTAAGATACCTATTTACTTTGAAATTGCAAAGTTCTAGATTGTATCTGTCATGAAACAATGAAGCCTGCAGTTTATTCCACTCTTAGGCTGTACGAATAAGAAACGGAGATCCAATGAATAAGTGATTTTTAAAAAGACTGGAAAGAAGAGGTTTGCCGCTACTTTCGTGAAAATAATGTCTAGACTGTGAAATGCCTGAGTGAGTTTTACTCGATGGTTACAATCTTGGTGTCGTCAAATGTCGAGTGAATCTGTTGTGAAGAAAAAAATGTGAAGTGTACTTAAACCTATAAAAGTAAAAAAAAAGTTCACCGCAACCGCAGTAGTGGTAGGACTCTTGGCAGAGTCCGCCTGGGGAAGTACCACACCTTTGTCAGTTATTCTACCGCCAAGCAGTAATGTGCAAACATTACTGTGTTCCGGGTTGAAGGGCAATATTTCCAGAGAAATTACAGGGCTTAGAGATATAACATCTTAGATCTCTGGGTGACGAGCGCAGTGCAGTGCTAGGTAATGATTTGGACGCTTCATGTTTCAATAGCTGCGTGTCACTGTGCTGTTATGTGGCAGGCATGTTGCTTACCATCAGGTACATGTACTGCTAGTATCGTCACTCTTTATTTAAAAAAAAATATTAAAAAAAACCGCCAATAAAAACGGTATTTTACTGCAGTTTCCTAATGACTAAGATAAAATGCACGCTACTCGGCTCGTTAGTGACAAATCTTGCGTGAAATGTTACAAATCCACATAACAAACTAGTGTTTTTCGTCGCTGCCCGCCATTGTACGTGCACTGGCGTGTTTTTACGGTCTTTATGATTGACGAGGCACCCTGCGCCCGCGCCGCCCGCGCCGCCCGCTTCTAGGAGACGCATATGGACACGTTGCTTTCGACTATAAACACGTACGGAGACATTAGTGTGACCAAATATAATAATTCTAAACATTGGTGGACATTCCTCATAGAAACATGAACCAGTCCAGGATTAACCTATGTATTAGTATTATGTTTATATCGAGCGCTGGCACCAAATTTGAAACAAGCTGAAAACTTGTCACATAGCTCTCTTATTAAAGTTTAAGTAAGCTACGAGTATTTAAGCAAAATTGTTTAGAAAAAACGAAAACACGAAAATTAAAGCCATTTCAAATCTGCGCGTTTTAAATTGTTTTTTTTTTTTATTAATTCTGTATCGTTTACTCAATGATGGGGGGTGGATGAACACACAACACGTCATCACCACAGCTACTGATAGGTATACACCTATTTCGCATATAACGCGAAATCCCAAAATTACACCCATGCAAAAAGCTAGTTACACATACGCTTTTTGGATGCACATCTTACGTCGCGCTCTGCTGTTCCGCCATCGCTCTGATGCAACACAAACATGTTGGTGTCGCGAGTCATAAGATTTTCTCTACCGAAAAATGCTCAACTAAATAAGAACTACAGAAGTTTACAGTACAACATTTTTTATTCAGATCGTCAATGTCTCCATGAGAAAGCAGTTATGGTGATGCTAATGCAGATGATTTCGTGTCAGCCACGAGATGAGATCTCTGTGCGCAAGCGCAGCGCTTAATGATTGTTCGCGGCCGTAGGTGGCTCGGCTTAGGTTACAACCACGATAATGGCCTGTTACATATTACATATCACAAGTTTCACGCGTCATATCAAATGTTAAGCAATCAGAAATGACAGCTCATAAGCTCGCATTCACTCGGTGTTATTTTTTTTGCATAAAAGAGACATCGGAAGGAATGCACCGGCCGTTTACATTACAATTCGTTAGGTAGTCATGGGGACCCGTGAGAATGATTCCCGGGTTCCGAGTAACACGGGTTAAACGGTTGTATCTGAAGATACCGATCTAACCCGCGCTGCGCGTTGGCGCCATAAAAACAAAACATCTTCAACACGACCACTTTCTTCACTAAATTATTCGTGGAATTTACGACGTTTCCCCCCGACTAAAATGTTATAACCTAATGAGAAATTATCATCAGACTGTGAGGCAAAAAACAGCCGGTCTTCCTTCGGCGACGAAGCTTGGACGCATTTTTTTTTTACATTCTAAATTCGAATAATCGTTTTGCTTTTTTCATCGCTCGATTGTTTTAGCTTATGACGAAACGATCACGGGAGTCGATGACTGTGCAGTTCTTCCGATTGGACACGAGATTGGGAAATGTGACGAGTCCTTTTCAGTGTATGGTTTACATTGACGGCTGTGTAAGGAATTGTTGCTTGTAAGCATTTTTGATGAGAGCAATGGGGCAGGTATTGTGCATATTTTGTGACAAACGTTTAAGGTTTGGAGGGTTGTTTGTCCGTTGTCCCGGGAGATTGCGATATGATCGACGGCGCCCGGCGACGACTGGCGCGTGCTTCGGATGCCCGGGAATTACCCATTACTACCGATGACATTTACTTTTGAACCACAACTCGACATTACCGACGTCTGGACCTTTATTACTTTAAACGTTTTATAACACGTTAAATTGTACAAACACGGTCTACAAATATAGCTCTTAAAACGATTGTGGTTTTAAACTTTCTCTTATTTTTAGATACGCTCTGTGACCCTATCACTGCAAGTACGAGGCCAAACTAGGCGAATTATTATGTGTTGTTACAGGAGAAATGCCTTTATATAGTTGTTGATTATGACCCTAAATCCTATTAATATTATGAACGCGAAAGTTTGTGACCATGTGTAGATGTTTGGTACTCTGTCACACAAAAACTAATGAAGAGATCTGAATGAAATTAGGTACATATGTGTAGATAATCGTCTCGAATAACACAAGCTATTTATTATCTAAATAAAATAAGGGGATTGGGAACTGCGCTGGTTAGATTGCGGGGCGATGCTAGTCTACGATAAATTGAAGACAAAACCTTAAATGTACCTACAATGTGGACGGGTACCTATATACAAACTGATATATGAGCGTCATTTTATTGGGTAGAAATATCTCATGTCAGATAGCATTTCCGTTTCAAGCCTCTGTCAATATTAAACTTCAATCGCCTACCACCTGCCGTTATCGGCGTTTAAAACAAAGAGCATTATGTCAGGTCGGATGGCAGGTCCCGATCGCGGTCGGGCTAGATCGGGCCGAGGTGGAATTCTAACGTCATATTTTCACAAGACAGTGAAGAGTGAGGAGTGAGGAGTGGAGTCGGGGACAGACGGCTGTCATAATCTGATTACCGGTGGGCAGGGCGACGCGGCGGGCGGCCGGCGCGCGCGCCGGGCGGTCGGCGCCCGCGGCTCTCTCGCTCGCACGCACCGCGCCGCGTGCGAGTGCGAGCGAGACAACACACCGGCGCAGGCGACAAACGACTCGTGGTAAAACAAAAGGAATGTTGCCGGCGACGCTTTGAGGCGCCGGCGCCGGTCCCCGCTCCCTAATCACCCATTTTAATTACGCCACAGATCGAATCAATTAATCGGTATTTCTGTTAAAACAAGCGCCGAATGAGCTTACGCTCGTTCGTTAGATACGATTTCGTGGACGTCTCAGATCCGTGATGTGATTGCGCCCCTTATCGCGTAGTTTGGTCGGGAACATCAATAAAATTAAACAGAAGTAGATATTTTATAGTCGGCTGCGAGTTTCATGCTGCGATGTTCCCCGCTCTCCGGCTAGGTTACCTGTGCCTCGGTTTTAATTATAACTTATGAGGTTTTCGAGCGAATTCGGTCGCGCCCTTCCGTCGAAAAACACGAGATTAAATAACGAGTTTTTGTGGTGTGTGTTTGTTTTTAAAATGGCGGGAGGTCTCCGACGACACGCGAGCGGCGGCCGGCGCGGGCGCGCCTCGACCATTTGTCATATTTCAGTTTGGAGAAAAAATAAATAACCTACTCTATCCCGAGCGATGTTTGTTTGTAGACGATTATAGGGGGCTCACTATTATCTCTGAACATGAACTGGGGCAGATGGATCTTGTCACCGTTTGGGTCGGATCGATATTTGACTGTTACGCTGTTTATAGTAGTAGACCTTTGGAGTATTGTGTTGATACGGAAAAATGTATCATTATTGGATTCATCCGAAGGTTTATAAAAGTGGTTTAAAAGGTTATAGGTACCTATATCAATCTTTGAGAACAAAACTATAGTTACCTAAATCCTGACTAAAAAAGAACCAAACGCAATTTTCAAACATTCGACTGCGTTATAATGACCAAACATTGAGTTCTCCAAGAAATAGAGCAAACATAAGAACAAGCTTTTGTTACATAACGAACAATTAGCTGCTAATCAAACAGGTGGGAAGGCAGGCCGCGCCGCGCGCAGCACATAGCGCGAGCATGGCCGCCGCAGGTGTTAACTCGGCGCTCCCCAGCCTGCCCTCAAACGAACCGCCCAAATCCATGTTTACCCAACCAATTCTCCCCACCCGCCCTCTCCACGAAACCGGGATCAAGAACTCTACAACCGCTTTTAACACTGTTTGAACGACGACTAAAAGCATCCAGCTACACTCACCAATTTGAGCTTGCGGTGGAGAATAACTCAATTACCCGATACACGCTAGGACTCAATGCGAGAAATGCATCGAATATTTTGAGTCGATTCGTATGGCGCCAGAGGCTTGCCCCGGCCGGCGCCGGCGCGCCCTGCGCGAGTCTCGTTAATATAAAACAAACAAGAGTGACCTCTGCGCGGGCTCCGCTCGCCTAAACTAACGAGATTCACCGAATGTTGGATAAAGCGGTAAATTTATCGGAATGTTAGGACCGGGGGCCGCTCGGTGGTCCGCCTCGGGAACCAGCGACGAAAAAACGTGTAAGAGATGACAGGAGCACGAATAAACCTGCCTAATTACCGGGCGCGCAAAAACCGCGCAAACACGCGGTACAGCCGGCGCGCACGACAGATATTCGTTTCGGAAAACCATCGTCGCTTTTTGCCGATGCTTGTAATAACACGACCGACCGGCACCGAACGGCCTCCGAGCCGAACGCTAATTACGAACCATTAATTACCTACGAAATATCTTCGTTTTAATTTCGCCAGAATCCGAGACGTGACATTCATTAAGTATCGATCGGTTGCGATGCGGCGGCCGTTCGGCTGGACACTCCTAATTCGCCGCTCCGGAATCTTCGCCGACAATGATACACAGAAAACTGCAACTGATAAACATCGATGCGAGTTTTGAGATAACGATCGACGCGCGATCCGAGCTCATTCGATATATGTCACGGGTCGGCGGCATTCCGTAGCTGGCAGTGGAAGGTAAGAACAGAGAGAGTTGTCGACGCGTTAGTCGAGGGCCCGGGCCGCGGGCCTGCCATCTCGTAACGAGACGGCATAATGACAGAGGAAGAGGGTCACTCGCGCGGTGGTCGCCCGAGGAAGGGCGGAGGCGCCGAGACCACAACGACTGTGTAATTTCTTCACTGCTCGACCCACATTACCGATTTCGAAAAAAAAATAATTGAAGGGGTACGATCGTAAAGCAAACAAGCTTATAATAAGCTATAATTTGTGCTCTGCCATTTAGAGAAATGCACAAATTGCTATCGAGGCAGCTGTTTGTTTTGTCTATGACGGAGGTCCGGCTCGGGATCAAATTATCCCTTAACAAGCCCCGCGTCAGATTCGGCAGCCCTAATGGGTTTTCGTTAAGTTTTTGTAATTTATTGGGAGTAATGTTTTTTCCTAAATTCGTTTCTCGGATTCGACAGCTGCGTCATTTAATTGCGTATTGTTTTATGATGATAATTATAATGGCCAAGTAACAAGCGTAACTCATGTCGAAGATGTATCACGATAACGCATTTTTGGAGCAAAACGTTCGAGTTTCCTTGAAAAATGTCCTATTTCTTTTCCCAAGTAATAGCAGCTGTTTTAAATGCTACGTACAAAACTACAAATTGTCGAGACAATAAAATTAACCGTAAACGTTTATCGATCAATTACTGACCGAAGACTGAACTTATCCCTAATTTAATCGCTTATGAGTAAAGTAAAAAAGTAATTATGAACTTTAATGGCGCATTTTATGCAAGGAAATACGTGTAAGGGCTAATTCTAGGATATCAATAAACGCAGTTAATTAAAACAGGTATGGGTTTATTTATGATGATACGCTTATAATTTCGCAAGCGAAATTAGTAGCAAGGTTATGTTTCATGTTTATTACGATTCTTGCAGTGGATTAATCCCTTGCACTGAAAATTATTTGTTGAGGTAATATTTATACTCGTTCTAATACTAGCTGATATTGTGATATTATCAATAAAAGGATTGATAATATCAGCTACAATGAACTAAAGGATTGTGACACTTTAATGTAAATACTTCACATTATTATTGAACGATGGTTAAATTATTTGCATATTATTCTTTAAAATATTGCGATTGAGAAATGAAAAGTAGCAGAAGGGTGAAAAACACTGTATGCCCTACCAAACACACAAAAATATTTTCGCACTGAAAACTTTGCATAAATGATTTTTTTAAACTCAGTCGTTTTCGTGGAGCACACGCATAAGTATTGTGACTGATATTTTTGTGTACATAAAAAACTAGCTCAACTACTAGCGTTCCACCGGTTTACCTGCAGAATTTCCGACCCCATTATTTTCTTCCTCGTTAGTTTATATTCTAATTGTGCTCTAAATTTCAACCTAATCCGTTCAGAGGTTCAGACGTAATTGGGCAACAAACGTCCAAACATCGAAAATTAAAAAAAAAACTAAATTTTCGCATTTACAGAAACAAAAACATACTTAATACAAAAAAATATTTTACTTAGTTACTAGCTGCACTTTGCGGGGCTTTACAATAATTTGCTTGTTTGTAATCGGTAAAACCTGAAACAGCTGAAGCGAAATAGTAACATTTTTTAACGGGACCTATGACAGTTGGCCTCACGTGACCTCTTTTGTATCCGAAAGATTCTATAACTTTTTCATCGTTAATAACGAGTACCATTAGAAAGCTACATAATTGAGAAGTGACATAACCTATTACAATAACTTGACGGAAGTGAAATTGCGCAGAGAAAGCAAGTTAAATTAAAATGATCTATAAAAACGTTTGCCTAGTGGAAGAAAAAGCATTAAATAAAAGTAATATTGTAGTTATCCGAGTTTTTGGGGACATTTTTGTTTATTTATTTATTTATTTATTCATACTAATAAGAACGACAAATTTAATGCCAATTACACTTATTACATTCTAAAACTAAATTAAATGAAATACTATTCAAGTGTCAATCAATTGTAGAAATTAATTAATTAATTAATTATGCTTTGGCTACATTAGCGGGCTGGTGTTAGCGCGACGAATATGGCCGGGTAGGTACCTACATCTTATCATCGCGTAGTTTTCGGGCGAAGGCGATGCAGTAATTTATACCTAATACAGTGTAACGGGACGAGCGAGACATGCGCCTGATGGTAAGCAACACGTCTGCCCATAACAACACAGTGCCACTAACTACAAATCACTACCTATGCCTTCGGTTGCCTGGAAGAGATCGCTTTTAGCGATGAGGTCGCCATTTATTTCACTAACTTTAAGGATGTGTCATTTTGTGTATTATATTGTAGACGGACCATAAAGAGTATTTATGTCTATGCCCAGTAATTATTTTGAAAACATTGCCCTTCGAAACGGAACAGACTTCAAGTTTTAAATGTTTACACATTACCGCTTGGTACTAGAATAACTGACAAGGGTGTGGGTAGGCAAATAATTAATTGTCAAAGATCTCATTTATTTGCCTGTCTGAGCAAATGGCTGAATATCTTTCAGGCCGCTATTTAAACGACGTATTTTAGTTGGTTAGGTTGTTGATTACAAGTGCACGCGTGCGTTTTAATTGGTGCTCAACCTAAGTTCTGGCCCCAGCCCCGGAGGGGTCATGACCGCATGACTTGAACGGCTGAGGCATATATACATATATTGTACTAGCTAAACCGTGCGCGCGTTGTTACGCCATCTATCGAAAATTGGTCGTACCAATGCAAATTTTAAACAAATACGGTTACCTTAGGTTCTAATGACGCAACGTTTAAAAGACAGACAAATGCTGTCAGGCTGTCACGCAACGAAAGCTCTCAAAAACCAATATTTTTCCCCGTTTTTGTTAAGTTTTTCATTCATGCTCCGCTCCTGTTGATAGTAGCGTAATGTTAAATAGCCTTCCTCGATAAGTGGACTATCCAAAAATAATCTTTCAATTCAGACCAGTAGTTCCCGAGACCCTTGTGTTCAAACAAACAAACAAACTCTTCGGCTTTATAATATTAGTATAGATAGTATTGACTCACCGTCCCCCCTTAGTGATGATCATCTCGGTGCCGATGTCGTGGAACCGTTGCCACAGGTCACCGTTGAGGAGCCGCGCCTCGCACGCCGGCGGCTCTGCGTCCGCGCCCATGCGGTGCTCTGAAAACAAACACAGCTCATACAAAAACTAAGCTAAACAAGCATTGGAATGGCAGCTTGAATACGGCAGTGAAGAGCTTTGGAGATGCTGAAAAGAGTAACCGCTTGGGATCTCAATCTTCGAGACAACAAACACACTCACATCAACAAAGTAGTTAATAAATATATTTCACAAGGTCGTAAATGGAATGCTTCGTCACATAAAGGCGCAGTACATTTTTTTGGCATATCAAAACATAAAAAGAAATCTCATTTAGGTCTGTAGAGTAAGAAATCACCTAAACCTATCTTGTGAAAATGTACGCTAGTTGACAGTTTTAAAAGGCAGTAGACCTTTCTAAACATACCCGTCTGTTTAAAAAATAACGGGAAAAAAACTAGTCAAAAATAGTAAAATGAAAAAGTGGTAGGAGACACCCCCAAAATCCGTCATCGATAAAAATTGTATAGAATCAATTTGGTCCTTGGTCTGATATCCCTACTTTCCGATAAGTGCTTCCAAATCAATTAAAAATAAACAGTTACGATTAATAACTTAGAGTAAATTAAGCCTCGTTAGCCAAAAATTTCTCGCCTTTAGATTGCATGCAAATGAGCTGAACATTTCGGACCGGCAACTTTAATACCAGTACTTTACGACAGAGATCCAACCACGATATGGCAATACGAAAGGTTAACGTTACGACCATTTTGGCGCGATCAAAAACGCCGGCAGAACAGCGAGGGACCCCATGACGTTGTCGACGAAAGACAGAGATACCATCGCGTTGTCAATCAAATTTTAATGGACGTATGATACGGTCTAATGCATAATTCTATAATGCATAATCATTACTGGGTAAATTTTGGAATATGTGTTTCCCCTATAACAGATGAACAAGAGTCGTCAATCATGTAGGCACGGTATTCACGATTTAGGTAATCACATACGTAGCAGACTGCAGCGTCTAGAAACAAGTGACGGGTGGAGTGTTTCTATTTTTAAAAAGCCAATACTTTTTGGAACGATCTTAGCAGTCCCGTAAATTTCATTAGCTATTATCAAAAACCCTTAACAATACAACTCTTCTACGAGTACAAAGTAGCCACGGTGGTCTGGTTCCAAGAACTTCACAACCGTGAGATCTTTTTTTTTTTTTTAATAATGAGTGACGAGACGAGCAGGACATGTGCCTGATGGTAAGCAACACGCCTGCCACATAACAGCACAGTGACACGCAGCTATTGGAACATGAAGATCCAAAATCATTACCTAGCACCGCACTGCGCTCGTCACCCAGAGATCTAAGTTATTATATCTCTAAGCCCTGTAATTTCTCTGGAAACATTGCCCTTCAAACTGGAACACAGTAATGTTTGCACAATACTGCTTGGCGGTAGAATAATTGACAAAGGTGTAGTACTTCCCCAGGTGGGCTCTGCTAAGAGTCCTACCACTACAAAAGATCTTGCGCGTCTGAACATTTTTCTAAGTGCAGAAATCAGATCTGAAAAATCGTCATAACCACTGACTTTCAAAGTAAAAGAAAAAAAGCGTGAGGGTAGCATGGTTCAATAGGACATCTTTCGACGGTATGCGTCATCCGCAAACCCTCATTAAGTCAGCGTGGTAAAGGTAGCCTTGACTCTCCCCTTATGAGAGAAAGCCAGGAGTCCTAACAACTAAGGGAATTTTACTGAAGGGGTATAAGAATCACAAACTGTTGTTTTATGAGTGCAACAAAGCTTGCGAACATGCCTGACAGTTTCCACCGTAGACTGACAGGCATAATCGCAAGCGTCAAAAGTCGTTGACTCTACACAGCTAAAACTCAGGGCTTATGCTGAGGGTATACAAGTCATAAACTGTTTCTTGATGGGTGCAGGAAAGCTTGCCTGACATTCACGCCTGACAGTCCACACCATCAAGCTTGCCTGTCAGGTGTACCACAGGTTCAGTTATCCTTCGTGTATTGTGCGAAACGACGTGATCTCCAGCCAATCAGGTTTTTATCGGCAGTTTACATTGATTTAGCAATATGAACGCTGCGATACGGCTATTTTAATATGATCAAAGACGCCGACAAAGCGTCTCGTTGTCAATCAAATTTTAATGATGCTGGATAGTGGCCCGGTCTAATGCATATTACATAAATACCACTAATATATCGGTATTTTAACTGAATTGTATTTGACAAGACATCGGAATCACCAATAAATATATTTGCTTAAATTTATTTATTCCAAAATCAGTAGCGTATCTTAGATAAGAAATATATGTATACGAGTACTTAACCTATGATATTCAAAAGATAGAGATGGCAATTCAAAGTCACTTTGTGGTTTTACAGTTGATAAAAAAAACATAGGACCATTTGTAAAAAATGGGTCTTTGAGTTTACTTGACTTGTTTTATACAGATATCAATTTTTTATGTCTTTTTTATCTTAACTTAATACAACAGATTAGACATTTATATGAAAAACTGTTAGCGACATATTATTTTGTAATTTTGACATTGTATTTTTCTTTTTGGAAATAAACATTTTTATTTATACGTAACAAGTATTTTTATTAAAATAACATTTTGTGTTGTAATACCAAGTAAATTACAAATCGTCAACGTCATCCAAATAGTAAACATTTCTACGTTGAATTATCAAATTAAAATAATAAACAAACATCGTTTAAAAGTGAGATAGTGATAATTAAATTAGTTTTATATATTTTTTAATAAACAAACTTTGAAATCTATCCATAAAAAAATAAAAGTAAAAAAAACAGTACATTTTAATTGTTTTGGCAATAGTGTAGGCGCCTTCGAAAAAAGCATTCCATGATGAACATCAGCTTGAGACCGGCTCATAGCACAGAAGTACAATCAAGGACAAAAGTCCCGTATGTGAGTATGGTTACTCACATACGGGACTTTTGTCCTTGATTGTACTTTCATTCAACGAACTGCCATTCCAACGAAGCTGGCAGGAAGATGAAACTAGGCCTAGTAATAGCAAGTTAAATAGATGACAAACTTTGCTTTTTGCTACCGATAGCTTCTAAACGATCCAGTAATATAATAATACGAGGCAGAAAGCAGGGTCGATGACATTACTCGTAGATCTGACGTGGGCATTACGTGAACATAATCGACGCAGATTAATTGATTGAGTTGGTGAAGCTACAGCAAACTGATGCAGGCTCAAATATATGACGATGACGATAAAATTATCAACAAGTTTCTCACACAAAACCTCTTTATCACACGGCCTACTAATAAAATTACATTAATTAATTTTATCCGTGTCTACGAAACATTAATTGTCAATTATCATGTAGAATAATTCAACAATAGCAAGTTTCTCAATTTTAATTAATTTCACTTACACATAATCCTGAAAAAACAACAGGTGAAGCGAGACAAAACATACGAAATGAAACGACAGACAAATTCTTACAAAAACCGCTAACAAGACAAGCGGCAATTGGACGACATATTTAGATCGTAAAGAAATACAAAGAAGTGCGGTTTTAAACTGTTTTTTGTTTATTTCTTCTTAAAAGAATTCATTATTTTGTTGGTGAAAACGATAAAGACTGAAAGGGTAATCGAAAAGAAACTTATTTCTTGGCAAAGACGACCAAAAAAATACAAACGCGCACGCCTACTTGTATTTATCTCAGAAAATATTTACTTGACATATGTGAGTAGCGACTACATAGTATTATGTATTTGCAATATACGTACTACATAATTAAACAATAATTTGCAGCTGAGCACTAGGAGGTAAGAAGAAATAAGATAATTTTTAGTACTTAGAACAAAAGCTGATGTTACCGATGTTGCATGCTCGCTGTGGTTCGTCGAAACCAAAGGCTTAATGGGTTATAATTGTTACTTTTTGTGGATTATTTTAAGAACTTTTGTCAATTTAATGTTGAATTCGTAGGACATGTTATTTAAGAAAATATCATAGATATTCAAGAGAACACATATGGTGATCTTTGGACTCAAGTAAGAATATTATTAACGGATTTTTTTTGGCTTAGGATTATGCTTAACTGTCTGGTAATTGGTGGTGTTGGTAGTGGTAGGACTCTTAGCAGAGTCCGCCTGAGGAAGTACCAGACCTTTGCCAATTATTCTACCGCCAAGAAGTAATGTGCAAACATTACTGTGTTCCGGTTTGAAGGGCAATGTTTACAGATCAATTACGGGGATTAGATATATAACAACTTAGATCTCTGGGTGACGAGCGTAGTGCGGTGCTAGGTAATGATTTGGGCTCTTCATGTTCCAATAGCTGCGTGTCACTGTGCTGTTATGTGGCAGGCATGTTCCTTACCATGAGGCACATGTCCTACTCGTCTCGTCACTCTTTATTTAAAAAAAACTGTCATATTTTCTGACGTAATGCTATGATGTCAAGCTATGGTCTACGTTAAAGTGTAACTTACCCATTCATCCAATAGTGCTCATTATTTCACATAAAATTATGGCCACTTTTCTCTCCGCAAGGTACTTTTACTCTAGTTTTTATGTTTTAATCCGCATGAACTAGAATTTGTTACAAATGTATTACTTATATCATATGCATGTTAGTTTATTTAAGTTTCTATTATAAAAGTAACCATAAGGGCTCATTGTTTAAAAATGAAAATATTTTTTTTTTTATTTCCGCTTGGCTAAGCGTCTGATGTCAAACTATGGAGTGGTCGAAGATAATGTGTACGTAAATCTTACTAATATTATATCAACGTTGGATGTTTAGATGTTTGTTGCTCAATTACGTCAGAACGGTTGAAATATGGAAAACAGTTAGATAATAATAATAAGAGCCTGGAATATCACATAGGCAACTTTTTATCCCGGGATAATAAACGCAACGAGAACTACGTGGCTAAAACCATGGGGAACTACTAGTAGAGTATGTTTTTAACTTTAAATATATAATTGCATATTCTTTGGTTGTTTTGTTTATTTAGGGTAAAACTGTTGTATCTATATCTCTACTGTATAACAAATTCGTACAGGGACAGAAATGCAGCTGTAGTGGAGGCTCTCGGCCGGGAGGAGGCGGCTTAGGCAAATGGCTATAAGGCAAAGAATCGATGTCGAGTCGATTACTAGCGGAATCCCAACCGGTAGTGATCGGCTCAACAGACGAGCACTAACTAGTATTAGGTTTAAAATGTTCCCAACTCCCCCCTTATTTTCCTCTTCTTCTGATTATCCAAGAAATATGTAAAAATAAATAAGATTTGAAATGACAAAAGTCACGGACCCCGGAATCTGTGGAGTAGCAATTTTGAATAAAAAAAAACATATTCGTACACAGTTTACGCAATAAAGAAATTCTGATTAACACCAAGTGTTATATGGAATTAAATAAGTTTGGTCCAAAAATTGTTCCAGTGTTGTTACATGTATATAACTAACATCATAGTTATTTGAATGATATGGCGGGCCAATTTTCAGTTGTACATATTTTTTCAATTTAGGCCCCTAAATTGAAAAAATTCATTCACATATTCATTTACATTTTTTCATTCACTAATAATATTTTACAATGTTATACAAAACATTACAAATCAATTAATTTTAAATCCTTTAATATTCTATCATGTTAGAAAAATCTTTAAAACCACCACCGAAACGACGATTAAATTCTCACTTTGCAAATTAACTGTTCCTACATAAAAACTGCTCTAAATGCAAGTAAATCACCGTTCCAACTGTATTTACCTACTTAGTCAATAATTCTTAGAAGTCAGTAAGTTTATCAAAAGTGTTGAACACGGTGCGCACACAAAAGACTTCAACGCGCAAGGGCAATATATTTTTATGGATTTACAAACAAAGTTATCAGTGAAATAGCTGTTCCGAAAAGTATCTTCCGTTACTACTATTTACTGTATTATAGGACCAATAAATATTTTATGCATTAAAAGTGTTATTTTCTTTGAAAAGTTTTTTCACAGCTAGCTATTCTTAGATTGATTAAATCGATAAACGAATACCTAAATCTATAGAGTTATCCTTGCACTGTGATTGCTTGATTTGTTTAGCAGAGGTGGTCGTGGTTTGGTACATAAAACAAAATTCAATACAATTCAGTAGTGTATGATATTAGGTATCCTACTATTATTAAATATATATATTGCATATTTGGACGTTTGTTGCTCAATCACATAGTAACGTTTCAACGAATCTGGTCGAAATTTGGCAAATAGCTATATTATAGTCTAGAAGAACACAAACTGATTTAAATCGGGGAAATAACGGGAATGGGAACTACACGGGTAAACCGCGTGGCGCTGTTAGTATTTTATACATAAGTATATTCGTATGTATAAAATATACTTTTATATAATTCTGCTTATAGACGCTAACTTCTATCACAGATTACCCAATAGGGCTTTATTATTAAAAAAATATATTTTATTTGGTTGAATCAAAGGTGCAGAAGGTGGTCATTCTCGACGCAGCGCGCATCGTCAGGAGGTTCCTCACTCTGAAGCTCGAACCACCGGTAGCTTGAGCATTGCCTCACTGCCGGCGGCGATCTAGGCTTAGATTTTTATAACATTTTCATATCTGTATCTATTGTAACTTAGGCTTAGGAACAGAAATAAATGACTGAATTATAATGCAGATTTTTTTGTCTATTCAATTTTTCGAATAGAATGTCAGTAATATCATATCATTTAGTCTTAGAGTAAGGAACATTTAGTTTATTGTCTGACAGGAACGTGTCAACGCTATAGTAGGCTTTTTGATTAAAGTTGCACATTTTTGTCCATACATTACGTCAAATACGATTAAGAAGGCAATTTTCGTATGAAACAGCACATGAACTCCTATAGGTGTTCTGTATAAAATATGTTGTATTTAATTTAACTATCCTAGTAATACAATACATGAATATAGTTTGGATGTTTTAATCATTGTTGCTCAATCACATTATAAAATCTGGAAAGATCAGTTCGAAGTATGAAACTTAAATAGAAACAATGTGGAATACTTTTAACCTGAAAAATAAAAAGTCCACTGCATTTTTTTTCTAGATTCTACTTATAAAAAGTTCGGGGCTAGTATCCGGTTCCGGTTAGTAACTTATGTTTTCCTGTGTTGATACAAAAACAATACTATAACTACAGTATGACAAACTATCAACTAAAAATCACATTTTGTTTTGGTCATTTAGAAAGTAGGCCTAAAAGTATTTTTGTGATTTTGACCGCTGCGCTGTGATAAATTAAAAAAAACTTAGCCCAATATTATCTCTTTGAATTTATTCTAAATTTTTTTTATATCAAGACAAATATTAATTCCTATAGTACAAATGCAAATATAATTCGTTAATTTGGAACCAGATAGTTTAGTAGCGTAAGAAAAGTCTACGAAAGCCTGTTTATACTAATGCTCGCCAAGTCGTTGAAAGTTGAAATTCGATCATAAAGCAATATTAATCCAATATCAATTTGACTACACACTACAACAAACAAAGTAATTATTCGTGTAAGTCAAATACATAGCAGTGTCCATTTTTTTTAAATTAATACAATTTTTAACGACTTGGAAGTCGTTCTAAACAAGAGGAGGTTCTCACAATTCCTTTGTATTTAAATCTTTCTGTGTATGTTTGTTACGGGATAGCTCCGCCAATGGTGAATCGATATTGATAGTAATTTTTTGGTTGGTAGACCATAGTTTCGAAGTAGGAGGTAAGTAGGTAGGTAAGTAGGTAGGTAGGTAGGTAGGTAGGTAGGTAAGTAGGTAGGTAGTAGGTAGGTAGTAGGTAGGTAGTAGGTAGGTAGGTAGGTAGTAGGTAGGTAGGAGTCCTGTAATTTTTTTATCAAATTCAGTGTAGTGATTTTTGAAATATCAACATTAAACTAAAATTTGCTTGCCTTTATATAGATGACGTGATCATAGAAATTATGAAATTTAGTCGAGTTCTTTCCCGAGTTTAATTTTAAATTGAAGTTAGTTTCTGTTTGTTTTCGGAGAAAATTAAATTACTACGCATAATTAAAAAAAATATAGATAGATAGATAGAAACACTTTATTGTAACACAAAGAAATTAAAATATTACACAGAAGTAACTTATTATCTAGTGCCACAAGAGGCGGCCTTATTGCTGAGAGCAATCTCTTCCAGGCAACCAGCACAAAGGAAACAGCCTACATATACTCGTAGGCGGGGGAAGCGACATTCATCTAATAATACTACTACATATTTATAAGGTAAAAAAGGTATTTTGCACTCATCTATATAAACGAAAGGTGTGCTAAATTTCATACCTGTCCGCATAATTTTCGTATAAAGGGGGTACAACATTATTCTCTTACATTTTAATTTATACTTAGATTTGAAATGTAAATAGATATTTGCTCCGCTATTTACCTAGTATGGATCAGTGAACAACCATGTCAGCTTATAACAATTTATTAAAATTGTTTTTAAAGTATTTTATAATAATTTTAAAATAATGATTTAGCTCGAGATGATCCAGATGTACCGATAAAACTCCTATCCGACGACTTCCTACTAATATTGTAAATTCGAAAGTCCCAAACTTTGGTTTTGTTTTGTTTGTTGCTCAGTCACATCGGAATAGCCGCACGAATCGAGTTAATATTTGGGAAGTAGTTAAAATATAGTCCGGAATATTGGTTATTTTAAATCACGAGAAAATTACAGAAACTGGGATTATGTGGGTAGAGGTGAGGAAAGATACAAGCAGTAGGTAAGTATATATAATACTTCACTGTTAAATTATCAACACGGTCAGATTATAATCTAACATGTGAGATTATAATGTTACGGTAGGTTAGGTTAGATTGTAATTTACAATTTAACGGTTAGCTTACAATTTGACGGTTTTAGTATCTTAATTATATAATAAGCTTTGAATTGTTTGGGATTGATAGTGTTGTGTGAAAAGTGTCCATTCTAATATTTATTTTGTGTATGTTACCGTAATATTGCAAAAACTATCAAATTATAATCTAATGACGTAGATAGATATTATAGGTATACTACATATATATCTAGGTAGATATTATAGGTATACTATATATTTATATAGGATGATATTACGATTTATTTGTATAACTTGTAAGCTTTTTTTTCGCGTTGATATAATACTAGTACTAATACTAGCAACGCACCACGGTTTTACCTACGTAGTTTCCGTTCACGATACTTTTCCGGCTATGTGTTATTCCAGACAGACAGACAATCTGTGTTCCAATTTTTAACACGGAGCTGTTTAAGCGTTCCGACGTGATTGAGCAACAAACATCTAAACACTCAGACTTTTGCATTCATTAGTAGAATATCAATTCTTGCATAAGTATTAGGTACTCCCAAAGCAATTTGGTGGTAATACATTACTAACTAGGTAAATTTATTTTCCTCATTAATTAAATAACCTATTACCTAAGTGATTTGATTTGCATTAAATTGGCACATTAGCACAATATATTTATAAATAATACAATTAGTAATGAATAATTAACTTAAAACATAATTAACGTTTGATTGTCTTTAGGTAAGTGCAAATCTTATTTAACGATATTCTTATTGTAGGTACCTACATACCAAGCCAATTGTATATCTAACTTAAATAATACTACAACAGGATCTACATAAAGTCTTTATCTACAATAGAATTTGTATCGCTAATTTGTAATAACTATTCAAATTGCTAAAAGAAATGTTGAGTAGGTACAGGATGTTACAGAGATTGCATCAAACATAAACATACTTACAAAAGAAACATTTGCATTTACATACATATGTGGACGGTTCATAAATAAGTATAAGAGATATTATAATTTTGATAAAAATGTGAATAATACACACTTATTATGTAAACAATGAGCTGTTTTTTTAATTCAGCACATTCATCACGCTGGGGTTAAAACTAGTATTAATATATAAGATTTAAATAGCAATTGTGTGTACTTACGTAGCCCGCTCAAAGACGCCGCGTGTAACATTTGCTGCCTCAGCAAATACTCTCCAAAATGCGCCTGATCCATCATCATTGTATCAACAATCAGCACTAACAAACAACGAAACTACCAGTCACTTCACAACTTCATAATCTTTAATCCAGTCACTATACAACGTACACGGAAAGTTCAAATTAGTTCAGCACAAGATCAAAATCAAAAAAGTTCATAATTGAAGGCAAACGGAAGAAATAGCAGGATACGTGGCAACCGCGCGACAGATGCGTTAACACTGAATCGGTTTAGAAGCGCAGGCGGCGCGTGCGCAGTCCCACGCCTCTTCGCTGCTATTGGTCGATCGGTGGCCTATAGAGGCGCGCTAGAGCCTCCGCAGGCTTGTATCTCAGCGGCGCGCTTTCCTCGAGCTTTCCACCCGCCTACTCGGACAGGTAATCGGCTACGATTGTTATGACGATTGACATTCGAATTTTGGATTCGATGCGTAGGCGCATGTATCGATGAGGGCCTATTGTTGTACGAATGGAACATCGTATAAATATAAAGCAATATCTTGTAACGTAATAAAATTTAAATAGAGAAAGAGCTTTTATATCATAGTATTATAGAGTGCCGGTAAATGTTCTAACATTTTAATATTTTGGTCTGTTGCGTCAACCTTCTTAAGAATTTATTGCCCACCATATATATTATTTATACATTATCAGATAACACGTCCGTTTGTTTAATTTATAACCGTAGTTGTAAGTCTAGATTTCTGCATCTAAATTCAAATTACGATTTCTGAGAACCGCATTCACCCAATTTAGTAGGTAAACAGTTTTTTAGGTTGTTCTGAAAATCTAAAAAGATTTACCAAAAATAAATAATTATTTTTTCATACCTACTACTTACATACCTGTTGCCGTGGAGATCTTAGGTTGTTGGGAGGCAGAGGCTAAAGGGTTCCTCTCAGAATTGGGGCGCTGGCCCAGGAAGAATACGGGTGACTCCCGCTCTGGCGCGTTCCTGGAGCAAAGGTTGGCCATTGCCATTCAGCGTGGGAACGCGGCGAGCATCATGGGCACTTTTGCGCCGGGAGCAGTTAGGGGTGGGTTATTCGGAGATTAGTTTTTTTAATTAATAAAATATTATTTATACTGTGACCGAGACAGCTATTTGGAATTAGCGATCTGTGTCTATTTTCTATTTCAAATGGTGTATTTCTATGCGGTGGGTTCCCAACGAGTCACACCAAACGAGTCACACTGTGACTTGCAGGTATTTAATTATGAATGCACTTATTTACTATTTACATTTCAAGGATTTAATGTCTTTTTTCATAAATGTTTTGGCGTGTAGGTAGGTACCTACTACAGTGGAAGCCGTAAAGGCCTAGTGGCGAGACCGTCTTAGTTTAACAAAGGTTCGATTCCCGTCTCCACCTCTTGACTAATTTTCCAAATAGGTACAGATATACAAATTTCTCGTCACTGCTGGTTTTAACGTTGACGACAACTTCGTTAGTAAATTGGCATGTTTCAATAACGCGTCTACTAAATGCGTCATCCACCAACCAGTAGGTACCTACTTGGTCAGCATAGTGGATTATAATCTAGACTCTTTCCTTGAAAGAAGGGCCTAAGTCTCACTGAAACTTTGTCGGACTAGACTGACTTAGTATATCACACATGAGTTATGAGAATTAATAGGAAATTAAAAATTAAAAAACGTTTATTGTGCCAAAACAAAACATACACAAAATTAAAACACTTTTTTTTTAATTAACCTCTATTGTCCCACTGCTGGGCAAAGGTCTCCCCCAATTCTCTCCATTTAGTCCGGTCCAGTGCTTCCATCGCCCAATCTTTATTAAATGCTCCGAGCTCGTCTTTCCAGCGCGTTGGAAAAAAAACTCTTAAAAATGTTTGTCTGTAAAGTCGGTTTACTGACGATAGAACGTGATAACGTCTTAAGAAAATACTGATCGAATGGTAGCATTTTTCAAAAGAAAATTTTAATTTCATTTGTTTAATAGTAAAAAGTAATCAGTAGAATTTAGTCATTTTCTATCAAAACAATGCAAAAAAGCTTTTAGATGCCGGGGATCGAACCCGGGGCATTTCACATACAAAGCGAACGCTCTACCACTGAGCTACATCCCCGTTTGAACTACTGGTCGAAATAATTAATACAACTGTAACAAACATGCGGCGAGGTAACGACCGACGGTAACGACCGACGGTAACGACCGACGGTAACGCTACATGGCGTCATGTTTTGTGGGCGTGCAGCCGGCTTCATCGAATTATAAGACGTTATCACGTCAAAAAATCTATACCTACCTACGACAAAATAAAGTAGGCAGTGCAGATTCAAAGGGTGTTGATGTGCACTGGACTCCACATCCCCACACTAGGGTGACCTGTGTTGTGGGAATCCAGGCTCCTTCTAAATTGTTTTGACCTAGTAGGTAATTATTAAAGAAAATAAAATGAAGACAAAATTAGGTAACAATTTTCTTAGATACCTAATGAGGGTGTAATCTAGATATAAATGCTCATACAGAGCGAGTGTGAAAGAGATATCGTGAGTCGTACGTGAGACAATGATTGTGTATAGGTATGATTTGTTCGGATTTTTTAAAAATAATATACATTAATTCATATTATAATTCAAACACAAAAATAAATAAATTTAGGCACGATCGAATTTCACAAGAAGCTATCACTAAGTCGTCCAGATAAATCAAGCAAGTTTGAGTTTTCTTTTTATATTGCAAAAACAGACACACCTATTTTGATAAAATTTAATGATCAACCAAACAAAGAAAAAAATGCGGGCAAGTGCGAGTTGGACTCGCCCATGAAGGGTTCCATAGCCGCAAGTGGCATTAAGTATATAAAAATTCTTGTAGTTTATTGTAACTTTGATCGACGTTTTAATAATACTATATTTATGACGATTCCAATTAACCGCTTACTAGATCTTGTTCAGACCAATTTTCGGAGGAAGTTTGCATGGTAATGTACATTATACATCTTTTTTAGTTTTGTGATTCTTTTATTTTAGAAGTCCAAAATGTTTGTTTTATTTTTATTTCCGTGTGCCAAATTTTTGATGCGGTTCACAGAATACATCTACCTACTTACCAAGTTTCAACAGTATATCGACGGTAAAAACCAAACCTGCTGTAAACCACACCTTTGGCAAAAATTTTTTTTTGCAGACTTAGCATCAGAAAAAAATACTGCGTCGAATGGTCCCACTCCCGTGGTTCTACGACCTCTAGAAATTTTTGTACAGCATTGAAATTTTTTCAATTTTTCAAAAAAGACAACATTTCTCTTGCTGTAAACAACACAAAAACGGCCTTTTTCTTTCATTTGCTATTTACAACAATTTCCCTTTTACAAATTATGTGTGCATTGTAATAACAGCGTCATGAAATGTTGAGGACTGTGGGTTACAACAAAATTGCTCATACAATTAAGTAACGCATGGTATTTACTACATCTGTTATATAATCAAACGTGGGTAATTTTAATTTACTACATTTTAAATGCATGTGGTGTTATAGACAATCACTAGTTACGCCAACTTAAGTTCACTAAAATTTCCCGGACTTTGTTATTTAAGCTATTTTCAACACGATAGCCATCTGCAGATTTTGCTCATTTACCGCCATTGTAAAATACGTTCGCGCCTGTTGCACCGCGGATCACCACGTCATTCAGTTATGTAAGTTACTGTGTGACACTTGGGAAGGCGTGACGAGTGTGCTGTTGTTGTGCTTTACTACCGAATTAGATTCAATTTACAAACGTAAGTGATTTGACGATGAATATGAATGCCTCATCAATGTTTTTTATTTCATCTTAAATCATTTCAACTAATTTAGAGATATAATTTGGAAATTATGAATGTGAAAAGTAACTTAAATTATCTATTACCTCTTCATGCCTAAATTGCTGAACTTCTGAAACATGGGATACTTTTTATCCTGGAAAAAGTTAAATTTACCGCGATTTTTGTACTGGTAGTACCTCGCCTGGCCTCGTGGCTTAGTTGGTAGTAAGTTGTCTGCGAGCCGAGGATCGTGGGTTTGATTCCCACCCAGGTCAAATATTTGTATGATGAATACAAATACATATTTGTTTTGTATCAAGATATTTCTATGTATAATTAGTATGTATTTTTAACTTAACAAGGGTGCTGCTAATCAGCCTGCATCCATTTAAGATCATATTCTGTGTATTTAAACAAACAATACTTGTTTTACAACTTTTTTTAAAACTCAATACCTACATCATCATCATCAGCGCATTCTAGTCTACTGCTAGACATAGGCATCTCCCATGGTACGTCACTCAGCCCTGTTGTCGGCTTTTCTTCTCCAACCACTGCCTGAAGCCTTACGTATGTCGTCACTCCGTTAGGTTTCAGGACCTCCTACACTACGTTTACCTAATCACGATTTCTACTTTAGAACTTCTCTACCCCAACGGTTATCGGTCCTCCTACAGATATGACTAGCCCACTGCCTCTTCAGTTTGCTAAGACGTTGAGCTTTGTCAATAACGAATGACGGATGACTTCATTTCGAATATGATCCCTCAGAGAGACACCGAGCACAGCTCGTTCCATAACATACTGTGCGACCTTAATGGACTTGTGGACGGTCTTAAGTGTCAGTTTCTACGTTCCAGCACCGTAGATCATGACCGGTAGAACGCACTGATTGAAAACTTTCGTCTTCTGGCTTTGTGTATTTCCAGCGTTTCGGCCATCATAACAATGTCGTCTGCGAATCGTAGGTGAGAGGTGTATTCACCGTTTATATTGATGCCACATCCAGTCCAATCCAGTGTCCTAGATATATCCTTCAATGCGTTTGAGAACAATTTTGGGGAGATTACGTTCCCTTGTCTCACTTCTCGTCGCAGGTGGAGCATTTATTTGCAAGTTTTGAACTTGAATGGTCATAGTAGCGGCGTCAAACATATTATCATCTCGATATATTGCCAGTTAATTTGACATCGCTGTAAGGATTCCAGGACAGACCGGGTTTCCTCCGAGTCGAATCCCTTCTAATAGTCCGAAAACTCCAAACAAAGGAGCTGATTGTACTCATTGTTCTTCTGTATGATTTGCCGCACGAAGTCAATGTGGTCCATGGTGCTATACCCGCTGTGAAATCCGGCCTATTCTGGTGGTTGAAACTTATTGAGTCTTCGAATAAAGCAACATGTGATAACAACTCAGAAGGGATATTGGTCGATAGTTCTTCAAAAGGGTTTTGACACCATTTTTGAAGAAGACTGAGTATTTTGTGTACTTAACATGGCCTTAAAAGGATGCAAGCTGATTACCAATAACCTTGTTTAGGTATTATATCAGCTTTTTGGATGCTACAATACAATTTTTAATAAGTTTGGGGTCAGATGGTGTTGTGTTTTAAATATCTGCCCATATTTATTTACTCTACTTCTCCACTGGAAAAGTAGCATATTTTCGCCAATTGATCTACTGGCAAGTAGTAATACGCAAACATCGCTGTGTTCTGATTTGAAGGACAATATTTCTGCCAAAATTATAGGATATTTAGATAAACTATATTTTAGGACGGAACGATTTCTGCAGGACGCAGCCGACTGCAGCACAATTCTAGGTAATGATTTGGATTTTTAATGTTCCAATAGCCGCGTGATAATGTGATGGGCAGGTGTATTGCCTAACATTATCATCATGGTTCAGCATCATGGTCGATCCGAAGGCCTTAAGCAGAAGATAGGGTACCTAAAGTTCTCAATTTCCGATTTTGTGCTTTTTGTGCTTCAAAGTGTTTTTTGATTGTTTTCAAATTGAAAAAAATCTTTATTTAGTAGTGGTGATTGTTCCTAAACGTATTAAAATAATGTCAAATTTATATCATGCCATACTTACATCGTTTTTATTTTACTGACCGCTCATAATTTCTGATAGTAACGACAATTAAGTGTACCGAGGCATTAAAACTAATGTTATTTACGACATCATTTTCAAAACTAAATAAGTGCCATACGTTATTAAGACGATATTGCTTAAATGTAAAATGTTCCTTTTGGAGCAGTCTATACATTTGTCTTCTTCATTTACAGCATTTTTGCGTAACAGAAAAAAAAGTGACATTGCTGTAACCCACAAAAACATAAACAAAAACAAACTTTTGGTTAGTTTTAGTTATTTCATTTAATAAATAATTAAATAATGCATTTTGTTTAAAAAAAATACAGTTATAGGAATGATTGTTTTTGAGTTATGATTTTTTTTGTAAAATCTCAAAAGTTTTTTGGCTCTGGTGAACATTTTGTATTTTGTGGGTTACAGCAGGTTTGGTTTTTACCGTCGATATAGTTCTTATAGGTAGTTTCGGAAATCCTAAAAAGGAGAATAGTCGGAAAATGACTCGATTGTTTTTTTTTCACTTAATAAATTATCACTTAGACCTTTATTAAAGGAGAAAAAAAATCATGTGTCTTATTATATATTTTTTTTAAATATTTTTTTTTACAAAGTTGAAACTAAAAAGAAGGAGAACTATTTTTGCTGGACTCTAAGTATAATACTGACACTTAAAACGTGACACTAGATTGACAGTAGTTAATTAAATTTTAAACAACTTTTCTGGTGTATTTTATAGGGAAATACGGCCACACCGCGTTTACTCAAAGAAAGTAAACCTCATTACGTGGTTTTATCGGTAAAACATTGTAACGAAACTCAATGTTGACGAAATAGGACAGCTTTGTCCTACTAATATTTTAAGTGGTAAAGTTTGGATATTTGTTGCTCCATTACGTCGAGACAGCTGAACAGTTATATATTATAGTCTGAAATAACAGATAGGCTATTTATTATCCCGGGACAGTAAAGGTACAAGTTCGCGCGGAGACCGCGACACGAGACCGCGACCGGAGACCGAGACCGGAGACCGCGACAGGCACTTGACACTATGGAATTGTATGGGCGCCAGTTCGCGCCGAGACCGCGACAGGAAACCGAGACAGGTCGCGGCGCGAACTGGCGCCCATACGATTCCATAGTGTCAAGTGCCTGTCTTGGTCTCCGGTCGCGGTCTCGCGTCGCGGTCGCGGCGCGAAACGCTACCTTAACGGGAACGAGAACTACACGGGTGAAACCGCAGGGTGGTGCTAGTAATATTATAAATTATCGTCTATACGCGACTTACAATAGTTTAGTATTTTTCCTGAATGAGAAACAAACTCTAAAAGAAGATTTCTGCTATTCCAGACTAAAATCTGTCGAAATTCCAAATTTCAGACTGATCCGTTAATTTCTTACATTATGAGCAACGAACATCCGAACGTCTAAACTTTCCCATTTATAATATTAGTAGATTGATAAAGTAGGTACGAGTAAGTATATCTAATATTTTAAACATTTATGTCGTAGGTAGGTACCTACTATTTAAATAAACAAATGTTTAGCAAGGCGATTTTACCCGTGCATTCAATTCAATTTCCAAATCCTGTTTCCAAATGAAAAAAAACAGTGTTATTTCCGACCATTAGGTAAGTTACGGCTGGTCTAGTCGGGAGAACGGCGCCTGCCGATCCGGAGACCCCGAGCTCAAACCCCACACACACCACTGTCTTTTCGAAGTCATGTGCGTAATGCCGCTAACTTAAAACGGTGAAGGAAAACATCGTGAGGAAACCGACATGTACCTAGAATCTTTCGAAGTCATGTGTCATCCACCAACCCGCACTGGGCCAGCGTGATGGATTATGGTCTTAACTCTCTCCTTGCGAGAGAAGGCCCCGAGTCCCAGCAGTGGGAACGTTTAGTGGGCTTTTGATGATGATGATGATGAAGTAAGTATCTGTCTAGATGTACTAGGTAAATTTCATCCAAATCCCTTCAGAAGTTTATGTGTGAAAGAGTACCAAACATGCATCAGTACATTCTTTCAAACTTTAGCGTTTATAGTATTATTACCACACCTAACTAAACAACCGAACCACCATAAATTGTTATATACTACGGTTACTATGAGGTTTGAAATACAATTATTTTCTTGTATGATTCTACCTAAAATCTCTATTAACGTTTTTCAAAGGTGAGGTATTACTCATACCACTAATCTCACTAATATTATAAAAAAATGTCAGTGTATAAATGTTAGAAAATAGGATGTTTGGATGTTTGTTGCTCAATCACGTCCTAACGTCTGAACGGATCGGGCTGAAATTTTGAATACAGATAGATAATAGACTGGAAGAACATATAGGCGAAGACTTTTTATCCCGAAAAAATAACAGGAACGAGAACTACGCTGGTAGCACCGCGGGGGACTGCTAGTCATTTAACAAAATAATAAACAAAGACAACCCTTTGCCTATCTGTAGTATAAAATCGTACAAAATGTGTCAGACCTAAAAACCAATAATATGACACACATCTTATCATAGGAAGGAACATAATCTGTGAATTTTCGTTTCCGGTGATTACACAGTGAGTAAGCGAATACCGAACTCCTAACGATGGTCCTGATTAGCAGCATAATAGGTTAAATGCTATCTGACTAAGTTCGCCCTTTCGTTACCGAACTAATCTGTGTGAACAATGCGCGATAACCACAGCATGCAAAGATAAATAAAATGAACGCAATGACAGCTCATACTTGCATAACTTACTGCCTTATCATAAAACTTGTAGACTACAGGTCCGTGTCGAAAATTGATGGGTCATTTGAACCACCAGGAGACCTATGTAGAAAGATAGAAGGATATAACATTATAATACTTATACATCACTATGTCGTCACTTGTAAGCTGTCCAATTGAGTGCAGGTGAAGATATAATAAATAAAGGTTGTAACCCTCGATCTTTTCCACTTGTCGCATAATTGAGGCGTTACGAAATAATGGATAAGAAGTAGTGATGTTATGGATATCATATTTCGGATCTGGATACGGATATAGGAATAAAATTATACCAATTTCGGATTTATTTATTTATTCATCATCAATTACCTGCCGCACTTACAGACGTGCCAACACATGCGACAGGTCATAACTATGTTACATACATTACATTATTTATTGTCTAATTAATAAAAACTATACACTATAACTATACATCTTAATTGTTCACATTATTAATGTCATCAACTCAAAAATTAATTATTATATGTCGGATATGTAATTATTCCGGATTATCCGTTAGTTTCGGATAGTTTCGGTTACGGATATGTAATAATTTGGTTTATTGAAAAGTCTTATCTAGTCCAAATTATTATTTTGTATTATAATCAGTCATTTAGGAGAAGGTAGTTTTTGTAACCCTACTCAATTTTCAGTTTTTTGTATTAAAATAAAAATTAATTAGACTTCTCCCTTATTCGAAACTATCCGAAAATCTTTATTTCCGATATCCAATAGTTTCGGTAACTTTTACGGAGCAACAATCCCTGACATCCCTGATTAGAAGGATGAATTACACCACGATAAATAGGTACATAACCTTGCTTGGTGTAAGTAAACCAAACCAAGCATATCTAAATTATCCATAGACCAATAAAGGTTTACAGATAATCAAGATGTTCGATGTTCAAGCCCACTACAAGTTCGAAACATGTCCAGCATCCTAGTGGCATTACCGCGCTGAATGGCAATGCTTATGCGTTTGGCCAAATGTTATTGCAAATTGCTGTTAGGTCAAATTACATGATATAATAATCGCTCATTAGAAATAGATAGATACAAATGAGTACCTAGGTATATTACATGATGTATACTTGTCTACATTATCAAAACGTGTGAATATAAAAATGTAATAGCTAGGTAGGTAGATACAATAAATAAAATACTCGATTCTTTTCGAAAGTCAAATTTGTTTGGTCATTTAATTTAGTTGTTCATTGTTTGAATATTCTACGTTAAAAAATGCGATTTCCTTGAGCATTTTAGAATAATTAACGACTAATATTAGTGCCCGGTGGTTTATCTTACCTTCTTACCCGCATATTTTATACCTATTCCCGTAATTTCCCCACGTAAAAATAGGTAAGCTTATAAAAGGTAAGGCTTATGTCTTATTTCAGACTGTTATATGTATTTTTTTTTTTTTAATTTATTATATACATGGCTTGGATGCTTGTCCATGAGCCGTGTTATATGTACATATATCTATGTTACCAGATTTTAACGAAACCCATTTTACCAATTGTCTGAAATAGTAACACTCTGGGTGACGAGCGCAATGCAGTGCTAGGTAATGATTTGGACTTTTATGTTCCAATAGCTGCGTGTCACTGTGCTGTTATGTGGCAGGCATGATGCTTACCATCAGGCACATGTCCTGCTCGTCTCGTCACTCTATGCCATAAAAAAAAAGTACCAGCCATTATAATCTTTCATGAAAATAAAATGAATAGGTCTAATCTAAAAAAACACCTCGCAATTTTATCGGCTCAGCAGGTCTACTACGAAGTCCGATAAACGATATATCGACCGAACTTATGGACTTTTCCTACCTCGATAGACAATCGGTCGGTTGATCGAATCGGCCGTTTCGTTCGATCCGACTCTCACCCGACCTAAGTCTATAACTTCCGACCGAGATCTATCCGATCCAAATGTTTTTCGTGGTAGGTAAGCTACAGATCCGATTCAGCTGTCGGTCGGATCCGATTATTCGGAGTTTGTTTTCGTAGTAGACCTGCTGTTTTCTTCTAGACATCTATCTTCTTCTATCTTCTTATTCTGTGTCAAATATCAACCAGATCCATTGAGTAGATGAGTAGGTAACTCTTGCATGTAAGAGTAATGGATTCATAAAATTTTCTCTATCATTATTTTGTTTAATCCTAACTCGCCACATACAATATTGTATGATAATTATATATCCTACTAATATCGTAAATGTAAAAGTTCGGATGTTTGTTACTCAATCACGTTGTAAAAGCTGAAGGGATCAAGCTGAAATTTGCAACTAACCTGGCCGCAAAAGCCTGGAATAATCCATTAATTCCTAAACTTGACATCCCGAAAAAAATCTCAGACACTACTAGTCCCACTAATATTATAAAGGCAAAAGATTGGATGTTTAAAATGTTGTAATTATATGTACAGTAAACTAGTATTTATAGAATTCATGCAGATCAGTCGATGCTGAGAATACAGATCAGTCGATGGTGTTTTTGAAAAAAAAAACAAAGTTAACGATTTATTTTTATGAGGTCGAATTACTGTCATTGTGTTCACTGTTCATGCCATGCGAGATGAATCAACATAAATGAGACTCGGGGCCTTCTCTCGCAAGAGGACAGTCAAGGCCATAATCCACCACGCTGACCCAGTGCGGGTTGGTGGATGACACTTGATTTCGAAACATTCTAGGTACATGTAGGTATCCTCACGATGTTTCCTTAGTTTAGTTCATTGACGTATAAATAACGATTTATATTATAAGCTGGTAATTTAAAATTACATACAGATTGGAGTGTCTGTGTGTAATTTCAAATTACCAGCTTATAAATAAATGAAAAAAAAACTATTTGTAAATCTATCTATCTATTTGTTTGTATATATTATTATTGCCGTTCCCGTTATTTTTAAGAAAAAATATTTATATATCTATTTTTTTTATATGTTTATTTTTTCCCGGATCAAAAATATAGGTACTCACTATGTTCTTCCAGACTATAATGTAACTGTATTCCAAATTTCAGCCTGATCCGTTCATACATTACGGCGTGATTGAGCAACAAACATCCAAACATCCATACTTTGACATTTATGATATTACTAGCAGCGCCCCGCGATAAATAAATAATAATAAATAAATAAATATTGGTGGATAATTCACACACAACAGCATCTGACCCCAAACTAAGCAAAGCTTGTATGATGGCGATGTTACCCGCGAAGTTCCCATTCCCGTTGTTCCTATTGTTTTTTCGGAATAAAAAGTAGCCTATGTGTTCTTCCAGACTTTAATCTATCTGTGTTCCAAATTTCAGCCCGATCCGTTCATACGTTAGGACGTGATTGAGCAACAAACTTCCAAATATCCAAACATCCATACATTGACATTTATTATATTAGTAGGATAGTGGGATAACATACGAAGTCATGTGGTCCCCTCAATGTCGTTGTATCCGATTCTGACTGTATACATATGCTAAAACCTAGTGCGACAGATGGCAGCCTTATCGCTAATAGCGAACTCTTCCAGGGAACATTTTGTAGTGGTAGGGCTCTACGGCTCTCAGAGTCCACCTGGGGAAGTACCACACTTTTGCCAGTTATTTTGCCGCCAAGAGTAGTGTGCAAACATTACTGTGTTACGGTTTGAAGGGCAATGTTTCCAGAGAAATTACTGGGAATAAGAATTAAGAACAAGTCAGAGATACAACACCTTATGACGGGTGACGAGCGCAGTGTGGTGCTAGGTAATGAATTGTACTCTTCATGATCCAAAAGCTGCGTGTCACTGTAGGTACTGTTATGGGCAGGGCATGTTGCTGATGATGTCCCGCTCATCTTGTCAATTACCTACCTACATTAAAAAAAATAGGATGGTTAAAAAAAATGGGAAAGTTATAGGACGGGATATACCAATGTCCTAGAATTCAATAAAATTCAAACAACAATGAATAAAAACATAATGCTTCAACATAATATGCTGATTACAGCAGTAGCATTTATATAAGCTTCACTACATACTTTGTTTTAATACTATGTAGTACATAGTATTAAAACAAAGTCGCTTTCTCTATCCCTATTTCCCTATGTATGCTTAGATCTTCAAAACTACCAAACAGATTTTGATGCGGGTTTTTTAAGTAGATAGAGTGATTCAAGAGGACGGTTTTTGTGTAGAATATATACATTGTACAGTAACAGAGACACTGATAATTTTAAAGATTTCAAAAGCGATCTCATAAATAAACACAATTTTGCGCTTAAATTGCAAACGCTCGCTGAACCCCACGATGTAGATCAAAATAATGTACTGCGTACTGCAGTATTGTACACTTAAAAAGGTCTACAAAAAAGCTCATTTTGATGTATGTCTACCTCTTAGGGATAACCCACAATAACCATTTTATTAGTTTTAAGTATATTTAGTATCAGCATTGCACCCGTGCGAAGCCGGGGCCAAAGCCGGGGCGGGTCGCTAGTATCGATGTAAACCCCTGATTTATTCTACGACTAGAAATAAGTTCTACTAAAGTAGTAGTTTTATGCTAATGATTCGAATTTTTTCATGTGAAATCAAATCCTATCCTACTAATATTATAAATGGCAATGTTTGGATATTTGGAAGTTTGTTGCTCAATCACATCGTAACGTATGCACGGATCTGGCTAAAATTTGAAATACAGTAAGATTATAGGATGGGACTTTAATATCTGATATCGTCAGATTTTAATCTAACATTTATCTTTACTACCTGTATCATAATTATCTATATTTTTAGGGATCAGAAGTGGAATTTAATTTAAATAACTAATTATGACAATAACAACGTTTATCTATATATATAAAAGCGAAAGGTCGAAGGCGAAAAGCGCCATCAAGGAATCTCAGAAACTACAAATGCTACAGTCCGCGAGGTATAAGCTGAGCTTTGCATTAGTGTGAGTGATCACCAAAAGTACAGTCAGACGCAGGACGCTGTGACCATGTTCTCTTAATAAGGTGTCAATTTTATATTCAATAAATCGTTGTTTATTATGCAGTATCAATTGTATATTGGTATAAACGATAGGCCTGCCCTGAATACGGTATTCGGAAATTTTAAGTAAATAAGTTATACGTAGGTGACGGATCTCATGCTTTTCCATTAAAATTTTTCTGTTATTCTCTGTCCTTGACCATTTGAATCCTAAAAGAGATACTTCTTTTCGCAATGACCATATTGATCCTGGATAGTTAATGTCAGCTTGTTGTTTAAGAGTTTGTTGTCTGACTGTACTTTTGGTAGTAGATGCGTATGCATGTGATCACTCACACTAATGCAAAGCTCAGCTTATACCTCGTGGACTGTACGAATCTGAAATTTTGCATGGAGGTCCTTTTTAGCACGTAGGCGCTCGCTAAGACGGGGTTTTGTGAAATTCAATCCCTAAAAGGGTGAAACAAGGGATGAACGGTTGTATGAAAATTCGTCATTTTCGAAGTTTTCAAATTTTGTGTCTAGACACTTGACACGAAGCAATTAAATATTTGTTCTAGCAATTTTGTAATTTCGAACTGTATGGGGGTGAAATCGGGGTTAAAATGGGGGATGAATGTCAACATGGAAGTTCTCAACCGTTGAAGATAAAACCATGAAACGCTGTATCACACGAAATTAAAGCAATTTTGTAATTTCTAACTGTACGGGCATGAAATGAGGGTTGAAATGGGGGATGAAAATTTGTACGGAAGTTCGTAATAGTTGAAGATACAACAATGAAACTTCGTATCTAGGCAATATCACTGGCACTGAAATGATTGTTCAAGCAATTTTGTAATTTTAAAATGTACGGGGATGAAATGGGAGATGAAAGTTTATATGGAAGTATGTAGGTCATTGTTGAAGATAAAACCCTACCAAACCAACCAAATTTTGCAACTAGACACTTGATATCCATATACTAATATTATAAATATGAAAGTTACTCTGTAGGTCAGCGAAGCTTTAAGGGGGCGCCTAAAGCCAGAAAACGAAAAAAGGACATTTTCGACGCCGCTCACTGAAGTTAAGAAACGAAAAACTATGACAAAAAAAATATTGACGTGTGGGTACAATCAAGAAGAAGCATAATAATATTTAAAGAATAGAATTTTAAAAACAGATCAGAGTTTTTACAATAAAAAAATAAAAATGACACCGAAAAAACCCGTTTTAATTCGAGTACTCGAAAAATTATCAGCGCTGACCCCACATTATTTTTTGGTAATAAAATTCCTATTTGTACGTTCTAGTAAAGTAACCGAACACTTTTTTAAATTTATGTTTAGTTATTGAGTAATTAAATAAAACTTGGTCAAAAATGGATTCCTGATTAAATATTGATTTTTCCTCCAAACTGTGTCATGCTATTCTCGACTTTATGTACATCACATTAAGAATCGCGTCGCGCGGGTGAAATCTGATTTTTTCCTGGCTTTAGGCGCACTCTTAACGCCTAAACCACTGAACAAGTTTGATGAAATTTGGTACACAGATAGACTAGGCTCAGGAAAAGAGAAGAGCTACTATTTATCACAGAAAAAAGATGAAGGGGTGGAAATCAGGAATAATTGTTTACATGGCAGTTCGTCAATATTTAAGACAAAACCATTAAATTTTGCAATTAGACACTTCAAATCCATTCTAATATAAATTATTAAAAATGTGAAAGTTACTCTGTCTATCTGTTACGCTTTATCACGTAAACCACTGAACCGATTTTGATGAAATTGTATAAATTATTTTTAATTAGTTATTTTAAATGAAAATGTTCTAATGTAAGCTGTTTTTTGTAAACGTAATTTGGTATTGTGTACAAATACTGCGTGAGTTACATTAATATTTGTTTTGCGCGGACGAAGTCGCGGGTAAAAGCTAGTTACAATTTATAAATTCAACTTGGAACACGAAACCTAACGATTGCTCACTAAATCAACATGGATACAATCAAAGAGTCATTCTTAAGATGAATGAACAATGTTATATTTTTAACAACTTTAGCATAATTTTAGTATGAAAACCAACGTGATTATTACAGTTCGTCAATATTTAAGACAAAACCATTAAATTTTGCAATTAGACACTTCAAATCCATTCTAATATAAATTATTAAAAATGTGAAAGTTACTCTGTCTATCTGTTACGCTTTATCACGTAAACCACTGAACCGATTTTGATGAAATTGTATAAATTATTTTTAATTAGTTATTTTAAATGAAAATGTTCTAATGTAAGCTGTTTTTTGTAAACGTAATTTGGTATTGTGTACAAATACTGCGTGAGTTACATTAATATTTGTTTTGCGCGGACGAAGTCGCGGGTAAAAGCTAGTTACAATTTATAAATTCAACTTGGAACACGAAACCTAACGATTGCTCACTAAATCAACATGGATACAATCAAAGAGTCATTCTTAAGATGAATGAACAATGTTATATTTTTAACAACTTTAGCATAATTTTAGTATGAAAACCAACGTGATTATTACACATTTTAAATGAATACACGGGGAACTCACGTTTGATGACTGGACTGGACCGACTACATCAAACGTGAGTTAACCGTGTATTTATTTAAAATTTTATCATAAGTTTACCATCACTAAAACCTGTTTGTGTGTACACTGTCTTAAAACTCGCCGTAACAACAAAAAGTTTAACTGATAAGTCGGTTTCTTCTTTTTAACTTAGGAATTAAGTACATTAGTTTTTATTCTCTAGTTTTATATTCATTATACCTTGTGCTTCACTCAAATAATGTGAGTAATTTAAACTTTAGCGTAATAAATAAGAAATTATAAATACGTCAAATGTTGGAGCCAATCAGGCGTTTTCCAGGAGCAAATTGACTTATTAAAGATAGTTATAAATTTTGCCAAGTTTGGCACCACTGTTTGATTTTGTGAGATTTCTCTAACATAATAAAATAGTGGCGTCACCTATGATGAAATTGGGAACTGTCTTTGACAGGTCTTTTTGCATCTTGAAAACGCCCCATTATGGAATAAAACTATTTTACATCGTACAATCGGCCTAAGCGTTTAATTCCAAACAATTTTGCAGACATGTTGTCAAAAAGAACGGTAAGTCTGACTTTTCAGTATCAGCGAAGGTTATTCAAAATAATGAGCAAAGTACGACCATTTTTGCGTAGGTAACCATGTAAATTAAATGATATAAGGGTAGCGATTCTAAATGCAATCCGAATGGTTCAAAATCGGAAGGACAATATCTGTCTCTGTCAGGCTAAACAGATAAAACAAAGACCGAGAGATGAGATTCCGTGTCGGATGCAACCAAATGGATTTATAAACGCTACCCTGAAATGTTAGTATAAATATTACCTACATCATGGTAACATTTATTGAATGTCAAACTAAACTGTCAAAGTCGTATCATGTTATGTCAATCTTAATTGACGTTTTGTGATTTTGTGGACGAAATCGAGAATCTTGAACAAATGAACAAAATAGTATTTTTATCGAAAATACTTTAAATTCATTTATTATCATGATTTAGTGTGATTTCGAATATACTCAGCAGCGTCTAAAGCTTACAAAAATGATATCAAGTTGATAGAATTTCGCTTCGCTACAGATTAAGTCATCGGGGCTTAAGTTTACGGGGATCGAAATCAAAAGGAAAACAAAGCGTTCATTTCAGTTGCGTGACCTTATTTACCAGAAATGTTTGCCAAATCCAGTAAGGATACGTTTTTGGAGCAAACGAAGGCGGCACGGGAAGAACGAGCGCTTGAAAAAAAGCGTGAACAGTCTGCAATTATAATTCAGGCCGCTGCTAGAGGCTTCGTCGCTCGCAAGAAATTTGTTACTCGCATTTTGTAAGTCTAATATTAACCCACCTAGGTATATTAGACGAAGGTGCTCAAGCTCTCTCCTCCAACTTTTTCTTAAAGCGAAATAATCGAAATTGCTTTATTCTATATTAGTGTTATTGTCAAACTGTACAAAGACTGAACTTGGATAGATATTCCAAAGTGGCTGATTAATTTTAATAAGGTAGTTTCCTCTGCCATGTAACTCACTGCATATCAATGCAGTGGTAACAACACTTTATAGAAAGTCCACCTGAAGACATGACCATAAAAGAATACCCATTTGCTCATATTGTGTGTAAAGACAGTTATTTGCACTTACTTCCTTAACCATGTTCCAGTTTTATGAATTATGTACTCAGTCAAATTGCTGCTATGAGATGGTATCTATTTCAACTTAAGGCTTACTTCTTACATATGTCATGAATGTCGGAAACATTGTAAACGTATTGAATTTTCCAGAAATGAATTTGACTCCTTAATATCTGAACCAACAACCCCTACATCACAAGAGGAGCCAGCCCAACCATATGAACTAGTACCTGCACTTGAAGTGTACAAAGCTACGTGCAGATTGTTTCTTGTCTTCGAGCAAGGACGGGACAGGAAAAGATTTGAGAAACTATGCAAGTACATAGTGCACAGCCTCCATTCTGATTCTGTCAAGCTGTCTTATGTTGGTGTGTTTTTGAACAAGGAATATAGGTTAGTATAAATTATTAAACAATGCTTATTTTATAGATATGTGTTGGTTATGATCTGTCTATTTTTACCTGTGAACACAGGTATGAAAAAACTGTAAATAATACAATACAATAACTCTTTATTAAAAAGCCACAAAGCACAAAAATAATATTATTACAACCTTAGCTATTTAATTGTCGGCCTTAGCGCATAGAGTGATGTCTACCAGGCAACCTTGCATGGACAGGAGAAAAATAATCCATGATTAAAAATACATTTGCAGTCAATTTTCTACTGTTACTATTGACTATTTTGTATGTTATTTGTGTATTTTTTAATATTTATCCATTCATGTAAAACTATAATAAAGTGGCACATAAGCAGCGCTGACTGAACCAAAATATTAATATGGTAGATGCTCCTATTGAGGAACATCTCCTCATTACAAAAGCCTCAACAACACATCTGCTCATAGTCGAAAGGACCGATTGCACAATAAAACTTAGAAATAAAATTGTTAATTTTGGTTTTCATTAGTGATAATAGTAGACATGGATATTGTACATTTCAGAATAAAGAACTTTGACTTTGTATGTGGTCAGCTCTGGATATTATTGTTTTAGATACATTATACATACTTTTATATTTGCATAGTATGATAATTCCATTTGATAATCCTATTCAATCTAACATTTTGATTTTTTGAGAAGATCTTTGGAACTTTTATTGTTATCTTTGGCAAAAAATCTATTTTTTTTTTATTTCTTAACTCTCAATACGGTTATTGAATTCATTTTGTTAAAAGAAAATGGGTTATTTGACCGACTCATATTTTTCGAAGAATTTATTCATATTCAAATAAATATGGTTGTCTTTATTGTCAGTTTATGGACAATAATTAAACATCATAATAGCATTCATTTGAGTTATTGAATAATAGGTGAGCAGCATTAGCTGATATGCCTATATCTCAGTGTTTAAATAATATAGGTAATTTGACTGTTAGAATGATTGTCTTTCGCTGTCCATTTGTTCAGTTTGTTCTTGAAAGAGTTCAATAATTCTCCCAAAATAACATCGTCTGGCAACCTGTTCCACTTGTAAACTTCATCAATTGGAGCGTTCAAGTATTACGTAATGCAATTTTTAAATATTTTATATATTTTTTAATTCTTGATAATTTCCTGATTATTTTTGGGAAAAAAAATACTTCCAAGATGCACCGTAACATATTACAAGACACCCCTTCCCCCCCAAATTGCGTAACGTAATACTTGAACGGCCCAAAGTACTTTTAATAAATGTATAATTTCCATGTCAATTAATAAAAAATAAAAACAAAAGAAAGACCATGTACAGCATCTTTAAATCTTGATCTTTTATTTCCAGTCTCCGCTGGATATCCCACATCAAGGACCTGCTATACAAATGCTGCTTGTACCTGGAAGAGCTGAAGCCGGAGTCCCCGGTGGACATGCAGAGCATCCTCGTCCACCTGCACACGCTGGTGGAGTTCACTGCCACCAACACCTGGGCCCTCACTCGCTCCAAGAACTTCGAGAAGCTTCGAGCTGGCGTCACACAGCTATGTGCCAATATCATGGGCTCGCTGTTCCATAAGGGATACTACTTAACTCTTAAGGTAAGTGAATAAAATAATTAACAAAGATAAACAAGTGCTCAGTGGGGGCAAAGAAGTTTTCACTTCTTTTTTTAATTAAATTAGTCACTTCACAGTAGCCGGGGTCCGTGACCTTTGTCATTTGGGTTCTTTTTTTAACATGTATCGTGGATTAGGAGAAAATAAGGAAAATAGGGGAGAGTAGGGAAAATTTTCAAACTAATCCTAGTTGTCTGATTTAGACTGTCGACATACTGTCGAGCTGATGACTGCTGGTTGGGACACTGGAAGTTGTAATCTTGGATAGTTTTCAGTGATGCAGCTAACGCTCGCCGTACGAACCGACCGATGGCATGGTCGAGTCGATATCACTTCAAATAAATGCCGAATTAATCTTAGCGTTAATTGTTTCAGTCTTTGCTGCTCCGAGGATTATGCCGTGAGAAAGTGTTCCTAAAGAACATATCTCTGACGGCTATCGTGACGCTCTCTCTACGGCCGCTCGTCTCAGCTCAGTTCTCCGAGAAACTGCTCACCATGTACATCATACAAATACTGTCGGTGCCCACGTTGGTCTACCACCTACAGATCATATCTCCTGAGGTAATACTTGTAATTGGGATGACGACAGGGTTAAAAATATAGCATTCTAATTAGTTCGTCAGGTAGGTTATGGAAAAATATGGGACACGTATTTTTTGTTTTACGAAAATATCATAAATTTACAAAGATATAGATCATTCAACTTCCGGAGTGGGGGTTTTTACTATAGTGTGACGTCACACTATAGTAAAAATCGTACCGTAACGTGACGTCTCTCGAAACTTCTGAGCACTGTATCTTCGTCATTTTTTTTAAAACTTAAGTAAAATATTTTTTACACGTCTGTAAATATAGGTATTAGCTATGTTCCAGCAATAAAAATAATTTGATTTGATTACTTTTGAGCGCAAATAACTCAAATAACATTGTAAACTGTTTCAGTCGATAGCGGTATTCCGTACGCACGGCATGTTCGACAAGTGCGTGGACTTCCTGAGCGCGGACCAGAACATGCGCATCGTGTTCAACACTCTAGAAGGGAACTATGCGCTGTGTCTGCTCGCCAACGTGGTCCAACTTGCGCACCTAGAGAGGGACCACGCTGGGCCAGACACCTACTATCCGCTGTTTGTGGTAATTTATTCATTTTAACTATTAATGGGCTTATTCATTAGTAATAGGCCCATTTTGAATCCTTGATCAGATTTGTCGCTGATCTGATAACAGTTGAGGTAGACGAGTTCTGGAGTGGAAACCGCAAATCGGTAAATGTAGTATAGGACGCCCTGAGACTACATGGAGTGACGATATACGAAAGGCTGATGGCGATGGGAAACTTAAGACCGAGGATCGAGCGGAGTGGCGTGTTAGGGGAGTGGCCTATGATCAGCAGTTACGAATACAGGCTAATGATGATGACTTGATCCAGTTTGTTTAATAATCTAACTTATAACATACATTAACAATTTACGAAATATACTAAAATTATTATAATCATAAAACCATAATCTCAGTCACAAAAAAGTGTGTTTGTGCTTATGTACGCATGCAAGAAGTCAATACTTCGTCTCTTTATTTCTCATGCTAAGAAATCTAACTCGAGCCATCGAATAGATAATACCTATCTTCAATGCAAGAAGTACTTACCCTGAAGTTAGTTACAATGTTGTCTAGCTAAGGAAATAACTAATTAAATAATTATTTAGATCATGCTTAAGCTGTACAATGGAAACATGACTGTGTTCAAATCGCGAAAGCTTAAAAACAATATATTTACAGCTATTTTCAGAGTGTCGGTTTTTAGGGAGGGTGTGCTCATCGTAAAAATTTACTCATCATTTTTCCCCTAACGCGCCAAGAACGCATAGCTTTAAGATGTCTCATTCTCTATTCAGATGGTGGTGACCCGCTTCTTGGAGTCGTGTCTACAATATGTGGTCTGCAAGAAGGGAAACCTCAGCAACTGGCATCCCATACTCGGCTGGTTCTCACAGAACTTCGATGCATACTTACCGCAGGCCATGGGTAAGAAATTTAAACTAACTGCAAGCAGTTCAAATTCAGTGGCAAAAGCACTGAATTTGAACGAGCTAGGGAAATTCTGAATTGTCGTCGATTCAAGTTATTTGGCTCGCTGATTGATTAGATAGCTAAATACCATGCAGGAAGCTGGTTAAACGGCGCCGTTTAGTAAACATTCTAGGGTTCTAGGCTGTTTAAGCTAGTTGGCTACGACATAAACACTAGTAGCGCCCTGCAGTTTTATCCGCGTAGTACCCGTTTCTGTTATTTTCCCGTGTTAAAAAGTAGCCTATGTGTTATTTCAGACTGTTCTAAATTTCAACCCAATTCATTCAGCTGTGATTGGGCAACAAAATTCCAACCTTCGGGGTCGTTCAAGTATTACGTAAACACTATATTTTGGGGGGTTGTGTTGCTTATTTTTGATAACATGGGTGTGATGGGGTCTAGATCAGCAGATCTGGTGACTATGTCAGCAATAGTCATCTTTTTGTTTACATCGGTGGCAACCCTCTCATTATGTAGACTTGAAAACGGAACGCATTTTTTGAGGGAATGGCTACTAATGTTTAGGTAAGCATGTGAGTGGGAGCGGGGGAGGGGGGCAATAGCTTTGATTACTTTTGAAGACAATAATTGCAATAAATTGGATTGTGTAATACTTGAACTGCCCCTTTTGTATGTATGATATTACTAGTATAAATCTTATGTTTATCTTATAATCTGATGTATGTATTTCCAGGTAACCTCCGCACACAGCTCTCCCTGCTGTGGGGCGCTCCGCTGCTGAAGAAGCTCCTGGGCGCGCCCCTGAGGGAGCTGGCGGAGCGGAGCGAGGCGGAGGGCGCGGGCCCCTCGCAGCCCTCCACGCCCGTGCAGGGGAACAACCCCGCCGCGCTCATACGGCGGGCGTTGGAGGCCACCAGGAACAACAGGTACTTTAGAAATAACCAACATCATCACGCAGTCAGCCCTTAAACAGCCTTGAGTATTTACCTAGTATTAAATCTAGTAGTGGAAGGACTCTTGGCAGAGTCCGCCTGGGGAAGTACCACACCTTTGCCAGTTATTCTACCGCCAAGCAGTAATGTACAAACATTACTGTGTTCCGGTTTGAAGGGCAAAGTTTCATAACATCTTAGATCTCAGGGTGGCGAGCGCAGTGCAGTGCTAGGTCACACCCCGGACACTCGGCCTAAAATCTATACAGACGGTGCAGTTGACATACCTACACTCACACAACTACGCATATGTCGTTCGAACACATTTACGCATGTGTGCGTGTCATCTAGGGTTACTAAATTATTTTAGTAAGTTAAGTACACTTACCCAAAGAGAAAACTTTATTCTGACAATATATTAATTAATCACTCCACATATTTCGCGTATTTCATTATAGACTAGTCACAGAACATTAGATTAGCTATAACTACGTTCATAAGATGCATTAAAAAGCGGTATCACAGTTTACTATATCAGAGTATTATACACTGCACAAACTACTTATTAATTATTAACACATCATGTCAGCGACCAGTAAAGAGAAAGCACATGATTTTTCAACTCAAAACTCCAAATTAAATGTTGTAAACAAACATTACGAATTGTTATCAACTATGGCCGATAATGTTGCTAGTTCCGGATTTAATTTATTACTAATGCTTAAAGAATATTACTTTTGTATGTTGATAAATAGTGATTTATTTATTCGCATTATAGTAAGGATCGCATAAAACTTTAAATATTGTGAATTTGCGCCGAATAAACAAAAATCGGTTTCAATTTTAAATTAAATTCAGAAACTTACTTGACAAAATTTCAACGACGATCATAAAAAACTTGAACAAAAATAAACGAAAGTAATTTTTAGTTTTGTTTTCATATTTCAAAACTATGATCTACCAAAAAAAAAAGAAACATCATAGAAGACATGGCCCAAATCGTACCCTGACCTCGGCACAAAATAATTGTATCTAATCTCAAAAAAATCTAATAATTGTATGCAAATATATTTTAGGAAAAAAAATTACACCACTCCCATAACCCAAATTAGTGGCTAACATGTTTTTTTATCAGTGTAGTTTTGTAGGCGTTTTTTTTAAAAGTTCACCAATACTGTTTGCAATCCGATGTAATCATCATCATCATAACATCTTAGCATATACCTCTCTTCAAGTACGCCTCATATCCCAGGCCTATGCTAGTGCTGTGCTTGTGCTAGTACTTGTCCAGATTTGACCCGCGATGTAAGCATACTGATAATTGAATACAAAGTCCAAAGTACATTACCAAAAATAAGCGTTTTATCATGAATTATTTTACTTACACTCGTAAAATTTGAATTTAATTCCAAGGTCACCCATCGCGAAAAGAACCTAAGCATATTCGTGCATTGTTTGATATATATCTTTATGACTCAGCCGGTATATATTATTTTTATATCATTAACACCAAATTATACAATATATTTTGTTCCATAAAACGAGCTTTTGACACGAACTTCTACAGGCAAAAAAACGCAGGTTAGCCACTCAAACGGATGATGATGATAGTTTAGAATATTATTACTAATAACTTAAAATCCGAGGTACATCAAAAAACCCAGGTGTGGCACCTGGGTTTTTTCAATGTGATTTGGGCTTATGTCCTTTGTTTCACAATAAATGGAGCTATCACGTAACAAACATATAAACGAATTGAGATCCGTCTCCTTGTTTGAAGTTGGTTAAAAATGAAACTAAATCGTAGTAGTACCGGTAGTACTTGAACCGGTAAAGTTTATAAGTCAATGTCAAAGCCGTTAATTACTGAATAAGTTTTATTTTAAAAATATCGTTAATTTTTTTTTGGAACTATCTATTCCAATAGTCAATGTACTCGTATCCTCTTACTGCTTTTAATGAACGGTTGTTGCGAAATCTTAAATAAGCATACTACTAGATGAAATCCTATATTCATTGTTCACTACTAACCGACATAATATATACATGGACGCACATAAAAGTACAGATAGTCTAATATAGAACCTCTTTCTTTTATTTGAGTCGGTTGAATGCTAAGAAATAATCACTTACCAATAAATCTGAATAGTAGCAATCTTAGTAAAAAAATCCACTAAATTGGCAACACTGGTGACTAGTGACTTCGTAAATTCCGCGCCATCACTCGTTACCATAAGTTATTGGCGCCACTGACGTATTTCACAACGATTAAAGAAAGCCGCAGTTTAAAAACAACGAGTTTAATAATTTCGTCACAGGACTTCAGTGTTGGCGCGTACTTCTAATCAGAATAGCTTAACACAGTTTATAAAAATGATTCAATCTTTGTAATAATTCTTATGAAATGAAAAATCTCTTATTCTTGTTTCGTATAATAGACGAAAAATTTGGTACCTGTTCCGTATAATCGGGCAACATTATATCGGCCATCGAAATCATAGCGGATCTATAGTTGACAGCCGGCTGTCACTTGTACAATGTCTCTGGTCGCGGGAACGGCATGACATGAGTTTTTTTTTGTGGTTATAAAAGCTTTAATATTGTGCGGGAATACGTTATTAAAAGTGTTAATTACTACTGGATTAGTGCTGGAATATTATTTGTGAAGTGGCTACTGGATTGGCCCTTTTCTACAACGCCGGACCGTTGCTTGTGCTGGGACGGGAGATCGTCTGGAATCTGTCTGGTTTGGTTTCCATATTCCCCTTTGCTCCCGTTCCTTATTCCTATCGACCAAACTGGGCTTTGGACGACGCCGGGAACCCTACGTAAGTGATTTCTTTTCGGTACCTTGTTTGCAATTAGGGGGTAAATATTAAAATCGGTATAAAAGCAAAATAATAATGTTCTAGACTTGCTATGGGCCCCAAGTCGGTATTTCTGGCATAAATACTATACATTTTTTGGTAGCAGAGCGTAGTTAGCCGTAAATACCCCTTTTTTGTTTTTAGTTTTCTGGGAAAATATATCGGGTAGGCCAGATATTTGGGGGTTCCCAGTTTATAATTTCTCCCCAAACTGTCGGGAAATTAGTATTAAGTGGTATCCGGTTTAATAGGTTGCGGATATATTTGTTGTGACATTGTCCGAACTTTAGGTTAATTTAAAATTTAAATTTAAAATGGCTTCGGATTTGGCCAACCAGCTCCGGTGGTTTGAATCCTTGCAAGGATTGGTCGGCAGGAGAGACCGGGAGGAGGCGCTATTAAACAGGGCAGAACACCTCGACAGGCGCCTGGAGATCGCTGAGAGGAGCACAGGATTGCTGCGGGATGCAAGGCCGCCTCCACCTGAGGAGCAGATGGAGAGGATCGACGCGGACATGCGGCGCATCCTGGATTTGTATGACGAGGTCTCCGAAGGGGTTCGCTAGCTGGAGAGGTCTCGTCAGGGAAGGGCGAACTCGGGACCCGTCATCAGGAATGCGGGTTCGGGTGTAGTGGGACGCCTTCCCACCCTGGATTTGCCCAGGTTCACAGGTAACCAGCGAGAGTGGAGCGAGAGATTCTGGTTTCTGGTTCCAGACTTCAGCGCGCGGTGTCCTCTCTGGCACGCTTGCCTCTTTATTAGATATACGTATTTTTCATGGTTAAAAATTTATTTAATTTTATTGCTATTTTTGGTAAAGTTTTTTTTTGGTTTGATTTCCACTTTCGGGTCAAAGTTGGGAATTTCGTTTTATTTGGGGTCCGGATACTACTAAATACTGGTTTCTAAAATTGAGCTGGAGTTCAATTGGTCGGGGGTTTTGTTCCGTATAATCGGGCAACATTATATCGGCCATCGAAATCATAGCGGATCTATAGTTGACAGCCGGCTGTCACTTGTACATTGTCTCTGGTCGCGGGAACGGCATGACATGAGTTTTTTTTTGTGGTTATAAAAGCTTTAATATTGTGCGGGAATACGTTATTAAAAGTGTTAATTACTACTGGATTAGTGCTGGAATATTATTTGTGAAGTGGCTACTGGATTGGCCCTTTTCTACAACGCCGGACCGTTGCTTGTGCTGGGACGGGAGATCGTCTGGAATCTGTCTGGTTTGGTTTCCATATTCCCCTTTGCTCCCGTTCCTTATTCCTATCGACCAAACTGGGCTTTGGACGACGCACATAGGAGTATTTACATGATCTAGCCGGCCAAAATTACATTTCTCAGAATTACGCTCAGGTAAAAAAAAATGCATTCCTAGAAGAGCCAGGTAGTTGGGCGACCCAACCCTATTGTTGTTTTTTTTACCCACCCCAAATTTAACAAGATATAGTCAGTTGAAATTGAGACATTGCTCGAAGCGGTTGTTTATTTTCAATATTCGTGCTTTAAAACTCAATTTTAACTATTTTTTATTTTATGTTGTGTTGTGAATAATCCAAAATTGGCTATGGATTCTGAAACTGCTAGTAAGTGACTTATTTTACATATTTAAAATATTTAATTTTGTGACGGGATTATATTATTTTTCGTCATTTGAAAAAATACCTGTTTAATTCCCTAATATTTTCAAGAAAATTTAGTTTTACGAGGCTTTTTGTTTTAGTGCCCGGCATTACCCGGCTATAATTTTTATATATTCGTAATATATAGACTTTCTACTTTAAAAAAAAGAAAAAATTGGTTCCTACTAATTCCTACTCCGTCATCTGGAGCGATTTTAGATATCGTACTTAAAAATGTAAAAAAAATTATGAAATTTTGATTTAATTTAGTTTTTATTATTTCAGGACCATCTGGAAGTACTTTAATGACTCGCAAGGAGATATTTGGTCTAATGAGATCACAAAATGATCTCAATTTTAACGACCAATTAGAATATGTTGAAAATTATTTGATTTCACATAAGTCGTAATTTTGCACGCATGAAATCAGAAATGAAGCATCGATGGGTAGCAGCAAAATATAAAAGTGATCTATTTGAAAATTATACACTTGTATTTAAGGTTTTATGAGATACTGAACCATTTCTAATTGATTAAGAGCGATAAATAATTTTGGCCAGCTAGATGTCTCAAATACCCCTCTGTGCGACGCCGGGAACCCTACGTAAGTGATTTCTTTTCGGTACCTTGTTTGCAATTAGGGGGTAAATATTAAAATCGGTATACAAGCAAAATAATAATGTTCTAGACTTGCTATGGGCCCCAAGTCGGTATTTCTGGCATAAATACTATACAGTACCATTTTGTTAAATAATACAGCATCATGGTCGTATTCTCATAGAAAATTATCGTCCGATATAACCCTTCGTTGAATCCGCCTCGCGTCCGCGAGGGGGAGGAAGCTTGAAATTGGCGGGGGGTGGGGAGTGTCCGTTCTATCTGTATTATCTATTCTATGGCTAGGTAATGATTTGGACTCTTCATGTTCCAATAGCTGCGTGTCACTGTGCTGTTATGTGGCAGTGTTAAGTCGTCTCGTCACTCTTTTATTTAAAAAAAAACAGATATCGTTCGATTCGTCTCAATCACCCAAGTGTCCTTAGATAGTATTTTGTATAGCATAATGTTTTTTAACTGTAAATTTTTTGGAGTTGGGTTTTTTAAATTAAAATTATTAATCAGTGGTCCACCTGGGTACTGGACCCAGCCCATGGGGTCATGACCCTCACGACATGGATCCGCGTTTGCTTCACATACTACGCTGACTACACCGACGACGCCATCGGTCAGTTCGTACGGCGAACGTTGGCTGCAACACCGAAGACCATCAGATAGTTTAATTTGCAGATCAAGGACAGAAATGCAGTCGCGGTGGAGGTACTGAGCCGGGAGAAGGCGGCTTAGAAAATAGCAAAATCGGAATAGAGAGCGCTAGAAATAGATTGAAAAAGTTCCCTACTTCCCCCCATTTCCTTTTATTCTCCTAGTTCAAGATATTTAAGTGTGTATATATTATTATGTAAAAAATAACAATTGATAAGTCACGTTACCCGGAGTCTGTCAATCAGGCCCCAAAAAGCGTCGAGTATTTTAACCCCGACACAAAAAGTGTTGATAAGTTTTAGGAACAACCCACGAATATTTATTAACTTTTACTAGCAGCGCCCCCTGGTTTTACCCGCGCATTTTCTGTTTGGGGGCGTCCATAAATTACGTGAGGTCTTTTTTTAAATTTTCTGTCCCTCCCTCCCCCTGTGGTGAGATGTCGTGATATTTTATTCAACCCCCTCCCCCATCCCCCAATCTCACGTGAGATTTTTCAAGATGTGGGTTACTTACGTAAACACGTTAGATTGTTTTATTCTTTGTGTTCTATTTGAATGTTCATTTATTTTTTTGTTTCTCGGCCCACAAAATGGTTTTCAAAGTCTGAACAAATGAAACAAATAAAAATACTCAATAATCAGTTTATTTTGATGCCTGAAATATAGGAGATATATCATTTAGTACATTGTCGTTTACAGACCCATAAAATATGGTTTCGTTGTTGAGTAGGTAATGATTTTTTTTGTGTGATGTCGCGACGCCGACGGCGTCGATTCAGCCCGAGTGGCGTTCGTATTACGATTACGTTTAAGAGTACAATCTGGATTAAATGGACAAAAAAAATTTTTTTTTGTTTCAAGGAAAATAAATTGCGTGATATTTGCCGAGACCCCCCCTCCCTCCAAAGTAAGATTAGATGAGATTTCACTCGACCCCCTCCCCCCCTTAAACACCTCACGTAATTTATGGACGCCCCCTTTCCGTTATAAAAAGTAGCCTACGTTATGTGCTATTCCAGGCAATGTATAATCTGTGTCCCAAATGTCAATCCATTCAGAGATCGGACGTGATTAAGCAACAGACATCCAAAATTTCGTATTTATAATATTAGTATTTATTGTTCTAGGGCTACAGCAAACAAGCATTTCCGTCGGCTGGGCTCGCCGGAGTGCACGAAGGTGGCTCTACTCTGCTCGATGTACCACACCGCCCTCCAAGCCATGACGCAGGTCAAACTTGACATACTGACGGGTTAGTAGAGCTTTTTTCGTTAAATAATTAGATTAGTTATAGTATGAAAACTTACGTTATTACACATTTTATATTAATTCACGGGTAACTCGTGATAAATGGTCGGTCCAGTCAAACTCAAGTCGGACCTTTTACCTAAAATAGGAAATTAAGGAAGCTTACGCAAGCTTTCTAGGAAATTAGAATTCTAGGAAATTCTAATTCCCTAGTTTTATTTTTAACTAGCAGCGCCCCGCGTAGTTCCCGTTCCCGTTGTTTTTTCGGGATAAAAAGTAGCCTATTGTTCTTCCAGACTAATCTATCTGTGTTCCAAATTTCAGCCCGATCCGTTCATACGTTAGGACGTGATTGAGCAACAAACATCCATACATTGACATTTATAATATTAGTAGGATACACCGGAAAAGTGAGTTTTTTGGCACCGTAACATTTTATAAGACAAAAGTGATCGGCTCAGGCTTTACCCGTTCTATCTTTCAGGGTTGTGCAATCAAGACGAGATCTTACATTCGCTGTGGCAGTTCCTGTGCACGCTGGGACCGAACTGTGGCCTCAAGTCGTTCCTCGACCTCCTGGCGGTCAACACGGCTGCGTCTGCGCCGGAGTTTCAGATGCTCATACTCTTCGCTGACTGCATGACGCATTATGTCACGTGAGTTCTGTTTTTATTACTTTTTTACGGCCTGTCACACTCTAAAACTATGTATGTATGTAGACACGAGACCGAGATCGGAGACCGCGACCGGAGACCACGACAGGCATTTGACATTATAGAATTGTATGGGCGCCAGTTCGCGCCGCGAAGTCTCGGTCTCCTGTCGCGGTCTCGGCGCAAACTGGCGCCCATACAATTCTATAATGTCAAGTGCCTGTCGCGGTCTCGGCGCAAACTGGCGCCCATACAATTCTATAATGTCAAGTGCCTGTCGCGGTCTCCTCTCGCTGTTTTGCGTCGCGGTCTCAGCGCGAACTTGCACCTTTAATGATGCGTCTTGCACCTTTAACGATAACCTCTAACTGAATAGATAGTTTTTGATAGGGTTCATTTTGTTGACGTGTTCTACGCCCTACTTTACGGGCTGCGGTTTAATAAGTTAAATCCTATTAATGTTATAAATGCGAAAATTGCTCAATTACTTCGGAACGTCTGAACGGAAACACAGAAATTTGGAACACAGTTTGATTAAATTCTGAAATACCACATAGACTACTTTTTACCGCGATAAAATAATGGAAAACCGCGGGACGTTGCTAGTAGCATCTAAACTTACTTTAAAACTTTCGCTATGGTTTGTACGTACATAAAATACATTGAAAACATAATACAGCACTTAATAACCGCGCTATATGTTTGTAGTGGTAGAACTTTCCAGTATCTACTTAGAGAAGTGCCACACCTATGCCAATTATTCTAGCAAGTTGTGCAATATGAAATTGAATTTGTTTATTCTGTTCCACAGCATACTAGACGACATGGAAATGTACGAACAACAAGACCCATTCAAGTTGGACGACTTTGTAAACATGTCGCTGTTTCTGAACACGTTCGTCTACAAGGCCATCATGGGCCAGCTGATCGGTGAGTCTATAGTAAATACTAAGAAATGTAACTTTAAAAAAATTGGCTAAAATAGAGACAACGATAACGCCTGCATTAGTGTCAGTTTTAATTCAATTGTAATAGAGGTAAAATTTCACTGACCCATTTTGACTGACGATTGTTGTTGAAAACAGTATTTTTGAACCACTCAGTTTACAATGCAAATAACGCGTTTTGTAGTGGACAACCGTGTTACGTACTTCTTATCGAGTCTTTTGGCCTTTAACGCATTATTTATCGTACTATGCTCATATTCAAACACAGTTGTGTTTGAATCCAACAAAAAATACATTCGTCTGTCTCTGTTTTCATCAATGTAAAACAATAAATCACAGCACCGTATAAAAATAGTATTTTATCTCGTTACATAAAAGGCGATGTTTGTTGACATTTAAACTTTTGTTATTGTCGAAAAATACCGCTATTACGTATAGTTTTCTTTTTGTAAATAATTTAACTAAAAATATTTAAAGTAAAGAACGAATATTTTTTTTCTTTTTCTTTATAAATTAACAAAATAAACTAAAAAAAAATTGTCTGCAATAAACGTTTAGTATTAAAAAAATGTCACATACAAAGTTTTATAACAAAGTTTCTTCAGAAGAGTCATCGTTTCGTTTTGCCAGAACTGAAGTCGCTCCACATGAACCCGCTGTTCGTGTCAGCGCACACGCTCCTCCTAGTGCTGTACCGGCGCGACTGCCGGCGGCGGTACACGGCGCGCGGGCACTGGCTGGCGCGAGACATGCGCGACTCGCACTTCATACACGAACTGGAGAAGGGGAAGAAACCACACCAGGTATTACTACCCCAGGTACTTCATACACGACCTCGAGAAAGGGAAAAAATGGTTGTCTGTAAAGTCGGTTTACTGACGATAGTTGAACGTGACAACGTTTTTTTTTCCTTTTAATGCGTGTAGTATTTGTGTTAAGCGCCATCTAGGTAAAACATTCTGAAGCTTTTTGAAAAGCTGTTCAAAGCGCCATCTCTGGGTACATCATTGTACTAGCACAGGTTCTTAACTTCATATCGTCGCTTTTCTAAAACATGGACAGACTCCTTGAACGTAATACACATTTCACTCACTAGATGGTGCGAAAAGTAATAAGGCGAGGTAACGGCACATGACGTCATGTTTTGCGGGCGTGCAGCCGGCTTCATCGAATTATAAGACGTTATCACGTCAAAAACGGCACATACACGACCTTGACAGGGGGAAAACTGCACCAGGTATTATCACTCCACGTACTTGCACGCTGCCTGGCGCCAAAACTGGATTCTCCCTTGTTTGTAGGGAACAGGTGCTTCTTCTGGCCCACTTGTTGATTACTTTACATTACTTTTCCAGTCTATTGGCTTACTCTACTTTACTTACCTGAACAATCGTTCTTAATAATCCCTTATCCAATTCATAATAGTTACAGATTGTTTTTGTTACCAGGTTCTCGTACAGAAGACTCCTCACATGATCGCTCATAGCGAGAGAGTGAGACTTTTCCGGCGAGCGGTCGCTGATGAAAAGGTACGTCTACTTTTTAGTGGCATAGATGCCAATAAAAATAAATTACGACAAGGTATGACGTCTGGAGAAAGCGGATTGTCTCATTGAAAATCAAGGGGCCCATATTCTATCCTTATAATGCCAATGTCGACGTTCCGATAGCGTTACATACCATACCAAATCAATATCAAACAAATATGAAATCTGTTCTTGAATACTAAGTATCTCCAAACTATCTAAACCCTTCCCCCCCGGCCCAGAGCCTCCATCACCGCCGCATTTCGATCTTTAACGGTCATCTGAAAGTTATAGTTTTTTTTTACATTATAAAGTGACGAGACGAGCAGGACATGTGCCTAGTAGTGAGCAACATGCATGCCACGTAACAGCATAGTGACACGCAGCTATTGGATCATGAAGAGTCAAAATCTTTACCTAGCACTGCGCTGCGCTCGTCATCCAGAAATCTAAGATATTACATTTCTAAGCCCTGTAATTTCATTGAAAACGTTGCCCTTCAAACCGGAACACAGTAATGTTTGCACGTTACTGCTTGGCGGTAGAATAATTGGCAAAGGTGTGGTACTTCCCCAGAGGGACTCTGCCAAGAGTCCCTACCACTACATCTTCCCCCTGGCTCAAAGTCTCCATCACCGCCGCATTTCGATTTTTAATGACTATCTGGAAGTTGTAGTATCTGACTGTCTATGATGTTTGTGTAGGTGGTGCTAGGTCTGACGGACCGCGCGTGCGGCGGCGCGGTCGCGGGCGCGGGCGGGCGCTCCACGCTGGTGACGGTGCGGCGCGCGCGGCTCGTGGAGGACGGGTACCGGCAGCTGGCCGCGCTGCCGCCGCGCGCGCTCAAGGGCACCGTGCGCGTGCGCTTCGTCAACGAGCAGGGGCTCGACGAGGCGGGCATCGACCAGGACGGAGTCTTCAAAGGTAATGTAGCTAAAAACAATAGTTCATCAACCAGGACGGCATCTTCAAATGTACCGTAGCCGAAAACAGTGGTGCCGTGACCAGGATGGAGTCTTTGAAGGTATTGTTGCTGAAAACAATAGAGCGTCGACTAGGACGGAGTCTTCGAATAAATTGTAGCTAAAAACAATAGAGCATCAACTAGGATTGTAGCTAAAACAATAAAGCATCGACCAGGACGACGTCATAGAAGGTACTATACCCAAAACTCGGTCCACGCTGGTGGCGGTGCGGCGGGGACGGCTTTTGTAGGACGGGTACTAGCAGCTGGCCGCGGTACCGCCGCGTGCGTTCAAGAGCACCGTGCGCGTACGCTTCATCAACGAGCAGGGGCTCGACGAGGCGGGCGGTGACTAGGACGAGGTCTTCAATAGTATTATACAGGGTTTCGTACCTCTAGAGGAAAAAAACGGAACCCTTATAGGATCAGTCTGTTGCCCGTCTGTATGTCTGTTTTCTCTGAAGCTCAAGCTGAAATTCATATCAAATGCCAACGGTGCTTTTTTCACAGCTAAAGGGACATCCCTTAAAGCTGTGAAAAAACAATTTCTAAGCAAACGCAAAAAAAAACAATAACTATGTAGAATACGTGAATAAGAACTATGTATAATAATGTGATAAAAGTGATAATATTAATACTATGTTGTAAACTGACTGATTGCCACTCGAAATGAAACAAATAATCGTTTTATCTGGCAGAGTTTCTGGAAGAGACAATAAAGCGCGTGTTCGACCCGTCGCTGAACCTGTTCGTGGCGACGAGCGAGGAGCGGCTGTACCCCTCCCCCACCTCGTGTCTGCAGGACAACCACCTGCAGCTCTTCGAGTTCATCGGCAGGATGCTCGGGAAGGCGCTATACGAGGTAACTGGTAAAACTACAAATGAAAAACTTAAAACATTAGTACGTTTTGGTACAAGTGTATAATATTGGTAACCGCTGAGGCGACATTAAATACTTGTATTAACACTTATTTCATCCGTAATTTTTTTTCTCTCTTTATTCCTAGTGCTAAGAAGTCCTTACCAATCAACCATCCAAGAGATGATAACTTCAACGCAAGAGATATTAACTTGAAGGGGCTTTATTCCTAGTGCTAAGAAGTCCTTACCAATCAACCATCCAAGAGATGATAACTTCAACGCAAGAGACATTAACTTGAAGGGGCTTTATTCCTAGTGCTCAGAAGTCCTTACCAATCAACCATCCAAGAGATGATAACTTCAACGCAAGAGATATTAACTTGAAGGGGCTTTATTCCTAGTGCTAAGAAGTCCTTACCAATCAACCATCCAAGAGATGATAACTTCAACGCAAGAGATATTAACTTGAAGGGATTTGGCTAGTATACTGTAATCAAATTTCAAATCTAAGATTGCAATCACCATAAATATCGGAGTTTTTCAAACTTTTTGTTTAATTAGTTTTTGTACCGAGTCGAGGTTAAGCTAAGGAACATTGTCCGCAGGGTATCGTAGTGGACGTGCCGTTCGCTTCGTTCTTCCTGAGCCAGGTGTTAGGGCAGACGCAACAAGCGCTGTACAGCTGGATCGACGAGCTGCCTTCACTGGACCGAGACCTCTACCGTAGTCTTACCTACGTCAAACATTTCCAGGTATTTATAAGGGCATAGAGCGTAAAATCCCGTAACTTTTAGAGTTTCTTAAAGCTGAAAGTTCTTTAACTCACGTTTCGAACCACACGTAAAACGATGGATTATTAGAAAGTTTAAAGTGGATTTCACTCCAAAGAACATGAGCTTATGTGGATCGGTAAACTCTGATATGTACCTGAAGTAATCGACCCACCTGGCTGGTGTTTTACCAACAGAATGTCTGTCAGCGAAAGTTAAAAAATAAATGCGTTTTTTTTTCACTTTGCTTGTTTTGCTAGTTAGTGTTGCGTAAGAAGTGCACAACTATATATATTTTATCTGATTTGTGATCCAGGTGGTGCTAAGGCTTGTTTACTGTATTCATTCAAGTGATTTCGGTCTAAAGCGGACCCATGCGCGTTAAAAAAATGTAGATAGATTGATAGATATTGTGACAAAAATGGAATATAATAGGAAAACATTTATTTAAATTAGTCTATATTTATCTTATAAGTTATCTTTTGTTTTGCAGGGTGACGTGTCAACTTTAGAACTCACGTTCTCCGTGGACGAAGAGCGACTAGGAGAGATAGTGACACACGAACTGATACCCGGCGGTAAAGCTATCCCCGTCACTAATGAGAATAAGTAAGTATTAATTAGAACTAACCCCGACACTCGGCCATTACTTTATGCAAACGGCGTATTCGAGCTACTTGCCTACTTTACAAGTCACAAGTTTAATGGAAATTAAGGAAATAATTAACCCTGAATTTCTATTCGCAATTCATATTTCACAAAATTTGGACGTCTCGGAAGGATTTCTAACTAGTATTATTTGACTGGACTAAATCAACTCTGGCTCTCATCGCACTAGGTAAGAAGCCAGTCCCTTTCCATCCCTTTAAAAGATAAAAGCTTCCATTTTACAAGATTTGCTTAGTTTGAATGTTGTATAAAAAAAAACTCCTAACAATATTTATTATTCTGTTTCAGAATCAACTACATCCATCTGATGGCACATTTTCGAATGCACACTCAAATCAAAGACCAGACAAACGCTTTCATCAAAGGATTCAGGACAATCATCAATCCGGAATGGCTTTCATTGTTTTCTACGCCTGAGGTAAAAACTATAACAATATTTTTAATTTTTTTACCCTCTCAAAGTTCGAAAAAGCCATTGCAATTAAAAAAGTACACAGATTTTTGTGACACATCTGAGAGTCTGAGACTAATTTGTAACTGCATCCTTTATAATAAATAAAACGGAGAAAGGTTTCAGAGTAAACGGAAATTAGATTTTTATTCTTTCAAACATCCAAACTTTCACATTTTTGATATTAGTAGGATTTAAGGCGTTTGCAATACTTCTGTCAAATTCTGTAATGAACTCATCTTAAAGGTGCAAACAGCACCCATACAATCTGTGTTTGTAATACCATGAGCACCTGTACTTTTTGAAATAAATACTATTTTAAAAAATGTGTGTGCGTATGTGTATTAATATGTTAGTGTGCATAATAAAGTATTTCTGTCTGTCTGTGCTTAAGACCACAGACGCTAGACCACAGAAGTTAAAACTAGAATAAGAAATAACCATTTAAATAAGTTAAATAATAGAAATAAAAATTATTACACACTGAATGACTGAATGAACACTATAAATTGATTGTAGTAAACACAGCGACACGACAGGGACAGATGCGGCTGAAGGATTGGTATCCATGGCCAAGAATAAAAAACAAAGAGACTGACCGCAGCAGTCGACTGTTTTTCTCGTTCTGACACACTCGGCGGTTCCGAGTTCACCCGAACATTTCTTAGCTCCATTCACAGCCTACTAAAAATCTGTATGTGGTGCGCCAAAAGATGTTTTCACTTCAAAAATAGTATGAAGGTATATATAGTAGGAAGGTAAATAGGTGTGGCGTAACCTGAAATAAAATAAAAAGTTTATTAAAATGAAAAATAAATATCAAGAAAATACGAAATAAAATAGCGGCATGTAAGCGCTGCATATTTACATACCTGGGCGAGAACAATAGAGGATGCAGCGACGGCAGACCACCGACCGGCCGCAGCGGCGATCGCCTTTCACCTGCGACCAGTGCAAATCCACTAACCGCGCCGAGCGCACGCTTCCCTTGCCAATAATATTAATATTGTAAATTACGTAAAGAATAAAAATTAAATATTTTTTACATCAATTCTAGTTAGTTGAACTTTCATAAACTTACCCCATTCAACTACAGTGGTGACCCCTCATTCCGGACGCGCTTCGAAATGGCAACGGACGACAAAAACGCTGAGTCAAAATCGTCGGCTCACATGGCGCCGGCTGATGTTTTTCGAGTTGGAGTCAAGTTACCCCCGTTTTGGCCAGAAGAACCGGCTGTATGGTTCGCACAAGTAGAGGGACACTTCCTCTTGTCCCGGATCAGCGATGACAAAACAAAATTTTATTACATATTGTCGCAGCTGGACCACAGGTATGCCGCTGAAGTAAAAGACATTATCATCGCTCCACCCACTGGTTCAAGCTATGAGACGTTGAAAACCGAACTTATAAAAAGGTTATCTCAATCCAGAGAAAAGGAAGTGAAGCAGCTGCTAACACACGAAGAGCTGGGAGATCGACGTCCATCGCAATTTCTGCGACATCTACGTCATCTGGCAGGTACCGAGATACCAGAAGAATTTTTAAAATCAATATGGACGAGCAGGCTACCTACCCACGTTCAAACAGCCATAGCAAGCCAACCTCGATCGGATCTCAACAGTTTGGCCGACCTAGCCGATGCTGTTCTGGACATCGCAGCACCATCATTTCCAGTAAGTGTAGCTGCAGTGGCCCCCGCTACCGTCTCACAATTAGAACTCATGACTCGACAAATCGCGGAACTCACAAAGAAAGTGGAAGCCCTCACCAACCATGGAAGATCACGACAGAAGACTCGCTGTGAACAACGTACCCACAGTCGAACGCGCTCACAGTCAAATTACCGACGCTTCCCTGTGTGCTGGTACCATCACAAGTTCGGATCCGACTCCACCAAGTGCCAGAAGCCCTGCGACTACACGGCGGGAAACCGGCAGAGCGGTCGCTAATGGCGACAAACGATCGCTCTAATACAGGTCGCCTTTTTGTCACTGACCTCAGGACGAAGACGCAGTTTCTCGTTGACACGGGCAGCGATCTCTGTGTCTTTCCCAAAAGACTGATAAAACAAAGCCGACCGAAAACCGAGTACACGTTGTATGCTGCGAACGGTACAAATATAGCAACGTATGGATACACCCACATGGTGCTAAACCTCGGACTACGACGAGACTTCTCTTGGCGCTTCACAGTCGCTGACGTCACGAAACCAATCATAGGCGCCGACTTCCTATGTTTCTACAACTTGATGGTGGACGTTCGTAATCAACGACTTGTAGACAACAAAACCACACTCACGTCGGCAGCAACATCAGCAAGTTCATCAGCCACAATTTCTTCAGTGAAGACAATGGCAGGTGAATCAAGATACCTGACGATTCTACGAGAGTTTCCAGAAGTCACACGCCCATCCGGTACTAACAGCACATGTAGTCACAACACGGTGCATCACATTAAAACAACACCAGGACCTCCAGTGTTCAGTACTCCACGTCGTCTCGCACCTGATAAGCTAAAGATAGCAAAACACGAATTTGACGCGATGTTGATAAATGGAACAGTCAGACCTTCGGACAGCCCTTGGTCATCGCCGCTGCACTTAGCCCCTAAAAAGGACAGCGGATGGAGGCCATGCGGAGACTACCGCCAGCTGAATGCGAGGACAATTCCGGATCGCTACCCTATCCGTCACATCCATGACTTTGCTCACAACTTGTCAGGCTGCCGCGTATTCTCAACAATAGATTTGGTCAAAGCGTACAATCAAATCAGGGTTGCGCAGGAAGATATATGCAAGACTGCAATCACAACACCCTTTGGACTCTTCGAATACCCATATATGAACTTTGGTCTGAGAAACGCAGGCCAAACTTTTCAACGGTTCGTCGATGAAATGACCCGCGGACTCGATGACTTCTGCTACCCATATTTAGATGATTTTTTAATATATTCTCACGATGAGTCATCCCATGAAAACCATCTTCGCCAGATATTCACCAGGCTGAAAGAGTACAACATGGTAATAAATACATCTAAATGCCACTTCGGCTTACCAAAAGTCACTTTTTTGGGATATTCTGTGTCCGCTGAAGGCGTCAAACCACTGGACACTAAAGTCGAAGCAGTAAAGAACTTCCCCATACCGAAGAACGTCAGAGAGTTAAGGCGTTTCCTGGGGATGATCAATTTTTATCGCAGATTTTTGCCAAATGCAGCAAAATCACAAGCACCGCTACACAATCTGCTCGCCGGATCAGTCAAAGGATCACATCCAGTCGAAATATCAGGTGAAACTCTGCAAGCATTTGAAAGCTGTAAAGAAAGCTTATGTCAAGCAGCACTCTTGGCATTTCCAGACCTTGAAGCTCGATTAGCCATAGTTACTGATGCTTCAGACACCTCAGTCGGAGCGGCCCTACAACAGCTTAAAAATGAAAATTGGCAGCCGCTGGCCTTCTTTTCACGAAAATTGAGCCCAGTGCAACAAAAATATTCGCCGTATGACCGAGAACTACTCGCAATCTACGAGGCCATCAAACATTTTCGTCATCACGTTGAAGCACGACACTTCACAATTTTTACTGATCACAAACCCATTTGCTTTGCATTTCATCAACGAAAAGACAAATGCTCACCTCGTCAATTTCGTCACCTAGATTTCATATCACAATTTTCAACTGATATACAACACATATCTGGAAAAGAAAACGTCGTGGCAGACACACTCTCACGGATAGAGGAACTGTCAGGACCTATAGACTTTCAAACAATGGCGAAATTACAAGAAACCGACGTAGAGCTGAAAACTATATTAGATGGAGAAACGTCATTAACAATAACAAAGTTCTCATTACCCGGAACTGACATCAAACTTTATGGAGACGAATCATCTGACATTACTCGACCGTACGTACCCAAAGAATTGCGACATCGAGTATTTGAAAGCCTGCATTCACTCAGCCACCCAGGCGTCAACGCTACAGCGAAACTGGTATCACAACGCTACGTATGGCCAGGTATAAGCAAAGATTGCCGCGAGTGGGCTAAAAGTTGTTATGCATGCCAGCGCGCCAAAGTAACACGACACGTGTCTGCTCCTTTAGGCACATTCAAAATTCCACGCGCTAGATTCTGTCACCTTCACATCGACCTGATTGGGCCAATGCCTGCTTCCCATGGATACAAATACTGCCTGACAGCTGTTGACAGATTCACAAGATGGCCGGAAGCGATACCAATTATGGATATTTCAGCACAAACAGTCGCGAAAGCACTATTGTCAGGCTGGATTGCACGATTTGGTTGCCCGATCGAAATTATAACCGATCGTGGAACACAGTTTCAATCAGCCCTATTCAAATACCTGTCAGAAATAACAGGTTTTCAACTAAAAAGGACTACGGCGTATCATCCCGCCTGTAATGGACTAGTAGAAAGATTTCACAGACAACTAAAAGCCGCAATAACTTGCCACGGCAATGAAAACTGGACTGAAACTCTTCCATTGGTTTTACTGGGAATAAGATGCGCCTACAAAGAAGATTTAAAAACATCATCAGCAGAACTAGTATATGGCGAAACATTGAGGCTACCAGGAGAAATATTTAACCCTAGCACAAATACAACTACAGACATCACTGACTTCTCTGCACGGCTTCGAAAATTGACATCGAACATACAGCCGCAACCAGCATCGAGACACTGCAAAAAGTCAATATTTGTATTTAAAGACCTCAAAACTGTCACTCACGTTTTTCTGAGAGATGATGCTCACCGCCGCCCACTACAACCAGCTTACACCGGACCGCACGAAGTTCTAGAAAGAAACGAGAAAGTATTTAAAATCATGATGAATGGAAAACCACTTACCGTATCCATTGATAGATTGAAGCCAGCATACACACTCGTAGAAACACCAATAGTAGACACCAGACTGGAACCGGAACCACCTGAAAAGGAAAAGATTAATATTACACCACCAGCAGCACCACCTGACCAGAACAGACCACCTGAAAGGGAACGAGTAACCAGATCGGGAAGACATGTTAAATTCCCTAATAAATATCGCCCGTGACCCGGTCTCTGGAGGGGAGTGTGTGGCGTAACCTGAAATAAAATAAAAAGTTTATTAAAATGAAAAATAAATATCAAGAAAATACGAAATAAAATAGCGGCATGTAAGCGCTGCATATTTACATACCTGGGCGAGAACAATAGAGGATGCAGCGACGGCAGACCACCGACCGGCCGCAGCGGCGATCGCCTTTCACCTGCGACCAGTGCAAATCCACTAACCGCGCCGAGCGCACGCTTCCCTTGCCAATAATATTAATATTGTAAATTACGTAAAGAATAAAAATTAAATATTTTTTACATAAATTCTAGTTAGTTGAACTTTCATAAACTTACCTCATTCAACTACAAGATTAAGATAGATAGATAACTCTTTATTGTGACACAAAAAAAACGAAATATTACAGTAAAACACTTATGAACTGTTAATTAAGTTTAATTTGATGATATTTGTGTGACAGCTGCAACGCCTAATAAGCGGCGACAACGTGCCGCTAGACCTGCGCGACTTGCGTCGCCACACGCAGTACTACGGCGGGTTCCACGACTCGCACCGCGTCGTGTGCTGGCTGTGGGACGTGCTGCAGCGAGACTTCAGCGAGCAGGAGCGGGCTTGCTTCCTCAAGGTATCCTTCTGTGCCGTAGTAGTGGTGGGAATCTTTGCTGAACCTTCTACAGCCAAGCAGTTTGGTGCAAATTACTGTGAACAGGACCGGGATTGTTTCCTCTGCAAACCAGTAGTGTGTTCCAATCAAATACCCACTTGACTGATCGTACGATCGTACGGCTGAGGCCCACAGTGTAAGACCATGTCTCAGTTCCATAAGCCATCACTGGCAATACGCACTGATGGAAGACTTTCGTCTGCAAGCATTGTAGTATTTTGGACTCAAAGATGCCGTAATTTTCCGAACGCTGCCCAGCCGAGTTGAATCCTTCACTGGACCTCTTTGCCGAAGTTGGATCTACCTAAACGTCAAGGTATACCTCATCATCATCATCATCAGCCGTAAGACGTCCACTGCTGGACATAGGCCTCCCCCCTAGATTTCCACAACGAACGGTCCTGCGCAACCTGCAACCAGCAGTTTCCAGCGACCTTCGTGAGGTCATCTGTCCATCTAGTGGGAGGCCGTCCAACACTGCGTCTTCCGGTTCGTGGTCGCCACTCGAGAACCTTTCTTCCCCATCGGTTGTCAGTTCTGCGAGCGATGTGGCCTGCCCATTGCCACTTCAGCTTAGCTACTCTTCGAGCTACGTCCGCTACTTTAGTTCTTTTGCGAATATCCTCATTACGGATTCTGTCGCGCAAAGAGACTCCGAGCATAGCTCGCTCCATAGCTCGCTGTGTGACTTTGAGCTTTGTTATGAGGCCCACAGTTAAGGACCACGTCTCAGTTCCATAAGTCATCACTGGCAACACGCACTGATTGAAGACTTTCGTCTTCAAGCATTGGGGTATTTTGGACTCCAAGATGTGCCGTAGTTTCCCGAACGCTGCCCATCCGAGTTGGATCCTTCGCTGGACCTCTTTGTCGAAGTTGGATCTACCCAATCGGATCTTTTGACCCAGGTAGACGTATTCGTCAACATCTTCGAGTGTGGTATTCCCAACAATAACCGGTACAGGTGAGACATGAACATTTGACATGACCTTCGTCTTGTCCATATTCATCCTCAAACCTACCTGTTGGGATACTCTACTGAGGTCCCTGAGCATAGCACCGAGGTCCTCCATCGACTCCGCCACAATGACTATATCGTCGGCAAACCGAAGGTGAGTGATGCATTCGCCGTTGATATTGATGCCATGTCCGTTCCAGTCCAGTAGCTTGAAAACATCTTCCAGCGCGGCAGTGAACAGTTTCGGAGATATGACATCTCCCTGTCTCACGCCTTTCTGTAGCCGGATATGTTTTGTGCACTGGTCCTGTAATCGGACAGACATTGTGGCTTTGCTGTAAATGCACCTCAACACTTCGATATAGCGATAGTCCATGCGGCATCGCTGGAGAGACTGAAGCACTGCCCAGGTCTCGATGGAATCGAAGGCTTTCTCATAGTCCACATACGCTATACATAGTGGCCGATTATACTCCTCGGTTTTCTGTATAATCTGCCGAAGCGTATGTATGTGGTCTACGGTACTATAGCCTTTTCGGAAACCGGCTTGTTCGGGTGGCTGGAAGTCGTCAAACCTGCGTGCGAGACGATTCGTGATTACCCTCGAAAACAACTTATAAACGTGGCTCAGAAGTGAGATGGGTCTGTAGTTCTTCAACAAGGTGTTGTCACCTTTTTTGAAGAAGAGCACCACCACACTTCTGCTCCACGCTTCTGGCGTATTACCGTCAAGTATGACGGAGTCGAACAGCTTCTGAAGGACTTTAAGTACCGGTTTTCCACCCGCTCTCAGAAGCTCAGTCGTAATTCCGTCGTCGCCAGGTGCCTTGTTGTTCTTAAGTTGTTTGAGGGCCATCCTAATCTCATACAGGCTGACTTCCGGGATGTCTTCGGTAAAGTGTCGGGTCAGCTTGGCTCTTGGGTCTTTTGCCATGCTAACGACAGGTCGTGTTTGCGTAGAGGTGTATAACTGTTCATAGAACCTCTCAATCTCCTCCAAAATCTCGGCCCTCGACGAGACGACGTTACCACTGTCGGTCTTCAATTTGGTCAATTGACTTTGCCCAAGAGACAGATTTCTTGCGAACACTTTCGAGCCTTTATTCCGCTTGATCGCTTCTTCAATACACGAAGTATTGAAGCAGCGTATGTCGCGTCGCACACAAGTAGAAATCTGTCTATTGAGCCGTCTGTATACCGTCATGTCGACCGAAGACTGCAATCGCATATCTCGCCTAACCGCCATGAGATTCAGAGTATGATCGGAGAGCTTTTGGGTTCTATTCTGGCGTCGGCTCTTATAAAATTCCCTGCCAACTGCTTGAACAGTTTCCACCAGCCTGTCGTTTATTTCATCCGCCGTTACGCATTCATCTAAGGCTTCGAAGCGATTTTGAAGTTCGAGTTGAAAGTTGTCGGGATCTTCGATTTGAGCATAATTTGGTCGGAGCGTGGACTTCATTAGACGTGATCTTTCGAACTTAATGTTTAGATTCAGCGTGCCTCTTACAATACGGTGATCGCTGCCGGTTTTAACCCTACTGATCACAGAGACATCGCTGAATATTTGCCGTTTATATATACAAGTCAAGGTATACCTGTCTAATATTAAACTCCAGTATCATGATATTATGAAAACTAACGCGCGAACACTTTGAAAAAAGCCATTGGATACGGCCAAAACTTAAGTCGGACTGGACTGACTCCAGCACGTGTGAGTTACCCGTGAACTAATTTAAAATGTCATATTTTAGTGTGTGTGAACTTTATATACATAAGTGTCATATCTGTTCCCAGTGAACTACTCGCCAATACCACCTATATTCACGAAAGTTAGCATTTTTGTGTAATTTGGTCCAACTTACGAGATAGAATAATGATTTCGAGTAAAGGTTTCAACAAAGTGTTTCTATGTGTATTAAGTATGTATTTAAAACTATAAAAGTATTGTGTCAGCTATCTGGCCGCCATCACACAAGCTTCGCTTAGTTTGGGGTTAGATGGTGTTGTGTGTGAATTGTCCACCAATATTTAGTATTATATTATTATTAAAAGTATAATTAACAATAAACTGATTACCAACTGACTGTTGTTATTGATGGATAAAACCTCGCATCGATTGATTAATAAGCAAACACGATTTCATTAACGATTGTTGTATTATTTGAGAAATATAAATATCTTAATCCATAATGTTTCAGTTCGTGACGTCATGCTCCAAGCCTCCGGTCCTGGGTTTTGCGCATCTAAAGCCGCCCTTCTCCATACGATGCGTCGAGGTCGGCGACGATGAAGATACTGGAGACACTATAGGTGAGAATAAAATATTGTAGAATATCAAAACACTAGCGGTCCGCCCCGGCTTCGCCTGTGGTACGTACATATACATATAGCCTATAGCACTCAAGGACCATGTACATATCAGTGAATCAGAATCTTTGAAATCAGTGCAGTGCTTCCTGAGATTAAGGTGCTCAAACAAAGACACTTCAGCTTTATAATATTAGTATAGATTTATTTCTTTTGAAAACTACTCTTAAGAAACGAGTGTAATGGAGACTTCATTTAAGTGTTTGCAAAACCAAAGCTTATGTTCATAAAGAAAATGCACATTTTTCTGAACCGCGCACTGAAATCTGCACGCGCGCGCATTTAGAGATGCGCGAAATAGTCGGAGTAATTAAATTGGGCTGTCAAAAAGTAATGATTAAGGGGTTAAGAGCAGCGTCTACGGCTTTACTAGCGCAGTTCCCGTTCCCGATATTTTTCCAGGATAAAAAGTAGCATATGTGTTCTTCCAATCTGTAATTCAAGTGTGTTCCAAATTTCAACCTTATCAGTTCAGACATTAAGTCGTGATTGACCAACAATCATCCAAACTTTCGCTTTTGTAATATGAGTGGGATGGGTTATAAAGAAAAAATAATATTAATGTGTTCGATTTCCACCCATAACAAATACCTACTTGTGTGTTGAATACGGATGTTTTATTTGTGTCCAAGTGTTTTTATGCATTATTATTTTACATGTTAAATACACAAACTTTAAAAAAGTCTCTAAGTTAAATATTTTTCCATCTCAGGTAGCGTAATCCGCGGATTTTTCACAATAAGAAAAAAAGATCCCCTGAACAGGCTGCCCACATCGTCCACTTGTTTCAACCTGCTAAAATTACCCAACTACCAGAAGAGGAGCACTCTGCGGGACAAACTACGGTATGCCGTCAACAGCAATACGGGCTTCGAACTCTCATAGACATTCTACAGATACTTACAACGAATCCTACTCCAATAAAGAACATTAACGGCTCAAATGTTCAAAGGCTGGACGCTGGCGAAATTGCGGTGATATTGCCGAATGGAAGCCATAAAAAAAGAAGAAGATACTTACAACTCTGGAGTTGTACAACTTTGTGGAACGATCGTTTGATTTCTGGCAAATCTTAAATACAAACACAAAAATAATTATTCCTGTTTGCGGGTAAGATGAGGTTACACAACATATTTTAAAAGTTGACCTATACTAACTGAAACGAGAGGCATGCAATATATAAAGGAGGGGTGCAATAGGGTACAGTCCTCAAAAAAACTAATTAGTCCGTCAGTTAGATTGCTAAAAAATATTGTACACGTATTTTTTCTTTTGTTTCACAAACAAAAAATTACGAAGATACAGCGCTTAGAAGTTTCGCGTGACGTCACTCGTGCCTACGATTTTTACTCACGAGTGACGTCGCGACCCCCCACTCTCGAAGTTTGATGTTCTATATCTTTGTCGATTTTTAATATTTTGAAAAAACAAAAAATACGTGTCCCATATTTTTCCATGATCTATCTGACAGACTAATTAGAATAGTGTATTTTAGACCCAGTCCGGTACCCTGTTGCGTTAGAACGCCCTCTAAAGCCGTAATGGTGTATTGACCAAAACATTCGATGGTACATCCGTAAGGCCGTTGTAATATTTTCAAGTACACATTTACAAATTCGTCATTTACGTTGGCTTTAACGCTAACGTCGCTAACATTGCTAAAAGAAACATCGTTAGAACACCAACAATCTACCAACCCGTAATAGGCCAGCGTAGTGAATTATGACCTACACTCTCACCTTGTAAGAGAAACCCTCAAATGTGCAGTGGGAACATAATATGAGCTTATGCTATGATAAAAAAATATATCGAGTTCTCGATACTTCGATGCAGTTACATGCACCAAATTCGCGGTTAAATATTCCATATTTAATTATACTGTTGTATTGAACGACCGTGATAACTTAAAGCAATGTTTGAAGCTTGTCTTGTCTTGCCGCATACTGTTAAAGCGAACTAACTAATCGACAGGAACTGAACAGAACTGGAATCGTCCCTTAATGAACAACACCGCCTAAGTCATTTTTGGTAAAAAAATCTTAGGCACGCGGTCCCAAGTATCAGTAGTTCACGTGGTGCGATTCTAAAGTCGAACCAACGGAAAAAAAGTGCACGTGGTTCGATTGATCGAACTACGCTGTCGAACCACGTGGCCTGGAGGGCGTTATTGTTTATTAAGGGGCAAATATTCAAAACTCCACAATCAACCTTTCGTTGTGATAATTAATAGTTACAAAAACGATCCTTAACAATTGGATTACTCATGTTATGACACGTCTAGGACTCCCAAAGATTAATGTAAAACGACGTTAGAGGCTTCGGCATTTGAGAATAAAGATTGAGATTAGTGCATAAAAATCATGTCACCAATCGACTTTGACAAATTGATTTATTTTTTCCTAAATTATGTATGTAAAACAGACGATCTCTGAATTTAAACCTAACGGACACAAATTGTAAACTATCAAGGCATGTTTTTAGTTTAAACAATGATAAAATGTATTTTTTGTGCCAGATACAGGCGCTATTTAGACCCATACAAGCGTAATATGGAGCTAGATTTTTGAGTTACGATTATATGTCACATATGTCGTCAGATTACAAACTAACCTGACCTACCGTGGGATTATAATCTCACGCGTTAGATTATAATGTCACGCGTTAGATTATAATCTGACGGAGTTGATAATTTCACGGTGACATATACAAATAGTTAAATATCTCTTGGGCAAAGCATACTCAACAATTATTTATCCTTACATGATGTATACCGTGATAATAATCCGTTGTGAGGACACGACATACCTGTCAGAAATAGTACTCAATTTCATCATAAGTGGCGCCAATGTTTTATTTTTTTATCTTTGTTCCATTGATTTTTTTTTAGTTTCTCTAAAGGCCGATTTAAACTGAACGAACATAGAGCTAGAGCTGGAACAAGAGCATTCTTTCTCGATCTTTTAGTGTAAACGAAAGATCGTTCTTAGCGTTTTCCATATTAAATATTCCATAGAATCTTTGCGAACGCAAACAAAACAACGAAATAATGCTCTACGTTTGTTTACACCAAATTAATTTGATACAGTGGGGATAGAATGAGCATTCGCTCGTCTGATGTAAATCGGCCTTAACAAACAAATGTCTTTATTACCAGTTTACTGGCAACCAATGAAAAATTTCGTCATTAAAAATATGTCAAAATTATAAAATAAGAACTTGTAATTGGTAATTTGGTGTTTCTCAATATTTTACACTGGATAATACAATTACGTTTACTATCAATGACAGTGGCAATTTTACCTTAGTTCAATCCTGATCAATGAATCAATTTATATTTATCAGTCAACATACAACACAAACGAATAGTCGTAAATGTAGTAGTACGTCATTCCGATAGTTTTGCAGGATAATAATAATCTTTGACGTTTTGTCGTTCATATTGCTCTACATATTTATTTTTATTTTCGATTGAAATTTTGTATTTATGTGAGTATGTGTCTCCACGCCTTACCACACCACTTCATACTATTACTTACTTAGTAACACGAGTTTTATGAAGCCTAAATTGATACGAATTATGCTATGTGTCGTGTAGACGTGTGTGTATAGATCTCCTAGTGTTTGATATAAAAAACAACATATTCTAAAATACTGTAAAAGTCCAATATAAGTGTGTACATAGACAATAATTTGGTAGATGATAATGTATAGTACATAATATATTATGTTGTAGGATAATTTGATTGGCCGAATTTTCGCAAAAGTCCTAAATGTAGTACTTAGAAGTTTCGAGTGACTTCAAGTGATCATGGCAAGATTTTTACGATAAAGTGACACAACCCCCGGGACTCCGGAAGTTCTATAATCTATCTATATCTTTGACGGTTATAATAATTTGGTTGAAAAATAAAAGATAGATTATTTTTTCAAAATCTAGTCAACGGATTAATTAGATTGGTATATTTTTTACCCAGTCTAGACCCAGTGAGTGGGGTGGTTGTGACGTCAAGTCTTCATAAAAATCGAAAAAAAGAAGAGAAAAAGAAAACACGTGCAGTCTTTTTTTTTCAATATAACTAACAGACTAATTAGTTCTTTTTTAGTCACTGTTTTTTCGCGAAATCCCTGGATTTTTTGCGGAAGTGCGGTTTACCAAATCATCCTACGACACATACATATAAGGTCTATGTTTACAAACGTTCAATAAACCAAATAAGTGTTTTAGTAAATAAACCAGTTTCTCACGTAACATGGTTGGTTAAGCCGCTTGAGCCATAGGAAGCGATGGCGTCTCTCTCCTAGAAAATAGTGGCAAAATACGTCTGTAACTTAAAGTCTGCCGGGATAGACGATATCACACGTAAGTGACCTATGTTTTTTTTTTAAATAAATGTAACGTTTGTTTCCATAGTTAAACTTGTTTTAGTTTGTTCATGGCGTATTTTAAAAGTAGCTAAACGCCGCTGTTTCATAATTTCATGCAGGACCGGATACATTGCAGAATCCTTTTTCTTTTCTTACATTTTAGACTTACTTCTAGTACCTATCTAGTACATATATATGTAATGGTTATTGAACGTTTTTAAATGAGGTATATAATAGATTTATTTGTTACTGTAAAATGTATTAAGTGTTTTATTATTCATATATAAATATATATAATCCGTTCAACCCCAACTGGTATAAAGGATCAAGATGCATCGATGCAACTACTATTTAGAGACGATTCACACGGCGCGGCGCCGCGCCGCGCGACGGTTTTGTTTCAATACTCACGAGACCGCAGGTTTTCGCGGTTTCTGCTCCGGAAAGCTACTGCGCAAGAATCGCGCGCAGCCACGCGGGCGCCGCGCGGCTGCCGCAGCCGCCTCGGCCGTAAACCGCGTCGTGTGTATTGAATTCAATTTTATATGGAAATCTGCCGCGCCCGAATGCGGGCGCGGTTGGCAGCCGCGCCGTGTGAACCCTCTCTTATAGTGCTACTAACTTATCTGTAGAACGGCCAAAAGAGGAACTACTGACGTCCACACAAAACAGACACAGAAGTTGTCGAATTGTGTAATAGTTGGCAACACTTTTCGATCGTGGCGCCATCGCTGCATTCCACGGATATGTTGGTCGTACTGTAATCACGAAATGAAATGTAAACGTCATGGCGTACCTAAAAATATGAATCGGCGCTTCTACCGCCTAACTAAATCGGCTATCGCTTTGCTAATGCTGTCTATCATTTCAAGCGAAAAGAAAAGAGAGAGAAACAACAAAGCGATGACATTTTTCGTTCAGCGGTAGACCTCCTGGTCAGTCATAATTGTTTCCCTTTATGCCAGATGACGATGAATGGACTAGAAGTACAAGTATATGTCGCTACAGTTTAATTTTCATAGTACATTACGTTAAGTCAACATATAAATTTTAAAGTTCAATGTGTAAGATTTTTTGTATTATTAAATTAGTCATATGTAAAGACAAAATAATCGCTAAATGATTATATTAACAGTAAGCTTTGCTTTAAGTATTTGAATACTTTGCACATCTTTCTTCTATTGTTTATCGTTAAAATACTCTATTTCAGACTACGTTTCTCATCCCTACTACCAAAGAAATGCAAATGCTCTTTCTATTATCAGGTGACGTTTAAACGTGTTACTTATATAAAACTTGTCAGGTAAAGGAAGAAAAGGAGGTCAGGACACAAATCAGAAAATAGTTACTTCGGTCAGGATCCAGGAAAATTAGCACAAAGGCTATTTATTTATTATCCCGAAAATCTTGCTGTTATAACCAGTAAAACCGCGTAGCATAGAGTTAATCTGGAACAGATATTTTTTTTAACCCAATGACGTGTTTCGAAATGCAAAAAAAAACCTGTCAAAGATAATTCAAGTTCGCCAAAGATTGAGGTTATTTTGGAAGATTAACAAATGTTGCATCTTGTTAGATAACACTATAAATTAATGAAACCATGAAACAAAGTTAAAGATTGGCTTTATTTGGGGGATTGTATTGACAAAATTTGAGAATTGAGAACGGTCTTTCACGGTTTTCTTGCGGATGGTTCTCAATTTCGCGAAGGGTAGCGTTAGTGTTTAATTTTGCTGACATATTTATAACAGGGATGTAACGGAGGTCATCTTATCGGAACCGAAGTCGGAGTCTTTAAATTTGATTTATCGGAGTCGGAACCGGAATTGGAAGTGATATTTTTGCAAGAGAGATATTTTTATTGGTGACAAATAAAACATTATTTTGTTAAACACGTGGACACGATACACGTGGTTGGTATTTTTTTTATATCTATTTACTTTCCACCACAATTATCTCAAAATATTTATACATCTTACTGTTCTTACCTCCGATTAAAACCTCCGATATAAAAGTTTCGGAACCGAAGGTGTAATAATAATCGGAAGTTCCGACTTAACGGAGTCGGAGTCGAAGCTCCGTAACATCCCTGATTTATAACGGTATTCTTAACCGTCATTTTGAAAACTTCTCTTTGTACCTAACTTCAACGTTAAGATTCTGAATACCAGCGACGTTATTCACGATGTTGACAAAACACAAACAGACGCCGGTGTAACTTGATTGCGTTTTTATGATGAAAATAGATCTGTCAAAAATAGTTCTCAATTTCATCATAGGTGGCGCCAATGTTTCGTTTTATTAAAGAAATTTACTTGCTTCTAAATTTTCTTCTGAATTCAGTCTACTAAATTTACTCAAGTGTAATAAAAGCCTTTTACCCTTGTTGTATTTCTTCATTTTCGGTATGAGTCATACTTAAAACGCGTGTCGTGTTAAATTATTATTATTAGTATTAAAGTTGTCTGTAATTTTATTGTAGCATATTTTATAATATATATATGTATTTTTTGTTGTTTTATTATAATTTCTATCAAATGTATAATGTTATGCTGGCTTCTCATTTTTTATCGTATTCGCTGTATGTTAAATGTTGGTACATAGTTTCGAGATCATTTCTTTAATAATTTATTTTTAAAGTTTGTTGTACACTATATACATTAGTATCAATGTAATATGTAATTTTGTACTAGCCACGTAATGTTGTTTAACACAATGTGATTCTCTGTGATAAATATAATTGATATTTATTACTATTGATTTTTATTTTATTTCCTTTTGGATTCTGTACAATAACCCATACACACTATCGTGTTAATACTAAGGCTAAGAAGTCACAGAGCGATTTTCAGCCGCGACCGCCGCGGTTTCGCTCCCGCAGCTTCTATAGAATGCAGATATATAAATATGTGAAAATTAATAGCACAATTCACGACTCACGACGCGTTTTACGGGCCGCGATCGCCCGTAGACTAGGCGAGTAGCGCAGGCGCGTTCTGCTGTTGGCTGGCGTTGTTTGGACAGCGGCGGCTGCGAAACCGCGAAAATAAGCGGTCTCGTGAGTTTTGAAACAATAGCGTAATTCTGCAACCGCTGCGGGCGCGAGTGAAAATCGCTCCATGACTTCGGTGCGTAATTCGTCTGTCTGTTTGCCAGACATGACCATATGGACGCAAAATGAATCGGCCCAACTTGCATTTGTCTTTTGTTAAATCAAGAGCAAGCCTATCTTTAGTAAAAAGAAACCAACAAGTTTATTACAGTATAGAGTCACAGGCCGAGCAAGACATGTGCCTGATGATAAGAAACACGCCTGTGATCCAGATTTAATGATCTGAACAAATCATCATCATCAGTGCAAAACTGGGATTACCCAGTTTTTTTGTCACATTGTGATAATTTCTGTGGAACCATTGTCTTTCAAACCGGAACACAGTAAAGTTTGCATGTTACTACTTGGCAGTATAATAAGTTGCAAAGATGTGATTATTTCCCAGGCGGACTCTGCAAAGACTTTCCACCAATAAATGTATAACGTCGATGCTCTTTGTGAGGGTGTGTGTGTCTGTCTGTCCGTGGCACCGTAGAGCTCAAACGTATCGACCGATTGCGATACGGTTTTTATTACAACTTATTTACTTGCGGTAGTTCTTAGCTAAGTTTGGTTAACATTGATTCAAAATGGCGAATAATAGCTATTTGTTGTCACAAGAGTGCAAAGTTGCTTTTTAACCGCGTGCTCAATTTTGATGACCGAGCAAGCGAAGGATTCTAAAATTAGAATTCTGAGCGTAGCAAGGGAATGAAAAGGCACAAGGTGAAAAATCTTTGCACTCTAGTCCAACACGTAATTTTTCATCCCACCTTACACTATTGTCACTATCCAACTAACTGACTAAATGATTTGCGCATTATTATCAGTTAGTCAATTCTGTTGGCGTCAAATAAACTTCATTGCCGCTAGAATCACTTATTTCGGTTTTTCACTTCTATTCAATTTTCCTGTTTTTAACCTGGATGGCTAAATCAACTCAAAGTCGACACACTCAAAGTTTAAACCTTAGATTAAAAAAATCCTTCAAAAAAACCTTCGCTTGCTCGGTCATCAAAATTTAGCATGCGGTTGTTAAAAAGCAACTTTGTACTCTTGTAAAACAAATAACTATTTTCACAACCTCCCTGAATATGGGTATCAAAAGAAAGGGCTTGAATCTTGACTAGCAGAATACTAAACACAATAACAAATTTCAAATACAAGATGGCCGCCACTGCAAAGTGGCGAATTACATATATTTGAAGTGAAAAGTTCTTTTGGTGCATCACATACATATTTTCTGTGGGCTGTGAATTGAGCTCAAGCGTCACGTTCGTAAATGAAAGAAATCTTCGGGTGAACTCGGAGGATCTGGGTAGCGATTTTAAATCCATTCGGTTGCATCCGACACGGAATCTCATCTCTCGGTCTTTGTCTTATCTGTTTAGCATGGCAGAGACAAGGATTGTCATTTTTTTCACACGATTTTGAACCATTCGGATTGCATTTAGAATCGCTACCCTAGACCATGGTCATGGCCACGCCCTCCAGTTTCACCTGCGTAGTTTCCAAAATGATGTATCAAATTCTAAGTTAAAAGTATTCACTTCTATCGGCAGTCTTTATGACTGCAATTTTTTTTTCACTACTTCCTCAATATGGATGTCAAATGAAAGGGCTGGACTAGTAGAATACTAGGTACACAAATTTCAAATCCAGGACGTCTACTCTGTTTCAACGAAAACGTAATTTCGAAAAAAAACTCGCGACTTTCCAACTCTCGTTCTACTTCGTTTTGTCCGATACAACGTTGTTTGACGTTTAAATGTTCTAAGCATACTCTATTTATTAGCTCCATTGTCTCTATTTATAGCCGATTTAAACTGAACGAACATAGAGCTAGAGCTGGAACAAGAGCATTCTTTCTCGATCTTTTAGTGTAAACGAAAGATCGTTCTTAGCGTTTTCCATATTATATATTCCATAGAATCTTTGCGAACGCAAACAAAACAACGAAAGAATGCTCTACGTTTGTTTACACCAAATGAATTTGATACAGTAGGGATAGAATGAGCATTCGCTCGTATTCTGATGTAAATCGGCCTTAATTAGAGTAGACTTAGAACATTTAAACGGACAAACGACGGATCGAAGTAGAATCGGTTTTGGAAAATCGCGAGTTTATTTAGAAATTACGTTTTCGTAGAAAGAGAGTAGACGTCCAGGGTAGTCGGGGATAAATCAATATTTTAATTTTGTTCTTGTTAAAAGTTTCAAGTAGGTAGAAGGTACCTACTCGTATTATTTTTGAAGTGAAAACTTTATTTTGGCGCACCGCAGACAGATTTTTCGTAGGCTATGCTCGGTCATCAAAATTGAATTATAGCATTACGGTCGGAATGAATGATATGAAATTTTCGGGTGCACTCGGGACCATGACCATTGGCTATCTAGAAATGCGTGAACATTTCCCTTTGGCTATGATAATAAAATAAAATGTTGAGTTAAAAGTTTTCACTTCTATCGGGAGTTCTTATGACTGCCATTTTTTTAAGAAGAGAAATTAAAAAATATACAAACATTTTTACAAAACGCTAAACTCAAAAGATTTACCACTGGATTGCTAAGATGTCCCCAATGAGGTTGTTAGATAACTGTGAAAAACTATCTTAAATAGTTAGACACGTTATATTTGTGTGTTTGGTAGCTTTATTGTTTTATAGAGTAATTTAACCTTTTGTCAAAGTTAATCATAATATGTAATTTTTTAATCCCCCATTTGTGAGTTTGTGACTTAGGTATAGGTATCTTATGTCTGTATTTGTGAAAACGCTTAATTCGTGTCACTTATTTAGGTCTTCCGAGTCATCTCTTCGGCGACTTGAAGGACGACGAAGTCCAGTCAACTTAATGCTCGACTGGATAATGGATGCCCTCCGTTGTCAATTGACAATGTATGTGTGAATTGTCCACCAATATTAATTTATTTATTTCTGTAGACAGAATAAATCTTTTCAACTTTAGTATAAATAATGTAGGTATTATATATATTTTAAGGTAAGAACTTTGATAGGTAAAAAGAAGTTCAGATTTTCGGAAACGAGAATTTTGTTTTTATCTAGATTTCAATTCCATAAACAATTTAAGGTGCACAAGTAAATACAGCTGCACAAATAAATAAAGACCACGCGATGAAACAAAATAAGTAGTACTAGACTACAGGCCCGTGAACAAAATTTACGGGTCAAATGAACCACCAGGAGACCTATGTAGGATGATAGAAGGGTATAAAGTAATAAGATTCAGCACTATGCCGTCACTTGTAAGCTGTCCAACTGAGTGCAATTGAAGAGGGGGGGTTGCAATCCTCGATCATTTCTCCTTGTCGCATTATTTTTGTACGGCCTTGCGGAATAATAGATTTAAAAGGGGTATTGAAACTATAAAAATTATAAATTTTACTTTTTAGTTAGGTATTAGATTGCCAGAAAAATTTACAGAGTACCTACGAGTAATTTACAGAGCAAATTTGGTCATTTGATTAAGTACGGCATTGGTTCCATACAGTTTCAATACCTCTTCTAATCCATTATTTCGCAATGCCGCACAAAAATCATGCGACAAAGAGAAATGGTAGAGGGTTGCAACCCCCCCTCTTCAATCACACTCAGTTGGACAGCTTACAAATGACGGCATAGTGCTGAATCTTAATACTTTACACCCTTCTATCATCCTACATAGGTCTCCTGGTGGTTCATTTGACCCGTAAATTTTGTTCACGGGCCTGTAGTCTATACGACCTTCTAAACGAATAAAAAAAATGGCTATGTAGTTAATTTATACGCTGTAGAAGTAGGAGCGAGAGGTATACCAGCAAAATCTCTCTATAGCCTTCTGAAAGACTTTGGCTTGTCCAGAAGTGCAGTAAGTTCTATACTAGAAAAAGTATCTAAAGCTGCACTAGTAGGATCATATCGGATTTGGCTGGGCAGGGAGCAGGGAGAGAAATACGAGTAGTGAAGGTGAGTGTTTACGTACGTCAAAAAGGGGCCCCTGAAACCTACGCCCGAGTCACAAGTCTCGGAGTCTACTCGGGATTTCTCTCTCAGCCACACGATGGACCCGGCACCCACGCCTTAATGTCAGTAGTAGCATTGATTTGTACCATTGATGGTACAAATGACACAACTTTGTATCTTTAGTACCATTAATGGTACTAGAGACAATTATTTGCAGATCAGTAGTACCATCAGAAATATTTATAGATCGCTAGTACCATGAATGGTACCTACAACTAAACAAATTTAAAGTACCGTAAAAGTGGTAATAGGGTCGGTTCACGTCAGTCTGAAACATATTATTTCATGTGTCAAACGAATGAATTACTACCTAAACCTTGAACTGGAATTTTCATAATTATATCTGCAAATCATTTGCGAAGCGGCATCGACGGATGATGCTTCGGAAATGAAGATAGTACGACGTGTCCGAGGAAAAGTTTTGTTATTTGAAGGTTTCCAATATTATTTTCATGCCAAACATGAAAATGGTAACTAATACAGTTACCATTTTTACCATTGGACATGCTAAAATTTTAAAAATCCTGAAAAATGTACCGGAACTGTTACGGTAGGTATGTTTATTTGTTATACGGCAGGTATGTTTATTTTTTATACGGATTAGGTTTGCGTTTGACCACGATCTCACCTGATAGTAAGTGACAATGCGTTGTAGGATTGAGCACGCTTACCTAGAAGATACCACTTAATCACTCGAAACTTAAATACTACCAGAATATAACTTTTGGGGGCTTCGGTAAACAGTTCCAACCCTTGGCAGTACCTATGCATCATAAATGTGGAAGCAACATCTATCCATGTGAAATAATCACTCGTTTGAGTTTGTTTTAATAATCCTCATTCAAGTCATTTCACTTGTTTCATTCAAGGTGTTCACCTACTGTGAACTTAACATAACTGCAAAACAGCCTGATATAAGCATATCAGCATCATGCTGCTTGCCTATAATTCCATAAATAAGTCAGAGTAAGAAAAATGTCGATCCCAAGTTCGTACTGAACTCTAGAACTTTTTTTCTATAGATACTAAATGTCAAAAATGTAACTACGTGGAATATCTTTACTTTTCTTTAATAGTACTAAAGATACAAAGTTGTATCACTAGTTCCATAAGTATCGGTTGACAATTACGGGGGAATATCTTCACTTTTCTTTAATGGTACTAAGGATACAAAGTTGTGTCATTTGTACCATCAATGGTACAAATCAATGGTACTACTGACATTAAGGCGCACCCACACGGTGAATCCATGGAATGCTAAGAAGTTCGTCACGTCTCTAGGTATTTTATACCACAAAGCTCCATATTAAGCCCCCTAAACACACTGGCTCAGTGGAGGCCAACGCGAGTGTCGACAAAACGGCACGAGAAGAAAGATAGCATCCACACACTGGCCCAGCGCAGGCCAACGCGAGCGCCGACAAAACGACACGAGACAAAACGTAGCATCCACACACTGGCCGAGCGCAGGCAAAAGCGAGGTAGCCCAATAGGAGAATAGGACTCTACTCGCCGAGCGTCTTTGTTTTGTGCACAAAAACCGACACCGGTCACGAGAGACGAGTCGAGGCAAAGCAGCCCTATACACACTGGCCACTTGCCGTCACTCGGCCAGCTAGGCGAGCGACGCGAGTGATCACAAAACGACCCTCCACACACTGGCGTTGGCCTCCACTGGGCCAGTGTGTATAGGTGGCTTTATGTACAATCTTATTTTTAGGCAATTTTGGTACCTGTGCTTATAAATACTTATACTACGATATATATCACAATATCAGATGTATTTATTTAATTCAAAAAAATAACTATCTTCGATATTGAAAATGAAAACCAATCTGCTTGTAATTTTATCACGACACAGCTAAAACAAGTTGTATCCATACTGGTGAGACTGTCTAACCTGCCCCTTCCTCCTTCACCCCGCTGCCCGCCCGCCGCCAGTTTCGCTCGATTCCCGTGAAGAGTGGACGACTGTGTGTTTTATTGTCGCATTACTCTCGGTCTTATCCTTTGTCCTGGAAAAAACCGGGAGCAAAGAAAATTAACACGCAAACAGTTCAATTCCTAAGTCGTAAACTAACCATTAGATATTCACTCTGATTGATCATTGATATCCCGGCGTTCCTTGTGTTGTTCTGTGATTCCCGTATTGTCGTTCGAGCATGAATAATAAAGAAGTAACCGGTGATATTATCGTGTGTCAATCGGGAGAGTGGTGACAGGAGAGTGGGAGAGTGGTCGCCGGCGGTGTGTGATGCCGTCGCGTCTGCGGTGACGACTCGGTTGGATGGCGGCTGTAAGCGGCCCCGCGCGGCACTCTCGCGTCTCCATGAGTGTGTCGATGTCCCTGATGCAGGGTACGCAGAGCGCGCCGCAGGGAGCCATCCTGGCGGCCGCGGCGCCCTACTACCAAGCGCCGGCCATCCCGACGGATGTGCAGCCCGACCGCCCCATCGGCTACGGCGCCTTCGGTGTTGTTTGGTGAGCATACTTGTTTGTAAATAAGATCTATACAAATACCTACCCACGGCACGATATAACCGATGATAATTGTTACGTTTTGACGACAGCCTAATTTTCGTAACAAAACGTTGCAGTTTACCATAGCAACCAGTTCTAATGATGCCTGCTGACGGTATAGAAAATTGTTATTTAATACTTAAATAAAATTTCCTGAAATATACAGCAGTTAGAATGCACAGGGTTATGAAGATTTTTTTCAGTCCAATCTTTATTACTGCAGAACTTATAAAGTACATAATTGAACCAATTCACAAACTCAGCCACTCTAAATAATAATCAGTAATAATGGATTAGACAATTAATAGCTAAAACAAGTTACAATTAGGTTAACAAACAGGTTAGCTACATTTTTAATTTACAGTTGCTTAATAAATAATAATTTTATACATTTACAAAATAGCTAGTTATTGAGTAAGGTCATTTTTAATTTAATTTCACCTTTGCGACATAGACAAACTGTTTGCACTTTGACTTCACAGTAACTTTTATTTATATTGGGATCCATTGTAGCCACTACTGAGTACGGAACTTTGGGCTAGGTCAGAAAGCATAATACCCCACTTACCTAAACTTAACTCTAATTACAATTATGTAGAGATAACCTTAATATTTTCCGAAGCAGCATACCTGAGAGCCATCCACATACTTACATAGTCACTTAGATTTCAGTACCTACTTCACCCAAATCGTCATCAAATCAGTCCCTAATAATAGAGAACAAAGACACAGAATAGAGATTTAAGCATTATTGGTATGAAATATCAATAGGCATGCATTTTTGAGCAAGCCTCTTCACCTTTGACCTTGATTATGCTGTTCACCCTTGAGTCAAGGTCAATAATTGTTTCATATTTTTTTAAACTATCCCAAACAAAACTAAGTTAATTTTCTCAAAAATAAATAATTACCTAAATGGATTTGGTAATTAATAACTTATTAAGTATATTTGAAAGTAACATATCGCGATCAGGCTGAATTGCTTTTATGGGTGGGTGTGTTGTGCTTACTATCAGATGCAAGGCTTGCTCGATCCAATGCTCTATTTCATAGTAAAAAATATACCTACTGTATATTTTTTATTTAATTTATGATAGGTAGATGTGCAGCATAATATGCAGACATGTCTATTTCGGAGAGTATAGATAATTTTAATGTGTTATATTTATAATTCTTTATTATAAATATAACACATTATTTATATATTTATAAAATTATAATTCTCTATAAAAATAAAGATAGTGAGGAAAGATTACACCTCAATAAAAAAGTCCATACCAAATTGTGTTATGCAAAACAAAATTTCGCATAGAATGATCTAAAATACTACACTCTCAAGTTAGAACAATAACTATAGAATTTTAAAACAAGTTCAATGACACAAAGCCTGCGGTTGAAGTAAACCTACCGTTCTTTGTTCCTCGAATTACCTCATTGTTACTGGGATTACTGCTTACCTGCAGCTTTTTACAATCATCCTGAACTATTTATAGCTCGGTGAACTTTTATGGGTTGCCTTACTTGCAATCATTCTATTATTACAGGAATTGCAGTATGTGACATTTTATTTGCATAACTACCGGTCCGTCCTGGCTTTGCCTGTGGTACATAATAATAGTGGCCTATAGCTCTCAGGGATCACATACAGTATATCTAACAATGAAAGAATTTTTGAAATTGGTCCAGTAATTCCTAAGATTAGTGCATTTAGGTATACTAATAACCTCTTCAGTTTAATAATATTAGTCCCTATAGATAAATTACTAATTAATTAGATGTTCAGAATGAGTGAAAATAGATGGAGTGAATTTTCAATTTCATTGTACTATTATAGAAACTAGATTAGACAGTTCAATATTTTTTCCAGGTACCTACATTACATAGGTACTAAGTACTGTTATTGTAGTAAATTATCTATTTTGTGTTTTACCTACCACAATGCCTAAGGCCTTGTCCGTAGTTTGTTGATAGTTATAACGTGTGGAGAGTGGAGACAAAGTAAGTTGTAATGTGTAAACATTAATGTGTTCCAGCTTGAAGGGAAATAAATACCTATCTATTTCTGTAGTTTTAAGTATACTGTGGTCATAGTTTTAAAATTGTTGAGCTCCTTACTAATATTAAAGAATAGGAATGCTCATTTCATGTCAGTTAAGTACAATCAGAAAACTGTAAATATTTGCAAAATAGATACATAAATTTTCATTTAATTTTCATAGTTACCAACAAAATAAAATTTCATGAAAATCGATTCAGACGCTTTGGAATAGTTGGTACGATGTGAAACATCGAGCACGAGATTTTTATTTAATGTAAGTAGGTATGTATAAGATAATCCTACCTACCAAATACCTACATTATCATGATAATAGATGAATCCGTTTCGGAAAAATACGAAGAAACATTGCGACACGAGATTTTTACGTATAAGAGCACAGCCAGCTCTTGCTAATAGCTCTAATGGGCGAGCACTTCTGTAGCTGCCGACCTCCCAAACTAGGCAGCAGATGAACCCGTTTTCCCGGACGCAGAGCAATCGGCACCTAAGTGCTCCGATAAGTAAAGCACCCGCTGTATAACCCGACGCCATCGCTTTTACAGCTTCAAAACACGAGCTCGTTAACAAGAGAAAGCCCGATACCATTCCATCTCTTTTTATTTTTTAACTATCGGTTTTACTGCGAAGACTTACCCTCTTTTACAGCCCCGTTCCCGTTTTACGCGTACCTCTTATCGAATAGCGAAACCGGGGGGCTTTGTAAAAGTTTACATGTAAAGTTGGCCAGTTCGCCGGTCTAATCTACGCCAGTTGCTTTTTGTAAACACGTGGCTTTAACGTACTGGCGATGCGAATTCAATCTACCGGGGCTCGATTTAAGAGCGGTTTTCAATATTCATACGCAGCGATTGAATGCACATGCGTCTCGACCGCTCGAAATCATACGATTCTCGGCTTTATTGCATCGGCTTTGCCTTGCCTTTGACACGACCGGTTGGCTTAATATCAAAATGAATGCAACGGACGTATACAACGCATATGCGATAGTGAACTCTGTGGTGAAGGTTTTAAAGCTAGTTTCGAGGGAAGATAGTTGCGGTTAAGTAGTGCAGCGTTGTGAGGGTAGCGGTTTAAGTACGGGTGGATGCTTTGTGCAGAGCCGTGCGTAGGTAGGGCCCTCATGCATGGCTCTGCGTCGATTGTGTGTGAACGACCGCGATGAGGGGAGCGCCTGATTATTCCGAGACCGCGTCGATCGGCGTTCGAGAGCCCTAACACAGTCCAGGCAACATACACATGCAAAATAAAACACACGACTACAGATAAGGACGAAACATAAAAAAAAATCAAAAGACTACCATCAAATTTTCAGTCCTTTGTTAATTCATATTTGAACACAAAGACTAAAGAATGGTCTCAGACAATGCGATTTCACTCCGCTTGCTCAAGTTGCATGAAATGACTTTCATCATACCCTGATGTTGAGATGACGAGCGCTATTGTCATAATCTTAGCGCTAAAAATAACCTGCGACGTAGAAAGCTGTGAAACCATAAGCACTTTGCTTTACAATGCGCATAATCATTGGCGTAAACGCAAACTTTTGCCTAGATATTACTCTACAGCTCTACACTTCGGTACAAGTAGAGCAACGAGCAAATAAAAAATCACCAGTTATACTGCTTGCAACCAGTGATTTGCAAATATGATTGTGCTGTAGTTTGTAGGACAATGTTTCCACAATATGTAATACACTCCTCCTAAAATTTTGGTCATTTTCAAAAAAATGCCTATATCTGGACTATGGAAGTCGGGAAGCAAAACGCTGCGTCTAATTTTGGGGAATACCACAACACAAATATGATACATACTACTTACTACCAAACAAGATTGAAATCTTTTGAAAATATTTGCAGCATTGTAATCGGACCTTTTCCGATAAAATCTGACACTTTGAACTTAAGTCTTAACTTACCATAATACTTATAGTCAATCCCATAAACTAGCAGCATCACTGATAATCCAGAACTTCGACTTGATAACAAAAATAAGTAAAGTATTTACACGTGCCAGCGTTGATCTATCTTTGTACACATCAGCGGCAAGACTTGGAGTCAAGTTAAACGCACGTGTTTTGTTTTCGGTAACGCGAATCGCCCGGTGGCGATGCAACGTTTTGCGACCGTTTTTATAAAAGTCGACTGGTTACCGATTTCTTCGAATCGATAAGGATACCGTTACGAGGTTGTTCGCACTTCAGTTCTCAGGGAAAGTGCACAGTCAACTGTAAACACTCGACTAAATGCCGTTTGGAACGGTCTAGAATTTGTCACTTGTCTTTCTTCGTTTAAGTACATACTTGTTACTATTTTTTAACCTATCTCAACAAAATCAACTTGCAAAATGAGGAATTTCAAGATTGATACAAACAGACAAACCAAAGATAGTTCTCGATTTCGTCAGTGCTTCATTTTGTGAAGTTTTAGCAAACTTCCTTTTTTGCCACTGGCTGCTTTGCAAGTTGTGGGATAATCTACCTGCCTTTAAGCCTTTGCACCACGTTTCAAAGAACATTTTATAAAGGGTATCTTTAAGCGCCTCTCTGGATTGGCAACGCGGCATCGATATTTTTAATGTTGCAAACGTCCATAAACGGCGTTTACCACTCACCATCAGGTGTGCCGCTTTAAATGTAATGTCTAAAAGAACTGTAGTATAATAACTTTGACGTAGTTATGAGAGGTTTGCGTTAATCACCGCAAAATTACTTATCGGGTTTTTATCGGATACATTTCGGAAAGTGAGCAGCTCATATACCTACATGACTTTGCCCTTTTTTCTGTCCGATTGGCCGTAGCCCGGAAAAACGAGATCGTGTCATGGTGGACGTTCTAAATAATCGAACATAGAGGTTTGACTCCACTTTCATGAAATGAACATCTACATTTTGGAATGCGTTGCTTGAATGAGTCTTACTTATTTTCTTATGGATCTGGATGTGTTCAAATCTTAGAATGAGTTGGTTTCTTCTAGGTTAACGTATTATCATGGACCGAACCGTCGCTTAACATCAGGCGTGTTGGCGAACTGCAAACCTATTAACAACAAAAAAAGCTCTACATTTCTATCATGACTACTGCATCTATCCACTGCTGATATCATTATAGTTACATAGTATGGTCCCGTGTCTAAAGTTCCGTGTTCCGTGCAACCTTTAAGACCACAGCGACAGTAGTTACAGTAGGTAAGTTAATTGCAAGGGTGAGGCTGATTGATCGAGGCTGGGTAGGGCTACGCTCCCAGACTCCACCCTGTTGCCGCGCGGGTCGGGTCTAATTGCGCCAGTCGAAAAACTGGATCCATGGTCGAATCTGACCTTTACGTACATAAAAGCTCAAGATAAAATATATGTGAGAAGTTTTGTAGGAATCTTTTTGTCGTGAATAAAACCAACAAGTTTGATCCTCGATCGCTTGTTGATTTACCACAATGAGGTCGATGATGAAATGGTATTTTGATTATGTGGACTTAATTGATGGTTATTATGGTATAGTGTACCCAAAAATAGGGCAATAATTGCATAAAACGAGTTTGTCGTCGACCAAACTTCTGGTAATTAATTTTTAATTAGTTTATTAATAAAACAAATTACATCCAACTAATATACTTAATGAATGTTTAATTTTCGTTAGTTTTGTTACTCAATCACGTCAGAACTTCGGAACGGATCTGATCAGGTTGACATTTGGAATATTTACAGTTAGATAACAATCTATAATAACACGTAGGCTATTTGTTATCATGGGAAAACAACGAGAACGGGGATACGGACGGAACTGCCTAAGATGTATTATTATACTCTGCAAAGAGTGCTACCGCTACAATTAAACCCCTTAATAAACGTTTGTAGATGGATGTCTATCCATCATAATGATGTAGGTATTAGGATTATATTTACGGTGTATATTATTTGTGCTAGCTATTCATATTTACAAGCTTTGCTAAGTTTGGGGCTAGAAAGTGTTATGCGAAAGATGTCCATCAACATTTACTTATTTATTTTCACATTCGTTTAATATTGTTTACTGTAAGATTCATTTGAAAAGTCGTAGCTGTGGCAATCTCTACAATTAACGGCAATGTAAACTTTGAAGAACCTCGGTCGAAAATTGTATTTTCTGTGTTCTCCGGTTGAAAGTCACATACACCGTACCTGCGTGTTGTGATATAATTATTGCTGTAGCCCGCATCCCCGCGGTGGCTCGAGGCGTACTATAATACCCTCGGTCCTACCTGCCATGCTGTGCCGTTTGGGTACAAAGTATCTTGTTACCTGACCACGGTTTATAAAAGACAGGATGTGCCCATCTGAAGTCGGGTTTTCTTATGTCTAGAAGAATAGACAATGAAGTGGGCTCGCAATTCAGTACCTATATATTAAAACATTACCGACGCCCGAGATTTTACCTGCACAGTTCTCGCTTCAGTCAGACTAACATAAATTTGTTCCAAATTTCAACCTGCCTGAAACGTAAAATCATGGACATTCATCATTAGTGCATTCTTCCAATCCTCACTTACGGCGCATAAACGTGCTTTTTAAATAGGGATCAGAAAAATACATTCGGGGTTTGCCAACGCGCTATGGAACGCAGTATCCTAGCCTCTCAGATCGGATTAGGAATACAACGCTTCGCTCAAAAACCAAAATCACCGACGTTTGCTTTAAAGCTGGCCAATTAAAAGGCTGGGGAGGACAAGTTTGCCGAATGCCGGAACACAAATGGGCAAAATCTCGCCTGTTTGGGGTCCAACATCTAAACGATTTCCGGGTCGACCCAGACAAAAATCGGGCTATCTGGAAGGCGGGAAGAGAGGCTTTTGGCCAGCAGTGGGACAATCTAGACCAATAATGAGGCCAAACAGAAACAATACGATCGATTGTTAGGATTCAAAGAAGTGTAGTACATAAATATCCACGGACAGCAGTAAAATAGTTGCGTTATGAATTCGTCTAATTTTATTGCATCGATTGGTTTCAGCCATCATCCGGGATATAAATGGTTTACACTTTACAGTAATCGATTTACAGTTGGCGATGATAGATTTGACGAATAAACTTTCAAAAAAGATTTAGTAGATACTTTATTGTATTATATTATACAATATGGTACAATCCTCAAAAAAACTAAGTAGCCCGTTAGTTAGATTGCCAAAAAATATTGTACACGTATTTTTTCTTTTGTTTCACAAACAAAAAATGACGAAAATACAGCGCTTCGAAGTTTCGTGTGACGTCACTTGTGAGTACGATTTTTACTCACGAGTGACGTCGCGACCCCCCACTCTCAAAGTTTGATGGTCTATATCTTTGACGATTTATAATATTATGAAAAAACAAAAAATACGTGTCCAATATTTTTCCATGATCTAGCTGACGGACTAATTAGGATGGTGTATTTTTGACCCAGTCCGGTACCCTATTCAAAACAAAAACATTTATTTATACACCAGGAGACATAAAAAAAACTAGTGTTGCAACCGGAGGCCTTATCACTAAATGCCATCTATTTCTACTACAAAGAAGAGGTTTAATTTAATACGTCAGTATATTTCTTATCGATGTACCTACTCGTACATCGATTATTCGAAATCGCTTTAACCGATTTGGTTTTTTTTTATTTCAAAGTATGTATATTCTTTCCAGGTAGTCATCTATTTTAATTTGTCCGAAATCGGTCCAGCTGTTTTTGAAAAATGTAAAGATTCTATCGATGATACTATTTACTTTGAACATTTCAACGTTTGCTTCGAATCCTAGCTGTGTAGAGTCGGAGCAGGGCGTTTAGTTGGTCGTCCCTTATTTAGTTTCACAACATTTAGTATAGGTAATATCGAACACTCGAGGCCATTTTTAATTTGAAGTCGTTTTGGTTTTACAAAGAAAAATAGTAAAGTATAATTAATTATTATTACTTACTTAATAAATTTTGTTCAACGTTTTAACATTTTCCTCTTCGGAAATGACAGGATATAATGGAACATGAAACCATTGTTGTGTAAATTTAATAAAACCTTACGTTACTTATACATTTTACCTGAATTCCAGCAAATAAAGGCTTTAATACAAGTGAATTACGTATTAAACGGATCAACGGGCACCGGAATCCGCTATCTCTCTAAACATAAACATTTACCGTCGCTTGTGGCGCAAAAATACGAGTAACTGTTTTATTCCAACTTTTGCAATACTCTGAAATTCGCAAAACATCTCATTGGACTGGTTGACGTTTTTTTTTATTATTTTTATAGCATAGTGACGAGACGAGCAGGTCATGTGCCTGATGGTAAGCAACATGCCTGCCACATAACAGCACAGTAACACGCAGCTATTGGAACATGATAATCCAAATCATTACCTAGCACTGCACTGCGCTCGTCACCCAGAGATCTAAGATATTAAGTCTCTAAGCCCTGTAATTTCTCTGGAATCATTGCCCTTCAAACCGGAACACAGTAATGTTTGCACATTACTGCTTGGCGGTAGAATATTTGGCAAAGGTGTGGTACTTCCCCAGGCGGACTCTGCTAAGAGAGTCCTACCACTACTAAATATTTTGACCAAACGACAATTGGCAGCCATAGGAACTGCCGATAGAAGTAAAAACCTATAAATAACTCAGAATTTGATAGCTTACTTTGGAGACTGCGCGGGTAAAACCGGAGGGCGTGGCCAACGATTTTCGAATGCCAATTTTTTTTTCAAATCATTTCAAAATTACTATACTTACATACCTACTACTTTTTACTAAGAGTATAGATATAAGTTACTACATACATCAAAATGCCCTACATATAGAGACACCCTAGTTACAGACCCGGTTTTCCTTGCGAAATAATCATAGTTGAATGTTACAAACATACCTGCGCAGTTTATTTTATCTTGCTACTTTGTACCTACTGTACTTATTTGCGTATTATTCTACACAGATGTTACAGTTTTATCAACGTCTGTTTAGTGACTTTGTTTTATCGGCCATGTTCCCAAGCTGACGCAACACATTCGCTCTTATCATCCAACACTTACCTAGGTCAAGAAAGCATGACCAAAGTCAAGTGACATGCTCGAAGGCGCCAGCAGTCGCTGGCCGAACATTGCTAACCGCGTTTTTTAGTGTCAAGACTGATTTCACTGTGGCTGCCGTTTGTTTTAAGTGTTAGTATAATGAGTCGGTTGCAGAAGAAGAAAATAAATGAAAAAGAAACCAGTGGCACTCTTGGAGTGCCGAAAGCAGTGAAAACACTGTATTAAATTATTTACATACATACAAAATGTCTATACTTATTGTACAGAGGTGTCGGTAACGGGGAAAAGAGATATTATAGCTCATGGAAAGCGTTTGGCGACGATGATGCCAGTAGAATGATTTTTGGTCTCCCAAATAGTGCTCAACGCACATTTTAAGGAAGTTTTCATTACCCAACTGAAAGAAATACATAACCCTATGTTTTTCGCGCGTAGCTTGTAGAGGTATGTTTGTAAATTTCTTTATTTCCACGTATCTTTCAAACGGCTGGATGGATTTCGACAATTAAGATATCGTTAGGTTCGTCTCAATTACCCAAGTGTCCTTAGATACAATAGTATATTGTTGTATTCACAAATTTTTTTTATCTGTTTGTTTTTGCAGTCTGTTTTTTTATTATTTTAATTTTAGTATGGCGTTGTCACAAACAATATAAGTTTTTAGGGTTACGTAAAAACGGAACCGTCATGTCTGTCTGTCTGTCTGTCTGTCCGTCCGTCCGTCCGTATGTCACAGCCACTTTTTGCCGAAACTATGAGAACTACACTATTGAAACTTGGTAAGTAGATCTATGTATTCTGTAAAACGCATTAAGATTTTTACAAAAAAAAAAAAATTACGGTTGCCCCCCATACTTAGAACTTAGAACTGAAGCTCAAAAACATTTTTTTTCATCAAACCTACACGTGTGGGATGACTATCGATAGGTCTTCAAAAATGATGTTGGGGTTTCTAATATAGTTTTTGTCTACACTGAATAATTTGCGCGAAAGACACTTCCAAAGTGGTAAAATGTGTCCCCCCCCTCTAACTTCTAAAATAAGAGAATGAAAAAACTAAAAAAAAATATATGATTTACATTACCATTACCATTTACATTACCATGCAAACTACCAACGAAAATTGGTTTGAACTCGATCTGATGAGTAGTTTTTTTTAGTAGGTACGTCATAATTATACATTATTATTAAAACTTCGATCAAAGTTACAACGAACTCAAAAAACTATGTACATTATCTTACTTGCTGCAACGGAACCCTTCATGGGCGAGTCCAACTCGCACTTGGCCACTTTATTTAACCTTGCCGCGTGTAAGTGTTATCAGTGATACGTACGTCTTCTGTATAGCTACAAATATACTGCTATTTCGCATGTCCCGGCGTTGTCAACCGACATACTACAATAGCATGTCGGTGACGCGATTCCATAAGATCTCCCTACCAAAAACTGCCAAACACGGCCATAGAAGTTTTCACTTCAATTTGAAGATTGTACACGTCTCGATTACAATTGTCACGGCCGATCGTACCATTAGCTCTATTGTGGCACCGATAGTTTGGTGCAAGGTTACAGACGGCCAAGCGTCATAGATAACGGAGCCTCGCGGTTCGATCACCGGCGACCTTGCGGGTGTGGGTGGGTGGGTGTGTACATCTGTGTATCGCTCTTTGCGAGATACCTTTCGGTGCTTCGGTGCACTCTTTAAGCCTCGACGCAAAAACAATGGGGTGCTATAAGCTTGAGTTGTCTGTATGTGTGTGGTCTGCCTGTGGCATTAAAGCTCTCGAACGGATGAAACGATTTTTTTTAACTGTTGGATAGTCCATTCATCCAGGAAGACTATATTATAACCTTACGTTACTATGAATAGAAGCAGAGCATGAATTAAGAATGTAACAAAAACGGGAAAAATATTTCTTTTTGAGAGCTTTCGTTGCGCGAGCGCTTACGTGCGCCGAAGTCCGTGACAGCATGTTTCTATCTTTTAAGGTTACATCATAACCTAAGCTAACCAAATATGTTCTAAATCTCGAGGAACCACGACCATTTTTCGATAGATGGCGTAGCAACGCGCAGGGTTCAACTAATAGTATAATTATATGTTTGTTACACTTGACCGCGACAATGCGAGCGTCGATGGAGCGTGATTATCTACGAATAATTTACTCTCGATTTGAAGACAAAATTTGTAATCGTCGCGAAAAACCCACTCAGGTAACGCATCCCACAACTTAGACGTTTATTATCACAAAAGTAGAGTCAAACTTCTTCGTTCGAGTGTTGAGAACGTCAACCATGAAACGACGATACGTAACGGTGTGTAAGTTTGTCTGTAGTACCGTAACTCCTGAACGGATGAACAGGTTTTGATATTTTTTATTAAAAAGATGAATTAGTAGGTGTTTTTCTTAGCTATTTTTCATCAAAATCGGTCCTAACGTTTCAAAGTTATCAGCACTTTTCTTAGTTGCGGTAGGAATCTTACACGCATAATGGGTAGATATTTGTTTTACTTGCAAACGTACGTGTGATACTAAAATTTTAAAGAATTTCTTGAGGTTTTTTATTTTAATGTAAAGGTACTTAGATCTCTCTATACAGTTAAGTACAAAACAAACAGTTTACGCCGGTATTTGTCCTAGGTTAGACTATTAGTTTTTGACTCTGTTTTCGCAGTCGAAATTTTCGAAGTTACGGTGAATTTTTTTTGTACCAATAATAGGTTTGCACCTGATCACCATCTCGCCTGATGTTAATCGACGATGCGGTCCTTGATAGAGCGTACTTACTTACCTAGAAGACGTTTCTTCTAGGAACGATACGAAACGACAATTCACTCTAGACTTGAACACACTTAGATTAAATCCAACCAACGTATTCCAAAGTTGAAATGTTGTTATTACGAAAGTGGAATTAAACCATTAAATTAAAAACAAATTACCCTCCTTAATTTGTTTTAAAATAAATTTACCTGTTTTCTCTCCGTAAACCAAATAAAAACGGGAAATCCTCTCGTAATTAAGAAAAAAAATCGGGACGACGCGACGCCAGTAGATCGCTTAAAGCACATAATCGTTTAATTCTCATTATTATATCCATTAAAATTTAAGCATCTATTGTCGTCTAATCATAATTTAAAATTAAATCTCAAACTAAGGTCATAATTACAATGTTTAACTTACCTATAGCTAAAATGTAGAAAAAAATATTATATTCGAATTGAAAATGTTTTGTTACTCGATGGGAGTCCCACTCTCCTTTGACTGGTTTATTTACCTGAGATTTAAATAAATAAATAAATATTGGTGGACAATTCACACACAACACCACCTGACCCCAAACTAAGCAAAGCGTATAGAAGTCATATACCCTGAAATTCGCGATGGAATTCTACTAGTTTTACAAATGCGAAAGTTTTTGGATGTTTGTTGCTCAATCAAGTCGGAACCTCTGAACGGGTTGAAAATTGGATTGAACACAGTTAGATTATAGTCTGGACAAGCACATAGGCTACGTTTTATCCCGAGAAATTGACGGGAGCGAGAACTACACGGCTAAAGCCACGGGTCGCTACTGGTTTAAAAAACATTTGGCTTCAGATTTTCTTAGTTACTTAGGTACGTACTCAGTAGTTGTGTACAAAATGTCTGTCGGATCCTATTACGAAGTTTACGATGTTATCAGTCTGTCTGGCGTCTGTCCCATCTATAAACAACTGTATCTCATGAACCGTAATAGGTAATCATTCAACATTCTACACAATAAGTTACTCTGATGGTATATTTTTACCGTTACCGTTTCTGGTAGTTTTTATAGTGGTAGGTATCTACGCAGAGTCCGCCTGGCGAAGTACCAGCCCTTGTTCAGTTATTCTACCGCCAAGCAGTATGTGCGAACATCGCTGTGTTCCGGTTTGAAGGTTAATGTTTCCAGAGAAATTGCAGGGTATATCGCCATATCTTTGGATGAAGAGTGCAGTACTAGATAGTAATTTGAATGTTTCATGTTCAAATTACTGCGTACCACTGTTATGTTATGGCAAAGCATGTTGCTCGTCACCAGGCACACGTTTTGCTTGTCCCGTCACTATGATTATTATTATTTACGAAATAAAAGTATACCAACGCACACACATTTAAAACATTACCTACAATGTCTTGAACATCGCCGCAAAGTTGTAAGTTTTCATCGCATAGTTTTCGGAGAGCATAAGTTAATACGATAGGTTTAGCTCGAAAAAGTGACATCTTTTCATCGTTGAATTTCCAAAGACTCAAATGAGGTTTGACTCCACGTTGTGATAAGAACGTCCAGATTGTACCCGTGTGGGGATTTCCCGATGGTTATATTCTTGGTGTCTTAAGAGGAGCTCCGGTTCACTCGAGAGTGAACCGGATGGTGGTCTAGTCATCATCATCAGCCGCAAGACGTCCACTGCTGAACATAGGCCTCCCCCCTAGATTTCCACAACGAACGGTCCCGCACAACCTGCAACCAGCGGTTTCCAGCGACCTTTGTCATGTGTCTCCATCTAGTGCAAACTTGGAATAGTAAAAGAAATGGTCTTCTGTTCGACTGCGTCTTGCGACTCGTTGCCAAGCAAAGTATAGCCCAACCAAAACTAGGGTTGTCCCGGGTTTGTCCTAGTTTAGAGGACATCCGGGGAGCGCCCGGGCGGGGTTTCATTTAGTCCGGGCGTCAACATTGTAAGGGGCCGCCCGAGACACACGCACTGTGCCCACACTCTGCTATCAACCAATAACCTAAATTCTACGTGATTTATAAAATTTTCCACTGTTTTTAATTACACTGATCATGATTTAAAAAGTCTGTTGTCATGCCCGGGTTCTGGGCTCAAAAACCCGGGGTTTTCACGCGCCTTGTCCTGGGTTGCCAAACTCTTAAGACATTTTTTGAAAATATTTATTGTTGTACATTTGACCACCATCTCGCCTGATGTTAAGCGACGATGCGGTCTACGACGGAGCGTGCTTACCTAAAAGAAGCCTATTAACTTTTCATTTGAAGACATGCCAACCCTAACCAAAATTCACGTGTAGGTACTTATTGGTACATGTGTACCGATGCAGCTAGCTAGTCCAGTTCCCGTTAGAAGCGGGTCATGACGAACGTAGCCGCGAGCCTGTGCTCGCTTATCGTGCGTACGTTATGTGAGTTGACATAATTTAATTGTTCGTTTCTAGGTTAGATAATGCACTGTCAGGCGGAACCGGTTACTTCGGAACCTGATGGCTACGGAATGCCGGCTAACTACAGATCTCATTTGAAATGGTTTCGATTTGCGTCGTGGAGTTTCGGGTTTTGAATTCAGTTCGAGGTTTATTCCCATTTATATTGTATCATTTGTAGATGTCAAGTGGAATGATGGATGAGACGAACAAGACATTGATAGTAAGCAACACGTCTGCCCATAACAATACAATGTCACACAGCTATTCGAACATGAAGAGTCCGATTCATTGCCTTACATTAATTACACTGCGCTGTAATTTCTCTGAAAACAAAGCCCTTCAGATAAGCACACAGTGATATTTGAATGTTACTGCTTGGCATTACATGGCAAAGGTGTAGTTAATGAATAGCATGCGCAAACATTACTGTGTTCCGGTTTGAAGGGTAATGTTTCCAGTGAAATCACAGGGCATAGAGATAAAGCATCTTATAAATATATTATATAATATCTGGGTGACGAGCGCAGTGCAGTTCTAGGTAGGTAATGATTTGGACTTATTTGGACTCTTCGCGTACCATTAGCTGCATGTTACCGTACTGTTATGTGGCAGGCATTTTGCTTACCATCAGGCACATGTCCTTCTCGTCTCTCTATACTATAAAAAAACAGATATCTCAAATCCTTTCGTTATGTATGTGTGTAGTCGCAGTTATATATGAATCCTCTGCCCGTTTCTTCAGAAACTAGTATCTAGCTAGACTGCGAGGCAAATAAGTGTAATACAAAGCCGACAGAGGCTTGTCATACTCAACGTTATGTACGGCATATCCGGTGGGGTGCGAGTTGCGGTTTTACTTAATTTTCCGACGAACCTCGCCTATTATAAACCTTGATGCGTGACTAACAGTTATACCCAGGTATATCTTCGTTGATTCATGATAAGCTCATAGCTTGTAAGTTACAAATGCCGTAGGTAGTTATTTTCATATCTCCATCACTTCTAATTGGTATTCAGAGGTTAAGTATTTTTGGCACTTATAATCGAGGTACACGAGGCTAGTTTTTTAAGCTGAGATAGCAAGCTAGTGCTAGTAAGCAAGCAAGCTAGTACTTCTAGCTACGTGTAGACATAACTATCGCGTAGCGAAAACTGACGTGGTGATAACACATTTTAAAACAAAGTACCTGGGTGACCGAGCTTTGCTCGGTTTAAATACTAAATATGCTTAGATAGGTACCTACAGATAAAAGACTCCAAGAAAAAGATTTTCTTAAAAAAAACGAATTGAAAAAAAAAAGAGAACCCGTCTGGATTCGAACCCGGAGCTCCTAATTCGTGACCAAATGAGCGCCCGACTTCCCGTCTGAGCTAATTATGCTGTCGCGTCACGCGGCGAAATTTACCTTCACATTCTAATGTCTAATGTGACAGTTTTTCATTGTCTAAAAACGCGCACAATATGCGTTTTTTTTTAATAAAACCTAGTTAGATCGATTTATCGTCCCCGCAATCCCCTGCATACTTAATTTCATGCAAATCCGTCGAGCCGTTTCCGAGATTCAGATTCTATATATATATATATATACATATTTATATAGGTACAAGAATTGCTCGTTTAAAGGTATAAGATACACGGGTAATTCACGTATAAAATAGTCAGAACAGTCCGACTCGAGTTTCGATCGCGTCCGGCGATCTTCTTCAAGGCGAGTGCGCGCGCATGTTCGCAGCTCGATTAGGACATGAAGCACATGAAGAAGATCGCCGGACGCGATCGAAACTCGAGTCGGACTGTTCTGACTATTTTATACGTGAGTTACCCGTGTATTTGTTTTAAAATATTGTGTAGCGTTGTTTACACGAAGCTAGAAGTACTAGCTTGCTAGCTTACTAACACTAGCTTGCTATCCTAGCTTAGAAAACTAGCCTCGTGTACCTCGAGCATAAGTTCCAAAGATACCTTAACCAATATGTTTCAAGAAATGTCGTTCGCGGATATGTATCAGGCGCCAACTCGCACTTAGCCAGCGCGGTAAATTAAAACATTCTTACTTTGTAAGAAAAGGCTCCAAGTAACTGCAGTTCGAACATAAAAGTCTGATGTTTATGCCTTGTACTATACTCGTAAAGCTGAATCAATTGATTAAATTAAATTTGTAATTTGTACACTTACCTAGCTTACCTGAGGATCTGGCCGTGTAAGCTAGAACTTTATTTTCATTTCAAGTCCAAAGCCTATTTGACGGCTTACGCTCGATTTAAGACAAACAATATAATTTTAAATTTCCGAATACGAGTAAATAAAAACAAGATTCCCTCGAAGTTAGTTCTAAAACATTTGATACTACAATAAGTGAGAGAGAATGAACTCAAGCGAACTTGGAAATAATCATCCATGGATAAAATCTAAGTAAAGAACCATTGTTTTTAGCGCAACAGCCTTCGTTTTCGTCCTATTTCGGTTCGCTATAACACTTTGTAATCATGGGGCTATTGTTCATTGCTTAATCTTGATGGCCGTTTCATTTATTTGAATTGTTGGCGAAGTAAAAACCTTTTCTTATCGAAGTAGGTCAGCTAAAGTTAAGCTGTATACTAAACCCTAGAACGTAAAAAGAAATATTTTTTAGAACAAGCAATGGTTAGTGTGAAACCAGTACGAGTCGGACTCTTGTTCCGACGGTTCCGTACCATAACTTATATTATTTATAAGATTACGGATCCCTTCGAAATTATTACCATGCTCTCGACTCGCAGTTGGCCAGTTTTGTAAGTTTTGTATTTTTGTAAGTCAATACATATAAAAGTAATGAATCACTTGAGCCCCAAGAGGCCAAATTTGGGCAAAACCGGTTTTAGGACTTTAAAACCTTATTTTTTCATGATAAACATACTCGATTATTAGTTTATTTTGATGCCTAAGAGATAGGTGATAGTATTTATCAGTACATTGTCGTTTACAGACACACAAAATGTGGTTTCATGTTTTAGTTATGATTTTTTGTGTGACGTCACGACGCCGGCCGCGTCGCGAGTCGGGCTTATAAACATAGGTCGAACCTTTTTTCACATGACATCATCTAGCTTCAAACTAAGCAAAGCCAGATAAGATAGCTGATCATAATACATATACATTTAAAACTTCAATTACACGTTTATGATTTACTAGTAGTGCCCACGCGGTGTTACCCGCGAATTCCCGTTTCCGTTGTTTTTCCGGGATAAAAAAAGCCTATGAGTTCTTCCAGACTATAATCGTATATGTGATTCCAAATTTCAGCCCGATCCGTTCATATGTTAGGACGTGATTGAGCAACAAACATCCATACATTGACATTTATAATATTAGTAAGTAGGATGATAAATAAAAACACTCAAGACTCGGAACAAACGGTTTATTCCCCACGGCACTACCAAGCTGCACTACTGGTAGTGTCGTGTGGATTTTTTTTTCCCTTCTGCACTACTGGCCAGTAGTGCCGTGGGGAATTTTTTAATGTCTTACATCTTCATTCCCTTCTACACTACTGGGTACAAAAACGTTTTACCAATAGTGCGGTAGGGAATATTTCTGCACTACCACCACATTTAATCAGTCCTAACAACACATATTATGTCAAAATTTCAATTATTTACTCATGAAGGTTCCAAAGATACAGCTCAAAGTAGATTGTAGAGCCAAACACTGAGCTACAGTAATAGGGTCTCGTCTTTTACACGGAACTCTAAAAACGAAGGCTGGCAATCCACACCGTACAATCCCTTTGAATTAGCCGACAACCGGAAAAAAAACATTGGGAAATTTTAAGTCTTTGAGTGATTAGGAATTGTCTCTTGGAGTTTTGGAGTAGAAACAAAGATTATATTCATTTTGATGTTACATTGTACGTAAAATACTCAGAGCTGCATGCCTCAGTTAGCAGGACCTCATTGGCAACATCATGAATTGGCTAGTATGGTGAATTATGACCTTTTCTCTTTCCTTGTTAAATAAAACTCAGAGTCCAAACAGTGGAAGCTGGAAGTGGGCTACCTCACGCTATTTGAATATGAAATATAATGAATATCATTCAACGTTACATAATGGGAAAAGCTTTGTTTATAAGTCATTTTTAGTATATGGTAAACATTTAGTAAGTTGTTCCCTAATAATTAATCGTTGTCGTTGTCCAGTTAGTATACCTGAGACTTAGATACTTGTATTTTCAGATTAGGGTTATGGACTTTGTGCATTCTGTGGTAGTACAAAGTGCGGTATCAGAACACGGAAATAATCTTAGCAAAAATGCGAAATGCTATTAGTAAATAAATAATATTTTAGCTTAAATGTGTGTAATTATTAGATTGGCTGCTAAGTTTGATTGATTACATTGCTGTAATCGAGTAGTTACTGCAAAGTCAGCCATTAACCGTTTTTGCGCCATCACCGCAGCGAACGGTGTCGTGTCGTGAGAATTACCATGATTGACTGTTGTTCGATTAACGTTTGTTACTTCTATTAATTTGGGACATTATTTAAAGGTTTTGGTGTCTTGTTCAAGCTATGCGAGAGAGCTGTGCCCTACGGTTTCACCGGTCGATGTTTCACAGCCTATCTAAACCTAACTAAAAAAAAACTTCGCTATGAATTAGACTACTAAATGTAAATTTATATTTTTTGCCAATAATAGGAGCTCCCGGAAGGAAACTACTATCCCTCTAATATTACAAATGCCAAAGTTTGGAAGTTTGTTGCTCAATCACATCGTTATTGACACAGATCGCGCTGAATTTTGACACATAGTTAAATTAATTATAGTCTGGAACAACATTGCCTACTTTTTATTACGTAAAAGTAACGGGAACTATGCGGATAAAACCGCGGAGCGCTGCTAATAAATTAATAAATAATAGTGGTGGACATTTCTCACAAATTTGCTGATATTATAATAATAGATACTAATATAATCTTAAATTCAAACTCATGATCATGAAAAAACATAAACTAAACATTTCAATTGGGGGCCTTATCTCTTAAATCGACGTCTTCCAGGAAACCATGCTATGGATAGTATTTTAATACTCTGAGTATCCATAGCATCCCCTCCCTTATGGTATCGCCTAAATAAAATGAGAAACAACAAATTAAAAAACAAGCCTAAGCATAAAAATGGTTCAAAGAAACAAACTTTTCGTTTCATTTTATGTAAAACCTTGAGAATTCTTGTTACATTATTATTTTGTTTTTAAAATGTAATATGGGCCCAGTAGCCAGTACCCATTTAAATGTTAAAGTAAGAAAATACGGTTTTATCCTTAGAGTTGTGACTGCATAAAGTACCGCAAATAAATAGGTACTAAAGTTCATATATTATATATTTCCAAAATACGTACTATTCACATATCTTCCACAAACGCTGTCGATATTATAATGGGCACGTTTTTGTTCTAACATATAATTGAATAGAAAAGCCATGTTTTAACATGGCTTTTCTATTCATATCTCTTTAATTTTGAAGCGAAAATATGAGAGAGATCAATATTAAAGGGCAAATTATTTTTATAGGCCACCAGGCTATACCTGAAGTTATTGAAAACCCAATGGCGCGATCATCTCCGTTAGAAGCCAAACAAAATATATATACTGAATTTTAAAAATAAAAGTTTTTGCCCAGTTCGTCAAACATTCCCAAAAATAATATTAAGTTACATGTGGATGGATGAACATCCGAATGTTATTGCTACTGGTATAACGGGTATTTGTACGTCTCGTTTTTTAAAATTTTGTAGAATATTCAGCCAATATTTCAACATGCAACCGAACATAAGTCAGCCTTTATCTAGATTTATGTAGGACACTTTGGATATTATTTGAGTTATCATTAACACTCCAAACTATGAGAAAAGTTACTTGCAAGCCTAATATTTAAATGGAATTTGCTTTTTTTATGTGCATTTCTATTTATTTAATCATATGTCTAGTCGTATTAATTGACTCTTATTTCCTGTTCACACAAATTAATTTTATTTTGATTAACATCATCTCGGTTGTCTTGTAACGCGACTTACATTTTAAATCCTTATTAACTCATTATATTACTACTACTACTTACACCTACTTGATCCTACTTCTCTTTTCCACCTTAAGGTTGCCTGGAAGAGATCGCTATTAGCGATAAGGCCGCCATCTGTCGCTTAGTGGGCCTTTAAGTGTTTAACCTGTTTCAATTTGTGCATTATTGTTATTTTGGTGTGTTCAATAAAGTGTATTTATCTATACTACATATATTATAATATACAAATATTGGTGTAAATTATATTAACAGCATGTATATATTTTTTTATAAACATGCTGTTAATGTAATGATAAGTAATGTGGTTCTCACATGGGGTTGAAGTTTATTGTGGTCAGTTAAGTCTGACTCACGTTTTAACCGCATTTCAGTCAGTTTGGCGAATTTGAATCAAGCTTGAGCGACCATTAATGAAACATGTTGATAAAAATTGTTTTATACTCTATAACTACCGTTTTTTTTCGAGTGCTCTAGCAAATATGCAAAACTCGTGGCGCCAAAACTCGTCCACATGTCACGCAACATTGTCGATGTGTATATAAATGTGGTTATTAGTTTTTACCGAATACGCCGCAAGATACGCCCTAGAGGTGTCCCCGATATTACCCTCTTATCTGCCCCCAAGCCGCGAGTGGCGGCCCGTGACGTCACCGCGCCACGTTTGCATATTGACTAGTTGGCATCTTTCGTTTGTGTGAAATGGTTTGATGCCAGAATATTCTACATTAGTATGTTTTTTTTGCGGACTAAGAATTTGGTCAGAAATAATTACATTTAAAAATAATCCTGTATATCGATAGCGATGGTTACCAACGACCTGTTACCTAGTTTGTTTTATGTGTGGTGTTTCTATAATATGGGTATTGTAAGTCGGTATATATTACAAATTATGTAAAATCTTAATATATAAATATTATTAGGCGTTGTTAGACGTTATTTGACCGCGATTGACTTCTAAACCATTTAACTAATTTTAATCAAATTTACACACCGTGTGCATTTAGATCCAACTTGAGAGATACGATAGTTTTTATTCCGATTAATGGTATTTTTATGACAATATCCGAGCGAAGACGGAACGAGCTGCTAGATACACAAAAATTAAATTTCCATGCAAAAAAATAAAGTGTGCAAAAAATTCATCAAGGAGTGATCTCGTCATTCACCTGCCCTTATCCCACTTTATGTGCAGGGTACGTCATATCTGGGTTAAAACAGATAATTTGGTGTAAAATAAACTAAATTTCAAACAAAGATTCTCCCAACCTTATTGTAATGTCAGTCTGGCGAAAGCTTTGTTCACGCATAATAGGGCGCCTTAATACCTACTATCCGGAGCATGAAGAGGCGTAGGTGGACATCTATTTAAAACCACCAAAGTAGGGTAAATGTTACGTGCTCAGAAAATATCGCGTTGACATTGGCCCAGCTATCGCCTATTTTAGCATAATGTCAACTGACACACAGACAACGTGCATTATGTTATGTACATATTAAACGTTTGCTGAATTCATTATGAATTTCATATTAATAACTTCTTCTTCGACACAGGTTACACACTTACACAGGTTTCATGACGTGTTCAGTTCGAAGGGGAGAGATAGTTATTCATGGATACTTTTTCACACAACACAGTCTAGTGTCATACTAAGCAAAGCGTGTATGTGAGTCAGACATCAGATAATCCACACACACACACATAATATATATATTTAAATAGTCATACTTGTGTTACTTAGAAACATCCAGTCACATTAACAAACATCCGTATTTATCACAAAAAATATTTGACCTGGCTGGGAATCGAACTCACGACCAAAGAGTCTGTGAACAGACTATAGAGAGTCGATAGTGATCGACTGAGCTATGAAATTAGTTAAACTGCTCTATAAATAGGACATTAACATTTTGTGTGTATGGATGTCATTACTCTTTCATACAAAACCTAGTGGTTTCGTCCGAGTGATATTTGGTACAGGTATCCCCTACTAATATTATAAAAATGTCCAAGTTTGAATGAGTGTTACTCATTAAATCGGGTTGATAATCTATTTAAAAGTAGCTTGTAGAGCAGTCTTGCTGCTACTTAAATAAATTTAATAATATGTTCATACTAAAGTATGAATTATACTTTAAATTTAATTTAATTTATGATAAAAGAGTCCAACGGCACGTTTTTTAATTTATTAGCTCATTTAACATTGTTATTGTGGTATATTTTGATATGTAAAATAATGTTTTATGAATAAATTTGATTACATCATTATAAGAATTCTCACGAAAGAAGAACGAAAAACTAAAATTCTTCTTTACTGAAAATCTGAATCAAATAGAGTTTGAGACGACGACGTAAAAATAATTAAATATTATTTTTAATGTTTTTTTGAAATTCACGTAACGTGAGAATGTTCAGTTAAAACCGAGGATCTGTGGAATGAAACAATGTCTGCGAGATTGGCTCCACGTCAAATGCTTTTGAACTGCGTACATCAGACGTGTCAGGGTTATCAAGACTTTTAATTAAGCAAGGCCAATGCTATCGGAGAAATGGAAGGCATCGGGGAGACCCGTTCCTAGCCGTGGAATATTTTATAATGAAATTAAATAATTTATTGTAGAAAACTGCACAGATTCATCATCATCATCATCAGCCCGTGTTCGTCCACTGCTGGACATAGGCCTCTCCTATATTTCGCCACTCAGCCCGATCCTCAGTTTTGCGTTTCCAACCGCCACCAGCCGCCTTTCGTATATCGTCACTCCATCTAGTCTCAGGGCGTCCTACACTACGTTTACCGATTCGCGGTCTCCACTCCAGAACCCGTCTACCCCAACGGTTATCGGGTCTGCGACAGATGTGACCGGCCCATTGCCACTTCAGTAGAAAACTGCACAGATTAGGATGATACAAATTTACGCCAGTACCTACTCAAAGACAGTTTTGTCCTCACGGACATACAAAAGTTCCACTTGGTCAATGTTTATTAAAAAAATAATATAATACTTAGGTACAAATAAATATCTGAAAAATATCATACAGCATCTTTCGAGTGTCATCCCAAAGTTGTCAGAATATTCGAATATACATATATTATGTATTCATTCAGTGAGTAAAATGTCTTGTCTAGCAGCCATCATTTCAAAACAATTTTAAATTTACCCAGAGAAAATGTCTTAAAACAAGCATGGCAAAACCCATAAAACCCAAAAAACTCTTTACAACTATGACATATTTAGTAAAAAAAAGTAACTAAACATCAAATCTATTACCGATACTGAGTAAATAGGTAGGTACCTATCTATAGACAACCAACATATTATGTAAAACCTTATATGACTACTCGAAACCGGGGGTACGACGGTAATTAAGCATAATTAGTTGTTTTTGAGCACATTTTGACAAATAAATAATTCTTAATTGCTTTGTTGATTATATCTTAACCTGGTTATTGATAACTACGACTAGTAATTTATTAAACAACAAGCAGGCCCTCCGGTTTTACCCGCGTAGTTTCCAAAGTAAGCTATTCTGAGTTCTAAGTTTTCACTTCTATCGATTCCAATGACTGACAATTTTATTTACTTTTATAGGTTTACATTTACTTGACTGCCATCTCGCCTATGCGGTCTACGATGGTTTTATTTAGAAGAAACCGATTCACTCTCGATTTGAAGACACAAAGATTGTAACCATCGCGGAAAACCCACTCGGGCAACGCAATCCACGCCCCTGACGTTCTTTTCATCGCGTGTTTAGCTTACACTAACACCTCCACACGTGTCTCATATTAGTCTACGCGGCCTACTAGTAATTGGCAAGTGTTTCTGGACGCGAGTTTCCCGTGCCTCGGGGTTCAATCAACCTCGCGATTTTGTTTATATTCGCGTGAACTCGACTAACGTGCCATTGACATTCGGATTTGCAGCCGCGATCGAAATAGCGCGCCATTATTAGATTATTACCTCGCATTATGAAATGCGATATTTTTGACGCCACTTACGTTTGTACTAAAGTTGATCTTTATCAGGCGGTGCAGAATACGTAATAGTTTCTGAGCATCGTAATTGGTTAGATTTCTAAGAAGGGACCACCGCAACGACTTTTGATATTTGAATATTTATTTTAAATTTATAGAAATGAATATGCAAGGTTTTCGTCAAAACAGCCTCGTTAAAAAGCAAATTGGATGTTTTTTTAGAATGCTGTTAAATCGCGCCTGATTATGTTTTGTATCATCTGTCGAAATGGGCGTATTACAAAGGTCATAAGGCCATCTTTGTTGTCCCATTTGACAGATGACCTATTATAATATTAGATGGTAACCTTTAAATGAACTTTTTACAACATGTATAAATCGTCATCTTATTATTCAATGCAGTTGTTATATTATAACGAATAACAAAAACATTTAAAATTGGTTTTATGTATAAACTTAAGTCCAGGGACTAGTGTGTCCCAACCTTCCTAGGATTCCCTGTCTTCGGCAGCTAGTTCTCCTCAAGGATGTCGATATAGGTTTGTGCTTTGGTGCGTGGTCAAGTGTATTTTGTCACTAACGGCTCGTCGAAAAAAATAATAATTGTGAAATCGACGTAAACGCTTTCACATGCATCTAGTGAAAAGCTATTATTAGCTATTTAGAAATACAAACAACAAATACTTCAATTTAATTTAAAAATGTCGGCTCGTACTGTCGTCCAGATAATATAAAACCATCCAATACCATCACCATCTGCCCTAGTTTACAATTTTAATGTACACCATTAAATTTCCGAAGCTGTAACAGGCTGAAATGGACGTTAAAATTTTAATTCTTCCGCGCCGTGCCCATTCGCGAGCGATATCGAAATACAATCTCTAGTTTACTGTTTGGTTTTCGATAAAGGCTGTTGACACAAAAAAAAAACGCACATGGTTTTGGGCTACGCTTTAGCCTATTTAAATATTTATTTGTTAACTAGTTGTGCTCCGCGGTTTCGCTCGTGGTTGTTCTATAGTCTATAGTCTTCCCTGTGAACTGTGTCAAAAGGTAAAAAAAAAAAATCGGCAGAACTGCCGATAGAAGTGAAAACTTATACTTAACTTAGAATTTGATAGCTTACCTTGGAAACTACACGGATGTAACCGGAGGGCGTGGCCTCGCCATCATGGCATGGCCATCTAGAAATGCGTCAGCATTTCCCATTGGCTCACGCATTTCAGCATTTCCCATTGGCTGACGTATTTCTAGATGCCCAATCGCCAAGGTCCCGAGTTTACCCGAAGATTTCTTATCATACCCGAGCGTGACGGTAGACATCAATTTACACCCCACGAAAAAATTGTCTAGGCGCGCCTAAAGAAGTTTTCACTTCAAAAATTGGCAGTCGTAGGAACTGCCGATAGAAATGATACTTTACTACTCAGAATTTGATAGCTCACTTTGGAAACTACGCGGGTGAAACCGGAGGGCGTGGCCATGAGCATGTCCGTCTAGAATGCTAGATGGTGCTATGGATGCTAGGCCAACGGCTATGGTCCCGAGTTTACCCGAAGATTTCTTATAATTCCCGAGACGCTAGAATTCATTTCACAGCCCACGAAAAAACTGTCTCTGGCGCGCCAAAAGAAGTTTTCACTTCAAAAAAGAAAAAACAAATTCGACTCTCGATGTTCTTAAGATTAGCGGGTCCAACCAAATACGCTCTTAGTCCTAAATAATGATATATACCGATTATTAATCCTACCACTATCTTATGTCTTATGTAATGTACTGTGGCACGTTTGTTCCTAGTAATAAACTCTTCGCTAAGTCGACCGATATTCACAAAAGTTGCCATTTTTGTGTGATTTGGTCCAACTTCAGAAACGGGATGATAGTTTTTATTTCGATTTGTGATGTTTCTACTGGCAATATCAAAGCAAAGCAAAGCCTGAGCGTTCTGCTAGCTATAAATAAAATACAATAACGAATTGTATGCATTACGTAATTATAATATCGGAAAATAAAATATCTATAACTTTAGATATTTTATTTAACATCAATACCAGGTTTGAACTTCCTTGTGTTTAATTCGGTTCAATTGTCCTTATAAACCATTATCGTCGTATGTATAAATAAATAGAAAGAACTCTTTTGCCAAGTCCATATAAGGAGTACCACACTTTGTGGTACCTACTCCTTTGTCGTAAGTCGTTATTCTTTAAACAAACATTGTGTGAACATTACTGTAATTCGATTTTAAAGACAATTACGACAAAGAAAGATTGTACGAGCGTAGTTACTGGACAGAGAATTAAATTCTCACGAATTAAATCCGGTTGACGGAAACGGTGCGGTTTTTGGCGGCAATTTTAACTCTTGCTGTGGTTCGGGGGGTATTCACAGTGACCAAGGAGGTCAATAATCTAAAATCTTAACGCACGCCATTATATCTTGAATTACGATTGCACAGGATTGTATCGAATCTTGGTAGTCAAGGTATACCGGTCAATACACGTGTTTACTTTATTTGTAATTGAATTCGCGAGTGAAATTCGTAAATCGGACCCCTATTGTGTACTTTAGTCTGCCATGGTCGCTTCATTACTCATAACGATATTGAAAAATTTGACATTGTTTAGATTAATGTGACATAATTTATTTAAATGTATCTGGGTGACGAGCGATGTGCAGTGCTTGGACTCTTCATGATCAAATAGCTGCGTGCTGTTATGGGCTTATTAGTCTAGACACAGTGTCCTGCTCGTTCACTCTATCTTACTAATATTATAAATGTGTAAGTTTGTATATATGGGTATTTGTTACTCTTTGAAACAAAAACTACTAAGATCTGGATGAAATTTTGTCATACATAGATAATAGTGAGAAATAACACAGTCTACTTTGTATTCGGAAACAACGCGAGTTGAACCGCGGGTTGCTACTAGTACGAGTACTATTCATTATTATTTATTACTAACCCACTGTGTGTAGCCCACTGTGGCTCAATGTTGAACAAAAGCCTCCTTACCCTCCTTCCATTTTTGTCTATCTCGAGTCAAAATAGTCCAGTCTTTAAGGTGTTCGTAGCCTAAAGTACTATAATATAAATCAAAAATACACAGCATGTTCCTGTTATACTTAACTGTACAATTTAAATCAGATACAGTGATGTTTCAAAGCATACTTTTTTTTTTTTTTTTTTTTTTTTTTTTTAACTTCTATAGGTTTACACTTGACCGCCATCTCGCCTGATGTTAAGCGACGATGCGGTCTACGATGGAACGTGTTTACCTAGAAATAACCGATTCACTCTCGATTTGAAGACACAAAGATTGTAACCATCGGGGAAAACCCACTCAGGCAACGTATTCCACAGCCTAGACGTTCTTATCACAAAAGTAGAGTCAAATCTCTTCGTTCGTGTCTTTGGAACATCAACCATGAAACGATGTCGCTTTTTCGAGCTACGAGCATTCCGATAGAAAAAAGGACAAGGTGGTATCAGATCATGCAAATCAGTCGCACACTCTCCGAAGTGTATCCGATAAAAAACCGATAGACTAGCAATTTTTCGGCGATGTTCAAGACTTTGAAGTCTTTTTCGCACAAGAGTGTCGTTACCTATGAGCCTTTTGGCACGTCTCTCGATCGATTCCAGAGCCTCCAGCTGATACTTAGCCGATCCATCCCAAAGGTGCGAACAGTACTCCATACAGGAGCGAATCTGTGCTTGATATAATGTAAGCAACTGTTCAGACTTGAAGTACCTTCGCACCTTTGAGAGGACACCTAGTTTTTTGGCAGCAAGTTTGGCCTTGGACTCGATATACGAGCCAAAGTTGAGCGTAGAGGTCAAAGTAACGCCCAAAAGCTCAAGACGGTCAGTAACCGGCACGGATACACCTCTAAAAGATGGAGTCAGTTGGAAGGGACTCCTTTTAGCGGAAAACAGACACGCCTGCGTTTTATTCTCGTTGAACTTGACCAGATTGGCATCGCCCCATTTAGACACCGCCTCAAGGGTCAAGCTCAAACGTTCAATCAGACTCTCTCTCTGTACCAGAGTTTGCGGCCCAGTGGCTCTCGCGCTAGACATGTAACTCTCTACGACGGTGCTATCGTCTGCGTACCCATAGATACCGGGCTTCAACAGATCGTTAATATGTAGCAGGAAGAGCGTCGCAGAGAGTACAGACCCTTGAGGGACTCCGGCATTGATAGCCATTTGATCCGACGAGCAGCCATCAATGACAACTCGTATGGATCGATCCCTCAAGAAGTCCGATATCCACGCAATGAACCCAGGAGACAAACCATAACTAGAAAGCTTGCTTATAAGGCCATCATGCCAAACCCTGTCAAAAGCCTTTGAGATATCCAGGGAGACTGCAAGTGCTTCCCCGTGTTTCTCAATAGCTTCACTCCAGATGTGAGTGACGTACGCTAGAATATCCCCTGTTCCCCTCGGTTGCAAATAGGCGACGCCGACAGAGGGAGGAGGAAATATGCCATAATTTCGGTGCCCGACAGTCTCCCAGGGGTTAACGGTAGGCCGTGTTTTGTTCTCTGCTTTCTGTGAAATTTATTGAATAGATATCGCAATTTGTACTTTTTAATTATTAAGTAGTCTGTTATAAACAAATATAATATTATAATTTTAATATCTGTTCGAACATATCAATGATTGATTTACTTCTGCCAAATAACTGAAAATCTTACAAATTTCAATGTTTGGATATTTGTTGCTCAATCACGTCGTAACGTATGTACGGATAGGGCTGAAATTTGGAACACATAGGCTACTTTTTATCCCGGGAAAATAATGGGAACTACACTGCTAGAAGAATAATGATGAAAGATGCTTAGTGTAATTAGGTAAGTAGTGTAATTTTCATTGGTTAATTTAGTTTTCTTAATGAAGGCTCTGCCCATTAATATAAAATAATGTATGTTATCTAAAAGCAATGATTACATTACTTGAACGGTTATTAATAACTCTCACAGTGTGTATTCTTAATGCTAAGCCGCCAAGCTGTCAATAGCAGGAGAGGAGTATTTGCTTTACGCACTCCATCTGAATAAAATATCTGGTATCGAGCACGAGCCGTTATACTGCGAGCCCCCGAGGCTATCGTTCGTCAGCGTTTTTTTTTAACTATTATAGGTTCGCACTTGACCACCATCTCGCCTGTTGTTAACATCAGCGACGATGCGATCTACGATGGAGCGTGCTTACCTAGAAGAAACCGATTCACTCTAGATTTGAAGACACCAAGATTGTAACTATCGGGGAAAAACCACTCAGGCAAAGCATTCCACTATCTAGACGTTCTTATCACAAACGTGGGGTCAAATATCTTCGTTCGTGTTTTTGGAACATCAACAATGAAAAATTTCGCCTATTTGAGATACGACATGCCCGATAGAAGAAAGGGCAAAGTGGTATTAGATCATGCAGATCAGTTGCACACTCTCCAAAGTGTATCCGATAAAAACCGATAAGCTAGCTATTTTGCGGTGTGAAGTCTTTTACGCGTCGGGGTTCGGCCCTTCTACCGCCTAACTAAATCGGCTTTGGCGTTGCTATTGCTGTCTCTGTCGTTTCAAGCGAAAAGAAGAGAGAGCGATATCAAAGGTAAGACAGTTTTAGTTACGCGGTAGACCATCAGGACCGCACACGATGTAACCACGATGTAACCCCGCAATCCATAGTCCACGCCATCATTGAAAGCTTCCGGCGAAACTGATGAACTACGTTACTTTGTTGATGTGAAACTCCCACACCCTCTCACCAATAACGGCAAGATCTACGATTCAAACTACAAAAGTACACCCATTGAAACACTAGACGTTGGTCATACAACCGAATAGAAGCTAGAAATGAAAATAAGAGGATTAAGCATCTGTTTTTTTCCCCATTATATAAACTAAAGTCTAAAAACAAATTATTTCGCCAAATGTGTTGCATGCCTCTCGAAGAGGCCAGTTTGTATGGGTCAACTTTTGATTTGTTTGTATCATGCAAACAGCGAAACAGCAATAAAGATAGTATGAAAACTAACGTGGTTATTACACATTTTAAAATTAATACACGGGGAACTCGCGTTTGATATAGTCAGTCCAGTCCGACTCAAGTTTCGATCGCTTCCGGCGATCTTTTACAAATGGCGAGTTCGCGCGCGTGTTCGCAGCTCGCAGCTGGACGCGATCGAAACTTGAGTCGGTTTGGACTGATTATATGTACATATATATATCAAACGTGAGTTACCCGAGTATTAATTTTGAAATTAGGACTAAATTTAGGAGAAAATAGAAAGATTTTTGTAATTTTGTAAAATTCAACAGTAGCGCCGCTCATCGGCGTACATACCTACACGAGTGGTAATGTGAAGTTTGTGAGCCAGACCGTGGCGTAGGAAACCTATGGAGAATATCTCATAATAAGACTGAAAATTTGACTATTTTCATTTTCATAGACGTGTCGTCACTCATCGAATAATCTGGTTATTTTCGGTTATGAGATCGTATGTGGCTTACAAAGACGAAAGTAAGGCTGATTTAAGTGATAGCTGTCATGCTTTTTAGGTCTAAACCCAATATATTCATGTTCTGCAATCATGTCGATAATGTTGCTGCGAGAAAGTGCTCTAAATAACAAACACTCCAATATGCTCACATCACGGACTCTATCGAAGTATCTGCAGTAAAATGTAATCTATGACTGAGAGAACTAGCACCAATAGTCTCGTTTCTTGACGCTATCTGCCAAAATTCACAAAAAACTGTGGCGCAATAGAAACGGCGTTTGAAGGCGGTCGGGACGGAATCTACGCAACTCAAACTCTATACATTTTCATCCAAACTTCAGATAACTTTCGCAGCATTGAAAGATAAACATTCAAAGTTATTATTCCCACCGCTAGACTTAATGTGCCTAGGGCGGGATGCCTCACCATGGCAACAGACAGTAAACTTCAGAACATGAAAATTAAATTTGATGTGCCCTACTTGCGAACTATGATAAACCGAAATGTAAACATAAGGCCGGGGCGTGCCATGGCGTTGTACAAAGAGAACGCCGCCCCGGGGAAAAGAGATCAGTTGGCAGCCCGTCTCGGCCCGTCCTTCGATCAATCAATCACATCCTAATCGAATTTATGAACGTTTGTACAACGCATCTAGTCTCATCGGCCACGTTCAATGTTCGGCTACGTATACTATCAATACATGCGTGCCTGGTACCTCGACCGCGCAGATAAACCAAATTGAAGTTGACATTCGATTTGGCGATGCTATCGACTCTAATTCTATCGAATTTAGATTTTACTGTGGTTAGGCTGAGCGGCGTATTTAAGGAGAGCTATTTGTTCTGCACTGACTTATGTAGCATGACAGTGATGGGGGCCATAACTTAAATATAGTAAGTTAGTGTGGTCTTGTTAAAAGTCTGGTAGACTTTTGTTCTGTTATTTTGACGAGCAGACCTTTTATCAACACAACTAAATTACAATGATAATTACTCAATACTATGAAAACTAACGTGGTTATTACACATTTTAAAATTATTTATTTTACGGGTAACTCACCCGTGATCGTGGCAGAAGATCGCCGGACGCGATCGAAACTCGAATCGGACAGTTCTGACTATATTATACGTGAGTTACCCGTGTATTTGTTTTAAAATACTCAATACTACATACCATACCTACTCTATCATAATAACTTACACTAAGCACATCTTTTGTTCTTAAAATCTTTAGTTCAACTACTGCATTTCGGACCTCTTATTCGTTGCACCATTATCAATGCAGGCCAAATTATGAATTCACAAAATACACGGACATTAGTGTATTGTATAAGATTCATCATCATGGGCCTCTCACTTTGCCATCGGCCTCGGTCCTGTGTTCTACCTGCGATAGTTACCTTCCTCTATCTTTATTATTACATTATTTTAGAACCAACACAAATTTGCAAAAAAAAAACCGCTGTGGTTTTTTAAAATGTGGAATCTAGTAATTTCGGTCGTAAATCGTGATTCTGAATCACGCAGCGAGCATCATCTTGAAAACCAAAACCCTATTATTTGATTATTTTGCGGCCTCGATCATTACCTAGAAAGAAAGTGACACGTTATTACACCTACAGACTTCGTTGTTTCTCAACGCAACTGGTGCTTAGCGCTCACAAAGCGGAACTACATAAATATTATATGCGTGCGCTTGCGTGAGTAGATTTTTTAAATAGTTTTAATCATAAACATAAATAATTACGCTACGTAATTTAAAAAAAAACACGAACAACCATTAACGAGCATCATATTTATTATGTTTTTAAAGTCTGCAAAATCAGAATTACGAGTAACGTCAATTACTTTTTAAATATGTATCTTCTTAGTAAACTTTTGCCAATTCTAGTTTATTATATTAATAGTTAGTTATACTCGAATAAGGTTTCCCCACCCTCCTACAGAGAAAGGGGGCCTTTACCCTGCGGTAGGTCTAATCTAGCTAAAATAATAATAAATGTAATCAAATTTCAGATTCCTTTCTATGTTCAGATGATTTGCGATAAATGCAAGCAAATCAGAACTACGTTATTTTCTCTCATCCACCGGTTGCCTATATTATAATATGTATGTGTTAACTTTCATATTGAAAACAGGACTCTATCGACGTCTCTTCAAAATCGTTGAAAATGGTAGAAAATATTTAAGAGGTGGTCCCATTTGTGGTTTATCGATATCGGTGTGACGGTTTTTATATGAACAAAAAATTAAAATTTGCTTACATTTATTAGTGATGACTTGGTATTGATAATTGGCGAAGAAAATTAATTATTTATTATAACAATTCTCGTCACCAGCGGTGCGCTGGTACTCTTGGATATCTATGAGATTTAGTGACGGCGGTGCGGGGGGATTTTAAGTTACAGGAACTAAAAACAATAAGAGGGTGGAAGACCCTGGGGTTTGGCCCTTTCTCCAGAAACACAAAAGAAAGGTCCTACCTTAAGAATCCAGCGTCCTCCGGGCGATTGAGCGGCAGTTCTTCTTCCTCAATTATATTTCCTTCAGCAGCTGCCTTTGAATTGTGTGTTGCGAAATAATCTTGTGGTGCGGTGCGGTACGAATCGGTAACTTTAACTGGTGCGAGGCGAACTTTATAAACAGCTGGAGTATAAGTTACTTTTAAGAATGCGCGAAAAGAAGTGACGTGCGCCCTCGGCGCGAAATCGGTTAAATACTGCTCCGCGGGACGAGTCACCCGAGAGTGGCGTGAATTGTCAGGCGAGGTACCCTCTAAGTGACTCAGAAAAAAAGAACCATCCCCCCGGCCTTCAGGAGTTGTAGGCTCCTGAACTAAAGGGAAATAGGAATAGGAGACAATACAAATAAGTACTAGATGCGGAAAATATACAAATACATATAGTGTGGATAGGATATAGGTTAAACGGATAAATTGTTTAACTTGCGGGTTGGGTGAATGATGCGGGTAAAATCAATGGTGCGGGTTGGATAAAAATGGTGCGGGTAAAAAACAAGGGTGCGGGTTGGAGCAAGGGTGCGGGTAATAATGCATCCAGTGACTAATCACGGATGTCTGGAATAAATAAATATTAAATACGCATGTAAAAGAGAATGAAAAAAAATAAGAGTGTGAATTAGATTTACACATGCTAAGTAGACATGCGTAAGAGAAAAACAAAAGGTGCGAATTATTGGGAGGGTAAAACACACAGTTTTACCACTGGTCGAATGTAAGTGCCATTTTTTGTGCGTATCTCCACAATACGAGCGATGCCGTCCGAAGAGGATTTAATATCTTCAATTATACCTAATGGCCACTGTAGTGGCGGTGAATTTTCTGTTTTAAGTAAAACTACAGTGCCTTTAGTTACCGGGTTAGTTTTAGTATTCCACTTGACACGAGTTTGGAGCGTGTTGAGGTATTCCCGTCTCCAACGGTTCCAGTATCTCTGAACTATGCTGTCAACTAGACGTTTGTTGCGGATCAAGTCTACGGAATCTCTGCGCGGATCGGAATGAAAAGAATCTAATGGACCTTGTGTTAGAAAGTGCGAAGGGGTTAAAGCTTCAGGTTCCGAGGGGTCAGAGCTTAACGTGGTTATAGGTCTTGAGTTAAGGATAGCCTCGACTTGCGTTATTACTGTTAGCATTTCTTCGTACGTGAGGAGAGCGTTTCCTATAGTACGGCGCAGGTGGACCTTTAGAACCCGGATCATACTTTCCCAAGGTCCGCCCATATGGCTAGCGGATGGTGGGTTTAGAACCCAATTTATACCTTGATAAAGGGTTTCTTGTGTAAAGGAATCACCGAATGTTTTGGATTTAAGAAATTTATTAAGTTCATTGAGTTTTGTTTTCGCGCCTATAAAATTTGTTCCGTTGTCGGAGTATAGCGAAAGGACTTTTCCTCGACGTGCTATGAATCTACGAAAGGCGCGAAGAAAGGAAGCTGTTGATAAGTCTACGGAAATCTCTATGTGTACTGCGCGGGTTATCAAACAGGTAAATAGCGAAAAATAACAACGCTCCCTTCGTGCACCACGATAGCGGCTAATGAGAATATCTTGTGGACCCGCATAATCTACGCCCGTCCAAAGAAAGGGCTTTGATGCTTCGTTTACGCGAACAGCGGGAAGAGAAGCCATAAACGGCGTCTCTGTGCGTGGTTTAGCTTTGAAGCAGCTGTTACAAAAATGAAAGCGTTGTTTGACAGTACTGCGTCCGGATATAATCCAGAATTTCTGTCTCAGTAACGACAATAATAACTGTGGCCCTGCGTGTAGGTATTTGCGATGATAATAGTCGATGATAAGATTGACTATATGATCCTTTTTCGGGAGAAGAATTGGATGCTTACTATCGAATTCGAGAGATGAATTATGTAATCGTCCACCGACGCGGAGGATGTCATTTTTCAAAAACGGAGAAAGCGGGTGAAGTTTCTTAGAGGCTGGTTGACCTTTTGAAATAGTTTTCATGTCATTTTGAAAATATTGTCGTTGAAGGGCTTTTATAATCGCAGTCTCAGCAAAGTGTAAATGTGTAAGTTGCATTCTATCAGTGCGGGGAAGTTTCCTAATAAATATATATATATAAACGACGATGCGGAGAAGCTTAGACCAAGAAGAAACGCGCTTAGCTAGAGAACATAGAAAAGGTTCTGGATCATCGGTGACAAGAAAAATGTTTGCCTGCCTTTTAAGCTCTAACAGTTTTTCATCTTGTGCGGGATTAAAAATAAATCTATTAATCGGCCATGTGTGTACTTCATTTAAAGCCCACGGGGGGCCATGTAGCCACAATTTATGGTTTAAAAATTGACCAGGTGTAAGGCCGCGACTTAAACAATCACTAGGATTCAGTGCGCTTTCACAGTGAAAAAAATGGTTTGCGTGAAGATTGTCCTGTATTTGAGAGATACGGTTGGCAACAAAAGTGTCGAATCGATGCGGAGACGAATGAACCCAATGAAGGGCTACTGTCGAATCAGTAAACGCGAAAATTTCATCTATTTGACAGCGGCAAGAAATAGTTTCTATCATAAATCGAAGCAATTTGGATAATAATAATAACGCGCACAGCTCTAAACGAGCTAAAGAGACAATTTTGAGCGGGGCGACCTTGCTCTTTGAGCCTATCAAATGGACCTGGTTATTACCCGAGGTATGTTGAGTGGCAAGGTACACGGAGGCACCCATCGCCTTTTCTGAAGCATCCGCGAACCCTAAGAGTATGACGCGAGAGTTAGGCCTAATACCTACAAAACGGGGTATTTTAAAATTATGTAACGTAGGGAGCTCCGATAAGAAGCGTTTCCACGCTAAACAAATGTCCAGCGGTGGGTTAGAATCCCAGTCGACGCGTGCCGTCCAAACAGCTTTTATTAATAACTTTGCGTGTAATATAACAGGACCGCAAAACCCGTTAATGTCCCATAATTTCGCGACCGTCGAAAGCATAAGGCGTTTTGTGCATTTTGACTGCGGGTTAAATTTTACGGCAATAGAAAACTCGTCTTCGACTGGAGACCAAATTAGGCCTAAAAGCTTCATATTATCCTCTTTGTCGAATTCGATTTTTGAAGATAAACGATTTTCCAGTGGAATCGCTTTTAACACTTTAGGTGAGTTGCTCACAAATTTAACCAAGTCAAACCCACCACGCTTAAATAACTCGATCAAATCTTGTGCCAGCTGAGCACCTTCCTCAGCGGTAGCTACCGAAGCTCCCAAGTCGTCCATGTATAAATTATTAACAGCGGTTTCCGATGCGTTTGGAAGATCAGTTTCATCTTGAGCGAGTTGTTTGACTGTTTTCATAGCGAGGTACGGCGAGCATCGCAAGCCAAAGCAAACCCGATTAAAGTGATATAGTTTGGTGGTAGAATCGCCGTCAAATTTATATAGAATATTCAAAAAACGACGGTCTTCCTCGCGGATTCCTATTGCTAAAAACATTTGTCTGATGTCAGCGGTCAGTGCGATTGGAAACAATCTAAATTTTAAAATAATCGCGGTTAGATTAGCTTGTAAATTAGGGCCGGAATGTAGACAGTCATTGAGTGAAGCGTTCGTGTCAACACATTTTGCGCTCGCGTTCAATACAATACGTAGCGCTTTGCCCTCCCGGCAGACGCCATGGTGCGGAATAACGTAATAATTTTTATTATTTAGCGGTGGTGCAGGTGATAATATTCCCTCACTAATATAATTTTTCAAAACAGTGTCATATTCAATTTTTAAGGCGGTATTTGTTTGGAATTTTCGTTCAAGGGATGAAAAACAGCGAGAGGCTACGGTTAATGAATTACCCAACGTCGCGGTTGATTTTATAAATGGTAAAGCCGTAACATACTGTCCAGTAACTTTATTGCGATGCGTGTTTGACGCGTAGAAGTTTTCACATTCTTGATCCCTTTCAGACAAATAAGTTTTAGTGGGTACCGATTCGAGATCCCAGAACTTGGAAACTAAACTTTCAATTGAATTACCCTCACTCGACGAGAAAAATGAGTGATTGTTTTCATTATTGTCTGATCCATTATGAGCCTGTAACGTAGCTATTGATCCTAATATTACGTATCCAAAAGCAGTTTCCAAAAGATCGGGACGCCCTGGTGGACCCAGCAATTTTCCGGGTCGTAATATCTGTAAAAAGGCTTCAGCCCCCAACAAAATATCGATCTCGGCGGGTTTATTAAAATGCGGGTCTGCCAGCTGGAGTTTACCTATATAAGACAGCGGTGAGATGTCAAATTCACAGCTGGGCAAACAACTTGAAATGGTTTTAAGAACGAGAGGTTTAATCCGCAAGTTAAAGTTTCTGTCATATTTAGATACCAACGTTACGTCTGTATAGCCTAATATAGACTGGTAGCTGCCACCAATTCCGTTTACGAAACGGTCAGTATCATCGTGAAAGATGTTAATACCTAATTTCCTGCAAGCGAAGCGGGAAATAAAATGATTTTGCGATCCATTGTCCACGAGGACACGAACTTGAATCACGGAACCGTCTCTTTTGCGAACATCAGCAAGAACGGTACCCAACAAAACATTTTGAGTTTTTCGCAAAGATTTTGAATTTGCGTTCATACTACAAAATGAAGCGTCATTATTCGTCGGTTCATTCAAAAATAAATTTGAAGTAGCGTTATTATTCTGAGCAGCCACTACTGGACTACGACTGTTATCACTCGACGGACCGGTTCTACTGTTATCAGCTTGAAAACAGAGTGAAGTGTGGTGCTTTTTTTTACAATTTGCACAAGTTCCCTTAGACCGGCATGCGTTTGAATTATGTTGCGAACTCAAACAGTTAATGCAAGCGCGTAATTGTTTTACATGTTCGTAACGTTCTCGAGCGGTTAAAGTCCTGTACTTTTTACAGGAATACAAGTGGTCGTGTTTGTCATTGCATAATGTACAAATGTTATCGGTTACTAAGAATGCGCGTGAATTATTTTTCGGAATGTAGTTTTCTGACAGCTTGGCTCTCACACAAGTACTTGAGTTTTCACTCGTCCTATTCAAAACCTTAATACGGTCGCGAACAAATTTAGTAATTTTTTCAAACGCAGGTATTTCCGAATCGCGGTTATCCATTTCGAATCTCTGTCCAGCCGTTGTAATAAAAGGTATGACATGACAAAATCGTACAAGTCGGGTATGTTTAAGTTAATTAATGCGAGATGCGAATTTGAAAATTGGTCGATTAAATATTCTAAGTTATTAGCGGTGGGGGAAACAATGGGCTTCAATGAGAAAATTTGGTTTAAATAAGTACTAGCGAGATTTCTCTTATCTTCGTATTTAGAAACGAGCGCGTTATATATTGTTTCATAGTTTTCTTCACAGGGTACGAATCCAATGTATACTTGTTTCGCTCGACCTTTCAATTTACTAGTGAGATAAAATATTTTTTCCGTTACGGAAAGCGATGAATTTAAATGTACAGCCCTTTGGAAAGTAGCATAAAATAAAGGCCAGTCGGTTGCATTTCCGTCAAATTCCGGTATTTCTATACGAGCTAGCTTAACATTTTGAAATGTTTTATCTGGTTTAACCGTTGGTGTGGGCGCTGTGGTTGTAATAAACTGAGAATGTTTACGTTTAACACGACAATAAAGATCTTCAAATGCGAGCCATTGATTGAAATCTGGAACTGAATCCTTATCAATTTTCAATAATAAAGATTCGATATCTTTCACGCAAATCTGAAAGTTACACCTGATTTCTTGTAAAGTCTCAACCGAGCACAGAAATTCTTCCAATAATTCTGGGTCATTCAAATTAGCACGCGATTTATCGTATATTTGTTGAAGACGCTCGAAATATACTTGTCTTTGACATTCCAATAATTTTAATTTTTGATCATTAGACGACGTCATCGTGATCAAATCCAGACAATAGGTATGATCCAAACTCAAATGTTAAAGTGATCGTACAAAATAACAAAAATGCGAGGTAGGTAAATAAATAATTTCCAACGGCGAACGAGATAATATAATGCGTTGGTAATTATAAGTGATTTATGTAGGTAGTCATTAACAGAATTGAAAACGGTTTATAAAAATTGCGATGTAAATGCGAAATTCGAGTTTATTAGGCGATGCGGTAACCAAAGGCAATGTTTGACTTTTGAATGTTAAATAATTTAAATAAGCAAATATTATTTATTTAGAGTGACGAGACGGGTAACGACAAATCTGTTCATAAAAGTCAAACGTCACGAAGTTGATTGAACATGAAGAGTCTAAATCACTGTTTGACACTGCACTGCTCGTCACTTTGAGATTTTAGGTGTTATATCTCTTAGCCCAGTCGTATATCTGGAAACTTTGCCCTTCAAACCGCAACACAGTAACTTAATTCGAGTTTATTAGGCGATGCGGTAACCAAAGGCAATGTTTGACTTTTGAATGTTAAATAATTTAAATAAGCAAATATTATTTATTTAGAGTGACGAGACGGGTAACGACAAATCTGTTCATAAAAGTCAAACGTCACGAAGTTGATTGAACATGAAGAGTCTAAATCACTGTTTGACACTGCACTGCTCGTCACTTTGAGATTTTAGGTGTTATATCTCTTAGCCCAGTCGTATATCTGGAAACTTTGCCCTTCAAACCGTAACACAGTAGGTAACTGCTTGACGGCAGAATAATAGGCAAAGCTGTGGTACTTCCCCAGGCGGGCTTGGCAAGAGCCCTACCACTACAAAACGAACTTGACTTCAAACGAGAGACACACAAAATAGGCGGTAGATAAATAAATAAATAGGAATGGGGTAAATAGCCACGAAATCTCAGGATAAACAAGGCATCCGGCTCGAAGGACCATTAAATGGCGAAGAAAATTAATTATTTATTATAACAATTCTCGTCACCAGCGGTGCGCTGGTACTCTTGGATATCTATGAGATTTCGTGACGGCGGTGCGGGGGGATTTTAAGTTACAGGAACTAAAAACAATAAGAGGGTGGAAGACCCTGGGGTTTGGCCCTTTCTCCAGAAACACAAAAGAAAGGTCCTACCTTAAGAATCCAGCGTCCTCCGGGCGATTGAGCGGCAGTTCTTCTTCCTCAATTATATTTCCTTCAGCAGCTGCCTTTGAATTGTGTGTTGCGAAATAATCTTGTGGTGCGGTGCGGTACGAATCGGTAACTTTAACTGGTGCGAGGCGAACTTTATAAACAGCTGGAGTATAAGTTACTTTTAAGAATGCGCGAAAAGAAGTGACGTGCGCCCTCGGCGCGAAATCGGTTAAATACTGCTCCGCGGGACGAGTCACCCGAGAGTGGCGTGAATTGTCAGGCGAGGTACCCTCTAAGTGACTCAGAAAAAAAGAACCAGATAATGCTAGTCTATTTTGATAATATTGATATCATTGGTCGAGCGTATGAATTTCATATTAAAATTAAGACGAATTTTTGTGTTTTCGGAGAAAATGAATTATTCTGTGTTACAAAAAATAGTTTTCTATCATCTATCTCTATCATACATTAAGTAACAAACACCTTAAAAACGAAATAACAAAATATCCTGCCGAACTCCGTCCGTACTTAATAACGTTGACAATAATTATTCGCTGGCTATGGAGTAAAGTGAAATTGGAGTTCGCGTTTTAATTACCACGGCTCGTTGAAGATGCTTTGTGCGCACAACAAAAAAAAAATTTGAACGTGTGTATCTTTGCGAGCGAACGATCTGTAACAAGTGATGTTTTGTATGCGAGTGGCGTGACCCACAGGTTTCCGTTTTCGGCCCCCATGTGAAAACCGTTTACACAATGTCAAATTGGTTACCTGGCTCGTTGCAAAATACGGCCTTCCTGCGGGGCCGACGTGCATTGTCGATTCTTTTGCTCGCAGCATTTTAATGCTGTTGAATTTGCTGCTAAACGATTTGGAGCGGTTCATCTATAAAGTTTCTATTCATCGTCTAAAGACTATTTATAGACGAGGAATTGGAACGTTTGAATCTAGCAAATAGTCATTTAGAAATCGAATTGGAAGGACTCTTTGCATAATTGGGCAAGTACCGCAGCTTTGCCAGTTATCCTTCTGCCAAGCAGGAATGTTAAAATATTACTTATCCGATTTGAAGGGCAATCGGTTTTCTAATAAATTTCAGGCCGTAGAGATAAGTCACCTTATGTATATCCCCGTACGATGAGCGCAGTGTAGTGTAATTTGTACTGTAGTCACTGTAGGTACTACACAAATACCTACAATACTTATTTAACTTCAGTGATCGTTAAGAATATTTGAGAGCTACGCTTTGAAGATTGCTCAATTAGCACCTAATTCATTTATTTTCGTTCAGCTAACTTCGGAACTTTTGTCTCCGAAAAACTTTTTGTCACCGTAACTTTTTGTATCTACCAAGAAAGGGCTCGTAACGAAGTAACAACACTCCTAACGTAATACAGGCACCGTGCCGTGGCGGATTAATTCAATATCGTGAGCGTAAGTGACGTCGGTTTACTCATGGGGACACCGGCCAATCAGTTGGGGGGGTTTAGGTCTGATACAAACTTGCATAGTCGCTTGTCTTTTGTTAAATTCTAGCTACGGTGTAACCCGTGCCCTACCTAAACTACAAATTGTATTTTTTTTTCTAAAATATGAATACCTAATAGTGAACGTGACGTTAAAATTGGTCGAGCCGCAACAAACAGACATAAGTACACGTAGTTTTTTTTATGTAAGTGCTACTTTTATTCTAAGGAAAAATATCACATTCAATAATTTAAATATTAAGCCGCGGTTCACGCCGAGGGCGCAGTTAGTGAATAGATGTATTTAAAAAAACAATGTATATGTTGCAACAAAACCTCTTTACACTAAAATAGTATGTTACTGTCCGAAAACAAGGTGTAAAGTCATACTACAAATAACGTGGCGAAGATTCACCACATCAACAATCGGTCTCCCACCCTACCGCTATCTCAGACCAAGAGACCGCTACAGATATGTCACATCAAAACGTAAAAGTAAATAAATGATCAAACCAGACTGAACTAAAACGCGTTTCCAACAAAACTCGTACTTAAGACGAATCAATGACTTGACAATCTCATCAATTTATTCTCATCGCGTTGGAGGTGGATTTTCTGATGATGAGAGTATTGAATACACTATTCACGCCAGCTCTTTGCTTACACTATTTATTAAAGTAGTTACCACGACGCGAGCTAACTATTAAAATAAAATATGGGATTGCGTTATGCCGCGTATTGTCGTCTGCAAAGCAATGATACGGTTTAGGAAGTCGTTGACCTTAAAATAAGTTGTTTTTTTTTGTTTCGATCAAAAATAGTATTTCGAATTAGAATGGATGCTTTCTTTGATATTTATGCTATGTTATGTATTTAAATAAATTTAACTGTCTCAATAAAACAAAAAGTTCTAATAGTCGGAGAGGGCCTTGGTATGCCATTGCACATGATAATCCTAGTTTGGGAACCAAGTTTGTCCTACCAAGTTTATAAGTATGCGATATGAATAATTTTTTGAATACCTACACAAATGTTTGTCGAAACTAAATAAATTATTATCAATAATATTGAATCCGTTTTCGCAATCAGATGGTAAAATTGAACTACTAAATCGTCCGCAGTATTTTTTTCTTTTTTTCATTTACTTTTGAGAATTTACTTCTGTAGTAAATTCCATTATCATTCTTCACCCCAGAGGGTGAAGTATTACCAACAGTTTCTTTTGCAGCAGTTAAGAACTAAGTTAGTGGCGGCGTAATTTCATAACATTATTATAAGTTCCGTTTATTTTTCTTCGTTAAAATCGTGATCAAATACCTAAAGTGAAACCGCTCTTCTGTGGCTTAATCAAAAAATATAGTGGCTATTTCCATTTCAAATTGTCTCCTGTACAAGTTTGTCAGCGCCACTGCAACGCTGATAGACAACATCGTGAAGAAACCGGCGTGTTCCAAGAATTTTTCGAGGTTCATTTATCATCTACCAAACCCACACTTGGCCATCGTGGTGAAATATGACCTTCAATATCTCCATGTGAAAGGAGATTCGAAGTATCAGCACTGGGAACATGTAATGGGCTGCTTATGAGCTTGTGCTCAATTTGTATCTAAATTCTAGAGATAGCGCGCAGAGCAATAAAAACAATTGATTGAGGCAGCACACCCCCAGTCTGCAAACAGTCGTATAAACGATTCCGATATTACATTATAAGACCAAAGTAAATCCTTATAAATCTAATATTCAGTATTCGAATCCTTTTATGACCGCTCTTTAGATTACAAGATCAAAGTAATTTTATTAAATATTTCAATATAATATTCTCTGTCGGAATCTGTAACCACTGCTCACATAGTGGCTTTGTAAACCAGGAGGTCTGCCGTTCCTCACAGTACATTACTTAGACACTCATTTTAGATACAGCTTTCGGTCAACGGCTGAACCGTAAGTACCAAACATTGCGTACATTTTTATTCCTTCTGATTTTATATGACGACCTTCACGAAGAAAGCGTTCTTGTACCGATGTGAAGTTACCGTTCGTATACCACTTTGGAATTCTGATTAGTTTACAAGTATGCTAAAGTTTATAAATCTATTTTTTCCCTAAACTACGCATAGTTTGTACTAGTTGCTAGCTGTAATTGACTTCGTTAACATTGCATAAATTATATTGAATTTAAGAACCAATCTGAACCACCAAGTTGCTGAAAACCATTTCTCAGTACAAGTTTGCTTTGCGCAAAAGACACTTCCTCAAATTGTTAACATCTACTGGTATAGGCTGGATTTTCGCCGGTATAAACCGGACACTCTGGACAAGCCTTATTTATATGGATAAGCCACGTTAGATACTTAGCTTCGCTCTCATTGATACTTACCTGCTTAATAATAATTATAAATAGTCTAAAATGTGGCAAGTGTATTCAGAAGTAACCTTATTTGGAATATATTTTGGACCCACAATTCTGTAAATTATCCCGGTCTGCATAATCAGTTCAGAAAGTCGAAGTAGCAGTATTATGCTATTAGCCGTTCGATTTAAATTAACGAAGTACCTACTTGAGCCAAAAAGTGATCGTAACTGCAGATTCGATGTTCAGGGCCCCAATATCCTGCGCTCCTGGGCCTGTGTTCCGGCTGGGATCTAATTGAACCGCTCCCGCCGGAGATGCATTGCGATCAGCTTCCCGCCTGTGATTGCATTCGCGCCCTCTCTGGATTAATGCCATGTCTCAGTACAGCGTACCTACTCATTTATACGTCCAGTCTACCCAGGAGGAGTCTACCCTATAGGTGGTTTTACGAGACAGAGACCATTCTGCGTCGGCCTGTCCTTTACTTGTTTGTTTTATTGAAAATTACTATTTGGGTGTTTCATGCGTGTGACCGAATTTGCAGTCTATACGTAAAAGTATCGAGTTAAAGTCTACATTCTATTTTAACTAACTACTTTTCGTGCTTGGCGTTGTTAAACTTAAACGTGATTAAAATAGTAAAACTGCTAGAATCCCATTTCTGTGGATTGTAGTAGTTGCGTAGTTACAAAAAAAAATTGCTAGTATCTGATATCTTTTAACGTCCGAGGTATTGGTCGCAATCAGACTGGACGAACACGTTGAAAAACATTGTCGTTTCTGTCGCCGTAAATCGTTCGGGATTCACCCGGACTCCCTTCCGAAGCTAGGTTCGACTAATCCGGGAAAAACCAGGATCGATAGCAATCCTAACAGATTGCAACCAATGTCGGCTGTGAGCATGTGAACAAATTCTCTATGAATGCCCTTAAAAATTAATAACACTTTTTTTTTTTGTTTCAGGTAAGGACACGAAACATATACTTTTGGTCATCATTACGTAAGTGAAGCAAGGCACAATAGATCAGTAAAATTCGGGAAATCCCTTACATTTCAAAAATTACGTAAGTGAAGCAAGGCACAATAGATCAGTAAAATTCGCGAAATCCCTTACATTTCAAAAATAACATTCCAATGACATGGAAATTTCCGCGAGTGGCAAAATTTGCAAAAAATATATTTATTTTCGTTACGAACAAACTCTTACTTCAAATCATTGCGAAATAAGGTCTTGATTCTCTCCTTGTGACAGAAGGCCCCGAGTCCCAGCTGTGGGAACATTGTAGCAGATAGGTATTGTAAAATTACAAATTTATCACTATGACTGAATAATAAAACGCAATTCGAGATAGATGTATTTGTATTCCCCCTAATAAACAAACTATTGCTCAATAAACAGTTGTAAATATTAATTAGACGCTAAGTGACTGACTTTAATTCAAATAAATGAATCTTTTAAGCTGGCGTTCACTAAGATGTAGCTAAGCGGTGCATGGCAATATCTACCAATGGGAACACTTTATTTTTTCTAATTTTTCTTTTAATTACGCTAAGCACAGCGCTGCTGCAAGAGGGTTAGTGTATTGAATGCCACAATTATTCACAGACATGTGCATATATAGTATAGGATCATACGAGCATAAGAACGCGAGCTAGTAATGTGGGGGTGATGTTGCGTTCTATGAAGAAAGTCCGCTATGCACCCCCGGGTTACGCTATATTTTTTGAGATACCTATGTCAGTTTTGCCGGACGTTAATGACACCTATAAGAAAGATATTCACTCTAGATTTGAAGACACAAGAAAGGAGATCATGCCTATCAGGGATTTCCCACTCTAGCAACGCATTCCGAAATTATTCCATTCATTAATATTACTCAAAGAAAGAAGAGGTTATCAATTCGGTTGTATTTTTTGACGTGATAACGTCTTATAATTCGATGAAGCCGGCTGCACGCCCGCAAAACATGACGTCATGTAGCGTTACCTTGTTACAGTTGTATTAATTATTTCGACCAGTAGTTCAAGCGAGGATGTAGCTCAGTGGTAGAGCGTTCGCTTTGCATGTGAAATGCCCCGGGTTCGATCCCCGGCATCTAAAAGCTTTTTTGCATTGTTTTGATTGAAAATGACTAAATTCTACTGATTACTTTTTACATACAAATCTATTAAACAAATGAAATTAAAATTTTCTTTTGAAAAATGCTACCATTCCATCAGTATTTTCTTAAGACGTTGTCACGTTTTATCGTCAGTAAGCCGACTTGACAGGCAAACATTTTTTTTTGTATGTAAGTACTCGTATGTTACGCGATAATTCCGCTAACTTGTAAATAGATTTTGAAGATCCTTTTTTGTTTGGTAGACAAATTTTATCGAAAGTAGTGCAGCGTTTTTTGCAATATCAACAAAGATCTAAAATTTGCTTTCCTCCGTGTATTAATTTATTCCGAAACCACATTTTCACAAAAAAATAGACTCTCTTTCTATTTTTTTATGTCTGAGTTTAATTAGAAATTATAATCGATCTTTGTTTTTATGGAGAAAATTAAATGATTATTTAGATGTTTTATTATGAAAGTCTCTGTCTGGCCTCTGCTGCCTACAGAATTTAGGGTAGCGCGGAACACGTCAATTAACCTAACTTACTAACAATATTAAACGGTCATATAAAAAAGTATGAGCGTTCTTCGCACCACTCAGTAACACACCGTTTTTCTACAGTTTTGCTACACATCCTCTTACAAATAATAAATAAGAATTGGTGAAAATTATACTTTATTAGTTTGCGAAACTAGATTTACTCACATATGTTAAGTGTCCAAGCTACATATGTAATATTGGTCTCACTAGTCCCAACCGTGGTCCCTGTACCATGGTACCTGTGGTTCCAACTGTCTTCGGTGTACGCTCAGCCTTTGACTCGCCATCGCTGGAGTAATTACTAACTGCGTTTTAATGACTGGATTATCGTCGGGTAACTCTTAATTTGATTATGAGCAGGTGCTTTATCTCTGCATTCCGTTTTAATTGCTGCATCAAAGGTTTCGTGCGTCTAATTTAGTACTTGGAGCAGGAAATAGTACTCCTACAAATAGCTGGATTCATTTGGGACGTCCCCTTTATATTCTGAAGTCCGTGCCACTGTATAAGTCTACTGGCGAAAATATTGAACTATGTCTTCATAAACAAGCGGTAGCTAGTATTGTACAGTAAACCTATAGTGATGCCAAGTGGAAGTTAATGAACAAAATGGTAAAGTCTTCCGTTTAATTGAATGTTATGCGAGTGTGTGATTTTTGGTAGCAAAAGTTCATGATGTCGATTCTACCGTTAATGTTAAATGTAACTTGGAAACTCAACCGTTTGTATGAAATGTTGGGAATTATTTTACGTAACTGTCGGGAAGCTGGAAAATATGAAACACTAGCAGTGGTTTTTATCAGCGTTGTTCCAGTTTCCGTTTTTTTCTGCAATGCAAAGTAACCTACATATGTGTTACTTCAGGCTATAAATCTACTTGTTTCAAATTTTATTGTGATTGACCAATAAACATCTAAACAACTAAACTTTCTGATTTATAATATTAGTAGGATACATAATTAAATAATTATTATCGGTTTCCTATAATATAAATAATTTATCATTAGCTTTTTGGTCAGTTCTTACATATAACCTACAAGTCGTTAATTCTCGATAGCTTACTACAGTTCAAACTTACGGCCGTATTCGTACCTATACGTAGTTATACGATTGCCCCGAATGGCAACAACGGGGCCTAATGACATTCGCAGAGCTGTAATTAATGACATCAAAGTAAAACGCTACAAGTAATAGAACATGTAAGCGTTCAAGTTTACGCACTGCGCAGTCTCCTATATCTCCACAAAGCCACTCCACCCGGTCCACGGGAACAGGCTTATCAATTCCGGATCTGGGCATGGTGTCTAGTTACGAGGGGTGTAGGGTTTCGGCGACCGCGCGACGCCACCGCTCTCGCACAAAGGAAACTAGCTCCTAGCTCCACCCGTGTTTTCTACATTCTCGTTCTACTGGCTGTAAACTATACCTACTGTTGCAACGTCCCTGGGAAATGTTGTCTAGTGGTTCCGCGTTGGCGTGATAAAACAATGTTGATGTGAATGTTTTACACGGGTGTTTGGTTAGCGAGTTAATGTCGCAAGGTTAGTTTGCTTTGGAAGTTCATGTTGCCTTGAAAAATAACAAAACATAGTACGCATGTTTTCTTTTTTGAAGTGAAAACTTCCTTTTAGCGCGCTACAGATTTTTCGTGGGCTGTGAATCACTCTGTGAATCGTCATGGCCACGCCCTCCGGTTACTCCCACGTAGTTTCCAAAGTAAGCTATCAAATTCTGAGTTGTATGTTTTCACTTCTATCGGCAGTTCCTATGACAACCAATTTTTTATTGGAATTTGAGTTTTTGTAAACGTATTATCATATTATAAAGCAAACTGCTGAAAGATGAAATCTTGTGATTGATAACAATTCATTAAATTGGAGTATGGTTAAAAAATAACAATACCGATCCCGCCCTCATAGCCATCTGTCATGAAAATAACGTAAACTTGACCCGCTACCCGCATCCGCGTGATTGATAGAACCACTCCGTCTGAGTGCGCCGAGATGAGATGCCAAGTCTTCAGGACTGTATCCTGGCCAAACAGGCTCGAGCAAACAATGTAACCCCGACCCCGTTAAAATTGTGCTCATATTTAATGGAACCATGAACCCGATACCGGCACATGTTACAGCCTGTTTGTTTACAATTTACCCGAAACGTGACGATTTCCGTTTATTTACACTGATCCGCCAATAACGCTCCAAATACTGAATTAGATATAATAGGTGAAACAAAACTGTACGTTAGTGGATTTGTGGCGGGTACGTGTGGAGTGAAGGCAGGCAGCGCGCGGCAGATGCTCCGGAGGTCACCGACACCGCAGCTGGATATTATTCCTGCTCGCTTTTTGTGCGCCCCGGCTTGGCGAGCAGGATGCCGTGAAATTCACGCAATTCTCACTTATTTGTTATACGATTTATGAAGCTAATAAAATAGGAAACTCGTTTCATTATCCCAAATGATAAGCAGTAGTGGTAGGACTCTTAGCAGAGTCCGCCTGGGGGAAGTACCACACCTTTGCCAGTTATTCTACCGCGAAGCAGTAAAGGGCAAACAATACTGTGTTCCGGTTTGAAGGGCAATGTTAACAGTGAAATTACATGACTTAGAAAATATCTCAGATCTCTGGGTGACGAGCGCAGTACAGTGCTATGTAATGATTTGAACTCCAATAGCTGCGTGTCACTGTCCTGTTATGTGGCAGGCATGTTGCTTTCCACCAGGCACATGTCCTGCTCGTCTCGTCACTCTAAACTATATAAAAAAAATGAAATATTCAACGTGTGCCTTCGACATGACATCGCATCTGTAACGAATTAAAAAGTCCAAACGTTTCCTGTCCCGCGTTCTGAGTGCGGGCAGTTCGTGACTCGCCCGGTCTATGCGGCCATACGGCCTGCTGTAATTTTCTCGTTTCGAGTGGTCATTAGTTCCACCGGACAGGGACTTTGTCGCATGCCCATTAACTATACACGCAGGGCTGCCTGCGTCTAACTCACGAGTCGCTCACTTCGTTTGCAAAGTTCAAAGATCTATTTTCGGTAAGTTTTGGGAGCGCTCGGATTTTGGGCACGGTTACTTTTGGCGAGGGTTTTTGCGATGCGAAGGACGTGCCCCTTCGTTTGTCGGTGTGCGGGCGCGGAGTTTGGGGTGCGTTCACCGCAGGCGCGCGATCGATGCCCGGCCCCGGGCCAACTCCGTGCAAACACCCCTACGATGATTCCAGCTAATACGGGACTTTTTACTCTATTGTCAGTTTTTACACGACTGTATGAAAAGAGAGGTCGAATTTTGAAATGAAATGAAATTTATTTCGTTCACAAACATTACTTAAAACTAAGTTTGTTAGTATATTAACATAATGGTTTGCTCACTAAATTATTTAAAAGTTAAAAGGGTGTATGTTTTAAGGTTCATTACCATGTTTCTGTATGTTTTGACCTTTGTACGAGTATTTAATTTATTCTTACAAATGTACCAAGTTTCATTACAATCCTTACATTACATACAGTAGCAAATTTCATAAAAATTTAGAAAGCACAACTTTCAATAGTTATGATTTGATTTTCCATAAAATCTGTATCAATCAACATTCTCGATGGGGACACTTCTGAGACTTGATACTAAATCATACTGTAATTGACATGAAAAATAGCGCATTAGTGATTAGCGCATTTCGTATATCAGTAAATGAACATTCAACTTTTTATTAAATCATGTACTTTATTTGAATCGCTGTAGTAACAGCTCGGTCACGGTCATGACACTCAATAGTTTCGCGGGGAATAAAGTTAACCAAAACAATTGAGAACGAATGAATATTTCCGTCCGCTAAGTGGGCGCTGGGAAGCGGTTCACACTTGGTATTTTCCCACGTGCATGAGCAATACGCAGCCTCCCAACGTTCTCGATCAAATCGTGGTTTCGGTTCGCTGTCTAAGTGCGTTCCGTCACGCCACGGCCCGTTCAATGAGTTTCCTTTCGATATTCCACTCGATCATGCAACCGTTCCCAGAAACGCTGACTCACCGGTATCCGATCGGACGTGTTAACGCTTTCGTGTTTAATTTAAACGAGATTAACGTTGTCGCCGTTAATTTCGCCAACTGGGCCATTCATTAGGCGTCGAACACGCGAGATAAAAGGACGAGGGCACTTCTCCGAACGGTCTCTCTAGAACTGGTTTCGATGCAGGTATACGGCTAAAAATTATACGTAGACAAAGGTCGGAGCCGAATTTCGGCACCGTAGGAAGGCTTTTGACAAAGGCGCATCGCATTCCGGCCGTGTACCGCGCGAACAAAGACGGTTTTCGTTGGATGACGTAGATATTTCGGGTTGGTAATCTTTTACTAGGTTATTTCTTTGTAAAACTATCGATCGAACTGCATGGACTTTTTGTCTGTTCACCTTTACTGGTAAATGATAAAATGACTATGCGGCCTTGTTCTTTCTCTGTCTCATTCATGTTTTGCTACTAGTTTAATCTGCGGCATCGTTCCCATTACTGGGTCGACAATTAATTGGTACTTCATCTTTTTTTATCATGGATTATATATATATTTCATCCGCCATTCCGTAAGTTGTATAGCGATATCTATGATATATATGCTACCTATCAGGGAACGCGTATATTGAGACGAAACTTATTCCCACTATTTGAAAATATCAACCGATATCTTTCACTCTTTCGAGCTTTCACCACTGTATTCGTGTATTTGATGTAACAATTTAATTGGTTCCTTTGAAGAATTACTTTATTCTGAAACTACAACAATACATTGAAGACATGTGCGACCACCCAGTTAGACTGTGTAAGCAATATTTATCGAGCTATTGTGTGAACAGCCTCTTCAAGTAATAACCCAGCAAGGATCTAATTTCGGAACGTTACGGGTTTATAAAAGGTTATTTTCCAATAACTGAAGCCATAAACCTTGGTCATATTCTTCAAAGGCAATGTTTGTTTTAATAACTTTCTTTCACGCGCGCTCGTAAACGACTTCTCTTCTGTTTAACAGCCCTTCATGGATGAAACTTAGAGGCAAATGGGAAAATTACTTTTGGTGCTCAATAATCCTTATGTTTATAGCTCAATTATCAAATAAACGAGTATTTTGCTCCATGGGATTTTCATCCCCGATTCAAAATGGATGAAAATCCTGTAAAAGACATGATGTCATACCAAAAATTGCGCGTTATCTCATACATTAAAGTAGATTAGTACATGATCGATACAAGTGTCGTACCTACACGAAGAGATCTATGCCCTGTACTAGGCAATAACAATCTGAAAATGAAGTTACGAAATACCACTTCTTTGTCTGTTATTCTACTGCCAAACAGTAATATGCCAATCTTCTCGTTTAAAGGACAAAGTTTCCAGTGAAATTACAGTTCTAAGAGATAAATCATCTTGCCTCTGGGCGTCGAGCACAGTGTAGTGTTTGTGACCAAGTCACAGATCAGAAAATAGTTACTCCGACCAAGTAGTGATTTGGACTATTTTCAAGGTCAAATAGCTGCATAGTTATAGTATAGAGCTGTTATGATGCGTAGCATTGCGTACAATCAGGTGCAGTTCTTTTTCATCTCGTGATTATTTATATCATCCTACCATTATTACTATAAATGCCAAAGTTATGATGTTTGTTGCTCAATCACGTCGGAACACCTGAAAATACCGGGGCGAAATTTGGAACCTAGTTCTATTATAGTCTAGATGTCTAGAATAACACATAGGTCATTTTTAAACCCGGCAAAATAACGGATACGGGAACTGAAAAACTAATCGAAGAATTGTTAATTCGGAGTTTTGATTTGCGATACGTACTTATTTATTTCAATAATAAAATAGTACAACAAAATACCTCGTATAACTTCCAAAACAAACGACCAATAAGAACAATCAATTACCAAGTTTCGGACCACCCCCAGCTTTTCCCGTCGAGAGGAAAACGTATCGATCACGTGTTTATCAGTAACGAACACGGGACCGTTCTCCCACGAGTGATTTGCGCGGAGTGCCCACCGGATACCGCACAGGTGAGCCGGCCTAATGAACCTCCGCTGTTAATGTTGCTACAGATTATGCTGCACATTTAAACTTAGCAAACATTATCACGAAAAGTGGAAATAGACCTATTTAGAAAATGACGAATGTTTTGACGTGACAACGTCTAATAAATAGATGAACGCCGGCTGCATGCACGAAAATGTGTCGCGTTATGTCCCGTTACGCTCATTGTAGGTACGCTTGCGCCGCACATATCAATGTTTTGTTATGACGTTGTCACGTTAAACTATGGTCCGTAAACCAACCGACTTTACAGACCACTATTTTTTTCCTCTGGAAAACGAAACGACCGACTTCAATTTAAAAATTTACTCGCACAGTCCACTAATTTCAATAAAATTAATAATAGACGATTTTTTTATCTTTGTAAAGTTATTACAAAAACCGCGCCACCAATTTCGATAAAATTCATAAAATATGGTGGGGCTACTTTTGAAGTTATAACCAGCTTATAACCACACAAATTATCGTTAATATCGATTTATAGTTGGCGTAATAACGAGAAACATACATACAAAAAAAAACAATTAAGAACCTCCGTTTTTGAAGGCGGATAAAAATTGGTACAACTTGCATAATTTTTTTAGTTATTAAACTGTATTTATTGCGGTTGGTGGCTCAGGATGAGATGTTATAATAAAAGCTACCTGCTAAGTTCTTTAATAAGTTTATTTTAAATCTATTTTCCATCAATGATGATGATTATTTCGTAATTACGAATCGTTTTATGGTCTAATTATACTTTAAAAATGTCTAAAAACCAGCTTAACTTAACACCATTGCTGTTAAGTAGAGCTTGGCCAGCGGTCAGGGACCTCTGGCCCGCCCATGCACCTCGCTGCGAAAAACTCGCATTAGAATAAATTAACTCGGCCGATGACGAACTGAGACGCGTCCGGTCGGTTTATAGCTGATTCACGTTACAGCCGTGCCGGGGTCGTGAACTGCTCCAAAACCAGCCTTATATCCTATTTGACGCCTTTTCACAGGACTATAACTCGTTTAAACCGCTTCAATAACTACCCAACACTCATTCGTTTAAAGTTTCAGGTTTCAGCTTTTATAAAGTCGGCAGTAAACTCTTATGATCGCAATTCGTCTTTTCAATACTCATTGTAATATCGAAAAGTATGGCACAAAGGCTTGCGATCATCTATTGCATATCGTGTCTACGTAATAACGTGGACGATAGGTGTTTTGTAATATAGTCACCCACATGGCACGTCCTCGGCACGATCCAACGTGGACGATTCTTTATTCGGCCATTCTCTGTAATGAATTTAGATAGACATGTGGCTCAACTTTATTTCAAGAACGGAAACGACATCCATCTCCGCGCCGACCCGATACCGCGCTCGTAATGGCTAAAAAATCCTCGAATATTTCCACAGGTACGTTTAACTAATTAAAATTGTTCTCTGGAAAACCGTCAGCCCAGCTTATCTTGATTAAGGCTCGGGGTTGTTGATCTGCGAAGTGGGGAGTGTATTCCTCCCGCTCCGCAACACCCCCCCGCCCGGGCCTTTATCGCCTCCTCATTCAACTGCCTTCGCCCTTCAGGCCCGCGACCTTTAGCTAAGAACGGAGGGCCAGAACTTTGTTCAGCATTCGGTTCGCGAAAGAGTGAGAAGCGTCAATACGTCCTGCAATAACCGTAGGCAATGAGGGCTAATGAACTCGCGGATTCTATATGCGACGGTGCGAATGCTTTAAATCGACCAACGACCTATAGAATGCCTGCAAACCATTTAGGTCGATGATGAATGATGATCAATGGTTTGATCAATTGGTTTATAGATGAACGACGTGCTTTGTTGCCAGCGTGGCACGCAGCGACACCGAAATGATATTGAATTATAGCACATTATTATCTTTTACGACTTTCAATTTTTAACGGTCTGAGGAGCAGCAAGAGTGGATGTCTAATTGAGGGTAGATAATCGATTCTCCTTACGTGCACCGAGGAATGCACGTTAGATCTATTGTTCCTCTCGACTCTGATTCGATTCGAATATGACTTTGTAACGACGCATGTATCATGCAATTATTTTATTCGTTTTTTTTTACTCTATTGTGATACGAGTAGTTAAATTCTGGTACTTTATTACGTCTAAAACGATGTTTAATATAGAAGTAGCATGCAATACGATTGTTACAAAATCTACTTTAACAAAATAACATAATATCATCAACACCTTTAAATACAACAAGCAACAAGCACCTTTATACCATACCTATGAGGGGTTCGGTATAATTTGATCTTTGCTTCCATCAGTCTCTATAGCTCCGTAACAAGACTACCATAACGATAAAACCAATAAGCATCAACGTCTGTTCGGCGTACATTTATTACTAGTTTATTGACTGTGTAAATAGTATTTAAATTCAGTCTATTTCCGTGAAGTTGCGTTGTGATCAGCCTAAAAGCCCCTTACTTGGCTAACACGAGCCCGTTTCGCTTAACTCTTACGTTTACGGATATTTTAAATTCAATTTACATCTTAAAAATGTTATCATAAATTAATAATATTTTGAAAATATTTTTTAAAATAATATTTTTAACCTGTCCGGGCGCTAATCCAAGGCCCTAACTTAAATAAGGGTTAAACACAATCGAAAACAAATACATGTTGTAAAAATTTCTAAGTTAATTGTAGGTATTAAATTTTCGTTTGGGCACGGACCTTTTGTAAATCCAGCTCAAATCATAATTTGGTTTCAGTTTTCCTTTATTCTGTAGCTAAATATAATTATACTGTGACTAACCTATGAAAATGTAATCAGTCAGATTCAACGGTTTTCGTTGAATCCCTAGATCATTATCCCGGTGCGACCGAGGACCGGTTGTGGTCTCGAAGCTATCAAAATATATTCTACGTGAGTCACTTTAACTGGAATGAATTTGTTACCGACTACAAGTTAATATTTCGACACGGAGTAATGGTTCTCAAAGTTTTGAACGACGTTGTCGCACCAATGCCGCCGGTGCCGGCGGGTTGACCCGGGACGACTGCGTTAATCTGGTTAAGCACGTCAAGTTTCTAGGCTCCCAAATTGTATAGCCAATTTGTAGTGGCATTTGAAAATCAAAGACACATTATGAAAACTTGAACCAATATTAAACGCAGAATGCCGAAGTATTATATATTCATCATGAAACTACTTATGTCAAGGAGGACATCATTTGGAGACTGCCAGCCGAATTTGAAACGATATTTTTGAATCTGATTGTCTTATTTTAAGTCATAAATAACTGAGGAAACTGTTATATTACACGGGTAAAATTGCAGGGCATAGCTAGTTCAGGATTCGGTAACAGTACAAAGTACAGAGACTACAGTGTTTTAAGATTTTAACGTTACCTAATGTTAATGTTACCAGAAAAATACGCACGATTTCGTCGTGATGTCCATACGTACTTAGGTGCTTAATTTTATCAAAACTTGTCAATGGTTATTTCATGATACAGGAACAAATAATACGATCTTTTTGCGAATGTTTTGCATTAGTTTTATTTAAAATACTTAACGCTTGCAATGCTTGCATACATTTATTTTAACGCCTTTGCTGAATTTGGGGCGTTTTCTCAGCTCTATCGACCCGGGTTCCCAACTTAAAAGATTATGGCGTTGATATTGTTCTCTTTATTTTCGCACAGAATTAAAGAGACGACAATAGCAAAATCGTAACTTTTTATTTACTATCGAAGCGCCGTTATTACAGTCCAGTACCGATCCAGTGATACCGATTATACACAAGGCTAAAAGCGGAAATAGTAGAAACATTCATGCCAATACTTACCTAATCTGTGTGCGATAACAGTAATGTATTTTTAGCTTGACAAATACCTATTCGGTGGCAGTCAGCTGACCACAAAACTTGTTTTGACGAAGTAAACGGCCATTAAATACTTTGTAACACATGCTCCACCTTTCCGCGTGGCATGACTTGTCTGTCGTGGTAATTATTGGTTGTCAGTGTTACCACGTACCAGCGTTGCCAATTGTCGTGTTAAGGCTGTAGCCACCGTAGTTGTGCGGGGTAGCTGTACGGTGCGCGAGGTAAACCTCTAATTGAATAATTTTATTTTGAAATAGCAGCCCCAGCTGACTTATAGTTTTCGTTGTTTTCCATTTCGTTAAATAAAATTGGCAGTCATAGGAACTACCGATAGAAGTCAAAACTTATAACTCAGAATTTGATAGCTCATTTTGGAAACTACGCGGTTGAAACCAGAGGGCGTGGCCATGGTTACGCATTGCCATCAATTGCCATGGTCCCGAGTTCACCCGAAATATTATTCCCGAGCGTGACGCTAGAATTCAATTCACAGCCCAATAAACATCTGTGGTGCGCCGAAAGAAGTTATTACTTCAAAAAGAAAATAATATTAAATACTGATAATGGACACGCAGCCTAACTGTCTCCACATATCCTAATTCACATGAACCTGCTTCCGCCGCGCAATTAACGCATTACCTCTATAATTCAGCCGCGTCGGTTGCAGGAAACTTGTATTGTATCGTAACTAATGGCAATACTGTCTTGTCGGCTAGTTGTTAGTTGCTAACCAGATATTGTTTGACAGTACTGGGATGGTTGAACGCGTGTCGAAATATGAACGGAATTATTTTCCTGCAATTATATGTGGAGTCAAAGAGTTTGATTTTCTGTTTGTACAGAATACCACGTTCTTACGTGCTGTACTGTTTAGGAAACTTTTACTAAGAAAATATGTTGTCTTCATAAAGCTCCCAGGAAACTTAATATTTATTAGGTAAACGGGTAACTCACGTGTCGGATTGACCGACCTTATTAAGGTCGGTCAATCCGACTCGAGTTTCTGCCGCATCAGGCGGCCTTTTTCAAGGAGAGTGTACGCGCACGTATTTTTAATACTAAAACTTAATATTGATGTTGAGATTACTACGCGTATCATCTAAAACTAAACATATATGTACTAGTATGTAGTAATCTACCTCAACCTCTTTTGAAGTTCTTATGAGTTCCATACCTATAATAAGTAAAATAGTTTTTTTTAACTTTCGCGAATTGAACAAATATTATTAATATTATGGGTTATATACAAGGTTATTGGTAATCACCCTGCATCCTTTTAAGGGAATGTTAGGTACCTACATTCAATACGTCAACTTTTATTCTACAGTTTAAAAAAAATATAAATATTTTTTCTTTTACAAAATAAATAAAAAGTGCATTTGCACGGTCTAAAAGTATCGAACTCTTCGTAACAATTCGTAACGAGAGCGCGTACGCTCTTTAACGCGCAAAAAATGATGTACCGAAGTGAATAAACACTAAAAAGTTGCTAAACAGTACAAAAAAGGGCAACAAATACAATTTTTTTTGGGTTATCTATTCAGTTTTAACGAAAGTTGTAGAACAAAAGTTGTTTGTTTAAATATACAGAACATGGCCTTAAACGGATGCAGGCTGATTACCAGTAACCCTGTATATGCGATTCGCCACAAAGTAAATTCGCCACAAAAAAAAGTGTGTGAAAATTCGCCACAATTCTACAGGGCATAATCGAAACGTCAAAATAATCCTACTAATACATATTATAAATGTCAATGTATGGATGTTTGGATGTTTGTTGCTCAATCACGTCCTAACGTATGAACGGATCGGGCTGAAATTTGGAACACAGATAGATTATAGTCTGGAAGAACACATTACTACTTTTTATCCCGGAAAAACAACGGGAACGGGAACTACGCGGGTGACACCGCGGGGCGCTGCTAGTTAAATAATAATATTAGTTCGTGAGTAAGTTTTTTTTTTGCTTGCGAACAGTTGTCAATTTTCACTTATGCCAAATTAGAATTTAGTCGACAGTAAACCTTTTACTATTCATAGTATTGAAGTGAAATATGTAGAACCAATCGATGACTTCCGCTTGCATTTGGCAGAGTTCGATGTGGGTTAATGGCGCAGCTCGCTTTTGGCTTACAATTTCTTCACATGCTTAGGACTGCACTCTGAGCCGTGACTTTTAACAAGTAAAACAGGTATATTAAAAACAAAAAATAAAGTGGCCAAGTGCGAGTTGGACTCGCCCATGAAGGGTTCCGTTGCAGCAAGTAACATAATATACATAGTACACATAGTTCTTGTAGTTCGTTGTAGCTTTGATCAAAGTTTCAATAATAGTGTATTTATGACGTACTAAAAAAACTACTTATCAGATCGAGTTCAAACTAATTTTCGTTGGTAGTTTACATGGAAATGTACATCATATATTTTTTTTAGATTTTTCATTATCTTACTTTAGAAGTTAGAGGGGGGGGGGGGGGACACATTTTACCACTTTGGAAGTGTGTCTCGCGCAAACTATTCCGTGTATACGAAAATGATTTTAGAAACCTCAACATCATTTTTGAAGACCTATCGATAGACACCCCACACGTGTAGGTATGATGAAAAAAAATTTTTTGAGTTTCAGTTCTCAGTATGGGGGGCAACCCTAATTTTTCTTTTTTTTAAATTTTTTTGTTCAAATCTTAATGCGGTTTACAGAATACATCTACTTACCAAGTTTCAACAGTGTAGTTCTCATAGTTTTGGCAAAAAGTGGCTGTGACATACGGACGGACAGACAGACAGACATGACGAATCTATAAGGGTTCCGTTTTTACGTTTTACGGAACCCTAAAAACAACGAATTTGTTTTAAATTTGGTGACACTTATGTTCGAAATTAAAACAAGTACCCATTATGCGTCGTAAGATTCCTACAGCAGCTAAGAAAAGAACTGTTAACTTTGTAACGGCTAAAACGATTTTGTTGAAACATAGCTAAGAACACTCGACTAATTTTACCTTAAAAAAAAAGAAAACCAAAAGCACACTCTCTCACACACACAGACACGTAAGTAGATACTTATCCCACTAATGTTATAAATGTCGTTGTATGGATGTTTGAATGGCTGTTGCTCAACTCGGTCCTAACATCTGAACGGATCTGGGTGAAATTTGGAATACAAATAGATAATAGGTTGGAAGAACACATACGCTGCTTTTTATCCCGAAAAACTAACGGGAACCGGAACTACGCGGGTAACACCTCGGGGCACTAATACAATATAAACACCCAGACACAGGACAATATTTATAATTTATTTTCATGACACAAATATTTGTCCTGGGTGCGAATAAATAATTGTAATTATATAAATGTTTGTATAAACGTTATTATAAAACGACATAAGCTACGGGCTCTTTGGCTATAATGAAATCCAATGATATGTACATTTATTTAAATGCTGTTTACGTAGCCTCCCTTCAGTCCTGGAGGTACGCGATGTGTCACTCGGTCAAGTTTAGAAATAACAGTCTTTGTGACTGGAATAACTCTGGAGATGTCTTTGTACGAGGCTTGCACTCGTTCTCCTCTGATTTGTATGTGTTTAAAAAATAAACTGGAATTTGAGCAAACCAGGGCTTAGAGACATAATATCTTAGATCTCTGGGTGACGAGCGCAGTGCAGTGCTAGGTAATGATTTGGATTATCATGATCCAATAGCTGCGTGTTACTGTGCTGTTATGTGGCAGGTATGTTGCTTACCATCAGGCACATGACCTGCTCGTCTCTTCACTCTATGCTATAAAAAAAAAACATAAAAATGCTGTTATAATTATTACTATTAAACTAAATGAATTGTAATGGAATGTAATCGACAAAAGCGTTCAGAAGTTCTGGTGAAATTAAGTGATCTAGGTAAATATACAAACATTTATTTACATTACCTAGATACATCATTACCATTATCTTTTTTTAACCGACTTCGAGGAAGAAAAGAAAAAAAGAGAACTCCCATTCATAATAATTATTAAAAATCACAACATCGCGTCGCGTCTTAAAGTATGCGAAACTGACACAAGCCCGCCTCAAGGAAAGAAACGCATTCGTGTTACAACATCCAATATCTTGATGATCGAAACGATGCTAAGACCAAGAATCAAAGCCGCGCAAACGGGTGCACGGGGTATGATTATAATTAAGCGTCAACGGCGGGTGATTAACCCAGAGACCTTTGTGTGCGGTATCGCGATCAGCTGTTGGCTACTGCGACCGAGCGCGCCGCTGCGCTGCATTCACTGCGTCCTACTTCGCTGCCCGAACTGCAAGCGACTTGAAAAGATTGAGACGATAGATTAAGTGCGCCCAGAGCTTTTGCTTATTTTAGCACTAGCATCGCTTCATAATCTTACCCGTGTAGTTATCGTCCCTATTTTTGTTTCGCGATAAAAAGTAGCCTATGTGTCGTTTCATACTATAAATTAACTATTTTCCCAAATTCAATCCGATCCCGTTCAGTCGTTACGACGTTGAGCAACAAAGATAATAGCATAATTTCCGTGGCGTAGGCCGTATTATACAGAACATTGTATGCGTGTGATAGTACGAATTAGGAATTCAATTTAAATGACATTACAAAGTTTGGTTCAAAATATTTGTGTAAATAGTTGTTATATACCATTCATCATCATTGTCCACAGCTTTTTCTATCCCACTGCTGGGTATAGATGTATGCCTCTCTTTTACTTTGTCATCTGCCTCGATTCTGTGGTAATCGAGTCCAGGCCAAAAAAGTGTTTTAGGGGGTTGAAATAGTGTATAGAATTTTATATCGAAGTTTAGTATTTTTTGAAGCTAAAGCGTGTAAGTAATTTAGTTTTTCGGCATTTGATTAGATAAAAATTTAAAAATATAACATTCCAAATTTGCAAAAAAATTACGTAAATCGTATTTGGCTAAATGAATGAATTATCTTGATAAACTGGTAAGCCTCATGTTACGCTGTTATTACTACTATACAATATAAGAACAAAACAATTGGTTTGAAGTCGTGATTCGAGCCAGTTACTTCGCCTGAGCTCTGATTGTACCGCGGCGGCACTCGCTCGGCTGATTGCACGCGCAAATTACAAAAGTGCCTGTAGGTTAACCGTCCAGCTGTGCGCTTCGTACCAACTTTAATTATAGTCATTTCGCTCGCTTGACGCACTTACACTTATTTAATTACACGTCGTTATGCCCCCGGCGCGGTGTTTAAACTTTTACGTCGAGGACTCAATCTCGATTGATTAGTTCTACGTCAGCTGGCCTCGATTGTTCAAGCGGTGGTTCTTCATTTACGGGCAGGAATATGCAAGAATATGAGAGTTTTGAAATGAACGCTTCTTCAGGAACGTTGGAGATTGAGATGGGGAAAAACAATTGAACTCGCGACAGTTTTACCGTTGTGAGGCACCGAAGTGAAAACTTCTATAAGCGCGTTGGGTGGCTTTTGAATGGAAAAAAAGAGTTGAATTGGCGCTACTGTTTCTGTTATTACAAATGGGCATAATATGTATATTGTGTAATATACCTACGTAATTATTGTTTAACTTTTCACTTCTATGGGCACTCCCGGAGTGCCACATTTTGTTAACAAATAGGCTGTTTTATTAGACTTCGCTCGCGTACACTCCGTTAATCGATATACTTTATGTGATCCAATTGAGAACGGATGTTCAGATTTTTTTTTACTTGATGTTTGCTATAACTAACATATCCTCTAAATGTCAAGTTTCTAGGTCCTGCAAATTTCGCGTGTACATTGATATAGCAATATGTGGTCATACATGTCAGATAATTCTAATTTAAACCATAATTACCTATAATTTTGTAATTGGACATACGAGTATCCCTAGTAAGTTTACTCTTTTCTGCGTAAGGACTACTAACCCTATTTATTTATCCATAAATTGGTTTACACTCGGCCGCTAACTTGCCTGATGCTAAGCGACAATATGAACTTAAGATAAATCGCGCTTACATTTTATTGTATTTTTTTTTAAATAAAGTGTGACGAGACGAGCAGGACATGTGCCTGATGGTAAGCAACATGCCTGCCACATAACAGCATAGTGACACGCAGCTATTGGAACATGAAGAGTCCAAATCATTACCTAGCACTGCACTGCGCTCGTCACCCAGAGGTCTAAGTTGTTATATCTCTAAGCCCTGTAATTTCTCTGGAAACATTGCCCTTCAAACCGGAACACAGTAATGTTTTTGCACGTTACTGCTTGGCGGTAGAATAATTGGCAAAGGTGTGGTACTTGCCCAGGCGGACTCTGCTAAGAGTCCTACCACTGTATTTAAAATCTACGACTAGTTTCGCATTCGGTAACTATGTCCATTGATAAGCCAATAAATAATATCTAATCCGGTGATCACCCCCTGCACAATAGAAATACACGTTGCATTAATATCAACAAAACGCACACCGTCATGGCCAATGAAACCAAAATAGTGGCTCCAGCACACAGCTACAGATAAATCGTTGTATCGAACGGCACGGCAGCCGACGTTTACTACAATCACTGAATCTGAATGCAGCCGCTATTACGAATCTTTCCTCTTGAATCGCTTCGATCATCGAGTTTCCAATAACAATGCCAGGTATTTCTGAATGGTTGGAATTCTGCACCTTCTCTTGTTTGCTCGATTGTGCGGAGCTTGATGGAGTGTGCTCATTTAATTGGTGCTATATCGATGCATAAACATACATATTTCACACATAAAATTCTGGTGTCTCAGTGTTTCTGACCAAATTTATCCGACACGGCTTGACCAATTTTTGTGTTAATTTTGTAGATCTGAGTAGACTATAAACTAATTATTATTATTTACCTCTAATCTAAGCGATAAGGGTGACCCACCCCAATTTATTTTTTATGATTTCGCAGTACAAATACACAGAACCCTTAATTTTCACCCTTCTATCACCAACCCTATTTTATAATATTTTAGCGGTATTAGTACTCTTCTTTTGAAAAAAAAAAAAGGAATTCTCTGAGTACCAGCAGTGAGGCCATAAAACGAACTGCACGTTTATGCATAAGCCGAAATATATGTTGCAGGGAATTGAGTAATCAAGCATTTGTTTTATTTAGAGTCGGGGATTTGATCCAATCGTTGATTTCTTAAAGGTATGTCAAGACTTTTTATTTTATTAGTTCCCAGCTATTGGTTCTATCTACATTCTACACGTTAGAATTCTACCCAATTTCTCACGTGTATACTTTTCATTAAGCAAACTCCTAGTTCTACTTTACGGTATCTATTTACCTCCCTCGTTAAGTGTGTGTTAGTGCGTCGTAAAAAGCAATTTGGTGTCGTTTGGTGCGACTGGGACGCACTTCCGCCCGCGTGCAGGGTGCACCTGCCACTCGCTATCACGTCACTGCCGGCGATGACTTCACTCGCTTCCTTCCACAGTCTGTTACATACTTTTGTGTATTTACATGCTAATGGTCACGGACAAAGATCACGGAACCCGGAGTCTGTGGAGTGGCTAATTTAAAAAAAAAACATGCTAATGGTATTTTTTTAACGGGCATATAGGCCTTTATTAACAATACTCAATAAAAACATGACAACAGTGAGAACTACACTTACTCCTACTTAATCCTACTAATATTATAAATGTCAATGTATGGATGTTTGGATATTTGGATGTTTGTTGGTCAATCACGTCCTAACGTATGAACGGATCGGGCTGAAATTTGGAACACAGATAAATTATAGTCTGGAAGAACACATAGGCTACTTTTTATCCCGGAAAAACAACGGGAACATCGGAAACGGGAACTTCGCGGGTAACACCGCGGGGCGCTGCTAGTATATTATAAATGTCAAAGTTTGGATGTGTAGATGTTTGTTATGTTGAATTCCGTCGGAACACCTAAACGGGTCGGGTTGAAATTTGGAACACGGTTAGATTATAGTCTGACATAACGCGGAGGCAACTTTTTATCCCGATAAAATAACGAGAACGGAAACTCACAGGTCAAAATCGCGAATCGTTGCTAGTACAACATAAATACCTAACTATTTACACTAAGGACATCTGAATTATTCATAGACCAATGTAGGAAATAATCAAGACGATCGAACCCACTACTAGTCGGAAACGTACCCAGCATGATAGTGGCATTATGACATTATATGGGCCAAGTTAACACCAAATTTTGGTCACGCGTGGCGTCGACCAAGCGCACGGAAAGACTTGAAAATGAGCTGAGTTCACGCTCTTCCTGCCTTCCTTCCGCCCTCCCTTCTAACGCCTAACTAAATCGGCTATGGCTTTGCTATTTCTATCATTTCAAGTGAAAAGAAAAGAGATAGCAATATCATAGCCAAGACAGTTTTCCCCGGTCCCAATCCCCTCGGGCCCAATGCTGTGCCCAATTTCTAAGCACCTAACAATTCCAAAAATGTAACCTCTTCAGAGGTGTAACGAGGTCATGTTGCATATTTGCGCCGTTTCAGACGCTCAACTGAACTAGTTAAGTTATTATAATTGATATGTCAAACGCGGACCTAGGCGCGATAAAAAAAAATGGATGTAATTGTTTCGTCATAGTCTACATCTTAGTTGTTCATCCTGTTGGAAGATGGAGGAAGCCCTTGGAATTTGATATAGGGCGCAATATGCCGAACTCCCGTATGAAATACCATGAGGAACAAATCTCGCATGAACCTTGCCGCCTCGATAACTGAGCAGGAAAGTAACCTTGAGCCCGTTTCTTTCAGAAACAAATTTCGCGCGAATTCAAACAACTTTTGTATTGTAATTTTTGTTCAAACAACTTTTGTCTTGAGACTTTTGTTCGATGAGTTGATAAATGTGTAATCCGTTTTAATGATATTAGGTGATGGTCTGGTGGAAATCGCTTGCTATGGGTTCACTATATTCTTTGTTAAATATCTACGAAACGTTTACGTAATTGATTATTTTAATTGACGGATTACTGAAGTTTAAATGTTTTCGATCGCGCAAGCAAGTTTTTCAATCTGAATCATACGTAGGTGGCTGGATGCGAGAATAGTATTCTCTTCATGTTCCAATAGCTGCGTGGTACAGTGCTGTTATATAGGGAGGCGAGCTGCTTACCATCAGACGAACAATTTGGTCATCCTCTCCTTTAAGTATGAGAATCAGTGAAATTATTTTTAATTATCTGCTTATATTTATGTCATTCTTTGTGTTAAAAAAATACACGACGACCGCGTTGTCAATGTCTTTTTAAGTAGGCTAATGTCTCTATTTATTTGATTTAGACGACAAGTAATGATAATATGGTCTATTGTATGCAAATATATTTTATTGTTTGATATGAGTATCTAATTATTCTTTTTTTGTTTCAGGTAATTACATTTTATTCATGTCGGGACTACGTTCGTGTTCGTGAGTTTTCCTTGAAATTTAAATTAGATTGATTGTTAAAACACAAGAGTCATAATCGTTTACGGTTTAATGAAACCTTATACATATATTTACAGAGCTGCTTTGGTAACGGTTTTCAGTTATTTTGCCTTTTGCATGCCTGATTCGGAGCACGTAGCGAGGGTGTTGTATCGCATGTTGTAGGACGTGTGTGTCCTATCCCCCTTCTGTGATGCCAGATTCTTTGATCTTCCCTATCGTTGGCAGCCGAAGCAGAGGTCGTACCGTTTGAGGTACTGACGCAAAGGGCGTTAGTTGTCGTACAAGATATAGTACGAGTCCAGTATGTACCTACATTCATCGATATAAATCATCAGATATGTCCCAAACTTGAGGCGCACGGAATTATGTCATCGTTGGGAAGTGTGAGCTCATCCTTTCCCTTCTAGTCCGTTGTAGGAAGCGGTGAATGCCGGTAATTTTACCTATCACTGGTTTTGATAATTATATTATACATATAAAAAAATTGGCAGTCATAGGAACTGCCGATAGAAGTGAAAACTTATGACTCAGTATTTGATAGCTTACCTTGGAAACTACACGGGTGTAACCGAATGGCGTGGCCTCGCCATCACCATGGCATGGCCATCTAGAAATGCGTCAGCATTTCCCATTGGCTGACGCATTTCTAGATCCCCAATCGCCAAGGTCCCGAGTTTACCCGAAGATTTCTTATCATACCCGAGCGTGACGGTAGAATTCAATTTACACCCCACGAAAAATTTGTCTAGGCGCGCCTAAAGAAGTCTTCACTTCAAAAATATGCCTTCCTGTGCCTTCAGAAAGTGTTTTAATAATAATTCAAGAACTCGAAACGAAGTGGTTTGACTACTTTTGTGATAAGAACGTCTAGGCCGTGGAATGCGTTGCCTAAGTAATTTTTTCCCGATGTTTGCAATTTTGGTGTTTTCAAATCGAGAGTGATTCGATTTCTTCTAGGCAACGCTCTATCGTAGACCGCACCGTCACTTAACATCAGGTGAGATAGCAGTCTAGTGTAAACCTACTATAGTTACAAAAAATTAACTTTTAACGTTGTGGTTTTTAAAATGAATGTTATCGAAAGAGTACACGGTACACGCAAGATCGGTCCCAGCACTGGGCCACAGGTGGCGTTCATTCCGTTTTTCTGCCCGACATGCCGACATCTGCTCGAACGCGGTCCGCACCTGCTTCCTTACTCATTATCTTCGGCGTATACGTTGAATTATTGCACTTTACTGAATTTTTTATTTATCACTTGAGTTATTTCACATGATTATAAAAGCCTTCTAGAGACTACATAAAGCCGGTAGAAGTATGGACATTATACGTCCACGATTGGACAGAACGGGTGTACAAATTCGAAAGGAGCATATACACTGAACTACTTTCATTATGGTGATGCTGAAATGGCGAAAAAGTATTTTTTTCCACGATTTTATACCTTACAAAAAAAAGCTAAGTGTGTGAAAATTTGGAATTAATAGGCTCTACAGACGAATCCTTTTATCAGAGGAAGTTGCGAAGAAATGACGTAAAAGTGGGCGGGACCTGATAAAAAAGTGGGTGGAACCTGATAAATTTATCAGGTCCCACCCACTTTTACTCAATTCCCTGTCTCCAAAAAATGAGACCGAATAATTGCCAACAGTATGATTTAAATCGTATTTCTACGACTTTTTGGCTATGGTACGATATACGATCGAGTAATCGAAATTGTACACAAAATATTATTTTAATTACCCGACTGAATGAAGGGTTATGGTTTCTTATATGTTTGTAAATTTCTTTACCCCCACCTATCTTCCAAACGGCTGGATGACAATTAAGGTACCGTTAGATTTGTCTCAATCACTCAAGTGTCTCCTTAGATAGTACATTGTATTAAATAATGTTTTTAAAGCTGTTTTTGTTCAGTCGGGTTTTTAAAATTATAGTTATTTATTTATCTTGAAATGAATAAACACTTTTTTGTCATTAAACAATAATTAACAACATGGAGAAGACCTGAATGAGTATAATTTTATTGTAAATACGTGTTGGTGTGTTTTGTTCCATATGGGTTTCATTAAGGAGTATGGTAGGTAGCACGGCAGGAGGTATCTTTTTGTGTTACGAAGACAGTGGTAAGACTTTTTGGGGAAGTACCTTCGTCGTTTATTCTACCGCTAAGCAGTAATGTGCAAACATTACTATGTTGCGGTTTGTAGGGCAATGTTTCCAGTAAAATTACCGGGCATAGAGATAAAACATCTCATATCTCTGGGTGACGAGCGCAGTGCAGTAGGTACTAGGTTTTTTTGGATTTTGACTCTTCATGTAGGTACCAATAGCTGTGTGTCACTGTGTTATTATGTGGCAGTCATGTGCTTACATGTCTTTCTCTTATTGTAACCCAATTCTGTAATAAAGGCGTAGGTATGTTTTATTTTTAATCGTTGAAATTTATTTAAGTTCTATTTTATTGTAGAAATTAAATCAAACCAGAGCGTACCGATTCTAAACTCTCCGACACGGAATCTCACATCTCGTTCTTTGTTTTATCTGTTTAGAATGACAAAGGCAAGGATTATGCGCCGTTCGGATTGCGTTTAAATCACTACCCAGTACTACTTTTATCTGCAATATAAATTCGAGATCCATCACCATCGATGAATATCGATCATCCCTGATCCAGACGGTACTTAGTTCATCTTTATATTTCCTTCATTTCATTTACATTCACAGCCCATGAAAATGCTGTGCACGTGCGCTATAAGAAGTTTTCACTTCAAAAAACATCTCAAATGATTTCGTATGTAAATTAATTAATTATGTCTTCAACCTTTTCTAAGAAGTAAGTCCCATGGCAACACCTATGTTTTTTGTTCTGAGTAGGGCGTAACTAGGGTATGTAATATCGGAAGATTATCAATTCCGGAACTGAGTCACGATTCTAAATATCCAATATCGGAATTCCGGAACAGCTCAGAAACTGGAAAAATATTTGGATAGTACAGAAAAGTAAAATTGATTATCTTATACCATTAAACGAGCAATTCTTGTATATATATATACAAGAATATATATATATAGAATCTGAATCTCGGAAACGGCTCGAACGATTTTCATGAAATTATGTATGCAGGGGGTTTCGGGGACGATAAATCGATCTAACTAGGTTTCATTTAAAAAAAAAACGCATATTATGCGCGTTTTTAGACAATGAAAAACCGTCACATTAGACATTAGAATGCGAAGGTAAATTTCGCCGCGTGACGCGACAGCATAATTGGCTCAGACGGGAAGTCGGGCGTTCGTGGCGGTCTCGAATTAATAGCTGCGGGTACGAATCCAGACGGCTTCTCTTTTTTTTCAAGTATTCTTTTTTTAAGAAAATCTTAGAGTATCTAAGTATTTTTAGTATTTATACCGAGCAAAGCTCGGTGACCCAGGTACTTATCTATTTATATACATATATACTTTTTATTTTTAAAATTAATAAAACATTCTAAAGTTCTACAACAGTGGGCGGCAAATCATTACCTAGCACTGCACTGCGCTCGTCACTTTCAAGCCAAATTAATTACTCCACTGATTGATTTATTTATTGAATCTTTAATAACTTATTGTGTGTATGTATATCTGTACATCATGGCTGTGCTTAAAAAAAAGTTAGTGGTCAAAATACCGACATTGGAGTAACGATATTAAAGTGTTTCAATTTCGAAATTGAGATTTCGAAAAAGTTTCTCCAAGATTTCGGAATTCCGGAATATATGCCCTAGTTTTGAAAGGGTTTAGTCTATTGAAACTGAAACTTACCAGTACTTAAATGAATGTATGAAATTTACCAGGTCCATGTCTTCTATCTCTTTCAATAATCTGTTAGGTTGGTACTCGTCTTGTTTTCACGAAGATAACCGTTTCCACAAAGTCGTTGCCATATGGTTGGTATTGAACAGACATGTTAACTGCTCTTGTTAGTTTGTACTGAGTGCCGACTTCTACGTAGTAATTATATTCTCTTTGCTCTGATCAACGACCGCTCCGTTGCACGGTCGGAATCGTACTGACCGATTTGTACGTGTGTAGAGTAATGCTGATTTCTATTCTCTACCGCTTCTACGTCACTTCCTTCTGATATAGGGTACGTGTGTGGTCGTTTTAAGTGATATTAATTATAGTCTGAAAGTATTATATGTGTCATATAGAATACTTTTAATTGTGATCAAACTGCGCGAGTAAAACCGCGCAACGCTACTAGTTCGCTCATAGTTTGAACATTTGAAGACAACAACGAATACTAGTTAGATATCGCCCACGATCCATACAATGGAAGAGGTCTTGACCTGATGTACGTTGAACATTATCTGCACTAGTAAAATGTACGATAATTCCGGCGTTCCTTTCTTAGCTCATAAAAACTACGCTGCAGTAATCTACAGAAAAAACTGCAGTCTCTGGCAGTTTTACATTCTTTTGCACTCGACTGGAATTTAGTACCGCATTCGAAACGATTCCCTATAAACTCTGGTCTACTTTGTTTCTGCGGTAAAATAATCGTGAAAAGTACTACTTTTTACGCGCTTTGTTCGAGGTGTTCTCTTACGCAACTGGTGTTTCTGGCTCTGATTGGCTTCATTTGTTTTCTTTTGTCTTTGTAAGGCGTTACAGGTCCATTGTCTTATCCTTGTTGAGCTAACTTTACATAAAATGACGACGGCTCATTGTGTGGTGTTCGGTTTTCACTCGAGCCTACTTATGTATATTACGTCTGACCAAAATATCCATTATCCTAACCTACTAATTTTCTAATTGTGAAAATTCTAAACATCTCATTCGAAGGGCATTTTTCCACATTTACAACAATTACAGGACAAATAGATAAATCGTACCATTTTCCGTCCTTATCGATTTTCGTAGTTGGATATGTATGCCGCTGTAAAATTGTAAATGCCGTCAGATTATAATCTAACGGCATTAGATTATAAACTAACTTAACCTACTGTAGGATTGTAATCGCGCATGTGTAATTATATTATGAACTAACTAGAAGCGCCCCGCGGTTGCACCTGCGTACAAAATATGTCCTGTGATATTCCAGACCATTATCTAAATATATATATATATATATATATATTTCATCCTAATTCCTCCAGTAGTTTTTGCGTGAAAGAGTAACAAATATCCATCCATCCATCCACACTCACAAACTTTCGCGTTTAAAATATTAGTAGTACTACGTATTATATCAGCTATCTGGTACCCATAGTACCTACAAGCTATCCTTAGTTTGGGGCTAAATAGTGTTGTTTGAAATGTCCACCAACACCACCAATACAAATTTTACGGTGACACATATATTATAGGTTGTCGCATATCGATTGTTCCCGTGGCTAGCATGAGTTGCAGTCCTCGGTGCCACGACGCTCGCGGCACCAACCTCGCCAGACTGCCGGTTCTGCAAAAGTAATCGATCTAGGTTCGATGACGAACTCGCTTCTGCTTTAACTTCACACGTTCTTCGATCGCCTCACTAGTAACTAAGCCTGGCTTTCCTATCTCACTTTGATGTCAAACTAAGGTTAAACAGTGAAAGTTATCAAAACCAAGACCATTTACATTTGGCGGTAGACCCCTGCTCTCGTCGCGACTCCTAGCTTTAACATGTATATTGATATTTATTAACATCACAAAACAAGAAGATCTTGATTCCCAGCTGTAGGAGAACATACAAACTGCAGGCAAGGGTACGTAGAGTTTATTATTTCAGGATCCACGGGCAAACACTGTCCGACGCGACTTTGAGTCACACCGCACCCAAATTATACTTGTACATAGATGTTTATATTCATAAGTATGGATACTAGCAAGTGAATAACTACACAATTTTGCTTAAAATTTTAAAGAACCTCGACTCCGGCAGTTTTGAAATAAATAAAAAAAACTCCCTCATTCGCTTTGGAGTTACAATACTACCGAAAGCTACATAGACACTGACAGGACCGTCAAACACCCCTCTTTTTGTAAACAAATAAAACTTATTTCGTCTAAATCATGGGTTAATAAACCCGAGCTACACGATGCTAGTTTTTCAAGCTAGGATAGTAAGCTACCAAGCTAGTACGGACAAAACTATCTTTGTCGTGAAAAACCAGCCTCCTAGCTCGGGCATTAGAGACATAAAAGATCGACATACACTGGCGACTTTATCGTTGGGACGAGAGAATACGGCTTCCTCTAAAGCAGACGATAATCTTTCCAAGGATGTGCTGATACTCAACCTACGTCTATTGTGGACTCCTCCAGGAAGCTATTGCATCGATTTTCCCATTCGAGCCTGCGATTGCAGTAACTGTTGGTGCCATGTCGCCCGCGGCACGTACGACTGTCGACGAATGGGTGACTCATTAGAAGCCCCGAAGTTACACGGGTTCGGCCTGACTCACTAACTGGCTCGCAATAACTCCAACTTCGTAAATAAACATGCGAGACATAAAGTCACGCCTGTTTCACGATAACTTACGTTAGTAAGAACCGCAACTTATCCTTTCGAGGAAAGGTTCTTTCTTTCAGGCAGGCGATATATCAGCAATACCTATTTCTCTAGCAATTTTTTTTTTAAGTGAAAATTTCTTTTTGCGCGCCCCTGACAGATTTTTCGTGGGCTGTGAATTGAATTCTGGCGTCACGCTCGGGAATAATAAGAAATCTTCGGGTAAACTCGGGACCATGGTCATGCTCATGGTTACGCCCTCTGGTTTCACCCGCGTAGTTTCCAAAGTAAGCTATCAAATTCTGAGTTATAAGTTTTCACTTCTATCGGCAGTTTCTATGACTGCCAAAATTTTTATATCAATGTTTTGTCTTTTTCTGCAGCCAGCTAACTCCAAATTGAAATCAACGGATATAATTTCTATCTCTAGTCTTTGTTATTTTTGCTTTGCCGAAGCGATGATAGTGGTTTGATTTATTAAGTTTTCTTTCCTCTTTTCCTATACGTCATATTTCTGATTTTTTCGAATGTTTTCCCCGACGCTCCAGTCGAGTATTGCCGAGATAAACGACGTACCATTTGTAGCAAGAAAAACCAGATGTAGGTATCGATCTTCGCGCTTATCAAAAAACACAGCTCCTTGCGTAACCTTCTTATTTGATTAATGGCATCTATTGTATGTAATATCGTTCAAAGATCGCGCATATAAAGCCTTCTTACTTTACGTATACTTCCTTGCTGCTTAACGAAACAAATGAATGTTCGAAATTTTACTGAGAAATTAAAACTGTATCCGTGGATGTTACCGTTAGTGTACAATACTAATACTTCGAGAATAATTCAGTGAAATCAGAAAGTAATTTTTCCTTAACGATTTCCCTATTTTTCGGGATGTATAATAGCATAATTATTATGTTCTATTTCTGACTAATCTCTGTATAAAATTCCAGAATTCAATCGATTAGATTGAATTCTGGAATTCGTTGAGTTGTTTCGATATGATTGAGCAACAAACTTTCAATCTTTCACATTTATAATCCTTAATACATAAAATCCAGTGTCACGATGTTTGTTCTCAGTGAACTCTACACCAAATGACCCGATATTTAAGTAATTTAGCATTTGTAAGTAATTTGGTGCAACTTGAGAGATTGGATAGTTTTTATTTTGATCAATAGTATTTTATATGGCATCATCCAAGCGAAACCGGAACGTGTCTCTATTATTATTATTAAATGGGATACCGAGAAATGGAAGGACGCGAGGATAACGCGGCACTTATATGTACTTGCAGATCATAATATTGAGATAGTCGTTCGAATGTAGCTAATAAGCTTGCGGGACGGCTGAAGCTAAGCTTCGCCGCACACAAGCCCAGTCCCGTTACGTAAAGCTGCCGTATCGGTTTTATGAACATCACTACATAGTATAAAACAAAGTCACTTCCCGCGTCTGTATGCCCCTATGTAGGTATGCTTAGATCTTTATAACTACGAAACAGATTTTGATGTGGGGGTTTTCAATAGATAGAGCAATTCAAGAGGCAGGTTTATTTGTATAATACGTGTAAAACATGGCAGAGAAACACTGACAATGTTCAAGATTTCTAATGTGTCACAAAAAAACACATGTGTTTGCGCTTAAATTGCAAACGCTGGCTGATACCTACGAGATAGATCAAAACAATGTACTGCAGTATTGTACTCCAAGTAGTCATGCCCCTAGAGGCCAAATTTGGGCAAAACCGGTTTTGGGACTTTAAAACCTTATTTTTTCAGGATAAACATACTCGATTATTAGTTTATTTTGATGCCTAAGAGATAGGTGATAATATTTATCAGTATATTGTCGTTTACAGACACACAAAATTTGGTTTCATTTTTTAGTTATGATTTTTTGTGTGACGTCACGACGCCGACCGCGTCGCGAGTCGGGCTTAATAGGTCTACAAAAAAGTCGTAAGATGGTATACATCTATCTCTTAGTGATCACCCACAATAACTAATCTTATAAGTAAATTAAGTATCAGCATTGCACCCGTGAGAAGCTGGGGCGGGTCGCTAGTATGTATCTTGATAATACACGTCGTGTGTGAGGTCTTCTTGATACCTATAATACCTTATTTATGGGAACTTTGGCATTAAAATTGTTGCGATCGCGTATTCTAAGTCGTGACTCCGGCAGGTTTGAAGCTGGCGATTAACTATAAGTGAATTTTCGCGATGGGTTCATACCACTGCTGCGTGTCCGTATAATGGTAGCTTTTTTTAGTATTTAGATAAGTAAATGGAACCTGTGTAAAGAGTGTGTATCTTTTTCTGTTATCTGTGGAGTTGTTAAACGTTTGATCTCCTCTTTTTAGGGTTCCGTAAAACGTAAAAACGGAACCCTTATAGATTCGTCATGTCTGTCTGTCTGTCTGTCTGTCTGTCTGTCTGTCTGTCTGTCTGTCCGTCCGTATGTCACAGCCATTTTTTGCCGAAACTATGAGAACTACACTGTTGAAACTTAGTAAGTAGATGTATTCTGTGAACCGCATTAGGATTTTTACAAAAAAATTAAAAAAAAAGAAAAATTAGGGTTGCCCCCCATACTGTGAACTGAAACTCCAAAAATTTTTTTTCATCAAACCTACACGTGTGGGATGTCTATCGATAGGTCTTCAAAAATGAGGTTGAGGTTTCTAAAATCATTTTCTTCTACGCTGAATAATTTGCGCAAGAGACACTTCCAAAGTGGTAAAAAGTGTGTCCCCCCCCCTCTAACTTCTAAAGTAAGAGAATGAAAAATCTAAAAAAAATATATGATGTACGTTACCATGTAAACTACCAACGAAAATTGGTTTGAACTCGATCTGATGAGTACTTTTTTTTAGTACGTCATAAATACACTATTATTGAAACTTCTACCAAAGTTACAACGAACTATGTGTACTATGTATATTATGTTACTTGCTGCAACGGAACCCTTCATGGGCGAGTCCAACTCGCACTTGGCCACTTTTTTAAATACAATATTTATATTTTCGTATTTAATGTACGTTCTGTTAAAGCAGGAAAACTTGGAATTAATTTAAATATGTATGTTCACACATATATATTTCAGATACTGTCGATGGACTATGACGCAAATCGAAATTGTTAAAAAACCCTTATTTTAGATAGCCTTGTAGATAGATTAAAATTATAATAACATCGATCACTTTGAAACTCGGAAAATAAGTAGGTGTTGTAGTGGTAGGTCACTTCGCAGAGTCCGCCTGGGGAAATACTGCACCTTTACACTACTTACTTTACCGTCAAGCAGTATACATCAATACATATATGTATATGCATACATCACTGTGTTCCGCTTTGAAAGGCAATGTTTCTAGAGAAATTACAGGCCGTCGTACGTACTACATCGATATGAACCATTGATTATACCTTACTGATTATTATACCATGATTTATATCGATATCATACTATAAAATCGTCTTTAATTTCGGGGTGACGAGCGTAGTGCAGTCCTAGGTTATGACTTTGACTCTTCGTGTTCCACTGCTGCGTGACACTATGCTGTTATGTGCAAATGTGTTACTTACTATCAGGCACATCTCCTGGGCGTCCCGTCAAACTCAATATATAAAAATCAAAGCCACTTTTCGTTGTTAGTGAACTCCTCCTAAACGGCTGAACCGATTTGAATGAATTTTTCTGTATGCGTTTGGGTAGGGCCCTCCATGGTTTAGATTCACAAATCAGCCCGGCAGATGGCGCTGCAGTTGGTATCTAGGTTATTATCCGAGCGAAGCTGGAACGGGCCGCTAGTACTATATAGAGGTGTTTTGACAAAAATGGGGTTGAAACTGTAACTTGCGAAGATAGATAGGTAGTTGTTTTTCTCTTGTCAATAATGCCCACGCTACACGAGGCTAGTTTTTCAAGCTAGGATAGGAAGCTAGTGTTAGCAAGCTAGTAGTTCTAGCTTCGTGTAGTCAACGCTACTCAACGCTAGTTTTGTCTACACGAAGCTATGCCCGAGGCATTACGGTGAATGTTTTTTGTGAAGTAAAAATATATTAGTAGCGTGCAACAATAAAATATATCCATAGACCGAGTCTGGAAATAAATAACGTGTCAAATTTTGCATCATCAGCGCACCGACAAAGGCTTTTACCGCCGTTATTTTCTATTTCCCTCTATTTTGTGTGCAAAATGTGACGGAGAAATACGCACAACCGGGCCGGGCCATTCAATATCGTGATATAAGGAGGTGCTTATTTCGGCCAAATATTTACTCTGTCCTTCTCGGTAATTTTCACGAAGGCCCCTGTTTACAATCGGATTAGATTTCTGGCCCTGCAAAGGAACGAGTCTTTTATATTACTCTGTCGCGTTTTATTAGTTAAATTTCTTTTGGATAGAGAGTAATAAGATGGAGATGAATGTTAAGTGTGTGCTTTCGTAATGTTGGTACTCGTAATTTAATATGAAGCAAAGGAAATAAAGTTAACAACTTCCTACTGGAACGGGAAGACAACCCAGTTAATCAAATTTAGACTCAATCGACAGGAGTTAAGATTTAAATTAAGAGTGCGCCTAAAGCCAGGAAAAACTCAGATTTCACCCGCGCGACGCGTTTCTTAATGTGATGTACATAAAGTCGAGAATAGCATGACACAGTTTTGGAAGAAAAATCAATATTTAATCAGGAGTCCATTTTTGACCACGTTTTATTTTATTACTCAATAACTAAACATAAATTTAAAAAAGTGTTCGGTTACTTTACTAGAACGTACAAATAGGAATTTTATTACCAAAAAATAATGTGGGGTCATCGCTGAGAATTTCGAGTACTCGAATTAAAACGGGTTTTTTCGGTGTCATTTTTATTTTTTTATTGTAAAAAACTCTGATCTATTTTTAAAATTCTATTCGGTTATTGTGCTTCTTCTTGATTGTACCCACACGTCAATATTTTTTTTGTCATAGTTTTTAGTTTCTTAACTTCAGTGAGCGGCGTCGAAAATGTCCTTTTTTCGTTTTTTGGCTTTAGGCGCCCCCTTAACAGGAAGAAGGCGAGCCCGCCGGTGGGCTCATGCCTCGTGAGGGGTAATAAACATTTTTATTGTAATACTAGCAGTGCTTCGCGGTTGTGCCCGCGTTGTTCCCGTTCCCTTTATTTTCCCGGGATAAAAAGTAGCCTATGTGTTCTTCCAGCTTCTTTAACTATAATCTAACTGCCTACACTGACTGAACCTACTACTGCCTGACTAAATTTCAGCCCGATCCGTTCATACGTTTTACGATGTGATTGAGCAACAAACATCCAATATATTAGTGGGATGCTAGCTACACCCTCCAGTTTTACTCGCACAGGTCCTACTCGTCTCGTCACTCTATACAAAAAGAAAACGGATGATGATGATGGTGAATTTCATTTAACAGGTGTATTAAATTAAGTGACATTCCGATAACAATACTAATGCTTAATACATTGAGTCACGAAGTCTCATTACGTTCTTAACACGTACCTACATATTCATAAAGAATGTAAGTTATACTATTCAAGTGTAATAAATCATCATTTGTATCGATGTTAAAATACACTTGACTTATTATTTGATTGGGAAATGTGGGTTGAATTGAAACCTTCCGAAATAACTTCCTTATTTGAGATGAACACATTTCGGGATTATATTTGACGTCATGTATATTATTTTGGGAGATGAGTTGTTAATTATGAACGATTAAAATAATAGCGTCTACTAAAACAAGGTTTCTTGATATTATGTTTCTGCAAATTTCTGTTTCCCCATTTTTTTATATAGTGACGGAATAAGCAAGATATATGTAGATGCAAGCAAGATGCCTAATAGTGAGCACCACTGTCCATTATGTCTGGAGTGCTACGCAGCTTTGAATCGAAATTATTGTCTAGTACAACTCTGATCTCGTTACCCCACAGATATAAGATGTTTTAACTCTTTGTCCCGTAATTTATCTGGAAACATTTCCCTTCAAACCGGAATACGTCAATGATCGTACGTTGGCGTTGGAATAACTGGCAAAAGTATGATACTTCCTCATACAGACTGCGGAGACTGCGTATCACTACTACCTACTAAAATTTACTCACCTACTAAATATTATCCCGAAATTACTGAAAGGCCTCTAGTTTTTATGTGTTTTTCCTTATTTTTGTAAAAGGTGTGGCACACAAACATAACATGGGTTTAGATTAAGAATAATTCGAACAAATGTTCAAAACTCATCAATTGGTTCATAAACTGTGTGTGTAAATAATGTAAAATTAATAAAAGTTAATAATATATCGAGGACAAAACATCTGTTAGATATTGTAATAATTGAACGCGTGTAAATGCGATTATTTAAAGAATAATAATAGCAATTCACGCACTTTCAATAATTGAATAAGAAAAAAAAATTACGCGGTCCCTTGATCTTTTGTTAATTGTTTTGCCCTCCTACTCCTCAGCTTTTTCGGTCGCCTTGGCCCCTTGAGCCATGGCTTTTTACGAACATTTATGTTCGCCCTGACATTCTTATCTCTAAAAAGCAGAAATTTTCCGCCAATTTAGATGCATGAGTGCGCTATAATTTTAAAGTATCGTGAACCGTCATGTGAGCTTGTTTAATGGGACTATTTGGATGGTGTTTTTTAAAAAGTTTTAGCTTCTATTCATATGGGAGGTATTTTGGGAAAAAAAATCGCATCCCAAAGGGAGTACTCAAACTTGACTCGCAATTCGTAAGTGTGTTTAAACAAGTAAAACTGGGCCACGGCACCTTCCGAAAACAGTTGGTACAACTTTCCGTGATTCGGTACACAACCTTCAAGTATGATTCACAAGTTTAAGAGTTACTTGTCTGTAGTTTCAAAACTGTCGTTTAACCATAGTTCTGCCCCATGGGATGTATGAAAATCATCTAGGTAGTTCCTCTTAAAAACGCCCGAAAAAAGGGAACACCATCATCTAAATAATAAACCAACAGATGTGTCCTGAGCACATTGAAATTGGTAATAAACTGGGTCTCTCTCTGTGTGTATCGTAAGTGGTTTACAAACAACCAATCTACTTGAACCCTGGAATCGCTGGCGGCGAGATTTGCTGTGGTTCTACTTATTTTGGTTGTTGACAACGAATGGTGATGGGTAAAACGTCCGGCGTCCACCGCTTTCTGCAACCGACTAGAACGGAAAGAGTGAGCTCACTCTTCCCAATGTTGACATGATTCCGTGCGCCCTGAAGTTTGGGAGGGCACATCTGTGTACTGAGATCGTTGAACACCATCCGAAATTGCGGGCTTCATATTTTTTTTCTGTTTTTTCCCCGTAATTTGTTACGTAGATGAGTAAGACGATATTTCCTCTTTTAATCAACGGCTTCGACGCGACGAACATAGGAAATTTAGATCGGCGAATTTATTCATCGATTTCTCCTATTAGGAAAGGCGGCTGGCGCCTGGGTTGCAAATTTCACGGCGTCTGAGATACTCGCGTCTTGTTTGCGAGAATGTCACGTCGGGATTGTGTAGTCTACCACGGGCCCTCTGAACCTTATCTCCCTTGCAAGTTTCGGTGCCGACCGCTGTGTGCTCTTGCTTTTGGCTTTCGATATCGTTATTCCGCTTTTGAGATAAACCAAACTGTTTGTGAAAGCGAAACTGTGACTTCTGTGTTAAATACTACCTATAATCTTAAGAACCTTAGTTTGATGTATTATGTATCTAATTTGTGCATACTTATTTAGTGTATTGGCATTCCCACATATATATCTGCTATGACTCAACCATACAGAAAACGATAAAAATATTTTGAAATAAGTAAGTAAGTAAGATTCAAATAAGTTGAAATTTTGTTAACCTGTAGTTAAAAACTTTCTGTGCACTCTAAAATATAATACACGTCGCACTGCAGTGTAATTTCACCGAAATGTGTTATAACAGTTCCGTACAGCCTTCGCTGTAAGTATAGCTACGTAGCCAGTAGCGACTAATGTATATTATGAGACTGCGACTCACCCTAAAAGCCTTCTAGCGGAGCGGTCGTGTCACTCAAAGCCCCCGAAATTCCTGGCACATGATATTTTCCGAGGGCATGTTTGAAAGACACCGCGCTGTGCCTCGCGGAATATTGAGCATTTCCCACCCCCGAGGGAATCGCCTGACTCAAGTTTCCCGCGCAAAACTTGCTCATTACGAATTCTCCATCTCGTATTGTTCGTTATCAATAATTTAGAAACTTATTTTGCCTGCCAGTAGCTATCGTTAGGGCACGTTTTAAATTAATCTGTTTAGGTCGACGTGCTCCGAGATTTACACACAATGGTTGCCCGGGCACGTTTGCGTGAGCACCATGAAATATTAGCATTCTGCTTATTGGCAGTGCGGGCTGGGGCCGGTCATAGCGGCTGTCGTTTATCGAGTGAACGCGGCTCGCGCATGCCCCGCGTTCCCCGATTTAAATTTAAGCCCATTTCACCGAAAACCCGTGGCCATTCTTTCGTGCCAACTAGGCCTAAGCCCTTCGCGCCATCGGATCGCAAAAGCATCCGTTCGGCTCGCCGACCCTCGTCGAAACGGCCCTATCTCTGACGGGCAGCGGGTTGCGGATTATCAAACTTTGCCTCCGCCTCTACTCCACCCCCCCATTACTTAATAACTATTACCCTCTATCGAATTACATTCATCTCTGGTTATGCGTTATTTGTTCTCGAAAATGGTATTTGATCTAGCAAAATACGAAAATATGAACTCGACACTACACACAATCCCGCGGTTTTGTCTGAGCCGTAATTCGGCTCGTGTAAACAACGTTCTATTCACGTTTTATTTTTCGTAACCGCGTATTTGTTTCAATCAACATGTGCTTTGTTTACAGTGGGGTTGTGTAACGTCGATGTTTATTGACTCTCGGCGGGGCGCGCTCGAGCCGCGTTTGTCTGATAATCTCGACCGCGGTACGCTCCGGTTTCTTATCACTGCAATTTCTTTGTTTGTCGTTCGTAATTTCCTAAAGAGGTTCGTCGCGCCGGCTGTGAGATAAACCGCACAAGGCCCCGGAGATGGCAGATAGCTCGGCAGCGTAGCGCTTCTCTGCCGATATTTCTTTCCGAGAAAGCGTCGTGTTGCCACCCGGCGCGGCGCCCGGCCGTTTCCTTCGCTGAAATACGATTTTGATTATGAAATATAGCGGCGAAACTTTTCAGATGAGAGCCGTGATAGCCAAGCATAAAGTTCCAGTCGCGTTTTTTTAAGTGAAAACTTCTTTTGGCGCACCTCATACCGATTTTCCGTGGGCTATGAGCGTCACGTTCGTAAATTAAAGAAATCTTCGGGTAAACTCGGTGATCTAGATGGTCATTGTCATGACCACGCCCTCCGGTTTCATCCGCGTAGTTTCTAAAGCGAGCTATCGAATTCTGAGTTATTCGTTTTAATTTCTATCGGCAGTTCCTATGACTGTCATTTTTTTCTATTCGCGTGTTTATCATGCACCTGGCATTGCAACTATGATGGTTACATTCTTTATGCCTTTATCGAGATGCAGTGCGGACGTAATGTGCCTTGATTCTTGTAAGACATCGCAGGTGGCAGGTGTACAGTCGACCAGAACGGCAGGTGGCTTCGTTTCTTGCTCTGTTGGTTTTTTACTCAACACACCATTCGATGTCATTTTAAAATGAACTTAACTCAAATGTTTCCGTTAATTCTTTGGCGGAGTAAATTGTTAAATCTTATAGAAATTTAGATAAACTAACAGATATAAGATACTAATAAGTACAATGTATGTATTGTAATAATCTTGTTTTACACTTTATTTTTTGTTATACTGTCAAGAAGACAATCTCTTAACTTAGCGAATCAGACATATAGAGATAGACATTTTTATTTCTTCTGCTCTATAGGTTCGAATCATGCCATTCCTCGGACGAAACGGCGACTTTATGTGTGCCATTCGCCTTATGGGATACATCTGCGCGACCCGAATATATCTGGTTGGCACTAAACCCATATCCCGAGGTGTTCCGGGTTTGATCGTATCATTCGCATTCCACGTGTAAGTACGTTGGTAGTAGGAATTTAAATTAACTAGCGGTTCGCTCCGGTTTCATCTGTGGTACACGATATGTAGAATATAGCACTCCGGGATCACATAATACAATAATATTATCCAATTGGTGCAATTGGTCCAGTAGTTCTTGAGATTAGCGCATTCAAAAGAATTAGTATAGACTATAAATAGTGGCTATAGATTATACTAGATGAACGATGGATGATGGATGGATGGAGACGTGCAGTGGATGGAGACGTATAGCCGAGGATAGGGCCGACTGGCGAGCCATGGGAGAAGCCTATGTCCAGCAGTGGACTAAGATAGGCTGATGATGACGCTGACAGTATAGATTGTAGAATTCTTCTTTTGTTGAATTAACCATCTAACGAGTCTCATCCATGTGATAATAACCGAAAGTTATTAATACCAAATTAAAAAAAGTTACGTGTTCTAGAATCTAGCTCAAGGTCTTTCACCTATGCGTGTTACCTGCGTTGTGCGTTGGTATTAGCTTTTGTAGTCGCCCAAACACCACGCCGGTGTGTGCTCGGCGGACGGTCCCGGTCGTTTGACCCCGATATTAACGAGTAATGACGCAGTTTTTGCCGGGACCTAATTAAGCCGACGCCGACCCGTTTCGAACGCCGATTTTAATAACTTGAACCGAATTAGATCGGTTAGTCGACAATGAATCCAGTTCATACACCATCATATTGACACAAAAAAAATATTTAGATCGTTGGATATGTACGTGGTCCCTGAGTGATATAGGCTATGTACGACGTAAAGCCGGGACGGACCGCTAGTAAAATAGATCGCCTGTAAAACCGGCGCAGATTCTAAACAACAGAAACGCTCGCAAATCCTGATTTATACGACGATATTAATGTGAACTAATCCGAAGTGGGAGGCCCGTGTCGCGGCGGTCGTGTGGGAAGCGTTACTATGATTTGTTTACTCGGGTCGAGCGATCAGCTGTGCGGCGACGGTGACGCGGCGAGCGTCATGCCGTGACGTGCTGCGCCGCGCCCACCGCTCGCCTTCGCGTAGTCCGGCCGCTGGCGACGCGAGATCGCCGCAATCAATGACTATTGTCAATCTCAATCGCGGGTAGGGTTACCATTCGTGCCGATTTTTAGACACTAGTCCGGGGTTCTACCGCCGAACGAAAAATGTCATCGCTTTGATGTTTCTCTCTCTTTTCTTGTCGCTTGAAATGATAGAGACAGCATTAGCAAAGCGATAGCCGATTTAGTTAGGCGCTAGACGGGCTGACTTGGGCTACCATAACTATTTTCTGATCTGTGACCATACTCTGTCCGGTATCCTAATTTGTCCGGATTTTTTGAAGTGATAAGTTGTTTTGACGCGCCACACACAGATTTTTCGTGGGCTGTGAATGATGCTCATCGTCACGGTCGTAAGTGAAAGAATCGTTCAGTGAACTTGGGATCGCAGTGTGCCAGAGCGAGAAAGATAGTCAGCTGCTGCGGTTTATTCTGCTGTTACTGTCTTTTTTTTAATTTATTCTTGGCCATGGATCACCACTAATCCTTCAGCCGCATCTGTCAAAATCTGTCACGTCATGTAATAATATTTATTTTTAAATATAAAAATTATTCAATAGTTTTTAATAGTTATTTCTTATTTTAGTTTTCACTTCTGTCGTGCGGTCTTAACCACACACCTTTTTTTACTAGATAGAATATGAGAAATAAAATTATATGTTAAGTAATATCAAGTCGAGAAGAATCCCCGCCCGCACCCCTCATCCTACCCCCCTCGCAATGCAAGCGTATTCACCATGCCTACCATACAACGGTAACTGTTCGGTCCTTAAACGAAATGTCAGGCGTCTTGTCAGGACTTTTCAAATTAATAAATGGTAACCCTGATCGCGACTCGAATCGTTGCCTCATGTTTCGCATTGTTGAGCTTATGATCTCGTCGGACGACTCCACTACGTGGATCGGATAATGTAATTGTAGTTGCGTTTAGCTTATTAGACACGGTGATTTGTAACCTCGCTATAACGAGATTAATTTACACGTATTTTATGGAGGAGCTACCATCGAGTTTGTTTAACGACCTTTGTTACATTTGTAGTTCAGCATATTTTTCGACTCTACATATAGAATTGCGTTTTATGATGTGGCGTGGCAAAATTATTGAGCCAATTGCTTTTAAAACATGTTATAAATAACGAAACTTGAGTTTTACTCTGGTTCACAATTTGTAACATGGAATTACTCGTATATATAACTAACTCGTAGTTATTGTAGTGGTAGGACACTTTGCAGATTCCGCCTGGGGAAGTGCCACACCTTTGCCAGTTATTCTTCCGCCAAGCAGTAATGTGCAAACATTATAGTGTTCCAGTTTGAAGGGCAATGTTTCCAGAGAAATTACTGGGCTTAGAGATATAACATCTTAGATCTCTGGGTGACGGGCGCTGTGCAGTGCTAGGTAATGATTTGGACTCTTCATGTTCCAATAGCTGCGTGTCACTGTGCTGTTATGTGGCAGGCATGTTGCTTACCATCAGGCACATGTCCTGCTCGTCACGTCACTCTTTATTTAAAAAAAAAGATAAGTATATGAGGCAATTACTACACTTGCTTTTATATAATAAATTCTCAGTAAACGTACTCTCTGGGTATAATACCGACAATAGAGTCTTTGAAACAATTGAAACTGTTTCAATAAGATGGTTGAGACGCAAGTAGTCTAGCACACAACATTTCCACAGCGACTTAATGATTAATTAGAAACATCACATACCCTCGTAACAACATTACCCGCGTATCCTTCGGTATTATTAAACACCTTGAATTGAATACAGCCTCTGAATGTCAGTTTCTATTCCGAGCGGCGGAGTTACCGCAGAATAATAAACAGTCTGGTTATATGATACGTCTAATGTGTGTTGATTTATATATTATATAGTAGCGAGTTGGAGCCTATCGCACCCGGTGTCGGGTTCGTAGCTCGTGGACCGTTGCCTTTATTCCTATGCGGCCTAGAATATCCCTAGCGAAGCTACCCTACACGTGGGTCTACCGCCTAACGAAAAACGCTTTGACGCTTTGACATTGCTGTCTCTTTTCTTCTCGCTTGAAATGAAAGAGACGGCAATGTCAAAGCGTTTTTCGTTAGGCGGTAGACCCCACGGTCACTAGCTACGAATTATAATCTTATTACTCCGAATGGCAATAGTAAAGTAATATCGAATTTTCACTCTAAATTGTGTCTTGTGTATTGTGGACTGTTATTCGTTTAAAACATTAATTAGTTTTCAGAATAAATCGAGGTTGTACTTGATCGTCATATCGCATGATGATTGATACGTGACGACACGGTCTACGATGGAGCGTGCTTACCTAGATTCGAGAAAATCCTGCTCAGGCAACGCATTACATAGCCTAAAAGCGAAATACATTCGGCAAAAGTAGGGTAGTTCCGCGCAGAAAATGCCTTAACGTAGGGTAGTTTGTTATCCGTCAATCTTCGACCACTGCCGTTGGTTTGTGAGTTTTGAGGACCTAAAACTCGTGGTCCTCGTATCTCCCAAAAATGGTTTTGACCGAATTTGTTTATAAATTATTAATAAATTACCTATATGACTTTTTTTCTGTTTATAAATAGGTAAAAATAATGTTGATTCTCCCCACCGTTCCATTGAAGATCTTTGATCGGACACTGCCTGTATGCCTACATAAAGTCTGTATAAAGTCCTGAATGCGCCGGAATAAGATAGCGCCGTGAAAAAAAAAATCTACGTTCAGTAATTTATCCCATAACCCGACTACAACTAATGACATAACTCACTAACTTGACTCTCTTGAATCTCTGGAGAATCTCTTATAACGGTTTCCAAGAATTACATAAATTCACCGCGCCGCTTGGCAGTCTGTTTGTAAGGTTAATTGTTATGGTAGTTCCATGAATTGGAGGCTTCATTTCCCAGTTGATGGAGCTCACGGTTGCGCGGTAAATTTGCGCAACGTCTTATAGCTGTGATGTTTCATTAACATCTTTAAATTAACTCGGGCTTATAAAGCCACAATGAGAGTATATTATGCGTTTTTGTCTTATATTAAAATGTGTATTGTTTACTGTCTTGTGTCCTTTGGCCAAAGATAAGTTCGATGTTATTAGTTTGAACAGTTGCTTGAAAAATCGTTACTGTCCTATTAAAGTTCTTCACAATGGTCACTATACTATATGTCTAACTAAACTTGAAATTTAATAATTCCCGTTATTTCCCCGCAATAATTAGTAATACCCTATGTTTTATTCTAGGCTAATCTAAATGTGTTTCAAATTTCAATTCGATCCATTCAGGTATTCCGACGTGATTGAGCAACAAACATCCAAAGTTTCGTATTTATTATAGTATTACCATTGAACTCTTAAAACACTAAGAAGCGGCACGCGCTCTTCTACGATGGCAATGCAGAATCAGGTGACGTCTCATGATTGAGTCTCAGTCGTAACAGGAGCCACAAGTTGAGTGGACGTTCGCTAACAATAAAAAAAATATCTAAACTAATGTGATGTATAGCTATCTCATTTGCACCTACTGCCTACTTGATGACAAGTGTCATGATGTCTTTGTCATTCATTTAAACGTATCTCACGATGGAAGTGAAGTGCGTATGCTTGTGTGAAATGTTCGCCACATTATGCTGTCTTTATGTTAGAGCGTACCTCATCTTCCTTTACTTAGTTATATCAATGAGTATACCCTTGAATCGTATTTGGCGAAAATGAATAATCGTGAAAAGCTAGTGAACCGCGGATGACGCTACGAAGCGAAGCTAGTGCGAGAATGAATGTCTTTATACCTAAACGTAAGGACTAAGGACCTGTACCACAGATCAGAAAATAGTAACTTCGTCCTGTACTGTCTATAACGACCGCTGTGTTCTAAATGTATTTCAGCTTCGCATTCGCTGCGCCCTCGAGAAGTGTCCGATATACACGTGTGCCAAGGCTACATAAGTAAGTTAAGTAATGCCGCACCTACTCGAACATGCTCATACACACGTCGGGAACCTGGCTTAGTGTCAGCTACACCCTCGCTTGTGTGTGTGAAGCTGTGAAGCCCCGGGTAAGGGTGGAATGAGATGTGGTGTTCAGGAGACGTACATATACACTTGACAATTTAATGTTCCTTTGGTCTGTTTTAGATGTACGTTTAGTGATGTCGTTTTGTACACGTGATATCGGTTCTAAATGGAGATCGATGCCATAAGAGACCCATTACATAATTTCACCAAGTTGTTCTACTTCTGCGCAATGCTATTTTGCACAAGTGATTTTTCGGCTTTGACTTTCATCCGACAACAATTTTTGTAGCTTACTTTAGCGATTTTAGCTTTTAGATATCACACATATTGATTAGGTAAACGGGTAACTCACGTGTAATGAGGTCGGTCAATCCGACTCGAGTTTCGGCCGCGTCCGGCGGCCTTTTTCAAGGAGAGTGTACGCGCTCGATGGCTTCCCGTTTGGCACGTCGTGCCAATCAATATGTGTAACAACCACGTTAATTTTAATACTAAAAAAGATATCACACATGATTATTTATAATTATTTCCCGACATTTCAGTCGTGATATGACGGCCGTGATCGCGAGAAGACCTCGTAATTCGTAATGTTATCAATATGAATTTGTGTAGCATTCGATTATGAGTTGGTTCATGATTTTAAAAAAAACATTGTAGTATTATAGTTAGAAATCTGTTTTGAAATAAGGATAACACTTTTCTTTGAATTTAGGATCTAAAATAAGATACATTTTGAATAAATCATTTTTGTATACTTACGAAAATATATAATTTAGCTTATACATGTTAAAATACTGTTTTTGTACAGTCACTAAGTATAAGTACGGTAGTTAGATTGTGTAGGTATGTGTTTACTTGTACGGGTCGCATGGCGAAGCCCCACGTAGAGACGAAATGAGGGCAAGCCGAGTCCTGCCTGTAAAACATTCGGTGTACAATGTAAACTATTAAAAGTTAAAGCAACTTGTAATGTTATGCATATTGCTTACCATCAGGCACCAGTCCTGATAGCCTAACACTATCAAATAAAATAACAAAAGAATGTCGCCGTAAACTATCGATAAAGGATCTCAGATCATAAGCTCATAAGGCGATGGTATTTGAATCACGCTCAATGTTTTGTACACTGCGCCTGTGAGTCATCATGAGTCGCATCATTCAGCGACGAAATTCAAAATTAAATGCCGTTAATGCAAAGACAATTGGATTGCACGATCAACGTATTAAAACCACATAGTAGAAAGTCTGCAGGATACCTAGAACGAAATTCCTAATAACTGACGAATAAATAACCGAGAAGAAAGATCATAACGGTTACTAGAGACAAGTTAATTGTCGAAATTCTACTTAAAATACTCCACTTATATGAAATCTGCTCATAAACCATAAAAAATATAGAGAATCTAGTCTAGATACGAAAAGCAAATAACTTTGTTTGTACCCCAAAATCTAATAAGGTTAATTAAAACCAAGAATTTAAACAGTCCGGCGTTCATAAGGCGCGATGTTCCGAGACTCATAGAGAAAATAACAACGCCATTCGTTATGGCGAGTTATTTTAATTGGAAAAGTCGGAAACTCAAAGACAATCGCATTATTTCATCGGGTCGTTATTTTTTACTGCAACATTAATATCTAGCGCTCACGGTACCCGTAAATCGGGGCAATGAACAAACAATTTCGTTTTGTAATTCAATTACCTGTTTAACTTGAAATTGGTAAAATTTGAATCATTGACTACGGTTTGGGTGTCCGAAGACTAAGGCTGAGATTAAACAGTATTTTTGAGTTGTGGGTCGCAAAATATACGCTACTTTCGATTTATTACTCTTACTCTTTGTTCGGTAACGCAAAACGAGTTGCTATAATAAATGTGTTAGAAGCTTTAGGACTACATCTCGATATGAATAGATAGCTGACTAAATGGAAATTAGTCAGTTAAAAAAAATACATCGACCACACCTTCATTTACGTTCATTTATTAGCCTTTCTTATCTCTTTAAGCCATCGAAGGTTATAACTTTTTGGTTTAGAATAAAATAGGAAGATTTGGGAATATTCATATGAATAACAATAACAAATAAATACAAAGTTTTGTTAGATTATATATTTACATACATACTACGCGCCTATATGACGCGTACTAATAATGGACTTAGTTTGAGGTGTACTCTCTACATCACGTTCGTCTTGCAATAAGTCCTGTAGTCACCAATAAAAATAATCGACCTACACCTTCAATAGTTACGCTCATTCATTTGGTCTCACTCTTATAGTCAATGAAATTGGCTATTTTTTCTTAGTGTTCACGGTTAAAAAGAATACGGGAAGAGTTCTGGAATATCAAGAAAAACCACAACATACAAATAAACTACCATTCTTGACTGATATAGTCGCGCACTACCCAGACCAATGCCACGTACGAACAGTGCACTTAGCAGTTGAGATCTACTCTCCAGATCTCGTTCGTCATTTGTTATGTTTCAAGGAAAGGTAGAGACCCTGCGTAAGGTTGAGTTCAAATATGTGGTTAAGTACATAGATCGCATCAGACATTCGAATTACAAAAACGTGCACCAAGCGTGTTTACGTCTTAAATAACATTCCTTCTTCGTCGGTGGGCTGAACAAAATGCCCATAGCTAGAACTGGGTCGTTGCGGTTGCCGAAATCGAGATTCTCCTTCAGCTACGGAAAGTTTTCACAATGAACGTCGGACAAGCCTGTTCTTTGTAGCATTACGCCGTGACTTTACTGACTTATTCATTGTTTTCCAGTAATTAATTCGTGCATAATAGGTCAAGCGCCGATACTCTAACGACTTCCGGGCGATGCGGTGCCTGGAGCTCTACTGTCTAACGAAATTGCTTATGGCTATTGAAATGTCTTTAATTCGAAAAGAAAGAGGAATACCTCAAGCAAGTTTGTTAGATTATAGAAGTGCTCGAGAGATAAACCGCTTAATTGTTTTGTACTGGTACTCTTTGCGGAGTCCGCCTGGGGAAGTACTACGCCTTTGTCAGTTATTCTACTGCCAAGCGGGAACATCACTGTGTTCTGGTTTGTGTGTGGGCAATTTCCAGAGAAACTACAAGACATATATACTATATAGATAAATATTTTTTTATATCTGGGTGACGAGTGTAGTGCTAGGTACTGACTTGGATTGTTCATGTTCCCATAGCTGCTTGATACTGTTATGTTGCTTAGTAGATTCAGGCACATGTCCAGTTCGTCCCATTGCTTTAACTATTTTTAATTTCTTATCAATCAGTTTCAATTTATTTGTCTCCCGTAATAAAAACAGCTCATATTAACGAGTAAATCGCGTCCTTTTCCGATTAGTACTTACGTTTTAGAGCAAATTGTGCATTATATGATAGAATACTAGCTGGGGGTCTACCGCCTAACAAAAAACGCTTTGATGCTTTGACGCTTTGGCATTGCCGTCTGCTGGTATCTGCAGAGCTTCATTGGTCTATAGATAATTCTGGTGTGCCTAGTGTAAGTAGTTAGTCAGGTATGTAGCGTAGTGTTGTTCTCATTCTATTTTAGTTTTGTTTTGATAGAGTATGTTTTGATTGTATAATGCACCGTTATGCGTTGCCTATAGTCTTGAGGTACGGGTGTGTTCGACCCCCGGATGTTGTTGGACGGCAGACTCAATGAAACAGGTACGCACATCATACTGACCCCCGCCCTTCTATCGCCTAAGTAAATCGGCTTTGGCTTTGATATTGCTGTCTCTGTCGTTTCAAGCGAAAAGAAAAGAGAGGACAATATCAAAGCTAAGACAGTTTTAGTTAGGTGGTAGACCCTCCGGTTTTGAATTAGGTAGTCACGTGTGCTTCGAGGAACGTAAATTAATGACCGCGTTTATGGGGTTTCCTTGATGTGGGTGTGATTGAGTAGCTTCTACGAACTGCAAGAAATAATTATCAAAAGGTTATTATTTAATTTAACAAATGAAAGCTATACGCCATATAAAAAGAAACGTAATTTTTTTACGTTACTGTGTAATAAGTGATTGCCTAGAATAGTTTTAGTAGTGGTAGGACTCTTAGCAGAGTCCGCCTTGGGGAATGTTTCCGGAGAAATTACAGGGCTTAGATATAATAATATCTTAGATCTCTGGGTGACGAGCGCAGTGCAGTGCTAATGGTAATGATTTGGTCTCTTCATGTTCCAATAGCTGCGTGTGACTGTGCTGTTATGTGGCAGGCATGTTGCTTACCGTCAGGCATATGTCCTGCTCGTCTCGTCACTCTATAATAAAATAAAAAAAGTTCGCTATTAGCGATAAGGCCGCCATCTTTCGCACTAGCTTTAGAGCTATAAATTGTTTTAATTTTAATTTTTAAACTGTAGTAACGTATCTAAAATACATAAAAGGTTCATCTATATTGATATCATGACACAGTACTTTTTTTGTAGCGTAGGTCCGCGTTTGAACACCAACTTCCCCGGTGTTAAGCGAAGGTGTGGACTTACTTGTTACTTGTGGACGACTTAGACAAAATGCTATTTGTATTATTATTTAATAGTATTATTTGCATAGTTGATGAGATTTATTACGATTATTTTAGAATGAAGGAAGAATATTGTCTGCTAATAGCCGAACCTGATATTCCTAAAGAAATTACACGATACATAAAAAAAAAATACCACGATGGTATAAATATTTTGTGAAGTGGGGACTCTCAAAGTCCATCTCAAACAATTTGAATTAATTGGCCGATAATGAAGCGTTAATTAATGAATCTACATTAAATTTTATCTTATGGAAGATTGGAATCACCGTCAGTCTATATTCGTCATATTTTTTTATTTAGCTTCGCCTTAGTATTATTACTAAAGCGTGGTACATACTTAGAAACTAGTTAGTTATCCAGACCCTGTCGGATGCCGCAGGAATAGGAGAGATTTTATCCACTGAGCGTCTTTACTCAGTTAAAACAGTTTCAGATAAAAGTCAAGTTTTATGAAGTTTCTAAATATTATTAAATGGAATAAAGATTTCTTTAAAAGAAATTGTTTCAATAAGTTACACAGAGCTTTTTTATCAATAATATATTTAGTATTTAAGCTTAGCCGTCTCATTTGATGTTAAACGACGATGCGGTCTACGATGGAGCGCGTTTACCTAAGAGAATATGATCCACTCTCGATTTGTAGATTGAGTTGCCTAGATGGATATAATCTGGGCAGATTATAGGTATCCACCTAGGCAACTCATTCCACAGTTTAGATGTCCTTGCTACCAAAGTCAAGTGTGTAAAACTATAAAATTAAAAAAAAAGCGGCGTGTGTGGCATCCAAATTTTCATTATAAATAGTCGTTCCACGGGCAGCTATTCCCCATCGGTGTGTGTAGAAGCGTGTAATAATTTTATTAAAAAAAAAAAATGGTTGTCTGTAAAGTTGGTTTACTGACGATAGTTGAACGTGACAACGTCTTAAGAAAATACTGATGGAATTTGTGCTAAGCGCCATCTAGGTAAAACATTCTGAAGCTTTTTGAAAAGCTGTTCAAAGCACCATCTCATCTCTGGGTACATCATTGTACTAGCACAAGTTCTTAACTTCATATCGTCGCTTTTCTTAAACATGGACAGACTCCTTGAACGTAATACACATTTCACTCACTAGATGGTGAGAAAAGTAATAAGGCGAGGTAACGGCGGAACGTTACATGACGTCATGTTTTGCGGGCGTGCAGCTGGCTTCATCGAATTATAAGACGTTATCACGTCAAAAACAAAACCAGAATAAACATGTGATACTAAAATAGATAATTTTATTATAATAGCACTAAAATAGATCGTCACTTCTGGGCCGCTAAGGGCCTTGGATGTTATTATATGACATTCGATTTTTTCGCCATCTCATAATGTACCAATTTTCCTGTTATTCCCTTTCTGCGAAGTTAACAAACTTGGTGATATTATCACCGAAACTTGGCCGATATTACGGAATTAGATTTCTTGTTTCCATGCAAACTGGCAAAAATTACGTATTTTTACGATAATATGTAAAGATTATTTAAATATTATTTCATCAGTGTATGAAATGACCTTTAGAACGCACTTGACCGATTTCCACATTGAGGCCGTAGGTCGTGCGTGAAAGAGCAGTTGATTCGCGACACCCAACACCCAACACCTCCCCTGTTCCAAGCATACAAGCTACACGAGTATACTGTAAGAACCTAAGAACATTGCCACATATAGTTATGTTATAACTCATGAGTCAGTGCAGCTGACGAGCAGTGCAGGGTAGGTAATGATTTGGACTCTTCATGTTCCAATAGCTGCGTGTCACTGTGTTTTTATGTGGCCTGCCATATAACAGTACAGTGACACGCAGCTATTGGTATCTGAAGAGTCCAAATCATTACCTGCAACACTGCACTGCGCCCGTCACCTATATTAATAACGAAGTGTGAAACTATAATAGTTTAAAACAACGCTCTGCTTTAGGTAGCCGGTGTAAAAGATCCACGCTGACATTGACACAGTTCTGGACTTCCTGCCCGTTCGGAGCTCCATTTGTTTTGTCACATTGCTTTTTTGCTCCTTGCCACGACTCGGCCCGACGCGACGTCGCTCTCAACGTTCGCAGGAATTCACAATTTATTTCCATTGTTTATGTTTCTAATTCACTCGCCACGCACTTTTTCGCGCCGTTTTTAAACGTTTTCCGATAAAGGAGATTTGTTTTTATTTCAGTTCCGAATTGATGTTTTTATTTTGCTTTCTTGTTTTAAATACGAGGTCGGTTTAGTCGGTACCATTCGACTTGTTCCAATTAGTTTTTGACGTTTGTAAAGTGGAAATTTCGTTCGATAAGCGGCGTTGGGGGGTCGCGTGTGTGTTGGTATTTTATGGAATATATGGGGCGCTCTGGCCGCGATATTGTAGAGCCAATGCTATAAATATTGCAACTTGATCGTCAAACCGCCGCCCACGGGAAATTGGCTCCTCCCAACTCTATACACACCCGTTCCTCACCATTATTCCCAAGCTTTATCACCCTATCTCATCGTATGAAGAGTTTCCTTCCACTTAAGAAAATAAAAACCGATATTCGCAGACCGGAATAACCAACGTTTTAGTGACGAATATGTGTACGAGAACTCGTATTTTATTTGAATAACAGCCGTTACTCAGAGATATCTGAAGATCAAGGATTTGATGTTGCTCCTTATTGTCGCATCGCATACCATTTTTTCTATACAAACAATAAACGTAATAAAACTGTGAATTTTTTTTTTGCCGTGATAACGTCTTATAATTCGGTGAAGCCGGCTGCACGCCCGCAAAACATGACGTCATGTAACGTTACCGTTAGTTCGTCGTCTTTGCCATGCGGACGAAGCTGAGCGCTGAGGGCGCCACCCGCCGAGTCGAGCGGTATCACTACTCGCGCTATCAGCGTACTGATTTCTTAAGACGTTGTCACGTTTAACTATCGTCAGTAAACCGACTTTACAGACAACCATTTTTTTTTATAAATAGTGACGAGACGAGCTGGGCATGTGCCTGATGGTAAGCAACATGCCTGCCACATAACAGCACATTGACACGCAGCTATTGGAACATGAAGTCCAAATCATTACCTAGCACTGCACTGCACTGCACTCGTCACCCAGAGATCTAAGTTGTTATTTCTCTAAGCCCTGTAAATTCTCTGGAAACATTGCCCTTCAAACCGGAACACGGTAATGTTTGCGGTTCTTGGCGGTAGAATAACTGGCAAAGGTGTGGTACTTCCCCAGGTGGACTCTGCTAAGAGTCCTACCACTACAGATGTCGATATTTCAATGCTTTAAAGGTAAAATGGAAACGGAAGGATTTGCATTTCCGGTCTTATTATTATCTTCTGTTGATTTTTGCTATTCCTCAACCCTTTCCATTTCCTGTGTCATTGAGAAATATTAACATTTGAAAAGCTCTTGAGAATTTCTTGGAACATTTCATTGAAAACTCAAAACAATTGATGGATCAAAATGACGAGTGGGTTTCGAAGTGGGAATACTTTATTCTACAAATCGAAATGAATTCTCGTTCCGAGAACTCTTTCTTCAAGTTTTCCATCTCGTTCCGACTTTAACTGTTATCTCAAAGAACTTTGTAGTCTAATTTATTTCGAATTAATAAGCTTTTGGAACAGAAAACCAAATTAAAACAGTTTTACTTAGCGATATCGAAATTCTGTTGATGATACCAATTAATTGAAACTGCGAAAATGGAACACGAAAATTAACTCACGAAACGGCCTTACATGAAGTAACTTTTATTTAAGTCCCTTGCTTATAAAATTATTGCTAATACCATTATTATTTTGTCAACAAGTTTCTTCTAGATTCTAGAAAAGCTTGTGTTATCATAAGCCGTGAAATTGCTGAAAACATCGGACAAATTGCGTTTAAACACAAGCCTATGCTTAAAATTTATAATGTTTTTCTTTCTTGCATCGTATTCTAAGACTCTTCTTCTTCTGAGGCGACTCCTTTTGCTGTAGTTTATTTTTTTTAATAAATAGTGACGAGACGAGCAGGACATGTGCCTGTTGGTAAGCAACATGCCTGCCACATAACAACACAGTGACATGCAGCTATTGTACCACGGAAGAGTCGAAATCATTACCTAGCATTGCACTGCGCTCGTCACCCAGAGATCTAAGATATCTCTAAGCCCTGTAATTTCTCTGGAAACATTGCTCTTCAAACATCGGAACACAGTAACGTTTGCACATTACTACTTGGCGGTAGAATAACTGGCAAAGCTGTGGTACTTACCCAGGCAGACTCGGCCACGAGTCCTACCACTACAAAAAAAGTATGTAGTGTAGATACCCGTAAACTTCGACCAATTAGTCAAATTTACTCAAATGTCGTGACATGATACCCGGCTCAAACCCGTTTCAGTATTTATGCTAGTTTTGAAGGCTCAGTATGTCGTGAGGTAGTCGGCGACAAACCGGCATATTTTGAGCTGCGGCAACGCGCCACTGAAATAACGGAAGCTAAACTTTCGGCGCCGGCTTACTGATCGAAAACTTCCCTCGTAGCAACGCCACGTACCTACCCACATCATACGTGCGTAAATATTTCAGTACATAAGCAAGCCACTTTATGTTTCCGCTGCTGAAACTCGGGACCTTCTCGCACAAGGAGAGACTCATGGATGTTTTGTATCTAACTTGTCATACCATGTATGTTGAACAATGTTCGAGTGAAGAGTTTTTTAGTTTATTATAATTCACTACGCTGCTGGTCGCTGATTTTCCAATTACCCCAATAAATATCGTTCTTTGAACGTATCGGTTTTCGTTCACCATCAAGGCTAGTTGTAATGATACATTTGTACATCTGCATATGGGAAAATAGACATAGGTGATGGCGGGTTTCCAAGCTACGGCGTCGCTTTGCGAAAACGGACTTTCTAAGTTCTAACCACTGGGCCTACTACGGCTTTCAGCGCAGACTTCCTAATCGGAAGCGAAGCGTAGCTCGTAGCAACGCTTCTATACCTACCCATATCGTGTGTGCAAATATTTCAGTAAGTACGCTTCTCCGTAACTCGACTCTGTATAGATCGAATTTATGTAATCACTGTAATAAATAGAATTATGTAAAGCTTATGTAATAGTGTACTTACAAACTACAACAAAAACAACTCTAGTTTTTTCTTTAATTTAGCGCATATAGGGTCACGTATGACCACCGACTCGCCTATAAGAATTGATCGCCTATAAAAAAGCGATTGCGTAGTCTACTGAAGATGAAATAGGTTATCATATTACATTAAATCATTAAAATTAAGAAATACACTACTGATGACTATATAATACTATAGATATATAACTAACTACAATAAATACATACTAAAACAAAAAAGACAAAATAAAACTACAAACATTTTATCTAACAAACTTGATCATCGAATCTCTGTATTCACTCTGCGTGATGACTCAGAATTAAATCTCGCGGTAAAGACCTAATAAACCATCGAAATTGCATATATACAGAAATTGAAGATCACCGTTGCATCCATAAATAACTGCAAGCTAATAAATTGTTAATTGAAATAGAAATAGACTTCAATTCACCACAGCAATAAGTTTCTCGAAGGAATTTCCGACTTTGGCAGTAGTTAAAGTCCAAGTTTGCTCATTCCTTGGTCAAATCTCAATATTTATTGATCGTCCAAGTGATGATCCAGTCGTAAAATGATTCTACACGTCGGTAAAATCGTAATAAAGCATCGCATTCGACGTTCCGCATCATCTTGCGATACCCGACAAAGACATTATTAACAAAATAAATAACTGCGCGAAAATCCATTTGGTTTGCTCGATTGTGTGGCTGATATTGGCTCTGCAGTTTTATTTGTAAACTCAGTTTTGTTTTTTTATACGATACAACGATTGTACACGAATTTCCTGATGTTAAACAGCGGCCTAGGAGCACGCTAACCTAAAAGTTATCTTAACTCTTAAATAGGATGAGTGGCAATAACATTTACAACATCAGATGAGATGTTAACGACATTTTGCTACCCAGGATATGTTTATATAATACCTTTGGTGGAAAGGAATTCAGGGTAGCGATTCTAAATGCAAATCCGATTGGTTCGGAATCGGAATGACACTCCCTGTCTCTGTCATGCTAAACAGATAAGACAAAGACCGACAGATGAGATTCCGTGTCGGATGCGACCGAATGGATTTAGAATCGCTACCCAGGTCCACGGTAGAAAATGATTGGGAAAACCTACGGAAAACCGGACGAATCTATGTACTCTAAATTTAATGACTCGGATTGTACTTAGCGGAAAACAGACTGAAGTAAACAAAGTAGAGTGTTCCATAGAGTATATGAATTCAAAGTGCTTTGATTGAATTCTTGTAATTTCCACCATAAACTGTTGTCGCTTGGTTGGCTCTAGTTTCGATAAACCGATTTGATATTATGCTTGCTATTCGTTAACACATGTACCTGGGGGTGTAAAAAAGCCCACTTTAAAGAGAACCAGCTGTGAGTCACCTCTGTCAAAAGAGATCATTGCGTCTTCAACCTTATTACAAGTTTTATAAAAGTGAAACTTCATTGAATGGAACATAGGTCATTTTAAAGCGAATTATATTTAACCGCCTGATTAGAATATAGGACAGAAAACTGGCGAAAGAAAAACGAGGCTTAGGTCTTGGAGTGACCTGAATGAACTTCCTAAGATGTACATTCATACTTTTTTTTTGTAAAATTGAAGATTGTATCATGATGATAAAGAAGGTTTTGCGTATGTATTTCGTTTTACCTGACCCAAATAGTCCAAATGGACACCGGAGTAGTATATACGTAATCAAATCTTACAAGTTTAATTCGACCCACTTCTCCGTACGACTAATCTAAAATTTTGCATCCACACAAGTTGTTGATCAAATTATGACATGATCTAGCGAAATCATACTGATGGAGCTACAAGGTTGCCAGTTTTTTAGAACGAAGTGTAATAAAATTGTAATACATTGTACCGTATAATATTCATGAAGAGAACTCCTGCCTTTAATATTCCCCGTGCTCACACCAATTCTGTAAAGTCAGTGAAGTTAGTCGGTTACTCCCACATGCTCGCATTATGTACTTCGTGACCTCTGAACAATTTTCGCTGAATGAGAAAAGTTGGCCGTCTGGGACCATCGCCACCTCCAGTTTCTGCTCTGTGACTTGCAGTGATTATTTCACCCGTCGGATGAAACGGACTTAATTATCATTGACCTTTAAAAGTTAGGATGAAATGTGAAACGGCGTGGAAACCTTTTCTTTTTTGTTGTACTTATTATACCTTATTGCCTTTCGCAGAGGTCCTGTTTCGAACATGAATCGAAAGAAGCGATCATCGTTTGGAATGATTTTTACTACGGAACCAATACAAAATAAAATTAGCGGTTCATTATTTCTTTTAATATAAATAAACAAAAGTGAAGAGACGAGCAAAACTTAATCGGACGCCTGTTTGGTAAACAAAAAGCAACAGAATAGTGCAATGCAGCACGAAAACTTCAAATCACAGCGTGTGCCTAGCACTGCCCTGCGATCGTCACCCGTGATACAATACAAATTATGATTCTCTGGTAATATTGCTCTTCAAATCGTAACACAGTAATGTTTAATTGGTGGTACAATAACTGGCGTAGGTGTGTTACTTGCCCAGGAGGGTTTCGCAGAGTTTCTTCTACGAATATTGGCATTTACATTTTTAACGATTAAAGAATTAAACGAAAGAGGGTAGACGCCTATGCCTTGCAGTGAAACTGACTAGTCCTGAGCGCAAGTATATTGGATCCGACGCTACACCGTCTCCTGAAGATCGAAACTGGCTAATGATTATACTCTTTTATATTTTTAGCTCTTGAGTTATCTCAATGGTACAATAACTACACGTCAACATTATCTTGCCTACGAATATTTGGTAAACACAATATCTATCAAACCATTTACGTAAACATGTTTTACGAACACTTGTTTTCGATACAGCGTCTCTCGAGTCGCTGAGTTCGAGATTCATCTTAACATTTTAGTACGTCATGTGACACAATGCAGAACTCGTGGCGACACGGTGTGCCTGACATGTAAGGCGCCGTTTAACGAGAATGTGTTTAAGACCCCTTACCCTTTCACAGTACGCCATCTCACTTGCTCCTTCAATTATTTTTTTCTGAGACTGAAGTCTTTTAATAAACCGGTGTATTAGGTACGAGGAATCTTACGAGGGATTGCGATGGTCGCGGTAAAATAGCGTAAAACAGTGGATGAAAAGAGCTGCCGATCGAGAGATCAGTGGCGTAAAATGGGAGACACCTATGTCCAATTGTGGACAATAAACGGATGATGATGATGATGATTCATTATGTTATATTTACCATCGTTATCTAGAACACCGTGACTATGAGTTTAAAATAAAATGAAAAATCGCATATCAATTCCACCCTGTAACGACCAGATATATCCCGCAATTAATGATTATAGTGCAGCAAATAATTACTTTTCCCTGAAAAATGAAATGAAAACTAAAGTCGGTTGACTTCAATTTATAAATGAAACGCTCATAGTTAAATTTTAATAGATTATATTTATCGATTAATCGGTTCGGGGGTTCTCGAGAAATCGGGAACATTTACAAAAAAAATGTGCTTTATTGTGATCATACCGGTTTTAGTGTTTTGATTAACGAATGCTCGTACATCATTTTATTAGAATCGGTGGCTACAATATCTGTTACAGCATTTAAATGAACCACTGAAATGACCGACTGTGAAAAGGTAGCGCCTTAACATTGTAAACACCGCCCGGTTCCATAACGTTAATTTATTCCTATTGTCCCCCAAATTTTGTTTTCATAACGTGTGTGTCGCCTTATCGCGGGAGTTGGGGGGAGTAGGACGGAGGCGCAGGGTTGGTCATTTTTGTGATCACCGGGGGTCTAACGCTCAACTAAAACGGCCTTTGCTTTGATTTGGTCTTTGTTATCGCTTGCTCTTTATTTTACCTTGAGTTTAGCAGGACATTAGCAAGACCGTAGGCAATTTTAATAGGCGGTTGAATGCTAGCTCGGTCTGTAGGAATCTTAACTCGGCTGGGTTGAGGACGTTGAGGTCTTTGAGGTGTAACTCAATTGATCTCTCATTAATTTCGATTTAGTCACTTCTACCGCTCTTTTTTTTCTAACTAAATCGGCCTTGGCTTTGTTATTGCTGTCTCTATAATTTCAAGTGTAAAGAGAAGAGAGAGTAATATTAAAGCTACTAATACAGTTTTAGTTAGGCGGTATTACAAAACCTGGTATCCAGAAAATCGTTTTTGTCTGCTTTAATTGGATTGACGTCACAAACGTCGAAACATTCTTCACTGATTTTTTAACTACATATTTAGGCAAGAGTTTCATCGCTGCTTGTCTGATATTTAACAATATTACGGCCTTAGAAATCATAATTATTTATTGCACAGTGTACAAAGTTGTTTTGCTGTAGAATATGATTGTAAAATCAACAGTTGTGTATTTTTTGGGCATGCTAAAATAAGGGTCATTGGTATGAGGTTACAAAATAGTCGGATTCAGGGCTAGGATGTACCTACGCTTACCTAGAAGATACCCGTTTGGTCTAGGTTTTACCAATTTGACCATGATATTAATTTATTGATGTAATTGTGTAATCTTATATATAAAATTCTCGTGTCACAGTGTTTGTTTCCTTACTCCTCCGAAACGGCTTTACTGATTTTAACCAAATTTTATATGCATATTCTGTAGGTATGAGAATCGGCTACTAGCTATTTTTCATACCCCTAAGTGACAAGGGTAGTTCACTAAGGCAAAACAACGTTTGCGGGGTCAGCTAGTAAAATCTAAAGCAATATTCGTTACAATGTTATCCTCCTCCTTGACAAATTCGTCAATGGTTAACCTTCCTAGGCCCGGTTGTGCGTGCGAACATGGTTCGTTTGTATTTGTTGGTAGCGTAGTTGAGAATAGAGGCTCATATTTTTATTGCACGTAAAGGAATATTTCATTCACATCATGCTAGAATATTCTATTTTCATATGCGTGTTCATATTCTATTTTTATGGGTGCATCTCGCCTTTATTTTCTATTTACTTTGGTTTGTGATACCGTATTTTTGCTGCATGTGTAACTGTGAAGGCCAAAAAGTCAAATACATATGTAAACAACACATATACGTACGTATTAAAGTTTTACGATTAATCAACGGTTAAGACGCATTGCGAAACTGAGAAACGCTTTTAGTAAAACGAGCTATTCCTTACCATCGGGCGATTAGCAGTCATACGCAAGTTACGCAACCCCTCTAAACTTAATAAAATTATGTGAGAGCATTGATTTTTGTTAACTATGAAACACTTTTCACTATTTGAGATTTAGGTACGTAATTACGGACTGTGAAAAGCTATGTTATATTTGTTGTAAATCTGAACGATCGTCTTTGTTCATGCTTCAAGTTGTTAGTCTTGAACTAAGACTTGTTTAACTAAATCATGAATAACTCGCGCATGATATGGTCGATGCAGTCCTACTTAAGTTTTCCATTATCACGGAGACTTAAATAAGACTTAAGTTGGACTGGAGTGATTGGACTGGAGTGACTGATATTATGCTAACTCATGCGTGATATGGTAGGTACCATATTAAATTAAGGGCGTACCCCGAGCAAATGACCTTGAGTATTTCTTACCTTATCGCACACCGCAAGAAAGAGCAAGAGAGAAACAGTAGGATTTGTCGCTGTTTTACGCTCAAATTTTAGAATAAACTCTTTATAAAATCATATTTTGGTCTTTTGAAAAAAATAAAACTACCAAAATGTTCGTAATGGAATTGTCTATCCGTTAATGTAAGTACAAAATTAAAACAATGGACTATTTTCGAGGAGATGCATGATAACTACAAATATTTAATTTTTTCATGGTTTCGTTGTGAGGCGATTGTTTAAACAATAAGTTCATTATCAAAAAAATAAAACTACCATTTTGAAGCCAAGAAGTTGTAGAAATTTAATGTATTTTTTACCCGTTGATATTTGTTTTGGCTAATGAGTAGATAGCTCTTAAAACTGGACAATAACCTCGTTTTGCTGGGGGATGCACCTTAAATAAAAATGTTTTTATTTTTACTTTCAAGGTTTACATTTGGCAGCCATCTCGCGTGATGTTAGGCGACGATGCGGTCTACGTCGGAGCTTGTTTACCTAGTAGAAAACTCTCGATTTGAAATTTGAAGACACCAAGATTGTAACCATCGTAAAAAAACAATTTGGGCAACGCTTTCCACAGCCTAGACGTTATATATCGTAAAAGTAGCGCCGAACCTCTTCATTCGTGTCTTCTCATGTGGAACAAAGTCTTGTTCCCGAAGTTCTACCAACCCTACTCGGCAGGTGTACCGTCACGATAATGAACTGGCTCTGAATACTTGCTCGTTTATTTGAAGACGCGACGCCACGTGCTCTCTGCGGTATTTCACCTTCGTGTATTTACCAAGCGCCTCCGGTAGGTATTTCGATTCGTGCTTATCGCGAACCAGCTGGTTTGATAACGCAATATGTGTTCTGATATGATATTAATGTCACGCGATGCAATAGTTCTCACGCTCGTGTTTCTTTGAAGTTGTCTCCTTCGAATCGCTTTTGTAATTCTGTTGAAAATTCAAATTAACCGTATTTTTTTGTCTGAGCCAATACATTGTAATTTGGAGGTTTTGTTGCGGCCGTTGTGTGATAATATCTTGTCTACTTTTCATTTTACAGTTATATTTGGCTTGACCTGTTTGTTTGGGTCAAATTTTGTAATTAAATTTTTAACCCATTCCCGTTGTCAAATTCATATGATATTTCGTACACAGTTTACTTAGTTCTGATGACAATATATTTTTCAAAAACTGTTTAACTATTTAAACACAATTTTTTAGTTCATAATATATGCTTGTTTGTCATCTTGTTGTTGTACTACCTTGTCATATTTCATCGGGCAAAGAGGGACACGAATCCCCTTCCCACTTCGTGACGGCAATCAGAGGAATTATTTATGGGATGATACAAACCTCGGAGTATAGATTGACCTGTGATAATTTCCTATTCTTGTTATCGTTTTCCCTTTTTTTCTTCTTCGAGATTATAGGGATAGCAATAGCAGGGCTGTAAGCAATTCTGTTAGGTAATTGAATGCTAGCTCGGCTTCTAGGCTATGCTTAGTTGAATTTTAAAATGAGTAGCAACTTTTTAAAGGAATTTCCTTGTTGTTTCTGCTAAAATTTTGAGCAACTATCTATCTAATTAGATATAAATACATCATATGTATGTAGAATTAAACGCAACAAAAATATTGATCTCTCTATGAATAAGTAATGTGTCCTATACCTAATATAGTTTATTTACGCTTTGCGAGGGTGTATGTGCATGTATAAACTGCAAATCTTTTTAAACAATTTTGGCTGATTGTTACATTCCTGTTACTTAAATGACATCATGACTAAGTGAAACAAGTTTAAACAACATAATTTATGGTCAACCAAAAACCTTAAAAAATTAAAGCTTCACACATTTGTAGCTACTTCTAAAAAATAATTTACTCACCCACACTAAATTTAAGTGAAGTGTAAAGTGATCCTCGCTGGACTTTTCAATGTATGACATACTATTCAAAGAAACCCGAGTATCCGTAGATATTATCATCGCCAACACCCTTCTCCATCCGACCGTACCTACATATATAATATATGCCTTTAATGTACTCTAACCTTGGTCTTATAGATATATCGAGAGAGATATATATAACTAGCAGCGCCCCGCGGTTTTACCTCCATAGTTCCCATTATGTCGCCGCGATAAAAAAATATATTTTATAGTCTTAGTGTGTTCTAAATTTCAATCCGTTAAGCTTCAGCCGTTCCAACGTGATTGACCAACAAACTTCTAAAAATCCAATCTTTAGGAATTATAATATTAGTCGTCATCGTAGGATTAAATGATCTTCGCTTGATCTTTAGAGTACGACCAAATTATCTGTTGAATGCAGTGATGGCGGTACGTTCGAAAAGTGTTGACACCTATTACGAAATTATGTATTGTGTTCTTCAACTCAGTGGTTCCGCTTTTAGCCGTTCTACAGATAAGTTGGTGGAACTGCATAAAAAAACTATGTCCTTGACACGACCATCGGCCCGCGTCAGCTTGTTACGTTTGTCAATGTCAACCGCCTTCATACGGAGGTTTCGCAATTTATTGCCTTCTAACGGTACAGAATTCGCGTAACCGTATCGGCGCGAAACAGGCTACCGTTCGGTAATTACCGTCCATTACAATGGTTCAAACTTCTTGCTTCGAGCTCATAACGCCTTCACATGAGACTCTATGGCTTCTACGGGGTTATAGGTGAAGCCGCGTTGTTTTATTTACAGCTAGATATTATGTGAAATCTTACTTGTTACTTGAAGTTTTCGCAATTCGAACTCATATCGAAATCCTGTATGGATATAAGCTGGACGTCTTCGAGTCTAGAGTGAAATGAAATTTCCTGGGCTAAGGCTACTACGTCATAGGCCGACCGCATCGTCGCCTACCGACAGCCGCCATGGCAGTCAAGTGAATACCTATTATCGGTAACGGGCCACACGGAAGTAAAATTATTTCGCAACGTGTAAAATGTTTTTGTTCTCGAGATAATAGCTATGTTGATCAGCTGTTGATTTTCGCATTGTTAGAGTTAAATAAATATTGTTGGAAATCTCTTATACAAATCTATCTAGCCCCGAACTAAGCAAATATTGTAGTACTATTAGAATTAGTATGCTGATACAATACTTAGTAAAATAATCAATCGCTAAAAACAAATTTATGATATTACATACATAGAAACACCCAAATATAGAACAAATGCCTAAATTTATCTCACAGATATTTCTCACAGCTTTGAATCGAACCCACGTCTTAATACGGCTCTGGAGGCAGTATTGGCTTCATAATAAAAGCTGCACATTCCGAATATTGTGAGTAGAACCTATCTTTGGCATAGTAGGCTTTGTGTATAACCCCGAATGTGAACATATTTATACAGTGTTCCGTTTAGTTGCTATGCGTACGGTACAGCGTTACTGTAACTTACATAATTCCACCTTGAAGTGTACATGTACCTACTTACTGATCGTTCTCAAAAGGTTTAGGCAAATTGATTCGCTAAGAGGGAGCAAAGTTCACCCGTATTATAGTACCACGAAAAAGGCCAGTTGACATAATGACGAAAACGTTAGATTTCACAAACATGCGATTTTGAGACCGTAGGTTTGAATCCCGCCTGCGATTTTGAGTATTTTCCCAAGTGTAGATGAATAATTTTATTATGATCACTGGCTTTAACGATGAAAGATATATTATTATATTTTATATATTATATTATACAACGATTATAAGGGCACATTAAACATCGCAAGGCAACCAAGGAAAGTTTCCAGAAACACAATTTTCTAAGACATGATAGAACTAGCACTTGGTCGACGTTGTGGACCTCGACTCTCTGCTTGCGAGAGAAGGCCCCTAGTCCCATCAGTGGGAACATAGTGGACTTTATGCTATTACTACGTTAATAAATTTTATCAATATTCCTAAACTTTATCCATTCTAATAAAGCGGAAAGATGTCTGTAACTGATAAACTCAGAAACTACGGAACTGATTTTAATGAGCCGAGATAAGTAAATAATAAATATGATCAGAGACAAGTATGGTGAGGTTAACTAGTGTTTGCCTGCGACATAATTTGCGTAGAATTTAGTAAATTTAGAAATTGTTTTTTGTTAAGGATTTTCCACGTTTTGGGACATAAAGTAAGCCTTTGTGTTAATGAATTTGAACCAATCTCATATAATCAATACACAGGATTTAATGGCAAAACGTTTTATAAACTGCCTTCCGGCGTTTAAATCGCGTTTCAACAAACAAACAAATCGTCCGTCTTCACGAGAACACTTAATTAAGATTTTTTTTAACAATTCAAATAAAAATAACAATCAACAAACTCTGTCGAAGATTGCGGTTTTTAGTGATTCCAGACGAAGCTGTGGAAACAAACCTAGTTTTCTAAATTAATACAATTTACGCCCTTCAATACAAGTACATTTTAGATTGTGTTTCTCCCCCAGGAACTGCTTTAAGCCTAACTACCTGAATAAAATTACAGAGTACCTAAGCGTGCCTATTAAGATAAAATACGTACAATATTTATGAGCCCATTGCTTGTGTTCATTCTCATAATTCTCGTCACGTTTCACAAAGAAACCAGGAATATATATTTTTTTTTAATATTTTTAATATAGTATAAGCCTACGAGTTGCCAGCATTTTTTAAAAGTATAACTATTATTACACTTACCTTGTATTATACAGGTTTGCACAGGACCGCTAGAGATAGCGGTCCTGTATATCATAATAATATATATGTATATATATGTCATAATAATAAGGCGAGAGCCTTATGTTAAGCGACAAAGCGGTCTACGATACGCTCTTACTTAGAAGAGTGAATCGGTTGATTCACTCTCGATTTGACGATACCCAGATTTTATCTACCAGGGAATACCCTCTCAGGCAACGTGTTCCATATTTTAATAATGCTAGGGCTCTATGCAAATTCCGTCTGCAGAAGTACCAGTGAGTTTGCTAGTTATTCTACCGCCATGCAGTAATGTGCAAATATGACTAGGTTCCGGTTTGAAGGACAATGTTCTCTTGTAAATTACAAGGCGAAGAATAAATCGTGTTATATGTCTAGATGACGCGCAAAGCGGTGCTTTGGGCAGTGTTGAAATAACTGCATGGTACCTAGTGTGCTTTTATGGGCAAGTGTGTTGCTGACTATCAGGCGTATGTCATACTCGTCCCGTCATTCTATTAGTATTATAAATGCCAATGTTTGGATCCTTGGAAATTTGGATGTTTGAATGTTTGTTACTCAATCACGTCGTAACGTCGACCGTAACGAAATTTGAAACAGAGTTCATTTTAACGTCAGAAAAAGCGCTACTTTTTATCCCGGGAAAATACCGGAAACAGAAACCACGCGGGTAAAATCGCGGGGCGCTGCTATTTAGATAAAAAAAAGTCGGTATTTTTTTCTAGACACCAACATCGCTTTTCATCAGGCTAGATTAGTTGGCAGGCAATCACAAGTCTACTTTTGACAACAAAAAAGTTTATCGTTCCAAAGGGCCGTTTCCACGTAGGTATCGAAGTAGGCTCTTATAATTCGGAGCCTACTATTCCGTACCGCGTACCGCTAACTATACATTCGTAAGCTCCCCCCGGTGAAGTTGTGAAAGGATTCGGATAATCAGTACGTTGAAAGGCTTCGCGATAACGACCGGGGAGATTTAAATGCTTCCCGGAAATGACACGCTTTACTTTTAAAGTTTTGTTTTTTGAATATCGTTCCATTGATTTGGTTTAACACTTTTTCGAGATTTTTGTACTGCCTGTACTAAAACATTTTTATTAAAAGAAAGAAAAGGCACTAGTAGGGTAGAGGCGTGAACATACAATTTCTCAATGGCGTGGTCCCAGTGGTGGCAGATTCGAACCCCGTTTCAGGTTGTCGGCCCCTTAAATGATTCCGCTCCCACCCGACAAATAAAATACACTCAAAATGGGCTTTATTACCATGCCCGTTAAAGTATAGATTACATTGGCAACATATTATATTAGCAGACCGCTCGCTGACCGCAGTCTGCTAATTTATATTGCCAATGTAATCTATATCTTCACGGCTATGGCATAAAGCCCATATTTAAGTGTATTTTATTTGTCGTGTAGGAGCGGAGTCCTATAAGTGAGCGACGTCCTATACACTTCTGAGGATATTTCCAAGTGCAGATGTTCTAATTTATCACAACTACTGGCTTTAACGGTTAAGGAATACATCGTGAGGAAACCGGGATCTTCCAAGAAAGACATCTTTCGAAGACATATGTCATTCGCCGCCCGCACTTGGCGTAGTGGATTATGACTTTGAGTCGCTCTATGTGATCAGCCCAGCAGTGGGAATATGAAGGAATGTAGGAACATGATTTGGGCTGCTTATCCTTGCGTAATTTAAATAATGTTCAAGTTGATTAACTTTTTTCTCGTTGAGAGCTTGTTATTTTTATGCTATTATAAAGCATCATTACACATCGGGTAAGGTGTAACCCGTGACCCGGGCAGGATAACACTTGGCCTTTACCTTGCTTTTGTGTTAAAAATAAAAATACAAGGACTGCCGATAGAAGTGAAATAACTTGGAATTTTAAAATTAAACAGGTTTTGTTTTGCACAACGCGTCACGTGTATTCACAAGATGTTCGCTTAAAAAGGCTACCACGCTCCATAGTAGACCGCATCGTTGCTTAAGATCAGGCGCGTTTGTGATCAAGTGTAAACCTATAAAAATAGTAAAAAAAAATATAATATCTCAAAAACTATTATTAGTGACATTTTAATTCTATGAGTCATCTAACTTGAAATAAATAATTTCGATTTTTTTTATTTGATTTCGAAAAACCCTCCTGGAAAAGGTCACAGAGAAGCTAAGAATATACTCTAACATCTGTACTACATAGAGGCAATTCCGAGTTTCAGCGACGTCCTCTGCGAGTCACAGTGCGATACCTACACGTTTATTGCAGCTATTCTAAGTAAAATACTTAATTAGCAACATAAAACGGGGTCGTTAGCACGTTTATACTCCTTTCCTACGCGTCGAGTTAAGCTCTCACTCCGGTTTAACTCGTGTACTAAATTTATAATCAACATTGAAAAGATTTACGCGAACTTTGCTTGTTACGTCTGAACTTTTCTGTTTAGCGAAAGGCTATTTCACACTTCAACACCATGGTGGACGTAAATCTATTTTACTTTTGCTACGTAGGTACAACTACATGAAAGACTGGAAATTGAGGAGGTTTCTATGGTTGCCACTGACAATAATTAAATACCTATTATTTAATTAATTAATGACTAATATCGCCCCGCGGTTTTACCGGCATAGTTTCTGTTCCCGTAAGATTCACGAGATAATTATGTACCTTATGTGTTATTCTAGGCTGTTATTTATCTATTTACCAAATTACATCCAGATACCTTCAGTAGTTTTTGCTTGAAATATTAACAAACATCCGTACCTACATAAATGATAAAACAGCTATGCCACAAACGATTTTGCTATGCGACCATGTTGACAATAACCAACATTAGCGAAATACAAACAGACTAATTAGTCCGTCAGGTAGATTATTAAAAAAATATTGTACACGTATTTTTTTCTTATGTTTCTAAAACAAAATTTAATGAAGATATACTGCGTAGAAGTTTCGTCACGTCTATACATATACAATTTAAGACTTGACGTCACAACCCCCACTCCGGAAGTTTGATAATTTTGTCGAATTTCAATAATTTGATAAAACAAAAAAAAAAACGTGACCCATTCTTTTCAAAATCTACCTGACGGACTAATTATAATGGATAATGAATAAATAAAAAATGTATTTTTCACCCTGTCATCATCCCTATTGCGCAAACCCGCGGTGACCCTTAAACCCATGTGCATTGGAAAACACGTGTTTCGCTACCTGAGGGTCTACCGCCTAACTAAAACGGTCTTAGCTTTGAGATTGCTGTCTCTTTTCTTTTCGCTTGAAATGATAGATTCAGCAAAGCCATAGCCGATTTAGTTACGCGGTAAAAGGGCTGGTCATCGTGCACCAGGCCGTTGTCTTCCACTGTTCGATCGTGACGTGAAGCGCCACTCACGCTCGTACCACGTTCAAAAGAAACTTCCTGGCATTGTCTGTACGGCTTATTCAGCCGGCCGTTCCGAGAACATTATCAAACTGTTAATAATATAATGCTTCTTTTATGCACCTCATTACGCCGCGACTTATTCATTCACAGTGAGCGTGTGTCCTTAATGTGGCCGTTTGCAAAACGGGTAGCGCTCTTTGCAGAGTCCGCCTGTCGAAGTACCACACCTAGTTTTTTTAGCCAGTTTTTCTGCCGCAAACTACTACCTTGTTCCGGTTTGAAGGTCCAGAGAAATCTTGGTGTCCTAAAATCGAGAGCGTGTCGGTTACTTCTAGGAAAGTACGTCTCATCGTTAACAGCATCGTCGCTTATTGTTGCTTACCGAGATGGCGGTCAAGTGTAATCTATAAAAGTATAAAAAATAAAGTAGCCAAGTGCGAGTTGGACTCGCCCATGAAGGGTTCCGTTCCAGCAAGTAACATAATATACATAGTACACATAGTTCTTGTAGTTCGTTGTAACTTTGGCCGAAGTTTTAATAATAGTGTATTTATGACGTACTAAAAAAAAACTACTGATCAGATCGAGTTCAAACTAATTTTCGTTGGTAGTTTTCATGGTAATGTACATCATATATTTTTTTTAGTTTTTTTATTCTCTTACTTTAGAAGTTAGAGGGGGGGGGGGGGGGGCACACATTTTACCACTTTGGAAGCGTCTCTCGCGCAAGTTATTCAGTGTAGACAAAAATTATATTAGAAACCTCGTTATCATTTTTGAAGACCTATCGATAGACACAACACACGTGTAGGTTTGATGAAAAAAAAAATTTTGAGCTTCAGTTCTCAGTATGGGAGGTACCCCTAATTTTTGTTTTTTTTAAAAACTTTTGTAAAAATCTTAATGCGGTTCACAGAATACATACTTACCAAGTTTCAACAGTGTAGTTCTCATAGTTTCGGCAAAAAGTGGCTGTGACATACGGACGGACAGACAGACAGACAGACAGACAGACAGACAGACAGATAGACAGACAGACAGACATGACGAATCTATAAGGGTTCCGTTTTTACGTTTTACGGAACCCTAAAAAGTACAGGGCAAAGAGACAAATCATTATTACCGAATTAAATAAAATCTTGATTGGTAGGACTCTTAGCAGAGTCCACCTGGGGAAGTACCACACCTTTGTCAATTATTCTACCGCCAAGCAGTAATGTGCAAACATTACTGTGTTCCGGTCTGAAGGGCAATGTTTCCAGAGAAATTACAGGGCTTAGAGGTATAACAACTTAGATCTCTGGGTGACGAGCGCAGTGCGGTGCTAGGTAATGATTTGGGCTCTTCATGTTCCAATAGCTGCGTGTCACTGTGCTGTTATGTGGCAGGCATGTTGCTTACCATCAGGCATATGTCCTGCTCGTCTCGTCACTCTTTATTTAAAACAAAAAAACTCTGGGTAACGAGCGCAGTGCTAGGTAATGATTTTTTAAAGTCTTCAGGTTGCACTGAGCTCGCTCGAAATCTTACTCTTTGTACCTGTTACCACTGTTGTAGTTCTCTATAGCTCTATACCACTAAAAACCACGCAGCTTTTAACGGACCTGGTGAAATGAGTTTTTTAATACTCCTAGTTCAGTCCGTCTCACAAAAACTTTCAATTAGAATTGAAAGCGTACCATCTCCTTCCTGTTTCCACTACAACTTTACTATAATGTCTACTTTGTTTCATTCTTTGCTAACTTAGAATACGGTTGGCTGAGACTCCGTAATTTACAATGACATTTTAATTTGCTGGTATTTAATACCTATTGGATCCGAGGCTGCCTTTCTTTAACCCGTTTATATAGAGGTAGTTAAACATGCAAAAAGTTAAACAAATATAGACTCCATTTTTTTATTCGAATTTCGGTTTAATATAAAATGGACGAGGCGAGCCCTCCGGCAGTGCATCATCACTCGCTCAAGTTTTTCGCGGTTTTAGCCTACAGCTAGACCGTCCCTCCCAGGGAACAAGTGCCAGTCGGTTGTCGGACGCACGGCTGAGCGCTCGCGCAACACGTTTCCCGCGCATATTGTTATTAGATAAGTCGACAACCCTTCGCGCTAGACAGGGAAAGAGTTACGCGTTAGAAAGAGCGCAAATGTTTATTTGAAAATCGCGACAGGTATTGCGAGCTGAATTGAACTTTGTTGTGTCCCAGCAAGAGTCGCTATTTATATAATTGTTTTCGGTAAGTGAGGCTTCTGTACTAATATTTATTCTGTGCCTCCGGTGAGCTCTCGCCGCCTGGCCTAAAAAAAGGTAGAAATTTAAAATGTAATTAGGCGTAATAAGAAAAACTTATTTTTCTGGTTCTTAGTAACTAACTTAGTATTAACTAAATAACTTATCAATTTTTTAATTTTGCCCTTGGCCATTACAGATGTTGCCATTACCATTAATACAGTATTATCACCTGGGTCTAAAATTACGGGAGCGGCAGCAGTCCGCGTCATTAATCGCCTTATTGTGATTTGTTTGGTCCCGCATCCTCGAGGCTCGTCGCTAACTTCCACAAAGCCGTCCATAATAAATCAATGACAACCCCTGTTTGAAATCTCCCAAACGTTCCCAGCAGGGCCTGTATTCTGTAATATTCTGTAATCAGTAAACTGATGTCATAGAACGTGGTCACAGGATTGAAAACCCCTGTTTTTAGGTTTAACCACCTAAAGGTACAGGGTTTTTGAAAACCTCACCATGTTTTGTCACCCAGGTTGGTGGTCTTCTAATGATCAGTGAAGAGGTTCGTCTGGGCAAAGGTGTCACACCTTAGACTTTTACTGCATCTATAAAGTGTTAGCGATAAAACGTTAGCTTTGAACTGATTTACTAAAACATATAGGTTAAGTATAAGTAGACGCAATTGTCATTATGGACCGAAGTTGTACTGTTTGAGAGTTTTTATTTCGTGTTATTTTTTGTCTAAAGCAGCTATTTGAAATCCTCTGGGATCAATTTATTTAAATTACGATATTCCGTTGTTAATGTTACACAACGTCATAATCATAAACATTCAAAATACATTGATCTCTGATTACGGCGAGTGCTAACGAGTTCCGGGGTCAGGTTATCTCTAAGTTATGAGTTTGGAGGTTAGCTGGTGTGGAATACAGGCGCTAGTAGGGATGCCTCAGTCCGGGCTTCGGTCGTTGATCTCTCAGCCCTGCGGGGTGGCCCAGGCTAATGCAACATCCAGTGAAGTACCATTACTGTTTTTGAAATATAAATAAGATCGATTAGAAGTACCCTAGTCTTTTTGCTATCTTGAATACAAAAAACTGTTCAAGCGCGATTCAGATCCTTATATCGCCGAAGGTACGTTACGATCAGGACGAAGTACTGAACGAACAATTCTGGCATTTCACTACAACATTGAAATTCATGTCTGGGACCCAACTCGCACTTAGCTATATTTTGGTATTCTTATGATCTCTAAAATAAACTTAATACTTGAACAGCGTTTCACCTTTTATATTATTAGTTGATCCACCATATAATTATGTATATTCTATGAAAGTTTTATCTGCCTGCGAATCACAGTTTAAATTCCCTAAATTATCTGACAACAGGCATTGGAGTTTTAGTATTATTGTTGCCTAATGTATTACCAGGAACCTATTTCTTATCTGTGGTATTACTAGCAGCGACCCGCGGTGTTATCCGCGTAGTTACCCTTCCCGTTATTTTCCCGCGATGAAAAGTAGCCTATGTGTTATTCCAGACAATAATCTTTATGTGTTCCAAATTTCACCTCGATTCGTTCAAGAGTTTCGGAGTGATTAAGCAACAAACATTTAAACATCCAAATTCCGCATTTATAATATTAGGTATTATTAGCATCACCTATATTAGTAAGAGTTTGCTGTCAAAAGTGATTACAGCAAACGTAAAGTGAGCTTTACCGCCCTGTTACAAAACGTGACTGAAGCTCAATCTTGTCTCTTTGAATTTGTATGACGTCACGGACAGCGAACACTTTTATACAAATTTACTTGGCTCAAAAATTTAACAGATATTTGGCTCGCGTAAGCCTCATTGGAAAACGGCAGTAACAGCGTTACTACACAACTTGATATGAGCCAACTATACTGATTTGGCTTGGTTGAAAAAAACTGATATTTGGCTCGCGTAAGCATTTTTGGAAATGTCGGTAACCGCGTAATTACCTTATTACACGACTTTACTTGAGTCATAGAACTAAGAGTTCTTGAGCTCGATTTTGTCTCTGTATGTTCGTGTGACATTACAAACGTTAACAATTAACTTATATACCTGTCGCATCTTGCATTTTACTCAAAAAATGTAAGTATGTGATAAATTATTGTGCTTTATCCTAAACCATAAAATTATCTTTTCGTTCGTTCTCAATTTACATACCAGACGTGTGCTTGAACTCTTATCTTGATCTAATTTATCCAAATGTTTCGTATGACGTTCAATTATACGTACAATATCGTACATCTATGCTAAATATGAATTTATACCTTTTTGTACCTCACCGCCTAGCCAAGTCTGACAAACTTGTGCATGTTGCGGCGACGGAGATGTACAACAGACTGCCAAAAGAAGTAAAAACTGCGTTCGCTAGGGGATCGTACAAACATGGTGTAAAGCATTGGCTTGTCGAGCAGGCGTTCTACAAGTACTCGGAAATGATGAAGCTGAAATTGACTTAACTTTATTATTATAAATATTAATTTACTTTGTGTACTTATAGTACATAGTACTTATGACATTGGTATTTTAATTATTTTCTTACACTTTTTTATTTATTGTATTCAATTAATTAATTATTGACTTGGTTATTTTGATGATTGTCTGACATTCTAACTTATTTTATAATTGATGGTATCTACCTCTTCATTATTTGTTTTGTACTTAATTACATTTCGTGTAATTTTAAGTATTTCAATATTGTGACGTGTAATATTTTTGTTATGAATAAATATGATTATGATTATGATTATAGAAGATCTTCTTTTTCGTCTAGTATTTTTATATTGTACTAGCGGACACGACAGACTTAAATAAATAAATAAATATTGGTGGACAATTCACACACAACACCATCTGACCCCAAACTAAGCAAAGCTTGTATGATGGCGGCCAGATAGCTGATATAATCTTATCTTAATATATATATAAATCTCCTGTCACGATGTTTGTCGGCGATGGATTCCTAAACTACTAAACCGATTTTAAATCAAATTAGCACACCGTGAGCAGTCTGGTCCAACTTGAGAGATAGGATAGTTTTTATTTCGATTGTTTTTTGACTCTTTAAATGACAATGGATGATGAAATGACAATATCCGAGCGCAGCCGGAATGGGCCGCTAGTACTTATATAGTTTTAAATACATACTTATTATACATATGTACATACTTAACTTAAATACAAACCAGAATCTGACCACAGCGCTACCTACCTACGTAAATTGATCACTAATATTTGTGTACTTTTTGTACGAGTACCTCTAGTTTGGAGTCATTAATTTAGTCCCCACGCTCGTCACATCGTCGACCAAACGTTACCATCAGGTTGGGGCATTGCCACGCTATATGGCCAGAATAATGATTTATTATATATAGAGACCAGGCCGACTAGATAGAGTGTAATATTTATTTATTAATATGTATTTGTTGTTGTCAACAGGGCGGTGACGGATCCCCGCGATGGCCGGCGCGTCGCTCTCAAGAAGCTGCCAAACGTGTTCCAATCCCTCGTCTCCTCCAAACGCGTCTTCCGAGAACTCAAGATGCTGTGCTTCTTCAAACACGAAAACGTAAGCACTCATTTCCTTTATTTTAATATTTTAAATTTACTAGCTGTACCCTGCACGCGTTGCTACGCCACCTGTCGAAAATTGGTCGAACCCACTCGGAAACCTCCTGTGGCCCATGCACAATAACTCTGCCTCTCTGCCAAAGATCAGCACATGACCAAAGGCATAGTTTACCTTTCTGTAAATGTGTAAAGGACATGCATACAAACATTATATTTTATATACATAGATAGAGTGACGAGACGTGCAGGACATGTAGCTGATGGTAAGCAACTTCCTGCCCATAACAACACTGTGACACGCAGCTATTGGAACGTGAAGAGTCCATGTCGTTACCTAGAACTGCACTGCGACCTAGACCTTGATTGGCCTATGGATAATTTATATTGTGCTTAGTGGCTTAGTGTAAGTAGTTGGGTATGTAGCGTAGTGTAATTTTGGTTTTTATGTATTTTCCAATATTTCTGACTTTTAATTTATCTCAATTTGAACTGATATTGAAAACATAACACAGGACTTAATCGTGATCTAAATTATAATACTAATTAATTACTTAATTGCCGGTGCGTTTAAATAACAACTATAAACGAATGTGTAATGATTTTAATACCGTCATAATATTGCCATCAAACTAAAATGATTGTTTTAACATGGACAATTAACAAACGTATTCACGATAATAGCGATGCCATTATTATACAGTCTTTTTTGTCAAACATATAGTTTGACACATTTGACATTACATTTGACTGGCTTCGTGGCTCAATTCGTAGGACGATTAGATAGGGTTCGATTCTCACGCTGGAAAAAAATTTTTGCTAAGTTAGTATGTGGACGGATATGTGTATGTGTGCTGTGTTTGGGTGATTATGTGTATTGTATGTATTTAAAATTATATGATGTACTATATCAGTTATAGATATAGGCTCCCAAAGAATACATTTTCCGTATAGGGGGACCCCTCTTACCCCTCTAGTCCACTCATAGTAATGTGAAAATTGACGTCCCATAATAAAAACAAACAAATGTTTGTAAAGTCGTAACTCCTAAACGATTCTCAACATGGTTTTTAAGGATTTCAATGTGTTTTTCAAGGCCTAGTGAAAAGTTTTAATTTTATGTTTGTTTATGAAGTGTAAACACTAAACATGGAGAAGTTTAAAATCAGATGTACGATGCTAATAAAAATAATAGAGCGATTGAACAGTCGCTCTTGATTCGAAAAATACATTGTTAAGTTTCTAGCAATCGCTGCAATCTAAATATGGGTAGTTAGTTGTAGCGTATGTTTTAATTGCATTGATATTTCATTTGAATTGTTGATCCAAATGATCAAATATTTTTTCGAAACTGAATCTGGTAGTTCTTGAAATACGTGAAAGTTCAAACACAAAAAATAATTTTATCAATAGTCTCTTTTATGTTCTATCTGTATTACTATAACTGCATGGTTGGCTGTTGCTGGTTGCCTGGAAGATATTACTCTTATCAATAAGGCCGCCACTTATGGTACTTATGTTATTAAGTGTTTTATTGTAATGTTTTCTATCTATCCATAGCTACCAAGCACAACCCAACTGTAGGAGTAAAATACCACTATGATCCCCTTACTACGATCCCCAAGGGGAAAATATAGCCCTCGCATTGCCATAACAAAATTTTCATTTCGCATTTATTACCAAAACACTCCTTCCCAAGTATCCATATAGGTCATATTCCACGCGCTACTTACACGATCGCGTTACCGCAGACTTCATTAATATTCTGCAAATTAAAAACGTCACCTTTCAAGGAATTTCTTTTTCACATGAATTTTAACTTAACGACGGTGAATTTGTAACGTTCTCACGAAAGAATACGATAGCGTTTTGGGGGCAAGGACGTTAAATTACCGCTAGTTCGCTCGGAAACACCATCGCTAAGATTGGCAACACTGATTGGGACAGAAATCGAGTGTTCACTGTTCAACGCAGCCCGGTTACTAAGACTATGACGTCAGGATAAAGTAACTGCAAAACGATTGACTGAAAATTGTTTTTTTTTGTCAAATTTAAATCATTACTGTGATAGAATGATCGATATTTATAATTTTTACAAAAATAAAATCTGTTCATTCATTTCGGAGGTATGATATCACAAACAGATACACAAGCAAACACGTCAGACGTATCATCGTCTGTATATACGTCATAGGTACAAAGAGAGGAGTGTCATAAGTTTTTTTTCGCGCTTGACCGCCATTATCTGTTGTAAAGCAACGATGTGATCTAAGATGGTGCTGGTTTGAAGTGTCTGTCTGTGGTAGGTACCACTGAACTCATATTAACAAGTATTTGAGAATTAAAGTGTTCGAGATAGTTGTTAGGTATGGTTTGCTCCAATGGGTAAGGGGTAAGGGGGTTTGGTAAGGGGCTCCATGTTTTTTTAACAGAAATTAAGAGATTAAAAAATTAATTTTGTAATGTCACTGTCATTACCCATTACACTATCGTTATACCTTTGGTACCTGGTAGATAAATATAAATATTGGTGGACAATTCACACACAACACCATCTGACCCCAAACTAAGCAAAGCTTGTATGATGGCGGCCAGATAGCTGATATAATACTTATATAGTTTTAAATACATACTTATTATACATAGAAACACCCAGACACAGTGCAACACCCACGACCCTCGGCTTCGCAGGCAAAGCTACTACCAACTAAGCCACGAGGCCAGTCAAAGATGAGTTTATACTCTGTTCGAATCAAGTACAAGTACATGCCATGTACTTCGCACAGTACTTTGCCAAGTCTGAAAGGTCACAGGAACTACACAGCGACTCTATAATTACCCAAACCTCCGAACTTGACGCAACCCAGATGTTACTACATGTTGATTGACGCAACGTGATAATGAACAATTAACTATGGACCGTATTAAACGGCAATTTAAAATCTGCGACGTTTATTATTCCCGCTTTGGCATTCAAATGAAGCTCGGCGTCTCGTTAGTCTCCCAATGTACGGAACCTTTCCCACGGTCGTTGACTAAAACTTGGAAAGTGGAGTGCCTTATCTATGCGCGTTTGTTTTTACCTACGTAATTAGAGGGCCTCCTGCAGTCGTGCTCAACTTTATGAATGTTAATTAAAGTCTCTTAATTTACACCTGCCGTAGTAATTACGCTATTCGAGTGGGCACCGAGAATACGTTTTCAATTTATCAGCAATAATTCGATTCTGTGCGTTCCCCTATAAATCGGGCTGCGTCGAACCTCTTTATTATGTTAATAGGGTTTGGATTGGACATTATCACGAAATAATTATAATGCGGTCCGCGTACTCATCATAATTTATTCATTTTCACTGGGTTTTATCGATCAACGTGTATTGTTTGCGGCTTGCGCATTTATTCGCGCGGACACGTCACTTTGTACTAATTTCATATTTCGAATACGAATTAAACTTGGTATTATACTTAGTCTGTGATCTGTATTAATACATACTTAGGTAACTTTTATTCCGAAAATGTATTCGTCTTGGTCGAATAGCGAGAAAAAACTGAATGGTACAACTAGTTTCCGATAGACACGAAAGAAACGACATATCTTATGGCAGATATCTTAAATCTAACGTTGCGATGTTTCTTTTCAGGTCCTATCAGCACTCGACATCCTGCAACCGCCCAGCCTCGACTTCTTCCAAGAAATGTATCCTTTTTATATACCCGATAATGTTGTCAAATAAATCTTTCAGTGAGTGAGGAGGGCTAGGTGGCTTCAACGGTGAATCCGGTGCGTTGACCCCTCACGTGAGTTCTAACATTGAATTTCCACACAGAGAACTGCTAGAATCGACGAACGGACCTATCCAGTGTTGTCTTTCCTTTCCGTACTGAAGCGTTATTGAGTTTCTCTTGTGAACTGTCACCGCTTTAGCTGCGCACTTGATACTTTATCTTTGTACGATTTCTATCGCGACGAGATTTATATCGGGGAGTGTATTGAAAGTTTGAGCGCCACTTTTATTTATTGCAAATATCGTTACCTATGTCCTTATGTTTTATTTAGTTTTGCGCAGTCTCCCGTGTTGGTATTGTAACTGTGTCATGGTTAAACGTGAGCCTTGGGAGGTTATCTGTATTGTCACGTTGTATCACGTATGCATTTTAAGTTAAAGTAATCAAGTTTACGGTGCTGTTTCGTGGTTGACGGTCCGAAGACTTGGACGAAACGGTTTGGCACTTTTTTCATTATACGACTAGTACGTATTTTGGAATATGTTGCTCAAATGTGGATACTTTTTTGGTGTCTTCAAATAGAAAGTGTATCTTCTAGTATTAGGCAAGATGATGGTCAAGTATAATAATATCTACGTCTATAAAAAGTTTGATAAAATCGACCAAATTGAAACCGACGTTTCCTTTCCGTTCTGTAATATTAAAGTTTGCGTTGGGGATGGAATATTTCACGGCCTTGTAGATTTTCAATTTCACAGTGTCACATCTTCGTGCAACGAGGGTTTATCTAGCTCTTCGATATTCCACAGACACGACCGCGGTTTATGTAGGCGCTAAAATTTGCGTATGAAATGTCCACTGCAAAGGCCGATGCTTTTACGTTTTACGGCCACTCCCTATTGTGATTTTTATGACGCGCTCTGATCTTTGCTGCTTGATATATTTTCTACCGTATTTGCTACACTGTTGGGAAACGCTTAAAAGAAAAAAAAAAGCTATAACCTCATTTACGAGTACTTCAGATCAGAAAATCGTTTCATGTCTAATATGCCTAAACCAACTCTGGTAGACAGGAATTTAAAATGTTTTATAGGACCGTTATAGTTTTGGGGTAAAAAGTGTTTTTAATGCATATATATGTCTGACTGAGTCTGCATGTTCGCGTAGGTAGAGTCGTGACTACCAACTCTCCTGATAGCATGTACCTGATAGTGTGGCCCAGAAGATATAGACTTTTATGTAGTGGTAGGACTCTTAGCAGAGTCCGCCTGGGGAAGTACCACACCTTTGTCAGTTATTCTACCGCCAAGCAGTAATGTGCAAACATTACTGTGTTCCGGTTTGAAGGGCAATGTTTCCAGAGAAATTACAGGGCTTAGAGATATAACAACTTAGATCTCTGGGTGACGAGCGCAGTGCGGTGCTAGATAATGATTTTGGCTCTTCATGTTCCATAGCTGCGTGTCACTGTGCTGTTATGTGGCAGGCATGTTGCTTACCATCAGGCACATGTCCTGCTCGTCTCGTCACTCTTTATTTAAAAAAAAATACATATTCGCTCCGGCCTAGCAAATTTCCAGATTATACATTTACGGAATTAGTGATGCCGGCCTATAGTAGATTATTCCACTCAGTGCGGAAGCTCTGCCATTGTAAAGTTTCTAGTAAATCTCTTCCGTAATTTAGACGTACAAATGTAACAAACTTCCATCTATAGCTCGCAGTGTCATTATTTCTTTCTACTCGCGTAAGATAAATCTGAACAGTAAATACAATACACTAGTATCTGCCCGCAACTTCGTCTGCGTAGGAAACGGATAAGTACTATGCCTTTGTCTCGAGCCAAAGAAAAAGTATTTTTTATTTTTATTTCCGTTTCTCCCGACGCCGACGTGATTATAAGTACAGACATTTCAGGTGAAATCGAAACTATCACATGTATGTATGTTATTGATGCAATTGTCGTTTTTTGTACCTTTATTGCGCAATGTCCTTATTAAAATCCGAAATAAATTTGTTGTACATATTGTTAGTGGTAGCCCCTGGCGTATTGCTCTGGCGATGTTTCTGCGAATTAATGAGTTCGCATGTAATCGACAATCGAAACGATGTCGGATTATTATCAAGCGATTTTTAAACAAGCATCATCAACTGCCTGTTTGTATATCGTCCCTCTATCTAGTCTCAGGGCATCGTAAACCACGTATACCACGTTTTACAAATCTCCATACCCACAAACCATCAAACATTATTTTAAACATTTCACTTTCGTATTTTATGGTTAGATTCTCAATATTCCCGATACCGCAACATGCCGCGGTGGCAATCCAAAGTTTAAAAGGCTTCTTTCGAACAGAAAAGCTAAAATTGTTGGGTATAGCGTCAGCTGTAGAGCACAATAGCTCGCCGGCGAGGGAGAGGCCGCCCTCAGTCCCCGTCGGCGATTTATTCCCCTTCAAGTATTATTGAAATTCGAATGACTCTCGTCTCTGCCGTCCTTGCTCGACGACCAGACGCAGGCCTAGAGCCAAAAGGAAAACACTCCAACTTTCCCTAGCTCGAAACACGGATCCCTTGTACAACCCAGACGAAAATTGTAATCATTCGAACGCAGATCTCTTTGTGAATATTTATTCAACGACGATCCTTTAGAGTCTTTAGACATTGAAAAAAAATCTGCTCCCAAATTAATCTCCATTGATGTCAATTCCATCTATTAATTTCGTCTGACGTCAAGAGAGTTTATTAGTTTATTATGCTTTCTGTTGACAAATATCGATCGTAAAAACTTTATGAAATGAGAATGCCGAGCGATTTGCAGAATCACGTGCCAACTGCCAAATGCAGTTCAAGGGCTAGCCAAGGCCGTTGCCACTCGAACGTTGACATGGAATCAGGTGATACGTTTATTTAGGTACCGATGAATTTGCACAGTTGTTTCGGACATTTAAATGGCACTGCATGGGAAATGTATTGCTTATTTATTAATTTAGTGGGGTTTTTCCCGATAGTTACAATCTTGGTGTCTTCAAATCGAGAGTGAATCGGTTTCTTCTAGGTAAGCACGTTCCATCGTAGATCGCATCGTCACTTAACATCAGGCGAGATGGTGGTCAAGTGCGAACCTATTATAGTTAAAAAAAATTGATATCCGTGAATTTGTATGATACGAGTAAGTACATTTTGTAGTAACTAAAAATGTTATATCAAGTAACAGACATAGTTAAGCTATCACGGTTGACACAACACTAGTATCATTAATTACGGGATTTATAGTAATAGAACATCTAAAGTTAAGAATTCGTTGTCTAAGTGTGTATTTTTTATGGGTATAATTTGAGTGTCTTCAAGTCTTAAAGCGAATTGTTTTCGTCTTTGCTAGCGCACTACGTTATGGTCCGCATCGTCGCTTAACATCAGGCGGTCAACTGCAAACCTATAAATAATAATCGATTAAAAAAATGCCACGCGCACCAGAGATCCCTCTCGGTGACCTACTTGTACGTACACATACGGACGGTCTAAATAAATATAATTAAGTAATGTTAGACTGGAAAATTTATTTATGTGTTTTGTTAGTTTCTTTGTGTGAAATAATCATTTTTAACTTTTAACCGACTTCAAAATATCTAGCAAAGAGGAGGTTTTCAATTCGGTTCAACGTTTTTTTGTGTTTGTTACTTTTCCAATGACTTACCGCCAATAATTGTTAATCGATTTTACGGTTTTTTTTTTTGTTTGGTAGTTTATAGTTCAGATTCCCATATTGGTCGTCCCCTATATTTATACATTTTATCGAAATCGGTTTGGGATGTTTTTGAGATATTAACAACAAAAAATATGCTTTCGTGTATTTAGACGACGCGACGTAGTGATTGATAGATAGATAGATCTTATGAAATTTGGCCGAATGTCCGATTTGAATTTTGAATTGAAGTCGGCTTTGATTTTAAAAAATACATTAAACTAAAATTTCAAATTATATAATCAACCCGAACGAAGCCGGAGCGGGCCCTAAGCTTACGGCATTAGTAATATGATTTCGCCAGTGCTGCTTTCACAGTGGATTTTCCGATTTTTGCGCACAATAGGGCTTTAATTAAAGGTTAGGTGAATACTTGCTCTCGAAGTCGGGAGTCTCGGAACAATTTCAACTAATTACGACGTCAAGTCACGTGCGCTTTACTTATATCTCGATTAAAATATCAAGTGACCTATTTCCAACTAGCCCTTCTTTCTGTCGAACTGCTCGGAATACCGTTTTAATCTATACTAATATTATAAAGCTGAAGAGTTTGTTTGTATGTTTGTTTGATTCTTTGAACGCAAGGATCTCTGGAACTACTGGTCCGAATTGAAAGGTTCTTTCTTTGCAGGATAGTCCATTTATCGAGGAAGGCTATAGGCTATTTAACATTACGCTACTATCAACAGGAGCCGAGCATTAATGAAAAATGTAACAAAAACGGGCAAAAATATTGCTTATTGAGAGCTTTCGTTGCGTGACAGCATATATATATGTCATGTTTTAAAAGGTGCGTCATTAGAACCTAAAGTAACCGAATTTGTTCAAAATTTGAAGTGGTACGACCAATTTTCGATAGATGGCGTAGCAACGCGCGCGCGTGCATCTAGTTGTATAATAATGTTCCAAAGCCACAATGTTCCAAACGTAGAGGTTTGACTCTATTTGTGTAATAATAAACGTCTAGGCTGTGGAATGCGTTGTCTTAGTGGGGTTCTACGGATGGTTACAATCTCGGTGTCTTCAAATCGAAGAATAAATCGATTTCTTCTAGGTAAGCTCGTTCCATAGTAAAATGCTTCGTCGTTTAACACGAGGCGAGATGGCGGTCAAATGTAAACCTAGAATAGTTTAGAAAACCTTTTCATGCGTGATGTTCCTAAAACCCGAACGAATCGATTTCATGCCACTTACGAATAAAATAAATGAATAGTTTAAAAACACGCTCGTGGTCAAAGTTCAATACAATAGTTTTCTAACAAATCCAAATACAGTTATGATACGATGTTCCATCATGAAGTTCCAGTTCATATCTTCCGGCTACATCATCAGATCAGTTCGACAGTACCATATTATTGTATTGTCATCAGAACTACATAATGTACAGCTGCCAATTTTATGACGCTACGATCTTTGGAAGATTGTTAAATTAGTTACCTTAGATTTCATTACATAGTTATACATACAGGTCGACTTAATAAAAGCATATTAAACAAATAGTAGACGATCGGGAAAACCCCAATAGGACAAGGCTTCATATGATTCACTTATTTTATGTTTTTAGCGAATATTTCGATTTACTTTAGTGGACCCGGAAAAAGAAATGAATACTTACGTTGTATCAAAATATCGGGACTGGCTCCACCATTTGACTCTGGGATATGTCCCGTAATTAGTGATAGTATTATAATAAAGGACCGTAATACCATGAAAGTATGTTTTTTTACAAGGCTAGCTTTGTATTTGATTTCTATCACGTCTGATGTTAAGCTACGATCCAGTCTACGATGAAGCATGCTTACCTAGAAGAAACCGATTCACTCTCGACTTGAAGACTTTTTCGTTTGACCGATTACACTCTAACTGGTTCATTAAACGTAATCCTAGTAAAAAAACACATTTACTTACTAAAATACATTTTTCCCAAGTAATACCTCTAATATAAAGTTCCGCTATTAATTTCCCTTTAGTATTATTCTGTCCAAAGTAAATACTTTCATTGGGACAGAACTAGCCGTATCTTGGCGAAGTTAGACAAACGCGAGGGAGATTCCATCTGCGATAAATCAAGGGAAAACCTCGCGTGGACGGCTTTATGCGGAAAATATTGCTATTTATAAACCACGCAAACTATGCTATTTATCACATGCTTTCATCTTCAGTTGGAAAACCCCGAGTATAATTTTTTGGTCAATATAATCCACTAGTAGAGTAGGTCTTACCCGTGTCGTTCACGTTCCAGTCACTATCCCGGGATTAAAAGTAGTCTATGTCTTATTGCAGACTATAACCTGACTATCTTCCAAATTTTAATCCGTTCCGTTCAGCCTTTCTTACGTGATTGAGCAACAAACATCTGTACATACCACATTCACATTTGAGTACTGGTATCCCTGCGTATCACGTTTCACAGACCTGCGTAGTTCACGATCTCGTTAATTTCCCGGGATAAAAAGTGTTCTTATTTCGTTATTCCAGACTATCAGTTATTAGCAATTTCATCTAGATCCCTTCAAACGTATTTGCTTGAAAGAGTTCCAGCCATACATACAAAACTTTCGAATTTATAATATTAGTTGGAAGTAGGGCTAGGATTTGTTGTGGGTATTTCTAAATTTATATATAATAAAGAAAGAACGCGATTTTGCTGATTGTGTTTAGAATCACAACTATTATTTTACATTTTGGACTCGTATATGTTCTTGAAGATGAGAGATAATAAATCCAGAATAATTCAGCGTCGCGTTGAGATGTTTATGTATGTTTAGTTGTGTGGCTCGTTGTGTGCGTTCGGTTCGGGTCTATATTTATAACAGGGATAGAATAAAGTGCTTCCGCTGCAAGTGACTCGCTCTGTGCATTGACCGTTTCTCTCATAAATAAATTGACCGACGTCAACATTTTATTTGTTGTGGAAGGAACTCCACTGAATCATACTCAAATATGTTTTAACACTTTGTTTTCAAATAGCTGTGTTCCATGGTTTCATCCGCGTATATTCAGAGTTCGTTATTTTCCCGCGATCATAATGCGTTATTCCAGTTTTTTAAATTAACATACATTTTCAAAATTTGCCTAATATTATGTCTTATTTATTTACCAATATCGTGGAAAAACTGATTGCGATTGATACATGTCCTAAGGGAACATGTGTCATTCTCCAATTATTCAAGATTTTTTTTCTTGTGAGAGAAGACCTCGAATCCCAGCTATGGGAACGTAAAGTTTGGGCTGTCTATGCTGGTATTGAAAACATTACAGATGACTTGATCGGTCAAATTATTATTTAATTATCTCGACTTAGTCTCGAGAAGACTCTTCGTGATTATGTATAATGTAATCAAAATGGGTACAAATCTCGAAGGTTAAAAACTATGTTTATGTTGGTGTAGGCGCGTTACGTGCAACGTTTTGAGTTATACAGTTGACAAGCGTTGCTTAACATTTTGTTGGGTAAACACTTTACCGCAAGCCTATTCAGCATAAATAGCCCACTAAATACTCCCACTGCTGGGATTCGAGGCCTTCTCTCGCAAGATAATGACAAGGCTATAATCCACCACGCTGTCCCAGAGATGATTGGGGGATGACCCATGTCCTCGAAAGATTATTATAGGTATCGGTTTCCTTCACCGTTTTAAAGTTAGCGGCATTTGGCACATGACTTCGTAAAGACAGTGGTGCGCTTGGGATTCGAATCAGATACTCCGGATCGGCAGTTGCCATTTTCACGACTAGGCCGTAACTTTGTGACCTCTTCTGGAGTAACATAGAATCGAATAGAATCTGCTTCCGCATGTCTGTGTCGCGAATTAACCCCGTGAGTGACAGTTAGTATCCGTAGAATTCAGCTCGGGAGCTGTGCCGTGGGGATACACGCTGGCATTTGATATTACCGTTTTTTTTTTCGCTCCATCCGGATAAATCGAGCCGGCGCCGTCACCCGATATCTGTGTAGAGGGGAAGCCGGGGAAATGGAAAACGCGGAATGTTCCGCGCTAAAATGCAACTCGGCGAAACGGGAACACGCCATGTTTAGAGAATGTTTTTTTAATTATATATTTTAAGCTCAAAGTTTCTGCATATCTGCAGTTTTGATACAATTTTAGTACCAGACTCTATGTTCAGAAAATAGAAAGAATAGTACGGCAGTGTCTCTGTGTTCACACTGATTAGAAAAGCAACGTGAGGCAAATATGTTTTGATAATACATTTTGAGAAAATAACTAATTACATATTAGATTGTGCTGGGGTGACATTGTAATGTGTGCTATGGTGACGATTGACGATTTTGTAAAGTTGTAATTTTTTAACAGTGATAGATTTGCACTTTACCGCCATCTTAACTGGTGGTAAACTATGATGTGTTGATTAGACCATAGAGCGTGTTTACTTAAATAAACCAATTTAATTACGGTTTAAAAACACCAAGATTGTAACCATGGGGTGAACCCAGTCGGGCAACGTATTCCACAGCCTCGTCTAGGCTTATTACGAAAACGGAGTGAAACCTTTTAGTCTTTGAAACATCAACCATGAATCGATGTCACTTTTGTTTTAAGTTTAAAATAGTACTGGAATTTAGTGTTTTAGTAGTAGTAAGAATATTTGCAGAATCACCAAATTTTGGATTCAATTTTAATGAACATCTCATTGAACGAATGTGAAACAAAAATGCATAATAAAACATTACAAAAAATATTCGTCGACACATTTACACACAACACCATCTAGACCAAACAAAAGCAGAATTAAAATGTATCCTGATATCTACGATAAGTACTAACTTCTGTTATCTCTAAATGATTTATTGTCCCTCGCGGATCGTATATTCTTTTCTTGTTCAATAATTTACTTGTGATCATTCCTGACAGTGAGCAAAGAAAGTGGCAACACAGAGACATTCGTGCCAAACGATACGATACGACAACTGAATGAAATGACAATTTAAAAGAATCGTAATGAATTCCCCTGTCACATCTTTTTTTGTGAAAACTCAGTCACCCGTAAGACAAAGAATGAGGAAAATGTACTAATGTAAATACTGTATTCGGGATTGGCGTATAACGCACGCAAGTAGGTACTTGTTCCGCCTTGAGAAATTTTATTAACTCAACTCGGTCATCTTTCAAAGGTATCTCTAAACAAAGGAAAATAATTTAAATGAATAATGGCCTCTTTGTGTGCATAGTTCCGCGCAAAACTCGTGAAGTTTCGCGTCACGGAGTAGGTACAATGTGCACGTGCAGTATCCTTGGCACTTCTCTCGGACACGTCGCAATTCCCGACAAAACACATTTCGCTCAGCCCCCCTTTGTCAGTGGAACAAGTCACCATTGTTTTTGCCCTGTGGCCATTTCTTTTGTTACGCGAGCCGTTTCTTTTGTTCGAAATCTTTGTGTGTTTGGGTGCAAGCGCATCGTGCGATGCAGCGCCCTTGCGCGCGCGCTTCCTAATTAGTGCTTTTGCGTGGGCGCACGCTTGACCCGATTTAACCTCGTCGTGGCAACGCGTCACGCTCACGGCTCGCTGTGCACGCTAATATATCTAGATTTCCATCGAAATCCATCAATTGCTAAAAAAGCGAAACCTCATATACCACAGGACCGCAAAAATACGAATAAAACCTTGTTACAGAAGCCATGCAAGCAGAAACTAGGTGTAATCAGAACAACGTCGCACCTAATTCAACTTCGGAAACTATTTGACGTTCAATATGTTCTCTTTAGCTTGCCAATACTACAACAAAGTCGAGATTTCGTAATACTAAAGCGAGACTAGGTTTCGCAAACGCTATTCATAAAATAATGGCGTATTGTGAGGCTATCAATGGTGATTTACACGTGAGCTCTGGCCAAAGCTAGTCTCGGTGAAGCAAGTCAGGGTGACGTCGTCGAATCAGGAATTGATTGGAAGTCAATAGGTCGCGTCCGTCAACGTCCCTGAGGCGTCGGACGCACTTATGAATGTCCAAATTAAGGGCCGCAACCTTTTGTTCGCTATTGTGACCTTTCTGAGAGTATGTGATTTGGCATCGGAACTACAAAGGGAAGGAAACTGAATTTCGAAGATAGCGACTTTTGCTCCGTCACTATCTCTCTGCAGACATTTTACGTTAGGTTGTGACAAACACTTTACGTATTTCAATTTATGTATCGTCGAGTGTAGTGGTCTCTCTCTACTACTCTGTATCTTATAATCTTATTAATATTATAAATGTGATAATTATGATGTTTATTGCTCGTTGCACAAGGAACGTGAACTGATCGTGTTAACATTTAGAACACAATTAGGTTAAATAAAGTTTGGAATAGCGTAAGTATACGCTCTTTATCACGGGTAAGGAAACTTCACGACTAAAACCGCGGGGTACTGCAGGGTACTGGAATACTGCTAGTATTTAAATATACCTTCAAGTGTCTCCTGCTCAGGTTCGTATCTGGTGCAAAGGCTGGCCATAGCAATCCAGCGAGGCAATGCGGCAAGTATAATGGGCACTTTAGCTCCTGGATCCGTTAGGGGTGGGTTAGCAGATGATGTACGAGTACGTTATTTATTAATTTATTTTTTACTAGCAGTGCCCCGCGGTTTTACCCGCGTAGTTCCCGTTCCCGTCGTTCCCGTTATTTTCTCGGGATAAAAAGTAGCCTGTGTGTTCTTCCAGGCTATAATCTAATTGTATTCCAAATTTCAGCCCGCTCCGTTCATACGTTACGGCGTGATTGAGCAACAAACATCCATACTTTGACATTTATAATATTAGTGGGATATTTGACTTTATTATTGTAATATTTTTGACATTTAGTGTAGACTGTATGTCATGTCTATATCTGTAGGTACATAGTTCGATGGTAATTAGTCTATTTCTAAATGAGGTTGATACGGACAAAATTCAGTTAACTATTTGTTATAATATGATGACAAGAAAAGACCATAAAGTCCGATAATTACCCTTTAACATTCATGCTGTCAGTCTTGAAATAGAACTTGAAAGACATGTTGGCTACATAAAGAGAAGCCCTTTTAGCGTAATTTAATGACGCATTGCAGAACCTTGACCGTCTCTTCCTGTCCAAATGATTAACTTATATGTTCGTATTTGCGTGCTTTGTAAGCAGTGATTTGGACTCTTCATGTTCAAATAACTACGTTGCTCTGTGCTCTTATGGCCAGGCTTGTTGCTTTACATCAGGCACATGTTCATGTTTTTGTAATCTCATCACTCTATATTTTAAAACATTTTATTTGAGTACCTATTTACTTGTAAACAGATATAAACATTAAACACTATCTCATACATTACTGAAGTATTGCGCACATCAGAAATTCTCGAATTTTGAACAAACTTAAATTCATTATTTCTAAGGCAATCAATTTGTGCTGGCTTTTGGTGTCGACTCTTCATGTTTATGGGGAGGCGTGTTCATCACCATCATGTCGGAAATGTGGATTTTTTTAAAGATGATTATCCACATTTACTATTGTATGTGTGTGGCACATTCGATGTATACATATATATTATATACATACGTTGTCGTATTTGTTGTCATTTAGTTGCTATTTTAGCGTCCGTATGTAAGTAAGGTAAAGTTTTGTTCTATATACTTAGAAATGGAATGTACAAGATTTTCGTGATAATCTACTTAGATAATAAGTTATTTAGTCTAACGGTGTTTTATAAAACATCCCGCTAAGCACGCTTTCACCTATTTCATCTCCATTCATTTGCGTCACAATTTCTTTAGAGCTGTCACGCCGCGCCGCTTCTTTCGTTATTGAATTTCGTAGATTCATCATGTGTGCGCGACATTTGGCCCTTGATCTCGTATCGCGATGCGCTCCGGGAATTGTGATTCATATTTGTACGCGAGCATTTCATCATCATAATCAGTCTATCCTTACACTGTTGGACATCGGCTTGGCACATGGCTCGCCGCCCAGCTCGATCTTCCGCTTTACGTGTCACTGCCTGCTGTCTTACGTATATCGTAACTCCCATCTAGTTTCAGGACCAGGACCCAGGGCCACGTTTGCCAATTTGAGGTTGACATTCAAAAAGACATTTACCTCGACGGTTATCGGTTCTGCGACAGATATGACCGGCCCATTGCCACTTCATTTTGCTAATGGGTTGAGCTATATCGGTAACCTTACTTCTCTGACGAATCATTTCGTTCACACAAACACCCGAGCACTTAGATTTTTCTTTTGAAGGAACATTGACGTGAGTTCAAGGACTACCAAGGTGGTCGTGTCACCGAACCTAGAGTGATTGAAGTTTCGAGATTCAGCAATAGTATCTTGTTCAAATATTGAATCTTTGTTGTTAGCTATACGCTAAGCTGTTTGGCTAGTTTATTTGCATGTGTAATTCTTGAAAATCTTGTAGTTTTCCGTTGATTTTATATTATACTCTAAAGACTTTATAGATACATAAAGTATAGGTGATGTGATTACGTTGAACTCTTCCACTTCAGTTAGATAATGCGCTGATCTATGTCGGTGACTAATTTTCTGACGAAATACCTCATTGGGGTTGTTCTCCGAAGGACGCGAGTCCAGTCCCTGAAAGAAATTCTGAGCATAGTTCTTTTCATAGCTGAGCGACTTTAGACTTAGAGACGGCTTTCGCTGTCAGTATCCAATTTCAACACCCTAGGTTGTGATGACTTAGAAATTAGTCACGACTAATTGAGCACTGAAATTTGAATGTACTGCAATAGTATACAGTCCGATAGATATGCACTTCTACAGCGATAAATTCTGCTTACAGTGTATTGCAACGCGGTCCCATATAACTTGCGATTGCGTAGGATCATTTTATTATATCATAGATTTATCTGTGCTAGGAAGTTGGCAGCTTCGGCCAATGTTTGTCTCATCATACAGGGCTACTTTAAAAGGATGCACTAAAATGAAAACACAGTATAACAAATACTCCTTATTACGAAGAAATATTCTAGGTTGCATATGTCAGAGAATAAGACTTTGGACTTTGAATATTATCAGTTATCTGGCTTTCATAGTACAGTCTAGGGCTATAAAGTATTGTGTCCAGCAATGAAACCGGCAACTTATTCCCACTCTAAGGATTTGCGAATGAGGGAAGTGGGCCCAAACTGTATAAGGTAATAACGAGACGACAAAAGTGGTTGACTGGTGGAGAGTACCACATTTGTCTATAACTATATACTTATGTATAAATATAAAGACGACAGCAGTGTGTCTCCTTTATTCAAGCATACCTTGCACGCACATTTAGCCGTAACGATATCCTATGACCGAATACTGCACCATCAACCACCTACTCGAGGTTCGAAGAAAAACCTCGTTTCGACTGCAGACCACCTTTCTTCGTAACCTGTTGTACCATCAATACTTTATACATCCCAAAGTCGTGCCCTACCGAACTATAAGATTCATATTTTGTACGGTATCTGGTATACGACCTCCGCGCGTCTTTTCAGACTCTAGGCTCGCGTAACCGTAAAATGGAAATTGAGAACCGTGCGGTTGAGATTTCGTTCTGAGCTAGATGACTGAGCTGAAATGCAATCTGTAATAACGGTTATTTTGTTGCCCGGCTTAGATAGAATGTACGTTCTATCTGCATTTTAGTAGTCGTTGAAACGCAAAAGTAATTACAAGCTTTGCTCGAATTTTGGCCATTTTAGCACTAAACTCGCAAACTTGAAACAAGGAGGGTTTTTGCCTTACAGGGAGGGGATTGAATAGGCTGCTTCTAATGATATAAAATATCGTGCCACGATGTGTATGTTCGTTCTGCTTGACCGATTGCTATAATACGTTTTTTTTGTGTGTATGATGATAGTTTTTAAAGTATTTTTTTTATCCTACAGCCTTTATTATTTTATCGTGATTGTATTGTGTTCTATCAATATCGTCGTGGAGTAAGTACCAACATGTCAGAAAAACATCTGCGGAGTCAGTTAGTTCTATTCTTCCTCTATTATAGTAATCTCATTTCTCCTCACACACTCTCAAAGATATAATAAAGTATTCGGGTACGCAGTTGAATTATATTGCGCATTCTCGCGTTAAGCATAAGCACGTATTTACGGCCCCTGTGGGATTCCAGTTTATGACGGCTGTCGGCTGTCGCATCGTCCCCTTTGTCATTATGCACGGTCAGTCCTCCATAATTGCCCCAGACCGACATTACCGCCGATACTGATAAACACACGGATTATACACCTAATCATACGTACTGCCGATAACTACGTTATCATATCAATCTGTTGACTCTCAAATAACCGAAACGCAATCTTCGCATAGCAGCCCAATTTATACTTCCACTGCTGGGACTCGGGGCCTTCTCTCACAAGGAAAGAATCTAGACCATAATTCACCAAGTGTAGGTTGTCGGATGACGCAAGTCCTCAAAAGATGTTTTTCTTGGAATATCCGTTTTATTAATGACTTTAACCTTCACCGCTAAAACCAGTGGTGATAGCAAACCTGGAAAAATACTCAAGAGACGGTAATCGAACTTAATATTGTGAAATCAAACGTTCTCGCCACCACGGCTTCACGTTATCGTAACTTAATCTTCAGCCTACGAAATTACTCCCGCTCCAGTGTAAATGACAGTCATTGTCGCCTTTTTTTTTCGAGATAAAAAGTGCCTCCGTTCCTTCCATCTCATTTTCTTTAAAACTTCTGGCACTTAGGTGTCATCAACGTGCGTGGTTGAATGGCATTCGCTCCAATAACCTTTGCAGGTTGGTAATCAATCTTAAGTTTTCGCGTATGACGCACGTCTCCAGGTAGCAAGAGACCGGAGGGTCCAACGCCTGACTGGAATGGTCTTGGCTTTTCATATTGCTCTCTCTCTTACCTTCGCTTGGAATTGGGATGACGATTGAGTCAAAAATATATCATTCTAATTAGTCTGTCAGCTAGATTATGGAAATATAAGGGACATTTCTTTTTGTTTTATCCAATTATTGAAAATGGACACAAATAAAAATTATCAAGCTTCCGGAGTGGAGGGTTGTGTCGTCACTTGTTCGTAAAAAAAACGTACCATAAAGTGACGTCACTTGAAACTTTTAAGCATTGTATCTTCTTCATTTTTTGTTTGTGAAACAAAAGAAAAAATAAGTGTATAATATTTTTTCATAACCTTACTGATGGACCTGTAAGTTTTTTCAGTCATCTCGTCTCGTATTATAGAGACAGCAATTAGCATAGCTATTACATTGAGCGGTCTAAGAGCGGAGAGATGTGTTGATGCTCCCGGGTAATTTAATTTGCTCCTGCTTTGCTCAGTCAGTGCGCGCATAAGGGGACTCTTGCCTATCAGGTGGGCCGGTAATGTAATTTGAGTTTGGCTACACTCCGCGACTACTCGGCGCTATTCGATTTAGGTTATCATCCTACTTTATATCGTACTTAAATGAATTTAGGACATCTTCTGTTGTTTTCTCCCTCTGTTGTGTTATTGGCCCTTTATCAGATTTTCAAAAACATGCGTTCATTTCATCGTATTGATGAACTGGATTATTTTGTACTTTTGTTTTAACTGTTAAGGGTTTACACTTAACCGATATCTCGCCTGATTTTAAGCGACGATTAAGTTAATTATTAGGTTTTGGATAACACTGTTTAATAAGACACAAACAAACAAAAATATTGCAATAAAACATTATGAACTATCGCTACAAATATTATTATTAATCCTGAGAACAATTTCTTCCAGGGACGTCGCTTGAAGGAAATTTACCCACATAAAGGTTAGGCGAGTTTTTTGTTGTTTAGGTATTAGTTCTGCCATAATAATATATTTTCTGTCTTTGACTATTTAGGCCCGTATCGTAATGATTTTCGCCAAATTGCGTCAAGTGGCGCAAAAATATTCAATACGTTAAAACTCTTTGTGTGTGTTTTTAATATTATTTTAAGGGCCGATCCAAAGAAATCATAGTAGTATTTGGACCGTGCGCAGTTAATCAAATAATGCTTCGAAATGTTTGCATTCCTCCGAGCACCAATATAAAAGGAAAGTTAGTTCCCCGAAACGGTATTTGTATGGCACACGAGTTGGACCGTTAAGGGAACGGTAACACGTTTTATGTTTATGATCCCTTTCAGTATATTTATGTAACTTCTCCGCTTTTATTTCTATCTCCGGCATACATTCAAGGCGAGATACAATTTGAGGTCAACGAAATATGCGCTCGGACTTGGAGCATCACAGAAACCTAAGCGCAACGAATATCGTAAAAAATTGACGCCGCCGTGATATAAAATATGCTGTAAAACTCGTAGGACGCGCAGTAAAATCTGTTGCCGGAGTTTTTGTACAATATAAGTATTCCTTTGGCAGTATAATTTTATTTCGAAAAAGTTTAAGGACCTCATAACCGCAGTTGAATTACTCGAAAGATTTATCTGGACGTTTGAAATAGCGATTCGTTCTCGCTGTTTCCTCGGAATTCGCGCCTCCGAACCCCAAAGTATAAAGTGTCCAATATTAATTTCGAGTAGCACATTGAAACTTTACAAACTGTCTGCGAGCACACAAAGATACTGAGGCATGCGAAAATCGCGTTACGCGTGTAACATAACGTCGTGCCTTCGTGAAACATTAAACCTTGGCTTTATTTACTGCTTCACCCGTTTTAGGTAGAAGAATCTCATCGTAAATAACCAGCTTTTATGATATTTCCACGACTTCATTATGTCTCTCAAATGATATAACTCGAAAAGTTACGGCCCACCAACAATATTATATTACAAAGTATGAATTCGCACGGAATGAATGGTAATGTTCGTAGATTGGGCACTATAGAAAATTGTGTAACGCTTCCTAATTTGCGATTTGGAAGGAAGACGCGGCTGCGGAGCGGCTGTTGGGGTAGGGCGGCGGCGCGGCGGCGGCGGCCTCCCTTCGTTAATGTATTCAATTTCGCGAGTGCTAGGGACCGGCGATGCTCTCCCTGGGATCTGAGCCCTGGATACCATAGTCTTAGATTAAAATGAGTAGGTATGCTCCTAACTGTAATCGGTGAAGGAAATACACCGTGAGGAACGGAGAAACTACTTGTCGGAGACAATATAACTTTTCAAAAACTAGTGAAGTCTGCCAAAACGCAACTTGACCAACGTGGTGGACCTTAACTTAAAGAGGGAAACTCGTGCTCCAACAGTGGGGACTCTACGGGTTGATAAAGGGGGATTTAATAAGTAGTTTTCGACTACAATTTCTTGTACCTATTCATAGTATAGACATGTATGATTACGGCAGCACTAATTACCTAATTAGGGCTGAACAAAGGTAGTTTTGTTTAAAAAATGAAACGTTTATTTATATCAACTAAGATATCGACGTAAAGTAGTTTTCAATAAGTTACTGAGTACCTAAAATAGGCAGATATAAAAGTAAATTCAGTATATTTGATAAGTATTATAAGAACCGATTCATCAGGTAACCTGTCCGACTCCGCAAACTGTCGGTTGTTCTGATTAATCGCCCAACATTATTGCTCGGTCCAGTCTTCCCTAGACTCATATTTTGTACCGGACAAAAACCATTCATATGAATCAAGTTGTAGACGTTTAGTATTAAAAAAATCTAATCATTTTTCGCGAAAATCAAATTTTACACACAGTATAAAATAAATAATGCGACTTATGATTAGTTGTCCGAAACTTGAGGTATAATAAAGCAAAACTGACAAGTTTACATAGGTCGACATGGTTGAATATTGCCAGAAAATGTTTGCATACTTTAGGAATAATTTAGCGCTCGTCCCTTGTTTTAAAGTTAAACATAGGAGGCACTTGGCTCGAGGTAGCCGAGTGGTTTCTTGGCTGGCTGCGAAGATCATTGCTGGCGTAGCTCAGCTCTCAATGACAGCCTGGAACCTTGCCCGATAGGCTTTAGATAAACTTTACCCTATTGCGTCACTCGTTTTACATTTTTTCCACGGATTCGAGCTATAAATACTTCCCTCGCCCTCATTGTACATGGAAAAATATTCAATCTGTCGTTATGAAAGATCTCACGTCACATTGAATATCCACCTGCCTACATTCGGATACATATTAAAATACGTATTCATCGCTTTTCAAAATCGCACGCCGCCCGGGTTTAATATGAAATGTGAGGTATATTTTACCGAGAGAGCCCGAAGCGGACCTCGTTACTCCGAATGATTGCGGCGGGCACAGCCCGGCTCGGCTGTGTTACTGTGTTTCCTATTGCCGACGTACTATCTACTGACGTCGCCAACTTCGTCTGAACTAGTTCGCTGCGTTTGCCAACGACACGCCCAATTTACCGATTTGGCCACTTCATTTCATACAGCATGTAAAAATTGTAAAAGCAACGAAAAAAAAATAGTTTTAACTAGTAGACAGCGGGTTTTTTTTGTTAACTTTTGTAGGTTTACACTTGATCGCCATCTCGCCTGATGTTGCGACGATGCGGTCTACGATGGAGCGTGTTTACCTAGAAGAAACCGATTCACTTTTCTATTTGAAGATGCTTCAAATATTACAATGCCATTCTGTGGAAAAACTTTTACTTTGTCTGTCACTCTCGAAATTAGCTCTCTGAATGCATCAAAAGTATACCTCTTTAACATAAAATTCGAAATTACCTACTTGAAATCTATTCATGGCCTTTGAGAAAATTGTGTAACAGCCCAAATGTTTAACCCCGGAACTTTCCACTGGAAGGGGAAAGGTCAAGTCCTCCCGAGTTGTCGTCACATCGAGAAGTTGGGGAATTACAGCGAGGGAGGAAAAGAAATGGCTATTCGATAACTTGTTTTGTAAAAAAAATGGTTTCTGGGAAAGTGTGTACTGAGCCAGAAAGATCGCGTTTTCTATTATATTGCGTAGACAATAGTATTTTTAGAGGTACTAAATTGCAATAAAATTATTAGTTTTCTCTGAAAAAATTAAAAAAACTACGAAATTATTGCTACACAGTCCACTAATTTTAAGAAAATTAATAATAATCTAAATATATCATGTTATTTTTTGTGTTAATAGTACAAAAACCGCCCCGGCCGAATTTGATAAAACTTAGATGCCTATGACTACCTCTGAAATATGAACTACCAAACAAAAAAAAAGCAAGATGGATCCACAATTAGCGGAGTAGAGGGGTAGGCGAGCTATCGCGTAGCATACAAAAAGAATACAGCAGAATTGAGACCCTTCTCTTTTTTTAATTCGGATAAAAATCAATAGTGACATACAATCAAAAACACAATATTTTTTAGTAAAGCTCTTAAAGTTGAATACCATTCCACCCCTTTCGTTACCTTTCTGTGCAATCCATTATTTCCACAGTTCATTGTCCAACGAAATGGTCGCATTATGAAGGCGCACCTGTAAACAGGCGTTAACGGAAACTCGACTTGTCGAATGGTCTAAATGGCTGTTTGCGTCTCATCGACGATTCTATCAGAAAGTTTTCTTGTTACCAGTTCTGTTATAGGAACGCGACTGGATGTGATTGTCTTGGCGCATGATAATGGCGTCGCTATGGTTGCCATTACATATTTTATAACTCTAAATGAAACGGGATTACGATATATTAAACCGTGTTTTTTTTTGTATGTACGTATGTTAACAGACACATAAGTATCATTTGGTTCTGATAGCATTAGCTCTGCTTTGCTTCGAGCTAGATAGTGTGAGGTATGAAATAATACATTTAAACATCTCTACGGCAAAACGTCATCGTTACCATTCATACGGCTACCGCTCACCATCAGGCGGCGGTACGCTCATTGTCACATATCCTAAAAAAAATGTTTGAATACAGAAGTAATAACAAAAATAGTTCTTACATTTTATCATAAATGTGCCTAGCTCTTTTGTATGGATTGATTGCGTATTTTCATAAATTGATTTGTGGGCTTTGTGTTCTGATGTCATAATCAACTTTTTACAATTTCGCACTCTGCTGAACTATGTCTGTATTTATTGATTTTAAAAGTATCGCATGGTAAATCACTGGCTGTGCTTTCATTGTAGAGTGTGATTCTAGAGGTAATTGGTTACATTTCTTAGTTTGGTATCCATATCCACGCAAAAAGGGCGTTTCCTTATTACCCATAGACATTGTATTTCACAAACATTTCGCCCGGAAACTAATAGAGTAAGTGTTACATGCTAAAACGAATATGATACAAGACTCGGGTGTTCGCGTGTCTCACGCTTCCACACATGGAGACCTATACATCAACGTCGGTGTCGCTGCTCCCGTGCACACTCGCGCTTCTACCGCCTAACTAAATCGGCTATCGCTTTGCTAATCCTGTCTCTATCATTTCAAGCGAAAAGAAAAGAGAGAGAAACATCAAAGCTATGACATTTTTCGTTCGGCCCGAAAACCCCCCGAAACTTAACCGACGCTTTTTAATATTAATTAAAACAGCCCTACGTGAAATCATTCCCCCCTACAATTCTTACAACAAACAAACGTTACTCTCGTTCGTTTACACTGCAGTATTTTGATTGTACCGTGAGGATTATGATAAGCCTTCGTTTCGATTTGTTTCTGTTGTATATGAAACGCACAAGCCGTGGATTAAGAGCTCACCGTATCGGAATCCGATGCGTGTCCGACGGGCGGGCTCTGACGGACGATGGACACGAAGATTGGGGACAACAGATGCTTTCGATGATCATATTTTTTGTGTGTGGTTTCGTTTTGGACTGTTTTATCGTCGATCACCTGTCTGAAGCGACAGGTTTTGCGTAGGTTTTCATTCTGTCAGAGCATTTTAGGAGTCTGAATAATTCTGTAAATGCTGATATGGATATTGTATTAGTATTAAATCTATCTAGGTATATTCTAAAATTACGATACTACTCTCGTTAGCACATTGATTTGTGATTATAGAGACAGCAATAGAATAATCATTGAAACTGTATATTTTCAGAACAGACACAAATATCTATATACATTAACCGTTCAATCTGTTGAACTATTTACCTCATACCTATTAGTATTAGGGGAAGAACTAAAGGCAAATATTGGGCAGTTGATTTCAGATGGCCTCTACTGCCAACCGAACTTTTTGGATTAGACAAGTAGATAGAACAACGCAATGTATTTACACCAGAAAAAATGCAAATCAACCGACATACAAGCTGCAGACATAATCAATTGGTAATACTATAAAACATTATGGTAAAATACCTACTGTACAACAATATTATTGTTGTGTGCTTAGTTTACATAAAAAACTATTTAAATGCAGTTTTGTCACACAATATGTCTATAATACATCTTGTAACATATTCAGAAAGTACAACATGCGAGTTATTTTATTTCGAATTTTAATTACTTTCAAGTAAATATTTAGTCCTTCGTTAACTTTACTGATTACTCAGGGAAAAGGTAGCACGATCCATATTCATAGCCGTTATCACCGCTGCATTTGCATTGTTTGCTTATTCATGTTCCCTACATGTGTAGTATAAACATGTGTATATGTATGTATTAGTGTGAAGAGACATACAACAGTTTGTCCACCGCAGTGGCCTCGGTACATTTATCAACGTCTCCCTTCGCGCGTGTCCTTCGGAGTGGACATTCGGAACACTTCTGCCTCCTAACAAAATTGCTTACCTCATTGGTATTAGAAATGCAAATATTACCTATTTTATACCACAAAAAGTTAATACAATTTGATTGGGACCATAGGATCCGAACCGAACTGGTTGGAACTGTATTTCGGAAGTCAATCGTTTCTGACATGATTTCCTCTTATTGCTTTCTTAATTTCGATTCCAAATGAAAGAGATAACAATGCCATAAGCAATTTTATTAGGATTAACATCAGCTCGCGCCGACAATTGTCTTTTATCGCCTTCTAAATATTCCTTATTAGACCTTCAACAACGCTATCTTTAATTTCATCCGCTGTACGACAGAGGTAGCCAATTATCTCCAAGGCATGTTGTAAACTGTGTTAATATATAGGAACCTATCACTATTCATAGTGATAGTTCAATATACCACTGTTTTCTTTGTTTTCTGGGAGGTATAAAAATAACTAAGTGAACTTATCTAAACATTTACGTCGTTAGCAAACACCACCTATATTATACCAACCATATTATGAGTAATTTCGGTTACCAGATTTAACGTGCGTAAAATACATTTAATTTAACGTTTTAAAGGTGATAAACTTAGCATACGTTCATAAATCCTGCCATAAAAATATCAGTGTGAAACTTGACAAAGCATTTAGAATTCATCAAGCCAGTTGGGAGTCTCCGATAAAAAGTATAATTTCAAAATCCCTGACGTAAAATGTTATCTGACAACTGAATAGTTGACTCAGTTGTCGACCCCTGCATAGATTTAAAAAACCCGAATATTTTAGGCTTAAACTGTGAACATATTCCAGTCACGATCGAGACGTTTTCCATATTTCAAGTTTGTACATATGCAAATATGACGGACGCCTGCGACCGGACCTGTTCAATAAACTAGTGTCGATGATCCATCAATGTCACCGTGTAGCCCTCTGTAAAGGCCGACTTACATTGGGCAAGCGCTTAGCGAAAACTGGCGACAAGAGTGTGATATTTCCCAAAGAGGGCTCTGAAAGGGTGAATGGGAGCCATTAGCTTTCTGTACTGAACATTGTAAATTAATTATGATGCAATAGGCATGATGAGTAAAACATTATAATTATTATTACTAATTAGTCTGTCAGTTAGAATATTTGTAACACGTAATTTTCTTTTTTTTTCGCAAACAAAAAATAACTAACTTAGAATTAGAAGTTTCGAATGACATAACTTTATGGTACGATTTTACAATAAAGTGACGTCACAACTCCCCCACTAGAAGTAAGATAATCCGTATTTTTGTCGATTATTAATGATTGGATAAAACAAAAATTACCGAGTCCTATATTTTTCCATAATCAACCTGATGGACTTAGAATATTATATTTTTGACCAAGACGTCATCCCTATTACAAATGTATCCATATTGTGACAGTTCATTCTAAATGAAAAAAAAAATCGGTTGTCTATAAAGTTACTGACGATAGTTGAACGTGACAACTTCAACTCCAAGCCTTAAATGGAACGCCTCAGAGCGAGGTAACGCCGCATGACGTCATGTTTTTTCGTGCGTGCAGCCGGCTTCATCGAATTATAAGACGTTGTCACGTCTAAATGCATGTAATCCACTGTTCGTTCTACATGCCTGTGTATCGCCATCTTTACGCAGTCACCTCAACAATACTGGCAATATCAACAAGTTTTTGAGTCCTGTTCTTTTCACACTTGGAATAACAATATTCCATCAGAATCCAAGGCAACTTCTTCAAAAGAATTCATTATTATAAAACTTGTTTAGCGCTCTTTAATGAATGCGCTATGCAAATGAATTGAAATTAAACTTTTTTAATGTATTGTCACGCATAAAGAGAATACAAAACCTAAAGGGACTCGTTTTAGTTTTGCGAATATATTTCACAATGGACCAATGCCAAAAAAGGAAAAAAAAAGTCGGCTCCAGGTACTTGTTTGTAGTATTAAAAAATAAGTCATTAAATGTCAGACATTTAGTATAAGGCGCCCTTTATAACGATTCTTTTCACAATCTGACTAAAGGTTTTACAAAAATCCTTTTGTTTCAGGATGATTGATAAATGTCATAGCCAATGCTTATCTAATTATTATCAGTGTTTTAGCGAAATACCTAGACATTTTACAAAACTCGGTTTATCGAATCTTCCTACGACATTTATACGAGATAGAGTTATGGAAATTACGAACTATTCGCCTGATGGTAAGCACAGCTCGCTTACTACCTACGATTTACTACGATTATATTACTGTGTTCCGGTTTGAAGGGCAATGTTTCCAGAGAAATTACAGGGCTTAGAGATCTCTGGCAACTTAGATCTCTGGGTGGCGAGCGCAGTGCAGTGCTAGGTAATGATTTGGATTCTTTATGTTCCAATAACTGAGTGTCACTGTGCTGTTATGTGGCAGGCATATTGCTTACCATCAGGCACATGTCCTGCTCGTGTCGTTTATTTAAAAAAAAAAAAAAAATTATTTAAAGATTACCACCCAGATAGTAGTAGGTAAGGTGATTTTTCTTTTCACCCTGTAACTTCTCTGAAACATTTCCCTTAAAACCGGAACACTTTCTCGCTTCACTATTTTATAGTGGTACTACAGTGTGTACGTTTCCAATTATACACCTTGTTTGGTTGGCCTTCCATATAATATGTATGTAGATATAGATAGCTATTTGATTTGTTAATGTATTCGTCGAAGTTCCCCCGTCGCCGAACCTTAAAACGAGTAACAAGTATTGCTGTTTGAGGACACCGTAAATTAGCATTCAACGTCGACTCGGCTTAATTTATGTTATGCCCCCATTTGTACAATTTTAATTTCATAGCCCCGGCAGGTAAGAAAAGCGAAAGGGGGTACACTGTACAGAATATTTTTGTATATCCTCCAGTGTAGTAATTAATAGGGTACCGGACTGGGTCAAAAATACACCATTCTAATTAGTCCGTCAGCTAGCTGATCATGGAAAAATATGGGACACATTTTTTTTTTTGTTTATTCAAAATAATTAAAATCGACAAAGATAAATAGATCATCAAACTTAGAGAGTGGGGAGTCACGACGTGGGTACGATTTTTACCCACGAGTGACGTCACACGAAATTTCTAAGCGCTGCATCTTCGTCATTTTTTGTTTGTGAAACGAAAGAAAAAATATGTGTACAATGTTTTTAACCGACTTCCAAAAAGGAGGTTATCAATTCGACCACCATATTTTTTTTTCATGTATGATTTCTCGAGAACGCCCACTTTCAAATTTTTTTTTGTGTTCGGTTGAGTATGCTTCCCGAATGGTCCCATATAAATTTTATCGAAATCGGTTTCTGTCGATTCTGTCAACACGAAATTGTGTAATTGCATTGTTGAAAACTTGTTTTGCACTAAAAAGGGTAAAATAAATTATTTTCACACAAAAACTTAAACCGACTTCAAAACCACAAATAAGCACTCAAAAGCGAAAAATAAGTTAAAATAATTACAGTCTACTCACTATTACGACGATTCACGATATTAGGATAATCCTATATGTGCACCTGTGAGTGATATTGCAAGGACTCTACTGAAATTGTAGTGCGATGTAGAAAATTATTGTGTTGTCCCAAGGCTTCCGCGCTGGCATAGTCGCTATGCGACATAAGCCTCTAAACAAATGAGCATGGTCAATGCGAAATGCTGACGCATTTCTAGATGGCCAATGGCCATGGTGCCGAGTTTACCCGAAGATTTCTTATCATACTCGAGCGTGACGCTAGAATTCAATTCACAGCCCACGAAAAATCTGTCTATAGGCCGGGTTGCATTTTGATTATTGCGAGTGTGAGTGCGAGTGCGATTGCGAGTGCGAGTGACTGATTACTATGCACTCGCAATAATCAATCGGTGTCCACACGTGTTTGCTACCAATCACTCAACACCTGCACTACTCACTCGCACGCATACTAGTCAAAATGAAAACGGGCCTTATATGGCGCGTTAAAAGAAGTTTTAACTTCAAAAAGGAATATTATTCCAATATATCACGGCTATAGGGTGTAGGGAAACATATCACGTACGTAGCGAGTGCAGTGCCGCGACGCGCGTATTGTCTGAGCCGGTCGCCGCGAACAATGCCCGCCGAGAGCCCGCTAATGCGCTAAACTTGCTCATTACAATAGTTGCAAATGCCTCAGCAAAACCGGCTCGTGCCGCGCTGTTCCCCGGCCCTACTATCGCGAAACTGGAATCCTCATTCCAGTTTTCCTGAGTACGCTTTGAGAATGCAGAAAACCTGCCAAAATTATTGTAATACTAGCAGCGCCCTCGGATTTACCCTCGTAGTTTCCGTTCGCGTAGTTTACGTCTTAAGAAATCAGTACGCTGATAGCGCGAGTAGTGATACCGCTCGACTCGGCGGGTGGCGCCCTCAGCGCTCAGCTTCGTCCGCATGGCACGGACGACGAACTAACGGTAACGGTAACGTTACATGACGTCATGTTTTGCGGGCGTGCAGCCGGCTTCACCGAATTATAAGACGTTATCACGTCAAAAAATAGCGTATGTGTTATTTTAGACCATAATCTATCTAATGTGCCTACCAAATTTCGTCCGAATCCCTACAATAGTTTTTGCGTGATAGAGTAACAATAACAAACATAAAATATGTACATCCATATATTCTTACAAACTTTCGGTTTAATCTTTTTATAATATTAGTAGGACTAGCTGCGCCCCGTTGTGTTACCCGCAGGAAATCTGAACTATATTTTTTTCTAAAATAAAATTAGCTAAGTTTACTCCTTATAACTTCATCTATCGACTAGTGAAAGTTCCATTAAAATTGATTAAAACTTTTAAATTGTAATCGGGGGGTCTACCGCCTAACGAAAAACGCTTTGACGCTTTGACATTGCTGTCTCTTTTCTTCTCGCTTGAAATGAAAGAGACGGCAATGCCAAAGCGTCAAAGCGTTTTTTCGTTAGGCGGTAGAAGCGCGGATGTTTCGCTTTTCAGACAAAAGTATTTTTTCTTTGAAAAAATCTCTCTTTCTCTCATTTCATAGTGTTCTTTGTTTTTAGTTAAAGTAATCCCTTGCGGCTGCGGTGGGACTGTTTCGGGAGTTAGCGTGCACAGCTGCAGTATTTCCGCCCTTTGTACTCGTATATCTACGGACGTTCGTCTGCGTTGTAGCACAGTATAGAGAAATACTACCAGTAGTCTACTACCATCGCCTTTGATCTTGGGAGAAACGCCGATAATGTCTAGATACGTGTAGGGTAGTCGCAATCTTAAAAACGTGGCACCAAAATAAAGTTAAAACATACGGAAGTTTGTCAGCCCTGAGCCGCGCTCCTGCAATACTAATATTGTAATGTAGGCAATGTAGGAGCGCGCTTCCCGCGTCTCACACCGCACGCCCCGCACGATTGCCTCGTCTAGACGGCTTCGTCGAACGACTGTATGATTTTATATACTACGGTACTCGTATCTACGGACGTTCGTCTTCGTTGTAGGTAAGGTACGGGGGGGGACTCAAACACAAGTGTTCCGTACTTTATTTGCTCGCCACGCTCGGGTTATTTGATAGAAATTCTGAACGATGTCTCGGAAAGAGGACGGGGGATCGAGTAATTATGTAATAAATAAAAATTTGTGAATATTTCTTCCACAAGCACTTTTTCTTACACAGCATTTCTTACACAATCTAGCCCTAAACCACACCCCGGACACTCGGCCTAAACTCCAAACAAACGGTGAAGTCGACATACCTACACTCACACAACTACGCATATGTCGTTCGAACACATTTACGCATGTGTGCGTGTCATCTAGGGTTACTAAATTATTTTATGGAATATCTGTGACCCGTGAGTTCACCTGCCTGTGTTAAGTGACTTACAATCTTACCTAGTTAGTGTTCGATCTTTAATGTAGGTAAATATAACTTTCATCAACAATCAGAAGGGAGAAGATTTAAAACAAAATAGGAGATAATAAAGGTACCATGTACGAATTGATTTTTAGTTAAGTACACTTACCCAAAGATTTCTCTTTGGGTAAGTGTATTCTGACAATTCAATTCTGACAACGAAAGCCGCAGCACAGATCAGGAAATAGTTACATTTACGCATGTGTGCGTGTCATCTAGGGTTACTAAATTATTTTATGGAATAGCTGTGACCCGTGAGTTCACCTGCCTGTGTTAAGTGACTTACAATCTTACCTAGTTAGTGTTCGATCTTTAATGTAGGTAAATATAACTTTCATCAACAATCAGAAGGGAGAAGATTTAAAACAAAATAGGAGATAATAAAGGTACCATGTACGAATTGATTTTTAGTTAAGTACACTTACCCAAAGATTTCTCTTTGGGTAAGTGTATTCTGACAATTCAATTCTGACAACGAAAGCCGCAGCACAGATCAGAAAATAGTTATGGCCGCAGTAAACAACGAGTTTAATAATTTCGTCACAGGACTTCAGTGTTGGCGCGTACTTCTAACCAGAATAGCTTAACACAGTTTATAAAAATGATTCAATCTTTGTAGAAATTCTTATGAAATTAAAAATCTCTTATTCTTATTTCGTATAATAGACGAAAAATTTGGTACCATTTTGTTAAATAATACAGCATCATAGTCGTATTCTCATAGAAAATTATCGTCCGATATAATAACCCTTCGTTGAGTCCGCCTCGCGTCCGCGAGGGGGAGGAAGCTTGAAATTGGCGGGGGGTGGGGAGTGTCCGTTCTATCTATATTATCTATTCTATGCCTAAACCAACCTAAGTACTATGATAATAATCAGCAGATGTAGTCCTATTGATATGATACATACACGTCGAAGTTTGAATATATGTATGTTGCTAATTCACGTTGGAACGGCTGAAAAGATCCGACTTACATTTGGAACTCAGATACAATCTGGAATAGCACTAAGGCTTTTTTTTATATCGAGAAAATAACAGCAATGGGCACTGCGCTGGAAAAGATTCGGGGAGCTGATAGTTAAAACATAAAATTCAATAAATATTAGTGGACATTTCTCACACAAACAATATAGCCCCAAACTAAGCAAAGCTTGTACTATGAGAACTAGTTCGCTGATATATTGTTTGTTATTTTGTAGTGGTAGGACTCTTAGCAGAGTCCGCCTGGGGAAGTACCACACCTTTGCCATTTATTCTACCGCCAAGCAGTAATGTGCAGACATTACTGTGCTCCGGTTTGAAGGGCAATGTTTCCAGAGAAATTACGGGCTGAGAGATATAACAACTTAGATCTCTGGGTGACGAGCGCAGTGCAGTGCTAGGTAATGATTTGGACTCTTCATGTTCCAATAGCTGCGTGTCACTGTGCTGTTATGTGGCAGGCATGTTGCTTACCATCAGGCACATGTCATGCTCGTCTCGTCACTCTTTATTCAAAAAAAAAATATAAAAAAATACATTTATGATACATATTTATGATACACATGAACTTATGATACATAGAAACATGCAGCCATGGAACAAATATCTGAATTCATCACACAAATATGTTGTCCTAGATGGGAATCTAACCTACGAGCTACGGCTTTGGAGGCAGCTTTACTACCGACTGAGCCGTAAAGTTTCTGTTGTGTTATTTGAAAGTGAATTACAGATTACAACATTACAGTGATGTTTGTTGGACGGAACTTAAGTAACATTTGAATGCGGTTTCTGAGGCTCGAGGTTAGTGCTATTATTAGGTACAATGTATCTTGCGAATTGCTTACTGGATCGTGTTGGTGGCAGTCATATACTGGTACTGGCGTATTCTTTGGGTCTGTGAATTAAAGAGAAGCACCACACCGTAGTGGATAATCAAAAGCAAAATGGTTTTTGGAATCCAACTGGTAATTACAGAGATAAACATATTGATATTGTCAAATACTAACAGTGAACGCGCGTTTACCCGCGTAGTAGCTATTCCCGTGATGAAAAGCAGCCTATGCGCTATTCCAGACTTCGAAATCTCAATCAGATCCGTTTAACCGCTCTGACGAGATTGAGCAACAAACATCTAAACATCCCAACTTTCCCATCTATAATATTAACAAGATATGATTTTGTTTTATTACGTTGATATAGAATAAAATAAGATAAATCTTTTGTAGTCTTTAGATGACAATATCCGAGCGAAGCTGCAACGGGACGCTAGTAAAAGTATTATAAAAAACTTTAAACTAACTCCTTAAACATAAACAACAAGATATAACGGAAACGATTGTCCCAGGATCCGTCTCGAAAAATATATCGATCCATTGAAATTCATTTAAAATGAAACGAGTGTCAATAAGCGGTAGTTATTCGGTGCCACGTGGGTGCAGCGTCGCGCCACGCAGCTCGCACTCGTCCTAGAAGCAACGTACTGAGCGATGCGATAATATTATATTTTAGTCAGGGTCCTGCGACATCTGCGCTAGACCAACGTTTGGTAGGCAGTAGGGGGCCACTTGAGGCTGTCATAGTTCCTTATAAATAAGAGATAATGTTTTAGGGTTTAGGGAACAAAATCTATTTATGTAAATTAAATTTTAATGTCTGCTTGTCATTTCACATTTTAAGCATAGCTTTTAAGCTTTTTTTTTAAATTGATGCACGGATGTGATATGGTCAGTCCAGCCGGAGTTAAGTTTCAACAAATTTCCTGACCTCGTAACTTAGTTGGTAGTAAGTCCGCCTGCGAAGCTGTGGGTCGTAGGTGCCATTCCCACTCATTTCTTCATCCCATTTCCAAGGAGATTGCACGCCCACGACCGCTGCGGCACTTACCTTACCTTGCGTCACGGTTAAAAAATAATTTAATAAATTTACACGTTTGTTCAGGTTTCTTATAAGTATTAAATTTGTTGATAGCAAACAGTTATACGGGTCAGATTTGATGAACCGTTAAAAAAAAACAAAATAAAAAAACCAGTGGTGTAGCTTGTAGTGTAGCTATTTTTTGAGATTTAGGATGTATTTTGTCTCTTTGCCAAACGAATTTTAGTTGAAGCTTCCAAACGACTGTTGTACTTATATTGATACAATCATATCGGGTAGCTTTGCTTCATTCCGTTACCGTGGAACATGAACCTGTTCCAGAATAAATAGCAGTGGAGCAGGCGGGAGCAGCGGCCCTAGCCCTCGTAAATAATTACCGCGCATAGGACAGGAGGGCGCAGCCCCTACGTCGCTCCGCCGCCTCGCCGGCCCCGTGGCCCGGTAACGATCTGCGTTATCACAAAAACGAAATATCAGATTTAAAGCAACTTTGCTTACTTAACGGATTTTAATATCCGTAATGCCCGAGCTTGCTATCCCAGTTTGAAAAACGAGCCTCGCGTACGTTTTTTAAACTGGGATAGCAAGCTAGTACTTCAAGCTTCGTGTAGACAACGCTAAGCAACGCTAGTTTTGTCTACACGAGTACTAGCTTGCTAGCTTACTAACACTAGCTTGCTATCCTAGTATATTCACATCTTAGACCGCATCGTCGCTTAACATCAGGCGAGATGGTGGTCAAGTGTAAACCTATAAATGATAAAAAATGGTAGTCTGTAAAGTCGGGTTACTGACGTTAGTTGAACGTGACAACTTCAACTACGCCTTAGAGCGAGGTAACGCCGGCGGCGAGGTAACGGCGTTAACGGCACATGACGTCATGTTTTGCGGGCGTGCAGCCGGCTTCATCGAATTATAAGACGTTGTCACGTCAAAAAAAAAAAAAGTTTGAAAAACTAGCCTCGTGTAGCTCGGGCATAAGAGGATGATGGTAGGGAGGAAACAGAGCCAATGTTTAACAAAAACAGTTTTATGTTCCCAGTGCAGGACAGTCAAGGACAGGGTAATCCACTTAGGTGGCCAAGTGCGGGTTGGCGGATGAAGCTTGTTCTCTAACGATGTCTTTCTTGGACCCTAGACGGTTCCTTCACGACATTTTTCTTTACCGTAAATTTTTTCCGATTCTACGAATCATCAGTAGGTGTGTATTTACGATTTTAAAAAGTATGATATTATGAGCTCATCGACTACCACAATACAAATTTTAGGGCTATTTAGTGTTGTGTAAGGAATGTGTATCAATACGGAAAACGGCAACTGACGATCCGGAGCCCCTGAATTGAATCCCACAAGTACCACGGTGAGTGTTTTCAAAGTCGTGTTCGTAATGCCGGTAACTTATAAACTGTGAACGAAATACATCGTGAGGAAACCTGCTTGTCGGAGAAGATTCTACTCTTCAAAGGCAAGTGAAGTCTGTCAACCCGCAACTTGGGCAGTGTCAGCAGTGTGGTAAACCTCTTGCTTAGGGAGGGACCCCGTGTCCCAGGAGTGAGAACTCTGTGGATTGATACGGTCTTAAGCTTTTAAGTCTTCGTACCTTTCGTGATATTTAGTACACTGTTCAGTTTGAATTACTAGAAGACTTCGCGCAGTTACGGCACGAGTAAGAAAGTGATTGAGGCAACATTGTGTTCCTTTCACAATTTTCTCATCCTTCCGACGCTGTTTTATAAAACTTTTTCATGAATATTTACAAACTCATTTTCAGAACCCGTCACTCTCGCCTGCCGTTTTACAACATTGTTCTTCGACCCGTTTCATAAATAACTACTCAAATATCCTAACATTTGAGGCAAAAGTATATTACTACGTACCTACTTGTACGTTGCGGTCCATCTATTTGCAACGAGAGCTCTCCGAAATAAGTTTTGTATAAGGTATCGAACATAATTATATTTGTTTCGTCGGTAACAAGGTCTTCCCTATTTTAACATATTTTTATGCAGAAAGTAGTAAGTAAAACTAAATGTCATGTCGAGGTTTTAATGTAATCTAAACTACTCTTCATTTGAAAATATCCATGACACATGATCAAAACCCTATTTGAAACATAATGAAACTGGCTGTTCTTATTTGCGTGATCGGATACAAAACGAAATATGTGACGTGAAATCTTCGCCCAAGGGCACTTCGGCTGCCGCGGCCAATCGAGCCAGATTAGTCAACTGACCACAGTCTACGTGACTCGAGAGCATGCGATTACCGCTCTATCTCGGGACTCGGGATTCCCTTTGATCATACCCAGTACCCATTTATGTGTAGCCCATGGGAGTGGCGTATACGGGCTTCTAGATAATGCGATCTTATGTGGCGGTGATTTCTTCGTATTATCTATCAATCTTGACGTGTTACTCATCTATACGGCTGGGAAAAATATCAAGATGTGTTTTTTAAGATTATTTTTACTAAAACAGAGTGGCAGGACGAACTAAGTTACCGCAAACTACATATTTCTGGTAACCCCTAGATGTTAAGACAATTTATCTTTTCGTCCTGTAATTTATCTGGAAACATTCCCCTTCATTGTTTCTATAAGTTTTAGTTCGGGATATTTACCCTGGTTGTGTGGCGGAGGTAGTCCCCGATATTTCGATGCTATTTCATGGACAATACTCACGGCTAAACTGATTCGTCTACCCGTAATATTCAAAACAATGATTGACCTTCAAACCGGAACAATATTTGTATAAAATTACTTACTTAATAAAAGTAATAGCAGTAAATGTAAAAGCGTTATTTTTTCTTCTAAGAAATCGTTTTTGTGGACTTTACACATTGCTTGCATTGTATAACTTTACAGCTGTTTATTTAACACTGAAACAATGTTTGCTTGGGCTGTACCTATGTTTTCTTACTGTTGTGTGACGTAACGTGTTGAAACTGTGTAAATGCGTGTTTCTCTATTAATAGACTGCTTATTTGTTGTCGTTTGAAAATACTGTTGATATAATTTGAAGCGTTAATAGTTACCGACAGCGGCAATTACTTATAGTTCCAAGTTACGACTCTGTCAAAATATGATACGTAAATATGATGATTGCGTAGTTTGTTTTAATAGTAAAGAGTGATGGTACGAGAAAGACATAATATGTCCAGACATGTGGACCTCAGGTACAATGAAGCGTCCGAATCATTACCTAGGACCGTACGCATTCGTCATCCAGACATGTACATATATGATGAATTATCTCTATGCTCTGTAATTTCTATCGAAATCGGTGTAGTGGTTGACAAAATATCAAAAATTCTAAAATAATAATAATAAATAATATTATTTTTAAATAATCAACCCGTTACAGAACATGAAGCTCACTTGGCTTAGGCCCGTGACTGCATGATTATCACCGAAGTGTCTTAAACACTTTGAGAATAAAATATACAAAAATAAAAATAATAATAAATATTGGTGGACAATTCACACACAACACCATCTGACCTCAAACTAAGCAGAGCTTGTATGATGGCCGCCAAATGTACCTACTTATTTCGATGATATTGTATTCGTACCACCTCTTTGTCTTATTGAAACATTGTGTTTAGTTGATTTCACAAAAAATATGAAATTTAGTCGAGTGTCTTGAGTTTAATTTTGTTTAAACTGAAGTAGGTTTTTTTTCTGAAAAAAAATAATTGTGTTCTTGTATATTTTTCGCCGCATTTTCATAACTGCCGGGCGGCCAACCAGTGGGGTGCTATGGGACGAGAGGCTGGAGTCAAAACGTCTATTCAAAAAAGCACTTAAGGACTGTCAAAACGCAGAAGAGCAAATGAAGATGGATGCAATGGCACGGGATCTCCAGGATAAGAATTTCATTTCTTTCTGGTCGAAAATTAACAAGGCGACTAGTAATGGACATGTCATACCCACGCACATCGACGGTATGACAAATGATATTGACATTGCGAATGCTTTTTGCCACAATTTTATGAATGTTGTACCATTAATTGATGAGAAGAACAAAATTGTTGACAGAATCGAAGAAGAGAGTTTAGAAATAACTGTGGAAGAAGTAAGAATGGCGGTAAAGAAAATGGGAGCTGGTAAGTCAGCAGGACATGATACTCTTGTGCTCGAGCATATTAAGAACGCTAGTTGGATATTACCTATTTTGCTTGCAAATCTGTACACGGCAATGGTGAAATGGAACTACTTGCCCCTTGATTTTGCCAAAACAATTGTGGTTCCTATACTGAAAAATCGTCAACTCGACGCGTCGAATAGCTCCAACTACCGACCAATATCATTGGCAACGATCTGTGCTAGAGTGTTTGAAAAGGTAATTCTTATAAAATACTCAGATAAACTCAACGTATCTGACTCACAAGTTGGCTTTCGAAGCGGAGGCTCAACGGACATAGGTATATTTACCCTAAAACATACCGTGAATTATTACGTTTCTCGCAATACAAACGTATATGCATGCTATCTAGATTTGTCCAAAGCATTCGACAGAGTCGTCCATAGCAAGCTGTGGCAAAAACTGCGGGCCAGACAAATCCCTAATCAAATAGTTAATATTCTTGCTAAATGGCATGATGAACAAGAAAACATAGTGAGATGGAATAATGTTACTTCGAGTCCGGCTCCGTTACGGTGCGGTGTGAGACAAGGTGGGTCAGCGTCTCCAACGTTCTTTAATGTATATATGGATGGGCTTAGTCATATACTAAAGGAATCTGCTATAGGATGTCACTGTGCTGGCACGTGTGTTAATCATATTGCATACGCAGATGATATGGTTCTTTTAGCACCCACAGTTTCAGCTTTGCGTAGATTACTAACGATTTGTGAGGAGTATGCTCAGTCACATGGACTGGTATACAATGTAAATAAAACGAAAGCTATGCTATTTAAGTCAAATATCGTGCCAAGAAATACTCCGTGTATTACTATGAATGGCAAAGAGCTGGAATGGGTGGACAATTTCAAATATCTAGGTCACATCGTGACCAATACCCTCAAGGATTCCTTGGACCTGGATAGACAAAGACGTGCTTTGAGCGTCAGATCTAATATGCTCGCGCGACGGTTCTCCAGATGCAGTGATGAGGTTAAGACGTTGCTCTTTCAGACGTACTGTACTAATATGTATACATGTGAGCTCTGGAGTAATTTCAGAAAAGCAGAGTACAATGCTCTCAGGGTACAGTACAATAATGCATTGCGAATTATAATGAGACTGCCTAAGTTCTGTAGTGCATCAACTATGTTTACTGAGAGAAGACTGCCTGGTTTCGCGGCACTGATGCGACAAAGATCGGCTAACACACGGGAGAGATTTTACCGGACCTCTAACTCTGTGCTTGGCGCTCTTATGGAAGTGCATGGACCTATCCTGGCAAGATGGAATGAACTGCATGCAAAACACTGGTTGACGTAGTTAATAATTTTTTGTGTATCGTGTTTCTATTAGTATTGATTAATTTGATTAGAATAATTGTATAAATATGGAATAATTAATTCTGGAATAAAAATATATTATTATTATTATTATTATAAATCAATATTTTCTAAGATTATCTCCCCAGCTTTTCTAAAATTACCTCGAAAAATTTGAATACAAATTACCTATATTAAAAATGTAAATTTTGGCGAAAAGTCAAAGACACCTTCGTGTCTGTGAGGGCAAAAATAAAAATAATTATTAATTATTTTTCAAGAGGCTTTTGTCAGCTGTCGGAACATCTTCGAATACGATTGTTAAATTAGTGATCATATTGAAATACAACAAGCCGTTGTACCCTGAGGCATTCGAGTTTCGTAGAACTTTAAGAAATAATCATACTAAACTGGTTTCGTGAATCCGTATGTCGGGAGAGCTTTTAATATTTATGCGCAACCTACAATACCTTGTCTAGGTCACGTAAATTTAGCGTTATAATTATTAGCGTTTATTCGCTGAACGCTTCAAAATTCACCGAGTCTTTTTTGTCTGATGACTTTAATTTACTTTCTGGGTTTACCGTCTCTGTAGTAATTTGATAGCTCCCAAGGGCTCGTCTATTGGAGTCACTTAAGTCTAAGTAAGTACGTATTATTTGTTGGTATGGAAGAAAAGTGCCGTAAGCTATTACGCAATGATTATAAAATTTGGTGATGGCTAAGAGAGACAAACGGAAGAAACGTATCCTTACCTACTTACGCACGTAGGATACTAGGATATTGCCGATATATATAGTTCAAAACATTAACAAGCTGAAAATGCCGGTCTGCATTTCTGTCGCATTACCTGTAACCGTTGTGGGTAGACGTGTTCTGCAGTGGAGAATACAAATCAGTATACGTAGTAGGACCTTGAGACTAGACCCTCAGATCAGATGAGAAAAGTAAGGAATAAGGCAGCAATTGACAAAGCAAAAGCGAAGATCAGACTCAGTGGCGTGTAATGAAAGACGCTTATGTTCAACAGTGAACTAACATTTGGTGGTGAGAGATAAGGTCCCGAAAATGTTAATGTGATCACGTGGTCTATCGATCTTGGTCGCTCGATGGGTAGGCGATGTAATTATGCATCTTCATCGCGGGTTGAAGTGGTTATGGTGTAGGTTTTTTTAATTTCCAGCCCAATTAAATGAGAAAACAATGGCAAAACGGCATCAAAACAATAATATGGGTAGAGGCACTGGACTCCATTGACACAGGGCCGAAAAAGCCTTATTATAAAATTGAGATATATTATAGCCAGTGAAGGCCGATTGTGATCTTGGCAAACATATTTAGGGTTTACTTTTAAAAGATTTCTAGAGATTTCGTGCAATTTCCTTGTGGAAATCGTGACGTGATAAAATTGAGAACAAAAGCCTTAATTTCCGAAACTGTGAGGAAAGCTTCCACATTAGAAGCGGCGTTAATCGTTATTCGCGTCGCGTCTCGTCCGATCCCGGCTTCCACCGCCTAACTAAATCGGCTATGGCTTTGCTATTGCCATCTCTATCATTTCAAGCGAAAAGAAAAGAGAGAGAAACATCAAAGCTATGTAAGACAGTTTTCGTTCGGCGGTGGATCCCCCGGTCCCCCGGTTCTCAATGCATGCTCGGCGCTCGTGAGTCGCAACAAGTGCTTGGGAGCGTTACCTATGGAACGATTCGAGCTGTCAAATATTCAAATAACGAAAACTTTTTAAAATTATATAAATCCTACTTATAAAAAAAAAACACAAAATTTTCATGTTTGTTGCTCAATCACGTCGGAACGCTTTAACGGATCACATTGAAATCTGGAACACAGACTGATTGTAGTTTGAAAAAGAAAGAAGGCTACTTTTCATCCCGAGAAAATGTTAGGAACGGGAACTACGCGGGTGTAACCACGGGCGTGCTTGTATGAATATTAATTGATTGTATAACATACTAGTAGCAATCGCGGCTTCACTCGTGTAGTTAAGACCTAATCCCTTTAGTTTATGTAAATAAACTAAAATGTAGAATAAAGATAAAATATAACAATAAAAAATGTAACGTATGTGTTATTTCGACTCGATCCATTAAGCCATTCCGATGTGATTAAGCAACAAACATTAAAACTTTCGTATTTGTAATATTAGTAGGATATTACATGATTAATGCCGCTAACTTAAAACGGTGAAGGAAAAACATCGTGAGGAAACCGACATGTACCTAGAATCTTTCGAAGTCATGTGTCATCCACCAACCCGCACTGGGTCAGCATGGTGGGTTATGGCCTTAACTCTCTCCTTGCGAGAGAAGGCCCCGAGTCCCAGCAGTGGGAACGTTTAGTGGGCTGTTGATGATTATATGATATTTTAGGATATACGTATATTCTGATACAACGGTTCCGCATATGCCGCCGATAACTGATAGCAAGGACGGACGGGTTGGTCCTGACCCTCACGCAGCGTTGTACGCCGCCCGGTGACACTCAACCCTGGATTGCCAGCACCTATCGGTCTATCAGTGTTATGTGACCTTGTTGATATTCAATTTGTTTGTAACCGGGTCATATCTGTCTGGAATGAAGTAATGGTTCCTGAATGATTATTTTTTTATTGTTACCATATTAAGGTGCGTCCCCCAGCAAAACGAGTTTTTGCCCAGTTTTAAGAGCTATCTACTCATTAGCCAAAACAAATATCAACTGGTAAAAATACATTAAATTTCTACAACTTCTTGGCTTCAAAATGGTAGTTTTATTTTTTTGTTAATGAACCTATTGTTCAAATAATCGTCTCACAACGAAACCATGAAAAAATTAAATAATTGTAGTTATCATGCATCTCCTCGAAAATCGTTTCTCGTAATCGTAATCGTTTTTGTAATCCATTATTTTGATTTCGTACTTACACCAATGGATAGACAATTCCATTACGAACATTTTGGTAGTTTTATTTTTTTCAAAAGACCAAAATCTGATTTTATAAACAGTTTATTCTAAAATTTGAGCGTAAAACAGCGACAAGTCCTACTGTTTCTCTCTTGCTCTTTCTTGCGGTGGCGATAAGGTAAGAAATACTTAAGAAAATTTGCTCGGGGTACGCCCTTAATCACCTGATGTTAAGCGACGACGCGTCATGATTTCAGTGGATTTAAGTGAAATATGCAGTGATAAATTTGTATGACAAATTATTTAAGCTTAGTTACGCCCTTTATGATAGCAGACCTCAGTTGGTATTTACTGCTTACTAGCTTTAGACTAGCAGAGGCGGCACATCCCATACACTCTCAACACATTTAATTTAAAGTAAATTTACACTAAATGTAAATGGATTACTGACGTATCTTACTCGACAAGTGTTACGTACTAGCAGCGCCCCGCGGTGTCACCCGCGAAGTTCCCGTTGTTTTTCCGGGATAAAAAGTAGCCTATGTGTTCTTCCAGACTATAATCTATCTGTGTTCCAAATTTCAGCCCGATCCGTTCATACGTTAGGACGTGATTGAGCAACAAACATCCAAATATCCAAACATTCAAACATCCATACATTGACATTTATAATATTACTAGCTGAACGCGCGCGCGTTGCTACGCCATCTATCGAAAATCGATTCAAATTTTGAACAAATTCGGTTACTTTAGGTTCTAATGACTCAACCTTTAAAATATGACATATAGGTACTGTCACGCAACGAAAGCTCTCAAAAAGCAATAATTTTCCCCGTTTTTGTTACATTTTTAATTCCTGCTCGGCTCCTGTTGATAGTAGCGTAATGTTAAATAGCCTATAGCCTTCCTCGATACATGGACTATCCTACAAAGAAAGAATCGTTCAATTCGGACCAGTAGTTCCAGAGATCCTTGCGTTCAAACAAACAAACTCTTCAGCTTTATAATATTAGTATAGATAATATTAGTATAGATAAGGAAAGGATAAGGATAAGGATGACATTTATAATATTATAAGGATTTACCTCATTCATTAAAATAACTAGTTTGTGAAAGGAACTTTAGGCAGCTACCCTTAAACTCTAAGTCTTTACTGCTTATCGAACTTTGGGCTAGGGTAGAAGGCGTAAGACTTAACTAACGTAAACTTAACTACTATTTTACATCCGCATTGAAAAATAAAAAATGTTCTCTACTTTCCCTCTAATTTCCTTTTCTTCGTCTAATCCAAGCCAACTTAAAAGAAGAACCCAAATGACAAAGGTGCCAGTCCCCGGCAGTCTGTGGAGTGGTTATTTAAAAAAAATCGGTTGTCTGTAAAGTTACTGACGATAATTGAACGTGACAACTTCAACTCCAAGCCTTAAATGGAACGCCTCAGAGCGAGGTAACGCCGCATGACGTCATGTTTTTTCGTGCGTGCAGCCGGCTTCATCGAATTATAAGACGTTGTCACGTCAAAAAGTGATGCATACCTGAATTGCCATACCTCAATTATTATTGAAGGTACTATTAGCTTATGTCTCTCAACTAATATATGCGTTTTCGTACTGAAATTGCACTAAGACTAGCTATGATGGATAACTTTCTTAATATAGCCACACCTACATTATCTTTAAGCCTCCGGGCGGCCAATAACATTTCTGACAATCTAGACTCGCGTGTACCTGAGTCTAGAATACTCAACACCCACTCGAGTGATAAATTCAATTTCTATTACTTTCCACGATCGATACTGAAAATAGAGTCAACTGTATTTTCAGTTAACTGTATGTAGATTGAAGAAACCAAGACCCAACTTTAACATGTACAAAAATATTAATACTTAAAGGTCTTTAAAGAAAGGTTAATATCCAGAAACACCTCACACTCATGCAAAAATCGATTATCTATGACTTTCCACAATGTCTAATGAAAGTAGAGTTGATTTTAACGTGTATATAAAGGTTCTATTATATAAAGACGCCTACTCAAGACACAAAATCCATTGTCCATGAGAATCCACTACCTACGAGTACAGTGAAAATTAAGCTGAAACATGTACCTACATAAAGATCCTAATATTGAGACACACCCACACAAGCAATATAACACCTACCGGTTCATAATACAGAGTCCTATGTAAAGCTACATCGAAATATCCTATCAACAGACGATAATCTTGAAGACCAGCCTTTCTATCGCCTAATTAAATCGGCTTTGACTTTGCTATGACTGTCTCTGTAATATCAAGTTAAAAGAAAAGAGAGAGGAATATCAAAACTAAAGACCTATTTTTTCCCTAGACGTTAGACCCCCTAGTTTGGTCACTAACATTTATCCGATTTGATTTATTCTCAGTTCATTATCCAGCGCAGTAAAGGTGGTTCTTTCATAATGTAAATCTCACTATCTGGTTTTATTCCATTGCGGAGAAACAGGCTTTTCCAAACATGTTTATTTGCGCAAAATAAGTCATTGTCGTATCGGAACGCGGCATTATCCCTAATCTTGGGGCTTCAGGCCTACTGATTCAGAGTAGGACGTAACTTGAACCGCCCCTCCCGTAAGGTTGTGTTGTTCAAAGTTTAAGAGACGCACAATGCTGTTTTAGATTTTCAAAGGGAGAATTTTCATTGGAAAGCGTCACATTCCCCATTACAAGCTCTTGACACTGTACTTATGTAGAAAAACATAAGTACAGTGTCACACAGAATACTATCTGTATATACATCTATCTTCCAGATTCCAGATCTTTAATAAATAAAATGTTAAAAGGGCAGATCACTTTGTTTGCTTTAGTATTAGAGGTAAACTCGTTCATTTACTTTATTTTCGTTTATTTATAGTCGTTATATTTATTTCGCTATAACGCCAATTGCAAATTTTTTCGCGTTCGCGACGATACGGTACTATCGTAGGCCCGCCCCCGTGCGTACCTATCATGCTTTTCGTGCCTCGGTAATGAGTCTGAAACTATAGTTTACGAACAGTAGTCAAATTCTTAAAATTAAAAATGTTTTTTTAAATTAAAACTTGTCAGGATAGGAAGGGCTTAGGGAAGTGCCCATAATCTGTGTTTCTTACAATTACGAGGAGTAATACGTACGTAAACGAATCTTACAATCAGGAGTGTCTTCAAACGGCTATTTGTAAAGTTGAATAAAGCATTTAATTTACATACGTAATTCTTCGTAGGAAAGATTTGGAACGATGCTTTCATGTTGTTGTTGTTGGTTATATGTTTTTATTTGTACTAGTGTACAAACATAATATTATAACCTACACTAGTAGGTATTATCAATTACGATATTTTATATTAACTGCGGTTAAAATTGGAACGCTTAACCGCTTAGCTGCGGTTAAGCTTAAATAAAACAATAACATATTTAAGATATTAAAGTAAAATAACATCTAAAGTTTGGACTGCGTTGCCAGAGTGGGGTATTCCTGACGGATAAACTGTGTCTTAATAAGAGTGAATCGGTTTCTTCTAAGTTAGCGCGCCCCATTATGGAGCGCATTGTCGTGTAACATCAGGCGAGATGGCGGTCTAGTGCAAACCTATAATCTTTAAAAAACAGTGCTCATAAAGTGCAGCTAAACTAAGCTTACTTATCTTGGACAATATTCGATAGTTCTCAAAACAACTGCTTCATACACAATATTCGCAAATTACAAGTAGTAGTGCGGGATTGAGCTCGGCAGTTCCGTTACAGTCTATAATAAATCGTGTCTTACATTGTAGCACTAAGTAATATAGCCTTGCTTCTCAGAGATTCTTCAATACAAGTCGATTGAAACACTGGTGTGTTATACAAGATTGTTGCTATATAAAGCTTTATTGACTCAACGGATTGGGGTATCATTTTGTGCGAATGTAGCCTACTCAATATTACCACTTAAACTTTTATCCTTCAAAATCCCACACTGTTCCATTCCGCTGCTCTAGCGCGATACAATCTGATTTGGTATTTATCCTAAAGACTTATCACAAAACTTGGTTACCTTATTTGAATCTAAAAAAAAACTTACAAGAAAATAGACGCCCATCTAATAATATTTTATCTCTACTTATAGCTGTATTCTACGTTTACTTATTATGTTCATTCTCATGCATATGCGATGCGCGATTGAGCGTAAATAAAACGCTCCTACGTTTTTATACGGTTTTTAAAAGGAATTTTACGGTTTTGTAGAGTTCAAATTGAAGGCGCTATAACGCAACTGTTTTAAAAAATATTTTTTATTTATACATTCTGCCTTTGCACTCGTTTCTTATTCACACACATACGTAACAAATTGAACATAAATGAGGCACTGCTGTATATTTTACACTGTGAAATTACGGTCTGTCAGGGCCCTAGCTTTTTAGCTTTGGTCCCGGCGAGCCTTTATTTTATGCTTCCAGCGAAATTGTGCGTAGGGAACATTTATGTAAACACAGAGTTTTGTGTAGCATATTTCCTTTGTATTTGGTATTTAAAGTGATTCCAACTCGAAATTAAATTCAAAAGCGATTTGTCTTGTGAAACTCGACGAAATTTAAATATGTTTTTGGGAATTTGCTTTGGGCTAAGTAGTTTTTCTCTCTTTTCAGGTTTTGCGCCTTAAGTTTAGGAAATTGAGCATGATTGAATGTGATCACATTGACGTATTATTAGTGCTTTTCAAACAACTTAAAAATACACATTTGCAGTTTATTGTGAGTAATGTTATGTATACCAAGTTACACATAAATGCCAACTTTCGTGAATGTCTTTTGATTTGGTGAATATTTTACTGGGAACAAACATGGCACCGGATGTTTTATATTAAGATTGTTACATAAAACGACAAAGTCTGACATTTTAAATATTTATCTCCAGTTGTACGGTTTCCATGAGTATTTCCTTAACCAGTCCCCACCAGTTACGTGATCACCGAACTGCTCCAGAGCGACCTGCACAAGATCATCGTGTCGCCGCAGCACCTCTCCGCAGACCACATCAAAGTCTTCCTCTACCAAATACTTAGAGGTGAGTCCACACTTTTATTGCACGTACTAATAATAATTAAATAATGTCGCCAAAGGACTATTACCAATAAGCCTGATTTAGTGCTGGTAGACCGGTCTCAGCGCCGGGCTGTGATTGTCGGATATCAGGATATCACCATACCACATGACGAGAACCTCGCCGAGAAGGACACGCTCGGGTACCTTCACTCGGCTCTCGTCATATGGGAGGTTGATTCGACGATCATAGTCCCGATAGTTGTGTTAGTGAACGGCCTTATAGCAAAAAGTCTCGACCAACATCTTAAGAGGCGTTGGCTAGCCGGTTGGATCCAGGGTCAGAAGCAAAATGACACAGCACGCATCGTCATCTGCAGCCCTAGCCACAGGTAACTTGGGCCCTGTTATTTTAAAGTATTTATGTATCATACATTTGCTATTAAAAAACTTGGAATTTAAGATAAGTAAATACGCGAATAATCAAACGTTAAAAAGTTTGTAACCGTGTGAAAATGGCGAAGAGACAGGCTGCGTTCCCACACTAAAATAGCCGAATATTCTCTACGCGAGATATGAGGCAGTTTTCGTGAAAGTATTGCAAGTATACGGTCTTTGTTATCAGGCCATTACCGGTACATGCAGTTATTAAAACCGTTTATTTGAGTATCATGAACAGCGGTAACCATACGTCTTGTTATTTAGGTTTATGGTAAGGACGGTCGTAAAATGTTAGTATATTGTCCCATTTGTAGGGAAAACAAGAAAGCATACCAATTAGCATACGTAGCGATATGGCACAGTGCCCTTAGCTTGAGGGCCACGATCTTTGTTTGGTGGAAGGATAACGTGACCATTTATTTGTACATTTTGTCAGAGTGGGATGTTTCGTATTTCAGTAAAAATAACTTGTTTAAATTGTTTTTTTTGTGAGTTTTTACATTTTGTTTTTAATCTCTGACGCAGTGACGCTTATACGACGGTATGGTATTAGCATCATAGCATTATTATATGTAGCATCGTAGCTCCAGAACGGATGAAACGATTTTGATTTGTTTTTGACGTGATTACGTTTTGTAAATCGATGACGCCGTCTGAACGCATAAAAAATTTCACGTTACGCCTGAGTCGAGCGTGCAAGCGAGAGCGCGGAACAAGCGGTCAACGCGCGCGCGCACAACAACAACCATCGCTCCATTTGACAACACGTTTGAGAGCATAGTACGATCCGACATAGGTTAATAACTTTAAAGGCAAATTAAATGTTTTGCATTTTGTTTTCAAAAACAAAGGTTTTGCATTCTATTTTAATTGACGTTAGTTTTTTTTTGCGGACAAGTTTTGTAAGGACTGCAGGACTGTCCTTCTCGAAGCGAGACGTATGATTATATAAGGACAATGTTTCACCACTTGGCAGTGGCTGCGATACTAACTCATCATGTTGTGGGTCAGCCGTCAAGAGCGGATCGCTTTTTATCGTAGACTCGTGACAATTTTTGGAGATTGTTCATTTGCTGGTAGGACTTTTTTTTTGCCATGTAATTTCTCTGGAAACATTGAATAAATCGCCTTATCCGAAGAACTAAATAAGTCACATCATATGAGCTTTCAGAAACAACGTGGAGTAACTACTTACATCTACGAAATAGTTTCGTTCAAAATTTTAGGTATGAACCTATGAACGTGAATTGTTCATGAAATGTCATGTACGTACTTGACGGCAAAAACTTTGGAGGAAGTTCTTCAACATTGAATGGATAGTTACTTGAATTTAAACTTTGTTAAATATTAGGTATCTACTTAAGTTTTTGTTACCGTAGAGACAATAAGACGAAATAAGTATCAGTATTAGACACCTACATCGGTATCGAACAGGTGTGTTATTCAACCTCCGTGCCCATAAGAAGTGCAAAGTAGGTACAGTTGTGAATGTAGTAGAGTCTAGCGCAACACGAAGATACGTGGGTTCGATGCCCCGTTGACTATAAGTTTCCAATGAATGAAATATAGCGAGATTATCGAAATGTTCATTAGGACATGCGACACCAATCCGTAATTCGCTAGCGGTGTGGATAATGGCTAGCATTGTCTTGTTGAAAAAGAAGGCAAGGAGTTCCAGTAGTGATAACCAACAATAAATGCTGCAATGAATAATTTCTAAAACTCAAAATGATAGCGATATCTTATGCTACTTCTTCTAAGCAAATATAGCGTCAAAGAAGTAGTAGGTACAACTATTAGATTAGGACAGAATCCCTTAATGTTGAAGTTGTATGTACGCCATGTCACGGTGGATAGAACACGGATATCCTAAACGGATATCCACGGATATCCTAAACCTGAACAGAGCTAGTTTACTTGAACATGTTTTACACAGACGACCTGATTGTTTGATTGTTTTCCACTAAACTTTGTAAGGTTTCCTGCGGTCTTGTTTGTGCTGCGATAAATCCAAGTTTGAAACAAGCCCGGACTCCTCAGAGAACGGCCCAGAGTGGAGACAATACGCGTCCAACGCTTCCTAGCCGTTGTTGTTTTGTCCCGCCTCTAGCTTCGTCAGAAAACCGTACTTCTAGTACATACCACATCCAATTTACAGTAAAACAATTAAAACTAGTTCCAACTAGACAAAAATAACGTTGGCGTAGTATTTTTGAAAAGAGCTCTCGATATAAATATTGTGCAACCGATGGAACTTAGTGATTTTTAGTTAAGTTGCCGCCAGTATTGATGTGCTAAATCATTGGTTTCAAATTAGACCAGTCCACTTAAATGAACAGTAATGAACGGACTATGTAGTCATGAAAACGTCCTGATGAAATACCTAAGGATCATAACTAAACGCCGGCTCGCTCCATACCTACTATGCAAATGTAATCCACTTTAGCAGATGAAGAGAGGAGCGTCGCAGCCGCCCTGTCTCCCGATTTCGCATTATTAATTAGTGCAATTATTCGTACAGTGCAGAGAGATTTCCCGGGAGTGGGACGCGAAGGGAATCTAGAAAAATGCGATCGTTAAGCTCCACCGCTCCGTTCTGCTCCTTTAATTAAAACTTTACTGTTGCACCGCCTGATGGTCCCAAGTCCTGTTTCAAATCACATAGACGATTAAGGAACCTTGTACAGCTGTTTTGGTTTAGCGTTTGTTTTGCTCCTAGTTATTGCAGTTGACATTCTATGCTTACGTGATTTCGTCCTATAGTCGTAAACAGTTGCTAATGACAGAACTGTTCGTGTCGACGAATGCAGGTGAAGCGATAATACGGCACGCGACTTAGCTGCATATTATGTAGTACTTTTATGGTCAGATTTGTTTGAATATTACGATGATTTCATGTGATACAAAAAAAATTCAATGTACAAATATGACCTAGAAAAAATTGCGAAAATCACCAACTTACTGCAGTAACCTTTAAGATCGGTCGATCAGTGATGCATGACGCAACCGATGCAGGAAACGTAATTTAAACAGATGCGGAGCTATTCACGTCTCAGACAAAAAGGCAAATGGTTTGCCGGGAATGCGAGCAGTCGCCGTCGGTACTGAAGGCACGAGACGGCATTGTGGCGCGGGCCGCATGCCCGCTGTCCGGTGCCCAGGTATGCTAATGGTGCCGGCGTCGTCCGCCCTGTCCTATACGATCCCTATTAATAATGTATAGCCGCTGCAATCACCGAGACCAGCTATGCACCGCACACCTGCTCATAATCATTATGACATACCTACTGATACTAATCGCGTATTTCCCCTTCTCGCTATAAGAAGTGGCTTATGTGGTACCTATTCAGGACAATAATTAATCTATGTTCCAAATGTCAACCCTCTCCGTTCAGACGTTACTGAGCAACAAACATCCAAATGTTTGTATTTATAATATTAGTAGCATCTACCTAGATTTAACGCCTTACTCCAAACACGAGTTATAACATCTCTCATTGACTTACCATCTTATTCCAAACATTTGCTCAAGGTTTACGACAATACGTGTCAATTTTTTTTAGCGAAGTCAAATCGGTACATAAATTTTCGCCGTTTGACACGTTAAACGAACTCAAAGATACGGATTTGGGTTTAAGTCACGTTTTGTAATACGGCGAAAAGGTATTGCCAATGCTAGTCTGAAATCTGAATCCAAGTGGACGTTTCACACATGATCGTATAAATGTGGCTTTCGGAATACCATCGAAAGGTATCAAGGTCTTTCTGTAGATAAAGACATGAATGGCTATTAAATTCCACAGATTGGCAATGCGCTGACAACACTTATTTTCTCTTAGGTTTCGTTTCAGGTAGACACTGTGCCTGTTTGTCGTTCTTAATATATAAAAAAATAATCCTACAGATCGCGGAATAATCAAAAGTTTTCATATACCTGACGCGCCGCACCTCTTATCCGATCCCTCTACCTGCGCCATTTGTATTCATTACAGAAACACCTGTCCATAAATATCTACATAATAGAATTGCGATTTGTTCTCGGAAAGTAGTTTTTCTCCAGTCGTTTCAATGACAAATAGAACTTCGCGTACGTCCGAAGGTTGACAGGGATTCATGAGCGAGCGACTCGTTAACCGTTCTGACAAATTGACACTTCATTCTTACATCGCTGACTTCCAGTGATGGCGATAAGTTACAGTCCAACGCCAGTGATCGGAGCGAGAAATTATCTAGCAAAAACGATTGCTAGTTTTAAGTGGAGTCGAGCGCTTTAATTAATTTTATTTAGTAATGGAAGCTCGGAGATCGCGGCAGAAGCGAGCGAGGATTCGCGGCGACGCCGGTAACGAGGAGAATTATGGAAATGCGACGCGCGGCCGACTCCACTCCAATATTATTTATGCGGCAGGCTTTTTCGTTCAGGAAATCATCTCCACGCACGCTCGTAATGTAGGATATGCTCTGATAAATAGCAACCTTCACTACTCTTCCCGCTTCATATAAATTAACTGCCGCGAGTGAACCTCTCCGTTCAATCATAACATTAGCCTGCAAGTTCAGCAGCGGCGAAATCGTCCTGTTTTATGGCGAAGTAATTTACCGAAAAATAATTGCGCCTCCAGAGACAGGGAAGTGTATCGACAGGACATGGGGGGTGAGGGAGGGGATGTGGCGCCGGTCGACGGAAAAACCACTAAGTGGAAAGGCCTGCTGGTGTCTCTCTCCTTCCTTCGCACTAATGGAATTTGCTTCGGTACGTCTTGTCGCTTCCCGCAAAATACTCCATATACCTCTACACATTATTTGTGTACTTACATTTGAGAAATTGCCACGTTCCACCCGGATTCTTCCGCAAAAAATGTTATTAGAAAAGTTATCACGCAAAATTCGAACGTTTGACGATAATGATCGTTCGTCGTCAATGTTCGCGCAATTCTGGCAAACGAGATATCCTTAATTATGTTATGGGAAGACGTGTGAGCTTATTTACACATATTCGTTGGAAATAACAGTTGTGCGTCAGTTGTGCATGACATGTGTAATCCTTGAGCGCGTGTAACACTGAATCCGCGTCAGCCAACGTTGGCGGCTGTTATCTGTATAATTTGCCACCGGACAGAAGTCGCCGTGTAAAGGGCGATATTAATTAAATCCTAAGATTAATACAAATTCATTTATTTGGAACATGAGAGTTTAGAAAACAACTACAACAACTCAACGAGACTACAAAAACGGGAATCCTTTGGCTCCGAGGTAGTTAGAACTGTTTCGAAAGCCAGTAAGAAGTAACACACATATTTTATGTTTGAAGATTTTATAAAAATATCTAATGCTAATATTTACTGGCATAGCTCAATTGGTAGTAAAGTTTAGTGATAGGAATCTTTGCAGACTCGTCGGCGGTACTACCACACTTTCCCGAGTTGTTTTAGCGCCAAGCAGTGGCAAGGAAATATAACTAAGTTTCAGTTTGAAGGGTAACGTTTCCAGAGAGATTAAACGACAAAGACATAAATCATCTTGTACATCTGTGGATGACTTGTATTATTCATTTTCAAATAGCGTAGCACTGTGATGTTACTAGCTGGCGAGTTGCTTACGATCAGGCATCTCTTGATGTTCCCGTCCATATAAAAGTTTGTGTATAAACTATAAATGCCTGCCCTCGGAGCCATAGTATGTGAGTTCGGTTCCCGTTCGATACTAAATTAGACGTAGGTATACATAAATACATATGTAAGTATACGAGTACATATGTACGTTTTTTGAGTGTTTGTATGTATCATAAGTATGTCTTTACAATTGTATTAGCTTACTGAAACAAGCTTTCATTAGTTTGGGTTAGTAGATGGTGTCGCGTGAAATATGATCACAATGCATATTTTGTTTGATTATTTTGTATGAAGGCGACTAAAAGCCATTCTAGCAATCAATTAGCAACTTAGTTGCAAACTGCGGAAGTAAGGCAGTAAATATACTGTTTGACTTTGCCCACAAAATACATACAACGGTAACATGAAACAGTTCGGAGAACCGGCTCTAACAGGAACGGACTTAAAACATTTAAGTAATTTAAACAAATTACGGCTTAGAACGATCCCGATCATGTTAGCTGTCAAACAAATAAAACATTGGCACTCCGGGAGTGCCCAAAGAAGTGAAAACCTTTGCCAGTTACTCTACCGCCAAACATCTATCGATCTACCGATAAATAGGCAAGTAAATAAATATTCGTGGACGATTCACACACAACACCATCTGACCCCAAACTAAGCAAAGTTGCACTATTGTGGCCAGATAGCTGATAATAGTGATATAGTTTTAAATACATACTTATAATACATCTCAGGGTGACGAGAGCAGTGCAATGCTAGGTAATGATTTGAATTCTTCATGGTCCAAATAACTGCCTGGCACTGTGCAGTTATGGGATGGCGTTTTGCTTACCGTCAGGCACAGGTCTTGCTCATCTCGTCACTCAGTATTATAAAACACAACATACACTGTATTAAATGTATCTACATATTTAAATACAGTGTTTTCTTAATTATGCTTTACCCATCTTAAAAAAATGCCCAATGTACTAAGTCAAGTTTTACTTAAAAAATCGCACCAAATTCAGTCCTTTAGTTTTTAGAGCTATGTCACAGACAAGTTTTTTTTACAAACTTATTACACCCTTCTTTTCATGTCTGCGTTTAATGAACAACTTTCTTATACACAACTAAATCGGTAAATTACGTTATCGGTGATCAGTAAAATTTTATTATAATGTTAGTAGATTTGATACTCTTTTTAGCATGGAGAAGACTCAAACTTCCATACCAAGACATGATGTAAGGAAACAATAGTAAAATATGACATTACAAAAATAAAACATTACAAGAATAAAACATTACAAGAATAAAACATTTCAAAAAGGTACCTTAAAATATGTTAACAAAGGCTAAAGGCGATAACAAGTTAATTACCAAAAAATGGCACATCCTTCTTTCCTTCCTTATTTGTACAGCTAAAGAGTGGAATAAACTGCCGGATTCACTATTGCCTGAAATATGTACCCATATAATCTGGAACTTTTCAAGGTATAGGTATTTCTTTTAAATCAACGTCACTTTCGGCCGCACCGTTGCAATACCATCAGGCGAGATGGTGGTCGACGAACGAATCTGCGTTAAAAAACATTCATATCTATTTAAATAATTCAAATTCTCACCGGAAATTAAATTCAATTGTACTCCATAATCCACCCTGTAAGAGGCTAGTCTCGTGCGCGCATATTTCTCTCCCTCTTCGTCTATACTAGTTCCCGCAGCGGACAGTAATCTCTCCGTATCGGATACACGACTACGGCTATCGGGTCCTGCCGCTATTTGTTTATACAACGCGCGATGCGCCTACACAACAGTGATTTATTCGATCATGCTCGCCTCGCCGTATTGCTCACGAGGAAGTAGCTTTATCTCCAACACTGAAAGATAACCTAAGCCCGTCTTAGAACTGTACTATTTATTGGTATAGAAATAACCGTACTACTGACGTTGGTCGCTTTGATGGGATCTCGCGCATCGATATAAACCACTAGATGTGCCCTTCCAAACTTAAAGCGTACGGAATTATGTCATCGTTAGGAAGAGTGAGCTCACTCTTTCCGTTCTAGTCGGTTACAGGAAGCTGTGGACGCCGGACGTTTTTACCTATCACTATACGTTGTCAACCACCAAAATAAGTAGAACCACAGCATATCTAGCCGCTAGCGATTCTAGGGGTTAAGTAGATTGGTTGTTTGTAAACCACTTACGATACACACAGAGACGCAGTTTATTACCAATTTCAAGGTGCTCAAGGCACATCTGTTGGTTTATATCGATGATCTCGCGTGATTCAGTCGATCCCAGTAAAGTTTTAATTGGCTTACAACTTCACGCCGCATGTAGACGTTTTTTTTCCGAGAAATTCTATTTCTATGATGAGAGAAGCAAGATTCGTGTATTTCCTTTTTTTTTGATCAGCCAAAGTTTTCATCGCATACAAACTTTTGGAATTACGAACACAGTAAAACCTCAATAATCCGTGCCCCGGGTAATTCGTCACTACACTCCATTCACCGCCATTTCAGTTGTTGTGTTTAATCTGTAGTTGCTAAGTAATAATAATAATATGATTTGTAGGCAAAACCTTTTTTGTGGTCAATAAATAAAACTCACCAGACCATAGTGCTTATGAATACATAATTAGCTTTTGGTATGTATTTATCGCAATTTTATTAGTTCACTGAATGTACTTATTCAAACTTTTCTCTAAAGTACTAAAATCGGAACGCTACGTGAGTGCAGAGTTCTTGTTATTTCTATGTTCAGCCTATAGAACTTTTGCTGTAAACTTCTTTAGAAGTATTCGTTTACCATATTCAATGATAACATTATGTTTTATGCTTATAATCCTGCTAGTATTATGAATGCAGATGTAAATGATCTTTGTTACTCTTTCACGCAAAAAAATACTACATAGATAGATAATAGTCTGGAATAACACATAAGCTACTTTGATCGGGGGAAAATTACGGGATCTTAACAACTACGGGTGAAACCGCGGGGCGCTGCTAGTATTTTTCTATACAATTATCGTAGTTTTAAGAAAACGTGAAAGTGGGTTGAAATGTTGTATTTTTTTTATGTAGTTTTTTTTTAACTTTAATAGGTTTACACTTGACCGCCATCTCGCCTGATGTTAAGCGACGATGCGGCCTACGATGAAGCGCGCTTACCTAGAAGAAACCGATTCACTCTCGACTTGAAGAGACACCAAGATTATAACTATCGGGGAAACTCCTCTCTGGTTGGTCATTCCACAGCCTAGACGTTCTTATAATAAAAGCAGAGTCAAACCTCTTTGTTCGTGTCTTTGGAACATCAAACATGAAACGATGTCGCTTTCTCGAGCTACGAGCAGTCCGATAGAAAAAGGGGCAAGGTGGTATTAAGTTATGCAGATCAGTCGCGCACTCTCCGACATGTATCCGATAAAAACCGATATGCTAGCAATTTTGCGGCGATGTTCAAGACTTTGAAGTCTTTTTCGCACAAGAGTATAATTGCCTATGAGCCTTTTGTCACGTTTCTCGATCGATTCCAGAGCCCCGAGCTGTTAGATTATAATCTGGAATAGGACATAAGATAATAAATGTAGGCTTCTTTTTACCTACTTCGAAAAAGGAGGAGGTGCTGTGTTCGACTGTATAATATGTTTTTTCTGTGGATGTTCACCGAAATCTCTGTAAACTGTGGACCGTTTTTCATATATTATTTTTTATTAGAAAGAGTACCTACACTGCCGAGGTGGTCGCATGAGCACCAAATTAATATACGTATCAAGAAAATATCCTGAGAATTGCTACGTTTTACTTCTGAATTCTGCCACAACAAGGCGATTTCGCGCAATATCAATCGGCGCACGGCCAAATCTGTTGTTTCTGTTTAAAAAGGGTTTTTTCTAATGGTAGTTGATAAAAATGTCTTCTTGTAAAAAAAAAAAAAAAATTGAATTATTATACTACTACATACTACTACGAGCTTATGTAGATTACTTTTGTACTACTATGCACTTCGTGGGTAAATCGGGGGGCGTTGTTAGTAAAACATAGACGGGCATTTCGATAGGATTTTTCAGTTCCAGTTATACGTTAATTGTGGGTCCCAGCCTCCCGGCGGCGGCGTGGGAGCGGCGCGCGCGCACCGCCCGGCGCGCTGTTTGCGCAGCCGCGCGCGCGCAAACATCACGCCTCCAGCATCTTTACTGTTACCATTGTGCCTCCGCCAACAATGCCGCGACCGCCGCGTTCTAACACTTCACACTTGTCCAAAGATTTCCATCGTTACTCCGATGTTTGTCTTTGTAAGCAGTTCATTTCATCATTCCGCGTCCACCGGGTTGGTGGATGTGCACTGGGGCTAGCGTGTGGATTATGGTCTTGACTTGACGCGAGAGAAGGCTCCGAGTTCTAGTAGTGTTAATTAATATTTAGGGGGCTGGATATGCTAAACATTCCATTTAATTTTCCCATTCTGGAACTCGGAGCCTTATCTCACAAGGAGAGAGTTAATGCCATAACCCGCTACGCTCGGTCCGGATTTGCTGAGCACGTATGAACATATTTATGTACCTTGAAAGATTCTTGGAACATACTAGTTTCTTCATGATCTATTTTTTCAATCACTGTTTGGCCAGTGGTGATGAAAAACTTGTACCTATGCACTTTGAAAAAATATTCAGGGGTCCAGGCGGGATTCGAACCTATGACCTCCCATTTATGAAATCGAACTTTTGACCTACCATTGTCTTTAGAATCTACTACGACAAATCTCAGAAAGTCCAAAATATTCTGACCCCAGGATTTCTAATAACTTATCATAATCGGAGCTCAATGTATGTTGAACGGGTACAACGTTGGCAAACTTTGATAGACCTGCAATCGCGTAGACCCGTAACGTGTTCCAGGGTCACCATATAGCAGATCACGTTCTTAGTTCTGATTTTATCATCGTAGAATCAGTTTGGACGCAATGGAAAACGTTCTGAGAATTGAAGTGGTTATTAATGACCAGGAAGGAATGCAGTATCAAGAACTAGTTTCAACTCCTCGCTATGGGTTATATTCTGCAACGCGTATCAAATAATGTATTCTTCGTTTAATGATGTGTCACTTTTTATCGTTGAATCTATACCTACTAATATTATAAAGAGGAAACATCCGCTCAGAGATCGTCTATCTGGGTCCTAGAGTACAAACTTTGCTTTAGATGTTTTTTTGTAATAAAGCGATGGACCAAGAAAGACATAGGTATGCTTGATCAGCAACATGCATATCTGTATGTCACAGTACGACACAGCTATTTGAACATGTAGAGTTCAAATCACAGTCTAGCACAACACTACGCTCGATGTCCAAAGATATAAGATGCCCTTATTATTAGAATATTACCCTAGAAACCGGAACACTAGCGTGCAAATGTTGGGCTTTGCGGTACTCCATCAATACCCCATCATCTCAAAAAATGCATAACGCTCCTAAAGAAATGTTCACTTCTATATATGTCGGTACGAAGTTCGGCGGGTTATCGAGATATAAATATTGCGTTGGGTTGGGGTCTAGATATAAATGTTACTGTAACATAGATATTACATTTTTGGCATTGCAAAATACAGATTAGATAGATAGATACTCTTTATTGTTCACTCCAAAAGAAAACCAGACTTACAGACAAAGAAAAACAGTAACGGCTACTGCTCCAACATGCGGCCTTATTACTGGAAGCGATTCCTTCCAGGCAAACTTTGGGTGGAAATGGTTTTTGATATTACGATTAACGTAGATTAGTTCAAAATATACCTAAAAATCTCCAAAAACTCGGTTTTCGTATAAAAGCGCGAGCGAGCGGCGTTCTCACATGACGTGGCGGGTCGTCGCCCGGCGCAGGCGCAGCCGACCGCGACGCCAGTCCTTGCTCCTCTGAGCACCAGCTCGAGGACAATGCTCCGAAAAACCTGCCACCATCATTATCATCACAGACTTTGCAGCTCTTAGTGATACGCCAGTTTCCTAAAGATTTCGCCCGGGATGTAAATCCTACTAACATAATAAAGTTTGTATGTTTAGATGTTTGTTGCTCAATCACCTCGAAATACCTGGGATCGGGTTCAAATATAGAACACAAATATATTATGGCCTGGAATACCGCACAGGCACACAAACTTTTCATTTATCACACAACATCAAGCCCCAAATTAAGCAAAGCTTGTACCTTCTATGGGCACCAGATAGCTGGTATAATACGTATAAATTAGACCATGTAGATCAATAGCTACGGTTACGGTTACGAAGTTACGGTGGTCTAGTCGGGAGAACGGCGGCTGCCGATCCGGAGACCCCGGGTTCAAACCCCACACGCACCACCGCTAACTTAAAACGGTGAAGGAAAACATCGTGAGGAAACCGACATGTACCTAGAATCTTTCGAAGTCATGTGTCATCCGCCAACTGTCCGCACTGGGCCAGCGTGGTGGATTATGGCCTTAACTCTCTCCTTGCGAGATAAGGCCCCGAGTCCCAGCAGGGGGAACATTTAGTGGGCTGTTGATGATGATGATGAGATCAATAGCACACTCACCAGAACGTATCCAGTAAAAACAGAGTCTAAGTAACTTTGTGGAGATATTCAAGACTTTCAGAGAATTCTGCGTGTCACTGTGCTATTATGGGCAGGCATGTTGCTTACCATCAGGAACATGTCGTGCTCGTCTCGTCACTCTATATATACCTACTATAAGTCGGGACGGGCCGCTAGTAAAAACACAATGTCAAACTGTATTATCATTTATCACACAATCATGAACACTTTAAAACACGTGTGCTTCCGAACATTTTCTGTTACAACCCTAATCATTGAAATGACATATCGCAAACTTTGATGGCCCATTTAGCTTTTCACCTTCAGGTGTTCGCATTATACGGTGTTATCATAAAACAGGGCGCGCGTGAAAACTGCGGTACACCCTTTGGGAAATTAAACTCGTAGCAACCTCTGACGGAGCCGTTAATTTGTTTTGGCAACGCAGACGGCGTCGGGAGATGGCGCTATACTTTGTTGAACTCGGGTAGACGCTACTGACGCGGGGAGCGGGGTAAAATTACGTTTGACAAAACTAAAAAAAATGAGGGTAGACTCCTTATCGACATAAATAAATATGTAGTTTCAGTTGCAGTACCGACGCGACGGTATAGCATGGTCAACTGACTCTCAGTTGGCCACATCTGAATCATGTTCATTCTCTGCCGTTTATCGTCTGTTATCACTGCTAAGTGTAGGCTTCTCACCGTTGACGGAATCTATTCGAACTCCGTTTTTAGGGAGCTACTCTTGCTCCATCCATCCTCAGAGAACTCTCTAGTCGGATGACAGGACTCACAGGACCTGCGGTACCTGTCGTCGTGAGTCCCCATTTATAGCGGCTGTCGACGCTAATGCACAAGATGCCTGCTTCTCATTTTGTGTCTGTGCAAGGTCTCCGAGGAGCGGGCGACTTCCCTGCTGGTACTCTGCCATTTTTTTTGTCTCATGACTTCTTCGCTTTAGTCATGGACTGCGTTCCATACTGCTTCGCTGCTCGTCATCGCCGTGATGATACTGAGCAATGAGCATAGATAAATTGGTTCCGGCCAAGGCAGTAAGTGCCGTCCGTTGCTCCAACCCACGCTGTACACACTTCGATTGTGTGAGTCTGTGTGTTGCGACGTATCTTCGAAGCTACTAACTCGTAAATATAAAAAAAATACCTGCAAAAAAAACTGAAGTGAAGGAAGATTGTCTGACGAATATCCCACCATAGTTTCTGATATGTACCATAATAATATGTTCAGATCTTACTGTCATCTTTCCCGCCCCGCTCCGCACTATAACCATGACCGCGGCCTTAGACGCGTTTCGAATTCCCGGCGAAATTGTCGCTGTCTAATGTGGCTTTGCCAGCAGTTCTCTCGAATACGACGAATACTGCTCATGTTGGGCGTAAATTGCCTAGACTGCTTTATTAATACCGGAATAGAGCTTATTTAAGCCATACTTTATCGTGCGGAATGGAAATGATTTCTGCATTGAACATCTTCAGAAGCTTTATGATATTAGTGTAGGTATTATCGTTATTAGTTATTAACCGATATTTCCTTATTCATGTTAGAAGTAGTCAATTCCCGATAACAACAAGTATTAGGTATCATCAGTCAGTACACTTTTTACCTGACTGCGCGACGCAAAGGAGTGGTAATGTGTTTAACAGTCTATGTATGTATGTATGTATGTATGTATGTATGTATGTATGTTTGTATGTTCCTTTGAGGCACTATACAGACCAAACGCCTGGGCCGATTTTTATGATTCACACGTCAATCGATTCCTCTTAATCTGGCGAGTGACACTAAAGACATGACATTAGTGTAAGTCCAATATGGCGGCTTCAGGACGCCATATTGTCCAAATAAAAAAAATGAAAATCACCAAAATATGTCAAGAGGGGTATCGTTGAATAGGTATTTCAAAATAATGTTTAGCTTTCTCTCAATGTTTTTCGATTCGACTGACCGTTTAGGATGTATATCGATTTAAAGTTGAGTAACAACCATTCTCACATTTATAGGTTTTTAGGTAGCAGAAAACTTCGTATAACTAACTGTACGTTTTGATGTGGATGGACATTATATACTAATGTATCTAGTAGGCATCGATATAAATCAATAGATGTGCCCTGAGCACCTTGAAATTGGTAATAAACTGCGTCTCTGTATGTATCGTAAGTGGTTTACAAACAACCAATCTACTTGACCCCTATAATCGCTAGCGGCGAGATTTGCTGTGGTTCTACTTATTTTGGTTGTTGACACCGAATAATGATAGGTAAAAACGTCTGGCGTCCACCGCGTCCTGCAACCGACTAGAACGGAAAGAGTGAGCTCACTCTTCCCAACGTTGACATGATTGCGTGCGCCGTGAAGTTTGGGATGGGGCCCATCTTGCGTTCTACGATCTATGCTAGTAGGTATATTGGACTACCTTTTTTCGTACGTGCAGGAAATGTATTTACGCAAACCCTACTGCCCCGCCCGGGAGACACAGCCAGGTTATATTAGACTCTATATCATGTATGGATATGGTGTATCTACTAATAAACCTCTATGGGGTTTCAACTCTGCCGCTGATAGTGGGACCACGGAACCGCTCTCGGATATGGTGGTATCTACTAATAAACCTCTATGGGGTTTCAACTCTGCCGCTGATAGTGGGACCACGGAACCGCTCTCGGATTGCTCCGCCTCGGTCGCCCATCTCCAACTTCAAACGATTTAGTAGGTACTCAACGTCAATCGAAAACCTATACTAACACAAAACTATAAATATGAATTACATGCAGTAGAAAATCCTACATATTATATCAGTAGAAACGAAGACATTTGGTCAACAACCAAAAGATGCATATTATTATGTTGAGCATATTAACATTCACAACATTGTTCATAACTAAAAAGTATTAAAAAAATATATAATTTAAAAACTCAAAAACCCGACTGCGTAAAAAGTGAACCAAACTACGTTCTCGCATACTAAAAAAACTGAAAAGAATAAAACAAGCATTTAGATTTCTGGTGGTCTAGAATTCTATAATATGTTATTGTATTAATACTATTGAAATATATACAATATTTTCTAATAAAAGAACATTACAACTGAACAGTCGGGATCCATTGAACAATTACATTGTATGTCGAATAATAATGGATCCCGACTCTTCAGTTGTAATGTTCTTTTATTAGAAAATATTGTATATATTTCAATAGTATTAATACAATAACATATTACAGAATTCTAGACCACCAGAAATCTAAATGCTTGTTTTATTCTTTTCAGTTTTTTTAGTATGCGAGAACGTAGTTTGGTTCACTTTTTACGCAGTCGGGTTTTTGAGTTTTTAAATTATATTTTTTTTATTTGTTTTTTAATAATTTAATATATGCTTTATGTTTCTAAGATAACTAATAATAACATAATCATAGTGAGTATAGTTCAAGGATCACGTAATGATTTAGACTGTAAATGTTGGTGTCGCTGAAATATTTTCATGTACATTTCTGCGTATACATCGCATTTTTGCAGTTCCTTTTTATTCGCGTTTCGTTTCAGCAAACGGGAACAGCGTCACGCTCGCGTGTCGGTTCTAATGAGGCTCTATGTCGCTACCCATCTATTATTTATATTGCAGAAAATCTGGCTCTCTAGGACCCGCCCGCCGCAGGTCGAGGCCTTGCGGGACTCACGACTCAACCTCCACTCCCGTGACGGAATGGACGCAGGGAGGCTCTAGTTTTACCGCACGTTTTATTTTAATCCCGACCTCTCACTGCAATACGGCACACTCGTATTTCTTTAAAACTATAAAGGAGGCCAATGTGCGCGACTTTACAGCTTTATTTGTTTTTATAACAAAGGCAATCGTTCTAACAAAGAATGTCCTTTGTGAAATTCCCTTGGGACAAAGTCTTGACAATAGTCATTTCTAATATATTTCTATTGCGCGTTATACAATTAGCAACTAGCGTCAATTCAGCATCTTTAAATCGATTTACTGGATATTGTTCTTATGTCTGGTGTGTGCAAAGTCGGATTGGATGAAACCGGATTTCGTGGTGACAAAACTGTGATATTTGTATCCAACCAGAATCTGGCCAGAAGTGGTTGGCATCGGTTCCTACTCGCATTGAGAGCTGGTCGCGACGATCGCACAACTTACTATATTTATATTCATTGATGCATCGGTGGAATATCCACTTTCGATGTGCTTGATTTATGTTGTCATTTCATTTGTGTTAATGGTCTGTTTATAATTGGAGGTGTACCGCTTGACGGGTTAATGGACTTGTTATTCTCATCTGTTAGAAACTATACTCAAGTTTCACTTGGAAGCAATCATCTTTTTATGACTAAATACGAGTATACACATAACAAGATCTCACGAAAATAACTTAAATATTACAAAAAATAGACATTGAGACAATGTCCATTATTAGTACATTAAATGCATCCATATTGAAAAACCACTAGAGCTTACCATTGCAATTTTAGTCTGTAAGCAGTAGCCAGCTTTACAGCCAACATAATCTTGAACATTACTGAACCAATCCCTATGAAACCTCTCACTTTCATCAACTATCCAAAAGATTTGTATGCTACCTATGAATTCCTAAAAATCTTATCTTTTATCCAAATCAGAAGAACACAAACTACTTTGCAAAGATATATCCTGAAAATGTTTATCAATCCTATCTAGTCCTAATGGGATGTTTCGGTGGTGGGGATGATTCGCCTGCAACTGACATCCCGCTAAGGGTCAATTAATTGTGCCCTTCCTCCGGCCAGCCGTGGTCTTTAAAATAGCGGAGCACGGCCTTAGGTCGCTGGCAATCACGTAGTAGATCAATTGACATCTCCAATCTTCACACACTCAATCTTTACTTTCAGGTCTAAAATACCTGCACTCGGCGCGCATCCTTCACCGCGACATCAAGCCTGGCAATCTGCTCGTGAACAGCAACTGCGTGCTCAAGATCTGCGACTTCGGCCTCGCCAGGGTCGAGGAGCCTGATGCCAGCAAGAATATGACGCAAGAAGTCGTCACGCAGTATTACAGGTCAGCGTTCATATTAGAAGTTACGGCTAGTCTACTCGGGGTATGGCAACTTCCGATCTGGATTCTTTTGTTGGAATCCCACGTGCACCACTGTTTTGTCGCCTTGTGCAGAATGCCGATAACTAAATGTCCACCAATATTTATTTATTTATATTTATACTAGCTGACCCCGCAAACGTTGTTTTGCCTTAGTGAACAACCCTTATCACTTAGGGGTATGAAAAATAGCTAGTAGCCGATTCTCATACCTACAGAATATGCATATAAAATTTGGTTAAAATCAGTAAAGGCGTTTCGGAGGAGTAAGGAAACAAACACTGTGACACGAGAATTTTATATATAAGAAGAAGATTATATATAAGATTTAACTTAAAAACGGCGAAGGGAAAGGGGAAGGGAATATTTAGTGGGCTACTTATGCTATTCATATTAGTTAGTTTGTACCTTCAGTCAGTCAGCATCGGTCATTATTTGGCTTTTCTAATCAATACATGGACCTTCTCAATTAAAACACTACTCGGCCCGATCTACCGAAATATAAAAAGGCTTAAAGGTAGAAGATTCATCTTGTAAGAAACAAGTGAGTTCGATCCTCACCCACGTCTTGCTCTTTTAAATATTGTGCTAAGTGTAAATGTACTGCTTATGTCCTCATTACCATTTGCTTAAATGTTGAAGGAAAACATAGAGACTCCTCTCTGTCCTCTAGTTAATCAGAGTAGTTTCAAAGAAATCAAATAAAAGTGAGAGTTTATCTAAGTACTCTTGATCAGAGTGGCAACCTTATCCTAGAGGGGTTTGATTAGCATACTTTTAACATACCTTCATCTCTCGTTTGCTTATAATATTTATTTAGTAACGGGATTTGAAATGAATAAACCTATAAAAGCTCTTCTGAACTAGATTCTAAACACTTGCTCAAGTTTCTCATCATGATCCGCATTTACACATAAATTGACTATTAGCCGATCAAAGCGAATCATTAAGCCGTGGATCACGCCGGGATTGTTGAAATGCATGCGACATAGAGACAGCTTACACTTAAAGTTGAGAAATAATCCACAAGACGAAACACGCAAAGCTATTTATTTCCGCTATAAAAACTTTTGTAGTAATCTGCTCCGCAAACTCAAGCTTGAATATGCAAATAGGCAACTCACACAGAATCATAGCAACTCTAAAATGCTCTGGAAATCGATCAAAGAAATTTGCGACATACCGAGCTCTAAAAATACATCGTGTGACTTGCTCAAAAGTATAGACAGCGATTCAAAGATTGCGCTAGACAGGTGTAATAAACATTTTGCGATGACTGGCACACGCCTTGCCACTAACATCCTAAACAAATTAAATGCAACACAAGAGTCTCTGGCTCGGCAACAGAAGTTTGGAAGCAATAACAAAAGCTCTCTATATTTGGAACCTACAGATAACGGCGAAATTATGGGAATTATCCAGAATCTCAAAGCGCATAGTGCCCCTGGAGTCGACACCTTTACGCCTCTACTACTTAAGTACGGTAAACAATCGTTGTTGCAACCGCTGACTCATATTTGTAATCTTAGCTTGGCATCGGGTACCTTTCCGGACTGCTGGAAAACGGCTATAGTAATTCCAGTACATAAATCTGGCAACAAAACGGACCCCAACAACTACAGGCCGATTGCATTGCTTAGTATTGTTTCGAAAGTTCTAGAAAAACTGGTAAATCAGAGACTTGTTAGCTTTATAGAAAAATTCAACTTACTCAATAACAATCAATTCGGTTTTAGAAGAGGTAAATCAACTGAAGATGCAGTGCAACTTCTAACTGAGACAGTGGCCTCTCACCTGGATAGAAAGAGGAGATGTATCGGTCTTTTCCTCGATTATTCCAGGGCTTTTGACTCTATATCGCCAATACTCCTATTGAAAAAGCTAGAGTCTTTCGGCATTAGAGGAAATTCCCTGGCTTGGTTTACCAGTTACCTAACGAATAGGAAACAAAGAGTAAGGATAGGGGAAAGTACCAGTAATGAGACCGGGGTTGACTTCGGAATTCCTCAAGGCGCAATTTTGGCCCCAACCCTGTTTACGCTGTTTATAAATGACATATTTAGCCTAAACATTCCAAATTGCAAACTTATTTGCTACGCTGATGACACTGTTGCCGTTTTCTATGCAAAAGACTGGCAGTCTGTCGCCAGAGTTGCGGAAGCTGGCATGAGTACTATTTCACAGTGGCTTGACATAAACCTTCTCACGCTCAATGTTGGAAAGTCCAACTTTATTGCATTTCACATTACAGCAGCTACGGGAACAAAAATTAATAAAATTACCTTTTTAAATGACAACTGCTCTCATAACACAATGGACAGAGTTTGTACTGTTAAATACCTAGGCATAGTTATTGATGAAAACCTCACATTCTCGCGGCATATCTCATACACCTCAGGGAGAGTTCGCAAAATGCTCTATATAATGAGAATGCTAAGAGCCACCGCGCATGATAACGTTAAAATACTTGTCTATAAATCTCTCTGTCAATCCCTACTTACATACTGCATAGGCGTCTGGGGAGGTGCAGCTAAAACGCACATGGACCACATTGAGAGAGCACAAAGAGCTATTCTTAAAGTCACATTGGGCAAACCACGCAGGTATTCCACAGATAAGCTGTACGAAGAGGCATTGGTCCTTAGAGTGCGTCAACTTTTCATTATGCGTGCTGTAGCTAAGTGCCACGGCTTGTCTGCTGGCATGGAACAGAGCAGACACACTCGTTCACGAGACCTACCACTTCCAAAAATTAATACTGCTTTTGCTGCCCGTCTACCTCTATATGTTCATATCTTTACATACAACTCAGTCTGTAATTTAATTGAAATCGGTAAATATACTTTCTGTGAATGCAAGTCAAAGGTGTTTAAATGGCTGGCTTCGCTTTCCAGTGACCAAATTGAAAGACTTGTCACCCACACAGAGATGATCCGTAAAGAGATTTTCCCACCGACTAACTTATTTCCTCAACATCAATAGATCAACCTTAAGGGACTCTCCCTCAAATACATAAGCGAACAACCACACACAAACACTTATGCAGTGTAGTTCTTTCCGTCGACATACGGTTAAAATCAGTTCACGCATCCTAAATATTATTAATCTAGGGCTGTGAAATTATTAAAATTATGAATTCAATGCACATAATGTAACACCTGAATATCTAGCTAACTATATATTAAGCTGTATATGTATTTATATCTAAACCAACGAACCACTTGATTGATTAATCACTCTTATTTGGCTGTATCTTTCTTAGATTTCAAACAGAGTGATGTACTTATATTAATTGTGCCGATTTAATTTAATTCAATTCCAATTTGATTTATATTATGTGAACCCTGACATTATGATAAGTATTCCAATTGTTTTTTGTTTTGTCATGTTTTAATTTTTATTACTACTAACAACTATATTGACATTAATTTTAATTTTCTTTTGTTTTGATAAGTTACTTACATACACCTAAATTAAACTAGGGCTTACGTATTTAAGTTTATTTTCCTCAGTGTCAACTTTACTTTGTGAGCGCTAACTCTGTATTCCGAGTACATTGTAATATCTAAATGTTATTAGCGGGTGCCCAAGATACAGGCGTAGCCTAGTTTGGGGCCCACCGGACAAACTACCGAGCTACAATAGGATTAAAAATGTATAGAATGTGCTTTATATTAAGGATAACAAGCAATGTAACTGTGTGTTTTGGTGAATAAATGACTTATCTTATCTTATCTTATCTTATCTTATTTATCTTCTAAAATAAATTCTGATTACCGAGATTTAGTTCTTATACCGGTGTCCTACAAGGAAAAAGGGAAGATGTGGGCGTTTCATTTATAACACTGGGTCCTGTATCTGTCTCCCATATCCATTCTATATGCGGGCCACGCATGGCTTGTTTCTGTCTGCCGTCTAGGGTACGTGCCCCGAGCCACACATTAAATATTGAAAAGGACCACTATTTTGAATGCACGAAAATCTACAAAGAGTAAATCTGTCCGGTTTTTTTCGTCGGGGCCATGCAGGTAAACTGTCAATCATTAGCACAATTCGGTCTCTCGACCATGGACCGTTTCAACGAGGACGCCTCGGGGTTTCCAAGGGTTATTAAAAGAAAATTCTTCGAATTGTTATTGAAGAAATGCGCTTCTAAAAATCTTTTTGCACGCACTGACGAAATGAGCGTCAGACCATTAGTTGTAGACGCATCAAATTTCGACTAACTTTAAAAGAGTTGAACACGTCTTGAAACCGCTCATTAGTCCGCGTTAGCTCCGGTTAAAGTGTTCACTCTGTAATCTCTGTCACTATTTTTAGCGTCCATTCGAAGCGTGCGAGTGTAGCTTAGTATTGAATGAGTAACAACTGAATGAATGGCGACCTTTGCCCTGTTGACCGCAGATTTGAAAGTAGGCCATCGCTGCTCACGGCGCTCCAAAACTAAACGCGACGTGGTCTATCCGCGAAAATAAGATTTGCGTCACATGACACACTGCTCGTCTCTCGTTTCATCGTCTACTGATGTCACGAACGAAACAACCATTTTATATTATATTACTAGCAACGCACCGTGGTTGTACCCGCGTAGTATTCCCGTTATTTTCCCGGGGTAAAAAGTTATTATCTATATGTGTTCCAAATTTCACCACGATCCGGTTAGACGTTCTGACGTGCTTGAGCAACAAACATCCAATTAGTAGGTTTAGAACGACTTTGCCATAAATTTATCGTCTTTACCACGTCTTGGTGTTGAAACCCCAAACTACTAATTGTGAATTATGACAAATACATAAATATTAGTCGACATTTCTTCACAACAGCTTTTTTTATTTTTTTATATCATAGAGTGACGAGACGAGCAGGTCATGTGCCTGATGGTAAGCAACATGCCTGCCACATAACAGCACAGTAACACGCAGCTATTGGAACATGATAGTCCAAATCATTACCTAGCACTGCACTGCGCTCGTCACCCAGAGATCTAAGATATTATGTCTCTAAGCCCTGTAATTTCTCTGGAATCATTGCCCTTCAAACCGGAACACAGTAATGTTTGCACATTACTGCTTGGCGGTAGAATATTTGGCAAAGGTGTGGTACTTCCCCAGGCGGACTCTGCTAAGAGTCCTACCACTACAAAAAGCTTCATCTAGCCTCAAACTAAGTAAAGCTAAAGAAACCGGATAATTGCTTTTAACACATATCTCTTTAAACACATATTTATGACTAGTTGAACGCGCGCGCGTTGCTACGCCATCTATCGAAAATTGGTCGTACCAATTCAAATTTTGAACGAACTCGGTTACTTTATGTTCTAATGACGTAACCTTTAACATATGACATAATTATGCTGTCACGCAACGAAAGCTCTCAAAAAGCAAAATTTTTTCCCGTTTTTGTAACATTTTTCACTCATGCTCGGCTCCTGTTGGTAGTAGCGTAATGTTAAATAGCCTATAGCCTTCTCCGATAAATGGACTATCCTACAAAGAATCTAATAATCTTTTAATTCGGACCAGTAGTTCCAGAGATCCTTGCGTTCAAACAAACAAACAAACTCTTCAGCTTTATAATATTAGTATAGATAAATACATCGATAGCGATAGTAGCGTCCGTATCCATGGCATAAATCAATATATCTCTCCCTTAAGACTCCCTCTGCTCGAACTGAAACTTTCTATGGCAGGTCGTTTACTTGCAGGGCGACTCAGTTGTGGAATGAGCTACCTGTGCACATCAGACTTTCCTCTTCACTAAACACTTTCAAAAAAGATGTGAAACAATTCTATTTGTCGAAATTGTAGACTTGTTGTTGGTTGATGTCCTAATATTGCAATTACAGCTGTTTTTTTTTTTATATGTTTGTATATATGTATACATATATGTATTATTTGTGTATATATATATTTTTATAATCGTATTTATTAGTCTATTATAATTCAACATTTAAGTACCTACCTACTAGTATTAGGTTGTTCTATTTTTATAACAAATTTGTTTTTATTTCCGTTATTTAGGTATTTATATTACTATTTATGAGTACTTATGTATTTTTTTTAGTACTTCTTATTTACGCACCCCATTTTCTGATTTGTCCACATGTTGTTTTCCATCCTAAGGTTGCCTGGAAGAGATCGCTTTCAGCGATAAGGCCGCCCACTGTCGCACTAATTTACTATGTTTTGTTTATGTTTGGTATGTATTTTTATTTTTGGTGTGTCAATAAAGAGTATCTATCTATCTATCTATCTATAAATGTTGGCCCTGATTGGGAATGGAACGCAGGACCTACAACATCTCAGCAACGCTCATTACTGGCCGAGTGAGTAGGACAGTGATCCTGAAAATTAACCATTGTATAGACAGATCTTCATCTGTTTAATCTAAAAAAAAGACTACAAATTTACTACATACATATTTTGGTTTTAGTATTTCCCCTTTCGAAATGTCTTTGTTTCGTGCTATTTGTTTTACGTTTTTAAAATAAAACAATATGCGGTATTTCAATATCACCTTGTGGATAAATTAAAAATGTGATAAAGTATTATACCGAGGTGGAGGGATCGTGTTGTATTAAGTTTATGTAAATGAGGACACGACCTTTCGTTTGTTTCATGCGCGTAATGCAAGCGCACCGCTGCGTATTCAATTTTAAATTCAAGTTTCTCCCCATCTCCGATATTGGAAGCTTATAAATCTAAGCTATAAAACGGAATAGCGCTGTTTACTCGTTTCCTCTGCTTATTTATTAGGTTACACAGAAATAGTGATATGATAAGAGCTAATCGGAAGCCATTAAATGGTCGAATTTTAGAGATATTCATTAATACCAGTGCCCGGCGGTTTTACCAGCTTAGTTGCGTAGTTCTCGTTATTTTCATGGGATGAAGAAGTATATGTGTCATTCCAGCCTATATTATGTAACTATGCATTTCCAAATTTCAACGCGATCCCTACAGAAGTTTGAACGTGATTGAGCAATAAACATTCAAACTTTGACTTTTATATTTATTTCATAAATTTCGGTCGATATTATTCACACAGCAACATCTAGCCTTTACCTAAGCAAAGGTTGTATTATAGGGGCCACAAGAAATGTCAATTATTTTAAAAACTTCAAACAATGCAATATAAAGACAAACATACCAACACGCAAATGTTTGTGTGAGTGAGATTCGACCACGACCTACGCCTGAGTTGGCTGAGTGAGAAGACACACTACCGACAGCCACGAAACTAGTCGGTTCGTGGTTCCTAAAAATAAAATTAGTCTCTTGTCAAGTGTGGTTGACATTTATTATGCCCGAGATACACGAGGATAGTTTTTCAAGCTAGGATAGCAAGGTAGTGTTAGTAAGCTAACAAGCTAGTACTTGTAGCTTCGTGTAAACAAAACTAGCGTTGCGTATCGTTGCCTCCACGAAGCTAAAAGTACTCTAGCTTGCTAGCTTGAAAAACATTGGATTTGAAGCCGTAAGTTGTTGGATTCGATTCCACCCAATGCGCAAATATTTGTTCTGTGTCTGTGTCTTAAGGCCGATTTAAACTGAACGAACATAGAGCTAGAGCTGGAACAAGAGCATTCTTTCTCGATCTTTTAGTGTAAACGAAAGATCGTTCTTAGCGTTTTCCATAGTATAAATTCCATAGAATCTTTGCGAACGCAAACAAAACAACGAAAGAATGCTCTACGTTTGTTTACACCAAATGAATTTGATACAGTGGGGATAGAATGAGCATTCGCTCGTCTGATGTAAATCGGCCTTTATGTATGTATTTACAATTAAATATGTAATATAACAGCCATCTGGCTCTCCTAGTATTTACATGCTTTGTGTAGTTGGGGGCTAGATAGTGCTGTGTGAGAAATATCCATCGATATTTATTTATTTTGTCAGATAACATCTCAAGACGAAACTTTACTTCTTGTGTAACTTTTATAGTATTTCGCAAATTGTCTTCATCTTGTATCACGTATTTGTGACCAGAAAAGAAAACTTTTTTATTCTTACATAAACAAGTTATTCATAACAAACAGTGCATCCGAGTTTTATGTAATTTGGAAATAAAACTTTTATGTACAGTGTACACCCTTTCTGCATAAGCTGGTATGGAAGTATCATATTCATCCACTTTGCTTCGTTCGTTTGTCTTGAAAGTTTTCCTGTTTGTGCCACCTGAATATCTGTTGTCTTTTGCGATTCTATTGTTTATCAATGTTTATTTTATTCGACTTCTATTGCATTGCTCTCAGCTATGTCCGTACTTCTGTGCTCACTCAACTTCACTCGTCAACTTGAAAATATTATTTGAGGGCATATAATTCTTGAAGACTGCGCATTTAACTGGGATATTGTCTATGTAATATTGTCTGTTGTTTAAGTAAATGTTCCCTTAAGATACAATAAGACAAGTAAATATTTGTAAAGGGACTCTTCTAGGTAAATCCATAGATGGCTGTATACTTTCAAATTATTATTTTGTCATTTGGCCAAACATTGTTAATATTTGCTTAATTCAATGGATTGCAAGTTGTGAAATTACCAAATTAGTGGGGTATTAGGTAGTGGGCGGGCTATGCACGGCATATACCTGCTCTGTATAGGATTAATTCGTGCTACAGGATGCGAAAAGCTGTGCCCAAGTATTATAAGCACACAATTGTAGCATCTAAAACTAAAGGTAAAATTATGCAAGTTGAAACTAATAATCCACTCGTAAAGGAAGGTCACAGTTACATAAGTGAAGCACGTTTTCAGAGGGAAAGTCTTATGAGAATTCCGAAACTGGTCCGATCCGCTCGAGCTTTTAATCTGTTTTTTTTAAATCTTCGACGTTTTTAATATTCTGTTTCAACTGCTATCAACATAAGAGAAACACCTCTTCTTAATATATCGTTGTCAATTATAATTTGTGAGGAAACTCCTTCTCATTAACCATATGTTTGCTCCGATTTCTTCCGCGTTCAACAACTAATACACTAAGTCTGTTTTCATGTCCTATTATATATCAGCTGTTGGTATATACCTAGCATCCATAGTCCCCTATCCTCCGAGTCGATTTCATTTACCTACGTAATCCCTACGATAGCTCTGATATCATAGAAAGGAGGAGATGTAGTGGTTCCAGAGATTACCTATTTAAACATACATACAATACATTTAATTTGATTATTTTATTTGACTCTTTTAATTTGCCTATGTATATTAGTAACTTTAATTCCAAGTTTATAGCATTAAAATTTGACAGGTAAATAACATTTTTGATTAAAGGAATATGATCGTGTCCGCAGCATGCCACAAAGTCTTTGCCAAAGCCACTACTCTGAGGAATTCAGATCGAACACGACGTTGAGATAGCCCTAAAAAGCGATGCCGTACCTAGAAAATACTAGAATAACTATCCAAGTGGAAAGAGAATAGAGATGCCTGTACCCGACATTATGACAAATCGGACGCGTAATAAATATAAACAATTGTTGTTTATGTATTGGCACTGCTCTTTTTATAATATTCAAACAGATTTTAAAGGCCGTAGCTTCGACTCGTAACATTTTCCGATTCGTTAGCGTTATTGAATGCCACTTTTAAACTGAGTTTCTTTGTTAACGCTTGTATCTAGTCAGTCCAATTATGTACTTGTGAATTCCCGTCGTGTTTGTTCGTAGTAACAATGCCACCACTTGTATTCTGTGTACACTTCGCTTACGGAAATCCATATTCGGATGCGGCGAGCCATTGGAGCTTGTTGTCGTACAAACAGCATTCCGTAAATGTGTATAGTGTAGTGATTGTTGCACGTGTGTTAGTGTTGAGACCTTCACCTACGCCATAAATTGCATGCCCGTTTCACATATTTCTGACATTTCTGTTCTGTTTCAGTCATGTCTTCCTGGTTGTATGCATCTTCATTTCCCTGTAACTCGACAGTAAAAAGTCTCAAATAAAAGAAATACTATAATTTTTGGGTGTTTCTGGTTACGTGTCATAAGTATGTGTTTACAAATACCTAATAATTCGTAGTGTTATCTGAGTAATATCCAAAAACATTTATTTATTGACTAAAAGGTACACTCATCTCAATAGTTTTTAGACGTATTGGCTCGCTCTAATGTATACAACCTGGGTATCTCTAAATCGAGAGTAGATCAATTTATTTTTTTGTAAGTACATACGTTCTCTATCTTTCTTATGCTTTCTCCTTTTACATCAAGCTTAACCCTATATGTGGTAAACAAAATTACAGTTGATATTTTTACACACATGTACGGCAGATCCGAACAGAAACTTGAAAAAAAATAAAAAGATATGGTGCCATCACCATTAATTAGCACAATACCACACTGTCGTATTCCATCAGACCAGTTTATCAAGCACTGTACAAGCTTTTAACTTTCCATCTTTGGTCCTATTACCTATAAGCTTACTCCGAGTGTAACTTCAATTCAAATAATTTTCCCGGTAAAGTCTTCTGTCACTTCACGTCTTGTTTACGTCACAGAGTGTTCTAGAAACGTCGACATTCGTTCTTACAAAACTCGGAACAATGTAAAACAGTGCGAGCATAATTGAATCGGTGAAAGTGACACTGCGGCGCTTACGAACCCGAAGAATCACCTTCGCTTTAATACATTTGGGATTGTATTGAAAACGTTTTGTATGAATTAATTGGACGGCCCGGAATCCGGGACCGTTTCATTTCCGGGTTTGATTAATCCTTTATTCGTGCTTCAAATCGCTCAATCACACGTATTTATGAGGAAACGGTTGTTCCGTCATTTATAAATAACTTGTGATTATGAAGAATTACAACAACGATGATACATTGTGTCATGTTTCTGGTGTATCGTGCTATGATACAGACGTGGGAATCATTTTTCGATACATTTTCGGGCTATTCGCCTCTATTTCTTCGGGAACAATAGTCTTATCACAATTTACATAGTTATAGTTTTCAAACGGACGTTCCTCACGCGACACTATCTAGCCCCTACCTAAGCACAGCTTGTATTATGGAAACCAGACGTACTTATAATACGCACATTATAAGTACGTCTGGTAATACGTAATACATAATTATTGTAAACACATAGGTAATTGTGCTACATAGTAACACCCAAATATTGAACACATATCTGAATTCATCGAACAAACACCCAGGAAAGATGGGTGGGAATCGAACCCACAACTTAAGGTACTGTGGGTAGAAAGACCACCGACTGAGCCACGAGGTCTGTTAAAATTGCGTTTTTTTTATCAAGTGTTTCCGGAGGGTAATCTCCAACAGACATCTAAATAACATTTACACACTAAAAAAACAAAGCTCAAATTTAACGTTCAAATAAATTCAAAAGATTATTTATTATAAGTACCTATCGTAGTTTTGTTAAAAAAAATTAGTTGTCTGTAAAGTCGGGTTTGTTTACGTACAATAGTAGTTTAACGTGACAACGGCATAACAAAACATTGATAGATGCGACGAAGGCGATACAATGAGCGTAACCGGACAATGAGCGCAACGGGACATTGGGCGTAACAGGACAATGAGTGTAACGGGACAAAGAGCGTAACGGGACATTGATCGTAACGGGACAATGAGTGTAACGGCGCAATGAGCGTAACGGAACAATGAGAGTAACGAGACAATGAGCGTAACGGGACATGACTTTTTCGTGCATGCAGCCGGCATTCATCGATTTATTAGACGTTGTCACGTCAAACATGTTTTTTTTGTTTCCAGAGCGCCTGAGATTTTGATGGGGGCCAACCACTACACGGCCGCCGTGGACGTGTGGTCGGTGGGCTGCATATTCGGCGAGCTTCTCGGGAGGCGCATCCTCTTCCAGGCGCAGAGTCCAGTACAACAGGTTAGACATTGTATGACAGCATAGATAGCTCATTTTGTGTTCTTATAGCTGGGCTTCTGGGTCTGAGAAAGAGAGAGAGACAAGGTGGGTAGTGGTTTGTACCGTCAGTACCGCCAATCAGTAATGCCTCAACTTCACTGGTTTGAAGTGCAATGTTTCCAGAAAAAATGTACAGATAAATCATCTTGCATCTCTGAGTGACGAGCGCAGTCCTAGGTAATAATGATTTAGAATCTTCATGTTTTAATAGCAGCGTGGCTCTATTAACTATAAAATTAGTCATTTACCCAAATGTGGGTTAACGGGTTCAGGTTACGTTGTCTAGAAAGAGATGAAACATTGTTTTTTTTTTCGTATTTAAAACTAAAGAACAAAAATAAAAGTTGAAATCTGTAGAGAATTGCAGAGGTGTTTTACAACTGTCATATTTCGCCATCAAAATCTTAAATTATTTTTTATTAATTTTTGCGGGTTCTCATGTCACATACATAAATATATTCAATCTTGTAACTAACTCTCCTATTACGAATTGGGGTTAAAAATATGAAACAAAAACCCTTCGCCAGTCATCCTTATCTCCGCCAATCTTGTCCTCTAGTGGGGGCCCAATCTCCACGAGTATGATATAGTAGCACTTGAGAACAGGAAAAATATTTGCAGACGGTTTGGATTAGAATTGATTGAGAGGCTCCTGTGTGACAGGCTGCGGTGGAACCGGGGAAGATGTTCAGGTGATTGATTACTGCGAGCGTGTAACAGCGTTACCTACTTAGGGAATTAAAAATAGACCTGTTTTTTTTGCGTCCTTGAAATGCGAACGCAAATTCAGCATGTAGGGTATACAAAAACGACTATTGAAAATTGTATTTGGAACTTATTAGTTTTCCATTTTGAGCTTTCCACGTAGTGAAATAGAATTAGTTTTTACATCATTTCATTAAGCTGCTAGGAAGAAGGTTCTTGATTCTTATGATTTTTTTTATTCATGTCCATTTTCCAACGATTACTTGGAAAGTGCCTCAATCGTTTGTTTAAAATTCCTTTGTTTTGATTAACATACTTGCCAGATGAACCCTTTTAAATGAAGTTGAAATTGGTAGAGCTAGTTGAAAAATCAACGAAAATCTAAAAACATGGTATTGTCGTGGTGACTTTATTTTTAAATTGAAGTCTGTTATTGAGTTTTCCAGATAAATAAATATTGTAGTTAATAAACGTGCAGCGTAGAGTTTAGGAAATGGAAGAATTTCCTTGAAGAACTTTTCGGGATAGCCTAATGCCTCTAAGCTAGACTAAAATCTATCTACCTTTCATCCAGATCATTTCTTCTAATCTATATTATTTTTGCTACTCTCTTTCCGACTCGATTGAGAACAAAAATAACGAAAAAGGCGCCATCTGTTCGAGACTTGTGAAACTTACGATATATAAGTCTATTGTGAATTGTAAATCATCTTAAACCAACGAGCAAATATTGTATGTACCTATGTACATACCTGTATATGCATAAATAGAATCTGAATTTCAGAAACGACTCTAACGATTTTCATGAAATGTATGCGGCGATTTCGGAGGCGAAAAATCGATCTAGCTAGGTTTTATTTGTTTGAAACGTCGTATTTGCGCGTTTTTAAACCATGAAAAACTGTTATATTAACGAATGAGAGAAAGGTAAATTTGAATTTTAAATTTAAAGAAGATTTTGTCGACTCAAACAGTGTTTAAGTCTCTCATGTATGATGATTCCAGCTGGAACTGATAACGGAGCTGCTAGGAACGCCGTCGATGGAGGACATGCGGTTCGCGTGCCCGGGCGCGCGCGCGCACATGCTGCGCCGCGCGCCGCGCCCGCCCGCGCTCGCCGCGCTCTACACGCTCTCCGTGCAGGCCACGCACGAGGCCGTGCATCTGCTGGCACAGGTACAACATCATCATCACCCTTTTTATCGTTGTCATCGGTATCGTCATCAACAATTTTAGCATCATTAAATTGACCTCCGGAGGCTTCATCTTTTTTATTAACGCTATATTGACCTTCCGCCTCGTGAATGCCACACACCCCTGCATCTGCTGCACAAGTACGACGTCATATTTTTTATCGTTGTCAACATGACGTGCAGGCCACACACGAGGCTGTGCATTTGCTAGCACAGATACCTACAACGTCATCATCATCCTTTTTATCGTTATCATCGGTATCGTCATCAATTTTAGCATCATTAACATGACCTTCGGAGGCTTCATCTTTTTTATTAACGTTATATTGATCTTCGGCCGCGTGCAGACCACGCAAAAAGCCGTGCATCTGCTTGCACATGTACCTATAATTCGTGACCATCGGTATCGTTATCACCATCTTTAACACCGATATAATCGACGTCATCATCTTCTTTGTTAACTTTACTTTGAGCATAGGCAACGTTATCATCTTTGCCAATCGTCAGTTGCTATTTTATTTTTTAAGTTTTAGTATATGTTGTTTTGTTACTTTGTTTACTTGTAAAGTGCAATAAAGAGTCTATATATCTTTCTCTACTTACGTTATCAATGGCATTGTCATATTCATTATCTTCATGATCACTGGAATCCTCATCTTCGTTCACATAATTAATATTGTCTTCATGTTTATCATATTCATGAACACCGGAATCATTGTCATATTCGTTAACATCATCAATTTCAAAGTCTTGGTCATTATAATACATCACATATATGATAATGATCACCAGAATCATTGTCTTCATTAATATCATCGTTCCAATTATTGTATTCGTCATCATTTTCCATAGCATCGTATTCACCATTAAGCAACATATTTCACAGTTCAGATGTTCTTACTATGAAAATAGAGTCAATCCTCTTCGTTCGAATCTTTGGAACATCAACCATGAAACGATGTCCCTTTTCCAGCTACAAGCAATCCCGTAGTACGAGCAGTTGAGCTAATATCTCACTTTCACGTTCCAGATGTTGGTATTTGACCCAGCGAAGCGCATCTCCGTAGTGGACGCTCTTGCCCACCCGTACCTGGAAGAGGGTCGGCTCCGCTACCACTCGTGCATGTGCAAGTGCTGCTATAGCGCGCCTCCCGCCGCGCGCCACTACTCGCCAGACCTCGAGCCGCAGGCGCCGCACGCCTTTCATGACGGCTGGGAGAGGAAGCTCAACTCGGTGCACCAGGTCAAAGGTACGCTCAACTCGGTACACCAGGTCAAAGGTACGCTCAATTCGGTACAACAAACCAAAGGTACGCTCAACTCGGTACACCAGGTCAAAGGTACGCTCAACTCGGTACACCAAGTCAAAGGTACGTTCAACTCGGTACACCAGGTCAGAGGTATGCTCAACTCGGTAGAGCAAGTCAAAGGTACGCTCAACTCGCTACACCAGGTCAAAGGTACGCTCAACTCGGTACACCATGTCAAAGGTACGCTCAACTCGGTACACCATGTCAAAGGTACGCTCAACTCGGTACACCATGTCAAAGGTACGCTCAACTCGGTACACCATGTCAAAGGTACGCTCAACTCGGTACACCAGGCCATAAGTACGCTCAACTCGGTACAACATCTCAAAGGTACGCTCAGCTCAGTACAACAAGTCAAAGGTAAGCTCAACTCTGTACACCAGGTCAAAGGTACGCTCAACACGGTACACCAGGTCAAAGGTACGCTCAACTCGGTACACCATGTCAAAGGTACGCTCAACTCGGTACACCATGTCAAAGGTACGCTCAACTCGGTACACCAGGCCAAAAGTACGCTCAACTCGGTACAACATCTCAAAGGTACGCTCAGCTCAGTACAACAAGTCAAAGGTAAGCTCAACTCTGTACACCAGGTCAAAGGTACGCTCAACACGGTACACCAGGTCAAAGGTACGCTCAACTCGGTACACCATGTCAAAGGTACGCTCAACTCGGTACACCAGGTCAAAGGTACGTTCAACTCGGTACATCAGGTCAAAGGTACGCGCAACTCGGTACACCAGGTCAAAGGTACGCTCAATAGTGTGTCGTTGAGTTATTATCTAAACTTATTTTATCAATATGCCTGAGTGCCAGCCCGGTATCAGACGCAAGTACGCGAATATTTTAACTCGTAACCATTTTTTAAATACGCCGAAAATACCAAGGTAATTCAATAAATATTTAGTTCATCATGGATTTAAGTTAGCCTCAAGTACATTATTTAGTCAACGAATAACTAGCGATTTGAATGAGTGAAACGCCTGGGTATTTTTGCCTGTCCTAAGCCAGGGTTAAAGTATGAAGGGAAAACGGAGCATGCTCTTCATGATAGGTAGCCTAGAAGGTAGAAGTATCGTCCTACTCTGTGTTTACAGCACAGTGCATGCGTTTTATACTCAACTAGCTGATCCGTGCGCGCGTTGCTACGCCATCTATCGAAAATTGGTCATACCAGTTCAAATTTTGAACAAATTCGGTTACCTTAGGTTCTAATGACACAACCTTTAAAAGATAGACACATGTTGTCACGCAACGAAAGCTCTCAATAAGCAATTTTTCCCCGTTTTTGTTACATTTTTCTTTCATGCTCCGCTCTTGTTAATAGTAGCGTAATGTTAAATAGTCTATAGCCTTCCTCGATAAATGGATTATCCAACAGAGAAAGAATCTTTCAATTCGGACCAGTAGTTCCCGAGATCCTAGCGTTCAAACAAACAAATAAACTCTTCAGCTTTATAAAATTAGTATAGATTACACAACTTTCCGCATAGTTTAGTTAGCAGTCAATCAGTTTATTATTCATTGCTCAAGTCTCCGAGAATGAAACGCACGTATTACCTAAATCTACATGTATTTCAATCGTTTGTTTCAATACATAGAAAAACGAATGATACGTCTTGAAAACGAAACATCACCGCGTTTTAAAAATTATTAACGCCATCTAGTGTCCAAGACCAATCAATAAATGATTGTTATACAATCTATATTTGTTTGAAGTTCTAAATAAATATGTATTTATTTTGAACCCAACTTTTTTATGTCAGTTTAATTAATTGAATTCCTAATTCGTATTGCATACAATCTAAGCTAAAATTTGTATTAAAATTTGTAAGCTAATTTAAAGTTGAAGACGATTTTTCTTTAAACGTGTTAAATCCCGGGAACAACTGGACCGATTTCAAAAATTCTTTAACTTTCGGATATGCACGTGATCCCAGAGTGTTATAGGCTATTATTTATTGTGCACCACGGGTGAACCCGGGGCAGACAGTTAGTTACAAAATAAAACAAACACTTTTGTTCTCGTCATGTCTAAAGAATAGTATTAATCTTAGATAAAGAATAAGTAAATAGATCAGCGCTTCTACCGCCTAACTAAATCGGCTATCGCTTTGCTAATGCTGTCTCTATCATTTCAAGCGAAAAGAAAAGAGAGAGAACCATCAAAGCAATGACATTTTTCGTTCGGCGGTAGACCCCTGGGTCTTTCCGCACGGTTTCTTTGTACCAATCGTTAGCAGATGAGGTGTATGTTAGCTATGGCGACATAGTGATGAGTCCCGACAAACATATATGACACTTCCACAAGAGCGATCAGACCCGTGCTTTCGGTGTAAAGCGTTTGTTCTAACTCTATACGTAGTATACGTAAACTTTTTGAGCGTAATAGTAAAGTGTATGTGTGTCGTGTTTTCAGAGGAGATCCACAAGTTCATAGCGGAGCAGCTTCAGACGTCGCGCGTGCCGCTGTGCATCAACCCGCAGTCGGCGGCGTTCAAGTCCTTCGCAAGGTAAGGCGCCGCAACCGACCGACACCAACCAACTGACCACGACACTAGGTGATTTCTTTGCGATACGTTTAACCGCCGAACGCTCACATACGCTGCTCGAATCTTCTCAGCTAACACGCTCGATTTTGTTGGTCAATCAAATTAATCAATAATACTGTTTTTTTATACAGAAGCTCAAACATTTTTGGGAAACAAATATTACAAGTTCAGCTACAAACTACAAATAAATAAATATTGGTGGGTATTTGTCATACGACACTACGTAGCCCCAAACTAAGCAAAGTTACTATGGAGGACAGATAAGTGAAATAAATAAATATTGATGGATATTTTTAAATAGAAGTTTTGACTTTTTAAGGAAACATATGCATATTTGGTGGATATTAATTGTCATACAACACTAACTAGTCGCAAAGTTAACAACATTTGTACTTTAGGAGTCAGGTAGCTGAAATAATAGTGATGGAATTTTGTTAAAAACATTGTTATTTATACTCATAGAACATAGAAACACCCAGACGAAAAAACATATATATGTATAATTGTATATGTTACATAAATATTTGCGAATCAAACCTACAATATGTATGTATCCTGGGTCCGAATCAACCCTACATATTTACTGTATGAACTACGGCTTGGTGAGCAGACTTACTTCCGACTAAGTCATAAGGGCAGTCAAACGTAGAAGACCAAATGTAACAGATCAATGGGTACTTGTTTTGGATTTAAGAACTGCTATTGGACGTCAATAGAATCTTGCAATTGATAACTGATGCATCCGGAGTTCTCACATGTGTTATGGTGTAAACGCTTATCTGTATATATCTGTTAAATATTTTGGCACATTGGGTTAATAGTAGGTATATAATTTTTAGGTACAAATGACGGATACCAGCCAATGATAATGTGTATTTTTGAAAATAAGAGTTCCTATTGATCTCTAGATCAGAATTTCAAAGGTTACGAGCTAAACATAAAGCAGCGACGTTTTGTGTTTGCTTGTATTGATTAAATAGAAGTATAATAGAATATCATAATTAAAGGGTAACTTTCGCTTTTTTTTCATGCCCGATAATTCAAATATACGGACTTTGTACATTGATCGCGTGATATATTGTCATAATTGAAGTTAAATCGGCGTATGTGAGTGAGCGGTGTACCACGCCTAGCGACCACCGCACCCAACGGCCACTGCCCGCCCCTAGCGTGCAGACAACACTGCCTCCTATTGCTATTACGTTAGGGTACATTATCCCGATCAGCTTTTATTAGCTAACCTGATTTATAAACCAGTATTTCTTATGTGATTTCAACGGTTAGGTAGTCTAAATAAAAGCTGATCTTTATAATGATCACTTTGAACCCCTTTTTAGTTGTCATTTTCAGAAAGAAATCAATTTAAGCTATGCGATATCTCGAGACATGCCAATTAGAAATTATTTTTATTTTATAGCTAGCGCGGTTCAGTAACAGTAGTTATTAGTTTCAGTTGCTGTTTCAGTGTTGTCTCCACGCGTAAGATAATAAATGAGATACAAAAACAGTCACCACGAGTAGGTGTGGCACGGTGCGTTCCCTTGTAACATCCACGGGCAAACGGGTTTGGTGCGAACGGACTTAGGAGCGAGAGGAAACGAGATGGGAAACGTATTTTCGTCTCTTTTCCTCGTCGGCAGTCCTCGGCACCAAGCACGGGTGTCTGTCAGGGGTATTAGTGCTGTCTTTCAGTCAGCCAGCGAGCTAACAGTCAGGTGGTCGCACAAGTAAAGAGCCTATGTCGCATCCCCTCCCCCACACTCCTCTCCCGCCAGTAGTTTTGCAGCGTACGTAACTTTGTGCCTTCTTTTGTACGATAACACAGTACGGGTCGATTTTGCAACAGCCCGAATTATGCATGGGTTTTTATTTTCGTTTTTATTTGTTTATCGTTTCTCTTGTTCACTTCCGCGCTTCCCGGCGTTCTCTGTGCGTACCACGCGATCGTTTTCGAGGTAAAATCAACCCTCTTGAAATGGTGGTGTGCTCGCGCTTCACTACGCGTAGTCGACCGAGTCGTGTAGCGGTAAAATAACGTTCTGCTTTTTTTCTGTGTGTTTTGCGACAGCTCTAGGACGGGTGCGAAAGCAAAAGTCTGTTCCCCTTTCAAGACTGCGGCTAAAATACTCCTGCTATCGCCCGTGATCTTTTTGTGCGCCGCCTAGCGCGACGAGTCCTCCCAGTAAGCGCCCTTCGCACGCTATATACCTGTGTTGTCCGCCCCGCATCCCTTACTAGCTCTCCGGGACTGTACTTGCTCGTGCGGAATCGACCCGAACCGGTTAGAAACAACTTTATGTCGACGTAATAAAAGCGTTTTTCCGAGGCTGTGTTAAAAATGAGTCTGACGTCTCATCTTTTATATGCCAGTACCCAGTATAGTTATAACCGCAGGATTCATTTGTTTCGTAACTCTTAAACACAATACCAACAATTTTATCTGATCTCAAGATGTCATAAACATTAGCTGCTCGTAATTCCGCTAGCGTCTTTATTCATTTGAAATTACAGTAGATACTTCTTGCTTTTATTGCGTAGGTAAAACGTTAATTCTGACTGGTTCGAACTGATTCCGTGCGAGTTTGTGTGGTTATTGATTGCATACATTTGATTGGGATAGTGGTCGCAAATGACGCGTACGCCCGTAGCCTTGTAACGAGGGTATCGCCGGAGCCACTTACGATATTCTTGTTTATTTAGGCTCACGTTTCTATATAGTTGAAACGAGCGATAAAAACAGTTTCGTGGTTGTTAGTGGCTTTGCCTATAACCTCGTGGGCCAGTGTGCTATTACTATGCTGATCAGATTAATGTAACAAGACCGTCGCTTTTAAACGTTGTTTCCAAAACTCATTAATATTTGACCCCTAGTAAGGCAAGTTTTATATCGTCATTTACAAATACTTTGAATGTGTTGCGAACAACGTTCAAAAGTGAATGTATTCAGTATTAGAGTTCGGAAGATCGTACTTGGAGACAACGTCATAACATGTATACGTTATTTGACAATGTTTTGTCACCGTACATATATATGTACGTTTGCTATCATATGATAACGTAACGTTCAATCTCAGCAATTCATTTAAACTAAAAAATTAGTCACATAAAAATTTTTGTCAGTTTATTTAAATTTCTAAATTATGACCATATATTATATGACAATAGATTGGTATATCTTCTAACTCTGTCGTAATAAGAAATGTGGGAGTGAAAGAAAGTCAAAAAATATCTATTGGGCTATGGTTGTGAATGTCAATTTTATGTGGTTGTCAATTTTATCTGACAGTTGTCTCTGGGTGCGAGAATCGTATATTAATTTCAAAAGGGTTGATCGTTAGACTCGTTTCGCCTCTTCGTACTATATAATACGGTTCGGTTGCATGCGTTTTGCGAGTTTTAGACGCTTCCTGGTCGAGAAGAGTTAGATTTGGCATTCGCATGGCTTGATGGTTATATAAATAAATATCGGTGACTTACTATACGTATACTATTCACAAAAAAGGCTACATTTTAATTCGTAATGTCATATTGAAAAGGTTTAAAATGTAAAGTAAGAAAACCTAAACTAAACTATTCTTTCATCACTAATAATGGAGTATTTTACGTGTATTTACCCATAGGGGCGTGAACCCCCGATACGCTAAATGCCACCAAATTGAAAATATTGTGGTAAACAACCATTATAGCTTAAAATAACGTATAAGTAGGTAGTCTGTGACCATCTATTTCTCATTTTTTTCTTCTAATAATAAAATGCGCATTATATCGCAAATGACAAATTCTCCACCAAATGGTGTACGTAAATTAAGGAGCGTCTGAAACTCGAAAAGTGGAATACTTAATCCGATATCGAAGGCAGTGAAATTCCCCATACCGATAATTCGTTTTGTTTGTAGTAGCGGGCCCTAGCCGTTATAATACGCAAATTTGTACTTATGTGGTTTTGACAAAAGGAACTATTTTTTATGATCTCTTTCTTTCGGGATGTCCAACTATGTTAGTAAAAATATTACTATAGATTCATTAGTTTGTAATTAATGTCACTTAACCTCGTGAACCTCGTTACTAAATTGATCTAATTATTATTTAGTTTATGGTTATATGGTTTTTTCATGTCTTTACGTGAAATGATTACAATCATAAACATATTTTATAGTAAATTGTTTTATACGTATATTTATTAGATGTACGCGTTTTGATTTATAGATATTGAATCATCTTATTTTAAGACAACATTTATTGAGCGGTTAGCTTGTAATCAGTGTCTCTATTTAGGTTGCTAAATTTGAAAACAGTCTTTCGACCATTTAAATATAGCATAAATGATTTAAAGAGCGTTGGTTAATTTGTTGCGACTATATATAGCTGTTTCGTTTTTTGTTATTGAAAAATATGTAAAAACTTTATAAATCACTTTTACCTGTTCGCTGTACTTGCTTACATAGTTGGACAAACGATTTGAATCAGAATATACTTTAGGCATTTTACCAGGGTGGTTCTTTTCTGCATGCGTAGACGTTGGAAGCACAGTGCCATGCACACGGTTGTGGTGGAATATAGTAGTTTAATGTAGAATTTGCGATGCTGTTATACCTCTCTTTTATTATCATTGTATCCAGTTCAAATTTTTAATTTATATAGACAAACATCAGTTTTGAAATCTTTGCATGACTCTTGTTGCTTGCTGGATTAATAATACTATTACAATTATGATGACATATTAAGTTTTGCAAAAAACTTTTTTTGAGATTTTGAGGAAGTTGAAAGAAAATAAAATTAACGAAAAACGCTGTAAAATTAACTTTCTCGTATCTGAATTCGAGTTTAAAAATCAGACAGTGATGTTGAATTGTATTTGTTTATAAAATGGCATAAACATAGTAATAATGGTAATTGTTTGAATGTAATTATAAAAAGAATAGTATTATATAGTCCAGCAAGCAAGCTCCGTGGCGTGGGTGCGGGCCGCCCCGGTAGACGATGTTGACTGACCGCCGGCGCCGCTTGCTTTCATTTCCAGCTCGACCGTGGCGCATCCCTCCGAGCTGCCGCCGTCGCCGCACCAGTGGGAATGACGCGCGACCGGCCGCCGCGGCGACGCATGCAACGACATATAGCGCGACTCGTGACGCGCGACATGACATGACGGTCACATGTCGCCCGACCTATACGAACGGAACGACGGCTGTGAGACTCGCTAAATACCTGATTCTAAACGCTATTTGACTAAACGACGAGCTTTGTCTCTGTCATTCTAAACGGATAAGACAGAGACAGATAGATTCCGTGTCGAGATCTGAATCTGACTGGGTTTAGAATCGGCGCCTTATGCCTCGACACCTATGCAACCTGTTTTTGAGTATAAGGAGTCTAAAAGAGTCTAAACCATCTGTTAATAATCAGCAGAAGCAACTTTATTGTGAAATTAATTAATCTGAGCCATTTTGGTTGAAACACCTTTTAATTACAAGCCACCATTCACTGTCATAACGGTGAAAGCCATTGGTCCGATTTATAATTGCGTCTGTTCATTATTCATAGACGTTTCATCTCAGATCCCTAGGTCAGCGTTGTCTTTCCAGCCGCCGCAAAGTTTGCATTGATTCACGACTAATTGATTTTAACACGTAATTTGTTAACACTAAGACTCAATTTATACGAAGATCGCTCTAAAAACTTGATCGCTTGTTAGTTGAGGTAAGAAGAGATGAAGATATAGATTACGATCTTTTTCCTTGATGAATAAGATACATTTATCTATGGATTATGTAAAAGTGTAATTCGTTAAATTTTTATTTAAGCAGTAGCTACTGTTAAATAAAATGTTGGCTATCTTCTTATAAATTGGGTTATAAGTGAATGTGTGAACGAAGAAACTTGTAGTTTTAAACACAAACTACTGAATGTCAAAATTGTCAACAGTCATTAGTACGTTTTAGCTGATTTCAGTTGTGTGTATCTAGTTTACATTTTCATATCGTCGAAAAAGTTTCCTTAGTTTATCACTACGGTAAAAATTAAAACTATTTTCAACATCTAAATTTAAAACGAAATCGTCTCATACAAATTAAATCGTTCTATAGTTGCGTCGCGGTGCGTCCGAGACGTCAAAAATGCGTGTTCAATCAAAAAGTCGTGCGTACTGACAATGAATGTTGCGCAACATAAAATACACGAGCCGCTTTTGTTGCGAACTTGTTTAATGCGTCGCAGTGGCCGGACCGGGCCATATCGCGACGGCGGCGTCTTAGCTTACTCTCAATATACATCAGATATATGTATATTTGTATCACGAAAGAGCATCGCATTATTCTTAAAATTGCCGTTGCTTACTGATCTCAATACGAAAACGTTTCTCTAAGTGTAAAAGTCTTCGCGAACTTGTAGGGAATATTTTAATAAAATGGCTTTTCAGTCGTGTTTAGCCAATTTGTGAAAAAAAAACAATAGCTGTCGCGATAAACTTGTCATCACAAGAATGCTCAAATAAACTATGGTATTATTACTCGATTTCAAATACGTTTCTTTACTCTTTTGCATGTTATTAAGTTTAAAATTTAAATAATGATAAACACAACACTCTGATAAAATGGCAACACATGCCCTTGTCAAACGGGTATAATTTTACACCATTTAGGTTCAATTAAAAAAAAGTTGATGTCATTCTAATGGAACGGTTCTATAGAAAAAAAATAGTAGATTAATTATATACTTAGTTAGTAGATGCTCAAAGATACATCTAATATAGAGCGTTACTACTCATTTTGTCATACTTTGCGATATTGATTCCCAAACTTATCTGCGACGATGGCGAAAAGGTAAATAACGATACCTATTTTTAATCTCTATTAATAATTGCGGAAGTAGCAACGACATCAACAAATCAGATACAGTGCCACCAACTTATCTATAGTAGTGGCCAAAAGTGGAACTGCTGATGCCAATTTGAACGTCGTTTTGTTGCTTTCAGTCAACAAAGTTGTTAACACTTTGCGATCGTGGTGCCATCACTACGTTCTGCTGGTAATTTGGTCGTACTTTGGTTTAAACTCGTTCCATGGATGACTCGTTCCTTTTGAGTGTTGACATCCCAAAAAAAAAGATGAAAATAATGCATTAATTATTTTTTTTACCAAAAATAACATTTCCTATACCTGTATCGTTATTGTAAAGTAGCGCGTAGTTTACATGTGTAGGTGTGTCTAGTTTGATTATTTTATTGCGTAATATTTAAAACGCGGGAAGGCCCACGGTTGGGACGGGTAAAGCCGACTTAATAAATACTATATAATGACTTAATAAATGTAACATATCTATTAAGTCAATATATTATATTGAATTTAATACAATGAAAGTTTTTCTTCGGCCCCCTATGGGTGAAATGAAGGTAGGTTGGTATTTGCGGTTGGAAAAAAAAATATGGAAACGTAAAGTAAACGCATGAGATGTGCGTGTATTATAAAATGCTTTGTGTATTAGATGTAGGTTTCATTAATTTTTATCAAAATTTCATAATACAGTGGCGTCGATTTTGACAGTCGAACTTATGTGTAAAATACAGAATTGACAGACTTAGTAAGTAAAAATATAGACAGTAAGACTTAAATAGTGGCAGTACTTTTTGAAGAATCCGCCTGAGAAAATATCGCATCTTTGCCGTACCTACTACCGCTAAGCACGTACACACATTACTGAGTTCCAGTTTAAAGGCCAATGTTTCTTGGGTATAATTACACAGCTGAGAAAGTAATTGTCTTATATCTCCGAGTAACAAATGCTGGGCTGTGCTGGCATTAATTTGAACTCTTCATGTTCAAATAGCTGCGTGGCATGAGCTATTACGAATCAACTTCTTACTTATTATACATCTCTAAATGAAGAACCCGAGTAACAAGTTTTTTTATGTGTCTGAACTGTGTTTGTAGTGTGAATCGATCACGAGTTGTAACACTGAAATATTGTTTTGAACCTTAGCGGTAATCGTGCCTATTGATATTTCTAAAAAGTCTTGTCATTTCTGTATAAATATTCTTTTAATTTGTTAAATAAACAAGTGACATACGAATCGACGCCAGACGAAGTGTAAAAACACAAAGATAAAAAGGTCGGTGTATGTAAAGATAAGGTATTTGCTAAGAAATACGCGTATTGAAGTCAGTAGAAATCGGACCTATACTACGAACTTTTCCGATAAGCATTTGCAACTTTATCGCCAAGCGATAGAGTTTACAATCGCGCTGCACAAAATATTGAAATTCAGTTGAATAAGCAACGCGATATGAGCTCGTGGTATGGGATCGGATTGAATAATATAATAATAAACTTGTATCAATTCGATTCAGTCTTAAACAATGGACGTTAAGCGAATATTAGCATCTTTGTTAATGTTACACGCTAGCAAATATATGGAGAATATGTTAATTTCACGTACGCTGTTTTAATTTTAAATACTTTTTCTACGCTATACGATAACGGAGATGATAGTATTCCCACTTGGTCAACTGCACTATTATGTGTAGCGTGATTACGATCGCGATTTACTGACTTTCGTAATCAGGCTTCTGAATCGAAACCGCTTCTTAAGCTATACCTACTAAATAATTCACACTAATTATTGTGAATTCGAAATTTTAACGTAATTTTCCAGAAGAAGGATGGAATATGATTTTAACTGTCTTTCGTGTCTTGTGTGTTTCGATACCTGTATTCATGTAGTGTTACGTGTGCCCAATGTATTTACTATATTTTATGACATCTCATTTCATATAAACTGACATATTTTAAACGTATTGTGTTCTATTAATCTCTAGTTAAGCCCGTGTACTGACGATCAATCGATCATTCGTTCGAATCGATCGTCTGCACTCGATCTTACGTCATTGTAACATATTAATACTAAGCTTATCCCTAAACACCATTTGTATGTAACATCGACTGACATTTGTACGTATCTAGGTTAGTATATAGTTATTAGAGATGTAACACGGTGAACGATTTGTAAACTAAAAACATTCAAAAAAAATATATAATTCGTATGAGTAATTATTCTCAAATAGATTGAGTAGTGAGATATTGTATAGCGATATATGTTTATAAACGTAAACTCCAGGCATTTAATAGTTGATTAGAAGTGTAACTGATTATGTGTTAGTGTGTCGTCTAAATTTGTAACGTCATCGGCATTTTCATTGTAAGTTATTCTGCGATTCGTTATTGGTACTTGTAACTGTTAGTAGAGTTGGGACAGTGTGATCTCTACCTGTCCCGCTCGAACGTAACTGTCAGTAGCAAGAAAAGTGAGACAGCTGATCACTAAATGATTAGTGTAGATTGTTTGTAGTGGTAGGACTTTTTGCAAAGTCCGCCTGGGGCAGTTTCACCTTTGCCAGTTCTTCTACTGTCAAACGTTTCTGTTTAAGCGTGTTTTTCTGTGCAATACGATAATCGCCTTTATTTTTCGAATGACAAGTGATTTGCAGTGATACATAGTTATTTAGATTGTTTCTTTTTCAAATACATAGATGAATGCACTTTTGTTTCTTAGTATTTCTACCGGGTTTTTTGTAACATCCAATATGACAACGTAGCGGTACCAATAACGTGTGGAAGGATTTAATTAATCCCAATTAGTATGTTTTCATTTTAGTTGTAGCCTCATTCATCATCATGCTGCTAACATACGAACACTAAGTTAGATTTACTTTGTGTGAGTGACAAGCGACGTCGTAGCCTTAAAACTAGTTCAAAACTATTATAATTGATATATAAACGTGAAATTGTACATAAACAAAATGCGTATATAGTATATAAATGTTAGTATGTAGTCGTGTGGGATGTATGTTGTAGTAACCACAGTATGTAGACCTGATTGATTTTAATGCGTGATTTTGATTATTTAATAAAAATAATGCGAAATGATATCGTCGACAAATTTTGTTACAATACTTTGGAAAATATTTTTTATTCTGTCGGCCATTTTGTTTCATGATTTGATTCAAATACAAAATGGCCGCGCAGTCGTAACAAAATCACGCAAATGAAGCAGAAGGTTCGATGGTACAATACAAAGATGGCGGAATCACATCTAATTGTTTACAACTTTTTAAAACTACAGAAAGACCAAACGAACAGATCGTTTATCGATCTTTACAATTTGTCTAGTTTAAAAGTTGTGAAGAGTTGGTTGTGTTCGCGACAGACCCACCTTGCCTTATCTCAGATAACTGTCACTGTGATCCGTTAGGCGTAATTAATGAACACTTAGGGTACTTTCAAGGGAAAACCACAGCAGAGGGGTTGAGAACAGAGTTTAGTATGCTTTGGAAATACTAGAAAGTTATTAGTTTAACCCCAGTCTAAGAACAACAGTGGGTCGTACTATACACTTTCTGAGAAGATGCATTTGATTGATTGACTTGTTCAATAAATAATTTCAGTTTTTTCTTGTAATTTACTTAAGATACATATGTTTTTGAGTTTTCTAAAGCCTTTGTTCTGGTTTTGCCTTAGTCCCGTCTCACCCAACACACCAAGTCGGCTCGTGCGACGTGTATATAATTATAGACTCGGTTATAGCAGGTCGTATCCTGATGTAGTTAGAATTGCTTTGTAGTCGCCGCGTCCTCCATTTGTAAATAGAAAATAGATAATATCTAAAACGATTGAGAGTTCCGAAGTAAATATAAAACCTCACATTTATAAACGTTATAGTCGTATTTGTTGTTTTGGATTTTCTCTCTGGTAAATAAATGTCTAGGGAAGATTAGAGAGGAGATGAAAACCAATTTTGATGTACCTTACGTTTTTTTGAATAGGGATGTAACGTTAAATCTTTAATGGAGGAAGTTGACACGCTTCTTACTTTATGTAATTGTACGTGTTGCGTTTCCAGCCTTTCAGAGATCTCGTATGATTATTTTATGTTTTAAGTACACGACTGTTCATTTATACACACAAGTGATGTTTAGTTTTTTAGGTCACCGCGTTTGTACTCTTCGTTAGTTCTTAAGGCCAGTCAATCGACGCTTTTTTTAATTATTATTATTAATGTTTTTTTAATTAATCGCACACTCGATTGCGGAGGCGAATCGATTAATTTTAGTTGTATGTGTAAATATAGGAATATTCTGATTTAGGTTTCACTTAGACGCCTCTGCGATTTGTAGTTTTGTAACCGTAATGCGTGTACATTACTATTCTATTATAATTTACGTCATACAAAAATTAAAAAAAATAATAATACAAACAATTTGTACTCTTCGTGTCTATAAATACGATTTATCAATTTAGCGTGTATTACCAATCTAAATGTAAATAGTACGTATTTTGTGCACTGATAGTCGTTTTTAAGTTACTATATAATTAGAGTTTAATATCAAATGGCTGTCATTTTCGTCATTGTAACGCCCAAGACAACGTTCATTATAAGACTTAGTAGAAATGTTCGCTTTGCGATCGATGGGAGGTGTTGGGCTCGTGCACTTCTGTGGCTGAGCAAATGAATCGCGACGTTCCGTGATAATGAACCGTATTGTCAGGTGATAAGGTTGCAATTTTGTATAAGAAGCGTCGGGGCTATGCGTTCAGTCTGCCGTCTCATTCGCACATTCCGCTGTTTATACAAACACGTCATTTGATAAGATTACGTATCTCCAAATATGTTCAAATGTGCGTAATAACAGCGAATTGTGTACGCGCAGCCATAACATTTCTTTGGAAAATCATGTCTTCTCCCTTGCGCAACGACTTGTGTGCGAGTGAGAGGGCACGATTTCCCAAGGTCTTCTTAAAGTGCACAGCTCACACGAACCACGCCCCAATGTATAGAGACCGCACACACAGTATGGGCGCAGTAAGAGAGTTTTGGTTTTAATTTTTGCGCTCTTATAGCTCCTTCCTCGCCCTTACTGTCTGTATCGTCGACGTGACTTTAGTTAATTCTCACAAGCGATTTAGTTTAGCATTGTGATGTGTATTTGGTTTTAATTCGATATAAACTGCGACCCAGAAACGTCAAGTAAAATGTAAATATAATAAATCGATACGTGTTTCTGTCGTGTACGGAGTTACTTAGATGCATTTTACCGTATTGTTGCGAACTGCCAAAACTATTGTAATAATTTTGTAGCTAATACATACGCGGGCACATTCACTAGCCGAACAATTTGTACAATAATGCACCTTAAAATAAGCATGTTTAATGTGAACTAAATTCTTGAACTATTTTTAATTTGTGATCAGAATTAATTTTTGTTTGATTTTCAGTGTAATTATTCTGTACATAGGTCTGTACGCGCGATGTAGGCGTGTGTGTGTGTCCGGGTGTGTGTGTGTGTAGTGCGAGCGTGGGACGTAGGTGTGGCCTGCGCTCGCGTCACTTGTAACAATAAACTACTGCATAATTACGACACGAGTTTTTATTACTGTCACCTTAAATATCCCTTACCATAATAGGCTATTCATCGAGACTAGTTAATAGAGCGCTAGCTCCCATACTAAATGCTACTGCGCGCGTTGCTACGCCACCTGTCGAAAATTGGGGGTACCAACTCAGACTTAGAACACATTTGATTAGCTTGAAAAAGGTTATAATGACGCAACCGTATAAGATAGATCCATGCCGTCAAGGAATTCAGATACGCAACGAAATCTCTCAAAAAGGAATATTATTTCCCGTTTTTGTTACGTTCTTCATTCATGCTCAGCTCCTGTTGATAATAGGGTAACTTTGTATAGCCTTCCTCAATAAATGGACTATCCCACAAAAAAAAATCTTTCAATTCGAACCACTTGTAGTTTCTGAGATTATCGTGTTCAAACAAATTGTTGAGCTTTATAATATTAGTATAGATCTAAACGAGTGTATAGAATAAACCGCCCACTAAATGCCGCTGGGACTCGGTACCTTCTCTCTCTCTCTCTCTCGAGGGAGTCAAGGTCATATTCCACCACGCTGGCCCAATGCGGGTTGATGGATGACGTACGAGTATGACCTCGAAAGATTCTAGGTGCATATCAGTTACGAGCTACCCCACAATGTTTTCCTTCACCGTTATCAGCATTACGCACATAATTTCGAAAAGACAGTAGCGCGTGGTATTCAAACGAGTGTATATACTAACTTATTTATTAATACCTGATCCCGTAAATGTTGCCATATAAATTACCAACCAATGAAATTATGCATAATTTCCTGTAAGATACTAGGATTCATCTGCAGTGGTAATTGCATTGCAGTACACCTGAGAAAGAATCACATCTCTGCCAGTTATTCTTCCGTGAAACAACAACGTGAAGACTTTTCTGTGTTCCGGGTTGAAGGGGATGTTTGTAGAGAAATTACTGGGCTAAGAGTTAGATTTAATCTTAGTAGGTATATCTCTGGGTGTAGAACGCAGTGCGGGGTCAGACAGTGTTTTGATATTTGTATAGCTTTGTGGCACTCTGCTGTTATGAGTTGGCTATGTAGGAATATATGACAGGTACCAGTCGGCACTAACGCGAAGTCCTTGGTTTTGTTCGTTCGAGAGCCAGAGCCTTTTTCCATTTTCTAGGAAATAAATTAATATCTCTTGAACTAATCTAGTTATTATTTTGTTATATAAATATATAGTATTATGTTAATGCAAATTCCGGCACAAATAATTTACTGTATCTGTATACAAAAAACCAAGACAGTGTGGTCTAACCGTTTTCGAAATATAGCAATCGCCAAAACGTTCGCCCAACAAAAAACGACATATCACTGAAATCTTAAGAGGCACAAATCTGGCTTTCACGGCACATTTATACCCGCATTTAAGCTATCTTTTTGCATATTTTATATCCAGCTAACCCCATAAATTATTATTTTTTTTGCTGGGCGAACGTTCGTGCAGCGGAATCACTATTTCTTAAATAAATCGGAAACTTTTGGAGGCACAAATTCAAAATTTCGGGCACATTTACACGAGATAGGGCACTAATTATTATCTGCATCACTCAATTCTTGAAAGGCGGTACTTTTTTGCTGGGCGTACGCACACAAGTCCGGGTACACTTTTGTTCAGTGAAAACGTCTTTAGGCGCGCCTAGACAAATTTTTCGTGGGGTGTAAATTGATTTCTAGCGTCACGCTCGGGTATGATAAGAAATCTTCGGGTAAACTCGGGACCTTGGCGATTGGGCATCTAGAAATGCGTCAGCCAATGGGAAATGCTGAAAGGGCGTGGCCTCGCCATCATGGCATGGCCATCTAGAAATGTGTGAACCAATGGGAAATGCTGACGCGTTTCTAGATGGCCATGCCATGATGGCGAGGCCACGCCCTCCGGTTACACCCGTGTAGTTTCCAAGGTAAGCTATCAAATTCTGAGGTATAAGTTTTCACTTCTATCGGCAGTTCCTATGACTGCCAATTTTTTTTTATAGTAGGTATAGCCGCAAACAAGTTCACCCAATGAAGTTGGCTGCGCAGAAACCTTTTTAAGGTCTTTTTGGTGCAAGTGTACATGCGCGAACTTTCCCCTTCCACGTCAATTTTGGGTCAACTTGTTTGCCGGCTACTATACCTCTAGGTTTAGGGTGACGAGAAGAGCAGGAATGTGCCTTATGATAAGCAACATGCCTGCCACATAAAAACACAGTGACACGCAGCTATTGGAACACGAAGAGACATCGTTACCTAGCACTGTACTGCGCTCGGCAGATATATAAGATGTCTAATATGATCTTTATGCTCTGTAATTTCACTGGAAACATTTCCCTACAGCAATGTTTGGACATAATTGCTTGGCGGTAGCAGGGCCGGATTTAGGGGAGGGCAAACGGGGTATATGCCCCGGGGCCTCCACAATAGACACTTTGGAAAAAAAATCAAATTTCGACAGTACCTAAACATCTTTTACGTTAACTTTACACCATTTGTAGTCCTTGGGGGTTGTGGGTTTCTTTCCCAGGCGGAGTTGTGGTTTGGTTACTAGGTATTCTTACTCGAACTCGTTTTTCTTAAAATATCTAGCTTCAAATGGCCTCTATTCTATATTACCTACCGGACTTTAGGTCGGCAAAATACAATCGATGTACTTATCACTTTGTTTGTATCGCTTTTGTCTTATCTATACTTCTATACTAATATTATAAAGCTGAAGAGTTTGTTTGTTTGTATGTTTGTATGTTTGTTTGAACGCAAGGATCTCTGGAACTACTGGTCCGAATTGAACGATTCTTTCTTTGTAGGATAGTCCATTTATCGAGGAAGGCTATAGGCTATTAACATTACGCTACTATCAACAGGAGCAGGAATGAAAAATGTAACAAAAACGGGAAAAAATATTGCTTTTTGAGAGCTTTCGTTGCGTGACAGTATATGTCATATTTTAAAGGTTGCGTCATTAGAACCCAAAGTAACCGAATTTGTTCAAAATTTGAATTGGTACGATCGATTTTCGATAGATGGCGTAGCAACGCGCGCGCGTTCAGCTAGTAAGAATAATAATTTGGCTGATGATTTAGTTAGGTACCTATTTGGGCATTTTCATAAAAATTTAGGTATTACCCGCCTTGGTACTTGGTAGGTACTTTCCGGAACATTCCGTTTTGTGATCGGATTTTGCACCAAATTTGTTTTACAATTGTACCAAAGTTGTTGTCTGCTTATCTCTCTGACTGTCTGTATGTTTGTTTCAAAACAAATGTTACTAGTGTAAAACAGATTTGGTATAACATCCGATCACAAAGTGGAATGTTTCGAAAAGTGACAAGTGCAAGAGAGGTATAGGTACCTAAATTTTTGTGGAAAATGCCCATTTATTTTAAAAAAATCTGATCTGAAATATTTAGATAATAATACCAGTTGGTCGCTTTAGGACAGATTCGCTTTACGGCAGAATTGCTTTATGACAGATTCGCTTTACGACGCTTTTAAAATAGTGCCTAAGTAAAAAGGTATAGATTCAAACACGAGAGGTATAGACGTTCTTTAAATCTATATTAAGAGAGCGCCTAATGCCAGGAAAAAAACCGTTTTCACCCGCGCGACGCGTTTCTTAACGCGATATACATAAAGTCGAGAATAGCATGACACAGTTTGGAGGAGCAATCAATATTAAATCGGGAGTCCATTTTTGACCAAGTTTTATTAAATTACTCCATAATTAAACATAAATTTAAAAAAGTGTTCGGTTACTTTACTAAAACGTACGATTAGGAATTTTATTACCAAAAAATAATGTGGGGTCATCGCTGATAATTTCGAGTACTCGAATTAAAACGGGTTTTTTCGGTGTCTTTTTATTTTTTTATTGTAAAAAACTCTGATCTATTTTTAAAATTCTATTCGGTTATTGTGCTTCTTCTTGATTGTACCCACACGTCAATATTTTTTTTGTCTTAGTTTTTAGTTTCTTTACTTCAGTGAGCGGCGTCGAAAATGTCCTTTTTTCGTTTTCTGGCACTAGGCGCCCTCTATTCATGGAAACGTTTTAGCAGATTTTTTAATCCTAACATTTCTGTTGCCCTGGTACCTTCTTTTCAATTTATATTATGTATAATTGACCCGACCGGTAACAGTTCCTAAGTATCTAAAGCAAGTAAAATAGTACATTATAAGCACATCGTATCGCCGTTATTCACGCGGAGTCAATTTAGATTTATGAGGGAAATAAAATACCTAAAGACAGATCGCAAACTTATCATTCCGTGGCCAGGGTTCTGATAACTGTCTGTCACAAACATGTAATCTGTCCACTCAAATGTAAACTACGGCTTTGTAAGGTCAGTTCTGATTTTACTTACTCTGGATGCAGTGTGTGTGTGTCGCTAAAAATATGGTGAATTACGGATATCTTGGACTGGTTGTTTTGTTTGGTAAGTTTTTTGAAATTTGTATTAATGTTATGGATACCTATGATGTAGATATAGGTACATAAAATGTTATGTTTCAAAAATTAGCTAGAAACAGTTAAAATATACAACTACTGTCAACTAACGAACTCTTCATAGACACCTACAGAATAATAGACATCATGTTTATCAAAACAAGTTGTAGTTTAGCAGGGCAGGGACAAGGACATAAATATACAGTTTATAAGTAGATACGGGGCTTAATCACGATATAATTAATTCTTAAATTACATTATGTGTTCAAATCCCGAAAGCATAAAAACAATATTGAAAGCCATGACTTGTCATTTGCCAATTTGCACTTGGCTATCGTGGTAGATTTTCGCCTTGACTCTTCTTTCCTTGAGAAAGAAGGCTCTGAGTCCCAGCAGAGAGAACATAAACAGTGGCCTGTTTATATGTTTATCGTAGGTATCTACTAAAATTATAAACGTGAAGGTTTGTGTGTATGTATGGTTGTTCGTTACTCTTTCATGCAAAAACTGCTGAAGGGATGTGGATGAAATTTACAAGTCTCGAATAACACTAACTGTTTTTTAAACCCGGAAAATAACAGAATCCGGAATTACGCGGGTGAAACAGTGGGGCGCTGCTAGTGCTGTAGGTATATTATGATTAAAGAAACGAATTAGCCCGTCATTTCTTTTTATTCAAAAACATTCTAGGTTCACATAATTTTTCTATTGTTTCACAAACAAAACATACAAAGATTCAGTTTAGAAGTTTCTAGTGACGTCACTTCATTATACAATTTTTACGAAGACGTGATGTCACAACCCCGGAAGTTTGATGATCTCTGATATCTGTGTCCCTGCTCAATAATTTGATAAAACCAAAAATATGAGTCTCGTATTTTTCCCAGTCTACCTGACGGACTATTTTTTTTTAAATAAATAGTGACAAGACGAGCAGGACATGTGCCTGATGGTAAGCAACATGCCTGCCACATGACAGGACAGTGACACGCAGCTATTGGAATATGAAGAGTCCAAATAATTACCTAGCACTGCACTGCGCTCGTCACCCAGAGATCTAAGATGTTGTATTTCTAAGCCCCGTAATTTATCTAGAAACATTGCCCTTCAAACCGGAACACAGTAATGTTTGCACATTACTGCTTGGCGGTAGTATAACTGGCAAAGGTGTGGTACTTTCCCAGGCGGACACTGCTAAGAGTCCTACCACTACTCATTAATTAGAATGGTATTTTTATGACCCAATAATTATCCCGACAATGATGGATTTCAGTATCGATATCGTGCAGTCCTCCCAGCGTCACCAAGCGATACCGACCGGACTACCAGTACGACCCGCGGACCGACGCCTTCTACAAGCTGCACATAGAGGCACGGCGAGGAGACAGAATAAAGACTGTAAGATATATTTCTATGAAACCTGGTGATATACAGTAAAAACTCCTTATTCGCGTTCCATAAATATGCTGCGAATACAGAAACCGTGAATATTATGCATTATGTTAGAAGGTATGGTATGGGATTATATTATTTTGTCACCTAGGAAAGTAACCCCACGTTCCTAGGTAACAAAATAAATAAATACAAAATAAAAAAAATAATTTAATTGAAAATATTGACCAAATTGATTAATCAGACTTAGGCAATGGTTTAAAGAATTTCGTATTTTTTTCTTGTTTGGCAGTTAGTGTCATGTGTTGTGGTGGCAGCCCTGCGATTTCTTAAGACCAAATGTATTGTGGGTGGAAGGAGATCTCCTCACCCCCTAATAAGACGGTCATTGGGAAATGAGGAGATCTCCCGAGGAGACCCGTAATTTCTTCAGTCTTCTCGTGACCACGGCGCGGCGGTTGTAGAGTTGTCAAAATGTACTTAAATAATAATTTAGATCGTGGTTAAGTCCCGTGTTATGCTTATAATGTGAGTTCAAATCGCAAGGGTTTTAAAAACTATTTGTTAGATATTTTATTACACAGGTAAGTAGCTATAAATAGGACAGTTTTACATTCCATACAGTTGGCAGCAAATATACCTGAACTAGTCAGTTTTGATGACAAACTCGATCATCTATCTACACTTGAAAAATACCCACAAATGCAGGCAGAATTTGACCACTTCACAAATTGTAAAATGCAGAAAACGTACCTAAATAAAGGATAATATAAAAAAAACATGGACCGTGGAATCCGTGGAGACTACTTTAAGGAAAAAATAATAATTGGACGTTCTAACCATTACGGTTACCGCGGCTAAACAGGTATACTATTTATTTATTTTAGATACGAATTGCAAAGGAAACTCAGTACGGCGCTGTTTTGCAAAGTTTCAAACTAAACTGAAATGTTAGACACTCTCGTGACACGATTGCAACACACCAGCCAAAAAAACGAGAGACACTAGTATTGTATTATTAATTACTAAATAAATGTATCTATCGCTACTCTGCTGTATGTGTTGCTAATTAAAACATATTCCAACCACTGTGTGTTTGCTGTAACACCATGTTTTAAATTACAGGTGTGTGCCGTGGAGGGAACATTACCTATGGTGGCTCAGGCACACGAGGACCTAATACAAGCCCATGGCATGCTGAAGAGATTCCCCGATTTGGGTCAACACGTGTGGGTCAGCTCTGTCACAGAATCCAACGAGTCTGAAGAAGAACCAGCTATAATTAACCGTAATATATCTTATATCATTAGCAGCCTTTTAGTCACCGCTAGTGGTCTACTTTTTAAGTTTAATCTGTGTTGTAGACTCTCCTTTTTTTAGTGAGTTTTGCTCTTAACCGCAACCTTGTCTGATGTTAAGGGATGGTACGGTATATTTCAGAGTGCATTCTGCCCTAGAAGAAAGCGATTCACACTAGATTATAATCGCTTAGATTGTATCCACTCGACCAACGTATTTCAAAGTTTATATAGTTTGTTACGTAAATTAAGTCAAATCTCTTCGATGGAGTGTTTGGAAAGTCAACTGTAAACCGAAGTCGTCGCTTCTGTTTTCGATCTACGAAAATTCCGTTAGTTTCCAGAGAAATTACAGGGCTTAGAGATATAACATCTTAGATCTCTGGGTGACGAGCGCTGTGCAGTGCTAGGTGATGATTTGGACTCTTCATGTTCCTATAGCTGCGTGTCACTGTGCTGTCATGTGGCAGGTATGTTGCTTACCATCAGGTACGTGTCCTGTTCGTCTTGTCACTCTTTATTTAAAAAAAAAAGTTACAGTCTGCAAAGACAATGCCTAATTTTATTATTTCTGGTACGACCATCTGAAAAACAAAGTTGGTAACACTGGTCACGGGCAGTTTTGACGCGTCTCTTCCGTATTTTTTTGTATGGTGTTTCAATTTTTTTTTCAGTTCGGCCGCAAAAATGAATTTGAGGCAATTTGAAAAATTGGGTGTTATTCAGAACTAATAAAAAATAAAAAATAGGGATTCTCAAAAAGAGAGATCATTTTGGAGGGACTATCTTCCTGTCTGGTGATCTAAATTGAGATATTATTTATTTTGCTCCGCGACTCACCAGCCAGTTCGAAACGCGGGCGCGGTTTGAAACCGCGCCGTGAAAATTGGCCCAATTTAATTTAATTTAAGCTTACCTAATGTAGCGAGCCGAGCCCAAAGGTGCAATATTATCAAATCTCATTCGCACTATCCGTTAAACATCGTTCAAAGAAACTCTTCACCTTTCTAAATTGGTACAGACGACAACGTTAAGCTTTGGTTTGGTGATCATGACGCACAACGCTGCGGTATGCGGTATGCGTTGCCGGACACTCAATCATTTGAAAAACGTCGAGTATGTTCTCTTGTTCCGTCGCAGTATGCGTCAGCGGCGAGGGGCAAGCGCGGGGAGGTGGGGAGGTGTACTCCCGCACAGCGCGGCGTCATTCTCGGTTCAACGCTGCGGTGTGCGGTGTGCGTCACGGGCCAATATGGAATTTTTCGAAGACAATTTAATAGAATTAGTTCGCAACTATCCTTCTTTATATAAAAATAAAGACAAAAAACATAAAAGTTTGATAGAAATTTACAAGTTTGATAAAAAATTACAGAAAAATTGTTCATGTTCACGTCTACCTTGGTAGCTGCGGCAAAATCAACTGACCACCTCTCCGCAGGGACGCTAAATGCTGCGTCGTGACGCTGCGTTGCGGCGCACACCGCAGCGTTGTGCGTCATGATCACCAGACCAAAGCTTTACACCGCCAACTCGTTTAATTTCAAGCAACATCCGGTACGATCCACGAAGTGTTCTGATGAGTAATATATAAAACCTTGAATTAAAGTCACCTGAAAATGTTCATCACAGAAGACCCATTACTATAATTACTATAACACATTATTTCATAGTGTTTTATTTTTGTGTTTCGAGCAGTCTAGCATAAAATGCTAAATATATGGGCAGTCTTGTAAGGAATCCTTGACACAGCCGGTGCGAGCTTCTATTAGTGAGCATGGCATCAGAATTTTGAAATACTTGGTCTTAGTCAGGTCATTTCAACCCCACTCCAGTGTTCGTAAGTCATATTAAGCCACAGATTGATGTGGGTATGGAAGTATGATTTCCTTGCCGATTGAACCATTTCACGTATTTAGATGAAAGTTGACATTAATTACCACATTGAGAAAATTCCAAAATTCACAGAGAAAAAGAGGTACGAGTAATACGAGTACAATTTATCCTAATATTATAAGTATTTATTTGTTTGAATGCTCTAACCTCCGAAACTACTGGACCGATTTAAAATTATTTCATCGTTGGATATGTACGTGATCCCTGGGGGCTATATTTTATCTGTCCCTTGGTTGAAGCCGGGGCGGACCGCTAGTTAATTGATAACTTTTGAGGACTAGTGGACGTGGTCTTGATTTTATTTTTAGCTTCACTTGTAACTATGTATGTAAGAAAATCTTCGAATCTTAATTTGACACACTTCCCTGGTTTTCGATTAGAATTAAATTTTGCACACGCTCTGAGTTTTGATGACAATACATCACTAGCTAAGAAACGTCATTACGAATCCAATATGGCGGCCACCCCAAGATGGCGGACTGGCTGTTTGAAATCCACCCCCATGACATGGGTCTAAAATTAAAGAGCTTGCTGCTGGCAGCAAGTCTAGTCAAGTGACAATTTTTTTTCGTATTCCTGGGAATACGAAAAAAAAATAGTCACTAGATAGGCTATATGAAATGCACCCTCATGATATGGGTATTAAATGAAAGGGAATTGATGAATGGGATACGAAAAAACTAATATTTTGGAAATTTTAGTCCGTGCTAAAAGCGTGTTTTTTTAGTTTTAAACTATTATTGATGGATGTTTTTGTTTTTTTGACGATTCTAGTGTCAGAAGAACACACAGATACGCAGGAAGAAGACGAATTTTATTCGGACTCCTCAACGACGGACGCGACTCGATGCATCGCCCTGACTCGCGCCGGGAGCACGGTGCAGCTACCCTGCGGTCGGTCCCTGCCTTTCGTCTGCAAAGTGGAAGCCAAAGACGCTCCATACGATCCTCATTGTGACGTATACGCTACTAGTAAGCTTCATTTGTTTTTTTTTTGTAAATAGTGACGAGCCGAGCAGGACATGTGCCTGATGGTAAGCAACATGCCTGCCACATAACAGCTCAGAGACACGCAGCTATTGGAACGTGAAGAGTCCAAATCATTACCTAGCACTGCACTGCGCTTGTCACCCAGAGATCTAAGATGTTATATCTCTAAGCCCTGTAATTTCTCTGGAAACATTGCCTTTCAAACCGGAACACAGTCATGTTTGTACATTACCGCTAGGCGGCAGAATAACTGGCAAAGGTGTGGTACTTCCTCAGGCGGACTCTGCCAAGAGTCCTACCACTACAATAATTTCAGTTGTAAAGACTAAAATATAGGTATAGAGTATAGACATAAGTATTGGTATCTATAAATCAAAACAGTCATATAGTTTTGGTAACAATGCAACGGTTTTATTTAACCTAAACGCATCATACAGCAAGCACTGCAGTCGGTCGCTGCCCTTCGTCTGCAAAGTGGAAGCCAAAGACGCACCATACGATCCTCATTGTGACGTATACGCTACTAGGTAGTAAGCTTAAATTATTTTTATTATAATTAATTTAAAGTTTTTTTTTCACGATTATAGGTTCACACTTGACCGCCATCTCACCTGATGTTAAGTGACGATGCGGTCTACTATGATAGATAGATAGACAGAAACTCTTTATTGTGACACAAACAACTTAAAGTATTATAGTAATAAATAATAATAATAAATATTGGTGGACAATTCACACACAACACCATCTGACCCCAAACTAAGCAAAGCTTGTGTGATGGCGGCCAGATAGCTGCTATAATACTTATATGGTTTTAAATACATACTTATTATACATAGAAACACCCAGACACAGTGCAAACATTTGAATTCATCACACAAATATTTATAGAGAAACACTTATTAACTAGCGCCACAAATGGCGGCCTTATTGCTGAAAGTAATCTCTTCCAGGCAACCAGCATGGAGCGTATTTACCTCCAGATTATAATACAACTATTCTCTTAGGAAAAATACGGGAATGGGAACAACGCGGGTAAAACCACGGGGTGTTGCTAGTTAAGTCCACATTTTTCAATAAAAACGTGTGTTAAACTTAGAAACAAAATCCTCATATTTATTCTTTCTTTTTTCCAATTCAAATACCTACACCGTTTATTTCCTTTGAGACTACCGCTTGGCACTACTGATAGAGTGATGGGAAATGTTACTATCCTGTGCACTACAGCTCTTATTGGCTGATGAGACGCCTACTGTAAAATTTCCCGTGGAATACCTCATTACCCGTGGCACTTGAAAGTTTTCAAAAAATAAAAAGCCCGTTCAGACTTTCTAGAAAGACTGTTAAGGGAACAAAACTAAACTGATAGATTTCAAGTGTATAAAACCAATACTCCAGGTTAATTTCTAATTCCAGATTACCAGTACAATAGTACAGTGGGTAGTTGCTACAGCATCCGTCGTTGGGTGGCCTCCTGGGATGAGGCGTACGCCGAATGCCGCTCCGAAGGGGCTCATCTGGTGGTCCTCAACTCAGACGCAGAGATGGAAGTGGTGAAGACCCTGATGCAGAACACTCCCCGCGTCAGGGGCGCCAGAAACCCTTGGTACTATTACGCAGGCTTTAGAGCGAACAAGCCGGTTGGAAATGAGGAAATAGTCTACAGAACGATATTTAGTAAGTTATCTTTACAACGTTTAAAATGTTTTGAACAATATTGAGTTCGCGGGTTTCAATTCTGATTGCACCTCTGAGCGTTTTTCGAAGTATTTAGAATTTGTCGTCACTATTATTGGCTTTAAGTTAGCGCTGGTCTAGTGGGGAGAACGGTGCCCCCGGGTTCAAATCCTACGCGCACCACTGTCTTTTCGAAGTCATGTGCGTAATGCCGCTAAAGCGGATACCTAAGTGGCGGACACATCTGCCGACGTTAAATAGGTACGTACTACAGGCAAGCAAATCACCCAGTCTACGCGTAGAGGGAAGGATCTGCTTATGACATCTGTTGTAGACGAATCTGTCTACGGGTAGAACATAACACAGGACTTGCATATAGGTAAGCATAAAATATAAGGGTCTAAATTATTATTGAAGTGAAAACTTCTTTAGGCACGCCTAGACAGATATTTCGTGGGCTGTGAATTAGATTCTAGCGTCACGCTCGGATATGATAAGAAATCTTCGGGTAAACGCGGGACCATGGCTATTGGCCATTTAGAAATGCGTCAGCCAATGGGAAATGCTGAAAGGGCGTGGCCTGGGCATCATGGCATGACCATCTAGATATGCGTCAGCATTTCCTATTGGCTGATGCAATTCTAGATGGCCATGGCATGATGCCGAGGCCACGCCCTTTCAGCATTTCCCATTGGCTGACGCATTGCATCAATTGCATCAGCCAATAGGAAATGCTGACGCATATCTAGATGGTCATGCCATGATGCCCAGGCCACGCCCTCCGGTTACACCCGGTGTAGTTTAGTTTACAAAGTAAGCTATCAAATTCTGAGTTATAAGTTTTCACTTCTATCGGCAGTTCCTATGACTGCCAATTTTTTTGATTATCTCGACGTTTTGATAGCGCTACAACCACCGTGGTTCTGAGAAGACTGACTATGTCATATGTTTGCATATTTTCTTTGTCTTTTTCCAGAGCAGATGCTGTCGGTCAGTGATTATGTCATAATATAATTATGTTATAATATTATCTCCACTTTTTGATAGCGCTACAGCCGCCGAGACCCGCCGTTACGAGAAGATTGACTACGTCATATGTTAACATATTTTCTATGTTTTTTTCCAGACCAGACTCTATCGGAGGCGGGGTACGCCGGCTGGTCCCCCGGGGAGCCCAACAACCTGCGCGGCATGGAGCTCTGCGGCACGCTGCTCTCCTCCGACGGCAAGCTGAACGACGCCACGTGCTATCACTTGTATGCGTTCATTTGCGAGAAAGAAATAAATCAGTCGTAACAATTATGTGTTTTGTTTAAGTGCTACATAGATTAATAACGCCTAGATCGGTAATCTTCAAACAGATGCTTCATCTTTATGCAGTTGTCCCACCGCCGACGAGAAAACGAGTAACTATCGACTATTTTCTCGCTCAAGAAACTTACAATAGATATACATTCCGTGTTAATAAAAGAGATGCATTTACAAATAGTTGATCGCTGGCTGTTCACACTGCCGGCGAGCATTCGCTACACTAATTTGTCGCTGAGCGACAAGAGCTATGAAAGATAACACTCGCTCAGGGATAGGTACTCGCTAAGCGATTAGAACACGCCGAGAGAGCAACCAGCGGTCATTTCTGTACAGTGCGGATCTGAAAGATGCGAGTTATCGCTCACCTCACTCGCGCACACGCTTATAACTATAACCGAGCTACACAACTATCGGAACTAAGCACTCGCTCCCCACGGCTCGCCAACTCGTTTCTAATTCTAGTTCTACTCGTTCCTCGTTCATCGTTGCCGGTGAGACGACTGTCTAAGTGATTCAAAACGCAGATTGATGTCAACGTAAGCATTATGTACCTACTGAAGTTCGCCAAACAAAACGTTAATGTCGTGGAGTATGTACACTGAAGTACCAGACAAACCATTACAATGTTTTTTATTGTCGGAGATGCATGCGCTAGCGCTTGACCCAGGCGCGGTCCCAGCCTCGAATTTTGGAGGGGGTCACCAGTACATAGCCTCCGATTTGGGGGGGGGGGGGGGGGTCACGAGTAGAAATACGATAAATCTAGTAAAAAAAGACTTTGCTATCAGTGCCCCACAATTTTACCCGCATAGTTGACGTTCCAGTTGTTTTCCCGCGTTAAAAAACAGTCTAAATACTATTAGATATTTTGAATTTTCGTAGGTTTTTAATTTAACTTATACGATTTTGGGGGGGATTGGGGGGCGATTTGGAGGGCGATTTTGGGGCCCCTGTGACCCCTCGGACCGCGCATGGGTTGACCTTGACAACTGATGGTAGTTTTGAACGGACTAAGCCAATATGGCTCAGTATTATTTGCTTCACTTGTCTTGCGCTGACCTGGTTTGTAGGCATTATTATTCTATGAAGTTCTATATTTCCAGAGAAATTTTAGGACAAAGAGTTATTTTGTTTTGTGTTTATTTTTAATGAACAGCGCAGTATCTGCATGTAAGTTTGCACTTGAGCCCTAAAATACAAGTCTTACACTTAGTTTGGGGCTCACTGAATAAATAATCATTGTAACGTATGTACACATTGTAATTTAAATGTAAAACGTATTATCTAGATTCATATTCGACGTGGAAAGAAATTATTATATTCTAAAGGGATATAGGTTCACTAATGTTTCACAAACATTTTTTGACAAAACATCACTTTAAAACCAACTAATCGTATAATGCTCATTGCAAAAACTTTACAATACAAAAATGTTTAATTTTACAAACAACGTTTCGGATGATATTTATTTTAAAAATACCTTACATTAACAAATGTTTTATTTTACAAATTACATTTTAAAACCAATTGCATGGCAAACGTTTCACTTAGACAATGTATCGAATGACATTTTGTTTTTTGTCCATTTTTCATTTCATAAATTATTATTTTTACAAATTTAACACTTACCAAAATTGAATTTAAAACAAATATTTTAAAAGTACCCGATACATTGTCTATTCTGATTTGGTTCTGTCATTTACTTTTGACTATTAGGGTCTACCACTGAGATTTGACTCCGGGTGGACTCCCGCCAGAAGCTCTGCGGTCAGCCCTGAGTGTCGCTTCTCTATTATCGGCCTGCGCTCCACTACGGAGGTCGCCGGCTCGCTTCGCTCGCCACCTCCCCCCTTCGCTGCGCTTGGCCTCGCATGGCTCGCTCCACTCAGGACCTCCCTTAAGCTTCTGGCTCTCCCGCATTTTTATATACACTCTAGGGGTAGTAGCGACAAGACTAGGTGGAGTCGGGGTGCTCCGAGTCGGATTTGGGTCCTAAGTAACCTAATCGTACCGGTGTGGTTACTTAGATATTCAAAAATTACAATCAAGTTTTTATGGAATTTAATAAATGTTTGTATTATAAATTGAGTTGTTTGCCAAATAACACATTGTAAAGTAAAAATTTGTCAAGCGTTGCTTTGTTTTTAAGCATTTGGTATTTAACAAAAATGTTAAAAGAATCATTTGTCATATATTACGTTATAGAATGAATGTTTGTCAAATAATTAGTTTGAGATATAACCAATTTGTTAAATATTTTTTTGTATAATTAATCATTTCACTACCCGTGAGTTTGTCTAACATTGGTTATCACATGTCGGTTTGTGAAAAAAAGTTTATTAAAAGAACGGATACCAGGGATATATTATCTAATTTCTCTGGATGACAAGGGATGTGCAATTGTCTGGTTTGTTACTCACCATCAGGCGCACTCTTTGCTATAAAAATAATTATATTTTCTCTGAAATAAACAAAACCAATTAGAATTAAACTCAATTTACTTACAAGTAGGCTCATAGGCAATGCCACCCTCGTGCGAAAAAGACTGCAAAGTCTTGAACATCGCCGAAAAATTGCTAGCTTATCGGTTTTTTATCGGATACACTTCGGAGAGTGTGCGACTGATTTGCACGATCTGATACCACCTTGCCCTTTTTCTATCGGAATGCTCGCAGCTCGAAAAAGCGACATCGATTCATGGTTGATGTTCCAAAAACACGAACGAAGAGATTTGACTCTACTTTTGTGATAAGAACGTCAAGACTGTGGAATACGTTGCCTGAGTGGGTATTTCCCGTTAGTTATATAATCTTTGTGTCTTCAAATCGAGAATGAATCGGTTTTTTCTAGGTAAACACGCTCCATCGTAGACCGCATCGTCGCTTAACATCGGGTGAGATGGCGGTCAAGTGTAAACCTATAAAAGTTTAAAAAAAAAAAAGTGAGCTTAAATGTCTTCATTTTTGTGAAATCAAATAAATACACTGCTGACACTGAGACACCGAGGTAGGACAAATGCGTTATCGAGGGAAGCTAATTAAAGATATTTGTTGAACTTTAAAAAACTACTATACCGATTTCGATTAAAATATGAATATACAGGACCACCTTTGAAGTATGGTCTACCAAGCAAAAAAAATTGGCAGTCATAGGAAATGACGATAGAAATGAAAACTTATAACTCAGAATTTGATAGCTTACCTTGGATACTACGCGGGTGTAACCCAAGGGCGTGGCTATGATCATGGCCATGGTCAGTTTACCCGAAGATTATCATCCCGAGCGCGACGCTAGAATTCAATTCACAGCCCACGAAAAATCTGTCTCTGGTGCGCCAAAAGAAGTTATCACTTGAAAAGAAGTTTTCACTTCGATAAATAATCATCAAACTCGATTCACCTGAGCTATCGCACAACATATTACATAAAAATCATACAACCAAACTTAGAGCTTTTTTATAATATAGAGTGACGAGACGAGATCTATCTAACTAATCTATGTCCTGTAATTTCACTGGAAACATAGGCCTTCAAACCGGAACGCAGTGACGTTTGCATATTACTGCCTTGCGGTAGAATAACTGGCAAAGGTGTAGTACTTCCCCGGACGGACTCTGAATCCTACCACTACAAAAGCTCCCACTTTTTTGAAACGATGAAAAAAAATGTTTGTCTGTAAAGTCGGGTTACTGACGTTAGTTGAACGTGACAACTTCAACTACGCCTTAGAGCGAGGTAACGCCGGCGGCGAGGTAACGGCGGTAACGTTACATGACGTCATGTTTTGCGGGCGTGCAGCCGGCTTCATCGAATTATAAGACGTTGTCACGTCAAAAAAAAGAATAGGTAGGTGCAGAAATTTTCGACGTAGATGTCGTCAAACGTACAATGTTAATCATGTGATGATGGCTCGGGTTTTTTTATAAAACAGATATAATTTGTTTATTTGCGTACATTTATCAAATTGAGGATTTTCCCGATAGTGTTGTTTATATTATTCAGTTTGTCATGTTTTTGTTTTTAATTAAGTAAGTGTACGCCAGGGAGGGATGTAGGACGTGTGTTTAAAGGGGCGAAATGCCCTAGCTTACGATGCCTTACTACTCAAAAGTGCTTTCCATAAATATACATTCTTAATCGACGTCAAAAAATAACGAATTTCTTGATTCGGATATATGTGTATTTTTGTGGACGTATACTCGCTAATACGTCCGTGATGGCATACGATAGCTGCGCCAATTGCGAATCGAACTTGATGGTTATTTTTTGTCGAAATCGGTGAGGTACTTCTTGATATAAATAAATAAATAAATATTGGTGGACAATTCACACACACCATCTGACCCCAAACTAAGCAAAGCTTGTGTGATGGCGGCCAGATAGCTGATGTAATACTTATGTAATTTTAAATACATACTTATTATACATTGAAACACCCAGACACAGTGCAAACATTTGAATTCATCACACAAATATTTGCACTGGGTGGGAATCGAACCCACGACCCTCGGCTTCGCAGGCAGAGCTACTACCAACTAAGCCACGAGGCCAGTCAAATATATCAAAGTCGATATATCAACAGAATACTAAATTTTGCTCAGCTTTATCTAGACAACGTCATCGAATAATTCACAAAAAATATCAAATTTTTGTCGAATCTATTGAGGTTAATTTTAAATCGAAGTTCATCAATCAGTTTTTGTTTTTTCGAAAAAAAAAACAATTATTTTTATTTTATTTAAAAAAAAAAAAAAAAAAAAAAAAAATATTAGTTATTAGTAATAGGTTTACCCCCACGAAACACATTCAATCGTCTTTTTAGATCTCGTCTGATGTCAAAAGGCGATTGAAAACGAAGCGTGATAACCCAGAAGAAACCGATTCACTATAGACTTGAAAATATCCAGATTATACCGATCAGGATATACCTACCTTATCAGGCACCGCATTACAAAGTTTAGACGTTCTGATCACGATCAGGGAGAAATAATTGGCTTCGAATTTGAATATCAACCATGAAACGATCTCGCTTTCTGGAGCTGCAAAGCATCCCGATAGAAAGAAGGGTGAGGTAGATCATGTAGGTATCATATAACTTCTCGCTATCAGTTGTTCCCCTTATTTTTCCGGAGTAAAAAGCCTATGTGTTCTTCCAGACTATAAACTATTTATGTTCCAAATTTCAGTCCGATCCGTTCAGACCACAGAAATCTAAATAATAAGGTAATAGAAATGGCATAACTCTCAAATTACTTGCAAAACGCTTGTCGCCACATTTCCCCTACCCCCGCGGTCATCACTACATGCGCGTACTATTCAAATACAGATCCACACACACAGCAACAGGTGCACATTATCAACCTGGGTCTGTGATTGCACCACACACATCCATAAACGCTTATCAGTGAACCTACTAATACATTGAAAAATAAACAATTTTTCACATATACGCTAGTGCTTGACAAAAATTAAAATATATCGATATTTCAAAGTACGGTCCAATTTTAACATTCGATAAAGGTAATTATTGATTTCATTAATTAGGTGTATTACACTACAACAAAGTCAATATGCCTACCTATAAAATAAGTGAGTCACATGGGGTATACTATTGTTTCGAAAACTGAACTATGTAATTCTGACACCACATGGGCTTAGGTATAGTTGAAGAACAAAGGTTGTTGTATATTTTGTACATCGAGCAACTCGATCTTCCGCGCAAGCACGGAAGGGAAGTAGCCTTAGCTAAAAATTATTGTTCAAATCTTTCTGTAATTTCTTGCGGGAGGGGAAAGTTGCACACTAGCGTAAAGCCGCACTATTACGTACAAAACATACCTGTACCGATCCATTGCCGACCATACTCACACAGCCAAATCACTAACACATAAAAAATAAAGCACCATTCACAAATCTAGCCCCGCCCTCAGTGTATTCCACGCCACAGTATATTATCAAACTCCATGGTCCACGCGGACTTGTACGTTGACAGAGGGGAAACGCTGTGTATGCCTACTCCCTTCCGTGTTGCTCGCTGATTTTGTAAGAAAACTAATAAAGTCTTAAAAATAAAAGCTTACAATAGATAAATACTACCTCAGTTATCTTAATATTTATTTTGCACGGACGAACAATCGCGCGTTATAGCCAGTATGTATATACTTTTGTTAATAATTAATGAATTATGAAGTAATGTTTACCGCGAATTAAAAGATTGTACGTACGGGTGTAATGTTAATTGCGTACAATTTTTTTATCGATTTATTATGTTACTTTATCGATAAAACTATGTAAAATTTAAAATAAAATTTTCATCGTTTATTTTTGGGCAAGTAAAATTGGACCGTCACAGCACTAACTCACAATCGCTACCTGCGGTTGTACCATGGAAGACTAGAGGTTATGACGATATCTTTAATTTTACATTACATTGCTGTTTATGCTTGTACCACTTTAGATGTTAATTAATGTATGCAGCAATGGTATGCAAAATGACGATCACACCAAAAATGTATAACTATCATAGTGAATCATTGGGCTCCGTTTATTTTATTAAAAAATACAATTAAAATAAAATAAAATACCTATCAGTGAAATGTAATCTCATTATTGGTATAATTGCAAGTTGTGGAAGAACTTCCACAGTTGTTTATGCTCCATAACACAAGTTTCAAAGATGATTCACGCCTGCCGGTTCGAACAAGACTAAACTACAATTCGAGCACTGGTGGCCTACAAGTCACCTGTGCGACGACAATGTCACGCGGTCATGCGACTTCTAGTACCTTATTATTTAGATTTCTGTGGTTCAGACGTTAGGATGTGATCAAACAAGATCAAGCAACAAACATTGAGATTTATAATAGGTATAAATAGTAGAATACAATAAAACATTTTGACTAAAACCTTGCACAACTGGTGAGAAAACCTCGAGTTTCAGCAATGAGAACAATAATTTTTTGGCCTGTTTTTTATATGCATTTTAATTAGGGATGAAGAAGCCGGAAGATATTTGTCTAAGCACTAACAATGCCCTGCGGTTTCACTCCCCTAGTTTTTTTTTCTATAATCTAACTGTTTTCCAAAAATCTTAACGTAACGACGTGATTGACCAAAAAAGATCCAAACATCTAAACCTTCAAACATTGACATTGATAATAAATATTTAGGATCGGATTTTGTAGCTTGCCCAAGCCGAATCCGCTTCTGATCACCATTTATTGCTCCTGTTATCTGGGTTGGTCAGGGTCTGATACTGTGACACTATGTAGGTATTTAATATTGTTTAGTTGTCCGCCAGAACACCTCGAGATACTCGTACGGAGTGCAGTGACTTTTATAAATTATGTATTACGCAGTTTGTATTTTGCATTTTTTATTTGGTAAGTGACATTCAGCTTAGTAAAATAACTGAAATATATGGATGGAAATAGTAAAGTATCATTTCCATCTATATCTGTAATTTGTTTTTATTACCTTGCCCGTAGAAATGGCTCAAAACTGATTAATATATTTACTTTACTTTGCGTTTTTTTGTGGTTTGCAATACAGATATTTTTTTTTGGTAAAATTTTGGAATAAATATTAAGTAGCTAACGAAATATTGCAAGCACAAGTTTATTATTGTAGAACAATTACCTGTAACTTTATTAATTAATAGCACTGTTGCATTAACAATGCGACATTAACTAATGAGTCTCGGTTATTTTCTAATATGGAAATGTTCAAATTTAAATTGATTTGAACCAAATTGTACCGAGAGATAACCCTAAAAACTATCTTATCAATTAGATCGTTTCGAAGCAATATTGTTAATCTTTCTTTAAAATCTTAACATCCTCTTTAAAATAACAAACACTTACATTCTACTTATATCCTATTAATATTATAAATGTCAATGTATGGATATTTAGGTGTTTGGATGTTTGTTGCTCAATCACGTCCTAACATATGAACGGATCGGACTGAAATTTGGAACACATATAGAGTATGGTCTGGAAAAACACATAGGCTACTTTTTATCCCGGAAAAACAACGGGAACGGAAACTAAGCGGGTAACACCGTGGGGCGCTGCTAGTATTATAAATGTCAATATATGGATGTTTGGATTTTTGGATGTTTGTTGCTCAATCACGTCCTAAAGTATGAATGGATCGGGTTGAAATTCGGAACACAGATAGATTATAGTCTGGAAGAACACATACTTTTTATCCCGGAAAAACAACGGGAACAACGGGAACGGGAAATACGCGGGTAACACCGCGGGGCGCTGCTAGTAATATATATGTGAAAGTGTTATTTAAATGTTTGTTGCTCAAGTGTGTCATGAAAAGCAGAGCTGAAAATAGTAACGGTAACGAACCGTAAAATAGACTGTGGAATGCCTGCATTCTTAACATTAGGCGAGAGAGTTATGCGAAAGCCTCTAAAAATCATACGAAAAACAAACTCAGACAGCATATTATATTCTGGAATTTTAAATAATAGAAATAATAATAAAACTTTTATTTGAGCCAAAAATAGTAGTTACAAAAATAATGTGATTAAAATAATGCTACATAAGTACTTAGTTTATTTGAGCCCTGGATTCCACACTAGGGGAAGTCCTGTGTTGTGAAATCCAGTGCCTTCCACAACTGCTATCGTAGAGGAAGATGCAACCCAGGCTGTTTGAAGGAGCGGGGTTGCATCTCCCCTAACATAAATCATTCATACATCATGAAATAAGGGTTACAGAGGTCTGATCAGTGTGTTTTGATTGAGGGTGTGTGTGAGGGTGAAGGAGGGTGTGTGTATGTCGAGGGTGAGGGTGTGTAGGTGTGTTTGAGGGCGTTTATGTGTGAGTGTGCAAGCAATCGTGAATGTCATTTTATGCGTTTAGGGAGGAGCGGGTGTTATAAAGAGTGTGCATAGAGAGGCCGCAGTGGATTATGTGGACGAGCGAGTGTACGTTGGTTGGTATTAGGAAATAACCTATTTATGTGTTTGTGGATATCTGGGTGTGCGTGACAGAGGGAATGCATGCTTTGTAGTATTCAGGGGTCTGGTCCCCTTAACGGTTATAATTAAAGCGCTAATAGATTTGGTTTTTTGTGGGGAGCAGACCCCTCGGGGTCAGATCATTATTTTAAGTACCTCCTCCGTTTGCGCGTAGTTTAGTGAGGATAGCCAGCATGAAAGTTTTCGCTTAGAAACGTATCGGGATGTTTCGAGGAGACTAAGGGACCTATCCAGTTTTTGGTATAAGTAGGGAGCTTTAAATTGGTATGATCTTTGAGCAAATGTAGTTCTGGTACGCGGTAGTTTCCAGGTATTTCGGCGACTGTTTGGTGTAAGAGAGTACAGAGCCGTTTTGTGAAATCGCAGCGTCACTGCTTGGATATAAAGCTGCCTTACTGTTAGGTGTTGCGTATCTTTGTACAGTTGCTCGGTAGGGTATAGCATCGGCTTTTTGTGGGCAATTTTGAGGATGAACCGTTGAGCACGCTCAAGTTTCAGGAATAGTATTTTAGTGGCAGATCCCCAACACACTATACAGTAGTTTAGTATAGATTGGCATAGAGCCTGGTATACAATGTTGAGTGTGTTTGGATCCGCCACCGAACCCATTTTTTTGAAAATGTGCGTCATCTTTTTAACTCGAGTGATGATGTTATTAATTTGCCACTCCCAGGTTAGATGGCTATCTATGATCACTCCTAGATAAGCCATGGTATTGGCCATGCCCTCTGGTTTCACCCATATAGTTTCTAAAGTGAGCTATCAAATTATGAGTTATAAGTTTTTACTTAAACCATTTTTTTTTCATTCATAACATAATCGTTTGAACCTGAATAAATTCTGTAGCATAAGTATCCCACTCAATATTCCCACTCGGGGCCTTCTCTCGCTAGGAGAGAGTCAAGGCCATAATCCACCACACTGGTCAAGTGCGGGTTGGTGGATGACACATGACCTCGAAAGATTCTAGGTACATGTCGGTTTCCTCACGATGTTTTCCTTCACTGTTTTTAAGTAAGCGACATTACGTATATGAGACTTCGAAAATACAGTGGTGCGCGTGGTGGAATTTGAATCCGGGGGCTCCGGATCGGAAGTCGCCGTTTTCCCTTCTAGACTAGCCGTAACTTTACTAGAATAGCCGTAACTTTACTAGACTAGCCGTAACTTTACTAGACTAGCCGTAACTTCGAATAATTTCTGTAAGTATTATCATATGTTTCAGTTCTTACGTCATGTGGTTCTCCGCCCAGCGTGAGTAAACAATACCGACCGGACTATCACTACAACCACCGAACCGATGCCTTCTACAAGCTGCACATAGAGTCACGACGACAATGGAAAGTCAAGTCTGTAAGTGAAATTAATTTAATTCGCATTATCTGTACGATTTTGAATTGTAGCACTCGACGTATGTCTTCAAATTTAAAGTTATTTGGAGAAAAATAAAGGAGACGATGCCATCGGTCGGTTCGTACGGCAAACTTACAGATGGCCATCAGGGACAGAAATGGAGCCGTAGTGGAGGCTCTGAACAAGAAAGGTGGCCGCTTAGAAAATAGCAAATACTAAAAAGTACTATAAAATTAGGTTGAACATTTTAACTACCCGCTTGCTTCACTGGCGACAACTCGCTATTACAATGTTGGCGGGGAAACGGGTGTCAGGTTATCTAAGTGGGTTTTGTTTAGGGTGTTTGTTTACGCTTTGGTATACTTCATAAAGTGCGGCGTTACTTGTTAAGTCCATTCTGTCCATTATTAAGGCGCTGCTGGCGGTATCGTTTGTTTAAATGAATGTGCTTGAAATGTAAACTAACAATTTTGACACTGGTGTTGGAGTTTTTTCGAGTTCTCAAGTGTTCTAGAGCTATAACAATTTACATTTTAAGGAAGACACAGTGATTTTATATTTGAAATTAATTGTATACGATATAACAAACACGAAAAAAACTATATCGATAGCATAACATGTTTTTTTTTAATTTTTGAATACTTCGCAACTATTTTCCCGCCAAAAGGTCGACCGCAAAGTTAATTTTGTTGATTTTCGTCATTCGGTGTAATATAGTTACCAAAGTGTATCAAGCGGCTACTCCCTCCCTATTTTCCTTTTCTTCTCCTAATCCAAGATTTGTGTAAAAAAACCCAAATGATGAAGTTCACGGACCCCGGAGTTTGTAGAGTTGCAAAAAGTAATTTCATCCCCTCCTAGCGAGGAAATTACTAAACGCTTTGCGCATTTTCAGTTTCAGTCGATTCTGTTGGCGTTAAATAAACTTCTTGGTCGCTAGAATCACTTATTATTATAATATTTTGGTTTTTCACTTGTATTCAATTTTATAAGTTTTAAACTTAAGTTTATTTAGCCATGGTTTTAACAATAACAATATGATGTGAAAATATGGAAGGTTGACCGATTGAGGTAAGGAGTTTCATGTGTACATGAAAAAGTGTCCGCCCAAATGCATTAAATGATAGTAGCGCTAAATTTGCATCAGGGTACATTTTAAAGGAAATTAATAAAAGTACTATTCAGAATTCATGAAAGAAAAATATTGGCAGTGATAGGCACTGCCGATAGAAATGGTAACTTACAACTCAGAATTTGATTTTTACTTTGGAAACTACGCGTGTGAAACCGGAAGGCGCGTGGCTATGAGCATGTCCATCTAGAAATGCTGACATATTTTTAAATGGCCAATGGGAAAGGCTGAGGCATTTCTAGATGGCCATTGGCTATGGTCCCGAGTTTACCCGAAGATTTCTTATCATTCCCGAGCGTGACGCTAGAATTAAATTGACAGGCCACGAAAAATCTGTCTTTGGCGCGCCAAAAGAAGTTTTGACTTCAAAATATATTGTTTTCTCAAAATAGTAATTATTTATTTGATGTTATATTTACTACACTATTTTGTACTGCACAAGTAGTTGAAATTATCTATTAGTTACTATTTTAGTAGTCAATAATATTTAATTATTTAACTCGGCATACTTCAATTCGATTACAATTGATTCATTCATAGCATTTCAAAATGTTTTGGCATTTGAAATAACATTCTTTACCTCTATCCTCCATACGTGAAAAGAAAATTGCGCGCAAAGCATTTAAAAAAAAGTACACCAAAGAGGTTCCGACTATGAGTTTTTAACAATTTAAAAATAAATGTATGATGAATTCGGCACCAAGGAGGTAGAAATAAATAGGTTAAATTATGTTTTGAATTCAAAACCTCAGTACACACGATGTTCTAAATTCAAATTTACTTTAACCTCTAGAGGGTAAAAACGACTTTTGCGCCCTGATATCGAGGAGCAAAAGTACTCTTTCCGAGCTGGTGGGATGAAAAAGTAATTTGTTTTTTTCTTTCTCTTTGTCACGGCCTGCATTGATTAGGTAATCAGATGCGGCCCGAAAGAGATATCATCCTTAAAATCATAAACTTACATTAAATAAAATAAAATTTAAAGATTTACATAATATCGAATAGGTATTATGTAATCTATTTTTGCTAGAACGGCAGCTACGCTAGTAAAATCGCGACTATTTTAAAGTCTGCTTTGCTCGAAATATTGTATTATTATTGGTGACCCTTTCCAAAATTTTAAGTTAAATAAAATATTGGTGGATATTGGTGGACAATTCACACACAACACCATCTGACCCCAAACTAAGCAAAGCTTGTGTGATGGCGGCCAGATAGCTGATATAATACTTATATAGTTTTAAATACATACTTATTATACATAGAAACACCCAGACACAGTGCAAACATTTGAATTCATCACACAAATATTTGCACTGGGTGGGGATCGAACCCACGACCCTCGGCTTCGCAGGCGGAGCTACTACCCACTAAGCCACGAGGGCAGTCAAGTTGCGCCCGCGTTCGCTCTTGTGGGTTATATCACCGCAATTTTGCCAGCGTCTACCGTTTGAAATAATTTGGTTTATTCTAGGTAATTTATCTAGGTAATTAAAATCTAGGTTTTAGTAGAGGTAGGATTCTTGACAGAGTCCGCCTGGGAAAGTACCACACCTTTGCCAGTTATTCTACCGCCAAGCAGTAATGTGCAAACATTATTGTGTTCCGGTTTGAAGGGCAATGTTTCCAGAGAAATTACTGGGCTTAGAGAAATAACATCTTAGATCTCTGGGTGACGAGAGCAGTGCAGTGCTAGGTAAGGATTTGGACTCTTCATGTTCCAATAGCTGCGTGTCACTGTGCTGTTACGTGGCAGGTATGTTGCTTACCATCAGGCACATGTCCTGCTCGTCTCGTCATACTTTATTTAAAAAAAAACGGTAAAGAGACTTCGCTGAAGTAACGAAATTCTGGCGTAAAGTGTAAGCATTCAGAATGCTAATGGCTCCAGCATGTTGGTCACACTTCCAATCGGTAGTGAGCTTCGATTCAAAAACACATATCTGATGTTTTAGTGTAAGTTCGTACTTATGTATTTTCTCGTAGCGGTTTAATATTGTTAGTAAAGTTTCCGCCCAGTAGAAAGACTATTATACGAGTGGGTAAACTCCACTTCCATTCTCTGGTTAAAACATAAAGATACCGAGGTAATAACGGCAATGACCGCGTATCGAGGGGTCAGCTGTAGACGCGGCTCGACGTACCAGATACCGTGTTTATAATCGTGTTTACACAAAAGCAAGAATAACTGAAATGAAATTTTAAAAAAAGGCACAAAAAAAACTAAGCAGTTCCAATTTTAAAAGTTTAATCCGGTTTGAAGGGAAATGTTCCTAGAAAAAATACAGGTTAAGCTTCTTACGTCGCCAGATTGTGATCTGAATGCAGTGCCGGGTGATTTGAAATCAAATATCGGCGTGGTACTGTAAATACAGGCGTAATATACATCTTGTTCTCCTGTTGCTTTATTAGAAATACAGACAGACGGACAGACCGACATCGATCGCAAGCTTATAACACCCCTCTTTTGTCGGGATTTAAAATAGTAAGGTATTACCATCGATACAGATTATTGGATGTGCCCTGATCACCTTGAAATTGATAACAAACTGCGTCCTTGTGTGTAGCGTAAGTGGCTTACACACCACCAACGTACTAACGTACTTGACCCCTAGGATCGCTAGCGGCCAGGTATGCTGTAGTTCTACTTATTTTGGTTGTTGACAACGAATAGTGATAGGTAAAAACTACCGACGTTCACCGCTTCCTACAACTGACTAGAACAAAAAGAGCGAGCTCACTCTTCCCAACAATGGCATAATTCTGTGCGCCTGAAGGACACATCCATTGATTTATATCGATGATATTAGGTATATATATATTAGGTATACAGACAGACAGACAGATAGACCGACATTGACCTAGCTTATAACTAAGTCTCTTTATCGGGGGTTAAGAATAGTATGGTATGACGGTGTTACCACCATCAAAACTTTCTATGGTGATGTATGATTTGCAGATATGTGAGACTGAAGGTGCGTCTCTGATGGTACTCAAGACGAATGAAGACATAATGCAAGCCCACAGCATGTTCAAACAGTATCCTGACTTGGGCCTTTACGCGTGGGTGGCGTCAGATGGACACGACCACGAGTCGGCGGAAGAAACTCCCATAATCAACCGTAAGTTTAATGGTATAACCACAAGTTATCTGAATTGTCTATAGACTATGTATATCTAGAAATACTCAAGATGATCAAGCCCACTACCAGTCGAAAGCAAGTCCTGTATACTGGGAGCATTACCACGCTGAAATGCAATAAAGCCCAACGTTAACGTTGGGCCAAGATTCTTTTGTGTATGGAATTAGTTTTCATGAGTAAGAAACAGTTACTTTCTGTTGTGTCGCAATAATTTCAGTAGTGGAGCCAGAAGAGGACATCAGACGGTATCCTAGCTCCTGCGACGTGATGACCCGAGATGGAAAGATTGAAGAGCTAGCTTGCTTCAGGGAGCTGCCTTTCTTCTGCAAGGTGGAGGCGAAGGATGCTGCTTATAACTCTCGCTGTAATGTTTTTGGGAACAGTAAGTTTGAAATAAGATTATCAGTTATATTTTTTAATAGTGAAGAGTGGCAGGACTTGCAGGACAATACCAAAGTGTCACGCACCTGACGAGTCCAGATCATTACCTATCACTGCACGCGGTTGTTTATGTATTAAATGTGTTATTTCTATGCTCAGTAATTTGGAAATATTGCCTTGCAAACTGGGGGGCACAGTAAAACTTTGCACATTATTACTTATCAGTGGAATAACTAGCAATATAGTTTGGTATTTCGCCAGGCGAAATCTGTAAAGAGTACCTACCACTAAAAATTATGAAGATAGTGGATGCAATACCATGTGCCTCATAAACATATTGTGATTTCCAGATTACCAGTACAACAGCACCGTAGGCGGCTGTTACAGCATTCCTCGCAGGGTGGGTACATGGAACGAGGCGTATGCAGAGTGTCGTGCGCAAGGAGCACATCTGGTGGTCCTCAACTCAGACGCCGAGAGGGCAGTGGTACACAACCTCATGCAGACCACTCCCAGAGTAGAAGGAGCACAAGCTTCCTGGTTCTTCTTCGCGGGATTCCGAGCCAACAAACCCGTTGGAAATGAGACTATGGTCTTCAGAACAATATTTAGTAAGTTCGTTACTCATATTTTGAAACCACTTAAATGACCTATGATAAGCTTTATGCTTTATAAAAACTTGACAAATGCGAAAATAAATAAATCTATCTATCTTCTATCTTCTTCTATAATATAAAAATGAATCGCAAAATGTGTTGGTAAGCGCATCACTCAACAACGCCTGGACCGATTTGGACAATTCTTTTTTTAAAATGTTTGTATAAGTCCAAGGATGGTTTTTACGGCAAGAATAGATCAAATAATTGCCGGGAAAACCCTAAAAACAGCCCTTTTCTTTTTCCCATACAAACGTTTTCTAACTAAAATGTTAAGGCAATTTGAGCTTAATTGCTATGAAATAAAGTTCATATTAAATAAAGTGCTTTCCCATACAAACGTTTTCTAACTAAAATGTTAAGGCAATTTGGGGTTTATTGCTATGAAATAAAGTTCATATCAAATAACAAGCACTCACTTATGTCTCAGCAATATATGTGTGTTCCTAACGTCAAGGAGTCAATTTGCACTTTGGTCCTGCTGCACAAAGTTCAAATTCCATCATATCTGTCAAAACAGTCTGCGTGTTGCGTTGAAGGATAGGAGGAACTAATGTCGCGTTCCGAAACGCACTCTCAAAAGAAGCTCAACAAAAGTGATAATATCGCGAACCAGATCAAACTGAATAGTCACAAAACGTATGACTCATAGATAAAATTAGTACTGATTTTCAATTTGGTCGGCTTCACGATATTATTTATTTTGATTTAGTTTCGGCACACGACGTCAAATGCGTCAGTTTTCACGTCATTATATCAATCAAGTGTCAGTCAAAAACAAACCGCGTTACCAAAAGTGTTTTATTATTTTGAATTGTTAATTTAATATCCCTATCTGTGCAAAATTATTTAAATACACACGTTTAACAAGGGCTGTGGAGCGCAGTATTTTTGGATTAACACTAACGGACAGAATACGAAACACCATACTGCGTTCCAAAACCGGAATAGCCTATTTGACTCAAAAAGCAGACAATTTGAAGTGGGACCGGGCTGGACATGTTTGCCGCATGTCGGATGATTATTGGGCCATGATTACCACGCGGAGGAAGCCAGATTGCAAACGACGACGCGGCAGACCAAAGAAACGATGCCGATGGCAAGGTCGTCTTGCCGCAAATATCGGAAAGACTGGACTGTATATTAGCCTAGTTGTTGACGACATCATCTTATTCACCGAGTCACCGTTTCAACTGTTTTAGTTTAGTCACCGAATCAACTGATTTATAAATTCTCATCCGTCTGTAATTTGTTCTTGAATTTTGAAATTTAATTCATTTGCATTTATCTCATTTACATAATATTGTTCCAATGTTGGGCAACGGCTTTCCTACCCTCCTTCTAATTTTCCCTATCTATGGCTATTATACAGTCCAGTCTTTCCGATATTTGCGGCAAGACGACCTTGCCATCGGCATCGTTTCTTTGGTCTGCCGCGTCGTCGTTTGCAATCTGGCTTCCTCCGCGTGGTAATCATGGCCCAATAATCATCCGACATGCGGCAAACATGTCCAGCCCGGTCCCACTTCAAATTGTCTGCTTTTTGAGTCAAATAGGCTATTCCGGTTTTGGAACGCAGTATGGTGTTTCGTATTCTGTCCGTTAGTGTTAATCCAAAAATACTGCGCTCCACAGCCCTTGTTAAACGTGTGTATTTAAATAATTTTGCACAGATAGGGATATTAAATTAACAATTCAAAATAATAAAACACTTTTGGTAACGCGGTTTGTTTTTGACTGACACTTGATTGATATAATGACGTGAAAACTGACGCATTTGACGTCGTGTGCCGAAACTAAATCAAAATAAATAATATCGTGAAGCCGACCAAATTGAAAATCAGTACTAATTTTATCTATGAGTCATACGTTTTGTGACTATTCAGTTTGATCTGGTTCGCGATATTATCACTTTTGTTGAGCTTCTTTTGAGAGTGCGTTTCGGAACGCGACATTAGTTCCTCCTATCCTTCAACGCAACACGCAGACTGTTTTGACAGATATGATGGAATTTGAACTTTGTGCAGCAGGACCAAAGTGCAAATTGACTCCTTGACGTTAGGAACACACATATATTGCTGAGACATAAGTGAGTGCTTGTTATTTGATATGAACTTTATTTCATAGCAATAAACCCCAAATTGCCTTAACATTTTAGTTAGAAAACGTTTGTATGGGAAAGCACTTTATTTAATATGAACTTTATTTCATAGCAATTAAGCTCAAATTGCCTTAACATTTTAGTTAGAAAACGTTTGTATGGGAAAAAGAAAAGGGCTGTTTTTAGGGTTTTCCCGGCAATTATTTGATCTATTCTTGCCGTAAAAACCATCCTTGGACTTATACAAACATTTTAAAAAAAGAATTGTCCAAATCGGTCCAGGCGTTGTTGAGTGATGCGCTTACCAACACATTTTGCGATTCATTTTTATATTATAGAAGAAGAAGAAGATTGCTGTTTTAAAATTGCTGTTGTTTTCTCTGGAGGGTTGTGGTCGTAGTCTTTCACGGGGACCAGCCGGCTTGGAAGATCTGATGTGGTTTGGTGTTTGTTTTTATTGTAATTTATTCTTCGTGAGAGAGGGCATTAATTTCTATTGTTTGTTGTTTTTGTATTTTAGAGTGCTTGGTAGGTTGTGTTGATCATTATCAGCATTTTGGTTTCTAGTGGTTAGATAACCGAGGATACCTGGTTTGATGACTTTTTCTGATAGACTTGACGTTCTTTGTCGTACTGCGTCTCTTTGAGTTTTATTCTTTTTGGATGCTTGTGTTTTTGGTTCAACCTGCGTAGAATCGTGGTAGTTTGGTGATATTGGTAGAGCTCTTTTCTTGGTGCTGGAACTGTCTGTATTTTTATTATGTACTATCAATTTGTCGTACTTAAAGGTGGCAAAATTTCCTTTCTCATTTTCTATGTTTACTTATTGTTGCAATTCCCTTCTTCTTTCTAGAACATGATGTGGAAAATCTTGTTTTATATAGAAAATAGTATCCTTTAATACTCTTCTCTGTTTAAAAATTTCAATTTTTGTACCCATTGTTGTAAATTGTACGATAATCGGCCGAGGGTTTTCGCCTTTTTTTCCTATTCTTCTGATTTCTTGTATATCCCTGAGTTCTATCCCTACAGTGAAATATTGTTTTATAAATCTTAATATGTTGTTTTCTAGATCTGCGTACGATGTTTCAGCTTCCGCTAACCCAAAAAATACAATGTTCCTCACTCTTGCCTGTCTTTCGAGAATGTTTAATCTTTTATTTTGGTTTTCTAAATTTTCTTTTAGATTTTCTAATTTTCTATCTATTGTTTTGTACTTTTCTTCCAATGTGTGTTTTATATTTTGCGTAACTTGCTCTGTCACTTTCTCAGCTGATTGCACGATTGTTGTTTTTTGTTCATTCAACTCATTCTGAATTTTCTTGAGCATACCCATAATTTCCTCCATGACTATAGCTTATATTTTAGGTTATTTTAATGTAGTGATTATTGTTGTCGTGTTTTTTGTTCCGTGTGCTGCCCTCTGTTGCTTCGGCTTTGTACTAGATGGCGGGATAGCTGTTTGACATCTAATTTACTTTCGAGTATTTTCTCTAGATGGCGCTGTTTTAGTGATCAAAAGTGCAAAATCATCGTCGATTTTAAAACTTTTTTGATATTTGTGCTTGAATGTTCTGAATTAGTATTTAACGCTCTCTTCACTTGTTTGTACACCACTGATAACAATTAAACACGGAAAATTCTGATAATAGTTTAGATATCTGGTGGTTTTCACTTCGTTGTTTTGCACGGTTATTAGTTATTTATTCACTGTTATTTGTGTTTGCCCACAATATATTACGCTATTCACTTTTTAATGATACTATTGTACTTGTATTCAATACTAAATATCACTTATTTATATTTTTAATTTGCACTTATATACGGAGTCGATGTTTATCGTGGCACAGTGGCGCCCTCTCTCCTCTCGGCTTCGCAGGCAGAGCTGCTACCAACTAAGCCACGAGGCCAGTCGGAACAAAGTTAAGTGGATATGTGTAAAAAAATACAAAAAATAAAGTGGCCAAGTGCGAGTTGCACTCGCCCATGAAGGGTTCCGTTGCAGCAAGTAACATAATATACATAGTACACATAGTTCTTGTAGTTCGTTGTAACTTAGATCGAAGTTTCAATAATAGTGTATTTATGACGTACTAAAAAAAAAACTACTTATCAGATCGAGTTCAAACTAATTTTCTTTGGTAGTTTACATGGTAATGTATATCATATATTTTTTTTAGATTTTTCCTTCTCTTACTTTAGAAGTTAGAGGGGGGGGGGGGGGACACATTTTACCACTTTGGAAGTGTCTCTCGCGCAAATTATTCAGTGTAGACGAAAATGATTTTAAAAACGTCAACATCATTTTTGAAGACCTATCGATAGATACCCCACACGTGTAGGTTTGATGAAAAAATTTTTTTTGAGTTTCAGTTCACAGTATGGGGGGCAACCCTAATTTATCTTTTTTTAATTTTTTTTTGTTCAAATCTTAATGCGGTTCACAGAATACATCTACTTACCAAGTTTCAACAGTGTAGTTCTCATAGTTTCGGCAAAAAGTGGCTGTGACATACGGACGGACAGACAGACAGACATGACGAATTTATAAGGGTTCCGTTTTTACGTTTTACGGAACCCTAAAAAACTGTCGCCTAGACCGAATTCGAACTTAACCGAAACCGATGTACATGTTTGGGCTGAGTTTCGGAGCCTGGGTGCTTGAAGACGCTCATATGCGAGACCTACAGCCAAAATGAATATACTCATGTAATGCTTCCAAACGCACATAATAGCGTTAGATTTCTCAGTACTTTCGTTAATTTGTTGATGGCGTTCAATTTCATTGAAAAGGATCTATTTTAAAAAGTGTGTTTGTACCTACTTATGCCTCAGACCAACTATGGTTAAATCTTCAAAGACTTATGCAAATTACGCACGCAAAAAGTTGTACTTCTTATTTTGATTCCCGGGATGCTAAAAAGTACAATATTGACGCAATAATTGTAACCCCGCTAGCACAACTATTTTTGGAAAGTCGAATTTTGAAGACGGTCTTCTCGGCCATTGTAAAAGGTCACTCCAATAACTCGCCAAAAGTAGGTATAACTTCAGAAGTTTTATAGCTCGCCAGAAGTCATGACTAGTAATTTTCTTTCCAGACGAGACCCTCACTGAGGCTGGCTTCGCCGTGTGGTCTCCTGGAGAGCCCAACAACGCGGCCGACAACGAATTCTGTGGGACCCTCTTCAAAAACGATGGTCTTCTCAACGACGTCTACTGCGAACATGACTACGCGTTTATTTGCGAAAAGGAGATCCCTGCATCAGCTTAATTTATAAATATAATAATAGTAATACAAATCAGCCTATCTACCTTTAAAAATGTATTACTATTACTGAAAATATGAGGTCAATGTACAAATAAAATTAATCCTCAAGATTTCTCTTCTTTTATGTGTCACTTTGAGTAGTGTCGAGTCCAGCACACCTGCCTTGCCCCTTTAAGGTAGACGGTGCGAAAAAGTGTTGCCCCCACGGAAAAAAGGCTACCGTAGAATGCTTAGGGCATTAAGATGAATAGATACTTTTTTATACGTCCATGGCACTAACCTAAATAATTTTAAGTTACGGCCCTGTGCATTCTATTCTTTCTAGCTATACTTTCAGGTGTACTTGTGTAGATCATACCGGAAAGCATACATTAAAACATCCAAAGTATATTCTCAAAAAGTCGTGGTGGCGTAGTAGCCAAAACGTCTCCTTCACAATCGTGAGGTCGAGGACTATACTCCCGCTTGCACGTCTTAGCATTTTTCCGAGTACAGATGAACATGGCACCGCTGGCTTCCCAAAACATCATGAAGAAAGAGACATGTTCCAAGAAATATATCTTATGAAGACATGTGTCTTGTGCCAACTTGCAACCTGCACTTGGTTAGCTTGGTGCAACATAAAACAGACTGCTCATAGCTCATAGACTGCTCTCAAATGTTTTTAAACGTAAACGTATTCCATTACCTACTTAAAAAGTGCGATCTGTGGTAGACCGGACCATCATCAACATCAGGTGGAAAAACTACTATAGTCAAAATATAAACCATAAATAATCGAGGTTGCATATTGATTCTGTACCCTATAATTAGAAAAAATACGGACAAACGACGAGAAAAATATTAAGGTACGGTTCCACTGAGGTCGCGGCACAGCTTGTCTTTACTCCGCCTCAGTGGAACCCACAGAAATCTAAATAATAAGGTAATTATTTAGATTTATGTGGTGAAACCGCACCCTAATATTTTTCCCGTGTGAAGACTTTAAACTCAGAAAAAAAAGAAAACTGATTACACAAACTAGTAATTGTTTAATTTTTACAACAAATTATTCGAAGAATATTAACTACGATAAATAAAAACACGATTAAAAAACAGTAAAGACAAAATATATAACACATAACATAAGCTACAATTAAAGCAACGTACATTAACACACTAAACAATACTAAATGGTAGAAAACTAACCGTCTTCGAAGTATTTGCTTTAAAGCTTACACAAGCCACCTGTGAAATTTTCAACGTCATCGCTGCTGTCAATTATTTTCATTAACTGCCATCAAAACATCGTAAGAAAACTGGCATTCCAATAATGATAGTTTTCGAGAACTAAAGACAAAAACAAAAGAAAATCTAAAGAATTTCTTCTAAATTAGCAGTGACTCAACTGGAATTTTTTACAGGTTTTTGGTTTGTGCAAGCCTGCGCAAATCTTTTCGAATTTGTCAACAAATCATGTTAGGCTAGCCGCACACACGCAATAATATTGACAATTATGAACGTATTGCCAATGATATTGTGTGTGTACGGTCTGTATTGAGGTATTGATCAAAAATATTCAAATTCTGGTCTGTCCATATCGGGGGGAGGCAGAGCTGGCTGGGGTATTGTCAATAATATTGTGGTGTGCAGATGCGCGCCAATATTTTAGTTGACTTGTTGAATATTTCGAATTAATGCAATGACTTTTTTCTTTCCATCCCTTATATTAAACAACATTATATGGGATATTAAACAAAAAGTGCGCACACGAATCTAGCTGCAGATCGACTGCGTCAAATTTTACCTCGAAATATTGTCAATAATATTGGTTAATATGCCGAGCTATGTTTAAATTGATAAAGGTTTTCGACAATCTTGCATTGACAATAATATTGTGTGTGTACGGCTAGCCTTACATACTTAATGGCTATTCAAAGAATAAATTATTATTTATCATTAATTACTCGTACATTGCATATCCTTAAACATATTCTACTGATACTCACTTATAATTACTATAAATGCGAAGGTCTGATGATCTGATCCTTGTTGCTCAATTACGTCGTAAGAACTATACTAATACATGGCAGTAAGAAGTACTGCGTAATTCTTGTGTGTGGGTTATGAAGATACTTTGATACGGTGGCTTATTAGGCTAAATTGCAATTAACTTCGATTTAAAGCTACTACGAGTATTCGTTTTGATCAGTACAAGTGACCTCAGATATATTACCATAATATATGTAGGTATGTTCGAAAGATTTTATCGGATTCAATCGGAAAATCGGTGGTTATATAAGTAGAGATTTCATTTAACCCTACAAAAATAATTTACGTCGAATCAACGAATTCTTTAAAATTAAGTGTCACATGCAGTTTAGAGATGAGGACAGGTTAAGACCTGTCCTCAACATGAAGGAGGATTAAGATCCTCCTTCATGTCGAATGTTATCAAAAACAACGTAAGTGTGATGAATGTGGAGATTAAGCGAAAGGAGGGAAATCATAATTACTCTTCCTTATTTCTCGCCACGACAGTGGTTGATCTTGTAAATTAAGCTGGCCCATGGAACGTGCAGGAGGCATTCGTGGTGACGTGGCGCTGGTGTCCGGCGTGTTTGAAACTGTGCTGTTATAGTCAGGCGTGTTGCTTACTACCAGGCACATGTCCAGCTCGTCCCATCATTCAATACTATGAAAAAAAAAATACAGCGCGGCAGAAGAGTAACTGGGAAAGGTGTAGTGCTTCCCTAGGCGGACTCTGCAAAGAGTCCACTACCTAGTGTTTAGTGAAATATGATTATCTTTGTAGGGTTAAAGCTGTGATTATTCATTTTGGTCCTCGACGTTTCGAAGCGGCGTTAGAATCGAGGCGTAATCGCTTGTCTCTTGCCATGGCTTGCTCTGCAGTTTCTTCGGCCACGGAAGCCAGCAACGCCTGCTGGTCTCGCTCTGTCGGTGCCCGCATACCATCAGCGATCGTGCGACGCTGAAACAACAGATTTTAAAGTAAAAATATCACTAGCCGAGCATTTTTTGGTAGGAGAAAGTCTTATCTTCCGAGAGTAGGCGCCAATTTTAGGCATTTGAGGCAAGCTGAAAACTAGACACATCTATCACTAAGGGCGTATCCAAGGGAGGTCACGAGAGTTATGACCCTGGACCCTGCTCGGGTCCACAAACTAGGTACTTAAACTACTAATTATCCCACTCGACCTAACATTTTGCGCGTCTCTTCTCGGAAGCGTCAGACCCGCGGGTCTCCCCGCCTAACGAAAACTGTCTTAGCTATTGCTGTCTCTTTTCTTTTCGCTTGAAGTGATACAGACAGCAATAGACACAGCAAAGCCATAGCCAATTTAGTTAAGCGGCAGAAGGGCTGGAGCACTGGGCACCAGATTTGGTGTCTTCGGGTCTAGAGTAGTTATAACATACGCGCGCCCTTGTCGCATGGTCTTGTGACTTGACCACAAATACATATGTGATCCCCCCCTGGCACCAAAGCTGGATACACCCTTGCATACTGTTTCTATCATACCCCACCACGGAGATGCTGACGTGGCTGGTAAGTAGCGGGGCAAAATGAATCCCTCGATTCTATGAGTGAGATGAAGGTAGAGTGTCAAACAAAGTATGTTTCTTGCACGTATCCATAATTTTCTAGTTCTACAAAGTGAATGCGACTGTTCACTTTTACAATATGCCAAAATAAACTCAAATCTACGAACAGTAACAAACATTTTGTTTCATATTCATAATAGGTATATGCTGTGAATTGCGCTGCATTAGTCGGTTTTTCCCGATATGTATAGGTGCCGGCAAACAAGTTGATCCAATGAAGTTCGCTGCGCACGGCTGCTCAGAAACGTTTTTAAGGTCTCTTTGGTGGAAGTGTATATGCGCGAACTTTCCCCCTTCCACGTCAATTTTGGGTCACCTTGTTTGCCGGTCACTATACAATCTTGATGTCTTTAAATCAAGAGTGAATCGATTTTTTCTGGGCTAGCATGTTCCATCTTCTCCATTGATATCAGGCGAAAGGGCGGCCAAATACAAACATTTAAAAATAATACAGAGTTACTTACGATCATTGTTTGCCTCCTAACGCTCTTACGTGCATCTGCCAATTTTTCTTTTTTATCTCTCGCGAAGAATCCACACTGAAACGAGAAAGAATACATGTGTATTAGTTATGTATTATTATGAGAACTGACGTGATTGTTTTATATTTTTATTAACGATCAACGTATTTAAATAATAATTTAGATAGCGACTGTCCTGTGTATTGTTTTCAGTGTAGGTCAATGGAGTTTCTTTGAGGGGTCATATCTTCGTATCCAAAAGTAAATTAAGGCAGTGTAATAGTTATATCTATCGTATGAACGATAACCGTTGAGGTAGACGTGTCATAGAATGGACCGCATATCGGCAAACTTAGTATAGGATGCCCTGAACTCGGTTTAAGGGATGACAACAGATAATGGATGAAGAAGAAAAACCGAAGATAATATCATATCCGGGCATATCATGGAAGAAGCTTTCCTCCAGCGGATAACTAAGTCTGATGATGACGTTGATCTAATTATTAAGTTATACATGGTCCACCAAGATAAACTTAAGAATCAGCAGCATTTGGCAGCCACGATGAGTAACGGAACAAGCAAGACATACGCCTAATGGTAAACAACACGCCTGCTAGGTGCAGTAGCATAGCACCACGCAGCTAATTCTAACATGAAGAGTTCACTTCCTAGCTTTATTATCTCCCTTTTCCTTGTAACTTTCATTCCGCTTTTTTAAAGGGCTATCTAAGTTTAGGCAAGAAAAAAGTCTCAGGGCCCTTTAAAGCTGGACTAACCATTATCAATAGCACTAAGTAGTATAGTTCTACGGCTGGACTTACCTTTTTGAGTATGAAGAAAAGAACAACTAGCAGGAGAAGACCAGCTATACAGGCGACTACGATTATCCAAATCTTCACTTGGCCGGTGATATGAAACGTAGTTGTTACACTGGAAGTTAAAATTAATAAGATACAGTGAGATATTTATTTATTGGAACGAAGTTCCTTATCGCGCGTTATGAAAGGGAGATAGACGGAAAAATTCTCACGAAAAAGTTGTAACGTTTTGTGCCTTGTGGCGTGATAGAATTAGAATACGATAACTAATTTCACTAATGTGAACAACGACCGATTGGCGCAAATAGTAAGCAAGGGGTCACCTATGAAGTTAGATACCCCCGGTTCGAATCCCGTTAGTTACCGCTATACTCTTTTTGTTCTTTTTTTATCTCAACACTCTTTTTGTTCTTTTTTTTCCTGAGAATAATAGTTTTTATAAAGTATCCCTCTTATCAACGCATTTAATTTAAATCTAAGTATTTTCTAACAAACAATAACGAAAAACAAATTCTATTGGCGATTTATCTGCACAAACTGACTGTTGTGCTTATCTATTGTAAATGGCGTTGCACAACTAAGCCTATGAGTATTTGGTTAGAGGCTAGACCAACACTAATTTACGACCACTGCCCGAATCGACTTGCACATCAAAGTTCCTATTTATTTGTAACGGTCATGGTTGGTCCGCGTATGTCTTTTCCCGTGTCCGGTAGGACGCAGTACTGCCTCGAAACACGCACGGGTTTGTTAAGGTAGTTCTCTTTCCAAAACTCGTTTCCAATACAAGGCACGCGGCCTTCAATCGCGCACGGGCTTACAGCGCAAACTGTTCTTCCAAGCATTGCCTGAACTAGCGAGCTCTGGCATGACCGTATGCGGCGAATTCATGTAAAATGTATGAAAACTACAGGAAACAGGTGGCCCGAGTGCGTTGACACTAAAGTGAAGTTATGAAGCTCGCTTATAAATTCATCGCTCGCGTCTTGCTACTTTGGCAGTACTTTTAGTTTGTGTAATTTAACCCTGTGATACTAATGATTTCAAAATTGTTCTTGTGTGTGTAAGTGTTGTAACACTAATGCCCGAGTTACACGAGACTAGTTTTTGAAGCTAGGATGGCAAGCTAGTGTTATCAAGCTAGTTCTTCTAGCTTCGTGTAGACAACGCTAGACAATGCTAGTTTTGTCTGCATTGCCTACACGAAGCTAGAAGACCTCTTATTAAAACGAAAAAACGTGTAGCTAGAGTGATTTAATTTCGGAAATTGTGAATACGTACGTTTATACGTACGTAATAAGTAAATTTATTGATTTTACTCTGATGCTAATGTAGCGCTACCCTAATCTAATGCATTTAGACGGACACTTTTTCATGTACCTGCACAGATGATACTCCTTAGCTCTAACCTCCATATTTTCAATTACATTGAAAATTGTGTTATTGTTTCATTTTGTTTGACTATTGTTCACTTATTCAATAGTCCATATTATTTCACCAGACAGTACACAGAAAAAGTATTTATTACCTTTGCATCACTATTTTTTCCGTAGGTTTTCCACGATTCAGGTAGAGTGTCAATTTAGTTGTTTGCTTATTTATTTTCTGTCTTATTGCAGTCGCTGAAAGATACAGATTTTGTGTTATTGTATAATAAAGTGTAAAAAATATTGGTAAGTAATTTATTTTCTACGAAAAAAAAAACTATATTCAGACGCTCAACCAAATTTCATAAATGAAAGTAAAATTTAGTTGTTGTACATATTTCAAAAACAGCCCCACCGATTTCGATGAAATTTATACGGAATCACCTCTAAATTATAATTTATCAAACATAAAAAAAATAACTATCGAAATCGATTCACAATTGGCGGAGAAATCGCGTAACAATCACACAAAAAATACATTGAGAACCTCCTTTTTTGAAGTCGGTTAAAATGTCTTTCATCACATGCGCTGTAAAAACTATAATATTCAATCAGGGCCATGTTTTTATAACGTATTTAATATCACTGAAATCAGTTCAGCCGTTACGGAGAATCGTAGTAACAAGCACGCACACAAACTTTCGTCTTTAAAATATTAGTGTGATGTTAATCACAATTTTTATATTATACATGACTTAATAACGAACTAAACTCGCATCGTTTAACATCAGGCGAGATGGCGGTCAAGTGTAAACCTATAAAAGTTTAAAAAAATAAAAATCCTGTAAGTCCTGTATACTAAAAATAATATGTGTTAAAATCGCGAAAGTTTAAAAACAATAATCACAATACATTCGAAGCGCCTTGCACTTAACCCCTACTCCGCGGCCGACCGTCACGCGACATGCAATAGATGGTTGAAAAAGTTTGAGGCGATGTATCAAAAGTTACACATTTTCAAAAGGTTTTAAACTCACTCAACATTGTAGAGTTGAAAATCTCCATCGGAACGACGATCTTTGTCGGCTGCGCTCGGCTCAACATTCCAATCTTGCATGTGTAGGTTTTCGTTAGATTGGTGTTTTTCAATTTCGATTCCTCACAATACATTGTGTCGGGATTGGAAAACTGTAAACCAGTAAATAAATAAAATGTATTTACGACAAAATTTACAATATCACTTAACTAGTTTTAACAATTTACACAATATTAAGGCCAATTGTCCACGTAGCTGCACGACATCCGCACGATTTCGACAATTGTCGGATGCAAGACGAATGCTTGCATCTTGCGTACAAATAATGAAGTCTGTGTCCACGAAGCGACAGCCGCACGTCTTGCGTTTGTTTGTAGGATGCATGCATTCGACAAAAGACGCGTGCGTGGACAGTAGGCCTTAGTCTTGCAGCATAATAGCATAATTCGTTTCCTGCGAACCCCAAACTAGGCAAAGCCTAAATCTTGGGCGCCCTGTCAGCAATAAGTTTCCTGTTGCTATTGCGCCTGTTTTGTCCATAGATGAATTTTTTTTTTGTTTGACGTCTTTGGTTTTGTCAGTGCGGATTTTATAAATAGTACCTGGGTGACCGAGCTTTGCTCGGTTTAAATACTATATATACTTAGATACCTACAGATAAAAGACTCCAAGAAATATATTTTCTTAAAAAAACGAATTGAAAAAAAAAGAGAACCCGTCTGGATTCGAACCCGGAGCTACTAATTCGTGACCGCTATGAGCGCCCGACTTCCCGTCTGAGCTAATTATGCTGTCGCGTCACGCTGCGAAATTTACCTTCACATTCTAATGTCTAATGTGACAGTTTTTCATTGTCTAAAAACGCGCATAATATGCGTTTTTTTTTAAATAAGACCTAGGTAGATCGATTTATCGTCCCCGAACCCCCCTGCATACGTAATTTCATGAAAATCCGTCGAGCTGTTTCCGAGATTTAGATTATAAATATACATATTTATATAGGTACAAGAATTGCTCGTTTAAAGGTATAAGATATCTATTTACCTAATTACTGAGTTAGGCCCGAGGTTTCTTTTAAGACGTTTATAACAGACTAGCGGCCCGCTCCGGCTTCGCTCGAATAATAACCTAGATATCAACTGCAGCGCCATCTGCCGTAGCCTATGTTACTCGGGAATAACGTAGCTTTCCAAAGGTGAAAGAATTTTTGAAATCGGTCCAGTAGTTTCGGAGCCTATTCATTACAAACATACAAAAATAGGTACAAATCTTTCCTCTTTATAATATTAGTATAGACTAGGAACGCCCAATTCTAAAATTAAATTTTAATTTTCAATTAAATCCCTTCAGTTTTTGACGGAAGAGTAACTCACATACATCTATACATTCATGAAAACTTTCGCGTTTATGTTATTACGTGCAGCGCCGTACTGTTTAAACCGCATAATTTCTGTTCCCGTATTTTCCCGGAATAAAAAAAAAACAAAATAATATAATGCAATACATATTTTATAATAATCTAAAATAAACTAACCTAACGCAGACACAGAACGCCCTTCTGTAAGACCGACCAATCGCGCGACAGATTATGATCTGACGTTTCATATCGATAGATTGTAATCTACCGAAAAATAATGCGTTAAATAGTAAACATTATGTGACGGTTCACAATATTTCGACAGATTACAATCTAACAAGATAGTTTGAAATATTACGGTGAAAACGGCGACTGCCGATCAGCAGGTCTACTACGAAAATAAACTCCGAATGATCGGATCCGACCGACAGCTGAATCGGATTGTAGCATACCACGAAAAACATTTGGATCGATACATTTCGGGTCGGAAGTTATAGACTTAGATCGAATGAGGGTCGGATCGAACGAAACGGCCGACCTGATCAACCGACCGATTGTCTTTCGTTGTTGGAAACTTCCATAAGTTCGGCCGATATATTGTTTATCGGATTTCGTAGTAGACCTGCAGGATTCAACACGAACGACCAGATTCAAATCCCACGCACACCACTGTCTTTTCGGAGTCACGTACGTTCTGCCGCTAACTTAAAAACGGCGAAGGAAAATATCGTCAGGAAACCGACCTAAAATCTTTCGAGGTCATGTGTCATCCACCAACCCTGAGCCAGTGTGGTGGATTATGGCGTCAACTCTCTCCTTGCGAGAGGAGGCCCCGAGTCCCAGCAGTGGAAACATTTAGTGGGCTGGTTATGAAATGTCTGAGAGGCGAGCCAAAGGAGATCCACGACCAACGGCTCAGGCTCTCCACCCACTAAGCTATGAATGAGGTCCAAACATAAATGCCAAATGCATCTACTCGTATATAGAGGTATATGTCATACATTTGCCAGGGATATCTGCCTGATGACGTAAGAAGCGCCGCGTCCGTAGTTTGATAAGAAACGCCTCTTATTTGTTGAAAGAGTTTTTTGGTGACAAATACTACAAAAAAAAATTCTAAGCAATGGTCATATGGTGTTTCTTTTCAGTAGGCACGAATATTATTATTGATTTATATTGTATGTTTATTATTATTCATTAACTACTAGATTGTTCTTTTTAATTTAAAATTGAGACTTGTATTTATTGACGTGATAACGTCTTATAATTCGATGAAGCCGGCTGCACGCCCGCAAAACATGACGTCATGTGCCGTTACCGCCGTTACCTCAGTCAGTACCATTCCATCAGTATTTTTATTACTTTTCGCACCATCTAGTGAGTGAAATGTGTATTACGTTCAAGGAGTCTGTCCATGTTTTAGAAAAGCGACGAAATGAAGTTAAGAACTTGTGCTAGTACAATGATGTACCCAGAGATGGCGCTTTGAACAGCTTTTCAAAAAGCTTCAGAATGTTTTACCTAGATGGCGCTTAACACAAATACTATAAACGCATTAAAAGGAAACGAAATTTCAACCGCGAAAATTTTCTTTTGAAAACTGCTACCATTCCATCAGTATTTTCTTAAGACGTTGTCACGTTCAACTATCGTCAGTAAACCGACTTTACAGACAACCATTTTTTTTATCAATAAATGATCTGTATCTGGCATTCGAGTAAAGTGGATTGTGTAGAGAGAAATGTGGAAAACTCACGAAAGCCTGGTTGTCTTCGATGAAGAATCGCTTCTCCAAGACAATGTCCACTGTGACGTCAACCCATGTCGTCATAGACTCACTGGTTATCTGAAATTATTTTAAAATCACATCTTATATCTGAAACATCTAGAAGACTGCTTTTACAATGACTTAGATAGATATTGTATTAACTACGAGTCAAATCTCACGTAAGGGAGGGGTTAGAAAACTGAGAGAAGTTAAGTAAAAGATGTAAAAATGTGTAATCTAGTAAAATGGAGTAAAAATCAATACTCACGATGTAAATGTGTTGAAAAGGTTTTCCATTGTTGTCACTTTGAGTCATGTTTACCGTTTCAGACACACCCGAGTCTGTCATGCTGAAAAAAAAAACATAATTTATCAACAGATTGAACACTTAGCATAGGAATGTTTTCGGCAAAAATAATAAATAAATAATAATAATAGTGTCCGTCACCTAGATCATTGAACAATATATAGGTACCAACATTTTTGTTTTATCAAATTAATTATTAAAAATCAACAATGATAGGTATGGATCATCAAATTTCCAGAGTTTTGTTACGTCACTTGTGGGTAAAAATCGTACCCACAAGTTACGTCACTCGAAACTTCTAAGCACTAGTATCTTCGTATTTTTTTGTTTGTGAAACAAAAAATGACGAAGATTTGTTAGATTCCATTCGTTAGCTCGGTAAAGTTTTTTGTATATGTTTTAACTGCATTATTTAGGGCCCCTGCCCTAAAGTCTGCCCTGTCGGCAAAGTTTCGGGAGTCATGGGGCTAAGCGGTAGTAAAAGTAGCTAAAAGCGGGCTGCACTTTTAAAGTTTTGTAATTCTACTACCCCTTGTATCTGTATAAACATCCCGTAATAATGTAACGTTGTAACGTCACTCTATCGTAAAAATCTATATCTATACTAATATTATAAAGCTGAAGAGTTTGTTTGTTTGTTTGAACGCTAGGATCTCGGAAACTACTGGACCGATAGGTAAGATTCTTTTTTTGTTGGATACTCCATTTATCGAGGAAGGCTATAGGGTATATAACATTACGCTACTATCAATAGGTACGGAGTATGAGTGAAGAATGTAAAGAAAACGGGGAAAAATATTTCTCTTCGAGAGCTTTAGTTCCGTGAATTTAAATTCTCTTTGGTCGTTGAAGTCTGTGACGGCGCGTGTCTACATTTGAAGTTTGTGTCATTTGAAGTAATCAAATTTGTTCTACAACAATGCATTGTTGCTTATTTACGTATTTTTAGGGTTCCGTAAAACGTAATAAAGTGGCCAGCAATGGATATTTTAGTATGGATTTTCCTCAAATAGACGCGGGCGAAACCGCGGGGCACAGCTAGTCGTAATATAACGTGATGTCACTAGAAACTTCTAAGCAGTGCATCTTTGTCATCTTTTGTTTGTGAAACAAAAAATGACGAAGGTACAGTACTCTAATGTTATAATATGAATTTATTACATTCTGTTTTGTGTACTTATTGAGTTAATAAATAAAAAGTATGTATACAATTTTTTTTTATAATTTATCCGACGGATTTATTAGTTTTTTAAGTCGTTTAGATAACCGCTCTGGCTGTCCAGTTACAGATAGTCGAGTCGGGAGAACGGCAAGTTCCGATACGGAGCCAAGTTCTGATGAGTGAGACGAGACCTGTCGAGGATGTTCGAATATCGCACACCACTATTTTTTCGAAGGCATGTGCGTAATGCATTATAATCGGTGAAAGAAAACATCGTAAGAAAACCGATTTCTCCTTAGAACCATTCGCACCATCCACCAACCCACACTGACCCAGCCTGGTGGATTATGACCTAGACTCTCTAAGACTCTCTAAGACTCTCTTAAGACTCTCTTCTTGCGAGAGAAGACCCCGAGTCCTAGTAGTCAGAAGAGTTAGTGGGCTAATCTGGGTCACCGTAAGATGGCGAACGTGGTGGGGGCTGCAGGAGAAGAGATTATTTTTTAAAATTAAGAGTGACGAGACGAACAGGACATGTGCCTGATGGTAAGCAACATACCTGCCACATAACAGCACAGTGACACGCAGCTATTGGAGCATGAAGAGTCCAAATCATTACCTAGCACTGCACTGCGCTCGTCACCCAGAGATCAAAGTTGTTATATCTGTAAGCCCTGTAATTTCTCTGGAAACATTGCCCTTCAAACTGGAACACAGTAATGTTTGCACATTACTGCTTGGCGGTAGAATAACTGGCAAAGGTGTGGTCCTTCCGATCCGAATTCGATTCCGAATGCCAGTATTGCGCCGCTTGCTTTCTTTCTTTCGGAGTACTCTGTAGGTGAACAATAATAGTCGGTGGGACCAGGGTGTGAGGGCGAGATGTGTCCGCCGTAAGGGGCAAAAATGGAACTCCGCGAAGGTTTTAGCAGGCACAAGCACCACTTGGGCTATCGAGTCCAATATAACCCCACCGTCCCCTAATTATCAACTCATCTAGAGACACGGTAGTTTGGCAAGCCAAGTTCAAGTTAAATTTTCAAATTATGCCTTAAACATGAAATGCATAATCGCATACGTAAAATAGGGTCATGCTTGGCTGAGACTAGCAAAGAATCAAGACATCAGATGTACACAAAAATAAAGAAGATAGGCTAAAAATTACGATGATTCATAACGTATCATTGATGAGATTCTTACCCTTTTATTTTGATGCCTGTAGAATCAGGCCGCAATGGAATCGTGGTATTTTTCCAATCGGTCGCGTTGCCTTGATTACATTCATCGTATACGGCTATAGAAATGTGTATGAATTCATCCTTGCTCGTTAGTTTACTGGTATCGACAGAAAAATCTGGTATTACCTGCAACATTAAAAGTGCAAAGAATACAAATTCTACTAAAATTGTGAACTAGTGCTTTGCGGTTTTACCCACGCAGTTCACGTTCCCTTTATATCCCTGTGATAAAAGTAGCCTTTGTAGCAGTACTTCAGTACTATAATCTAGCTATGTTCCAAATTTCACTACAATCCGTTCAGGCGTTCCGACGTCATTGTGCAACAAACATCCAAACTTAAACTTAACTATAATATAAGTAGGATGCATCCTACTAATATTATAAAACTTTAAATGTTTGGACGTTTAGAAGCATGTTGCTCAATCACGACGGAATTGCTAAAAGGATTGAGTTGATATCCGGTACTTGAAATAAAGTCTTGAATAGCATATAGGCTACTTTTGATGGCGGGAAAATAACGCGAAGCGGGACTACGCGAACAAAAGTGTGGGGTAACGCTGAGAGTTTACAATATTAGTTTTTTTTTTTTTTTTTTAACTTGAATAGGTTTACACTTGACCGCCATCTCGCCTGTTGTTAAGCGACGATGCGGCCTACGATGAAACGTGCTTACCTAGAAGAAACCGATTCACTCTCGACTTGAAGACACCAAGATTATAACTATCAGGAAAAATCCACTCTGGTAGCTCATTCCACAGCCTAGACGTTCTTATCACAAAAGTAGAGTCAAACCTCTTTGTTCGTGTCTTTGGAACATCAACCATGAAACGATGTCGTTTTCTCGAGCTACGAGCAGTCCGATAGAAAAAGGGGCAAGGTGGTATTAAGTTATGCAGATCAGTCGCGCACTCTCCGAAATGTATCCGATAAAAAACCGATAGGCTAGCAATTTTGCGGCGATGTTCAAGACTTTGAAGTCTTTTTCGCACTAGAGTATCATTGCCTATGAGCCTTTTGGCACGTTTCTCGATTGATTCCAGAGCCTCGAGCTGATACTTAGCCGAACCATCCCAAAGGTGCGAACAGTACTCCATGCAAGAGCGAATCTGTGCTTGATATAATACAAGCAACTGTTCAGACTTGAAGTACCTTCGAACCTTTGAGAGGACGCCTAGTTTTTTGGCAGCTAATTTAGCTTTGGACTCGATATAAGAGCCAAAGTTGAGCGTGGATGACAAGGTAACACCCAAAAGCTCGAGATGGTTGGTAACCGGCACGGATACACCTCGAAAAGAAGGAGTCTGTTGAAATTGACTCCTTTTTGCGGAGAACAGACACGCCTGTGTCTTTCCCTCGTTAAACTTGGCCAGATTGGCATCGCCCCATTCGGAGACTGTCTCAAGGGCCAAGTTCAAACGCTCTATCATACTCTCTCTCAGTAACTGAGTTTGCTGCCCACTGGCTCTCGCACTAGATATGTAACTCTCTACAACAGTGCTATCGTCTGCGTACCCATAGATACCGGGCTTCAACAGATCGTTGATATGTAGCAGAAAAAGCGTCGCAGAGAGTACTGACCCTTGAGGGACTCCGGCATTGATAGCCATTTGATCCGACGAGCAGCCATCAATGACGACTCGTATGGATCGATCCCTCAAGAAGTCTGATATCCACGCAACAAACCCAGGAGACAAACCAAAACCAGAAAGTTTGCTTATAAGGCCGTCATGCCAAACCCTGTCAAAAGCCTTCGAGATATCCAGAGAGACTGCAAGTGCTTCTCCGTGTTTATCGATGGCCTCACTCCAGATGTGAGTGACGTACGCTAGAATATCCCCGGTGGACCGGTTTCGGCGAAACCCGTATTGCCTGTCACTAAGGAGGAAAATTTTACAATATTAGTAGGATACAAAATGTGATTCAGTGGAAAAAGCTATGGTTCTATCATACATATATTTATAACGCATTTGCTCGTAAATGGTCTCTTATTTCACCAATTTTAATATGGTAATGTATCTCATTACGGACTTGTGCGTTATTGTAATGTAAAACGCACGATTTTATCAAGATGCTCCGTCTAAAACGAACGGTACATTTTGAAATCTTAGCAAAGAGTTTTTATGTCAGAAAAATGGGGCATCCGTTCTTTTAATAAACTTTTTTTCACAAATCGACATGTGATAACCAACGTTAGACAAACTCACGGGTAGTGAAATGATTATTATACAAAAAAATATTTACCAAATTGGTTAGGTATATCTCAAAGTAATTATTTGACAAACATTCATTCTATAGGTAACGTATTATTTCACAAATGATTCTTTTAATATTTTTGTTTACTACCTAATGCTTAAAAACAAAACCAATACTTGACAAATTTTCATTTTATAATGTGTTGTTTGGCAAGCAACTCAATTTTTAAAACAAACATTTATTAAATTACATAAAAACTTGATAGTGATTTTTGAATATTTAAGTAACCACTAACCACATTAGGACGATTAGGTTACTCAGGACACAAATCCGACTCGGAGCACCCCGACTCCACCTAGTCTTGTCACTACTAACTCTAGAGTATTAATAAAAAATGCGGGAGCCAGAAGCTCAAGGGAGGTCCTGAGTGGAGCAAACCATGCGAGGCTAAGCGAAGTAATGCCTTCTCTCACGAAGAATAAATTACAAATAAAAACAAACACCAAACCACATCAGATCTTCCAAGCCGGCTGGTCCCCGTGGAAGACTACAACCACAACCCTCCATAGAAAACAACAGCAATTATACAACAGCAATTATACATATATATTCAATAATACAAAAAGCAATTATCAAAACATTACATAAAACAACTTACAACGTTAAATCTCTATTGACTTATTCACATCTACTTAAATTAACAGAATCCTTGAAGAATGAAAAGTACGAAAGATGACGTCATAAAACAGCAGGTACATACTGGATTCAGGCTACAAAAGATAGAAAACGTCGACTATCTCTGGAGGAGGCCTTTACCTTCCACTGTGAGGGGTTTTGCAATTGAAATATATAGGTACACGAAAAATTGCAAATTATTATCGTGTATGGAAAGTGCATAATGCAATAGCATTATACATATAAATATCTAATTATTATCAAATTAACTATTATATATAATACAATACAAATTGCAATATTAAATGAAAAAATGTATATTTACCTACTTTTACTAATCAAGAGTCAACAATTTTTACAATCTAATTAATTTGGCATGCACACTGTTTTTAAATTATCAATCTGTATAATTTTTGTAAAGCAAGAAATAAAAGGCTTTTTTATTTTTATTTTATTATACATAAAAAGAGGCAGAGTTCTGGCTTCGCAGGCAGAGCTGCAACCTCTTAGGGGCCACGAGGCCATCACATGTGTTATAAAACGTCGTATCACATACTACGTGCGCTTTGATGATTACAGCCTCTGTTTTCTTGTAGCCCTCGGCTACGGCTCGGGGTCCAAAAAAGCGTAGCGATATCGCCTCGGCTGTAATTTTCAACTTACCGCACTTATATCATAATGTACTATTTTCTTCATTTATTACTTATGTCATAATTGCGTCAACAGGTAACTCACGTATGAAATTATAGCCGGTCCAATCCATCTCAAGTTTCGGCCGCTCGTTTCAGTTTTCGTGATCGCTGCCCATTTGTCACTGATTGCATAGTCAGGCAGACTGTATACGTACACGCACTCTCCTTGAAACAGGCCGCCTGACGCGGCCGAAACTTGAGTCGGATTAAACCGAGTATCACACGTGTGTAAAAACTACGTTAGTTTTGGTACTAAGGTTGTAACATAATAAAAATAAACTAACCCATGATTCATCTTTTCGTAGCGCCTCTGGTGAGCAGAGAAACGCGTTGTTCCGCACATGCGCACCCTTCTCCATTGGTCGGACGCAATACCGCGGAACTTTGCTCAGGGTGGCTCCACTCACAAACACGCGTACACACGACGCGTACGCCACCTCCCCTTCGTTCTTCACACCCACAGATACCGTCACTATATCCGACGATCCGATCACGTACGGCCTGAGTAATCATCTATATATTAATACGTGGAGCAAAAACTTTATTTCTTTTTTAAGGAATGCATTACTACAATTTTTATATTACTGTGTTCCGGTTTAAAGGGCAATGTTTCCAGATAAATTACTGGGTTAAGAGATAAAACACCTTACATTTCCGGGTGACAAGCGCAGTGCAGTGGTAGGTGATGATTTGAATTCGTCATGTTCCAGTAGCTGCGTGTCACTGTACTGTTATGGGCAGGCATGTTGCTTACCATCAGACGCATGTCTTGCTCGTCTTGTCACTACATATACTATAAAAAAGACTGTGTAATTGGTCACGAAACTTTTGATTAATAACAACAATCAACATAATAAAACTATTCTCGTGACCACGGCAGTTTTAACGCTGCTGACACGTCAAAGTGATTGAATAACAATTTAGATCGTGAAATCTTTCGCGGGCTGTGAATTGAATTCTAGCGTCATGCGTGAGAATGATATGAAATTTTTAGGTACAGTAGGGAGCATGACCATGGCCATGCTGGCGCATTTCTAGATGGCCATGCTCATGGCCTCCGGTTTCACCCGCGTAGTTTCCAAAGTAACTAAAGAACCAAATTCTGAGTTATAAGTGTTCACTTCTATCGGCATTTTCTATGACTGTCAATTTTTGTATGTAGGTTACGCGACAGCTCCGCCAATTGTGGGTCAATTTTGATGGTTCTTTTTTGTTTGGTAAATCATAGTTCAGAGGTGGTAGCTGTCTGTGGCGCGCCAAAATAAGTTTTCACATCAAAAACATACAACCGAATTGAGAACCTCTTCCTTTTTTGAAGCCCGTTAATAAAAACTATCGCATCGTTTAAGTTGGACCAAATAACGTCTTAATTATATATAAAACTAGCGGCCCGTGCCGGCTTCGCTCGGATAATAACCTAGATACCAACTGCAGCGCCATCTGCCGGGCTGATTTGTGAATCTAGACCATCCAGGGCACTACCCAAACGTGTACAAAAAAAAAAATTCAAATCGGCCCAGCTGTTTAGGAGGAGTTCACTAATAACGAAAAATGGCATTGATTTTTATAAATATAGATTCTCGTGTCACAATGTTAGTTACCTTACTCCTCCGAAACGGCTTTACTGATTTTTACCAAATTTTATATGCATATTCAGTAGGTCTGAGAATCGGCTACTATCTATTTTTCATACCCCTAAGTGATAGGGTTGTTCAGCCCTATTTTTTTTTTAATTATGGACAATTTTTTTGTTTTAATTTTTTTATAATGTGGCATTAAAAAATACAAACAACCCTAAATTATTACTCTTTTATCACCAACCCCTATTTTTTAATAGCCATTTTAGTAATTTAATCATTTTTCATCACGCTCGATAACTGATCAATTATCGTCTTTTTTATAAATGTTTTTCACTCTATTTCGATTAAAAGTTCCTGGAGCTTATGGCAAATATAAAATTGTTTTGTAAAAATAAACATTTATTTTTATTATTAAAGTTTAGGGTTACCATTGTTAGATTTTTAAAATTTGTATTAATAATTTGTAAGGCAAAACAACGTTTGCCGGGTCAGCAAATATTATAAATGCTACGTAAATGTCGGTTGACTTGGTGAAAAGTTCACTGGGAACATACATCATGACACTGGATTTTTAAATACATAATATTAAGATACGCTACATACCTTTTTGATATAACGTTTGCGTTAAGCTTCAGTTTAGGATTGCAGTGTGTTTTGTTCTCGCATTCTATCAGCTCTGTGATAGTATTCGCGACTGTCAAAGTGCTCAATTCACTCAGGATTACAAGGGAGCCATCAATTTTCCTTTTGTTCGTCGGAGGGTCTAACTGTTTTGCTGTTATTTCGTAATGGATTGGCTTCTGGTAGTTACCATTCTGTAAAATAATAATTTTAGTGTGAAAAGTCGGACCACGTTCCGACTCGATTTTTGACAGTGCTAAAGAAGCTGCAGTCTGCATTGCTGCATTGAGTATTGTTCGCTCCAGCTTGTTCATCCAGCGACGCAATGCTGCCAGCATTTTAAGCTTTGCGCCGGGAAGGGTGCGGATGGAGTTATTTATTAAATTAAGCGATTACATTTTAGATAGTTAAGATATTTACCTTCGGCGCAGTTACAGTGATGTTTCTGCAAATCCGTGTGGCTGATTTATCCAGGGTGACTACATAATGTTTTTCTTTTTCGTCTAGCTTTGCGTCCTCGTGGGTTATAACTACAGCAACTCCAATTTCTGTAAATTTATCCTGTTTTTTATAAAACGTAATAAAAATATCAACTGCCACTAATAATGCACGGTGCAATCTTAGTCTTCAGAATACATAATGCACCGTTACATAATACCATAATAGCATAATGCACCGTTCAGAAGAAAACAAATATTTCCAAATGACGTAGGAACTAGATGGCAGTAGTGTGTTTTTTTGTGTACACGTTACGTGACAGTTTCGACTATTTCATGAATCGATTTTTTTTTTTTTCGTTCGGTAGTTTTTTCAATATTTCACACAAACATTTCAGGGACTGTGAGGCTGCGAGGCTGTGAAAGAGAGTGGTTCTCATATAAATACATGTTATCGAAAGTGATTTTTAAGAAATCAACAATAATATAAAACTTGTTTTCTTTTTAATTTAAAAATTATATTTTCTTTTATAACTGCGTGGTAGGTTTGTATTGTTTTTAAATACGCACAAAACTTAACGACTATCTTTATAAAAAAACTATTTAAATTTCTAAGTCCTAGCGTTAAATATCTACTTTTACCTGAATACGTTTGTAAAATCTGTCAGTTGTTTGACAGTAGGATATAGATCGCACACCGTCAATATCGTATGACGTGCAATATATGCACATACTAAGTAGAGAGATATTCTAATGTATGTAAAAAGTATTTACGTATTTAGCGAAAATGAATTACTGTAAAAAGCTGCTAAGCCACGGGTAACACCGCGGCGCGCAGCTAGCACATTATAGTACACTCTGCTTCTCGCCAGTGTACTTGAACTTGGCTTGACACACTACCGTGTGTCTAGATTAAAGAATTTAGAACTTCGTTTCAAAAGTTAAGCAGCTTATTCATTCACTTCATGATTCACATTGCTGCTACTCACCAGCCAGGTTGAGATAGGAGACTAATGTAGTTTTTAGCTAACTCTCGAAATATTAAGAGATCCGAGTGACGAGCTAAGTGCAGTGCTACGCCCGCGATTTGGACTTTTCAAGTTCAAATAGGTGCATGGCGTAGCGTAGTTATACCTTTATTTACCACTGGTATTGTTCGTCTTGTTTACATTTTTTTTTACAATATTATTCTTTATTGTGCATAGTAAAAAATAAGTAATAATTACTTGTTTATAAATAAAGTTTTACTTACTTGCATTAACGACAGCAGGCTTTTCAGGATAAACTACATTTAAACACGACTCGAAAATGAAATACGTGTCGGTTCTGTACGGATTATCTTTGGTCAACTAGAAGAAAAAAAAAATGTGATTGCATAATACAAATATACTACTATATGACAGTGTGTAAAATGTGATTGTATACTAGTGGCCCGTCCCAAGTTCGTTTGGGTTATGACTTCTATGAGAGACTTGCGAAACTTAAAATTAAAAAAAAATTAGCAGTCATAGGAACTGCCGATAGAAGTGAAAACTTATAATTCAGAATTTGATAGCTTGCTTTGGAAACTACACGGGTGTCACCGGAGGGTGTGGCCTGTTCATCATGGCATGGCCATTTAGAAATGTGTCAGCATTTCCCATTGGCTGATGCATTTCTAGATGGCCATGCCATGATGCCAGGCCACGCCCTTTCAGCATTTCCCATTGGCTGACGCATTTCCAGATGGCGAATGGCCGTGATCCTGAACCGTGTTTCGTGTTTACCCGAAGATTTCTTATCATACCCGAGCGTGACGGTAGAATTCAATTTACAGCCCACGAAAAATCTATCTAGGCGCGCCTAAAGAAGTTTTCACTTCAATAAAAACAATCAACACTAGTAATTAGAAATATTAAGATACATCTTCACTAAATATTAAATTACTTTATAAAACAACATCATTCAATAATACAACAAAAATAAAGTCAACAATAAATCAATCATTGACACAATCACATAACCCATCCCCAACAGTACCCGGCACAAAAGTGCCCATTACGCTGGCAGCATTACCCCGCTGAATAGCGATGGACAATCTTGTGCTATGTACAAGCCGGAGTGACCGCCATTTTCCCTCATTCGGTGTTCTAACTCCTTAACTGGCTCCCTCGCTACAGTGCCCCAACTGCCTAGCGTCTAAAATTATAAAGAGGTGTAGGTGTTTCATGGATGCGTACTTTTGCCGCTTCTTATTAGCGGCGTCTTCAGCCGCAGCTGCTTGATGAAGATGACAAGCCATAACCATCAACATATACCATTATATTATGTGCCCTGGGCACCTTGAAATTGGTTATAAACTGCGTAATTGCGTGTAGCGTAAGTTTACACACCATCTATCTATTTGACCCCTGGAATCGCTAGCGGCGAGGTATGCTGTCCTTCTACTTATTTTGATTGTTGATAACGAATAGCGATAGGTAAAAACGTCCAGCGTTCACCACTTCCTGCAACCGACTAGAACGGAAAGAGTGAGCTCACACTTCCCAACGATGACATAATTTCGAGCGCCTGAAGTTTGGGACGGCACATCCAATTGTTTTTATCGATGGCCGCAACAGTACTAAAGCAAGTTGCGTCCCACACCAGGCACTTTCCTTTCTTCCAGGGCACCAAGGTCAGGCCGTCTGGCCTCTTACCATCCGACATTTACATATGATTATTATTTTTCATTTAATAATGAAAGTAATGTAAAATCATGAATTAAAACGAAAAATTAAATTATTGTTTATACTCAAGCTCTTCCTGGACTACTGGACCGATTTTAATGACAGTTTTTGTGTGAATGAAAGTTGGTTTCTGAAATGGTTGAGTTTTTTTTGTATTTATAACATCTGCCGGTACCACTAGTTTAAAAAATAAATAAATATCTACAATAGTAAGAAGAGCGTCCAGTGATAAGCGACAGGCATGTTCAGTGCTTCATCTACTACTGATTTATGTTAGACACGAAAAGTTTCGTGCTAGGGTTGTTAAAATGTTTTTTTTTTTATCCAACAAACGTTACGTGGTGGTGGATATTTTTTTTAGTAACAGAACTCTTTGCAGAGTCCGCTTGAGGAAGCCCCACACGTTTACCAAGTTATTCTACTGCCAAGCAGTTATCTGCTAATACTACTGTGTTCCAGTTTGAAGGGCAATGTTTCCAGAAAAGTAACAGCACCTAGAGTGCTCGCTAAGCACTCTATGTGTCACACTGCACTCAAACCCAGACATATAAGATGAATTAGATGAATGATTATATATCTGGGTAATGAGCGCAGTGTAGCGCCAGGTAATGATTTGGAGATGTGCAGGAGTTACCCCCAACTGGAGGCCTCGGAGAAGGGAGAGAAGTGTCGACAACGCAAATCAATTGATACGTAAATTGTAGTCACTCTTGGGTAACCATCATTACCTTGTTTATCTGTCTGCTTTCAGTTGAATTTATTTCAATATTTTTGTTCTAAAACTGGTGAAACATGCTAAGAGTGAAACCAACCCGAAACATTGACGTACATCCGATGTAATTGTTTTTTTATGCTGCGGCCCCACCTATGAGGCGAATATTCGTAACGTGTTGGCGCAACAAAAACATCGTATTCGGACTAAGACGATGTTGGTGTCTACATTAGCAGGCGAAGATTCATGTCAAATTGGTGCGATGTATTGTGCTTTGGTTAGTTACTTGTCTAGATAGACGTTTGCACCATGTTTTACAACATTTACGCACAGAAAAAAGTCACCCAAATTCGTATTTGTTAGGGAATGCTTCAATATAAGCATCAGAATAAGTATCATTACTAGTAGCAGTATAAGTAACTAGTAATCCACCCTGGTTTCGCCCGTGATAGGTACATAAATATGTATAACCTATAACACTTGAGGATCACGTATACAACGGTGAAAGAATTTTTGAAATCGGTCCTGTAGTTCCTGAGATTATTGCATTCAAATAAAAAATTGGCAGTAGTAGGAACTACCGCTAGAAGTGAAAACTTATCCCTAACTTAGAATTTGATAGCTTACTTTGGAAACTACACGGGTGTAACCGGGGGGCGTGGCCTAGCCATCATGGCATGGCCATCTAGAAATGCGTCAGCATTTCCCATTAACTGGCGCGTTTCTAGATGGCCATGCCGTGATGGCCTGGCCACGCCCTTTCAGCATTTTCCATTGGCTGACGCATTTCTAGATGGCCAATGGCCATGGTCCCGAGTTTACCCGAAGTTTTCTTATAATACCCGAGCGTGACGCTAGAATTCAATTCACAGCCCACGAAAAATCTGTCTAGGCGCGCCTAAATAAGTTTTCACTTCAAAAAAACTTTTCAGCTTTATAATTTTAGCATAGAAGTATGTAATAATATGATTAGTACGGAAGATAAATAGTAGTTCATACCTTAAGATTTTTCGGAATTACAGTTTCGACGTCTACTTTCACAGAAGCCATACACTTCACTACGTACACTCTGCGTGATTCAGGAGCTCCTATTGCCAGTTCTGTAATAAAAAATAACAAGAAAAAAATTAAACAAAAAAAAAAAATGTTTGTCTGTAAAGTCGGTTTACTGACGATAGAACGTGACAACGTCTTAAGAAAATACTGATGGAATGGTAGCATTTTTCAAAAGAAAAATTTAATTTCATTTGTTTAATAGATTTGTATGTAAAAAGTAATCAGTAGAATTTAGTCATTTTCAATCAAAACAATGCAAAAAAGCTTTTAGATGCCGGGCATCGAACCCGGGGCATTTCACATGCAAAGCGAACGCTCTACCACTGAGCTACATCCCCGCTTGAACTACTGGTCGAAATAATTAATACAACTGTAACAATCATGCGGCGAGGTAACGACCGACGGTAACGCGGTAACGGTACATGACGTCATGTTTTGTGGGCGTGCAGCCGGCTTCATCGAATTATAAGACGTTATCACGTCAAAAACAAGACAGATTTATTTCGACCACCATTGCTTAGGTCACTAATGAGACTACAGGCCTGTGAACAAAATTTACGTAGTAAATGAACCACCAGGAGACCTATGTAGGATGATAGAAGGGTATAAAGTAATAAGATTCAGCACTATGGCAGTGCATCATCACTCACTCAAGGTCGCGCGGTTTTAGCCTACAGCCAGTGCATCATCACTCGCTCAATGTCGCGCGGTTTTAGCCTACAGCTAGACAGTTCCTCCCGTTGAGCGCTAATGCGAGCTGAATTGAACTTTGTTGTGTCCCAGCAAAAGTCGCTATTTATATAATTGTTTTCGGGAAGTGAGGCTTCTGTACTTGTACTAATATTTATTCTGTGAGCTAGACCGTTGCTCCCAGGAAACAAGTGCCAGTCGGTTGTCGGACGCACGGCTGAGCGCTCGTGCAACACGTTTCCCGCGCATATTGTTATTAGATATGTCGACAACCCTCCGCGCTAGACAGGGACAGAGTTACGCATTAGAAGAGAGCGCAAATGTTTATTTGAAAATCGCGACAGGTATTGAGCGCTAATGCGAGCTGAATTGAACTTTGTTGTGTCCCAGCAAGAGTCGCTATTTATATAATTGTTTTCGGTAAGTGAGGCTTCTGTACTTGTACTAATATTTATTCTGTGACTATGCCGTCACTTGTGAGCTGTCCGACTGAGTACAGTCGAAGAGGGGGGGTTGCAACCCTCGATCATTTCTCCATGCCGCATGATTTTTGTACGGCGTTGCAGAATAATAGATTATTAGTCAACATGTTTTTGACAAAACATCACATTAAAACCAACTAATCGGATAATATTAATTGCAAAAACATGACACATGGCATACAAGTGCGGATTTATGGTTCGCGTAAGCTTTGAATACAAACCTTGAATTAGCAGCGTTCCCGATCCAGTTATTTTCCCGCGATAAAAATAGCCTATGTGTCATTCCAGGCCCTTATCTATCTATCTACTAAATTTCATCTAAATCTCTTCAGTAGTGTTTGTGTGAAAGAGTAACAAACATACATCCATACTTACAAACTTTCACGTTAATAATATTAGTATGATATAGGATACGGCGGTTCGTGATGAGTGCCAAAAAATATGTTCCATTGCATTTTAATTTGTATTGCTGTTCCGGTTTTCATGGCAATGTTTCCAGTGAAATTACAGGGCATAGAGGTAACGAGAACAGTGCAGCAAATATGTAATGATTTGGACGCTACGTGTTCCAATAGCTGCGTTTCACTGTGCTGTTATGGACAGACATGTTGCTTACCATCAGGTACATGCCCCGCTCGTATTTTCCCTGGGCTATACTCATCAACATCATCTACCGAAGGACGTCCACTATTGGACGAAGGCTTCCCCCAAAGATCCAACGATTTCCGTCGACCTTCACTAGATCGTCGGTCGTCGGTCCATCTCTTCTGGGAGATGCCAATGCTGCATTTTCCGGTGCGGCTTATGGGCTATAATTTATACTATTACAAATTAAATGAACTGACCGTTACAACCGTTTTCATCATAGTCTTGGATCATGGCGAGACTGAATCCGAATGAGGTATCTCTGCGTTGTGGGGAAAGTTTTTGTAAGTAGTTGATGTTTCCTTGTTTGTTTATGAGTTCTGCTCCGGAGTAAATGTAGACGGCTCCTTTGTTGGATTCGTATGGGGCGGCTATTGCGATCTCTGTAAGCGTAGATTAGTATAAGTACATAAATTTACTGAAGGCCAAGGCGAAAGAAGTGCGAGCGATTTTTGAAGTGAAAACTTGTTTTGGCGCGCTTGGACAGATTTTTCGTGGGGTGTGAAATGAATTCTAGCGTCACGCTCGGGTATGATAAGAAATCTTCGGGTAAACTCGGGACCAAGGCCATTGGCCATCTAGAAATGCGTCAGCAAATGGGAAATGCTGAAAGGGCGTGGCCTGGCTAACAGGGCATGGCCATCTAGAAATGTGTGAGCCAATGGGAAATGCTGACCCATTTCTAGATGTCCATGCCATGATGGCCAGGCCACGCCCTCTGGTTACACCCGTGTAGTTTCCAAAATAAGCTATCAAATTCTGAGTTATAAGTTTTCACTTCCAACGGCAGTTCCTATGACTGCCAATTATTGGTGAACAACCCTTATCACTTAGGGGTATGAAAAATAGATAGTAGCCGATTCTCAGACCTACTGAGTATGCATATAAAATTTGGTGAAGATCAGTAAAGCCGTTTCGCAGGACTAAGGTAACTAACATTGTGACACGAGAATTTTATATATAAGATAATAAATCATAATTATGTTAAGAAATTTATATACAAGATATTAATAAGTCATAATTGACTACCCTTACCATCTAAGCCGTCACCATTGTAATCACCGAGCCGTGCTATTGCACTACCAAAGAACCCTCGGGATTGTGTCCCCACTATAATGTTCGAGTATTCTTTAGGCTGAAATAATAAGGAAAAAATTAAACCATAATCGTTCGACGAAGATGTCTCTCTGTGTTCCGGTTTAAAGGAAAGTATTTCCGGTGAAATTACAAGGCATAAAGATAAAACACCTTAGAACTCTGGGTGACGAGCGTAGTGCAGTCATAGGTAGTGATTTGGACTCTTTGTGTTCCTAGCTGCGTGACACTGTTGTTATCGGCAGACATGTTTCTTACCATCAGGCACATGACCTCCTCGTCTCATCATTATACTATAAAAAAAAACTAAATACCAGTCTATGGATATTTCATGTATAGATCAGTAATTAGTTTGTAGTCTAATTATATTAGTTTTTTTGGTAAATTAAAGAAGGTCTTTCGAGCTGATATGTTGATTAATCAAAACTTAGTGATGGAACATAACAATAAATTGTATGTAATATTATCTATATAGAGCCTTTGCCAGTTATTCTACCGCCAAGCAGTATGAATGGGCAAACATTACTGTGTTCCGGTTTGAAGGGAAATTTTTCCAGAGAAATTACAGGACTCAGAGATATAACAACTTAGATCTCTGGGTGACGAGCGCAGTGCAGTGCTAGGTAATGATTTGGACTCGTCATGTTCTAATACGAGTAGCTGCGTGCTGCTACATATCAAAAAATGTTTATTATAATTTTCTGACAAAAACTCTTGTTCCCGACTCACCGGAAGCTGTGCACTGGGTGGGTAAATGTAGACAGCCCCTTGGTTGAAATGGTCGTCCTTATCATTAGCAGAATATGCTGGGGCACCGACGAGTAGCGCAGTGTAATGCGACCCTGGGGTCAACCGCGCGGCACATAGAGCTGCCCCAAACATGGTGCCCACCACATCTGACAGCAACAGGGTGTGGTCGTCGCTTAAACTATTCTGTCTAGTTATTTGACCAAGAACCATGTGGAAGGAAACCTGTAAAGAATAACTCAGTAAATTGAAATTAAAACTTCCTTTGGCGTACCATACATAGATTTTTCGTGGGCTGTGAATAAAGCTGATCGTCACGGTCGGGAATGAAAGAAAGGTTCGGGTGAACTCGGGACCCCCGAGTATGCTAAAGCGAGAAAAACAGTCAACTACTACTGCTACAGTCTGGCTGCTGTCACTGTCTTTTTTAAATTTATTCTTAACCATGGATACTAGTCCTTCAGCCGCATCTGTCCTTGTCGTATCACTGTGTTAGCAATGTTCAATTTATACGTATTCAATTAAATTATTACAATAATTCAGAAGTATTTAATAGTTATTTCTTATTTTAGTTTTCACTTCTGGCGTCTTAAGCACATACATTTTTATTTCTCTGTGAGTAGGTAATGTTACGAGTCATCTATCAACGACTCGACATGTACCTAAAATGTTTCGATGGGATGTGTCATCCACCAACCCGCATTGAGCCAGCGTGGTGGATTATGACCTTTAATCTCCTTGCGAGAGAAGGCCTCGTGGTCCCAGCAGTGGGTACATTTAGTGGGCTGTTTATGCTACCTTTGCATGCCGGCTGTTACGAACTAGTTCCTTAACATTTAAGCTCATCTTCCATAACAGGATAAAAAAATGACAATCACAGGGACTGCCGATAGAAGTCAAAACGCATAACTTTTAGAATTCCATTCACTTTGGAAACTGCACTAGTGAAACCGCAGGGCGGAGTCTGGAATAACTCTTCAGAGCATCTATAGATAGCCATATTATAGATTAGTATCATAAGCATAGCCATCTAGATTAGTCTTCTTTCTAAGCATGGCCATCTAGAAATGCTTTAGATTACAATGACGCGATTTCGATGATTTTTTTCACCCATAAAGTTCTCAGTGCGCCAAAAGAAATTTTCACTTAAAAATAAGGTGATTAATTCATATCAAGCTTATAAAAATAAAAGAAGAAAGTAGAATCAAATCTAACCGAACCACGTCCAAATCTTCCATAAGTGGAGCCAATAGCGTAGATTTTTTTGTTGTCGAAATCTGAATCGGTACTGAAATGCCCAACCGCTACACTGTATCCTGTCAAAAGAAAAATATTACATATTTAAGGGATATTAACCAAATACATTACTTAAAAACTAGCAATAAAAGTTATATGGAAGTAACTTACTAAATTGTTAAGGCATATTTTTTCAAAATCAAATTCAACAATGAATACAAAAAAAAACAAAATCATGATTGTCAATTTTTTTACTTTGTAGCCTGGTGAAGTACCTTTGCTGGATATTCTACCGCCAAGTAGTAAAGTTAGTACATTACTGTAACAGGCTATGAAGATCAATGATTCCATTGATTCCAGAACAATGAGGTAAATTGTCTTATATGTATCGCAGAGTCACGAGCCCAGTGTAGTTCTAGACAGTGATTTGTACTATTAATGTATAAATATCAGCATAATAGCACTGTGTTGTTATGCGCAAGTATGTTGCTTATCATCAGGCACACAAACATAGAGTGACAATACAAAGATGATACATTATTCTGTTATTCGCATCTTGCTGGTCCCTTCGCTAATGGCATAAAAACTCCTTCAAATAATTAAAATGATAACGAAACCTAAGTGGTAGGACTCTTTGCAGAGTCCGTCTGGGGAAGTACCACACCTTTGTCAGTTATTCTACCGCCAATCTATACTTTTATACTTATACTTATACTTACTAATATTATAAAGCTGAAGAGTTTTTTTGTTTGTTTGTATGTTTGTTTGTTTGTTTGAACGCAAGGATCTCTGGAACTACTGGTCCGAATTGAAAGATTCTTTCTTTGAAGGATAGTCCATATATCGAGGAAGGCTATAGGGTATTTAACATTACGCTACTATCAACAGGAGCCGAGCATGAATGAAAAACGTAACAAAAACGGGGAAAAAATATTGCTTTTAGAGAGCTTTCGTTGCGTGACAGCATTTGTTATATGTTAAAGGTTGCGTCATTAGAACCTAAAGTAACCGAATTTGAACAAAATTTGAATTGGTACGACCAATTTTCGACAGATGGCGTAGCAACGCGCGTGCGTTCAGCTAGTCAGTAATATGCAAACATTACTGTATTCCGGTTTGAAGGGCAATATTTCCAGTGAAATTACAGATAATAGAGATAAAACATGTTATATCTCTGGATCATGAGCACAGTGCAGTGCTAGGTAATGATAAATAAATAAATATTGGTGGATAATTCACACACAACACCATCAGACCCCAAACTAAGCAAAGCTTGTACTATGGCGGCCAGATAGCTGATATAATACTTATATAGTTTTTAAATACATACTTATTATACATACAAACACCCAGACACAGTGCAAACATTTGAATTCATCACACAAATATTTGCACTGGGTGGGGATCGAACCCACGACCCTCGGCTTCGCAGTCAGAGCTACTACCAATTAAGCCACGAGGTCAGGCTTGATGCTCTTCATGTTCTAATAGCTGCGTGTTACTGTGCTGTTATGAGCAGGGATGTTGCTTCCCATCAGGCACATGTCCTGCTCGTCTCGTTACTCTATACCAACTATAAAAAGAAAGAAATCAATAATGATCTAATCTGCAAAAAAATTGCATTCTTACCAAAATTGTATTGAACTATTTTGTTGTAGTCCTTAGGGTCCGAAGTGTATCCTGTGAGACTTATTGGTTTTCTTTCCTCGACTTTTGTGTTTCTGGCAGTGCTCGGATAAAAAGCCACACGACCTTAGAAAAAACAATGTGAAATAATTAACTATTTAAAATGAAAGTTTAAGAGCTTAAGTCAAATAGGGGTGATAACTGGGTAAAAAATATACCATTTTAATCAGTCCGTTAGGTAGAGTATGAAGAAATATGGGACACGTATTTTTTTGTGTTTTCAAATTATTAAAAATCGACAAAGATATTAGACTACAGGCATAGAATAGATAATACAGATAGAACGGACACTCCCCACCCCCCGCCAGTTTCAAGCTTCCTTCCCCGCAAGCACCGCGAGAAGCACTCAACGAAGGGTTATATCGGACGATAATTTTCTATGAGAATACGACCATGATGCTGTATTATTTAACAAAATGGTACCAAATTTTTCGTCTATTATACGAAACAATAAGAGATTTTTCATTTCATAAGAATTTCTATAAAGATTTAATCATTTTTATAAACTGTGTTAGCTATTCTGGTTAGAAGTACGCGCCAACACTGAAGTCCTGTGACGAAATTATTGAACTCGTTGTTTTTAAACTGCGGCTTTCGTTAATCGTTGTGAAATACGTCAGTGGCGCCAAAAACGTATGGTAACGAGTGATGGCGCGGAGTATAGTTCGCAATTCACGAAGTCACTAGTCACTAGTGTTGCCAATTTAGTGGATTTTTTTACTAAGATTGCTACTATTCAGATTTATTGATAAGTGATTATTTCTTAGCATTCAACCGACTCAAAAAAAAGAAACAGGTTCAATATTTAGACTATCTGTACTTTTATGTGCGTCCATGTATATATTATGTCGGTCAATAGTGAACAATGAATATAGGATTTCATCTAGTAAGTAGTATGCTTATTTAAGATTTCGCAACAACCGTTCATTAAAACCAGTAAGAGGATACGAGTACATTGACTATTGGAATGGATAGTTCCAAAAAAAAAATAACGATATTTTTAAACTAAAACTTATTCAGTAATTAACGGCTTTGACATTGACTTATAAACTTTACCGGTTCTAGTACTACCGGTACTACTACGATTTAGTTTCATTTTTAACCAACGTCAAAAAAGGAGACGGATCTCAATTCGTTTATATGTTTGTTACGTAATAGCTCCATTTATTGTGAAACAAAGGACATAAGCCCAAATCACATTGAAAAAACCCAGGTGCCACACCTGGGTTTTTTGATGTACCTCAGATTTTAAGTTATTAGTAATAATATTCTAAACTATCATCATCATCCGTTTGAGTGGCTAACCTGCGTTTTTTTGCCTGTCTTCTACAGGCTCGTGTCAAAAGCTCGTTTTATGGAACAAAATATATTGTATAATTTGGTGTTAATGATATAAAAATAATACATACCGGCTGAGTCATAAAGATATATTATATCAAACAATGCACGAATATGCTTAGTTATAGAATATGCTTTGTATTCAATTATCAGTTTGCTTACATCGCGGGTCAAATCTGGACAAGTACTAGCACAAGCACAGCACTAGCATAGGCCTGGGATATGAGGCGTACTTGAAGAGAGGTATATGCTAAGATGTTACGAAGATGATGATGATGATTACATCGGATTGCAAACAGTATTGGTGAACTTTAAAAAAAACGCCTACAAAACTACACTGATAAAAAAACATGTTAGCCACTAATTTGGGTTATGGGAGTGGTGTAATTTTTTTTTCCTAAAATATATTTACATACAGTTATTAGATTTTTTTGAGATTAGATACAATTATTTTGTGCCGAGGTCAGGGTACGATTTGGGCCATGTCTCCTTTAATGTTTCTTTTTTTTTGGTAGATCATAGTTTTGAAACATGAAAACAAAACTACTTTCGTTAAATTACAAAATTTCGTAAAATTACTTTCGTTTATTTTTGTTCAAGTTTTTTATGATCGTCGTTGAAATTTGGTCAATTAAGTTTCTGAATTTAATTTGAAATTAAAACTGATTTTGTTTATGTTCGGCGCAAATAAATTATTAAGTAATGACTTCAGCCTTAAAATGTGATTTGAGTATAATAGACTCACTCACTATTCTCACAATATTTTAAGTTTTATGCGATCCTTACTATAATGCGAATAAATAAATCACTATTTATCAACATAAAAAAGTTATATTTTTTAAGCAATTAGTAAAAAAAAAAATCCGGAACTAGCAACATTATCCCGCGAGACACGAGATCCACAAGGCGGCCATAGTAACAACAATTCCTAATGTTTGTTTACAAAATTAAATTGTAGTTTTGAGTTGAAAAATTATGTTGTTCTTTACTGTGGTGAGACATGCGATGGAAATAATTAATAATTAGTTTGTGCAGTGTATACTCTGATTATAGTGAACTGTGTGTAAATGCAACTTATGGACGTAGTTTTACCATCTAATGTGAAATACACGATATGTGGAGTGATTAATTAATATATTGTCAGATTAAAGTTTTATCTTTGGGTAAGTGTACTTAACTAAAAATCAATTCGTCCATGGTACCTTTGTTATCTCCTATTTTGTTTTAAATCTTCTCCCTTCTGATTGTTGATGAAAGTTATATTTACATTAAAGATCGAACACTAACTAGGTAAGATTATAGGTTATAGGTCACTTAACACAGGCAGGTGAACTCACGAGTCACAGCTATTCCATAAAATAATTTAGTAACCCTAGGTGACACGCACACATGCGTAAATGTGTTCGAACGACATATGCGTAGTTGTGTGAGTGTAGGTATGTCAACTGCACCGTCTGTATGGATTTTAGGCCGAGTGTCCGGGGCCTGCTACAGGTCCGTGAACAAAATTTACGTAGTAAATTAACCACCAGGAGACTTATGTAGGATGATAGAAGGGTATAAAGTAATAAGATTCAGCACTATGCCGTCACTTGTAAGCTGTCCAACTGAGTACAGTCGAAGAGGGGGGGGTGCAACCCTCGATCATTTCTCCTTGTCGCATGATTTTTGTACGGCATTGCGAAATAATGAATTAGGAGAGGTGTTGAAACTGAAATAGAAATATTTTTTATTGCTTAAAACCGTGTACATTGATGGTGTTATAAAAGTTTGGTATCAACAGTTTGTCCTAGCGGACGTGCAACATATGGTAGTTTTTTACCTTATAATTAAGTAGGTAATAGATTAGTAGACAATAGTTAAGTGAGTACATAGGTACTTTCCTTATTATCTGTTTAACACATAACTACACGAAACAAATGATTAAATTCAGGCTACGTTACGTTTAACAAAATAGGTATGACAGTCTTCTAAATACTTATTTTTAATACGATTAGCTGCAGTAGATGCATTATATTCTTCCAAGTCGTAAAAAGTTTTATCATTAAGCCAAGTTTTCAGTGTGTATTTAAAAATATTGTTTGAGGTTATGGATTTAATATGTATTGATAAGCTATTAAAGATTTTAATAGCTGTGTTAAAAGTACTTCTGTAAAACATGGCATTATTGGATTGTGTTACATGTACACTGTATGGAACCAATGCCGTACATAATCCAATGCCCAAATTCCACCTGTAAATCATCAGAAAATCACGAATTTGTCTGACAAACTAATAATTAAAAACATAAAATGTATAATTTTTATAGTTTCAATACCTCTTCTAATCTATTATTCTCCAATGCCGTACAAAAATCATGCGAAAAGGACAAATGATCGATGGTTGCAACTTCCCATCTTCGACTGTACTCAGTTGGACAGCTTACAAGTGACGGCATAGTGCTGAATCTTATTACTTTGTACCCTTCTATCATCCTACATAGGTCTCCTGGTGGTTCATTTACTACGTAAATTTTGTTCACGGGCCTGTAGTCTAATACCCCGTTTACATGATTCCAGTCCAGCGACCGAATCCAGCGCTGGATTGCTTACTGGAATAATGGAGACCGGCACTGGAATGCATCAATCCAGTGCCAGTGCATTCCAGTGCCGGTCTCCATTATTCCAGTAAGCAATCCAGCGCTGGATTCGGTCGCTGGACTGGAATAATGTAAACGGGGTATAATATTGACTATCAAACTTCCGGAGTGGGAGGTTGTGACGTTTCAGATAAACTTTTGAATTCGTTTGAATCACAAACATTAAAATCGTCTGCGTGTATAAGACTTTTAAAAAAAAAGCTTTTTGACAGACAACTGATGAACAACAGAATAAACGTCACGATGATTAGTCCTTGATTTAGTCATACTAAGTTTCGCAAAATTTGCCAAAAAAATACCTGAAAACATTGCTGGTCCTCCAATGACCACGTCTTGATCGTCGATGTCTATGCTCCAGCCAAAAGAATCCATCGTGTGCTCTAGAAATATAAAAAATACTAATATGTACTATATACTAGTAATAAATAATAGACGGTTGGGTTAAGGGCCAGATGCAAAAGGCAGTCATCCTTGACACAGCGCGCATCGTCAGAAGGTTCCTCACTCTGCAGCCCTAACCACCGGTAGCTTGGGCCCTGCCCCGCTGCTGGCGGCACCCTAGTTTTTAAGTTTTTCATAATGTTTATTTAATATATCTATTGTAAAAAATGGTTGTCTGTAAAGTCGGTTTACTGACGATAGTTAAACGTGACAACGTCTTAAGAAATCAGTACGCAGATAGCGCGAGTAGTGATACCGATCGACTCGGCGGGTGGCGCCCTCAGCGCTCAGCTTCGTCCGCATGGCACGGACGACGAACTAACGGTAACGGTAACGTTACATGACGTCATGTTTTGCGGGCGTGCAGCCGGCTTCACCGAATTATAAGACGTTATCACGTCAAAAACTTAGAGATTAAGATGAAAAATTAATGACTGAATAATAAGATTAGAAATAAATGAAGTTAATAATAATAATGGTGCAGCTTGGGCCCTGCCCCGCTTCTGGCGGCAAACTAGGTTTTAGGTTTATATGTTGTTTTTATACATCAATATTGTAAAAATGTAAACCTAAGACAATGAAAAATGAGTCTATGATACTGTAAAAATAATATTGCAAAAAACTTACAGCAAACCATGATGGCAAGTGACAAGGACATCCTATTTGTCAAATGAAAGGACATAGGTGTGTCTTACCCCGCATTTTTGATTGCATGCAATAACGAACTGGTACAGATAGTTCAACTCATCTGTGCGCGCGGCGCTATGTGTGCGTGCGCTTGTAATTATACAACTTTCATTTGTGTGGCAGTGGCGCGGCAGTCGTCGTCCGAGCAAAACGTGACGAGCATACAAAGTAACTGTATATGTACAAGCTTACCCACACATATGCCCGCGCGCACAGATGAGTTGAACTATCTGTACTGCACTTTTCTCAACTACATAATATATTGTACAAGATTGTCATAACCTATTTCACGCTGAAGAAAAAAATCGTGAGAAAATTGACATATTGTGTAGATACATGTCAATTTAAAAAAGATACCTACTAAAAATATATTACACAGCCGTAATATATATTTAATTTAATTTAATTTATTTTGCAACGGCAGCTGCTGCGGAGGACGCCGCAAGGAACAAGAGGCTGAAATACTGTATGTTAGAGTCATCATATGATTTTGTCCCATTTGCTGTGGAGACTTTGGGTAGTTGGGGAACTGAGGCGAGAAGTTTGGTGAGCGAGTTGGGACGTAGACTACGAGACAAGTCGGGGGACTCCCGCGCCGGCTCGTACCTGGTGCAAAGGCTGGCCATGGCAATTCAGCGAGGCAATGCGGCCAGTATAATGGGCACTTTTGCACCGGGTGCTGTTCGGGGTGGGTTATTTTAGATTATTGACGACTACTTTTCGTATTATTTGTTTTAGAGTATAGTAAAAAGTTTTTTTGTATTTATATTAGTTATCAAGTTTGTATGTAATTAATCAAGTTTTTATGTAATTCGCATGAATAAATCACACAAATAGCTCAAAAAAAAATATATATATATATTTAGTACGTACAACAGAATACAGCCGTAATATATATTACTAAATAAATTAAATTAAATCAAATATTTTTACGATAGTATTTTTATGCAAATCAAACCGTGGCCGAGCTAACAACACAGTATTAGCTCCAACCAACCAAGTAATTGATACGCAGCTATTGGAACATGAAGAGTCCAAATCATTACTGCGTTGTGCTCGTCGGCCAGAGATTTGTGATATTTTTTCTCTATGCCCTGTGATTTCTCAGTAAAACCTGCCTTACAAACAGGAACACAGTTATGTTTACACATTACTGCTTGGAGGTAGAATAAGTGGCCAAGATTTGATACTTCCACAGGCGTACGCTGCAAATAGTCCCACCGCCACAAAATCTGGATTTACAGAAAAGAAATACGAGTATGTAGATTTGTTTCATGATGCATTTTACTTACCGAATAGAGTGGCATGTATTTCACGATCTTTTTTATCAATATCCATTAAACTGCTGGACTCATTCTTGGTTAAGTCAAACTTCATGCATTTACTGAATGTTCCTGTCGCTGTGTAAAAAGACAAATATTTATTAAAATATTTCAGTACATAACACTATGTTACAATGGTTAGTGGTAATTTTGTGTGACCGCATGTCATTGTTAATTTGTTTTTAAGAGTGACGAAACGAGCATGATATGTGCCTGATGGTAAGCAACATGCTTGCCACATAACAGCACAGTAACACGCAGTTATTGGAACATGAAGAGCGCAAATCATTACCCGCACAGCGCTCGTCACCCAGAGATCTATGTTGTTACTCTAAGCCCTGTAATTTCTCTGAAAACATTGTCCTTCAAACCGGAACACAGTAATGTTAATGTTAATACAGAAATGTTACTACAGTTTAAACGAATATCTATGTAGATGACTTTAAATATATACCACTCCCACGGCAGCGGCATTAGTATTAGTAAAAAAATTGTCAAGTACCTATGTATTTAAATTCTGTAGGTACCTTTATGTTAAGATTATAATAGGGTACAATCCTCAAAAAAACTAATTAGTCCGTCAGTTAGATTGCTAAAAAATATTGTAGGTACACGTATTTTTTCTTTTGTTTCACAAACAAAAAATTACGAAGATACAGCGCTTAGAAGTTTCGCGTGACGTTATTCGTGCCTACGATATTTACTTACGAGTGACGTCGCCACCCCCACTCTCGAAGTTTGATGTTCTATATCATTGTCGATTTTTAATATTTTGAAAAAACAAAAAGTACGTGTCCCATATTTTTCCATGATCTAGCTGACGGACTAATTAAAATAATGTATTTTTGACCCAGTCCGGTACCTTATTGTAGAATTTAAATTGCCATGCCCTAACAGGGTAAATGCTCAGCTTACTTTATCAGCCTTGTGTAACAAATGATTAAGTTTTAATTAGTCTGCCTGGTTAACACAACAATTTGGCAATTTTGTTGTGTGATGGCGAATCCTTCTGCTTCAGGCAGCTTCTACTCGCGTTCTTCTCCCGTGTCATGTCTTCTTTCTGCGTGTAGAGGTTTGGGAAAAGGACTGGAAGACTGAGGAAAGTTTCTCGGCTCATACTCCTATCACGTTTTTGATGTTCAATTCCCCAGTCCTCTCCGCGCTGTTTAACAAAGTGCTCAGTGGAAGGACAAGGGCCGCGATGTACCCACGAAGGCGGAACCACGGCTATCCTTAGCTACAGTCGTATGGGCGGAGGCGGCCCATATTAAACATAAACATAAACATAATTTTATTTCGGTACCAAGTAAGTGTCACAATATTTTGAGTACCCTGCCCTTTGCTTTAGTTCTAGAGACTGTGTTGCAAAAGGCAGTGTCTTCCATGAGATACTAGATATAATAATGTAAAACAATACACACGATAACAATTAACGTTACAAAACATACATATAAATTGCACAACTATGGGTGTGCATGTGTGTGAGGGTACGTGGGAGGGTGTGTATGTGTGTGTTAGGGTGTGTGCGTGCGTGAGTGTATGAGGGTGTGTTCGAGAGGGTGTGTGTGTGGGTGTGTGTGTGAGAGAGAGGGTGTGTGTGTGAGAGAGAGGGTGTGTGTGTGTGTGAGTGAATGATCCGATCTAATTTATACAGTAAGTTATCCACTTGCGATACAGTTATTGAAATTTTTTTAGCACATATTCTATTTCGTTGTATTCTATCGCTGTTGACTATCTTTTTTAACCAACTTGAGAAAGGAGGAGGTTATCCATTCGTTGTAAGTTTTTTTTGCATGTACTTATGTTACGCGAATGCGCCGCCAATTGTGAATAGATTTTAATGGTGTTTGGTGTCTGTTGCCGGTAGGACAGAGGACTTACCTGGTTTACTCAAAGATGCATCGTTATTTATATTAAAGGTTCGTCTCCAGTAATGTAGAGGAGCACAAGTCTGTGAACAAAATCAGTACTTTAAAATGTTTTTTATAGTATAGAGTGACAAGACGAGCAGGACATGTGACGAGCAGGACATGTGCCTGGTGGTAAGCAAGATGCCTACCACATAACAGCACAGTGACACGCAGCTATTGGAATATGAAGACTCCAACTCATTACCTAACACCGCACTGCGCACGTCATCCGGAGATATAAGGTGTTTCATCGCTTAGCTCAGTAATTTCTCTGGAAACATTGCCCTTCTAACGGGAATACAGTAAGGTTTGCGAACTATTTTAATGATGAAGGAAACCGTCGTGAGGAAACCGCCATGTTTCAAAAAGAGGTTAAAGAGTGTTCAAGTGTACGCGACCGTGGTGGATCATGACCTTGACTTTTTTCTTATGAAAGAAGGTCCCGAGCCGCAACAATAATGGACTGCTTTCGCTGGGGATGGTCTGACAACATGGCATAACTATTAGGATTTTGTAGACTACAGAAATCCAAAAAAAAAAATGTGATCTAGTTTATACATAAAAATCTTACCACGAAGAAATCTTTCCCCGCCTTGACAGTTACTCCTAATAAGCTGTTGTGGCTATATGTTCTATCAACTGAAAAAAAAACAAACACTCCCATTAAACATCACTATTATGTTGCAAAGTTCTCAGAACGCTGGCAGTGTTTCTCAAACATTTTTTGGACGAAGCAAATGCTAAATAGAAAATAAATCGAATAGCAACATTTTTGCAGTGAAAACTTCTTTTGTCGAACATAGATTTTTTCGTATGCCGTGAATGAAGCTCAGCGTCACGCTCGTAAGTAAAAGATCTTTTTTAGGTGAACTCGAGACTCAGAGTGTGCCAAAGCGAGAAAGACAGCTGTCGCTGTCAGCCTTTTGCACCAGTCTTTCAAAAAAAAAATTCTTGGCCCTGGATACAAGTCATTTAACCGTATCTGTCACTGTCGTGTCGCTGTTATTACTATTTCCAATTTATTTCTAACCATTTTTATTTTTAATTCTTCATTAAAATCATTTAACATTAATTTCTATAATTAATGTTTACTTCTGCCGTGCGGTCTTATGCACACTTTCTGTACAGGGACGATTCTCCAATATTACAGGAAAAACGGAAAAAGTGTCTTTTTTATATTTTGATAAATTTAGTCTACTGAATTTAGTCGCTATTGAATTTGCTTCTAAACTTGTCTCTTAATTCAGTCGGCTCATCTTGCTTCTAAATTGGCTCTGAATTCAGTAATAAAAGGACAATGCCCACGTCCCATACATTGAAAAACCTGGCCAACTTTTTTTGATTTCGAAAGTGTATAGAGATTAATAGTATCTAATTAAGATTGTTAATGCTTCTATAAACGTCTACTGTTGGTGTTTTTCATTCCCTAAATACCAAAAATGAGTTACAGTTAAACGAAAAGTAAGGTTATGTTTACTGTCAAAATATTTTAGAATTATGTTTTCTTTTGGATTAGAACAGAAAAGAAAAGAAAGAACTATGGTATTGTCTTTCAAAACATATTTCTTATGAGAATAAATAGGAATAATAGTACTTCTAACTACCAACTGATTACCATAAAATAGATCTCGGATGGAATTATCATAGGCTACATAAGGCTACTAACTAAGCGCAGTGCATGTTCTAATAATTTATGACACTGTCTTGTTATATTGTTATGTTATGTTAGGCACATGTCTCACTCATCCTATCATTGTTTACTAAAAAAAATACTTAAATCAGTGTAGATAATACTGTTCACCGATATCTTTCTACTGAATCTATGTTCAAACCAATGCAAGAGAGGAGAGAGGATAAATAAAATATATTGTTTGCGATCATATTATATATATTTTTCATTTAATAATGATGTTATACAATATTTAATAGCCCAAAACTACTACATAGCCAAAATACCCTGCTCGTGGATTTATGTGGTCCTGCTGTCTGGCCATCCTAGAAATCTCACGAAGAACTCTGCAATGCAAGTACAGCAATACTGAAAGATGGCATCTGCTGGCTGTCCTTATCATTTTCAAGTAAAATATACATATTATATATATTCTAATTGCTTCAGCAGTAGTCAGCTTGTGTCTGTCTTCTATAAGCAACTCAGGGTTTTAAAATTGGTAATTGCAAATGTTTTGTAGCAAGTTAGCGCTCTCCCCGAATTTCCTGTAGAGTATGAATACTACATTTGCATAGAAATATTGTCACAGAAGGGAATATCTTCATTGTGATAGAAATATTTCATTATTTTGGTATTCAAGACAGTGGCCTTAGGAGGTCCATCACAATCGAGCGTTTCCATCAGACAACACAAGGATATATATGGTTTTATGTAATTATTACCACAATTAAGTAAGTAATAAGGAGCACTGAATCACATAATTCCCAGTTTTGTTAAAACCAATTTAAACAAGAAGAAAACCAAAGTTAGGAAGAAAACCATGCATTTTGCTTGTTTACTTTTTTTGATTTGTCAATTTGACATTGATCTTTGACCAATTTGGATTTGGTGAAAATTGCATGCCACCTTTTTCCTCGTTTACATTACCAAAAAAAGCTTTGATAGTTTCTTTGTCGCCGTATTTATATATATGATTATTTAAATATCTAAAAGTAGTAAATAAACGACATTGTGAAAGAAATTGATATACATAATATCCATTTTCAATTTCAATCTAACGCGGATCACTAAAACGAAACGCAGGTACCGTTTCGTTATTGCAATATTTTACAAGTCAGCTTTGTTGGTAAATGGTAGGTTTAATTTAAACAAATGCAAATTATTTTATTTTGGAATGTTAGAAAGTTATATAACTTCGCACACGAGTACAACAAAAAGTCACCTATTTTTTAATATATAACTCATATGTCTACACGACAACTATTTTAGCGGGTCAAAAATGGGCATTGTCCTTTAGCCAAGTGTTGTATGTAATAAGGGCGTAAGACCTAATTAATGTCTTATGTATAATAATGTTTATTATCTCTAAAGCTTACATGTCAATGGTATCTTTACAGGTTCAAACTTTGGTAGAGCTAAGTTGTATGAAAATATTTCGCCAATATCACTTCCTTTTGGAGCACTCACAATTAGTCTGGAAAAGAAGATTACGTCACTAATTAATTACGTTAATTACGTGACGAGACGAGCCGCATGTGCTTGATGGTAAGCAACATGCCTGCCCAAAATAACAAAGTGACAAGTTGCTATAGGAACAAGAGTCCAATCCAATCATTATATCATCATATATCAGTCCTATCATTATATCATCCAATCAATATATATCAGTAGCACTGCGCTGTGCTCGTCACCCGGAGATAGAAGATGTTTTATCTCTATGCCCAGTTGTTTCACTGGAAACAGTGCCCTTTAAACTGGAACACAGTGATGTTTTTTCACACTACTTATTGGCGGTAGGATAACTGGCAAAGGTGTGGTACTTCCCCAGGCGGACACTTCAAGGAGTCCTACCATTGCGAAAAAGATGTTAAAGAACTAGACAGTTTTTTACGATAATACAACCACATTAGTCATTTATAAACAAATTAGTCATTTCATTAAATTTCTAGCAGCGTGCCGCGGTTTTCCCCGCGTAGATTCCGCTCCTGTTATTGTCCCGGAATAAAAAGTTGCCGATGTGCTGTTCCAGGCTTTATTCTGTGTTACAAATTTCAACCCGATCCGTTCAGCCGTGTCGACGTGATTGAGCCATAAACATAAACAATTTCACACTTATAATATTAGTAGGATAAGACCACGACACGGGAACTGCAAATACTAAAAAAATATAAAATACTACTAACACTAAGGAGATAAAAATAATATAAAGATATGGTAATCCAGGTGAGCTTGTAAGTATTTAATTTCATTCAATTCCGCTTACAAAGACGCAATAGTTTTCTTTTACTATATTAGTGTGTATTATAATATTTACACCAGTATTTCAGAAATTAACTCAACCTCATTTCTTACTAGCAGTTCCCCGCGGTTTTACCCGCGTAGTTCTCATTCTTACAAATGAGACTCGGGGCCTTCTGATGCAAGAAGAGAGTCTAGGCTATAAATCCACCACACTCGCACAAGGGGGTAGGTAGCTCACACAACCTCGAAATATTCTAGGAACAAGTCGGTTTTTTCACGATATTTTCCTGCACCGTTTAGCTAGCTAACCTCAACGGTACTACGCACATGATTTCGAGAAGATAGTGGTGAGCTTGGGATTCGGATCCGGGTCGGCAGTTGCGTTCTCCCGCTTAGACCCGCCGTAACTTACCAGACCAGCAGACGCAATGGCTGTGATCTGTTATGTACCTACACCAAAATAAATAGTCTAAAATACGTACGTTTTCGTTGCAGGTGCATAAGTGATGCTGTATCCGAAGAGCGATGTATTTGACGTGGTACCAGATATCGGCTCCATTGATTTGACATGGAAAATCTGGTGATCGGCTTGCACCCATGCCATTTGGCATGTCAACACCAACAGCCCTAGAATGATCATTGTGTTTAACTTAACACTCGTATGTTTATGAAACATTATGACTGGAATTAGTTTGAGGAATGACCTATTTGCGGATATCTAAACCGGTTTTGTGGATGGTGGGCGGGGTATTGATGATAAAGAATTATTATTTGTTGTCGGTGTATCGTTCATTCTCTTCAATGGTGATTCGTGGTGGTGACAAATTTTAAAAATTTCAACAAACCACATACTATAGATTAAAATATTGTCATTGCTAGAAGCATTTGTTCATTTTAAATTTTTTTACCCAGCTGTTGTTGATTGTCTGTTTATATTGTTAATTTGTGTTTGATTGGCGTATATTTCAGTTATTTGTTATTAAGAGAAACATCAGGTGCAAAGATCTGCGTCTATGTCGATATTTCTATTACTACTGCAATGAGACTTCTGCAGATTGGTAATGTATGTTGAGAGTTGAACACGCTGAAAAGCAAACGATTTACCATAAAAAGTTTTATTGTTTTTCAGAGCTGTTTTAAATTTTAACATTACCTCGTTTTGTGACGTAATGGTTGATTAATAAATCAACTCGGTCATTTTGAGTCATGTGTAATTCTGACTCCATTGTTTTTTTTTGCATAATTCAATTGAAATTATATTTACGAGTGTGTGTAAACTTTATACGAGTATGTTCGTCCCATGGATATATCGCAAAAGGGAGGAAATATAACTATTTATTGAATAGAGTATTGGACTGGTTCGAAAATACACCATTCTAATTAGTCTTCAGCTAGATCATGGAAAAATGTATAATGGGCGTACAAATGCAGTTAGTCAACAAACAAATTACCATTGGTCATGAATTAGACGAATTGCGTAGGAACATTTTTACAGTTTGTTCTTTTAGTTTATTTGCTGTAAATAATAATAAGTCTAAACAAAACTTTTGTTTTAAAAATGTGTCACAACACTATTGCTTGATGGCACGACGGTGGTATGGTTTTGGACCCACCCTACCACCAGGGATAGGGCTAGTGGTATGGTGGGTCCGTCATGGAAAAATTAGGACACGTATTTTTTGTTATTTCAAAATATTAAAAATTGACACAGATATATTAGAACATCAAACTTCGAGAGGTTGGGGTTGCGAAGTCACTCGTGGGTAAAAATCGTACCTACGAGTGACGTCACGCGAAACTTTGATGCACTGTGTCTTCGTCATTTTTTGTTTGTGAAACAAAAGAAAAAATACGTGTACAATTTTTTTAGCAATATAACTGACGGACTAATTGGTTTTTTGGAGGATTGAAGAAATGTTCAGGAACAAATAGGTCAGGTGCGTGTTGCACTTTCACACAGAGATTTATGTAACACCAAAATCGAATCGTAATTGTATAAAAATATCGAAATAAATCCTCATAATAAATAAAATAAATATTGATGGACAATTCACACACAACACCATCTGACCCCAAACTAAGCAAAGCTTGTACGATGGTGGCCAGATAGCTGATATAATACTCATATAGTTTTAAATACACACTTATTGTACATAGAAATAATTGCCATTCAGCGTGGTTATGTTCCAACATGCTACGCACGCTTCCTAATCTTGATAATCTCTACACCATAATTGATCTGTGGATAATTCGGATGTGATTATTATATAGGTAACTAGCGGCCCGTTCCGGCTTCGCTCGGACATAACCTAGACACTGTCTACAGCGCCATCTGCCGGGCTTATTTGTGAATTTAAACCATCTTCGAATACACACACAAAAAAAAACATTCAAATCGGTCCCGTCGTTTAGGAGTTCACTGTCAAATGATTAAATTACTAAAATGGCTCTAAAAAAACAGGGGTTGGTGATAAAAGGATAAAAATTTAGGGTTGTATGTATTTTTTAACGCCACATTATAAAAAAATAAAAACAAAAATAAATTCCAAAAATTAAAACAAAAAAATTTTTGGGGTGAACAACCCCTAATACTTAGGGGTATGAAAAATAGCTAGTAGCCGATTCTCAGACCTACTGAATATGCATATAAAATTTGGTAAAAATCAGTAAAGCCGTTTCGGAGGAGTAAGGAAACAAACACTGTGACACGAGAATTTTATTTATAAGAAAGAAGAAAGATTGGTCATGTAGTGCTGAGATTTAAACTGTTTTGAAATAATTTTACTTCATTTTAATACTGAATGCCAAACTCGTCGTTGGCAAGTTTTTAGTATTAATCCTGATAGATATAGTTATTGCGCTTGATGTTTACATGAGTTGTCTTTTTCCTACAGAGATAAATTAAAAAAGTTACAGAATAACCAAAAGTAAAATACTCATAAAAAAATTAAGAACCCGAAGAAGATGGTTCAATGAACATTTGGAAATAACATAATTACGGATGTTTACGTTATTTGCTTTTTTGTGCTTGTCAATGTCTATTTAAATATACGCAAAACAATAAAATGTTACTAAAATTAAAGTAACAAAATAAATTATTGAATACTTACAAAACATGGTGAAACACAGGCACTTATACCGACAATGATTGTTTGTTACCACAACTAATACAAGTAGGTACGTGATTTCAGTTGTCAAACGCTGATTTCGTGTCAAACCAGTATAACTGAAAAATACCGTTTTCCGGTTTGTATTACATTACATATTAAGTACATTGGGATTTGGTAGTAAATTTGAATTTGTCTAGAATGACGGAAATCTATAAAAATATTTTTTACCACCGCGCATGTCCTCAATTTATTTATTTGAAATCAATTAGCACCGTTATAAATAACGATTTACACTAACGAGACTTAAATTAAAGAGTCAAAGCCAAATCAAGCTAAAAACTGTCCAAGTTTTCATATTATTATTTTTTTTTTTTTTTTTTTTTATAGGGCAGAGCCTTTATTAACAAAACTAAAATACAATGAGAACTACACTACGCTACATACCTAACAACTACTTACACTAAGCACACCTGAATTATCCATAGACCAATGAAGGTCTACAGATAATCAAGATGTTCAAGCCCACTACCAATCGGAAGCGTTTCATATTATTATTATTTACTTTTATAATATCATAGATACACAAATTATGCTTAAAGAAAGTCTTCAGAAATGGTGGTTAATTTTTAGAAGTATTATTACATAAAGTAGTAATAAATTGTGTAAGAAATGAAAACAAAACCCGACAAATTATCAGTCAAACTCTATCTGTATCCATAAAAACAGCAAAATAATCATGTCTTTTATATGGACCAATATACCGTCAAACATTTAATTTTTTTTTTTTTATAAATTTTGTGAATATTTCAAGCATCTCTTTGTTGCCCTTAACAAAATCAAGCAAAATTAAATTACATTGTTACTTTTTGAGTAAAAACCCCCATTTAAATATTTAAACTATCTAACTATAACGGTTCTTGAGATACAGCCTATAGATACAGAAACAGACAGGCTGACAGGCAAACATACACTTATAACACGTATAACCATGGCAAATATTCTGAAATTAATTAAACCTGTAACATATGTAACTGCGATAGACTAAATAAGTTAAACATTTACAGTATTACATTAGTAAAAACTTCAGGCACTTACAAACGAACGGTGGAATAAATTTATTTAAAATTGAGTAAATTAACTACTTGAAAACAGAAAGGTTTTGGAAAAACTACGGGTGATCCGCGAAGGTAAGGCTTACAAAATTCAGCAAAAGGGATCGTATGGTATTAGTAACTTCCCTAAACGTACGAATGTACGAAATAATATCTTCACTTCTAATATGTTTACTAAATAACAGAAAAATAATCAAGTTTTAAGTTGTTGCCTTTTTCCAACAAATATGCAAAAAATATCTGTTTGTATGACAATTATAATGACGACTACGGTTCAAACAATTATTTATAGATACCGTGTAATGAACCAGTGGTTATATTTTCCTGGATGATAGAATGGTTGGTGGGAGTAAGCAAGGAAGGAAAATAAATAAATATTCCATACTTGTAAATTTGTCACGAGCTCAAGTGTGTACTCTATTATTGAAAAAACACTATATCACTCCTTAATAATGTATTTGTAATCGTTGCCATATATTCAGCGTATTTAGTCAAACAAGAATACATAATAACCAGATCACAACCTAAATATACATAGTAGGTATATCTGCTAACGTACAATGTAGAGCTAAAGTTATCGCGGGCTATACATTGATTATTATAATTATCAGCGCAAAAAATCCCGCTATCCTACTTCGCACTATCGTACTAAAATTATAAATCCAAAAGTTTTGACGTTTGTTACTCAACCACATCGGAACATCTGGATAGGATATGACTGAAATTTAAAAAGAAAACGTTGCATTGTTAATTAACTGAGTATTAATTAAAATAATGCAAGCATTTGGTTTTAGGTGCGGAATCACGGAAAAAAGGAACGATTTATCCTGTTGACCTAACTGGCTATTTATTGTATTCCTGGACCTGATAAGGACAAAGCTACCATTAATTTATTCTGAATTTTCTCAGGCCTTTGATTTCAAAATCAACCGGAGTTAGAAGCAGTCGTAAAAAAATTGCTGGCTTTATAGAACCAAATAATTTTACTTAATTGATATGTTATTATTGTTTAAATTTGAGTGACACATCATTCACTAAACACGTGGTAAGTTTTTTTTAAGGTTATTTATAAAGTAACGTTGAGTAAATAAATGTGTTGAACAGAACATAACACAAACTTTGACAAATTTGTATACTGGTACAAACGGCATTAAAAATTTAACAATGCTAAACAAAATATAACCAACTAGCAGCGCCCCGCGGTGTTACCCGCGAAGTTCCCGTTGTTTTTTTTTCGGGATAAAAAGTAGCCTATGTGTTCTTTCAGACTATAATCTATCTGTGTTCCAAATTTCAGCTCGATCCGGTCATACGTTAGGACGTGATTGAGCAACAACCATCCAAATATCCAAACATCCATACATACACATTTATAATATTAAGTAGGATAGTAGGATTAGTGTTGCAAATTTCAACCCGACCAGTTCATCTGTTTTCACGATTGAGCAACAAACATCCGAACATCTACACATACAAACTTTCCCATTTATAATACCAATTAGTAGGATAGCAAGCAACAGACCCGAGGAACTTAAGCCTGTAATTTCTCTGGAAACAATGCCCTTCAAACCGGAACACAATAATGTTTGCATATTACGGCTTGGCGGTTGGCGGTAGAATAACTGGCAAAGGTATGGTAATTCCCCAGACGGACTCTGTAAAGAGTTCTACCACTACAAACGCTACTACTTAGAGATGCAGATAGACTTTGATCCTATGTCCTCGTCCTATGTCCTATGTCCTCCTATTTTAGATATTACTATACATTTATGTACTTTACAGAAACAATGATCCTACGATCGCTAGCTCTGTTCGTGTTTTTGGGGTCAGTGGTTTGTGAACATGAATTCTTTCACGAGCTTTCTGCGATCCTGGTCCAGCGCGATGTTGCAAACATGACGATTCCTTCCGATTTCGGATTCACTATGGCATACTGGAAAGATTCATTAGGTAAGCAGTGTTATTGTTTTTTTTGTTCCCTTTGTTTTTCGGTGTCTCCCTAACCTATTTGGGTTATATCTTTAGAATCTTAATAGCAAGACAATTAACTGTTTTCTAGACACAAAAAATTATATACTAAAATAGATGGTACTTACCTGATACTAATTTGATTTGTACTAATGTTATTTATTATTTATTTATATTATTTATTTTGTCCAAAGGTTCCATCAATTTCTTCTGGTTCAAATAAGTTTCAAATTGCAATCGTTGTACCAAATATCATGTAATTTAGGTGTGAAAGCGTATCAGACATTGCTTTAAATTATTGATATTATATGGTAGGCATGGTAAATAATATTGTAACAATACAACAAATTAAAATCAACAAATTACCCATATCACAGGTCAGCCTTGTGTGGGATCCAGTGTTCACCGACTTATTTTTTACTTTTTTGATTTTTACTTACCCTATAGTATAGGTATGTGTTCATTAAGTTGATGATTCTAAGTAATTCTAGTAAAAGTATTGCGTCTTTTGTTTTTTTATGAGAATGTTTGCTACTGTCGCTTTGATTTATTTGTTATTTCTATTATAAATTTAAAAAAACACCTTTACGCAGCCCAGCTGTAGTTTTTAATTATGTTTTGTTGTAATTTAAATTATTTATGATCAATGAACAGATGAATCGGTACTGATAAATTTGTACTTGACGAGTCTGCATAGAAATACTCATGATGTTTAGTTATAAATAGAATTTTGAAAGTGTAACTAGCATTGACAATACATGCGTTTTATTCTACTATTTTAGATTTCTTTTCTTTAGTGTCTCGTCAGTCTACATTTATAAAATTAGGACAAGCGCGGATCCCACAACACAAGTCACCATATTATGGTGTTAATGTGCACTGGACCCCACACTATGTTGTGGGATCCACGCACGATCCTAATTTTATAAATGTAATGTATTCGTCTTTTGCATATCTTGTCATATGTACCTTTTCTTGTACCTATTTTTGTTTATTAAATGTATTTTGTTACTGCCACAAAATACGTTTTGTCTTTTTAATTACTGCATAATTACACGTTTAATGTTTCAGTTGTCAGCGCTCCTAGCGGTAGCATGGATGGAGAAGTTTATCGATGCCCACTGGAAATAAATGCCAATAACAGTATAAGCTGTAGCAAGATGGATATATTTCATCCTACTAAATATACACGAGGTGAGCCCATCTGCATAATTACCATTTCAAAACCATATTTACCAGATCTCGATAGTATTATCTACTAGCAGGTTTACCCACTTAGTTCCCGTTCCCGTTATTTTTTCGGGATAAAAAGCAGCCCCGCTCTTCTAGACAATAATCTAACAGTGGTCTAAATTTCAACCCGATTCATTCAAACGTTACGACGTGACTGAGCAACAAACATCCAAACATTGACATGTATAATATGAGTAGGAAGTAGGATTCTATGCCTCGATGAAAGACCGCCTCTTCTATCACCTAGCTAAATCGGCTTTGGTTTTGCTGTCTCTATAATTTCAATTTTTTCAATCGGAAAGAAAAGAGAGAGTTTTATTAAAGCTAAGACAGTGTCAGTGAGGCGGTAGACCCCAGTGGCATAATGGCTAGAACGTGAGATTCAAAATCGTGAAGTCGTAGCTTCGATTCCCGCCCGCACCTTTAAGTATGGTCGTAAAGCATCGTGAGAAAACCCACATGATTTTTAGTAAAATTAGAATGACGACACGAGCAGGACATTGTGCTTTATGGTAAGCAACATGCCAGCCCACAACAGCACATCTTCACGTAGCTATTGGAAATATAAATAGTATAATATATAAATAGTAAAATGTAAATAGTCGAAATCACTACCTAGCACTGCGCTGCGCTCGTCACCCAGAGATAAAGTTGTTTTTTTATCTATAAACCCTGTAATTTCTCTGGAAACATTGCCCTTCAAACCAAAACACAGATGTTGTGCTAAGAATATTTAGATTGTCTTTACTCTCACCCTTGCCAGCGTTCACCCGAGCTAGTTTAACTCTTAGAAATGCAGAGGGAGGGCTCTGGGTCGCTGACAGGGATGCTACAGTGGTGAAGATGATGATTATGATAAATAAATAAATATTGGTGGACAATTCACACACAACACCATCTGACCCCAAACTATGCAAAGCTTGTATGATGGCGGCCAGATAGCTGATATACTACTTATATAGTTTTAAATACATACTTATTATACATAGAAACTTTTATACATAGAAACTATTATACTTATTAAACATTATAATGCCATTGTATTGATTCACTTTTTCATTGTCGAAGTTACGACTGATCTAGTTGGGAGAACGGTGACTGCCAATCCCGAGGTCCTGGTTCGAATCCCACGCGTATTACTGCCTTTTCGAAGTCAAGGTATGCCGCTAACTTAAAAACAGCGAAGAAAAACATCCTGAGGAAACCGACATGTTCGAAAAGTATTTTGAGGTCATGCCTCATTTACCAACCCGTACTCGGCCAGTGTGGTGGATTATGGCTTTGGGTTTCTCCTTCCGTGAGAAGGCCCCGAGTTTCAGCTGTGAGAGCGTTTAGTGGGTTGCTTATGTAGTGTATATTGAGCTTGTAAGAAGCTAACTGAGATATCACAATGCCTTGTTAATTTCTCTGGAAACATCGCCCTTCAACACTTTACACATTACTGCTTAGAAATATAGCTGGCACAGGTGCGAGCTCTGCAAAGAGCAATGGTACCTGCACAACTAGGTACAATTATTATTACTTTTATTAAGAAACTTTTTTTTAAGTCACTGCAATTCTAACATTACGAGTAATATGACGAATGATAAAACTAATCAGAAGAAGCCTGTATGTATAATGTATATCGACCATAAATATGGCAGAATACTGAGTAATAAGCTAAGACAGAAACACAGTTTTACTCATATCCTACTATCCTACTAATCCTACTATCCTATCCTATCATACTATCCTACTAATGTCTATGTATGGATGTTTGGATATTTGGATGTTTGTTGCTCAATCACGTCCTAACGTATGAACGGATCGGGCTGAAATTTGGAACACAGATAGATTATAGTACATTTTATCTCGGAAAACAACGGGAACAACGGGAACGGGAACTTCGCGGGTAACACCGCGGGGCGCTGCTAGTATAAAACATCTATTTTAAATTTGTTTTACCTTTTACAGAAGACTTTCCAAATCAAAAGTTTTATCATGGTGCTACTATTTCTACTGCAAAGGACTACATGTTTGTAAGTATTTATTTCCCTATTTTGTTTCCATCGAAAACATTTCACAGTACTAAAATGGTCTAATTATATAATCGTATTAAATTATATAATTATATAAATCGATATTAAAAATAATCTAAATTATCATTATTGATATAAAAAATGATCGCAATTTAGTATTTTAAGATATTTTCACAATGAGTTTAAATTGCGAAAGTATAAAAAACTGCATTCTTCTATCGTTGATATTTCATATAACATGTACTTATTGGTTGTAATTTCTCACCCAACACTATCTGGTCTCAAAACAAGCAAAGCTAGTACTACCACAGTATAGAGAAATACCACCAGCGGGGCTAGCACGGACTGTGGACTAATAGTCTTTCCACCATTTTTATCCACCTGTCAGTGGATATAATAATCATTTCCACCTTGCATAGCATGGCAACAGGGGAAAGGGATAAAATGTTTCCACTTGACGTTTGTCATGGACATTATATCACACTACTCCCCGCTGTATAGCACGGACTCGGGAAAACGAAGATAAATACTCTTCAATTGACATATGACAGGGGACAAACTATCGTCTGATTTGGAGGTGGGGATATAAGTAAATCTCTCTCAAACATAATGTCGCGAGCATATTATAATTATATTTTTAATTATATAATTACTCATTTTTATATCTAAATGCGTTCTCTATACTAAGGTATGTGATTTAGATGAGAAAATGTTTTATAGTTGTTTACAAAAATATAAAACCTACATATAAAACCTCAAAACGCAGCACAGAAAAAAAAAAGGAAGAAGAGCAAACGTTGACAGAAAAACTGATGATCAATACATCATTTTTAGGGTTCCGTAAAACTTAAAAACGGAACCCTTATAGATTCGTCACGTCTGTCTGTCACAGCCACTTTTTGCCGAAACTATGAAAACTACACTGTTGAAACTTGGTAAGTAGATGTATTCTGTGAAACGCATTAAGATTTTATAAAAAAAAATAAAAAATTTAGGGTTGCCCCCCATACTGATAAATGAAACTCATCAAACCTACACGTGTGGGGTGTCTATCGATAGGTCTTCAAAAACGATATTGAGGTTTCTAATATATTTTTGTCTACACTGAATAATTTGCGCGAGAGACATTTCCAAAGTGGTAAAATGTGTGCCCCCCTCCCTCTAACTTCTAAAGTAAGAGAATGAAAAAATATATGATGTTCATTACCATGCAAACTACCAACGAAAATTGGTTTGAACTCGATCTGATAAGTAGTTGTTTTTAGTACGTCATAAATACACTTTCATTAAAACTTCGATCAAAGTTACAACGAAGTACAAGAACTATGTGTACTATGTATATTATGTTACTTGCTGCAACGGAACCCTTCATGGGCGCGTCCAACTTGCACTTGGCCACTTTATTATTTAATTTTCTTATAACGGCAATACTGAAGTGATAACGCTACTCCCGCCGTATATCCACCGTGGAATAACTATCCACCGGCGAGTCCGTGCTCTGACAGTGGACAAAATTGACAAGTGGGGAAAAAGATTATTTCCTTTCCCGGTGGAGTAATTGTCAACTGCCCGTGCTAGCCCCGCAGTAGTTCATCGCCTTTGATCTTGGAAGAAACGTCGATAATGTCTAGGCGGGAGATAAAACCGAAAACAGCAGGTCTACTACGAGGTCCGATAAACGATATATCGGCCGAACTTATGGAAGTTTCCTACCTCGATAGACAATCGGGCGGTGGATCGAATCGGCCGTTTCGTTCGATCCGACCCTCATCCAACCTAAGTCTATAACTTCCGACCGAGATGTATCGATCTGACTGTTTTTCGTGGTAGGATCCGATTCAGCTGTCGGTCGGACCCGATCATTCGGAGTTTGTTTTCGTAGTAGACCTGCTGAACTGCGCTCATGAAATACTAACATTGTATTGTTGGCAATGGCGGGATCGCGTTTCCCGCGTCTCACCCCGCACGATTGCCCCGTCTAGACGGCTTCGCTGAACGACTATATTATTAAATTTAATAGGCTGTGCTTGTACTATGGAGCCAGATAGCTGATATATAATGCTTATATAGTTGTTGTAAATATATACTTATATTATACATAGAAACATCCAGACACAGAACAATTTTTTTTTAATATTGTTTAACAATTATACTGTTTTTATTAATATTATTGTAATTTAAGGACTTCAATTAAAATTGTATCTGTTTATTTATGAAATAAAAAAATGTCGTAATACATTACTTGCATTGAGTAGGAATGGAACCTATGATCTACGGCTTCGCAGGACTAACTATCAACTAAGACAGCCAAGCCAAGCCGAGGTTTGTAGGTTCTTACTTCACGTATCTAATAAATGGGTGACCCAAAGTATAAGAATCTATATATAGCTGATTGCTGCACATGTGCCATCTAGTTAAAGAAATAATAAATAAATACATTAAATAATAAATATTGGTGGACAATTCACACACAAATAAACTTAAAAAATAAATTAGCGATCTTAGCACTAACAGCGATCTCTTCGACATTAAAAAAAACAGGGTTTATTAAAAAAACCTTTTAAAAAATGTTTTTTAATATTTGTTTTCTGTTTTTTAGACGTGTGCGCCGCTAGTAACAAAAAAATTAGAAAAAACAACTGGTCGTTCTGAACTTTACTCGGACGCTATTGGATCTTGTTTTGTGCACAACGACAATAGTACAACCGAGTACAGCGGGGCAGAAAATATTCTAACAGAAGGAGGCTCTAAAAAAGGTAAGGGCAGTGCATCATTACTCGCTCAAGGTCGCGCGGTTTTAGCCTACAGCTAGACCGTTCCTCCAAGGGAACAAGTGCCAGTCGGTTGTCGGACGCACGGCTGAGCGCTCGCGCAACAGGATTCCCGCGCATTTTGTTATTAGATATGTCGACAACCCTCCGCGCTAGACAGGGACAGAGTTACGCGTTAGAAGAGAGCGCAAATGTTTAGTTGAAAATTGCGACAGGTATTGAGCGTTAATGCGAGCTGAATTGAACTTTGTTGTGTCCCAGCAAGAGTCGCTATTTATATAATTGTTTTCGCTAAGTGAGTGTTCTGTACTTGTACTAATATTTATTCTGTGGTAAGGGTTAGAGAACAAAGCTATTCTTTAAATTATTATTGCACTTTTTTAAATATTTCTAGGTTTCCACTTGACCGCCATCTCGCCTGATGTTAAGCGACGATACGGTTTACGGTGGAGCGTGTTTATCTAAAAAAACCGATTCACTCTCAATTTCAGGACTCCATGATTATAACCAGTTGGAAATACCCGCTCAGGCAACGCATTTCACAGTCTAGATGCGCTTATCACTAATGTAGAGTCAAATCTCTTTGGTTTAGTCTTTGAAACGTCATCCATGAAATAATGTCTCTTTTCGAGCTACTGAGTGGTGAGTGGGTTTTCCCTGTTGGTTACAATCTTTGTGTCTTCAAATCGAGAGTGAATCGGTTTCTTCTAGGTAAACACGCCCCATCGTAGATCGCATCGTCGCTTAACATCAGGCGAGATGGCGGTCAAGTGTAAGCCTATAAAAGTTAAAAAAAAAAAAAAAAAGCTACAAGCAGTCCGGTAGAAATACATTCTTATTAAATTCCGAATTTGAAAAATGAATAAATATTTATGTTTATTTCCTCATACACCACCATCTTAACCCCCAAACTAAGCAAAACTTGCACTATGAGGAAGAAGACTTCTATGTTGTATATTTTTAAATCTATGCAAATAAATAAAATTGGAGTTCTACTATGTTCAAATGAAAGTATATCCTATGTATATCTAAAAAACTATTTTCAAATTTTTGTATGTCTGTCTCGCGATCTGTCTGTACGTGTACGTCAACCTAAAACTTTAAACAGTTGCGTCGCAGTTTTTTTGAATGTACGGTACGAGTATAGGTAATTGTATAGTAGAGTCATTCGTCAGGTTAACCGTAAATATCGTGCATGAAACTACATCGAAATATCCCGTAATTAGCTATGTGTAACAAGGCTCGCCTATGAGTTTGGAACATGGTTGATTTTCCAAAAACACGAACGAAGAGATTTGACTCCACGTTTGTGTTAAGAACGTCTAGGTTGTGGAATGCGTTGCCTGATTGGGTTATCCTCGATAGTTACAATCTTGGTGTGTTCAAATCGAGAGTGAATCGGTTTCTTCTGAATGAATACCATTTTATTCTTTCAGATCGTATTGCCGGAGGTACGGGCTGGAACAGTTTGGCTGTTGAAAATCTTGGTTTCATAATCGTGGCAAAAACATCAGCTCCAGGAGATTTCAAGTATTTAGAAATCGAAAAACCGACGACTGAACTGAAACATATGTCTCGTGAAGATATTCGAATGGTTACGAAATCAAACTATAATGTTGGTAAGCAAATTTGTAAACAGAGTGAGAAAGATAGTTAGCTACTGTCTGTCTGCTGTCTCTGTCTTTTTTTAAATCTTATTCTAGGCCATGGATACTAGCCCTTCAGCTGAGCCGCATCTGTCACTGTCGAGTCGCTGTGTTTACTATGTTCAATTTATTTGCAATTTTAGTTTTTAATTATTAAAATTATTCTATAGTTTTAATAGTTATTTCTTATTTTACAGTTTTCACTTATGTCGTGAGGTCTTAAGCACACATTTCTTTTTATTATATGTACAATTAAAGAGTATCGACCCTAATACATTTAGGTACGCAAACTGCCATGCAGGAAAATGCGCCAGGGTATGTCAGGCTTGGCACGATGGGTTGACATCCTACCGACTAAAACCGCCACGGAGCTTAAAAGGTGCGCTTATACGGGCAACTAAAATTGGTCAATTCCAGCCAATACTCGTCAACTATTACGTCACGACTACATCAAGCAATTTACGGCAACGGCAACAAGCATCAATACTGCGCAATACAATATTGAGCGATATGGCGCAACTTCATCAACTAGGCGCCACCCGACTTCTCGCTCTCCCCGCGGAAGCAAGACGGCAAGCCGCAAAAGAAACAAGTGCGAATGAGATATATACAAAAATTGCTAGGAATTTTCAAGCCCATTGGATATTCGTCAATTCGTATCTGCGACATTGAGCAATATGAAATATCTGGAGCAATTAGAAGCAGTATGCCGCAATTTATTGAAATTGCTCCATTAATTGCTCCAGATCGGTCCATTCGTGTCGCCGAGCAATTATTGCCCTCGTGTAAGCGCACCTTTATAACATCTTAGATCTGTGGGTGACGAGCGCAGTGCAGTGCTAGGTAATGATTTGGACTCTTCATGTTCCAATAGCTGTTCCAATAGCTGCGTGTCACTGTACTGTTATGTGGCAAGCATGTTGCTTACCATCAGACACATGTCCAGCTCGTCTCGTCACTCGATAATTATAAAAAACAAGGTTTCTCTGGCATGACCTGGGGTCGCGGGGTCACTTCTCTCTCTCTCTCACTAATGAGCCTGCCCTAGATCATACGCACACATCCATATGTGAAAACGACATCTAGGTATGTAGAATGTAGATGTGTGTACTGAGTATTCTAAGGCGACATTTGTATGGAGTTTTGGTCTAGTGTCCAAGGCGTGTTTAGGCTCAATTTTATCGCTTTTTGTTCGCTTGACGTAATATTCGTCAAAAAAATTAAATATATAATCTCTCCTTAATATAATTTGACAGCTTTTTGGCTCGCGCAAGCCTTGAGTACCTACTGTTGCAGTGGTAAAACAGTAATACTAAATAGCACAATGATACTATTTATTTTAGACTCCTCCAAAACTCTTTTTTTTTTGTTTGTTCCAGGCTATGGAATGGTCGCTGGGAATTTTTTCTCACATAATACCGTGGTTGCTATCAGCACACAAAATGCATTTATTACTGGCAAGGTGAGTCTATTAATTTGTATAAATTACCAATATTGTTCTCTTTGGAGACTCCGTCAATGGCGAATCTGGCAATTTTTTTTCTGAAGTGGGTAGGAAATGATTGTTAAATTTAATTCTGAAATTTCAATTGTATAACGTACATTCAATCGATGTTAAATTATATGTAAGTGTATACAGCTAGTTATACTTATGAGGAATCAGAATTCAGATAACTTTATTACAAATTACTGGTCCGTCCCGGGTTCGCCTGTGGTAAACAATATATAGCATATAGCAACTCAGGAATCAAATACCAAGGATGAAAGAATTTTTGTAATTGGTCCAATAGTTTCTAAGATTGGCGCGTTTATACAAAAAACCTCTTCAGCTTTGTATTATTAGTATACATTAGTAAAAAAAAAACGACATTACTCTTGAACAAATAAAAATAGACTAGGCTCCTGGGTCAGTTGGTAATGACTCTGTTCAGAACGTTGTTGTTGCTCGTGGGGTCGATTCCCGATCGACACAATACTTTTGTGATGAATACTCATAATATATGTCTCGTATTTGGGTGTTTTGTGCATCACAATTATGTCTTTACAATTAAATCGTTTACCTTTAAACGAGCAATTCTTGTATAGATATTTAGAGTCTAAATCTCGGAAAAGGCTCGAACATTTTTCATGAAATTTATTAGGTATGCGGTTTCGGGCCGATAAATCAATCTAGCTAGGTTCCATTTGTACAAAACGTCGTTTTATGCGCGTTTTTAGACGATGAAAAACTGTTACGTTAATATTGGAATGCGAAGGTAAATTTCGCCACGCTGCGCGTCAGTATAATAGCTCAGGCAGGAAGTTGGGCGGTCACGAAATGATAGATTCGGGTTCAAATCCAGACCGCCCCTCTTTTTTTTTCAAGTTCGAAAACAATATCACTGCACCTGTAACGTTTCACTAGTATTTTTACCGCTATTGTCAACTGATATTGATTGCGATCTAGACGTAATTGAAGAAATGCAAGTGATTATTACATTTATTTGTTTTCTTTGTAACTTGAGGGTAGGCCAGAGTCAAGGTTGAGTGGTCGTGACCTTGATAATGAATAACATGTACATAAATAGCACTGATACGATCACTACCAAACCCATGCGTGTCAGTGACCATAAATTGCATATTACCCATTAAAAAAATCCATCAGATTTTCAGTGGTTTTTAGCTTGTTGTGTTCAGTAACGGTGGCAGAAAAAGCTGTTGAAATTTTGCTACAAAAAAGAAACGGTGTAATAATGAATGATCGTCTATATGTCTTTTATAGCATCGTAAGCTATGTAATATGCATTTGAGCATGTGATGATCTTGTGCAAAGTTGTTGTGCATGAGCCAAAGAAGATTTAATTTTATATTTTAGAATGCTGTAAATTTGTGGAAAATTCAATAACTTCTTTGAAAAAAATGTCGGGTGACTCTATGGAATATCCGATCTCAATATATGTACAAACTTAAAGAACCTAAATTCCGATTAGAAATGCATAGAGCTTCATCAACAGACCACTAAATGATCCCACTGCTGGGACTCGGGGCCTTCTCTCGGAAGGAGAGAGTGAAGGCCAAAATCCACCACTCTGGCCCAGTGCGGGTTGGTGGATAACACATGTCCTCGAAATATTCGAATATGTATATCGAAATATATACATGTCGGTTTCCTCACGATGTTTTCCTTCACCATTATAAGTTAGCGGCATTACGCATATGACTTCGAAAATACTAGAAAACTTCTAGATAACCCAAGATTCAGAATACGTAAATCACTGGAAAATGTGCTTCAATTTCATCACTGTGGTGTACATATAAGAGTACTTGATTTCTTTCCATTTTCAGATATATTTCTTAGAAAAGAGAGGAGACAAATTGTTATTCATGAGAACTAATAATAAGAAGAAACTGTACTCAGTGAATGATGATAATGTTGGTGTTATGTTCGGATACTCCTTGGCGGCCGCTGATGTAAACTTAGACGGCTATTCAGATCTTCTCGTAGGAGCACCATTGCAGTCCGAAAATGAAAACGAAGTAGAATTTGGCGCCATTCACATTATTACAGGGGGGAAAGATAGTATGGTAAGTTTTTTCATAGTACATAGTGACTGAATGAGTAGGATATAAAGTATGCTTGATGGCAGCAACACGCCTACCTATTGGAATATGAGTCCAAATCGTTACTTTTCACCCAGAGAGATAACTTGATTTATCTCCTTTTATATATACCTTGTAATTTATTAGGAAACATTAGCCTTAGAACCGGAAAACGTTACAATATCTGGTACTTCCGGCGGAGTTTACAATGAGTCCTATCACTACAAATAAAGCTTGGTACAGTCCGCGAGGTATAAGCTGAGCTTTGCATTAGTGTGAGTGATCACCAAAAGTACAGTCAGACGCAAGACGCTGTGACCATGTTCTCTTAATAAGGTGTCAATTTTATATTCAATAAATCGTTGTTTATTATGCAGTATCAATTGTATATTGGTATAAACGATAGGCCTACCCTGAATACGGTATTCGGAAATTTTAAGTAAATAAGTTATACGTAGGTGACGGATCTCATGCTTTTCCATTAAAATTTTTCTGTTATTCTCTGTCCTTGACCATTTGAATCCTAAAAGAGATACTTCTTTTCGCAATGACCATATTGATCCTGGATAGTTAATGTCAGCTTGTTGTTTAAGAGTTAGTTGTCTGACTGTACTTTTGGTAATAGATGCGTATGCATGTGATCACTCACACTAATGCAAAGCTCAGCTTATACCTCGCGGACTGTACCCGTACGCTACGTAATAAAACATAGCCATTAGCCAAACAAACAGGTTTGCAAACCTGTCTAGTTTAGATTTTCTAGACTCTAGATCGAGCCACTCAAGTCTACAAGTTAAAAAAGTAAATATATTTTTGACATAGAAATTTATGCAGCCAATTGTTTCATATTATACCTCTAATGCAAAGTCCCTTGTTTAAACATCATCACTGGTTGAAACATCGAGAATTTGCTCTACCATATAAGCTGATGATATAACAATGCCACTGCAAGTTTCATGAGTATGTATTTCCATACTGTGATAACGTAGCTCTTATCTCATGGCTCTTATCGTTGCTGACGAATGGACTAATTTTGACGCGGTTTTTGTTTAAAATTTAATATTAACAAAAAAAATACTACAGTTATTAGAAACAATCTGTGTGCGGGATTTTAGTTTTAAAATTTTGCCCTTTTATACTTGAAGGAAACCATAAACGATGCAAACAGAAAACGGACGATATTTGGTGTAAAAAGCAGAGGTCGGTTTGGAAACACGCTTGCTACGAGCGACATCGATGGCGACAGCATTCCAGGTTTGTTCTCATTACAAATAGTCTATTGAAATGTTACGTGAGCTATGCATTTTTTAAAGGACACAATTTTATTTTTGGAAGATGTGGGGCCAATAGAAGCTTAACCCCAAGTTTGTGGGGTTGCCACCCTTGTCTGTCGAGAAACTTCTTATTTCTGAAGTTTCAGGAAAAATCAATATGAACAAACTCGTAGAAAATTTTATTCGCTACAAATTACATACTAATAAAATTTTAGTAGTATTGATAGTTTGAAAGATATTTTGAAAAATACATTTTCCAAGACGGCGGCCGGGGGACAAAGGTCGCAAACCCACAAACTTGATTTGACCCACCACACAGGTCCCAAAGATAAAATTGCGGACCTAACCTTACTTAGGTACCTAAGTACTTAAATTGCAACATTTCAATAGACTAAAAAATAATCCGCTAATGCATTGTGTAAGACGTCAGCTCATAGGCTCATTCCGCCTGCACCTCTGAGTATATTTCTAAGTGAAAACGTACATATGTTTATAATCAATACTGACTATAACGATATAGGAAAACATTGTGAAGAAACCGGGATGTTCTAATATTTTTTATGGGTCATACGTCATCTGCGACTCCCATTGGGTTGCCGACCCGTGATGGCATAAATAGTTTATCTTTGCGAATGAAGGCTCCGTGTCCCAGCAGTGGAAACATTTAGTTGGATGCTTATAAAATTTACAAGTTTTTAACACGCTTTTATTAGCTTCACTTGTAACTAACTATGTATGAAAGAAACTCTTGGAATCTTAATTTCACCCACTTCCCGGTCTTCGATTAGGATGAAATTTTGCACACGCTCTGAGTTCTGATGACATTACAAATCCAATATGGTGGCCTCCCCAAAATGGCGGGCTGGCTGTTTGAAATCCACCCCCATGATATGGGTATCAAATGAAAGGGTTTGCTGTCAGAAATACGAAAAAATAGTCACGTGACTTAAATCCAATATGGCGGACGTCCAAGATGGCGGACAGGCTATTTTAAATGCATGATATGGGTATTAAATGAAAGGGTTGGCTGAATAGGATACGAAAAAAATAATTACGTAACCTAAAAAGCTTGTTTTTTAAACTATTATTTTATTACTTGCGTAAGTCTTGACAAATGATTGAAAAACAGCGGCTGAAATCAATCAATTTTAAATTTTCAGAGGTTTTTGTGAGTGCCCCCTACGAAGATGACGGAGTAGTCTACATACTATCTGGCCATGAGTTGCATGATCTCTTCAAACCGTCTGCTGAAGGGACAGGTTCTTCTCTAACGGGGGAATCCAGTTCTTTGACGAAACAAGTCTCCGATTTGAAGATGGTACAGAAAGTGGTCCGTACTGGAATGGGGTTATTCGGTTTCAGTGTATTGGCGCTGCCTGACCTAGATGGGAATGGATGCAATGGTAATATTTCGAGTTATAAAGATTTTAACAATAGTGAGAGACGAACTTCTTAGCGTTCCATGGATTCACCGTGCGGGTGCCGGGTCCATCGTGTGGCAGAGAGAGAAATCTCGAGTAGACCCCAAGACGTGTGACTCGGGCGTAGATTTAACCTTTTGACCGCCAGGACTAAATTGAATTTCCGTGCCCTGTACGCCAAGCGTACGTCATAGAACAAAATTGAAAAAATCACAGGACCCATGGTTTTCAGCGACTAGTTTCGTACATTTACACGTTGTTTTACTGGGATTTTCTATTTAAGGACAAATTAAGTAAAAAAAAAAAAATACCAGTACTCATACATTTTTAAATCATATTTTGGTATAGTGCGTTTTTTAATTTTCGTCAACTATAGACGTCGTTGGCGCTCAGTGCTCGCTAGTGCTTGTCAAGTATAGGTGACTCTGGCGGTCAAAAAGTTAAAAGGGGCCCCTTTGTAACGTACGTCAACACTCACCTTCACTACTCGTATTTCTCTCCCTGCCCAGCCAAATCCAATATGATCCTACTACAGCTGCAGTTTTAGTGCAGCTTTAGATACTCGTTCTAGTACAGAACTTACTGCACTTCTGGACAAATCAAGGTCTTTCAGCAGGTTATAGAGAGATTTTGCTGGTATACCTATCGCTCCTACTTCTACAGCGTATAAATTAACTACAAATCCATTTTTTGTTAATTCGTTTATAAATATAGATCAAAATTATAAGCGTAGTATGAGATAGATCATAGGAACTGCCGATTGAAATGAAAACTGACATATTATTTATAACATTTTTTTTTTAATTGTCATAGGTTTGCACTTGACCACCATCTCGCCTGATGTTAAGCGACGATGCGATCTACGATGGATCGTGCTTACCTAGAAGATACCGATAACTGTCAATTTGATAGCTTACTTTGGAGGGCTGGCCATGAGCGTGGCAATAGCAAATGCTAACGCATTTCTAGATAGCCAATGGGCATGGTCCCGAGTTTACCCGAAGATTTCTAATTATTCGCGAGCGTGACGCAAGAAATCAATTCACAACCCACGAAAAATCTGTCTGTGGAGCGCCAAAAGAAGTTTTCACATTTAAAAAAATTTCATATATTAAAAATCCTATTAATATTATAAATGTCAATGTATGGATGTTTGGATGTTTGTTGCTCAATCATGTCCTAACGTATGAACGGATCAGGCTGAAATTTGGAACACAGATAGATTATAGTCTGGAAGAACACATAGACTATTTTTTATCCCGGAAAAACAAAGGGAACAACGGGAACGGGAACTTCGCGAGTAACAACGCGGGGCGCTGCTAGTATCTTATATATAAAATTCTCGTGTCACAGTGTTTGTTTCCTTACTCCTCCGAAACGGCTTTACTGATTTTAACCAAAATTTATATGCATATTCAGTAGGTCTGAGAATCGGCTACTAGCTATTTTTCATACCTTTATTTATATGGCAAAACAACGTTTGCGGGGTCAGCTAGTAGTATATATTTTAAAATTTTAGTAGAAAAACACTAATGTTGCATGTTACGTCGTCTGTATAGCTACAGATATAGCTAATTAGCTACTGCTATTATGTATGTCAATGACGCGAGCTCTCAAGATTTCATTCATCTAAAAATCCATCCATCGAACGCTCATGTCCCGGATGAAAATTATGAATGCAAGAGTTGCTGAATATTTCTTGCTTAATCGCATCGGAGCGTCTAGACAGATTGGGCTAAAAACCTATAGAAGAAAAAGATGAAAATGACGTAATGAAATCATATAGGCGTACCACGACATAATGGCACTTAAATGACATTGTCAGGAAGGCGTGGGCATCGGGAAATCAGACCCTAGACGTCTACTCTCTTTCTACGAAAGCGTAATCTATACTAATATTATAAAGCTGAAGAGTTTGTTTGTTTGTTTGTATGTTTGTTTGTTTGTTTGTTTGAACGCAAGGATCTCTGGAACTACTGGTCCGAATTGAAAGATTCTTTCTTTGTAGGATAGTCCATTTACCGAGGAAGGCTATAGGGTATTTAACATTACGCTACTATCAACAGGAGCCGAGCATGAATGAAAAATGTAACAAAAACGGCGAAAAATATTGCTTTTAGAGAGTTTTCGTTGCGTGACAGCATTTGTCATATGTTAAAGGTTGCGTCATTAGAACCTAAAGTAACCGAATTTGAACAAAATTTGAATTGGTACGACCAGTTTTCGATAGATGGCGTAGCAACGCGCGCGCGTTCAGCTAGTTTCATAATAAACTCGCGATTTTCCTACTCCGGTTCTACTTCGATCCGTCGTTTCTTCCGTTTAAATGTTCTAAGCCTAAGTACTCTAGTTAGGTAGGCTTAGAACATTTAAACGTCTAACAATGTTCGATAGAACGAAACGAAATAGTAGAAAAGTCGCGAGTTTATTTCGAAATTACGTTTTTCGTAAAAAGAGAGTAGACGTCCTGGTTGGCTTGACGACGGCATTAGTTCCCATTTTAGCCACATGCCATTGTTTCTTTTTCTTAACTTTTATAGGTTTACACTTGACCGCCATCTCGCCTTATGATAACCATTTGAAGACACAAAGATTGTAACCATCGGGGAAACCCCACTCAGGCAACGTTTTCCGTGTGCGTATCAACGTATTACAGCCTTAACGTTTCCATGTGAGGGTAGTATATATTTAGTACTGCGTGTTTGTTTCAGAACTAGCGATCGGGAGTCCCGGTGCAGCCTCAGCGATTGTGTTGCGATGTTTTCAAGTAATCAATGCCACTACCACGCAAGAACTACTAGGATCGGTCAGTACAACTACTTTTTTTTTTTAAATAAAGAGTGACGAGACGAGCAGGACATGTGCCTGATGGTAAGCAACATGCCTGCCACATAACAGCACAGTAACACGCAGCTATTGGAACATGAAGAGTTTAAATCATTACTTAACACTGCACTGCGCTCGTCACCCTTAGATCTAAGATGTTATATCTCTAAGCCCTGTAATTTCTCTGGAAACATTACCCTTCAAACTGGAACTCAATAATATTTGCACATTACTGCTTGGCGGTAGAATAACTGGCAAAGGTGTGGTACTTCCCCAGGCGGACTCTGCCAAGAGTCCTACCTACCACTACTAAAACTTATCTACGTATGATACTGACCGCATTTATTAACCCATTTCTGGTATACCTAACAGCGATAATTATATCCAACAGCTTATCATTTAACAACTACAAATATCGTGTTATGGGCATGGTTAATAAAAAAACTAATTAGTCTTTCAGTTAGATTATAAAAAAATATTGTACACGTATTTTTTCTTTTGTTTCACAAATAAAAAATGACGAAGATACAGCGCTTAGAAGTTTCTAGAGACGTTACGGCTATATACAATTTTCATATGGATGTGACGTCATAATCCCCCGTAAGATTGACGATCTATAATACTTTTGTCGATTTTTAATAATTTGATAAAACAAAAAATACGTGTCCCTAATTTTCCAAAATCTACTTAACAGACTAATAGTCCGAGATCCCAGAGTTCCCATACGTCACCTATTTTCTGATGAATGAAATGTGGACGATTGAATAGAGTTAGTAAGTACTAAGAACACATGATAACTCGCTAACTTGGTTAGACGACCAATTTTGAGATATGGGGTAATGAAGGTACATACAAACATAACTTACTTCACGTATTTTCTAATAAGTGATTTCGTATTTTGTAGGCAATATCCTTAAAAACAAGGTCCCAATACTCCCAGACACTTTTCGTCAGCTGTTTTGCTTAACAACTTCATAATAATAATTTAACTTCACTTAAATTTTTATGCTCCATTTGTAAATATGTTTGTCAGACAACTATTTTGTTGATTTTTCCAATAAGATATACCAATCTAAGGGGGCAATCATCCCTTAAACTCAACTATGTCCTATGGGTAAGAGCGGGAGACTGAGTGAGACATTTACTAGGAAATATTGACTTAAAATTGAGCTTAGGGGATGATTGGCCCCTTAGATTGGTCTGTCTTACTGGAAAAAATAATAAAATAGTTGTCTGACGAACATATTTACAAATGGAGCATGATAATTTAAGTAAAGGTAAATTATTATTTTGGGGTTGTTAAGCAAAACGGCCGACGGAAAGTGTCTGGAAGTGTTGGGACCTTGTTTTTAAGGATATTGCATACAACATAAGTGAAAATCACTTATTAGAAAATACGTGAAGTAAGTAATGTTTTATGTGTACCTTCATTACCCCATATCTCAAAATTGGCCGTCTAAGCAAGTTAGCGAGTAAGCATGTGTTCTTAGTACTTACTAACTCTACTCAATCGTCCACATTTCATTCATCAGAAAATAGGTGACGTCTGGGAGCTCGAGGATCTTACTCTATAATGGGAATGGTATATTTTCAATTCAATCATTATCCCAATTACCAGCACTAAATCAAATAAAAATTCAAACATTTATTCATCAAAATAATAGTACATTCATGGGGTCATGTTACTCTAACTGCTATATAAGCTGGGTGTTAAAACCTGTATCACCAGGATAGTCAGTCCCTTCCTATTATCACAATGATGTATATTTATTGCACTATATTACAAAAATAAATATTCACATGTATTTATTGTAAGGATTCCATCATCTACTATAATTTTGCATTTACGTCAATATGAATAAGTTATTCATTACAATTGCAATGACATCAACAATGAATTATTTTACTTATTATTGGATTTTACTTCAGTTTTCCCTGTGTTATTCTCAATGAAACAACTAGATTCGAATTACACTACCAGGACATTTATTCCGCAAAAGCCAAAGTCGATAACTCTGGTATAGTGGCCGGCAAACAAGTTGACTCAAAATTGACGTGGAAGCGGAAAGTTCGCGCATTAACACCTCCAAAGAGACCTTAAAAACGTTTCTGCGCAGCCATTCGCAGCTAACTTCATTGGGTCAACTTGTTTGCCGACACCTATACTAGGGTGACATAACTTCATTGGGTCAACTTGTTTGCCGGCACCTATACCAGCGCGACATAACTTCATTGTGTCAACTTGTTTGCCGGCACCTATACCAGGGTGACATAACTTCATTGGGTCAACTGGTTTGCCGGCACCTATACCAGGGCGACATAACTTCATTGGGTCAACTTGTTTGCCGGCACCTATACTAGGGTGACATAACTTCATTGGGTCAACTTGTTTGCCGGCACCTATACCAGGGTGACATAACTTCATTGGGTCAACTTGTTTGCCGGCACCTATACCAGGGCGACATAACTTCATTGGGTCAACTTGTTTGCCTATACTACTGGTGAGCGTTAGCTTAAAAAGTGATGTAGATAATTTACGTAAATATCGTTAGTTTACAATCTGAATTACGAAACACAGTTTTTGAAATATTATGGACCCTCGTCCTTGTAACGCACTTTAACATTTTTAACATCCTTTCTCTCACTCTTCCTTTACACTAGGTAACAATCAACTGATATTTCTCTCTCATTGTAAGAAAAAACTTTAGTCTGTGATTGATTTATGTTGAATTAACTTTAACTTGTCGTTAATCGGAATAATTTAATCTAGGCAAGTCGGTAGTTACAACATTACAGAGAAAACGCGTTTTTTTGTAATGGATTTACAACTGTAACTTCCCTACTCGTATACGTATTTTTTATCCTGTTTGTTCGTACGTACATAATATGTATTGTATTATGTTTGTAACTCTTTCACGTAAAAACGACTGAATGGATCTAGATGATATTTGGTACATAGACAGACAATACTTTGAAATAACACATAAACAACTTTTAACCCTGGGAAAATTACAATATTAGGTTATTAAATTCAACATAAATCAATCACAGACTAAAGTTTTTTCTTACAATGAGAGGTTTGCCGCCGCTATCTCGCCTGATGTTAAACAACGATTCAGTCTACGGAACGAACCTAGACACCAAGATCGTAAACATCGCATCGGGAAAAATCCGCTCAGGTGACACAAGTCAGGAGATTCTATCGTGGCATTATGAGTTACAAATTATGGTGTTGTGTGTGAATTGCCCACAAATATTTATAAAAAAAAAAAGGTGGCCATTTCTCGCGTATAAAACCGTAGGGTGATACAAGTTATGTAATTTGTTTTTCAGAATGTTCGAGAGAAAGATAAAACCTGCACAGTACGAGTTTGCGTGAACATGGGGTATTTCGCCCAGTCTAACTATTCTGGAAGTAAGTATAGTTTTAATATATTAGACTACACAGAAAGGGTATAATTGAAATAAGTCTACGTTACCATCAAATACCCATTACATATTACATGTTGTCGCTTTCTTACATGAAAGGTATTCTGAGCAGGCATATACTACCTATGCTTATTATGTTATTGTTTATATCGTATTTGTATGTTTTCTATTTAAATTGACTTGTTTCATAAATAAGTAACAAAATAGACAAAGCCCTTATACAGTTTGTAAAATGAAATTATTTCTCACATTAACATGTACCTATGTCGTAGGAGATGGAACTGCTAAGGTGGTAGCTACCTTCCATTTATATATATTTTTTTATTATTACAAAAATATAAACAGAGTACCTACTTATTTGAATAAGTCTAAGTACAAACATATTTTATGTTGTACATCAAATGTCAAATTGTAATGTGACGAGTCTGTGTAGTGGCGTTCATACTATGTACTTATTTTTTTGTAATTATATATGTGAATGTTACTACCATGATAATAAATAATATTATATTCTATTCTATTCTATTCTATCCAAAACGCGTAATGCCGTAAAAATAAAACAAATGAATGTGAGAGAAAAAAAAAATGTGTGCGCTTAAAACCGCACGGCAGAAGTGAAAACTAAAATAAGAAATACTTAACTATATAATGACTACTAAATAATTTTAATTTAAAACTTTTACGGCTGAATGATTAGTATCCATGGCCAAGAATAAATTAAAAAAAAAAATACGCGGTTCGAAAATGCCGTTTAAAACTCGCAAGTTTTTAGTGTTTGCTATTTAGTTATGTCATATTTATGTATTTCGCTAAAAATGCATAAATATGTTGTGTTATAGTGTATTTGTGTAAGCACCTTCTTATGAAAATGGGTATCATTTTGTGTGTTTACGTAAGCAACCATAACTTTTTTGCAATGGACGTGAAATGCAAATTTAACATTTCGTAACAGGTTCAATTGATGTGGTAAGTACCTAGAAGTTAATGTCGTGATAAAAAAGTTTAAAAATTTGCCAGTTTCAGCGAGAAAGTCGCTAAAGTGTCAACTCTGGTAGTGAGCAGCGAGAGAGAGTAAGAGTATGTATTGTCCCATGTCCTCCTCTAACAATTATCTTTCTCGGTCTGGCACGTTTGTTGACCACATTATCTTTCTCGCTCTAGCATCCCGAGTTTACCCGAAATTTCTTATCATATCCGAGCGTGATGATCACGTGATCATGAGTCCATTTCACAGCCCACGAAAATTCTGTCTATAGCGCGCCTAAAGAAGTTTTCACTTCAAAAGGCTTTTTTCTTGAGATAAATATTTTTGATTTTTGAAAGAAAAATGATATTAATTAACTCACCGTTTGCCGTATTGGGTGTCACGCTAGCCTGAACGAATTTATCTGCCGGGCTCTTTCCCGACTACTCGAATGGAGTGGTTTTGTGCGCAAAAAAGACCTAACAAAATGACTCTTGTGCATAGAAATTGGGTCGCCACCAAGTGAGTCTTAATGTACGTTGACAATGCTAGCCTGTCACTCCAAAACACCATCTTTTTTTGTTTTTTTTTTTTAGTATAGAGTGCTACGAGACGAGCAGGACATGTGCCTGATGGTAAGCAACATACCTGCCACATAACAGCATAGTGACACGCAGCTATTGGAACACGAAGAGTCCAAATCATTACCTAGCACTGCAATGGACTCGTCGCTCAGAGATCTAAGGTATAATATCTCTAAGCCCTGTAATTTCTCTGGAAACCTTTCGCTTCAAACCGAAACACAGTAATGTTTGCACACTACTACTTGGCGGCATAATAACTGGCATAGGTGTGGTACTTCCCCAGACGGACTCTGCAAAGAGGCCTCTACCACTACCAAAATGCCTAAATCTCAATCGCCTTTTTCTCTATTGCTATATCTATCAAAAGAGAGGGAGGGCAATATAATAATTTAATAATAATAAATAAATATTGGTGGACAATTCACACACAACACCCTCTGACCCCAAACTAAGCGTAGCTTGTACGATGACGGCCAGATAGCTGATATAATACTTATATAATTTTAAATACATAAGTACTGATTATACATAGAAACACCCAGACACAGTGCAAGCATTTGAATTCATCACACAAATTTTTGCACTGGGTGGGAATCGAACCCACGAATATAAAAACTAATACAGTTTTAGTTGCCATCTGGTCCTTACTACCACAGTACATACACGAATTGGAACGATACCCACATGAGCCCACAGGGGTCAAACTACTGCAGCGTCTCCTACAGCCTACAGTATACCTAATATGTGCGTATGTATACATTGAAACCAGGAGCGGCCAATTCCTATAAAGGGGTTTGGGTACTTTTGTATGGGCCCGTGGCGTCGTTTTTTTTTTTTAGCGGCCAGAGATCTGTTATCATTTTCTTGTAACAATAAAATACCCCGATGCTATCTGTGCAATCGGATTTGCTCTAAGTCATATCGGAGCTGAGTTATAGCCTGTCAAAGTTATTTATTTTTTTGATTTTTTGTATGGGCAAGTGGCGTCGTTTTTTTATTTTAGCGGCCATCGATCAGTTATCACTTTCTTGTAACAATAAAATACCCTGATGCTATCAGTGCAATCAGATTTGCTGTAAGTAATATCGGAGCTGAGTTATGGCCCCTCAAAGTTTTTTTTTTTGGTTTTCTTTGTATGTACTAGTGGCGCCATTTCCTATAGCGGCCAAACATCCGTTAGCACTTTTGCGAAACACTATTTTTACCCTAAGGTACCTGTGTAATCAGATTTGTTGCAAACTATATCGGAGCTGAGTTATGGCCACTTAAAGTTTTTTTTTTGGTTTTCTTTGTATGGACTAGTGGCGCCATTTCCTACAGCGGCCAAACATCCATTAGCACTTTTATGAAACATTATTTTTACCCTAAGGTACCTGTGTAATCAGATTTGTTGCAAACTATATCGGAGCTGAGTTATGGCCACTTAAAGTTTTTTTTTTTGGTTTTCTTTGTATGGACTAGTGGCGCCATTTCCTACAGCGGCCAAACATCCATTAGCACTTTTGTGAAACATTATTTTTACCCTAAGGTACCTGTGTAATCAGATTTGTTGCAAACTATATCGGAGCTGAGTTATGGCCACTTAAAGTTTTTTTTTTGGTTTTCTTTATATGGACTAGTGGCGCCATTTCCTACAGCGGCCAAACATCCATTAGCACTTTTATGAAACATAATTTTTACCTTAAGGTACCTGTGTAATCAGATTTGTTGCAAACTATATCGGAGCTAAGTTATGGCCACTCAAAGTTTTTTTTTTGGTTTTCTTTGTATGTACTAGTGGCGCCATTTCCTACAGCGGCCAAACATCCGTTAGCACTTTTATGAAACATTATTTTTACCTTAAGGTACCTGTGTAATCAGATTTGTTGCAAACTATATCGGAGCTGAGTTATGGCCCCTCAAAGTTTTTCTTTTGGTTTTCTTTGTATGTACTAGTGGCGCCATTCCCTATAGCGGCCAAACATCCGTTAGCACTTTTATGTAACATTATTTTTACCTTAAGGTACCTGTGTAATCAGATTTGTTGCAAACTATATCGGAGCTGAGTTATGGGCCCTAAAAGAAAACCAAAAAAAATACTTTGAGGGGCCATTACTCAGCTCCGATATAGTTTGGAGCAAATCTGATTACACAGGTACCCTAAGGTAAAAATAATGTTTCATAAAAGTGCTAACGAATGTGTGGCCGCTGTAGGAAATGGCGCCACTAGTACATACAAAGAAAACCAAAAAAAAAACTTTGAGGGGCCATAACTCAGCTCCGATATAGTTTGCAGCAAATCTGATTACACAGGTACCTGTAAGTAAAAATAATGTTTCATAAAAGTGCTAACGAATGTTTGGCCGCTGTAGGAAATGGCGCCACTAGTACATACAAAGAAAACCAAAAAAACAACTTTGAGGGGCCATTACTCAGCTCCGATATAGTTTGGAGCAAATCTGATTAGACAGGTACCCTAAGGTAAAAATAATGTTTCATAAAAGTGCTAACGAATGTTTGGCCGCTGTAGGAAATGGCGCCACTAGTACATACAAAGAAAACCAAAAAAAAAAACTTTGAGGGGCCATAACTCAGCTCCGATATAGTTTGCAGCAAATCTGATTACACAGGTACCTTTAAGTAAAAATAATGTTTCATAAAAGTGGTAACGAATGTTTGGCCGCTGTAGGAAATGGCGCCACTAGTACATACAAAGAAAACCAAAAAAACAACTTTGAGGGGCCATTACTCAGCTCCGATATAGTTTGGAGCAAATCTGATTAGACAGGTACCCTAAGGTAAAAATAATGTTTCATAAAAGTGCTAACGAATGTTTGGCCGCTGTAGGAAATGGCGCCACTAGTACATACAAAGAAAACCAAAAAAAAAAACTTTGAGGGGCCATAACTCAGCTCCGATATAGTTTGCAGCAAATCTGATTATACAGGTACCTTTAAGTAAAAATAATGTTTCATAAAAGTGCTAACGAATGTTTGGCTGCTGTAGGAAATGGCGCCACTAGTACATACAAAGAAAACCAAAAAAAAAACTTTGAGGGGCCATAACTCAGCTCCGATATAGTTTGCAGCAAATCTGATTACACAGGTACCTTTAAGTAAAAATAATGTTTCATAAAAGTGCTAACGAATGTTTGGCCGCTGTAGGAAATGGCGCCACTAGTACATACAAAGAAAACCAAAACAAAAACTTTGAGTGGCCATAACTCAGCTCCGATATAGTTTGCAACAAATCTGATTACACAGGTACCTTAAGGTAAAAATTATGTTTCATAAAAGTGGTAATGGATGTTTGGCCGCTGTAGGAAATGGCGCCACTAGTCCATACAAAGAAAACCAAAAAAAAAAACTTTAAGTGGCCATAACTCAGCTCCGATATAGTTTGCAACAAATCTGATTACATAGGTACCTTAGGGTAAAAATAATGTTTCACAAAAGGGCTAACGGATGTTTGGCCGCTATAGGAAATGGCGCCACTAGTACATACAAAGAAAACCAAAAAAAAAAACTTTGAGGGGCCATAACTCAGCTCCGATATTACTTACAGCAAATCTGATTGCACAGATAGCATCAGGGTATTTTATTGTTACAAGAAAGTGATAACAGATCTCTGGCCGCTAAAATGAAAAAACGACGCCACTTGTCCATACAAAAAATCCAAAAAATAAATAACTTCGACAGGCTATAACTCAGCTCCGATATGACTTAGAGCAAATCCGATTGCACAGATAGCATCAGGGTATTTTATTGTTACAAGAAAGTGATAACAGATCTCTGGCCGCTAAAAAAAAAAACGACGCCAACTTTACCCAAACCCCTTTAAGTTGCTGTTCTCAGTGTATTGATGATTGTGTTACTAGAACACTGTATATGTTTAACAGCACTACAACACTATATGTATGTGATGTCCGGGCATTTTTTGACGTGATAACGTCTTATAATTCGATGAAGCCGGCTGCACGCCCAAAAAACATGGCGTCATGTAACGTTACCGTCGGTCGTTACCGTTGGTCGTTACCTCGCCGCATGTTTGTTACAGTTGTATTAATTATTTCGACCAGTAGTTCAAGCGGGGATGTAGCTCAGTGGTAGAGCGTTCGCTTTGCATGTGAAATGCCCCGGGTTCGATCCCCGGCATCTAAAAGCTTTTTTGCATTATTTTGATTGAAAATGACTAAATTCAACTGATTACTTTTTACATACAAATCTATTAAACAAATGAAATTAAAATTTTCTTTTGAAAAATGCTACCATTCCATCAGTATTTTCTTAAGACGTTGTCACGTTCTATCGTCAGTAAACCGACTTTACAGACAACCATTTTTTTTTCAGGTTTATTAGTAACAAATACTGTTGATGGGGACACCACGCTGAGCCCGCTTGACTCGAGTTATAAAATCAATTTGTCAGAGAAACAGAACATTTCCTGTAGAGAAATCGTTGTCACTTTCGTAAGTAAATAAAAAATTGTTAATTCTCTTGCAATCTATAAAATTAACAATATATTTTTTGCCGTAAAAACAATAATCAAATTTGAGTTTAATTTAAACACAGACACTCGACTGACTTTCTTACTTTTTGTGATATCAACTAAAATACACTATTTCAATGACACGAGGTAGTACGAATACGTTTTTTTTTAAATAATGAGTGACGGGACGAGCAGGACATGTGCCTGATGGTAAGCAACATTCCTGCCACATAACAGCACAGTGACACGCAGCTATTGGAACATGAACAGTCCAAAACATTACCTAGCACTGCACTGCGCTCGCCACCCAGAGATCTAAGATGTTATATCTCTAAGACCTGTAATTTCTCTGGAAACATAGCCCTTCAAACCGGAACACAGTAACGTCGTCGAGGTAAGCACATTTTAGAATTTTGTGGATAGTTTAGAAACCGTTAAACTGATTTCAATAAAATGTATATTATGAGACTAACCTATGGGTTAGTATCATACCATACTACACCTACCCATACACAACCCATAATATACATAATAATTTAATTAAATAATAATCTCATAATAACAGTTTAATTATAATTAAGCAACAAACATACGAACTTTGACATAAATATAACATTCGTAGGATAGCTGCTAGAAGGGCGACTTATGGTATTTTCCGTATTTCATTTGGTTCTGATGAGGCTAACATTAAACATTTAACTTTAAATTCGTTAATTGCAGGATTATCAAGAAACAAATGACTACGAATTCAAAACACAGCTGGAACTTGAAAATACCGGAAATATGAAGTCTAAAAGTAAGTCGATATAAGCAACAAGAATTCATTTGTTGAACATTAAACACTAAATTTTGGTGATACATTTTGTCTATCTTAGTTAATTTGCAACCAATTTTAAAGTTGATCTAGACGGGAGAATGGCCACTGCCGATCCAAAGACACCTGGATCCTGATCCTGGTACATATAGTATAAGGCTACTATATTATCGAATTCATGTATGCAGCTAATTAAAAAAATTGGCAGTCATAGGACGATAGAAGTGAAAACTTACAACTCAGAATTTGATAGCTTACTTTGGAAACTACATGGGTGTAACCGGAGGCTGTGGCCATGCCAGGACTGCCAGGCCACGCCCTTTCAGCATTTCCCATTGGATGACGTATTTCTAGATAGCTAATGGCCATGGTCCCGAGTTTATCCGAAGATTTCTTATCATACCCGAGCGTGACGCTAGAATTCAATTCACAGCCCACGAAAAATCGGTCTAGGCGCGCCTAAAGAAGTTTTCACTTAAGAAAAGACGGTGAAGGAAAACATCGTGAGGAAACCGACAGGTTCCTAGAATCTTTCGAGGTCCATGCATCATTCACCTGCCCCGGTTTGGCTAGCGAAGTGAATGCCTGGTTCTCTTTGTGAGAGAAGGCCCCTAGTCAGTCTGATATGTTCCCAGTCGCCCCCGCGGCAATGGCCACCGGAGGCAAATGGGAATAAAAATTCCCAGTTGCCACCGGTGGCGACTGGGAATCATTGCCCCCACTTCAATTTCGCTGTACTCAGCTGTGGGTAGATTTAGTGGGCTGCTTAATGCTGGTTTATTTGACATCACACATGTAATTAGTTCACGTTTCTCAAATTTCGTGTAATATCATTTTACAGACGTTTTTGCCATTACCGTTTTAATTTTATAATTAAGTATAGGCAACTTTGGTTCGTGTTTTTTGTTGATTATGTCTTTATTACAATGAAATTAGACAAGACGAGACGAGACTAGATCGTTTATTATTATAAAATGTAAATATATTTTTCATACCACCAGCTCGGAAAGAGTACTTTTGCTCCTCGATATCAGGGCGCAAAAGTCGTTTTTACCCGCTAGAGGGTAAAGTAAATTTGAATTTAGAACATCGTGTGTACAGAGGTTTTGAATTCAAAACATAATTTAACCTATTTATTTCTACCTCCTTGGTGCCGAATTCATCATACATTTTTTTATTCTTAATTTGTTAAAAACTCATACTCGGAACCTCCTTGGTGTACTTTTTTTTTAAATGCTTTGCGCGCAATTTTCTTTTCACGTATGGAGGATAGAGGTAAATAATGTTATTTCAAATGGCTGAACATTTTAAAATGCTATGAATGAATCAATTGTAATCGAATTGAAGTATGCCGAGTTGCCGAGTTAAATAATTAAATATTATTGACTACTAAAATAGTAACTAATAGATAATTTCAACTACTTGTGCAGTACAAAATAATGTAGTAAATATAACATCAAATAAATAATTACTATTTGGAGAAAACATGTAGGTAGAGTGCTCGCAATATAACTCTGCGCGTAGCAAAATATGGAACTAATTGACAGGCCGTCAACTTCTTGTTTACGTCAGTAGACAAAAGTTTGTTTACGTTTGGTGTATTTATTAATTTCCAATGTAATTAATAGCTTTTATTATGCCGAAAATGATGGAATTGCTGGCCGTGGCTGGTTCTTGAAAATCAATCGTGGTTGTGAAGAAGAACGATACAACGAACGCCGAACGGGCCAAAAGTGCAGTTTTCCAAACGCAGAGCTATTTGACAACTAATATGTAGGGTAATCACGAATCGTCTCGCACGCAGGTTTGACGACTTCCAGCCACCCGAACAAGCCGGTTTCCGAAAAGGCTATAGTACCATAGACCACATCCATACGCTTCGGCAGATTATACAGAAAACCGAGGAGTATAATCGGCCACTATGTATAGCGTATGTGAACTATGAGAAAGCCTTCGATTCCATCGAGACCTGGGCAGTGCTTCAGTCTCTTCAGCGATGCCGCATCGACTATCACTATATCGAAGTGTTGAAGTGTATCTACAGCAAAGCCACAATGTCTGTCCGATTACAGGACCAGTGCACAAAACACATCCAGCTACAGAAAGGCGTGAGACAGGGAGATGTTATATCTCCGAAACTGTTCACTGCCGCGCTGGAAGATGTTTTCAAGCTACTGGACTGGAACGGATACGGCATCAATATCAACGGCGAATGCATCACTCACCTTCGATTTGCCGACGACATAGTCATTGTGGCGGAGTCGCTGGAGGACCTCGGTGCTATGCTCAGAGACCTCAGTAGAGTATCCCAGCAGGTAGGTTTGAGGATGAATATGGACAAGACGAAGGTCATGTCAAATGTTCATGTCTCACCTGTACCGGTTAATGTTGGGGATGCCACACTCGAAGTTGTTGACGAATACGTCTACCTGGGTCAAAAGATCCGATTAGGTAGATCCAACTTCGACAAAGAGGTCCAGCGAAGAATCCAACTCGGATGGGCAGCGTTCGGGAAACTTCGGCACATCTTTGAGTCCAATATACCCCAATGCCTAAAGACAAAAGTCTTTAACCAATGCGTGTTGCCAGTGATGGCTTATGGAACTGAGACGTGGTCCTTAACTGTGGGCCTCATAACAAAGCTCAAAGTCACACAGCGAACTATGGAGAGAGCTATGCTCGGAGTCTCTTTGCGCGACAGAATCCGTAATGAGGATATTCGCAAAAGAACGAAAGTGGCCGACATAGCTCAAAGAGTAAGCAAGCTGAAGTGGCAATGGGCAGGCCATATCGCTCGCAGAACTGACAACCGATGGGGAAGAAAGGTTCTCGTGTGGCGACCACGAACCGGAAGACGCAGTGTTGGACGGCCTCCCACTAGATGGACAGATGACCTAACAAAGGTCGCTGGAAACCGCTGGCTGCAGGTTGCGCGGGACCGTTCGTTGTGGAAATCTAGGGGGGAGGCCTATGTTCAGCAGTGGACGTCTTGCGGCTGATGATGATGATGATGATGATGATGATGTAGGGATACCATAGCAATCAAATCTCCACCTATTATCGGCATATTTTAAAGCTAAGGCTTTAGGTTGAGGTGCGGCTTTGGGTTTGATTGTTTTATCGCCAATTTACCCGTAGGAAAAAATGTGAGTGCTTAAGACCGAATTTTAGAAACTAGTTATAAAAGTTTTTTTTTCATTATATACAAATCAAAATAGAAAACACAGTGACACAGCAATGAAGCTCGGCTGATTGTATCTTTCTCGCTCGGGTACACTCGGCGGTCCCACGTTCACCCGATCGAGCCTTTCACCTAACAGCGTCAGCTTCATTTACCACTTAAGGGAAAATCTGTGGGCGGTGCGCCAAAATAAATTTTATTTAATTTTTTCCTCGTGATTTTAACCCTATTGAAAAAAGAAGATGATTCTATGGAAACCAATGACTCATAAAAGAACGTTCATGCGCCAAATTTTCAAATAGTGTTATTTATGGTCTCAATAAAAGATTTAAACGTTTAAATTAAATTCTTGTTATTTCGATGTTGGTGTAGGTTGAAAATGGCAGATTTTTTGTAATGTAATAAACTATAATAAAGTTTTCCTGGTGGTAAGAGACTCAGGCAGCCTGTGCCAATTACCAATGATACTTGGTCATACTGAACCATACCAGCACTGCAACGGCGTTAATTATTTCGAGACGTTCGTACTTGAGTCTCAGTTGTCGTGTAGTTACTTAAATTGCTTCCCTGAAAAATCCCTTCCCGTACCTGTTTTATGAAGTTGTAAGTTCCCAATGAACGGGAAGGGAACCTATTAGCTTGACCTGGCAACATTAAGTACGCCACCAGTCGCGCGCAGACTTATACTGCGAGCACTATACAATATATTTTGAAGTCAAAACGTCTTTTGGCGCGCCAAAGACAAATTTTTCGTAGGCTTTCAATTGAATTCTAGCGTCACGCTCGGGAATGATAAGAGATCTTCGGGTAAACTCGGGACCATAGCCATTGGCCATCTAGAAATGCCTCAGCCTTTCCCATTGTCCCTTTAAAAATGCGTCAGCATTCTGACAAATTTCTGCAAAAACAGAATTCTGAATAGTACGTATATTTATTTTCTTTCAAATGTACCTTGATGCAAATTTAGCGCTTCTATAATTTAATGCATTTGGGCGGACACTTTTTCATGTACACAAATTAAACTCCTTACCTCAATCGGTCAACTCTCCATATTTTCACGTCATATTGTTATTGCTAAAACCATGGCTAAATAAACTTAAAGTTTAAAACTTAGGTTAAAAACCGTAAAATTGAATACAGGTGAAAAACCAAAATACCATAATAATAAGTGATTCTAGCGACCAAGAAGTTTATTTGACGCCAAAAGAATTGACTGAAACTGAAAATGCGCAAAGCGTTAAGCAATTTCCTGGCTAACGTGGGATGAAAAATTACGTGTTGCACTCAAGTGCAAAGATTTTTCACCTTGTGCTCTTTTGATTCCCTTGCTACGCTCAGGATCCTAATTTTTTAATCCCTCGCTACGCTCGTGATTTAACTTTAGAATCCTTCGCTTGCTTGGTCATTAAAATTGAGCACGCGGTTAAAAAGCCACTTTGCACTCTTGTACAACAAATAACTATTATCATCACTAAAAAACAAATGCTGCATTAATAACTCTTAATCTGTGTAAAAATGTTAAAAAATGTTAAATAAATCATTCCTTATTTTCATTTTAAGCTCTTAAACATGATGTCTGGTCAGATTATGAGGTTTTTACCATAATGATCTATGTTGTTTTGTTATGTGCAGATTTTGAGAAATCATGGGTGAAATTCAGTACCTACAGTGAAAAAGAAGACACGCTCCTAATTCAAAGACGCTGCAAGGACGAGAATTGTATTCCGGATCTCTCGGTCGGAATCAATTGGAGAAATGTATCTTCGATTATTAAATACAAAGATGATAACATAACAATGATGTAAGATGTGGCTTTATATTGGCATTTATATTAAAAGTAAACTTTCAAAAACCCACCGCAGTGATTTTGATTAAATTTATACGGAACTATGATCTACTAAAAAAACTTCAAAATTGATTCTCAATTGATGAATATTGCGTAACTTTTTTTTTAATTTAGAGTGACGAGACGAACAGTACATGTGCCTGATGGTAAGCAACATACCTGCTACATAACAGCACAGTGACACGCAGCTATTGGAACATGAAGAGTCCAAATCATTACCTACCACTGCACTGCGCTCGTCACCCAGAGATCTAAGTTGTTATATCTCTAAGCCCTGTAATTTCTCTGGAATCCGCTTTTCATTTTATCCAGAGTTTACGACGTCGGGTCTACAACAGCAGAGACAGTGTCTGTGCACGTACAGAACGATGGTTCGGAAGTTATGCAAGCTTGCGTTTGGGTACAGATCTCTGGAGCGCCGGTCTTCAAACCTGGCATATGTTCCCTCAAAACGAATGGCTATGAATGTTTGCTACCGACACCGTTTCGGAGATCACACAAGGTTAGTACGAGTAATAACTATTGTTTTCATAGAATTATATATAATTGCATCGGAAAAGCACTAGTCATTGCAACACAGGGTATCCTACAGCGATGACTAGTGTCTGAATGTTGAAGAATGCCCATGGAGTTAATCGGTTGAACTATAATAATCGTCACGAATAGAAACAAAAACACCAACATCAGTTTCAAAATTACGCACATTCAGTCTATATTAACTGATCTTAACGAAGTGAATGAACGCCCACAATATCATCATTGTATTGCCATTGTTTCGTCATTGATGTTACAAAAACGATCCACAGAGTTCGATAATATTTATATGAGACCTTCTTCGAAGTATGATCACCCAAAAAGAGACATCAAAATAAATTCACAATAAGCAAAGCTGTCCCGGGGGTCTACCGCCTAACGAAAAATGCTAATTTGAACGAAAAATGAAAAATTGAAAAATGCAATGCCCAAGTGCGAGTGGGACTCCCGCACGAAGGGTTCCGTACCATTAGCAAATAAACGGCGAAAACCTCTTTGGCTTTATTCGAAATTTCTTATACATCGTGTTGTATATCTATATGTAGGTAGTTATAGACATGTGGCGGCTGCGACCGCCACTTTCGTACCTGAATAAATCAGTGCGCATTTAACCACCGTTGTTATCACTAGCTCCGCTCCTACCTACATACATAATAATTGGCGACGAGGTTTACCCACTTGTGAAGGAATAAAAAATTCAAGAATGTTCGGAGTAACGACCGGTACGGTTACCAACTTCGACCATCAGAACCAAGACTGGAGAATTTATAAGAGTCGACTGTGCCAGTGGTTCATCGCGAACGATGTGGACGAGGCGACGGACAAAACGGGCGTTAGGAGGAAGGCCGTACTCCTCAGCGCACTCAGCGAGGACACGTATAAGTTGGCGGCTAATCTCGCGCTGCCTGACGAGTTAGATACGAAGAACTTCGAGGGTATCCTTCAGATCCTCGACGATCACTTCACTTCGAAACGTTGCGGGTTCGCCGAGAGGTACAAGTTTTACGACGCGGCGCAGCACCCCGGCGAGACACACCCACAGTGGGCCGCGCGCCTACGCGGGCTCGCCGCCCACTGCGCCTTCCGGAACCTGGAGGACTCGCTACTGGACCGGTTCGTGATGGGCATGGCGGCCGGTGCCGAGCGCGAACAGCTGGTCGCGCTCGGCGGACGTGCGCGACCTCACGCTGGGGAAGGCCGTCAAGCTGGCCGAGAGTGTGCGCTGCGCGCGCGCGGGCGCCGCCGCCGCCGGCCCGGGGCCGCGCCCGCCCGACGACGGCGCCGCCGTCTGCAAGATCGACCAACGAAGAGGACCCGCCAGGAAGGAACCCCAGGAACGTAGTATCACGTGCACCGCCTGCGGTTCCAGCGTTCATCGTGCGGCCGAGTGTAGATTCGCGAGCTATACGTGTAGGAAGTGTTCGCGCAAGGGTCACCTGAGGAGGGTGTGCCCGAGTAGGAAAATCAATTACGTCGGGCAAGGTAACTCTGGTGACGAGAAAGATGACGGTGAGTTTTTATTTAGTATCGACTGTCGTAGTAGGGAAGTGCCTGTGACTGAAACTGTGAGCATGCAAGGTCGGAATATTGTGTGCGAAATCGATAGTGGCTCCCCTGTTTCGGTCGTGTCAGAACATACTTATACGATGACCTTTTCTGATGTGCCCTTATCGCTTCCCACAAAAAAATTATTTACGTATACAAATAATAAAATGGAGGTAGTCGGGGTGATGACGGTTCAAGTCAGTTATTTGAACTATTCGGCTAAGTTGCAGGTATTCGTGATTCGAAACGGTGGTCCCTCATTATTAGGTCGGGATTTCATGCGCGCTTTTAAATTACGGTTTGTCTCAACTATGCCAAACAGTAACGCTAGTAATGTAGGACAGAGTGAGATATTCGTTCAGAATATTCGAGAAGATCTGACCAAACTATATCCAAGGGTATTTTCAGAAGAATTAGGCTGTTTCAAAAATTTCGAGATTAAACTACCGCTGAAGTCGGACGCTAAGCCCGTATTTTTCAAAGCGCGATCGGTGCCGTTTGCGCTGGCCGACGCGGTGGACAACGAGCTGAGTAGGTTAGTCGCGTTAGGTGTTCTGAAACCCGTTCCGCACTCGGAGTACGCGTCACCAATCGTTCCGGTGTTGAAAAAAGATGGTAGCGTACGTATCTGCGCCGATTACTCGGTTTCTATTAACCGGCAACTTCACGTTGAAAAATATCCCTTGCCTACGGCACGGGAGCTATTTTCTAAATTGCACGGCGGGGAAATATTCAGCAAAATCGACTTATCTATGGCCTATAATCAGCTGTGTATACATAAGGACTCGCAGAACGTGACATGTATCAATACGCCCCGCGGACTGTTTAATTACACTCGTCTTATATTTGGGCTGGCGAGTGCACCGGCAATTTTCCAGCGCGTGATCGAGTCAGTAGTAGGTAACATTCCGGGGGTACTGACTTTCTTAGACGATGTACTTATAAGCGGGAATGAAATTACCCATAAATCTAGGCTGAACGAAGTCTTACGGCGACTGGAGGAAGCCGGCCTTACCTTACACAAAGATAAATGTTCTTTTTATCAAAGCGAAGTGTCATATCTCGGATACATTATTGATAAAAAGGGTATACGAAAAAATCCACAAAAGGTTGAGGCAATGTTATATGCGCCGGCGCCGAAGAACGTTAGTGAGTTACAGTCGTTTTTAGGCCTGCTAAATTACTATAGGTCTTTCGTACCCGACGCGGCGACAATACTAAGTCCGCTGCATGCGCTGTTACAAAAGGGCATCAAGTGGCACTGGGGCGCGGAACAGGCCGACGCGTTTAATAAAATAAAAAAATCTCTGTCGTCAGATAACACGCTTGCTCATTTCGACAACAATGCGAAGCTGTACCTAACTGTAGACGCGTCGTCTTCGGGGTTAGCCGCGATTCTCAGCCAAATGGGTGCCGATGGAATCGAACGCCCGGTGTCGTATGCGTCCCGTTCGCTAAATGCAGCCGAATTAAAGTATTCTCAAATTCAGAAAGAAGCGACTGCAATTATATTCGGGGTGCGGAAATTCCATCAGTACCTATACGGCCGTTCGGAACCGTTCGTATTACGCACAGATCATAAACCGTTAACTGCCATATTCGGGAAAACCGCGGTATACCCGAAGTATCGGCAAATCGTTTACAACGCTACGCGATATTCTTGAGCGCGTACAATTATACGATCGAGTATGTACGGAGTGCCGCTAACACAGCTGATTATTTATCGCGCGCCGTGGCGGGTGTGGCCACGCGCACGGGCGCGAGCGGGAGCGGGAGCGGCGGACGCGATCTGGCCGCTTACGTTAATTTCGCTGTCGAGGGATGTTTGCCTCTTACGAGGAAACAGTTAGAAGACGAAACCGCTGTTGACTCGATATCTAAACGAGTGACTGAATACGTGACGAAAGGTTGGCCTGCGAAAGTGACCGACCCAGTCTTAAAACCATATTTCTTATGCCGAAACGAGATATCATTCGAAAACGGTATACTTATGAGAGGGCACAAAGTCATAATTCCTCAAAAATATCGGGACAAAATTTTGAACGAGCTTCACAGTTCACATTTCGGAATTGTGAAGATGAAGGCCGAGGCCCGAGGCCGGGTTTGGTTCCCGGGGGTGGACGCGGCCCTGGAGCGGCTGGCGGGCGCGTGCGCCGTGTGCGCGGCGCTGCGCCCGGCGCCGCCGCGCGCGCCACTCGCACCATGGCCGCACCCGGCCGCGCCCTTCTCCCGCATTCATTTAGATTTTCTGGGGCCCATTCATAATAGAATGTTTCTAGTGATTGTGGATGCGTTTTCAAAATGGGTTGAGTGTTACATTATGAACAACGATATCACGACGAAAGCTGTCATCACGAAATTATGTGACTTTATGTCGAGATTTGGAATCCCTAATACCTTAGTGAGCGATAACGGCACATCGTTAACTTCGCAGAAATTTAAAGAATTCTGTGAGGTGAACCATATTAAACATCTGTTTTCACCCGTGTTCCACCCGATGAGCAATGGCCAGGCGGAGTCATTCGTAAAAATCGTTAAGCAAGGGATAAGGAAATGTTTATTGTCGAGTCGCAAGGTCGACGACCTCCAATGTCAGCTGTCTAAATTTTTATTCGATTACCGCAACTCCCGTAATGGGACGACGGAGACCTCGCCGGCTCAACTAGTGTTCGGTCACAGACTTCGTTCGAGGCTAGACTTGTTGACGTCCACCGACGCACCCTCGTCCTCGTCACCGGAGTTATCTAAACTCGTCGAACGTAACCAGTGCTCGCAGGTTAGGAACTACGGCGGCAAACAAAGGCCTGACTTCGACGAAGGTGATAAAGTTTTTGTAAAATATTACGTGAACAAAAATAAGTATAACTGGTTAGAAGGGACGATTATAAAAAAAATTGGAAAAGTATTATACAAAATTCAACTTAATAATAATCAACGAGTCGTCCGGCACAAGAACCAGATTGGTAAAAGTAAGCTGAAGGACGAGTCCAATTTGTCAAAGGATGGGAGTTCGGCCGACTCGTGGGATTTCCCCTCGCCCTTGGAGGAGGCTGGTGCAGCGAGCGCGGCGGAGGCGACCGCCCCCGCGGCAGCGCGGCCGAGCGCGCCGCCCGCCGGGCCGGCCGAGCGTGTCGGAGCCGGCGCGCTGCCTGCCGGGCCGGCCGAGCGTGTCGGAGCCGGCGCGCCGAGCCCCCGCGGCCGGCAGCCCGGCGCGCAGTCCCCGGGCCGGCCCGCGCCGCGCACGCCCGAGCCCCGGCCGCCGCCGCCGGCGAGCAGCCCGGAGTACAGGACGCCGGCGCAGGACAGCGCACCGCCCGAGCCGGACGACGGCAGCGAGCCGCCGGCGCCGGGCCGCCGTGTCCGCCGAGCCCGACCCGATGTTCAGTACAGACAATTTTTTTTGTAGGGGGGAAAGATGTTGTATATCTATATGTAGGTAGTTATAGACATGTGGCGGCTGCGACCGCCACTTTCGTACCTGAATAAATCAGTGCGCATTTAACCACCGTTGTTATCACTAGCTCCGCTCCTACCTACATACATAATACATCGCAATTTCCGTAGACAGGTGAAAAGTTTTATTGAAATATTCTGACGATGAATTCGACATCGCGTTCTATTTTTACTAGTGGGGCCATCTAGTTTATTTAGCACGGACTATTCGAGCAAAAATCAAGTCTGTTGTATGGGAGCCCCCCTTAAATAATGTTTTTATTTTATTTTTAGTATTTCTTTTGTTATAGCGGCAATAGAAATACATCATCTGTGAAAATTTCAACTGTCTAGCTATCACCATTACCTTGAGATACAGCCTGGCCTCAGTAATAGGGTTCCGTTTTTACTCTTTGGGTACGGAACCCTAAAAATACGCGGCCGAGTAGAGAGCTCCTTCTTTTTTGATGTCGGTTATAAGTTGGAATGCGAGAATAGAGTTAGCTGCGTGTCTCAATTTGCTGCAATGAGCATACCTACGCGTTTTTTAACATAATACCCTGTTTACACGATTCCAGTCCAGCGACCGAATCCAGCGCTGGATTGCTTACTGGAATAATGGAAACCGGCACTGGAATGCATCAATCCAGTGCCAATGCATTCCAGTGCCGGTTTACATTATTCCAGTAAGCAATCCAGCGCTGGATTCGGTCGCTGGACTGGAATAATGTAAACGGGGTATAAAAGGTGCATGTCTTGTCTCGTTACTCTATACAGGGTTACTGGTAATTAGCCTGCATCCGTTTCTGTATATTTTTGCTCTTCAAACAACTTTTGTTAAAACTCAATATATACCCCAAAAACAGTGTTTGTTGCCCTCTCTAGCACTGTTTAGCGTTCAAGAGCGCACGCGCTCTTGTTACGCAGAATTCGAAGCTTTTAGACCGGGCAAATACACTTTTTATTCATTTCGTATGGGAAAAAAATAATTTAAGAACTGTAGAACAAACGTTGGTTGACGTGTTTAATGTACTTGTCATCCCCTTAAAAAGACGCTGGTTGATAACCAGTATCGCTGTATAAGTATAAATCAATAAAACAATGTTATGGAAATAGCGAAGAGCAATAGGTTTTAAAAAAAATATTAAACTTTGTGTCTCCTATAACAACTACCTACAAAAAGGCTTTATTTCTGTTTCATCAACATCATCAACAGCCCACTAAACGTTCCCACTGCTGGGACTCGGGGCCTTCTCTCGCAAGGAGAGAGTTAAGGCCATAATCCACCACGCTGGCCCAGTGCGGGTTGGTGGATGACACATGACTTCGAAAGATTCTAGGTACATGTCGGTTACCTCACGATGTTTTCCTTCACCGTTTTAAGTTAGTGGCATTACGCACATGAGTTCGAAAATACAGTGGTGCGTGTGGGGTTTGAACCCGGGGTCACCGGATCGGCAAGCCCCGTTCTCCCGACTAGACCAGCCGTAACTTACTAGACCAGCCGTAACTTCGCTGTATTTCTGTTTACGATAAACAAATAAAGATCAGTATTAATCTTCTATATATACGAGTATATAAATCAATACCACTTTTCGTTGTTATTGAACTCCTCCTGAACGGCTGGACCGATTTGAATGATTTTTTTTGTATATATTTGGGTAGGGCCCTGAAAGGTTTAGATTCACAATACAACCCGGCAGATGGCGCTGCAATTGATATCTAGGTTATTGTTCGAGCGAAGCCGGAGCGGGCCGCTAGTAATGAATAATAATTTATTTTCCTAATTTCAGACTACATTCGACATCGATATCGGTATATCCAACATTTCCAACGCAGACACGGCAATGATAATAAAGGCCAAAACATATGAAAACTGTAACCAGAAAAGCAATACCAATACGAGTAAAGAAGATGAATTTGAAGTCAAGTACAATTTTTCAACAGCCTTTCTGAAGGACGTCCATTTGAAGAAGTAAGAGGAAATCTTAATAATATTATAAACATGTTAATGTTTGGATGTTGGTTGCTCAGTCACGTCGTAACGTCTGAAAGGATCGAGACGAAGTTTGGAACACAGTTATATCATAATCTAGAAAAAGCGGGAATGAGAGCTACGTGGGGAAAAAAACAGCCGGACGCTGCTAGTTATTAATATGTCATCTAAATAGCATGGCAGTAGCAGGATTTTTCAGCTTTGTTCATACTACTCGTCGACATTACTCAAATGATCTAAAAAATGGCCTACAAATAAACACATCCACGGAAGTTTCTGGCTAAAAAAACGCTTAGAAAGTTGAGACCATTGTTTACCTGTATTTGGTGATAATCTTGGTGCAAATCTAAAGAAGACTTACTGTTTTGTTTAAAAATCCAGTGCGTGTATTTTTTTCAGGGAAGTCAGACAATCAATCCATTCATTCCAAAAACAAATACGTGTGGTTTTTTTTTCCAGAGATAACATTAAACTACTACAATTAACAGATTTGGATCTTAAAAAAGAGTCGGATAAAGATGCAAACGCCGAAAAAAGAGAATTAACAACAAGTCATGTATATTTGGTAAGTTCTTTGATCGTAAAAAATAATATTTGTTTTTCATATATTATTAATCTGCAATATAATTTTATTGTCATTCTAAATAACTGTTCAGAATGGCAATAATATGAAAATAAATAAATGGAAAAAGGGGCTCTCGCAGAGCGTGGATCCTCGGGCGCAAGTTGGGGGCTTATGTTTCCAGTGTAGGCTGGGTAATGTAGCCAATAGTGGATTGCAAGAGATAACCGCACAACCGTATTGGGAATATTGGGATCAAGATCAAGAGAGGGACATCGCAGGAGAGACTATGGCGGGTGAGAAGTGCCACTTTTACAGTGTGTCGTTCTTCTTTGCCGCCGCGGCCTTACCGCCGTAGTGGTAACAACGGTTATGGTTACGGTACGGCTAACCCTTACCAACAGGGAAGTGGTGAGGCTGCAGAGGAAGATAAGTGCCGGTGTATCGGTGCGCCGTTATCCCTGTCTTCTGCAGTCAGATTATGGTAGGTGACGGGGTCGAACGTCTGACCTGTTGCAGAGGATCAACGGTGTTCCGACGTGAGGGTGTCTGGCTCCCACTTATTAGGTGGTCCAGGTGCGCCAGTGACAGGGCTTTGTCCATGAGGATGCTCCAGCGGCTGGTAGGCTGGAGCGGGTTCGCTGAAGATTTTGAAAGCGTTCGTATTTCCGTCATACCGAATAATAACGTGGAATCCCGTAGAGGTTTTGGACGGTAAGGGCATCACTTCTGATGTCGAATCTGACTATAACCGTCTCCTTAGTCGGAAGGGCATGTGTAAAAGCATTTTTTCGACATAATATAAAAGAGGAGTCTCCGTCAAATATTTATTTATTTACATTTTAGCGTGAATTGAAAACCCCTATTGCTTCAAGCTATCCTTAGTCTGCATTTTAGTTAAACATGAATCAAGCTGAGATTCCACCAAAGCGGAGATGTCTGAAGCGGAGACGAGAAGAGACGTTTTCCAGCTCGGGTGACTTCACCAAAGCTGTGCCTACGCCGCGCGTCGTCGGCTGCGCATATTTCCCCTCTCCGCTCCGCTGCGCGTCGCGTCGCCCAGGCAGAGCTCACATCTCCGTTTTCATCACCCCATACAAATACAATACAACTCCGCTTAGTGGCCTCCACTGCAGCTGAGCGGAGATGAGATGTGTGATTAACGAAATTATATTGGTTGTTAAAAAAACATCTCGTCTCCACTCGCACATTTCCGCTTTGGTGGAGTCTCAGCCTAAGTGTTGCTGAACTCTTGGCGATCGAGTTCTTGTCGTGGTCAAAATATCTATAACCCTGAATTGTGATTTAAAAATGTATTATTAGCAATTAAAGTTAAAACTTTACTCCTAATGTAGGTTCTCAAGGCGATGAATAACATTTGTAATATTTTCTAATATTGTTCAAGATTACCAATGGTGGATATGTAACGTGGGACCTTACCTATGTTGTTATAGAAGTGGATAAAAGGACATTTATTGAAAAGGTATGTATCGCATATAATGATATGAACGAGTATAAGATATTGATATTAACTGACCAATGAAAGCCTAGAGCCTTAGATAATCTGAAAGCTCAAACCAGTGTGAATTATAATTTTTGTAATAATTGCTTCACCTTTCAGTGCCAGTGTCACCTTTCCCTTTTAATTCCCGATCTTGTTATTTTACCTAGATAAAGGTCTAAACATTACACCAAAATATTATCTATTTGTGAGCCAAATTTCATTCAGATTCCGTAAGTAGATTTTGCGTGAAAAAAAGAGGTATCATTCATACTACAAACGTTTATAATATGTAATCCCATAAATAAAATTATTATAAATGCAAAAGTTAGGATGTTTGGATGTTTGTTGCTCAATCACGTGGACACCTATGAATGGATTGAGTTGAAATTTGGAACACAGTTCGAATGTATAGTCTGTATAGCACATAAGCTAACGGGAACAAAAGGAACGAAAACTGCGGGGTTAAAACCGAGGCACTGCTAATACTACTACTATTATAAATGTCAATGTTGGATATCTGAATGTTTGGATGTTTGTTGTTCATTCACGTCGTAATGGTATGAACGGATTGCTCTGAAATTTGGAATACAGGTACATTATAGTCTGGAAGGACTTTTTATTCCGATAAAATAACGGGAACGGGAACTAGGTGGCTGAAATCGCGGAACACTTGCTAATCCTACTAATATTATAAATGTCAATGTATGGATGTTTGAATGTTTGTTGCTCAATCACGTCCTAACGTATGAACGGATCGAGTTGAAATTTGGAACACAGATAGATTATAGTCTGGAAGAACACATAGGCTACTTTTTATCCCGAAAAAAAAACAACGGGAACGGGAATTACGCGGGTAACACCGCGGGGCACTGCTAGTTTATTAATATATTAATTGTTGTTTTGTGTTTCTTTCATTTCATTTTCAGTCATTCATTGTGTTTGTTACAATAATTGTTTGTGTCTTCATTTTGGACCTAATTTATTTTTTCACTAGGTTGAGATTACGGGACAAAACTGTCATAAACCAGAAGAAGATAATATTAAAACTACATTCACCTGCGGTGTGAGACTAAAACCGTTGGATACTGTGTCGATTTTACTTACTGCTACGATATCTAAGGAAGAAATGGGTAATGTATCCATATTTCAACTCTATCCCTAATCTTATCTTTATACCTTTAAACGAGCAATTATTGTATCCATATATATACAATCCATAATATAGATTATATTATACAACATAATCAAAATCGCAAATTAAATTCAACTGCAACCGAATGCAACCGCTGCAGTCGCGGGCCCGTAGCGTCTGTAGAATGCAGATGCAGATGCAGATCTATTATAAAACCGGCACAGTGCGAGTGGGACTCCCGCACGAAGGGTTCCGTACCATTAGCAAATAAACGGCGAAAACCTCTTTGGCTTTATTCTGAATTCCGTACCTATATATAGACTATCACAGTTTCCGCAGACAGGCTTTCATTCAAAAAGCTTTACTAAAATTTTGATTTTACGTTGTGGTTCTAACGATGAATTCGATAGTAGTCTTCTAGTGGCGCCATCTAGTTTACTTGGGACGGACTAATCGAGCAAGAATCGGAAAAAATCGAGTTTGTTGTATGGGAGCCCCCCTTTAAATATTAATTTTATTTTGTTTTTAGTATTTGTTGTTTTAGCGACAATAGAAATACATCATCTGTAAAAAAATCAACTGTCTGGCTATCATCTGGTTCTTTTGAGATACGGCCTGGTGACAGACGGACGGACGGACGGACAGCTAAGGCGCGGGACAAACACAAGTGGCGTGTGGCGTGTGGCGTGTGGCGCGGCGTCACTTCTTTAGTAGTTCATACAAAATGTATAGAAGTGGCGGGGCGCGAGACAAATACAAGTGGCGTAGCGCGGCGCGGGTGTGGCGCGGGCGCCGCTTCCAAGCGAACGGCGCCATAACAGGGCGCGGCGCAGCCCGCGCCACACGCCACACGCCACTTGTGTTTGTCCCGCGCCTGAGTCTCAGTAATAGGGTCCCGTTTTTACCCTTTGGGTACGGAACCCTAAAAACGAAACACGACTCACGACGCGTTTTACGCCCACGGTGCGCGCAGTTGCTTGCGGTTTCCGCCAAGCCGGCGGGTAATAGAAGCGCGCGGGCCGCGGTCACCCGCAATATTAAGCCATCGCGAAAATAAGTTATATTAAATAAGTTATATATGTCATGAGTTTTGAAATAAAACTGTTGTTCTGCAAGCGCGGCGGGCGCGGGTGAAAACGCTCCGTGAATTTTTAGCGTAACAGTAACATCAAGCAGCGCAGTGTCACGCAGCAATTTAAATATAAAGAGAGTACCTGGGTGACCGAGCTTTGCTCGGTTTAAATACTAAATATACTTAGATACTTTAAATACTAAATATACAGATAAAATACTCCAAGTAATAGATTTTCTAAAGCAAAAAATGGAACTTGAAAAAAAGAGAAAAACCGTCTGGATTCGAACCCGGATCTACTAATTCGTGACCGCTCGACTTACCGCCTGAGCTATTTATACTACTGTCGCGCCACGCGGCAAAATTTACCGTCGCATTCTAATGTCTAATGTGACAGTTTTTCGTTGTCTGAAAAGACGCATATAATGTCGTTTTAAAAAAATAAAACCTAGCTAGATCGATTCATCGCCCCCGAAACCCCCTGCATACATAATTTCATGAAAATCGTTCCAGCCGTTTCCGAGATTCAGATTCTATATATATATACAATATACATATATACAAGAATTGCTCGTTTAAAGGTATAAGATATATATATATACAATATACATGTATACAAGAATTGCTCGTTTAAAGGTATTAGATAAAATCGTCGCCTGACACACCTTTACTAACAATTACTTATGTTTCTTTTATCAGGAAAATTTTGGAACAATAAATCGCAATTAAACATAACGTCATCTATAAAGTTGTATATGGATCCTGACAAAAATACCATCCAGGAAGAGAGGTATGTTAAACAACTGTTAATATTGTATTACAAACTGTAAATAACAGGGTTGAGACGTCTAATACTAAGTTGAGAATTAAATGTTTTAATTTGTTAACTTAATGTTAATTTGTAATAAATTAAGTTTTAACGCAGGATCTATCCATATATAAAAAAATATATACAATTCATCATCATCATCAACAGCCTACTAAACGTTCCCGCTGCTGGGACTCTGGGCCTTCTCTTGCAAGGAGAGAGTTAAGGCCATAATCCACCACGCTGACCCAGTGCCGGATAGCGGATGACACATGACTTCGAAACATTCTAGGTACATGTCGGTTTCCTCACGATGTTTTCCTTCGCCGTTTTAAGTAGTAAGTTAGCGTTAATATACAATTGCACACTTTTAACTCCATTAATCTATATTATGTTTATCTTTTTAAAATTTTAAGATCACAAAAAGTTGTTCAAAATTATGGTTACAGCAAGTTCAGATCAGAATAATTACTGTATGTAGTTCCATTGATTACGGAAATTCGATTGTGTTAAGGTCATCTTCTGAGTCATCTTTTATTAACTATTATAGGCTTACACTTGACCGCCATATTGCCGAACGGTAAGCGACGATGTGGTCTAATAAGGAGCGTGCTACCTAGAAGAAAACGATTCACTGATTTCGAAGATACTATGATTGTAACCATCGGGAAACACCCTCTTAGGCAACGCTTTCCACAACTTTGATAATCATATCACAAAAAAAAAATAAGGCATGATGATATCAGATCATGCAGATCAGATTGACACTTTCCGAAATGTATCCGAAAAAAAATATCAAAAAGTCGACACCATTTTCTTCTTTTTCGTCTTCGTCAAACGTGTTACGTGAAAAAACTAAGATATGTAAATATATAATAATAATTATGTTTTTTAAATAATAAAAATGATAAATATTTATTACTTTCAGCCTCGAAACTTCCATCACGCTGACAAAAGACACGTCATTTAGAAACAGCAAAATGTGGATAGCCATTGTGGCTATCATTTTATCACTTTTGCTCTTGGCTTTGGTCACCTTCATACTTGTCAGGGTACGTATACGTTTTTTTTTATAGTATTATGACGAGACGAGCAGGACATGTGCCTGATGGTGAGCAACATACATGCCACATAACAGCACAGTGACACGCAGCTATTAATTGGAACACGAAGAGTCCAAGTCATTACCTACCACTGCAATGCGCTCGTCACTCCGAGATCTAAGATGTTATACAATTCTTGTAATTTCACTGGAAACTTTGCTCTTCAAATCGGATCACAGTAATGTTTTCACATTATTGCTTGGCGGTAGAATAACTGGCAAAGGTGTGGTATTTCCCCAGGTGGACTCTGCCAAGAGTCCTACCACTACCACTACTGTTTTTGCATATTAAGGAGACTAAAGACAATTGGTCTCATGATTTCTGCTGTCCATCCTTTGGGGTAGCATAGGTGCGTGCCATTACTTACGTAAATTAAAATAAAGTTTTAAACTACTGCAACTACTGCGGTTGTTTAGTATACCATACCCCTGTTTACTGTGTTTACCCGTGAAATTGGTAAATGACACTGCTTCAAAATATTGAAGACTCAATCCATCATTTCATCTGGACAAGGCCTCTCTCATAATCCGCTCTCTTCTTAGCTCGATCCGTCTTACGTGAAACGTAGTTAAAAAAATAATGTTTTTCTAGTTATACATTAAATAAAGTTTAAATTATTAGTAGTAAGTAAGTAAGTTTAAATTAAAAATAAGTGTTTAAATTATTATTTTTCAGAGAGGATTCTTTGTTAGCAAGGAAAAGAAAAAACTGAAATTTCTCCGGGAGTCTGTCAGAAGGCGTACTATTGTAAGATTTATTTTATTTTTTCACTTATATGCAAGTAAAAATATGTATGTGATGAGGGTGCAAGGGTGTGTGATGATTTGTACTAATGTAGAACAATACATCAACTGTAAAGCTATAGATATATGACTATTACGCATGTTCGTGATGCGAAATCGAAAGATTACACCCATTCAAATAGCGTCCAACGCTCCGCTGCCCCGAACCCGATTCGAGGGTACTGCTCCTAACCACAGACCAATATTAACCTTTTGACCGCCAGAGTTAGGTGACTCTGACTTGACTGACTGACTGACACTTGACAAGCGCTAGCGAGCACTGAGCGCCAACGACGTCTATAGTTGACTAAAATTAAAAAACGCACTTTACCAAAATATTAATTAAAAATGTATAAGTACTGATATGTTTTTTTACTTAACTTGTCCTTAAATAGAAAATCCCTGCAAAACAACGTGTAAATGTACGAAACTAGTCGCTGAAAAGTGGTGCCATGGGTGCTGTGTTTTTTTTTTATTTTGTGCTATGACTTTCGCTTGGCGTACAGGGCGTGCCCTGTACCGGCAATGCAATTTAGTCCTGGCGTTCAAAAGGTTAAGTACCGAGTTTTTTCACCTCACCGCTGACAATTTTAATCTTACATGCAGCTGATGGTGAGTAATACGAATACGTATGCTCATAACAACACAGTACCAAGAAGTTAAATAAACATTTATGTAATAATAAAAACATGAACACTCTTGTTCGAGTAGATCATACTTTAGAGATGGTCCCATAAAAAGTATGAATAGTGTTTATTAATGGAATATTCGGGTACCTCACATGATATAATCAGTCCGATCCGACTTAATTTCATTCGTGTATTTATTTAAAATGTGTAATAACCACTTTAGTTTTTCAGACTAAAATAGTTAGTCTGTCACCAGTTGGTTCTACAAAATTTACGAAATTTTGTTGAGTATACGAGTTTAATTTTAAACTGCAGTCGGTGTTTGTTTTTTTGAAGAATTTAGAATGATTAATAGCAAAATTTACACTTTAAATATTTTTTAACTTTTGCAGAGGCGGCAGTCACAGAGGCTAACTTCAGACAGGAGCATACGATACAGCCACAGGTCGCGCTCGAATGCTGACAATGAACCAGGCATAGTAAGTTGGCTGAAATCAGTTGCATGAAAAAAAAAATGACAGGCATAAGGACTGCCGATAGAAGTGAAAACTAATAACTCAGAATTTGATAGGTCACTTTGTAAACTACGCGTGTGAAACCAGAGGGCGTGGTCATGACCGTTGCCATCTGGATCATTCGACTTTACCCGAAGATTTCTTTCATTTGCAAACGTGACAGTAACTATTTTCTGATCTGTGACGCTTGAGTTCAAATCATAACCCACGGAAAATCTGTATGTGATGCGCCAACATAAGTCTTCACTTCAAAAAATGGTTGTTCGAAAAGTCGGCTTACCAATGATAATTTTACGTGACAACGTCATTACATAGAGGCGTCACAACTTCACAAGCCAAACGTTTCAGACGATCGTGCCTCTCTATCACTTGTTCTCCGCTCTCGTGTCCACGCTCAGCGTAGGCGGAACGTGACAAGGAACGCGACATCATGGTTTTTTCGTGTCGGCGATCCGACGATGTATACGACGTTATGACGTCAAAAATCTAAACAGGACGTCTACTCTATTTCTACGAAAACGTAATTTCGATAAAAAGCTCGCGACTTTCCAACTCTCGTTCTACTTCGTTTCGTCCGAGGACGTCTACTCTCTTTCTACGAAAAGTTAATTTCGAAATAAACTCGCCGACTTTCCAACTCCGATTCTACTTCGATCCGTCGTTTTGTCCGTTTAAATGTTCTAAGCCTACGCTAATTAGAGTATGCTTAGAACATTTAAACGTCAAACAATGTTGTATCGGACGAAACGAAGTAGAACAAGAGCAGGAAAGTCGTGAGTTTTATTTCGAAATTACGTTTTCATAAAAATAGAGTAGACGTCCAGGAAAGTCGCGAGTTTTTTTTTCGAAATTACGTTTTCGTAGAAATAGAGTGGAGGTCCTGAACAATGATCGGCTCATCGTAACAGTGTAACTCTTTGCCCAGCTTTTGCGCTGTTCATAGATGTGAAATTATTTTTCTTTTTGCTTTATGATTTCTCTATTAAAATTACCCTTCAAACCAGAACACAGTAGCGTTTGACAAACAAACGAGAAACTCAGACTAAAGCTTGTTCATTATTATAAGAACAAAGCGCTTTCGGCTTAGTACAGTTTTGTGTAAAGGTACAAGTTCGCGCGGAGACCGCGACACGAGACCGCGACCGGAGACCGCGACAGGCACTTGACACTATAGAATTGTATGGGCGTCAGTTCGCGCCGAGACCGCGACCGCGACCTGTCTCGGTCTCCTGTCGTGGTCTCGGCGCGAACTGGCGCCCATACAATTCTATAGTGTCAAGTGCCTGTCGCGGTCTCCGGTCGCGGTCTCGTGTCGCGGTCTCGCGTCGCGGTCTCAGCGCGAACTTGTACCTTAACCCTGTTTATATTTTTGTCTATTTCCAGGTGGATATAGAAGTGGTAGATGACAGCCCTTTCGAAGACGTGCAGTTAACCGCAGCGGAGAATAAATCACTCATAAAAGCGAAAGCCGACGTCCATGAAAATGGTCAAAACAATAATATGAAGAAGGATAAACGTACAAAATAAGACTGGTGTCTTGATTTTCAACTAAACTGAATTATATTCCGCCTGTGTGTTACAAATGTGTGGTACTTCCTCCACACATTTGTCAGTTATTCTACTGCCAAGAAAGGCTCGAAAGACAATGTTTCCAGTGAAATTATAGAGCATAGAGATGAAACATCTTATATCGAGCGCAGTGCAGTGCTAGGTAATAGACTTGGACTCTTCATGTTCCAATAGCTGCGTGTTTACTGTGCTGTTATGTGCAGGCATGTTGCTAACAATTAGGTACATGTCCTGCTCGTCTCGTCACTTTATACTATAAAAAAAAAATTAACACAGGACTCAGTCGTGATTTAAATTATAATTATTTAATAGCCTCCCAATATGTCGGTCGCGTAGTCCAAATAATTTAAAACGTGGTCAAGTTATGTGTGAGATTTTCAATACGATATTTTGTATGTAAGTTCCAATTGTGAAAGATTACAAGTTGCATAAACTGAATTAAGTATACTGTATTTGCCGGCTTAAATAAAGTAATTTTCCCTAATATTTGTTATTGTTTTTTTGTTAATGATGATGATAATATTTAGTAGTAATATTTTTTGAGTGTTTATATCACATTTTTTTTATTTAATCGAATGTTACATTACTATCATTATTATAATATTATTATTATAGTATATCATTATTACCTCTTTTATTTGTACTTCCCGTTTTCCCATTTTCGTATCTGTTTTTCCATTCTACGGTTGCCTGCAAAAGATCGCTTTTAGCGACAAGGTCGCCCATTGTTACTTAACATTTTAGTTTTTATGTCTTTTATTTTAAATTTAGTGCCATAAAGAGTTAATCTATCTATCAAAACTAGGACTTAGGTGCGCAAGAAACTCACTAACGTAGTTAAATAAATCGCTTAGTTTTTAAACAAACTTAATGTACATTAAGGGTTAAACAAACCTAATTAACAAAGTTAACGTAATGTTAACGTGAGCAGAAAACACAAAGCTCTACAGACGAACCCTTTTTTCACAGGAAGTTGCGTAGAAATGACGTAACAGTGGGTGGGACCTGATAAATTTATCAGGTCCCACCCATTTTTACTCAATTCCCTGTCTCCAAAAACTCAGACCGAATAATTGCCAACCGTATGATTTAAATCGTGTTTCTACGACTTTTTGGTTATGGTACAATATACGTTCGAGTAATCGAAATCGTACACAAAATATTCTCTTAATTAGGTACCCGACTGAAAGAAGGGTTATGGTTTTTGCACGTATCTTATATGTTTGTAAATTTCTTTTTTTCCACGTATCTTCCAAACGGCTGGATGACAATTAAGGTATCGTTAGATTTGTCTCAATCACTCAAGTGTCCTTAGATATCCTATGTGCCAAATAACACGAAAATAAGGTTCATTCCCTCACCTTCACCACGAGGTATCTTTTTGTGTTGAGAAGACAGTGGTAAGACTTTTTGCCAGAATCTGCCTGCTAAGCAGTAAAGGGCAAACATAACTATGTTCCAGTTTGTAGGGCAATGTTCCCAGTAAAATTACCGGGCATAGAGATAAAACATCTCATATCTCTGGGTGACGAGCGAAGTGCAGTGCTAGGTAATAATTTGGACTCTTCATGTACCAATAGCTGCGTATCACTGTATTGTTATGTGGCAGTCATGTTGCTTACATGTCTTTCTCTTATTGTCACTCTATACTAGAATAAAGGCGTGGGTATGTTTTATTTTTAATCGTTGAAATTATTTAAGTTAGGTATATTTTATTGTAGAAATGAAATGAAACCAGAGCGTAGCGATTCTAAACACGGAATTTCACATCTCGTTCTTTGTTTTATCTGGTTAGAACTACCCACTACTACTTTTATCTGCAATATAAATTCGAGATCTATCACCATCGATGAATATCGATCATCCCTGATCCAGACGGTACTTAGTTCATCTTTATATTTCCTGTAGTTGTTTACTGTCTTATTAACACAAAAAGATACCTTGTGGTGAAGGTCAGGGAATGAACCTTATTCTCGTGTTATTTGGCACATAGGATATCTAAGGACACTTGAGTGATTGAGACAAATCTAACGATACCTCAATTGTCATCCAGCCGTTTGGAAGATACGTGGGAATAAAGAAATTTACAAACATATAACGCGCAAAAACCATAACCCTTCTTTCAGTCGGGTAATTAAGAGAATATTTTGTGTACGATTTCGATTACTCGAACGTATATACGTACCGTAGCCAAAATGTCGTAGAAATACGATTTAAATCATACGGTTGGCAATTATTCGGTCAGATTTTTTTGGAGACAGGGAAGTGAGTAAAAGTGGGTTGGGCCTGATAAAAGGGTTCGTCTGTAGAGCCTTAAGCCTACACTAATTAGAGTATGCTTAGAACATTTAAACGTCAAACAGTGTTGTATCAGACGAAACGAAGTAGAACAAAGGAAAGTCGCGATATTTTTTTTCGAAATTACGTTTTCGTAGAAATAGAGTAGACGTCCAGAAACGAGCATTGCTAGCTTACATTACAGAATTTACAGACTATTATTACAATTCACTAATTTCAGTAGCAACTATATTCAGTCGACTAAATTTAGCCAAGAGAAGGGCGGGTGTGTGTGCGTGTGTAAATTTTGTTGCACTTCAAATAAGAAAGATGACATTTAATAATACCTGTTTTGTAGTGGTAGTAAGACTCTTTTTAGAGTACCTACGCCTGGGGCAGTACCACACCTTTGCCAGTTATTCTACCTTCAAACAGTAATGTGAAAACATCACTGTGTTCCAGTTTGAAGTACAATGTTTCAAAAAAGATACAGGACAAAAAGATAAACCATCGTAATATATAGGTACGAGTAGTTCTTATCATTACCTAGAACTTCACCGCGTTAGTTTCCCAGCCATATATAAAATAAATAAAAAATAAAATAAATAAATATTGGTGGACAAATCACACACAACACCATCTGACCCCAAACTAAGCAAAGCTTGTGTGATGGCGGCCAGATAGCTGATACAATACTTATATAGTTTTAAATACATACTTATTATACCTACATAGAAACACCCAAACACAGTGCAAACATTTGAATTCATCACACAAATATTTGCACTGGGTGGGAATCGAACCCACGACCCTCGGCTTCGCAGGCAGAGCTACTACCCACTAAGCCACGAGGCCAGTCAATATGATTATTATTTATCTCTTTTTCCCTGTAATTGTTCTTAAAACCGAAGTACAATAATCTGTGGTGGTATAATAACTGACAAAGGTATGCTTCCCAGGCAGACTATGCAAAGAGTCCTATCACTATTAACTTTGTTTTTTGTTTTCCTGTTTGTGTACAACTGCCTGGCCACTTCACACCACAAAATCGGCTTAAATAAAAATGCTATAATAAAAGTCCTAAGCATACTGAAATTGCATTATTAAAGAGTTATTTTATATTATGTTTTATTATTTAGCGCCTGAAATATTTGCCACAGCAAAGCTACATAGTGTTGCTCTTATAGTTTAGTAGGCGTTATGCCAAATAAACTTCAGCTTTTTAAATATTAGATGCACGATACACCTTAGTTTTTTAAGATTACTGGGCTTATACAAGGATTTTATATTATTTATTCTATGATAAGGTCTAAAATGAAACGTACCTGAAAGATTGTATAAAGATATACCTACCCCTTGCTTGAAGATCCCCAGATTGCAAGAGTTATGCCATTGCTGGTAAAACGCAGAACTACTGACTAAGAGTGGTAGTTTACCCAGGCGGACTCTGTTGAATAGCCGTAAGAACACTTTGAAAATAAAGAGTTCTCGTGATTGAAAAATCATAATAAATGCTATAGTTTTAAGGCCGGTGCTTAGAGGCAGCAAGGCGCGATTTAGCGTCACACAGGATATTTTTCGTGAACATTTCAATCAAATTTATATAGTGTAGGCTTTCTCTCTATTTCGACACGAATACCACGTGAAGCTACGGAATTCCAAGAGTGTATCAAATACAAGATGCTCAATGGAGTTATGTTCAACAAGCCCATGGGATTGGTCGACATTCCCTGGAATGCCGCACTCCACTGCAACACTTGAGTCGGATATTTATTTACCTTTGAAAACATTTGTTGCTTAAAAATAAATGACAGTGTCATCCAGCTAGGAGTATGTGGGATGTAATGTTCTACAATAATAAAATTAAACTATATATCAGCATCAATTTTGCTGTGCCTATGTGCTAATCCAGACCATATGACCTGTTTATGTCGTCACAATACGACATACCACGGGTTGATTTGGGCATACTTATGGACGCCATATGTTCAATCGGCATTCTGCACGACGCGACGCTATTACATTTTCTTGTAGTGGACTACTTATTGGACTCTTTGCAGAGTCCACCACTGGGGAAGAACCACACATTTTCCAGTTTTTCTACGGCGAAACAATAATGTGCATACTTACTGTGTTTCAGTTTCAAGAAATACATATGTTTATAATGAAATTACAGGGCATAGAGATAAAATATCTTATATCTTAGCGTGTTCAGACTATGCCGAGCGCAGTACTGTGTAAAGATAATGATTTGGACTCTTCATATTACAATAGCTGCGTGTCACTGTGCTGTTATATGACAGGCATGTTGTCTCGTCACTACACTATAATAATAATTATTCCCCGGCGTACCGAACTATACCATGCCACGCTGTTCCGTTCCGTGCAGTCTGTGGACTGCGGCCCTTATCGTCTACAAAGTTCAGCCTCATTCAGGTTCGTCGGCGTATCGCTTTGTCCATCTCATGAACCTAGAAGATGGCTCCGACAGCTGGAGCCGTTCAAGAGCCCCTCAATTTGACGCGGGTCTTACTAATGGAGTTCTGAAATTACTTTTTACGTTAGAATTTCTAGGTTACTCCTAACAATATGTGGTTCAAACGAGACATATCATTTTTCACGACGACAAAATTCACTACTTGAGATGGTGGACCTTTGAGGGTCAGTTGGGTGACACTCGTTACCGCTAATACCTTTGAGGAATACGCAGCTTTATGTTTTTCAAAATTTAAATACATTTTGATATTTGATTGCAGTTGAATATAATTGAGTGAAAATGTAACTTACACAGTTTTGACTAATTAACTATGTAATGATGAAAATCCTCACGACTCTTTGCATCACCATTGAAGCCAGTTATTATGACAAACTTGTATGTACATCAGCAAAATACTCGTACTCCGGAATGAAGATGATATTCGAACCTATGATCTCGTTGGGAATTTATACGTACTCCTCACTAGGCCGTTACGGCCTATGTACCCTATAAAACTTGTTCAATTCTATGCTTAATGAAGCGCTTTCACCATCACGGCAACTTCTCTATATCGTCTACGATAACAAGAGCCACAAAGCTCGTTCCGGATTCCCAAAATAACTCATGCAGGCCCTGTAGGTACCAAGAGTTCTTTTATCGATACATTTAAAAAACACTTCACGCTCGAAACTTATCTTGGTGCAACCGCGAAACTTATTGTAAAGGGATATGGTTTAGAATCATCCCTATTAATTGTATATTATGCGAAGATTAACCGTCTATCTATTACGGTATTACGAAAGTTACGGCTGGTCTAGTCGGAAAAACGGCGACGGAAAACTACCGATCCTGAGCCCCCGGGTTCAAATCCCATGCGTGCGCATACAGTCTTTTCGAAGTCATGGGGGTAATGCCGCAGACTTAAAAACGGTGAAGAGAAACATCGTGAGAGAACCGACATGTAGCTAGAATCTTTCGAGGTCATATGTCATTCACCAACCCGCCCTGGGACAGTACGTTGGATCATGGCCTTGACTGTCTCCTTGCGAGAGATCACGGATGCGGTGTGATTTGGGGTGGCTGGCTTTATAGGCTGGCTGGCTGGCTTTATAGGCTGGCTGGCTGGCTGACGGTATATGGGTCGCAATGCTAAGTGATAGTCACCGCGGCTGTGGGGTGGAGGCCACAGCGGGAAAGGACCGCCGGTGTTACGGTGCGCGGCTCTCCCTGCCCACCGCGTCCTTGACGGGGTCGCCACTGTTAGATGGCAAACGGTTGGGGAACTTCCGAAGAAGAAGACTCCCGGTATTGTAGTGTGCTGCTCTCCCTGAAAAGTGGTAGACAGCCTGGCCACAGACCTAATCTCTCGCGGGGATTAAGCGTGTTCAGACGTGGAGGTGTCTGGCATCCACTTACTGTTTAGTCTCGGAGGTGGTCACAGCATGTCATGGATGCACAAAGGCTGATGACGGGAAGTGCCTAAGAAGAGACCTGGAGATGGGTAAGCCGCAAGCAATACATAATATAATAATATATTTGTACCAAACACACTTGTCGTACCAATACGACATTGAAAGCTTGTAATAAATTTATCGTTAAGGGGAAAACTCCCTAACAATAGTTTGGGTAGCCTGGGATTGACACTGCGAGGCTCGTAGGCACGTACCTACTATAATCAGCCTATTATAGGTCCAATGGGAGACTAAGGCGACTGTTATTGTGCGCAACTCAGTCCGATTTTCGCATTTACGGCGGCTCCAACCACCGTCAGCTGCCTTGTGTAAATTTTCATAGGATTCCTACTCACTCCAAATTACATTTAAGGGTCCGTGGTTTGTTCATTGATTTTTAATTTGGTTAATTTGATTTTAGCGTTCCCAGAACGCATTGACGGGTCTCCCTACGGTTATAGGTTCTACGACATACTTAAGTGTGACTACTAGAAGAACTAGAACTACTAGAAGGACTATTTCATAGCTCGCAGACAATCTTTTAACTTACGGACCCTTACGCACTGATTAGCTCAAAAAAAGCGACATCGTTTCATGGTTGATGTTCCAAAGACACGAACGAAGAGATTTGACTCTACTTTTGTGATAAGAACGTCTAGGCTGTGGAATACGTTGCCTGAGTGGGTTTTCCCAGATGGTTACAATCTTTGTGTCTTCAAATCGAGACTGAATCGGTTTTTTTCTAGATAAACACGCTCCATCGTAGACCGCATCGTCGCTTAACATCAGGCGAGATGGCGGTCAAGTGTAAACCTATAAAAGGTAAAAAAAAAAAACTGATAGCACAGTTCAAAATAATAATTTCCGTGGATTAATGCTGGTTGTCAATTTTATGGAACAATCATCTTAGTGAAAATGCTCGAGTTGCAGACAAGAACTAAACTTTATTGGAACAAATATACAGTATTACATTGTCTATGGTAGATGGCGCTACTAGTCTATAATATGTGATATTGTCGATATAAAATAACACCCCCACTTATCGCAATATTCACTAAACAAATTTATACAAAAATTATTTTATAGAAACTATGCCAAGAAACAACATAAATTTATAATGTTTTACTGAACATAAACTTTTAGTCAAAATGTCAGCTGGCATATCAGCTGTTGGCAAATACAGTACTTTAACAATGTTATCTTTTACAAGATCACGACAAAAATGATATTTGATGTCAATGTGCTTTGTACGTTTGTGAAAGACTGGGTTTGCACACAGCTTCTGTGCGCCCTGGTTATCATTGAATAGGTTGATTGTGTACATCTTATTGGTTATTTCATATTGTAATCCTTTAAGATATAATACCTCTCTACATGCCTCAGATAGACCAACATACTCGGATTCAGTGCTAGAGAGGGATACACATCTCTGTTTTCTACATTCCCATGAAATTACACCATCAGATAACAAAAAACACATTCCAGTATAGGATCTCCTATCTACTGAGTTTGAGCCCCAATCAGCATCTACATAGCCTGTTATTTCTGAATTACCTTCTTTACAATATTTTATACCATAACATTTGGTTCGTTTTAGATATTTCAATACTCTTTTTGCATATTGCCAATGCTCCTTTGTGTGGCAATTATTAAATTGACTTAAAAAACTAATAGCATAACTAATATCTGGCCTAGTTAAGACCGACAGGTACATCAAACTACCAATTAGTTGTTGATAGGGCATATTACTATTTATACCTACTTGCCCTTTATTTATATTTAATTTGACCTCCATCGGAGTATCAACTGTCTTACAATCATTCAATTGAAATTTGCTCAAAAGTTGATCAATATAGGTTTCTTGACTCAAAGTTACATATCCTTTATCTTTATTGAAGATCACATTCATTCCAAGACATTGTTTAACTTGACCTAAGTCCTTAATACTAAACTCATTACATAAAATCTGTTTCAGGTTCTTAGTTTCAGTTGTATCATTGGAAAATATGAAAAAATCATCAACATAGATTGTTACAATGGTCTTATATTTGTTAACATTTTTTATATACATACATGGCTCTAATTTTGACCTTTTGTACCCATTACTGATCAAACAACTATCAACCTTTTTATTCCAAGCTCTAGAGGCCTGCTTAAGTCCATAAATGGCCTTTTTAAGTTTCAATACTTTACAATCTGAATTAGTATTGTTATAACAATCTGGCATTTTCATATAAATGGTTTCCTCTAAATCGCCATTTAAGAACGCAGTCTTTACATCTAAATGCTTAACTTCTAAACCTAACTTTACAGACAATGCAAATAATAGTCTGAGAGTTGTATGTCTCACTACAGGTGAAAAAGTTTCTGTATAATCTACACCATATCTTTGGGTGAAGCCCTTTGCAACTAGACGAGCACGGTAACGCACATTGTTATCACTATCTTACTTTTTTCGCAAAACCCACTTGCACTGCACTATAGTACCATCTCTTGGTACATCTACGAGTTCCCACGCACTATTTTTCTCAAATGACTGCAACTCATCCTGCACTGCTGCTAGCCACTGTGCTTTCTCAGGTCCTGCCAAGGCTTCTTGTAATGATATCTCACCCGTGAACATGTTGTCATCTTCTATACAAGCACTTGCAAATCCATATCTGTCTGCCTGCTCTCTGCGCCTAGTACCACTTGTCATATTGACGTTATTGAGTATAATGGAGTCTTCACTGTCTGTTGTACTAGACTCAGAGCTATGTGTGTCATTTTCACAAGGTACATACAGTTCATCACTGTCATCTGCGTTCAAGCTCTCTGATTGTTCTGTGTGTGAATCTTCCTGAAGTGTCAAATCTTCCTGGAGTGTCAAATCTTCTTCCCCCACTGGAACCATATTCACCTCATCTGAACAATTTTCCTGTATCTCCAGATTATTATCTGTCTCCATCTTCTCCAATATGATAACATCTCGACTGGTAGTGATGACATTAGACTTCGGGTTATAAATCCTGTACCCTTTCACATCATTGGAATAGCCGACAAGTATACTTTTTTCAGACTTTCTGTCCCACTTTAATCTCTTTTGTTTCGGCACATGTACCATGATTGTACTACCGAAAACACGTAAATGACTTACATCAGGCTTTCTGCCCGTCCATATCTCGAAAGGAGTTTTATAATTTAATGATGTGGAAACAGTTCTATTTTGTAAGTACACTGCTGTGTGTGCCGCCTCTGCCCAAAACCTTTTCTCGAGACCTGCATCGAACAGTAGACACCTGGCTTTCTCAACAACAGTCCGGTTGTATCTTTCTGAAAGACCATTCTGCTCAGGTGTGTATGGGTTCGTTTTGTGATGTACTATCCCATGTGACATCAAAAAATCATTAAACTTATTGTTGCAGAATTCTGTCCCGTTGTCACTCCTCAAGATCTTTATGCTGCGATTAAGTTGATTCTCAACCTCCGCTTTATACTGTTGAAAGCATTTTAAAGCCTCGTCTTTTGTTTTTAAAAAATAAATGTATGTCATACGACTGAAATCATCTATGAACAGCATGAAGTATCTGGAGCCACCTATAGATCGGTTTTCCATCGGTCCACAGAGATCAGTATGCACAATATGTAGCAATTCGGTACTTCTGTTACCTTCTTTGGGAAAAGGTAAGCGGCTTTGCTTGCCCTCACAGCACGCTACACATGAAGACTTTGATACATCTTTCTTGTTAATATCAAGTGTCAATCCCTGCACAGCATCTTGCATCTTGTTCAAATACTGGCTGTTGACATGACCCAGACGTCTATGCCAAACTTCACTGGACACCATCACTGCTGCTGATGAACAATATTCAGGCATGTTGAGTTTATACACACCATTCAACAGACTCGCTGTAGCCACCAGTACTCCTGCCTGATTGAAAATCTGACAACCTTCACTGTTAAATGAAACTTTGTTTCCTTTTGATATAAGTCTACTGACGGACAAGAGATTCGTAGTCAACTTTGGCACGCAGTACACATTTTCTACTGTAATATCGTATTCACATGTGCGTGTCTTTGTCGTAATCTGCACATCTCCAGTACATAAAACAGGTACTTTATCTTTGTTTGCCACGACAATTTCCTTGATTACAATATCGCGCGACACATTCGACATCCATTGTTCGTTCGCGGTAAGATGAACACTCGCCCCGGAGTCAATATACCAATCACTTTTGCAAAATTCACCATTCAAAAACACGGCGCTAAATGCATTACTGCTTGTACGTTCACTTTTATTTGTATTCGACGAATTTTTGTTCGAAAATGTACATTGGTTGCGGTAATGTCCTGTTTGTTTACATTTGTAGCACGTTATAGTTTTTGGTGTTGTCTTTGACCGTTGGGCGTTGTCTTTGGTCGCAATGCTACCAACATTCCGATTCTTCTTGTAACTCGCAAACGCGCCACTGGAATTGGCGCTGTTGTCGCATCCGTTTCCGCTTTCTTCCATGTCCAGCAACTTGGTTTTAATGGCGTCCGCTGTCAATGGTATGCCGCAATGCTCGATCGCCATTATCATAGGGGAATATTTTTCAGTTAATCCCGCTAATAAAAGCGATGCGACCCACTCATCATTGATGTCAAAACCCGTACCACTCAATTTTTGGCTAGTTTCGATGATCTGTGTCACGTATGTAGTCATTGAAACGCTATTTTCGAGTCGTATGGAAATCAAACTCCTCAGTAAACTGATTCTCCTCGTGAATCCTGAGTCGTCAAATAGGTTCTTCAATTTTTTCCATAGCTCATGTGTCGTTTGTACACTTTTGATGTGCACATACAACGACGCATCTATCGTCAGAATCAGCTTGGCTCTGGTTTTCGCGTCACCTGCTGCTCCTATTCCTGCTGGTATTGTCTCCGACTTGATGCAATCAGACATTCCTTCCAGAACTAGGAAATTCTCAGCCGCGAAAGCCCACTGACTGTAATTTTCTCTCCCGGTTAATTTAGGGACACTGACAAGATAGTTCGTCATTTTCACAGAGTTAATCACAGTTAATCTCAATCTGCAAAGTCTATTTCCACTAGGAATCTCCAAGAAATTGCGAGAAAAAACTAATAAAATCTGAGCACATAACCTCTTAGTGAAAATGCTCGAGTTGCAGACAAGAACTAAACTTTATTGGAACAAATATACAGTATTACATTGTCTATGGTAGATGGCGCTACTAGTCTATAATATGTGATATTGTCGATATAAAATAACAAATCATCGTAATATGAGCATATGGTACGGCCCCGAAGCCCATACCGTAAGCTCTTTGCGATGAGGTTGTGCTACAACAGACGCTTCACATTTTGTACATCGCATTACAAACTTTATCCCAGGGCAATAAGACTCATGGTTGGACGTTAAACAGTGCGCTCGAAATGTATCGTCATTTGAATAGAACAGCCGTGATAAAAGAAAATCATAGTACAGGCTTAGGCTTCTTTTTCCGATACGGCTCAGCCAATTACTACCACGAATAATGAAAAGATTCTAGGGCATGGCGGAAGCTAAGAAGGCTAAGAAGGCGAAACAGCTGAAAAGTTCGTAATCAAAGCTTGTGAAATACGGGAAATTGATACCGTACTAGTGTGAGCAGCGAGCAACGTGTGAGTGTATACCAACTACTAAGAAGTCTTTTGTTCAATTGAATGAGTTTTATAGAAGCGAACAAATTTTAGTTATGGTTTAACATTCAAATTGATAGAAAATTGGTACTGCTTACAGTACCCATATAGGTACTTAATGCGTATACATAAGTATATGTAAATTGGTACTGTAAGTAGTACCATTTTACATAAACTTATGTACCTACATATACGCAACAAATATAACAAAATTTTGTTGGAACTTTTTGCTGCTTGAATTAATAATATTATTTTTTGTGATTACTGCGGGATCCAATATTATGGTTCATAGAACCAGCTCTATAGTTTCTCAGTATTTACTAAACTAACTCAGTATTTACTTTGATTAAACTATCGTTTTTTTTTATTTTAGAGAGAAGGGCAAAGCTACACACGTATCATGGTATGAATCACGTTTGTGTCGAGAAATTAGAACATGGAACTATTATATATACGAGTACATTATACTTTTTTTTTTAAATATGGACAGAGCTTTTATTAACAAAACTAAAATACAATAAGAACTACACTACGCTACATACCTAACTAACTACTTATTATTATACTTACATTTAATCTGTGTATATAATTATTTTGATTGGTACTAGATCGATAAATTGTATCTCTCTATAATCAATTGAAATTGTTTGCAAAGTTTGATAAGCACAAAAAGGTAATTCCAAACGCTAAAACTGATAAATCTGTAAGAAAATTTCGTAAAGTTAAAGTGTAATAATACCAAACTTATAAAGCATTCCAGCTACTTAACTGGAACGAAACACAATTTAGGGAAATTTAAGAAAGGAGATGAAAGTTACCTACCTGCCACTTGTAGGTATAATCCAAAAGATTATTACATCATACGATACGATTATCGACTATCAAAATTTATTATAATTACATTTTATTAATTACAGAAAAATAATAAATTTATGATTACAGAATATAATCGTGATCTAAAATATAAAAATAAATGTAGTAATACTTAAAAGTTTTTAAATGATTATTATTATTCTTTCTTTCACAATCATTTCATTATATTCACAAATATTTTTAATTAACAGCATTAAACAGAGTTGAATCTTTTTTAAATATTTTTAATATCCTCCCTACGTTTCGGCCACGGTTATTGCTCTACTCGTCGGGACTCTTACGTTGGAAGTTTTACCCGACATGACAAAAAAAACAAAAACTCATATTATGTACAAAAAAGCTCTAGACAATTAATAAGTATTGCAAAGGGGTGAATAACTTTCCACCACTGTATTAGTGGATCTTGAAAAATACCATTCACGAAAAGAGTAGCTCCCAAAAGCAGAGGACAAAATTTTGATCACAAAGAGTTTATATGCATATACTTTGTTATGTTTGGCACCTTCTTCTTTCTTCTCTTTCTCAGAAAATAAAATGTTACCCCATTCCAAACGGAATTCAGTAAGTATATAAAAAATAATAGTTTCACGTTAGTAGTTAGAACAAACGTGAGTATGATACTTTACCAAAAGACTGTGGAACGCGTCCTACGGCTAAAAGTGGGCATAAATATGATATTTCGGATTTATTAGATACGGAATTACTAGATACGGATATGGAAACAATAATAAAATTACATCGGTTTCGGTTACGGTTACGGATATGCCATTATTTCGGATTGTCCGCTAGTTTTGATTACTGATGTTAGATTGAGATTCTAATAGTAAAAACTGAGCTGATGAAGATTTCGAGTATTTTTTATTTATTTATTTTAAATAAAGAGTGACGAGACGAGCAGGACTTGTGCCTGATGGTAAGCAACATGCCTGCCACATAACAGCACAGTGGCACGCAGCTATTGGAACATGAAAAGTCCAAATCATTACCTAGCACTGCTCTGCGCCCGTCACCCAGAGATCTAAGTTGTTATATCTCTAAGCCCTGTAATTTCTCTGGAAACATTGCCCTTCAAACCAGAACACAGTAATGTTTGCACATTACTGCTTGGCGGTAGAATCTGGCAAAGGTGTGGTACTTCCCCAGGCGGACTCTGCTAAGAGTCCTACCACTACATTACATATAGTATATACTATACTACATATAGTATTTTCACAAAACGCAATTTTGCAGCCTTGCCACCCGAGTCGATTCTATCCGAAACTATCCAAACTTATGAAATGGATACGGTTACGGATATACTTTTATTACGGATATCCGATAGTTTCGTTTACGATTACGGAGCTCCATAACATCTCTGGCTAAAATGTCGTACGTTATAAAAAATACATAGAGCAGATATAAGCATTGAGCTTGGAGCAGGCGCGGGCCCAAACAAGAAAAGTTGTTTCACCGAGTCCCGAGGGCAACATTCGATTTAAACAAATTATGTACAAAGTTAACATTCAACCGCAGCGTTGGGAATAACAACACTGACAATTGCACCGATATTAACTAGTTACATTAAGCTTGTCCATTGAGCATGTTATTTTTAACCAAATTTAAAAAAATTGAGGTCCTCCAAGCGGTTGTATGTTTATAGGGTTCCGTACCCAAAGGGTAAAAACGGGACCCTATTACTGAGACTTTGTTGTCCGTCCGTCCGTCTGTCACCAAGGTGTATCTCAATAACGATGATAGCTGGACAGTTGAAACGTTTACTAAAAGATGATGTATTTCTATTGCCGCTCTAACAACAAATAAAAAATACAAGTGGGGCTCCCATACAACAATCTTGATTTTTTTACCATTTCTTGCTCCATACTAATAACGGTGACTGGTAGACGCTTTAACTATTCACAGAATATTTAGTTTTATGTTATCTTTAAACATAATTAATTAAATCAAAATAAATAATTAAAGGGGTTCCTATACAATAATAAAGCTTTTCGCCGTACGGAACCCTTTATGCGCGAGTCCTACTCGCACTTGACCGGTTTTATTTTTGTATGTACGTTACGCGATAGCTCCGCTAATTGTGAGTCGCTTTTGTTGATTATCTTTTTGAAGTGAAAACTTCTTTAGGCGCATCTAGACAGATTTTTCGTGGGCTGTGAATTGAATTCATTCGTCACGCTCGGGTATGAAAAGAAAGCTTCGGGTAAACTCGGGACCATGGCTATTGGCCATCTAGAAATACGTCAGCCAATGGGAAATGCCGAAAGGGCGTGGACAGGCCATCATGGCATGGCCATCTAGAAACGCATCAGCCAATGGGAAATACTGACGCATTTCTAGATGGCCATGCCATGATGGCCAGGCCACGCTCTCCGGTTACACCCGTGTAGTTTCCAAGGTAAGCTATCAAATTCTGAGTTTTAAATTTTCACTTCTATCGGGAGTTTCTATGACTGCCAATTTTTTTTTGCTTAATAGAAAATACTTGAATAATGTGTAATTATGGGACAACCATACAAATGAAAACGGTGTAGCGGTTTCTGAAAAATCAACAAAGAAAATTTGCTTACATTTATGTAGACGACTTAGGCCTACTGTCCACGCACACGTCTTTTGTCGAATGCATGCATCCTACGAACAATCGCAAGACGTGCGGCTGTCGTGTCGTTGTCGTTTCGTGGACACAGACTTCATTATTTGTACGCAAGATGCAAGCATTCGTCTTGTATCCGACAATTGTCGAAATCGTGCGGATGTCGTGCAGCTACGTGGACAATTGGTCTTAGTCATAACTGCATATAAAATTTAGTTGAGTGTCTGAATTAAATTTAAAATGGCATACGGCTTTTGTTCTAGCGGATAAAATAAATTATGGAGAATTATGAAAATAAATAACTACTGGTTTCTCATTATCATTCACAAGTTTATATATCCCACTACAATGAGGTTTCGTTTTTTTTTGGCTTCTGGCTAGTCGAAACGGCAGAGACAGACTCATCATGACATTTGGAATTTGAAGCTCACTTATCTATAAAATTTCCGCGTAGTAGTCCCAGCATAGACACTCTACGTAAAAGTATTTAATACATTGTTGCCCATTTAAAAGCAGTTAAGGAATACAATTTATTTATTTCATATAAAAACGTTACTTACTAAAATAAAATAAATCGAGGAAAGCTTTGGTTGTCTGGAAGCGATCGCTTTTAAAGATAAGGTAATAATTGGTTTAGCAGCCTTGAAAATAGTGTTATTTTTGTATTGTGGACAGTAAAGAGTCTCTTCTATTTAAATGTTCACCCACCAAGAGCTTCCAGAATATCGAATTCCATGTTTTGTTGTCTTAACTTAAGTCTTTACGTATTTCTGCGAACGTTCCAGAATAGTTGATAAAACAAGCACGTCGTCTAAATAAAACCTAAAAACCACAAAGACGGCAATCTCCCAGTGGATTTGAGATTGTGGAGCCATCTTGCCTAAAGCTCTAGGGATGAATTTCAATATAGAGGAATTCATGTGAGTACCTCTAAAATAAAAGGTCCGTATTTGGAGGCTACATTATAAAAGATAATACATTTTATGTTACACTAACATATTAATTATAAGATATTACCGTAGTTGGACGAACAAGTCACCGATATTTTGACGCAGTTTCATGCGCCATGATTGTTATTGGTATCGCTTTAGTATCGAGTCAAAATAAAGATACCACAATACCAAAGCCGTAATAGTTAAGCGGTAGGAGGTAGGAACCAAAGCACATTGACGGGTCTCTCACGGGACGTCGGAGATGAGAGAACGCAATAACCATGTTTTTATACTCAAGATAAAACGTCGTTGAATCCTTTTATAAATTGCTAGTAAATATGAAAAGGGCTCATTGATAAGCAATCATCGTACAACAAAACCCTTTTTTTTTAAGTGAAAACTTTTTTTTGGCGCACCGGACAGATTTTTCGTGTGCTGTGAATTGAATTTTACCGTCACGGTCGGTAATGATAGAAATCTTCGGGTAAACTCGGGACCATTGCCATGCTCATGGAGGGAATGTTGGGCTCGACACTCGGAGGGTGATGCTACCGACTAAAACCCTAACAGGTTTCTCCGGCGTTGCTTGGGGGGTAGAGTTGTAGGAACGCTCTCACATTTAACTCGCTTTTGGCTCCACAAACCCTCCAAGTGGCGCGGAGAGCGAGTCACTGTATCCCATGCGAGCATCACTCCCGCATCCGCTTCAGCCTAGTATAAGTGAGAGGTTTTCTCCCTCGCTCCTCCACCTCACACGACCTCTCACCATCGAGCATCGAACAAAGATGGTCTACAGTAAGAGGTTCTATCGCACGATCGTGGCTAGAGATAGTCATGGTAAAAACCATGATGAATGATGTGGCTGAGTAAAAACACATTACCGTCGACTTGGAGCCCAAAGCCCTGGCCCGCCTGGGGTCTGTGGACCCGCGCTTTCAGGAATGTCTTCGGATTGTTAATCGGCCAGATATAACTATCAGTTCAGTAAAGTACCAAGTCATTCCAGTCCCTCCTTAACAAACTTGTACGCGAGTGTTAGATTAAGGGTTCCTTGGAACCCTTCACCTAACGTTAAAATTGACTAAATGGGTGGTTTATACGTGTCAAATCCTGTTTAATGAGATGTTTTATGGGATATTGTAAATTATGTAATAAGTATAACCATGTTATAAATAATACGGTTAAATATAATTAATAAATAATATGCAAGTATTATTGTATAAAGTATAATAAACATATAAGTAAATCAGCGTTGTCAAATCCACCACCTATTCCGCTATAACTTGTTATGGTTTGGTTGAAGGGGCGGCGCTATGACTATAGGCGAGTGGGGTTGACAACGAAGGGTATAAAAGTGATCGTGGCTCTGTTCGGCTCTCTTGTCTTTCCTTATACATTGTTGTCTACAACTTACTGTGTCTTCTGTTGCTCTGTATAATTCTTGTTCCCGAGCGAACGATTGATTAAGCCAAGATAAGTATTATAACTGTTGTCTAAGATTTACTTGTGTACAGATTGTGTATGTAAAGGCGCAGAGTTTTCTTGACCACGATTTCTTTCTCTGTAGTCTATAGGTGCACCGAAAGTGGCATAAAAGAATAAATAACATTTCAATACTATCTATTGGGTTTTCTATTTATCCTACCATCTTTTAAGTAATTGACAGCACATTCACATCTAAGCTCACAGAATTAAGGCTATCCTGATGTAAATTAGGTTTTAACAGCGCAGAATCCTAACTGATTCTAACATCAGAAGTGGGATAGAACGGAAACTCTATGTCTTGCAATGTTTCAGATTCAGTAACTTCTGCGATGAACGTGTTTACCGACGAGAGGACGACAAAACATCCACGGTGAAACAGATTTGCTGCATCTGGCTAGCGCCAGCCACAACGTTACTGCCAGCTGAAAAACCTTTGTGGGACCCTCTACGACATCCAACAGCCGCAGTAATACAAGGGAAGTACATTTCAATCTACAACTATTTAAAGTTTCTAGCCAGATTGGCTTACATAATGTTATTATATGACTCGACGTAACAATTAAGAATATTATGTGAACACAGATAAAATCGGACTGAAAAATATTCAAATACCCACATATTTTTTTCTTCACGTTTCGTATGGGATTTCTTTTTACTTACTTTGTGTTATCATAACCCGTTATAACCCGCCTATCTTTATGTCTCTTGTTCCACAATTGATATCATACAACGAATAATAGTTTGAATTGAAAAAGGATGTTTTACGGCTTTTGGAAAAAAAACGTGTTTTCATTAACCCATTAAGCCCGACTCGCGACGCGGCCGGCGTCGTGACGTCACACAAAAAATCATTACTAAAAAATGAAACCAAACTTTGTGTGTCTGTAAACGACAATGAATTAATTAATATTATCGCCTATCTCTTAGGCATCAAAATAAACTAATATTCAAGTATGTATATAATGAAAAAATAAGGTTTTTAATTCTCAAAACCGGTTTTGCCCAAATCTGGCCTCCCGGGGCTAGACAGCTTAATATCTCCTTTTGAGAAACCATAGCACATTTTATCGGATTTGTGAGCATACATTATGAGCATCAATTAACGTAACTAAAATTCAACAGACATCACAACTTTTTTATATTAGTATTGATAGTAAAATTGTTTTCAATGTGGGTACTTGCATTTCATATGACGAGGATAGATTATGTTCTGCATAAAGCTACCCTCATCTGTCCAGTCAGTTACCAAAGTGTATTTGTTGTGTTGACAGTTGGATGTCATATCATTAGTATAATTTTTACTTTATGTTGTAGGACGTGATACTCATAATTATGTATTGTTGTATGATTTGAGACATAAAATTATTTTTATCCAAAGTAGTAAACAATAAATAAAAAAAGTTTCTTTATTTGCGAAAATGAGTAATTACAATAAGATTTTAAATGTTTGCACTGAGAATTCTATAATCAACCTTACGGGATGCAAATATTAGGTTGTTTATGACAATTTGTTAAAAACTTTACCTATTCAAGGACTACCAATCTCACATTACTATTGCCTATATTACATAATTGTACAAAATTGACTAAAGCATTTATAACAATCCAATGATAATGGAAGCAACTCAATAAAGTAAATGAGTAATGAAAAATAACTAAACCAAATACCAATGGCCAAAGTAAACTCAAATCGTGTTACTAGATACTGTAGACTTGCACCATTCAAGGACTGCAAATTTCTTACCATTATTCATTCACATTATCATACAATTATTTATTTAATTATAAAAGAGTAGTGACAATTAAAGCATTATAGTAATACATTTAGTTACGATACTAATGTCCACGAAATAAATAAAAGTTTACAAATCTAAATCTTATTTGTCAATCAGAATACCCTTTTGTTGTTGATGTGAGTTTTTATGTCGCGTAGTGATAACAGGTAGGTTCTATTTCATTATGCAGGTTCACTTGGGTTTTTACGGATTGAGAGGCTCTTGTTGTTTTCTCTGATGAGTCACAAATTGTAGTTGGCTATTTTATGTGCGTTTTGCAGAAATACTGTTGTAAATTTGACTCATTTGTAAGCAATACTTATTACCAAACAGAAAAAATGATAAAAAGATGAGAAATATTATCGATTAGATATAATTATGTTACATTAGAAAAAAATATTATCGTGATTAATTACACAATTATTTATTATTTGTGTAAGTAATTTATAATGTAAACGTAAAACATATTTATTCAATAACAGCCCCCTTATGTACAGCTGAAGTTTTAGAATTAGTAAGTTTAGATTTTCATTAAACTTTTTTACTTATTTCTTGTTTTAAACTTCAAAATATTATTTCTAATGTGAAAAAATAAAATGTATCTAATAATAACTTCATAATTTGACGAGTCTGTACAGAACCATTCAATATATTTAGTTTTAAGCAACGATCTCAATACACAGATGTGCCCTCCCAAACTTAAAGGCGAACGGAATCATGTCATCGTTGGGAAGAGTAAGCTCACTCTTTCCGTCTTAGTCGGTTGCAGGAAACGGTAAATGCCGGACGTGTTTACCTATCACTATTTCGTTGTCAACAACCAAAATAAGTAGAACCACAGCATATCGCGCCGCTAGCGATTCTGGGAGTCTAGTAGACTGGTTGTGTGTAAACTTCTTACGGTACACATAGAGATGCAGTTTATTATCAATTTCAAGGTGCTCGGGGCACATCTACTCGTTTATATCGATGGTTTTAAGAATGAAATGGTATAAAGTATGTAAGCCTCTGGATTCTATTCATGTAATTTTTTGCTCTGACCCTCATTTTTTTTCCATTACTTTTATTATTAAGTCCCTACATAGTAAGTCTCTTTTCTTTCGTGTTATGTTTAGTATTCGTATATGTGTAGTTTTTTTACCAGTTTCTTTTAGGTATTAGAAATCTGTTCTAGGTTTAATGCCCAAAACAAGTTTAGAAAACATGTTCCAAAAAAAAAAAAAAAAGAAAGAAATGGAAAAGTGTATAGCATCAATTATTGTGGAAATGAAACTACAAACACTGTGTTTTCCAGACTCTGGCTGCTGCACAACCTGACCCGTCAACGTATTGCGCCAACTTGATGACATCGGTCTTCAAAAAATGCAATTCGGGCTGCCACTACAACATGCCTCGTGTGTCAAGGAGTCTGGAGACTCTGGCTGCTACACAATCTGACCTGTCAACGTATTGCGCCAACTCGATGACATCGGTCTTCAAAAAATACAATTCAGGCTGCTACTACTACATCCCCCAATTTCCAAGGAGTCTGGAGGTATGAAGAAACTAGCTACAACTAATAAACGTTAACTTGAAATGCCCATACGATGACATCAGCTTCGAATAACAATTGTACAGTGATCTATGAATTTACTGAATGTCACATCTGAAATCGGGTACCAAACCATTAATATCTGTCAGGATAGTCAAACGGAATATGAAGTACTCCAGTATAATATAATTTAATTAAGGAATTTATGGCCGTAATAAGTTAATTAAGTACCTTCAGCGATTAAATTTAAAATATATAAACACATGAATCGCATAAAAATATTGAAAAAGGAGAATTATAAACGGAAACATATTGAATATAAATTCGAATTGTCCACCACATTAAAAAAAAAAAAAAAATCATATTATAATGGTATTTGGCACGGGGGAGATGTGATTGCGGTTGTCTGCTTTTGTTGGCCGGGAAATCTTCCAGGCTCCGGTAATATTTATATCAAATTATATTTTTATAAATATTGCGGGAGTTTTGAATGATTTAGAGTGGCAACAGTCTATGGCCGTAGTTGCTCTTTTTTGTGTTAGGTATCATTATTAGGTTAAGAATATTGTAAATCGAAAGCTTTCCATGTTTTTGTCACAGAAGTCTGTTCTGTGTAGAGACCATGTAAAGTGATTATATTACTAACCCTGAGATCGCTGAAGGACCGATCGATTGGCAGGACAGGTAATGCTATTGCCAGCGAGTAGATGCTACTGGTGTTGATACAGGTTACCTGTACCTGCCGACTATTAAAAATGACTTGTGACCTACTTGACTGAGTACTGCTGATCTCGACAATTGATTTTAACGATCGGTCGGGGTTCTCACTCCGTAGTTGCTTTTAAATTGGCCCGGGTGTGTAAGTCCCTCTGAAAGTCAAAAGATAAAAACTGGACCAGTTTGAATTTTAGTATTCTATGGATGGGGTTCTGCCACTAAAAACAAAAACGGGCATCAACGGGGTTCTCACTCCGTAGTCGCTTTCAAATTGGCCGGGCTATGTAAGTCCCCCCCTGGTCAAAAGATAACTGGACCAGTTTGAATAGTATTCTATGGATGGGGTTCTGCCACTAAAAACAAACGGGGCACCGGTGTTTTCACTCTACAGTCGTTGTTCAAGTTGACCAAAAAAAAAAAAAAATGAAATTATAAACCCAAGGCCTCGTACAAAAGATTACACCTTGGTTCAGGTTGAACAGTACTCTGTGGATGGGATTCAGCCACTAAAAACTACGGGGCACGGCGTTCTCATCTGGTGTTGCTGTCAAAGCCATCCACGGAAAATTATTGGTGGAAAATTAAATAATATTGGTGGACAATTCACACGCGATGCCATCGGACCCCAAACTGAGCGGGGCTTTATGATGGCGGCCAGATGGCTAATATTGTGCTTAAGTAGTTTTAAGTTTTAAATACACACTTACTATACATAGATTATGCGAATATATATTATATATGAAAATTAATCCGGCTTGATTAGCAATTTACAGGAAGAGAAATGCCACTAAACTGAAAAGTTAACTAACTAAGTTAACTAAACAAAAATAAAAAATATATGAAATGAAATCATGAAAGAAAGAAAAAGTATAAAACCTTATGTCTATGTACTACAAGTAATATATCCATATTAACAACTTTCTTTTGTTTCAAAAATACATTAGTTAAGTTTAGTACCTAAGCCTACAACTATGTGTATAGTAAACTATTGAGCATTCACGTGCTTCGGGACGCAGCACAGTCAGTCTGGCCGTGTTAGATTAAGGGTTCCTTGGAACCCTTCACCTAACGTTAAAATTGACTAAATGGGTGGTTTATACGTGTCAAATCCTGTTTAATGAGATGTTTTATGGGATATTGTAAATTATGTAATAAGTATAACCATGTTATAAATAATACGGTTAAATATAATTAATAAATAATATGCAAGTATTATTGTATAAAGTATAATAAACATATAAGTAAATCAGCGTTGTCAAATCCACCACCTATTCCGCTATAACTTGTTATGGTTTGGTTGAAGGGGCGGCGCTATGACTATAGGCGAGTGGGGTTGACAACGAAGGGTATAAAAGTGATCGTGGCTCTGTTCGGCTCTCTTGTCTTTCCTTATACATTGTTGTCTACAACTTACTGTGTCTTCTGTTGCTCTGTATAATTCTTGTTCCCGAGCGAACGATTGATTAAGCCAAGATAAGTATTATAACTGTTGTCTAAGATTTACTTGTGTACAGATTGTGTATGTAAAGGCGCAGAGTTTTCTTGACCACGATTTCTTTCTCTGTAGTCTATAGGTGCACCGAAAGTGGCATAAAAGAATAAATAACATTTCAATACTATCTATTGGGTTTTCTATTTATCCTACCATCTTTTAAGTAATTGACAGCACATTCACATCTAAGCTCACAGAATTAAGGCTATCCTGATGTAAATTAGGTTTTAACAGCGCAGAATCCTAACTGATTCTAACACGAGCATCTCAAAGAGCAAGGTTCACGTGAAGAAGTTTGTCCTTCCCTGGCCGGGATTAGCTATCATACACCTCATTACCAACACCGCACCGTGGAGGGTGCTCACGTAGAGGTGTATGATATATATGATGTGGATCATATTATATATCATACACCTCTACGTGGGCACCCTCCACGGTGCCAGGTAACCATACACTCCGACCATAATTTAAAACCTAACTTAAGTTGAATGTTGGCTCTTTGATTTCATTTGAAGACACTAACTAACTAGATTATTTATTTTAATTGCCTTCAGACGTTCAAGTCCTGTGTATATTTCCAATGTAAGTTCAAATTCCGAAAGCTAATAAGCCTTATTTACGAACGTGGGAAACTTATAAATCGTTAAATCTAGTGGGTAATAGGACTCATTCCAGAGTCCGCTTGGAGAAGTACCAACCACAGGTACAACTTTAACTAAGTTAGTTTGGCGAAAAGTAGTGAAGTGCAAACATTCTTGTATTACAGTTTGAAGGGATTTTTTTCGAAGAAATTTTAGGGCAAAGTGATAAATCACAGTTTAACTCTGGGTGATGAGCGTACTGGCATGTTGCGCAGGAATTCGGACTTTTCATGTTTAAAAAGCTGTGGTGGCTTCTTAGTAGTAAGAACGTACGATTTTTTCATTTTATTTTTTTATTTGAAAAATTTCACCTCCACCGGCTCCTAAGTACATGCCTTTTATTAACGTTTTATACATTATTTTATATACGTACGATTTATAGCAGTGAGGTCGTAGATTCAAATCCCGCGTGTACTTCTGAGATTTTTTCCAAATGCATATGTTCGAGTTTATCATCACCACTAGCTAAAAGAAAACCAACATTTTCCTAGAACCTTTTTAGGATTGAATTATCCGATAACCTCCACTAAGCCAGCGTGGTGGGTTATGGCCTCGCCTCTCTCCTTGCTAGAGAAGGCTACGATTTCCAATTGTGGGAACATTTATTGCTACACTCAAATAGAATGTGCTGTTGTGGGCAGGCGTGTTTCTTACCACAAGGCTCATATCTCGATCGTCTCGTCACTCTGTAATCGCAAAAAAAATCGATCTGACTTGGGCTCTGAAAATCCACAGCGTGTTGGTTGGAAAACATACACACCTTCAGCCAATAGTTAAAACATAGCGATGTGGCGAGGGAGACAAAAAGTTTCTTCAACTCGAACTAATACTCATTAGTTGCGGTTTGTAACACTTGTAAATGGCGATTAATCATTTTGTTTAGGTTGGAGCTATAAATATGATGACGTGTTAAAAAGTGTCTACGAACATTTATTTAGTTTGTAGAACCAATTGTAATTTTAGCAATTGTGGAATAAGGTAAATAATTTAGTTTTAGACGGAATCACGTTAAAACGGAATCCTATTACTGACACTTGGCCGTCCATCAGTCCGTCTGTCACCAGGCTGTATCTCAAGAACGGTGAACTAGACAGTTGAAATTTTCACAAATGATGTATTTCTATAGCCGCTATAACAACAAATACTCAAAATAAAATAAAAATTTAACGGGGGCTCCCATACAACAAACTTGATTTTTTACCGTTTCTTGCTCGATTAGTCCGTTCCAAATAAATTAGATGGCGCCACTAATACACTAAAACGTGCATTCGACCTCGTCGTTAAAATCGTAAGGTAAAATCAAAATTTTAGACACACTTTTGGTTGAAAGCCTGTCTGTGGAAACTGCGATGGTTTATGTAAACGGAATTAAAATAAAGCCAGAAGTTTTCGCCGTTTATTTGCTAATAGTACGGAACCCTTCGTGCGTGAGTCCTACTGGCACTTGGCCACTTTTATTTATACTAAGTCATGTTACACAATAATTGAGATGTAAACCAAAACAGTTAACAGACAAAGACAACGACAACTAAGCTACTGGAATAAGCCCAATTACGCCATAACAATTTCGTCACCCAACAACCCCACAAAATATAAGCCGGAGTAGAAGCGACGTTTCAGCGCACCGCAAACAATTCATCTTGTTGAAACCAATTCTTCAAACGTATTGTTTCAGTCGGGCCCGACGATATATCACTTGAAACATTTTCCTTAAAGCGATCAAGTCAACGCATTGTAAAATTTTTGTCGCCAAGCAATTTTGTAACTCGTGTACCTATTTTCCTCTCCACTGGTAGCTTCTTAAGAAGAATTTCTACATTAATGTAGAGCTCGGTTCAAATTGAGTAACAATACAGGAGGGGAATATACTTGTGAAGCTGTTGATGGATTTTGATGTTTATTAAAGTACAAACTTGGTATCGTAATTTTTTTTAAGAGGCCTATGTTAGTTTGTCTCAGATGGCTTCTAAGTATTAGTCTCTAAGTGGCAAAAAATCATAATTACAAAAGTAAAAATATACCTACAGTCAACCAGGGAACTCCCAAATCTCCAACATGTTTTTTTTTTAAATTTGGCTAAAGTCACTTCCTAGAAATTTTGGTTTGAAATTTACCCGCCCTGCCTCGCCAAAAAAGTGGCGGGTTCAGGTAGTATATCTAAATGAATACATACATAAACATGACACATTAGATCACTAATGTCATCTAATGTGGCGCCTTTCAGGCTCAGAAACAGGAATACAGGATTCAAATAAATTTATCACAGATAGTTCACAATTTCGCCAACTGTAGCGCCAATGTTTCATTTCGTCAACAATCCTAACAAAGGACATTTTCACTACCGACATTATGTCAATATTGAGAAATATTTGTATTCGTTTGGTCTATTTACCAGAAAATCTCATTAAAAAGAGGATATATAATGTTGATTGACAACAGATCTGGAAATGAGAAAGCACTAAGCTTTTCTATTGCGGAGGAAGAAAGAACATTTCACAGCAGAATAGCCTGTGACGTGAAAAACTTGGTATAGGAAAGTTTACTATAACTGCAGGCCATTTTTTTTACTTTAATAGGTTTACACTTGACCGCCATCTCGCCTGATATTAAGCGACGATGCGGTCTACGAACGATGAAGCTTCCTAGCTTCCTACCTAGAAGATACCATTCACTCTCGATTTGATACAACATTCCATTTTGCATTTGCCAGGCTGCTTGTTCAAATCTCGCCAGAACATTTGAGTACTTTTCCATGTAGTAGATGTATGAATTTGTCATCACCATTAGCGGTGAATGAAAACATCGTTAGGAAATCAATGTAGGTACACTATGAATTTCATCTTTTGAAGTTTGTATCATCCGTCAATGTATATTTTTATGACTGGCCTCGTGGCTTAGTTGGTAGTAGCTCTGCCTGCGATGCCGAGGGTCGTGGGTTCGATTCCCACCCAGTGCAAATATTTGTGTGATGAATTCAAATGTTTGCACTGCGTCTGGGTGTTTCCATGTATAAAAGTATTTATTTTAAACTATATAAGTATTGTATCAGCTATCTGGCCGCCATCATACAAGCTTTGCTTAGTTTGGGGTCAGATGGTGTGTAAATTGTCCACCAATATATTTTTTTCTCTTTTTATTTATTTATTTATTTGTGGTGTATTCTGGACTTGCCTCACTCTTATCTAACTTTCGTTTACTCTGCGTTTTCATCCAATTATGTACCAGATCATTGTAAGAGCCCTACGTATTGTCAATAAATGGGTGAACGACGAATATTAATTTGGGTAAACAAACTGTTAGCAATACAATTAAATTGATGATTTAGAGGGAGTTCTCAAATGGAGAATATTCAAATTTCGCTTCATTTTAACGCGAGACGAAAATTCCATCTATTTCTTGGTAGATTTCCTAATTCAGGCCTTTTCACCTCTAAGGACACAATTCTGTAAGGCCGTGGTGGTCTTATACCTGTCCATTTTCACAATATTGTGAGATTGTAGATTGAATGATAGATTGTAGGTTCGAATACCAGTCATATATACCTTTGAATATTTTTCAAAGTGTGGATGTACAGTTTATAATGACCACTGGTTTTAACGGGAAAGTAAACTATAGTACGGAAAATGATATGTTTAACCCATAATAATAAAAATACGGTTTTCGAGAACATGTGTCACCCACCAACGCGCACTTGATTTAAATGGCGTGTTGTGGCCTTAACTCTTTTGGATTCTAGCATGCTATTATAGTTAGTGAAAATCGTGGCAGTTACCTCTAGTTACTTTACGTATATGATTTCATTCAAATCTATGCAGCCATTACTGATATACGCGAGAACTAACATACATACTTGAAAACTCACAAATATTCGTCTTCATAATATTAAATATCAGATGGAGGCTTTTGAATCGATCGAGAGACGTGCCAAAAGGCTCATAGGCAACGACACTCTTGTGCGAAAAATACTTCAAAGTCATGAATATCGCCGAAAAGTTGCTAGCATTTCGGTTTTTTATCGGATACACTTCGGAGAGAGTGCGATTGATTTGCATGATCTGATACTACCATATCCCTTTTTCTATCGGAATGCTCGTAGCTCGAAAAGGCGACATCGTTTCATGGTTGCTGTTCCAAAGACACGAACGAAGAGATTTGACACTACTTTTGTGATAAGAACGTCTAGCTCTAGGCTTTGGAATGCGTTGCCTGAGTGGTTTTTCCCTGTTGGTTACAATCTTTGTGTCTTCAAATCGAGAGTGAATCGGTTTCTCCTAGGTAACCACGCTACATCGTAGACCGCATCGTCGCATAACCTCAGGCGAGATGGCGGTCAAGTGAAAAACCTATAAAAGTTAAAAAAAAAAACGTGATTACTCTTTGCTACTAGAGTTCTTTTGTAGCAAGCTAGAATACTGTCACGCGAAAACGACTCCAAATGTGTAAAGATTCTAGATCGTGTGCGTAAAAAAAAATTGGCAGTCATAGGAACTGCCGATAGAGGTGAAAACTTATAACTCAGAATTTGATAGCTTACCTTGGAAACTACACGGGTGTAACAGGAGGGCGTGGCCTCGCCATCTTGGCATGGCCATCTAGAAATGCGTCAACATTTCCCATTGGCTGATGCGTTTCTATATGGCCATGCCATGATGGCCTGTCCACGCCCTTTCAGCATTTCCCATTGGCTGACGTATTTCTAGATGGCCAATAGCCATGGTCCCGAGTTTACCCGAAGCTTCCTTATCATACCCGAGCGTGACGAATGAATTCAATTCACAGCCCACAAAAAATCTGTCTAGGCGCGCCTAAAGAAGTTTTCAGTTCAAAAACATAATATTAGGTTCAGATCCGTTCAGATGAATCTGGATAATAATTATTAATTGAAGGGGTGCTAAATACCAGCTGAAAGCTCTGGAGTCCGTCGAGAGGCGTGCTGTGAAACCGGGTCTTCTCAAATCACTGTGTTTCAGTTTGAAGAGCAATGTTTCCAGTGATGTTACAGGGCATAGATATAAAACATATTTGGTCTCTGGGTAAAGAGCGCAGTGCAGTGCATTTGAACTCTTAAAGTCCAAACTAAATAACTACTTATTCCTTAAACATAACTGTTCCAATAGCTGCGTGTGACCATGCTGTTATAATCAGGCATGTAACTTTTGACCAGAACGGCGCTTTCCAACAGACTAGTTGAAGGCCAAACGTAGCCCTATGCCTAAAATAATTAATTAAAATCTACCTTCAGGACCGAATCTCAAAGCAACTTTTTTAGACGTAACATTACCCTTAAAGACTTTAGTGCCAATTATGTTTAAGGTTCACTTAACATTTGAAGGCTGTTGGGCCTCTCCTGAATTACAAGGAATAGCTATTACAGATTTTCATGAATTGTTAGTGAGAACGTGTCTTGAATTTAAATTGCTTGCGGTTAGAGGGTGCTCGTTTCGTTAAAGGTGTTAGATTTATTTGGATGTTTTAATTTGCTGGAATCTAACAAGGTATTTTGACCTACCCCAAAAAAAGAGAAGGTTATTAAATCGGTTGTATGTTTTTTTTGACTGACTTCTGAAAAGGCTCTCAATTCGGTTGGATGTTTTTTTTGTATGTATATTACGCGACAGTAGCTCCGCCAATAATTGTAAATCAATTTTGGTAGTTCTTCTTTCGTTTGGTAAATGATAGTTCAGGAAGTGCGATTTCGATAAAATTTAAATGGAACCACCCATATAAATTTTATCGAAATCGGTGGGGTGTTTTTTCAAAAATTTTACAAAAAACTGCAATTTGCTTTCATGTACCTATTTAGATGACGCGACGTAGTGATAGATTTCTATGAAAATTGTTCGAGTGTCATAATTTAATTTTGAATTAGGAGTCGGGTTTTATTTTCTCTGAACAAATAACAATATTATCCATCTTCTTATAATAATAATCTTAATATATATAAATCTCCTGTCACGATGTTTGTCCGCGATGGATTCTTAATAAAATTGGCACGCCGTGTGCAGTCTGGTCCAACTTGAGAGATAGGATAGTTTTTATTTCGATTAATAGTCTTTAAATAACAAAATCCGAGCCCAGTCGGAATGGGCCGCTAGCCTAACTATAAAAATAAAACGAATCGCTGATATGTACGTCTTTTTTTCCAAACCACTGAGCAAAATTTAATAAAAAACTTAAATTGGCCTATTAAGATATATTTTCTCATTCTCGATAAAGCTAAAATATAAAAATCCAGTGTCATGATGTATGGTACTCGGTGAACTCTTTTCCGAGTCAACCGATATTTACGTAAGTTGGCATTTATGTACAATTTGGTCTAATTTGAGGGATAAGATAGTTTTTATTTTGATTAATTGTCTCAATAATTTAAAATTAAAAATAACCTGGTAACTAATGTTTGTCGTAAGTTTATAAATAAAAAATCGAACGAAACGTCCGTCTGATGCTTGCTCATAAATTAACAGCGTACATAAATAGTAAATAAATACCACACATTTATTTGAACGTAAAACTTTAAAATCATTTCTTAGCACTGTAATGCGCTCGTTATAGAAAAATATCTTACTAGTATTATAAATGGGACAGTTTTTAGATGTTTGAATGTTTGTTGCTCAATCTCGTCGGACGTCTGAACGGATCAAGCTGAAATCGGGTCCAAAATAACGGGAACAGGAACAGATAGATTCGTTTTTCCAGACCATAGTCTGGAAGAACACATAGGCTACTTTTTATCCCGGAAAACAAAGGGAACAACGGGAACGGGAACTTCGCGGGTAACACCGCGGGGCGCTGCTAGTAATAAATATTGTAACTTGTTATTTCATTTGTTTATCGTATAATAAAAACGTTACCGCTTTGCTTAGTTTGAGGGCAGATCGTGTTGTGTGTGAAATGTCCACCAAAATTTTTTTATTTCAAGAAATACTGGTTTCTATGAATGTTGGATTAATCTGTTAGCATGGTAAACAATTGTTGTAAAATAAATAAGTCTTTTAAACTGGAATAATAGTAATAACCAGAACAATGTTTGTACAATACTATTTACCAAAGGTCTCTCTCTAATAGTACATAAGAGAGAGATCTCTTATGTACTAATTAAAGCTCTCAGCACAGATAGATACATAAACTCTTTATTGCACTTAACAAAACAAACAATCTTAAAAATAGAATAGTAAATGGCGACCTAATCGCTAAAAGCGATCTCTTCCAGGCAACCGTGGTATGGAAAAGGAGTTAAACCATAGAAAGACGGGAGTAATCAAATAAAGAGTAAATTGACATCTACAAAATAAAACAAATCAGGTACTAATTACCTACTTACTAAAATATAATAAACATAGATACATTCTAATAACAGTACATACATATTTATGTGTTAGTCTGACTACTAAATACATTTCATTCATTCGTTTTTTATAATTATAATTAATTTCAAAATTAGATCAGAATTTTCGATTCGGATTGCAATACTCCATCTTTGAATCAGAAATATGATTCGTCACGTACATTTTAAATGCGCTAACTTGCGATAATTCCAAAGTGGTGAACTGCCAAAGTTTCAGACGTCGAAAGTTGAAACACAGATGAATAGAAAAGAGAAAACTCGAAATCTAACACGCTAATGAGAATTCTTGGACTAGTTAACTAACAGCAAAGATGAAGTCCCCTTTTAACTAGAAGCTCGTTTTAATGTTTGGGAGACATTTATAGACAAATCGCTGAATAATACTTATACTAGCAGTGCCACGTGGTTTCACCTGTGTAGTTCCCGTTCCTGTATAATTTGCCCGCAATCTTGGTGTCTTCAAATCGAAAGTGAATCAGTTTCTTCTCGGTGAGCACGCTTCATCGTAAACCGCATCGTCGCTTAACATCAGGCGAGATGGCGGTCAAGAGTAAACCTGTTTAACCTTAAACCTGCGTAGTTAAAAAATGTATTTTGTGAAAAATAAACATTAATTTAGACTATTTTAATAGGTTTGCATTTAAACATCGTTTTGCCTAATTTCAAGCGACGATGCGTTCTTCGTTGGAGCGCACTCACTTCATGATACTAATATTTTATCCTACGGAAAAAATGTATACAGGCAACCCCTCAACCTAGATTTTTCGTAGCGAAGGTTGATTCAAACCATTCCGTTTAAGTCTTTTTTGGATCGCAAACTATGAAAATATTTTGTTTATTTTAAACGATAGAAAAAGGCCAGGTGCCATGTCAGCTTCATAGTCTCCAAATCTAGTGCTATGGAAAATTGATAGGCTTGCAATTTCAAGACGATGTTCATGACTTTGAAGCCTTTTGCAAATAATGCAATTGCAATTAATACGCGTGAGACGTGGTCCTTAACTGTGGGCCTCATAACAAAGCTCAAAGTCACACAGCGAGCTATGGAGAGAGCGATGCTCGGAGTCTCTTTGCGCGACAGAATCCGGAATGAGGATATTCGCAAAAGAACGAAAGTAGCCGACATAGCTCGAAGAGTAGCTAAGCTGAAGTGGCAATGGGCAGGCCACATCGCTCGCAGAACTGACAACCGATGGGGAAGAAAGGTTCTCGAGTGGCGACCACGAACCGGAAGACGCAGTGTTGGACGGCCTCCCACTAGATGGACAGATGACCTCACAAAGGTCGCTGGAAACCGCTGGTTGCAGGTTGCGCAGGACCGTTCGTTGTGGAAATCTAGGGGGGAGGCCTATGTCCAACAGTGGACGTCTTGCGGCTGATGAATGAAAATGAATTAATACGCAATTATGTTAATTCGAATTGCCTATGAGCCTTTTGGGACATCTCTCGATAAATCCAAATCTCCGAGCTGGTACTTCGTTAACCCGCTCCAAACGTGGTGTGGACAGTACTCCAACATAAAATCGAATCTGTGCTTGGACCACTTGAAGAACCAAAGCATGAGGATTGTTTTGTCTTAGGTTTTTTTCATTTGAAATTTCAAAGTAGTAGCTTTTTTTTTTTAATAAAAAGTGTCGAGACGATCAGGACATGTACCTGATGGTAAGCAACATGCCTGCCACATAACAGCACAGTGACACGCAGCTATTGGAACATGAAGAGTCCAAATCATTACCTAGCACTGCACTGCGCTCGTCACCCAGAGATCTAAGATGTTATATCTCTAAGCCCTGTAATTTCTCTGCAAACATTGCCCTTCAAACCGGAACACAGTAATGTTTGCGCATTCCTGCTTGGCGGTAGAATAGCTGGCAAAGGTGTGGTACTTCCCCAGGCGGACTCTGTCAAGAGTCCTACCACTACTAGTAGGTAGTAGCTTCAAAGCTATATGAAGCTACTACTTTGAAATGTACAAAAGTGGCTGCGTTACCATTAATATATTTGTAGTAAGTCATATTTATGTACACACGTAATAAGTTTTGCATAATTAATTTTTGAGAAATTTGTATTACAAAAACTAATGCGCGAATAACGCTATCTCTGCGCTAAACCAAAGTTATCTAGACAGTAGAGACCACTTTGGGAAACTACTATAGCCCTTGTTTTATAAGAGGCGCTTCACTGAAACAGATAATTACATCTGCAGTGGTAGGATTCTTTGCAGATTCCGTGTAGAGCAGTACCACGCCGTAGCCAATTATCCAGCCATGTAGTATTGGGCAAACTATACTATATTTTGGTTTTAAGGTAAGGTATGTTTCCAGAAAAGGTACTGGGTAAAGGTGTCTTATACCTTCTCTTTCTAAATCCTAAAACGCGAGGCACACGTGACTAAAACGCTGAAGTTTATTTGACTAATTGTGTAAGCAATTCGGCACTAATTGTGTAACCTTGATCGTCTTGATTACCTTAAGGCTTTCATCAGTCTATTCTACATGTTTGAGTTGTAGTGTAATTTTCATTATTATTTAGTTCTGTTATTATATAACCTATCTGTTCAAAAAAAAATGGGCAGCCATAGAGACTGCCGATATAAGTAAACACTTATAAGTAACTTCGCATTAAACGGCACTAATTTATCACGATACGTGAATGTATAGCTACAAATAGACAGCTATTATGCGCGTCGGTGACGTGGATTCACATGATTTAACCCATCCAAAAAGTGTCTTTCGGGCATGCTTCAGGCCCGGTTCACACGGCGGCGGCGCGGCGCCACGCCGCGCGACGTTTTTGAAGTGAAAACTTCTTTAGGCGCGCTATAGACAGAATTTTCGTGGGCTGTGAAATGGATTCATCAATCGTCACGCTCGGATATGATAATGGATCGGATCGGAAATGAAATCTTCAGGTAAACTCGGTAAAAACGACCAGGGCAACAGAAACAATAAAGAGTTTCGATTACTTACCTCCAACAGCCCAGCGTTTATCTCCAGATACCAGGACAACAGAAATATAAAAGAGTTGCGTTTGCCCCCTAGGTACCAGTACCAGGGCAGCAGAAACAGTAAAGAGTTGCAATATTTTGTACAACTTCGTTCCACCAGAATGTCCCTTGACACCTCCCAAGTATTTTGAAGTAAAAACTTCTTTTGGCGCGCAGGCGCGCTTTTAGACAGATTTTTCGTGGGGTGTGAATTGAATTCTAGCGTCACTGGCGTCACGCTCGGGTATGATAAGAAATCTTCGGATAAACTCGGGGCCTCGCCTATGGGCCATCTAGAAATGCGTCAGCCAATGGGAAATGCTGAAAGGGCGTGGCCTAACCATCACGGCATGACCATCTAGAAATGCGTGAGCCAATGGAAAATGCTAACGCATTTCTAGATGGCCATGCCATGATGGTCAGGCCACGCCATCCGGTACACCCGTGTAGTTTCCAAAGTAGGCTTCAAATTCTGAGTTATAAGTTTTCACTTCTACCGGCAGTTCCTATGACTGCCAATTTTTTGTTTCAATACTCACGAGACCGCAGGTTTTCGCGGTTTCTGCTCCGGAAAGCTACTGCGCAAGAATCGCGGGCAGCCACGCGGGCGCCGCGCGGCTGCCGCAGCCGCCGCGGCCGTAAACCGCGTCGTGTGTATTGAATTCAATGTTATATGGAAATCTGCCGCGCCTGTGCGCGGGCGCGGTTGGCAGCCGCGCCGTGTGAACCGGCTGTCACTCCGCTGCTCTACCACCGCTCCGACGCTACGCCATTAGCATGTCGCTGACTCGAATCATTATTTATCCCTTCAAAAAAACGTTCTATAGAATAAAAAGTTTCCACTCCAAAAAAAAAAACTAATTCGAACAACATTCTTTATCCCTTCAAAAAAAACGTTCTATAGAATAAAAAGTTTCCACTCAAAAAAAAAAAAACTAATTCGAACAACATTCATTTTCTGATTCTATAACAAGCGATATCTACATGTTTTTGTCTGTGTCAAAATAATCCTGAGAGACGGGATCTCTTCAGTTCGGAAAATCTTCCATTTGTATATCAAATGATTAAATAGGAGACATGAGTTTCTGAATTCGTTATAGAGAATTGAAATTCAAATGAGAACTTTTAAAAGCTTTTCCATTTTGCTCTTCATACTTTTGTTTCAGAAAATTTGTAATTTTTAGATGATTTGTTTTATTTTTCTAGGAAAAGAGTCTGAGTTGTATGCTGAATTACTGGTCCAGTGAGTGCAAAAAATACGTGCCTAAGTGTTAAAAGAGTAAGGGAGAGAAACTTTAACCGACTACATTAAACATTACTGTGTTCCGGTTTGAAGGGCAATGATTCCAGAGAAATTACAGGGCTTAGAGACATAATATCTTAGATCTCTGGGTGACGCAGTACAGTGCTAGGTAATGATTTGGACTATCATGTTCCAATAGCTGCGTGTTACTGTGCTGTTATGTGGCAGGCATGTTGCTTACCATCAGGCACATGACCTGCTCGTCTCGTCACTCTATGCTATTAAAAAAAACATAAATATGTAAGTCCTACTTTAAAATAATACTTTCCTATGTATTATTTTAAAAATCCTATTTTAAAAAAACATCAATTTCTGTCATACGTTTTTCACCAGTATTTTTGCACAAATCTATCAACTTTAACGTTCGTATTCTGAGAAACGCAAACGATTTTGGGTACCTTCTTTTTAAATGCAGTTTATGTAGACCATAACTGCTTCCGATAACAAACTTTTGCCATACACAAAATAAAAATCCCAAAGCAAGTTTTTCAAAAAACGCTCGAAGACTTGTTTTTGAGCTCATAGATTGAACGAAGGTAAATGAAATGAAAAAAATGTTTGTCTGTAAAGTCGGTTTACTGACGATAGAACGTGACAACGTCTTAAGAAAATACTGATGGAATGGTAGCATTTTTCAAAAGAAAATTTTAATTTCATTTGTTTAATAGATTTGTATGTAAAAAGTACCTAATCAGTAGAATTTAGTCATTTTCAATCAAAACAATGCAAAAAAGCTTTTAGATGCCGGGGATCGAACCCGGGGCAATTCACATGCAAAGCGAACGCTCTACCACTGAGCTACATCCCCGCTTGAACTACTGGTCGAAATAATTAATACAACTGTAACAAACATGCGGCGAGGTAACGACCGACGGTAACGCGGTAACGGTACATGACGTCATGTTTTGTGGGCGTGCAGCCGGCTTCATCGAATTATAAGACGTTATCACGTCAAAAATATTATAATGTACAATAAACATTGATATAGTTTAAAGCGGAATATTTCAGCACAAACTAAGCAAAGCTTGTACTATGGCGGCCAGATAGCTGATATAATACATATATAGTTTTAAATACATACATAAAAACACCCAGACACAGTACACATATTTGACATTCATCTCACAAATACATATTTGTACCCTCACCCAGTGGGGTGGGAATCGAATCCACGACCCTCGGTTTTGCAGGCAGTGTTGCTATCCACTAAGCTAAGAGGACTTAAAACGGCGACGGAAAACATCATGAGGAAACCGACATGTACCTAGATTTTTTTAAAGTCATGTGTCATCCACCAACCCGCACTGGGCCAGCGTGGTGAATTATGGCCTTGACTCTCCTTGCGAGAGAAGGCCCCGAGTCCCAGCAGTGGGAACATTTGGTGGACCGGTTTCGCTAGTGTAAGTAGTTAGTTAGGTATTTTTTTAAACGGACAGAGCCGTTATTAACAAAACTAAAATACAATGAGAACTACACTACGCTACATACCTAACTAACTAATTACACTAAGCTCACTTGAATTATCCATAAACCAATGAAAGTCTACAGATAATTAAGATGTTCAAGCCCACTACCAATCGGAAGCGTGCCCAGCATGCTGGCGGCATTACCAAGCTAAATGCCAATGCTTATGCGTTGGGCCAATTAAACGCCAGCATTTTGGTCACGCGTCGCGTCGACCAAGCTCTCGGAAAGGCTTTTGAAGATGAGGAGCTCCCGGCCCCCACGGGCCCAATGTCTCATCCCCAAATGGCTCAAATATGTAACCTCTTCCAAGAGTTGGAAATTTGCGCCGTTTGAGTCGCTCAGCTGAATCCGCTGCACCAGCCCTACTATGTGTCTCTGGAAGATGTGATGGTGCCAGAGTATCGACGCAAGTTGCGTCCCACACTTCCAAGGCACAACAGTCATGCCGTCAGGTCTTTTGCCATCGTCACGCGCAAGGCTCGAGTATGGCAGGGACATTGGCGGTGGAAAAGGCCCGGCGTTTGATGTCGTTCAGGCTGGCGTGGCGGCCAATACGACATGCGCTTTTCGAGCAAGAGAGACCGTGGTGCTCGAATTGGTCGACGGCAGTACTACAATGGCAGCGATGGGCTTCATAGCACCAAACTATTGTTTTAGTTGTATTATTTGAGTATTAATTATTTATTTTAGTATTAATTCATAGTTCTCATTGTATTTTAGTCTTGTTTAAACGGCGCTGCTCGTAGTAGTCAGTCTGCCTTTTCAATAAATCTAAAAGGGGTGACAATTTGTGCATTTCATTTCAGACTAATATTATCAATATGAAGGTTTACATGTCCGGATGTTTGTTAACCAGTCCTGTCAAAAAAAAAAATATATATATACGGTCGAATTGAGAAACCTACTTTTTTTTTAAAGTCGGTTAATAAAATAGATCAGATTAGGCTGAATTTCGGAAGTCGTATAAATTATAACTTGAAATATCACAGGTATTTTATATCAACCTTTTATCTCAAAACTGCAGTTTTTTAAAACTAGCCTGAAATCAAAAAATCAGACAAAGCCGCGGTACAATAATAATTGATAATGTTTTATATAAAAATAATTCTAATTTTAAATTTTGATCTACTCGTATAACAGGCAATTTCATTCTAAACGAACTAAGTATTTGGATAGCTAGTTAAATGAAGAAAAATTGGAAACTAAAGTACCTATGTCTCTTGAAGACGCTCATCGATATGCAATATTTATTGCTCCAAATAATTACACCTTATTGTTACCACCAAAGTGAATACACCTTATTTTAAAAGGCTTTGCAAGAGGTTTAAAATAATAATAGGAATGTTGCACGTTTGACGGGTACTTTTTTGTATTAATTACTAGCAGCTCCCCGCGGTTTTAGTCGCGTAGCTCCCGTTCCCGTTATTTTCCCGGGATAAAAAGTAGTCTATGTGTTCTTCCAGACTATAATCGTTCCAGAATATAAGTGTTCCAGATTTCAACGTTCATACGTTACGGTGTGATTTAGCAACAACAATCCAAACATTGCCATTTATAATATTAGTAGGGTAGTGGGGTTAACGACATAATTTCATTTTCATTTTTCAGGTATATTATATAAATATACAATGCTATTTTTAATTCGGTCGGATTACAAATAGTATATATATATATTCATCAAAACTACTTAACTGTTCCAATGTACTGATAATATTGATGGCCAAAAGTAATTATAGATTTAGTTTACTTAAAGATAATGTCACAAGTATTTTAGTGTAAAGGTCTGCCCACACTCAATACAGAGACGACAGAGACGCAAATGGAGGCATTTTTATGGATATTATTAAATTATCGTAATAATATTATTATTAATGGCAAATTTTAATGTTTGTTGCTCAATCGTGGCAAAACAGCTGAACAGTCAAAGTTTAAGCAGGAATGGAAAGAAGACAACTTTTTATTGCCGGAATATCGTAGTCAACTAGACTAATCAGCTCTGGCCTGTTTACTTAACAGTAGGAACCGTTTAACTAACGGCCTGAATTACCTATATTCAGCCATTTGATCAAATAGCTAGGCAAATAACTTAAATCATTGGCATTTAATTACTTGCATGTCCTGTTCAATTTAATTTTGTTCCACTTTCTGCCGCCTAGTGCCGGAACTGTCCAAATCCAAACTATCAAAATGGCGTCGCGTCGGCAAAATAACCTAACATAGCTACATTTTAAAGTATTAAATAAATAGTTCCTTATGACAAATGTTTCATCTTTTTTATTATCACATGTTCCCCCTATGTTACGAATGATTACACAAACGAAACGGTAGAATATTATTCAGGTCGCTAGTTAAAAGACGCTACTTAGTAAACAGGCTAGGCTGTTAATTGAACGGCTAAGCCAGGTGGATGCGACATATCTGTAGAAGTTTTCCAACTAAAGTAAATACATATTGGTGTCCACCCAATACCATCTGACCACAAACTAAGCAAAGTTTGTAATACGGCAGGCTAATATTATAAACTAGCTGAACCCGCTACTTCGTTCGCGTACGTTGATCTTGCGACCTTATTAGTACATTAGTAGTACTTACGTAAAATTATTTGGATGGGTGGCCATTACACAAACCGAGTGAATTTGTTTTCCACTCAAAAATATATTTATTCGAGCTTAGCAACTTCATAATTATTTTATATTTTTAGCAACATCAACCATACTCGTAGTAAGGTTGTGGAGTATCGAACATAGCCGCAGTTTGTAAGATTTTTATAGGATACATTACAAAGAGTCTGATGCTGTGCGTGATCTGATACTTACCCACTTATTAATTTTTACAGGATGATAGCCTAAGTAGGCGATAAACTTATTAGCCGATGTGATATTTTAGACTCTAAGCCATGTGTGTTTCAAATGTCAATCTAATTGGTAATGTCGTTCTGTCGTTAATATTTGTTTCGTTAGGGCCCATGCTTTTTCCGAGATGATAGGTAGTATATTAGATTATAAACTATATGTGTTTCAAATTTCAGCCAAATCAAACCTTTACATAATATACATATCATACTTATAATAAAATTTTAATCAATTTTAGAAAATACAACGGTCTGCTTTGGTCATTGAAGCTCGTTGAACACTAAATTTAGTATTTTGTAGTGGTAGGACTCTTAGCAGAGTCTGCCTGGGGAAGTACCACACCTTTGCCAATTATTCTACCGCCAAGCAGTAATGTGCAAACATTACTGTGTTCCAGTTTGAAGGGCAATGTTTCCAGAGAAATTACAGGGCTTAGAGATATAACAACTTAGATCTCTGGGTGACGAGCGCAGCGCAGTGCTAGGTAATGATTTGGACTCTTCATGTTCCAATAGCTGCGTGTCACTGTGCTGTTATGTGGCAGGCATGTTGCTTACCATCAGGCACATGTCCTGCTCGTCTCGTCACATTTTATTTAAAAAAAAAAAGTACACTATTTGAATTGAAATAATATCCGAAAGAATAAAAACCGACTTCAATTATTATCATTTCACGTCAACTAACTAACTTCTAGTCAATAAAAAGTTCACTCGACTAATTTAAGAAGCTATGACCACGTCGTCCATATTATAAATAGAACTTTGGCTTTTCCAGCGCCAATGTCCCAGCCATACTCAAACCGAAATATGCAACCCTCGGCAGTGGTTTTATATTTAAGCCTTTTGGGGTTGAGACATCGTGTCTGTGAAGGCCGGGAGCTCAACTCATCTTCAAAAGCCTTTCTAAGCGCTTGGCCGACGCAACGCGTGACCAAAATGCTGGCGTTTATTTGGCCCAACGCATAAACATTGCTATTCAGCGTGGTACTGCTGCCAGCATGCTGGACACGATTCCGACTGGTAGTGGGCTTGAACATCTTGTCGTTCAGTTTTTGTTAACATTCAAAAAACCGTCTCCCTGTTTTCCATAAATTATATGTACATGGTAAAAACAGGACCCTATGACTGAGACTTCGCTGTTCGTCCGTTCGTCCGTCCGTCTGTCACTAGACTATATCTAAAAAACGATGATAGCTAGACAGTTGTAATTTTCACAGATGATGTATTTATATTGCCGCTACAACAACAAATACTACATTACACATTTTCTAATAAAAAAATATCAGATTGTGTTTCGTGCCATTAGCTGCCATCTGTAGTCACTTGAGCCCCAAGAGGCCAAATTTGGGCAAAACCGGTTTTGGGACTTTAAAACCTTATTTTTTCATGATACTCGATTATTAGTTTATTTTGATACCTAAGAGATAGGTGATAATATTTATCAGTACATTGTCGTTTACAGACACACAAAATTTGGCTTCATATTTTAGTTATGATTTTTTGTGTGACGTCACGACGCCGAAATGAACCGCCGAAATCGCCGAAATCGAAATGAAGACGCCGAAAAAATGAATGTGGAAAAACATTAGAAAGAAATTGTAATATTATTACCTGACGATAGATGACGGATAGCGGATTTGACCGCGGTGTGTGTACCAAGGATGAGCTTCGACTCCGATAAGTCGGAACTTCCGATTACTAAATTACACCTTCGGTTCCGACTTCCAACTTCGGCTCCGAAACTTTTAAAACGGAGGTTATAATCGGAGGTAAGGTGTATAAATATTGCAGATAATCTCTTATTGTGGTGGATAGTAAATGGAAATACAAAATCTCAACTTCCTAAATCAATTGCTTGTCAATGTTTACCGTGTACACACGTGCACGTATTTGGCAAAAAAATATACCCAATAAAAATGTCTCTCCTGCCATGACTTCTAATCCTGCCTATGCCTACGATTTCGGTTCCGACCCCGATAAATCAAATTTTAAAACTCCAACTTCGCCTTCGAATCCGATAAAATGACCTCCGTTCCATCCCTAGTGTTTACAGTGCCACAGAATACTTATAAGTTAGTATGTACCGAACTTATTAATACCGTTATTTTTTAATTTCTGTAATTTCCGAACCACACGACCAATAATGTTAAAATTTTGATAGGACTTATAATAAAAATGTGTTCTTTCTAACAAAATAAGAGTTAACGAAATTGAACAACGCAAACATGAGTTACAACCAAATACACATTCTGACTTTAACCCCTTTCTGCAAGAAAACCGTGCAGAGTTTGGAGATTAAAAGTAGACAGCTACCATCTCCTTAGTATGATCTTAAATCAATGTCAAGTTTCGTTTGAATTGAATCAGTAGTTTCGGCGTGATGAGAGTTCCCTATACAGAAAGACAAACATGAAAGAAAAAAAATGCGTTTCGCCATCAGTATCGACTATGGAGTGGCCCCAAAATTATTTTTTCAAAATATCTTCAATGTACAGAATTCGACCCGCTACAGTTTTATTATAAGTATAGATAGATAGATATAGATGTCAATATGTGGATGTTTGTTGCTCAAGCAACTCCTGACGTATGAACGGATTGGGCTGTAATTTGGAACACAGTTAGATTATAGTCTGCAAGAACACGTAGGCGTCTTTTTATCCCGATAAAACAACGGGAACAGGAACTACGCGGGTAACCGCGGGCGCTACTAGTGCTAATTTGCCGTCCGCAAACTACAATGCCGTTAAGTACCAAAATGTAGTTTCGAGATATCGCGCGAAAACTGTTTCTAAATTTTAAAATTATGCCATTTGATAAGTGGAATACATATTTCCATAATTTTGATACCTTTATATAGAGCTGAGTAAGCACTTTGAAATGATAGTATTTTCAAGTAATTAAGGTGTGTGAAATAAGAATTATAAGCGTTTTTGCATTCTAGTCTTGTAATTTTGTCTTAAAATCTTTTCAAAATCACCATTAAAATGCCGTTATGAATAGTTTAACGGCATTTTAGCGTAATATTTTCTTTAATTTCATTGGATGGTACTTGACTATAGAATTTGAAACCATTCCAATACTAAAATGCCGTTATATCATGAAACATCCGAGGTTACAATGCGGTTAAAGTCATTTAACCGCATTTAAAACTAGCAAACTTCTTAAATTTGTTTTAATCGGTTATTTCAGAGTATTTTACAACACTAAAATGCGCTTAATGCAAAACATTCACCTTTAACTGCAATTATGCTAAGCATGAAACACAAGGTATTTAAGAAAATGCAATAAAAGTGATGATTTATGTGAACTAAGTGAACAAAAAATGACATTAAAAACTAGATATTTATTGGTATTAAAACATACCAAACAGCATTTTTGTTAATCTATTTAGAATACAAGCCTAAGTATCTAAAAATACAATTTCTCAAGAGTTCAAATTTAAAATTACAAGGCAAAATTACAAAATTTAAAATTAAAATACTACTTTTATTGCCATTACTTAAACAGATTTTCAAGAATCTACAATAGAGATCAACTTTTGACTAAATATTCCTACAAAATAATTAATAATACCTAAGACTCAAATATTTTTCTTGAGTCTAAATATTGCTTTACTAGCATTATCATTCTTTGTCGTCGGTCGACAAGTTCTTCCAAAACAATAGCTTATGTGTTGGCGCTATGTTGCTAATGAATCGAACAAAATTTATCTTCCGCTTGATATTTCTGCATTTTGCTTTTGACTTGAAACGAAGTTTTATAATTTCTGGTATTTTTAAGTATTTGCCATTGAAAAAAGCAAAATAATATAAATAATCTTTCTCGCAATAGTTTTTGTACCTACAAGCTATCAAAATAAAACTCAAAATCAGAGTAAATCACATCTGCGACATATTTTTACCCGACTGCGCGACGCAAAGGAGTGGTAATGTGTTTAACAGTCTATGTATGTATGTTTGTTTGTTTGTATGTTCCTTTGAAGCACTATACAGACCAAACGCCTGGGCCGATTTTTATGATTCACACGTCAATCGATTCCTCTTAATCTGGCGAGTGACACTAAAGACATGACATTAGTGTAAGTCCAATATGGCGGATACAGGACGCCATATTGTCCAAATAAAAAAAAAGAAAATCACCAAAATATGTGAGGGGTATCGTTGAATAGGTATTTAAAAATAATGTTTAGCGTTTTCTCAATGTTTTTCGATTTGACTGACCGTTTAGGATGTATATCGATTTAAAGTTGAGTAACAACCATTCTCACATTTATAAGTTTTTAGGTAGCAGAAAACTTCGTAACTGTACGTGTGAATGTGGATGGACATTATATAGTAATGTATCTAGTAGGCATCGATATAAACCAATAGATGTGCCCTGAGCACCTTGAAATTGGTAATAAACTGCGTCTCTGTTTGTAACGTAAGTGGTTTACAAACAACCAATCTACTTGACCCCTATAATCGCTAGCGGCGAGATTTGCTGTGGTTTTACTTAATTTGGTTGTTGAGACCGAATAATGATAGGTAAAAACGTCCGGCGTCCACCGCGTCCTGCAACCGACTAGAACGGAAAGAGTGAGCTCACTCTTCCCAACGTTGACATGATTGCGTGCGCCGTGAAGTTTGTGATGGGGCCCATCTTGGGTTCTACGATCTATGCTAGTAGGTATATTGGACTACCTTTTTTTCGTACGTGCAGGAAATGTATTTACTGCCCCGCCCGGGGGGTCTACCGCCTAACGAAAAACGCTTTGACGCTTTGACATTGCCGTCTCTTTCATTTCAAGCGAGAAGAAAAGAGACAGCATGTCAAAGCGTCAAGCGTTTTTCGTTAGGCGGTAGAAGCGCGGGAGACACAGCCGGGTTATGTTGCACTCTATATCATGTATGGATATAGTGCCCCTATCTCCTAATAAACCTCCATGCCCTCAGCTTCGCAGGCCGAGCTACTCCACTGGCCAAGCCACGAGGCAAGTTATATCTCGCACTTGAAGTTGCGAATTGCGATGGAACTAAACATAACTTAATAGTGTCAACATACAATTGACACTCCCATTCTGTGTAGATAGTAGTGCTGGTATTATATATTTTAAATGTGGGTAGTCACATAATAAATTTCTTGTGAATTCGGTATGTACAAACGATCATTAGAATATAAAGTGATTTATATCCATGGACACAGAACAAAGCTAATTACTTACACCTTACCGATTACATACCTTTTGGAAATAAAGTTGTTAATAAATGTATGTTTAACAGTCTTGACTGCATTAGATTATACGGAAGGTGTCAGGAATGATTATAATAACTTTGATGAATTTAATTTAAGATGATATTGTCGCTTTCTTACATGAAAGGTATTCTGAGAAGGCATATACTACCTATGCACTGTTATGTTATTGTTTTTGTCGTATTTGTATGTTTTCTGTAAAATTTTCTTTGACGCAGCATTAATAGAAAAAAAATTCTTAAGTATTAAATTATTCTTAATTTATATTACAATAATTCCAATCATATTTACTTAATTAATATTTTCTTATACGCAGCATTAATAGAAAAAAAATTCTTAAGGATTAAATCATTCTTAATTTATATTATAATAATTCCAATCGTATTTAAATTGACTTGTTTCATAAATAAGTAACAAAATAGACAAAGCCTTTATACAGTTTGTTAAATTAAATTATTTCTCATGTAAACATGTACCTATGTCGTAGGTGGAACTGCTAAGGTGGTATCTACCTTCCATATATATATTTTTTTATTATTACGAAAATAAAAACGGAGTAGGTACCTACTTATTTGAATAAGTCTAAGTATAAACATATTTTATGTTGTACATCAAATGTCAAATTGTAATGTGACGAGTCTGTGTAGTGGCGTTCATACTATGTACTTATATTTTTTGTAATTAATTATATATGTGAATGTTACTACCATGATAATAAATAATATTCTATTCTATTCTATTCTATTCCATGGGGTTTCAACTCTGCCGCTGATAGTGGGAACACGGAACCGCTCTCGGATTGCTCCGCCTCGGTCGCCCATCTCCAACTTCAAACGATTTAGTAGGTACTCAACGTCAATCGAAAACCTATACTAACACAAAACTATAAATATGAATTACATGCAGTAGAAAATCCTACATATTATATCAGTAGAAACGAAGACATTTAGTCAACAACCAAAATATGGATATTATTATGTTGAGCATATTAACATTCACAACATTGTTCATAACTAAAAAGTATAAAATAAAAAAATATAATTTAAAAACTCAAAAACCCGACTGCGTAAAAAGTGAACCAAACTACGTACTCGCATACTAAAAAAAACTGAAAAGAATAAAACAAGCATTTAGATTTCTGGTGGTCTAGAATTCTATAATATGTTATTGTATTAATAATACTATTGAAATACCTATATACAATATTTTCTAGTTTTCTAATAAAATAACATTACAACTTAACAGTCGGGATCCATTGAACAATTACTTTGTATGTCGAATAATAATGGATCCCGACTGTTCAGTTGTAATGTTCTTTTATTAGAAAACTAGAAAATATTGTATATAGGTATTTCAATAGTATTATTAATACATTAACATATTATAGAATTCTAGACCACCAGAAATCTAAATGCTTGTTTTATTCTTTTCAGTTTTTTTTTGTATGCGAGTACGTAGTTTGGTTCACTTTTTACGCAGTCGGGTTTTTGAGTTTTTAAATTATATTTTTTTATTATATTTTGAGATTAACTGTGGGGTTTAATTCGAATTGTTCTTTCTGAGGCGTAATTTGGCACAATGACGAAATTGTTCGGTGCTATTAAGGGGGCGCCTAAAGCCAGAAAACGAAAAAAGGACATTTTTGACGCCGCTCACTGAAGTTAAGAAACTAAAAACTATGACAAAAAAAATATTGACGTGTGGGTACAATCAAGAAGAAGCACAATAACCGAATAGAATTTTAAAAATAGATCAGAGTTTTTACAATAAAAAAATAAAAAAGACACCGAAAAAACCCGTTTTAATTCGAGTACTCGAAATTATCAGCGATGACCCCACATTATTTTTTGGTAATAAAATTCCTATTTGTACGTTCTAGTAAAGTAACCGAACACTTTTTTTAATTTATGTTTAGTTATTGAGTAATTAAATAAAACTTGGTCAAAAATGGACGCCTGATTAAATATTGATTTTTCCTCCAAACTGTGTCATGCTATTCTCGACTTTATGTACATGACATTAAGAAACGCGTCGCGCGGGTGAAATCTGATTTTTTCCTGGCTTTAGGCGCACTCTTAACTTCATATTTACCTTTGAGTTACTAACTCATAATGTCTCGTCAAAATGGTCAAAATCATATAACTTACCTTTATTGCATTTCTAACTTTACTTTACGATCTACTTGTTCGCAACTTATGAAACTGTGTTCAGATTTGAAATAATAAAGCGTAATTTGCTCTGTGTAGATGATTTTGGTATTAAATTTACTAAATGACACTGAGAAGAAGTGAACATAATAGTCAATTTTATTTTGGGCACTGCAACTGCTTTGCACTTTTGACAACCCAATTGTATACATCAGATCTTTCTCTTCGATTCAGTCATAACTTTTATTTTCCGAACTGCCAACTGCTTTGTGTTCGTTGCATAAACATTAAAGTAGACAGGTTCTGATATTCGCCAATTTCTATCATGTGTCTCCAGATTTGACAGAGAGATGGAAATACTAACATTTTTTTGAGGTTCATTAATTGAGCTTCTACGCTTTTCCAAACCACCCTTCGGTTTGTTTTTCTGTATTCTGTATAATGGCATTGACAATGTTTTATACAACGTTAAATGGTACTGTTTTTGAGCTAGATTTCTGTAGGTATTTATTAATGATGTTGTGGTTCTTAAAGTCAGACTTATAGTTACGTTTAGACTTATGCTTAATGGGTTTGACTTCTTGAAAATAGTTACTAAAATTTTCACTTGAATCAGCTATCTTAAAATCTTTAAGGTGTAATTTCTAACGTACAGGTCATCTGAATTGAAATCATACTGCAAACTTGGTTGTGGAGTTAAAACTTCAACAGATACGGTATGGTGCTATCATCGTCTGGCTGCAATATTTTATGTTAAATCTTCAAACTGAATGTTTGTTTTGGTGATTTTGTAGAGAATTACTCTACTTACGAGTACCTTGTAAGTCTGTTAAAACCTGATAAAGTTTAGATAGATTAGATAGATTTGTGATTTCATTAAAAACTAAAGAAAGACTGTAACATATTTTTTTAATTCATACGTCCCAAAATGTATTAATGACACTGGAAGAGTCGGAACAAGATGTAACATAAGGATCGTTTCCGTTTTTTTCTATGCAAGATCTAGTTTGACTCACCTAGATGTGTTTTAAGCCATCGTAACAAGTTGGAGGGAACGAAAGCGTCTTATTCATCTGCACTTGATTTCCTTCACACACTATCGTACTGCATACGCAAGAACTTGTAACGGCATTTAAGTTAAGTAATGTGGCATAGCTGCGTTTTAGTCTAGTATTGTAAAAAATAAATAATGTATATCACATAGTTAAGGTAACTTTGTGATTTTTTCTGTTTTAATTTTACAAAATTGCATACGTATTTTTTACTAGTCTAAAAAGCCGTTAAGTATGTTTAACTGCATTTTTGTGTTGTATTCAAGCATAACGGCTTTATAGCGTTGGACAAATACAATATAAATTATAAATAAAGCTTTGTTTAAAAACATTTAAGTGCTTTAACGGCACTATAGCGTACAAAAGTCAGTTAACGGCAATTAAGTAATGAAAAAGCAAAAGAAAATTTCAGCCAAAAGTAACGTAGTAACGTATACCTTAGCTGCTTTTAAGGTGAGTATTGTTATTTAACTGTGTCTAAGCGTTGGAACCATACAAAATAAAAAAATGACATAACGGCATTTTTAGTTTTGGTATCTTAAAAACTAACATAGCTAGAGAAACATGGGTTACACAGATCGATAGATCATTTTTTTCTGATTGTAGTGCCATTTAAATGTCCAAATCGACCTGATGTTGGATAACGGCATTTAAGCTTGCGGACGGCAGTAATATAGTTTTAAATACAAACTTATTATAAACATAAACACCCAGACACAGAACAAAATCTTGTATTCATCGCACAAATATTTGCACTTCGGTGGGAATCGAACCCCTGACCCTCCGCTTCGAAGGCAGACTTACTACCAACTTCCTTTTTTTCTATTGGAATGCTCGTAGCTCGAAAACGCGACATCGTTTCATGGTTGATGTTCCAAAGACACGAACGCAGAGATTTGTGATAAGAACTCTACTTTTGTGATAAAAACATCTAGGCTGTGGAATACGTTGCCTGAGTGGGTTTTCCCGTAGTTTTCCCCGATGGTAACAATCTTTGTGCCTTCAAATCGAGAGTGATCCAATTTCTTCTAAAACACGCTGCATCGTGAACCGCATCGTCGCTTAACATCAGGCGAGATGGCGGTCAAGTGTAAACCTATAAAAGTAAAAAAAGAAACTAAGCCACGAGACCACTTAACAATGTAATACCTAACAGTTAATGCACCCGCACTTGAGTTACATCTCTCACATACTTGAGATAGCACGATTCAAGGAACGAGCCGTGCGTTAACCTACACAATTATCTGTGAGCACTCATTGAATACTAATCATTGAGATTTTAAGTCATGTGATTGTCTTCGGCGATGCTTGTAGTTCATTATTTTTTTATAGAAATGACAGTCTAGCATAAAAAAATATTATGTCTTCCTGGATGTCAATGGCGAGCCTGGTTAGTTTCTACTGTGAACTCTTCAATGTGGCTCACAAAACCACATTTAGTTTTGGAAGTTCTATTGCATGGCACACAGTACAATATAATATATGTATACGCAGACCACCTTCATACTTCTGGGCGTTTCCTACTTTCACAAGAAGAGAGTTAATATCATCACATCTGGATGATTTGATATAAATATTTGGCTTTAAGTTACGGATGGTTTACACGGGTGAACGGCAACTGCCGACTCGGAGCCCCCGGGTTCAAATCCCACATGCACCACCGTCTTTTCGAAGTCATGTCCGTAATGCCGCTAATTTTAAAAAAACGGTGAAGGTAAACGTGAGGAAACCGATATGTACCTAGAATATTTCAAGGTCACGTGTCATCCATCAATCCACACTAGGCCAGCGTGGTGGATTATGGCCTTGACTCTCCCCTTGCGAGATAAAGTCCCGAGCCCCAGCAGTGGGAACATTTAATGAGCCGCTTATGCTAAGCATAGAGTATTTAAAGTTACGGCTGGTCTAGTCGGGAGAACGGCGGCTGCCGATCCGGAGACCCCGGGTTCAAACCCCACAAGCACCGCTGTCTTTTCGAAGTCACGTGCGTAATGCCGCTAAGTTAAAACGGTGAAGGAAAACATCGTGAGGAAACCGACATGTACCTAGAATCTTTCGAAGTCATCCGCCAACCCTCACTGGGCCAGCGTGGTGGATTATGGCCTTAACTCTCTCTTTGCGAGAGAAGGCCCCGAGTCCCAGCAGTGGGAACATTTAGTGGGCTGTTGATGATGATGAGAGTATTTTTTTGGAAAACGTAAGTTACTTTAACATTTGAAACGTAACTAAATAAAGTTTACTATTAAACTTATAGACAGTCAGAACTAAAACATTTACAGTTATATACAAATACTCGTAGAATTTGTTATCGTCGTGTTTAAGTACTACGTAATAAATAGACCATCATGGGGGTGTTTTAACACATTACTAAATCAAACGTTGTAATGGCATTGTTAAAACGTTATTTAGTTCTTATCTGTGTATTAAAAGTTGCACATTCAATTGATGTGCGAAACTATAAATCGTATAAAGATTATAAACTTTATGAAATTTCCGGCGAGAAGAATGGTTTGGAGAAACTAATCAATTATTTCAATAAGAATTTTGTGAGTATATTTGCTACTGTCTTACTAAAAGCCTTATTGGACCTGGCTAAATTTAGTCAATTGGATTTAGCCGCTACTGAATTGAGTAAAATGTACGCCAGTACATTAAGGTAGCATGCTAAATGGAAGCGACGATTGCTTGCTTCTAAACTTGCTACTGAATTCAGTTGACTAACTTTACTATTAAATTTGCTTCTGAATTCAGTCACTAAATTTAGCCAAGTTTAACAAGGTTTTAAATAGGTATTGGCTTTGATATTGCTGTATCTTCACCGTTTTTTTTTCAGTAGCAATATTTTAACAGGCTATGCAGACAACATACTCGTAGCATATTAAAACTGTGCAATAAGTTTACCTGCACATAAGTAACCAACCTGTGGTTTTCTGTAACGGCAGTAGATAACGCTGTTAAAATTTTGCTAATAACAAAAAAAATACGGTTTATTAATTAGCTTGTAATTAAAAGAAAGAGGTCCAATATAGGGAGTAGAATGCGATACTTTCAGCTTCGTATGTCTGGGTTACCTTGTATACGGCACGAATTTTAATTTACATACATAATTCAAAGTGTTTCGCTAATGATTCAGCTATTGTTTAAAAAATGTTAAAAGTTGTCGTTTTATTGTATTAAAGTTTTCAAAACACGTTTGGACATTTGAGAAAACCACTAGTAATTTGGAACAAAACTCGAAGAAACAATGAGATAATTATTAAAACAGTGTTTTAAAAAAACTTTAAGCAGTGGTTTGGTCTCTTCATATTAAAATAGATATATAGTAGGAGCTTACCATCAGGAGCATGCCTTGCTCTTTCCGTCATTCAGTAGAATACAAAAAATATACGACGTAAGTATATTGACTGGAGACTGAATTACCTAATAATCAAAAAAATAAGCCGACTATTATGAATTTTTTTCAGGAAATACCATTTTTCGAGCACATGAGCTCAAAGGCTCACATACTTCTCCCGCCAATACTGGGAACAACTTTAGAAGAAATAGCAGGAATCGGGAATCTCAACACAACACTCCTGATTAATGATTATTCTGAGTAAGTCTTACTTTCAATAACGCCTTTGCATAAACAATACAAAGGCCGACTTCAAATGAGGAAGAGGTTCACAATTCAGTTGTATTTTTTTGTATATAATAATATGTTAGCTCTGCTAATAGTTTTATTTATCCCTCATCAAAATTCATTTTAATAATTATTTTTTTGTTTGGTAGAATATACTTCAGAGGTGGTCCCGTTTAAATTTCAGTGTCTGAATTCAATTTTAAATTAATTTGGTTTCTGTTTTTTTTTTTCGGAGCATATTAATTTATTATTAATTGATAAACGTTTTACTCCTGAATCATGTACAGAAGTAAACAGTTATCGGGATTCACACCATCACACAATCATTGTAAATTCATAACAAACGGTTTGAGCTAACTTTCCTCATACGTACTTACAGGCTTAAAGTGAAATAAGTTGACGGCCTCATGGTCCCTTGAGAGATACAATCTAAAACTTTTCAAGGTCAGAATGAATAGGTAATTTCTAGGTTAACGTGCGTCATCTTCGGTCAAACCGTCACTTACCATCAAGCGAGTTGAGCGTTAACGCGGAGTAACAAAAACATTAAATACGAAAAATAAATATTTTACGTAATTATTAACAATACCAAATAGTTAACATTTTAAAACGTGACATCCTAAAACAAGAAAAGAGGTAGTTTATGCTGTGGTGTTATTGGCGTTTTGCTTACCATTAAGCATCAAACTTGTTTGTATTCTTCACTTCATATAGTAGGATAATTGTGAATGAGAAGCTTGAACAATCTCATATTTTCAGAATACTCTTGGCGGAAAAGGTGTCACCAAGGGGTAATCAGTTCTCTTGGACTTCTTACTACGATGTCGACGATGTGAGTATTTGGAGATAAGCTCTAATAAAGTAAGAGTAGAGTGAGAGAAGAGTGAGTGTAGAGAGAGAGAGTAGAGTGAATGTAGAGTAGAGTGAGTGTAGAGCGAGACTTGAGTGAGAGTATAGTGAGAGTAGAGTATGGCTGATAGTGAAACGACAAATCCCGAAAGATTTCTGAATTTTTCGAAGCATTAAAGTACTACTTTTTGAAAGTCCTGAGCAGCATTCTGGACTATAATACAATTTGCCGTGACCACCAAATAATACCCAAACTTTCACAATTTCAAACTGTCTTAATTTTTAAAAGGAAATAGTTAAAAAATGAATGTAGTGTTAGGGCTCTTTGTAGACTCTGTCTAAGGAAGTATCACAACTTTGGCAGCTATTACCGCCAAGCAGTAATGTGCAAAGATTAAAGTGTTTCCAGATTAGTTACTGGCGCGTGTTTTGTTCGTCTCGTTAGTCTAAATCATAACATATAACAGAGTGTGTGTGTACTTAAGTAACGCACGCAAGAAGTTAATACTTCTATTTTTTTCCTCTTTTCCTCATGGTAAGAAATCTAATTTCAACCAGAGAATAGATCATGTCTTCAACGCATGAAGTTTTAACCTGAAGTTTGTAACAATATCACCAGGCACATGTCCTGCTCGTTTCGTCACTGTATACTATACACAAAAATTGGCAGTCGTAGGAACTGCCGATAGAAGTAAAAACTTATAACTCGGAACTTTGCAAACCCACGCGGCTGAAACTGGAGGGTGTGGCCATGTTCCCGAGTTTAACCGAAGATTTCTTATCACTCCCGAGCGTGACGCTCGAATTCACAGCCCACGATAAATCTGTCTATGGCGCGCCAAAAGAAGTTTTCACTTCAAAAATGTTCGCTGAAATATTGCCCAAACTTGTCCTGGCCCTTACTTCAAAGTGTCGGATTTTCATGACAGCGTGCACACGCACGCTAATTTTGTTCTCTCATATTTTAGCGCCAATAGAAATATAGAGGTAACTTCAATAAATATAACGAGTTTTGTTAAAATAGTTACCATTCCTTTCAGATATACAATTATTTACAAAACACAAGCGCAGCGTACCCGGATTCCACCGAAGTGATAGTAGGGGGAGAGAGCTACGAGGGACGGCAAATAATGGGTCTCAGGATAAACACCCCCACGGGGGAGGAGAAACCTGTTATGTTCATTGAATCAGGTATGTGTTTGGTAAACTCTTGGACGATTTAAGTAATTGATTTGTTTATGTTTTACCTTATCTGAATAAAAAAAAAATCGATCAATTTAAAATTAAATTTTGGGCACTCGGCCTCATTTCATAAGGATCGAGCCAGACTAAGTAATCGAGGTATGTAAACGTTAATTTTATTTTTTTGTTCATTCTGCAAAAACCACCACACTTAAATTAAATGGTACCCCCTCTGAACTATATCATGATCTATCAAACAAAAAAAGAATCATCAAAATTGATTCCCAATTGGCAGGGCTGTAGCGTAACATACATACAAAAAGAAACATACAACAGAATTGTTCTCAATTCGGTTGTATAACACTCCTTCTTTTTTGAAGTCAGTTAAAAAATGAGTTAGTAACGTATAGTAAGTTACAACAACAGCAATTCATAATTTTTTTATCGCGATAAAAGCAGCTTTTATCTTATTCCAAACAATGATCTATCTGAATTTCTAATTATTAATAACTGCACTAAAAATATAATTACAATCAGATTAATTTTACCGTTTTGACGCGATAGAGCAACTTAACAAACGTCGAAACTTGACATTTATAATATTAGTAGGATGCAAGGTACTTACAAAAAAAAACTTTTTTTTTAATTTTCTCTGTCTGTTTATTGCGTCAAATTTCTGAAACAACTGGGCTGATTTGAATAGGACTTTGTTGGCAGATTTTATACGGAGTAATTTAAGGTCCTAACAGAAAATAATGATTTTCAGTAGTTTGGGTAAGGCGTGGGTTACATCGCAGAACGCAGCTAGTATGTGACATTTAAGAATTTTATTTATATATTCTCGTACATTATGCATATGAGATTTTTGACAGTAAGACATATTTCTTTATTTTTCTGTTATTATTGAAGACAGGTTGCATATTTAATGCTATTATTGAACGGTTTTTTTTTCAGGAATTCACGCCAGAGAATGGATCACTCCAGCCACGACGACTTACTTCATAAATGAATTACTGACAAGTGACAACCCCAATATAACAGCCATGAGGGACCAATTCGACTGGCGAATCTTTCCCACAGTCAACCCTGACGGGTATCACTATACCTTCACCAGGGTAAGTTTTAGTAATCTAGCATCTGCCCACGACTTTGTAAAAGTAGACATGTCAACATGGATGTTCCCCTACAATTTATTCAACTTTACAATTTTTCGGTTTAAAAAAGTCTAGCATAGGCTAGGCTTTTCTAGTCTATGTCTATTTTCATCGTTGGCTCCATAACATAAAATGTTGTTAAACAAAAATTTTATCTTTAGTTGGTGGTTGTCTCTAAACCCTTAAAAATCCGTATTTAAAAACCAATAATTCTAATGAACAAATAATCAATATTAACGAATTACTGTTTATCAGGACCGAATGTGGAGAAAAACCCGCTCTCGGTCTACATGGAGATGCTACGGTGCTGATCCCAACCGCAATTGGGATTACAACTGGGGCAGTAAGTATAACCGGTTTACTCAAAAACACATGGAATTACCGCTGTTTTATGAAAAAGATCTGTGGTTGGTCTTAGATAGCCTCTACTGCCTACCGAACTTTGGACTAGTGTAGAAGGTGCAGGACCATGTTATCTTTATTTATTAACAGTTACTATACAATATACACAAACGTAAAGCATACCTACCTAAAAGCATGCAAGAATGATAATCCAAGCATAACTAAAAGATCGAAAGCATTAGATAGCTTGGCGCTTGGCATAGTGTGTACAAAAAATATTAAAAGGAATATTATTGAGATAATAGCGCCCCATTTCGGCTTCGTTATGATAATAACCTGGATTCTGACTGCAGCGCCATTTGCCGGGCTGATTTCTGTATCTAAACCGTCCAAGGCGCCGCCCGCCTAAACGCACACAAAAAATTCATTCAAGTCATTTCAAGTGTCTAGGAGGAGTTCAGTGACATACGTCGTTAGTTTTTTTTACTAGCAAAATTTTTACAGGCTATGTAGCCAACATAGCACATTAAAACTGTGTAATAAGTTTACTCTTAACCTCAATATTGCAGAATTTGTAACTAGTTGAAATTTACAAAAATCCTGCCTAGTGATCAATCAATTATCAATTGATCCTGTTTGAGTATGATCAATTATTGGTCATGTTTGTAAACATGAACACGACGACGCCATTAATACTTAATGAACGGTACCTACGATGGCCGGGGGCCGGGCACACCTGCCTTGCAAAACTACCTTTGTAATACTACTTTTGTAATTGGAATTTTGTTATGTACCTACTGTAAAATTCGTCCATATTTATCAAGCTTGATAGAAATACCTATCGTTTAATTTTCAAGTTATTATTGCTAACTTTTCCTTGATACTTTCTTGGGATTAGGACCGGAAAAATTACATCCAATTTAATTTTTCAATCTTTATACTTATCTTATCAAATCTTAAAAAATTCTGTATTTTTGTAAATTCAACCATTTGAAGTCTATTTACAACGATCACTAATTTAAACAGTTTCTACCTACAGGTAGCTTGTTTTAGTTATTGTTATACACACCACGATACACACACCCCAGATTGGATTTTAACACACTGTTCTGGCCCCTCACTTTGTTTTAAAACTTGTGCAGTGTCTGATTCACGAAAATAAACACGGCATTTTATTTCACTCCCAAAAAAATATCACTGCATCTGTAACGTTTCACTAATATTTTTACTGCACACAAACTATTATCGGCTAACCTTGGCTGCGATCGAAACGTAACTGAAGAAATACAAGTGGTTATTAAATGTGAGGGTAGGCGGGAGCCACGGTCCCGCGGTTGCTGATCTTGACAATGAAGTTAATAACACTGTTACCTACACTACGAAATTCTTGCGTAAATGATGTCAGGGACCATACATAATTTCCGTGAAACTTTTTTTTCATCAGGTTTTCGATTGTTTTTCCGCTTGTTGTGTTCAGTAACCACAGCAGATAACGCTGTTAAAAATTTGCTTGTGAAAAAAAGCAGTGTATACAGTACACACGTACAGTATTACTATATGACGACTTACTATGTGACGATTTACACATTTTGTTTTAAAAATAGTCCGCTACAAAAAAGTGTTTTGTTCAGAATTTAGCATGTAAATTGATAAATAAAAAAACGAAAGTGTCTTTCCCACCATTTTGTTTATTCATACACGATCCAGCGCGTTCATATTTCTGCAATTTTCGGTATTCAAAAATTAATGTATTATCGTGTACGGCGTATTTTATCCCAATTTATTTATTTGTTCTATTCAGACTACGGTACTTCGAACAACCCATGTGATTACCAAGTGTATGCTGGTTCAAAGCCGTTCTCTGAGAAGGAGACCAAGAGTCTGTCGGAGTACATAGGCAGCATAGAGAACTTGCTGGGATATGTGGCCTTCCATTCATATGCACAGACGCTGCTTCTACCGTACTCCGACTCTACGGACCATGTTGACAACTATGATGATTTGGTAAGAATTACTTGTGCGATATTTTATAAGCATTGAATAGGGTTTAGATACTTCTATCTCATAAATAATGTCTTTAATAAAAAATCTGATTTTGATATTAGCGATTGGAAACGTGAGGAGGATCGGGCTGAGTGGCGTATTATAGGAGAAGCCTATGCCCAGCAGTAGTGAACGAATACAAACTGATGATTATGGCGATGACATATAAGACGCAGCGCAGATCCCGTACCATAAAGAACCTATTTTATGTCCTTATTGTAAAACTAATACAGGTTTACACTTTATAGTTTGAAGTTAAGCGATCGACGATGCGGTGTATGATGGAAAGTGCTTACCTAGGTAAGCCTAGAAGAAACCGATTCACTTCAGATTTGAAGACACCAAGTCCCCTATACTGAAGCTTGTGACCTTCTCTACAATAGTCAACGCCTTTCCTCTGATTTACATCACATGGACTAATATATGATAAAACTGAAAGCAGCGTACTAAATTAACGATTAGTTTTTTCGTATGGTTTGGTGAATATGACACAAAAAATGGAATTCCAAACAGCATTTTTTTAAATATGTATAAATAAATTACTTGCTTGTTTTAGGTAAGAATTGGTAAAATGTCGCTGGAGTACGGCAGAGCAGTGAATGGAGAGCAATACGACGGACCTGGTACAGCGGCTGAAATTTTGTGTAAGTTATGTAGTTATTTCAGCTAGCAGCGCAGTTTGTATTCCCGTTCCAAGGGCTTGGGGTGTTTTCGCAAGGAGAGAGTAGTCATAATCCACCATTCCATGTAAAAAAGGGTTGGCAGATGAATCTTGTCATCGAAAATATATATTTCGTATGACACAACATATATCGGTGACAACAAACAAACATTGTAATACGAGGTGAATACAGAGGTGTAGACGGAATACCAAACAACAACCTCGAAATTATGAAATTGGATGTTACAGTTAGGGGAAAATGTTATGGGTTCGCATCACCAGCATGCCATTGGCAAAATAAGGAGGTAGTACTGTTTTTGGTGATAATGATGATTGTGATCATGAACGTTTTTACCGAGTTATAAAGTTTAAAATCATAGTTGCACAAGTTTATGACCATGTCTTTCGTATGCAATCCGTGCACTATTTCCTCAAGGAGATTGCTCTAAGGCAGTCTATTGTATTATCATATTTATAGTAGTTTAACTTTACTGTTAATTATGCTCCTGTATTGTTGCTATAAATAAATAATATTTCTTGTTTTATCTCACTTTGTAGAGTATCTAAATAATCTAGCCATGGTGTATCAGGAGCATGATGATTTATGACCAAAATTTTGTTTCATTACAGACAAGGCATCAGGCGGTAGTATGGACTGGGTTCGAAATGCTCTGGGTACCCCACTTGTTTACACATACGAGCTCCGAGGGGTCTACTTCCACTGGCCAGCGAGTAGGATATCTGAACAAGGGGATGAGGTCACACAGATGATGCTGGGTCTTGTCGCTGGAGCTAGAGAGTTGGGGTATTTTTATTAAGACTTTCTAAGTAGGTGTAATATTAATTTAGTTCTTACATACCATTATTAGTACCTGGGTGACCGAGCTTTGCTCGGTTTAAGCACTGAGTATACTTTGATACCTACAGATAAAGGAATCCCAGTAATAGATTTTCTCAAAATAAAAGAAATAAAGCAAAAAGAACCTGAAAAAAAGGAGATTTACTGTGAAAAGAGAAGCAGGGGTTTCTCGCCATTTGGGCACAATGGGCTCGTAATAAAAATAATCTTTATTATTAATATGAGAAGTAACAGTTATCCTTTTTTACGAAATTTGCGTGGATAGAGATCCGCGCAAATGTATAATAATAACTCTAACTAAGATTGAGTTAAATAAAGAGGAGTCTGAAATTTCGTACATGTAGTTTAATTAAAGGAGTGCATAATTTTTATATTATGCATAAAAATACATAAGGTAAATCAATAATAATATCTGCCGGAACTTAGTTTAAGTAGTTGTATAGAGTAGTGTGGTGTAGTGTTATTCATTGTAATTTAGTTTAGTTATCTGTTTAAAAAAATAACTCTGGTAATTTGAGTAAATAAACCAATTATTGCGTTTTAGATTTTTATTTTTTAATTCTCCCAATTACGTTTTTATCTCATAACTCATAGAACCTGGATGACTGAGCTTTGCTTGATTTTAAACACCGACAAAACGACATTTTCTTAAACTGAAACCTAGCTAGATAGATTTATCGCCCCCAAAACCCCACGCATACTTAATTTCATTAAATATAGCTTCCGAAGCTATTTCAGGACGGACGCTCACCAGCTCTTAAGAGCTCAGATGTAATGCCATCACCTCCAGGCGCCTTGTTGTTCTTAAGCATCGCAAGAGCCATCTCGATTTCGGGAATCATGATGTCCGGTAGCTGATCCGTGAAGCAGCGGGTTACTTTAGCACGTTTGTCGTCTATAGTCCGAGTCTTGGGCTCTGGTGCGTGTGAGAAGTACCTACACTTGTTCGTAGAACGTTTCGGCTTCTACAAGTAGATCTGGCTTTGCTGTAAGAACTCGACCATCAGACGTCGTAAGCTTCGTCAGATGACTCCTTCCCAATTGCTTTGCGTATACTTTCGAACCTCTATTTCGACTAATTACATCTTCTGTCGCTTTGTCGTATGTCGTTTGTCCGTTTGTCGTATAATTGTATTAGCTTCTTTATTGAGAGGGCGAAGTCTGAAGAATCCGCCGACATCTTCCGTCTCTACCTCATCAGATCCACTGTTTCTGCCGAGAGCTTGGGCACCTTAACCACTCGTTTCCGTTGGTGGAACTTCTCTCCTACCTCTCGGACAACAGTCGCAAACTCGTTGATGTATTGATCAACGTCCTCACCTCACAAAAGTACCTACATAAGGGAAAATAAAGTTGTAATTATTTTATTATCACCGGCCTTTCATTAACATGCGCGTTTCCTTACAAAAAGCCATCAAACGCAGTTGAAACTGAGCGTAACTATAGATTTAGTTTACTTAAAGATAATGCCGCTAGTATTTTAATGTAAAGGTCTGCCCACACCTTAACGAACTACAGATACGCAAATCGAGACATTTTATTATCGTAATGTTATTGATGGAATATTTGGATGTTTGTTGCTCAGTCACGGCAGAACAGCTGAATAGCTAGAATTTAGCCCAGACGTCTACTCTTTTTCTACAAAAACGTAGTTTCGAAAAAAACTCGCGACTTTTCTGCTCTCGTTCTACTTCGTTTCGTCCGATACAACATTGTTAGACGTTTAAATGTTCTAAGCTTACTCTAATTAGAGTAGGCTAAGAACATTTAAACAGACAAAACGACGGATCGAATAGTAGAATAGGAGTTGGAAAGTCGCGAGTTTATTTCGAAATTACGTTTTCGTAGAAATAGAGTAGACGTCCTGGAATGGAAATAAGACAACTGCCTTATAAGGCGATCGTGCCGTGCCCAAAGCCTTCGAGATATTTTTTAGATATTTTGGAGTGACGAGACGAGCAGGACGTGTGCCCGATGGTAAGCAACATGCCTGCCACATAACAGCACAGTGACACGCAGCTATTGGAGCATGAAGAGTACAAATCATTACCTAGCACTACACTGCGCTTGTCGCCCAGAGATATAAGACCTTTTATCTCTATGCACTGGAAACATTGCCCTTCAAACTGGAACACAGTAACCTTTGCACATTAGAGTAGGCTTGGCGGTAGAGTAACTGCCAAAGGTGTGGTACTTCTCCAGACTGAATTTGCAAAGAGTCCTACCAGTACTAAACTACAATCTATATCCAGGGAAACTACAATCTCCCCTTCCCCCCCTATTTGCCCGTGTTTCAGAATAACTTCTAATGTAAATGATGCCCGGAAGAATTTCCCCGGTGGATATTCTCACAAGGTCAAGGTACAACAACAAGAAAGTCACGTGGTGAAGGAACCTCCACCTTCAAAAATAATAGTTCACGATCAAACTATGTGCCTTTAAATCAGTTTACATGCTAAGTTAAAAGTAACAAGTGACGTGAATTAAACGTACTGTCGTATTCCACAATGAAAATTTCGATACCGCGATCTAGCGTCACTCCAATTTACTAGTAGCGCCATCTAGAGTAAATTTGACAGAGTATTTTAGCGTCTGCCTTAAAGGTGTGCAATTTCAACGTTGTTACGGAAAAGATAAAGTTCTGATTTGAACCTTCAGTTATTTCAGTATGAACAGTCCAAATTCTGACACTGTCGTAGCACTGTACTACGCTTGTCAGAGATAAACTATGAGTTATTTTTGTAACCGAGTTCAACGGGACGAGGTTTAATTTGTTGCATTCTAATTTCTCTGGAAATGTTCCCTTCAAAACGGAACATAGTAAATGAATGAATGAACTTCAAATGTTTTCCCTTGTATCTACGCTTCAATGTTATCAAAGTTAAAGCCGTATTTGTGAAGTAGAATATGAGTAAGTATAGAGTGTTACGGTGTGTTCGGTTTGATAAAGATACCATTTGAGAAGAACAAGAGATTCTTTAGATTTTTTTAAAATTTATAAATATGTTTCCACTTAACTGGTATGCCGCCTGATGATAAGCTACAATATGGTCCATGACGGAGCTCGATAGCCCAAAAGAAACCAATTGATTTAAGAATTGAAGACACTCAAATTATATCTATGAAGAAACACCCACTCAGTCAAGGTTTGTCTTATACGATGTCGATCCGAAATTGGAGCTAAACCTCTTCGTTCGAGGGTTTGTAACGTCAACCATGATAACCATTATGTAGCTTTCTGGCCTCTTGGCTTAGTTGGTAGAAAGCCTACCTGCGTAGCCCAGGGTCCTGGGTTGGAGTTATGCACTCCAACCCAGTGCAAATATTTGTGTGATGAATCTATTTGTAAAACGTGAATATTGTAGGTCACATAGTAGGTATGTATTTATAATTACAGAAGTACTTATTATATCAACTATCTGGCTTCCATAAATAAATAAAAATAAATAAATATTGGTGGACAATTCACACACAGCACCATCTAACCCCAAACCAGTGCATCCTCACTCGCTCAAGGTCGCGCGGTTTTAGCCTACAGCTAGACCGTCCCTCCCAGGGAATAAGTGCCTGTCGGTTGTCGGACGCACGGCTGAGCGCTCGCGCAACACGTTTCCCGCGCCTATTGTTATTAGATATGTCGACAACCCTCCGCGCTAGACAGGGACAGAGTTACGCGTTAGAAAGAGCGCAAATGTTTATTTGAAAATCGCGACAGGTATTGCGAGCTGAATTGAACTTTGTTGTATCCCAGCAAGAGTCGCTATTTATATAATTGTTTTCGGTAAGTGAGGCTTCTGTACTAATATTTATTCTGTGCCCCAACTAAGCAAAGCTTGTGTGATGGCGGCTAGATAGCTCATATAATACTTATATAGTTTTAAATACATACATATTATGCATAGAAACACCCAGACACAGTGCAAACATTTGAATTCACCACACAAATATTTGCACTGGGTGGGAATCGAACCCACGGCCCAAGTAATAATACTAGCTTTGATTAGTCAGGTGGTGTTGGGTGTAAATTGTTCATTACTAGAGTTATGCGTGTGGTTCTACTCGCGTTTTAAGTGTTTTTGTTTTCACGGAGCCCTCATTTGCTCAAGATTTTTTGACGTGACAACGTCTTATAATTCGATGAAGCCGGCTGCACGCCCGCAAACGCCGTTACCTCGCCGCATGACGTCATGCGACGTTACCTCGCTCTAAGGCGTAGTTGAAGTTGTCACGTTCAACTATCGTCAGTAAACCGACTTTACAGACAACCATTTTTTAATCTATTATAGGTTCACACTTGACCACCATATCGCCATTCTCGCCTGATGTTAAGCGACGATGCGACCTACGATGAAGTAAATAAATAAATAAATATTGGTGGACAATTCACACACAACATCATCTGACCCCAAACTAAGCAAAGCTTGTGTGATGACGGCCAGATAGCTGATATAATACTTATATAGTTTTAAATACATACTTATTATACATAGAAACACCCAGACACAGTGCAAACATTTGAATAACTTATGTTATGCGTTAGAAAATTAGCTATCTGCTAGTGAAAGTCTCGTCATGGACTGATTTTTTAAAGATATAGTTACTAATTACTATCATTTGAGCGTAGTAAAAAGCTGTTAATTTAATATTAAATACCGACTCTCCAATTTTATTTGTGTCTTTAGGTTTATTAGATGCTATTTCTGGAGATTTAGTGTCTTTTCGGTCCAATAGAAAGAAGAGGCAGTGGTATTAGATCACGTAAATCAGCTACACATTCTTTCAAAATGTATTATAGTTAATAAATGCTTAGGGGTGACCCTTGGGCCACCCCTAAGGAAGGAAGGAAGTGAAGGAAAACATCGTGAGGAAACCGACATGTACCTAGAATCTTTCGAAGTCATGTGTCATCCGCCAACCCGCACTGGGCCAGCGTGGTGGATTATGGCCTTAACTCTCTCCATGCGAGAGAAGGCCCCGAGTCCCAGCAGTGGGAACGTTTAGTGGGCTGTTGATAATGTTGATACAATTTCATCAAAATCGGTTCAGCTGTTTAGATCTGAAAGCGTTAACCACTCAATTTGCATTTCTAAATTCATTGCGTTTGTTATTCCAGACTATAATTTGTTTGTGTTTCAAATTTCAACTAGATTCGTTTTGCTGTTCCAACCCTGAATAACAAACATCCAAACTTTGTCATTTTTAACAGTAGGATATAAATATGATACTTATAATTAGAAAAAATTTAACAAAATTGTCTCTGTTTGTCTGTTAGTTGGGGCACACCTCTGTTACAGTTGGGCTTTTTAATAGATTTTTATTGGTAGATGCTGTTATTACAAAGAGCTACATTTAAGCAAAATTTATAAAAAAATATATATTTAAATTTAGGTAAGGCAAGGCAACGCGAGTTGGATCTTGTATTTTATATTTAAGAATTTGGTGAACATTGTTTCTTCTACATTTTGTACTCATGTGATTGTTTGCAGTTATGAGTACTACATAATATTTTTTTTCTTTCTTTGTTGTCACCAAAGACCAGGGTAGACCGGTTGCATCCGACACGGAATTTCATGTCTCGGTCTTTGTCTTATCTGTTTAGCACACGGAGCTAACGTTTAGCATATAACACTCTTCCGGAAGTATATAACACTCTTCGTAGTAGTTTCAGAAACAGATTAAAATGCTGGCTTATCGATCAAACATTTTATAGTTACAGCGAGTTTTTAGAGAGTGATGGTAAGGTTATAATCAAATGGTAAAACAATTAGGTTGTTCATGTAACAAATAAATATATTTATATAGTTTGACACTTATCTGTACGGTAATTGTTATCGTACGGTGAAATGTTCATTTTAAACTTTGAAAATGTAATACTATTTGTATGTTATTTCCTTTGTTTTTTTATTTCATTACATATACAGTACACACGTAAAGTAGAATTATACAAAATATAAACATTTAGAAATTTTGTTTTGAAAATAGTCAGATACAACAGTGTTTTGTTCAGAATTTAGAGATATAAAGAGTTTTCTATAAATAGATAGATAGAAAACTCTTTATTGTGGTACAAAAAATAATAACATTACAGTGAACAACTTATGATCTAGCACCACAAGTGGCAATTATAATTACACAATTAGCACAATTTAGTGTGTAAATTGATTGTTCCGTATAATCGGGCAACATTAAAAATCATAGCGGATCTATGGTTTGACAGCCGGCTGTGAAGTGACGTTGTCGGTTTTTCGCTGGAACGAAAAGGCGCGTTTTCTATATAATCTGGTTTAAAGTGTTAATAATTGTGCGGGAATACGTTATTAACTGTAATATATCGCTACGGGATTAGTGCTGGATTATTAATTGTGAAGTGGCTACTGGATTGGCCCCTTTTCAACCGCTGGACCGGTTGAACTATTGCTGGGACGGGAAGTCTGGAGCTGTCTGGTTTGGTTTCCTTATTCCCGTGTTTCCGTTCCCTATTCCTAACAACCAAACAGGACTTTGGACGACGCCGGGAGCAGTAATTGGGTGAGTAATTTTAGGTACCTTGTTTGCAATTAGGGAGTAACTCTTAAAATCGGTATAACGGCATTTAATTTGTTTTTAATTCTCGCTATGGGCCCCGAGACGGTATTTCTGGCATAAATACTGAAAATTTTTTGGTAGACAGAGCGCGGTTAGCCGTAAATACCCCTTTTTTGTTTTTAGTTTTCTGGGAAAATATATCGGGTAGGCCAGATATTTGGGGGTTCCCAGTTTATAATTTCTCCCCAAACTGTCGGGAAATTAGTATTAAGTGGTATCCGGCTTAATAGGTTGCGGATATAATTGTTGTGACATTGTCCGAACTTTAGGTTTATTTAAAATTTAAATTTAAATTTAAAAAATGGCTTCGGATTTGGCCAACCAGCTCCGGTGGTTTGAATCCTTGCAAGGATTGGTCGGCCGGAGAGACCGGGAGGAGGCGCTGCTAAACAGGGCAGAACAGCTCGACAGGCGCCTGGAGGTCGCTGAGAGGAGCACAGGATTGCTGCGGGATGCAAGGCCGCCTCCACCTGAGGACCAGATGGAGAGGATTGACGCGGACATGCGGCGCATCCTGGATGTGTACGACGAGGTCTCCGAAAGGGTTCGCCAGCTGGAGAGGTCTCGTCAGGGAAGGGCGAGCTCGGGACCCGTCATCAGGGATGCGGGCTCGGGTGTAGTGGGACACCTTCCCACTCTGGACTTGCCCAGGTTTACAGGGAACCTGCGGGAGTGGAGCGGCTTCCGGAGCATGTTCGCCTCTCTCGTAGATTCACGCACGGACTTGACGAGGGCGGAGAAGCTGGCCTATCTCCGCACGTCACTGGAGGGTGAGGCACTCTCCCTGATCCAGCACCTGGAGCTGGACGACGACAACTTCGGCACGGCGATGGAGTTGCTGGATACGAGGTTCCAAAACCCTCGGCTCCTCGCCGACGCTCACGTGTCCCAAATACTGGGGCTGCCGAAGGTGACTGAGAGGTCTCAGTTGAGGCCGCTAATCCTCACGCCCGTGAAGGTGGCGTACAACGCCTTGCGCAGCTTGGGACTGCCAGTGGAACACTGGTCGTTTCTGCTGGTCCACATCCTGCTGGGCAAGGTGCCGCTGGAGTTACGCGCCCGGTTCGAGCGGGAAAGGGGCCTTCACGCAGACCCGAAGGTCTTCCCCACGTTTGAGGAGCTACTTCGGGTCCTGGAGTGGGAGGCGAGGATGGCAGAGTCGGCGCCTCAGGAGGCGCAGCCCGCCGCGTCAGCTCGTGGCCCTGCCGGAACAGGACCGCGACCTACCAATCCCCGCACTCAGGGTGCGGTGAAGCGGACGGCGACGGTGACGAGTGCGTCGGAGCAGGAGTGCCCGAACTGTGGCCAGCTTCACGCGCTGGTGCAGTGTCCGGCCCTGCTTGCGCGGACGACTTCCGAACGACGAGGGATCGTTCGGCGGTTGCGTCGGTGCTACGGGTGCCTGGGGGGTCATTTGTACAATGACTGCCCCACGGCACGGCCGTGTCCTGGGTGTGGGGGACCACACCATCAGCTCTTGTGCGTCAGGAGCGATGGTGCTGGTCGACAGCCCTCAGGGAGGGGGCCCTCCACGGGCGGGGGCGTTCCCACGCAGAGCCACGCATTGTACAACAATGAAGTGGCTACAGCGTGGAGCACACCCCCTCCACCCCAACCCACGGCAGCACCGGGCAGCCCAACAAGGGGCGTCCTACACGCGGCTCGGTCACCGACCTCACAGCCCGCGCGGACGCGGGCGAACTGGAGAGGTGGAAGGGTGATACCGGAGTCACCACGGGGGCCACCTCCCCAGCGTTATCCTTCTCCGCCGCTGGATCCGCGATTAATGCAATGGAGGGCGTACACGCCTCCCCTCCATGAGCATCCGAGGCTGGACTACCACCCGCCCTACTTTCAGTATGGCAGGGCAGCTGGATATGCCCCCCCTCCGATGGCCCTTATGACTCGGCAGCCATACTGGGCTGGGCCCTGTAGTCCGACGGGTTCGGACGGGCCTCGGAGGGATTGACTAGCCTCCGTTCCCTTGGCACAGGATCAACCGGTGGTCCTGCTGCCCACCCTCTGGTTAAGGGTTTGGGGTCCAAGAGGCGACTACGTCCGGATACGAGCGCTCTTGGACACAGGGTCCCAGGGGTGCATTTTAACAACCCGGGTTGCTCATCGCCTGGGCCTGGCTAGGTTTCCGTCACCGACTCCGTTGCGAGGAGTCGGGAACACAGAGGTGCGGTTGGCTGGACAGACCCGCCTCTCCTTCTCGTCCGTACATTCATATTCGGAAAGGATTGCGGTCAGGGCCACCGTCATGGATTCGGTTGTCGGTTGGCTTCCTCAGGCGGACATAGATCCGGATCTTTTGTCCTGTACTAAGGGTCTCAGGTTGGCGGATCCCCGCTTCGGGATGGCGGGTCCGGTAGACCTTTTGTTGGGTTCTGATGTACTGGGTTACATCATGAACGGCAAGCCTAGACTGCTGGATCAGTCTTCGCTGATGGCGCTGCCCACCATCTACGGGAACGCCATTTTGGGAATGGTGGATGAGTGGCACCAGACGAATCAGGCTTCTTTTACGGGAACGGCCCTCGCTCAGATCATGCAGAGGTTCTGGGAGATCGAAGAGCCGCCTACCGTGTCTCGGCTGGATCCCGAGCACGTGGAGTGTGAGAACTTTTATCAGGCTCACACTCGGAGAATGGTTTCTGGGCGATTGGAGACTAGGCTGCCTTTCCGGGATAACCCCCCGCGTCTGGGCCAGTCTCGATCATTGGCCGAGAAAAGGCTCAGGTCCATGGAGCGACGCATGGCTCGAGATCCTGTACTTCGGGAAAAGTACATCGAGTTCATGAGGGAGTATGAGGCACTGGGCCACATGTCTCCAGCTCGTGACGACTGGTCGACCATGGACCACTACTTTTTGCCTCATCACGCTGTTTTGAAAGCGTCGACAGGCAAACTCAGGACGGTGTTCGATGGATCCGCTCCGACTTCGACAGGAGTGTCACTGAACCAGTGCCTCCACGCTGGACCGAAGTTACATCGGGATATTGTAGACATCATCCTGAATTTCCGTAGGCATCAGGTGGTGTTGGGAGCGGACATCCGTATGATGTTCCGACAAACGGTCATACACCCCGAGGACAGGAGGTTCCAGTTGATCCTCTGGCGGGAAAGTCCTCAGGACCCTATGATGGTGTATGAGTTGAACACCAACACCTATGGGTTGAGATCAAGCCCCTTCATTGCAATCCGCTCACTGCTGGAGTTGGCGGAGCAAGAACGGGCTCGGTACCCACGTGCAGCCGCAGTTCTGGAACGCGACCTGTACGTGGACGACGTTTGCACTGGCGCGCAGACGGTGGAGGAAGCTCTGTTGCTCCGGGATGAGCTTACAGAGCTTCTCGCATCTGGAGGCTATGAGCTTCGGAAATGGCTCTCTAACGAACCCAACGTCCTGGCTGGTATCCCGGACGATCACCAGCAGGATCCCGGGCTCTTCGAGGAAGGTGACGATCCGCACGGGATTGCGGTTCTGGGCATGCAGTATCAACCGGTTGCTGACATCTTCACCTTTCGGGTGGCACTGGAAGCCACACGCGCGTGGACAAAACGGACGGTTTTGTCCACCATCGCCAGGATGTTTGATCCAAACGGTTGGATCAGTCCGGTTCTGTTCGCAGCCAAGTGTCTGTTACAGCGACTTTGGACTCTGAAGGTCTCCTGGGACGACCCCCTGGTCGGAGACTCGCTTAACACTTGGCTTCGTTTGATATCTGACCTCGAAACGGTCAATAGAGTGGCGTTGCCCCGTCGCATTCTGCCACCAGGCTGTAGCCGGATCAGCCTGCACGGGTTCTGTGATGCGTCCGAGCAGGGCTATGCCGCATCTGTGTACTTGCGTACAGTTGACGCTGGAGGCCACGTCAATGTCACGCTCTTATTGGGGAAGAGCAAGGTAGCTCCTATCAGGACACGACTCACCATTCCGAAACTGGAATTGAGCGGAGCCACATTACTTGCTCGGCTGCTCAAGCATGTATATCAGGAACTGTCCACCTCGATAGACATCCGGAATGTCTATGCGTGGTCAGACAGTCAGGTCGTGCTTGCCTGGTTGAGAGCAGCCCCTCACACTTTGGAGACCTTTGTGGGAAATCGGGTTTCCCAAATCCAAAACATTGGACTGGACATTGTTTGGAGACATGTCATGGGTGAGTTGAACCCCGCTGACTGTGCTTCGCGCGGCTGTTCCGCGCCGGAGCTAGTTGATCACCCCTTATGGTGGGGTCCGGACTGGCTGCGGGAGCCAGAAGCTTCCTGGCCAGCTCTCGGCGTGGACTCGGAGCGAGCGGAGCTGCCCGGAGTCCGCGTGCATGCGATTGTGGCGGAAGTGCCCCCAGACCCTGACTGGTTGACGGGTCGTTACAGCAAGCTGGATAAGTTGTTGGGGGTAACTAGCTGGATTAAACGCTTCATCCACAACTGTCGTCACCCTCGTCAGAGGAGGAGTGACCAGATCGCCACTGTGGAGGAGCGTCGGAGTTCCTTGCTGCACCTCATTCGGCTGGTGCAGGGTGAGAGGTTTCCGACGGAACTTGAGGCGCTGCGCTGCGGACGCGCTCGCTTGAAGGGTGCGGTCGCCAAGTTGAACCCTTTCACAGGTCAGGATGGTCTTCTGCGCATAGGAGGTCGGCTCCGGAAAGCCAACCTGCCGTACGGCAGCAGGCACCCCCTGTTACTACCGAAAGGAGGTCCTCTGGTGGACCTGCTGATCACCGATCGGCATATCGGTAACGCGCACGCTGGATGTGGCGCGCTTCTCGCTGTGTTGCAGCGTGAATTCTGGATCTTGTCGGCTCGCAGGGCGGTCCGAAAGGTGCTGTTTAGATGTGTCCCTTGTTATTGGCTCAAGGCGTCTACCATGCAGCCCATGATGGGAGATCTTCCTCCGGATAGGATTTCTCCCTCGAGGCCGTTCGACGGGGTCGGAACGGACTTCGCTGGGCCCTTCTCGGTCAAGTCATCGACGTTGCGTAACGCCAAGGTCGTTAAAGCCTACCTGTGCGTCTTTGTGTGTTTGGCCACCAAAGCAGTCCACCTGGAGCTGGTCTCTGCGCTGTCTACGGAGGCCTTTGTCGCGGCGCTGGATCGCTTTGTAGCGCGAAGAGGAGTACCCTCTTTAATACGTTCGGACAATGGCACAAATTATCGAGGGGCGGCGAATTATTTACGCGAAGTTAATATTTTTTTAAATTCTGGTAATAATAGTTTAAGTCTGGCCCTCGCCCAGCGGGGAATCAGCTGGCAATTTAGTGTGCCAGCCTGTCCTCACTGGGGAGGAATTTTTGAGGCTGCGGTGAAGTCTGCTAAAACCCATCTCCGCCGTGTCATCGGGGAGACCGTGTTAACTTGGGAAGAGTTAGTCACGGTACTATGCCGCGTGGAGGCAGTGCTTAATTCCCGTCCTCTCTGTCCAATCTCGCCTGACCCTAACGATCTAGAAGTCTTGACGCCGGGTCACTTCTTGATCGGTCAGCCTTTAACCGCGTTGCCGGAGTATCCCTGGAAGGATGAGCGCCCCGGACGCCTGTCCCGTTTTCAGTTATTGCAGCAAATAAGTCAAGACTTCTGGAGGCGCTGGTCGGCCGAGTACTTGCATCTGTTGCAACAACGGGTAAAATGGACAGATAGGACGGAGGCCCCTCGGGAAGGGGACTTAGTATTATTAAAAGAGGCAAATTTGGCCCCCCTACTCTGGCGTAGGGGACGTATTTTAAAATTGATATCTGGTACTGATGGCACACCCCGCGTGGCGGAGATTCTGGTTTCTGGTTCCAGACTTCAGCGCGCGGTGTCCTCTCTGGCACGCCTGCCTCTTTATTAGATATACGTATTTTTCATGGTTAAAATTTTATTTAATTTTATTGCTATTTTTGGTAAAGGTTTTTTTTTGGTTTGATTTCCACTTTCGGGTCAAAGTTGGGAATTTCGTTTTTATTTGAGGTCTGGATACTGCTAAATACTAGTTACTAAATACTAGTTACTAAATACTTGTTTTCTAAAATTGAACAGGAGTTCAATTGGTCGGGGGTTTTGTTCCGTATAATCGGGCAACATTAAAAATCATAGCGGATCTATGGTTTGACAGCCGGCTGTGAAGTGACGTTGTCGGTTTTTCGCTGGAACGAAAAGGCGCGTTTTCTATATAATCTGGTTTAAAGTGTTAATAATTGTGCGGGAATACGTTATTAACTGTAATATATCGCTACGGGATTAGTGCTGGATTATTAATTGTGAAGTGGCTACTGGATTGGCCCCTTCTCAACCGCTGGACCGGTTGAACTATTGCTGGGACGGGAAGTCTGGAGCTGTCTGGTTTGGTTTCCTTATTCCCGTGTTTCCGTTCCCTATTCCTAACAACCAAACAGGACTTTGGACGACGCCGGGAGCAGTAATTGGGTGAGTAATTTTAGGTACCTTGTTTGCAATTAGGGAGTAACTCTTAAAATCGGTATAACGGCATTTAATTTGTTTTTAATTCTCGCTATGGGCCCCGAGACGGTATTTCTGGCATAAATACTGAACATTGATATTAAAAAAAAACGAAAGTGTCTTTCCCACCATTTTGTTTGTTAATAATTACATACACGATCCAGGGCGTTCATATTTCAGCAATTTTCGGTATTGAAAAATTACTGTATTTTGGCAAATTTTAAATCAATTTATTTCTTTGTTCTATTCAGATTACAGTTCTTCAAACAACCCATGTGATTACCGAGTGTACGCTGGTTCAAAACCTTTCTCTGAGAAGGAGACCAAGAGCCTGTCGGAGTACATAGCCAGTATAGCGAACTTGCTGGGGTATGTGGGCTTCCATTCAGACGAGCAGATGCTGCTTCTACCGTACTCCGACTCTACGGGCCATTTCGACAACTATGATGATTTGGTAAGAATCGTGGGACATCTTGTGAGCTTTTAATAGGGCTTAAATAAAAGATGCTGATTTGGTACCATAAGGAGCCTCTTTTATATATATTTTTTTAAACTTATTAATATAGGTTTACACTTGACCGCCATCTCGCCCAGGCGCGGTCCCAGCTTCGAATTTTGGAGAGGATCACTTGTACGCAGCTTCAGATTTTCACATCCTTCTTGTTGGTGCTTGTGGGCTTTCACTCCAAAATATATAATCAACGCCTCTCCTGTGATTTACTTATGTCATTATCACATTGTCTTCACCGTCAGAGTATAATCTAAAGCGTGAGGTTATAATCTCACTGTAGTTTAGGTTAGGTTGGTTTGATGGTTTGTTATATGACGTCGTTAGTCGTCTCACGGTTTTACCAGTTTTATGGTGACGCATCCGACTATACTAGTATATAGTCTGATAATGATGTTTTTTTTCCGTTAGGTTTGGTAAATATCAGTTTGATGAATATGAAACGAAAAATATAATTATAAACAGACACTACAATTTAATTTATATGTGTAGATGAATTAGGCCCTACCATATAAATATAAATATTGGTTGGCAATTCACACACAACACTATTAGACCCCAAACTAAGCAAATAGACTACAGGCCCGTGAACAAAATTTACGGGTCAAATGAAACACCAGGAGATCTATGTAGGATGATAGAAGGGTATAAAGTAATAAGATTTAGCACTATGCCGTCACTTGTAAGCTGTCCAACTGAGTGTGACTGAAGAGGGGGGGTTCCAATACTCGATCATTTCTCCTTGTCGCATTATTTTTGTACGGCGTTGCGGAATAATAGATTAAAAGAGGTATTGAAACTATAAAAATTATAAATTTTAACTTTTTAATTATTCATCATCATAATCATCAGCATCAGTCGCAAGACGTCTACTGCTGAACAAAAGCCTCCCCCCTAGCTTTCCACAACGAACGGTCCTGCGCAACCTGCAACCAGCGGTTTCCAGCGACCTTTGTGAGGTCATCTGTCCATCTAGTGGGAGGCCGTCCAACACTGCGTCTTCCGGTTCGTGGTCGCCACTCGAGAACCTTTCTTCCCCATTGGTTGTCAGTTCTTCGAGCGATGTGGCCTGCCCATTGCCACTTCAGCTTGCTTACTCGTTGAGCTATGTCGGCCACTTTCGTTCTTTTGCGAATATCTTCATTACGGATTCTGTCGCGCAAAGAGACTCCGAGCATAGCTCTCTCCATAGCTCGCTGTGTGACTTTGAGCTTTGTTATGAGGCCCACAGTTAAGGACCACGTCTCAGTTCCATAAGCCATCACTGGCAACACGCCAGTGTTAAAGACTTTTGTCTTTAGGCATTGGGGTATTTTGGACTCAAAGATGTGTCGAAGTTTCCCGAACGCTGCCAGCCCTCAGAGTCCGTGCGTTAAACGTTGCCAGGTCGAGTCGTTGGGTTTGGTGGCGGGGTGTCTGCCGGAGATTCTTCGCACCCCATGCTCCACCGGAACCAAGGCTGCCACCAGCGCCTGGAATAGCGGAGCCGCCGGGGACTAGGGCCCGTTTCTTTATTGTGTTCTTCATAGGGGGGGTATTTGCCATAGTCACCACGCTTGGCAGGCGGGTTGGTGACCGCGGAGCCAGCCCTTTGCACCGATGACGCCGCTGCCCGTCACCGGTCTGGTCAATTTAGGACTGGCTTTTAAATGGTTATACCGCCATTGGTTCGGTCGTCAGAGCCTCGTTAGTTGGCAGCAGGGTGTACCACACGCAGGAGAGGTTGGCATTTGGGGAAGTTAGATGTTTTGTGCTTCCCCCTTACACCTTTTTAATTATTAATTTGCCGGAAAAATTTACAGAGTACGAGTAATTTACAGAACAAATCAGATCAGATCAGGTCATTTGATTAAGTATGGCATTGGTTCCATACAGTTTCAATACCTCTTCTAATCCATTATTTCGCAATGCCGTACAAAAATTATGCGACAAGGAGAAATGGTAGAGGGTTGCAACCCCCCCTCTTCAATCACACTTAGTTGGACAGCTTACAAGTGACGGCATAGTGCTGAATCTTATTACTTTATACCCTTCTATCATCCTACATAGGTCGCCTGGTGGTTCATTTGACCCGTAAATTTTGCTCAAGGGCCTGTAGTCTAAAAGCTTGTACGATGGCGGACAGATACCTGATATAATACTTAATATAGTTTTAAATACATACTTATTATACATAGAAACACCCAGACACAGTGCAAACATTTGAATTCATCACACAAATATTTGCACATATGAAATGGGAGTTTGTCGTACTGGTCATTTTGATCTAAAATATCTCCTCTTTTTGAAATATCACGCTATTTACGAGTATCAATTTCATCGTGGCACTAGTGCTGCAGAAACGGGTCTAAGAATTAATGATGTGTATAGTGGCAATGTCGCAAAAGAAAGCACAGTGCGTTTTTGATTCCAGCGGTTTTGTTCTGGAAATTTCGACCTGCAGAACAAGCCGCGTGGACGGCCGCAGACCAAAGCTGATAATGAAGAGTTGAATGCTATTCTGAAGTGGATCTATCGCAAACCACGTCCGAGTTAGTTGCAGGCTGGAGTGTTAGTGATAAAACTGTATTAATCCAATTGAAACAAATCGGGAAGGTGAAAAAACTTAAAAGGTGTGTATGAACCTCATGAATTAAGTCGGTTTGCAGCAAACCGACAAACGCGCGTCGACTGCTGTGTTACTTTACTCAACCGACACAATACTGAAGGGATTTTAAAAAGAATCATTACCTGTGATGAAAAATGGATCCTGTACAATATCCGGAAACGTTCATCGCAATGGCTGAACCCTGACGAACTAGCCAAATCCTTTTTTTTTTTTTTTTGTGGGGGAAATTCATTGACGCACCTTCCACCGTGTAGGGACACGGCAGGTGTGTCGGGCTCGACACCACTGAAAGTGGTGCCCCTACCGACTAAAACCCCCACAGGTTTCTTCGGCATGGCAGCAGGTCAGTGTCGCGGGGTCACTTTGCGCACTCCCTTCGACGACTCCAACCCAACGCCAACACTCTTGCGGGCCCGCCTCGCGGGGGGACGGAACCCCCGCTTTTGGCTCCAGTGACGCACCGGAAACCAGCGGCGCGTCACCGCCTCGGGAGAGCCTATCCCTAGGTGGGGTACCGAGTGGCCCTAAACACTCGACGCCCCAGGCTCTCCAAGAGGAGACGGGGTGCGAGCCCGAGTGGCTCGCCCCCGTGTCCGTTTCCTCCTCCGCGGAGGAGCGAGAGGATCCATTTCTCTCTCTCGCTTCTCGGTCTCTCTCCGCGACATGACTGTCTCGCAGAAGGAGACCACCGCTTCCCACGACCTCTCGTTGTCCAGCATCTTAGCTAAGATTATCGGCAGCGAAAGGTCCGCCCCCACGACCGCGGCTAGGGATAGCCGCGGTTCCTCCTCCCCCGGACATGCCTCCAGCACGTGTTGCGCAGTGTCTTCCGTGCAACCGCACCGGTGGCACACCGGGGTTTCCTCCCTTCTGGCGACCCTACACAGGTACCTCCCGAAACAACCATGTCCCGAGAGCACCTGCGTAGTTCGGAATGTGAGAACTCCGTGTTCTCTCTGGGCCCATTCAGGGAGAATGGGCCGGATCGCCTCGAGGAGCCGTTGAGCACCAGCTCCCCTCTGAGTGGGCCCTGAGAGAACTCGCTCCTTCCACCTCACCAGAGCCCTGGCCCTGGCCTCTCTATGCCATCGCACTACCTCCTGTGGTGCGAAGCGGGGTTCTTGCTTTCTCGCACGCACCCGACACTGGTAGACCGAGGACAGAACCTCGGCCTCCAGGCACCATGGAAGCGATCCGGCGAGAGCGCAGGCCACCTCATGTGAGAGTGTGCGGTATCCCCGACATACTCTCACCGCCATGACTCTTTGGGCCGCGTGGAGAAGAGCTTCTTCTGCACGGTTCAACCGACCCGCCCATACGGGAGCACCGTACAGGGCCATGGAGCGCACTACCACCATGTAAAGGTGTCGGCAGCGCCCTCCAGCCCCTCCAATATTAGGCAGGAGACGGCCCAGCGCCGACGCTGCCTGCGTCAACTTGGGGGTAAGTTGACGCAGATGCGCCCCCCAACTCCATTTGCTGTCAAGCACGACACCGAGATACTTCAGTGTGGGCTTGACAGGGATGGTGACTTCGCCCACCACTATGTTGACGCCTGCAGGCGGCGCTCGTCGAGGACCATGAAAACAGATGGCCTCCAATTTGTGGAGCGCCACCTCCAGACCCAAACTCTTGATGCTGGTCACCACGGCTGCCACGCCCGCTGTGGCCAGGGTTGCCGCATCGTGGAAGGTCTGCCCTCTCGCGGTTACCAAAGTGTCGTCAGCGTAACAAATTAAGCTGACGCCACGGAGGTTAGCGCACCTGAGCACCCAGTCGTACCCGAAGTTCCACAGGGATGGCCCAAGAGCAGACCCCTGTGGAACGCCGCGCGACATGGGGCTGACTGTCATACCGTCAACTAGCCAAATCCTGCCCCAACCGAAAATGTATTTAAAAAAAACTAGACTAAAAACTTACTACAAAAAACAATGAAGGAAAAATGAAATGAATTACGGTTTTCAAAAAACAAAAGCAAGACTAAATTGCTGTATAAATTTGAAATTGGAATTCCTAACCAAAGGGGAGATATGAGGCCAAATTGGCCAGTACGACAGAACACCAATTTCGTATCTAAATACATAATAGTATTTGCTCGTTTTAGGTAAAAATTGGTAAATTGTCGCTGGAGTACGGAAAAGCAGTGAACGGAGAGCAATACGACGGACCTGGTACAGCGGCTGAAATTTTGTGTAAGTTACGTAGATATTTAAGGAAGCAGCCTATATTATGTACCTGCTGCAAGGGCTTGGGGTCCTCATAAGGAGAGAGTCATGGTCATAATCCACCACGCCAGCTAAGAACGGGTTGGCAGATTACTCGCCCTCGAAAAATATATATTTCTTAGAACACACTAGTTTCCTCACGATGTTTTCCTTCACAGTTAAAGCCAAATTCGTACATCCGCACCCGCAAAAACACTCAGAGGTGCAGGTTCCCACCTGCACCGAATCTACAACTTCGGTATTATGAAATCGGACATTCCAACTACCACGCCATCCCAGCTTTTATTTTAAACACTTTAACCTACATTACACTACACTTTTACTTTTTTTTTTACTTTAGATCTAGATATTACATATTACGAATCCTACCCAGGGTAAATATTTGAGTGATGAAAATAAAAAAATACTTATTCTGTGTCTGGGTGTTCTTCTGGATATCAAATTTTATCCAGATCTCGTTTGTAGTTTTCGCGTGAAAGTAAACTTTCACGTTTTTATTATCAGTACGAAGTAGTATTTAATTTTATGTATTTATCTGTTGTGACTTTTACAGTAGATACGTGTTATCTCATTTTATTCTTGGATTGTTAAGTGAGTAAAAAATGTTGATACCATTGGGTATCAAAATATCATGATAAATATAATACATATCTATATCTGTGTTTCAATTTGAAAGGTAATGTTTCCAGTAAAGCTACAGAGTATAGAGATGAAACATGTCATATTTCTGGGAGACGAGCGCAGTACAGTGCTACCTAATGATTTGGGCTCTTCATGTTCCAATACCTACGTGTCACTGTTGTGGGCACATGTCCCTTACGTCTCGTCATTTTATGTTATAAAAGAAAAATATAAGTAAACTATGGTCAATATTTTGTTTCGTTACAGACAAGGCATCAGGTGGTAGTATGGACTGGGTTCGAAATACTCTGGGTACCCCTCTAGTTTTCACGTATGAGCTACGAGGGGTCTGCTTCCACTGGCCAGCAAGTAGAATATCTGAACAAGGGGATGAGGTCACACAGATGATGCTGGGGCTTGTGGTTGGAGCCAGGGAGTTGGGGTTTTTTTGAAGGCTTTCTAAGTAGGTGTAATGTTAATTTAGTTTTACCATAACATTATTATTTTATGTCAATGTTGCGGTGGATCTAAAAAGGGATGGCACAACGACCTAGAGAAACACCTTAAAAACTACTTTGACGGGAGACAGACAGAAGACAGGTAGCAGCAGGGTAAGAAGGCCTTTCCTCGTCATTTTTATACAATGGGCTCTTAAGGTGCGTTAACCCCAGCAAAACGAGTTTTTTGTCCAGTTTTCAGAGCTATCTACTCATTAGCCAAAACCAATATCAACTAGTAAAAAAAACATTAAAATTCTACAATTTCTTGGCTTCAAAATGGTAGTTATATTTTTTTGTTATTGGACTTATTGTTTAATTAATCGCCTCACAACGAAACCATGAAAAAATTAAATAATTGTAGTTATCGTGCATCTCCTCGGAAAACCTCCATTATTTTGATTTTGTACTTACACCAACGGATAGACAATTCCATTACGAACATTTTGGTAGAAATATTTTTTTCAAAAGACCAAAATCTGATTTTATAAAGAGTGTATTCTAAAAATTGAGCGTAAAACAGCGGCAAATCCTACTGTTTCTCTCTTGCTCTTTCTTGCGGTGTGCGATAAGGTAAGAAATACTCAATGTCATTTGCTCGGGGTACGCCCTTAATAAAAAGAATCTACGTATTAAGACGAAACGTAATAGTTATGCCCCTTTTTATGAAATTTACACGGATAGAGGAGTGTGAAATTTCGCACATGTAGTTTATAGGAGTGCATAATATATTTTTAAACTATGGATAAAAAATACATTAGGTAAATCAATAATAATACGAGTACTTAGTTTAAGTAGTTTAATAAAGTAGTGTGGTGTATGTAGTGTTATTCATTGTAATTTAGTTTAGTTATCTGTTTAAAAAAATAGCTATGGTAATTTGAGTAAATAAACCAGTTATTGCGTTATAGATTTTTATTTGTTAACTCTCCCAATTACGTTGTTATCTGTAAAGTCATACAACCTGGATAACCGTTTACATAAAATACGTTTTCTAAAAATGAAACCTAGCTAGACCGGTTTATCGCCCCAAAACTATTTTTTTTATTATTATTAAAAATTAAGGATGCATGAATACTTAATTTCACGAAAATTGCTCGTTTACAAGTAAAATAGTTTTGCTTTCAAAAACTTAGTATACTGGTACTAAAAAAGCTTGAAATGTGTGCGCCAAAATGTGCCTTGGTAACATAGACATTTTTAAATGTAGGTTTACATTTTTATTTGTATTTATAATGACACTGTTTATTTTCTGAAACAAGTTAAATTATCGAAGTCCATATATAATTAATGTGGTGCAAAAAACATTGTTACTTTTTTAAACAATAAAAGGTTTGCACTCCTCCATCATTTCACTTTCGACATGAAGACACCAAGATTGTAGCTATCTGAAAAAACACACTCAGGCAACGCATTATAAAAGTGGAGTCATACTTCTTCGTTGGATTCCTTGCAACATTAACCATGAAACAAAGTCACTTTTTCAAAATGCGAACTCCTTGAAATCTGTTTAAAGTTGTTCACTGCACTGGTATTATTAATTATAGTTTAAGATTGTACTCTTAAATCTGTATTTTTATCTCCGGAAAACTATGGAAAATGAAACTACGCGGTTAAAACTACGGGACAATTCTAGTGAAAATAAATACTAGTTTTAACTTTGAAATCTTGTTGATTGCTGAAAAATAAATAATTATTATTCGACATTCATAGATTGACTTGTACGGTTTGCCAGGAAAGATCAAAGGTAGAATTCACTAATTCCTTTTACCTACAGGCGATTGAACTACCAAAGTGAACTTAACCAATTTCGCCAGCTTTTAGGTGTATTAACGGGCTTTTTACTCAAGAGAGCCCTTCAACACCTTCACAGCTAATAATTTATTTACATCTTATTGAAAATTCGCCGAAACTCAAGTTTTGTTTACTTGCCGACGGAGTGCTCGGTTATTACTCGCGCGTGAGGCGCTTTCAAATATTGCTGTTTGAAAAGGATGCTCCGTTTGTTGGTTTTAACCGAATTCAAATAAGGAATAGGTTCTCTATTTTGTTTTTGTTTTTATTTGTAACCTTGTAATTTTTAGGGTTCCGTGAAACGTAAAAACGGAACCCTTATAGATTCGTCATGTCTGTCTGTCCGTCCGTATGTCACAGCCACTTTTTGCCGAAACTATGAAAACTACACTATTGAAACTTGGTAAGTAGATGTATTCTGTAAACGGCATTAAGATTTGAACATAAAAATTAAAAAAAAAGAAAAATTAGGGTTGCCCCCCATACTGAGAACTGAAACACAAATTATTTTTTTCATCAAACCTACACGTGTGGGTGTCTATCGATAGGTATTCAAAAATGATGTTGAGGTTTTTAAAATAATTTTCGTCTACACTGAATAATTTGCGCGAGAGACACTTCCAAAGTGGTAAAATGTGCCCCCCCCCCCCCCTCTAACTTCTAAAGTAAGAGAATGAAAAATCAAAAAAAAATATATAATGTACATTACCATGTAAACTACCAACGAAAATTAGCTTGAACTCGATCGGATTAGTAGTTTTTTTTTTAGTACGTCATAAATACACTATTATTAAAACTTCTATCAAAGTTACTAGCTCCGTGGTTACAACGAACTACAAGAACTATGTATATTATGTTACTTGCTGCAACGGAACCCTTCATGGGCGAGTTCAACTCGCACTTGGCCACTTATATAGGTCTATGGGTACTTGAAAAATTTTTTTTGGCTATTTGGCAAGTATGAGAATAGACAGTATTCTTCTCTTCCAAAATAACTTGCCCGATAGGAATGTACTGTGAACAATCTGTTCTCTGTACTTATTTTTCATATTCAGTGCAGGTATGCTCTATGCACTCTTCATTTTAACTGCTATTTTATCTTAAACAAGCTGTCCGTTCCGGTTTTACTCGGGTAATATCATTGTATAATAAAACAGATCATTTGCTATAAAAATATAGCGACACACAGATATAAACTGAGCTATAACTATCCTATCTGACTTTCCATGCATCAGGATAGAATTTTAAATTTCAAACACGCATATGTGACGTAAAATAAATATTAGCATATATTAGCATACGTAAAACGTTTTTAATTTTAACATTTACACCACAATACGTATACGATGGAGCTATATAAATATAGCTCCATCTAGATACATAAAAATCCAATGTAGATGTAAAATTATAATATAAGTATCAGCTATCTGGCCGCCATAGCACAAACTTTGCTTAGTTTGGGGTCATATGGTATTGTGTGTGAATTGTTCATCAATATTTATTTATATAGTGAGAAGTCCTAATAGACAGGCCGACAGTTTTCTGTCAAAACATTTAATATGAGGCGCCATCTGTTTGAGATTAATGAAACCTACGACTTATAACAACAATCGACATTAGTAACAATCTTTGAGGATCTGTCTGTTGTCTGAGTTGGTCTGAGTTGGTTGTGATTTGGTCTGAGGTAACAGTTTGTAATAATAACAGTAATGTTTCCAGGTAAATTACAGTGCTTTAAGATATACTTCATATCTTTGATCTCTGGGTGATGAGCGCAGTGCAGTGCTAGGTAATGATTTGGACTTTTCATGGTCCAATAATAGCTGCGTGTCATTGTACTGTTATGTGGCAGGCATGTTGCTTACCATCAGGCACATGACTTGCTCGTCTCGTCACTATATACGATAACAAAAAAACAGTTTATTGTAATTTATTATCATAAGTTATAATTATCACTAGTAAACAAATTATGTATTATTGATCGAAACAAAAACAAATATATTTCTCAAGTTGAACTAAATTAAACATAAATGGTAATTTTTGTGAATATCGGTTGTCTTGAGGAGTTCACTGGGAACAAACCAGAGATTGCAAACCGGGCCCCGCCGGGCTTTATGCCCTGCCTGTTAAGGTACAGATTACATTGGCAACATAAATTAGCAGACGGCTGTCAGCGAGCAGTCTGCTAATTTGTGTTGCCAATGTAATCTATATCTTAACACGCATGACATAAAGCCCATATTTGAGTGTATTTTATTGGTCGGGTGTTAGCGGAGTCGTATGAGTGGGCGCTCACCTTATATTTTTCACTATCTTTCCCCTTTTGCTCCAATTTCCATTGTTAATCGAAATGTCGTTATTTTTTAATTAACATTTTAAACAATTATATCACCGTTCATTGACGTCGAATAATTTACGTGGAGTAATGCGTCATTTTGAAATTTAAATCGGTTTATAATTTGTGTCAGAATAATGTTTTCGAAGTCGGCTAATAATTAATAAAATGTCATAACAACGGTATAGTGTAGGCGGTAAAGTGTCATTGATGGTTCCGGTCGCCCACAATCGTTATTTATTGAATTTTCGCTTTATTTAGTTGGTTACCAAACCCAATTTGATTTGGTTCTTTTTATTAATAAAATAACCAAGCCTCAAGTTTGGGTATATATAGGTAGATGCCAACAGATAAAATTGAAAAAAAGGTCCGTTTTGTCATTTGAATAAGATCCTAAAATGTAACTTTAAAAAACCTAAAAAAAACAAAAAAGGTATTAATGTATTACATTAAGCGCTATCCTTAAATATGTATTTTACTTGACATTAAAACTTGTCCCACTTTAGAAATTTTATTTAAATCGGGCCTTTCCGGTTTCTCTAGGGCAGCCTTTCTCAAAGTGGGCGACAACGCCCCCTTGTGGCCCCTTATAGTAAAAGTTTCGTTTAGAATGAATGTTTAATACCCGCTATATTAATTAATAGCTTACAATGATTAATGTATGCAATTTGAAGTTATAGTGGTTTTAAACTACATAATTATTTAAATCCATGGGGGTTCGGGGCGCGCTAAAAAAATAATATTTTCTCAAACTGGGCAGTGGACAAAATAAGCTTGGGAACCCCTGCTTGGGTAAAATTTTATGTAAAATACGCCCATAAATTGAGATACTATCCTCTCTCTCAATCTGTAACAAAACACATATAAATACAAGCTTTCGTGAATATATTTGGACTTGATGAAGAGTACAATTGCAACAAACATCATAAATTTTTGTATAGTGAGACTTTGTGTCAGTTTTTATTTTTTTATAACAAATTGATAATATGAAAAACGTAGAATATTTTTTTAATAAGAAATTATATATTACTCCTTACAAAATGAATCCCCGAATAACCCACCCCGAACTGCTCCCGGTGCAAAGGTGCCCATGACACTCGCCGCGTTCCCACGTTGAATATCAATGGCAATATTTTTATTTCGCAAAGAATCTGTGATTAACAATTCTAAAAGAAACACGTAGAATAATTCCGTTTCGTAACAGTAGCCAGCAGTTTCCTCCCATTTAACTCAGCAGGCAATGTTGTCGCTCCATAGGGAAAATCTGTTTTCACCGCGTCTGTCGTTTATGGCCGCCACCTATGCATTAGGGACAGCATGCATTTTACATTAGATTCGGGAGTGCGAAATACGGTAGAACTATGTGAAAACCTGTACTCAACGACAATGCTGTTGGGTTGAGTGAAATAAAATTTAGTTTTCTCACAAGAACCGACTTCAATTTAATAATAAACTGATACGCACTAAATTTCATATTTTTTGAAAAATCAACAAATCACTTTCGTTAAATGAAATATTGAGGTGTTTGAGGTAAGCAAATCTGATATTTTGTTGATATTTAAAAAATCACTACACTTGTTTCGATAAAATTTATATGGGAATACTTCTGAAGTATGTATGAACTGCCAAACAAAAAAATCATCATTAAAATGTATTTATTCCCTTTCGGTGGAGCTATCGGAATTGAAAGAAGTTTTTGAAGTGAAAACTTCTTTTGATGCGCCATAGACAGATTTTTCGTGGGTTGTGATTTGAATTCTAGCGTCACGCTGCGGAAGAATAAGAATTCTTCGGGTAAACACGGGACCATGGCCATTAGCCATCTAGAAATGCATTAGGATTTTCCATTGGACATCTAGAAATGCGTCAGTATTTCTAGATCTTCTTTGGGGTTTGAAATCTTATTTCAAACCCCACACGCATCACTGTCTTTTCGAAGTTACGTGCGTAATGCCGCTAACTTAAAACGATGAAGGAAAACAGCGTGAGGAAACCGACATGTACCTAGAATCTTTCGAAGTCATGTGTCATCCGCCAACCCGCACTGGGCCAGCGTGGTGGATTATGGCCTTAACTCTCTCCTTGCGAGAGAAGGCCCCGAGTACCAGCAGTGGGAACGTTTAGTGGGCTGTTGATGATGATGATGATGTTATTTACAATATGGTCTTGCTTACGAATAATTATTTCATAAAAAAACAGTCAAACACATACAAAAGAAACAATAGTAAACTTATCCGACGCGTGTGTGGTGATGATCATTTCGAAATCATTTTAACTTTGACAATAACTTTGAATGTTAGCACTTGCAATATTATTTATATCAAAATAGAATATATTTACTACATATTAAAATTAATAATAAATAAATAAATATTGGTGGACATCACACACAACACCATCAGACCCCAAACTAAGCAAAGCTTGTACTATGGCGGCCAGATAGCTGATATAATACTTATATAATTTTAAATACATACTGTAGTGGGTGATGATGGCGAATAATAGAGAATACACACGGAACGGTGATTTATTAATGCCCAAACAAAAAGAAATCCGGAAACAACGCGGAGGGAAGAGATGTCGTAGTATGGCCAGGCAGCTGTCCGATACTGTGACTCGTAGTAGGTACTCTGTAGACGTGGTATAGGGCCAGGCAGCTGTCCGCTATATACGTTAGAGGAGCCTACGAATGGATACCGCAATGGACGACACACTGGATGTATGTAGATTGCTGGTTAACAAACGTTAGCGTGTTCTAATTCTACCGTAACGCCATCTATTGACGTTTGCCGGAACTTCACTATTGGATGCTTCTGTTACAGTCTCCCCCTCTGGCTCCGACGACGACCCGACGAGAGAGCCAGTTCTAGATAGCAACAAATGTTCACAGTCAAATGTAAGATGACTACGATGATGTACGCAAGACTAAGATCAATAGTTGAACTCTTGATAGTGTTGCAAATCTCTATTTATTCTCCCCCTACACCAAAACTGCTCCGATTGCATGATTACTGGCATCAGTTTTTATTATGAAAGGGCGTCATTAGCTTCAGCCAATGTTGGGGTCTAAATTTATATCTGGGAACAAATTTTCAGAATGCGGCGACAGCATTATGTCTATTGTATCGATCGATCTACAAGCATCATCGTACAGCGATTCCATTACGGGATCATGTCCATCAAAGAGAAGTTTCCTTTTTTTTAGCATCTGGGGCAAGACATCCTTCATATTTATTCGCCGTCGCAGAACCTTCTGGCAAATTTGGTTGCATTGTTGGTTTTACTTGATCTGTGCGGCTATTAAAAATTACGAAGTCTTCCTTAAACAGTTCGTATGTGGTATCTTCTCCTTCGAAATGCCACGTGAATTGTGCGAGATTCAACACCATGCCAGCATCCTGTATGAATCCTACTCCTAGAAGCGTACGATTTTCTTCCTTTCCAGGCAAGACTAAGAAAGTGGTCGTAATGGTCTTATTTTCCAATGTGACAGAAGCTTTTGTAGTTAGTACCCATTCTCGCTTTTTTACACCATCTGCCAATGCGAAATTTACTAGTACTCTCTCAAACGTATGACCCTTTTCCTTTAGTCTCTGGTACAAGGAATGCGAAGCGATGCTTGATTTTGCACACGTGTCAACGTAAGCAGATCCTGTTACGCCTTCAATTTTGGGAAATATGACCGGTCTGGCTCTAGCGTCAGTTGACACGTTGACTGAGCAAAATCCAATGTCCGCATTAGCAAAACTCTTTGATTTGTTGCATGTATCGCAGTTGGCTCTGTATACATTTGGAGCACCACATCCATAGCATGTGACCTTTGGAGTAGATGTGACAGTGCGTAAACATTGCACGTCTTCTTTCTTGCTGTCTTGCTCTATGCTTTGTTTGTATTTTAACTTTCTACAATCAGCCATCAGATGTCCTGGTTTACGACAGAAGGTACAGCGCACTTTAGATTTTTTTGATTCAGAAGTAGCAGATGAATCAATTAATGTGTCTTCTGATTTGTTATCTTTCTGCTCACTGAAATTTCCCTTCTTCTCAAAAATAATATCTTCAACTCCTCGTGCAGCCGAAATGAGGTCGTAAAAGTTGTGCACTGTATCTCGAGGAATTTTTTCTCGTACGTTCAGATGCAGCAATCCAAAAATCATGTCCAACTGTTGTACCTCTGTCAATTTTGGTTGCGGTAATTGTGCAAACAACATTCTTTTCTGGTGTATAAATGCTTCTGTGACGGTTTTCGCTTCTTGCTTCTTGGACATTATTTCCTGATATATGACGTATGCAGGTTTTTTGGGGCCAAAAGCATGTCGAATAGCGCTTTCAAAATCGTCCCATGTGTTTACGGTGTCTTTTACTCCTTGCCACCATGTTCCAGCTTCTTCTTTGAGTAGTAGGGGTAAACCGTCAAGAGCATCGGAGTCCTTTATTTTTTCAAGGCGTTTGTACACACGAACTGCAGATAAAAAGTTTTCTACAGCCTTAGTACATCTTTCACCATAATACAAAGCAGTGCAGGAGGCAAATGAACGACTACGGCCCGTTGATGACAGTGTAGTGATAAGTGTTTCAAACTGTTCTTCGGAAAATGTTACAGCCATTTTTGCTTTGGCTTGACACGTTCTTCTTGGTCTTGCAAGTAATTGTTTCTTAGTTTTCAACACTTGGGCTTGACTTTGACGACGTCCTTCTTTCTTCCTTAGTTTTTTCTAGTGTTTCAGTTCTTTCAGACATTAAAGTACCGGTGCGTCTCTATTATTACACGTTGGGCGTCAGTTGTAGTGGGTGATGATGGCGAATAATAGAGAATACACACGGAACGGTGATTTATTAATGCCCAAACAAAAAGAAATCCGGAAACAACGCGGAGGGAAGAGATGTCGTAGTATGGCCAGGCAGCTGTCCGATACTGTGACTCGTAGTAGGTACTCTGTAGACGTGGTATAGGGCCAGGCAGCTGTCCGCTATATACGTTAGAGGAGCCTACGAATGGATACCGCAATGGACGACACACTGGATGTATGTAGATTGCTGGTTAACAAACGTTAGCGTGTTCTAATTCTACCGTAACGCCATCTATTGACGTTTGCCGGAACTTCACTATTGGATGCTTCTGTTACAATACTTATTATACATAGAAACACCCAGACACAGTGCAAACATTTGAATTCATCACACAAATATTTGCACTGGGTGGGGATCGAAGCCACGACCCTCGGCTTCGCAGGCAGAGCTACTTACTACCCACTAAGCCACGAGGCCAGTCTGAATAAAAGGTAGAATACCTAAATACGGGGGGTTCTAGAATTGTACAAACTTAGTGTACTTTGCTAAGTACACTGCCAACCAATTTAAGGGTTAAGAATCTTTCACTCTCAATTGGAGGACAAAGTAAAACAAAAAATAATTTTGTGGAATTTGGTTCAACAGATTTCCGAAACAAATCGCTATAGTGTGGCGCTGTTGAGTTTATTGATCGAATAGTTTTTATTCTGTCTACCTACTAACATGAGGGTATTTACTATATATACTACATTTAGTAGTGGTAGGACTTAGCAGAGTCCGCCTGGGGAAGTACCACACCTTTGTTAGTTATTCTACCGCCAAGCAGTAATGTGCAAAAATTACTGTGTTCCGGTTTGAAAATAAATGTTTCCAGTGAAATTATAGGGCTTAGAGATATAACATCTTAGATCTCTGGGTGACGAGCGCAGTGCAATGCTAGGTAATGATTTGGACTCTTCATGTTCCAATAGCTGCGTGTCACTGTGCTGTTATGTGGCAGGCATTTTGCTTAACATCAGGCAAATGTATTGCTCGTCTTGCCACTCTTTATTTTAAAAAAAATACTACATTATTTTGTATTATTGATTTCTTCAAGGAGTATAGCACAGTATAGCTATTTTCAAAATGCATCAATAGCTGTCAAAACAAATCTCAATTTCACTCGAAGGTGTTGCTGTTTTTTTTGTGTCTGTGGTCTTGGGTTTATTGTTGCCGTCTCCTTATTTTCGCTTGAAATGAAAGAGAGAGCAATAGAAAAGCTATAACCGTTTTAATTCAGTGATAGAAAGGCGGAGAAAAGTCGGCAAAGCATCGTCAACGCTTTTGATTTACAGATGTACATAAGCGATAGTTACCGCTTATAGCCATCTTAGCTTGGTGGTTTGGTAGTGGGTGGTAGTGGCACTTTCTACCTGAAAATCTAAATTGAGGGATTCATTTTGCCCCGCTACTCACTAGTCTGTGAGTCTACTCAATGGTCTACACCTTTTGACGTGACAACGTCTTATAAATTGGTTTGCCGGGTGACACTTCAAGAAACTGCGTTACGCTCCGCTCACGTTATGCGCTCACAATGAGAGCGAGTGAGAGGGACGCGTGCCTTTCACTTTTTATGTCTGTCTCTCTCGCTCTTAGGCGGACTAACCATGCCCGAGTCGCCGATTTGCTTTTACCACTCAAAGTCGTTGTCACGTAAAACTTTCGCCCGTATACCGACTTTACAGGCAACCAATTTTTTTTGTTTTTTTTTCTAATTTTTATTAGTTTACACTTGACCGCCATCTCTCCTGATGTGAGCGACGATGCGGTCTACGATGGAGCGTGTTTACCTAGAAAAAGAAAACCGATTCACTCTCGATTTGAAGACACAAAGATTGTAACTATCGGGGAAAACCCACTCAGGCAACGTATTCCACAGCCTTGACGTTCTTATCACATCTGTGTCTGGGTACTTTAGGAGAGTTATGTGACAAGTTTTTTCAGCTTGCACCAAATAATAATTTCGGAATGTTAGGGATAGCTATCAGCTTGTTTGCCACTATTTATACATAAAAGCATACTTTCGTCACTCTTCATTAAAAAAAAAAAATGGCAGTCATAGGAACTGCCGATAGAAGTGAAAACTGTTTTCACTTTTAATTGAATTGTCTAATTTTTTTATCACCTTGTTAGAAGACAGAACATTTGTTAAACCATCGTAGGTCTATGTACATTCACATAATTTCACCACCGCCAGCTAAATCGATGGTTGCGCCATCTAGTTTTATATCAACGTAATTATACAGAATATTGCAACTCTTTACTGTTTCTGTTGCCCTGGTACTGGTACCTTGGGGCAAACGCAACTCTTTTATATTTCTGTTGTCCTGGTATCTGGAGATAAACGCTGGGCTGTTGGAGGTAGGTAATCGAAACTCTTTACTGTTTCTGTTACCCTGGTACCTACCTGGCCGTTTTTACCGAGTTTACCCGAAGATTTCATATCCGATCCGATCCGATCCGATCCATTATCATATCCAAGCGTGACGATTGATGAATCCATTTCACAGCCCACGAAAATTCTGTCTATAGCACGCCTAAAGAAGTTTTCACTTCAAAAAGAAGATAAAGTTGTCCTAGAAAAAGTACGTAATCAAGCCGAAGTAAATGAATGCCCTTTCTAATCAAGATAACGGAGACACGCGAATATTTAATCAAGTCTGGTAATTAGGCTCGTACGTACCTAACCTAGGATAACGAGGTACTGGAACAATCAGTCAGTGATTGAGTTTTTAGAAACTAATACCCCGTTTACATTATTCCAGTCCAGTGACCGAATCCAGCGCTGGATTGCTTACTGGAATAATGGAAACCGGCACTGGAAAGCATCTATCCAGTGCCAATGCATTCCAGTGCCGGTTTACATTATTCCAGTAAGCAATCCAGCGCTGGATTCGACCGCTGGACTGGAATCATGTAAACGGAGTATAAAACGATACTCTCTATTTTATCAGGTTTGCGCTTGACTGCCTCTTCGCCTGATGTCAAGGAACATAGTTGTCTCAGACACAGTGCAGTTAGAATAAACCAATTTACTCTTGACTTGATTATTCTTAATATATATAAATCTCCTGTCACGATGTTTGTCCGCGATGGATTCCTAAACTACTTAACCGATTTTAAATTAAATTGGCACACTGTGAGCAGTCTGGTACAACTTGAGAGATAGGATAGTTTTTATTTCGATTAATAGTCTTTAAATGACAATATCCGAGCGCAGCCGGAAAGGGCCGCTAGTTCCTATATCTATATATATAATAAAAAAATATAATTTAAAAACTCAAAACCCGACTGCGTAAAAAGTGAACCAAACTACGTACTCGCATACTAAAAAAACTGAAAAGAATAAAACAAGCATTTAGATTTCTGGTGGTCTATAATTCTATAATATGTTATTGTATTAATACTATTGAAATATATACAATATTTTGTAATAAAAGAACATTACAACTGAAGAGTCGGGATCCATTATTATTCGACATACAATCTAATTGTTCAATGGATTCGATATTATTATTGGACATACAATGTAATTGTTCAATGGATCCCGACTGTTCAGTTGTAATGTTCTTTTATTACAAAATATTGTATATATTTCAATAGTATTAATACAATAACATATTATAGAATTCTAGACCACCAGAAATCTAAATGCTTGTTTTATTCTTTTCAGTTTTTTTTAGTATGCGAGTACGTAGTTTGGTTCACTTTTTACGCAGTCGGGTTTTTGAGTTTTTATATTATATTTTTTTATTCTATACTTTTTAGTTATGAACAATGTATTGAATGTTAATATGCTCAACATAATAATATGCATCTTTTGGTTGTTGACCAAATGTCTTCGTTTCTACTGATATAATATGTAGGATTTTCTACTGCATGTAATTCATATTTATAGTTTTGTGTTAGTATAGGTTTTCGATTGACGTTGAGTACCTACTAAATCGTTTGAAGTTGAAGATGGGCGACCGAGGCGGAGCAATCCGAGAGCGGTTCCGTGTTCCCACTATCAGCGGCAGAGTTGAAACCCCATGGAGTTTTATTAGTAGATAGGGGCACCATATCCATACATGATATAGAGTGCAACATAACCAGGCTGTCTCCCGGGCGGGGCGGTAGGGTACCTATGCGTAAATACATTTCCTGCACGTACGAAAAAAAGGTAGTCCAATATACCTACTAGCATAGATCGTAGAACCCAAAATGGGCCCCATCCCAAACTTCACGGCGCACGCAATCTTGTCAACGTTGGGAAGAGTGAGCTCACTCTTTCCATTCTAGTCGTTTGCAGGACGCGGTGGACGCCGGACGTTTTTACCTATCATTATTCGGTATCAACAACCAAAATAAGTAGAACCATAGCAAATCTCGCCGCTAGCGATTATAGAGGTCAAGTAGATTGGTTGATTGTAAACCACTTACGATACATACACACACTTACAGAGACGCAGTTTATTACCAATTTCAAGGTGCTCAGGGCACATCTATTGATTTATATCGATGCCTACTAGATACATTAGTATATAATGTCCATCCACATTCACACGTACACTTAGTTATACGAAGTTTTCTGCTACCTAAAAACCTATAAATGTGAGAATGGTTGTTACTCAACTTTAAATCGATATACATCCTAAACGATCAGTCAAATCGAAAAAAATGGAGAGAAAGCTAAACATTATTTTTAAATATCTATTCAACGATACCCCTTTTGACATATTTTGGTGATTTTCATTTTTTTTATTTGGACAATATGGCGTCCTGAATCCGCCATATTGGACTTACACTAATGACATGTCTTTAGTGTCACTCGCCAGATTAAGAGGAATCGATTGACGTGTGAATCATAAAAATCGGCCCAGGCGTTTGGTCTGTATAGTGCCTCAAAGGAACATACAAACATACATACATACATACATACATACATACATACATACATACATAGACTGTTAAACACATTACCACTCCTTTGCGTCGCGCAGTCGGGTAAAAATCAATGCCACTTTTCGTTGTTATTGAACTCTTCCTAAACGGCTGGACCGATTTGAATGTTTTTTTTTGTATATGTTTGGTTAGGGCCCTGGAAGGTTTAGATTCACAAATCAGCCCGGCAGATGGCGCTGCAGTTGATATCTAGGTTATTATTCGAGCGAAGCCGGAGCGGGCCGCTAGTAGATTATAATAATTAGGGATTGCCCATTGAGGCAAAGCTTTTCACAGCCTAGACTTTTTTATTTCGAAAATTCAGTGAATCGTTTCGTTCGAATCTTTGGAATATCAGCCATGAGACGATGTCTTATTTTTAAGCTACAACCAGTCTGATATAAAACAAAACAAGTTGATATTATATCATACGCATCAGCTGCAGACTCTTGGAAATGCATTCGACGAAAGACCGACCAATTTGTATTTTTTCGGCTAAGCTCAAGGCTCTGAAATGTCTGAGCTCTGAAAGGTGTGAGCGGGACCTACATACTTATGAGCCTTCGTACTAACTCACTCACTCTCTATTACACTTCTATTCTCAATAACCTTGAATGTGGAAGCCTAATTAGCGAAACGATCCATTCATATAATATTTCATTTCCTAACGTAACGTTGAGCTTCATCTGTGTGTGGTGCGCAAATGAAGTTTTTACTTCAAAAAAATTCAATCATCCCCATGATTGTCAACAAAAGAGAAATCTTCTAACGTGAGATTTAAGTATTATACAACACTTTTGTTGCACAATACGTCACCTGTATACGTGTAGTGCTTCAGCTGTCAGTGACGTGAATACACAAGATGTCACCTGTCAAATAGGGTCAACTTCAAATTCTACTTTGTTTTGATCTCCATTCGGTAATGTTACCGGAATTTCGCCAGTGTTCAGCGTCTGATCACTGGCATAGTCCTCTGAAGTGTATTTAGTAGAACAGGTAGGAGTCAGAAAGTGTCCAACAGGCACGACCCGCTTCAATGCTCCGCTACCTCCTGATATTCCATAAGATGTTCCCCTGTCAAAACTACTCAACGCAACACAGTACCGACAGAAGTGAAAACTAGAAAAATTACATGTGGAAATAAACAGAGGTGTTAGTAACGGTAACGGTGACACAAGAACAATTGTTTTTCCCAACTCAAAACTGCCCAACACACGTAAAGAAATCATTAAATATCTAACTTTAATTTAATAAACCCGACTGCTAAATTATATCAACAGAAAAACGAACATGTGTAATACAATCTTTCTTCTTATATATAAAATTCTCGTGTCACAGTGTTTGTTTCCTTACTCCTCCGAAACGGCTTTACTGATTTTTACCAAATTTTATATGCATATTCAATAGGTCTGAGAATCGGCTACTAGCTATTTTTCATACCCCTAAGTGACAAGGGTTGTTCACCCCAATTTTTTTTTAATTTTCGGTCAATTTTTTTTTGTTTTTATTTTTTTATAATGTGGCGTTAAAAATACACACAACCCTAAATTTTTACCCTTTTATCACCAACCCCTATTTTTTAATAGCCATTTTAGTAATTTAATCATTTTTCATCCCGCTCGATAACTGATCAATTAAAGTCTTTTTTGTCATCATGTAATAGTTTGCCATATAAATTATAACATCATGTAATAATTTATATGGCAAAACAACGTTTGCGGGGTCAGCTAGTATACTATCTAAGGACACTTGGGTGACTGAGACGATTCTAACGACGTGAATGTCTCAAAATCCATTCAGCCGTTTGGAAGATATATGGGAATAAAGAAATTTACAAACATACGAGATACGCGCGATAAACATAACGCTTTTTTCAGTCGGGTACAAAACTTAATATTCTAAATCACGACTCAAAGACCGTAGGAAAGATCCAACAGCTTAAAACTGTAGTTACTAAAACAACAATAATTAAAGTTCCAAATCAAGGCACGCACCATTAAGGTCTAGGTACCGAGATAATATCCATGTACCTCAATCCGTCAACAAAGTTTTATTGGAACCCAAAACTGAATATGAAAGTGGAGTCTCCAAGTTGGGTTATTTCATTTACACGCCCTCTGTTTAACTTAGATCGTTAGTTTTAATCAAGCGGTGACGTATGTGGAATAGAGAAGGGGAATGTATCTACTCGCTTGAGTTTACGGAAGTTAGCGAGCTTGGAGTGATGATATAAGTTGAAAGCACAAGATTCTTTCGATGATCGTGGTGTAGGGGAGACCGGGGATTCAATGAACAGAGACGAGTATTAAAGATGTGAAAAAAAACCTAGTTGTGAAAATTGTCATAGCAGCACAAGTGATGTCACCAAAGAGTTTACATAATACTACGTATAGAGTTAGAACAAACGCTTTACACCGAAAGCACGGGTCTGTTCCCTCTTGCGGAAGTGTCATACTTTTGTCGCGGCACACCAAACATGCACCTCATCTGTTTTCGATTGGTACAAAGGGACCGTGTGGAAAAACCTGATATATTTACTTATTTTTTATTTAAGGGTGTAACCGATAACCGTACGACTCGGTAATCAATACCCACGATACATTGATCCAAGTTTGTATGAGTATATCATGTGATTGAAACTGAATTCAGTCATATTTTAAACTAGCTGAACCCTGCGCACGTTGCTACGCTATCTATCGAAAATTGGTCGTACCAATTAAAATTTTGAACAAATTTGGTTTAAGTGATGTCATAATTTTATTAGTTTTTGTATGGCAGTGTTTCGAATATTTTGGAAAAGTTTTTGAAATCCTTTAACGGCAAATCACTTGCTATCCCTGGAATGTGCCCCCACGCCGTCGCTGTGCAATTTGAAACTCATTAATCCCGCTCAGTGTACCGTGGGAGTTGTGTAATGTGCGTCTGATTTGGTCAGCTGAAATATTTTTTTCACACTATAGGTTATTTTGATTTACGGGTTGAATACTTAATTTTGTCTAACGTTTTTATTAATATCCTAACTGGATAAGTAACTATTCGTAACAACTAAAATATTAATTTTGTTGATTCTCCCCCGGTCTACCCAAACAAGTGACAAATTCAGTATTTTGTTTGAAGCAATGGTTTAAATTCGGTTATGGAAATATAATAATTTATTCGTAGCGCAACGCTAACAAATTTGTGAGATGGTTAAAGAGTGAGATGGTCTTTCGAATGTGAAATAACACTTTGCATACATTTCGTTGCCGCCACACGGCGAAAACATTCACACTACGATATTTGCACTATTTTACATTAACAATGATTTGAAATATAATCAATATATATCAAAATATAGTCAATATTTTGAGAAAATATGCTCGATAAATATAGAGTAGGTTAGGTTGAGTATTATAATGAAGGCTCACTAGAGTTGAGAATTTTTTTTCCTACTCCAAAAATGCCTTCTTATGACTCCTGACGCTGTTTGTGCATACTTTCTCTCCTGACATACGTACGTAGAGTGCTCTGCCGTGACATAATATCATCTTACATACGAGCCCACTAAATATCCTTACTGTTGGAACTCGGGGCCTTCTCTCGTAAGGAGACTTTGGAGAGTCTAGGCCATAATCCACCATGCTGGCAATCTGCCGCCTAACTAAATCGTGGAATTTGAACCCAGGGTTTCGGATCGACTGTCGCAGTTACTCCCTTGAGTGGATTATCCGTGACCACAGAAATCTAAATAATAAGGTAATTTAGATTTCTGTGGCCGTGACATAGGTACATATTTACATATGTACCTATTCTACCTATTAGAATAAGATCTCAGGGCCGCCAGACGTCACGTATTTTCTCATGAATGAAATGTGGACGATTGAGTAGAGTTAGGAACACATGCTTACTCGCTAACTTGCTTAGACGGCAAATTTTGAGATTTGGGGTAATGAAGGTAAATACAAACATTACTTACTCCACGTATTTTCTAATAAGTGATTTTAACGTATGTTGTAGGCAATATCCTTAAATATGAGAATTTAAGTGAAGTTAAGTTATTATTAAGAACCAAGTAAAAGATATCTACTTATCGCAGTCATCACCCAGTTGAAGCTGTTACTATATTTAAAATCACATTAAATATTTATGTATTATATCGTAAACTCATTGTTATATGTATTAGTATATTTTTATGTACGTAAGTATATATGTATTGGGTAGTTAATTATTATTTAAGTAGGTATGTTATAGTATTATTTAGTAATTTAGTTTTTATTTCTGTTTTATTTTATAATTGTGGATGTCTATAATATAAGTATCAACCACTACTTTTTTGTGCTTCCCCTCCTCCATACTTTCAAATCTCTCATTCCATCCTATAGTTGCCTGGAAGAGATCGCTTTTAGTGATAAGGTCGCCAATTGCTACTTTATTTTGTTTTGTTTTAAGTGACTTTTGTTTATTTATTTTTTTAGTTAAGTGCAATAAAGAGTTAATCTATCTATCTATCTATCTATTTTGGAGTTTTTAAGCATGTGTTAAGCAAAACGGCCGACGGAAAGTGTCTAGAAGTAGGGGCGTAAGTAATAGTAAAGTAAGTAATGTTTGTATGTACCTTCATTACCCCATATCTCAAAATTGGCCGTCTAAGCAAGTTAGCGAGTAAGCATGTGTTCTTAGTACGTACTAACTCTACTCAATCGTCCACATTTCATTCATGAGAAAATACGTGACGTCTGGCAGCTCTGGGATCTTGGACTATATATTATCATCTTCATCATCATCATCATCAGCCGCAAGACGTCCACTGCTAAACAAAGGCCTCCCCCTAGATTTCCACAACGAACGGTCCCGCGCAAACTGCAACCAGCGATTTCCAGCGACCTTTGTGAGGTCATCTGTCCATCTAGTTCTAGTGGGAGGCCGTCCAACATTGCGTCTTTCGGTTCGTGGTCGCCACTCGAGAGTGGCGACCACGGACCTTTCTTCCCCATCGGTTGTCAGTTCTTTGAGCGATGTGGCCTGCCCATTGCCACTTCAGCTTGCTTACTCTTTGAGCTATGTCGGCCACTTTCATTCTTTTGGGAAAATCCTCATTACGGATTCTGTCGCGCAAAGAGACTCCGAGCATAGCTCTCTTCATAGCTCGCTGAGTGACTTTGAGCTTTGTTACGAGGCCCACAGTTAAGGACCATGTCTCAGTTCCATAAGCCATCACTGGCAACCCGCACTGGTTAAAGACTTTTGTCTTATTATTATCATCTTAGCTGGATAGAAATAAGATAAGTAGTATTTAATGGCAATTCAAATAAAAGCAAGACAAGACACAGATTTCCTCTTGTATGGGGTACCTTTGGGATGTATCGGCTAAACATCAGCTGGAGGCTCTGGAACCGATCGAGAGACGTGTCAAAAGACTCATAAGCAACGACACTCTTGTGTAAAAAAGACTTCAAAGTCTCGAACACCGCCGCAAAATTATCTTATCGGGTTTTTATTGTTCATTTTTATATTTACCTTGGCCTTTTTTCTATCGGACTGATTGTAGTTCTTAAAAGCGAGATCGGTTCATGTTTTATGTACTAAAGACATGAAGAGGTATGACTTTACCTACTTTTGTGATAGGAATGTCTAATATATTTAAGTTAGTGGTACTGCCCAGGCGAGAGTCTTATCTCTACAAACAATTATTGAATGTTTTTAGGGTTCCGTAAAACGTAAAAACGGAACCCTTATAGATTCGTCATGTCTGTCTGTCTGTCTGTCTGTCTGTCTGTCTGTCTGTCCGTCCGTATGTCACAGCCACTTTTTGCCGAAACTATGAAAACTACACTGTTGAAACTTGGTAAGTAGATGTATTCTGTGAACCGCATTAAGATTTTTACAAAAGTTTTTTAAAAAAACAAAAATTAGGGGTGCCCCCCATACTGAGAACTGAAGCTCAAAAATTTTTTTTTCATCAAACCTACACGTGTGGGGTTTCTATCGATAGGTCTTAAAAAATGATGTTGAGGTTTCTAATATAATTTTTGTCTACACTGAATAACATGCGCGAGAGACGCTTCCAAAGTGGTAAAATGTGTGTCCCCCCCCCTCTAACTTCTAAAGTAAGAGAATGAAAAATCTAAAAAAAATATATGATGTAGATTACCATGTAAACTACCAACGAAAATTAGTTTGAACTCGATCTGATGAGTAGTTTTTTTTAGTACGTCATAAACACACTATCATTAAAACTTCGATCAAAGTTACAACGAACTACAAGAACTATGTGTACTATGTATATTATGTTACTTGCTGGAACGGAACCCTTCATGGGCGAGTCCAACTCGCACTTGGCTACTTTATTTATTTTATCATCGATCAAACAGCCAAAGTTATTGAAAGGAACTTTATTCTGACCTATTTTCTGAATAAGAATTTGAAATATTCAGAGCAACCGGCGAAGTTGACGTTATATTTTTATGAGAATATGAACAGATATTAACGGCATCTCACTAGTGTTTCATTATTTCCTTCCCTTTAGTATCAGCATCACGAAGCGGCGATAAATAAACAAGACATTTTTACAAATATTATTAAAGGAAATGCGTATTTATCATTCGAAGAGAAGAGAAGTATTAACAGAAAACTGGGTTAAGAAGACTACCTGTACATATTAAAATTGGCGTGCCAATTGCACCATTTTGAAAAACCATTCCGATTGGTTGATCAACACAACGCGTGGCACTAATAATACCACCAAGCATGATAAGCACGTTTTCGACCGGTAGTAAACTTCACCACTTCGATTATCTATATAAATTGAGATGTTAAAAAAATTGACTGAAATTTGCGAAATCGGATTTTTATCGGATACAGTTTGGAAAGTGTGCGACTGCTCTGTATGATCTAATACTATATATTATGCCATTTTTCTATCGAACTGGTCGTAGCTAGAAAAAGTGACATCGTTTTTAAGGTTAATGTTCCAAACACTCGAACGAAGAGAGTTTTAATTCTACTTTCGTGAGTTTAATACATTTATTTACATTTATTTTAACTTTTACGTATACTGTAAAACCATCATTTTTGACCCGTTATTACGGACTGCTGAGCATAGGCCGCTCTTCTTTATCATTTGTATCGATCCTGTGCTAGTCTTACCCATGAATGGCCCGCGACTATTTTAATATCATCGATCCATCTAGCTGGAGGAGAAAGCTTCTCTTGCGCTGGAAGCAATCGGCTTTGATTATACACTTGTGACAATTATACAATCAAAGGCAATTGGACGTCTTTCCGTATCGTCCTAGCACTATAACATACCAGGGTCACAGTCATGTACCTACGAAGAGTGGCATCGGGATTTTTTCCAGAGATTCCTAGCACTCTCACTCAGCCGGGACCCAGGACCACTGAGTCTGGAATACGGGCACAGAATAAATATTAGTACAGAAGCCTCACTTACCAAAAACAATTATATAAATAGCGACTCTTGCTGGGACACAACAAAGTTCAATTCAGCTCGCATTAGCGCTCAATATCTGTCGCGATTTCATACTGTCTCTTCTAAAGCGTAACTCTGTCCCTGTCTAGCGCGGAGGGTTTACGACATATCTAATAACAATATGCGCGGGAAACGTTTTGCGCGAGCGCTCAGCCGTGCGTCCGGCAACCGACTGTCACTTGTTTCCTGGAAGGAACGGTCTAGCGGTAGGCTAAAACGGCGCGACCTTGAGCGAGTGAGGATGCACTGATACGGGGTCACTGGGGTCTGGGGACCGAGCTATTTCCATACAGATCGCGTTACATAAAAAGAACGCTAGAACAAAGTGGAAGGGGTGTGTTTGCGCATGGGTACACTCGCGTACTAAACTACTTAGCCTATGGTTTTATTTTTTAACTAGCCTTTTGCTTGTGGCTTTGTATATTGGTTACAGTAGGTACATTGAAAAACATATTAGATATTCTAAAACATAAATCGCCTACTGTGCAGCTTGACCGTCAGCGTTCTTTTCACGTGACTTGATCTGTACTTGCAATTTTGAAGAGATTGGCGGTGATAAAACGCGACTTTGGCCACGTCAAGATACACTGTCTTGACGAGTTTGTCTTTGTCTTCCCGTAAATGCATAAAAGTAAATATACATTTCCTAAAGTATTTTGGGCACATTAACTGTACTGTCATGGGAAGATATGTTGTTTACCATCAGGCACATGCCCTGTTTGTCTCGCCACTCTATACTGTTTGTATATTATGAATACATTCGAGCAAGCGTCAGTGCGCGGTGCTTTTTGGTCCTAATGTTTAATTGTTGTGTTTTATGTACATTTGGCTTCTAATACTTTCAATATTGTCATTGTATTTACCTACATAATAAATAACTTTTAACGCTCAATTTTAAAGATTTCAATAGAAGTAATGTACAATTTTTAAGAACTGTCTTAAACAACTACGGTTTCAATATTGAGCACTCTCAGCTACTTTGCAAACTAAAGTTAGATTAGTTCCGATATGCTCTAGATCCCAATGTGGCTTGGAGCATAATAGCTTTGTAAAATGTCTTATAATAGAGGTTAGATAACCAGAGGCCGATTTTTAACAAAACTTGGATAGTGTGCTTTTTTGTGTATTAGAATAAGTATAAGTAATATTTTAGTGTTTTAAATTTACGTAGTTTTATGTTTAAAAAAGTTTTTTACCCACTATGTCACAAATATGTCTAATATAGGTATAGTAAAAAAAACGGAAATGGTACCATTGATGCGTTATTTTTTTATTGTAAGAACTGTATTATTGAGCAGTTTTAAATAAATACATTCGATAGTTTTGTCGTGAGAGTAAGAGGAAAATATATTAACCTAAATATAAAGAAAGAAGAGGTTTGACTCTACTGTTATACTTAACCGTCTTAGCAGTGGAATGCGTTGCCTGAGTGGGTTTTTATCAATAGTTACATTCCTGGTGTCTTCATATCGACAGTGAATCGGTTTCTTATTGGTAGAGGCGCTCCAAATAAATCTAAAAAGTACCTTATTATTTAGATTCCTGCGACACACTCCATGGTACATGGTGCATCGTCGCTTTCAATCTAGATTACTTTGATTTGCAGAAAAATAACAGTAACGGGGTACGTGGGTAAGACCACGTCACTTCTATTTTCTGTAAATTTTCGATCAATCCAAGATATATCTCGTAGTATAAAGTAATAAAGTCAAGTATTGCACCCAATCGAGCTGTTTATACGTTTCCAATATGGCCGCTCAAAGGGCCACTAATGCAGATAATTTGGCAACCACGCCGGCAATAATTAGTTAATTCAGCGACGTTATGAGGTCACTCGGCTGCCAGATATTGGGAATGAAATATGAACTCAATACAGTACCATTACTGAGTTCACATTCGTACCTAGTTATTAGTTTGTATACAAGAATTGGTGTTAACGAAAGCTGAGTTGCTTGTTGAGACATTATACAGGGTTACTGGTATCAACCTGCATCCTTTTAAGTGGATGTTAAGTACATTAAATATGTCAACTTTTGTTGAGCACTTTTTAAAAATTCGTTTTTTTTCCTATACAAAGAAATAAAAGTTTATTTTCCCGGTCTAAAAGCATCGAACGTAACAAGAGCGCGTGTGCTTTTTAACGCTCGATAAATTATGTGCGGAAGTAAATAAATACAAGAAAACCGCAAAACAGTGTTAGAAAGGGTAACAAACACTTTTTTTGTAAATTGAGTTTTCACGAAAGTTGTAAAACAAAAGTTGTTTGTACAGAACATGTCCTTAAACGGATGTAGGCTGATTACCAGTAACCCTGTATATACCAAAGAAGTTTGTGTGTGGGAAAATTAGTAAAAAGATTTATTTAAACAAAAATGTTTTGCTGATCTGATCTACAATATTTATTCAAAAATTACGCTAGCCATAAAAATATGAACTTTTCGATTGTTACGACGTCCAATTGACTCAAAGTGTTATAACTATGTTTATAGAACTACATGAAATATACCTAGTAAAAACTAAGATATTACATAAAATTGTATTAACAATTTATTACATAATGGGTACTTGTAAAAAACTGGATTTGTTTTGTCTAATTTACAGTGGGGATACGGGCAATCGTGTCTTGCCAGTGTCCCCGCTGTTTTAATTTACATTTACAACGGCGACATTAAAGATAAGCAAATAGCATATCACTAGCAAAGCTAGCTCTAGCACTATGTAGGTAATTGGTGAAAATATCTACTGACAGATTCTGAGGTAACAGCTGTCAAATCTATCTAGATTCTGAGGAAAGTCGTTAATATTACCTGCGAGGTTGACAAAGCCCTCTTTAGTACAAAAAATATAGTAGCGGTTGAATGTACATAAAAGCGGTCCTGCAACTCAGCTGCCAAGACATGGGTGGAGAAACCTGAGGGGTTTTAGTTGGTAGGGGCACCGTTCTAGGGGGTATCTAGTCCGACATACCCGCCTTGTCCCAGCATGACGTCGGATGCGCTAGATGCGCTATGGTAAATGTACGAGTATTTACCCCACGGCTGCCGCTATATAAATATATATACGTCGTCTTTAGTCATACATCATGTACCTGGTGTATACTATAGTATGCTATATACTAAAAACTACGTATTTATTATAAACCGGGAGGCGAAATCGTTTGAAACTGATTTAAGAGTAATATTCGTGACTTTAAATTATTAAAATCTGTTATAATATTTTCCGATTCAACTTTTTAATTCAATTCTGTGGAGTGCATTCGGAGTCGAATTAAACAATTCACCACTGCCCAATTGAGATCGTGAATTCCGGCCGCGATACGAATTTTCCGTTTACCGGCTGTAAATATGAAAAATGGTAGTTGTATAACAAGATATTGAAGTGACATAAACGTGCAAATATACTCGTAGGTATCTCCATATTTTTTTCTTAAATCTATACTAATATAAAGCTGAAGAGTTTGTTGTTTGAACGCAAGAATTTCGGGAACTACTGATCCGAATTTTAAGATTCTTTCTCTATTGGATAATACATTTATCGAGGAAATCTATAGGCTATTTAACATTACGCTACCATTAAAAAAAGCGGAGCATTAATGAAAAATGTAACAAAAACGGGAAAAATATTGCTTTTTGAGAGCTTTCGTTTCGTGACATCATGTGTCTATCTTTTAAAGGTTGCGTCACTAGAACCTAAGGTAACCGAATTAGAACCGATTTGAATTTGTACGACCAATTTTCGCTAGATGGCGTAGCAACGCGTGCACGGTTCAGCTAGTTAAATTGATAAAGATCTCATCAGTCGTCGATACGGGTTGACATCAACGGTTACATACTTGGTGTCCATTACATCAAGAGTAAATCGATTTTGTCTAGGTAAGCACATTCTATCAAAGACCGCATTATCGTTTAACATCAGGCGAGACGCCGGTCATGGGTAAACTTAAAATAATAGTTAAAAAAAAACAGCGCAGTGTCACGCAACTATTGGGAACAAGAATAATAGGTCATGCCATCCAAGTCTTTGCACTGCATTACACGGCGCTGGCCACTCAGAGATATTTAACTATTTATCTCTTCTCTTTATAATTACTTTGAACACGCTCTGCTTTCATAAAAAATAGAATAAGATTAGCATAATCTTAGTCCTTTACAATGTTACCAGTCTTCGTACATCATTTAGATTCCAAGCCCAACCTGTCCATTGCCAATCCGAACAGACATCTACAATTGAATGCTAATTTATGGAAACTCCCTAATACACGATATACAATTGTGGTAACTCGACCTACAGGACTGATCGGTCCCGCCCTCTCATAAATATGGAAATGAGAGATTCCATCTATTATTCTAACGTCATTCTAGTGTGAAATTTACCGAATTTTCTCTATGGAGTTTGACGGCAGATTAATCGTAGCTACTGTAGCGGCAATTTGAATACGGGTTATCATAACTCATGCATATTCCTCAGTCATGGCTTAGTTGTGAAGTTTAAAATTATTGGGTTTGTAACAATATGGGTTTTGTAGTATCAACGTAGAGAGTAGGAACTCACTGAATATATCATCTGTATGTATTGTCATATTTTTTTAGGTTGTGTTCAAGTGGGTTTCACATACATGTCAGGACATAGATTAGAATTCACGAAACTAACTAAAAATCATTGAACTCCCAAATATAGCTGCATATAGCGGATATATGTTTGAGCTTTTTGATGTCGAAACTTTCAAACCACGGGCATCGAGTTCCAAGTGCACTTACAAAGATATAAGTACTTATATATGTGATCGTCTTTATGATGCACTGTGCACTCACTCGTGATAAAAAACAGTCATATTTTTGCTCAGCGCAACATTTTGGGCACAACTCCCACAGGTGCTTATCGATCTTTAAACTAAAGTTTGTGTATACGTCGGTCGTAGCCAACTGGCTTAATCAGCCATTAAATCAACAGCCTAGCCTCCTTACTTAACAGCGCCGTTTAACCAGCTTCCTGAATTATATTCAGTCACTTGATCAAACAACTCGGCAAATAACTTGGATCAAATGACATGTATTGTAATTACTTACCTCTCCTATTTTTTTTTAACTTTTATAGGTTTACACTTGACCACCATCTCGCCTGATCTTAAGCGCGGTCTACGAATGTTCAATTTAGTTCTCCTTTCTGCCAAAACTTCCCAAACTGTCAAAATGGCGTTGGCAAACAACAATTTTTTTTTTCTAAATCTACCTTTTTTGTAGAAGTAGGTTTACGCACCGTCTGCTGCACAGGGACACTGCAGGTATTTCAGACTTGACGTCGCTTAAACTCCCCCTACTGACGAATCCCCATAGGTTTTGACATGGCAGGGTTTGACTCTCGGGATCACTTCTCCCTTTCGACCAACGACCCTGACCCACCGCCACCGGCCTTTACGGGCCCGCTTCACGGGACGACTGAAAACCCGCATTTGGCTCCAGCGTGTGTCCAATGCTTGTCTTAGATTGAAATCAATACCGATAGATAAAGTGATCAAAATCACTGTAGGGCCGTTCAAAGTCAGTAAGCAATTTGAGTTAAAAGAATAATTGCAATTCGGCACGTAATTCATTCCGATCGTGGAATTTCTCAATTTCTCTGAACCTCTTCATAAAAATGGACGTAACTTAAATCAAGTAGCTCTCATAAGGTAGCTCTTCAGGGGCAGTCATGCGTGGCAATCAGTGTCCAGATGGACAAACAAAATGTAATTTTCAACTGAATTCGATATTTTGATATTACGCTGAGAGTCAGTACATGTAGAGATAATAGATTAGTAGTGTTAGTGATCTACTGTGTTGTGTTAGTGATAGTGATAGTGTCAACCGTTGGGGCAGACATATTCCAAAGTAAAGGCTGACTTGAAAAGGCAAACAAGACGCCCTGAAACTTGATAATATACGAGTATGTTAAAAAGCAAGCAGTAGTTGGAGAAAAACAGCCGTGGATAAAGCTGAGTGGCGTATCAAAGTAGATGCTTATGTCCGGCAGGCAGTGGGCTAGGATACGGTGATGATGTTGTTTTCTGCTGGGTATTATAAGTATTCTATTATAGGTACACATGGCATAAAACTATGGCATAAAACTCACATAAAAATCGTCACTCAAAACAACGACTATAACAAAATTTTAAAATGAATACTGACGTTAATTCTATTATCTATTAATTGGGTTTCTCACGTGGTTGATTTAGCATGGATTTAAGTTTCAGCCGCGTCCGGTGTCTTTTAAAGGTTTCATTTAATCAAACTCGCCCGTGCAATTTTCTTGAAAAAGGCCACCGGATGCAACTGAAACTAAAGTCAGACTGGGCCGACCACAACACTAACCTATTTGAACTTAAATAGCCCCAATCACTGCGCTGTGATTGTCATCCGGAGAAATGTATTTGTATGTATTTCCCTTCAAATTGGAGCACAGTTAGTCTTTGCTTCCTGCTTTCCTGCTTGGCGGTAAAATTACTAGCAAAGATGTGGCACTATAGAAGGCTAACACAATTACGAATGGCATATCAAGCTGAAGTTTGGGTTGATGGATAGTCCATTAACCCAAACTTTAGCATGATATAGTAGAGTCGAGAGTAATACCTACCAAGTAGTCGTACACACCAAATTAGTATTAGGTATGTACCTATCTCGCAAAATTTTGATTGGATCTTTTAGAACAGTTCCATTTTTTTTACATTTTCATTGATTGGCAACTAAAATTTGTCCATACTGATGAGTATAACAGTACTCTTTCGACACAGTACGGACTGTACTCTTATGAGTCAGTACGGACGTTATGCGTAACCTTGTAATATGCCTTAGGCGGGTTTATTACCGGAATGGTGGAAGGGACTCCTGTTTGTCCACATTTGTCATTTTAGAACTCTCCAACAAAGTCAAACACAGACTTGCTGTGTAGAATTTATATCATCCGTCTTCTGAACTTGAGCCTATTGTTCTGCTGCAAAGTTTGCTTAGGATGTAATTTTGCTCTCTTAATTTTATTACACCATTTATTTTCAATTGTTTTTTATGTTCTCAATTTATTGCGTAAAATCGGTTTGAAATAATCAAACGCAGGAGCTTACCATTATTTTACAGAACCTGTGACATAAGTTCGATTTCGATCTTGATCTTGCCTCTGCTCAAAATCGAAATCGACCTCCAATCGATTTATTTCTGCAATTCAACGAGCTCAGGTGCTTATCTTAACCTACGACTTATTCTACTAGACGCAGAGTCGACTGGGACTGCGCTCGACCAATCACAGCGCAGCTTGTGGCACGGCGTCTTTTTGTCTATTAAATTTAAGATAAACAGTATAATATATTTTTTTAACTGATCCACGAATACTTATATAAATGTGTTTGTGTAACAAAAAAAACAAGTACTAAGCTTTTGAGATCATCACATTACATAATTATTTATAAGAATCTAAATACGTAAAGATAAAACACTTAACATGTATTTTTTGTTTCAGACGTGTTTTGTCCATGTCATTTAGCGACATTGACATAATATTGGAGGTATTATTATTAATAACGGTATTATTGCGGTGATTCATTTTTATTTTTATTGATTCTTAGAAAACACTGGTCAGGTCAAAAGAAAAACACTTTAGTAATTTTAGACAGAAGTCAATATCATAAAACGGCCAAAGTTATCGTCGAGTTGTTTGTGCGGTCTGATGCAAAGTTGTAAGTAGGTACGCCTGAAATAAAGTTTCTGACATAATAATAGGTAATAATCCGATTTTAGGGGGTGTAAGTTATTGCTGTCGCCTCGGGGGTCGACTTGGCATCAATTTAAGCAAATTGGCGTAAATTGGGATATGGAACTTTACTAGATAATAGCTATATTTCTCGTAATATGAATGACAATTAACAGTGAGCTATTTTGGAACAACTATGGATATCTTATACCTTTAAACGAGCAATTATTGTATATATAAAATCTGAATCTCGGAAACGGCTCGAACGATATTCATGAAATTATGTATGCAGGGGGTTTCGGGGGCAATATACCGATCTAACTAGGTTTCATTAAAAAAAAACGTACATAATACCCCGTTTACATGATTTCGGATGAGATTCGAATGCATTCCAGTGCCGGTTTACATTGTTCCAGTAAGCAATACAGCGCTGGATTGCTTACTGAAATAATGGAGACCGGCACTGGAATGCTCTGGCACTGGATTGATGCATTCCAGTGCCGGTCTCCATTATTCCAGTATGCAATCCAGCGCTGGATTCGGTCGCTGGACTGGAATCATGTAAACGGGGTATAATTTAGACAATGAAAAACTGTGACATTAGACATTAGAATGCGAAAGTAAATTTCGCCGCGTGACGCGACAGCATAGTTGGCTCAGACGGGAAGTTGGACGTTCGTGGCGGTCACGAATTAATAGCTGCGGGTTCGAATCCAGACGGCTTTTCTTTTTTTTCGAGTATTCTTTTTTTTTAAGAAAATCTAAGAGTATCTAAGTATTTTTAGCATTTAAACCGAGCAAAATAACTATGGATTAAACTACTGAGCAATTCACTTCGCGCAAAACAACACACTTTTGTAATTACCTAATGGCTGAGACGTAGTAGTCGTAGACGCATAAAAGTATAATTGAAGTGTTTGTTTTCTTTTGATGTTATTGATAACTGTTTTGCAAAGGACAGTTTTTAAAACGAATTTCCTTACGGCAGTCTAGGACGAGATGGAGATTTTACTGAGAACTGAGAAACATGTGAGACAAAAAAAATATACTTACCTATAGCAAAAATGATGCAATTTTAATGACACCAACACAACCAACACAATTATTTTAAAATTTATAGAGTTTTTTACAAATTGTAAAAAGGCGTGGGTAAGTATGCGTGTGTAGAAGATATGATGAGGAGGAGAGACGTTGTGGATATGTGGTCACATTTTTTCACTATTATAGTTAAAAAAAGATAAATTCAATGGTATCTTCAGATGACAAACTTTACGGAGTGCTAGCTGATGATTTGGACTCTTCGTATTCACTAGGCTATATATAATGGGAAAATAATGGTTTGTGCATGTCTTGCACCTTACGAAGCGATTTGTTCTTTCAAAATAAATATTTATACATAAGTACTAGCGGCCCATTCCGGCTGCCCTCGGATATTGTCATTTATCGGTTAAGTAGTTTAGGAATCCATCGCGGACAAACATCGTGACAGGAGATTTATATATATTAAGAAGATAAGATAGGTATCTTAAACCAAATATACCGTAGAAATTATGTAGGCTTGACATTTTCTATCAACCTTGAGACTTGATTTTGTTAGTTTGTTTGAGTAATCGTGTGTTGGCTTTAGATAAAATGAACTTTCTGTCCTCACCACTGTGTCGAAATTCCACTACGGCGTTGCTCGACCCCGTCAAAAAACTCATCCCCACATCTTGCAATATTGAAAAACTTACACCGTCCTGCTCTTTTGTTCATTAATTCTACAACGAACTTCTAAAATGTGGAACATTCCGTCCTCTAGAGTATTTCTTGGCGTAAAATCAAACATGTGTCGAAATCTTTAAATACTTACTCCTCCTCGGGGCTAACAAAGTAAATATCTACTTCAATACCTACCTGTGAATTTTCAATGGTTGATGCCTAATTTTATCCTCAAATTAAAAAAAAATGCACCGTTATAAAATGTAGATAAATATCAAAAAGATTTTTACATGAATGAACCTCATATTTTTGTCAGAATATTCCAGAAGAAGACAACCTATTATTTAGCTTTTAAAGCCGGGTCACACAGAGGCGATCCGATAGCGATAGCGATCCGATAGCGAGACGGGATTTTTTGTAATGTTCGAATTTGTATGCAACCTGACACACAGCAAGCGGGCGCGATCCCATACTCGGTATCGGATCGCTATCGCTATCGCTACCGGATCGCCTCTGTGTGACCCGCGCTTTAGCGTTATAAATGCGATAGTTTGGATGTTTGTTTCTCAAACACGTCGGAACGTCTGAACGGATCGACTTGAAATTCGGAATAAGGATTGTAGTCTGGAATAACAAAAGTATAGGCTACTTTTTATACCGAAAAAATGCTAACGGAAATGGTAAACATGCTAAAAAACTGCGGGCACTCCTAGTTAAACATAAATTTATGAGTACCTGCAAAAATAAGACTATTTGTTTTCTAATCTCATAGCTAAGTTTGCTAGTTTTTGTCCGTTTGAGTACTATATTACACGCCAGTGTCTCAAGGTGATGTGCTCAATAAAACTTTTAATAAAATACGAACAATTTATTTAAAAATCAATATTACAGTACAATATAAGGTATGCGTGTAAAACCACGCTCAGCGCCAACGTCAACGCTTGCGCCGGCGCAGACGGGGAGCCGCCTTGGTGTAGCTCAGCTAGGCTCTCCCCTGGAAAATAAAAAATATATTTAATACATAACATAAATGAAAACACAGTCAATATAAATACTCAGAAATATTCACAGCGCACAACGATAAGATTCTAAAGAAACCTATTGAAAGCGAATGTGAGAAAAATGGTGGAAGATGGAACCTTATTCAGTTAACGTCGCACCCAACTAATATTATAAATGTCAATGTAATGTTTGGATGTTTAGATGCTTGTTGCTCAATCACGTCCTAATGGATCAACGGATCGGGCTGAACTCTGGCACACAGTTAGATAACAGTCACAAGGGCATACGTTTTATCCCGAAAAAAAATACGGGAACGACGGGAACGGGAACTACGGGTAAATTGCGGGGCACTGTTAGTATTTACATACATACAGATGGTATAATTATAATCATTAACCATGGTAATAACCCCGTATATATTATTACTAATGTTACTACCCCGTATCTAGTGTTACTTCTTAATCGTCGACTAAGGGTGTAAAATTGCAGGCACAAGTTCCTATAGTCTGCTGAACTTACCTTAACATATTTAAACCACCTCAATCTATTTTCCTGATACGTAATCTTACCTCATACGGCTCACACGGTCACACGTCATTGTTGGGAATTTTGTACTTTGTTTTTTGCTTCAATTATCTAGAAAATCGTCAAAAAAATCTGCGATGGATGCCTAATTTGCCTTTTACAATATGTACAACTAGCGGCCCGCTCCGGCTTCGCTTGAATAATAACCTAGATATCAACTGCAGTGCCATCTGCCGGGCTGATTTGTGAATCTGAACCTTCCAGGGCCCTACCCAAACGTATACAAAAAAAATCATTCAGATCGGTCCAGCCGTTTAGGAGGAGTTCAATAACAACGAAAAGTGGCATTGATTTTTATATATATAGATTAGAGAGTTGAGTTGTTGGCGGCACTCCACATATACCTCAAAACATTGATGCTTTTAATTTGCCAAATCACCTTCACAAGGGTTGGAATGCGTATTCATTAGTGACTGTTTCGAATCTGGCTTGTCCACCTCATAGTGATGATGCTTCAATCATCTACAACTTTACTTTTAATTGCATGTACAATTGTACAAGTGGCATGCATAATCGTTGATTACTTTGTCGAGTCTGGTGAAGCCACTCGTCCACCTCAAAACGATGATGCTTCAATCTAACAAAAAATATCAAAACTTGTGACAAGAGTAACTTTACTTTTAATAGCATGCGCAAGCGATGGCGTGCATGATCGTTGAGTACTTAGTCGAGTCTGTTAACGCCAAAAATCCATCTCAGAACGATCAAGCCCTTTAATGATAATCTAGCAAATATGTCAAAAGCCTGTGATAACTTTACCTTTAATAACATGTAGGATAACATGCGCGGGTGGCGGCGCGGGCGGCGGCGCGCGCGCAACTGTGCAGGAATATCGGCCGGCGTCGTCACCGCGCACGCGCGCCACTCGGAGCACCGAGTTCGCACCATTCGGACCGAACTCTGTTCGGACGCTGGAATCAATCACAAGAATTGAGAATTACGTTTTCAGAATGGAGAATAAGGTTGCCTGGAAGAAATAGCTATCAGCGATAAGGCCAGTTGTTTCGCTAGTCTTACTGTTTTACTAAAAGTATTGTATCATTTTTATGGAGCGAACATGAAAGAATTTTCTTTCGATCGTTAAATTATGTTTACGCAAACCGACGTATTTCTCAAATATTTCATTCCATCATACTGTTGTCTGAAGAGATCGCTCTAAGTAATAAGGTCACAAATGGTGCTAGGTACTTTATTATATTTTACACGAAGTATATTTTTGTTTAATTCAAATTAAGTGGAATAAAGCGTCAGTCCATTCATCTAGTTTATCTATTCGAAGGTTTCTGTGAGCTAAAAACCTGACATATTATTATCCACGAAAGTTCTTTCCTTATACTTAATCTAAGGTTACAACTGCTGGGACTCGAAACCTTCTCTAACAAGGAGAGTGTGAAGGCTTTAATTTTTTTTTTTTAATTAGGACAAACTAATGAACACGGACCTACCGCGGGAACTCATTTCAGTGCTTCAGTACTGGTACGGGAACCAGGTCAATAGTGTCCGTTGGGCGGGAGTGATGTCGGACACTTATCACCTTGAATGTGGTGTGAGACAGGGCGGTTTGACTTCTCCTACTCTATTCAATCTGTACTTGAACGACCTGATAGTCGCGCTCGGCAGCCTGCATGTCGGATGCTATGTAGATGGAGTGTGTATGAATAATCTGAGCTACGCTGATGATATGGTCCTGCTGAGCGCGTCGATCTGCGGCCTGAGGAAACTACTCAGTACGTGTACAGATTACGCGCGTGGTCATGGGTTAATATACAACAGTCAGAAAAGTAAATTTATGGTTTTTAGAGCCGTCGGTATGGAGAGCCCTATGAACATACCGCCACTTCATCTTGGTGGTGCGTCACTAGATAGAGTTGATACATTTAAATATCTGGGTCATCTACTTACCGAGGACCTGAAGGACATACTCGACATGGAGCGGGAGCGGAGAGCGCTGTCAGTACGGGCCAATATGATAGCTCGCAGATTTGCGCGCTGTTCTACCGAGGTGAAAGTGACACTCTTTAGAGCGTACTGCACTTCACTGTACACGTGCGGTCTGTGGGCAGCCTACACTCAGAAGGCGTACAGTGCTCTCCGCGTCCAGTACAACAATGCGTTCCGGGCGGTGCTGGGGCTGCCCCGCTTCTGTAGCGCTTCAGGGATGTTCGCGGACGCGAGGACAGACTGCTTCGAGGCGACTATGCGCAAACGGAGCGCCTCCCTGGTGCGCAGGGTGCGGGCCAGCCCCAACGCCATCCTAGCGATGATTGCCGACAGGCTTGACTGCCCATACATAAGGCATAGCTGCAACAGACATGTGACTGTCCCAATGCCAGTTAGGAAATATTGACTTAAAAACTGATGACATTTGAATACTTACTAACAAAAAAATTAAATTGACGTTTATTATAGTGACATGTTTTATAATATTGTATTTTAATTATTATTTTATTGTAATAGATTTAATTGAATAATATTTTTGTAATAGCATTGTAATATTGTAATTCTATGAGTCATGTAACTTGCAATAAATAATTTGATTTGATTTGATTTAATTCACCACACACATCACACATTCACGAAGATATGAATCTAGGCTGCACCTCGAAACAAAATATATTCATTTCGAGGTACAGCCGAGATACATATCTTCGATTTGACGATTGTGAGTTGCATGTTCTAGCTAAGTACTAAGCCAATATGGCTTCGTAATTTTCTTGAAAAAAAAAAATAATTGGTAAAGAAATTTTAAATTTCCATTGCAATAAAAGAACTCAAACAACACAAAATTGTGCCTATGTACTCGTATACGAAAGTTTATATGTAAAAGTTTATCTATTTACTGCCTCCATTTTTAGCCTTTATTAACAAAACTAAGTTATAATGACAACTAGACAACACTGTGTTATACAAAAGTTCTGTGTTCCGATTTGAAGGTCAATGTTTCTAGAGAAATTATAGGGCACAGAGATAAACCATCTTATATATCTGAAATGAATGAGTGCAGTGCAGTGCTAGGTGATGATTCGAACTTTTCATGTACCTATCAATAGCTGCGTGCGTGCGTTTTGTAATATTTTTGTTGTTTGATAAATAAACGGCCAAAAGAGTGAACCAATTTACTGAAACCAGTGATGGCACGTAATTTATATCTGATTGTAGCACAATTTACAGTTTGGTATACGTAACAACTGGCGCTAATCTATATAAGACTGGCTGTGTCACTAATTGGCAGAAGAAAAGCCAGTTAGAGACAGAAACTAGTCATTAAGGGCACGTTCTTTGAGCGAATTAGGTATTTAGCGCTGCCTCGTCCCCCTCGGTCGGACTCTCGCGAACGCCCGTTCCGAGTGAACTCGCTGACCCTGCGCCGCGCCGCGGCGCGTCACAGTATATTTAAAACAGTAAGTAAACCTAAATATTTCTCTAAAATTTATGAAGGTTCATTTATTATAATACAAACATTTTGTTTTGAATAAAATACTTAGGTATAAAGTTTGCATATTAAGAGGTATCTTTAATTTACAGTTATTTTTGATCATAGAAACGTCCGCACAACAAACAATTATTTATTCTTGCAATTGGGGTTCGTAGATTGGGGTTATTTAAGATATAAGCTATTTTACTTACGACACTGCATATCTTTAAGTCACTTTAGCTCCTACTACTTCATTTAGAATTTTTTTTACTAATGAAAAATATCCTACTCCCACGGGAATAGGGGTAAAATAGTGGCAGGTGAAACCATTAGACGGGCAGCTAGACTGATATTAATTTAATATAATGTGAATGATTTTATTCGTTGGGTTATGCGCCGACTCGGCGAAAAGAGAGTGAAAGTGAAGAGAGATGGTATATTCTAATTGCATTATTTAATTTTATGAAAATGTTATTTTGTATGAAAGATATTAATTCAGATCAAAAGATTTTAAATGCTTTAATTAATAATCACTAAAATTAAGAGTACGTGTACTCGGGCCAAGTTTCGGATCTTCTGTCCTTGGATCCTGTTTTTGCAAATTTGGTTCGATATTTTCAGTGTCTTCTGATGACAAATTTCGAATAGGCATACCACGTTTGTGTCTGCTATCAACTAATTCTGGTAGTAGTATATTCATGTAAAATTTTATCAGTTTGGGCTCCATGTTAATGGTCCAGAAATTATCATCTTTTTCTATTCTTTCTGTGTGTAAATTTTCTTTATCTCTAGTCCAAATACCTAATAGGCATGTTTGCCGGCCTGTCACATGCAGCTGCCCTTGAATTTGGTAGTACCAATTGCTGGTTTTATTTATAGTATGTGACTTGGTCTGTTTATTATATTTTAATATTTGTATTTTATTCTCGGCTATTGCTTTTGATAGCCCTAATTTGCTAGCTGTGATGGGACACTTCACTTCTACAATAGTATCATCACCTATCAATCCGTCGGGCGTTGCTCCAATAAATGGATATATGGGATCTATAAATAAACCACATGGCAAAATTTCAACATTTTCCTGTTTTTGTAATTGGAGCAACGCCTGTTTTTCATTTTCGATTCCGTGGGCAATTGAGGGTACATGTGCTAATTTCTTCTGGTACAATATACTTTTAACTAAATTTGCTGTATTTGAGGTGGGTTTCCTTTTACAAATTAATCCGAAATTTGATGCCGTGATTAATTTCTTTCTAATTTCCAACCATTCACTGCTGTCCCTTTGTAAAACTGTTGCTCTTTTTATGGCTGTTTTATCACATGTAAGCAATTTTTAAACTATGTAAATACTCATTTTTAGTCAGCTCTAATTCCTCCTGTGGCATATCTGGGGCAGAACTTGAAGGGCCATAGTTATGTTGGGTTCTATTATTTTCTTTCAATACTCTTTTTTTCTTTATTGGATGCTCAACAAAGTATTTTCTTTTTAGTGCTCTCTTTTTTTCTATTTTTTCAATTCTTCCGCTAGGATTTGTCTCCGTGTATGCCTCATGAATGGAGGAAACAGCAGACTTTGTATTAAATGATACTACGGCGGCCGAAGATCTACTTTGGTAGCCCTGTTTAAGAGCTAAGTTCGCTCTTTTGCCCCCAATAAACTTAGCAATCACGCTATTAAAACACTCAACAATATTGGTGTCGACATCTTCAATCAGGCTGCGTGATTTTGCAGCTACACTGGCAATAATTGAACTTATCCTGAACATAAATGTAGAGTTTTGAATATTTTTTAAATCATCACATTCGTTTTCTGTTTTGTCGCAGTAATGACTCTGACACATTTTATGGTCTCCATACACATGTGCCAATGAGTTTACTATATCGTTATGCAGAAGCGACACTGCTACATCTTTTTGTGTAGCTGATGATTTATGGTGTTTAATGCTTTTGACTATAACTTTTCTCATTGACAAAATTCTTATATTCGTGAGTGTTTTCCTGTATGCTAATTGATATTTGGTTTCAAGTTTGATTGCACGAAGTTTTTTACAGAAATTGCGCAAAATATGATTCCTGCATTCGATCTTTTCAACGGTCACGTTTTGTGCTTCATATGGGTTAGCGTTGAGAATTTTAGCATAGGTTGATGCGTCACCGTCCCCTATCATTCTATTATAAATTAATCCGTACATAGAAATTGAAGATTTAAAGCCCTCTACTAATATTTCTGTCTCCATAGAACTTGAAGAGCCTTCATAATTTTTGAAGCAGATGTGTTCTTTGGGAGCAGTTTTCTTATTTTCTGCTCTGGCACATACCAAACAATATTTGTTTTTGACTCCTATATAAAGTATTTGTCCAGTGCGCCTTCCTATGATCGCTGCAATGCCCGACGAAGCTTTATAATTACTACCGTATGACCTTGCACACCAAGAGCCGTCAACATAAACATCTATGACTGGGTATCCATTTTTTAATCGGCCTTCTTTTATAGCGAATTCCTTTTCCTTCTTTGCCGCAGCCTCCATTGATGTCCATGCTATTTTTTCCCATTTGTCATAAATTTCATTTTGTAATTTGTTATAGTAACTAGGTGAAAATACTGGGATATCCATTGAAGAACATAATTCTTCGAACTGTGAATAACCGCTTCCGGATGCTACTATTCCAGCTGTGGCTGCTAAATTCAGATTTAGTTTCTTTGTGTTAGCAGTGTTTTCCGACGGTATCAAACAAATGGTTTGACACATATCACATTGAAATTTGAAAGTTGAAATCAGTCCTATCCTTTTTTCCCCAATTAGGCGGAAATTATTGGCTTTGCAATCAAACATGTTACTGTGTCGTGCTTTTTCTTGCAACATTGTTAAAAAATAATTCAAATCTATAATTCTTCGTCCTGATACAGATTCGAAATCTTCTTCTTTATTTTCTTCTTCCACCACTAACGGCGACTCGCAAATCTCTTCAGTTTCACTGAAAACATAAAAAATAATTCAAAAGTTGTAGCTGTTGAAAATTATCAGGTCTTTCGCGGATTGATGATATTTATAATGAATGAATAATACATTTTCTTGACTTACTTCTGAAACTGTGAGGTTGATGGAAGTATAGGAGATTTAGTCGACCCAAGAACTTGTAATGAGGGTTGCTCATCAGTTGATGGAAGTATTGGAGACTCAAGAACTTGCAGTGAGGGTTGATCATCATTAAGTCTTGAAAGCCTAAAATATAACTTTGTATCAGTAGGTTAGTATTGCTATTGCTAAAACTACTAAAAAGTCTCTTTATATTTCATTGCTACAAATCATAAATCAGCCTTCCTTACCAAGCGCAAAGCAAAATTAATAAAAACTATCAACTAGATGACTCACTTTTCAACTGTGTTTTTTTTAAATGCACCTTTTTCTTTTGGTATGGTGGCACTGCAAAGACCAAAACATGTAACGTTATTATTTAAGTTACACTACAATTACATCAAAAACATAAAATATTATGTTTTGCATCTGTAGTCACGTTGCACTACTGTTTTATTTTGCTGTGTCTTTGAATACATTTTGATCATAATAATGGCCGTAGAAAACTAAATAAAAAAAAAGTGTACGAACAATATTACATTTTCTGCAGTTGCACTACTGTTTTTTTGTACTGTGTCAATGTATGATTTTCGAATATTTTGAATAGTAAAAGCAAATCGCTTACAAAGTAGTAAAGATAAAAAGTAGTAAGCGGAGTAAGGTTAGATATTACCACTGAATCTGTATCTGTCTCGCTCGCACGGCGGCTCGCAAGGCGCATCTGATGCAGTTCAATATTGCCTACCAACATGTTGCCTTGATAGAAATATCTACCTACTTTACAAGTTAATTAATGGTACCGACATAGTAATTATAATCAGAGACTTACCTTATTGTTTTTCGGAGTTGCCGCAATTTACGTCTAGCCATCTTCTTATTTCTTTTTTTATTTCCCATAATTATTTATGCTACAATTTATATTTACAGTAAAAATTAACGAACTAGTACGATACAATCTATATTTACAAAAATAAATCAACAAACTATTGTTCCTTTGATGCAGTTAGGTAACTTCCAAAATGAATGACACGAAATCGATTTGCGGGGTGAGGAACGTCGCGTTCGCAAAATTGGCACAGGTCCTACTCCGATGATGCCCGGCGGGCGACTAAAGCAAGGCGCGTGCAACGTATTGTTATATACTGAGGTTTAGAAAATAATGATAACCAAAATTAAAAAACTAGCCGTAGAATACTGTTTAAAATATCATTTCCTATTTTTCTGTATTTTTTATTTATTTATAGCGTTAAAAATCATGAAGTACAACTCGAAAAATAGCCTTAAACTTACCAATCTTTGCGATTTTTAATGATCGAGCGAAGTAGTAGCTATTGTTATTTTAACCGTAGAATACACAAAAACAGTTCATGAACAACAACATATATTTTTTCTAGGTCATAAAAATGACTATTTAATGCCTTACGACTCAATCAAAAACAGGTCGATTTCGAAGATCCTGCCCTTAACCGCAGTCCACAAGATGCAGAGACTAGATATTTAGAGGGATATTTGATAAATATTCTCGTAATATGTCAGGTCAAGGTTGTTTCGTAACAGAAAATCAAACATCTATGGTATCCATTTAGATATATAGAAATCTCATTACAACAACATATATATATATATATATATATATATATATATAGTCCTCCTTGACGTATTCGTCAACGGCGAACCCAGCTAAGCACGATTATGCGCGCGAACATGGCTCGCAAAACCAAGTTTTGTTTTAAACATCCTATCACATGACGCACAATACAATAGACCATTCGAATTGTACGTGTAGGTATAGGAAGGCTTCGGACGGGTCTTATTTGTGAGACGTCTAGAAATTGCAAATATTTGTGTGATGAATTCAAATGTTTGCACTGTGTCTGGGTGTTTCTATGTATAATAAGTATGTATTTAAAAATATATAAGTATTATATCAGCTATCTGGCCGCCATCACACAAGCTTTGCTTAGTTTGGGGTCAGATGGTGTTGTGTGAATTGTCCACCAATATTTATTTATATTTATTTATTTATTTAGATCTTGTAAACGCTTCGAAATTTTTGACAGCTTGATGAACAGAGCGACACCATACTGGTCTCAGTTTTGCCAGCTCTTCCCAACCATTACATGGGATGTTGCATGCATTAAGATGTCGCTTTAAGCCATCAACTCTCAATGACAAGATTGACAAGGAATGTATTTTTTTAAATTTCTGTTCTTTTTTCTATGGCTTAGATACTCTACTGGGATTAATATGACGGGAAATTTAACATAGAAACGAGATAAATAATACAAACTAAGCCCTAGAGCGACAAAGACAAGTATATTTAACTTTTTCGACCGCGGGGGCCATGTTAACTACAGGTTGACACGGGCATTTTGGCATGTCGCGCCATGTCAACTACTAGTTGACACGGGCATAATAGACTGAATCGCGATGTTAACTACCAGTTGACACGGGCATTTTAGCGTTTTCGTTTTGTTAACTACTAGTTGACACGGGCAGGCAAGCGGTTACAACAACATACATTCAAGCGGACAGCCAAAAAAATTAGGTCATGAAAAAGTTGTTTATGCTCTGGTGTAGTTGACGTGGATGTGTGCACGCAACTTTTTTAAATGATATTGATAAGTTAACAACAATATTGACTAAGAATTAATTCCTGAATTTTTTAAAACTCATTATCTGTCTTATCAATTAACTTGTAAAAATAACAAAATAATTATTTTTGTAGCAGCTAATAAAAAAAATTGACAGTCATAGGGACTGCCGATAGAAGTGAAAACTTATGATTCCGAATATGATAGCTCACTTTAAAAACTACGCGGTTGAAACCGGAGGGCGTGGCATGGCCGTGGTCCCGATTTTTCCGGAAATTTCTTTCATTTTTTAAAGTGACGCTTGAACTCTATTCACAGACCACCAAAATTCTGTCTATGGAGCGCCAAAAGAAGTTTTCACTTCACAAATGAGTTGTTAGCATGACCAGTGCAACGTACCTGATCCCTCCCCTGGTGGTATCATCGTTCAGTAGATCCTTCTTCCTGTACCAGAGTAGCGACGGTCCCCCCTCCATTCTCAGCCCCCGCACCTCGCACCGCAAGGCCACGGTGCTTCCCAGCTCACAGACTTGTTCGCTCACCCCTGCGCCTGCGCCGTCCACTATGCGGACCGACACCTCTGCGACACAAAAAAAAAATAAAGCTCAAATTATCAACAGATGTAATGTACATTTTTATTTGTTGACACAAATGCTAATAAAATATAAATTAAATTTATATGGGAATATTCTGAATGTTTTCTTTAGTAGCTTTGGAAGTAGTCACTTTCGAAAAAAAAAAAAAAAAGGGTATACCACCCAATCGAAAGGTCTGAGGTAACAAACATAATAATATATTTATAACATATTTAAAAACAGTCCAATAAAAAAAATATTTCGTTATTTAATTCCGACTACGATTTACCTAAATTAATCGTTTCATTAAGTATTTCATAAGAACCACAAAATTTTACGGGATAAAAGGTAAGCTGCATGTTAATTCGGGTATCGTTTTTACTATGTATTTGGTTTCTTTTAAATCTTTTGAGCCGAGGGAAAAACTATAATACTTACAAAAAATTCGCCATTATAATCTTACTAGTAGCTACCCCCAGTCGTACTTGTGTAGTTCTCGTTTCCGTATTTTTTTTGACGTGATAACGTCTTATAATTCGGTGAAGCCGGCTGCACGCCCGCAAAACATGACGTCATGTAACGTTACCGTTAGTTCGTCGTCAGTGCCATGCGGACGAAGCTGAGCGCTGAGGGCGCCACCCCCCGAGTCGAGCGGTATCACTACTCGCGCTATCAGCGTACTGATTTCTTAAGACGTTGTCACGTTTAACTATCGTCAGTAAACCGACTTTACAGACAACCATTTTTTTTTTGTAATAAAAGTAAACTACGTAATATTCCGAACTATAATTTAATTATGTTTCAAATTTCAACCCGTTTCGTTTAACCATTCCGATGAACTAATGAAAATACATTTAATGTTAGTATTAAGAATTTTAGTTTTAATTCAAACTTACGCGTTAAAAATCATACGAATTGTGTTCACAAACGCTCTTAATACCACATAAATAAAGCTCTTAATATTTGTAAACTCTTCGTAGAGTTTGTCAAATTAAAGCATGTGAGTACATCTTATTACAAAGTTTCAAGCGCTACTCCCCATTAACGACGCAAAGCTCTCTTGTATACGGCTGTTAGTCAGTTAGAATAACAGGCTGCTTTATATATGAAGATTTTCTGAGAAAGCCTGTGTTAATTTCATGAACATTTTGTAGATAGCTATAGACTTTACAGTAACCATGTAAGGTTTTGAATTTTGGTGCGGTAGAGTTATTTCTACTTTGGTGGAAGAAACGTATTATTTGTAAATATTTTGTGGAATATTTTAATTACCTACTTTTGTTGTTTTAGTGAAACTCAAGAAATTGTATGTTTACCTCATAAATTGCGTAATGCTGTTAATATCAAATTCTCTATAAGGGGTTTCTAAAAGACATGTACAATATACATGTTTAACAACTGTGTTACTTATTTAACGCTATATATATGTATTAAATGACGAGTGGATTTTTCAGGAATATTCCCAACCTTATTTGTTTGATCAATGGAAGAACAATTTTTTACATTTCTTTTTATTGTAAATCTATTTTATTGAATGAATAAAACAGATTGTTATACGACTTTGTTGCATTTAAGTGCAATAACATTAAATGTAAATAGGACAAAAAGATTAGCTATCGCACCGTGAAAAATATACAAGTATACAATAAATATAAATACAATAATATCTGAGAAGTGCTTCGTCCTAATTAAAATATTTGGCCGTTTCATTTAGGCAATTTTGTTTAAAAATATACTTTATTATTGTATTTATATTTATTGTATACTTGTATATTTTTCACGTTTGAAGGCTATGAAGCCTTCATCTATGATATCACTATAACTATAATATAGTATACTAGCTGATCCGTGCGCGCGTTGCTACGCCATCTATCGAAAATTGGTCGTATCAATTCAAATTTTGAACAAATTCGGTTACCTTAGGTTCTAATGACGCAAACTTTAAGTTATACACAAGCTGTCACGCAACGAAAACTCTCAAAAAGAAATATTTTCCCCCGTTATTGTTAAATTTTGTATTCATGCTCCGCTCCTGTTGATAGTAGCCTTCCTCGATAAATGGACTATCCAACAGATAAAGAATCTTTCAATTCAGACCAGTATTTCCCGAGATCCTAGCGTTCAAACAAACAAACAAACTCTTCAGCTTTATAATATTAGTATAGAAAACAAAGTCGCTCTCGCTGTCCCTATATCATTAGGGATGTATGCTTAAATCTTTTTTGATGCGGTTTTTAATAGATACGAGTGATTCAAGAGGAAGGGTTTTATGTAGAATACGTGCATAGTACAGTAGAGAGATACTGATAATTTTAAGGATTTCTAAAACAATGTCATAAATAAACACATTTTTGCGCATAAATTGCAAACACTGGCTGAACCCTACGAGATGGATCAAAATAATGTAGTGCAGTATTGTACACAATAAAAAAGATCCACAAAAACCTCATTATGGTACATGTCTATCTCTTAGGGATCATCCACAATAATCATTTTTATTAGCATTGCACCCGTGCGAAGCCGAGGCGGGTCGGTAGTACATTTATTATCTAAACTAGCTGTGCCCCGCGGTTTCACCCGCGTCTATTTGAGGAAAATCCATACTAAAATATCCATTGCTGGCCACTTTATTACGTTTTACGGAACCCTAAAAATACGTAAATAAGCAACAGTGCATTGTTGTAGAACTTTGATTACTTCAAATGACACAAACTTCAAATGTAGACACGCGCCGTCACAGACTTCAGCGACCAAAGAGAATTTAAATTCACTGAACTAAAGCTCTCGAAGAGAAATATTTTCCCCCGTTTTCTTTACATTCTTCACTCATACTCCGTACCTATTGATAGTAGCGTAATGTTATATACCCTATAGCCTTCCTCGATAAATGGAGTATCCAACAAAAAAAGAATCTTTCCTATCGGTCCAGTAGTTTCCGAGATCCTAGCGTTCAAACAAACAAACAAACAAACTCTTCAGCTTTATAATATTAGTATAGATGTGACTAATTTTTTATACCTCAGAAAATTTTAAATTGTGGCTCAAAATCTTAGCAAAAGTTACTGATATGAATAAAAACGTACCTGGTACTCTCAAGGTGAGCCGCGCAGTCCTGGGCGGATGCGTGGGCATCTGGCAGTCGTAGTGGGCTGCGTCAGACGGACGGACCTCCTTCACCTCCAGCCGCCAAATGTCCGGCGGGATGAAACGGGACGAATACCTGTAGGAATAGAACTTAATTTACTATAACTATAACTTATTTGTTAAAATATGCCATGACAATCTTATTGGGCTTATTCGAAGCCATGACCACACCATGATCTTGCCAACGTCCGATTGACACTACTATAGTTGTTAAACTTTCGGGATTTTAATTCATAATTACAGAAGACGTAATCACGATTTAAATAATTATTTAATTACCTCGAGGTTTCCGTAACGTTACAACGGTAACGGAACTATCCAAACTACAAATAAAAACAATTGAAGCGTCTGTTTTTTTAAATTAGGCCAATTATCCACGTAGCTGCACGACATCCGCACGACTTCGACAATTGTCGGATGCAAGACGAATGCTTGCATCTTGCGTACGAATAATGAAGTCTGTGTCCAAGAAGCGACAACGACACGACAGCCGCACGTCTTGCGTTTGTTCGTAGGATGCATGCATTCGACAAAAGACGCGTGCGTGGACCTTAGGCGTAGGAGTAGGCCTTAAAATCACCGCTTTTTACTGCATGCATACGAATGTAGGTATTTGAATTTTTGTCTTTTTGGTCTGTTTGTTTATAGCTGCTAATCTCCGAAACTGCTAGAGTGATTATGCCGGGACTTTCACTACTAGATAGCTGGAGTTCTAATGCATAACTTAGTATATTCTTACTTGAGGAAAATAATCAAGATTCCGCAAAATAAACAAAAAACCGTTAAGGTGCGTGTGAAACCTCGGTCACAGATAGTTGTTGACTAATGTAACCCATTTGTTATAATATGGCATGCCAATCCTTATCGGACTATTAAAACATTTCAAAGCGGAGAATGAACAGAAAACCGAAATATGGCAATTCCATAATTTTATCCCTTGGGGATTGAATACATAAAATTTTATTGAAATCAACATAAATTAGAACTAGTTCGGAAAAAAATCACAATTAGTTCACAATTGCCGAAATTATTTACTGGAAAAAAATACATGAAGCCGAATATATTCTAATCCCCTTATTTGAGTCGTCAAAAACTTTGTCATACAAAACTCCTAGAAGTTTCTATCTCTCGAACATAGTCATAGAAACTATTGCGCAATTCCAAAAGACCTAAAAACTTTTTACAAGAAAAAACAAACAACAGAGAAATAACTCCAGTCAAAATATTCCACATGCTGACAATAAAACTATTTTTACAACCTCACGATGTACACGTGTTTGGTTTATCCCCAGGTGTATAGAAGGGAGATAAAAAACTTCGTTTTCCGGCGGCATTCCAAGTTTCTAAGTTTCGGGTACGTAATCTACGCTTAGGGGTGGGAGGATTTACCTATCGCACCAGGATTTACCTGTCAGTAAAGTAAAGTTTGAGGGAGATGGGTTGCTGAGGTATGCTTGGAAAATACTTTAAATCTACGTGTAATGGAACGGAGTGGACTTGGAAAATGTATTGATAAAGCCATTTTCATTGCACTAATTCCCTAAATACAATATTACTTATATTAAATAAATACAGTCAGTCCAGCCGGACTCAAGTTCGGACCTCAAGGACGCGACCGAAACTTGAATCGAACTGGGAGTCTACCGCCTAACGAAAAACCCTTTGACGCTTTGACATTGCCGTCTCTTTCATTTCAAGCGAGATGAAAAGAGACAGCAATGTCAAAGCGTCAAAGCGTTTTTCGTTAGGCGGTAGACCCCCTCGACTGACTATATCGAACGTGAGTTACACGTGTACTTATTTAAAATGTGTAATAACCACATTAGTTTTCATACTACAATATTACTAATAATATAACTATGAACGCGTGATAGTAACTAATAAATAATATAATCAACAATGGTATTTCATAGGCTCGAAATGTGCAATATATAAAATAGCCGCAAGTTTGGCTTGGGCAAACCAAAAATCTATCAAATTTACTTTTATTATTAACTCAAATTGCTCTAAAATTTTCAACGTCTATAATGTTAAAAAACTCATAGTTAAGCAGAAATGAAATATTTAGATCCCTTAATAAGTTTAAAGTTAAAAATAGTACCTGTCATCTGCTGTATATTGTTGGGTGCCTGTATAAAGCAGCTCCATTGGATCGTCTTCGTTTTTCCGTCGTACCCAGGACACCTGGACAAAACGCAATCAGGATCACATTATTCAGTTTAAAGTAAAACTTAATAAGCCTATAATATAGTCACCTTAGTACACTGCAAATTCAGAACACTTGTACCTTCCCAAAGGGGTTCCGTTCTGCTCACCATAAGTTATTTATAGATACATCTGTTATATCCGAGTTTCTAGGGCATTAATATGGACACTACAGTGATGATTTTAAATTTCGTGTGCGAATAGCTGCGTGGCACTGTAGTTTTATGTGGTATAGGCAAGCATGTTGCTCAAAATCAGGTGTATGTTTTACTTGTCGTTCTATCTCTCTATACTCTTTAACAATGACAGAAGGTTATTAAGAGACCAGAATGTACCAAGAAAGACAAATTTTAAGGACATTTATGTAGGATAAGTAGCTCCTTTTATGTTCTTAATTTTGTTGGGGCCTTCTCAAATCAAGAAAAAGTAAAGGTCATAATCTACCACGCTGGCCAAAAGCACGTTTGCGTATGATGCATGTATACATACATCTATTACAAAAGAGAGAAGAAAAGAGAGAAGCATGGAACAGACCTATCAATATTCTGCAAGGTGGTAATAAAAAGCTAGTTATATAGCATAGTGTTGATGAACAAAATGCTGGTATTATTGAATCAAGATGCAACATGCTTCTGAATGAAACCCCAATGTGTTCCTCAATGATCCTGTTACCAAAAATATTGATGCCAATGTGAAAATAAAATACAAAAGTAAATTATCACATTCACAAAATTTAAGACGTTTCCAATGTGGTGGATTGAGAATGCAATAAATATATTCGAATGTACCAATATGTCTTAAAGTAAGATAATATTACGAAAAGGTAGTTGATAAGCTACTGCAAACTGCACCTCTATACAATAATCATTATGATGATGATAATAATTCATTATGATAATGAGCTTAATCATTTCAAAAACTAAAAAGTTGAAGCTTGTGATTGCCACGCTTTCCACCCGCGTATAACTATCGATGAAGATAATTATTGAAGCAGAAAGCAAATAATAATGCAACAGAACATACTTATTACCAGTTTATCGTGGAGAGCGTCGACTTTGCAGTCGAGGTGCGCCGTGGAGCCCACTAGGGCTTCAATCTCTGGTGCCGCCGCTGCGTAGATACCACTGCTGGGCCTAGCTCTGTCGTCAATCAATTAAAAATAATTAATAAAATAAAGTGGCCAAGTGCGAGTTGGACTCGCCCATGAAGGGTTCCGTTGCAGCAAGTAACATAATATACATAGTACACATAGTTCTTGTAGTTCGTTGTAACTTTGATCGAAGTTTCAATAATAGTGTATTTATGACGTACTAAAAAAAAACTACTCATCAGATCGAGTTCAAACTAATTTTCGTTGGTAGTTTACATGGTAATGTACATCATATATTTTTTTTAGATTTTTCATTCTCTTACTTTAGAAGTTAGAGGGGGGGGGGGGGGGACACATTTTACCACTTTGGAAGTGCCTCTCACGCAAATTATTCAGTGTAGACGAAAATGATTTTAGAAACCTCAATATCATTTTTGAAGACCTATCGATAGACACCCCACGTGTGTAGGTTTGATGAAAAAAACATTTTTGAGTTTCAGTTCTCAGTATGGGGGGAAACCCTAATTTTTCTTTTTTTTTAATTTTTCTGTTGAAATTTTAATGCGGTTCACATAATACATCTACTTATCAAGTTTCAACAATGGAGTTTTCATAGTTTCGGCAAAAAGTGGCTGTGACATAGGGACGGACAGACAGACAGACAGACATGACGAGTCTATAAGGGTTCCGTTTTTACGTTTTACGGAACCCTAAAAAATGCCAGTCATAAGATTTGCCGATAGAAGTGAATACTTATGACTTTGAATTTTGATTGTACACATTGGAAACTACGCGGGTGAAACCGGATGGCGCTGATAGTCTGGAATAAATTTTCAAAGCATTGTCATCTAAGCATGATGGCCATGCTGATAGGCTAGATTAGATGGTCATGCTGATATGTGTAAATAAGTAATGGTAACACGCCATGGCCATCTAGAAATTGAATATAAATGTAATAAAGAAATTTAATGCAGACGCATATCTAGATAGCCATGGTCCCGAGTTCATCCGAAGATTTCTTTCATTCACGAGCGTGGCGCTTGAGCTCAATTATTCACAGTCCACGAAAAATCTGTGTGTGGTGCACCAAAAGAGGTTTTCACTTCAATTATTATCGTTATAAGACCTGGAGAATGACAATTAATGCGCTCAGAAGATGACCTGAAGATTACTATAAGATAATACTTATAAGAAGAGAAGACCCAAATGGAGGAGAACTGCTCAAGACAAGATTGCCTAATTTACAGCTATCAATTATATATATATAGTTCCTACCTAGAAATACAAAATTGACGTTTTGACATTGCCGTTTCTTTCATTTCAAGCGAGAAGAAAAGAGACAGCAATGTCAAAGCATCAAATCGTCAAAGCATTTTTCGTTAGGCGGTAGAACCCCCGTTCTGGCATTCCGACGTGATTAAGCAACACATATCTAAACACCTTAACTTTCATATTTATAATATTAGTAGGATGGACTTGTAATAATATAGAGAACTGCGATTCAGAAGTAATAATTGTTTTTGAAGTGAAAACTACTTTAGGCGCGCCTAGACAGATTTTTCGTGGGGTGTAAATTGAATTCTATCGTCACGCTCGGGTATGATAAGAAATCTTCGGGTAAATTCGGGACCTTGGCGATTGGGGGATCTATAAATGCGTCAGGCAATGGGAAATGCTGAAAGGGCGTGGCCTCGACATCATGGCATGGCCATCTAGAAATGCGTGAGCCAATGGGAAATGCTGACGCATTTCTAGATGGCCATGCCATGATGGCGAGGCCACGCCCTCCGGTTACACCCGTGAAGTTTCCAAGGTAAGCTATCAAATTCTGAGTTATAAGTTTTTACTTCTATCGGCAGTTCCTATGACTGCCAATTTTTTTTTGTTAAGCAGATTTTTTTTTAATTTAAAGTTTTCTGGATTTATGCAAACAAACAGTTTTTTTTGTGAGATTTGATTCAGTCTCTTGAGTACTTTACATTACGTACTTTACGTACAGGAAAATGTTATAATATCGCGTCACCGATACGCTAATGTCGGTCGCAGTAGCGGTGTAGCGTTGGAGCGGTGGCGGAACAGGACGTATGCATTAAACACTTTTTCGACGGGTGAAATCGTGTGAGGTCGCATCACTAACACACGTAATATACAGATATACACCTGTAGCTATATACGCTACAAGTTTACACTTCAATCATATCTATTTTATCCCCAATACAAACAAATAAGCAGTTATTTGTTGTGCTTTTTGGACAATTCTTAATTTAGATTTATGCTGTAGTAGAATCAAGTCAACGGTATGTAAATAAGTGGTCAAAACCATTACATAGCATGAATATAGACGCAGTAATTGAATAAATATTTCTAAATGGCATGTTTTATTGAAAACCGTTGTCGTTGATTTAACTACTTTTCCAGCCTTTTTGAAGATCCATTAAATTTTACGAGTAACTACGTCAGCTAAATAGTAGAGCTGTTAAAGCAGTGTTTACGAGTGAATTTTACGGGGACAGCACATTAAATAATGTTAGGTGCTCTTCTCAACGTTATCACGAGGAAAGGATTTCATCCATGTCGTTAAGTGGACACTCATTTTTAAATTGTGACGTAAACATTGTAATGACGTGACTGTTTTCTCAACATACTATATTACTAGCGTCTTGAAATTTATTACATTTGGTTAAGTTTAGGGGCTGGATTCAGAAACAATTTTTTTTTAATAAATAAAGAGTGACGAGACGAACAGGACATATGCCTGATGGTAAACAACATGCCTGCCACATAACAGCACAGTGACACGCAGCTATTGGAACATGAAGAGTCCAAATCATTACCTAGCACTGCACTGCGTTCGTCACCCAGAGATCTAAGTTGTTATATCTCTAAGCCCTGTAATTTCTCTGGAAACATTGCCCTTCAAACCGAAACACAGTAATGTTTGCACGTTACTGCTTGGCGGTAGAATAACTGGCAAAGGTGTGGTACTTCCCCAGGCGGACTCAACTAAGAATCCTACCAATTCTAAAATATAGAGGCAAGGTTAGTGTACTTAGTTTTTAGGTTAGTGTAGGTTTTTGGAAGTGGTAGGAATCTAGTCCGCCTGGGGAAGTACCACGCCTTTGCCAGTTATTCTACCGCTAAGCAGTAATATGCAACCATTACTGTGTTCCGGTTTGAAGGGCAATGTTTCCAGAGAAATTACAGGGCTTACAGACATAACATCTTAGATCTCTGGGTGACGAGCGCAGTGCAGTGCTAGAAAATGATTTGGACTCTTCATGTTCCAATAACTGCGTGTCACTGTGCTGTTATGTGGCAGGCATGTTGCTTACCATCAGGAAAATGCCCTGCTCATCTCGTCACTCTTTATTTAAAAAAAAATAAAGTAGCCAAATGCGAGTTGAACTCGCCCATGAAGGGTTCCGTTGCAGCAAGTAACATTATATACATAGTACACATAGTTCTTGTAGTTCGTTGTAACTTTGATCGAAGTTTCAATAATAGTGTATTTATGACGTACTAAAAAAAACTACTCATCAGATAGAGTTCAAACTAATTTTCGTTGGTAGTTTACATGGTAATGTACATCATATATTTTTTTTAGATTTTTCATTCTCTTACTTTAGAAGTTAGAGGGGGGGGGGGGGACACATTTTACCACTTTGGAAGTGTCTCTCGCGTAAAGTATTCAGTGTAGACGAAAATGATTCTAGAAACCTTACCATCATTTTTGAAGACCTATCGATAGACAACCCACACGTGTAGGTTTGATGAAAAAAAATATTTTGAGTTTCAGTTCTCAGTATGGCGGGCAACCCTAATTTTTATTTTTTTTTATTTTTTTTCTGTTCAAATCTTAATGCGGTTCACAGAATACATCTAATTACCAAGTTTCAACAGTGTAGTTCTCATAGTTTCGGCAAAAAGTGGCTGTGACATACGGACGGACAGACAGACAGACAGACAGACAGACAGACAGACAGACAGACAGACAGACAGACATGACGAATCTATAAGGGTTCCGTTTTTACGTTTTACGGAACCCTAAAAACTCAGAAGCAAGTTAGAAGCAAACAATGCTCGCTTATGAATTTAGTATGCTAGCTCTTACTGAATACTATAACATTTCACTGAAATCAGTAGTGACCAAATTCAGTCGACTAAATTTAGCCAAATTGAATGATGCCTGTAGTTACTGTTAACTGTAATGGGCTTGTGCTTGACGGCCGCCACCTCGTCTAATGTTAAGCGACGATGCGATTATGCGAAGCGATAGAAAATACCGATTCACTCTCGATTTGAAATTACCAAAATTGTAACCATCGGAAACCTCACTCAGGCAACGCATTCCTTAACCTAGACGTTCTCAACACAAAGGTAGAGTCAAACCTCTTCGTTAGTGTCTTTGAACCTTCAACCATGAAATGATGTCGTTATTTCGAGCAGTCAGTTATAATATTAGCAGGAACTTTCTAAAACTTTTTCTTTCTAAAATTAAACTTTCTGGCCAATTTTCGTAACAAGGATAGATATCACGAAAAAATAATAGAATAGAAATAAATTATGACTTCCTTATTCATGTCCTAAAATCCTACTTCCTACTAATATTATAAATCTCAATGAATGGATGTTTGGATGTTTGTTGCTCAACCACGTCCTAACGTATGAACCGATCGGGCTGAAATTTGGAACACAGAATAGATTATAAGTCTGAAAGAACACATAGGGTACTTTTTATCCCGGAAAACAACGGGAACAACGGGAACGGGAACTTCGCGGGTAACACCGCGGGGCACTGCTAGTATAGCATAAACAGAATATATTTTTTTTTTTTTTTTTTTTTTTATTTAATAATTATTCACCAACCAACTTGGTGACTAATATATTTATTACAATCTAGCCTAATTCGGAAAGTCTAGGCTAATGAGTAATTTTATTATGACTTAGTTTGCTAAATAATAATAATTGTAAGATTGTGTCCATAAGCACTTTTCTTATTGTCTCTATTAAGGCGAAGTCACATCGTTCATGTGTACTTTGTATTTAATGTTTATAAATCTAAATTGCACTAACACTGCACTTTTAACACAGGTATTAATTTATTTGAACTAAGTCAACTCAAATGGTTTTGTCCGTTTAAGCCTCCGCACTAACTCAGTGTTGTCAAGGAGCTGGATTGCCTCGACATTAACATGGTAATGAAGTCTTTGTTCGTGAGCTTCTGCATATTTACGTATCACTTCACTAACAGAATCCATCTTTAGGTCTCGATGAATGTCAGCATTTCTTATATACCAGGGAGCGTTGACAATGTCCCTTAGCACTTTGTTCTGAAATCTTTGTACAATTTCAATATTACTTGGTTTGGTACAGCCCCACAACTGTATACCATATGTCCATACTGGCATTAGGACTTGTTTATACAATAAGATCTTGTTATGTACTGACAACACAGATTTTCTTCCAAGTAGCCAATACATATTTTTGTAGCGTATCGCTAATTCCTCTCTTTTCTTCTTGACGTGAACCTTCCAGCGTAGCTTCGCGTCAAGAGTCATACCTAGGTATTTAGCTTTGTTTTCATAAGGTATGGGTTGATCGTTTATGAAAACTTGATGATATTTTACTTTTTTATTTGTGAAATCTATATGAACGCTTTTAGATTCATTCAGTTTGATGCGCCATTTTTTCGTCCAGTCATAGACTTTATTAATTGCGGATTGCACCGTCTTTGTAGCTTCTGCATGATTGTCACCTAGTGCCAAAATCGCAGTGTCATCTGCGAATGTCGCAATAGTAGTATTTTCTAGTGTTGGTATATCACAAGTATATAACAGGTATAAGATGGGACCTAATACACTTCCTTGTGGTACTCCAGCTTTGATTTCCTTGAGTTCGGAATAGGCTTCGTCTTGTTTTATTCGAAATACTCTATTTGATATATACGATTGTAATATATCTGAGAATTGCTTGGGTAACATTAATTTTAGTTTGTGTGTTAGCCCTTCATGCCACACTTTATCAAAAGCCTGTGCCACGTCTAAAAATATTGTGGTACAAACTTTCTTTTCTTCTAGGGCTCGTTCTATTATGTTAGTGATTCTATGAACCTGATCTATAGTAGAGTGCTTCTCTCTAAATCCAAACTGGTAGCTCGGTATGAGATTTTTACTTTCAATTATAGGTTTTAATCTTTTTAGTAATAATTTTTCAAACAATTTAGACATCACAGGGAGCAGAGAGATTGGCCTATAAGACGTGGCTTCATTCGGAGGTTTCCCTGGCTTTTTTATCATTATGACTTCGGCCACTTTCCACAGATCAGGAACATACTTTAATCTAAAAGCAGCATTGATGAGTGTGGTAAGTTTAACAACTGCTTTACGTGGGAGATATCGCAGGACCATTCCTGTAATAAGATCATATCCTGGAGACTTTTTTAAACTAATTTTCAGTTTTATTTCTTTGTAAACTTCCTTTGGTGTAACTAACTTTATATCTATATTATCTTGTAATACATTGTCCGTATTATCTAAGTTACTCATATTGTTTTCTTCGTTAGGTTTGAAGATGTTTTCAAGATGACGCGCAAATATTTTGGCTTTTTGTTCGTTACTAATAGCCCATTTCCCGTTTTCTTCTTTAATGGGAGGAATATGGGTTATTGGCCGTTTCATGCTTTTTGTGGCTTTCCAAAGAGAATAGTCTGAGTTGTGGTCGCTGGATAGTTGTCGAAGGTAAGTATTCATGTATTCATCCTTGTAAGTTTTAATCCTCGCTTGAAGTTCTTTTGTTAGTTTGTTTAATAAGGTTTTATCACCTGGGAAACGTGTCATTTGCCATTTTTTTCTTTGTTTCCTTTTTTTAGCTATTAACTGCTTAATTTCCATAGGATAACTAGTACCATTTGCTCTCTTTTTGAGAGTTGGTGTATTTTTCCATGCTATTTGTTGGATGTTTTCCACAAACTTTTCGACTTCTGTATCTAATTGTTCCGGTGTTTTGAGTGGAACATTTAATTTTATTACTTCATCTAAATTTTTTTGGAAGCTTTCCCAGTCTGTATTCTTATTAACTAGACTCAGACTATTTTCTCTATATACGAATTTATCGCTAACAGTTAAAATTACAGGGGAATGATCTGAGCTCAAATCAAAGCAATGTTCCGTATTGATGTAGTTTCTTGATATATTATTGTATATGAAAAAATCTATTAAATCAGGTTTTTTCTTTGGGTCAGTAGGCCAGTAAGATGGATGGCCACTGGAAATTGTGTCACCATTAACTAGCTGTATTGCAGACAAAAGTTCTTTTCCTTTAGTATTCGTAAGTCGAGAGCCCCAATATAGATTTTTAGCATTGAAATCTCCTCCAATGATATATCGGTTATTAAAATGGTTTAAGTAATTTATATATTGCTCCTTTTTTAATGCATGCTTTGGTGGACAGTAGATTGACGCTACTGTGAGGGTGTATAGCTTGGTTTTCACACAGACGGCTGCGGATTGTATTTCTCTTTCTTCATGCCTGTATTCTTCATAATGAAATAAATTTTCTTTGATAATGACTGCACTTCCACCTTTTGCAGTATTATCAGGATGCAGCGCATGGTAAACTTTGTAACCTCTGAATGTTACATAGCACTGTTTAGTGAAATGTGTTTTTGATATCAAGCATATGTCAATGTTTTTTGTGTCTAGGACTAATTGTAACTCGTTTTGATGTTGCAATAGCCCATTGGAATTCCAAGTCATAATTTTTAAATTAGCCATTACTTATTCCTGGATATGGCACAATTCTTGCTATTTTCTAATTTCTTTAATCGTTCATCAAACGAGTTCATTAGTTTTAGGATCTGGTCTAATTTTTTGTCACTATCATTTGCTGTTACATGGTGGGTATTGGTAGAAACTACTTGGGCAAATGAAGTTTTATTATTAGTACCTTGGATCTGTGCGTTCCTTGGATTAGTGTTGTTATCAACTTTATTAGTTAGTTGTTGCGAACGTGGAGCCGTGGCAGTTACTTTTTTGATGTTTTTATTTTTAATGCTTTGAAATTCTTTGGCTACTATACAACCTCTATAGTTAGCAGGATGTGGAGCGCCGCAATGTACACATTTTGGTTTTTCTTCTGCTTGTTTCTTGCAGTCTATAGTTAGATGTTTGCCAGTACATTTGACACATCTTGGTTCCTTTGCACAGTACTTCTGTGTATGTCCGTATGCTTGACATCTCTTACACTGTGGAACAAGTTTTGTTGTTCGCAAAGCCTGAATTTCAACTTTGCACCCCAGTATAGACTTAATTTCATAAATTTTCTTAATGTCTTGATCTTTAGAGAATGTAAGCACAAACATGTTGAGCGGTTCTTTATTTTTCCACCTCAGTTTGTTCACTACATTCTCAATCTTAAAGCCCTTTTCTTTCAAGTCTTCAGTAATTCTGTTTGGCTTGCAAGTTGAATGCAACTGTTTAGCCATAACTCTAATGGGTCTCTCTTGCTTGTTTTCATAAGAATGCCATAGCAAATTTTTTTCGTCTAAGAAGTTAATAATAGCTCTATAGGCATTTTCGTTAAAAGCGTTAACCTTGACGCTATCTCCATGTAACATTTTAACCTGGAAGGAGTCTCCTGGTTGTTTATGTGAGAGGTTATCAAAGAAAGTTTGATAGTCCTTAACACCGTCTATTATTATAGGTGGTGGTTGTGGTACTTTTTTAGGAGCAACTGTACTGCTGCTATCTTTTTTTTGCGGTGACGGAGTAATAGGAATTGGTGAGGTGTTCAATTTTCTTTTTTTTTCCTAGATAATGCTCTTACCCACTCAGTTTCTTTGGCTAGTTCTTCTTCATCCGTACAGTAATCTGCTTGCTGAGAAGAACATTCTTCCGTACGATCGTTACTTTTGTCGACTTTTTCTATCGTTAAAGTTTTAACTTGCTCTTGGAGCTTTTCAATTTCCTTCTGTAAGGTTCTTACCACATTTTCAAATTTTTCTCGCTCTGCCATTTCTTCGCGGTAACGAGAATACAGCATGCGCTCAGTTTCTGTTTTTAATGTAATATGACTGGTACTTGAGCCAGCCATGATTAATTATTGAAGTCAAGTATGACTTCGCCTTAACAATAAAAATGCAAACTTAGCCACAGGGCATCGCGGTACGGAATCTAGGTCATAGTCGACACTTTACGTACAGCGCTCGGCGACGCGACGCGGCGGCGTTTGTTTAGATGAGTCGACTCTTTTTCACCCGCGGATTTCGCGACGTGACTGTTCTTAGCGAACTATCAATGAACACTCGAAAACAGAATATACTCGTAATATTTTTTTTCTAATAGCATTACTCGGTCATGCTCACGATTTCGTAAAGGCATATTTTCTTTTCTTACTCTAGATATATATTTTACTAGCTGAACGCGCGCGCGCGTTGCTACGCCGTCTATCCAAAATTGGTCGTACCAATTCAAACTTTGTTCAAATTCGGTTACTTTAGGTTCTAATGACGCAACCTTTAACATAATATGACAAATGCTGTCACGCAGCGAAAGCTCTCTAAAAGCAATATTTTTTCACCGTTTTTGTTACATTTTTCATTCATGCTCGGCTCTTGTTGATAGTAGCGTAATGTTAAATACCCTATAGCCTTCCTCGATAAATGGACTATCCTACAAAGAAAGAATCTTTCAATTCGGACCAGTAGTTCCAGAGATCCTTGCGTTCAAACAAACAAACATACAAACAAACAAACTCTTCAGCTTTATAATATTAGTATAGATTCTAACTCCCATTCAGACGAATTTACAACGAATAGCTTTTTATAGAGTTCTTGCTGTTAAGGCTAGTAGATAACGTTAACTACTCAATGTTTGTTCGAAAATGTTTTTAGTAGTCATAATTTAATTCTATTAAAATCATGAATCTAAAAGTTTGGATGTTTGTTTCTTAATTACGTCGGAACAACTGAACGGGTTACATTGAAATCTGGATCATAGGTTCCTCATAATTTTTCATCATTTTATCCCAAAACTTAAATTATAACGAGAACTTATAATCCTACTTCGTATCCTACTAATATTATAAATGTCAATGTTTGGATGTTTGTTGCTCAGTCACGTCGTTATGTTCGAACGGATCGGGCTGAAATTTGGAACACAGTTAGATTATAGTCTGGAAGAACAACTAGGCTAATTTATTCTGGTAAAACTACGGGAATGGGTACCACGCGAGTAAAACTGCGAGGCATTGCTAGTTAATATTTTAAATGCGAAAGTTTGGATGTTAATATTTATGTTTGATGCTCAATCACGTCAGAACATAACGGATCGGTTTGAAGCTTAAAATACATATTATAGTAGGGAAGAGATTATAGTAGTAAAGAAAAGAAATAGCACAGCCTGTGTACTACTTTTCATCTCGGGAAAGTAACGTCACTACGGGGTGCTGATGGTATTTCATAATTAAGCCCATTTGGATTAGTGGCTGGAACGCACGGTCACAATATAATGAGCTGGTTGGTTCGAATCTCATATACTTGTCTGGTTTTTACTTATTTTTCAAAGAGCCAGAAGTACAAACATCAAAATTTTCGCATTTATAACTTTAGTAAGATACAAAGATAATCAAAAGTACTCACTTTTCGTTACGATGATGCTGATGCGTATTGGAGTACGTATCGAATATATAGTTGAGCAAAGGCGCACTGGACCCGGATTCTCCTGGTTTCTTCCTTCTCTCCATTATCACTGGTGGACTCGTCATCGCCTCAGTACTACTCTCTGTTTCACCGCGCATCACGCTCACAACCCTTCTCATTCTACTCTTACCATCTCTATCTTTCACTTGAGTGATATACATTGACTGGACGTTATTTGACGTGGGGACTATTCGAGATTTCTCAATCTCTAAGCGATTGATTTTTGAAGTTGATTTATAAAACTGCGTGTTTCTATCAGTTGGTTCTTCAATGTGAGTCCTTGAAGTCATTTTTGCTTCGTTGAAGTTAAATCCTTGTATTGTTGTGTAATCAAAATTGTAAAGTCCTGTTGTGTTTAATCCGGTGTGCAGCATTTGGTATAGTTTGGTCAGTGTAGGCTTAGATCCGTGCGCTTGTCGAGGCACGTTCGGAGTACTAGCGTCGGCATCTGTACCTGAAATAGGAAGCGTTTGTCAAGAGAAATCGTGTCTAGGTTTCAAATGCCGATCGAGATTCCGAAGCTCATCTTCAATTGCTTCCAAGCCCTTGCCTAAGTCGAGTAGATTGCTTCAATACGTAGGTAAGTAGCTTAGGTAGAGCAGGCAAAGTATAAACATTACCTTCAGGGAATGCCGTGAACACACTAGAAAATATATGAAAAATAAGAACAATGCGTTACAAAGTTACAGGCACGTCTTCCAAATATTGCGCATAAAAAAATCTTTGCTTACCTACACTATGCCTTAAATCTAAGACACAAAATACATTTTAAAAATGTAAAAAGTATAGACTACAGGCCCGTGAACAAAATTTACGTTGGAAATGAACCAGCAGGAGACCTATGTAGGATGATAGAAGGGTATAAAGTAATAAGATTCAGCAGCACAAATTTAATCTGTAAATCGTCGGAAAATCAAGAATTTTTCCGACAAACTAATAATTAAAAAGTTAAAATTTATATTTTTTATAGTTTAAATACCTCTTCTAATCTATTATTCTACAACGTCGTACAAAAATCTTGCGACAAGGAGAAATGATTGAGGGTTGCAACCCCCCCTCTTCGACTGTACTCAGTTGGACAGCTTACAAGTGACGGCATAGTGCTAAATCTTATTACTTTATACCCTTCTATCATCCTACAAAGGTCTCCTGGTAGTTCATTTACTACATAAATTTTGTTCAGGGGCCTGTAGTCTAGTATATATTCTGTACATATCCGATTTCAATCAAATTCGTATATTTTTCCCGGCGTGCCTGATTGACTGAATAATGAACATTAAAACTTTCACATTCGTATACGTATTATTAATAGAGTACATAAACTTTTTTTATACAAAAAATTAAACTATATAAGCGCTATATATAATTAAACTAAATACTCACTCATCTATTTAAAGGCGGTGCCGGTCAAGTCAGAAAGCTCGTAGATAGATACTACGTACGTAGTAAGTAGGCATACGTATGTAAGTAGTATCTATGTTACAGGAAATGTATGAAATCAAGGAATTGTATACAAATCCCAGGAAATGTGTACTATTTAGGAAATGTATAAAATATTGTTTGAAAAACTATTTAATACATAGATATCCTAGGAAATTTATAAATTTCCTCGGAATTGTATATAATTCCAATATCGTATTAGGAAATGTGTAAAGTAAATGCTTTCTGTAATAAAACTCTAACCTAACCTAACCTAACCTGTTGCATGTTGCTTACCATCAGGCACATTTCCTACTCGTCTCGTCACTCTTTATTTAAAAAGAAAAACCTAACCAACCTAACCTAACCTAGCCTAAAGCAATACCCTCCCCACGTCCCGCTGTCTCCGCGAACCCACCAATATCCTAAATGTTTTAGATTTCCGATTGCTATTTAGGAAATGTATAGATTTCCTAGGAAATGTGTAAGTATAATATAATTTATTTCACAAATTTCCGTGCGATTTTAGGAATTACATACATTTCCGAGGAATTGTATACAATGACGGATTACATACATTTCCGTTAACATCTATACACTACTTGTTAGACTTGGCTGGCACCGACTTCAAATAGATGAGTCAGTACCGCTTATATAGTAATAACATTAAATTATTTCTCGCTTTTGAGTGCCTTGAGAAATGGTTTTGAAGCCTATTTAATCTTCATACATAAAAAGAGTTTATTTTACCTTTTCTAGCGCAAAACAAGTTTTCAACAATGCATTTACACAATTTCGTGTTGACAGAATCGAGTTTCATAACTTTTGTGAAATCTACAACCATGTCATTCAGGCAAAATTGTAGGCAAATTTTGCAATTGTGCAATCATATTGCACAAACCACCTGGCTAATTTCGATAAAATTTATATGAGACCATTCGCAAAACATACGCATCCGAACACAAAAAGAAAATTTGAAATTACCTATGGCGTTCTCGAGAAATCAGGTAACATACATAAAAAAAATATGTGCCGTAATGATCTCTGTGTTTTAACAACTTTACTGCCAACCAAGATCCATATATCTTGGTCGCACAATGGGTATTTGCGGTATTTGCTTAATTTTTAAACGTACAAACGTGTGACTTAAAATTTGAAACAATTGTAGATATTTTAAATTTTTTATTTGTTGTATATTTCTTTATTTTTAAAAGGAACTCCAGAAGAAAAACAACAATACTGAAGGCTATACTGAAAGCTGTGTAGGTTTGAATCGGGTAAACTTTTTCATCAGTTTATATCTGCAACGAATGAGTTTCCGTGAACTTGGTAACAGAGCTTACCTTTCAACATTCTTTGCAATATTTTTCCTTACCGCAGAAACATCTTTTCCGTAAAGCTATTTCTCAAGTCGAGCTTTGTGTTGTTGTCGTTTTATAAAGTTTTACAAAAGTTTCACAATGTCGAAATTGATTCACTACTTACTTTTGCTTTTAGTGCAGTTATTTAACAGTTTCTTTAGCTCAATTACGGTTTGGGTGGTGTCATGGATGTCAAAAATATTAATATCTGATTCGCTTTAATTACAAAATGATCTAGGTTTTAGGACAAATAATAAAGTAGCCAAGTGCGAGTTGGACTCGCCCATGAAGGGTTCCGTTCCAGCAAGTAACATAATATACATAGTACACATAGTTCTTGTAGTTCGTTGTAACTTTGATCGAAGTTTTAATGATAGTGTGTTTATGACGTACTAAAAAAAACTACTCATCAGATCGAGTTCAAACTAATTTTCGTTGGTAGTTTTCATGGTAATGTACATCATATATTTTTTTTAGTTTTTTCATTCTCTTACTTTAGAAGTTAGAGGGGGGGGGACACACATTTTACCACTTTGGAAGCGTCTCTCGCGCAAGTTATTCAGTGTAGACAAAAATTATATTAGAAACCTCAACATCATTTTTTAAGACCTATCGATAGATACCCCACACGTGTAGGTTTGATGAAAAAAAAATGTTTGAGCTTCAGTTCTCAGTATGGGGGGCACCCCTAATTTTTGTTTTTTTTTAAATCTTTTGTAAAAATCTTAATGCGGTTCACAGAATACATCTACTTACCAAGTTTCAACAGTGTAGTTCTCATAGTTTCGGCAAAAAGTGGCTGTGACATACGGACGGACAGACAGACAGACAGACAGACAGACAGACAGACAGACAGACAGACAGACATGACGAATCTATAAGGGTTCCGTTTTTACGTTTTACGGAACCCTAAAAACCGGTGTTTTGGTCTCTACTGCCAAGCAGTGATGTGCAAACATTACAATGATCCGGTTCGAAGGATCCGCAATGTTTTCAGAGAAATTACAGCTATAACAGTTAATTTTTTTACAGTTAATGTGTGTCTGTTGCTAACGTCTATCGCTATTCAATATCTATCAAAAAACTTTTTTGTTTCTGCTCAATATTCATAAAGGCAACAAGTAAATGCTTACGGACAACGGAACCCTTCATGCGCGAGTCCAATTTGCACTTGGCTGTTTTTTTTGTTTTATTAGCTGATTGGTCAAAGTGATGTTTACTGCTTACTGAACTACGGACTAGTGCAGAAGGTACAGTGCCCTACAAACGAAATTTCAATCCGACCCGTTCAGTCCCTCTTATGTAATTGAGCAACAAACATCCATCCGAACAGCTTCGAAAACTTTCAGATTTATAATATTGGTAAAATGATGTACAAAAAGCTCCTACTAAGAACTAAGACAAAAGAGCTAAGGCAACTCTTAAAATTAATATTAAGGTTTCAATAAAACTTGAATGTACTCTACATTCATAATTCAGTACAAGAAGGGTTTAAAACGTAAAAAGGCGGAGACCCTTCAGACTTTGAAATTAAATTTGGTTGGAGCGTTAACAAAATATTTTAAATGAGACGCCGTTTGCCGTACCCTGTGCTCATAATAGATTCCAAGAAGGCTGAAACTCAGCGTAAACAATTTAAAGGGTGTTAATGTTTATTAGGAATTTTGAATTGAGGGAAATGACAATAGCTTGTTTAGTCCTAATTGCAAATTAACGAACACTCACTTCTGACAAGCTGAACGGAATTGACGAATTAAGTTTAAAATAGGTGAGACCACAGAAATCTAAATAATATTATTTAGATTTCTGTGGGTGAGACGAATAAAAATACTAACCAGTCCGTGAACAAGAACAATAAAAATGTTGTATATTTGTTGCGTATGTGTTGGATTCTCTTGTTTCACAACCTAACAGTGACAAAGATACAGTGCTTAGAAGTTTCTAGAAACGTTTAAGATATGAGTTTTACGACAAAGTAACGCGTCGCACTCCAGAAGTTTGATGTTCTATATATTTTTAATAATTTGATTAAACAAAAAATGACTTTTTTCTGTAATTTAGCTGGTGTATTAATTAGAATGGACACCATACCATTTTTTTTACGTTACAATGGATTTTACGTTAATCAATATATGTATATCCGGATGATTGGTCTCACTTTTTTGTAAAGTTACCTATTATAGTTGGCCTTAAGTATCCTTTACTTCCTACCCCATGTAGGCAGAAGTGCTAGGAGCCTGCTTACCAAATCTCACTAACTACACTTTCACACAAACGAAGTGGTACGCGCTCTTAAGGCGCGTCCCCGAGCAAAACGAGTTTTTTAAAATAGTTTTTAGAGCTATCTATTTTTTATCCAAAACCAATATCCACTAGTAAAACCATACATTGAACGTATGCAAAATCCTGGCTCCAAAATGGTGGTTACAATTTTTGATGCTGAAAATATTGTTTCTTTAATTACCTCACAACGAAACTTAAAACATTAGAAAAAAATATTGTAAACATGCATCTACTCGAAAAGCTGTAATCATTTGGATTTTGTTGCCTATCTTAAGGGCGTACCCGGAGGAAATGACCTGGAGTATTTCTTACTTTATCGCACACCCCAACAGAGACCAAGAGAGAAACAGTAGGATTTGTTACTGTTTTACACTCAGATTTTAGATGTTGATGTACCAACCAACTGGTAGGCAACCAACCAACAGATAGACAATTTAATTACGAATATTATGGTATGAATATTTTTTCAAACAGATCAATGTTTTAGTATTAAAATTAACGTGGTTGTTACACATATTGCGTGCCAAACGGGAAGCCATCGGGCGCGTACACTCTCCTTGAAAAAGGCCGCCGGACGCGGCCGAAACTCGAGTCGGATTGACCGACCTCATTACACGTGAGTTACCCGTTTACCTAATCAATATGTAGATCAATATTTGTTTTTATTAAGACTTTATTCTAAAACCTGAGTGTAAAACAGTAACAAATCCTACTGTTTCTCTCTTGGTCTCTTTTTGGGTGTGCGATGAGGTAAGAAATACTCAAAGTCGTTTGCTCAGGGTACACCCTTAAGACATTCCATTTACTTACCATACTCGCCTACTAGACAGACTCCATGAGTACTATACCTGACAGTGTTACCATCGCATTTTAAGAAAGTATTTGTTAAAATTAATTAATCTAGTTAAAAAAAAACAGAATTCATCAGTGATAATCATCTATGCCACCCGTCGAAAATTGGTTGTACCAACTCGGAAACTGGATCATGCGTCATGCACAACAACTTTGCCAAATATAATTACATGATTAAATCCGTTGTTTATAATTCTATAAAGGGCATTCGGATAAAAATCATTTTTATACATAAGCCTACAGAAATAAGATGATTTATTTTTTTCCTGTAATTTGCCTACAAATATTAGTGTGTAGTACTTCCCCAAGCGAGCTCTGTGAGGAATCTAACCATGACAAGATCAAAACACTTTTCACTCAAAGACTCGCTCAGTACAGCTTTAAAAGAAGCGTATCTGGTAAAAGAGGTAACTTACAATAACAAAATACTTTTTTTTTTAAATAAAGAGTTACGAGACGAGCGTGACATGTGCCTGATGGTAAACAACATGCCTGCCACATAACAGCACAGTGACACGCAGTTATTGGCACATGAAGAGTCCAAATCATTACCTAGCACTGCACTGCGCTCGTCACCCAGAGATCTAAGATGTTATGCCTCTAAGCCCTGTAATTTCTCTGGCAAAATTGCCCTTCAAACCGGAACACAGTAATGTTTGCACATTTGGCGGTTTTGTTTGTTTTTGTTTGGCGGTAGAATAATTGGCAAACTGTTGTGTGGTACTTCCCCAGGCGGACTCTGCTAAGAGCCCTACCACTACTTAACTACGGAAAATGAACGTTTGGATGAGATCTATACAGGGAATGTGAACTTAACTTTGTAGTAATTTAAAAAAACACATCATTACTTTACATAGGTACGCACTTTCACAGTCTCCCTAACTATCCTATAAAGTTTCTAGTGGAAACTTACACTAACGAAAACTTAAAAAACTTATCTCATTCTTACCCAATAAAATTAAACTTCAAATAGTTCCCATAACTTTGATAGGTATTTTATGAACAGTAATTAAAACTTCCTAAGATATTTTTTACATCGCCCGCATATTTGATGGTGCTTAAGATCCTTACCCAATCATGATTTTGATTCTTAAAGTTATTTTTAGCGTTAGGTTAGGTTAGATTAGGCTTTACTCAAAAAATTTATATGTGACACGTTGTGTGCTCACGAAAGTTTTGAGAAAAAAATATTATCTCAAAACTATAAATCAAATCTAATCTCTAATCTGAAAACTTTGTCCATCACATCGGATTGTTACTAGAACAACTAGGAATGGTGTAATACTTCACCAGGCGGAGTCTGTAGTGAGTACCTACTACAGTGGTACTACGTTGTACTCTTTACAACGTTTACTGTGTTACTTATACTTTACTTACTTTATTTATACTTTAATTACTTTTACTGTACAAGCAGTACCTATGATATAATCACAGTCTATTAAATCATACAGTCGTTCGACGAAGCCGTCTAGGGCAATCGTGCGGGGCGTGTGGGATGAGACGCGGGAAGCGCGCTCCTACATTGCCTACATTACAATGTTAGTATTGCAGGAGTGCGACTCAGGGCTGATGTCTTCGGTATCTTCTAAGAACAAACAAAATTTTATTTGCGACAATCCTACCCGTGTCTAGACATTATCGGCGTTTCTCCCAAGACTAACTGCGATGAACTATAGTATTTCGTATTAGAATAGTATTTCTTTATAGTATGATATAAGGCGGTATATAGTTTGTACGTACCTCGACATGGTAGTGCTGAAAGTGCGGCCAGCAGAAGCGCCGCAGTGGCCGGCGCTCGCATCGCTCCTACATCATAGCAGCCTCTGAAACAAACGAAAAAACATTTTAACTCCCTACAAAAGAGTCGGTTTTTTAACAATAATAGATTTGCACTTAGGGCCTTCTCACGTTGTGTTGCTAAGCGACGATACGACGATCTAGGATGAATCGGGTTTAACTTGAAACGATTCACTCTCAACTTGAAGTCGCCTAGTACCTATGTATCCATCGGGAAAGTCAGCGAATTCCACAGCTTAGACGTTTTATTAAGAAAGTGGATTCGAACCTCTTTGTTCGATTCTTTGGAATGTCAATTATGAAACGGTGTGAATTTTTCGATTTCACTGCGCTGCTATTTTGGCACAAAAAAACAAAACCATTACCTAAAGCTGCACATCCATGCTCTGTAATTTCTTTGGAAACAGCCGTTCAAAACAGAATACAGAGTAGTTTGCATATTACTACTTGGCTGTGGAATAACTAGCAAAGGCACACTTCGCAAGCGGATTTACAAAAATACATTATTCTTTTATGGTTTTCGAATTTTCATTTCTTTTTTAGAAAAAAGACACGAGATTTGGTATTTAAAACTACTATATCATTTTATTTTTAAGCGTTTTTTGTCCACTGCATATTTTTGCGTCCATTTCTGTAAGCTCACACATTTTTCCTTTCCTACAAAATGTTATGTATGGTGTTTATTCTAAACTTTATCCTCAGATGCCCATTCGATAAGGTCGCTTTTGTGCCACGACACATTTATTGCAATAAAACGCATAAATATTCAGAAAACTGAATGCTCTTCCATTCCTGATCGCTTTTTTTCCAGCAAGCGAGATTCCGATTGCGTGGCTAGCGGATATCCGGGTCGGGAACTCATCCCCACTTCCCCCTACCAGACCCCCGCAGAGTCTCTCGATGGCATCAAATATTATCATGATTTCAATTCTTGCGATCGTGAATGTCAATATTCATCACATCTCGCACCAGTTTAATTTTCATCTACAGCTGAATATTAATTAAAAATTTTACATGTCAATATGAAGTTCTGATTCGGAAACGGATAGGTTTCCCAAATGTTTGGATAAAATTGCGAATTGGATTTTAAAGTAACGTGGTTGTTTTATATTTTTGATCAACTAATGGATAACTCACGTGTACACAAGTGAGATATCCGGGTTATCTGTTATATAGTTAGGCCGGTATAAACATTCTCACATAAGGGTCAGGCGTATCATGCAGCATTTTTCGAGGAGTTAATGAGTCAGTACTGCTTTTTCAACAAAAGATAAAGGCTTATCTAATACTAGCTTTTACCCGCGACTTCGTCCGCGCAAAATACATATTAAGGTAACTGAGGCAGTGTTTACTTGTACACCCATACACAATTACAGATAAACAGCTTAAATTAAAACATTTTTATACAATTTCATCAAAGTCAAAATTGTATGGATTTCAAGTATCTAATTTCAACGGTTTTATCTTCAATATTGACGAACTTCCATGTAAACTCTGTATCTTTATTTCCACCCCTTCAACTCTTTTTCTGTGATAAAGAGTCGCCCTTGTCCTTTCTTGAGTCTAGTCTATCTGTGTAGCAAATTGCATCAAAATTGATACTGTGGTTTAGACGTTAGAGCGTAACAGATAGAGAGTTATTTTCATATTTAATATTAATATGGATATCAATTGTCTAGTTGCAAAATTTCATGGCTTAACTTCAACAATGACGAACTTCCATGTAAACTTTCATCTACAGTAGGTACAATACAGTTCAAAATTACAAAATTGCTAGATCAAACTTTTAGTTCCTTCGTGTCAAGTGTCTAGATACGAGATAGAGTTTCGTGGTTTTATCTTCAACGATGACGAACTTCTACCTTAAATTTTCATCCCCCATTTCAACCGCTTCAACCCTTTTTCCGTAATAAAATGTGGCGTATGTCCTTTTTTGGGATTTAGTTCGTCTGTGTACCAAATTTCAATAAAATCAGTTTAGTGGATTACATGCTTATAACTTTGAAAATTACGGTATTCTCATACAACCGTCCATCCCTTATTTCGCCCTCTTAGGGGTTGAATTTCGCAAAACCCCGTCTTAGCGAGCGCCTACGTGCTAAGAGAGACCTCCATGCAAAATTTCAGATTCCTAGCATTTGTAGTTTCTGAGATTCCTTGATGAGTGACCTTTCGCTTTTATATATATAGATACTTATATCGCTGTTGATATTAAGTTATTTATTTTTGTTTATTTTTAAGTCACTATTAAAGTTAGTGTTCATGTGTTGGCGTTGCATACCTACCGCCGGCATTACCAACCCACCGATATAGCAACAAAATATGAAAATTACCACAAAATATCTGCTGAAGACTACATTCGGATAAATTTTAGACAGTAATAATTATTTTACGTTAAGTTACGGCTGGTCTAGTCGGGAGAACGGCGCCTGCCAATCAGGAGACCCCGGGTTCAAACCCCACACGCACCACTCTCTTTTCGAAGTCATGTGCGTAATGCCGCTAACTTAAAACGGTGAAGGAAAACATCGTGAGGAAACCGACATGTACCAAGAATCTTTCGAAGTCATGTGTCATCCATCAACCCGCACTGGGCCAGCGTGGTGGATTATGGCCTTAACTCTCTCCTTGCGAGAGAAGGCCCAGAGCCCCAGCAGTGGGAACGTTTAGTGGGCTGTTGATGATTGATGATGAATTTACAAGGAACTTAATATTTTTGGGGATAAAAAGTAGCCTACGTACCTATATCTATTTCAGACAATATTCTGTGTAAAGTTTCAAATTTCAGTCCGATCCAAGCATTTAAATTTTTACATTTAGTAAGTAGGCTTCAGATCCTTTCGACTTTTCACCTTGTTTAAGAAAACTCAGAAATAAAAACGTAAAAAGAATAAAAGAATGTATAACCTAATTCTTGGTTATAAAGCTCTTGTAACTGTAGCACTCGAAAGCAGTATTACGGCTAATCCTATTTACTGAGTATGCATAATAAGGTTTCATCTCAACGTGCGGCGCGCTTAAAGATACTGTTTTAAATTTTTAAGTAGCTGGGATTTAGCGAAAGATGCGGCGAAGTTGTATGGAACTTGAACGGAGAAGAAAAACAAAAAATATTTGGTGTACAACCTCGGTATTCTCATATTTTTTCTTATTTGGAGTGAAATTTCTTTAGTCATGTTTGGTTCAAAAACAAACGAATTGAGAACCTCCTCCTTGTAGTCGGTTAAAAGAAACGATTCACGTTCAAATTGATCGCTACCTTAGAATTATGAAATGAGATTGCTATGCATCTCTCTCTCAATCTCCTGAATCTATTTAATATAATCTATGAAATCGGAAAAATACTCAAGCAACACAGTCCACGGCCAAGACGTTTACATAACGAATGGGAAGTAAATCTCTTCATTCGAGTATTTTAATTCGAGTCATAATATTCTTTTGTGCTATTTCTAACAAAGTACTACTTTAACGTATCTAAAGGAAGACTCAGATAGCTTCTATTACCTACCGAACTAGCACAGAAGATAGTCTTACTAAGAAATTACTTTAGCAGTCAAGCACATAGATAGATAGAACTCTTCATAGAGTTTTTTTTTTTTTTTAAATATAGAGTGACGAGACGAGCAGGACATGTGCCTGATGGTAAGCAACATGCCTGCCACATAACAGCACAGTGACACCCAGCTATTGGAACATGAAGAGTCCAAATCATTACCTAGCATTGCACTGCGCTCGTCACCCAGAGATCTAAGTTGTTATATCTCTAAGCCCTGTAATTTCTCTGGAAACATTGCCCTTCAAACCGGAACACAGTAATGTTTGCACATTACTGCTTGGCCGTAGAATATTTGGCAAAGGTGTGGTACTTCCCCAGGCGGACTCTGCTAAGAGTCCTACCACTACAAATAGTTAGTTCACCTAAATAATCTGCACCTTTGCAATTTCAATTATTTAGTTCGTCTGGTAGATTATACAAGGCTTAGAGAAATAACAACTTCGATCTCTGGGTGGCGAACGCAGTGCAGTGCTAGGTAATGATTTGGATTCTTCATGTTCCAATAGCTGCGTGTCACTGTGCTGTTATGTGGCAGGCATGTTGCTTACCATCAGGCACACGTCCTGCTCGTCTCATCACACTTTATTAAAAAAAAAAATATATGGAGAAAAGAGACACGTATTTTTGTTCTATCAAATATATAAAAAAAATTCAACACATTTTTCAACACAAAAATTACAAATCTCCTAACTTCGGGAGTGGTTTTGACGTTACGTATTGTTGAAAATCGTACAATGAACTGTCGTCATTCGAAACTTCTAAGCACTGTATCTTCGTCATTTTTAGGGTTCCGTAAAATGTAAAAACGGAACCCTTATAGATTCGTCATGTCTGTCTGTCTGTCTGTCCGTCCGTATGTCACAGCCATTTTTTGCCGAAACTATGAGAACTACACTGTTGAAACTTGGTAAGTAGATGTATTCTGTGAACCGCATTAGGATTTTTACAAAAAAAAAAAAAAAAATTTGGTTTGCCCCCCATACTGCGATCTGAAACTCAAAATTTTTTTTTTCATCAAACCTACACGTGTAGGATGTCTATCGATAGGTCTTCAAAAATGATATTGAGGTTTCTAAAATCATTTTCGTCTACACTGAATAATTTGCGCAAGAGACACTTCCAAAGTGGTAAAATGTGTGTGTCCCCCCCTCTAACTTCTAAAGCAAGAGAATGAAAAATCTAAAAAAAATATATGATGTACATTATCATGTAAACTACCAACGAAAATTAGTTTGAACTCGATCTGATAAGTAGTTTTTTTTAGTACGTCATAAATACACTATTATTGAAACTTCGACCAAAGTTACAACGAACTACAAGAACTATGTGTAGGTACTATGTATATTATGTTACTTGCTGCAACGGAACCCTTCATGGGCGAGTCCAACTCGCACTTGGCCACTTTATTTATTTTTGAAACGAAAGAGAATTTATGTGTATATATTTTTTAATCTTACTGACTAATTATGTAGTGATAAACAGTCATCATGCCTTCTAGTTTCACGAACAAAATAGTGTAGCTGTTATTAAGAATCAATTCATCAGTTTACCCATGAACATGGTGCCATAAAATATAAGATAGAGATATAATACAAATTTTAAACTTTGAATTTGAAACTTTTAATGAGTTGAATAATAATTGTTCTCTGAGTGGGTATTTCCCGATGGATATAATATAGGTGTAATCAAATCTAGAGTGAATCTGTTTCTTTCAAGTAACTCGTTCTATCTCTGACGTACATCACATTGCTCTTAACATCGTTCTTGTCAAGTAAAACCAATCGATTAAATAAAGTGGCCAAGTGCGAGTTGGACTCGCCCATGAAGGGTTCCGTTGCAGCCTTGCAGCAAGTAACATAGTTTTTTTAGTTCGTTGTAACTTTGACCGAAGTTTTAATAATAATGTATTAATGACGTACTAAAAAAAAACTACTCATCAGATCGAGTTCAAACCAATTTTCGTTGGTAGTTTGCATGGTAATGTACATCATATATTTTTGTTAGTTTTTTAATTTTCTTATTTTAGAAGTTAGAGGGGGGGGGGGGGACACACATTTTACCACTTTGGAAGTGTCGCTCGCGCAAATTATTCAGTGTAGACAAAAACTATATTAGAAACCTCAACATCATTTTTGAAGACCTATCGATAGACATCCCACACGTGTAGGTTTGATAAAAAAAAAAAAAGAGTTTTAGTTCTACGTATGGGGGCAACCCTAATTTTTCTTTTTTTGACTTTTTTTTGTAAAAATCTTAATGCGGTTCACAGAATACATTTGTACCAAGTTTCAATAGTGTAGTTCTCATAGTTTCGGCAAAAAGTGACTGTGACATACGCACGGACAGACAGACAGACATGACGAATCTATAAGGGTTCCGTTTTTACGTTTTACGGATCCCTAAAAATAGCTAATTATTAATCCACCAACCCATACTTGATCAGCTTAGTTGATAATGGTATTTTCCTATGAGAGAAAGCCTCGAGTCGAAGCAGTGAAGAATTTTTTTTTATAGCATAGAGTTACGAGACGAGCAGGTCATGTGCCTGATGGTAAGCAACATGCCTGCCACATAACAGCACAGTAACACGCAGCTATTGAAACATGATAGTCCAAATCATTACCTAGCACTGCACTGCGCTCGTCACCCAGAGATCTAAGATATTATGTCTCTAAGCCCTGTAATTTCTCTGGAATCATATAGAATATAGTGAGTTAATTATAATAAACAATAAAAGTGGTCAAGTGCGAGTTGGACTCGCCCATGAGGGGTTCCATAGCAGAAAGTAGGATAATATAAAAATTCTTGTAGTTTGTTGTAACTTTGGTCGATGTTTTGATAATACTGTATTTATGACGATTACAAAAAAACTGCTTAGGTACTAGATCTTGTTCAAACCAATTTTCGGTGGAAGTTTGCATGGTAATATACATCATAACTGTTTTCAGTTTCGTCATTCTCTTATTTTAGAAGTTACAGTTACACACATTTTACCACTTTGGAAGAGTCTTTTGCGCAAACTATTTAGCTTAGAAAAAAAAATGCTCCAAACCTCAATAACATTTTAAAGACCTATCCATAGGTACACCACACGTAAGGTTTTGATGAAAAAAAGTTTTTTCAGCTCAAAATGTATTGTTTATTTTTATGTGAAAATCTTAATGCGGTTCACAGAATACATCCACCTAGTCTGTATAACATAGATCTTTTAGTTTCGGAAAAAAGTAGCCGTGACATACGGACAGACAAACATGACGAACCTATAAGGGTCTCGTTTTTTGCCAATTGGCTACGGAATCCTAAATACTAGTCTCTGTTCACCATAAACACCCGAAAATGTATTGAAAATGTGGTTGCTAACGTTTGCTCAGAGTGCTGTTTTAATTTTCCAAACATTCCCTAGTATTAGCGTGACGTCTAATATTTGTACTTCGCCTACCGAAATAGATTGAAAAGGTTAATTTAACGACTGTTTCGTAATTTTGTTTTCATACAATTCCTATTTGCTAAGGACTGACTACTTGGTAAAGGTAGGAAAATGTAGATATTAACATTGCTAATTTTGATCATGCCAAATTTAATTAGTTAGGTTTAATATTAGCGTGACCTCGTTTGTAAATAGGTGTCTATTGTTTAGGTATTTTATGGAAAATTTCAAGTGCCTAAACAAAGATCAAGTTAACGGATAGTTCATCTGCTTTAATGTCCTTAGACAGCGAAATACACCATTATATGTGGCCTGAGCACCTTGAAATTGGTAATAAATTGCGTCTGTTGTGTAGCGTTAGTGGTTTACGCACCGCAAATAGGGTACCGGACTGGGTCAAAAATACACTATTCTAATTAGTCCGTCAGCTAGATCATGGAACACGACACGTATTTTTTGTTTTTTCAAAATATTAAAAATCGACAAAGATATAGAACATCAAACTTCGAGAGTGGGGGGTCGCGACGTCACTCGTGAGTAAAAATCGTAGGCACGAGTAACGACACGCGAAACTTCTAAGCGCTGTATCTTCGTAATTTTTTGTTTGTGAAACAAAATAAAAAATACGTGTACAATATTTTTTTGCAATCTAACTGACGAACTAATTAGTTTTTTTGAGGATTGTACCCTATTTAATCTACTTACAACGAATAGTGTTAGATAAAAACGTCCGGCGTTCACGGCTTCCAAATCTAATTAGTTAAGTAGTATAAACATCGATCATAAAGATCACAATCAAAATAACAAATACACAAAGTCTCGCAAATAGCACGCATTTCCGCGGAACTTTGCATAGACCGTAGTAGATTAATACTCTCCTCCAGTTAACTTAGCAAAGTTGGTATCTAATTCATTGTCGTGTCAAACAGCCACGGCAAACATCGGCCAAACAATTAACTACCTCCAAAGGTCCCCAGACTACTTACATTTATTAAAAACACGCAGAAACTTGGTCGTAATCAAGGGTGGGGTAGGAAACGGTTTTATGTGGCCTGCCAACTTCGGAGATTAGTCTTGGATGATCCGCAGGAAAAACTTGGACGGTAATATTAAAATAGTTTAAAAAGGAAATTATAACGACGAAGAAAACAATTTTGAATTGGGATGGTTATTGAAATATGAATTGATTAACCCTTCAACATCGCATGGGGACAATTGGAAAAGAAAATGTACGAGTATAATAACGATTAAAAAAACAATTTTGAAATAAAATGGGCGTTGGTATAATTACTGATTTTTAACCCATTTGAAAAAGGAGGAAACATATTAGGCTGTAAGTTTTGTTTGTCGACGATATTTTTATTAATCGAGAACTGTCTTTTGTTAATCAGAACAGATTTAGATTAATCTCGTGTTAAAGAGTAAAAAATATAAATTCCTAAGAGGGAAAATTAAGGGATGAATGCCGCGCGGTGGCGTCTCGTCAGTTCCCCAAGGGGAGTTTCTTGGTAATAACTTCAAAACTACATATTAGAAATTGAAAATAGTCGAATAGCGTTTCATTTACTTTGGTCATCATCAGCCTACTCTAGTCCACTGCTGGACCTATATCCAGCAGTGGACTGGAGTAGCTAGTAACTAGCTTCTTCCATGATACACCAGTGCAGCGGTATCCTCGGCTTTTCTTCCCCAGCCACTGCTTGCCTTACGTATATCGTCACTCTATCGAGTTTCAGGGCGTTATATATAACGTTTACTGTTTAGCAAACTCTATCATCGTATACCGCATCATTGTCCCTTTTCTCGATAAAACTTTTTATCGATAAAAAGTACTCCGGTTATACCTATATTGTAACTTTAACTTTGATTATCCTTAATCAAAGTTAAAGTTTATTATTTTCTGTACGTATTTGTCTCGTTTATTTCCTTACACTAACATTTGCATGATCACTATTATGATAATAGTTTTAACTTGTTAACTTACATAAATGATAGAAGTTGAGAAGATGTGTGGTTGGTACACGACTACATAGCTTAGAACAACCAAAATTTTCGCAACCAGCCCTCTCCTACACGACGCGATATGTGTAATGGCATTTCTTCCATGAAAAGAAATAAAAAAAATATAATTTAAAAACTCAAAAACCCGACTGCGTAAAAAGTGAACCAAACTACGTACTCACATACTAAAAAAACTGAAAATATTAAAACAAGCATTTAGATTTCTGGGGGTCTAGAATTCTATGATATGTTATTGTATTAATACTATTGAAATATATACAATATTTTCTAATAAAAGAACATTACAACTGAAGAGTCGGGATCCATTATTATTCGACATGCAATCTAATTGTTCAATGGATTCGATATTATTATTCAACATACAATGTAATTGTTCAATGAATCCCGACTGTTATGCGTAAATACATTTCCTGCACGTACGAAAAAAAGGTAGTCCAATATACCTACTAGCATAGATCGTAGAACCCAAGATGGGCCCCATCCCAAACTTCACGGCGCACGCAATCATGTCAACGTTGGGAAGAGTGAGCTCACTCTTTCCGTTCTAGTCGGTTGCAGGACGCGGTGGACGCCGGACGTTTTTACCTATCATTATTCGGTGTCAAGAACCAAAATAAGTAGAACCACAGCAAATCTCGCCGCTAGCAATTATAGGGGTCAAGTAGATTGGTTGTTTGTAAACCACTTACGATACATACAGAGACACAGTTTATTACTAATTTCAAGGTGCTCAGGGCTCATCTATTGATTTATATCGATGCCTACTAGATACATTAGTATATAATGTCCATCCACTTTCACACGTACAGTTAGTTATACGAAGTTTTCTGCTACCTAAAAACCTATAAATGTGAGAATGGTTGTTACTCAACTTTAAATCGATATACATCCTAAACGGTCAGTCAAATCGAAAAACATTGAGAGAAACCTAAACACTATTTTTAAATACCTATTCAACGATACCCCTCTTGACATATTTTGGTGATTTTCATTTTTTTAATTTGGACAATATGGCGTCCTGAATCCGCCATATTAGATTTACACTAATGTCATGTCTTTAGTGTCACTTGCCAGATTTAGAGGAATCGATTGACGTGTGAATCATAAAAATCGGCCCAGGCGTTTGGTCTGTATAGTGCTTCAAAGGAACATACAAACATACATACATACATAGACTGTTAAACACATTACCACTCCTTTGCGTCGCGCAGTCGGGTAAAAAGACGGCCCTTTCTCTAAATCTTCTTCTAGCATTATGAACATACTACATATTTCTTATTTTTCGTGGCCTTGTATTTTCTCCATCACGCCTTTGACGAAACAGGCGGAAATAACACTTATTTAGCATAAAGCAAGTCTAATGAACTACATCCGTCGCTTTCATTACTATCAAGAAAAAAGGAACAATGAAGAGAATGGAAGGATATTTGCACAGGATATTTAGAGAGGAGCACGAACAGACAGCGACAAACGCTACACATGACGAACTCCGGAAGCACAACCCTGATAAACCAGCCTCAGATAAACACAACAGATTTCCTATAGATAGATTGAGAACACAAGCAAAACACAACTTTAACATAAAACCTTAAGACACAGAATCGAATATCGATAACTAGGCAGGGCTGCCTATAGCCTCAACCACGATTATTGTGCTGTAACTTGTCTTTTATGCCTCAATTCAATTTAATAAGTTCATAATAAAAGGCTTATCCAAGACAGCGAAGCTCCAATGAAGGCGTCGGAAAAAATAATAATGCGAATATTATTTTTATGAAATCACCTATACGGCGCAATAGCTGGCGAAAGTATTAATATTTACGCGCACGAGATAATCCGATTACTTTTTACGCATTGCTTTATTCAAAGCATGATCCGATAACCATGGCTTACAAGACGGCTTTTTTATTTTTATTATTAAATTATTTTTTATTATTGTATCGGCTTGTTCTAGATAAGCACACTTCATCATAGACCGCATTGTCGTTTAACATCATCAGGCGAGATGGTGGTCAGGTGCAATCCCATCACTGGTATAAAAAGGTACTATAATGGCTAACTGAAAAATACACTTAGCAAATGGATTTGAAAAGGGCAATGCTTGGGGTTTATTTGCGGGATTGCATCATCTTGACTGGCCTCGTGGCTTAGTTGGTAGTAGCTCTGCCTGCGAAGCCGAGGGTTGTGGGTTCGATTCCCACCCAGTGCAAATGTTTGTGTGATGAATTCAAATTGTGTGCACTGTGTCTGGGTGTTTCTATGTATAATAAGTATGTATTTAAAACTATGCAAGTATTATATCACCTATCTGGCTGCCATCACTCAAGCTTTGCTTAGTTTGGGGTCAGATGATGTTGTGTGTGAATTGTCCACCAATTTTTATTTATTTAATTAAATAATTTGTCAGAGAACTGAAGTCACCTTCATAGCTCACCGTTTTATTAAAGCACCTTACCTTGATTCAGCTCTACACTTCAACTACTATTAAAATTATTTTCAGATGTTATTATTAGTACACATAGGTACATACGTATTTTCCTTGTAGTAAACCGTAGTCAAATTTTTGTCGTATTTAAGTACAGAGTTAATGAACGCTGTGCCCGTTAAAATATTCTAATGTATTTGGAAACACAATTCGCATTTTTATAGAATAAGTGCCACATACGCTGCTTTAATTTGGCTTACATACTCTTAACAATTATTTAAACTAGCTAAAGCTTTAGCTGAAAACCTGCATAAATTTTGTGTGCAGTCCTATCAATATCGAAATTTTTGACATTTTGTAGTCAAGCGAACTCAAATTAATAATATCAAACTTGAGGTAATTTCTCCAATAAGTCGATTATTATTATTATTTTGGGAAGAATGTAATAATACGCTTTAATTAATAGGTACATTGCCAAGTAATCATTTGCTGTTCCAACTTTTTCAGAAAGTTCAAATGGATTTTTTCACAAAATAATTATGGCAATGCACACTAATTACATTGACATTACTTTAGTAAGATGTTATGGGTGTTTTCAATATGATATGGAAACTCATACAATTAAGAAAATAATAGTTATAAATTTATCAATCGACCATCAATGTATTTAGTGTTTGCGACCCAAACGCCGAAAGCGAAACATATTACATAAATAATGAGTAAAGTCTATAATATAGGTAGTCACTAACTCAAGTACCTATAATGACCGAGCTATGAGTAATTTCAATATAGAACACAATCAATCAATGAATTCAAATGTTTGCACTGTGTCTGGGTGTTTCTATGTATAATAAGTATGTATTTAAAACTATGTAAGTATTATATCAGCTATCTGGCCGCCATCACACAAGCTTTGCTTAGTTTGGGGTCAGATGGTGTTGTGTGTGAATTGTCCACCAATATTTATAAAAAAAAAAAAAATCTTCTCCTGTGTAGTAAATTTCTACTGTAATAGTATTCATGTAATAATATAATGTAGTGAAATTTTACGCAACTAAATAAAATTTGTGCGCGACACGTTTTCAATGAAGCAATGATTACCTATTAAATTTACTTATTTTGATATTTTTTTACCGTTTTGGTAAAGTGTGTAAAGGTCGGTCCAGTTCAACTTTGCCATCATAAATACGACAAAGTCGCATGCGCACACTTAAATTGAAAAAAAAACGAATGTGGTTAAAACATACATTTTTACAAGATGTAAACTTTTTGGTCAATCCAGCTCAAATTATAAGTTAAAACCTATAATTCTATAGACCGATAGTATTTTGGTTTGCATTAAAAAATATAATTAGTAGTTAAACTACTTACGATCGAATTGTAATTTGAAACTCAATTCCAAAATGATCACTTAAACTGATATTTTTTCAAAAATTGTTTTTCACGCATTACTTTTGATCTGCCGATCGTTAAGCAAGACCCAATAATAAAGTAGCACCGTTTCCGAAAGGTCAGACAGGCAAGCTCTATTTCACGAACGGTCGAAAATAGGGCGCACATTTCATTCCCTAAAACGTTCCAATACACTTTTATTTCGGACTTTTTCTATCGTACACTCTAGTAAATAAGGACGCCATTTTGAGAAAATAAATCAACCAATTACGGACCTTGGCTCGCGTCCGTCACATAAACGTCAGCTGTCAATATCGGGGCTCTGGTTATGGAATGAATGAGAGTTTCGGCTATTACGATCATTGTCGAACGCAATCATAACGATCGTTCTTTTTTTTATAGAAACATTAGTAGTGGTAGGACTCTTGGCAGAGTCCGCGAGTGGGGAGGCCCACACCGTTGCCAGTTATTCTACCGCCAAGCAGTAATGTGCAAACATTACTGTGTTCCGGTTTGAAGGGCAAGGGTCCAAGCCCTGTGTATCCAGATAAATTACAGGGCTTAGAGATATAACAACTTAGATCTCTGGGTGACGAGCGCAGTGCAGTGCTAGGTAATGATTTGGACTCTTCATGATCCAAAAGCTGCGTGTCACTGTGCTGTTATGTGGCAGGCATGTTGCTTACCATCAGCGACATGCCATGCTCGTATCGTTACTCTTTATTTAAAAAAAAACAATGACAAACAAGCAGACAGACTACCTGGTGATTGCAGCTTGTAAATATTTTACAGTTCAAAATGTTTTAATAATAAACTCCTAAAAAACCTAGTTTGTTAAATTTTTTCACCTTTTCAATGTAGGTGTGGTTGCAAATTACTGTAAATAAATAAATAAATTTGGTGGACAATTAACACACAACACCATCTGACCCCAAACTAAGCAAAGCTTGTGCGATGGCGGCCAGATAGCTGATATAATACTTATATAGTTTTAAATACATGCTTATTATACATAGAAACACCCAGACACAGTGCAAACATTTGAATTCATCACACAAATATTTGCACTGGGTGGGAATCGAACCCACGACCCTCGGCTTCGCAGGCAGAGCTACTACCAACTAAGCCACGAGGCCAGTCTTACAGGGCTTGGAGATATAACAACTTAGATCTCTGGGTGATGAGCGCAGTGCAGTGCTAGGTAATGATTTGGACTCTTCATGATCCAATAGCTGCGTGTCACTGTGCTGTTATGTGGCAGGCATATTGCTTACCATCATCCACATGGCCTGCTCGTTTCGTTACTCTTTATTTAAAAAAAAACATTGACAAACAAGCAGACAGACTACCTGGTGATTGCAGCTTGTAAATATTTTACAGTTCAAAATATTTTAATAATAAACTAAAAAAACCTAGTTTGATACATTTTTTCACCTTTTCAATGTAGGTGTGTGGTTGCAAATTACTGTACAGCATAAAAAATAATTAAAGAAAGGTTTTATAACTATCTTCGATGGAAATATTGTTATTATTGTACCGACTTCCAAAAAAGGAGCAGGAGTTCAATTCGGTTGTATGTTTCTGTCGAACTAATTTACTTTCGTTTCAATCAATAAATAAAATCAGTTTTCATTTGAAAAAAGACCATAAAAATAGATGTTTTTATGGTCTTTTATATTATACTCCAACCGCAGATGGGATTGCCGTAACTCTATAATAGTAACACAAGTTACTAATATGAAAAACACAAAAATGTAGTGTCATAAGTTAGAGTGTTGAGTTTGGGCTTAGGGAAAAGACGATGTCGAGTCGATTACTATCGAAATCCCAACCGGTAATGATCGGCTGAACAGACGAAATCGGACAAACTAGCACTAGAATTACGTTTAAAATGTTCACCACACCCCTACTCCCCCCCCCCCCTTATTTTCCTCTTCTTCTCCTAATCCAAGAACTATGTAAATAAAAAAAGATTATTGTAATGACAAAAGTCACGGACACCGGAGTCTGTGGAGAGTTTAAATTTTAAAAAAAAAAGTTAGAGTGTTAAATGTAGTAATAAGCTACACAAACGCGTCAAACAATTAAGAATTTTAAATTAATACGCAAATAGTCCATTATCTTCTGTTACGATTACGAATAAAAATTCAGAGCACCCAAAGCGAAAACGTGAAAAATTTTCTGCTATGGGATGAAAGGAATTCTCGATTATGGATATATCGTTAAGGAGATGGAATGGGTATTGACTTCTAAGAATACTCAATAACATGCAGTCAACTCTTATTGGTCGGAGTTTGAAAAGATGACACCATTTCGAGGTTGATACTCCTAAACAACCTATAACATTTTTTTACAACTTATAACATTTTTTTTTAATTCCTATACAACCTTTAACTTTTTTTAACAACTTATAACATTTTTTTTTTTAAATTTAGTTGAAGTTAGAAATTCCAGTTTTTAAGATACCGTTTTGAATTCGTGACTTATAGAAGGCCTTAGTATTTTTTGACGTGTACGTAATGTACACGTTATGTCTTTACAAGTTTTTTATTTGATTTACAATTTACAAAATTGATAGAACAAACATTCAATTGCTTCGTGTCAAGTGTCTAGATACAAAATTTGATAACTTTTAAAATAACGAATTTTCATACAACCGTTCATCCCTTGTTTCACTTTCTTAGGGGTTGAATTTCGCAAAACCCCGTCTTAGCGAGCGCCTACGTGCTAAAAGAGATCTCCATGCAAAATTTCAGATTCCTAGCATTTGTAGTTTCTGAGATTCCTTGATGAGTGAGTGACCTTTCGCTTTTATATATATAAAATATATATAGATTGGTATTGTTCAAATAAGATAGATAGAAAATATAGATAGATAGATATAGCATTAATAACTTAACAAAAGCTTGTGGTTTTATTTGTAATTATACTGTATTATAATTCGTTATACTTTAAACAATAAATTTTGTGTTATAGGCGTCCCTTTTCAGGGATATCAAGTCGATCTTTGATTTCCCTGCGGGCGGCAGCACTAGTCAGCGCCGTACTATCGGATATGTCCTTACGCTAGTTGTCATATGAGATGTAAGTTCTCTTTGAGTATGGTAAATGGAATAAATTTGTGGAATGCTTTCAAGCATATTTGGGTATGCCTTAATTATGCGTGTTAATAAGTTTAAGTAAATAAGGTTCAACGTCTTCTGTACTGCAACAAGGTATTTTTTTTTTAAATAAAGAGTGGCGAGACGAGCAGGACATATACCTGATGGTAAGCAACATGCCTGCCACATAACAGCACAGTGTCATTCAGTTATTGAAACATGAAGAGTTCAAATCATTACCTAGCACTGCACTGCGCTCGTCACCCAGAGATCTAAGATGTTATATCTCTAAGCCCTGTAATTTCTCTGGAAACATTGCCCTTCAAACCGGAACACAGTAATGTTTGCAGATTACTGCTTGGCGGTAGAATAATGTAGGTTATGTAGGTCATTTGACGCCAACCGACATAGGGTCCTTAATAAATAAAATAATTTCAGTCAGAACGATCTATCTTGATAAAAGCATTGTCCAGTTTAACTGACAAGCAGACTGACAAACAACGCCGAGCTTTCGCCATTGGTGGCTGAGACCTTGAATTTTCAAGGTCTTCGTTCAAGTCTGCCAGATAAAAAAAAACATATATTTTGCTAATACCTACTCTGAACACTTTTAGCCTAGCAGCCTTTGTTTTGAACAATTAATTGGGTAATGCTACTCGTAGTAGTAAAGTTACGCCCTTGCGGTGTCGCCGGCAGCTTATCTAAATCATACCTAAACAAGAATTTTATCCCCTGCAGAGTAAAATATTTAGACTTTGAAATTCATATTTATTGCCTGGCCTCGTGGCTTAGTTGGTAGTAGCTCTGCCTGCGAAGCCGAGGGTCGTGGGTTGGATTCCCACCCAGTGCAAATATTTGTGTGATGAATTCAAATGTTTGAACTGTGTCTGGGTGTTTCTATGTATAAAAAGTATGTATTTAAAAACTATTTAAGTATTATATTAGCTATCTGGCCGCCATCACACAAGCTTTCCTTAGTTTGGGGTCAGATGGATGGTCTTGTGTGTAACTTGTCCACCAATATTTATTTTATTATTTATTTATTTCTTTAACTTGTAATCAAAAACTTAACCAATAAAATTTAAGTTTCGAGTTTATGATGACAATATCTTACAAATGTTCACGTTTTTTTTTCAGTCGTTCTTTCTCAGGCTATAGACTATCTCCATACCATTTTTTTATTGGTTCAGTAATCAGTAGTTAAGCTATGAAAGCATAACGGCACTGCAGTGCAAATCTGTAGAACCTTTTTGTAGTGGTAGGACTCTTAGCAGAGTCCGCCTGGGGAAGTACCACACCTTTGTCAATTATTCTACCGCCAAGCAGTAATGTGCAAACATTACTGTGTTCCGGTCTGAAGGGCAATGTTTCCAGAGAAATTACAGGGCTTAGAGATATAACAACTTAGATCTCTGGGTGACGAGCGCAGTGCGGTGCTAGGTAATGATTTGGGCTCTTCATGTTCCAATAGCTGCGTGTCACTGTGCTGTTATGTGGCAGGCATGTTGCTTACCATCAGGCATATGTCCTGCTCGTCTCGTCACTCTATATTTAAAAAAAAAACCTAGAATGATGTATTATTTGAATTATTACACCCTGTTAATCTCTTCTGAAACATTGTCCTTCAAATCGGAGCTTTGTAAATAACAGGCATAGGTATTTAATTTCCCAGCGAAGTATACAAATAGTTCTACCCCCCTAATACCTCACATATTTTGGTCAACGTCGTATCGTTAAAATAATTCCTACGTTTGATTGTATTACTAAAGCGCTTTGTCAATAAATTTATTGTATAATTATCCGTGTGCGCGTTGCTACGCCAACTATCGAAAATTAGTCGTACCAATTCAAATCTAGAACAAATTTGGTTACCTTAGATTCTAACAACCTTGCAACCTTTTAAAAGATAGACACATGCTGTTACGAAACGAAAGGTCTCAAAACGCAATATAATTTCCCGTTTTTGTTACATTTTTCATTAATGCTCCGCTCCTGTTGATAGTAGCGTGATGTTAAATGTAGCCTATAGTCTTCCTCAATAAATAGACTATCCAACAGAGAAAGAATCTTTAAATTCGGCCCAGTAGTTCCCGAAATCCTTGCGTTCAAATAAACAAGCAAACAAACTCTTCAGCTTTATAATATTAGTATGGATAAAGCGTTTTACCTTCTCAACGTCTAACATGAAAATGATGTGCATTTCCAACATAACGAGGGGAAAATTCATTATCAATTTTTAAACAGCTCTTACGCTTGACATCGCTTTAGAAGACTCTGGCGTAAAAATGAAGGTACATTTTCCTGTTCGTGGCATATTTTTAATCTGATGTGTCCATCAACTTAAGGAAATTTTGAATAAAGAAAGATTAGATTAGCTTAGCGTAGATTTTGTGGCTGAATATAAAATGAGACTTTGTTGCGAGTAATTAATTTCGAGATCGGGACTAATTGTTTGCGTCATTTAAGCTAATTTTTCTCGTCTACTTTGGTAACTTATTTTTCAAAACTATGAAAACATCATGTATTTTTACTGACTTCAAAAATGGAGGAGGTATAAAATTATAAATAAAGTGCGAGTTGGACTTGCCCATGAAGGGTACCGTTGCAGCAAGTAACATAATATACATAGCACACATAGTTTTTTTAGTTCGTTGTAACTTTGATCGAAGTTTTAATAATATTAATGTATTTATGACGTATTAGTAGCCTATGTGTTCTTCCAGACTATACTCTAATTGTATTCCCAATTTCAGCCCGATCCGTTCATACGTTACGGCGTAATTGAGCAACAAACATCCAAATATCCAAACATCCATACTTTGAGCTTTATAATATTAGTGGGATTAGTGGGATATTGCATTTGATTTGCATTTTTACTCTTTTAACGAAGCAAACAAAAAAATAACGGAATTCGGAACTACGCGAGTAAAACTGCGGGATGTTCCTAGTAATTCAAATTTCTTTTATCTGTAGTCTTAGTGGTTTTCAAGTATCTTCAAACTCAAGCTTTGGCTCAAGCGACACAGGAAATTGACTTCTATCTCAGAACTCTTTGAATAAAAGTTTTAATAAAATCAGTCAAGTACACAAATATTCGTTCACGCGTCAGGTACAGAAAACACAATCACAAAGAAAAACTTCCAGTGTTTTGATGAGTTCGGGAGGAAAATGGGTGTTTTTTGGGTGTTTTTACACGCTCTATAATATCGAAATCTTGATAGACAATACGGGGCTAAGCGAAAAGAGTACGTATTATTAAGCCGATAGGATTGCGGTCGTAAAAAGTAACATTGCTGTGATTGTGCTGTAATCATCATAAACTGTTGTTAAAGCCAAGTGCTTTGAATGAGTGAATTGGATTTGGTTTGGGCAGTATTTTGAGTAGATGGATATTGTAAGTTTGAAGAACCTGTGTTTTTGTGTGTTGATTTTGTCAACTCTGTTTTCTGATGGCACTAAGGTGCACACACTTAAAAATTTCATAATAATGAAATATGTCAATTTGAAGTATGAACACAAAGATTGCGACATGAAATATTTAAATATTAGATTATTTATCTATAAAACACTTAAAACGGCTAGTACTTAAAATACGTTTGAGCGTTGTCTTCTTAAATTATATTGTTATTTCTTATGTTGTTGAAGCTTACGCGACCCAAAAACTTGTCCATTTTATAATCAAGTCAATCAGTTTTAAAGTTTTCGTCAGTGCCAGCGTCGAAGCCAATGTCAAACGAACTCAAAAAGGAAAAAAAATGAGCTTAAGTCAAGTTTAATAAACCGGCGGTGAGTACCGGTGATAGAAGTTAGTAGTGTTTAATTGTTGTTCATTAAACTGCAGCTTCCTTTCAAATTACAACATCACTCCTGCGTAACCTTTGATCGAGGGTGAGCAGGGGCTGAAAGATAAATGTGTCGGGAAGAGGCGGGAAGTATACAATGAATCACCACACGCCCTGTTGACGAAAAGCATAAACGGCTCACTATAAAAATGTTCCTACTGCTGCTGCTGGGACTGAAAGCCTTCCCTCATACAGAATGAGCAAATGCTATATTAATCCACCATGCTGATCAAGAGCTGGTGGATGGCACATGCCAGCCCCCAGCAACAGTATTTCTTTTTAGGGTTCCGTAAAATGTAAAAACGGAACCCTTATAGATTCGTCATATCTCTCTATCTATCTATCATTTTTTTTCTTCAAACCTATCGATAGGTCTTCAAAAATGATGTTGAGGTTTCTAATATCATTTTATTCAACACTGAGTAATTTGCACGAGACTGTAACCCCTGTAACTTCTAAAATAAGCGAATGATAAAACTAAAAAAAGTATATTATGATGTACATTACTATGCAAACTTCCTGCGAAAATTGGTTTGAACTCGATCTAGTGAGTCTTTTTTTAGTGCCTCATAAATACACTATTATTAAAACATCGATCCAAGTTACACCGAACTACTAGAACTTATATGATGTTACTTGCTGCCAAGGAACCCTTCATGGGCGAGTCTGACTCGCACTTGGCCACTTTTAATTTGTAGTGTTTTTTTTGCATAGTCCGGCTACATAAATGTGGTTTATCACCCTAAAGGTCAAAAAAGTCTCAACAAAACAAATTTTGTTTATTTTTTCTTGCGTCTCTGCGTTATCAAAGGATCCTTATTAATAACGTCTGTATTACTCATGAGATCGTAATTTCCGTTCCGTCAATAGCTACGAAGCACCCTCGAAAGTGTAAGCAGTGAAACATCTAATTGAAGGATTCATTTTGTATAACCCAGATATTTCTTTACGGCCCAGTAAATTCGGTGAGGACGTATAAAGTGTTAATAAGTTGAATGCTTCTTAAATCTTTCAACACTTATTCGTATTGGGTGAAACGTTATGTTGACGGGCTTAGCAGCTTAGCATAAACAGTCCAGTAAATGTACCCATGGCTGGGACTCGGGGCCTCTCTAGCAAGGAGAGAGTTAAAGGCCATAATCCACCACGATAGCCCCACCCCCAGTGGATAACACATGACCTTAAAATATTCTAGGTACAAGTTGGATTCATCACGACGTTTTCCTTCACTGTTTAAGTCAGCGGCATTACGCACATGACTTCGAAAAGACAGTGACGCGTGTAGGATTTTAACCCGGGGCTCCGGAGTAACTTTCTCCCGACTAGACCAGCCGTAACTTCTTAGACCAGCCTTAACTTTAATAGTGGCTTAGTCGGTAGTTAGTCTGCCTGTGAAGCTGTGGTTCGTGGTTTCGATTCTCACCCACCGTCAAATTTGTGTCATGAATACAATGATGAATACCGTGCGTGGCGTTAGCTACTAAAAAGAGTTCAACTCAGCTAACAAAACTTTAACTTCAAAAATGTAATTTCTGCAGAAAAATCCTTTTTTTACTCGACTGGCAGCTCGCCTGATGTTAAGCGACGATGCGGTCTTCGATGGAGCCTGTTTACCTAAAGGCCTAGATGAGACCGATCCACTCTCGATCTGAAGATTATAAGCATCGGAAAAACTCCGGCAACGCATTCGACGGCCACAAGACGCTCTTGTTACAAAAGCACAGTCAAACGAAAAGGTTTTGTTTGAGTCTTCGGAACATCAACGTTGAAACGATCCCTCTTCTTCGACCTAGGAAAAGTTCGATAGAAAAAAGTTACACAAATAGTTGGTTTATCATATCCCAAAAAATACTCTTCAAGGTTATCTTTACCTAAAACTGGTCAACACGTTCTCGGACAAAAGGTTCAAATCCCTAAAAGTTGGCGTAAGATCAATAAATACTAAGTGCCTTTACTTAGGCTTAGCTTACCTTTTATGTTGTACTTAGGGCTACTTTATGAAGGTAGGTTATTTTAAGACACCGGTAGAATTGTAACAGCTGTAACATAGGATTTTCTAAAACTACCGGCGAGTTCGATAATTCGACGAACCTAGTTCAAATGTTTGTTTGAAAATAGTTTTAGTGTTAAGTTATTCAACGGATTATTTTTAAATAGTCTCATTTGTTATACGAAAATGAAAGAGTTATACCATTTACTCGTTAATTTTTCCAAAATTTTCTGTGCATTTTGCGATAATAGTGTAAACAATATAGACACACTGGCTGTTAGGTCACAAAATCGCCTACTTTATCGTTTATATCAAAGTACTTAATTTTTGCAGGCTGTTGACGAAATCCGGAAAAAGTCGTATAGTACAAGTAATACGAGTAATTTTTTTTTTTCTGAAAAAGTCATATTTTAAAATTCAATTCAGACACTCGACTAGATGTTTTACAATAAAATAATTATGTACGCGCATGACGACCATCTCGTCTAAGACCTAACATTGAATGACGATGCATCGCGCTTCCCTAAGGCCAATTGTCCACGTAGCTGCACGACATCCGCACGATTTCGACAATTGTCGAATGCAAGACGAATGCTTGCATCTTGCGTACAAATATAATGAAGTCTGTGTCCACGAAACGACAACGACACGACAGCCGCACGTCTTGCGTTTGTTCGTAGGATGCATGCATTCGACAAAAGACGCGTGCGTTAATAAACGTGTACACAAACATTGTATCTGTCAGGGAATATCCACTAAAACATTTCACATTTGAGATGCTCTGGAAATCTTCGAAACGTCATTTGATTCTTGAGCAGATGGAAATTTTTCGAGCTTCAAAAATATTTTTTATTCCTGCATAGCTTCTTAACTAATTTAATTCTGCTTTAGTAACAACTGAAATTCATTGCCTGGATCAAAATTTCCTGCCCTTCTACCGCTTAACTAAATCGGCTATGTCTTTGCTATTGCTGTCGCTATCATTTCAAGCTAAAAGAAAAGAGAGATCAGTATCAAAGTTAAGACAATTTTAGTTAGGTGGTAGATCCTCCGGTAATATATATAACTAGCTGTGCCCCGCGGTTTCACCCGCGTCTATTTCAGGAAAATCCATACTAAAATATCCATTGCTGGCCACTTTATTACGTTTTACGGAACCCTAAAAATACGTAAATAAGCAAAAATGCATTGTTGTAGAACAAATTTGATTACTTCAAATGACACAAACTTCAAATGTAGACACGCACCGTCACAGACTTCAACGACCAAAGAGAATTTAAATTCACGGAACTAAAGCTCTCGAAGAGAAATATTTTTCCCCGTTTTCTTTACATTCTTCACTCATACTCCGTACCTATTGATAGTAGCGTAATGTTATATACCCTATAGCCTTCCTCGATAAATGGAGTAGGTATCCAACAAAAAAAGAATCTTTCCTATCGGTCCAGTAGTTTCCGAGATCCTAGCGTTCAAACAAACAAACAAACAAACTCTTCAGCTGTATAATATTAGTATAGATTTAGATATCTTAAAGTAAAGAATGAATCGGTTCATTTATAAGACCGTAATAAGACCAGTCCTAATGTATGGCAGTGAAATTTGGCCCGTTACACAAAATAATGTCCACACTATTCAAGTTGCCGAAATGAAAATGGTGAGGTGGATGTGCGGCGTCACCAGGCTCGATAAAATCCGCAACGAGTACGTGCGAGGTAGCCTGGGTGTGCTCGACATTGCCGACAAGTTACAGGAGAGTAGGCGGAGATGGTATGGACATTTGAAAAGAAGGCCGCCTGACTACGTAGGGAACGTGGCTCTGCAGTTGTCCGCCCCTGGTCGAAGATCCAGAGGCCGACTCAAAACCAAATGGAGGACTGTAGTGCAAAGGGACATGAGAGAATGCGAGTTGTCTGATGACGATGTCTTGTATAGAGCGAAGTGGAGAAGAAATAGCAGGAAGGCTGACCCCACTACCATATGGGATATATAGCCAGGAAGAGAGAGATAGAGAGAGAGAATGTAAGGAATGAATCGGCTCTTTTTTTTAAATTATTTAAATTTGCCACTCCACAGACTCCGGGGTCCGTGACTGTTGTAATTTCAAATCTTATATATTTTTACATATTGAATCAACAATCGGCTCCTTCTAAGTAATTGCACGTTATTAGACCGTATTATTACTGAAAATCTAGCAAGATGACGCTGAAACGCAATCTTACAAGGAAAAAAACGCTCTTCTCCAAGAGGATTGTTAAATTATAATACCTTATGCGGTCCATGTCGTTACGAGTTATTTTTGAAGCAGTGATCCTTTTTATCTTTATCACAATGATGCAATGAATTATTTAGTATTATCAATTCATAAATTTCGTGTGTTTTCTCGTATTTAAATAATAAAATGCCTGCGTAATGTTTGCAATATGAGTTCATATCGCGAAATTTAAATAACTACTAATTATTTAACATTACACGAAAAATCGTTGCCAAAAAGCAAGCAATATGTGGTGCAAAAATGGAGGATAAAACAGCAAAATAGTGTGTGTTTCGAGATGATAATATCATTCCGGAGTGAGTGTCGAATTTCATATTTTACCCCTCACAACGGGTCGTGTATCGTTTCTGTTTTATCTATCGTGGACTAATATTGTAGGATATGAAACAGCCGATGGGCTTAACTTTAACTGATAAACAAAACCTGATTTAAACTCGACATTTTATTTAAATTTACATGGATAAAAAAAAATTACAAAGATAAAAAAGCATATACGTCGAAAATTCCTGTGGATTTCATTTTTTTTAAACATTTTGCATTTATGAGCAAATAATGTGCAATATTTTTGACGTGATAACGTCTTATAATACGATGAAGCCGGCTGCACGCCCGCAAAACATGACGTCATGTAACGTTACCGTGTTACTTCGCCTTATTACTTTTCGCACCATCTAGTGAGTGAAATGTGTATAACGTTCAAGGAGTCTGTCCATGTTTTAGAAAAGCGACGATATGAAGTTAAGAACTTGTGCTAGTACAATGATGTACCCAGAGATGGCGCTATGAACAGCTTTTTAAAAAGCTTCAGAATGTTTTACCTAGATGGCGCTTAAAACAAATTTCTTAAGACGTTGTCACGACTACTGGACGACAGAGCTTCCTCGAAGCGAGGTCGTCTGGACGAGACCCATTCTCCCGGGGGCGAAGCCAAGCGCGCGAAAACCGACCGTAAACCATCACGGACGGAGAGCTATGCAGACGCGGCTCAATCGCACCTGAAGGTCGCGATTATCACCGTCCCGCCGAGGGACCTCTCGAAGACCCAGGCGGAAATGGTTAGGGAGGCTGTCGATGACAGCATCCTTCAAGCCGTTTTATCGCCATCTTCTCCAAGCGCACTTGCCCCATCATTCCGCGGTCGACCCTTCCTAAAGGACGGGGCGTTAGCGATGTGGTGTGAGAATGCGGGTGCGCTAAGTTGGCTGGAAGCAGCGGTCAAAAACATCAAATCACCGATCCCAAACACCACCCTGGGAGTTATTAAGCAGTCGGAGATGAAAAAGAAGCTCAATGCGGGGCTTCTTGTTCATACCCGCATCACTGACGCCACTACACTGCACCGAGTCCTTTGTGCCCAGAACCCATGGTACAAAGTAGACTCGTGGCAGTGCTATGAGATGACGGTGGACGATAAGCCCCAGGAACAGGATTCCAAGGAGAAGGTCGTCCACCTTATCCTTGGAATCCCTGAAGACCAGAGACAGTCCATTTTGGACAGAGACCGCCGGGTAGCTCACATGTCGGGAAGTGGGTATATCCGCTTCTTCTCTCCGGAAGAAGTAAAGGCCGAGACAAAACCCGAGTTGGCGACCATAGCGAGTGAGAACATGGCTACGGAGACATCAACTCCCGAGCCCTCCACCTCTGCTCCCCAAAAGAGTCAGAGCGAGGTGGTAGCAGTCTCACCGCTAGGAATTGAGGGGTGCTCCAGCGACGAAGATGACGTCCTGCGTAGTCCTTAGCCCCCTCAATTTCATCCAAACCAATCTCCAGCACAAACAAATAGCGGCGGCCACGCTACGCAGAGTGCTGGAGACAAACAACAAGACCGTCGCTATGATCCAGGAACCCTGGATCAGAAATAATAGAATCTGCGGTCTAAATAACATCGGCGGTAAGTTAATGGTCGACACTACTGTTGATAACCCAAGAACCTGCATTTTTATGCCTAAATCTATAAATACCACCTTGCTTAACCAATTCTGTTCTAGAGACCTAACAGCAGTGAAACTCATTACGGAAAAGCAAACTGTCCTAGTCCTAGCATCAGTATACCTGCCGGGCGAGGGAGAAATTCCTTCAAGAGAACTGGCGGAACTGGTGCAGCACTGCGAGGCACATAACTGCGAGCTGATCATATCTGCGGACAGCAACGCTCATCATTCTCTGTGGGGAAGTAAGAATACCAACAAGAGGGGTGAGTCTTTAGCCGAATACTTATTTCAAACTAATCTAAACATTATGAACAGAGGTACGGAACCTACATTTGTAAGTTCCAGGTACCAAACTATCATAGACATTACCTTGGCAACCAACGCGGTGGCCAGTCAAATCGAGGGATGGCACGTATCAGACGAGCCATCGTTCGCAGATCACCGCCGCGTTTGTTTCCAACTACAATTCAAATTAACAAGCCCTGTCTTATATCGTAACCCCCGTAAGACTGATATAAGAAGGTACACAAAACTACTAAACCAAGCACTAGGTGACATGCCTTCGACTGACACAACACTTAGTACAGACAATATAGAATCAAACGTACAGCTTCTCACTGCAAGTTTCATAAAAAGCTATGAATTGGCATGTCCTGCTGTTAAATCAAATGACGTAGGAAACAGATCTTGGTGGGGGCCAGAACTTGAAAGACTACGTCAAGGACTTCGAGTACTCTATAACCGGGCGAAAAATACCAGGACTAGCGAGGACTGGGATAAATACAAACAGGCACAAAAATACTACAAGAAGCGAATCAGATTCAGAAGAACAGAATCCTGGCACAACTTTTGTAGTAGCATAAACTCGACAAACCAAGCCGGAAGAATAAAGAAAATCCTAGCTAAAGGGGAGCCAAATCTTCTGGGATCCCTAAAAAAGGATGACGGCACTTACACAAACACAGACAATGAAACCAATGCAATACTCCTGGAAACCCACTTCCCCGGATGTCAAATCATAGGAGATCAGGAGTGGCCAGGAGAGCACTGTAGCACACCAACAGCCCAAGAATGGGAAGTAGCAAACAAGATAGTAACTGCAGATAGAATAGAATGGGCACTGAAAAGTTTTAAACCATTCAAATCTGCAGGTCTGGATGGCATATTCCCAGCACTACTACAATGGCAACCAAAGCAAGCTATAAATCACCTACTACCAATATATAGAGCTTGTATAGCCTTTAAATATATACCAAAAAAGTGGAGAGAAGCGAAGGTAGTATTCTTACCGAAGCCCGGTAAGGAAGACTACACACACGCTAAATCGTTTAGGCCCATCAGTCTAACGTCGTTCCTTTTAAAAACATTGGAAAGATTAGTGGACCGATACCTAAGGGACGGAGCACTAAAACACAAACAACTGCATCCTCAGCAGCATGCTTACAGGAAAGGCAGATCAACAGAGTCGGCATTACACATGGTAGTACACAAAATAGAATCGGCTACCACAAACAAACTTTCAACACTTGCTGCCTTTATAGATATAGAAGGTGCTTTTGATAAAACCATGCATAATAGCATAAACCACGCTCTCCGAAGACTCAAAGTTGAACCAGTCGTAAGGAACTGGATTACTGAACTGGTCAGCAAGAGGGCGGTTCAGATAGTGATGAATACTACTACAAGAGCAAAAGTAGTTAAGGGATGCCCCCAGGGGGGTGTCCTATCACCACTATTATGGAACATAGTAGTGGACAGCCTTCTTAAGGCACTCAATGAGAAAGGGTACACTGCTATTGGCTATGCGGATGACATTACAATACTGGTAAGCGGAAATGCGGAAAACATGCGATGTAAAGTTATGCGTTCAGCGCTCCAGATTGTAGAAAAATGGTGTGACGAACATAAACTGTCAGTAAATCCGAAGAAAACAGAACTTATTCTTTTCACCAACAAAAGGAAGTTACCAGAACTACAACTACCAAAACTATTTAACACCAAACTCTCCCTGTCATCTGAAGTGAAATATCTGGGCGTCACTCTTGACAACAGACTAAACTGGGCGAGCCATATCGACACAAAAATAAAAAGGGCCTGCATGACTTTTTGGCAATGCCGGAGACTTGTTGGGAAAAAGTGGGGTCTCAATCCAAAAATCACACTTTGGTTATACACATCAGTTATCAGGCCCTCTCTGACCTATGGATCGGTTGTGTGGTGGCCCAGAACACAACTGACCACAGCGAAAGATAAACTCCAGAGTCTACAACGCTTAGCAAGTGTAACAGCTACTGGATGTATGAGAACCACACCATCAGCCGCATTGGAGTATCTCTTAAATCTGAGACCCCTACATTTAGTTATACAGGAGGAGGCTACGGCAGCCGCCCTAAGACTTAAAGCAAATGGGCTGTGGAAACAAAACATACAAACACGACACTCAAAAGTTCTAGAACGGGTTATGAAAGACATACCGCTTCTTGAGGCACCCATGGATAGAACAATATGCCAACATGTCTTTGATCGTAGATACAATATCCAACTCAATGCAGAATCGAAAGATAGCTCTGGCAGCAGAGAAGTTAGGATATATACTGATGGCTCCAAAACCGCATGCGGTACAGGAGCTGGTGTCTTCTCAAATGACTTAAACATAAGGATATCAAACACTTTAAGCAACTTAAACACAATATTTCAAGCTGAATGTATCGGCATCACCAGGGCAGCACAGGCAGTCGCAACCAGAGATGTTGGAGACCTAAACATCAAAATTGTCTCCGACAGCGCCTCTGTGCTTCAAGCCCTTAAAAATAATACTATAACCTCTGTCCTAATACTGGAATGCCATAATGCACTCCAATCCATAACGGGTGCGAATACAGTAACCCTCCAATGGATCAAAGGACACAGTGACTCACTAGGCAATGATGCAGCAGATGAGCTGGCCAAAAGGGGAGCAAAGACAAAGGTACATGGACCGGAACCACTTATGCCTATACCCCAGGCTCAAATAAAAACATGGTTGCGTAGAAATACCGAAGAAGCCCACTTAACGGAATGGAATAGCAACGAAGGATGCAGGCAAACAAAAAATGCTATTCCGGAAGCATCTAAAAAACTTGCCCGCAACCTTATCAGACTAAACAGGGACAAAATTCGTAAAGTTATAGGTATAATAACTGGTCACTGTCCCCTAAATAAGCACTTATATACCATAGGTGTAACAGACAGTCCTCTATGCAGAGGATGCATGGAGGAAGAAGAAACGCCACAGCATGTACTTGTCGAGTGCAGCAGTGTGGCAGATCAACGGGCAGAATTCCTCCAATCTCCATCGTCTGTTCCGGATGCCTGTCGCAACTTTAACAGGTTGCTTGCCTTATGGGACAGCCTGGGCTGGTTGGAGTAAAGGGAAGTATGAGTCACGTACAACGGCCCAATAAAGAGGCTAGGTGCGGAAAAGGCCCCGCTAAACTAACTAACTAACTAACTAAGACGTTGTCACGTTCAACTATCGTCAGTAAACCGACTTTACAGACAACCATTTTTTTTAAAATAAAGAGTGACGAGACGAGCAGGACATTTGCCTGATGGTAAGCAACATGCCTGCCACATAACAGCACAGTGACGCAGATATTGGAACATGAAGAAACCAAATCATTATCTAGCACTGCACTGCGCTCGTCACCCAGAGATCTAAGATGTTATATCTCTAAGCTCATAATTTCTCTGGAAACATTTCCCTTCAAACCGGAACACAATAATTTGTACCTCTAGTATGGGTTAGAGCTGTCATAGAATATTACTGACCATTAAACTCTGTAATAATAAAATGTTTAACTTATCACATCTTTTCAGGGAAACCACAAACCTTTTCAAGTAAGGACATGTAAAATTTTTGTACTATTTTTGAACTGAAAACTTTAAAAGCTTTGACATACTTAGTAATGTAACCGTGAGTAGAAACAGTGGTAGTTTTTGTCACTAAACAGTAAATTTGTCAATCAGGGCTCTTACTGACATTGTGAACCAGTTCACTGTTTCGATATATGGATGTTTCTTGCTCAATCACGTTATATAATCACGCAATTTTTTATCGCGAAAAAAAAACAAGAACGGTAACTACGTGTATTAAACTTTGGTAGCTGGCTGGTATGTTGTGTAAACCTATTTTATAACACATTTGCTCGTAAAGGGTATCCTATTGCACCAATTTCTGTATCGTAATGTATCTCATTACGTACTTGTGCGGTAATGTATAATGAAAAACGCACGGTTTCAAAATGCTCCGTCTAAAACGAACGGTACCTTTGTTAAATCTTAGTAAAGAGTTTTTATGTTAGAATAGTGGTCAACATTTTATGTATAAAATTAACTTTGAGAGGTTTAAATATAATAAAGAATTATTTAATTCGTTAATTTAATTAATTTTGATCATAAATTACAACAATTTATCTGTAACAAAACATTAATTTACGTTATTACTGGCATACAGCCCGTATGCCAGTTTCTGTGCCGTTGCTTAAAAAAAAGGCGCCGATGCGCGCGCATTGCTAATCTGTGAACAAGTAAAAATTATTCCGCGCCCTTTTTTTAGCTGTATTTGTTTTTATTTGAAAATGTTGTCAGAGTTTTATTTATTTCCTCGCAAATATGTTATAAAACGTCGTGCCATACGTGCGCTTTGATAAATACAGCCTCTGCTAATTATAGCAATAACGCCTCAGCTGTAATTATCAACTTAGCGTACTCATATCATAATGTACTAACTACTATTGTGTTTTTAAGATATAAACTTGATTTATAAATTACTTAGATAAAAATTTGCTATCGGATAATTTCAAAACTTAAACGCAGAATAGATGAAACCGATGTAGTGTCATATCCCGTATAGTAATTGTTCATGGTTACGTATCGTTTCATATCTACTATCTACGCGTTATTTATCGTCGGCACAATATTTCGTTCATATATTTTACGTGTACGTTGAAGCGGCGACACGGAAGTAATATCGTTACTTGCTGTGATTATAACGGGTTCAGTACATATTAAGTATGAAGTAATGAATCAGAGTATCACAAGGATATTACTACCCGGTAGAGGAGTACTTGTATGAAATATTGCAATTTTGAGCGCATAATTAAGAAATTTTGTCGTGTTCGCTGTATTCCAATACGCAATTTTGTTTCTTTGGGTTCTATGGCGTTGACAATTTTTTTGATCGATTTGTCTTTACCCGACAATAAGATAGTTTTTGGATTGTAGAACATTAAATAACTGTATGCGATACAATGGTTTTCATAACGGATTTATTTCGTTTTCAGAACGTTATGCAAAACTATCACATTCTAGAGTTACTTTTGATCGCATGAAATTAATAGTTCTTCATGTTATCTAAGCATGTTGTTATGAGCAGGTGTGTTGGTTACCATCAGACTCATGACCTGCTCGTACCGTCACGTTGTACAATAAAAATAAATAATCTAGGACTGTTTTTTGCCTTGCACATTGCCTATCCGTTTTGACCAGCTCATATATCAGTATAGCATAAACTGGCCACACATTATTCCGATTTCACACATTTGACTTGGGGCCTTATCTCACACAGAGTGTGAAGGTCGTAAATAAGTAACTCTCATCGGGTCTATATGTGGTAACATAACAATTTTTGTACTAATTTAAGAAGGCACAACGTTTTTAGGACTAATAATAATTTGGCACAACAACTAAACGCATAACTGTTTTTGCATAATGTTTACTAGCATAACCATATACAGCATAACGATAACTTACCATATATAGCATAACAATAACTTAGCATAATCTTTAAAGGCACACATTGAGAAAAGGAGACGGTACACCTAAGAAATATGTACTTTTTGACTTCGGATGGGCTCCCGCCAGAAGCTCTGCGGTCAGCCCTGAGTGTCGCTTTTCCATACTCGGCCTGAGCTCCATTACGCTTGGCCTCGTACGTCTCGCTCTACTCAGGACCTCCCTTGAGCTTCTGGCTCCCGCAGTTTTTATATACACTCCAGGGGTAGTAGCGACAAGAGTAGGTGGAGTCGGGGTGCTTCGAGTCGGATCTGGGTCCTATGTAACCTGGGTCTATATTTAGTAGCACAACAAATAAATAAAAATGCCTAGGGACTATTATGCGTCTCATCAATAGTCGAATCGAATGTAGTACAATATATTGTTATGCTTAAAACACATTATGCCAAAAACTATTATGCAAAAGTTGCATTATGACACTATATATTATGCTACATTCATTATGACAAAGTAAATAAGGACAAAAAAATTATGCGTTATGGCACCGCTCTCGTCAAGAGCGAGTCAACAGTTAGTGGACTGTCTGACTGAGAAGACGTATGTCCTCGACAAAAACAACCTTTGTGGAATAAGTTGTTTGATTTCATTGTTATCTGAGACAATCGGACTAAGAACCCATGAACCCCAGACCTTCGTTGTTTTATAAAAGCTGAAAATTTAAAGCGCATGCTCCCAACACAGGTAAGAACGATGGACCATTATGAATTTTTGATCATCCTGGCTTTGGCAGATAAACGGTACTAAACGTGTACGTTTAAAAACCGATCTAAATTTGTCAAATTATAAAGTCTAAAATGTTGGTAATACCTTCAGAATATTATTAAAAATAACACCATTAATTGCCAGACACTTAACATCATGGTAAACACTTAACAGACATGTTTTGTTACTGTCCATGCAATTATAATTCTACTTGCGTCATAATATGCGCGATGATTTTCATACATAATACTCGGGTAACAATTAGCAGCCTAATTATCATAGGCAGCCTACTAAAAGTTCCCACTGCAGGGACTCGGGGCCTTAGTACCGTTTATCTGCCAAAGCCAGGATCACCCAAACTTCGTGTAAAACTAATGGTCCATCGTTCTTACCTGTGTCAAGGTCAGAGTGATGAGATACTTTCTAAGTCAACGTGTATGATCTTCCACCATACTATCATCTCTTTTTTTACCTTTTTTAGGTTTGCACTTGACCGCAATCTCGCCTGATGTTAAGTGACGATGCGGTCTACCATGGAGAGTGTTTACCTTGAAGAAACCGATTCACTCTCAATTTGAAGACACAAAAATTTTAACCATCGGGGAACACCTCCAACGTATTCCACACTCAGGCAACGTATTCCACAGTCTGGACGTTCTTATCACAAAAGAAAAGTCAAATCTTTTCGTGCATGTCTTTGGAACATCAACCATGAAACGACAACAACAATTTTCGGCGAATTTTAAGACTTTGAAGTATTTTTTGCACACGAGTCACGAGTGTCGTTGACTAAGAGCCTTTTGGCATGTCTCTAGATCGATTCCAGAGCCTCCAGCTGATACTTAGCCGATCCATCTCTTACCATCAGGTAACATGTTAGTCGATCGATGACTTATACGCAATAAAAAATCTAGAATTTTCTTGAAACACGTAGCTTTCCATTACCATTAGAGCCAGCTGAAGCAAGGCTTGAGGAGACTCGTACTTCGAAAACATTACCTATCTTATTATTAGGTACTACTACAGACTCAAATACAATATTTGTTATATTTCAAAGTTCTTTAGGAAAAAACAACCTGCTCTAAACAAATATCATTTTCAAAACATATTTACACAACAAAATTAGGTTTCGTTATTTGCGTGGGTGAGTAACAGACAGATTCATAAATAAAATATTTTGGTTGGTAAAATTAGATAAAAAGTAGATAAATATTGTAATTCAAACAAATATACCTTCATCGAAATGGATAATTTAGTAAAATATGATTAGAGTAAAAGTATTTAAGTAAGTGGTACATTTGTAATTCACTAAACATTATTATCATAATTTTCTAATCATTTTTCGAAGTGAAAATATTTTAAGATGCTCTGGGTTTTTTCTTTGAGATGGGATAAATAATTGAATACACGATATTGTAACTGTTAGGTACCCCATACCAATACAAGTACAATAAAATCTATATATAAATATATAGAATCTGAATCTCGGAAACGGCTCGAACGATTTTGTATACGAACGTATGAACGGATCCTAATTTTTTTGGAGAACAGTTACAGTTTTGGTCAGCAAGAACACATAGGCTACTTGTTATCCCGGAAAAATAACGGGAACGACGGGAACGGGAACTACGCGGGTAAACCGTGGGGAACTACTGGTAATTACTTATTACTTAAACAGTATTCATTATCATCATCAGCCTACTCTAGTCCACTGCAGCTGTACTTAGGCCTCTACTGTTATACGCCACTCAGCCCTATCCTCGGTTTTTTTTCAGTCACTGTCCGCTGTTTTACTTACGTCCATATATCGTCACTCCATCAAGTTTCAACAGCATTCATCACACACGTATTTATAAATACGAATTTGTGAATCGAGTCCACGACTTTACGAACAAACCCCACTGAGCTACAAAAATAGTCAAGGCCACGCCGCATATATTTTATTTTAGTACATTTTAACGAGAAACAACATCTAAAAGAACAGAACAAAATGACTAGTTCCTTATAATACAAATAATATCTTTATGAGAATGGTAATAGAGTCGTATTTTACGACACCCCTATATTATTAATATTGTTTATTGCATTCATACCGAAAATGCCATTAACGTCCGAATGGGAAGGTGTTTCGAATAAACAAAACGAGCCAATTTAGCTTTATTATAGCTGTAAACCTCCTTAATATGGCCAAAATGGCGGGTATACAAATATTGTAGAGCCAGGCTAATCCACTGTACCGTTGGTATTTGAATTTTCGCAGATCGTGAAGTGATATTTAGATAAATAGATAAACGTTTTATTGCTCTTAAACAAAAATAATATTTAAAGTAATGTCTATCAAAGATAATAGCAAACGACGCTTTTGTCGTTGAAAACAATCTCTTCAGTCTCTCTAGTTCGTTATAATATAGCTGTTACCGACGATACAGTTATTAAAACATAAATATTTAATTGATCAATGGAAAATATTCATCTTTCAGTATTTTCTCAACACGGTAGAAACAATGAGAAATTGAGGGTGCATTTTTTTAAGTCAAAAGTGACGAGACCAGCTGTTGGAACATATAGAGTCCAAAAATAATTACCTATCACTGCACGGCGATCGCCACCCAGAGGTCTAAGATGTTTTATCTCTAAGCCCTGTATTTTCTCTGAAAACATTACCCTTCAAACCGGAACACAGTGATGTTTTCACATTACTGCATGGCGGTAAAATAAATGGGAAAGGTGTGGTACTTCCCCAGGAGAAAACTGCCAAGAGTCCTACCACTACAATATAGTTTATAGTCAAATACAAAATAAATATCTGTTTGTAAAAAAAAAAAACATTGGATACAGATATAGTTCACGGTGTTTTCCTTCACCGTTTTTACGCACATAGCTTCGAAAACACATCGATGCGCGTGGTATTCGAACCTAGGACTCCGGATCGGCAAACGCCTTTCTCTCAACTAGTCCGGTTGGACTAGTTGAGAACTTAGAAAGAAAGCTGTTAATGCATAATTATTATTAATGAAAATGTGTTATTGCTCTGAGAACACATCATTAGAAAAATCTAACTATCCACGCGTTTTGAGAACAGAAACTCGTTAGAATCTTCAATCTTTTTATTGACAGAACACAAAAGTTACATATTTGAATTACAATATAATTAGATGTTACAGCAACATGAGCATGTATGAACTATTTGCTATTTATGAAACGGACACCCAGTTACCCATGCTATGTTTTTTTTTTACTTTTATGGGTTTACACTTTACCGCCATCTCGCCTGATGTAAGCGACGATGCGGTCTACGATGGAGCGTGTTTACCTAGAAAAAAACCGATTCACTCTCGATTTTAAGACACAAAGATTGTAACTAACGGAAAATACCCACTCAGGCAATTCCACAGTCTTGACGTTCTTATCACAACAGCAGAGTCAAATCTCTTCATTCGTATTTTGGAACATCAACCATGAAACGATGTTGCTTTTTCAATCGATTCCAGAGCCTCCAGTTGATACTTAGCCGACCCATCCCAAAGGTGCGAACAGTAGTCCATACCCGCTTGCTACACCGCCTGCTCTTCGCGTTTACAATTTTGGCGGGAAAACGGGTGTCAGGTTACATAAGTGCGGTGTTTGTGCTTCGGCATATGAAGTGCCGCCTTACTTGTATCCTTTTGAGCCCATTTATTCTCAAGAGCGTTTCAAGACGCTTCTAGCGGTATCGTTTGTTTTTAATTAATGTACTTAACATGTAAACTAACATTTTTGGCACTTGAGATATTTTTTTGCGATTTCTGAAGTAGTCGATCAGCTATTACATTAATAATTTATAAAGGAGACAGTGGTTTTATGGCTTAAATGTGTTGTGTTGTATACGAAATAACAAACTCGAAAAACTAAAAAAAACCGCATTCGATAGCACAAATATATTTTTTTAAATTTTTTCGATACTTTGGGACCATTTTCCCGCCAAAAATTTGAATTTTTGTTTTTTTTTAATTTTACGATTTTTCTATGTAAATGAACTCTAATTTGAATGTGGATTATATCAAAATAAAGACCAGTTCAAGTAGACGCCATTAAACACAAATTTATCGATATACCTTCCCAAATAAAAACACGAAAAAAAATTTTCCCCGCCAAAAACCCATCCGCAAAGTTAAGTTTGTATCGTTTCGTCATCAACCAAGTTTTTGGGTACTATATTACACACCGGTGTATCAAGCGGATACAGGAGCGAATCTGTGCTTGGTACAACGTGAGCAACTGCTGAGACTTGAAGTACCTTTGCACCTTAGAGAGGACACCCAATTTTTTGGCAGCTAATTTAGCCTTGGACTCGATATACGAGCCAAAGTAGAGCGTAGACGACAAAGTAACGCCCAAAAGCTCGAGATGGTCAGATCACCGGCACGGATACACCGCGAAAAGTAGGAATCTGTTGGAATGGACTACTTTTTGCGGAAAACAGACACGCCTGCGTCTTTCCCTCATTAAACCTGACCAGATTGGCATCGCCCCATTTACAGACTGCCTCAAGGGCCAAGCTTAAACGCTCGATCAAACTCTCTCTCAGTGCCTGAGTTTGCTGCCTATTGGCTCTCGCGCTAGAAATGTAGCTCTCCACAATGTGCTATCATCTGCGTACCCAAAGATACCGGGCTTCAACAGATCGTTGATAGGTATGAACCTGTGATAAAGGTAACTGTTTTACGATATTGCACAATTTAATCAGTCACATGTGTAAGTAAATTGCAGTAGCGCATAACTAGTAACTTTAGTCAGTATGTGAAACATTATAAATGTAATAAATTTGAAACTACCCTCAAACTCGGTAATATAAAAAACTGTCTCCAGTAAAACACCAATGTATAAAACGCGGTAAAAAACGTAAAAGAAAGCAACTAACGGCTTGTTTTTGTTGAAGACAAATAGTAATATGCCGTTCCACTTCACTGAGCCAGAACGTCGAGTGTTTATGTTTTCTTTTCAATATAAATCTTTGTTTGCAGTGGAGGTAATTAATAAAGGTCCCATCAGGTGTCCGAACGCACCCCGCTATTTATAACTGTTCAATGTAATATTTAACTTTCACAAGTTAATTTAATTACATGGTCACCCATTTAATGCAGAAAATTTTGTTTTAGCATAAACAACATTATTCTTCTTTTACTTAATGTTTTTACTCTTTTTTTTACTGATGGTAAGCAACATGCCTGCCACATAACAGCACAGTGACACGCAGCTATTGGAGCATGAAGAGTCCAAATCATTACCTAGCACTGCACTGCACTGCGCTCGTCACCCAGAGATCTAAGATGTTATATCTCTAAGCCCTGTAATTTCTCTGGAAATATTGCCCTTCAAACCGGAACACAGTAATGTTTGCACATTATTGCTTGGCGGTAGAATAACTGGCAAAGATGTGGTACTTACTTCCCCAGGCGGACTCTGCTAAGAGTCCTTCCACTACCTATAGGTATAGTCCTAAGAGTCCTTCCACTACCTCTATAGTCGTAACTGACGCAAGTATGTTAATGTATGTGTTATTTTTATAAAATCGTGTTTTTACAACAACAAATTTAAACTTTGTTTTATCGGTAACTTTCTTAGAAGAAAAACTTTCTACAAGCAAAAAGGTTTGTGATAAAAAAACTGACTATTTTATTAATGAACGGGCAACAGCCGTTTTTATTATACGTCAGTAAGCTGTTAAATAACTAAAAAACATACAAATATATAGGTACGTTTAGTTTAAAAAAAATAGGTGAGTACGATTCATCGTTAACTGCATCGTCTCTTATCATCAGGCCAGATGGCGGTCAAGCGTAAACCTATAAAAGTTAAAAAAAAACGTCGATGACAGATGATTTAAGGAGTATCTGATAAGGATATATCCATTGATTTCTATTTGGTTTAATAATAATAAAAAGAACTATATTGATAACATAACATTTTTTTTAATTGTGACTTTTTTTTTAAATAATGAGTGACGAGACGAGCAGGACATGTGTCTGATGGTAAGTAACGTGCCTGCCACATGAGAGCACAGTGACACGCAGCTATTAGAACATGAAGAGTCCAAATAATTAGCTAGCACTGCGCCTCGCTCGTCACCCAGAGATCTAAGATGTTGTATCTCTAAGCCCTGTAATTTCTCTGGAAACATTGCCCTTCAAACCGTAACACAATAATGTTTGCACATTACTGCTTGGCGGTAGAATAACTGGCAGAGGTGTGGTACTTCCCCAGGCGGACTCTGCTAAGAGTCCTACCACTACATTATGGTACTTTACATGCCCAGATATTAAAACGGGGAACATTACAAGTAGATATATATATATTTTACTAAAGGCCAAAACTTCCACTTGCGTAGGTCTCGATCCTATTTTCCTTAATTAAAAAGGGGCATATGTATTATGCCACATCATTGTATGTCTATGAATTAAATTTCATCTGGATTCCGTAGTTTTTGCTTGAAAAAGTAATAAACAACAATTCAAAATTTCGCATCGTTCTTTCCCACTTCCTACTAATATTATAAATGCGAAAATTTCGATGTTTTAATGTTTGCTGCTCAATCATATTGGAACTTATAACCAAATCGAATTGAAATTTGAAACAGTTAAATTACAGTCGGATTACGCTACTTTTTGACACGGGTAAGACCGCGGGGCATTTCTAGTTTTATAATACTGGCAGGATTAAAACATGGTCGATAAACACTATTGTACACGGTATCATGATATTTCATCCGAAAGAAGGTTTTATTTAGTATTAAATGAGTTGTTTGAGACTGACCATTTGCACACTCGTACAGTCCGCGAGGTATAAGCTGAGCTTTGCATTATTGTGAGTGATCACATGCATACGCATCTATTACCAAAAGTACAGTCAGACAACAAATTCTTAAACAACAAGCTGACATTAACTATCCAGGATCAATATGGTCATTGCGAAAAGAAGTATCTCTTTTAGGATTCAAATGGTCAAGGACAGAGAATAACAGAAAAATTTTAATGGAAAAGCATGAGATCCGTCACCTACGTATAACTTATTTACTTAAAATTTCCGAATACCGTATTCAGGGCAGGCCTATCGTTTATACCGATGAAACATATATTGACACCACTCACACTTCATCAAAATCATATTCAGATGGCAGCACTTCTGGTTTGAAGAAACACCTTATTAAGAGAACATGGTCACAGCGTCCTGCGTCTGACTGTACTTTTGGTGATCACTCACACTAATGCAAAGCTCAGCTTATACCTCGCAGACTGTATGTGGTTGTACAAAAGTACATTGACTATGTTAACAGACTGCAGAATGCAGATGTATTTATTTTGTCCTCTGAATACGAGTACAATATTAAATTGCATAGAATCCGTGTCTTTGTAAATTGGTTTCTTCTGGGTAAACGCTCCATGTCAGACCACATCATTGCTTTGCACCAGGCGAGTTGACGGTCAAACGTGACATTTTTGAAGTGAAAACTTCTTTTGGCGCGCCTAAACAGATTTTTCGTGGGGTGTGAATTGAATTCTAGCGTCACGCTCGGGTATGATAAGAAATTTTCTGGTAAACTTGGGACCATGACCATTGGCCATCTAGAAATGCGTCAGCCAAGGGGAAATTCTGAAAGGGTGTGGCCAGGCCATCATGGCATGGCCATCTAGAAATGCGTCAGCATTACAGAACTACTTAACAGAACAGAACTACTTCCAATAAATAACAACATTACGGAACACCCATTACAGCACCTGATGTGCTTGTAAATGTAGTGTTTATACTTTACTACCCTAACGTTATCCGACCAATTGTGGCCAGTCATAAAACGAAAACAACCAATCAGACGACTCTGTTTTGTGACGTCACAACACTCACTTTATTTCGTAGATAAGATTTCTAGGACTTTACGGTTTCACTTAAGTCTTGAGTCGTATAACTTTAGCTTCGTTGCCCCAGTTACTAGGGATGAGGTAGGGAAACTATAAATTTTATTATATTACGTTTGTTTGAATTACTTTTTCATGTTCTGTTTTATTATGGCAAGAAGGAGACAGAGATTTCTAGATGTTTTACCTTGACTTAAGTTAAATTTTGTTTCAGTGTTATAAATAAACGTCGAAAGGTAAAACAAATACGCAAGTAATCGGTGGTTGGAAACTAATAGCCGAGGGTTGGGCTGAGTGGAGTACTATTAGAGAGACCTATGTCCAGCAGTGAACGAATATGGGCTAACTACATATGACGATGACTCAAAGACCATGCAAGCAAAAACTTGTAAAATGGCAATGTTTAAACCGGTATTATTACGAGTATATTATATTGATACACTTTTGACGTTCGTCTCACCAAACAAAAAAATATAACAGGTATTCATAGTTATTTATAAAAAAATAAAACATTGTTTTGTTATCTGGTTTTAGGTATGGATGGCCAAAAATTTTTTGCATATACGAGAGATTTGTCTTGACTTGTTTCATTTGACTGATTCTACGTAATGGTTTCTCTATTTTAATTAGTATAACAGTAGCATAATAATAATAAACTAAAGTAAAGTTAAATAATATTTAAGTAACAATAATAAATATGATTATTATGTTACGCAAAATCTTGATGAAACAAAAATGTTTTACAATAATTCAGCCAATAATTCCAAGTTCAACAACTTTTTAAATGTAGTTCAAGTTTTTATTCGTGGTTTCATTTTGATAATTATGCTAAGATTGATTATATTAGTGTATGCTGGTATTTTTAATTGTGTCATAGTTTTAGTTATTTTCTGGAAGATACACGTTATGTTAGTCACGGCACTAAGCTCTCGACGCGGTTCAACACCGTTGAGAGATCTCGGACGCTCACTGCATTATCAGCTGTGACAGATGAACTCATGAGTAACTATACAATGTAAACTAAGATTTATCTCTGTCCATATAATTATTTAATACAGTACATATTTTTTATTCCTTGATTTTTCTGCTGTCTATACAGAAAAAAAAAACACTTTGACGAATTTACAATTCTCAAACGATATAGATAAATCCTATCTAAAAAAAAGAATTGTGGCGAATTTACACACACTTGTTTTTGTAGCGAATTAACTTTGTGGCGAATCGCCTATGACCCAGCTGAACAACACCATTCAACATTAGTTTTCTTCCAGGCGCCTGTCAAAAGTGATTTAAATTGTGGAAATTCCAAGGCTTAAATTATTGAAGTCAGTTTATAAGAATTAGGTTTCTGATGCACATAATAGTATTTGTAGGCATATTAAGTATAACAAATATTTTATAATAAAGCACATTAGGTTCATATTTGGCTACATTTTCATTCTCCAAAGACACAGAGTAGACACAAGATGTAGCTTCTATTTTTGTTGAGGGTTTCAAACGGCCAAAGTATACACACCTGGACAGCGCTTGCATTAAGGCTCTCGGTAATGAGACATGAGAGGTCCTTGGGATCAGAAAACGTATCACATCCTACTTATATTATAAATGTCAATTTATGGATGTTTGGATATCTGAATGTTTGTTGCTCAATCACGCCCTAACGTATGAACGGATCGGGCTGAAATTTGGAACACAAATAGATTATAATCTGGAAGAACACATAGGCTACTCTTTATCCCGGAAAAACAACGGGATCGGGAAGTTTGCGGGTAACACCGCGGGGCGCTGCTAGTTTTATATACCCTGGTGAGAGATTTCCGTCAGCACGCATACCTACTATTCCTCCGACTGGTAGCAGACTTCATTATCTTAATTATATCTAGACCTTTATTGATCTATGTATAATTCATATGTGGTTAGTGTAAATAGTTAGGTAGTGTAATGTAGTTTTGATTAAATTAAATATTAGCATAATTTTGTAATTGGGACTTGTCCCCATCCCTAGACTGTATCTGGTATCTCGGCTCGATTGTAAGCGAGGTAAAGTGGGTTAGTTGGTAACAGCACATGTGTTTATGCAAAATTGCTAGTCGGGCTTGGTAGATAAGAGACTTCTGCAGTCGTACCGCTCATAGAAACATTTAAACTTTGGCGATTGGCCAACTATCGGTCTTTTTATGGCGGCTTAGTCTATAATCTATTCTCTGTAATTCAAAACACATACCCACAATAAACATATACATACAATCCTATTAAGCCCGACTCGCGACGCGGCCGGCGTCGTGACGTCACACAAAAAATCATTACTAAAAAATGAAACCAAAGGAGACGGCTCATTTCTGCCCCACGTCGTTTCAAGTTTATGTACTTAATTAGCCCCGGAGACCTACAAAAGTTATTTATTTAAAATAACATATAATTAAATATTGCAAACTGTACATTCAATACTAACGTGCCAAGCGGGGATTGCAAATTGGTGTGAATAAAAAGTACTTTAATGACTGCACTTAAAGTCAGCCATGTTTTTCACGTGCTTGTGTCATTTTAACAAACATGTCGCCTCATCGTATATTTTCTTTAACTTATATATTTTCGCGTGGCAATATGTAATATAAATGGTGGATTATTATAAATTATTTATTTTGATGTTCGTGAACGTGCTACTTTGACGATTTTTAGTAAAACTTAAAAATATTTAAATACATAATATGGGAAAACAAAAAATACGTGCGACGCCAAAATAAAAAAAAGTGAATAAAATTGACACATCCTCGGATTCGTTCGAAACTCGATTCCAAAGAGAATGTAAAATATGCTCGATTCGTTCGAAACTCACACAACACAAGGAATTTCGTTATTTTTTTGCAACGTTTTAGTTGATATCTCTAAAAGCCCGCTATGCAGAATAACAACATTAACGGCTCCTCAATATATATTAAAAATCCTATTTAATGATCTAATTTTGGTCGAGTCTCCTGCACTTTTGCTGTGGGGCAAATGCCCATGGAAAATGGGCCGTCTCCTTTTGTGTGTCTGTAAACGACAATGTACTGATAAATATTATCACCTATCTCTTAGGCATCAAAATAAACTAATAACCGAGTATTTTTATCATGAAAAAATAAGGTTTTAAAGTCCTAAATCCGGTTTTGCCAAAATTTGGCCTCTTTGGGGCTTGACTACTTTTGTCCGTTTTTATTGATGCTGCGAGTTTTTGAATGAATGTATTTTAACAGGACAGTTTATTCTTAGTATTGGGACGTTCTAAAAAAAGCGTTAACAATTAATCATTTGAAAAAATACAATAGTCGATAAACCCTGAAACTATACAAACATGTACGAATATAACACGAATATAGTAACTGCCGACTTATTTTATTGTTTCTTGAAAAAATAAAATACCGTTTTAGAGAAACTAAAACTGTACTTCTTGTAGACAGTAGGTACCAGTAAACTTCTGTACTTTGCAGTTGAATATAAAAAACACCTTTTATTTTCAAAAAATGGATACAAAAAAATAGCTTATACTAACTTTAAGATAGATTAGACTATCTAGACAGAGAGAAACACTTTATTGTTCACAAAACAAAAATAAATAAACAAAAAGATAAATTCTTAAATCTAGTGTAACGAATTGCAACCTTATTGCTAAGAGCGATCTCTTCCAGTCAACCGGATTTAAGATTAGTTAACAATGTTACCTATTGTTATTATGTATTTTTGAATCTTTGTTTGATTTTCTTGAAATTTAAATGATACCAATTTAGAGCAGAACCATCACGAATTTAGAAAAAAGCGGTTAAAAAATTTACAGAAATTAGCAACGGATATAACACCACAAAAATAGCAGCACACATAATCTCATCTCTTTTTGAGTTCAGATACAAATGGCATTAGCTTCAAATCATGTCATTATAAGTATTTATGTCCTAATATACCAAGTTCTAATGTAATTTCAAGGGTAATTACAAGACCTCAGAGTAGAGATAAAACCGTCTAATGAATGATATCTACTTGAAATTAGAATTTAATAGTTTTGGGTTAAGGTCCTTTATCATTTTACATGATGTTGGCTTTAATAATAGAGTTGAATTGAATATCTTCTAGTTGATAGTAGACAGCTAACGGTCTTTAATGTTTGATGACCTACTTTAGGAATAGGTTGCTGAAACAATACGAAGGTTAAGTAAGTTAACATTAAACTCTAAAATACGTATTTTTTTACAAGTTTCTCCCATTACTTACCTATAATAAGTAATTATATATACAATGTATGTATATGTACCTATCTATAAAGATAGATAGATAGATAACTCTTTATTGTGACACAAAAACAGAAATATTACAGTAAAACACTTACGAACTAGCACCACAAATGGCGGCCTTATTGCTTAGAGCAATCTCTTCCAGGCAACCAGCTTAAAGGAAATTCGCCTGCATACAAGGTTAGGCGAAGCGAGGTGACATCTTTCCCAATACTACTAATTAAATACTATATAAAACAAATTAATACATAATCAACCAAAGATAACTATAATTTAACAATAACAATAGAAATTCTGAAACATAGTTAAATACAACTTAAGTATATTCATTAAGTAAATACAACTTAAATACAACTACTAGTTAAAACCCCGTAACCCCGAATACAAAAAATATGACAATTTTTTTTTTTTTTTTTATAAACTAGTAAATCATTGAAGAATGTAAGTAATGTTATTAGTATGTATGTTTTTTATTTTTTCTAGTGTTAGCGGATATATCTACATAATTTGTATTTACTGATGTAGTCTGGAATGACACACCCCACTATTAAAAATTTCAAAAACCGTTTCCACCCAAAGGTTGCCTGGAAGAAATCGCTTGCAGCGATAAGGCCGCCTGTTGTGGCACTAGCTACTATTGTGTTTCTTTGTCTGTAGGTATATATCTGTTTTTCTAAAACTATATAAGTATTGTATCAGCTATCTGGCCGCCATCACACAAGCTTTGCTTAGTTTGGGGTCAGATGGTGTTGTGTGTGAATTGTCCACCAATATGTATATATATGTACCTATCTATAAATTAGTAAATCATTGAAGTATGTAAGTAATGTTATTATCTATGTATGTTTTTTAATTTTTTCTAGTGTTAGCGGATATATCTACATAATTTGTATTTACTGATGTAGTCTGGAATGACACACCCCACTATTAAAAATTTCAAAAACCGTTTCCACCCAAAGGTTGCCTGGAAGAAATCGCTTGCAGCGATAAGGCCGCCTGTTGTGGCACTAGCTACTATTGTGTTTCTTTGTCTGTAGGTATATATCTGTTTTTCTTTTGGTGAGTACAATAAAGAGTATCTATATATCTATATATAATACTCGTAGCTTAGGAAAAACAGCCACCTACATGATATTCGAGTCCTCCTCCTCCTAGAGTCGTATTCCTCATGTCTGAGGGTCGTGACCACCACGTCTCAACAACTACTCAACGATAAAAACGCCATCTTCCTCTATCAACGGCGACCTGTAGGGCATCGTAGACTGATGTGTCTAAAGTAGTGCGAATCTGGGGGTCTACCGCCTAACGAAAAACGCTTTGACGCTTTGGCATTGCCGTCTCTTTCATTTCAAGCGAGAAGAAAAGAGACAGCAATATCAAAGCATCAAAGCGTCAAAGCGTTTTTCGTTAGGCGGTAGAAGCGCTGATCTGACCAACGCATCGGACTGCGGCCTCTTGTTCTTTCGCCGTCAACTTTCCACGATATACGAGTATGTAATCAATAATATAATCAAGAGCATTCAACTTTCCGGGCTGAGTTCGGGATGGCGTCTTTCTTTAGAACATTCTTTCACGATGCTGAACGTTCGCTCGCGATGTTTAATTTCACCGTTAAACCCAGAGGTGGTTCAAATTTGAACTTTCTACGTTTGGCGAAGACAACCACGGATTTTACTTACCTAATAATTAAAGTATTTTATTTTATCAAAAATAGTAAAATCTATCAAATCCCCGTGTTATCATAATAAGGTATAAGAATAAATCATTAGATATTGGAAAAACTACTATCAAATAATAATAAAATTTATCATTACAATAAGTTGACTTATCAAAATCACTAATTCAATTTGATTTCAAAACGACGTAAAAATAAAAGCAAAATTTCAATTACAGAAAAAGATATTATATTTCAACAAAAGGTTAAAAATTCTTACGATCCAATGAAACCTGCAAGTGTCTGTGTCATCTTCGTTTTCAATTAAAACTAAAATGTAGCAGTTTCAATTAATCTCTAAGTAATTTATAAATCTGGCAAAACTTTGATTTTTTGTAGGACAGAACATGGCAATTCCAACAAATTAATTTAGGAGTTTAATTTGGAAAAATACATTGGAGAACAGAACGTCTACTCTATTTCTACAAAAACGTAATTTCGAAAAAAAACTCGCAACTTTGCTACTCTCGCTCTACTTCGTTCCGTCCGATACAAGATTGCTTGACATTTAAATGTTCTAAGCATACTATAAAGGCCGATTTACATCAGACGAGCGAATGCTCATTCTGTCCCCACTGTATCAAATTCATTTGGTGTAAACAAACGTAGAGCATTCTTTCGTTGTTTTGTTTGCGTTCGCAAAGATTCTATGGAAAATATAATATGGAAAACGCTAAGAACGGTATTTCGTTTACACTAAAAGATCGAGAAAGAATGCTCTTGTTCCAGCTCTAGCTCTATGTTCGTTCAGTTTAAATCGGCCTTAATTAGAGTAGGCTTAGAACATTTAAACAGACAAAACGACGGATCGAAGTAGAATCGGAGTTGGAAAGTCGCGAGTTTATTTCGAAATTACGTTTTCGTAGAAAGAGAGTAGACGTCCTGATTTGCCGTAGAATAACAAGCATAGATGTGATCCTTCCCCAAACTGATTCTGCAAAATGTCGCACCCCTACAAAATCCATTGATTAAATTAAATTTAACTGTTAATATTATTTTACTCGTAAACAATTTATGACACTTTTACGCACTTTTTATCTTCTTGAAAACCAACAAGGAATATCTTTCGTCAGTGTGGTAAATCACGCACTCGGCATTTTCAGTAACTTCTCCTATAAATAATGTACATCGCCTACCAAGTATTAAACTTTATTAATTAAAACCTACTTGACGCCATTTTCTTTGAATTTCGCCTTTGGTACAACTTTTAGAAACAATTTAGCTTTTTATCAAATTCTACGTATACAGAGTTCTTTACCTTGAAAACCACTAAGACGTATTGATTAACGTATTGACTTTTATACTGGCAGAATGTGTAAATATCATTATGCTTCAGTTTGAAGAACAATATATCACGAGAAATCCTAGGGCATAAAGATAGGTCATCTTATATATCTGCGTGATAAGCACAGTGATGTCCTCAGTAACACATAAATAGTCTATATCATATAGACTATTTATGTTTTTGACTTGATATTAATAGCTACGTGACACGGTGCTTTATAAGGATATTGCTTACCATCAAGCACATGTCCTGCTCGTTGCTGTCACTCTTTACCATTAAAAAGGTACATTAGAAATACCCACAGAAATCTAAATAATAGGGACTCTTATTTAGATTTCTGTAGAGATACCACATTAAAAATTAAGCCACTTGCTCTGCCTCAAGGTGGCGTAGAAACGACTATATTAGCCAAAACGCACGTTGAAACACACTCTGTGGTATTTGTTCCTACGCTAAAATACATACATACATTTTAGGTAATTAATTGTCTCTGGTTTTAATTTGTATGACTATTGTTATCGTTAAATTATTCGAGAAAGAGTAATAGTTATTTGTTGTACAAGATGGCAAAGTGGCTTTTTAACCGCGTGCTCAATTTCGATGACCGAGCAAGCGAAGGATTCTAAAGTTGAATCACGAGCGTAGCGAGGGATTCAAAAATTAGAATCCTGAGCGTAGCAAGGGAATCAAAAGGGCACAAGGTGAAAAATCTTTGCACTCGAGTGTAACACGTAATTTTTCATCCCACCTTAGCGAGGAAATTACAAAACGTTTTGCGAATTTTCAAATTCAGTCAATTCTGTTGGCGTCAAATAAACTTCTTGGTCGCTAGAATCACTTATTAATATGGTATTTCGGTTTTTCACTTGTATTCAATTTTACTGTTTTTAACCTAAGTTTTAAATTTTAAGTTTATTTAGCCATGGTTTTACACATATGACGTCACAATATGACGTGAAAATATGGAGAGTTGACCGATTGAGGTAAGGAGTTTCATATGTGTACATGAAAAAGTGTCAAATGCATTAAATTATAGCAGCGCTAAATTTGCATCAGGGTACATTTTAAAGGAAATAAATAATAGCACTATTCAGAATTCATGAAAAAAATAATTAGCAGGCATAGGAACTGCTGATTGAAATGAAAACTTATGTATTACTCGGAATTTGATAGCTTACCTTTGAACTACAAGGGTGTAACCGGAGGGCGTGGCCTAGCCACCATGGCATGGCCATCTAGAAATGTGTCAGGATTTCCCATTGGCTCACGCATTTCTAGATGGCCATGCCGTGATGGTCAGGCCACGCCCTTTCAGCATTTCCCATTGGCTGACGCATTTCTAGGTCAATTGCCAAGGTCCCGAGATTACCCGAAGATTTCTTATCTTACCCAAGCGTGACGCTAGAATTCAATTCACAACCCACGAAAAATCTGTCTAGGCGAGCCAAAAGAAGTATTCACTTCAAAAAATTGGCAGTCATAGGCACTGCCGATAGAAGTGGTAACTTATAACTCAGAATTTGATTGCTTACTTTGCAAACTACGCGTGTGAAACTAGAGGGCGTGGCTATGAGCATGGCCATCTAGAAATATTGACGCATTTTTAAATAGCCAATGGGAAAGGCTGAGGCATTTCTAGATGGCCAATGGCTATGGTCCCGAGTTTACCAGAAGATTTCTTATCATTCCCGAGCGTGACACCAGAATTAAATTGACAGCCCAGGAAAAATCTGTCTTTGGCGCGCCAAAAGAAGTTTTGACTTCAAAATATATTGTACCTACATGTTTTCTCAAAATAGTAATTATTTATTTGATGTTATATTTACTACATTATTTTGTACGGCACAAGTAGATACAATTATCTACTATTTACTATTTTAGTAGTCAATAATATTTAATTATTTAACTCGGCAACTCGACATACTTCAATTCGATTACAATTGATTCATTCATAGCATTTTAAAATGTTCTGCCATTTGAAATAACATTCTTTACCTCTATCCTCGACAAAGAGGTCCAGCGAAGAATCCAACTCGGATGGGCAGCGTTCGGGAAACTTTGGCACATCTTTGAATCCAAAATACCCCAATGCCTAAAGACAAAAGTCTTTAACCAATGCGTGTTGCCAGTGATGGCTTACGGAACTGAGACGTGGTCCTTAACTGTGGGCCTCATAACAAAGCTCAAAGTCACACAGCGAGCTATGGAGAGAGCTATGCTCGGAGTCTCTTTGCGCGACAGAATCCGTAATGAGGATATTCCCAAAAGAACGCAAGTGGCCGACATAGCTCAAAGAGTAAGCAAGCTGAAGTGGCAATGGGCAGGCCACATCGCTCGCAGAACTGACAACCGATGGGGAAGAAAGGTTTTCGAGTGGCGACCACGAACCGGAAGACGCAGTGTTGGACGGCCTATCACTAGATGGACAGATTACCTAACAAAGGTCGCTGGAAACCGCTGGTTGCAGGTTGCGCGGGACCGTTCGTTGTAGAAATCTAGGCGGGAGGCCTATGTTCAGCAGTGGACGTCTTGCGGCTGATGATGACCTCTATCCTCCATACGTGAAAAGAAAATTGCGCGCAAATATTTAAAAAAAAAAGTACACCAAGGAGGTTCCGAGTTCCGAGTATGAGTTTTTAACAAATTAAAAATAAATGTATGATGAATTCGGCACCAAGGAGGTAGAAATAAATAGGTTAAATTATGTTTTGAATTCAAAAACTCAGTACACACGATGTTCTAAATTCAAATTTACTTTAACCTCTAGAGGGTAAAAATGACTTTTATTTTTCATCCCACCAGCTCGGAAAGAGTACTTTTGCTCCTCGATATCAGGGCGCAAAAGTCGTTTTTACCCTCTAGAGGTTAAACTAAATTTGAATTTAGAACATCGTGTGTACTGAGGTTTTGAATTCAAAACATAATTTAACCTATTTATTTCTACCTCCTTGGTGCCGAATTCATCATACATTTATTTTTAATTTGTTAATAACTCATACTCGGAACCTCTTTGGTGTACTTTTTTTTAAATGCTTTGCACGCAATTTTCTTTTCACGTATGGAGGATAGAGGTAAAGAATGTTATTTCAAATGGCAAAACATTTTGAAATGCTATGAATGAATCAATTGTAATCGAATTGAAGTATGCCGAGTTGCCAAGTTAAATAATTAAATATTATTGACTACTAAAATAGTAACTAATAGATAATTTCAATTACTTGTGCAGTACAAAATAATGTAGTAAATATAACATCAAATAAATAATTCCTATTTTGAGAAAACATGTACGTACAATATATTTTGAAGTCAAAACTTCTTTTGGCGCGCCAAAGACAGATTTTTCGTGGGCTGTCAATTTAATTCTAGCGTCACGCTCGGGAATGATAAGAAATCTTCGGGTGAATTCGGGACCATAGCCAATGGCCATCTAGAAATGCCTCAGCCTTTCCCATTGGCCATTTAAAAATGTGTCAGCATTTCTAGATGGCCATGCTCATAGCCACGCCCTCCGGTTTCACACGCGTAGTTTCCAAAGTAAAAATCAAATTCTGAGTTATAAGTTACCACTTCTATCGGCAGTGCCTATGACTGCCAATATTTTTCTTTCATGAATTCTGAATAGTACGTTTATTAATTTCCTTTAAAATGTACCCTGATGCAAATTTAGCGCTACTATAGTTTAATGCATTTGGGCGGACACTTTTTCATGTACACATGAAACTCCTTACCTTAATCGGTCAACTCTCCATATTTTCACGTCATATTGTTATTGTTAAAAGTTAAAACCACGGCTAAATAAACTTAAGTTTAAAACTTATGAAATTGAATACAAGTGAAAAACCGAAATACCATAATAATAAGTGATTCTAGCAACCAAGAAGTTTATTTAACGCCAACAGAATCGACTGAAACTGAAAATGCGCAAAGCGTTTAGTAATTTCCTCGCTAGGGGGGGGGGGGATGAAAAATTACGTGTTACACTCGAGTGCAAAGATTTTTCACCTTGTGCCCTTTTGATTCCCTTGCTACGCTCAGGATTCTAATTCAACTTTAGAATCCTTCGCTTGCTCGGTCATCAAAATTGAGCACGCGGTTAAAAAGCCACTTTGCACTCTTGTACAACAAATAACTATTAACTGCATACACGGGTAACTAAACTGGGATATAGTCAGTCCAGTTCGACTTCAATAAATAGTTCAATAATATCAGTCCCGACACGTCATGTATCACGTCATACATAAAATAAAAAGATTACAGGAGGGTGTAAAAAAACTATTCCACTCATTTTCGTAGCTTCCCAATACATACAAAAAATATATCAAAATCTGTCGAGCCATTTCAGAGCAGTACATACACAAACATCGCGTTAAAACAAATTCCTCCTACCGTTCAGTACTGACAACGTCATTGAGCAACAAACTTTCACATACATAATATTAAGTACGATTTCCAAGTTAGTCAAATACTCTACATAAGTAAATTCAAGTTCTTAACATTTAAACCGATGATGTCTCTCAGCACTTTAGAAACATCGGTATTCAGTGGAATAAACGCAATTATGAAACGCTCCTGGGGAATGTAGGAATAATGAATAATGTACGAGGAAAAGCAAAGGATATATTACTGCTTGCCTACGAGGTACCTTACTGGGACGTGGAATCATTAGTATGGATCTAATTTCGTTCGGTTAAGATTTATTGCGGAGTTATAATTATACGAAATTACTTAATGAATACGCGGATCATAGGTAAATTAATATTAACATTACTTAAGCTTGGTAAGGCTTGTAGAAGTTAGGATATGCTTGTGGATTGAGCGGAATGATGTTATTATGGTTTACTATTTTTGACGAAAGTATAATTAATTGAAATATTTTGGATTTAGAACAACCTATTTTCTAAACGTTATTATAAAGACCCGCTCATAGCGGTTTTCATAAACCTACTCTACATAAACATATAAAAAAAATACTTTAAACATTTTTAACACTTGATTAAAAATATCATTTGCCTTGCATTTTTTTTTAAAACTCGTAGTTAGGGTATTTCTTTTCTCAAAAAAAAAAAAAACTATATTCCCTTACGAGAAAATACATGTAACCATTATTATTCTTATTAATTATTTCGTAGGCGTCGTATTGCTATTGTTATAATACCCCGTTTACATTATTCCAGTCCAGCGACCGAATCCAGCACTGGATTGCTTACTGGAATAATGTAAACCGGCACTGGAATGCGTTGTCACTGGATTGATGCATTCCAGTGCCGGTTTCCATTATACCCCGTTTACATGATTCCAGTCCAGCGACCGAATCCAGCGCTGGATTGCTTACTGGAATAATGGAAACCGCTACTGGAATGCATCAATCCAGTGCCAATGCATTCCAGTACCGGTTTACATTGTTCCAGTAAGCAATCCAGCGCTGGGTTCGGTCGCTGGACTGGAATCATGTAAACGGGGTATAATTCCAGTAAGCAATCCAGCACTGGATTCGGTCGCTGGACTGGAATCATGTAAACGGGGTATAAACACAGTCTCACACAGTTGTAAACATGAGCAATTTAAAAAGGAAACAAAAGTATACAAATCAAATGTAGACGTCGTTAATGACAGGAATATTGCTAATGTAGGTCACATAGACACAGAGACACCAAGCTCGTCTACGGTGTCCGATATAGCCCTATCGTCTTCCCCAGGCTGAAGGATATGCGTAAATGCATCTCCTCCATTTAAAAAATAAGCGGACTGAGTGACCTCTTCTAAAAGGACCGTCAAAACCTATGTTCTTGGATATTCTGGAATTTTGCGTTTAACCAACTCTCAAAAAGCAAAAAAAGTTCTGTGGTTGGCTATACGGTGAAAAAACATGAAATTAAACTCACAAAAATTATTTTTTTCACGATCTAATAATATCACAAAATTGAAATGGAATCAGTTATCATTTTTATTGTTCAATTGACTCGCTTTATTAATTCATCACGAAAAACATCTCGTACTTAATAATACCAGCGTTTGTAACCAGCATATTTGTAAATTAACTAGCGGTCCCGAGGGTCTACCGCCTAACTAAAACTGTCTTAGCTTTGATATCGCTCTCTCTTTTCTTTTCGCTTGAAATGATAGAGACAGCAATAGCAAAGCCGAAGCCGATTTAGTTAGGCGTTAGAGGGGCCGATCCGCCTTGGCTTCGCTCGTAGTACATAATATAACCTCAGGTAAATAAATATAGCACTCAGGTAGCTAAATATAGCACTCAGGTAGCTAAATATAGCACTCAGGTAGCTAAATATAGCACTCAGGTAGCTAAATATAGCACTCAGGTACCTAAATATACCACTCAGTTAGCTAAATATAGCACTCAGGTAGCTAAATATAGCACTCAGGTAGCTAAATATAGCACTCAGGAATCACGATTTTCGATATCGGTCCAGTAGTTCCTGAAAAAAGCGCGTCGAAACAAAAACTCTCTTTAGCTTTATAATATTAGTAGACAGATTATCATTCCGTCCGTCTGCTACATTTTTCAACTAAGCTTAGGTAATTATATCTAATACTTTTAAACGAGCAATTCTATCAAATTTAAAATCTGAATGTCTGAAACGGCGTCAACGATTTTCATGAAGTTTTTTTAGTATACAAGGGTTTTGTGAGTATAAATCATTCATTTATAGAAAGGTTTGTTTTACCCATGTTTTTAAGCAATGAAAATCCAAATAAAACTCAGTCATCCAGGTACTGAACGTAATGTGTGCAATAAATGCATTTTTAAATCTCTTTTTGTTTGTGCTTCAAAAGAATGTTTGCCATATTGCAAACTATTTGTAATAAAAGCAGCTTATGCAAGTATTTTGTTCCCTATTCTTGAATTTCATTTCATATGCGCGTCGTAGAGAGAAAGCGCGCGTTTCCGTGATGAGACTCCAAATGAAATTTGCCCTGTATTCGCGCGCAATGAATTTTATATCAGGTTTTTATTTATATTATGAACGAAGATTAGGGCCGTGAGATCAAAAAGTCGTTATCCGATAATTGGAATTTAAACGGTATCGATTTAGGAATACATCATTCAAATGTTTTCAGAGCACACTGTTGACATGTTATTTATTTATTTTAATTTGATGACGAAATCGTTAGCGGTAATTTTAACAACTTGTTTTAACACTTTTATCTGTACTAATTATCCCTGTACCAAATACAAATTATTTATTAATAATGATAAATTACAAGTCAGAGTGAAAAATATCAAAAATGTCGTTACTAATCTTGATACAGTATTGCTTATGCAAGAACTAATAAAATACCCTATCATCATCCCAATTACTACTCTGTTACTAGCATTTTCTCTTGTTGAGAAATTATACGGGAACAGAAAATACAAAAGTAAGCCCACAGGGCGCTGCTAGAGTTTCTAATGCTTAGCAAAAATTATAGAATTAAATTATTACAAAAGTGTATAACATCAAAGTGATCAAAAAGTTCCAATTTTAATCACTTCCTCAGTTCGAATTGAAATTGCTTTTCTCAATTTGTATTCTCTCGATCGTTTGCATCAATTTGCTTCTTTCTTTTCTCTTTGTGTTTAACATTAATTACTTGGTGTTGTTGACATCGCGTCGTCGGCCGGCTCATTCGTTTGATGTAATAAAATTGTTTTGTGGTTATTTTATACCTATTGTAAGAGTTCAGGTGGGCTGTTAAGCGTGTTGCTAAGGGACTTCAAATAATTTAATTTGGTCGACGAACAATGTGGGTTTAAATAGACGCAACTCACGGGAATGGTTGGGAATGCTCCTTTGAATAAATATTTTTTTGTAATTTTAAATTACTCGTATAAAATCCTGGGGTATCCCGTTGGTAAATGAGTTTGTAGCTGTGCTTTGCTTAGTGACAAAAACGTTTGATTTTCAACCGTAAAGTCAAAGGTTTTAACCCGGCCTGCACCTACATATGAGTATATTTTCAAGTGTAGATACACATATTAGTTTAATACTATACTAGCTAAAATAAAGGCTATAACAGGCTTTAGTATAAAGACTTACAGTAATCAGATTGTAATAATAATTAGCTTTTAATAATCGAAACATTACACACGTGAAAGTTTGTGAGAATGTATGGATGTTTGTCACCTTTAAAACCAAAAACTACTGAAGGTATCTGGATGAAATTTGGTACATATATGTATAGATAACAGTCTATAATAACAAGCAAGCAATTTTTTAATCTCGGGATAACAACAGGAGCAATCAACTACGCGAGTCAAACTCCGAAATGCTTAAACGTTGAATGGAAATATCGTTACGAAAAATTATACATCTGTAGGTACATAGAAAGCGATGATCGGGCTGCAAAGACCGACGCTCTGGCTGCGAAGACTGAAGATCAGGCTGCGAAGACCGAGGATCGGGCTGCGAAGACCAAAGATTGGGCTGCGAAGACCGAAGATCGGTCTGAGTGGCGTATTATAGGAGAGGCCTATGTTCAGCAGTTGACGAACACGGGCTGATGATGAAGTACTTAGAAAGATACTAAGGTGTGCAATATGCAGGTGGAATTCGAAATTATGTCTTCATGATGATACAACTCATCACTAGGCCACCACGGCTTGAAATTGATGAGATTACACACAAAAAAATACAATTACTTCTTTACTGGCCTTATGAAAGGCTAGAAACCAACCGTAATCAAAGAAACTACGTGCAGACGACCTAGGGCGTTCAACAAAGACGTGACGCTTACTATCAGCCAAACGACCTGCGCTCAACTCGTTTTATGACTAACACTATTCAGTTTATGACTCATAAAAACCCAGGTTTCACTCAGTCGTGTTAAGTTCGTTGACAATAGGAAAATTCGGTTTACTGTTCTGACGACTTGATGCTTGAACGTGGCTTTGTCATGTGACAAAAAAGACATAGAACGACTATCTGACTTTATATCTATACTAATACTAATATTATAAAGCTGAAGAGTTTGTTTGTTTGATTGTTTGTTTGTTTGTTTGAACGCAAGGATCTCGGGAACTACTGGTCCGAATTGAAAGGCTCTTTCTCTATTGCATAGTCCATTTATCGAGGAAGGCTATAGGCTATTTAACATTATGCTACTATCAACAGGAACGAAGCATGAATGAAAAATGTAACAAAAACGGGAAATCATTTTGCTTTTTGAGAGTTTTCATGTGTCATTCGTCAAAGGTTCGTGAAAGGTTGCGTCATTACAACCTAAGGTAACCGAATTTGTTCAAAATTTGAATTGGTACGATGAATTTTAGATAGATGGCGTAGCAACGCGCGCGCGATTCAGCTAGTTTGATATATCTGACAAATATTTTTCATCCCGCCAGCTCGGAAAGAGTACTTTTGCTCCTCGATATCAGGGCGCAAAAGTCGCTTTTACCCTCTAGAGGTTAAAGTAAATTTGAATTTAGAACATCGTGTGTACTTTTTTTTTATTTTTTTATTTTATTTAATTTAAACACTCCACAGACTCCGGGGTCCGTGACTTTTGTCATTACAATAATCTTTTTTTATTTACATAGTTCTTGGATTAGGAGAAGAAGAGGAAAATAAGGGGGGGAGTAGGGGGGTGGTGAACTCATCGTGTGTACTGAGGTTTTGAATTCAAAACATAATTTAACCTAATTATTTCTACCTCCTTGGTGCCGAATTCATGATACATTTATTTTTAATTAGTTAAAAACTCATACTCGGAACCTCTTTGGTGTACTTTTTTTGAAATGCTTTGCGCGCAATTTTCTTTTCACGTATGGAGGATAGAGGTAAATAATGTCATTTCAAATTTTTTAAATAAAATAATACATTTTGAGAAAACATGTAGGTACAATATATTTTGAAGTCAAAACTACTTGGCACGCCAAAGACAGATTTTTCGTGGGCTGTCAATTGAATTCTAGCGTCACTCTCGGGAATGATAAGAAAGCTTCGGGTAAACTCGGGACCATAGCCATTGGCCATCTAGAAATGCCTCAGCCTTTCCCATTAGCCATTTAAAAACGCGTCAGCATTTCTAGATGGCCATGCTCATAGCCACGCCCTCCGGTTTCACACGCGTAGTTTGCAAAGTAAGCAATCAAATTCTGAGTTATAAGTTACCAACCACTTCTATCGCCAGTGCCTATGACTGCCAATTTTTTTTCATGAATTCTGAATAGTACGTTTATTTATTTCTTTTAAAATGTAATACAAATTTAGCGCTACTATAATTTAATGCATTTGGGCGGACACTTTTTCATGTACACAAATGAAACTCCTTACCTCAATCGGTAAACTCTCCATATTTTCACGTCATATTGTTATTGTTAAACCATGGCTAAATAAACATAAAGTTCAAAACTTAGGTTAAAAACAGTAAAATTAAATACAAGTGGACAACCGAAATACCATAATAATAATAAGTGATTATAGCACAGAAATCTAAATAATAAGGTACTAGAAGTCGCATGACCGCGTGACATTGTCGCCGCACAGGTGACTTGTAGGCCACCAGTGCTCGAGTTGTAGTTTAGTCTTCTTCGAACCGGCTGGCGTGAATCATCTTTAAAACTTGTGTTATGCAGCATAAACAACCGTGGAAGTTCTTCCACAACTTGCAATTATACCGATAATGAGATTATATTTCACTGATAGGTATTTTATTTTATTTTAATTGTATTTTTTACTAAAATAAACGGAGCCCAATGATTCACTATGATAGTTATTCATTTTTGGTGTTATCGTCGTTTTGCATACCATTGCTGCGTACATTTTAACATCTAGAGTGGTACAAGCATAAACAGCAATGTAATGTAAAATTAAAGAAATCGTCATAAACTCTAATCTTCCATGGTACAACCGCAGGTAGCGATCGTGAGCTATTGCTGGACGGCTCAATTTTACTTGGCCAAAAATAAACGATGAAAATTGTATATTAAATTTTACCTTTTTTATCGATAAATTAACATAAAATATCGATAAAAAAATTGTCCACAGTTAACACCCATACGTAAAATCTTTTAATTCGCGGTAAACATTACTTCATAATTCATAAATTATTAACAAAAGTATATACATACTAGCTATAACGCGCGATTGTTCATCCGTGCAAAATAAATATTAAGGTAACAGAGGCAGTATTTAGCTATTGTAAGCATTTATTTTTAAGACTTTATTAGTTTTCATACAAAATCAGCGAACAACACGGAAGGGAGTAGGCATACACAGCGTCAACCTCTGTCAAAGTGCAAGTCCGCGGAGTTTGATAATATACCGTGGCGTGGAATACACTGAGGGCGGAGCTAGATTTGTGAATGGTGCTTTATTTTTTATGTGTTAGTGATTTGGCTGTGTGAGTATGGTCGGCAATGGATCGGTACAGGTATGTTTTGTATGTAATATTGCGGCTTTGCGCTAGTGTGCAACTTTCCCCTCCCGCAAGAAATGACAAAGATTTACACAATATTTTTTAGCTAAGGCTACTTCCCTTCCGTGCTTGCGCGGAAGATCGAGTTGCTCGATGTACAAAATATACAACAACCTTTGTTCTTCAACTATACCTAAGCCCATATGGTGTCAGAATTACATAGTTCAGTTTTCGAAACAATAGTATACCCCGTGTGACTCACTTATTTTATAAGCAAATTGACTTTGTTGTAGTGTAATACACCTAATTAATGAAATCAATAATAACCTTTATCGAATGTTAAAATTGGACCGTACTTTGAAATATCGACATGTTTTAATTTTTGTCAAGCACTAGCGTAAATGTGAAAAATTGTTTATTTTTCAATGTATTAGTAGGTTCACTGATAATCGTTTATGGATGTGTGTGGTGCAATCACAGACCTAGTTTGTTAATGTGCAGCTGTTCGTGTGTGAGTGAATTTGTATTGGAATAGTACGCGCATGTAGTAGTGACCGCGGGGGTAGGGGAAATGTGGCGACAAGCGTTTTGCAAGTAATTTGAGAGTTATGCCATTTCTATTACCTTATTATTTAGATTTCTGTGGATTCTAGCGACCAAGAAGTTTATTTGACGCCAACAGAATTGACTGAAGCTGAAAATGCGCAAAGCGTTTAGTAATTTCCTCGCTAAGGTGGGATGAAAAGTTACGTGTTGCACTCGAGTGCAAAGATTTTTCACCTTGTGCCCTTTTGATTCCCTTGCTACGCTCAGGATTCTAATTTTTGAATACCTTTGAATATTTTTGAATAACTATTGTTGCCTCATAAATTATGAAGATTATTACAGTACACCGTATCATAATATAATTATTTTCTCTAAACAAAAACACTCAAAACACTCTTGCTTTGGAAACTATAATATTACAGCAATAAATCGCAAGCTACATTTCATTTCAGACGACTTACGACTACTGTGTGGCTACCTAGAAGCGAAACCGTCCGATTGGTATACAACCCTATTTAAAGATGGATTGAGCTAACTCGTAAAACACTGTTTTTCCACCGGTTACTCGATGAAAAATGTACAGCAAATAAAATATTCTTTTTTGCCGGCCAAAACACGACTGAATATTCGTATTTTTCTACAATCCAGCAGGCACAAATCCAGTGACTGATTGGCTAGTTCGAAAATAAATTGGGATTGGACTGTACAACGTTCGGCCAGATATTGTGTTCTCGGAATAAAATATTGTGGTAAATTATGTTTTAAAATTTTATTTTACATTTACATCGTTATTTTTATTTCATTACTAAAATTTGATATGCATATGATAAAACTGCGCAATTTGTTTATCCTTAAACTCAATATTACAGAATCTGTAACTAGTTGTTATTTATAGAAATCCTGTCTAAAAGTATTGTCAGTTGGTCATGTTTGTAAACATAAACACGCCGATAAAAACGCCGACGCGACGTCATTAATATAGGTACCTACGACGGCCGGGGATAGGGCGCCTTGCAAAACTACCTACTTTTTATAATTCGAATTATGTACTACAAAATCGCCACTGTTTATCAAGCTAGATATCCACTTGACTGTCCGCGCTAGCAGACTTTTTTCCGGTCAACTGACCAACGTTGCCGCTCGATAGAGGCGTATAAAAAACCGCGCGACCTCTCGTGATAAAAACCTTAATTAAAATAGAATTATAGAATCGATTTCAAAAAGAAAAATATATTTGAATAGATAATGAAACAAGGCATCATTTAAGTTTAAAATATGATCTTTAAACTCACAACTTCTTACCAATAAACCAAATTCAAACTTAAATTTGTGATTTTTCTACTGATTTCCCGCCAATTTTGTATTATGTTATTACAACAAACTTACGCTATATTTTATAGTTTTATAAACTCATTGAAAAAGTAAATTATATTTCCTTTCAAATAATGATAAAATATAAACAGAGGATACATGAAAAGTGTACTAAATTCAATGATTAAAATGATTCCTCAAATCGCGGCCATTGTTCCCGACGCAACGGCGAAAAGGAAAAAAAATGCAATGGCTGAAAAACTAAAAAATTGATTAAACGCCATCTATGATTATTTCTGCAGATTATAAACCACAGTCAATACATATCTGCGCTACAGATTATTAATAAAAACGTGTTTCCGAACGCTTCGTGGTTGTGGCTCTGTAGTACCACTAACAGTTAACCGGAAAAAAAATATGGTACTGTAGTGACCAGGGACAGGCAAGTGGATATAATAAATACTTACTCCGTTTAATTTTTGAGTTCTTTACCTTCACACTTTCTTGGGCTTAGAACCGGAAAAATTACATCCAATTTAATTGTTTTAATCTTTATACGCTAGAATAAAAAACGTATTGTTCCATATTCAAAAAGTAAAGTTGGAATCGGGTTATTAAAACGATCACTGAATTACTAAACAGTTTGTACTTACAGATACTTGTGTTAATTATTGTCCTTGCCCTTTTAACATGATTGGATCTGGCACCTCACTTTATTTTAAAACTTGTGCATTGTCCGATTCTCAAAATAAACACGGCGTTTTACTTCCCGCCCAAAAAGATCACTACACCTGTAACGTCGACTGTGACCTTGACATCGACACCGAACTGAAGAATCAACACATAGCAAGTGACTATTAAATGTGAGGGTAGACGGGTACCACGCTTGGGCGGTCGCTGACCTTGACAATTAATTTACACATGTAAACAAATAACAATGATACGTACACTACACAAATGATGTCAGTGTATATTTTTCCCTGAATTTTTGACGTGATAACGTCTTATAATTGGGTGAAGCCGGCTGCACGCCCGCAAAACATGACGTCATGTAACGTTACCGTTACCGTTAGTTCGTCGTCCGTGCCATGCGGACGAAGCTGAGCGCTGAGGGCGCCACCCGCCGAGTCGAGCGGTATTACTACTCGCGCTATCAGCGTACTGATTTCTTAAGACGTTGTCACGTTTAACTATCGTCAGTAAACCGACTTTACAGACAACCATTTTTTCATCACATTTTCGATTGTTTTTCAGCTTATTGTGTTCAGTAACAGCAGCAGTAGATAAAGCTGTTAAAATTTTGCTAATGAATAAAAATAACGGTGTATAAATATTTAGAAGAATCAAAACTAATGGGTGAATTCGGTAGCGGAAGTTGGCAACCCTGACAAACTGTCATACAAAATTAAGAACGTCAGTATGTGTGCCAGTTGTTGATTGGGTTTGAGGAATGAGGAACAACAAAAATGACAGAATTACGACAAAGTCGTACAAACCAATAATCAAGATCAGATTTGAACTGGAGAACAACGAAAAGGTTTAGATTTGAGCATCGAGCCGAGCGGTAGCACTGGCGAACTTCCGATAAGATTTCTCCCCGTTCTAGATCAATCTCTCGACATCCGCTAAGTAACATTATATTTCGACACAATTTAATTTTAATCTATTGTTATTAATCCTAGCGTGTGAAACTAGAGTTCTATTATCATAGCCATGATGGATGACAAATAAATAGATTGAAGACCGCCCACGTAATAACAAAACCGGACCTTGGCTATTGGGCATCTAGAAATGCGTCAGCCAATGAGAAATGCTGAAAGGGCGTGACCTCGCCATCATGGCATGGCCATCTAGAAATGAATGAGCCAATGGGAAATGCTGACGCATTTCTAGATGGCCATGCCATATTGCGAGGCCACGCCCTCCGGTTACACCCGTGTAGTTTCCAAGGTAAGCTATCAAATTCTGATTATGTATAGTTTTCACTTCTATGGGCAGTTCTTTTGACTGCCAATTTTTTTTTTACGTGAACAGTTCTTTAAGCGTGTTGGAATTATTTTTAGATTAGAAAAAACAATTGAAGTCACGACATTGTAATCATTACCGACACCGTTGTATATATATAAGAATGTTTTTTTTGTCCCCGTAAAGTTATACATGTAGATACTTAGGTACAGTCACTTGACAATCTAACCATGTTAGATTATAAACTAAGCTACCTTAGTTTTATAATCTCATAGGTACATACAAACTAACGAAATCTACAACTTTACGGCGACATATTATATTGCTGCTGCTTAAATACGTAATTATTGTTCAAGTTTGCCCTTCTTTCGGAACTTCCAGAGTACCAGTGTTTTTTATAATTTATTTTTCATAATATAAATTGAGGAGATGAGCAAGACCCGCGCCTGATGGTAAGCAAAACGTTTGCCCCAAACTAACCAAGGTACTATGGGAGCCAGATAGCTGTTAAAATACTTATATGTATTTTTAACACAGACTTATCTATATATATAAAAATCAATGCCACTTTTTGTTGTTATTGAACTCCTCCTAAACGGCTGGACCGATTTGAATGATTTTTTTTGTATACGTTTGGGTAGGGCCCTGGAAGGTTTCAGCCCGGCAGATCGCGCTGCAGTTGATATCTAGGTTATTATTCGAGCGAAACCGGAGCGGGCCGCTAGTTATACATAGAAAATACCTAGGCACAACAAAAATATTTTTTGTATTCATCACACACATATTTGCACTGGGTTGGGATCGAACCCATGACCCACGGATTTGTAGGTAGACTTAATACCTACTAAGCCACCGGGCCAGCCAGATTGCGTTCATTAAAATTCATTTTCTAAGTGTACAAGTTTTAACAATTATATTTTTAAGTATACGTGTATTAGACCGGGGCAGTAAATAGAAAATTAGTTTGGAACTCGTTTTCCTAATGGACGGAAATTGCTTTCATAGGAATATTTAGGGGTTGTTCAGAAACTCACGGTCTAAACCGCCAGTAACGTAGCCACGGTCATTATTTCACGGTAATTATTTACAGCGCAACCGACGGACAGCTATTAAACTTACTATAGAACCACGCAACAGGGTAGCGAAGGAAACGTATTCTACTATTTTTATATATAAACTAGCTGATCCGTGCGCGCGTTGCTACGCCATCTATGGAAAATTGGCCGTACCAATTCAAATCTAGAACAAATCTGGTTACCTCAGATTCCAATGACGCAACCTTTTTAAAAGATAGACACATTCTGTCACGCAATGAAAGCTCTCAAAAAGCAATATTTTTTCCCGTTTTTGTTACATTTTTCATTCATGCTCCGCTCCTGTTGATAGTAGCGTAATGTTAAATAGACTATCCAACAAAGAAAGAATCTTTAAATTCGGACCAGTAGTTCCCGAGATCCTTGCGTTCAAACAAACAAACAAACAAACAAACTCTTCAGCTTTATAATATTAGTATAGATGCGAAAATTTGAATATCTTGGTTTTGAATGTTTGTTGCTCAATCACGTTGAAATGTCTTAACGGATCGGGTTGTTCTTTATATAGAACACAGTTCGATTATTGTCCGGAATAGCAAATAAGCTACTGTTTATCAGGGGAAAATAATGCGAACGGGAACCACACGGGTTAACCCGTAAGGTGCTTCGTGAATAAATAGAAAACGCAGAATTGTGAAATAAATAAACATAAACATAACAAAATAAAGCGGCCAAGTGCGAGTTGGACTCGCCCATGAAGGGTTCCGTTGCAGCAAGTAACATAATATACATAGTACACATAGTTATTGTAGTTCGTTGTAACTTTGATCGAAGTTTCAATAATAGTGTATTTATGACGTACTAAAAAAACTACTCATCAGATCCAGTTCAAACTAATTTTCGTTGGTAGTTTACATGGTAATGTACATCATATATTTTTTTTAGATTTTTCATTCTCTTACTTTAGAAGTTAGAGGGGGCGGGACACACATTTTACCACTTTGGAAGTGTCTCTCGCGCAAAGTATTCAGTGTAGACGAAAATGATTTTAGAAACCTTACCATCATTTTTGAAGACCTATCGATAGACACCCCACACGTGTAGGTCAGATGAAAAATATTTTTTTTGAGTTTCAGATCTCGGTATGGGGGGCAACCCTAATTTTTTTATTTTTTTTGTACAAACCTTAATGCGGTTCACAGAATACATCTACATACCAAGTTTCAACAGTGTAGTTCTCATAGTTTCGGCAAAAAGTGGCTGTGACATACGGACGGACAGACAGACAGACAGAGATGACGAATCTATAAAGGTTCCGTTTTTACGTTTTACGGAACCCTAAAAATATTTGTGAACTAGCGTTACAAGTGGTAGCTTCATTGCTGAGAGCCATCTCTTATACTCTTTTAGGCAGCTAGTATGAAGGAAAATTGCCCATAAACTAGCATAGTTGTGAGAAGCGACGTTTATTTTATAAAACTACAAAATTTACACGACATCTTTTGATTGGACTTCCGGTTGGACACTACTAAGAGTAGTTTGTTATGTGAATCAGTACAGCAAAATAAATTGGAAATAGTGTATAAACGAAGATAAATATACAGTACCAAAGTCATATTCGAAGAAATATCCATCCTGCACAATTGTCACAAGGTACGTTTTACACCAAATACATACGTAAAATTATGTTTTTTACATGAATTCTGTTTTTGTTGTTCCAGTACGGAATTTTATTTTGGAATTTACTCTGAATCACTGAAAAACCACCAATCACGCAAATAATTGACGAACATCCGCTTTGTTTATATTCCAACCCGCCTTCTTATAAAATTCATGAAGCTTTGACAGTTTGACGTTAGAAAACTACGGTAAGCGACTTTGACAACTAAAACTGAGTAAATCAAGCGGCACAGATTAAAAATATAGATGCTTGATAGACTGACACGATTAATGACGGCTTGACATCAACTATAGTGCTCGCAGTATAAGTCTGCGCGCGACTGGTGGCGTACTTAATGTTGCCAGGTCAAGCTAATAGGTTCCCTTCCCGTTCATTGGGAACTTACAACTTCATAAAACAGGTACGGGAAGGGATTTTTCAGGGAAGCAATATAACTAACTATTTATAAATTATAGGACAACTGAGATTAGAACTAATGTCTCGAAATAATGAACGCCGTTACAGTGCTGGTTCAGTGCAGTTTGGTTCAGTATGACCAAGTATCATTGGTACAGGTTAATGACTGTCTGAGTCTCTTACCACCAGGAGAACTTTATTTTAGTTAATTACATTATAAAAAATCTGTCATTTTCAAACTACACCAACAACGAAATAATGATAATATAATTTAAACTTGGAATTTTTTTATTGAGACCATAAATAACACTATTTGAAAATTTGGCGTATGAATGCTCTTTGAAGGATAATCTTATTTTCAATAGGGTTTAGATCACGATGGATCACAGCGGTAACCGCAAAACTTCTTGTCCATGTACTTTTAACAGTAATTCTACTTAGTATTGTAGGTCTTCTTTGTGCCTCTTTATTAGATACATTGTAGCCTCTTTAGTCTGAGTGCAGTGGTATGATGCGTTGTCCATTACCACGTAATTGTACGTTCTGAAACGCCTATAATAAAACATACAGTTTCTTTTGGCGCACCGCCCACATATTTTCGCTTCGGTGGTAAATGAAGCTGACGCTGTTAGGTGAAAGGGTCGATCGGGTGAACGTAGGACCGTCGAGTGTACCCGAGCGAGAAAGATACAATCAGCTGATCTTTACTGCTGTGTCACTGTGTTTCCTATTTTGATTTGTATGTTATGAAAAAAAATTTTTTTATATATAACTTGTTTCTCACATTCGGTCTTAAGCACTCACATTTTTTTTCCCACGGTTATTGATTGACATTGGCGATAAAACAATCAAACCTCAAAAATAAAGCCTCAGCTTAAAAATCCGCCGATAATAGGTGGAGATTTGATTCCTATGGTATCCCTACATATTAGTTGTCAAATAGCTCTGCGTTTGGAAAACTGCACTTTTGGCCTGTTATTGTATCGTTCTTCTTCACAACCACGATTGATTTTCAAGAACTAGCCACGGCCAGTACTTTTAATCACTTTCGGCATAATAAAAGCTAATAATTACTTTGGAAATTAATAAATACAACAAACGTAAACAAACTTTTGTCAACTGACGTAAACAAGAAGTTGACGGCCTGTCAATTAGTTCCATATTTTGCTACGCGCAGAGTTATATTGCGAGCACTCTACTTCAGATTTGATTGTTTTTTGTTTTATTGATACAAAAAATCCGAAACACTCTGAATTTACGTTTCGTTACTTACTGTCATAGAAAACAAAAATATAAAGTAAATCAAACCAACGAAGAATTATTTCTCACAACTTGAAATTGTTATATTCGCTAATATGAAAACTAGACAGAATAGCATACGCGAATTGGAACAAAAATTAAAAGAAACCTTACTTGATTTACAAAACTCTAAGAAGGACAATAAAACCCTATTACAAGAAAGAGATGAAGGTGAGGTGGAAATTCAAATTGTTTTGGACAAAAACACTCAATTGAAGAATGAAATGAGAAATCTCGAAGAGATAAATAGTCAATTACAAGAGGATAGAGAAAAATTGCTGGATATAATTAACATCAACGGAAATAGAAATATTGAATTAGAGGAAGCACAAAATAAAATAAAAAAATTACAAGATGAATTAAATCAAGCAAGCATTCTGATCAAAAGTATAGATTTATATAAAAATGAAAAAGATGCAGAAAATATATTAGGTTTGTATAACAAATTAATGGTGGATAGCAACAAACCTAAAGTAATAGAAACCATTGATCTGACAGTGGAAAAACGGAGCTCAATTTTGGAAAATAATCATGTGTTGATTAAAGGAAGAAACACATTTAAAAAGTACTTAAAAGTTAAAAGAACAATTTCAAAATGTAAGAAACACTTAAAACATTGTCATAATCGGTGTAATATCGAACTTATCAAGGATAAGATAAGGTTAAGGGAGGTGATCAGAGATGACAAAAACACAATTATGACAATTCAACAACACTACGATGAAAACGTAGTAACGATGGATAGATTGGAATACCAACTTAAAGACTTAAACATCAAATACAGCATGGCACAGAAAGAAATAGACCAACTGATATCGGCAATGAATAGTTTAATAGGTCTTAGTCCCTCCAAGCAACGGCAATCGATTTCTGCTGCAGACCTATTGTCGGCCACAACTACGTCACTCACAAGTGACGTATCCTGTATGATAGGCCCCGACCATGCTACATCCTTATCATTAGTGTACAACAACAGGCAATCGAACATAAATTCATCAACTGGTACGACTGCTAATGCTAGCCTGTTTCAACATGTTTTTAGTCAACAAACTGAACAAGATGTAAGTGGAATCGAAAAAACCGGCAAAGTTGAACTTTTCTGCGACGGAATTGGTGTTGGGTTAGGAAATATTTTCAACCATGTAAATACTAATAATAATCAACTGACTAACACGTGTATACCAAATATAACTTTTCACCAGCTAATATATAAAGTAGTGGTCAGTAAATTTAAACAAAAGTCAGATGTTGTAATAATGATGGGTAACTCATTGAGTACTACTAAAAGAGATCTTGTAAATTGTATAGAATCATTAGTGGATTTTCACAGTTCGGGTAAAGTTGGTAAAATTGTATTATGTACATTTCCTTATTCGACTTCTTTGAGCGATAGACAAAATCAAAAAATATATTCTTTGAATGTTATTTTACACAACCTTATTTCAAACAAAGGCGGAGATTTTATATTATTTGATATTAATAATTTTATACACAATTTTGTATTGTCCAATGGGAAACAATTCTTAGCCCGACACTTAAAAGTTAAAATAGCTAAACTGATTGTTTTTACATTGTCAAACGAGCGAAAAAGAAAATTTCACAACTTGACAAATAAATATTGCGACAACCAACAGTGACTGTTTAAACTGAAATCCCTGACAACAGAGAGGCCTCATTATGTTACAACAAAGCGTCGTAATATACTAGGTCCCCCTTGCAACAAAAGAACTGTTACTCAGAAGGTTCAAGAGAACACCGTTTATATTTTATACCAGAATATAAACAGGCTGTTAGGTAAACTAGAAGAAATAGAGCTATTCTTAGAAAGCTCACACAATTACGATGTAATTTGTTTCACTGAGACCTGGTTATCGAAATGTGAATTGAATTTTTGCCTAAACAATTATACAATAGGTAGTATATACTATAGAAAATTGGCAATAGGAGGTGGTTGCATAATTTTTGTAAGCAACAATGTGAAATATAAGTCCCGAAAAGATGTAAAAAATATAACTGTTGAACGCCATTGTGAACTAGCTTGCGTAGAATTGGATCGATATGTTGTTTTATGCGTTTATAAGCCACCTAGTGCCGAAATTGAGATCTTCCTAACTACTTTAGAGGAAGCATTGAGTAGAATATCTAAGAAAAATAAACAAATTGTGATGTGTGGAGACTTCAACACAGACATACTTTCGGAATCTCGTAATAAGAGCAATATATTAATGTTATGCCAATCGTTTAATTTGACAAAAGTGTTCACGGAACCCACAAGGGTCGCAGTAACTAAGAAAGGTTGTTCTGCAACCTGCATTGATAATGTTTTTGTAAACTGTGAATACATTCATTCTGAAGTCCTAGATTGTTTGCGTTCGGACCATAGGGGCTTGAGCATTTCTCTTCCTGCCTGTATGAAAAGGGCGGAAGAGAAAGTGCTCGTTAGACCCATTACATTGTCCCGTATGTCAGCTTTAAACACCGCGATATCTAATCATTTTTCGAACAATTTTTTCGACATGACTATTGATGATCCTAATCGTAATTATTCTGAGTTTTTTAAAATGCTGAGTACACATTATAATAATATTTTTCATACCAAATTAATTAATATTAACGCAAAACCGAAGTTTGCCGAATGGGCAACACCAGGACTTATTAAAAGTCGAAACAATCTATACAATTTATATAAACTAAAGACATACTGCAACGACGATGCAACAAAAGTCTATGTTAAGAGGTATTCAAATATTTTTAGAAATTTGTGTATTCGAGCAAAAGCAATATTCATTCGGGATCAAATTAAAAACTCCAACAACGTGATAAAAAGCACGTGGAAGATAATAAACAAGGAGTCTGGTAAAACCAAAAGTCGTGAAATGATGCGCGCAGTTCGGGTTGGCGAAAATGTCACTACAAAAAAATCGGACATTGTAGATGCTTTCAGGGCTTATTTTGCTGATATTCCCTTAGAGACAACTAAACACCTAACTTCGTCTCCCTCTCTTGCAGAGGAAATGTTGACAGAAAATGTTGATTGTCCTTCATCTACATTTGAGTTTCATCATGTTACTGCCACTGCAATACTAAAAACGTTCAAAGACATTAAAGTTAAGAATACAGAGGACTTATGGGGATTATCTGTTAAGGTACTTGAGGGGATAATTAATAACATTGCCCCATATTTAGCAGAATTATTTAACGAATGTATCAAAAATGGCACATTTCCTGACATGATGAAGTATAGTAAAGTGATACCCTTGTTTAAATCTGGAGACAAAAACGATCTTGGAAACTACAGACCCATCTCGGTTTTGCCCTGCATCAGCAAAATATTCGAGAAACTAGTTCTCAAGCAACTTTTGTCTTACTTTAATATTAATAACCTTTTACATAGTAACCAATTTGGATTTACAAAAGGACGTTCCACTACCGATGCAGGTATTGAACTAACCAATTATATATTGAAAGCCTGGGAAGACCATCATGACGTTCTAGGAGTATTTTGTGACTTATCAAAAGCTTTCGACTGTGTTCATCATGAAACTCTTTTGAAGAAACTGCAGTTCTATGGGGTATCGAAACCAGCTCTAAATTTTATTTCTTCATATCTTAAAGACCGTGTACAGATAGTCGATGTTGACGGTGTGCAATCAAATGAGTCGCCTATAAGAATGGGTGTACCACAAGGTTCCATACTTGGACCTTTCCTGTTTCTTATTTACATAAATGATCTACCTTTCATGATTAAGAAACATAAAAATATAGAAATAGTTATGTTCGCCGATGATACATCACTTCTATTCAAAGTGAAGAGAGGAATAAACGATTTCACAGAAATTAACGTAATTTTAGACATTGCGTACAAATGGTTTGATGCAAATAATCTAGTACTTAATCCAACTAAAACGAAATGTATAAAATTCTCACTCTGCAATGTATTGTGCGATAAACTTGATATAAGACTGAAAGATGAACTCATCGAACCTGTACAATCTACTCGATTTCTGGGTATTTCAGTAGATTCAAAGCTTCAATGGGGTCCTCACATAGAGACACTGGCTGACCGACTTAGTTCAGCTGCCCACGCTGTTCGTCAAATAAAAAAAATATCGGACGTCGCAACAGCTAGGCTTGTTTATTTTGGCTATTTTCATAGCATTATGTCCTACGCGATTTTATTATGGGGTTCAGCTGCGGACAGAAACTCAGTTTTCATATTGCAAAAGAGAGCAATCCGTGGTCTATATAATTTATCAGCTAGAGATTCAGTACGGGAGATTTTCAAAACTATAAACATATTAACAGTCCCTTCATTGTATATTTATGAATGTATAATGTATGTAAGAAAAAATCGAAGTCGACTGAAGAAACTAACTGATCTGAATCCAAAAGCGCACCATAAGCACAAAATTGTATTTCCTAAGTGCAGACTTCAGAAAACAAATAACTCTTTCAAATGTAATGGTATTCGCTTCTATAATGCAATCCCTGCACAAGTCGAAGGTCTTAATGAAACAAAGTTTAAAAATGAAATAAAAAGCTACCTATTGAGCAAGGCATATTATAATATAGATGACTTTGTTAAAGATAGTAACGTATGGAAGAGAACTGTGTTGAAACTAGAATCTTGTAATAAGGTAAAGTAATAGATTTATAAAACTTTTGATGGAACATTGTACTCATGTAGTATCTGTATACTGTATGTATTAATTATTTGTTATTTTGTCTTTGACAAAGCCTTTTTACAGCTGCATTTGATTGACGAGGCTCCTTTACAGCTTTATTCATTTTGACATTGTTATTTTATCTTATTATGTACACGGATTCTTATGCCTTTTTGTTAATGACGTTACCAAGTGTTCTTATGAATTTATGGTTCGAACAAATGAATTGAATTGAATTGAAAAATATACATATTAAATATCACTATTATGAAAATTTGAATGTTTGGATATTTAGATGTGTCGATGTTTGCTACTCAATCACGTTGTAACTATAATACGGATCAAGCTGAACATATACTACCTACATTAGTAAGACGCTGTACGCTGTACCTACACATAATATGCATACTAGGACTTTGAGCTCAAGAAGAAATGTTCATCCAATTTTCGCCTTTAAAGCCTATAAACTCGCTTGTAAGCCCTATCCTTCAGTGCGTGTCCACTTCCAATAGCTTCACACAAACTGTCACTCAGATTCTCGTGTCACTCGTGTTTAGTCATGTGTCCAGTTAATTAATGTCCACATTAATTACTACGCATTTGGTTTGCAGACTATAATACTGTAAGACATTACTATCACACCACATCACTAGAGCTAACGCTAAAACATTCTAAATTTAAAATTATTTTATGCTGTCTTTTCTCTACATTATACTAATATTATAAAGCGGGAACAACTGGAACGTTTTCAAAAATTCTTTCACTGTTGAATTTGTAGGTACGTGATCTCTCTGTGTTTTGTGTAATATGTATCCTAATAGCACTGTATTAGGATACATATTACACAAAACACTCAGAAGTGCAGTCTAAATTCAAACGTATGATCGGTTAGTCTACGTACGACTACGTACGTCTACGACGTAGAGTTACGGCTGGTCTAGTCGGGAGAACGGCGCCTGCCGATCCGGAGACCCCGGGTTCAAACCCCACACGCACCACTGTCTTTTCGAAGTCATGTGCGTAATGCCGCTAATATAAAAACGGTGAAGGAAAACATCGTGAGGAAACCTACATGTACCTAGAATCTTTCGAAGTCATGCGACATCCACCAACCCGCACTGGGCTAGCGTGGTGGATTATGCCCCTGACTCTCTCCTTGCGAGAGAAGGCTCCGAGTCCCAGCAGTTGAACATTTAGTGGGCTGGTAATGTATGTATGACTGTATGTGGATCCCCCGTCCCGAACTAGTTAAAAGTTAAAAACTGTACTGTTTTGGGGTCCGGTGGCCTCCTCCCAAGATACATGCATTGCAATAAATACTATACAGTTGGAAGCTAATCAAATATCTACCAGTCTAGTAGTAATGAGATAATACAGAATATTATTCGGTTTTTTATAGGATACGCTTCGGAGAGCGTGCATGATTTAGATCACGCAGATCAGTAGCACCGCCAATAGTTAGGTACTAAATTGCCCTTTTTTCTATCGAGCTCAAAAAGCGTCATCGTTTCATGGTTGACATTCTTGGTTGGTGTATGCGAGTGTTTGCTGTTAAAGTTGCCCTTTTTTCTATCGAGCTCAAAAAGCGTCATCGTTTCATGGTTGGCTTTCTTGGTTGGTGTATGCAAGGGTTTGCTATTAAAGTATATTGAGTATTTGCGAGAGGGTGTGTGCGCGTGAGTGTATGATGTATGCGCGATTGTAGTTAGATGCTGGACTATTTATGATGATTTGATTATTGATTTTTCATCAGTTGTGGCGCCTACTTTTGTTTATAACTTTTTTAAGCTTACACTAGACCACCATCGCGCCTGATGTTAAGTGACAATGCAGTCTACAATGGAGAGTGTTTACTTAGAAGTCCTAGAAGAAACCGATTCACTCTCGATTTACAGACACCAAGATTGTAAATATCGGGAAAACCCCACTCAGGCAACGCATTCCACAACCTAGACGTTCTTATCACAAACGTGGAGTCAAATCTCTTCGTTCGTGTTTTTGGAACATAAACCATGCAACGATGTCGCATTCTCGAGCTACGAGCAGTCTGATAGAAAACAGGGCAAGGTGGTATTATATCATATAGATCAGTTGCACACTCTCCGAAGTATATCTATTAAAGAAACAACAGAATACACTAATATTGTTTTTGGTCAAATTTCAACTACAATACGACTGTTAGTAAATACTATAGGTACTAATTATGCAAATCTAACACCACAATGTCATAATCAAATCAAACAGCATTATAATTTAGTTAATGTTATGTATAAGACCTAATTATCTCACCCACGCTGCCATACCCACATTAACGTATAGGAAGTTCGGCAACTGACTGATAATAATAGCGAGGCTGCTGTTTATGATAGGGTATTAATATCCCAGCCGAGTTCTGTCGGTTCATTCACGTATATACGATGTATTAATTTGGTCTGATCATACGACTCGACCCAAATGTATATCATTAGAAGGTAAACAAACATTATACCGAACTTAAATTACGTTCCATACTCTCTAGACGCAAGGTGACACATGAATGAAACACTAAGAGGATTTTTTTATAGTACGGAGTGAAGTGACGGACAAGACGTGCCTGTACATGGATGGTAAGCAACATGCCTGCATTTTGTAGTGGTAGGACTCTTAGCAGAGTCCGCCTGGGGTAGTACCACACCTTTGCCAGTTATTCTACCGCCAAGCAGTAATGTGCAAACATTACTGTGTTCCGGTTTGAAGAGCAATGTTTCCAGAGAAATTACAGGGCTTAGAGATATAACAACTTAGATCTCTGGGTGACGAGCGCAGTGCAGTGCTAGGTAATGATTTGGACTCTTCATGTTCCAATAGCTGCGTGTCACTGTGCTGTTATGTGGCAGGCATGTTGCTTACCATCATGCACATTATGTCCTTCTCGTCTCGTCACTCTTTATTTAAACAAAAAAAAACTTACTCGTAACAGCACAGTCACACGCACCTATTGGAACATGAAGAGTCTAAATCATTACCTAGTACTGCACTGCGCTCGTCACGCAGAGATCTAAGGTGTTTTATCTCTATACTCTGTAATTTCACTGGAAACATTGTCCTGCAAACCGGAACACAGTAATGTTTACACATTACTGCTTGGCGGTAGAATAACTGCCAAAGGTGTGGTACTTCAAAGACTCTGCAAAGAGTTCTTCAACTACAGAAGATCTGTTGTTGAATAGTACAGATAATGTGTTATAATAATGTGTTATAGTTTTTACCAATAGTTGTTGATTCATATGGATACGGTCATTGAATCTCTATTCACTAAACCTTCCCACTTCTGAGACTCGGGGCCTTCTCTTATGTTACTCTCTCTCAGATACCACCACCCTGGCCCAGTGCGTGTTGGCAGATAACGCGTGACTTCTGAAGACTCTTAGAGCATTATGGTTTAACCACGATGTTTGCCTTCAGCGCTAAAACCAGTGGTGCCAACCGAATTTTGGCGGAAATATCTTGCTGGTCCTAATTACCCATTTGCGAACTAGTGTTTTGAATAATAACCTTCAAACTAGAAGCTATATGCTTATGTAGGTATAGGTTTGTAGGTGTACAATGTACATCCCATTGACAAAGGATTCTCAATTCGCAATTGTACCTACTAAATAATCAATATACTCCGAAAATAATGACTAGCGTAAGAGCAAGTCAGATGGTAAGTCATGGACTTGGGCTACCCTGGAATCAAAAATTATGTCTTGACCGGGCATTTGACCGGAAAATTGCTAGCCTATCGGGTTTTTATCGAGAGATACACTTCGGAGAGTGTGCTACTGATTTGCATGATCTGATACCACCATGTCCTTTTTTCTATCGGAATGCTCGTAGCTCAAAAAAGCGACATCGTTTCATGGTTGATGTTCCAAAGACACGAACGAAGAGATTTGACTCTACTTTTGTGATAAGAACGTCTAGGCTGTGGAATACGTTGCCTGAGTGTGTTTTCCCCGACGGTTACAATCTTTGTGTCTTCAAATCGAGAGCGAATCGGTTTTTTCTAGGTAAACAGGCTCCATCGTAGCCCGCATCGTTGCTTAACATCAGGCGAGATGGCGGTCAAGTGTAAACCTATAGAAGTTAAAAAAAAACCCGATGGGGGTGCTCCACGGCCCTATATCTGTTAAATGGTCGAAGCGCCGGTATAACGGTACGCCTGTCTCTCTTAAAAGACCTAAAAATATTGTGGAAGGTTCGTCACTTTTAGATCTAAGAAGATTCAAACTAATTTTTTAGACTTTTGATTAGATAAATAAATAACAAATAGTTTATTTTCCAAAAAATACAATAGGTACAGCACTTTTAACATTATAGTAAATTGAATGGTAATTAACTTATTATGTCTACGTATAACAGAAGGCCCCAAACTAGGCTGAGCTGTATCTTGGTAGATCAATAAATACAACATTTTTATAGTTTGTAAATTATTGTAAAAAACTGATAACTTTCAGGTACAGATTCAGGTTTCAGATACACATCTAGTTGAAAAAAATGTATTTGCTTACAGAAGAAATATCTCGGAGCAGGGTATTTTACTGAAGCTGTTATTTTTGTACGTTTCTGTAACAGAATATGAATAAATTTGTCTGCGTACTTTTTCTATATTTTTATCTGGTAAACGTTGTTTCTTTACATATCCGTCCAATTAAATTGCGAAAACATGTTGAACCAACAAGTAAATAAACTCATTTTGGGATTCTTCTCGTGTTGTTTTTAATTAGAAGTCTGTTTTGCCTCATAATTTATTAAAACAAACAAGTATGAAACATTGTTTTACGTTTCCTGGTTTTTCATAACACTAGAATTATTAATGGGATTTTTACACTGGCTAAACGATGCAGCTAGTTACGATATTTCGATGCAGCTTCGTGCATAATGACCACGGGTTCACGGGCCGTTGTGTTAAAATTTTATAATTACAGATATATCTCTATCACCCTCTTATACTACCCTCTTTCTTAGTCTTCATTCAGTAAGAAATGTAATGTTTTTATATCAACAGTCACAATAAATGGTTTGTTGGTAATATGATATTTAAGTAGTAAGTATATTGTCAATAACATCTGCCAACTTGCACTAGGCTAGCGTGGTGGATAATATTGAAATTACTTTTCTCCATCAGGCAGGTCATCAAGGTCATCTACACTACGCTTTCCTAAACGGAGCCTAAACAGAGAAATTACATGACTTAGTGGTATAATATTTTAGATCTATGGGTGACGAGCGCAGTGCAGTGCTAGGTAATGATTTGGTCTCTTCGTGTTCCAATAGCTGCGTGTCACTATGCTGTTATGTGGCAGGCATGTTGCTTACCATCAGGCACATGCGCCGCTGGTCTCGTCACTCTATGCTAAAAAAAAATTGTTTTGCCTCTATTTTTGTGAAAGAACCTTCATTCAAAAAGGGGAGTCCGAAATAGACTCTAACTAGGTATAGTTTATCAAAGATTGTTTGTATTTTGTAACATAAGCAGCCTACTTTTTGTTTTAAATTCTGAGACACCAATCCTTTTCCCGCATAGAGAGGATAAAGGGCACAACCCACCATGTTGACCCAGTGCTACTAGTAGTAGGCCAGTTTGACTGGCCTTGTGGCTTAGTGGTTAGTAGCTCTGCCTGCGAAGCCGAGGGTCGTGGGTTCGAATCCCACCCAGTGCAAATATTTGTGTGACGCATTCAAATGTTTGCATTGTGTCTGGGTGTTTCTATGTATAATAAGTATGTATTTAAAACTATATAAGTATTATATCAGCTATCTGGCCACCATCGTACAAGCTTTGCTTAGTTTGGGGTCAGATGATGTTGTGTGTAAATTGTCCACCAATTTATTTATATTTATTTATTTATTAGTACGGGTTTATGGGATAACGCATGACCTCGATAGATTCTAAGAACATCTTCGCTGTTAAAACATGCTATGCTATGAAGGTTACAAATACCTGCACTTGGAAAACTACTCAGGCAGGTGGGATTCGAACATACGTCCTGATGATTTCTACATTCGACCTTTTAACCGCTAAGCCACACGGCTTGCCACGAAATACCTAAGTATTAAAGATTATTTTGGATTAGTTTCGGCTCAAATGAACCTGAATTAGTACAAAATCATTCACGCTAAGTATAAAAAGTTCAGATGGAAACTCATCAGAACTTCAAACAGTTTATATTTGCGAAAACAATTGAATTGCTAAACAACGCAAATTATAGAAGAAGAAGAATAAACCAGTTTAACAAAGAGTCTAAAGACTAACGTCGCCACTCTCAATGTTCAAACGTTGGACGCTGGCGAAATTACGGTAACATTACCGAATGGAAGTCGTGACGAAAAAAAGAAGAAGTAGACTAACGTCGCAACTTATGAGGGGTGATAAAATTGGGACCACTGTCGTATTTTCATCTGAAACACGAAAATTGTATTATACATAATAAGAAATGTAGTACTTATTTTACAAAAGAAATACAACATATATAGTACAATAATTTTGTCACAGGATTTGAGTTGTGGCGCGGACTATCAAACATCACGTTGGTAATGAAATCTGACAGCGCAGGAGGGTAAGCCTGTCATCTATTAGAGACTAAAAATAGAGCTGAGGGTCTATTCCGAAGATATTTTATAGAGGTAGATTTTCGTAGTGAAAACTTTTTTTGATTTTATAGGGAAAATCTTACAGGGTTCCATCACAGACATGATAATGTCGGGCGGTGGTGGCAGTGGCGTAGCATTGGAGCGGCAGTGGAGCAGCAGAGCAGAACGTACGCGTTACACGTTTCTGGATGGGATTCTTGTGAATTCACGGCACAGGATTACCTATGTGGTAGACAGTGAAACGACAACTTACTATATGAAATAGCCTTTACTAAAATATTTTTATGATATGTCCTGATCCCTAAAATGCATGAAGTAACTCATCCAAAAAACACCAGATCGATAACCCTAACCAATACAATTTCTAAAATCTTTTTTAGTATATTGCAAACAAATTGACCACATTTATAGGTAGCAATAAATGATGACGTACGTCACAAAGGGGCCCCTTAAACCTATGCCCGAGTCACAAGTCTTGGGGTCTACTCGGAATTTCTCTCTCTGCCACACGATGGACCCGGCACCCGCACGGTGAATCCATGGAATGCTAAGAAGTTCGTCTCAAAGATGATAATTTTATTAAGGTAATTCGATATTTATTAGTTGAAAAAAAACATATATGTAAGACCAAATCAAAAGTGAACTTTTGGTAATACAAAAATGAAAAATCTAATTTCCTATCGATTAGACAAAAATAACAATTTTCTCATCTCTATTCGTAGGCACATGAGACTAATTTCCATAATAGAGTTGGCTTGTAACAACAACCATTGTTGTGACTACAAGTTGAGACTTGAAATTACAAGTCTACAGTTCAAGTATAAACAGTGGTTCCGTGAGCAAACCAAACAGCTCTCGGGGGAGGCGTCTCGTCGGCGCACGGATCGCTAAAATTGATTGTTTTTTACAATGGAGTTTATATAGTAATATACATGATATTTTTACAAAAATGTACATGATGCCACACTCGTATCAAAATTAATACGTGAAGATTGTATAAGATACTTATGTTTTAAAATTTTAGGTTTAAATCTTACTAAAATTATAAAAGTGTAAGATTGTATGCGTCGATCAAACTAAGGACTTCTTTGCGCAAAAACCACAAACTAATTTGGATACAATTTTATGTACAGTTAGATTATAGCCTGCATTAACACAAATTATACGTTTTATTGCGAGAAAATTATGGAAATGGGAATCACACGCGACTAATACCACGCATTACAAACAGCCAATAAAGAAATCACAGCACAGTCACATAAAGTGTGATATAACGTTTTTTTGTTATTATTGGAACACATTTTCATAAATTCGAAATGAAGTCATCCGACACGGAATCAAGACATAGAATATAAATATCATACGAGCGGGTCCCGGCGGTTTTGCCTGTGTTACATATTTAGCATAATCACTCTAGGATTTGCATGTTTGCATTTTGATAAGTGCGAGTGATTAGTGCAGGTGTTTAGTGATTAGTAGCCGACACGTTTGGATACCGATTGATTAGTGCGAGTGTATAGTAACTAGCGTAGTTAAGTGATTAGAAACGTGTTCTATTTCTCACTCGCACTCGCAATAATTAAAATGTAAACAGGCCTTCACGTACATGTCCAATGGAGAAAGAAGTTTTGAAATCAGTCCAGTAGTTCCAGAGATTAGCGCGTTCAAACAAATAAACTCTTTCAGCTTTATAATATTCGTATAAATATCATATTTAATGAAGTCACAGCGTAGCGCATAGAATCAATCAAACTGAAGTGGCCGACGATATAGCCAGAGGAAGCCATAACCGTTGGGGTAGACGAGTTCTAGAGTAGACACTACGCTTAGGCAAGCATAGTGTAGATGACCATGCAGCCTGATGGAGTAAAGTAAAGTAGCCGGCAAACATAGGACAAAACGAAGATCCAGAAAATGTCAAGGAGAAAGAGCGATCGAGCTCAGTGGGATAACTTAGGAGAAACCTAGGACGTAGTTCATTAGTGGTAGGACTCTTAGCAGAGTCCGCCTGGGGAAGTACCACACCTTTGCCAAATATTCTACCGCCAAGCAGTAATGTGCAAACATTACTGTGTTCCGGTTTGAAGGGCAATGATTCCAGAGAAATTACAGGGCTTAAAGACATAATATCTTAGATCTCTGGGTGACGAGCGCAGTGCAGTGCTAGGTAATGATTTGGACTTTCATGTTCCAATAGCTGCGTGTTACTGTGCTGTTATGTGGCAGGCATGTTGCTTACCATCAGGCACATGACCTGCTCGTCTCGTCACTCTATGCTATAAAAAAAAAAACCTACGTTCAGCTGTGGACAACTATGGGCTAATTATAATATGAATGGCTAGGAGCACCGCGAGGTTTCTCTGGCTTGACTTGACTTGTAGAAAATATCTATGCAGTGGTCTCTTTGCACTGCAAGGAGCCCTACTAATACATGGATATATAGATAGACAGAAACTGTTTATTGTGACACAAACAACTTAAAGTATTACAGAGAAACACTTATTAACTAGCGCCACAAATGGCAGCCTTATTGCCGAGAGCAATCTCTTCCAGGCAACCAGCTACCATAGATACCATTATTTACTTACGCTTGGCATATTTTGAAATTAGTGCTGTACGAGCCAAGAGAAATGTCCAACAAAATTATTGATTTACATATTGTAATTTATTTTCATAAAAGCCCCGTAAAAAAACCTGTCAAATCTGCTTAATCTATTTAGTAAGCAAAAAATAGCAAATCGAATTTTTCGTAGAAATCATACATAAATTATTACGTTTCGCTTTACGACAGGCCGTTGACAAAGAATTTACCCTGAATTTTACATAAAATCTATAAGAAAACGGAATTTAGTAGGTATAAGCTGAGTATCCAGAAAATTATGACTCTTTTACGATGTGCGAAGACTGAGTTTATGAACAACGGAAGGGTTTCGCGATAAATAATCAGACGGAATACGAGCTGAGTCGGAATATCATACTGGAATTATGATCGATCATCGACAATTTCAGATCAGTCGTGAGTTTCACTTGCTAAATTGTTACATTACTGTCGTAGCTAAATTTTATAGCAGAAGAACTGGTTACAACGTAACCATCTGTCGCGCTAGTAATAATGCCCAAGCTACACGAGGCCAGTTTTTCAAGCTAGGATACACAGAAATGTAAGTACATTATTTATTAATAAATTATTTAGACAGAAATGTAAATACATTATTTATTAATAAATTATTTAGACAGAAATGTAAATACATTATTTATTAATAAATTACTTAGACAGAAATGTAAATACATTATTTATTAATAAATTATTTAGACAGAAATGTAAATACATTATTTATTAATAAATTACTTAGACAGAAATGTAAATACATTATTTATTAATAAATTATTTAGACAGAAATGTAAATACATTATTTATTAATAAATTATTTAGACAGAAATGTAAATACATTATTTATTAATAAATTATTTAGACAGAAATGTAAATACATTATTTATTAATAAATTATTTAGATTTCTATGCTAGCACCAAGCTAGTGTTAACAAGCTTGTTGATAGATAGATAGATATAAACACTTTATTGTTCACAACACAAAAAGAGAAATAATAAACAAAAAGAAAAATTCTGAAATCTAGTGAAACAAACGGCGACCTTATCGCTAAGACCGATCTCGTCCAGGAAACCAGAGGATGGAGAGAAATATTTAGATAGCAAAAGACGGGGTAAGGGACTATGTGCCGTAAAGTATCAAATACACATACATACATATATTAACATTCATACATTCTAATACTTAAAATACTTATATTACATTTTGTAGGTAAGTACAATATAATAATATACTAATAGACTAATGCATACATTATATGATTAAGCAAGACAATTTTAAAAAGAGTAGAATCAGTGTGGTGACCGTTGTGACAAGTATAAAGCCTTAACTTGATTTTTAAAAACAGGCAGTGATGGTGCATGTCTGATAGCCACGGGCAAGGCATTCCGTAGAAGGACTGCGTGGAACGCAAAAGATTTGCCGTAAAATATTATTTGAGCATTCCGGCGAAAACGGATGGGGAGCCACTTGAGCTTATTACAAAATAGTAGTACTTCTAGCTTCGTGTAGACAACGTTACGCAACGTTAATGTAGCGTTGGAGCGGTGTCGGAGCCTGCAGTGGAGGAGTTTAATAAAGAGTGACGAAACGAGCAGCACATGTTTGTGCCTGACGGTAAACAACATGCCTGCCACATAACAGCATAGTGACACGGCAGCTATCGAAACATGCAGCGTCCAAATCATTACACACCTAGCACTGCACTGCGCTTGTCACCCAGAGATCTAAGATGTCATATCCCTAAGCCCTGTAATTTCTCTGGAAACATTGCCATTCAACCCGGAACACAGTAAAGTTTGCCCATTACTGCTTGGCGGTAGAATAACTGGCAAAGGTGTAGTACTTCCCTAGGTGGACTCTGCCAAGAGTCCTACCACTACAAAAAAAGCAATATCATCTAAAATAATTATAAATCTGTAGCATAATGGTTAAAAGTTGTTACATACATTATTGTGCACAATTAGTAGAGTATCTAAAGCTGCACTAGTAGGATCATATCGGATTTGGCTGGGCAGGGAGAGAAATACGAGTAGTGAAGGTGAGTGTTGACGTACGTCACCAAAAGGGGCTCCTTTTAAACCTACGCCCGAGTCACAAGTCTTGGGGTCTATTCGAGATTTCTCTCTCTGCGACACGATGGACCCGGGACCCGCACGGTGAATCCATGGAATGCTAAGAAGTTCGTCTCTATATTGGTTTTCAACTTTCGCGATTTGAAGACATAATGTTTTAGGTAATTAAACAATGAATTATATCGTGATTAAACCCCATACAGCATAAAAACAATAAGTGCGCTTTAATACCACAATTCAAAGTTATACATTTTCACTTCTATTGTTGGTCCTTCTGACTGCCAATTTTTGACGTGACATCGTCTTATAATTCGATGAAGCCGGCTGCACGCCCGCAAAACATGACGTCATGTGCCGTTACCGCCGTTACCTCGCCGCATGACGTCATGCGCCGATCAGTATTTTCTTAAGACGTTGTCACGTTCAACAATCGTCAGTAAACCGACTTTACAGACAACCATTATTTTTTTTATCTATGATATGAAAAAGTTCAGAGTTCATATGAAGAAATAGTCAATTTTTTATACTACGCGTACTAAGTCACAGGCAGATACTATCAGTTCAATAAAAACAAACATTGTAGAAAATGTACCCGAGTAATATTTCAGTTTTTATTAGAAGCACTGAAATCGTCTACATAAACCCCAGTCTCTGGAAATAAAACAAATCATAATAAAACTGTCAATTTGCTAGAATAACGAAAGCGTAGATTGTGTATACTGGCACAGACAGCCGTAATGATAGATGGTGGTACGTTTGTCTCATGTTTCCGCCCAGCCTAGTTTTGCATTGTCTGTCCTAATCTATTTTTGTTTGTCCGAGGCTTTTTCAGTACTATCATATATCTTGGAATATTCATTTTGTTGTATTATCTCTAGATCCAAGGCTATTAACGTAGCTTAGGGGCTTATAGGGTGTAGTTAAGTTATTATGCCCCAGAAAATCATATTACGATTTTGAGGGTTCTATCAAGGACAATGTTTCACGGCTGCGTGGAAATCTAAGGAAGAATTTTCGTAGAAGTCAGACATTTTATTTGAAGAAAATTAACAGATTTTAGAGTTCTAAAAGAAAAATGTGATTAGATAATGTTTTATCCTACTCCGACTAATATTATAAATGCGTAAATTTGGAAGTGTATTGCTTAGTCACGTTGGTACGGCTGAGCGGATTGGGTGAACATTTTGAACACCGTTACATCATAGGGGCTTGTTTTTGGGCTTGAACATCTTGATTATCCGTAGACCTTCATTGGTCTCTGGATAATTCAGGTAGGTATGTAGCGTAGTGTAATTCTCATTGTATTTTAGTTTTATCATAGGTACATAGTGTGGAATAGCAGAATATAGACAACTTTTTATTGCAAGGCAAATTCGCGAATGGGAACTACGGGGTGAAGCCATGGGGTGTGGGTAGTAGTAAAGAAATATATTGTATAACTAAATATGTCAACAGTGAGCAGAACTAAAACATTGCCTCTTACAAAATAATGTTAAAGTTTTACGTCTGTAACTAAATCAAATATATTTAACGCTAGCTTATCTTATACCTTTAAACGAGCAATTCTTGTACCTATATAAATATGTATATATATATATATAGCATCTGAATCTCGGAAACGACTGAAACTTTGAACTGAACTGGTTTTATTTAAAAAAAACGGCGTTTTAAGCGCATTTTCAAGCAATGAAGAATTGCTACAATATCATTAGAATGCAAATGCATATTTCGTACATGTGTTCAGTGTCGTTATATCAGAATCAGAAAGTGCCCGTCGAACCCAGTTCATACTGAAAACCCTTTACTGAGAGCCCTTTCCCAACGTAAGTATCTAATTTAATGGAATATAAAATAACACGAACAAATTTAATCTAAGTATTGGCATTTTTTTTAACTTTAACCTATGTAAACCTATTATTACATTTGACCGCCATCTCGCCTGATGCGATGATGCGGTCTACGATGGACCGTGTTTACTAAGAAAAAAACTGATTCACTCTTGATTTGAAAACACAAAGATTGTACCTAACCATCGGGGAAAACCCACACAGGCAACATATTCCACAGCCTAGACGTTCTTATCATTAAAGTAGAGTCAAATCTCTTCGTTTGTGTCTTTGGAACATCAACCATGAAACGATGTCGATCTATCGAGCTACGAGCATTCCGATAGAAAAAAGGACAATTTGGGATAAGATCATTCAAATCTCTCGCACTCTCACCGAAGTGTACCTATCCGATAAAAAACCGATAGGCTAGCAAATTTTTCGGCGATGTTCAAGACTTTGAAGTCTTTTTCGCACAAGAGTGTCGTTCCTATGAGATTTTTGGCACGTTTCTCGATCGATTCCAAAGCCTCCAGCTGATACTTAGCCGATCCATCCCAAAGGTGCGAACAGTACTCCATACAGGAGCGAATCTGTGCTTGATAAATGTAAGTTACAATACTTGTAACTAAATGTTTCTATACAAACTAACTGACAAAGCAACAATATAGCTGCTTAACAATAGATGGCGCTGTTAAGCAAGACTCGAAGATACCCCGTTCAATATTTTTTTTATATTTTGCCGGCAAGATTAAATAAAGAAAATTATTCACTAGCGACCCTCTCCAGCTTTGCACGGATGCAATGCTGAGACGTACTTCTTAGCATTCCATGGATTCACCGTGCGGGTGCCGGGTCCATCGTGTGGCAGAGAGAGAAATCTCGAATAGACCCCAAGACTTGTGACTCGGGCTGTAGGTTTAAAAGGGGCCCCTTACATTGACGTACGTCAACACTCACCTTCACTACTCGTATTTCTCTCCCTGCCCAGCCAAATCCGATATGATCCTACTAGTGCAGCTTTAGATACTCGTTCTAGTATATAACTTACTGCACTTCTGGACAATCCAAGGTCTTTAAGCAGGTTATAGAGAGATTTTGCTGGTATACCTCTCGCTCCTACTTCTACAGCGTATAAATTAACTACATAGCCATTTTTTGTTAATTCATTTTGTAGGTCGTAATACTTATTTTGTTTCATCACGTGGTCTTTAGGTATATTAGTTTCCCACGGTACGGTAAGTTCTACCAGGACTATGCGTTTCGTAGCCCTAGAAAAAAGGAAAATGTCCGGTCTGGATGACGAAACACCCACATCCTCTGGGATTTTGTAGTGCTTTTCATACGTGTCCATTAAAATTGTCCAATCAGGTGCTGAACCCAGGATTGAGTAAGGCTTGTTCTTGGAGTTTGAAGTTGAGCCCTCTTTTACAAAGTTAATTTGTCTTTTGTTCATCGTCAATCCCTTTTGGGCTCTAGCTACCGAAAGGCTTACGGCTTCACGTATGATTTCAAGTACTCTGTCATGGCGCTGTGAGTAATGACCCCTATTAAGGAGCACCTTGCATCCCACCAATATGTGCCTTGCTGTACATATCGCCTCACCACAAGTATAGCAACATTTTTCAGAGGCTTTTCCCCACCTTACCAAGTTACTCTGGTCAGGGAGGGTCATTTGGAAAGCGTTCAGATAAAATTTTAATAAGGCAGGAGACCAGTCATATAGCAAGGTGCGCCACTTTAGAGCTAATGGGATACAAAACTCACCTATGGTTAACCACTCACTTTGCATTTCTAAATTCATAGCGTGCACTTTGTAACTATCATTTTCGTCTTGTTGTAGAAAGGTTTTTACCATGTCTCGGTCTTCCCTTTTCTTTCTCGCACCCAACCCAGCTGTATTTACTTGCGCACCTGCCATAAATTGTTTGTGGAATTGAAGTCTAGATTCAAGGTCCGAAGCGCTTTTGTCTTTTGGGAGAGATGCGATTAATTCGTCTTTCGACTTTCCCAAAACATGCGTTTTTGTAACTCTTAGGTGTTTGTAGAGTTCGGATGGTTTTTTTAGTTTCAGGCCAAAACTATTGTGATCCCTAAATAGAGTAGAGGGATCAGCCGGATGTGCCAATCCAAACCATGACTTCAATATCTTTATGACATTAGCATCTAATTTTGCGAGGAGGGTTTTACCGATGTCATATACTAGGAAAGGCCAAGTGAGACGTGATGTGAGATAGTTGTCATATATCCATGCTTTTTTGATATTGCTGATAGGCTGTTGGTCTACCTTACTGAGGTCATTCATGAAATTTCCAACAACTACCTCTAATGATGGTGTACGTCCTTTGTAGTCTATCTTTCTACCAAGAAATTTGAAAGGCACTGCCTCTGCTATTGTGGCAACTCTTTGGCCACTTATGGAGAGTCCCGGATCGTAAGAAGTATATTTGGTATCTCGTCTACCCAGACATAAACAATGACATTTACTTGGTTTTGCCCTCATTCCCTCCGTCCATGTACAGAACTCATCAACATCATTCAACAATTGTTGACACTGTTTGGGATTTCGTGTAAGTATTGCAAGGTCGTCCGCAAAGGCTAAAATTGACTCAGTGTACTTATTGTTGATTTTAAACCGGTAGCCCCATTTCTTCTCACGGGATATTAATTTATCTACTAGAATATTTATAACTATATTAAATACTATTGGTGATAAGCAGCACCCTTGGAATAGTCCCACATTATATTTAAGTGGTTTTGAGTATTCTTTGTTTACTGCTATAACAAATTTTAAGTGATTATAATATGAATTAATTATGTCAATAATTACAGCAGGAAAGTTATACCATTTTAGGGCAAATAACATAACTTCATGCTGCACGGAACCAAATGCGTTCTCTAGGTCTATCCAGCAGGCTGTTATTTGTCTCTCATGTGTTCTGGCATCTTTCAAACTTTCCGCTAGTAATGTATTGTGTTCCAGGCATCCAGAAATACCAGGCAAGAAGCCTTTCTGGTGGTTGGGCCTGAAATATCTATTGCTAGCCATAAATGTGGTCATTTTTGTTTGCAATATACTGAAAAAAAATTTAGAAATTGTATTGGTTAGGGCTATCGGTCTGGTGTCTTTTGGATGAGTTACTTCTTTCATTTTAGGAATCAGGACAAAAATTGCTCTTCCAAATGATTTTGGGATTTGCTTTCCTGACCAGATCTTACTGAATATATTTAAGATATGTTTACGAACTGATGGACACTTTTTATACACTATGTAAGGAATGCCATCAGGGCCTGGAGCTGATTTAGTAGTTTTCTTCTTAATTTGATAGTTTACTTCCTCTTCACTAGGTGGAGTGCTTTGAAAGTTTGTTAGAGGATCATTAGGTCTTTGGATGTTTGGTACTACGTACGAGCTCCCGCGTTTAGGCACTTCGTATGTGCTTTTAAAGTGATCGTAAATTTGCTCATTAGTCAAGATAAGCTTTCCATTTTGTTCTCTGAAAATATTTTTCGAGTATTGAAAAGGGTTTTTATCAAAGTCTACTTCGTGTTTAGCTCTGTAAAGATTATCACGATTTTTACTGATTTGTAGCGATATTCCTTGTATTAATTTAAGGATTGATCTTAGAGCCCTGGACAGTTGGTGACTTAGATGGTTGTCGCCCATGGTTTTAGCTACACGAAGACGTTTTATTAGTTCTCTTTTCTTCCTCCGCAATTTCATTTTGAACGTATTTTCCTTGTTATTTCGAGCATAATAAGTTGATGGTGGATAGTGCTCAGAGAAGTATGTATAGATGGTGTCCTGAAAAGTTTCTACTTGGCTGTTTGGGTCTTGTTTTGTACCAGGATGTTCTAACAAAATAGCCAAGTTTTCGTCATGAACTTTCCAGGTGGAATTTTTTAGGCTGGGTATGCCAAGACGTGTCCTGATGACAATGGACTCCTGGTAGTTTTCACTCGATGGTTCACCTTGGGATATATGAGGGTCAACTCTATCCATAGTGTTTGTCAAAGGACTGACCGACGGCTGTCGTGCTTCAACACCATCATGTGTCTTTAAGTGCTTTAGGTACCAGGCTCGTCTCTTGTAAATTTTCCCGCACGTAGGGCATCTCAAATCCGTATTCGCGCCAGGGTCGTCGTTATTATCAACCGGTGGACAGATCTTCCGCCCCCCCTCTCGGACTGTCCCAGGGGTATTTTTCTTTTTTGGACTTTTAGCGGATTCTTTTCCCGGGCTTGGCTTGCTAGGCCTTCACCCTCGACTGTCTTTCCAGTAGTCAGATGTCTTTCCATCCGTCAGATGTCTTTTCCACCAGCCATCTGTCTTTCCAGCGTCATCCCGTCTCTCCGGGCTGTCATTTTTGTTTGAGACGTACTTCTTAGCATTCCATGGATTCACCGTGCGGGTGCCGGGTCCATCGTGTGGCAGAGAGAGAAATCTCGAATAGACCCCAAGACTTGTGACTCGGGCTGTAGGTTTAAAAGGGGCCCCTTACATTGACGTACGTCAACACTCACCTTCACTACTCGTATTTCTCTCCCTGCCCAGCCAAATCCGATATGATCCTACTAGTGCAGCTTTAGATACTCGTTCTAGTATAGAACTTACTGCACTTCTGGACAATCCAAGGTCTTTAAGCAGGTTATAGAGAGATTTTGCTGGTATACCTCTCGCTCCTACTTCTACAGCGTATAAATTAACTACATAGCCATTTTTTGTTAATTCATTTTGTAGGTCGTAATACTTATTTTGTTTCATCACGTGGTCTTTAGGTATATTAGTTTCCCACGGTACGGTAAGTTCTACCAGGACTATGCGTTTCGTAGCCCTAGAAAAAAGGAAAATGTCCGGTCTGGATGACGAAACACCCACATCCTCTGGGATTTTGTAGTGCTTTTCATACGTGTCCATTAAAATTGTCCAATCAGGTGCTGAACCCAGGATTGAGTAAGGCTTGTTCTTGGAGTTTGAAGTTGAGCCCTCTTTTACAAAGTTAATTTGTCTTTTGTTCATCGTCAATCCCTTTTGGGCTCTAGCTACCGAAAGGCTTACGGCTTCACGTATGATTTCAAGTACTCTGTCATGGCGCTGTGAGTAATGACCCCTATTAAGGAGCACCTTGCATCCCACCAATATGTGCCTTGCTGTACATATCGCCTCACCACAAGTATAGCAACATTTTTCAGAGGCTTTTCCCCACCTTACCAAGTTACTCTGGTCAGGGAGGGTCATTTGGAAAGCGTTCAGATAAAATTTTAATAAGGCAGGAGACCAGTCATATAGCAAGGTGCGCCACTTTAGAGCTAATGGGATACAAAACTCACCTATGGTTAACCACTCACTTTGCATTTCTAAATTCATAGCGTGCACTTTGTAACTATCATTTTCGTCTTGTTGTAGAAAGGTTTTTACCATGTCTCGGTCTTCCCTTTTCTTTCTCGCACCCAACCCAGCTGTATTTACTTGCGCACCTGCCATAAATTGTTTGTGGAATTGAAGTCTAGATTCAAGGTCCGAAGCGCTTTTGTCTTTTGGGAGAGATGCGATTAATTCGTCTTTCGACTTTCCCAAAACATGCGTTTTTGTAACTCTTAGGTGTTTGTAGAGTTCGGATGGTTTTTTTAGTTTCAGGCCAAATCTATTGTGATCCCTAAATAGAGTAGAGGGATCAGCCGGATGTGCCAATCCAAACCATGACTTCAATATCTTTATGACATTAGCATCTAATTTTGCGAGGAGGATTTTACCGATGTCATATACTAGGAAAGGCCAAGTGAGACGTGATGTGAGATAGTTGTCATATATCCATGCTTTTTTGATATTGCTGATAGGCTGTTGGTCTACCTTACTGAGGTCATTCATGAAATTTCCAACAACTACCTCTAATGATGGTGTACGTCCTTTGTAGTCTATCTTTCTACCAAGAAATTTGAAAGGCACTGCCTCTGCTATTGTGGCAACTCTTTAGCCACTTATGGAGAGTCCCGGATCGTGAGAAGTATATTTGGTATCTCGTCTACCCAGACATAAACAATGACATTTACTTGGTTTTGCCCTCATTCCCTCCGTCCATGTACAGAACTCATCAACATCATTCAACAATTGTTGACACTGTTTGGGATTTCGTGTAAGTATTGCAAGGTCGTCCGCAAAGGCTAAAATTGACTCAGTGTACTTATTGTTGATTTTAAACCGGTAGCCCCATTTCTTCTCACGGGATATTAATTTATCTACTAGAATATTTATAACTATATTAAATACTATTGGTGATAAGCAGCACCCTTGGAATAGTCCCACATTATATTTAAGTGGTTTTGAGTATTCTTTGTTTACTGCTATAACAAATTTTAAGTGATTATAATATGAATTAATTATGTCAATAATTACAGCAGGAAAGTTATACCATTTTAGGGCAAATAACATAAGTTCATGCTGCACGGAACCAAATGCGTTCTCTAGGTCTATCCAGCAGGCTGTTATTTGTCTCTCATGTGTTCTGGCATCTTTCAAACTTTCCGCTAGTAATGTATTGTGTTCCAGGCATCCAGAAATACCAGGCAAGAAGCCTTTCTGGTGGTTGGGCCTGAAATACCTATTGCTAGCCATAAATGTGGTCATTTTTGTTTGCAATATACTGAAAAAATTTTTAGAAATTGTATTGGTTAGGGCTATCGGTCTGGTGTCTTTTGGATGAGTTACTTCTTTCATTTTAGGAATCAGGACAAAAATTGCTCTTCCAAATGATTTTGGGATTTGCTTTCCTGACCAGATCTTACTGAATATATGTTTACGAACTGATGGACACTTTTTATACACTATGTAAGGAATGCCATCAGGGCCTGGAGCTGATTTAGTAGTTTTCTTCTTAATTTGATAGTTTACTTCCTCTTCACTAGGTGGAGTGCTTTGAAAGTTTGTTAGAGGATCATTAGGTCTTTGGATGTTTGGTACTACGTACGAGCTCCCGCGTTTAGGCACTTCGTATGTGCTTTTAAAGTGATCGTAAATTTGCTCATTAGTCAAGATAAGCTTTCCATTTTGTTCTCTGAAAATATTTTTCGAGTATTGAAAAGGGTTTTTATCAAAGTCTACTTCGTGTTTAGCTCTGTAAAGATTATCACGATTTTTACTGATTTGTAGCGATATTCCTTGTATTAATTTAAGGATTGATCTTAGAGCCCTGGACAGTTGGTGACTTAGATGGTTGTCGCCCATGGTTTTAGCTACACGAAGACGTTTTATTAGTTCTCTTTTCTTCCTCCGCAATTTCATTTTGAACGTATTTTCCTTGTTATTTCGAGCATAATAAGTTGATGGTGGATAGTGCTCAGAGAAGTATGTATAGATGGTGTCCTGAAAAGTTTCTACTTGGCTGTTTGGGTCTTGTTTTGTACCAGGATGTTCTAACAAAATAGCCAAGTTTTCGTCATGAACTTTCCAGGTGGAATTTTTTAGGCTGGGTATGCCAAGACGTGTCCTGATGACAATGGACTCCTGGTAGTTTTCACTCGATGGTTCACCTTGGGATATATGAGGGTCAACTCTATCCATAGTGTTTGTCAAAGGACTGACCGACGGCTGTCGTGCTTCAACACCATCATGTGTCTTTAAGTGCTTTAGGTACCAGGCTCGTCTCTTGTAAATTTTCCCGCACGTAGGGCATCTCAATTCCGTATTCGCGCCAGGGTCGTCGTTATTATCAACCGGTGGACAGATCTTCCGCCCCCCCTCTCGGACTGTCCCAGGGGTATTTTTCATTAAATATGTCCCATTGCATTGTGTATTAAATCTGTTATATCCTCGAAAGCATTCATTTAAATTACATGATGTACCTAAGGCCTGTATTGATCTATATGAAATGCACAATGAACCTATTTAAGGTACTTAATAGAATATGGCTTTAAATCGCTTCATCAAAAATACCTTATTTACGAAGCAATTTTAAGCAATATTAAATCGTTAAAGATAGTTACATACCTGCCACAACGGACTTTTTTGTAAACCTTTTTATGTGCTTATGTATGCTTAGGGCACCTATTAAAATTGCATCAAATTAGTTGCGTGGTTTGAAAGAAGAAGCATATATTTATGTAGGGAGAGAAAGACAGCGGGAAGCGACTTTGTTTTATACTATGTTGAGATATTTCATCAGTAATTCGTATGTGCTTAAATAATTTCACAAAAAAAACCGAGCAACCAGGTACTAACTCTAAAACGTGGTCGTGACTTCAACAATATTTATTTTAGATGATTGATACTAGTTTAGTTTAAATTCCAAGTGAAGAAGATACTTCTTTGAATAAGTTTTGTTTCTCCATGAAACAATTGATTTTTACTATTCTATTAAACATATAGGCGTCTACTATTAATACATTGTTTGTGCGTGTTTATTACACATATTCTAAACGGCTGGACCAATTTTAGTATTTTTTTTATAATAGGGCTGAACAACGTTTGTGAGCTAGCTAATTGTAAGAAACTAATAAATGAGAGCAATAAGATCGCTTTTTGTACCCAAAATGTTTTTAATTGTTAATTCTTTTCGTGGCGTAATATAATGTAAAATGTATCTAAGTAATAATAGTAATGTAGGCAGTGAACCATCATTATTACATAAACAATGTTTATCTTGATGTTTAGATTAGTTTACATATCTAGATTAGGGAGGGCATTCAGGGATAAATATCCATAACACACCTTAACAATAAAGGATCAAATAATAAAACACGAATTAAATTAAAAATATTTCAAATTTCGACGAGTGAAGTTACCCAACTTTTCTTTTGAATTTTTTCGCAGTATTTTACCTTAATTTATAAACGTGTCGTAAATTTTAAAAGGATGTACCTACTTGGTTTCACAATAAATTGTTAATATGTCAACTGAAAAATATAATAAAGCACTTGAGAAAATATACTGACTCTGACCAACGCGCCTCCGCTCGTTTTTCGCCCCAAAGTCTCGAGACATCTTAACACAGCCCTGGTAAGTCTATATTTAAACAACCATTGAACTAGTTTATTTACTTCTAGGCTTCACTCAACCGTGTCTTTGTAGACCGATATTCAGAACGAAAATACCGCTCCAATGCTAGGTAGATACGAATTGGCATATCGACAGCTCAGTAAGGCATGACGGGAAATTCAAATCGAGATATTGTACCGCGCCCTGTCAATGATGTTCGTAACGTTCAACAACTTAATTTAGAGCTTTAATAGCTTACGTTAAGGTTTATTATAAGGTTGAATTTGATGTCTTTAGTAGAAGTTGGTAGGTATTTCCTGTCACGTAGTTATGAGTAGTTTCGGCGGGTCTAGAGTGATTCTCCAGCGTAAATTGACATGTCTTGTGGTTGAATTTGGTGATCGAATACGAAAAAATGCTTGGAATTTTGTACCAAGTTATAAATAATGCTCAATAGCACGTCATTTTACTTTTATTACGCGTTTTATTTTTTATTAAACACAGCTCGTATAATCCGTGACTTAACACAATACGACGTGAGTTTCCAGTATATTATGTGTTTTTACACTTCCAATTCATTAAATTCATTCATATCAGTTCATCATCATCATCAGCTGCAAGACGTCCTCTGCTAAACATAGGCCTCCCCCTAGATTTCCACAACAAACGGTCCTGCGCAACCTGCAACCAGCGGTTTCCAGCGACCTTTGTGAGGTCGTCTATCCATCTAGTGGGAGGCCGTCCAACGCTACGTCTTCCGGTTGGTGGTTGCCACTTGAGAACCTTTCTTCCCCATCGGTAGTCAGTTCTGCGAGCGATGTAGCCTGCCCATTGCAACTTCAGCTTGCTTATTATAGTCCAAGATCCCAGAGCTGCCAGACGTCACCTATTTTTTGATGAATGAAATGTGGACGATTGAGTAGAGTTAGTAAGTAGGTACCTACTAAGAACACATGCTTACTCGCTAACTTGCTTAGACGGCCAATTTTGAGATATGGGGTAATGAAGGTATATACAAACATTACTGACTTCACGTATTTTCTAATAAGTGATTTTCACGTATGTTGTAGGCAATATCCTTAAAACAAGGTCCCTATACTCCCAGACACTTTCCGTCGGCTGTTTTGCTCAACAGTAAGTAAGAACAACAAGTAATAGAAACTTTTGATTACTACTGGTGAAGGAAAATATCGTGAGAAAACCGGTGTATTCTTAGAAAGACAGCTTTAGAGAGCATACTATGTAATTTTCAAACCCGTCCTTGGATAGTTCGGTGGATTGGTTTGATCTCTATCCTAATGAGAGAAAGCCCTTTAGAAAGACTTCTATCCGTGGTATTAAAATATGCGGTGCTAATGTTAAGTTAGCTGGTTGGTTACTGGTACTAACTGATTACTAGTTCATATCAGTGTAATAATTACTCTGTTTTTAATCCTAATAGAATTGACTTTTATAAGGGTTAAAGATACTACTTACCTACACAATGAACAAAAGAACACTAGAACACTGTAACAAATATCTACCATAACCTAGCTACACACTAAAACAACACATAAAAACATATATTCCGTACCCCAGATTCACCAACATATAAAAAAATCTACAATACTAGGTGACGCCGAAAATTTTGCAAAAGGCCATTTTAATTTGATTAAAGACGCAGCTTTTAAAACCGAAAACGCATTTATAAAACGGTTGTAAAATTAATTGATTGTCGGAAAAAAGCCAGAGAAGACTATAATTAAATATAAATCAGGAAGAAGTAACCCAATTTTATTTTAAGGGTTAAATCCCGGTTATACTCTGATTTATATTAAATTTGTCGCAACTTGTTTCTACCAAATGGACTTGTTACAACTATACCTAATTCCCTAAGGCTAAAAATAGAATAAGATAAAACTAGTTATTACTAGGGAAAACGCGTTTTTATACAGAGTGACGACGCGAGCAGGACATGTATCTGATGGTAAGCAACAAGCCTGCATAACAGCATAGTCTGACGCAGCTATTGGTCCAAATCATTACCTAGTACTGCATTGCGCTCGTGACCCAGAGATATACCTAAGATGTTTTATCACTATAATGTAGCCCTGTAATGTCTCTGGAAACATTGTTCTTCAAACCGGAATTCAGTGATGTAAGGTGTGGTACTTCCCCAGGCGGACTCTGAAAAGAGTTATACCACTACCACTAGATCATAGTCCTTAATTTAGATTTGTCGCGAGACGTTAATGTTATACTATTAATAACAATTTTACCCCAAGGTTAGGTTGTTTCAGAGAAGTAACAAATAAATCTAGCTTAAACTAATTTAAGTAGCGTATTACAAAACCCGACTTACCAAGGGAAAGTCGCATTTTGAGTAACAAAAGTTACTAACTGTGCACGACGGTCACTTTAGTTTGTGTATACGAGCAAGTATACTTGGATAAATAAAATGTGATACATCTTTAAGCCTATATGGAATTCGCTCTTGTAAGAGGTGTCATATAGAACCTCTTATGAGAGCGAATGTATAGGAAACTTTTTGGCTGTAAAACAAGACTTTATTCCATGTTTAAATTTCCCTCGCATTTTATTCGGTTGTCTTTTGTTTTTCACAGTTCGAAAAAGGGGGCTCTAGGTTTCAGGTCAAAGATTAACAGATTTAATTGGAATTCGTATTTGTTATTATTTAGAGAAAATAAAAGTCCAGTAATAGGTTCCATGACCGAAATACTAACTTTCTTTACCAACCACTTTTTAACGTATTTTTGTCTTTTCGTACATAAGGAGCTAATAAAAGACTAGATGTTAGAGACTTAACTGATATAAATGTTTAGGCATTGGTCATGTATGCGCCATGCGATTTATATAAAGAATCTTGTATTTAACTAGACGGACTAGGAGAAAAGATTTTAAAGTTAAGTTGAAGTTTATAAAAATGAAGATCTATTTTCAAATAAAACATTAAATTATTAACAAACATGGGAACACTGATTATCTAGATAGAATATAAAACAAAAGTTGGTTAATGCTAAAATAGGCAAAATAATGGATAAATACATAGAAACAGTCATACTAAATAAATAGTATGAAAACCGAAATAAATTGAATCAAATATGTTAATGTACATATTATTATGTTCTTACCTCACTCAGTATGAGGTGCACTAGCGGTTCTCGTTGTTCGAAATGAGTACCTACGGTAATCATCGATATAAACAAATGAATGTGCCCTGAGCACCTTGAAATTGTTAACGAATTGCGTGTCTGTGTGTAGCGTGAGTGGTTTACAACTACCAATTTACTTGACCCCTAGAATCGTTAGCAGCGAGGTATGTTGCGGTTCTACTTATTTTGGTTATGACAACGAATAGCGATAGATATAAACGTCTTGCGTTCACCGCTTCCTACAATCGACCAAAACGGAAATAGTGAGCTCACATTTCCCAACGATAATATAATTCCGTGCGCCTGAAGCAGGGCATCACCATTCTCTAAAGGTCGCGCGTTATTAGCCTAAAGCTAGACCGTTACTCCTACGAAACAAGTGACAGTCGGTTGTCGGACGCACGGCTGAGCGCTCACGCAACACGTTTCCCGCGTATAATTTTTATTAGATATGTCGACAACCCTTGCGCATCATTCCGCGCCAGGCAGCGACAGAGTTACGCGTTAGAAGAGAGCGCAAATGTTTAGGTGAATATTGCGAAAGGCATGGAGCGCTAATGCGAGCTGAATTGCACTTTGTTGTGTCCCAGCAAGAGTCGCTATTTATATAATTTTTTGACGTGATAACGTCTTATAATTCGATGAAGCTGGCTGCACGCCCGCAAAACTGTAACGTTCCGCCGTTACCGTTAGTTCGTCGTCCGTGCCATGCGGACGAAGCTGAGCGCTGTGGGCGCCACCCGCCGAGTCGAGCGGTATCACTACTCGCGCTATCAGCGTACTGATTTCTTAAGACGTTGTCACGTTCAATTATCGTCAGTAAAACGACTTTACAGACAACCATTTTTTTCGCTAAGTGAGTCTTCTGTACTTGTACTAATATTTATTCTGTGCCTGAAGTTTGGGAGGACACATCTGTAGATTTATATCGATGACGGTAATCATTAGTTGAGTACAGTTAGGGCATTACGTTATATATGTCGTATGGTTTCAGTTATGTTTCATCCATTATTTCAAGTATGCTCTATGAATGTGCATATACGTTTACTTGGTTCGTAGGTTAAGGTTAGTAGGGCTCTGCGTTTTCTGCACTAGGTTTTACGTTCGTTCTGCAAAACTTCGAAAGGTAGAAGCCGCTTGAAGGTAACTACCATGGACTCTTTTGTAAAAGAAAATCTTCAAGTCACTTAAAGTTAAAGTTAAATAAACATCTGGAAATAGTCAAGATAATCGCCTAAATTTTTTTTTCACAATTTAAGTACTTTTTCGTGTTTTTTTTATCCATGTTGAGTTACTGTGTCTATTACTGTATTGTTGCAGGTTCCATCAAAGCGTCTCAAAAGCTTACTTCTATCGAACCAAATTGGTCCGGCAATTGAATCATTCTGAATTAATAACAATAATGGCTCCATCAATTAAATTCTTTTCCTTCTTTCAATTGTACATTTTTCATATAAAGGTGTCGGAACATTAAGCATTCATTAATGTATTATTGGAGTTGAAATGGAAATTCTTTTGGTTATAAATTGTAGGTTGATACTGCGGCTTTTGAGTGAAAAACTGCATTGCAGTGTATCCGTAAAGCCGAGGGTTTATTCTTTGTTAGCTCGGCCGGGTTTGATTGTCGAGGGAACAATGTTTGAGAAGTGCCACTACGAATACGAGGGTTTGACGCGGTTTTTGCTAGGATAGAGAGCTTTTGGAGTTTTGGTAAACTGTTTTTTAATAAACTGTCCATTTAAAGGATTCTTGGAGAATGGTTCTTGATTTTTAGGGTTCCGTAAAACGTAAAAACAGAACCCTTATAAATTCGTATTGTCTGTCTGTCTGTCCGTCCGTATGTCAAAGCCACTTTTTGCCGAAACTATGAGGATTACACTGTTGAAACTTGGTAAGTAGATGTATTCTGTGAACCGCACTAAGATTTTTACAAAAAAAAAAAATAATGGGTTGAACCCATAGGTACTGATAACTGAAACTCAAAAATTTTTTTTCATCAAACCTACGCGTGTGTCGTGTCTATCGATAGGTCTTCAAAAATTAGGTTGCGGTTTTTAATATAATTTTTGTCTACACTGAATAATTTGCGCGAGAGACACTTCCAAAGTGGTAAAATGTGTGTCTCCCCTCTAACTTCTAAAGTAAGAAAATGACAAAACAAAAAAAAATATATGATGTACATTACCATGCAAACTACCAATGAAAATTGGTTTGAACTCGATCTGATGACTAGTTTTTTTTTAGTACGTCATAAATACACTATTATTAAAACTTCGATCAAAGTTACAACGAACTACAAGAACTATGTGTACTATATATATTATGTTACTTGCTGCAATGGAGCGATGGGCGAGATCCAACTCCCACTTGGCCACTTTATTTTAATAGGATTACGTCGATGTCGATGTTTGTTATGAATTCCAGTGGTCTCATGAAGAGACCGCAAAAGACGAAAATTTCGAGAACTAATGTATTTGATAATGGAATCACAGTTGTAAGTGACAGATGGGTCAAAATATACGTTGATATTTAAATTAACGAATGCTCATAAAATTTGTCTATAACAGTTTAATTTTCTCTGAGAAAACTAAAACTGACTTCAATTTAAAATTTTACTCAAAAACTTGTCTATATTTCATAATTTTTGTGTGTTGTACGATTACATAGTCCAGGTAAGAAATTGTAGATTTTTATATGTATGAACTGCTACACTAATTTTGATAAACGGGACCACCTATGAAATATGGTCTACCAAACAAAAAATACATCATCATAATCTATTCACAATTGGCGGAGCTAACATACAAAAAAAATCGGACTCGCCCATGAAGGGTTCCGTAGCAGCAAGTACAAGTTATAAATAAGTTCTTGTAGTTCGGTTTAACTTTGATCGACGTTTTAAGGGGCGCGTCTGCGATTTTAACGAAATCGATGTGTTTTTGTAGCCAATTCATGGCCATAATACATTATGTGGAAGTGTGAAATTAATACATACTATTACACATATCCTGAATTTCAAACTGAACTTTTAAAAATCGTTGCATATGCTTCTTGTCTCTTGAAACTATGAAATTGGTTTGGCCAAATTTGTTTTCACCCGTAATTTTGATGTGAAAAAATTATATGAAAACCGTGTTTTTAAAGATTCTAACTTTTATGTAGATACATATATGGGTTAGATCTTGTATGCCAATCTACTTATTAATCAGCAGATAGCCAGGGATAGTTTTTGAAAGTTTTTTAAAAAAGCCTCCTGAATACATCTGTGAAACGAACTAACATAATATACATAGTACACATAGATCTTGTAGTTCGTTGTAACTTTGATCGAAGTTTCAATAATAGTGTATTTATGACGTACTAAAAAAAACTACTCATCAGATCGAGTTCAAACCAATTTTCGTTAGAAGTTTACATGGTAATGTACATCATATATTTTTTTAGTTTTATAATTTTCTTATTTTAATAATTATAATAAAAATCCTAATAAAAAATATATTATTAATAAAAAATCCTACAAACTTAACACTGCGGCTATGTTCGATACTCCACAACCTTACTACGAGTATGTTTGATGTTGCTAAAAATATAAAATTTGAAGTTGCTCAACTCGAATAAATATATTTTTGTGTGGAAAAACAAATTCACTCGGTTTGTGTAATGGCCACCCATTCAAATATTTTTAGGTAAGTACTACTAATGTACTAATAAGGTCGCAAGATCAACGTACGCGAACGAAGTAGCGGGTTCAGCTAGTCATGAATAAGTCTCAATAAATTTTTGATGTGCCTTTTTACTTCATAAATTTCATGGAAAAAGTTATACTTTAACTGAGCGATGTTTGTCGCTAACAACTACTGCGTTACGTACTATGACTGAGCGAAATACAAAACTCTCAAACTTTGTGGACTGACGTTTCCGGCGAACTTTCATAAAAACTCCTGTCACTGACAACATTTCTCGATTTCAGTGAAAAAGAAAATAGCAGGAGATAAAATAGTTGGCAAATTAATTAGGTTCTGAGACTATAGCTTATTCAGTAAGCGTTACGAAAACTGTCTTAGTTACAATTTTGTCTCTTTCACTTTGTTTGTCGTCACAAATGTCACCAATTTTTTTTTTTAAAAGGAGGAAGTTTTTAATTCGGTTGTATATATTTTTTTTTGTTTGGTAGATCATAGCACAGAGATGGTCCTATTATAAACTTTATTGAAACTGGTGTAGCCCATTTTGAAATATGAACAAAAAACTAAAATTTACTTTAAGTAGTGGTAGGACTCTTAGCAGAGTCCGCCTGGGGAAGTACCACACCTTTGCCAAATATTCTACCGCCAAGCAGTAATGTGTAAACATTACTGTGTTCCGGTTTGAAGGGCAATGATTCCAGAGAAATTACAGAGCTTAGAGACATAATATCTTAGATCTCTGGGTGACGAGCGCAGTGCAGTGCTAGGTAATGATTTGGACTATCATGTTCCAATAGCTGCGTGTTACTGTGCTGTTATGTGGCAGGCATGTTGCTTACCATTAGGCACATGACCTGCTCGTCTCGTCACTCTATGCTATAAAAAAAAAGTTGATGACTTATGTAGTAGTAGATGGCTCCTCGTGAAATTTGTTGGTCAAGTGTCTGGATTTAATTTTAAATTGAAGTCGTTAAGTGAACAAAAGTTTTTTTTTTCTTTTTTTTTCGGGAAAATAAATTATTTATACTACAGAGTGATGGAGAGAGCGGGACAGGAGCCTTCCAATAATATTATACATAAGATTATTTTTTTCATTTGGTACCTAATTTCAAAATACAAATATAGGTAGTAGGATTTAAGCCGTAGGTCGACTAACTCATTAACTTTAAGCCTTAGCGAGGTCAGACAAGGGTTCAAACAATTTCTATTCGGTCGGTAGAATAGAAAAGGAAACGTGTGGAATTTGACGTTAGATAATTAATGTAAGATTTATTCTGTGTCTAGAGTATTTTTAATGATCTTTTTGTCAATTTATCTACAAAAATGAAATTATGATTTTTCTAAAATACCCTTATTTTACCGTGTTTTGTGATTTATCCTTGTGGTCGGAGTTTACATTTCATTAGACATTCAAGGTTATTGTTATTCAATAATTAGGGCCAGCCGTGCTTTTTAGAATCTAATGTTTTTAAAACTCGTACATATACACTTGAAAAATACTCGAGTGTGCAGCGAATTTACATGACCTGATATTGTCTTCTCCTTTCCACTATAATAGGATAAATCGTAAATCGGCCCACTACTATCCACACACTGTGGATATTCCCAAAAATCGTGAAAAATCGGTTTGAGTCCACTTTCCTGATACGTACAGATTTAGAGTGGAATAAGTTGCCGGCCTCCTTGTTCCCTGAGAGATACAATAGAGTATCTCTCTACTTAGTCTGTGGATACAATCTAGATATTTTCAAGGTCAGAACATCAGAACAAGGGCTTGAGCATCTTGATTATCTGTTGACCTTTATTGGTCTATGGATGATTCAGATGTGCTTAGTGTAGGTATGTAACGTAGTGTAGTTCTCATTGTATTTTAGTTTTGTTAATAAAGGCTCTGCCCGTTAACAGCGTGCGTTATCTTCGACCACACTGTCGCTTACCATCAGGCGAGGTGGAGATCAAACGCGGATCTACGCGCGATAAAAAAAATCTCAGAAGTGTAGCTGGGATTAGAATCGATTACCTTACGATTGTGTCTCGCACGGTCTAGATACTAGGCTAACATGGCAACTAATATCTAGAAAGGTCGCAGTTTCTAGATAATATTTCTAAAAATAGAAACTTTCAGCCTTAAGCTAAGTTATTCGCTTTTTGGTATAAATTCTGAACTTACACGAGAAATCTATTAGTTCTACGGATAATGTTAATATTAGTATTAGGTAGTCTACGGGTCAAGTACTTCATACAAGACGTGAATATCTAATGTATCTAACTTTTGCCTTTCTATTTTATATGAGTACTAGCTGAATCGCGCGCGCGTTGCTTCGCCATCTATCTAAAAATCATCGTACTAATTCAAATTTTGAACAAATTCGGTTCCCTTAGGTTCTAATGACGCAACCTTTCACGAACCTTTGACGAATGACACATGCTGTCACGCAACGAAAACTCTCAAAAAGCAAAATTATTTCCCGTTTTTGTTACATTTTTCATTCATGCTTCGTTCCTGTTGATAGTAGCGTAATGTTAAATAGCCTATAGCCTTCCTCGATAAATAGACTATCCTACAAAGAAAGAATCGTTCAATTCGGACCAGTAGTTCCAGAGATCCTTGCGTTCAAACAAACAAACAAACATACAAACAAACAAACTCTTCAGCTTTATAATATTAGTATAGATTAGCTCTGTGCCCAGGATTTCTCCCGCGATTTTGATTTTTCACGGAACTCTAATTATATCCCCCAAGTAAGAGTAGCCTTATAGTAATGCCATCTTAAAACATCAGCTATCTGGTAGTAAAAGTTTCGTTCTAATCGGTCGAGCCGTTGCGGATATTAGCTGGAACAAACAGACAGGCAAACATTTTTTTAAAATAGTTCTGTACCGTCAATACTTCAATTCAATTTTGAATTGAATTCAAATCATTTGAACTTTGATTTTCACAAATCAACATCATGTTACAACCGCTTGATACACTTTGGTAACTATATTACACCAAATGACGAAAAAATACAAAATGAACTTTGCGGTCGGGTTTTAGGCGGGAAAAAAAATTTTCGTGTTTTTATTTCGGAAGCTATATCGATAAATTTTTGTTTAATGGCGTCTACTTGAACTAGTCTTTATTTTGATATAATTAACATTAAAATTAGAGTTCATTTACATAAAAACATCGTAAAATTAAAAAAAAACTAAAATTAAATTTTTTGGCGGGAAAATGGTCCTGAAATATTGAAAATTTTTTAAAAAATAATTTGTGCTATCGAATGCAGTTATTTTTGTTTTTTCGAGTTTGTTATTTCGTATACAACACATTTAAGCCACAAAACCACTGTCTCCTTTATAAATTATTAATATAATAGCTGATCGACTACTTGAGAAATCGCAAAAAAAAAATCTCAAGTGTCAAAAATGTTAGTTTACATTTTAAGTACATTAATTATAAACAAACGATACCGCTAGAAGCGTCTTGAAACGCTCTTGAGAATAATGGGCTTAAACACGTACAAGTAACGCGCCACTTCATATGCCGAAGCGTAAACAAACGCACTTAGGTAACCTGACACCCGTTTTCCCGCCAAATTTGTAAACGCGAAGAGCAGCCGGTGTAGCAAGCAAATATGTTTATATACAATCAAATTAACTTGAATCTGCAAATATTGAAATCTGTAAATGGCGAGAAATTATCGTCCATAATCGAATTTACACGAGACTCCAAAAGTCGACCTTTATTTTATCTCTTGTAACACGGACTGATTGCCTCGCCAGGCAAATTTATCCAGGATCCTAGACGTAAATTATTGAATTTGTTCTGATAAAATTATTTCTGCTTATTTAGATTTAATACTCAATGAAATAACGTGCGCACGGTGTGCTCGGCTGTCTGTCCGTCACTTAATGTTAGTAATAACTATTACTTTTTTTTTTACATTTATTGGTTTACACTTGACCGCCATTTCGCCTGATGTTAAGCGACGATGCGGTCTAAGATGGAGCGTGTTTACTTAGAAGAAACCGATTCACTCTCGATTCTTTTGAATAGAAAACTTTTATAAGCTAGTTGGGCATTATAGGAGATACGAAAAACGATAAAACCTCGCAACACTGCTATCTTACCATTACTGTTATTGACACCTCTGTATTATATACAAAGATATAAGTATGGACATATTTTGTGAATTCGTACATAATATGTATCTATGGGCATTATTTGAGATGGAAAAAATAAGACAGGTCAATGGTCTTTTTTTTCGTCTCAGCTGTCGTTACAGATACCTACGCAGGTACCTATAATAAAGGACATTGTTCAAAATGGGCTATCCGTGGACAAAATGTTCTTGATAATTTGATTTTGTCAAAAAATCGATTTATTTGTGTAATGAATTATGATGTATTATTTTAGTACCCAGATTAATAAACAAAAAGTTAATTTTATTAGTAATTTAATCTTTATTTCCGACTTCTCAACCAATTACAAGTCTATAAGCCATTCTATAATATAGCCATATTGCCAGTCTATAAACTTTGAATGATGTCGATTTTTTTCTCGAATAAAATCGATTTCTGTTAATCGATAGAAAAAGTCTTCTTAATAATTATGCGTGAAATAAACACTTGATATCGTATTTAAGTTGTTTTCAAGCGACACTGTAGCTAGCTTTTTTGTGCAATGGTTTTTCATCGCACTCGCTTTTACTTTATAACGCCACGAAAAACAAAATCATCTACCACCGCTGGCGAGAAAACGAGTAACTATTTACTATTTTCTCGCTCAAGAAACGTACAATAGATATACATTCCGTGTACCTAAATAAAAGAGATGCATATACAAACAGTTGATCGCTGACTGTTCACACTCCCGGCGAGCACTCGCTGCACTAGTTAGTCACTGAGCGAAAAGAGCTATGAAAGATAACACTCGCTCAGCGATACTCGCTAAGCGATTAGAATTAGAACACGCCGAGAGAGCAACCAGCGCAGCGGTTCATTTCTGTCTATTCAGTGTGGATCTGAACGTACACGTTCTTTTACGCCGTGAGCGAGTAATCGCTCGCCTCACTCGCACACTCGCATAGAGCCGAGGTGCACAACTATGGGAACTACGCACTCGCTCCCCGCGGCTCGCCAACTCGTTTCTAATTCTAGCTTACTCGTTCATCGTTGCCGGTGAGACAACTGCTTAATGCTGAATAAACAGTAAACAACAACTCCGTAGAGCACTATTAATAATCATCTACTCATTTAACCACTAACTTGTGAATATTTTAGTTATTATTTTAATCAACAGCCACCATAATAGAATCGCATCGATTTTATCCACACGATCACTATCGATTTTTTTAGATCGATAATCATATATTTTTTTACAATGGCAGCACTGAATACGTCGATGCAAAATGCGTAGTTATCAGCTGTTTGTTTACGTTTATTGTGTCATGTGTTTCGTATTTGGAAATTGAGTTATGATGTGTTTTTGGTTGATGAAAATGCATTCTTAGGACCCTAGCTGACCCTCGGAAATCGATGGCATCCTCCAATAACGCCTCTGGCCCTCCGATGGTACAAAATGTTGTAGTTTTGTTTAAAAATAACCTCGTCAACGTTCGCATTACTTATGGGAAATATGCGTAAGTAGTTTTTCTGCTACTACCAAAACATGATATTCTGATATCAACTGCTAGAAGCCATCAAGTTTAATATATGATATCAGTGACAGTCAATGGCCACCTTTAGCCCAAAGTCCCTTATAAATGAACAATGTCCTTTGTCTCGCCTGAGATTATAATCTGAGACATCGATAAAAACCAACAGATGTGCCCTGAGCACCTTGAAATTGGTAGTAAACTGCGTCTCTGTATGTATCACTAGCAGGGCCCCGCGGTTTTACCCGCGTAGTTCCTGTTCCCGTCGTTCCCGTTATTTTCCTGGGATAAAAAGTAGCCAATGTGTTCTTCCAGACTATAATCTAACTGTATTCCAAATTTCACCCTGATCCGTTCATACGTTACGGCGTGATTGAGCAACAAACATCCAAATATCCAAACATCCATACTTTGACATTTATAATATAAGTGGGATAAGTGATTTACAAACAACCAATCTACTTGACCCCTAGAATCGGTAGCAGTGAGATTTGCTGAGGTTCTACTTATTTTGATTGTTGACAACGAATAGTGATAGGTAAAAACGTCCGGCGTTCTCCGCTTCCTGCAACGGACTAGAACAGAAAGAGTGAGCTTACTCTTCCCAACGATGACATAATTCCGTGCGCCTGAAGTTTGGGAGGGCACATCTAGTGGTTTATATCGATTACCTGAGGCGTCAGATTATAATCTCATGATAGGTTAGATTAGTTTGTAATCTGACGTCGTAATATTACAATCTGACAGTTCTTACAATTTCACGGTGACATTATAATAATACCTAAATATGTATACATTGTACATACAAGCAGAGCCCCGGCGTTCCACCCACGTAGTTCTAGGTTCCATTATTTTTTTACGATTAATTGGAATCTTTTGTGATGAGGAAAACCAATTGAACTCGCGACACTGTTACCAATACCGTTACCGACACCTCTGCGCATAAGTATGTATAATATATACTATTACTAGCGGCCCGTTCCAGCTTCGCTCGGACATAACCTAGACACTGTCTGCAGCGCCATCTGCCGGGCTTATTTTTGAATTTAAACCATCTTCGAATACACACAAAAAAAAAATCATTCAAATCGGTCCCGTCGTTTAGGAGTTCACTGTCAAATGATTAAATTACTAAAATGGCTATAAAAAAACAGGGATTGGTGATAAAAGGGTAAAAATTTAGGGTTGCATGTATTTTTTAACGCCACATTATAAAAAAATAAAACCAAAAAAAAATACCAAAAATTAAAAAAAAAATGTTTGGGGTGAACAACCCCTAACACTTAGGGGTATGAAAAATAGCTAGTAGCCGATTCTCAGACCTACTGAATATGCATATAAAATTTGGTATAAATCAGTAAAGCCGTTTCGGAGGAGTAAAGAAACAAACACTGTGACACGAGAATTTTATATATAAGACGAGAATTTTATATATAAGATTATAAAGATGAAGAACTTTTTTGTTTGAATATGCTAATCACAGGAACAACAGGATCGATAAAAAAACTGTTGGACAACGTTTCATGTTACTTTTTTGATGGCAAGGTTTTGTGTTGTGTCACATTTCTCATATATGAAACCACAATATACCACAGCAAAGCGTGGCAAGGTAAAGCTAAATAAACAGAAACACACATAATATATTGTTATTAGCAAAAATTCGGAGGCGTTTCGTGTTTCGTTTACGTCGTAGTCATAAAAGGTCATAAATACAGTATTACGAAAAACGTTTGTAAGCCAAAAGAAAAGTTTCCATTATTTTAATCAACTAGATTAATTTAAAAACTCTACAGTTAAAAACAGTTATGTACATTATTGCACTTCAGATTCTATCAGGCTAGAGATAAGACCCATCGAAGAGTCCGTCTGGAGAAGTACCACACCAAAGCAGTAAGTGCAAACATCACCCTGTTTTGGATTGATGGGAAATATTTTTGGACAAATTATAGAGCAAAGAAATATGTCATATTGTTGGGCGCCGAACGCAGTGCAGGGAGAGACAGTGATTTGGAGTTTTTACGTTCAAATTGTTTCGTTTTTTATTGTTTTGTATGGCATCAGATACTTGTATTGCTTGACCTGTCAATAAATTTTATAAAATAAAAGCGGCCAAGTGCGAGTCCGACTCGTCCATGAAGGGTTCTGTCGCAGCAAATAACATAATACAGAAGTTCTTGTAGTTCGGTGTAACTTTGATCGATGTTTAAATAATAGTGTATTTATGACGTAAAAAATGACTTACTAGATCGAGTTCAAATCAATTTTCGTTGGAAGTTTGCATTGTAATGTACATTATATATTTTTTTTAGTTTTATCATTCTCTTATTTTAGAAGTTACAGGAAACACACACATTTTAACACTTTCGATGTGTCTCTCGCGTAAATAAATACCTATCGATAAACACCACACACGTATAGGTTATATGAAAAAAAAAATTTTTGAGTTTCAGTTCTTAGTACGGGGGGCAAAGTTTATTTATTTATTTTTTTGTAAAAATCTTAATGCGCTTCACAGAATACATCATCTACTTATCAAGTTCCAACGGTGTAGTTCACATAGTTTCGGCAAAAAACGGCTGTGACATAAGAACGGACAGATAGACAGACAGACAGGACGAATCTATAAGGGTTTCGTTTTTACATTTTACGGAACCCTAAAAAGTCGACAAAATATATGGAACAACTAGGTAATAACAATAATCTTTCTGCGATTTTAGTTTTCTAAAGAAGTAAGTACAAAAGTATCCCTTTTAGCAAAATATCCACATCCTGTTTATAGACAAGCATCGTATGCAGCCCACTAAATAGTCCCACTGCTGTGAATCGCGGCCTTCTCTCACATGTCTTCGAAAAGACAATGGTACCCATTTCAATTTCATAAGAAACTTTCATTTTGTCGTCTAGATAAGCGAAAGTAAATTTTAGTTCCTTTTTACAAGTTGTTAGAAAAAGTAGCACAAATAAACTAGTTTGGCAAAATATTCACATCCTACTGTTTATAGACAAGTATCATAGCCCACTAAATATTCCCACTGCTGGGACTCGGAGTCTTCTCTAATATGACTTTGGAAAGACAAAGGTGCGCGGGATGCGAACCGGGGGCTTAGGATCAGCCGTGACCTATCTTCCGACTAGACTACCAGCCGTAAATTCAAATAAAAATTAAATTTCAATGACATAGTTCGGAGAGCCTTAGTGTCGGCGGGAGTTCCATGCGTACTTGAGCCCCCGGGCCTATGCAGATCGGACGGCAAGAGACCGGATGGGTTGACTCTGGTGCCCTGGAAGAACGGGAAGTGCTTAATTTGGGACGCCACTTGCGTCAGCACTGTCGCCGCCAGCCACCTAGGTCGCACTATCCACTCACCATCGGCCGCGGCAGAGGATGCCGCTGATAAGAAGAAGCGAAAGTATGGTATGTTGGTGTCGCAGTACGAATTTGTACCTGTGGCCGTGGAGACCTTGGGTTGTTGGGGCGCAGAGGCTAAAGGGTTCCTCTCAGAATTGGGGCGCAGGCTCAGGGAGAATACGGGTGACTCCCGCTCTGGTGCGTTCCTGGAGCAAAGGTTGGCCATTGCCATTCAGCGTGGGAACGCGGCGAGCATCATGGGCACTTTTGCGCCGGGAGCAGTTAGAGGTGGGTTATTCGGAGATTAGTTTTTTCATTTACAATATTGATATCGAACCTAGGTTATAAGCACGGAGATTAAAAATTTAAAATTAAATAATTTATTTTCCCCTAATAAAACTGACCTCAATTTAAAATAAAATTCAGACACTCGATCAAATGTTATGAGAAACAATCACTGAGTCGTCTCGTTAAGCGAAAGTAAATTTTTTGGTTAGTTGGTTTAAAATATAAGCAAGAATAATAAATGTCGACCCTACTAAAGTATGGCATGGTTCATAAAATATTTGTGATTTTATACGAAAAGCCGTTTTTTTTGTTAATTTTACTTTAAGAATATAATGCATTCATGGATTCATATTTAATAACCTACTAAAATGATACTCATCTTTTTAGATAAATTATTATCTCAAAACGTTACTTTTTAAGCCGGAACACAGTAATATTTTTATAAGACTACTTAGAGGAAAAATAACTGGACCAGGCCTTCACTCTCGACAAAATAGTCTTGTTTTTTTATTATATAGGTAGATATAGAGTGACGAGACGAGCAAGCCATGTGTCTAATGGTAAACGACACGCCTGTCTATAACATCACAGTGATACACAGCTATTGGAACATGAAGAGTCAAAATTATTACCTAGCATTATAATATGTTTTATCTCTAATTTCAGGTAATTCCACTGGAAACATTGCCCTTCAAACCAGGACACCGTGACTGCTTGGCGGTAGAAAACTGGCAAAGGGGTGGTACTACCCCAGGTGGACTCTACAAAGAGTCCTATACCACTACAAAAAATAATCCGTCATGTACTGAAACCGACTTTTTCAAAATGTATTCCAAATTATTTTAATTTATCTCAGTGATTTTATTTTGTTACTTTCTAATTTAAATTCATTTAAACGTTATTACTACAACACGTTAAAATAAGTGGACAAATCCCTAATTTCTAAGTCAAATTCCTCAACACTCTAAAAGTATTATGACTAAAACAAGTATGTTTTTGGGGTTTTACTGCCTACCTAAATAAACTGTTAACTTAAAATAAATATTTTAAGTTAAAAGATACCATCAAAAATATTTCATTTCTGAGTTTTCACAATCTCAGCCATATCAAACAAATTTATGAAGAATTAACGTTTTAATTAATTCTTTGGTAACATTGTAACGATGAAGAATTTCGCTTTCACAATACTTTATCTCATTACTTCTTCTTCGTATATTTAATTTCGCTTTTAAAGCTTGAATTTAAACGGGAAATGTAAAAGTACCAATTAATAAATATTCATATATTATTTTACTTGTTTCAACTTTATATTAGTAATTGAACAAAACAATGTGTTTAAGTAAGTATGTAAAAAAATACTTACCATTAGAAAAAACAACCACATTCAATTTTGGTTCACTATCACTACACTAAATTAGTTTTTCGAGCTACTGAACTAAAGTAATTAACTATTGTAGCAACTTCGAGACCGCGGCAACGCTACAAGCGATAGCAGTGCTACGTGCTACCCGCTACGCCACCGAACGCCGACTGGGCGGGTGGCGTGGCGCATACCGTATAGAGAATTCATCTGACAATCCGCACCAGTTTTGGAACTGTTAAACTGATAGTTTCGTGCAATTCGTCTTTTACTTAGCGTTTCAGGTACAAATTAAAATTTTAGTTGAAAATGTATTTAGTTCACAAACGTAACGAAACTAGTTTGTAATTACATAATCCTACTAAAATTATTTGAAAATGTTAAAGTTTGGATGTCTGTTGCTCAATCACGTCGGAACTTCTGAACATATTGGGTTGAAATTTAAAATACAGGCAATTCGTTATTTGTTATCCCGATAAAATAATGGGAACAAAAACAATGTGGATAAACCCGCGGAACGCTTCTAGTTAGTTAATATTCCTAGGTACAAAAAAATACTTTTATGAGTATCTCCTGGAATCTATGTACATTACTTGTAGATCAGCCTGTGTCGTAGGTTTCAGGCACTGGTCTGTTACGCAATAAAAGTAAGGTTTAATTATTGGGTTGCTTTGTCATAAAGCGTAGCAATTAGCGTAGCACACACACACCCTCTCACACACATCCTCACTAGCACTCACATACCCTTTCATACTTTACAGATACACCGATTGTTTATTTATGTTACCGTATTTCTATGTTAAGGAAGTGCAGGGACTCCTAAGACAGGCTTTTTTTGCCTAAAAGGAATTCCTGGTTGATTTAATTATATGTACTATCTGCTAGCGAAATAATGATATAAAAAAATAATTAAGCGTCTAATTTTAGAATTGCTCAGAACTTGAAAGTAAATTAATATCCTACATATATCCATATCCTACTAAAATTACAAATGTCAATGTATGGATGATTGTTGGTCAATATGCACGGATCGGGCTGTAAGTACTTTGGAATTCAGGTAGATTATAGTCTGGAAGAACACATAGGCTTTTAACGCGAATAAAATAACAGGAACGGGTACTATGCGTGCGACACCGCGGGGCGCTGCTACTTTTATTATAAACATGTATAAATGTTTGAACGCGCTAATCTCAGAAATTGAAGTTATTTATATAGTTTTAAGGTGAATTAAATCAAAACTCCGTGAAAACAATTTAAAATTTATGACCTTTTCTTTAACTAGCGGCCTGCCCTGGCTTCGACCTTGGTACATAATATACATATAGTCTATTAGCAGCGCTCCACGGTTTTGTCCGCGTAATTCCCGTACCCGCTATTTTTTTGCGTTAAAAGTCTATGTGTTCTTCCCAACTATCGATATTTCTAATTTTAGCCCGATCCGTTGATGTTATGATGTGATTGAGCAACAAACATCCAAATATTGACATTTAAAATTTAATAGCCGAGCCCCGAAGTGTACCCCCGTAGTTCCCGTTCTCGTTATTTTGCCGAGATAAAAAGTAGCCGAACATCCAAATATCCATACATTGACATTTAAAATGTTAGTAGGATAGCGCTCAAGGATTACGTATATGTCCAAAAGTGAATTAATTTTTGAAATCGGTCCTGAGGTTCCTTAGATTCACGCGTGCAAACAAATAAACTCTTCAGCTTTCTAGTATTAGTATAGTAGTCCAGTAACTTTATACATTAGCAGTATGCGTTAAATCCGGTAGATCTGATTTTTTGCAGACTTGTTTATGATGTTGGCCTAATTATTGTCCCAAGTTTGTGACCTCAAGCGACGAACGAAACTTTGTCAAATATCGAAAAAAACCGCGAAAAAATCGTTTATTTTTCAAATTTTGGCGATTATAACCCTAAACGACTAGTTTTTGTTACAACTTTCTTATGGCGTTTATAAAGTAAGTAGCCCAACTAGGCTTAGATTAGATCATTAGGCCAACATCATAAACAAGTCTGCAAAAAATCAGATCTACCGGATTTAACGCTTCCTACTCCATACTTTCAGGCGACAAAGTTACTGGATTATAGATATTTATAGCCACAATTATGTCTTACAACACGTCACTGAGCAGCTCTTCATGTTGATTTATTGAAGATCATTTATTTACTTTAATTAAACTTTTAGCTGTTTTATATGAAAATATGACCTGAATAGAGCCCCGAGAGTGTAAGTTTATTTTGGGAGAAATTAGTAATTTTGGGAGAAAGCTGCGGACGGAGGGTTCGAAAAGGAATCATGAATTGTTTAGAACGAACTTTACTGTACTTAAACTCACATTATAACATTTAAACCTATCTGACCTAGACGCGAATGCGCCCGATGTGAGAACGAAACTCACGTCATAGGAGCTTAAGCCTATCTTACTTATGTAGATGCCAATGCATTGGATGTAAGAACGACACTGACTTCTTCATTGAAACTAGCTTTGATGAAGAGTTATCTGGGTTGCAATTTAATGAGGAGCGTTAGAAAATTGTAGTTGGCACGAGACGAGCCACTGCTGCCGAGTTCTAAAGAATTTGCTGACTTGAATCGTGATGGAATGCAGCTCACGTTGTAGGGACATGTGCAGGTACTGGTACGTAACAAGGTAGAGGTTTGGGTGTTTGTAAATACCTATGTTTTTTATCACATTTTTGTAAGGACTCAACGGTTTTGAATGAAATAATGATCGTAGTAAGTACATTCACTGAATAAACACATGTGTACCTTTATCTTGCTCAAAATAGCCTTTGTTAAGCGTTAAGCTTCTCTTCACACAGCGCAGCTACACTAGTAAAATAGAACAGTTACCGGTCGGTTCTTCACTATCACAACTAACTTTGGTAGAATTTAACTAGTACAACATTCATAAAGTAAGCTGGCTTTATAAAGCTGATGAAACTTCAATGCATTTTTAACAGGTGTATTCCAAATATACATAGACCATTAAAGTCAGCCGACAGAGACATATCGCGTACTTTGTACTGGCTAGCCATTTCTTGGCGATGTTCAAGACCTTCAAGTCTTTTTCGCACTAGAGTGTCGTTACCTATGAGTCTTTTGGCACGATTAATTCCAAATTCTCCAGTTGATACTTAGCCGAACCATCCCAAAGATGCGAACAGTACTCCATACAAGAGTGAATTTGTGCTTGATATAACGTGAGCAACTGTTCAGACTTGAAGTACCTTTGCACCTTTGAGAGGACACCTAATGTTTTTGCAGCTAATTTAGCCTTGGACTCGATATAGTATTCACAGGGTATATTCATAGTTCGATCTTAAAGCCGGGTCACACAAAGGCGATCCGATAGCGATAGCGATCCGATACCGAGTATGGGATCGCGCCCGCTTGCTGTTTGTCAGGTTGCATACAAATTCGAACATTACAAAAAATCCCGTCTCGGATCGCTATCGCTATCGGATCGCCTCTGTGTGACCCGGCCTTTAGCTAGGGCTAAGCTCGAATTCTTTTTCAGGTATCTTTTGTAAGCTATTTAGGGTAAGTATGTTAGTTTCTAAGTTAGGATTAGGTTTCAGGGTCCTGCGCCTTCCGCGGTTACCCAAAAGTCTGTTAGGTAGTAGAGGCACCACACTAACAGCCAGGTGCAATAGGACCGTTCTAAAAAAAACATAGACCCAATCGTGAACTATGACGGTCAACTATCGATAAAAAAAAGTCTGGACCTGCATCAAAACATGTGCTTCAAACTAAAGTGTTCCAGTCTTAAAATAGTTTTCGCTCGACTTAGTTCCTTTGTACGTTTTATTACAAAAGAACTAAAGAACTGAGCAAGTGAACAGTTACAGCAGATGAAGGATGTTGCTGCTAAGAGCTTCCGAGTTTACAACTCAGAGGTCCGAGAATGTGGGGAATGGACAAAGAACTGTTTTTCTTTTGAAGTTTCACGTTGCACCTATTTGGAGTAATGTGATTTGAAGTTGATGACTGTGACGAATTTAGACCTTTATAAAATTACTAGCTGACCCAGCTAACGTTGTTTTGCCTTAATATAAATTATTAATACAAATTTTCTAACATTGGTAACCCTAAACTTTAATAATAAAAATAAATGTTTGTTTTTATAAAACAATTTTAGATTTGTTAGGAAAATTTTAATCGAAATAGAGTGAAAAACATTTACAAAAAAGACGATAATTGGTCAGTTATCGAGCGGGATGAAAATTGATTAAATTACTATAATGGCTATTAAAAAATAGGGGTTGGTGATAAAAGAGTAAAAATGTAGAGTTATATGTATTTTTAATGCCAAGTTATAAAATAAAACCAAAAAAATTTGTCCAAAAATTTCAAAAAAAAATTAGGGGTGAACAACCCTTTTCACTTAAGGGTATGAAAAATAGATAGCAGCCGATTCTCAGACCTACTGAATATGTATATAAAATGTGGTAATAGTCAGTAAAGTCGTTTCGGAGGAGTAAGGTAACTAACACTGTGACACGTCGAGAATTTTATATACATAACTAGCGGCCCGTTCCGGCTTCGCTCGGACATAACCTAGACACTGCCTGCAGCGCCATCTGCCGGGCTTATTTGTGAATTTAAACTATCTTCGAATACACACACAAAAAAAACATTCAAATCGGTCCCGTCGTTTAGGAGTTCACTGTCAAATGATTAAATTATTAAAATGGCTATAAAAAACAGGGTTTGGTGATAAAAGGGTAAAAATTTTGGGTTGTATGTATTTTTTAACGCCACATTATAAAAAAATAAAAACAAAAAAATTTGACCAAAAATTTAAAAAAAAATGTTTGGGGTGAACAACCCCTAATACTCAGGTGTATGTAAAATAGCTAGTAGCCGATTCTCAGACCTACTGAATATGCATATAAAATTTGGTAAAAATCAGTAAAGCCGTTTCGAAGGAGTAAGGAAACAAACACTGTGACACGAGAATTTTATATATAAGAAGAAAGAAGATATAAGACTAGCTGACCCGGTGAACTTTCGTAATGAAAGTGATACGAAGTTCACCATTAATAAATAAAAAATGTTTGGGGTGGTCCACGCTTACCACTTATGGTTATGAAAAATATCGTACGACCGATTCTCGTATCTCTAATAAAATAACTACATATAAAATTTCATAAAGATCTGTCCAGTCGTTTTGGAGGAAATTCTGGCCTAGCACTGAGACACGAGAATTTTATTATTAGAAGACTAGCAGGGTCACGTGGTTTTACCAGCGTAGTTCCCGGTCCTAACTTTTCCAGGATAAAAATGTATGTCCTTATCACAAAAATAACAGGTATAGCGCGGGAAAAACTATAAAGTTCTGCTCGTAACAAGATACACAAAAATACACTAATATAAACTCCATAAACATTAAAATGTCTCAAAGAATTGTATCCAAACATTATTGGTATCGTTGTTTGCTGTATAAATGTGTACTTGATCAAAGAACTCTCAAAAAATAAGTTAAACAACACAGTCTATAAGCGGTGGGGAAGGTACGGGGTTCGTAAAAATTAAATTAAGGGATGTTGTTTTCCTAAAGGGAAGTAAGTGAGGTGGAGAGACTTGAACCCTTACAAAGATGTTCTTCGTACGATCGCCAAACACTCCTTACTGTTTGATCACTTAAAACAACCCACCAGAAACCGTATAAAGCCTATATTACAACTTTACTCCAATGTTGTGCCAAAAAATTGGCACTACGCTCATTGGAAACAAACATCTCTTCATTCAAATAAAATACGTAATCGTGGCGCCGCACATGAATTGTCAACACTGGTTGGTTTAAATTCTAACAAAGAAATACTCGTCTTGTTTCGTAGGATCAGAGTTCAAAATAGATCGTACAGTGGTTAGATAGAGAACGATTCTTGACCCAATATCGGATGTACAGATGCTCGGACAGAATGTGTCATAAAATGTGAGGAGTAGAAATAACGGTGGCTCCGCTGCTGGCGCTTTAGAAGTGTTTCGAAGTGAATTGAAAAAATAGGATGAAAAGTGAAAATGGTATGAAAGAAAAATGTTTTGTTCAAACTGAAACTACTAAGTTTAACCAAATGTATAAAGAAAAGTTAGCCTTATGCAAAACTGTTAGCGTTAAAATTGTTCGTAATATTATCAGGGTAAGAAATGGTTGAGATCTGTAAGACTTGCTTTGCGTGCCAAGTACTGTAAGATATGATATCTCTCTACCTAGTCTGTGGATAGAATTGCAATACAATCGACTTTGATTTTTGATCATCGTTTTTAAAGTGACGTTTAATATATTTGACATTAACATTTGAATGTGTTACAAAAATAGTCAGACTCATCCTTGGAATTATCATTAACTCACTAACCATACTATACATATTTAACTCTTCTTATAGCTCGGTTGGTTAAATAGGTTTACCAGCAAAGATGCAGGTCGCGGGGTTCTGTTTTATAACTCTTTTTCTTATTTTGCGTCTTCCTATTTTCGTATCTCTTTCTTCATCCTCTACAGTGGCCGGGAAAATATCTTTTTAAGAGATAAGATCACCAATTGATACTTACTTTTTTGTTGGTGAATATTTTGTTTTTACCAGCTGCAAAAAGGAGAATGTTTGCAATTTGATTGTATTTTTTGTATGTATGGAACACAACAGCTCCGCCAATTGGGAATCAATTTAGATAGTTATTTTTCTGTTTGTTAGATCATAAGTAGAGAAGTGGTCCTATATCAATATTATCGAAATCGGTGTAGCGTTTTATGAAATAAGAACATAAAATTGAAATTTACTTTTATTTATCTCGACGACTAAATGGCTTCTCATGAAATTTGGCCGAGTGTATTAAATTAACGGTTCGGTTTTGATTTTCTGGAGAAAAAAGGTTTCCTGAAATTAAGTGCAAAAAAAACATTGTATTTGAGCAAATGCTTAAGATAATTACAGAAAATACTTGCGCTAGAAACAGGTTTCTTGTTGTTAGTCCTTTATCATTACACAGTAAGAATGTAAGTAGATAGATAGGACTAATTATCTCACCAATAACAATTTCACAGTTAACGCGTGCCCTGTATCCCACACTAGTGTGGTCCTGTGTCGTGGGATACAGTCCAATAAAAGGTTTAGGTAGGTACCTATATAATTATCAATCTATAAATTGCAATTTAACAATTCTCATATCTATAGATGGCAATTTCAGCCGTGAAATGCTGAAAATGCAATTTATAGAATGATACATAGGTATCTACCTAAACCTTTTATTGCTCTGTATCCCACGACACAGGACCACGTGTCGTGGGATACAGTGCAATAAAAGGTTTAGGTAGATACCTATACATCAATCTATAAATTGCAATCTCACAATTCGAACTTTTCGGGGGTAGGTGTAAGTGAGTACACTGCTTTTATATAAGTGTCTTCATATTTAATTAGTAAATAATAGTAAAAGTAATTAAAATTAACATATTTATGAACAAAAGTTACCTTTGACTCACCCTACCTGCCTCACAAGTGCTAATTTACACATATTCTTGTGGTGTATTGAAATATTTGAATTCAAAGTAAGATCACTACACTATCACTGCCTAACATGGATGCCATACAGCAATCGTTCCACCAAATGATGGCCACATTCCACAAGCGCCTGGACTCCATTGAGGGACAGCTGCCGAGTACTCCACCGCAGAGCTCAGAAGGTTTAGCAGCAGAATTTGTTGCTTTCAAATCTTTTGTGTTAACAACTTTTCGGGCCGTTGAGAAACAAATCTTCATGTTGGCGCAACAGATTGATCACGGCGAAATGCGAGCAAGAAGAAAAATCCTGTTGCTACATGGCCTTCCCGAAGAGCCGAGTGAGAGGACGTCTGAGTTGGTGGCCAAAGTTCTATCAGATCGCTTGAAATTGGCCAACTTTTCTTGCACTGACATCAGCAGGTGTCACCGGATGGGGCAGGCCACACCTGACAAGACCCGGCCTGTACTATTCAAGCTCGCAGATGTCGCACTTCGTGACAAGATATGGTCTGCCAAAACCAGCTTAAAGGGTTCTAAGCTGACACTATCGGAATTCCTCACGAGGACGCGGCACGAAGTGTTTATGGCGGCACGTAAGCGTTTCGGGATCACCAGGTGCTGGACACGAGAGGGCAGCATTTTCATAAAAGGGCTGAACGATGTCATTCAACGCGTCGATTCTTTAGAGGAAGTTGCTGCGATGCCGTGTGAAACTGCGTCGGTCACTGCTGATGCAAAAGCCCTTGAAACCCGTAGAGCGGCCTCCGTGTCCAGGGATCAGAAGTCGGTGAGACCACGGAAAGGAAAGTTTATGTCAAAGTGATATCTTCTTTTGATTTGTTTACATCCAATGTTTTTCATTACAACGGGGGTAAATTGTTTATCTAGTGCGTACCTTCAAATTCTGTTACTAAATATTGTCACAAAAGTTCTATTCACATATCACTATGTTCTATTACTTTTTTTATTTATTTATTTTTTGCTTTTTCTGTTAAGATTTATCAATCTCTCGTCTCTTCCAACACCTAATTACTCTCCTTTTGTTATTAATCAATTTGCCGTTTGTGATGTTAAAAAAACGATCCTATCCATTTCCTCTAATGCGGTCGGCAGTGATAGCATTAGCCGTAACATGATCCTTCCAATCCTCGATGAAATCCTACCCATTTTGTGTCATCTCTTTAATGCCTCTGTATCACTGACATCTGTACCGTCTTTCTGGAAAGAGGCTCAAATTGTACCTATTCCCAAAAAAACTAATCCCATCTCTCCATCGGAATTTCGTCCAATTTCTATTCTCCCTTTCCTCTCTAAAGTCCTCGAACGTCTGATCCACTCCCAACTCAGTTTTTTTCTAAACTGTAATAACCTCCTGAATCCCTTGCAATCTGGTTTCCGTCCCGGTCATAGTACTACTACTGCTCTTGTCAAGATATCTGACGATATTAGGCTGGGAATGGATAACAGAAAGCTTACTGTCCTCACCCTGCTCGATTTCAGCAATGCTTTTAACACTGTTGATTTCGATATCCTCCTGGCATTGCTCCGTTCGATTAACATATCTCCAACGGCAATTGATTGGTTTCGTAGTTACCTGCAGGGTCGCCGGCAGCGTGTACATATAGAAGATACCTTCTCTTCTTGGTGTGAAGTGCGTGCGGGTGTCCCTCAGGGTGGCGTTCTTTCTCCTATACTTTTTGCTTTATTCATAAATTCAGTCACATCTCTCATTTCTTCTTCCTACCACCTCTATGCTGACGATCTCCAGGTTTATGCTCAAGCCTCACTTGATAACCTAGATGATGCTATTAAGTTGGTCAACGATGATTTGCGCCGCATTGAAAAATGGAGTAGGTCTTTCGGTCTTACTGTCAATCCCACGAAAACTCAGGCCATAATTATTGGAAGCTCGCGGCTTGTATCGAGAATCGACTATGGCACTACTACTAAAGTTGTATTCGGTGGCGTGACGGTACCATTTAGTGCAGAAGTAAAAAATCTTGGCATTATTTTTGATCGTTGTTTTACTTGGGATCCACAAATTCGATCTACAAAACGTAAAATATTTGCCTCAGCAGCATCACTTCGAAGAATTCGAAACTTCTTGCCTACGGCCACCAAAGTTGCGCTAGTACAATCCCTCCTTCTTCCCATCCTCGACTACGCTGACGTCTGCTATCTTGACCTTAGACGGGACCAATTCGAAATGCTCGAGCGTCTTCAAAACTTTTGTATTAGGTTTATTTTCGGTCTCCGAAAATATGACCATGTTTCTTTTTTCCGATCTAAACTCGAGTGGCTCCCTATCCGTTTACGTCGGGATACTCACATCCTATCACTTTTATACACCACACTTTTCACTCCTTCTTCCCCTCCGTATTTGAGCTCCCGTTTCACGTTTCTTTGCGACACTCATTCGGTCAATCTTAGGTCGTCTACAAATCTCCTATTGTCTACTCCAGCTCATTTAAGCTCCTTTTACGGTTCGTCGTTCTGCGTGCAGGCTGTTGCCTTATGGAATGCTCTTCCTGCGGCTATTAGACGTGCGCAGAGCGTCGTTTCGTTCAGGACTCAGATTCGACAGCATTTTCTGACAAACGTTCATTGATTTATCTTCTCAGCATTTTGTGTTTCGTATTATATTTATATGAATGTCATTATGTATATATTATACATATAAATGTATACTTATTTATTTTTATATTCATTATATGTAGTCTAAATCATTTATATATCATAAAATTAGTATGTGTCTATATTATCTATTCTATGTATGTGTATGTATTTTAATTATTTCGTTAGTTGCACCACTGCCCAAAATATTACAAATTTAGTTTCCTCATAAATCAAAAGGTTATCTGGAAGAGATCGCTTTTAGCGATAAGATCGCCTTTTGTGCCCATTTTGTTTTGTTATATGTGTTACTTGTTGTCAACTTTGTTTATGGTGCCAATAAAGTGTTTTGTATTGTATTGTATTGTAATTCTCATTTCTATAGATGGCAATTTCAGCCGTGAAATGCGAGCAATTTACGGCTGAGTGATCATACTAGTCGTATGAATCCTAGTTACAACTAAGGTAATTGAGTTTCAGAAGTACACTTCGTTAGTTGTAATTGTAAAATTAAACTTATTGCATCGTGGAACATATTTGATTTCTTAAGACCGTAAATATAGTGTTAAATGTATGTGCTAAGAACACGGATATCGGTAATTATATCAAGAAATGTTTGAAATTTGATGTGAAGGCTGAAATTTTTGTCATACTCACTTTTGTTGTAAAATGCTGTTGTTTTTATTTGCATGCTCTAAATATGAACGAAGAAAGTTGTAAAATATTGGTGATATTTATTCAATTATAAATAATGATGTTTTTTTTCTAAATAAAGAGTGACGAGACGAGCAGGACATGTGCCTGATGGTAAGCAACATGCCTGCCACATAACAGCACAGTGACACTCAGCTATCAGAACATGAAGAGTTAAAATCATTACCTAGCACTGCACTGCGCTCGTCACCCAGAGACCTAAGATGTTATATCTCGTAAGCCCTGTAATTTATAACTGTTTATCACATAAGCAGCCCTCTAAAAATGTTCCCGCTGCTGGGTCTCGGGGCCTTCTCTTGCAAGGAGAGAGTCAATGCCATGATCCACTATGCTGGTTAAGTGTGGATTTGCGGATGACACACGACTTCGAAAGGTACACGTAGGTTTCCTCACGATGTTTTCTGTCGCGTTTCTTAAGAAGATTAATGTCAGGCCAAGGAAATAAGTTATTAATAATCTTATCTCTTGGATGACGAGCCCAGTCCAAATCACTAGCAATATTCATGTTAACTTTGAGCCCTTCATTTTGAAATAGCATTTTGGCGCTGTATTGTTATGAACAAGTGCGTTACTTACCATCAGGAGCATGTCAGGTTTGTCCCGTCATTTTGTAGTATCAAAAAAGAAAATTGTAAAAGGCCAACCACAGTGGAGAGTATGTAAGTAAACTTGCGACATTTGTTCCTAACAGTACTTTTTGTTTACCCTTTTTTGGATACCTAATATTTGTGAAAGTCGTAAAAAGTCGGGGTCAAAAACTCGTGACCTCAACAAATGTTGCAGCAACCCAACTTGTAGGTACAGTTATTGTTTTTGTTGGAGACTTGTTAGATTTATGGAGTAGGGATTTCGTAAACATGACTACATATTTATTTACTTTGAAAGTGATTGTATTAGCAGCCCATTGTAAATTATCACTGCAGGGGGGTGGGGGGTTGAACTTTTCACACACAAAGAGAGTCAAGGTCCCAAGTGGGCATTAGTTCGAACTCCTATGGGCTATGGGTAGTTTTCCATGTACATATTTATTATGTCAAAGTTTATTATCACCACTGGCTTTTAGGGTGAAGGAAAATATTGTAATCTATATCTATACTATTATACTATATTTATACTATATCTATACTAATTTTATAAAGCTGAAGAGTTTGTTTGTTTGTTTGAACGCTAGGATCTCGGAAACTACTGGACCGATAGGAAAGATTCTTTTTTTGTTGGATACTCCATTTATCGAGGAAGGCTATAGGGTATATAACATTACGCTACTATCAATAGGTACGGAGTATGAGTGAAGAATGTAAAGAAAACGGGGAAAAATATTTCTCTTCGAGAGCTTTAGTTCCGTGAATTTAAATTCTCTTTGGTCGTTGAAGTCTGTGACGGCGCGTGTCTACATTTGAAGTTTGTGTCATTTGGGATCATATTTTTAGGGTTCCGTAAAACGTAATAAAGTGGCCAGCAATGGATATTTTCCTCAAATAGACGCGGGTGAAACCGCGGGGCACAGCTAGTAATAAATATTGGTGGTAACTTCACACACAACACCATCTAGTATAGTCCCAAACTAAGCCAGGCTTGTACTATTGCCAGCATGGATTTAAGGCCTCGACTCTTTTCTTATCAAAAAGGTCCAGTCCCAGCAGTGGTCATACAACACTAAGTACTTATTTTTTTTTACTACGTTCAAAACAAATATATACTACGTGGAAAAAAAAGTTAAGCAACACACAGCCCATATTTTGTCGTTTAGCAAATCTCCACCTCACAGAATAAATAAGAATTCATGCCTTCATATTTCATAGAAGGTACCTACCGGATTTCGTTGACTTCAAATGCTGAAAAGCTCACTGAAAGCTCGTTGTCGGTTAATCTTTTCATGAAATCTCAGACGTCTTTTGATATACTTGTTTCGTAATTTTGCGTACAATTTTCGGGTCTTGAAATTAAGCGGCGTACTTTCACGGTCCGCTTTTTTCAGCTTCAACTTTCATTGTTTTTGTTTGTCGTCTAGTTCGTTTTGTATGAAAAGAGTCTGATATTCTTCCATTTACATTTTTGTCTTTTTTTTTCAGCGATAACGATTGGCAAGAAATCATTTAGGTACATTAGTGTTTTGAATGATATTGAGTCACAGTACGGGCCAGACATACAACATACGTACCATACTCGCGGGCTTCATCGCTTAGTAGTTAGTAAGTCTGCCTGGGAAGCCGAGGGTATATATATATAGTATACTAGCGGCCCGTTCCGGCTTCGCTCGGACATAACCTAGACACTGTCTGCATAAAGGTAATAAAAAGGTAAAAATTTAAGGTTGTATGTATTTTTTAACGCCGCATTATAAAAAAATAAAAACAAAAAAAAACTTAGCAAAAATTAAAAAAAAAAATGTTTGGGGTGAACAACCCCTAACACTTAGGGGTACGAAAAATAGCTAGTAGCCGATTCTCAGACCTACTGAATATGCATATAAAATTTGGTAAAAATCAGTAAAGCCGTTTCGGAGGAGTAAGGAAACAAACACTGTGACACGAGAATTTTATATATAACAGCCTGTTCACACTAGCTACTTTCAGTAGCTGCGACAGGCGTCTAGCTGCTGCATCCTGCTTCAAAAAGAAGCTGCGACAGGCATCTAGTCGCTGCATCTCGCTTCAAAAAGTAGCTGCGACTCGCGTTTTTCGGAAGCGTAATGCAGCGGCAGCTGCAGGCGACTCAGTCACAGTATAATGAAAAACCCAGTAGAACGACAATATGCCATCAAATATATAAATATGAAATTAAAATCAAACTAAATATTACTTATAGAATTTATTACAGAACAACAAAAGAAGTGAGACCTAAATGGGTGGTTGAGTGAAAAGTTTAATGGGCGATCCTGAAATATTTTCATAATAAATGAAACTGTACTCTCAGGATAATTGGTTCAAAACTAAGATCTGACTTGGCTAGTTTTCAAATACCTAATTTGCAACTGTTTATTAATTTCTTTTCCTACAGTTCAAGTGGCTCTCCATTTGCTTTCTTCGGAATGCTTATTTTCTTTCACTGCTTTACAGTATTATATTTAACACTGCCACACCACGATATCTGAAAGACTGCTTTACATTCTACAGTAGCGTACACTCATGTAATCTTATATCAACCTATAATTTGTCTCTGCAAGCGCCCTCTGCAAGTTGCAAAACATTCTACGGCAAATCTTTTGCATTCCAAGCAGTTGAGTTGTGGAATGCCATGCTCGTGGAAATAAGACAAGCTCCGTCACTTTCCGTATTTAAAGTTCAAGGCAAAATCAGTAGATTATGCCGAAAGCTTGCTAAAATCTGATTGAAGCTCGTACATCTTTTTTACATAACATTTTGAATTCATTGCCTTCGTATTAGTATATGTAAGAAGGGTCATGGACATATGTTAGAATGTATGTCTATTATATTTTAGGCAATAATTAGTACCCTTTTTAAGTAGTTTTTTACTTCTCTGCATTTTTATTATAGTTTGCGATCTTAGCGACGACGATTTTGATTGTGTGTAGTCAAGTAAAAGTACCTACGAAAACAGATAAACTGGACATGCAATCATAGATCATTTCCAATGTTTTGCGGTTAGTGACGTCATGTCAGTCGTTAGTATTTTAGCGGGAAAAATCTGAATTACATTACTATTGTATTTATACTCATCAAAAATACACAAATTTTTAAACATATTTTTTTTAGTAAACAAGCTATAATCTTTAAGAAATAAAAGCAATTCCGAAAAAATGTTAAAATCCCTATTGGGTCAGTAAATTGCTCAATAAATAATTAAATAATAATTAAAGATTTAATATAGTAGAGTCAAAAGTAGCTACGAATAGTAGATAGATAGATACTCTTTATTGTACACACCATAAACAAAAAACGCGTATACAGGAGATAATAACAATAAAACTAGTGTTACAAGCGGTGGCCTTATCGTTAGTAGATACCACTGTTAGCATTTCTCCCAAATGAAAAAGCAAGTCGTCCTACTGGTATTTTTTTATACTGTGGTTGTTCTAGATTTAAACAAAACTACACTTTCGATTCAGTGTGGCCAACTTTACGTGTTTTTGCTTTTAGCGTATATCTACAATTATTAATGTCTGTTCTTAACACGGATAAAAATATTCTCGGGAATAAATTAAAAGTTGTTATGCACTTTAGTGGTATTTATTTTCCAGCGTACGTCCATGATCGTAAAGTCATAAATTTATATAATTGTAAATCATTAATCAATTATCAAAAAGACCTCGGTGTTATAATTACATTAAATTATAACAGCCGTACTCGAACCGTCTTGGGCGTGACGATGGCAGAAGACCTGACGGCGTGACTATTGTGCATGACTATTGCAAGTATGCTGGGTACGCTTCCGATTGGTAGTGGGTTTGAATATCTTGATATCTGAAGTCCTTCATTGGTTTATGGACAATTCAGGTGTGCTTAGTGTAAGTAGTTAGTTAGGTATGTAACGTAGTGTAGTTATCATTGTATTTAAGTTTTGTTAATAAAGGCTATATAAAATATTAAATTTAAAATGCGAAGAACACATTTCTGCAATTGTACAGGAAGCAAACTATTTTCTTTACGTTATTCTGATTCCTTTCAATCTATAACTGTAGAAATGTTTCTTAAAATTTATGAAACATATGTGAGAACTACTTCAAAAAAGATATCGATTTACTTGAAAGTCTGCAAAGAAAAGCGACAATATGGCCATAATTATACTCTTCGACGTAAATCCTACACAGACAAGTTAAAAACCCTGCACCTAACTACATTGGTACACTACATTTACTACCTTACTACTTCAAAAAAAAGTACGCAGTTCTATAAACTTTACATAATTTAATATTACTCTACGTATTTTTAAACCTGTCTACACTTTTTAAAAATCCAAGTTAGCAACACTGAACGGAACAATTGCTCGGCGGCCGCGACAGACGCAAACAGCCGCAAGCAGTCGCTGCATCGCGATGCAGCTTCTTTTTGCAGCTAAATCGCGCGTTTCCGCTTCAGCTGCTAAAGCGCGCGTTTCCGCGTTAGCTGCTAAATCACGCGATTTTGCTGCAAAAAGTAGCATGTGTGGTCAGGGCCTAAGATATTATGCGCGTTTTTAGGCAATGAAAAACTGTCACATTAGACATTAAAACGCGAAGGTAAATTTCGCCGCGTGACGTGACAGCCTGACAGCATAATATAAGCTTGAATAGTTTGGGGTCAGATGGTATTGTGTGTGTAATGTCCACTATTATTTATTCATTCATACAACGTGATTGTAAGCAAAACGTGTGTTGAAAGCTGCCATCCACTGTCTGCTGTCTTTCGTATATCGTCACTCTATTTAGTCTTTTAGTAGTGGTAGGACTCTTAGCAGAGTCCGCCTGGGGAAGTGCCACACCTTTGCCAAATATTCTACCGCCAAGCAGTAATGTGCAAACATGACTGTGTTCCGGTTTGAAGGGCAATGATTCCAGAGAAATTACAGGGCTTAGAGACATAATATCTTAGATCTCTGGGTGACGAGCGCAGTGCAGTGCTTGGTAATGATTTGGACTATCATGTTCCAATAGCTGCATGTTACTGTGCTGTTATGTGGCAGGCATGTTGCTTACCATCAGTCACATGACCTGCTCGTCTCGTCACTCTCTGCTATAAAAAAAAAAGTCTCAGAGCGTTTTCCGATTCACAGTTTCCTTTCAATTAACATTTTTTTAAAATTAAAGAAGTGTCATCCTCATTATCATCAGCCTGTGTTCGTCCACTGCTGGACATAGGCCTCTCCTATAATACGCCACTCAGCCCGATAAAATATAATTTCTTTAAAAAGGTTTGCCGCTGTCATACCGGGACTTAGGATAATGGATCTGAGTTCCTTCAGTCTCTTGGGTGCTCCCATTTTTCCGGAGGGTGTGGCTGACTGTTTGGAGGATAGAACCCGGGTGATGATGTCACTAGCCACCCATTTGAAACATCTTCCTGCACATGTCGCGACTGTACTTCTAAGGAGTTGTTTGGCGATGCCCAAGATGACTTATCTTGTCAGAGCAACCCCATGTTGGAGGTGCTCTGAGGGGGTGTCGCGCTTCGACGGTGCGTTGAGAAGTCTTCTGGAGGACATACTTAACGTACAGCTCGATGACCAGCAATGGTGTCAGGCCAGTTTGCCTGTTCGGTTCGGGGGTTTGGGGGTTCGTCGACTACTGGAGACCGGTCCTGTGGCTTTCGTCGCCTCGTCGCACGGAGTTGCGAAGCTTGTTACTAGCATCTTATTTCATAATGGTAGCTTGATTCGCATTCCGTATGCCGAGGAGGCATTTCAGTTATGGTCATCTCTGTGTCCAGGTGTCGGCGCGCCGGATAAGCCAATGGTTCAGAGGGCTTGGAGCGACTCGGTTTGCGAGGGACTATTGTTGCAGCTGAAAGCGGATGCCTCAGGGGCAGATTTGGCCCGTTTAAATGCTGTAGCGAGGCCTGAATCGGGGGCATGGTTACATGCTTTACCCTCTCCACACTTGGGCACCTTAATGGATGACGATTCGTTGAGAGTTGCGGTGGCTCTGCGGCTCGGTTGTATCGTCTGTGAACCTCACAGCTGTGTCTGCGGGGCCAAAGTCGAGGGTAACGGTCACCATGGCCTCAGCTGCACTCGATGCATGGGTCGCAGACCGAGACATCATGCTATCAACGACATCCTGAGGCGGGCTCTTGTGTCGGCAGAGATACCCAGCATTTTGGAACCCGCTGGACTATCGCGCTCGGATGGCAAGCGACCTGATGGCCTTACTTTGATCCCATGGCAGAGGGGACGCTGTCTCGTGTGGGATGCAACGTGTGTAAGCACGTTTGCATCCTGCCATCTCGCCGCTACCGAGCAAAGTGCCGGCGCAGGAGCGGAGGCGGCTGCCAGAGCCAAGCACCTCAAATACTCGTGTTTGGGGTCGGCGTATGATTTCGTCCCGTTTGCCGTTGAGACTGCAGGGCCGTGGTGTGCAGAGGCTCGAAAGTTTATGCTGGACGTCGGACGGCGTTTGCGTGAAAGAGGGCGCGATTCCCGGGCAGGCTGGTATCTGGTTCAGCGGATTTCCATGGCGATTCAGCGGGGCAATGCGGCCAGTATTATGGGGACCTTTGAGCGACACTCGGCGCGTGGGGGAGTTTTTATTTGACCAGTAACATGATTTGTCTTGTTACGTGCTTTGGTATTATTGTTTTTTTCTGTGTCGACTTTGTGTTATAGGGGCTAAGAGCACGTACTTATGTGGTAAGATTTAGTATATAAGCAGATGACAGCGGTAGAGCGATTAGTCTCTCGCCCCGCGTCACTTGTGTATTAAGAGCAATATAGTCAGCAGTTTATACAGTGACGTGGTTTCATTTCCTCTCCAGTACCAGTAACACCTACAGTGGTGACCCCGACGTGAGCCAGCCCGACGTGATTCAACCCGACGTGATCCAGCCCGACGTGATCTAGCCCGACGTGATCCAGCCCGATGATTGAACAGTGAGTTAAAGAGAAGATTCAGAAGATATTTGTTGGTGTTACTGCGTTAGTAAATTGTTTTTGAACAATGTTTCCGCACGCCGCACCAGTAAGTGTGCAAGTGGGTCAGCAGGGCATGAAAGACGAGCGAACGAATTCCGCTGATTGTGCCCTGGCCGCTATAGGTGTGTCAACTAGACTTCCGGATTTTTGGGTTGACATGCCGCGGTTATGGTTGGCCCAGTTTGAAGCAGTGATGGCATCGCAGAAACAAGGGGATGGAGGAAAGTTCAACATGGTTATATCAAAATTGGGGAGAGACTCATTCCAGACGCCGGTGAACAACAAGTATACGGCGCTGAAGGACCGACTGCTGCAGGTCTATGAGGATAGTGCTGAGCGACAAGAACTTAGCAACAAGAACAAAATTATAGAAAACACCACATGCTACGACATCGCTGCTGTGTCCGGGAGTAACGAACAGGTACCCCATTTACCTCTCACGGAGCTAGTCAAGCAGATGAGGAAGCTGGAGTTAGAAGCAACATCGCTATGCAGTAAGGTTCAAGTTCAAGAACGCGGAAGAAGCAGAAGCAGCCAAAAATGGAGCGAAAATAGGACTGGTTCGCGGAAGAAAAGGGCACCAGGTGATCCAGAGTGGTTGTGCAGATCCCATTTCCGGTTTAAGAAAATTGCTATGCGATGTTAAACAGCCGATAAATGGAGCCGATTGTTCAAGGAATTTTAAGCTGACGGTAGAAAATTAGTACAGAGGATATAGAAAAATAGCAATTATTACGCGTTTGGTATTTTAGAGATTACGAGATTGACCTTTGGGTTATGAAATGCAGCGCAGACGTTTCAAAGATTTATAAACACGAACGTTTTAGCTGGCATAGAACAAATACATAATGGGGTCAATGGCAGCGGTAATAATGCCGAGCAATCAGTTTTGCTTGGATACTTAGATAACATAATAAATTGGCTCGAGAAATGCAACCTGGCATAAAGAGCATTTGCGTAGGTTATTTGAACGTTTACAGATATATTAAATGGAAGTTGAAAAAATGTATGTTGAGAAAAGTAAAATAGATTTTTTATGTTACGAAGTCTCGGAAAATGGAATAAGTCCTTTGCCTGACAAAGTCAAGGTTATTCAGGACTATCTCAAACCGGAGACAGTAGAGTAGTTACGCAGGTTTTTGGGTATGTTTAATTTTTATAGAGCATACATACCAAACGCTGCAAGAGTATAGAGAATTTTTTATAGATATTGACAGACAATGTGCAAAGAAAAGGGACAATATGGGCTAAAGAGGCAATTAGAGCGTTGGAAAAATGCTGCCAAGTAATCGGACCCGGGTCCAGGGGCAAGGATAACCCTTATGACAGACGCGTCAGACATTAGTATAGGCGCGGTATTGCACAGAAGGAAAAGAGTCTTTGGAGAACCCTCGATTATTTTTGCAAAGAATCCCTCGGAATCCCAGGAAAAGTACTGTGTATACGACAAGGAACTTCTGGTGATTTATTCGGGTATTGCAAAGATAGATGTGTATTGTTTATTTAAGAGATTGTATTGTGAGTGACATACGTCACGTAATATAAATCAATAGTCATTAGTGCAAACTAGAACGCTGAGTTAGCAAAGCGGTTCGAAGTCAATATGCCAAGGTTAGCACGGAATTAAAAATGTGCCGAAGAAGCGGAAGAGACATGACTGTGACGAGTTGAACGTAATTTTATAGTGTAAACAATTTGTGATATAAGTAGATATGTTTTTTTTTTTGGGTTGTTATCTTATGTTATTAGCTTATGTTTTTCTCCTTTTTAAGAAAGGGGTGTATATAGGGGCTAAGAGCACGTACTTATGTGGTAAGATTTAGTATATAAGCAGATGACAGCGGTAGAGCGATTAGTCTCTCGCCCCGCGTCACTTGTGTATTAAGAGCAATATAGTCAGCAGTTTATACAGTGACGTGGTTTCATTTCCTCTCCAGTACCAGTAACACCTACAGTGTTGTATAAAATTGAATGTGTTTAAATGAAATAAATGATTATACCTACTAACAAATTATAAAAAAAAAAAAAAAAATCTTTAAAAGTAAAATTAACTTCTTGCTTACGTACATAAATTACACAGAACCTGGGTAACCCAGCTTCGCTCGGTTTAAATACTATATATACTTAAATACCTACAAATACAAGATTCCAAGAAATAGATTTTCTTAAAAAAAATAATTAAAAAAAAACAGAAGCCGTCTGGATTCGGGTCCGGGTTCGAACCCGGAGCTACTAATTCGTGACCGCTATGACCGCCCGTCTGAGCTAATTATGCTGTCGCGTCACGCGGCGAAATTTACCTTCTAATTCTAATGTCTAATGTGACATTTTGTCATTGTCTAAAAACGCGCATAATATTCGTTTTTTTTAATGAAACCTAGTTAGATCGATTAATCGTCCCCGAAATCCCCTGCATACATAATGTAATCAAAATCGTTCGAGCCGTTTCCGAGATTCAGATTCTATATATACACTAGCGGCCCATTCCGGTTGCGCTCGGATATTGTCATTTAAAGACTATTAATCGAAATAAAAACTATCCTATCTCTCAAGTTGGACCAGATTGCTCACGGTGTGCCAATTTAATTTAAAAGCGGTTAAGTAGTTTAGGAATCCATCGCGGACAAACATCGTGACAGGAGATTTTTATATATTAAGATTAAGATAAGATATATACAATCGTTGCTCGTTTAAAGGTATAAGAGATGGATGGCCGAACTTTGCTTGGTTTCCCACTGCTTGAGAACACGGACAAAACAGCGATTTCTAAAAATGAAATCTAGCTTGATCAATTCATCGCCCCCGAAACCCCTTGGATACCCAATTCCAAGAAAATTTTCACAGCCGTTTCCTAGATTCAGATTCTATACATTGTATAAACAAGAATTGCTCGTTTAAAGGTATTATTATTAAGTAAGTTACGGTGGTCTAGTCGGGAGAACGGCGGCTGCCGATCCGGAGACCCCGGGTTCAAACCCCACACGCACCACTGTCTTTTCGAAGTCATGTGCGTAATGCCGCTAACTTAAAACGGTGAAGGAAAACATCGTGAGGAAACCGACATGTACCTAGAATCTTTCGAAGTCATGTGTCATCCGCCAACCCGCACTGGGCCAGCGTGGTGGATTATGGCCTTAACTCTCTCCTTGCGAGAGAAGGCCCCGAGTCCCAGCAGTGGGAACGTTTAGTGGGCTGTTGATGATTATATATTAGACTAGCTGAACGCACGCGCGTTGCTACGCCATCTATGGAAAATTGGGCGTACCAATTAAAATTTTGAACAAATTCGATTAGTTTAGGTTCTAATGACGCAACCTTTAAAATATGACATTATGCTGTCACGCAACGAAAGCTCTCAAGAAGCAATATTTTTCCCGTTTTTGTTACATTTTTCATTCATGCTCGGCTCCTGTTGATAGTAGCGTAATCTTAAATAGCCTATAGCCTTCCTCGATAAATGGACTATCCTACAAAGAAAGAATCTTTCAATTCGAACCAGTAGTTCCAGAGATCCTTGCGTTCAAACAAACAAACATACAAACAAACAAACACACTCTTCAGCTTTTTAATATTAGTATAGATATATAGCATAAGCATAAGCAGCTCACTTAATGTTCCCACTGCTGGGACTCGGGGCCTTTTCTCGTACGGAGAGAATCAATGCCATAATCCACCACGCTGGCCCAGTGCGGGTTGGTGGATGACACATGTCTTTCAAAGATCTTAAGTACTTGTCGGTTTCCTCACGATGTTTTCCTTCACCGTTTTAAGTTAGCGCCATTACGCACATGACTTCGAAAAGACAGTGATGCGTGTAAGGTTTGAACCCGGGGTCTCCGGATCGGCAGGCGCCGTTCTCCCGACTAGACCAGCCTTAACTTTAGGTATATGAATAAATAGTATCAGTATCACTACAAGTGGCGATGAGCGATGATATTATTATTTAAACCAATTGCAATTTAACCTGTGTGCCACAACTATTTGTTGAATGTCAATTGATTAGCCTCGCCATTTGGGGCACAAACAGCGTCACATGAAATCATCAATTGAAGGCCGCCTCAAAAGCTAACGCCAAGTAATTCGAGTAGTATTGTGTACGGAATAATTGGTTTCCACCACAATAGGCCTTATGTAATTGCTGTCACTGAAACGCTGTGCAGTAGCGGAAGGGTTTTCCTCTATTTAAATTAAAGGTATTGTCGCCATTTCGTTGGCAAGATAATTAAGCAGCAACCCTTAGTTTGGTGACGTATAATTTTTTTTGATAAGATTGACTGAACAGATAAACATCCTGGGAGTTATGTAAATGTTATGGTCCTGGCAATGTTATTTTGGAAACATGAAAAACCAAGAGAAAAGAAAGTATATTCAAAAGAACTTCTAATTAAAGTTTGATTTAACCACTTGCCTTATTTCATCATAGAGTTAGATAAATCTTAGACCTGCACCATAGAATAGATAATACAGATAGAATGGACACTCCCCACCCCCGCCAGTTTCAAGCTTCCTACCCCTCAAGAACGCGAGAAGGACTCAACAAAGGGTTATATCGGACGACAATAATTTTCTATGAGAATACGACCATGATGCTGTGTTGCTGTGTTATTTAGGTACCAAATTTTTCATCTGTTACACGAAACAAGAATAACAGACTTTTATAAGAATTTCTATAAAATACTAGGATTGAATCGTTTTTCTACTGTGTTTTGATAAGTTCAAAATTTAGTGGATTTATTTACTAAGATTGCTGCTCGGTAAGATTGTAGGCCACTTAACACTGGCAGGTGAACTCACGGGTCACATCTAACTATTCCATAAAATAATTCAGTAACCCTAGCCGACACGCACATATACGTAAATATGTGCGAACAACATCTGTGTTGTTGTGTGGAGAGTAGGTAAGTCGACTGCACACTTTGTATGGAGTTTAGGCCGAGTGTCCGGGGTGTGCCTGCACATATTTTATGGAACGTCGGAACAAAAAAAAATAATAATAAGGCAGAACAACGTTTGTGCGGTTCGGTAACTAACTAGCTTATATTTATATACCTAGCTGATAGTAAAATAATGAAAAAAGCCCTATTTCAAAAGGAGGTTCTCGATTCGGTGGCATGATTTTTTATTGTGTGTAGGTATTATATGCGATAGCTCCGCCAATTGTGAATGGGTATTGAAATCGCTATGATTCCAAAAATTGCTATGATGTGGATGATATTTTATTAAAAAAAATAGGTGAACGAAATTTTGTTGGTAAATTAATTAAAACTAATTTAATTAAAACTACTTGCGGCCACTTACTGACTGGCAACCTATTATCAATGTATTCTCCTTATCATAAATGTATTTTCAAATGTGAATTTGACTAACTACGCGATGAACGTAGAGATTATGCAGCCGGATCTCGTACTATAACCAATGGGAAATCACTTTGAGAGAAGCTTCAATTTCCCGGTGTCCGTTGAGGCTGAGAGAGTTGTTTGTGGTTATATTATTATTTGCATTCCCCTCGGAATTATGGCACATTTTTAAAGACAATTTGTGTCAAGACTCAAGACATCAAACATACAGCCCAACAACGAGATCTGGATTATATGTACCTATATGTCGCAGCCGGATTGTATAATCCGCCGTATTATATTACGGCTAGCCGTTTTGAAAAACAGGGCCGTTTTGTAATGCGGCGGTTCAACGATTAGCCGCATTGTCATTGCGATGTGTTTTTCAATAAGGCGGCCCACGTTTAGCCGCATTGTATTACTGCTTACATTGCAGGGTGACCATATTTAAAAAAATATCAATTTAAATAAACAAAATCAAAATAATTTCATTCATCTGAAAAAACTGACCGATTACGTCTTACGATATTCCTTAGTATTTTTTTTACAACATTTTACCTCTCACATAAAGTTTGAAAGCCCATAACTTGAAATCGGTGAGGGTACACCTAATAAACATGGTGCTCTTCCATAGACAAGGGTCTATCATCGAGATTTGACTCCGGGTCTGCTCCCGCCAGAAGCTTTGCGGTCAGCCCTGAGTGTCCCTTCTCCATACTCGGCCTGCGCTCCACTACGGCTACTTGCATGGCTCGCTCCACTCAGGACCTTCCTTGACCTTCCTTCTGGCTCCCGAATTTTTTTAAAACACTCTAGAGGTAGTAGCGCCAAGACTAGGTGGAGTTGGGGTGCTCCGAGTCGGATCTGGGTCTCATGTAACCTACCCGGTCCGATTTAGTCTTAACAAGGTGGACGGTGGAAACGAAATAGTTTCCAAGTAACACCCAGGGTGACAAGTGACACCCCAATAATATTGTGTACGATTCCTCCGAACTCTAGAATCCACTGTCACTTTAGCAATTTAGCATCACACTTACTGTATTCAACGCCATAGTTGTTGTTATGTCAGGCAGCGCCATGAGTGTTAAGAATTGGAACTAAAAATTATCAAAGAGGCGGCTAATCTCTCGCTTTATAACATTACGGCTAGCCGTGTTGAATGACGTATGGCATCGAATACATGGTTTTTTAATCAGCCATATTCAATCCGGCCGTCGCTTTACAAAACGGCCTTCAACCAACTAAGCCACCAAGCCAGCCAGTTTAAAGTTTTGGTTTTTAATTTTGGTCATTTGGAAAAATTTGGTCATGTACGTTTCATTTTGCGAATTCATGTCAAAAAATGTTGACTCCGTGCGAAGACGGGACGGGCCGCTAGTAATAAAATAAACTCGACGATGTATTCGTACTACCTCGCTATTTATTTAATTGGAACAGTGTGAATAGTTGATTTTTCAAAAATTGAGAAATTTAGTCGAGGTGAGTCTAACTTTAAATTAAGGTCGGTTTATGTTTTTTTTTTCGAAGCAAATGAAATTATCTTGATTACGCCACAACTTTAGACCAATTTTACCGATAAATTCACTTGTTTTAAGTTTCCTCATACTTCCTAAATGGTTCGTACGGACAAACAAAAACAAAATTGGATAGAAAATACAAACAATAAAACGGGCCTGCCGGATCAACTAGTAGGTACTTGTTGAATCTATACTTACTTCAATTATTTTATATTTAATTTGTTTGAAGCTGTAATTTCACTTTTTTTTTTTTTATTCATATATCACTTTAGTATAACTTTGAAATTAAAAAACAATATCAAAATTCAGAACTATGGACTATAATAGAATAGAAAACGTTTATTGTCAATGCTAGTTATACCCACAAATAATATCCATCATAGTTAAACATCATGTGTATTTCTATGCAGACTCGTCAAGCACAAACTTATCAGTAGGCATTACATTGATATGTAATAATTAATTTTCATTACATTTCTTGTAATCAAAATTAATAATTTCATTAAAAACATAATTAATAACTTCAGTTGTAAAAGGAACTGTGTAAAGGTAAAATTCTTAAATTTATAATAGAAATAATAAATAAATGAAAACTACAGCAAATATTCTCATTTAAACAATATATGCAATTATCCAAGAGATCACTGCTGGTCAATAGAGTTATAAAACATAGTTTTAATCTGAATTACTAATTAGAAGATCACTTCCCAACAATCAATTGTCAATCCCATCCCTGCAATGTAGGACGTGTCTGGCTTGGAAGATAACAATACATCCCAACAATAACATTTCACCAACACAATTAATGCATCACGCCTCGATAATTTTCACTACACATAAATAATTGTATACTTCAACTACATTTGGAAAGTTATTACAAAGTCACCATGAATCCAAATATGAAATCCATAATGAGTCCAAATCATTACCCCAGCACTGCACTGCGCTCGTCACCCTGAGATCTAAGATATTATATCTCTAAGCCCTGTGATTTTACTGGTAACATTGCCCTTCAAACCGGAATACAGGAATGTTTGCCCTTTACTGGTTGGCGATAGAATATCTGGCTAAGGTCTGGTACTTCCCCACGCGGCGGCTAACCACTACATAACGGGTCTTACCACTACTAAAACTCTGAAATCATCTGAAAAGCATCACACGCTTGCTCCTCCACTCCACCGCCGCGCCGCTCTACCGATACGTCGCCACCAAACAGTTTTCATATACTACGTATAGAGTCAGAACAAACGCTTTTTTACACCGAAAGCACGGCTCTGATCGCTCTTGCCATATCGCCACAGAATAAATAAATATTAGTACAAGTACAGAAGTTTCAGTTAGCGAAAAAAATTATAAAAATAGCGACTCTTGCTGGGACACAACAAAGTGCAATTCAGCTCGCATTGGCGCTCAATGCCTATCGCGATATTCACCTAAACATTTGCGCTCTCTTCTAACGCGTAACTTTGTCGCTGTCTGGCGCGGAATGTTGCGCAAGGGTTGTCGACGTATCTAATAAAAAAAATGCGCGGGAAACGTGTTGCGCGAGCGCTCAGCCGTGCGTCCGACAACCGACTTGTTCCGTGGGAGTAACGGTCTAGCTGTAGGCTAATAACGTGCGACCTTGAGAGAGTGGTGATGCCCTGATGTCGTTCTTGTGGAAGTGTCATACTTTTGTCGCGGCACATCCCTATGTTGCCATAGCTATCATACACCTCATCTGCTTACGATGGACACAATGGTACCGTGCGGAAAAACCTCACTACTTACTTATTCTTTATCAAAGGTCGCCACTTCCTGCCGATATTCGCATACCGGTGCCGGTGACGCGAAACCATTAAATGTTCCACTAGCAAAAAGCGGTCAACACAGCTAAAAATATTGGCAGTCAAAGGAACTGCCGATAGAATTGAAAACTTTTAACTTAGAATTTGATAGCTCACTTTGGAAACTACGCGGGTGAAACCGGAAGGCGTGGTCATGAAAATGGCTATATAAAAATGCGTCAGCATTTCTAGATGATCAATGGGAAATGCTAACCCATTTGTATATGGCCAATGGCTATGCTCCCGAGTTTACCCGAAGATTTATCAAAATCTGTCTGTAATCTGTCGAAAAATCTGTCTTAGGTACGCGAAAAGAAATTATCGCTTCAAAAATTCCCTTCATAAACAACGGATAAAGTGGAGTGCACCTAGTAAAGGATCAAATACTTAGCTAAGTCACCAAACAAAACGTCTTCAAAACAGTTCTCAGCAGGAAATAGACACAGTAACTGTAAAATTGTATCGAATGCGACAATCTGAACGGAATAAACATCGGAGCACCTTCGATTCCTTTCGAATCAGGGCTCGAGGACTGCTGGAGATGACTTTTACTGTCGTCTATTGGCTATAAAGCACAGACCTCCGACTCAATATTGCCGACTTGGATACGGTACAATATTTAGCCGATCGCGATAATAATACAAATCTGCATATCCGTTTGCAGTTGTATAATAGGGTACAATCTTCAAAAAAACTAATTAGTGCGGCAGTTAGATTGCTAAAAATATTGTACACGTATTTTTTCTTTTGTTTCACAAACAAAAATTTACGAAGATCCAGCGCTTAGAAGTTTCGGGTGACGTCACTCGTGCCTACGATTTTTACACACGAGTGACGTCGCGACCCCCCACTCTCGAAGTTTGATGTTCTACTTCTTTGTCGATTTTTTATATTTTGAAAAAACAAAAAATACGTGTCCCATATTTTTCCATGATCTAGCTGACGGACTAATTAGAATAGTGTATTTTTGACCCAGTCCGGTACCCTATTGAAGCAAAAACTTTGTATACCTTTTTACGAAAAAAATCTGCATGAAAATTAAAAATTTGAGTGATGAGTACGAAGTTAGTACCCACACTTATAGTCCATATACAGAAAAAAAGATTACAATGCAAATATTTTAAAAAATATGCATAATATTACATATTACCATAAAAACACTTAAAAAATACTGGACACTACCATGCATTTTACATTACTCATTTTGATATTATACTCTTGTTTATTTCAATTGTGGTCGTGTTTTGGACACACCACTAGTTTAAATTATGTTACCGTATCATTGTTAATACCGTCAAATTATAAATTAACGCATGGTATTATAATCTCACGAGGTTAGTTTGTAATCTGAGGACGTTAAATTGTAATATGCCAGTTTTTACAATTTTACGGCGACATACATATATATATATATATGTATATTTATAGTTACAATAAGGTCTACTATAATAGAGGTAGAAAAAAATAATTGGCAGTCATAGGAACTGCCGATAGAAGTGAAAACGTATAACTTACTTTGGAATTTGAATTTGATAGCTTATTTTTGAAACTACACGGATGTAACCCGAGGGCGTGGCCTGGCAATCATGGCATGGCCATCTAGAAATGCGTCAGCATTTCCCATTGGCTCACGCATATCTAGATGGCCAGGCTACGCCCTTTCAACATTTCCCATTGGCTGACGCATTTCTAGATGGCCAATAGGCACGGTCCCGAGTTTACCCGAACATTTGTTATCATATCCGAGCGTGACGTTAGAATTCAATTCATACCCCACGAAATTCTATCTAGGCGCGAAAAATGAAGTTTTCACTTCAAAAAAAAACACATTAAATTAGGTCGAAATACATACATTTTTATATTTACAATTATATTTGTATTATTTAAAAAGTCATTTGCGACACAATAACATTGAAATAACGGTATTTAAACGGTGTTAAAGTACACTGTTACCAAAATTAAATTTGGTAATTTTTTGAATTTCCTAAGTAATGTTTTTTTTTTTAATCTAGCTTACAAGTTTGATCGCAATCGCTGCCTCTCATGGTATAGGTACGGTACGGTATTGCATACTCACTGTAACCCCTTTTAGCGCTCAGGTTTACGATTTCTGCTTTCGTTTTTGTAAGTTACTCGATTGAAAGGCTGTGAAATATTCACCGGTGTTTTTGTATTAGATCTCGAGTGATTTTTGTTGTTCGATAAAATTCCTTACGATTTATCGTCATCGTCGTCATTGGCAACTTTTTTTTTACTAGTACAGGTTCGCACTTGTCCACCATCTCGCCTGACGTTAAGCGACGATGCGATCTACGATGGAGCGTGCTCACCTAGCAGAAACCGATTACCTCTCGATTTGAAGACATTAAGATTGTAACTATAGCTGCCCGATTTGTGTTTGCTAGAACCACAGTAAAGTGGCCAGCCTGTAAATACTTTACACGATTAATTCTGTAGAATGTGCTGTGGAGCTACACAATCTCATTTTGTTCTTGTCTTTTCTAGTTGTATGTCTAGGAAATCTAGTTGCAAGTCGCTGCTCTACCATTTCTACGTTGTTGGTTTGCCCAAAATAAGTACGAAACGATTTGTGTCTTCCTTTCTTATTCGTACAGCTAAAGAGTGGAATAAACTGCCGGTGTACGGTTATTTACCCGCAAAGATCCCGTTCCCTTTGTTTTTTTTTCGGAATAAAAAGTAGCCTATGTGGGTGGGATGTGGGTGTTTCGTCATCCAGACCGGACATTTTCCTTTTTTCTAGGGCTACGAAACGCATAGTCATGGTAGAACTTACCGTACCGTGGGAAACTAATATACCTAAAGACCACGCGATGAAACAAAATAAGTATTACGACCTGCAAAATGAATTAACAAAAAATGGCTATGTAGTTAATTTATACGCTGTAGAAGTAGGAGCGAGAGGTATACCAGCAAAATCTCTCTATAACCTGCTTAAAGACCTTGGATTGTCCAGAAGTGCAGTAAGTTCTATACTAGAACGAGTATCTAAAGCTGCACTAGTAGGATCATATCGGATTTGGCTGGGCAGGGAGAGAAATACGAGTAGTGAAGGTGAGTGTTGACGTACGTCAATATAAGGGGCCCCTTTTAAACCTACTACCCGAGTCACAAGTCTTGGGGTCTATTCGATATTTCTCTCTCTGCCACACGATGGACCCGGCACCCGCACGGTGAATCCATGGAATGCTAAGAAGTACGTCCCGTCTCTCTCTTCCAGACTATAATCTACTTATTTGTGTTCCAAATTTTAGCCCGATCCGTTCATACGTTAGGACGTGATTGAGCAACAATCATCCAAATATCCAAACATCCATACATTGACATTTATAATATTATTACTAGCAGCGCCCCACGGTGTTACCCGCGAAGTTCCCGTTCCCGTTGTTCCCGTTGATTTTCCGGGATAAAAAGTAGCATTTGTGTTCTTCCGAACTATAATCTATCTGTGTTCCAAATTTCAGCCCGATCCGTTCATACGTTAGGACGTGATTGAGCAACACACATCCAAACATCCATACATTGACATTTATAATATTAGTAGGATAGTAGAGCATTATGGTGTGAGTGATTGAGACATGTGCCTGATGGTAAGCAAAATGCCTGCCAATAACAGCACGATGACACACAGCTATTGTAACATGTAGCATGAAGAGTCCAAATCATTACCTAGCACTGCACTGCACTCGTCACCCAGAGATATAAGGTGTTTTATCTCTACGTTCTATTTATTATAATTTCATTGGAAACATTGCCCTTCAAACAGAAACCCAATGTGAGTTAAAAAATTCACAGTTTTCACAGTAGTACAAGTATTCACAGTGAACACACACTACGCTTGTGCTTTCCCAAAAACGTTTCAGTGCTTTTGAGTATTATAATACTTTTTACAAAAGAAATGTTTTAAAACAAAGTTAAATAACGGTGCATCTATAAAACACGAGCCTGCAGCGTCCATTAGTGAGGCTCCTATGCCGTTGTCTAGTCATTATGTCGCGGAATAGCTCTCCTAAATTAAAAGTAGGATGAGAACGCACAGTAAGCGAAGGGCTAAGTCTTCGTAAATGCTAGAAAATATGTGTAAAATACGGTTTTCTTTAACGGCTGCTTGGGAACTATTATATCTGTCCCAACATTAGACTTTTTTATAGATAACTAGCGGCCCGTTCCGGCTTCGCTCGGATAATAACCTAGATACCAACTGCAGCGCCATTTGCCGGACTGGTTTGTGAATCTAAACCATCCATGGCAACCCTAAACTGTAATAATAAACAATAATGTTTATTTTTATAAAACAATTTTAGATTTGCCATAAGCTCCGGGAAATTTTAATCGAAATAGAGTGAAAAACATTTACAAAAAAGACGACAATTGATCAGTTATCGAACGGGATGAAAAATGATTAAATTACTAAAATGCTTATTAAAAAATAGGAGTTGGCGATAAAAAGGTAAAAAATTAGGGTAGTATGTATTTTAATGCCACATTATAAAAAAATAAAATACACATTTTTGCCCAAAAATTCAAAAAAAAATTGGGGTAAACAACCCTTATCCCTTAGGGGTATGAAAAATAGACAGTAGCCGATTCTCAAACCTACTGAATATGCATATAAAATTTGGTAAAAATCAGTAAAGCCGTTTCGGAGGACTAAGATAACTAACACTGTGACACGAGAATTTTATATTTAAGAAGATAGATAGAAATACTCTTAACTGATCATAAATATGCTAAAAAAATTACATAAATAGATATTCTAATAAAAAGTGAAACAAAGCTAGAACGTGAAAAGAAGTACCACACTTTTGTCAGTTATTCGACCACGAAGTATTTATGTGCAAACATCCGGTGTCTTCCGGTTTGAATGGCAATGTTTTCCGAGAAATTATAGGGCATGGAGATAAATCATCTTATAGATTTGGATAACAAGCGCAGTCCAGTCCTAGGTAATTTGGGTACTTCATGTTCCGATAGCTGCATGACACTCTGTTGTTATGAGCAAACGTGTTGCTTAACTTCAGGCACATGTCCTGCTCGTCTCGTCATTCTATGAAAAGTGTAAAGAAGATATGAGTTGTACAGTAGTGGTAGATACAGCGATTGACCTTATTTTTACAAATGTAGCGCGACAACTTACTTCCGCAAACTCAATAAATACGCTTCTGGCGGATCACTTAGCTGTACGTGGAGTAGTGAAATTTGCACATTCAACGCCAGCACAGCTCACTCGCCGCACGCGTGATTTCTCGCAGAATAACCGGGCAAATTTCGTTATGTCTATTGATAGTATAGATTGGTGCGAGGTAAGCGAGAGAAACAAAACCGCTCAAACATTTGCGGTGGCACTTATCAATATTTTAGCAAATAAGTACGATACTTGTTTCCCTACAAAACGAACTCCAAATAACAAACGTGACGCGTCGTGGGTTACGCCTGACATACTTAATCTAAAATCATTGTTGTTTGATATTTCGAAATTAGTTGACCAATTTCCTGAGGAAGAGAACTTAATAGCTATATTTGACGATCTCAACAGGAAATGCATTTCGACTTTGAGTATATCTAAGACAAATCATTATAGTAGTATAATACACGGAAGTACGAATCCATCCAAAGCTATGTGGGGAATCGTGAACACGGAGAGGGGGAAAAACAATACCCCTAGGTTGAACTGCTCCGAGATCGTTAAAGATTGTAATGGCAGTAAGTTTAGTTCGCCTAAAGATGCAGTAAATGCTATGAATGTTCGGTTTTTAAATGCAGCTGCTGCTTGTGGGGCACCTAAAGCTGATACTGCTACTGTATGTAAAATTTTAGTATCAACACGTCAAGCATCTGACCGTTCCCTCAGACTAACAAGTTTCTCGGCTGATGAGGTATTCCGCATAGTATCCTCCAAAATACCCCCAAAAAGTCGAAAGACATATACGGTGTGTCGATGGAGCTAATTAAACTAGCAATTTTGCCTCTAGCTCCGGTTCTCGCCACACTGTTTAGTAAGTGTCTTAAAGAAGGCTCGTACCTGTCGTCGCTGAAAATATCGAAAGTGTCTCCGATATTTAAAGGCAAGGGCAAAAGGGACGATATTGATGGATATAGACCAGTATCGATTATACCAGCAATAGCCAAAGTGTTCGAAAACGGCTTGAGTTCGCGATTAGTGGCCTACCTATCGGAAACCGAGGCGCTGTGTGAACAACAATACGCATACCGCGAAGGTAGGTCTACGATTTCTCTAACGCGTGAAGTGATACGTACTGTGTTGGCTGCCCGTGAACGTAAAGAGCAAGTAGCAGTCTTGTGCTGTGACTAATCGAAGGCCTTCGATGTCGCAGACCACGAGACCTTAGCTTTAAAGCTGAAACACTATGGCATAGCTGGGAAATCATACGAGGTGTTGACTGACATGTTACGAGACCGCTCTCAGGTAGTGGATGCTGGTGACGGCGATAATAAATCAGATCCGCTGCCTTCGTCTATGGGAGTACCGCAGGGTTCGTCAATTTAATATAATGTTCTCTCTCCTACTAAACGATCTCCCTGATGCCGTAAAGGGTGCAGGCATATTCATGTTTGCAGATGATGTGGCTGCCGTAGTAACAGCTCCTTCAATTGAGGAATTAGAAGAGAAATTAAATATTGTAATCATGGTTTAGAGCTAATGGTTTTATGTTAAATTCAAAAAAGACTCATTTCGTTCACTTTTGTCTGTCGGGCCATCATACAAAATCGCTTAAAGTTTCGCTAAGTGGTGTAAGGATTGAGCAAGTACAGAACACCACATTTTTGGGATTCGAGATTGATCGCAGCATGACGTGGGAACACCACATCGACAAGATGTGTGCTAAGGTCAGCAGTGCGTGCTTTGCGCTAAGACGAGTATCCCGAGTGGTGTCTGAGGAAGTGTCACGTGCGTGTTACTTCGCCACAGTGCATTCTCGGTTACAATACGGCGCCGAGCTATACGCGCGCGCTGCCGACTGGGAGCGTGTGTTCCGCGCCCAAAAACGTGCCGTACGTGCCATCGTTGGCGTATCGCAATGCACATCCGTCAGACCATATTTCAAAGAGCTTGGCATACTTACGTTACCTGCTATATTGATCTACCAGGTGGCTGTGTATGTCAGAAATAATGTAGAATCATACAATACGCGAGGAGAGAGACATTCTCGAAGCATACGTAACGCGGACAAGCTGGATGTCATATCACACTCTCTCACAAGGTCACGGAAGCTAACTCACATTATGGGACCTGAAGTTTATAACACTCTTCCCAAAATAGTTATATCTGCCCCAAGTTTCGGCAGCTTCAAAAACAAATTAAAGTGCTGGCTTATCGATCAAACTTTTTATAGTTACACCGAATTTTTAGAGAGTGATGGCAAAGTCCTATAAAAATATATACAAAAATTTGACATGGGTCAGTACAATTGTTAAAAAACATACTATACTCATATAATGCTTGACAGTTTTCTGTACAATAATTATTATAATACAGTAAAGTAGTCATTTCAAACTTTGAAAATGTATACAATTTGTATGCTCTTTCTATTGTTTTTATTTTTTATTTATTGACGTGTAAATTGTACATTTATGAATGAAGTACTTTGACTTTGACTTAGGACTCTTAGCAGAGTCCGCCTGGGGAAGTACCACACCTTTTCCAGTTATTCTACCGCCAAGCAGTAATGCGCAAACATTACTATGTTCCGGTTTGAAGGGCAATGTTTCCAGAGAAATTACAGGGCTTAGAGATATATTATCTTAGATCTCTGGGTGACGAGCGCAGTACAGTGCTAGGTAATGATTTGTGACTCTTCATGTTCCAATAGCTGCGTGTCCCTGTGCTGTTATGTGGCAGGCATGTTGGTTACCATCAGGCACATGTCCTGTTTCTCTCGTCACTCTTTATTTAAAATAAACTACAATAACACCACATCAGTTTTTAAGGCGTACTCGATTCAAAGACGCTGAAAGTGTTTATTGGGAAACGTAAATATATTAACTTAATGACAGTCTGTTTAAAGGTGTTAAGAACTAATTCAAAAGCATTAAAATAATAAAATCTACAAATATTTGAAATCTGAAAGGTTTAATGTTTGTTGCTCAATCACGTCAGAACGGCTGATAGGATCGGGTAGAAGTTTGAAGCGCAGTTAGATTATAGTCACGTGGCCTTCCAGGCCACGTGGTTCGACAGCGCAGTTCGTTCAATCGAACCGCGTGAACTTTTTTTCCCGGTGGTTTGACTTTAGAATCGCACCACGTGAACTACTGATACTTGGGACCTCGTTGTTCGACTCCATAGTCGAACCACGGTGACAAGTTCATCTGGTTCGATTCATCGAAGCACACTAATAATGTCACCTAGGCTACTTAATGGAAACCGGCACTGGAATGCATCAATCCATTACCAATGCATTCCAGTGTCGGTTTACATTATTCCAGTAAGCAATCCAGCGCTGGATTCGGTCGCTGGACTGGAATAATGTAAACGGGGTATTATATTGCGAAATATTGCAGGAAAGAGAACTACGCGAGGATTAATGCAAGGCACTGTTAGTCATAAAGTAGTATTTAAAATTGTTAAAATTGAAAGATTATAACAAAATGCTACATTTATAAAAAAAATAAAAATTGGTGGACAATTCACACACAACACCATCTGACCCCAAACTAAGCAAAGCTTGTATGATGGCGGCCAGATAGCTGATATAATACTTATATAGTTTTAATTACATACTTATTAAACATAGTAACACCCAAACACAATGCAAACATTTGAATTCATCGCACAAATATTTCCACTGGGTGGGAATCGAACCCACAACCCTCGGCTTCGCAGGCAGAGCAACTACCAACTAAGCCACGAGGCCAGTCAAAATGTAAAACAAAACTTCAATTTCAATACTTTTTACAAAGTATTGTTTAACATTATATCTGGTAATTGCTTAAAATCTCTTTTTACCTTAAAGTAGCATTTCAATAATAAATTATGAAATTATACAAAAAACCTTTTGAAACATATCTACTTTAATGTGTACTAAGCTTAATAACAGTTTTCACGGAAGATGCACGTCGTGTGGGCCATTATGTTAGTGTATAAACAAACTTAAAAAAAGATTTGAAGCTATTATTGTAAAAAATATGGCGTATAAAAATGTTGTGCCGAACTCAGCGAAAATATACAGCAAGTTTTAACTGTTACTTTTAACACAACTATGGATATAATTCAGTCTTATGCAGATTTGTTGTAAACAGAAATGAATAGATATAAAGAATGTATGTGTACGCAAGAAATTAATAAATAAATAATAATACATAAATAAATATTTGTAGACAATTCACACATAAGACCATTTGACCCCAAACTAAGCAAAACTTGTACTATGGCGGCCAGATAGCTGATATAATACTTCTTTTTATTCCTCTTTTTAAGAAGTCTAAATTCATCCATAGAAAAGATAATGTTATTTACAACGCGAGAAGTATTAACCTTTAACCTAAAGTTAGTTACAATGTTAATTAAAGTTTGCCTAGCTAACTTCAAGGTTAGTCCAGTACAAGTACGCAAAAAAAAAACATTAAATTATGTAGTTTGGGGACTATAAAGGATCGATAGGGGGGTACATTCTGAGCATATGTTTCAATTTGAGGGATTCTGGCGAGGTCAGCTCAAGGTCATTTCGATGAAAACGCGTTTAATTTGATATCTCGAGAACTTTTAGTGTTAGGCAAAAAATTATGGGGACCTTTTCCCTTTTAAATTAAATTTACTAACTTTTATAGTAAATACTTTTCTTTTTTTCATCAATATTTTTCAAGTTATTGCTTCCGAAAGGCAAAAATTTTACTTTTTTTCCTCCCTTTCGCCATTTTCTCCCCAACCGTTCAATTTTATGAAACTTTAACCATAATCAAGTGTAGATCTTTTAATAGTGAATAACATTTTCCTTGAACTTTATTCTGTAATTACAATCAATACCTTCAGAGTTATGTTAATTTACCTAGCGAAATCCGCGCCACTGCGATACCTCCGCGACACTGCGACTTAGGGGTAGCTAACAAACTACGACTACTCTACTGTAGAAAAATATAGTATAGTCACAGGGACTGCCGATAGAAGTGAAAAGTTAAAACTCAGAATTTGACAACGCACTTTGGAAAATACGCGGGTGAAACTGGAGGGCGTGGCCATGAACACTGTCATCTAGAAATTAGTCAGCGTGGCCACGGCCAATGGCCATGATCTCGAGCTTACTCAAAGATTTGTTTCGTTTACTAACGTGACGCTTGAGTTCAATTTACAGCCCACGAAAGATCTGTCTGTGGTACGACAAACTAAGTTTTCACTTCAAAAACTGTCATACATTTAAGGGCGTACCCCGAGCAAATGACCTTGAGTATTTTTTACCTTATCGCACACCGCAAGAAAAAGCAAGAGAGAAACAGTAGGATTTGTCGCTGTTTTACGCTCAAATTTTAGAATAAACTCTTTATAAAATCAGATTTTGGTCTTTTGAAAAAAATAAAACTACCAAAATGTTCGTAATGGAGTTGTCTATCCGTTGGTGTAAGTATAAAATCAAAATAATGGACGATTTTCGAGGAGATGCATGACAACTACAATTATTTAATTTTTTCATGGTTTCGTTGTGAGGCGATTATTTAAACAATAAGTTCATTAACAAAAAAATAAAACTACCATTTTGAAGCCAAGAAGTTGTAGAAATTTAATGTATTTTTTACCAGTTTATATTTGTTGTGGCTAATGAGTAGATAGCTCTTAAAACTGGACAAAAACTCGTTTTGCTGGGGGACGCACCTTAACACGATCGTCCGTTGCTCCGCCGCCGCTACGCAGCTCTAATAGTGTGTCAATGACGCGAACTTATATTTTACATGCCACTTATACAAAATGGCCTCAAAGTGTCTAATATAAAGAAGTTTTCACTTTAAGAAGTGTAGATAGGTGTAAAAGAATGACGCTGCACGCCGTTAATGATTATATCAAACTGTTTCCGGTTCGGAGGGCAAAGTTTGTCCAGTTCTAACAGAATGGGACGATCACTTTGAATGCGTGACTAAGTTTTGAAGTGAAAACTTCTTTTAGCGCACCACAGATAGATTTTTCTTGGGCTGTAAATTGAGATCAAGCGTCACGTTCGTAAATGAAAGAAATTTTTAAGTAAACTCGGGACCATGGCCATTGGCCGTGGCAATGCCGACGCATTTCTAGATGACCATGGTCTTGGCCACGCCCTCCGGTTTCACCCACGTAGTTGTAGTTCTCGTTTCCTTTATTTTTTCACAACGAAAAGTAACCTATATGTGTTATTCTGGACTGTACTCTGCCTTCCAAATTTCAACTCGATCCGTTAAGACGTTTGGACGTGATTGAGCAACAAAGAACGATGAGCTCGGACGTTATTGGGAAAATAATGGGAACAGGAATAACGTGGGTAAAACCACGGGGCGCTGCTTGTATTTTATTTATACAATGTAATATATATAATAAATAATAAATTCATTTTAAATAGGACGGATTAGTCAATTCTATAAAAAGGTAGCGTAAAATATCGTTCGAAATAGTTAATGCGGCGTGTAACATGGCTAAATTCAGTATGAAATTGATTGTCGAGACAAAGGCTTGCAAACTGGATTGATTAGTCCTGTGTTTTCAGACACGTGTACACTTTGTCAAAGTTACGGCTGGTCTAGTCGGGAACGGGGAACTTATACATAGTATCATATGTATGAGTGGTACTGACATGGGGTGCGTGGCTCGGGAACCTCCACGTGGTACACTCTGGGTATTACACAACAACTTGCCTCGGTGGCATCTTGTTGTGTAATGGAAAACCCCGGCCAGGGAAAGATCTTTTACTCGCGCTCCTCTCCCTGTACAGCAGTGCGTGTAACGGCTGGGAGAAGACTTAAGGGAGGACTTAAGAAGAGGTAAGGGAGAAGACTTGGAAAAGCTACTTGACTGACATATCAGCCAAGTAAAATTCCCGAGTCTTCCAGGTGAGGGTCCTCCACGAGCACTCTGATTAGCAGAGTGCTTAGTGGAAGACCGTGTTGTGGCCATAGAGGCGGAACCGCGGCTGTCCCTAGCGCGCACCCACTCTCTTTTCGATGACATGTTTGTAATGCCACTAACGTTAAAATCGTTAGCCTCGGTTCAGGAAAAAGCCAACATCCAGCAGTACTGACACTATCAATGAAGTTCGCTCATTTTCTATGGATCTGATTTCAGATTTTTGTTGCTATTTCAAAAACCGCTACAACGATTTTCATACATTTTATGTATGTTGGATTATGGGACGACCTCTTAATGATTTGACAAAAAAATAATCGTCAAAATCGATTCAGGCTCGGCGAAGCTATCGCGTAAACATACATACAAAAAACCTGCAACCAAATTGAGAACCTTGGATTTTTGAAGTCGGTTAAAAGGGTTTAAAAAGGTGTTATTCTATACCTACATAGTCCTACTAGTATTATAAATTGGTTATGCGCTATTACGGACTAATCTGTGTTCCAAATTTCGACATAATGGGTTCAGATGTTCTCACACGATTGAACAACAAACATCAAAACTGACATTAGTGCTATTATCTTATATATAAAATTCTCGTGTCACAGTGTTTGTTTCCTTACTCCTCCGAAACGGCTTTACTGATTTTAACCAATATTTATATGCATATTCAGTAGGTCTGAGAATCGGCTACTAGCTATTTTTCATACCTTTATTTATATGGCAAAACAACGTTTGCGGGGTCAGCTAGTTTTCATATGTATTAGTGACATATTATGTATTAGTAGCATATCGTGTCGTGTACCTATAAAGGCCGATTTAAACTGAACGAACATAGAGCTAAAGCTGGAACAAGAGCATTCTTTCTCGATCTTTTAGTGTAAACGAAAGATCGTTCTTAGCGTTTTCCATATTATATGTTCCATAGAATCTTTGCGAACCCAAACAAAACAACGAAAGAATGCTCTACGTTTGTTTACACCAAATGAATTTGATACAGTGGGGATAGAATGAGCATTCGCTCGTCTGATGTAAATCGGCCTTAAGAAGCATACTATGTTGCTACAAAAATCACGTTGTGATAATAAAAAGTATATTACGTAATAACTATTCGTTATAATATCGTAAACTTGTGACAGAATATAATTATTTTTATTATAATATAATAATTCGTCTTAGTTTGTTATGATCAGTTCGGGTAGTTACAGTTGATGTTATTAAATTGGTAATTCGCTCTGCTACTTGGTCAGTCTACATTGCTAGTTTATCGAGTCAAGTTGTCAACAGTTCTTTGAAAATTTGTTTGAATGATTATTTTATATTTCGATCATTTAAACTGACATGAAGCTTGTAGTTTGTGTGTTTTGTTCATTAGTGACCGCTTTTAACGTTTCTGGATGGATTTTTAAAGGTATGTGTTGCCATATTTTTAAATTATTTTTGTTGTTTATTTTAATTTTGAGTTATTCATAGCCTACGATATTATATAATAATTGTGTAAGTATATTTTAAAATGAATAAAAACCTATAATATCCTACTAAAAACGCCCAATTATTATAATAGGGTAATTAGAGCCCCAAAAAGAAGTGGACTGTAATTGGTTATAAAATGCTGTGTTAATTGAAAATAAATGGTGCTACGTACAAAACAAATACAACAAGATATAAAAAGAAAATAAACTGGGAGCAATACTCACTTCCGTGACTTGTTCTGCTCTTTCTTCTCCAGGCCTGGGATATCGAAGAGAGGCGTGCGGACTTAGTGTCTCGCACGGTTACTACAAAACGTTTCACAGCACTACAACACAGCACAGCACACAATTCTTACTAACACAAACATGAAAGCGTTTCACATAGATACGGTATTTGCGATCAGAACTCAATGTACAATCTATTATTTTGAGCACGACGTAAATACACCTCAGCTTCGCTCGTATAGCCGAAGGCGGTCACACTGACTACGTCACGACGTTACCCACGCTTCATCGATCATTGTGGGTAGATTTGACACAGCCACATAGTGTTGCATGAGGGTAGATGAAAGGAGAATGGGAATGCACCGTGTAATTAAACAAAATCATCGCCAATCATAATCTGGCGTAACCGCGTACTAATATCTAAAAACAATGTACAAAATACAATGTGCACATACATTATAATTATTAGCTATCTGGTCACCACAATACAAGCTTTGCTTAGTTTGGGGTCAAATGGTGTTTGTTGTGTGTGAATTGTCCACCAATGTTTATTTAGGTATTTTTTACAATAAAACCATTTCTAGTTTCAGAATAATCTTTTTCTTATTTTCGTATAATATTATGCCATCGTTATTTATAATCGCTTAATCGAAAGCGAATATAAAAATCTATATTTATAAAAATCAATGCCACTTTTCGTTGTTATTGAAATCCTCCTAAACGGTTGGACCGATTTGAATGATTTTTTTTGTATACGTTTGGGTAGGGCCCTGAAAGGTTAAGATTTACAAATCAGCCCGGCAGATGGCGCTGCAGTTGATATCTAGGCTATTATTCGAACGAAGCCGGAACGGGCCACTAGTATTTTATATATTGCGTTGATTTAGCAAACGACCGATCTTAATTTAAAAAAAAACGTACACACTTAACTAATTATTTACTAGTGGTTTTACCCCCGTTGCCCTGCATTAAAAGATATAAGATACCCCGAGATAAAAAGTTATAAACTTTTATCTCGGGAAAGTAGGTACTGGGAACGAAAACTACGCGGGTGCAATCGAGGTTCGTTGTTAGCTTACAGTATTAGTGCGATTCATGAAGGTAGAATATTAGTAGAAATTGTGAAGTAAATAAAAATATCATCGTATTATCAATTGAGTAAAAGTAAACCAATTGAATCAATGTAAGAATTTATATTGACAACTGTTCGATCTTTCCCATACATTGTCCACCAATATTTATTTATTTATTTATATTTATATATATTTATTTATATACAAAATTTCACAAAGGAATGCTCCTCAACGGCTTAGCTCCATCTACTTATAGCGCCAACCCCTCTAAAACTCTTTTGAGATGGCGGGTAGAAGTGAATGGTATCCCACCGACGCCCTCTACACTAAATGACACATATTTAAACTCAAATCCCAGTATTAAATATAATACTATAGTGAAATATACGGTAAACAAAACAGAGGTGATAACATGGCCCTCCTGCGCACGCTGCCAACCTTGGCAGTGTCACAGTCTGGTGTAGTTGCTGTGAACAAAATACACAATTTATTCCTTTTATCAAAGTTAATTTTACTCTTCCAGTATTATCCACTTAAGATGAGTAACTTTCCCAAGCAGTTGCGCTATCACATTGTCGCAACTCAAGGTACGTCATTACATTACCACATTATCCATAAATCAACTTAAGATGAGTAATGAATAGCTTTCCCAAGCAGTTGCGCTGTCTCATTGTCGCAACTCGAGGTACGTCACTACATTACCCACATTCTCCATAAATCTCAAACATACACCTTTCCCTAGCTGCCGCCTGGTAACTCTAGATACGCGGCATTAAAGTCATAGTCAAAGTCAAAGTTCATTATGTTCACTCTTAATGCTTTCTCTAGCAGTTAAACTCTTAGGCAGATACTAGGTACGTCAGTTTATGTCCAAGGTATTACGGTTTCACACTAACGCTTACTTTGTCAATGGATCGAAGCCAGTGCACTTCACTACGTTATTCAAACATTAACTCATCAGCAATCAATCGTAATACCTGACAACATCCTAAAGCCATTGCACTGCTCGATTGGGTTTGACTTTCAATTACATATATCTCCAAGTCTACTAATCGTACCTATTCAAGGTTTCATATTTTTCTCACATATTTATGGCCTTCTATGTAGTTTTTTTAAACGCTCCCAAGTGATATTTATAGCAAATTAAACGGTCTCATTTTTTTAAACAATACCAAAACAATTCATTGGTAACGTACATAGCTCGGCATCATCTGACTAAAATCTTTCTAATTTCAACCATAAGGGTATCTTATAACTGCACTGAATATAACCACTTTGTAACCCAACTACGGTAACCAAATTCAAATCAAAGATGTAACACTTTCTATTACTGTATTATGTTTTAAAATGCATGACCTTTTTCAAACAGTTTCCCTGAAAGATATTTAAACCAATATCCAACTGATTTACACTTTTTATCTATGGTTGCTGTGCCTCGCAACAACTCTTCCACAAAATAAGCTACTTCTCATAAAGTTTCATAAAACAGTATCCACAAACTTTAAAAAAAAACCGAAGGTGTTTCATTCTACGAAATGGTCTGATTGCAGTTCCCGGAATTGAAGGTTTTTTTTACAGTACCCCCTAACGAGATAATAATTAATAGTTTTAACTTGTCGGTGATATGTAAATTTTTTATTTGAAATGCAAAACAAGGTTAAAACAATTTTTAAAATCGTTTCTTCAAAGTAAATCGTAATATAAAACTGTTGCTTACTCACGTATACATTACGCACTTACTGAAACCACTGATCCAAGAATAACATTTTTAACTAACTGCGGGCGACGCTTGCTTTTCCGATTATTTCTCATCACCGTTGTGATTTCCAGGCGTGGTGTTCATAGCACTTTTGATATTATCAATTGAGTAAAAGTAAACCAATTTAATAAATGTAAGAATTTATATTGACAACTGTTCGATCTTACCCATATAAAATTTCACAAAGGAATGCTCTTCAACGGCTTAGCTCCATCTACTTAAAGCCCCAACCCCTCTAAAACTCTTTTGAGATGGCGGGTAGAAGTGGATGGTATCCCACCGGCGCCCTCTACACTAAATTTTATCAGTCATACCCATTCCTTTAAATAATCAGATACTTGTTCTTTTATATGACACATATTTAGACTCAAATCTCAGTATTAAAAATCATACTACAGTGAAATATACTACAAACAAATACAAGTGACACCATGTTGATTTTCCACAAAAAAAGCTAGACTAGAAAATAAGTTTGACTAACAGCAGTAATTGTATCAATACTGAGAAAGCTCGGTATGTCTCCCCGTGATTAGAAACTTTTTCAATTTCCGCCAATTGTCTGTTTTCTGTGAACATGGAGCATAGAACTCTATCGAAATAGAGGGAACTCGAACAAACACTAAACCTCGGTAAACAACCCGTAACTGAGAACACCAATTAACTATACTTAGAATAGAATAATCTGCCATAGGTACAAAAATTTGGATATAAATTCAATGAAAGACAAACATTTTACTTGAATCAAAAATTTATGTAAACGTGCTTTATCTAGGCAGGTTGATAATTACTATCAGAACAAAGGCTATTAATCCAATTTATTATCCATTGCAGTCACTTATTTGCATTTTCCATTTAATGCTATTTTAATAATAATTGAGTACCTGGAAACACGTAATAAATTATAACGACAGTTTCATTGTTCAATAATTCCAATTGTTTGACAGAATTGTCAAACGATTTCTCACTCTTTAAATAAAGATTTGTTGATACGCAACTGGTTAATTTTTGGTAAGCCTACTCCATTGTAGACCATCCATCGGGACAGGCAATAGTCTAGTGCAAATCTAAGTACCTATTAGTAATAAAACATAGGCAGGTCTTTACCAGTTATAGAGACGTTTCAGGTTCTTAATAAAAATGAAAATAATATCCTCGATATTATTCCATCTCTTTTTCGATACAAATTAACCATGATCGTCACGACGTCAACGTCGTTCATGACGCGATAATTTACATCGAAAGAGAGAATATGAAAATAGTAAAAAAAACTTTCTGTTCTACGTTATAACCACTAAATTGCAAAAACTGTTCCAAATGTGCTCAAACGATCGCAGGTCCTTAGATGGTAGCCAAAAAATACCCCGTTTACATGATTCAATACCCCGTTTACATGATTCCAGTCCAGCGACCGAATCCAGCGCTGGATTGCTTACTGGAATAATGGAAACCGGCACTGGAATGGATCAATCCAGTGCTAATGCATTCCAGTGCCGGTTTACATTATTCCAGTAAGCAATCCAGCGCTGGATTCGGTCTCTGGACTGGAATCATGTAAACGGGGTATTATAATAAAAAAATAGTAGTTTTACAGGCTAATTCCACAAAGGAACTTTACTTTCACTAATTTGTTGTAGTCTACATTTCTAAATTAAAAGTTTTCACTTTCATCGATAGTTCCTATGTTAATCTCTTTTTTTTTTTTTGTTTAAAAAACGTACAATAAATTACCGCCAGCACCTGGTCAGAGCCCAAGCTACTGGGGTTTACTGGGTTAACAGATGATTAAATCTTTAGTCTATATTCCACTTGGAATTGTAGTTATTATGTAAAACACTGTTATGTAGAACATTTTAATGTAAAATATAAAAACTGACGTACAATTATTTTTTTAATGCGAAAGTTCGTATGTATGTTTAGTTGTTTTTATTATTTCAAGCAAAACCAATCTCAAAAGGGATCTCGGTCAAATTAGCCACATAGAAATTTATTTGGAATAACAACATAACATATATGTCGGAATCGAGTCGCAATCGAGTTACAATCGAGTCGTGTCCGGGACGCAAGCGCCACCTGTCGGCGTTCGATGAGTCAACATTCCCCCGGCCGAGCGGAGCGCACAAGACTTCTTGTGCGGCGGTCGGCCAGAGCGGTTGAGCTTGAATCATCGCGCGTTCTACGATACGTACTTTGCTATGCAACCTACTTTTACCTTTACTTAATAAATCCAATTGTGTTTGCGAGTTTTCATCCAACACTACCCATCGACTACGCCCACAGCAGAAGGATGCGACTAATGATGATGATGGCGAGACTTTGTCCGCCGACATAATTATATATTATGCTAATTTTTGCCCAACAAATAAAATATACCGATACCGGTGTGAAACCTCGGAGTGCTTCTAGTGTAAAATATTAGTAACTATTATATCTCTTGGATTTATATATAAAAATAAAATTTCACTTGCTTTTTAAAAATCTTCCGCAAAAAATCTATTAACGAAATTTGGCTGACAATAAAAATTACCGAAGTTCCAAGGCACGTCCGACCCTATAAAATGTATCATTCGCGAGGTTAATTTATGGCTTTCATTTTACAAAATTGCTAACCAGTTGGTATTCGTAATAGATATTTTATGGCGGATATATTCATTTCACGTAACTTGGTGCAGGCGACAATGTATATAATGTAATTTTATATTTCATTTTTGTTTTGAAACCATATAGGCTTTGTGTGGGTTTTTCCCCATACAGTTTTAATTAATTCAAGTCGAGAGTGAATTAGCATTTTTTAGTCACCATGTTTATTGTATCTTTTAGACGCCAGAAACAAAATGTATAGTGCTTATTTCAGGTATCGGTATTAACATGATATTTTAAATATTCTCACATTTTATTGTTAGGTATTTTATTAAGAACTGTCAGTTTTTAGGTAGGTCAATAGAGAACAATAGAAGCTAAAGGTTGGGTTACAAAGAAAAGTGCGTGATTTTCTTTATATTTACTGCTAAATAAAATGTTTTATATCTAGATGATTGAACTTACAACTTTTATGGTTTTCACATTTGCTGATTTGTTTTTGGTAGGATATAAATTTTAGAAGAAAAAAAAAACTTTCTAAAAAGAAGCCATGAATTGCCTAGAACGTTCGATTTTACGATAACGACGTCGCAGGTTCGAATACCACCTGCATCTGAATATCCTTCCAAGTACTATAGACAATTTTGACTTGTACAATTTTACAAACTATAAGTCTATGTACAATTTTGTCATTCTCATTGACTTTGTTCGTGATGGAAAATATCGTAAGAAAACTAACGTCGAATACATGTTTCGCCCTCCAAACTGCACTTGAACAGCGTGGTAAATTATGGCCTTGTGAAAAAAGGCCTAGAAGCCCAGTAGTAATGGAAATGTCCCCATTGAGTGTATCATTTGTACTATGCTGCTATTTAGTATGATTTCAAATTTGTTAGACAATTGTCCAAACCGAAAGAAGTTTGGACAAATTTGCCAGTTTCTAAATACAGCTGAATACCTAGTTCGTTTCTCTGAAGTTTTTCATTTAATTGAAGAGTTCTTTTTATAACTCTATCTACTCTAGAACTATCTACCCAACTTGAAAAAAGGTAATGAAATAACGTAGTCAATTTACAGGAGAGGACCATGTTACGCTCCATAACATCTTAATAAAAATAAAAATGCTCAAAGAAGTCGAAAGTGAAAGGTTCAAACAAAATTAAGTGACAAGATGACCACTCGGAACCGAGTATTTCCGAGATGAGCCGAAGTCCCATCTTGTGCTAATCTGATCATCGTTAATCTGCCGAGAGATCACGTTTATTGGAAATCATAGTTCAAATTCCAGTCTTTATTTACCACTAAATAGCGAAGTGCGAAGTTGGCGAGTTTGCGGGGCGCGGGGGGAACGTATATTTCATACATTTGTAAACTCGAACTCACACAAGAGCTACAAACCTCTGTTTGTACTTAGACAAATGATACAGACCTAAACAAAACATGTACACATCTACGAAACGCGGTTGACTTGCGGTTGAGCAATTTTTTTCTTTTAACTGTAATATTTTCGCACTTGACCACCATCTGACTTACCTCGTGGCTTAGTTGCCTGCGAAGCCGAGGGTTGTGGGTTCGATTCCCACCCAGTGCCCAGTAAGGGCACGAAAGGGGTATGTTAGAACTAGGCTTGTCCCCTTAGAATAGCTGGTCTGAGGTATTCAGCTAAGTCGTCATTTATGGCACTAAACACAAAAAAATATTATTTTTTTGAAAAAAAAAAAAAAAAAATTTTGCAAAAAAAAATTAATACACCTGTTGTTATACCCACGTAGTTATAATCTACTATCTAATAATTGTTTCTCGATGAAACACCAAACATTAAATTCTATACCCTCTGGATTTCTAGCGAGATAGACGTGTCTGTGTCACTTAAGAATAACTGATAATATTTTCAAACATACGTATATCAAAACCAAAAAATAGGACTGCATAAATTACAAGGAAGTGTATCAATTGTGGAAGTGCGATCTCTTTCGAAGCTGCCAACCTGGTACAACACCCCACCACTAATCTATCAGTAAGTCCTCCCATCACAATCAGTTCAACAACTACAAATCAGGATACAGCTCCGTTTGGTATTCAACCAAGGCGGCTGTGATTGGTGAAGCATCGAGCTAAAATCACGCACACAGTCACGAAAACACGCCTTCGCAGAGCCCTGTTTACACGGGCCGGTTGCACACACTGACATTTTTGAAACACGAGCGCACGTCTAAATCGATCCGCGATTCTAGTAAGCTACTGGAAATAGGCCTACCCTTCCCGTATAAGTTGGGAAAAAAATAATGGAAAATTATCTACGTTCTACACCATCTACGGACAATAATTCCAGACACAGGAACAACTCAGACCCTTCAATAGCTAACATGATGGGACAGGGTACAGGTTCTAAAGCCAGGGCTACAAAAAAAACAAACAGAACGGATTGCGACGATTCTGACGACTCCACTAGGAAAAAGATGCGATCTGGAAACAATGAACTCGAAACATTTAAAAATGAAATCCAAGATATGCTCACGTCTATGTTTGAAACTTTCTCTGATAAGCAAAACGAGAGAATGATGTCTTTAGAGAGACAGATAAGGGAAGTCAAAGGTCATACATCGGTTATTGTAGATTTGGAGAAATCGATGAGCTTCTTGTCGGATCAGCTAACAGATATGCAGAATAAAATTAGTACAATGGAGGAAGACAGAAAGGAAATTGCTAGACAGATGATTAGTTTGGAGGATAAAGTTGAGGACATTGATAGACTTGCGAGAAAAACTTGTATCGAAGTTCGAGGTGTTCCGAAAAAGCACGGTGAAAAAAAGGATGACCTGTTTTCTATGTTGGAGAATTTGCTTACTACACTACGCATTGAGTACTCGCCTACGGATATCCGTGATGTGTATCGTATACCAAGTAAAAATAATAGTGTTGTCTCAACAATAGTGGCTGAATTCTCCACCACATTAATTAAAGGAACGGTACTGAGCAAAGCGAGAACATTTAACTTAAAAAATAATTCCTCCAATCTGTCCACACAACACCTAGGGCTGGATGGAGCCTCATCGACACTGTTTACGTCTGAATACCTTACGCCTAAATCGCGATATATATACTACTTGGCCCGTAAACTAGCAAAAAATGAAAAATACGCGTACTGTTGGACAACAAACGGACTGATCTACTTGCGGAAGAGCGAAGGAATGCCACACATTCTTATCAAAACTGAGGCTCAATTGGAAAGCCTAAAGAAAACCAATTGACTGACTCCCTGTTATTTAATGTTTGCCTTCTATAGTTCTGTTTTTATAATTTCTATTTCAACATTAAATTTTAGGTTAAAAACACACTATCGTGTCGATGGGAACGTATTCATGAACTATTGTAATTGTCAGGTTTTGTTTTTCTATTTTGCACTTTGTAAATCAGTTATCTCAAGGTTTACCGACACAGAGTATTACAGCTCTCGAGCAGTTAAAATTCTATTGTATCCCCTAAAAACTTACACAAACAAATCAGCTCGTCAGAACTTGACATGCAATCGCGGTGCAATTCATTATATTATTATTTTGCATTGTTATGTGAATTACTTTCTTTCACAGCAAGTAAATATAACGTACCTGTGTCGCATTGTGGGCAAATCGCTGGGTTATACAGGCTGTAAGGCGGGCTGGCCCAGAACCATCACGATCGGCCCATTTTGGATAGCTTATACACACAAACGATCACTATTATTCCACTATAACACCATAACCATTTCACATCCAAAATATACACTTACGAGTGACACGGGCTATGAACACGTAAATCCGCCTAGCCGGCGATTGGAAATACACTGTCTCACTCAAATATTATGCACAAACATATTTAAACAGTATTTAGTACGCACTACAACTTTGAAAAATACACAATTACTTTATTACCTAAAACATGCGCATATTTTTACGTCCGTTCCGAACCTGGTTTATCGCAAACTAACAAGATGCACATTTCGTCATAGTGTAGGCCTATTTTTTATTGCCCCTCAGGTAAAGAATATAGGTAAGGTATGCTATCGGTCGGCTATATTACACGGGATCCGTCATACCTACACAAATAATAACGACAAAAACATTGAGATCAGTGTATCAAACGTAAGTCGGTGTAAACAAACGATGTTTACAAAATGGTTTCAAATACGAATATTAATTACTTTAAATTACGGCTTAACAAATTTAAATGAACTCATATACTTGTCTATAAAATTCACTTCCCTCGGAATAAACTGCAAAATTATAATTGGCAATCCGGAATCCAGTCATTTATATTTCCAACCCGAATTACAAATTTATTATTTAGTTAAGTACATACAGTACACTTATCATGAGTTGGACTTGCGTCACAAAATTAACTTGAAATTAATAACCACTCCCTCAACATATGACTCAAATTCATATTCACGAAAAAAAACAGATAAATGTGAGTACACTACTATCATGTTTATTATGTATGTACTTTGCAGTGGAATGACAACAGATGTGATTGTGATTTCACTGTTTGAATGTATGGTGTGCTCGACCAGCACCCGCCTGTTTATATCGGTACATGTACATTTCTGCCTATCAGTTTCACCCTACAAGCATTATATGAAAGATAGTCATAATATTTCTTCTGCAGTTTCATTGAAAAATATTGATAAAATAAAACGACCCGTACGGTTACAGTTGTATTCCATTCAATTAAGTATAAGGCGGTATGGATTTTTTTTAATGAAATTGCATACAGTCTGCTATGTGATGTTGCATATATATAGATGTCTGTCAGTAAATTATACATTACAATTGCAAGCTATTACTATGAGCTATTACTATAATACGCAATTTAATCACCGCACGCTGTTGTGGCACAGTGCGAGGGGCGGCCTATTGCGCGAGCGAGAGGTCGGGGGTTCGAGCCCCGCCTGCAGCGCGGGGTGGTACTGTTTCAGGTGCGAATGTTCAAGTGGGTTATTACCATTGGCCCTGAAGGTGACTGAAAGCGTCGTGAGCATACTGACATGCTCTGTGAAGGACATCTTGCGAGGGCACCTTTATTTCTCTTTATATTGTGATCTATTAGTGATAAATTGTGGACTCGATACTCTCATTGTAGGAGAGGGTCCCGAATCCCTGCCGTGGGAACATTCCTGGAATAAACTGATACAATGGTACTCTAAATGCACGTTTAAGTACATAATTATTACTTGTCGCTTTCTACTATCCACGGTCAATTCAATTTTTGCCAAACGCGCATGTGTTTTGAACATAGTATACTCACAAATATTCAATATACTTTTACCAAATTACATACAGGTATTGTTAAAGCATTGCACACATCTGCACACATACGGAACTAATTGTACACACAGTGCTGCCCAACATCGCTTTTATCAAATTACTCTGGCTATTGGACCCCAAAATTTGGATGTAATGGATCTGTTGTTATTGCACTATTTTATGGCAGAGAAATGTAAAGAGACATTTTTGAGGTATATAGTTAACTGTACTATCTTTCTGGGTGTCAATGTGGACTTAATTAGTTACTGGCATCTTCTAATCACACGGCTAACATTTAAGTACATTTATGGATCTGACTACCTGAAGTGTGCACTATTTTGTGACACTATGTGCACATGCAACATCTGCGCATTGTATGTAGCTCGCTACCTGCCTAACAGAATAGTGCCAAAGCACAGACTTTTATGTACAATATTACCAAGTAACCACATATTGCACCATTTAACACACTCAATGCGTCACGTTCACTATGTATGTTATACTGTGTTGCATTTTTGTTGTTATGCGCTGCGTATAGGTCAATTAAAATTATTAGCAAATGATAGTGTTCATGTGCGACTGCTAGGGGTGAATAGCTCTGTTGTAAATCACACAAGTGTCCAAATACTCTCAAATACGCCCAAAATTTACATGGGTGTTTGTATGTTTCTACATTTGCAATTATTTCGCGTTTTAAACTCTGGATTTTTTTTGAGAGCTGGAGTAAATATTGTGGTTGTTTTGGCATCTGTGACATCTATCGTATCTAAATATGAATAGTAACGCTTATATTAGTGATGAACTTGAAAAGTCAACAAAGGTGGAGTGCCACTTAATTAGTGACTCACGTGACTGCCAAAGTGTTCTAAGACGTAACACACCAAACGATTCTTCCCTTATAGTTGTAACAATAAACATTAGAAGTATAAACTGCAACTTCGACTGTTTTGTGGCATTCATGTCGAACTGTGATGTAGTGGCCGATGTTTATGTACTTACGGAATGTTGGACAAATGCACATAATTCTCCGCCTGCCTTAGATGGCTACAACATGTTCTGGTCACAAAACTTCATAAATCAAAATGACGGAGTAGTCGCTTATGTCAGGCAAGAACTTGAGGTATCGGCATATGAACCTTTGTGCTTGGAAGGTAACTGTCTTATTTTGAATGTTTCACCGGACTATACTATTTTGTGTACATACCGTCCGCCTAGTTTTAATAATGAAATTAATTATCTCAACTCTCTAGATGAGATACTTAGTGGTATAACAAATGATAATGTTATTTTGACGGGTGACGTCAACATAAACACTTTGGCAAGCAGCCCTTCTAAATCAGCCCAGGTCTACCTAAATATGATGGCCCACCATGGTCTTATACAAGGCGTAACCCATCCGACCCGTAACGAAACCTGCCTCGATCACTTCATGGTGAAATGTTTAGGTTTGTGGAATACGGCTGTGTTTGAGCAGAAAACTACAGATCACTGCACTATTCTTCTATACATCAACAACGCCAAATTAAAGAAAACTAAAATCACACATGAAAGAACAATATTGAATTACAGGGGCATAGATGACGCGCTGTCAGAGGAGACTTGGCAGGATGTTTATGAAACTGATAACACTAGTTTAGCAACTAAATTATTTGTAACAAAGCTGACAGATATTATAAAGTCCAATACAGAAACTAAGATGTTACCTAAAAAAAATAAACCATTAAAACCATGGGTAACTAAAGGCGTTGTGAAGTGTATAAGGAAAAGAGATAGGCTGCACCAAAAAGTTAAAGGGGATCCTAATAATTTAACTGCTAAAGAGAAATATAGAAAATATAGAAATGTTTGCAATAAAATTATAAAATATCTTAAGAGGGAATATTATAAAAATAAACTTAATGACAGTAAAAATAATATTAAAGATACCTGGAAAATAATTAAAGAAGTATGTGAACTAAAGCATACAAAGACTCATTCAAAAGACCTTCTTCAAAATCTTAATAACCCTAGGGAGGCATTAAATGAAGTTAATTCTTTCTTTACTTCTGTGGGTGGCATGCTAGCGGACAATACTTTGAACAAAATGAAAAAGAGTGAAAATGAATTGGCAACTCAGGCCAGGGATGCCACTGCACCTGTTAACTCCCTATCGTTTGTACCTACAGATCCTTACGAAGTCAAAAAAATTGTTTTCGAACTGAAGACGCATAGCGCACCTGGATGTGATAAAATCACAACTAGCATTCTCAAAAGGTATATAACATATCTGGCTATGCCGATCACATATATTTGTAACCTTAGTCTAGAAACAGGTACTTTTCCAGGTTCTTTTAAAGAAGCAGTAGTTTGTCCAATCTATAAATCTGGTGATAAGACTAGTCCGTCAAATTATAGACCTATTTCCCTTTTATCAACTCTTTCTAAAGTTCTGGAGAAACTAGTGAAAAAGAGAGTCATGCAATATCTCGAAAAGCATAAACTTCTCAGTGACAACCAGTATGGATTTAGAGAAGGCAAATCTACTGAAGACGCTGTACTAACGTTAACATCATTAGCTACATCTTACATGGACAGGAAACAGAAGTGTGTAGCAGTGTTTTTGGATTTGCAAAAGGCTTTTGACACGGTTTCGATCCCTATACTTCTGGCTAGGATGGAAAATGTGGGTATTCGAGGAATTCCTCTGCAGTGGTTCACCGACTACCTAACAAACAGAACACAAAGGGTTAGAGTTGAAGAGCACGAGAGTGACAGTTCTGGTTGTACCTATGGAGTGCCACAAGGAAGCACGCTAGGACCACTGCTTTTTCTCATTTACATAAATAAACTGTGCTGTACAAAATTATCGGGTTTAGACTTGATTATGTTCGCGGATGACACGGTACTTTTATGTAATGAGAAGACATGGCCTAAAGTGAGGAAATTGGTGGAGACGTGTCTTTCCATTGTAACTAGGTGGCTTGAGGACAATCTTTTAACACTTAACACAATTAAAACTAAATATATTTGCTTTAGTAAGAGAACTTCAGGGGGCCCAGGAAGTAATTTTGAGATCAAAATTCACTCATATCCGTGTAATCGAAGTCCGCATGGTGGTGACATTTTTGGTGTGTGTAATTGTTCCGTCCTGGCTAGGGTTGCATTTATAAAATATCTGGGTGTTTTAGTTGACCAGAAACTGTCATGGGACGTCCATATTGATTCCCTAGCTTCTAGGATTAGAAAACTAATGTATGTTTTCAAAAACCTACGAAGTGTTGCAGATGTCAAATTGATTGTCCAAACTTATAAGGCTCTATGCGAGTGTATAATCAGATACTGTATATGCGTGTGGGGTAGTGCAGATAAAACTCATCTGATAACAGTGGAACGTGCTCAGCGCTCACTATTAAAAGTGATGATGAAATTGCCTTTCCGGCACCCCACAAAGCACGTTTATGCCAAGGCTGAAGTACTATCTGTAAGAAAGCTTTTTATTTTTGAGTGCATTCGTAGATACCACAAAAATGTGGACCTGTCTAAGTTGGAAAGTCACACAAGAAGGCGCACTTACTTTGCTCCTTCAGTGACGACTAGGTTTGCTCAGAAACAATATAGGGTTGTTGCTGCTAAGTTGTATGAAGAAATTAATAAACATAACAGAGTGGATAGATTTACAGACAGACAACTGAAACATACCGTTTTTGCCTGGCTTCAAAGTACAGACTATGATCAAGTTGAAAGCTTGTTGGAAGGATTTTACTGTTGAAGTATGGAAGAACATAGGGACAATTTTCCAGGCTCCTTTACAGATCATAAAGTGTAATATTCTTAACTGTTCTCAAAGTCAAAAACAAAAATGCTCTCACTTATAACTTATATCATATGTATAGTTATTACCAGACGTAATACTATAAGATTTTCCCCACAAAATAAATACATTTGCGCTCACATTCTACAAAGCCAGACACATAATTATCATACCTTCACACATACTCACCATCACACACAGATCTTCTACACTTACACTAACACAGGGTATACGCACTCAATCGCACACTCTCATTCATACACAAGTACACACACGCTTTTTCACCAATATCTATAATATGGTTTCTATATTATGTTCCTATTTTTCATTCGCAATTTGTCTTTTGTTTGTAATCTTGGCATTTTTTTTTTACTACAAATTTTTTAGTCATCCATTCAGCAGATATCTAACTGACTCCTAAATTTAAATGAAAATTCTAAGTTTTAATCCTAAATTTTTCGGAACTGTACAGACAATTAGGGGAGACCATTGGTACCTGAAATACAGCTTGCAGCTAGTTCAGGTACCTTTGGCAACAAATAGGTATTATATACTATAATAATCTTAAGGAATTTATAAATTGTATTGCAATTGTCTGAATCTAAAATGAATCGATTGGAATTCTTAACTTTAATTTTACAATTAACGTTGCCATTAATTGTAATATAAAAATGTAATACATCATGATGATAATTTATCCAGGTATTCATGAATATTATTGGGACATATCAATTGTGTCACTATTGTCATTATTATATAGATTGGCCAAGCTTTGGCTAGTACTTAATTGCCTAATATAAGTTTTGTAATTGGTTATGTAATTAAATACCAATATAAATCAAGCAGATACAAATTATAAAGGTTTGGTTTGTAGATAACATTTATTAATATGTAATATTTGGCCACGAAATATTTTTTTATTATAGACACAAAAAACTTAATGTAATGAACAACTGTAATTTTGCGGAAATTGTAAAAAAATATGTATTACTTAGCTTTATATGAAACCGAAATTAATCCATTCCTTAAATTTAATTTTGTTATTAGTGTTTTAATTAATTATATAAATTGGTACACATTATGCTGATAGGTTGTCAAGCATTATTGTATATTATTTAGTCATAACAATTATTATTATTGTCTATGAATACGAATACGAATTATTATTGTCACAATTATAGACTAGCCAAGCTTTGGTTGGTCCTTGCATGCTTAGTTTAAAATAATTGTAATTGATTGTGTAAATTAAGGTACATATGATGATAGTTTAGTTTTTTTAAGTATTAATGTATATTATTTGGTCACGAAATAAATAAATTATTATTATTATTAAAACTTTCTCATTTAAAATTAGTAAGATTGATAAAATTATGTACTGTTTTTTGTTCTATTGAAAATCAAATAATTAAAGGTATTAAACATAGACCGTATAACCGATAGAGAGTTCTACGATCTTTGGTATTAAACCAATAAATTCTATTAAGGTCAGGAAAAAAAATATTTTAAAATGCATGAATGTTATATGATATTTAAACATAATAATATTATATAATATACACACATACCAAAAAAACCGTGGATTATTTCGATGAATAATTATTTTTATTAAATACTAGCTGAACCCGCTACTTCGTTCGCGTACGTTGATCTTGCGACCTTATTAGTACTACATTAGTAGTACTTACCTAAAAATATTTGGATAGGTGGCCATTACACAAACCGAGTGAATTTGTTTTTCTACACAAAAATATATTTATTCGAGTTGAGCAACTTCATCTTATCTATATTATATCTATATCTATTATATTATGTTAGGGGTTGTTCACCCCAAACATTTTTTTTTAATTTTTTTTTTTTTTTTTATAATGTGGCGTTAAAAAATACATATAACCCTAAATTTTTACCCTTTTATCACCAACCCCTGTTTTTTAGAGCCATTTTAATAATTTAATCATTTGACAGTGAACTCCTAAACGACGGGACCGATTTGAATGTTTTTTTTTGAGTGTGTATTCGAAGATGGTTTAAATTCACAAATAAGCCCGGCAGATGGCGCTGCAGACAGTGTCTAGGTTATGTCCGAGCGAAGCCGGAACGGGCCGCTAGTATTTTATATTTTTAGCAACATCAAACATACTCGTAGTAAGGTTGTGGAGTATCGAACATAGCCGCAGTGTTAAGTTTGTAGGATTTTTATAGGATACATTACGAAGAGTATGTAGCTGATGTGCTTGATCTGATACTTACCTAATTGTTTAATAGGTGATAGACTTATTAGTGACTTACGATGTGATATTTTAGACTCTAAGCCATGTGTGTTTCAAATGTCAATCTAATTGGTAATGTCGTTCTGTCGTTAATATTTGTTTCGTTAGGACCCATGCTTTTTCCGAGATGATAGGTAGTATATGAGACTATAAACTATCTGTCTTTCAAATTTCAACCAAATCATACCTTAACATAATGCTTAGTAGTAAGATAACATTTTATTCAATTTTAGAAAAACAAGGTCTGCTTTGGTCACTGAAGCTTGTTAAACACTAAATTTAGTATTTGGATTGAAATAATATCCGAAGGAACATAAACTGACTTCAATGATTAAATTATCATTTCACGTTAACTAACTAACTTCTAGTCGAGTAAAAAGTTCACTCGACTAATTTAAGAAGCCAGAACTACGTCGTCCAGATAAATAGATACTGGTGGACAATTCACACCCAAAACTTTGGCTTTTTCCACCGCCATTGTCCCAGCCATAGGTACTCAAACCGGAGTGGTCTTACGCGTGACGATGGCAAAAGACCTGACGGCATGACTTTATTGCCTTGGAAGTTGAGTCGGCCCCAAGTGTGGGACGCAGCTTGCGTCGATACTCTGGCACCATCACCTCTTCCAGAGATACATAGTAGGGCCAGTGCAGCGGCTAATTTAGCTGAGCGTCTCAAACGGCGGAAATATGCAACCCTCGGTATTGCTTTTATATTTAAGCCATTTGGGGTTGAGACATCGTGTCTGTGGGGGCCGGGAGCTCACCTCATCTTCAAAAGCCTTTCCGAGCGCTTGGCCGACGCAACGCGTGACCAAAATGCTGGCGTTTATTTGGCCCAACGCATAAACATTGCCATTCAGCGTGGTACTGCCGCCAGCATGTTGGGCACGCTTCGACTGGTAGTGGGCTTTAACATCATCTTGTCATGCAGTTTTTGTTAATATTCAAAAAACCGCCTCCCTGTTTTCCATATAATATACGGAAAAACGGGATCCTATTACTGAGACTTCGCTGTCCGTCCGTCCGTCCGTCTGTCACCAGACTGTATCTCAAGAACGGTGATAGGTAGACAGTTGTTATTTTAACAGATGATGTATTTATATTACCGCTACAACAACAAATACTAAAAACAACATAAAATAAATATTTAAGGGGGGGCTCCCATAAAATGAATTTGTTTTTTTTTACCGTTTCTTGCTCGATGCTAATAATGGTGACAGGTAGACGCTTTCACACAATATTTCGTTTTATGTTCTCTTTAAATATTTAATTAAAATTAATGATTAAGGAGGCTCCCATACAATAAAAGAAGTTTTCATATATTATAGAAAGGTATTGTCATAATATGACCTGACAATATATGTCACCGATGGCAGATTTGAGTGCGGTGTGTGTGACCAGAGATGAGCTTCGACTCCGATAAGTCGGAACTTCCGATTACAATTACACCTTTGGTTCCGATTTCGGCTCCGAAATTTTTAAAACGGAGGTTACAATCGGAGGTAAGGTGTATAAATATTGCAGATAATCCCTTATTGTGGTGGATAGTAAATGGAAATACAAGACCCCAACTTCCTAAATCAATTGCTCGTCAATGTTTACCGTGTGCACGTGTTTGACAAAAAAAATATTTACCCAATAAAAATGTTTCTCCTGCCACCACTTCTAATCCTGCCTCTGTCTCCGACTTCGGTTCCGACTCCGATAAATCAAATTTAAAACCTCCGACCGCGCTTTCGGTTCCGATAAAATGACATCCGTTACATCCCTAGTGTTTACAATGCCACAGAATACTTAGAAGTTAGTTTGTGCCGAACTTATTAATACCGTTATTATTTAATTTCTATGGTACTTCCGAACCACACGATTAATATTGTTAAAAATTTGATGAGACTGTACTAAAAATGTGTTCTTTCTAACAAAATAAGAATTAACGAAATTGAACAACGCAAACATGAGTTACAACACATTCTAACTTTCACCACGTGAGAAAACCGTGCAGAATTTGGGGATTAAAAGTAGACAGCTACCATCTACTTAGTATGATCTTAAATCATGTCAAGTTTAATTCAAATTGAATCAGTAGTTTCGGCGTGATGAGAGTTCTCTATACACACAGATAGACATGAAAGAAAAAAAATGCAGTTTCGGCATCAGTATCGACTATGGAGTGCCCCCAAATTTTTTTTTTCAAAATATCTGCAATGTACAGAATTCGACCCGCTACAGTTTTATTATAAGTATAGAAGTAGCGTTCCGTGCGTACTTGCGTAGTTCTACTTCTCATAACTTTCCACTGCAAAAAGTAGCCTATATCTAATTCCATACTAATAGTAGTAGTAATCCGTAAAGTGCAAATTTATCACTAATTGAAAATTATGATACTTCCACTGTTTTGTATTTCTATTGAATGCATCAATAAACGCAGTTAATGATAATTATGAAATAAATTGTTTCTGTCTACCTACAATTATTTTTCTAATTATTTCAGTTCCGGGTTGTATCACGGACGATGAATGTTCACAAACTTGCGAAATGAACTGCCTCGCTCCAAATGATGCCATCTGCCATATGGGGAAGTGCTATTGCAGTTCTAAATTTAGTAAGTTACAATTTTAGAAATTCCTATCCATAATAATAAATATAACTAGGGGTAAAACTTGTATTTGTATTTTAGTAGTGGTAGGACCCTTAGCAGAGTCCGCCTGGGGAAGTACCACACCTTTGTCAAATATTCTACCGCCAAGCAGTAATGTGCAAACATTACTGTGTTCCGGTTTGAAGGGCAATGATTCCAGAGAAATTACAGGGCTTAGAGACATAATATCTTAGATCTCTGGGTGACGAGCGCAGTGCAGTGCTAGGTAATGATTTGGACTATCATGTTTCAATAGCTGCGTCTTACTGTGCTGTTATGTGGCAGGCATGTTGCTTACCATCAGGCACATGACCTGCTCGTCTCGTCACTCTATGCTATAAAAAAAAAAACTATTTCTATAAATCGTACATAGAAGTGACGTCACTTGAAACTTCTAAGCACTATAATATTCGTCGCTTTGTGTTTGTGAAATAGAGGAAAAAATACGTGTAGTTACAATGTTTAGTACGGTTTTTTAACAATCAAACTAACGGAATAATTAGTTTTTTCAATTAATTTTAGGGTACTGTTGTGTGTTCAAATTTACAAGAAGGAATGAGGGAGCTGATGTATGAGTAACTACTTGTTGAATGCTACGATGAATAAGATTTTTTGTTCTGTATCGAGGAGTAGTTTTTATGTGTAGTCAGAATGTTTTCATATGAACATGTTTTATATCAGCTGTCTAGTTCTAATAATCCAAGTTTTGAGGCTAGGTTGTGTTGTGTGGAAAAATACAACTATTTCTTTTTATAGTATAAGCTAAGTGACGAGACAAGGGTGGCAAGTGCCTGGTAGTAACCAACATAGCTACAGCACAATGACACACAACTATTATTGGAATGTTCCAATAATAGTTGTGCCTCATGTGAGAAGAAACTAAATTATTACCTAGCACTACATTGCGCTCGTTACACAGTGAAAAGAGATGTTTTACGTCTTTACCCTGTAATACTACAGAAAATAATAAAATATTGTATGTATATGTTTTTTGTGTATGTGTGTGTGTGTGTGTGTGATTTGTCTACCAATGGTCCATCAATATTTTCAGAAGCAGAATGTTTGGCCAACTACGAGTGTTCGGCGACATGCGACACCAACTGTTTCTCTCCAAACGAAGCTCTCTGTGATCTGGGAAAATGTTACTGTCGGACAAAAACAAATATATTATAATACAACACTGTAAACAACCTATTATTTATACTAAATATTTTTTTAGTAAACTTGTTTTTTTTAATTTGGAACGAAGTTTCTTACGGCGGGATTAAAGGAGATACGGATTTTGCTGAGCGACCTAACTGAAAAAAAAAATTGGCAGTCATAGGAACTGCCGATAGAAGTGAAAACTTATAACTCACAATTTGAAGCTTACTTTGGAAACTACACGGGTATACCGGAAGACGTGGCCTGACCATCATGGCATGGCCATCTAGAAATGCGTTAGCATTTCCCATTGGCTCACGCATTTCTAGATGGTCATGCCGTGATGGTTAGACCACACCCTTTCAGCATTTCCCATTGGCTGACGCATTTCTAGATGGCGAATGGCCGTGGCCCCGAGTTTACCCGAAGATTTCTTATCATACCCGAGCGTGACGCTAGAATTCAATTCACACCCCACGAAAAATCTGTCTAAAAGCGCGCCTGCGCGCCAAAAGAAGTTTTCACTTCAAAATACTTGGGAGGTGTCAAGGGACATTCTGATGGAACGAAGTTGTACAAAATATTGCAACTCTTTACTGTTTCTGTTGCCCTGGTACTGGTACCTAGGGGCAAACGCAACTCTTTAATATTTCTGTTGTCCTGGTATCTGGAGATAAACGCTGGGCTGTTGGAGGTAGGTAATCGAAACTCTTTACTGTTTCTGTTGCCCTGGTACCTGGCCGTTTATACCGAGTTTACCCGAAAATTTCTTATCATATCCGAGCGTGACGATTGATGAATCCATTTCACAGCCCACGAAAATTCTGTCTATTGCGCGCCTAAAGAAGTTTTCACTTCAAAAATGTGAGAATACACCCGTAAGAAAAATATAATTATGACGGGAGTGATGCAACAAAACTACCAGAGATCAAGATCAGTGTTGCCAGCTTAATTTTTAGATGATCGTACCATAAATGATAAAATGTTGTAGTTTTTTTTTGCAAATTTTCTTGCGTCTAAAAAATAGAAGTCGAAGGAACTTTGCTTTGTCTTTTTTAACTGCTTCTATACGACATTGTAAACTAGCTAACTTAAGTGCATTTTCAGACGATACAGCTGATTATCTTTCCAAAATTTTAGGACATTTACTTATTTTCATAGTAGGTACATATATAGCGACGAGACGGCAGCCTATGTGCCTGGTGGTATGCAACACGGCTGCCCATACCCAGCTCCAATGTCCCGCAGGTATTGGAACATAAAGAGAAACTCGTCACCCAGAGATATAGGATCCAATTCAAAAAAAGGTAATGATCTACATATTGCATACAATTTCTATTAAAACTTTTTTTACATTATAAGAGTTTTATTTAATCCCACTTAAAATGTGAAAGTATGGATGTCTGGATGTTTGGGTGTTTGTTGCTCAATCACGCCATAACGTATGAACGGATCAGGCTGTTTGAAATACAGTTAGATTATAGTCTGGAAGAACACATAGGCTACTTTTTATCCCGAGAAAATAACGGGAACGGGAACTACGTGGGTAAAACCGCGGGGCACTGCTAGTTGAATAAATATTATTTAAAATGTCAAATAATATTTACACAAACAAACATAAGTGTAGATTCACTTAAATGATGACTCCAAACTTATACCAAATAGTATATTGCGTTCCTCAAATCCTCGACCACACTCGCTCTTCAAACAAACGCCATTCCTACGATGTAAGCCCACATCGATATAAATCAATGGATGTGCCCTCCCAAACTTCAGGCGCACGTAATTATGTTATCGTTGGATAGAGTGAGCTCACTCTTTCCGTTTTAGCCGATTGTAGGAAGTGGAAAACACCGGACGTTTATACCTATCGCTATTGGTTGCCAACAACCAAAATAAGTAGAACCGCAAGAAACCTCGCCGCTAGCGATTATAGGGGCCAAGTAGATTGGTAGTCGTAAACCACTACACACAGATACGCAATTAGTTAACAATTTCAAGGTGCTCAGGGCACATTTGCTGATTTATATCGATGTTCCTATACCCAAAGAAATATTTTAGGCCAGCCAATGACCTAAACAAACAAAATTCGTGACCCTTTCGATTTTTGACGTTTTGTTCTGGTTTCCTGCGTAATCTAGTATTTTTAAAGCTTCCCCTAAAAGTTGGATACAGGAATGTTCACTATTTTATCATAAGTTCGCTCACCGAATACAGAACACGAAATGGACCAAAAGGACCAAAGCTAACAAGGATTGTGTGATGTTCGCATTAACCGAGGATCTTAGGCCTCTAACTCAATACACAAGGCGGCGTTAAGGCCTTACACATAAAATGTATTTATTTTGCTCTACTTTTTGACCACAGATGTAATGATACCGTAGATAATAAAAAAAAATGCAAGTTTAGTACGTGGAACAATCAATTGAGTTCCGATTCGCATAAAAGTGATGTTTTGTTTACGACTTGACCGTTATTTCGCTCGATATTAAGCGACGATGCGGGATACAAAGGACTATTTAAAAAACCGTCTCGTTCTCTACTTGAATACACTACAATTGTAACCATCGGGAAAAAAACCTACACAAATAAACCTGGCAGGGGCGTGGTACTTCCTCAGGTAGATTATATTACGAATACTTTCTACCACTACAAAATTTCAACTCTCTAATATTATAATCATGGAATTAATAAGGTTTAATTTTGTCGATTTTTATTTTAACGTAGAGATAAATCATATCATATATCTGGGCGACGAGAGCTCAGTGAAATGCTAGGTGATGATATGGGTTCTTCGTGTTCTAATAACTAAGTGATACTGTGTTGTTATGGGCAGGCGTATTGCTTACCATCTCAGGCCCATGTCTTGCTCAACTCGTCTCTTTTTTATTATAAAAAAAAGTTTTTACTCAGGCCAAAATACATCAAGCCTGAAATACAAATTACGACACTTCAAATAAGACTCTGGCGTCGTCTATTTCATACGTCTGCGGCAGCGGCCTATAACATTTTTATCTGGATGCCTTTGATATTGAGATCGGAATGCGTATAAGGGACCATCAAGGCGGTTTTTTGCGGTTTTACATTACAGTATTTCATTTTAGTGTTATTTCTTTCGATGGCATAGTTTTCAAACTTTCGCGAATTGAATTCATCAATGAATGATAATATATAATACTAGCAGTGCCCCGCGGTGTTATCCCGCGAAGTTCCCGTTCCTGTTGTTCCCGTTGCTTTCCGGGATAAAAAGTATTCTGTGATTCTGTGAAGATGTGTTTTTCCACCCTATAATCTATCTGTGTTCCAAATTTCAGCCCGATCCGTTCATACGTTAGGACATGATTGAGCAACAAACATCCAAACATCCAAACATTGACATTTATATAATATTAGTCGGATAATAATAGTAATTGTAGATACGGATACGGACACGGGCGTATTTTCATTTTAAAATAGATAGATAACCGCGTCCGTTGTTTTGCCTTGCAAACATATTAACTCTTTTCTAAGCTACTATTATTTTTAAAAGCGACAACGTTTCATAGTTAACATTCCAAAGACTAACAAAGGGACTTGACTCAACATTTGTGATAAGAATGTCTAGTCTGTGGAATGCGTTGCCTGAATGGATTTTTTTCCGATGGTTGCAACCTTGGTGCCTTCAAATCGAGAGTGAATGGGTTTTTTTTCATCGCATCCTTTTTTTTGTGGGGGAAATGCATGGACCCACCGTCCACGGTGTAGGGACACGGCAGGTGTGTCAGGCTTGATACCACTTAAAGTGGTGCCCCTATCGACTAAACCCCCGCAGATTTCTCCGGCATAGCAGTGGGTCAAAGTCCCGCGACTTTGACCCACTCCCACTCTTCGCACTCCCTCCAATGACTCTGACCCAACGCCGGCACCCTTGCGGGCCCGCCTCGCGGGGGGACGAAGCCCCCGCATTTGGGTCCAGTGACGCACCAGAAACCAGTGGCGCGTCACCACCTCGGGAGGATTCTATCGCATCCTTGAGACGGCAGTCAAGAGACATACCAGATACAATATCAGAGTTTAGGTGGATATAAATTAGTCATATATTTTGTATTCGGGGTTACGGGGTTTTAACTAATAGTTGTATTTACTAAATTAATATACTTAAGTTGTATTTAACTATGTTTCAGAATTTCTATTGTTATTGTTAAATTTTAGTTATTTTTGGTTGATTCTGTATTAATTTGTTTTATATAGTATTTAATTAGTAGTATTGGGAAAGATGTCACCTCGCTTCGCCTAACCTTATATGTAGGCGAATTTCCTTTAAGCTGGTTGCCTGGAAGAGATTGCTCTAAGCAATAAGGCCGCCATTTGTGGTGCTAGTTCGTAAGTGTTTTACTGTAATATTTCTATTTTTGTGTCACAATAAAGAGTTATCTATCTGTCTAATATCCATTTAATAGGCCGCCATTTGTGGATGTACTTATTAAGCGTGTCTCTGTAATACTTTAAGATGTTATGTGTCACAATAAAGAGTTTCTATCTATCTTATATCAGAAACTACCTAGGTACATTACAGTGAATAACAGTAACAGTAGAAATTTAGGCCCAAAACAATAAAAATCGGTAAACACTTGTATCTAAGAAACACTTAGGCCAATTGTCCACATAGCTGCACGACATCCGCACGATTTCGACAATTGTCGGATGCAAGACGAATGCTTGCATCTTGCGTACAAATAATGAAGTCTGTGTCCACGAAACGACAACGACACGACAGCCGCACGTCTTGCGTTTGTTCGTAAGATGCATGCATTCGACAAAAGACGCGTGCGTGGACAGTAGGCCTTAGTCATGGCAATATGTAAGTTTAGGTGTTAATTCGATAGCACCAAGTTTACAGCCGCGTTTATCGGCAGACCACAGTGTTTAGCCTCTATAAACTTTACCTATCAATAAAGCCAAAACACTTACCCACCGTTCACGTAACCTCCTATTAATCTGCGGCCGCCAGGGTTGCCAGTTGCCGCTGAGATTATTCCGCGGCTGCCAATACTTATTGTTAGCAAAGATTTAGTGCCCATATATCAGAGCACAAAGGGCAAGCTACAATGAAAACTTGCCAAGTTTCGGTAAGTTTAGTAGCCCTCGTACTTAATGGGCTTATAGTGATTCCTGGACATATTTTGACGATAGTTTGGCATTTTGTTTGATTCTGGCAGCCCCATTTGGGTTAACATGGATGATATTACTGGCCTGGCCTCGTGGCTTAGTGGGTAGTAGCTCTGCCTGCGAAGCCGAGGGTCGTGGGTTCGATTCCCACCCAGTGCAAATATTTGTGTGATGAATTCAAATGTTTGCACTGTGTCTGGGTGTTTCTATGTATAATAAGTATGTATTTAAAACTATATAAGTATTGTATCAGCTATCTGGCCGCCATCATACAAGCTTTGCTTAGTTTGGGGTCAGATGGTGTTGTGTGTAAATTGTCCTCCAATATTTATATATTTATATATATATTTATGGCTTGTAAATCAAAATATTCGAGAAAAATGACAAAATCATTTTTTTTTCTCTCCAAATATCAAATCATATTACGACTGGCTGAATGAGCTGCTTTTAGCGATTAGATCGATAGCTTGTAATTTCCTGAAGAAAAAGTTTCTTTCACAGCTTCACAGCTTGTAGGTAATATGAGAGCCAAATAGCTGAAATAATACTTATATAATTTTAAATGGATACTTATTATACACAGAAAACACCCAGGTACAAATATTTACATGTACACACAGTACAAATATTTGTATTTAAACACAAATATTTGAATCACGTCTACACAAAAATCGTACATAGACGTGACGTCACTCAAACATTTTTGTAGTGGTAGGACTCCTGGCAGAGTCCGCCTGGGGAAGTACGACCCCTTTTCCAGTTATTCTACCGCCAAGCAGTAATGTGCAAACATTACATTACAACATTATATTTGAAGGGCAATGTTTCCAGAGAAATGACAGGGGTTAGAGATTTAACATCTTAGATCTCTGGATGACGAGCGCAGTGCAGTGCTAGGTAATGATTTGGATTCTTCATGTTCCAATAGCTGGGTGTCACTGTGCTGTTATGTGGCAGGCATGTTGCTTACCATCAGGCACATGACCTGCTCGTCTCGTCACTTTTTATTAAAAAAAAACTTCTGAGCACTATACATACATATCTTCGCCATATTTGTTTGTGAAAGAAAAAATATGTGTACAACATTTTTTTAATTTAAGTAACGAATTAATTCGTTTTTTTAATCATCACCCCAATCGAACTCGCGATACTGTTACCAATACCGTTATCAATGTCTCTGTACTGGCAGTACCGGAGTACCACTGGTTTATAATACAAAGTAGGCTTTTATTGCACTGGAAATTGCCTGTCGTTTGGTTTTCGGGGATACTATTCTTTTTTTAACTTTTATAGGGCCATAGTTGATCGCAATATTGCTCGATGTTAAACGACGATGCAGACTACGACGGAGCGTGCTTATCTTGAAGAAATCTATTCCACCTCGAAAGATTCTAGGTACATATCGGTTTCCTAACGATGTTTTCCTTCACCGTTTTAAAATAGCGGCATTACGCACACTTCGAAAAAACAGTGATGCGCGTGGGAATTCAACCCCGGGGCTCCGAATCGGTACCTATACGCCGTTCTCTCGACTAGACCAGCGCTATTTTTTGCCGACAAACATCGTTAGGTAAACTAAATTAGAAGATTTAAAATAAGGTTACGATTTAGCTTGTCTAATTTCGCAAAAAATCTAAATTTCATTTGTGAGCGTTATTCCATCATTCATTCCAGACAATCTTTTACCGACGTCAACAGGATTAGCGTAATCGCAAGCTGTCACTGTCAATCAGCCACGATTATTCAAAAGCTAGTTAGAGTCAGAGTTTTATCGAGGCTTTAGTTTATTTTTTAAATATCAATAGGTGAAACAAAAACTTTGAACTTTCGAGAAAAGGTTCTCGAAAATTGCGTGAAAATTGGGGGATAATTAAATTTTGCAACATTTTGTTGTATATATAGAGGAGTGCAGAATGGATTAATTTTGCTCTATGGTACTGCCACTGGCCAACGACTAGTTTTTTTTTCGACGCAGCTTTAACATAGATTTTTAAGATGTGTTCTTAATTGAGACAGAATCAAAGTAAGATTTCGTTTTTTTACTAATACAAATGATGGGCTAATAATTATTAAAGTAAGACTTTTTTGTAGTATAGTGTGACGAGGAGCAAGACACGTACCTGATCATAAGCAACACTCCTGCCTATAACAGCTCAGTGACACTCAGCTATTTGAACTTAAAGAGTCCAAATCTTTACCTAGCACTGGGCTGCACTCGTCACCCAGATAACATGAGATGTTTATCTATTAGTCCCATGATTCCTCTGAAAATATTCCCCATCAAACCGGAATCCAGTAATATTAGCTTCGAAACAACTATGGAAACATATGACGGGACTCCTAGTACAAAGAAATTGAAAATCAGGAAGCGCCAAGACTAATAATAATTTATGAGTGACGTTCAGAATGAAGATGTAGTATATTGTATGGTAACTACTATCTAATCTATGACAGCGCTGATTTATTACCTAGAATAATGTTGTAGAATATTACTGTTGAGTGCTTACCATCACTCATGAATGTTGGAAAACGGCACCACTATCGCCTTTGATGTGGCTTTAAAAAGTCGTTCCCCAAAAAAAATATTTTTTAGTTTTTGTCATATGTCAGTGACGGCGTGGAATCTAGGCTATATCATGAAGAAAGTAAAAGTTATGCATTGAGTACAGAATATGAATACGATCACGTCGTAGAAGTGGCTCTAAGCGATAAGGTTGAACATTATAACGATTCATTCCAAATAATTAACAAAAGAAACAAAATGGTATTGCATTTGATTCTCACTCCCTTTTTCTTTCTCTTATTTTACTGTTAATGAGTAAGAGTGAAAAAACAAAAAAAAATCGGTATATAGGTTGTAACGAAGTCCCTTCGGATAAAATACGAAAAGCAGAATTTGCAAAAATAATATTGCTTAATTATATTATTTATGGTTTAAAAATAAAGTTGGCAACCACAGAAATCTAAATAATAAGGTACTAGAAGTCGCATGACCGCGTGACATTGTCGCCGCACAGGTGACTTGTAGGCCACCAGTGCTCGAATTGTAGTTTAGTCTTGTTCGAACCGGCAGGCGTGAATCATCTTTGAAACTTGTGTTATGGAGCATAAACAACTGTGGAAGTTCTTCCACAACTTGCAATTATACCAATAATGAGATTACATTTCACTGATAGGTATTTTATTTTATTTTAATTGCATTTTTTAATAAAATAAACGGAGCCCAATGATTCACTATGATAGTTATAAATTTTTGGTGTGATAGTCATTTTGCATACCATTGCTGCATACATTAATTAACATCTAAAGTGGTACATGCATAAACAGCAATGTAATGTAAAATTAAAGATATCGTCATAACCTCTAATCTTCCATGGTACAACCGCAGGTAGCGATTGTGAGTTAGTGCTGTGACGGTCCAATTTTACTTGCCCAAAAATAAACGATGAAAATTTTATTTTAAATTTTACATAGTTTTATCGATAAAGTAACATAATAAATCGATAAAAAAAATTGTACGCAATTAACATTACACCCGTACGTACAATCTTTTAATTCGCGGTAAACATTACTTCATAATTCATTCATTATTAACAAAAGTATCTACATACTGGCTATAACGCGCGATTGTTCGTCCGTGCAAAATAAATATTAAGATAACTGAGTCAGTATTTATCTATTGTAAGCTTTTATTTTTAAGACTTTATTAGTTTTCATACAAAATCAACGAGCAACACGGAAGGGAGTAGGCATACACAGCGTTTCCCCTCTGTCAAAGTACAAGTCCGCGTGGACCATGGAGTTTGATAATATACTGTGGCGTGGAATACACTGAGGGCGGGGCTAGATTTGTGAATGGTGCTTTATTTTTTATGTGTTAGTGATTTGGCTGTGTGAGTATGGTCGGCAATGGATCGGTACAGGTATGTTTTGTATGTAATAGTGCGGCTTTACGCTAGTGTGCAACTTTCCCCTCCCGCAAGAAATGACAGAAAGATTTGAACAATATTTTTTAGCTAAGGCTACTTCCCTTCCGTGCTTGCGCGGAAGATCGAGATGCTCGATGTACAAAATATTCAACAACCTTTGTTCTTCAACTATACCCAAGCCCATATGGTGTCAGAATTACATAGTTCAGTGATCGAAACAATAGTATACCCCATGTGACGCACTTATTTTATAGGTAGGCATATTGACTTTGTTGTAGTGTAATACACCTAATTAATGAAATCAATAATAACCTTTATCGAATGTTAAAATTGGACCGTACTTTGAAATATCGATATGTTTTAATTTTTATCAAGCACTAGCGTATATGTGAAAAATTGTTAATTTTTCAATGTATTAGTAGGTTCACTGATAAGCGTTTATGGATGTGTGTGGTGCAATCACAGACCCAGGTTGATAATGTGCAGCTTTTGCTGTGTGAGTGAATATGTATTGGAATAGTACGCGCATGTAGTAGTGACCGCGGGGGTAGGGGAAATGTGGCGACAAGCGTTTTGCAAGTAATTTGAGAGTTATGCCATTTCTATTACCTTATTATTTAGATTTCTGTGTTGGCAACACTGGTCACGGGCAGTTTTACCGTGTCACTTCTTACGGTTTAAAAGCCGGGTTACACAGAGGCGATCCAATAGCGATAGCGATAGCAATCCGAGACAGGATTTTTTGTAATGTTCGAATTTGTATGCAACCTGACACACAGCAAGCGGGCGCGATCCCATACTCGGATACGATTCGGATCGCTATCGAATCATTATCGCTATCGGATCGCCTCTGTGTGACCCCGCTTTTAGTCTCACATTTTTTTAGTTCGGTCGCGTTGCGAATTCCCTGTCTCCTCCAAGCCTATACTGTGAGGAACTTCGTTCCAATAATATAAACACTTTTTAAGGGTTTATGCCCTGGTGGAAAATCGAGCAAAAGTCCTATGGATGACTAGAAAAGAAACTATCAAACTAGTCAGCGAGAAACTGTCGGTCCTGTATTTGTTATTATAAGTAGTCACAAAATAATCTTCCTGACAGTAACCTCAAAAACAGCTAATGCTGTTTGTCTGTCATAGACATCAGTTGCTCTCATATTGGTCTAAATATCCAGCGAGACCCAAACGGTGGTGATCGACTGAACAGACAAATCGGACTAAAAAGCACTAAAATTAGGTTGAAACTGTTCGCTACTCAGATCCTATTTACCTTTTATTATCCTAATTCATGAGAAATGTTAAAAAAGAACTTAAATGACAGAGATCACGAACAACTGACTCTGTGGAAACGCTTATTAAAAATAAAAGCAGTCAAGTGTGAGTCGGACTGGGTCTATATGGGGTGGCATAACATTTTTTGTCCTATTTTAGGTAGGCATAACGTTTTTAGGACTAATGATAATTTACCATAACAACTAAACGCATAACTGTCTTTGCATAATGTTAACTAGCATAACCATATATGACATAACGATAACTTAACATAATGTTTAAACGCATAGCCATATATAGCATACAGATAACTTAGTAGAATGTTTCGACGCATAACTATAAATAGCATAATGTTTAAAGACACACATTGAGTAAACCATAACACTACTTAAACATAATGATCAACGGCATAAACATTACACGCCTAACTAAAAAACAAGTGCAAAGAGCGGACTGTAGCAACATTATTTAAATAAAATACGTGGGTGTGTGAAATGCGGGTGGGTACTTTGACAACAATATTTATGATTCGTAATGTAGGTATCTACTAATTAAATGGAATAACATTGCCAATAGTATCTGTCATTGTCGCATTCGTGTTATCACACCGTTGCTGTGAAATTATTTAGTATATTTTGAGGATTAAGAATCGTTAGTCTGAGAATAACACCAGTTTTTTTATGGAAAACACCGTTTTTATGGTAGGTACTATAAAAAGTCTTTATGCAGTAGTATAACAACTTTTGTACTAATTTATGTAGACAACGTTTTTAGGACTTAAAAACCTACATACACCTAAGACATATGGTGCACTTTTTGACTCCGGGTGGGCTCCCGCCAGAAGCTCTGCGGTCAGCCCTGAGTGTCGCTTCTCCATACTCGGCCTGCGCTCCACTCAGGACCTCCCTTGAGCTTCTGGGTCCCGCATTTTTTAAATACACTCTAGGGGTAGTAGCGACAACACTAGGTGGAGTCGGGGTGCTCCGAATCGGATCTGGGTCCTATGTAACCTGGTTATATATTACGTACCACAACAAATAATTAAAAAATGCCTAAATGCGTCTGAGCAACAGTCAAATTGAATGTAGTACAATAGATTTTTATGAATAAAACACATTACGCTACAAAACGATTATGCAAAAGTTATATTATGACACTATATATTATGCTACATTCATTATGACAAAGTAAATTAGGTGAAAAATAATATGCGATTTAAAAGGCACCTTAAAAAAAATTAGAACAAATAAAAAAATGCCTAAAAACTATTATGCGTCACATCAATAGTCGAATTAAATGTAGTCCAATAGATTGATATGCTTAAAACACATAACGCCAAAAAATGCGTTTAAAAAAAAAATATTATGCGAAAGTTGCATTATGACACTATACATTATGCTACATTCATTATGACAAAGTAAATAAGGAACAAAAAATTATGCGTTCTAATAGGCACCCAGTCGGACTTGCCCATGAAGGGTCCCGTAGCAGCAAGTGACATAGTAAATAAGTTCTTATAGTTCGGTGTAACTTTGATCGATGTTTTAATAATAGTCTATTTATGACGTACTAAAAAATAACTACTCATCAGCTGGAGTTCAAACCAATTTTCGTTGGTATTTTGCATAATGTACATCAAATATTTATTTTTGGTTTTATCATTTTCTTATTTAAGAAGTTAGAGGGGGGGGGGGCACATTTTACTACTTTGGAAGTGTCTGTCGCGCAAATTATTCAGTGTAGACAAAAATGATTTTTGAAACTTCAACATCATTTTTGAAGACCTATCGTTAGACACCCCAAACGTTTAACGTGTAGGTTTGATGAAAAAAACATTTTTGAGATTCAGTTCTAAGTATGGAGGGCACCCCTAATTGTTTTTGTAAAAATCTTAATGCGGGTTACAGAATACATCTACCTACCAAGTTTCAACAGTGTAGTTCTCATAGTTTGCGGCAGAAAGTGGCTGTGACATATGGACGGAAAGACAGACAGACAGACATGACGAATCTATAAGGGTTCCGTTTTTACGTTTTACGGAACCCTAAAAAACACAACTTCGGTTATTCAATTCGGTGTGAATATACGAATTTAAATTAAATATGTCATTCATGCAAAGCGTCAGATAAAAAACAGAGACACTCAGTTGTTATAGGTGCACACACCTATTTATTCTAAAAGTCTAGACACATTTCAATCTAGCTGGCAATTTTGGGTCAGAATAGCCATTTAGAGTAAGTGACAGACAGAAGATTGGATAGGTATTTTTCAACACATCGAAGAATGCGGTTTACTAGGACTACTTCAAACTGCTATCGAAACAAAGGTAAATAAATTTCATTCTTATTCATCATAAACATTGACATAATTACTAAATAAATAAATATTAGTGGACACTTCTCAAACAATATCATATAGAGTTGTTAATCAAAGATATTATATGGAAGCTAGATAGATGTTACTGTTATATAGTTGTAAACATATATATTTGTTAACATTGCGACACCGAGACGTACCTATACCCGTACGGTAGAACAAATATCTGTAATTTACACCGGTAGAAAATCGAACCTACGACCCACGGATTCTCATACTAAGTAACTACTTAGAAGTTAAACCTGCCATTAACTGACACATTATACTACCCAGGAAACCAAATGGGGTGATTTTGTCGAAATTCGTCCAGCATAATTTTTTTATTTTTTATAGATCGATGATATTTTTGTTAACTTCACAACCTTATAGTCTCATTAGTTACGTGTATGTAGAGGATTCGATCCCGGTAGATTTTTCTAATCCCGGGATTTCGGGATTGTCTACAGTTAATCCCGAGATCCCGGGGTGGTCCGGGGATTGTATTAGTAATGGAAAGTGGTAACAATAATTTATTTTCTCAGAAAATACAAAACTGACTTCGCTATAAAATTAAATTTAGATACTCGACCAAATTTCATTAGACGCCATCACACTAAGTCATTCAGATAAATGAAACTAAATTTGAGTTTTTGGTTCAGATTTGGTTCAAAAACCGTCACACCGATTTCGATAAAATTTTAAATGGGGCTACCTCTAAATTATACTTTCCAAACAAAAAAGGACTGTCAAAATTGATTTACAATTTGTGGAGCGATCACGTATCTACTACATAATATACTTATACAAAAAAAAACATACAAACGAATTGAGAACTTCCTTCTTTTTTGGAGTCGGTTAAAAAGATAGTAAAACGTATCGAAATCAGTATGTTATTTATCTTGTAACTTTGCGACATATGTATTATGTAGAATATTTAAGTTTTTAGTCGAACTAGCGCCAATAGGCATGTTTCCACTAAGAATGAATCAGATGGATTAGAGGTTCTTACTATTTATTAAGATATGCAGATTTTAAAAACTAAAACAGTGTATCAAAATAAGTAAAGATTATTAATATTTTTAGAAAAGAAAATTTTAAAAAAATAGGCATTGAGTCACGTGACAGTGAACGCCAATCAGAAAATGTGACGTCACGCCGTGCTAAACATCACATGATATTACTAATGTTGTTGACATTTTCATAGAACAAAGATTATAATTTTTTTATTTTATATATTCTTCGACATGGATACTAGTTCTTCAGCCGCTTTACTGAACTGGTTTGTAATTGTTTTACCACTATTCTCTGTGGAAAATCATCAGTTTTTTTTACATTTACATCAAATACTTCAAATACTTTCATAAAAATGATCTTCACAAAAATACATTCTTGATTTAGTGGGCATCATTCCTCCTCGCAAGCGTTTTCCACTTTTTTCGTATTTGTGGATCGTTTGGAACATAGATGAATAATTTGTTTGGCGCATTTATACTTGTGCTTGTACACTGGGGCAGTTATGCAGTTCTTGTAATACGAGGGATTCGTTTTAAATTAAAAATATTAACAACGTCCTTACACAAACACATATGTTTGCCACGGCGTGACGTCATTCAAGACGCCATGACAGTCTGGATCGTTTTTGTGCAGAAAGGAGACGGCCCATTTTCCATGGGCATTTGCCCCACAGAAAAAGTGCAAGAGACTTGACCAAAATTGGATCATTGTATAGGATTTTTAATATATATTGAAGAATCGTTTATGTTTTTATCCTGCATAGCGGGGTTTAAAAGATATCAACTAAAACATTGAAAAAAAATAACGCCGCAAGTAGGTAATCAAGAACGTGATTATGTACTTACTACTAAAAGAAGGTAGTAAATTCATTACTTTGCGACGTACTGTGCTCAGAATAATGTCGACTCAACAAAGAGAAGGACCGGAGTTTCGGCAAAACCACAACAAAATTACAAAACCTTTGGAAAACTAAAGAAATTCCATGTGTTGTTGTGTTGTGTGAGTTTGGAACGAATTTTTACTGTACGTAAACTTCAGCTGAACTTAAATGAGAAAAACATGGCTGACTTTGACTATAATCTGTAAACATAGCACATAGGTACAAATGAAAGGAGTGTTCACCGTAGTACTTATTTATTGGGTACTGACCCAAAGACAAACCACGAACTAAACCTTAACAGGCTTATTTAAATTCACATAAACTTCGCTAGCGTGTTTTAACGCCGTACAACGCCATCTAGTTTGGTTTTATGGAACTACAGTACCTTAATACAAAATTACTTATACATAGTCATTAAGGTACTTTTTAATCACCAATTTGCAATCCCCGCTTGGCAGGTTAGTATTGAATGTACAGTTTGAATTATTTAATTATATGTTATTTTAATTAAATAACTTGTTTAGGTCTCCGGGGCTAATTAATTACCTAAACTTGAAACGACTTGGGGCAGAATAAGCCGTCTCCTTTGTTTGATTTTTTGAAATGCAAAATACATATTGTAAACTAAGTTTTTTTCAAAAATATAGATGTTTCGGAGTAATATCAGCATTAAGCTTTATTATTATCCAATTTTTAAAATTTAGTACACAAGCCTATTCTATAATGTCAAGTGCCTGTCGCGTGTCGCGGTCTCCGGTCGCGGTCTCAACGGAACCTGCACATTTAAGCTAGTACGTCTAGCTTCGTCTAGACAAAAGTAGCGTTGCGTAACGTTGTGTACACGAAGCTAGAAGTGCTAGCTTACTAACACTATCCTGCATCCTAGTTTTAAAAACTAGCCTCGTGTAGCTCAACGGTCGTTGGCAAAAACAAATAAAATGAGCTGTGTAAACAAGATGGCTGTCAAAACATCAAATCAAGGTAATTGCGTTTCGTTACGCGCACGATTTCACGATTCGTTACAAGTTACAATCCCGAAAATCCCGGGATTCGTTAAAATTAATCCCGAAAATCTCGAAACTAAAATATGACCGGGATCCCGGGATCAAATCCTCTACGCGTATGGCTTATCAAATTTTTTTATTTCACAATGTTATTAAAATAAGCCTAAAATAAGAAATATCAACAGTGTATTATGCAAAATACTAAGTGAGACTGGGCTAGAACTGGGAACATCATACTATCGCTGGGGTAAGATCACCACCCAGTGGCAGCCAGATGGAAAACGATGATGCGCCAGATCTAAAAGGCGATGGCATAGCGGGACAACCTCGACGAATAAAGAGAAAAAAAAATTGGCAGTCATAGGAACTGCCGATAGTAGTGAAAACTTATAACTCAGAATGTAATAGCTCGCAATGCTGACGCATTTCTAGATGGCCACAATGACCATGGTCCCGAGTTTACCCGAAGATTATCATTCAGTTACGCTAGAATTCAATTCACAGCCCACGAAAAATCTGTTTGTAAAAATGATAAAAAAATATTTTCAGTTAAAAAAAAAGACAAGCAAAAATAGAAATAAGGTAGGGAGCACGTACGGAGGCCTTTGTTCAATATTAAGACACAATGGGCTCTTAAGGGGGCGCCTAAAGCCAAAAAACGAAAAAAGGACATTTTCGACGCCGCTCACTGAAGTTAAGAAACTAAAAACTATGACAAAAAAAATATTGACGTGTGAGTACAATCAAGAAGAAGCACAATAACCGAATAGAATTTTAAAAATAGATCAGAGTTTTTTACAATAACAAAAATAAAAATGACACCGAAAAAAACCGTTTTAATTCGAGTACTCGAAATTATCAGCGATGACCCCACATTATTTTTTGGTAATAAAATTCCTATTTGTACGTTCTAGTAAAGTAACCGAACACTTTTTTAAATGTATGTTTAGTTATTGAGTAATTAAATAAAACTTGGTCAAAAATGGACTCCTGATTAAATATTGATTTTTCCTCCAAACTGTGTCATGCTATTCTCGACTTTATGTACATCACATTAAGAAACGCGTCGCGTGGGTGAAATCTGATTTTTTCCTGGCTTTAGGCGCACTCTTAATAGTAAAATATAAAATAACTATCCTACTAATATTATAAATGTGAATGTTTGGATGTTTGTTACTCAATCACGTCCTAACGTATGAACGGATCGGGCTGAAATTTGGAACACAGATAGATTATAGTCTGGAAGAACACATAGGCTACTTTTTATCCCGGAAAAACAAAGGGGAACGGGAACTTCGCGGGTAACACCGCGGGGCGCTGCTAGTAATTCATAATGGAATATTATGTTGGAGCGAGTAGGTACCCGATTTATCAATGAAGTATCATGCGCGATTTTCTAGCAAAATATCGGAAACTAGCTCGACATTAGAACAACGATAAATATACCGTATTTAATATGAATAACTAGCAGCGACCCGCGGTTTTACCCGCGCATTTCCCACTCCCGTTATTTTTCAGTGATAAAAAGTAGCCTTTGTGTTATTCCACTGTCTGTTTTAAAAATGTCAGCCCGATCCGTTCAAACGTTTCGACGTGATTAAGCAACAAACATCCAACATACAACGTTTCATTCTTATAATATAATTAGTAAGATCATCATCATCAACAGCCCACTAAATGTTCCCACTGCTGGGGCTTGGGCCTTCGCTCGCATGGAGAGAGTTAAGGCCATAATCCACCACGCTGGCCCAGTGCGGGTTGGTGGATGACGCATGACAGCGAAAGATTCTAGGTTCATGTCGGTTTCCTCACGATGTTTTCCTTCACCGTTTTAAGTCAGCGGCATTACGCACATGCCTTCGAAAAGACAGTGGTGGGTGTGGGGTTTGAACCCAGGGTCTCCGGATCGGCAGGCGCCGTTCTCCCGACTAGACCAGCCGTAACTTAATTAGTAAGCTTGTAGCATAAAATAAACTTTTCCTGAAATAGCATAAAAAAACAGCATTTTAATGCGTCTGGTCACAGTCTAACCAAACCTTTAGTAGGTACCTATATTATGAAATATGTCGCATATCATTATTTTGAAATGACATTGGGTTCAATATTCTACGGCCAATAGACAAAGTCAACTAAAACACACACGTATTTATGATAGAGCTGACAGACCTTAAATCGTCAGTGAATATTCAATTACTTTTTCTCAAAGATAGTTTCTTTTTCTAGATATTGACAGTGGGGTGCTTTAATCAAAATAACTTATTGTTAAATTCAGCACAAACTAGATGGTAGATTAAATTAATCACATAGTAGAAGTACCACACCTTTGCCAGTTATTCACATTAGTGTGCAAATATTACTGTGTTTCGGTTTGAAGGGCAATATATCCAGAGAAATTACTGGGCTAACAGATTAAACACTTTATATCTCCGGGTGACGAGCGCAGTGCGGTGCAAGGTAATGATTTGGACTCTTCATGTTCCATTAGCTACGTGTCACTGTGCCGTTATGGGTAGGCATGTTGCTTACCACCAGGCACATCGCATGCTCGTCTCATCAATTTATTGTAAAAAAAAACAGTTTGTCTTATGCGACTGTAGGACAATCTAACTTCGTATTGATATTATGAATGCAAAAGTCTGTATTGCCGTATAGACACAACTTTAAAATGTAACTTTTACAAAAAAAAAATGGCAGTCATAGGGACTGCCGATAGAAGTGAAAACTTGTAACTCAGAATTTGATAGCTTACTTTGGAAACTACACGGGTATAACCGGAGGGTGTGGCCTGGTCATCATGGGATGACCATATAGAAATGCGTCAGCATTTCCCATTGGCTGACGCATTTCTAGATGGCCATGCCATGATGGGCAGGCCACGCCCTTTTAGCATTTCCCATTGGCTGACGCATTTCTAGATGACCAATGGCAATGGTCCCGAGTTTACCCGAAGATTTCTTATCATATCCGAGCGTGACGCTAGAATTCAATTTACAGTCCACGAAAAATCTGTCTAGGCGCGCCTAGAGATTTTTACTTAAAAAATGCGCTAATAAAAGAAATGTGATACTCAGATAAGAGACAAGAATAACTATTATTAGGTACTCGACATGAACAATTCAAAATACCAATTTAGTTAGGTACGGCTGGTCTAGTCGGGAGAACGGCGACTGCCGATCCGGAGCCCCCGGGTTCAAATCCCAAGCGCTCCACTATTATTTCGAAGGCATGTAATGCTAACTCGAAAACGATGAAAGAAAACATCGTGAAGAAACCGACAGATATAATTTTTCGAGGTCATGCATCATTCACCTACCCGCACTGGGCCGGCGTGGTGGATTTATGGTCTTAACTCTCTACTTGCAAGAGAAGGCTGACGGCGTAGCGTCGGAGTGGCGCTGGAGTAGCGAAGCGGACCGTGCGCGTAAGATATTTTTTTCAATGGATAAAATCTTGTGATCTCATCACCAATATACGTAACCCTACTAATATTATAAACGTGAAAGTTTGTAAGTATGGATGGATGTTCGTTACTCTTTCACGTAAAAACTACGAAACGGATCCGGCTGAAATTTGGAATATAGACAGATTATAGCTTGTAAGAAAAGTAGCCTATACGATACTTTTTATCCCGAAAAAAAAAAAAAATGGTAACGATGGAAACTACGCAGGCAAAACCGCGGGGCACTTCATGTAACAGTATATTTGTAACTATATAGGTGACGTAACGAAAATTTTAAGTTAAAAGTTTTCTATCGGCTTTTAATTTCTATCGGCCAGTCCCCAATGTGGTACTTTTTTTTCTCATTTTAAGGCTGTTTTGAATTAATTTCTATCTTCAGTCCCGTGGCACATAGAACGTCGCTTATCTGACTGAGTTCGCCTTAATCGCTGCCATTAAACATAGTTTAACGACTGTAACGGGACTAGTTTCGTGTGTCTGTTAACTTAAGGCGCTAAGTGAGAATTTGGAAGAATGATTCATTGTTCTCTAAGTTGGGAATTCTGCGGGTAGGCTTTTCAAATCTTGATCCTAATCTGATCTTAATCCTTACATCGATCGAAGTAGTATTTGAAGTAACATTGTTAAGATTGATAAGCATTCATTTGTAGCCATTGGAAATCAATTTTAGCAGCCTCCTACTATCCGAGGTGTATCCGTGCCGGTTACCGACCATTCCGAGCTTTTGGGCGTTACCTTTACATGCACCCTCAACACGAAATTGTTGGGCGTCTCATTAAACTGAAGCTGTTCACGCAAAATTAGCTTGATGGTAATGAAATGTAAAAATTGTACCAGGGATCCTGGACTATTACTTAACTTCTAGAAATTTCTTTTTTTTACTGTCAGTTTCGTGTCTAAAAGATTTTAATGTTTTAGTGCGCGACCACAGTACGGGCCTAAGGCGGGCGCGGGCGCGGGCGCGGAAATTTCAAACATAAAGTCCGCGCCATCACTTAAGTTCTCTGACGAAACAGTTGAACTACTTTTATAAAATCAGTTTTGTTTATCGTTATCGTGGTAGAATGCAACAATGGCTCCACTCACGACCGGTCGTGAATGGAGACGCGGATCTACGAAACGCGCCTTTGTGTCCACAGTGCAGGCGGCCTAGCGCGGCGGGCTTGAGCGACTAAGCGGGCGGAGATGTCAAACGTTCATTTGTTCGCGCTAGACGTGGGTAAAAATGAATCTTTGGCGAGATTGAAACATTTGCATCTGGATCAGTCGATCAGTTGTAAAATGATGACATGACCATTTGTGATATTTGGAACACTGAGTCAAAATAATGATTTAGATATAGATAGATAGATATGATATTTATAGATAGATTTACTATCTAAATCTTTACTATCTCAATCACATTTGCAGTTTTTTACGGCCTTCTAAAAAAAAGGGGTATAGTAAGGTAGACGCTGACGTTAGTCTGTCTGTCTGTAGACGCAACAGACAGTCTGGTGCACCAAAGTTCTCAAAAGGATGGTTCAATTTCGATGCGGTTTTTGATTTGAAATTCAGTGTCTTTGCGGTGGTTTTTAGTAATGTTAGATTAATATGAGTTTAAAACGTTCGCCTGCATAAAATAGTGGACCAAAGATCTTTTCACAACCTACTTCAATATGGATATCAAATGAAAGGGAAAGTAGTAGAATTCTATAACAAATTCTATCAAATCCACGATATCAGGTGGAAATCTGAATATTTAATTATGTTCTTGTTATATTTTAACATTACTGTAGGTTGTGTAGATACATACTATAATATTTTTCATATTCGTAGAAGTTTTATTTATAACGTAAATAAGAACAAACGATTTAAGCAATCTATTCAAACTTCGAAAACTTGGTTCTAAAGCAATGAAAAACTTATTAATTTAGTTTGCAAGTTGCAACCTATACGATACGCACGACGTTAATTCCGTTTTGTTTCTCAATCTTATTACTACACAACGCAGTTTTATTTTTTTCACGCTTTTCCGCGACTTGATACTGCATTCGTAAATTATTGAATATTGTTAGCAATCATACAACATACAATTCATTCAAACAGTGTTTGCTAACTCGTGATTGTGAACTGATTTCGTTCCAAATTAAACACTTTTACCAGGGCATCACCACTCGCTCAAGGTCGCGCGTTATTAGCCTACAACTAGACAGTCGGTTGTCGGACACACGGCTGAGCGCTCGCGCAACATGTTTCCCGTGCAAAATGACGTCGCGTGCATATTGTGTTGTATATGGATGCATGAGTCAAACAACAAACAAAGAATTATAATTTTTTGCATTGTCTTTATAATCTTATACCTTTAAACGAGCAATTCTTGTACCTATATAAATATGTATATATATATATATAGAATCTGAATCTCGGAAACGGCTCGACGGATTTTAATGAAATTATGTATGCAGGGGATTTCGGAGACGATAAATCGATCTAACTAGGTCTTATTTAAAAAAAAACGCATATTATACGCGTTTTTAGACAATGAAAAACTGTCACATTAGACATTAGAATGTGAAGGTAAATTTCGCCGCGTGACGCGACAGCATAATTAGCTCAGACGGGAAGTCGGGCCCTCATAATAGCGGTCACGAATTAGTAGCTCCGGGTTCGAATCCAGACGGGTTCTCTTTTGAAGTAAAAACTTCTTTAGGCGCGCTATAGACAGAATTTTCGTGGGCTGTGAAATGGATTCATCAATCGTCACGCTTGGATATGATAATGGATCGGATCGGATCGGATATGAAATCTTCGGGTAAACTCGGTAAAAACGGTCAGGTAGGTACCAGGGTAACAGAAACAGTAAAGAGTTTCGATTACCTACCTCCAACAGCTCAGCGTTTATCTCCAGATACCAGGACAACAGGAATATAAAAGAGTTGTGTTTGCCCCTAGGTACCAGTACCAGGGCAACAGAAACAGTAGAGTTGCAATATTCTGTATAATTACGTTGATATAAAACTAGATGGCGCAACCATCGATTTTGCATAGCCTACGAATGTACCTAGCGAATGTACATAGACCTACGATGGTTTAACAAATTATTTGTCTTCTGACAAGGTGATAAATAAATTAGACAATTCGATTAAAAGTGAAAACATATGAGTCACAAGTTTTCACTTTTATCGGCAGTTCCTATGACTGCCAATTTTTTTTTTTTTCAATTCGTTTTTTTTTTAAGAAAATCTATTTCTTGGAGTCTTTTATCTGTAGGTATCTAAGTATATTTAGTATTTAAACCGAGCAAAGCTCGGTCACCCAGGTACTTATATTAATCTGTGCTACAATGCTGACTACCTACATAACGGAAGGTTAATTAATTTTTTTATTATATATGTCGACAACCCTTGCGCATCATTCCGCGTCAGACAGTGACAGAGTTACGCGTTAGAAGAGAGCGCAAATGTTTAGGTGAATATCGCGATAGGCATTGAGCGCTAATGCGAGCTGAATTGCACTTTGTTGTTGTGTCCCAACAAGAGTCGCTTTTTATAAAAAAACTTTCGCTAAGTGAGTTTGCTGTACTTGTACTAATATTTATTTTGTGCTTTTACCATCCAACTGTTCCCAATCATTGGGATCACAATGACGTTTCGGTTCACTGAGTCGTTTCAGTAAATGAGCTACTTACACATGTCTAGTTCAAGCGTTTCGTCCTCACAACTAGTTGGCGAGCGACCTAATGCGCATGTGGCGGGGGTATCAAACCTTTTCAGTCTTGTTGCTTGGCGACAGGATTGACGTTTACTCGGCTGGATATATTTTTTGGTACAATTATGATAAATACTGAATTGAACTGTTTAAAATCTGTTTCATTTTTCGCAAATTTATAAATAATTCCTTCTTAGAACTAAAACTATACAAAAGTTTGCATTTTCTTTGATGATTTAAGCTATATTTTTTTCCAAGGATCTATTAAAATGTTGTAATGGACATTCGAGCGTACTAAAAAAGCTTTTAGGGTGTTTTCCTGCAATATTGAAACAATTTACCACATTTTTCCCTGTTATAAATTATTTCATGTACGTCATGCAAATCGTCGCCTATAGTATGCGACACCTGACGTAGGTCGCTCGCCCGCTGCTCACTGTGGCCACCCACCCGCACCCGCGCCCGCGCCCGCGCCCGCACCCGCGCCCGCGCCCGCCTTAGGCCCGTACTGTGGTTGAGGCCTTAGACACGTTTTAGACGGTTAAATATTTGATGTAACATGAGATCCGTTTCGCACTATTTCTAGTTTGGGTTCTGGAATTAAACTGACGTATGGAGGTTGTCAGGAAACTTTCTAATGAAGGGCAGACACATCGAACTATCCGCTTTCTGAACCTTTTGACACGATAACTTTTGTTAGTCGAACTCAAACGTGTAAATCAAACCACAAATTCAACGAGTATTTTTATTTTGAACTGACACAGAAGAGGATTTCGATTCGGTAGTATGTTTTTTCTAATACGAGTATTGTACGTATAATACGCGATAGCTCCGCCAATTGAGCAGACATTGTTACGATTATTTTTTTCTTTGATAGATAGTGTTAGGCCCAATTTTCACGACGCAGTTTCAAACCGCACCCGCGCGCGGGTGCGGCGCCGTGCCGCGCGTCGGTTTTGTTTCAATACTCACGAGACCGCAGGTTTTCGCGGTTTTTGCTCCGGAAAGCTACTAGCTACTACTAGCGCAAGAACCGCGCGCAGCCACGCGGCCGTAAACCGCGTCGTGTGTATTGAATTCAATGTTATATGGAAATCTGCCGCGCCCGGGCGCGGTTGGCAGCCGCGCCGTGAAAACCGGCTCTTAAGGCCGATTTACATCAGACGAGTGAATGCTCATTCTATCCCCATTGTATCAAATTAATTTGGTGTAAACAAACGTAGAGCATTCTTTCGTAGTTTTGTTTGCGTTCGCAAAGATTCTATGGAATATATAATATAGAAAACGTTTCGTTTACACTAAAAGATCGAGAAAGAATGTTTTTGTTCCAGCTCTATGTTCGTTCAGTTTAAATTGGCCTTTACAGACGTGGTCTCATAAGTTTTACGAAATTTGCTGGGGCAATTTTGAAATATCAACTAAAACCTAACTTAGCATAACAGCATAAACAACCCACTTTCGAACATTTCGAAAAATCGTGGGGCACTGTTAATCTAAAAAATATTCTCCATACGAAATTATCTATTAGGTATTACATGCACTATTTTGGCAAGCGCAGCCTTCAAAACATTTGTCTAAAGAATTTAACAAAATATTCCATTCACGATTGAAACCCACCCCATTACGGCGTCATTATGGCCACATGGATCCCTCGATACGTGATATGGTTGTTGTGAATAACTTTTTTTATTCATTTTAAAGCGATTTTACTCTTTTACTGCGTTGCATTTGTCATGAGATGACTATGTTGTTACGTTTTAACGCAAATAGCTTTAGAGTTATCTATGAGTAAAGCAGGTTAATTTTTTTTTCAAATAATTCCACATTTTAAGCTTTCATGATTAATTTAAACCCCTGACGCAAAATCGACGGAATGAACATTGTAACATTACAAGGCTGAGCTATGTGTGTCTGTCTGTGGAATCATAGGTCCAAAACTGATACACCAATGATTTGACGTCATAACGTCTTATAAATTGTTGAACGCCGGCTGCACGCACAAAAATGGATGACTGTCACGTTCCGCCTGAGCCGAGCGTGCAAGCGAGAGCGTGGAACAAGCGATAGACAGTTACAATTGGCCAATGCGTTCAACTCGCATCAATATATTTTAATAATGACGATATCGTGTAAATTTATTGTCCGTAAACTGAATTTACTGACGACCTTTTTTGTTATAAAAGTAAAATAATCAGGCGGATTCTTGTTTATATTTCATCACAGTAGGTTGAGCCGTTTTCAAGTTATTAGTTCTTTTGGTAGCTGCTATAAGAATCTTGGAAGCATAGACTGACCTCATGGCTTAGTTGGTAGTGGCTCTGCCTGCGAATCCGAGGGTCGTGGGTTCGATTCCCACCCAGTGCAAATATTTGTGTGATGAATTCAAATATTTGCACTGTGTCTGGGTGTTTTTATGTATAATAAGTATGTATTTAAAAGTATACAAGTATTATATCAGCTATCTGACCGCCATCATACAAGCTTTGCTTAGTTTGGGGTCAGATGGCGTTGTGTGTGAATTGTCCACCAATATTTATTTATTTATTAATATTATAAGTTTTTGATTTACTTGCAAATATAATCGAGGTCTAGACTCTAGAATATGAAATAACTGCGTTGAGGGTTTCTTAAAGTTTAAATTTACTTAATACTTGTTACAACTACGTAGATACAAGTACTATTATTTTGTCTTGTAAAAAGATTTCTACTACCTACTACTCTGTAGAAGAAATGATTGTATTAAGTAGCAGCATATTCTCACAGAGTAGTGGGTTTTACCCGATAGTTACAATCTTGGTGACTTCAAATCGTCAGTGAATTTTTTCGCTCTCGATTTTTTCAATTTTAATTCCGTATGGTTTTTTTTTCAGGTAAGCACGCTCCATCGTAGAATTCGTAGACCATATCGTTACCTACTTAACATCAGGCGAGATGGTTGTCAAGCGCAAAGCTACAAAACTTAAAAACTTGGAAATTACCAAAATCTGTTTAAATAACAGCGGATTCGTTGTAAATAACAATATAAGTATAATTTTCGTGAAATAACACACCATTTAAAGGATTCTGGACAAAAAAACTGATTTCTATATTTAGAGAAATTTAATAAAACATTTTTTGTCTCTTAGGATATGGTTGTACCTACGTAGGTACATGAAACTGCATCGAAATATACCTAAGGGACTGACTCGCTCCACATTTTAACCGTGGTAAATATCCCGTAAATGATAATGCTAGTAGGTACAGTTACATTATAGTCTGGAATAACATAGAATATTTTTTATTCCAAAAAATAGCGATTTTGACGTGACAACGTCTCATAATTCGATGAAGCCGGCTGCACGCCCGCAAAACATGACGTCATGTGCCGTTAACGCCGTTACCTCGCCGCCGGCGTTACCTAACTAACGTCAGTAACCCGACTTTACAGACAACCATTTTTTTTTTCAAAGATATAAATGACCGTGTTCCTATATCGACGTAGAACGTAGACCTTGGGCAAAGTCAACTAGAAAATAAAAAAAAAACAGAGCTATCGGCGAAACTTAGAATTCTAGACCGTTTTATTTTTATTTTTCTTACATTAAACATTTACAGATACTACCCAGAAAGAAACGAAAATACTTTCGTAAACTCCTTTCATCGTCACTGCCTTTATTTCGCTGGAAAAGAAGTGAACATGACAAAAGGATATAAAAAGTCCTGGATCAATCAACACATAACAAGGTATTGGTGTGTAGGCGTACAAAGAAGCTATCGAAGTCTACAAAGAAATGATATTCCACAATTTACGGATCCTGCTGATATCGTACTTATATTAAAAACTAGGTTTTGCCCTTGACTTCGTCCGCGTAGGATTTTTGCGTTTGCATAAAAGAGGAACAGTTATAAACTTACCGTACTTACCAAACGTACCCATAAACTTTCGAGTTTGTACTTACTATTAGTACGGATAATGAAACAAGGCTTTTGTTTGAATGTTTGAATTTTAGACTAGTCTGTGCCGGGATAACCCGGGATATCACTTCAGTTTAATAACTGATTTGGCCTAGGAAAAACTAGTAATAAATAACCCTTAATATTATAAATCTCAATGTATGGATATTTGGATGTTTGGATGTTTGTTGCTCAATCACGTCCTAACGTATGAACAGATCGGGCTGAAATTTGGAACACAGATAGATTATAGTCTGGAAGAACACATAGGCTACTTTTTATCCCGGAAAAACAACGGGAACAACGGGAAAAAGAACTTCGCGGGTGACACCGCGGGGCGCTGCTAGTAATAAATAAATATGGGTGGACAAATCACACACAACACCATCTGACCCCAAACTAAGCAAAACTTGTACTATGGCAGATCAGATAGATTACATAATAGCTACTTTTGTAGTTTTAATTAATATTAAAATAATTGAATTCACCTCACAAATATTTGCACTGGGTTAGAATCGAACTCACGACCTTCGACTTCGCAGGCCGAGTTACTAACCACTAAACCACGACGCCAGTTTAAGTCTGTATTTATAGCCGGTACATAACATACTTATTTACATACAATATAGGTAAACTATAAGACCACTGCAAATGACTAAATAAAAATTCTGTTTTATAAAAGCGATCCAGGCACCGTCTTTGTCTTTCGATATTTTTAAATAAAGAGTTCAATTTAGTTTATATAGAGCCAGTTCGTGAATAAACTTTAAATTGGTCGAAATTTTATATTTTTCAATATCTTACTGTAGGAAAGTAGAGATCAGAATTTTATGTTGTCCTGATTTTAAAAAAAATTTTGACTGTCCTTGTGGCTCAATTGGAACTGAGTCCGCATTTTCCCATCCAGGTTAATGCTTTATCTCTATGCCCTGTAATTGCTCTGGAAATATTGCCCTTCAAACCGGAGCACAGTGATGACTTCACATTACTGCTTAGCGGTAGTATAACAAGCAAAAGTGTAATACTTCTCCAGGCGGATTCTGTAAAGAGACTTACCACTACAATTATTATAGATAGATTAACTCTTAATTGCACTTCACAAGTAAACAACGTTACAAAAATATACAAAAACTTAAACAAAAAAAAATATATATATATATATTATACCAGATCTCTGGTTTCTAATTCCGTATTTCGATCGGTATAGAGTTGATGATGAAGTGCCTAAGACTCGTTCTCTATGGGCAATGGACATTCAACGAGCACTTCTGACGCCTATCTTCGAATTTCACTAGGGCGGCATAGATACCATTACGTCTTAGGACCTGCTTCCCGAGAAGCGTCCGTATAGAACTAGTGCAGTGGGGGCCGGGAATAGTGGAGAAGTACCTGTTAGTTATTTTAATTTGTTTTTTAGTGACGAGACGAGCGGAACATGTGCCGAATCGTAAGTAAAGTTTCTGCCCAAAACCGCACAGTGACGCGCAACCATTGGAACATGAAGAGTCCAAATCATTACCTAGATTCTAACCGGGGCTCTAGATGGACAGTCGCCTTACTAGACCGCCTGTAACTCACCACCACCAACTCGCCTGGTGGAAATCGACGTTGTGGCCGAAAGTGGAGTATTTTTAGAAAGTCTTTATGCACTGTGGACTTGAAGGCATCCGGGTTGTCGGCTTCAAAAAACAAGGAACGCTCTAAGAGGTTTTCCAATCCCTAGCAGCATTCATCATCAATACCCCACTAAATGTTCCCACTGCTGGGACTCGGGGCCTTCTCTCGCAAGGAGAGAGTTAAGGCCATAATCCACCACGCTGGCCCAGTGCGGGTTGGTGGATGACACATGACTTTGAAAGATTCTAGGTAGATGTCGGTTTCCTAACGATGTTTTCCTTCACCGTTTTAAGTTAGCGGCATTACGCACATGATTTCGAAAAGACAGTGGTGCGTGTAGGGTTTGAACCCGGGGTCTCCGGATCGGCAGGCGCCGTTCTCCCGACTAGACCAGGCGTAACTTCGCATAAAAGTAATAGCGAACTCTGTATATATTTTTTTGTAATGATTCACTTACAGTTAATCAAAAACAAGCCAGCCAGCACCAGAACATTTTAAAGTACATTTATACACATACAAACTAAAAAATAAAATAAATTAACTTACAATTTTGTGAATCGATAAAATTTTATGACAACTTTTTTCAAGTTATACTTCTTATAGAAAATTACACAGACGTCTAGCCGGCTAAAAGGTGTTGATGGAATCAAATAATCAAAATTAAACATACCTACGAACTATTCCGAAAAATATAAGAAAGTATACGATTAAATCCAAATTGAGACTTATATTTTCGTTTAGCTATTTCGTATCCAGCGCCATAATAGCCTAAGACCTAGACGGAAATAAGCTCCAGGTCTCATTTCCCTCGCTGTCTGACCTTCAAGCTTTCGATAGTTTGAAAAAATAACATTAAATGGGAAAAATGAAGCTAAGTTCAATATTTTTTGCTGTCATTTTTATTAACTTTGAAGGTTTGAAGCCAGCTTCTAGGAGGTCTCTCTATTACAAGGTATCTTATTAGTGACTAGCGGTGCCCCACAACTTTTCCTACATAGTTCCCGATTGCGTTATTTTCCCTGAATAAAAGTTGACCCATATATTATTTCAGACTAATATTTATGTACGTACCCAATTTTATCAACATCTCTTTAGTAGTTAAACATCCATCCATTCATCCTCAATAACTTTCGCATTTATAAAACTAGCAGGAATAACCTAGATTATTCGATAATGTTGAAACCAATTTTACACATTCTGCTTTTATTTCATTGGGTATATATGCATACTAGCTTTTACCCGCGACTTATATAAATACCGCGCTAAATAAATATTAATGTAACTCGGGTATTGGTATTTGTACACCAATGCGAAGTAAGGTTTACTAAAAAAACATAAATCAAAACATTATGATAATGTGTATTTCTGTGATAAAATGTAGATGATATCCGATGAGTGAACCCATGTTAAATAGTTTTGTTAAAGCATATTTTATAAATTTAGCTTAGTGAAACCTTTACTGATTTTGAGGTAGCATAGAAGGCACACTCTATGCTACCTCAAAGTCAGTAGGCAATAGAAAAAGCTTAAGGTCAACTTCCGTAGACCTCTAATAACAATCTCAAATAATAATCAACCGTAATAAAATCTTACAGATAATGATACTGTCGAATAAATCGGTGTTATACTACATTATGAATTTGCAGCAACACTATAACATTGGAAATAACTTGGCCTAATATCATCGGTATAAGTGAAATTCCTAGTATTTGATCGGACAAGATGCTTATCTTAATCGGATTTATGTTAACTATGCGAGCCAGACTTCTTTTTCTCTTAATGTCTTCTTTGCCTGCAACCAAAAAAAAACAAATAATATGATACACCAAGGTTTGTCAGTGGAGAGTCCCAAAAAAGTTGTAAAATTACTGAAATTACTTACTAATAGCGCCCCACGGTTTTGCCCGCGTAGTTCCCGCTTCAGTTTTTTTTTCTACTATAAAATAATGTGCCTTTGAGCAACTGCATACTATATTATAAAAGTCTTCAAACTTCAATCCAATTCCTTCAGCCATTCCAACGTGATTGAGCAACAAACCTCCAAACTTTTGCATTTTTAATAGTCAGTAAGGTAAACTTACCAGACGACAAATTGTTCAATCTTATAACTGACTTCTTTAATGCGTCATTTGCCTTCTGCAATCGTTGACAAACTATCAGTATGCACAAGGCAACAACCGTATGGTACAATATCAAGTATATCATATTATTAATTCCGACGCGCTTAACAATCTGAAACATGTAACAAAAAACTATCATACAAGAAATTCCTCTGAACACTTAACCATAGAGACTCAGAGGAGTTCATAAAATATAAACCATTAGGTAGTATCAAAAATTCTACCTATGAGACACCATGCGCGGTCCGAATGGCGGGGGGGGGGGGGGGGGGTTCACAGGGGATATGATAATACAACTATTAAAAAAAATAAGATGCTGCTAAATTTATAATATTATAGTATGTTCACGTGAGGTCCGCTTCTATCATTAAATCAGCACCCTTTGTCAGCTATCTGTCTTCCATAGTACAAGCTTTGCTTGGTTCGGGATCATATCAGTTGGTGTTGTGTTTAAAGTGTCCACCAATATTTGTTTAAATTGTTTTATTTATTTAATAATGTAATAGTGCTATTTATAGACAAGAGCAACAACTTTTTGACAATTCTATTTTTACGCTCAAACAATAATATTACAATGAGTTTACTCACCTCGACAGACATCAAAGCCGATACCAAATAATACGATAGAAAAATGTAATACAAAAAACTCATAAAAAATGAAAACACAATCTGAAATAGAGAAAAATAATAAAAATTGCGCAAATCTTTATTATGGCCTCGTGGTTTAGATGATAGTAAATCTACCCGTGAAACCGTAGATCGTGGGTTCAATTCACATACAGAGCTATGCATAACATTTTTGAAGTGAAAACTTCTATTGATGCACCACAGACAGATTTTTCGTGGGCTGTGAATAGAAGTCTAGCGTCACGCTCGGGAATGATAAGAAATTTTCGGGTGAACTCGGGATCATGGCCATTGGCTATTTAGAAATGCTGACGCATTTCCTATTTATTTATTTATGATGCTGACGCATTTATAGCTGGCCACGGTCATGGCCACGCCCTCCTGTTTCACCCGCATAGTTTCCAAAGTGAGAAATTCTGAGTTTTAAGTTTTCACTTCTATCGGCAGTTCCTATGACAGCCAATATTTTTTTTGTTTTGGGCAGGTATTTCTATGAAGCAAAATGATGATTTACTATTACAAAAATATTATATCAGCCATCTGCCTTTCACATATCGCTGTATCAGTTTAGATAAAATTGAAATAGCACTTATTAAGCAGTACCCTTTGAAGGAAAAAAAAACGTAGTTTGTCAATCACAATCAAATTCTTATGAATTCAAAACTCCCTTCTTGCTGCGAAAGCACCGACCAAATAATCAAAAAGGTAAAGACGACCAAACATTTGATTACAAATATTATGAGGAGTGTATATTTGATGCTAACATGAGTGGTCATCTTTTGAACAATATTCTACATGTATGCTCTAATAAGTTGTAATGTAAGATGTGACTTAGGTTCACCCAACGTACCTGATTAGAATAAATCCGTCGAAGTAGGTATGCATTCTCAACCATATTCTTATAAGCTTTAGTCCAGATATTAATCTGTGCAATATTAGTCAATCCATCAATTTCATTTATATACATATTTTTTTGTACCTGATCAATTTCTTCATTAAGACATTCGACTTGAGTAGAAAGAATAGCAGTTAATGCACAGAAAACAAAATGTTCAAATAAATATCTTAATTCAATAAATATATCGTAAATCAGCAGGAGCGTTGGGTAGACGAAAAGCTCTGTAATATCTTCATTCGTGTCAACATGTGAATTATAGAAACGTATTACCAATGATGGAATTCTTAAAGTCACAAACAATCCGAAAATTAAAATTGTTGCGACATATATTTTCGACGATGATTTTACGTATCCTCGTTTTATCAAAAACTGGGAGTGAATTTGTTCAGTATTAGATACGAAATTCTTGAAACAATTTGTATGTTGTATTGCTTGAATCACCAATATTAAGTCGTTGGTAATTGTTAGAAATTGTAATAGAACGATTTCAGATATAAGCTCTTTATTATCTCCATAATATTTTTTATAAGTCATAATGTTACCATGAATGATAACGCTAATATTTACAATTGTTTCCACAATGATGCGAATGAAAATGAACAATCTCTTTTTCCAACTAAGTACGTGATAATTTCTATAAACACAAATACAGTTTTGAACAGTTTTTTTTTTTTTTTTTTTATTTAATTTAAACACTCCACAGACTCCGGGGTCCGTGACTTTTGTCATTACATTAATCTTTTTTTATTTACATAGTTCTTGGATTAGGAGAAGAAGAGGAAAATAAGGGGGGGAGTAGGGGGGTGGTGAACATTTTAAGCGTAATTCTAAAGCTAGTCAGTCCGATTTCGTCTGTTGAGCCGATCACTACCGGTTGGGATTCCGATAGTAATCGACTCGACATCGTCTTTTGCCTAAGCCGCCTCCTCCTGGCCCAGAGCCTCCACTACAGCCGCATTTCTGTCTCTAATGGCCATCTGCAGGTTGAAATCTTGAATGGTCTTTGGTGATGCAGCCAACGCTCGCCGCACGAACCGACCGATGGCGTCGTCGGTGTCGTCAGCGTAGTATGTGAAGGTCCCCGTGTGCCGTGAGATTGCAACAACCGCATGGGACACGCTCTCGTGCAGCTTCATGTTTGCCTTAGTTTTAATTACGATTACCGACTCGTATGTCAATCCCTGCGCTTCATGAATGGTAAGGATGCGTGACCCGGTGCCTGACCCGTAACCCTGGTTTGTCAGGGTCTCCTTTTCCTCTTGAGTATGCACTAAAAAGAGGGTGTTGGGTTGGGTGCCGGGTATTTGCGCTCCTTTATACCTTCTCTGCTCCAGGGACTTTATACGGGGTACTGAGGAGTACATACCTGAGTATATTTCCCTCAGCGCATATGCAACATCCATCGGGTTGCGATGTGTGCAGAGCAACTCCTGGCTGATCTTTGCTACCAGGTTCGGGCGGTGATACCTCATTTCGAAGAGATTTTCCCTGTCGATGTAAGGCAACTGATTGACGTCTCCGATGAGGACAATTTCGCCAACACCAGACAGCCGTGAGACCATCACAATGGCCCCGAAATGGTTCATGAGAGCCTCATCCACCAGGAGGCGGCTGAATTTCTCTTTTCCGAAACCATTTACCAGAGCAGAAGCCATAGTTCGCACCCTGGTTTTGACCAGGTTTCCGATACGGTGCGATAGCTTCTCCCTTAGATCTTTTGCTGCCTCAGTTGTTGTGGTGATGATAGCGTCTTTGTCCACGTCGAAGTGTCTAATCACCCACGTTGTCTTTCCACATCCTGGAACTCCGTTGACCCACTGTATGCTTGGTACCTCCCAGTTTTCCCAACACGCTTTGACGTTTGAGGTCCCTTCAATGGACTTGGCCATCTCGAGAATCCTGTCGTCCAGCATAATCTTGGTGCATCGGGCGGTAACTACAATTGGGTCGTTTAGTGGTGTCGCATAAACGGGTCTTCCCGCGCGCTCTGTCTCACTCTCGTTCAGTGTCACGAAGCCATTTTCTGCACTGTAAGCTGCCATATACTGTCCTGTCATGGTTCCCTTGATGACCCGGGATGTGACATTATTATAAATGGCTGCTTCGGCCTCCTCGAGATTCACCTTTAGAAGGCTTTCACTACCTAGCCTATAGAACTGCATGATGTTTTCGCAGGTCTTGAGGTTAACTAGTCTTGTTGCTCTCAGTATGGCTATGAATTCGATGAAGGCGTTACGTGCATGGCTCCGCGGCTCCAAAGCCGTGACATAGCGGGGCGGTTCAACCTGTCCCATGTCGGCTCTCGTTCGGCTCATTTGTTGCTGTGAAACTGTTTTGAGGGTCCCTGACGTTAAAAGGGGTGGTGCATGGGATGAGATTCGGAGTACGCTCCTTGCTGCAGTGTTGAAGGCAGCCACGAAGGCCGTGTTGGTGCTTCGGCTGCCGCTTTGATTGGCTGCGGCTTTTTCCGCGGCTGCCCTCTGCTGTGCTCTTTCGGAACCGGTTTGGTTGGTCGAACTAGGAACGGGGTGTCCCCAGCTGTCAGTTGCATTTGTTAGGTCGTGCGAAGGGGCTCTGAGGAAGCTCAGATTTTCTCCCCTATCTTCGTATACGACAACCTCATGATGTTTAGAAGCTACAATGCAACCCAGCCGGTCTGCGACTTTCGCTCTTGAGTATTCGATTGCCATCGCATCCACGCTTATCACCCGGGGTGTTTCACCCGCATTTCTGCTAAGATGTGCAAGCAGCGCACTTGCCTGTGTGAAAGGTGTCCGACCTTCCGAGTATTCTATTAGTGCAATCTATAATCTATAGTCTATAATCTATAGATAAAACTATCAAACACGTACACGTTCAACAACAGCTCCGCAAAAAAAAAATCAAAACGAGTGGATTTTTTTGAGCTGCGTGCATCTCAGTAGAATCAGTGTAACTAGTAACAGTCCAGCGACCCCGGAGCGGTGTTGACAGCCCCAAGGACCTCAGGAACAACGAGATATCTTAAAAAATATCGGAAATCCAACTGAAAACAAAGGTTAGTTCGGAAGTAACATCAGGAGACCGCATAACTAAGAATCGAACAAAAGTCACGTTCGACGACATACCTAATACCGATAGAGTTATCACCGATATAGAGATATCCGCCGCACGTTCGTTTCGCTGTACAGACCAATCTGCAGCACGTCATCGGTCATCGGCAGGCGCCTACGACACCTCCCCCCGCCAACTGTGACGTCACCCTCTGCACTCTACACCGATCTCAGAGGCGAACTTAGGAGACAACAACATAATCGTCGGCCCCTGCGGAAAAACTGACTGCTGTTTACTGGACTATTGGACAGCCCGAAGAACATCTACGTTGAGTGTGTACGTGAAAAAAATTGACAAATCCAAGCTTGGAACAGAAGAAGAAGAGGAATACCCGTGAGTAGGATAAGAAGCTAAAAGTTAAATCTGACCGCGTAAATTAAGCCTAATTAGTAATTGCAGGTTAGACCTAGTCAACATAAGCTGTTAAATAATACCTAAATAAGTATTTTGTTCTTCTTAATATACTAAACATGTCCGATACAACCAAAAAATCCGCCCCCTCCACCTCTGCTTGCCTCACATCTGCCCCTGCCATGGCACCCACACGAACAAAGGTGCTTTCAGTAAGGTCAGTGGCATCGACCTTACATAAACGCATTTTGAAAAAAAATATTAAGACCAGCAAGTCGGAGGTGGTGCAGCCGACGCAGCACCCGGGACAATGCCCTGGGGTGCCCACAGAGTTCCCTGAAGTGGGGTCCCGCTGCGCTCAGACACTCGGTCACGCCTCCTCGCCACCGCATTCAAAAACAGCTAGCGAAATCTCGGCTCCGGTGACCTCGGTGCCGGGGACGAGCCCAGAACGTGTGGCCGCGATGGACAGGATCGGGGACTGGGAACAGTGCGGGATCTCACCGCCAAAAGAGTTGAGGACGGATGACGATATGGATAGTGTGTCAGAGACATCTTTCCCGAACTCCGCCCGCTGCAAAAGAGCCAGTATGCTGATCGCACATAGCTCAAAGCGGACGGGGGTCGAGATGGACAGCGCAACTAAAGTGGCAAATGACGCACTACTCCGGGGGAAGGACGCTCTCGAAGAATCCCATAATTTGAGAAAGGATTTAAAGCAAACAGCTATCGAGAGTCTCCAGGCGCTCTACGAGATCGTCCTCTCCCTGGCAGAGTCCAGGCACCGTCACATAGTCTCACTACAACAAGAACGAACACGACACGCAGTGGAGCTGCTCTCGGTGGAAAGGGCCCACTCAAAGTCCTTACAGACAATTGATCACGACCTAACAAAAGAGGTAGCTCTGGCGCGCGAGACACTTAGCGAACTCCAAATAGAAACTAAAGCTATTAGAGACTGGCAGAGCTTCGAGTCGATAGAGCCCCACCAACAGATCAAAGCAACAGCGGAGGCGGTGAAGAGCATCAACAGTTACCTCAAATCACCAGCGCCGAGCCAAAACCCCACCGTCGATCTGACACCGCTGCGGAATGACTGTCACAGCCTTAAAACTGGGATAGAAATTCTTCAAAGACAGGTAGACGAGATGCGGAGAGACTCAAACGTAGAAAGAGAGAAAACTGTTGAGGCCCTTCGCCAAAACGCTGAAATGCTAAAAGAGCTCGCCTTGATTCCTCCACCTCCAATCCCCTTAAATTATTCGGACAGGTTTTGCAAAATCGAAAAAATGTTGACTGAACAATCACTCCCTCCACCCCCCGCCCCAATTAAAATTAACATCGACGAGCACGTGCTACCAATCACCGAACGGCTCGAGGCTGTATCTTCGGAACTCCGGACTATGCGACAAGATAAATTAACTCTTCCTGCACCAGTTCTGAGCATCGAGGCCGAAATCTCCCAAGCGGAAACCGGCAAGCCACCGAAGCCCGCCTACGCCAAAATTGCGGCTAAGCCCATTGTGCCAAAACCTAATCATACACTGATCGTGACAACGGCAAATCCCACATCATCCACGACATCTGAAAATTTGATAGACAAGATAGCTTTAGCACTGGACACAAAGAAGACTGGAGCAAGAGTTGACCGAGTGCGCAAAGGTCGAAACAGGAAAGTCATCCTGAGTTGTAGCACAGAGGAAGACCTTGGCCTAGTCAGAAATCGTGTGCAGCAAGACAAGTCTCTAAAGGTTGAAACTGCGAAAGCTGGTAACCCACTGATCATCATTCGAGACGTCTTGTCGATTCATAAGGATAACGAAATAGTGGAAAATCTTCTGGCGCAGAATAAACACCTGCTACAGGGGGTTAATTTGCAAGAGAGTGCGATCAGGGTGCGATACAGGAAAAAGGCGCGAAATCCGCACGAGTGTCATCCGGTGATCGAGGTCTCCCCTCGCATTCACAGAGCTTTTTTGAACGCTGAAAAGGTCTACATAGGACTCCAGAGGAGACCTGTGGCAGACCATTCGCCCTTGGTGCAGTGCTCCAAGTGCCTAGGTTTCGGCCATACAAAAGCGATCTGCCGGGAAAGGGATGAGTCCTGCAGTCACTGCGGAAAAACCCACTCCTGGACACAATGCAAGGCAAGAAAAGAAGACCTGCCACCCAAATGCAAGAACTGTGCGATTGCTCATCCCAACAGCCCCAACAGAGAACTCGCTCACAACGCCTTTAGTAGCGAGTGCCCTGAAAGGATAAAATGGGATGGTATAGCGCGGTCTCGTATATCGTATTGCTAAGGGCACTCATGAGGAAAGTGGCTCAGTCTCCCAAAGAGTAGGCGAACCAGGTATGCGTTTCATCCAAGCAAACCTGCAGCGCTCCCAGAATGCAACGACAGAACTCCTGAAGGTCGCGAGAGAAAGGGGAGTTTCAGTTGCCCTTGTTCAAGAACCCTATGTGGGAAACAAAGGCGTAATGAAACAGTATCCTGGAATTCGCGTTATTCAGTGCAGTTTAAATAGGCAAAAACCAGTTAAGGCAGCCATAATAGTCTTCGATGACAGGCTGGAGGTCATCCATGACCCCCAACTTGTTACCGAAACGGAAGCGGCGGTCCTGTTGGTCGGCACAGGCCTAAAACTGGGAGTGATTTCTGTCTACTTAGAAGGAGACCAAAAAGTCGACCCCTATCTCAGCAGGATTAAAGTATTCAGCGAAAAACTAGCGACTAAAGACCTTATTGTTGCTGGTGACGTGAATGCGTGGTCCCACTGGTGGGGAAGCACATCGCAAAATGAGAGAGGAGAAGCCGTAAACTCTTTCTTCAACGAAATGGACTTATTTATTCTCAACTCCGGCGATACACCAACCTTCGAGATCGTTAGGGAAGGCAAACTCTGCACAAGCATAGTAGATGTAACAACGTGCAGTGGGGCTCTCCTGGGGAAAATCGAGGGATGGAAGGTTGACAAAAGTATTACAACATCAGACCACAACGCAATCACCTTCACTTTGCGTCTAACTAAAGGTCTCGAAAAACAGAGACCAATAACAACTCGTAAATACTACACCAAGAAGGCACAGTGGTCAAACTTTATGTCACAGTTCAAATCCTCCCTTGCAGAAGGAAACCTCTCGCCGGAGTCAGTGGAGAAATGTGAAAGTCCATTGGAACTTGAATCGATGATTACGGGCTACACAGCTAGTATACATGAAGCTTGCAAGCAAACCATTCCACTTGTAAGCTCGCCGAAGGGAAATCCAACCCCCCCATGGTATACGAAAACGCTCGATAATCTAAAAAAAGAAGTTCTCAGAAGAAAGAGACGGATCAGGAATGCCGCCCCCGACAGAGTGGAACTTGTAGTCGAACAGTACCAAATTGCTCGGCAAGACTACAAGGATAAAGTCAAAGAAGCTCAGACGATAAGCTGGAAAGAGTTCTGCACGAATCAGGAGAAAGAAAGCATGTGGGACAAGATCTACAGAGTGATGAAAAAAACCTCGACAAGACAGGAAGAAATACTCCTAAGAGACACCGAAGGTAACACTCTATCCCCCCAGCTATCTGCAGAACTACTTGCTAAAACGTTCTATCCCGACGACTCTGAGAGCACAGACCAACCGTGTCATACAGAGCTACGGGAGCGAACGACAGAAACGCCTATGGACTTACCGGAAAATGACCCATTATTCACATCAGCGGAACTGGAATCAGTACTGAGAACTCTGAATCCGAAAAAAGCCCCCGGCGCAGACGGGCTATCCGCTGATATCTGTGCAGCAGCCATTCGATGCGAATGGGAGGTTTTCTTGGCGATAGCAAACAAATGCTTGTCACTGAAATACTTCCCCAAGCAATGGAAAGAAGCGCACGTGGTCATATTACGCAAACCCGGTAAGACAGATTACACACATCCAAAATCTTACCGCCCCATAGGTCTTCTGTCCGTTCTAGGAAAAATCGTTGAAAAGCTTCTGGTAAACCGACTCCAATGGCATCTCCTCCCAACCATCAGTAGAAAACAGTACGGCTTCATGCCTCAAAGAGGCACCGAGGACGCCCTCTATGACCTGGTAGAGCACATCAAAAAAGGAGTAGACAGTAAAGACACCGTACTCCTAATCTCCCTGGACATAGAAGGTGCCTTCGACAATGCTTGGTGGCCCGCCCTCAAACATCAATTAGCGAAGAAGAGGTGCCCAACAAACCTCTACGACATGGTAAACTCCTACCTCAGCGATCGTAAAATCAAGGTCAACTATGCAAGAGCAGTCTATGAGAGGGAAACAACCAAGGGATGCGTCCAAGGGTCTATCTGTGGACCAACCTTTTGGAATGTGATTCTAGACTCATTACTACGAATGCTAGAAGCCGAGGGAGTATACTGTCAAGCATTCGCGGACGACGTCGTTCTCGTGTTTACAGGCAGCCCGAACATCATCGAACAGCAAGCGAGCAGGGCGTTGAACATGACAGTGAAATGGGGTAAAATTAACAAACTCAACTTTGCAGCGCATAAAACTAACGCGATGCTTTTCACAAATAAGTTGAAGTACGAAACTCCAAACATAGTCATGTCCGGCGTCCGGCTCGATCTGGTCGAGGAAATCAAACTGCTAGGCCTAATGATCGACCGCCGGCTCAACTTTAAAGCACATGTGAACGCCCAATGTAAAAAAGTGGCGAACATTTATAGACAGCTCGCATGTGCAGCGAAGGTGACCTGGGGATTAAATGGCGAAATCACGAGAACTATCTACGTCGCGGTAGTGGAACCCATCATCATGTACGCCTCAAGTGTATGGGCACAAGCAGTAGACTTCGAGGAAAACAAGTCTCACTTAAACGCGATCCAAAGAGGCTATGCCCAGAAAATCTGCAAGTCGAACCGTACTGTTTCTCTGAAATCAGCACTTGCCCTTTCAGGTCTGCTCCCCCTGGATCTCAGGATACAGGAAGCAGCAAGTTTGTACAGAGTAAAAACGAACCTCTCCCAAGATTACCTCCCACCAGAAGTGGAACTCGAGCGGAACGTAAACCACTTGGACAAACCCCATCCGTCCACGCAGACATCCGTAGAGTACGAACTTATAGAAGACACCTCTAATCTTCCAGAAGGACCTCAAATTTATACTGATGGCAGTAAGATTGAGGGTAAGGTTGGAGCTGCTCTAACATGGTGGGAGAATGGCAAAGAGGTCAAGAACTCGACATTCAAGCTCCACTCCGAATGCACAGTCTTTCAATCGGAACTCTATGCTCTTTGCCGGGCAACTCAAATGGTGTTAAAGAGCAAGGACCCAGAAGTCAATGTCCTGAGTGACTCCAGATCTTCACTCGAGCTGCTGAGTAATCCAAATACGAGTCACCCCTTGGCAAAGTGCATAAAGGAAAACATTGGACAGATAAATGCTGAAGGGAGATCTCTTCGTCTTTTCTGGGTAAGAGCGCATGTGGGCACCGTCGGCAACGAAAGAGCTGACGAACTGGCCAAATCGGCAGCACTCACGGAATCGCCCAGGGACTACGAGGGGATCCCCTTGTCCTACGTCAAACGCAAAATCCGCGAAGAATCGGTCAAGAAGTGGCAGGATCGATATGAGACCTCGGACACCGGAAGAGTCACTCAGACGTTCCTCCCCGATATAGCAAACGCATATCGGTTGATAAGGACTACGAAACTGACTCATTTCCAGGTACAAGCGTTGACGGGACACGGAGGAATAGCAGAATACCTGTACAGATTTAAGCTTAAGAGCAGTCCTGTATGCGAGTGTGACTCTGAAAAATCCGAGAATGTCTGGCACGTGCTGGTAGATTGTCCCCGATTCATGGCTGCAAGACATGATCTCGAATCTATGATTGACAGGAAGCTGGTTGTTTCGGATCTCCACAACGTCTTGGCAGATCCAGATAGTAGACCACGGCTTCTGGCTTTCATGGAGAGTTCATTCCGAATAGCGGCCAAAAGAAACTCCACACTTAAGTCTAATACACACCCCCCTTCACCACCACACCCTACCCCACTGTCCGTGGACGCCACGCCGGGTGCAATCTCCGTCCAAGATAGCTCCTCAAAGAGCATCTCCGTCCAACAACTACTGGAGAACGCAGACCGAGGAGAGGCGGGGATCCGTATCCGCGGGGTGGCTCTCTTCATGGATAGCAACAAAGAGAGATTCGGAATAAGCTTTTGCTTCGCCTGGGAAAGGAAACGCGCCCGTTTGTCGCCGGGATTGTCTTGTCTGCTCAATGGGAGTACCGCAAAAGTCACAATGAAGCGGAAAACCTTCGACGCTATGCCAGTGTGCGAGGTAGACGGCCACCGATTTCGGTTGGTGCGATCGAGAAACAAAACGAGTTTTGAACAGTTAATAAGATTGTTATAGCTCTGTTTTTTTTCATTGTGGTTTTCGGTACGTATTATTTGGGCTAGTTAAAACACTTCTAAGTTTCGTAGTTTTAACCAAAAGTACAATTTCATGAAAAACTCAGATATACAGTATACACTATGATATGATCACACTACGAGTATAAATCATCATCATCATCACCAGCCGCAAGACGTCCACTGCTGAACATAGGCCTCCCCCCTAGATTTCCACAACGAACGGTCCTGCGCAACTTGCAACCAGCGGTTTCCAGCGACCTTTGTGAGGTCATGTGCCCATCTAGTGGGAGGCCGCCCAACACTGCGTCTTCCGGTTCGTGGTCGCCACTCGAGAACCTTTCTTCCCCATCGGTTGTCAGTTCTGCGAGCGATGTGGCCTGCCCATTGCCACTTCAATTTGCTTACTCTTTGAGCTATGTCGGCCACTTTCGTTCTTTTGCGAATATCCTCATAACGGATTCTGTCGCGCAAAGAGACTCCGAGCATAGCTCTCTCCATGGCTCGCTGTGTGACTTTGAGCTTTGTTATGAGGCCCAGAGTTAAGGACCACGTCTCAGTTCCATAAGCCATCACTGGCAACACGCACTGGTTAAAGACTTTTGTCTCTAGGCATTGGGGTATTTTGGACTCAAAGATGTGCTAAAGTTTCCCGAACGCTGCCCATCCGAGTTGGATCCTTCGCTGGACCTCTTTGTCGAAGTTGTATCATAATCATAATCATTTATTCATAACGGTGGTTACATGTCAAAAATTAAAAATACATAAAATGAAAACATAAGGTGCCGCAGAAACAAATAATTTTCTACATAATATAATAATAATTCTGGAAAGTACATTCAGGAAAGTAAATTCAACACAAAATAAATAAAAACGTATTACATTTAAATTAACATGTCACAAATTATACAACCAAAGAATTGTAATAAATATGAAATAATAATTAGATAGTTAGAGTTATCTAACTTTTGCATTGAATAAAGTCATTATAACTGTAGAACGTCTGCTCAATAAGCCAACGCTTGAGCCTCGACTTGAAACTGCCAATAGATGGCGCTGAAGTTATTTCTTTGGGCAGCTTATTATAGACAGTCAAACCCATGACATGCGTCGACTGGGCCGATTTCTCGAGTGTGCGGCGCACTTCGGCAAGTTTATTCATATTGCGAATAGTGACAAGTTTACTGTACGAGGTTTGGTTTAATCTTACATAAAGGAGTGAATTGTGGCAAAATAACACACTCTCACCACATCGACTGGCACAACTCGAGCGACTCGGCCCAGAGCAAAGCAAGTGCTCCCCAGCTTCCCGCACAATTTATTGATGTGAGCCTCCCACGTCAAGCCGTGATCGATCTCGAAACCGAGGAAGGTCGTCGTCTCCGTCTGCGCGATAGGTTTGTTCTCGACTTTTACTGTCATCGAAGGTGGTTGACGGCCTGACAGGCAAAAGGCATGAAATGCGTTTTCGTCAAGGATCTACCTAATTGGATCTTTTGACCCAGGTAGACGTATTTGTCAACAACTTCGAGTGTGGTATTCCCAACATTAACCGGTACAGGTGAGACATGAACATTTGACATAACCTTCGTCTTGTCCATATTCATCCTCAAACCTACCTGTTGGGATACTCTACTGAGGTCCCTGAGCATAGCACCGAGGTCCTCCAGCGACTCCGCTACAATGACTATGTCGTCGGCAAACCGAATGTGAGTGATGCATTCGCCGTTGATATTGATGCCGTATCCGTTCCAGTCCAGTAGCTTGAAAACATCTTCCAGCGCGGCAGTGAACAGTTTCGGAGATATAACATATCCCTGTCTCACGCCTTTCTGTAGCTGGATATGTTTTGTGCACTGGTCCTGTAATCGGACATACATTGTGGCTTTGCTGTAAATACACTTCAACACTTCGATAAAGCGGTAGTCGATGCGGCATCGCTGGAGAGACTGAAGTACTGCCCAGGTCTCGATGGAATCAAAAGCTTTCTCATAGTCCACATACGCTATACATAGTGGCCGATTATACTCCTCGGTTTTCTGTATAATCTGCCGAAGCGTATGAATGTGGTCTATGGTACTACAGCCTTTTCGGAAACCGGCTTGTTCGGGTGGCTGGAAGTCGTCAAACCTGCGTGTGAGACGATTCGTGATTACCCTAGAAAACAATTGATAAACGTGGCTCAGAAGTGAGATGGGTCTGTAGTTCTTCAACAAGGTGTTGTCACCTTTTTTAAAGAAGAGTACCACCACACTTCTGCTCCACGCTTCTGGCGTATTACCCTCAAGTATGACAGAGTCGAACAGCTTTTGGAGGACTTTAAGTACCGGTTTTCCACCCGCTCTCAGAAGCTCAGTCGTAATTCCGTAGTCGCCAGATGCATTATTGTTCTTAAGTTGTTTGAGGGCCATCCTTATCTCATACAGGCTGACTTCCGGGACGTCTTCGGTAAAGTGTCGGGTCAGCTTGGCTCTGGGGTCTTTTGCCATGCTAACGACAGGTTGTGCTGGCGTAGAGGTATATAACTGTTCATAGAACCTCTTAATCTCCTCCAAAATCTCTGGCTTCTACGAGACGACGTTACCAATGTCGGTCTTCAGTTTGGTCAATTGACTTTGCCCAAGAGACAGATTTCTTGCGAACACTTTTGAGCCTATGTTCCGCTTGATCGCTTCCTCAAAACTCGAAGTATTGAAGCAGCGTATGTTGCGTCGCACACATGTAGATATCTGTCTATTGAGCCATCTGTATACCGTCGTGTCGACCGAAGACTGCAATCGCATATCTCGCCTAACCGCCATGAGATTCAGAGTATGATCAGAGAGTTTTTGGGTTCTATTCTGGCGTCGGCTCTTATAAAATTTCCTGCCAACTGCTTAAACAGTTTCCACCAGCCTGTCGTTTATTTCGTCCGCCGTTACGCACTCACCTAATCCTAATCACCTAGCATAATTTGGTCGGAGCGTGGACTTCATTAGACCTTTCGAACTTAATGTTTAGATTCAGCGTGCCTCTTACAATACGGTGATCGCTGCCGGTCTTAACCCTATCGATCACAGAGACATCGCTGAATATTTGCCATTAGGCGTCATAATGAAGTCGATCTCATTTTTTGTGGAACCATCTGGGCTGATCCAGGTAAATTTTCGTTGAGGCCGTTTCTTGAAAAAGGAGTTCATCATAAAGAGGCTCTCCCTTTCCAAGAAATCAGCTAGACGTTGCCCTCTTGGGTTCCGCTGCCCATATCCGAATTGTCCCACTCTCAACTCATCACCGCTACGTTTGCCTAGTTTCGCGTTGAAGTCTCCCATCACAACTGTGAAATGTGTTGGCGAGACATGTATGGCTTTGGAGATGTCCTCATACATGGTCTCAACCTCTTCGTCGGAATGTGTCGAGGTCGGTGCGTACACCTGTATGACCTTTAATGAATACCGGTCAGTTATTTTAAGTACAAGGTATACAACCCTGCTCGACACACTTTCGATCATTAACACGTTGTTGACGAGAGACTTGCGGACGATAAACCCGACACTCCCTTGGGATTGTTGATCTCCCTCCCGGTAGTAGAACAAGTTGCCGGATTTATCCTGTCTTCACCCTGTCTACGGACTTCGGAGAACCCTATGATATCCCAGCGCAACTTGTCCACTTCTTTTTCCAGCTCCACAATATTTTCGTCAGCCCTCAGTGTCCGTGCGTTGTACGTTGCCAGGTCGAGTCGTTGGGTTTGGTGGCGGGGCATCTGCCGGGGATTCTTAGCACCCCATGCTTCGCCGGAACCAAGGCTGCCACCAACGCCTGGAATATCGGAGCCGTCGGGGACTAGGAGCCGTTTCCTTTTTGTGACCATCATATGGGGGGGTCTTTGCCATAGTCACCACGCTTGGCAGGCGGGTTGGTGACCGCGGATCCAGTCCTTTGCACCGATGATGCCGCTGCCCGTCACCGGCCAGGTCAATTTAGGACTGGGTTTTAAATGGATATACCGCCATTGATTCGGTTGTCAGAGCCTCGTTAGTTGGCAGCAGGGTGTACCGCTTGCAGGAGAGGTTGACATTTGGGGAAACTAGATGTTTAGCGCTTCCCCCTTACACCCCTACACCCTTATACGAGTATAAATAAATCAGTAAAACTAAACTTTAAAATATATTTTTTAAACTAGTATTTTCCCAAGACTTTTAATACAATAATGCGTTCGGTGGTAGTTGTACAATATTATCGACATTCTGTTATTAAAAGATAGTGCTTCTATAAAACAATCAGCATATTACCAATTATTCATTAATGTTAATACTGTGTACAGGTTGTACATTAATCAATTTAATTGTTTGAGATCTAAGTGATAGGCTATGACAAAGTCATTTAAATGTTACGAATATGCAGCAGCAATTCCCATTGTACATCAGAAATTCAAGGCTAACAATGAGGTTTCAGAATACAAAAAAAATTACATGTCTATGGTATTTATAAACTTTCTGAAAATAAATTCTCATCAATTTTCCATTTTGTTAGAGAAATTTCACAAAATGAAGAATTAGGGCTTCTTTTGCGAAATTGAGAACTATATTTAAACATGCGCTCTACGATTCTTTTATGTAATATAGTAATTATAATAATTTATTTTTCTCTTTTGAGTGCCTATTTGTGGTTTTGAACTTTTGTCAGAAATAGTTTATGATCACAAAATTAGAGTAAAACTTTTTGAAGTGAAAACTTATTTACCCCTCTCTCTCTAACTTTAGCTCGGGTATGATAAGAGAGCTTTGGGTAAACTCGGGACCATGGCTGGTGGCCATCTAGAAATACGTCAGCCAATGGGAAATGCTGAAAGGACAACCATAAAACGATTTTTACACTAGTTTTTTCAAACTATGAGCAGTATGACAGAAAAAATGCGAGATGATATTATATCATGCAGATTTATGCAGTTGCACACTCTCCGAAATGTATGAGACAAAAACTGATATAATTTTGCATTCACATTTGAGTAAAACTATATACAATCAGGAAAAGTTGCCATCTCATCATGCTAACCCTTATTCCACTGGTGTGGAGACGATACAATATGTCACTCCTTCCATCCTCATAAATATACATAGTTCATCCATTTTCTTCTGCGAAAAAGTTTCCTCCTACGATAGAAAGAGTGCATAATTCTAGACCATTATTTTTCTTTACATTCAACTTATCTCAATCAAAATTAGCTTAACAATTATTAATCTCTCTTTAAAGCTACGTCGTTTATGCCCAAAACAATCTTCAAACAATCAAATTCTCTGAAAAACAAAAATTCTGAATTCTCGAGGTAGGACTTTTTTGGCGACTCTTGTAAAGGACGAGCCTAACTCCCAGGGTCTTACCCTCTTTTTGGTTTTTTCCTTTTATTTAGATCCACCCGCCCCGCCGCCATAGATATCCAAAACACCAGCGCACCGCTGGTGGCAAGAATTATTTTAATTTTCTTCATCACTTTTAAGTTTACGTAAAGTGTTGTTCAAAAAGTTCCTGAATCTTTGGTAAAATAACCTTCATGTTGTCTTCTGGGTGTGTTTAAGATCTAGGTGTAGTTTATCTCGGTGTGTAATACATCGCGAGACCAGGAGTAATGTATGGCTGTGGTGGAAATTGGGATAGAAAGTAAGTAGCCTTTCTTTTTGTACGTATGTTTGAATATAGAAGATATGACTATCTTTTGGAAAATGTGAACAGCCCGATCAACATTGTTTTTGTTGTCAACATGTTGTAAAAGAAGAGATCGATAAATACCAAAAATTGTAGCAATTTTAGGTATAGTCTCTTTGAAACATTTCGAGTCTTCTACAATTGTTTCACGAGCCGTTAGGTTCCAAGTGAACATGATTACACCCCCGGCTTTGTTGTTAATATGTTTGGTACTTAAACTCTCATAAGCTGGAACTTGACGGATTATAGTTAGCCATCCACGTAAAATAAGATTTTGTTGTTGAAAGACTAATAGAAATTTATCAAAATTCTTACTATTAAGGTAGGTGTTAGGAATAAAATGACGTAGCAACATTTTTAGCTAACTAGTAGAAAAAGGTAATGGTAATTATTAAACTTAGATGTGGCAACACTTTGCAGTCTAACCTTGTCTGTTTGTCTCAGCGCGTCGGTGAGGAAAAACACGCGCGTTGATTCTATTTAAAAAATGGGCGTTGGCGACAGGCGAACGCACCTACGTGAGGTCGCGTTATATTCTGGTTTGAAATAAATGTCCCGGACGGACGCACGCGACAGTTGCGTTTTGATTCCGGTTTTAAAAGAGTCCCGGACGGACGCACGCAAGGTCGCGATTTGTTTTACACGCGTGGTCGCGAATACGAACTTGTGCTTGTGAAAAAGGGATTTCAGTGCTGGCGGAAGGAAACCGACCACGCCGAGAACAGCTGACAAGTATCGTACTAGTACATATTTATTATAAAAACCAGACACGGAGAACAAGGGTCAGTTCGTGGAAAACTTTAGGTAAATACTTTGTATATACGCGGGACCCATTTACACAAGGTAATTTGTCATGGTTCCTGTAGATTTTAAGATAATGTCCCAATCGTTCTTATATTGGGCGGTAGCAGAGATTATTTTAATTTTTAGTGGTTATATCAGTTGAGTTAACCATTACAGACCAGATCGTGGCGGAGACCCAGGCTGGTCACGTAATTTAGCCTACACCTTCTGTTCAATAAATACCGCGATTAGCCAAGGAATCCAGCCGCGATCTAATCGGCAATGATTACCGCAACGTGTTATGTATCCCCAATATAGAACGATTGGAACGTTATCTTAGAATCTATATAAGTATGAAACGGTACCTTGTATAACCGGATTCCGCGTACATAAAGGTGTATGCTTAAACTTATTCCCAACGAACCTAACCCGGTCCCCGTGTAATAAGGTTTATGATAAACATATATAAGTACGATACTTGTCAGGTTCACATCCAAGTGGGCCTTCTCCGACCACCGAGCACAGCAAGGACGTGGCACCAAAGTCTACGTGGACGCCTTCAGGAACGCCTCGCTCGACCGAAGAGACCGCGTTCACAACACCAGTTCTTTCGCGACCGCGCGTGTAGAACAAAGATTATCCATCCAAAACCACTGATTATACTTGTGCGTCCGTTCCTATTCGTCTCGACCGCGATGACGAAAGGTAATTTTTATCATAAGACGACCTCGCCGATGTTGTTGGGAGCGCCCCACTCGACCGAAGAAACTATGGCGCACTCCTCGCGTCCGCGAACAAAACCACTTGTTCAAATCACAAATCAACGCCCGGCGTCTACAATCTTAATTAAATCAAAATTATATCCCGACCGCGGATATGTTTCCTCAACGCCGCGTTGTCCAAACGCCAATCGTCCAAAGAGATGTGGCCACTCTTTGGAATCTACCCGTTTTCTGTTTCAACCGAGTTTTTACGAGGAACTCTGATACGGGAGGGTCGCGTCATCGGCCGGCCGCGTCGATTCAAACCACTTTGGTTCCAACGCGGCGTTGAGGAAACATATCCGCGGTCGGGATATAATTTTTTTAATATAAAACAGTTTAATAATTACCATTGCCCATTTCTACTTGTTAGGCAAAATATGTTGTTACGTCTTTCTATTCCAAACAGGAGCTAATTAAACTAGCAATAGCTCCAGTTCTCGCCACACTGTTTAATAACTGTCTTAGAGAGGGCTCGTATCCGTCGCCGCTGAAGATATCAAAAGTGTTCCCGATATTTAAAGACAAAGGCAAAAGGGACGATATTGATGGTTATAGACCAGTATCGATTATACCAGCAATAGCAAAAGTGTTCGAAAATGGCTTGAGTTCACGGTTAGTGGACTACCTATCGGTAACCGAGGCGCTGTGTGAACAACAATACGCATACCGCGAAGGGAGATGTACGACTTCTCTAACGCGTGAAGTGATTCGTAGAGTGTTGACTGCCCGTGAACGTAAACAACAAGTGGCGGTCTTGTGTTGTGACTTATCGAAGGCCTTCGATGTAGCAGACCATGATACCTTAGCTTTGAAGCTGAAACACTACGGCATAGCCGGGAAATTATACGCAGTGATGACTGACATGTTACGAGGCTGCTCTCAAGTAGTGAATGCTGGTGATGGCGATAATAAATCAGACCCGCTGCTTTCGTCTATGGGAGTACCGCAGGGTTCATCAGTTTCAAATACTATGTTCTCTCTCCTACTAAACGATCTCCCCGAAGCCGTAAAGGGTGCGGACATATTCATGTATGCAGATGATGTGGCTGCCGTAGTAACAGCTCTTTCAATAGAGGAATTAGAAGATAAATTAAATGTTGTAATTGACGGCTTAAACTCGTGGTTTAGTGCCAACGATTTTATGTTAAATTCGAAAAAGACGCATTTCATTCACTTTTGTCTGTCGGACCACCTTACAAAACCGTTAAATAGTCTCGCTAAGCTGTGTTAAGATTGAGCAGGTACAGAACACTACATTTTTGGGGTTCGAAATTGATTGCAGCATGACGTGGGAACACCACATCGACAAGAAGTGTGCTAAAGTTAGCAGTGCGTGCTTTGCGCTAAGACGAGTATCCCGAGTGGTGTCTGCGGATGTTTCGTGTGCGTGTTACTTCGCCACGATCCATTCTCGGTTACAGTACGGCGCCGAGATATACGCGCACGCTGCCGACTAGGAGCGTGCGTTCCGCGCCCCAAAACGTACCGTACGTGCCATCGTTGGCGTATCGCAATGCACATCCGTCAGACCGTTTTTCAAAGAACTTGGCATACTTACGTTACCTTCTATCCTGATCTACCAAGTGGCTGTATATGTGAGAAATAATCTAGAATCATACAATACGCGAGGAGAGAGACATTCTCGTAACATACGCAACGCGGACAAGCTGGATGTTATAACCACACTCTCTCACGAGTTCACGGAAGTTAACTCACATTATGTGACCGGAAGCTTATAACACTCTTCCCAAAATAGTTTATATCGGCCCCAAGTTTTGGCAGCTTCAAAAACAGATTAAAGTGCTGGCTTATCGATCAAACTTTTTATAGTTACAGCGATTTTTTAGAGAGTGATGGTAAAGTTCCTATAAAATGTGAAAAAATTTACATTTATCAGTACAATTGTATTTGAAACATATTTGTTAAACTCGTATAATGCTTGACAGTTTTCTGTACGATAATTAATAATTGTTATTACAATACAGTGAAGTAATAATTTCAAACTTTGAAAATGTATACAATTTGTATGCCCTTTCTTTTGTTTAAATATTTTATTAATTGACGTGTAAATTGTACATTCATCAATAAAGAACTTTGACTTTGACTTCATCTGCTGTAGGCTCATCATATGTAGGCTCTGCGGGGTCATCATAATCCACCCGCACATTACCTACCAAAAGTAGAGAAAATGGTACATGCACATATGTTGACCTTGAGACGCGTTCAAGTAACGATGATGTTTATAAGGAAAAAAAGGAAATTTTGAGTAAACAGGTGGAATCTGTAGCTTAAAAGTGCAGATAGCAGACCTGACTGCGGCTTCATTTCCTTCAATATCCACACGGCTTTTAACGGACCAGAAGCCCAGTTCACTTATTGAAGTGAAAACTTCTTTAGGCGCGCTATAGACAGAATTTTCGTGGGCTGTGAAATGGATTCATCAATCGTCACGCTCGGGTATGATAAGAAATCTTCGAATAAACTCGGGGCCACGCCCATTGGCCATCTAGAAATGCATCAGCCAATGGGAAATGCTGAAAGGGCGTGGCCTATCCATCACGGCATGACCATCTAGAAATGCGTGAGCCAATGGAAAATGCTAACGCATTTCTAGATGGCCATGTCATGATGGTCAGGCCACGCCATCCGGTACATCCGTGTAGTTTCCAAAGTAGGCTTCAAATTCTGAGTTATAACTTTTCACTTCTATCGGCAGTTCCTGTGACTGCCAATTTTTTTTTTCGGTTTTTTTATTCTTTCAATTTCGGTTTTCGTTCAAATTATATTTCTGAGACTAGTAGATGCGTATTTATCCGATCATTTAAGGCCTTCTTCTTGGAGTATTTTAAAATCTATTTTTTTAGTGAGTTTAGGTAGGTATAACCTAGTACTTTCTGTGGTAGCCCAAAGTTTAGCAGTCCGCCGAACCTGTCTGAGGCCAACCTTCGTAGTTCCCTCAATAAAATCTTGCAGTTGATGATAATATTGCAGAATAAAAGATTGTACGAGAAAGCGAGGTCCTTTGTCAGTTTAAGTTTTTTTTTTTTTTTTTTTTTTTTTTACTATAATAGGTTTACACTTGACCGCCATCTCGCCTGATGTAAAGCGACGATGCGGCCTACGATGAAGCGTGCTTACCTAGAAGAAACCGATTCACTCTCGACTTGAAGACACCAAGATTATAACTATCGGGGAAAATCCACTCAGGTAGCTCATTCCACAGCCTAGATGTTCTTATCACAAAAGTAGAGTCAAACCTCTTTGTTCGTGTCTTTGGAACATCAACCATGAAACGATGACGCTTTCTCGAGCTACGAGCAGTCCGATAAAAAAAAGAGCAAGGTGGTATTAAGTTATGCAGATCAGTCGCGCACTCTCCGAAATGTATCCGATAAAAAACCGATAAGCTAGCAATTTTGCGGCGATGTTCAAGACTTTGAAGTCGTTTCCGCACAAGAGTATCATTGCCTATGAGCCTTTTGGCACGTTTCTCGATCGATTCCAAAGCCTCGAGCTGATACTTAGTCGATCCATCCCAAAGGTGCGAACAGTACTCCATACAAGAGCGAATCTGTGCTTGATATAATGTAAGCAACTGTTCAGACTTGAAATACCTTCGCACCTTTGAGAGGACACCTAGTTTTTTGGCAGCTAATTTAGCTTTGGACTCGATATAAGAGCCAAAGTTGAGCGTAGATGACAAGGTAACACCCAAAAGGTCGAGATGGTCGGTAACCGGCACGGATACACCTCGAAAAGAAGGAGTTTGTTGAAATGGACTCCTTTTTGCAGAGAACAGACACGCCTGTGTCTTTTCTTCGTTAAACTTGGCCAGATTGGTATCGCCCCATTCAGAGACTGCCTCAAGGGCCAAGTTCAAACGCTCGATCATACTCTCTCTCAGTAACTGGGTTTGCTGCCCACTGGCTCTCGCGCTAGATATGTAACTCTCTACAACAGTGCTATCGTCTGCGTACCCAAAGATACCGGGCTTCAACAGATCGTTGATATGTATCAGAAAGAGCGTTGCAGAGAGTACCGACCCTTGAGGGACTCCGGCATTGATAGCCATTTGATCTGACGAGCAGCCATCAATGACGACTCGTATGGATCGATCCCTCAAGAAGTCCGATATCCACGCAACAAACCCAGGAGACAAACCAAAACCAGAAAGTTTGCTTATAAGGCCGTCATGCCAAACCCTGTCAAAGGCCTTCGATATATCCAGAGAGACTGCAAGTGCTTCTCCGTGTTTATCGATGGCCTCACTCCAGATGTGAGTGACGTACGCTAGAATATCCCCAGTGGACCGGTTTCGGCGAAACCCGTATTGCCGGTCGCTAAGGAGGTCGTTAGATTCTAGGTACGTCAGGAGCCTGCGGTTTAAGACACGTTCCATAGTCTTACAGAGTATGGACGTGACCGAGATGGGCCTGTAGTTGGCAGGGTCAGCACGACTACCCTTTTTGGGCACAGGTTGCACGTTAGCAACCTTCCATGATTTCGGTACTTGCGCAGTCTGGAGAGAGAGTCTAAACAGGCGCGTCAGTACAGGAGACAACTCAGGCGCACAAGCCTTCAATACTACAGCAGGAATTCCGTCCGGGCCACTGGCTTTATTCACATCCAGATTGCGTAGCGCTTTACGAACCTCTATTTGGCGAATGTGTATTTCCGACATTAAAGACGAACTGCCTGGTGGAGTAGGAGGTATCGCGCTACCAGCATCTAGACGTGAAGATTCCGCAAACTGAGATGCAAACAAGTTTGCCTTCTCCATCGCCGTGTGAGCCAGCGCCCCATCAGGTTTCAGCATTGGAGGCAGTGAGGAGCGGCAGAAGTTCGATTCGACCGATTTAGCTAGGGACCAAAACGCTTTGCTGCCCGCAGGGTACGAAGCCAGTTTTTTCCCTATTCGACTAATATGGTCAAAACGAGCCCTCTGAAGGGCCTTTTTGCATGCCTTGGCAGCCTTGTTAAACGCCTTTTTCTTCTGGTGTACGTCTCTCGTCTTACGCTGTCGAGCTTCAACCCAGGCTAGGTAGGTCTCATGTTTAAATGCTTCTGCACTATAACATTGAGATCCAAACCAAGGGCGAGCTTTGCTGGATGATAGAACGTCAGAGTATGGAATAAAATATTCCATAGCCATTCGTATTACATCAGTCACAGCATCCGCGCAAGCTGACGGATCACCTGAAGTGAAGCACAATGACTGCCATGGGTAAGACGCAAAGAAAGATCGCATCTCATCCCAATCTGCTGACTTGTATCGCCACAGCCGCCGGTTGCCACTGGGGCAAGTATCGGGTGGATGGTAAACGGATACTGACTTCACCAGACAGTGGTCGGAGCTGCCTAAAGGCGAAGATACCGCCACGGAATATCGGTCTGGATCCGTTGTCAGCAGAAGGTCCAAGCAATAAGGAGTATGCGACTCAACGTCTGGTACCCGTGTGGCCTCTTGGACCAGCTGGGTTAGGTCTAACGATAAAGCTAGCTTTCTCGTTTCCTGCCCAGCGTGGTCGGTATCCCGGTATGGGTACAGCCATTCCTTATGATGACCATTGAAATCCCCCAGTAACACCAATTGGGCTGAAGGGTACTTCTGTTGAGCCGCGTCCGCTGCCTCACTTAAATAATCCATGAGCCTTGTTGTCTCCTGATCCCCACTGTGCGACCGATAGACACAGGCATATACAACTTTGTCTATGCCTGCGTCCAACAGCACCCAAAGAACAGAGAATCTGGTGTCCTCAAGATTACGGAGACGCCGACAGCAGATGTCGTCACGGGCGTACAGGCACACACCAGCACGGGGCCGAAATTTGTGCTCCAGGGTGTATCCTGGATAAGTTAGGTACGCCACGTCCGACGGACATCCTATCTGCGTCTCCGTAAGAAACATGAGCGACGGCTGCTCAGTCTCTAGATGGTGGTGGACTGCGGTGATATTGGAGTGCAGACCTCGAATATTCGTGAGGTGTACTTTGAGTGACGAGGAGTGCAGCCGCTTTATAACTTTGTTTCTTTTAAATTTCCTGTTCATGTTATTTGAGAGTGAATGTCGGTGGGAAAACGGAAGTGGAACGAGGCTACACATTGCTGACCAACGGTCACAGCACACAACACTAGTACATCAATGGGAAACTAGTCTGGAGACTGCGGGGACGCCCGAGCCCCCCCGGAGATGTCTATCTCCGGAAGTTCCTTCTTCTGTCCAAGCTCATCTTTTCCCCCGAATGACTAATTAAATCTATATATATAAAAGCGAAAGGTCACTCATCAAGGAATCTCAGAAACTACAAATGCTAGGAATCTGAAATTTTGCATGGAGTTCCCTTTTAGCACGTAGGCGCTCGCTAAGACGGGGTTTTGCGAAATTCAACCCCTAAGAGGGTGAAACAAGGGATGAACGGTTGTATGAAATTCGACATTTTTAAAGTTATCAAATTTTGTATCTAGACACTTGACACAAAGCAATTGAATGTTTGTTCTAGCAATTTTGTAATTTCAAACTATACGGGGATGAAATTAGGGTTGAAATGGGGGATGAATGTCAATATGGAAGTTCTCAAGCGTTGAAGATAAAACCATGAAACTCTGTATAAGTATATAAGTATAGGCACTTGACACGAAGCAAACGAATGTTTGTTCTAGCAATTTTGTAATTTCAAACTGTGCGGGGGTGAAATTGGGGTTGAAATGGGGGCCGAATGTCTCCTACGCTTTCAGATCTAAACAACTGAACCGATTTTGATGAAATTGTATACAAGTGTTTTATTATAAGCTGTTTTTAGTAACCGTAAATGTGTCTGGGGGTATACAAATATTATTTCGCGCGGACGAAGTCGCGGGTAACAGCTAGTTATAATATAATTGTAAAAAAGTCCAGTGTGTTTGTACACACAAAAAACGAGTACCCCGACTCGTAAGCCGGAGGTCCGACTTCTGACATGTAAGTTATACCAACAATAATTAACAACGAAATAATTACCTGTACTGTGACTTCTGAAGTTCGTATAGCTTAGGTGTGTACCTACCCAGTTTTTGAACTATTCGTCCCTCACGAAATAACTGCACAAAATATTAAATATGATAAGGATACGTGTGAAAGTCGAAGCGAAGCCTCCGCCGCCTTCAGCTGCCCGCCGTGGAAGACCGGCTTTACCGATCTAACTACAAAGGCCTCTGTCCTTTACTGAGTTAAACATTTTATTAAAAAATTATAAACTTGCCTCGACCGTGAGAGATCACCAACCTGGTCCACAGACTAGGTAGAGAGATACTCTCACAGACTAAGTAGAGAGATACTCTGATATAGTGCTCGCAATGTAACTCTGCGCGTAGCAAAATATGGAACTAATTGACAGGCCGTCAACTTCTTATTTACGTCAGTTGACAAAAGTTTGTTTACGTTTGGTGTATTTATTAATTTCCAAAATAATTAATAGCTTTTATTATGCCGAAAGTGATTAAAAGTGCTGACCGTGGCTGGTTCTTGAAAATCAATCGTGGTTGTGAAGAAGAACGATACAATAACGGGCCAAAAGTGCAGTTTTCCAAACGCAGAGCTATTTGACAACTAATATGTAGGGTAGTATACTACGATAGAATCTTTCGAAGTCATGTGTCATCCACCAACCCGCACTGGGCCAGCGTGGTGGATTATGGCCTCAACTCTCTCCTTGCGAGAGAAGGCCCCGAGTCCCAGCAGTGGGAACGTTTAGTGGGCTGTTGATGTGTGATGTGATGTAGGGATACCATAGCAATCAAATCTCCACCTATTATCGGCATATTTTAAAGCTGAGGCTTTAGGTTGAGGTGCGGCTTTGGGTTTGATTGTTTTATCGCCAATTTACCCGTGGGAAAAAATGTGTGTGCTTAAGACCGAATGTGAGAAAATAGTTATAAATGTTTTTTTTCATAATATACAAATCAAAATAGAAAACACAGTGACACTGTAGTGAAGATCAGCTGATTGTATCTTTCTCGCTCGGGTACACTCGCCGGTTTCATGTTCACCCGATCGACCCTTTCACCTAACAGCGGTGCGCCAAAAGAAATTTTACTTAATTTTTTTTTCAACGTTAGCTTGGATGCTCGTTGATCCTTAACTCTGTATTCATTACTGTATTTTTATTGTAGGCATTTCAGAACGTACTGTCACGTGGTAATGGACAACGCATTATACCACTGCACTCAGATAAATGAAGCGGCTACAATGGGCAATGTAAAAGAAGAAAGCCAAAAGTGGCTTAAGAAAAATGAAATAGATTTCGACGAATTTAGGACAAATCCGCAGTTACTCTAATAAAGAGGCACAAAGAAGACCCACAATACCAAGTAAAATAACTATTAAAGGAACATGGACACGAACTTTTGCGGTTACCGCCGTGATTCATCGTGATTTTAACCCTATTGAAAAAAGAAGATGATTCTATGGAAGCCAATGACTCATTAAAATAACGTTTATGCGCCTAATTTTCAAATAGTGTTATTTATGGTCTCAATAAAAGATTTACAAGTTTAAATTAAATTCTTGTTATTTCGATGTTGGTGTAGGTTGAAAATGACAGATTTTTTATAATGTAATAAACTTACCAATGATACTTGGTCATACTGAACCAAACCAGGACTGCAAAGGCGTTCATTACTTCGAGACATTCGTTCTTGAGTCTCAGTTGTCGTGTAGTTACTTAACTTCCCTGAAAAATCTCTTCCTGTACCTGTTTTATGAAGTTGTACGTTCCCAATGAACGGTAAGGGAACCTATTAGCTTGACCTGGCAACATTAAGTACGCCACCAGTCGCGCGCAGACTTATACTGCGAGCACTATACTCTACCTGGTCTGTCAAAACCGTAGACTCAAAAGATAGTCATGCTACCCAACTTTTTCTAGTCACTACAACAACTTCTACTATCGAATATAACAATCTTGAATCGAATGCAATAAATTCACAATTTTATGTTACACGAAAAATCTAACAAGACAAAATGCTTGAAATGACCGTTTATTCCGAACAAAGATATTTAAGACAGAATCTGTGCACACAAGATTAATTTTAAATTTTTGGTATTATACTACATTATGAATTTGCAGCAACAATATAACGTTGGATATAACCTGACCTAATATCATCGGTATAAGTGAAGTTCCCAGTATTTGATTGGACAAGATGCTTATCTTAATCGGATTTGTGGTAACTATGCGAGCCAGCCTTCTTTTTCTCTTGGTGTCTTCTATGCCTACAAAAGAAGCAGTAATTATGGTTCGCTATCATTAAAGTTCATGTGATAACGTCAGTAGAGCATCCCGAGATTTAGAAAGATTATTTAAATGTATTAATTAATAGTTTATGCTATTAATATAAAATCACAAATCGTCTTTATGTAACAGACCAACTGATTAATTGGGCAGCAGTACAACAGTAATGTAATCTGTGATTATTCATCATGACCAGGCTCTATGAAAAACGCCCGCTAAAAGAGAGCAATTTAAAAATAATTATTCGAATAATCAAATTGACTGAGCATTAATCATAATGCATATTATCACCTTTTGTGCATAGTAATACAAACATATCAAATTACTATTTTTTTAGTACAGTCAGTTAAAGTATAACTGAAATTTGACTCTGGGTGGGTTTTCCGCTAGAAGCTCTAACATTTTTTATACTCTCTAGAGGTAGTAGCGACAAGACTAGGAGGGGTCAGGGTGATCAGAGTCGGATTTGGGTTCTAAGTAACTTAACCAGTCCCATTTATGAAAGCGTAGCTTTACCTTGATTATCAAATTGTCCATTTGTCACGTAGCAATTTATAAATGACTGGGCAATATGATAATCAATGAAATTCAAATAGTTATTAATTGCTTTGCCCGATAGAGCTAGATAATAATTATGAATAGTGCCCGGGCATTACATATGAATAATGCGTGAATTAATCACATCGTCATATATAATATAACAACAGATAAATAAGCGTGAAAAAATAAGAGTGATAAATTTTATTGGAGAGAAAAACTTTTGCATTTATAATATTATAGTAGGATAAACTTACCGGACAACAAATTGTTCAATCTCATAACTGACATGTTTAACACGTTATATGCATTTTGCAATCGTTGACAAACAATCAGTATACACAAGGCACCAATACCATGGTAAATTATCGTATATATCATATTATTTATTCCGATGCGCACGAAAATCTGAAAATTGTTGTTATATTTAGTATAAAAAAAAATGTAGATCAAGACAATGGAGAAGATTAATTGTGGTGGGATCAGGTAGTGTAACTATGAATTTTAACTCAATTGAAAATCTTGGAGTTGAATTTTAAACATAATCTGCTCCTCTGAGTATTTTAACAAAATGCAGATTTATAAGTTTGTTATAAAACTATTTTGAGGTGAAGGTAGATGTCATAAAATCGTATAGTAGCAGCAGCTCACTATTTCTTGTTAGTACTGAGAATAAAGGGCTATTTTCACGATGTTTTTTCTTTACCGTAAATACCAGTGGTGATGTCGAATTGGTGGATTAGACTTAGAATAATTTATTTTCTTCGAAAAAACAAAAACTGTCTTCAATTAAAAATTAAATTCGGACACTCGACAAAATTTCATAAGAATCTAGTATAATATTTTATATCTATTTTATCCTCTATACCTATCGTCTAACTACATGAAAGCAAATTTGAGTTTTTTGTTCATTTTTCAAAAACCACCACCCTAATGTCGTTAAAATGTATATGGGACTACCTCTAAAGTATGATCAAACAAATAAAAAAAGAACCATTGAAATCGATTCACCATTGGCGGCGTTATCACGTAACATACATAGAAAAAAACATTCAACCGATTTGATAACTGCCTCCTGTTTTATTATTTATAATACGTTTCTATGATTTTGTTTTTTCACATTTTCGCCAATACGAGCCCATATTGGTTAAAGGTACTTAACAATTCGTAAGATATTATATTTATATTTTTAATTTGCCGTGCTCGAGTAAATTCCAAAATATCTTTTGGGTATCTTTGAATCACTATTTTGTGTCATGTACCTCTAACATTGGTTCGTAAATAGTAATCTCCCGTTTTAAATAGTTATACGTTTACGTGTGTATTTATTTGGCATAAAATCAGTTTCTACGCATTTCATTGCAAAAGAGTTTTATTTAAGTATAGATGAGTGATAAAGTCCCATAAAAAACTGATAAAAATAAAAGATGAGTGATGATGTCAATAAAATATACCTAAGTAAGTGTATGTTTTATTGAGTTTCAAATAAGAATACAATATGTTTACTCACTTCAATAGACATCAAAGCCGATATCACATAGTAAGATAGAAAAATGTAAAACAAAATACTCATAAATAATGAATACACAATCTGAAACAGAGATTAAAAATTATAGTTGCGTAAGTATTCGTCTTGTGGAAATTGATAATTAGTCTACCCAAAGTCGTAAGGTCTTGGGTTCGATTCTAATGCGACACTATCTAACCCCAAAGTTAACATAGCCTATGGGAACCATTTGGGTGTTCTTTTTTTTTTTTTTACCATTTACAGGTTTACACTTGACCACCATCTCGCCTGATGTTAAGCGACGATGCGGTCTAAGATGGAGCGTGCTTACCTAGAAGAAACCGATTCACTCTCGATTTGAAGACACCAAGATTATAACCATCGGGAAAACCCCACTCAGGCAACTCATTCCATAGTCTAGACGTTCTTATCACAAAAGTAGAGTTAAACCTCTTCGTTCGTGTCTTTGGAATATTAACCATGAAACGATGCCGCTTCTTCCAGCTACGAAAAGTCCAATAGAAAAAAGGGCTAGGTGGTATTAGATCATGCAGATCAGATGCACACTCTCCGAAGTGTATCCGATAATAGACCGATAAGCTAGCAATTTTTCAGCGATGTTCAAGATTTGCAGTTTTTTTCGCATAAGAGTGTTATTGCCTTGTTGAGCCTTTTAGCACGCCTCACGATCGATTCCAGAGCCTCAAGCTGATACTTAGCCGATCTATCCCAAAGGTGCGAACAGTACTCCATATAAGAGCGAATTTGTGCTTTATATAACAAAAGCAATTGTTCAGACTTGAAGTACTTTCGTACCTTTGAGAGGACACCTAGTTTTTTGGCAGCTAATTTAGTCTTGGACTCGATATACGAGCCAAAGTTGAGCGTAAATGTCAAGGTAACACCCAAAAGCTCAAGATGATCAGTAACCGGCACGGATACACCTCGAAAAGTAGGAGTCTGTTGAAATTGACTCCTTTTTCCGGAGAACAGACACGCCTGCGTCTTTCCCTCATTAAACTTGGCCAGATTGGTTTCGCCCCATTCAGAGACTGCCTCAAGGACCAAGTTCAAACGCTCGATCATACTCTCTCTCAATACCTTAGTTTGTTGACCACTGCCTCTCGCGCTAGATATGTAACTCTCTACAACGGTGCTATCATCTGCGTACCCAAAGATACCGGGTTTCAGCAGATCGTTGATATGTAGCAGAAAAAGCGTTGCAGAGAGTACCGACCCTTGAGGGACTCCGGCATTGATACCCATTTGGTCCGACGAGCAGCCATCAATGACAACTCGTATGGATCGACCTCTCAAGAAGTCCGATATCCACGCAATAAATCCTGGAGACAAACCATAACTAGAAAGCTTGCTAATAAGGCCATCATGCCAAACCCTGTCAAAAGCCTTCGAGATATCCAGGGAGACTGCAAGTGCTTCCCCGTGTTTCTTGATAGCTTCACTCCAGATGTGAGTGACATACGCCAGAATATCCCCAGTGGACCGGTTTTGGCGAAACCCGTATTGCCGGTCACTGAGGAGGTCGTTAGATTCTAGGTATGCCAGGAGCCTGCGGTTTAAGACATGTTCCATAGTCTTGCAGAGTATGGACGTGACCGAGATGGGCCTGTAGTTGGCAGTCGTGCTGACCAGCACGACTACCTTTTTTGGGCACAGGTTGCACGTTAGCAAGCTTCCACGATTTCGGTACTTGCCCAGTTTGGAGAGAGAGTCTAAACAGGCGCGTTAGTATAGGAGACAACTCAGGTGCACAAGCCTTCAACACTAGGGCAGGAATTCCGTCCGGGCCACTGGATTTATTCACATCCAGATTACGTAGCACTTTACGAACCTCCATTTGGCGAATATGCATTTCCGGCAACAAAGTCGGACTGCCAGGTGGAGTAGGAGGTGTCGCACTACTAGCATCTAGACGCGAATATTCCGCAAACTGTGAACTGAGGTAACTGAGTTCGAGTAACGTTTCAAAGAATTGTAGTCTCTCCCTATGAACTTCTACGCGTCCCCTTCGAAAGGCGTGTTTTACGAGCAAAAGGTAATTTTTCCACGGTTAGAATTAGCCATCACAGAACAAGATGGCACCAATAATTACTATGATACATTAAAACATCCAAATTATACTACGTACCTAGCTAATTAGACTAAGTATTTGGATATCTTTAACTATAAAAACAGTACTCATCAACAATCAATTCCATCAAAAACATAAATGTGAAATAAAAGCCAAGTTCAATAAATATTACGAAATATGGCTTAGTTTTTTGTTGACTTGAACAACAAAAGGAGTGAGATCTAAATGGGTACCAAGCTCAATAAATAATCATTCCTGAAATTAATTTAAATAACTTAGGCTTCCAACAGCAACAACGAAGGCTCACAGTATAATTCGTATATGAAAACTAGCCAAGCCAAACCTCAGTCTTCAAAATTGATACTTAAATAATGATATGTTAAGTTCTTACAAAATAGTTTAAGTGGTTTTAATTATTTTTTCAGTATTGATTATTAAACTTGGCTTCCATTTAGATCTCACTTCTTTTGTTGTAGAAGTCAACAACTAAGCTATATTTCATATTGTTTACCGAAATTGGCTTTAATTTCACATCTATGTTTTTGACGGGATATAATTAATTTTTGTACAGAAATTATTCAAACCTAATTATAGATTATCTATAAAATACTCAAGCAAAATATGGGCACAAAAGTTAACTATGTATCTGTTTCCAAAGTACTCGTCAACACGAATCAAACGAGCCCAAACTTGACAGGACTACGTCATTTAAATACTGAGTTCCTTTGACCACCTTCCAGTTCCATCATCAGACCCTTGTTACCTCTAGCTAGCACCAATCTAGCATCAAACCACTCGTCAAGACAATTAAAACGAGCCCAAACTCGAAGGGACTGTGTCGTATAGTTACTGAGTTCCTATGGTCACCTTTCAGCTCCATCATTATCCAACCCTGGTTACCATCTAGCACCAAAGTACTCATCAGCATGAATCAAACAAGCCCAAACTTGACAGAGCTATGTTGTTTAATTACTGATTTCTTATGACCACCTTCCAGCTCCATCAACCGACCCTGGTTACTTTCGTACGTAGTTCGTATTACACTCGTTTGTTAGGTCGATTCACATGATTATCTTAAAACCTACACAAATACCTTGTGTCATCAATTTTTATTGGTATTTTCTTTTTACAGGCACTTTAAGTCCAAATTAAAATATTTGAAATACTTTTTTTTTTCAAACACTAGTTTCTGATTTATTCCTTTGTATCAAGTTCCTTGTACCCAGTAAGTGGCACAACGCCGTAATACTTAACACTTAAGTATACACAAGAAGGGTGACATTAAGAAACTGGAAAACTACAGACCCATAAGTCCACTGTCTCATCTGTATAAGCTGTTCACTAGAGTCATTGTCAATAGGCTAGACAAAAAACTAGAGTTCTTTCAACCACGCGAACAAGCTGGCTTTCGGTCAGGTTTCAGCACAAATGACTATCTTCAAACTCTTAATACCGTTATCGTAAAGTGCAATGAATACAAGAAGCCTCTTGTTCTTACTTTTGTGGACTATGAAAAGGCTTTCAATTCTGTGGAATGGTGGGTCGTAGAGCGTGCCCTAGTCAAATGCAGAATGGATGAAAGATACATCAAGAGCTAGACTGGAGTGATAAAGGTTTAATTGGTTGACGAGGAAAGGCTTTTAAATTTGAGATTTGCTGACGACTTAGAGCTTATATCTGACAACACCGAGGATATGATCGCTATGGTAGAAGATCTAAGGAAAGGGTCTCTAAAGGCAGGCCTTAAAATGAATTTCAGCAAAACTAAAATAATGACCAATATTCCCACACATATCTGGCTACCTGTGGAGAGTGTAACTGAATATATTTACCTGGGTCACAAAATTACGCTTAGAGAGAACCAAACAGCCGAGGAAGACCGAAGAATTGCAAAGACCTGGGCCGCTTTTGGAACCAACAAAGAGACGTTGGGTAGCAAACTTCCACTTCGCCTGAAAGCCAAAATCTTCGAGCAGTGTGCCATACCCTGGCATGCACTAAAAGATCTGCCGAGAAGTTCCGAGTCACGCACAGAGGAATGGAAAGAGCAATGTGCCATACCCTGGCATGCACTAAAAGATCTGCCGAGAAGTTCCGAGTCGCGCAGAGAGGAATGGAAAGAGCAATGCTTGGTGTTACACTCAAGGACTGAAAACAAAATGAGTGGATACGTAGTAAAACCAAGCTGAGGGACGTGATGACCAAAGTCGTTTAGAATAAATGGACCTGGGCAGGGCACATTGCCAGAATGGATGCAAGCCGATGGACGAAACGAGTCCTTGAGTGGAGACCCCGGGCTGACACGAGAGAAAGAGGGCGGCCACCACAACGCTGGGTGGACGACATCAGATGACACGGAGGCCAAGACTGGATGAGTTGGGCGATGATGGATGATGATTCACCCAGTTATCTATTCGGATGCCAAATTTAAGTTTTATAGGTCATCTGGAACTGGGTTAGATCTTTACGGTCTACGGATTAGTCTGTGTTAATATTGATGATTTTAGGACGTTTATGTCTAAATAATCTTTTTAGATACTTTTGTTTATGAAATTCGGAGCACGTATTGGTGCCCGGCAGATCTCAAAGTATGAACAATTTCACATGTTAATGTGAAATAGTTTTTGAGTTATGAGTTATAGTAGCTCCAAATGGCAATGATTCGTGTAACACATGGTGCGGTTCGCCAGTTTACTTGGCTTTGTATTGATTAATTACAATAATACATTGATTCTTAGGCTAGTTATTCTTATTCTAATATTGTTAAGTGTATTTATTAGTGAAACAAAGCACAACATGCAATTGACTGTTAAAATATTTTGTTTTGCATGCCTAGCCACACTATCGTGTGCCTAGATGATCTCCCGGCTTAAAACCATTTTCAGGAATTGTATATTTTTGGCTGTCTAACGTTAATAAAATGTTTTCAAAGAAAAAAAAACGACGACCCTAAAATTTGTTAAAAGTATATTGGAGCGTGTGTTGACGTCTATATTAGTCGACAATCTTTTGTGCAAGTACAAATACTAAGTATGTTCTGATAAGTTTTCTTATAAGATGAAACTTGGTTTTTCTCAACGTACCTGATTAGAATAAATCCTTCGAAGAAGAGATCCGTTTTCAGCCAAATTCTCATACGTTTGAGCCCAGATATTGATCTGGGCAATAGTAATCGATCCGTCTATTTGACTTTTGTCCATATTTTTTTGTGCCTGATCAATTTCATTGCTATAGTGAATCCAACCATTTATTATCTTTTTGGCAGATATAATTTGTCAGTTATAGTGTTGTGACCAAGTATAAACAGGTACATCGATACTAGCATTTTGCAACGGTCTGGTTATTAAATTGAAATTAAATAAAATTAAAGATTATTTTGGCAAATAAGAACATGACATTTTGTCGGGTTGCCTGCGAAAAATCAGTCCCAAAGTCCGGTTGCCGAATTTTTTAAAGTAAAACATTGCTGCGAGCTTGGCTAATATCTCGGAAACTATAAACTTTAGGGCAAAAATTGTTGAGGTCGTTATTGTAGAAAATAATATTTTGCGTCTTTTGCCAACTAATATTATAAAAGACTATAAAAAGATAGAAACTCTTTATTATCCACAATATAATACTTAAACAACAGGGACTTATCCTAGAACTAGTGAACCAAGTGGCGACATTATCGCTAATAGCGATCTCTTCCAGGCAACCGAAATACCATGAGTAAATACTATGTTATGTCTAGCACAAACCCCAGGATATGCCATAAATGGCGAAAAATGCCCATACCCAGCCTTCTGCCTCGTTCCCACCACTAGAACTTGGGGAAAGGCCGTGGCCCGCCGTGCTGGTCCGCTGTACATGTCGCTGAAAGATGTCATCACATTAACATCTTCACGAGTATTGATAATACCCTATACATTTCCGAGAATAAGGGTAGATTTGTTACCTTTTTTAAATGTTACAGACCGAATACACATAAGTATTGTTGCGGTGGTAGTATAATCATAGAAAACGAAGATAATTTGTGTGCTATCACATATTACTAGTCCCTATCTAAGAAAACCCGAATAAATTTCGAGTCATTTTAAATAAATTTTACTTATAGCAGTTGCTTAACATCCTGTTATTGCAAAATTAGATATGTCCAGTCTATTGAAACAGTGCTATAGACGCACAACTAGTAGACGTAGATCAGGTACAGCAGTAACCTTTGGGTGACCGACTGATGAGACATTATTAAGCCAAATATGGAAATATTTTAACACATTAAGCATATCAGGTTAATTTATTTAGAAATTAACGAAAATGGTACATCAAGTTCTTCAAAGTTTACATCAGACATAAATAAACTTTGTTAATTTACCTAACTACAAAATGTTATTTAACACTTTATTTTAATAAATATTCAAATGTTTCAGTCATCATAACCTTGTTCTTTTTTGGATATACGAGGGTCAAACTGAAAGTTCTTAGAAAATCAAAAACTGATTACATTAGCCAGTTATTAGTTTTATTATATCTTTTCAAAATATTGTCCATTCACGTCAATACACCGCTGCATGCGATGGAACCACTGGGAAAAGCACTTTGCCCACTCGTCCTTAGGGGTCTCTTCAATGGCATCGCGATACGCAGCCACCGCTTCTTCAGCATTCATAAACCGCTTTCCTTTAAGTTTTTCTTTAATTTTTGAAAATAAATAAAAATCACAAGGCGCGAGGTCGGGGCTATACGGCGGGTGACCCAGTAATTCAACGTTTGATGTCGCCAAATAGTCGATCGTTCGCTTGGCGGTGTGCGATGAGGCGTTGTCGTGGTGAAGGAGGATCCTACTGCGAGGTCGTTTCTCTCGAACTTTTTCCAAGACAAGTGGCAAACAATTGGTAGTGTACCATTCTGCAGAAACTGTTTTTTGATCCTCTAACACAATTGTTTGTGTTTAACTTATAATTTAAGTGTAATTTGAATTCCTATAATGTTCAGTATTTTTAAATTTTAAATAGTTTCTACCTTAAAATATAGATACACTTAAGGCAAAATATGTAAACATTTGTAAATATTTCGGAAATAAAGGCTTTATTATTATTATTATTATTAACACAATTGTTGCGAAATGACCTATCCTTCCAAAGAACGAGGCCACCATTTTTTTCCCCACACTTCGATCTCTCTTCACTTTAGTTGGCAACTCCTCGAAAGGAAACACCCACTGAGCAGATTGTCTTTTGGTTTCAGGATCATAACAGTAAATCCAGCTTTCGTCACCTGTTAGTATGTCGAACACAGCATTTGAGTCACCTCCGTTAAATCTTTCAATCATTTTACGGCACCAATCCACACGATGGAGTTTTTGAGCCTCAGTCAAATTATGAGGTATCCACCGGGCGCAAAGCTTCCTGACCGCTAAATGTTCGTGTAGGATTTTGTGCACTTGACTCATACCGATGCCTAAGCTTGTCCGAATCTGCTGATAGGTCACTCTTTTGTCAGTCTCTATCATACGCCGCACAACACAGATGTTATCTTCAGTCGTCGCCGTAGAAGGCCGTCCCTCACGTAAATCATCAGTGAGATTAGTGCGACCACGTTTAAACTCATTAAACCAGTTGTAAACAGTCGCACGAGATGGGGCTTCATCGTGAAAGGCCAATCGTAGTCTATCATAACTTTCTTGTTGACTTAAATGACATCGAAAGTCATAAAAAATCATTGCACGAAAATTTTCTCGTGTTAAATTCATGTTGACGTGACACAGACAATTTTCAATTTGCCGCCAAATCGTAAAACAAATGACAAATGAATGAAGTATATACTCAGTAATATTGGCAAAGAGTTCTATTTTCAAATTATAGAATTATTTTTTTATTATATTGTTTATAAGTGGCCAGTTCTAAGAACTTTCAGTTTGACCCTCGTACACCAGGAGATAAACACGTCTTCAAATAATGCTGTATGTTTTCCTGAGGCGCATCAATATAACGGTTTTACATAAAAATAAATCCGATATTATGTGCCGAGAACGGAAAACACCCGTGTAAAAATAGTTCATAAACAATATCGATATCTCAATCGTAACTTCGTAACATCACTATGTTGATAGCCATAGAACGTAATTTTTTAAAAACGTTTGTTATTTTATGGAATTTATAAAAAAACTACTGCACTTATGGACTAATTTTGTGAAAGATGATTATTATACGGGATCAAGGAGCAAATTTAAGCAGTTGTCATATTTTTAAAACCTCGCATTTAAAAGTAAACTTTTGCGTAACATGACGCAATAACGTTCTATTGGTGCTGTCAAAAAGAGGATAAACGGTTGGATCTACTATAAGACATTCCACTTGATCAGAGAGAATAGTAGTTAATGCACAGAATACAAAATGTTCAAATAAGTATCTTAATTGAAGAAACATATCGTAAACAGTCAGTAGTAGTGCTTGGACGAATGCCATTGCATGATTTTCATTCAAATCAACACGTGAATTGTAGACAAGCACCGTTATTGTCGGTATTCTAAAAGTCACGAACAATACGAAAGTTAAAATCGTTAGTATTTTTATTTTCGTCAACGATTTTACGTATTCTCGTTTCACCGAAAGCTGTGAGTGAATTTGTTCAGTGTTAGATACGAAATTCATGAAGAAATTTGTATGTTTTATTGCTTGAAATATTAACAATAAATCGTTGGAAATTGTTATTAATTGTAACAGCAACAATTCAGTCATAATCTCTTTAGTATCCGGATATTTTCTAAAATTTATAATATCGTCTTTAGTTGTTATACCGATGAATATAACTGTCTCTGCAATGATGCGAATAGAAATAAAAAGCTTCTGTTTCCAACTAAGTAGACAATAATTTCTGTAAACACAAATACAGTTCTGAATAGTTACTATGAATTTTATTAATTTAGATTTTTTCATTGTGGTCTTAGTTCCGTTTTATTTTTAATAACTGAAATACTTATATGTTGTTTCGTAAAAACACAAATTTGGATATGATCAGATGATGACACTATTGTGAATTTAGTACAAATCAACTTAACAAAGCAATTTCGGTACACCGATCACCTATATATTTTTCTCGAACGTAAAACTAAAAGTAAAACTACTTTCCAAGACTTTTAATATAATAATGCCTCCGGTGACTGTTTTACAATGTTATTGATATTATGTTGATAAAAGACGAGTAATTCTATTAAACATTAGCATATTACTCGTACAAATGAATTACACAGTACACGGTTTGGACAATCAATATATATTGTTTGAGATATTATAAGTGACTAGCGGCCCGTGCCGGCTTCGCTCGGATAATTCGGATAAAAATTTAATCGGATAAAATTTTAAGAAAAAGCACACCAAGGTAGTTCCGTGTCTGAGTTTTTAACGAATAAAAAAAAAGATGAATTCGGCACCAAGGAGGTAGAAATAAAAAGGTTAAATTATGTTTTCGATTTAAAACCTTAGTACACGCGATGTTCTAAATTCAAATTTACTTTAACCTCTAGAGGGTAAAAACGACTTTTGCGCCCTGATATCGAGGAGCAAAACTACTCTTTCCGAGGTGGTGGGATGAAAAGACTATTATGCGTCTAATCAATATGTCTAAAGATTATTATGCGTCTTATAGTTAAATTGAATGAAGTACAATAGATTGTTGTGCTTAAAACACATTATGTCAAACAACTATTAAGCAAAAGTTACATTATGACACTATATATTATGCTACATTCATTATGACAAAGTAATAGGCTCTACAGACGAATCCTTTTATCAGAGGAAGTTGCGAAGAAATGACGTAAAAGTGGGCGGGACCTGATAAAAAAGTGGGTGGAAACTGATAAATTTATCAGGTCCCACCCACTTTTACTCAATTCCCTGTCTTCAAAAAATGAGACCGAATAATTGCCAACAGTATGATTTAAATCGTATTTCTACGACTTTTTGGCTATGGTACGATATACGATCGAGTAATCGAAATTGTATACAAAATATTATTTTAATTACCCGACTGAATGAAGGGTTATGGTTTCTTATATGTTTGTAAATTTCTTTACCCCCACCTATCTTCCAAACGGCTGGATGACAATTAAAGGTATCGTTAGATTTGTCTCAATCACTCAAGTGTCTCCTTAGATAGTACATTGTATTAAATAATGTTTTTAAAGCTGTTTTTGTTCAGTCGGGTTTTTAAAATTATAGTTATTTATTTATCTTGAAATGAATAAACACTTTTTTGTCATTAAACAATAATTAACAACATGGAGAAGGCCTGAATGAGTATAATTTTATTGTAAATACGTGTTGGTGTGTTTTGTTCCATGTGGGTTTCATTAAGGAGTATGGTAGGTAGCACGGCAGGAGGTATCTTTTTGTGTTAAGAAGACAGTGGTAAGACTTTTTGGGGAAGTACCTTCGTGGGTTATTCTACCGCTAAGCAGTAATGTGCAAACATTACTATGTTGCGGTTTGTAGGGCAATGTTTCCAGTAAAATTACCGGGCATAGAGATAAAACATCTCATATCTCTGGGTGACGAGCGCAGTGCAGTAGGTACTAGGTTTTTTTGGATTTTGACTCTTCATGTAGGTACCAATAGCTGTGTGTCACTGTGTTATTATGTGGCAGTCATGTGCTTACATGTCTTTCTCTTATTGTAACCCAATTCTGTAATAAAGGCGTAGGTATGTTTTATTTTTAATCGTTGAAATTTATTTAAGTTAGGTCTATTTTATTGTAGAAATTAAATCAAACCAGAGCGTACCGATTCTAAACTCTCCGACACGGAATCTCACATCTCGTTCTTTGTTTTATCTGTTTAGAATGACAAAGGCAAGGATTATGCGCCGTTCGGATTGCGTTTAAATCACTACCCAGTACTACTTTTATCTGCAATATAAATTCGAGATCCATCACCATCGATGAATATCGATCATCCCTGATCCAGACGGTACTTAGTTCATCTTTATATTTCCTTCATTTCATTTACATTCACAGCCCATGAAAATGCTGTGCACGTGCGCTATAAGAAGTTTTCACTTCAAAAAACATCTCAAATGATTTCGTATGTAAATTAATTAATTATGTCTTCAACCTTTTCTCAGAAGTAAGTCCCATGGCAACACCTATGTTTTTTGTTCTGAGTAGGGCGTAACTAGGGTATGTAATATCGGAAGATTATCAATTCCGGAACTGAGTCACGATTCTAAATATCCAATAAAATATCGGAATTCCGGAACAGCTCCGAAACTGGAAAAATATTTGGATAGTACAGAAAAGTAAAATTGATTATCTTATACCATTAAACGAGCAATTCTTGTATATATATATACAAGAATATATATAATTATATATAGAATCTGAATCTCGGAAACGGCTCGAACGATTTTCATGAAATTATGTATGCAGGGGGTTTCGGGGACGATAAATCGATCTAACTAGGTTTCATTTAAAAAAACGCATATTATGCGCGTTTTTAGACAATGAAAAACCGTCACATTAGAATGCGAAGGTAAATTTCGCCGCGTGACGCGACAGCATAATTGGCTCAGACGGGAAGTCGGGCGTTCGTGGCGGTCTCGAATTAATAGCTGCGGTTACGAATCCAGACGGCTTCTCTTTTTTTTCAAGTATTCTTTTTTTAAGAAAATCTTAGAGTATCTAAGTATTTTTAGTATTTATACCGAGCAAAGCTCGGTGACCCAGGTACTTATCTATTTATATACATATATACTTTTTATTTTTAAAATTAATAAAACATTCTAAAGTTCTACAACAGTGGGCGGAAAATCATTACCTAGCACTGCACTGCGCTCGTCACTTTCAAGCCAAATGAATTACTCCACTGATTGATTTATTTATTGAATCTTTAATAACTTATTGTGTGTATGTATATCTGTACATCATGGCTGTGCTTAAAAAAAGTTAGTGGTCAAAATACCGACATTGGAGTAACGATATTAAAGTGTTTCAATTTCGAAATTGAGATTTCGAAAAAGTTTCTCCAAGATTTCGGAATTCCGGAATACATGCCCTAGTTTTGAAAGTTTTTAGTCTATTGAAACTGAAACTTACCAGTACTTAAATAAATGTATGAAATTTACCAGGTCCATGTCTTCTATCTCTTTCAATAATCTGTTAGGTTGGTACTCGTCTTGTTTTCACGAAGATAACCGTTTCCACAAAGTCGTTGCCATATGGTTGGTATTGAACAGACATGTTAACTGCTCTTGTTAGTTTGTACTGAGTGCCGACTTCTACGTAGTAATTATATTCTCTTTGCTCTGATCAACGACCGCTCCGTTGCACGGTCGGAATCGTACTGACCGATTTGTACGTGTGTAGAGTAATGCTGATTTCTATTCCCTAACGCTTCTACGTCACTTCCTTCTGATATAGGGTACGTGTGTGGTCGTTTTAAATTAGGAAAAAAAAATGCGTTTTAAATGGCACCCGCTCTGCGCACATTATTTTACATTATGTTATGAAATTGCAACAAAACAATAAGATTTGAGACAGTCAAGACAAAAATCATCGGTATATATGGCGTTCCCACTGACTTTGACGACAAAATAGTAATTCTGATCGGTTTTGTAGTAATTATGCGGGCAAATTGCCTTCCAGTTTTTATGTCGCCCATATCTGCAAACAAAAAATGCAATTCGTTTCGCAATACAGTAAAATAATATTATATTAATTCAAAATTATCTGCTACAAAGAAAACAAAAAAAAACGAATCTTTAAGGTGGAACGGTTTTTGGGAAAAATGTCGTAACATAGTTTTACTTTGAGATCTATGATTTGTGTATAAGTAAGATACTCAAAATTGTTAAATTATTGATTTTAACAGTTGTCATTTTTCACATCTATAATAAACAATCTCATTAGTCAATATTTTCACCGCTATCGTCATCTCATCATCATCATCATAGCCTGTTCTTGTCCACTAATGGACACAGACCTCTGCTATGATTCGCCAGTCCGCTCGATCCTTAATTTTAAGTTTCCAACCGTCGTACTCTATCTAGTCACAGAACCTTCTACACTACTTTTACTCTGCTTAGTTTGGGGTCACATGGTGTTGTTTGTGAATTGTCCTCTAATATTTATTTATTTAAAGATCCGGTATATCCCAATGGTTATCAGGAGGTCTACGCCTAAGGAAAACGTTTTAAGCTTTGAGAGAGAGCAATAGCTCTCTCTCTTTCCTTTGCTCTTGAAATTACTTACTAGAAAACATATTGATCAAACTCATTATAGAAGCCTTCAACTTGTCATTCTCATTTTGTAAATGTTGACACACGATTAATAAAGCAGCGACTACAATTGTGTGGGACATTATTGTGTACAATAAATTCTTTGACCCTATTATCGTATTGATCTGAAAAAATAAGGAATTTATCTTACTCTTTGATTAACTAAATATTACTTTCTATTTTCGGATTATTGATTGGCTTTGTAGCTAAGTCGGTAGTGAGCTAGTGAGTCTGCTCTCAGAGTCGATCGTGGGTTCAATTTCCACTCCGGTCACACATCTGTGTGATGAATATGGATGTTTGTTATGTATCTGAGTATTTCCATCTTACGCATGTATTTCAAATTACGCAAGGACTCTAATATTTTTTAGGTTCTATAAACTGGTCGTCAAATATATTTATCAATTCGTCATATTGATGTGATTAGATTAACTGAAGTGTTTAACATATGTATTTATGTTAAATACTTTATTCAGTTAATCAAATACAGTAAGGCACATTTAACGAAATGAGCAACAATGATATGAATTGGGAGTTAAAACTATTCGAAATCTTAATCTCCGCTAGCAATAGTTAAATTGAATTTGAAGTTATAGTGATTTTTAAGTTTATGATAAAATGGGGGCGCAAAAAATAATTTATTCTCAAAGAGGGCAGCGGACAAATAAGTTTGGGAACCCCTGATTTAGACCGCGCCTTTCACCATCTGACCAAGCGCCGGCGCCGCTGCCTTGTGAAACACTAGAAGAAAACAATTACCGTTACACATAGTAGGGCCGGTGCAGCGGCTAGTTCAGCTGAGCGTCTCGAACGGTTTCGCGCGCGTAGATTCGCGCGGGGTAAAAGCGCTAACGACTGCACACAAAATACGTATCGCTTGTTTTAAAAATCATTTCAGTGGTAAATAGTGCTTATTTGATCTCACAAATTACATCAGAGTGAAGCCTGCAACTAATATCATAAGGTACGCCAAATCTACAACTTGAGTTCTCATTGTCTACAAAGAATTTTAAGATTAAAACCCAGGCCGTTTTAATTTTGTTACTTCCAAAATACAAACAGCTGACGACCGCCTGAGCAAAGGTCGCGTGTTCTGTGACTCACGCGTGCATTCAGTTCCGTCCCACTCGCACTCACGCACGCTCCGCAGTATCGCCCGCCTGCTCGCTCCAACGCGCGTCGGCAAACCGTCTAGTCTGTTGCAAGCCGCTATACGCATCGATATGGATAAATATCTACTCGCTAACCGCTCAAGTAACATAGAATCTACCTGCGGAATTTGTAAACAATCGATTACTTCGCAGAATTTTCTGAAATGTGGTAGTTGTAATGCGGTTTTTCATCCCATTTGTGTGAAGGCCCTTTCGTCTGACTCCTCCAGGGTAACAGACTGGCTATGTAGCCTTTGCCGAACAAATGAAAATGGAAATAACACCTCTTCCCGCACAACTGTTCGTACCGTGAACTCAAGCCCGATTACCACAAGCTCGCGAGCGCTAAAAAGGCCAGCGCTTGGGTCACCTGTCTCGTCCGGAGAAGGGGTTGGCTCCACTCCATCTGATGTCGCCGCCGAACTACGCTTACTGCGCTTGGATATGACGGAGATCAAGTCATGCCTACAGCTACTCACGGAGGGTTTAGCTAATTTCAATTCCAGACTCGATACTGTTGACGTTAGAATCCAGGCGCTCGAGGAAAGGGAATCGGCTGTGCCTTCATTACGAGAGGAGGTGGCTAGTCTGAAAGCTCAGTTGAATCAGCGATCGCAGAATTCAATTAGCAATGAATTGGAGGTTCTAGGAATTAATGAAACGCCTAACGAGAACTTAGAGCACTTGACCATGGTCGTTGCAAACAAAATTGGCATTTCTCTACTTGATACAGAAATTGATTGGGTATCACGTGCCGGAGGGAAGAAACCAAGGAAGATGGTACGGACGGCACCCAACTTCCTAGGCCTATAATTGTGAGACTCACAAGACGAACAAGAAGAGACGAGATTTTAAAAGCCGCTAAAGCTCGACACATGAATTTAACAACAGCTGGCTTAAATTTAAATGGTCCGGTACGTAAGATTTATCTAAATGAACATCTTACAAAAGAAAATAGATTGCTTTTTCGCGAAGCCAGATTGCGATCGAAGAAATTCGGCTACAGGTATTGCTGGATCAAGAAGGGAAAAATATATCTCCGCAAGAAAGAAGGAAGCCCGCCTATTCTCATTAACAACTATGAAGACTTGGACCAGTTACTACCTGCCGTCGCCGAGAGAAGCCTATCTCGAGACCTGTCCCCAACTGTTATTTTGTAACGGAAACCGCTATTTTGTTCAAAGCATATCACGACTACTAACTGCCGCAATAACTAGAAAATTTGATAACTTTATTAACATTTATTTAAGTATTTTAATTCCACCACAAACTATTTTTCGGCCAGATTTACTAGATTTCAACTTATTATTGTTGTGGTTCTGTTCTTCTTATATTACTCACATATGCGCCAATATAATCAATGCTGTAATAGTAACAATTCTTAACTCGGTTGCTGGATGTGTAACAACTTACAGATATATAAAGTTCCAATTGTTTGATATTTTTCCAAAGCGTACACTGCCACTTATTTGCATAAATAACACTACTTTAACTCACACAAACACATATCATGCAATACAGTCATTTATACTTACTTTAGACACAAAGCTCACACATTTATTACTGGTGTTGAGTTCCTTTGGGATGGACTTTAGTCACAGAATAAATCCAATTACCGGGAATATTTTCAGGTCAGGAAATATCATTGACTACGATGAAATGTTTCAAAATGGTGCGTCACTATTCGAAATCAGAGTAAAACATCTTTCGTCTCTAATATTTATTCATGACAATGGTTAATTTCGAGGTGTATGATGAATTAGACGAAACTCTCCAGGTGACGTGCCATAAAATTGAGAAACCAGAACTATGTAGTAAACATATTTCTACTTACAACTTCAAAATTTTGTCGCATAATATTAGAAGCCTTAATCAGAATTTTTCTAATCTGCTTCCAACGCTGATGAGGATGGAGTGTGAGTTCGATGCTCTGGTTTTCTCGGAGTGTTGGCTTAACGTGAACTCTAACATTCCACAGCTCCCGGGATACGAGGTTTTCCACTCCACAAAAATTATTAACAAATGTGGAGGAGTTGTTGTGTACGTCAAAGACTGTTGGTCGGCGTCAGCCAATGAACCAATATTTGATGAGGCAAATTGTCTTGTAGTTACTGTAAGTAATCTAATGAAAATAATCGCATTATATAGATCTCCAGCTGGCAAAGATATAGATAGATTTAACAGTAATTTAGACAACATTTTGCTAAGTAATAGGAACTGCAGTACTGTTTTGGTTACGGGTGACATAAACATAAATCTCCTTGAAGAACCACCAGGGAAAAACAACGCTGCCTATCAGGCTCTCATGGCTAGCCATGGTTTTTTGGCAGCAATTACTCAACCCACTAGAGGGCCAGCATGTCTAGACCACGCATTTATGAAGTCTCAGGGAAAAGGACTGGGTTTAATCTGCATGTCTTCGGTAACTGACCACGACATTTTGTGTCTTGGCATGTCTCTCAAAGCAGAAAAAAACAGAATTAATAAACCCAACATATCTAGAACTAATTTTCTGAAAGTCGCCGAAGAACTAAAACAGGTAGATTGGAATCAAATATTAATAGAGGAGGATGTGAATGTCGCGGTGTCGGGTTTTAATCAGATAATGACCGACGTTTTCGTCAAACACACACATAAACTGAGTATTAGCCGATCAAAGCGAAACATTAAGCCGTGGATCACGCCGGGATTATTGAAATGCATGCGACATAGAGACAGTTTACACTTAAAGCTGAGAAATAATCCACAAGATGAAATACTCAAAACCGTTTATTTCCGCTACAAAAACTTTTGCAATAATCTCCTCCGCAAACTTAAGCTTGAATATGCAAACAGGCAACTCACCCAGAATCACTCTAACTCAAAGATGCTCTGGAAATCCATTAAAGAAATTTGCGACATACCGAGCTCTAAAAAAGTATCGAGTGATTTACTGGAAAGTATAAACAGCGGTTCTAAGATAGCGCTAGACAGGTGTAATAAACATTTTGCCATGACTGGTACACGCCTCGCTACAGATATACTAAACAAATTAAATGCAACTCAAGAGTCTCTAGCTCGGCAACAGATGTTTGGAAGCAATAGCAAAAATTCTCTATACTTGGAACCTACAGATAACGGTGAAATTATGGGCATTATCCAGAATCTCAAAACGCATAGTGCTCCTGGATTTGACACCTTTACGCCTCTACTACTTAAGTATGCTAAACAATCGTTGTTGCAACCTCTGACTCATATTTGCAATCTAAGCTTGGCATCGGGTACCTTTCCGGACTGCTGGAAAACGGCTATAATAATTTCAGTACATAAATCTGGCGACAAAAAGGACCCCAACAACTACAGGCCGATTGCATTGCTTAGTATTGTTTCGAAGGTCTTGGAAAAACTGGTAAATCAGAGACTTGTAAACTTTATAGAAAAATACAACTTACTCAACAACAACCAATTCGGTTTTAGACGAGGAAAATCAACTGAAGATGCGGTTCAACTTTTGACTGAGACAGTGGCCTCTCACCTGGATAGAAAGAGGAGATGTATCAGTATTTTCCTCGATTTTTCCAGAGCTTTTGACTCTATATCGCCGAAACTCCTATTGAAAAAACTAGAGTCTTTCGGCATTAGAGGAAATTCCCTGGCTTGGTTTACCAGTTACTTGACGAGTAGGAAACAAAGAGTGAAAATAGGAGAGAGTATCAGTAATGAGATTGGGGTTGACTTCGGAATTCCTCAAGGCGCAATTTTGGCTCCAACCCTGTTTACGCTGTTTATAGATGATATATTTAGCCTAAACATTCCAAATTGCAAAATTATTTGCTACGCTGATGATACTGTTGCCGTTTTTTATGCAAAAGACTGGGAGTCCGTCGCTAGAGTTGCGGAATCTGGCATGAGTGCTCTTTCAAAATGGCTTGACATAAACCTCCTCACGCTCAATGTTGGAAAGTCTAAATTTATTGCATTTCATATTACGGCAGCCACGGGAACAAAAATTAACAAACTTACCTTTTCAAACGACAACTCTTATAACACAATGGATAGAGTTGCTACTGTTAAATACCTGGGTATAATTGTTGATGAGAACCTGACATTTTCGCGGCATATCTCATACATCTCGGGAAGAGTTCGCAAGATGCTGTATATAATGAGAATGCTAAGAGCCACCGCACATGACAAAGTTAAAATACTTGTCTACAAATCACTCTGTCAATCTCTACTTATATACTGCATAGGCGTCTGGGGAGGTGCAGCTAAAACGCACATGGACCACATTGAGAGAGCACAAAGAGCCATTCTTAAAGTCATGTTAGGCAAACCACGCAGGTATTCCACAGATAAGCTGTAAGAAGAGGCATCGGTCCTTAGAGTTCGTCAACTTTTCATTATGCGTGCTGTTGCTAAGTGCCACTACTTGTCTGCTGGCATGCAACAGAGCAGACACAATCGTTCACGAGACTTGCCACTTCCAAAAATTTGTACTGCTTTTGCTGCCCGTCTACCTCTATATGTCCATATTTTTACATATAATTCAGTTTGTAATCTAATTGACATCAGTAAATATTCTTTTTCTGAATGCAAACCAAAAGTGTTTAAATGGCTAACTTCGCTTTCCAGTGACCAAATCGAAAGACTTGTCACCCATACAGAGATGATCCGTAAAGAGATATTTCCACCGACTAACTTATTCCCTTAACATCCATATATCAACCATAAACACTTTCCCTTAAATACTTAAGCACACAAACACACACAAGCACTTATGCACTGTACTTCTTTCCGTCTACATCCGGTTAAATAAATTCACGCATCCTAAATATTGCTAATATAAGACTGTAAAATTATTCAATTCAATGTATGTAATATCTAAAGACCTATCTAACTAAGGTTGTATATGTGTTTATCTATGAATCAACGGAGCACTTAATTGATTGTATTAATCACTCTTATTTGGCTACTTTAATTTATACCAGAGTGATGTAAGTACTTTGTAATAATTGTGCCGATTTAATTTAATCCAATTCCAATTTGATTTGTAATATGTGAACCCTGTTATTATAATAATAAGTATTCCAATTGTTTTTTGCCAATATTTAATTTTAACTTTTACTAACAACTTATTGAATGTTACAACAAATGTAACAACGTATTGAAATTGATTTGAATTTTTCTTTTTGTTTTTGATAAGTTTAATTACTGTCAACTTTACTCTGTGAGCGCTAACTCTGCATTCCGCGTACAATGTAATATCTAATTTGTTATTACCGGGTGCCCAAGATACAGGCGTTGCCTAGTTTGGGACCCACCGGCCAAACTGCCGAATTAAAATTGGTTTAAAAATGTATAGAATGTGCTTTAGCTTAAGGATAACAAGAAATGTAACTATGTGATTTGGTGAATAAATTACTTATCTTATCTTATCTTATCTATTTGTCCGCTGCCCTCTTTGAGAATAAATTATTTTGAGCGCCCCCATTTTATCATAAACTTAAAAATCACTATAACTTCAAATTCAATTTAACTATTGCTAGCGGAGATTAAGATTTCGAATAGTTTTAACTCCCAATTCATATCATTGTTGCTCATTTCGTTAAATGTGCCTTACTGTATTTGATTAACTGAATAAAGTATTTAACATAAATACATATGTTAAACACTTCAGTTAATCTAATCACACCAATATGACGAATTGATAAATATATTTGACGACCAGTTTATAGTCTAGTAGTTACATAGTGGTTACAATGTTGGCTTTTATTTGGCACAACGTATTAGCATTGTCATTCAGCGTGGTGATGCCGCCAGCATGCAGGGCAGCACGACTGGTAGCGGGCTTGAATGACTTGATTATCCGTAAACTTTAATTGGTCCATAGATACCTCAATTCAATTCAATTCATTTATTCCAACCATAAATTCATAAGAACACTTGGTAACGTCATTAACAAAAGGCAAAGAATCTGTGTACATAATAAGATAAAATAACAATGTCAAAATAAATAAAGCAGCTGTAAAGGAGCCTCGTCAATCAAATACAGCTGTAAAAAGGCTTTGTCAAAGACAAAATAACAAATAATTAATACACATAGTATACAGATACTACATGAGTACAAACAATGTCCAAAAGTTTTATAAATCTATTATTTTACCTTAATACAAGATTCTAGTTTCGACACATCTCTCTTCCATACGTTACTATCTTTAACAAAGTCATCTATATTATAACTAGCTGACCCGGTGAACTTCGTACCACCATGTATTTTATCGTCTAAATTTTCTAGACTTTCTGCTGTACAAAACTTGTCCTGATAATAACAAACAAAGAATCATCCTAATTGGTACAGTCATTCAAAAGTTATGAGCGTACATAAGTTTCGAAGATCCATTTTACGGATCCGTAAAACGTACTAACTGGACCTTTATGGGTTTGTAATGTCTGTCTGTCTGTCCATCCGTATGTCACAACCATTTTTTTCTTGAACTTGAAACTTGAACTTGAAGTTGAAAATTGATACAGTTAATAACTTTTTACTTCAACGTACATAAGCATTTAAAAGCAAGTAATCCCTTAATGCAGAATACAGAAGACCGCACCTTTTGGCGTTCATTAGGAGAGGCCTACGTCCAATAGTGGACGAATATGAAATAGGCTGATAATGATGATGAATACCTTTATTGTTAATCAAGTTATTACCAAAAATCAGTAGTATTTTCATTGTAGTGCTTTGTGATGTATGATGTTTTTTGTTTGATTACCTGGCACATGGACACACAAATCTGATGTTTTCGAACACGGGAGGGAATATGCAACATACAATTGACCATGTGAGAATCATGGGTTTTCTAGATGAATACCACAAACACTATAAACACGCTCATGTGTATCGTTTAGGATACACAATATCATAAGGAGTGTGTATGGTTTATGATACACACTCCCCATTTCAGTTGAAGCAGTATGTATCCGAAATGCGCACGCTTTCTACACATTTACTGGCCTTGTGGCTTAGTGGGTAGTAGCTCTGCCTGCGAAGCCGAGGGTCGTGGGTTCGATCCCCACCCAGTGCAAATATTTGTGTGATGAATTCAAATGTTTGCACTGTGTCTGGGTGTTTCTATGTATACCAAGTATGTATTTAAAACTATATAAGTATTATATCAGCTATCTGGCCGCCATCACACAAGCTTTGCTTAGTTTGGGGTCAGATGGTGTTGTGTGTGAATTGTCCACCAATATTTATTTATTTATTTATTTATTTATTTTCCCAGTGGTTTTGGGTTGGGAATCGGACAATCAGTTAAGGAGATATTAAGAGAAAAATAAAAATCACCTTGAAATAATTTTATTCAAAAAAAGAAAGTTACTTAGAAACTAAATAATCAATTTAATAAGTTCAAAATAAGTCAGTGAATATTATTGAAACATTTTTGACACAGAAAACTTTCACATACAGAGCATTTTGTAGTTGTTTGAGCTGCTCTGAAAGTCTTGCCACCAATAACTTTCCTGTCATACTTTTTATAGCACCTCTGCACATCTTCAGCGTACAATTTTCTCTCCAACTTTGTTACTTATGAGATAATGTTTTCTATTAGACGGTCTTCTTGTCATAATAGGGGCTGATGGCACTTCATCTCCGGCTAACTGAGCAGATCGTTTTAGTAAAACTACAATTATGTGTTCCCCAGAATTGAGTGATAGTAAGTTTCTTAAGATAATATTTGGTTGAATAATAAATGTGTATTGAAGGGAGAAACACAGAGAAATATTATTACAAAATGTGTTTCATTATTGATGCACATGGCCTGGGGAATAGTTTATCTATATACCTTAAAGTATTTCCCAGGCCACGTGTATCAAAAAATATACACACCGGTAAAAAAAGGGGTAACGGGGGTGTTATTATTTTCTATACTATTTTAACACCTCACAACTCACAACACTAAAAAAACAAAAATTAAAGGTTGTCAAAATTTGGTAGTATTTCCTTATAGGGCTTGGCGCTGAGCGTGTTGAGGTTGCCCCTGGGGCTTGTTTATGATCATAGCAAAAGCAAGCCGCACTGGAAACTGTAGACGTTTAAACTCAAATGGTGCATCAGTCGGAATCATTGGGATGCGTGGTATCAAAACGTCTTCTCCTTTATACTTTCCTTTCAGTATAGTTGCTTCTATCACGTTGTTCAGTATTTTTTATACCTAACCGTGTGCCGTTGCAAAGACGCGGTTCGTTCATATTTCACAACATTTGAACTACCGATCCAACTTGAAGATTAGGTATGAGGTGGCAATCCTGGAAAATCCAGCGAGTTCAAAAAATCCGGTGGATAGGTAGTTGTTGACGACATCATCTTGAATCGGATCAACTGATTTATAAATCCTCAGTTCGCCTGTAATTTGTTCCTGAATGTTGAAATTTAATTCATTTGCATCTATCTAGTTTACATAGGTATTAATATTTATTTATCATGTGGCTGTCTTGTCCCAATATTGGGCAACGGCTTCCATACCCTCCTTCCACTTTTCCCTTTCTATGGCTAATACAGTCCAGTCTTTCCGATATTTGTGGAGGTTGTCTTGCCATCGTTTTTTTGGTCTGCCGCGTCATCGTTTGCAATCTGGCTTCCCCTGCGTGTTCATTTTGGCCCAGTAATCATCCGACATGCAGCAAACATGTCCAACCCGTATGTACACTTTCAAATTGGCTGCTTTTTTATTCATATCGGCTATTTGTATTCTGTCCGTTAGTTTTACTCCAAAAATATTGCACTCCACAGCACAAAAGTGTGTATTCAAATCATTTTGTACAGATAGGGATATTAAATCAATAATTCAAAATAATACAACACTTTTTTTTAAATTAATGGCTCTATGTGGATTAGTCAATAAACACTTTTGTTAACGCGGTTTGTGTTTGACTGACACTTGATTGATATAATGACGTGAAAACTGACGCATTTTATATCGCGTGCCGAAACTAAATCAAAATAAATAATATCGATCGAATATTGCCGACCAAATTGAAAATCAATACGATACTAATTAGTCTTACGTTTTGAAATTAAATTGAATAATCATATTCAATTTAATTTAGTTCGCGATATTAAAGCTTTTGTTGAGTTTCTTCTGAGTGGGTTTCGGAACGTGACATTAGATCCTCCTATTCTCCAACTGTTTTGATAGACATGATGGAATTTGAACTTTGTGCAGCGGGAATAAAGTGCAAATTGACTCCTTGACGTTAGGAATACACATATATTGCTTAGACATAAGCGAGTATAGACATAATATGAACTTTATTTCATAGCAATAAAGCTCAAATTGCCTTCACATTTTAGTTAGAAAACGTTTGTATGGGAAAGCACTTCATTTAATATGAACTTTATTTAATAGCAATAAAGCTCAAATTGCCTTAATATTTTAGTTAGAAAACGTTTGTATGGGAAAAAGAAAAGGGCTGTTTTTAGAGTTTTCCCGACAATTATTCTTTTTTTCTCGCCGTAAAAACCATTCTTGGACTTCAACAAACATTTAAAACAAAGAACTGTCTAAATTGGTCCAGGCATTGTTGAGTGATGCGCTTACCAACACATTTTGCGATTCATTTTAATATTATAGATTTTAGATTTGCCATAAGCTCCGGGAAATTTTAATCGAAATAGAGTGAAAAACATTTACAAATAAAAAAAGCCAAGTATTTATGACGTACTAAAAAAAAACAACTCATCAGATTGAGTTCAAACCAATTTTCGTTGGTAGTTTGCATGTACATCATATATTTTGTTTAGTTTTTTCATTCTCTTATTTTAGAAGTTAGAGACACATACACACACACACATTTTACCACTTTGGAAGTGTCTGTCGCGCAAATTATTCAGTGTAGACAAAAATGATATTAGAAACCTCAACATCATTTTTGAAGACCTATCGATAGACATCCCACACGTGTAGGTTTGATGAAAAAAAAATGTTGAGTTTTAGTTCTAGGTATGGAGGGTACCCCTATTTTTTATTTTTTGTAAAAATCTTAATGCGTTTCACAGAATACATCTACTTACCAAGTTTTAACAGTGTAGTTCTCATAGTTTCGGCAAAAAGTGGCTGTGACATACGGACGGACAGACAGACATGACGAATCTATAAGAGTTCCGTTTTTACGTTTTATGGAACCCTAAAAAGACTATAATTGATCAGTTATCGAGCGGGATGCAAAATGATTACATTACTAAAATGGCTATTAAAAAATAGGGGTTGGTGATAAAAGGGTAAAAATTTAGAGTTGTATGTATTTTTTAACGCCACATTATAAAAAAATAAAATTAAAAAAAATTGTCCGAAAATTTAAAAAAAAATGTTTGGGGTGAACACCCCTTGTCACTTAAGGTTATGAAAAATAGCTAGTAGCCGATTCTCAGACCTACTGAATATGCATATAAAATTTGGTTAGAATCAGTAAAGCCGTTTCGGAGGAGTAAGGAAACAAACACTGTGACACGAGAATTTTATATATAAGACTAGCTGACCCGGTGAACTTCGTACCACCATGTATTTTATCGTCTAAATTTTCTAGACTTTCTGCTGTACAAAACTTGTCCTGATAATAACAAACAAAGAATCATCCTAATTGGTACAGTCATTCAAAAGTTATGAGCGTACATAAGTTTCGAAGATCCATTTTACGGATCCGTAAAACGTACTAACTGGACCTTTATGGGTTTGTAATGTCTGTCTGTCTGTCCATCCGTATGTCACAACCATTTTTTTCTTGAACTTGAAACTTGAACTTGAAGTTGAAAATTGATACAGTTAATAACTTTTTACTTCAACGTACATAAGCATTTAAAAGCAAGTAATCCCTTAATGCAGAATACAGAAGACCGCACCTTTTGGCGTTCATTAGGAGAGGCCTACGTCCAATAGTGGACGAATATGAAATAGGCTGATAATGATGATGAATACCTTTATTGTTAATCAAGTTATTACCAAAAATCAGTAGTATTTTCATTGTAGTGCTTTGTGATGTATGATGTTTTTTGTTTGATTACCTGGCACATGGACACACAAATCTGATGTTTTCGAACACGGGAGGGAATATGCAACATACAATTGACCATGTGAGAATCATGGGTTTTCTAGATGAATACCACAAACACTATAAACACGCTCATGTGTATCGTTTAGGATACACAATGTCATAAGGAGTGTGTATGGTTTATGATACACACTCCCCATTTCAGTTGAAGCAGTATGTATCCGAAATGCGCACGCTTTCTACACATTTTCCCAGTGGTTTTGGGTTGGGAATCGGACAATCAGTTAAGGAGATATTAAGAGAAAAATAAAAATCACCTTGAAATAATTTTATTCAAAAAAAGAAAGTTACTTAGAAACTAAATAATCAATTTAATAAGTTCAAAATAAGTCAGTGAATATTATTGAAACATTTTTGACACAGAAAACTTTCACATACAGAGCATTTTGTAGTTGTTTGAGCTGCTCTGAAAGTCTTGCCACCAATAACTTTCCTGTCATACTTTTTATAGCACCTCTGCACATCTTCAGCGTACAATTTTCTCTCCAACTTTGTTACTTATGAGATAATGTTTTCTATTAGACGGTCTTCTTGTCATAATAGGGGCTGATGGCACTTCATCTCCGGCTAACTGAGCAGATCGTTTTAGTAAAACTACAATTATGTGTTCCCCAGAATTGAGTGATAGTAAGTTTCTTAAGATAATATTTGGTTGAATAATAAATGTGTATTGAAGGGAGAAACACAGAGAAATATTATTACAAAATGTGTTTCATTATTGATGCACATGGCCTGGGGAATAGTTTATCTATATACCTTAAAGTATTTCCCAGGCCACGTGTATCAAAAAATATACACACCGGTAAAAAAAGGGGTAACGGGGGTGTTATTATTTTCTATACTATTTTAACACCTCACAACTCACAACACTAAAAAAACAAAAATTAAAGGTTGTCAAAATTTGGTAGTATTTCCTTATAGGGCTTGGCGCTGAGCGTGTTGAGGTTGCCCCTGGGGCTTGTTTATGATCATAGCAAAAGCAAGCCGCACTGGAAACTGTAGACGTTTAAACTCAAATGGTGCATCAGTCGGAATCATTGGGATGCGTGGTATCAAAACGTCTTCTCCTTTATACTTTCCTTTCAGTATAGTTGCTTCTATCACGTTGTTCAGTATTTTTTATACCTAACCGTGTGCCGTTGCAAAGACGCGGTTCGTTCATATTTCACAACATTTGAACTACCGATCCAACTTGAAGATTAGGTATGAGGTGGCAATCCTGGAAAATCCAGCGAGTTCAAAAAATCCGGTGGATAGGTAGTTGTTGACGACATCATCTTGAATCGGATCAACTGATTTATAAATCCTCAGTTCGCCTGTAATTTGTTCCTGAATGTTGAAATTTAATTCATTTGCATCTATCTAGTTTACATAGGTATTAATATTTATTTATCATGTGGCTGTCTTGTCCCAATATTGGGCAACGGCTTCCATACCCTCCTTCCACTTTTCCCTTTCTATGGCTAATACAGTCCAGTCTTTCCGATATTTGTGGAGGTTGTCTTGCCATCGTTTCTTTGGTCTGCCGCGTCATCGTTTGCAATCTGGCTTCCCCTGCGTGTTCATTTTGGCCCAGTAATCATCCGACATGCAGCAAACATGTCCAACCCGTATGTACACTTTCAAATTGGCTGCTTTTTTATTCATATCGGCTATTTGTATTCTGTCCGTTAGTTTTACTCCAAAAATATTGCACTCCACAGCACAAAAGTGTGTATTCAAATCATTTTGTACAGATAGGGATATTAAATCAATAATTCAAAATAATACAACACTTTTTTTTAAATTAATGGCTCTATGTGGATTAGTCAATAAACACTTTTGTTAACGCGGTTTGTGTTTGACTGACACTTGATTGATATAATGACGTGAAAACTGACGCATTTTATATCGCGTGCCGAAACTAAATCAAAATAAATAATATCGATCGAATATTGCCGACCAAATTGAAAATCAATACGATACTAATTAGTCTTACGTTTTGAAATTAAATTGAATAATCATATTCAATTTAATTTAGTTCGCGATATTAAAGCTTTTGTTGAGTTTCTTCTGAGTGGGTTTCGGAACGTGACATTAGATCCTCCTATTCTCCAACTGTTTTGATAGACATGATGGAATTTGAACTTTGTGCAGCGGGAATAAAGTGCAAATTGACTCCTTGACGTTAGGAATACACATATATTGCTTAGACATAAGCGAGTATAGACATAATATGAACTTTATTTCATAGCAATAAAGCTCAAATTGCCTTCACATTTTAGTTAGAAAACGTTTGTATGGGAAAGCACTTCATTTAATATGAACTTTATTTAATAGCAATAAAGCTCAAATTGCCTTAATATTTTAGTTAGAAAACGTTTGTATGGGAAAAAGAAAAGGGCTGTTTTTAGAGTTTTCCCGACAATTATTCTTTTTTTCTCGCCGTAAAAACCATTCTTGGACTTCAACAAACATTTAAAACAAAGAACTGTCTAAATTGGTCCAGGCATTGTTGAGTGATGCGCTTACCAACACATTTTGCGATTCATTTTAATATTATAGATTTTAGATTTGCCATAAGCTCCGGGAAATTTTAATCGAAATAGAGTGAAAAACATTTACAAATAAAAAAAGCCAAGTATTTATGACGTACTAAAAAAAAACAACTCATCAGATTGAGTTCAAACCAATTTTCGTTGGTAGTTTGCATGTACATCATATATTTTGTTTAGTTTTTTCATTCTCTTATTTTAGAAGTTAGAGACACATACACACACACACATTTTACCACTTTGGAAGTGTCTGTCGCGCAAATTATTCAGTGTAGACAAAAATGATATTAGAAACCTCAACATCATTTTTGAAGACCTATCGATAGACATCCCACACGTGTAGGTTTGATGAAAAAAAAATGTTGAGTTTTAGTTCTAGGTATGGAGGGTACCCCTATTTTTTATTTTTTGTAAAAATCTTAATGCGTTTCACAGAATACATCTACTTACCAAGTTTTAACAGTGTAGTTCTCATAGTTTCGGCAAAAAGTGGCTGTGACATACGGACGGACAGACAGACATGACGAATCTATAAGAGTTCCGTTTTTACGTTTTATGGAACCCTAAAAAGACTATAATTGATCAGTTATCGAGCGGGATGCAAAATGATTACATTACTAAAATGGCTATTAAAAAATAGGGGTTGGTGATAAAAGAGTAAAAATTTAGAGTTGTATGTATTTTTTAACGCCACATTATAAAAAAATAAAATTAAAAAAAATTGTCCGAAAATTTAAAAAAAAATGTTTGGGGTGAACACCCCTTGTCACTTAAGGTTATGAAAAATAGCTAGTAGCCGATTCTCAGACCTACTGAATATGCATATAAAATTTGGTTAGAATCAGTAAAGCCGTTTCGGAGGAGTAAGGAAACAAACACTGTGACACGAGAATTTTATATATAAGACTAGCTGACCCGGTGAACTTCGTACCACCATGTATTTTATCGTCTAAATTTTCTAGACTTTCTGCTGTACAAAACTTGTCCTGATAATAACAAACAAAGAATCATCCTAATTGGTACAGTCATTCAAAAGTTATGAGCGTACATAAGTTTCGAAGATCCATTTTACGGATCCGTAAAACGTACTAACTGGACCTTTATGGGTTTGTAATGTCTGTCTGTCTGTCCATCCGTATGTCACAACCATTTTTTTCTTGAACTTGAAACTTGAACTTGAAGTTGAAAATTGATACAGTTAATAACTTTTTACTTCAACGTACATAAGCATTTAAAAGCAAGTAATCCCTTAATGCAGAATACAGAAGACCGCACCTTTTGGCGTTCATTAGGAGAGGCCTACGTCCAATAGTGGACGAATATGAAATAGGCTGATAATGATGATGAATACCTTTATTGTTAATCAAGTTATTACCAAAAATCAGTAGTATTTTCATTGTAGTGCTTTGTGATGTATGATGTTTTTTGTTTGATTACCTGGCACATGGACACACAAATCTGATGTTTTCGAACACGGGAGGGAATATGCAACATACAATTGACCATGTGAGAATCATGGGTTTTCTAGATGAATACCACAAACACTATAAACACGCTCATGTGTATCGTTTAGGATACACAATGTCATAAGGAGTGTGTATGGTTTATGATACACACTCCCCATTTCAGTTGAAGCAGTATGTATCCGAAATGCGCACGCTTTCTACACATTTTCCCAGTGGTTTTGGGTTGGGAATCGGACAATCAGTTAAGGAGATATTAAGAGAAAAATAAAAATCACCTTGAAATAATTTTATTCAAAAAAAGAAAGTTACTTAGAAACTAAATAATCAATTTAATAAGTTCAAAATAAGTCAGTGAATATTATTGAAACATTTTTGACACAGAAAACTTTCACATACAGAGCATTTTGTAGTTGTTTGAGCTGCTCTGAAAGTCTTGCCACCAATAACTTTCCTGTCATACTTTTTATAGCACCTCTGCACATCTTCAGCGTACAATTTTCTCTCCAACTTTGTTACTTATGAGATAATGTTTTCTATTAGACGGTCTTCTTGTCATAATAGGGGCTGATGGCACTTCATCTCCGGCTAACTGAGCAGATCGTTTTAGTAAAACTACAATTATGTGTTCCCCAGAATTGAGTGATAGTAAGTTTCTTAAGATAATATTTGGTTGAATAATAAATGTGTATTGAAGGGAGAAACACAGAGAAATATTATTACAAAATGTGTTTCATTATTGATGCACATGGCCTGGGGAATAGTTTATCTATATACCTTAAAGTATTTCCCAGGCCACGTGTATCAAAAAATATACACACCGGTAAAAAAAGGGGTAACGGGGGTGTTATTATTTTCTATACTATTTTAACACCTCACAACTCACAACACTAAAAAAACAAAAATTAAAGGTTGTCAAAATTTGGTAGTATTTCCTTATAGGGCTTGGCGCTGAGCGTGTTGAGGTTGCCCCTGGGGCTTGTTTATGATCATAGCAAAAGCAAGCCGCACTGGAAACTGTAGACGTTTAAACTCAAATGGTGCATCAGTCGGAATCATTGGGATGCGTGGTATCAAAACGTCTTCTCCTTTATACTTTCCTTTCAGTATAGTTGCTTCTATCACGTTGTTCAGTATTTTTTATACCTAACCGTGTGCCGTTGCAAAGACGCGGTTCGTTCATATTTCACAACATTTGAACTACCGATCCAACTTGAAGATTAGGTATGAGGTGGCAATCCTGGAAAATCCAGCGAGTTCAAAAAATCCGGTGGATAGGTAGTTGTTGACGACATCATCTTGAATCGGATCAACTGATTTATAAATCCTCAGTTCGCCTGTAATTTGTTCCTGAATGTTGAAATTTAATTCATTTGCATCTATCTAGTTTACATAGGTATTAATATTTATTTATCATGTGGCTGTCTTGTCCCAATATTGGGCAACGGCTTCCATACCCTCCTTCCACTTTTCCCTTTCTATGGCTAATACAGTCCAGTCTTTCCGATATTTGTGGAGGTTGTCTTGCCATCGTTTTTTTGGTCTGCCGCGTCATCGTTTGCAATCTGGCTTCCCCTGCGTGTTCATTTTGGCCCAGTAATCATCCGACATGCAGCAAACATGTCCAACCCGTATGTACACTTTCAAATTGGCTGCTTTTTTATTCATATCGGCTATTTGTATTCTGTCCGTTAGTTTTACTCCAAAAATATTGCACTCCACAGCACAAAAGTGTGTATTCAAATCATTTTGTACAGATAGGGATATTAAATCAATAATTCAAAATAATACAACACTTTTTTTTAAATTAATGGCTCTATGTGGATTAGTCAATAAACACTTTTGTTAACGCGGTTTGTGTTTGACTGACACTTGATTGATATAATGACGTGAAAACTGACGCATTTTATATCGCGTGCCGAAACTAAATCAAAATAAATAATATCGATCGAATATTGCCGACCAAATTGAAAATCAATACGATACTAATTAGTCTTACGTTTTGAAATTAAATTGAATAATCATATTCAATTTAATTTAGTTCGCGATATTAAAGCTTTTGTTGAGTTTCTTCTGAGTGGGTTTCGGAACGTGACATTAGATCCTCCTATTCTCCAACTGTTTTGATAGACATGATGGAATTTGAACTTTGTGCAGCGGGAATAAAGTGCAAATTGACTCCTTGACGTTAGGAATACACATATATTGCTTAGACATAAGCGAGTATAGACATAATATGAACTTTATTTCATAGCAATAAAGCTCAAATTGCCTTCACATTTTAGTTAGAAAACGTTTGTATGGGAAAGCACTTCATTTAATATGAACTTTATTTAATAGCAATAAAGCTCAAATTGCCTTAATATTTTAGTTAGAAAACGTTTGTATGGGAAAAAGAAAAGGGCTGTTTTTAGAGTTTTCCCGACAATTATTCTTTTTTTCTCGCCGTAAAAACCATTCTTGGACTTCAACAAACATTTAAAACAAAGAACTGTCTAAATTGGTCCAGGCATTGTTGAGTGATGCGCTTACCAACACATTTTGCGATTCATTTTAATATTATAGATTTTAGATTTGCCATAAGCTCCGGGAAATTTTAATCGAAATAGAGTGAAAAACATTTACAAATAAAAAAAGCCAAGTATTTATGACGTACTAAAAAAAAACAACTCATCAGATTGAGTTCAAACCAATTTTCGTTGGTAGTTTGCATGTACATCATATATTTTGTTTAGTTTTTTCATTCTCTTATTTTAGAAGTTAGAGACACATACACACACACACATTTTACCACTTTGGAAGTGTCTGTCGCGCAAATTATTCAGTGTAGACAAAAATGATATTAGAAACCTCAACATCATTTTTGAAGACCTATCGATAGACATCCCACACGTGTAGGTTTGATGAAAAAAAAATGTTGAGTTTTAGTTCTAGGTATGGAGGGTACCCCTATTTTTTATTTTTTGTAAAAATCTTAATGCGTTTCACAGAATACATCTACTTACCAAGTTTTAACAGTGTAGTTCTCATAGTTTCGGCAAAAAGTGGCTGTGACATACGGACGGACAGACAGACATGACGAATCTATAAGAGTTCCGTTTTTACGTTTTATGGAACCCTAAAAAGACTATAATTGATCAGTTATCGAGCGGGATGCAAAATGATTACATTACTAAAATGGCTATTAAAAAATAGGGGTTGGTGATAAAAGAGTAAAAATTTAGAGTTGTATGTATTTTTTAACGCCACATTATAAAAAAATAAAATTAAAAAAAATTGTCCGAAAATTTAAAAAAAAATGTTTGGGGTGAACACCCCTTGTCACTTAAGGTTATGAAAAATAGCTAGTAGCCGATTCTCAGACCTACTGAATATGCATATAAAATTTGGTTAGAATCAGTAAAGCCGTTTCGGAGGAGTAAGGAAACAAACACTGTGACACGAGAATTTTATATATAAGAAGAAGATAATCAAATTGCAATAAAATTATAACATTGGATATAGTCAACCCAAATATCATTGGTATATATAGCAGGGAAGGGAATGCGGAGCGTTGGACGTCCACCAGCAAGATGGGTCGACGATATAGTAAATATCGCGGGTCGAACCTGGACTCGATTGGCACAGGACCGAGGCAGATGGCAAAGCAAGAGAGAGGCCTATACCCAGCAGTGGAATAGAGAAGGCTGTGGATGATGATAATGATGATGATGTATAGAGTTCCAGCCGATTTAGTTGACAATATGGTGATCCTTATCGGTTGTATCGTAACAATGCGCCCCAAGCTTCTTCCAGGTCTCATGTATTCAGTACCTGCAATCAAAAAAAGCATAATTCTACAACATATAAAAATTCAATCTAAGATTCATGTAAGTAAACACAACGTATGAAATTGTAGGTATTTTGTTTGATTTATTCAAGTAATTTTATTTATTTTTATGTCTTATAACATAGGTCTACTTGTACTTTTTTTTCTTTTACTATAAGTGGAATTTTGTAATTGGCCTTCTGTACCCATAATGTTACCCTTATTGTTGGATTTAGCTGTAAGATTATCTAACATATTAAAACAGAATTAAATAAAAATAAAAGTGCCCAAAAAATAAAGTATCAATCGCGGCGGATCGGTATGCTAAAACACAACATTGCTCTTTTTTTTTCTATCAAACGTAGGTCGAAGGTCAAAAAAGCATTTATGTTCCAAATACTCAAACGAAATATTTTTAAGAAAATCTACACCTCACGCTTGACTGCCTAGATACCTAGAAGAAACCGATTTATTCTCGAGAAAGACACCAATATTGTAACCATCGAGAAAAAGCACACACGTATCACATTTCACAATCTAGAGAATCTTGACGTTTTTATAACATAACTAGAGTGAAACATCTTCGTTCGGATCTTTAAAACATCAAACATGACCCGATGCCGTCTTTTAGAGGTACGAACATATCTAATAACTTTTTTTTCTCTTACCAGATAGCAAATTGTTCAAACTCATAACAGAAACTTTTAATGAATCATATTCTCTATGTAATCGTTGACAAACTATTAGAACGCACAGCATTATCATGGAACGGAACAACACTTGGAAAGCTACGCTCCGAAAATCTACCATGACAGGGCCCTGAAACAACACAGATTCTTAAATAAATATGTATATGTTACCGGAAATGTATGAAATCAAGGAATTGTACACAAATCCTAGGAAATGTGTACAATTCCGATGCTATTTAGGAAATGTATAAAATATTGTTTGAAAAACTATTTAATACATAGATATCCTACGAAATGTATACATTTCCTCGGAATTGTATACAATTCCAATATCGCATTAGGAAATGTATAAAGTAAATGCTTTCTTTAATAAAACTGTAACCTAACCTAACCTGTTGCATGTTGCTTACCATCAGGTACATGTCCTGCTCGTCTCGTCACTCTTCATTTAAAAAAAAACCTAACCTAACCTGTTGCTTACCATCACGCACATGTCCTGCTCGTCTCGTCAAGCTTTATTTAAAAAACAAAAAAAAAACCTAACCTAACCTAAAGCAATACCCTTTCTGGTCTCATATCGCTGGACCTTAGGGTACATGAAACAGCAAATTTATATAGAGCAAAGAAAAACTTCTCCCATGAATACCTTCCACCAGAAGTAGAACTCGAATGTGATGTCAACATTTTGGACCAACCTCATCCGTCCAGACAGATATCCGTACAGTTTCAGCTTCTTGAGACAGTCTTCGACCAACTTGAAGGGCCTCAGATATACACAGACGGCAGTAAGATTGAGGGTCAAGTAGGTGCTGCCCTAACTTGGTGGGAAAATGGAAGAGAATTTAAACACGCGATGTTCGAGCTACACTCCGAATGCACAGTATTCCAGTCAGAACTTTATGCTCTATACCAAGCGACGCAATTAATAATAACAAGTGGGAATCCCGAAGTTAATGTCTTGAGCGACTCACTATCTTCGCTGGAACTGTTACGGAATCCCAAAACGAGCCATCCCTTGGTGAAGCGTATAAAGGAAAACATTGGAATGATAAGTGCAGAAGGGAGGACTCTTCGTCTATTTTGGGTCAAGGCGCATGTTGGAACCGCTGGTAACGAGAGAGCTGATGAGCTCGCGAAGTTGACAGCTTTCTCAAGTGCTGTGCGAGATTACGAGGAGATCCCTTTATCCTACGTCAAGAGAAGGATCCGCGAGGAATCGATCCGAAAGTGGCAGGACCGGTATGAGACCTCAGATAAAGGTCGAGTCACACAGTTGTTTTTCCCCGATGTTGCGAAGGCATATCGGGTGATACGAACATCAAAACTGACTCCATTCCAGGTCCAAACCTTGACGGGTCACGGAGGAATAGCGGAATACCTGTATAGGTTTAAGCTTAAAGACAGCCCTGGGTGCGAGTGCGACTACGATGTATCTGAATCAGTTTGGCACGTGTTGCTGGATTGCCCTAGATTTATGGCCGCACGGCAAGATCTCGAAATGCGGTTGGACAGGAAGTTGGTGATCTCGGATCTACACGACATTTTAGAAGATTCAGACAGCAGATCACACTTCCTTTCTTTCGCAGAGAAGTCGTTCCGGACGGCGGCCAAACGTAATTCAACTTTGGGAACGGTCCGGGAGCTAGTCCAACAGCCCAATGCACACGCAGCCCAGGTTTTTGCGGGAACGTCGGTTGCGCTGGGCGGTGTTTGTGTTTCTTCTCCTAAATGCGTTACCATTAAAAAGCTTTTGGAGAGCGCGGAAGGAGGCAAACTGGGACTCCGAATTGGTGGGGTTGCTCTCTTCATGGATAGTGCTAGAGAAAGATTTGGAATAAGCTTTTGCCACGCCTGGGATCATAAACGCGCTCGCTTATCACCCGGATTAGCACATCTACTAAACGGGAGCACCGCTAAAGTCACCATGAAGCGGAAGACTTACGACTCCATGCCAGTGTGTGAGGTGGAAGGCCACCGATTCCACCGGACTCCTTTCGCGCAGGCTGGGTCGTTTCTCTCGTACTTAAGCAAAACCAAGGTAGACACGCCTCGGGTTTTAAGCGTCGATGCGATGAAAGTTGAGTATTCGATAGCGGAGGTCGAGGACTGGCTCGGTTGCATAAAAGTCTCTGAACACCATGAGGTAGTCGTGTACGAGGATCGGGGCGAAAACTAGAGTTTTCTCAAGGCCCCAACCAACGACTACACTGCAACAAACAGCCAAAATCTCGTACCGGGCTCGATTACTCAATCAGGGTCCGAAAAGTTACAGCAAAAAGCAGCCGCTGAAACAGACACTGCACTCGCGGAAACATATCGAGTGTGCAGAGGTATCTCAGAAACACTCGTAAGAACACTCAGTGCTGCTGCGCGGGGCTTATCTCAAACACAAGAGAGCTCAGGTTCTCGGATAGCAGCCACTGCAGGACGACTGCAGACTATACGAACGAGAGCTGATAAGGGACATATCGATTCGCCTCGATATATTACGGCTTCGGGGCCTCGGGATCATGCAATAAATGCATTCGTTGAATTCATAGCCACACTAAGAGGTACTCGAGAAGTATATTTCAAGACCTGTGATAACATCCTACAGGCGTACAGGCTAGGCAGCGATAAAATACTGCGAGATAAACTCGAGGAAGCACAGGCTACCATATACAACAACGTCACCTCCCAGGTAATCAGGGGAACAATGATGGGACAATTCGATTATATGATGGCTTACAGTGCAGCATGTGGTTTCGTGGCTCTGGACAGGGTTGAGACGAGGCGAATAGGAAGACCCAAATACGCGGCACCACCAACAGATCCCATTGTAGTTATCGCCCGGTGTACCAAAACAATGCTGGATGACGGGATCCTTGATATGGCTAAAACTATAGCGAGGAATCCAGAAGCCACAGCCAATTGGAAGATACCAAAAATACAATGGATTAACGGTGTTCCAGGGTGTGGAAAGACGGCATGGGTTATCAAACAGTTCAGTGTGGACAAGGACGTTATCATCACGACCACATCAGAGGCAGCAAAAGATCTGAGGGAGAGACTATCTGGACGCATTGGTAACCAGGTGAAAACCAGGGTGCGTACTATGGCCTCGGTCCTCGTAAATGGATTCGACAGGGTTTTCAGCCGCCTTTTGGTGGATGAAGCTCTAATGAACCATTTTGGAGCCATCATTATGGCAGTGCGGCTGTCCAGTGCTGGCGAGCTTGTCCTCATAGGAGACATAAACCAGTTGCCTTATATCGATAGAGAAAATCTCTTTGATATGAGGTACGGTAGCCCTAACCTGATAACTGAAGTCTGCCAGGACTTGTTGTGCACACACCGGTGCCCAATGGATGTTGCGTATGCGCTGAGAGAGATTTACTCCGGAATATATTCCTCAGTTCTATGTTTGAGGTCCCTGGAACAGAGACGGTACACGGGTGCTAACATTTCACGCACTCTCCCGAACACCTTCTACTTGGTTCACACCCACGAAGAGAAGGAGATCCTCATTGGCCAGGGTTATGGGGAAGGCGCGGGGTCCTGCGCACTGACAATCCACGAGGCTCAAGGACTAACATTTGAGTCAGTAGTCGCCATTAAGACCAAGGCAAAGCTTAAGATACATGAAAGTGTTCCGCACGCAGTTGTGGCTCTATCTCGGCACACTGGGACCTTTGTCTACTACACCGACGACGTCGAGGATGATGCGATTTGTCGTTTTGTGTTGCGAACGTCGACCGCGCCACCTAGTGCCACAGAGACTATAACTTCCAGATGGCCATTAAAGATCGAAATGTAGCGGTGATGGAGGCTCTGGGCCGGGGTGAAGCTTTTATAGCAAAATATGTTTAAATAGTTTAGGTTATAAATATGTAGATGCATGGTTTTTTTTTAGAAGTCTGATCTAATATTTAAGTCTTCCTGCATTAGACAAAGGAAAATAACAAAAAAATAAAATAATGTATAAAACGTTAATAAAAGGCATGGATCTAGGAGTCCATGGAGGTGAAATTTTTCAAATAAAAAAAAATAAAAAATGGTACTTTACTTACAATGTCATTAAAATGCTATAACTCATATTTAAGTAACGTTACATCATATTTGAGCCTATTACTAATCATACTACTAAATATTATATATGTGAATGTTTAGATGCTTGTTGCTTCATAACATATGAACGAATCTGGTTGAAATTTGAACACAGATTATAGGTCTGGAAGAACACATATGCTACTTTTTATCCCGGAAATATGACGAGGAAACGGAAACAAAAACTACGTGGATAAATCCATGGGGCGCTGTTAGTAAATTATATTTACTAGCCATTTGAACATGAAAGTAGATGGATGCTTCGGTAGAGGGCAACCAACTACGATACGAAGTATAATATGAATTATAAAATTGCAATAAAATTATCATCAACAGCCCACTAAACGTTCCCACTGCTGGGACTCGGGGCCTTCTCTCGCAAGGAGAGAGTTAAGGCCATGATCCACTACGCTGGCCCAATGCGGGTTGGCGGATGACACATGACTTCGAAAGATTCTAGGTACATGTCGGCAGCCGCCGTTCTCCCGACTAGACCAGCCGTAACTCACTAGACCATGATTTGATGATGAATAAAATTATAACATTGGATAGGTATAGTAATCAAGATAATGATGGTTTTGTGGTAACTCTCATCAGAATGTAATTATTTAAATAATGAAAATGTATTGTGTGAATTCTCACCGGCTGACTGAGTTTTGTTTTGCAATTTCAACCTCAACGCCTCTTAAAGTAAGATCCCAGAGCTGCCAGACGTCTCCTATTTTCTGATGAATGAAATGTGGACGATTGAGTAGAGTTAGTAAGTACTAAGAACACATGCTTACTCGCTAACTTGCTTAGACGGCCAAAGCAAGTTAGCGAGTAAGCATGTGTTCTTAGTAACTCTACTCAATCGTCCACATTTCATTCATCAGAAAATAGGTGACGTCTGGCAGTTCTGGGATCTTAGACTATCTTAATTCTATCTACATACCTCTTTTTAATTACACGATGTCGAAGTTATTTAAAAACTAACCAAAGGAAATTGGTTTTGTTACTTTTATACGTAAAATATAATAATTCACAAAATAAATAATAATAAAAATTCACAAAATAACAAAAAAATCGCATAATTCACAAAATATTTTTTAATAATTAGAAAGCTACGAAAGTAGAAATAATTTGAAGTCTTCAAATATAGCGTTGATTACGCCATATTACGACGACATTACGACTTCAAATTATATTTACACTATATTATGAAATTGCAATAGAATTATAGTGTTTGAGACGATTATAGAAATCATCATTGGTATGTATGACGTTCCCATTGATTTTGACGATAAAATGCTTATTCTGATCGGCTTCATAGTAGCAAAGCGACCAAGATTTCTTCCGATTTTGATGTCTTCTTTATCTGCAGAGAAAAACATGGTTTATTAAATCCCACTTTGGATTAAAATTATTACGTGAAGATTGACTGGCTCAAAAATTTTATAGTTTAAATACCGTTTTTGTTTGTTACAATAACAAGTATAAATTGAAGTAGTGATCAAGACATAAATTGCGGTTTGCCGCCGGGCTATTATGGAGCGCAGTATTCATGGAGTTAGCTAACGGACCGAATACGAAACACCATACTGTGCTCTTAGACCACAATAGCCGATGTGATTCAAAACGCAGCCAATTTGAAGACTGAATTATTAATTAATTATTATTAGAAGAGTGAATTAGGCTGGACTTATTTGCTGCATTTTGGATTATTCTTGGGTCAAAAATATTAGGGAAACCAGATCGAAAATAACCAAAAACAACGGCAAGAACATAAATCGAAAATCACCAGAAATAGTGGCTTTTTTGCATGAAAGAAATACATTTACGCATACCCTCCTCCTGGGAGAGACGACTAGGTTATGTCGGAGTCACGTGTCACACGTACATAGTGCTACTACCGAATAAAACTTCCATGATTAAAACCGAAATTACCGAATCAAACTTTTGTAGTGGTAGGACTCTTAGCAGAGTCCGCCTGGGGAAGTACCACACCTGTGCCAGTTATTCTGCCGCCAAGCAGTAATGTGCAAACATTACTATGTTCCGGTTTGAAGCGCATTGTTTCCAGAGAAATTACAGGGCTTAGAGATATAACATCTTAGATCTCTAGGTGACGAGCGCAGTGCATTGCTAGGTAATGATTTGGACTCTTCATGTTCCAATAGCTGCGTGTCACTGAGCAGTTATGTGGCAGGCATGTTGCAACCATCAGGCACATGACCTGCTCGTCTCGTCATTCCTTATTTTAAAAAAAAAGTGGTTTGATTGGGCCCTGCTGCCGGTAGTGATCTAGGTTTGAGTTTTTGTTCGTTTTTTAAGTTTTTATTTATTTAATTTTGTAAAAACTTGGGCCTGAATTATACAAACAAGGTGCAGTCAACCCTTGATGGCCAAGAAGTATTAAGTTCAACGATAAAGAATTTCACGGTCGCAAAAACGTCATCAAGAAAAAGAATGTCAAAACGGTAAGTTTCGCACTCTTTTACGACAGACGTTGTTTGACTTAGCGTTGCACCGGGCATAGTGCGTACTTTTTATAGTCCGAGATCCCAGAGCTCCCAGACGTCACCTATTTTCTGATGAATGAAATGTGGACGATTGAGTAGCGTTAGTAAGTACTAAGAACACATGCTTACTCTCCAACTTGCTTAGACGGCCAATTTTGAGATATGGGGTAATGAAGGTACCTACAAACATTACTTACTTCACGTATTTTCTAATAAGTGATTTTCACGTATGTTGTAGACAACATCCTTAAAAACAAGGTTCCAATACTCCCAGACACTTTCCGTCAGCCGTTTTGCTTAATAACTCCAACATAATAATTGAACTTCACTTAAATTCTCATGCTCCATTTGTAAATACGAGTATGTTCGTCAGACAACTATTTTGTTGCTTTTTACAATAAGATAGACCAATCTAAGGGGGCAATCATCCCTTAAACTCAACTATGTCCTATGAGCAAGAGCGGGAGACTGAGTGAGACATTTATTAGGAAATATTGACATAAAATTGAGTTTAGGGGATGATTGGCCCCTTAGATTGGTCTGTCTTATTGGAAAAAGCTTTAAAATAGTTGTCTGACGAACAAATTTACAAATGGACAATAAGAATTTAAGTGAAGTTAAATTATTATTTTGGAGTTGTTAAGCAAAACGGCCGATGGAAAGTGTCTGGGAGTATTGGGACCTTGTTTTTAAGGATATTAAGGATATTGCCTACAACATACGTGAAAATCACTTATTAGAAAATACGTGAAGTAATGTTTGTATGTACCTTCATTACCCCATATCTCAAAATTGGCCGTCTAAGCAAGTTAGCGAGTAAGCATGTGTTCTTAGTACTTACTAACTCTACTCAATCGTCCACATTTCATTCATCAAAAAATAGGTGACGTCTGGGAGCTCTGGGATCTTACTCTATTAAGATGGCGTTTTGTGGATGTTGTCGTGAAATAACTACTCTAGAACAGCGAAAAAAAGTGATGAGGTATCTATATATATATATATATTCACTATTCAGGTAGACCATCATTATTTTGTCAATTCAAGGATAAGTTTTATAGATTTATTATTCTGCTGCTACTACTCTGCTTCCTGACAGTAAAGTAAAGTAAAGACAGTTTGGATTGACTCGTTTATACATTTTAAGCAAGTAGTCTAACAACAGGTACTTTTTGCATAACACGGGTTTCTTGCATCGATATAAATCAAAAGATGTCCTCTGAGCACCATAATATTGTTAACAAACTTTGTCTGTGTATGTAGCGTGAGTGGTTTACAACTACAAATCTACTTGACCCCTAGAATCGCTAGCGGCGAAGTATGTTGTAGTTCTACTTAGTTTGGTTGTTGACAACGAATTGTGATAGGTAAAAACTACCGACGTTCACCGCTTCCTACAACTGACTAGAACAGAAAGAGTGAGCTCACTCTTCCCAACCATAACATAATTCCGTGCGCCTGACGTTTAGGCCACGCACATCCATTGATTCATATTTATTCGTTTTATTATGTGTTTTAGTTCAAAATTGTGTATGAATTGCTTTTTAGAGTACCTACTTAAAAACAACACTTTACAAATCTGCCCGTCATAATTCGAACTGTGAAGATTATTTTGGGTAAAGCCATATTTGTATTGTAAAGCATATTTGTATAAGTACATATAGGTATTATGTTTTGACATTCTAGGCCTCAAAAGGATTGTGCGTAAATTTACATAGGTATATTTTTGATTAAAGTTAAGGTTGTTGGTACTTACTTGACAACAAATTAATCAAACTCAATGTAGACGCCTTCAATTTGTCGCTCTTATTGTGTAAACGTTGACAGACAATCAGAACACACAGGATCATAACCGTGTAGTATGTGACGATGTAAACGAAAAGCCTGGATTCTATCATAACATGAGTCTGAAACAGAAATTAACACGAATCATTTAACAGACGGATATTAGCACTAACTCCATATCGTTGTCGATGCTGCAATTATCGACATTAGATATGTGTGTGATCCAAAAGATTTCAAAATCTTTTTTCAAACTCTCCAATGAAATTTCGTCACTTCCAAATCTTTAATGAACACTGCTGGACACAAGCACAACAAGCACAGCAAACTTTTTAATTAAGTATTTATTAAATTTCAGTTCCCTTCTGTGCTTACAGTATGTACTAAAGTGCACAGAAAGTCTCACACTGTTTTGGCCGCACAGCTGGGATTCAGGACTTTCTTGTATAACAATAGTCCAGATGAAACTACCCCAAGTGTGCTTATTTTTTAATATTTAATATAACCACTCCACAGACTCCAGGGTGGTTCACTAATGTTTCACAAACATTTTTTGACAAAACATCACTTTAAAACCAACGAATCGCATAATATTCATTGCAAAAACTTTACAACACAAAAATGTTTCATTTTACAAACAACATTTCGCATGATTTTTATTTCAAAAATACCTTACATCAACAAATGTTTTATTTTACAAACCATCATTTTATAACCAATTGCATGGCAAACGTTTCACTTACAATGTATCGAATGACATTTTGTTTTTTGTCCATTTTTCATTTCATAAATTATTCTTTTTACAAATTTATCATTTACCAAAATATAATTTATAACAAATGTTTTAAAAGTACCCGAAACATTGTCTATATAAATTATCAATTCTGATTTGGTTCTGTCATTTACTTTAGACTACCGCTCCGATTAGGGTCTATCACTGAGATTTGACTCCGGGTGGGCTCCCGCCAGAAGCTCTGCGGTCAGCCCTGAGTGGAGCGAGCCATGCGAGGCCAAGCGCAGCGAAGGGGGGAGTTGGCGAGCGAAGCGAGCCGGCGACCTCCGTAGTGGGGCGCAGGCCGAGTATGGAGAAGCGACACTCAGGACCTCCCTTAAGCTTCTGGCTCCCGCATTTTTATATACACTCTAGGGGTAGTAGCGACAAGACTAGGTGGAGTCGGGGTGCTCCGAGTTGGATTTGAGTCCTAAGTAACCTAATCGTACCAGTGTGGTTACTTAGATATTAAAAAATTACAATAAAGTTTTTATGCAATTTAATAAATGTTTGTTTTATAAATTGAAATGTTTCCCAAACAACACATTATAAAATGAAAATTTGTCAAACGTTGGTTTTGTATTTAAGCATTTGGTAGTTCACAAAAATATTAAATGAATCATTTGTCAAATAATACGTTATGGAATGAATATTTGTCAAATCATTAGTTTGAGATATAACCAATTTGTTAAATATTTTTTTATATAATGATCATTTCACTACCCGTGAGTTTGTCTAACGTTGGTTATCACATGTCGGTTTGTGAAAAAAAGTTTTTCAAAAGAACGGATACCCTCCAGGGTCCGTGACCTTTGTCATTACAATATTCTTTTTTATTTACATAGTTCTTGGATTCGGAAAAGAAGAGGAAAATAGGGAGGTGTTGTGAACATTTCCAACCTATTTCTAGTACTAGTCAGTCCGATTTCGTCTGTTGAGCCGATTACTACCGGTTGGGATTCCGATAGTAATCGACTCGACATCGTCTTTTGCCTAAGCCGCCACCTCGCGGCCCAGAGCCTCCCCAAGTGCGCTTTGCACAAGGGATAGCCAAATAAACTCGAAACATGTTTTTTGGAACATACTGATTTCCTCGCAATTTAAGTTCTGCTTTCACCATGAAAACATTGGCCATGACAAACTTGAACATTATTGTAAACATAACATAGGACTTAATCGCGATGAAGACTAGTCTTCTCGTGACCACGCTGCCGAAACAAATCAATCAAATAATCTTGCTAATATTTTAAATGTTAATATCTGATTGTTTGTAACTCAATCACGTTGGAAGGTTTAAATGGATCGAGTTGAGTAATTTGAAACACATTGGGTACGGAATACGTTTTGGGTACGGAACCCTAAAAAATTACAAAAAACTCACTAGATCTAGTGACAAAGTCACTGCTGTGACTAGTAAAATGTAGTAGTAAAATGGCAACACTGCATGCGTGTGACGAGTCGGTCGAGCAGTGACTTTTTGCAGCACGCACGCATTGTCGAAATCGTGCGGATATCGTGCAGCTACGTGGACAATTGGCCTTAACGTTACAGTCTAGAATAACACAAATGCTAATTTGTATACAGTGAAAAAAAACGGAAATGGAAAGTACACAGATAAAACCGCAGGGCCTTACCAGATAAATTATTATTTGGATCATGATTTTGTCCTGTGTAATGTTTAATTACAACATGAGTATAAATCGCAAAAGATTAAAGACTCTAGCTAGTAGGCATGTTGACACTTGAAAAAATAATCAGTATCAGGGGTGCCAGCAGGATTTGAACCTATCTATTATCTATTGAATCGGACTTTCGCGCCTTCTTGCTTTTATCTTCGCTGGACCAATCTCTTGATTTACGTACGCCCCTGAGCTCGTTCGGCAAGGAATAAAATATCCTTAGGAACTAATAAACTAGACAAAGTAAAAATTTCAAAACTGCTCACGTTAACTTCCATGTAGTAGCCAATCATATGGAATATCATAATAATATAAATGAAGATATTTGTGACGATAGAGAACATTATCTGAAAGAATAAGTTGCTTACTTCAACAGTTTTGTTTGTTAAGGGATATAAATTTACATTAATAATATCACATTTATCACATTAATATTGATGAAAAGCAAACAAGTGGTTGGATATGTTTGTTCCCTCGTATATCTGTCACTTTTCAACGGGTTTTAATGAATTAACGTGAAATCTATACTAATATTATAAAGCTGAAGAGTTTGTTTGTTTGTTTGTTTGTTTGTTTGTTTGTTTGTTTGTTTGTTTGAACGCTAGGATCTCGGAAACTACTGGACTGATAGGAAAGATTATTTTTTTGTTGGATACTCCATTTATCGAGGAAGGCTATAGGGTATATAACATTACGCTACTATCAATAGGTACGGAGTATGAGTGAAGAATGTAAAGAAAACGGGGAAAAATATTTCTCTTCGAGAGCTTTAGTTCCGTGAATTTAAATTCTCTTTGGTCGTTGAAGTCTGTGACGGCGCGTGTCTACATTTGAAGTTTGTGTCATTTGAAGTAATCAAATTTGTTCTACAACAATGCATTGTTGCTTATTTACGTATTTTTAGGGTTCCGTAAAACGTAATAAAGTGGCCAGCAATGGATATTTTAGTATGGATTTTCCTCAAATAGACGCGGGTGAAACCGCGGGGCACAGCTAGTAAAATAATAAATATGAAATACATACGTTGAGGAGTTACAGAGATACGTGGAAACAAATATACCTAAACACTTGTTTGCTTTTTTATCAATATTAATGTGATATTATTCATGTCAAAAAACGTACTTGATGCGAGAAACATAGCGTAAGATATTCACTGTTTTCCGCCAAACTCTGGAACGTTTCAGCCCACATTTTCATTCGTTTCACTGGCCCATGCCATTGGTTTATATGTATTTTTTGTCGAATTGAACGAACATCTTCGTCAAGACACTCTACTTGTACAATCACAATAGTAGTCAACACACAGAATCCATAACATCCAAAGAAGTACATTATTTCGAGAATGAAGTCAAAAAGCATTATTAATACTAGGTCGACGTATTGTGTCTTGTTTAATATACAGTAAAAAGAGCATACAGTATAATATATTTCGATAGAACTTAATAATGCAGTCGGAAGCCGAACAGTTCCAAACAAAATAATGCTCAAAAGCATCAATATCTTAATTTTTCTTATTGACTTTAGATAAAATTTATTTGTCGAATACTGCAAATGAATCTCTGTTGTATTTAAAATAAACTTTTTAAATAGATGTGCATATTGTAACGCTCGATACACAATGAATGACACATTTACGCTTCCCAAGACATGGACTAATCCTACTTGACTAAAAGTTTCATAAGTATTTTTGTGACTAAGATTAATATTAGCGCCAAAAATAAATAAATTAACTAGTAAAACAAATCTTAAAATCATTTCGGCAACTACTCGGACTAATATGAGCCACCTCATCTTCTTTGAAAGCATAGTATAATTCCTGTAAATACCGACATAGTTTTCAATAATTAAGAGCCACTTCAATATCTTTAATTCCTTCATTTTGTATTCTCATCCTTTATATTCCATTTAGGTACATTAATACAATTCTTCTCTGATTATGGATTTTAATTTGTTACTAATATTGTTTTTATTAGTAAGAACAAAAACACACAAAATGTAGACGTAAGTATTAGTTTCTGAATACGTTACGATTCCAATATAAACTTATTACGTCTAGCATTTGAATCTATAATGTCATCAAAAAGCTATTTCACTGTGTTAAGTAACACCATATTTTAGTAGAGTGCTTTTTATTGTGTCCATTGTCCATTGCACATGGTTTTCACCCTTTAGTGCTCTTGGCGTCTTTTTTACCCATTTACGTTTTATTATTGGCTGGTTTGAGTTGAATGACTAGAAAAATTGTCTACGAATAGCCTAAGGTCTGACGGCGACGCCGTTAATAGGTTCGTACTAGACTACATGCCCGTGAACAAAATGTACGTAGTAAATGAACGACCAGGAGACCTATGTAGGATGATAGGGATGATAGAAGGGTAGGCATAGTGCTGAATCTTATTACTTTATACCCTTCTATCATCCTTCATAGGTTTCCTGGTGATTCATTTACTACGTAAATTTTGTTCACGGACCTGTAGTCTATACGGCAAGCGTTGGCTGCATAAATAAAGATAATCAGAGAATTCAACTTACAGAAAGATGGCCATCAGGGCTAGAAATGCGGTCGTGGAGGCTCTGAGGCGACTTGGAAAATAGCAAAACGGGTCTAAAAATCACAAGAATTTGATTGAATCTAATCCAAGTTATATGGTTAAAAACCAACTTAAAGGACAAAAGTCACGGACTCCTGAGTTTGTGGAGTTGCTAAACTTTAAATTAAAAAAAAAAAGTTGAAGGTCCATCAAAAAAGGGGAGTGTTAAGTTCATCTGGTCAAATAATAGATTTTCTATGTTAAGACATAAAAACAACGTAATGGGAAAACATTAACTCCGCTTACGGACAAGTTATAATGTGACTGATCGATCTTCAAATTGTTGTTAGGTACTTCTACAGTAATGTATTTTTACGAAATCATGACATGGCATTGGCCTAGTGGTGGAATCATCCTATGTTGGTGCAAACAGTCGTAAGCTTGTTGGTTCAAATCCCATCTTCACCTCACAGAGGTTTTTGAAGTTTAGATGTACAAGTTTTTGATGTCCATTGGCTAATAGTGAAGAACAAACAGGTTTGACTCTACTTTTGTGATAAGAACAGATACAGATGGTAGTGGTAGTTGCAGAGTGGGAAGTACCACACCTTTGCCAGTTATTCTATTGCCAAGCAGTAGTGTGCATTACTGTGTGCCGGTTTGAAGGGCAATTTTTCCAGAGAAGTTACGGGCGCAGAAATAAATCACCTAATATCTCCGGGTGACGAGCGCAGTGCGGTTCTAGGTAATGATAATATAAAGCGAGATGGAGGATGGAGATTAAGTAACATATGTTTTAGTGTCCCCTATATCAAGTTTTTTAAATAATTTAACCATGTAGATAACAGCCCAAAAAGTTAGTATAGTAACATCTATTATGCCCAATTTTCGTTTTGATTAATTGGTTGGGTTATTTTTAGATTATCTAATGCTAATGCTTATTTCTGAAACTTTAAGACACGTGTTATTACGAAGCGTATGCCGAATTTTTTGGTGTCCCGGTGTAGATCTCCAAAAATATCCATAGTATTTTCTATGAGCTATTTTTAATATTAGTCTTAGTGCTCTTATTATGATGAGGTATGTCGAGCAGTAGGCACCCTATGTGATGATGTCGGTTAGTATTGACTTACGAGTACAAAAATAATAGGAAACCATATTGATTTTCGTTGTATCTACAATGCTTACTTTTTTAAAGCAAATGCACATTTTTAAAGTCTACTGTATACCTTTTGTATGTGTTTAGTCCAGGTAAAAGACTCCATCAGTGTATATTCCCAGATATTTTATGTTGTCAACCCGTTCAAGTCTGGGGCGGTTAAATGAATAAGCATTGTTGGTATGAGTCATTACTACACGTATAATACACAACACTTAACATTTTTCAAAGGGTGTGCTTAGAGGTGAAACCTCGCGAAATGCGGATAGCTATAAATTCTATTTTCAAAACATTTAAGGTTAATAGGTTCTGCTGGAGTCAGCATGCCATGTCTCTCAGATCTTGGCTATGTGAAATATCGCGTTTCATTTACTACTATCGAAGACAATAGCAGTGTCGCAAATACAAATTCGGACCAATGACCAATAGCCTCCTGAAATACTATACATTTTAAAATATCAAATTCAAGATGGCGGCGACCACAAAATGGCGTATTAGGTATTTTTTTGTAACAATGATACGGGTAGCAAATTAAAGACCTTAGTTAATAAACAACACTATGACAAATTTAAAATCCAAGAAGGCCGAGGATAATTCAAAGTGTTTAATTTAGTTTTTGTTAGTCATTGTCTAGTTTAATTATGTCTTATTTTCTTAATTTTGTGTAACTCAAGCACTGCTGTCGAGTAGGTGTGTGTCACTAACTAACGTGGGACTGACGCTAGTAGGTATACGTGACAGCATATAAGCGAAATAACTGTTTTTTGTTCATAACTAGCAGCGTCCCGCGGCTTTCCTGCGTTGTACCCGTTCCCGTTATTTAATATAAATAAAAAGTAGTCTTTGTGTAATTCCCGACTATAATCTGTGTTTCAAATTTCAAGCCGACCTGCTTTGACGTTTCGACGTGATTGAGCAATAAACTCCCAAAATTTGATACCTATTATATTCTTACTACTTTCCCTACTCGGTTTTACCCGTGATATCCAGGACGTCTACTCGTTTTCTACGAAAAACGTAATTTCAAAATATTTTTTACGAATAAACAAACAAAATAACGAAAATTATGCCAGAGTTAAAAATAGTATAACTACATTCAACACGACATTCTAATAATACATAGGTATAACAGATTGTTAACAAATCCAGCGTATTTTTTATTAGCTGTGAAATCATTTTCAAAATAAATGTAGATTTAAAAAATAAAACAAGAAGTTGTTGATATTGTAAAGTCATAATCATAACGTGCGATTTCAACCTTAAGTTTTACATTATTGAATTGGTTTAGTTGGGAAAGTTTCAGCCTATGATTGTAGCAAAATCGTATTGCAGAAATCCAGTAAGTTAGTTTTGTAGCTTTAACGTTTAAAAATAACATCACAAAATATTTTTTTGAATGAATGAAAATTATTTATTGTTCACACCATAAAGGATATATACAATTTAGGAAAAACAATAAGACTAGTGATACAACTGGTGGCCCTTTCGCTAAAGCGATTCCTTCCAGGCAACCTTGGGATGGACAGAAATATTTGAAAACTTGAAGTGTTAATTTTTTTAATGTGATAATGATATTTTTAGTTACGGCGTAAATTTGTATTTACACTATAATATTGTGAAATTCCAACATAACTATAACGTTTGATACGACTGAAGCGATCATCATTGGTATGTACGACATTCCCACTGATTTTGACGATAAAATGCTTATGCTTATTTGCTTCAAAGTTGCGAAGCGACCAAACTTTCTTCCAGTTTTCATATCTTCTATATCAGCAATGAAAAAAAAAACAGAGTAATTTCCACTTTGTATTAAAATTTCTTCATGCAACATTATTTGTATGTCCAATAAAAATCAATTAAAATAGAATTCTTGAACAATATAAAACCTATACCTAGATCGCAGCTGGCAGCAGGACAGAGGCTATGCTACTAGTGGTTAGGGTTGCAGAGTGGGGGTGCGTGGCTCGGGAACCTCCACGTGGTGCACCCTGAGCATCACACAACAACTTGCCTCGGTGGCATCTTGTTGGGTGATGGCAAATGCCGGCCGGGGCTGGGAACTTCTACACGCGCTCCTCACCCCCTTGAGCAGTGCGTGTAGAAGTTAGGGACTGTAGGGGGACTGGATGACTTGGGAAGGTTACTCGGCTGACATTATGTATCGGCAAAGTAAAATTCCTAAGTCTTCCAGATGAGGGTCTTCCACGAGCACTCTGATTAGCAGAGTGCTCAGTGGAAGGACAAGGGCCGCTATGCGGCCGTAGAGGCAGATCCGCGGTGGTGAGGGCGGACCTGAGCTGCCGATCATCTTCACCATGAGAGGTGAGGTGAAACCCTCTCGACAGTGAGAGATCGTGTGAGAAGCGGAAGTGGACACGGAGGCGAGCCTAGAGAGTCGCCAACTCTGGGCTCGCACCCCGTGTCCACAGGAAGGCCTGGGACGTTGGACGCTTAGGGTCGTCTGACGCCCCACCTACGGATAGGCCTTCGAGGAGGTGACGCGCCGCTGATTTCCGGTGCGTCACTAGAGCCAAAGGCGGGGGTACTAACGTCCTCCGCGAGGCGGGTCCGCAAGGACAGTGGCAGGTGGGTCAGGGTCGTTGTAGGAGTGCGTAAAGTGACCCCGCGACCCTGACCCCTGGCCATGCAGCAGAAATCTGTGGGGGTTTTAGTCGGTAGGGGCACCATGTCTGTCGCCATGGTGTCGAGCCCGACATACCCCACCATGTCCCTGCATGGTGGGGATACATAAAAGTATTTCCCACACATAAAAAAAATAAAAAAAGGGTTGTGGAGTGGGGGTGCGTGGCTCGAAAACCTCCACGTATTGCACCCTGGGCATCACACAACAACTTTCCTCGGTGGCATCTTGGGATGTTGTGTGATGGCGAATCCCGGCCGAGGCTGGGAACTTCGACACGCGCTTCTCGTCTCCCTGAGTAGTGCGTGTAGAGGTTGGGGAGAGGAGCTGGAAGACTTGGGTAAATTTATAAGTCTTCCAAATGAGGGTCCTCCACGAGTATTCTAATTAACAGAGTGCTCCGTGAAAGGACAAGGGCCGCGGTGCGGCCAAAGAGGTAAAACCGCGGCTATCTGTAGCCGCGGTGGTGAGGGTGGACGTCTCGGTATCGACCATCTTCGCCGTGATGCTTGACAGTGAGAGGTCGTACAATTAGAGGAGTGAGAGTTGGAAGCCTCTCGCTCCTCTTTGAGGTGGAAGTGGACACGGGGGCGAGCCTGGAAATTGCGACTCCGGACTCGCATCTCATCTCCACTGGAAGGCCTGGGGCGTCGGACGTTTAGGGCCGTCCGGCACCCCACCTAGGGATAGGCCTTCGAGGAGGTAACGCGCCGTTGGTTTCCGGCGCGTCACTACAGCTTAATGCGGGGGTGCTAACGCCCCTCGCGAGGCGGGTCCGCAAGGGCGGTGGCAAGGGTCAGGGTCGTTGGCGGAAATGCGAAAAGTAACCCCGAGACCCTGACCCCTGACCATGCAGGAGAAATCTGTGGGAGTTTTAGTCGGTAGGGCCACCATGTCTGTCGTCGCCATGGTGTCGAGCCCGACATACCTCACCATGTCCCTGCATGGTGAGAATACATAAATGTATTTCCCCCATATAAATAAAAGAGCTGCAGAGTGAGGAACCTCCTGACGAGTCGTGCTGTGTCGAGGATAACCACTTTCTGCATCTGACACTTGATCCGACCTTGTTGCGAAAGTATCTTGAAATATTGGTTGAGCTTGTCCTTCTCGGCTTTTACGAGCATGTCGTCATATGGTATGGTGATATCGCTGCGGACTTGGTGAATGACTCATGATCTCGAAAGATTATAGAAATGTGTGGTTTCCTCACGATGTTTTCCTCTGGCGTTTTTAAAATAAGCGGCAAAAATTATGGCGTTGCTTTGCAAAAAGTTTGAGGTCGCCCTTGTTAAGCAAATTATATTATGTAATCTCACCACCTCAACAAAGACGGTAACTTAACTCTGAATCTCTCAAAAACACGATGGACTCAAACTGTCATCCTGGCAAATACCTCCATCGTCTACGCTATCTGTTGACTATGTTCCAGTATCCTTTGCTATACACGTGCTTAGGAAAGACTTTAGAGTTAGATTTATTTTGTGTTACTCTAAATCTAAAACATTTATCAACCATGAATAGAGCACAGCGTCAAAGGTCTTCTTAGTCACTCTAGGAAGTTTAGTAGAGGACTCGAATGTTTTGTTTGACTTGTTGGCAAATGGCCGTGTCAATTAGCTGCTTAGTACCACGAGACTTCTTCTTAATTATTATAGAAGTGAAACTTCTCGTGCGACTTCCAACAAAGTTGCGTTAAACGTTTAACGCTACCATGGAGAGGTTATGAAAGCAATGTTGCGGGGGAGGGGGAATAGAAAGAGACAGAAAAAGAGTGAAAAGGTCCACTTTTTCCATGCTGAGGGACTCCATTTTTATATTATTTGGAACCTATGCTGTCCCAATGCGTGTTTTTCAGTTTTCGTCCACGTCTTACGTTCAACGTTCGTCTTAAGACCAACCGCCATCAGCTGTATTTTGAATATCGTCACTCTATCTGGCTGTCTCTATCTGTCTATCTTCGTCCTGAGGGGCGATCTACACTACGTTTACTAATTTGCCACTATACGATTAAAGAGCCAATAGTGTTTATTTTAAAACGTATGACTACTGAAGCTGTCCTTGTCTTTTTTTCTATCGGAATGCTCGTAGCTCGAAAAAGCGACATCGTTTCATGGTTGATGTTCCAAAGACACGAACGAAGAGATTTGACTCTACTTTTGTGACGTTACGTTGCCTGAGTGGGTTTTCCCCATGGTTACAATCTTTGTGTCTTCATATCGAGAGTGAATCGGTTTTTAGGGTTTCGTAAAACGTAAAAACGGAACCCTTATAGATTCGTCATATCTGTCTGTCTGTCTGTCTGTCTGTCTGTCTGTCTGTCTGTCCGTCCGTCCGTATGTCACAGCCACTTTTTGTCGAAACTATGAGAACTACACTGTTGAAACTTGGTAAGTAGATGTATTCTGTGAACCGCATTAAGATTTGAACAAAAAAATTATAAAAAAAAGATAAATTAGGGCTGCCCCCCATACTGAGAACTGAAACTCAAAAATGTTTTTTTCATCGAACCTACATGTGTGATGTGTCTATCGATAGGTCTTTGAAAATGATGTTGAGGTTTGTAACACCATTTTCGTCTACACTGAATAATTTGCGCGAGAGACACTTCCAAAGTGGTAAAATGTGTGTCCTCTAACTTCTAAAGTAAGATAATGAAAAAACTAAAAAAATATATGATGTACATTACCATGAAAACTACCAACGAAAATTAGTTTGAACTCGATCTGATGAGTAGTTTTTTTTAGCACGTCATAAATACACCATTATTGAAACTTCGATCAAAGTTACAACGAACTACAAGAACTATGTGTACTATGTATATTATGTTACTTGCTGCAACGGAACCCTTCATGGGCGAGTCCAACTCGCACTTGGCCACTTTATTTTCTAGGTAAACACGCTCCATCGTAGACCGCATCGTCGCTTAACATCAGGCGAGATGGCGGTCAAGTGTAAATCTATAAAAGTTAAAAAAAAGCTTATGTTGTTGATACTTACTAGACAACAAATTAATCAAACTCAATGCAGACGCCTTCAATCTGTCGCTCTTATTATGTAAGCGTTGACAAACAATTAGAACATACAATATTATAACCGTGTAGTATGTAACAATGTAAACAAAAATCTCGGATCCGATCATCATATGAGTCTGAAATCAAAATTATAACAATTCATTTAACAACTTACATAATGAACAACATACTTTTGTAAAATCAACTTAACACAGTGTTTCAATGACACATCGATATGGACGAAGGCGTGTTAGAGGTGAGCAAATTTCAGATTTTTGTTGATATTAATAAAAAACCGTTATACCGATTTTACAATAATTATTATAATAGCACCTCTGAATTACCTTCCAAACAAAAAAATAATCATCAAAATAGAAATTCAATTGGCGAAACTATCGCGTAACATACATATATTGAAACGAATTGAGAAAATCCTCCTTTTTTGAAGTCGGTTATAGATAGTGCAATCCACGAAGACGCGCCCCACCAATTTTTTTCTCCACCAATCGCGTTTGCTCCGAGCGTCAGTCGCGAACCGTTCACCAGTCATTGTAGTGTGCGTGTGCATTCATAGGTAATTAGTGTGTACCGATAACACTCAAACATTGACGGAAGCTTGCACACATATACTATAAACGGTTAGGAGGAATAGTGGGGCGCGTCTTCGTGGATTTCACTATCTGTACCATATTTAATTTCTAATAAAAAAACAACCTTTTTGTCTCCTGCAAGCATCGCTGGACAAATGCCTATCTACGCCACTATGCTCGATCTACCGATAGTCAAATATCTTTCGGATATAACATGCAAGACAAAAATTAAAACTAAACTTCAAACTGCTCACTTTAGGTCCTACGAAGTATCCAATCGCGTGGAACATCAATACAATATAAGTGAATATGTTTGTGATGGTCGAGCACATTATCTGAAAGAAAATGAATAGTACTTCATATTTATAAATATCTAGCAGTTCCCCGCCACTTTATAGTTCTTTTTTCGTTTTATTGTTTGCCCATAGTTCTAGTTTCAGTTATTTTCTCGTTACAAAATATTGCCTATGTCCTATTTCAGACTACATATATAATATTATAGGTACTCTGTGTTAGAAATTTCAAACCAGTCCATTCTACCGTTCCGACGTGATTGAGTAACAAACATCCAGTATTTCGCATTTATAATACTCCTATTCACAGTTCACACAGCTATCGAACTGAGACGTGGTCTCATAACAAAGCTCAAAGTCTCACAGTGAGTTAAGGAGAGAGCTATGCTCGGAGTTTCTTTGCGCGATAGAATCCGAAGTGAGGATATTCGCAGAAGAACGAAAGTAGCCGACATAGTCCAAAGAGTAAGCAAGCTGAAGTGGCAATGGGCAGGCCTTATCACTCACAAAAATGACTACCGATGGGGAAGAAAGGTTCTCGAGTGGCGACTACCGCTGGTTGTACAACCAGCTGTTTTCGTTGTAGAAATTTAGGAGGGAGGCCTATTTTCAGCAGTTGACATCTTGCGGCTGATGATGATGAATAAGACGTGACGTCAATGACAAAAATACGGCTGTTATTCACAAATATTCTCAACTACTTTTATTCGGCGGAATTAAATTTATTTAATGTGTTAATTTAAGTAACGCTCTCTTAAATTATTTATTATGTAGATTGCACATTTTCATTTCATTCAGTTCTGTTAGAGACAAACATGACCACTTAAAGAACTACGAATTTTCATTTGTATTATTAATTTATTGTGATATCAGTTAGTATCTACTTCTACAGTTAGTATAACGTACTTGATTTGAGAAACATTGCGTAAGATATTCACTGTTTTCCGCCAATTTTTGAAACGTTTCAGTCCAAATTTTCATTCGACTCGCGGGCCCATGCCATTGGTTAACATTTAGTTTTTGTCGTATTGAACAAATATCTTCGTTGTGACATTCTACTTGTTTGATCAGAATAGTAGTTAACACACAAAATCCGAAAATTCCAATGATATAACGAATTTCGACAATTAAATCTAAAATAATTACTAATGCTAGCTCAAATAAAGTGGCCAAGTGCAAGTTGGACTCGCCCATGAAGGGTTCCGTTGCAGCAAGTAACATAATATACATAGTATACATAGTTTTTTTAGTTCGTTGTAACTTTGATCGAAGTTTTAATAATAATGTATTTATGACGTACTAAAAAAAAACTACTCATCAGATCGAGTTCAAACCAATTTTCGTTGGTAGTTTGCATGGTAATGTACATCATATATTTTTTTTAGTTTTTTCATTCTCTTATTTTAGAAGTTAGAGGGGGGGGGGGACACACATTTTACCACTTTGGAAGTGTCTCTCGCGCAAATTATTCAGTGTAGACAAAACTATTTTAGATACCTCAACATCATTTTTGAAGACCTATCGATAGACATCACACACGTGTAGGTTTGATGAAAAACAATTTTTTGAGTTTCAGTTCTAAATAAGTTATAAGTAAGGGAGGCAACCCTAATTTTTCTTTTTTTAATTTTTTTTGAAAAAATCTTAATGCGGTTCACAGAATACATCTACTTACCAAGTTTCAATAGTGTAGTTCTCATAGTTTCGACAAAAAGTGGCTGTGACATACGGACGGACAGACAGACAGACAGACATGACGAATCTATAAGGGTTCCGTTTTTACGTTTTACGGAACCCTAAAATTTGTACTGTACTTAAATTCCAGTACATATAGCCTAAAGAAAATACTTCAATAGAGCAAAATATAATCGTCGGAATCCGAACAGCTCCAAATAAAATAATGCTCCAAAGCATTACTATCTTAATTTGAGCTGAGTGAGTGAGTTTAATTTTGAAATTGAACGAAACGAAGAAATATTTCAAAAATTAATAAACAATTGAAGTTACTATCTGTAATATGATTAGGTAAATAAAAGGCAAATGTGTTTGTCTAACATAAATATTATCTGATAAAAGATTACACGCATATTAAGCCAACAAAAAGGCAACAAATAGGTAAATTTATTTCATAGTAACGGTTGGTCGAGCAATAAGCAGCTTAACCGTAACAAGTTCTGTCGCCATTTCGAAAACAAAAATAATTTGAATAATATCTTTATAATAACTAACCCTAAACAAGGGAAACGTCCTATTAAATATATCAAAAATACTTAACACATTATATTAACACGAAATACTGTTCTAAAAAGACGAATTATAAGAAAATCTAAATTGAACGACACATAAATTATAATATTATTTTCAATTAACACATAATTATGTTTGTCTGAAATATATATGTTTATGTATTTTCATATAATATATGTTGTTATTAGAAAAATGTCTCAACTGAATTCGATAAAATGTAGTATGTAGATGTAAAACAAAACGCACCAAATTTCAAATAAAATAAATCAATAAAATCGTTTCACCCAGTCGAAAGTTCTGAGGTAACTAACGAACATTAAAAAAAATAGTGGAATTGAAAACCTCCTTTTTTTTTAAATCCGTCAAAAATGTTGAAAATTCCAGTAATAAAGTTAATATTAACACTTGAGAATTGCATTTGTGTTTATAGAAATTATTGTTTGTTAACAAATCGAACGAAGCGCCTAGTAGTCATCCGTATAATTGTAGAGTCTCTTTTATGCACGGGATGTATGCTCAACAATATTCATCTTGGATTATCAATCGCTGCATTGAAAACTGACATTCTTATGGAAATGGGATTGCTTCAAATTATGATTTTTATATATTCCAATATACCGTCATAAGCGGCAAAGGTGGCTACGTTGAGGTTTTAGTGAGGTTTCTTTGTAGTGGTAGAGGACTCTTAGCAGAGTCCGCATGGGCAAGTACCACAACTTTGCCAGTTATTCTACCGCCAAGCAGTAATGTGCAAATATTACTGTGTTCCGGTTTGAAGGGCAATGTTTCCAGTGAAATTACAAGGCTTAGAGATATAACATCTTAGATCTCTGGGTGACGAGCGCAGTGCAGTGCTAGGTAATGATTTGGACTCTTCCTATTCCAATAGCTGCGTGTCACACTGTGCTGTTATGTGGTAGGCATGTTGCTTACCATCAGGTAAATGTCCTACTGGTCTCGTCACTCATAAAAAAAAAGTTGGTAGGAATACCACTCATTGGTTGAGTCCCCCAATGTCTCCCCCAGACGGAAAGAGATGCGTAAATGCATTACCTTCACGTAAAAAAAACCAAAATGGCGAGCTATTGATTCTTTATATTCATAAACATTGCTCATGCTCATGATGAACATTGTAGGCAAAAAATTTAAAATGGCTTGTTTTAAAAAATACTTTAATTATTATTTGTATAATTAATTTGTTGTGCTTTTCTAACTTTCAATCTCTTTGTTTTCAGATAATGTATTCTTTGACAATTAGTACTCTCACTTATATCTTTTTGGCATATCAGCTGGTTTCCGTTTTGATCTTGAAAAGTGTAAGTAGTAAAATATGGGAAGGAAAAGATATTTTATGCTTTTTTTCTTCCTATCCGCAGCGCAGAGGCTCGGCCCGCGATATTAGGGGCCCCAAACATAATCAAGGAAACCTTGAATACCGTTCGGTTTATTTTCAAATTATGTTTATAAAATTCAAAGTTATCATTTATAAAATACTATGTGTTCCGAATTAGGTTTTATTTAATAATTTTCAAAAATTAACAATTTTTTACAATGACAACAAAATAATAATTAAAAAACTAATCTCCGAATAACCCACCTCTAACCGCTCCCAGCGCAAAAGTGCCCATGCTCGCCGCGTTCCCACGCTGAATGGCAATGGCCAACCTTTGCTCCAGGAACGCACCAGAGCGGGAGTCACCCGTATTCTCCCTGAGCCTGCGCCCCAATTCTGAGAGGAACCCTTTAGCCTCTGCGCCCCAACAACCCAAGGTCTCCACGGCAACAGGTACAAATTCGTACTGCGACACCAACATACCATACTTTCGCTTCTTCTTATCAGCGGCATCCTCTGCCGCGGCCGATGGTGAGTGGATAGTGCGACCTAGGTGGCTGGCAGCGACAGTGCTGACGCAAGTGGCGTCCCAAATTAAGCACTTCCCGTTCTTCCAGGGCACCAGAGTCAACCCATCTGGTCTCTTGCCGTCCGATCTGCATAGGCCCGGGGGCTCAAGTACGCATGGAACTCCCGCCGACACTAAGGCTCTCCGAACTATGTCATTGAGTGCATGGTGTCGCGAGAACCTTCCTGCACACCGTCGGCAACTCAAAGCGTGATGGCCATTGGCTTCTACCAGGGAGCCGCAGGTGCATACGTGGGGTTCACACACCTTGCAGCCCAGGCGAAGAGCCACCGCAACGCGCAACGAGTTGTTATCCAATAAGGTGCCTAGGTGAGGAGAAGGTAGCGCCTGCAACCAAGACCCAGATTCAGGCTGCGAGACGGCCCGGAGTCTGGCCATATCCGCTCCCGAGGCACATGACCAAAGTTGTGCTTGGACCCGCTTGACCCCAATAGCATCCCACGCCCGTTGGCTTTGAGACTCTACGGGAGTCGACTCCCCGGAGTTGAGGGCACTCCAGACCATCAAAGCGTCAGAAGCATAAGGTAACCTTTCCTCGCCACCATTTGAATTTAGAATAGTAGCGGCAAGATCAGCAACCCCATGCACCGACGAAAGGAAAGCAGGCAGGCCGACATCTCGCGCACAACGCACCCCTAGACCCCCAAACCGAATTGGAAGAGCTGCCTGTGACCATTGACGTTCATCAAGGGCAACGTTAAGAATAGACTCAACCTCCGATTTCAGAGCCTCGTCAAACGCAGATACTTCAGCCGGATATTTCCAGGTGGGGGCCGTCCGCAACAAGTATGTTATTTTAGGAACGGCGAAGCACATTCGCAATAACACTATCGCCACGTGCGCGGAAATGTTTTTAAGGCGTTCACGAGTACTATGTGTTCCTATTTCTTATTTTCTGGAGGTTATGGTCATATATTTTGAACTAGTTACGTTTATTCATTGTTATGGGTCATTTTTAATGTATTGTTCTTTTTTGCTTTAATTTTTACATATTTTTATTCATAAATATCTTTTGCCTATAATGTAATATTTAAAATGTGTATTTGTGTTCATTTTACTTCTTTATTTTACCTGGTTCTCCTTTTATTCTGACATTTTCACTTTGAGATACTTATAAAATCATTAAGATTAGCAAAAAAAAACAGTATTCAATTAGGAGTAGGATGAAAATATTAAACATTTATTACAAACAAAAACATCGTCACATCAGTCAAGTTACGGCTGGTACAGGAGAACAGCGACTGCCGATCCGGAAGCCACGGGCCAAATCTCACGTACACCAACTGTCTATTCCAAGTCATGTGCGTAATGCTGCTAACGGTGAAGATAAACATCGTGAAGAAACCGACATGTACTTAGAATTTTTTGAGGTCATGTAACCAACCCGCACTGGGGCAGCGTGGTGGATTATAGCATTGACTCTCTTGCGAGAGTAGTCCCAGCAGTGGGACGTGAATGATTACGTGATGATAAACAACACGCCCATTACAGCCAAGTGTCATGAAGCTATTTTACTATGAAGAGTCAGAATTACTGCCTAGCACCGTACAGCACCCGTCAACCAGAAATAACAAAAAACATATAGGTAGTTATCCTATGAATTCTATGGAACAGTTAACCTTCAAGCTGGAACAAAGTAACGTTTGCACAGTTTTGATTTTACTGGAAAAAGTAATACCTTCCCAGACAGATTTTTCAAGAAGTCCTACCGCTACGAAACCTAAAAGTGTATTTAAGAAATTGTTATCCCATAATTGTTTTGTTTTTGTCTATCTTGTTGCAGACGTCAGTATTGATGGAATTAAGAGATTTAACTTTCATCATATGCTTTCATTCGGTTATCATAGTGGGTGTCCTTATAGTTTGTCAAAGTTTGAATATAACCAGCTAAAGGTTTCAGTTACAAAGTTAAATAATTTGCTGACAGGTAAGTTTACAAGCCTTCGCCCGTAGTACATAATATATGCCTAAAGACTTCAGGCCCGTGCACAAAATTGATGGGTCATTTGAACCACCAGGCCTATGTAGAAAGATAGATATAAAATAATAAGATTCAGCACTATACCGTCATTCGTAAGTTGTCCAACCGAGCGCAGGTGAAGAGTGGTCGTTGTAACCTTCGATCTTTTCTTCTTGTCGCATGATTTTTGTACGGCATTGCGGAATAATGGATTATAAGAGGTATTGAAACTATATGGAACCAAAAGATCTAAAATTTGGAACACTGTTAGATTATAAACTGTTATAGCATTTATACCTACTTTTCATCCCGGGGTAAAAAGATGGGAACGGGAACTACGCGAGTATAATCGCGGGGCGTTGTTAGTCTATACTAATATTATAATAGATGTAAAAGTAACTGTGTCTCTCGGGTTACCTGTTATGCTTTAACTACTAAACTACTGAACTGATTTAGATGAAATCGTCAATTTTTTATCACAGAAAAAGGGTTGAAAGTTAATATAGAATTTCATCATTGTTGAAGATTAATTTTAAAACATGAAATTTTAGCTAATAGACACTGGATATTCATCATAATATCGTATCGTATAGGTACCTGTTTAATTTAAACGGTATTTAATTACAAACACATGCCAGAAATACTCGCAAAACTATATACTAGCAACAACCCGCGGTTTGATGTATCTCCTGTTTCCGTTATTTTCCTGTTATAAAAAGTAGTTTATGTGCTAAGTCAGACTATGCTCTGTGTTCCACTTCTCGACGCGATCCGTTCAGCCCTTGCGACGTAGGATAAAGATAGAACAATTCTATAAAGAATTTAAACGTAGAGTGCCGGCTATTTGTATTCAAATACTTTAAATACAAGAAAAATTGGAGAATCACTTATCAGCTCAAGAAGAAGGATATTAATGTTTTCATTAATAGACTTGTGCAATTTAAGGAAAACTATATCTCTTGGAACAATATCACTGTTGACCAGTGATTTTGTTTTTACAGATACCGAGGAAGTTAGATGTGGAAGAAATTTAGTTCGCATTGTGACCACAAAACCGATAAGGATCAGCATATTGTCAACTAAATTAGCTGGAACTTCCTTTATACCGATGATATTTGGGTTGACTATATCCAATGTTATAATTTTACTTCAATGTCATAGCATAGTTTAATAATAAATAATTTATGTGTGTGTGTGTTTTCTTGTTTTTAAATGAAAATTTATTTAATAGTGGCGTTGGGCATTCTTTAAGATGTGAAAAACAATTTAACTTGTGACTTTGTAACTGATGCCGATACTGTTATTTATAACTTATAACCATTTACTTAAAATATTATTATTATGCACAAGCAGCGCCCGCGGTTTTACTCGTTTAGTTCCCGTTCCCGTTATTTTCCGGGATCAAAAGCACAGCAAGTAAAAGTATAGTTCTTCCAGACTATAATTTATTTGTGTTCCGAATTTCAACCCGATCCGTTCATACGTAACGACGTGATTGAGCAATAAACATCAAAACATTGTATTTTTTTATAATTAGCTAACTGACCCGGTGAACTTCGTACCACCATGTGTGTTTCGTCTACATTTTCTAAACTTTCTGCTGTACAAATCTTGTCCCGACAATAACAAATACATAAAACAAAGAATCATCCTATTTGGTGCAGTCCTTCAAAAGTTATGAGCGTACATACATTTCGAAGATCCATTTTTACGGTTCCGGAAAACGTACTAACTGATTCCGTAAAACGTACTAACTATGGGTTCGTCATGTCTGTCTGTCTGTCCATCCGTATGTCACAACCACTTTTTTCGAAACTATAAGAACTATACTGTTGAAACTTGGTAAGAGATGTATTCTGTGAACCGCATTAAGTAAGTGTTTTATTAATAACAGTCATATTTATTTCAACGTATATAAGCATTTAAAAGCAAATGAATGGTTGTTCTATAAATTTTGTAGTTTCAAGCTGGACGGGGATGAAATGGGGGTTCAAATGGGGGTTTAAAGTTTTATGTGGCAACGCAACGGTGCGGTTTCTTTACAATGTAAATTATATTTTGGATAAAATATGATGCATTAGAGAAATTTGTATTAAATTTATTAAAAATAAGGATTTAAAAAGCCTCTTTGTCCGAATAATAAAACAGATGCTTTTTTGTAAAATAGATAAGTATACGTGTTGATTTAAGTGTTGATTGATATCAGACTAAAGAATGAGAGAAAATTGTTAAAATTTGACATGGAAACGTTACCGACACACTTAAACGAAACTGTAATTTTCCGAGGGCAACAATTAGTTACTTACTCAACTAAAGTATATCTTCATAATAAAGTATACTTACTAAAGTATATCATCACCAGTTGCAAGACGTCCACTGTTGGACATAGGCCTCCCCCCTTTATTTCCACAGCGAACGGTCCTGCGCAACCTGCAACCAGCGGTTTCCAGCGACCTTTGTGAGGTCATCTATCCATCTAGTGGGAGGCCGTCTAACACTGCGTCTTCCGGTTCGTGGTCGCCACTCGAGAACCTTTCTTCCCCATCGGTTGTCAGTTCTGCGAGCGATGTGGCCTGCCCATTGCGACTTCAGCTTAGCTACTCTTCGAGCTATGTTGGCTACTTTCGTTTTTTTGCGAATATCCTCATTACGGATTCTGTCGCGCAAAGAGACTCCGAGCAACGCTCTCTCCATAGCTCGCTGTGTGACTTTGAGCTTTGTTATGAGGCCCACAGTTAAGGACCACGTCTCAGTTCCATAAGTCATCACTGGCAACACGCACTGATTGAAGACTTTCGTCTTCAAGCATTGGGGTATTTTGGACTCCAAGATTTGCCTTAGTTTCCCGAACGCTGCCTGATCCGAGTTGGATCCTTCGCTGGACCTCTTTGTCGAAGTTGGATCTACCTAATTGGATCTTTTGACCCAGGTAGACGTATTTGTCAACAACTTCGAGTGTGGTATTCCCAACAATAACCGGTACAGGTGAGACATGAACATTTGACATGACCTTTGACTTGTCCATATTCATCCTCAAACCTACCTGTTGGGATACTCTACTGAGGTCTCTGAGCATAGCACCGAGGTCCTCCATTTTACAAAAAAGCATCTGTTTTATTATTAGGACAAAGAGGCTTTTTAAATCCTTATTTTTAATAACTTTAATACAAATTTCTCTAATGCATCATATTTTATCCAAAATATATTTTACATTGTAAAGAAACCGCACCGTTGCGTTGCCACATAAAACTTTCAACCCCCATTTGAACCCCCATTTCATCCCCGTCCAGCTTGAAATTACAAAATTTATAGAACAACCATTCATTTGCTTTTAAATGCTTATATACGTTGAAATAAATATGTTATTAATAAAACACTTACTTAATGCGGTTCACAGAATACATCTCTTACCAAGTTTCAACAGTATAGTTCTTATAGTTTCGAAAAAAGTGGTTGTGACATACGGATGGACAGACAGACAGATATGACGAACCCATAAGGGTTCAGTTAGTACGTTTTACGGAACCGGAAAAATGGAGCTTCGAAATGTATGTACGCTCATAACTTTTGAAGGACTGCACCAAATAGGATGATTCTTTGTTTTATGTATTTGTTAGTGTCGGGACAAGATTAGTACAGCAGAAAGTTAAGAAAATGTAGACGAAACACACATGGTGGTACAAAGTTCACTGGGTCAGTTAGTTTATTATAAAAAAATACAATGTTTTGATGTTTATTGCTCAATCACGTCGTTACGTATGAACGGATCGGGTTGAAATTCGGAACACAAATAAATTATAGTCTGGAAGAACTATACTTTTACTTGCTGTGCTTTTGATCCCGGAAAATAACGGGAACGGGAACTAAATGAGTAAAACCGCGGGCGCTGCTTGTGCATAATAATAATATTTTAAGTAAATGGTTATAAGTTATAAATAACAGTATCGGCATCAGTTACAAAGTCACAAGTTAAATTGTTTTTCACATCTTAAAGAATGCCCAACGCCACTATTAAATAAATTTTCATTTAAAAACAAGAAAACACACACACACATAAATTATTTATTATTAAACTATGTTATGACATTGAAGTAAAATTATAACATTGGATATAGTCAACCCAAATATCATCGGTATAAAGGAAGTTCCAGCTAATTTAGTTGACAATATGCTGATCCTTATCGGTTTTGTGGTCACAATGCGAACTAAATTTCTTCCACATCTGACTTCCTCGGTATCTGTAAAAACAAAATCACTGGTCAACAGTGGTATTGTTCCAAGAGATTTAGTTTTCCTTAAATTGCACAGTTCTATTAATGAAAACATTAATATCCTTCTTCTTGAGCTGAGAAGTGATTCTCCAATTTTTCTTGTATTTAAAGTATTTGAATACAAATAGCCGGCACTCTACGTTTAAATTCTTTATAGAATTGTTCTATCTTTATCCTACGTCGCAAGGGCTGAACGGATCGCGTCGAGAAGTGGAACACAGAGCATAGTCTGACATAGCACATAAACTACTTTTTATAACAGGAAAATAACGGAAACAGGAGATACATCAAACCGCTGGTTCTTGCTAGTATATATTTTATGCGAGTATTTCTGGCATGTGTTTGTAATTAAATACCGTTTCATTAAACAGGTACCTATACGATACGACATTATGATGGATATCCAGTGTCTATTAGCTAAAATTTCATGTTTTAAAATTAATCTTCAACAATGATGAAATTCTATTATTAACTTTCATCCCTCATTTTCGCATCTTCGTCCCTTTATTTTCTGTGATAAAAAATAGACGATTTACGAGACGCCCGGGCGGGGCGTCAAAATTCAATTAGCGAAGAAGAGGTGCCCAACAAACCTCTACGACATGGTTAACTCTTACCTCAGCGGCCGTAAAATCAAGGTCAACTATGCAAGAGCAGTCTATGAGAAGGAAACAACCAAGGGATGTGTCCAAGGATCCATCTGTGGACCAACCTTTTGGAATGTGATCCTAGACTCGTTACTGCAAATGCTAGAAGCCGAGGGAGTATACTGTCAAGCATTCGCGGATGACGTCGTTCTCGTATTTACAGGCAGCCCGACCATTATCGAACAGCAACCGAGCAGGGCGCTGAGCATGACAGTGGAATGGGGTAAAATCAACAAACTCAACTTTGCAGCGCATAAAACCAACGCAATGCTTTTCACAAAAAAGTTGAAGTACGACCTCCAAACATAGTCATGTCAGGCATCCGGCTTGATCTGGTCGAGGAAGTCAAACTGCTAGGCCTACTGATCGACCGACGGCTCAACTTTAAAGCACATGTGACCGCCCAATGTAAAAAAGTGGCGAGCATTTATAGACAACTAGCATGTGCAGCGAAGGTGACCTGGAGATTAAATGGCGAAATCACGAGAACTATCCACGTCGCAGTGGTGGAACCTATCATCATGTATGCCTCAAGTGCATGGGCGCAAGCGGCAGACCTCGAGGAAAACAAGTCTTACTTGAACGCTATCCAAAGAGGCTTTGCCCAGAAAATCTGTAAGTCGTATGTTTCTCTGAAATCAGCACTCGCGCTTTCTGGTCTGCTCCCCCTAGATCTGAGAATACAGGAAGCAGCAAATTTGTACGGAGTAAAAAAAAACCTCTCCCAAGACTACCTCCCACCAGAAATGGAACTCGAACGGAACGTTAACTACCTGTACCAACCCCATCCGTCCTCGCAGGTATCCGTAAAGTACGAGCTCCTAGAAGACACCTCCAATCTTTCAGAAGGACCTCAAATCTATACTGATGGCAGTAAAATTGAAGGTAAAGTTGGAGCTGCTCTAACATGGGGGGAGAATGGCAGAGAGGTGAAGAACTCGACCTTCAAGGTCCACTCCGAATGCTCAGTCTTTCAATCGGAACTTTATGCTCTTTACCGGGCAACTCAAATGGCGTTAGAGAGCATAGACCCAGAAGTCAATGTCCTGAGTGACTCCCGATCTTCACTCGAACTGCTAAGTAACCCAAAAACGAGTCACCCTTTGGAAAAGTGCGTAAAGGAAAACATTGGAAAGATAAATGCTGAAGGGAAACCTCTTCGTTTTTTCTGGGTGAGAGCGCATGTTGGCACCGTCGGCAACGAAAGAGCCGACGAACTGGCCAAATCGGCGGCGCTCACGTTGTCACCCAGGGACTACGAGGGGATCCCCTTGTCCTACGTCAAACGTAAAATCCGCGAAGAATCGGTCAAGAAATGGCAGGATCGATATGAGACCTCGGAAACCGGAAAAGTCTCCCAGACGTTTCTCCCCGATATAGCAAACGCATATCGGGTGATGAGAACCACGAAATCTGACTCCCTTCCAGGTACAAGCGTTGACGGAACATGGAGGAATAGCAGAATACCTGTACAGATTTAAGCTAAAGAGCAGTCCTGCATGCGAGTGTGACCCCGACCAACCCGAAACGTTCTGCCACGTGCTAGTCGATTGTCCCCGATTCATGGCCGCAAGACATGAGCTGGAATCTATGATCGACAGAAGGCTTGTTAATGACGGATCTCCATAACATCTTAGCAGATCCAGATTACAGAACACGGCTCCTGTCCTTCATTTCGCATAGCGGCCAAGATAAACTCCACTAATTCAAATACGCGCCCCCCTTCGCCACCACATCCTGCCCGCTGTCCGTGGACGCCGCGTTGAATGCGGTTACCGCCCAACATAACTCCTCGAAGAGCATTTCCGTCAAACAACTACTGGAGAACGCAGACCGAGAAGAGGCAGGGATCCGTATCCGCGGAGTGGCTCTCTTCATGGTCAGCAACAAAGAAAGATTCGGAGTAAGCTTTTGCTTCGCCTGGGAACGGGAACGAGCCCATTTGTCGCCTGAATTGTCTTGCCTGCTCAATGGAAGTACCGCAAAAGTCACAATGAAGCGGAAAACCTACGACGCTATGCCGGTGTGCGAGGTAGACGGCCACCGATTTCGGTTGGTGCGATCGAAAAACAAAACGATTGACGCCTTTCACACAGGCAAGTGCACTGCTCGCATATCTGAGCAGAAACGCGGGTGAAACACCCCGGGTGATAAGCGTGGATGCGATGGCAATCGAATATTCAAGAGCGAGAGTCGCAGACCGGCTGGGTTGCATTGAGGCCTCTAAACATCATAAGGTTGTCGTATACGAAGATAGGGGAGAAAATCTGAGTTTCCTCAGAGCCCCTTCGCACGACCAAACAAATGCAACTGACAGCTGGGGACATCCTGTTCCTAGTTCGACTGTCCAAACCGGCTCCTAAAGAGTACAGTAGAGGGCAGCCGCGGAAAAAGCCGCAGCCAATCAAAGCGGCAGCCGAGGAACCAACACGGCTTTCGTGACTGCCTTCAACGCAGCAGCAAGGAGCATACTCCTAATCTCATCCCATTCATCACACCCCTTGACTACAAAGACCCCCAAAGCAGCTTCTTAGCAACAAATGAGCCGAACGAGAGCACATATGGGTCAGTTTGAACCGCCCCGCTATGTCACGGCTTCGGAGCCGCGGAGCCATGCTCGTAGCGCCTTCATCGAATTCATAGCCACACTGAGCGTGACAAGACAAATCAACCTTAAGACCTGCGAAAACATCATGCAGTCCTATATATAGGCTAGGAAGTGAAAGCCTCTTAAAGGCGAAACTCGAGGAGGGCGAAGCAGTCATTTACAATAATGTCACTTCCCGGGTCATCAAGGGAACCATGACAGGACAGTATAAGGCAGCTTACAGTGCAGAAAATGGTTTCATGGCACTGAACGAGATAGAGACAGAGCGCGCTGGAGTACCTGTTTATGCGACACCACAAAACGACCCAGTTGTAGTTACTGCCCGGTGCACCCAGATTATGCTGGACGATAAGATCCTAGAGATTGCTAAGACCATCGAAGGGAACTCAAACGTCAAAGCTGGTTGGGAAAACTGGGAGGTACCGAGAATACAGTGGGTCAACGGAGTTCCAGGATGTGGAAAGACAACATGGGTGATTATATACTTTGACGTTGACAAGGATGTCATCATCGCCACAACAACACTGAGGCAGCAAAAGATCTAAGAGAAAAGCTATCGCACCTTATCGGAAACTTGGTTAAAACCAGAGTGCGAACCATGGCTTCTGTTCTGGTAAATGGGTTTGGTAGAGAAAGTTTCAGTTGCCTCATGGTGGACAAAGCTCACATGAACTATTTTGGAGTCATTGTGATGGCTTCAAGGCTGTTTGGTGTTGGTGAAATTGTCCTCAGCGGAGACGTCAATCAGTTGCCTTACATTGACAGGGAAATTCTCTTCGAAATGAGGTATCACCGCCCGAACCTGGTAACAAAGATCAGCCACGAGTTGCTCTGCACACATCGAAACCCAATGGACGTCGCATATGCGCTGAGGAAAATATACTCCGGTATGTACTCCTCAGCACCCTGTATAAAGTCCCTAGAGCAGAGAAGGTATAAGGGAGCGCAAATACCCAAGACCCTACCAAACACCCTCTTTTTAGTTCACACTCAAGAGGAGAAAGAGACTAACAACGCCCCGCGATTTTACCCGCGTAGTTCCCGTTCCCATCTTTTTACCCCGGGATGAAAAGTAGGTATAAATGCTATAACAGTTTATAATCTTACAGTGTTCCAAATTTCAGCTCTTTGGTTCCATAGAGTTTCAATGCCTCTTATAATCCATTATTCCGCAATGCCGTACAAAAATCATGCGACGAGAAGAAAAGATCGAGGGTTGCAACGCCCTAGTTTCACCTGCGCTCAGTTGGACGGCTTACAAATGACGGTATAGTGCTGAATCTTATTATTTTATATCTATCTTTCTACATAGGCTTGGTGGTTCAAATGACCCATCAATTTTGTGCACGGGCCTGAAGTCTTTAGGTATATATTATGTACTACGGGCGAAGGCTTGTAAACTTACCTGTTAGCAAATTATGTAACTTTATAACTGAGACCTTTAGCTGATTATATTCATTAAGTAAACGTTGACAAACTATAAGGACACCCACTATGATAACCGAATGAAAGCATATGATGAAAGTTAAATCCCTTAGTTCCATCAATACTGACGTCTGCAACAAGATAGACAAAAACAAAACAATTATGGGATTACAATTTCTTAAATACACTTTTAGGTTTCGTAGCGGTAGGACTTCTTGAAAAATCTGTCTGGGAAGGTATTACTTTTGCCAGTAAAATAAAAACTGTGCAAACGTTACTTTGTTCCAGCTTGAAGGGTAACTGTTCCATAGAATTCATAGGATAACGACATGTTTTTTTTATTTCTGGTTGATGATATTCAAGGTGGAACCTTGATTATGTTTGGGGCCCCTAATATCGCGGGCCGGGCCTCTTCGCTGCGTATAGGAAGAAAAAAAGCATAAAATATCTTTTTCATCCCACCAGCTCGGAAAGAGTACTTTTGCTCCTCGATATCAGGGCGCAAAAGTCGTTTTTACCCTCTAGAGGTTAAAGTAAATTTGAATTTAGAACATCGTGTGTACTGAGGTTTTGAATTCAAAACATAATTTAACCTATTTATTTCTACCTCCTTGGTGCCGAATTCATCATACATTTATTTTTAATTTGTTAAAAACTCATAATCGGAACCTCTTTGGTGTACTTTTTTTTAAATGCTTTGCGCGCAATTTTCTTTTCACGTATGGAGGATAGAGGTAAAGAATATTATTTCAAATGGCAAAACATTTTGAAATGCTATGAATTAATCAATTGTAATCGAATTGAAGTATGCCGAGTTGCCGAGTTAAATAATTAAATATTATTGACTACTAAAATAGTAACTAATAGATAATTTCAACTACTTGTGTAGTACAAAATAATGTAGTAAATATAACATCAAATAAATAATTACTATTTTGGGAAAACATGTAGGTACAATATATTTTGAAGTCAAAACTTCTTTTGGCGCGCCAAAGACAGATTTTTCGTGGGCTGTCAATTTAATTCTAGCGTCACACTCGGGAATGATAAGAAATCTTCGGGTAAACTCGGGACCATAGCCCATGGCCATCTAGAAATGCCTCAGCCTTTCCCATTGGCCATTTAAAAATGTGTCAGCATTTCTAGATGGCCATGCTCATAGCCACGCCCTCCGGTTTCACACGCGTAGTTTCCAAAGTAAAAATCAAATTCTGAGTTATAAGTTACCACTTCTATCGGCAGTGCCTATGACTGCCAATATTTTTCTTTCATGAATTCTGAATAGTACGTTTATTAATTTCCTTTAAAATGTACCCTGATGCAAATTTAGCGCTACTAAAATTTAATGCATTTGGGCGGACACTTTTTCATGTACACATGAAACTCCTTACCTCAATCGGTCAACTCTCCATATTTTCACGTCATATTGTTACTGTTAAAACCATGGCTAAATAAACTTAAGTTTAAAACTTATTAAATTGAATACAAGTGAATAACCGAAATACCATAATAATAAGTGATTCTAGCGACCAAGAAGTTTATTTAACGCCAACAGAATCGACTGAAACTGAAAATGCGCAAAGCGTTTAGTAATTTCCTCGCTAGGGGGGGATGAAAAATTACGTGTTACACTCGAGTGCAAAGATTTTTCACCTTGTGCCCTTTTGATTCCCTTGCTACGCTCAGGATTCTAACTTTTGAATCCCTCGCTACGCTCGTGATTCAACTTTAGAATCCTTCGCTTGCTCGGTCATCAAAATTGAGCACGCGGTTAAAAAGCCACTTTGCACTCTTGTACAACAAATAACTATTCCTTCCCATATTTTACTACTTACACTTTTCAAGATCAAAACGGAAACCAGCTGATATGCCAAAAAGATATAAGTGAGAGTACTAATTGTCAAAGAATACATTATCTGAAAACAAAGAGATTTAAAGTTAGAAAAGCTCAACAAATTAATAATACAAATCATAATTAAAGTAATGGGTAATTAAAGTATTTTTTAAAACAAGCCATTTTAAATGTTTTGTCTACAATGTTTATCATGAGCATGAACAATGTTTATGCATATAAAGGATCAATAGGTCGCCATTTTGTTTTTTATTTTGTTTTTTTTTTACGTGAAGGTAATGCATTTACGCATCCCTTTCCGTCTGGGGGAGACAATCGGGTTACAACGGACTCAACCAATGAGTGGTATTCCTACTAACTTTTTTTTTAAGAGTGACGAGACCAGTAGGACATTTACCTGATGGTAAGCAACATGCCTACCACATAACAGCACAGTGTGACACGCAGCTATTGGAATAGGAAGAGTCCAAATCATTACCTAGCACTGCACTGCACTGCGCTCGTCACCCAGAGATCTAAGATGTTATATCTCTAAGCCCTGTTATTTCACTGGAAACATTGCCCTTCAAACCGGAACACAGTAATGTTTGCACATTACTGCTTGGCGGTAGAATAACTGGTAAAGGTACTTCCCCACGCGGACTCTGCTAAGAGTCCTCTACCACTACAAAAAAACCTCACTAAAACCTCAACGTAGCCACTTTTGCCGCTTATGACGGAAACATGGAAGTAGGTACTCTCGCAATCTTCCGCGAAATAATTTTGGACCGTCCGCCATATTGGATTTAGAATAACATCGCTTGGGTTGTCTACATGTCACAACAAAACGTGCAGAAAATAACTTGTTTTTTTTTATTGATATGTAGATAAAGTGTTTTTTTTTAATGTTAACAAAAACAAACATTGCAAGTTTTATAAGTACTAGTATACAATTGGGCTGCCAAACTTACTTGATTTGAGAAACAGTGTGTGAGACAGTCACTGTTTTCTGCCAAACTCATGTATATTTTTGTCCAAATTCTTAAATCACTGATCTCTCCCGAGTTTTGTCTCTTAATTTTTATGTGATATTGGCTTATAATATGTTCTTTGAGACATTTAATTTGATTTGTCAGAATTGTTGTAAATACACAAAATGATAAATGTTCAGTTAAATATCTTCCTTCTGTTAGAACATCGTAAAACGTTACAATAGATAAACTAACTCGCGTCAGTACAGTTATGTTAGTGATTTTACCTAATAAATAAAATATGCCATTATATACCGAGATTGGCACCCGGGCAGTTACATAAACAGCCAAGAGGCAAATTGTTACTATTTTCAGTTTTTTCAATGACCTTGCGTATGTTTCCTCATTCGTAAATCGATATTTATTTGTGTTGTGTAAAAATATCTCGAAATGGCGTCTGTTATACATAGCCTGGTAGATTATCATAGTACCGTTAATAAAAATCATAATTTGAAGCAATCCCATTTCCATAAGAATGTCAGTTTTCAATGCAGCGATTGATAATCCAAGATGAATATTGTTGAGCACACATCCCGTGCATAAAAGAGACTCTACAATTATACGGATGACTACTAGGCGCTTCGTTCGATTTGTTAACAAACAATAATTTCTATAAACACAAATGCAATTCTCAAGTGTTAATATTAACTTTATTACTGGAATTTTCAACATTTTTGACGGATTTCAAAAAAAAAGAGGAGGTTTTCAATTCCACAATTTTTTTTAATGTTCGTTAGTTACCTCAGAACTTTCGACTGGGTGAAACGATTTTATTGTATATTTTATTTGAAATTTGGTGCGTTTTGTTTTATATCTACATACTACATTTTATCGAATTCAGTTGAGACATTTTTATAATACCAACATATATTATATGAAAAAACGTTGATGATATTAAATTTTAGTAAATTGTTTCGTATTTCAGACAAACATATTTTGATTTATGTGTCGTTTAATTTGGATTTTATTATCATCGATCTTTTTAGAGCATTATTTCGTGTTAGTATACTATGTTAGGTATTATTGATGTGTGTAATAGGACGTTTTCCTTGTTTAGGTTTAGTTATTAGACGTAATATATAATTCAAATTATTTTTGTTTTTGTAATGGCGATAGAACTTGTTATGGTTAAGCTGCTTATTGCTCAAACAACCATTAGATACTATGAAACAATTTCAATTATTTGTTGCCCTTTTGTTGGCTTAATATGCGTGTAATCTTTTATCATTATTTGTGTTAGACAAACACATTTGCCTTTTATTTACCTAATCACATTACAGATAACTTCAAACTGAAGTAACTTCAATTGTTTATTCATTTATGAAATGTTTCTTCGTTTCGTTCAATTTCAAAATTAAACTCACAAACTCAACTTATTTGATTAATATTATTAAAAACAAACAACATCAGGTAGGCCAATTTAACGCACTTTACTAATGACACACTGAGTTCTACTTTTACTATTTGCTAGTTTCTATGTCGCTTAAAACTCAACCAAACGTTTTTGATTGCGGTTTTAAGCCACATTCTAAATTTTAGGTCAATCAAAAACGTTATTATAAAATATTAGGCCAATTGTCCACGTAACCGCACGTCATACCCACGCTTCCGTCAGTTGACGATTTATAAAAAACAAATTACTATGGGAAAACATTTTTTTTAATTTTTTTACTTAATTTACTCAACTTACGAATTAGTTTTAAAGATAGAACCAATCACCCTTTTAAATAGTCGTTAGGTCGTTATCTTTTAATGTTGTGCTAAACATTAAAAGGGGTTTTAACAACAATTTATTATTAGTCGTGGTGCCTCAGCGGCGATAATATCGGATTTCATAAACGTGAGATTGTAAGATCAAAACCCCTCTGCACCTCTTGATCAAGTATTTTTCCATTTGAAAATGTACAATTACTGTAAGTACTGAATTAGGCAGTGAAAGAAAACATCATGAACAAACCCGACATGTTCTAAGAAACAACCAGGCAAGCCAAGTAAATGGAATATTAATGTGATCTATCACAACTTCATTACTTTTTAAAATAATGTATGGATAATTGATGAATAATATATGGTCGGTCCAGTACGGCTCGAGTTTCAGCCGCATTTGGCGGTCTTTTTCAAGTAATAGACCCGCGTGCAACCTCCTCTCGTTTGGAACATCAGACCGAAAAAAGCGTTCAGTCAGTATAAAAAAAGAATTCGCGTGCGTGCACTCTTCATAAAAAGGGTCGGGAGATACGGTTGAAACTCAACTTGGACTGAACGAGTTATAATATCGGTGACCAATTCATAAAAAAATGTGTAACAATTACTTTAGATTTCATAGTAAAACATGGGTTACCAGGAGTACCAACACAATAATTATTCATTACGACGTATACTTTATACCTTTGAACATGGTGCGTAAATCTTCGTCAAAATTTAGGGAAACTGTCCACCACCGTCCATATTGTAACCTCGGTAAATATCGTAATTGATTTTACTAGCTGTGTCGAGGAACAAAAGTAGTGACACGCCGGAAGTGAAAACTTGAAGAATTATTACGTACATGCATAATAATAATGGACTAAGAGCCCGAGAACACCAACCTGACCTTCGTTATATTAACCACGCTGAAAGTTTGTCAGCGCGTTCTCTCAACATAGGTAAGAACTACGGCACATTATGAAGTTTGGGCCATTCTGTGGCTTCGGGAGATAAACAAAGTAGTGCATGTGTACTTATGAAAATTCTATCTAAATTTGTCAAATTATGAAGTCAGATATTTTGGTATTCCTTCAGAATGTTATTCAAAATCACATCATTAATTGTCAGACACCTAACATCGTGGAAACCACTTGCACAGACACCATTAAAATTCTTGAAGTTAGAACTCTACTTACGTTATAGTATATGAGCTAATTTTATACATAATACTTGGGTAATAATTAGCAGCCTAATTATCATAAGCAGCCTACTAAAAGTTCCCACTTCTGGGCCTCGAGTCCTACTCTTCTAATAAAAAAATGCCGCAACCACAAAAAAAAAATGGCACTCCAAGAATGAGACGAAGCTCGAGACTCCATCAAACCGGCCGCTATCCTCATCAAACCATTCTTGTCGTATCCCGTCATTCTTGGCTTCCCCCCTTATCTGGATGATATTTCTAGTATTACTAATCTACTAATGAAGCATTTGATACCAATATTAAGCGATAATACCACCATAATACCAATTAAGATCATATTATAGCTTGACAATTTTAAAACGATATTTCACACAACTTTACTACCTTCTGCCAAATCCAGGATCATGCAAACTTCATAATGGTCCGTCGTTCTTATTTATATCGGGAGTATGCGCTGGCTTACCTACTTTCAGCTTTGATAAAATAACGAAGGTCTGGGGTTCACGGGCTCTCGTTCTATAATAGGTATGTAATACTTTGAGTATATAATAGTTAGTCTGAGCTACATAAATATAATAGTTATAAACAGTGGTGTCGGTAACAGGTACACTGTCAAGAGTTAAATTGTTTTTTCACATCTCAAAAAGTGCCAAGACAACTAAATAAGTTTTCCTTTAGAAAAAAAAAATTGGCAGTCATAGGAACTGCCGATAGAAGTGAAAACTTATAACACAGAATTTCATAGCTTTGGAAACTAAACGGGTGTAACCGGTAGGCGTGGCCTGTTCGTCATGACATGGCCATCTAGAAATGCGTCAGCATTTCCCATTGGCTGATGCATTTCTAGATGGCCAATGGCGATGGTCCCGAGTTTACCCGAAGATTTCTTATTATACCCGAGCGTGATGGTAGAATTCAATTCGCACCCCACGAAAATTCTGTCTAGGTCTAAAGAAGTTTTCACTTCAATAAAAAATTACTTATGTCCGTAAATTATTAAATTTTATACTATGTTATGAAATTGAAGTAAAATTATAACATTGGATATAGTCAACCCGAATATCATTGGTATGTAGGGAGTTCCAGCTGATTTAGTTGACAATATGCTGATCCTTATCGGTTTTGTAATAACAATGCGAACTAAGCTTCTTCCACACCTGACTTCCTCGGTTTCTGTAAAAGCAAAATAGTCAATAGAGATATGTTTGCCTTCAGATAAATTCAGTCTAGTGAAGTCTAGTCAACAAGTACTTTTTAAATCGTAATTTTTTCGAATTCTAACATTATGATTTACGTGTCATTCGATTCGGAATGGCATCTAAATAGTTTCTGAGAAAATGCTAAGCTCGCTCGCAAAAATTACAATAGTTCTAAACCATTAAGTAATCGAAAGTAAACAAGGGGTTTCGTTATTTGTCAAAATTTCAAAAAACTATACGACATACCTAATTTCATTTCAAAAAGAAAAGAAGATTTCCTATAAATAGTCCTGACTCCCAGAACTGTATCTATCTCCAATCTCTCTCCAATATTTATAATTTTCCCAGAGGATTAAAAATACGCCCGAAAACGGAATTTAACAATGTTTTATTTATTTTTCTAACGGGAATAAGACCTTATTTTAAAAACAATATTATGAAGTTTATTTTAGTAGTGGTAGGACTCTTAGCAGAGTCCGCCTGGGAAAGTACCACACCTTTACCAGTTATTCTACCGCCAAGCAGTAATGTGCAAACATTACTCTGTTCCGGTTTGAAGGGCAATGTTTCCAGAGAAATTACAGGGCTTAAGAGACATAAAATCTTAGATCTCTGGGTGACGAGGGCAGTGCAGTGCCAGGTAATGATTAGGACTCTTCATGTTCCAATAACTGCGTGTTACTGTGCTGTTATGTGGCAGGCATGTTGCTTATCATCAGGCAAATGTCCTGCTCGTCTCGTCACACTTTATTTAAAAAATGAATGAAAAGAAAAAAATCCCAGATTAATAAATAGTTTAACAATTGACATGGGCGTGATTTGCGCAGCCAGAGTACCGGTTCCTTTCGTCGAGCTTGTTTTTATTTAGGTACTCTTTTATTTTTATAATTATTATTATTAACTATTTTATTTCTATTGGCTAAGTATAGAATAGTAGGTAGTTACCTACTATGTAAAATAGTGATTTTTCCGATATTTATGGATTTTTTTGTGAGTGTTCAAGTGATCAATTAGATTGACACATTTTTGTATTGTATGTACTGTACTAAGCCCTAAGATTTTCAATGAATAGACGTGAAAATGAAACTGTTGAGTTAAATATTTTCGGCTATAAAAACACGCCCACCTAAAGCGTGTTTTTTTAGCTAAGAAAACAAAGAGGTTACGTTGTTTTATCTGTATGTGTTTTTTATGTGTGTCTTTGTATAATTCCGTCGAGCCGTGGTGGCACAGTGGCGAGGGGGTTCGATTTGGCTACCTAGTCGTAGGTCAGTTTCTAGAGTATTTTATCAACTGTACATGTATTAGTTTGTCATTACTACGTGTGGAGACGGCAATTAAGTGGAAATTTATGTAATTAAGAATATACTATGTATGTAAACTTACCTGTTAGCATAATATTTAACTTCATAACTGAAACCTTTAGCCGGTCATATTCATTAAGTAGACGTTGACAAACTATGAGGATACACACAATGATAATTGAATGAAATAGTATGATGAACGTTAAATCGTTTAGTTCTATCAATAGAGTCTGAAACAAGATAAATATTTAATTATTTTATGCAACAAAAAAGTGTACACTTAATACATAAGTATAAAACGCAAAAAGTTAATATACTTCTTTTCTTTCGTCGTAGGTATTTTATTTTATTCAAAATGGAAAACAAACAGCATTACACAAACAAAAAATGAAGATGAGTAGAAACACTAGGTAATAAATACACTTTTCACTAATAAAATAAACAAAAAGGAAAAAAAAATCTGATAATAGATAGATAGATAGATACACTTTATTGAACACACCAAAATATTTACAATAATTTACAAATTAAAACAGGTTAAACACAAAGTTAGTGCGACAGATGGCGGCCTTATCGCTAATAGCGATCTCTTCCAGGCAACCTTAGGGTGGAAAAAGAAAAGTATGATCTTAACATGCGGGGTGTGCAGATGACATAAATATAATGTATATGTAAATACATACATTGAAATACATCCTACTAAAACACATTTACTTATAAAATACACCAGTACTTATAATTACTATCATATAATACAATAATACATATCTAAAATATATAAACCATTATGTATAAGTAATTTTTTTGATAAGTGATTTTTACGTATCTTGTAGGCAATATCCTTAAAAACAAGGTCCCAATACTCCCAGACACTTTCCGTCGGCCGTTTTGCTTAACAACTCCAAAATAATAATTTAACTACACTTACATTTTCATGCTCCATTTGTAAATATGTTCGTGAAACAACTATTTTGAAGCTTTTTCCAATAAGATAGACCAATCTAAGGGGGCACTCATCCCATAAACTCAACTATGCCTCTATGGGTAAGAGCGCGAGACTGAGTGAGACATTTATTAGGAAATATTGGCTTAAAATTGAGTTTAGGGGATGATTGCCTCCTTAGATTGGTCTATCTTATTGGAAAAAGCTTCAAAATAGTTGTCTGACGAACATAAATATTTACAAACGGAGCATGAGAATTTAAGTGAAGTTAAATTATTATTTTGGAGTTGTTAAGCAAAACGGCCGACGGAAAGTGTCTGGGAGTATAATATTGGGACCTTGTTTTTAAGGATATTTCCTACAACATACGTGAAAATCACTTATTAGAAAATACGTGAAGTAAGTAATGTTTGTATGTACCTTCATTACCCCGTATCTCAAAATTAGCCGTCTAAGCAAGTTAGCGAGTAAGCATGTGTTCTTAGTACTTACTAACTCTACTCAATCGTCCACATTTAATTCATCAGAAAATAGGTGACGTCTGGCAGCTCTGGGATCTTACTTTATTAAGCCTGCGTTTTTTAATAACAAATTCTTACTCTTTTTATTTTATATTAAATTTGTCCTTGGTTATATCAAAGAACCGCCCATACATTGCGATTTTAAAAGTATTATACCTCATCGCTAACAAATCGACGCTTTCGAATTACTAACATTAAAGCTTTGAATAGTGCGAATAAAGAATTAATTGTTCTGCTTTGAAGCAACGTATAATGTGTACAAATATATGAGTGTGTAATCTCAGCAAATGATTTTTTGTAAATTATTTTAAGATTAATAAAATATTCTTAAACCAATCTACTGTAGACCAAATGTTCCGGAAAGTGACTAGTGACAAAAGGGGTATACATTTTTGTGAAAACGTCCATGATCTTGATTTTAATGTGCTGAAATTGCGAAAGTTAAAAAACAATACAGCCATGAAATCCTAGGGTTTCATATTCAGAAAAGCTAAGGATTTCGAAATAACTAGGTAATATAAAAACGAAAAAAGCACAGAAACATACACTTATTATGTATCAATTTAAGAAAAAATAAGTACAAAAACATCGGAATTAATTCACAACTTAACTATTGAAAATAAGATTGTTTTTTTTTATTTCTATAAATGTAGGGTAGTTTTACTATTTACTTCTGTTAGCGGCCGACTCAGACTGGTTTATAACTGACAAAAATGAGCTGCGATAAAAAGCCCGTGGCACAATATATTTTTCATCCCACCAGCTCGGAAAGAGTACTTTTGCTCCTCGATATCAGGGCGCAAAAGTCGTTTTTACCCTCTAGAGGGTAAAGTAAATTTGAATTTAGAACATCGTGTGTACTGAGGTTTTGAATTCAAAACATAATTTAACCTAATTATTTCTACCTCCTTGGTGCCGAATTCATTGTACATTTATTTTTAATTTGTTAAAAACTCATACTCGGAACCTCCTTGGTATACTTTTTTTTAATGCTTTGCGCGCAATTTTCGTTTCACGTATAGAGGATAGAGGTAAAGAATGTTATTTCAAACGGCAGAACATTTTAAAATGCTATGAATTAATCAATTGTAATCGAGTTGATCGTGTTGTGGTGGATTATGGCCTTAACTCTCTCCTTGCGAGAGAAGGCCCCGAGTCCCAGCAGTGGGAACATTTAGTGGGCTGTTGATGATGATGATGAATCGAGTTGAAGTATGCCGAGTTGCCGAGTTAAATAATTAAATATTATTGACTACTAAAATAATAAATAATAGATCATTTCAACTACTTGTGCAGTACAAAATAATGTGGTAAATAATCAAATAAATAATTACTATTTTGAGAAAACATGTAGGTACAATATATTTTGAAGTCAAAACTTCTTTTGGCGCGCCAAAGACAGATTTTTCGTGGGCTGTCAATTGAATTCTAGCGTCACGTTCGGGAATGATAAGAAATCTTCGGGTAAACTCGGGACCATAGCCATTGTCCATCTAGAAATGCCTCAGCCTTTCCCATCGGCCATTTAAAAATGCGTCAGCATTTCTAGATGGCCACGCTCATAGCCACGCCCTCCGGTTTCCACAGAAATCTAAATAATAAGGTACTATTTAGATTTCTGTGCCGGTTTCACACGCGTAGTTTCCAAAGTAAGCAATCAAATTTATGTTGAGTTATAAGTTACCACTTCTATCGGCAGTGCCTATCACTGTCAATTATTTTTTCATGAATTCTTTGGGGTAAGACCGGACGGATTTACGACTAGTTAGCCTAGTTTTGCGATTTATTTATTTTCTGGGCATCAATTCATGTCAGATCGTCAAACTATAGCTACAAGTCTTAATGGATAAACATAGTATAGGCGTGAACTTTGTCTGTTCTGTAGACTTAATAGTTTTTGTTGTATACGTTTTCAAAAACAAACTTTATTTTTTATGATTCAGTTATGATATTTACCAACAAGGGGTAAGTTTGGACTGCAATCCATAGTGACTTCTATTGCTTAGATCGCAGGTGCCATAAAAGGAATCCATCCGGACTTTCCTTTTCTAAAATAAATAATTTGTGGAATTTACGTATTCTTAGCAGACAAAACATTCTACGCGATTTTTTATTTTTACTGTTTTAGACATCCGATGTTACCCCAGAGACAAAAAAGATAGGATTTGGTGGTTCTCAAACTTTGTAATGCTAAAGGGAAAAGATCGGACGCTTTTAACAATTTCCTTGTGTATGTTTTTTTAGAAAAAAGTGTGGTAAGTATGTTCAGTTATTTTTTCTTATTTCATGTTACTTTTTATACCGGTTCTGTTTGTGAATGATTAACTATATTTTAGGATTAATTTATCCTCATAACAAAATCAACACCTACTGATAATGCAATGGATCGATCTCCATAAGTTGAAGATATTTTGGAAATTTGTTTTCGGAGGCATTCCAAATCAATACTGATGACAAAACTGTTTTAAATTTTTTTTTCATGTGTTTGTCTATAAATATGGTGAGCACGTATATTATAAATTTATAAAGTGTGTGTAGCTGATCCGATAAAAAACCCTACAAACTTTGTTTTGCTTAATGTATGTAATGTTGCTTGTATATGCAAATACAATAAAAAAACAATTAATTTCAACACATATTAAATGATTGTACGCAAAGAGTGCATTAATTGATATAAAAATGATAAGACAATATAAAAATAGTCATCATAAGGAAAAACTAGCTGTGCCCTGCATATTCTGGTTTTCGAGATAAATAGTGACAGCTAAATTATGTACCTACAGATATGAACATCCCAAATTTTTTGGCCATACTCATATTAACAATAAAATTATAAAACCTTTGCAATTATAAGCGTGTGTTTCTCGTCATCACAAAAAGCCCGTTTGATTAAATTTTGTTTTTAGGTCATATAACACTTAGAAGGATGAGCATAGGCCACCTTTCATCATAATAGAAAGGTCTCATTTTGGACTACGCGGGAGAAATAGCGAACGAAGCTAGTAAAAGATATAATACGCAGTTCATAGCTTAAATACATTTAATAAGAAAATGCTAAAAAACAAAGGTTTTGAAAGTTTGACAATCACTTTTATTTTATCCACGGGTCAAGATCGGACAACATTCATCCGTTATTTGACTATGAGGTGGAACACCGGATATTTGCGTACGATTACTCTAGGCAGGTTAGGATCACATAAATCTAGATATTATAACATGTAACTTAGTATTCTGACAACATCAATAACGAAATAAGCATAGGTATAATACAAAACACAAACTAAAGTTCAAGGGGAAAGATCGGATATCACAAAAAAACAGAAAATTCTCTTTTTTTCGTAAATTCCGCACTGCACATGTCTGTTTTGCCGGAGCGACAGGCCGAAGATGAGAGTCGCGGGATAATGAAATGGCGCTCTATTTAATGTTGTCAGTGTTTGAAAATGTTGCCAAATGAGATAGATATTTAATTCATACGGTCTTACCCCACCGCCGATCTTACCCCAACGCACCTTACGTTTATTTATTTCCTTTAAAATGTACCATGATGCAAATTTAGCGCTACTATAATTTAATGCATTTGGGCGGACACTTTTTCATGTACACATATGAAACTCCTTACCTCAATCGGTCAACTCTCCGTATTTTCTCGTCGTATTGTTATTGTTTAAACCATGGCTAAATAAAGTTAGGGTGGAGTGCACCAACCCTTGCTTAAACGTCGATTACGTAATCGCCCGATGAAATCCTAATCATGGGTTAAACGGGGGTTACAATATTTACTGTTCACCATGCAAAAATAATCGCCGGTTACAAAACCGACGGTTTATTGAATGAAACCACAGATAATATAAAGAATGTGTAGACATTATATCGCAACTCATTTTAAAAGTCATTAGTCGTTGCGCAGCTAGTGCTACGTAAGTGTCTTTTGTATTTAATGGCATAATAGAGAATACTTATAATTTGAAAAGTAGTTTATTGTTTGAGAGAGTCACTGCTATATTCTACTTCTCAACTTGGATAGGTAGCACAAAACTTTTTATTTTGTCAATCTCAAATATCAATGAATGTCATGTACCTAGTTTACGTGTTATTTTATTTCGAGGTTATTTTTCAGTAATTTCAGTGTCGATTTCGACTTGTAATTTGCGTGATTTGTGATTTTTTGCATCTTTGCGGTTTAAGTTATAAAATGAGCAAGATGGATAAAAAGCGGACAAATAATTTCACCTCGGATGAGAATATTATTTTGTCTGAATATTTTCTGCTACTTATGTAGAAAATTAAAAATGAGTTGCAAATTATTTATTGTTGGTAAACAAAAGTTGGCAAATGTCAACAAAGTGACATAATCGAAGCTTAAACGACCCTATCGAGCCCGGTTAAGATGATCGGGCGGTTAGGGGACTTAACCGGGGATTATGTTGTGGTGAACACTAAAAACTGCTTAAACGACGGTTAAATAGATAATCGGCCGGTTAAAATGGTGCACTCCACCCTTAAAGTTTAAAACTTAGGTTAACAACAGTAAAATTGAATACAAGAAAAAAAACGAAAAACCATAATAATAAGTGATTCTAGCGACCAAGAAATTTATTTGACGCCAACAGAACTGAAAATGCGCAAAGCGTTTAGTAATTTCCTCGCTAAGGTAAGGGATGAAAAATTACGTGTTGCACTCGAGTGCAAAGATTTTTCACCTTGTGCCCTTTTGATTCCCTTGCTACGCTCAGGATTCTAATTTTTGAATCCCTCGCTACGCTCGTGATTCAACTTTGGAATCCTTCGCTTGCTCGGTCATCAAAATTGAGCACGCGGTTAAAAAGCCACTTTGCACTCTTGTACAACAGATAACTATTATTGGTGATATTTAAACATTTATGTTTTTTTTAGTATGTTTTTTTTTTACTTGTAATTAATTATAAGTGCCGTGGTACACTTTTACTTAATTTGTTTGATTTATTATATACATAAAATATTATAATAGTAGTAACATTTGTTTCAATACAAATGTTACAAATCTATATTCATAATAAAAGCGGCCAAGTGCGAGTCGGACTCGCCCATGAAGGGTTTCGTAGCAGCAAGTAACACATTAGTTCTTGTAGTTCTTTGTAACTTTGATCGATGTTTTACTAATAGTGTATTTATGATGTACTTAAAAAGTACTTACTAGATCGAGTTCAAACCAATATTTTTTTTGAGTTTTAGTTCTAAGTATGGGGCACCCCCAAAATGTATTGTTTTTTTTATATTTTTGTGTAAAAATTTTAACGCGGTTAAACATAATAAATACTTCTACTTACCAAGTTTTAACAGTATAGTTCTTATAGGTTCGAAAATAAAAGCGGTCAAGTGCAAATTTGACTCGCTCATGATGGGTTCCGTAGTAGCAAGTAAAATAATAAATAAATTCTTGTAGTTCGGTGTCATTTTGATCGATGTTTTAATAGTAATGTATTTATGACGTACCAAAAAAAAACTACTCATCAGATCGAGTTCAAACTAATTTTCGTTGGAAGTTTACATGGTAATGTACATTATACATTTTTTTTAATTTATCATTCTCTTATTTTAGAAGTTAGAGGGGGGGGACACATTTTACCACTTTGGAAGTGTCTCACGCGCAAACTATTCAGTGCAGGCAAAAATTATATTAGAAACCTCAACATCATTTTGGAAGACCTATCGATAAACAACCCACACGTACAGGATTGAAGAAAAAAAAAATTTTGAGTTTCAGTTTTAAGCCCTATTTTTTCATTTTTTTGTAAAAATAAAAACAGACAGACAGTCAGACAGACATGACGAATCTATAAGGGTCCCGTTTATACGTTTTACGAAACCCTGAAAATGCATCTTTGAAATGTATGTACGCTCATTACTTTTGAAGGACTGCACCAAATTGGATGATTATTTGCGTTATATATTCGTTATTGTCAGGACAACAAAGTTTTTATAGCAGAAAAAAGTATGCTGGTACGAAGTTCGTAGGGTCAGCTAGTTTGGTATAAAATTCGGTCACAAAATGGAATGTTCCGGAAAGCCTTTTCGTGACCACTGCGGTTGCAGCGCGGCTGCCAAAGCGTCGAGATAATTAAATAATAAATATATTTGATATTTATGAGGATATTTTTTTTAGCAAAGAGTGATGGTACGAGCTGGACATAATTATGCCTGATGGTAAGCACTACGCCTACTTATAACAGCACATTGTCAAGCAGCTATTAAAACACAGACACTTCTCTTCTAAAGAGTTTCTAGATAAGATATACACAACATGATTTTGTATGGGAATGGTCAAAAAATTCTTAAATATATTTATGGTGATACGAAGTCAGGTTGTAGGTTAGGTTAGTACCCGGGGTACGGGAGGTGGGTAAATGGAGGCTAGAAAAATATCATGTGACTAAAGAACAACCCCTTTTAATTCGGCCGCTGCGCTGTGCAGTGCTAGGCAATGATTTGAACTCTTCATGTTCAACTGCTTGAACAGCTGGCTATCAGTTGATTGTATTGGATGCTTACCATCAGGCGCATGTTCTATTTGTCCCTTCATTCTTTTTTATTTTTTTTTAAAACAAGGCTTGAAACGTCTATGATAGACGATTCAAGCATTAGGCTCAGACCAACTATTCAAAATCCTGGTTCTAACATACCCCTTTCGTGCCCATATGAATGTCAAATTATTTTTTCATCCCACCAGCTCGGAAAGAGTAGTTTTGCTCCTCGATATCAGGGCGCAAAAGTCGTTTTTACCCTCTAGAGGTTAAAGTAAATTTGAATTTAGAATATCGTGTGTACTGAGGTTTTGAATTCAAAACATAATTTAACCTAATTATTTCTACCTCCTTGGTGGCGAATTCATCATACATTTATTTTTAATTTGCTAAAAACTCATACCCGGAACCTCCTTGGTGTACTTTTTTTTTTAAATGCTTTGCGCGCAATTTTCTTTTCACGTATGGAGGATAGAGGTAAAGAATGTTATTTCAAATGGCAGAACATTTTAAAATGCTATGAATGAATAAATTGTAATCGAATTGAAGTATGCTGAGTTGCCGAGTTAAATAATTAAATATTATTGACTACTAAAATAGTAACTAATAGATAATTTCATCTACTTGTGCCGTACAAAATAATGTAGTAAATATAACATCAAATAATAATTACTATTTTGAGAAAACATGTACCTAGGTACAATATATTTTGAAGTCAAAACTTATTTTTTCGTCAAAACGTCTTTTGCCAATGACAGATTTTTCGTAGCCTGTCAATTGAATTTTAGCGTCACGCTCGGGAGTGATAAGAAATCTTCGGGTAAACTCGGGACAAGCCCTAGAAATGCCTCAGCCTTTCCCATTGGCCGTTTAAAAATCAGTCAGCGTCAGCATTTCTAGATGGCCATGCTCATAGCCACGCCCTCCGATTTCACACGCGTAGTTTGCAAAGTAAGGAATCAAATTCTGAGTTATAAGTTACCACTTCTATCGGCAGTGCCTATGACTGCCATTTTTTTTTTCATTAATTCTGAATAGTACTTTTATTTATTTCCTTTAAAATATACCCTGATGCAAATTTAGCGCTACTATAATTTAATGCATTTGGTCGGACACTTTTTCATGTACACATATGAAACTCCTTACCTCAATCGGTCAACTCTCCATGTTTTCACGTCATATGTACTGTTATTGTTAAAACCATGGCTAAATAAACTTAAAGTTTAAAACTTAGGTTAACAACAGTAAAATTGAATACAAGTGAAAAACCGAAATACCATAATAATAAGTGATTCTAGCGACCAAGAAGTTTATTTAAAGCCAACAGAATTGACTGAAACTGAAAATGCGCAAAGCGTTTAGTAATTTCCTCGCTAAGGTGGGATGAAAAATTACGTGTTGCACTCGAGTGCAAAGATTTTTCACCTTGTGCCCTTTTGATTCCCTTGCTACGCTCAGGATTCTAATTTTTGAATCCCTCGCTACGCTCGTGATTCAACTTTAGAATCCTTCGCTTGCTCGGTCATCAAAATTGAGCACGCGGTTAAAAAGCCACTTTGCACTCTTGTACAACAAATAACTATTATTGTCAAAAATGGCCAACCGCATTTCGTAGATGTGTGCATGTTTTGTTTAGGTGTGTAGGATTTCTCTTAGTACAAACAGAGGTTTGTTGCTCTTGTGTGAGCTCAAGTTTACAAATGTCTGAAATATACGTTCTCCCCGCGATCCGCAAAAATATTTGAAATTTTTTGTTGGCAAACCAAATGTCTTGCGTCCTCCTATGGTAAATATTTAAAGGCATTAATTAGGCGACAAAAATTTACTACCAGAAGACATTCTTAAATTTTTGTACTAAACTACTAAACCGATTATAGTCAAATTTTGTGTCCAATTTGATCTTGAAAGAAAGACCAGTTTATATCTCAATGTGCAATCGCAATCGTTTTATATTGTAAAATATAAATATGTATGTTAAATGAAATAACCCTAGCGAAGGCGGAACGAGCCGCTAGTAGAAACATTATACGAGGGTCAAACTGAAAGTTCTTAGAAAATCAAAAACTGATTACATTAGACTGTTATTAGTTTTATTATATCTTTTCAAAATATTGTCCATTCACGTCAATACACCGCTGCATGCGATGGAACCACTGGGAAAAGCACTTTGCCCACTCGTCCTTAGGGGTCTCTTCAATGGCATCGCGATACGCAGCCACCGCTTCTTCAGCATTCATAAACCGCTTTCCTTTAAGTTTTTCTTTAATTTTTGAAAATAAATAAAAATCACAAGGCGTGAGGTCGGGGCTATACGGCGGGTGACCCAGTAATTCAACGTTTGATGTCGCCAAATAGTCGATCGTTCGCTTGGCGGTGTGCGATGAGGCGTTGTCGTGGTGAAGGAGGATCCTACTGCGAGGTCGTTTCTCTCGAACTTTTTCCAAGACAAGTGGCAAACAATTGGTAGTGTACCATTCTGCAGAAACTGTTTTTTGATCCTCTAACACAATTGTTGCGAAATGACCTATCCTTCCAAAGAACGAGGCCACCATTTTTTTCCCCGCACTTCGATCTCTCTTCACTTTAGTTGGCAACTCCTCGAAAGGAAACACCCACTGAGCAGATTGTCTTTTGGTTTCAGGATCATAACAGTAAATCCAGCTTTCGTCACCTGTTAGTATGTCGAACACAGCATTTGAGTCACCTCCGTTAAATCTTTCAATCATTTTACGGCACCAATCCACACGATGGAGTTTTTGAGCCTCAGTCAAATTATGAGGTATCCACCGGGCGCAAAGCTTCCTGACCGCTAAATGTTCGTGTAGGATTTTGTGCACTTGACTCATACCGATGCCTAAGCTTGTCCGAATCTGCTGATAGGTCACTCTTTTGTCAGTCTCTATCATACGCCGCACAACACAGATGTTATCTTCAGTCGTCGCCGTAGAAGGCCGTCCCTCACGTAAATCATCAGTGAGATTAGTGCGACCACGTTTAAACTCATTAAACCAGTTGTAAACAGTCGCACGAGATGGGGCTTCATCGTGAAAGGCCAATCGTAGTCTATCATAACTTTCTTGTTGACTTAAATGACATCGAAAGTCATAAAAAATCATTGCACGAAAATTTTCTCGTGTTAAATTCATGTTGACGTGACACAGACAATTTTCAATTTGCCGCCAAATCGTAAAACAAATGACAAATGAATGAAGTATATACTCAGTAATATTGGCAAAGAGTTCTATTTTCAAATTATAGAATTATTTTTTTATTATATTGTTTATAAGTGGCCAGTTCTAAGAACTTTCAGTTTGACCCTCGTATTTTGATACTAGCAGCTCCCCGCTGTTTTGTCCGTGCAGTTCCCGTCTCAGTTAATTAATTACCCTTGATAAAAAGTAGCCTAGGTACTATCCCAGACTATAATGTTTGGAATCAATGTTCCAAATGTCAACCTAATCCGTCCAGAGTGATTGAGCAACAAGCATTCAAACTTTCGAATTTGTAATAATAGTAGGATTTACGACTCTATTAACCACCTACTGAAAATTTGTCAAAAAATTTTGAAGTGAAAATTTGTTTAGAGTTTTTTTGTGTACTTTTGTGACAAAAATGCCATGGATTCGCGTCACCGACGTGTTAATGTCGAGCAGTGGTGGTATAGCGGCGCAGTAGCGTAGCGTCGGAGCGACGGCGGAGCAGCGGGGTGGGCGTTAGACGTTTTTTGGATGGATGCAATATTGTGAGTTCGCATCACCACATGCGTTATAGCGGTATACAGGGTTATTGGTAATCAGCCTGCATCCTTTAAGTGGATGTTAAGTACATTAAATACGTCAACTTTTATTGTACAGTTTATAAAAGTTCGTATATTTTTTCCTATACAAAATAAGAAAAAAATGTATTTGGCCGGTCTAAAATTATCGAACTATACGTAACAATTCATATCAAGAGCGCGTGCGCTCTTTAACGCTCGATAAATGATGTGCCGAAGTAAATAAATACAAAAAGCCGCTAAACACCTAGACAAGGCAATAAACTCAATCTTTTTGGGTTCTATCTTCTCTTTATCTATCTATCAAATCTTTTTTAGTATTGAGTTTTAACAAAAGATGTAGAACCAAAGTTGTTTGTTTAAATATACAGAACAATCCCTTAAACGGATGCAGGCTGATTATCAGTAACCCTGTATATAGCTATACAGGTGATTTATTGTGCAACATTAGTACCTACTGTGTTAGAGCGGTTTCGCACTACGTCCAATCAGAATCCGATCCGAACCCGTGAAAATATGGATCTAGAAAACTCAGACCGACGGTTTCGCACTACGTCCGATCTGATGTACAATAAGCTGCTAAATAACCTAAAAACTAAAAAGCTTGAAAAAAAATGACCATTTTAAAGGATTGAAAAATTACCATTTTATTAAATGTCTAAAGAATATATTAGAGAATAAATGGTTTTACAAACTGACTTGACTGGCCTCCTGGCTTAGTTGGTAGTAGTCCTGCCTGCAAAGCCGAGGGTCGTGGGTTCGATTCCCACCCAGTGCAAATATTTGTGTGATACATTTAAATGTTTGCACTGTGGCTGGGTGTTTCTATGTATAATAAGTATATAATATGTATTTAAAACTATAATTATAAGTATTATATCAGCCTGGAGTCAATCGTTTGGGCTTGCTGTTAACCCCTCGAAGACGCAGGCCATTATTATTGGTAGTACTGGGTTAATTTCAAAAATTGATTGGACTACACTGACCCCGCTTGTGTTCGGAGGTGTTATTATACCTTACAGTGCGCAGGTTAAAAATCTCGGGGTTATATTGGATAGGTGCATGTCGTGGGACCCTCAACTGCAGGCCGTTAAGCGTAAATTGTTTTGGTTCAGCAGCTTATCTAAGGAGAATCAGAATTTTTTTACCAACGGCTACTAAAGTTGCGCTAGCAAATTCTCTCCTTCTTCCAATTTTGGATTATGCTGACGTCAGCTATCTAGATTTAACCCAGGAGCAATTTGAAAAGCTTGAGCGTCTCCAAAATTTTGTCATACGGTTTATTTTCGGTCTTAGAAAATACGACCATGTCTCTGTATTTCGTAAAAAGCTCAACTGGCTCCCTATTAGGCTTCGCCGGGATACACACATACTTTCTCTGCTATATAATTTGCTATTCAATCCTACATACCCTACTTATCTTAGTTCCCGTTTCTTTGCGATACTCACCATAGTAACCTTAGGTCATCTAGTAATCTCCTTCTGTCTACTCCTTGTCACTCTACTTCCTTCTGTGGGGCTTCGTTCTGGGTGGTGGCTGTTGCTCTCTGGAATGCCCTTCCGGTGGGCATCAGACGCGCGCAGAGCTTAGAATCTTTTAAGGCTCAGATTAAGAAACACTATCTTTCTAATTTGGTCTCTTAATTTATCTCTGTTTTTCTTTTATCTTCTCGTTCTTGATTTTCCTTTTTTCCTGTTTAATTTTTTTTACTTGTTTCTGTGTTGTTCCTTGTTATTGAGTATGTGCATTGTACATTATTATTGTTAACATGTTGTATGGTATAATAGTATTTGTGTATTTATTGTATAGTATTTATGTATTTTAGCAATTATGTGTGTAAAGTATTATTACGTAGTTTATATATATATATATTCTAGTAATTAAGTGACGACTTTTTATTTTTGCTTTGTTTTTCCCTCACACCCTATCATCATTATGTATATATATATATATATTTTTTTTTTTAAGTTTGTCCTGCCTTTAATGGTTGTCTGGAAGAAATCGCTATTAGCGATAAGGCCGCCATTTATGGCACTAGTTATAAGTATTTTCTGTTTTTGTAATATGTTTCTTTAATTTTTTTTAACTTTACTGGTGTGCATAATAAAGTGTTTCTGTCTGTCTGTCTGTCTGTCTATCTGGCCGCCATCATACAAGCTTTGCTTAGTTTGGGGTCAGATGGTGTGGTGTGTGAATTGTCCACCAATATTTATTATTTACTCTTGTCATGCCATGAATGTACTGTACCTACATATGACGCAATAAAAATTAGAGTAATATAAGTACTATAGGAATTCTGAATCCGCTAAGAGGTCTAAAATTCCGCCAGTTTCAGCGACCAAGTCGCTAAGGTCAACTAAGGTCAACACTGCGCTTCACCTAGCTGCATACCCCGCCCGCCCCACAACGCCTAATAAAGAGGCTAGGTGCGGAAAAGGCCCCGCTAAACTAACTAACTAACCCCGCCCGCCCCGCTGGCTCCGTTCGTACGCAGCTCGGATTCAATTCGGACGCAGTGCGGGAGCATTCATACAAATAATACTATGGCTACTTCGGTCCGTCAATTATCTATTCCGAAATGGAAATTTACGGATGACAGAGACAACTCGGATGACGGAAATCGGATCTAGGAGATAGGATCTAGGCGTAAACTACCATACAAATAGCTGTACGACAACTTCGGAAAGTGTTTTCAAGGATTCGAATCGCATTCGGATCGGACGTAGTGCGAAACCGGTCTTATACTAAAATTCTAAGTTATGAGTGTTCACTTCAAGTACAGTTGATAGAATCTTCAACTTAATATTTTGCATCCACTATTTTCCACACCATATTTTTTTACTTACACCTTTCAACATCAAAGAGGAAACCAGCTGATAAGCCATAAAAATATAAGTAAGAGTACTTATGGTGACAGAATACATTATCTGAAAATAAATAAAGAGAAACATTATTGTTTGAGTGGTTTAACAAGACTTGTCTAAATTATTATTATTGAATTAACTAGAAGTTTCGACAGGGTTACAACCGCCGCGCCACGACGCATCGTGGTCACGAGAAGACTGAAGAAATTGCGCTCGTCTCATTGTGAAATGAGGTGATCTGCATCCGCCCTAATTTGGTCTTCAAAAATACTCTGGCGCCATCACACCACACGGCGCAACGGCTAATTCAGCTGAGCGTCTTAAACGGCGCAAATATGAATAGAATAGAATAGAATAGAACAGAACGGAACGGAACTTGTTAAGGGTACCCTACGAATAGTCAAAAAATTATAAATAAATAAATAAATAATAATAAATATTGGTGGACAATTCACACACAACACCATCTGACCCCAAACTAAGCAAAGCTTGTATGATGGCGGCCAGATAGCTGATATAATACTTATATAGTTTTAAATACATACTTATTATACATATAAACACCCAGACACAGTGCAAACATTTGAATTCATCACACAAATATTTGCACTGGGTGGGGATCGAACCCACGACCCTCGGCTTCGCAGGCAGAGCTACTACCAACTAAGCCACGAGGGCAGTCAATTACATTACAAAAAAAGAATTATTCACTTATAAGGTATGTCAAAAAAAAGATCAATCATAATTTAAGTTAATAGTAATTCTAATTATACAATACATATCAATAAATTGAGTATGCCTCAGGGCAATTGACGTCACACATAAGAACAGTCATTTATGTAAATTTTACAAATAAGGTTCCAAAAAAATATTGTTTATAATTTCTATAACAAATAAGATTCACAACACAATTAAAAGTACCTACATGTTTATACAAGTGTATACAAGTTACGGCTGGTCTAAGTTACGGCTGGTCTAGTCGGGAGAACGGCGACTGCCGATCCGGAGACCCCGGGTCCCCGGGACCCCGGTCTTTTCGAAGTCATGTGCGAAATGCTAACTTAACACTTAAAACGGTGAAGGGAAACATCGTGAAGAAACCGACATGTACCTAGAACCTTTCGGAGTCAAGTGTCATCCACCAACCCGCACTGGGCCAGCGTGGTGGATTATGGCCTTAACTCTCTCCTTGCGAGAGAAGGCCCCGAGTCCCAGCAGTGGGAACGTTTAGTTGGCTGTTGATGATGATGACATGTTTATAGGTATGTATAGACGGTATATGTAAACCTCGGAAGTGTTTACATATTTGAGTCCTTTGGGTTGAGATATTGGGCCAGTGGGAAGTGGAAGCTCATCTCATTTTCAAAACCCTTTCCAAGCACTTAGTCGATGCGAGGCGTGGCCCAAAATGATGAATTTTATTTTGCCTAACGCATAAGCATTGCCGCAAAGTAATGCCGTCAGCTTACTGGGCACGCTTCCGACTGGTGGTGGGCTTGAACATCTTAATTGTCTGTAGACCTTCATTGGTATATGAATAATTCAGATGTGCTTAGTGAAAGTAGTTATAGAATGTAGAATTTTAGTTTTGTTAATAAAGGCTCTGCCCGTTAAAAAAAACACGAAGAAGTATTGCATGTTAAATTTCACAAATTAATTATTGTTCTGCCAAACTTACTTGAATTGAGAAACAGTGTGTGAGACAATCACTGTTTTCTGCCAAACTCTTGTATATTTTTGTGCAAATTCTTAAATCGGTGATCATTCTTGAGTTTTGTCTTTTAAGTTTTGTGTGATATTGACTTATGTTTTCGTTGAGACATTTAATTTGATTTGTCAAAATTGTAGTAAACACACAAAATGCATAATGCTCAGTTAAATATCTACCTTCTAATAGCACATTGTAAAACGTTACAATGGACAAACTAACTCGCATCAGTAAAGGTATGTTAGTCATTTTACTTAGGAAATAAAAAATTACTTTATACACCGATATTGGTATCCGGACAAATATATAAAAAGCCAAGAAGCCAATGGTTACTATTTTCATTTTTTTTAAAGACTTTACGTATGTTTCCTCCTTCGAAAATCGATATTTATTGGTGTTGCATAAAAAGTTGTTGAAATGGTGTTTGTTATACATAGCTTGGTAGATCATCATAATATCATTCATAAAAACCATAGTTTGAAGCAGTCCCATTTCCATAAGAATGTCAACTTTAGATTTAGTACTTAAGATGCCAATATAAAAACTATTTAACAAACATCCTGTACATACAATAGACTCTAAAATTATACGGATTACTACTAGGCGCTTCGTTCGATTTGTTAGCAAACAATAATTTCTATAAACACAAATGCAATTCTCAACTGTTAATATTAACTTTATTAATGGAATTTTCAACATTTTGACCGACTTCGGACAAAGAGGAGGTTTTATATTCCACTTTTTTTTTAATATTCATTACCTATGAACTATCGACTGGGTGAACCGATTTTATTGATATTATTATTTATTTGAAACTTGGTACTTTTTGTCTATATGGAACCAACCATCCACATAAATTTTATCGAATTCAGTTGCGACATGTTTCTTAAGCCATCAAAAATGAAAATACATCGGTGATATCAAATTTAAGCAAACTGTTTCGTTTTTCAGACAAACAAAGTTATGTGTTAATTGAAAATAATATTTAGATTTTTATGTCGTTAGTTAGGATTAGTTATTATATAGTTAATATTCAACTTATTTTGTTTTCGTTATGGCAACAGTACTTGTTATGGTAAAACTGCTTAAGCAACCGTTACTATGAAACAATTTTACCTATATGCTGCCTTTTCGTGTCTTGATATGTGTGTAATCTTTTATCTGTATTTGTGTAAGACAAACACATTCGTCTTTTATTTACCTAATCACATTAGAGACAGTTACTTTAATTATTTATTAATCTATGAAATGTTTCTTCGTTTCGTTCAATTTCTAAATTAAACTCACAAACTCAGCTTGTATAATAATATTATTAAATACAAACAACATTAGGTAGGCCCATTTAACGCACTTTACTAATGACACAGTGAGTTTTACTATTCGCTAGTTTCTATGTCACTCAACAGTCAACACTCAATCAAAAATTCTAGATCAATCTAAAACGTTATTAGTACAACTAGGATTAACCTAGTTTTTTTAGAATTTTACCTGACTCAAACACATTATGGCATTTTGCTTAATTTGCCTCGCCTTGTGCAACTTTTATTACACAGTGACCAGACGAGCAGGACTTATACCCGATGGTAAGCAACATGCCTGTCCATAACAGCACAGTATCACGCAGACATTGGAACATGTACAAAGTCTGAATTATTACTTTGCATTTCACTGTGCTCGTCACCCACATAATTAGATATAATTTGTTTTATTTCCGTACCCTGTAATTTCACCGGAAACATTGTCTTTCAAACGATGTTTCCACATTACTGCTTGCTTTGGCGATTGAATAACTAGCAAAGATGTTGTACTTCCCCAGGCGCACTCTGCTAAAAGTACTATAATGCTTAGAATATAGTGCTTAGATGCAAAGTTGGAATCTTGTATGTTTTAACCATCGACTCTCGACGCAAAAAGAGGAGTGTTATAAGTTTGACGTCGATGTCTTTTTATTTGTGTGTGTGTGTCTGTAGCATTGTAGTTCTCAAACAGATGGACCGATTTCGATGCATTTTTTTTTCTATTGAAAACCAGTTTCTTTGCGGTGGTTCAATACTAGGTAGCTATGTTTGGTTACTATCAGTCCAAGATGGCCGCCGCAACAAAATGGCGGTTAAATTTTTTTTACAACTCCTCTCAATTTGGGTATCAAAAAAAAAAGGGTTTGACGAGTATTCACTACGACAAATAATGTTAAATCCAAGATGGTCGGACTAAAATCAAATTTTTAATTCTGTTCTTGTGCCACACTGTCACTCATTCGCTAGTATCTCTGTTGATCAATCTGCGTCTCGTCGGTTGCCAACAATGGTAGTGACAAATTGCTTCGTAAGTGGCTTCCGCCGGCAATCTCTTAGCCCGTGATGGACCAATCACTGGGAATGTGCCAATGCGTCTGTAAGTGTTTCGCATTAGTTGATAGCGATAAGATATCAGCTGATACAATTTGTTTTTAAACACTGAATTGCTTCACATTCAACTTTTACTTACAACGTAACGTACGTAACATTGTTGGACATTTCTAATACAAAAATAATTACGTAATGTTAAGTTTACTGCAATCATATTAGCTGATACAATACTTAACTAAATACTTACCTATTACTTAGTACCAGCGGCCCGCGGTTTTTCTCTCGTTGTCTCGTAGTCGTAGTCATTTCCTTTATTTTCCTGAGATAAAAAGTTATTCCAGGCTATGTTCTGTAATCCGAATTTGAAGGCGGATCCGTCCAGACGTTCCTACGTGATTAGTAACAAACAAACCTCAAATCTTTTGCATTTATCATTTATAGTAGGACTAGTGAGATAGAACACCCCGACACAAAACAAATATTTCTATTCGTTTCGTTAATATTTATTCAGGGTGAAGATCGACCCCATAGAAATACGAAAAAATCAAGCCATCCTGACAGTACCTATAACTTATAGTCCAAGATCCCAGAGCTACCAGTCGTCACGTATTTTCTCATGAATGAAATGTGGACGATTGAGTAGAGTTAGTACGTACTAAGAACACATGCTTACTCGCTAAATTGCTTAGACGGCCAATTTTGAGATATGGGGCTATGAAGGTACATACCTACAAACATTACTTACTTCACGTATTTTCTAATAAGTGATTTTCACGTATGTTGTAGGCAATATCCTTAAAAATAAGGCCCCAATACTCCCAGACACTTTCCATCGGTCGTTTTGCTTAACAACTCCAAAATAATAACTTAACTTCACTTAAATTCTCATACTCCATTTGTAAATATGTTCGTCAGACAAATATTTTGAAGCTTTTTCCAATAAGACAGACCAATCTAAGGTGCCAATCATCCCCTGCTTTACAGTAAGTATAAAAACTGTAATATTTTAATTATTTCTAATATGTGAGAGTTTGTTTTTAAATTTACTCCAAGGGAATGTTAGAATTGTAAGCGTGACAGGTTATTCCTGTACAAGCTTTTATTTCTAAAACGGCGCAGATATCCTCGTTGGCTTTTCCGGGTCGCTGCAATTTCATTTAGAAACGCTTTGGTAAATTAATAAGTTTCGCGCTACGACAATCTCTACCGCAAAGAAGACGAATTGCGGCAGCCAGAGCTTTGCTTATTGCCTTTCTATTTAACAAGCCCTGTATATACACAAGGTTTAGAGGTATTTATTTACATATTTTGTATACCTATGTAATAAGCGTTGGCAGGCCTCGACGATCTGGTGAAGGTCGCCGGAAATAGTTGGATGCGGGCGGCGCAAGACCGGTCTTTGTAGAGATCCTTGGGGGAGGCCTTCATCCAGCAGTGGACGTCCTTCGGCTGATATGATGATGATGTAATAAGCCAAAAGAACAAGAAAAGCTAAGCTATTTCAACCTCGAAATCGTATTTTCTTTTAAATATGCAAAAGCGAAAGAAGATCACTAGTTGGTAAGTCTTGTAGCGCTTGCCCATAACAGCACAGAGTGGGTAAGTCTTGTTGCGCTTGCCCATAACAGTACCATATTAAATATGGTTACATGAAGTCTTGATAATTAGCTAGCACTTTGGTAAACGTTCGATTGTACAAACATCCAAACAATCAAACATTCGTTTTTATAACGATACTAGCAGGCCTCTTGGTTTTACCCGCGTAGGTACTTCCGTTTTCGTTATTTTTCCATGATAAAAAATAGCTTACTTATATTTTATGTTCTTTCAGATTTTCTCAGATCTTTGTTCCAAATTTCAACCTGATCCGTGCATACGTTACGAACATTGGCATTTACAAAATTAGTAGGACAGTACGATGAATTATGCTGTGTATAGTGTTGTACAAAACACCAGTACTAAGCCGTATAGGCTTTTATGAACGATGTTTATTTACTCTGTGACTAATTCATATCGCAAACCAAAACCAACTATACCACACAAAAATGCACTTTGGACGTCAGCCGATTTTCCGATTGCCTTTTTCCGCCAAACAATAACGAGAGAACATTTTTTTTGTTTGAAGGGTGTTGGTTTGAGAGAAATGAGACGGAAAAGAGTTACATTATCATATACCACCGGGTGATGAACACAGTGCAGTTCTGAGCTGTAGTTTGAACTTTCATATTAAAATAGCTGTTTTACACAGTGCCATGGGCAGGCCTGTTGCTTACCATTAGGCGCACGTCTTGCTTGTATCGTCACTATTTTACGTATTTACGTACGCGCGCAAGAATTTATGCTTATTTAATAATTAAGATGTATTCAAAAATGCTTCCCGCCAAAACCCGACCGCAAAATTAATTTTGTTGGTTTTCGGCATTTGGTGTAATATAATATTTACCAAGATACACATCAAGCGGTAAAAAGGAATACGCAATTTACTTTCTTGTGTCAAATTTAGGTTAGGTTAGCACTCGTGCCTATCGTAATTTTTAGGGTTCCGTAAAACGTAAAAACGGAACCCTTATAGATTCGTCATGTCTGTCTGTCTGTCTGTCTGTCCGTCCGTATGTCACAGCCACTTTTTGCCGAAACTATGAGAACTACACTGTTGCAACTTGGTAAGTAGATGTATTCTGTGAACCGCATTAAGATTTGAACAGAAAAATTTAAAAAAAAGAAAAATTAGGGTTGTCCCCCATACTGAGAACTGAAACTCAACAATTTTTTTTTCATCAATCCTACACGTGTGGGTTGTCTATCGATAGGTCTTCAAAAATGATGTTGAGGTTTCTAAAATCATTTTCGTCTACACTGAATAATTTGCGCGAGAGACACTTCCAAAGTGGTAAAATGTGTCCCACCCTCTAACTTCTAAAGTAAGAGAATGAAAAATCTAAAAAATATATGATTGTACATTACCATGTAAACTACCAACAAAAATTGGTTTGAACTCGATCTGATGAGTAGTTTTTTTTAGTACGTCATAAATACACTATTATTGAAACTTCGATCAAAGTTACAACGAACTACAAGAACTATGTGTACTATGTATATTATGTTACTTGCTGCAACAGAACCCTTCATGGGCAAGTCCAACTCGCACTTGGCCACTTTATTTTATTTTAATTAAATTTTACGATAAAATTGGCTGACAACTGTTTTCAGCAAATGTCATCATGTCCTTTATTGGATGTAAGTGTGCGCGCGCAACGTTAAAAATTCGCTTTCATTTTTTCTAAACGCGCCAAAAAAGCATAACTTCTAAAATATCTTTAAAAATCTGTTCAAAAGACGAAATTACGCTGTAAACGAAAAACAATCCATTAATCTTGTTGACACCGCGGCAACATCGTGTCGTGATTGATGTCAGTATACCTGACGCTTCGGCTTGAAGGGGACTATAAGCGACATCTTGAGCGTAGGTGTTGACTTACAAACCACTAGGTATCTAAGTAGGATCCATGTAGTCTCAGAAATCGAAGTAGGACATCCAATATTAAATCCGCCCACTAAATGATCCGAGCTGCTAGGACTCGGGATCTTCTCTTGCAACAATAGACTACAGGCCCGTGAACAAAATGTACGTAGTAAATGAACCACCAGGAGACCTATGTAGGATGATAGAAGGGTATAAAGTAATAAGATTCAGCACTATGCCGTCGCTTGTAAGCTGTCCAACTGAGTAAAGTCGAAGAGAGGGGGTTGCAACCCTCGATCATTTCTCCTTGTCGCATGATTTTTGTACGGCGTTGCAGAATAATAGATTAAAAACTTAAAATTTCTAATTTTTATAGTTTCAATACCCCTCCTAATCCGTTATTTCGCAATGCCGTACAAAAATCATGCGACAAGGAGAAATGATCGAAGGTTGCAACCCCCCATCTTCGACTATACTCAGTTGGACAGCTTACAAGTGACGGCATAGTGCTGAATCTTATTACTTTATACCCTTCTATCATCCTACATAGGTCTCCTGGTGGTTCATTTACTACGTAAATTTTGTTCACGGGCCTGTAGTCTACAAGAGAGTCAAGGCCACACATGTCCTCGAAAGATTCTAGGTACATGTCGGTTTTCTCGCGATGTTTTCCTGGTAGCCTTGAAATAATATTCAGAGGTCCAGGGGGTTCTGAACCTCTGATCTCATTATTGTGAATCGCACATTTTAGTCCTTAAACCACTTGGTCGTGGTTCGATTCCCATCTAGGACAAATATTTGTGCAATAAACTGAGATATCTATTGTATGTCTGGGTATTTCTATGCATCGTAAGTATATATTTACGACTATAAAACTATCATATCAGGTAACTGACTTCTAGTACAAGCTTTGCTTAGTTTGTGGTTAGATAGTATTGTGGGCGAAATGTTTATCAACATTTATTTTATTTATGTAGGTACTTCAACTTTATTCTCTGGTGTTTTACCCGCGCAGTTCCCGTTCCTGTTACTTCGCCTGTATTATTCCAGACCATAAACTCCCTGAGTTTTAAATTTCAACCCGATCCTTTCAGGTGTTACGACGTGATTGAGTAACAAACGTCCAAACTTCTACATGGATAATACTTGCAGTGCTCCCCGGGCTTACGCGCATAGTTTCCGTCTCTGTTTTTCCAGCCTATAATCTAACTGTGAAAAATTTCAGCCTGATCTGTACAGCCGTTACGACGTGATTGAGAAGCAAACCTCCCGGAAAAGTAACGGGAACGATATCTACGCGGGTAAAACCGCGGGGCGCTATTAGCTTAAAGCAGGGGCCGGCAACGCGCGACCCGCGACGGTTTTTAAAATTCATCCAATTCATCATTAAATCGAATTTAAATAATTTATTCCCAGCTCACAAATCACAAATCCTACTAATCTACTAATATTACAAATGTCAATGTATGGATGTTTGGATGTTTGTTGCTCAATCACGTCCTAACGTATGAACGGATCGGGCTGAAATTTGGAACACAGATAGATTAAAGTCTGGAAGAACACATATGCATACTTTTTATCCCGGAAAAACAAAGGGAACGGGAACTTCGCGGGTAACACCGCGGGGCGCTGCTAGTATTATATATACACAATCTCCAAATACTATATTTATACAGCAGCCAAAAACTAAATGTATTAATTAGCTACTTATCCAGCGAGAGGGGTGCAAATGACTTAGAAAGTTAAGAAGTGCGGCCCGCTTTTATCTACTTTTCAACCTTGTGGCCCATGACTCCTAAAACGTTTCCGATCCCTGGCTTATAATATAAGTAGTAGGATGTATTTGACATAAAACACCTTGCATTGTTAAATAACTTTCTATCTAAAATACGGTGTCAGAGGGTGGCAGTTACACGAACCCTATTGTGTCGACAGCCACCGGCATCCAATTATTTTATACACAATACCACTCTTGCCTTGGCGTCGCTCAGAATGGGACCAATTTAATTAATGGTTTTAAAAAGTTAATATGATTTGTGTGCTTCATTTGATAGAGGATTAGTAATTAAAATAATTAAGTTATATTATTATAAGGCCTTATTTTATTATCTACTAGCGGCCCGTTCCGGCTTCGCTCGGATAATAACCTAGATACCGACTGCAGCGCCATCTGCCGGACTGGTTTGTGAATCTAAAGCTCCGGGAAATTTTAATCGCAATAGAGTGAAAAACATTTACAAAAACGACGAGAATTTATCAGTTATCGAGCGGGATGAAAAATGATTAAATTACTAAAATGGCTATTAAATAATAGAGGTTGGTGATAACAGAGTAAAATTTAAGGTTGTATGTATTTTTAATGCCACATTATCTATACTTATAATAAAACTGTAGCGGGTCGAATTCTGTACATTGAAGATATTGTGAAAAAAAAATTTTGGGGGCACTCCATAGTCGATACTGATGGCGAAACTGCATTTTTTTTCTTTCATGTCTGTCTGTCTGTCTGTCTGTCTGTCTGTCTGTCTGTCTGTCTGTCTGTCTGTCTGTCTGTCTGTGTGTATAGGGAACTCACATCACGCCGAAACTACTGATTCAATTCAAATGAAACTTGACATGATTTAAGATCATACTAAGTAGATGGTAGCTGTCTACTTTTAATCCCCAAATTCTCCACGGTTTTCGTGCAGAAAAGGGTTAAAGTCAGAATGTGTTTTTGGTTGTAACTCATGTTTGCGTTGTTCAATTTCGTTAATTCTTATTTTGTTAGAAAGAATACATTTTTAATATAGTCTCATTAAAATTTTAGCATTATTGGTCGTGTGGTTCCGAACCGAAGTCGGAGGTATAGGCAGGATTAGAAGTGGTGGCAGGAGATACATTTTTATTGGTTTTTTTTTTCCAACACATGGACACGATAAACATTGACGAACAATTGATTTAGGAAGTTGGAATTTTGTATTTTAATTTACTATCCACCTCAATAAAGGATTATCTGTAATATTTATACACCTTACCTCCGATTATAACCTCCGTTTTAAAAGTTTCGGAGCCGAAGTCGGAAACGAAGGTCTAATAGTAATCGGAGGTTCCGACTTATCGGAGTCGGATTCGAAGCTCTTCCCTGGTAGGCACACAGTACTCAAATCCGTCATCCGTCATCTATCGTCAGGTAATAATATGACAGTACCTGTCTTATGTTTTTCCACAAAATGGCAGCTCATGGTACGAAACACAATCTGATATTTATTAGAAAATGTGTAATGTAGTATTTGTTGTTGTAGCGACAATATGAATACATCATCTGTGAAAATTACAACTCTCTAGCTACCACCGTTCTTCAGATACAGTCTGGTGACAGACGAACGGACGAACAGCGAAGTCTCAGTAATAGGGTCCCGTTTTTACCACGTACATATATTATATGGAAAACAGGGAGGCGGTTTTTTGAATATTAACAAAAACTGGATGACAAGATGTTCAGGCCCACTACCAGTCGGAAGCGTGCCCAGAATGCTGGCGGCAATACCACGCTGAATAGCGATGTATATGTGTTGGGCCAAATAAACGCTAGCATTTTGGTGACGCGTTGCGTCGGCAAAAGTCTCGGAAAGGCTTTTGAAGATGAAGTCAGCTCCCGGCCTTCACGGGCACGATGTCTCAACTCTCAACCCCAAAAGGCTTAAATATAAAACCACTACCGAGGGTTGTATATTTCCACCGTTTGAGACGCTCAGCTGAATTAGCCGCTGCACTGGCCTTACCATGTGTCTCTCGAAGAAGTGATGGTGCCAGAGTATCGCCACAAGCTGCGTCCCACACTAGGGGCCGACTCAACTTCCAAGGCAAAAAACTCATGCCGTCAGGTCTTTTGCCATCATCACGCGTAAGACCACTCCGGTTTGAGTAGGGCTGGGACATTGGCGGTGGAAAAAGCCATAGTTTTGTGTGTGAATTGTTCACCAGTATCTATTTATCTGGACGACGTAGTCATAGCTTCTTAAATTAGTCAAGTGAACTTTTTACTTGACTCGAAATTAGTAAGTTGACGTGAAATGATAATAATTGAAGTCGGTTTTGGTTTTTTCGGATATTATTTCAATCCAAATACTGTACTAAATTTAGTGTTCTACAAGCTTCGGTGCAGAAGCAGAACCAAAGCAGAACGTTGTTTTTCTAAAATTGAATAAAATGTTATCTTACTAAGTATTATTATGTATATATTATGTAAAGGTTTGATTTGGTTGAAATTTGAAACACAGATAGTTTATATAGTCTCATATACTACCTATCATCTCGGAAAAAGCATGGGCCCTAACGAAACAAATATTATCGACAGAATGACATTACCAATTAGATTGACATTTGAAACACACATGGTTTAGAGTCTTAAATATTACATCGGCTAATAAGTCTATCACCTACTACTTAGGATATCATCCTGTAAAAATGTACAAGTGGGTAAGTATCAGATCACGCACATCAGCTACAGACTCTTTGTAATGTATCCTATAAAAATCCTACAAACTTAACACTGCGGCTATGTTCGATACTCTACAACCGTACTACGAGTGTGTTTGATGTTGCTTAAAATATAAAATATGAAGTTGCTTAACTTGAATAAGTATATTTTTGTGTGGAAAAACAAATCACTCGGTTTGTGTAATGACCACCCATCCAAACATTTTTACGTAAGTACTACGAATGCACTAATAAGGTCGCAAGATCAACGTACGCGAACGAAGTAGCGGGTTCAGCTAGTAAGAAAATAAAAACAAAAATTTTTGTCCAAAAATAAAAAAATAAAATTTAGGGGTGAACAACCCTTATTGCTTAAGGGTATGAAAAATAGATAGTAGCTACTGAATATGCATATAAAATTAGGTAAACATCAGTAAAGCCGTTTCGGAGAATTTCAACTAACATTGTGACACGAGAATTTTATATATAAGATAATAATTCAAATTCAGTTTTGTGTACTCTATGCAAACGCTGCCGAAACGTCGAGGAAATCTTTATACAACGTGTGGCGGAAAGGTCCAACAATATTTTAACAGGTCATTCCAACACTGATGTGGACTTCATCTCCGAAGGTCTCTTCCCTCTCAACACGTTAGATCACGAGATAATACGAGTCAAAGTTTGATGTAAAATATACGAGCTACAACCCTAAAGCACGTACAACAAACGTCAACAGCTGACACGTTTGTCAGCTGTTGACTGTTGTTGACCTTTCCTGTCAAAGACTAAATTTTGTGCAGAAAAGGTATTTTTTTGCCTACTTCGAAACTGTGAATGGAATAAACAGAAGTTAAATTATTAATCAATTAATTAATACTTAATAGGTAATGGCTAGAACTGTTTGACAGTTGAGAGTCCATTCAGGCGGTCTACAACTACAATACCTCATCATCAACAGCCCACTAAATGTTCCCACTGCTGGGACACGGGGCCTTCTCTCGCAAGGAGAGAGTTCAGGCCATAATCCACCACGCTGGCCCAGTGCAGGTTGGTGGATGACACATGACTTCGAAATATTCTAGGTACATGTCGGTTTCCTCACGATGTTTTCCTTCACCGTTTTAAGTTAGCGGCATTATGCACATGACTTCGAAAAGACAGTGGTGCGTGTGGGGTTTGAACCCGGGATCTCCGGATCGGCAGTCGCCGTTCTCCCGACTAGACCAGATGTAACTTTCCCGACTAGACCAGCCGTAACTTTTTCATTTTTTCATTTCATTTCACACGAATTTCCAGAATAGAAGTTCCATGCAACCTCGACTACTTATATCTTATACCTACGTCTCGCGTCGCTCATCACTATACCGAGCAATTTTATGAATGAACAAGAACAAAATATTAAAAAATGATTTACCCCGACTACCTCGTACCGGATTTGTAAACTGTACAACTTTACCGGATTTGTAAACTGTACAACTTTCTACTAGTCATGCTCTGTCATTTGGTACCCATATTGAGGGAGTGGTAAAAAAATAAATGTATTTCGCCATTTTGTGATGGCGGCCATCTTGGATTTGTAATTTGTCATAGTGTATAGTACTCTACTAGTCAAGTCCTTTCATTTGATACCCATATTGAGGGAATAGTAAAAAAATAAATGTATTTCGCCATTTAGTGGTGGCGGCCATTTTGGATTTAAAATTTTTCATGGTGTATAGCATTTTACTAGTCAATCACTTCCATTTGACACCCTTATTGAGAGAGTTTGTGAGGAAATGTTTTGTCCGCCTTTTTGTGGAAGCGACCATCTTGAATCGATATTAACCAAACATAGCTAAGAACCACCACACGGAAACTAACCTTCAAATAAAAACCCGCATTGAAATCGATCCATGCGATTGAGCTCTACGCTACGGTGCCACAGACAGACACACAGGCATACAGACAGACATCGACGACAAACTTATAACACCCTTTTTTTTGGCCGGGGGTTATAAATAATTTTGGTAATGTTTTTTTAATTGATTGTTTTTTTTTTAATAAAGAGTGACGAGACGAGCAAGACGTTTGCCTGATGGTAAGCAACATGCCTGCCACATAACAACACAGTGACACGCAGCTGTTGGAACATAGAGTCCAAATCATTACCTAGCACTGCACTGCGCTCGTCACCCAGATATCTCAGAAGTTATATCTCTAAGCCCAGTAATTTCACTGGAAACATTGCCCTTCAAACCGGAACACAGTAATGTTTGCACATTACTGCTTGGCGGTAGAATAACAGGCAAAGGTGTGGTACTTCCCCAGGCGGACTCTGCTAAAAGTCCTACCACTACTAGATTATTACTAGTCCTAGATTGTGATAGTAAGATTACATTCAACAAGATGTAAGAAGTCAACTACCAGTACTTTGATACATTTCGTAGAATTTCAAACTAATGTTCACTTCTTAATTTACTTTTAATCTTTGCGAAGTTGCGAAAAGTCCCCGACGGCAGAATCAGATTGTCGGTAAGTCGGCATCGTCAATAGGTTTGACCGTATGCCGCCGGCCAATAGGAGAACGCGCCGGTCGAAGCGCAGGGAAATTTTTGCCTTTCGGCATAGCGCACCGCTCGGACTTAGAAATCGTCAAGAATGATTTTTTTAAAGTTGGGGGTTCCGTCATATTTGTTTTTAAGTTTGGTTTTACCTTGACAAAGAAAACATACGTAAGCCTTACATATGTTTTCTCATGAGCACGGGAAATCGTTAGTTCGGTTCTCGGCTTGGTCGATATTTGAATAATAAATTCGATTGTCTTCTATGGGTCTAAGATTTAGTTTTCCTTGTGAGTTCACAAGAACAACTAAACAGCTTCCCCAACACAGAACGACCTAGTGAAGAGCTACGATTGTGAGGAGTTCTTACATGGCTTTTACAAAGATAGATAAAGGAAATAGCACATAGGATACGTAACTACCTAGGATAGGTATCATCACACATCGGTACATGTAGTACCTGATAATAGTAGTAGTAGTAGGACACTTCGCAGAGTCCGTCTGGGGAAGTACCACAACTTTGCCAGTTATTTTACGGCCATGTAGTATTGTGCAAGCATAACTGTGTTCCGGTTTGAAGGGCAATGTTTCCAGTGCAATTGCAGAGCATAGAGATATAAGATCTCATATCTATGCGGTACGAGCGTGGTGCAGTGCTGGGTAATAATTTGGACTCGTGTTCCAATAGCTGCGTGCGTGTTGTTAAGAACAGGCATATTGCTTACCATCAGGCACATGTCCTTCTCGTCTCGTCACTCTTCATTGTAAAAAAAGTTCGTCGTTTTTAAAGTGCGGAACCCTAACTGTTCAATTTGAATTTTTTAGAAAGATTTATGATTTTAATTTTTGAGTTCAGTCGCTCTCTACCGTCATAGCTGATCAGATGTGAGTTGTTTGTTTTATCGCGAAATTGATACCTACGGTGCGCTGAATGTGCGCTATGCCGTAAGCACCTTGGATTGCAGTGTGAAATGGATAAATATGTTTGTGTTGTTGTGCGGCGTTTTGTGTTAGGTACTTACAGTGCGACTATGTGATTATTAAAAGGTAAGCTCATTTAGCCAAAAATAAGTAGCTAGTGTAGGTATCTTCCCAACTCATTACAGAGTTTAAATAATCAAATTAATTATTTTAACTTTTTATTCGACTGTGACTCAAACATGTACCTACCTACCTACTTACATAGTTGTATTTAATTTGACATTCTTTCCTGACTAATATTGTTTGAAGACTTCTTACTTACATTTGACAACATTTTGTCGACTGAATTTAGAAGCAAGTTAGAAACAAGCAATCCTCGCTTCCGAATTTAGTATGCTACTCGTAGACTCGTAGCTTATTGAATGGTAATAAAAAGCATCTCTTTTTATTATATCTGGCTTAATCGAATATTGCAGTGCAATAGCTTCCACACCTAATCTTTCTATTCCTGTTCGATTTCTATGCTAGATATTTAGGTAGGTTTTTCAAACGACACATAAGTAGTAGGTATTGAGCCTGCGTCGGCGCGGCGGCGTACGGCGGCGTTTCTATGATCTATGGCGGCGCGGCGTCGCGGTCGCGCGGCGTGCGGCGGCGCGGCGCAGTCACTGACCGCTGCGCCGCCGCTGGCTAGGGTTGCCAAATAAAAATAACAAACAACGAATTATTAACTTTGTATGGAAAAAAAATTTTGTGCTTTCGTGTCTAATATTCACATATGTGATTCGATACTTAGTATAGATGAAGTACCATAAATATTGTTGGACCTTTCCGCCACACGTTGTATATAAAAGCGAAAGGTCACTCATCAAGGAATCTCAGAAACTACAAATGCTAGGAATCTGAAATTTTGCATGGAGACGTCTTTTACCACGTAGGCGCTCGCTAAGACGGGGTTTCGCGAAATTCAACCCCTAAGAGGGTGAAACAAGGGATGAACGGTTGTATGAAAATTTTGTATGAAACGTGATTTTCAAAGTTATCAAATTTTGTATCTAGACACTTGACACGAAGCAATTAAATGTATGTTCTATCAATTTTGTAATTTCGAAGTGTACGGGGGTGAAATTGGGGTTGAAATGAGGGATGAATGTCAATATGGAAATTCCCAACTGTTGGAGATAAAACCATGAAACTCTGTATATAGACACTTGACACGAAGCAAACGAATGTTTGTTCCATCAATTTCGTAATTTCGAACTGTACGGGGGTAAAATTGGGGTTGAAATGAGGGATGAATGTCAATATGGAAGTTCCCAACCGTTGAAGATAAAACCATGAAACTCTATATAATATATAGACACTTGACACGAAGCAAACGAATGTTTGTTCCATCAATTTTGTAATTTTGAACTGTACGGGGATGGAATTAAGGTTGAAATGCGGGATGAATATCAATATGGAAGTTCCCAACCGTTAAATGTAAAACCATAAAACTCTGTATATAGACACTTGACACGAAGCAAACGAATGTTTGTTCCATCAATTTCGTAATTTTGAACTGTACGGGGGTAAAATTGTGGTTGAAATGAGGGATGAATGTCAATATGGAAATTCCCAACTGTTGAAGATAAAACCATGAAACTCTGTATATAGACACTTGACACGAAGCAAATGAATGTTTGTTCCATCTATTTCGTAATTTCGAACTGTACGGGGGTGAATTTGGGGTTCAAATGAGGGATGAATGTCAATATGGACATTCCCAACCGTTGAAGATAAAACCATGAAACTCTGTAAATAGACACTTGACACGAAGCAAACGAATGTTTGTTCTAGCAATTTTGTAATTTCGAACTGTACGGGGGTGTAATTGAGGTTGAAATGGGGGATGAATGTCAACATGGAAGATCCAAACTGTTGAAGATAAAACCATGAAAATCTGAATATAGACACTTGACACAAAGCAAACGAATATTTTTTCGAGCAATTTTGTGATTTCGAACTATATAGGGATGAAATTGGGATTGAAATGGGAAAATGAAAGTATACATGGAAGCTTCCATAGATCGCCGGACGCGATCGAAACTCGAGTCGGACTGTTCTGACTATTTTATACGTGAGTTACCCGTGTATATGTTTAAAATATGCGGATGATATTGCAGTTGAAATGTGGGACGAATGTCTCTTACGCTTTCACACCTAAACAGCTGAACCGATTTTGATGAAATTGTTTTATTATAAGCTGGTTTTAGTAAAAGTGTCTGGGTGTAAAATGAGTTATTGCCTGAGTTACCTCAGTATTTATTTCGCGCGAACGAAGTCGCAAGTAACAGCTAGTTAAATAATAATTTGAATCGCGGTTAAGTCCTATATGATGTTCTCAATATGAGTCCAAATAATTATGTGCCTGGCGCTGCACTGCGCTCCTCACCCAGAGGTATAAGATGATTTTTCTCTATGCTTTGTAATTTCTTTAGAAACATAACCATTGAAGCTTGAAACCGCAACACAATAATGTTTTCAGACGGCTACTCAGCAGTAGAATAACTGGCAATAGTGTGGTACTTCCCCAGATTAGGCAGATTCTTATACTGATATTGATTATAACGAGTCTTACTACTATTACAATTCTATTATAATAACACTTCGATTGCTCAGAAAGAGGAAAAAAAATATGGACGTTTTTAGAATATTTTCTTGAGATAGATAATAATAGCATTCATGTAATTTTATCGTACACGTGGAAGGAAAACGGAAAAATCGTACCATCAAAAATCTCATACACAACACAATGGCACAAAAATTCCCTCGTCCTTGACAAAGTTCCCGTACGCGGATTTCATCCACACAATGGCAGAAAGGATCCGAAAGAAGCTTTTATAAATATGAGTTATTATGGTAGTAAATCACGAGACATTAATAATGTTTATTTTATTATGTAAAGTGCAGCTATTTACTTGTTTTATTGCTGACTATCTACGTCCCACGGGTTTACCCGCGTAGTTCTTGTTTACTTAATTTTCTCGCAATGAAAACTAGGTCATGTGCTATTCCTGATTTTAAACTTTTAGACTAAGTCTACTAGTTTCTGTGTATTAGCACATAATAAATATTAGAACAAGTACAGAACACTCACTTAGCGAAAACAATTATATAAATAGCTACTCTTGCTGGGACACAACAAAGTTCAATTCAGGTCGCATTAGCGCTCAATACCTGTCGCGATTTTCAACTCAAACTCAACATTTGCGCTCTCTTCTAACACGTAACTCTGTCGCTGTCTGGCGCGGAATGATGCGCAAGGGTTGTCGACATATCTAATAACAATATGCGCGGGAAACGTGTTGCGCGAGCGCTCAGACGTGCGTCCGACAACTGACTGGCACTTGTTCCTTGGGAGGAACGGTCTAGCTGTAGGCTAAAACCGCGCGACCTTGAGCGAGTGATGATGCTCTGGTATAAGGGCGCATCCAGGGAGGAATAGGTTATGAAACCATGCCATAGTTGGATCCACCCTTGATCTGTGTTATATGTATAAATATATATTTTAAATATAGAGTGACGAGACGAGCCGGACATGTGTCTGATGGTAAACAACATGCCTGCCACATAACAGCACAGTGACACGCAGCTATAGGAACATGATAGTCCAAATCATTACCTAGCACTGCACTGTGGTCGTCTCCCAGAGATCTAAGTTGTTATATCTCTAAGCCCTGTAATTTCTCTGGAAACATTGCCCTTTAGACCGGAACACAGTAATGTTTGCACATTACTGCTTGCGGTAGGATAACTTTTTTTTTTTTTTTTTTTTTTTTTTTTTTTTACTTTGTATGTTTTGCTTTATTGTCCTCCGGCAAAGGTCGGAGTCGTTTGTTAGCTAAACACAGTTGTTTAACATCGTGTGATATCAAACATCATTATTTTAGGATAAAAAATAACTCCCCACATTTAGGTGAGAAGTTATAAAATGGACACAGTGATACAGACGCAAGACAATTTTTGGTAAGTCATCTTTTTTTTTTTTTTTTTATATTATATGTTGTTATTTTGTAAGTATATATTCTTTTTCTATTTTTTTTTTATTTTTTTTTTCTGAGTTTTTTGTATTTTTATTTTTATTTTTTATCTTTTCCATATCTGTTTTATAGACTTATATCTTTATTTAGTAGGTCTAACATAATTTGTACTTGCTGACAATATATTGAATGCTTCTAGTTTATACATTATGTGCATCTATATACCCAGTATATAGTGTTACATAAATTTTCATGCTTATCTGGTACTATTTTGCTTATTTACTACTTTTGTTATGTTTTCGCAATACTTTACAAAATATGATCTGGCAAATTCATCTTGTAGGAAAAAACGTAGGTTTTCCTTTATTATACATTTATCAGTTAATTGGCTAAGGTTAAATCGCGCCAAGATGAATCTTGGACATTCTAACAGTAAATGTTCAACCGTTTCCAGCCTCTCCGGGTCACACACGCATCCGGGATCCTCTTTGCATTTAAGTTTGAACAAGTAGTAACCGAAACCACCATGCCCCGTCAATACTTGAACCAGCAATGGACTAAGTGTCACATTCTTAAGAAGTCGGAATGCGCTTGCTGCATCAGGTAAAAACATTTTAGTTATTTTAGCCACTTCCCCGCCTATATACCTCTTGTTCCAGATGTCTATTGAATTTTCCCTCAAACACTTTTTAATATATGATAGCGGGCACTGCTCATAATCCACGGTTGCGTCTTCACATGCTGCCTGCTTAGCAAGAAAGTCAGCTCTTTCATTCCCTTGAGTTCCTACGTGCGCTCTGATCCAAAATAATTTGGCAACTATCCCTTTTATACGCATTTCACAGATGTTTTTCTTTATTTGGTTTACCAAGGGATGACTAGAGTCCAGACTTTTTAATTTCTGGAGGGATGATCTTGAATCACTAAATATGCTCACAACCGGTTCAGAGGCCTGCAATATTGTCTCTGTGGCTTGGAACAGTGCAAACATTTCAGCCTGAAACACTGTACAAAATGGATCCAACCTGAATTTTCTGCTTAAGAACTCTTCGCCGTTTCTCCAGCATGACAGAGCAGCACCCACCTTGCCGTCCATTTTACTACCATCAGTGTACACCTGCATCCCCGTCTCTTGGTGTTCTCTTATGATGCCTAAATCCGATTCTTCTAGGCACTGAAAGTCAATATCTTCTTCCTCGGATGGATGTAAGGCTTTGGTGTAACAAATTCTTTGCTCTAATCCCCGCCCCTCAAGTATTTCTTGCGGTTTTCCTCTTTTTGCTTCGAATAATTGGGCTGATTCTTTGATGCGTAGGTCTAAGGGTAACAGTCTGGACAAAACCAGTGCCGCATTCAAAGACACCGTTCGGTAGGATCTACATATTTTTTGAGCAAATCCTCTCTGCACTGTATTTAATTGTTTTTGAATACATTTTCTATTTGTTGCAGTTACCCATGCACTGGCAGCGTATAGTATTATAGGTTCTATAACAGATACGTATATAGTTCTTATAACTTCTGAGTTCAATCCCCATGATATTTTAGCTGCCTTTGACAATTGCATGAGAATCCTTGTTGCTTTTTTGCAAATATGGGCTACATGGCTTCGAAAAGTAAGTTTTTTATCAATTACCAGACCCAAAAGTTTGATTTCATCGACCATCGATATTTCCACATCCCCCATGTGCACTAGTGGATTTTCGAATTTTCGTTTGTTGGTAATGACCATCGCATTGGTTTTATGTGCCGCAAATTTTAGTTTATTGTCTATGCCGAATTTGTGTACACAAGCAAGGGTTTCATTGGCCTTCTCTTGAATGGCTGTAGCACTGTGACCAGAGAAAACCAACACGATGTCGTCCGCAAAGGCTTGACAGTACACATTTCGATCCTCCAATTCGTCCAGCAGCGGATCCAAAACCAGATTCCAAAATGTAGGGCCAGCAATCGAGCCCTGGACACAGCCTTTGTTTGTTTTCTTAGCCACACTTTTTCCAGCATACTTTAGTAAAATTTGTCGATCTTCCAGGTAGCTGGAAATGAGCCTTCGTAAATTATGTGGACATTTTTTCTTTATTAAGCGGCATTTGATGGCGGGCCACCAAGCACTATCAAAAGCACCCTCGATGTCCAAGGATACAACCAGATTAATGAGCTTATTTTTTAAATTTTCATTTATATGTGTCATCAAATCGTACAAAGAGTCTTCCGTGCATCGTTGTGGTACAAACCCGTACTGCCTCGGATTCGAAGAAGGCAATACATGCCATCGTATGCGTTTTACCAACATTTTTTCTAATACCTTTCCTAGGATTGATAACAATCCTATAGGACGGTATGATTTGGGGTTGGTATAGTCTCTTTTTCCGGGCTTCCTTATTGCCAAAATCGTAGCCTGTTTCCACTGCCGAGGAAAATACCCAAGTAACAAGCATTTATTAGCCAACTCTAGATATATATCCGGACACTTATTTATTGACGCTTGACATATATCTGCCGTAAATCCATCAGAACCCGGTGCCTTTCGGGGCTTAAAAGTTTTTATTGCACTTGATAGCTCAGATCTAGAAAAAGGTGGATCCTGATTGTCATTTGGAAGCAATTCCGACATAAGCTCCGCTTCGTTTCTTGTCTGTTTGTGTATTTGGGTGTCCTCTTGCGAATTATCCTCTGGAAAGAAAGTTTCAGCTAGGAGTTTAGCGGAATCTTTCTCAGTAATTTCTTCATCGTTGACTATTAATATCTGATCTTCGTGCTTTTTTGATGTGTTTCTTAATACCCTATAAATTTTATCCCACATACTTTCTCTATTTTGCGTGCTACAGAATTTTTTCCAACTAGATATTTGTGCTTCAGCTGCTCTAGTTTCGTAACGTTGCTTTGCTTCCAGGTAATCACTAATTACATACGGGCGGCGCCGCGGAGCCGCACAAGATATTCGGCGTTTTTTCGTAATCATATCTCTTTTGAGACGCTGGAGTTCATCAGACCACCAAGGTATGTGAATTTTTTCATTTTTATTCAGCTTAGGTATCAGAGCCTGGCAAGTTTCTTCTATAACTTGTATGTATTTATCTATCATATTCTGAAGTGTTTGTTCCGTTGCTATGTTTGCTATTGTGCCTAAGTTAATATTTTCGGAATCCAAGTTCTCGTTAAATAGTCTACCAAATGCTTCCCAGTCAACTCTTTTAGTGTTGTAAATTCTCGTGCTAGATGATGGTCTTTTGTAGGTATTTTTTTCCAGATTGACTATAAAAGATATTGTATTATGATCTGAGCTAGTTATTCCTTTATCCACTCTCCAGTCACTAACGTTACCTAACATCTCTGTTGAGCAAGCAGTAACATCAATATGGCTCTGAAATACCCTTCCTCCTCTAATGGTGTAGAAGGTTGGCTCCGTTCCTTCATTCAGTGTTTGCAATCCCATTTCATTAAACGCTCCAAGAAGCTTTGTCCCTCGCGCATCTTCCGTGACGCTTCCCCACCAAGTACTCCACGAATTGCCATCTCCACCTATTAGTATTCTAGTTGTCTTAATATTTTGCACTACGGCTTTTAACTGTTCTATATAGGGCTCAATTGGTTTACTATCTTCAAAATAGTATGAAATTACTCCAATTTGCGTCGTACCTCCTATTTTCAGAACAGCTACTGCCATGTTTTCAGTTGTTAAAGTAGGCGTTTCTATAATTTCTATGTCTGAGTTGAATACCAGGATCGCAGCTTTGATTGGATCCTTTCTATTTCGGTTTCGCTGAATAATTCGTGTTCCTGAATATCTCTTAACTTCTTCTTGTGCCCCCACATAGGGTTCTTGGACTAGTGCAAATGCGATTTTTCTTCGACTTGACTCGATAACAAGCTCATCAGTGGCGAGTTTTTTCTTTTGTAAGTTAGCCTGGAGCACTTTAATTTCTTTTTTATTATTTGGGAGTGACCCTGGTCCACCTTGCGAATATCCATCAGTAGGTACAGCTAGTTCAACTTTAGCAATATGCTACGGAAGATCGTGCTAAAGCATCCCACTTTATACGGACTGGGTTATCAAATGCATTATGTCCATTTTTATCTACTTTCGCCAAAATACAATTTCGGCACGTCGGCGTATCAGCAGCGAGCCACGAGGGGCAGTCTGCTCGTAAATGTGGTTCACCACAATGACTGCATAGATCTGTAGACTCGGTACACAAGCGTCTACCGTGGCCAAAACACAGGCACCGTGAACATTGGACTAGGGGTGATTGGTCCTGTGCTCGTATACGTTGAAGATCGATATGTACATAGCTAGCTTCTATCATATATTTCCATATTTTAGGGCTTACTGAAAGGATTACATGGTTTGTGTGTGTATTCCTAGTTTTTCGTCTATAACGAACTTGAACTCTAAATTCATCTTGAGGTATATCACAAAATAGGTGGTTGTTTTGATTTTTAAGAGCCTTTATTATGTCGTCGTCGCTATTGTATGACAAAACTTCTTTTAAAATTATTAGTGGATCTTTGTTACCCTTTACCTCATATTTTAATTTGGCCTCTGGCATGTTTAATCTCTCGGAGAGTTTTGTAAGTTCGTCCTTGGAGTGGCATCCAATTATTACCTTTTGGTCTTTTGCCTTTCGTAACCGATCCACTTTGATACCTGTAGATTTAGCGTCAACAACTGTTCTAATCTTGTTTAAAATCATGTCACTACTGTCTTTGTCATCATTGGAAGAAACAATAAGAGAATGCATTGCTGCTGTCCTTGGGCGGGCTACTGCCCCTGCGTAGCTCAACTTCGTATCGCTAATTAAGTTATGTTTTACTTCATAATGAAGCTTGTCAATTTTCTCTAGCAGAGTTTGTTGGTGTTTTTTAAACTCTTTAAGAATTTCATTAGTAGGTACTTGTGTATTCATATTTGTATCTATACTCTCTTGGTTAAGTTTTATTTGTTGAGATTCCGATAATTTTTGAACTATGTCATTTATTTTTGCCATGTTTTCCAATACCATTTTTTTAACTGCTATTTTGACATTTCCAGGTTGTTCGAGTTGAGTCCTTGCATCCAGATAAAGTCTCTTTGCCGTTGCTTGCAGTGAAGAAGTTGATATCTCCGACTGCTTTCCGGACAACGATAACCTTAATGCGGGAAGCGGTGGAGCTTTAGTGGGTGGTACCACTCTTTTAACCGAATCGACGTACGCTCCCAGTTGCCCATCTGATCGATTAAATGCGGACCCTCCCGAATGACCTTCGGACTTTCTGATAGCCGGTTGCGACATATCAAAAGAAAGAAAAATAATACAAATATGTATATATAAATATAGTATAGAGGTATATATAATTTATACACACCCGACTTCTCAAGATTGACAGAAAAGGTGTAAACAGGTATCCGTGATTTATGTGTTCCGAAAAGCTACTTACTATTTAATTATGTTATTCTAAATATTACAATTTACAAACTTATTTCACTTTCTTTCCTACTATTTTAACTGACAATTCAAATCAGATGGATGGTAATATTTATTTTACAATTCCGTTTGTAATAATGTTACGGCACGTTTCACTATTTACTTTAAGAAGTTACTAAGTTTCTTTATATATGTATATACTTAAACAAAAGAAAATGTTAAAAACATAATATGCACTTAATTACTAATGACATCTATTATGGTACAATACAATTTCAAATCCCCTTTATACGGGCAGTCAGTTTGCAACTGGCAGCACCGCAATACCGCTATTTGCCACCGTCACGTCGTCAAGGGACACAGACCCCGCTGTCACTGTCGCCTGTCACCACCCGCACTGACGCAATCTTGTATTTTGTGGGTAGACTCCAGTTTTAAATTTATGATCCGATTAATATTAAACGTATATTTTTCTGGCTATCCTTTCTGTTTCCCGAATACACAGAGGTCTTTTCACTAAAATTTTATAAAACGATACTTCTGTGTTATATAGCCGTCAATTTTAACACCAATTTAATGCACTATTTCTCTCCAATTTCGTTAAATAAATTTTTATTTCGGAACATAAACTCACTCAACCGCTCCACTCAAACCGGTCGGTAGGATAACTGGCAAAGGTGTGGTCCTTGCTCAGGTGGACTCTGCCAAGAGTCTTACCACTACAAAATTTCAACACGATCCCTCATAGAAATGCTTTAAGCAGCTGTTGCTTGATTGTCTTACAAATATCCATAGCATTTGGGTGAACATTACATTTTCATAAGATTTATATTTCTTGACTGGTATCCTGGCTTAGTTGGTAGTAGCCGAAGGTCGTGGGTTCGATTCCCACCATGTGCAAATAATTGTGTGGTGAATACAAATATTTGATCTGCGTGTTTCTATGTATAATAACTATGTATTTACAACTATATAAGTAATATCGGCTATCTGGCTCCCATAATATAAGATTTGCTTAGTTTGGGATAATATTGTGTTGGGTTTGAAATTTCCAACAATATTTATTTAGAACATTAGTAGGATTATATCAGCTATTTGGTTCTCATGGTACAAGTTATGTAGGAGAGTAGGTAATAGATAAAGGGTTAGATACTGTTGTATGTGAAATGCCCATTTTTGTCACGACTTTATGGTTGGTAGAGATTCACTACGATAACATGACCGACCCCTCCAGAATTCAAAACGTTTGAAAGTATTTGTGAAAGTATTTACAACGCACCACCACGCATGTGTGCGAACTACTGCCGTCAAACACCTAGTCGAGCTAGCAAATCTATGGATTTGTTGCTCGACTAATTACAACTACATACGAATAATTACAACTACATACAAACTCTTTCGTAAGGATATGACTACACACATTAAAACAGTAATTTGGAGGGGCGGGCCAGGTTATCGTAGTAAATCTCTACAACTGAATTTAATATCAAAAAGCCTCATAAAAAGATTAACCTCCCCAACGCAAATCAAATCGTCAAAAATCGCGTATTGATGAGATATTCAAATGTTATGGAATTTTGTCGTACAACATTAGGGAAATGGGTCTCTTGAGAGCCGCTGGATCTGCCACAACGTACACGTATCTACATTTGAAACTCGACCTGTATTCTAATATTATTTTCCTTCTCCAATGCGTAGTTGGATTGCATTTTTCGCTTTATTTCCAGATATTTTCTATTTCTTGTTCATAAAAAACAGCAAATAGATTTTTGGAATAGTTTGCAAAATAACATATCTAGTGATGTAGCGGCTAATATGCTCGATTTCACAAATTTCAGATGATTCAAATCCTGATTTCACTACCATCATTGTTTTCCTATATTGTATCTGGCAAAAAGTAGGCTAGGCTATGTGCTATGTCAGACTTTAATGTGTGTATTACAGATACCACATCCATTCAGATGTTCGACGTTATTGAGCAACAAACATCTAAACTTTGATATCATCTTGCAATGCCCCGCGATGTTACTTGCGTAGTTCCGTTCCCGTTATCTTGGCGTGCTGAAAAGTAGCACATATGCTATTTCATTGCAGACAATAATCTGTGTTCCAAATTGTATCACCTCGTCAGCCAAGGGCAGATTGACAGATGCAACATCTCCTCTACAGATTTTGAAACATGTTGGTATCTTTTTAATATTTTCCTTCACTGTTAAAACCAGTGGTGGCAATAAAGTCGCAACAAACTAGCAGCAGTGCAGGTAGAATTCAAACCTACGACCTCACAATTGCAAAATTGGATATTCAAACTACGAGGCTCCCAGGTAATTTTAATAGTTAGTTACAAAAGAATACAAAGCAACGCAATGAAACGCAACGCAACGCCTAGCGATGCAACATCAAGTAAAGCAAAACAAAGCAATGCCAAGCACTCCGACATCAAGTAAACAAACCCAACACCAAGCAACGCACCGCACGATAACGCAACACAATGCAAGGCAACACAACAAGCAATCCAACGTTCATTAACGCCAAGCAGTACCATTCACTGCGACGTCAAGTGACGCAACGCAACACAAAGCAACGCACCGCAAGGTAACATAGCGTAACCCAACGCAACATCAAGCAATGCCTCGCTACGCCAAGCAATACAACCTCAAACAATGCGACGTCAATTAACGCAACGCAACGTCAAGTAATGCAACGCAACGCCAATTAACACATCGTAAAGCAACGTAGCGTAACACCAAGCTACGCAACGCCCAGAATTGCAACAAAACACCAAATAATGCAACGTCAAGTAACACAACAATAATATAAAAGGCATCAACGTAGCCAATCAACGCATAATAGAATTTATTCACATTGAAATGTGATAATTTTCATACAGACAAGTTTTACACACCTAGTTTTTACTACATTACTAGTAAAATTTATATTGTACACTATAATAAAAGTCATCAAAATAGCCAAACAAGGAAACCACACAAAGTGCAACTAATTCACAGAACTAAATTTTAGTTCCATCACAAAACATTACTTCAATCCGAAATATTTCGCGTTCATAAAACATTTTCCGAACAATTCTCAACACAAACAAAATCAAAACCGCAGTGTTGTTTGCAAAGTGTTTACGGTCGAGCCACACTGGGGCACCGCCGCAATAACTTACCAACACGTTGTGAGTACGTGTTAAACTGAACTCATGTGGACTATCAAACAGATATTTTGGACATTGTGACGATTACTTTTTTGTTGAACTTGACCGCCATCTCGCTTGACGTTTAACGACAACGCTACGGTCTACGATGGAGCGTGCTTATCTAGAAGAAATCGATTCATTATCGACTTAATTAATAACTGAGTTGAAGTAACTATCGGGAAACACACACAGGCTACGCATTCCACAGCCTTGACGTTCTTATGTCAAAAATTTAATCAAACCAACAACATCACGTTTGCGAAATCGTTCGTTTTTTTAACTATGATACGTTAGCACTTGACCGCCATTTTACAGATGTTAAGAGAGGCTACTACAAGGGAGCGTACTTACCTAGAAAAAAATATTCTCACTTTACTTTAGGATATCAAAGTTGTAGCCGCAAATCAATCCTATACACCGTGACCGCCTCGACGTACCAGACGCCCTAGAGACCCTTGGTCCGCCACAATGGTCCCGCTACCTACCACATTTACCTACTACCTTACACACGGCTGCAGAGGACAGTGACAGTGGCGTACCGCAATACCTGCACTCCTTTTCCCCTGCATGTCCACCGGGTTCATTATCTAACCCTTTCAAGGAAGTCTTCTTTCCTTGCGGCGAGAAAAAAAAATTGGCAGTCATAGGAACTGCCGATAGAAGTGAAAACTTAGAACTCAGAATTTGAGCTTACTTTGGAAACTACACGGGTGTACCGGAAGGCGTGGCCTGACCATCATGGCATGGCCATCTAGAAATGCGTTAGCATTTCCCATTGGCCCACGCATTTCTAGATGGTCATGCCGTGATGGTTAGGCCACGCCCTTTCAGCATTTCCCATTGGCTGACGCATTTCTAGATGGCCAATGGCCGTGGCCCGAGTTTACCCGAAGATTTCTTATCATACCCGAGCGTGACGCTAGAATTCAATTCACACCCCACGAAAAATCTGTCTAAAAGCGCGTCTAAGCGCCAAAAGAAGTTTTCACTTCAAAATACTTGGGAGGTGTCAAGGGACATTCTGATGGAACGAAGTTGTACAAAATATTGCAACTCTTTACTGTTTCTGTTGTCCTGGTACTGGTACCTAGGGGCAAACGCAACTCTTTTATATTTCTGTTGTCCTGGTATCTGGAGATAAACGCTGGGCTGTTGGGAGGTAGGTAATCGAAACTCTTTACTGTTTCTGTTGCCCTGGTACCTACCTTTTATAGGTAGGTCATAACTATCAGGGAAAACCCACTCTGGCAACTCATTCCACAGCCTAGACGTTCTTATCACAAAAGTAGAGTTAAATCTCTTAGTCCGCGTCTTTGGAACATCAACCATGAAACGGTGCCGCTTCTTTGAGTTACGAGCAATCCTTATCATATCCAAGTTTCGTATCCATATCCATATCCATATCCATATCCATATCCATATCCATATCCATATCCATATCCATATCCATATCCATATCCATATCCATATCCATATCCATATCCATATCCATATCCATATCCATATCCATATCCATATCCATATCCATATCCATATCCATATCCATATCCATATCCATATCCATATCCATATCCATATCCATATCCGAGTTTTTATCATATCCAAGCGTGACAATTGATGAATCCATTTCACAGCCCACGAAAATTCTGTCTATAGCGCGCCTAAAGAAGTTTTCACTTCAAAAACTTAGTTCTAGATTTGCTATAATTGAAATACAACAACAAAGATTAAGCACTTCAATCATCTATCATCAATGATTTTTAGTTTAGATAATTTCTGATCAATGGAAGGCTACAGAAACTGCGACATAATTTGCTTCCTGCAAGTCACTTAATATGTAAGGGCACAATGCATTCCGTGTAATATTACGCTTAAAACAATGTTTTGTAGGAATGCCAGATTTGAAACTAAACTAATCTCGAAACTAAAATACAACGATATTTATTTGCAACTGAGTGTATTGCCAAAACAATACCCAAGCTAAGTTATTGCATACTACGCAAAATCAAGGTTAAATTTCACCCCTTCAAAGGTTCCTACTTGAAATGTTTCGCAGAGAGTTGTACTATTGTCAGCCTTATGAGAGGAAAAACAGCGCATACGTGGTTTGTTTTCGATACATTAGCACGTAATAACAGCTCTGTGATACACAATAAGAAGCCATAGGATGCAGAAATTGAGGAAAAACGACGGAAACTCGAGGAAATTGCAATCTGGCGAACAATGTCGCGGGACTTCCTAGTTCCAGAATTACTTCATTAGAGCAAGGTTAGAATGGAGAAATTAGGTTTTTTTTTCTAGAAGAATAAGGTTAGGTAATTTAATATTTAATTTGCCTATTTGCATAGCTGGGCATTAACTCGTTAATCCGTTAATCGTTAATTAACGAAGTTAACATTTTGATTAACGGATTAACTTTTAAGTTAACTTTTAAAAATGTTAACGGACATGTTAACTTCCGTTAATTATGCAGAAGTCCGTTAATCGTTAATCCAATGCTTACTATTTACCGCACGGCACCTCGGCGCGGCGCAAAAAACAGGTTCAGACAAGTATGAAACGAAAAGTGCTGAGCGCAGTGTGACCATATGTGTCGGGTTTCTGCAATTTTGGCAGGATTGAGGCGTCATTTTAGCCTCTGGCATGATCGGTTGACGTTATATGAAAACAAATATAATTTTGTTATCATAAGTCACATTTTCGATAATCTCGAGTTCTTTTTGGCTGAAAATTTGAGCACAGACATACTCGAATTTTCGAATTTGACTGACGTTTACAATTTAGTTGAATATTTCACAAATCCCTAGTAAACCAAGTAGATTATAGTAATCCATAACTAGTGGGGAACTCCCAGATAAATTCAATCATACTTTTTCGATCGTTTATCTGTTTTGTAACTTTCTTTTAATAAAATCGGTGGTAGTTCATTTCAACTAACCAAAGAAAAGTTTAATAAAATGAACAAATCAATGTATAAGATTGAAGAAATGGAGGTATACAATGAAAATTCCAGTGTTTAACATCTTACTAATATTATAAATGGCAATTTTTGGATGTTGTAATGTTTGTTGTTTCATCACGTCAGAACGTCTGGGAACGGGAAAGGATTGGGTTGAAATTTTGAAAACAGCCCTCAAACGCTGCAGTTGAACGTCTGCTATCCACGGGTAAAGACATTTTAACACCAAAGCGAGCCTCGCTTTCAGACGAAAACTTCGACATGTTAATGTTCATGAGGGGAAATAGATACCTCATGAGGGGATATCGTCAGGCCTCGTGGCTTAGTGGGTAGTAGCTCTGCCTGCGAAGCAAAGGGTCGTGGGTTTGATTCCCACCCAGTGCAAATATTTGTGTGATTAATTCAAATGTTTGCACTGTGTCTGGGTGTGCCTATGTATAATAAGTATGTATTTAAAATTGTATAAGTATTATATCAGATATCTGGCCGCCATATTACAAGCTTTGCTTAGTTTGGAGTCAGATGGTGTTTTGTGTGAATTGTCCACCAATATTTATTTATTATTTATTTATTTACCTATGCGCATTATGCCCGACGATTTAATTACACATTATAATAAATTAAATAAAAAAAATTGGCAGTCATAGAAACTGCCGATAGAAGTGAAAACTTATAACTCAGAAACTATCAACTTACCTTGGAAACTACACGGGTGTAACCGGAGGGCGTGGCCTGGTCATCATGGCATGGCCATCTAGAAAAACAGCAGCATTTCCTATTGGCTGATGCATTTCTAGATGGCCATGCCATGATGGCCAGGCCACGCCCTTTCAGCATTTCCCATTGGCTGACGCATTTCTAGATGGCCAATAGCCATGGTTCCGAGTTTACCCGAAGATTTCTTATCATACCCGAGCGTGACACTAGAATGCAATTCACAGCGAACGAAAAATCTGTCTCGGCGCGCCTAAAGAAGTTTTCACTTCAATAATAAAATTAAACTCTACAAGTATTTGGTTTTTTCCTAACCTGTTAACTTCCAGAACCTAAACCAACAGGTTTTATAAGTTCACTAATGCAACGATATAAAAATCCAATACGCATATTAACGGATTAACGATTAACGTTAACTTCCGTTAATTCTTACGAAATGTAACGATTTAACGTTTAACGAAGTTAACTTTTTTTGTAACGGATTAACGATTAACGAAGTTAACTATTTGATTAACGGTGCCCAGCTATGCCTATTTGTTTTCTCATCCAACTTTTAATAAACAATGACTAGACAATCAGGACATGTCCCTGATTATAAGCAACACGCCCGCACAATACATAAAATAACAGTGTCTCGCAGCAATTGGAACATAAACAGTCCAAACTATTACCCAACACTGCACTGTACTCGTCACCCATATTTATAAAAAAAAGTTATCTATATGCCCTCTGGAAACATTTCCCTTCACATCAAAACACAGTAATGTAGGCAAGTTACTGCTTGGCGGTAGAATAACTGGTAAATATGTGGTACATCCCCAGGTGGATACCTACTACAAACAGTCCAACCAACTACTAAAACCATAAATATATAGATAGAGTCACTAGCAGTGCTAAGTGGTTTTACCTATATAGTTCCCGTTCCCGTTCTTTTCTCGGGATAAAAAGTAGCCTAATTCAAAACTATGATTTAACTGTGTTATCCGTTCAGACGTTCCGCTGTGATTCAGTATTAACGTCCAACATCTAAACATACAAACATCAAACATTTTACATTTATACTTAACTAGCGCCCCTCGGTTTTACCCGCGTAGTTTCTGCTGTTCCCGTTGTTTTATCGGGATAAAAAGTAGCCTATGTGTTCTTCCAGCCTATAATATAATTGTGTTCCAAATTTCAGCCCTATCTGTTCATACCTTAGGACGTGATTGAGCAACAAACATTGTCATTTATAATATTTGTAGAAAGTAGGATTAATTTATAATTAACTAGCAGCGCCCCGCGGTGTTACCCGCGAAGTTCCCGTTCCCGTTGTTCCCGTTATTTTTTCGGGATAAAAAGTAGCCTATGTGTTCTTCCAGACTATAGTCTATCTGTGTTCCAAATTTCAGCCCGATCCGTTCATACGTTAGGACGTGATTGAGCAACAAACATCCAAACATCCATACATTGACATCTATATATATAAAAGCGAAAGGTCACTCATCAAGGAATCTCAGAAACTACAAATGCTAGGAATCTGAAATTTTGCATGGAGGCTCCTTTTAGCACGTAGGTGCACGCTAAGACGGGGTTTTGCGAAATTCAACCCCTAAGAGGGCGAAACAAGGGATGAACGGTTGTATGAAAATTCGTGATTTTCAAAGTTATTAAATTTTGTATCTTTGACTTGACATGAAGCAATTAAATGTTAGTTCTATCAATTTTGTAATTTCGCACTGTAGGGGGATGAAATTGGGGTTGAAATGGGGGATGAATATCATTGTGGAAGTTCTCAACCGTTGAAGATAAAACCATCAAATTCTGTATATAGACACTTGACACGAAGCCAACCAATGTTTATTCTATAAATTTCGTAATTTCGAACTGTATGGGGGTGAAATTGGGGTTGAAATGGGGAAAAATGTCAATATGGAAGTTCCCGACCGTTAAAGATAAAACCATACAACTCTCTAAATAGACACTTGACATGAAGCAAACTATTAATGTTTGTTCTATCAATTCCGTAATTTCGAACTGTACGGGGGTGAAATTGGGGTTGAAATAAGGTAAGAATGACAATATGGAAGTTCAGGACCATTGAAGATAAAACCATGAAACTCTGTATATAGACACTTGACACGAAGCAAACTAATATTTGTTCTATCAATTTCGTAATTTCGAACTGTACGGGGGTGAAATTGGGGTTGAAATAGGGGAAGAATGTCAATATGGAAGTTCACAACCATTGAAGATAAAACCATGAAACTCTGTATATAGACACTTGACACGAAGCAAACTAATATTTGTTCTAGCGATTTTGTATTTCAAACTGTACGGGGATGAATTTGGAGTTGAAATGGGGGCCGATTACGCTTTCAGATCTAAACAACTGACCCGATTTTGATGAAATTGTATAAAATTGTTTTATTATAAGCTGGTTTTAGTAACCGTAACTGTGTATGGGTATGTATATAAATAAGTACTGCCTGAGTTACCTTAGTATTTATTTCGCGCGGACGAAGTCGCGGGTAACAGCTAGTTTATAATATTAGTAGGACTAGCAGTGCTTCGCGGTTTTACCCGCGTATTTCCCGTTCCCGTTGTTCCCGTTGTTTTTCCGGTATAAAAAGTAGTCTATGTGTTCTTCCAGACTATAATCTATCTATGTTCCAAATTTCAGCCCGATCCGTTCATACGTTAGGACGTGATTGAGCAACAAACATCCATACATTGACATTTATAATATTAGTAGGATAAGTAGGATTAAAAACATAAAAGTTATGAGGCTTTAGGAAGTAGGATGTGGTTTTTAATTAGAATAGTGTGATTACATAGAAATACAAGTAACGTGATTTTTTAAATATCCTTAGGCCCTTAAAGCGCGACAGACAAAAGGCACCGCATCAATCTCCCGGTACCTAATATTGTTGGGTGAGCGACGTTGACTGATGGTCCGGCCGACTCCCGGCCGATATTAAAATATCAAGACGTCTTCATTTAATTACCGGCTTAATGAATGAAAGGAAATATTTTTAATTCGTTTCTTTTTTGTTTCAGGTTTCGGTGCTAGATTGTGTTTCTTCTGAAGGCCGATTTACATCAGACGAGCGAATGCTCATTCTATCCCCACTGTATCAAATTCATTTAGCGTAAACAAACGTAGAGCATTCTTTCGTTGTTTTGTTTGCGTTCACAAAGATTCTATGGAATATCTTAACGCCGATTTACATCCAAACTATTTCCCAACCCATGGGATCTTGGACTATTATGTTTTCTACAAGAGTAGCTTCCAATTGGCCACGGCGTTATCCCGTAGGCTATTTGGAAGTACATATTGTTAACTAGCGGCGCCCCGCGGTGTTACCCGCGTAGTTCCCGTTGTTTTTACGGGATAAAAAGCCTATGTGTTCTTCCAGAATAAAAGCTATCTGTGTTCCAAATTTCAGCCCGATCCGTTCATACATTAGGACGTGATTGAGCAACCAACATCCAAATATCCATACATTGACATCCTATCCTACTAATCCTACTCTCCTACTATTAATATAATATTATAAATGTCAATGTATGGATGTTTGGATGTTTGTTGCTCAATCACTTCCTAACGTATGAACGGATCGGGCTGAAATTTGGAACACAGATAGATTATAGTCTGGAAGAACATAAGACTCATAAACATGCATATAAATGAATTTCGTCACATTACAATAAAATTACATTATTTATACTAGTCATTACATTATTATTTTATTAAATGTTTAATTATTTTACACCTAAACATTTTACTTTCGTGAAGTCATACATAATTTCGTGATATAGTGTGACCCCTGGCCTTTTCAACCTCCAAATATATTTGTTGAACAGTTCGCCTATACTTTCATATGCATAGTTTAACAATAGGCGATTCTATGTTTCAGTAGTGCCGCCAATTGTGCATCGATTTTGATGTTTTTTTCATTGTTTGGTAGATCATAGTTCAGAGGTTATAGGTATACATTTTATTGAAATTGCGGTTTTTGAAATATGAACAAATATCTAAAATTTCCTTCCATGTGTTTAGACGATATAGTCATATTCGATATTTGCAGAAAGAAAAATCTAAGAGAACCAATCGGGGTTTTCTATACTTAATAATATTATAAAGAAGTAAAGTTTGTGTGTTTGTTAAATTGTAAGGGGTAATCTCGGGATCTAATGAATCGATTTTAAAAATTCTTTCACCAATAGAAAGCCACATTATTGTTGCGTGTCATAGGCTCCGAGCTAAGCCGGAACGGGCAGCTAGTCAAAGATAAGATTATGAGATACCACCAATCTCACCAAAGACAGTTGTTAAAACGTAACTTAATTATGCGGGTGTGATACAAAGTCAATTTTATTCATACTCAAAGTATGTACGTGGAATCGACGTAAACATAATTCTTGTTTTACCGAGAATTTGAAACATGCAAAGATCTAATATTTTAAAGAGGAAAGGAAAATAGGCCGATTTACTTGTTCGCTGGAGCTTTTGATCTTGTTCTGGCACGAGTTAACCCGGCAAGTAATTACATTATTTAAACGAATAATTTCGTAATATCACATTTTACAAAATTAAAAGCCCATAAAGTCAATAACGAATCTCTTTACTTTACTAAGCTGAGTTTACAAAAAGATGCGAAACATTTGTATAAGGGATACATGTATGGAAAATTATATTTTTCTCTTTACTGACAATATAGTACAACTACTACACAACACAACAAGTACTAAAATGTTTTAGTATGAGAACTAGCATGATTGTTTTACATTTTTCATTTATTCACTGGCAACTCACTTGTGATATTGTCGTGGTCAGTCCAGTCCAACTTAAGTTTCGACCGCATCATTGCTGTCACTGTCACTGTCCATGAACTTAAGTCTTACTGGACTGATCAATATCATATGTGTTCAAATCGGAACGTTATTGCTCCGTAAATACGGTTGAAATGTCATACCATATCGTCAACAGTTCGGTTCAGTATTTCAGTTCGGTAAAATCATATACCACCAGTAGATTCGGTTGATGTTAATGGTACGGGAGCCCACGATGCTAAACGGGGAGTTACTCGAGAGTCATAGAGTCATAAATAGCTAGCTTCTCGGTTTTTTTATCGGGTACACTTTGGAGAGTGTGCAACTGATCTGCATGATCTAATACCATCTTGCCCTTTATTCTATCAGACTTCTCGTATCTCCAAAAAACCGACATCGTTTCATGGTTGATGTGTGGGTTTTCCCCGATAGTTACAATCTTGGAGTCTTCAAATCGAGAGTGAATCGGTTTCTTCTAGGTAAGTACGTTCTATCGTAGATCGCATCGTCGCTTAACATCAGGCGAGATGGTGCCCAAGTGCGAACTTATAATAGTTAAAAAAAGGCCTATTGGATTGTAAAGCTTAGGTAATAAGAAGAAAAAATGGTTGTGTTATCTGTGGGGGCGCTATAGAATTTCAAATATGAAAAATCAGATTTATGAGCTAATTAACAAGGTTTCCAACTGTATATTAATCTGCCACGCTGGAGTAAATCCCAAAATCCCCTCTTGGGCTCTCCCACCATACCTCGCGGTAACTATAGTTTCGCTGTTTGTATCATATGTTTTTAAGTTTGTTTAATAGATTATTTCGGAACAGTAGCCCGTGGGTATTAATTTTTCCATTCGCTAGTGAAATATTAAAAAATATATTTTCAACATTCAGAATTCGTCAGACGCGTTACAGTTTTCTTATAATAAATTAAAGATGATACCGGCTTAATTAACAAACGGAAATGTTTTTAATTAGTTTCTTTTTATTTAGAGCTGGATTATGTTTCTTTCTAAGAGATTACCTAACGTTTAACGTTTAATTAATTTGTCTCTGAGTAATATCTACGAGTATAAATATCCTGCTGACATAAAGTTACTTAATTTAACAATTAATTAAGATAGTGAAAATGATTAATGTAGCATGAAGCTTTGGTGGCCAAGTGGTGTGGTCGGCCAAATTCACACTCCTGAGGTCGTTGGCTTATATTATCGTGTTTGCATTTCTATCCATTTTTATTTCCAGATAAAAAGCGACGGATTGTTATAAGTTTGATCTCTCTCTCTCTCTCTCTCTGTGTGTGTATGTTTTTCTGTCTGTATTAGTATGGTAGCTCCTAAATGGATGTACCAATTTATAATGTTTTTTTTTATATTTGTTTATATATTGAATTATTACCGAGTGTTTTAACTGTATTTGATAAAAATCGGTTCAAGATAGCCACCGCAACAAAATAGCAAGTAAAATATTTTATCATGACTCCCTACATGGGTAAGTACTTATAAAATAAAAGGGCTGAACTCACAGAAATCTAAATAATATTAGATTTCTGTGGCTGAACTAGTAGAATAACAAAAAAATTTGCTAACAACACAAAATGCCAGCTTTTTATAATTAGGGTGTTTCAAGTAGATATTTACTAGTTTATCACTACTCACTACCACTAGCTTTAATAAGACAAATTACGTGTTCCAAGAAAGTTATGTTTCATCATCATTTCCCAACAGTGGGGATATAAAATAACCTGTCTTTTTTAACTATTGTAGGTTGACTTGAACGCCATCTCAGCTAACGTTAAGTAATGATGCGGTCTACGATAGAACGTACTTAACTAGAAGAAACCAAGTAACTCTCTATTTGAAGATAGGAAGGTTGTTACAACCTTGGTCTGGAAAACCCCACTCAACTAACGCATTCCACACCCATTCTTACGACAAATGTAGAGTCAAAGATCTTTATACGAATCTTTAGAACGTCAGCCATGAAACGATGTAGCTCTCTAAATGTGTCTTATATTAAAGATGGTATGACTGCCGTTTTGTAACGCGCTGAAGACAAAGCCTCTCCCAAAATGAAAGTAAACATGCCGAGTTAGTGTTCTAGGAACCTGTATTCGCTCCTAGTGCTAGTGTGAAGATAATTGAGTGTCTCTGTAATCGCGAGAGATCTAGGACTACGTACAAAAGGTTAGATGTACATACAAGGCTACGCAGTTTAGCTTAAACTGATAGGGTAATAATGCCCTGTTTGCTACTTGTGTTTTAAGCGAAAAATATTCAATATCCAGAGGCTAGTTAAAAAAATGGTTGTCTGTAAAGTCGGTTTACTGACGATAGTTAAACGTGACAACGTCTTAAGACATCAGTACGCTGATAGCGCGAGTAGTGATACCGCTCGACTCGGCGGGTGGCGCCCTCAGCGCTCAGCTTCGTCCGCATGGCACTGACGACGAACTAACGGTAACGTTACATGACGTCATGTTTTGCGGGCGTGCAGGCGGCTTCACCGAATTATAAGACGTTATCACGTCAAAAAAAATATCAGTCATTTTCGATAGAAGTGAAAAGAAATGACTTGTAGAATTAAACACACTAATAAAATAATAAGCACATGACATCCCCTGACTATCTACAAATAACTGTTTTTTATTCGCGTGACACGAATTAAGATCTCTAGATTTCACCCATCCAATGACACGTCCAAGGTTCCGCTACTGCTCCAACGCTACGGTGCAACGCTGCTACGTTAGCAAATCGATGACGCAAACCTATGAGATATTGCGAAAAAATGTCCACGCGGCAAAATACGTTGTCATAGCATTTTAATCCTGCCTGCCACATAACAGCATAGTAATGCGGCTATTGGCACATGAAGAGTCCAAATCATCATTTAGCAATGAACTGCGCTCGTCACCCAGACATATAAGATGTTTTATCTCTATACCCTGTAATTTCACTATGTTTTCTATGTATTCACCGTTTTTGTATAACCCTGTTTAATAAACTGTGTAGGCGGAGCATAAACACGATTCTATAAACAAACAACATTAATCAAGTAACACTTTAGTCGCGTTATTCTTATGTGACTCTCGGGCTGTCAAGCGCCATATCAAACAAGACATAAATTAGAAATCATATCCAAAATGCTCCACAGTTATCATTTCGTTTTTTTATTTTTCGTGTATCCAAAAAGTTTACATATCTATGTATGTAATCCCGGCACTTCTCTTCCTCCGCCGTCTCACCAATATTTATTTATTTTTCTCCAGAAGACAAGCAGTGCAGAGGTAAGGGAAAGAACTCTTTATTTTCCACCACCTGCCTGACCAACCTTTACTTTGCTCTTAATTCTATATTTATATTTTCTACTAGCTGAACCCGCTACTTCGTTCGCGTACGTTGATCTTGCGGCCTTATTAGTACATTAGTAGTACTTACCTAAAAATATTTGGATGGGTGGCCATTACACAAACCGAGTGAATTTATTTTTCCACACAAAAATATATTTATTCGAGTTGAGCAACTTCATATTTTATATTTTTAGTAACATCAAACATACTCGTAGTAAGGTTGTGGAGTATCGAACATAGCCGCAGTGTTAAGTTTGTAGGATTTTTATAGGATACATTACGAAGAGTACTACGTAGCTAATGTGCGTGATCTGATACTTACCTAATTGTTTAATAGGTGATAGACTTATTAGCCGATGTGATATTTTAGACTCTAAGCCAGACTCTAAGACCATGTGTGTTTCAAATGTCAATTTAATTGGTAATGCCGTTCTGTCGTTAATATTTGTTTCGTTAGGGCCCATGCTTTTTCCGAGATGATAGGTAGTATAGATGAGACTATAAACTATCTGTGTTTAAAATTTCAACCAAATCATACCTTTACATAATATACATATAATGCTTGTTAAACACTACATTTAGTATTTGGATTGAAATAATATTCGAAGGAACAAAAACTGACTTCAATTATTAAATTATCATTTCACGTCAATTAGTTGACTAACTTCTAGTCAAGTAAAAAGTTCACTCGACTAATTTAAGAAGCCAGAACTACGTCGTCCAGATAAATAGATAGGTACTGGTGAACAATTCACACCCAAAACTTTGGCTTTTTCCACCGCCATTGTCCCAGCCATACGAGTAGGTACTCAAACCGGAGTGGTCTTACGCGTGACGATGGCAAAAGACCTGACGGCATAACTTTATTGCCTTGGAAGTTGAGTCCGCCGTCCGCCCCAAGTGTGGGACGCAGTTTGCGTCGATACTCTGGCACCATCACATCTTCCAGAGATACATAGTAGGGCCACTGCAGCAGCTAATTTAGCTGAGCATCTCAAACGGCGGAAATATGCAATCGTCGGTATTGGATTTATATTTAAGCCATTTGGGGTTGAGACATCGCATCGTGCCTGTGGGGGCCGGGAGCTTACCTCATCTTCAAAAGCCTTTCCGAGCACTTGGCCGACGCAACGCGTGACCAAAATGCTGGCGTTTATTTGGCCCAGCGCATAAACATTGCCATTCAGCGTAGTACTGCCGCAAGCATGCTGGGCACGCCGCGACTGGTAGTGGGCTTAAACATCATCTTGTCATCCAGTTTTTGTTAATATTCAAAAAACCGCCTTCCTGTTTTCCATATAATAAATATACATGGTAAAATCGGGACCCTATTACTAAGACTTTGCTGTCCGTCCGTCCGTCCGTCTGTCGCCAGACTGTATCTCCAGAACGGTGATAGCTAGACAGTTGTCATGTTCACAGATGATGTATTTATATTGCCGGTACAACAACAAATACTAAAAACAAACATAAAATAAATATTTAACGGGGGCTCCCAAATAACAAATTAGTTTTTTTTTACCGTTTCTTGCTCGATGCTAATAGTGGTGACACGTAGACGCTTCAACTGTTCACAGAATATTTCGTTTTATGTTCTCTTTAAATAATTAATTAAAATTAATCATTAAGGAGGCTCCCATACAATAAAAGAAGCTCTCGCCGTTTATTTGGTAATGGTACGGAATCCTTCGTTCGTGAGTCCCACTCGCACTTAGCCGGTTTTATAATACCTAACATAGCATTCAGTAACCTAACATACTAAATTCAGAAGCAAGGATTGCATCCACAAACACCAACCGCTTAATTTTTAAATGTAGTTCGACTTTGGTTGATAACATTACATGTATTTCTGTTTCTTTGACATTACACATTTCCTAATAAATCTCAGATCGTGTTTCGTACCATGAGCTGCCATCTGTAGGAAAAACATTAGAAAGACATTGTCATATGACCTGACGATATATGTCACCGATGTCACCGATGGCGGATTTGAGTGCGGTGTACCAGGGATGTGCTTTGACTCCGGTAAGTCGGAACTTCCGATTACAATATTACACCTTCGGTTCCGATTTTGACTCCGATTTTTTTTAAACGGAGGTTACAATCGGAGGTAAGTTGTATAAATATTGCAGATAATCCCTTATTGTGGCGGATAGTAAATGGAAATACAAAATCCCAACGTCCTAAATCAATTGCTCGTCAATGTTAACCGTGTTTGCCAAAAAAAAATTACCCAATAAAAATGTTACTCCGGCCACCACTTCTGATCCTGGCTCCGTCTCCGACTTCGGTTTCGACTCCGATAAGTCAAATTTAAAACCTCCGACCGCGCCTTCGGTTTCGATAAAATGACCTCCGTTACATCCCTAGCTAGTGTTTACAATGCCACAAAATACTTAGAAGTTAGTATGTACCGAACTTATTTTTACCGTTATTATTTAATTTCTGAACCACACAACCAATATTGTTAAAAACTTGATGAGACTATATTAAAAATGTGTTCTTTCTAACAAAATAAGAAATAACGAAATTGAACAACGCAAACATGAGTTACAACCAAATACACAATCTGACTTTCACCCATTTCTGCAAGAAAACCGTGCAAAATTTGGGGATTAAAAATAGACAGCTACCATCTACTTAGTATGATCTTAAATCATGTCAAGTTTCATTTCGAGAGAATCAGTAGTTTCGGCGTGATGAGAGTTCCCTATACAGAAAGACAGACAGATATGAAAGAAAAAAAATGCAGTTTCGCCATCAGTATCGACTAAGGAGTGCCCCCAAAATATTTTTTTCAAAATATCTTTAATGTACAGAATTCGACCCGCTACAGTTTTATTATAAGTATAGATAGTCTATAGTATCTTAAACCTTGTCAAGGTTTTGCTTACCATCAGATATAAATCTTGCTTGCCCTGCCACTTTTCATTATAATAAAATATATTTTTACAAATAAAACTAGTGTCTTTGTAGGAGTAGTGCGAAGCTTCAACATCGGCATAGTTAGATAGACATTAGAGTAAGCTGCGCAGTTAAGCCAAGTTTGTAAGTGGGAGGCGGAACTGAGCTGAAGAACTTTCTCGAATTTTCCGGCAGTTCCACATATCCCTACTGATCTATCCCTACTGGTAGAGAAGAATGGAATTTTTTTCCACCTATTACTACTAGGGGGGATACTTTTCCACTTATATATACTGTTATCATCAATCCAGAAATAAGTATCATCATATCGAAAATGTATAAGTGCTAGATGGACTAGATGGAAACATGACCTCACAAAGTTCGCTGGAAACCACTGGTTGCAGGTTGCGCAGGACCGTTTGTTGTGTAAATCTAGGGGGGAGGCCTATGTTCAGCAGTGGACGTCTTGCGGCTGATGATGATGATGATATGGAAAAAGGGGAAACAACTGAAACTATTGAAAAACAGAGACAAAAGAAGAATACTAGCACTTACCGTGACTTTGCCTCTGCTACCTTTGGATAAAATACAACATGGATGGCCATTCATTGAGAGTCAGATTTTAGATGAATTTAAAATGGAAGCATTATATAATGTAATATTTTAAAAGAACTTGGATGAATAAAGTTGCCAAGTGCGAGTTGGACTCGCCCATGATGGGTTCCGTTGCAGCAAGTAACATAATATACATAGTACACATAGTTCTTGTAGTTCGTTGTAACCTTGTAACTTTGATCGAAGTTTCAATAATAGTGTATTTATGACGTACTAAAAAAAATACTCATCAGATCGAGTTCAAACTAATTTTCGTTGGTAGTTTACATGGTAATGTACATCATATATTTTTTTTTAGATTTTTCATTATCTTACTTTAGAAGTTAGAGGGGGGGGGCACATTTTACCACTTTGGAAGTGTGTCTCGCGCAAACTATTCAGTGTATACGAAAATGATTTTCGAAAACTCAACATCATTTTTGAAGGCCTATCGATAGACAGACACCCCCTACACGTGTAGGTTTGATGAAAAAAAATATTTGAGTTTCAGTTCTCACGTTCTCAGTATGGGGGGCAACCCTTATTTTTCTTTTTTTAATTTTTGACGTGACAACGTCTTATAAATTGTTTTGCCGGGTGACACTTCAAGAAACTGCGTTACGCTCCGCTCACGTTATGCGCTCACAATGAGAGCGAGTGAGAGGGACGCGTGCCTTTCACTTTTTATGTGTCTCTCTCGCTCTTAGGCGGGCTAACCATGCCCGAGTCGCCGATTCGCTTAGGCGCCTGCATACAAGTTTACACGTTGCCAGTTAATTGTAAAACGATTGTGTAGTGATAATGTGAAGGTAGTTTATTTTAGTAAAATTATTTTACCACTCAAAGTCGTTGTCACGTAAAACTTTCGCCCGTATACCGACTTTACAGGCAACCAATTTTTTTTTGTTCAAATCTTAATGCGGTTCACAGAATACATCTACTTACCAAGTTTCAACAAAAAGTGTAGTTCTCATAGTTTCGGCAAAAAGTGGCTGTGACATACGGACGGACAGACAGACAGACATGACGAATCTATAAGGGTTCCGTTTTTACGTTTTACGGAATCCTAAAAATGACAAGTTCCAGAAACAATGGTGCGTGTTTGGAAAAAGGCACAGAACAAATAATTTTGCGGAATCATGGCATTTCAAAATCAGTGATAAAAACAAAAGGAAACCAAGTTTTTACAAATTATTAAAATTATTATACAGACAGTCCGTGGTTCAAAAGAATCACATTAAGTCCATCAGGAACGTGCTGAAACTGAATCCACCAAAAAAGAGAGAGAAAAAGTATGTGACCCGTGATTATGTGATACAAAATGCACAAATGCAACTGATCACAGGAGAGATCACTGTTGGGCATATGTTAGAATGTTAGATATGCTAAGATAAATGTAATATTACCTACATTGCTACTGATTTCTTAATAAACTAGTTAGACTAAAATTATTAAATTCAAAACCTATACAATAAAATAAACCTAATTTTTTTCTTTTGATTTTTCTTCCTATTTGTACTTGATCATAGTAGAAATACATGGAAGTAAAATATCCACGTTTCCCCCCTAGTAGTAATAGGTGGAAAAAAAATCCATTCTTCTCTACCAGTAGGGATAGATCAGTAGGGATATGTGGAACTGCCGGAATTTTCTAGCTCCTATGAAACTGTAATTAGAACCCTTTGTGTTAAGTTCCTAGTAAACAGTTATATTTATAAGGTTTAAAAGTCAATAATGCCTCTGACATTATTGACTAAGACTGGCCTCGTGGCTTAGTGGGCAGTAGCTCTGCCTGCGAAGCCGAGGGTCGTGAGTTCGATTCCCACCCAGTGCAAATATTTGTGTGATGAATTCAAATGTTTGCACTGTGTTTGGGTGTTTCTATATATAATAAGTATGTATTTAAAACTATATAAGTATTATATCAGCTATCTGGCCGCCATCATACAAGCTCTGCTTAGTTTGGGGTCAGATGGTGTTGCGTGTGAATTGTATTTTTATTGAATATTTATATTTAATGATAAACTAATTATTTGTTATTTTAAACCGACTTCAAAAAAAGATAAGGTTCTCAATCCAGTTTTTTTTCTGTGCTGTAGCACACGCACTCTATATGTCGGTTCCTGTATCTTACTTATCCTACTTTTATAAAAGTCAATCTTTGGATGTTTGTTGCTCAATCTCAATATGAACGGATCAGGGTGAAATTTGGAACACAGTTCCATAATATAGTCTGAAAGAACACACATGCTACTTTTTATCCCGAAAAAATAACGGGAACGGGAACCACGCGAATAAAACCGCGGGGTGCAGCTAGTGTGTACCTATTACATTAAACTATTAGATCAGTGATCAGAAAAGTAATTTTAGCTAACTGACACTAAATTGAATTTGCGTTGCGTGAGAAAAAGCGAGTGTTTTAATAATTAATCTGAAAAAAAACATCATCATCATAATTCGCACACCCTTATTCCACTTTATGTGGGATCTGTACAGCATGTACAATTCCTCCATTCGCCTCTATCATTTGTCAAATATAATCTATTTATGCATAAAGGGCAAAGGTGATTGACCGATAGGTCAACACACAGCCCAAACCGTAAGAGCTCTGGAAACTTTAAATTTCGCACACATAGATACGATTATTTTTCTTATAGGTAACGTAGGCAGTGCTAAGAAAGGATTTTTCGAAAATTGACCTCCAAGGGGGTGAAATATGGGATGAGGGCCATGAAGGATTGTAGTTTTTTAAGTAATTACTGGACAGTCGTGGTACTTGTCAAAGTTCAGGAACCTGCCATAAGAAACTTACAGTACGCGAGCAAAGCCGTCGGAAGCTAGTCGGAATATATGACAATCTTTTATTTTAAAGTTATAAATAAGCCCTCGCATTTTACAACCCAGCTATTTATTGCCCAGGCGTTTCACTCGGTTATTTTCCGTCACGTTATAACCTTTTAGCATTATTGCCATCCAGTATGGATCTCCATAAAATTTTACACTGAACGGGTCTACGCTATCACAGGGCGAGAGAACCTCACACACGGTTATGGTAGAGTTATGATCCCATAAACACTATCTATTATAATAGAGGTTTCTAGAGGTATTTGGAGAAATCAGTGTTGCAGCTAACAAATTAAATTACAGCTATATATTATAAGCAGCCCACTAAATGTTCTCACTGCCGTTTTAATTTCAACAATTACAATAATTAACGTAGTAGTTTATATACACATATAAGACAAAATGTTTTAAAAAGATTAATAATGTAGAGTTTTATACATGAAATTCACAATATGACAAACTAAGCGCGTTACACGTGAACATTACACGAGACCATGTGTCTGCTGGGACTCCGGGCCTTTTCTTTACCATGGGCTAGACCAAGGGTCAGCAACAGGCGGACCGTACGAAAGGTTGAACCTCGGACCGCCAAATATTGTATTGTATACCAAGTATACATTTTAAAATACACACTATAAATTAACACTGTACCTTTATTAATTGTTACAATATATTTTTTGCCACGTAGAATCTAACTTCAATCTACAACCAGTATTTTTTTCTGGACCTCGTTAAAATTTTCGCCCAGCATCCGGACCGCACCTGAAACTACTTGCCGACCCCTGGGCTAGACTTTCTCTCTCGTAAGGATAAAATCAAAGCCATAATCCACGCTGGGCCTGTGCAGTCGGTGACCTCGAAAAATTGTAGGTACTTGTCAGTTTCATTTCATCGCCTTTTTTTGTTAAATTAGCTGGATTACGCACATGATTTTGTAAAGACAGTGTTGTGGGATTTAAACCTTCGGCTCCGGATCAGCAGTTCCTTGCGACGGCGACGTGCGTTGAGTCATCCTCTTCCTAAAATAGCATCGAGGAGAGCGATGCGAGAGACAAACGTCATGCGCGTAAACGGCTACAGCTTGCGAGAGCTTAACTGTTTACGCCATATACGTCATTTGACTGAGAAAAATCTACCCCGTCACAGTAGAATTCAGTCTATTATGATACATTGTTTATAATGTGTATTTAACATATCATAGTCATTTGTGTACAATATTGTCAATTAGACAGACTACTTTTAGCTAGCAGTAGTTATTGTTACTAGGTTTTTTCTTGCTGTTACTTGTGTATTATATTCTCATTCCATTTTTCTTATTACGTACGTTTCTTGTGGTTACCTAGAAGGAATCGGTGTAAGAAATAAGATTGCTATTAAATGGAAATAGATATTTATAGGTCATTGTTTGTATCATATTTATATATTTTTGGTGTGTGTAATGATGTTCTTATTTTTGTGATAACTTTTCTAAACGTATTATACGTATCAGCCCCGCACAGGATTTACTTTTAAATTGCGTAGCATCATCATAGTAGGTTTTAATAACAAGTTCTGTCACCGATGAAGATTGTACGCTCGCGTAAGCTTTGGGACATTTTTTTTCTTCATTTATTTAATAAAAGAATAACTATTTCTAAGAACAAAGGTTGCCTTAAAGTATAGTCGATTTATATAGACAACCAATTCTCGCATCAATATATATTCTACCTATAAATACAATTAATAACATCTCAAAACTTTAAAATTATTAAGGTGGTGGTCTCTCAAAACCGTCGCTGAAGGCGCATGCATCGATGTGTGCAAAACTGATTTACTATATCAATATCAATACGACCCACTGCTACAGTAGGGTACAATCCTCAAAAAAACTAAGTAGCCCGTTAGTTAGATTGCCAAAAAATATTGTACACGTGTCTTTTCTTTTGTTTCACAAACAACAAATGACGAAGATACAGCGCTTCGAAGTTTCGTGTGACGTCACTTGTGAGTACGATTTTTACTCACGAGTGACGTCGCGACCCCCCACTCTCGAAGCTTGATATAGACCATCTTTGACGATTTTGAATATTATGAAAAAACAAAAAATACGTGTCCAATATTTTTCCATGATCTAGCTGACGGACTAACAAGGATTTTTGTTTTTTAAATAAAGAGTAACGAGACGAGCAGGACATGTGCCTGATGGTAAGCAACATGCCTGCCACATAACAGCACAGTGACACGCAGCTATTGGAACATGAATGGATAGGATGGTGTATTTTTGACCCAGTCCGGTACCCTGTTGCAGGGATCGCTCACAGGTTGCTCCGAACAATAATGTAATAATTAAACTATGCAAGTAAAACTGTTTTAATTTAAATTTAATGTTTTTTTGCGTAAGACTATTTCTTAGTTGCTCTGGCAGTTTATTAATTAAGTCTGACTAAGTTACTATATTTTCAATACAGGGATACGTTTACTTACAGAAGTGACGTAGACACGAGAATACATAGTATTATATACCTACTATTTATTCTCGTCTTTATTTGTTTAGTAACATGTCACAGATAAATTAGGAATGGTCGCTTTCCTGTATCGTCAACAAATATTATGATTATTACGTACAGATCTCTCGGGAGTGAGGAAAACTTTTCTTTCTCGACGACTTTCAATATAAACGCTCATCATATATTTCTGTGTATTGCAGAAATACTTGGAGAAGTTTATGCTCATACACTAGTTTTATGCAAGTTGGTATTGTTGGTTAGTACTTTACTCAATATATCACTTAATTAGATCCTGAGAGCGGAAAATATAGAGAAAGAAATAGAAGTTTACGGAAAAACTAGAGATCAAAATGACGAGACTTTTTTAAATTACATTTTTATTCTGTCCCAAAAATGGAAAATCATATTGGGAAAGGAAAGTTTTGGGAAGTAAATATTTTCAAACTGAAGGATATTTTAAGCTTGAACGGTATAAAGTCAAAGTGCTTTATTTATAAATGTACAATTTACACGTCAATTAATAAAAAATATAAACAAAAGATAGGGCTTACAAATTGTATACATTTTCAAAGTTTCAAATGACTACTCTATTGTATTATAATAATTATTGTACAGATATATACAATATATACAATCAGATCAGATCGTACAGATATATTTTACATACAAGGACGAGAATCTTGTATAGAAATTACACATCAATTTTAATAAAAGTCTATGAATGAAAAAAGCTCTGCGGTGGCGGAGCATGCTCTCTGTTCGGACGCTCAACACTTCATACGATTTGATAAGGCGGAGGTCCTGGCAAGGGAGAAGTATTTTATACCCCGTAAAGTCAGGGAGGCCATTGAAATCAGTAAGCGTCCGACGTTTAACAGAGATAGTGGATGGCATGTGCCGCCCGCTTGGAAACCTTGCCTCCAAAACGCTCAGCAGTGTGTACAGAAAAGTAGTGAGGACACAGTGAGCTCGGTGTGCTGCAATATTCTCGACGCGCAGCTGTCCAGTGACGAAGAGTTCCAGTGTACACCGGCGCAACCCTCCTGCACCCCCTCACCTGCACCCCCGCGAAAACAACCGTTGAGCTTACATGCGCGCAGTGCAGCTGCCCGCAGTGCTAATCGAGCTGCGAACATGCACGCGCACTCGCCTTGAAGAAGATCGCCGGACGCGATCGAAACTCGAGTCGGACTGTTCTGACTATTTTATACGTGAGTTACCCGTGTATTTGTTTAAAAAGTCTATGAATTTTAACAAATTAATATCGATGTTTCATGTCGAGAGTGAATATATTTCTTCTAAATATGCACCTTCCATCGTAGGCCGTATCGTTACTTAACATCAGGCGAAACTAGTAAAAAACGTATGTTTTTTTCTACTACTCAATAGCTAAAACCAATTTAGATGATGACAATAATAGATTTTTTTGGTAAACTAATTTGTAAAAAGGACCATGTGCCTATCACCATAGGTTACCCTAACTGTATCACGCTGTATTTTGATCAATGGGAGTTCTAATAATAATTCAAGTGAAAACTTCTTTTTTTGCACACCTTTTTGTAGGCTATGGATAAAGTTCATCGTCACGCTTGTAAATTAAATAAATGTTCGGGTGAACGCATTTCTAGATGGCCATGCTTCGAAGACTAATCTAAATGGCCATGCTCACATCTATCTCTTCTCTATATATAAAAGCGAAAGGTCACTCATCACGAAATCTAATAAACTATAAATGCTAGGAGTCTCAAATCTTGCATGGAGGTGTCTTTTAGCACGTAAGCGCTCGCTAAGACAGGGTTTTGCGAAATTCAACCCCTAAGAGGGTGAAACAAGGGATGGACGGTTGTATGAAGAGTCCGTAATTTCCGTAAGCATGAATCGATTTTAATGAAATTTGGTACACATGTAGACTGAATCCCAAAAAAGGACATAAGCTACTGTTTATTACGGAAAAAAGGGGTTGAAAGGGTTAAAATGGGGAATGGAAGTTTATATGGAAGTTCGTAATTGTTGAAGATAAAACCATGAAACTACGTATTTAGACAATTGACGTGAAGCCAATATATGTTTATTTTAGCAATTTTGTTATTTCAAACTGAAAGGGGATGAAAGAGGGGTTGAATTGAGGGATTACAGTTTATGTGAAAGTTCGTCACTGTTCAAGATAGAACCATGAAACTTTGTATCTAACACTTGCCGCGAAGAAAATAAATGTTTGCCCTAGAAATTTTGTAACTTCGAACTGTACGGGGATGAAAGAGGGGTTGAAATGGGGGGTGACAGTTTATATGGAAGTTCATTATTGTTGAAGTTAAAACCATGAAACTTCGTATCTAGACACTTGACACGAAGCAAATAATTGTTTTATCTAGCAATTTTGTAATTTCGAACTGTATGGGGATGAAATAAGGGTTGAATTGAGGGATGACAGTTTTATGTAAAAGTTCGTCACTGTTCAAGATAGAACAATGAAACTACGTATCTAACACTTGCCGCGAAGAAAAAAAAAGTTTGTCCTAGCAATTTTGTAATTTCGAACTGTACGGGGATGAAAAAATGGGGGATGACAGTTTATATGGAAGTTCATAATCGCTGAAGATAAAACCATGAAACTTCGTATCTAAACACTTGACGCGAAGCAAATCAATGTTTTTCTACCAATTTTGTAAATTCGAACTGTACGGGGAAGAAATGGGGATTTGAATGGGGTATGAAAGTTTTATGTGAAAGTCCGTCACTGTTGAAGATAAAACCCTGAAACTTTGTATGTAGACACTTGACGCAAAGCAAATAAATGTTTGTTTTAGCAATTTTGTAGTTTCGAATTGTACGGGGATGAAAGTTTTATGTGGAAGTTCGTCATTGTTGAAGATAAAACCGTAAAATTTTGAGACTAAACACTTGAAATACATACTATGTTACATTATAAATGTGAAGGTAACCCTGTCTGTGCTTTAACGCCTAAACCAAGTGGTTTAATGATAATTGATTTTGCTGAAATTGTATAAAAATCTTTTATTATAAGCTGTTTTTAGTAAAAGTAAATTTGTTTGGGTATACAAGTGTGTTCTGCCTCAGTTACCTTAATTTTTATATGCTCGGACGAAGTCGCGGGTAAAAGCTAGTAACTTATACAGGTGACCATGCTTTGAAGATTTATTCCAGACTAGCAGCGTCCTCCGGTTTCACCGCGTTGTTTCCAAAGTGAACTATCAAATTCTGAGTTATATTATTTCATTTCTATTGACAGTCACTATGGCGGCCATTTTTTACATAAACAGCTTTACAACAATTTTCGTTTAGCTAAAAACATTTCATAGTAAGAACAACTACCAAAAAGGTAACAAATACAAGGCTAAAGTTTGTATTTTACTTAGCTAAGTAAGTACTTTGAAAGCAAATAGTGTAAGCCACAAAGTGAAACAGGAAACAACAAAAGTACGGATTCACTAGTTAAGTATTCTACTTGAACCACATGGCAGAGTTTTAAATTAACAACCCGACTACTATCAAACTTTAATTCCAGGAGTTCTATTCGTACGTAATTATAACATTTACTTTTTAACCGACGCGACGTTCGTTTTTTTATACAGGGTTTTTTTTTTTATGTCATAGAGTGACAAGACGAGCAGGTCATATGCCTGATGGTAAGCAACATGCCTGCCACATAACAGCACAGTGACAGGCAGCTATTGGAACATGGTAGTCCAAATCATTACCTAGCACTGCACTGCGCTCGTCACCCAGAGATCTAAGATATTATGTCTCTAAGCCCTGTAATTTCTCTGGAATCATTGCCCTTCAAACCGGAACACAGTAATGTTTGCACATTACTGCTTGGCGGTAGAATATTTGGCAAAGGTGTGGTACTTCGCCAGGCGGACTTTGCTAAGAGTTCTACCACTACTTTTTTTTGTTATTATTTTTATTGTTATTATTTATTTAGGTTATTATTATTAGGGTTATTGGTAATCAGCCTGCATCCTCTTAAGGGAATGCTAAGTACATTAAGGCTGGTTTATTTTGATTAGTGCGAGTGTGAGTGCGAGTGCGATTGCGAGTGCGTGTTAGTAATCGCGTCTGATTACTATGCACTCGCATTAAACAATCTGTGTCCACACGTGTTTGCTACTAATCACTCAACACCTGCACTACTCACTCGCACTCGTTCTAATCAAAATGAAAACAGGCCTTTAAATACGTTAACTTTTGTTCTATAGTTTTTAAAAATTCGTATATTTTTTTTAATACAAAATTAAAAACAGTGTATTTACTCGATCTAAAAACATAAAGCTCTTCTTAACAAGAGCGCACGCTCTCTTTAAAGCTCAATAAAATAGGTTAATAAACACTAAACAGACGCTAAACCATGCTAGAGAGGACAACAAACACTTTTTTTTTTGAGAGTTATGATTGAGTTTTTACAAAAGTTGTAGAACAAAAGTTGTTTGTTTAACAATACAGAAAGTGCCCGCCCTAAAACGGATGCAGGCTGATTATTAGTAACCCTGTATATAAATATGTTACGTGATATCTTCGCCAATTGTGAATAGTTTTTATGGTTATTTTTTTGATTGGTCTTTCATAGTTTAGAAGTGATCCCATATTCGTTTTATCGAAATCGGAGTGACGGTTATTGTTTGTAATCCTTTACACTGGTCAATTGCAGATTGCAGTCGTTTCATGGCTAACGTTTCAAAGATTTGAACGAAGAGGATTGACTCTACATTTAGGATTTGAACTTCTAGGTTGTGGAATACGTAGTCTGAGTGGGGTTACAATCGTTCTTCAAATCGAGAGTGAATCGGTTATTTCTAGGTAAGCTCGCTCCATTGTAGATCTCATCGTCGCTGAACGTCAGGCAAGATGGCGGACAAGTTAGTGTAAACCTATAAGATAAAAAAAATTGGCAGTCATAGGAACTGCCGATAGAAGTGAAAACTTATAACTCAGAATTTGATAGCTTACTTTGGAAACTACGCGGGTGAAACCGGAGGGTGTGGCCTGGTCATCATGGCATGGCCATCTAGAAATGCACCAGCATTTCCCATTGGCTGACGCATTTCTAGATGGCTATGCCATGATGGGCAGGCCACGCCCTTTTAGCATTTCCCATTGGATGACGCATTTCTAGATAGCCAATGGCTATGGTCCCGAGTTTACGCAAAGATTCTTTATCATATCCGAGCGTGACGCTAGAATTCATTTCACAGCCCAGGAAAAATCTGTCTAGGCGCGCAAAAAGAAATTTTCACTTCAAAAAAGGTTGTCAGATGATACATGATTTCGAAAGATTCTTGAAGTATGTGGGTTTCCCTTACGAGCTTAAATTAAACTGTAAAAACTGTAGGCGGGTTCCGAACCTACGACTTCACAATTGTGTATTAACGCACGTCTAATCTAACCACTAGGTCACCGAGACTTTTTTAAACTGATATCGATCCCTTTAGAGAATGTAGTAAAAATGTTCTCAATATATAATATAGCTTGACTTCATATTTGTTTTCCCTTGTAGTCTTCGCGTGTGTTGCCAGCGTACGATTTTAAAAATAACATTGCGAGATAATCTCATTAGGTACCCAAACTCACTGCGACGTTATAATAAGTAAGGAAGCGACAGCTTAATAAATGGGCGAATATTTCTCTTGCGCTAACAAGGCGACTCCTATTGCTACCATTTTTTTTCTTAGAATTTATCAAATTAAAAATTAAAATTTCCGAGAAAGGTTTTCTGATAAGTTGCCTCTATATTTGAATGTTTTATTTATATTGGTCACTTTGACAGGGATTACGGTAAAGCTTCAGTTTTCTTTTAGAAATACCTTTGCTTAGAATATGTAAGATTTTCCAAGTAAAATATGTGTCATGTGGCGGCAAGCAACACGCCTGCCCAAAACAGCACGATGCTATCCAAATATTCAAACACTAGCTGTTACCCGCGACTTCGTCCGCGCGAAATAAACTAAGGTAACTCAGGCAGTACTTATTTGTATACCCAGACACATTTACGGTTACTAAAAACAGCTTAAAATAAAACAATGTTATACAATTTCATCAAAATCGGTTAAGTTGTTTAGGTTTGAAATACTAAGAGACAATCGTCCCCCCCTTCGAACTCCAATTTCATCCCATACAGTTCGAAGTTACAAAATTGCTAGAACAAACACTTATTTGCTTCGTGTCAAGTGTTTATATACAGAGTTTCATGGTTTTATATTCAACGATTGGGAACTTTCATATTGACACTCTTCCCCCATTTCAACCACAATTTCATCCCCGTACAGTTCGAAATTACAAAATTGCTAGAACAAACATTTATTTGCTTCGCATCAAGTACCTATATACAGAGTTTCATGGTTTTATCTTCAACGATTGGGAGCTTCCATGTATACTTTCACCCCCCATTTCAATCCCAATTTCATCCTTATACAGTTGGAAATTACAAAATTGCCCGAACAAACATTCGTTCGCTTCATGTCAAGTGTCTATATACAAATTTCCTTGGTTTTGTCTTCAATGGTTGGGAACTTCCATATTGAGATTTATCCCCCATTTCAACCCCGATTTCATCCACGTACAGTTCAAAACTACAAAATTGCTAGAACAAACATTTGTTTGCTTCGTGTCAAGTGCCTATATACAGAGTTTCATGGTTTCACCTTCAACGATTGGGAACTTCCATATTGACATTCATTCCCCATTTCAACCACAATTTCACCACGTAAAGTTCGAAATTACAAATTGATTGAACAAACATTTAATCGCTTCGTGTCAAGTGTCTAGATATAAAATTTGATAACTTTGAAAATGACGAATTTTCATACAACCGTTCATCCCTTGTTTCACCCTCTTAGCAAAACCCCGTCTTAGCGAGCGCCTACGTGCTAAAAGGGACCTCCATGTAAAATTTCAGATTCCTAGCATTTGTAGTTTCTGAGATTCCTTGATGAGTGACCTTTCGCTTTTATATATATAATATATAGATAGATAGAGTCTATTTATAGAGAGAGATTTATTTGTCCACCATATTTATTCAATTTAAAATTAAATCCAGACACTCGACTAGAAGCTATGACTACGTTGTCTTGATAAATGTTAGATTTTTCTTGTTTTCTTTTTCATATTTCATAAACTGTCTCACTGGTTTCGATTAAATTCAAATGAGATTACCTCTGAGATATTTTCTACCAAAAATTAAAAGAGTCATCAATACACAATTACCGGACCTATAATATACATGTAACAAAAAATACAACCGAAATGTTAAGCTCCTCCATCCTGTTTTGAAGTCGGATAAAAAACTGTATAGCACTGCACTGCGCTCGTTTTGCAGAGATATGAGATGATTAATGTATTTTCTCTCTAATTTTGGCGGAAACATTATCTTTCAACCCGGAACATATGTACTTACCTAGTCATGTATGAATTTTATTTGACTGCACTCAGAAATTTTACAAGTTTTTTGGCGCGCAAACATTCGCTCAATGCATCTGCAATGCAACGTAACCACAAAAATTTTCCACTGCTGGGGCCTTCTCACTTCAAAAAAGACAGGGGTACTCGTGGAATTTGAACCCGGGGTCGCAGGATGGGCAGTCACCGTTCAGCCGACTAGACCAGCCGTAACTTATCTTTGAGTATAAATATGTTCGCAATATGTCGATTTTTTTATATGAGAAGGAGTCGATCTGATACTGTTGGATATTTGAAATGACTTCTAAACTAATATTATTTTATAAAAGTTAGGATTATTACGAATGTAGCATACTTAAGACTAACTTGTAGACAATAAATCACGCTTTTAGCTCACTTACTTGCTAAGTTTTAACCAAAAGACATCGAGTACAGATTTACGACCCGAATATATTGTGTACTGCAATTTCTTACTATGAGTATTTCTTTGGGTAATTTATCTTATAAGTTTGAAACCAACGGTATCTAGAACAGAACAAAGGTAAGGAAGGTAAGATGGGAAGTGATTTATTCTCTATTGTATTAAACTTTGAAAAAGAGGTTCTGATAAATCTATAGGGACTAATTTTATAAAACTAAAGAGGTTTTATTATTTGAACGCGCTAATCTCAGAAGCTACTAGACAGATTTCTAATATCTCAAACTCAAATTCTTTTATTGCCAATTTATAACAATAATAACAATACATATACAATATTCTTTCACCGTTGGAGTTGTACGTTATCCTTGAGTGCTATAGGCTATATGTATATTACGTACCACGGACAAAGGCTGGACGGGTCGCTAGTGGATAATATATTGAACATTTATTTCCCACTTTGCAATTCATTTGTACATTTTGTAGCGGAAGCAACGTCAGCCTCGTGATTTAATAAGGAACAAATTAATACTTGGCTATTTATATTTGTTCCTGATTAAATTATATTGGAGTCAACACTGCGTGTTGGTGTTACATGCCGTAACAATTTACTATTCTTGTAGTTGCCTTACAGTTAATATCAATATCTTTTCGGACCTATGATGAGACCAGAAGTAATCTATTAAAAAAAATTATCGACTTTTTCGGACGTAATTGAGCAACAAATATCTAAACATTATTTTTTTTGCATTTATCATAAAAGTAAGATTTTATATTAATATGTTTTAAAATTATTACAATGGATCTTAGGCTTGAACAAATTTAAATGAATTGCAAATTATCTGGCCATCTTACTGCTGGCAAAAACTTTTTCATACAAAAGTGAGATAGCTGATGTAGTTTAAAAAGATATTGCATAACTCTTTAAATAGCACTACGAAACAACTCTACAAGTTACGCTAAATTGAAAACAACTTCGGAACCAGTTGACACACAAATGTCAAACAAAATTACCACAGTACTTGTCCACAAACTCCTAAAAACATCATTGGGGATTTCAACAAAGCGACCCTTCTTTGTCAGTTAATAAAATAAATTGTATCTATTTAGATAATGTTGCCGTAACAAAAACAAAACGGCAAAAACATGACGCACGATTCACGCATGTGCGCCTGGTAGTAAATCTCGCGACAAATGAAAATGTTGAGATTTGGGGTAAGCTACGACCGGAGATTTTCACATTTCACGGGGAAACATTGGTGTTATACGAAACTCAAATAATATTATCCCCCTCTCGCGAAATCTTTTGTGATAGGGAAGTAATTTGTGTATTGTCGTTGGGAACGAGTACGTACATGGTATGTACCATGTTTAATATACATACATATTAGCAGCGCCCCACGGTACTACCCGCGTAAGTAGTCCCGTCCCGTATCCGTATTTTTTTTTTCGTGATTAAAAGTAAAAATATATTTTGTATAAAAGACTATTTATAATCTTTCTGCATTTCAAATTTCAACCCGATTCGTTTTGACGTTCGGACGTGATCGAGCAACAAACATCTAAAAATCCAAACTTTCACATTTATAATATTAGTAGGAAGTAGTAGGTATTGTTATGGGTCGTGTTAGTAGGGTAAATGAGATACAAGTCAGAAATTATTATTTTATCATGCATGCATAATATGTATCGTAGGTACATTATAAAGTTATTGTTAGATAGTCTTATTATTATTCATTTCTCCTTTTCCATCCAGTGGTTGCCTGGTCATTTAGCGATAAGGTTTCCAATTGTTACTTTATTTTTGTAAGTTTTTGTTACTTTGTTTACTTGTTAAGTGCAACAAAGAGTTAATCTATCTATCTATCTAATTATATACAAAACAAAATACAAACCACAGCGACATAACAATCAAGAGCAGGTGACTGTGTCTTTCTCACTCGGGCACACTCGGCGGTCCCAGGTTTACCTGACTGAGCCTTTCACCTCAGACCGTGGCGGTTCAACCTCACTTACAGACTACGGCAAAAGGTGTGTGTGTTGCGCCGTAAGAACTTTTCGCTTCGAAAACGTTTCAACTCGCTGAAAAACACGTAGGTACAAAAGTAACAGGAACAACACGCCATAGCCTTGACCTTGATAGAGCTTCTCGGAGCGCATTATAAGGGATCACGCCCACAAACGTCAAAAAACTGAACGCTCCATTAAACATCGCCTTAATACGATATTAAGCACAAAATAGTAACTCAATTTCCACGCTTGAATTGGTACGATTACGCATGAATGGGAATGAGCTTTTATGCGAAATCCCCAACAAGAAGCTGGTAAGACCTTTGGCAAAGTTTGTGGCCTGGAAAAAGGGAAAGGTACTGAACAACAGCAAAGACTTAAACTTTTGCAATTTGAACAAGTTCTAAAGTAGATAACAGCGTTCGTTATCGTGTTGACTACCATAAGCAGCGATAGTGGTAGTGGTAGTATGATTATGAGAGAAACTTTACTGTGCCCAAGGTTTTTTTTAATTATAGAGTGACGAGACGATCAGGCCATGTGCCTGGTTGTAAGCAACATGCCTGCCCATTACAGCACAGTGACACACAGCTATTGGAGCATGAAGAATCCAAATCATTACCTAGCACCGCACTACGCTCGTCACCCGGAGATATAAGGTGTTTTATCTCTTAGCACTGTAATTTCTCTGGAAACATTGCCCTTCAAACCGGAACACAGTAATCTTTGCATACTACTGCTTGGCGGCAGAATAACTGGCAAAGGTGTGGTACTTCCGCAGGCGAACTGTGCAAAGAGCCCACTACTCCTATTTCTATATAAGATTTACATAATATATCTATATACGGTGCATCCATTATAAGTTACAGCTGGTCTACTCTGGAGAACGGCAACTGCCGATCAGGAGCCCCGGGTTCAAATCCCCCGCGCACCACTGTCTTTTCGAAGTCATGTGCGTAATGCCGCTAACTTAAAAAGGTGAAGGAAAACATAGGGAGGAAACCGACATGTACCTTGAATTGTTCGAAATCAAATAGGTTACTCGTCGTACGAGTGTAATTGATGAACTGTCAAAGTCAAAGTTTTTTATTCATAATAATATATTATCGCGCCAACACGAATATTCGCCGTAGGACGCTAATGAATCCACACCATTCGTGTACAAGTTACGTCAATCCTGTTTCCCAAGATTGTGCTCGTCGATGACACTAGTAACCTGTGTACGCGGTGCATAAAACTGCATCGAAATACCGGAAACTTGGTCCACTATTTACTTAACTACGGTAAATATAGTCTAGTAATTAGTATATTATATTTTAAGCTTGCTTTTTGACCGACTTCTAAAAAGTAAGCGGTTCTCGATTAGACTGTATTTTTATGTTTGTTACCTCTGAACTTAAGACTGGGTGAAACCACTAGTTTTTTTTTGCTTGAAAGGCTTAGACTTAAACTTTTCGAATCCAGTCTCATTATTTTTTTTGATATTGGTTTAGTGTTTTTTGCAAATTCAAAATAATAAAGAAATAAATTACTTAGATGAACACCTTATATCTCTGGGTTAATAGCGCAATGCGGTGCTAGGTACCTAATGATTTGGACTCTTCATGTTCCAAAAAAATGTGTAAAAGTTTTATAAAAATGTATTACAATAGTTGAAATAAATAATTATGAGTTAAATTTTTAAATTGAAGTTTATTGTTTCTTTTTTCAGTGAAAAATAATTATTGTTTCACAGAAAACCCAAAAGTAGAAATCCTTTGTTGCTTTTGAAGGTGTACTTTCGCAATGCTTATATTCACCGGAGGCGTATTATTCATGGAACTGAAATATTCCTGACGCCTTCACTATGACAGATCCATCAATGGAGACGACAATATTGTATGAAATGCCATCATTTTCCGCTGACAAAGGTTTCTTGTGTGCTTTCACTATTTCACGTAGCTTTGGTAAAGGATTATTACTAAAATGTGTCAAAAATATGTATCTATACTTAATATTATAAAGAAGTAAAGTTTGTGTGTTTGTTAAATTGTTAGAGGTAAGCTCGGGATCTACTGAATCGATTTTAAAAATTCTTTCACCAATAGAAAGCCACATTATTGCTGAGTGTCATAGGCTCCGAGCAAAGCCAAAACGGGCCGCTAGTTGTATATAATTTGATTCTCTGACGGACTACTTCGTTTTGAATATGTTTTTTTTTAGTCCTGAATTCTAAAATGTCCTTTTTTAACAAAGAGTGAGGAGACGTACAGGTCATGTGCCTGATGGTAAGCAACATGCCTGCCACATAACAGCACAGTGTCATGCACCTATTGGCACATGAAAGTCCAAATCGTTACCTAGTACTGCACTGCACATCGCTCGTCACCCAGAGATCTAAGATGTTATATCTCTAAGCCCTGTAATTTCTCAGGATACATTAGCCTTCAAACCGGAACACAGTAATGTTTGCACATTACTGCTTGGCGGTAGAATAACTGGCAAAGGTGTGCTAAAGACTAACAAAACTATGTAGGTAGAGACTATAATCGGCCCCAATTGATGTTATTTTTAGTTAGCACCTGAATTTATCTTATGCCAGTGAATTTTGTCATAGAAACTAGGCATACCTACTTACAAAAAGAAAAATAAAAATCTTCGCAGTCCAATTACCAGTATTTCTTTGGAACAACACCTACGCAAAAGTCAATACTTTCTTTTGTAAGAACGTCTCAAGCTACTTTCAGTAGGTATCTACAAAAAGTTATTATGTCGACGTAAAGTTATAAAAACCGTTAGTTTATATCGAAACGCGTTTAATTACCAAGCTTAAATACGTGATTTTATCATCTAACGTTGTCAGATTATAAATTGACAGTATTTTTCAATTTATGGGGACACTAGCTGTGCCCCGCGGTTTCACCCGCGTCTATTTGAGGAAAATCCCTACTAAATTATCCAATGCTTTAAAAAGATATGATCTGTAAGAGAACTGTAGAAAAACGATAAAGGACGCTACGAGTCCGTATGAAAATCATAATTACCAAGCTTAAATACGTGATTTTATCATCTAACGTTGTCAGATTAAAAATTGACAGTATTCTTCAATTTACGGGGACATTATAGACACATATAGTACGACCAATTTATCTCTAGGATACAGTGATGGCGTCACAATCGAAAAGTATTGCCACCTACTACAAAGTTAGACAACTTCTGTGTTGTTTAATACTCATAACTTAGTTCCACTTTAGGCCGTTCTACAGATACGTTGGTGGCACTATACAATCAATTTTATGACCGATGTTTTCAATCTCTCCTTTTTTTTGATTTTGTCTATGTCAACAAAACTTCCAAAAAGGTCTATGCAGGCTCTACAGAATTGAAAGCATCAAACCACTCGCAGCTTCATCCAAGCTGAGCCTTTTTGATGTAGTTATGCGCATATATTTGACTTATTTACTTATCATCTATGCTGATTTCGGATTATCGAGCCTCGGTCCCAGTTGACGGAACGTGATGGATGGCGAAAGCGCCGCTTCACTGCGATTCGTTTCCAAAGCAACTTTGAAAACTACCCTATAAGTTTGCGAAGGCAGTTCATACGCAAATAGACGGCCGAGTCCCTTGCCCATCTCGGACCCGGACCATCGAAAATATTGAGGTCACCAGCGCGTAGTAAAATAGGTGAAAGATCTACCCTCATTTTTGACTCGTATTTCACACGACGGTATCAAGGCGCTACCCATATAATTTTTCTTTTTTTGATATAAAAAGAAGGGAGCGAGGTTAGGATGGGATCGCTGACCCTACCGTCATATGGGACTCGTTGATTAGAAGAAAAGGCTCTAAGTCAATTGAACTCAAAATTTACTAAAGCAAGGCCTGACAAGCGTCATGGATGCATAGCGCATACGCTGATGGTAAGCAATATCATCATCATCTGTTCGTACGTTTTCGTCCACTGCTAGACCTCGAATACGACACTCAGCCCGATTCATTACCGATTTGCGGTCTCCACTACAGATCCCGTCTATCCCAATGGTTATTAGGTCTGGTAAGCAACATGCTTACCCATAAAAGAACCCTGCTACGCAGTTATTTCAACAGAAATGATCCTACCTACACCTGCAAAATTTAGAAGATTATTTATATCCAACCTGCTAATTCTCCGGAAACATTGCCATTCAGACCATAAATAACAAAATAATATTGAGCACAGTACTTCTTGGAGGTAGATTAACATATTAGTAACATAATATATAAGTATTGACAAACGTATACTTAGTACTTCCTCAGAAGGACTGTGCAAAGAGTACTTACCACTACATTACTTACCTCCCTATTGTATGTATTTAAACTTAAAAGTGTATTGTTGTATACTCTATTAATGTCAAATAGAAACAAACTAAATAAATAGAACACAAAAAAATGTTTTAATCGATTTACAAAAGACCCATCAGTTCATTTTGTTTAAATGAACGTATCTCTGTCTGGTACATAGAATCTATCTTACCTATTCAATCTTAAATCAATCGTATGTATTTATTTTGGGAAACCAATTTAATCATGTTTTTGTACCCAACCAAAAACTTCTAAAAATGCATACACTTATTTTAACTAGCAGGGCCTCGCGGTTTTGCCCATGCAGTTCCCGTTTCAGATATTTTTCCATAATAAAAAGTAGCCTATGAGCTATTCCAGACTATATTGTGTCTTTGAATTTCAACCCGATCCGTACAGACGTTTCGACGTGGTTGAGCAACAAACATCTTAACATCCAAACTTTCACATTTAAACAACAATCTCACCATTCGTAAGAATCATATAGGATTATTAGAAAAAAAGGTTTCAGAAACTGTAAGCTGTACATTTGCAACTAGAATTCCTATATTTAAATATGGCGTTCATCCAATGTCTAGATTGTAAGCATTCCCTTATTTAGATAGGCTCGCAGTAAAGGGAACCCTCTATCTGTCTCTCTCAGCCCACTCAATATCTCATTAGGCATTAGCTCCGCGCTCTCGGAGATTGTCCTGAGTTATTTGCACGAAAAATACGTTTTGAACAGAATGCTGAGATATTTTACAACAGACGAAGAAATTACTAGCATTGCTCTTCGAACTCGCCCACGATTATTTTATAATAATTTTGAAACTAATGGCTATTTCATCACATTTTAGTTGTAGCATTTCACTGTTTCACCTGCACAGTTTCCTGATTTATTTATTTTCCCGGTATTAAAAGTAGCTTATGTATTATTCCACACTATTATCTATCTGTGTGCTAAATTTCAGCCATAGCAGTCATGCAGCTTCAAAAGAATATTTTATAGAGTCCTCAAAGGTAGGCATTATTATGATGATGATGTCTTTCTTGAGGTATCCGTCAATAATGAACCTGGCTAGTACTATTGTGAGCTCATGGCTTGCAAAACAAAGTTTAGTTTTATTGCATGGTGCACAGAGTAGCGATCTAAATCAATAGATGTGCCCTCCCAAATATCAGGCGCACGGAATTACGTCAACGTTGGGAAGAGTGAGCTCTCTTCTCTCTTTTTCCGTGCTTGTCGGTTGCAGGAAGCGATGAACGCCGGACGTTTTTACCTAACACTATTCTTGTCAACAACCAAAATAAGTAAAACCACAGCATACCTCCTAGCCCTAGAATCGCTAGGATTCTAGGGGTCAAGTAGATTGAAGATATGGAAACCACTTACGTTACATATACAGACGCAGTTTATTACTAATTTCAAGGGCACATCTAATGGTTTATATCGATAACGCAGAGCAATAGACACTTAGCATTATACAGTCCGCGAGGTATAAGCTGAGCTTTGCATTTGTGTGAGTGTACATGTACAGACTACTTGTACAGACTGCAGCGTGACGTGTTTAATATTATTTTGTTTTTGTTTGATATAAGTGTTAGTAAAATGGATGCCAACACAAATAAGCGCAAAATACGGAAACCATTAAATAGCCAAGTAAAAGAAATTTTGTGTAATTTATATAGCTATTTTAAAGACATGAACGATAAAGACATGTCAAGTGTGACTACATCAGCCCAATTGGTATCGACATCGACAGGAATTCCACTGTCCACTGTTAAAAGAGTCTTATTGGAAGATAAACGTGTTTTGAAAGATGGAACCAAATTCAAATCTCCGAAAAAGACCAGATGCAGGAAAAATATAATAATCATTACTGATTTTGATAAAGTAGTAATCCGTAGAACAATTCATAATTTTCACATTACTGACAAAGAGGTGCCAACAATGAAAAGAATTCATGAAAAATTAAAGGCTGACATTAACTATCCAGGATCAATATGGTCATTGCGAAAAGAAGTATCTCTTTTAGGATTCAAATGGTCAAGGACAGAGAATAACAGAAAAAATTTAATGGAAAAGCATGGGATCCGTCACCTACGTATAACTTATTTACTTAAAATTTCCGAATACCGTATTCAGGGCAGGCCTATCGTTTATACCGATGAAACATATATTGACACCACTCACACTTCATCAAAATCATATTCAGATGGCAGCACTTCTGGTTTGAAGAAACCTATTTCTAAAGGAAATCGATTGATAATCGTTCATGCCGGCGGCGAGGACGGTTTCATACCAAATGCGCTGCTGATGTTTAAAGCTAATCAAAAAAGTGGTGATTATCATAACAATATGAATACAGAAGAAGTTACGGCTGGTCTAGTCGGGAGAACGGCGACTGCCGATCCGGAGACCCCGGGTTCAAACCCCACGCGCACCACTGTCTTTTCGAAGGCATGTGCGTAATGCCGCTAACTTAAAACGGTGAAGGAAAACATCGAGAGGAAACCGACATGCACTTCTACACTTGCACTTCTACTTCGACATCTATCGAAGTCATGTGTCATCCACCAACCCGCACTGGGCCAGCGTGGTGGATTATGGCCTTAACTCTCCGTGCGAGAGAAGGCCCCGAGTCCCAGCAGTGGGAACGTTTAGTGGGCTGTTGATGATGATGATGATGAATACAGAAAACTATACAAAATGGTTACAAACGCAATTAATTCCCAATTTGAAGCCCAATAGCGTTATTGTAGTTGACAACGCATCTTACCACAATTCGTTAAAAAATCCCGCTCCCAACTCAAATAGTCGCAAACAAGATATGATTGACTGGCTCAAGTTACGCAATATCGATCACTCAATATCCATGCTTAAACCACAACTTTATCAATTGATACTGCATAATAAACAACGATTTATTGAATATAAAATTGACACCTTATTAAGAGAACATGGTCACAGCGTCCTTCGTCTGACTGTACTTTTGGTGATCACTCACACTAATGCAAAGCTCAGCTTATACCTCGCGGACTGTACATAATATGTGGTAAGTGTAGGAAGATGAGATGGTTTGGACATATTGGGCATTATATTAAGCCTTTGGTGTTCTAAGTGTCTAGAAGACAGAGAGATATTTTTTTATAGAACCTTGATAATAAAAACAAAATACAACAACTTAGAACAACTTCAAAACTAAATAGCAATTGACGTCCTTATCGTGCCGCTAAAGACTCTTCCATCAGTCAGCTCCTCGTTTTTTAGTCTGCTAATTGAAGTGTTCATTGATCACGTTTATCACTTTTTGACACGGAAATATCTTATAGGTTCGTGTCTCTGACACGCTAATTTAGCGGACTAGCATTGTAGCGTCGGAGCGGCAGTGGAGCAGCTGATTTTTTTTTTTTTTTTTTTTTTTTTTTTTTTTTTATTCAAAATTTGCTACTCCACAGACTCCGGGGTCCGTGACTTTTGTTATTTCAAATCTTATTAATTTTACATATTTCTTGGATAATTAGAAGAAGAGGAAAATAAGGGGGGAGTTGGGAACATTTTAAACCTAATACTAGTTAGTGCTCGTCTGTTGAGCCGATCACTACCGGTTGGGATTCCGCTAGTAATCGACTCAACATCGATTCATTGCCTTATTGCCATTTGCCTAAGCCGCCTCCTCCCGGCCGAGAGCCTCCACTACGGCTGAATTTCTGTCCCTGATGGCCATCTGTAGGTTGAACTCGCGGATGGTCTTCGGTGATGCAGCCAACGCTCGCCGCACGAACCGACCGATGGCGTCGTCGGTGTCGTCAGCGTAGTACGTGAAGGTCCCCGTGTGCCGTGAGATTGCAACAACCGCATGGGGCACGCTCTCGTGCAGCTTCATGTTTGCCTTGGTTTTTATTGCGATTACCGACTCATATGTCAGTCCCTGAGCTTCATGGATGGTGAGGATACGTGACCCTGTGCCTGACCCATAACCCTGGTTTGTCAGGGTCTCCTTCTCCTCTTGAGTGTGAACTAAGAAGAGGGTGTTTGGTAGGGTGTTGGGTATTATCGCTCCCTTGTACCTTTTCTGCTCTAGGGACTTTATACGGGGTGCTGAGGAGTACATACCTGAGTATATTTCCCTCAGCGCATATGCAACATCCATCGGATTACGATGTGTGCAGAGCAACTCCTGGCTGATCTTTGTTACCAGGTTTGGGCGGTGATACCTCATTTCGAAGAGATTTTCCCTGTCGATATAAGGCAACTGATTGACATCTCCGATGAGGACAATTTCACCAACACTAGACAGCCTTGAAGCCATCACAATGGCACCAAAATGGTTCATGAGAGCTTCGTCCACCATGAGGCGACTGAAACTCTCTCTTCCGAAACCATTTACCAGAGCAGAAGCCATGGTTCGCACTCTGGTTTTGACCAGGTTTCCGATACGGTGCGATAGCTTTTCTCTTAGATCTTTTGCTGCCTCAGTTGTTGTAGTGATAATGGCGTCCTTGTCCACATCGAAGTGTCTAATCACCCATGTTGTCTTTCCACATCCTGGAACTCCGTTGACCCACTGTATTCGCGGTACCTCCCATTTTTCCCAACCCGCTTTGACGTTTGAGTTCCTTTCGATAGTCTTGGCCATCTCAAGGATCTCATCGTCCAGCATAATCTTGGTGCATCGGGCAGTAACTACGATTGGGTCGTTTGGTGGTGTCGCATAAACCGGCATTCCCGCGCGCTCTGTCTCTTTCTCGTTCAGTGCCACGAAGCCATTTTCTGCACTGTAAGCTGCCATATACTGTCCTGTCATAGTTCCCTTGATGACCCGGGAAGTGACATTATTGTAAATGGCTGCTTCAGCCTCCTCGAGTTTCGCCTTTAAGAGGCTTTCACTTCCTAGCCTATAGGACTGCATGATGTTTTCGCAGGTCTTGAGGTTAACTTGTCTTGTCGCTCTCAGTGTGGCTATGAATTCGATGAAGGCGTTACGTGCATGACTTCGCGGCTCCGAAGCCAGGACATAGCGGGGCGGTTCAACCTGTCCCATGTCGGCTCTCGTTCGGCTCAGTTGTTGTTGTGAAGCTGCGTTGGGGGTCCTTGACGTCAAGGGGGGTGATGAGTGGGATGTGATTCGGAGTATGCTCCTTGCTGCTGCGTTGAAGGCAGTCACGAAGGTCGTGTTGGTGCCTTGGCAACCGTTTTGATTGGCTGCGGCTTTTTCCGTGGCTGCCCTCTGCTGTGCTCTTTCGGAGCCGGTTTGGATGGTCGAACTAGGAACCGGATGTCCCCAGCTGTCAGTTGCATTTGTTTGGTCGTGCGAAGGGACTCTGAGAAAGCTCAGATTTTCTCCCCTATCTTCATATACGACTACCTCATGATGTTTAGAGGCCTCAATGCAACCCAGCCGGTCTGCGACTCGCGCTCTTGAGTATTCGATTGCCATCGCATCCACGCTTATCACCCGGGGTGTTTCACCTGCATTTCTGCTCAGATGTGCGAGCAGCGCACTTGCCTGTGTGAAAGGGGTCCGGCCTTCCGAGTACTCTATTAGTGCAATCGTTTTGTTTTTCGATCGCACCAACCGAAATCGGTGGCCGTCTACCTCACACACTGGCATGGCGTCGTAAGTTTTCCGCTTCATTGTAACTTTTGCGGTACTCCCATTGAGCAGGCAAGACAATCCAGGTGACAAACGGGCTCGTTTCCGTTCCCAGGCGAAGCAAAAGCTTATTCCGAATCTTTCTTTGTTGCTGTCCATGAAGAGAGCCACTCCGCGGATACGGATCCCTGCCTCTCCTCGGTCTGCGTTCTCCAGTAGTTGTTGGAAAGAGATACTTTTCGAGGAGTTATGTTGGGCGGGAACCTCATTCCACGTGGCGTCCACGGACAGCGGGTCAGGGTGTGGTGGCGAGGGGGGGCGTGTATTTGAGATTGTGGAGTTTCTTTTGGCCGCTATGCGGAATGAGCTCTCCATGAAGGACAGGAGCCGTGTTCTGTTATCTGGATCTGCTAAGATGTTATGGAGATCCGAGACAACCAGCTTTCTGTCGATCATAGATTCGAGTTCATGTCTTGCGACCATGAATCGGGGACAATCGATTAGCACGTGCCAGATCGTTTCGGGTTGGTCGGGGTCACACTCGCATGCAGGACTGCTCTTAAGCTTAAATCTGTACAGGTATTCTGCTATTCCTCCGTGTCCCGTCAACGCTTGTACCTGGAAGGGAGTCAATTTTATGGTTCTCATCATTCGATATGCGTTTGCTATATCGGGGAGGAACGTCTGGGTGACTTTTCCGGTGTCCGAGGTTGGAGCAGCTGATTGAGATGTATGCGTTAGACGATTTTCAGATAAATGAAATCTTGTGACTTAGCGTCGCCGACACGAGTAGGTAATAGCAGTTCATTCGTAACTATCGTGGTGACGTATTATGCAATATTAGTGCTTATTACCGTTTGATCAAACAAGATGTTTGGTGTGCAAACATTGCGTTCCGGTTTGTAGGGAAATGTTTTCAAGTAAATTACAGGACAAAGGAATATTTTTTTTATTTCTCCGAGTGACAAGCGCAGTGCATTACTAGGCAATGATCTGAGCACTTTGTATTCAAATAGCTGAATAGCTGCGTGGTTCAGTGCTGTTCTGAGCAAGCGTGCTGTTTACCATCAGGCGCATTGCTTGCTCGTCTGATAGTCTCTATTAAATTTAAGAAAAATAATGGCCGTATTGCGTTGTAGGACCGTTTTTAGGGTTCCGTAAAACGTAAAAACGGAACCCTTATAGATTCGTCATGTCTGTCTGTCCGTCCGTATGTCACAGCCACTTTTTGCCGAAACTATGAGAACTACACTGTTGAAACTTGGTAAGTAGATGTGTTCTGTGAACCGCATTACGAGTTGAACAAAAAAATTAAAAAAAAAAAAAATTAGGGTTGCCCCCAATACTGAGAACTGAAACTCAAAAAAAAATTTTTCATCAAACCTACACGTGCGGAGTGTCTATCGATAGGTCTTTAAAAATGATGTTGAGGTTTCTAATATCATTTTCGTCTACACTGAATAATTTGCGCGAGAGACACTTCCAAAGTGGTAAAATGTGTGTCCCCCCCCCCCCCCCCCTCTAACTTCTAAAGTAAGAGAATGAAAAATCTAAAAAAATATATGATGTACATTACCATGTAAACTACCAACGAAAATCAGTTTGAACTCGATCTGTTGAGTAGTTTTTTTTTTAGTACGTCATAAATACACTAATATTGAAACTTCGATCTAAGTTACAACGAACTACAAGAACTATGTATATTATGTTACTTGCTGCAACGGAACCCTTCATGGGCGAGTCTAACTCGCACTTGGCCACTTTATTTATATCATCTTCAATAAAAGATATGGTTCTCAATTTGGTGATTTGTTTTATGAAGTGAAAACATCTTTTGACGCACTACTCACAAATTTTTCGTAAGCTGTGGATTGAGCTCAAGCGTCACGCTCTTAAATGAAAGACATTATCTGGTGAACTCGGAACATTAGCACCTTGAAACGTGTTAGCATAAAATGCTAGCAGCACTCTCCGGTTTCACCCGCGAAGTTTCCAAAGTGAACTTTCAAATTCTGAGTCCTAAGTTTTCACTTTTATCGGCAGCCCTTATGACTGCAAATTTTTTGCATGTATGTTACGCAATAGCTTCGCTAATTATTGTGAATAGATTTTGATGATTTATTTTCTTCGTTTCTCAGATGATACTTCTGAAGTCTCTCTAAATATTGTCTATCTCATATATCTAACTAAATATTTTCGAAATCAATGTAGCGAGCCGTGTTTTGATATATCAACAAAAATCAAAAATTTGCATACCACGATGACTTATTCATCTTACCTCGCTGTCTCATCGGAATACTGGTTTATGATTTCACAAAAAAGTTTAGTCTAATCAAAAAAGTACTTGTACCTGTTGCCGTGGAAACCTTGGGTTGTTGGGGGGCAGAGGCGAAAAGGTTCTTCTCAGAATTGGGGCGCAGGCTCAAGGAGAATACGGCTGACTCCCGCTCCGGCGCGTTTCTGGAGCAAAGGTTGGCCATTTCCATTCAGCGTGGGAACGCGGCGAGTATCATGGTCACTTTTGCGCCGGGAGCAGTTAGGGGTGGTTTATAAATTCGGAGATTCGTTTTTTAATTATTATTTTGTATTATCGCACTTATTTCTATAATATAAATTGGATGTGGGTTATCAAAAATGTTAAGTTGCTTAGTCGAGTATCTATCTGTATTTAATTGAACTACTTCGTGTTTGTTTTTTCGTAGCAAATTAAATTACTTGAAATTTGGTAGCAAGTAATTTCCTTACAAACTCCTAAAAAGCAGAAACAAAACCGACGACAGCACAGTATTTAAATTTTCTCAGAATACATTTCCCGAGTTTCCTCAGGAGTTTCTATCCAATAAGCGTGTAATCATTTATCGGTAAAGACACCTAACCAAATAATAAGTCCCGCCATCAATAAGCTTCGGCGTTCCCCCATCCGTTATTAGGGATTTTTCATCCCCTTCGCCCTGAAGGAAATGAACAAAGAATATAGATCCTCCAGTTCTCCATTCATTCTGGACCTTTCAGACATGTATTTACTGGACTTAGAGAGTATAATGAATTAGATTGTCGTGGGCTAAGGAAGTTTGCTTAGGAATTATTGTTTTTAAAATTGGCTGATGTGAAAGAATGGTTGATTTTTTTGAGTGCAAATTTCATGCAAACTGTAATGGCGTAGGAGCAGCGGAACAGAACGAAGGTGTGAGAACATTTTTGAATGGGAGAGAGTTTGTGATGTCGTGCTACCGACACGCGTAATAATAGCAGTATATTTATAGCTACAGAGCTATAATACAGGTCGTCACATGTTGTGAAATATGAGTACTGTTGGTACTAAAGTTTGAAGTTAAAAGCTTTCACTTCTATCAGCAGTATTTACACTTCTATCGAGAGTGAATTGGTTTCTTCTAGGTAAGAGCGCTCTATCGTCGAGTGACGCATAGGCGAGTGGGTGACGAAGTAAAAGTAAAAGTCAACGTTAAGTAACACCCCATTGCAGCGTCAATGCAATGCAACGGGCATCCCATCGGGCGGTGCGGCAGTGTAGTAACGCAGGCTTCATGGTTTTTGTCAAAGACGTCAGATGTAAAAGACACACAAAGACAGCTCGGAGACCTGATAAAAAATCATATATACATGTGTTGGTGACTAGTGTTGTCCACAAGGCGGTTTTACATTGTCGGTTGTTTCAGTTGGCAGGGTTTTAAATATAGGGAGCGTAGCGTAGCGTAGAGAGCGGAGGTACGTCACGTGCACTAGTGCTGCCAACAGAAAAAAATCATGTACATACATATTTTTTTTAACTTTTATAGGTTTACACTTGGCCGCCATCTCGCCTGATGTTAAGCGACGATGCGGTCTACGATGGAGCGTGTTTACCTAGAAAAAAACAGATTCACTCTCGATTTGAAGACACAAAGAATAATAAAGGGAAAACCCACTCAGGCAACGTATTCCACAGCCTAGACATTCTTATCACAAAAGTAGAGTCAAATCTCTTCCTTTGTGTCTTTGGAACATCAACCATGAAACGATGTCGCTTTTTCGAGCTACGAACATTCCGATAGAAAAAAGGACAAGGTGGTACTAGATCACGTAAATATATCAAGGATAATAAATCGCGCAAATATAAAAGCCAAATGTATTGTATAATCATTATTTGATATCCATACGTTTACGTAATAGGTATAATAATACTAAAGATCGCATGGCAGAAGTGAAAAATTCAATTATCAGAATGTTGTATAATGTCGTATTATCACAGTATATATAAAGAAAAGTGGAAAAAAAAGACGTGTGGCACTCGGGGACTGCCGCGGTAAAGCTATTGCATGTATTTTTTATCAACTTATGCAATTATATTTTTTTAAATTTGATTTCTACAGTATTTTTGGGATAATGTTGAGTCTGAGTCACATTTGTTTTTATCATAATCAATCTATTCTATGTCATAATGCTGGAAAGGTTGAGTACAAAATAATATAAACTCATTAAGGTAAAATTTCTACAAAAGATTTAATACAAAATGCTACTTATTTACATTAAGGTTAAAGTTATACAAAGAGATTAAGTACAAAATATCACTTATTTACAGCAATTATTCAAAACAATCTCAAAATCAAATGAGTCAAACAAACTCTCTTACATCATCATACTGTCATATACTTCTCTTAAAATTAATCACACTAACTAAATAAATATTGGTGGACTATTCACACACATGAAAATCTGACCCACATGAAACTAAGCAAAGCTTGTACTATGGCGGCCAGATAGCTGATATAATACTTATACAGTTTTAAATACATACTTGCTACTAGCTTTACCCGCAACTTCGTCTGTGCAAAATAAATATTAAGGTAATAATACAATTTCATCAAAATCGGTTCTGTTGTTTAGATGTGAAAGCGTAAGATACAATCGTCGCCCATTTCAACTCCAATTTCATCCCCATACAGGTCGAAATTACAAAATTGCTAGAACAAACATTTATTTGTTTCGTGTCAAGTGTATTATACAGAGTTTCATGGTTTTATCTTCAACGGTTGGGAATTTTCATATTGACATTCATCCCCTATTTCAACCCCAATTTCACCCCATACCACCCATACAGTTCGAAATCACAAAATTGATAAAACAAACATTTAAGTGCTTCGTATCAGGTATCTAGAGACAAAATTTGATAACTTTGAAAATCACGAATTTTCATACAACAGTTCATCCTTGTTTCACTCTCTTAGGGGTTGAATTTCGCAAAACCCCGTCTTAGTGAGCGCCTACATGCTAAAAGGAACCTCCATACAAAATTTCAGATTCCTAGCATTTGTAGTTTCTGAGATTCCTTGATGAGTGACCTTTCGCTTTTGTATTTATAGAAGACTAGCGGCCCGCTCCGGCTTCGCTCGAATAATAACCTAGATATCAACTGCAGCGCCATCTGCCGAGCTGATTTGTGAATCTAAACCTTCCAGGGTCCTACCCAAATATATACAAAAAAAACATTCAAATCGGTCCAGCCATTTAGGAGGAGTTTACTAACAATGAAAAGTGGTATTGATTTATCTTATATATAAAATTCTCGTGTCACAGTGTTTGTTTCCTTACTCCTCCGAAACGGCTTTACTGATTTTAATCAAATTTTATATGCGTATTCTGTAGGTATGAGAATCGGCTACTAGCTATTTTTCATACCCCTAAGTGACAAGGGTTGTTCACTAAGGCAAAACAACGTTTGCGGGGTCAGCTAGTATTTATATAGATAGATAAAATATGAAGAAACACCCAGCCACAGTGCAAACATATTTTTTTTATAATGTGACTCATCACTCTATATTATAAACGAGCAGGACATGTGCCTGATGGTAAGCAACATGCCTGCCACATAACAGCACAGTGACACGCTGCTTTTGGAACATGAAGAGTCCAAATTATTACCTGCAGCACTGCACTGCGCTCGTCACCCAGAGATATAAGATGTATTATCTGTATGCCCTGTAATTTCACTGGAAACATTGCCCTTCAAACCGGAACACAGTAATGTTTGCACATTACTGCACTGGGTGGGAATCGAACCCACAACCCTCAGCTTCGCAGGCAGAGCTACTATACCCACTAAGCTCATGGCTTCTAATTCGCTCGCCAGTCTAATTCACTAACATAAGATTATTTTTATTAGTTTATTATTACTTCATTATACAACTGTTAATGTTCAATTTTTTTTATTTTCCTGTTTAATTCAATTCATTTATTCGAACCATAAATTCATAAGAACATGTGGTAACGTTATTCACAAAAAATCAAAGAATCTGTGTACATAATAAGATAAAATAACTAAGGTAAAAATTAATATAAACAGCTGTAAAGGAGCCTCAGCAATTTAAAGCAGTGAATTGTGTGTGAATTGTCCACCAATATTTATACAGTATACTAAGTACATGATTGAGTACAAACAATGTTACACCAAAAGTTTTATAAATCTACTATTTTACCTTACTACAAGATTCCAATTTCAACACATTTCTCTTCCATATGTTATCTTTAACTTTGACTAACACTTGACTTTGTTGCCTTGCTCAATAGGTTTTTATTTCATTTTTAAACTTGATTTCATTGAGAGCTTGTGCAGGGATTGCAAAAATATAGAAGCGTAGGAAATACAATTTTGTGTTTATGGTGTGCTTTAGGATTCAGATTTAATTTCTGCCATTGACTTTGATTTTTTCTTACATACATTATACATTGATAAATATAAATATGTACAATTATCCCTTCATTGCTATCATACTAAAGTTGTTATGTGGTGAAAATCTACCGTACTGATTCTCTAGCTGATAAATTATATAAACCATGGATTGCTTTCTTTTGCAATATGAAAACATAGTTCCTGTCCGCAGCCTTTGGCTGTAGCTTCTTCCACAGATTTATGATAGGCACAGGTATTTTCAGATGAAGCTGCTCCTTATCCCATATCCAAGGCTGTTTCATATTTTATTGTGTTCAGGACATACGCGACACTTGACAGTACACACATTTAGATCTCTTTTTATTTGGACATATTCAACAACATCATTGCATAAGATAATCTAGATCTGAAACAAGCAAACAAACGCTTATTATATTTTACGCACATAACCTAACTTTGTAAACAGTGTTAAAGATGAAGTTCTAAGCCGAAAATCATCTATTACATATTTATGTACTAGGCTGCTTTATGTATTATACATAGGTAAATAGTATCAAACGTAAAACTGTACTTACAAAGTTGTTTTCACGTTCATGAATTATTCTGAACTACAAAAGTCTTTGTTTCTTGATTGCAAAAAAGTTTGCCTTCTTTGGTAAATTGGAACTACCTATTCCCTTTAGTAAATCCAGATTCCATATTGTTAAGCCAAAACATCTCAATTATAGCACGCTTCTTGGAACATGAAGATTTTCAGCTTTTTCACTATAACTTGCTTTTATGGCACTTTGTTTTTTGTTTATTCATATTTAGTGACATTGACATTCATGTACATCCAATTTTAAACGTCGCGAAATCAGTGTTCCATCTACTCAAAATATTTATCCCTAAACTTAAGTTAAATTAAAAATCCCTAAAATTGATTAAATAGTGAGCTAGTGAGCTTTTACGCTGACATTATTGCTTCATTGATATACCTATTCCAAAATATGCTATGATAATAGCCGTTAGAAAGTTATTTTCCCGTTCTCTACGTACTCAAATCCACTACGTATCACGGGAAATCCGTTAAGTTGGCAACACTGCTAAGAGCATTTAGTCTGTAAATGTAAAGCCATAAGATTGAAAGTCGAATGACCGAGTGGGGAGGACGGCGTGACAGTCTTCCCTCCCTCTTTTTTTGTGAACATAAGAAAGAGATGCACCATTAGTAACAATCGGTCTCCAGGCCCGCGATAAAAGCTATGCAATAGCTTAAAAAGTAGCTGGCAAATGTAACGTGTTAGTGTGAAACTGAAGCATGGATGCGAGACAAGTGTAAGAATTAAAGAGGAAGCAGAATTTAATGATCCATGCAATGTATAGGATAAGAAATTGTAAAGAAGTGTGAGAAAATAAATAAAATACATTAAAATGGAACGTCTAATCTACATAAACTCTTAAAAGAATCGTATAGAATTTATCAATTCAAAATTAAAATAAAATTAAAATTTAATTAATTAAAGATTAAAATTAGTTTCAATAACCATTTCCATATGTATATATTGGACTGTCTATGGGGTCTTGATCTAAAACATGATTTTGTAAATTATTAAACATTGAAGGCGTGTTCAGACGACCCGTGTCACACGCTTCGCGCCCGTTCCACATTCGCTCTCAGCACGCGCAAAATCAGCGTATGTATCGCGCACGCCTCGCAGCCTCTTGTACTACTAGTGATATCCAACTATGTTATATCTTTATTTTTCATTTTATTACATAGATTATAATAGGACCCAAAGTTTCATTCATCAGACCCTGGCTACCATCGAGTACCAAAATTTTAATCTAGGCGAATAATTCGAGCCCAGATTTGACGGGATTTCATTGTTTCATAACAGAGTTCCTATGACCATCTTCGAGATCCGTCATCAGACCTTGGTTAAAATCGGGATAAGTGAAACTAATAAATAAAAGCTAGAACAACAACTCGTGATAGGTATGTGCGTGAATAATGTTGAAACATGCTGTACATTCAAAATATGTCGTGCTATATCAAAATTTACAGTTATAAGCCATAACATAAATTACGAAATATTTTGGTGACGTCACAAAAATATATAGCTGCGTGTGCGGACACTCGAACATTTGTGTATAAAATATATATTATAGCTACGTCTGTCACAGCTTTTATTGGTTTTCAATATAACTATGCTGAATAACTTTATATTGAAGTCACTTAACAAGAACAAAATTAAACATTTTGATTTACCCTCGACTACCTCGGGTTTATAATCTTTACAACATTCTACTAGTCAAGCCTTTTCATTTGATACCCATATTGAGGTAGTAGTGAAAAAAAACATGTGATTCGACATTTTTGTGGTGGCGGCCATCTTGGATTTTAAATGTGTCATAGTGTATAGTCTTCTACTAATTAAGTTCTTTCATTTGATACCCACCCATATTGAGGGAAGTTATGAAGAAATATTTTGTCCGTTATTTTGTAGAGGTGGCCATCTTGAATCGATATTAACCAAACGTAGCTAAGAACTACCGCACAGAAATTAACCTGCAAATAAAAAACCGCATCGAAATCGGGCCACCCGTTTCAGCTCTACGGTGCCACAAACAGACACACATACAGACATACACACAGACAGACAGATAGACAAAGCAACGACGTCAAACTTTTAACAGCTCTTTTTTTACGCGGTGGTTAAAAATGATTGTTTACATGTTTATGTCGATACGCGTGACGTCACCGCTTTATCAAGCACTAGCGTAAACAAACAATTTTGTATTTTACACAATTTTATTACAAATTCTGTATTTAATCAAGAATTGTACGTAAATATAACAATAGAAATCAATATTCGGTTGTAAAAAATTTATTCTGAGCCGATTACTAGCAGAAATTTTACAAAATGTGGTTCGATAAATTGCAATAACAAAATTTTATTTACCTGTGAAAAGTGTATTGATTCGGATTATAATATCGTCTTGTAGTATCACATTCACGCACAGAACATGCCATAATATAAATAATTTAATAAAATCGTCTGCAATCCAAGGATTAATGAAAAAATACACGATTTTCACCGCGACGAAATCAGACTGTTACGTTCGGGTATAATTAATTACACGAGAAAACATTGTAATGACGTTACTTCATTCGCTTTCTCTTCTTCTCTCGGGCGATTTCCACTTGAAAGTGATTTCTCGCTCACTCGCTTTGTTGATCTTTTTGCGTAGCAAAAAAAATTTTCATCTATGGTTTTTGTATATTTGAAATTTTGTGAGTCCACCGACACCGACATGACCAATAGCATAAATATGCAATAGGTACCTACTGTTTAAATGTGAAAATTCTAAGCTTTATGTTTACTGTTTTATCGGTATTCCCTATTACTGGCTAAATTGTACCTAATTTTTTATACGATTTGTGTATGTTATGATACGCGTATATTGTCTTTAGTATATTCATCAAATCGTTTTATCTTTTTATGGCAAAATATTAAAACATCAAATAAAAAAGCTATATATTACCGTAACACGATATGTTTGAGGTAGGGTGTCGTCATGTGTCGTGTGAAATTGCGGAATGTGGGTAGTATTTTTATGTTTTCTCCTCGACAACCAGATACGTTTGATATAATATCGGAGTCAAATAATCGCATTTCTCAGGCGAGGCGCGAGTCGCATCGAATTATCCGATTGAATTGGTAACGTAGAGGTTTTTGTAAATACATATAGAAACAAGCGAGTGCGAGAAAAATGGTGGTGTCTCCACCAAATTGCAATCGCTAACAGTTTACAGTGTATTAAATAGACTATAGTGCGTTCCAGTAAGCTGTGTAGAAAACCAAAACAAACCAAAAATAAGGTGATACCATAACATAAACATCGTTTAATCTTAGTATTTTTATGAAATTGCCTTAAAATATTTTTCACAAATAGGATTCGACTTTATTGCGATCTTAAATACCATATACTTAGATTTGTATTGATCAAATAATTCTATACTATCTTATTTTAAAAGTTATAGAAAGTAATGGTAGGATGATAGAAATATGATTTTAAGTACTAGCAATTTGATCTGTGTTTCTCAAACTCTCAATGTTGCATTCAAGACATTGATACTTCTTTTCATCAAATTATTCTTATTAAGGACGCGCCTATTTTTCTAACATACCCCTCTCCTGCCCATATTGTAAAAATGCCCATTTTCATTATATTCAAGTATGGATTAATTTTACTCCATTCATTTTTGTCATTAATTTGGAATTTTTAATTGTAATGTAATTTGATTTTAATGTAATGTATTATTTGATTTTTATTGTAATGGGATCTTAAATTGACGTCTGTTTTTTTTTAAATTATTGACAATATTTCAAATCAAATATTGGTAATATTTGAATATCTTGAATATTATGACATGTAACTAGTCGTTATCAATAAAAAAGTAAGAGTATGACTAAAGAACTCCGAGAAAAAGGTTTCTTGTGTCGTAACGAGTTGAGAGAAAATCGCAAACCTCTAAATACGTGTTCCAAATTACGCTGTTTACTATCAAAAGCTTGTGTAATTTTCACTCTAAAATGCCATAAATTTTGTGTTATTTTGATCGAAACTTTTGTATGTGTTTCCAGAATATTACATCATAGTGTTATGATCAGTTTTATCAATATCAGGTAATACGAGGACAATTTGAACGAGATTTAATTATTGTTAAAAATAAAATGAACGTTTTCATATAAGGAAACATCTGAATTACTTTTCTAAGTCACTGGTTCTAGTGTTACATTCTTCTCCGAACTCAAATGCTTTGCCTTTCCTTTTTTTACGTGGGGGAAATAAATGTACGTATGCCCGCCATACTCTCATTATGAAATGAAAGGAGATCTCCATCTACCCTCATATGGGTTTCAAAAATCGCAGCGTGACCAACACTACACACAACACTAACCATATCAGGTTTCTTCAAACTCGCTGCGCTATGCACACATTTATTTATTAGAGGATTCCGCGACTCCGATAACCGTAAACTGGGTAGTTTTCGGTTATTGGCATCGTGGTCATCGCGTCGTAGTTGAAATATATACCTATGTTTTTTATTTTCCAATGCTTCCCGAACCATTCTTGCGTAGTAATGACATTCGGTAGATAGAACCTTCGGGTCGTGGATCTCGATCCAATGACCAGTTTTAGCATCAATCAGATGTTCAGCAATTGCAGATTCTTGTGTCTGACGATTTTTTACAGCGGCAATGTGTTGATTGTTCCAAGTCCTAGCAGTGGGAACATATATTTGGGTGTTTATGATATCCATACATATATATTTAGCCTTGTTTTGCGACGAAAATTAAAAAGGGCAAGCAATGAAAGGTACTACAAACTATCTTGTAAAACAAAGGTTGAGAAATGCTGGTCTGTCATATTGAGAGTGACATTGGTTTGTTTACCTTTTATTCACAGAGATTTGGAATGAGGTATAAGTCAAAGTTCTTTGTTCATGAATTTACAATTTACACGTCAATTTTAAAGAACAAAAATAGAGCATACAAGGAGTATATATTTTTAAAGTTTAAATTAAACATTTTATTGTACCTACGATAAAAAGTATCGTATAATAAGTGTCAACCATTAAAATATAATATGTATTTATTACAATCGTAATGAATAATATAATTTTTTTACAATTTAGGGTATTTAGAGGTATGTTAAAAATATACTTTTTGAATTATTTTGGATTTATTGCAACACTTATAGATTATTTTGTTTTGTTTGTATAATATTGCACGCCCGATACAACGGGTAATCTGTTGAAACTTTCTAATAATTTATCACCTGGTGTACACAGTTCTAAGCATTTTTTTATATTGATTTGATTTGACAACACGATGCGTGAGATGATAAACCTACGGCACCTAACCTAGGGTTACGTTAAACCGTGAGAATAATACGTGATTGAACGTTTGATTCTCACTAAAGACCTGTTTTCATTTTGATTAGTGCGAGTGCGAGTGAGTAATGCAGGTGTTGAGTGATTAGTAGCAAACACGTGTGGACACTGATTGGTTATTGCGAGTGCATAGTAATCAGTCGCGATTACTCACTCGCACTCCCACTCGCACTCGCACTAATCAAAATGCAAACCGGCCTTTACTTACGTTTGTTTGATTGAGATCGTAGATTCGAATCCCGCTTGCACAACTGAGTATTTTAACCGACTTCAAAAAGGGAGGAGGTTGTCAATTCGGTTGTATGTTTTTGATGTAATAACGTCTTATAATTCGATGAAGCCGGCTGCACGCCCACAAAACATGACGTCATGTACCGTTACCGCTCGGTCGTTACCGCTCGGTCGTTACCGTCGGTCGTTACCTCGCCGGATGTTTGTTACAGTTGTATTATTTATTTCGACCAGTAGTTCAAGCGGGGATGTAGCTCAGTGGTAGAGCGTTCGCTTTGCATGTGAAATGCCCCGGGTTCGATCCCCGGCATCTAAAAGCTTTTTTGCATTGTTTTGATTGAAAATGACTAAATTCTACTGATTACTTTTTACATACAAATCTATTTATTAAACAAATGAAATTAAAATTTTCTTTTGAAAAATGCTACCATTCCATCAGTATTTTCTTAAGACGTTGTCACGTTCTATCGTCAGTAAACCGACTTTACAGACAAACATTTTTTTTTGTTTGTTGTTACGCGATGGCGCCGCCAATTGTAAATCGATTTTCATGGGTTTTTTTTGTAGATCATAGTTCATAAGTGGTCCCATACATTTTATCCAAATCGGTGTGGTGGTTTTCGAAATATGTGCAAAAGGCTTAAAGGACAATGCCTACGTCCCATACATTGAAAAACCTGTCAAACTTTTTTTGATACTGAAAGTGCGTAGATATGAATAGTGTCTAATTAGGATTGTTAATGTTTCTAAAAACGTCTACTGTTGGTGTTTTTCATTTCCTAAATACCAAAAATGAGTTACAGTTAAACCAAAAGTAAGGTTATGTTTACTGTCAAAATACATTAGAATTATGTTTTCTTTCGGATTAGAACAGAAAAGAAAATAAAGAACTATGGTATTATGTTTCAAAACATATTTCTTATCAGAATAAATAATAAATAGTACTTCTAACTACCAACTGATTACCATAAACTAGTTTTCGGATGGAATTATCATAGGCTATACAAGGCTTGAACTAACTAAGTGCAGGGCTAGGTCTGATGATTTGGATCTTCATGTTCCAATAATTTATGACACGGTCTTGTTATAGGCAAGCATATTTTCTTGCTTACCATTAGTCACATGTATCGCTCATCCTATCATTGTCTTCTAAAACATTACTTAAATCAGTGAAGATAATAGAATCCGTTTGTGGAATGCTTTACCGGCCTCTTTGATACAGTCACATAGTCACAGTTAATAAGGAACACTGAATCACAGTCATAATTCTCAGTTTTGTTAAAACCAATACAAATTCCGTCATTGAAACATTTGATCCGGTAATCGGTTTGTTGTGGTGAATAATGCATAAATATTACACCGCTTAGAAAACAAGAAGAAAACCATTCATTTTGCTTGTTTACTTATTTTGATTTGACAATTTGACATTGATCGTTGACCAATTTGGATTTGGTGAAAACGTTTCGTTTCACAATTGCATGCCAACTTCTTTCTCGTTTACATTGCTATAAAAAGCGTTGATAGTTTCTTTGTCGCCTTATTAATATATATCGTTATATGTAAAAGTAGTAAATAAACGACATTGTGAAAGAAATTGATATAAAAATAACATCCATATTCAGTTTCAATCTAACGCGGATCACTAAAACGAAACGCAAGTACCGTTTCGTTATTGCAATATTTTACAAGTCAGCTTTGTTGGTAAATGGTAGGTTTAATTTAAATAAATACAAATTATTTTATTTTGCAAGGTTAGAAAGTTATATGACTTCGCACACGAGTACAACATAAAATCACCGATTTTTTTTATAATATATAACTCATGTCTTCACGACAACTATTTTGGCGGGTCAAATATGGACATTGTCCTTTGCTTTCATAAACCTATTTCATCAACTTCATAAAAGGAAGAGGTTCTGAATTCGGTTGTAGGTACGTTTTTTAGACGACGTAGTGATAGTATTATATGCTTAAGCAGTTTGGTCGAGTGTCTGAAATAAATTTTAATTAGAAGTCGTTTTTTTTTTCGGAAAAATATATTGTTGCAGGTACAGGTGTACAAATGTGCCATCATCACTGGGTTTAAAAGTGAAGGAAAACATTGTCAGGAACCCGGCATGTTCCAAGAATGTTTCGAGGTCATCCCCCGCCAACCCGCGCTGTGTCAACGTAGTGAATTGTGACCTTGATGGTCTCATTGTGAGAGAAGGTCCCAAGTCCCAGCAGTAGGAACATGTTGTGAGCTGTTTATGCTTTATGCGTTATTTAGTTCAAAGATAAAAGTATATTTTTTTTACGAATTCTATCGACACGGTCGTCTCATATCATTACGCTGGCCGATAAAAAAGGGTAAAATTGGATTTCGTCGCACTAACTCACGGAGACTAAATTTTAGGCAGTAATTATTTATTATTTTTGTATCTAACCTACAATAAACCGAAATGTGTACCTATTACTGTATCTCAATTATTTTTTTTGTCCGTGAAATGATTTAATTTTTGTCACTGATAATAGGTATGTGTTGGACCGCTTACTCGGCTGATGTAAAGTAACGATGTGGTCTATGATTGGCGTTTACATAGAATAAACTGATTCACTGTCTGCCACCGCGTTGCTCATGGTTTGAAAATATTAAATTAAATAGATTAGATTGTGTACTTATGATGAGACTTCTTTCCGGACATATCCCATCGAACAAATTCAAATATCTGGTGGGTATCACCGACTCACCAAATTGCTTAGAATGTGGAGTGGTAGAAGATGTCCATCATGTGCTAATGGAGTGTGTTCGCAACGAAGCTCAAAGAAGAGATTTGATAAAGGACGACATATTTAATGTTGGTATTTGCAACAGCGCTTTATCTTCACCGTCTTCCGATGAGGCTAAGGTGATGTTGCATCTTTATAAAAAGTAATGTAAGTAATAATAACATAAATCTTAATTATATTTGTATTTAGTTACGGGAGTGACATAGTCATTGCATGACAAAACTCCTTTTAATTAATAAAGATTTTTAAAAAAATGATTCACTCTCAGTTTTTCAATTTGAAAAATCTGAAAGTATTTTGGCTGTGCAATCAAATTTAAAAGGTCTATTGCGCGTCACGTAGTGATTTGTATATGATTATAGCTGTTAAGAAAAGATGCAGTCTTTACCTTTACGAAATCGATTCACTTTCAATCTGAACACTTCCCTATTTAATAATCAGGCAACGCACTGTTGAATCTTGGTAATTTTTGTCGGCATGCAGGCATTCTGAATTAGCACGCCACTAATCTAGTCAAGTCAGCGCCACTTACTACATACATTTACACATATACTGGCCTCGTGGCTTAGTGGGTAGTAGCTCTGCCTGCGAAACCGAGGGTGGTTCGATCCCCACCCAGTGCAAATATTTGTGTGATGAACTCAAATGTTTGCACTGTGTCTCGGTGAGCGGACGAGCAGGACATGTGCCTGCTGGTAAGCAACATGCCTGCCACATAACAGCACAGTGACACAAAACTATTGGATCACGAAGAGTCCAAATCATTACCTAGCACTGCGCTCGTCACCCAGAGATCTAAGCCCTATAATTTCTCTGGAAACATTGCCCTTCAAACCGGAACACAGTAATGCTTGCACATTACTGCTTGGCGGAAGAATAACTGGCAAAGGTGTGGTCCTTCCCCAGGCGGACTCTGCCAAGAGTCCTACCACTACATCTGTGGAACAAAGGCCTGGCGGTCTCAACAGCTTTATATGACGTTAATAGGGTACCCGACTGGATCAAAAATACACCATCCTAATTAGTCCGTCACCTAGATCATGGAAAAATATTGGACACGTATTTTTTTGTTTTTTCATAATATTAAAAATTGTCAAAGATTTAGACCATCAAACTTCGAGAGTGGGGGGTCGCGACGTCACTCGTGAGTAAAAATCGTACTCACAAGTGACGTCACACGAAACTTCGAAGCGCTGTATCTTCGTCATTTTTTGTTTGTGAAACAAAAGAAAAAATACGTGTACAATATTTTTTGGCAATCTAACTAACGGGCTACTTAGTTTTTTTGAGGATTGTACCCTATTGTCTATTGCATTCGACGTTGTTTCAAGTCTGCTTCAAGCAACGTCTAGTGTCAGTATCAGCCATTGGCTGCCACCTTACCACCGTGAAATTGAGTTCACCTCAAACAAAATAAATGGGTTCGGGAGCCATCAACGCGGACGTAATTTAATGCAAATTAATATGAGGCACATTAATAAACGATGGGCGGAACAATCAGCTACAGCGGCTGTAGAGATGGGACTTCCGTATCGATTAAACTTCTTAGTGTAGTTTTTGAATTCTTGGAAATACTAGCTGAAAAGTAATCGCATGCACTAATTGATCACAATATAGAAAACTAGTAAAAAGATGTTCATAAATAAACTTGTGAAACTTTATAAATGTAGTTTTGAAACTTTTTGTAAAATCCAACTGGGGAAGTATCACATCTTTGCCTGTCATTATTCTGCGAAACTGTAATGTCAAACATATTTATTCATAGTGTATTCCAGTTTTAAAAGTAGGCATTGTTTCCAGAAACATTTACTTAGATTAAAATCTCAAGGTGAAGAAAGTAGTACAATCCTAGCTATCGATTTGACTCTTCGTGTTCAAACAACAACATGGCACCGTGCTGTTATTACCATCAGATACAATTCTCGATTGCCCCATTACTCAATATGGATGGCTTACTTTTCTAATACGGAGGTAAGCTTTTATTAAAAACATGTTTCGCTATTTAAAGTTATTTACCTACTTAAAGCAAGAGTTATATAGGTATTTTTTCCAAGCTCATAATTCAGTTGGTGTATTTCATTATTTTTGTCCATCTCTAATCGTATTTACCTTACAATAAGTCAGCGTCAACTCTATCCGATTTCCATCGATAAAACTGTCCCACCCCTAGTTACACGGGATATTCCACTCAATTAGATCCGCTAGAATGTGATTCTAACGCATTTTGTTCCGTTGTTCTGAAAATTAATACACCCTCATTAAGAGGGGTTGATTTCGGCCGGATTTCATGACAAAAATAATTGGGACTTTGAATAATATTTCTCGGCGGAACAAAAAATAATTAAAGAACTCATTAGGATCTGTTCATTATTATAATACGGTTCAGATCCTAAGCTTAATACCTATAAATATGGTATTTTATACTCACGTAATATTATACGAGTATTAGATGCCTACTCGTTTACATTAGATACGAGTATCTCGAGTACACCAGCTGTTTAAATAAAGATTTATTTAAGCTGGGTTATACGAAGATATTGTACCTAATATTTGTGAACGGTTACTTATTTATTTACAGTTATTTCGTTTCGAAAACATACTTGTGTAAATAAATTCTGTAACTCTGAACTATTCCAAGATGGTAGGTAAACATAATAGGTATAACTGTGAGAACAATGTTGTTATCTGAAACTATTTATTTAAAAAAACTAAGGATGAGAACTGTTATACCGAATTACTTATACTAGGCTATCCATAGACCAATGAAGGTCTAGAGACAATTACGATGATCAACTACAATAACCAACCGGAAACGTGTATTAGCGGTATTATCACGCTAATAGTCATAAATCCTTACATTTAAATATATCCCATTACATAGGAATTTATTAAATTAACTTACTTAATATTGGATTATCCAATTACAGAGGAAGGGGTTGCAAGGACTTCATAAGGCCATAATTCACCACGCGGGCAAAATGCTGGTTTTATTTGTAACACCTCAGTTACATACGATGCGTGATAACACCACTTGTATATTATTACACCTTCTACATCTATAGACTTGGCAAAATACTAGGAAATTCAGGAAATCTCAAGACCTAACGATTGCAATATTGACCATTCTGGCCACTGGGTCACCACAACTATTTTTTTAATTTTTACGACATTTATTCTATTATAACGCTGTGTTGTGAAAATTCTGTGGATGCAACGCAAAATTAAGATTCTGAAGCTCAAACATTGAATTAAAACAACAATGTTCGCTGGGTACGTTCACGTTAACGTTAGTTATCAACCCCTTCCCTGCCGTCCGCAGTAACGAGATATTCTTAGCACATAATTGCAATACAAACTTGGTAAGAAAGACGAACTTCCTGAGGAGTCGTGCCAGCAAATAATACGAGACATATTTCATCGTAAGTATCTGGGGCCAGAGTTGAGACACGTCCTCGTTTTGTACAGAGAGCGTAAGATAATTGACTGTCTTCTAATGCTTCTTATTTTTTTTTATTAAGTGATTTTTTTATTCGCGTTGAGAAATTTTAATATAGGAAATTTTGATGAGATCGCATTAACGACATGGTAGAGTAGCGGCGTACGAATTGGAGCGTGACGTGCGCTTTTATAGATACGTGAAATCTTAAACCTATATAATTAGCGTTCATCAATATCATCATCAATTTCAGCTTCAACAGTGACAAAACATTACGTCACTGTAAGTTATTTTGACGACACAAAAGTCGGACATTGCCTTACATCACCTTAACTCAAGATACTATAAGAACAAATGCGCTTACTTTGAAAACCCAGTACGTAGTCTAGATTTCACACCTTTTTTACGCATAGATGAATACATCAATGTTGTGATAAGTGAAGAAAACCTCCAGTGAAAACCAGAGAATAAATATCATTCCAAAAAGTATGACAATCATTTAACTGCTTGTGTCAATATTGATTGAATTAGGTTTTCAAAATGTATATATTGTATAACCAATTGCTAAAATCAACGCTTAATGAGCCTAACGTTATTCCAAGATTTAACAGTTTTTGGCCTGTATAGGAATCGAGTAAAATTTAATATTTTTTTGACAGTCATATTTGCTGCATCACTAAAGATTAAAAGTATTTTCGGTGAGTCGTGTCTATATGCTAATACATCGATGACGACTACTCACATTTAAGCCATCTCTAACGACTTCCAGCAAGTATCGTCGCGAAACTCACCAACTTAATTTAATTAAGTGTAGGCCAGAACTGTGCAGGAAAAACTTTCAAAGGAATCTTTGAATTAATGAGGTTCTAGAAACTGTGCTTTAACAAAATTTCGGTGGTTGTAAACCTCTTTGCTTCTCTCTATATCACACGTAGAAAGTGGCTAAACTGAAAACATTTATGATAATAATTTTATTTATCTGTACATTCATTACGCACTTTTTAATTTATAAAAAAACGAACAATTTTATTCCAGAAAATGATGATAACAAAGATTGTAATGTCAAGTATTTAACCATAAGTAATACAAACGGAAAACAAAAAATATTTTTTTTTACAATAATCAAACAACAATAACTTTTTATAGAATAACTTTAATTGTAATGATGTGAATTTATCTGCAGTCGTTAACACCGTTGCTTTAGTCAGGTTTAGTAATAATAATTATGAGTACACATTAGAGAAAGTAGTGAGTGAGATACGACTTTTACACAGAGGACTTTTTTACTTCTTTCCTCCTAGAGAAGTATCACATATTTATCCGTTATAATCCTACTCGTAATGTGTGAACGTTTCCGTGTGTCAATTTGAAGGGCAATGTTTCTAGAGAAATTGCAGTATAAAGGGACAATCATTCTTTATCCTTAATTAAAAAGCGCAGTGCAGTCCTAGGCAGTAATTTGGATTCTTCATATTTAAATAGCTACGTGGGCACAGAATAAATATAAGTACAAGTACAGAAGCCTCACTTACCGAAAACAATTATATAAATAGCGACTCTTGCTGGGACACAACAAAGTTAAATTCAGCTCGCATTAGCGCTCAATACCTGTCGCGATTTTCTACTTAACATTTGCGCTCTCTTCTAACGCGTAACTCTGTCCCTGTCTAGCGCGGAGGGTTGTCGACATATCTATTAACAATATGCGCGGTAAACGTGTTGCGCGAGCGCTCAGCCGTGCGTCACAGGCACATATCTTGCTCTAACCGTCTCTCTATAGTACAAAAAACAGTGTTATATTTTAACCAAGTTTAAATTACAGAGTTTTATTTCATACAGTTAAGTTTAATTTAACCTTTTTAGTTGCAAGACGCTTTTCAGCGTCCGCTCACGAAACTTCAAGCTTACTCGTACTTGCTTCATGTAAAATACACAAACATTTTTCCAGCACATGTGGCTTAGGTGTAGCGTTTGCCATTCAACCTAATACTGGCTGAATACTACGGTATTACTTAGCCTGACGTGAGTGAAAAATTTTCAATTAGTGGGAAGGGCTCAGACGGCTCCATTTTTCTTTTTTTTTCTTTTTCTGGCACGGCGAATTCGTTCGTGCCATACATGTGCCTTGAATGCAAAATTTGTCTTATTTTAGAAGTTGTTTTAATCAAACGGCAAAATTCCTTGCATTTTACTTTAATATAAAGAAATGGCCACAGTGAGTGTGCAAAATTAAAATTTCGCACACATATTCTTCTTATGACGTAGGCATCTATTTAGGATTTATCAAAATTCAAAGAGAGTGAAATTGAGGATAAAAGTTTGAATGAAACTTTTTGTTTCTTCCATGTATTTGTATGAAATTTCTTACAAATTGAGTAGTGCAACAATAATGAGGTATGTAATCCTACGAGTATTTCAGCGTTTTCTAAAATTTTACAATTCTTAAGAGTGTAATATGGGAATTAAAATAGGGGATTAAAGTTAATTGGGTTATTGAGCACGATATTTATTTAAGTTATTATATATAGGTATTCAGTTATTATTATAGTTATCATAAGTTATTATTATAGTTATCATAAGTTATTATTAAAGTTATCATACGTTATTATTATAGTTATCATAAGTTATTATTATAGTTATCATAAGTTATTATTATAGTTATCATACGTTATTATTATAGTTATTGTTATATATATTCGATGATTATGCTACTTACATAGTAGCAATCTACTTTAAAAAACTTATAGAACGCAATCAAAGGCGTGGGCTAAGGCGTGGGTCAAAGGCGTGGCAAGTCTACAATACGTCTAACAAGCACAATCCTTTTCGGCTGCTCAGTTGCCGATCCTACGCTACGCCGTTATGTCGTCACCACCGTCGGTGATGCTAACCAACAAGATTTTTCCCTGAACCTTTTTTCCTTTTACTAAAGAGCGCTGAACGTAGTTAAAGAACTTTTCACTTCAAAAGTGTTGTAGATAATGTAAACAAGTAGTTACCGAAGTGAACGCAAAAAGGAATTGTGTTTGTCGAAAATCTAATTTCGTTCCTAACATAGGTAACTCGATCAAGCTATTACAGCCGAGCTATCGGTGCGTGACTAAAACAATATTTTTTGCGTGGGCTGTTAACAAAGCGCCGTATTACTTCAATTACAGGCCCTGTAGGGTACGGAAATGAAACGATATTTTGCTGTCCCATTGAATAAGTTTGTATTGTAGCAATTTTATAAATATTGATAAATTTGGCTCATTAGCATAACTTGACGTTATGTCTGCTGAGACTCGCAATTTTTCTTTCAAGTTTTTTTTTTTTTTAACTTTTATAGGTTTACACTTGACTGCCATCTCGCCTGATGTTAAGCGCCGATGCGGTCTACGATGAAGCGTGTTTACCTAGAAAAAACCGATTCAGTCTCGATTTGAAGACACAAAGATTGTAACCATCGGGGAAAACCCACTCATGCAACGTATTCCACAGCCTAGACGTTCTTATCACAAAAGTAGAGTCAAATCTCTTCGTTCGTGTCTTTGCAACATCAACCATGAAACGATGTCGCTTTTTCGAGCTACGAGCATTCCGATAGAAAAAAGGACAAGGTGGTATTAGATCATGTAAATCAGTCGTACACTCTCCGAAGTGTATCCACCAAGTCGTTGACCCTGCGGTTTTTCTTGCACGAAGCGCTTTGAAACGTTTTTCATAGTCAAACAGTGTAAACGTAGTGGTAGGAGTCTGTGTAGTAGACTCTTTGCAAAGTCCGCCTGAGAAAGTTGCCTTTTTAACCTTTGCCAGTTATTCTACCGGCAAACAGTAATGTCCAAATATAACTATGTTCCGTTTTGAACCAATGTTTCCCGATAAATTAATTACAGGGCTTGGAGATTAATCTTCATCATTTTCTATTTCTGGGTGACGAATGCAGTGCAGCTAGGTAATGGATTTGGTGGTTTCATGTTACAATGAGACACTGTTATGTTAGAGGCAGGCGTGTTGCTTACTGTCAGGCACATGTCCAAAATGAAGATTCTGGTAGCAGTAGTGTTTTCTATAACTTAAGAGAAGAGTAAATATTCTGAGCAAGTGCTGCATTGTAGACCTTTTCTACCACCTGTGTTATTGGGTAAAGCGAGTTCAAATGCGTAGCCGAGTGGCCAAGTCATGAGTAAATGCATTTCAGTTGGATAAAAAAACACGTAATAACGATAAAATATTGTTTCAAATAGGTCCTGTAGCTTTTTGATGTGACAACGTCTTATAATTCGATGAAGCCGGCTGCACGCACGAAAAAACATGACGTCATGCGCCGTTACCGCCGTTACCTCGCCGCATGACGTCATGCGGCGTTACCTCGCTCTAAGGCGTAGTTGAAGTTGTCACGTTAGTCTATTCTTTATAAACAAACAAAACCAAAACTTTTTGTCTCCTTGGCATTAGTGAAAATATGAAAAAAAAAAAAAAAATTAAAATTTATTTTACATTTCACAATACATACAATGTTACGGTACATTGGAGAGCCCTTTTAAGCAAACATATGCCTGTATCAGGAGTCCCCACTCTTCTAATCTTAGTACATACATTGTAAAAGGAAATAAGTTACTGAACATTGAGTATCTACATTAAACAATGCAATACGTTCTCTCTGCAATTAGTGAAAATATGTACCTGTTATAAATGTTCTATCTTGCCTTTATCTAAAACACTTACACATATAACATTAGTTCAGTTCACGTATCAGTTGGTTTCCACATTGTCCCTGTAACTAATAAGCGGCGACGGTTGCGGTAATGGAGCAACAGTATTATGGCTGTTACAATATTAATGTAATTTGTTATCTCATTATCGTGTACTTGTGGTTAATGGCTGGCACGTGGCCTTAATTTGCGGTACGTTATTGCTGAACATTAATGTATTATCAAATCTAAGGATCTGTGCTCTCATTTGGTAAAACTTTGAGGTATCTAAAAAGAGGTAGACTAGTGGGGAGGAGGAGCCAATTTTGCAATAGGTTCAAATTCCACTAACACTTTTCAGTATTGTTCTAAGTGCTAACCTTTGCTAGCCTTTTCGTTTACAGCGATCTCTTCAAGGTCGCCGTGCACGGATTGAATTTTTACGTAGGTACCTACCTACATAAATTTGTCATCGATGGCTTTAGCAGCGAAGAATGACATCGCAAAGAAACCGATATATTTGTAAAAAAACACCATTCGACAGCATACGTCATCTGCCAATCGTCAGTTGGCCAACATAGTGGAATAATCCACCACCTTATGGTGTCTTTAATAACGACATAATGCCTTAAGTCCTAGCCGTGGGAACATAATATGAATGGGCTGGTTATTTTTACATCCAACAAAATTGTATCCTTATATAAATCCCCTAACAAAATACCAAACAATTTGCTTTTAAAAGATTTAACTCTGTTTTCACGAATTCCATTGAATTAGGAAATTGTTTGATAGGTGACAATTCAGCTTTTCCGATCATGTCCATTCCAAACATAAACAAAACGCTTTCAGAAAGCCGATCAATCAGGAAGAGCAATGTTTTTGGGCGTAAGCAAAATAAATATTCCCGAGTAGGCTTAGTGCAAAATGTGTCGACAAAGCTTAGGGGATTAAAAAATTAAGCTTTATTTCGTTTTAAATGAGGCTAAGGGGAAGAATTGTTAATTGGGGAGCTGAATTGGGTCACAAAATATTTTTCCTTTTCGTAGTCGAAGCTGAAAGTCTTCAAGTACCGTTCAGGGTTGGCAAACAATCTGGTATGATCTATAGTTCTTTACTAACGTGAACTAAAAACTTTGTACCCGAAAATTTCAAGAACTGTTGTATGAAATTTCAGATGAAATTATATATTTGACACAATTTTTTTTTCTATTATTGTTTAAATGTGTCGTCAAATTAAGAATAGATTAAATACGCTTTATAAGTAGTAAAATTTCGACCAAAGTAATAAGAAAGTTTGGATGTTTAGATATAATATGTTTGTCATAACCACTGGATGTAACGTTGAAAGAAAATATCTTGAAGAAATGCGAATGTTCCAGGGATCTTTTCTTGTTTATCGTCATTTGCTAACCCGTACTCATGTCGCACGATCCTGACTCTCTCTTTGTGTGAGACGGGATATAGTCCCAATGACGGGAACATCAAGTATGCCACTTGCGTTTGTTGTCTAATCAACAATTTATTCTGTATCTGTACAGCTAAAGTTCGAAGTGGCTTTTAAGGTTACCTAACGAAGTAGATTATGTCAAACCAAGACTCGTTTTTCGTCGGGTACTTCAAAAAAAAAACTTGGCCGACAGATTGAAATTCAGTTAGCAAAACAACAGACTGGCGAAGTTTGGAAATCGAATTCGCCCCTTCCTAATTGACTTCTGACTTGTTTTGTTTTAAAAACAAGTTCGATAGGTTTCTGTCTCGGCTCTTTGCAATCGATAGAAACAAAAACATTTTGTCCTGTAATACTTTTAAGCTTGTGTTTACAGATAAGACGTACATTTAATCTAATCTATTTAATTTTTAATTTAATCTTTAAAATCTAATTTCTTTATGTCTAAAGAGAGAGCCCAGGCCATAATCCAGCACGCTGGCCTAGTGCGGGTTTGTGAATAACGCATGATTTCGAAAGATTCTAGGTGTCTTTCTTCACGGTTTTAGTGGTATTACGTACATGACTTCGAAGAGACAGGGATTCGGGTGGGATTCAAAGCAGTTGCCATCCTCTGGACTAGACCAGCCGTAACTTACTAGACCAGGCGTAAATTTGTTCACACAATCATGAAATTAGTGACCAGACACATTAACAAATAAGTCAGAATATACGATCTATGTAACCACAGATCAGTAACTCTACGGTTACTCATCCACACATATATCAGGACATCGGTTACCAGCTGACCGCTTCACCGCCATTTGTTCTCATAAAAATATATCTTGTAAAAACAGCCCTGGCCATAATATAATTACCTCGGTCCATCAAGCTTGGACCCATGAATGAATCTTCGTTAATGGCCCATATATCAGATTCAATGAGATCTCTGTATCGCAGGATAAGCATTCCCGATGACAAATAGGAATGATCGGTCGAACTTTGTAAATGTGTTGCAAACACAACCGCACTGAGTTATTTGACCCAGCTCTGTACTTCAACGCAAATTTAGTACTTACCCCTTTTATGTGCTTACAAAAAAGGAACGATAGTCGTTTGTAATAATAATAAATTTTATTTTTTTATTGGGGTAGGTAATCCACAAAGTACGAGTACCTACATCTCACAAATTTCGTATTGTTTTAACCCCTCACCAGTCCATTGTATACAGGGTTAAGGGTATGTTCTGAATAAATAAACAAACAATTTCACATCTAAAAATTATTAAATTAAAACAGCAGTTTCGTAATTCGTTTTATTGCTGTTTCCATTATTGGATATAATTTCATTGAGTATAGAGTGACGAACGAAGCGCGTAGCGGACTCATGACATTTCACTCATCCAACAAAGGTCTAACAAGCACGTCTCTAAAATCACTCTTCCACTACGCTACCCAAAAAAAATTGAAATCTGTGATCAAAACTGCTACATAAACTTTAAAACCTAAACTTCTGTAACTGCATCGAATCTATGAAGCGGAAAAAAGTATAAATACACTCAGAGAACCGTTAACATAACTTAGTACGCTATATCTCGTTTTTATCGTTCGAAATTAGGTGAACGTCGCGAACAAACTGGATGTAAGAAGATTAGCATAGCTGCTGATAATAGCCACGCCATGGCGATGACACGCCATGAGCCATGGGAGAGGGGACGCTCTACGGGAGGTCTGTCGAGGAAAAAGCGGGAAATCAGGCTGAAATGTGTCAGAACAAATGTGTATATTGTTTAAATAATATAAACGTTACGGTTACCGCTTATTGTCAACGTTTACTTGAAGTAAGGCAAAAACTTATCTTATTTTGAAGTAAAGTTAAACTGATATAAATACGTATACATACAGAATAAAAAATAAATTCCTTTATAACGGCAATAAAATTGAAACGCTTTCTTGTTTTTTACAGTTCTGTTTTTCGATTCATAATCTCTTGCCATTCGCGAGAAAAATAGGAAAATCTGAAAGTTTTAGCTCAAACTTTTTGAAGTCTTAGCAAATTATCAAATTTATCAATACCAAATTACTACTATGGCAAATGAATAAATTAATGTCTATCATCATGATGATGATGATACATTCATTTATTCATGATGATAATTTGATTGCAAAGTCAACAAAACGGATCTGGATGAAATTTGGTACATAGATAGATAGTCTGGAGTAACATACAGACTACTTTTTATCCCAGAATAACGTGATGAAACCGGGGTGTACTAACTGCAAGACGCTACTAGTATATCATATCAGTGAGATTGGTGATATTACGAATTTTGTTTACGAAACTCGTTTACCATTTTTGTCACAACTTTTTCAAGACTACATCTCTTTAATTATTCAGGGGCAGAGGCGCCACGTAAATTGTTTGCCAAGTCCTATCTACCTCGAAAAACTTATTAAGAACGTGGGCAAAACTTTGCCCCACGTACCGAATCTTCTGTATTAGTAACATTAAGTGGTCGTTATTGGAATTTATAGGGGGGATAAATTCTTTCTTACCTGTTCGAAGAAAAATCTCGCGGGACCGAGCCACCAGACTTAATTTAAAACTTTGATTAACAGATACGATTTCAATTGGTACTCGATCTTGTTTAAACGTTTGATTTTGTGAGGGAGAATTACAGATATTTCTACAGATTTCTAATTAAGTACCTATAGTGATAGCCAAGAGGTCGAAATTCGATCATAAAGCTTTATTAATCTATTCTCAATTAAACCACAGACTTTAGAAATAAACAAAAGCGTATTTATGCGTGTTTTTTAAATACATGATAGTGCGTGTTTTTTATCCATAATATAAAAATAAAATTAGCACTTTGCAGTCCTTCACTGTAGTCGTAAGTAAATTTGCGAAATGCGAATTTTCATACCTTTGTCAGTGCCATTTTTTTTGTTTTTAATTATGTCGTATATTTTTTTTGTAAGTATGTTACGTGATAGCTCCGTCAATAAAATTTTGAATCGATAATGACGCTTTTTTATTTTGTAGATCATAATTTAGAGGCAGTCCCAGACTCTTGGATGAGTCCGCCCGGGGAAGTACCACACCTTTGTCAGTTATTCTACTAGACTACAGGCCCGTGAACAAAATTTAGGATACAAAATTTTGAGACCTATCTAGGATAATAAATAAATAAATAATAATAATAAATATTGGTGGACAATCAAGGATGATAGAAGAGAATAAAGTAATAAGATTCAGCACTATGCCGTCACTTGTAAGCTGTCCAACTGAGTACAGTCGAAGAGGGGGAGTTCCAACCCTCGATCATTTCTCTTTGTCGCATGATTTTTGTACGGAGTTGCGGAATAATAGATTAGCAGAGGTATGGAAACTACAAAAAATATAAATTTTATATTTTTAGTTATTAGTTTATCAGAAAAACTTCAATTTTCAACTGTACTCAGTTGGACAGCTTACAAGTGACGGCATAGTGCTGAATCTTATTACTTTATACCCTTCTATCATCCTACATAGGTCTCCTGGTGGTTCATTTGACCCATACATTTTGTTTACGGGCCTGTAGTCTATACCGCCAAGCAGTAATGTTTTTTTTTTTTTTTTTTTCTAAAATTATTCACCAAGTATCCTTGGGTCCTAATACTTATTACAATCTAGCCTAATTTATTAAGTCTAGGCTAATGAGTAATTTATATCTAACTTAAATTGCTACATAGTTTATACATAAGAAGGTGCCCATCAGCACTTTTCTTATCGACACTGTTAAGGGGAAGTCACTTCTTTCACTTGACTTAGCAGATTTAATTGTTTTATATTGTATTGCACTGACACTGCACTATACTAACTCAAAAGGTTTTGTTCTTTTAAGTCTTCTCACTGTGTCCGTGTTATCAAGGAGCTGGATAGCCTCGACATTCACATGATGATGAAGCCTGCGTTCATGTGCTTCTGCGTACTTCTTTATCACTTTGCCGACAAGATCCATTCCAAGATCTCGATGAATGTCGGCATTTCTCACATACCAGGGCGCATTGACAATATCCCTGAGTACTTTGTTTTGAAAGCGTTGTATTATCTCGATGTTGCTATTTTTGGTACAGCCCCACAACTGTATACCATAAGTCCACACTGGCATTAGGACTTGTTTATATAATAATATTTTGTTATGTATTGACAGCACGGAGTTTCTACCAAGTAACCAATACATGTTTTTGTAGCGTATAGCTAGTTCCTCTCTCTTTTTTTTGACGTGAGTTTTCACGCGTAACTTCGCATCTAGAGTCATGCCTAAATATTTGGCTTTATTTTCGTATGGTATACATTGTCCATTTATGAATACTGGATGATATTGTTTTTTCTTGTTTGTGAAGTCTATGTGAACAGTTTTGGACTCATTTAGCTTAATACGCCACATTTTTGTCCAGTCATGTATTTTATTAACTGCTATTTGCACCCTCTCTGTGGCCTATTGCCAGGATAGCAGTGTCATCTGCGAAGGTTGCGATAGTGCTGTTGTCTAAAGCTGGGATATCACTAGTATACAACAAGTAATGCAAGCAGTAAAGCAGTAATGTGCAAACATTATTGTGTTCCGGTTTGAAGGGCAATATTTCCAGAGAAATTACTGGGCTTAGAGATATACCAACTTAGATCACTGGGTGACGAGCGCAGTGCAGTGCTAGGTGATGATTTGGCCTCTTCATTTTCCAATAGCTGCGTGTCACTGTGCTGTTATGTGGCAGGCATGTTGCTTGCCATCAGGCACATGTCCTGCTCGTCACATCACTCCTTATTTTAAAAAAATATATAAATTTTATCTAAATCGGTGAAAAAATGATTAACAAAAAAACTAAAATTTGCTTTCATTAGGTATCTGGACGACTTCATGTATTGTTGTTATGAAATGTAGTATATTTTAAATTGATCAGTTTTTGTTTTGTTAATAATTAAATAAATCATTTAAAAAGAGGCACAAAGTTATTGCTTCAAGTACCTAAGTATTAATAGGTAACACGACCCATTGTTTAGTTGTCTAGTAAGCTGTGGTGGCTTAGTGGCGTGCGATTCACAATCGTGTGGTTGTAGGTTCATATCCTACCTACACTACTGAGTATTTTTAAAGAACTATTGTACAAGTTTATCACCACAGCTCGTTTTAACAATGAAGGACAACATCGTAAGGCAATCAGCATTTTCCAAGAATGTCACTAGGGTATGTGTCGTCCGCCCACCACCCACACTAGCCCAACGTGGCCTATAACCTTGACGATCTCCTTGCGAGAAAAAGCCCCGATTCGCAGCAGTGGGACCATTTAGTGGGCTACTTAATCTTATTCTTTAGTTGTAATCTGGAGTGTACAAGTACTTATTATTAGCTAAGCTTGTAACTCTGTTCGCGTTAGCACTTAACTAGTTGTGATCGTCTATAAAATTAAGTATTTCTTATCACGTTTTTTAAGAAACAAAGTAATAAAAAACGTGTTCTAAAATGAGAGATGATAAATTAATATTCTGGAGTCTACAAAAAGTCTTTATGGGGTCGTTGACTCCAAACAGAATCACATTGCTATTTTTAAACTAGCATTATTACGTGTTATATCAGACTAAAAAATAATCTAACATTTGAATTCCAAATTATGTAACGATTAACAATTGTAACGTTTCACTAGTATTTTTACCGCATACACTACAATATCATCAACTCTGACCTTGACAGCGATCAACTCGTAACTGAAGAAATGCAATTGATTATTCTTTTTGTTTTTCAAGTAACTTAAGGGTAGGCGGGAGTCACGGTTGGGTGGTCCTGACTCGTGACCTTGACCATGAATAACATGTAAATACTACGATACGATACAAATACTACAAAACTCATGCGTGTGAGTGGCCATAAATTGGATAATTTCCATGATTTTTTTTTCCGTCAGATTTTCGGTTGTTTTTCAGCTTGTTGTATCCAGCAAGGGCAATAGATAACGCTGTTAAAATTTTGCTAATAAAAATAAAATACGGTGTATATGTATTATGAAATATTTTTTTCAACATTTACATGTTTTTATTCAGGAGTGTGATGCTATACTGTACAATACCAAAACGCTCAACGCGGCTGAAGAAGTTTTTACCTCAAAACTTATGCCTTTACTTCTAAATTCACATTTAGTTATACATTCTGCATAGTTTTTCACTTCCGCATCCCCTACGGTTTTATCTAGATGTTCTCATCCCGACCCTCCCGACCCGCCGTTCACACATCCTGTCCGCTGAAGTGGCCGGGCGCAGTGGCGTGGAATGCCACGATAATGTACGCCAATGCGAGTAGAAACACCGGAAATACGAGCGAACAGCTAACCCGTAACGTACGAGTAAGGTACCCATTGGAATCAATGACGAAGGAAACTTAAGGGGGTTATACATACCTCTACATCTACCGCCGTAATACAAGACTTTATGAGGTAAATTTTTGAACTTTTTTAGGCAAATAGGCAAAATATTTTTGTATACAGGGTTATTGGTAATCAGCCTGCATCCTTTTAAGGGGATGTTAGGTACATTCAATACGTCAACTTTTGTTCTACAGTTTTAAAAAAAATATGTTTTTTTTTATTTTACGAAATACATAAAAAGTGCATTTGCACGGTCTAAAAGTATCGAACTCTTCGTAACAATTCGTAACGAGAGCGCGTACGCTCTTTAACGCGCAAAAAATCAAGTACCGAAGTGAATAAACACTAAAAAGTCGCTAAACAGTACAAAAAAGGGCAACAAATACAACTTTTTTTTGGGTTATCTATTAAGTTTTAACGAAAGTTGTAGAACAAAAGTTGTTTGTTTAAATATACAGAACATGCCCTTAAACGGATGCAGGCTGATTACCAATAACCCTGTATATGAAGGCTGATGTAGTCGGGAGAACGGTGATACCTTGGGTTCAATTCCCACGCGCACCACCATCTTTTCGAAGTCATAGGTATCCATTGGAATCAATGACGAAGGAAACTTAAGGGGGTTATACAATATACATACCTCTATGTCTACCACCGTAATACAGGACTTTATAAGGTCAATTTTACTGTTTTTTTGAACTTCTTTAGGCAAACTATTTTAGTTATGGCTGATCTAGCCGGAAGAACGGTGACTGCCGATCCGGAGCCCTCGGGTTCAAATCCCAAGAGTATCTTCGAATCACTGTCTTTTCGAAGTCGAAAGTATCCGTTGGATTAAATGACGAAGGAAACTTAAAGGGGTTATACATACCTCTATGTCTACTGCCGTAATACAGGACTAAAGTCCTGTAAAGCCAATTTAATTGATTTTTGAACTTCTTTACGAAAAAAGTCCATATATTTTAGCTACGGCTGGTCTAGTCGGTAGAACGGCGACCGCCGATCCGGAGCCCCGGGTTCAAATCCCACGCGCACCACTGTCTTTTCGAAGGCATTTGCGTAGTTTGAGTTTAAACTTAGAAACGGTGACATGTACCAAGTACCAAGAATCGTTCCAGGTCAATGGGTCATCCACCAGCCCGCACTGAGCTAGAGCGTGGTGGATTCTGGCCTTGACTCTCTCCTTGCAAGAGAACGCCTCGAGTCCCAGTAGTAGAAATATTAAGTGGATTGCTTAGTTGGGGTGGGAAAACAATTGAACTCGCGTCACTATTACTGTTGCTGTTTGTGACACATCTGTAGGTGCATTAGTTTTTTTTTATTGTAGATTGACGAGACGAAAAATAGCACATGTACCTACCTGTTAGTAGGTAAGCAACATGGCTGCCCATAACAGCACAGCAGCTATTGGAACCTGAAGAGTCCAAATCATTACCTAGCACTGCATTTCGCTCGTCACCCAGAGATATAAGAAAATGCATCTCAGTAATTTATCTTGAAACATTTTCTTTCAAATCGGAACACTGTTATGTTTGCATATTACTGCCTAGGAACTATAAAATATTGTTCATGTCTGAATGACTTGAAGGTTCCAATGTTTGGTTTCAAATTTAAGGGGTGTAGGTACCTACTTAGCTCATACACCATACTTAATTCTATTTGATGACATATTTTTTTGCAAAAATATGTTGCGCATATTTTTTGTTACAAAAACCTTTTACTAGTTATTAAAGATACGCGCAAAAAAACAATCAAAGTTGTTGAACATCAGCGCCATCATCATTTTCAAAGCCATGTCATACATAGAAAAATCATATTACTTTTTATCCGAATAATAGAAGTTAGCAAAAATAAATTTAATTAAATCCATAAAACCCGTTAAAAACCTTGGCCAAAAAATGATAATAATTTTTTTTCGAAACCGCGCACAAATTAAAATCCCACGGTTGAATCAGGAAAAAAAAATTAAGCCGTTCTGGCGCACGTATCTCCATGATTTATAAACGAAATAAATTCAAAAGATAAAACTTTGAAACATTTAGGAGGAATAATCTCCGCTCCAAATATCCATAAATCCTATCGGTTTGGCTAACAAAACAATTCCACGAAGATTCGTCAATTTTGCTTAAAATTTTCCGCTAAACCCAAATTACAGACTGTTATCTCAAAGTATGCATTTTACTAAATTATCACAAGAGATGTTTCGTTAAATTTGGGTTAAACATTTTGGTTAACGTCCAAATGTTTTATCAAGATATTTTATCTAAGACCCAAATACTTAATCCGCTAATAATCTCTGTAAGTCGAAAAAAACTTAGACAGAACGAAACGACTGTGCCACTGAGCTTCTTCTTACAAATAGTCAGTAATTAATTTATCCGTTCTTCGCTAAGTTTTTGTATTTATCTTAGTAATTAAGCATTAGGTCAATTCTCTTGGAATACAAAGACTTCTTTCGAATGAGTGCTTCGGAATAAGAATCTAAATAAACATCTAAGCAAAGAAAACATCTAGAGACACAGAAACATAAATAAAAGAGAGCTGTAATTACGACATGATGACACTTGAATACAACAATTGTTAAGTTTATTGAGTTTTTTGGGAAAATGTTTACTCGGCAAATAGTGTTAAATAATGTGCAATAAATAAATACATTTCGAATAATTTTACAATGGATACAATAAATATACATATGTCAAAGAAATTTTATTTTAACTTTTGCCCCTATGCTAGGAAAAGATTTCCCTGATTCCTTCCACCGACACCTCATTGGGCTAGCGTGATGAGTTATGGCCTTTACTCTCTCTCTCTCTCTCTGTGTGTGTATGTGAGAGAAACTCGGGGAGTACCACCGGTGGAAACAGTGTATTACTTATACCTACTATTCTATGTGTTTTAAACAACAACAAAAAATACATTGAGTTACCCCTGAACACTTTACTACTTTTTACAATTTACTACTCTTACTTAGTTCGTCAAGTCCTTTCATTTGATACCCATATTGAGGGAGTTGTTATCAAAATGTGTTACCCGCCATTTTGTGGCGGCGGCCATCTTGGCCCGATTTTCATAAAACACAGCTAAGAACACTTCCGACTTATTGAACCTTTCAAACAAAAAAAAAACAAAATCAAAATACGTTCGGGAGCTACGACGCCAGACACACACACAGAGAGATAAATAGGTACGTCAAACTTATAACACCCCGCTCATTTTCGCGTCACGGGTTAAATAGTAAAATGTGAAAAAAACAGACGCAGAATGAAAACGCAAATAGTTTTTCTGACTGCGACAGACGTGCCTCAGGGAAATATTGGCTAGACTTTACTTTTTGTCGCCTCTTTTTTAGGAGAATCCAATTTACTTTTTTGAGTTAATTGGAGACACGTGTATTGAGAATTAAATTAAAGTTTGAAGTGACAGTAATAATAAAAGTCTTGTCTTTATTATCCTACTTGCTACTAATATTCTATGCTACTAATAATAAAATGTGAATTTTGACTAGAATAGAGTTTGAATAGAATCGTAGAATTATTTGTTGAATTGTTGTGTTGGATCACCTAACAACAGAAATAACTATATTAATTATTATTTACTGTCACTTTTATTTCAGCCACTCTTATTCCTATGTTAAACGAAGGTATCTCTTCCTTTCAACAGTCTTTACAGAGGTAAAGAGCTTCAGAAGATAATATTTTAATCCTACTAATATTCCTATTAATGTCAAAGTTGAACTGATCGGTTTTAAATTTGGAACACGGTCAGATTATAGCCAGGAATATCACAAGGGCTACTTTTTGGGAAAATAACGGAAACTATGAAGGTAAATAAATCCGAGGAGCACTGCTAATTTCTACTAAAACTCGTATTATTTTTCACCATTTTCTGCCAGATAATAACTCAATAGTAAAATTTAATAATAAATATTTTTAGCGTTTGATTCGGGCACAATATTGGGTGATTTTTTAAATTTTTTTATAGACTTCAAAAAATGAGGTTCTTAATTCGGTTGTATGTGTTTTTTGTATGTACATATATTATGCGGCTGCGCCGGCAATTGTGATATTATATTGAAATCTTGTAAAGATGTTTTTTGAAATATGAACAATACACTTAAATTTGCTTTCATGTATTTAGACGATATAGTGATAGAATATACTTATGAAATTTGGTCGAGTGTCTAAATTTAATTTTAATTTGAAGTTGGTTTTTGTTTTTTGTAGTTAATAGATAATTTAATATTTCTAATGTTAATGTTGTTGATAAAAAAACTTCGCTTCTCTGAAAATCTAGTCAAACCTCACGTAAAAATCGAAATCAGTCAATGTCGTACCGCGATTACGATCGATGGGTATGTCACAACCTGTAACAGCGAGCATTACCGGGGACCGATAGGAACCCAAGATTAGGTGTGTCAAAAAGCAAAAGGTGGACCTACTTAAAAAGGGTTGCGTACTGGCATGAATAAATAACTAAAGAATGTATATATTGCGTTCAAAACTTTTTTTTAACGCGCATATGTCCATGTTGAACCACCAACTAGCCTGATAATAAGCGGCGCATGGTATTCGTCGGTCGATATGGTTGACGATAACATACGCTGACTAGAAAATACCTTTTCACTCTGACCTTGAAAAGTTCAAATTTGTATCCCTCAAGCTACAATGAGGCCGGCAACTTATTCCATTCTAAGGTTATACGTATATGAGACTATTCTCATACGTATAACCTTAGAATGGAACAACACAGTTTGGTACGAATTTTAGGATTATCTACAATTCTATATATCTACAATTTTGATTGTGTCCTGTGGAGGAAAGGGGAAGATAAGATGAGGTCATGTACATCAGCATACTTTCAGAAATGTAATATGTAAAAAATTTAGATACTAGCCATTTTTCGACTTTCGAAGTGTTCAAGATCGTTATAATCGATTATAAATGTCAATGTATGAATGTTTGGATATTTGGATGTTTGTTGCTCAATCACGTCCTAACGTATAAACGGATCGGGCTGAAATTTGGAACACAGATAGATTTATCCCGAAAAAACAACGGGAACAACGGGAACGGGAACTTCGCGGGTAACACCGCGGGGCGCTGCTAGTGATACATAATGAGAAGAATTTATAGTACAACAATAACGATACTTTCTTCCACAAAGAGGAATATCGGATGCGCTCTCGAAAACGCTTATCAAATTCAGGTCGAAACACAAACTAAAACCGAATAATACTCCTCGGTTCAATTAGCGATCCGCAGTAAGGTTGGACTTATCGGAGCTGTGACTGGAACTAGAGCTAAAACTTGTTGAACTCAACACCAGAGTGGATTACATAATTTTAAGCTTTCTTATGCTATGATTTGTTTTCAAATTGCGATCAAAAAATGATTGGAAACTAGAGTATCTCACTAATGCCACAGTGTTCGGAAGGAGGCCAACGCACCCCCTGATACAACTTGACACGTATCGTACCCATCTTCTTAATATTATATATAAATCTCCTGTCACGATGTTTGTCCGCGATGGATTCCTAAACTACTTAACCGATTTTAAATTAAATTGGCACACCTTGAGCAGTCTGGTCCAACTTGAGAGATAGGATAGTTTTTATTTCGATTAATTGTCTTTAAATGACAATATTCGAGCGCAGCCGGAATGGGCCGCTAGTTTATTTATATATTATAAAATTAGATACACGGGGAACCTGGGGTAGTTCTTGAGGGAAGTTTAGGTTATACACCCTTATCAGAGGAAGCTGATTAGAACAGGTACCGTGTCTCATTCTAATTTTAGTGATAAATAACGCCCCAGTCGTTTCTTACTGGGTGGTAGCAGAGACCTAGTTATACGTTAGATTTATCTCGGGTAACCACCGCCGGCCGGTCAGATCGCGACGGAATTCCAGACTGACCGGGGCTTATCCAAAACACACAGTATAAAGAAATACTTTCAGTAGTTAATTGCCTTTGATCTTGGGAGAAACGCCCATAATGTCTAGACACGGGTAGGGTGGTCGCAATTTTAAAAACGTGGCACCAAAATAAAACTAAAACATACGGAAGATGTCAGCCCTGAGCCGCGCTCCTGCAATACTAACATTTTGTAATGTAATGTATGCAATGCAGGAGCGCGTCTGGCGTTCTGGCGTCTCACCTGCACCTCCCGCACGATTGCCCCGTCTAGACGGCTTCGTCGAACGACTGTGCTAATACCTTAAGGGGGCGCCTAAAGCCAGAAAACGAAAAAAGGACATTTTCGACGCCGCTCACTGAAGTTAAGAAACTAAAAACTATGACAAAAAAAAATATTGACGTGTGGGTACAATCAAGAAGAAGCACAATAACCGAATAGAATTTTAAAAATAGATCAGAGTATTTTACAATAAAAAAATAAAAATGACACCGAAAAAACCCGTTTTAATTCGAGTACTCGAAATTATCAGCGATGACCCCACATTATTTTTTGGTAATAAAATTCCTATTTGTACGTTCTAGTAAAGTAACCGAACACTTTTTTAAATTTATGTTTAGTTATTGAGTAATTAAATAAAACTTGGTCAAAAATGGACGCCTGATTAAATATTGATTTTTTCTCCAAACTGTGTCATGCTATTCTCGACTTTATGAACATCACATTAAGAAACGCGTCGCGCGGGTGAAATCTGATTTTTTCCTGGCTTTAGGCGCACTCTTAATTTAGGACGTAACACTAGTAACGTAGTGCAAATTGCAACTTTGCAGGAGGTACAACATTACTGACTCAGATAATTATTATAAGTCAAACACAAAAAGCAGGACACGATAGACATGACAGCGTAAGGCAAGGGATACACACCGCAAAAAGAAAGCGTTTAACAGGGCTGCTAAGGCATGCAAAAGGGTTCTTCAGAGGGCTCGATTTGACCACATTAGTCGAATAGGGAACAAACTAGCTTCGTATCCTGCGGGTAGCAAGGCGTTTTGGTCCCTAGCTAAATCGGTCGAATCGAACTTCTGCCGCTCTTCACTGCCTCCAATGCTGAAACCTGATGGGGCGCTGGCTCACACCGCAATGGAGAAGGCAAACTTGTTTGCATCTCAGTTTGCGGAATCTTCGCGTCTAGATGCTGGTAGTGCGATTCCTCCTACTCCACCTGGCAGTCCGACTTTGATGCCGGAAATGCATATTCGCCAAATGGAGGTTCGTAAAGTGCTACGTAATCTGGACGTGAATAAAGCCAGCGGCCCGGACGGAATTCCTGCCCTAGTGTTGAGGGCTTGTGCACCTGAGTTGTCTCCTGTACTAACGCGCCTGTATAGACTCTCTCTCCAAACTGGGCAAGTACCGAAATCGTGGAAGCTTGCTAACGTGCAACCTGTGCCCAAAAAAGGTAGTCGTGCTGACCCTGCCAACTACAGGCCCATCTCGGTCACGTCCATACTCTGCAAGACTATGGAACGTGTCTTAAACCGCAGGCTCCTGGCATACCTAGAATTTAACGACCTCCTCAGTGACCGGCAATACGGGTTTCGCCGAAACCGGTCGACTGGGGATATTCTGGCGTATGTCACTCACATCTGGAGTGAAGCTATCGAGAAACACGGGGAAGCACTTGCAGTCTCCCTGGATATCTCGAAGGCTTTTGACAGGGTTTGGCATGATGGCCTTATTAGCAAGCTTTCTAGTTATGGTTTGTCTCCAGGTTTTATTGCGTGGATATCGGACTTCTTGAGAGATCGGTCCATACGAGTTGTCATTGATGGCTGCTCGTCGGACCAAATGGGTATCAATGCCGGAGTCCCTCAAGGGTCGGTACTCTCTGCGACGCTTTTTCTGCTACATATCAACGATCTGCTGAAGCCCGGTATCTTTGGGTACGCAGATGATAGCACCGTTGTGGAGAGTTACATGTCTAGCGCGAGAGCCAGCGGTCAACAAACTAAGGTATTGAGAGAGAGTATGGTCGAGCGTTTGAACTTGGCCCTTGAGGCAGTCTCTGAATGGGGCGAAACCAATCTGGCCAAGTTTAATGAAGGAAAGACGCAGGCGTGTCTGTTCTCCGCAAAAAGGAGTCAATTTTTACAGACTCCTACTTTTCGAGGTGTATCCGTGCCGGTTACTGATCATCTTGAGCTTTTGGGTGTTACCCTGAAATCTACACTCAACTTTGGCTCATATATCGAGTCCAAGGCTAAATTAGCTGCCAAAAAACTAGGTGTCCTCTCAAAGGTGCGAAAGTACTTCAAGTCTGAACAATTGCTTTTATTATATAAAGCACAGATTCGCTCTTGTATGGAGTACTGTTCGCACCTTTGGGATGGATCGGCTAAGTATCAGCTTGAGGCTCTGGAATCGATCGAGAGGCGGGCTAAAAGGCTCATAGGCAATAATTATCTTGTGCGAAAAAGACTGCAAACTCTTGAACATCGCCGGAAAATTGCTAGCTTATCGGTTTATTATCGGATACACTTCGGAGAGTGTGCATCTGATCTGCATGATCTAACACCACCTAGCCCTTTTTTCTATCGGACTTCTCGTAACTCGAAGAAGCGGCATCGTTTCATGGTTGATGTTCCAAAGACACGAACAAAGAGGTTTGACTCTACTTTTGTGATAAGAACGTCTCGACTGTGGAATGAGTTGCCTGAGTGGGTTTTTCCCGATGGTTATAATCTTGGTGTCTTCAAATCGAGAGTGAATCGGTTTCTTCTAGGTAAGCACGCTCCATCTTAGACCGCATCGTCGCTTAACATCAGGCGAGATGGTGGTCAAGTGTAAACCTATAAATGTTAAAAAAAAAAAAAAAAATTACTGATGATAAAAAATAAATAAGACCGTCAGTTAGATCATAAAAAATAGTGTACATTAAAGTGTAAAAATATGTGCTATTTTTTCTTTTGTTTCACAAACAAAAAATGACAAAGATACTACAGTGCCTAGAAACTTCGAAACTCTTCATTCTAAATTGTGTACAAAGACATGATGTCACAAACCCCACACTCTAGAAGTTTGATGGTCAATATCAATTCCGATTTACAATGGTTAAGTTTTTTTTTTCTCTGAAATTATTCACCAAGTCACCTTGGATCATAATGCTTATTACAATCTAGCCTAATTTATTAAGTCTAGGCTAATGAGTAATTTATATCTAACTTAAATTGCTACATAGTTTATACATAAGAAGGTGCCCATCAGCACTTTTCTTATTGACACTGTTAAGGGGAAGTCACTTCTTTCACTTGACTTAGCACATTTAATTGTTTTATACTGTATTGCACTGCCACTGCACTATACTAACTCAAAAGGTTTTGTTCTTTTAAGTCTTCTCACTGTGTCCGTGTTATCAAGGTGCTGGATAGCCTCGATATTCGCATGATGATGAAGCCTGCGTTCATGTGCTTCTGCGTACTTCTTTATCACTTTGCCGACAAGATCCATTCCAAGATCTCGATGAATGTCGGCATTTCTCACATACCAGGGCGCATTGACAATACCCCTGAGTACTTTGTTTTGAAAACGTTGTATTATCTCGATGTTGCTATTTTTGGTACAGCCCCACAACTGTGTACCATAAGTCCACACTGGCATTAGGACTTGTTTATATAATAATATTTTGTTATGTATTGACAGCACGGAGTTTCTACCAAGTAACCAATACATGTTTTTGTAGCGTATAGCTAGTTCCTCTCTCTTTTTTTTGACGTGAGTTTTCCAGCGTAACTTCGCTAATGCCTAAATATTTGGCTTTATTTTCGTATGGTATACATTGTCCATTTATGAATACTGGATGATATTGTTTTTTCTTGTTTGTGAAGTCTATGTGAACAGTTTTGGACTCATTTAGCTTAATACGCCACATTTTTGTCCAGTCATGTATTTTATTAACTGCTATTTGCACCCTCTCTGTGGCTTCTGCGTGGGTGTCACCTATTGCCAGGATAGCAGTGTCATCTGCGAAGGTTGCGATAGTGCTGTTGTCTAAAGCTGGGATATCACTAGTATACAACAAGTAAAGTACAGGCCCAAGTACACTTCCTTGTGGTACTCCAGCTTTAATTTGTTTTAGCGACGAATATGAGTCTTCTTGTTTAATTCTAAATAATCTGTTCGAAATTTATGATGTTAAAATATCAGAAAATTGTTTAGGTAACAGTAATTTTAATTTGTGTGTTAGCCCTTCATGCCAAACTTTGTCGAATGCTTGCGCTACATCTAAAAATATTGTAGAGCACACTTTTTTTTCTTCAAGGGTTTGCTCTATGGTTTTAGTGATTCTATGAACCTGATCTATCGTAGAATGTTTTTGTCTGAATCCAAACTGATGATCTGGTATCAAGTTTTTGTGTTCTATGATTGGCTTCAGTCTCTTGAGCAAAAGTTTTTCAAACAGTTTTGAAATGATAGGCAACAGAGATATGGGCCTATATGACGCTGCTTCATGAGGAGGCTTGCTAGGTTTTGCTATCATTACCACTTCAGCTACTTTCCATAAGTCAGGCACATACCTCAGTCTGAAGGCAGCACTGATAAGTGTGGTAAGTTTAACTATAGCTTTACGTGGTAGATGTCGTATGATGTCTCCCGTGATTAGATCATATCCGGGTGATTTCTTCGGTCTTATTCTTAATTTTATCTCATTGAAAACTTCTTTGGGAGTAACTAGCTTTATCTCCAGATCATCTTGTATTGCTTGATCTAGATTAGATAGATTTACAGCTGTTGCGGCTCTTTCGTTAGGTTGGAAGATTTTTTCCAAGTGTTGAGCAAATCTTTGGGCTTTTTGTTCATTGCTAATGGCCCACTTTCCATCCAGCTCTTTTATAGGGGGAATATGGGTAGTTGGTCTTTTCATGTTTTTAGTTGCCTTCCAAAGTGAGTAGTTAGTACTGCTGTCACAAGACAACTGTTGAAGGTAGGCTTTCATGGAGTTGTCCTGATAGTTTTTTATTGCTCTTTGAAGTTTTTTAGTGAGTTGGTTCAGCAAGTTTTTGTCATTTGGACAGCGGGTATGATGCCATGTTTTTCGTTGTTTTCTCTTTGTAGCCAGTAGTTGCATAATTTCATGAGGGTAATTAGTACCACTGGCCCTTTTTTTCATGGGTGGTGTATTTTTCCAGGCTGTCTGTTGTATGTTTTCTACAAAAATTTCAGTCTCCTTGTCTAATTCTTCCAGTGTCTTAAGTGAAACGTTAAGATCTATTATGCAATCTAAGTCTATCTGGAAGCTTTCCCAGTCTGTGTGCTTATTTACTAGACTTAATTTACTATCTCTGTATATAAATTTGTCACATATCGATAAAAATATAGGAGTGATCTGAGCTCATATTAAATGATGGTTTTATGTCTAAATAAGCTCTTGATATGTTCCTATAAACAAAAAAAATCTATAAGATCAGGTATTTTCTTTGGATCAGTTGGCCAGTACGTTGGTTGACCTGTAGAGATAGAGTCTCCTTCAATTTGTTTAATTGCAGACAGAAGCTCCTTCCCTTTCGTGTTAGTGAGTCGGGAGCCCCAATATACATTTTTCGCATTAAAATCTCCTCCAACAATAAACTTGTCTCTGTATTGCTTAAAGAAATTTAAATATTGTTCTCTTTTTATAGCATGTTTTGGTGGGCAGTAGACAGACGCAATCGTGAGCTTATACAGTTTTGTTTTGATACAAACAGCCACTGACTGAATCTCTTTTTCTTCATTTTTGAATTCCTCATATTGGTATAGGTTTTCTTTTACTATTACTGCACTGCCACCCATGGCTGTATTATCAGGATGGAGCGCATGATATACTTTGTAACCTTTGAATGTGACATAGGATTGTTTGGTGAAGTGCGTCTCCGAAATCAAGCAAATGTCAATCTTTTTTGTATCTAGAACAACTTGCAACTCTTTTTGATGTTGAAGTAGTCCATTAGAATTCCAAGCCATAATAGTTAAGTTATGCAATACTTATTATTTCTAAAAACAGCTGGATTTTTGCTGTTCTCAAGTATTTTTAGACGGCCATCAAACGAGCTCATTAGTGCAAGAATCTGATCTAATTTGTTATCACTATTTAAATTCTTAGAATTGTTAATATTTGTAAATGTAGCTTGCGCATATGTTACATATTTATTTATGGGTCGGCTCATTGAGACGGTTGATTTGTTAGCAGTACAGCTTTTATTAGGTAGTCGTTGCTGACTAGGGTTGACAATATGAGACTTTTTCAATGTCTTATTTTTAAGGTTTTGGAACTCCTTAGCTACTATGCATCCTCTGTAACTGGCGGGATGAGGTGCACCGCAGTGTATGCACTTCGGTTTTGCTTCTGCTGGTTTATTGCAGTCTCTTGTTAGATGCTTTCCAGTGCATTTGACGCATCTGGGCTCTCTAGAACAGTATTTTTGCGTATGTCCATACGCTTGGCATTTTTTGCACTGTGGGACAAGTTTCATAGTTCTTAAAGGTTGAATTTCAATTTTACATCCCAATACGGTTTTAATTCCGTATATTTTGTTAATATCTTCTTCTTTTGAGAATGTTAGTACGAACATGTTGAGTGGTTCCTTGTTCTTCCATCTCAATTTATTTGTTGCACTTTCAATCTTATAGCCTTGATGCTTTAGATCTTCTACAATCCTATCTGGCTTGCATGTTGAGTGTAGTTTTTTGGCCATAACTCTTATGGGTCTTTCTTGTTTATTCTCAAAGGAGTACCATAGCCATTTTTTTTCATTCAAGAATTTAATTATGGCTCTATATGCATCTTCGTTAGCTGCGTTTATTTTAACGCTATCTCCGTTCATCATTTTGACTTGGAATGTCTTCCCTGGTTGGCTTTGTGATAGGTCATCAAAAAAAGTTTGATAATTTGTGACGTCATCGATTATAATAGGTGGTGGCTGTGGGACCTTTTTGGCTACCTTTTCTGGATCTGCTCTGATGCAGTTTTTTCCTTGCGGTGATGGAGTGACTGGAGTGGGTGACGTGTTCATTTCCCTTTTTTTCCTGGACTTCTCTCTGATCCACTCTGTTTCTCTGGCTAGTTCATCGTCATCCGTGCAGTAGTCCACGGGTTGAGTAGAACTTTCTTTCGTATCTGTCTGGGATAGGGCTTTCTCAGTTTTCAAAACCTTGACTTGTTCTTGGAGGTTTTCTATTTCTTCCTGAAGGGTTTTTAAGACCCGTTCTAATGTTTGTATAACAGATGTTCATTTTCCGTTATTAATTTCATCGGGCTGTTTTTTGAACTGTCCATAGTTATGTAGATTTAACTTCGCCTTAATAAAATTAGTCAAGACTTGCCGCGATAGGCATCGCATGTCAGTATCTAGGTCATATTTGACTCACCTGACCGCGGGCGACGACCGTCGTTGTTATGATTTGTCAGCGGACACTGCACTGGTTGCGCGCGAATTACAAGGCGCGTCTGTTCTTTCCGAGCAATAAACACGAATCGAAAAACGACGAAACGAACAATGGTTAAGTGAAACAAAAAAATACGTGTTCCAATTTCATATATATATATTAAATTTTATGTATTTTCACATAATCTACCTAACGAATTAATTAGAATGGTATATTTTCAATCCAGTCATAATCGGCAATATCGGCACTTGTCATGTCTTATGAACGTTTTTTTTTTTAACTTTTATAGGCTTGCACTTCTTGATCGCCATCTCGCCTGATGTTAAGCGACGATGCGATCTACGATAAAGCGTATTTGCCTAGAAGAAACCAATTCACACTCGCTTTAAAGACACCAAGATTGTAACGATCGGGAAAACCCCACTCAGACAACGCATTTTACAGTGTAGACGTTTTTATTACATAAGGAGAGTCAAACCTTTTCATCTTTACTGTTTGGCGTGGTACTTCCCTAGATGGACTCAAAGAGTCCTACTACTACAAAAGGATGTAATTAAATCTTGTTGTTGTGTTCTTGTTAACGTTATTTGAACTTAAAGCAATCAAAACTAAAACAGTCGGAATAAAAAACAATCGATAGTTCCGACTTTTCGGATCTCCAAAACATCCCTATTCCACAATGCAACTGCTTTCAGACTTGACTAGGCATAGCGTTTCAACTCTATAACAACTGCCTGCTGTGCCGCTGAAAGCTTTTGTTTCTAATAATGCTTTCCGCTTTCTAGTTACGTATAAACAAACATATTACAGGATTATTTAAACATTGTACGTTTTGTTATTGTTTTTAATGGTCTTTTAGCTCAGTTGGTAGAAAGTCTGTCAACGTAGCTATAGATCAAAGGTACTATTTCCACGCAAGATAAATATTTGAATGATTAATATGGGAGTTTTTGAAGTGATGACTTATTTTGGCGCACCGCACACAGATTTATTCGTAGGCTTATAAGTGAAGTTGAGCTGTCAAGCGCTCTATCATATATATAAGGTGAAAAGCTCTATCGGGTGAACTCGGGATTGCCGAGTGCACCCGAGCGAGAAAGATACAGTCAGCTGCTCTTGACTGTTGTGTCGCTAAGTTTACTTTGTTCCATTTAAATGCTATAACTATAATCAACTATTCAATAGTTTTGCAAAGTTAATCTTAGTTATCACAAACCCATTGGTATCCTTTGTAAAATACGAAAACGAAAATTAATAATTTAATTTAATTTGTAAACAATAAAAAATATCTGATTTGTTTCACATGCATACTACTAATCCAATCCATAATAATTTTACATAACATATTATATATTTTTTTCTTTTCTCACAGAGTGACGTGATATGCGCATGATTTTAAACAACGCGCCCGCCTATAAAACTGCACAGTGTCGCCCAGTTGATTGAGTTTGAAGAGTGCAACTCACAGCATAACACTACACTGCGCTCTTCATCCAAATGAGGTTTTGAGTTGGTTTTGAGTTTATGAGGTTTCTTTAATCGCTCATAGGTCACCAACTCACCTGATAGTGAGCGACGCGACGATGTGGTAGAAGACGTCTGCTTTGGTTGTTGTGGTAGGACTTTACAGGGTCCGCCTGGGGAAGTACCATACAATGATTCTACAGCCAAGCAGTTATGTGATTATTGTGTTCTGGTTTAAATGACAAAATTTTCAGTAAAATTACAGGGCATAGATATAAAACATCCTATATCTCTGGATGATCAGCGCAGTGCAGCGCTAGGTAATGATTTAGACGCTTTATGTTCTAATAGCTGCGTGTCACTGTTCTGTTATGGGCTGGCATATTGCTTATCAGGCACATGGCCTACTCGTTTCGTCACTCTTTACTAATAAGTTACGTTCGCTGACCTAAACAATATCTATTCATAGTTTATTTAATTTATTTCTAACTTATTTCTAACTTACTTATTTATTTAATTTATTTATAACATGTTATGGAAAAATTCAGACAGCACCGCTTTTTAAACATAAGGTAAGCATTTCTGTGTTTCCGTGTACACGTGAGTCTTAACTAAACACTTGCAATATGAAACATGTCACGTTTGAGCGCTAACTCTGCACAGGCAAGTCGCATACCACCCCGACACGTTATTAAGACATCGAGACAGGTTTCAGCAGAGTCACCCGCATCCGAATCGGTGTTTAAACGGGGAAAACAAACACCGACCCTGAACAAAAGTAACACAACAAAATTCCAAACGAAACACAATCCTAACACGATGCCAATACAGTATAAATTACTTATTGCCAATTCTAATGTTATGGAAAATGATCTCAGAACGGCGTATGATACGTGGCCTATCAAATGATTGGGTACATTAGACCTTTCAATAAAAGTCTTTATATAAAAGGAAAGGTTTTTTGCCCAATATTTGAAAATGCTAAGATATTCATAAAGAGTTTCAATAGCCTTCTTAAAGGAATATTTTCTAGAGAAGCATCAAATAAATTGACCTATCAAACGAAAGCTTTTTAATTTGAAAGCTAGGCTCCTAATGGCTCTGCTATATTACTTTTTGCTTCATAACTTTGATTTTTGCCAATGTCTCAAGAATTCAGTGCAAATTTAAAATGTCTCAGTTTTTAGGATTTCGTACAAAAACCTGTACCACCATTTGTATTATGTCAGACTAGCAGCAGCCCGTGGTTTGACGCACATTGTTTCTTTTGTTTGTTGTAATATTTTCCATAATTTTCTCGCTATTGAAAGTAGCCTATGTTCTATTCCAGACTAAAACCTGTGTTTTAAATTTTAAACCCTATCCTTTACGTTTACATGATTGAGCAACACACATTCAATTTTTTATCACTAGGATTTCACACCACAAGTAACCACTTGTGGTGTGAAATCCTTGTCCATATATCATATCCGTTATCGACTAAACCCTCAACGGGTTTCCACCTTAGTTGCTTTCGGCAGGAACACAGGGACGTTCTCGCGTTCTCCAGCGATGCTTTGACATTCTCTGGCTGCACACTTTTGTTTGACAATACTGGCACTTCGCTTCCATTGCAGCCCCACCGCTTTTGGCACTTAACGGTAACCCCGACAATGCCGTGGCAAACAGGGACAGCGGAGAACCGTAATACCGGCGGCCTTTTCTCGCCACGGTCTCCACCCCATAACAGCGATGCATATCCCCAACATCGCAGCCCCCTTCGGTTACGCTGGTGCCCATGCACCGCGCAAGACACATAGCCGCATTATTGTCGGCTTGTAGGAAAAACCTAAACAGGCAGAACAGGAACCCAAGGCACAGATCAGAAAATAGTTACTTCGTAACCCAAGGCCTTAGGTTTTCTTGGGTTCCCGTACGATTTATCGTGCGTGACGAGACCACGACTAATGGGACAACGTGTGAACAACACTCGGGAGTGTTGTTGAACTGGGCTTACTTGTGGTTTACGAATATTTATTATGATTTGTTTTGTCAACTTACTAACAAAATTGTTTAGGGTAGATTCAATTTGTTTTTTGTTTCACATGGTAACTCAAATCCGGTGCCAAACCCATATATATGGGTTCCGCTCCGCTTTACGGGCTATTCTCAATTGAATTACAGTAAATTAGTGATAATTACTTAAAGTAGTGGTACGGAACCTTTGGTTTGACTCTGGCTCGTATTTGACTAGACTTGGTGTTTATTGAAATACTTAATATTTCTATTTTGCTGCTCTGATATTTTGTTCAGAAAGAGTGGATATTTTTATATTTCTCGTCATAAATATGCGTGATTGATGTTGCGTAGTTTTATTTTATTATAATGACGTTATTATTTTTACGCTAAAAACACATAGCCGTTTATAACTAATGATATTTTTTCATGCACAAAAAATGTATGTCAAGATACACGTACAGGTACACATACATTCAAACAAGTGGTGATGAGAAACTTGAACATCTGCACTTGGATGAAAACTCACAGGTTCGGCATTCGAACCTACGAATTCAGGATATTTTATATTATATATTCTGACAGGCCTCGTGGTTTAGTGGGTAGTAGCTCTGCCTGCGAAGCCGATGGTCGTGGGTTCGATTCCCACCCAGAGTAAATATTTGTGTGATGCATTCAAATGTTTGCACTGTGTCTGGGTGTTTCTATGTATAATAAGTATGTATTTAAAACTATATAAGTATTATATCAGCTATCTGGCCGCCATCGTACAAGATTTGCTTAGTTTGGGGTCAGATGGTGTTGTGTGTGAATTGTCCACCAATTTATACAATATGTTAAAAATGGTCTCGTGTAGTCACACTCCCTTAACACTCCAGACGGTATTTGCAGAGTCCGCCTGGAAGAGTACTACACCTTTGACAGATTCCCTAACACCAAGTAGTAATGAAACATTACTGTGTTCCGGTTTGAAGGGCAATGTTTCCAGTGAAATGACAGGGCATAGAGATGAAAAATCTTATATCTCTGGGTGACGAGCGCACTCTTCACGTTCCAATAGCTACGAGGCAATTGTGCTATTACGGCTGGCGTGTTGCTTACCATCAGGCACATGTCCTGGATATCCCGTAACTACATACCGTTAAAAAATCACATTTCTTTACATCATCATCATCATCAACATCAACAGCTAAATGTTCCCACTGCTGGGACTCGGGGCCTTCTCATGCAAGGAGAGAGTTAAGGCTATAATCCACCACGCTGGCCTAGTGCAGGTTGGTGGATGACACATGACTTAGAAAGATTCTAGGTACATGCCGGTTTCCTCACGATGTTTTCCTTCACCGTTTTAAGTTAGCGACATTACGCACATGACTTCGCAAAGACAGTGGTACGTGTGGGGTTTGAACCCGGGGTCTCCGGATCGGCAGGCGCCGTTCTCCCGACAAGACCAGCCGTAACTCATTGCTTTACAATTTATGGGAAAATATTTACAATCAGGTTTGTATTTGCATTTGATAATGAAAATCTCTGGTGTTTGTGGAGTGTGCAGTGTTCCGGAGTAATGTCTCACAAGAATACACATAGATAGAACGGTTGAATCACTCCGGACGATAGTAATAAGTGATACCGTGTAGCGAGCACAATAGGGCCTGAGCCACGGAGCATTTATTCAGTTCACGAAATCCTACTGAATATCACACCGTATTGTAATATTTGCACTTGTCCACGGAAAATCTGCTCAAAGCGGCATTGCGAGAAAAATTAACATAATTGAACGGATATTACATAGGTATTTATAAAATAACGATGTTTTTACAAAAATACAATAACAACCAGAATTTGTCTTTGACATCGAGTCGACATACGAGTATAATTTGGAGAACGACTATTTTCTAAGAAAAAAAAAAAAACGATATTTATGTAGCCGATAAGTCAGATTATAATACTTAACCCGAGTTGTAAATTGGACTTAAACATTCTTACTACGTGATTGAGCAACAAACGTTGTAACTATTTGACATTTAAATTTAATACCAGCAATGCCCCGTGGTTTTACCCGCGCAGTTCATGTTATTTTCCCGTGATAATAAGTATTGTGATATCTGGTATATGTGATATTCCAGACTACCCGATCCGTTCTGACGATCCGACGTGATTGAGCAACAAACATCAACACTTTCGCACATTTAACATAAACCCAATTAAAAAAAGTTTCTGCATATTGTTCATTTTTATGATCGTTAAATTATTACAATTACTTACCTCACAAACTTTGGTATTGGCTGACGAGCGCAGTGCAGGAAAAATTACATTAAACCTTTGAGTATTTTTTTTTTATTATTGGGCAGAGCCTTTATTAACAAAACTAAAATACAATGAGAACTACACTACGCTACATACCTAACTGACTACTTACGCCTGAATTATCCATAGACCAATGAAGGTCTTGAGTAAAATTATATCGGTTTAGACATAATCATGTTTGATATTTGGGTTGTTCCGTTACACATAAATAACATTTTGAAATACGAATATCCAAATAAATGTGTCAGGCAGACTTTGCAAAGAGTCCTACACGGAAACTGTATTTTTTGTGAAAGTTACTTTAGTTAATTATATTATTCTTTCACGTAAAAACTATTGAACGAATCAGGCTGAAATTTGAAACATAGATAGATTATAGTGTGCAAGAATACAACGACTACTTTTAATCCCGAAAAAAAAACGGAACGGGAACTAGGCGGGTAAAACCGAGGGGCACTGCTTGTGTTGCTATATTGTGAGAAAATTGTTGTGATATAATTTTACAATTAACATAACACGTTCTTAAATAATGTCGAAATTAGTTTTACCTATAAAAATTCTGTATCTGTATTCACTCGTCTCGCTTCGTCACGCGGCTTTTAAAAAATAAATAAAATATTTTGATCACCGTCAGCATTTTTAATTCCCTACGGCACCGTCACGGCATTCCCAAGTGTACGAGGTTTCAGCTGCGACAAACGAGCAAACATTTATTTTTTCCAACAAGAAAGTCTTTCGCACATGTTTGCGAAATCTAGATTTATGAGTCTACATTGAAACATTTTATTGTTAAAAATTGAAACTCTTGTATGTTTTACTCGTTCACGCTTTAGTAAATTGGTTTTATTAGTTCTATTAACTATAAACCAATGTCTTGATGTCACACCTTGTTGCAGACGTTGAAATGCTAGTGACCCTTCTATTTCAATTCTGTGTTGCAAACGTGTGATACGAAGCGATGCTTACAAGATGCCGGTTAAATTTGAAACTGGGAGGAATAGCAGAATGATAACGATGCTTTCATAGTACTTATAGAGTGACGAGACGATCAGGACATGTGCCTGATGGTAAGCAACATGCCTGCACCATAACAGCACAGTGACACGCAGCTATTGGAACATGAACAGTCCAAATCATTACCTAGCACCGCACTGCGCTCGTCAACCAGAGATAAAAGATGTTTTATCTCTATGCCCTGTAATTTCACTGGAAACATTGCCCTTCAAACCGGAACACAGTAATGTTTTCATATTACTTCTTGGCGGTAAAATTACTGGCAAAGGTGTGGTTCTTTCCAAGACGGGCTCTGCAAAGAGTTCTACCACTACATTTTATTTATTTCAGGTATCAAATGTAGATATGCTAAATAGCGGAAGAAAGATTGTTTGTAAATTAGGATTAGATTTTTTTCGTCTTGGGCCGTTTGCGCTAACCAAAAGTCCGCTCGTTACGTGAACACGACTATGAAAAACAAATGCTCCTCTTTACACAGTCAAAAAACTAGATTGTTGACTGAAACTCTTCAATATTTAATTTGATCTAGTCAAACCGTCTTAATTTCAGGCAATCATTTTAAACAATTGTCAAATTAGAAAAAAATAATTAGAAACTATGTTTGCCTTGAACCAGCAAAAAATTGGATCGTTACTTTTTTACAAAAGCTTTGACTGTTTATCAAAATGTGGCATGAATGGGGTAGGGGCCCACTAACCTAAACTAACTGAGTCCCTAAATATACGTATTCCGCATACCAATATCAATATTTACTTACCGTTTCATTACCATTGCTTTGCGAAACATTATAAAGCTCAATTTTGTTTCTTTGAATGCGGTTGACCTAACACACCTCCAATAATTCTAGTAATTTGACTGTTATGAACATATTTATTGACAGAGGCATTGGACTCCTTGATTTTAAATACAGCTTAAGCTTCAGCAAATCAGCTCTTTCTGTTTTAACAACTTGACAAAAAAAACACTTTTTTAACATAAATTAAACTTTCCAATAAACATTTAAAATATCACTATAGTCATCGACAATGTGATAAAGATTGATTTCAAACCGACTACATCGTAAATTTAAAATATTTTAAAAAGTATCTTATACCTTTAAACGAGCAATTCTTGTACCTATATCAATATGTTTATATATATAGAATCTGAATCTCGGAAACGGCTCGACGGATTTTCATGAAATTATGTATGCAGGGGATTTCGGGGACGATAAATCGATCTAACTAGGTCTTATTAAAAAAAACGCATATTATGCGCGTTTTTAGACAATGAAAAACTGTCACATTAGACATTAGAATGTGAAGGTAAATTTCGCCGTGTGACGTGACAGCATAATTAGCTCAGACTCGGGAAGTCGGGCGCTCATAGCGGTCACGAATTAGTAGCTCCGGGTTCGAATCCAGACGGGTTCTCTTTTTTTTTTAAGAAAATCTATTTCTTGGAGTCTTTTATCTGTAGGTATCTAAGTATATTTAGTATTTAAACCGAGCAAAGCTCGGTCACCCAGGTACTTATATATATACGATCATAGTTTTTCTCATTTTAATCAGTTTACGACAAAGCATTTGTCCAACAGGGGGAAGTCACTCAAATATTTAAAAAAGACCGTCAAATACGGTTGAAACTTATATCAAAGTCCAAATCGTAAGTTCGTAAGTAACCAACGTAAAGTATGCAACTACTGTTCCGGTTTGAAGGGCAATGTTTCCAAAGAAATTACTGGGCTTAGAGATATAACACCTTAGATACCTGGGTGACGAGCGCGGCGCAGTGCTAGGTAATGATTTGGACTCTTCATGTTCCAATAGCTGTGTGTCACTGTGCTGTTATGTGGCAGGCATGTTGCTTACCAACAGGCATATGGCCTGCTCATCTCGTCACTTTTTAATATAAAAAAAATGTGTAGAAACCTTTTCTTCCAAACAAGAACTTATAAAATAAAAGTATTGAAAAAATAAGTGCATTGTAATTTAATTTTGGTACTACCTCTATATTAGAAGAGTCAGCTACGCAAAACGGTCCGTTCAATGAACACTTTTATTGATAACATATCAAATATTATTTTCAATAATATTATTTTAGGGCTATGGAAAATGGTTACGATTTTCCCAGTATAATTTTGCTTGTTTTAAATGTTCTGATTTTGTTTGTTTTGCATACGTTCACTTATTATTTTTAATTAATTGTTGCTATGAGGTATTTAATTATTTGTTAATTGTTTTTGTTTACTAGCTACGCTTCACAGTGTGACTCACTAAACAGTTTTTCATGACAATTTATTTTGGCAAAATACGACTGTTGTCACCTGTATTTGTTTGTAGTATATTTCACTTATTTTTGTACTAAATTTAATACTGGGATTTGAGTATGAGTCATATAAAAGAACAAGTATCTGATTATTTAAAGAAATGGGTATGACTGATAAAATGTTGTATAGAGGGCGCCGATGTGAAACCATCCACTTTTACCCGCCATCCCAGAAGAGTTTTTGAGTGGTTGGGGCTATAAGTAGATGGAGCTAAGCCGTTGACGGGCATTCCTTTTTGAAATTTTATATGAGAAAGATCGAACAGTTGTCAATATAAATTCTTACATTTATTTAATTCGTTTACTTTTACTCAATTGATAAACAACTGTTCGACAGTTGTCAATATAAATTCTTACATTTATTTAATTAGTTTACTTTTACTCAATTGATAACACGACTCCCAAATATATGATAGAATAATCTCGTAATATGAAATAATTTCGTTGAACAATTACTTACACCGAAATCACTAATTTTACGTAGTCTATGTGTTAATCCAGATACTGTTCTTACTGCGTTTTAAATTTCATTAAAATTATTACTTCAGTCATTACAGAGATACCATTATGTGAAAACAAACAAACACACTTAGAAACACACATACTTTTGCCAATATATTATTAGAATTAAAAAGGTAGATAAAATATGTTAATTCATATTTTTTTGTATAATTTTACATGTACCTAATATCAATTTGACTTTTTATTCTGACACAAGCAAAGTAGAACATTTTCCCTTAACTACCTACATAAAATAAATACATTTGCTAACGTTTACGTGACGCAATAGTATTTCACCAACTCGTTAAAGATTATTTAAATTGAACATTTTTGAATTTAATTCAATGACAAACTTAATTGTAATAAATCAATAAATTTGTGAATATTTTACTTGAATGTGTCTGGATTATTCTAATGAGTTATTTAGATGTTAGTCACGATTTTAATAGAGTTCTACAATCTACCCTAGAAAGGTTTTAATGCAATTAGTAATTACATCACGTTGTTACTGCAAGCCATCTTAATCAAGTCGAAGTTTGCGGGCGTATTAACGAACAATGAAACAGAAACGTGTCACCATTGTTGAATGAAACTCCAGCTTATGACCGAGTGAAACTCTTAACAACAATAATTAGAACGGCAAACTGTTCCCCTGGCCCATTGTCTCGAGGAAATCATTACCGCTACCAGCGAACCTAGGCCTCCCCATGCCTGCTATCGATTCCCCCCTACCCTAGACCCGAGGTGTCATCGTGAACCGGCCGAACTCCCCGCGGGAAATACTCACTTACACCACTGTAACGAAATGGAACAAAAATTGGGTCACTATATCATGTCCAACAAATCCGCCGAACGCTGACCCTTTCTGCAGACTCCAGTATTCGGTTTAATATAAGGGAAATTTATCCTATGACAGAGTCACCTCGGCCATAATGAGAATCCCGATTTCTCGCCTCGTCGAGCGCCCGACGAGGATACTATTGGTCATATGCCGCCGAAAAAAAACGATAACATCTCATAAGATCCGTTGAGACATTTCTTCGATAAAACCGAACAAACAGCCCAACATAATGATGAATAACTGTTATTTACTCCAGCCTGACTCAATTCGTATTTGATTTTTATAAAAGAGTCTCGATTTAAATCAATCATCGAGATAGATCACAGCAACCTCTTTACACGTCAGAAGTGTAATTGATGGCGCGAAGCCTGTTCAAATAGAGAACAAAAGAATAAAGTGAAAGTAATTACACAGTGTCTAGGTTCAGCCCATGTGTCGGCTTGGAGGCAGCGTGGCGATATTTGATGGAATTTAAGGAACTTTTGAATTGAGATCGCAAACTTTTCGAAAATTTGGGTACGGGCTCTAGAGCTGCTAAATTAAATTAAGATCCACATAGTCATGCGGCCTCTTGTTACAACAAACATATATTCACGTCTTGGGATAGAAAATTAAAAGGGTCCGGTCGTCTTAATACCTTGTTAAAGTCTGAGGAAAGATTTACGTTAAAGTTGGGGCGAAGGACACTGCGTCGCCTGTTAATGTGGTCGAACGGGTCTGATGGATTTTCTATGTATCATGTATCCAAACATGTTGAGCGCTGTTTGTGCTTTGTTGTAGCGGAATTAATGGATCGGAGTGGTCGGTTGATCTCGTGATGAGCTTAGCTCGACGCAATATTTTTTTTTTTATTTTTTTTTTAACAAAGAGTGACGAGACGAGCTTGACATGTGCCTGATGGTAAGCAACATGCCTGCCACCTAACAGCACAGTGACACGCAGCTATTGGAACATGAAGAGCCAAAATCATTACCTAGCACCGCACTGCGCTCGTCACCCAGAGATCTAAGTTATTATATCTCTAAGCCCTGTAATTTCTCTGGAAACATTGCCCTTCATTTATCATTTATCGTGAGATTAATTCGTTGGCGTTGATTTATGGAAGGTGCAAAAAATATCCTAAACACGGATTTGCTTTTCCAGCTCAATTTTCGCCGATGCCGTGCGAAATAGGTACGTAGTTTGTTCCTACAGTATCGATATTGGCACACCTGCGAACCGATGTCGTGCCAATTTCACTAAGATCAAATAACACTCTTTAGCCAATATTTGAAATTGGGAACCTATTCCAACATAAAAGATATCGTAGCGAGTCTATTTCGCTTCGAATAGTAAAATTTTGTAAGCAAAATTCGGGACAAAAAACAAAAGCTAGTAGTAACATCAAATGCTTATTACACACGGCGTAAGCTGGCCGCAAACCCGGAGCCAAATGAGACTGCAGCCATTTTCGTAGTAGTGACGGTATTATCGGCGGTTCTTTTATGCTGTCCTTTTGAAAAGATCTCGATAAAATCTCTAGGGAAGTTAACAAAAGCGTCCAAACAATAATAAACGGGATAATCGGGCGAGACGGTCCGAGGTCCCACAATGCTAACTTTGGGGATCTTGATCATGATTGATGCTTTAAGTTTAGCTGAGCGCGGGAATGCAGAGTCTGGCAATTGTGTGTTCTATTGTTTCAAGTTCATGTCGAGATCTATCCGGTAGGGAAGTAGAGGGTCGTTTAATGATGTTAGAATCATTAAATACTGTTTTGCAGCTCGTTTCTACTGTGCAAAGTATACGAACGAAAATGGTTTCGAGAATCTAAAGGGAAAATATCTACGAGCTATACTTAAACTACGTAGATTGTATCCTTGTTTCGTGGTAATAGAGTATTTAGGCTGTACTATCTCTATGATAAAGGTCTTGAGTCCTAGCAATGGGAATATTGAGTTTCGTTAGGACCTCGCGTCTTTGCCTAAAATGGCAGATTTACGATTTACAAAAGCCGAAGGCTGAGCTAACCGAGCCACTGACTTAAAAACGGTGAATGAAAACATCATGATGAAACCGACATGTTCCTAAATTTTTTCGAGGTTATGCGTCATCCACCAATCCGCAGCCACGGGCCAGCGTGGTTGACTATGGCCTTGACTATCTCCTTGTGAGTGAAAGTCCCGAGTTTCAGCAGTGGACATTTAGTTGGCTGCTATTTTGAAAGCTGAGCTGACCCCATTTTTATTAGATGTTTATGTAAAAAACAATGTGTATTCGGAAAGACAATTAAACACGATACGCATAAGGTGTAAAGAGACATAAGATATGGGCAATTTCAGCACCCACCTGTGCCTAACCTCCGTTTCAGTCCGCGGCCATTTTACGACAGCTATCAACCGGACGCCATAAAACAAATGATATTTATGACGCACATGCACGCTCACATGTTGTGGTATTGCAATATTTAAAGCAATAAAATGTACGAGGAAATACAGAGCTTTAAGAATTCAGGGATACGTGATCACAGATATATTTATTGGTACATACGTTCATATCTTCGGGCGACGAGCGCTGCGTAGTGCTAGAGAGTGATTTAACCTCTTTGTGATACTGTGTTGTTGTCATAAAAATTGCTGTAGTAGATAAAATAACCGTAATAGTCATACAAAACCTCTGACTATTTCTAGCCTCAATCGTTAACGAATGTTACAAAATAAATGACGTGCAGTTTGGTTTCTATCGTGATCCATAAACTATTAGGCGCATATCCTCATCGTCTTGTCATTATGCTATAAAAAACTATAAGCTTACAAGATGCAGTTAGAAACCACCAGGTTGTTAGTACCAGTCAATGTCGTAAGACACTTCGGATTCAGTTAAGATATGAAAAGGCTTACGGTATATGTAGGTCTATTTACATATCAGATTTAGTCAAGGTGGACCATAAGGATCCAACATAATGATGAATTTTGGTTCCTTACGAAAAACGAGAGATTTTTTTTTTTATGTGGTTCGGACTAGCATTACATCTCTTTTGGAGGAGATACATAAACCTAATAGAATGAATAGAATAAAATAGTTTATTTACACATATAATACAGCTAACAACTCGTTTTACAATTAAATTACAGTGTGTACATACGTTTTTAATTACATTAATTATTATCACTCCTCAATGAGCAAACAAACTAAGCGTAAGACTTATCTTGGAGTGCAAGTGCAAACTTAGATGCAGATTTTGCGAACTCACAATTTATTAGAATACTTAAATCGTAAATGAAAAAAAAAATGGTTGTCTGTAAAGTTGGTTTACTGATGATAGTTAAACGTGACAACGTCTTAAGAAATCAGTACGCTGATAGCGCGAGTAGTGATACCGCTCGACTCGGCGGGTGGCGCCCTCAGCGCTCAGCTTCGTCCGCATGGCACGGACGACGAACTAACGGTAACGGTAACGTTACATGACGTCATGCTTTGCGGGCGTGCAGCCGGCTTCACCGAATTATAAGACGTTATCACGTCAAAAACAAAACTATTACATAACAAAGACAGTAGAGAAAACATACCAGTTCCCAGATATTGTTAAAGATTACACAAAAAAAATCAGATTTACAAGGAATTGGAAGTCTGTAGGTACAAAACTGTAATTATTAATGGTTACATCCATTGTTGAATATGGAACGTAGAGTTCTGTCCCCCTGAGCATACATAAATTGAAAATAGTGAAAATGCAAACGAAAATTTTACTAAAATAGTTTTTTTACGGTTTTTACGTCACTAGTAACTCTTTTCCTATTTTCTTTGAATCGACAAGAATTATTTGTCTGCAATACACGTCTATTATTTATTAATAATTATCATATTGGTTAGTTGCACAGAAATCTATTTCTGTGGTTAGTTGTGTTTGTGTAATACTGACCTTTATTTTAACTGTAAAATGAATTTGGGCGAGCGTGGGAGGTAGCTTAGATAAATAATCTGATTTCACAGACATCTAATTTTAATTTTGCTACGCAACCGAACTGAAAAAAATAAGAGTAAAACCGTATGAAAAATATATAACGTGACCAGAGTTGCCAACTTAATTTTTCAGATGATCGTATAATAAATAATAATCAAGCAATTGTTTTTTTTTGCAAATTGTGTTGTTTCTATATTATCCGAAGTAATTTCGTTCCTACCTGGTGTCCCATGACACCACATCTTTATATTGTTAAGAATAAAGATGTGATATGACCAATAATAACGCTGTAAAACGTCTAGTCTACTTTTAACACATTTCATAAGGGTGCCATTCCCAAAAAGGGATGCACATAAACAGAATGTTGATAAAATATTACGACAAAACCGTCTCCATTCAACCAAATCTCACCGATCTTTATTTCTAGTCTCAAAAGACGCTTGCGGATAAAGGAATTTATTATACAGCAACGGAGATGATCCAATGTTTTCTCAAGCCTATTATACATTACCATCGTGTACGTAACGTATTACTACACGTACTCGCGATGAAATACAGAACAGGGTTTATTTCTAACTTTGTGTCAGTTGCAGAAGGTTCAAATTAGAAAGAAAGTATTGTAGCAGTTCTGAAGGTGATTCATCATAATGTAACCGCGACAGCGCTATAAAACAGTACCTGCCATTCAGTATTTAAGCTTTTTAAACACAAAGTTGGGTGAGTGTTTTAGTGTGAATTCTTCAGTTTTTTAAGTGAAACTTCTAGATAAACTTTTAGGGGGTATTACGATTTTTTTGTTAAGAAGAAGCATTACGGCCACGAGAAGAGGACTGACGATTTATCTTGCGGTGAAATGTCACTTGTCCTATGAAATTTTACTTCTACTATGTCTCCCAGTACAGCACAAAATACGTTTTGTTTTTAGTTTAGTGGACCTGCTTAAATTTACTTTTTTAAGAGAAATCTTATTGTACTGGTGATACACTTTTTATCAATGTAGTGCTTTAGCCACGTAGTAGATATCTATTACACAAATAAATAATTAATAAATAATTGGCTGCCCTCGTGGCTTAGTTGGTAGTAGCTCTGCCTGCGAAGCCGAGGATCGTGGGTTCGATTCCCACCCAGTGCAAATGATTTGTGTGATGAATTCAAATGTTTGCACTGTGTCTGGGTGTTTCTATGTATAATAAGTATGTATTTAAACTATATAAGTATTATATCAGTTATCTGGCCGCCATCATACAAGCTTTGCTTAGTTTGGGGTCAGATGGTGTTTTGTGTGAACTGTCCGCCAATATTTATTTTATTTATTTAAACACATAAAACTAGAACCACTCCAAAATATATTTTATACTTTTAATGTCCAAATCAAGACACTCCCGCAATTATCTTGATCTCATTTTCTATTTCGTGTTTGTGAGACTTTAAATTAAAAAAAACTATTTAAGTTTACACCTGGTATGGTTTCCTAATTTCACAAACCACGAAAGAATCAATGTTTCATTATAGAATTAGGCTTAGATATATTTGACCAAATATTAATTATTAACTATGTACTAAAATACACTTGATACATCAAACTTCACACTAATATTATAAAAGCAAAATAATTATGCGTATTGGTGTATAACTATGTTATTTTCCACTATCTCTGTAATGGCCAAATTACTTTTAATGAATACTTAGTACGAAATATATTTATTTATTTATTTAATAATAGGCGAGCAGTATTAGCTGATATGCCTTTATCTCAGTATTGAAATATGTAACAAAATTATAGGTAGTTGTCTGTCAAAATGAAATTGTCTTTTGATATCCATTAGTCAAGTTTGTTCTTGAAAGAGTTTAATGATTTTGCCGAAATAACATCCTCAGACAACCTGTTCCAGTTGTAAACTACTCTGTTTCTGAGGATGTGATGTGCAGTGTTGGTCAGTGATGGTGCATGGGACAACTGGGACTTATGACGCCGACTGTCTCTCTTATGCTCCTTCAATCTGTACAGGTACCTTATGTGGTGGGAGGTTATAAAATCCATTCATTATTTTAAATGTTTCGATCAAGTCTCCCCGTAACCGTCTCACTTCCAATGTAGTGAGGGAAGGATTACATACCTGTATTAATAAGCTGTATATATTATGCCACTTAAGTCCCTTCAATTCCGAGGTAACACCGTGTGGTGCTAATAGTCAAAATTATAATCATTAGGCACTTTATTAAATTAACGTCTAAAGATGACGCACAAATTGGGACAGGCAATTGTGTCACAATTTGGGCGCCAATTTTAACTTAAGCACGTTTCAGCCAAATCCATTTACCTACGTTTATCTAAAACGTGTCAAGAACTTAAGTACCTCTCGTCTAGTTGTCTAGATAGCTGCGGTGTTGGAACGTATGTGAATATTGCCAATTTCCTGAGCGCGTAAGGGCGTAGTGACATAACACTAATCTGCTGTAGGATGTGGTTCTCTCAGGCAGGTGGGCGTAATCGTGATTTACTTTACGACGTCGGCCATTTTTATAATGGTCTTGCGGCTTATCGAGCTATTTTGGCACGTTTGTAACCGTTTATCGGTTTGTGGTAAGGATGTGAAACGTTTAAGGACGGTTTTGATGTTTGAAATCCAATTGAACTATTGTAACATGTAGGAAATAATGAGAGCATAAACTCGCGTTTTTTAGTATTTAATCCTACTCTTATAACAAAAATCCAAAATTAACATTAAAACATGTTTGTCAAATAAACCTTTGGCTAATGAATAGTATAATGTTTGTAGCTAGCACAGCTACTCCTAAACGAAACGTATTCTGCAAAACTCGTCACAATGGATTAAGTTACTTTTCATCGCGAGAAAATTACAAGAATGGAAATCATGCAAGTACAATCGCGGGGCACTGCTAGTACACTAATACATAATATTTCATAATCCATAACCTAAATACAATATTTTATCTGAAGTAAAAATAATTTCACAGCAAAAAAAGTTTTTACTGCATTGGGGAACTGATACCCAGATACTGTAAAATAACATACTATTCAAGTTTCAATTAATTGATTTTTTTTTTATTGTGACATTTAATTGGAATTCCTATTGTATTGTTTGATTGATTGATTATAATGGTATGATTTTAAGTGTAATGGGATTTTAAATTGACATCTTATTTATATTTATTTTTGTCTTGTATTAGTATACAATCTTAATATCTTTAAATGACATGTAGTACTCGGGATCAATAAAAGAGTAGGTATGATTATGAGTAAAACAAAAAAAATATAAAAACATCGTGTTGGATCATTTCGTATAAATATAATAACATAAAAACATACTAATATGTACAAGCATTTTTGACAAACAAAAAGCTATGGTAAAACTATCCTGAATTTTACATATTGCACGACGCGTTGCAGTTGTATTTGCATATGCCTCTCAACACTGCACACGATGTTTCATCAAACAGCTGGAAAGAACGTGCCCGGCGGCTACATAAGTGAACGAGGCAGTGGGCCATGTTTGTCCAACAATTGAACTGTAGAATTTCATCACGAGAGCCGTGCCATGTTTGCGCTGTCGAGAGGTTCCAGCGTAAAGTAATGTTACCAGGACCTTTATGTTGAAAAGGTTTTTTACTTATTTTGTACTATTTAAATTGACTACATTAACTTTTGACAAATTATGTGTATCGCAACGATAACTGTTCAAATTTAACATAAATATTTGACATTCGTATTGAAATATCAAGCTAGTGAGTAAGTATTATAGTACAGTCTACAGTGAAATGATAATTTCAAACTTTGAAAATGTATACAATTTGTATTCCCTTTTTCGTTTTTATTTTTTATTAATTGACGTATATATTGTACATTTATTAATAAAGAAAAATATGTTTAGTAGGTAGGTACCTGTGTTTTTTCGTTGTTCACGCAATTTGTATAAAAATATCATGTCTCAATGTAAATTTTTGTAAATTTTCGGGTTTATATATGGTAGCATAACAATTTTTGTATTTATTTAAGAAGGCACAACGTTTTTAAGACTAATTATAGTTTATTATAACAATTAAACGCATAATGTTTACTAGCATAACCATATACAGCATAACGATAACTTATAAATTAACTGGCCATTAAAGGCACACATTATGCGTCTCATCAATAGTCTAATCGAATGTAGTAGAATAGATTGTTATGCTTAAAACACATTATGCCAAAAAAAATTATTATGCAAATGTTGCATTATGACACTTTAAATTATGCTACATTCATTATGACAAAGTAAATTAGGACAAAAAAAATATGCATTTTAAATGGCATCTAAATTTTCATTGTAAAAAAGACGTGGTGTTATGTTGGCAAGTTTTTACTCGCTATATATTTTTCTTACGGTCTCGGTCTCAAATTTTTTCAGTTCAGTTGCGCAACAAAGTCTCTATCTCCTCCAAAGATACTGTAACGAACTTCATTCCAATATACTTAAAGTTAAAAATAAAATCTGTACAAAAATATCTATAGGTTTTATAGCTCTAGCAACACTGGTAAACTCTACCAACTTACACCAACTGTTTGGAGGAGCCGTGAAAACGAGCTTTTCTTTTTCTTTTGAAATCGTGAGATGCAGTTCTTGGCAACTGTTAGCCTTTTTATAAAGTAGACAATTTATTTCGCCGCCGATTTACTTCGCGGAATGCGAGTCGGAGCTCTTTTACTGTCGGTAGTCGTTTAGAATTAGAATACGTATTCGGGTTCGTATTGAGTATTATGGCACCTTTAAAAGGCTTTCCGTTGCTTATTTTGTGTGTCTGTTATAAAAGATTTTAATTATTTTAAGTATACGTGGGCTTTATACAGATGTTCTTGAACTATGGGATTTATGCAAAAGGCAGGTTTTTTAAAAAAATCGCGTTAAAAATTGCCGTGAGTGTCAAATTATTTTAATACAAAAAGGAAACAAACAGGGTTTGGCATTGTTTTGATGTTTAACCTTTTTGGGAAACTGCGTTATGGATCAAAAAGTTAACGGTGTTTTATGATGTTATTTTAATTTATAATGTTAAACATAGTAAAAAAAAAAAAAATTGCACTAACAATTATCAACTGCCATGTTAGTGAATTTCCTTACTTACCAAATAGACTATTAAAATAAAAGGGCAGAAACAACCTATAAAGTTAGTATTGGGTCGGTGAACACTGAATCCCATTCTTCATGTTTTATGATCTTACTACTTAGTAGCATCCAGAGATTGCACCTACATAGTTCCCGGTCTCGTTATTTTCTAAGAATAAAAAGCAAGCTGTGTGTTATTCCAGACTACGAGTATTACCTCGAAAGATAAACAAACATGTACGTATATTCTTACATACACATTTTCGCATTGATTATGTTAGTAGGATTGTAATATTGGTAAGATTGACGTTTTATCTCAGAACTGTTCAATAGAAAAAGGGCAAGAAGGCAAAGTGTTAAGATCATGCAGATCAGTTTGTACTAAGGTACATTTAACGAAATGTGTACGACAAATAAAAAACGATAAGCAGGCAATTTTGCGGCGATGTTCAAGACTTTGAAGTCTGTTTCAAGTATATTTTGGATGCGCTGTTTGAAGATGTTGCAAGAACTAAAAGGATCAGGGTGAAATTTGGAATTCAGATGGATTACATTCCATTTCATATGTTAATTAATTTATCCCGAACAAAAGCTGGCTGGCTTTCGCGAATAAATATGTAGTTCATTTTTCATTTCAACGCAAACAAAACCGTGAACTAGACAGATTGACAAAAACATTTTATAATGGACTCCAAAAAAAATACAGGATAAATAATTATGTATGTATAGTGCTATAATATCGTTAATAGTAATTTCCTCCCAGGATAGAGTGTGAAAATATAAACAAGAAGAAAAATAATGTTTTGTCACTTATGGATAACCACAAATAGGCTAGTTATCATTAGTATACGATTATAACTTTGATATCTAACTAACACAATAAATAAATACATGAAAAACAAATATGTATGTATATGTATAAGCCAGTGATAGCTAGACGCCAGTGGTAAATGTAAGCCAGTCGCTAAAATTTCTAAAGACATTGTTCTAAAACCACTTCAAATTGGTTAGAGTTTCTCACGCGCCGCGCGTACTCGACATCCTTCGGCGTCATTACAGAATAAACTCGTCGTTGTAAATGTTGCTATATTTCAGCCTAAGCAGCATTGTGGATGAGTTGAGGCATAATTACATTGACAAATGTTGGCACTGCGCGAGCGGCGGTGACAAGTGAGCTGGAGTTTTTCAAAGAGCGACGATTAGTGGGTTTGCAGACGAGACACGTTGTTCATAGACAACTTTTTGTAGTGGTAGGACTCTTAGCAGAGTCCGCCTGGGGAAGTACCACACCTTTGTCAATTATTCTACCGCCAAGCAGTAATGTGCAAACATTACTGTGTTCCGGTTTGAAGGGCAATGTTTCCAGAGAAATTACAGGGCTTAGAGATATAACAACTTAGATCTCTGGGTGACGAGCGCAGTGCGATGCTAGGTAATGATTTTGGCTCTTCATATTCCAATAGCTGCGTGTCACTGTGCTGTTATGTGGCAGGCATGTTGCTTACCATCAGGCACATGTACTGCTCGTCTCGTCACTCTTTATTAAAAAAAAAAATCTAGGCCACTTTGGGACAACGTTGTACACAGTTCATTGAAAGGCTTTGTGAAAATGTAATTCACAGTCAAGTGGAATGCTTTGGGATAATGTTGTTCAGAAGAATGGTTGTGATGAAGGAAAACGTCATGAAGAAACCTACATGTAACTAGAATCTTTCGAGGGCACGGCATCCACCAACCTGCACTGGGCCAACGTGGTGGATTATGGCCTTGAGAGAAAAGGCCCCGAGTCCCAGCAGTGGGGACATTTAGTGGGCTGCTTATGCATAAGTATCGTTTATTATATTTTACATACATTCAGTAAAAAACTGATTTCTTAGAATAGGCATGGTAACAAAAAAAAATAGTCTATCAGTTAGATTATTAAATAAAGTAGCCAAGTGCGAGTTGGACTCGCCCATGAAGGGTTCCGTTGCAGCAAGTAACATAATATACATAGTACACATAGTTCTTGTAGTTCGTTCTAACTTTGATCGAAGTTTCAATAATAGTGTATTTATGACGTACTAAAAAAACTACTCATCAGATCGAGTTCAAACTAATTTTCGTTGGTAGTTTACATGGTAATGTACATCATATATTTTTTTTAGATTTTTCATTCTCTTACTTTAGAAGTTAGAGGGGGGGGGACACACATTTTTCCACTTTGGAAGTGTCTCTCGCGCAAATTATTAAGTGTAGACGAAAATGATATTAGAAACCTCAACATCATTTTTGAAGACCTATCGATAAACACCCCACACATGTAGGTTTGATGAAAAAAAAATTTTCGAGTTTCAGTTCTTAGTATGGGGGGCAACCCTAATTTAACTTTTTTTTTTTAAATTTTTGTTCAAATCTTAATGCGGTTCACAGAATACATCTACTTACCAAGTTTCAACAGTGTAGTTTTCATAGTTTCGGCAAAAAGTGGCTGTGACATACGGACGGACAGACAGACATGACGAATCTATAAGGGTTCCGTTTTTACATTTTACGGAACCCTAAAAATAATGTAGACGTATGTTTCAAAAAACAAAAAATGACGGAGATAGATCTTAGAAGTTTCGACTGACCTCACGTCTTTATACGATTTTATTGTAGACTTAACGTCACAACCCCCAACTCTGGAAGTTTGGTTGTCTATGGTTGATTTTTCATAAGTTGATAAAAAATACGTGTTTTAGAATGGTACATTATTTTTGACTCAGTCATAGTTCCTATTACAAACAGACGCCTCAATTATCATTTCATGTACCTATGTGATGATAAGGAAATATTATATTGTCATTGTTAAGTTAGTAAAGTTGTCTACTTAATTTCCAATTTCTTGACAACCTGTCCACCAGAATTGACGGCGATTGTGGAATACAAAATGTCTCGTCTGCAAAGGCCGTAGGAAGTATTCAAGAGTTATCTGCTAACGCCTCATGAGAGATCTCGCACATCATCATCAAGTCGATGAGCTGTGCGAGGAGTATTTTATTTGTTAAAAACTTCATGGTCATTAGATATGCACATGCATGGTGTTGATTTTTTTTACGTAGTAATAAAGTTGTCGTATCTTTCTGTCTCGTAACAGCCCCCTGGATTGGCGTAATCATTTTTATATCGAAAAAGTTATGTAGTTGTTATGGAGGGTTGAGCTAAGGATCTGTGTACCTACATAAAAAGTGTCCGTCCAAATGCATTAAATTAGGGTGGTACCTTATTATCAGGGCAGATTTTAATGGAAATCAATAAACGTACTACTATTCACAGCACACGAAATACAATCACTTTAGCTACACGTTTTCTCACGACAATTATTTAAATTTATAATTAGGTCCTCTATTATTTTATACTACGCAAGTAGTTGAAGTTTTCTATGAGTTACTATGACTATTACTTTATTACTAAACTAACAGCATTCCGTGGTTTAGTTATTCCCGCTCCCGTCATTTTTCGGAATGAAAAATAACCTATGTGTTATTTCAGACTATAATCTATCTGCGTTCAAAATTCCAACGTGATAACGTGATCCGTTCAGGCGATTCGTCGCGATTGAGCAACAAACATTCGCATTTATAATATTAGTAGGATCATCGATCTTCATTGGTCTATGGATAGTTTAGATGTGCTTAATGTAGTAAAGTAGTTAGGAATATAGTATGTAGTAATGTAGTTATTTCTTTCTTTTGTTTTTATTTTTTATTAATTGACGTGTAAATTATACATTTAGCAACAAAGAACTTTGACTTTGTTCTCATTAAGTAGTTATGTTATGTTAGTAAAAGTCTAGTCTTCATTATACAATCGTTTTTTTCGTATTTTTTCTTTTTAATTAATTTCAAGAAATAAGATTCTTCATAGCAAAATGTTAGTGTTGTTTTATGTCATCTCTGTTTGAAGCGTGATATCGTCGCCGCTTCACTTTACTGCCAGTAAAGTGGCCAAACAAAACAATGACGAGACAGTGCTTTTCCTTGTTTTCTGTTTATCCACGTAATTGCACCGGTTTTAGTGCACAATTAACTATTTTCTCGTACTTTCGTAGATTTGAAAACAACTACGAAACAAAATAGTATGAGAAATTGAAATACGTAGTTACTATGTTATCGTTACGGCTACCAGTTACGGTTAAGTTACGGCTGGTCTAGTCGGGAGAACGGCGACTGCCGATCCGGAGACCCCGGGTTCAAACCCTACACGCACCACTGTCTTTTAGAAGTCATGTGCGGAATGCCGCTAACTTAAAACGATGAAGGAAAACATCGTGAGGAAACCGACATGTACCTAGAATCTTTCGAAGTCATGTGTCATCCACCAACTCGCACTGGGCCAGCGTGGTGGATTATGGCCTTAACTCTCTCCTTGCGAGAGAAGGCCCCGAGTCCCAGCAGTGGGAACGTTTAGTGGGCTGTTGATGTTGATGTTATCGTTGGCAAATCTTCCCTAGATTTGCAACAAAACAAAAAATTCACGCACATAATTTCACGCACGGACATTTCTCACGCGACTTCAATTAGCCCCAAACTAAGCTATGCTTGTGCTATGGATGTATGGATGTTTAGATGTTTGGATATTTAGATGTTTGGATGTTTGTTGCCCAATCACGTTCTAACGTATGAACGGATCGTGCTGAAATTTGGAACACAGATAGATTATAGTCTGGAAGAACACATAGGCTGCTTTTCATCCCGGAAAAAGAACGGGAACAACGGGAACGGGAACTTCGCGGGTAACACTGCGGGGCGCTGCTAGTTAGAAATATATCTTACTATGTCAATGTATGGATTTTTGTTGCTCAGTCACGTCGTAACGTCTGAACGAATCTAGTTGAAATTCTAAACACAATTTATTAAATTATAGATTTTTTAACCCGGTAAAATAATGGGAATGAGAACTACGCGGGTAAAGGTCTCCGCTGACTTACGACGACTCGGCTATCACCCGACTAATAAACTAAACACTAATATGGGCTTTATGCCATGCATGTTAAGATACAGATTACATTGGCAACACAAATTAGCAGACCGATCGCTGACAGCCGTCTCCTAAAAGGGTACCGGACTGGGTCAAAAATACACCATCCTTATTAGTCCGTCAGCTAGATCATGGAAAAATATTGGACCCGTATTTTTTGTTTTTTCATAATATTAAAAATCGTCAAAGATATAGACCATCAAACTTCGAGAGTGGGGGGTCGCACGTCACTCGTGAGTAAAAATCGTACTCACAAGTGACGTCACGAAACTTAGAAGCGCTGTATCTTCGTCATTTCTTGTTTGTGAAACAAACGAAAAAATACGTGTACAATATTTTTTGGCAATCTAACTAACGGGCTACTTAGTTTTTTTGAGGATTGTACCCTATGTCGCCAATATAATCTAGGTACATAAATAAGCCCATATTTGAGTGTATTTTATTTTTGTAATTTTTTTATATGTTTTTGTATGTATTTTTATATTTATAATATTACTAGGATAGAAAGAAGATTGTCGTATGTTTTGGTCAATTAGATTTAACCAACACCCAACAACAACGTTAGAGTGTCGTTTCAAAACACAAAAGCATGAGTAAATAGTTGTAAAAATTTGAAATTGGAATTCCGAACCCAATAGGAGATATTTGATATAGATAGATAGATAGATAGATACTCTTTATTGACACACCAAAAATAAAAATACATACCAAAAATAAACAAAACATAGTAAATTAGTGCGACAGTGGGCGGCCTTATCGCTGAAATCAAAGTGGCCAGTACGACGAAACACCAATTTCAAATGTAAGGACCTAATAGTAGGATTAGTACATTGAGTGGAATTTGAATCGGCGCACCGCAGTGATTTCCGATTAAACCAATGACCTTAGGCTATGTTTTAGCGTACGAAACTGCTTTTAAACAGGTAAACATTGAGCACCATCATTAGTTTCCACTCCAACGCTGCCCAATCACTAACGTTACCAAAATAACAAAGCAAATCTATCTGTCCTTACGAAGCCGCTCGACCATACCCTCATATCCCTTCAGGCCTCCCAATCGTTTCACACTGCCCGTTTCATGGAATCTAATTTGATACTTAATGAATATGGACATAAGACTCACTTTTGGGAACATGAGTTGCTGAAATAATTGTTATTTGTATTTTACAAATCTACAACTAGCTTAAACTGGGACAATACAGACTATTAAACATTGTGTTCAAGGTTTCTGTTCTATCAATGAATGTGCAATTTCAGACTATGATGTATCTAAGTTCCAAATTGTCAAACTATGCTTGATAGAACAAAATTACTATAGGTACAATGTACCATAACTTTGAATAACGCCGAGGCATTATTAACAACAGACGCTATACCTATAGAAACTAGACTTGTTACCACGGTTTGTAACAAATTTTGGTATTTCACTGTTACATTTTTTTATTGGAGAGTACAAGAAGAAAGCTAACATAAAAAATATATTTAAAGTGTATATCCCTGGTAACAAAATATACTATGATTATTCCGCAAAACTGAGACGGCTTTCGGGTGCAAATTGAAGATTTAGATAATAATCACAGCACTATTTAAACTATGCAAATTCATTAAACAAAAGTCATTCAAACAACCCAACCAATCTGTAAACGTAAAGGGTATTCTAAATCCAATATTACCAACGAACTGATAGAGCTTCGTAATCATTAGTACAATTTGAACCAATAATCCTTTCATCTTTGTTTCATCGATTATTTGTTCCCGAACAGTTGACGCGAAGATATCATAGATTGGAGGGTAGGTACTAATATTATCGCTTGTCGTAATCAGCTCTCGTTTACCAGTTATGAGAATGTCTACAATATCCACCGATACTAAATGCCTAGTAATATTATTGAACTTTGAGTTAATTGAATTTGTATTAATTGGAATTGGCTCCAAAGTATACTTAGTGAATATTAACTATTAAACTAATTGGTGGAAATGTGTTTTTTTTTAACTGTCATAAGTTTACATTTAACCGTACTCTCACCTGATGTTAAGCGACGATGTGATCTACGATGGAGCGTGTTTATCTAGAAGACACCGATTCACTCTCGATTTGAAGACACACAGATTGTAACCATTCACCCACAAAAGTAGAGTCAAATCTCTTTGTTCCTGTCTTTGGAACATCAAAATTTACACACTCTCCGAAGTATATCCAATTAAAACCCGATAAGCTAACAATTTTTCGGCGACGTTCAAGACTTTGCATGTGTTGCTCAATTGTTTTTGTCTATAAAAAGTGACTTGCTTGACCTGTAATACAGCACAGTACCACATAGTTATTTTAGCGTAAATATTTGATATTACTACCTTCGTCACTCTAAGATAGAATATCATTAATATAGTTTCATTGTGACCAAATTTGATGCTGATTTTTGACACTGATTCGTTAATTTTAAATTGTAACTCTTCACAGCAAAAAAAACGTTATTTTTTACAAATACCCATGACAGTTGGTCTGTACTGCTTCCAAAATCCGACAGCCAACATCGATCTCTCAATTCACATAAATACCTTTTCACCCGCTATAACTAACTTTCACCATAAAATCTGGTCTACGCAGCTAGCTACTACAGCTACTAGTACTACTAGCTATCGCACGTCTACGATGCACGTGCGCTACGTCGTAGCACGTCGACAACAAAGACATTAGGATCTTTTATTACGATCGACCACAAAAAAATGTTAAGAGTGGGGAATTTAACAAAGGAGTTTTGCCGTTAAACGTGACTATTTTATAGAGCAGTCTCACGTAGAGTCTGCAGCCGGTGTCTTCGCGTTTTAAACTTTACTTTTTAGGGTCATGATTCACTATACCTGCAACAGCATCAGCTAAGATTCGCTCTACTCGCCACAACATTATTTTTATCTAAGACAAATATATATGAAAGCTTGGACATTTGTTGCTCATTTACGTCATATGAACGAACAGAACGGATGAGGATGAAATTCAGAACTCACTTAGATATTCTAGTATAGCGGGCGTTATTTCAAAATAATGCAATGTTCCTTTTAGAAAGTAGTATTTTTAAAATACTATACAGAGAAAGCTATACTAGTAAATCTCTACTAGTATCGTGGTTTCAGCTCAGCTACGAAATTATATGCCCAAGACATAAAGAAATATAAACACATTCGTATTTTAATAAATATTTAACTACTGGGTTTAGTTATGTTATTTGTTGATATTACAAACCACATAGACACATTTTCGTTATTGCATGTGAAAGTTATGTTGAATACAATAATGATAAAAATTACAACAATATTAATTATTTAGTTCATTATAATAAATAGAAATACAGTCATTGGAACTGCCGATAGAAGTGAAAACTTATAACCCAGTATTTGAAAGTTTACTTTGGAAACTACGCGGGTGAGCCGGAGGGCGTGGCCATGAGGATGGTCATCTAGAAATGCGTTAGCATTTCTATATGACTAATGGGAAATGCTGACGCATTTCTGGATGGACAATAGCCATGGTCCCAAGCTTCTCCAAAGATTTCTTATCATTCCCGAGTGTGACGCTAGAATTCAATTCACAGCCCACGAAAATCAGTCTGTGGTGCGCCAAAAGAAGTTTTCACTACACAACAACAAATAATATCTGCAATTACTATAACCAAAGGTCGTATTTTATTCACAACTGCGATGAGAGGTAGACTGAGTTGTGCTGAATTGTTGTAATGGACGAGAACCACAACACTACTTTTAAAGTACTCCGGTTTCATTGCAGACAAGTTCGTGATTTTATTACGGGAACTAGCGCGAACGACCCTTCTGAGACTTGTTTATAGGTCTAACAACTTAACAAGCCTTATCCGGAGTTTAATTCGATAGGTTGCTTTAGGATGTGGTGAATAATTTTGGTGGATAGAGTTATTTGGAAGCTTTTGATATGAAATGTTTTTTTAAGTTGTTCTGTATTTTATAAGCATAAGAAAGGTGAAAGACCGATTTGATGATTAAGTTTTATTATACTTCTACTACTGTCCCGTATACTGTAAGTCATGTTCACCACCTTTAGTCCACGTTTGTAACTGATTTTTGATAACCAGATACGAATATGGATTTTTTTTCTTGCTTGATAACCAGTTACGAGAACGGAATGTACTTGCCGTTTTCGTAACCATGATTCATAACCAGCTACGAAAATTGATTTTTTTGTCTGTTTTCATAACTGGTTATTTTACAATAATATTTTATCCACTTTCGTAGCTGAGTTTCTTAACCTGGAAATATCAACTTTTTAAAACTTTCACCAGACGTGCGAATCGAAAAACTGTGCCACGAATGTTTCCAACAATGGCAAATTTTAAAATTGTATTTCAAAATCAAGCAGTTTTATTTCGTCGAGTTCTATAAACGTAGAATAAAATTCAATAAAAAAAATATCTATACCTAATGATGTAACATAACAAATTAACAGTTTTATGGCTTGCCTGTTGTTTGAAATATGGCGGTTAAGAGGCTTATGACACTTAGCTAAATTTCGTAGACTAAATCCAGAAGCAAATTTAAAAGCAAGATTAGTCGACTGAATTCACCAGCAATTTCTGAAAAAAGATCATCATCATTATCATCACGTACATACATAGGCCTCCCCCCTAGATTTCCACAACGAACGGTCCCACGCAACCTGCAACCAGCGGTTTTCAGTGACCTTTGTGAGGTCATTTGTCCATCTAGTGAATTCTAGTGGGAGGCCGTCCAACACTGCGTTTTCCGGTTCGTGGTCGCCACTCGAGAACCATTCTGCCCCAGAAAAATGATAGAAGCAAGTAATCCTCGATTCTGAATTTAGTATGATAGCTTTCTGAATGCTATTATATTTCACTGAATTCAGTAGCGACTAAATTTAGCCTAGCGTAATAAGCCGTTTAGCTTTCAAATTACGCTTTAAAAAGGACAACCATGAGCGATAACTTATCAATTAGTATACATTAGCTGACTTTGTAAACATTGTCTTCAATATATGTAAATATCAACTTTTCATAATATTAATGAGTTTACGTCAATGAACGATAGTTAAAATATTTGAATAATATGTACACATAAAAACGCACGTGATTGTATGGAACATTATAAGCATACATATCTATAATTTTACATGATTTCTTAAAATCAAAATAAAATAATTTTTATATTATGCTTTTAGTTGGATACTCAACACGGTGTCATTGACAAATCCATTAATTTATTTTGTAACTTTATATCCCTGAGCCTGTGAACCATTAAAAACCGTTCGTATCATATCGTTTATGTATTAAAAGAAATTAATACATTATGACCCAATAATCAAAGCCAAGTGTATATTTATTATTTTTGTAAATGTGTTACGTTTTAACTCTCAAACAAATAGCCCCACGATTCTAATGGCCTACAAGACATAAATCTTGTCCCGATGATACTTTCATTACTTATGTAGCATTATACAGAAAATATTATTTAGTATGCCAATGTCGTAAAAAACGTAATTTAAATAAATATGTTTACCGCGAAATTACGAACGCCATGCAGTGAAGACTCGTGTGGTGGGTGTAAAACTTTGTTAGTAATAGTCGAGGACAGCAATGTCTGCACTCCGCGTCAATCTCGTAATAGGTTGTGTCTGGCTGGTGGGTCTGGAACACAATATAGTCATAGCTTAGTTCTTCTTCTTCTTAGTTCTAGATCTAAGTATTCCTGCCTGCAAAATGTAATAAGTATTGTATTGTATAATAAAGCACAACTAAATACGTAATAAGATGTACGAGTATAAAGGCCGATTTACATCAGACGAGCAAATATGAGCATAGAATGAGCATTCGGCTCATTCTATCCCCACTGTATCAAATTTATTCAGTGTAAACAAACGTAGAGCATTCTTTTGTTGTTTTGTTTGCGTTCGCAAAGATTCTATGGAATGTATAATATGGAAAACGCTAAGAACGATCTTTCGTTTCGAAAGAATGCTCTTGTTTCAGCTCTAGCTCTATGTTCGTTCAGAAGATAATTTTACTAAAGCAATTGACAGATGTATATCTCGTGTAAGTATGTCTATACTATTATTTATAAGGAGGTTCTTATATAGAACTATATATAAGGCCAAAGGTGCGACAAAATGCCACAACCGCGTTGGGTCTACAATTGCATTTTTAAGGCTATGCGACATGCGACTCAGTTCACAGCGGTCAGTGCGCGGGAAAGAGTTTTTTGCTGGCCATTAAAATGCCAAAAAGTGTTAAGTAAGACACGTCCTTCCTTTGAAGTCATTGCGTGTAAGCCAAACTTTTGGACTTAGGTAGTTAAATCTAAGAGGTAAATCATATTACATTTCTGGGACGATCACAACAGTGCAGTGCACTGTCTACTGTGTCTAGGTAGTAATTTGAACTATTCAAATAACTGTGTATGCCACTATGACACTGTGTGGACATGTGTGCTATTTACTACCATGTGCCTTTGTACATGTTTTGCTCGTTACATTGTACGTTATAAAACGCCAAGTTTCATAAAAAGTAAATTAGACAACGCAAAAAATTGTGTTATTTCTTCATAACACAAATCATAACACAGCAAAAATAAGTCCTGAATTTATGAACTGATTTCTTTGAGACTAGAATTGACCGTGAAGCACAAAAACTTGTATACTTATTTCATTAAGTATTACGAAGCTAGATTAAGTTAGGGATTACTCTTCCAGTCTGGTGAATACCGCTACTTCTGCTTATGTAGAGAGCAACATTACCGGACCAGAATAATTTGTGTCGTGGGCAGGACTGGGGTCCTTTGTGCTGATGTAACATTAGGATTTGTTGATTTTCTCCGGATTTATGTTTTTCAGAAGCATCAGTAACGGAATTTAGTTAAAAAACCAAACTTTTTGAACAAAGTTTGATCCTTAATTTGAAAATAAACCATTTCAAATATAATATGTAATCAAAATTGCCGAATATTCAAAAATTATAAAGTGTATCAATAATTTATACAGTGAGCAAGTTACGGCTGTTCTAGTCGGGAGAACAGCGAATGCTAATCTGGAGGGCCTGGTTCGAATCCCAGGAACACCACTGTCTTTCCGGAGCCATGTGCAACTTAAACAAGGCGAAGGAAAACATCGTGAGGAAACCGACATGTATCTAGAATCTTTCAAGGTCATGTGTCATCCATCAACCCGCACTGGGCTAGTGTGGTGGATTATGGCCCTGACTCTCACCTTGCGAGAGAAGGCCCCAACTCCCAGCAGTGCTGGGAGGGAACGTTTAGAGGGCTGCTTATGAACTACGCTCGTCACACAGAGATGTAAAAAAAAAGATGATTTATCTGTATGCCCTGTAATTAATTTCTCTGAATGTTTTATGCAACTATCAACAATGCATTAAATATAAATAATATTGATTGATTGGCTTTTTAATGGTTTTTTTTTAGTTTCTTTAGTTACTTAAGTGTTAATCCGAGTAGATTAAAACCAGTGTCAAAATGTAATGGCTAATGGTTTGATCATATTGAGCTGTTTTTTTCAGGTAACCATCTCTAAAATCATCATCTTTTAAAAGTTCACATTTCGTCCACTTTATGACGCTCTAATTGGTTCGGTCCGTATCTACTTGTAGCGCTTTTACGCGCATTAAAAGATACCATTGGTGTAATATCCATTACATCAGATATCAGATATAGAAAAACAGAAAGATTCGTCATCAGTATGAAAGTTGTTATAGCCTGAAATAGCACTTACATAGACACAGATTCATCATATTTTTTGGGATTTAATGACTATATACTAAAAATATGTTGAAATATTTAAAGAATAGTTTTTTTAATGTAGGTACTGAAACAAAATCCCGGGTAAATACTAGTACAGAAAAGCCGTGGTGTTTCCAACGTTCGATTTCCCAGTCGTAAGATTGTCGGTTCGAACCCAGCCTGTATGTACTTCTGAATATTTTCCCAAGTGCAACTGTACGAGAAATATCAGCACTGAATTTGATAGTGAAACATCGTGACAAAATCAGCATGTTCTAGAAAAAACATCTTCCAAGGATATGCATGATCCGTCAATCCGCACTGTGCTTGCGTATTGGGTTATGGTCTTGAATTTCATTTTGTGAAAGAGAAAACCCGGAATTTCAGCAGTAAGAAAGTAGAGTGGGTTAACTTGTAGGTACTTACCACAAAATATCCCTTGAACATATTTTATTTATAGTACGGAGTGATACGACGAAAGAAACAAACGCGTGATGGGAAACAACACGACTGCTCATAACAACACAGTGCCACTCAGCTATTTGGGTAATAGAATCCATAACGCTACATAGCAATGTATAATAGCGCTCGTCACTCAGAGATATAAGATAAGATTTTTGTCTGAATTGTGTGTAATTTCTTTGGAAACATTGCCCTTCAAACCGGAATTCAATAATATTTTCACATTGCCACTTGGTGATAAAATAACTGCCAAAGGTATATAGTATTTCCCCTCAAGGATTCTGCAAACCTGAGTCCTGCCACTACATAAATTATCTATCTAGAACATTGACATATCTCTATTGAGATATCAAAGTTTTTAGGACTCTGTTTAATTCTTAGCCTCGCAGGGTCGGGCCATCCATTACATTACTACATTAGGCAGAGTACACATGTGCTCGATCCATTGCCCATGCTCGCATAATGTTGCCTGAAAGTTTCTATTATACCATTTACGTCGGGGATAATCGAATGCGACTGTCGACAGTCTGACCGCTGTAAAACGAGGGCAAATATACTATTTTACCCCAAAATGTAATGTAATATTTGGATTAAACTATCAACATAAACGCAAATCGTGAGTGATTCTATTATTGTGAAATATGGGTTTTTTAAAATAATAATCCCAGATAAGTCTGTCAGATCTGACTTTGCTGAGAGCTCTGCACTTCTATTTGTAAATAAATAAAATAAACAGCTCTTCTATGTAATAATTTTAATTTAAATGTAGATAAAATATTTATCACGAAATTTCAGAAACCACAAGTGCTAGGAGCATGAAATTTTGCATGAATTTTCCTTTTAGCACGTAGGCGCTCGCTAAGACGGGGTTTTGCGAAATTCGACCCTTAAGGGGTGAAACAAGGGATGGACGATTTTATGAAAATCCGACGTTTTCAAAGTTATTAGCATGAAATCTACTAAATCGATTTTAATGAAATTTGGTACACATATAGATTAGATCCCAAAAAACGACATAGGTCACTTTTCAGTACCGAAAAAAGGATTAAAGGGGTTGAAATGGAGAATTCAAGTTTATTTGGATGTTCGTATTTGTTGAAGATACTACTATAACACTTTGTAACTAGACACGAAGCAAAGTAAATAAAAGTTCGATCTAGCAGTTTTGTAATTTGGAATTTTTCAGGGATAAAATTGTGTTAGTAGTTAGGTATTTATGTTGTTTTGCGGTGATGATTATATTACGTGGGGAAATTTTCATTATAAAGTTAGTTGAATTTTATTTTAGCTGAAGCACTTTTATTTTATATATTCTCTGTTCAGTTGCTTAGAGTCTGCGCACAGTGTTTATTAAGTAAAGTTTTTGTAACGTAACTTCACCCCAAAATATTGAAGCAGAAAGATTCGGCCAAACCTAAACGAATACGGCTATGAAGTATTTTTTTAGCCGTATTTTTTTGTTCACTTTTGTAGGTTTACACTTGACCGCCATCTCGCCTGATGTTAAGCGACGATGCGGTCTGCGATGGAGCGTGTTTACCTAAAAAAACCGATGCACTCTCGATTTGAAGACACAAAGATTTTAACCATCGGGAAAACCCACTTAGGCAAATTATTCCACATTCTAGACGTTCTTATCACAAAAGTGGAGTCAAATCTCATCGTTCGTGCCTTTGGAACATCAACCATGAAACGATGTTGCTTTTTCGAGCTACGATCATTCCGATAGAAAAAACACAAGGTGATATTAGATCATGCAAATCAGTCGCACACTCTCCGAAGTGTGTCCGATAAAAAACCAATAGGCTAGCCATTATATCGCTCTAAATATCTTTTCTTGCAAAAAAAATAGCAACAGAATCTTAAAACCCAACTTTTAAAACTAACCAACCAAATTAAACAAAAGTTTGGTTTGTTGGTGTTAACAGTTAATTGGATATGGAGTAATATTAAGTTAGTTAGTTCTTAAGTTTGTCACTGTAATTATCTTGATTTGTTGTATCACAATAAAGAGTTTTCTATCTATCTATTTCTATTAATGTTTTTAAAATAACCTCTCAATCCTAATAATCAGTTCCGTAACTTGCCAGCTTTTTGTGAGCTAGCGAAATAATGCACGCTCTGGCATGACTCAAATAATGGTTTGAATTTGGTCACAAATATCCAAATATCTGGCCACCATAAAAATTTATATGAGGTTTTGTTTTGACCGCCATCTCGCTTAATGTAGGTAGGTATAACGACAATGACAGAGACGAGTGTTCTTACGCGGGAGAAACCGATTCACCCTAGACTTGAAGACAATCAGATTACATTCATCAGGGAGCAGGTATCCCCTTATACAACGTTTTCCACGGTTTGTTTTTATTACAAAAATGGTGCACTTCAAACGTCAACCATGAAACGAGGTTGCTTCTAGAGTATTTTCACAATGAACCAACACATGCCCATACAAAAATCCCTACAAAATTAAATTATGGCAAAGAAAATACTTACCACTTTCATGGACGCAAAGCGTCAAAAGCAAAAAGCAAAGAAAACGACGCGTCGTTGATTAAATGCCACCCCAACTTTGGTCGCTATGATCGCGTTGGTGTGTCCTTTCGCTTAAACTCATTTGCGAAGACTATGTCGTAACATTACCGCGTTAATTAGAAGCATGATTTTGCAAAGTATCCAACTGATTTATTATTCTACGTAACATAACATCCATTAGAATGAGCCCTAATGAAGGTTGATTGCAAAACCTTTAAGTCTTTTGACACGTAATTTGAATTGAGCGACATTGGATTATTTTATATTGGTTTTATTTGAAATTTTGGAATTAGTTTTGCCTCAGCTATAAGCTCCTTGATAATTAGTTTTGGTGAAAACTATTTTAGATAGTAGTAAAATTACATTTAAACTTTTTTCTTTTTGCAATTTTTTTATTGCTTGACCGCAAATTGTTCTCAAATTAAACACTATCTCATCTCTCAAGTTGGACCAATATACATAAAAATGCCAACTTTCGTGAATACGGATGTTTATTACTGTTTCAAGCTAAACATTCTGAAGGGATTTTTATGAAATTTGGTACATAAATAGTCTGTACACCTAAGTTACTTATTATCCCGATAAAATAACGGGAACAGGAACTACGAGTGTGAAACTAATGAACTAGTAGTTTTATAGAAAGCTCTTGTAAGATTTTCAATAAAAAAATCGAAACAAAATAAAGTAGCCAAGTGCGAGTTGGACTCGCCCATGAAGGGTTCCGTTCCAGCAAGTAACATAATATACATAGTACACATAGTTCTTGTAGTTCGTTGTAACTTTGATCGAAGTTTTAATAATAGTGTATTTATGACGTACTAAAAAAAAACTACTCATCAGATCGAGTTCAAACTAATTTTCGTTGGTAGTTTTCATGGTAATGTACATCATATATTTTTTTTTGTTTTTTCATTCTCTTACTTTAGAAGTTAAAGGGGGGGCGGGGGGACACACATTTTACCACTTTGGAAGCGTCTCTCGCGCAAGTTATTCAGTGTAGACAAAAATTATATTAGAAACCTCAACATCATTTTTTAAGGCCTATCGATAGACATCCCACACGTGTAGGTTTGATGAAAAAAAAAACTTTGAGCTTCAGTTCTCAGTATGGAGGGCACCCCTAATTTTTGTTTTTTTAAAAAACTTTTGTAAAAATCTTAATGCGGTTCACAGAATACATCTACTTACCAAGTTTCACCAGTGTAGTTCTCATAGTTTCGGCAAAAAGTGCCTGTGACATACGGACGGACAGACAGACAGACAGACAGACAGACAGACATGACGAATCTATAAGGGTTCCGTTTTTACGTTTTACGGAACCCTAAAAATCACATACCTTTCCGAGCGCTTGGTCGACACGATGCGTGACCAAAATACTGTCATTTTTGGCTCAACGAATAAGAATTGCCAATTAGCGTGGTAATGCCACCAGAATGCTTGGAAGACTTACATTCATTTTGATTATCTTTTGACCTTCATCGGTCTTTAGATAAATTAAACGTGTTTAATGTAAGTAGTTAGATATATATTATAGCGCTCGTCACCCGAAGATATAAGGTGTTTTACCTCTTAGCCCAGTAATTTCTCTGGAAATATTGCCCTTCAAACCGGAACACAGTAATGTGCACGCTTCTGCTTGGCGATAGAATAACTGGCAAAAGTGTGGTACTTCCCCAGGCGGACTCTGCAAAGAGCCCTACCACAACAAAATGAATCAAACTAGCTTTAACGCAAGTAGTTAAATAGATTGTAGTTCTCAGAGTAATTTAACGTAAAGTAAATATTGATTTGCGTAGCATGGGTACAATGATAGATAGAACGTTTACGAAAGTAATTCGTCGTACACTGCCTTTCGACATGCAAAACAAACAATAAATAAAAAACAACTGAATCTACATTACATCAACAAATAATTACACATTACAATACAAAACCAAAACACATATATTCAGCGTTTTTTATACGCTGTGCCCGTTGAAAAATCGCATACACAACGTGAAATCAAATCCCAATATACCTTCCATTCAGACAAGCTCACAAGCGCCGCCGCCGTTGCAATAGATTGTCAAAATGCATGAAAAATGGAGGCAATAGCGTACCACAGCAATTATTCACTGGCTTTTTGTCGCCTTTCAGTTCACCTTTTTACGGTATGAATGTTGGGTGTAAAGTGCAGCTCTTCTATCGGAGCTCGGCAGCGCGGGCTTAACGCAATTTACCGGTTTTTAGCCGGTTTGAGCCGGATCGCGAGTGACGCGCATTGTTCGCGCGTCGCCAAAGGAGTCTAGATATGAACCGGGGGAGCTGGATTAGTTCCTACCCTATTATCTGCAGGTGTGAACATCGAATGAATACTTTATTCTTTCCTTGAATTTATTAATTTCGATAGTCAACTGTTGTGATATTGAAAAAAAATTGGGAGTCATAGGAACTGCCGATGGAAGTGAAAACTTATAACTCAGAATTGGATAGCTTGCTTTGGAAACTACGCGGGTGAAGCCGGAGGCCGTGGCCATGCAATGGGAAATGCTGACGCATTTCTAGATGGCCAATGGCCATGGTCCCGAGTTTACCCGAAGATTTCTATCATTCCCGAGCGTGACGCTAGAATTCAATTCACAACCCACGAAAATCTGCCAATGGTGCACCAAAAAAAGTTTTTACTTGAACACATCAAGCTGTGGTGGCTTAGTAGCTGGAATGTCTTATTCAAAATCGTGGTATTGTAGGTTTGAATCTCGCCCGCACCTAAAATACTTTTCCAAGTATACTTGTATCAGTCCGTTAACACTACTGGCTTTAACGATGAAAGAAACCATCGTGAGAGTACTTGAAATATTACGATAGCTTGAAATATCATTAATACATTAATTAGAGTATTTTTTTTCTAAATAAAAAACTACTCATTCCACCAACATTGATTTATTCAATTGAACTACGCACAAATGAGTTACAATCTAACATACTTTTCACTTACACCCTACTCTTCCGAAACCGTGCCAAATTTGGGAATTAAAAGTATTCATTCCTTCCATGTATTTCTTTTAGTATGAACTCAAATCATGCTGAATTTCATTTTAAGCGAATCAATAGACGTGTGGTACATGATCGACATAGAGACATACAGACAGAAATACATAAAACAATTTATTGTAGTTTTGACATCACTATCGATCACAGACCCATCTCGGTTTTGCCCTGCATCAGCAAAATATTCGAGAAACTAGTTCTCAAGCAACTTTTGTCTTACTTTAATATTAATAACCTTTTACATAGTAACCAATTTGGATTTACAAAAGGACGTTCCACTACCGATGCAGGTATTGAACTAACTAATTATATATTGAAAGCCTGGGAAGACCATCATGACGTTCTAGGAGTATTTTGTGACTTATCAAAAGCTTTCGACTGTGTTCATCATGAAACTCTTTTGAAGAAACTGCAGTTCTATGGGGTATCGAAACCAGCTCTAAATTTTATTTCTTCATATCTTAAAGACCGTGTACAGATAGTCGATGTTGACGGTGTGCAATCAAATGAGTCGCCTATAAGAATGGGTGTACCACAAGGTTCCATACTTGGACCTTTCCTGTTTCTTATTTACATAAATGATCTACCTTTCATGATTAAGAAACATAAAAATATAGAAATAGTTATGTTCGCCGATGATACATCACTTCTATTCAAAGTGAAGAGAGGAATAAACGATTTCACAGAAATTAACGTAATTTTAGACATTGCGTACAAATGGTTTGATGCAAATAATCTAGTACTTAATCCAACTAAAACGAAATGTATAAAATTCTCACTCTGCAATGTAATGTGCGATAAACTTGATATAAGACTGAAAGATGAACTCATCGAACCTGTACAATCTACTCGATTTCTGGGTATTTCAGTAGATTCAAAGCTTCAATGGGGTCCTCACATAGAGACACTGGCTGACCGACTTAGTTCAGCTGCCCACGCTGTTCGTCAAATTAAAAAAATATCGGACGTCGCAACAGCTAGGCTTGTTTATTTTGGCTATTTTCATAGCATTATGTCCTACGCGATTTTATTATGGGGTTCAGCTGCGGACAGAAACTCAGTTTTCATATTGCAAAAGAGAGCAATCCGTGGTCTATATAATTTATCAGCTAGAGATTCAGTACGGGAGATTTTCAAAACTATAAACATATTAACAGTCGCTTCATTGTATATTTATGAATGTATAATGTATGTAAGAAAAAATCGAAGTCGACTGAAGAAACTAACTGATCTGAATCCAAAAGCGCACCATAAGCACAAAATTGTATTTCCTAAGTGCAGACTTCAGAAGACAAATAACTCTTTCAAATGTAATGGTATTCGCTTCTATAATGCAATCCCTGCACAAGTCGAAGGTCTTAATGAAACAAAGTTTAAAAATGAAATAAAAAGCTACCTATTGAGCAAGGCATATTATAATATAGATGACTTTGTTAAAGATAGTAACGTATGGAAGAGAACTGTGTTGAAACTAGAATCTTGTAATAAGGTAAAGTAATAGATTTATAAAACTTTTGATGGAACATTGTACTCATGTAGTATCTGTATACTGTATGTATTAATTATTTGTTATTTTGTCTTTGACAAAGCCTTTTTACAGCTGCATTTGATTGACGAGGCTCCTTTACAGCTTTATTCATTTTGACATTGTTATTTTATCTTATTATGTACACGGATTCTTATGCCTTTTTGTTAATGACGTTACCAAGTGTTCTTATGAATTTATGGTTCGAATAAATGAATTGAATTGAATTGAATTGAATGGAGTACTTTAGTTTGTTGCTCAATCATGTCGGAACGTTTGAACGGATCGTGTTGAATTTTAGGATATGATTAGATTCTAGTCTGGAATAACACATAGGCTTTATATACCGGGAAAATAATGGGAGATGGGAGCTAGAAGCGAAGCAGTGCTATTATTATAATGTAATAAATTTCAAAGTGTAAAGTTGATACTGTTTATGTAATACCGCGATATGAAACGCCCGAATAGTTCATAAATTACAATTTAATTCGCAACTACTCGGCACGAAAACAACATTATTTCCGAGGCAACTAACAACTGATAGATAATTTGCATATTTGGCCGTTCATTTTCTGATTTATCTAGTCCCCGGACTTGGAAGTTCGGTGCTTAAAATTCAGTCAGGTGCTTGGGAACTTTATGGTAGGGTTGCTAGATCTTCGATTTGCTGAACTTCTGTATTTACACATTCGTCGCTGTTTATCAGATACTATTAGACCGGTCTGTACTTCGCTTGGGGTTTCGGGTGTAAAAATATGTCGCCAAAAAATGGTAAAAACCGTCAGATTAGGTAAAATCTAACGCCGTCTGATTATAAACTAACCTAACCTTTTTTTTTTAAATAAAGAGTGATGAGACGACATGTGCCTGATGGTAAGTAAAATGCCTGCTAACAGCACATTGACACGCAGCTATTGGAACATGAAGAGTCCAAATCATTACCTAGCACTGCACTGCGCTCGACACCTAGAGATCTAAGATGTTATATCTCTAAGGCCTGTCATTACTCTGGCAACATTGCCCTTCAAACCGGACCACAGTAATGTTTGCACAATACTGATTGGCGGTAGAATAACTGGCAAAGGTGTGGTACTTCCAAGCGGACTCTGCCAGGAGTCCTACCACTACTAACCTAACCTACCGTAAAATTATAATCTCAAGCGGTAGAGCGTTCCAATCCGACCGGTCTTGACATATTCACGATGACACGTACCTATATGTATTTTTAATTGGGGTATTTTAGTCTTATCTTATATAAAATTCTCGTGTCACAGTGTTTGTTTCCTTACTCCTCCGAAACGGCTTTACTGATTTAAACCAAATTTTATATGCATATTCTGTAGGTATGAGAATCGGCTACTAGCTATTTTTCATACCCCTAAGTGACAAGGGTTGTTCACTAAGGCAAAACAACGTTTGCGGGGTCAGCTAGTAATATATAAGGCGTTATAGTAAGCGACACGACGATCAGCGCAGTCGAAAATGACACAAGCTGACCTAGAAAATATATTCACTCTCACCTTCAGAGAATACATGAGTGTATCTTTCAAAAAACTATGATGACAACAATGAATTTAAAGAATAATATATAATAATAATAAGGCTTTATAATAATGATATTTCTTTTTTTTTTACTTTCTTTCAAAGTGTGTTTTTCAGGCAACCCTGTTCCGCGAGGGGAGGGAAACCAAGCGAGGAATTAGTGGGTCCTACTTACAATCTCCGGCAGAGTTTGCGGCGCTGTAATCGGTTTAGGTCGGACTGACTTCGGAGAATGCCGTCAAATTGGGTTCAACTACTACAATCTTGAAGAGTTTAAAAAGCGTTTGCTAATTGCGTGGTTCGAGTTTTTGGAAGTTGGTACGATGTTTGAACCAGTTTCTGGAGTACTACAAATTTGAGGATGAACTAGTTCATTCTTGCTTAATTTTCAATTTTATCTTCATAAATGTATTAATATTTTGTGTGTGTTTTTAATTAGACTCCTCCAAAGCGACTGGACTCGTTTTCATATTTTTAAGCGAACTCCAAAATGGCTTAGATTTTTTTTCATGTGACTATTATGCATTATACGTCCATGGGGTCCGCTTGTTAGTCTATAATAAACTATTTCGTAAATAACGGTCTTATAGCGGGTATACAACAACGGTAATAACTGTTCTTGTCTATACTAATATTATAAAGAGGAAATATTTGTTTGTTTGTTTGTAATGAATAGGCTCCGAAACTACTGGACCGATTTCAAAAATTCTTTCACCTTTGGAAAGCTACATTATTCCCGAGTAACATAGGCTACGGCAGATGGCGCTGCAGTTGATATCTAGGTTATTATTCGAGCGAAGCCGGAGCGGGCCGCTAGTAAAAAATATTTAAGTAAATTTTAATGTAAAAAATGGAGTTGGAAAGTCGCGAGTTTATTTCGAAATTACGTTTTCGTAGAAAGAGAGTAGACGTCCAGGTGTCTATGTGTGCATATTTCAGACTGTGAATTTGCGAGACTGAGAATCTATGTTCAAACTTTCAACCCGATCCGTTCAGACGTTCTGACGTAACTGAGCAACAAACATCCAAACGTTCGCATTTAAAATATTAGTAGAATGATTCAATATTTGAAGAACATTGATAATAATTTGTACAAAAACATACTATGAGCCAAAAGGACTAATGTTTAAATGTTTTTCAATGTGATCCATATTTTATGAAATAGCTAAAGGTTACAGTAAAGTTAGTTGACCTCAGGTGGCCTTTAGCCTTTACTGCCTACAGAACTTTGGGCTAGATTTTATATAAACAACTATGAAGCAGATCAATCACACGCTAGCTTTCACACAAATTGATTCGGTTCATCGACTAAGAGCTACAACGCCTCAGACAGAAATATAAAAAGTCAAATTATGGATCAAATGTTCCCTCCGCTTCTTGTTTCCATCGATGATAGGCTTGTTCTTAACATCTGTCACACCAGATGTAAGGCGACGATGCGGTCTAAGATAAAGCAAACTGAAAAATCAAAATCACAATGGTTTTAAATAGTGCATTCGTTTACCCATAGAAAAGTTTTTTTAATTAAATAGAGTTATTAGAGTTACTATTGGCTCTACAATTACTCATTTTCATCATCTCAAACATTGCGTTTTATTTACCTATCCTTCATTATCAGTGCCCCGTGGTTTTACCCACGTTGTTCCCGTTTTTGCTATTTTTTTTCGATAAAATGTAGCCTATGTGTCATTCCAGACTATAATTTGGCTTTATTTAAAATTTCAAATCGATATGTCAGCTATTCCAGCCGTGATTGAGCAACAAACATCCAAACACAAACAGCCGTTCTCCTCAGTTTCACTCGCGTAGCTTCCGTTACCATTATTTTTTCGCGACAAAAAGAAGCCTGTGTAATTCTCCGTGTTTCAACGTGATTGAGCAACAAACATACAAACTTTGCCATTTAAAGCACCCCACGGTTTTACCCGCATAGTTCCTGTTCCCGTTACTTTGCTAGGATAAAAAGTTCTTATGTATGGCCTATGTTGTCTTCCAGACTATGATCTAACATGTTCCAAATTACAGCCCGAACCGTTCATGCGTTACGACGTGATCGGAGCAACAAACATCCATACATTGACATTTATAATATGAGTAGGAAGCTAGGAAGTAGGATAATGCTGTTTACCTACTATTTCGACTCTCATCACATAATTAAGTGTTTCAACTTAACTAACGTGCACCAGGACTGCAGAAGAGGTAAACTGCGCTATCATCGATCGGTGCACCGATTGGTCTGCGATCGCGTTGACACGAGCTCTCATTAGCTCGCCGCAGGAACTTCGATTGGAGAAACGCCAGCCCCTTACTATCCTAAGTCGAATTCAAGTTATAAAGGACAATGTCCATTTTTGACCGTACAAATTTTTTGTCGTGTAGACATATGAGTTATATATTAAAAAATCGGTCATTTTTTGTTGTACTCGTGTGCGAAGTTATATAACTTTCTAACATTGCAAAATAAAATAATTTTCATTTCTTTAAATTAAACCTACCATTTTCCAACAAGCTGACTTGCAATAACGAAACGGTACTTGCGTTTCGTTTTATTGATCCGCGTTAGATTGAGATTGAATATGGATGTTATGTATGTCAATTTCTTTCACAATGTCGTTTATTTACTACTTTAACATTTTTAAATAACGATAGATGTAATTACGGCGACAAAGAAACTATCATTGCTTTTTATAGCAGTGTAAACGAGGAAAAAGTTGGCACGCAGTTGTGAAACGAAACGTTTTCACCAAATCCAAACTGGTCAAACAAAGAGGTAAAACAATCTTTGTGGTCAAAGATTCATGTCAAATTGACAAATTGTCAAATCAAAAAAAGTAAACAAGCAAAATGAACTGTTTTCTTCATATATTTAGTTTTCTTCTTGTTTTCTAAGCGGTGTAATATTTATGCATTATTCACCACAACAAACTCCGATTACCAGTTCCAATGTTTCAATGTCGGATTTCAGTTAAACACAGTAAAATTATTCCGATTGTTCAAAAGAGATTCCTCCAGGAAGATAACATTTTTTGAGCTTCTTTGCGGTGCGTAGAAATAAGAAGAATATTATTAATTCCAAATCGGACATCAACAACAACTCAAGTTTTTGTGACGGAATTTATATTGGTTTTAACAAAACTGGGAATTATGTGATTCAGTGCTCCATATTACTTAGGTACATAATTGTGGTAATAATTACATAAAACCATATATGCTTGTGTTGTCTGATGGAAACCTTTGATGGTTCTGGACCTTCTAAGGCCACTATCTCGAATATCAAAATAATTAGATATTTATATCACAATAAGGATATTCCCTTCTGTGACAATATTTCTATGCAAATGCAGTGTTCATACGTATGGTAATCAGTTGGTAGTGAGCAGTACTATTATTCCTATTTATTCTGATAAGAAATATGTTTTGAAAGATAATACCATTTTTCTTTCTTTTCTTTTCTGTTCTAATCTGAAAGAAAACATCATTCTAATGTATTTGGAACAGTAAACATAACCTTACTTTTGGTTTAACTTTAACTCATTTTTGGTATTTGGGAAATAAAAAACACCAATAGCAGACGTTTTTAGAAGCATGAACAATCCTAATTAGACACTATTCATCTCTACGCACTTTCAGTATCAAAAAAAATGGTTGTCTGTAAAGTCGGTTTACTGACGATAGTTAAACGTGACAACGTCTTAAGAAATCAGTACGCTGATAGCGCGAGTAGTGATACCGCTCGACTCGGCGGCTGGCACCCTCAGCGCTCAGCTTCGTCCGCATGGCACGGAGGACGAACTAACGGTAACGTTACATGACGTCATGTTTTGCGGGCGTGCAGCCGGCTTCACCGAATTATAAGACGTTATCACGTCAAAAAGTTTGACAGGTTTTTCAATGTATGGGACGTGGGCATTATCCTTTCCTTGTTTCAGATATATTCCGTGACCTGCTAGAAAATTTCGGGTAGGTATCTGAGGCAAACTGAAAACTAGTCACAAAACTCTTCTATTGTTCGCCAACACGGAGGTGGAAACCAGGTTGGTGAGAGCCGGGGGAAGCAAAATGGATCCACATAATTATATTTTTTTTTACTAAAGATGTTTGAGGCAATATGCAATTTTTATATGTTGTATGCTTAATATAAAAAAAATAAGCCAGACAATTTAGTCGGGGGATTTAACATTGCCAGGCGCGTACAAATTGAAATGAATCCGATTCTTACCGAATTTCTAAGTTCATAATTCATAAGAGGAAGTTCTCAACTTAGTTGTTTTTATGTCATTTAAACTTGTATGTTTTGATCGATTAGTCAAAATAAAAAAAAACTTATCGATTAATTCTGATAACTTTTAATCACCTGGACTTACAGTCATCATAGTCAGATAACGTTTTTATTTACTCCTGGCTGGCTGTCAGTCCGTTTATTTGGACCACCCGTATTATTCCACTAAAGTGGGCTATTAGATTAATCAGAAAAATATTTTATGTACAGTTAAATCACTTTATTGGGTAAAATTTTCAAATTTTAAACTACAAAAATATTCATGAAAACAAAAGCAATAACAAAATCAAATTTACAACTGGTTTAATAAAAACTTCCCCACGCGCTGATGTCGTTCAAATATCCTCATAATGTTGAAAGAATAAATGTTATGATTAGTTTAAAATAATTTGTATGATAAATTGAATAGTTGGAATTTTTAAATGAATCCTGTTCGTTTATGTGTGCGTGTTAAAAGTATATGCTTTAGTGGTACGTTATTCAGTTCTAACATTGGAAGTGCAATTTTTGCAATCCCTGACCAGTGTTTTTTAGGGTTCCGTAAAACGTAAAAACGGAACCCTTATAGATTCGTCATGTCTGTCTGTCTGGCTGTCTGTCTGTCTGTCTGTCTGTCGGTCCGTATGTCACAGCCACTTTTTGCCGAAACTATGAGAACTACACTGTTGAAACTTGGTAAGTAGATGTATTCTGTGAACCGCATTCAGATTTCAACAGAAAAATTAAAAAAAAGAAAAATTAGGGTTGCCCCCCATACTGAGAACTGAAACTGATTTTTTTTTTCATCAAACCTACACGTGTGGGGTGTCTATCGATAGGTCTTCAAAAATGATATTGAGGTTTCTAAAATCATTTTCGTCTACACTGAATAATTTGCGCGAGAGACACTTCCAAAGTGGTAAAATGTGGGTCCCCCCCCTCTAACTTCTAAAGTAAGAGAATGAAAAATCTAAAAAAATATATGACGTACATTACCATGTAAACTACCAACGAAAATTAGTTTGAACTCGATCTGATGAACAGTTTTTTTTTAGTACGTCATAAATACACTATTATTGAAACTTCGATCAAGTTACAACGAACTACAAGAACTATGTGTACTATGTATATAATGTTACTTGCTGCAACGGAACCCTTCATGGGCGAGTCCAACTCACACTTGGCCACTTTATTTGCTAATGGTATGGGTTATGTCTTCTGAAATAAAAGAATTTTCAATTTATTGAATTTTGAAAATAACTATTTCTAGTTACACCTACATTGGTAGTGGCACCTTACTGCATTCAGCCAGTTAATTGTGGGTGCAGAAGTTGGCACTGCGGTGGCTTACCTCCGCGCGCTCGCAACTAAATAGACCGGCGTTCGGGGAAACTTTTATAAGACTTTATAATAACGTTTGGCAAACCCGGGCATTAATAGAACTGGGCAAATAAATTTATTGCTAACAGAATTGTAAATTGCAAATGTTGATATTTGTCGACATTTTAATGGATTTCAAAAAGGGAGGAGGTTATCAATTCGGTTGAATGTTTTTTATGTATGTTACGTGATAGCTCTGCGAATTGTTAATTTAATGGTTGTTTTTTGTTTAGTAGATCATAGATAAATAGTTGCATTTAATTTTTACCTTAATCGGTGGGGTGGTTTTTGAAATACCAATAAGTACCTAACTGAGTAGATTCAACAAAAAAATTGAAATTTAGTCGAGTATCTGACTGAATTTCATTTGAAATTGAAGACGGTTTTCGGAATTCACTCATCGTACAGCATCATCTAGTCTTATCCCATCACTGACTGAGTGATGAAGCCAGCCAGAAGAATGGTAATATTTGTAAGTATCGGAAGAAATCTTTGGCGAATTCCGAACGTCTCAAATCCTCCAGGCAACAAGGGCAATGCAGTGCTAGGCAGTGATGTTAGTGCCTTCGTGCTCCAATAGCTGTGGCACTGTGAAGTTATGGTTGGTAATGTTGCTTACCATTAGGTGCATTATTTTTCGACCTCGAAATTTCTTAGGTCGTCAGTTCAAAACTCATCATCAACATCATCATCGGTCTTTATTCGCTTACTGCTGGACAACGAATAAGCATACGAAGCCCACAGATGAGATTCGGCACCTTCTAAGGCAAGGAGAGGGTCAAGATCATCATCCACCATGCCGGCCCAGTACGGGTTGGTGGATGACACGTGACCTCGAAAGATTCCAGATACGACGTTTTCCTTCAGCGTTTTAAGTTAGCGGCATTACGCACATGATTTTGAAAAGACAGTGTTGCGCGTGGGATTTGAGCCTTGGGCTCTGAATCGGCAGTCGCCGTTCTCCCGACTAGGCCAGCCGTAGCTTACAGCTGGCCTCTCTTATAATACGCCACTCAGTAGGGTCCTCGGTCTTACGTTTCCAACGGCTACCAGACGTCTTTTGTTTACCTATAACGATAGGTAAACAAAAGACGTCTGGTAGCCGTCCGTCCGGTAAAAAGTCCGATAGACTATAATAAACTTTCCACAGCAGCAGATGTCTCAAAGTCCGAACAAACTGACGTTCGTTTTTGATTTTTTAAATATTAACATTAAGTTTATTCTATTTTTTGCAACCATCGCATGCAGACAGAAACTGCTTAGTTCTGATGTCGGTACGGTCAACTTATATTTATATAAAGCCCTAGTAGGGCAGTGCCGGTTCTTTGCTACTTTGTCACATAAATTTGGCAATTTTTTAACATATTTGTAATCAATGAAACAAGGTTTGTGGAAATATAGTCGTCAAATTTATCAATTTATCATTAATTGTTAGAAATTCAACACCTATCAGGTTTTATCGGGATAAAAGTAGCCTATGTGTCCTTCCAGACTATCTACACACACACTATATAAAAGTAATCTATCTGTGTTCCAAATTTCAGCCCAATCCGTTCACACGTTAGGACGTGATTGAGCAATAAACATTCAAACATTGACATTTATAATATTAGTAGGATAGTAGGCTGCTCTATTTATAACTCTCAGGATAAAACTGTGTTTTCGTCCTGTGTTGCAATACATACTTAAAAAGGATATTTCTACCAACTTTAACGATTAAGTCCGATGTTTTATTACGAAAATAAACGTGGCTGTGACACATGTTTAATTAATTAAACGGGTTATCCACGTGTGATATGGTTAGCCTATTTCAACTTAAGCTACAGCCATATTTTCTGGCCTTTTTCAGGGGTTCAAGCTACCGCTGTTATGAGGTGTATGACGTTGGTGGGCTTATTCCTGTTTTCCCCCTTAGAGATTCCCCCTTAGGGGGGAAAACTGAACCCTAATGTAAAGAAAGTCTATAAATTCCCCCTTTCATTTTGGTTTATTCCACTTTTCCCCCCCATTGTAATTGACAAAAAAACGAAGGTAAAAAAGCCAGTATAATTATTGATCTGTCTTTATTTTTTATAAATACACTCGACACATATTCATAAACAATATTAGTAGTGCCAATAACAATCAAAAATGTTAAGAAATCAAAGAATCTAGGAAGATTTTTAATGATGAGTACCTATCTTCTTCCAATCCTAATTTTTTATAAATACACTCAACACATATTCATAAAGAATATCAGTAGTGCCAATAACAAAAAATGTTAACAAATCAAAGTATCTAGATTTTTAATGATGAGTCCTCTTATAATATTAATAACAAACTATCTTAATTTTTCTAAAAAATGTCCAACTGTAATGTTTCCGCTGATTAATTCCATTTGTGTCTCGTGAATAAAGGCATCTGACTCGATACTTGCTTTTGTTCTATTCTTAAGAGTGCGCCTAAAGCCAGGAAAAAATCAGATTTCACCCGCGCGACGTGTTTCTTAATGTGATGTACATACACTGCAGGCACATTGAGACATTGTGGAGCAGAAACTTTTTCCTTTAGCTCGTAAATTTTTAAGGCCAACTGGTTTCTTTTGAAATCTGGTGTACAACTATGGGCAGTTTCTGGACGTCATCTGCCTAGAACAAAGTTAAAAATTCTATTAAATCATACTACTATATTAATAACTACTCTAATATGTAAGTCGCGTAACAATGTGAAATGAAATAAAGACAATGGTGTCGGATTTATTGGCCATCACTTGGTGAGTAGGGACATAAATCCGCTAGGGTAAACGATTTTGAGCTAACTACCAACACATACATAAGTAGGTATATAATTAAAATGAAGACTTACTAGCAAGTTGATTTGTCCACGACACTTAGTTTTCTTGCGATCCACACATTCCCACACTTCTGATCGATTTTTGTACCTTTTCTTAAAGCAATATTTATGCCCGGCACGTAAAATAATTTTACTTTTTTTTTATATATCAATTCAAAACTTGGTTTACCACTAGAAGTGGAAGCCATAGTATTTAAAAATTTTGCTATGCTCAAGACTTTGCTATGATGTGCTCGATAGCAGATCGATGCATTAACTGACTTAAAGTTAGAATAACTCAGACCTCATAATTCGCTTGCATTAGTTGCAAACAATAAGATAACAAAACTCTTTTGTTTAAGTGAATAAGTTCGTGGACGCACGTGTTTTATGATCTTGTTTACTTATAGTTGCGGTTTCGTTTCCAGGAAAAGGTCCACGAGATATAATACCAATAATACATACTATTCAATTAGTTATTTTTAAGCTATTGCATAGCTTTTATCGCGGGCTTTGAGCGCGGCGACCGAATCAAGAAATTCCGTAACGCCTGATATTCGCCTAAAGTCGTTTCAGTTCGGCAGACTTCGGCACGGTGTTTGATTCCAGTTTTTAAGAAGGGGGATTTATAGACCTATGATTTTAGATTCCAGTTTCCCCCCCTAAGGGGGATTAAGAAGGGGGATTTGTAGACCTATCATTTTATATTCCAGTTTCCCCCCCTAAGGGGGAATCTCTAAGGGGGAAAACAGGAATAAGCCCGTTGGTGACGCACCCCTTGTCTTTTCAGCATCTGCTAAGATTTCGTGGGTTATAATGAATTAACGCAAGAGCATAGAATAGATAATACAGATAGAACGGACACTCCCCACCCCCCGCCAGTTTCAAGCTTCCTACCCCGCAAGAACGCGAGAAGCACTCAGCGACACGACATAGATGACACGCACACATGCGTAAATGCGTTCGAACGACATATGCGAGATGTGTGAGTGTAGGTATGTCAACTGCACCGTCTGTATAGATTTTAGGCCGAGTGTCCGGGGTGTGGCAAGAGTATCATATTTTAAATACTAGGCAAACATAAATAAGAAAGTTTATTTTGAGGTCCGCTAGAGGTGTTCTAATTTTCAAAATGTTTGCTAGCATTTACCCGTCGTTAACAAAACCTAAATGGTTGGGTTTGCATCTGCATATCCTCCTCATCCTCAACTCTCTCTTTCCATCTTATGGTTGCCTGGAAGCTTTTAGTAGTAAGGTCGCCAATTGCTACTTTATTTTGTTTTTTTTTATAAGTAACTTTTGTTTAATTTTTCAATTAAGTGCAATAAAGAGTTAAACGATCTATCATATCAAACCTTATTTTCGTAGTCGTTACAGAATTAAAAACATGCCATTTTTAGATTTTTAAAGTATATTTATACTTGTTACCATGTCAGAGTGTGTCAATGTTTATTTTATTCCGTCAAATACTTTTCGCAATATAAAAGGGTTGCAAAATTAACCCCTGTTCAGTCTTAAAGCAAACAACATTACCGTTCTTTCGGTTGAAATTTCGACATTTTGGACCTTTGAAAGTCACAGGAGCATGACGTGATTAATTCTGTTGAGTGGGGTTGTTTCGGCCCCACGTTATAGGTGGCCCTTAGGCCTTGGCCAGAGTGAAGGCCTACTGCCGTAAATGCGATGGATGTATGTATGTATGTACTTCAAACTTCGGCAAAGCTTCACGTCATCGTGTGGTCTCGACACCAACAGTACAGTAAATCACTAATAATAAAAATAGATGAAAAACATTTGTTTAAACACAAATTAAAAGTGTTTTTTCTAGAAAAGGCATAGGTATTATTCTATCAAGGACTATTTAAGTGATACATTCTAATGCTTTTAATTATGCTTTTCGTAATATCCTAAATAATCTTAGTCTTTTAATAACAGATTTTGAAACAGACATTTGTAATGTGGCAAAAAATACAATTCTATATTTATTATTATTTTTTAGTTCTGACAATAATTTTATGTAAATTTGACTTGATGTTCTGCTTGACTTGTTCTCTATTCCGTGTTATAAATTGTCATTATTTTTTTCAACATTGTAGAAACTACGTGGTATTGTGAATGTCATTGTTAAATTGTTCACTACAAAACTAACATTTGCATGCCGTAGTTAAGGCTAAATATGGCGACCTAAAATTACTGTACCGATATCTATATTATGTAACCATATTATGCAATAAAGAATTATCATTATCAAATAATTTAGAAACGCACTATTGTTTGGCAAACTTTTTTTATTTCAATTTTATTCATCAACAATCAACAACAGCCCACTAAACGTTCCCACTGCTGGGACTCGGGGCCTTCTCTCGCAAGGAGAGAGTTTAGACCATAATCCACCACGCTGGCCCAGTGCGGGTTGGCGGATGACACATGACTTCGAAAGATTCTAGGTACATGTCGGTTTCCTCGCGATGTTTTCCTTCACCGTTTTAAGTTAGCGGCATTACGCACATGACTTTGTAAAGACAGTGGTGCGTGTGGGGTTTGAACCCGGGGTCTCCGGATCGGCAGCCGCCGTTCTCCCGACTAGACCAGCCGTAACTTTAATTTTATTCATGCATTTGAATTAATATGTACCTATAATAGTTATTTTTTTACTGAGTTTTTATGTGCTATTCTTTTAATTTGGAATTTATCTGTTTCATGATTTTATTGTTGTACACTAGTAACAGCCTGCGGTTTTACCCGCGTAAATACCGTTCTCGCTATTTTCCCGCGATAAAAAGTAGCTAACCCGATATAATAAGTATGTTATCCCGATGCGTTCGAACATTTCTACGTGATTGAACAAGAAACATCAAAATTTTTACATATATAAAATTAGTAGTACTTCATCAGTTGTTCATACAAATTAAGTACTAACAAACTAAAGTAACAACAATATACTGAATGCAGTGTCTATTGTAATTTATTTGAAAAGTTTGTGAGAATAGACGTCTTAGAGAGGGTTCACACGGCGCGGCTGCCAACCGCGCCCGCGCGCGTGCGCGGCAGTTTTCCATATAAAATTGAATTCAAAACACACGACACGGTTTACGGCTGCGGCAGCCACGCGGCGGCCGCGTGGCTGCGCGTGATTCTTGCGCAGTAGCTTTCCGGAGCAGAAACCGCGAAAAGCTGCGGTCTCGTGAGTATTGAAACAAAACCGTCGCGCGGCGCGGCGCCGCGCCCGCGCGTGGGCGCCAGACGCGCCGTGTGAACCGGCTCTTTAGGTGTTCTTTCAAAAACTACTGAGATTAAAATTGGAACAAACTTTTCAAGAATAGAGTACGAGTACGTGTATTACTGTACGATACGCAGTGTATTAAAGTAGGTGCGCAGTGTAATTAGTAATGTTATATTATTATAAGCCTGATATGTCCTAATGTTGGGCAAAGGCCTCCCTACCCTCTTTCCATTTGTCTCTATCCCAGTGCTATGTCGTACCAGTTTCGCTGATATTGGCCCAGGTCGTCCCGCCAACGCTTTTTAGGTCTGCCGCAACGTCGTTTCTGGTTTGGATTCCACTGAGTTGTGGTTTTAGCCCAAAGATCATATATATATATGTTGTGGTGAAGGCTGATAATAATATCTTCTCTTAATTTTAAGCACGAACTCTTATTTTTGTAATAAAATAATGATCTCTGATGTATCTCTGAAAATATACCCTAAATCTTACACTGCTGAATAGCCGAAAAATATAAATCTCACCAGGGCTGCACTCTGTATGAAGCCTTACACATGGTCCTTATGGACCGTTGTGACCCCTGAGCCCTTAATTGAATCCTCCTGTTGCGGCCCTGGGATTATTAAGACATAATTAGGTGAATCGTATGAGCCTGATAGGTGTTGAATTTCTAACAATTCATGATAAATTGATAAATTTGACGACCATATTTCCACAAACCTTGTTTTATTGTTTACATAGGTAGGTAATAACCTCGCTACTTAACATAATTTTATTTATTGGAAAATTACAAATATGTTATAAAATTGCCTGATTTATGTGACAAAGTAGCAAAGAACCGGCACTGCCCTACTAGGGCTTAATATAAATATAAGTTGACCGTACCGACATCAGAACTACGAGAATATTTACATAGTTTCTGTCTACATGCGATGGTTGCAAAAAATATTATATTACAATAACGATAAATTATCCCACTTTTACTATAAATATCAAAGTCGATGTTTGTTGCTCAATCACGTCAGAAACGACTGGACGGAAAGGATTAAAAGTTATAAAACTGTTAAATTATTATAGTTTGGAATATCACATAGGCTACTTTTTATCGCAAAAAATAACAGGGACAGGAACTACGCAGTAAATCCACATAATGCAGCTAGTTCATAAAAATTGTCAATTATTCTGCTTAACGGTTTTGGGTGAGAAACATCCAAAAACATCTATTATTATTCTCTCTACATTTACCAACACCTACGTAAACAGAGATGGTACAATTAGTTTTCCGCCCACAGTTGAGATTAAATTATAAACCAAAATATCAGTGGTCGTCATCATAACCGTCCGATCTGATTAATTAATATTATAGTCAACGTTTGGTGGGCGTTTAATTCCAAATAAATAGCAGGAAAACAGGAAGCTTTTCAAAATTACAAAAGCGATGAATATAAGATTCCAAGGAAATTCTTCGTAAAGTGGAATGCGGCGGTGTATTGAATTTCGTTGAGGTAATTTAAGAGAGCTCCGTTTTTTTCTTCCACACTCTTATCTCCGGGAACATACTCTATCTTGGTATGATGGTATCAATCTAGGCCTGATATATTAAGTACCTGTCAGAGAAGGATAGATCATCTAGAATTCTCTACATCATCTGTTATGTAACTAAATTAAAACTCTGAGGTACTTACACCCATATGGAAGGAATAATTTTAGAGTTATACTTCAATTAGATTTTTGCCTAAATAAATCCAGAAATTATACATAAATGTACATAATTTAAGCCGCTATGACACAACACAAACGTACTTACACTATTATTCATACAAACATATTATTGACACCTTACAGCGTACACATTTAACTACTGATCATTTGTTTTTTTTGAAAGGCAACTCTTCTACAAAGATAAAAGTTAATCATTTATTGTTATTAGTCTCCCTAAAACTCAAAAACGGCTAAACCGATTAGGCTAATTTTATTTTTTTCTGAGTATTTGTAGACGTTAGGAAAAGATTTAATCAGAGAAAATTTAATAAAAATGCAAGAATTTATTTTTTTTTGTCTCACCAAATATTCAGCTCAGATTTTTTTATTGGAAATACGAAGAATTCCAGGTTGATCAATACATTATTATGATTATAGAAGAACCGATATGTTTTCAAATGGTTTAATGAATTACATTTAAAAGGTTTTTAAAAAGGCACAGAATTTGCAAGAAAGTAATATTTTGATATGCGTTTTTTTTTCAATCCCTTTCTAGGATTGTAAAAACAATTTTAATGTATTTCGTATATTAACTACATAGACATGGTTTACCACAAGAATCGTGAAACTTCTCCAGAGCATTTTAGAGCTTTTGAAATCTGAAAATGTATGTTAATAAAATAAAAGCTTAAGCTCATAAATTGTGAAAATAAATTAATATCTTAATATTATTTTTTTTATTTTAGTACCTAAACAAAATAAGTTTTACTATAGAAAGATCACGAGATCACTTCAGTACAATAGAAATTGTAACCACGACAACACTATCCAATAAGTGCTTATTTCAAAAATGCGAAATAGAAATGTTGTACAAAATGTTTGCAACCTCTGCTCTCACTGCGCTTCTAGCTTATAAAATTATATTCGACTCAGCAGATGTACCTACACCTTACCTTGTAACTACGTGCAATTTTATAGATTGAGTTGGCAATCCTACCCATGTGTCTCCAATCTCCAACGTTCAATATAATAATTTTATGTGAACCTAATATCTACGATAGCTTTACTCCATTGTGCCATTCTCCTGGCGGCTTATCATAAAAAGCGCTAAGTCTGCAAGTTTTCAGAGACACAGGGCAAGAGTTAAATCATCTTGAAACATTTCACAATTATATAAATACTAGCAGTGCCCCGCGTCTAACCGCCGTTGTTCTTGTTCCCGCTATTTTTCCGGGATAAAATAAATATAGCCTATGTGTCTTTCCAGACTATAATCCACCTGTGTTCCATTTTTCAACCCAATCCATATGTAACGACGTGATTATGATTAAACAACAAATATCCAAACATAGACATTTATTATATTTATAGGATACTGTAAATCGTCTATCTGACTCCCATAATACAAGCTTTGCTTAGTTTGGGGCTAATAATTATTATGTGAGGAATGTCAAAAAATATTGTTTTATTTTTAGATCCGTTAAGCAACAAACAACCAAAATTTTTTTAACTTTCACATTTATAATACCAACAGATTTGTAGCATGACACATAATAAATATTATTATGTTCCAGGGGTGTTAAAGAGCTCCGTAACCGTAACCGAAATAATTGGATTGTATGTATACGGTTACTAGTCTAGTCAACAAGTTCAAAAACGTGCAAAATAGACATAAAGCTCCTAGAAACAAACCTTCTTTCTGTATTAGCTGACTCAGTATGTGGCTAAACGGAGCTGTAGAAAAAAGTGCCGATCAACATTTATTTAAATAAAACTCATATCTCTCTCCAGCAATTTAATTGGACATGTATAAATTGTAACCGAAATCGTCATTTACGATCCCAGATAAAACAAAAACTGTGTCCCTGTAAAATCGTTGTCAAATTGCGTAAAATATGGGTCGCGATATATCTCTATTTGCATTTTATGAAGAATGTTTATAGCCGCTGGCCGCAAGCCGGTAATCCGGTCTTCTGCATATTTATTAACTAACAGATACCTGAGGGTTTGTCTGCTTTCTTGTATGTGTAATCTAATTTATATAGCTAAGTGTAACATTGTGTTAGTATGACTCATCGAAGAGTCTGCTAAGGGAAATGTACTTTAGACATTTATTTGATCACTAAGTAGCATGTGTTAGTAATCAACTCACTTTACCGATATATGCCTGACCGGCCATATGTGGCCGCGACCTTACCGCTACTTTAGACCTCATGACCTCGCGTGACGTCGCATCGTTCGCGCGGCGCCCGCGCCGTTTGTCCCCGACGAATTAAGTCCAAGTTCCGAGTCCCAGTGGTGACCCCACTACTGGGACTACTACTATCTTCACCATTGGACCCCACTTCTATCTTCACCATTGGCTTTAGCAATGAAGGGAAACATCGTGAACAAACCAACATGTTCCAGATACTTGTTGGAAACATGTGTCATTGCCAAACCGCGCTTCCCGAGCGAGTGGGTTACGGCCTTGACTCTCTCGTTTTGCGAAAAGGCTCCGATTGACACATGGTACACAAAAGAGGCTGCAAATAATGCTTAAACTATAAGATCAGTAACTCTCAAAGTCACAGATTATGAGTAGCAAACACACATTCTCAGTCTATGCCCTTTCATGTAACATTAAATGTAAAAATCTGTCTTTCCACAATATTACATTTTCATTTAGGCACAACCGGTTTAATCCGGTCCCTACATATTTATGAATTACCTAGAGCATGTTCTAAATCCTAGCGTAATGTGGGGTCAGGGCGAGGGTCAGTCCAGGCTGTGCCGTGTCGCGTGTGACTCGATTAGCGGCTAGGCCCCCGGCTGACAGCCCGTCCGATAGCGAGACGAGAGACGAGGGTCGATTGACAGACGGGACACTGCATACAGAGTGTCAGATTTTTTAAGTTATTTAAGTTTAACGTTAAGTATTTTTTACGGTGCAAGCACACATCGACAGCCATAAAATATCGTTTTAATTGATGCATAGACTAATTTATAATCCCCTGTGAGGTGATCTTATCCTCTGGCCATCCGGCATACTTCCGTTTCGGTAGTACCTATCAAAAAATATTTACGAGCAATAATAATAAATAATTATTGGTGGACAATTCAACACCATCTGACCCTCAGCAATACCTCAGGTTGTATTTTGCCTTCAAAACAAGTTGTTAAAAACGCAAGTTTTAATTTCTTTCATTTCTAACCGACGTCCAAAAAAGAACAAAATTCATCAGCTCGATTAACTTGTGTTTTTTGTATGTGTGTTACGCGATAGATTCGCAAATCGTCAGTCGATGTTGATTGGTCTTTTTAGTTTCATTTGGTAGATCATAGTTCAGAAGTTTTTAAATTATCAACAAAAAACTAATATTTGCTTACCTTTATGTGGAGGTAAACGTTATCATAGAAATAGAAATTATAAAATATTTTCGACTATCTGAGTTTAATTTTAAATTGGAGTCGGTTTTTGTTTTTTTGACTACAATTTAATTATTATTACGACCACCGTTTTTGTCACCTTTCTCTACAGTCTCTCTCTCTCTCTATCCATCTACAGTTAGTCTCTGTTGCAAAAGTTCACCAACAGTGACTTTTTTTAACGCACTTATATTATCTTGATACCATATACCAACCAATACATACATTTTGGTTTGAAAATATGTACACTATCAAGGACCCATAACATTATAATGTAATAGTACAATTAATAATTAATCATGGACATGGCCATGGTCCCGAGTTTACCCAAAGATTTCTTTCGTTCCGGCACGTGATGTTTGAGGTCCATTCACGAAAAATCACCTGGGGTGCGCCAAAAGAAGTTTTCACTTCAAAAATATTTGAGTGTGTGAGTCTGTCTTAAATCCTGTATGCCCTGAAATAGTATATACAGAATCGAGTCGATCAGATGGCGACCATTCCGTGTCGGACTGGAATTCAGCCGTGCACGGATGCAGGCATCGAGACGCGAAATAGTGGATCTTTATTTCTGATCTTTATTACACAATTTCCGACCTGCGCCAGAACTAGTTAGGGTTTTTGCTCTAACTGGCTTTATTTATAGCCGTACGTAGTTTTTGTCTAGGAAACAGAATTAGATTTAAGGTAAAACAAAACTGTACTGTTTAATTAAGATTGCTAGTTTTCGTAATAGAAAACAGAACATGATTGTGTGTATTGATAGTTATTATGCACAAATACTGCTATGATCTCATTTTATCTAGCGATTTTCTGGAAGAAATCGCTTTTAGTGACAAGGTCCCTAATTGTTATTTTGTATTGTTTTATTTAAAAAAATAAAAGTCTTTGTCATAAATACAAATAAAATTGAAACATACGGTAATACACGTCACGCACAGAGTCATAAACTAAAATAGCCCTGAATCGTTCCTGGTGCAAATGTGCCCAATACAATGACTCCGTTGCTTCGGTGGTTTTATTTAAAGTAAATTTTATTTATTTTGGATTGAGTGCAATAAAGAGTTAATAATTATATCTAACTAGCGGCCCATTCCGGCTGCGCTCGGATATTGTTATTTAAAGACTATTAATCGAAATAAAAAGTATCCTATCTCTCTAGTTGGACCAGACTGCTCACTTTGTGCCAATTTAATTTAAAATCGGTTAAGTAGTTTAGGAATCCATCGCAGACAAACATCGTGACAGGAGATTTATATATAACTAGCGGCCCATTCCGGCTGCGCTCGGATATTGTCATTTATAAACTATTAATCGAAATAAAAACTATCCTATCTCTCAAGTTGGACCAAACAGCTTACGGTGTGCCAATTTAATTTAAAATCGATTAAGTAGTTTAGGAATCCATCGCGGACAAACATCGTGACAGGAGATTTATATATATTAAGATTATAATTATATAAGAAGATAATCTTGCAATATACCTATGCTACATGACAAATACATAATTTTGACCCAATTTGGTTCGATTCAGTTCGATTCGTATTGTACCTACCAGCAGTTGATGGGATGAGAAAAATATACTTTTGATGTCAAACAAGCGCCTTCTCACAAAAGATCCACGCAGCTATTTGAACATGACGACTCGAAATCACTACGTGCACTGGGTTTGTTACCCTGAGATAAATGATGCATCTCATTACCCAATCATTTCTATGATGACGTAATTTCATTCACGTCAGGAATAGAATAACTTGCAACGGTATTTTTCCAAGAGGAGTCTGCACACATTTCTGCCACTACTTTATTTACTACGAATATATATGGGCGAATGGTTTGTTCCACAATAAAACAGATCCCAGTAGCAGCACGTCCAATTTGAAATATTACACTTGCATCGTATAGCCCAATGCATGTAAAAGGATCTTACAAAATCAGCAGCGGGTGAAACCATGAATCATAGTCAGTATGGTATATCCGTTGAAAGAGTACATACAAGTAATAAGTGTGTATAAAATTTAAATCATGTTAAACGTTTTTGGTAAGTAGAGAATACAACAAGTATACCACATTAGGTACAATGATTTCAAATTTTAGATTGCAAATATGTTTGCAAGTGAAGCAAATACCCATTATGTCCCAAAAATTTCTACCGCAGCTAACAAAAGAGGTGATAACTCGAAACCGATTAAACGTAGCTAAGCAAAATCTTCAGACATATCACCTTTCAAACAAAAATTAAAATCGGTTCATCTGTTCGGGGGCTACGATGTCACAAACAGACACACACAGCCAAACAAATCAAACTTATAACTTATAACCCGTCGTTTTTGCATCGGAGGTCAAAAAAACTTAAATCCAAAGTTCAATAAATTTAGGATAATTTGTTTTCCGAATGTCTGTGTCAGATTTATTTGTTTTGACCTACTTACCTAATTAAGCTGCAAACGGGTTTTCTTGGGGAAAAAAACCTTTTAAATGAGAACACAAAGCTACATTCCAGCCCTGCGTAAGCGGAATTCCTCACTCGATACCAACTTCCGAGTGAAAACGATGCACATTGCCTTCTTCGATGGGCAACAAATGCGATTTTTGTTTTTGAAATGAAAAACGATAAGGTCGCCAATTTCTATTTTCTTTTTGGGTATTTAATTTAATTTATTACAATAAAGAGTTTAATCTCTCTATCTGTCACCGTACAATCGTCAACAGCGTTGAAAGTACCACACCTTTGCCAAATATTCTACCGCCAAGCAGTAATGTGCAAACATTACTGTGTTCCGGTTTGAAGGGCAATGATTCCAGAGAAATTACAGGGCTTAGAGACATGATACCTTAGATTTCTGGGTGACGAGCGCAGTGCAGTGCTAGGTAATGATTTGGACTATCATGTTCCAATAGCTGCGTGTTACTGTGCTGTTATGTGGCAGGCATGTTGCTTACCATCAGGCACATGACCTGCTCGTCTCGTCACTCTATACTATAAAAAAAAAAGTTTGTTATATAACGTCGTTAGGTTATAATTTGTCGGTTTTCGCAAATGTGTGGTGACATATCTATCTAATGTAGAAAATCTGATGCTACATGTTGATGACCCTATGTTGCGAAGTTTACTCACCTAAACATTCCCAAAAGAACTCAATGCTTACGCCAGCAAAAAAACTATCAAAATGTTTGAGAAAAAACTGTCAAGACTCAAAACTGTACAGCAATTGTGTGTACTTAACTGTATCTACAGAATTTGTGATTTCAAAAGAGCGCAAAGCGATAAAATTGTGCCGAAAGTTTTGGTAAATTAATTAATAGTTGCACATGTGTCTAGGAGCTTTATTATTATTATTATTTATTATAAACACTATTTAACACGTTTTTTGAACTTATTGACTTATTGACTATAAGTCCGCCACACGTCAAGGTTGTGTGTCCGACATTTGAGTTCTCGGCAATCGCAGAAAAGAACCTGTTACCTGCACCTCTGTGCTGAAAACGCAAAAAATACCCCTTTTGTGTACCTTCCGCTTAACGCACTGCGAAGCAGTGATCTATCTGAGGTTTTTTCCCACAATTTTATGTAAAAAAATGTTTTTAAAACGAAATTCCTTACGGCAGGCATGGTGATGGGAATTTTGGTGAGCGACTGAACTGAAAAAATGTGAGACAAAAACCGGAAGAAAAATATACAACGGACGTGACGCGTACAAACTGCCCGTGACCAGTGTAAATGGTTGCTTCAATATGATCCGAAGGAACTTCGTTCCTACCTGGTACCCCATGACACTAAGTATATCTTTTTCATTTATTTCTTTATCGTATGTATACAATGACGGGACACGCCTGCCCATAATAGCACAGTGCAACGTAGCTACTGAATCATGAAAATTCTAAATTACTGCGCTCGGCGCTCAGATGTGTAATATGTTTTATAACACATTTGCTCGTAAAGGGTTTCCTATTTGGTCTACAATTTCTGTATCGTAATGTATCTGATTACGTACTTGTATGGTAATGTATAATGTAAAACGCACGGTTTCAAAATGATCCGTCTAAAAAATCTTAGTAAAGAGTTTTTATGTCAGAAAAGTGGTCAACATTTTAGGAATAAAATTAACTTTGAGAGATAAAATATAAAAAAGGATTATTTAATTCGCTAATTTAATTAATTTTGACCATAAATTACAACAATTTATCACAAAACACAAAAATAGTAATTTACTTTATTACTAATGGCATACTGGCTAGTTCTGTGCCGTTGCTTAAAAAAGGCGCCGATGCGCGCGCATTGCTAATCTGTGAACAAGTAAATATTATTCCGCGCCATTTTTTTCCCTGTATTGTTTTTATTTGAAAATGTAGTCCGAGTTTTATATATTTCCTCGCAAATATGTTATAAAACGTCGTATGACATACGTGCGCTTTGACAATTACAGCCTCTGCTAATTATAGCATTAACGCCTCGGCTGTAATTATCAACTTAGCGCACTTAAATGGTAATGTACTATTATCTCTATCTATGTCCTGCAATTTCTCTGGAAACATTACCCTACAAACCAAAACACAATATCGACGGTGCGTTGCCCCAGAGATGGGCCTGAAAACGGACAGGCCATAGCAAAATTGCGGTAGAATGCGAAAGTTCCCGGGATCTCGCCGTATGCAGCAAAGGCGAAATCCTATTGGGGTTTTACTCGTAGTTGGTAAGGGCACTAACCGTAGTGTCGAGTCCGATATAATCTAGTAAGATTAGGGCCAGTAGGCCCCTTAGGCAAAAGGGTGTGTTTAAATGCATTTTTCCAAGTAACACAAAAAAATGGTGACTGTACTTATATACGCACACAAGAAGTTTAATGTTTAAGTTTATAATACTTCTTGTCTTTATTCCTTGTGCTAAGTCTTAGCTTCAACCATATAATAGACTAGCTGAACGCGCGCGCGTTGCTACGTCATCTATCGAAAATTGGTCGTACCAATTCAAATTTTGAACGAACTCGGTTACTTAGGTTCTAATGACGCAACCTTTAAAATATGACATATATGCTGTCACGCAACGAAAGCTCTCAAAAAGCAATATTTTTTCCCGTTTTTGTTACATTTTTCACTCATGCTCGGCTCCTGTTGGTAGTAGCGTAATGTTAAATAGCCTATAGCCTTCCTCGATTAATGGACTATCCTACATAGAAAGAATCTTTCAATTTGGACCAGTAGTTCCAGAGATCCTTGCGTTCAAACAAACAAACAAACTCTTCAGCTTTATAATATTAGTATAGATAATCAACGCAAAAAATATTAACCTGAAGTTAATTACAACATTCACTTAAACGTCTAGCTAACTTCAGGATGTCGGTTTTTCGTGATGGTGTGCGCGCGCACCAATCTCATCAATTTACCCTAGCGTGCTAAAGCAGTATAACTTCCAAACAGACTGAGAAACCTCCTGACAAAACACTCTGTGCCAAAGGTTAACACCGCTGCGGCCATCTACCGAAACCCTTTTATTATTGTAATATTACTGTCATCAGCCCAAATTCCCCTCTACTACGAGGTCTCTTTTCCCTCTAAATAAGTACATACTCAAAAGAAATCTTTACAAGCATTTTGTGTATATACCTATGTATATTTGTTTCGGCACATTATTGTGGTAAACTCATGTTTTCATCCCAGCATAGTCGATTAAATCCTACCAATATTGTAGGTAAATGACAATGTTTGGATATTCTGCTGTTTGGATGTTTGATGCTCAATCACGGTGGAACAAACGAAGGGTACAGAAATCTACTTTTTATCCCGGGAACATATACGCTTCGTCGAGTTCAACGATATAAATATGTGTATGTGGATCTACTGACATTTTTTCGGAATTTAAGTGGTCAGTCTGACGAACATAACGCAGTATCTTTCCTTGTTTAGTCCAGGTTAGCAAAACTAATGATCTAATGAATCTGTAACTTTTTTACGAAATCCAGAGTTCAAGATGGCAAACATAATACACTGCCAGACACTGCGAACTACTAGTTATTTGAACTACCTACATGTTCAAAATACTACACGGCACTGGCCGATTACGAGCTTATTGCTTCCCAACAGGCGTGTGACCTCTTCATATAAACATCCTACTATTGAGACTCAACCCTCTCAAGGGACTGAGAAAGAAAGATACAATGCCTTAACTTTTTTCATTTTTTCATTTGGAAAAGTGCAGGTAGGAGGATATCAATGTCTTAGAATTTTATGCGTTCCTGGAGATGATGGATTGCTCATGAGTTTTCTTTCATCGCTAAAGAAAGTTGAAATTATACGGAACGGGACGGGAACTCTGCGGGTAAAACCGCGGGGAGCTGCTAGTGAAAATATATACCTACATAGGTACGTTACTTATATCAAGAACTATTTAAAAAAATGTATGTCTGTTTGTTCCGGCTGCTAATCCGAAACGGCTTGACCGATTATGACTACCGGATATCTGATCTTCTAAGGCATAACATAGGTTGGTCTTACTTGATGAAAATAATTTGGGTTCCGTGAAAAACACCCTTAAAACGCCGGTGAAACCGCGGGCACAGCTAATCCCAAGAAAAAATTGTCAGTCATAGGAACTGCCGATAGAAGTGAAAACTTATAACTCAGAATTTGATAGCTTACTTTGGAAACTACGCGGGTGAATCCGGTCGGCGTGGCCAATGGTCATGGTCCCGAGTGTACCCGAAGATTTATTATCATTCCCGAGTGTAACGCTACAAACTTTCACAGGCCACGACAAATTTGTCTGTGGCGCGCTTAAAAAAGTTTTCACTTCAAAAATAAAATAACATAAAAATAAAAGAAATTAATAAATATGTCTTTCAAGGTGTAATTTTCTAACCACTACAATCACTCTTACCCCAGTTGTTCTCATTTCATTTCTATCTCTTAAAAAGCCTACCTTTAAGCCGATATGAAGATAAAAGGAAAGATATCCTCTGCCTGACAAGTATTTTTATTTTGTGCTTAATTCAGACACCAATATTAAAAGAAAACCGTGAACAAAGGAAAACATTAACGTTCATTTACATACTTTTCTCGGCTTACTTTTTACCTTTTATTATCGCACCTTTATCTAAAATCTTAATAAATAAGCTTTATCTCGTGAATTTAGTATTCACTGCTATTTAGTACTTATCTTGAAAAAAGAAATACATCTTTCTTTCATTTAGCTTAACATAATCAGCCCCCTAAATGTTTCCACTACTGAGATTCGAGGCCTTCTCATGCTAGGGGTAAGTCAAAGCCATGATCTTCCACGCTGGTCCAGTGCGATGCAGATTCTTACACCATCACTCACGATGTTTTCTTCCTTTTTTAACTTTTATAAGTTCACAGTTGATAGCTATTTCGCTTGACGTTAAACGATTATGAGGTCTACGAAAGAACGTGCTTACCTAAAAGAAATCAATTCACTCTCGATTTGAAGACACCAATATTGTAATCATTATAAAAATGTCATAGTTACATACTGTCTTCATTGGCCACCTTCAAATTAGCTGTCTTCAATTCGTTAGAATATTACTCGTAAATTAATTATTAGAAAAGTTTCGAAACGTATATTTTCCAAGTGTCCCAATTCAAAATTCGACGAACACCTTTACCAGTTATTCTAAAGGTTGAAAAAAAAAATATCGCATAAAAAATAAAGGAATTGTTTCGGAGCCATGATATTACAGGTAGCATAGTACCTACATAGAAAAATATGTATATCTTATAACACCTCTATTTTTACCTTGTAAATAAAAAATCACTTTAAAACAGATGAAAAAAAATACACAACAAAAACATTATTTTGATTGATGCTTTCCAGTGCCGGTTTACATTTTTCCAGTAAGCAATCCAGCGCTGGATTTGATCGCTGGACTGGAATCATGTAAACCGGGCATTCATTGATGATTATGACATGATTATGACAAACCTTGTTCATTTACACTGGAAAATAGCCAGAGGTCACAGTTACCAAATCGTATGTCCTCACATCTAGGCCACCATAGCTATTTTCAGTTTTCAGCTATGATGATGATGTTATACTATTAAATACGCACAAAAGATTGCTTGATGGCGTTACTAAACGGAGCGTGCTGCTTTCCCAAAATACTTCTTTACGAGCCCTCTTTTCGAGGTAATAAAACAAAGCTCGTGGCTGAGAGAAAGTTCCCAGCTGGGTCTACTGCGACTGATAGTTACAATGTACATTATCATATCACAGAGATTCTAGGAAAGGCCAGGGAAATGGCGTCGCTAAAAAATATTTGATATTTTTGTTGACTGGTAATAGTTTTGAAATTAATTCAAGCGAAAGAACAAAGCGGAACTAATCGAAATGAGCAGAAATTAAATTTGTATGTGTTAAGTTGAGTTATATTAATCAACTACGAAAAACCTTTCTAGAGATGTTTTTTTTTTGTATTGAGTTATGTGATGATCCGGTCATATCCCCGGACATTTCAACACAGTTTTCAAAGTTAAATTAATTAATTATCTAGCACTTCACTGGGCTCGTCAACCAGATATATAAGATAATTTATCTAAATACCCTGTAATTTCTCTAAAAACGTTGCCTTTCAAACTGTAACACAGAGATGTTCACACATTACTACTTAGCGGTATAATAACTTTAACGGTGTGGTGCTTCCCAAGGCGAACTCTGCAACGAGCCCTGCCACTACAAAAACAAACCATGTATTAACTTACCACACTCACTTATAGTGCAAAAACCAACCATGTACTTACCACACTCACGTATCGTACACTAGGCACTACATCTGCAGGTCTACTACGAAGTCCGATACACGATATATCGGCCGAACTTATGGAAGTTTCTTACCTCGTTAGACGATCGGTCGGTTGATCGAATCGGCCGTATCGTTCGATCCGACCCTCATCCGACCTAAGTCTATAACTTCCGACCGAGATGTATCGATCCGAATGTTTTTCGCGGTAGACTACAGATCCAATTCAGCTGTCGGTCGGATCGAATCATTCGGAGTTTGTTTTCGTAGTAGACCTGCTGACACGAATGCTAGCGTAAGAGCACCTACTCAAACGGTTCGGTATAAAGTTTCTAATGCGAACTATCTTTATATATAGGTACACATACATTTTGTGTGTGTTTGTTATTAAATAATATCCATTATTTAACTTTTATACGCGTACGCTTGACTGCCTTCTCGCCTGATGCATTTATTTCATTTATTCTCCCTAGGTTACAGAGTTTTGTGGAGCTAGTAGTGTGTAGAATATCTAGGCCCTGCTGACTTAGGATACAAATTTTGGTCAAGTCAGTCATACCTGCAAACAGCAATAAAGCTTTTTGTATTTGTTAAACTCCTTCTAAACGGGCACCGATTTTGATGTTTTTTTGTGTTTAGTGTTGAAAATGGTTCAGTCAGATTAACAATTAGATGTTTTAGTCTTTTATTTTTAAGACATGTGTACAGGACAATGCCGTCTACGATGGAGTGTACTTACCTAGAAGAAGCCGATTAATTTTCAATTCGAAGACACCAAGATTGAGACCATTGTAAATGGCTGTCGCTATAGTTTCGTGGCCCCACCACTACACATCCCTCGAAGGGCGAGCCGTTATCAAATCAGCGTGGGATAAACCCCAGAATAATAATCATCCGAACCGGCCCTTGTTACATAAATTAACATAAATTTATTCATAACGGAAAATATTTTTTTATTTAACTTTCGCTTGGAGGGCACTTCGAGATAACAATTTAGGTACTTACTTTCTTTGTTGACTCTGCGCTTCTTTCCGAGTTGTTGCTCGTTTGTAGCTTTTGGTTTGTTAGTGAGTCTCGGCGGTTCATTTTGTTAATAATACTTACAATTAGCATCTGAGTTTTTGAAAAAAAGACATCTTCTCTGAATACATTTATTTTTAATTCTTTATTTTCTTTTTAATATAAAGAGATGAGACGAGAAATCAATCTTATATATAATAACATAGCTACCCAAAACATCACAGCATCACATAGATCTTTGAACGTTAGGAGCCCAAATCGCTGGCTAGCACCGTCGTTCCTTCGCCACCCAGTGATATAAGATGACTAGCGGTCCGCTCCGATTTCGTTCGTGGTACATTCACATTTAGATATAGGTACAGGGTTATTGGTAATCAGCCTGCATCCTTTTAAGGGGATGTTAGGTACATTCAATACGTCAACTTTTGTTCTACAGTTTAAAAAAAAATTTTTTTTTTTACAAAATAAATAAAAAGTGCATTTGCACGGTCTAAAAGTATCGAACTCTTCGTAACAATTCGTAACGAGAGCGCGTACGCTCTTTAACGCGCAAAAAATGATGTACCGAAGTGAATAAACACTAAAAAATCGCTAAACAGTACAAAAAAGGGCAACAAATACAATTTTTTTTTTGGGTTATCTATTAAGTTTTAACGAAAGTTGTAGAACAAAAATTGTTTGTTTAAATATACAGAACATGCCCTTAAACGGATGCAGGCTGATTACCAGTAACCCTGTATAGCACTCAGGGATCATGTACCTCCCTACATATCGAACAGTGAAATAATTTTAGAAATCGGTCCAGCAGTTTTGGTATTAGCGCGTTCAAATAAAAAAACTCTTCAGTTTTTTTTTATAATATTAGTACCTATAGATTTACTTCTTTGATCTATACCTATGTTCTGATGAACCGAAACTAACATACACAATACTAACTACAACAATACACAATACCGAAACTAACGTACAGATAGTTCAACTCATCTGTGCGCGCGGCGCTATGTGTGCGTGCGCTTGTAATTATACAACTTTCATTTGTGTGGCAGTGGCGCGGCAGTCGTCGTCCGAGCAAAACGTGACGAGCATACAAAGTAACTGTATATGTACAAGCTTACCCACACATAGGCCCGCGCGCACAACTGAGTTGAAGTCACTATACACAATACTATACTCATTTACGTATATGTAGGTATATTTAATAGTTTAATACACTAAGTCTTACTGAATGTATCATTTTACTGAATGGTGTGAACAAAAACGATATTTTGTTCATTTATTCAAGCATTCAAATTTACTCTTAGAGTTCTAGTTTTACTGGTAATCGATAGGCGCTTATTTAAAAGAGGCTAATCTACTGTAGTGTAGCGCTTAGTTCTATTTATTATGTTGATAATAAGTAATTATTCTAATAAAGTCAATCTTAAAGATGAGCTCGAGTGTTTCATTACTCTCCTAATAACCCATATCTTTTTATTATAGCGATCTTGCTTTCAAACTAGATACCTACTCAAAAAGTTAAGACAGCCAGAGCGTACAAATCGGAAAACATTCCACTTGTTAACAATTTACAAAGCTTTACGTAAACGTTCTTCATCAAAGACCGCATCATTGTTGAAATAGTAACCTAAGACTAAAAAAAAATACAGAGAGTTCATTATTTCAAAAAAACCGAACCTAATTTCAGTACTTACCTATTATGAAAACTATAATCTGGGTAAGTACATATATCTTAATACCTAGATAAAGATTAAAATCTCATCAAAATATTGAAGACGTTTTTTTACAATTACAAATACAAACAAGTTTGTAAACCAATAAATGAAATTAATAAAAACTAATTTCAAAGGACTCAAACTCAAATAGCAATGAGAACAAAACTTAAAAGTTTTGTTTTGTTAAGTAAAGTTTATAGCTATTGATCGTGTCAACTAAAACCAAAGCAATTCTTCAAATTCAGACCATCTGTTTCAGAACTACACAGACAGACATACATATCGAACTTGTCTCTTTTTAGGTTGAGCTTATAAAGAAACCAGAGTATTGACTTTTAACTTTTAAATCAAAAATTAAATCATAAATCGTTTATTGGCCATAAGTAACAGATAAGACTTCATAATATATGTTTAAATTAATAAAAAATATGTCATTCGGCAATTTAAATTTAACAATATTTTTCCGTTTGTATTCTTTATTTTTATTTTATAATGGTTATGGTTATATCAGAAAATACGGAGATTTTCATAGAGCATTACCATTGAAAAACCCGTGTTAGGCTAGTGCAAGAGCGGTCCCAGCCTCGAATTTTGGAGGGGGTCACCAGTACACAGCTTCGGATTTTGAGGGGGTCACGAGTAGAAATACAATCAATCAAGTAAAAAAGACTTTACTAGTAGCGCCCGACGATTGTACCCGCGTAGCTGCCGTTCTATAATCAATAAGGCCGCCACTTGTGGCACTAGTTAATAAATAATTTTATGTAATTTTTTTTTGTGTGTCTCAATAAAGTGTTTCTATCTATCTATTATTTCACTGGTGGACATGTAAGAGAGGGTTCACACGGCGCGGCTGCCAAAAGCGCCCATACACACATACAAACTTTGAAGTTTATAATATTAGTAAGATTTGTCAACAGTGCAAATCAAATCTGTATAGATAAAATTGAATTCAATACACACGACGCGGTTTACGGCCGCGGCGGCTGCGGCAGCCGCGCGGCGACCGCGTGGCTGCGCGCGATTCTTGCGCAGTAGCTTTCCGGAGCAGAAACCGCGAAAACCTGCGGTCTCGTGAGTATTGAAACAAAACCGTCGCGCGGCGCGGCGCCGCGCCCGCGCGCGGGCGCGGCTGTCAACCGCGCCGTGTGAACCGGCATCTAAGTGATTTCTAAGTGCTATAAACTGTATATGTATCTCGAGCGAAGCCGGGACGGACCGCTAATATATGTATAATACATTAATAATATAAAATCAAAGTTAATTCGACAGCAATAAATTCAAGGAAACATAATAATACCATTTTAATCATCTCCCCTACCCTTGAAAGTCTAATTTTTGTATAAGAAAGATTTGATTCTCCTCCAAAGCCTTTGATATCCTTTTTCAAGAGTTTTCCGATAGATTTTATTTTTCACTCCAGTAATTTTTAACGATTATGTGCTTTGATCTACTTCTGGGTAGGAAAGTTTTATTTCAGAGTTAAATTGACTGTAATTTTTGTATTCCTCTAAAGAAATGCTGGTGGATTGTAAATAAGAGTTCCCAGAACATTAGTCTGCCAAAAGAGTACTTATGTATTTACTAGCTGAACGAGCGCGCGTTGCTACGCCATCTATCGAAAATTGGTCGTACCAATTCAAATTTTGTTCAAATTCTGATGTATATAATTTTTTTTTGTTGTTATTTATTCATAATTTAATTATACATTATAATGAAAAATTTGGAAATATGCCCTTATGGTGTAAACGACTGGAAATAAGCCCATTTGTTATAAAGCCTCTTGGAAATAAGGCTATTTGTAATATATTATTTAAATAAATAAAACAACATGGCAAAAAGGTCGCTGCTTGGTGTGGGATGCAACGTGTGTGAGCATCTTTGCATCCAGCCATCTCTCCTCAACCCGGAAGTGTGCTGGGGCAGGAGCAGAGGCCGCCGCCAGGAGCAAGCACTTTAAGTACACTTCCCTGGGGTCTGCGTACCAATTCATCCCGTTTGCGGTCGAGGTGGCTGGTCCATGGTGTACTGAGGCGCGGAAGTTCGTGCATGATTTGGGTCGTCGTCTCAGGGATAAAAGGCTGGACCCTCGCTCGGGCTGGTTTTTGATGCAGCGCATCTCATTGGCTGTACAGCGGGGGAATGCGGCTAGCGTTCTGGGGACTTTCGGTCAAGGATCGGTGCGCGGGGGACTCTTTGACTGAATTCTCTGGAATTTAGTGTGTGTTCGTGTGTTTGTTTTTTTTAATTTTATTATTTGTTTTTGTATGAGTTGGTGATTGTAAATAACCTGAAATAAATATTTAACGAAACATATTGTATATATAATTGGTTTATTGAAATTACTTAATTAATTAATTATTTATTTATTAATTATTAAGTGACAAAAACAAATCCTGTTGTATTTTTGCAGTGCTCGCATAAAACTTCTTGCGATTTACTAGTAGGATTTTATGGCTATCTTCGCACTTATCTTTTCAGTATTGTGACGGAAAGGGACTGTAAAATTTAATCCCAAAGGATCCTGATCGATGTAGCTACAAATAATTAAAAAACTAATTAGATTATAACGTTACATCAATCAATATAATGGCACAATTACCATGAAATAAAATATTAATTACTTACTGTTTCCTGGTTCTTGGATTTCGAGTTCTAGATTTTCTACCTCCACTGTTAACTTCAATAACAGTCTTCTCAGCCATTCATTTAAGTACAAAGTACGTCATAACATTAATAATAAGAATTATATTTTACTAGCAGCGTCCCGCGGTGTTGCCTGCGTAGTTCCCGTTCCCGTTATTTTCCCGAGAAAAAAAGCAGCCAACGTGTTTTTCCCGACTATTATCTAATAAAATTGTGTCCTAAATTTCAGTCCCGATCCGTTCATAGGTTACGATGTAATTGAGCAACAAACATCCAAATATCTAAATATGGTGTTTTTATTTTTCATTATCTTGGTCAAAATTACAAACGTCTCTTAACACTTAAGAGTGCGCCTAATGCCAGGGAAAAATCAGTTTTCATCCGCGCGACGCGTTTCTTAATGCGATATACATAAAGTCGAGAATAGCATGACACAGTTTGAAGGAAAAATCAATTTTAAATCAGGAGTCCATTTTTGACCAAGTTTTATTAAATTACTCAATAATTAAACATACATTTAAAAAAGTGTTCGGTTACTTTACTAGAACGTACAATTAGAAGTTTTATTACCAAAAAATAATGTGGGGTCATCGCTGATAATTTCGAGTATTCGAATTAAAACGGGTTTTTTCGGTGTCATTTTTATTTTTGTTATTGTAAAAAAACTCTGATTCATTTTTAAAATTCTATTCGGTTATTGTGCTTCTTCTTGACTGTACCCACACGTCAATTTTTTCTTTTGTCATAGTTTTTAGTTTCTTAATTTCAGTGAGCGGCATCGAAAATGTCCTTTTTTCGTTTTCTGGCACTAGACGCACTCTTAAAATACTAAATAAAATAACATATTATTTTTTAGCAGGATGTTACACTACTAATATACAAAAAAAAAAAGATGTGTGCGCTTAAAACCGCACGGCAGAAGTGAAAACTAAAATAAGAAATACTTAACTATGTAAAGACTACTAAATAATTTTAATTTAAAACTTTTACGGCTGAATGATTAGTATCCATGGCCAAGAATAAATTAAAAAAAAATAATTACGCGGGTCGAAAATGCCGTTTGACTCACAAGTTTTTAGTGTTTGTCATATTTATGTATTTCGCTAAAAATGCATAAATATGTTGTGTTATAGTGTATTTGTGTAAGCACTTTCTTATGAAAATGGGTATCATTTTGTGTGTTTACGTAGTGTAAGTGCTGTGATAAAATATTACAACCATAACTTTTTCGCAATGGACGTGAAATGCAAATTTAACATTTCGTGACAGGTTCAATTGATGTGGTAAGTACCTAGAAGTTAATGTCGTGATAAAAAAGTTTAAAAATTTGCCAGTTTCAGCGAGAAAGTCGCTAAGGTGTCAGTCAACACTGGTAGTGAGCAGCGAGAGAGAGTAAGAGTATGTATTGTCCCATGTCCTCCTCTAACAATTATCTTTCTCGGTCTGGCACGTTTGTTGACCACATTATCTTTCTCGCTCTAGCATCCCGAGTTTACCCGAAATTTCTTATCATATCCGAGCGTGATGATCACGTGATCATTAATCCATTTCACAGCCCACGAAAATTCTGTCTATAACGCGCCTAAAGGAGTTTTCACTTCAATAAAATACTATAAATTCAAACGTTCAGCAGTCATGCATGAGCGGTAGGTTCAGCGTTCAGCAGACTTTCAAGGCATCCATATATTACACTCTTCGAAGCCAACTGTTCACTGGTGATGTTCCTCTCTTGGAAGCCAAATCTTAACTGCCCAACTCAATCTACTAGATTTAACAGGAAAACTTTCAGTGATTCGAGTCTAGAATGAGAGAACAGTTCATTTTTATAATTAACAACCAGAGATAATTCGAACTAAAAACTATACAACCTTATGAAGAATGTAGAGGTTGCTTAGCGACGAATGATGTTTGAAGTATTATGACATGATGTAAACAAATAAAATTTTGAAAAAACTATCTTTTTACAGGTTTAAAATGCAATAAATACATAAAGAATACTACCAGTATAACGAGAAAAATATGCTTTATCGTAAGGAAACGATTGAAAAGATATTACATAATTGTATGAAAATTTGTTATGTAAGTATCCACATAGTCTATATGAATAAGTGGTGATTTTGGGATGAAAATAGGGATAAAATGTACGTTTACATATTGTTTAAAGCCAATATGTAACGCCACAGTCTGTATTTTGTTATAAATAAATTTAGTTTATTTAATTGTAGCTTATTAAACATTTTCTATTTCAATTTCTACGGCTGGTCTAGTCGGGAGAACGGCACCTGCCAATCCGGAGACCCGGGTTCAAACCCCACACGCACCACTGTCTTTTCGAAGTGACGTGCGTAATGCCGCTAACTTTAAACGGTGAAGGAAAACATCGTGAGGAAACCGACATGTACCTAGAATCTTTCGAAGCCATGTGTCATCCACCAACCCGCACTGGGCCAGCGTGGTGGATTATGGCCTTAAGAGTGCGCCTAAAGCCAGGAAAAAATCAGATTTCACCCGCGCGACGCGTTTCTTAATGTGATGGACATAAAGTCGAGAAGAGCATGACACAGTTTGGAGGAAAAATCAATATTTAATCAGGAGTCCATTTTTGACCAAGTTTTATTTAATTACTCAATAACTAAACATAAATTTAAAAAAGTGTTCGGTTACTTTACTAGAACGTACAAATAGGAATTGTATTACCAAAAAATAATGTGGGGTCATCGCTGATAATTTCGAGTACTCGAATTAAAACGGGTTTTTTCGGTGTCATTTTTATTTTTTTATTGTAAAAAACTCTGATCTATTTTTAAAATTCTATTCGGTTATTGTGCTTTTTCTTGATTGTACCCACACGTCAATATTTTTTTTGTCATAGTTTTTAGTTTCTTAACTTCAGTGAGCGGCGTCGAAAATGTCCTTTTTTCGTTTTCTGGCTTTAGGCGCCCCCTTAACTCTCTCCTTGCGAGAGACGGCCCCGAGTCCCAGCAGTGGGAACATTTAGTGGTCTGTTGATGATGAAACAATTTCGTTTGAATATGATAAATTCAAGCGAATTATTTTAGCAAATGCCATTTCTGTGAATTAAGAGGGGTTGCGTGATATTGTTACAAAGTTATAAATGTATGCATTTGTACTGGCCGAATAATTTCAGGATAATTTTAACGATGCTCAATTTAGATAAAATAAACGATTGTGCTGCTGCTAATAACCCTGTGATAGCAAAATTGAGTCGTAAAAAGTGTAAAGTTCCATAAAATCGTACGACCCGTTTGAACTCTTTGTACTAAAAGTTTTTTTTTATTTAGTGACGGCACGAACTAGACACGCACCTAACTCGACAGCGCCACGCAGGTATGCCCACTGCTGGGACTCAGGGCCTTCTCTCGCAAGGAGAGAGTTAAGGTCACAATCCACCACGCTGGCTCAGTGCGGGTTGGTGGATGACACATGACTCTGAATGACACTGAAATTAGTACTTCTTGAGTACGGTCACTGACTATTGCAAGTATGTAGAATGCTTTCAGGTATGCTCCAAATATCTATGATTTCATGTATTTAAATACTTTATAGTTGGTTCTTAATCTTAGGATAATTAGTAGGCACCTGCACTTTCTGAGATAGCTCAAAGATTAATAAACAGTATAGACTATATGAGACAAATAGTCATAGGTTATTACTACTAAAGAAAAAAATATAATCCTGATTATGAACCAATCATTAAATTGTGTATTATTGTTCCCGCTGTGGAGATTGTGGGTTTATGGTTATCTAATACAAAACAATTTGTAAAAGACCTTTCGAAGCGCTTGGTCCTCACCTCGGGCGATTTCAGACTTACCTACGTTTATTTGAATTGTTATAGGTTGACGCTTGACCGCCATCTAGCCTGATCTTAAGTGACGATGTACTTTACGATGGAACGTGCTTACCTAAAAGAAACAATTCACTGACGATTCGAAGGCAACAAGATTGCAACCATTTGAGAGTTTAAGCTTTTAATAGTTAAAAAAATAATTGGCAGTCATAGGAACTGCCGATAGAAGTGAAAACTTATAACTGAGAATTTGATAGCTTACTTTGGAAACTACACGTGTGTAACCGGAGGGCGTGCCCTGGGCATCATGGCATGGTCATCTAGAAATGCGTCAGCATTTCCTTTTGGCTGATGCATTTCTAGATGGCCATGCCATGATGCCGAGGCCATGCCCTTTCAGCATTTGCCATTGGCGGACGCATTTCTCAATGGCCAATAGCCATGGTCCCGAGTTTACCCAAAGATTTCTTATCATACTCGAGCGTGACGCTAGAATCCAATTCACAGCCCACGAAATATCTGTCTAGGCTCGCCTAAAGAAGTTTTCACTTCAAAAAGATTGTCATAACACGTTTAAACGTGTCGTTGCTTCGAAAGAATAACAGATTATTTTGATCTGACGACAAGATATATTGTCTAACCTTACCATACAAGTATGTGATTCGACCTTCACCTTCGTATATTCTCCTAAATCTTCCTGCCAAAAACGCCCATCTACTTCATATTTCATCACCATTCTTTACATCGATAGTCATTTCTTACATGTAACCATCCATATATCAACCAAAATATCTTGAGCTCCAAGAAAAAAACTTACAACGGTCCTTTATCGAAGTCGGAAGTTCGCACGGACCAAGTTAGACTGGAGTTCAACGGTGAAGGCTTAAAGTACCATCGTAGTTCGGGCAGTGGCTAGTTCGTATGAAATTATGGGACGTTCTTTTGTTAGGAAATTGTAGACATTTATTTAGCAAAATGTTGGGACTTTGCGATGCGATAAACGAGCGATTCAAGTTATGTATTTCATGTTTCGGGACAAGTTATTTCACTCGATTTAATGTGGTTCAAACTTCGTCGTCGACATTTCGTTTCAAATGAAAGAGACAAAAGCCATAAGTAGTCAGTTTTAAAATAAGTATAAGTAATATTTACCACAGTAAGGCTGTGTCTCCAGTAGGCAAACTGTTAGCGGCTGACTGAGTTAGCGGCGTATCGGTTTAGTACGCCCTTCCATATGTTTGAAATGGAGTGTCCATAGTTTGCTAGTTTTGCGCAAACTGCGTATTATGAGCACAAAACTAGCAAATTGTGGACATTCCATTTCAAATACATGAACGGGCTTACTAGGCTATCTCAGTCGGCCGCTCACAGTTTGCCTACTGGGGGGGGACACAGCCTAACAATATTTTTATATTTACTTTTCCCATAACAGACAGACACGAGTGTCTTTGTCATAATTTTGGTACATTTTGAACATAATTCCTATGAAGCCTTCGTTCCAATTTCCATGATGCATATGAATCACTAGCAGTCCTACTCCCATTACAAGCAGCGCTCATTCACGAGTATGACCGTCGCTCTCCTCGACTATACTCGAGAAATATCCAACTATATATTTTTTACAACACTGTTAACTGTTACGACGAAAATACAAGAAAAAACGGAAAAAAATATGCTGAAGCGTGGCAAAAAAAGAATGTAGCATGTCTTTCTGGTTGCGAGATTACGTTACATTGTAAAAAACCGATTGGTGGACAATTAACACACAACACCATCTGACCCCAAACTAAGCAAAGCTTGTATGATGGCGGCCAGAGAGCTGATATAATACTTAAATAGTTTTTAAATACATACTTATTATGCATAGAAACACCCAGACACAGTGCAAACATTTGAATTTTAGTAGTGGTAGGACTCTTAGCAGAGTCCGCCTGGGGAAGTACCACACCTTTGCCAAATATTCTACCGCCAAGCAGTAATGTGCAAACATTACTGTGTTCCGGTTTGAAGGGCAATGATTCCAGTGAAATTACAGGGCTTAGAGACATAATATCTTAGATCTCTGGGTGACGAGCGCAGTGCAGTGCTAGGTAATGATTTGGACTATCATGTTCCAATAGCTGCGTGTTACTGTGCTGTTATGTGGCAGGCATGTTGCTTACCATCAGGCACATGACCTGCTCGTCTCGTCAATCTATGCTATGAAAAAAAAAATAGTTTATTTTCGAGTACTAAAAGAAAAAGATTATTTTACAAAACACAAATGTGTCTGTATGCATACGAACACTGTATGTATTATCTGAACTTAGGTCTCTTATCTAAATCGAATGTTCTCGGCACCTGCGCTCATTGCCAGTTAGTTTCTTTGTGTCCTTTGTGAGCTTTATCGAATAGTTGATGTCATTTTAGCTCTTTTGTTGATGCTGCTTGTTAAAATGTTGCTTGAAAATATTTTGCTGTATTTGCTTAACGAGAAAGTGATGTATGAAAAGATTTATATTTTTCATTGAATTTATCCTTTTTTTTTGTAGAGTAGAGTCACCAGACGAGCAGGACATGTGCCTGATGGTGAGCAACATGCCTGCCACATAACTGCACAGTGACACACAGCTATTGGATAATAAAGAGTCCAAATCATTACCTAGCACTGCACTGCGCTCGTGACCCAGAGATACTCGATACTCAGCAATTTCTCTGGAAACATTGCGCTTCAAACCGGAACACAGTTATTTTAGGCACGTTGGGTAAATAAACGATAATAAACGATGTGAGTATTTTTTACGACTCACGTGCATGTCATGAAAAACCGACACCCTGACAGCAAGTCAACATTTTAGTAAACATTCAGCTTAATACTTCTTTCATTGAAGATAATTATTATCTGTAGGTAGGTACAATGGTACATTATTGTTGAAGTTAGACTTGTTAGCACGAGAAATAAAGATAAGTATTAGGTAACTTCTTGGTGTGCGTACATACATAAATACAAATGAACTTTTATTTACAGTACTATGTAGCCATATAATCGTAAATTTATTATGTTGGTTGGTATATAAGAATAAGACATATAATTGTAAATATATTATCGCCTTTTTCGCGACAGTGGCGTGATTTAACCGTTAAAATTTATTCTCACTATTTTTCACCAACGCACCAAAAGAAGTATAACTACAAAAAAATGGTATGCTTCAAGTACGCTCCATGTATGCTTTTAGATATGCTCTACGTGTATGCATAACTATACAGTCAGTTGACGAGCTTAGATTAGTATGTCCCTGCGCCTTTTAGGCTAGCCCAAAGTGGCTAAGTAGAAGCCATTTGGCAGTTGACATTTAAAAAAAAAATTATATATAAGGTAAAGGCTCCTATCACGGAGGTAAATGGCAACGTTTGAAAGTAAATAAGTAAAATAAGCATTTGTAAGCATCAAGCTAGGCATAAAAAAAGGAAATCGGCAAAAATGGGGATAAAATTTTATATTTCTTGTGTCACTTTGTCTGTTATTAGGTTATTTATATTTTTTTAAATATATTATAGTACTCAAGTCGATTTTCCCTATTACGGAGGTTTGATTAAGGTTCGAACCAATTACGGCGGTAATCATCTCCTAATTCGGATGGTAAGCTAGTTAAATATATTGTGGTTCCGTATAATAATTTATATCCTTTCTTACCAATTGTAAATGCGAATTGGACTATGTCAATTTGTTTGTTATGTTTTCAGGCTATAATAGTCTAATCAATTGTATTGAAACTTTGGTACATAGATGACCAACTTAATTAAAACTCGTGTGTAAATATAGTTAATTTTTTTTCGCAATATTCTCACAGGGTCGCGAATTACGCGAGTGAAACCACTGGGCGCTTACTAAGTTTATGACATAATAAAAGCATGTGTGAAGTTTTATGAAGAATCAACTTTATTAACTAATAATCAATGTCGTGTACAAAAATAACATTTTTAGTTTTCACTTTTAAACAAAAATGCTTATAACATTAAAAACCTATCAAAAATACAACAATTTAAAAGTTTACTGAAATTTTAAATAAGAATAATTAAACAAAATTTGTTAAGTTCTAATAGGAACCATATACATAAGTATATTCTTACTAAACCAACACTTTTAATTTTAATTTTTAGAAAACAAAATAAGTTAATTAACTTAATTTTCTTATAAAAATAACACTTTCACTTATATTTATACAACATTCTTTTACAAAATTTTGATGCATTCTGTGCATTAAATATCAAAAAAATAAATTTACAGGAAGTATAAGATTTACTTATCCACTTGACAGAGAATTATCTGTGTCTGTATCAAAGAAACCACGGTGTTTTGCTTTGGTAATATATGAAGGAATATCAAAAATAAGTTCTTGGTCACCATCACTGTTTTTTGAAATGTTACAATCTAGGTAACTGACATTAGAGGTTGGACCACCGATCCCCTCTTGACTTTTGCCTTTTTCAATTTCTTTGAGACACATTCCTTTATTGGTCCTTTATTGGCCTTTTCAGTGTCTGTTTGCTTTTCATTGTTTTTAAAGTACCCTAAAACATGCATTTTAATACTCCATAATAGGTACTATGAAATTCGTGTTACGGAGGCATGACCACCGCTTTAGGAGCTCATAGAGCCTATCACTGAGGTACCTTAAACTCCTACCTCCGTAATAAGAGAACTTTTATTGTTTTATCATCCTTATTCTGACCTATCAAAATTTTGATACATAAACAATGAAGGTAACTTATTCGATCAACAATAGTATTTTGGTTAAGGTATGTAAGACTCAAATCAACGGCTACACAGATGACTGCTTTTTAATAAACTAAAATTCACCTTTATTTTTTGACCGTTCTAATAAATCGTCATATTACACTCGACAGTTTTTATATTTAAATAGGATTTCTAGAGGATAAATCATACCACAGAAATTGGTATTTAGTTTGTTATATTAAACATTATTTTAACTAAACATATACCTCATTAAATACATTATTGTATTGAAAGTTATAAGCAAATATATGTCACACAGTAATTTTCCTAACACGGATGTTACATCCGTATTGAGACTAACTTTTGAAATTTATATCCAATTACGGCGGGGTTTTGTTTTTCATTTTTTAGATATAAAACAGTTACAAATAGAATTAAATCTAAACATTTTGTAAGTATAATGATATACACAAGCTATAAATGACATATTCACACACTTAAATGGTAAATTAATATAAAAAAACTTAGATATTAATTATCACTGCACTTACCTAGGTCGCTCCGCGTTTGTATGAAACACCCGGCCGTATCGGCGCCGTGACACCACTTATTGGTTTTTGTGACTTGCCTCTGTGTTACATTTTCAAGAGTCCGGTAAATTATGAAGTAAAAGACTCTGAATGGATAAACTCCATTTTGTTCTATCTATATTCACGCTATCGAGAATAACACACGAAAATAAAAATGCCTCCGTAATGGGAGTCGATTTTGACTACCTCCGTAATAGGAGCCTTTACCTTATACGGTCGAATTGAGAAACCTACTTTTTTTAAAAGTCGGTTAAAAAATAGAAATAGACTCTTTATTTGACATGCTAATCAGAACGAATTTGTTTGAGATAAAGTAATGAAAAATTCATTACGCCTATTTGAGTGCCTAATTTATTTAAATGAAGCCCTATCGTTATGTCAAACACTAACCGTTAAAAATCCAATCGAACGACACGTCACGTAGTTAGCCCGTATCTTCGTCACGTATATGATTACGAACATACGTAAAAAGGCGCAATTACTTTTTGAATATTTGCGTTGGGATGCTCTGCACGTCGTTTGAACGTACCCTCGCAATGGCTGGGCTCTTTCACGCTAACGTACTTTAAACGCAACTTAGGCATAGAGGTCACACGAAGATCTTGGCTGGCCTGGTGGCTTAGTTGGTAGTAAACCGTGGGTCGTGGGTTCGATAGTGTAAATATTTGTGTGCAATACTTGTACTAGCCCACTAAATGTTCCCACAGCTGAGACTCGAGAATTTCTCCCTCAAGCAGAAAGTCAAGACCACTATCTACCACGCTGGCCCAGTGAGATTACAGCTCTATCCAATTAAATTTAAAGGAGACGGCCCATTTTCCATGGGCATTTGCCCCACAGAAAAAGTGCAAGAGACTTGACCAAAATTGGATCATTGTATAAGATTTGTAATATATATAGAGGAACCGTTTATGTTTTTATCCTGCATAGCGGGGTTTAAAAGATATCAACTAAAACATTGAAAAAAATAACGCCGCAAGTAGGTAATCAAGAACGTGATTATGTACTTACTACTAAAAGAAGGTAGTAAATTCATTACTTTGCGACGTACTGTGCTCAGAGAGTAATGTCGACTCAACAAAGAGAAGGACCGGAGATTCGGCCAAACCACAAAAAAATTACAAAACCTTTGGAAAAATAAAGAAATTCCATGTGTTGTGTGAGTTTCGAACGAATTTTTACTGTACGTACGTAAACTTCAACTGAACTTAAATGAGAAAAACATGGGTGACTTTGACTATAATCTGTACACATACACACATAGGTACATATGAAAGGAGTGTTCACCGTAGTACTTATTTATTGGGTACTGACCCGAAGACAAACCACGAAGCACGAAGTAAACCTTAACAGGCTTATTTAAATTCACATAAACTTCGCTAGCGTGATTTAACGCCGTACAACGCCATCTAGTTTGGTTTTATGGAACTACAGTACCTAAATACAAAATTACTTATACATAGTCATTAAGGTACTTTTTAATCACCAATTTGCAATCCCCGCTTGGCAGGTTAGTATTGAATGCACAGTTCGAATTATTTAATTATATGTTATTTTAATTAAATAACTTGTTTAGGTCTCCGGGGCTAATTAAGTACCTAAACTTGAAACGACTTGGGGCAAAAATGAGCCGTCTCCTTAATAAACCCGAGACATTTTGCACCAAAGTTAGTTGAAAGAGTCCAAGGCAAGCTATGCCACTGCTCAATAAGTTAAAAAATTGTAAATAAACTTTTGGTAAAAATTCTCGGCTAACAGCGTTTTCACCAGTTGAGTACGAAAGCGTTCTCACCAGCCTTGTTACCGGCTTATTCAAAAGTACTCAATTGCCATCGGATACCCTAAATAATCCGTTAGGTGCGTGCCGTCAAGGAATATTGATTTCAAAGACGAATATCGGTTTCTGGATCGAAATACCACTGGGAACTGGGTTGAATAAACCTTTCGCCAACTATCGTGACCTTTTTTCTTTTTTCTTCAAAAGTTTACTTTAAATTCAAAAATATCTTCTTCAGTATTTTTCAAATTTCGAAATTTTCGGTTTGTGTTTTTACTTGGTAAAAATTTACATAGACAATTACTTTTTCAGAATTCGAACTTCAAACTTCAAATTTTTCAATTCAGCAAAGATTACATGACACCGGTATATATCAAAGAATATGTATACATTTTCTTTCATATATTTTCTAAATTCCAACATAAGAGTTTTCAAGTATCGTTTGACCAAATTAAAATCATAAATAAGGCAATTTTGTGAGAAATGTCCAGCAATATTTTTTTGCTCCACTTGGGCTTTGGCTTCGTGCAGTTATGTCTTGTTTTCGTCAAATTTCTTACATTTCCTTCGCTTTTTTCAATATTATGAATTTAATTTTATAAATTATGATTTTTTCTTTTTTCAAAATTATAATGAATGTGAAAAAACCCATGTTTGGTGTTTGAAAAACGTTAAGGAAATGTAAATTGAAATGATCATTATTCCCAGTCTAAGTATATTGTCAAAAACAATACTTTCATTTAGGGTTTTGTGTGTTTATATTTCCCAATGTAATTCTGTGTATTTTTTCTAGAATCACCGTAACTCATAAAACCTATTTACTTACCTAATTAAAGGGACATAAGGGACACGCCGGTTTCCTCACGATATTTTGCTACACCATTTAAGCTAGTGTTGATGATAATCTACGTTTAGAAAAGTGCTGACAAGTGCAGGCGAGATTTGAACCTATAACTTCATGATGAAGGCAAGAACCTTCAGGTTCTTGCCGCCTCAACCCGAAATATACAATGTGAGCATTTAAATTTAATATTAACCGACTTTAAAAAAAAATAGGTTTCTCAATTCGACCGTATATTTTTTTTTTTTACAACTATTTTTTGTGTTTTTTTATTTTTAGTCCATAAAACTAATTTTGTAGTTTTAAAATGTTTTGGCCAGATTTTATATTGGAAAATGCTTAAACATGAAGAATAAAACCTCGTCACTCAGAGATATAATATGATTTGTCTCTTTGAAATGTAAATACTCGGAAAAAATTACCCTTAAAACCGGGACCGGAAAAGTGATGTTGTTATGACTCATTGTTTGCACATAACGTTCTGTTTAGCATAAATAAAAACATTCGTAAGTATAAATTAAAGTGTAGCACTTAAGGTGCGAGTGACACGTGTCACACGAAGAGTGAAGAGTGCGCTTACACGAGGGCAATAATTGCTCGGCGACACGAATAGACCGATCTGGAGCAATTAATGGAGCAATTAAACGCTATTTCGGCAATATTGCTTCTAATTGCTCCAGATATTTCATATTGCTCAATGTCGCCAATACGAATTGACGAATATCCAATGGGCTTGGAAGTTCCTAGCATTTTTTGTATATATCTCATTCGCACTTGTTTGTTTTGCGGCTTGCCGTCTTGCTTCCGCAGGGAGAGCGAGAGGTCGGGTGGCGCTACAAGCCGCCGCAGCAAGGACAATGTCGTCCATAACGAGCGAATACTGAAATGCTCGTGTAGGACAGTATTGCATGGTATTGCCTAGTTGATGAAGTTGCGCGATATCGCTCAATATTGTATTGCGCAGTATTGATGCTTGTTGCCGTTGCCGTAAATTGCTTGATGTAGTCGTGACGTCATAGTTGACGAGTATAGACTGGAATTGAGCAATTTTAGTCGCCCGTATAAGCGCACCTTTACGTAGGTTCGCAATTTTTTTCTCTGAGAACTTTTTTTTGTCACTTTTGTATTTATTATCTAGTGTAACCTCAGACCAACTATTCTAATGGGACGAGCCTAGTTCTAACATACCCCTTTCGGGCCCAAATGAATGTCAAATGAGCTTTAATGACAAAAATGGTAAACCGCGTTTCGTAGATATGTGCATGTTTTGTTTAGGTGTATAGTATTTGTCTTAGTAGATGTTTGTTGCTCTTGTGTGAGCTCAAGTTTGCAAAGGACAATGCCCATTTTTGACCCGCTAAAATAGTTGTCGTGTAGACATATGAGTTATATATTAAAAAATTGGTGATTTTTTGTTGTACTCGTGTGCGAAGTTATATAACTTTCTAACATTCCAAAATAAAATAATTTGCATTTGTTTAAATTAAACCTACCATTTACCAACAAAGCTGACTTGTAAAATATTGCAATAACGAAACGGTACCTGCGTTTCGTTTTAGTGATCCGCGTTAGATTGAAATTGAAAATGGATATTATGTATATCAATTTCTTTCACAATGTCGTTTATTTACTACTTTTACATATTTATATAACGATATATATAAATACGGCGACAAAGAAACTATCAAAGCTTTTTTTGGTAATGTAAACGAGGAAAAAGGTGGCATGCAATTTTCACCAAATCCAAATTGGTCAAAGATCAATGTCAAATTGACAAATCAAAAAAAAGTAAACAAGCAAAATGCATGGTTTTCTTCCTAACTTTGGTTTTCTTCTTGTTTAAAATGGTTTTAACAAAACTGAATTATGTGATTCAGTGCTCCTTATTACTTACATAATTGTGGTAATAATTACATAAAACCATATAGGTATATCCTTGTGTTGTCTGATGGAAACGCTCGATTGTTATGGACCTCCTAAGACCACTGTCTTGAATACCAAAATAATGAAATATTTATATCACAATGAAGATATTCCCTTCTGTGACAATATTTCTATGCAAATGAAGTATTCATACTCTACAGGAAATTCGGGGAGAGCGCTAACTTGCTACAAAACATTTGCAATTACCAATTTTAAAACCCTGAGTTGCTTATAGAAGACAGACACAAGCTGACTACTGCTGAAGCAAATAGAATATATATAATATGTATATTTCAATTGAAAATGATAAGGAGAGCCAGCAGAGGCCATCTTTCAGTATTGCTGTACTTGCATTGCAGAGTTCTTCGTGAGATTTCTAGGATGGCCAGATAGCAGGACCACATAAATCCACGAGCAGGGTATTTTGGCTATGTAGTAGTTTTGGGCTATTAAATATTATTTAACATTATTATGAAATGAGAAATATATATAATATAATCGCAAACAATATATTTTATTTATCCTCTCTCCTTTATTGCATTGGTTTGAACATAGACTCAGTAGAAAGATATCGATGAACAGTATTATCTACACTGATTTAGTAGTATTTTTTTTAGTAAACAATGATAGGATGAGTGAGACATGTGCCTAACATATAACAAGACAGTGTCATAAATTATTAGAACATGCACTGCGCTTAGTTAGTAGCCTTATGTAGCCTCTGATAATTCCATCCGAGATCTATTTTATGGTAATTAGAAGTAGTTGGTAGTTAGAAGTACTATTATTCCTATTTATTCTCATAAGAAATATGTTTTGAAAGACAATACCATAGTTCTTTCTTTTCTTTTCTGTTCTAATCCAAAAGAAAACATAATTCTAAAATATTTTGACAGTAAACATAACCTTACTTTTCGTTTAACTTTAACTCATTTTTGGTATGTAGGAAATGAAAAACACCAACAGTAGACGTTTATAGAAGCATTAACAATCCTAATTAGACACTATTCATCTCTATACACTTTCAGAATCAAAAAAAGTTGGCCAGGTTTTTCAATGTATGGGACGTGGGCATTGTCCTTTATGAAATACTAGCTGAACGCGCGCGCGTTGCTACGCCATCTATCGTAAATTGGGCGTACCAATTCAAATTTTGAACAAATTCGGTTAGTTTAGGTTCTAATGACGCAACCTTTAAAATATGACATTATGCTGTCAGGCAACGAAAGCTCTCAAAAAGCAATAGTTTTTCCCGTGTTTGTTACATTTTTCATGCATGCTCGGCTCCTGTTGATAGTAGCGTAATGTTAAATAGCCTATAGCCTTCCTCGATAAATGGACTATCCTACAAACAAATAATCTTTCAATTTGGGCCAGTAGTTCCAGAGATCCTTGCGTTCAAACAAACAAACATACAAACAAACTCTTCAGCTTTATAATATTAGTATTTGGGCCAGTAGTTCCAGAGATCCTTGCGTTCAAACAAACAAACATACAAACAAACTCTTCAGCTTTATAATATTAGTATATTAGTATAGATAGGTCCCCCCACGCCTGTATCCTGTACCTAGTAGCACTCTTCGAGTGCCAGTCTCCAACAGCCTCTCTATTACAGACAATAGTTTGTGAGCAATCGTGAAATTCCGGAGAATTATAACACTTCCTTCTTACAGATCCCTTCGCATGATGGATAGAGGCTTTGTCCTTACAAATTGAGATCGCGTAGGGATGGCAACACGAAGTAGATGGGAATGTAATCGAATAATATGATCGAACAAATATAATCGAATCTGTGAATGATCTTTAAAAATTGAATAAAACGATTAAATTACTGTTGATTGGTTTTTGTAATCAATTTGTTTTAATTTAAACTTGAGTTATTAAGAATAATTATAATTCTTTACCTACTGAAGCTATTATTTAAACCAAGAAGTTTAGTAATAAATTATGTATTAGGAAAAAAAACAAAATTCCATAGTCAAACCATTTTTGGAGAAAAAACTAAGTGAGCAACAATTAACAATTTTATTAGGAAAATTATTCTTGAAATTTGAAAACGCTTCAATAACGATTATAAGCTAATTTAAAGGCTCTTTCCTCAAATATTTTAAGTGCAATGTTTCCAGAGAAATTACGCGGCTTAGAGATGTAATCTATCTACTGATCTTATACATCTGGGTGACGAGCGCAGTGCAGTGCTATGTAATGATTTGGAATCTTGAGGTTCCAATAGCTGCTTGTGAATAAGCTGTTATGTGACAGGCATGTTGCATACCATCAGGCTTCTTGCTCGTTCCGTTACTCTATACAATAAAAAAAACATGGTCAAGGAGACCGATTGCTGGCACACGCATTATATACTCGTGAACGGGTTGCAGCTAGTGGGAGTTGAGCTGTTCGTTACACATGTTATACATTTGCTATAGAAATTAAATTTTGGTGTATACATATTTCCATTCGCCGAGACAATTATCGGGACTATGATCGTGGAATCAACATTATTTTATTATAATTAAAACAGTGGCCGCCTGGGGAAGTACCACACCTTTGCCAGTTATTCTACCGCCAAGCAACAACGTGGAAGCGTTACTGTGTTCCGGTTTGAAGGTCAATGTTTCCAGAGAAACTGGGCTTAGAGATATAACACCTTAGATCTGTGGGTGACGAGCGCAGTGCAGTGCTAGATAATGATTTAGACTCTTCTTGTTCCAATAGCTGCATGTCACTGTGCTGTTATGTAGCAGGTATGTTGCTTACCATCAGGCACATGTCCTGCTCGTCTTGTCACCCTTTAATATAATATTTTTTTTTTTTTTAATCAGTTTTCACATACTCGAAAAAGCACTCCAGCAGTGTCAAATTCGAATATTCGATTTCATAACCAACTCGAATAGTTCCTAACTTACCTCATCTCAGGCTGCGAAAAGTCAGGGAGAAACATAAATAGTCGCGCATCTGTTATTCATCTTGTGAGATGCCGCCGGTGTTTAGCTGAAATGTGGAAGATTTCATGACTACGTTCTCGTAATTGGAGTCGCGAAGTTTGTGCTTTGTTTGTTACAAATTAATGGATTTGTTTGAGCTGTGGTTGCACTGTAAACGTGTAAACGTAAAATGGTGGTCTTGTAATACTAAGGACTACTGCTAATACGAGTACTAAGGAAATAATAACTTTGCAGAGTCCACATGGAGAATAACCACACATTTGCCAGTTATTTTACAACCGTATAACTGGTATGCCAGTTATACTTCTACTGCATTTCGGTTTGAAGGGCAATGTTTTCAGATAAGCTATAAAACAAAAAGATAAATCATCTTATATATCAGGGTGAGGTGTGCAGTTTTACTACACTGGATTATAGATACTAATAAATAAATAAATATTGGTGGACAATTCACACACAACACCATCTGACCCCAAACTAAGCAAAGCTTGTATGATGGCGGCCAGATAGCTGATATTATACTTGTATAGTTTTAAATACATACTTATTACTCGTATACATAGAAACACCCAGACACAGTGCAAACATTTGAATTCATCACACAAATATTTGCACTGGGTGGGAATCCAACCCACGACCCTCGGCTTCGCAGGCAGAGCTAGTACCTAGTTATACTTTTACCGTGTTACGGTTTGAAGGGTAATGTTTCCACGGAAATTTAAGGAAAAAAAGATAAATCATCGTAAATCTCCGGGTGAAGACTGCAGTACATTGCTAAGCACTAATTGGATATCTTCGATATGAATAGGTGCATGATATTGTGCGTTTATGAACAAGGATAGGTAAGTATTTGTATTGCTTACCATATCTTTATAACATTTTGCTTGTCGCGTCACTATTTATGACAAAAAAAGCGTATTTTAGTTTGATCTACTTGACGTAAGGAGCAGATGTAAAAGCTTACTTACATACGTTAGTACGTTGTTCAAATTCTATTTTATGTTCCAATGAGCATAAAATAGAATTCGAGTAACGAATATCCCAGTTTTACGGTTGCCAGGTGTATAGTAGATAGATCGAAACTCTTTATTGTGACTTACGAAAAATAATAACAGAATTGAGAATAAATAGAAATAGGGCCACAAATAGTGGCCTTCTCGCTATAACTATAAGCAATATATTCCGGGGAAACAGTAGATTAGAGAAAGTAATGTGCAAACATTACTGTGCTCCAGTTTGAAGGGCAATGATTCCAGAGAAATTACAGGGCTTAGAGACATAATATCTTAGATCTCTGGGTGACGAGCGCAGTGCAGTGCTAGATAAAGATTTGGACTATTATGTTCCAATAACTGCGTGTTACTGTGCTGTTATGTGGCAGGCATGTTGCTTACCATCAGGCACATGACCTGCTCGTCTCGTCACTCCATGCTATATTAAAAAAAAAAGTAAAAACGTAATGAACATAGCGACCACACACTGTGGATATTGAATAGGACAACGTTCAAATATTAAAAGTCAAAGTCAAAGTTTTTTTTTTATTGATAAATATACATTTACAAGTCAGGCATAATAAATTGTTCAACAATCATTATACGAATTATTATGTGGTACTGTGTATTGATGTACAGTATACAACTACAAATCAGTTCAGTAACGTAATTTTTTTATTGTTTTAGAAATACTTAGTACTAAAACACAACCTAGCCAGTCGCGTGATGGTAAGTAGTAGGTTCGCTCGTTTAAACCCCACGCAATATTTGAAACAAGACAATGAAGATGTGATCTCTTTACCCACTTATACCTCTGTAAGTATTGCCCTTCAAATCAGAACATTGATTAATGAACAATAGTAACGATATTGTAACTGCTGAAATTGTAGTTGTTAATATAGTACCTATTATTCCATTTGTGTTTGAGGGATTATAAAATCCTAGTAATATCATACTTACGAGAGTTCGTATGCTTAGATGTTTATTGCTCAATCACGTTGGAATGTTTGTACGGATCGGGTTGAAATATGAAAAATAGTTAGATTGTAGGCTAGAATGGTCAGAAGACTACTTTTTATCGTTATTATTATATCTTTTAAGTCATCGATAAAAACCACCGTTGGTTTATGTCGAATCATAAAATATATTTTACACATACGCATGTGCTTATATTCTGTATTCCAAATTTCTACTTGATTTATTCAGCCGCAAAAAACAGGCATACTTTAGCATTAATGGTAGGTATTCTCAGGATAAATAAAATAAACTAAAATCACATAAGATGTCGGTTGGTACCTGCATTTTTGTTTATTTAAGATATAAAACACATTCTCTGTAACCACTTCCGAGCAGCAATGTAAATAGAAAGTACAAGAGTTTCATATTTCGTCCCAGCGTGTAACATCCGCCATTACGGGATAGAAAATATTTTTCATTGCAGCTATGAAAAAATAAATAAAAACGAGGATAGTCCGATTGCCGGGTTCATGTGTCGCTCGTAACGACACACTTGTAAAAATAGAAGGGTTTTATCGTGTCAGGTGCCAGGGAAAGAGCAGGACTTTGTGTAAAACTTTTCGAAAAAAGCTGTATTATTTTTCGATGGAAAATACAGGTGCTGTCTGGCTATGTGAGCACGGTAAGGAAGTTTTATACTGACTGGAAGTACAGTTCCAAGTTTCAATGTTACTTGTAAAATCTTTTGATGATAAATTAATAATTTCCTACTACTTTTATTAGTGCGACATTTGGGATGATTGGACGTTTCAAAAATTTTTTTTTTTTTAATAGCTTGGAGTGACGAGACGAGCATGTCATGTGCCTGATGGTAAGCAACATGCCTGCCACATAACAGCACAGTAATACGCAGCTATTGAAACATGATTGTCCAAATCATTACCTAGCACTGCACTGCGCTCGTCACCCAGAGATCTAAGATATTATGTCTCTAAGCCCTGTAATTTCTCTGGAATCATTGCCCTTCAAACCGGAACCCAGTAATGTTTGCACATTACTGCTTGGCGGTAGAATATTTGGCAAAGGTGTGGTACTTCCCCAGGCGGACTCTGCTAAGAGTCCTACCACTACTTAAACTTACGTCAGGACGTTCGGACACACTTGTGAAAGTAGAAAAGTTTTATCGTGTCAGGTGCCAGGGAAATAGCAGAACGTTGTGTACATTTTTTCGAAAAAAGCAAGATTGTAGATTACAAATATATATGTAGGTTTGGATATGGGAGCATGGTAAGGAAGCTTTAAACTAACTGGAAGTACAGTTCCAAGTTTCCATATTAAAATTATTTTATTCTATGCCCTGTAATTTCTCTGGAAATATTGCCCTTCAAAACGTCGTGTCTTCTCGTAAACAATGTCTAAGGACAAAAGTCTTCAATTAGTGTGTCCTTTCATGACCTACGGACCCGAAACGTTGACACTTACAGTTTACAAAAAGAAGTCTCTTTCGCCTTTTGTAATTTATAATATGAATAAAGACAGAAAAATTGTAAAATTTGTATGTACAAACTCCAGTTTATTAAAAAACTTCTTGGGCTACACTAGAGATAAATATAACGACGACGTTGGAAGGTATAACTGGCAAAAGCGCGAAATTAAAAACTTTTCGCTTTGTTTTTGCTGTTTATAACGTTGCGTTCTGATTGCGCTATTTTTTTATTGCGAACTTGTATTTTATTCGCCACTATATAATTAAGTATTGACAGCTTTGAACCTGTAACATGTTTACATTAATTAGAATGATGTATTTATTAATCTTTTTAATTAAAGTTCATGTATATTGTTTATTTAATTAGCAGTAGCGCCTCCCGGTTTTATCCGTGAAATGTTCGTTATCATTGTTTTCCCGGGATAAAATGGCCGGTGGGCTATGTGTTATTCCAGCCTGTGTTCCACAGTTCAGATTGATACGTTTAGCTCTTCGTGTCGTGATTGACAATAAACATCCGAACTTTAACTTTTTAACAGCTTTTGAAACGTATGGTTTGTTTTGTTAAATTGTTAAATTGTTAATTGTTTTTTTTTAATTGTTATAGATACATATACTGTTGACCGCCTTCTCGCCTGATGTTAAGTGACGATGCCGTCTACAATGGAGCATGCTTACGTGGAACAAACGAATCAACTCTCGATTTGAAGATACCAAAATTAATACCCTAACCTAAGCTAACCATTAGAAAACTCGAGCAACGCATTCCACAGCCTAGACATTATTATCACAAAAGTAGAGTTACACCTTCGTAGGAGTCATTTCTCATCCATGCAACTATGATTTATCTCCGCAAAGCGTGGAAGTATGGGTACTGGGTAACAGTAACTGGGTACATGTAAAAAAATGTACTATATAGAGACATCAGGACAGGATCGATGGGCCATAACAGGAAAACAAGTGACGGGCTTGGGCAATCAGGGCGATTCGACGTCATTTGAAAGGTCATGGTCACATCGCGATGAGATTACAGCACCCTACTTAGCCTGTGGATTAGAGCAAGCAATGTATGATAACAGTGATCAATGGATGATGATGAAATACCCATTAGTTGTTTTTATCCCGAATAAACATGAACGCACCTGTGCTATAGACAGATAGTAGCTATATAGCTTTTAGTAGTGGTGGGACTCTTAGTAGAAGTCTGCCTGGGGAAGTACCACACGTTTTGCAGTTATTTTACCCAGTTTATATTTGGAGTTAGTTATTTACAAACAGTAATGTGAAAACATCACTGTGTTCCGATTCAAAGGGCAATGTTTCCAGGGAAATTACAGGCGTGACGAGCGCAGCGCAATGCTATATAGGTAATGATTTGGACTTTTCATGTTCCAATAGTTTAATGAAAAAGTTTTTCATGGAACTATTGGATAAAATTCCTGCGTGCGTGCTTAAGTATACATACACGTTTTGTAAGTAGATACTATCAAATAAACAAATAATGTACAAGAAACTAAATTTAGTGGAACAAGAGTTTTTTTTTGGCATTTATTGTTTTACACTTGACCGCCATCTCGCCTGATATTACGCGACGATGCGGTGTTCTACGGTGGAGCGTGGCTACTTAGAAGAAACCGATTCAAACTCGATTTGAAGACACCAAAATTATTAACCATCGGGAAAAACCCACTCGGATGACTCAAGTTATAATCTGACTAACAGTAGCGAGTAGTTAGTAACTTTTCGCTTTGCAGTTTCGCTGCGTTCAAAGTTGGGGCATGTTGACGGTTTGAGTGTGATGTCAGTGATGTGAGGTTGAAACGTGTTTCGATCGAGTTAATCTCGCTAATATTATTTCATTTTTCTGGAAACATTCCCCTTCAAACCGGAACACAGTGATGTTTGCACATTACTGCTTGTCTGACAAAGGTATTGTACTCAACCACAAGTCTTGTCACTATACAATTTTACTATCGAGCTTTAACATGTAGGTAAACATGACTATCTCATTTAGAGTTATCAAACACATATACACACAAGTTGTTCAACTAAAGCGAACTTGAACGATAACTGAAACCATATTTTTGGATAAACTTTTGAAGGGTTTTTTATTTTTTGCTATTTCAACAGATATTAGTATAATATTTTCATATTATACTTATTGTAAACGTAAGAACGTAGCACAGGAATTAACCTTTTGACCGCCAGAACTAAATTGCATTTCCGTGCCCTGTACGCCAAGCCAACGCCATAGCACAAAATTAAAAAAAATCACAGCACCCATGGTTTTCAGCGACTAGTTTCGTACATTTACACGTTGTTTTTCTGGGATTTTCTATTTAAGGACAAGTTAAGTAAAAAAAATATCAGTACTTATAAATTTTTCATTATTATTTTGGTATAGTGCGTTTATTAATTTTAGTCAACTATAGACGTCGCGCGTCGTTGACGCTCAGGGCACGCTAGCGCTTGTCAAGTATAGGTGACTCTGGCGGTCAAAAGGTAAATCATGAGCTTAATTATTGTATAACTAGGTGTGCCCACGATTTCACTCGCGCTTTAAGGATTTTTTGGTTGTTTTTTTTTCACGGAACCTTAACTACTTTCTTCAAATACGAGTACCTATCCTACATTTTGCCTTAGAAGATCAGCTTGATATTTGGTAGTGGTAGTGTGATCGGTCCAACCGTTTCGAAGATTAGCAGGAATAAACAGATAACAGACAGACAAAAAAATAGTATTTTAGATATAGATACCGTATATATTTATTTTGAACTTAGTAAAAAGTTGTTAATTTGATATTACATGCAGACACTCCAATTTTATTTATTAGTGTAGATTGCCTCGATGTTTCGGCATCGTTGGAACCACCGTGGTCACAAGAAGAATAATTTTATAAGGAGTGAAAATTAATAATAATTTAGATTGTGATTATTCCTGAGTACAGTTTTCAATATAAACGTTCATGGGTTAGAATTTTTCAAGAAAAACAAAAATGCACTCATAAAAAGTACTCGTGCACTGTACCCTTCACTCAGACAAGATTCACTCGCTCGAGTACATACTTACACTGGATTGAGCACCACGTCAGCCGGAATAGGGGAAGGAAAATAATATGGTTTCTGACTCTGGAAATTCTATAAAAATATGAAAGAATTCCTGTAGAACAAGTATTTTCTACTGGTAAAAGTTATGCACGGACAAAATCTAGACATGTTTCTGTATTTTACTGCCAATATGCGTGGAAGTAGTCCTAAGTTACCACAACAACGATTTGGGTTTTGGTAGAGATTTTATGAAAAATAAGTCGATAAACTAGCCGGAATTGAAAAGCGTAGTAAGTACTTGTATAGTATGGAAAACAATGGGAGGACAAGTACTCACAATACAATATTGTAATTCTAAAAGTTTGTAGTATGTATGGATGGATGAGGAATGTATGTTAGATATATGTTAGAATGTATGTTAGATAGATAGATGTTTGTTAGTATTTCATGCAACGTTTCTGAAATTATATGAAACTAGTAGCAACAATAATATGTATTTATTCCAGACAATAATATGTATTCTAACCGTATTCCAAATTACAGAGTAATTCGATTTTTACTCGTATTGCTATTTGACGTCAGTTTTTTTTAGTTCATTTTTTAATTCCATGTTTTTATATATCCGTAGCTATCCAAACTATGATCAAAGAAATTACCATCCGGCTAAAATGTAACCATAGTTCCAGTCATATTCCATGTCTAGCTTTTGTTATTAGGTTTTTATGATTTATTGCAATAAACATTCGGGCTGCCAGTAATTTTGTTTTAGCTACTAGTTAGTCCACATCTGTTGTCGCAGCTGCTACCTAGTTTTACTACGACCCATGAGACTTTTGCAGATTACTTAGATACTCTTAGCATATATTTCGTTAGTTAAGTATCAATTTTGTTGTTAGGTTTTAAGAATTTATTTCGTTTTGAAAACTAAAATCATTTACAAATAATAAAGTAAGATAAGATAAGAAAACTCTTTATTAAAAGCCATAAAGCAAAAGAAAGACAATAAACTTAACTAAATATAAATAAAGTGGCCAAGTGCGAGTTGGACTCGCCCATGAAGGGTTCCGTTGCAGCAAGTAACATAAAATACATAGTACACATAGTTCTTGTAGTTCGTTGTAACTTTGATCGAGATTTTAATAATAATGTATTTATGACGTACTAAAAAAAAACTACTCATCAGATCGAGTTCAAACTAATTTTCGTTGGTAGTTTACATGGTACTGTACATCATATATTTTTTTTAGATTTTTCATTCTCTTACTTTAGAAGTTAGAGGGGGGGGGACACACATTTTCCCACTTTGGAAGTGTCTCTCGCGCAAATTATTCAGTGTAGACGAAAATGATTTTAGAAACCTCAACATCATTTTTGAAGACCTATCGATAGATAGCCCACACGTGTAGGTTTGATGAAAAAAAGATTTTTGAGTTTCAGTTCTCAGTATGGGGGGCAACCCTATTTTTTCTTTTTTTTAATTTGTTTTGTTAAATTCTTAATGCGGTTCACAGAATACGTCTACTTACCAAGTTTCAGCAGTGTAGTTCCCATAGTTTCGGCAAAAAGTGGCTGTGACATACGGACGGACAGACAGACAGACAGACAGACAGACAGACAGACATGACGAATCTATAAGGGTTCCGTTTTTACGTTTTACGGAACCCTAAAAACGACTTACCTGTTTAAATTTAAAACGTAATATATAAGTTTGATAAGAAATGATTCAAGCCCATGGTAAAAACAAATAAAATATTGGTATGAGAAAATTGGTCTAGCAGAGCAGCTTTTGGTACGAGTACCTAATACATTTTAAAACTAAGGAAATAAACAATTTAATATGACTTGGTATTACAAAACTGTAAAAGATGTAAAAAGGAAGAAATATAAGAAATGAAAGCTCATAAAGCGTTGATTCATTGGCAAAATAAAAATACCGATTTTTTAAAACTTTTTAACTATACCTTCAGTCACCAGCGAGTCATCACTTATGATCCAAGGGAACCTATGTGTAAAAAATATCTAAAGGATACAGCAAATTAGTTGAACTTGAAACAGTATGTCTGTTAAAATATAAGTATATATTTATTTTTGTTGCCATCATATATTTAAAACCTAATCTACCCTGTGCTTCATGACAAATGAGTCCAATTCGGTCTATTTCCGAGAGTCACGACAACAATAGTTCGCGGGCGCTGTCACCAATGTAATATGTTATACAGCCACTACTTTATCTGAAAGCGTTGTTTACAAATGAACTAAGTTCTTTTACTAGTTCAGCTGAGAAAATTCTGTAGTAGCTCCCTCGTGTAACTTCACCGTTGTGTTGCCAAACCGGTACACCAAGCCGCTGTGACGAATGACCCAACTTGCTGATCTGTTTATAGGTACCATTCTAAAGCCTGGTTTCGTTTAGGTTAACTAACCTTTGTATTATGTGATGTCTTGTTTTGTACATCATGTTCTATATTATGAGTAGAATGAGCATAATATATTATACCTGAGGTACTCGTATACAATAAATATCCGTAATAATATGTTTAGGTACTTCCTTGCTCTTTTTCCTATCGGACTGTATGTAGCTGGAATAAGCGACATTGTAAAATTCGTCAGGTAGAGTTAAACACCTAATTAATATAGGTAGAGAGACGAACTTCTTAGCATTCCATGGATTCACCGTGCGGGTGCCGGGTCCATTGTGTGGCAGAGAGAGAAATCTCGAGTAGACCCCAAGATTTGTGACTCATAACATCAAGAACACAGTAAAACATACCATAGTATTTACAAGAGGACATTACATTTACGAAAATCTAAGTCGTAAAGTTTATTTTCTGAAGAAATCAATTTGTAGCATAAATACTTCCACTATTTTATCAATATTAAGGAAATGGACTTGAAAATGGCACAAAACAACGTTTCTCATAGTTCAGTGAAGAGAAAGTAGCGGATTGCAGAGGGGATATCGTGTTTCTCGGTGGATTTGTTACCAAAACGTTCCTTTGAACCGCCATTACATGGAGTCCTCTGTCAAACGACATAGCAACAAACCTTAGCATCACAGAATACGTCTTTTGTACTGTGATTTCCAGTCGATAAATGTATATGAGAATTACTATGGGAAATTTTCTGTGAAAAATAAGATGTGTAGAGTAAATAAATAAATATTGGTGCACACTTCTCACACAACACCTTCACGTCTCAAACTAGTCTAGTACTATGGGAGCCAGACTGCTAATTACTTAGATATAGTTCTAAATACACGCTTATTATACATAGAACCAGACATAGACCAAATATTTGTATTCATCACATTTTATTGAATTGCACTGGGTGGGAATTGAGCCCACGACCTACAGCTTCGCAAGTAGAGTCACTATCAATTAAGTCCCTACTAGGCCAGCCAAAATGCTAATTTTCTAAGAAAGTAAAACATTAAACAACCTATAGAACGAGTAAGGAATATACCTTCGAATGTTTCTTCACTGGACTTGTTACAGAGTACAGAGTCCGCCTGGGAAAGTAAAGTTCAGGAAGACAGTGAAAATGTCAAATTTTACAATCGTGAGTTTTAATTTGTAAAATTAAAACATGGCTGTTCTTTTTTGTGGGCGTTTTTACATCTCATAAACATGAATTTAAAGTTATATACAATATTATTTTTCCATTTATTTCAGACTAGCTTTTACCCGCGACTTCGTCTGCGCATAAGAAATGTTACTTACATATTGAGGTAACTTGAGGAGTATATTGAATTCTTATTTTGCAAAATAATACTCGAACAAATTCATATGTATTTACTAAAAAAAGACACCTAAAAGTAAGAAAGCGTAACATACAGTTACTTTAATATTTATATGGATAGCTTCATGTCAAACTTCTGTATATACAGTTTCACGGTTTTATCTTCAACACAAATTAACTTCCCAATACACTTTCAATTCCCAATAACTGCATTCAACATTTTTTTAGGAATAAAGGGTAGCTTATAATATTGTTTAAGTTACGCTTGGTCTAGTCGGGAAAAACGGCGACTGTCGATCCGGAGTCTCCGGGTTCAAATCCCACCACACGCACCACTCTCTTTTCTAAGTCAAATACGTAATGCCGCTAACTTAAAAACGGTGAAGGAAAACATCGTGAGGAAACCGACATGTACCTAGAATCTTTCGAGGTACATGTCGGTGGTCGGTGTGTCATCCACCAAACCACACTTGGCCAGCGTGGTGGATTATGGCCTTGCATATCTTGTATTGCGAGAGAGGGCCCGAGTCCCATGGGAACATTTAGTGGGCTGCTTATGTATGTCATTAACCAACATCCGCTATATTTTTCTATTTATAGATTAATCAAATTCGGTTCCGGATTTTGACATGCAAGCTTGACTCTATGTGGGCCTCAATAGGTACGAACTTTCCCCCATATTATCCTCATAAAGTTCGAATTTTCAAATTTGCCGGAACATACACTCATTTCTTTCATATCAACTATTTTGATACTTGGTTTAATCTTCAAAAATGACTAATGCTCATATTTGATTTCCTAATTTTGTCACATTTACTACTTTTTGTGAGATAAAAAGTAGCCTATGTCGTTTCTTGGGGTCTAAATCAGCTTATTGGTTCAAGCTTTAAATCGTAACAGAGTAACTTTCATACTTACAGAATCAATTTATAGCATACTAGCTGTGACCCGCGGTTTCACCCGCGGCTATTTGAGGAAAATCTCTACTAAAATATCCATTGCTGTAAAAAGCTATGATCAGTAAGAGAACTATACCAAAAGAATATAGAAACGCTACGTAAAAGTACTGGGTTCTAGTAAAATATGTTTTATAGTACAGGTATTTTAAAGTACTTCTGTATATACGATATTTTTAGTTTTTTAATTCTTGGGGTAGAAGAACAAATTGGTTATCTCTGCAACCTGATGATCTTGATAACGCTTCAGATACCTAAGTAGTTGTCCGTATGAAAAACAGTCTTGGCGCGAAGAATCGATTTCTAGGTGCTTAAATGTTTGCCCCTGTGCTTTAATAATAGTTTCAGCATACGACTACTTAACGGGAAACTGTATTATTTTGAAATTAAAAGGCAAATGTTACCATTTTATGTGGAGGTAATGCATTAACATACCATTGCGTTTGAAGGGAATAGTCGATTTGTGTCGGATTCGACACCATGCCCTACCGGCCCTACCCTACCGGCTAAAACCTCGGCAGTATTAATTCATCTTTGCCACAAACCGCGCAAACACCGGGATGTTCTCGCACTCTTCTGTGAACCCGCCGCGGGACAATGCACACCGTGGTCACCAGAGTGGGTACCAGACATCTTCACGTCTAGACACCCTTTGTCTCTCACGGCGGGCCAAATGATCGGCCTCGTCACCTACCACCATCCGACTGAATAGGACGGGGACAGCAGCTCACCGATATACCGACACTCTTCTTCCTCTACACTCCCACCGCGTTCGCCATCATACGTTGGCGACCACGCAAGGCCACAGTGGGCAGGGAGAGTGGTGCACCGTTATACCGGTGTTCCTCTTCAGCCTCTCATCTCATTCATCCTCTTCTCTACGGTCACGGTGCGTACCACCAAACATGGCGGCACGTCTCATTCGCGCCGACACCGTCTACGCCGCGCAACTCCCTCCTGACCGCATTGCTAGGAACGCAAGGCTTGGAGCCCATAGCTCTGGTTTGCAGTCCCACTGCGGGTTTCTCTTAGCTTCACTGTGGATGATCAGGCCACGGCTACTGAACCCCTCGCCTTGTCTATGCGGGATCCCCTCGGAAAGGAAGCAAATGATATCTTGTAGAGCAATTGGCGGCTGTCCGCTGTCTTCTTTCTATTCGCCGCGGTCATTTAATATAGTTGAAAATTATGTGCCTTTTTTTACGTGGGAGAATACATTTACGCATGGTCACGCATTAGCATAGTGATGGCCGCGGTTCCGCCTCTGTTGCTACATCGCCTCGAGGATCTGGAAGAAAACGCTAAGAAACATCACTGTACCACGTACTCACAATAAAGTGGTCTATTATTTTGTTGCAGAGTTATTTTAAAACTAAGATATTTCCTAAAATATTCATTAAAATCAAATAATACCAAGGGCGATTTTGCTCAAAATTATATATTTGTGATAAATAATGTACTCGTTCGGATAAATGTTTATCCGAACATCGTGTTTATAAAAATACCTCCGCAAACAATGCATTTTACCAGTCGGTAATGGGTACCACCGCAATTTCGCCAACTCCGGCGTCTGAACATTGAGAGCGTCGTTAATCCATGTTCTGTATGTTTTTCATTGTAGTATGATGCTTCATTCAGGTGATCAGTCTTCTTCAGATAATCTTGAGCTTGATTGTTAAAAACCTCTTTAGTATGAAATCGAGGCAGCAGGGTTCTTCCTTCAAGCACTTCCAATATACCTACGATTGTATGTGAATAGTATGGTAAAATAGTAATGTTTAGTGTAGAGGTATAAAAATCAACGGACAAATTTTATATAAACAACATTACAATATAAGATTAGGGAGATTTTTAATTTGATAATACTTTAATGTAAACAATGCATTATTGAAAATTTGATTGAAATTTGATTACCTAAAATGACGTAACCTTCAAATATAGACCGACATGTCCTGTCATCTGTCATCAGACTTCAGCGCATACCAAGGAGAATGGCACACGCAGCTAAAGCTCTCGAAGAGAAATATTTATCCCCGTTTTTGTTACATTCTTCAACCTCCAACCCTTTTTCTGCAATAAAAAGTAGCCTATATCCTTTCTCGGGGTCTAGTCTATCTGTGTACCAAATTTCATTAAAATCAGTTCACTGGTTTAGATGGTAAATCATTACAGACAGACAGACAGACAGACAGACAGAGTTACTTTCGCATTTATAATATTTAATATTAGTAAGGATGTGGATATCAAGTGTCCAGTTTAAAAATTTCATGGTTTTATTTTCAACAATGGTGAACTTCCATATAAACTTTCATCCCTATTTCACCCCGTACTGTTCTAAATTACATAACTGCTAGAATAAACATTTATTGGCTTTGTGTCAAGTATCTAAGTAGTTGTAAAGTTGCATGTCTTTATCTTCAACAGTGACGAATTTCCATAAAGACTTTCACGCCCCATTTCAATCCCCTTGTTAATATGTCCGTTTTAAGGGTCTAGATACAAAATTTTATGGTTTTATGCTCAACAATGGCGAACTTCCATAAAAACTTTCAACCTCTATTTCATCCCCGTACAGTTCAAAATTACAAAATTGCTAAAACAAATATTAATTGGTTTTGTGTCAAATCTCTAGACACAAAGTTTCATCGTTTTATCTTCAACAATAACTAACTTCCAAAAAGTCTTTGATCCCCAACTTTGAACCCCTATTTTATCCCGGTGCAGTTTAAAATTAGAAAATTGTTAAAAAAAATATTTATTGGCTTCGTGTCAAGTATCTAATCACAAAGTTTCATGGTTTTATCTTTAACAATGACGAATTTCTATATAAACTTTGACCCCCCATTTCAACCCCATTTTTACCCCTGTACAGTTCAATATTACAAAATTGCTAGAACAAATAATTATTAGCTTCGTGTTAAGTATCTAGATACAAAGTGTCATGGTTTAATGATTCAACAATGACGAATTTCCATATAAACGTTCACTCCCCCATTTCAGCCCCAATTTCACCCCCGTACAGTTTGAAATTACAAAATCGCTAGATCAAACATATGTATATTGCCTCCGTTTCAAGGGTGTAGATTCAAAATTTTGTGGTTTTATCTTCAACAATAACGAACTTCTAAATAGGCTTTCATCCCCAATTTCAACCCCAATTTAATTCCCATACTGTTCAAAATTACAAAATTGCTAGAACAAACGTAAATTGGCTTAGTGTCATGTATCTAGACACAAAGTTTCATGGTTGCATCTTCAACAATGACGAATTTCCATATAAACATACATTACGCCCCATTTCAACCCCAATTTACACCCTCGTACGGTTTGAAATTACAAAATTGCTAGATCAAACATTTATTGGCTCCTTTTCAAGGGTCTATACAAAATAATATGGTTTTATCTACCACAATAACGAACTGACAAATAGTCTTTCATCCCCCATTACAACCCCTATTTTATCCCCATACAGTTCAAAATTACAAAATTGCTAGAACAAACATTTATTGGCTTCGTTTTAAGAGTCTAGAAACAAAGTTCCATAGTTTTATTTTCAACAATGACGAATTTCCATATAAACTTACATTCCCCATTTCAACCCTTTCAACCCTCTTTTTTGAGATAAAAAGTAGCCTATGTCCTTTCTCGGAGTCTATTCTACCTATGTACCAAATTTCATAAAAATCCGTTCAGTGGTTTAGGCGGTAAAGACGGACAGACAGACAGACAGACATAGTTACTTTCGCATTTATAATATTAGTATGGATTTACACTTAACCACTATCTCGCCTGATTTTAAGCGACAATGGAGTGCTGTGCTTACCTAGAAGAAGCCAATTCGCATTTAATAGCCTAGACATTATTATCATTAAAGTAGATTCAAACCTCTTTGTTCGATTGTTTGGAATATCAACTGTGAAACGATGTCTCATTTTCGAGCTACGAGCAGTCCGACAGAAAAAAAAACAAGGTGGTATTAGACCATACAGATCATATGCACAGTGCACTCTCTCCGAAATGTATCTGATAAAAATCGATAATCTAGCACTTTTATCAACAATTTGGCTTTCATAGTAAAAGCTTTGCTTAGTTTATGTCAACATGGTGAAAAAACTTCGATCGATATTTATTTAGTAGCACAGTTAGGTACTGCACGCATTTACAGTCAAACCTATTATCAAACATAAACTCAACTCCATAATAACAATCAGATAATGAAAATTTACAATCGGCTTAGATTTATAGTTGAGTGCATTTGGGGGTAGGTCTACAAATTTCGTATACACGTATACGCAAGGGTACACTAAGGTTACACAGGACGCCTATAATAATGGATCGAAAAGAACGAATGAAAACGATAATTAGTGACCGACCGCAAGTTTAGTTTCGGTTACTTTTGGTCAAGAAATCAAGTTAATATCACTTCTGTTTCAACCAAAATATAACAGAATTTATAACATCAAAAATATATATCTTGGTCCGGTTAAAAAAAATCATTTCATTTCATTTCAATCTCCGAAGAAGCTGGCCCGAAATTTTACGTGAGTTACGCTGTCGCTTTATACTTGATGTCGTATAGAGTAACTTAGTGTAATTCTATTCCAGAAAAATAACAATACTCCAACACTAAATAAATAAATATGTCAGTAAAATATTTAATATATGTATTTTGTATCGCTATGCTAGTAGTTTAATCAGCAAGTCGGTGCGGCGAACCCATAAGATGTTTTCCCTACCAAAGAGCGATAAAAGCTGCAAAAAAATTCACTTTAATAAATTCTACACATCAAATTGATGAATCAGCTGATTTTTTCGAGTGGTGATCGTCTTATATTGTTCCCAATTTTGAGTGCAACTTGTAGTCTTAGCCCTTTCGTTCTAGCAATAATAGGCTATCTGCGTAGCCTTACATAACATATCTCAGCGTATCTTCCCCATTGTGTTCACACTCTGTTGTCTCATATATATCTGTACATTGGAGCGGAATCACGGTTTCCTTGTGCATAACTGGAAATGGAAATTCCGTATCCATAGTGCGAGCGTTGTAAATATTACCGAAATTCGTTGCGTTAAGGACATTAATACATTTTAGTTATTTATGTAAACAAATCAGCAAATATTATTATCTGAATGTATGTATTTGCTAGTAACACCCCGTAGTTGTGCCTGCGTAGTTCCCGTTCCCGTTATTTTCTTGCGAAAAAAAACATGTTTTTTATGAAACCACGGTAAAAGTGAAACTTTTTTTCGTATTGTAGACATATAACTAAACATTTTTAGAAAAATATTCGATTTAAGTAAGTAATTTAAGTAACTTAACGAGTAACGCCGCCATATTGGCCTGGGCTGCTCTGTCGATCACCTTTCACTTTACATCTACTTCGCATCCGACGGTCACGTGACATGCGGTAGAGACGAAAAAGTTTGAGGCGGTGGTATAATATTTCACTTAAAAAAAAATTAAGATAATAAATAAAATAATAAAAAACTACTTAGCAGCGCTTTGTGGTTTGCGCGTAGTTCTCGTTGTTTTCTTCAGATGAAAATGTGTTATCCCAAAATACTATCACAAATTAGGCATTAAACTTCATCCAGATCTCTCTAGTATTTTTAAATACGTAACAAACATCCATAAATATGCAAAAACTTTCGCGTTTAGAATACATATTAGCAAGGATATGGTTGGATATCACGGAACCCACGTTGTCAACAGAAACACTATATTTATGAGCCTCTAAATACTAATTCATTGTTTATCTCCAGTTACAATCGTAACCAAATTACTGCCTAAACTGGAACAGTGATGCGAATCGACATTACAGCCCCAGTTTGGGCGCCATTACTGTATCTCACCGAATCCATTCAGCTGTAACCTCAAGCCCTCGTAAACCTCGTCTTTGGGCGCACACGGTATCGCCATGCTCGGACGATCGCTACGATATATATTGTCGGTTTGAACGTAGGTATAATCTAAATTAGTATCACATTCGAATTACGTACATTTTTTTTATTTTTTTTTCAAACTTCTTTATCACAGACCGTTGTATTGCATAGAACAGTGACAGATTCGGCAGAGCAATATTGTAGATCTGTTACTTTCCGATATCCGTGGTTGCTATGCTACGACTACTTATATAAAGGAGTAAGTTTAAAAGTAAACTTCGTTTCGAACAAAACTGTCTAGTTTTCTTTGCAATTACTTTTCTTATATGGAGATATTTAAGATGATTTTTCCACCGTAATTTTTCAGGAAACATTGCCCTTCAAACCTTAATACATTTATATTAGCACATTATTGTTTAGTGGTAAAATTACGGCGGTAACGTGCAAAGGTTTGACAAAGAAACTTTGAGTTTGTTTGATGCCAGGTGGTCTTTACGCACTTTGTTCAAAATTACATATTTTTGGCTTACATAAGCCATACTTGGAATACGGCGGTAAATTATGTTTGAGTAATGTTTTGGATTACAGAGGCTAATGTAACCATGATGTGATAATGTTAACCATGATAATCCATACATGTAATCAAAATCAAATCCGCTAAAATGTTACACAAATGTGGCAATTAAAACTTCCATAACGTGTAAATCCTGTATATTCAGAATTCTACATGTAACAAACATGCAAATTACATTTGGCCATAATTCTGAATAAAAATTACCACAGTAATTTCTCGTTTTCCCCAGATCTAACAGATCCCACAGATGGTTAAACAGAATACAAGTTTGACCACACTTGGACGTACGAAGTCGGCTTCAGTAAACCGGAAAACTTATATTAATACCAGTAGCAATACCTACTCATGAGTTGCAGGCTGGATTCGAAAGATACGTTCTCACTATTATGAAACAAGTTTAGTACTTAGTAGTTTTATAGTGATAGGACTCTTTGCAGTCTTGGAGACCGCTTGGAAAAGAATCACAAATGCGAGTTATTTTACGGTCAAATAGAAAATAATGTGCAAACATCTCTGTGTTCCAGAAGGACAATGTGTCCACGTAAGTTACAGGGTATAGAAATTAATCATCTTTTACCTCTGGGTAACGAGTGCAGTGCTAGGTAATGATTTTAACTATTCATGTTCCAATAGCTGTGTTCTTCATCAGATCTTACAAATCAAACATGATCCATTTCCCGGTTACTGATTGAGCTGAAATTTTGCACACATGTGTAAATCGCGTGACAATATAATGTTATGTTATAGTGCTCATCTGACGATGGAGCTCATGAAGAAATGAAAAAAGCGATCGTAGGAACTCAGGTAAACAAACGACGCCGACGCAACCCCATCGAGTTTCAGCTCGTTTAATTCGATGATTGAGGTAAAAAATAGCCATAGGAGCTCCTTAATTCTTTCTTCCGTAGAACAGTATTAACAATAAATTATTTATTTTACAAAAACTTGATCGTTATTATTTTATTTAGTTAATTAATAAAAACGTGTTTTTAATATTTTTTTTAAACCAAACTTGTGTCGTAAATAAGTGTGACTTGACCCTAACAGCAGTATTATCGTGTGCACCAAAGTTGTAGTATTACTCAGGCTGCGGTTATAATTATGTTTGTCTGGTTGGAGCGAGGTTGTCCATTACCTAATTATGATCACGACACCTCGACACGCGTTGTTGCTTGCTTGTAAACTTACTATGAACCACGGAGCCATAAGATGGGTTGACATGTTTCACATTTCTACGTAGGTCACTTTTTATAGTCAACCGTAACGAAACGGGGAGGCCATGCATCCGATGGTAAGCAACAGCATAGTGACACGCAGCTATTGGAACATGAAAAGTCCAAATCATTACGCGCTCGTCACCCAGAAATATACGATTTTTTATCTCTATGCCATGTAATGTCACTAGAAATATTGCCCTTCAAACTGGAACACAGTGATGTTCTCACATCATTGTGTTCCAGTTTGGTGGTAGAATAACTAGTAAAGCTGTGGTGCTTCCCCAGGTGGAATCAGCAAAGAGTCCTACCATTACAAAGAACTATGGAAACTGAACATGGGTACGTTACTAATATTATGAGGGAGCTAGTTTGGATGTTAGTTTAAATACGCCACTCAGCATCACGTTCCAACCATCAACTTCTGCCTTTGTGTAATTGTCACTCCATCTAGTCCTAGAGCGTCTGGCACTGCGTTTACCGATTCACGGTCTACATCAAGACCACCCCACTTTCTCTAATGGATTACCTCATTACGACGAATGCAATTACTCATAGCAACCCCCAAAATATGGTTCTATAATAATAATTCATAGTTACTTCATTTGCGAAACTAGGCAGTTACAATAAGATCTTAAGTTTACATTGAGAATTCCATAACTAACCTTGTATTGAGCGAGCTGGAAGCAAATATTGGGTAGGTTTTAAACCCTTGCTGATGGGTAGCGGGGCAAAATTTGCTGCCAGTTCTCGGAATAGAACAGAAAGAGGCGGAATCTTCTATAACAGACTTTCGTATGCTTAAAAGGAGACCAGGCTATAAGTTGTTTCGTAAGTTTACTGTTTGAAAGAAATAAACATTTTATGCTACGTATTGTATTCAATTTCGCCGTGCACACTCACATACCTCCTCTTTTTCATACATCCTCCACTAGTTCCCACTCCCTTGATTAATGAAACAGAAAAGGGGGTCCCAATGAATGACCTTCCGAGCTTCCGGCCTGTAACTGTGTCATCGCTGAGATATACTGCAATAAAATATACGATATCTTTTATTGGCTTCCAAAACATGGCGTAGTAAAATTGTATTCGGGCATTGGGCTACAAATCTTAACAGTTTGACTTTGGGTCTAACAATGCGAATGAATTTTAAAATCATTGTTTTTATTTATTTACTTAGCTGGATTTGGTGGCTTAGTTGGTACGTTGGTAGTAAGTCTGTCTGGGAAGCCGTGAGTTGTGGGTTCGATCCCCACCTAGTGCATATATTTGTGTGATAAATACAAATATATGGAACAGGAGCTACGCGGGTCAAAACGTCCGGTGCTGCTAGTGAGTTTATAAAGTAGAAGTAATAACGGTGGTCTTCGGTAGCTCACAAATTACCTAGGTATAAACAGTGCTCCTTTAGGTGCACTGTGCAATCTAGTTTGTTGATACCGCTTGAGATTATTATTCCAAATAATAGTATACAACGTGGTGGATATACCCCCAACAATATTTTAACAGTCCATTCTAACACTGATGTAGACTTCATCACCCAAGGTCTCTTTCCCTTCAGCACGGTAGATCACGAGATAATTCGAGTCAAAGTTTGACGTAAAATTCCCACCAAATCACCAGCTTCAACCCTAAAGCATGTACAGCAGACAAACGACCTTGCCACCGACGCCGCGACGTCATACAAAAATCCGTGCGGAGATCTGGCCATTAGGGGTATGTCAAATGAAATAACAACCAAAAAATTTTTATTTTTTTGGAATTTTTTTTTGAGCTTTCATGCCTAATTTTCACATACATGATTCAAAACTTAATTTAGATGAACTACCATAAATATTGTTGCACCTTTCTGCAACACCTTGTATAAGTTCCGATCTATTGCAGAATGGACCTTTGTTGGTTAGCCCTTTTACCTATGCCTATATTATACCAGCGGTCCAGACTGGCTTCGCCCGTGGTACATGATATATAGCATATATTATAGCACGTACGTACATATCCGACGGCAAAATATTTTTTGAAATCGGTCCAGTAGTTATTGAGTTTAACGCGTTCAAATAAATAATCTCTTCAGGTTTATAAAATTAGATAGAGAATAGATGATTATTGCCCCGGAATCATTCTTACAACCATGCGAGACACTGGACGCTATTAGTAATATAGCAAATAGCCACTATTTTAGGTCCTACCTTACCTCGCAAACGGTCCGTTTTCAGATAACACGCGGCTCGTTTGCCTCTAGTATTCGAGTTCACTTAGATTTCATTGCATTTGTAAAAAAATAAAAATAAGTAAAAGTTGAGAATTCATATTTATATTATCTTATTCGCTTACCTTTACTCCCCTCTATCATAATATTATGGGAGTGGTACAATCACGGTACAATGCATCCGCTTGCTCCATTCTAAAAAAACACAATATATTGTATTTGCCATAAAAGTTACGTAGATTACTGAAGCACTAACAGACTTCATACTAGGTGACACCTGTATTACAAATTCCATATCATTCATATTTGCCTTACGTTTTATATGGGTATAATAATACCTTTCTTATTTAAATATTCTTTCACACAACATCCACCCTTTCTTTGAGCGTGTTCTACCCAACGATCTCAATACACAGATGCGCCCTCCCAAACTTCAGGGTGCACGGAATCATGTCATCGTTGGGAAGAGTGAGCTCACTCTTTCCGTTCTAGTCGGTTGCAGGAAGCGGTGAACGCCGGACGTTTTTACCTATTCGTATTCGTTGTCAACAAACCAAAATAAGTAAAACCACAGTATATCGCGCCGCTAGCGATTCTAGGGATCATGTAGATTGGTTGTGTGTTAACTACTTACGATATACACGCAGTTTATTACCAATTTCAAGGTGCTCAGGGCACATCTTTTGGTTTATATCGATGGTTCTGCCATAGCATCCACCCACACTTAAGTTTATAGCCATTTATGTGGTATTCATTATTTTACCCTTTTCACTACATAACTTAAAACCTTATGAAGGGTACAGGGAAAGAAAGATCAATGTCCGCTATTTCCGAATATGAGTTACCAATGCAATGCTATCTACCTAGTACAAAATTCATAAAGCTGTTTGAATAAAAAAATATAATTTAAAAACTCAAAAACCCGACGGCGTAAAAAGTGAACCAAACTACGTACTCGCATAGTAAAAAAACTGAAAAGAATAAAACAAGCATTTAGATTTCTGGTGGTCTAGAATTCTATAATATGTTATTGTATTAATACTATTGAAATATATACAATATTTTCTAATAAAAGAACATTACAACTGAAGAGTCGTAATATTGTTAATATTAAATATGATTATTCAGTGTCAACAACCAAAATAAGTAGAACCACAGCAAATCTCGCCGCTAGCGATTATAGGGGTCAAGTAGATTGGTTATTTGTAAACCACTTACGATACATACAGAGACGCAGTTTATTACCAATTTCAAGGTGCTCAGGGCACATCTATTGATTTATATCGATGCCTACTAGATACATTAGCATATAATGTCCATCCACATTCACACGTACAGTTAGTTATACGAAGTTTTCTGCTACCTAAAAACCAATAAATGTGAGAATGGTTGTTACTCAACTTTAAATCGATATACATCCTAAACGGTCAGTCAAATCGAAAAACATTGAGAGAAGCTAAACATTATTTTGAAATACCTATTCAACGATACCCCTCTTGACATATTTTGGTGATTTTCATTTTTTTAATTTGAACAATATGGCGTCCTGATTCCGCCATATTTGATTTACACTAATTTCATGTCTTTAGTGTCACTCGCCAGATTAAGAGGAATCGATTGACGTGTGAATCATAAAAATCGGCCCAGGCGTTTGGTCTGTATAGTGCTTCAAAGGAACATACAAACATACATACATACATACATAGACTGTTAAACACATTACCACTCCTTTGCGTCGCGCAGTCGGGTAAAAAGGTATTATTTTGATGTAGGTATTATTTTGTAATACATATATTTCACTATTAAAGGATACTTCACAATGTTTTAATATAAATCTTATATAAATTAAAAATAATTTACAAATGGGTGCTGCCTGCCACCCAACATAATGTAATTGATTTAACATAGACTTTCAGATTATAATGTAGTAATGTTTTAGTACATCGTTATTTTGTAAGTCTTGTTTCGGTCTTTGTAGTGTTTATCTGTTGTTTATTTTAGTCGGGTTTATTATTTTTTAAATTATTTATTTTTTATTCTTAAACTATAGACACACATAGGTTGAAGAAAGATAGATAGATATCCAACTTTCAACTTCTTAACTTTACTTTGATTTTCAAACGTTTGTAATAGGTAGTACATTATGATGTAAGTGCGCTAAGTTGAAAATTACAGCTTTATTGCTAGCTCGAGCCGAAGACGAGAGCTATAATTAGCAGAGGCTGTAATTATCAAAGCGCACGTATGTCATACGACGTTTTATAACATATTTGCGAGGAAATAAATAAAACTCTAACGACATTTTCAAATAAAAACAATACAGCGAAAAAAAAGGCGCGGAATAATATTTACTTGATCACAGATTATAGCAATACGCGCGCATCGGCGCCTTTTTTTTTAAGCAACGGCACAGAACCAGCCGGTATGTATGCTATTAGTAATAAAGTAAATTAATATTTTTGTATTTTGTTACGGAGAAATTGTAGTAATTTATGGTCAAAATTAATTAAATTAACGAATTAAATAATTCTTTATTATATTTTACCTCTCAAAGTTAATTTTATTCATAAAATGTTGACCACACTTTTCTGACATAAAAACTCTTTACTAATATTTAAAAAGGTACCGTTCGTTTTAGACGGAGCATATCTCTCTACCTAGTCTGTGGACGGAGCATTTTGAAACCGTGCGTTTTACATTACACATTACAGCACTAGTGCGTAATAAGATACATTACGATACAGAAATTGGTCCAATAAGAGACCCTTTACGAGCAAATATGTTATAAATAATATAATGATATTTTCTTACCTTTTTTCCATAAATTGTTAGGAGCAACTGGGCAGTACGTTTCAAACTATGGAATTAAGTGATTTACGTGCTGTTTCCAAATAAAATGCCGATTTGGTGGATCCCGTGTAGTTGTACACCAATTAATTAAATTATTTACAATAATTCATTGAAACATTTTTACGGTTAAAACTAGTGCAAGAAATTGTAGCCTTGACCCCGAAAGTTCCACGGAACACACCGGTTTTCTCACGATGGTTTCCTTCGCCGTTAAAGCCAGTGAATGTGATAAACTTATACCACAGTCTAATAATTCATACATTCGATCGTCGAAGATGTCTAGACATATCTATTTGTGGATACTTAACAATGTTAATCTATATCTATATTTATAACTATCTATATCTATATATCTATATACTTATGATAAAACTGTAGCGGGTCGAATTCTGTACATTGAAGATATTTTGAAAAAAAAAATTCATATTCGGAGCATATCTCTCTACCTAGTCTGTGGACGGAGCATTTTGAAACCGTGCGTTTTACATTACACATTACAGCACAAGTACGTAATAAGATACATTACGATACAGAAATTGGTCCAATAAGAGACCCTTTACGAGCAAATATGTTATAAACATAATTTTGATAAACCTGTCTCGTATTGTAATAACTATTAAATTAACTAATAAATAATATCGTAGTTATTATATCCACTGTTGACAAATGTAACATATTTACACCTTCACACCCAAAGGCTGTATAATTTGAGTGTAATAATCGGGCACACGTACTATTACCAGATGATAGATGTCTGTCTCGTTAGCCGTAACTACGTGCTTACGGGAACGGCACGTGACGGTGGACTAATGGAAATATAAGCAGATGAATATTATATCAGGCATTCAATTTATAAGCCGTGGCCCAGAGGCTAGAATGTGAGATTCACAATCTGAGGTAGTCAATTCGAATCTCGCATTCATCTCTAAGTATTTTTCAATAAAGGAAAAACTACCCGTAGGACGATGCTTTTGTACTTGCGGTACGATTAAGGATAAATATGGCAGAGGGCTGGTAAATCATAAAAAATGCTGAAAATTGCAAAATTTAAAAATATTACTTGAAATTTTAATTCATTTCCATCATAATTTCATAATCATCCACCAACCCGCACTGGTCCAGCGTGATGGATTACGGCCTTAACTCTCTTCTTCGCGAGAAGGTCCCGAGTCCCAATAGTGGGAACATTTAGTGTGATGCTTATGCTAATTTATTTGGGAGCCTATTAGAACGCATAACTTTTTGTTCCTAATTTACTTTGTCATAATGAATGTAGCATAATGTATAGTGTCATAATACAACTTTCGCATAATCATTTTTTGGCGTCATGTGTTTTAAGCATAACAATCTATTGTACTACATTTTATTCGACTATTGATGAGACGCATAATAGTTTTTAAGCATTTTTTTATTTGTTCTATTTTTTTTAAGGTGCCGTTTAAATCGCATAATTTTTTTTTCCTAATTTACTTTGTCATAATGAATGTAGCATAACATATAGTGTCATAATGTAACTTTTGCATAATCGTTTTTTGGCGTTATGTGTTTTAATTATAAAAATCTATTGTGCTACATTCAATTCGACTGTTGCTCAGACGCATTTAGGCATTTTTTAATTATTTGTTGTGCTACGTAATATATAACCAGGTTATATAGGGTCCAGATCCGACTCGGAGCACCCCGACTCCACCTAGTCTTGTTGCTACTACCCCTAGAGTGTATTTAAAAAATGCGGGAGCCAGAAGCTCAAGGGAGGTCCTGAGTGGAGCGATCCATGCGAGGCCAAGCGTAGCGAAGGGGGGAGGTGGCGAGCGAAGCGAGCCGGCGCCCTCCGTAGTGGAGTGCAGGCCGAGTATGGAGAAGCGACACTCAGGGCTGACCGAAGAGCTTCTGGCGGGAGCCCACCCGGAGTCAAAAAGTGCACCATATGTCTTAGGTGTAGTGTAAGTGTATGTAGGTTTTTAAGTCCTAAAAACGTTATGTCTACATAAATTGGTACAAAAATTGTTATACTACTGCATAGTCCTGCATAGATATTCCATTAAATTAGTAGATACCTACATTACGAATAATTAATATTGTTGTCGAAGTACCCACCCGCATTTCACACACCCACGTATTTTATTTATGTCCGCTCTTTACACTTGTTTTTTAGTTAGGCGTTTAAAGTTTATGCCGTTGATCAGTATGTTTAAGTATTGTTATGCTTTTCTCAATGTGTGCCTTTAACCATTATGCTATTTATAGTTATGCGTCGAAACATTATACTAAGTTATCTGTATGCTATATATGGCTATGCGTTTAAACATTATGCTAAGTTATCGTTATGTCATATATGGTTATGCTAGTTAACATTATGCGAAGACAGTTATGCGTTTAGTTGTTATGGTAAATTATCATTAGTCCTAAAAACGTTATGCCTACCTAAAATAGGACAAAAAATGTTATGCCACCCCATATAGACCCATTTATTTATTACTAGCTGAACCCGCTACTTCGTTCGCGTACGTTGATCTTGCGACCTTATTAGTACATTAGTACTTACCTAAAAATATTTGGATGGGTGGCCATTACACAAACCGAGTGAATTTGTTTTTCTACACAAAAATATGTTTATTCGAGTTTAGCAACTTCATATTTTATATTTTAGCAACATCAAACATACTCTTAGTAAGGTTGTGGAGTATCGAATATAGCCGCAGTGTTAAGTTTGTAGGATTTTTATAGGATATATTACGAAGAGTATGTAGCTGATGTGCGTGATCTGATACTTACCTACTTATAAATTTTTACAGGATGATAGCCTATGTAGGTAGGATAGACTTATTAGCCGATGTGATATTTTAGACTCTAAGCCATGTGTGTTTCAAATGTCAATCTAATTGGTAATGTCGTTCTGTCGTATATATATTTGTTTCGTTAGGGCCCATGCTTTATCAAAGATGATAGGTAGTATATGAGACTATAAACTATCTGTGTTTCAAATTCCAGCCAAATCATACCTTTACATAATATACATATAAATACTTCGTAGTAAGATAACATTTTATTCAATTTTAGAAAAACAACGGTCTGCTTTGGTCACCGAAGCTTATTAAACACTAAATTTAGTACAGTATTTGGATTGAAATAATATCCGAAAGAACAAAAACTGACTTCAATTATTATCATTTCACGTCAACTAACTTCTAATAGTCAAGTAAAAAGTTCTCTCGACTAATTTTTGAAGCCATAACTACTTCGTCCAGATAAATAGATACTGGTGAACAATTCACACACAAATCTTTGGCTTTTTCCACCGCCATTGTCCCAGCCATAGGTACTCAAACCGGAGTGGCGCGTGACGATGGCAAAAGACCTGGACGTCTACTCTGTTTCTATGAAAACGAAATTTCGAAAAAAAACTCGCGGCTTTCCTACTCTCGTTCTACTTCGTTTCGTCCGATACAACATTGTTTGACGTTTAAATGTTCTAAGCATACTCTAATTAGGGTAGGCTTAGAACATTTAAACGGACAAAACGACGGATCGAAGTAGAATCGGAGTTGGAAAATCGAGAGTTTATTTCGAAATTACGTTTTCGTTGAATTAGAGTAGACGTCCTGACGGCATGACTTTTGTGCCTTGAAAGTTGGAAGTTGAGTCGGCCCCTAGTGTGAGACGCAGCTTGCGTCGATACTCTGGCACCATCACATCTTCCAGAGATTCATAGTAGGGCCAGTGCAGCGGCTTATTTAACTGAGCGTCTCAAACGGCGGAAATTTGCAACCCTCGGTAGTGGTTTTATATTTAAAACTTTTGGGGCTGAGACATCGTGCCTGTGGGTGCCGGGAGCTCACCTCATCGTTAAAACCCTTTCCGAGCGCTTGGCCGACGCAACGCGTGACCAAAATGCTGGCGTGTATTTGGCCCAACGCATAAACATTGCACTTCAGCGTGGTACTGCCACCAGCATGCTTGGCACGCGTCCAACTGGTAGTGGGCTTAAACATCTTGTCATCCAGTTTTTGTTAATATTAAAAAACCCGCCTCCCTCTTTTCCATATAATAATAACGGGACCCTATTACTGGGACTTCGCTGTCAGTCCGTTCGTCCGTCCGTCTGTCACCAGAATGTATCTTAAGAACAGTGATAGCTAGACAGTTGTCATTTTCACAAATGATGTATTCATTTTGCCGCTACAACAACAAATACTGAAAACAACATACAATACATTTTTAAGGGGGCTCCCATAGAACGAATTTGATTTTTTTACCGTTTCTCGCTCGATACTAATAATGGTGACAGGTAGACGCTTTAACTGTTCACACAATATTTCGTTTTATGTTATCTTTAAATAATTAATGATTAAGGAGGCTCCCATATAATATAAGAAGTTTTCGCCATTTATTTGGTAATGGTACGGAACCCTTCGTGCGCGAGTCCCACTCGCACTTGGCCGGTTTTTTAATATCTAATTTAGAATTGATGTCACGTACCTAGGTTACTTAACTATCTTTGCTTACCAACGTGATTTTATTCGCTATAAAAAAAAACTTTGACTTTGACATTAGAAAGGTATTGTCATATTATTACTTGACGGATGGCGGATTTGAGTGCGATGTGTGTACCAGGGATGAGACTGACTCCGATAAGTCGGAACTTCCGATTACTACACTTTCGGCTCTGATTTCGGCTCCGAAATTTTTAAAAAGGAGGTTACAATCGGAGGTAAGGTGTATAAATATTGCAAATAATCCCCTTTAATAAATGGAAATACAAAATCGCAACTTCCTAAATCAATTGCTCGTCAATGTTTATCGTGTCCACGTGTTTGGCAAAAAAAAAACAATAAAAATGTCATTCCTGCCACCACTTCTAATAATCCTGCCTATGCCTCCGACTTCAAATCCGACTCCAATAAATCAAATTTTAAAACTCCGATTCCGCCTTCGGTTCCGGCAAAATGACCTCCGTTACATCCCTGTTGTTTACAGTGTCACAGATTACTTCGAAGTTAGTATGTACCGAACTTATTATTACCGTTATTATTTAATTTCTATGTAATTTCCAATCCACCTGACCAATAATTTTGATGGAACTATATAAAAAATATGTTCTTTCTAACAAAATAAGAATTAACGAAATTGAACAACGCAAACATGAGTTACAACCAAATACACATTCTGACTTTCACCCCTTCCTGCAAGAAAACCGTGCAGAATTTGGGGATTAAAAGTAGACAGGTACCATCTACTTAGTATGATCTTAAATCATGTCAAGTTTCATTTGAATTGAATCAGTAGTTTAGGCGTGATGAGAGTTCCCTGTACAGAAAGACAGACAGACAGACAGACATGAAAGAAAAAAAATGCAGTTTCGCCATCAGTATCGACTATGGAGTGCCCCCAAATTTTTTTTTTCAAAATATCTTCAATGTACAGAATTCGACCCGCTACAGTTTTATCATAAGTATATAGATATATAGATATAGATAGTTATAAATATAGATATAGATTAACATTGTTAAGTATCCACAAATAGATATGTCTAGACATCTTCGACGATCGAATGTATGAATTATTAGACTGTGGTATAAGTTTATCACATTCACTGGCTTTAACGGCGAAGGAAACCATCGTGAGAAAACCGGTGTGTTCCGTGGAACTTTCGGGGTCAAGGCTACAATTTCTTGCACTAGTTTTAACCGTAAAAATGTTTCAATGAATTATTGTAAATAATTTAATTAATTGGTGTACAACTACACGGGATCCACCAAATCGGCATTTTATTTGGAAACAGCACGTAAATCACTTAATTCCATAGTTTGAAACGTACTGCCCAGTTGCTCCTAACAATTTATGGAAAAAAGGTAAGAAAATATCATTATATTATTTATAACATATTTGCTCGTAAAGGGTCTCTTATTGGACCAATTTCTGTATCGTAATGTATCTTATTACGCACTAGTGCTGTAATGTGTAATGTAAAACGCACGGTTTCAAAATGCTCCGTCCACAGACTAGGTAGAGAGATATGCTCCGTCTAAAACGAACGGTACCTTTTTAAATCTTAGTAAGAGTTTTTATGTCAGAAAAGTGTGGTCAACATTTTATTAATAAAATTAACTTTGAGAGGTAAAATATAAAAAAGAATTATTAAATTCGTTAATTTAATTAATTTAGACCATAAATTACTTTAATTTTTCTGTAACAAAACACAAAAATATTAATTTACTTTATTATTAATGGAATACCGGCTGGTTCTGTGCCGTTGCTTAAAAAAAAGGCGCCGATGCGCGCGCATTGCTAATCTGTGATCCATAGTGATTACTTACTCTGTACTCTGTGCTGTCATGCTGTGATCTGTGATCAAGTAAATATTATTCCGCGCGTTTTTTTTCGTTGTATTGTTTTTATTTGAAAATGTCGTCAGAGTTTTGTTTATTTCCTGATTTCCTCGCAAATATGTTATAAAACGTCATATGACATACGTGCGCTTTGATAATTACAGCCTCTGCTAATTATAGCTCTCGCCTTCGGCTCGAGCTAGCAATAAAGCCTCGGCTGTAACTATCAACTTACCGCACTTATATCATAATGTACTATAAAAGGTTGTATTTTTCGTTTCTTTAGATATTTCTAGTGTTTAACTTTGATTTTTGTTTTACCATATGGGCTTATTTTTGTTGGTTAATGCTATTGAAAGTTGGTGAAATTACTTACGTGGTGTTGTTTTAAGACCTACCAGGAGTTACGTGGTGTTTAATGTAACGGTTTTCCGGGTTGTCCACCGATCATATTTTAAATTTTAAGTTCAATCCATACTAATATTATAAAGCTGAAGAGTTTGTTTGAACGCTAGGATCTCGGAAACTACTGGACCGATACGAAAGATTATTTTTCTGTTGGATACTCCATTTATCGAGGAAGGCTATAGGGTATATAACATTACGCTACTATCAATAGGTACGGAGTATGAGTGAAGAATGTAAAGAAAACGGGGAAAAATATTTATCTTCGAGAGCTTTAGTTCCGTGAATTTAAATTCTCTTTGGTCGCTGAAGTCTGTGACGGCGCGTGTCTACATTTGAAGTTTGTGTCATTTGAAGTAATCAAATTTGTTCTATAACAATGCATTGTTGCTTATTTACGTATTTTTAGGGTTCCGTAAAACGTAAAAACGGAACCCTTATAGATTCGTCATGTCTGTCTGTCTGTCTGTCCGTCCGTCCGTATGTCACAGCCACTTTTTGCCGAAACTATGAAAACTACACTGTTGAAACTTGGTAAGTAGATGTATTCTGTGAACCGCATTAAGATTTTTACAAAAAAAGAAAAAAAAAATAGGGTTGCCCCCCTTACTGAGAACTGAAACTCCAATTTATTTTTTCATCAAACCTACACGTGGGGGGTGTCTATAGATAGCTTCAAAAATGATGTTGAGGTTTCCAATATAATTTTTGTCTACACTGAATAATTTGCGCGAGAGACACTTCCAAAGTGGTAAAATGTGTCCCCCCCCCCCCCCTCTAACTTCTAAAGTAAGAGAATGAAAAAATTAAAATAATGTATGATGTACATTACCATGCAAACTACCATAGAAAATTGGTTTGAACTCGATCTGATGAGTAGTTTTTTTTTAGTACGTCATAAATACACTATTATAAAAACTTCGATCAAAGTTACAACGAACTACAAGAACTATGTGTAGGTACTATGTATATTATGTTACTTGCTGCAACGGAACCCTTCATGGGCGAGTCCAACTCGCACTTGGCCACTTTATTGTATTATGGAATTTAATATGTTTTCTTTTCTATTCTGTGTTCCTATTGTTGTTTATATTTGTCCGTTGGTTTTTATACACTAACATAACTATTCATACAACCGAACATTGGAAATACTTATAGCAAGAAACCTGCTACCTCAATTTTACGCTAAAGGGTTTTTTAGCAAAATTTCCCTTGACATTATTTGATTTTAATGAATGCTTTAGAAAATATCCTTAGTTTTAAAACAACTCTGCAACAAAATAATATACCACTTTATTGTGGTCACGTGGTCCAGTGATGTTTCTTAGCGTTGTCTTACAGATGGGTCCTCGAGGTGATGTAGCCACAGAGGCGGAACCGCGGCCATCTCTAGCTGCGGTCGTGAGGGCGAACCTCTCACTCTCGATCATCTTAGCCAAGATGCTGGACAGTGAAAGGTCGTGTGAGTTGAAGGAGCGAGAGCACGCCATGACCTGTACCTCATCCAATGAGGCGAAAGTGGACACGGGAGCGATCCTAGAGGTGCACTTGACTCGAATCCTGTTTCCACTGGAGAGTCTGGGGTGTAGGTCGTTTAAGCCGGTCCGGCACCGCACCTAGGGATATGATTTCCCGAGGATTTGACGCGTCGCTGGTTTCTGACGCGTCATTGTAACCAAACGCGGTGGTTCGACCGCCTTCCGCGAGGTGTTCTCACAAAAGGCGGCAGCAATGGCAGAGGCGTGGTCGAGTGCGATAGCGGTCCCAAGACTCTGCTGCCAGCCCACGGCTAGAGAAACCTACGGGAGTTTTTGTCGGTAGGGGTACCATATCCGTCGGTAATGTCGATCCCGACATATATCCTACTATGTCATTGTGTGACCGTGCGTAATTGTTCACCGACATAAAAAAAGGCGCATAATTTTCAACTACTATCTAATAAAAGATTATGGTGAATAGAAAGAAGACGGCAGTCGGCCGCCGGTTGCTCTACGAGATACCATTTGCTTCCTTCTCGGGGAGTTTCCGCATTGACGAGGCGGAGGTCCAGTAGCCGTGGCCTGGTCAGCCACAGTGAAGCTAAAAGAAACACCAGTGGGGCTGCTCGCCAGGGATATGAGCTCAAAGCCTTGCGGTTCAAGCGACCCGGTTAGGAAGGAGTTGCGCGGCAGAGACGGTGCCGGCACGACTGAGACGTGCCGTGATGCTTGGTGGTAGGCACTGTGGCTGTAGAGGAGATTTCTTGGCTGGAGAAGAATACCGGTATTATGTTGCGCCGCACTCCCTGCCCACTGCAGTATGCTGGCGGAGGCGGTGGGGCTGTATGAGAAGAGGAGAGCCGGTATATCGGTGAGCTGCTGTCCCCGTCCTCTTCAGCTGGATGGTGATAGGTGATGAAGCCGAGCATTTAGCCCAACGCGGGAGATCAAGGGTGTCCAGACGTGAGGACGTCTGGCTCCTAGCACAGGGGCAAACATTTAAGCACCAAGGAATCGATTCACGCCGAGACTGATTTTCATACGGACAACTTGGTATACAATATATTGCACCATCAAGAGGATCAGGTTACAGAGATAACCAATTTGTTCAAGAAAAGAAAACTAAAACCATCGTATACACAGTATTTTTACGTACTTCAAAACACCTACACTATACACATTTTAGAAGATCACTCTACTTTTACCTAGCGCTCCTTTATTGTTTTTCTACAGTTCTCTTACGGATCATAGCTTTTTAAAGCAATGGATATTTTAGTATGGATTTTCCTCAAATAGACGCGGGTGAAACCGCGGGGCACAGCTAGTAGTTAATAATTATGTAATATAAAATATAAAATATGATTTTCAGTTGTAATTAGTGTAAGTAGGTTATTCACTTATTCGGTAATAAATTTCGGTTTAATTTTCAGAAACAAAAATCAAAATGAGCAGTGAGGATGAAAGTATACTTGAACTTTGCAAAGAATTAAAAATTAAGATACCCCCGAAAAAAGTAAAGTAAAAAGTAGTTACCCAGAATACTGTATACCTAATTATTCTAAGTATAATTTCAAACTTTATAAATATGTATCTAAAAAATTTACCTATTCTAATATTAGGTACATAACAATGAAAATACAACTGCTTCTGATTTAGTTACACAGACTTCACCACAAACTTTAACAGACGATCATTTAAATATAATTACAGATAATGTTATTATTACATTGGGGGAAGGTGAACAGTCTTCATTGATAATAACAGAAGAAGTTATAGAAACATCTATGAGACAAGAACCAGACGAATTACGTAAAAACCAAACACGATTATTATCGTTAGAAGAAGTAAGCACCTAGAAAGTACCCTGATGTAACGATCCTAATTGTAACAGATTGACTTAGTGATAAAGAATAGAGTATTATTCAAGACATTGATACTATAGAAGCTAATGAAAATTATAAAACAATTAACAACGAATATAAAATGGAGATCTCAATTCTAAACGTAAGAGAAAATCTTAATGTCAGCTAAAGTCAGATACCAAAAAAGACTGGACCAAAAATAAATCCAAGAAACTAAAATTAGAGGGAGAACAGTAACACAGTACAGAGGGATATCGACGAGATAGCAAACAAGAAAAGTTTAAAGTTTTACGTAACGTTGTTCAAGTATGGATGAAATTATTTTCAAGTGCCTACTCTAGGTATTACAGAAAATTCTGTGCGTTTTTTGATTGAACATTCCGAAAAAGGCATGACAAGAAAACAAGTAGAGACACGAACACCTACTACGGAGAGAAGAACAAAAGACTGTGTGACTGTGTAAAAATTATGTGTTCACAGCTTCACCATCTACAATGTTGAAAACAAAGATGTGCACTGTTATTGTTTCGATGAGTGTACTGCAGAGCTGGTGGCTTCTGTGTACACTTTCTGCATTATAGACTGTTTGAAAAAAAACGTTGTCTATGATGGTTGCACAGCGCAAAATTACAATGCCGTATTATCCAACGCATTGCTGGCGTTAGCAATTAACTATAACATCCAGATCGAAAAAATCATTCTAAAAAAGGGTCAAGCCCAAATGGAGGTAGTTTCTTGTCACAGTGAAATAGAGTGTCAAATTAAACACAGAGACATCTCCCTTTCAAAAGAAGCTCGTCTTGAGCAGGCCTACAATGTACATTTTCTAAATTATGACTTTTTTTAGACTTTCCAAATCTCTCATGTATGATTCGATACGACCAGGCAGGGTAGCTAATGATCCAGTAGTTACGGATATCAGAGCATTACTTTATGAACTAAAAGGGCTTATAAAATACAAACTAAGCTATGATGACGACTACGTATTATTACCCAAAAGACCTAAACCAAAAAGCACTCTGCCAAAACCAAAGTTGTACGTACCAAAACAGAATACTAATTTCACAGATAAAATGGACCCATTTACAGGATTTAAAACGTGTCATACCTATTGATTGACATAGCTTTTACGACGGTTTGCCACATAAGTAAGACCTCAAACTTTGCTAAGTATTATATCTTGTTATTGTGTAGTGTTACTAAATTTATTTCATGAGAAGTTTTCGAGTTTTATTTTATTGCGAAAATTTAAAATGTCTTTGAGATTTTTAATTTTTTAAGAAAATTTTGAATTTAATTTTGTTTATTAATTTATTGTGTTAAATATTTAACCAACTAACATTGCTACTTTATAATTATTGTTGAATTACTTATCTTAAGACTTTATGTGATTTAGTCAATAAGTATCGATGTCCTCAAGTATAAAGTATATTTATGATAATAGGTAATAAAAATACAATTTAAATTAAAATATTTTTTTGTTAAGGATAAATGCTTAATACATAAAAAACTGATTGCGTTGTAATAAAATAAATCAATTAATATAACAGTTTATTTTTTTAATACCCTATAGAAAGTGACGTAGGTAAGTCATGTCAATATTTAAGTGACAACTCAACGTATGTCATTATAGGTGGGTTAATACTATATAATACTATAACTGTTATATAACAATAACCATTGATTCTCCATTAAATAGAACTATAATTAAGATTACACAAATAGTAAACTTGTATTTTTATGGTATCTATTCAAAATTATGCAATTTTTTTCTCTCTCCTGAAAAGTTGCTATTTTTGACATCCGTAGTGTTAGAACTTCAACGACGATGTGTAAAAAATATGTTATTTTATTAGGTATCTCAATTGCCCCGATAACTGCATACAATCACTGGTAATATGAAGTACTAAGTGACACGGAAGTTTTTAAGGCACGTGTAACTGTTATTTTCCTAGAAAAATCATATTTCCATTATTCAAAAAATAAATCTCATCACCGTAATAAAGAGATAATCCGGTTTGACGGCAATTACTCGAGGCGAATACACTACTGCGAAACAAGCCAAATCTCGGGAAGGTAGATTTCACTTTTTTTTTTTTTTTTAACTTTTATAGGTTTACACTTGACCGCCATCTCACCTGATGTTAAGCGACGATGCGGTCTACGATGGAGCGTGTTTACCTAGAAGAAACCGATTCACTCTCGATTTGAAGACACCAAGGTTATAACTATCAGGGAAAACCCACTCTGGCAACTCATTCCACAGCCTAGACGTTCTTATCACAAAAGTAGAGTCAAACCTCTTCGTCCGTGTCTTTAGAACATCAACCATGAAACGGTGCCGCTTCTTCGAGTTACGAAACTTCACCTACATAAACTTCACCGTCCCACGGCCAAATATTCGTAAAATCCTGGAAATGTAAAATTATTGGTACTTAGCTTATTTTTTGGGTGTCAAATTATTTTAAAAGTTAGGTAAGTTCTGTGTTTTTTCTAATGTTGCAACTTAGTTGACAACACTTCCCTCCATTTCCTCCCTTTCCTCCCTTTGATCGTTTTTTCCACGATTATAACTCTTGTCGTTCGCGAGAGAAACTCTAAAATTGCAATATTTAATCAAACAATAATAAGTAGTAGCTTAAGGCATATTCAGCTCACTTTATGTTGCCACTGAAAGGCCTTGCGACCTTATCTTACAAGAAGAAAATCAAAAATATAGCTTTGACTTTCTTTTTGTAAGCACGCAAAATAACTTGGCCATATGCGAGTTGGATCGCCCATATTTATCGAAAGAAACCTTTCTTGGAACGTGATGGTTTGTCACGATGATTTTCCTTCATCATTATATGTGACATCTTTGTAAATCTTCTTGTTCATCTTCTTGCAAAAATATTCAGAGATACCAGCGAGATCTCCTTATGCATAAAAACATCTTACAAAATCCGACAGGTTCCAAAGAGGATCATCAGGTCTTTCGGGGACATGTAGTGGTAAGACTCTTTAATTATTTTTTATAATACTCGATAAGACTCAATAAGTTTTTAGTTTTATATAGTGGGTTTATGTGGCTGAAATAAAGGATTATTATTATAAAAAACTATATATATTATTACAGGGTTCCAGTTCTGAGTAATTATTCCTTAGGAATTACAAACACTAGATAAATCATCTTATATGTTTATCTGAGTTACCAGAGCAGTGTGTGTGTACAAATATATGCCACACAAAGAGTTGGACTTCTCATGTTCAAATAACTGTGTGGGACCACTGTGTTCTTATGTGTTACCTACTTATCATCAGGCGCATATCGTTATGTTGTTAAAAACCATGGACGACTACTATAAAAAAACTGCGAACTGAAAATGAACAAATAGTGTATTAGAATTGCAAGAAAGATGAAACGTAAGCTGTCTTTCATAACAGTTTTTTTTGTTATTTTTAGTAACGTGCTCCTTATTAAAATACGAAATATACCCTAATAAAATATTTCTTTGGTTTATGAAAATAATTCGTTCTTTCATTATTACGAAGCAATAAATATTCAGCTTTGTTCTCTTTGAGAATGGTTAGTTGCCAGAAATACCATTTATAGATCATTAGTGGGATTCTTAAAATATCAGTATAAATACTACAAAGTATGAATGAATTAATGAATATTATTTATGGTTAGGAATAGTGAAATAAACAGTATTCGTTGTTCGTGTAAAAAATAATACCTGGGATAAAAATAAAATTCAATCTCAGTTTCAAAAAAAAATTCAATATGTGGTCATTAAACATGGACTTTTTTTACTTTAGATTAAATTAATTTCATTTCATTATGATTTCAAAACGTACAAACGTTTGTACGATTTGTAGAACCTTTGATAGACTCAACAGAATTGAGCTTAAGTACCTAATGTATTACAGCGGTGAGAGAGGATGATCCTTATTTTCCAGCTCAAGCTCCTAATTTCCAGACAACACCAACTTTCCGCTGATACATTGTTCCACAGGGTATAAAATTAAATGACATCGACAAAAAAGCAAGAAATTTATGAATATTGGAACAACTTACCAGACACAACACGGCTATTGTCCATTCTTGGTTTGTTGAAGCACTCGACCGAGAAATCAAGAATTTTAGCGGTTCCAATGTAATCTCACCCTTAGAAGTAAAAGCTTAGAGTGTACTTTTGAACGTTGCTTAAAAAGATAGTTCGGAAAATGGATAGCTCGTTTATAAATCGAAGTACAAACTGGAGACTGTAAAATCGGCTTGACGTAACAAAGTTGATCCTCAGTGGTTTTCGGGCAGAAAGACTTTATAAGAGATTCGTTACGAACAGAGGCCGTATTCACTAGGACTAATAACCAAAACATGGAACAGTTTATTTATGATTGGTTAGAATCACACAGGGTAATTTGACCCTAAGGGTCATTATTGTCTACATCATCATCACCCTAAACTTGACCACTGCTGAACTTACTAGGCCACCTCTTATTACATCACTCAGGCTCCGTTCCTCGATCTTGCATTTCAAACCGCTCTAGCAGCTTTCCGTAAATCGTCATACCTACGTCTCGGCTTGTCAGGACTACGTTTACCGATTTGCGTTTTCTACTACAGAACTCATCGACCCCAACGGTTTTCGGATCTGCAACAGATACAACTACCTATTGCGCATTGTACCTTGCTTGACTTGCTGCTTGCCTACTTTACACCGTACCTACATTTTTTTATGTGGGGGAATACATTTACGTGTGCCCATCATATAGAGACATGGTGGGGTATATCGGGTTCGACACTACTAGAGTCGACATGGTGATCAACAAGCGGGAGAGGAGTGCGTGTGGAATTCCCAGCCCCGGCCGGGATTCGCCATCACACAACAAGATGCCACCGAGGCAAATTTGTTGTGTGATGCCCAGGGTGCACCACGTGGAGGTTCCCGAGCCACGCACCCCACCATACCTCGCCTTACTTTAAGGTTATCTATGTTGGCAACCTATGATGTTCTATCAGAGATCCCGAGCATAGCTCTTTCCAATATACAGATACTTTGAACCGGACTGCTTTCCTGTTAGTGTGTTCACTTGTCGGCACCATAGGACAGATTGGATACTCTGAATAAATAATTTTGTTTTAACGTACTTTTGAATGGGGCTGACCACAAAAGTCAATTTATGTTGAACATAAACACACATCAGAACAACTTGACAATAATTTGATCCCCATAGTCAAGATATCCTGGAAAACGCACGGAAAACGTATTTAGTTTATTGGTCATCGTGAATCGAACTGTAGGTAGGAAAAGTTGTATTTTCATTATTTTCTAAAACATTGTTTCTGTTGGGTAAGTACGCTCTATCGTAGACCGCAACATTGTCTTTCATCAGGTAAGATGTTATTTTAGCATAAACTTGTAGTGATAAAAACTATACGTTTTTGAAAAACAAATAATGAAAACATAGATTAAAAATCGTTTGTCACGGTGTTTAGTGTTTATGGTACTCCTCCGAAACAGCATAACACTTCTCTAGTCCCGTTATGCACTTTCTGTAGTGGAAAATCTTACAGGTTTGCCTCACTGACATGCTAATGTAAGGGCGTAGCGTTGGAGCGACGACGGAGCAGTGGAGCAGGACTTGCGCAGCTTTTTTAGGGTTCCGTAAAACGTAAAAACGGAACCCTTATAGATTCGTCATGTCTGTCTGTCTGTCTGTCTGTCTGTCCGTCCGTATGTCACAGCCACTTTTTGCCGAAACTATGAGAACTACACTGTTGAAACTCGGTAAGTAGATGTATTCTGTAAACCGCATTAAGATTTTTACAAAAGTTTTTTAAAAAAACAAAAATTAGGGGTGCCCCCCATACTGAGAACTGAAACTCAACAATTTTTTTTTCATCAAACCTACACGTGTGGGGTGTCTATCGATAGGTCTTCAAAAATGATGTAGAGGTTTTTAATATAATTTTTGTCTACTTATAGATTCGTCATGTCTGTCTGTCTGTCTGTCTGTCTGTCTGTCTGTCTGTCTGTCTGTCCGTCCGTATGTCACAGCCACTTTTTGCCGAAACTATGAGAACTACACTGTTGAAACTCGGTAAGTAGATGTATTCTGTAAACCGCATTAAGATTTTTACAAAAGTTTTTTAAAAAAACAAAAATTAGGGGTGCCCCCCATACTGAGAACTGAAACTCAACAATTTTTTTTTCATCAAACCTACACGTGTGGGGTGTCTATCGATAGGTCTTCAAAAATGATGTAGAGGTTTTTAATATAATTTTTGTCTACACTGAATAATTTGCGCGAGAGACGCTTCCAAAGTGGTAAAATGTGTGTCCCCCCCCCCCTCTAAGTTCTAAAGTCAGAGAATGAAAAAACTAAAAAAAATATATGATGTTCATTACCATGAAAACTATCAACGAAAATTAGTTTGAACTCGATCTGATGAGTAGTTTTTTTTTAGTACGTCATAAATACACTATTATTAAAACTTCGATCAAAGTTACAACGAACTACAAGAACTATGTGTACTATGTATATTATGTTACTTGCTGCAACGGAACCCTTCATGGGAGAGTCCAACTCGCACTTGGCTACTTTATTTAATAGGTAGGTGAAATCATATGACGCTTCCGTCATTACCGACATCCGTAATGGCAGTAGGTATATCTGGAGCTACACTGATGACGTATTCAATTTTTATGATAACTTAACGGTGTAAAAAATACCAGAAAGTTTACACCACAGCCTATGTCATATTCTAGCATCCGTAGCACCTATATCACTTTTTGAAATCCAAAAATAGAACTAAACCACATCCTACTATCACGCAATCAACATTCAATGTTAGTTGTATAGTGGATTTAGCATACTAATACACAAAGAAAATACGACATTTTTTATGTCCAATTTAGTTCGCTTATTATGCCAACTTTAAGGATATTTTGGTCACTTTGTAGTAGGACATTTCACAGTTTACCACAGGTCACGCTCCGAGCATTCATTTTTCAAAGCACAAGCCGTGACTACAAGCCACAGGAGCTTGAACACAGCCTGTGTACAATTATAAGCCTTCGTGCCTAAACTATAAAGTGGAAATTGGATCAAATGTTGGGATAAATCTAAATTCACATGTTATTTTTTAAACAAATACTATTTTTGTACAAAATGTTTGTCTCGTGCATGGTTTACTTAACCAATATTAGATGTTTAAGCTATTGTCACTTTTTTTTTAATTTACCATCACTCCATGGAGTTTTGTTTATTACTCCACGGGACTGGGTATTTCTGTCAAAGTAAGCATTGAACGCTGTCTTGTCTCGCAGATCGTTCTCATGCGCCGTTCTGTGCGGAATCGGTGCCCCAGTACAGAAATAACAGTAAAATATTGTTATCAATTGAGTAAAAGTAAACCAATTGAATAAATGTAAGAATTTATATTGACAACTGTTCGATCTTTCCCATATAAAATTTTTTCACAAAGGAATGCTCTTCAACGGCTTAGCTCCATCTACTTATATACTTAGCGCCAACCCCTCTAAAACTCTTTTGAGATAGCGGGTAGAAGTGAATGGTGTCCCACCGGCGATCTCTACACTAAATTTTATCAGTCATACCCATCACTTTAAATAATCAGATACTTGTTCTTTTATATGACACATATTTAGACTCAAATCCCAGTATTAAATATAATACTACTAGCAGCCCATTCCGGCTGCGCTCGGATATTGTCATTTAAAGACTATTAAACGAAATAAAAACTATCCTATCTCTCAAGTTGGACCAGACTGCTCCCGGTGTGCCAATTTAATTTAAAATCGGTCAAGTAGTTTAGGAATCCATCGCGGACAAACATCGTGACAGGAGATTTATATATATTAAGAAGAAGATAAGATAGTGAAATGTACTACAAATAAAATACAGGTGACAACAATATTGACTTAATTTAACTACATTTGTAATTTAAACTCATTTTTTGTTTAAGATTTGTTTCTAATAGTGATAAGAATTTTGTTGCCATATAAAGCAAGAAATATTTATCTATACTTGTCGGTATACAAAAATGAACCTTTTCTTTTTTGGTGATGCTGTAAGCTGAGAACAGCTTTAACAATTTCATTTATCTTCTTAAAGTGTTTCCTAATCCATAATTCCAGAAACTGAAAGGCCAGTAAAATAGACGGTTTTTTGGTCAACTTTGCGCTAAATTTCTGATCCGTTTTTTTATATGAGGTAAAAATCACTTACTAAGATCACAAAATGCTCACAGATCCAGGTGGAGCTTCAAACGCTAATTGAACAAGCTGTTTTAGCCAATATTTCGGAAGCTATGCACTTTATGGCAACAATTACGATGACCGATATTGTACAAAATAAAATTTTGCATCTTTTGTTGCCAACAAACCTTTTTTGTAAAACTTTCCGTTTACGATTAGTGGCCCATTTAATGATACGGTTGCGATAATGCCGATGATGGTGGATGAAGATAATGCGGTCTATGACGGAACTCGCTTCTCTAATAGAAACAAATTCACTCTCGGCTTGAAAAATCCAGGGTTCGAACCATCGAGAAAAAACCACTCTGACAATACGTTTCACAGAGAGACAAAACTCTTCGTTCGACTCTTCAATCATGGTGATGAACGATGTTGTTTTTGCGAAAAACATTGCTACCATTCAATGGTATATAAATCGTGATGAATAAGCTTGAAAAAAATGTTTGCTGGAAACAAAAGATGTGAAATTTTATTGTCTACAATAATTGGCTGTATGATTTTTCCTCTAAAGTGCATAGTTTTTGAGATATCGGCCGAAAACGTTTTTTCGAGATGGCGCTTGAAGCTCCACCTGGATCTGTCATTATTGTGTGATTTTATGTTCGGTATATGTTTCTAAACTTTACCAAAATATTAACGTATCGGAAATTTAGTGCATAGTTAAATTCTACTTATACTGCCTAAAAGACTTCCTTTGAAATTTGGTCGAGTGTCTTAAATTAATTTTAAATTAACTTAAAAGTTAATTAAAGAATTCGGTTTTTTTATTAGCGTCGACTTGTATACTCTTTGCTGAGGTAATTTGAAAATACTATCAGTTATTTGACAGTAAGAGACAGATTGCACATCGCCAATATCGATTCGACATTCAACAGTTGAAAAAAAGGTAACCTCAAAATCGTATTAACGTATTTAGCGAAAATAAATTACTGTGAAAGGTTGGTAAGCCGCAGATCCTGCTTCTTATTGTGAGCTTTTGAAGTGAAAGCTTCTTTAGACTTGTAAATGAGGCTGATCGTCACGCTCGGAAATGAAAGGCTCGATGTATTGAAATCGGAACCACCGAGTGGATCTGAGCGAGAACGATAATTTGATACGACATTGTTAATTAATCAAATATCTTGCGTTACTAGCTTTTCAATTCTTAGGTAGTTAATTACTTAGGACTTTTATTTTAAGTAAGTACCTTACTACCAAAAAATTTACCTAACTGGCATATAAATGCAAGTTAGGTATTATTTATATAAACGTTTTCGAACATTACGTAGGGTATTCCTCCCCTCTTATTATTCCCTTCTCTCAATCTCTAATTTGACGGACGAACATTTTAACCCAAACTTATCTATTTTCATTGAATCCAGTGGTAAGAGAATGTATTACTGAGGCGGAATCGACGTAGGTTTTTTGGGGCTGCCATGTTGGCCAACATGGCAGCCCCAAAAAACATACAACATAAAGTAAACAGCGTACTAATCAAACTTAGTGCCTATTTGCAATTCCAATGGAAACGGTATCAAAAATCAAGATCATAGCGTTCTTCAGTAGTAATCGTAATACCTACTGATATTGTTATACTGTGGTACTATGATCGTAATATTAAATATTTATCGGTTGTCAAAATTGCAAAATCAAGCACAGGTCCGTTGTCCGCGATCGCCAAAACGCGACTAATCGGGCCTGGCGAACGGCGCGCTATCTATACTAATATTATAAAGCTGAAGAGTTTGTTTGTTTGTTTGTTTGTTTGTTTGTTTGTTTGTTTGAACGCTAGGATCTCAGAAACTACTGGACCGATATGAAAGATTCTTTTTCTGTTGGATAGTCCATTTATCGAGGAAGGCTATAGGCTATATAACATTACGCTACTATTAATAGATACGGAGTATGAATGAAGAATGTTACGAAAACGGGAAAAATATTTCTCTTCGAGAGTTTTAGTACCGAGAATTTACATACTCTTTGGTCGCTGAACCTCTTGGTCTGTGACGGCACGTGTCTATATTTATTGAAGTTTGTGTCATTTGAGGTAGTCAAATTTGTTCTACAACAATGCATTATTGCATATTATCGTTTTGTATTATCGAATTTAATATCTTTCTTTTCTATTTTGTGTACCTATTGTTGTTTATAATTCGTCCGTTGGTTTTTATACACTAACATAACTATTCATACAATCGAACTTTGGAAGTACTTAAAGTAAGAATCCTGCTGCCTCGATTTTACACTAAAGTGTTTTCCGACAATCCAGCGCAAAATTATCTGAAGAAGACTGATCACCTGAATAAAAAAATATACCTACTCCAATGAAGAACATTTAGAACATTAACGACACTCTATGTGTAATGTTTTAATTGTAATAAAACTGCGGTGATACCTATTACCAAATGGAAGCCATAAGAAAAAAGAAGAAGAAGACGAATACATTGTTTGCATAGGAATTTTCATATACAGCCATGATGTTAATATTTATCCGAATAAATACATTATTTGTCGCAAACATCTAGGTGATATGTATATGATGTAGGTAGGTACAGAGGCGGAACCGCGGCCATCTGGATAGAGATGGCCGCGGTTCCGCCTCTGTACCTACCTACATCACCTTGGGGACCATCATCTGGAAGACAAAGCTAAGAAACATCACTGGACCACGTGAACACAATAAAGTGGTATATTATTCTGTTGCAGAGTTGTTTTAAAACTACGGATATTTCCTAAAGTATTCATTTAACTCAAATAATGTCAAGATGTTTGCGACAAATAATGTATTTATTCGGATAAATATTAACATCATGGCTGTATATGAAAATTCCTATGCAAACAATGTATTCGTCTACTTCTTCTTTTTTCTTATGGCTTCCATTTGGTAATAGGTATCACCGCAGTTTTATTACAATTAAAACATTACACATAGAGTGTCGTTAATGTTCTAAATGTTCTTCATTGGAGTAGGTATATTTTTTTATTCAGGTGATCAGTCTTCTTCAGATAATTTTGCGGTCGTGATGGGAACCTTTCGGTCTCGACCGGCCAAGATGCTGGACAGTGATAGGCCGTGTGAGTTGGAGGAGCGAGAGCATGACCTCTCTCTCATCCAATGAGGCGAAAGTGGATACAGGAGCGATCCTAGAGGTGCACTTGACTCGGATCCTGTTTCCACTGGAGGGTTTGGGGTGTCGGACGTTTAGGGCGGTCCAACACCGCACCTAGGGATATGATTTCCCGAGGACGTGACGCGTCGCTGGTTTCTGACGGGTCACTGGAACCAAATACTGCGGTTCGGATGCCTTGAGGTGTTCTCGCAAAAGGCGACGGCAATGGCTGAGTCGCGGTCGAGTGCGATAGCGGTCCCAAGACGGCTGGAGAAACTTGCCGGGGTTTTCGTCGGTAGGGGTACCATATTCGTCCGTAACGTCGATCCCGACATATCCCACTATGTCAATGTGTGACCGTGCGTAATTGTTCGCCCACATAAAAAATGCGTATAATTTTCAACTACTTATCTAATAAAAGATCACGGCGAATAGAAAGTAGATGGCTGTCGACCGCCGCTTGCTCTACGAGATATCATTTGCTTCCTTCCCGAGGACTTCCCGCATTGACGAGGCGGGGGTCCAGTAGTAGTAGCCGTGGCCTGGTCAGTCACAGTGAAGCTAAGAGAAACCCGCAGTAGGACTGCTCACCAGGGCTATGGGCTCCTAGCCTTGCGGTCCAAGCGACGCGGTCAGGAAGGAGTTGCGCGGCGCAGACGGTGCCGGCGTGACTGTGACGTGCCGTGATGCTTGGTGGTAGGCACTGTGGCTGTAGAGGGGAGACCTTGGCTAGAGAGGAATACCAGTATTACGGTGTGCCGTTCTCCCTGCCCACTGCAGTATGATGGCGGATGCGGTGGGGCTGTAGGGGAATAAAGGGGAATAAAATAGGGAAATGGTGATAGGTGATGAGGTCGAACATTTGGCCCGCTGCGGGAGACCAAAGGTGTCCAGACGTGAGGACGTCTAGCTCCCACGGTTGGTCACCGGTGATCACGGCGTGCATTTTTCCGCGGCGGGTTCGCAAAAGAGTGCGAGAGCATTCATGTGTTCGCGCCGTGTGTGGCAAAGGTGAAATACTCGGAGGTTTTAGTTGGTAGGGCACCACTCATGGTGTTGAATCCGACACAAATCGACCATTCCCTAGAGCGGAAGGGTATGTTTTGCATTTGCTTTTTAATTTCAAAATTGTAATACAATTTCCCGTTAAGGACTACGTTTACTGTAATTATTATTGAAACACAGTGGCAATCATTTAAGCACCAAGGAATCGATTCACGCCGAGACTGATTTTTATAGGACAACTTGATACCTATATGTTGCGCTATCAAGAGTATCAGGTTACAGAGAGATCACCAATTTGCTCTTCTATCGCAAGAAAACTAAACATAATGCTTTAAAATACCTTTAAGTACCTACTAAGTATACACATTTTCATAGATCCCCGTACTTTTACCTAGCGTTCCTTTATTGTATTTCTATTGTTCTCTAACTGATTATAGCTTTTTAAAGCAATGGATAGGGACTTTCCTCAATTAGACGCGGGTGAAACCGCGGGGCACAGCTAGTATAAATATATTGTAGTTATTTAAAACATAACTAAAATACTTTTTACTAAGTTTTAGTCATAAAATTGAAAAAACTTTATGAAAAGAGGTAACTTTGGGATTTTTTTCTATCGAGTGAAATTCTTTAACCTTGATCAGATCCTTAACTAATACATATATTATTTTCAGAATCTATAACACTATTTTATAGGTCTTAAAATTGTTTTAAAAATTCAAAATGACGGCCCACCTCCCCTTAATTTCATTAACTGTTACAAAAAATATTTAAAAACGGTTACGATTATACATGAGTAAATTGATGTACCCCATTGAAATGCATGTCGTTAACGGCTTTATAAGCTACGGCTGGTCTAGTAAGGAGAACGGGAACTACCGATCCAGAGTCCCCGGTTCGAATCCCGCGCGTACCGCTCTCTTTTCGAAAGTCATGTGCATTATGTTGCTATCTCAAAAAAAGGTGAAGGAAAACATAGTGAAGGAACCGACATTGCTTTCAAATCTTTTGAGGTTATGTGTCATATCATGCACTGACTCTCTCCCAGCGAGGTAAGGCTCAAGTCCCAGCTGTGAGAACATTTAGGGAGCTGCTTATGCGTCTATTTATCCAAAGGTAAAAGGTAATAAAACTGTTAAAATATCCATCAATTAGTATGATTCTCCAGCTTTATCAGAACCTTTGAAATAAAACAATAGAAAGCAACACGAACGATAAACAAATTCGTAACTTTGGTTCAGAGAAATACCCACCTACTTATTGCAAAGTTGTTACTTCGTCGTAACTTCTGAACAAATGGACCAAACTTTTCACTTTATTTATTATCCCAATAAAACCGGTAGCTTTAAATTTTAAACAATGTTTGATTTTTAGATATTGAATTTTTGTTGGTTGCCTATAAAACTCGCTAATTTGTGTTTAGTAAGCTTAATAACTTGGAAGAACATCAAAACAGAAAGAATACCCTCCCTCCTCCGGTCAATTTCCTTTCCGCCTTCGCACTTTTACCGCCTTACGGATACCATCAGAAGAAACTACTTCGGTGGAGGATATGGGCACTTGGGGAGCCGATGCGAAGGCTTTTGTCCGCGAAATTGGGCATCGTCTACGTAACCAAGGTGGTGACTCCCGCTCTGGATCGTTTCTGAGGCAGAGGCTAGCCATCGCTATTCAGCGAGGCAATGCGGCCAGGGTTTTGAGCACATTTGCACCTGGAACGGTTCGAGGCAGGTTATTCTAGTTGATATGACTTTGTAGACGTCTATTTTTATTGACATTTTAAATTGTGACTTAGTTTTTATACTTAACTATATCCACTTAAATTAACAATATTATGAAGTCAGCTCAATCGATTTTAGGGAGCTAGCCTTTTTATCGATATTATGTAGGTGTAATCTATACTAATATTATAAAGCTGAAGAGTTTGTTTGTTTGTTTGTTTGTTTGTTTGTTTGTTTGAACGCTAGGATCTCGGAAGCTACTGGACCGATACGAAAGATTCTTTTTTTGTTGGATACTCCATTTATCGAGGAAGGCTATAGGGTATATAACATTATGCTACTATTAATAGGTACGGAGTATGAGTGAAAAATGTAAAGAAAACGGGGAAAAATATTTCTCTTCGAGAGCTTTAGTTCCGTGAATTTAAATTCTCTTTGGTCGCTGAAGTCTGTGACGGCGCGTGTCTACATTTGAAGTTTGTGTCATTTGAAGTAATCAAATTTGTTCTACAACAATGCATTGTTGCTACGTATTTACCTACGTATTTTTAGGGTTCCGTAAAACGTAATAAAGTGGCCAGCAATGGATATTTTAGTATGGATTTTCCTCAAATAGACGCGGGTGAAACCGCGGGGCACAGCTAGTAGAATATATAACACACTAGTAGCGCCCCGCGGTTTTACCCGCATACTTCCCGTTCCCGTGATTTTCATGGGATAAAAAGTAGCCTATGTGTTCTTCCAGACTATAATATAACTGTATCCCAAATTTCAGACTGATCCGTTCATACGTTACGGCGTGATTGAGCAACAAAAATCCAAACATTCATTTTGACATTTATAATATTAGTGGGATTTCCTCGTAAATGGTCTCCTATTGCACTAATTTCTGTATCGTAATGTATGTCATTACGTAATTGTGTAGTAATGTTATGCACGCACGGATTATCAAAATGCTCCGTCTGAAACGAACGGTACCTTTTTAAGTCTTAGGAAAGAGTTTTTATGTCAGAAAAGTAGTCAACATTTCATGAATAAAATTAACTTTGGGAGATAAAATACAATAAAGCATAATTTAATACGTTAATATAATTAAAATTGACCATAAATTAAAACGATTTATCTGTAACAAAACACAAAAATATTAATTTACTTTGTTTCTGGCTATTTATACGAGCTGATTCTGTGCCTTTGCTTAAAAAAAAACGCCGATGCGCGCGCATCGCTAGTCTCACTAGTCTGTGAACAACTGAACAAGTAAAAATTAATCCGCGCGCTTTTTTTCGCTACATTGTTTTTATTTGAAAATTTCGTCCGAGTTTTATTTATTTCCTCGCAAATATGTTGTAAAACGTCGTATGACATACGTGCGCTTTGATAATTACCGCACTTATATCATAATGTACTATTATATGATACCTTGTTTTTAGTGATCGTTCTTAGTAATTTATTAAATACTATGGAGTGCCCCCAACATTTTTTTTTTCAAAATATGTTCTATGTTATGTACATGTTATTCGACTCGTTACCTACTGTTTTATTAAATACCTTAAACTACACTAATTTAAATCGGCTAAATAATGCGTAAGACGGACAAAGTAAGCCAGGTTTAAAAACAAAATGTCGTCGTCTACACGAAGAAGAATACTTACCTAACTTATTTTCTACGAAAAAACAGAAACCGACAAAATTAAATTAAATTTATAAGAAGCCATCACTACGTTGTCCATATGAAAGTAAATTTTAATTCCTTGTTCTTATTTCAGAAACCATCTCACCGATTTCGATAAAATGAATATGGGACCACATCTGAACTATTACACGATTATATACCACGATATATAGGTACACGATTCACAATTATGGTTTAAGAATATGTATTAATCTCAAAAGAATTTACAAAAATTCACTTGCTGAGATTACACTCATGTAAAATATATGTACATAAAATATTATATATGTTGCTTCAAAGCGCAGCGAGCAGACTAATATTAAAACGAAATAAAGTGGCCAAGTGCGAGTTGGACTCGCCCATGAAGGGTTCCGTTGCAGCAAGTAACATAATATTCATAGTACACATAGTTCTTGTAGTTCGTTGTAACTTTGATGAAAGTTTTAATAATAGTGTATTTATGACGTACTAAAAAAAAACTACTCATCAGATCGAGTTCAAACTAATTTTCGTTGGTAGTTTTTATGGTAATGTACATCATATATATTTTTTAGTTTTTTAATTCTCTTACTTTAGAAGTTAGAGGGGGGGGGACACACATTTTTCCACTTTGGAAGTGTCTCTCGCGCAAGTTATTCAGTGTACACAAAAATTATTTTAGAAACCTCAACATCATTTTTGAAGACCTATCGATAGACACCCCACACGTGTAGGTTTGATGAAAAAAAAAATTTTAAGTTTCAGTTCTCAGTATGGTGGGCAACCCTAATTTTTCTTTTTTTAATTCTTTTTTTGTAAAAATCCTAATGCGGTTCACAGAATACATCTACTTACCAAGTTTCAACAGTGTAGTTCTCATAGTTTCGGCCAAAAATGGCTGTGACATACGGACGGACAGACAGACAGACAGACAGACAGACAGACAGACAGACAGACAGACATGGCGAATCTATAAGGGTTCCGTTTTTACGTTTTACGGAACCCTAAAAACATACAAACATACATTTATTACATATCATTTTAGGTAGAAACACCTACAAAAACACCGAAATTAATTCGCAACTATACACAAAAGTACTTGAAAAACCAGACCGTTTCATTAGTTTTTTTTTATTTCTATAAATATAGGGTGTTTTACTACCTATTTACTTCTGTTCCCGGCTGATTCGCACCGGTTTATAACTGACAAAAGTAAGCTGCGATGTAAACCCCGTGGCACACTGTGCTTTATTAGTGACATTAAAACATTAGTGTTTTACTATGTTTTTTTTTACATATAACATAAGGGCAGTGGTACACTTTTACTTAGTTTGTTTTATTTATTCTATACATATATTATATAGAACATCTGATGTACCGGAGACAACAAAGTTATATCAAGTTGTTATTATAAGTTACTATTTTTATGGGTCTTATAATTTCCTGAAATTGTTTATTATTTTACATTATTTTTTTGACGGAGCTATCGTGTAACATACAAATAAATATATAACCATACAACCAAATTGAGAAACTCCTCCTTTTTTGAAAAGATCAGCCTAGATCAGTTATCTACAGCACCTAACAGCTAGAATTAAAGATATTTCACAACGCAGCATGCCAATAGCTAACTTAAACGCTAATGGATAGAATTCATTTGGCAGCTAGCAGCTATACTAAACCTAAGTGAAATGAACCGACACTACGATTCCATCGAGGTCTTTAATGGCCACTACTCCAATACTGTTGCCTAATAATTGGCCTGAACGCTGCGGGTTAGCGTTATGGACTAACGATACTATCGGAAAATAGGTACTACTTACCTACTTTACCTCTGATTTTCCGAATAATACGTTTGCTGTAAATAGAATATCCTTGATACAACCACAGTCTATGAAGTTTTCTCTATATTGTGGTACTACGGTTAATTAAAATCAGCATAATATGAGTTCAGTTATGTAAATAGGGTTGATGTGGTTTCTTTGCACAGTCCGTCTGGGGAAGTACCACACCTTTGCCAATTCTGCCAGTAAAGTCTAAATATATTTAGTATCCAGTTTGTTTTCAGTTAAATTACAAAGCATAGATACCTTTAAATTACCTTATACATATGTATTTCTTAGAGACGAGCGCAGTGCAGAGCTAGTAACACTGCCTTTCAAAACGACACACAGTGATGTTTGCACATTATTGCTTGGCGGTAGAATAACTGGAAAAGGTTTGTTGCTTATATTATGATTATAAATGAATTGAATCAATTTAAAAAAATCACATTTTATATCTTATCTTGTTCCAGTACCCGCTACTGCTAACTTAGTTTATTATTAAATGCAGAAGAACTAAAGCAAAAACAAAGTATGGGTAGATAATATCCAAGTTTATCTTTATTTAGTCTGTAGAGCTATACTAACTTAAGATAGTCTGCTAAATAATGTAGATTTAAACAAAACTTCTCGGTAATATTTTGAATCGAGAAAACAGCCGTGGGACTTAGGGCTGCCAAATCTATAGAGTGATAGACTAGTACCTATAACACTATAAATTATCAAAAAAAATGACTCGTCAACCTTTATAAATAAATCATATTAACATTTTCAATGCAAACTTTTGTGTGATTTATATGTATAATATGTGCATTCCCATCTTATCTCTCTAACGACTGCACGGATTAGTAAGCAATTAAATACGTAGTTAGTACATTGCCTGGAATTTATTTACTAGTTTTTGAAAATACCTTTTTACAATACTATCTGGCATAAAACAATCACATACAATATTAAAAATATAAGTTTCACAAAGGAACATCCAGACATATAAGAAACACCAATAAATAGATGCAACTCTGCGGACCGACTTACTACTGAGCTGACGAAGTCAGTCACCTACCACTACCAGCTATTTCTAAGGCATTTTGGATTTTAATTTGAAAAAGCTTTAGAGAACAGTCTTTTTTGGTTCAGGCCTATTTTTATTACAAAATAAAATGAAATGCCGTGGTTTAATGCCTTTTTTCTGGCACTTTGAATGAAAGTTTCCATCTGAAAATATCTGACAACCCTAATGTCCTACGTAGGCAGACAACATAGAATAATAAAAATGGTAATATTATTTCCCCAATTTTCGGTTCTTGTCTACGTAGATGGAGCTCATAATTTTTTATTTCACCTAAACATTAAGCCTTATCTATTTAATTCGTAAAATAATTACAAAATAGCCTTTGTTATGCCGTCTTTGTTAATTCAATTAATTATTTCTAGATTCTAGTTCTAATAAATTTAATCCTAAAATTCTACACAAAGGCTAGACTTGAATGCTTTGTGTTAACGGCCCGTTTTAAATATCAACCAATTGTTTGATCTACAACTAATTTATTCTAATAGCTGTTAAAACTAGTCTATGAGCCCATTTTAAAGCCTTTTGCTGCGTAATAATCTAATCTATACTTATAATAAAACTGTAGCGGGTCGAATTCTGTACATTGAAGATAAATTGAAAAAAAAATTTTGGGGACACTCCATAGTCGATACTCATGGCGAAACTGCATTTTTTTTCTTTCATGTCTGTCTGTCTGTCTGTCTGTATAGGGAACTCTCATCACGCCGAAACTACTGATTCAATTCAAATGAAACTTGACATGATTTAAGATCATACTAAGTAGATGGTAGCTGTCTACTTTTAATCCCCAAATTCTGCACGGTTTTCTTTCAGAAAACCTATATAATAACGGTAATAATTAGTTCGGTACATACTAACTTCTAAGTATTCTGTGGCATTGTAAATACTAGGGATGTAACGGAGGTAATTTTATCGGAACCGAAGGCGCGGTCGGAGTTTTTAAATTTGATTTATCGGAGTCGGACCCGAAGTCGGAGACATAGGCAGGATCAGAAGTGGTGGCAGTAGAAACATTTTTATTGGGTATGTTTTTTTGCCAAACACGTGGACACGGTAAACATTGGCGAGCAATTGATTTAGGAAGTTGGGATTTTGTATTTCCATTTACGATAAGGGATTATCTGTCATATTTATACACCTTACCTCCGATTGTAACCTCCGTTTTAATAATTTTGGAGCCGTAATCGGAACCGAAGGTGCAAAAGTAATCGAAGTTCCGACTTAATCTTAACTGACTTAAACTTAGTTCATCCCTGGTACACACACCGCACTCTGCCATCGAAATCTGCCATCCGTCATCTATCGTCAGGTCATATGACAATACCTTTCTAATGTTTTTCCACTTTAACTACAGATGGCAGCTCATGGTACGAAACACGATCTGAGATTTATTAGAAAATGTGTAATGTCTCAGAAACAGGAATACATGTAATGCAATGTTATCAACCAAAGTCGAAATACATTTAAAAATTTAGCGGTTGGTGTTTGTGGATGCAATCTTTGCTTCTGAATTAAGTATGTTAGGTTACTGAATGCTATTATACTTTACCTACTGAATTTTGTAGCGAATAAAATCATGTTGGTAAGTTGTAACCTAGGTACGTGACATCAATTCTAAATTAAGGTACAAGTTCGCGCGGAGACCGCGACACGAGACCGCGACCGGAGACCGAGACCGGAGACCGCGACAGGCACTTGACATTATGGAATTGTATGGGCGCCAGTTCGCGCCACGACCGCGACAGGAGACCGAGACAGGTCGCGGTCGCGGTGGCGGCGCGAACTGGCGTCCATACAATTCTATAGTGTCAAGTGCATGTCGCGGTCTCCAGTCTCGGTCTCCGGTCTCGGTCTCCGGTCGCGGTCTCGCGTCGCGGTCGCGGCGCGAACTTGTACCTTAAGGTATTAAAAAACCGGCCAAGTCCGAGTGGGACTCGCGCACGAAGGATTCCTTACCATTACAAAACTTCTTTTATTGTATGGGAGCCTCCTTAATCATTAATTTTATTTAATTATTTAAAGAGAACATAAAACGAAATATTGTGTGAATAGTTAAAGCGTACCTATACGGTTTGAGTACCTATGGCTGGGACAATGGCGGTGGAAAAAGTCGAAGTTTTGTGTATGAATTGTCCACCAGTAGGTATCTATTCATCTGGACGACGTAGTTATGGCTTCTTAAATTAGTCGAGTGAACTTCTTACTTGACTAGAAGCATTCTGTATTATCTATTCTATGCTAGAAGTTAGTTAGTTGACGTGAAATGATAATAATTGAAGTCAGTTTTTGTTCTTTCGGATATTATTTCAATCCAAATACTGTACTAAATTTAGTGTGTAACAAGCTTCTTCGACCAAAGCAGACCGTTGTTTTTCAAAAATTGAATAAAATGTTATCTTACTACTAAGTGTTATATGTATATTATGTAAAGGTATGATTTGGTTGAAATTTGAAACACAGATAGTTAGATATACTACCTATCATCTCGGGAAAAGCATGGGCCCTAACGTAACAAATATTAACGACAGAAAGACATTACCATTTAGATTGACATTTGGCACACTTGGCTTAGAGTCTAAAATATCACATCGGCTAATAAGTCTATCACCTATTATTAGGTAAGTATCAGATCACGCACATCAGCTACATACTCTTCGTAATGTATCCTATAAAAATCCTACAAACTTAACACTGCGGCTATGTTCGATACTCCACAACCTTACTACGAGTATGTTTGATGTTGCTAAAAATATAAAATATGAAGTTGCTCAACTCGAATAAATATATTTTTGTGTGGAAAACAAATTCACTCGGTTTGTGTAATGGCCACCCATCCAAATATTTTTACGTAAGTACTACGAATGTACTAATAAGGTCGCAAGATCAACGTACGCGAACGAAGTAGCGGGTTCAGCTAGTACAAAATAAGTTAAAGTGTTTTGAGATAAGAAAATTAACAAATTAAATTTAATGTACCAAATTTATTCTAGTTTTGATTTTTTGATGTTTTTGATCAAAACACTCTTTGAATGGAGTCGTAGCTTGGTCAGTATTGACATACCCATTGAACCACAGCGTAGGTACCTAGGTACTTAGTTCGATTCAAATATTTGTCCAGGGTGGACTCGAACCCACAACCTCCGTCGACGCAAAGCTGCTAATTCAGACTTACCATAATAAGTATAAACAAGTAAGTCTGAATTAGCAGCGTTGCGTCGACGGAGGTTGTGGGTTCGAGTCCACCCTGGACAAATATTTGAATCGAACTACTTCAAATTATTATGGTACTTGTTTTGTTACATTGACAGCTAGTAAATATTTTACCACGAGGTCCGTCGAATATATTTTGATTGTTCTCATAAAAACAGAATCGTGCAATAGGATTAAAATTATTCAAACTGCAAAAACTAACCGAACAATTCCGAAACTTTCCACTGAACTTTCTGAAACTATTAACACAAGACTTACGCCAGCCTGACCTGACAAAAAGTATTAAACTGCGGGTCTACTACGAAGTCCGATAAACGATATATCGGCCGAACTTATGGACATTTCTTACCACGAAACACAATCAGTCGGTTGATCGGATCGGGCGTTTCGTTCATTTCGAATTCCTACCGACATAGATTTGACAGTTTTTGTGTTGTAAACCTAGTCTGAAAGCATTTAATTACCTTACAGATTATTCGGACAGCTGTCGGTCGGATCCGATTATTCGAAGGTTGTTTTCGTAGTCGACCTGCTGCACTGAAGCACAGAATAAATTTTAGTACAGAAACCTCACTTACCGAAAACAATTACATAAATAGCGACTCTTGCTGGGACACAACAAAGTTCAATTCAGCTCGCAATACCTGTCTTGATTTTCAAATAAACATTTGCGCTCTTTCTAACGCGTAACTCTGTCCCTGTCTAGCGCGGAGGGTTGTCGACATATCTAATAACAATATGCGCGGGTAACGTGTTGCGCGAGCGCTCAGCCGTGCGTCCGACAACCGACTGACACTTGTTCCCTGGGAGGGACGGTCTAGCTGTAGGCTAAAACCGCGCGACCTTGAGCGAGTGAGGACGCACTGACTGAAGAGTTGCATAATACGTCACCACTGTATAGCTATAGATATGAATGGGACGCATGTCGGTGGCGCAAAATCCCAAAATATCAAAAAACATCCAACGCGCACATCTACCGCCGAACGAAAATTGTCTTAGCTTTGATGTTTCTCTCTCTTTTCTTTTCGTTTGAAATGGTAGAGATGGTTATAAATTGTCTACTCCGGTTCTACTTCGTATCGTCCGATCGATTGAGTAACGTGTAAATGTTCAACATATTTATGATGTTAGAACATTACTCTAGTACTCTAATTAGACGAAAGGACGGGTCGAAGTAGAACGTGAGTAGAAAAGTCGTGAATTTATTTCGAAATTACGTTTTTCGTAGAAAGAGAGTCCGACAATAAGCTTACGTCAAGTTTCTTGATACGACAGTAATTCCCATCTTCTATTGGATTATAATATCAACACTTTAAAATCTACTTAAATTTCCATAACTTCAAAATCCTTGGCACGTAATCTCTCACACGTGCTACATGCAACACCACAATATTCTAAAATGCAAACAACACGTCTAAATTTAATAAATTCAAATCTTACGTACTTAAAAATAGGGTGTATAATCCGAAAGCGTCAACGTCATTTATGTCTTCGCATCTGCAAAGTAATGTATGAATATTAGAGGCGATATCTTTGCAGGCAACTCCTCAGTAATCCCTTGGAAGGGTCTTTAAGGGCTATAATCATTATGGTACAAATTGTGCCCTACGTAACCCTCAGTATCGTTTTATGCGAGGTACACACTATAGAGGCATGCTCGGCGTATCCGGCGTTTTTGGAATATCAGGTCAAACATAAACGATGAGTATTAAAGAAATAAATAAATAAATATTCGTAGACTGTGTTTTTCTTTTGTTTTTCTTTTTTATTTATTGACGTGTAAATTGTACATACGTATGTGTGAATTACACACAACACCATCTGACACCAAACTAAGCAAAGCTTGTGTGATGGCGGCCAGATAGCTGATATACAAAAAAATCTAAATCCAAATATACTAGTTCCAACTTCTATTATACATGCAAAAGTTTGTGATTATGTATGGATTTTTGTTACACAAAAACTACTTTGAAAGGATCTGGATGAAATTTAGTAGGTACATAGATAAATTTGACTAATATTATAATATCTGAAACTTTAAATGTTTGTTTCTCAATCGACGGAACGGCTGATTGGTACTGATTTTGGGTTCAATGGAACAGAGACAGTTTACAGTGTGGAATAGCACACAGCCTACTTTTTATAGCGAGAAAATGACGGGTGCTTGAACTACGCGGGTAAAACTACGAAGCGCTGTTTGTAGATAATGGTATGGAATGACGCGTGAGCTACTTTCTATCCCTGCAAAATAACGGAATCAGGAACGACGTTCCTGATTATAAATAAAAATAAAGTTCCAATATTTATGTTTTTCGGTCCAATGATCCGGCCAAATTAGAGACAGATCAACTCTAGAATCCACTAAGTTACGCCTCTTATGTGACAATCCGGGCGTAGATCATGGTCACCCTGTTAAGCTAATATAAATCTAGACCACGGTACTTTAATGGTCTTAAGCTAAAATTATTAACCCTTACTCAGACGACCAAGAAAACGGTGTGGCAAGTTATTTAAATCAGATAACCGGGCAAGACGACTGAACGTTAGGTATCATACTCGTGAACGGGTGCAGGTTTCGTACTTTAGACTACTCGTGGCATGTAATTGACCAAAATATTGTTGGAACGAAGTTCCTTATCGCGCGTTATGAAAAGGAGCTAGACGGAAAAAATTCTCACGAAAAAGTTGTAACGTTTCGTGCCCTGTCACGTGACAGAATTAGAATACGATAACAAATATCACCATTGCGATCAATGACCGATTGGCGCAAATGGTAAGGTGTCGCCTGTGAATTTGGGATACCCCGGATCGAATCCCGATAGTTCCCGCAAAACTCTTTTTGTTTTTTTTTCTCTCAACACTCGTTTTGTTCTTTTTTTCCTGAGAATAATAGTTTTTATAAAGGATCCCTCTTTATCAACGCATTTAATTTGTATCTAAGTATTTTCTAACAAACAATAACGAAAACAAAATTCTATTGCACACATTGAACTCTTAAAACACTTTACTTAGTTTACGTTTACTTAGTTTCATCAAAGATTGCACATTAATATATTTTCTTCCTAGAAAGGCCTCGTGTCTTAGTATTAATTCTACCCGTGGAAACGGAGACCGTAGATTCGACTCCCAGCCATTATAAATATCGTAGTATTTAATGTGACGTACCGACTAGGTAATGATTTGGACTCTTCATGTTCCAAGTCATGTTGCTTACCATGGGGCACATGTCCTGCTCGGTTTGTCACTCTATAGTCTATATTATAAAAAGAAAAAAGGTCCCGAGTCCCATCAGTGGAAACATTCAGCGGGCTGCTAAAACGTGAATTTTAATAAATTTTGTAGCTGTAGCATACCTCCTTTGAATCCATTAAAACCTTTTCCGAATCTAGTTCCTACACTAAACAAAAATCACTACATTCCTGAAAAACACCCTCACCACCATTTACTGGCAAAATGTTAAACAATTATTTTGTAAAAGCCTCACTAATCTCCGCGTCCCCAGTAAACAAAGCCCAATGGGACAGTAAGCGAGCCGCCATTACACGCGGACATGTAATATCAATACGTCAGGATTTCAATTACGGCTTGCCCTAGGACATCACGCCCGGATTCCTGACGTCATTCAGAAATACAGGCCCGGCTTAGAGGAGTGATCAATCGGTCCAACGGGCGAATGTCGATTTGTAACGAGTCGCTGTCGTTCGCTTTTCATTTCAGTGTTTAGCGATTAGTGTAGTAGTGAGGGAGTTGTTTTGAATCTTTTTTTTATTTTGGAATGACGGGACGCGTAAAAACGTGTGCCTGATCGTAAGCAACATGCCTGTTCATAACAACACATATTCACGCAGTTATTGGAACATGAAAAGTCCAAATCACTACCTAGTACTACTCGTCACCGAAAGATATGAGTATAATGATGATGATCCAAGTCTCTGTGTCCTAAAATTTAACTGAAAATATTCCCCTTAAAACTGGAACACAGTGGTATTTACACACAACAGCTAGGCGGTAGAAAAACTAGCATAGATGTGGTACTTCTCCAAGCCGAATCTACAAAGAGTCACATATCACTTCAAATTTTTACCAGTACTTTTACTACCAACCAGTAACATGGGAAGACAACGTGATATCGTGGTAACGTAGTGGCGGTTGTCAAACACTCCGTCTAACTTTTTCTACGATGCCAACACACATTTTTCATCAGCATCGAGTACACTTGGCATGGCTTTCCTTCACAACATCTTCAATCATGTTTACGTCAAACATGACCAAGCAACAGAACTTAAATACTAAGTTTAGAGCTGTCTCGACAAACAATGCAACTGAGTTCTTGTTAGGACTGTAGCGAAACTCAAACAAAATAAAATAAGAACGTTCTCCCTGCTGGATCCGGTCCTTATTTCAGTGTAGTTTAATTAAATAGTTGGTGCTGCACCGGGCTACGAGGATGGTCAATGGTGACTAGCGTCTCGCAAAGATGGCCGTTGCGCATTATACCCTCTTTATTAAACCTCGTCCGTGATGCAATCCACCTATAATAGGTAGGTACTGCGTGGGACACACGGCCTTTTACTGTCGGACACTTTTAACTAGATATTATTAAAATAACTTAACGTAACATAAACAGCCCACTAAATGTTCCCACAGTTTCTCTCGCAAGGAGAGAGTCAGAAGATTTAAAAATGTATTTAAATTGACATCGTCTCATGGATGACGTTCCAAAACCTGTAATGAGGAAGTTTGACTCTGTGGTGTGAGGCTCGGGATCTTCCACGTAGTGCACTACGTATCACACTACAACTTCGGTCTTGCTCGGTGGCTTCTTTTTGGGTGATGGCTAAATCTGACCGGGGAGAGAACTTCTGTTCGCGGGTCTCGCTCTAAGAGCAGCGCGTCTATGTTTGAAAACCCATTGTTAGAGAAACTTCTGAGGGTTTCAGTAGGGCCACGAAAGTTGAGCTGAGGGTTGAGCTCACAAAAATCTAAATAATATCTAAGGTACTTATTATTTAGATTTCTGTGGTTAAGCTCGTCATGCCCTGCCGTGTATGTCAAATAGATGAGTGAGTAGCGCTTATAACAGTATTACATTAACTTATTTTTGGGACTGGTTTTGAAGTCGGTTTAATTTTTATATAAAAAGAGTTCATTTTATCTTTTTTAGTGCAACACAAGTTTTCATTCATGCATTTACACAATTTCGTATTGGTAGGATCGAATTTCATAACTTTTGTGAAATCTACAAATCATACAATCTTAAAAAAAACATGGCAGTCGAATTAATAAACTCCTCCGTTTAGGAAGTCCGTTAAAAAGTAATATTAAAATTGTGTGTGCAGCAGAGTTACACGACCTTAACCGTAACCGTAAGTCGGCGTACTACCGCCCATACCTATTTCCATAAGATTGTAAATATTGCCATAAATACGTACGAACTTTCCTTAGGCCAATTGTCCACGTAGCTGCACGACATCCGCACGATTTCGACAATTGTCGGATGCAAGACGAATGCTTGCATCTTGTGTACAAATAATGAAGTCTGTGTCCACGAAGCGACAACGACACGACAGCCGCACGTCTTGCGTTTGTTTGTAGGGTGCATCCATTCGACAAAAGACGCGTGCGTGGACAGTAGGCCTTAGACGTAAAGTATAATGGTTAATTATTATTTTACTTCATTGTTGGACGTGGACGTGGACGGTACGTATGGTTCACGCGATACGGAACTTATATTTATTTTCAATATTTTGAATACCAAATGATTACAGAGAGGCAAAAGCGACCCTGAATCAGACGAAATTTTTACTTTTACTTAGCATAAGTAAGCAGCCTTCTATATATGTTCCAACTGCTGTGACTCGAGGCTTTCTCTCTCAAGAAGAGAGTCAAGGCCATCACCACGCTGGCCCAGTGGGGTTAGTGGATGACGCATGACCTTGAAAGATTCTTGGAACAAACTGATTTCAACACGATATTGTTAATTACCGTTTGTAAGTTAGTGGCATAACGCACATGAGTTCGAAAAGACAGTCATAGATGTGGAATTCGAACCAGGGCTGTGGGCTCCAGGTAGATGTTCTCGCGACCAGACCATACGTAACTTGTATCCGTATCCGTAGCTCATACTTCCTCAGCTATAAATATTACTCAAACAGCTGTAACCGAAATTTAGTTTTTTTTTTTTTTTAAATGCTCCTAGCACCTAGTACTTAATACCTAGTAATTGCCCTAAAAACTAAAATTTCAAAAAAATCTTCTTTTTGTAATGCAAAATAGGAATCGCCTAGTAATTGCCCTGAAATTAATGATGCCATGCCGTGGGCGGCATATCAAAGGAACTACCAAACCAGGGCCAGCTTTACCAAAATTTACCACAAAATACACTCAAAATGTACGCTATGCAGAACAAACGACGCAAATAATTATGTTAGCCTCGGCGGTTATAACATCAACCCCTAACGGCTCAAATATTTGAACCGTTAGGGGTTGACACACAGTGTGCTTCGGCGCCTGTAAAATCTCACTTCATGTGACCAAAACGCGGGCACATTAATAAAAAGAAGACAAGGGATCGCCTTTTTTAAATTTAAAACAGACATTTTATGTTTATTGGGTTACTGGAGGCCTTAAAACTGCGGAACTCAGGAAGTACACTTTTTAATTTTAAACGATTTTACCCGCGCAATTCCCGTTGTCATTATTTTCCCGGGATAAAAAGTAGTTATGTGTTGTTCAGTAGTGGTACGACTCCTGGCGAAATTGTGTTCTGATTTGAAGGGAAATGTTTCCAGACAAATCACAGGGCTTAGAGATATAATATCTTATATTTCAGGGTTACGAGCGCAGTGCTAGGTAATGATTTGGACTCTTCATGTTCCAGTAGCTGCGTGTCACTGTGCTGTTATGTGGCAGGGATGTGGCTTACCATTAGGCACATGTCATGTTCATCTAGTCACTCTATACTATTTAAAAATAACGTGTTATTCCAGACTATAATCTATCTTCCAAAATTCAACCCGATTCGTTCAGCTGTTCCGACGTGACTGAGCAACAAACATCCAAACATTGGCATTTAAAATATTAGTAGTAAATAGATTTCGATTTTAGAGCATTGGTTTCAAAAGTTGTTCAATTTGAAACCCCGTGAGTTATTCTAAAGACGGATCCAAAGAATTTAAATCGAGAGAACAGTAAGCAACTATTTGTGAAATCTAACTCAGAATTAATTGCTGTTCGCCAGGGACAACAAGCTCTAACTTAACACATAAATACTAACTTGTGTAATTCTTAACAACAATTCTAATTACATTTTAGTTATTTCACTCTGGATGATATATTGGACGATTGATTAAAATTGTGTTTTGTCCTAGACTCCTTGGGTGAGCCACCAGAATAGTTTCGTACCTAATTGTAGTTAACAAGTACTTAGGGAAGAACAACAATAAGCAAGTACATAAATAATGTACCTACATTAAGATAGGATAATGTACATTAAGATATGAATCACTAATTTCCATTTTACTATTAGTACTATACTTGGCTACTTGGTACTTACTTATTTATTTTTTACTAGCAGTGCCCCGCGGTGTTACCCGCGAAGTTCCCGTTCCCGTTGTTCTCGTTGTTTTTCCGGTATAAAAAGCCGGTAGCCTATGTGTTCTTCCAGACTATAATCTATCTGTGTTCCAAATTTCAGCCCGATCCGTTCATACGTTAGGACGTGATTGAGCAACAAACATCCAAACATCCAAATATCCAAACATCCAAATACCCAAACATCCATAGGTACATTTACATTTTAGGATTAGTAGGATAGGAAAGTAGGATTAGTGAACATAAAATCATGTGGAATATAATCAGTAAAAACCAACTTTCAACCGCATTTGGATTTGGATTACAGTCTTTTTCAAGGAAATTGGGAGGCGTATTGATTTCAAATCAAACAGCAGAAGCTACATGTTTGCCTTTTAGCGTGCATACAAGGCACCTAATTAAAAGGCAATGAAGTTAAACTTGAACACAAGATGACACAAGCTCCCGTTTTGAGGACTAAATTTAAAATTTTATAACACACATTTTTTCCCTGGGAAAATTCTTTAAGGAGTGTTTGAGGTGGAAAGGGTAGATCCGTGGAGCATACCATCAAATGGTCGTCTACCTACTAAACAATTAAAAACTCAGGGAACATCGTGCTTATGTATAGAAACTATAAAAACGCTTTCGTACTCGACTGCGACTCCGACGGCGCTAATGTCCTGAAATGCTTCCTATTGTAGAATTGGAACTAGAGAATCCTATCACTCTTTCTTTGATGGGTGTGCAGGAATACCTCGCGCCACCTTTGGGGCTCCACTTTCCAAGTTGCAGACCCCACATAACCGCTTCTAAACAAACTACGCCAAGTAAACTAATTATCTCAATTACCTACCGTAACCTACATACAAAAACAAACCTTATAACATCGGTCCACTTGTCTTTGACCTACGATCATACTAATAAACACATGAAATTTTATTTACCTCTAATTCAATTACAAAGCACATTTCAAAAGCCGTAACGGCCTAGTGTACCTATACAGGGTTACTGGTAATCAGCCTGCATCCGTTTAAGGGCATGTTCTGTATATTTAAACAAACAACTTTTGTTCTACAACTTTCGTTAAAACTTAGTAGATAACCCAAAAAAATTGTATTTGTTGGCCTTTTTTGTACTGTTCAGCGACTTTTTAGTGTTTATTCACTTCGGTACATCATTTTTTGCGCGTTAAAAAGCGTACGCGCTCTCGTTACGAATTGTTACGAAGAGTTCGATACTTTTAGACCGTGCAAATGCACTTTTTATTTATTTTGTAAAAGAAAAAAACAACATTTTTTTTTAAATCTGTTGAACAAAAGTTGACGTATTGAATGTACCTAACATCCCCTTTAAAGGATGCAGGCTGATTACCAATAACCCTGTAGAACAACTTTTGCAAAAGCTTGAGTTCGTGTCCGATAATTCCGCCTGCAACTCTTATTAATATACTAACTATTTTTCCAAGTACAGATATCCGATATAAGTTTCGCTTTGTATTCCAAGAAAGACATATTTTCAGGACTTGGTCTTCCTCCAACCAACATTTGACCCAAAAGACTTTCCCCTCCTAAAAAATGCTCAGCGTAGCTATAAAAAATGTCACTTCACCATTGTAATTGGAAAAAGATTCGTGGCCACGTACATTGCAACACTGTAGTAAACTTCATTACGATAAATTCCAAGGCCAATATGAAGTCGCTAACGCGTCGGCAACTTTTTACTAGCTCCTCATGAATTTTGCAAGTCTTACCTCGCTGACATTGTCTTGCGGATTTTCCGTGTAAGAAAGCTTTTAACTTTATTGCTAGCCTCTCCTGTGAAGTGCCCATAATTTTATTCTATGAACGCTCGGCAGTTTTAATCGCCCATGTAAAAGAAGCTTTAGAAGCGAGTTTAACAGTAAAAGATGAGATTACCATGATAATGTTTGGAACCTAGCTAGCGGGTTAGATGCAATCTTAGCACACGTGGTTTCCCTTAATTTTCCTTTACATTGAGGTTTTTTTTTCATTTTTATTGCAAGAGTGTTAAAGTGTGACAAGGTATGCACAGTGATGTATGTTTATAATTTTTTTCTAACAAAATAAAACTTGGTATCGCTTTCGCAAACTTAATCACTGTAGCGCAACTGAGAACTATTTTGATAGGTTTTTGAATTCATCTGACATTTGAAATCGACACGTTAATTGCTATCACCGAATCTTATATCTTTATTATAGTTAGCTTAATTTTGTGTCTTTAAATACTTATGACGTCACGAAGTGTTGGTTAAGAAAACTTTGAATTATCATGTTTTTTACGTAACACTAGGCTATTACGGCTTCGACCACGTAATGCTAAAAACTAAATATAAATGCACTACACTTGTAATAGAGGCCACAGTTACTGATCACTATCCGGTTCTTTTGAATATTGAGGGTAACCACTGCAAAAATTCATTTGCGGCTAAAAAGATTAAATCTAGCATAGATTTGGCTAAAATTCAAACAGAAATTAGGAATTCCGACTTTTCAAATGTTTTAATTGCTGAAGATGTTAATGAGGCTTCGGATTTGTTTGTAAGTAAACTGTCAAATATCATAAAAACCAATACTCACCAAATTACTATTTCTTGTAATCGCCGCTTAGTGAAGCCTTGGATAACACCCGGTCTACTGCGTTGTATTCGCTCACGAGATAAAATGCACGCTAGTCTTAAACTAAACCCACAAAATAATACTCTAAAAATATCTTATACTAGGTATCGCAATTTTTGTAATAATTTATTGAAAAAACTAAAAGATACGTTTCTAAAGTCGGAATTAGAAAAAAACAAAAGTAACACAAAGAAAACATGGGAACTAATAAAACAAATTTCGTACATTGAAAAGCAACAATTAGGCAATGAATTATTAGTACAACATAAAGAAAACCCCCTTGATGCTATAAACTGTGTTAACAACTACTTTGCTAATGTTGGCTCTAATCTCGCAAAGCAAATCAGGACTCATGACGTCTCAATTCTTTTAAAAAAAATTAGGAATAACTTACCATCACAATTAAATTCTATAGGTGTTCTATCGACTTATGATCAGGAAGTACTGAACATTATTGATGGACTTAAAAATGTATGTGCAGTTGGCCATGATGGGATCTCAAAAAGTGTGATTAAACAGTCAGCTCCAACACTTATTCCCCTGATTACTCATATTTGTAACCGGTGCTTGTCGTCTGGGAAGTTTCCTCAGGTATTTAAAACTGCTGTTATTACTCCTATACACAAGGGTGGAGATAGGGAAAGTGTTGACAATTACCGACCAATATCCGTGCTAACGACACTCTCTAAGATTCTGGAGAAGATTATAAATAAAAGACTCATATCTTTTCTGGAGAAATACAACATTTTATCATCTAGTCAGTTTGGCTTCAGAAAAGACAAATCTACAGAGCATGCAGTGAGCGGTTTAACTGATTATGTTGTAGACCAGTTGGATAATAAAAAAAAGGTTATTGGGGTATTCTTAGATCTTGCTAAAGCGTTCGATACTGTCTCTATACCTATATTGTTGAAAAAGCTGGAGGTAATGGGCATTAGAGGAATTACTTTAAACCTAATAAAAGAATACCTGACGGGGAGGACTCAGATGACACGAATTGGTACTTTGATGAGCTCGGAGGCACCTGTGAACTTTGGTGTACCACAGGGCAGTGTGTTAGGTCCTACTTTATTTCTGTGTTATGTAAATGACTTATGTAACCTGAGATTGAGTCACACTAAAATATATTCCTATGCTGATGACACGGCCTTGATTTTTGTTGGCAATAATTGGAATAAAGTTCGAGAATATGCTGAGCTTGGACTAAAAGATGTTGCAAAGTGGCTAAGAAACAATCTTCTGACTCTGAACATTGACAAGACCAAGTTCATGACGTTTACTTTTCCACATACTATCAAGCCTAAAATAGAAATAACCGTTCACACTGATTGTACTACGAGAGACAGTTGCCATTGCACTAAATTAGCTCAAACCCAAGCTATTAAATATCTTGGTATCACGGTGGACGACACTTTGTCTTGGAAACCGCATATACTCCTCCTAAGCAAACGTGTCCGAAAGTTGATCTTTGTGTTCAAGAACTTGAGAGATGTCGCGACTAAAAGTCTTCTCTTTAATATTTATAACGCGTTATGTAGATCTTTAATATCATACTGTATCACAGCATGGGATGGCGCATGTCTGACCCACATGTTGATGCTTGAGAGAGCTCAGCGAGCAGTCCTTAAAGTTGCTCTAAAAAAACCTTTTCGTTATCCTACCGAAGAGTTATACAAGGCTTGTGGAGTTCTCACTGTGAGACAACTTTATATACACAACCTAGTATTGTTACAACATAAAACTGTAAATTTGGATAGCCCTAACTTTAACAAAAACAAAAGACGTAAAGATATTGTGCTACGTACGTCAAAATGTAGAACGCAATCTGCACAAAAACATAAAGTGTTTTTGGGATCTCTCATTTACAATAGAATAAATAAATATATAGTTAACTTTGTTCACCTAACTAACAATGATGCTAAAATCTCTTTACTCGAACTATTATCAGTAAAATTTAACTATCAGGATACTGAAAAACTGCTCAAACCCATATGTTGAATCAGTTGAACTGCTACAACAGTTGCGCATAAATTGTGAATTTGATACAAGTTACAATGTTTGCTTGACTGATAAAGAAAAGGAATATCTTAACAATTCTCGATATCTACTGAGCGAACTCCTACGCAGATACCTTGGGGAACTTACCACTTATGATGCCAGTATATAATAATGTTGGGTTGTGGTGTGAAGTGGGTGGGAACCCATGTATGGATCATGCATGGGTTCTTAACTACTTTGCACCACAGCCCAGCACATACTCCAAAACACATACCAAAGTATATACTCCAAAACACACAACAATACACTCACACACATTTCACACTATACGCACAAACAATACATTTCAACATACCTATCAACTACTCATTGTTTAAGTAACTATATCATACCTACAAATTCTACACATGCACACTACTTACTAACCCCTAACTATAAAAGAATGTGACTGTTATTTTATTTTTCACATTATAAAATTCACTTTACTGCATAATATTCATAAAAACTGTAATTTTGTCTTTGTTCAGACTGTTAGAAAAGTCATTTGAAGGGATACAGAAACCTGCAACACAAGCTTTGCTTAGTGCAGGTTCTGTGATCTTTTAATTGTATAAGTCAATTTTTTTTTTTAAGGAATAATGTTTAAATGTGTTTCATGTTAATTGGCTTATGTATGTGATGAATAAAGATATTTTATTATTATTATTCTATTGCGTCGCATGGTCGCTGTCTGGTATGGAAGATACAACCTTTCGTATCACGATAAGTAAGTAGCTAATGTTCAAATTTGTCCAATATTTTTAATAGTCTCACGTCCACGTATCAACATCAATCTGTGTCTCTGTCAAAGCATCAACTAATGATGCATCCTTACGTTGTGTTAACGCTATAATATAAGAAAAAGACGATTCATCTCACATACCTACGTAGCCACATTATAGCACTCAAATTTTATTTTAAATATCAGTACAATGACGTCAATTGATAATTTTATCTGTAAAAACGACATCTGCGTAGTTGTGTGAGTAGGTACCTACCTACCTAGTAGATATTCGATAGTGCTGTTTGTATCAAGTTTTGGTCGGTTGTCCCGGGCATGCCTTAACTACGTAATAATTGAAAACAAATTAGTTACAAACCTTAATTGTTACTGACAAATCTGTTTGAATGTGTAATACTAATAACTCAATAATTACTTTTTGATGTGTAACATAACGAACAGCGACCCGCAATTTTGCTTGTATAGATTCCGTTCCTGTTGTTTTGCCGAGAAAAATAACCTATGTATCATTCCTGCCTATGTTTTTTAATAAAGAGTGACGAGACGAGCAGTACATGTGCCTGATGGTAAGCAACATGCCTGCCACATAACAGCACAGTGACACGCAGCTATTGGAACATGAAGAGTCCAAATCATTACCTAGCACTGCACTGCGCTCGTCACCCAGAGATCTAAGTTGTAATATATCTACGTCCTGTAATTTCTCTGGAAACATTGCCCTTCAAACCGGAACACAGTAATGTTTGCCCATTACTGCTTGGCGGTAGAATAACTGGCAAAGTTGTGGTACTTCCCCAGGCGGACTCTGCTAAGAGTCCTACCACTACAAAAACTGTTCTAACAGCGTTCCAAATATCATCCCGATCCGTTCAGCCGTTAACCAACCAACAAACATACAAACAAGTATTTCAACATTCAAACTTTCGCATTTATAATATTAGTAATAATATAGGATTGACGTTCCCTGTACTTTTAAGGCCGGGTCACACAGAGGCGATCCGATAGCGATAGCGATCCGAGACGGGATTTTTTGTAATGTTCGAATTTGTATGCAACCTGACACACAGCAAGCGGTCGCGATCCCATACTCGGTATCGGATCGCTATCGCTATCGGATCGCTATCGCTATCGGATCGCCTCTGTGTGACCCGGCTTTTAGACACAGATCGTCTTTCCATAAGTCGCTTCAATACCTAAAAATTTCCATATCTATTTATATTGTTGCCTTCTGTTTTACTCTGAACCAACTAATCACAGCCACATTCTGAGACCATTGAAATTAAAATACCTACAGCGAAGAAAACAAACAGCTCATCTCAGTGAAATTTATAAATAGATCTACTTTAAGTGTTCGGTCGGTTTCAAACAAACTTGAAGTGGTTTAACGACCTGAAACAAAGGTGCTACGGCAGCAAAACAAACTCTGAGCTAAGTAATTAGTACTCACGTAAACAAACTGTTTACAGGCTAACAAAATAACCAAAACAAACTTAAACTTTGGCGCATGTTATTATCACAGATATTCATGGAAGCTATTGATATTAAATTCCTGTGATTTTAATACATTTACAAGCATTATAGAACTTAAACCGAGATTGGCAGCGGGGCAGCACCAGAGCTGCCGGTGAATAAGGATGCAGAGTGAGGAACTTCCTGACAATGCGCGCTGTGTCAACGATATCTTCCATCTCTGCACCTGATCTTAAAGCCTTAATTGCCTAGACCAAACTTCTTATGAAATTGTTAACTAAACCTTCTTGTTTTTTAAGTTTTTGTCCGGTAAATAAATGCAAGATCTACAGATTATAAAAAACTTAAGCCCTAGAGTTCCAACTGAAGCGGGACAGAGCCCAAGCTACTGGTGGATAAAATGTGTACTCATCATCATCAACAGCCCACTAAACGTTCCCACGGAGAGAGTTAAGGCCACAATCCACCACGCTGACCAAATGCGGGTTGGTGGATGACACATGACTTCGAAAGGTTCTAGGTACATGTAGGTTTCCTCACGATGTTTTCCTTCACCGTTTTAAGTTAGCGTCATTACGCACATGACTTCGAAACGACAGTGGTGCGTGTGTGGTTTGAACCCGGGGTCTCCGGATCGGCAGGCGCCGTTCTCCCGACTAGACCAGCCGTAAGTTCTAAAAAAATATGTTTATTACACATGACCAAATTTAGTTGCTACTGAATTCGGTGAAGTGTATTCAGTGAGCTAGCATGCTAAATTCATAAGCGAGGATTGCGTGCTTCTAACCTGCTTCTGAATTCAGTTGCTGCAGTTCTCAATATCTAAATAAAAATAAATTCAATTAAAAAATAAAGCATTATTAAGCTTTTAAGGCTGCAGTGTTTTTGCAGGGCAAAGTTCTAGTTTATTAAGACTTTATTTCACCCGTGTCATTCTAAAGAACGTTACGACACATTATTAAAACAAAAAGATTCATACACACTACAATAAGTATTATGATCCCCTCATAAATGTTCGGCTTTCGAGCATTTACGAACCAAAAACCAGATAGCACTGCTCCAAAACTTCAGCAGTAATCTTGACAGAAAGGTTGTCCTTCTTTTATTTATTAGCGTGTTCTTGTGAAACAGAGTTGTACCGCATCGCGTTGACGTAACAATATTGTTAAGCGACATGGCAGATGGCTGGAGTGGAAATTCCTCCTTACTCTGAACAGGAATTTCAAGACAACTTTACCAGTTCAATCACCAATGCTGCACAGCTGCACGTCTACATAGGTCTAGTGCTAACAAAGCCAGCAATGGAATTCAATTAAGTTTAAATTTTCGCAAGATGTGGCGTTAGGTAAAGGGTAGAATTTGGTAAAGCAGTCACGAGCAAGTTCATTCGTTTGAAACGAGCGACTCATCGCGAGATCGCTCCCCTTTCTTATTCAAAACTTGACACCTACAGAAGAGGTACTTTCTACTATTACTGAAATTCGGATCACCACGTTTAGAATTATTTATACGAACATTATTAGGAGTACAAGAGTGAGTGTTAGTAAACATTTTACACACACCTAGATTTACTAGTGTGTCAATATCATATATATTTCGAATGTTTCCAGTTATGATTTAATTTATTAATTGCGTAGAGACAAAACAGCTTAATTTTCTGGGTGACCAGCACAGTGCAGTAATAGATACTTATTTTACTCTTTTGCAGAGATTGCTCTCAGTAATAAGGCCGCCACTTGTGGCGCTAGTTCATAACTATTATTATTATTTATTTTTTATAAATAAATAGGTATTGGTGGACAATTCACACACAACACCATCTGACCCCAAACTAAGCAAAGCTTGTATGATGGCGGCCAGATAGCTGATATAATACTTATATAGTTTTTAAATACATACTTATTATACATAGAAACACCCAGACACAGTGCAAACATTTGAATTCATTACACAAATATTTGCACTGGGTGGGAATTGAAACCACGACCCTCGGCTTCGCAGGCAAAGCTACTACCAACTAAGTCACGAGGCCAATCTTTCACTGTTATGTTTTAATTTGTTTGTTTTTTTTAAACATCACACAAACAAAGTGTAAAGTGTAAACAAATAGTTTTCTATCTATATATCCACGTGAAACTTATATCGCGCCGTCGTTTTGCGCCGTTGGTTAAAAATACGTATCTCAAGTTCGAATGATTCTACCACAACCGCAAGTTTCGCGAAAAACGGTGAAAAGCGGCGAGCGTCGGCTTCTGTGAGGTTGACACTTTGATTGGATTTGTAAATCATTCCTCGCTCCAAAACTGGAATTAAACGATGTTGTTAATTGGTTTTGCAGTGCTATTAATCAGTGATCAGACCTTTTTCAGTTGACCTGCTTACATTGTGAATCTGGGGTATTGGTAGCAGTTTCGGTATGATTTATTCACATGGATGAGAAGTATTGTTACACTGACCTCAAAAGTGGAAAAGGTTCTAAATTTGATTGTATCTTTTTGAAGTGAAAACTTCTTTTGGCGGACCACAGACGATTTTTTCGTGGGCTGTGAATTGGCCTCAAGCATTACCTACGCTTTGGAATGAAAGTAATATTCGGGTAAACTCGGGACCATGGCCATTGGCTATCTAGAAATGCATCAGCATTTCCCATTGGCAATCTAGAAATGCATTAGCATTTCCCATTGGCAATCTAGAAATGCGTCACCATTTCCAGATGACCATGCTCATGGGCACGCCCATCGGGTTCACCTGCATCGTTTCCAAAGTAAGCTATCAAATTCTGAGTTATTTCCACTTCTATCAGTAGGATAAAAAATTGGCAGTCATAGGGATGACTGCCAATTTTTTTTTTTTTGTGTGTGTATGTTACGTAGTTTGATTTTGATGATTCACTTTTTGTTTTGCACCCTTTTTTCAAGGAACTCTCCTTGAACGCGTACGCGGCTGCTGCTCGCTCGAGAGAATAGATAAAGGCCGCCAGGTGCGGCTGAAACTAAGTCGGGCTGGAACCATCATATCACACGTAAGAAACTCGGATATTTAAGCAGTTATTCGAGGTCAAAGGTCACGCGTCATTCGCCATTCGCCAAATCGTAGTGAGCCAGCGTGGTGGATTATGGCCTTACTCTTTCCTTTCGAGAGAAGACCCCGAGCACAGATCAGAAAATAGTTACCCCGAGTGCTACGAGTAGCTGTGGGAACATCCAGTGGGCTGATTTTGCTTTAGTTTTAATCTATCTTTAGATACTACTAATATTTATACCTATAAGTTCAAGCCATAGATAATACTAATAAAAATTCAAGCCTATAAGTTCAATGTTTTGACTCCAATACGTAGTTAAAGTCACAGGAAATAACCAGTCTAATTGTACAACATTTCAAAACACCAAGTTGCCTAAAATTAACAACTCCCATAAAAATCAGAAAGAAGCAAATATTCTAATTACCGCCAACGAAACCGACGGTACCAGTAGGTACATGTCCTCACAAAATTAAATTTTTCGTGAAAACAGCTTTCGGCGGGAAAAGTTTTCCCTTAATATTCCAAAATATGGTGGGAGTTCGCGAGTCTCTTCAATTAGAAGCAAGTTAAGTTTATTCGAGGCCATTAGGGCGGAGTCCGAGGTTCGCTCGAGGGCCGTGAGAGCGTTAGGTGGCCGGATTCCCGCTTAATGTCGCCAGTACACAAAGTTACAAGTACGTAGTTTTCGCTACACACGATGTGGTTATACTAACAGTATCGTCGAAATGGACAAATATGAAAAATGTGTTTTTAAACAGTTATTTGAAGTGAAAACACTTTTTTTGGGGCGTCATATATATTTTAAAGTGACATTTCTTTGTTTTTTTTCTTATCGAACTCTTTTTTTGTGGGGGTTTAAAAAAAAGCGATTGCGCGCGCGTATCTGTCACGTATTGATATTACTTACTCCTCGCAAATCTTATATATAAAATTCTCGTGTCACAGTGTTTGTTTCCTTACTACTCCGAAACGGCTTTACTGATTTTAACCAAATTTTATATGCATATTTAGTAGGTCTGAGTATCGGCTACTAGCTATTTTTCATATCCCTTAGTGACAAGGGTTGTTCACCGCAAAAAAAAATTTTTTAACTTTCGGACAAATTTTTTTGTTTATATTTTTTTATAATGTGTCATTAAAAAATACATACAACCCTAAATTTTTACCCTTTTATCACCAACCCCTATTTTTTAATAGCCATTTTCGTAATTTAATCATATAGGATTATACCAATGTTAGATTTTTAAAATTTGTATTAATAATTTATATGGCAAAACAACGTTTGCGGGGTCAGCTAGTATGTTATAAAACGTTGTATGACATACGTGCGCTTTGATAATTACAGCCTCTGCTAATTATTTATAGCTCTCCCCTTCGGCTCGAGCTAGCAATATCGCCTCAGCTGTAATAATCAACTTAGCGCACTTATATCATAATGTACTATTATAACACATTTGCTCGTAAAGGGTCTCATATTACACCAATTTCTGTATCGTAATGTACCTCATTAGCTCATTACGTACTTGTGCGGTAACGTAATGTAAAACGCACGATTTCAAAATGCTCTGTCTAAAAAGAACGGTACCTTTTTAAATCTTAGTAAAAGAGTTTTATGTCAGAAAAGTGGTCAACATTTTATGCATAAAATTAACTTTGAGAGGTAAAATTCAATAAATAATTATTTAATTCGTTAATTTAATTATTTTTGTCCAAAAGTTACAACAATTTATCTGTAACAAAACACAAAAATATTAATTTACTTTATTACTGCAACTGGCATACTGGCTGATAATGTGCCGTTGCTTAAAAAAAAATTCGCCGTCGCCGATGCGCGCGCATTGCTAATCTGTCAACGTGTCAACAAGTAAAAATAATTCCGCGCGCTTTTTTTTTCGCTGTATTGTTTTTATTTGAAAATGTCGTGAGTTTTATTTATTTCCTCGCAAATATGTTATAAAACGTCGTATGACAGATGTGCGCTATGATAATTAGGTACACCCTCTGCTAATTCTAGCAATATCGCCTCAGCTGTAATTATCAACTTAGCGCACTTATATCATAACTAGCAGTGCCCCGCGGTTTTACCCGCATAGTTCCCGTTCCCGTCGTTCCCGTTATTTTCCCGGGATAAAAAGTAGCCTATGTGTTCTTCCACTATAATCTAACTATATTCCAAATTTCAGCCTGATCCGTTCATACGTTACGGCGTGATTGAGCAACAAACATCCAAACATCCAAATATTCAAACATCCATACTTTGACATTTATAATATTAGTGGGATGTACTATTAAGTTATAAAGCTTCACGTCATTCCCAATTCCCAATGTCTGCCAACTTTTTGAGGAAATAGAGTTCAAAAATTACGTCCCGACGGACGTAGAATTCAATATTAAATTGATATACACAATAATCCTAAGCTGGAATATTGAACAGCAACACAACCATATTTCGGGCAAATCACAATCTTGGGCCGAACGGGAATTGAATTTCCCTCTATCTTGGCAGCCCTGATGACAGTTCGAAGACGATGGATATAGAGTGGATAGGCATTATTCTCTTTAGGCGTGATTCTCCCGTCCCCTGCACTTCGTAAACGACGTCTCGTTTACGTTGCTGTCATCATTCACAGCTTTGTGAGGACTAGTCAATCATCATCATCATCAGTCTATTCAATATTCGTCAACGCGACTTAGTGCGGTATTCTGCATTAAACAACTACTTTCGACCGCCCACCTTTTTGCATATGTTGCACCACCTAATAATTTACATGATGTGGCTAAAAAAAACTATAGTCCATCGTTACATTACTAAACAAAAAAAAATTGGCAGTCATAGACTGGCCTTGTGGCTTAGTGGGTAGTAGCTCTGCCTGCGAAGCCGAGGGTCGTGGGTTCGATCCCCACCCATTGCAAATATTTGTGTGATGAATTCAAATGTTTGCACTGTGTCTGGGTGTTTCTATGTATAATAAGTATGTATTTAAAACTATATAAGTATTATATCAGCTATCTGGCCGCCATCACACAAGCTTTGCTTAGTTTGGGGTCAGATGGTGTTGTGTGTGAATTGTCCACCACCAATATTTATTTATTTATAGGAACTGCCGATAGAAGTGAAAACTTGCTGTTGGCTTGGTACTGGTACCTAGGGGCAAACGCAACTCTTTTATATTTCTGTTGTCCTGGTATCTGGAGATAAACGCTGGGCTGTTGGAGGTAGGTAATCGAAACTCTTTACTGTTTCTGTTACCCTGGTACCTGGCTGTTTTTACCGAGTTTACCCGAAGATTTCATATCCGATCCGATCCATTATCATATCCAAGCGTGACGATTGATGAATCCATTTCACACCCCACGAAAATTCTGTCTATAGCGCGCCTAAAGAAGTTTCACTTCAAAAATTGGCAGTCATAGGAACTGCCGATAGAAGGGAAAAATTATAACTCCGAATTTGATAGCTTACCTTGAAAACTACACGTGTGTAATTGGAGGGCGTGGCCTCGCCATCTTGGCATGGCCATCTAGAAATGCGTCAGCATTTCCCATTGGCTCACGCATTTTTTACATGGCCATGCCATGATGTCGAGGCCACGCCCTTTCAGCATTTCCTATTGGCTGACGCATTTCTAGATGCCCAATCACCAAGGACCCGAGTTTACCCGAAGATTTCTTATCATACCCGAGCGTGACGCTAGAAATCAATTTACACCCCACGAAAAATCTTTCTAGGCGCGCCTAAAGAAGTTTTCACTTCAAAAATATACACCTATTTCTCATCTTCTTTTGTTTCACAAACATAAAATGACGAAAATACAGTGCTTGAAGTAATTCATTGTATCGTTGTACGATGTTTACGAAGACGTGACGTCATAACTTACCGCTCTGAAAGTTTGATGATCTATATCTTTTTGTCGATTTTGAATAATTTGATGTACCGTAGTAATGTGCAAACATTAGTGTGTTCCGGTTTGAAGGGCAATGTTTCCAGAGAAATTACAGGGCTTTGAGATATAACATCTTAGATCTCTGGGTGACGAGCGCAGCGCAGTGCTAGGTGATGATTTGGAATCTTCATGTTTCAGTAGCTGCGTGTCACTGTGCTGTTATGTGTTGCTTACCATCAGGCACATGCACTTCTCGTCTCGTTACTCTTTATTTCAAAAAAACTGAACTAAAAATATGTGTCTCAAATTTCTGCAAAATCTACCTTACGGACTAGTAATTAGAATGGTATTTTGGACGCAGTAATCATCCCAATTGTGTGTGTACACAATTAACTATTCCGTATCGCTTTTATAATCTGTGGATGACAACAACAATAATAAAGCAAAGGAACTGTTATGGGATACAGCCTTTGATGAAACTAAGTAAACGAAGATAAGGTACGCTCTAATATAAAGACAGCATAATATGCCGAAAATCTCACACAAGTATACGAAATGTGCACACAGCTTCACTTGCATCGTGAGTGACGTTTGAATGAATGACAAAGACATAATGACAAGTAGGCAGTAGGTGCAAATGAGATAGCTATACATCACATTTGTTTAGATATTTTTTTCGACAAGAATAGAAAGACATACAAATGCACTGGCGTGAAAGAGACAAAATAGCCGCAACTAACATATCGCCGGTCGTGTTGCACTCTTACGCTGTATGTATATCTGTCTCTTTTTAGAAACGGCCAATTGTAAAATTGTTTATAACAGAAAAATAATTTTAGATGTAATAATCATTGAACTGTTATGGAAATAATTAAAGATTTTGTGTACTTACGCATGAAAAGTGATACCATGGAACTTGTTCTTGGTCTTTGAACTGTTTGTGCACCTTGCAAAAGCAGAATAAGACATTATTACGGCTCATATCGGGTTTTTTTGAATTGTTAGCGAACGTCCACTCAACTTGTGGCTCCTGTTGCGACTGAGACACAATCAGGAGACGTCACCTGATTTTACATTGAGATCGTAGATGAGCGCATGCCGCTTCTTAGTGTTTTAAGAGTTCAATGGATACAGCTTATGTTAGGTATTGTTTGACTAATAGAAATTAGTAATATATGTGTAAAACATTAGTTGCATCCCGCAATTCAAATATTAATCTTAAACAGTAGCAGTGTCTCCATTATTTTTTATTGATATCAGCAGTATTAGCAGGCCGGTCCGCATCAGAAAGTATTCTTTGGCATGGATAAGAGTAAGACGGGCGAAGAGAATGAGACATAAAACGTACAATTACATTATGACTTAAATTAAATTACGTTACATTTGCTTCATAAATTTGCATCTAGCGTCTAGATTGCAAAAGGAGTCTAGGCAGTCTACTTGGTTACGTACGCTACGACCGTCCTCATAAGAGAGCTCCCCGAAATTTTGCAAAAATATTGTACTACTACTAGCTGTTACCCGCGACTTCGTCCGCTTGAAATAAATAATAAGGTAACGAAGGCAGTACCTATTTTTATACCCGTACACATTTATTTACGGTTACTAAAAACAGTTTTTAATAGAACAATTTCATCAAAATCGCTTCAGTTGTTTAGGTGTGAAAGCGTAAGAGACATTCGTCCCATTCCAACTCAAATTTCATACCCATACAGTTCGAAATTACAAAATTGCTAGAACATACATTTATTGGCTTCGTGCCAGGTGTTTATATAAAGAGTTTCATAGTTTTATCTTTAACGATTGGGAACTTCCATATTGACATTTATCCCCCATTTCAACCCTAATTTTATCCCCGTACAGTGCGAAATTACAAAATTGCTAGAACAAACATTCGTTGGCTTCGTATCAAGTGTCTATATACAGATTTTCATGGTTTTATTTTCAACGGCTTGGAACTTTCATATTGACATTGAACCCCCATTTCAACCCCAATTCCACCCCTGTACAGTTCGAAATTACGAAATTGATAGAACAAACATTAGTTTGCTTCGTGTCAAGTGTCTATATACAGAGTTTCATGATCTTATCGTCAACGGTTGGGAACTTCTATTTTGACATTGATCCCCCATTTCAACCCCAATTTCACCCCCGTACAGTTCGAAATTACAAAATTGATAGGACAAACATTTAATTACTTCGTGTCAAGTGTCTAGATACAAAATTTGATAACTTTGAACGAATTTTCATACAACCGTTCATCCCTTGTTTTACCCTCTTAGGGGTTGAATTTTGCGAAACCCCGTCTTAGCGAGCGCCTACGTGATAAAAGGGACCTCCATGAAAAATATCAGATTCCTAGCATTTGTAGTTTTTGAGATTCCTTGATGAGTGACCTTTCGCTTTTATATATATAGATAAAGAAATTTACAAACATACAAGATACGCGCGAAAAACATAACCCTTCTTTCAGTCGGGTAAAAATAAGAAAGCTTGTCCGTGGAGGTCCAATAAATAAAAAAAATATCTTGATAAAGTATTATATACAAAACTCTTCCAAAAGACCTTTTGGCCTTCATTGACTGAGTTTCCAAACTCCGCCGAAACCGATGGACGTAGAAATTTGAAGGAAACTTTGTTTGAGAAATGTGAACTTCCACTATGAAAATTTTGAAGTAGTCATTATTTCAGCGCTTCAAGCCACATGAGCCCATTGTTTTGCTCAGTTCGACTAGTTGCTGATTAATTTCTAAACCATTGGAAAATGTCCATGAAATTTCACATTTGTATTCCGTGTACCTTGCTACTAGGTAGGTTTGAGGCAAAAAGGCTTATATAGGCAACGACTTCCTTGTTTCCTTGTTTGAATAATAATCACAAAGCTTGAACCGCCGCAAATTTCAAGTTTATCCGATTCCTACAGGATACATTTCGGAGAGTGTGCACCTGATCTGATGTAATATTGCCTTGTTCTTTTTTAGGGTTCCGTACCCAAAGGGTAAAAACGGAACCCTATTACTGAGACTTGGCTGTCCGTCCGTCCGTCCGTCTGTCACCAGGCTGTATCTCAAGAACGGTGATAGCTAGACAGTTGAAATTTTCACAGATGATGTATTTCTATTGCCGCTATAACAAGAAATACATATATAAATACAAATATATAATAAAAATGAAATAAAAATAATGTTTAAGGCGGGCTCCCATACAACCAACTTGATTTTTACCGTTTTTTGCTCGATTAGTCCGTCCCAAGGAAACTAGGTGGCGCCACTAGTAAAAATAAAACGTGATATCGAATTCGTCATCAGAATCATGAGGCAAAAATCAAAATTTAAAAAAAAAATTTTGATGAAAGCCTGTCTGCGGAAATTGCGATGTATACGGAATTCCGAATAAAGCCAAAGATATTTTCGCCGTTTATTTGCTAATGGTACGGAACCCTTCGTGCGGGAGTCCCACTCGCACTTGGCCGGTTTTATTCTATCGGATGGTATGTAAATTGACATCGTTTCATGGCCGATGTTCGAAACTCACTGTTAGTAGAAATGTAAATTGTATAAAATGCGAAGAATTACTTGGACGTCCAACTTGGACGGCTCCAACACTACGCCGCTACGTTTGCCGCAGTGTGTTTCTATGTTACATTAAACAATGAATAAATAAATAGTTATGGCAGTTTTTATTTAGCTACATCACAGTTACGTGTCTATCTATTCAGTAGAAGTTTGTTCGCCGTATTCCAGCGTAGGCTCGTCAAGGCGCATTGCGCCAATCCACGCTTTATTTTAATGGAATTTTCAATCAAAATTCCGCGTTCGGTCGTGTAATAATGTGAGCTTATCCATCATCGTACGCAGCTGATCGTGTCGCAATCTGAGTTAACGAATTACCGGCCTGTGATACAGCCAGAACTAAATGTGGACAACAGTTACTGTATGACTGTGGCATAAGGTTGTATTCAGCTTACAAACATATAGGTAAATAAATATGTAGCGGTAGGACTCTTAGCAGAGTTCGCCTGGGGAAGTACCACACCTTTGCTAGTTATTCTACCGCCAAACAGTAATGTGCAAACATTGCTGTGTTCCAGTTTGAATTGCATTGCCCTTCAAACCGGAACACAGTAATGTTTGCCAGAAAATTGCCAGAAAAATTACAGGGCTTAGAGACATAACATCTTAGATCTCCGGGTGACGAGTGCAGTGCAGTACTAGATAATGATTTGAACTCTTCATGTGCCAATAACTGCGTGTCACTGTGCTGTTATGTGGCAGGCATGTTGTTTACCATAAGGCACATGTCCTGCTCGTATCGTTACTCTTTATTTAAAAAAAAATGAACATTTCATACACAACACCACCAACCCCCAAACTAAGCAAAGCTTGTAGTATGGAAGCCAGATAGCTGATATAATACTAATGTGGTTTTATATAGACACAGAACAAATGCTTGTGTTCATCACACAAATATTTACACTGGGTGGGAATCGAACCCACGACCCTCGGCTTCGCAGACAGATTTACCAACTAAGCCACGAGACCAGACTTAATCTTATTAATTACTTAAATACCCTTGAATGTTTTGTTATTGAAGTGATGACTGCTTAAGCCATGTTAATTATAATAGTCCGAGATCCCAGAGCTCCCAGACGTCACCTATTTTCTGATGAATGAAATGTGGACGATTGAGTAGAGTTAGTAAGTACTAAAAACACATGCTTACTCGCTAACTTGCTTAGACGGCCAATTTTGAGATATGGGGTAATGAAGGTACATACAAACATTACTTACTTCACGTATTTTCTGATAAGTGATTTTCACGTATGTTGTAGGCAATATCCTTAAAAACAAGGTCCCAATACTCCCAGACACTTTCCGTCAGCCGTTTTGCTTCACAACTCCAAAATAATAATTTAACTTCACTTAAATTCTCATGCTCCATTTGTATTCGTCAGACAACTATTTTGTTGTTTTTTCCAATAAGACAGACCAATCTAAGGGGCCAATCATCCCCTAAACTCAACTATGTCCTATGGGTAAGAGCGGGAGACTGAGTGAGACATTTATTAGGAAATATTGACTTAAAATTGAGTTTAGGGGATGTTTGGCCCCTTAGATTGGTCTGTCTTATTGGAAAAAACAACAAAATAATTGTCTGACGAATAAAAATGTCAACAAATGTCGAAGTTAAATTATTGTTTTGGAGTTGTTAAGCAAAACGGCCGACGGAAAGTGTCTGGTAGTATTGGGACCATGTTTTTAAGGATATTGCCTACAACATATACGTGAAAATCACTTATTAGAAAATACGTGAAGTGAGTAATGTTTGTATGTACCTTCATTACCCCATATCTCAAAATTGGCCGTCTAAGCAAGTTAGCGAGTAAGCATGTGTTCTTAGTACTTACTAACTCTAATCAATCGTCCACATTTCATTCATCAGAAAATAGGTGATGTCTGGGAGCTCGGGGATCTTACTCTATTAGTAAAAGTACCTATAAGAAAATGTTATGAATTCGTGTCATCAACACAAGCGGAACGGGACGTACGCGATGGGGGAAATCTTGTGACCTCACATCACTGACATGTATAATAGCAGTATGTTTATAACTATAGTATATACAGGCGATGTATTGTGCAACATTAGTGCTAGTACTACTAAAATTCCAAGTTGTAAATTTTCATTTCTTTCGGCAGACCCAATGACAGCCATTATTTATTTATTTTTAGAATGGTGCTTGGGTGGCAAGGTAGTTAAATTTATTTGCCTTGCTTCAAGGAAACACCGCTACAGAAAAATTATGACGATATTTTATACAATAAAAATCTAACCAATAAACACCCAGAATATTCATCAGGCGCAGTAAGTATCAAGTTGGATCGATCTATCTCATACCTGCCTTATCTTGTTCCTATCAATTTTTACACTACCCCATACTCCGATGCTATCTTCAAAAGGACTCAAACCACGTTATCTCTTCTTAAACGTGCTATGGGACTGAGTACGCACTAACCGATCTCTTGTTAGAACATAATATACTTATATCTACGTTTGTATTTTAAACTTACCTATTGCACGCTGGCAAAACATTGCCCGCTGGTTTTTGCCGTGTCTCGGTACCTATTTAAGCAGTGCTTGGGTGCCTGGGTCGGGTATCCGGGATTTGGCCCTTGGTTGGTGCTAATCTCCGGATCCTCCTATAATAATAATGCTACGAAATTTGTCAGTCAACATTTGTGAATCCAATATTTTTTGTCTAAATAAACGTCTTTTTTTTCATTTTTCATTTTTTTCATATATTTAATCTAATAATCTATTTTCTTCAGAAAAAACAAAAACCGACTTCAATTTAAAGTTAAACTCAGACACTTGACCAAATTTCATAAGAATCTATCACTATATACTAGCCGAGGGTCGTGGGTTCGATTCCCACCCAGTGCAAATATTTGTGTGATGAATTCAAATGTTTGCACTATGTCTGGGTGTTTCTATGTATAATAAGTATGTATTTAAAAATTATATAAGTATTATATCAGCTATCTGGCCGCCATCACACAAGCTTTGCTTAGTTTGGGGTCAGATGGTGTTGTGTGTGAATTGTTCACCAATATTTATTATTATTACTATGTATATACATATATTTAGACGGTATCGTCTAAATATGTGAAAGCAAATTTTAGTTTTTTGTTCATATTTTCTAAAACCGCTACATCGATTTCGATATTTTTTAAAAGACCACCTCTGAACTATGAGCTACCAAACAAAAAAAAGATCCATCAAAATGGCTTCACAATTGGCGGCGCTATCGCGCAACCACGTAACATACATACAAAAAAAACATACACCCGAATTGATAACCTCCTCCTTTTTGGAAGTCGGTTAAAAATAGGATTTATTAATAATTAATTTGATTCATTTAATTTGTCACTTCTCCTCGCATAACCTTGTATGTGGGCGAATTTCCTTTAAGCTGTTTGCTTGGAATGGATTGCTTTCAATAATAAGGCATTTTTGTTTGTTTGTTTATTTGTGTCACAATGAAGAGTTAAGAGCTATCTACAGTCATAACATGGTAGCTTCTCATAACAATATTGTAAACTAAACAGTGCAATAGTATGGCAAAACCAATCAAGCGGTACAAAGTGCATCCATTTCCAAAAACGGATTTATGGAATCAATATCTTCGAAGTACAATCGCAACCACAACGCTCTCAATAACGTCTGAGGCCTGGCAGTTACAAATGATTACTAGCGCACGATTAATGAGGGAGTGAGTACACTCGGCTACATAATTAGTCCACTACGCGCATCTGTGATTGTCGTATCTAATCGAGCTATACAAACTAGCGTGTACCGTACCCATGTCATTGGAGACAGTTATTATAAAATTAAGAGAAAAAAAGATATAAAATAAAAATGTACCATAGACTTATATTATAAGGACCTGGCCAAAGGTGCGACAAAATGGGACAACCGCGTTGGGCCTAAAATTGCATTTTTAGCGCCATGCGACATGCGACTCATTTCACAGCGGTTGCGCAGGGGGGAGTGAAGAGTTTTTGCTGGCCATTAAAATGCCAAAAAATGTTCAGTAAGCCACGTTTTTCCTTTGAAGTCATTGAAATTTACAATTAATTGTTATGAAAGGGGATATTTTTTTTAACAAAACTAGAATACAATGAGAACTACACTACGCTACATACCTAACTACGTACACTAAGTACACCTGAATTATTTGAATTCAATTATTAATAATAGCGTCATCTATATATTTTGCGGTGATAACTATGATCATACCGATATCACAGTTCCATCTTGCCCGCATTTATTGTAGTGGCGCTGTGTATCGGAGTCAAACGCGATAAAGCGCCGATATTCCCGATTTCGCAATTTCGATTGGGGTTCTACAGGCTCTTAAGCAGTCTACTAAATGTTCCCACTGCTGGGACTCGGGGCCTTCTCTCACCAGGCGAGAGGCAAGGCACTACACTGACCAAGTGCGGGTTGGTGGATAACACATGACCTCGAAAGATTCTAGGGACATTTCGGTTTCCTGACCATGTTTTCCTTTGCCGTTTTAAGTTAGCGGCATTACGCACTTGACTTCGAAAAGACAGTGTACATGCGATTTGAAGCCAGAGGGTTCCGGATCGACAGCCGCCGTTCGCCGATATAATTAGTCTTCTATGCGGATATATGATTGTCGTGTGAGCCTGTGTCCTCCCACATCGAGCTATATGAACTAGCACCCAACAAGTACCCATGTCAACGATGACAGTTATTGGATAAACTCAATTTGTCGAGCCCAGCGAGGTTGATTAGGTGGTTATTGAGTGATATTGGTTTACCTGCCCACTTTGTATTGGGTAACTAACTTTGACGCCCTGGGGATGAGTCCGGGAATCGAACTCGGATTGAGCGATCGGATAATTTTGTCTGAGTGATATTTAACGGATTACGTGATTCCTGATTACGTTATCGAACTTTCACCTTTGTTAATTTCTTTGTTTCTTGTTGTGTTGTTTCGAATGAGATAGTAGTTACGCGTTAGATAATTAATACGTCAACTTTGAATCAGTAATTCGGTATAGAGTATATTTTGTCAAGCGACATAAGGCAGGTGGCTTTTGCAGCCTGCCAAACTTGGGGCTAAGACAGAAAATGCATGACCCAGATCATGCACTTTCATCATTAATCAAAGCTTACTAACTGACAATACTAACGTCCAAAAGCACATACCATTTAAGCATAATCGTTTGACTTTTTGAAATACCTATACTTCACAACAAACACACACACACTATTCAGTTACCGTATTCAACGAATACGTGTCATAAAATAGGTACCAATAATTTAAAATTAGAATGGCATTTAAGTCAAATGCAGCGTAAAATAAAACGTTTAAGTTCAAATAAATTTTATTCTCTTCAAATTTAGTCTTCCCACAAAAAAACCGTAGCAGGCGTATGAGCGTAACCTAATTTGCTTACTTGAAATGTGTCCTTTATACACTTCACAGTTTTATACATCTTTAACCACAATTTATAAACATTAAATTACAACTCTTAAACGCAAAGGCTTTAAGTAAGCACGTAGTAACTTTTTACAACATATCTTTATTAACCCAAACCCTTTTTATTTAGCTGGGCTATAATTTGAAATCCTAGAAACAAAGAGACTTTACGTCCGCTTTGTTCGACTTGTTTTACTTCCCTAGCTAATTGTATTTTGCAAATCTTAGCGCTTAGTTCGGCTAGTGTAAAGAGGCGACATTTGCATAAAAATACCTAAAGCTACGGAGCTTTTCAGAGGCCCGTAACGAGGTATTTTCAGCCAGTTGGTTCTGAATACAGAATCCGAAGTAAATTCAAATGTAGAATCTGTACGACTTCTTTGGGCAGAATTTTAATTTTCTCGAATGTGATTACGGGAGCAGAGGGTAGATTTTAAAAATAACATGTAGAAAACTCGGGGCAAATGTCTAAGATTGGAAGCGGATTCAATTTACTCTACAAATGTGTTCCATTTATTTTGTGATATTGAAAACGTAAAAAAAGTATTCTTTGATTTGTTCAGTCGTGGAATGGGTTGAACTGCAGGGTTAGGTACCTACTGCAAAAAAGTTACGTAATGTTGCCATTGTATAGTAGATTTGATAAAATAAAATAGCAGTTAATAATAATTAAAACGGCCATTATATTTTTTTCTAAATTTGCAGAAAGGGGAAAACGAGGCGTATTAAATCCGTTCATCCGGAATGCTGATATGCCGGGGATTGACGTTAACTTCAGCTTTATTTTTGCAGTTATTTAAAACTGACCTAAGTTTTTCTGTTCCCTTTTCATCTGGTATATAAATCAACTAGCTGAACCGTGCGCGTGTTGCTACGCCATCTATTGAAAATTGGTCGTACCCATTCAAATTTTAAACAAATTCGGTTAGGTAACCTTAGGTTCTAATGACGTAAACATGTTCGTCCATACGTCTGCGATTGGCTATTGGTATTAGAAACGTTTTATACTTAATATTTTAAAAAAAAAACGACGCCAACTTTACCCAAACCCCTTTATGAGATTCTATTCCACTTTTTTCGTATTGTTTGTTTTTAATTTATTTATTTATTTATTTAATTCAATTTAAACATATAACTTACAGCTAAAAAAGAATAACCAAAACGTCACATGTTTGAGCTGAGATAGGCGACAATTTCAGCCTTAAAATTTCCTTGTTCATCAAAGAAAATGTCCAGATCCGGTTTTTGAGTGAGTATGCCGTTTAAAAGTTGTATAAATCGCGGCGTGGGTGCGTTGTAGCCGCGCACGGTCCGCAGCCCCGGCGGCGGCGCCAGCAGAGGGCGGCGGCGGCGCGGCGCGAGCGCGCCCGGCCCGCGCCGGTCCACCCCCGGCACCGCCAGCTGCACCTCGCTCAGTGTATCGGGGTTGTTCAACTTATTATTTAGTAAATAATAATAGTGCATTAACAGCTGCATCTTCCGCCTCAGTTCCAAACTGTACAAACCCACCATACCGTACACAAATAGTGACGGATACATATATGGGTAGTACCCGTACCTCTTTTTATAAATAAAACGCGCGAATTTGCGTTGAATCTTCTCAACCATGAGTGAGTACTTTTTTTCATGGGGATCCCAAACTATCGCGTTGTACTCCAGCTTGCTGCGTACGTAAGCCGTATACAGTGCCAACGGTGCTCGCGGATCCCGGAAGTTATAGGACGTACGCATGATAAATCCTAACATTCGATAAGCCTCTTTACAAATATTATTAACGTGATTTCTAAAATTAATTTCAGTATCCAATGTCAAACCTAGTCAATGTCAATGTAATATCACTATTTCTAAGTTTTCGGTATTACGCATGTTTTAAGAATTTAGTGGGCTACTTAAGCTTATGCTACGTAGTATTTTAGGACACTTAGGTACCTATATCTGCCACTAGCAAGGACGTTTAAAAATTAAACGTCCTTGGCCACTAGTGTCACCAATTTACGATGCTAATTTAAAAGACTCTAATCGACGATCGACCACGACTTCGCTGAACTAAACCAGTTTACCTCACGTACGCCCAAATGCGCCAATTTAGTGCAATCTTCGCCAGGATTTGGCTATTTGCCGCCATTTTGGTGGTTGGTGCAATGCCCGGTCCGTGAGCAAAGCCAATTAAGAACGACAAATTGAACTATAGGACTTGCGGGTGGATTAGGCATTCTGCTTGTAACCGTATGAAAGGAAAATTTGCCAATCCAGATTCCAGGCGTAGTACTAGAATATATCTAATTCAATTTAAATTGTTCTTTTAATAGTTCCTGCTATAATCTTAAGCTTTAATCAAAGCTTACGCGAACCAAAACTCGAACCTAGTAGATAGGTATTTTTTAAAAATAAATTTCTTAAGGTGTGTTGAGCCTTTTTGAGATGGGAAAAAACAATTGATATGTACCTAAGTATATTGTATGGTCATCTAGAAATACTAGAAATGGCCCCGAGTTCACCCGAAGAATTCTTTCATTAACGAGCGTGACGTTGAGCTCAATTCACAGCCCACGAAAAATTTGTGTGAGGTGCGCTAAAAGAAGTTTTTACTTCAAAAAACGTTGTTCCGTTTCGTAAAATTTAAAGAAGAGAGAAGTTTTTCGCATTATCAATTCGTTTATTTTTTATATTTAAATAAATAAATAGGTCGTGCACATTTCTCACACGAGACCGAGACCGTTTCACCTAAACCACAGTCCAATTTATCACAGTTTCTTTATAGGTACTGTGCCCAAACTAAACAAAGCTTGTACTATGGGAGCCATATTCCTGATATCTCAGGAAGTCTACTCTTTTTCTACGAAAAACGTAATATCGAAATAAACTCCTACTCCGGTTCTACTTCGATCCGTCGTTTCGTCCGTTTAAATATTCTAAGCCTACTCTAAATTTAGAGTAGGCTCAGCTCAACTAGACGTCAAACAATTTTTTATTTTATTTATTTATTTATTTCTCAGATAACACAGATCCATTTAAGTCAAAAGAATTAAAAATACAAATCAAACCCAAAATTAACAATCATAATACATTAGACAAATTAAAATCCGAATCCAATATTAAAATTACGTAATTACAATTTAGAGTTCAATTTAACATAATATTACGTTAAATTGAATGCGCTTCACAACTTACGCTCTAAAACATCGTATGCAAACAAATTCAGGGCCCTTCGACTGCTTCGTGTGGACCATTGTTTGCACAAGATGCCTAGACAGGGCTGAGAGGGGATCAGCTGCTAATGTATTTAGAATAATGTTGTCACTACTCCGTACTCTTCCAACTAATGACGCCACTTTTTTGCGCAAGACTGCCCAGAAATCATCAGTATGGGCCTGCGCAAACATTTCTGACGCACTACAGAAGCGAGGCAGTTTCAACATCATTCTAAACACATTATTATATTGGACTCGCAGAGCATCCAGCGATTTTTTGGCGTATTCGGTCCACAGACTGCCCGTGTACAAACCCTGACAATACGCCTTAAAAAGGGTGATTTTTGGTCCGTACACCGAGCAAATCTACGAACCAGCATATTACCACGAACCGCTAGAGCTCTACGTTCCCGCTCTATATCAGCATCGTCTCTGAGGTCATCGGCAATAATATGTCCGAGATATTTAAACTGTTTCACCTTTTTAATGTTAACGCCATTCAGAGTAACGGACATCATAGACTGTGGACAACTCTTACCGGTGACCCCAAACACCATGTATTCTGTCTTTTTCACATTATAAGAGAGCCCATGTGAGGTGGCATAGGCCTCACACACCTTTAACATCTCCCTGATGGACCTCACAGTGGGACCCAGTAGCACCATGTCGTCCGCATAGCTGATATTATTAACATTTACACCACCCACACGGCATCCAACACGCATACCACTCAATCCAACAATGAGGTCATTTACATACAAGTTGAAGAGTTTCGGAGACGACAATCCACCTTGTCTCACGCCACACTCCAACCTGTATGGCTCAGAGAGATTATTAGACCATTTAACATTATTGGTTTGATTTTTATACCAAAATTTAAAAATATTCAAAACCTCCTCCGGTATACCCCTGTCCACCATTTTACCCCAAAGCACATCATAACAAACTCGGTCGAAGGCCTTGGAAAGGTCTAGAAAACAGGCGTACACCGGGGTCTTACGGTCCGTATAGTATTGGACAGTATGCTTGAGACACAATATTGCACTTTCAGTAGATAATCTGTGTCGAAACCCAAATTGTGCGTCATGGAGTTCTAAGTATTTTTCTATCTGTGAGTCAAGCAAACCGTCCAATACCTTTGCCACCACTGTCGCAAGAGAGATGGGCCGATAGTTTCCCTTATCGGCGAGGTCACCTGTCCTGTTCTTCACAACGGGCACAACTATCGTTTTCATCAAGTCACTTGGCAGGTAAGAGTGACTTATACACAGAGTAAAGAACATTGCGAGGATCCTAGGCAGATGAACACCGGCGTGCTTTAAATGCTCGATACCGAGTCCGTCATGTCCTGGAGATTTACCCCCGCTCATGTGTTTTATTGTAGAGCGTATTTGGCCCGCAGTGAAAACCAGAAGAGGCCCCTCCCTCATTTCTAAGGAATCTGACTCGACCTCCGCGGAAGTACAATTAAGCGCAGCTGGCATTTTGAAGTGGTCTCTAAATAAGTTAGCTATTTGTGACGGGTCTGTTTTGCCATCGACACTTAGCGGGAGACCAGGCCTAATAGCAATTTTCTTAGTAGACTTCCAGAAATCACTAAAGTTTTTATTACATCTATTTTTAGCAATAATGTCCATTTTGACTTGTTCCTGGTGATTTTGTAACCATTTTAAGCGTCCTTTAAAAATTTTACGAGACACACACATCTGCTCATAAATTAACCCTGACGCTGGTCTGTGATGGAGTACCCATGTATCAAACTTAAGCCTAGCCTCCCGGTGAGCGCACCTCACATGTTGGTTCCATCCACACAAGTTTCGGTTTTTAGATTTAGATTTAAACCGTAATCTTTTCGTTTTAACCGCAGCCTTACTCATTATGCAAACTAAGTTTTCATACATTTTGTCAAGTATTTTCTTATGGTTATTCAATGCACACCGACCACTACAACACACTCTGAATTCTGTCGGAAAGTCAATATTCCGCAATTCATCATGACAAATACGGTGATATCGCCTCATTTCTGATTGGTTCCTCTCACCCCATGTTACTGCGCTATAAATTTTATTAGTTTCCAATGACCTACGTTCTATTTTACCTAAATTACACTCAATGAATATAGGTAAGTGGTCAGATATAAAAACCTCTTCAACAATCCCTACATTCATAACCGTTTGCCAAGCTGATTGGGAAACCACACAATGATCTAACCAGCTGCGAGAGCCGTGATACGTATCTATATATGTATAACTACCTGAGTGACCACCCAATATCTCAACGTCCGCACATATCCACGACTGGTCCTGACAAAACTCAGTTAACTCACGAAAGAAAATGCTATTTGGATGAGCATTGAAATCTCCCAGCATAAACACTGTTTCAACACCACTATTTTCCTCAAACAATGTTATTGTTATTTATTATAGTAACACTTATTTAATTGTAAATTCATGCGTTAAACACAGATATACATACATACAGTATTTATGTTTACTAAATAAGATCTTATAACGCCAAGCCGTGACACGCTGACCTATTGAAATAAACAAGAATACATCCAAGAGTTTACCATCTAAGAAAATTGCTAATGTGCTTGCTATTGTTATCTCGTTATTTTACCTTAAAACGAAAGAGAAAGCGATAGCAGAGCCATAAATATTATAGTAGGCGGTAGAGGCGCCGGAAAATATAAACCGCGTAAGTAACCCCACATCATAACATTCTTGTTTTTATTGTATTATATATTCGATAACGCATAAAATACGCGTAAAAGTGGCTTATTTATTGACAGATAACTATGAAAGAGCCGAGCACAGGGGATGGAACTTACTGACTATAAATACATATCTATAGCAGTGTTGTGGAGGCCGTTCTCATGTCACGAAGGGCATTAAACTTGGTACCTACCTAGTTTAATAGAGGACTATTCAGAAAAACTATAATAGGCCGAAAGAGTAATGTTCTAATAATTGAGCAATTGTTTTTACGTTTTTGCAAATTTTCCGATATCTATACGTAATTTTCACGAAAACCTTAAGTGATAGATATCCTTTATTCGGGCGGGCATTATGCTCGTTCGAGGAATGTATATTACATGTATAAAATAAATAAAGTATGAGATGATAAGAAGAAGAAGATAAGAGGAATGTATAAATAAAGTATTCCTAATAATTATACCGTCTTTACACAACAAAATATTACTGTAGGTATTACACGATTTATACTTTACATTTACCTAATTATGTGGTTATTCTTATTATTAGCCAAACAAGTAATTTGCCAAATAAATTACGGCTGGTCTAGTCGGGAGAACGGCGACTGCCGATCTGGACACCCCGGGTTCAACTCTCTCCTTGCGAGACAAGGCCCCGAGTCCCAGCAGTGGGAACATTTAGTGCGCTGTATATGTATGTTTGTGTTAGTCATTTGTTAACGATTTAATGTAAGAAGTTATTACAGTACCAAATGTACTTCTTTTTTTACTTTTATAGGTTTAGATGACTTGACCGCCATATCGCCTGATGTTAAGCGACGATGCGGTCTACAATGGAGCGTGTTTACCTAGAAGAAACCTACTCACTCTCGATTTGAAGACACCTATATCATAGCTATCAGGAAAAACGCACTCCGGCGAGTCATTCCACAGCCTAATAGACATTCTTATCAGAAAAGTAGAGTCAAACCTCTTCGTCCGTTTCTTTGGAATATCAACCATGAAACGGTGCCGCTTCTTCGAGCTACGAGAAGTTCGATAGAAAAAAGGGCAAGGTGATATTAGATCATGTAGATCATTTGCACACTCTCCCAAGTGTATCCGATAATAATCGATAGGCTAGCAATTTTGACAATTTTTCGGCGATGTTCAAGACTTTGAAATCTTTTTCGCACTAAAGTGTCTTTGTCTATGAGTCTTTTGGCACGCCTCTCGTATAATGTCACGTGCTTGTTTCTATGTACCTATTTCTAGGTTTCTAAGTATGTATTTACCATTACAAAAGTATTGTATGAGCTATCTGGTGTTGTGTGAGGATTGTCAATAGATATTTAAAAATACCTACATACTTTAATTTCGGAATATTACCAAATGACAAATATGTATTTCCATTTAGTTTGAGAAATTTGGAATCTTATGTTAAAGTCAATAATTTTACATATCTACCTATATTTTTATCCGTTTATCAGACCTAAATGTAATTCTGAAAATTCTTCTAATATACCTACACATGTAAAGTATACTACTCTGGTAAATTACTAAATATATATAAAGTATAAATTACTACCTCCAATACTGAAACCTGATGGGACACTGGCTCACAAAGCAACGGAGAGAGCAAACTTGTTTGTAGTCCAGTTTGCGAAATCTTCACGTCTAGATGCTGGTAGCACGACACTTCCTACTCCACCTGGCTGTCCGGCTTTTATGTCAGAGATACCTACACATTCGCCAAATGGAGGTTCGCAAAGTGCTACGCAATCTGGAAGTGAATAAAGCCTGTGGGCCAGATGGTATTCCAGCTCTAGTGTTGAAAGCTTGAGTTGTCTCCGATACAGACGCGCCTATTTAGACTCTCTCTCCAAACTGGGCTAGTACCGAAGTCTTGGAAGCTTGTCAATGTGCAACCTGTGTCTGGGTGTTTCTATATATAATAAGTATGTATTTAAATTATATAAGTATTATATCAGCTATCTGGCTGCCATCATACAAGCTTTGCTTAGTTTGGGGTCAGATGGGGTTGTGTGCACCAATATTTTTATTTATTTATTTATAACCAGTGCCCAAATATGGTAGTCAACTACAGGCCCATCTCGGTCACGTCTATATTCTGCAAGACTATGGAACGTGTCTTAAACCACAGGCTCCTGACGTACCTAGAATCAAACGACATTCTCAGTGACCAGCAATACGAATTTCGCCGAAACCAGCCCACCGGGGATATTCTAGCGTCACTCACATCTGGAGTGAAGCTAGTAAGAAACACGGGGAAGCACTTGCAGTCTCCCTGGATATCTCGAAGGCTTTCGACAGGGTTTGGCATGATGGCCTTATAAACAAGGTTTCTAGTTATGGTTTGGTTCCTGGGTTTATTGCGTGTATATCGGGCTTTTTGAGGGATCGATCTATAGGAGCCGTCATTGAGGGCTGCTCGTCGGATCAAATGGCTATCAATGTCGGAGTCCCTCAAAGGTATTCTCTGCGTCTCTCTTCCTGCTACATATCAACGATCTGTTAAACCCCGGTATCTTTGGGTACGCAGATGATAACACTGTTGTAGAGAGTTACATATCTAGCGCGAGAGCCAGTGGCCAGCAAACTCAGGTACTGAGAAAGAGTCAGGTCTGATCGAGCGTTTGAGCTTGACCCTTGAGGCGGTGTCTAAATGGGACGATGCCAATTTGGTCAAGTTCAACGAGATTACCTAAGACGCAGGCGTGTCTGTTCTCCGCTAAAAGGAGTTCATTCCAACTGACTCCAACTTTTAGAGGTGTATCCGTGCCGGTTTCTGACCGTCTTGAGCTTTTGGGCGTTACTTAACCTCTACGCTCAACTTTGGCTCGTATATCGAGTCCAAGCCTAAACTAGTTGCAAAAAAAAAACTAGGTGTCCTTTCAAAAGTGCGACGATACTTCAAGTCTGAACAGTTGCTTACATCATACCAAGCACAGATTCGGTCCTGTATGGAGTACTGTTCGCACCTTTGGGATGGATCGGCTAAGTATCAGCTGGAGGCTCTGAAATCGATCGAGAGACGTGCCGGAGAATGTGCAACTGACTTGCATGATCTAATACCACCTTGTCCTTTTTTCTATCGGAATGCTCGTAGCTCGAAAAAGCGACTTCGTTTCATGGTTGATGTTTCAAAGACTTCGTGTCTGTAGATAGAACGAAGAGGTTTGACTCTACTTTTGTGATAAGAACGTCTAGGCTGTGGAATACGTTGCCTGAGTGGGTTTTCCCCAATGACTACAAACTTTGTGTCTTCAAATCGAGAGTTAATCGGGAGTTTTTCTAGGTAAACACGCTCCATCGTAGACCGCATCGTCGCTTAACATCAGGCGAGATGGCGGTCAAGTATAAACCTATAAAAGACTTTTAAAATGGAGATACATTTTTTAAAAATACGAACATAAACAAAATAAGTAAAAGCAAATCTACTAAAATTACAAATGGATTGTTTTGGATGTTTGTTGTTCGATTAAGAAACACTACTAAAAACCTAAGAAACCAGTGCAACCTCTTGCTGAAATCAGAAAAAAAGAAATATGACTCGGACCAAATTGCGGCTAATAAGAGCAACAGTAAAAAGCTATGGAGCACAGTGAAAAATATTTGTAACTTGAAGTCAGCTAAATCGGATTGTAGTGACTTACTAAACATCAAATCATCTCCCGTTGAGTCTTTAAACACCGTCAATGACTTTTTTTCTAGTGTAGGTCAAAACCTTGCTCATAATATCCTATCAGATTTAAACACTTCGGAATCCAATTTGGCCTCATCTGTTACTCTGGACAACTCACCTACCAATTCACTGTACTTCTCACCCACCGACACCTTCGAGATTTCGAAAATTATTTCCGGCCTCAAATCTGCATCTGCTCCGGGAAACGACAACATAAGCAATGAACTGCTGAAGCAAACTGGTCATATTATTGCTTCTCCAATAGCACATATATGTAACCTAAGCATAGCTCAAGGAGTAGTTCCTGATTGTTTTAAAGTTGCAGACATCTGCCCCATCTATAAAGCAGGTGACAAGACGGTTGTTACAAATTATAGGCCGATATCCTTACTGCCGTCTCTTTCAAAAATATTAGAGAAGGTTGTTAATAAGAGATTGATGGGATTTTTAGAAAAAAATGACATACTGTCTTCGAACCAGTTTGGATTCCGGGCTAATAAATCAACGGAGGATGCAGTGGTAGCGCTGAGTGATCACGTAACACATTGTCTTGAGCAAAAACAGAAATGTCTCGGGGTATTTTTAGATATGGCCAAGGCTTTCGATGGGGTATCCTGGGATATATTACTGCGTAAATTGGAACTTGTCGGCATCCGTGGCACAGCACTAGACTGGTTCCGTTCATACTTGTGCAGCCGGAAACATAGAGTTCGATTGTCCAACTTCTGCAATGATTACGCTTCTGTCTCGTTCGGCGTGCCCCAGGGAAGCGTCTTAGGGCCTACCCTATTTCTGGTCTATATTAATGACCTTTGCCAGCTCAAGGTCAACGGTGCCAGGTTTTTTACTTTTGCTGATGACACGGCGCTAATTTTTCAGGGCAAAAACTGGTCACAAGTTAAGGCACTCGCACAAAAAGGTCTGGCAGAAGTAGCCGAGTGGCTTCAAAAAAACTTACTGACTCTTAATACCGCAAAAACTAAATTCCTGACATTTGGCATAAGACAGCAAGCACATCCGATATCTATGAATATTAAGCTTCACACATGCAACATCGCTACAAATAAAATCCAGACGTGTACTTGCCCTGAGCTGGAGCGTGTCAACACTTTAAAATATCTGGGGGTCATGATAGACCATAGATTAAATTGGGACTGCCACATAAAAAACCTATGCACTAGACTCCGGAAAATGGCAGACTTATTTAGAACAATTGGCACTGTCGCAGATCCTGATACCCTAAGAACTGTATACACATCACTTTGTCAATCAATACTAAATTATTGTATCATCTGCTGGGGTTCTGCCAACAAGACTCTTATGATGAAACTAGAAAGAGCACAACGCCTTGTTTTGAAAGTTTCTTACAAAAAGTCTTACCTCTACCCCACAAGCCTTCTGTACAGCGAGACAAAATATATGACAGTCCGACAGCTATACATACTGGCGACCACCTTAAGATTTCACAAAACAGCTATTGCCTCAATGAATCAAACCACAAGATCATCCCGACGAAATGTCTGGAAAACCCCGCCCATTAAAACCTCGTTCACGCGTCGCTCCTTTTCCTTCATGGGTCCTTTTCTATATCAAAACATTGATGCTTCTGTGAATATACTAAACTTGTCGCGATTTTTATGCAAAAGAAATGTAAAAGAATGGTTATCTTCCTTAAACTACATAGATACTGAGAAGATACTAGTGTCCAACATATTATGACCGCAAAGGGGCCTGCTGCAACGGTTGACCCAGAGCAACACAACTTGAATACCTAAGTACCAGAATAACCTCAGATGCTCGCCAGCAGTCTGGTCCCAAATTCCAATTAAATTCCAATTCCAATTAAAATTTTGTCAAAAATGTAGAACCTCTTAAATACTAAAACAAAAAAAAAACTAAAATAATAAACTACGAAATAACGATCGTAGCAAATATTTATTTTTCTCATACACACATATTTTCATCCCAGCACGCACATATACGTTTGCGTATGCTCACCCACACGCAAACATATAATACATATACACCATACACACATACATAGAAACTCACACGGAGACACAATTTATACAGCCATGAAACGATTGCACTTGAGTTATTTATATTCATATTCAATATTATGTAATTTAATATTTTACATGGATGTAGAAGCTCACTGATTTATATTTAGTTGAAACTGCCAAATCATTCCTTTTCCTTATTTTTTATTTTTATTTTTTTTCGGAACGACAATGTATTACGATATCTAAATCTCTAAATAAGCCATATAATATCATTAAATGGAGAAAAACACTGAATCCCACAACACAGGACATCCCTAGTGTGGGGCGCAGGGTACACCTCCTAATGAAGTTAAATGCTCACTGTAATGTTTTATTATCTATTGTTAACGAGAAGATTTGTAACTTCATGTATGTTCCATGTACTTATTGAATAAAGAATATACTTGATTACATTGGAACTTCTGAATGGATCGGGTTGAAATTTAGTTTTAGTTACATTATTGTAAAGAAAACCACAGCTACTTTTACTATGAAAAATCATTTGTGTTCTGCACAAGAATGACCTTTGAACTCGACAGTGTGTGTGTTATAAGGCTGTTTGCCTTTCCGAAACTTTAGGGTAGGTGCTGTAAATAATAGACGTTTTTCATAATAATTAGTACAACATTGTTAGCTTTGTGTAGCCGTTCTGCATAACCCGTATAACTAACGTGTAATACAAAACAAACAAAGACCTTTCGCAAGTTGCATAATGTTGTGTGATCGTCGTTAAAGATACCTACCTATTCAGATTTACGGTTTATTTACAAACTTGTATCAGCCCTAGTAAACCACCACTCCCTAAAGAATATCGTATTGTTTCGTTACAAAAGACTTATTTTTGCTATTCCGAGATTCATATCTATCGACGTTCCAATATTTATTTGATCTGTTCAGGTTTTCCGACGTGTTTGAGCAACAAACATCCAAACGTTCACATTTATAATACTAGTAGGATTGTGATATTGAAGGTGATAGTTTTGCCTACTACGAAGAATAATATGTTTCCGGTATACAGTATCTCTAGTAGTTTAGCGTTCATAGCTCTGTAGAGTAGTTCTCTTTGCAAGGTCCGTTTTGGAAAATACCGCACTTTTTTCAGTTATTCTACCGCCAAGCACTAATTAATCCAGTCCGGGTCCAGTAGTATCATAGGAATGATTATCAAACAAAACAAAACATGCGCAAACAAAAAAAATGTCAGTCATAGGAACTGCCGATAGAAGTGAAAACTTAATTTGATAGCTCACTTTGGAAACTACGCGGGTGAAACTGGAGAGCGTGGCCATGACCATGACGGAATTCTAAATGGCGAATGGGAAATAATGCGCACATTTCTAGATGGCCCCCGAGTTCACCCGATTTTTTTTATCATTCCCGAGTATGATGGTAGAATTTAATTCACAGCCCAAAATATGTCTGTGGTGCGTCAAGACGTCACAAGAAGTTGTCACTTCAAAAATCTCTTCAGCTTTATAATATTAGTGGTAGTATATAGGTACTTATAGACAAAAGGTGTGATATATTAATTCTATGTGCAAACCCTGACTTATGTAAGTATTGCAAAGAGAACAACAACACATTCACAAACACACCCACACACACACACACACACACACACCCTAACACGCAAAACACGCACCCTCTCACACTTACATACACACCCTCTCACACTTACATTCACACCCTCGCATGCATTCATACACCTATCTCTCTCACACACACACATGCATACACTCGCACTAAAGTTAATTAAGTACATATCTTAAATTAATAGATATACCTAGTGTAAGTTATTTAGTTTTTATCTTTATTGTTATTTGTTCAAGTTTACTAATGTATTTATACTAAGTTATTATTCAATAAAGAATAATGATATTTGTATTTGATTTCACTTCAAAAACCTTTTCCTATGGAACCAGAGCTAGAGAAGTCACCAAAATGTAAAGATTAGGTAGAAGTTAATCTAGTCGTCACGGATTCAGCAGCTGTGACCCTCGTTATTAATGTCCTGCAATTCTCACAATTCTAATGAGTTAATGAAGCTATTACGTTTTTAAGCTCCGGGGAAATTTGACGTAATTCCAAGTCATGTTTATTCTTATTGCCCCAATCTAAAGAGTGCGGGTTTTTCGTGGAAGGTTTGATGAAATTTAAGACCCTTTTATGAGTTCAATAAATTCAATTGTTTTTGTTGTATGATCGACATCAACAAACTGTAAACAAGCGATGGTTTAAAAGGGTTTTATATATTTTTCCAACTCCGATTCTACTTGGATCCGTCGTTTTGTCCGTTTAAATGTTCTAAGCCTACTCTAATTAGAGTAAGCTTTAATATAATACATTTAAACGTCAAACAATGTTGTATGTTAATGAAGTAGAACGGGAGTAGGAAAGTCGCGAGTTTTTTTCCGAAATTACGTTTTGGAGTAAAGAGAGTAGACGTCCAGGCTGGTGAGTAGGGCGAATAGAAGAAACGTTTTTCAGAGTGCAAATATAACACCAACCTGTCAAAGATAAATAAATAAATATATTCATTTATTTATTTATTTAGTGGACGTTTCACACACAACATCTACTAACCCCAAACTAAGCAAAGCTTGTATTATGGAAGGAAGTTTTCAATGTCGGCCAGAGTAGCGCTAGTGTTTCATTTGGTTAGAATCGAAACGAGATTCAGAACTCTACGACAGATACTTTTGCATTCTGAAAAGGCTTCGTTGTATCAAGGGCGGATCCAGGGGGGTGGGGGGTCATGACCCCCTGGGCTTGGTCCAGAATTTAGGTGGACCATTAATAAAAAGCCATCAGTTCCATAAGCCATCATCATGATGGCTTATGGAACTGAGACGTGGTCCTTAACTGTGGGCCTCATAACAAAGCTCAAAGTCACACAGCGAGCTATGGAGAGAGCTATGCTCGGAGTCTCTTTGCGCGACAGAATCCGTTATGAAGAATTCGCTAAAGAACGAAAGTGGCCGACATAGCTCAAAGAGTAAAGGCCGGGTCACACAGAGGCGATCCGGTAGCGATAGCGATCCGATAGCGATAACGATCCGATACCGAGACGATATTTTTTGTAATGTTCGAATTTGTATGCAACCTGACACACAGCAAGCGGGCGCGATCCCATACTCGGTATCGGATCGCTATCGCTACCGGATCGCCTCTGTGTGACCCGGCCTTAAGCAAGCTGATGTGGCAATGGGCAGGCCACATTGCTCGAAGAACTGACAACCGATGGGGAAGGAAGGTTCTCGAGTGGCGACCACGAACCGGAAGACGCAGTGTTGGACGCAGTGTCCTCCCACTAGATGGACAGATGACCTCACAAAGGTCGCTGGAAACCGCTGGTTGCAGGTTGCGCGGGACCGTTCGTTGTGGAAATATAGGGGGGAGGCCTATGTTCAGCAGTTCTTCCACTTTTGGCGAAATTGAAAACCTTTTTTACAAGACTGAAAGAAGAGTTATGTTTTTCGCGCGTATCTTGTACCTATGTTTGTAAATTTCTTTAGATGGATGGATTTAGACAATTCATATATTTAGATTTTTAGTTAGATTCGTCTGTATCACCCACGTGTTCTTATATAGTTTATTGTATTACTTACATTTTGTTTTTTTATTAGTTGATTTTATGCAGTCGGATTTATAAAATTACAAGTTATTTGACTTAGGTACCTATAATTTATTATTGTAACTTATATATATTTCCGTTCAGGAAATTTAACATTTAATCCTACAAGTATATGAATATAAATATGTTTGATGTGGTTTGACGATTACAAATGTAAGTCTTTATTCACGGTTGTTTTGTAAAAAATGTAAATTGTGAGGCTAAACCATAATAAAAGCCATAAATAGAATAGAAGGGTAACTTTCTAGTTACCCTTCTATTCTATTTATACTAGTAACAATTCTGATCACTGAAGTGAAACTTTGTTGGTTCGTCTTTGACACATAATCCATAGATTGGAAGGCAACTGGAAGGCATCACTACTAGGTACGGGTATCACTACTTCTCGTCTTCGCCTATATTTCAATTGTTATAAAGGTTAAATTTCTTTGCTCTATTTCGACATATAAGCTACTTTTTGTTCCTTGGTGAGGTTAAGGTCCTTAAAGATTCATATCGGTTTATTATCGGATACATTTCGGAGAGTGCGCGACTGATCTGCATAACCTAATACCACCTTGCCCCTTTTTCTATCGGACTGCTCGTAGCTCGAGAAAGCGACATCGTTTCATGGTTGATGTTCCTAAGACACGAACAAAGAGGTTTGACTCTACATTTGTGATAAGAACGTCTAGGCTGTGGAATGAGCTACCAGAGTGGATTTTCCCCGATAGTTATAATCTTGATGTCTTCAAGTCGAGAGTGAACCGGTTTCTTCTAGGTAAGCACGCTTCATCGTAGGCCGCATCGTCGCTTAACATCAGGCGATATGGCGGTCAAGTGTAAACCTAATCAAGTTAAAAAAAAAAAAAGTATGTATGTACTTATTAAATAATAATTTGGAAGTAATAAAACAGTTTTTACATGCAGGATAATTTATTACACTGTACAATATATTATGTTATTGTTGTTTATAAAATATATAGTAGTTCCAAAATATATTGTCCACACTCTAGTAGGTATATAATGTAAGAGTGTAAAATGTAACACATGAAATTCGTAAATACAAATTACTGCTAGTAATCGCTGAATGAGTTTTTGCGATGGCAACTTTTTGTTTATATTTATGTAGATACCTATGGCCACCGTCGAAAAACCTCATCCTGGAGCCTTATTTTTGAAGTCCTTCGAATAAAATTTCAATACAATGTAAGTAGGTACATGATTACCGAAAAGGTACACCGTCGAAAGGCTTGCCATAGATATTCGATCATCGTTCAATTAAAAAAATCGATTAAATTCAAATATTTCTATTTACGAGTTATGCAAACATTAAACAACCAGAAGCGAAGGATTTCGAAAATAAGACTCCTACGTCTACGTGGTAGCATGGGATCGTATGTGCGTTTATTCCATATAGGCCAACATGATGCATTATATTTTATTTATTTCTACATGGGTACAATTTAACAGCTGGCGCCAATATTTTTATCCTTTCAATAGTAATAGTATAGAATAGTCATAGTAAGGAAAATATAAATAGAATTTACATTATTGAATCAGAAATGAAAATAATTATGTCATCCTGAATCATCCAAAAACGGTAATATACAGAGTTAAGCAGAATCCTACATTTACTACTGTGGAACTTATGAATGTTTTTTATTATGGGACTAATCCTGATACCACACTAAAAGACGATTCATACAAAAATGGAATTTGGACAGCGCGGTTTCAGGGTTATCCCACAGTAAAATTAATTTATGTGTTTACTTCGAGTTAACACGAGTATTCTGCTTAGCCTTAATAAAATCTAATAATATTAACTTTAATAAAGATGAAAAATAACATAGAAGAATCGATTAGAACTGAAAAGAACAAGAAAATAGTTATTGTGAAAACCAGTACAAGAAACAATTCCATTCTATACGAAACTTGATAAAAATATTGGAGCTTCCAATATAATCTAAATTGCTTATAAATCTGATTACCGAATTAAAACTCTGCTCAGTCGCTATCCCAATATTAGTGGTCTTATGCTGAACGATAATAATTTCGAATTATTATTGCATCTCCAAGGCAAGCTGTGCACTCTTAGAACAATAAATGTATTGAAAATGTTAATCTACAGGTCATAGGTATGATTTTGTTCACTGGTACAGACATTTGTCAAATGACAACGGATAGCACTTGATTTTATGGAAAATGGTACAAACTAAACCGCAATGGGACGATTGACAATATAACATGTTATCTTCGTACCAATTTACATGTTGATAAATTAAAAACTAGCTCAATGTCTGCAAACTTGTGTAAGTTAATAAGCTTGTAAAAGATATCGCAAAACAAAACGTTGATATACCTAATACAAATCATAACTTAAAATGTATAAAATAAATTGTATGAAAGTTTTGCCTAGTACCTGGTTAATAGAAAATTGATGCCAAAATTGGCGGCATAATTCCTGCAAAATGTCTGCACCGCATCAGTAGTTTTATAACCCCACCCTAACCGTATAAGGCATACAATACACGCTCTAAGAAAAAAATTTAGAAATAAAACAAATTTAATACCTAATGTTGGATTTAAGCAAAGCTTTAATTTACGATGACCATTAAAACTATCTCCCGTATACGATAAATATGTAACCATACTTTTATTAAAAAATTCAAATAGCATGATTAAGTATAAAAGATACAAAATATGAGCAAGAATTGTTAATGTAAATATATAATTTAACTAGCTGACCCCGCAAACGTTGTTTTGCCATATAAATAAAGGTATGAAAAATAGCTAGTAGCCGATTCTCAGACCTACTGAATATGCATATAAATTTTGGTTAAAATCAGTAAAGCCGTTTCGGAGGAGTAAGGAAACAAACACTGTGACACGAGAATTTTATATATAAGATAACAGAGCAAGTTTTTGGTTTTTATTCAAAACATCCATGTCTGATCTAGCAGCACTGAAGTTTGGACAGGGACCTGTTTAGTCACACTGTTTAGTTTCACAGTCAATAAATAATCAACCAATATTTTATTTATTTTCAAGTCAAGTCAATTTATGCCAGATGAGACTTATTATACGAAATATGTTTGATTTATTTAAAGTTTGAGCAAGTTATTGAGTAGATAACATGAACCTACGATTTTGTTACAGTGTATGCTCGCGATATTAAATTAACATTTTACGAAACTAACGACGGTATATTTAATAAAAAGAGTAATTATAGATAACAAATAAGTTTATTATACGACCATAATTTTCGACGCGGTTTTGCTCACTAGAACTAGGAAACACGACGTTTCGAAGTTCACGTGGGCAGACGTTGTACAAAAGACCTGGTACTGTAGGTACCGCAAAAACTAAAGCGGTTATTGCCTTGCTATTGTTTTCTCTTTGTATTCTCTCAAAATGAAAAGAGAGAGGAAATAACAAAACTATAACCATTTTTGTTAGACGGTAGAAGGCGGACGTCTCTTCTGTCATGCTAACTCGATTTTTAAGCAAAAATCAAGACAGTAATATACACCCTGTTATAAACAATGATTTTGATTCCTACGAGTATGTTGTCTCTCTTTTCATATTATGTGGTAAAAATGTATACCGCGAGCATTTACACCGTATATTGGCAACACTATGCATCACGAAATGGCACTACTAAATGCAAAATTTATCACGAAAAAGATTGAAACAAGGTCTTCCACTCATCGAACATTCCAGAGAAATAAACCTAAAAATAATACTAAGAACCAATGTACATACTAAATAAAATTACGAGGTATGTACACATAGCCTCAAAGGACTCTTTATTTTACATGTATATAAATAAATAGATGATCTACTTCAATAATGTAAAAAAAACTATATTATAAAGCTTATAAGGTCCTCAATTGTATAAATAAATAAACTAGAACTTTATGAAACTTAAACTAAATGAGTACTTATTATGTACGCTGATTATGCGTGATTCACATTTAGCAACAAATCAGATCTTTATCCCCTATGGGGTTCAATACATCTACGAATATATCTTCGAGACCTCCGCAACTCGTTGAAGTTGTAAAGAAGTCTTGCTCTTTCTCTATCAGATAGTTCAAAAAAGACAGAGAGAGAAAGTGTCGCGTCAGCACGAAACAACAGAAAATCACAGAGTATCATTAAAATATGCAATTACATTATTTTCGATAACATATCGCGCCACTAGAAACAAGTTACATTATTGATCTAAATGTGGTTCTTACACATTGTAAAAAGGTAAACGGGAAGTTTAAAGACTAAATGAAATGGTCTTCACATATTATTAGGCAAGTATTGCTCTCTCGTTATTTTGCTTAAATTTAGAGAGTGCAACACGCGTTTGTGACCGATCATAACACGTGAAACCCGTTTATCTAAACATGTGAAATTATGTGCTTCTGTGTAAAGACTGTGTGTGTATCAATTGTGAATTAGAACTTGTCGCATCACTAGCAATTTCTAGAAACATTTGGTCTGACGGTGGTAGGTTAGCAAGGCACACAAAACGCCAGCAAGACAGTTTTAAGAATAAAAGTTAAACCGCTTTTATATTAAAAAATATAGTTTATTTATATACAACGTATAGTTTACATAACAAAAATTATTTACAACAAAATGTGCTGCCGCCACAACAAGTTCTTATTCACAAATATCTATATTTATAACTAGTTTTAAGGCTAATTTACATGTTGTAAATAATAAAAATTAATTGTACTTATAAGACAGCTGTCTATTCAAAACCGACCAGTGAGTCTCGATTCCAATCTCTTTCATATTCAAGTGAAATGAGTAAGATAGAGAAGGTAAACTGACAATAAATCACAACTTTTATTTCAAAATAACGACTTTTTATGACAGTGGCTTCAAGTGGCCTCCGAATTCGAAATAACGTTAAACTAAACAGTTTTGATTGGCACATGTATAATCATACATGTGCCAATCAAAACTGTTTATTTTTGCTATCGGCCATTTTTTTTTATGTCTGAAATATCTGTTCATCTTGGATGAAGAATTGAGACTCTCTGATTCGATTGAATAACGAAGCATAAGTATGAGATTACACGTCTTTGCTTTAAGTTGTGCCAAGGGACGGAATTCATCGTAAGAGATGACTGGTTGAGAGACAGTGCTGTGTTCACATTTCAGTGGGTTTTTTAATACCGCGTTAATAGTTAAATATCGCGTAAACATCAACTAGAAAAACATTTCAGTATAAAATGCATTTTGTTTAGTCACTGAAGTATTTTCACACTATGTGTATTTGACCAGCTACTTTAAGATTAGTCCCATAATAAGCTGTTCGTAATGATACGCAAAACAATATTTTTGACTACATCAACTGTATTCCTGTAATGGACAGTACGATAAAGAACTTTGGGATTTAATTTTACTAAAAAACAACTTTTTTACGAAACCAGAAGTAGGTAATATCTTTTAACTGAATAAATATTTAAGGACTTGTTACTACAGCACTCTCTCCAACTAATCCCAATGAAAAAAGTAGGACAGTGTCGTCAACAATTGAGCCATGAGATTTGTGACAAACGTATCACATCCAAACAATATTTCCAATACCTTGCGTACTCTTGTCGTGATTTTCACATACAAATGACGAACTTTTCAAATGCTGATTTTACTAACATACCTTGATAAGACTTTTTGGCAGAACTAAGCTTACCCTTAAAACGTAGCCTATTCAAGCCTATATTCTACTCATTGTTATGAACAAATTTTACTAAAGGAGCTACCCTGAACCGGCCGAGAACAATAAGCCATTCCTTACATCTCGGCTAATCTAAAGAGCAGTTCTGTACGAAATAGACTTTTTGCAATTGTAGGGTTGATCCCAAATAAGAGTTGTTGCAAATAATTAAATTTCGACTTTCTCGACTTATTAGAAAATGAACTAAAGAATGTAGTAAAATATCGAGATAACACCGGCAAGTTTCAAGAAAGACTATAGAACGCGTGTCATCCACCAACCCGCACTTGGCCAACGTGAGGGTTATGGTCTTGATTTTCTTCTTGTGAAAGAAACCCTGAGGCAGTAGAAACAAAGTGCGCCGCTTTCATAAGCGGTCGGTCAATCTAGTGTCGGATATCTCATTATATCCGACACTAGATTGGAAGTAATTTTCCAGTCAAACTAGAACTGAACATTTTTATTGCGTCATTATATAAATATGTATCACAAAAGTAATATAAATGTATTGCTTTTCTGATACATATTTATATAAACTCCACATTTACCACAACTCAAAACTAGTGACGGTATTCATGAGTCCGATGTCTTCTACCTATACATAAATTTGTAAAACGACGTTTATCTACCTATGATACATATATTAGTAACTGTTTTACTATTTCTCATCGACAAATGTACGCAAGGCAAGGAACCAGGTTAAATTTCCCAAAGACTATTTCGCAACATCGGAATAAAAATCGTCGAATTCGTTGCTGTTTACAGCCAAATATTTTTATACAAATTTCATCACAGCTATCAACTTTATGTACATTTTTACTCCCATGATGGGATCGAATATAAAAATCCCTTCGCAATAAGAAGGTACACATCTGAATGTCCGTGGCACCCTATAAGAGCATATATGTGACTACGCCTAATCGAAACTTTTCAACATTGTAACAATTCGCTTCGGCCGAAGGCACACTGGCATAAAATGTGCGTACGAGATTTGTATAATTTTCAATATAAAAATGAATCGCCATTATATGTTCGTAAACGGTTTAACCAATTCAAGTTATTTACACATTTTCATTGTGAATGAGGTTCATATTGAGAGAAAAAACATAAACATTGGGAGAAACACATTACAATTAGTAAATTCTCGTTTAAAGTTTATGTTCCTAATACAAATTAATTATCTCTATCTTTAGTTTTTTCATCAGATTGTGATTACAACTAACATTAAGTTAAAATGGCGCATTTTATAACAGCAATTAGTAGGTATAGTTTTGTATGTGACATCTTGTATCTTAAAATAGTTTATTTCAGTACATTTAGCGTGTAAAGCAACATTTCGGCCAGTGTCCCTTCTGCCATATTACCGCCGAGATTACAGACGACTTTGTACAATCAACATTCAACATTATTTGGACCATAACTTAAAATCGACACGTACGATCACTAGTGCCTGAGTCACACAGCAACAGTCATATCGTCAATCGAAAAAAAAAAAGTCGTTACGGCAACATTTAGCTTTGATAATAATATTTCTTCGCCAGCCTTTCGATGTTCAGCCCAGAAACAAAAACGGTTAACAAACTGGCTTTTGGTGTTTAATTTTAAGCAAAAATTAAGAACAATATCAAAGTAAATACTATTTTATATTAGCAGTAGACCATCTGGAGTAACCCCGATGAATTTATTGAATTGAAAAGCGCTGTTTTTAAACAAAAATATTTTTTTATTTAATTTTTATGACAAGCTATATAGCACTTCGCAAACTTGGAAGAGTGTTAAACCAAAAAGAGCTTTAATATATTATTGAGGTGTACTTTTATTGCAAGGTCAACTAATTACACAAAAAATACTGTTACATTTAGGTAGCTATTTTTGTCAATATCGCAGGACAATTTTGTAGTCACTATTTATTTTCTATTAAGTTGGGTCATCGTAAAGTAACTTTTGGAAAATATTTTTTACATTTGGGTTTGATGTATGGATATGAAATTATTGTTTGTCTAATTTGTAATTACAAGCTATCTTTAAACACGGTTTTGTTGTACGTAGACCACGAATTTACCGACGCTTAAGATATTGTGCATCGCGATTGCAAACCTTATCACCGAGGGGTAAAGTTCAATTCAATTCATAGTCGCAATACGCGAAACGTTCAATTGCAATAAAATTATTATAATCGTTTCTAACAATCACCATACCGATACCGGCGGAAAGATATTTAGAATTTTGGTACATTGACGATAACAACTGTCGCTGTGAAATCCAGACATACAGAGCTACAAGCATATCTGGCCCGGTGGCGGAAATTGGAACTAACGATGCAGACGTTTGCTTTATTAAAATCGATAGAGGCGCCACACAGACCAGACAAGTTCGACGCTCCGTAGAATGTCACCTAGCATCAACTTGGCACTGCAATATCAAGGACCAATAAATATTCCATAAATCAACGCAAAGTTGACTTCAATAAATAAACCTAACCGCATACAATTTCATAACCTATTCGTTTCAGCTAACTCTAACATTGAGTAGAATCACTACTAAGCCTAGTTGGTAAAATAATGATTTACTCGCATATATAATTCTGTACAAAAGTGGTCGTATTCAACGTGCGTTAGTTATAAATATATGTATACTGATATTAGAAAAGGTACAAGTGCTAATCAAATAACTTCACCAAATAATAGCTACACATTTGGTAAATAAATAAATAGACAGAGGAACGGTCAGTGGGAAAACTTGACAGAATTAGCGAATTTATTTATTTAGAAGTATATTGGGGCAGACGTGTTGCTTATCATCATGGGCAACTCTATCTCGTACTGTCATTCCACGTTATTAAAAAAAAACTCTTCAATCGCGCTCATATTTTGTTGATATATTTTTTCCGTAGCATTGTTTTTTTTAATAATTTAGAATGACGGCACCAACATGGCATATGCCTACTGTGGTAAGCATCACGCCTTCCCATTACAATACAGTGTTACGTATCAAAGATTCAAATCAGTGCTTAGTATTGTTCTATCTCTTCGTCCTGTAATTTCGCCCTTCAAAATAGAAAACAGTAACGTTTGTGAACTACCACATGGCGCCAAAATAACTGGCAAACGGTACTTCCGCAGGCGGACTGCAAAGACCTTCATACCACTAAAGAAAATAAATTAGATTTATACATACATTTTGGCTTTTCTTTTTCAATTTCATCATCTTTTTTAGAAACCTAGTCGTTAACAGATAGATAATTGAGATATAAACAGATTTATCTGTAGTTTTCCAACTGTCACCGCCCTATACGCCCCGTATCATTACAATAGGCCGTCCGAGGCCCAACCCTTGTCTTTTATCACCTAACTAACAAACGAATGGAAACATTCTGCGCAACAGTTTCATGTATTGCCAAAACTTTATCACAATTTTTTTAAAGTAACAGTCTCGATTCGTCACTGCAGCATGAGAGATTCTAGATTCCGATTCAGTATCGTATCCTTGACGGAGTTGAACACGACTTCGATGTTCTTCGTGTCTATGGCAGTCGTGAAGTGATGGTACAACGTGGTCTTCGGCTCTCTGCGGACGTTGGCGAACATATTAAGCAGGAACATTTGTACGTCTCGGAGGTTGTGAGGGTCGCCGGTGAACTGGGGGTAGTACCAACGTATGTCCGTCTCGGGGCTCGCGACTTTCTTAGCGAGTAAGTCGGACTTGTTCAGGAACAGTATTATTGAGATACCCTTGAAGTTCACGTTGTTGACGATTGTGTCGAAGATATTGAGAGCCTCTTCAAGGCGGTTCGTTTTCCTGGAATGAGACGAAAGTGGAATCAGAAATTTCATCACAATATTTTTTATCAACATTATTTTTCTGTGTAGTTTTAAGGAGATAACAGAGTTTAATTTTGTCAATCTTGTAATAAAATGTGATATTGGGGTGGTTTGCCACAGGTTATTTATTACAGAAGGGTAAACAATTACGATAAGGTCATCGTATAGATCATCTGTCAGAATGGAACAGATAAAAACACAATAAAAACATATCAAATTTATAAGGATAGACATAGAAGAAAAAATATTGATCAGTCTTTGACACCACCTTTTACTTTTTAGACCGCCTTCAAACGAACATTTTAGACCCACAGATCTCGTTAAAAATATTGTTCCGTACATGTGTACTCGTACTAACAGCTCGATTTACATTCCGGCATCGAGAATTTTCGGGGAACTGAATAAGTTTTCATGCACAATTTTCGTAGTAAAATACGACCATTACGATTTTCTCGGTATCGGTAAATTGAGTTATACTTCAAGGAAAAACGTCGTACACTGATTAAGGGTAAGACTTATCAGGCGCCTGTCTAATCTAACTCGATAAACTAAACAAGCGCTAAATATTTACTGCATATCCAGGCATTTCCCTAGAAGAGGTATGTTACACCATATTTACACAAAAGGTAATGTTAGTTATGTTCAGGCCGGCCTTCGGATTTCTACGGACTACGCGTTATTTACACTGAAATACTAAAGATAGTGCGTAGAAAATTCAAAATACGAGCCGCCGCTTCATAATAACCCTACTATATAAAATAAATGAAAAATATACAAGTTTAGAACATTTTATATCTCTGGGTGCCGTTGCAGGTATTGATTTGGACTGCTTTGTTCCAACGGCTGTGTGTCACTGCTGTTATGGGCAGCTATGTTGCTTGCCACTAGGCACATGGCCTGTTCGTCTGGTCAATCTATATCTACTTAAAAAAAAGATTTTAATTATATTTGAAGCTATGGTTTGAAAGTGCAATGTACGATGCCAATCTAGATCAAATATATAAGCTTCATCATTTCTGATGACGCTTAGACACATTTACGTCTTATAGCTTACTCGTAACAAGTATCGAAATTGCGTTTTCGTTCATGTAGAGTTTAAAAGGTTATTTCCGAAGGAACTCTGCACTTTTTTTTTTTTTTTCGAAATAAATGGTACCCTGTAAGTTATTGCAGCGTATATTTATGATACAAAATTCGTCTCCTTCCGTCCAATTCTTCCAACGCGACAATCAAAAATCCAAACCACAAAAAAATGCAATTAACGAAGGTGGCATCAAACCTTTTCGTTTGAGTCTTAGGTAGATCAAACAGTCCGATAGAAAAAACACTAGGTGGTGTTAGATCATGTAAATCAACCTATACTTAACTGTTTATAACATTAGCGTCGAAAAGACGAGCTTTGAAGAAACTTCCAAGAAAGTATTGTGAAAATAAGTTAAATTTGAACAATTTCGACGATCCCTACTTACAAAGTCAAAAGGTAGCCAGCCGCCTTGTTCAGAGATCAAATTAAGCCACCTTGTTCGACTTTCCCGAACCGAAGCCAGTAAAGTGTGAAAATGAAATTAATGAAAGTTTCGCTCAAGTTTCGTTTCGAGTTGAATAAAGGGCCTGCCTCAAATTAGAAACATTCATAACTGCGTAGGATTGGCGTGGGCGGGCAGATTAATGGGCTGATTATGTTTATCTGTAGTCTTATCGTTCCCTTCTGTGAAATGGAATGCCGGTTTACATATAAATGGGGAAAACTGAATGGTATACAGGTTATGGATTACCTTGTCGTTTGAAATGTTATGTTTGGAGTTAAAATTAATTTATTAATTGATTGAAAATCTTTTCCGAGTGCAAAAAGAGGGTAGTAAGTAATATTTTTCAAGTTTCTAGTTGTGTGTCTGGGTGTCGCTGTAAATTGTAACTTATATAGACTTAATAGAAAGAGCCATAAATTATTAACGCAATCTAGTTGTTTCTTGTTGTTGAAAGCTTTTATGGTTGTAATAGTTATAATTTATATTGTTCATCTGGGCTACTTTTTAGAGTTCCGTATCAAAATGGCAAAACGGGCACAAAAGCAATCTATTGTTTGTTAACAAACTCGACGTTTCGATCGGGATTCAACGGCGGGCCACGTTTTGTTTACTTTTCTATGAAAACTAGCGTGGTTGATACATATTTTTAAATCGGTCGACACCGATATATCACATTTGAGTAAACAGTGTGGGATTCAAGTCCATGGGAATTAAACTCCGAATTACTACGAAAAATTCAAACAAAAACTAAGAACCATTTTTAATTTTAACTTCTCTATCGGATTTCTAGCTTTGCTTATTTGGGGCTATTTAGTGTAGTGTGAGGTATGTTTAACAACATTATTTATTTACTTCTATCTAGGATGGAAGTATCATCCTGATTTGATGTTACACCCGTGAAATAAAATATTTATAAAACCAACGTCCAAAATTCTGATTCGCAATAAAATATAGTAATAAAAACGTATTTATACAAGCATGCGTTTACTGCCGAACCACAGCAGCCCTTCACCAAGACGCGATGTACCCGCATGCACAGATGATCATTTATTAGTTTGTATATTTACTATAACGTCAATGTTTGCTAACGCGATGAAGGCGAAAAACGTGTATTCTTAGATACTATCGACTATACAAGATTGAAGACTAATTTTTTTTTTAAATAGTGGTGTATTATTACGTAGTTAGATCTCTTAAGATTGAAATGAACCAATGTTGTGTGATTCCGCTATCCCAACTGCTGATTAATATATCATTGCATTTGCATATCACTGCTAGAGACGATATGCAAATGCAGTATTTAAAAAAAATAGGCATAAAATAATACATTAAATCAATAAAAAAAACATTACACACACTACCACGTCTTTGAGACACACACACACACACACACACACGTATAAATACCTACTCTTTTATTTATTGTTAAAGTTTGAGATCAAATTGAAAATAGATGAGTGTTGGTTTTTTGGCTCGAATTTCGATGACCAGTAGCAGGAATAAAACAATGAACGAACCAACAAAACCATCGAACGTAGTAAATCAAAACACGTTAATTTTACGTTACCTTGGAAAGAATGTTAGTTAGAAACACAGCACTAGTACCCAAGTCACGGTTTTGCTAATGATTTTGCGCCCATGGAGATGCGTTATTATCTTCTAATGAATGCGGTTGCGCGTCCAATTATAGGCAAGATACGCGGCCGGCATGTGGTCCGGTTCGGCCGCGTACGGCGAAATGCGGCATAGAGAAATTTCCTACGCACAGGTGACTTATAGAATTATAGCAATATATACTTTTTCCCCTTTAAATACAAGAGTTTTTGCCATAAATATATTAATTGACGAATTGATTGATGGTAACATAAAAAGCGTTCGACCACGATATCTGCTATTACGCAATACCGCGATTTAGGATGGTGTACGCTTACCTAGACTATACCTACTTATACTAAAAAAAACAAATTGGGATGACGATTGGAGCTGAAATATAACATTCTAATTAATTAATCCGTCAGGTAGATTACGTTACGGAAAAATATGAGATACTTAGATTTTGTTTTATAAAATTACTAAAATTCGATAAAGGTAATATAAATCATCAAACTTCCGGAGTAGGGGGTTGTGAGATGTGACGTTACGTTATCGTAAAATCGTACCATGGAGTGACGTCACTCGAAACTGGTAAGCACTGTATCTTCGTCACATTTTGTTTGTGAAAAAAAATAATAAATACGTGTATAGTATATTTCAATAAAAGTTAACTGATGGACTTAATCATCTCGCCTATTGTAACATTTCTCTATTGGGAAACACAGACTCAGACAGGGCGTTCTACAGCTTCGCAGAGTAAGTGGATAATGAAGGTGGCTTCAATGCACTTTGCTCCAAGTTTCGGAATTTCCCCATGAACCGGCGACTCTTGGCTAAGATTTATTTGATACCGTTAGCTATCAACGAAAAAAAACTCATCAAAATTTGTCCATTCGTTTAGGAGGACGATGTCAAACGCCCACAGACGAAGACATCAAACTTATAACACCTCTGTTTTAATGTAATGTTAATGAACACTAATTTGCAAGCCGGCCATGTTTTAAAAGTCTATGCATAAGCGGCCTACTTTGTTCCAAATGCTCGAACTTAGGCCCAGATCAGGAGAGAATTGAGGCCGTAATCCACCACCCTGACCAAGTGCTGGTTGGGGGATGACGCATATCAGAATAAGATTATTTTTTTTGTTTTTTTTTTAGCTTGGTTTTCACAACGTTTTCAACGATGGATGGATTGTGGGTAAGACGAACTTAGATCTGATGAATGACAGAGATGAATGGAGGAAACGTACATTTTGTACCGACCCCACCTAAAGTGGGATAAGGGTAGGCGAATGAGGATTTTTTACATACAATCTCTGTGGTTTTAGCAAATAAACTGCTATTGAACACGTGCTCAGTGATGTCCAAATAGTGATGAATAGAATAGGTTTCTACGTGTTTCGACACTAGGGTGACGAAGCGTGAGTTCTTATTTGTCTTAGACTCTAAGACATGGCCGAACTTGTGATAGGCAGGATATTTGGCCAAATGGAATGTTGCCAAAAGGATCAAGGAAGTAAAAGAATGTAATGAGATCATTAGATATTATCAGACGACATTCATCAGACCAGACCAGTAGATATTCATAAAGGTAGCGTAATCATAGACGGCATTATTATACCTCTCCACACAATATTGGGTAAAAATATGTGATGTTTGTCGAGCACAGTGACATTCCTCATGAGAGGTTTATAACCAACAATGGACAATTGTAGACTTGTAATGATGATGCTAGAAATAATTTAATTGTTCTGTTAACTAAAGGGCGGATGACATCAGACCCATCGCGAGGTATGAAAATGTTTAGCACATAAAAACTGAAGTTACTTACAATCACCAACTTAATTAAACTTGTAGGGTAGATTACAATAAAAGAAATAAAGCAAAAAAATAAGATGGATATGTGGATGGTATTCGCTCATGGACATCAAGTAGCGCAAAGGCGAGGAGTTTACCCGGCAGTGGGTCAGTCGTGACCCAATGGATCATTACGTGCTGACAATATTAATGATGACTATAATACATGGCAAGGTTTGATATTCATATTTATTAGATGGAAAATTATTTTACACGACAACTCCATAATCAATTACCTATGTGCATTATTGTTATTCACTTTAAAACATTGTCAAAAAATAATTATTCTAGGAGTTCCAGGATTTCCAGAGAAATTACAGGGCATAGAGATAGATCATCTAATAATAATTATTGGTGATGAGTGTAGTGTTTGGTAATGATTTGGGCTCTTCATATTCCAGCTGCATGATACAGTGATGTTATGGACAGGCGTGTTGCTTACCATTAGAAACATGTTTCATCCAAAAAAATAAAAGGTTTCTGATATTTTACTTATTATTTTATTCTGCACTAACAGTTCGCCCCGGCTTCGTCTGCAGTACATAATATAGGTATAGCCTATAGCACTCAGGAATCACGTATCTACATATTCAACGATAAAACAATATTTGAAATCGTTTCAGTAAATCCCGAGATTAGCGCGTTTAAACAAAAAACCTCTTCTGCTTTAAAATATTAGTATAGATTTATACGTTTACTTATTAATATAAGTCAACGTATTTTATTTTATTATTTCTATATGTATTAATGTACATATAGAAAAATCCAGTGTCATAATGTTTATTCCCAGCGAACTCTTCACCAAGTCGAGCGATATTCACGAAAGTTGGCATTTACGTGTACTTTACCAGTTATTCTACCGACAAGTACCGACATTCTACTATGTTCCGGTTTGAGGGCAATATTTCCAGAGAAATTACAGGGCACAGAGATATAAGATCTCTGGGTGACGAGTGCAGTGATATGATGGTAGGTAATGATTTGGACTCTTCATCTCCCAATAGCTGCGTGTCACTGTGGTGTTATGTGGCAGACCATGTTGTTTACCATCAGGCACATGTACTGGTCGTCTCGTCACTCTTTATTAAAAAAAAAACTTTAGTCCGACTTGAGAGATAGACTTCGATTAATGGTCTTTATATGACAACTAGCGGCCCATTCCGGCTTCGCTCGGATTTCGTCATATAAGGACTATAAATCGAAAAAAAAACTATCCTATCTCTCAAGTTGGACCAGACTGCTCACGGTGTGCCAATTTAATTTAAAATCGGTTAAGTAGTTTAGGAATCCATCGCGGACAAACATCGTGACAGGAGATTTATATATATTAAGATATCCGAGCAAAGCCGGAACGGGCCGCTAGCATATAAGCTAGTTAGAGCATACAAGTAAACGACGAGTGTTGTTGCAACCCGACAGCGTCGTATTGGCCTAGTTTGTCTAAATATCCGGGACGCTCCGGCCGCGGCGCCGGCGCAGACTTTCTTATTCGTATGACGTCCGATTGCACGGCGTGGTCATTACTCATTACGTAATGTGCAATCACTTCCTAATGACGGAGCCATTCGCCATCTTATTATTTTAACGCTTTAAAGGTTGACTCGGTGATTGTGTCGAAGAATGCGCAGAATCGGTGTTTTACCGAAGTTCCGTGTAATACGGAAGCGGGCTGTTAGAGATTCAATTACAAACTGAGATTCATTTTTTTGCATTATTGTTTTTTTTTAATATTTTTGTGTTATTGTTCTTATCGTATGCCGTAACTTGAAAGTTTTGAAGGCTCATTCTATGAGGGTGACTGTATAAAAACAAATAATAAAAAAAATGTTTATTGACATATTTTTTGTTTATTTATTTACTTTTATGCGTTTATCAAGTACGATATCAAACCGATATCCGTGGCAATAAGTGATTTTCTTTAGCGGTTTTATTTTTTATTTTTTTGATACTATGTTTAAATATGGGAATCTGTGTCGGGGCACAGATTCCCCAATGGGGACAAAATATTGCGTAATAATATTTAATAGTCCAGAGTGCGATAAGTAAAATTTCGATCCAATTGTTTCGATAAAATTTCTACGTCGATGTTTCTTTAGAACGTTTTACTATATGCATAAGCAAATAATCTTTGTGTCCGGGTCCATATCACGACCACATTTTGGCAGAAACAACGTTAGATACTTAGAGTTTTATTATGTTTTACTGGTTTTACAATTAGTAAATATACGGGAAGATGGACCACTGAAGCAGATACGCAATCAGACCCACACCCTGAAATATATATCCTAAAGCTAATTTTATTGCCAGAAGGGACAACCGAATGAATAGATACTCATTTACGTATTAAATATGTCCAGAAATAAAAGGTCCGACTTTAAACAAAATATCACATTGTTTGGACGATTACGAAATTATGTAGTTTAGCGTGTATTGGCAAGCTTCGCAGTAAAACTGTCAACGACCATCCGGAAAGCAAATTAATAATCGGCTTAGAGCGTCATACAAGCGCCAACTATTGTTTCATATTGGTCTTGCATTAGTTTTGTGCAAGCGACAGCCATTTGCAATGTACACGGTACTATTGTAGATATGACTGCGTAATTATGCAATAGTTAGTTATTTTTAACCAACAATTTGTTTGATGAACTAATACCGATTGCAAAGGGCTGTAATTGAAAGGAAAAATGAACCACGATAGCAAACAAGGCAACGCAGAACACCTATACCAACGCGAAATGATAATTTTCTACTCGGCTTTATGAATATGTTTAATGGGACATAAGTATTAACAACACATTTAAATAGTGGAAACAACAAAGAATTTTACATTAATTTATTCATTTAATACGAGCCTACGAATAAAAAAATGTAAATACTATGTAAATATTTTGAATTTTAAATGCATAATTTAAATTGCGCGTAAATGTTCATCCTATGTAAAGTTTTCATTCAACATACTTAATGTAATGAATACCTTAATTATGTTTGGAATAAGCACGTAATGGTTTTAATAATTAACTAATTGGTTCGAAAGATAAATAATTAATAGAACGGAATGGAAACCGCTGTAAGAAAATCATTATGTACTATTTTATAGATTGCCTAAGCACATAAGCAGGCCACTAAATATTCCCACTGCCGGGACTCTGGACCTTCTCTCACGAGGATGGGATCAAGGTAATAATCCACCACACTGTCCCAGTGCGGGTTGGTGGATGACGCGTGACCTCAAAAACAAGAAACATGTCGGTTTCCTCACGTTTTCTTTCACCGTTTTTAAGTTAGCGGCATTACGCACAATACAGAAGACAAGACAGATACGCGTAGGATTCGAACCAGGGGCTCCGGATCGGTAGTTACCGTTTTATAGATTAAACCAGCCATAACAGCGCCCTGTTATAGCTTTCAGCCCTGTTATGGATCCAGCTTTGGCCCGGGGGGCGAGGGGTCACATGGCTCCCGGGGGGTCACATAGGGGGTCAAGTCACAAGACAGTGCGATAAGTACTTGCATGATTTTTAATCAGTATTCCACCTTTTTTTTAACTTTTATAGGTTAGGTTGTACATTTGACCGCCATCTCGCCAGATGTTAAGCGACGATGCGGTCTGCGATGGAGCGTGTTTACCTAGAAAAAACCGATTCACTCTCGATTTGAAGACACAAAGATTGTAGCCATCGGGGAAAACCCACTCAGGCAACGTATTCCACAGCCTAGACGTTCTTATCAGAAAAGTAGAGTCAAATCTCTTCGTTCCTGTCTTTGGAACATCAATCATGAAACGATGTCGCTTTTTCGAGCTACGAGCATTCCGATAGAAAAAAGGACAAGGTAGGTACCTACTGGCCCAGCCCAGAAGGGGGTTCATGACCCCCGTGCCCTGGATCCGCGTTTGGCCATAACTTACTAAGGATGTTATGAATTCCTAGCAGTCGATATCACATTATTAGCGTGGTTCTAAATTCTAATCAATTGTGACGTCGCGTTGTCGTGACGTAAAAGATCTCGATACGAAAAAACATACTTCTGGATATAAACTCACGTGATGAATAAAATGAGTCGTGCATGGTAAAAAAAAAATTGAAATCTCATGATTTTTTGTCTCCAGCCACAAAAAAGTAAGTTGATAAACACTTTTACTAGAATCATGAAACATAATTATATGTAAGGCACTTGAATGCTTCCATAGTAGTTTTAGGTAATAATATAAACTGCAAACAGCTATTTTGGCATACATACTTAACTATCCTACTAGTATTAACAGTGCGAAAGTTTGAGTGGACCATTGAACTTTTTTTTATTACCAGCCCCAAATACCGTGACTATGTAATTTGTCATTTATGTTCTTTTTTTTAGATATAGGTACCTATCTTAGATTAGGAGAAGAAAGGGAAATAGCCTGGATATTTCCATTTTACACAAATACCCTACAAGTAGGGCACAATTTCATCCTATTTCTAGCGTCATTTAGTCCGGTTTATTTTCACCATTTTTGTTTTTTTTTAAACTGTAATAGGTTCGCACTTGAACCAGTGGCGTAGCTACCCAGGGGCTAGGCGGGGCAGTGCCCCAGGGCCCTCAAGCTCAGGGGGCCCTCAAATCCTAACCAGAAATCTCGATCGAATTGAACTTTTGGAAATTTCTCCCATTTTCAAAATGAATTTGACAGGTTGCAACCCCCACTTTAATCATAACAACTCAAAAGTTATGCCTGAATTCCCCTAAATTATTTCCGTAGGTTGGCAGTGTGGTCAATTTGACGGATAGTGAAATGTTGCGTTGCTGCGAAGCGTTTTATTATTCATCGATGTGCGTTTTATTGTAAATTCGAGTTAGGGTTTTATTTTTCGAGTACGGTTAAAAAATTAATTTGGAAATAAATTAAATGCCGAGAATTAATTAATAAAAATAAAGTAATTTACGTGAAGCGTTCCAAATTTACGTAAATTAGAACGGATAGGATGGAAAAGATAAGGGCAAGGGAGAGGTACATCAATCTCAACGTGAGTTTATAGACAAAGAGAACAAAAATCAAAAAGAGAAAAATTGAAAGATTTCGGCTCATTATATAACGCGAAATATCGTGAAAACCTCACCCGAAAAGTCACCTGCAGTAGGTACATAAATTCAGGTCCGCAGGCAGGAGATGGTTCATGGTCTCCACCGTTAAATGTGGTAACACTAACGGTGATAAAAAACTTGTAGCGTATAATTTTATTGTGTTCCTCTTTCCTTTTATTTTACTTTCAACGTCGTCAGTGAACAGCTACGTTAGTAGGTAAAGTTACGGCTGGTCTAGTCGGCAGAACGGCGACCCCGGGTTCAAACCCCACACTCATCACTGTATTTTCGAAGTCATGTGCGTAATGCCGCTTTGCTTAAAACGGCGAAGGAAAACATCGTGAGGAAACCGACATGTACCTAGAATCTTTCGAAGTCATGTGTCATACACCAACCCGCAATGGGCCAGCGTGGTGGATTAAGGCCTTAACTCTCTCCTTGCGAGAGAAGGGCCCGAGTCCCAGCAGTGGGAACATTTAGTGGTCTGTTGATGATGAGTACCTACCTACTCGAGCACAATAGAATGTTGTATTGTTTAAATAAATTAGAAAACTAAAATTAAGGATAAAAAGAAGAAACCCAGTGGTGCATTTAAACGCAAACAACGCCAAGAAAGACAGGATAGGAGGTAAACAATAATTGCCCAAAATTGACAAGTTTTTTAGTCAGCCTTCTGCAAGTACATCTGGCCAAAATATTTCGATTGATAGTGACTCAAATAATGTGGTAACTGCAGTGTTGGTTGAGAAGCATACTGAAGAAGATTCGACAATTATTGCATTTGGAACCTCCGCCGCCGATGCATGACACGTAAGAGCGTAAAATGTGTACGACAAATCTTCTTATTACTAGGGAAACTTCACGAACAAAATATTAGGTGATAACGAAAAACGTCAAATTCTTGATATGGAACCATTACAGCCTTCTGGACCTTTTCCAACAGACATCAACCAGAACAATAACAGGTGTTTTTCAAAATCGTACTACGTTTGTGGTCCAAAAATGGGCCAGTTAATCGTTTTTGGTTGTCTTATTCCAAAATATTAGACGCTGCCTGTTGTCAACCTTGCTGGTAATTTGATTCACAAAAGAATAATGTTTGGTGTACGGGAAATCAAGATTGGAAGCAGTAAACAAAGTAAAAAAGCAGTACAGACAACACAGTAAAGTTGTCCAAGTGACCATTCGGAAGCATGCGCTGCGTACGAATTTTGAAAAAAAATATCTATACTGTTATTCGATATCATACTTTAATATTTTTATTACCTGCCCTACAGTGCACAAAAAGAGCTTAAGTAGATTAGCATTTTTAAAGCAAGTATGTTTCATATTTTTATTTGATAAACCCTTATCCGTTTACATAGCAGTGGGGAGCCTATTTTTTAATTTGCCCCAGGGCCCTTTGTTACCTAGCTACGCCACTGACTTGAACACCATCTCGGCTGATGTTAAGCGACGATGCGATCTACGATAGAACGTGCTTACCTAGAAGAAACCGATTCACTCTCGATTTGAAGACACCAAGATAGTAATTATCAGGAAAACCCCACTCAGGCAACGCATTCCACAACCTAGACGTTCTTATCACAAATGTGGAGTCAAATATCTTCGTTCGTGTTTTGAAATGAGGGTAGTCTGTAAAATATGTGAAGTGTATGTGAGTGTGGAACATCAACCATGAAACGATGTCGCTTTTTTGAGATTCGAGAAGTCCGATAGAAGAAAGGGCAAGGTGGTATTAGATCATGCAGATCAGTTGCACTCTCTCCGAAGTGTATCCGATAAAAAACCGATAAAGTTTCCATAATCCGATTACAATCGAACAACTCACCGGTCCTCGGACAAGACTTGGTCGAACTCCGAAGATGAGACGAGGAACAGTATAGACGTGACAGAGTCGAAGCACTGCGTCCACTTCTGCCGCTGCGTCCGCTGGCCGCCGACGTCGACGAACACGAAGGGCACGTTGTTGATGCTGATCGTGCACTCGGAGATGCCCTTCGTGGCCTTCCGACAGTGCAGGATGTCCTGGTGCGAGGGTATGTAGTCCGGCCGAGCGATCCTTTCGAGCTCCTCGAAGAAATAGCTCACGGAGTCGCTCTGGAATTATACAAGGATAGAAATTAAATACAGTCAAATTCAAATGATTAAATCGTGCTAATATTATATATGCGAAAGTTTGGATGTTTGTTGCTCAATCACGTCGGAATGCCCGACCGGATCGAATTGAAATTCGGAACATAGATTATATAGTCTGGAATAGTCGATAGGTGTTTTGGAGAATATGCGTCGATAGGAATACCGAAAAATAATACATATTTGTGGATATTCCTCACACGACAATGTGAGGAATACCCCTAACAAAGTAAAGTTTGTATGGGAACCAGACGGCTGGTATATCCTACTAATACATATTACAAATATGGCATTTTGGTTGTTTGTTGCTCTATCACGTCGGAACGGCTGAACGAATCGGGTGACATTGGGAACATAGATTATAGTCTCCAGACTAAAGTCCGTGAGTTTATAGCACAAAGGCTATAAAGTAAGATCCCAGAGCTCCCAGACGTCACCTATTTTCTGATGAATGAAATGTGGACGATTGAGTAGAGTTACTAAGGACTAAGAACACATGCTCATTCGCTAACTTGTTTAGACGGCCAATTTTGAGATATGGAGTAATGAAGGTACATATAAGCATTACTTGCTTCACGTTTTTTCTAATAAGTGATTTTCACGTATGTTGTAGGCAATATCCTTAAAAACAAGGTCCCAATACTCCCAGACACTTTCCGTCGGCCGTTTTGCTTAACAACACCAAAATAATAATTTAACTTCACTTAAATTCTCATGCTCCATTTGTAAAATTGTTCGTCAGACAACTATTTTAAAGCTTTTTCCAATAAGACAGACCAATCTAAGGGCCAATCATCCCCTAAACTCAATTTTAAGTCAATATTCCCTAATAAATGTCTCACTCAGTATCCCGCTCTTACCCATAGGACATAGTTGAGTTTAGGGGTTGATTGCCCCCTAATTGTGTAATTTATCAACATAATAAAATAAAATTTAAACATAATTTTAAATACAGTATACTTATGATACATAGACACACCCAGACACAAAACAAATGTCCGTAAAATCACACAAATATTTGTCCGGGGTAGGAATCGAACCTACTCAGGGGGCTGATTACCAGCTAAGCCACGAGGTTAGTCAAAATTTCAGCCATATTTTTCTTGTGACGCCATCGATGTAAAATACGATCGCTATGCAGTAGCCTAAACAAAGAGAGTTCAATCAATAGCACTGCACTGTTCTCGGTCCCTGGTGAATTATCTTTGAGCTCAGCATTTTTATGTAGAACCGATTTAAAATAAATGTTAGGTAAAGAAAATAAAGAAAAAGTTGTAACATAATAAAAGATACATTAGCCGGTGAGGAAAATCAAAGAAACGAAATAAGCTAGGGAACTGGTCGGTCGATTTGGAGATAATAGGGCGTTTGATAAGGGTTCAAGGTACATTAAGAGTTACATTGCACGGAGAAATACCTTTGCGAGAACCAAAAAGGTATGGAAGGATCGTAGATCAATCGTATTTTAGACTTCAATAAAACATTTCTTTTTCTAAATTCTTAGGCCAGTAAAAATGGACGTTTTTTTGGTCAACTTTGTACTAAATGTCTGATCCAATTTGTTTTGTTTTTATAAGGTTTTTAGGATCACTTATTGAGCATAAAGTCACAAAAAGCTGACACATCCAGGTGGAGCTTCAATCGCCATATTGAAAAACTTTTTGACCGATATCTCGGAAACTATGTACTTTAGGGCAAAAGTCACAGATACCATTATTGTAGAGAACAAAATGTCGCATCTTTTGTTTCCAGTAACGAGCAAGTTTGCTCGGATGCCATGGTGGTTTGTAGCGAGAACGATTTCAATCGCGAGGTCGTAAGTTCGAATCTCGTCTCCACTTCTGAGTATTTTCCAAGTGCAGATGTCCAAATTTGTCATTAACTGGAATTAACGTTGATGGAAAGCATCGTTCCTACGATGCTCTTCGAACGGGCATCTTCCAAGAAAGGATATAGATCTTTGTCTTCAAATCGAGAGTGAATCGGTTTCCTCTAGGTAAATACGCTGCATCGTAGATCGCATCTTCGTTTAGCAAGCAAGTGTAAACATTTAAAAAAGTTTTAAAAAAACATGCGTTATCCACTAACCCGGGTCACTGTGCCAGTTATTATGGCCTGTACTCTCTCTCATTATTAGAGAACATCCCAGATCCTAGAACTAGGAAGATAAAGTTGACTTGCTTATTCCAACTTTTTTGCGATGTTCAAGACTTTTAAGTTTTTAACAACATACAAACCAACCTAAAACATACAAGTGCAAGTGAATAGCTCTCTGTCAGTTTTTATGTACGTAAGTACAATATTTTATAGCTGTTGTTGACTTCGCGAATGTATATTAGACGATCTTAAAATGTAGCTCCTTTCTAGCAAGTAGAACGGCGAGATTATGCCTCGGCTATAGTATACTACTTTTCAACATAAAATGTAATAATAAACTTCAACCGGTGTTAGAATGTTAACATGTGGTCTAGATCGCGGTAATTTCCGGAACTACTACACAGATTTTCAAGACTACATCGTTGTTGTAAGGTTAAAATAATAAATATACCGATTTTAATGGCTAGGTAACTGTAATCTGGCCCGAGTAATGTGCTCTGTGAGGTTTTGTAGGAAATCGAATGAATCAGGTGTGCAGTTTCAGCGACTGCGGAAGTCGGTCTTTACTGAGTTAGAGCAAAAAATCTATTGTGATACCGCTTTAGTCACTGAAACTAAATACCTAAATAAAATTAACGTATATTACGTAATGTATATGTAGAATTGGTAGGACTATTTGCAGAGTCCGCTTGGTGAAGTACCACACCTTTACAAAGTATGGTAAGTTATTTACCACCTGTTTGAAGGTCAATGTTCCTTGCATAACTACAGGGCAAAGAGATAAATCTTTTATTTTTGGATAAACGCAGCGCAGTGCTAGGCTGTGATTTCGACCCTTTGTGGCACTGTACCAACTGTTACGGACAGGCGTGTTTCTTACCAGCAATACAATACAAAACACTTCATAAAGGCTCCACAAATAAAGTTGACAATGACCATAGCTGGGCACCGTTAATCAAATAGTTAACTTCGTTAATCGTTAATCCGTTACAAAAAAAGTTCACTTCGTTAAACGTTAAAGCGTTACATTTCGTAAGAATTAACGGAAGTTAACGTTAATCGTTAATCTGTTAATATGCGTATTGGATTTTTATATCGTTGCGTTAGTGAACTTATAAAACCTGTTGGATTAGGTTCTGGAAGTTAACAGGTTAAGAAAAAACCAAATACTAGTAGAGTAGTAGTTTACTTTTATTATTGAAGTGAAAACTTCTTTAGGCGCGCCGAGACAGATTTTTCGTGGGCTGTGAATTGAATTCTAGCGTCACGCTCGGGTATGATAAGAAATCTTCGGGTAAACTCGGGACCATGGCTATTGGCCATCTAGAAATGCGTCAGCCAACGGGAAATGCTGAAAGGGCGTGGCCTGGCCATCTTGGCATGGCCATCTAAAAATGCATCAGCCAATAGGAAATGCTGCTGCTTTTCCAGATGGCCATGCCATGATGGCCTGGCCACGCCCTCCGGTTACACCCGTGTAGTTTCCAAGGTAAGCTATCAAATTCTAGTTAGTCGAGTTATAAGTTTTCACTTCTACCGGCAGTTTCTATGACTGCCATTTTTTTTTATTTAATTTAATTTAATGTGTAATTTAATCGTCGGGCATAATGCGCATAGGTAAATAAATAAATAATACATAAATATTGGTGGACAATTCACACACAACACCATCTGACCCCAAACTAAGCAAAGCTTGTAATATGGCGGCCAGATAGCTGATATAATACTTGTATAGTTTTAAATACATACTTATTATACATAGACACACCCAGACACAGTGCAAACATTTGAATTCATCACACAAATATTTGCACTGGGTGGGAATCGAACCCACGACCCTCGGCTTCGTAGGCTGAGCTACTACCCACTAAGCCACGAGGCCTTTCGATATCCCCTCATGAGGTATCTATTTCCCCTCATGAACATTAACATGTCGAAGTTCTCGTCTGAAAGCGAGGCTCGCTTTGGTGTTAAAATGTCTTTACCCATGGATAGCAGACGTTCAACTGCAGCGTTTGAGGGCTGTTTTCCAAATTTAAACCCAATCCTTTCCCGTTCCCAGACGTTCTGACGTGATGAAACAACAAACATTACAACATCCAAAAATTGCAATTTATAATATTAGTAAGATGTTAAACACTGGAATTTTCATTGTATACCTCCATTTCTTCATTTTTATACATTGATTTGTTCATTTTATTTAACTTTTCTTTGGTTAGTTGAAATGAACTACCACCGATTTTATTAAAAGAAAGTTACAATACAGATAAACGATCGAAAAAGTATGATTGAATTTATCGGGGAGTTCCCCACTAGTTATGGATTACTATAATCTACTTGGTTTACTAAGGATGTGTGAAATATTCAATTAAATTGTAAACGTCAGTCAAATTCGAGTATGTCTATGCTCAAATTTTCAGCCAAAAAGAACTCGAGATTATCGGAAATGTGACTTATGATAACAAAATTATATTTGTTTTCATATAACGTCAACCGATCATGCCACAGGCTAAAATGACGCCTCAATCCTGCCAAAATTGTAGGAACCCGCCACATATGGTCACACTGCGCCCAGCACTTTTCGTTTCATACTTATCTGAACCTGTTTTTTGCGCCGCGCCGAGGTGCCGTGCGGTAAATAGTAAGCATTGGATTAACGATTAACGGACTTCTGCGTAATTAACGGAAGTTAACATGTCCGTTAACATTTTTAAAAGTTAACTTAAAAGTTAATCCGTTAATCAAAATGTTAACTTCGTTAATTAACGATTAACGGATTAACGAATTAATGCCCAGCTATGACAATGACGTACAACGTAACGTACAAAACAACACCCGTCCAGTCATACATTATTTAAAAAAAGACAATAATTCGCTGTACATTGTACGTACGCGTCTCTCGCAACCTCGCAACTGGCAGTAAGTATATCGATGTCAATTAGGTACTTAGTTTCACTGGACATCGATCAAACCAATGAAATATTGAATTACATGCACAATTTCCTTGCTCGGCTCTGGTGGATCGTTATCTGAGATCTTTCTCAGTCTGTAGGACCAGGATCTTACAACTTTTATCGATTCATACGTAAATTACAGCGTTAGTCTAGCCTTGGGAGTCTAGACTAGCCTAAGCACTGAAACTGGGATAAAATATAGCTTTCAACAAGAAATCCTATCAAAGTCTGATTTCTGAAAGTGGTGATACATAAAGGAATGTGATAAACCTCAATAAGAAATATTTGAAACATTTGAATAAAAATTATACCATTTTTTTTTTTCAAACAAATATCCCAAAAATATTGTTGCATCCTACCTGAGGTCCATTCTTCAACTTTCTAATCCTTAAGAAGAAAGACACGGCCCGACTCTAAAATTATCATTACACGTAGGTATACCTACAAGAAAATTTCGCTGAAAATGTCAGAATCATTTGCTTTAAAGGATTCATCCTTTTCCATACTTCCCGCTTGGACAAAGAGTGGTATCCCGCTGAGCTCTCACTGCTGCTATATTACACATTCATCTATAGTTAGGCAAAAGTGTAAGATAAGTGTATTAACCGACACATATATATTTACCACTAGCGACTTATTCCGGCTTCGCTCGGGTCAAATCTCAAACAATACATAATGTGCGATAAAAAAAATACTTTAAATTGAGCTACCTACCATATTATCTATTAACTTGATTCAAACTTCACACATTGTGCCAAATTTGACATCGGATAAGAGTAGGACAAACAACGCGACACGAAATGTTTATAACATATATTATATGCTCAGTTATTAGCCCTAGAGCACAATTGTATAATTTCACAGTTATTTTTAGTTTTTAGGGTAGAATTTCTTATTAGTTACCCAATCTAAACAAACATAGAGAACCGTCGATGTTAAGGCGGTTTATTCTAAATCAATGTGTCAGTTATTGCATATTTATGTGTAATATATTGAGATTAGTAGGACAGTCGTATTTTTAGAACTAAAGAAAGCCGAGATGAAAACATTCAGAGCCTAGTGTCCTTGAAATAGAAATGTATTTAACAGTGGTAAGTAAAACGCATGAAAACGAGACATTTCGCATTGTGTCCGTAACGGTAGTGTAAGTTAGCAGGTGGCGAGCGGTCACGCCTCCAATCTGCCTCGAATGTAATACCCGGTTCACATTATTCCAGTCCAGCGATCGAATCCAGTGCTGGATTGCTTACTGGAAAAATGTAAACCGGCACTGGAAAGCAATGAATGAAGTTAGCATTTCAGTCCAGTAACTGGATGGACAGTCTACTTTTGAATCCAGTTTGACCAATCCAGTGTAACTGGAATAATGTAAACGGCCAATCCAGTGCTTAACGACATTGATCTCTTCTTGAAATCATCGTCACTGCAGTGACGATGAGTGAAGACTTCTAATTCTAAACGGCTTCTAAAATAACTGAAATAATGTAGACGTTAATAGCACTGGACTGTATTCTCGCTGGACCACTGGACTGGAATAATGTAAACCGGGCATAAATGCTCACAATGAAACTGTGACACGATTACTGTGAAACACAAAACAATGCGCTTACGCTACCGTAGCCATAATGCACGCGAATACTTGGATCAGATTGTCGTTTACAAATAAATATAATGAAAATCCAAACGTCATCAATCGTTGCAACAACGTTATGCAAAATTTACAAAACATTGATAAGGTAATGTGTGAAATATAATTGTGTACCTAATTTCAACCCGATCTATTAAGCCGTTCCGATGTGACTGACCAACAAACATTCAAAACTTTAGCATCCTACTTTTTTTTTTAAGTTGCAACTCCACAGACTCCGGGATCCGTGACCTTTGCCATTTGTTTTCTTTTTTTTTTTTAACATCCTACTAATTTTATAAATGTCAATGTATGGACGTTTGGATGTTTGTTGCTCAATCACGTCTTGACGTAAGAACCGATCGGGCTAAAATTTGGAACACAGATAGATTATAGTCTGGAACAACACATAGGCTACTTTTTATCCCGAAAAAAAACGGGAACAACGGGAACGGGCTCTACGCGGATAACACCGCGGGGTACTGCTAGTTTAATCATAGGTGGGATAGGACTTGTTTCGCGATGGTTTGATTGTATCAGTAGTAAGACTCTTGGCAGAGTCCGCCTGGGGAAGTACCACAACTTTGCCAGTTATTCTACGGCCAAGCAGTAATGTGCAATCATTGCTGTGTTCCGGTTAGCAGGGCAAACATGCAAACATGCAGAGAAATTACAGGGCTTAGAGCTTCGAGATATAATATCTTAGATCTCTATTTTATATTATATATGTATATTTGTATATATACGTGGAATAAAATTTACAAACATACAAGATACAAGTACGCGAGAAAAACATAACCCTTCTTTCAGTCGGGTAAGAGAAACAACAAAAAAATTACACAATCTAATAACAAAGTAGCTATTTTGTAAGGCCCTAGACAGCCGAAAGGAAGTACAAGACAAGTACTCCGGTACGGTGCACTCAAAACGTGATTCGCCATTATCATTTAGCCACCACGCCTAGCATTCCTACGCAGGTTGGTCGCAATACTACCGCAGCGTTTGAAGTATTATTATGACCATAGTCAGCCTTGAGAGTACATATTTATTATAGACCTTACTAGATCTAAATCTAACTCAACCAAGTATGGCAAAGTCCTATAAAAATGTATACAAAAATTTGACATGGTTAAGTGCAATTGTAATAAAAACATATTATACTCACATAATGCTTGACAGTTTTCTGTACAATAATTATTATAATACAGTCAAGGACGTTTAAAAAAAGTTTTTTTTTCGTCCATGAATACAGTAAAGTAGTCATTTCAAACTTTGAAAATGTATACCTACAATTTGTATGCTCTTTCTTTTATTTTTATTTTTTATTTATTGACGTTTAAATTGTACATTTATGAATAAAGTACTTTGACTTTGTATTAACGTATTAAATAAACAAGTTCCTGCATCTGTTGGAAAAAAAAAATACAATATACATTTTTTTTTTTAAATAAAGAGTAACGAGACGAGCATGACATTTGCCAGATGGTAAACAACATGCCTGCCACATAACAGCACAGTGACACGCAGCTATTGGAACATGAAGAGTCCAAATCATTACCTAGCACTGCACTGCGCTCGTCACCCAGAGATCTAAGATGTTATATCTCTAAGCCCTGTAATTTCACTGGAAACATCGCCCATCAAACCGGAACACAGTAATGTTTGCACATTCATAATTGTAAATGTTTACCAGTCAATCACATCGAATGAAGGATTAATCCTCTTTCTATACTTTTATCTATTTATTTATCTTTCTATACTTTCTATACTTTATCTTCTTCTAACCTTTGGATCAGCGCGAGTGTACGCGTTTTGTAAAAAATAACAGAAATGCGAAAAGTAACTAACTAATCGAAATAAATATGTTGATATTCAAATTAGTAGTGGTAGTACTCTTCGCAGTCCGCCTCGGAAAGAACCACATCTTTGCTACTTAGTTCTGTTGTTCTACCGAATAATGTGCAAACATTACTGTTTTCCGCTTTGAAGGGGAAAGTTTTTAGTGAAATTACAGGGCAAAGACACAAATTATCGTGTATTTCTGAGTGACGAGCGCAGTGCATCCCTAGGCAGCAATTAGGATTATTAATGCTCAAATGGCTGGGTGATATCGCTGAATGGGCAGACATGTTGCTTACCATCAGGCGTGTATACAGCCCGTCCATATTCCAAAAAAAAAACTTAAAGTTATTAATCACGAACAGATTGAGGAAAGCTTCATAAGCAGGATCGCAAAATAATGAGCAAATGTATTATTTATATACAGCACAATTTGTGATTTTGTTTTTCCTTACCATTACATTTTATTTTTAGGGGCCACAAAATGAGTTCTCCAAATAGATTATTACTAGCAGCGCCCCGCGGTGTTACCCGCGTAGTTCCCGTTGTTTTTTTTTTTTCGGGATAAAAAGTAGCCTATGTGTTCTTCCAGACTATAGTCTATCTGTGTTCCAAATTTCAGCCCGATCTGTTCATACGTTATCAAACATCCATACATTGACATTTACAATAAATATTATACCTAGTAGGATTAACCATATAACATTATAATCCTTGAAGTACATAGGAATGATTTCTCTGACTGTGAGAAGTCAGACGGTGACCGCTTTCTAGCGCGGAACGTGTTTGTTTACCAAACAACCTTAAAAAGTAATCGATAGGTGAGTTACCGATAATAAGATAAGATACACTAAGCTTGGCCGGTCTGGCATGATGTTAAGCGACGACGTGATTTGTGAGAAGGGAACCTGCTCACTTTGAAGATAACGAACGCTTAGCAAAGTATTAGAGTAAGATCCCAGAGCTCTATCCTCGCTGTACTCTTATTGACATGTTTTTCCTGCTGTTAATGGTTGCTTGGAAGAGATCGCTTTTAGCGATAAAGCCGCCATTTATGGCACTAGATAGTAAGTAATTGTTTTTATTGTTTAAGTGTTTGTAATTTACTATATAGTGTGCATAATAAAGAGTTTCTGTCTGTCTGTCTGTCAGCTCCCAGACGTCACCTATTTTCTGATGAATGAAATGTGGACGATTGATCTACTCAACTACGTTAGTAAGTACTAAGAACACACGCTTAGTCGCTAACTTGCTTAGACGGCCAATTTTGAGATATGAGGTAATGAAGGTACATACAAACATTGCTTACTTAACGTATTTTCTAATAAGTGATTTTCACGTATGTTGTAGGCAATATCCTTAAAAACAAGGTCCAAATACTCCTTTCTTTTTCACTTTCCGTTGGCCGTTTTGCTTAACAACTCCAAAATAATAATTTACCTTGACTTAAATTCTCATGCTCCATTTGTAAATATGTTCGTCAGACAATTATTTTAAAGCTTTTTCCAATAAGACAGACCAATTTAAGGGGCCAATCATCCCCTAAACTCAATTTTAAGTCAATATTTCCTAATAAATGTCTCACTCAGTCTCCCGCTCTTACCCATAGAACATAGTTGAGTTTAGGGGACGATTGCCCCCTTAGATTGGTCTATCTTATTGGAAAAAGCAACAAAATTGTTGTCTTACGAACATATTTACAACTGGAGCATGAGAATTTAAGTGAAGTTAAATAGGGTTCGAAGCGCTGTATCTTCGTCATTTTTTGTTTGTGAAACAAAAGAAAAAATACGTATACAATATTTTTTGGGAATCTAACTAATGGGCTACTTAGTTTTTTTGAGGATTGTACCCTATTATTATTTTGGAGTTGTTAAGCCAAACGGCTGACGGAAAGTGTCTGGGAGTATTGGGACCTTGTTTTTAAGAATATTGCCTACAACATACGTGAAAATCACTTATTAGAATATACGTGAAGTAAGTAATGTTTGTGTGTACCTTCATTACCCCATATCTCAAAATTGGCCGTCTAAGCAAGTTAACGAGTAAGCATGTGTTCTTAGTACTTACTAACTCTATTCAATCGTCCACATTTCATTCATCAGAAAATAGGTGACGTCTGGGAGCTCTGGGATCTCGGACTAATAGATCTTACGTATTACGGAAGTGAGTCAAACCTCTTTTGTACAGTATAGAGTGACGAGACGAGCTGCACTGCCTGAAGATAAGCACCATGCTTGCACTTTAACACAGTGACACGCAGCTATTGGAACACGAAGGGCCCAAATCATTACCTCGCACTACACTGCGCTCGTTACCCAGATATAAAAGAAGTTTCATCTCTATGCCCAGTAATTTCATTGGAAACATTGTCCTTCAAACCGGAACACAGTGATCTTTATACATTACTGCTGGCGGTAGAGTAACTGGCAAAGGTTAGGTAGAGTCCCAGGCGTGCTCCGCAAAGAGTCCTACCACTACTCAATAAATACGTTTGAGTCTTAACAACGTCAATGATGGAACGATGTCTATATTTTCGAGCTACGAGCAGTCTGATAGAAAGAGCAAGGTAGTATTAGATCATGCAAATCAGCTACACATTCCAAAATCTGTTCGACAATGACCTTACACGTTTTTTTTTATTCGTACAATTTTTTTTAAACAATGCTAGGTTTGCACGTGACCAATGTCGACTTGAAGACACCAAGACCGTAACCATAGCGAAAATCTCACTCAGGCAACGCATTCCACAATCTAGACATTCCTATGAATTACTCAACATTTTCCGCCTTAGATAATAAAAGAATAAATACTCAAATAGATCAGGTTTTTCCGCACGGTTCCTTTGTACCAATCGTAAGCAGATGAGGTGTATGTTAGCTATGGCGACATAGTGATGTGCCGCAACAAAAGTATGACACTTCCACAAGAGCGACAAGACGAGAGCGATCAGACCTGTGCTTTCGGTGTAAAGCGTTTGTTCTAACTCTATACGTAGTATTTTTTTTTTTAATATAAAGATTGACGAGACGAACAAGACATGTGCCTGATGGTGAGCAACATGCCTGCACAGTGACTATTGGAACACGAAGAGTTCAAATCATTCCCTAGCACTGCACTGCGGTCGTCACCCAGAGATCTAAGATGTTATATCTCTAAGCCCTGTATTTTCTCTGGAAACATTGCCCTTCAAACCGGAACACAGTAATGTCTGCTTGGCGGTAGATTAACTGGCAAAGTTGTGGTACGACGGACGGACTCAGCTAAGTACTACAAGTAATATAGGTATGTATATGTAAACTCTTTGTTTTCCCCCTTTCCTCATCCGCCAGTCCTTGTCAACGGATAACCCTCTGTCATTGCAATAACACCGCGTGCGTCGGCCCAGTATCTCCAGATAAAGTGGACCTCCAGCGCGGTAGAATTAATGCCTAATCCAAGATTAGCCCGTAATTAGGAATGTAGGTACGTGACTCGGCCTACGTCCGGTGGCCTACTGTAATCTGATACTGTGCTGCTAACAGTTTGGCAGTGGTGTACCTACTGGATCTACTATGTACTAGGGCATAAATTAATAACCGTGTCATTGACTTTGGACCGCTGAAAAGCGGCGCAAGTTTTTTTTTTCGAGAAAACAGTATTTATAAAGAAAGCGTAACCTTTTTAGCAACGATAACTTAGTACAATTAATTGTTATTATTAGTCGAATTTCCGCGTGATATGGCATCCGACGCATAATTTGCATTGTTGGGCGTCGGGTAGTTCTCTTTCATATAATAAGGAGACAGTCACAAACTCAAAACCATAATCCACCATCGATATAAAACAATGGTTGTGCCCTCCCAAACTTAAGGCGCATGGAATTATGTCATCGTTGGGAATAGTGAGCTCACTCTTTCCGTTTTAGTCGATTGTGAACGCCAGATGTTTATACCAATCGCCATTCGTTATCAACAACCAAAATAAGTAGAACTGCAACATACCTTGCCGCTAGCGATTCAAGGGGTCAAATAGATTGGTAGTAGTAAACCACACACGCTACAACACAGATACGCAGTTTGTTAACAATTTCAAGGTGCTCAGGGCACATCTTCTGATTTATATCGATGTAATCCACCACATCGCCTAAGTGCTGGTTGACACGTGACGCACGTCCTCGAAAGAAGTATTTCCGTCGGGTTTTTTTAATTATTCACTCCACAGACTCCATGGTCCGTGACCTCTGTCATTAGGTTCTTTATTTTAACATACATCTTGGATTAGAAGAAAAGGAAATAGGGAACATTTTCAACATAATTGTGGTGCTGGTACGATTGCGTCTGATGAGCCGATCACTACCAGTTGGGATTCCGCGAATAATCGACTCTGCATCGTCATTTGCTATTTTCTAAGTCGCCTCCTTCCGGCTCAGAGCCTTCACCACGGTTGCATTTCTGCCCCTTCTGTTTGTTCCGCCGGTTTACTCCTGATGTTTTCCTTCACCATCAAAACCAATGGTGATAGCAAACTCGTACATCAGCACTTTGAAAAACAGCCAGAGGTGCAGGCGGAATTAAAATACACGATCTCACGATTCTGAAATCGGACATTCCAACCATTAGGCCACCACGGCTTAAGAATCCGATGAACCGATGTTAATTTATTTGAGGCCACCCCTGTTACCGTGAATATCTGACAATGCAATATCATTGAAATTGTTACTGAACCGGCTAAAATATCGATGAGTATGTAACTGATTTATTGTTTAATTCCTTTATTTATTTATTACTAGCTGAACGCGCGCGCGTTGCTACGCCTTCTATCGAAAATCGATCGTACCAATTCAAATTTTGAACAAATTCGGTTACTTTAGGTTCTAATGACGCAACCTTTAAAATATGACATATATATACTGTCACGCAACGAAAGCTCTCAAAAAGCAATATTTTTTCCCGTTTTTGTTACATTTTTCATTCCTGCTCGGCTCCTGTTGATAGTAGCGTAATGTTAAATAGCCTATAGCCTTCCTGGATAAATGGACTATCCTACAAAGAGAAAATCGTTCAATTCGGACCAGTAGTTCCAGAGATCCTTGCGTTCAAACAAACAAACATACAAACAAACTCTTCAGCTTTATAATATTAGTATAGATTATTTCTGTGGACATTTGGCATACATCGAAATAATAAATAAAAAATTAAATCGATGTGTACATTCATACAATAAACCTATTAAATAATCGAATTGGAGGACATTTGAAATTCAGAAAAGTTTTATATTTTGTCTACAGGACATGATTATCGGTGCAATCTCATTTTTAACTCATGTTATTCGTCATGGAATTAATTTAAAAAAAAAGTGATTTGTCGCGGACGTTTACCTGTACAAAAAATCAAATATTGCTAAAGTATTGCAAAATAATGTAAACGTCCCGTTATAAAAGAGTTAATTCTAGCATAAAATGCCTACAACGAGTTACTCGGTGTTTACCAAAACACGCTCTGCATACAGATCGTGCTCAAACAAAACAGGAAAATCATATGACTGGCAGATGAAGGCGGTAACATGATTTTAGGGTACCCTATCCAAAATCCAAAGCCAGTGAAATTGTGAATGTTACTAAACGTACAATTGCGAATTTTCGGATCGTGATGAAACGGGTAGTTGACCATTGACTTTTCAACACATTAATAGTTTTTTACCCGTCTGCAAGAAGGGTAGCATTTATTCACAAAATAATATTAAAAATAACATAAGATTAAAAAGTGTCAATTATATATACATGTTATCACCTGTATTTTGTTTGCCGTGTATTTCACTATAGTATTATTTTTAATACTGGGATTTGAGTCTAAATATGTGTCATTTAGTGTAGAGGGCGCCGGTGGGATACCATTCGCTTCTACCCGCCATCTCAAAAGAGTCATAGAGGGGTTGGCGCTATAAGTAGATGGAGCTAAGCCGTTGAAGGGCATTCCTTTGTGAAATTTTATATGGGAAAGATCGAACAGTTGTCAATATAAATTCTTACATTTATTCAATTGGTTTACTTTTACTCAATTGATAACATACAATACATATATATTTATTTATATATATATATTATGTTTTATTGAAGTGAAAACTTATTTTGGCGCCCCACAGACAGATTTTTCGTGGGCTGTGAATGGAATTCTAGCGTCACGCTCGGTAATGATAAGAAAATCTTCGGGTACACTCGGGACCATAGCCATGCGCTCATGACCACGCCCTCCGGTTTCACCCACGTAGTCTCCAAAGTAAGCTATCAAATTCCGAGTTACTTATAGTAGTTTTCACTTCTATCGACAGTTGCAATGACGGACATTTTTTTATTATTTTCATAATTTAACCTATGGCACTTGTCCTCTACTGCCCACCGACCTTTGGCCGAACGCTGAATGCGCAGAGTCCTACTAAATATCTTATTAGCATTACATAATAGTGAACAGTGGGGGTAGGCGAAACCAGTGCTAGAACAATACTTTAATACCAACAATTACAACAAGCACACTTTCATACATACGAAGAATAAACGTATAATTAGTCATTCATCCTGATAACGCCAGATAAGAGACGACACACGTCCTCACTTAATAGTGAGTAAACATGGTTTTGACGGATAAAAATGTGAGAGTTTAACTCGATTGTCGCAAAAACAAAAAAAAATGGCAGTCATATAGGAACTGCCGATAGAAGTGAAAACTTATAACTCAGAATTTTATAGCTTATTTTAGAAACTATACGGGTGTAACCGGAGGGCGTGGCCTGGCCATCATGGCATGACCATCTAGAAATGCACCAGCATTTCCCATTGGCTGGCGCATTTCTAGATGGCCATGCCATGATGGGCAGGCCACGCCCTTTTAGCATTTCCCATTGGATGACGCATTTAGATAGCCAATGGCTATGGTCCCGAGTTTACCCGAAGCTTTCTTATCATACCCGAGCGTGACGAATGAATTCAAATCACAGCCCTGGAAAAATCTGTCTAGGCGCGCCTAAAGAAGTTTTGACTTCAATAATGTTACTCAAATGTAAAAATCAGATCAATGAGCCGATTTCCATAAAATCTGTGTGGTCTCATAATTTGAAACTACAAATATATCGTTTGAAATACATAAACAAGATTTTTTCGAATCAGTCCGTCAACGCAGAGACGGAAACATACAAATAATATAAATAAATAAATAATATTTGTGGACAATTCACACACAACACCATCTGACCCCAAACTAAGCAAAGCTTGTACGATGGCGGCCAGATAGCTGATATAATACTTAATATAGTTTTAAATACATACTTATTATAACTACCCAATAAGGATGATGGCTAAAAAAATACAGATCAGACATTGGTGTAATCAAATTTCGGTCAATGAGACCACGTGAGAAGCACTAACTTTGAAATAAAAAAAAACAAAAACGATTGACTTGAAAAGTTACACACTTTGACTCCACGTTTGTGATAAGAACGTCTAGGTTGTGTATGCGTTGCCTGAGTGGATTTTTCCCGATAGTTACAATCTGGGTGTCTTCAAATAGAGAGTGAATCGGTTTCTTCTAGGTAAGCTCGCTCCATCGTAGATCGCATCGTCGCTTAATATCAGGCGAGATGGTGGTCAAGTGCGAACCTATTATAGTTAAACAAAATAGCCAGTCATAGGAACTGCCGATAGAAGTGAAAACTTATAACTAATCATTTGATAGCTTACTTTGGAAACTAAACGGGTGTAACCGGAGGGCGTGGCCTGGACATCATGGCATGGGCATCTAGAAACGCGTCAGCATTTCCCATTGGCTGACGCATTTCTAGATGGCCAGTAGCCAATTCCCATGGTCCCGAGTTTACCCGAAGATTTCTTATCGTACCCGAGCGTGACGCTAGAATTCAATTCGCACCCCATGAAAAATCTGTCTAGGCGCGCCAAAAGAAGTTTTCACTTCAAAAAACACATAAAAACATAGTGGAATTGAGAAAGTCTATTAAAATAAGCGTAACGAGTCGGATTTATTCCGAGGAACTTGTAGTTTAGGTAAACTCATTCCACCATTCAAATCTCTGTGGTATAGAAATACGGAACATTGTTGCGCGATCCGTAATCGCACTTAAATCTAAACACCTGTACTTAGTATTTCTCAACGTCTGAATCACATTTACAATATTACGTTATTGTGTTAACGATACAGTAATACATATTGACAAACGCGTACTATCGCGCTACATCTATTTCATTAATTTGGTTTATCTTATCTCAGCGCATTATTTAGTTCGTTTGTTGTTGAGTGGAGCCGAAGGTCCGCGCGGGTGTGAAAACCTTTGCAGCTGCTCAAAGGGTCTAATTACCATTGAAACTCAACAATAGCCATTGATCCATTAGGGAGCGATGAGTAAACTTAGGCCGTGATGTGGAATTAGTTTTATTTTTCGTACAAAGAGTAGGAAAGTAGGCAGTAGTCAGGCAGATGGCACATGCTCCATTGAACATTTCTAAAAAGATTTTTGTATCATGTTCATATTATACTGCACCAGATGGAATATAAACGAGAAGACATGGTCTTTGTCTTCGATTCGAATCGAATTTCGACGACAGAATCGTCGAATTCAAATGTTTAGTACAACATTCAAATATTCCTTCTAGATAAGCGTACTACATATACATATTATTATTATTGATTCTTAACATCAAACAATTTACAGTCAAACGTAAACCTATTTATGTCTTTAAAAAAAAAGTATTATACTATGTTTTCTCTAAATGTGTGTAAAATTTAAATCAAAATTAAGAAAAAAGGAAGTACAAAATACGGCAAATAAATAAGTAAAGTTTGGCGTTGAAAGTTCGTCTACACTTCCACTTGGCGCACACAGTGGTTTATGATACTCCACACTCCATTCATCGATTTGGCGCATGTGCCAAACAAAAAAAATCGTACAGCATCGTAATGCAGTTCGATAACTATTTTATTATCTCCCGATACTACTCAGCCTGTTTAACTTTTGTATTTCCTGCAATCCATTAACTGGCTGCGCTCTCAGATATAATCATAATAAACACCGGACCATGCTCCGACTGGTAAATAATTCTGGGAACCAGAAAAAAACGATCGTGTTCTTAATTCCACAACCAACCAGTAATATAACTTTATAACCGTAGCCGGGGATCCGTCGTATTTTGTCGTTGGGCTTTATTATGGAACTAGAGCATGCCCACACCACTGTATTTCAAAGATTTAATAACATCATCATCCACATCCTTCTTTATCCTAATGCATTATTGTAGGCCTCTCCTTTTGTCATATCACCTTCCTCGGTGCATCTGCAAGATAGGTTACGATATCGTCTTTACTCCGAGTCGAACCTGGACTCGATTGATACGGGACCAAGAAAGATTTACTATTAAGTACGCAAGCCAAAAATCGGTGAAATCTTTTAGTAACATTCAAACCGTTATAGAAATATCACACGAATTCAAAGAGAGTGACAAGATTTAGCTTTAGTAATACGGTTGTTAGACGATAAGTGATACACTGATCTGTGATAAACTTATTGGTTGAAATTTGGACGGTTTAAATTAGGATCTTCTGCATCGGACATGTCAATTTTCACGTGGCTTTGTGGATCTATTACATTCTTATTCTAGATAGACTTTGATTTTCGCAAGATGTCAGGGGCGGCGCGGAATTTGGCTAATTTATTTTTAAATAGGGACCTATTTAATGCAAATCGGCGCAGATGGCCTCTGCTGCCTACCGAACTTTGGGCTATTGGAAAAGGCGCAGGATCCTACTAACTAACCTATAATTGCTAACTATACTTACGCAGATACGTAGAGCATCATGAACTCTAGCTAGAGTGCAAATCATGTAAATTTGATTTGTGCTTAAACTTTCGATTTTCGAGATAGAATGAAGAAAGCAGCATAAAATGAATATAAACCCATGTGACAAAATTGACTTAGACAATCATAAGCTAACTGAAATAATTTTATCAAAACCTCATATTGATTTCTGCCAAGATGGTCTTTGTCTCAGTCGAAGCTCCTTATAAATTAAAAATATACACTAAAACGTAGTATACACAATAGATGTGATACTGCATTTCACGCTAATATTATAAAGGTTAAATATTACGTTTTTTAAATACATAGTTCCCGAACATCTCTCTGCAGTGGGTAAACGAATACGAATTAAATTAAATAGGCGGCGAGTACATCACCTTAAGTCACATATAACGCTATTTGTTATCTTAAAGTTTGTATTCGTTACGTCGGTCGCCGGTTACATCGCAGTGTGCAGTTGGTTATTATTACAAAAAAATATTATATTAACATTAATATGTCAGTATGATTACAACCCGACCTGATATTGGTCTCAGGAAGATTATGCGTCCATTTCATGTAGCCATCTTTAGCTACGGCCCATTCTTTGATCACTGCATTTAATTACGGTATATTAATCTCGTTTCTAACTTTTACCTGGTGATTTACTTCTTGCATTCTAAAGGCCCCGGGGCTACGGCCCGGTGCGTGTCGGCCGTGCCCTTGATAGATTCCAAATGTATCGGCCAGGTACGAAATAGCCTTTTCGCATGTCGATACACAAGTTTTCACGTTCGCGTAATTTAAGAAATTATAGCCCAGTCCGCGGTACTATAAACTCATTAGTCACGTTTACGTCATCGGTGACGATTGTTCTAATCACATACCTACAGAATGTGTAATATGTATCTAGTTTTGTGTTCCCATGTCAGTGTCTCGTCTTGTTATGTCTACATGTCCGTTTAGCTTACAAAACATATATTTCGATTTCGTTAACTGGACTATAAATATTGGAGTATCATCATCATCGTCAGACTATCTTTGTCCACTGCCGGACATAGGCCTCTCCCATGGTTCGCCACTCAGCCCTATCCTCAGCAATACCTACGTCTCCATCCACTGCTATCTTCCTGGGGTATCATATCGACATGTATTTCTTTATTAGTTTAAAAAGTAGCTTTATTCAAGGGTCATGTATGTATATAGATGGATGTTTGTTACTCTTTCATTTAAAAAACTTTTTATCTGGATGAAATTTGATACAAAGATGGGTAAAAGTCTGGAACAATGGAATGTTTAATACGAAAAAATTCGGCGGTACAGTAACGGGAAATACGCGGGTAAAACGGCGGAAGCTACTCATTTTATTAATAAGATTGTAGTTTAAAACAAAATACCAATTATGATATCGCTTGCCATGTATTTTTTAAACAAAGTCGAATCGTAAACAAGGAATCGTAAAATTGGAAGTTGAATATGGTCACCAAATTATAGCTTAGAATCATCTCCATAATACAAGGTTTGATGTTCCTTTGACGTTATATGTAAATGTACATCTATATAAATAAAAGCGAAAGGTCACTCATCAAGGAATCTCAGAAACTACAAATGCTAGGAATCTGAAATTTTGCACGGCAGTCCCTTTTAACACGTAGGCGCTCGCTAAGACGGGGTTTTGCGAAATTCAACCCCTAAGAGGGTGAAACAAGGGATGAGCGGTTGTATGAAAATCCGTGATTTTCAAAGTTATCAAATTTTGTATCTAGACACTTGACACGCAAACGAAGGTTTGTTATATCATTTTCGTAATTTTTAACTGTACGGGGAAATTGGGGTTGAAATAGGGGAAGCATGTCAATTTGAAAGTTCCCAACCGTGGAAGATAAAACCATGAAACTCTGTATATAGACACTCGACTTGAAGCAAACGAATGTTGGTTCTAGCAATTTGTAATTTCGAACTGTACGGGGGTGAAATTGGGGTTGAAATGGGGGATGAATGTCAACATGGAAGATCCCAACCGTTGAAGATAAAATTACGAAACTCTGAATATAGACACTTGATACGAAGCAAACGAATGTTTGTTCTATCAATTTCGTAATTTCGAACTGTACGGGGGTGAAATTGGGATTGAAATGGGGGATGACTGTCAATATAAAATTTCCCAACCGTTGACGATAAAACCACGAAACTCTGAATAAAGACACTTGACACGAAGCAAACGAATATTTGTTCTTATGAATTTTGTAATTTCGAACTGTATAGGTAGGGATGAAATTGGGATTGAAATAGGGGATGAAAGTATATCTGGAAGCTTCCAATCGTTGAAGATAAAACCATGAAACTCTGTATATAGGCACTCGACACGAAGCAAATAAATGTTAGTTCTAGCAATTTTTGAATTTCGAATTGTACGGGGATGAAATTAGGGTTAAAATGGGCGATGAATATCAATATGGAAGTTCCCAATCGTTGAAGATAAAACTATGAAACTCTTTATATAGGCACTGGGCACGAAACCAATAAATGTTTGTTCTAGCAATTTTGTAACTTCGAACTATATGAGGATGAAATTGGAGTTGAAATGGGGGACGAATGTCTCTTAAGCTTTCACACCTAAACAAGTGGAGTTGAAATGGGGGACGAATGTATCTTATGCTTTCACAGCTAAATAACTGAACCGATTTCGATGAAATTGTATGAAATTGTTTTATTATAAGCTGTTTTTAGTAACCGTAAATGTGTCTGGGTATAAAAATAGGTACTGCCTGAGTTACCTTGGTATTTATTTTGCGCGGACGAAGTCGCGGGTAACAGCTAGTACTTTATATTATACACGTCAGATACGTGTTTCACCGTCTACAAGACACGTCCTTCCCTCCTACCTTAGGACATCTCTTTTTCATGTCTACGTTTAAATAGTAAGATTTTACAGCCAGTAGAAAACTTGTGCGTGATCTGTCGTCATAGACTTATTTACTCAGCTACGCAATTTATTCGTACGCCCAAGACTAGGACACTTTCAATTGCTTGTTTCCCGAGTCCTACCTATTCCTCTAACTACGGACGCGAAGGCGTGATTATATATCGCTTTGTTTATTCAGCAGCCATTATGATTACGAAGCGACAGATCGTCGTGAATTTGTCAAGTATTTAAATTAGATTAAGTGAATATAATTTCATTTTCTCGAAAAAAATGCGAATTCTGCCTTAAATTTAAAATATGAATAAGACATCTGGACGACGTATTCGTAGATTTCACAAAAATATGGAGATAAAAGTAAGCAAATTTTAGTTTTTTTGTTGAAATTGCAGAAACCGCTACAACGATTTCGATACAATTTATGTGGGATCACCTCGATCTATATGGGAGTATTTCGAAGTCATGTGAGTAATGCCGTTAACTTAAAAACGGTAAGGGAAAACATCGTGAGGAAATCGACACGTACCCACTAAGAATTTTGAGGTGATGTGTCACCGACACGTACGAGGCTAGTGTGGTGGATTATGGTATCAACTCTCTCCTTGGGAAAGAAGGCCCCGAGTCCCAGCATTGAGAACATTTAGTGAGCAGACTGCCTATGCTATCAAAAAGATACCGATTCACTCTCTAATTGAAGAAGCTCGGACTATATCTAACTAGGTACTACCTAGGCCCTAGGCAGCGACTCGTAAGGGTACGAGTAAGGAACTTGCAACCGCAGAAATTCCTCATACTATCCAGTCGACACCTACATACAAGGCAAGTCACCAACCCTGTACTACTCGCACGGGTTTTTTTACGGTCCAAGATTCCAGTAAGTCATTTTTATATAGGGAGCTGATTACGCACCATAGGATAGATACAGAAACTAATCAAGAGGTTGCCATAGTTTCACATATTCGTGGATAATTATACGTAATCTGATAGATACGACACACTTTATTGAGACATCAATGAAATGAGATAGCAAACGATTTTGATTTACTGAGATAAGGACCTGATCCTTCACGCAGGAGGCGCAGGACCCTACTTAACCTATACTTACTAATTATTATGTAATAATATAAGAAGTGACATCACTCTCTCTTATCCTGGGTATACATCCCAAATAGTGGTTGGCATGGACGTACAAAAAAAGGTTGACGTAGTCTCGCTAAAACAAAAACTGTGTCCATATAGTCGGCCACATAATATGCACGTGTGCGCTGTCACATACAGGCTGACACGCACAAATACACACATCAGTGGGTCATTACACGCGCAAACTAGGGTGCATGTGTGCGTGTCAGCTTATCAGTGACAACGCACACGTGTAAATGTGGCCGACTCTATTGACACAGTTTTTGTTTTAGCGAGACTGCGTCCGACTTTTTTATACGTCCATGGTGGTGGGTAAGTTTTTTTTTATGTTTGCCAGTTTTGACATCCTCAAATGACCTTTACTCTCCCTTCAGAAATCTATGAAGTCAGTCTTCGTACCTGTTACTTGTCAACTTCTATTTACGGTATTTTAAACGGAGATCACACTCTCTCATGCCCCTTACCACAACGGCCTAATACAATAAGTGGAATAATGTAATTTAATAAAATACACTTGTCCAAGAGATCCGATGGTCGCTCTAGTCACAGCGTCTCTCGGATGACGCAACGCCTGACTAATCAAATGAGATAACGAATGCAATTACAATTATTTTATTTATGTCCACAAGACGTCTTTCAAAGAGGAGATCTGTGGATTTTTGTTGTTAGAGGCGTTTGTCGTGATGTTGGTTTGTCAGCTTTTAGCAGTGACAAGGTCTTTGAGGGGCTAATTCTGTTCTCTTGGAGATTCTTAATCTTTAATTCATAATTTTTATAATATTGAGTGACGATATGAGCATTGTAGTAGCAATAGGGCACCGGACTGGGTCAAAAATACACCATCCTAATTAGTCCGTCAGCTAGATCATGGAAAAATATTGGAAACGTATTTTTCGTTTTTCCATAATATTAAAAATCATCAAAGATATAGACCATCAAACTTCGAGAGTGGGGGGTCGCGACGTCACTCATGAGTAAAAATCGTACTCACAAGTGACGTCACACGAAACTTCGAAGCACTGTATCTTCGTCATTTATTGTTTGTGAAACAAAAGCAAAAATACGTGTCCAATATTTTTTGGCAATCTATGTAACTAACAGGCTACTTCGTTTTTTTGAGGATTGTACCCTATTGGACTTCCATAACAGCTACATAGCCTCGCATTTATTTAAACACGACTGCGAATCACTCACTGTTCAGCACTACACTACGCTCATCACCCAGAAATATAAGATTACTAACAGCGCGGTTTTACCCGTGTAGTTCCCGTTAATTTAATTTCCCGGGATAAAATCGTCCTTCCAGATATTATATATCCACGTTCCAAATTTCAGCCCGATCCGATCACACGTTACGACGTGATTGAGCAACAAACATACAAACATTTACATTTATAATATTAGTAGGATTTGTTTCTTTACCGTGTAATTTGTCAGTGACTAACAAAGTTCTATCTTTTAAGGGCTTTGATTTAATTTGGTCTCTACTGGCTCCCGAACTAAAGGCTAGCGTAAGCTGCTGATGATACAAAATTACTTTTATCGAGCGTTAAACTGTTATTAGGGTTCCGTAAAACGTAAAAACGGAACCCTTATAGATTCGTCATGTCTGTCTGTCTGTCTGTCTGTCCGTCCGTATGTCACAGACACTTTTTGCCGAAACTATGAGAACTACACTGTTGAAACTTGGTAAGTAGATGTATTCTGTGAACCGCATTAAGATTTTTACAAAAGTTTAAAAAAAAAACAAAAATTACGGGTGCCCCCCGTACTGAGAACTGAAGCTCAAAAATTTTTTTTTCATCAAACCTACACGTGTGGGGTGTCTATCGATAGGTCTTAAAAAATGATGTTGAGGTTTCTAATATAATTTTTGTCTACACTGAATAACTTGCGCGAGAGACGCTTCCAAAGTGGTAAAATGTGTGTGTCCCCCCCCTCTAACTTCTAAAGTAAGAGAATGAAAAAACTAAAAAAAAAATATGATATACATTACCATGAAAACTACCAACGAAAATTAGTTTGAACTCGATCTGATGAGTAGTTTTTTTTTAGTACGTCATAAATACACTATTATTAAAACTTCGATCAAAGTTACAACGAACTACAAGAACTATGTGTACTATGTATATTATGTTACTTGCTGGAACGGAACCCTTCATGGGCGAGTCCAACTCGCACTTGGCTACTTTATTTTTATCCTAATCCTACCTAAGTGCCTTGTTACAATTACGGTAATCTAGCTACATTTATATATAAAAATCAATGCCACTTTTCGTTGTAAGTGAACTCCTCCTAAATGGCTGGACCGATTTGAATGATTTTTTTTTTTGCATACGTTTGGGTAGTGCCCTGGATGGTTTAGATTCACAAATCAGCCCGGCAGATGGCGCTGCAATTGGTATCTAGGTTATTATCCGAGCGAAGCTGGAATGGGCCGCTAGTATTTTATAAATTAGTTTTTAGCTTCATCATATCAATGGCGAGCTGTGGAGTAACGCGGCCAGCATTGTGGGATTTTCCAGATGCTTTGCTGTGACTCAAGCTTCCGCTTGTGTGTCCGCTGCTTGCTGTGCTTCCGTAGGCTCAGTGAGAGTACTTTGAGTAAATAATTGAATAAATATTTCCATTATTTATAACATTTTTATTCGCAAAAAAATGGTACAGAGGCTCCAAAATATGAAATCAACTTATAGTCAACCTTTCGGTATGCAATTTTTTTGAAAATATACTGGGAAAATATTTTACTTCAAAGTATTACCACAGAATAAATATTAGAACAAAAGCCTCACTTACCGAAAACAATTAAATAAATAGCGACACTTGCTGGGACACAACAAAGTTCAATTCAGCTAGCATTAGCGCTCAATATCTGTCGCGATTTTCAACTATCTCTTCTAACCCGTAACTCTGTCCCTGTCTCGCGCGGAGGGTTGTCGACATATCTAATAGCAATATGCGCGGGAAACGTGTTGCGCGAGCGCTCAGCCGTGCGTCCAATAACCGACTGTCACTTGTTTCCTGGAAGGAACGGTCTAGCGGTAGGCTAAAACCGCGCGACCTTTAGCGAGTGAGGATGCGCTGGTATTACTTACCTTAATATTTATTATATCTGACTATTATTATACATACATTTTATTGCATACTAGAAGGGCCCGCGGTTTTATCCGGCGTAATTCTCGTTTTCACAATATAACCACTCGTAATTTAAAGTAGCATGCGCTAATCTTATGGTCCAAATTTCAACCCGATCCGTTTAGCTGTTTCGACGTGATTGAGCGATAAACATCCAAATTCTCACATTTATATCATACTAGCAGCGCTCCGCTGTTTCCTTTCGGCCGTTTCGACGTGACTGAGCAACGAACATCCAAAGTTTTTATTTATAAGACGAGACGAGACGAACTTTTTAGCATTCCATGGATTCACCGTGCGGGTCCATCGTGTGGCAGAGAGAGAAATCTCGAGTAGACCCCAAGACTTGTGACTCGGGCGTAGATTTAAAAGGGGCCCTTAGTGACGTACGTCAACACTCACCTTCACTACTCTTATTTATCTCCCTGCCCAGCCAAATCCGATATGATCCTACTAGTGCCAGCTTTAGATACTCGTTCTAGTATAGAACTTAGTGCACTTCTGGACAAGCCAAGGTCTTTCAGCAGGTTATAGAGAGATTTTGCTGGTATACCTCTCGCTCCTACTTCTACAGCGTTTAAATTAACTACATAGCCATTTTTTGTTAATTCGTTTTGAAGGTCGTAATACTCATTTTGTTTCATCGCGTGGTCTTTAGGTATATTAGTTTCCCATGGTACGGTAAGTTCTACAAGGACTATGCGTTTCGTAGCTCTAGAAAAAAGGAAAACGTCCGGCCTGGATGACGAAACACCCACATCCTCTGGGATTTTATAGTGCTTTTCATACATGTCCATTAAAATAGTCCAATCAGGTGCTGAACCTAGGATTGAGTAAGGCTTGTTCTTGAAGTTTGAAGTTGAGCCCTCTTTTATAAAGTTAATTTGTCTTTTGTTTGTCGTCAATCCTTTTTGGGCTCTAGCTAATGAAAGGCTACGTATGATTTCAAGTACTCTGTCATGGCGCTGTGAGTAATGACCCTTATGAAGGAGCTCCTTGCATTCCACCAATATGTGCCTTCCTGTACTTAAATACTTAATAAGTTGGAAATAAGCGTATCAATACGGATCAAAACAACATGTTTTGCAAAATGTATAAAGGTGTCTCTTCATGGTCTTATTACACACCTTTCATTGGAATTGAAGTTTAATTGTATTACCTTGACAATTTTATACGTCCATGAACAAAATAATGTAAATTTTCCTACTACATATTCTAGGTATAAACATGCCCAGGCCACGTCATAGCTGAAGATCAAGCAAACGTAAACTTATTTTGTACATCAAAACCTTGTTTAGTTAGATCATTTATCTGCTAAACAAGTACTTAATTGGTAATCAATCTTCTTTAATGTTATTATTAGGTCATAGGGAACTACGCCAAACATCGGGAATCATCGGCCAAAGAGGCTCATGACGGAATACGGTTCAGTAGTTTTATTTTTTACTTTTTACCCGACTGAAAGAAGGGTTATGATTTTCGCGCGTATCTTGTATGTTTGTAAATTTCTTTATTCCCACGTACCTTCCAAACGGTTGGATGGATTTTGACAATTTAGATATCGTTAGATTCCTCTCAATCGCCCAAGTATCATTAGATAGCATATAGGTATATACTCAAGTATATGTACTTAAGTATAATATAATGTTTCTGCCTGTTGATTTTTACAGTCGGGTTTTTTAAATTAAAGTTATTTAAGTTACACTTCTTTTGGAACGAATTAGAAAAAAAGATGAGAGTAAATTTTTACGATACGCGCACACTGTCACGAAATACCGACACCCTGAAATTAACTAGTCAACATATTGGTAAACATTGTAACAGTGTAGAGTGACGAGCCGAGCATGACGTGTGCCTGATGGTAAGCAACATGCCTGCCACATAACAGCACAGTTAAACGCAGCTATTAGAACATGAAGAGTCCAAATCATTACCTAACATTGCACTGAGCTCGTCACCCAGAGGTATATTATAAGACGTTTATCTCTAAGATGCTTTTTAATTTCACTGGAAACATTGCCCTTCAAATCAGAACTCAGTAATGTTTGCACATTGCTGATTGGCATTAGACGGACTCTGCAAAGAGTTTTACCACTACAATAAATACACACACACTTTTTTATAAGAGATGTAAGAAAATTATTGTTTCTTTTTCCTTATTTCTCTCTGCCAGGTAAATAAAATAAATATAAGCTACAGATTCCCACATCCAGCTGTTTGCCAAACCACAGAAAGACTAAATATAACTATACAATTTAATAGATATCAAATCACTGAGGTTTTTATATCTGAATCATACTTAATTTATTATACACAAACAGGCCAAAATACAAAGCCTCATGCAAACGGATGAGTCAGGTGTTCCTTTGTTTGAGACATTCTGTACAAATTCAGGTTTGTATTGACTGATAAAATGCTTTATTATTGTCAGGAATGTACTGGTTAAAAGCAGTCCTAATGTATTTTGCTGTGCTGTTATCAATGTGCAAATGTGTTCGTTCCGTTCTGATGAGGCTATGAAATGTGTATTTTTGTTTTTTTTAAGATTGTATTGTGTCATGTTTTTACTAATATTGTAAAAAGAAAATGCTTTATTTGATGTTTGAGTAATCTCTAGAACCACTGCAGTGACTAAAAATCTTTCACAATTTGAACACACACTATTCCGCAATCTTTTAAGTTATCTTTTTAAATACAAAAACCACAAAGTTATGACTGTGTCTACCAGTCAAAAGTACTGTTTGGAATTTTGGAAGTTTCGACAGGATAGTTGAAAATCAACCCAGACAACGTTGGAAGAAGTTGATTTATAACATAATATCTATATTTGTTGATTTGGTATTGGCATTACTACTCTATTTAGAAAAGTTTTTTTTTATATCATAGAGTGACGAGACGAGCAGCACATGTGCCTGATGGTAAGCAACATGCCTGCCACATAACAGCACAGTGACACGCAGCTATTGGAACATGAAGAGTCCAAATCATTACCTAGCACTGCACTGCGCTCATCACCCAGAGATCTAAGATAATATGTCTCTAACCTTCAATTTCTCTAGAAACATTCCCCTTCAAATTGGAACACAGTAATGTCTGCACATTACTGCTTGGCGTTAGAATAACTGGCAAAGATGTGGCACTTCTCCAGGCGGACTCTGCTAAGAGTCCTACCACTACAAAATCTACAGGAATAGTTGGAATGATTAAAGACAATTGTCATTTTGAAGAAAATCAATAGTTCTCGTGCAAACTATAGCAGCCCAAATACCAGAATCTAATTTCCAACCTCATGCCTATCCTACTAATATTATAATCCTACTTCCTACTAATATTATAAATGTCAATGTATGGATGTTTGGATATTTGGATGTCTGTTGCTCAATCACATCCTAATCCTAACGTATGAACGGATCGGGCTGAAATTTGGAACACAGATAGATTACAGTCTGGAAGAACACATAGGCTACTTTTTATCCCGGAAAAACAACGGGAACAGTAACTACGCGGGTAACACCGCGGGGCGCTGTTAGTAAAATATATGATACTTTAAATTTTAATTACATAAATGGGTTGTTTATAATGTTTCAATGTTGATGAAATATGATGTACTTGAAACCTAAAATGCTAATAGTTTGATGGCCCAGATAAGGTCCAGACTAGAATTGTGGTACACAAGTATGCTTTTAGGTAAATTTCCCACTACTATAAATAAAGGTAGACCTATTATGATGTTATTGGTGAACTTTCAATAGGTCATGAACTATACTTGGGTATTCTACAGGCTGAATTGAATCACTTAACCATAGTGTAAGTACTTACTTATTATTAAGAATTTTATTGAGGTCATAATAATAATGTAGCTATATTAATAACATATTTTTGGTTAAATATGTAGGTCACATGAATTATTTTAATATCTATATTATGTTTGAATGAATTGCAAATCTTTGTTGAGCTGGTAGTGTTTTAACCCTCAACATCAAAAGAGGGGTGTTATAAGTTGACATGTCCATCTGTGGCATAGATTCAAATGTGGACAGCAATGATGTTGAGCTGATGATAATGATTTTATTGATCTCGTCTATATATAAGTACTTATCTGTATCTACAGACAACTACTGACAAATCAAATGTTTTATATTTACAGAAACAACAAATTATACGAAAAATAAATTAGATACCTATTATTATAAAACTCTATGACTTGTGTATTACATATTATGTACCTAATCTATTGTGAAACAAAGAATTAACATTTTGGTGTAAGAATTGTTCTTGAAACATTCATTTCAAAATATGTATAAATTTCATTACCTGACTGAAATATCTATTTCTATTGATATAATTTATTTGAGTGATCAAAATCTAGGATGAATAGAATATCTACAATAGAAGAAATTCTCAAATTCAACCCAAATCTCAATCCACTTCTATTGGAGTTAAAATGCTTTTTATTAATTAAGTTTACCACAAACAACCCAAACAATAGCTATAATATTATATAAATGCATAAGTTTGAATGTATGTTGTAATCAATTGTTATTCTCTCAAACAAAAACTACTGAAGTAATCTGGATGAAATTTGGTACATAGATAGATAATAGTAAGGAATAACACATATTATGGTACTTTTTATCCCAATAATATAATGGGACTGGGAACTACATGATGCTACTAGTCGCTAATACAACTGCAATAATCAACTTGTTAATAAGTGATGTTTCTGTTGAAAATACAGTTTTAAGAAGACTAGAGGAGTTACTTTATTATACTCTCGACGTTGAAAAGACCCAACTCAAAGCTAAAAGTAGGCAAATTCGGGATGTGTTTTAGTTTGAAAAATAATCTTCAATATAGAATTATACACATTTTGAATGTATTCTGAACATTATAGCTGAACACAATGTGTGCTCACTGAAGCTTCAAATACAGTGATGTGAATGACATATTCAGACTTGTTTTTAATGACAATGATAAAATTCACCCACCTACATAGTAGCAGATAATATTTAACTTTCTTATGTACTTCTTTACACAAGTTATCAATATTTACTTCGAAATCAATTGTTACTTTTGGCAGGAAACAATTCCCATACAATTAATATTGGAAAACAGCATCCTACTAATATAATAAATGCATTCGGATTATGAACATTCGGATTTAGTTGCTCAATCAAGTTGTAAGAACTGAACGGATCAGTCTAAAAAGTAGTACATAGACAGATAATAGTCCCAAATAACATATTATAGACTACTTTTTATTGTGGCAAAATAACAGGAACAGAATGTGTAAAACCATGGTGCTCGCAGCATTATCTAAAATGAGTTTATCAGATGTTTATTATAGTAGGCCAATTTTAATTGTAACCATTTTTTTATTTGACATTTGGCCTCAGATAGCCTCTCCTGTCTATTGAACTTTAAACTTACGTAAAAGCTGGAGAACACCGATAAACTGAAGGGTTCTAGATAATTTTTAAAAAGGGGGCCATATTTTGTTGACATCCATGTATGACATTGTTATACCATAATATCCACATGTATTATTAGTCTTACATATGTCACTATGGTAGTCAAAAGGTTAAAGGCAGTATCTCAACAATATAACAATTTAATTTGTTTATCCTCGATACAGCTTGCATCGTCAGGAGGTTCCTCACTATGCAGCCCTAACCACCGGTAGCTTGGTCCCTGCCCTGCTGACGGCGGCAAACTAGGTTTAGGTTTTTATTATATTTTTATGTTGTTTTACATATAAATATTGTAAAAATGTAAACCTAAGATATTGTATTCAAATGAGTGAATTTAAACTACTTAACCAACTATGTTTAACTTAGTATTAAGTGTAATTGGCATTGTAGCCGTAATTATTATTAGACAACTAGCGGCCCGTTCCGGCTTCGCTCGGATTTCGTCATGTAAGGACTATTAATCGAAAAAAAAACTATCCTATCTCTCAAGTTGGACCAGACTGCTCACGGTGTGCCAAATTAATTTAAAATCGGTTAAGTAGTTTAGGAATCCATCGCAGACAAACATCGTGACAGGAGATTTATATATATTAAGATAAATAAATAAGAGTATTCTACAGTCACTCCATTAGAAAACACTAGAAAAACATTTGAAATGTTAATATAATAAATGGTTTCTCACTAAACCAGTAAATCCCAACTGAAACATTACTCATACAACCTTGACATCGAAACTTAAGAGGAACCAAAAACACAGAGATAAGCACCAAAAACATTCTAAAATATTCTTCACAATTGTCAATGTTTTTCCTTGTATTTGGTTTCGCAACAAAGGATTCCACAGAATATGTATGGCTGCCTAACTAACGTCTATGTATGTAAATAGTTCTATTATATTGTAATTATATGTTACATCATTCTACAATGTACTTTTATAAGATTCTGTTTAGTTGTCTATTATAAATCACATTAAAAACTTTATTTGCTCATTATCAACAGCAGCATACAGATATTTACAGAAAAATGGCCATCATAGCTTTTTTTACAAATAGAAAAAATGGCAAAATTTAAATTACAACGGATCTCCGTGTGGAAAAGTGGTCACAGCTAAACGATGGATGTTTGTAGCACCTAAGACATTGTCTGACTCGGATTTGAGTCTTAGGAACTCTTGTTCACCTTTCTATTTAAAAATTTGAGATATTTACTCAATTTTATATGATGTGTGCTGCTTGTTCATTGACTAAGAATGATGCAAACACTGCAAAGCATTAAGTACAACATGACATTAACTAAGTGGTACATGGTAATTAACATTACAGAGCTTTGATCTACTTTAATGGACTGCAAATCACATTCAATTAAGGATGTGATTAATTCAGTTATGTCATCATGTTTCTAAAAGTGTGGTTTTTGTTTGTTTTTGTTACAAATGTTGAGTACTCACCAACTGGAATTCTCTCCGCCTGTCGTAGGCTCGTTTGATGGCTCGGTCGAGCCACAGCGAGTGTATGTGCGGCGCATAGTGCATGAAGAGGCGGCTGTCGAGCGCCGCGCTGTTGAAGTGCAGCGCCTGTTGTCCCACGTCCAAATTCCGCGGGTTCTCCCACGGTATCGCTAGCTTATCACGAGCGTCCACTAACACTTGTATACCCTTCACGATGTTCTGGTATATCACATGCTGGTATTCGCGCACCAGTTCCGGCTCAAACTTCACTTTGTGTATTATCCTCATCTGCTTCAGGAATGTTGACTTTCCGCTTTCACCCGCGCCGAGCAGCAATAGTTTAACCTGCCGCCGCAACGTCTGCCGATCCTTCTCGAGGATCCGATCGATCTCCTTGCTACGGGACCGCTGTTCGATCTCCTCCGGCGACAGCTTCAGGCGCAGCCAGCACGTCAGTGCTTCGGTACAACAGGTACATGACCACAAATCGTTGGCCATTTTGCATGATTATCGACGCCCATAGAAAAGAAAGAAACCAAGTAATTGATATCACGCAGTATTTATATGGTTCATCCTGCAAACACTTTCACAATGGCACTACGCACGGACTGATAAACGATAATACATAATAAATTGAACCCAAGATCCGGAATTTAGAAATACACACGCATTCTCTACCCCTCCCAAAAACTCATTGAGAAATAAAAATCCACAGATAAGTAATTCAATGTATTGAAAGGAGTTCAACGACTCTTTGACACAGGAATGAATCTATCTCCAAATATGTTCATTCAATCTTTCATATTTGTGCACAAAGCTTTATTCCTTAACTGATTTAAAAAGCCAGGAAGAAAAAACACCGCTAAAAACATTCTAAAAGATCGCTTTTTATTTCATTCTCCTACATATTTATTCGCCATGTTTGTGTCTTTAGATTTCAGTGTTAGTGGTGTTTTGTGTATGCGTTCAGCGTTCACCTTTAAAATAATAAAAGCATGTGCATCCACAATGCAAACAGCATTGGCAAACAGATTTTGACTGCGATATTGCTCAATACACGAGAAAAAAAAAGAAATTAGTCAGCTGTGAAAATGATCAATTTGACGTCATCACAAGAATTGTCATTCTAAAAAGGAATTCGGCGCAATCAACACGATTTGCACGTGTTTTTCAAAATATTTTTATCTCAATTTCCGTCAATTTAGAGTAATATTACGGTTTTAAGTGCGCGGTTTGTTACTTTACTAAATTGTGTTTCTATTCGGTTCGGTTACGACATATTAACCATGTAAAAAGTTACTTTGGAACTATGTCCAAAGAAGGTTATAGTCCTGAAAAGAAAGAAGGGGATAATAAAGTTGTTCTCGAGAGATTACAGACTTATTTAAAAGATAAGAGAAGTTCCGAGGCTACCGACTCGGGTGTCGGTTATTCCAAGCCGAGTACCAGCTTCGAGCAGGCGCCTCACTCAGTTCAAGCGCTCGAAGACTCCAGTAATATCCTAAGAGAAGTTCTCAACCATAAGAAGGCCGAACTGCTCCGGCAACCAGAAATCGTAGAATATCTGAAGACAATATCCTCGGATCTGAAGAAATAAAGATGGCAGTCGCCGCTCAGAAAAATGTGGCTGTTGCCTTGATGCAGAAGACTTTGCAGCGGCAACAGCAACTAGCCCGGCTTAAGTTAAAGATCTCCCCGAAGCAAGTCGAAACTGTGATGGTGAATTATGTCCAGAAGGGAATCAATGCACCCTATGTCGAACTTCTAAAAATTTTGCGTAGCTATCCGTTGAACGATGATAACTTTAAAAATGTTATTGAGGATTGTCTTAACTGTGTGATGTTGTTAGGTAAAAATTTAAAACCGTTTGTTGATGCTGTGTGTGACTTGGACTGGTTGTCCCGAGGTGAAGAGTTGATGGACTTATATGGGAGGTTCCTGCTGAACTTAGTGACTGCACATACATACCACTCCACAAAAGTTCTAGCATGTTTAGTTAAAGCTTTCAAAGGTTGGTATCATCTTAATAATGTGTTGAAATAATTGTTGTGAAATATTTGTTTGGGTGCATGTTGCGCAATATTTTTTAATACTTTGTTATAAATTGCATCAATAGTATAGTAATGAGGAGGATAGCTTTTTAAAAGAGAGGCGTACAGCCAGTTGTGAGATAGAAAAGGGATGATGGTACATTATTGCATAATAGATGTAAACAAACATACAATTTAAAAAAAAAAGGAAAACAAAATGTTGAGCAAGTGAGATTTATTATTTTGTTTATGCAACTCACATAAATGATATAAAATTTATCAAATATTTTGAAAAAATAAAGCAGGTACTTACAACTGCTAAATAATAATTGTTGGAAAAAAAATGATAAATGGCTTAGGATAGATATCTAAAATATTAAATTTGCCTATTTCCAGAGGATGGCGATCACTGGGAAGGGAGTCCTGATGCAGAAGTAGTCACCAAATGGTCCAACATTCACACCATTATTGCACAAATTGTAGCCACCATGCCTATGTAAGTACCACTACAAAAACATACAGTTTAAATATATTTTACTAACTACCGAAGTAAAACCAAATTGATAAAACCAAATCACAATGAAAACTACATCATAGTCCTAACTTCATGGATTATTTGCTTGTGAAATGTTTAGTGTAATCTGGTCTAAGTTTCAACAACATTTGTTTATTTGTGGATTGAATATCTCTCATTCCTAATTAAAAATAAATAAATAATATACTGGAAGATATTATTTATTTATTTATAAGAATATCTAGTCTCGAAGTAAGGAAAGCTAGTGATATGGAATAACTGATACATATTTCATAAAATGATAATGGGTCTGCATCACAAATCTAGTGGAGACAGTGTTCTTATTGTCAGTATGAGCATGTCAGATTGGTATGTCATTGTTTATGGCAAGTACTAGTTGAACAAAAGTAAGAAGCCTCAACGAGACACAAGACACTGGCGAAGTGGTCGTGCCGCATACAAAAGCCAAAGATAAAAGAAGTTGAAGGAACAAAAGTACATTTAATTAGTACTTATGTCTAAGACTAGTGTCCTAGTACCTGGAATCACAATGCAATTGGATTGATCTTGACACATAATTTATTGTATCCTTTCAGAATGACATAGATCAGGATTGTTATTGTGTGCCAGAATCATTACTACTCCGTTGGGAATCAGCACCCAGATTGCTTGTGGTGAACGCTTAATACATTCTTCCAGTGCATCTCCTCAAAAAGAACTACAAATTTCTGTACTGCAGTTCTAGAGTTGACGGTGCTGACAAACCAAATTCTGAGTCCTTGTGATGATGCAGATTATGGGGAATCTGACAATTCTGATTGTTTATTTTGTAACAACTATCTCATGAATCTGTCAGATTTCTAGATGTTCCCATTACCTGATATCAAACTTGACAAAATCTGACAGCTTTATTGGTTAAGTAATGCCACAAAAGGAATTAATTAAAGAATTACACAAGCATTTTGATTACCTATTAATAACTTAAAGGTCCTTACACAATATTAAGCAGACATTATGTCTGTGACCTACAAAAGTTATAATTGACTGGTGTCTGACAGGTTTTTCTGTCAATCTCCTTCATTTTAGGAGGCCAAGCTGATGACAATGAAACGTAAATTGTCATAAGACTGGGAGGGGATTTTACAGACTTGAGAACTTTGTGAGATGTCACGGCAAGATTAAAAGTGGGAAAGAGTGCTACAAAAACATTTGTGGCACAATGGTAAGAATGAATCTAATGTCATCAATATCTATCTATAGATTAAGTTAAAACATGGTGGCACCACTACTAGAGAATGATTGAGCTGATAGACTTCAATCACGCTAGTATACAAGTCTATGGAAATAAAGATTTAAGTGTGACTACAAGTTTGTCTCTGTGTTATCTTAACCTTGGAATTACTACAACTCTTTAGTATTTGGAGATCTATTTATTTTGATAAGCTTGTCATGTCGACATACCTTGATAGATCTGCAAGTGTGAAGCGTTGTAATACCCGGTTTACATTATTCCAGTCCAGCGATTGAATCCAGCGCTGGATTGCTTACTGGAATAGTGTAAACCGGTACTGGAATGCTTTGGCACTGGATTGATGCTTTCCAGTGCCGGTTTCCATTATTCCAGTAAGCAATCCAGCGCTGGATTTGGTCGCTGGACTGGAATAATGTAAACGGGGTATAAAGGTTCCAAGAATCATGTAATACAAGAGGCATTTTTTCATAGGATCTGGAGTCTAGTTTAATTTTACAGAATGGGCAACGTTCATGTCGATGACATTTGGAAAAACTGAATACACAATCAATCTGGAGTCACAGCTTCTACAGAATTTGTAGGGTGGACAAGGGTAAGGACATTCCTCAGTATTAATTTCGAGATTTAGTACCTCGTCACTAAACCTGAAAAAATAAATGATGGGAAAAATATGAATAGTAGTCACTCATATGTTACTCTAAAACCTAAAATATTATTAGGTGTTAGTGTATGGTTACTGCAAAACTTTTTGAGCCCACAAGAAAGGCAAATTTAAACATTTGTCTCATCTAAGTATACCAATAGCCAACAGGTGTGATGCTATGTGGTATGGTGGTCTGGTGTTTCACAAACACTAAGTAAAAGTCTCAGAGAGTGACACTGAGTGTACCGAGTGTCTGTGAAACAACTAAATAAATGTGTGTCCTCTGCCACCAACTTATTTATAAGAGGTCATTGAGTTTTGCATGAGTCTATACCTATGGTACTCATGACAGTTAGATTACGAGAAAAATGTGCTAAAATGTGACAAGTTGTTTGCGTACATAATGGAAAGTACAATAGCACTTGTGGCATGCTATTCTTAACCTTGATATATTTAGCAATGTGTTCAATTTGGCAGGATATTATATGATATTTTGAAGTCTCACACTCCAAATTGGGAATGCTTTTTGTGGAATACAAACCACAAATGTATCTTACAAAATTATCATAATATAAGTGTCTGATCTGCCTTAGAGGTAATGGAATGGTATCAAGCTGCTAGATTAATAAGAGTCCAATTGGTCGCTGACTGATGGAGCATCCCAGTTCTGATGGAAAGGTCAAGTGCCGTAGCTTGGTCAAGGTCATGCAAGCTTCAGTGCCTATCCCACGGAAGAAAACATTTTTACTCAGATAAGAAAACATGTCTTGGGTTTGTTGATCCAAGCTAAGCCATTTTTTTTAGTCTAGTAACTTCGCAGAAGCTACAAAGATATGCTAGCATCTTCAAAAACCTTCAGTCTTGACTGTCAGTCATCAATAAGTTGCCTCCAGGACAACACTTCATACTAAGAGATGAAGACAGTGGGCTGGTGTATCAGATTACTCAAATGGAGTCCACCATCCTACAGAAAATCTGAGTCATCAATACAAACCAATATATAAGTACATCATTATGATACTTACTTTAAACATCATAGATTCCTCCATAGACTCTGTGAGGCCTGATCATTTCCCACAGGTATAGCCAGGAAATGGATTCATTGCCAGACAGACAAGGAATCAGCAATCTGTCAACAATAATCCAACAAAGTTTTTACCATTTTGCTCATTGGATCAAAAATATGACCTGTATATTATGTCTAGACCTTTAGTCTGGTACTATACTTTGACTATGTTAGTAAAAGTATGGTAGAACCCATACATACTCTTCTGTCAATATACACTGTAATATTGGAAATTTATAAAAAATACTAGCAGACTTTGCTCGGATATTGTCAAATAAAGACCATTAATCGAAATTAAAACTATCCTATCATTGAAGTTGATGAAACTGCACACGGTGTCCAAATTTGATTAAAATCGGGTTTGGAGTCTATCGTAGATAAACGTGATGAGTAATTTATATATTATTAAATTATTATATTAAGATCATAAATTTTAACTCATAAATATTGTTAATTCACCAGGACCAGTGATCTCCTGATGGCAATAGTAGTAGAACAGTTCCCATACTACAAGTCCGGAAGCTACGTGAACCGAGCGTACATTCACAACCTCATCTGGATGAGCAGATACCTTCCCGCCCTGAGAGAACAGCTCATGATGGCCATTATCAACAGGTAAGACACATTTAGACCAGTAAAAATAGAATTGAACTTTGAACAAAATTTCCGGTCTAAGAGATTCCTATTTTTTGGAACGAAGTTCCTTATCGCGTGTTATGAAAGGGAGCTAGACGGAAAAAAATCTCACGAAAAAGTTGTAACGTTTCGTGCCTATGGCGTGATAGAATTAGAATACGATAACAAATTTCACCCATGTCAGCAGTGACCGATTGGTGCAATTAGTAAGTAAGGGGTCACCTATGAAGATAGGTGCCCCCGGTTCGAATCCCGGTAGTTACCGCTATACTGTTTTTGTTCTTTTTTTCTCTCAACACTCTTTTTTTTGTTCTTTTTTTTCCTGAGAATAATAGTTTTTATAGAGGATCCCTCTTATCAACGCATTTAATTTAAATGTAAGTATTTTCTAACAAACAATAACGAAAAAAAAAATCTATTGGCGATTTATCACTACAAACTGACTCTTGCGCTTAAAAATAGATGGCGTTGCACAACTAACCCTATGAGTATTTGGTTAGAGGCTAGACCAACACTAATTTACGACCACTGCCCGAATCGACTTGCACATCAAAGTTCCTATAATTACCAATAGGTGGCGCAGAACTCAAAATTAAATTTAGCTGTGAATTGTATCCTACTCTAGTGTCATAGAAAATCTGGAGAGGTCACTACCGGTACGATAATTTTGTTCTTTTTTTCCTGAGAATTTATGTAAAGTAATTTTTTTAAATTTTGGATCACTTACTGAGCATAAAATCGCAAAGTACTGACAGACCCATGTGGAGTTTAAACCACAATCTTGAAAAAAATATTTTGGCCCAATATCTCTGAAACTAGGCTCACAAGTAATAAGATATTTGTAGATAATAAAATTTCGCATCTTTTGTTTTCAGTAAACTTTTTTGTAAAACATCCTGTTTACGATTTGTGGCCCATTTAATAAACCGGATTTTCTATCGTAACCATAAATCGTAAAGGGTAAGCTTCACAAAAAAAATGGTTGTCTGTAAAGTCGGTTTACTGACGATAGTTGAACGTGACAACATCTTAAGAAAATACTGATGGAATTTGTGTTAAGCACCATCTAGGTAAAACATTCTGAAGCTTTTTGAAAAGCTGTTCAAAGCGCCATCTCTGGGTACATCATTGTACTAGCACAAGTTCTTAACTTCATATCGTCGCTTTTCTAAAACATGGACAGACTCCTTGAACGTAATACACATTTCACTCACTAGATGGTGCGAAAAGTAATAAGGCGAGGTAACACGGTAACGTTACATGATGTCATGTTTTGCGGGCGTGCAGCCGGCTTCATCGAATTATAAGACGTTATCACGTCAAAAACTCTTATTGTGGGTATCAAATAAAAGGGAACGAAGAATATTGGGAAACAAAATAAATACTAAAAACTTGAAAATTATTTAACTTTTTCTATACCTAAGTTGTGTCATGGGTAACTCGACATCTTAAATGTTGTTCCGTACCTGTATTTTCTATTCTCATTTTCCAGGATGATAATAATGGATGTGAATATCGTGGAGCAGCAGAAAACGCAGGCAGTTGATGTCCAGTTCGAGATGGACGTGGAAGATAATGATGAAGTGGCTGATGCCCTGGACTACACCATGCTAGAGGTGCTCAAGTGGTTGGAGGATGAACGGGAGCCCATCCTTAGTATCATGTGTACCGTGTTTGAAAGGCTTGTGCTGCCTACTTATGGGATTAGGTATGATTTCCAATATATTTAGTCATATTATGTATTTTAAATTATTTGTATTTTTTTTTGTAGATTTACACTTGACTGCCATCTCATCTGATGTTAAGCGACGATGCGGTCTACGACCGAGTGTGCTTACCTAGAAGAAACCGATTCACTCACGATTTGAAGACACCAAGATTATAACCATTGTGTCTGGGTGTTTCTATGTATTATAAGTATGTATTTAAAACTATATAAGTATTATATCAGCTATCTGGCCGCCATCGTACAAGCTTTGCTTAGTTTGGAGTCAGATGGTGTTGTGTGTGAATTGTCCACCAATATTTATTTATTTATTATTTATTGTGAAAACTCCACTCTGGCAACTAGTTTTTGTATGGTATCATACTATCATATAAAATATAAAGTGTAATTTAATTGATATTGGTGAATTCTAGAAAGTTCTACTTTTTGTATTAAACCTTGTAAAGCCCTTCTCACCAGAACACAGTAATGTATGCACATTGCTGCTTGGCATTAGGATAACTGGTAAAGGTTTGGTAAACATTGTTTTAAGCCATGGCAGTTGTTCGCTGTACTAGAATTACATTATGGGATATTTACTGAGGATAAATATAGTAGAGCAATTCTTGCATCAGTTTACCCTTGAATATGGTACGTGAAACTGCATCGAAATACAGGGAACTCGCTCTACCCATGGCGAATATCCTGCAATTGAAAATACATATAAATACTAGCGGCCCGCTCCGGCTTCACTCGAATAATAACCTAAATATCAACTGCAGCGCCATCTGCCGGGCCGATTTGTGAATCTAAACCTTCCAGGGCCCTACCCAAACGTATACAAAAAAAAACATTCAAATCGGTCTAGCCGTTTAGGAGGAGTTCAATAACAACGTAAAGTGGCATTGATTTTTATATACATATAAGTATACAGAGTTCACATAAGGAAGTATCACAAGCTTACACTTGTGTAAAGAATCCTATCACTTCTAAATCACATTGCGTATAGTTCATATAGCTTAACAATCACATCAATGTAATGGAACCCATAGATATATTTTGATTAATTACGGTACCCAGAAAAGGAAAGTGAGATAAGATTTTATCAAAATATTGCTGACTCTATGTCAAGGTTGCGATGTAGACTCTTATCAGGTAGTTTATTATGAAGCCTAAGTACTTATCTTATGAACGAAATTATGGTGATTCACGATTACGTGAACCATTTTGCCTTCGAAAATCGGTTGCAACTCGTAACTTTTGCCTCATGCACGACAACTTTGCTATAGAGCATTACTTGATCAAATGTAGTTTACTATTCTATAAAGGACATACAGACAAACAATCATTTTTATAATATAGACTAGCTGACAGTGCAACGTTATTCAGCCATTGTACATAGATAAATAATCAACCAAATTAAATGTCAAAGTGATACAACAGGACGTCTACTCTAATTCAACGAAAACGTAATTTCTAAATAAACTCGCGATTTTCCAACACCGATTCTACTTCGATCCGTCGTTTTGTCCGTTTAAATGTTCTAAGCCTACTCTAATTAGAGTATGCTTAGAACATTTAAACATCAAACAATGTTGTATCGGACAAAACGAAATAGAACGAGAGAAGGAAAGTCGCGAGTTTTTATTCGAAATTTCGTTTTCGTAGAAACAGAGTAGACGTCCTGATCATGCAAATGACCTCAATGAATGATGGCTAAATTATTTGAATATTTTGCATACAAACATTATCGAATTGCGAAAAAAAATAATTAAGCATGAGCCTCTAGTAATAATAGTAAGTAATTCTATGTTCCAGACACGTCCAATTCCTGCTGCTATACACGATCTCGATAAGTCAGAAGTGCGCGGACCGAGCCCTGGACGACCTGTGGACGGTGGCGGCCGGCCTTCAGGGCTCCGGACCGGCGGCCCTGGCCACGAGGCGAACCGCGGCGAGCCATCTAGCTGGTAATTATTTGAAGTAGAAACTTCTTTCGGCGCGCCACAGACTGATTTTTCTTGGGCTGTAAATTGAATTCTAGCGTCATGCTTGCGAATGATTAGAAATATTTGGGTAAGCTCGGGACCATGGCCATTGGCCATCTAGAAATGCGTCAGCACTTCCCATTGACCATCCAGAAATCCGTCAGCATTTCTAGATGGGTATGCTCAAGGCCACGCCCTCCGGTTTCAACGGCGTAGTTTCCAAAGTAAGCTATCAAATTGTGAGTTAAGTTTTCACTTCTATCGGCAGTTCCTATGACTGCCTTTCTTTATTTTTTTATTTAGCCACTCCACTGACTCTGGGGTCCGTGACCTTAGTCATTTTGGTCTCTTTGTTTGTAACATAGTTCATGGATTAGGAGAAGAAAACGAAAATAGGAGGGAGTTGGTAACATTTTATGTTGGTCCGAATGTTCGGGGGGTAACTAATTTTTTAAAATTTTTCTTATGTCTATTACAGGTCTACTAGCTCGTTGCGTCCGTGTGCCCAACACCCGCCTCATTCAACACCTCCGCAGCATGTCCGAGTGGTGTCATTCCTATATCACCGCCACGCAAGAGTCCACCACCGCCACCGACAATCTGAAGGCGCACGGCGCCTTCCATTCGATATGCCACGCCATATTCTACCTTGTCGCTTTCAAACACCACCACCTCTTCGGGAACAAAGAGAGTGAGTATTTTTAGATTCACAAAATTGTACCTGAGTTTTTTTTTCTGTTTATTACAAAAACAAACCAATTTGAAATTAAACTCAGACACTCGACTAAATTTCATATTTTTGTTAAATCTACCATACGTTACCACCGTAACGGTAACGCAAGCTGCAAATTTTTGTTTTTTGTTGATATTTTAAAAACCACACACCCCGATTTCTATAAAGTTTGTATGGTAGGTACCACATCTGAACTGATCCAATAAAAAAAGGAATTATCAAAATCGATTCATAATTAGCGGAGCTATCGAGGAACATAAAAAAAAGATATATTACACATGTCATGTTTTTGTAGTAGTGGTAGGACTCTTAGCAGAGTCCGCCTGGGGAAGTACCACACCTTTGCCAAATATTCTGCCGCCAAGCAGTAATGTGCAAACATTACTGTGTTCCGGTTTGAAGGGCAATGATTCCAGAGAAATTACAGGGCTTAGAAACATAATATCTTAGATCTCTGGGTGACGAGCGCAGTGCAGTGCTAGGTAATGACTATCATGTTCCAATAGCTGCGTGTTACTGTGCTGTTATGTGGCAGGCATGTTGCTTACCATCAGGCACATGACCTGCTCGTCTCGTCACTCTATGCTATAAAAAAAAATGTCGTAATCGCGATTTAAATTATTATCAGAATGTACGTTTATAACGTTATCTTATTATTTAAAAAGTATTTGTTGTGCACCACACTTAAAGTTTTCCAAAATTTTTGTCCATCCCAAACTTGCATGGAAGAAAAAATCGCTTTCAGCGATGAGGCCGTCAGTTGTTTCACTAGTCTTACTGTTTTCCTAGAGTGTAGGTATCCTTTTAGTGGTGTGAACAATAAAGAATGTATAACTTCATTCATTATTTAATTACGATTTAAATTAAATTGATTATCTCGTGTTCAATATTTTTTTTCTATATTATCTAATTTAACATCATTTCCTTAGGCGTAAACTTCGTGGAGTCCCTAAACCTGCCGCGGCTAGTGACGTGCTCGCTGAACCCGCTCCGAGCGTGCCCGCCGGCGGTCACTCGCGCGTTCTCGTCGGTGACGCGCGCGCACCAGGTGGTGTACTGCCAGGCGGTCATCGAGCGCAACCAGCGCCACACGCTGCACCACGCCGCGCAGTACGACGACTGGTTCCCCTACGACCCCTACACGTTGCCCAGGTAACGAGATTGAATATTGTTGGACCATATAGGTACCCCTAGCAAACACCCTCAAACAATTTTTCCAACACCTTTTATGTTACTGTGTTGGAACTAATGGAGACATCATAATGAACCAATGTGTAAAAGTATATCAGTCACTTCTAGCAGTGCACTCCACTATAAACTATTGTCAATTTACAACAGGCAAAATGATTTTTAAGCATAAACCTTTCTTTAAATTATCGATAAAATACCATCTCGACTGATGTTAAGCAACTTTTAAGGTAATCGGGCTCTATTGTAGCCTTGAAAAAACTTCACTTACACTGGAAACATTACCCTTCAAACCGGATCGTTGTTTAAGATTAACATAGTTCAACAATTTGTTACCACATGACTTTAGCTTGCCGTGGTTTCTTTTTTAATTTTGACTTCTAATTCTCTTTCCCAGATCTGGCAAAATGATTTGGCCGCTCTGCATAGAGTACAAAGACTGGCCCGGAGACGGGGACGACGAGACTCAGTACCCCGGTATGAAGAGGAAGCTGGACCACGATGATGATGACTTCCTCATGCAGGCCAGTCCTGTGCAGCGACACGCCAACTCCCTCTCCAACTGCATCTCGCCTGGTTTCAAGACCAGCGGGCACATAGAGTGGAATTGAACTGATTTAAAACTTGACTCGTACAAAATTGGGGCGTTTTCAAGATGCAAAAAGACCTGTCAAAGACAGTTCCAAATTTCATCATGTGTGGCGCCAATGTTTTATTTCGTTAAAGAAATTTTACAAAAACCAACAGTGGTGCCACACTTATATTTAGAACTATCTTTGTACAAGTCAATTCTCATCTGGAAAACACCTCATTATTATTCAATGTGTCAAATGTAATAAGTGAGAAAAGATGTTGTACTGATTGTTATAATTATTACATTTTGTATATGTGACTAATTTTGGTGCAAATATGACTGGATCATAAATATATTCATTACAAATATGACCGAACTAACAGTGATCCTTGGTTTTAACTCGCATAATTTCAGTTAATGTTTCCACTATAATATATTTTCCACTATAATTATTAGCCTGTGCGCTATTTCAGACTATAATAATTTCTTTCAACCTGATTTGTTCAGCTGTTCCAATATTATTGACCAATATCAAAAACAACCAAACTTTCACATTTGTAATAATAGTTCGATAATAAATACAAAAATAGTTACCTCCGATTTATAACCTTTAAAAATATATAAGTACAAGAAGATCTTTCCATAACATGTGATTTGAATGCTGTATTTATTTTTTTGTAATTTAATAAATGACCGCCTAGTTTGTGACTTTTTGTATGGAAAGATTTGCTTGAATGCTTTGAAATGGGTTAAAAAGTGAATGGTATGTTAAAGAATGGGTATTATTGCTGAATTTTGTTTACCCATCGTTACTAATATCAAGCAAGGTGGCATAACAACACAATGCTGTTGATAAATAAACAAGTTGCTTCTATACAAAGTCTATTTACTCTGGACTGGGATAAATAGTAATCAAAAATAGAAGAAGAGTGAGTAATCACAACTTAAGTACATTTAGATATCAAATTAAATAGATAAATAAAAACACTTTATTGTGACACAAACAAAAATAAATATTGCAGTAAAACACTTGTGGCACAAGTGGTGCTAGTTTAAAAGTGTCGTATCATTTAGTATGAGTGATAGTTCCACTTATGATTGTGTTTTATGCCAAGTCCAATCTTCACTATGTGTACAGTACCCGGCGATAAGTATTGCACATCGGCCTTTGGAGGGAGACAGTCGGCTGATTTCGGCTTCGTAGAGCATTATCTCTGTCGCACACTACCTATGTGACGTTTTGTCAGTCGTTGTTCAAGTGCGATAGAGTGCGGTCGCGTCCAGTTAAAAAAAAATATATAGAGTTGTTAACACCCCCAAATTTAAATAATTTAAAGTTGTACTATGGCATCTTTAGGAAAAAGAGGAAAACCTTTACGAGGTCAGTCACGCCAAATTATCTACAATGTTTATAAATATTTTCTAACCTTTTAATATTTTTAAGCTGACAGATTTTAAAAAAATGAAGATGAAACTGTAAGTTGTTATTTTAAGAAGGTTCAAGCGCGAGTTGCAAATGCCACTGGAATTTCAAGAAGAACTTTGAACAATATATTAAACGAAGTCAGTACTGAAACACATTCTACTGAAATTAAGTTTAGCACTCCCAAAAAAGGGAGACCAAAAAAGCAATTTCGTTTGGATATGGACGATTTTGATTATGATGTTGTTCGAAGAATGGTGTATGATTTTCACTTACGATTTAATGAACTGCCAACAATAAAGTCATTAAAAGCTAAATTATGTGAAGCTATTAATTACAATGGGTCTGAAAAGACGTTGAGAAAAATACTTCACGAGATGGGATTTCGGTTCACTAAAATGGAAGACAATCGAAAAGTTTTAATGGAAAAGCACGATGTAAGTCTCAAACGAATGGAATATATCGATAAAATGCGCATATTTCGCGAAAGAGGAAAAAATATCGTCTACATGGATGAGTCTTACATACATACATCCCACACTAAAGGTAAATCTTGGAGTGATAATAAGAAAAAAGGAGTAAAAAAGCCAATATCAAAAGTGCAACGTTTGATAATAGTTCATGCGGGAAATGAAAAATGCTATGTACCCGGTGCCTTTTTAACGTATAAATCCACGGATACTACAGGTGACTATCACAATGAAATGAATAACGATAACTACGAGAAATGGCTGGTTAATCAATTAATCCCAAATATACCCAGTGATTCCGTTCTAGTTATCGACAACGCACCCTATCACAACAATAAATATGTTGAAAGACCCCCCAACTCAAACATCATTAAACAGGAAATGATCAACTGGTTAAACAGACACGAAATTCCAGTTGATCCAAAATTAACAAAAACCCAGATTTATGCCATTATAATTATGTCAGCACAAGGAGAGGTATACAGAGTTTTCCGTGGACAAAGTACTTGCCGGACATGGGCACACTGTGTTGCGATTGCTACCGTATCATCCGGATTTTAGTCCAATTGAAAATATATGGTCTCAACTAAAAGGCTATGTAGCCTGTAGAAATGTGGGTATGAATTTAACTAAAGTAAGAACGTTATTGACTGAAAAAGTAAACATGATCGGGACTGAAGAGTGGAAAAAGGTTTGCGATCACACAATCAAATGTGAGAATGAATATAAAAGCATTAAACACGGTTTAGACAATTACACTGATAGACTAGTGATAAATACGGCTGATAGTGACAGTGATATTGACCTCTTTGAGAGCACAGATAGTGAAATGGAAGTAATTGAGAATAAGAATTATAATTATTTTTATTACAATGTCTCACTTTAACAATAGGTACAATGGTGTTTATTATGTACACTACAGCTGTAATTTTCCAAAATAATTAAATACGTAAACATAATGTGAACATATTTTTAGGGTTCCGTAAAACGTAAAAACGGAACCCTTATAGATTCGTCGTGTCTGTCTGTCTGTCCGTATGTCACAGCCACTTTTTGCCGAAACTATGAGAACTACACTGTTGAAACTTTGTAAGTAGATGTATTCTGTGAACCGCATTACGATTTTTTCAAAAAAAAAGAAAAAAAGTAAAATTACGGTTGCCCTTCATACTGAGAACTGAAACTCAATTTTTTTTTCCATAAAACCTAAACGTGTGGGTGTCTATCGATAGGTCTTCAAAAATGATGTTGATGTTTCTAATATAATTTTTGTCTACACTGAATAATTTGCGCGAGAGACACTTCCAAAGTGGTAAATTGTGTGTCCCCCCCCCCCCTTCTAACTTCTAAAGTAAGAGAATGAAAAAACTAAAAAAAAATGTATAATGTACATTACCATGCAAACTACCAACGAAAATTGGTTTGAACTCGATCTGATGAGTAGTTTTTTTTTAGTACGTCATAAATACACTATTATTAAAACTTCAATCAAAGTTACAACGAACTACAAGAACTATGTGTACTATGTATATTATGTTACTTGCTGCAACGGAACCCTTCATGGGCGAGTCCAACTCGCACTTGGCTACTTTTTTATTTTATTTTACTCGAACCTAAAGCCATCACTTATAGAACACTTATTGGTGTATTTTATACAAAGAATAAAAAGAATTATTAAAAGAAGCAAATTAAAATTGTTTTAACAGCTCCTAATAGATACCGCACTGTATTTCGTGCTACAGAGATGACGCTCTACGAAGCCGAAGTTGGCCGATTGTCTCTTTCCAGGTGTCGATGTGCAATATTTATCGCCGGGTACTGTACGTGTCTCGTATAATTATACTGCAATTGTATGTACATAGCTTTAGAAGAAATATGTACTTTAAGTTTTTGTACAAAGCTTTATATAAAGTTCTTGAATTCTTTTAGTCAGCTATTAAAATGTTTCTAACTGACTCTTTGAATTATATCCTATTCAACAAAAATAATTGTTAATAAGTGAAATTGTTAAAACAGAATTTGAACAGTGATACTTCAGATTCTCAGAACTATACTTAGTTAAGTTTTTAAGGAAATAAATGTATTTATGAATTCATCATTGTTTGATTTATTTTATTTAGGATTTAATGTAATAGGTTTCGGGATCAAATCTATCTACTAATCTATACGTAAATAAATTACTCAATTAACATAATTTTATGACAATTACAGAAAAGTACTCGTTATTCTACCTACTATAAGTTATTCCGAATAGCACCCAGTGCAAAGGTTTCCATTACACTGGCCGCAATACCTCGCTGGATTGCTATGGTCATCCTTTGCACCAGGTACGAACCGGAACGGGAGTCCCCCGATTTCTCATTGGCATCCCATACCAGACACCTGCCATTATTTCACGGTACCAAAGTCATCCCGTCCGGTCTCTTACCATCAGACCTGCTAAGGTCCGGTGGCTCAAGCGTGCACGTGACGTTGACCGATATAAAGGCTCTCCGGACATTGTCGTTGAGAGCGTGGTGACGCGAGAATCTGCCTGAGCACCGACGGCAGCTCAATGCGTGATGGCCATCGGCGCTTCCGTCCCGGAACCGCAGGTACATATACTTATGAGGTTCACACACCTTGCAGCCTAGGCGAAGGGCCACCGCCACACACAGAGTCGCCATCCAGCAAGGTGCCCAAACGAGACGATGGCAACGTGCAACCACGCTCCCGCTTCCAGTTGTGATACTGCACGAAGTCTGGCCTAATTGGCTCCTGTGACGGTCTCCAGCAGCTACTCCTGATTTTGTTTTGTCGTAATATCATCCCAGGCACGCTGAAAATAAGGAACAAGAGGAATTGACGCTCTCCCGGTAAGGGCAGACTCGTCTCGCCACCATCAGAATTAAGGATTACAGTGACGAGCCACGACGACAAAAAAGCTGGCAACGCCACATCGCGCGCGCATCGTACCCCGAGACCTCCGTACCTAACAGGAAGAACCGCCTGGTTCAACTGAATGTCATCCAGAGGGACATTCAAAATCGACTCTACCGTTGACCGCAAAACTTCGTCAAACGAAGAGACGATTTCAGAACAAAGCCAGGTTGGGGCAGTCCGCAAGATATGTCAGCTTGGGTATGGCAAAGCACATGCGAAACAACACCAACGCAACATGAGCTGCAAGATCACCAAGACGCTCTCGAGCGGTAAGAAGCTTTTTACGAGAAGATATTGCTTCCGGCATCTGCTAAGAAAATAGGGGACTCCAAAATCGAAAAAGACCCATTAGCAATTTCCCTATGACCCGGCAACAATGTGGTGAACCGTGAGAAGTGAGCATGAGCTTTGGCACTGCAAGGAAAAATTTCACACTTAGGATTCAGCTCTAGAGCCAGTTCTCTAAGCAGAGGTATAAATAGCCTCTAGATCCTGGTGGACGTCTTCAACTCAACCTCCAAAAGTATCATCATCCAAGTACCAAGTAGGTTCAAAGATGATCTGAGTTCTACAATAATTTTGTGGATGGCTAAGCTGAAGACGAGGGGTCCCAATGGGTCCGCCTGCTGCGCGTCCACTTAAGAGAGAATCCACCATCTCTTCTCCATCCAATCTTTTTTACAACGAAACTTGTAAAAAAGATTGGATGGAGAAGCACAGATCTGATACAAAAAAGGGTAGAGGGAGGGGATTTTATCCTTGACTATGTCCAAAAGGACGTCTCTTTCTAGGCAGTTGAATGCATTAGAAAGGTCTAGTTTCAAAACGACGCCATCTAAGTGCTTAAGGTTCATTGTATGATTGAAAAAATATCTCATGTTAATAATATTTATTCACAATTCACATAATGCAGCTTAATTCATAATTTATCTGAGTATTTATTTATCATTTTCACATATACAATATTCCACAAGCAACAAAACCTAATTCCATTCATTTTAGACTCACAAATATGATCTGAAGTGTTAATCAAAATTTGAAATCCTAAGTGTAACTAACAAATTTCAAAAAGGGCATTAAGCTAAACAGGCTATTTCTTTTATCCACCCTAAAACATCCACCTCAAATGACTAAATAAAATCCTCTTCTATCCACCCCAAGCAGGGTGGACAACAGGAATTTGTTTCTTTTCCTATTTTTTTCTACAATTATGTAACGATTATAAAGTAGATATTGTTTAAAATTAAAAGTCCATAATATTATAATAGCATTGCAATTTTGCAATACTTGTACTCCATTAATTTACGATTATACATAATATACATCTGGTAATATGTATATTCTTAACATACACCCAATGGTGAATGTTTTAGGGTGAGTAAATAAACAAGACAAACAAACATTGTGCTTGTAATACTAATGTTTTTTCCTACATAATTATAGAATTTAATTAGCCATAGGTAAGCTAAGATTAAATTTCAACATCTTATTAGTGAACACACTGATGGTAAGTCTTAAACCTAAATCAATTATCCTTAAAAATACAGATCACTTTGCAACATTAAAAAGCTACTGATGGAGAATTCCAAAGTTATAAAAACGAAGATTCCAATGAACCCCTGCCCTTTTTTCAAGTTGGCAAAAAATTTATTGAAATTGCACATTGGGTCTGCCGTGCAAACTATAACAATATTGTGGTTTTGGCACTGTAAACCTGTAATTCTATTATTCGAGGAGTAACAGGTAGTGGTAGTATTATAACAATAATCAACTATTCTAACAGTGGATACTGGTAACTATAAATACTCCACAAATCTATTTTTTCTGAACCACAATAATTTCTAATATTCCATCAATTACATTTATTTCATAAGTTAAGATAATTTGAAATTTTAGTGCAAACTTCAGAACCATCCAAATTCTATATAAATTTTCTAGGGATTTAAGTAATAGTTTTTATCTTTTTTTATGGTACGGATGTCTCCGTCGAAATGAGCTAGCAGTTTTATTTGGGGGCTGATATTGTTTTGTTTGGTATTGAGTGATGACTGGGGTTTCATTGGCAGCTAGTTTGTTTATAACAAAGTCATCACCCGCTTTTATGTTCTCCATCATTTTCAGCTTAGCCTCGATAGACTGGATCGCTGTTTTCTTGCTGAGTTTCATTTCTGGCTTAGCACCTGCAAGAGCTGGTATGCCTAACTCTGGTTTTGGTTTTTCCTGGGTTTCCTTGAATAAACAAACAATAAACAATGAAAATCAGTATAGTTGTTACCTAGAAATACATAGGTTTAAATTTTAAAAGAGTTCTGATGTTTAGACACTTAGATGTATGTGAGAATTGATATTATGTTATAATATAAATGCCTGAAAAGTTGAATTTATGAATTCTGGTACCTAACGTTCAGCCATATGATAATGAGTTTTTGTAGTGGTAGGAACTCTTAGCAAAATCCACCTGGGCAAGTGTCACACCTATGCTAGTTATTCTACTACCAAGTAGGAATGTGGGAACATCACTGTGTTCCAATTTGAAGAACAATGTTTCCAGTAAAATTAGGGCAATGAGATAAAACATCTTATATCTCTGGGTGACGGGTGCAGTGCTAAGTAATGATTTGGTTTCTTCAATTCTTTACGATCCAACAATAGCTGCATGTTACTGTGCTGCGATGGGCAGGTATGTTGCTTACTATCAGGCATCTCAAGCTATACCAAAAAAAACAACCCTTCTTTCAGTCGGGTAAAAAGGGGTTATTAGTAATGACAACATATTTGAGTATTAAAAATGTATACACTGATGTGTGTGAATTAAAATACTTGCAACAGTAAAACTTACAGAGTTCTTAGCAAACTTGACACAAATCTTCTTGGATCCTAGGAGCTGCCCATTAAGTGAAGTCATGGCCGTGACAGCATCCTGCCTCAGCTTGTAAGTGACGAACGCGAAGCCGCGCGGCTGCCCAGCGTTGGGCCCAGTGCGGTGGAACAGCATGTCCAACTTCTCGATGTTTCCATACACGCGGACCATTTTCAGTAATTGATACCGGTAATAAAAAGAGGTATGGTTTAAAAAACAAAAGTAAACAATACATTGTGATCAGTCGTAAACAATTAATACACAAAGAACTTGGTAAGTAAGAATAGTTTACATACTCATTAACCCTGGTGTCTAGGTTGCCAATCCATAGCCTTTTTTCAGTTACCTCGTTTGGCTGCATTGGCTCCAGATATAGTGGCACCTTGAAACAGAAAATTGGCTCAATACGTCTTTGAAAATATGACTGAAGCCTTAGGAGGCGCGTAGCTAATTATTTACCGTAACGTCCTCCATCATTTGAGTCCTTAGTCTAAACGAGGAGAAGAACACTACAACAGAAAGCTTAACACATCATTTACTACCACTTTTAATATTAATTTTGTACTGGTTTATACAATTTCTCTAAACAATTTCGACACAGATCACTATATACTACAGATAGGACAGTTCGGTATTGTGACCCTTAGTTCCGATTCCAACATAAAAGCGCTAGCGTCGCAATCGCAATAGTGACGTCTCACGAATAGCTGAGAATACAAATTATCGATATCGATTATTAGTGATGTGCTTACGAAAACATCGACAAATAGGTTCTATTATAACATTTTATTATTTTTTATAAAAAACCAGAAAAAAACAACAATTTCGTTTATATTATTTTATTTCTTTCTCAGTACATAATAAGAAAATAGTATTACTATGAATAGACAAGTAGGGTGACATATTTATCTGTCGCAATATGATGTGTATTTGTAGGTTATAGATCGATAGATAGTTAGCAAACTCGTTAATTCACTAATTGCTCTTTTGTTAGGCCACTGAATTCGACGTTCACGGGAAAGGAGAATCACAATTTCCTCTAGTTGTAGTTTTTTAGAATGTCTTTACGACGATGCGTGCGGCTGGTTAATTCACAGTCCTTAAAACAACACTCGCGATTCCGTGATGAACAGTCATTGCTGATTACGCCATAGTAGGTTTTCTTAACGTTTGTAACTGAATTCAAGCTAACAGAACACGAAATATAACGTAAAACAATATAAACATACAATTTCGAAAGGCAAATAAAACTTTTGATTGTTTCGATTCAAAACCAGTGTTGCCAACATTACTTTTCAGATAATTACGATTATCTGAAAAATAAAGTTGGCCACAAGCGAAAGTATTTTCCAGAAATAATAAATTTTACCATAAATTTTACCATGTAATTTCAATTAACTAACGTAAATCGATTAAAATGAACTTGAATTATAATTTTCAACTGTTAAAGAAGTTCAGTTCGATCAACTCTTTTGTTGTGCGACTAATTTGTTTTACTTTTAACACTAAAAAAATTAATTTATGGCGATTGTTCATTTCGTAAGATTCCATTCAAAAGATTGTATCTTTTGCGTCCGATTTCGACTTTGCAATCGTCCATCGCACATGAGCCAAAAAGATCTAATAAATACAATTTAAATCGTATTAAACCGTATCGGTTGGCAACACAGTTCGTAACGGTAATGTTTGTCACTGATACACTGACACTGACATTGAATAATGTCTCGAAAATGACGGCAGCTTCAAGATGGCGTTCAAAATGGCTACGGCAACACTAGCGCCATAATGATGGAATCGGAAACTACTGTCACCCCCCTGAATTTCGATTTATGTTTTCAACTTCGCTCACAGATCAGATCACTAAACTGACTAAACTCATCACCACCCACGGATCGATGCGTACTTGATATGTCAAAGTCAAAAGGGCTATAGTTATAAAAATGAATGTCAAGATAACTATCATAGACAAACCATCCCCAGATTCCTTCTAATGAACGAATGTATCGCCGTTTGTATGTACTTACTCTTATACTATGCATTCTGTTTGAAATTTTAGATTTTGCGGTCTTCTTGTGTGGATGTCAAAGTCAGAATGTTGATTGCCAGTATTGCTATAGAGCTTTAGAGTTTTCTAAAATTGGCAGTTGTTTAATAAAATTGGAGGACAATTCAAATTCACACACAACACCATCTGACCCCAAACTAAGAGCAAAATGGCGCTCAGCAGGTCTACTACGAAGTCTGGTAAGCGATATATCGGCCGAACTTATGGACATTTACATTTCTTACCACGAAACACAATCAGTCGGTTGATCGGATCGGGCATTTCGTTCATTTCGAATTCCGACCGACATAAATTTGACAGTTTTTGTGTTGTAAACCTTACTCCGAAAGCATTTAATTACCTTACCGATTATTCGGACAGCTGTCGGTCGGATCCGATTATTCGGAGGTTATTTTCGTAGTTGACATGCTGATAGCTGATATAAGAGCCTATTATTAGGCACTCGTTATGCAAACTGTCTTAAAGTCTAACTTGTCAGCTCGCTATTACACCATTCTGAAAAACGCGCGCTATAAGACTTTTAAATTACTTCTTTTTCTTTACTACACGCTATTATGGTATTTATTAATTAAAAAATTTTAAAAATATTTTATGCATATAAGATAGCTATAATAACAGCGAGATCAAAATTAAAATTATGGCATTCGAACTCCGAATGCACAAAACGCAAAACTTTTATATTTTTATGTTATGCGGCGAGTCTTACTGGCTTACAGTCTGAATAACGAGTAGTGTAATAAGACAAAGACTGTTAGACCGACAAATACATGACACTGACATTGACATATCATCTTAGAATATCATTTCATTGCTTCGTGATTGGTTCATTGGTATTCGCGGTAATTTTTATTTTTGTGTTTTGGGTATTCGGAGTTCCAATGCCATAATTGAAGTGAAAACTTCTTTAGGCGCGCTATAGACAGAATTTTCGTGGGCTGTGAATTGGATTCATCAATCGTCACGCTTGGATATGATAATGGATCGGATCGGATATGAAATCTTCGGGTAAACTCGGTAAAAACGGCCAGGTAGGTACCAGGGTAACAGAAACAGTAAAGAGTTTCGATTACCTACCTCCAACAGCCCAGCGTTTATCTCCAGATACCAGGACACCAGAAATATAAAAGAGTTGCGTTTGCCCCTAGATACCAGTACCAGGGCAACAGAAACAGTTAAGAGTTGCAATATTCTGTATAATTAAGTTGATATAAAACTAGATGGCGCAACCATCGATTTAGCTGGTGGTGTTGAAATTATGCGAATGTACATAGACCTACGATGGTTTAACAAATAATATGTCTTCTGACAAGGTGATAAATAAATTAGACAATTCAATTAAAAGTGAAAACATTTGAGCCACAAGTTTTCACTTCTATCGGCAGTTCCTATGACTGCCAATTTTTTTTAAATTTAGATCTCGCTATTATTATACTAATCTTATATGATTAAAATTCTTTTTCTATTTAAATTAATAAATACCATAATAACGTGCAGTAAAGAAAAAGAACTCATATTTAAAGTCCTAGAGCGCGCGTTTTTCAGACTGGTGTAATAGCGAGCTGACAAGCTAGACTCTAAGACAGTCTGCATAACGAGTACTGAATAACGCGTAGTCTAATAGGCGCTTTACATAAATAATAAAATAAATATTGTACTGGGTGGGAACCGAACCCACGACCCTCGACTTCGCAGGCAGAGTTACTACCCACCAAGCCACGAGGCCAGTCTGTGGATAGAACTGACAACTTAATATATCTTAGAATTTTTGTATTAATCACCACTAATGTTTTCCAATACACCAACTGTATAGTAATACGTGCTGCTATTTGTTACACATGTCAGTGACGTGAACTCACATGATATCACTCATCCGAAAAAGAACTAACGTGCACATCATGCCGTGCTGCTCCGACACCGCCTCGACGCTACGCCGGCGCCGCGCCAATATAATGTAATATTTATTGTAACCTGACCTATAATTAGGAGTAGAAATATCATTTAGAGAGATGCGCATTCTACGATAGATGAGACTAACTACTTTAACTGAGCCTAAGCACATCTGATATATACAATAGAATGATGGTCTACAGATGATCAATATGTTCAATCCCACTACCAGTTGGCATCGTGCCCAGCATGCTTGCGATATTACCACGATAAATAGTAATACTTACGCGTTGGGCCAAATAAACGCCTGCAAGCGCTCAGAAAGACTTTTGAAGATGAGAAATTTATTAAAATCGGCGAATTTTATAACCGTGTACTATAGTTCGGCCGTTCAGAGAATGCGTTCCTGACACCTATCAGTTAGTCACGACTAGTGATGGGCACAACATAACACTGAGTTCGTTACCTTTTTATCACACGTTATCACACCTTTATTCTACCGGCAAGCAGTTATGTAAAAAAATGAGTATGTTTGAATTACTGTTCCTGTTATTTTAGAGCAGTGAAAAGTAGTCTATGTGATATTACAAACTATCACTGAACTATGTATATATCTGTGTTCGAAATAAGTACCCGATTCGTTCAGACGTTCTGACGTGATGAAGCAACAAAAAAATATACAAACACAAATCATCCAAATACGCAAACATACAAATATCCAAACATCCAAACACCCTAATTTCGGAACAGTGTGGTAGTGTTACAACATGGTTATTTGACATGATTTTTGTCTTATCCATGTTCATTTTAAGACCCACTTTTTCAGAGGCTCTACTGAGGTCATTTAACATTCTGCCCAGGTCGTCCAGGGTTTAAGCCATGACCACGATGTCATCGGCAAAACGGAGGTTGGTCATGTACTCACCATTTATGTCGATGCCGAGTCTGTTCCAGTCCAGAAGTTTGAAGACGTCTTCCAGTGCGGCGGTAAACAGTTTCGGAGATATGACATCCCCCTGTCTCACACCTCGTTGCAGCTGGATCGGTTTCGAATTCTGGTCCTGAACCACTCCTCTCCACTCCTCTTAAAGTAGGACTCTCTACGCTCGAGGTTGTTGACGAATACGTTTACCTAGGACAAACAGTCCAATTAGGTAGATCCAACTTCGAGAAAGAGGTCACTCGTCGAATCCAACTCGGCTGGGCAGCGTTCGGGAAACTACGTAAATATCTTCTCGTCCAAACTACCGCAGTGTCTCAAGACGAAAGTCTTTGACCAGTGTGTGTTGCCAGCGATAATATACGGAACAGAGACGTGGTCGCTTACTATGGGCCTCATAAGAAGGCTCAAAGTCACCCAAAGGGCAATGGAAAGAGCTATGCTCGGAGTTTCCCTGCGCGATAGATTCAGAAATGAGGAAATCCGCAGGAGAACCAAGGTAACCGACATAGCTCAACGAGTTGCTAAACTTAAGTGGCAGTGGGCAGGGCACATAGCTCGTAGAACCGATGGCCGTTGGGGCGGAAAGGTTCTCGAGTAGCAACCGCGTACCGGAAGACGCAGCGTTGGCAGGCCCCCCACAAGATGGACCGATGATCTGGTAAAGGTCGCCGGAAATCGTTGGATGCGGGCAGCGCAGGACAGATCTTTGTGTAAATCTTTGGGGGAGGCTTTTGGCCTGTAGTGGACGTCTTTCGGCTGATATGATGATGATGATGATGGTAGTGGTAGGACTCTTGGCAGGTCCGCCTGTGGAAGTATCACATCCTTATTCTACCGGCAAGCAGTTATGTAAAATCACGACTGTGTTCCAATTTGAAGGACAAAGTATCCAGAAAAATTACAGGGCTTAGAAGTAAAACATCTTAAGTCTCTGGGTGAAAAGCGCAGTATAGTGCTTGGTAATGATTTGGCCTCTTTATGTTCCAATAGCTGTGTGACACTGAGTTAGTTATATGCTGACATGTTGCTTAGCATCAGGCACATGTCCTGCTCGTCTCGTCACTCTTAACTGTAAAAAAAACATTAAAACATCCAAACTTTCACATATTTATATAACATTAGGAAGATGAAGGATATGAGAGTGACTCGTGAATTAATTACAAAATGTACAACCACGTAGACTTTCATACTAAAACAATTAATAGCTACGCAAATATATGGTCCGCACAGTAAAGGGCTTTAGGTGTCAAAATGCTAACATTTAATTGGCATTCACCGTGCACTTCCCTATTGTGAAGGGCCTTTGAGCTGTATTATCTATTCTATGCTTTGAGTCTAAGTATTGTTTGCACAATCTTGAGAATAGTTGGAAATGTACCTCTTGGGAAATAATTTGAGCGATGTAACTTGATCGTCCTAAGATGTTTGTGTGGGGCGATATCTGAATGTTTGTTTTGGTAAATTCTATCCTGTTTTATCCGTACAAATACAGAATCTATTTTTGCAACAGCCCAAATTTATAGTCTGTTTTGTCGGTCGAAAGTTGAGTTTATAAATTTATCTACGGTTATTTTACGTGGAACGATTTATTTTAATAATTATTATGGAAGATTAGCCGTGCTCCGTGGTTTTACTCGTGGTAGTTATATTAAAGTGATAAAATTAACCTACGTGCTATTACAGACAATAATCTAACTATATAGTGACGGTGGTTGAAAAAACTAAAAAGAAATGCGATGATTTTGACCGCGATGTCCATACCTATAGACACTATGATTGACAACACCATGGTTACCTATACATGTTAGAGAAGAAAGATGACAATAACTCTTCAAGCGAATTTGAGCCGGATTTAATTGTTTAATGCAGTGTTTATACATGACTTCAAAGTATATATTTCATAATGGGTATATATTTTGAAATAAATAAACCATTTTTATTTTGTATCCGTTCGTTACTTTAAAAAAATAGGATTCAATTCATTTATCTAATAACAATTTTATTTACATTGCTTCAGACACATATAGTTATTATAAACATAACAAAATATTCTTACATATTAACTTGAACAAATATGCATAATAAATACATTTAATAACGTTACTTGCTAAATATCAACAATGTTATTTTATACACATCACTAAGCCATCACGGGTTGATAATAGAGTAAGATGCCATGAAATAAAGCTTTTTCTAATAAGACATACCAATCTAAGGGGCCAATCATCCCCTAAACTCAATTTTAAGTCAATATTTCCTTATAAATGTCTCACTCAGTCTCCCGCTCTTACCCATAGGACATAGCTGAGTTTAGGGGATGATTGCCCCCTTATATTGGTCTATCTTATTGGAAAAAGCAACAAAATAGTTGTCTGACGAACATATTTACAAATGGAGCATGAGAATTTAAGTGAAGGGAAATTATTATTTTGGAGTTGTTAAGCAAAACGGCCGACGGAAAGTGTCTGGGAGTATTGGGACCTTGTTTTTAAGGATATTGCCTACAACATACATGAAAATCACTTATTAGAAAATACGCGAAGTAAGCAAATGTTTGTATGTACCTTCATTACCCCATATCTCAAAATTGGCCGTCTAAGCAAGTTAGCGAGTAAGTATGTGTTCTTAGTACTTACTAACTCTACTCAATCGTCCACATTTCATTCATCAGAAAATAGGTGACGTCTGGGAGCTCTGGGATCTCTGACTATAAGCAGTTCATCAGCACTCGCTCAAGGTCGCGCGGTTTTAGCCTACAGCTAGACCGTCTCTCCCAGGGGACAAGTGCCAGTCGGTTGTTGGACGCACGGCTGAGCGCTCCCGCAACACGTTTCCCGCGCATATTGTTATTAGATATGTCGACAACCCTCCGCGCTAGACAAGGACATAGTTACGGGTTAGAAAGAGCGCAAATGTTTATTTGAAAATCGCGACAGGTATTGCGAGCTGAATTGAACTTTGTTGTGTCCCAGCAAGAGTCGCTATTTATATAATAGGGTACAATCCTCAAAAAAACTAAGTAGTCCGTTAGTCAGATTGGCAAAAAACAATGTACACGTATTTTTTCTTTTGTTTCACAAACAAAAAATGACGAAGATACAGCGTTTCGAAGTTTCGTGTGACGTCACTTGTGAGTACGATTTTTACTCACGAGTGACGTCGCGAGTCGCGACCCCCCACTCTCGAAGTTTAGATCTTTGACGATTTTTAATATTATAAAAAACAAAAAGTACGTGTCCAATATTTTTCCATGATCTAGCTGACGGACTAATTAGGATGGTGTATTTTTTACCCAGTCCGGTACCCTATTGTTTTCGGTAAGTGAGGCTTCTGTACTAATATTTATTCTGTGCTATAAGTGTCAGAAACGAGAAATGTTTCTCAGCGGCCGGACTTTTTATCAAACTACAATAAACTATTCTGATTCTATATGTGTGATGAATTCAAATGTTTGCACTGTGTCTGGGTGTTTCTATTTATAATAAGTAAGTATTTAAAACTATATAAGTATTATATCAGGTATCTGGCCGCCATCATACAAGTTTTGATTAGTTTGGGGTCAGATTGTGTTGTGTGTGAATTGTCTACCAATATTATTATTATATATTATTATACTTTATCGGCCGATGCATCCATGTTTCGACTTCCGAGTAGAAGAGAGACGGTGACAGAACAGCGACAGCATTATATATATATTAATCATTCAGTGATAATGATTAAATTCATAAAAGTATGCAATTTTTCATCAATTTTTCTTTATACCGTTATCACATAAAATTATCGTCTTTAAATTGACTTTACAGGCAACAATTTCTTTCTTTGTTTATTTTGTTCTTGAAATTCTTCAGATTTTTTCGATTTCAGATTTCGGGATTTTGAGGAGAAATCATGGCTATCACCTGGCAGCACTGGAGACTGGGCCAAGTCGAAGCAGTGTGGCCAACTTAGTGGATTTACCACTAAAACTGGTGGTTTTAACACCCCCTATAGTGGCGAAATATTGGTCTTAGTGGCTAGTGGAATTGTTTAGTGGTTTAGTAAAATTCAATTTCAATTACAAAAATGTTTTGACTTTGACCCATCTACTTTCCCTACACGTTTCAATATAATTATGTACATATTCGTGATACTTGCGTTTAGTTTTAAGAGTATTTACTTTTATCGAAATGAATCTATATTACTTTACATGTGGGGATTCTCCAATCCCCGTGAAATATTTTTCAATCAATTCGATCGTGGATCGTGGAACTGTCAGTACAGATGGTGTGTAACTTTAACTGTGGTATGATTGCGATTTTATTTAAACATAATAATGCCAAAACCACAATATATAAGCAACAATTTCGGAATTCTTGGCTTCAAGACCCACAGTTAAAAGATTGGCTAGAGGTTATTGAAAGTACAACGGGACAAGTAGCAAAATGTAAATTTTGTGGTATAACATCATTTGAGAGTCACATGATTTGAGATTTGAAGTCTCATGGGATCTCAAGGATTCTACCTTTCTATTTTGTAGATGTAAAATAGAAAGGTAAACAACTACTTTTTAAAGTGAAAACGTCTTATGGTGAACCGCACACAGATTCTGTGACTGAGGCTGATCGTCACGTTCGGAAGTGAAAAGCTTGTTTGGACAAACTCGGGACCACCGAGTGTACACGAGCGAGAAAGATACAGACATAGTAACTTTGGCTTCTGACTTGTTTCTCATTTAAGTATCCTACTAACGCGATCCGTAATAATTCTACATAATATCATTTACTATTAGGTACTATATAAATTACGATTGCCGATTAAGTTTTCCCTTCTGCAGTGTGTATTAAGGACATACATTTTTTGTATTGATACCTCTTTCATTGGTAAGATTTTACCCAACTACGAAAGATGCGTTTTGATTTAATATATGCAGTAAAAAGAAGGTATACTGAAATATGAAAAATTATAGCGTTAGGTAAGCCGGAGTCAAACCAAGGACCAAAATAGCCTTCAGTAGTTTTTGCCTCCGATTCCTACTCACTAACTCAACGCTTTGTATGTTTTAAAACAAAGTTTCTTAGGGCAGGCTTGGAGGAGATATATAGGAATTTTGCAGCGCGACCAAACTGAAAAAAAATGTGAGAATAAAACGACTAAAATCGTGAGAAAAATATAAAAAGTAAGTGACGTGTAAAAACTGCCCGTGTTGTCAATTTTATTTTTCAGATGATAGTACCATAAATAAAAAAATATTTACTTAGATAATAAAAATTATTAAGCATATTTTTTGCAAATTGTTTTGTTCCTACATTATCTTTGTGAGTGCAGACAAAAATGATTCGTCTGCTAAAGATGGATGATTTTAGAACAGCTGCTGTAATATTTTTTTATGTTTGTTAATTTTTGATGTCCATTTTAATTATTGTTACTAACTTTTATGTTGATTTACTCGCTAGTCCTTACTAGTTAGATAACAACCTACCTACAAAAAATGATATGTTGATTTACTGATTAATTACATTTTAATTAAAAAAATACTAAGCTTTTCTTTTTTCCTAAAATAAATTTGTTTAGTGGAAAATTTGGTGTTTATGAGTATCGGACCATATTTTGTTAGTGGTTTTCTGGTGGTTTTAAGAGTTGAATCTAGTGGATTGCTTGGTTAACCGTTGGCAACACTGAGTCGAAGTCGTAAGTCGTAATAGAGTGAAATTTGTGACTACAAAATTACGAATGTATATTTTGTTGTTTACCATTAGCATAGAATAGATAATACAATAAAATTATTGCAGTTATTAGTTATTAAACATTTCCCCATGTTATAAACTATTCGATAATTTAGAAAGGCCTTTTAGGTTTGAAGTGTAATCTATATTATGACTATAAACCAAACGATGAAAAGAATAAACAAGAAAATTCCTGGTCTTTTACCTCCTCCACCTAAAACAGAAATAGATGGAAAAATAACTGATTTATCTTCCAAAACTGTACTTGAGCTTCTGGAGCTACGTGATAGACAAGTAAAACTACTAAATAACAAATCATTTGTGAGTAAACTAGCAGATAAAGGCGCGAAAATACAGACATTTCACGATAAGATAGTAAAGGAACTAATATCAAAGCAAGAAGAGGAACAAACGTGTCGTTTATTCGATCAGCTCAACTTAAACAAGGAATCAATACAACAAGTGGAGTGGGAAGGTAAGATAAAGAATAATAAAGAGGTCTACTTAGACTCAGACGACGATAGCGAACCTGAAGATGTCTTACAAATACTAAGTAAAACGACAGCACAAGAAAAACAAGTGAAAATTATACCAGCTGAAGAGTCTCTCGTTAAACCAGAAGACTTGTTGAAAATAGGTGAACTACCCCATGTCAAATATATAGTAGAAAAAACAGAAACAAATGCAAAACCAAAAACATCAGGTGAATTCAAACCTTACAGAACGACAACATCTGGATCACAGGCTCCAGAAAAGGAGATAACTCGGAAGAAGCATAAACACTGGGAAGTGACGGCTGCAACACCTCCTCCTAGCATCCACGGCCCTGCTAAAGTGTTATTGCTGGAAGAATCTTTGAAATTGCAGAAAGAATACAACTTCCATATCAAAGAGATAGAGGCCCAGCATGCAGCTGAGAAGCTGCTTGCTCGAGCTGGGATCAAGATAGGTAAACTTCCCAAAGATATTACAACGCTGGGTCAATACCGTGAGCCCGTCAGTGAAAACTCAGACGAGTCCGATCCAGAGGGGTCTGATAAAGAGGTTCATGATGAGGAACCGGAGAGAGGAGGAGTGATATTCACAGTCATGAAATAACACAAAGATGATAAGATTATGGTTGCAATTTGAAGGCTGTAATTAAAGGCTGGCGAAAGAGTGGGAGCTCTAAAAACTAACATATTGACGGTGAAGTGCGAATACCGCCTTAATTATTTTATTAATATATTTCCACTTGATAGTTTAACCCTTATTTTTGTTCCTATCATTTTTAAATTTTCCCAGTACATGCAAAACTGAACACTAATGCATTAAAAATAAAAAAGTCTATTTTGCAAAAACTGTTAGATAGGAGGTATTCACACTTCACTGTTGATATTTCATCATGTGCTAACTGTAGAAACCTCTGTAAATTTGTAAATTTTTCATGTATTTAATACAATAGATCAGGAGTTACAAAATATTATGTTAATTTAACTGTATTTATGTAAAAAAAAAAATATCAAATTAAATACATGTCAAAATTAACATCCATGTTAAATTAAGCTCTAATTTTTACCTGAATACAGTTTTGTTTTGTTAATTTTTGTTTTTGTATTTGACACCTTGTGTGATTATAGGAGTGTGCACCCTGAATGTCATTAGATGTTAGATGTCTCACTTGCCAGAAGCTAACATCCAAGTATTGAGCTGAGTTGATTCTATGAAAGTATGTATGATAATTGAAGGAATTCTAGAAAAGGGTAAAATGTTAATGTTGGGTTTGTAGAGCATGTACGCATATATGAATTAATTATAAATAAATAAAGTAGCCAAGTGCGAGTTGGACTCGCCCATGAAGGGTTCCGTTCCAGCAAGTAACATAATATACATAGTACACATAGTTCTTGTAGTTCATTGTAACTTGGATCGAAGTTTTAATAATAGTGTATTTATGACATACTAAAAAAAAACTACTCATCAGATCGAGTTCAAACTAATTTTCGTTGGTAGTTTTCATGGTAATGTACATCATATATTTTTTTTAGTTTTTTCATTCTCTTACTTTAGAAGTTAGAGGGGGGGGGGACACACATTTTACCACTTTGGAAGCGTCTCTCGCGCAAGTTATTCAGTGTAGACAAAAATTATATTAGAAACCTCAACATCATTTTTGAAGACCTATCGATAGACATCCCACACGTGTAAGTTTGATGAAAAAAAAAATTTTGAGCTTCAGTTCTCAGTATGGGGGCCACCCCTAATTTTTGTTTTTTTAAAAAACTTTTGTAAAAATCTTAATGCGGTTCACAGAATACATCTACTTACCAAGTTTCAACAGTGTAGTTCTCATAGTTTCGGCAAAAAGTGGCTGTGACATACGGACGGACAGACAGACAGACAGACATGACGAATCTATAAGGGTTCCGTTTTTACGTTTTACGGAACCCTAAAAATAAGTATTGGTGGACAATTCACACACAACACCATCTGCCCCAAACTAAGCAAAGCTTGTAATATGGCAGCCAAATAGCTGCAATATGGGCCTACACAGTATGCCTGTAGTAAGCTCTCAGTTTTCTACTATAAGATTCAAGAACTGCCATTCATGGGGAAAATTTGAAGAACGCTTTGAATCCACATTTATCATCCTCGCTCAGAAATACTACCCTAGTCTGATTTTCCGGATAGGTAAAATTTTGGTGTTATTAAATCTAGATTAAATATGTATCTTCTAGGAAAGTATGCTAAATCTTAGGCTGTGCTGTTACTTAACATCAGGCAATTAATTGCCAAATGCTAGTATTTATTGCATATGAAAAAAAATTGCAGTCATAGGAACTGCTGATAGAAGTCAAAACTTATTACTCAGAATTTGATAGCTTACCTTGGAAACTACACGAGTGTAACCGGAGGGCGTGGCCTCACCATCATGGCATGGTCATCTAGAAATGCGTCAGCATTTCCCATTGGCTCAAGTATTTCTAGATGGCCATGCCATGATGGCGAGGCCACACACTTTCAGCATTTCCCATTGGCTGACGCATTTCTAGATGCCCAATCGCCAAGGTCCCGAGTTTACCCGAAGATTTATTATCATACCCGAGCGTGACGGTAGAATCCAATTTACACCCCACGAAAAATTTGTCTAGGCTTGTGAAAAGTGAAAACTTCTTTAGGGGCCTAAAGAAGTTTTCACTTCAAAAAGTTCAGTTATATTCATCAACAGCCCACTGCACAGCACAGCACACATCAAATGTTCCCACTGCGGGGACTCGGGGCCTTCTCTCGCAAGGAGAGAGTTAAGGCCATAATCCACCACGCTGGCCCAGTGTGGGTTGGTGGATGACACATGACTTCGAAAGACTAGGTACATGTCGGTTTCCTCACGATGTTTTCCTTCACCATTTTAAGTTAGCGGCATTACGCACATGATGACTTTTAATATCATTTAATGTCAGTTATATTAATCCACTTTAATCAGTACATATATACATATAGTAGATAGTAGTAGTGTACATCATAATATTATAATATACTAGCGGCCCGTTCCGGCTTCGCTCGGACATAACCTAGACACTGTCTGCAGCGCCATCTGCCGGGCTTATTTGTGAATTTAAACCATCTTCGAATACACACACAAAAAAAAAACATTCAAATCGGTCCCGTCAGAGTATCTCTCTACCTGGTCTGTGGTCCCGTCGTTTAGGAGTTCACTGTCAAATGATTAAATTACTAAAATGGCTATAAAAAAACAGGGATTGGTGATAAAAGGGTAAAAATTTAGGGTTGTATGTATTTTTTAACGCCACACTATAAAAAAATAAAAACAAAAAAAGGACAATGCCCACGTCCCATACATTGAAAAACCTGGCCAACTTTTTTTGATACTGAAAGTGTATAGAGATGAATAGTATCTAATTAGGATTGTTAATGCTTCTATAAACGTCTGCTGTTGGTGTTTTTCATTTCCTAAATACCAAAAATGAGTTACAGTTAAACCAAAAGTAAGGTTATGTTTACTGTCAAAATATTTTAGAATTATGTTTTCTTTTGGATTAGAACAGAAAAGAAAAGAAAGAACTATGGTATTGTCTTTCAAAACATATTTCTTATCAGAATAAATAGGAATAATAGTACTTCTCACTACCAACTGATTACCATAAAATAGTTCTCGGATGGAATAATCATAGGGTAAACAAGCCTTAAACTAACTGGGTGCAGGGCTAGGTCTGATGATGTAGACTTGTCTTCATGTTCTAATAATAATTTATGACACAAGACAGTGTGTCTTGTTAAAGGCAAGCATGTTTTCTTGCTTACCATCAGGCACATGTTTCGCTCATCCTATCATGGTTTCCTGAAAAAATACTTAAATCAGTGTAGATAATACTGTTCACCGATATCTTTCTACTGAATCTATATTCAAACCAATGCAAGAGAGGATAAATAAAATATATTGTTTGCTATCATATAATTATTATATTTACATTTAATAATAACTTTATATATTTAATAGCCCAAAACTACTACATAGCCAAAATACTCTGCTCGTGGATTTATGTGGTCCTGGTGTCTGGCCATCCTAGAAATCTCACGAAGAACTCTGCAATGCAAGTACAGCAGTACTGAAAGATGGCCTCTGCTGGTTGTCCCTATCATTTTCAACTAAAATATACATATTATATCTATTTTATTTGCTTCAACTTGTGTCTGTCTTCTAAAAGCAACTCAGGGTCTTAAAATTGGTAATTGCATAGGTTTTGTAGCAACTTAGCGCTATCCCCGTATTTCCTGTAGAGTATGAACACTTCATTCGCATAGAAATATTGTCACAGAAAGGAATATCTTAATTGTGATATAAATATTTCATTATTTTGGTATTCGAGACAGTGGTCTTAGAAGGTTCATAACAATCGAGGGTTTCCATCAGAAAACACAAGCAAGCCACCACAACAATATACAGTTTGATGTAATTATTACCACAATTATGTAAGTAATAAGGAGCACTGAATCACATAATTCCCAGTTTTGTTAAAACCAATTTAAACAAGAAGAAAACCAAAGTTAGGAAGAAAACCATGCATTTTGCTTGTTTACTTTTTTTTGATTTGTTAATTTGACATTGATCTTTGACCAATTTGGATTTGGTGAAAATTGCATGCCACCTTTTTTCTCGTTTACATTACCAAAAAAAGCTTTGATAGTTTCTTTGTCGCCGTATTTATATATATCGTTATTTAAATATGTAAAAGTAGTAAATAAACGACATTGTGAAAGAAATTGATATACATAATATCCATTTTCAATTTCAATCTAACGCGGATCACTAAAACGAAACGCAGGTACCGTTTCGTTATTGCAATATTTTACAAGTCAGCTTTGTTGGTAAATGGTAGGTTTAATTTAAACAAATGGAAATTATTTTATTTTGGAATGTTAGAAAGTTATATAACTTCGCACACGAGTACAACAAAAAATCACCAATTTTTAATATATAACTCATATGTCTACACGACAACTATTTTAGCGGGTCAAAAATGGGCATTGTCCTTTGGGCAAAAATTAAAAAAAAAAATGTTTGGGGTGAACAACCCCTAACACTTAGGGGTATGAAAAATAGCTAGTAGCCGATTCTCAGACCTACTGAATATGCATATAAAATTTGGTAAAAATCAGTAAAGCCGTTTCGGAGGAGTAAGGAAACAAACACTGTGACACGAGAATTTTATATATAAGAAGATGAATATGCATATAAAATTTGGTAAAAATCAGTAAAGCCGTTTCGGAGGAGTAAGGAAACAAACACTGTGACACGAGAATTTTATATATAAGATATACAGGGTTTTTGGTAATCAACCTCCATCCGTTTAAGGGCATGTTCTGCACATCTACACAAACAACTTTTGTTTGCTTGATGCTTTTAGACCGGGAAATACACTTTTTTATTTTATATGGGAAAAAAGTACGATTTTTTTAAACTGTAGAACAAAAGTTGTCCCATTTAATGTCCCTAACATCCCCTTAGAAAGATGCAGGCTGATTACCAATAACCCTGTATATTTTGTTTTATCATTCTCTTATTTTAGAAGTTACAGGGGTACACATTTTATCACTTTGGAAGTGTCTCTCGAGCTAATTATTTAATATAGAGAAAAATGATATTAGAAACCTCGACATCATTTTTAAAGACCGACAGACGGACGGACATACATTCTGACAGACGGACATGACGAATCCATGAGGGTTCCGTTTTTATGTTTTACTGATCCCGTCTTAATGGAGTATCAGAATTAAAGCGAATTATCGCGTTTAGGTCCGCGTTTGACCACCAACTCGCCTGATGGTAAGCGACGGTGTGGTCGAAGATGACGCACCTAGAAAGTACCTATTCACTCTAACCTTGAAAAGTTCTAGATTGTATCTCTCAGGGAACAAGGAGGCCGGCAACTTATTCCACTCTTAAAGCTGTACGTATGGATTCAAACCGTTTTGTACGGATTTTGGGAATATCCACAGTGTATGGGTGGTAGTGGGCCGACTTACGACTTGTCCTGTAGTGGAAAGGAGAAGGCAATATTAGGTCGTGTAAATCCGCTGCACACTCTCCAAAATGCATTCTGTAAAACACTGTCAGACTAGTCACTTTTCGACGATGTTCTAGGCTTAGCAGCTTTTTAGCTACTAAGTCTCTATCACCTATTAGCCGAACAGCGCGCCGTTCTACCGAGTCAAGAGCTTCGAGCTGGTACTTTGCCGATCCATCCCGTAGGTGGCAGCAGTATTCCACACTTGAGCGAACTTGGGTTTGATATAAAGCAAGTAGCTGATTCGGTGTGAAATACTGCCGGACCTTACTGAGAACACCAAGCTTTTTTCCAGCTAATTTGGCTTTTGACTCCAGGTAGCCACCGTAGCTTAAAGTCGGACTAAGGGTCAGTCCTAGTCCTACAGGTGCATTTCGGAAAGTTGGAGAGAAAGTGAAGGGACACTTTTTTGCGGAGAAAAGGCATGCCTGGGTTTTATTAGCGTTGAATTGCGCTCCATTCTCATCACCCCATTTTACCACATCGGCGAGAATCCTGTCCATCCGCTCGACCATGTCCCTTCTCAACGCTTCAATTTCCGCCTCGCCAGTCCTTGCACTGGACATGTATGATTCTACAACTGTGCTGTCGTCTGCATACCCAAGGATACCAAGTTTTAAAACGTCTGTTTAGCAAAACGGCCGACGGAAAGTGGCTGGGAGTGTTGGGGTCTTATTTGTAAGGATATTGCCCAAAACATACCTACGTGAATATCAGGGTAGCGATTCTGAAACCATTCGGTTGCATCCGACACGGAATCTCATCTCTCGGTCTTTGTCATGCTAAACAGATAAGACAAAGACCGAGAGATGAGATTCCGTGTCGGATGCAACCGAATGGTTTCAGAATCGCTACCCAGTTGTCAGAAAATAAGTGAAGTAAGCTGTGTTTTTATGTACCTTTATAGCCCCATATCTCAAAATTGGCCGTCTAAGAAAGTTAGAGGGTAAGCATGTGTTCTTAGTACGTAGGTACTAGCTCTACTCAATCGTCCACATTTCGTTCGTCAGAAAATACGTGACGTCTGGCGGCTCTGGGTCTTGGACTATAAGTGACACAGAACAATATTACTCAAGAAGAATGTCAACTCCATACTTCGTAGAAAAGTGGCTCCATCTATTTGTAGCCCCCTTCAAACTTCTTTCAGTGCGCAAGGCGGGAAATTTTAAAATCTACCATTTGCGTAGGCGGGAAAATTTAAAATGTTATAGGTAAAAAGGTAGATTATAAACCACATGGAACTACAGCCCAACTAATATAAACAAAACGTACTTGCTTACTACTTGCAAGTAAGTTTTGTTTATATTAGTTAGGCTGTAGTTCCATGTGGTTTATAACCTACCTTTTCTTTTTCTCGTCTTAATATAAATTCGGGAAGATATCCCAGACGTTAGCCTGTACGAGATTAGAATGGCTCTCAAACAGCTAAAGAATAACAAGGCGCCGGGTGATGACGGCATTACAGCTGAGCTCCTGAAAGCGGCAGGTTCGCCTATGCTAAGGACGCTACAAAAGCTATTTAATTCCGTCATTCTCGAAGGCAAAACGCCAAAGGCATGGCACAGAGGCGTGGTGATACTCTTCTTTAAGAAGGGTGACAAGACCCTTTTGAAGAATTACAGGCCCATCACGCTTCTGAGTCACGTTTATAAACTGTTCTCGAGAGTCATATCGAACCGTCTCTCACGCAGGTTTGACGACTTCCAACCGCCCGAACAAGCCGGTTTCCGAAAAGGCTTTAGCACCATAGACCACATACATACGCTACGGCAGGTTATACAGAAGACCGAAGAGTATAACCAGCCCCTATGTTTGGCGTTTGTGGACTATGAGAAAGCCTTCGATTCGATCGAGACCTGGGCTATGCTTCAGTCGCTCCAGCGGTGCCAAATTGACTATCGGTATATTGAGGTGCTAAGGTGCCTGTACGAAAACGCCACCATGTCAGTTCGTCTTCAGGACCAGAATTCCAAACCGATCCAGCTGCAACGAGGTGTGAGACAGGGGGATGTCATATCCCCGAAACTGTTTACCGCCGCACTGGAAGACGTCTTCAAACTTCTGGACTGGAACGGACTCGGCATCAACATAAATGGTGAGTACCTACATGACCAACCTCCGTTTTGCCGATGATATCGTGGTCATGGCTGAAACCCTGGACGACCTCGGCAGAATGCTAAATGACCTCAGTAGAGCCTCTGAAAAAGTGGGTCTTAAAATGAACATGGATAAGACAAAAATCATGTCAAATAACCATGTTGTACCCACTCCTCTTAAAGTAGGACTCTCTACGCTCGAGGTTGTTGACGAATACGTCTACCTAGGACAAACAGTCCAATTAGGTAGATCCAACTTCGAGAAAGAGGTCACTCGTCGAATCCAACTCGGCTGGGCAGCGTTCGGGAAACTACGTAATGTCTTCTCGTCCAAATTACCGCAGTGTCTCAAGACGAAAGTCTTTGACCAGTGTGTGTTGCCAGCGATGATATACGGAACAGAGACGTGGTCGCTTACTATGGGCCTTATAAGAAGGCTCAAAGTCACCCAAAGGGCAATGGAAAGAGCTATGCTCGGAGTTTCCCTGCGCGATAGAATCAGAAATGAGGAAATCCGCAGGAGAACCAAGGTAACCGACATAGCTCAACGAGTTGCTAAACTTAAGTGGCAGTGGGCAGGGCACATAGCTCGCAGAACCGATGGCCGTTGGGGCGGAAAGGTTCTCGAGTGGCGACCGCGTACCGGAAGACGCAGCGTTGGCAGGCCCCCCACAAGATGGACCGATGATCTGGTAAAGGTCGCCGGAAATCGTTGGATGCGGGCAGCGCAGGACAGATCTTTGTGGAAATCTTTGGGGGAGGCCTTTGTCCTGCAGTGGACGTCTTTCGGCTGATATGATGATATGATGATGAATATAAATTCATGGCTTGATGTGGTGTAGAAAAAAACATGTGTGTTGAGGTTTAATACATTTATTTCAATTAGGTATTTGGAAAATACAATCTTGAGACTTCAAAATGTAATCAGAACATGTACACCACTACCCATTAATAAATTAAATATTATAACAATATTTTTATAATACTCGTAGAAGCACATTTTTCCACACATTTTGTAAACATTTTTGAGGAGTACATACTTGAGTGATTGTTTCCCATCTTCAGTTCAGTTCATCTCAGCATCTGAAAGTTTTATTTTCCTCATGATTATATATTTCATCATATTCGAAACTAGTAAATTGATTTGTTAGTGTTTGAAGAGCATCATTTCCAAAGAAATTACAGGGCATAGAGATAAAACATCTTAAATCTCTAAGTAACGAGAGCAGAGCAGTACTAGGTAGTGATTTAGACTCTTTATGTAGCTGTGTAACTGAGTGTGTGGCTGTGTAACTAAAGCGTGTTGCTCACCATCAGACTCATGTCCTGCTCATCCTTCGAAACTACAAATAAAAGTCATGGGTAGAAGCTTGTAATAAGACACAGTAGTATTGAATTAGTAAAATGTAGACATAATGATGCCGACACCAAATTCTAACACAACTACAATGTTATTTTTTCTTTATTTTTAGATAACTTCGATATACCAACCTCATAATTTTCTCATATAGGTAGTAGTCACTGGCTTTATGTCAGCCTTTGTTGATGAACCTGCTTCATGTTCAGTATCGTATAACCACTGCATGTATGTCAGTATTCAAAATATTGATGTTTTCTAGTAGGAGCTGCTTTGTAGATGAACCTGCTTCAGTTCAGTTATGTTCAGCATCTAAAATTAAATAATTTATACTATTTTACCAAGCACAACATACTTACACTAAATTATTATTTTTTATCTTTTAGAAAACAATTAAAATATATTTACCTCATCATAGCTTTCATCGGGTGTAGCAAATTTTATAAGCTGTTTTCCACCAGAAATTAAAGAAGATGGCTTGAAGTGATGGGTATGATGGATCCTTCTTGTACAGCTGTTCTTGGTTTGAAGCCCATTCTTAATTAGGATAGCAATACTTACCTAGCCCACAACCAGCAACTGAAAGCATAATTTACAAATATGTTTTAGTTTCCGCCGGGCGCCCATAGGTCGTCAAATTTATGATAATATCATAACAATATTCGCGATTTGGCGAACAACGTAAGTATTTACCGTAAAAAAATCCTTTTTCCAGGTTTAGGAAAACGATGTAGCGTGATGGTAGAATCACCAGTAGGCGATCTGCCACACTTAGCACATTTTCGTTGGCTCTCTTTCATGACGAAATACAGCGGAAATATATGGATAAAATGTAAATAAACTGGAATTTAGCAAAAAAAACAAGAATAAAGCACGTAAACAAAACACGACGCCATTTTCTTGTGGTCGTTTTAGACTTTTAGAGATACCTACGTAATGACACCACGAAAATGTTTGACTCGATACTTATTTTTATTGTTATTTTACTAATCGAGTTATCAAGCGAAATTGAGAAAAGAGAGGCGTTCCGTCGGTAGATGTAATTTTTGGTACAAGTCGCAGTTAATGTTGCAGTCCTATAAAATCGTAGGACGACGGACATACAATTAATGGTTTCAACATCTAGTTTTTATCGACAAATGGTACTAATTTTATGAGAATTATTTATTGGTTCAAAATCGATATTTTTGTACATTAACAATAACAACAAATCGTATATCGTAAATTAAAATCGTAATTTTTCACTGGTTACTTATCTCTAAAATGAAACGTTAGAAAGAGACGCGCGTATATATTGCCACTACTCGTTTGGTGCCCCCACGTGTATGTACTTTTGTCTAACACGGCCCTAAGAGAGTCGACCACCCCTGATAAGTGAACTGTGTCAATTTCAGAAGTCTGTTTCGTTTTTAAAAAAATAAAAATTGGTTGCCTGTAAAGTCGGTATACGGGCGAAAGTTTTACGTGACAACGACTTTGAGTGGTTAGCCCGCCTAAGAGCGAGAGAGACAGACATAAAAAGTGAAAGGCACGCGCACGCGTCCCTCTCACTCGCTCTCATTGTGAGCGCATAACGTGAGCGGAGCGTAACGCAGTTTCTTGAAGTGTCACCCTGCAAACCAATTTATAAGACGTTGTCACGTCAAAACATTATTGTGATATAAATTTCAGATTGTTATAGGTCTCATCTATCGTAATGATGAAATGGTATTAATTTACTGAATAGTCCATTACCGCCATATTACTAATCTTGACTTAGATTTAGTCTAAGTATTTAAATTAGTTTTAGCCTAGTTGAGTTAGTTTGACGTCTCAAATGCAGAACATTTCTGTACCGATTAAAGTTTTCTCCGTATAAATTGCCGTTTTGGGGTTTTGTGCCTCGCGTAAGCCTTGATCGAAACAGTGGATACGCCTTCCAATTTTCACTTAGCAATGTTATGAATACGGAAATTAAGCTAGGTAGTAGGTAGGTGCTGTAGATTCAGTCACTGTGAGACTGTCAGGCATTCGCGATCGTCCACTCGCCGCTATCGGACGCTATCGATTTAATCGTAACTAAATTTATTCGAATGATATATTATTATTTGTGAAAATGGCTCCAGTGTCCAACGCCGTAGTGGGAATCGATGATGACCAACGCTTCGCTCTTATGAAGGTACGTCTCTAAAATAATTTACTTATTATTTAATTTTGTTGTTTTGTTTACGTAGCTGTAGAAACTAGTGTCGTACTGGTCGTACTTGGGCATAGTTATTCAAAATGCATGTCTAATCGAGTAATCATTTTTGGACTTATACCTAATTAGGCTTATATTTTGTGCTGAGCAAAACAATAGGTTAGTGAACTCGAAGTTATTTGGTTCTTAACTTTTATAATAGGTACCTAGGTAGGTATTTTATATGTAATTATGCGGCATTTTTGTGTTGACAATGCGAGTCATTTAATTTAATTCAATGTCCTTGACGAGTTTCATTTCATACGAAACAGATTTTAATGACATAGGTACCTATGTACTTTTACAAGAGATGATCGTCGGCAAAAAAAAAATTGATGAAAAAAAAAAAATGTACCTATCATTAAACATACAATCTAATCAAAAAAAGAAAAAAACTACACAAAGGTTATTAATTATCTCATTATTATTACTTCACAAAGGTTATTAATTATCTCATTATTATTACTTATCTAATCAAATTTTGTGATTAACATAGTAAGTATATTCATGCAAAACCTGCAGATAAATACAGCGGTTCTAAGGCATACCTAGGTAACCTACATCATATATAACAAATTACCAAATTAGGATCATGCGCAGGCAAAGAAATAATCTAGCTCAAACTAAACCAAGTAAACTGGAACTTATTATTTTAATAGAATATTTGTACCTAAATACTACCTACTGTATAAAGAATTAAAGATACTAGAAAACTGTATTTTCGTTATTGATTATTGAACATTTAATAATTGATTATATTCTAAATACTTTTAAGAGAATTGAAATACGTACCGAAGAGTGCATAGTACCTACTTATTACATTTAACAATTTGTGATTACATAAATTACATTTGATAATATAAGCAGACCATGACAAAAAATGTAGGTATTTATGAACTGAAAAAAAAACAGAAAACATTTGTCTGCTGGATTAAAGACAATGTTTTCTCCTTTTTCCTAGACTGTGGAAAATATTAGGAACAATTCAATAGATTACTAATTACTAATACGAAAGGGTCCCGATACATCATAACAACTTTTGCAACGAGGCACAGATTACCTACTTAATTCTACTAATAAACTCTATGCCCCGCAACCAACCCTGAAATCGTAAAAAAACCGTTCATTACATTTAGGTAGATAGATCCTCCTTATGGTGCGCAAAAAAAAAACATAATTATGAATATACGGACCTCAGACCAAATAAGAACAGGCAAAGACAAACAACAAAATATGTGGTAAGTTTTTGACGTGATAACGTCTTATAATTCGATGAAGCCGGCTGCACGCCCACAAAACATGACGTCATGTACCGTTACCGCGTTACCGTCGGTCATTACCTCGCCGCATGTTTGTTACAGTTGTATTAATTATTTCGACCAGTAGTTCAAGCGGGGATGTAGCTCAGTGGTAGAGCGTTCGCTTTGCATGTGAAATGGGTTCGATCCCCGGCATCTAAAAGATTTTTTGCATTGTTCTGATTGAAAATGACTAAATTCTACTGATTACTTTTTACATACAAATCTATTAAACAAATGAAATTAAAATTTTCTTTTGAAAAATGCTACTATTCCATCAGTATTTTCTTAAGACGTTGTCACGTTCTATCGTCAGTAAACCGACTTTACAGACAAACATTTTTGTTTTTTCAAAGGATCTAATCTCTTACACGTGCATAATTTAACAAAGCTATGTTACCTACCTACCGTCTTAAACGGCTGAACCGATTTCGACCAAAATGGTATCGTGAATCTTGCAATGTTAGACATTGCAAGCCTGCGTAAACGTTTATTAAATAGGTACCCTACATACTCTAGAGTATGTAGGTACCTATGGTACGACAATTATTGAAGACTAGCTGACCCAACAAATTTCGTACTGCTACATTTTGTTGTACTTTTACTGAACTGGCTCAATAACTATGTATGTAATAATGGGCTTAAAAAAAGATGTGGTGTCATGGGACACCAGGACGTCTACTCTAATTCTACGAAAACGTACCTAATTTAGAAATAAACTCGCAACTTTCCTACTACGATTCTACTTCGATCCGTTGTTTTATCCGTTTAAATGTTCTAAGCCTGCTCTAATTAGAGCAGACTTAGAACATATAAACGTCAAACAAAGTTGTATCGGACGAAACGAAGTAGAACGAGAGCAGGAAAGTCGCGAGGTTTTTTCGAAATTACGTTTTCGTTGAATTAGAGTAGACGTCCAGATAGGAACGAAGTTCCTTCGGAAAGTATAGAAGCAATACAGATAGCAAATTACGCGTCACTTCCGTTTTATATTTTTCTTACGGTTTTAGCATTGATGTACCTAAGTCTCACATTTTTTTCAGTTCGGTCGCGCAGCTAAATCCCTGTCTCATCCAATCTTGCATTCGTTCCTGAAGTAATGGGGTAATAGGCCTGAAGGCATGCCAATCTGTCAATATTTTGCAAATATGTACTTACATTGAAGACATGAAGACGCAAGCAGTCCTATGTCTCAATCACTTACTATTTGTATTTTGATATACCCATATAAACCAACGTATAATAAAAACGTATCTGGCATAAGGAAAAATATATCCAATTTGATGCATTGTCTCTAAAATTAGTCTGAGATCTGTGGTTAAATAAATATTCAGAAATAATATATGCAAATATACAAGTATATGTGGGCAATTCATTTTTATTTTATAGACACGATATAACTTAGTATCGGAATATAAAATGCATGCTAAAATGCAAGAAGTTACGCTATTTATGTATTTTTTGTGACTCACTCAGTACCAAAAGTTAAATTAGTGATTTGGTAAGACATAAAAAGATTTTACAACAAACATATATAAAAACATCATTATATCTCTACATCGGTTACCTGAAAAGACTGGTCTAAGCAAAAACACCACTTCTTATAGCAGTTGTAAATAATTATTATACTACAAATTTGACTGACCTTGTTTGGTTGGTAGTTGGTAGTCTGAAGTCTGAGCCCTAGATCGTGGCTTCGATTCCCACCCAAGACTTTTTTTTTCGAACGAATACTGACATTTGCTTGGTGTATCTATTTACTAAATATATGCAAAAATATGTATTCGCATTCATAAAAGTAATTATTTTACCAGCTTTTCTGGTATCCCTAATATTTTCATACATAGCTATAGCTTAGGTAGTATGGGGGTAGATAGTGCATTGTGTCAGGAATGTGCATAAATATCTAAAAACATCTTAGTTGACACACTCGTAAATGAAGCATATAATATACAGGTTCCTATCTATCATTATGTAGGTTTACAGTTTACATGCCGTCCGCATCGTCAAGTGATACATAATAATTCGTAGAAGTGAATGTACCTAGTCGGTGTTTTGGCTTTTCAAATAATTGACGTGTTTCCGACTGCAATCATTGTGACCAATCAAAATAATCCATGGATTATTACGACACCAGTTCACCAGTCCACGGAATGGCCCTTTGGTTGCGTAAAGCCATTTGGCTTTGAAAGGGCGATCAGTTGTTGTAGACCCTCACACTATGCCTTTGGGCACGGTTTCATAACACGTTACCTTGCTTAGCTGTTATGCGAAGGATAATGATTTTCTTTGGCATAGGATTTTCTGCCAGTTTGATTTTCTAAAAAAAAAAAGAAGCGCAAAATAATATTATATCAGTTGTATTATAAGTTGGAGCGCAAAATAATATTAAGTATATCAGTTGTATTATATATAAGTTGGAGAACTTATGTATAAGCAGACCTGTTTTTGTAATATTTTTTTTGGGGGATCACTAATTCTCAAAAAGTTGTACCTAAGTCTATAATTTATTGGAGAACTCGGTATGCCACCGGTGTGCTTTTGTGGGGCAATGCGTCCCCCACAATAAAGCCCTGTGTGTAAATAAGTAAAACAATACATAAGCGGTCAATAATTCCCATAGTTTTGTCCACAAAAACCACATTACTTTTGTCTTCTTCATCTTCGTCTCTCATGGAATCGATACTGTTTCTCTCGCTTTCTTTAATTGCAGCGACTTTCATAAACCAAGTTACGAGTATGAATAGAAACTGGCAATATTGATAGACAAACTTTTGTCCGCTCACCGCTGTTTATGTTTTATCCATGCCCCTTATAATAATAGGGAATGCGACTAAGAGTTTGTAAAACGCTACAATAAATAGAAAACGATAATACCTATGTTATAACGACAATTTATTTAAACTAGTAACTAGTGGTTCTCCGTTTTCGCTATGTATCCTACTGGTTGGTCCCTTGGTAAAAATTGTTCAAAATTGTAAATACTAAACTAAACTATACGATCAATTTTGGTTTAATACTGGACTTACGTAGTAAAAATATATTTTAGCTGCAAATTGAGCATTCTTTTTTAAAGTACGGACTGACAGGACGAGCTAGAAATGTTGCTGATGGTACACGCCTGTCCATAACAACACACAGTGCCACCGCATCGATTTACTAATCCAGCCATACGTCGAGACTCAAGACATCCTAAATTCATCTATACACCCAGACAGACAACAAACATGGATACAAGTTTTTTTTTAAATAAAGACTCGAGCGAGACGAGCAAGAAATGTGCCTGATGGTAAGCAACATGCCTGCCACATAACATCACAGTGACACGCAGCTATAGGAACATGAAGAGTCCAAATCATTACCTAGCACTGCACTGCGCTCGTCACCCAGAGATCTAAGGTGTTAGATCTCTAAGCCCTGTAATTTCTCTGGAAACATTGCCCTTCAAACCGGAACACATTAATGTTTGCACATTACTGCTTGGCAGTAGAATAACTGCAAAAACTGCGCCAAAGGTGTGGTACTTCCCCAGGCGGACATCAGGATATCCTCAGGGATATCAGCTATCTGGCTTCCACAGTACAAGCTTTGCTAGTTTAGGATCAGATGGTGAGAATGTCCACCAATATTTATTTATTTAAGATAACCAATGCTTTACGCTGTTTGAAAATAACTACTTACCTGGGACACGATTCAAATTAGTAGGTAGGTACTAGTTACCAGTTTTTTGTCTAGTCTATTATTAGACATCATGTTTCTTGTGGTCATGAATGGTTGAATACATTAAGACCTAATGATTTATTAGACAGATCTATACAATCCTACTAATATTATTAATGCGCAAGTTTGGTTGTTTGTTGCTCAACCACGTCGAAACGGCTAAACGGACCGAGTTGATAATTGGATCACACTTGGATTATAGTCTGGAATAGCAAATATACTACTTTTTATTGCAAGACGATGGATAACATGGAAGATACAGGAATGGTTAGAACGCGGGTAAAACGGCGGGTCATCGGTAGTATACTACTAATATTTAGTATTAAATCTTGATTAGTAGGATTTTTATCGTCAATTTTTTGTGTCAATCGCAAATCGAATCAAATATATTTTTCATCCCACCAGCTCGGAAAGAGTACTTTTGCTCCTCGATATCAGGGCGCAAAAGTCGTTTTTACCCTCTAGAGGTTAAAGTAAATTTGAATTTAGAACATCGTGTGTTCTGAGGTTTTGAATTCAAAACATAATTTAACCTATTTATTTCTACCTCCTTGGTGCCGAATTAATCATACATTTATTTTTAATTTGTTAAAAACTCATACTTGGAACCTCTTTGGTGTACTTTTTTTAATGCTTTGCGCGCAATTTTCTTTTCACGTATGGAGGATAGATGTAAAGAATGTTATTTCAAATGGCAAAACATTTTGAAATGCTATGAATTGAATCAATTGTAATCGAATTGAAGTATGCCGAGTTAAATAATTAAATATTATTGACTACTAAAATAGTAACTAATAGATAATTTCAACTACTTGTGCAGTACAAAATAATGTAGTAAATAGGTATAACATCAAATAAATAATTACTATTTTGAGAAAACATGTAGGTACAATATATTTTGAAGTCAAAACTTCTTTTAGCGCGCCAAAGACAGATTTTTCGTGGGCTGTCAATTTAATTCTAGCGTCACGCTCGGGAATGATAAGAAATCTTCGGGTAAATTTGGGACCATAGCCAATGGCCATCTAGAAATGCCTCAGCCTTTCCCATTGGCCATTAAAAAATGTGTCAGCATTTCTAGATGGCCATGCTCATAGCCACGCCCTCCGGTTTCACACGCGTAGTTTCCAAAGTAAAAATCAAATTCTGAGTTATAAGTAACCACTTCTATCGGCAGTGCCTATGACTGCCAATATTTTTCTTTCATGAATTCTGAATAGTACGTTTATTAATTTCCTTTAAAATGTACCCTGATGCAAATTTAGCGCTACTATAATTTAATGCATTTGAGCGGACACTTTTTCATGTACACATGAAACTCCTTACCTCAATCGGTCAACTCTCCATATTTTCACGTCATATTGTTATTGTTAAAACCATGGCTAAATAAACTTAAGTTTAAAACTTATAAAATTGAATACAAGTGAAAAACCGAAATACCATAATAATAAGTGATTCTAGCGACCAAGAAGTTTATTTAACGCCAACAGAATTGACTGAAACTGAAAATGCGCAAAGCGTTTAGTAATTTCCTCGCTAGGGGGAGATGAAAAATTACGTGTTACACTCGAGTGCAAAGATTTTTTACCTTGTGCCCTTTTGATTCCCTTGCTACGCTCAGGATTCTAATTTTTGAATCCCTCGCTACGCTCGTGATTCAACTTTAGAATCCTTCGCTTGCTCGGTCATCAAAATTGAGCACGCGGTTAAAAATCCAGTTTGCACTCTTGTACAACAAATAACTATTATTCGCCGAAACTAATGCAGTGAAAATCTAACAATAATGAATATGTTGGATGCAAAATCTACATACATTTACAATTTATAAAATCAAGATAAGATATGTTACATGGAATAAATATAATTATTTTATTTCAAAATTAATTATTTGAAACAGTTAGGTACATAAAGGTTACACTTAGGTACATAAAGGTTACAATTAGGTACATAAAGGTTACAATTAGGTACATAAAGGTTACAATGTGTACAATAAATATTTACCAAGATAATCATAAAACTAACCAATAAGTTGTAATTAATGCAAATTTTGCTGAGCGTCTCAAACGCCGAGAACATGCGAACCACGCAACCTCGGAAGCCGTTACCTAATTAGCTGATTATTTATTGAAACCTATAACAGAACAGTACTTTTTACATTGCCCTTAGAAATAAATAGCAAAAAAACTATAGAATTTAAAACTTATCAAACAACAAACTTAAAATGTGTTTTTTTTTCAACAAATTTGTTAGGACCAACACACTCATCAACTGGAAAAATTACATTGAAAAGATTTTAATTGATTTACGGCCTTAGTGTTTTAAAAGCATATGCTAAATAATTTGTTTTCTGCGACAAAACAAAAACCGACTTATAAAATTCAGACGCTCGACCAAAGGTAATAAGAATCTACCATCACTACGTCGTCGACAAAACCAGGTACCCAGTACCAGGTAAAACCAGTCGTAAATGTAACCAGGATATGGGTTTTGTCTGAAATAAATACTTTTATTATTATAAATATGATTACTTCAAAAACCGCCACACATATTATGATAAAATATAGGTAGGCGACTAGGCGACTACCTCTGAACTATGATCTACCATACAAAAAATAGCCATCAAAATCGATTCACAATTGGAGGCGCTATCGCGTGACATACCTGCAATAAAAACATCCAACGGAATTGAGAATCCATTGAGAATCCTCCTCCTTTTTTGAAGGCGTTTAAAAATAATGCACCTAATCCGCCACTATCGATACGATATAGGGTTACTGGTAATCAGCCTGCATCCGTTTAAGGGCATGTTCTGTATATTTAAACAAACAACTTTTGTTCTACAACTTTCGTTAAAACTCAATAGAAAATCCAAAAAAAAAAGTGTTTGTTGCCCTTTTTTGTACTGTTTAGTGACTTTTTAGTGTTTATTCACTTCGGCACATATTTTTTGCGCGTTAAAGAGCGTACGCACTCTTGTTACGAATTGTTACGGAGAGGTCGATGCTTTTAGACCGTGCAAATACATTTTTTATTTATTTTGTAAAATAAAAAAAAACCACAAATTTTTAAAAACTGTAGAACAAAAGTTGACGTATTGAATGTACCTAACATCCCCTTAAAAGGATGCAGGCTGATTACCAGTAACCCTGTAGAATGGTTATGTAGGGTCACAGCATCAGTGCTAATGCTCTATTTATTGCCCAAAAAGAAATGCCTTAAAATAATAGCGAACGTAGATGTAAGTGATGTAACTGCAACCTGCATTTATCGAAGTTTTAATCCTAACCTCCCTCTACGCTCTATGTGATTGAAGTTATCATGCTTATAGTAGGTATGTAGAAAAAATATAGAGTTTTTTTTTAATATTGATGAAAATAAACGCAGTCGAACGAAGCTCGCTATACCTGTTTGCAATCTAGTTTATTCAAAGCCGGTCCTGACTACGGTTGTGTTAAAATTACCTATGTATATTTAAAAAAAAATCTGAATTCAAAGAAAAGGGTTTCCTAGGTAGATGGTAATTTGGTAATATAAGTATTACCTACATTTAGGTGGTACCTTAATGGGGTTTTATAAATGGTAATTTAGGTATTAGGTAGGTACCTAAATGTACCATTTTTGCGGTTTTTAATGCACTTAGCACTACAAACTGCAATGCGGTCATCACCCGGAGATAACAGATAGTAATTTATCGGTCTGCTCAGTAATTACTCTGGAAACATTTAGAATATGACTGGTTGGCGGACTTAAATACTTGGTGTGTTTTGCGAGATTGGCCCCTTAATAAAAGTCTTAGGTAATGAGAGATAGATAAACCTTTTATTGCTCTAACAAAACAAAAACAAACCTAGGAAAACATAAAAAATAGTAGCAAATGGGGACCTTATCGCTAAAAGCAATCTCTTTCAGAGAATGCTAACCGCGGAGTGGAAAAGGAGTAATGATGAGTTCGACGCGACTTTTTCGGCTTATTACCTAGATACATCTGTTTAGCATTATCCCCGTTTGACCAGAGCTCTGGCAATCCATGTTTCTAATAAGATGAACTGCATCAACATCTGCTAATCCATTTAGGACTTAGGACGCTACAATTAGACTTACTGAGTCTGAGTCTGACTGACTAAGTCAAAGCACACCCCGGACACTCGGCCTAAAATCTATACAGACGGTGCAGTTGACATACCTACACTCACACATCTCGCATATGTCGTTCGAACGCATTTACGCATGTGTGCGTGTCATCTATGTCGTGTCGCTGAGTGCTTCTCGCGTTCTTGCGGGGTAGGAAGCTTGAAACTGGCAGGGGGTGGGGAGTGTCCGTTCTATCTGTATTATCTATTCTATGGTCAAAGTCAAAGTACTTTATTCATATTATTCATATTCATACTACAATTCTCATCAAACATTCATACTAACACCCCTCTTTTTCGTCGGTGATCCAAAATGGAAAGTTGCAGAATATTTACGTGTAGCAACTGCATCCTCATAAGAAAGCGTTAATTCCATCGTAAAATCATGTAATGCCTAATCATAAACCAAAACGAGAAACCCGAGAAATATTTCCTTTCTCGCAGCTCAAACATTTTTCTTTTTGAATTTTGTACTTAAAGAACTTTATAGACTTAAATTAGCTAACTGATTCTTCTATACCCTTGTGTAATTTTAATTGGTGTTGGTACATATTCCTTCAATAATTCGTTTTTAGCATTTATCATTTACCGCCCTATTCACGACACAGGCTAGGTGTTTTGTTTTTGAACAGATAACTTCCTATATTCCTAATTTTTCTTCTTAATTATGTTGTTTTTTTTTTTAATAGGAAAAACAATTGGACTCGCGACACCGACACCTTATGTAGGTATAATATAAGTTTGTGCAAAAATATTGTGTTTTTACTTCTGTCGGCAGTGCCACTGTTTTTTCTCGGAACTATTGCAGTGGACTTCTACTACCTAGCCTAAGTTGGGGAAGAAGGGAAGGCATAGAAGACGCAAGCAAGTCCATGCTTACCTTTTAACCTTTTTAAATGAGACTGATTGATGGCTTAGACTCAGCTGTAGTGTTACGAGTAGATCTTTGCAGATCCCCTTTGGTAAAGTACCCACCACACTTTTGCCAGTAACTCTACCAATCAGAAAAGTAAAAGATTAAACGTAGAGCAGGAACATGTTTAGATTTAAAGGGGAATGTTTTCAGATAAGTTACGGGGTAAGGACGTACTTATTAGTAAATATGACTTCCTGTTAAAAATCCTCCATGGCGTTGGAACTGTTTTTGCATAGAATGGACCATAACAACTGCGTATGATTATGGATAGGCGTGTTGCTTATCGTCAGATGCCCGAATTGCCGCTCTCATCATTAAGCTTTATCTTACAAAAATATCTTTTATGGGACTCAAATTGTTACTTTCACTTACTGCAAAATCAGTTTCAACTAATTTCGTCACTGCTCTGCCCTGCAAGCCCTTTTTAAATGTTACGCAAAAGCGAACTGAAGCGGTCAATCTTGAAGAAATCACATTAACAGCAGATTTCGTTGTACAAGCTACTCACAACACTTTCACCATAGAACGTAACTACTGCGAATGGAAAAATAAACGGCTACAACGATAAAATAACATGGAATGGCTACACGGATGACGGAATACATAAACACTTAGATGAAAAGTTGCATTCGCTCACCTGCTGAGGTAACTAACTACGCTTACCGTACTGGCTAAGCGATTTTTAATGGGACCTACGACATAGCTAATGTCGTTACGTCTGTTCCTTTCAACGTATGTCATTTGCTTTTGTTTTGCGATGAAAATCATCATCACAAAACAAAAGCATAAATCAAACAACTGACTGGTTTATGAATTAAACTGACACACTCAGCTAATTGAAAAAAAAAATATGTTTGTCTGTAAAGTCGGTTTACTGACGATAAAACGTGACAACGTCTTAAGAAAATACTGATGGAATGGTAGCATTTTTCATAAGAAAATTTTAATTTAATTTGTTTAATAGATTTGTATGTAAAAAGTAATCAGTAGAATTTAGTAATTTTCAATCAAAATAATGCAAAAAAGCTTTCAGATGCCGGGGATCGAACCCGGGGCATTTCACATGCAAAGCGAACGCTCTACCACTGAGCTACATCCCCGCTTGAACTACTGGTCGAAATGATTAATACAACTGTAACAAACATGCGGCGAGGTAACGACCGACGGTAACGGTACATGACGTCATGTTTTGTGGGCGTACAGCCGGCTTCATCGAATTATAAGACGTTATCACGTCAAAAAGTGAACTTTATCTAATAACAAGGGCAGGCCAAATAAATTGGTTCAAAAGCCATTGTTCCTACCTCGACTGATTTTGGTAATATTTGAATGATTTAACCTGAGATGTAATCGTAAATAAAAATATATATATAATAAAAGATAGAATTTCCAAATCGTTTCAGGCTCCTCGAGTGATAAAAACATCCTACGAATTGAGAACCACCCGCTTTTTTCGAATTAGTTTATTAGAGTGCTGTTTTAAGGTTAATTAATCTACCACCGTTATCTGTGCTATCGTAGCTCCTAAAATAATAATTCGAATTAAATGAATTAGGTGCTTAAAAGCTTGGACATTTTTCTTATTTATAGAAAAATAATCTTAGAAATAAATATTTGTTGGCCGTGGTTTTTCATTGCTTGATTACCACCACAAATAGGTACCTACTTACTTGGTTATTTATTTTGGTTAATGTAAAATACCTACATTTCAATGAACTACAGTTATTAATTAGCGTGTTTACCTAAAGTGTGACGATGAGCACAAAAAAGATCTTAAATAAAGTGGCCAAGTGCGAGTTGGACTCGCCCATGAAGGGTTCCGTTGCAGCAAGTAACATTATATACATAGTACACATAGTTCTTGTAGTTCGTTGTAACTTTGATCGAAGTTTCAATAATAGTGTATTTATGACGTACTAAAAAAAACTACTCATCAGATCGAGTTCAAACTAATTTTCGTTGGTAGTTTACATGGTAATGTACATCATACATTTTTTTTAGATTTTTCATTCTCTTACTTTAGAAGTTAGAGGGGGGGGGACACACATTTTACCACTTTGGAAGTGTCTCTCGCGCAAATTATTCAGTGTAGACGAAAATTATTTTAGAAACATCAATATCATTTTTGAAGACCTATCGATAGACAACCCACACGTGTAGGTTTGATGAAAAAAAAATTTTCAGTTTCAGTTCTCAGTATGGGGGGCAACCCTAATTTTTCTTTTTTTTTAATTTTTCTGTTGAAATCTTAATGCGGTTCACAGAATACATCTACTTACCAAGTTTCGATAGTGTAGTTATCATAGTTTCGGCAAAAAGTGGCTGTGACATACGGACGGACAGACAGACAGACCTGACGAATCTATAAGGGTTCCGTTTTTACGTTTTACGGAACCCTAAAAACGTAGCTAACCATAGCAGACCAAAATATCAGTTTTGCGGATGTAATTTATTTAAATTTACCTACGTCAATCAACCAAATTGACATAACCTTAGATTTGGACAAAATAATAGACCGTTTTTTAGGGTTCCGTAAAACGTAAAAACGGAACCCTTATAGATTCGTCATGTCTGTCTGTCTGTCTGTCTGTCTGTCTGTCTGTCTGTCTGTCTGTCCGTCCGTATGTCACAGCCACTTTTTGCCGAAACTATGAGAACTACACTGTTGAAACTTGGTGAGTAGATGTATTCTGTGAACCGCATTAAGATTTTTACAAAAGTTTTTTAAAAAAACAAAAATTAGGGGTGCCCCCCATACTGCGAATTGAAGCTCAAAACATTTTTTTTCATCAAACCTATACGCCTGGGGTGTCTATCGATAGGTCTTAAAAAATGATGTTGAGGTTTCTAATATAATTTTTGTCTCCACTTAATAACTTGCGCGAGAGACGCTTCCAAAGTGGTAAAATGTGTGTGTCCCCCCCCTCTAACTTCTAAAGTAAGAGAATGAAAAAACTAAAAAAAATATATGATGTACATTACCATGTAAACTACCAACGAAAATTAGTTTGAACTCGATCTGATGAGTAGTTTTTTTTTTAATACGTCATAAATACACTATTATTAAAACTTCGATCAAAGTTACAACGAACTACAAGAACTATGTGTACTATGTATATTATGTTACTTGCTGGAACGGAACCCTTCATGGGCGAGTCCAACTCGCACTTGGCTACTTTATTTTTAAATGTAATAGACCGTTATCTATCTATGTACCAAATGTCATTCAAATCCATTCAGTAGTTTTTGCGTCAAATAGTAACAAACACACATTCTTACAAACTTTCCCGTTTATAATATTAGCATAAGCCTACTAAATGTTCCCACTGCTGGGACTCGGGGACCTTCTCTCGCAAGGAGAGAGTCAAGGCCATATACCACCATCCTGGCCCAGTGCGGGTTGGTGGATGCCACATTACTTCGAAAGATTCTTGGTACATGTAGGTTTCCTCACGATGTTTTCCTTCGCCGTTTCAAGTTAGTGGAATTACGCTCATGACTTCGAAAAGACAGTGGTGCGCGAGGTTTTGAACCCTTAAATCTTATAATAGGATGTCATTGTCAAATTGTCATGTATTAGCAGGATGTCATTTGTCTGTGGTTTATTTGATTTTGTGTTTGTATGTAATTTTAATTGTCACTGTTTTTCTTCGCCAAAGCTGTCCACTGCAATTACGGAAATAAATAAACATTAAATTATGTAGTTTGGCGACTATGAAGGATCGATAGAGGGGTGTATTCTGAGTATATATTCCAATTTGAGGGATTCTGGCGTGGTCAGCTCATGGTCATTTCGATGAAAACGCGTTTATTTCGATATCTCGAGAACTGTTAGTGTTCGGCAAAAAATTGTTGAAACCTTTTAAATTAAATTTACTAACGTTTACATCAATAACTTTTCTTTTTTTCATCAATACTTTTAAAGTTATTGCCTCCGAAAAGCAAAAATTTTACTTTTTTTTCCTCCCTTTTTTATGTTTCGCCATTTTCTCCCCAACCGTTCAATTTTATGAAACTTTACCAATGGTCAAAAGTGTAGATCTTTTAATAATGAACAACTTTCTCCTTGCACTTTTTTCTGTAATGACAATACCTTCAGAGTTATGTTACTTTACCGAGCGAAATCCGCGCCACTGCGACACCTCCGCGACACTGCAAAAAATCCGCGACACCTCCGGTCTTAGGGCCGAACCCAAAATTCATTGTTGGATTGTGTCGGTGGGTTTCTTCTACACAGGGTTATGTGGGACAACAACGTTACCTACTCCGATATATGCCAGAAATACGTAACATACATAAAAAACAAAGTCGCGGTGTTTGTTGAGATATTTAAAATATAAAAACACCGGGTTTTATTATAACCTTAGTGTGATATTTTAAAAATAAAACTAAAAAAATGGAAACTTCCTTATTGCACTGGACTACTAGTAGTAATCAAAGAGAATGTAATATGGTAGTAATGAGAGTAAAGTTGGACTTTAAAATAGCCAGACCAGGTCGCACGTAGGTACATAAATAATATACTTATTTAAACACTTATTTGATAAATATAACATTGAACCTCACTTTTCTTTTATTATCGTGATATGTATGTACCTCTAAGAAAGTAATTATCGTTCTTAATTCGTTTTTGTTATTCGTTTCTCTTGTTTTGTGTCTTTTTCAGTAGCACCTATACTAATTAGTGTGATAAACGATAAACCAAATAAGTAATCGACGATAAAATAGGTGCAATGGGCTAAGCTATGTCGTAACTAGTGTGCACTTGGCCGCTTTATAAATAATATGTCTTTACGTTTTTATTGATAAGTAATATACACAAATAAGGAGAAGCAGTGTCGGCTTTAGGGTGGGGCGACGGGGTCGGTCGCCCGGGGCGCCGGATACTAAACAGGGACGCTGGGAAAGGGGGGGTGGGTGTATTTCAACGTCCCCAAAGTGTATTGTTGTGTCCTTTAGGGCGCCAGACTCGCCCGGGGCGCCTAGATGATACTACAAGGGCGCTGGAAAATCTTAATAACCTAGGGGGTTGTATTTCAACGTCCCCAAAGTGTAGTGTTGTCCTTTAGGGCGCCTGAGGCATGGCTCGCCCGGGGTGCCTAGATGGCTAAGGCCGGCCCTGTGGAGAAGTATTTAGGCTTATGGCAAAAACGACTAAACAACACACTGAGTCCAACGCTGCCACCTGTTGTCTTGGGGATAGTGAATCTAATAAAAAAAATCTAAAGCTAATTTCGGGACAAACATGCAACCTAGGTGGAGGCTCTGGGCCGGGAGGAGGCGACTTGAAAATAACAAATGACGATCTCAAGTCGATTACAAGCGGAATTTCAACCGGTAGCGATCGACTCAACTGACGAAATCGGAATAGCTTTTCTTTTCTTCTCCTAATCCAAGATTTATGTTAAAAAATAACAAACAACCCAAATAACACAGGTCAAGGTGGGCCAGTATGGTGGATTATGGCTTTGACTCTCTCCTTGCCAGAGAAGGCGCCGAGTCCCAGCAGTGGGAACATTTAGTGGGCTGATTTTCCAGGCTTTCGCTTGACGGTCTATGATGGACCGCGTTTACCTAATATAAACCGATTCACGTTTGACTTGAAAACACAAAAATTGTATCATTGTAAAACCGACTCGTACAAGGCATTCCACAGTCTAGCTGTAAATAATACTCAAATAATTGAATCAGGTAGTCTCAAAAATATAATATTCCATTCTAAAAAGGCATAGTAGGTAAAGACAAGAGAAATAGGTAGGTAGAGTAGGTACATACGTATCCACTAGCGATACATATTTCATGAAATAGCAAAAAAACTGCATTCATAGTAACGATTTTGATAATTTCACACTCGCCGGCATATCATGTCATGGAAAAACTCGAACATGTATATCCACTAGGTAGTATATATTATACGCAATTGTAAACATAAGAAGAGTAGGAATGAAATAAACTCAGAACACCCATACCCATACCCTGACATAAATATCTCCAGACCAATGGACATGGAAATGAAAATTACGTAGGTAGGTAAAAACATAGTAAGTACCTAAGTAGTAAATCCCTGATAATTTGTATCGTTAGAGCTAGTTCGTAAACTAATTAAAAATTAAGTTTTAGTATAATAGAGAAACAAGGGGCATATTAAAATACATAAATTTAAATAAATACTATATTAACATATTAAATCGTTTCATCTTGTCGAAGTCGCCGGACGCGCTAAAGCCGGTTCTGAACATACGTGTGTAAATGTAAAAAAAATACATGATAATAAATAATTATTATCATTATTTCGTCATAATTATTAAATATATCGCGAAGTCATAATTGGTGCGACGTTATATTCTTAAAAAAGTTGCAATCACAGGGTCTTTGAAACTCAAAGTTTTCATTTTTATCGGTAGACAGAAGTGAAAACACTTTCACTTCTATCTACCGATAGAAGTGAATACTTTCAGAGGGTGAAATGGTTTGACCACAGAAATCTAGTACCTTATTATTTAGATTTCTGTGGGTTTGACCGATTTTTTTCGTTGAATGTTTCGTAGGTCTTAAAGTAAGTTTTGCCTTATGCCATGTATTTTTAATCCTGATTTTATTATTTTTGTGGGAATGAACCACATCTAAATAATGTCATTTACATGAATTTTACATGTGCAGATTCGGTTAGAAGAGTATAAATCGCTCATAAATAAATATTAACATACTTAAACCAGGCGCGGTCCTATCCTCGAATTTTGGAGGGGGATTTGAGTTTTAAGAAAAGTTGTAAAACAAAAGTTGTTTGTTTATATACACATACAGGCCGATTACCAGTACTAACCCTGTATAAGATTTGAAAACATGCGAGGTTCCTTAGGAAATACTTATTGAAGTGAAAACTTCCTTAGTATGGTTCATTCACACTAGTTCCATTGCTTTGTTCCATGATGGTACTACTGCGAATATTTTTTCGCGTTAGTTCCATTCATGCATAAGGATAAAATGATGGAAACACTGCCATTGTGCGCTTTGTGGAAAATTTTATCGTTCGCTTCACTGACGTGAAAATGTCGGACGGCGGCAGCTTAGCGGCGTAGCGTCGGATCGGCAGCGGAGCAAGACGTAGACGCGTTAGACCTTTTTTGGGTAGGTGTAATCCTGTGAATTCCCATCCCCGACTTGCAAAATAGCAATAAATCTTTAGTTCTACAGGTGACGTACTGTATAAGTGCAAACATACTATTTTGAAACCTTTGCATAGCAGTGGGACAATAGAGGCTGATTAAAACAAAACTATTATTTTACAAAAAAAATCACGTTTATCGGCAGTCCCTATGACTGCAATTTTTTTTAAAGATTTTAAATGTAGCGTCCATTTTAATGAAACGTCAGTATTTGTACTCCGCAAACTGAATTCTCAATGTTACGTTGCGTGACATCCTACTCGTAAGTTCTGGTAGGTTGCACTTATTACTTTAGAAAAAAACTCCATATAAGTAATATTTATGAAGCTGCCTCGCGAGCTGCAAGGTCGGCCGGCGCGGCGGAAGGTAAGCGTTTTTTGCCCATGACACTACAATTCCTCCGTCTTCGAGTATATTCTGACCAATCCTGCTTAGCACTTCACGGCACTCGCTAGTTACAGACAGATAGGTAATTGGCCTATTTTCCCAGTAAAAATGATATAGACGTGCGTACACACGAATGAGAGGTAAGTATACACTTTTTGGACTTTGACAGAGTTGTTCTACCGCCAAGCAGAAATGTGAAAACATCTCGTGTGTTCTGGTTTGAACGGCAATGTTTCCAGTTAAATTACCGGGCATATATAAAACATAATATATCTCTGGATGACGAGCGTCGTTTAGTGCTAGGTAATGATTTGGAGTCTTTGTGTTCCAATAGCAGTGTGTCACTGTGCTGTTATGGGCAGGCTTGTTGCTTACCATTATTAGGCACACGTTGTGCTCGTATTGCTATAAAATAATCTTATATATAAAATTATCGTGTCACAGTGTTTGTTTCCTTACTCCTCCGAAACGACTTTACTGATTTTAACCAAATTTTTATGCATATTATGTAGGTCTGAGAATCGGCTACTAGCTATTTTTCATACATCCGAGCGAAGCCGGAACGGGCCGCTAGTAATCCTATAAAATAAAAAAATTGCAGTCATAGGAACTGCCGATAGAAGTGAAAACTTATAACTCAGAATTTTATAGCTTACTTTGGAAACTGCACGGGTGTAACCGGAGGCCGTGGCCTGGCCACCATGGCATGGCCATCTAGAAATGTGTCAGCATTTCCCATTGGCTTACGCATTTCTAGATGGCCATGTCATGATGGCCAGGCCACGCCCTTTCAGCATTTCCCATTGGCTGACGCATTTCTAGATGGTCAATGGCCATGATCTCGAGTTTACCCGAATATTTCTTATCATACCCGAGCGTCACGCTAGAATTCAATTCACACCACACGAAAAAGCTGTCTAGGCGCGCCAAAAGAAGTTTTCACTTCAAAAAACTAAGTACTTTTCTCGAGGCTAATTTTTATCGGTAATATGTTTGTACTCGATCACCATCTCGCCTGAAGTAAAGCGACGATACGATGATTGTAGCTTGTTTAGATTTTGATAGAAAATTAAGTATTTTTAACTGCACTCTTACACTTAAAGTTACGCCTGGTCTAGTAAGTTACGGCTGGTCTAGTCGGGAGAACGGCGCCTGCCGATCCGGTGACCCCGGGTTCAAACCCCCACACGCACCACTGTCTTTTCGAAGTCATGTGCGTAATGCCACTAACTTAAAACGGTGAAGGAAAATATCGTGAGGAAACCGACATGTACCTAGAATCTTTCGAAGTCATGTGTCATCCACCAACCCGCACTGGGCCAGCGTGGTGGATTAACTTAACTGTCTCTTTGCGAGAGAAGGCCCCGAGTCCCTGCAGTGGGAACGTTTAGTGGGCTGTTGATGATGATGATGAACTACACTCTTGCACAGTCATTGTTTACGTTCCACAGCATACGTTCTACGTACGCATCATTGCAAAATTCGCACCAAGGTCAAGGAACAGCTACTGAACGCAATCTCTCAATCACCACTTGCGCAAAAGCATATTTACTTGCCAAATAAAAGATTGACAAGTAGTTTTTTTTTGTTATTTTGTACACTAATGTGAGTGTGTGGCGAAGTGAACTGATCTAGGTCAGGGACAGATGAGCTGATCATATAGGATGAATGGCGGATACAATTTACTTGTGCAATTAGGAGTGTTCGTCGCCATTGAAGGAAGACAGTAGGTACTTGCATGAGCGAGCGATAAGTCGTGTGATACACAGTTTGTGTATTTTACTATGAAAACAAACGTGGTTCACTTCTGAAAAGGTTGCCTAAATTTAACTTTGTCAGACCCATTGATATCCGTGGTCAGACCTCTGGTTTTAGATTTATTTTTTTACTTAGCAGTTTTTCGAACATTTTAGCTTACATTGTCCTAGTCGTAGCCAAAGGTTTCTTCTTTCAAGAGGTCGTAGAGTATTTTTCATTCCTTCTTGCCGCCACTCTTCATTTATCATTTCATTTTAAAATAATTGAACAGTCGCTTGAGCAGTGCGAGTCAACTATCTGAGCAAACAGAAGTGAAAACCACACAGGTAACTCAGAATCTGATAGCTTACTTTGAAAAACTACGCGGGTGAAACCGGAGGGCGGATGGCCATGGGTTCATGGGCTCATAGGAGCATGGCCATCCAGAAATGCTGACGCGTTTCTAGGTGGCCAATGGCCATAGTCCCGAGTTTACCCGAAGATTTCTTATCATTCCCGAGCGTGATGCTAGAATTTAATTCACAGCCCACGAAAAATCTGTCTGTAGTACGCCATAAGAAGCGTTCGCTTAAAAAAAAAGTGCCACTAACTTCAGAGTGTCGAATTTGGATGCATGTCTTTAAAAAACATTCTGAAGAGATAGATTTTTAATTAGAAATTTTTATCTATAGTATTTTGGAAAGAATTTAATCAAGGACGCAATCTGCTCACTAATTCGTTTTTATAAATCAATTATCATAATAATAACATATCAATCGAAATTACTTTCTATTTATGGAAATCGTGTCACTGATTAGATCTAAATTAAAATGCATTTATAATTTCTAAACCGCAATGTAAAATCATTGTATACCTATGTATGTGTTTTGTATCTTTTTTATACTGTATAGAGTCATATCTATTCTATGATAGAGTATCGATATGGACGGACGGGACTAAAAGGACTAGAACTTGATGGTAAGCGCCACACCTGCCCATAATACCGCAACATCACGCAAAGATTGGAACCGAAGAACCCAAATCATCGCCTAGCACTGCACTGCGCTCGTCACCCAGAGAAGTAAGATAAAATATAGCTATGCCCTGTAATTTCACTGAATACATTGCCCTACAAACCGGAACACTGTGATGTTTGGGTTACTGCTTCACGGTACCTCTATTCCGGTACACCCATGCGCGGTCCGAAGAGGAGGGGGGGGGGGGGGGGGTCACAGGGGACATGACCCCCATGGAAAAGATTTTTTTTTCTAGATTTATTGTATTCCTACTCGTGACCCCCTAAATATATACAAGAGAAATGGTTGACAACCCTAAAGCCAATCGCCTTCTACGGTAGCCTAAAATTCTGTGGACAGTAGAAGCCACCTAAGGTCAACTGCTATAGGACCCTGTATAAAAATACACTCTTATAAATAACAGCAAAGCACCTATGCAACTGAACATTCTGTACAGTTATTATTTAGTATTTACTTTAACGATAGAGGAAAATAGTGTGACCGAAAAGTTCTAAGAAAGTCATCTTACGAGGATATGTGTCATCCATCAGGGCGCGGTCGCAGCCTTGGTTTTTTTTGGAGAGGGTTTACCCGCTTAACGCTTAATTAATACGTTTACACAATTCTCAATTTTTTTAACACATTGTAGGTACAACATACCTCATATACGTACACCGTTAGATATCAGCAAACCAATAATATGCAGGTACATCGGGGGCAAACAATTTCTGCTATTTACTAATTTTTCAATTTACCGTGTAGATACTATTTTGGGGGTCATGTACCCCTATGACCCCCCATTTTCGGGCCGCGCTTGCGTACACCTACCCGCACTTTGCTAGAAGAGCGAAGATACGCCCCAAGTCCCGATGGAAACATAAAGTGGGCTGAGTACAAGGGCGGATCCAGCTTTGGTGGCAAGGGGGGAGGGGGGGCACATACTCATGGTCAAGACCGAGCAATTAGTGCGTGTATGCGTTTTAATTAGTTGCCCGCCTAGTGTTGCACTCAGCCCAGGGGAGGTGGGTGGTCCAGACCCCCATGACCCCCTGGATCCGCCCTTGGCTGAGGTTGCTAGTTTCTGACACATAACTATTTTTGAACTCCTCAATGTAAAACAAATAGAATCTAGTTAGCTCTCGCAATATGACAGGTACGTGCTAATAGGTGATTCACTCTGTATGCTTCGGTGATTCGCAATCTATCTGTCGACAATTTCTTAATAGCTCATATCCACCTTGGATATTGGATTTCGTTCAAGTGGATATACCTAATTTTTTTAAATATATATGTCGCCTTTGTGTGCTATTGTAATTAAACTCCTCCTATATGGCTGGACCGATTTTGATGTAATTTAATTTAAAAAAATTAGCAGTCATAGGAACTGCCGATAGAATTGAAAACTTATAACTCAGAATTTGATAGCTTACTTTGGAAACTACACGTGTGTAACCGGAGGGCGTGGCCTGGGCATCATGGCATGGCCATCTCGAAATGCGTCAGCATTTCCTATTGCCTGATGCATTTCTAGATGGCCATGGCATGATGCCGAGGCCACGCCCTTTCAGTATTTCCCATTGGCTGACGCACTTCTAAATGACCAATAGCCATGGTCCCGAGTTTACCCGAAGATTTCTTATCATATCCGAGCGTGACGCTAGAATCCTATTCACAGCCCACGAAATATCTGTCTAGGCGCGCCTAAAGAAGTTTTCACTTCAAAAATCGGCTTTAGCTCTGTCTATATAATATCAAGCGAAAAGAAAACAGAGACATATCGTATCTTGCGCACATATCGCAGACTGCACCTCACCCCCTCCCCCTTCCGTTTTCAATCTCACCTATAATTCGACTACTGCGCATGCTCAAAATGTTCGCCGCCAACCGACAGCTATTTAAATTATAATATTCAGATTACCGAATATTTTTTGCATAAATAATGATTTCGCGAGTTAAAGATCTCCTAAGACACAGGTTTTTCGTACGTAAAAACATGCAACCATCGCGCTAGTAGGTATAGGCATATACATTATAAGTTACATTGTCCAAAGAAGTGACCTTATGCCAATGAGTTAATTAGGAACGAAAAACAGTACAAAATTACAATTGTGTACAAGAACTTAAGACAAATGTAAGTTTTTTCTCATAGTAAAAAAGTGTTTTGTGGTCAACGCTTCTCAGCAGTCTATCTAGCTATGCGTTATTTTTTTGAATTTATAAGTACTTATTTTGGTGCATTAGAGAATAAAGATGAGAGATTTTTTTTTAAGATGCGCCTTTCTTCACTTGCGCCTTGACTCACCTTTACTTGAAACCGATACCCTAGAGTTAGCTAGTCAATATGTTAATAAACATTGTAATTATCTTCAGGTTAATACTTCTTTCGTTGAAGATATTATCTATTCTATGGTTGAAGTTACACTTCTGATCATGAGGAATAAAATGAAGAAGTATTGACCTATTGCGAGCGTACATAAGTACCTACACACACACTTCCTTTTTACAATGTAGAGCTACACGCTTGCCCATAACAGCAAAGTGCCACGTAGCTATTTGAAAAAATAGCTGCGTAAAAATGTGCGTAGAAAGACTGTAGAAGTACTGTCTATAAATCATATTATCTTAGGAGTATGATCTATCAAGTGGCTGTGTATGTCAGAAATAACTTAGACTCATACAACACGCGAGGAGAGAGACATTCTTGCAATATACGCAACGCTGACAAGCTGGACAGTATACCACAATCCCTTACGAGATCGGAGTTTACTGCGCACATCAACCAGAAATACAAGATTATTTTTATTTAATTTATTTGTCTTTAATTTATCTGGAAAAAATAACAAATATGTAGTAAAAAACAGTAATGGTAGTTTTTGTTTGCATTACAATAACGGCAAAAGGTGGTATAATTACCTCAGGCAAAGTCTGGAAAAGAGTCTTCCCTACTACCTATACGTACAAACTACAAACGTACAATTGCCTGAAGTACGTACGAAAATTGTAGTATATTAATCTGTATGACATTTTTAATCAATGACACAAATAAATATACAGTCTCACAAATGATCATGATTACCTACAAATACATATGCCACATGAGGCGGTAAATCTGTTTTAAAATGAATAAATCATTAGCATACGTCGCGTCGTATGAATAATATCGTGGCATATTCATTGTTTAAGTTTGATTTTTTCTGTGGCCAGAGCGAGTTTTCGTATGTTGCACAAACAACCGGCAGATGCTTCTTGGAGGATCGCGTCCTTGGAACCGATGGTTTCCAGAAGAAACTGTACAACACCAGCCTGAAATAAAGTAAAATGCGTTTAAAATCCACAATACTCATTGTTCTCCAATATCATTGGAATTGTTTTGGTCTACGTTAGGCAAAACTAAATATATACCTATTTATATTTAGTTGCTATTTAAAAAAAAGGCAACTAAATCGCCTCGTGAAACGACATAGAGGCAAAGATGGAGCGCGTATTCATAGAAATAACCTATTCAGTCTGGGCTTGAAGATACCTAAGTTATTAGGCTCAGGGAATGAGGAAGGCGGCACGGTATTCCCTGGATGCAATCCCTCGATATTAGCACTAAAAAACGGAAGCGAAACTTTACGAGATGGTGGTAGGTCAAATATGTATGTAGAGATGATACTCGTATAGATAGTGCAATCCACGAAGACGCGCCCAACCAAGATTCGTTTACACCAATCGCGTTTGCTCCGAGCGTCAGTCGCGAACCATTCACCAGTCATTGTAGTGTGCGTGTGCATTCATAGGTAATTAGTGTGTACCGATAACACTCAAACATTGACGGAAGCTTGCACATATATACTATAAACGGTTAGGAGGAATAGTGGGGCGCGTCTTCGTGGATTACACTATCTATATCTCCTTTTGTTAACATTTATAGGTTTACCCTCGACCGCCATCTCACCTGATGTTAAGTGACGGTGCGTAGGTACTCACCCAGAAGAAACCTTCTACGTGTCCTGTTAGGGAAGGGAGAATATGGAACCAGGTCGTGTAAATCGTCTAGTTTTGGTGATATGTAGGTTTGTAGGTACAGCAATATTTTTCATTTGCTGTTTCACTGCATACATACGTACTTTATTATTAACATTACGACTATGTAACCTTTATGGCGGATAACATTTTGTATTGTTTGTGTTGCCATTGAGTAGTTAGAAATAGTTGCTGAAACTTAAACTACACTATTCTGTAAGGCATTAACACTAATCCGTGTCGTTACGTGTGATGTAACCATGTTAGTTTCGGCGAATCAGTTGGGTTCGGTAAACTTTTAGCATAGTTCTTACTTAATAGGTCAATATCGAAAACAAAATTGGCAGTCATAGGAACTGCCGATGGAATGAAAACTTATAGCTAAGAATTTGATAGTTTACTTTGGAAACTACACGGGTGTAACCGGAGGGCGTGGCCTGGTCATCATGGCATGGCCATCTAGAAATGCGTCAGCATTTCCCATTGGCTCACGCATTTCTAGATGGCCATGCCATGATGGCCGGGCCACGCCCTTTCAGCATTTCCCATTGGCTGACGCATTTCTAGATACCCAATTGCCATGGTCCCGAGTTTACCCCAAGATTTCTTATCATACCCGAGCGTGACGCTAGAATTCAATTAACACCCCACGAAAAATCTGTCTAGGCGCGCCTAAAGAAGTTTTCACTTCAAAAAATCGATAAGTCGTTTTCAGAAGACAAATAGGGCGTTATGAAGAATAACGCTGCGTAAAATTTAAAAGATCATCAAACACACATATATACCAAAACCAACTTCTTATTAGGAACGTAATTTGTCATAATTCTTAATATATATAAATCTCCTGTCACGATGTTTGTCCGCGATGGACTCTTAAACTACTGAACCGATTTTGATCAAATTTGCACTCCGTGTTCAGTTTGATCCAACTTGATAGGATAGGATAGTTTTTATTTCGGTTAATAGTCTTTATATGACAATAGCCGAGCGAAGCCGGAACGGGTCGCTAGTATAAATATAAAATAAATGAAATGAATTTTCACAGGCAGAACCTTATTTCGATTAAAAAATGTTGCATCTGTATGACTGATGTGACAAATAGACGTCATCTCTTTTTAGGGTTCCGTAAAACGTAAAAACGGAACCCTTATAGATTCGTCATGTCAGTCTGTCTGTCTCTCTGTCTGTCTGTCTGTCTGTCCGTCCGTATGTCACAGCCACTTTTTGCCGAAGCTATGAGAACTACACTGTTGAAACTTGGTAAATATATGTATTCTGTGAACCGCATTAAGATTTGAACAGAAAAAAAGAAAAATTAGGGTTGCCCCCCATACTGAGAACTGAAACTCAAAATATTTTTTTTAATCAAACCTACACGTGTGGGGTGTCTATCGATAGGTCTTCAAAAATAATGTTGAGTTTTCTAAAACCATTTTCGTCTACAATGAATACTTTGCGCGAGAGACACTTCCAAAGTGGTAAAATTTGTGTCCCCCCCCCTCTAACTTCTAAAGTAAGATAATGAAAAATCTAAAAAATATATATGATGTATATTACCATGTAAACTACCAACGAAAATTAGTTTGAACTCGATCTGATGAGTAGTTTGTTTTTAGTACGTCATAAATACACTATTATTGAAACTTCGATCAAAGTTACAACGAACTACAAGAACTATGTGTACTATGTATATAATGTTACTTGCTGCAACGGAACCCTTCATGGGCGAGTCCAACTCGCACTTGGCCTCTTTATTTGTTTGTTATGTGTAGCAAATAAATAATTAAAAACATAGTCACACCAAAACTTAAAAGGCTTAAGAATGTAATTTGTCACAACATAAATCAATAAGCTTACATTTACATAAATTTACATTTATAGGTTTACACTTGACCGCCATATCGCCAGTATCGCCTGCGGTCTAAGATGGTCCGTGCTTACCTCTTCTGTGATGTCCTCCTTAGCATGGTAGTGGTAGCATGAGGTAAGCATGGTCCATCGTATTTGAAGACACCAAGATCATCGATTACTTACGATTTCAAAAATAGAATGTGGATATCATGTTAGGCGATAGGTTTCAGTAGGCTCATCTATAATATATATTTTTTATTATTTGTCTTGTCTGAATAGAAAGCTATGTTGGCGACCCTTTGTTTGTCGGCACCAAGAACTGGGTCACCTGTCGCGCCGTCTTGGCGTCAGTCCATCGTATGACTTTGTTTTGTGTATACCTAATTCATTGATTGATCTGAATTTAAATTAATCCTAACTAATACATTAGGTAGTAAATGTAAGTAAAATATTATAATTTATGTTATGTGTTTTTGAAGTGAAAACTTCGTTTGGCGCGCCTAGACAGATTTTTCGTGAGCTGTGAAATGAATCGTCACGCTCGGATATGATAAGAAATCTTCGGGTAAACTCGGGACCATAGCCATTGGCTATCTAGAAATGCGTCATCCAATGGGAAATGCTAAAAGGGCGTGGCCTGCCTATCATGGCATGGCCATCTAGAAATGCGTCAGCCAATGGGAAATGCTGGTGCATTTCTAGATGGTCATGCCATGATGACCAGGCCACACCCTCCGGTTACACCCGAGTAGTTTCCAAAGTAAGCTATCATATTGTAAGTTATAAGTTTTTTTTTATTTTTATTTTTATTTAATTAGGATTTAAACATAAAAAAGTTATTAATTTGCGAATAAAAATATATTCCGCTGACCATAACTTAAAACAGCTCAAGTTCTGAATTATAAATCATAAAAATATAATTAATTGTGAAAGTTTGGATGTTTATTGAGCAACAAACATGATTGACCATGTTGGACCAAGAACTTACGGAGCATGCTGAAATCTAGAACTCAGATATATTATTTTTTGGAATAGAGCGTACTTTATTAAAAAAGAAGAGTTTTCTTGTAAAACAATTTTCTTCTAAATACTTACCTACCACATATATCGACGAAGTTTTGGTAAGATACCTACGTAATTATATTTAGAACTTCACTGCAAATAGAAGAACTTCTAATCATTAGAGAAATTGTTGCTCTCCGCAATATTGTAAAACTACCAGATTTGACTTGGTATAATAATGACTAGAAAGATAGCGGTTCGCCCGGAGACCGCAACAGGAGACCGCGACCGGAAACGGCGCCAGGTACTTGACACTATGGATGGGCGCCAGTTCGCGCCGAGTATGACAAAGTATACAAAAGTATGACACTTCCACAAGAGCGACAAGACAAAAGCGATCAGGACGTCTACTCTATTTCTACGAAAACGTAATTTCAAAAAAAAACTCACGACTTTCCTACTCTCGATCTACTTCGTTTCGTCCGATACAACATTGTTTGACGTTTAAAATGTTCTAAGCATACTCTAATTAGAGTAAGCTTATAAAATTTAAACGGACAAAACGACGGATCGAAGTAGAATCGGAGCTGGAAAGTCGCGAGTTTGTTTCGAAATTACGTTTTCGTAGAAAGAGAGTAGACGTCCAGACCCGTGCTTTCGGTGTAAAGCGTTTGATCTAACTCTATATCCTACGTATAGACTGCAAACTCTTTGGCACTTACTAATCACGGTGAACAACGTTTATTACGTTTAGGTACGTGTGATGTCGTTTCCAATGACGACATATCCCATTTAGAAAGTTTTAATAGAATACCTACCGATTCTACGTGCTTGAAATAGGAACATGTAGGCACAACAATTCGTTTTCTTACAAAACATAATATGGGATTGTGTCGTATCTAATTAGTATGATATACGTTGCATTTCAATGAATAATACATTCATCGTTTTGTTGTTGTTAACTAAGTGTCCAGACAACAGATAAGTGTTAATCTAAACAGAGTTAAGGACACGCTGGGTTTGCTCAGACTGCAATTGTTTACATAACTTAGAGCTTATCTCGGTGACTAACTGTGACTTAGGTATGCGTAACTAACTGCTATTTATTTCAAATTTTCCTTGCAGTCTGTTATACAAAGACCGATCTGTAATACAGACCAATTATAATTACGTTAGCAGGCTTTAATTTTTAAGTAATACTTCCGTAAATAACGTATGTTTCGTGTTGCAAGAAACCTGCGCAACACCAATTATCGTTCAACTCTTGATCGTTCAGATTATTTTTGGGTAAATTTTGAGTTTAAGTATCTATTTAAACAAGATAAATAGGTATAACTGAAACTTCCGCGATTGGAATTCATTTTGAAAACATTACAAAGGACTTACCTAATTGAATACAACGGCCATGAGCACGAGAAGATCAGAAGACTCATGTTTACCTTCCCACCTTTGTCATCGAGTTTTTTGCCGTCTGTTACAGAATTGTCTCTCCGAATTGGTTTCGAAAATAGACGAGAAGGTCCCTACAGTTCCTATAGTTATTTTGAGTAAGTAATTTTCTAACTAAGTACTTTCTTTCTGAAAGTTTGGAATGATCGTGTCCTTTCCTTTCTTCCGTTTGATATTGCCGAGACCTGAGAGGGAGAAGAGCGAAAACTTGTCTTTAACAGCTGATACTCACAGCATGCATAGTGACGCAGTTGATCGAGTAGAAGGAGAGATGATAGAGGGCCAGAGCCGTGGCCCGATGCACGGCAATGTCCCGTGACGTCATGTAGTTGACGAGCGGAGTGATGGCTCCTCTCCGCCCGAACTCTTGTCGGTTCTGCGCCCAGTCGCAGCAATACGCGATAGCGACTCCCAAATTCGCCCGTAGATGGTCATCCGTCGTACTCACTGGGAAATAAGAGCAATTAATATTTAGACATCATTTAATAGCCAGAGATTCCATGACTTGTCTATTTCAGTCAGTGATTTGTTGAACTTAGGCCTATTCCATAATACCCTTCGCTTCGTGACTTCACGTCTCTAGTGGCTTTTTGCCTGTCGTGTCCACCTATCGACTCTCAAAAATAATGTTGATGTTTTTAAAAGAGCGTGAATGAAAACAGTTTCATCAAAGTAATCGTTAATATGACATACTTGCATCCACTCAACTAGGTGATTGGCATCAAAGACTTTATTTTCTTAGGAAAAAAAAAATGCCTTTTACATTTACTAAGCATTATAGATTATAGTGATGTTAGGTAACTAGAAAAAAATCAAAACGTTATCCGATATTAACGAGTTAATAGACTATTGAGATTAACTTCTAAGAAATAAAACATAAATAAAAATGTGATTTCTTTTTTAAATTACAAACTAAATGTCATCGAGTTCAAGATGCATTCGTTAAGCTCTTTAATAACCTGCGGTTTTATTGTTACTGAAATCCGCTGACACAAATTTACCGCGGTTTTGATCAATTTCATAATGACTTGCAAATAACATTTTTACGACGTAGCGTATTTAATTAGAATGCGGTAAGAAATTAGAAAGGAAATGTGAATATTACTGCACTTCAATGCTTCAATCACGCAACAGGGTATAGAATTGACATTATGTACGCTCGATTCCGGTCGATCTATTCAACACAAAAGCTGTGGTTGTGCAAACGGTATAGGCAAATACAACATAGCGCAAATTATTGCGACGTAAGGAGTTAATGTTTTCCAGCTACTGTTAAATGTATCTTCTAGAAACACAGCAATAAACCTCGTTTTAAAAAATCAACAAAAAGTTGCGGCATTTTTGTTTACAGCAACCAAAGATGACAATCTGGGGGCACGGCAGTGCCCCCGCCAAGTCGAGCGCGAAGCAAACACTGCCGTACCATCCTTTACTGGAACCATTTCGTCGCATTTTCAGGCCCCTATTTGAGAACCTCTGGATAAAACCAGAACGCTGAAATTTTCGTCATCTAGTAAGCTATAATCACGTACTTAAAATCCAAAATTTCAAGTCTGTACGTCATTTACTTCCGAAGTTAAGCGAACGCAAAGTTTCGCATTTACGACACTCATTCACTCACTCATGATCATCAAAATAGAACTAGTACTTCCCATAAACTCAGAGAGCTGAAATTTGGTACAGACTTAGGGTTTAATGGCCACATAAAGGGAAAACTATAAAAACTAGGAATATCGAAAATCTGGAGTACCTGGTGGTATACCTGGTTATTTGAAAACACGCCTTTACAAAAAATATTCAACTTTGTTTGTCTCTTCATTTGATGTCAAAAATCGAAGGTCTGAAGTATCTGATGAAGAACCCTCAGCTTGTCTCAGCTGTATAAGAGATATAGTAATGCCCCATTCTACTATTGGTACATAAAAAATCGACTGTCATTGCAAAAATCCAGCGTAGTGGGACACATCTTCTAATTTAATCTAGCCTATTGCTTCCCACTACTGGGCGAATGCCTCCCTTCAGGGCCTGATTAACCCTTAGGCTAATTAGGCTGCAGCCTAGGGCGCGAGGATCTGGAGGGGCGCGCTGAAATCATCTGGGTTTCTCGAAGGGACAGTTCAGGTTTCAGAAAGACCTCTCCACGACCGACGCCGTTCGTCCGAAGGAAGGTGTGCTCCAGTGGCGGCGTATTGTTTACGGTGTCTCCTAACATAGTAAACGCGTTCTACATCCTAATCCACCACACCACAACCACAACAGAAGTGCTGGAGTAGCCCAATATCTATGGCGCATCGTAAGAGACTACCTCTTTCACAGTGAGGTGATGTCCCCAACATTAGAAAGGGAGGGAGCTTATCCTCATGTCACGTGGGGTTCGACAGGAGTTTGCTCTTACGCTACCCCTGTGGCACTTCGGTTGTTCGGTTACAAATAAGCAGCGTTAACTTTTTTTTCCTATCGCGTGTAGGTCCGCTTTTGACCACCTACTCGCCTGATGGTAAGCGACGGTGTGGTCGAAGATGACGCACGTGACCTAGAAAGTACCTATCAAGTCACTCTGACCTTGAAAAGTTCTAGATTGTATCTCTCAGGGAACAAGGAGGCCGGCAACTTATACCACTCTAAAGCTGTACGTACGAGAAAAGTGGATTCAAACCGTTTTGTACGGATTTTGGGAATATCCACAGTGTATGGGTGGTAGTGGGCCGACTTACGACTTGCAAACTGCGTTGCATCGGTGTCGCTTATTATGGCAACGGCACGCTGGTTATTGTGAGGGGTGGAGGTTTCACGAGGTGGCGGTGCTGGCGACAGTGGTAGCCAGGATTAGGAGCATCGGCCTAGAGGTGGTTTTTCACAAGTTGGAGGCCATCTGTTTCCGTGATTTCTGACGGACACCTTCACCTGCACCTGCAAGCTCTAGCCTCTAATATTGTGGTGTGTGGCGTGTCTGTCGCTGGCAAGCTGACACTGTAATATTTCGGTATTTGACAGCAGATCAGCTGATCAGATGGAAGTTTGGGGCGTATTTGCGTCAACTTGAAGAGCTAACTGTCTCAGGGCCAACGCTGAGTGGGTTCAGTGAGAGCGACATAGGTACTATTATAGGGCACGGGTGCATCAGACGGTACCTCATTTCTTTTAGCTTGAAATTATAGAGACAGCAATAGCAAAACCAAAGTCGATGTAGTCAGGCGGTAGAAAGGCTGGTGTGTCACCAGTGCAATTGCGCAGATCACACCGATCAACACGCATTGAAGATGTACCCGGGAGAAGAGGCGGACCTCTTACTGCCTACTACTACCTTAGCCAAGATGTTTAGCAGTGAGAGGTCATGGGAGGCGGTGGTCTCCTTTTGAGGAATCATTATCTCGCAGAAGTCGCAGATGAAGATAGCTAAGGAGCAAGAAGGAGGTGGACTCTCGCTTGTCCGCGAAGGAGGAAGTGGTGACGAGAGCGAGCCACTCTGGCTCGTAGGTAAACCATCTCCACTTAGAGAGCCTGAGGTGTCGGACGTTCAATGCCATCCAGCACCCTATTTCAGAAGGTGAGGTGGTGGCCCTCCCGAAAAGGTGACGCTAAAGTACTGCTGGTTTCCGTTGCATGGTTGGTGTGCAAGGGTTCTGTCCCCCGCGACAGGGTCAGTGACAGCTCTACGATAGAGTCAGCGATAAGGTCCCTGTCGAGTGTGAGAGCACTCTCGCGAATCAGTCACCAAATCACTGCCGGAGAAAGCCGGGGTATATTCGAATCCTTTGAGGGTACTGTAGGCTTTTGCGTGCCTCCTCAAAAAAGCCCTGGTATAAATCAGGTTTAAATTTGTACACTAGGAAACAAAGTCAAAACTAATAAACTAGATACTTTTTAGGCCGACCGTAAGATACCTGCCCTTCTACTGCTAAACTAAATCGGTTTTGGCCATTGCTATCTCTAATATCAAACGAAAAGAAAAGAGATAGCAATACCATAAATAATATTCAGTGCGACGCGGACCGTCCGCACGCGGACTAGGTTTTGCGTCCGTCGCGGATGAATTTGTCGTTCAGTGCGCAGCGGATCGCGCATGCGCACATTAGACGCAGCCGCCATGACAACGACAGTATGTTACGTCCGCTTACATTAGAACCAAGCACCGTCCGCCCGCGGACATCCGCGGCGCGGAGGAGCGGCGCGGAGCGATTTCGACCGCGCGCGGATAGCTCTCCGTGACGCGGACAGCTCCGCGTCGCTCTGAACGCGCTGTAAAGTTTCATACATTTTACCGTCCGTCGCGGACGTCCGCGTAGGTCATCCGCGTCGCACTGAATAGGCCCTTAGACTTCTAAGCTAAGCACTTTCCGTTTGGCGTTTGGCGGTAGATTATATAGTAGGTAGATAGAGGCGGTTGAGCCCTCTGGTGGGGGCGCGTCCTCATAATTAGCCTAGGGCGGTCAGAACTCTTAATCAGGCACTGCCTCCCTTTCTGCTTTTAATACGCATATAAATAAAATTTAAGTAAAACTCTGGATAAGGCTAGACTGGCCTTTATTTATTTGCAAGCTTCTTCCAATCTTCTAAAGTTCTTTGCCTATTATGGAGAGTCTACTTAAATAATGAATGCGAATGGGCAATACGAAAAACTGTTGCTACTGTAATTGCTACTGTACAAGAATCAGAACCGGAAAAAAAGAATATGTGTCAAATAATACATCTAATATAATAAATCAATAAGTCCATGTTTCTACAAAAAGAAGTGAAATCCCACCAAAAACATTCTGTAAAAAACTAGCCAAGTCTCGATGAAGCTGCATATTTATCTCTAAAAAGTAATGAAATCTAGACAAAGCCGTGCCAAGTCAAAGGTTCCTTACTGCGATTTCTTTATTATTATAGTTAATGTTGTGTGACTTGGCCGTTGAACATTCTTTATACGTTAGCCCGTTAGTGGATACAAGTCAATTTTGTTTACACGTTATGTTGTATCTGTTGTAACTACTTATGTTTGTTAAGCGAGATAATACCCTATACTGGTATTGGTAATTGGACGCTAGTGTCTTTTAATAGACTTGTTAATCAACAGCAAGCACTTGCATTCAGCATCGAATGCTGACTTCTGCAGACGGTACAGACGGACTTCTATCAATGAATAGAAGTCCGTCTAGACTGGAAATATTTTTTTAAACTGTTTGTTTCCGGCTCGCCTACACATAAGTATTATTTAAATTCTTTATTGTTTACACCATATAGGATATTAAGGTAAATAGTAAAACAAAAACAATTTATTGGTTATTGAATCAACGTTTTCCAAGTGGCCATTTTCCAGCGTCAATGGTAGCGGTTCTGGCGACAGATTGGTGCAATGGTGTCATGGAGCACCTGGTTTTGTACCCTTGTGTACCCTTCAACGGGCAATTCACACAACATTAACTATAATAATAAAGAAATCGCAGTAAGGAACCTTTGACTTGGCACGGCTTTGTCTAGATTTCATTACTTTTTAGAGATAAATATGCAGCTTCATCGAGACTTGGCTAGTTTTTTACAGAATGTTTTTGGTGGGATTATGATTACAGATTCTTAGCAGACAACGAGTTGAGTAATCTCGATCTCGACAAAAAAAAAGTCATTACAACTTGCCAGTTAGCACGTAGCTGCTATAATATCGCAAATAGGTACGAATTGTTTCTTACCAAGTTTCGACAGCTTGGCGACAACGCCGTGATCAGAAATGACGGCCAAGTTCTCGTGGTCCCTGGCTATGGTCGCGATGGCAGCGCAGACGGCGGATAACACGTTATGATCGTCCGAGTCGAGTAGGTCCACCGTCAGCTCCAGGGCTCCGACGAACGAGCGAACCATCTCCCCGGAATCAGCCGCGTTCTGCACGCAAGGACTCAGCGCCAGGGCTGCATTGGTCTGAACTCGTTTCGAGTCGTTTTTGAGAAGTGACCAAACCAGCCTGACCCCGTCTAATTCATCGATTTCTCGCATACAACCTGTATCTTTGGCACATTCCATCAACACCAGCGGCACGTTTTCTAGTAATGGCTTGTGCGTGTTGTTTAGATGGTGAACTGAAATTATTTAATTGAAATTATAAAATTACTAGTAGCGCCGCTCGGTTTTACCCGCGCATTTCTCGTTCCCGTTGTTTATTTTTCGGGTATATGAGTTCTTCCAGACTATAATCTAACTGTATTCCAAATTTCAGCCCAATCTGTTCAGACGACACAATGTGATTGAGCAACAAACATCGATATTTATAATTTTAATAGGATATTATTCCGATATTACGAATACAATTTCAGAAAGTAATATAGGTATTTGTAGTGGTTAGACTCTTTGCAGTCTGGGAAAGGACGTATCATATCTTTGCCAGTTATCCTATTGCCAAGCAGTAATGAGCAAACATTATTGTGTTCCGGTTCGATTTGCCATGTCTTCGGAGAAATAACTATAAGAGAAATAAGGTCAATGAGATAAATCATCATAAATCTCTAGGCAGTGATTTCGACTCTTCATGTTCAACTAGTTCCGTGACAATGTGGTGTTATCGGCACATCAGCCGATCAGCCTCTCCATCTATTTAAAAAAAAAGTATAGATACAAGATTGTGTTTCCAATAAAATTCTGGTTTGATTATAATTATGATTTGAATTGCATATTTATTGCGATGTTAATAAACATGTTTGATATTTGCATTAGAACAGTTCATTAAAATTATTAATTCAAGAGCAGATAACTCAATATTAACAAATGTTGGTTTAGTGCTGTGCAGCAGTGATATTTATCGTACCCAAATCTACAAAGAAAAAAATATGCAAATATACGGAAATGAACTTGAAAATAAACACTTGTGTAAATACCTACATCTAAAAGGTTAGAAACAGGCCGCTAATTACAACTTAAAACTGATACGCTATCGCACTTACTGAGCATAGGAATCCCTCTAGCGCCTCGTATTTTCTCCCGATTCGGTGGAAATTTAGCACATTCTGCCAAGGCTCCTGCTACATTTGTCAATACTCCATCATTTTCGTCGTCCAATAGCCTGACGAGAATGGGCACGGCACCAAGTGTGTCGAGTTTCTTGACGCTCGGATCACTGTCGGCACATTTCCAGATAGCTCCCGTAACAGAAGCGAGGAGTGGCTTGTTGGTGCGGTTTGTCGAGTCGGAGGCAGCTTCTATCAACAACTCCAGTCCGCCAGCGATGCGGATCATATCCCTCGTGATTGGATCACTGGCGCATTTATAAATTGCTAGACTGCAATAGGTCTAAAAATGTTTTAAAGAACTTTTTACTTTCTTTTATATATTAAAAAATGGTGGTAATTTCACATACAACACTATCTGACCCCAAACTAAGCAAAGCTTGTACTATGTATGATATGACCTATTAGCTGATGGCCCATGGTTTCGTGCTTAATGAAAACGTATTGGCGGATTATTATTAAATCATCAATATTTATATCAATTATTAATCTAGATGCTGTGGTATTTTACCTAAAAGTCATCGAAACAGAATACCAATAAGTACCTACTAAGAGCCGGTTTTCACGGAGCGGTCGCCAACCGCCCGCCCGCGCCCGGCAGATTTGTATGTAAAATTGAATTCAAAACTCACGACGCGGTTTACGGCCGCGGCGGCTGCGGCAGCCGCGCGGCGCCCGCGTGGCTGCGCGCGGTTCTTGCGCAGTAGCTTTCCGCAGTAGAAACCGCGAAAACCTGCGGTCTCGTGAGTATTGAAACAAAACCGTCGCGCGGCGCGGTTCCGCGCCCGCACGCGGGCGTGGTTTGAAACCGCGCCGTGAAAATTGGGCCTTATAATTTTGAAAATGTTGATGTTCCTACGTACTTTTAGATCTTTGTCTTCATTGCCTAAATGAGTGATTAAGTCATGGACCATCTTCTCGGTTTGAATGGCCAACTGAAAAGAAGTTTCGTTAGCACACATTTGCAATAATCCCACAGCTGGTACAGCCACGTCCAGATGGATAGTTTTCAACACCCTTGCAATTAATGGGATCATTCCGTACTTCCTCATTGCTTCTCGGTTCCTCGCTGACGCTGACATCGACCATAATGCCTTAGCTCCAGCCCTTGCAATGTCCAAAAATTGTAACTCATCCAAATTCAATTCTTCGCGAGGGGACACTAAATACCTGAAAAATGCAAAGTGCTAAGTGAATGTAAACTTTTATGCGTGTCACGGTCACTGCGTTCAACAATTTTGTTTGCTGTTACACTTACCGTTCTTTTACATCTAGTAGATCGATCAATTTTGGTAAGCCACCAAACTTTCTGCAAAATTTCCTACTTTTTCGAATTTTCCCCAAATTTGCTATTGTCTCTGCCGCTAGAATTTGAACATCTCTAGCTGGATCTGATAGTAATCCCACGAGTAACGGGATTGCTCCTAAGTCTGTTACTTTTTTTCTGATTTCCATGTTGGGCGTTATGTCTTTGAGGACAGCGAGTCCTCCTAAGATGCAGCATAGATCTCTTGTTTCCAGTAAGTTGACAAGTAGTTCTAAGCCTCCGATTTCTTGAATGGCCCTTTGATTGACTTCAATAGTTAGGTCGTGGTCCTTCAAACAGGACAGTGCAACCATAGTTGCGGTTTGGTTGCCTGCTTTCATATATTTCACTAGTTTTTGTATGTGCCAGTATTCTGGTGGTATTTCTGTGGACTTGATGAGGTCGGCCCAGTTGTCTTCGGATGAAGACGTTGATGAGGCTGAAGAAGCCGAAGTATCAGACCCCTCGGTCACCATCACGATCCGCGGAAGCCCGACCGTGTCTTGCCCGCCGTCGGCACTGAACGTAGAAATATTGTCACCTTCCATGTTCAATAATTTATTAGCCACGCAGAACTGTTGAAAGCCGTATAAAAATCTTGATTTTATTTTTGTGAGGCACAAGTTAAATAATGTTTTGAAAATATGACGTGTGAGGTGTTCTAGACGTTTCGTCGATTTAGTTGCCAAGCAACGGTTAAGCTGAATAACAGCTGTCTGAAACTAATCCATGCAGGATGTTATAGAACTATCAAGGTTGTATTTATTTAAACTCATTTTACAAGAAAAATAATGAAAGCCTACTTTATTTATAATATAGAGTGACGGGATGAGCAGGGCATATGCCTGATGGTAAGCAACACGCATGCCCATAACAGCACAGTGTCACGCGGCTATTGAAACATTCGACAGTCCAAATCATTACCTACCTAAACTGCACTGCGCTCGTCAGAGATATACCTAGATGATTGTTTTCTATGTCCGGTAATTTACCTAAAAATGTTTCCCTTTAATTCAGATCAGTGATGTTTGCACATTAAATAGGTACATCTTAATATATATAAATCTCCTGTCACGATGTTTGTCCGCGATGGATTCCTAAACTACTTAACCGATTTTAAATTAAATTGGCACACCGCGAGCAGTCTGGTCCAACTTGAGAGATAGGATAGTTTTTATTTAGATTAATAGTCTTTAAATGACAATATCCGAGCGCAGCCGGAATGGGCCGCTAGTATATAGATAAACTAGTGGCCCGTTCCGGCTTCGCTCGGATTTCGTCATTTAAGGACTATTAATCGAAAAAAAAAAACTATCCTATCTCTCAAGTTGGACCAGACTGCTCACGGTGTGCCAATTTAATTTAAAATCGGTTAAGTAGTTGAGGAATCCATCGCGGACAAACATCGTGACAGGAGATTTATATATATTAAGATATTACTGCTTGGCCGGCTTGGCGGTAGAATAACTAGCAAACTTCTCCAGATGGACTCTTCGAAGAGTCCTCTCACTATTGTACGGAAATGCACGTTAGAACAAATAATATTACTTAAAATACTTGGTTAAATAATTTAATACGGTTAGCATAATATTCCCATGTTCGACACACAAAAAACATGTTTTGTCTACATTAACATCTTCCGTTTTTTACATTTTCAAATGCCTCTACGCTTGTACCTATTTATTATAATTAAAAACGTGTAACCTTAGTGAGGTTAAACACGTTTTTAATTTAGGGGACTTTTTTTTTAACGGACAGACATTTAAACGTAATTATTACTAAGCCTTTGTTGGCTGTTTTGTATCGTTGTCAGGACCCATATCGGGCTGTTTCCTTCGCAAAATGGGTAGCAAGAACATTTCTCATAATATGTGTTGTTATGGCGAATTAAATAGTAAACTCAAAATACTCGTAGAAATCAAATAATTATAATAAACTAGTTTATTGACAGTTTTTCAATACACTTTTCAGGTGCACAGGTAAAATGGACATGTTTGAAATTTTATTTAATGTTATGTACTTTATTACGAATAGAGTTATGATTGTAATTTTTTTGATATTTGGAAGTTCCTATGTTTGTTGCTGAATTACTTCGGAGGAACTGAACGGATCAGGATGAAATTTAAAACTCAAATAATAGTTATTTGTTGTACAAGAGTGCAAAGTGGCTTTTTAACCGCGTGCTCAATTTTGATGACCGAGCAAGCGAAGGATTCTAAAGTTGAATCACGAGCGTAGCGAGGGATTCAAAAATTAGAATCCTGAGCGTAGCAAGGGAATCAAAAGGGCACAAGGTGAAAAATCTTTGCACTCGAGTGTAACACGTAATTTTTCATCCCCCCCTAGCGAGGAAATTACTAAACGCTTTGCGCATTTTCAGTTTCAGTCGATTCTGTTGGCGTTAAATAAACTTCTTGGTCGCTAGAATCACTTATTATTATGGTATGGTATTCGGTTTTTCACTTGTATTCAATTTCATAAGTTTTAAACTTAAGTTTATTTAGCCATGGTTTTAACTTTTAACAATAACAATATGACGTGAAAATATGGAGAGTTGACCGATTGAGGTAAGGAGTTTCATGTGTACATGAAAAAGTGTCCGCCCAAATGCATTAAACTATAGTAGCGCTAAATTTGCATCAGGGTACATTTTAAAGGAAATTAATAAACGTACTATTCAGAATTCATGAAAGAAAAATATTGGCAGTCATAGGCACTGCCGATAGAAGTGGTAACTTTATCTCAGAATTTGATTTTTACTTTGGAAACTACGCGTGTAAAACCGGAGGGCGTGGCTATGAGCATGGCCATCTAGAAATGCTGACACATTTTTAAATGGCCAATGGGAAAGGCTGAGGCATTTCTCGATGGCCAATGGCTATGGTTCCGAGTTTACCCAAAGATTTCTTATCATTCCCGAGCGTGACGCTAGAATTTAATTTCACAGAATTTGACAGCCCACGAAAAATCTGTCTTTGGCGCGCCAAAAGAAGTTGACTTCAAAATAAATTGTAGGTACTTACCTACAAGTTTTCTCAAAATAATAATTATTTATTTGATGTTATATTTACTACATTATTTTGTACTGCACAAGTAGTTGAAATTATCTATTAGTTACTATTTTAGTAGTCAATAATATTGAATTATTTAACTCGGCAACTCGGCATACTTCAATTCGATTACAATTGATTCATTCATATTCATTTTAAAATGTTCTGCCATTTGAAATAACTTTCTTTACATCTATCCTCCATACGTGAAAAGAAAATTGCGCGCAAAGCATTTAAAAAAAGTACATCAAGGAGGTTCCGAGTATGAGTTTTTAACAAATTAAAAATAAATGTATGATGAATTCGGCACCAAGGAGGTAGAAATAAATAGGTAAAATTATGTTTTGAATTCAAAATCTCAGTACACACGATGTTCTAAATTCAAATTTACTTTAACCTCTAGAGGGTAAAAACGACTTTTGCGCCCTGATATCGAGGAGCAAAAGTACTCTTTCCGAGCTGGTGGGATGAAAAATATTTTTATCCCGAGAAAATGGACCGCTTCGCAGGATAGATAGAATCTTTTTCTAAATTATGCACGCCACAATTCGCGGTTAGGTTAACCTACATATTAGGTTCGCCTATAGTATATATAGTCCTTATTGAGCTTAGTTTAAAATAAACAAAAAATAAAGCAACTGGTGAGGAAGTTACAAATATGCAAGGAAACCATAAGTTACATACATAGAAAACTCTTTATTGTTCCACTAACAAATACAACCACTACAGTAAAATTCTTATGAACCAACGCTACAAATGGCGGGCTTATAACTTATAGGTTGACAAATAGATAAACCTAGCATTTTAGGATCGTATTGTAAACATTTTAGTAACGCGTGCGACAAAAAACGCAGGAAATTTGGTTTTCCTAACATGCTTATCTTTTTGTTTCAGTTTCGGAAAAGTGTACGGGATGTTATGAGGCCAGAGCACAACGACCACTTCCTGTTGAGATGGCTGCGAGGTGAGTGCACTAGTCCCACCACGTAGTTACGAGGCTATGGCGCAACTACAGCCGGTACAGCCATTGTGTGCAAAGGCGCAGCGAACCAGTGCAACGTGCGACATAATCACAATGCACATTCTTCGAAATGTATCACGAAACAATAGACATTGAATTTAGTAGTGGTAGGACTCTTTGCCTCAGTGTCCGCTTGGGCAAGTACCACATCTTTGACAGTTATTCTACCGCCAAGCAGGAATGTACAAGCATTTCTGTGTTCCGGTTTGAAGGGCAATATTTTCAGTGAAATTACAGAGAGATATATAACTATCTCTGGGTGTCGAGCGAGGTATATCTCTAAGCGCTGTAATTTCTCTGGAATATGAAAAGTCCAAATTTTAGTGATTCAAATTATCTAACACTGCACTGCGTTGATCAAGCAGAGATATAAAATGATTTATCTCTATATACTCTGTGATTTCTCTGGAAAAACTCTGGAAGCAAGCGAAAACATGTGCAGTAGGTAGGTATATACTGTTAAGTTAAAGAAGTACAACCGGGCCTCAAAATACCAGCTCCGCTTTGTTTAGCGCTAACTGCACTGCTGTGATTGTCAGTCCGTATCGATCCACTTCTAGGCAATCTTCTTCAGGTCTTCCTTGGTCAGGTTTCATCTCCCTTGTGTCGCTGATCTCTATTCTGAACCAATCTCAGTCACAAATGCCCCGCGTTGAGTCTGATGTTACCACAGAAATCTATTATTTAGATTTCTGTGGATCTTACCGACCAATCTGGCTATTGATGTATCAACGCTTGTCCCCATCGATAGCCATTTGACAAGAGATCTCCTCCATCACCACGTGCGGCCACGTGCCCTGTTCAGCGTCATTTACACATAGATATAGGATATAGATGTCTAAACAATGCCTGTTCCGCTACTTAACTGCTCCGACAAATTTGTCAAACATTTTGTATATTGTTACTTTTCGAAGAAGTAAAAGTCTTTTTCTAATCAATCGTATTCCATTCGCTACGGTATTATTATAATTCCGGTAAACAATCTCAGAATGTTAGCTTACTTATATAGGTAATATATATATTTTGTTTCGTTTTTCAGCGAGGCAATGGGATCCAGAAGCAGCCGAAAAAATGCTCCGAGACGTAAGTATGATAACCATGTACTAACGACACCTTTGATATTTCAACTTTGATTAAAAACAGATTACGCAGTCCATCTTTTAAACTGGAATGAGCGTGCTGTACTCACCATTGTGTACTTTTTTTTTCAAATTGGTAGTAGTTTTAGTTTCAAATGTGTGTTTTTGTTATTTTGCCTTGGATAAGAAGATGAAAAGAAAATTAGGGGGAACATTTTTTCAATTAACCATTGGCTTTAAACTAAATAGGTATGGGATTGCAGGAAAAACTGGCAACTGACGTGAGTGTGCTCCACTCTTCATTTTACTATGGGCACAGCCATGGTCCTAAGTTTAAATTCATGAAAAATAACCCTAAGCCTGGACGTTACTACATTTTCTGTAGGATTCTATACGTAGATGTAGATGTAGGATAGTCATTTATGTAGATGTAGGATAGTCATTTTAATAGGACTCTCGGCAGAGTCCGTTTGAGGAAATACTATGCCTTTGCCAGTTATTCTACCGTCAGGAGGCACTGTGCAAACATTACTGTGTCCCGGTTTTGTAGAGCAATGTTTCTAGAAAAAATATGGGGCAAATACATAGTTTAATAGGGAAAATAATAACTCATCTCGTTTTTTGTGTAGTGGCTAGGCAGGGATTTGAACTCTTCATGTTCAAATAGCTATACCTGTGCTGTTATGAATAGCTAGTCGTGTTCCTGACCTTGCTCGTCCTGTCACTATGTGTAAAAAATGTCTACGCTCTAGATAATTATTGTCTCTCAACAGTCTCTACTTGAGACATTCTCTCTCTAATATAATTAGTTTAGCAATAGCAACCAATTAGTAGTAATGACATGAGGAAGCAATTTTTGGAAGATTTAAGAGCAGACTGGAGACTATAAAATCAACTAGGTGTATGTCACAAGCATGTATGTAATCTAATTTTAGCGTTCACGTAAAACACGTTGAATAATTTAATTTTAACTTTATCTCTCAAGTATGTAGGTAGACACCACCTTTCAATGTTATAGGGATATAGGGTAATCGACCATGCCTTTTTTCCTTAAGCTCGTAGGTCAAGCCAGCTTCCTTTTGCTTATTTGGTGTTTTAATTACGACGACGACGGGGTTCTCGGAAAAAAGGGGGGGAACGGGCCCGCGTCTCCGTCGCAAAGATGGAAAGAAGCCTGTAGAAGTTTTAGTTAGAAGGACCACTTGAGACCATGGACACTGTCTATGGTGTCAAATCCAATACAACCTTACCGTCTCCACCACGCGGGAGGGTATCCTTAAATGCATTTCCTCCACGTACAAAAAGGAAGATATTGAAATACAAAGTATTTGCCTAAGCATCGTTTATTCAATCCCAACTTATGGTGTAGTTACACGCATACACGCCACAAAGTAGTTAATAACGTAATACTGCAGATATAATAACCATTTGTTTTCAAAAATTGTAACAATTATTAATTTGATTACTTGCATATTACGCGAGTTTGCAGTGTCCTTCAGCAGTTGAATGTAACCCAAATTCTATTGTTAAATACTTTGTGCACGAATCTAAAAATGAGTAGGTATTTTATGACGTAATAATATGTTCTACTTTTAATTTAGCAGATTTCGATTAAAATAAAAATGTGTTTGTGAAATATTGAAGTTCAATCTGCTTGTATGCAGTAAATGCACTACATAGATAGTGGTACCTAGAGGTATAGTGTGGGCACTAATATTTACTAATATTTATTCTGTGGTGTGGGTGTCCCAGACACGAAGTAGCAAACAATTTTAATGTATTATTGAAATATCTCAATTTAAAATACCTATCTATACTTATATACTAATATTATAAAGCTGAAGAGTTTGTTTGTTTGTTTGTTTGTTTGAACGCTAGGATCTCGGAAACTACTGGACCGATAGGAAAGATTCTTTTTTTGTTGGATACCCCATTTATCGAGGAAGGCTATAGGGTATATAACATTACGCTACTATCAATAGGTGCGGAGTATGAGTGAAGAATGTAAAGAAAACGGGGAAAAATATTTCTCTTCGGGAGCTTTAGTTCCGTGAATTTAAATTATCTTTGGTCGTTGAAGTCTGTGACGGCGCGTGTCTACATTTGAAGTAATCAAATTTGTTCTACAACAATGCATTGTTGCTTATTTAAGTATTTTTAGGGTTCCGTAAAACGTAATAAAGTGGCCAGCAATGGATATTTTAGAATGGATTTTCCTCAAATAGACGCGGGTGAAACCGCGGGGCACAGCTAGTATTCTATAGACACTTTTCTTCCGCCTTTTTACCGCCAACTAAATCGGCTTTGCCTTTGGTACCTATTGCTGTCTGTATTCAAGCGAAGAGAAAAAAGAGAGCAATGTTAAAGCTAAGACAGTTTTAGTTAGTGGGTAGACCGCCCGCCCGGTCCAGAGCATCAGTTCTACGTTTTTAATTAGAGTCGAATTCGATTTAGATATTCGGGAAACGTTTAGGGAGGGGTGAGAGTGAGACACCTTTGCCAATCGGACAATATATTAGGTGTAGGGTGTAGGTTGAAATCATAATAAAATACAGTATCTAAATCTAAAGATTTTTTCGGCAAGAAGGCACAAAGTGCAATGCAGACACAAAGGCAGAGGATTCCTGCAATCTTCTACACAGGATGTTGTTATGCCGTTAATATGACTAAGGTGTCATTATTTCAAATACATTTTAACAAATTGCCCGATTTCGGCACTTGAAATAAGCATGTAATTGTCCATTACCTACCTATTAATGGAACATTACATGTTCCTTTCAATCGACCCGTAACGTACATACATAGATACAAGAAAATAAACGTATGAAATGGTTGAAATACATATTTATACTTATAATTTTTTATTTATTTATTGTGCAAAAAATTATGACGCCCTCTCATCCCTCGCCCCACTACCGAAGTAACTATTTTCTGATCTGTGCCACTACGCCGCTACTATACCTACTACTAATAGGCTACTTACAGACGCCGTACGATTGGGCCAAGAATAAAACATTATATTCAGTTCATCAGGTAGATCAGGGGTCGGCAACGTTTCAGGAACCATGGGCCACATTGTAAAAAAGTAGATAAAAGCGGGCCGCACTTTTGAAATTTTGTAATTCTATCCCCGCCCCCTTACGAAAAAACTTCGTTCGCGATAACATAAGTAGCAAATGAATATATAATACATTCATGTAGTTGTATAGGTAGCTGTGTAAATTAATATTTGCAATTTGCAACATTTATAGGATATTTGTGGAGTAAAATATTAAAAAAAAAAAATCTAATTTAACACCCTCGCGGGCCGCACGGAGGCAGGTCGCACGCAGGTTGCGCGTTGGCGACCCCTGAGTTAGATTAAGGAAAAATATAGGACAATATTTTTTTGCTTTATCAACGTAAAAAAAAATCGACAAACATAGATCATAGGTAATCCGGGGTCCGGGGGCTGTGTTTTTTAAACATTAAACTACAACATACAAATTGCATATCGCCCCAAACATATTCTTGGAAAAAAATGTATGGATTCATTTTGCCCCGTTGCTCACCAGCCTGGGTCTTCCGGCACCTCCGTGTGCCGGAATTATGATTATAATTATTGCTTTATTGCAATAGTAAAATTAATAGTGTCCCTATACTTAAACGCTATAAAATGTGAGTATGATAAATCATAACAGCGTAAGTATAAACAAACCGCTTTATTTTAAACTGGGACTCGCGACCGGACCACAGTTAAGCACAGGTACAACCAGGCACATATGTACACAGGGGACATGACCCCAACCAAAATCGTATAGGTATGTTACATTAAAATGGGATGCTACTAGTAGTCTTTTTTACTCGATTTATTGTATTTCGACTCGTGACCCCCCCAAAATCTGAGGCTGTGTACTGGTGGCCCCCTCCAAAATTCGAGGCTGGGACCGCGCCTGTAGGCACAGCTAGATATCTCGGTTTTCATAAATATTTAGTTTGCTTATCACACGTAAAAGGAACTATACATCTTAATATATATAAATCTCCTGTCACGATGTTTGTCCGCGATGGATCCCTATTTTAAATTAAATTGGCACACCGTGAGCAGTCTGGTCCAACTTGAGAGATAGGATAGTTTTTTTTTCGATTAATAGTCCTTATATGACGAAATCCGAGCGAAGCCGGAACGGGCCGCTAGTATATCCATAGATCAAAGATTCGCTAAACATTTGCTAGCGCATTCGTACGCTTGCATTTTCATTCGTTTACAGCAGTTATGTGAGGGAGAGGCAAATAAGCGATAGTGAAGTGAATGTTACACGTTTCACAACGCATAATCGCAAACATGCATTATTTACTTTCAAATGCACTCAGCAGATCTTTCGATTACATTGCAACGATGCTATTCTGCATCAAGCAAAAACTGAAGGTAGGTAAAAAAATGCAACTGCATTTCCTTTTGTAGCAAACACACATACAAATTATGGGCAGGTGTCTTGGTTAATGGTTACCATGGGTAGAGTTTCCAACTATACTGTTTTAAACAGTATTGTACTGTTTTTCACTAAATGTTACAATTGATAAAGTACACAAAATAGCAAAATACCTCCTTACTGCTTTCAGCATCAAAATCCAAACACATGTTATATGATGTGTTAGGTATGTATACTTAAGACTTAGATGCTCACACAAAGTTTTGATTTAGTCAGAGGGCGCTCCAGGCTCAGTGGACTGCTCACTCAGTTTAAAACAGTAAATAAAAATACTATTAATTTTCACCCAACTCAAAGATGAGTAAAAATTAGTATGTTTGTAAATTTCTTTATTCCCTCGTTTCTTTCAAACGGCTGAATGGATCTTGCCAATTAGATATCGTTAGATTCGTCTCAATCACTCAAATGTCCTTAGATGGTATAAATATTGTACTTTTATAATGTTTTTTTTAATTATCTAAAGTTATTCTAAAATACTGTTTAATGTTCTTCGTAGACCTGAAAATTCTTTATTTCGTGTAAAAAAATTCGGCAACTCTAACCATGGGGCACATTTCATGGTCATCTAGACGCTATATTTATTTACCTACTATAAAAAAAGATTGCCCGGCTTCACAATCATGAGACCATAACTTCGAGAAACTGAGTTCAAGGTCATAGGCGAGGAGCCTGTGAATATTTTTCTATCTGCAGATGTAAGGCCACGCGGGCGCCGCGCGGCTGCCGCAGCCGCCGCGGCCGTAAAGGCCTGTTTTCATTTTGATTAGTGCGAGTGTGAGTGTGAGTGCGAGTGCGATTGCGAGTGCGAGTGAGTAATCGTGATTGATTACTATGCACTCGCAATAATCAATCGGTGTCCACGCGTATTTGCTACTAATCACTCAACACCTGCACTACTCACTCGCACTCGTAATAATCAAAATGAAAACAGGCCTTTAAGCCGCGTCGTGAGTTTTGAATTCAATTTTACATACAAATCAAAATTTCCATATAAAATTGAATTCAAAACACACGACGCGGTTTACAGCCGCGGCGCCCGCGTGGCTGCGCGCGATTCTGGCGCAGTAGCTTTCCGGAGCAGAAACCGCGAAAATCTGCGGTCTCGTGAGTATTGAAACAAAACCGTCGCGCGGCGCGGCGCGGCGCCGCGCCCGCGTGCGGGCGCGGTTTGAAACCGCGTCGTGAAAATCGGCCCTAATAGTTTTTCATCCCACCACCTCGGAAAGAGTATTTTTGCTCTTCGATATCGGTGTTCAAAAGTAGTTTTACTCTCTAGAGCAGGAGTCGCTAACCTACCTCCTTGCAGCCCGCTTGCAGTTTTTATAAGATCTAAAAATATTATATAAATAATGTATTTCTTATATATATAACTACATATACTACTAGACAAATGTATTATGTAAATAATATAATTATGTATTTGGCTATCGGGTCCGATACTCTTGTTTGATGGTTTCAATAAGGAACCAACTTTGGATACTTCTTCCATGCTCCACCCCACCCTATTATAAGTGCGGCCTGATTTTACCTACTTTTTTCACCATACGGCCCATGGCTCCTAAAAGGTAGTAAATTTGAATTTAGAACATCGTGTATATTATCTACTACTTCGTGAATTCAAAACATCATTAAACCTATTAAAAAAAAAATAAAAAAAATAAAAAAAATTACTTCTACCTTCTTGGGGCGGAATCTATCAAACAACTTTTTTTAATTGTTTAAAAACTCAGACTCGGAACCTCCTTGGTGTCCTTTTTTTTAATTTGCTTAGCGCGCAATTTTCTTTTCACTTATGGATGCTTATGGAGAAATTAAGTACATGCCTACCTCAACCCTCAATATTTTCATGTTAAATTGTTGTTGTTGAAACATTAAGTTAAAAACAGGAAACTTGAAAACATGTGAAAAATCTAAATTTAGTGATTTTAGCGACGAAAAACTTATTTGACGGCAACAAAATTGACTGAAACTGTTAATAATGCGCAAAGCATTTAGTCATTTCCTCGCTGGGGTGGAATGAAAGCTTACGTGTTGCACGTTGCACTTGCACTCGAGTGCAAAGATTTTTCGCCTTGTGCTCTATGAATTATAAATAAATAAAAATTGAATAAATAAAAATGATTTCTAAATAAAAATATATACTTAATCACTTGCTACGCTCGTATTTCAATTTTAGAAACCGTCGCTTGCGCGTTCTTCCAAATTGAGCACGTGGTTAAAAAGCAACTTTGCGCTCAAAGTGTGCTTTGAGTGCAAAGTTGTTTTTTATTTCAACATGATCCCTACAGACTTTCTGGCGACCGGCGAGATTGAGTAATAAACATCCAAACTTTGGCATAATTATGATATTAGGTAGTAGAGCACTCCAAGAAAACTGGAAAGTAATCCATATATTATATTAAAAAATAACTACATCTCATACGAAGGCTAGCGCAAGGGCACCTCAGCGTCAGAGGGTCCGGTGCTAAAGCTGTCTATAGCCGTCAGAGGGTCATTGCCGTCTGACAGTGTTACCAACTCCTGAAAATAATTATCCCTAAACCTACGTTAAAAACCCCTAAAATCGACATATTTACTTGAAAATCCCCCTAAATTTTTTTTTAGTAAATTTGAAAATTAATACTTTTATTGAAAAAATATATACCTACTCTAAGGAAATCACAACACATAGGCAGAACTAGTAAGTTATGTTCCTAAATTGATTAAAAATTGTATTTTTTTTATTTGAAGTAGGAAATTTTGTAAAATAGTATTATTCGGAAATATAATTTATTCAAAACTAAGGCAACTAATCTTTACTCATTTATACACATCCTTTCCAAAAACAGGCTACGAAATTACCTTTCAAATCTGGGCCTGTTTATTCATGTCTTTACTTAGAAAAATATATAAAAAGCACAAAAAACTGGGGAAAAAAAATCCCTAAAAATACCCCCAAAAATAATATGCCCCTAAAAAAATCCCAACCCACTAATTTACCCCCTAAATTTAGGGGGAAAACCCCTAAGTTGGTAAGACTGCCGTCTGAGGTGAAGTGAGGTGAGGTCCGATGGCCGGAACCACGTTCGAACATTCATAAGTGTAAAAATACGAAGAGCACTCAAAACAAAAAAATATTACTTGTCATTGACTATAAACTTTTATGACGCCAATTATTTTACCCAACCCTAGCCAAACCCAACTAAAAACAAGTTAAACTTTAAAAAAAAGGATGAGCCTTATAATTTATAAGAAATAACATGCTAATTAAAAAATAATTTATTCATGGTTTGTACGTGGTAATTACATACTCTTTGATGGTTTGTACAATGGCCGTAGTAGTGCTTGTTTTCCAAATAGGTACATTATTACAAATAAAAATACCCACACTAAACCACCGATTTTTCCGGAAGCATTGAATGAATGACTGCTGACTTTTCGCCCGTTAGGTTTTATTACTCTAATTTTAATTGTTATTTAATTGGCGTAAGATGACATATATTTTTTTGAAGTGAAAACTTCTTTAGGCGCGCCTAGACAAATTTTTCGTGGGGTGTAAATTGAATTCTACCGTCACGCTCTGGTATGATAAGAAATCTTCGGGTAAACTCGGGACCTTGGCGATTGGGCATCTAGAAATGCGTCAGCCAATGGGAAATGCTGAAAAAGCATGGCCTCGCCATCATAGCATGGTCATCTAGAAATGCGTGAGCCAATGGGAAATGCTGACGCATTTCTAGATGACCAGGCCACGCCCTCCGGTTACACCCGTGTAGTTTCCAAAGTAAGCTATCAAATTCTCAGTTATAAGTTTTCACTTCTATCGGCAGTTCCTATGACTGCCAATTTTTTTAATTTAGCGATAAGCCATTAGACATTAGGTACCGATATACAGTATTATGTCCTAGTTAGGATTTGTATGATAAATTCGGCCCCAAGGAGGTACTTACTTAGGCTTTCACAAATTATGTGTATGGCATGGCAATAAAGGAATTTGTTTTTTGAAGTGAAAACTTCTTTAGGCGCGCTATAGACAGAATTTTCGTGGGCTGTGAAATGGATTCATCAATCGTCACGCTTGGATATGATAATGGATCGGATCGGATATGAAATCTTCGGGTAAACTCGGTAAAAACGGCCAGGTAGGTACCAGGGCAACAGAAACAGTAAAGAGTTTCGATTACCTACCTCCAACAGCCCAGCGTTTATCTCCAGATACCAGGACAACAGAAATATAAAAGAGTTGCGTTTGCCCGTAGGTACCAGTACCAGGGCAACATCAACTTTTCACTTCTATCGGCAGTTCATATGACTGCCAATTTTTTTTTAAATCATGTGCCATCATGAACAACTATGAATTTGTTTATATTATATACATACTTATTTTATCGATACGAAGTTCCCTATCGTTACACGCTCGGACCGGACGGGAGCCAGACAGAAAAAAGTGGAATAAACATTTTTTTCCGACACTTCTTGCTACAGTTATGCAGCCTGTGAACTTCGTTCCGACCGGGGTTCCATTCGACCCCTCACTCCTTTTTTTCATAGAATTTTACATTAATGAACATTTTGTTTTGAACAGTATTATTATGTTAATTTAATTGTAAAATTTTAAATTAAAAAAATCACGTACCTACCTGAGTCAAATATCCGGCACAGTGGTGCCCATTACGCTGGCATCATTACCCCGCTGAATAGCGATAGACAATCATTGTACCAATTACAAGCGGGAGTTGGGAGCACAGATGAGAAAATAGTTATGGCGGGAGTCATCGCCCTTTTTCCTTTTTATTCTAGGTTTAGTTACAGTATAAAGTGGCCAATACATTGTTGCAGTCGATGAAATGGCGGGAGAAGTGGGGCGTAGACACGTCGCTGTCTACCTGGCAAGCGCCCGAGGTCTTGGAGAAGCACTTCCCGAGTGGCAGCCCTGGCTTCGACAAGGAGGGATCGCCAGGTGAGATCTGGCTCTGTACTTTGAGAGACGTTTTGTTTGGAAACTGTTTAATATCGTGACATTGCAAAACTGCAAAATTGTAAAACACCGCGCACCTATCGACTTAGCAATATTTTTTTTTCTCATGTCCTTAAATTATTTCAGTCGATATTTTTGACACAGCACCCAGTCCCAAACTAAGCAAAACTATGGAAGCCACATAGGTGATATAATACACGTTTTATACAATTACAAACTCATACTTATGATATCTAGAAACATCCAGACAAAGAACAGACATCCGTAGGTATTCATCACACAAATGTTTGTATTGTGTAGGAATCGAACCCACGACCTAAGTAAAGATCAGCGAGCAGATTTACTATCTGCAAGTTAGTCAAAGCAATGTTATTATTTTGATTACGAGGGAAAGCCGGATTGAAACCGGTCCACGTGTTTCGGAAATAAACAAAAATAAACAAAATAGAAAAAGGTAGAAATAGACACAGCCGTCGCTTTGCATAAGGCGAGATGTCGGTCAAGCGCAAACGTATATTTGGTTAAAAAAACAACATATTTTAAAAACCGGTAAGAAAGCATCCGTATCGAGCTAGTTAAATAGAATCTGGGCTCAAAATACCCATTTAAGGTTGAACCACCATCTGAACTGTGCGGTGCTAAGATATGTAACGCTACAGACAGATACACAGTAGGTACCGGCGCTTAAAACTGATTATATATTATTTTCCTACAGTCAGATGAAATGATGAACTGAGTACAAAACAGTAAACGAAAACTCGATGAATAAAACTAGCAAAGAGCACAATGACAGTTGTTAGTTGTTACCGATAAATTAATAAGTTTCCACTGTTTATAAATGTATCTGTGTGGTTTCAGAAAGTCAAGTTTTACACAGGCCGTGTCAAATTTGTGATAACCCCAGAGAAGATTTGACACAAATTTGCCATAGCACAGTATTGAAAGTCAGATTTACAGTTCTATATGTACAAAGTTAGATGTGATTTGATTGGTGGTATCCGGCATCAGTGGTGAAGTGTTTTCAAACGTGACAAAAATTTGATTAAAAACATGATGGATGACCCCAGTTGTCTGACGCCTAAATAATTTGAAAATGTATTGTCTAAATCTAAGCTTTAGTTATATGATGTAAATTACCTTGACCGTTGCGTTGATGGTTAACGATTCTGCCAATGATATTAGCGAATGAAAACCAAAAGAAAGATAAATAAAAGACCATTGGTGGCAATTTAGTGGCTAATAACCTACCATATAGTCCTTGGATAATACCTAATAATAATCTTGGTGAGTTCAAATCGAAAATTAATCGGTTATTTGTTATTTCTTCGTAAACACGCTCCATCGTAGATCGCATCGTCATGATGGCGGTCAAGAGTAGACTTAATATTAAAATTAAAAAAAAATGTAGGTCGGATTTTTTTCTTTTTTTTGATAAGTAGTGCCTCTGTGGATATTTACTTCGGGCACCGCTTAGCTGCGTTGGATCTCTCGTTGTAGGACGGTTACCTTTAACACTTACTTATGACGTCACATTCACGTTTCGTATGATCTCTACGAATAAAATATTTTACCAATCTCGAGATGCATGACTCGAAGCTTGCGTGATCTAACGATCATGAACACGGCCACAGCCTGAGGTCAAGGTTTAAAACTCGTTTTTCAGTACAATGTTATTGCGTTATGTATTATATATTCAACAGCTCCAAATTATATTATGAATATTTTTATTACTTTTTATCAAATGTTTATTTTTATGAAGGACGTAGGTACCAACATACGGCCGGAACAAAGGCGATGCGTTTCGTTAATTAATCGTTTATACCTCTATGAAAAAGGAAAAACTATAAATGGAATCAATTCCAACATCAACTTGTAAATTTTATAAATTAATCTCACTTTGTTAAAGAACAAGTGTTTACCCTAGCATCTTTATTTATGCGCCTTTATTGAAATTTTGCCAGTTTTGGCAAAAAAAAATGGCACTTTCATCATGGAAATGACATAAATATCTACATATTTATGTCATATCCATGCAAATAGGTACATGTCACAAAAAAAACAAATTAATCCATTAAATCATCGTATCCGTATGTAGGAAAAATACCTCATCAACTAAATCCGCCTGAGGACCACACCTTTGCCAGTTGTTCTACCGTTAAGCAGTAATGTGCAAACATTACTGTGTTGAAGGTTGAAGGGCAATGTTTCCATAAATATAAAACATATTGTCTCTGGTAACAAGTGCAGTGCAGTGTTAGGTTTAATTAACCAATAGAATAATGGAACTTATCTCGTGACTCAACTGGTCAATGAGCCGTAAGGATGTTGGTCCCATTTCCACTAAGGACAAATATTTGTGTAATGATGTTTGTATTATGTCTGGGCGTTTCTATTAATTATAAGTATAGATTATTTATTTACAATTTTATTATAAGTACATGAACTTATGGACTTATTTACATCAACTATTTGTCTCCCGTAGTAGAAGACGCGCTGAATTTATTTCGGAGCTATCTCTCAGAGAGGACACAAAGAGTTAAAGTTGGAGATTATATCAGTAGAGAGAAAGGGGTATCATATTAATGATGATGATTTATATTAATGATCTCTGCAACATGAAACTTGAAAATGCTCAAGTGTTTTCCTACGCCGATGACACTGCTATTGTTTTCTCTGGGAACTCCTGGGATGAAGTCCGTAGATATAGTGAGGCAGGGATTTCAAGAGTTGCTATGTGGCTAAATAAAAACTTGCTTACGCTAAATACAGCCAAGACGAACTATATTTGCTTTAGCATTTACAATCACACTCAGCCTAAAAACTTTTGTATTACAGTTCACACATGCTCTAATCACATAAGCTGTGACTGCCCCAGCATAAACAAGGTCACCCAAACGAAATATTTAGGCATAATAATTGACCAAAAATTAACATGGTACCCACATCTTGAACAAGTCATTGGCAGAATTAGGAAGTTTTATTAAGTGGATTTTTAAAACACTAAGACATGTTGTGCCCAGATGCACCGGCCAGAGTCTGGACCCTCCTAATAATCTTCTTAATAAAATATATGTTGCTTTGGTTCAATCTATTTTAATATACTGCATTCCTGTTTGGGGGGTGCAGCCAAAACCAGGTTTATGGAAGTAGAACGTGCCCAACGAGCATTGTTAAAAATAATGTATTTTAAAAAAATAAGCTACTCCACTGATATCCTTTATAGTTTTTCTGGTTTATTAACAGTAAGAAAATTATACGTCCTACATATAGTACTAAAAAAACATAAAACTTTGCCCTGCATCAAAGAAATTAAGAAAAAAAGAAATAAATATACGGTGGCGCATGTGCCCCACTCTAAAACAAAGTTTGCAAGTATACAGTACAGTCATCGGTGTGCACAACTGTATAATAAATTAAATAAATATCTTGGCATTTATTCTAAAACCTACCATGAATGTAAACAATCTTTAACAAACTGGATTAAAAGTCTTAGCTACGACGAAACGGAATCACTCCTTCAAGGAGTGAACTTCTGACAGATTCTCCGTCTTTATCCTAGGTCTCCGTGGATATCCCACTCATCGATACCACATGCAAAAGTAGCATACACTCTCTCACATAAACAAACATACACATTACACACACACACACACCCTCTCTCTCTCTCACACACACACACACACACAACATAAACAACTGTCAACAAACATGTTCATTTAATTTGTTTTTCAGTATTTTTTTCCATTTTTGTGTAACCATAACCATAACAATAAGGCTACTCATATGTTTGTTATTGTAGTGATTAGCGGAGTCTCCTACTACAGGTATACCCATGCTTAAAAGGAGACTCCATAATACTTGTTTCATAAGAGTAGTTTTTAGAAGAAATAAATATTTTGATTTTGATATTTTTTGATATTTGATCAATTTACTCTTTGTTTGGTAACTCTCGTCTTCCTATAGTAAATTCCTTTTCCATCCCATGATTCCCATGGTAGTCATGGTATGGAATAAAATGCATTTTTTATCGCATTTGCTATTAAATTTTAAGTTTTTTTTTATTTAGTAGCTCCACAGACTCCGGTGTCCATGACCTTTGTCATTCGGGTTTTTAACAGAATGAATTTCCATATATCTTGGACTATGAGTAGAATAATAAAAAAAAATATATAATTTAAAAACTCAAAAACTCGACTGCGTAAAAAGTGAACCAAACTACGTTCTCGCATACTAATAAAAACTGAAAAGAATAAAACAAGCATTTAGATTTCTGGTGGTCTAGAATTATATAATATGTTATTGTATTAATACTATTGAAATATATACAATATTTTCTAATAAAAGAACATTACAACTGAAGAGTTGTAATTGTAATTGTAATCCATTATTATTCGACATACAATGTAATTGTTCAATAGATCCCGACTGTTCAGTTGTAATGTTCTTTTATTAGAAAATATTGTATATATTTCAATAGTATTAATACAATAACATATTATAGAATTCTAGACCACCAGAAATCTAAATGCTTGTTTTATTCTTTTCAGTTTTTATTAGTATGCGAGAACGTAGTTTGGTTCACTTTTTACGCAGTCGGGTTTTTGAGTTTTTAAATTATATTTTTTTTTTAATACTTTTTAGTTATGAACAATGTTGTGAATGTTAATATGCTCAACATAATAATATGCATCTTTTGGTTGTTGACCAAATGTCTTCGTTTCTACTGATATAATATGTAGGATTTTCTACTGCATGTAATTCATATTTATAGTTTTGTGTTAGTATAGGTTTTCGATTGACGTTGAGTACCTACTAAATCGTTTGAAGTTGGAGATGGGCGACCGAGGCGGAGCAATCTGAGAGCGGTTCTGTGGTCCCACTATCAGCGGCAGAGTTGAAACCCCATAGAGGTTTATTAGTAGATAGGGGCACCATATACATACATGATATAGAGTGCAACATAACCTGGCTGTGTCTCCCGGGCGGGGCAGTAGGGTATGCGTAAATACATTTCCTGCACGTACGAAAAAAAGGTAGTCCAATATACCTACTAGCATAGATCGTAGAACGCAAGATGGGCCCCATCCCAAACTTCACGGCGCACGCAATCATGTCAACGTTGGGAAGAGTGAGCTCACTCTTTCCGTTCTAGTCGGTTGCAGGACGCGGTGGACGCCGGACGTTTTTACCTATCATTATTCGGTGTCAACAACCAAAATAAGTAGAACCACAGCAAATTTCGCCGCAAGCGATTATAGGGGTCAAGTAGATTGGTTGTTTGAAAACCACTTACGATACATACAGAGACGCAGTTTATTACCAATTTCAAGGTGCTCAGGGCACATCTATTGATTTATATCGATGCCTACTAGATACATTAGTATATAATGTCCATCCACATTCACACGTACCTACAGTTAGTTATACGAAGTTTTCTGCTACCTAAAAACCTATAAATGTGAGAATGGTTGTTACTCAACTTTAAATCGATATACATCCTAAACAGTCAGTCGAATCGAAAAACATTGAGAGAAAGCTAAACATTATTTTGAAATACCTATTCAACGATACCCCTCTTGACATATTTTGGTGATTTTCATTTTTTTTATTTGGACAATATGGCGTCCTGAAGCCGCCATATTGGACTTACACTAATGTCATGTCTTTAGTGTCACTCGCCAGATTAAGAGGAATCGATTGACGTGTGAATCATAAAAATCGGCCCAGGCGTTTGGTCTGTATAGTGCCTCAAAGGAACATACAAACATACATATGTATGTATATACATACATACATACATACATACATAGACTGTTAAACACATTACCACTCCTTTGCGTCGCGCAGTCGGGTAAATAGAGAGGAGTATGGTAGTACATTTTCAACCTAATTTTAGTGCCATTTATTATAAATATTATAGTATTTTATAGAATTTTGCTATTTTCTAAGTCGGCGCCTCCGGGCCAACCACGATCGCATTTCTGTCCCTGATTCAGGACGTCTACTGTCTACTCTCCTTCTACAAAAAACGTAATTTCGAAATAAATTCGCGACTTTCCTACTCTAATTAGAGAAGGCTTAGAACATTTAAACGTCAAACAATGTACGATCGGACGAAACGTAGTAGAACCGGAGTAGGAACGTCGCGAGTTTATTTCGAAATTAAGTTTTTTGTAGAAATAGAGTAGAGACGTCCTGACCATTCTGGCCATCTGTAACTTGAACTCTCGGATGGTCTTAGGTGATGCAGCCAACGCTCGCTGTACGAACCGACTGATGGCATCATCGGTATCGTTAGCGTACCTAGTATGTGATACGTATAGATTAAGTTTGTTTTTAACCAACTTCTAAAAAGATTATCAATTCGACTACCATATTTAGAGTAGACAGACACTATTCCTATACTTATATACTTAGTATAAGTAGGCATGCGTAGGCTTTTCGAAGTCATGTGCGTAATGCCGCTAACTTAAAGCGGTGAAGGAAAACATCGTGAGGAAACCGACATGTACCTAGAATCTTTCGAAGTCATGTGTCAACCAACCAACCCGCACTGGGCCAGCGTGGTGGATTACAGCCTTAACTCTCTCCTTGCGAGAGAAGGCCCCGAGTCCCAGCAGTGGGAACGTTTAGTGGGCTGTTGATGATGATGATGATAAGTAGGCAAATTCTTTATCCTTTCAAACGAAAAAACAGGTTCGGTTCAAAAAAAGAAAAGAATCGGTTCAGGCGTTCTCGAGTAATCAGGTAACATAAAAAAAAATGCCACTCATAGGAATTGCCGATAGAAGTGAAAACTTATAGCTCATAATTTGATAGCTTACTTTGGAAACTACACGGGTTTAACTGGAGGGTCTGGCCTGGTCATCATGCCATGACCATCTAGAAATGCACCAGCATTTCCCATTAGCTGACGCATTTCTAGATGTCCATGCTATGATGGGCAGGCCAGGCCCTTTTAGCATTTCCCATTGGATGGCGCATTTCTAGATAGCCAATGGCTATGGTCCCGAGTTTACCCGAAGATTTCTTATCAAATCCGAGCGTGACGATATAATTCATTTCACAGGCCACGAAAAATCTATCCGCGGCGCTCCAAAATAAGTTTTCACTTCAATAAATATTAAGTAGAATAAGGGGTTTATCTATCTATCTTATATTTTCAACAGTAATCGTGGTCCCGTTCGTGGGGCTAGACGTGTGGGGTCTCCTGCACTCCATCAGCAGAACCGACGTCATCCGCATGGTACTGAAGCACCTCGAGAACTATCTGGCTGTAGCCAGGAAGCAGGCTGAAACTCACGGCCCGGCAGCTATGAAGGTACGAATAAATAAATAATGTATCTTTGTTATTCTAACGTAAAATGTGTAAGCTTCACTGTCAAAGAGCTTACCTACTTAATCTATGTTCACTGTGTTCCGGTTTGAAGGGCAATGTTTCAATCAATGGCAATGGCAATGTTGTTGTTTAATATCAACTTATATAGGTGACGACGACGAAACTTATATACTCTCTTTCTATGAAAAACTTAATTTCGAAATAAACTTTCGACTTTCCTTCTCCGATTCTATTTCGATCCGGCTTTTCGTACTCTAATTAAGTAGACTTAGAACATTTAAACGTCAAACAATGTTTGATGGGACGAAACGAAGTAGAACTGGAGTAGGAAAGTGGCGAGCTTATTTCGAAATTACGTTTTTCGTAGAAAGAGAGTAGACGTCCTATTCACTTGTTCAGTGACCCATATAAGGCAATGATTTGGACTCATATTTCAATAGCTGCGTGTCCTGTGATGGGTAGGAATGTTGCTTACCATCAGGCAGATAACCTGCTCGTCGCGTCACTCTTTAGATATATTATTTTGCGTGAAGGTAGGTTTGTAGAGTTTGGCTGCCACACTTTTGTCAGTTTTCGTACCGCTAAGCAGTAAAGCGCAAACGTTACTGTGTTCCAGTATGAAAGGCAATGTTCCAAGAGAAATTACAGGACAATTACGGAAAAAACATCATCACAAACATAGTAGTACAAGTGCATTTAAGTACCTACCATTCCTTTTTTTGTACTCCCCTCGCCTCGTGTTATTCTCAAATCTCTCATTCCATTCTACCTCGCCTCGCCCATTGCTTCGAAGATATCGCTTTTAGTGTTAAGGTCGCCAATTACTACTTTATTTTGTTTTATTTCAAGGTTTTTTTTTGTTGTTCATTTTAAAATGAGCGCAGTAAATATTTACTTTATCCATCAAAATCCGGGTGGCGAGTGCGAGGTAGAGCTAGGTAGTGGTTGGGAAACTTTCATATTGAAATAGCTGCGTAGCATTATTCTGTTACTAGCTGAACGCGCGCGCGTCGCTACGCCATCTATCGAAAATCGATCGTACCCATTCAAATTTTGAACTAATTCTGTTACTTTAGGTTCTGATGACGCAACCTTTAAAATATGACATATGCTGTCACGCAACGAAAGCTCTCTAAAAGCAATATTTTTCCCCGTTTTTGTTACATTTTTCATTCCTGCTCGGTTCCTGTTGATAGTAGCGTAATGTTAAATAGCCTATATCCTTCCTCGATAAATGGACTATCCTACAAAGAAAGAATCGTTCAATTCGGACCAGTAGTTCCAGAGATCCTTGCGTTCAAACAAACAAACAAACAAACTCTTCAGCTGTATAATATTAGTATAGATTACTATAGATGTATTGTTTACAATCAAGCTCATATCTTGATCATCCCATAACTCTAATGTAAAATTAAAAAAATGCAGTCATAGGAACTGCCGATAGAAGTGAAAACTATAACTCAAAATTTGATAGCTTACTTTGGAAACTACACGGGTGTAACCGGAGGGCTTGGCCTTGAGCATGGCCATCTAGAAATACGTCAGCATTTCTAGATAGCCAGTGGCCGTGGTCCCGAGTTTACCTACCCGAAGATTTCTTATCATTCCCGAGCGTGACGCTAGAAATCAATTCACAGCCCACGAAAAATTTGTCTGTGGCGCGCCGAAAGAAGTTTTCACTTCGAAAATTGCACAACATGAGAACAGCAAGGTACCTACTATAAGTTCGACTTGTATTTTTGTGCCTGAGATATCGTTGCTCTTAAAGAAATTGACCAAGAACTGTCAAGTACTTTTTTTTTATTAATTCAAAGTTTACTTGATCAAAACAAGTTTTGCAAGGTAACGTAACATTTATATGCGGTGCGAGGTTACGTAATAGCGCCCTTTAAAAATATTAAAATATAGGTAACTCGTGTAGGTACCTATGTCTCAATACTTGATCCAAAAACCTTATTGTAAATGGAGCGTATTCTTTGAATTGATCAACCTTAGGTTGCTACAAAATGTGGAAGATTTATGAACCAATTTTCAAAATGGTGCAATACAATTTCAACTTTATTGCAATAAAAATGATGGTAATATTTGTTTGATCCATCATAACATTCACAAAGTCAGTCTCCGCAAACCTCCTGGTCTGGTAGTTTCTGGGGCATGCGCGGTCCGAGGGGGGGGGGGCGTCACATGGGGCATGACCCCCTCCAAAATCGTATAAGTTAAATTAAAAACCTACAAAATATCAAATAGTTTATAGACTACTTTTTAACGCGGGAAAACAACTAGAACGGCAACTACGTGGGTAAAATCGTGGGGCGCTAATAGCAAAAGTCTTTTTTACTAGATCCCCCCCCTCAAAACCGGTGTACTGGTGACCCCCTCCAAAATTCGGAGCTAGGACCGCGTCTGTTCTGGGGCCATCCGGAGTCTGCGGCTTGTACCTGGGTGTCGTAGGCATTGTCGTATTTGGTTTAGTTTATGTTGTTTTTTGACAAGACAATAACATACAGATTTGTCTAGCTTTCAATATAAATACTACTATTTTCTAAGGTATGCACTTCCATGTTTAGTTAACGAAATCGACGATATCTAAAGAGTACAAAATCGTTTTGTAACAGCAGTCATAGGAACTGCCGATAGAAGTGAAAACTCAGAATTTGATAGCTTACCTTGGAAACTACACGGATGTAACCGGAGGGCGTGGCCTCGCCATCATGGCCATGCATGGCCATCTAGAAATGTGTCAGCATTTCCCATTGGCTCACGCATTTCTAGATGGCCATGCCATGATGGCGAGGCCACGCCCTTTCAGCATTTCCTATTGGCTGACGCATTTCTAGATGTCCAATCGCCAAGGTCCCGAGTTTACCCGAAGGTTTCTTATCATGCCCGAGCGTGATGCTAGAATTCAATTTACACCCCACGAAAAATTTGTCTAGGCGCGCCTAAAGAAGTTTTCACTTCAAAAAGGATTTGTTTGACAAGAGGTCTTCGTTCCAGGTGACGGTAGTGTTCGACCTGGAAGGTTTCAACATCCGCCAGTACGCGTGGAAGCCCGCCGCGGAGATGGTGTTCACTCTCCTGCAACTGTACGAGGCCAACTACCCTGAGATACTGAAGATATGCTTCATCGTCAACGGTAAGGAAGACAGGAATAGACGACAGTGGTGATGTGACAGTGGTCACTTAGCAGCCACAAGCAGCTTACTAAATATTCCCACAGCTGGAACTCGGGACCTTCTCTCGCTAGGAATGACTCGAGGCTATAATCCACCATAGCATAAGCTGCCCGCTAAATATTCCCACAGCTGAAATTCGGGACCTTCTCTCGCTAGGAATGACTCGAGGCTATAATCCACCATAGCATAAGCTACCCGCTAAATATTCCCACAGCTGAAATTCGGGACCTTCTCTCGCTAGGAATGACTCGAGCCTATAATCCACCATAGCATAAGCTGCCCGCTAAATATTCCCACAGCTGAAATTCGGGACCTTCTCTCGCTAGGAATGACTCGAGGCTATAATCCACCATAGCATAAGCTACCCGCTAAATATTCCCACAGCTGAAATTCGGGACCTTCTCTCGCTAGGAATGACTCGAGCCTATAATCCACCATAGCATAAGCTACCCGCTAAATATTCCCACAGCTGGAGCTCGGGACCTTCTCTCGCTAGGAATGACTCGAGGCTATAATCCACCATAGCATAAGCTACCCGCTAAATATTCCCACAGCTGGAGCTCGGGACCTTCACTCGCTAGGAATGACTCGAGGCTATAATCCACCATAGCATAAGCTACCCGCTAAATATTCCCACAGCTGAAATTCGGGACCTTCTCTCGCTAGGAATGACTCGAGGCTATAATCCACCATATCATAAGCTACCCGCTAAATATTCCCACAGCTGGAGCTCGGGACCTTCACTCGCTAGGAATGACTCGAGGCTATAATCCACCATAGCATAAGCTACCCGCTAAATATTCCCACAGCTGAAATTCGGGACCTTCTCTCGCTAGGAATGACTCGAGGCTATAATCCACCATAGCATAAGCTACCCGCTAAATATTCCCACAGCTGGAGCTCGGGGACCTTCACTCGCTAGGAATGACTCGAGGCTATAATCCACCATAGCATAAGCTACCCGCTAAATATTCCCACAGCTGAAATTCGGGACCTTCTCTCGCTAGGAATGACTCGAGGCTATAATCCACCATAGCATAAGCTACCCGCTAAATATTCCCACAGCTGGAGCTCGGGACCTTCACTCGCTAGGAATGACTCGAGGCTATAATCCACCATAGCATAAGCTACCCGCTAAATATTCCCACAGCTGAAATTCGGGACCTTCTCTCGCTAGGAATGACTCGAGGCTATAATCCACCATAGCATAAGCTACCCGCTAAATATTCCCACAGCTGGAGCTCGGGACCTTCACTCGCTAGGAATGACTCGAGGCTATAATCCACCATAGCATAAGCTACCCGCTAAATATTCCCACAGCTGAAATTCGGGACCTTCTCTCGCTAGGAATGACTCGAGGCTATAATCCACCATAGCATAAGCTACCCGCTAAATATTCCCACAGCTGGAGCTCGGGACCTTCACTCGCTAGGAAAGAGTCAAGGCCATAATCCACGCTGGCACTGTGCATTTTGGTAGATGACGCATGACCTAGAAAGCTTTTTAGTGCCATGCCGGTATCATCACGTTTTCCTTCGTCGTTTTTAAGTTAGCGGCATTACGCACATGGTTTTCAAAAATACAGTGTTAGGATTCGAACCAGGGGCTCCGGATCGGCAGTCGCCGTTCTCCCGACGAGACCGGTCGTAACTTCACTGGCATAGGTAGACATGTGGTCTGATAAAGCCACTTCAAAGTGGTCCTGTTATGCATCGTCAATATTGCAATGTAACCTTTTTATATTTCGTAACATACGAGGAATTTCTTAAGGCCTTTTAGTTAGATCGTACATAAAATTGACATCGTAATACAGCGACTTTAAATTACCCCAAGAAGGTATACTCTTCCTGTGAATTTCTAACAGGCAAGTCTTAGCCCTTGCCACACCTTACTAAATTGGCCTGGGTGTTGAGTTTTTCTTTATTTTCACAGGTTGGCGTTTGCCAGGCGACTGGTATTCAATCTAGCCAAATTATTGCACATGTAGGTACTGCATAATATTTCAGGGTTTCCGGATGAATTACGGCAATAACTCCCTGAGATACTTTCACTAATAGCACTCATAGTGGGCATAATGGGCTAAACCGCGGTTTCCATGTTCAGTTTCCATGATTTTACCACTTTAAAAACTTCATGTTCCCAGACCATAATAAATATTATAATTCGAAAACCAAAACCTGAGATTTTAATCACATGCATTATCGATGTTTAAAAATGCAATATCATTTTTCAACCAACCAAAAGGACCAACTGGTCCTGCTGATATCCATACATTTGTATATACTGGGTAGTCATTCTAAATCCATTCGGTTGCATCCGACACGGACTGGAATCTCATCTCTCGGCCTTTGTCTTATCTGCTTAGCATGACAGAGACAGGGATTGTCATTCCGATTTTGAACCATTCGGATTGCATTTAGAATCGCTACCCTGATGAGTTAACGACTGATTAGACGAGATTGAAAGAGCTGCAGACGTAAACTTTCAAGCTTAATTACCATGTTTCATAACCCAAAGACACGTAATTGGGTTTATGATTAGATTTCGATTAGTGCCGTGGATTATAAAACTGTCTAATTCGATGCACCTATCTGTTACATATCTAATCGTTTACACACTTGGAAGTTCATTGTACACGATTCACCTTTAAATTTTATGCAGATGAAATCAATAAGTGACACAATCGATGAACATTATGTAATACCTATTTCAGCAGCCGATCCGTTTACAGATCTTGGATTACAAATGCTCTCAGTTTGGCTTGAAAATAAAGAGAGAGTAATATATGTACCTAGTTGTACCTGCATACGTTTGCTCAAAGCATACGAGAGTCAAAAACCAGTAATTTTTTTGAATAAATCCAAAGAGTGCGTTAACTTGCCCTTCGAGAGTTAACTTAATTTTAGTAATGGTGGGACTCTAGGCAGAGTTGGCCTGGAGAAATGAAAATGAAAATGCTTATTAGAACATAAAAACTTAAGTTACCTACAGTTACTTAATTAAAAAATACCACACCTTTGCCAGTTATTCTACCACAATGAAACGAATAGAAGATGAATAATCAGATCACATAATTATTATATAGCACAACCTGCACAACCGAATAGAAGCCAGAAATTAAAAGAAGAAGACTTTCATCCGCTGACTATTTTTTTTTCTCATTACAGAAATTAGACTAAGTAAATCAAATTCTTTGCCAGACATATTGCATGCCTCTCGGAGAGGCCAGTTTGTATCTTAGGTCAACTTTTAAACTGGTTTGTGTCAACTTATCTTTACCTGCAAACAGCTATAAAAAAAAAACAACATACTTGCTCATAAAGTTGCTATAATTTCATCGCAAACAGGCATATTATAATAACACGTTTGACAGAATTGTCCACCAATATTTATTTATTTAGTCATTTCCTCGCTGGGGTGGGATGAAAAGTTACGTGTTGCACTCGAGTGCAAAGATTTTTCACCTTGTCCTCTATTAATTACCTTATTAATAATTTAGAATCCTTCGCTTGCTCAGTCATCAAAATTGAGGAAAAAGCAACTTTGCACTCTTGTATCACAAATAACTACCTACTGTATTTGTTTTTTTACTCCTTCCAGCACCCAAAGTGTTCGCCTTAGCGTTCTCCGTTGTAAAGAAGTTTATGCACGAATACACGATATCAAAGATCAAGATCTTCGGCACGGACACGAAGAAATGGCAGCCGCAGCTGTTGACGGTGATAGACGCGGCACAGCTGCCGGCGCACTACGGCGGAACCATGTTGGACGAGAACGGAGACCCCCGGTGCAGTTCCATTGTGAGTACCTACTCTGCCACCAACTTATCTGGAGAAGATCAACTGATCCATCAGCTTCATGGTAGGTACAGGTCTCGCCACTATATAGGTACTGTCTTTTTTTTTAAGGTAAAAGTAACCGAAGTTACTCTTATTACGTCAGCTAAGTATATGCCAGTACGCCAAACCAGCCGCGTCTTTTCTTCGCGTTTTTTTTTAATTACCTATATTTTTTAGAGACGAACTTCTTAGCATTCCATGGATTCACCGTGTGGCAGAGAGAGAAATCTCGAATAGACCCCAAGACTTGTGACTCGGGCGTAGGTTTAAAAGGGGCCCCTTTTGGTGACGTACGTCAACACTCACCTTCACTAATTATCTCATAATAGAACATGTAAAATTAGTGATCTTAGTTAAGCTAAACCTTAGTTTATGAAAACCGTCTCGTGTTACAGGTGAAACCCGGAGGCAAGGTGCCGAAGCACTACTACACAAAGAACCCAATCTCGGAGTCGGAGAAGGATTATAAACGCGTCACAATCAAAACTGGAGAAAAGCACTCAGTCGACTTACTGTGCGTGGACGCCGACAGTGTACTCAAGTAAGTACAAGCGAGGATCCAGGGGAGGGGGTATTCATGTCCCTCCCCTGGCCTGAGTCTAGTAGGTACCTAGGTGGACCACTGATTAAACTGATTACTTATCGCAGTTTTGTGAATTGACCGATTCACTCTAGGCTTGGAGACACTCAGATTATTCCATCTGGAAATATCCACTCAGTCAACGAATTTTAAAATTTAGAAGTTCTTAGGGGCCGTTTAAGTATCTATTCTATGGTATTACGTAAAAAGATTTATTGCTATTATTGACCCTCCCCCCCTGTCAACAAAAGTAAGCAAAGCTTTAACCCAAGCTAAGTAAGCAAAGCTTTACTGAATTGTTCAGATGGGAGTTTGGCGTGGACAGCCACGACATCAAGTTCGTGATCAAGCGACGCGACGAGGAGGGCAACGTGGAGGTGGTGCACGGACCCAGGAAGGTGTCCGAGGGACCCGTCGACGTGGGCGTCATCTCTGTCACGGGACCCGCTACTTGTGAGTACAAACCTAGTTTTACAGCGAAGCAAATAGTTTGGCGTCGACAGACACGAAGAACATCAAGTTCGTGATCAAGCGACGCGACGAGGAGTACACTTATGAGTACAAACTTAGTAAAGGTGGCGGTTGGCGCTGAGACCGCGACACGAGACCGAGACCGGAGACCGCGACACGAGACCGGCGACCGCGACAGGCACTTGACATTATACAATTGTATGGGCGCCCGTTCACGCCGAGACCACGACAGGAGACCGAGACGCGTGTCGCGGTCTCGGCGCGAACTGGCGTTCATACAAAGCTATAATGTCAAGTGCCTGTCGCGGTCTCAGCGCGAACTTGCACCTTTGCAGTGAGGCAAGTAGACCTGTCAAAGACCTTTCTATTTGCCATAGGTGATTTATCTGTCTGTCTGTGGCACCATAGAGCTCAGACGGATCGACCGATTTTAATAAAGTTTTTTTTATTTGAAAGTCAGTTTCCTTGCGGTGGTTTTTAGCTATGTTTGGTTAATATTAATTTAAGATGGATGGATGGATGAATATTTTTTCACAACCTCCCTCAATCCTCAATGTGGGTATCAAATGAAAGGGCTTGATTAGTAGAAAACTAAACAATTTCAAATCGAGGATGGCTGCCACCACAAAATGGCAAATTACATTTTTCCACTACTCCCTCAATATGGGAATGAAGAGGTGGTACTAGTAAAATACTGTAAAATTTTTAAATCGAAGGTAGTCAGGGGTAAATGAACATTTCTAATTTTATTCTTGATAGTTGACAGTGACAGTTGTATTCCACCGACTTCTTCGCATCAAAATAAATTAAATATCTCGCAGAATTATCAGAAACAATTATTTTTCCTCAGATTCAGTGATATTCGACAACAAAAGCGCATTCCTACGCAGCAAAAAGGTGTATTACGACGTTCTGATCTCCGTTCCGGCGCGCGACCTCAACATGAGTGACGAGCCGGATGACAACCAGGCGCCCGTCGCCGCTTGCAGCAAACCCGCCATCAGGGTCTGAGGCGAACCTATAGATTTATAGACTAACTAGCGGCCCATTCCGGCTGCGCTCGGATATTGTCATTAAGACTATTAATCGAAATAAAAACTATTCTATCTCTCAAGTTGGACCAGACTGCTCGCGGTGTGCCAATTTAATTTAAAATCGGTTAAGTAGTTTAGGAATCCATCGCGGACAAACATCGTGACAGGAGATTTATATATATTAAGATGTTAGATACTCAAGCAAACGTTGTAAACACTATAATCGGTCGTGAAAACAACATGAAAAATACGTTTAATTTTACGTACTTACTCTCGACCTCTACACAATAAAATGTACCTACTCTTTCAAAGCACGTAATTTACCCGCTCGCAACAAAAACAAATCCCGCCAAACTCGACCGCAAAGTTAAGTTTGTTGGTTTTAATTATTGACGTGACAACGTCTTATAAATTGGTTTGCCGGGTGACACTTCAAGAAACTGCGTTACGCTCCGCTCACGTTATGCGCTCACAATGAGAGCGAGTGAGAGGGACGCGTGCCTTTCACTTTTTATATCTGTCTCTCTCGCTCTTAGGCGGGCTAACCATGCCCGAGTCGCCGATTCGCTTAGGCGCCTGCATACAAGTTTACACGTTGCCAGTTAATTATAAAACGATTGTGTAGTGATAATGTGACAGACTACGAATGAATATTCACATTAAAATTATTTTACCACTCAAAGTCGTTGTCACGTAAAACTTTCGCCCGTATACCGACTTTACAGGCAACCAATTTTTTTTAGGTAATATAGTTATCATGGCGTATGAAGCGGATATACCTTAAACACTAAAACTGTTGAGGTCGAGACGTGAAAAAGTGTATTTTTCAAGGTAGGTACACGACTTTATTGGGAGTCTACTATCTGTGTTTAGCATACAGTGCTTTTAAACCTGTGGGTCGCAATTCCTGAGCATGATATACAATATAAAGACATTGTATGTCGAAGCTTAATTAATCAAGAAACTGTTAACAATGTTTTTTGCTAAGAAAATTGTTACCCGTCGTCGTTAACTCACTTACACGCATGTAGGTACGTTGCTGTTATGTACGTTAATTTCTTTATTGTTTCTTCAATAATCTAACCGCCACATAACAGAACCTGACTTCGGCCCAAACGCTTCAATTTGAATTCGTTTGATGCAACTAACGTCTTACTTAGGCATTTGATTTTAATCAAGCATTTTTTTGGTTGTTATTATGTTCAATTCAGCTCAGTTTTTATGTTCAAACAGGTTTTTGTTATATTCAATTCAGATCACGGACTTACAGCCGTGTTTCGAAACTTGACTAAAGCCGAATTCTAACGTTAACGTTACGAATTTCGCAAAAACTTTGTAATTACAGCGGTTAGTTTCGATAATGTTCAAATGGATAGAAAAGCCAAAAAAAGAACAATCTAAGGTATGTACCTACTAACAATGTACGCACTAATGCCCTAGTTACACGAGGCTAGTTTTTCAAGCTAGGATAGAAAGCTAGTACCTACTTCTAGATTCGTGCAGATAACGCTACGCAACGCTAGTTTTACACGAACCTAGAAGTACTAACACTAGCTTGAAAACTAGCCTCGTGTAGCTCGGGCAAACACAGGCACGTCCTAGCTAGGATAGTGTAGACTGCCGTTTAGGGTAATTTTTATACATATTTTAGTTACAATTCTACAAAGTTGTGGTGTAGGCTATATTTTTATAAAAGAGAGGTTTTTAAAAATATAAAATTTTATTAGGCAGCGTTTAAAAAATAAAAGCAAGTGTCTATGTTCCATGAATGAATCGTTTTCAGATGAGACAAAAATGTAAATATACGGTATAATACTTATGTACACCTGATTTCAATTTATTTTTAATCCAAAACTAAGGTTCTGCTCATGTAAACTTGGCTGATTGACTTATATGTTTTTTTACAATTACATTCCTGAAACTAACAAGTTTCATTTTGTGTGGCTAACTATATTTTTGATTTTCTTTTTATTTACGAATCATTCATTATCTTAAACACGTCAAAGTTATGGAAAAATCTGTTGGTTCTTTGGATTTTTTACATATATTAGTACATTTTGTAACTACTTTTATATCATCTGACAACGCTCATTACAAAAAAAAATATTTGTCGCGGAACGACGACATTTGATTTAACGCCATTTAGGTATAGTGAAATTTTAACTGTTTTTAAAACCCCTCCATTGTTTTATTTTTATATTTTTATGCATTTACTTTTAAATATTATTTAGTGCAGTGGGTACACAGTTGTAGTATTGTTGATGGTTCAATAATATTTCTGTGATAGAATGTGTACCTAATGAAAGGGCAGCGGGCTGTGATGAAAAACGATGAAAATATGACTTGGTTTAAACAGTACAACATTGTTTAGATGATACATATAAACATATTAAACTACCTATTGTAAATATATAGATTTGCTCGCCTTTATACATAGCTATCAAAATATACTTGTACTTATTAGGTTTAAGAATTCATTTTTATACTTAGTTGTTGATTACTGATATCAATAAATGATTGTTTTTATCAACTTGTTTCTTTTCTTTGTGTAATTTGGTGTAAGTTATCGGTTATTTACTTGTAATGATGTTCTATTCACATGACTGCTCAACTTTTTTATCAGTTGGGCCAAACAGATGACTATCACATATTTAGCGGTCAGAGAAACTGCTAAGCACAGGGTAAAATTATATTATGTACTTAGTTAATTTACAGGATCAGAGTAATTACTAATTACTAAAAACAGTATCTAGCAAGGACTTTTGTAAAAAAAAAGTAGCATATATTATGTTTATGATAAAAATAAACAAAAAGTAATAACATGTTATTTTATTTTTACATGATCCTGTTGTAAAAGTTTCAAGAATTTTGACATTAGCCTAACATCTGTCTCCCCAAGAATTTACAGTAAAAAAATTAAGTCGTTAGACGTCTCTAAAAAAACAATACAAAACGAGCCACATGCAAGGTTCTTAATTGTTTTCCTAAACATGCACCTCTTTCGCATTTTAATGCGACTGTAACTTGTGACAAATGCTCTAAGATTGTCGCGATGTCGCGAACCTGTGGAAACAATGGCTTGCGGGCCTGGGGTTGAGCAGCTTTGGAATTATCGTTATCTGCTATTACACAAAATTACCTACAGATTATTGCTTATCTGTTATGCTCTTAGTGTATCTGATATAATCGTAACTACTTAGACGAGTAGTATCTCTATCCATGATTAAAATAGTAGGTATAAATAATACATATTTGTCTAATATAAATAAACTACAGTATTTTCGAATCAAGAAAGCTCAAAATCGCTCCGCGAGCTATGGAAAGAGCTATGCTTGGGGTTTCTCTGAGGGATTGCATCCGCAATGAAGTAATTCGTCAGAGAACTAAAATCACCGACATAGCTCAGCGTATTAGCAAACTGAAGTGGCAGTGAGCGGTCACATCTGTGGCAGACCCGATAACCGATGGGGTAGACGGGTTCTGGAGTGGAGACCGCAAATCGGTAAACGTAGTGTAGCACGCTCTGAGACTAGATGGAGTGACGATATACGAAAGACGGCGGTTGGAAACGTAAGACCGAGGATCGGGCTGAGTGGCGTATTATAGGTATGAGAGGCCTTTGTCCAGCAGTAGACGAACACGGGCTGATGATGATGATTTTTAAATTATAACGTTATTTAATTCAAAGTGCTCAGAGCACATCTCCTGGTTTATATCGATAGACTACCCGTAAAATCCCCTAGAACGGAATTTAAATGCTTTTCGTTTCTTTTTAACAAAATCTTTATTGTATATCACATGGCAATCTTATGATTATTTTTACTTATATACAGATTATGCCAATCATACATAGGTATAGATTATAGGATGTACCGCAGCGTATAAGGTGAGGTAACACTCTCGCCATCTTGAGTATTCGTCTTTCGTCGCCCGGCTCCACACGATTTGTTCGTTTCGTTATATTCACTCGATCATACTTCGTGGGACCTCACCTTTATTTTGCCTGAAAAAAAAAAATATTACGTAAATGAGGCGTTTTCCAATTGCAAATAGTTAGTAAAAAATAGTTCTAAATTTTGCCAAGTGTGGAACTACTGTTTGTTTTTGTGAAATTTGTCTAGGAAAATAAAACATTGGCGCCACCTATGGTGAAATTGGGAACTGTCTTTGACAGGTCTTTTTGCATCTTGGAAACGCCCCATTTAGACTACAGGCCCGTGAACAAAATTTACGTAGTAAATGAATGAACCACCAGGAGACCTATGTAGGATGATATAAGGGTATAAAGTGATAAGATTCAGCACTGTGCCGTCACTTGTAAGCTGTCCAACTGAGTACAGTTGAAGAGGTGGGGTTCCAATCCTCGATTATTTCTCCTTATCGCATGATTTTTGTACGGCGTTGCGGAATAATAGATTAGAAGAGGTATGGAAACTATAAAAATTATAAATTATTAATTATTAGTTTGTCGGAAAAAAATCACAGAGTAAATTTGGTTATTTCATTATGTACGGCATTGGTTCCATACAGTTTCAATACCTCTTCTAATCCATTATTTCGCAACGCCGTACAAAAATCATGCGATAAGGAGAAATGATCGAGGATTGGAACCTCCCCTCTTTAACTGTACTCAGTTGGACAGCTTACAAGTGACGGCATAGTGCTGAATCTTATTACTTTATACCCTTCTATCATCCTACATAGGTCTCCTGGTGGTTCATTTGACCCGTAAATTTTGTTAATGGGCGTAGTCTAATTCCTGGACATTTATCACACAATACCATCTATACCTCGTTCCAAATGTCTGTGAATAAAAGGTAAACAAACCAATGTCACTCTCAATATGACAGACCAGCATTTCTCAACCTTTGTTTCACAAGATAGTTTGTAGTACCATTCATTGCTTGCCCTTTTAAATTTTCGTCGCAGAACAAGGCTAAATATATATGTATGGATATCAGAAACACCCAAATATATGTTCCCACTGCTGGGACTTGGAACAATCAACACATTGCCGCTGTAAAAAATCGTCAGACACAAGAATCTGCAATTGCTGAACATCTGATTGATGCTAAAACTGGTCATTGGATCGAGATCCACGACCCGAAGGTTCTATCTACCAAATGTCATTACTACGCAAGAATGGTTCGGGAAGCATTGGAAAATAAAAAACATAGGTATATATTTCAACTACGACGCGATGATCACGATGCCAATAACCGAAAACTACCCGGTTTACGGTTATCGGCGTCGCGGAATCCTCTAATAAATAAATGTGTGCATAGCGCACTGAGTTTGGAGAAACCTGATATGGTTATTGTTGTGTGTAGTGTTGGCCACCCTGCGATTTTTGAAGCCCAAATGAGGGTAGATGGAGATCTCTCATTTCATAATGAGAGTATGGCGGGCATACGTACATTTATTTCCCCCACGTAAAAAAAGGAAAGGCAAAGCATTTGAGTTCGGAGAAGAATGTAACACTAGAACCAGTGACTTAGAAAAGTAATTTAGATGTGTCCTTATATGAAAACGTTCATTTTATTTTTAACAATAATTAAATCTCGTTCAAATTGTCCTCGTACTCGTATTACCCAAAACTGATCATAACACTATGATGTAATATTCTGGAAACACATACAAAAGTTTCGATCAAAATAACACAAAATTTATGGCATTTTAGAGTGAAAATTATACAAGCTTTTGATAGTAAACAGCGTAATTTGGAACACGTATTTAGAGGTTTGCGATTTTCTCTCAACTCGTTACGACACAAGAAACCTTTTTCTCGGAGTTCTTTAGTCATACTCTTACTCTTTTATTGATAACGAGTAGTTACATGTCATAATATTCAAGATATTCAAATTTTACCAATACAAGTCAATAATTTAAAAAAAACAGACGTCAATTTAAGATCCCATTACAATAAAAATCAAATAATACATTACATTAAAATCAAATTACATTACAATTAAAAATTCCAAATTAATGACAAAAATAAATAGAGTAAAATTAATCCATACAGCAGGAGAGGGGTATGTTAGAAAAATAGGCGGGTCCTTAATAAGAATAATTTGATGAAAAGAAGTATAAATGTCTTGAATGCAACATTGAGAGTTTGAGAAACACAGATCAAATTGCTAGTACTTAAAATCATATTTCTATCATCCTACCATTACTTTCTATAACTTTTAAAATAAGATAGTATAGAATTATTTGATCAATACAAATCTAAGTATATGGTATTTAAGATCGCAATAAAGTCGAATCCTATTTGTGAAAAATATTTTAAGGCAATTTCATAAAAATACTAAGATTAAACGATGTTTATGTTATGGTATCACCTTTTTTTTGGTTTGTTTTGGTTTTCTACACAGCTTACTGGAACGCACTATAGCGACAAACTAAGCTAAGGTTGTAACTATGGGAGCTGGATAGATAAAATTATCTTAATATACTTATGTATATAAATTACGCGTCACGTTGTTTGTCCGTGATGGGACTCCTAAAGTACTTATCCGATTTTAATCAAATTTTCAAACCGTGTGCAGTTTGATCCAACGTAATAAATAGTTTTTATATTGATTAATAGTCTTTATATAATATACATATATGCGAGCGAAATCGGAACGGGCCGCTACCATCACCATCAGGCACATGTCCTGCTCGGCTCGTCACTCTATAGTCTATCCTATAAAAAAAATCATCCTCGTTCGAACCTATGGAACGTCAACCATGAAACGTTGACACTTCTTCGAGCTACGAACAGTCTGTTAGGGAAAGCCACATGCCCCAGCCGTGGGGATTCTATTGGTTGATACAGGGAGAATGTGATCTTTTCAGCTAATCCAGGTGTTTTAGTTTACTTCTACGTACGGCTCCTACATAAGGTGTTCTAGAAGTTTTTGAAGTGAAAACTTCTTTAGGCGCGCTATAGACAGAATTTTCGTGGGCTGTGAAATGGATTCATCAATCGTCACGCTTGGATATGATAATGGATCGGATCGGATATGAAATCTTCGGGTAAACTCGGTAAAAACGGCCAGGTAGGTACCAGGGCAACAGAAACAGTAAAGAGTTTCGATTACCTACCTCCAACAGCCCAGCGTTTAACTCCAGACACCAGGACAACAGAAATATGAAAGAGTTGCGTTTGCCCCTAGGTACCAGTACCAGGGCAACAGAAACAGTAAAGAGTTACAATATTTTGTACAACTTCGTTCCATCAGAATGTCCCTTAACACCTCCCAAGTATTTTGAGTTACAAGTTTTCATTTCTATCGGCAGTTCCTATGACTGCCAATTTTTTTTTATAGTATAGAGTGACAAGACGAGCAGGACATATCTGCCTGATGGTAAGCAACATACCTACCCATAATAGCAGTGACACGCAGCTATTGGAACATGAAGAGTCCAAATCATTACCTAGCACCGGACTGCGCTCGTCACGCAGAGATATAAGGTGTTTTATCTCTTCGCCCGATTATATATTGATGATTGTAGCCTCAGGGCTGATTGCAAATGGATAAAAGAAAAAAGAAAAAAATCTCTTCGCCCAGCGATTTCTCTTGTTACGGTTGGTCTAGTCGGGAGAACGGCAACTGCCGATCCTAGCTCCTGGTTCGCATCTCACGCGCACTACTGCCAATGCCGCTAACTTAACAAAACGGTGAAGGAAAATATCGTGAGAAAACTGACATCGTTCAAGAATCTGAAGAAGAAAGCCCCGAATCTAAGCGGTTTACCACTAAATGTTCCCACATTTAGTGGTAATCCCGTAACGTAAAGTATAAACGGATCGGGCTGAAATTTGGAACACAGATTATAATCTGGAAGAACACATAAGACTACTTTTTATCCCGGGAAAATAACGGGAACGGGAACTACGCGGGTAAAATCGCGGGGCGCTGCTAGTAGTTCATAAAATTTGTATCACTCATACCTATTATTCTTCATCTTCGAAAAGCATCTGCAGTAGTTCTCTCTTGTTGCACTGGCTGCCTTCCAGCCTCTGGACTCCCTTCCACTTGATGATGGTAGGGATCACCATGAGCTTGGTGCGAGTGTCCGTTCTGAACGGGCAGGTTTTGTTTTTCCAACTGTAACAAGCAAAAGTGTTTTAATAGGTTTTAGCATGAATAGTAAAATAATAGGAATAGGATAGCTTATAGGAGTCATAAAACAATATTCCATGTCAGTTGGATTATAAAATTGTGCACATTTTTGAAGTGAAAACTTCTTTAGGCGCGCCTAGACAGATATTTCGTGGGCTGTGAATTGGATTCTAGCGTCACGCTCGGATATGATAGGAAATCTTCGGGTAAACTCTGGACCATGGCTATTGGCCATTTAGAAATGCGTCAGCCAATGGGAAATGCCGAAAGGGCGTGGCCTCGGCATCATGACATGGCCATCTAGAAATGCATCAGCCAATAGGAAATGCTGACGCATTTCGAGATGGCCATGCCGTGATGGCGAGGCCATGCCCTCCGGTTACACCCGTGTAGTTTCCAAAGTGAGCTATCAAATTCTGAGTTATAAGTTTTCACTTCTATCGGCAGTTTTTTTTTTTCTGGTAAGCACTAGGAAGGTAACTAGAAGATCACTGATTCATCATAATATCTTTGGTCTTTTGGCTAACTCAAGTACACTTTGTGTGTCGTGTGTCGTAGACAAAAAAAAACTCCATGAATTAGTTCATGGATCATGGAGTTTTTTTTCATAGTATTGAGCTCTTCACTCAAATTAATGCTTAGCCATACTAGTTATTTTTTATTCGTAGTATAGAGTGACGAGACGAGCAGGTCAGGTGTCTGATGGTAAGCAACATGCCTGTCCATAACAGCACACTGACACACAGAATATTGTCTATTAATCATAAAAAAAAATTGAGCACTGTTTTACCAACCCCTTCCTCAATGGTGATATGTGGTGAGGTCACTATTTCTATAAATTGTTTAGAAGTTTAGATACTTACTATTCTCGGTCCCCAACATCAACGTAAGCAAATATAACATTTCTGTCAATTTCACCCAAAAATGACTTCACAATAGGTTCAGCTGAAAAGAAAGACAAAGAACATTTTAATGAACATAGCACAGACACAGGATACTACAAAGCTATAGTAATTTTAAGTAGTAAGGAAACCTGATAGGCTCTGAATATAAAATGTAACACTCTTTCTTCAGTATTTCATCATCATATATCCCTTAAGACTCCCTCTGCTCGAACTGAAACTTTCTATGGTAGGTTGTATACTTGCAGGGCGACTCAGTTGTGGAATGAGTTACCTGTGCACATCAGACTTTCCTCTTCACTAAAAACTTTCAAAAAAGATGTGAAAGAATTTTATTTGTCGAAATTGTAGACTTGTTGTTGGTCGATGTCCTAATATTGCAATTACAACTGTTTTTTTAATGTTTGTATGTATGTATACATATATTTATTATTTGTGTGTGTATATATTTTTATAATCGTATTTATTAGTCTATTATAATTCAACATTTAAGTACCTACTAGTATTAGGTTGTTCTATTTTTATAACAAATTTGTTTTTATTTCCGTTATTTATTTATATTACTATTTAAGAGTACTTATGTTGTTTTTTTTAGTACTTCTTATTTACGCACCCCATTTTCTGATTTGTCCACACGTTGTTTTCCATCCTAAGGTTGCCTGGAAGAGATCGCTTTCAGCGATAAGGCCGCCCACTGTCGCACTAATTTACTATGTTTTGTTTATTTTTGGTATGTATTTTTATTTTTGGTGTGTCAATAAAGAGTATCTATCTATATATATATATAATATTCATTCTAAAAGCTGGCAGCAAATTTTGGAAAGTATTTGAGGCAAGGTTATCACATAGCTCAGCTATTATTCCCCAACATGGGAGGTGAAGACCTGGCTGGTGAGTAACAGGGCAGACAGATCGTTTTGGTGGTATTTTCTACCTGCCAGGTGTTCTAGATTGATGGATTCATTTTGCCGCACCGCTCTGGTGAGTAGCTATGGCTGCGCCTCCCTGTTGGGGTATATCAGCTGGGCGGGGGGATGATCAATCAACATGTTGATTGATAATTTCCCTATTCCCAGTATCTGTCCGATACTGGGTTTGGCAAATGGTTTCGGGAGTAGCGCAGGTCGCAGTGATCCCCTAAACAAGGCCAGTGGACTATCCTTCACGAGGTTGCCGCCTGTTTTTGACCAATTACCCTATGTAATTGGTATAACAAAAACCTCTGGCCGAACCACATTCCTATCCCAATGCCCTCTCCTTATTCCAAGTTCTCCCTCCCCCCCCCCCCCCCTCCCCCCCAAATAGCAAACCAAGCATCTGCAATCCTCGTCCTACTCTCTTCCTCAACCCTTTCACAACTCCTTCCCCTTCTGTTCTCCTTTTTACCCTCCTTAAACCTTGCAGAGCCGCCGAACCGTGGCGACGTATAACCACTTCTTGGCCCGCAAGGCCCTGGGGCACCAAATATCCCCAAAAAGTCTGCACCACACCTACCATGGGCGGGTAGTGTGTGAGTTCCTACACCAGCTCAACAACCCTACGATGTCCGCACAATTAAAATTGACACTACCCCAGGAGGGTACCACTAGCTCACCAGCTAGTGGAGAATCCCTCACTGAGCCTAGCTCAGTCTGCCCCTCGTATTCTGGGGGGGGCAAATTGTGCACACAACCAGGCGCTAGCCTGGATTTGACTGGCCTCCTAAAGGCCATGCCACACACCACACACACAACCACCTTTGAGTCGCAGTGGACTGTAACTGCTCACGGGCGCCCTTGCAAAAGGGAGAACATGCACTCAAAGGCTGACACCAAACAAACAGGGCCGAGGGGCAAATCACAACGCAGACGCCAAAACAGGCGTGCGAAAGCTCTTCGGTCTAAAACACCAAACACGGGTATAGGCACTGTAGCAGCGGAAACGCAGCACACGCCAGTACCTTCCACCTCCACAGAGGTGGCACAACCACCAGCACCACCACCACCACCACCACCCAGCCAGCTGAAGAAGCAACGGGGCTCGAAGGACTCTCGTGGTAGACGGCCCGCTGCGACGGCTCCCGTTCCAGAAAAGGAACATCCCGGGAAAGGGAATTGGCCGGACGAAAGAGCTTCCTCGAAGCGCGCTCGTCTGGACGAGACCCAATCTCCTAGGGGGGGAGCCAAGCGTGCGAAGACCGAGCCCAAAACCAAACGGCCGGTGAGCTACGCAGACGCGGCTCTATCGCACCTTAGGGTAGCGATCACCACCGTCCCGCTGAGAGACCTGTCGCTGACCCAGGCAGAAACGGTTCGGGAGGCTGTCGATGACAGAATCCTAGAAGCCGTGCTGTCCCCAGCCTCTTCGAGTGCGCTCGCACCATCATTCCGCGGACGACCCTTCCTTTTGGACGGGGCTTTAGCGATGTGGTGCGAAGACGCGAGTGCGCTAAGCTGGCTGCAGGAGGCAGTCAAACACATTAAGTCACCCATACCCAACACCACTCTCGCAGTCATCAAACAATCGGAGATGAAGAAGAGGCTCAAAGCAGGGCTTCTGATTCATACCCGTATCACAGACTCTACCACACTGCACCGAGTCCTTTGTGCCCAAAACCCATGGTACAAGGTAGACTCATGGCAGTGTTATGACATGACGGTAGACGAGAAACCTCAGGATACCACGGGTTCCAAGGAAAAGGTGGTGCACCTTATCCTAGGAATACCGGAAGATCAAAAACAGGGTATCCTTGATAGAGACCGCCGGGTGGCCCACATGTCGGGAAGTGGGTACATTCGCTTCTTCTCCCCAGAAGAAGCAACAACGGCCGGGAAAAAACCCGAAACTACAACCACAGCGTGTGAGACTGTGGCAAAGGAGTCTTCAACTCCGGAGCCATCCGCCTCTGCTCCCCAGCGAAGGGAGAGCGAGGAGGAAGCAGTCTCACCGCTGCAAATTGAGGGGTGCTCCAGCGACGAAGATGACGTCCTGCGCAGTCCCTAGCCCCCTCAATTTTATCCAAACCAACCTCCAGCACAAGCAAATAGCGGCGGCCACGCTACGCAGAGTGCTGGAGACAAATAACAAGACCGTCGCTATGATTCAGGAACCCTGGATCAGAAATAACAGAATCTGCGGTCTAAATAACATCGGCGGTAAGTTAATGGTCGACACTACTGTTGATAACCCAAGAACCTGCATTTTTATGCCTAAATCTATAAATACCACTTTGCTTAACCAATTCTGTTCTAGAGACCTAACCGCAGTGAAACTCATTACGGAAAAACAAACTGTCCTAGTCCTAGCATCAGTATACCTGCCGGGCGAGGGAGAAATTCCTTCAAGAGAACTGGCGGAACTGGTGCAGCACTGCGAGGCACATAACTGCGAGCTGATTTTATCGGCGGACTGCAACGCTCATCATTCTCTGTGGGGAAGTAAGAATACCAACAAGAGGGGTGAGTCTTTAGCCGAATACTTATTTCAAACTAATCTAAACATTATCAACAGAGGTACGGAACCTACATTTGTAAGTTCCAGGTACCAAACTATCATAGACATTACCTTGGCAACCAACGCGGTGGCTAGTCAAATCGAGGGATGGCACGTATCAGACGAGCCATCATTCGCAGATCACCGCCGCGTTTGTTTCCAACTACAATATAAATCAACAAGCCCTGTCCCATATCGTAACCCCCGTAAGACTGATATAACAAGGTACACAAAACTACTAAACCAAGCACTAGGTGACATACATTTAACTGACACAACACTTAGTACAGACAATATAGAATCAAACGTACAGCTTCTCACTGCAACTTTCATAAACAGCTATGAATTGGCATGTCCTGCTGTTAAACCAAATGACGTAGGAAATAGATCTTGGTGGGGGCCAGAACTTGAAAGACTACGTCAAGGACTTCGAACACTCTATAACCGGGCAAAAAATACCAGGACTAATGAGGACTGGGATAAATACAAACAAGCACAAAAACACTACAAGAGGCGAATCAGATTCAGAAGAACAGAATCCTGGCACAACTTCTGTAGTAGCATAAACTCAACAAACCAAGCCGGAAGAATAAAGAAAATCCTAGCTAAAGGGGAGCCAAATCTTCTGGGATCCCTAAAAAAGGAAGACGGCACTTATACAAACACAGACAATGAAACCAATGCAGTACTCCTGGAAACCCACTTCCCTGGATGTCAAATCATAGGAGATCAGGAGTGGCCAGAAGAACACTGCAGCACACCAACTGCCCCAGAGTGGGAAGTGGCAAACAAGATAGTAACTGCAGACAGAATAGAATGGGCACTGAAAAGTTTCAAACCCTTCAAATCTGCAGGTCTGGATGGCATATTCCCAGCATTACTACAATGGCAACCAAAGCAAGCTATAAAGCACTTACTACCAATATATAGAGCCTGTATAGCCTTCAAATATATACCAAAAAAGTGGAGAGAGGCGAAGGTAGTATTCTTACCAAAACCCGGTAAGGAGGACTACACACACGCTAAATCGTTTAGGCCCATCAGTCTAACCTCATTCCTTTTAAAAACACTAGAAAGATTAGTGGACCGATACCTAAGAGACGGCGCACTAAAGCACAAACAACTGCATCCTCAGCAGCACGCTTACAGGAAAGGCAGATCCACAGAGTCGGCACTACACATGGTAGTACATAAGATAGAATCGGCTACCGCAAACAAGCTTTCAACACTTGCCGCCTTTATAGATATAGAAGGTGCTTTTGATAAAACCATGCATAACAGCATTAACCACGCCCTCCGAAGACACAAAGTGGAACCAGTGATTAGGAACTGGATTACCGAACTGGTCAGCAAGAGGGCGGTTCAGATAGTGATGAATACTACTACAAGAGCAAGAGTAGTTAAGGGATGCCCCCAGGGGGGTGTCCTATCACCACTATTATGGAACATAGTGGTGGACAGCCTTCTTAAGGCACTCAATGAGAAAGGGTACACTACTATTGGTTATGCAGATGACATTACAATACTGATAAGCGGGAGCGAGGAAAACATGTTATGTAAAGTTATGCGTTCAGCGCTTCAGATTGTAGAAAAATGGTGTGACGAGCATCAACTGTCAGTAAATCCAATAAAAACAGAACTTATTCTTTTCACCAACAAAAGGAAGTTACCAAAACTACAACTACCAAAACTATTTAACACCAAACTCTCCCTATCATCTGAAGTGAAATATCTGGGCGTCACTCTTGACAACAAATTAAACTGGGCGAGCCATATAGACACAAAAATAAAGAGGGCCTGCATGACTTTTTGGCAATGCCGGAGACTTGTTGGAAAGAAATGGGGTCTCAATCCAAAAATCACACTGTGGTTATACACATCAGTTATCAGGCCCTCTCTGACCTACGGATCGGTTGTGTGGTGGCCCAGAACACAACTGACCACAGCAAAAGATAAACTCCAGAGTCTACAACGCTTAGCAAGTGTAACAGCCACTGGATGTATGAAAACCACACCATCAGCCGCATTAGAGTATCTCTTAAACCTGAGACCTCTACATTTAGTCATTCAGGAGGAGGCCACGGCAGCCGCCCTAAGACTAAGAGCAAACGGACTATGGAAACAGAACATTGAAACACGACACTCAAAAGTTCTACAACGGGTCATGGAAGACATACCGCTTCTTGAGGCACCCATGGATAGAACAATATGCCAACATGTCTTTGATCGTAGATACAATATCCAACTCAATGCAGAATCGAAAGATAGCTCTGGCAGCAGAGAAGTTAGGATATATACTGATGGCTCCAAAACCGCATGCGGTACAGGAGCTGGTGTCTTCTCAAATGACTTAAACATAAGGATGTCAAACACCTTAAGCAACTTAAACACAATATTTCAAGCTGAATGTATCGGCATCACCAGGGCAGCACAGGCAGTTGCAGCCAGAGATGTTGGAGACCTAAATATCAAAATTGTCTCCGACAGCGCCTCCGTGCTTCAAGCCCTTAAAAACAATACTATAACCTCTGTCCTTATACTGGAATGCCACAATGCACTCCAATCCATAGCGGGTGCGAACAAGGTAACCCTCCAATGGATTAAAGGACACAGCGACTCACTAGGTAATGACGCAGCAGATGAGCTGGCCAAAAGGGGAGCAAAGACAAAGGTACATGGACCGGAACCACTTATGCCTATACCCCAGGCTCAAATAAAAACATGGCTGCGTAGAAATACCGAAGAAGCCCATTTAACTGAATGGAATAAAAATGAAGGATGCAGGCAAACAAAGAATGCTATTCCGGAAGCATCTAAAAAGCTTGCCCGCAACCTCATCAGACTAAACAGGGACAAAATTCGCAAAGTTATAGGTATAATAACTGGTCACTGTCCCCTAAATAAGCACTTATATACCATAGGTGTAACAGACAGTCCTCTATGCAGAGGATGCATGGAGGAAGAAGAAACGCCACAGCATGTACTTGTGGAGTGCAGCAGTGTGGCAGATCAACGGGCAGAATTCCTCCAATCTCCATCGTCTGTTCCGGATGCCTGTCGCAACCTTAACAGGATGCTTGCCTTCTGGGACAGCCTGGGCTGGTTGGAGTAAAGGGAAGTATGAGACACGTACAATGGCCCAATAAAGAGGCTAGGTGCGGAAAAGGCCCCGCTAAACTAACTAACTAACTAACTAACTATATCAGCTGAGCTATGTGACAAGTCTTCAGGTTGCCTTAAATACCTATCCGAAATTTGCTGCCAGCGCTTGGAATAATATTTCATAGTTATAAGTAATACAGATAAGGGGCTGTCCATTAATCACATGATGTTTTTTTAATATTTTTTAACCCCTCCCTCCCCCTTGGTGATGCGTGGTGAGATTTAAAACTACCTAGGCGGGCTACCTACTAGGGCGGGCCCTCCCTCCACCAAAAATCACGAGTATTTTTTAGTACCTACTAAGAATCTTAATTTTTTACAATATTACTTTTAAATACCGGTATAAAGTATCATCTAATCCTATTCTAGGCGAGGACTTCGTTCGTTGCCTGGCAACGGCAAGTCAAGGTCAAGGTTTGACGAAAAATAAATACACGTGATATTTTTTTTTTTTTTTTTCTGATTTTATAAAGAGTTTATTCTAAAATTTGAGCGTAAAACAGCGACAAATCCTACTGTTTCTTTCTTGCGGTGTGCGATAAGGTAAGAAATACTCAAGGTCATTTGCTCGGGGTACGCCCTTAAATACGTTTAAACTTAAAAACTTTTGTTATACAGTTTTTAAAAATTCGTATATTTTTTTCTCTTACAAAATAAAAAAAAAAGTGTATTTGCCCGGTCTAAAAGCATCGAACTCTTCGTAACTAGAGTACACGCGCTCTTTAACGCTCGCTAAATTATGTGCCGAAGTGAATAAACATTAAACAGCCGCTAAATAGTGTTAGAAATGACAACAAACACTATTTTTTTGGGATATGTATTGAGTTTTATCAAAAGTTGTAGAACAAAAGTTGTTTGTGTAGATGTACAGGACATGCCCTTAAACGGATGCAGGCTGATTTCCAGTAACCCTGTAGATGCAATATAAACAACCCACTAAGTGCTCCCACTGCTGGGACTCGGGGCCCTCTCTCGCAAGGAATATCTTACTATAGCCCCCTCCCCCCTTGTGATATTTCGTGATTTTTGCCGAACCCCTCTCCCCCCTTTGAATCTCACGTGATTAATGGACAACCCCTAAGTTAGTTATAGAAAGTGATATAGCACATAGGTAGTACCCATTTGGCAGTAAATACACCAACTCCTACCATTCTCTTTTTTGGTTCCAGTGAACATAAAATAAACACCTTTTTTCTTGTCACTAAGCTTCTCAACAAATTCGTTAAACTCATTGTAATTGTTCAAGTAAGGAGCTTCCATTTTTTTTACTAGTTGCCCAGTGTTCATATAGGCCATGATTATTTTTTTTCAAAACAGTGAAGACATGTAAAAGTTGACAGTATTTGACAGACTAAAGTCACTTCTTTGACAAAAGTTTTTTTGAACATTGAAATAAGTATCTATTTTAACTTCATATTATTTATGCGTCAGTCATAGGGAATCAAATTGTTTGATGGAGTCCCAGTACAGTCGAGGAGAAAAGAGGAAAAGAGGGAGACATATACGCAGGTGGGAGGATGATGTGAAGAAGACAGCAGGAACCACATGGACGAGGAAGGCGGGTAACAGAGAGGAATGGAAAAACTTGGAGGAGGCCTATGTCGAAAGACAAACTGGGATGTAAATTATAAAAACTAGATTAGATATATATATATACTTGTAAAAATGTAATTAATACCCTGGAAATAAAGGCTATCTTTATCTTTATCAGTACAATCTATTTTCTATTTTTAAATTTTGGTCTAAGTTACGGCTGGTCTAGTCGGGAGAACGGCGACTGCCGATCCGGAGACCCCGGGTTCAAACCCCACACGCACCACTGTCTTTTCGAAGTCATGTGCGTAATAACTAACTTAAAACGGTGAAGGAAAACATCATGAGGAAACCGACATGTACCTATAATCTTTCGAAGTCATGTGTCATCCACCAAGCCCTACTGGGCCAGCGTGGTGGATTATGGCCTTAACTCTCTCCTTGCGAGAGAAGGCCCCGAGTCCCAGCAGTGGGAACGTTTAGTGGGCTGTTGATGATGAAATTTTGGTCAAACTTTTCTACATTATGAGTCGCCATTAAAGGTCGTTCAAGTTTTATGTAAGCACTATAGGGAGGCGGGGGGTATGTGTTTTGCTTATTTTTGATGACTTGGGGAGTGGGGGTCTATATGGTGATTAGGTCAGCTATCTTAGGTCAAAACGAAACGCATTTTCGGGGGAATGGGTACCAATGTTGATGTAAGCATGGGAGGAGGGGTAATAGCTTTGCTTACTTTTAATGACACAGGGGGAGGGGAGGTCAATAATTGCAATAAATCTGCTTACGTAATACTTGAATGGCCCCTTAGTTCAGGAATTATCAGAATTTCAGGCTTTATTATTATTTTTTCTACAGATATTTTGGTTTCATGGACTTCCATTGTTCCATTTTAATCCTATTTTGTATTGTATTTATCCATGTGAGGGTTCATGTTAAGACAGATAAATATCTATTTCAAACAATAACTACTCAACAAAATTATTTATACAGTATTACTTCTTCTTCTTTTTTCTTATGGCTTCCAATGGGTAATATCACCACAATTTCACCAGCATGCAGCATTTTAACATTGAGAGTGTTGTTAATGTTCTATGTTCTTCATTGGATCTTCATTGAGATGAAATACAGTATGTACTTATAAATAAATACAACACTGAACACAATTCAAAGATTATAATTACTACCTTTTGGTAGTTGATGTGCCATTATTAGTTTAAGTAAAGGGTAAAACTACATAATGCATGCAAAAAGCTAGTCATTCTTCTTGCCTATGTAGGTTACCCTAAATTCCACATAGGTACCTATCCAATGTTATTTTTTCAGGCTACAATGAGTCCCACACCAAAAAAAGACAACATACTACTAGATTATACAAATTAGGCCCACACCCTCCGAAACCTATCCAATCAAAAACTTTGCGGCGATATTTACACTTGAGATGCCTTTTTTGATTTTGGACAAGGGACGTGTAAGAGCCTTTTCGTTCACGTAGTATATAGACACAGCATAGCCAGAAAAGCATATACAGCACTGCAACTTGTAGGTATGTCTTGAATTAACAAATTAGTTACCATCTAATTCAACCTATACACATCATAATACGTACTTACCCTCAACACAGTCCGGGCACCAACTGTTGCCATCAGGCGTCTTGGAACCGCTGAAGTAGAAGAGTACAGGGGGTCCATTAGGGTCTATTGTCTCCGTATATTTACTAAACGCTTCGAAACCAGTTAAATTAATGTAAGTAACCATTTTTTCTGCCATATAAACCTTTCTAGGCTGCAGGTTTATGCAGTAGTAAATTAGTCTGGTAAATCGCCTAAGTATATAACTACTGACAATGACTTCACTCTTCACTATACTTTCTTACAATTAGCAATTAGGATTTAATTCTTATCAATAGATCATAAAATTGATAAAAATCTGCCGCTGCCCCAAAATACAACAAATGATGACAACAACAAAAAAATGTACGACGTTGACGTTGACTTTGACATTTTAACGTTGACGTTGAATTTGACAACAATATCAAGTATGATTTATCTAAGTCTCCACACGGCACACGGCTAAAGGCCTGTTCACAACGGAGCGGTATTCGCTACCGCTGTGGGTAGCGGTAAATCCCGCGCGGGTTTCGCGCGGTATTTTGTAAGTACCGCACGGGTAGGCGGTAGTTTTTGGTGTGAACAATAATGTTACCGCTTACCCACGCGGTATCGTAGGTAAGCGGTATTCGCTGCCGCCTGAATACCGCTCCGGTGTGAACAGCACTTAAAATCAGTGTCAAATTCGTAAATCGGTACAGCGTGATTGATCAATGTAGCGATTCTGAACCATTCCGAATTCCGACTTCCGAGCTTCTGACTGATCTCGTCACGGAATCGCACCTCTCGGTCTTTATCTTATCCGTTATGATATGTCTCTCTTCTCGTGGATAGGATTGTGAAATAGTAATGAAGCAGGGGCATCCTCGTGGAGTCCATCTAATGCGGGTTAAGACAAATAACAAACTAAACCAAAATTAATATACAAGCTTTCGTTTGTAGTAGAAAGAAGTTCGATATTTAATAAATTCTATAGGCAGGCAGGCTAGTTAAAACTAATCAATTTGTATTTATGGTAAACGGTGATTTTCAATTTCAAATACTTATTAATCTCAAACCTCTTGTTTTGTGAATTTGATCTATAATATTAAAATAACTAAACTCCGCATATTCTCTTTGTAGATAGAATTATCACCTTCTTTTCAGAATCCTAGGTATTTATCAACGTTATCTCTAACTGCATTTTAGTAAACTATATATTCTGTTTCATTTATTTAATTCTTAGGTACGTATAGATAATCCGGTCTTTTCGTAGAACCTCGGGTAATGCGGATACAGATACCTTTAGGTCCCGCTAGACGATATGTTCACGTTGGCCACTTAAAACAATCTTTTTGAAGTGAAAACTTCTTTAGGCGCGCCTAGACAGATTTTTCGTGGGATTCATTCGTCACGCTCGTGTATGATAAGAAAGCTTCGGGTTAACTCGGGACCATGGCTATTGGGCATCTAGAAATACGTCAGCCAATGGGAAATGCTGACGCATTTCTAGAAGGCCATGCCAAGATGGCGAGGCCACGCCCTCCGGTTACACCCGCGTAGTTGCCAAGGTAAGCTATCAAATTCTAAGTTTTAAGTTTTCACTTCTATCGGCAGTTCCTATGACTGCCAATTTATTTTTCTTCTCTTTATTTAAGTTCTTTAACCATCATTGATTATATTCAATATACATTTTTTTAAAGCCTTCAGCTTTTATAAAAGTTTTGTTAAGGTCAGGCGAGCCCATTACAATTTGGTGAGACGTGACCAGGATGAAAAAAAAAAAAATTAATCTAGAGTCACTCTCGAATGCATTTCAAGGTGCAAATTGACTTGTCAAAGATAGTTATCAATTTTGCCAAGTGTGACACCACTGTGGGTTTTTGTGAAATTTCTCTAACAAAATAAAACATTGGCGCCACCTATCGTGAAATTAGGAACTGTCTTTGACAGATATTTTTGCATCTTGAAAACGCCCTATGACTAACTCAAATAATAAAGATACATAAACAATAAAATGATTACAATGTGCCTACACACGAGGCAACTTCCACCCCACCACTTCTATATTTTGCAAGGATCGTGCAAGGATCTTATAGATTGAAATTATCATATATCATAGACAAGTTTTCAGTGCTGCGTCTTTAACATCTGTGGTATGAATGAAATGAATGAATGACCTATGGGGTAACGAAAAAAAGTAAAATGTCGGTTGACGGTTGAGAATCAAAATATTTTGAAATGTTTTCAATGAATTTGAAATTGTTATTATAATTCTATTTGTTTTTTATCTGGTCGCAAATTGTTATAATCATGGATACGCCAGTGCTAAATAAACCAAAGACCATGGCTGAGCTTTTGCCTGGATTAAGCGGTAAGCATATTATGGAAAATCCGATGTACAAACTCACAGAGAAATCGCAAACGCTTCTGAAAAATATATTGTTAGAAATAATATTGCAAATGAATTCTATTCGTAAACCCTGTGATATCCTATTATATGGTTTTATTAAAATTCAGGTATTTTAACCAAAGAAGCTAGACAAGCAGTTACGGTACTGAAGCAGCCTCGGCCTACCATAGCGGCCACCAGAACGACGGAAAAACCCTATAAACCAATGACTATTGCTGAAATGAGAGCAGGCATCAAAGGTATCATTTTATAAATACGAAGTGCCGTAACAATAACAACTTATTCGAGAGTGTTAACAGCCTTATCCAGCCAGACTGTGAGAGGTTTTTAGCCATCATAATATTCCTAACTCATGTCTATCGGCTCAGATCTCTATATACATGATTCCTCCTACCTCTAACAAGTCTGGTCTAAGAAGAATGAGGTAGAAATCGAAGGATACTAATAAGAAAACAAAGATGCGTTCAAATTGTGTAATTTTCAAGTTCTACTATTATATAAAGTTCTACAATAAGAATGTGTGAAAATGTATCTGGTTTGGCCTCTAGTAGCATCTACTGCCTATTACACTTTGGGCCAGCGCAGAAGGCACAACAGGGATCCGTGTAAAAATGCATAGCTTGACCGAGTTCTTCTCAATGGATAAAATCTTGGTGAATTCGAGTCTAGTGTAAATTGATTTCTTCTTGGTAAATGTGCTCCACAGATGTCAGTAAAGTGTAAACCTGATAAAAAAAAAAATTAAATAAAGAAAGTTAACTTCCACATATTATTTCAGTCCTAAGTGTTCCTTCACCGAGGAAAATTGTGCAGCAAAGGAAAACTGAACATCAATCTACTTCTGTAAAAAAAAAGTGGAATTCCTCAGTGAAAGTGAAGAAAACAATCAGCCTCAAAGAAAACCAAGTCATAAACAACCCTGTTCGAAAAGTTTTGAATTTTCAACAACCAAAATCTAAAATACAAACAAATGTAAGTAAAGTTACACTAATATTACAAATTTAAGTTAAAACTGTTCAATTTTTCCAGTGAAATTACAGGGCATAGAGGTAGATCTTATAAATCTGGGTGACGAGTGTACTGCAGTGCTGCAAGTAATGATTTGGACTCTTCATGTTTCAATAAAACAACTTTTCCATATGAAAATATGCTGTACACAACACAATGTATGAAACAGTAGTAGTAATGTAGTGATGATATACAAAAGACGGCTGATTGTGATTGGAGACGTAAGACCAAGGATTGGGCTAAGTGGTGTGTTATGGGAGAGGCCTACGTCCAAGAGTGGATGAACACAAGCAGATGATGATGAATAATCTAACAAAGATTCCCACCTCTCACTGTGTTTTACTGTATGTATTACATTTATGAAGTGACTTATTATCATATATTTTGATGCTATAATATAGAAGAATAGGGTGACAGGATGAGCAAGATCCTAACTGATGGTAAGCAACATGCATGCATAGATTTAAAACGAAATGCTTGAAAGCTTTACTTGCCACCATGCGTAGGTCCTGCTCATTGTGTCACTATCGTAAATTAATAAAACTTATCTTTACAGACAGTACTAAGTGCCAGAATGACATTGAACCCAAATACACCGTGCTTTGAAAAACCTAAACTCAAACCAAAACGGTCTCTACATCCACAAGCTGAAGGTAATTATTTCAATCTAGACACACGGCAGTATGGTCAGCCAAGTTCATTAAAGTAGAATTATGTCATCGTTCTCATGTATAATATGTATAAATAGGCAGGACTTTTTTTGTGGGGAACTGTGAAGATGAATGATGTGCACCGGCACACCAAGTTCTCCAATAAATTATAATCTTTCAACTTTTGAGAATTAGCATGCCCCCAATGAAAAGGCCTGAAAATAGGCATAGCTGTGATTTGTTATTGTTATTGTTGTGATTTTTTAAAGGGACAATCAGATATATTTTACTTTTTTCAAAATTCAATAAAAAATGCTGCAGCATAGTGTTACTTGCTGCCAGTTTTTCACAATAGGTATTCTATTTATGCCTAATATTATTCAGGCAAGTAAACCATTTCATTAATTATTCTTTTGAAATAATAACTATAAAGGAATAAAAAGTAGTGAAAGAATTTGTTAATTTAAGTGATGTACTTAATACATATTTAATTTCGTTAATTATAGTGAATGTAGTGATACTTTGCGATAACTGGCAAACCCATAAACTTACAATATGGGTGGGGTAAAATAATTAAAAAGATTCTAATCTAACAGTTGGGTGTCCATGTAGCAACATGGCCAAGATATTTATTAGCTGAATTCCCACACAAAAAAAAAAGTGTGTTTTAATTTAAATAAATCCTGAATAACGTAACATTCACATAACTTGCCACAATACACAAATTATAGAACAATATGTAGCATCATAACAGGTACTCAAATTGTATTGGATATTGGAGCATTAAATTGAATTCTGTTTCAGTTAACAGCATCCTCAGCATTAGTGGGATATGCAACATTGAAGCAACACCTTTAGTGACAAACAAACCTATAAAAACCAGAATGACTCTGGCAAACAAAGAAAATGTCTCAGGCATACCTAGAGTCAAGATAATTGCTACCACTCCAAAATCATCCTTGCGGAAAAGGATCTTAGCATCTCGAATACCGGACACACCACTTTCGAATGAATCATGGAAATCCAGTTGCGATGAAAGCTTTTTGCAAAACGAAGAGAAGATAGAACTATCCGAAAATAATACTAAAGAACCTCAGCCAGAAACATTTAACCCTATGTCCAAAGTAACCCCCCCAGCCTCGACTCCGTATAAAGAATACAGAAATGTCACTGAGTATTTCGATAACTCAACTAATGATAGTTCTGCCGCTCAGGACAATACAATCATGTGCTTTGACACTAACTCCATTAGCAAAGAGAACAACAAGCGAGAAGAAAGTGTCATAGTGTCACTGTGTGATATGTTCAACAAAGCCACAGTATCTGTAACTAATACGGAAAATGTGAATGTTGATTTATTGGAAGTGGAAAAACAGACAGTCAACAATATAGCAATGATCGATAATGCCTTGAAAATTCTCAACAACATCAAGGAAGCTGAATTGAAGTCATTACAGAGAATAGAGAAGCTGATTGAAAAACGGAAACAAACAGTGGAAATCGACAAAGAGAAAACAGTTATTGAAACGAGCAAAGAAGTTCCGATGAGTCAAGATGTGACTCCTATAAAGGTTGAAGTAGCTGCTAGACCTTGCTCAGTGATAAAATCTTGTTTGAAATCACCATCATACAAAATACCAAAAAAGATGACAGCATCTGTGAAGAAAAAAGTGCATTACAGGTCCCTGCCAAATGTTACAAGATTGAAAGCTTCTCCCGAGAAAGAAATGGGTGGAAAAGCTCTGAGCATGTACTTAGAGATGAAAGAACACATGAATTTCTTGAGTACTCCTGGCAAACAATGCACAAGAAATTTTATGGACACCCCCGCTGCCGCTTCACATAATTTACAGAAACAATTAGATAAACTTTACAATGAAAGCTAACATAAAAACACTAACAAAATTATCTAGTTAAATGCTATAGCGATAGGTTGTGTTTTTGAGAATTTAAAAAATGTAATATAATTTTTACTAATTGATGTCTAATTTTCCAAGGATATATAATATAGAATAGTTAAATATACATAGATATGAATGTACATAATTATGCTGCAGGTTAGCTAATAAGAATTTTGAAGGTTAGATTAGATTAAAAATTGCTCTAACATTTGACATTGTTTTTATAAATTGTATATGTAAACTTGTAGTTTAACAGAACTTTATATGGATTTAATAAAATTTGGTGAATTCGAACTGGTATCTTTATTTTAATGTCTGTCTTGTTAACATACTAACTATTTATACTCTGTGACTGCGCGTGCGCAAATATAACAATGACAGTGGCGGAATTTCGAACTAATGCTGTACCTTAAGAAGTAAGCGATACTAGCGCCCTTTGAGCCGCAAATGACATAAAATGCGGTCGCGTCACTCAGAATTCAGATGTTTTGATAAACACTATCAGTATAATTCGACATTTGCATAGAGATACGTGTACAGTATAATTATTCGTAAAATTTTAAGCAATTAAATAACCTTTACAACAGCAACATGGCGTTATCCAAACCTATAATGAATTTATTGGCATCGTACTTGCAAAACCTATATTTACATCCAATTAAAACAAAAGCTATCACAAGGTAAGTTATTTTATCTTTTTTATATCTTGATAGTTTCAAAGGTCTTCCTTGCAATCCAAAGTACGTTTTTTGATATTATGACTCTTAGTTATATTAGGTGAATCTTTATAATTTACTAAAAATGGGTATGGTAATATGTATGACTAATGTTTATTGTATGTCGAGAATAAATTATTATAACACATAGGTAGATAAATCTTATTTGCTTACTTCAAACAGATATCCATCCTATTTTATGCAAATATCTTAGTAGAGGATGGAAACTATAAACTATGTTCCTACTGATTGTCGACATACATTTCTGTAGTTATATTCATGCTGTTTTCATTTGCTCATGAAACGGAGTGTGCTACTAATCCAATCTATAGAATAATCTATAGGTACTTACAAATAAATAAAATTGGAGTGTCTGTGTCAAATGCACAGCTTTTTACTAAGTTCAAATTAAAGTTTTGCAAATGAGTAAATTTGTGAAAATATTTTAATTTTTTTTGTCTGTCTGTTTGTTCCGGCTAATCTCCGAAACGGGAAACGGCTGGACCGATTATAACGGAGCTTTCATTAGCAGATAGCTGATCTTCTAAGGCATAATAGAGGTACTGGTTCAGTGATAAAAAAAAGGAAACCTTTAAACGCGGACTAACCCGCGCGCGGTTTGAACTGACTGACTTTACTGATGCTGCTGTACCTACTGATATAGAGTTTCCATAGCACATGGGTCAGGAATAGAACTGTGTACCACTATAGAAGAGATTTAACTGAATATGCCTAATGTTTTTTTGTAGTGTGGGCAAAGAATTTTTTTTTTTTCAAAATATGAGTTTCATATTATAAGTCATACTTGTCACAATTATACTACACAGGCGAATGTTTGTAAAGGTATGTTTATTCACACGTACTTATCTCTGTAGCGGCTGAATGTATTAGAATGAAATTAAATACCTACGTAGGACCTACATTACCCGGGTAAACTGGGGGATTTAAGTGCATATTTAGTCTCGAAAACGGCTGCAACTATTTTAATCAACTTTAGTGCTTACTTAGGTAGGTACCTACATCAGGTTTCATCAGATAATCTGATATTAGAAAATAAACAATACGATTTTTAAGAATTATTAGATCGAGCGAATTATTATACCTACCTTTAGGTAAGTTTATGATAATTAGTAGGAACAAATTTTATTAAACTTACCTACTTGATTTTATACTTAACTTGCCTTCAATTTAACAGTTGCGTGGTGGGTACAGCAGGCAGCATCGCTTCACAGTTGGTCGCCGGAGACTCCATAAAACTGGATCCCATTCTCGCCTTTGGATTTTATGGGTAAGTACCTACCACAAACATACCTACATGTATCATACATCTCCAACAAGCGTAGTTCTTTCATAAAATACAAAAAGTTTTAAATTATTTCGCTTCTTAAAAATATTTTTAAGAACGAAACGAAGCACGAGATTTTTACATAAACTTAAAAAAATTGGCAGTCATAGGAACTGCCGATGAACTAAAAACTTATTAACTTAGAATTTGATAGCTCACTTTGGAAACTACACGGGTGAAACCGGAGGGCATAGCCACGACCAAGGCCATCTAGAAATGCGTCAGTATGCCAGTGCGAAATGCTAACGCATTTTTGATGGCCCCAATGGCCATGGTCCCGAGTTCACCTGATTATTCTTATCATTCCCGAGCGTGACGCTAGAATTTTCACAGACCTACGAACTTGAACTCGAACTTGACCTACGAAAATCTGTCCGTGGTGCGCCAAAGTAGTTATCACCTTAAAAAAAAAGTAAACTCGCTCTATTTTAGAGCGCACCCACACTTAACATACCTACCTAATGTGAGATATAGGAACTAAGCGCAAATGTATCACCAAAAAAAACTAAATTAATTAAAAGTAATTACTTTTTCCCTGTGTAATTTTTTCATAGTATCACTTACTCAAGGCTATATTGTCTTCTCACAGTGTAAAATCCGAATCAAACATTCCAAGTTTAATTTTTCAGATTAATCTTCGGCGGCACAATACCCCACTATTTCTACAACTTCATAGAGCAAGTGTTCCCTGAAGATGCGGTCGCGTTTCCCTTGGCCAAGAAGCTTATATTCGAGCGTCTGATTTTCGCGCCGATTATGCAAGCTTTCTCCCTCTACACACTGGCCAGGTTCGAGGGCAAGAACCACAAAGCGGCGGCCAGGCAGCTGTTCGCTCTGTACACGACCGTCCTAGAAGCCAACTGGAAGTGGTTGACGCTGTTCCAAGTTATTAATTTGGCGTTCGTACCTCCTATGGTGAGTCTCAACTTGCTCCTAATATATGAAGTAGAATTAGATGATATTCTTGACGTAGGTACACCGTCAAACCACTACAGATATACTTACCTAGCTTTTTTTTTATTTCCACTTGACAGCAATCTGCTGTCTGCTGGCCTGGTGTTAAGGAACAATGCGGGCTACGATAGACGCATTTAGTTACCTAGAAGAAACCAATTTATTCTTCGAAGGCATCCAGGTTGTATGTAGGTACCTATTGTGGAATTGATTACCACTCAGGCAACGTATTCCATAATTTCGACGTTTCGAAATTAGAGTTATTCTTTAGCCATTGGAACATCAACCATGAAACGATGTCACTTTTTCACTTGTCCTGTAACCTAGCGTGATTAGCAGCGGGTGCTTCTAGTATAATCAGGAGTGTTCAGAAAGTCAATGGAACATCCTAAATTTTTAGAGAAATTATACAAAATGAAAATTGGCACCAAATTGGTGAAATCGGGAGCTGTCTTTGACAGATGTATTTGTATCCCGAAAACACATCAATTCGCCACAGGTGGCGTTAATGTTTCAAATTATTGTGTCAATCGTCATCTCATTTTGTCTATCTGACATTAATATCTGTCAATTTGAAAACGAGATACCGTAACGAGATAGTGCTTCCGAAAAACCACGCTGTAGTTAATAAAATTTGATGTTTGTTTTCAGCTAAGAGTTCTGTTCATGAATCTGGTCGGCTTCGGGTGGGCGATGTTCCTGGCCAGCAAACGTCGCCAGCAAAGCCAGAAGAAAGCCAACTGAACTGAACCTTACTCCTTCGGTGGTGGTTGCCATGTGGTACTGTGATCAACGTTCATATCACATCGCTATTAGATACGGAATTACTCATTTAACTCAATCCTCCCTTATCTGGTACTAAGGGTACCTACTTATGCTAAACAAAATGGCGGACGGCATCTCTTCACGTCTAACTTTTACAAAAAGATTTGAAAGACAGGACGGAAACGGAGAATTGGTATCATAGTCAAACATATCCTACCATTCTAAGTCCATCAAGTACGTAAAGGAAAAATACGGGACACGTATTTTTTGTTTAAAAAAAATATACTAATCGACAAATATTATATATATAGATCATCAAACTTCCGGAGTGGGGGGTTATGACGTCACGTCTTCGTAAAAATGGTACAATGAAATGACGTCACTCGGAACTTTTGAGCAGTTTAAGAAAAAATACGTGTACAATATATTTTTTTAAATCTAACTGATGGACTAATAGTTTTCATTAGTCTTCATGTCTATTTTGTTCGCAAAAACATTCTTATCTGGTCATATCCTTGATTCTCAAAATTACGATTATCGATAGTTCGAAGCCATTTTGTTTTCTATAAGACAATGGTGAAGGGAAGTGGTCCGAATACCAGTTTAACCAATTCAGTAATACAGTCTACACTATAGTACTTAATATATCAGTTTTATGTAATACATCGTAAAATTAAGGTCAACCCAATCTGAAGATATGTTGTGTCACTAGCATATTTTTATTGCGAAGTATTCGTACGTCATTTAAATCTGTTATCAATGTTAGCTAATGATGTCTCGACATTCCTTTTACGGGCATTTTACATAGGGATTTGATGTAGGATTCGAAACGAGCATCCTTTCTTTATTACAACGAATGAATTAGGCTATGGGACAAAATAGAAAGTCGCGAAATAGCAGTAAAGTAGTATTTAGTTCAGAATTTCGCCAAAAATTTATCTAGGAAAATTAAACATTAGCGCCCCGCTAATGTTTAATTTTCCTAGATAAATTGAACAAAATGAAATATTAGCGCCACTTCTGGCGAAATTGAGAACTATCTTTGACAGGTATAGGTATGTCACCAAACAATGGGGCGTTTTCCAGATGAAGATAGACTTGTCAAAGACAGTTTCCAATTTCACCATAAGTGGCGCCTATGTTTCATTTTGTTAGAGAAATTTCACAAAAACAAACAGTGGTGCCACACTTGGCAAAATTTAGAACAATTTTTGACAAGTCTGTCTTCATCTGGAAAACTCCCCATTGTCAACACTGTCAGATTATAATCTCATGATAGGTTACTAGGTTAGGTTAGTTTGTAATCTAACGGATTTTACGGTACATATCTACATCCTGAAAACGCCTTATTCTATAGAGCTCTTATTTCGGTTTCGTACCTACAGGACCTCTACTCTATTTCTACGAAAACGTAATTTCGAAAAAAATAACTCGCGACTTTCCTGCTCTCGTTCTACTTCGTTTCGTCCGGTACAACATTGTTTGACGTTTAAATGTTCCAAGCATTAATTAGAGTAGGCTTAGAACATGTAAACGGACAAAACGACGCGACGGTTCGAGAATAAATAGAATCGGAGTTGGAAAGTCGCGAGTTTATTTCGAAATTACGTTTTCGTAGAGAGTAGACGTCCTGGACGTCTACTCGAATATACGAAATAAACTCGCGACTTTCAATTAAATTTCAATTAATTTAAATGGCTATGTAGTTAATTTATACGCTGTAGAAGTAGGAGCGAGAGGTATACCAGCAAAATCTCTCTATAACCTGCTTAAAGACCTTGGATTGTCCAGAAGTGCAGTAAGTTCTATACTAGAACGAGTATCTAAAGCTGCACTAGTAGGATCATATCGGATTTGGCTGGGCAGGGAGAGAAATACGAGTAGTGAAGGTGAGTGTTGACGTACGTCAATATAAGGGGCCCCTTTTAAACCTACAGCCCGAGTCACAAGTCTCGGGGTCTACTCGTGATTTCTCTCTCTGCCACACGATGGACCCGGCACCCGCACGGTGAATCCATGGAATGCTAAGAAGTACGTCTCCTCTCTCTCCTGGACGTCTACTCTGTTTCTACGAAAACGAAATTTCGAAAAAACACTCGCGACTTTCCTACTCTCGTTCTACTTCGTTTCGTCCGATACAACATTGTTTGACGTTTATATGCTCTAAGCATACTCTAATTAGAGCAGGCTTAGAACATTTAGAACGGACAAAACGACGGATCCAAGTAGAATCGGAGTTAGAAAATCGCGAGTTTATTTCGAAGTTACGTTTTCGTTGAATTAGAGTAGACGTCCTGATCTACTTCGATCCGTCGTTTCGTCTGTTTAAATGTTCTAAGCCTACTCTAATTAGAGCATTTAAACGTCAAACAATGCTCGATCGGACGAAACAAAGTAGAACCGGAGTAGGAAATTCGCGAGTTATAGCGAAATTACGTTTTTCGTAGCAAGAGAGTAGACGACGTAATGGTGTTCTGCTTAAACTCGTATTCATTGCATTATCCATTTATAACGAATATAATATAAGAATAGATATAAAAGACGTTAAAACATTAATCTTTTTATTTATTTATAATTATTATTGTATATTCGACAACAGGGTTCTTTCAATTCTCTAAGTGGGTACAATGTTAATGTGACGTCTACAGTATCTGTATCAATTCGTTCGTACGCGGTGCATTTGTGATTTATTATATTAAATAAGTCTATTTTTGTATATTTTTATAATAAATTGTTATTGTTTATTCACGAGTATTATTTTATTACATGAATATCGTTCACAACTTTTCAATAGTATTGCTCACTTATAATAAAACGCGGTGGAGTTTAGTCCGCCCGCAATGACCATTAATGGAACTACACTGCATACAAAAAACTGACTTTAATCTTGCTTTTTTACGATGTACTGAGAAACAAGAATAAATGGACAATATGGTGCCCTCGAGGTGGGAAAAGAAGGAAATTGCGTCAAAAATCAGATGGGAAAATGACATTAAAAAAATAGCTGGAATAACATGGCAAAGAAAGGCTGTAAACAGGAAAACGTGGAAAACTCTAGGTGAGGCCTACATCAAACGTGACACAATGTTTTACAGCAGTGTAGTTCCAGTCGGTAAATCCTACATCTAGGTTCAGTACCGCGAAACCAATTTTTACTTTAAAATCAATAACCTAAGTTTTTCTTAACAATTTAAACAAGTTTACAAATTAAGTACAATTTATTTACTAAAAAGCTTATCTTTTGTAAAATATAAATTAAAACATTTCAAAGTATTAAATAATGGAATAAATTAGAATAGATAAATTAAGTTACAAAATCGTAAATCAAAATATTGCACAAACTGAGTATTTTTTATATGAGCATTTCCATGACTTCTTTTTGTGAGAGGGCTCGTGTGAGCACGCAGTGCAAAGGAAATTTCGAAAATATCGTAAATTACCTTAAAATAAAAATAAAAAAAACATTGGTAAACTTTACGCAAAATTATGAAATATCACTTTCAAGACTTAGTGTCCCAAAAAAATAAATTTAAAAAAGTCTTGAGTATTTAATTTGCTTTAGCATAAATTAAATAAAAAATAATATTATCAACAAAAGTAAAAGTGTAAACCAACAAAATAAATAATTAATAATTTTCTTCCGTACTTTTTACATTTAGGTACTATTCGTAAATGGTTCTAAGTCATAATTCTAACAAACATTATGCGACCGAGAAAAGTATATAAAACGATATTTTCGTCCACAAATGTACAATTGTTGTAAAAGCGCTTTAATATCAAAATATAGGGTCCACTAGATACACGATGACTAGATAGGTACATAGAACACCTAAAAATGCACCTAAAAAGTTAATAAATTAGTTTCTTAACTTGTTTCGATAGCAATGAGATTTTATTAGGTATTGTTGATCACAATATTGTGCCAAAACTACCATTATGTAATCAATATATTTACACGTTTCCATGAAAAGGCGGAGATAAGTTTTAATGTCATTTAAAAATGATACTCATAAAATTTTTACTGTCTTAATAAATAATTCCTTGTGAGCTGTACACATAAATTGACAAATAAATGAAGAACTACCGATTTCAATGAACTTCTGGTCGCTATACAAGAATATTAAATACGTCTGTTTTTCGCATATACTATCAGCATAAATTAACGTCTTTTAGCTACAAATAAGACTCGTTAATCTTAATACAACTTATGGTTCCCTTTTATCATTACTTTCCTTACTTGCTAGATTTATTGTTTCCGTAAGAGACTAAGAACTAAAACTTTTGACTAGATGGATTCCGTTTATTTGACTAGATTTTTTTTACGAATTACCGAGTTATATTGATCATGAGATCTAGAACATGTTGGGCAAAATCAAAGTCAGCGGGTTTAATATTTCCCACATTAGAATTACGTGTCAACAACGACCCAAGTCTAGTTTTAAGAGATTAGGATAAACACTGGATGACTAGGGACATCGGCGTGTTCAAAACACCCAAGTATGGTAAAACTCGTAACTCCAATCTCAAATGAGAATTCGCAATGGTGCGCGTTTCGCTACCTGTTTCAGACTAGCTCACACCTAAAATACCCGTCAATATTGACACATTGTTTTATAAACGGTTCTACGAATCCTCACAAAGAAGAGATTTTCTTTCCTAAACAAGTTTGCAATTAAATAACCATACAACTAAATCCTGACTAGTAAAGTTACGAATTTCTTCTACTTCTTCAAGTTACTCTCGTTCGATTCTGGGAGATCGGGACCAGCTGCGCTGCGACGAACGGCTGCTATAGGAGCCCGACGACGGAGTCGAGGGCGTAGGCCTCCGGTACGGGATCGGACGCTTCCTGGCGCTGTTAGTCGTTAGTAGGGTTAGCGGTCAAACGATTAGTCTTCATCATCAGCGCATGCTCAGTGCTACATTAAATCTTCAAAACAGAATCCTATCTCAAATTAAAATTTAGCTTCTATTTCTGGGCTCCAAACGGGACCACACTACTAAGTTAAATAATTAGACAGATCATTGTTAAGTGTTACTGCAAAATAAATATTGCTTAGGCAGTTTTAAAGCTAGATTGATACATTGTATGTATTTTATGCACAAGCAAAGTAAAAGAAGACTTACCTGGAGCAAACATCACACTAGCGAAATAAAAAGAAATATTTCATGAGTAAGAGTTCATTTTCTGTGTATTCTACAACATTCATTTGAGTGTATCGAGCTCTTTACACAAGCTGTGCCATTGAAAAAGGAAATACAAAAAAAACTTGTAAGTACTACTTCATTTGATCAACTACAATCCCTTCGAAATTTAATAATTGTTGACAGTTAATTAAGTGGCAAGAATCGTCGATAAGTTCTAGTAATAATATGTATGAAAACCGCATATTCTTCAATTACCTACTCGTACTTACTGGTACGTATTAGCATTTAAACGAGAGTTTACTATTATATAAAGCCATTTTAACTTGCCTCAAAATCATGTGAAAAATTAAAATTACCGTCACCAAATATTAAATTACAAATGGACTACATGATTGGAAATTAATTAGTATGAGTATTTAAATACCAATAACACAGGTCGCGTAGAGCTCGTAGTCTGTTTTGCCTCGAAGCCTACCATGCAGCGAAAAAATAAAAACAACCAAAATGTTTACAATACATTTTAATGTGATAAACAAAATTCTTGAAACAGAAAAAAAATGCAATCTTTTCTATACATAGCACTACTACATCTGGCGGCTGATGCTCAACATCCGATACTTTTGGCACATTTCGATATTTATCTTTCTATCTTCTTCGGTATTTGTATTTGTTTGATGTAAGATCTATTATGGGTGCGCTACGGAACAAAAACAAAACATTAATAAACTAGAATAAAACCAGTAAAATGATACAGTGAGTTTCGAGGTTTCAACAAGTAGCACACCCTTGTTAGCAGATATAACAGAACAGTTGTTAGGTCAGCACACGTCGAACACAAACCATACGAACTTCACAGCCAAAAATATTTTGTGTGAGAAAAATATCGGCAAAATAAAAAATAAAGTGAAGTTAGCATTGTTTATTTTAATTACTGTGAACTTATATAATATTTATAATAATATAACTTAAGCTAAATTGAAGTTAACGACTAATCGGAGCTACTGCTCGAGTCTTCTGAACTGGTGCTATATTTTCGGGACTTTTTTCTATAAAGAGAAAACAAAACAGAAATAGATAATATGAAAACATAAATAATTAATCGGTGTGTCATATCGCGATGGTCAACCATTCGACATGAGAGTAATATTTGGTTTTATAAACTAAATTATTCACGAATATTGGGTGTTCGCATAGACAATAATACAAAATCAATAATGCATGTGGGTTATAAAGTAAAAAAAATGTTAATAAAACATAGTTTTACAAAGAAGATGATTCATCAAACGAATCATTCAAGAAAAATATTCGATAACAACTGATTTTTGCTCACAGCTGAGAGACCCACCCTATTGACATATTTACACAGTGTACAGATTATTATACTATTGATATAGCGTCAGCATAATATCAAACGAAAAAAGTTTTTTTTTAAATTATTTTTGTTGGTTTTCAGTTAAGTTCTGAACTACTCAAGTGTTCACGAAGACCAATATACAATTCAAACAGAAACCGGCATATCTTTAACTTAAGATGGCGCCGAATTGTACTTTAGGGTAATGGTAAATTAACCTATTTAGCAAGTAGCTAATTGCAAACACAAATAGTAAATGCAGGCGTTTTAAAAGTTTGAACATAGTCTATCCAGACACCCAGTAACATCGTAAATTGATCTCAAATAAAATTATTGTTTTAAATAATCAGACCATCGAACCATACGTAGATCGCGATATGACAACGGCAAAATAAAAAGTATAGCATAACTATAAAACAAGCCTAGTACAAGCTACACACACGCAATGTTAAACACCTTGCACACAGTACAATATTAGCACCACTTAATTATCAACCTTTGGCCAGTGGCAATTAAGATCAAATAAGTGCTACTGATATTGCTCTACTAACACACCAATTTTATTGACTACAGTGCTTTATTTTCGGCAACAATTCAAAACGAAATATACGAGTTTTATTATCATAATAATTATAACATTATCAGTGTTCAAGGTCCGTTTGTTACTGTAATATCAGTTAGTGAGGTAATAATACATTTGCTATTTTGCGATGCACGAGTTTATACCGATAAAAGATTATAGATCTAAGATTATGATATCACACATCATGTGGGGCACAAAATTGTTTCATAATAAGTACATAAACGGATGGAATGTTTATAATGGAAAAAGAAAATATATTTCCATCTAACAAATTAAATCCAAATAAATAGGTATAGTGTAAATTATCTCATCATCAATCTATATCTATTGTACAAAAGTTTTTATGTATGTTAGTCTGTTACTAGACAGTGCTCGCATTGGCGCTTGAATGGCGAAATAAGAAAAACATTATGTGCCATAACAGCAAACCTAATATGTACCTCGACGATTTTTTTGAAGAGATCACATTCGGTATCCTAAGTCACATTTTTGTGTCAGATATGTTGTGACTTTGTAGTGGTAGGACTCTTAGCAGAGTCCGCCTGGGGAAGTACCACACCTTTGCCAATTATTCTACCGCCAAGCAGTAATGTGCAAACATTACTGTGTTCCGGTTTGAAGGGCAATGTTTCCAGAGAAATTACAGGGCTTAGAGATATAACAACTTAGATCTCTGGGTGACGAGCGCAGTGCAGTGCTAGGTAATGATTTGGGCTCTCCATGTTCCAATAGCTGCGTGTCACTGTGCTGTTATGTGGCAGGCATGTTGCTTACCATCAGGCACATGTCCTGCTCGTCTCGTCACTCCTTATTTAAAAAAAAAAAAAAAAAGACTAAATTATATGTACATTTTTCTAAGTAGGACACGTTACCAAGTAGACAGTTTTGTCACTACACGCATAACTCGTTAGTATGCTAACAAACAAAAGCACTGCATTCAAGTGTGTCGCCCGCTCTAGACTCACGCTATAACCCGCGAACCCATAGTTGTGACAAAGTTGTGAAGATATATTCTACCTTAGAGAATGTAGAGCAAAACACCAACTAAGCCTCTAGGAGCGCGTTGACACTTATGAACTTTTACTCAACCCAAAAAATTGGCTGCTCCTTACATTTTACGAAAAGCAATCGGTACTTTTGAATGGACCAGTTGATTTCATATTCGTCCAAAATTGCAAAAGTTGATCATGATGAGTATATCACGATCCTTTTGGCTTCAACACAGTTATAATATTAATATATAATAATACTAGCTGACCCCGCAAACGTTGTTTTGCCTTAGTGAACAACCCTTGTCACTTAGGGGTATGAAAAATAGCTAGTAGCCGATTCTCATACCTACAGAATATGCATATAAAATTTGGTTAAAATCAGTAAAGCCGTTTCGGAGGAGTAAGGAAACAAACACTGTGACACGAGAATTTTATATATAAGATAAGGTAAACGAGGCCTTTTTTGTAAATTGGCCTGGACGACCTACAGCCTAATTGAGATGGTCTGTCTTGCTATTACTCCGTCTCTTTAATTTGCAGAAAAAACACAGTGGTCAGAACGCAGACTACAGGTTCGTGGGGTTTCGTGGCGCGAGCATAGAACGGGTATAGTAGTTTTATCTCACAAAGCGACACGCGTCTCACTCGTGGAGTGTAAAAACACGCTAAGTATGTGTGCGTGAAAACAAATGATTTCGACCGCGTCTCGGACGATACTGAGAGCGTCCGCGATCACGGACACATTCACAACGTGTTTCTGAATTGTTACCGCCAGTAAAGCTCGCGTCGCTTCGCAAGACGAAAGTACCATATCTCTGTGTAGCGTATACCTCGTGATCCGGCGTCGGTCGAGAAACGACGGCGAGCCAGCGCGCCGCGGGATCGACGGCGAGCGCGACCGGCCGCCGCTCGATCTACGGTAATCGGCGTACACGCCCGTCATTGTTCTGTCGACCACGGCGCCGAGCGGACGTCGCATGCAACACGCCGCGTTCCGTTCATCCCGTCGCATCGTGCGTAGCGCACGTTCGTTTTGCGTGTTCATTTGCGTATTCAGATTGTGTATTATTTGTTTTTTTTTTTTTGGTAGGCGGAAAGAGAATGCTCATGTTAATTCACAGTTCGTTTGGCGGAGCGAGTTGTTCCATTTATCGGGCCCGGATTCGTTTAGAACGAATAAGTACTTTAATATTTCAAGTGTTCATATTTGAATGGAACAACTTACTTGGATGGCAATAATTTTATATTAATTTAATATGTTACAAGGCCAAAATTCTCGTAAACAATTTAAATAGTAGAAATCGTTAAAATTTCTGTGAGTAAAATTTCATAAAGTTTGCACTTAGCCGGGAGTATCCGACGGGCAAATGTTATGACCATTTTCAATCCATAATTTCGAGAGGACAATATGGTACTATTTCTTACTGTATTCTGAGGAATGTACGAGGAAATCATTACCCTTGTGTTCTTCATTACGGCTTAAAAACATTACTTGTTTACGAGCATATCGACGTTGTCACATCAGAAGCAATTAAAACTTAATGTAGAATTACCTGGAAGAGCGCGTGGAACGAGACGAGCTACGCGACGAGCGGGAGGAACTGCGGCTGCTGTACGAGCTAGAGCGAGACGACCGAGACCTGAACGAAACAATAGAGGTTTATTTTCTGAATGTAGTCTTATTGGTATATTGATTGCAGCATTATTGAAGATAGGCCAAATACAATGAGATCATTGTAAAGACGTGAAACAAGCACAGTTAATTTTATTAGATTTAACTAATATATTCATCCTAATAAGATTACTGTACTATTTAAATAAAAATATTACATAAATATGAAACATTGAATGCTTGTCTGATTGATTGGGTTGAAATTTGGAACTCAGATTGTATTCTGGAATAGCACATAAGCCACTTTTATCGCAAAATTTCGACAATTAACGGGCAATACGCAGGTAAAACATCGGGGCGCTGCTATTTCTCAATATTTAAGATTAGCTGACAAATTCAACCATCGATATTAATATTTTTTTCAAATCAGACTGTTGACAAATTAGCGCGTAAACACAAATAAACCAAAAAGAAAGTCTATATAATGTCAGTGTCGATGTCGATTGATCGTTTTGCTCACCTTGAAGTAGAGTATGACCGCGACCTCGACCTGGACGACCGGGATCGTGAGCGTGACCTTGACCTCGACCGCGAAGACTTGCCACGCGAACGCGACTTCCTGCTCGACCGCGACTTGGACCTTGACCGCGACTTGGATCTCGATCGCGACTTGCGCGATTTAGACCGCGACTTGCGAGACTTGGACCGCGACTTGCGAGATTTGGACCGCGACCGACGCGACGACGACCGCGACCATCTGCCGCGAGACTCGCTTCGTTTGCGCTTGTCAGGTGACCGCTCTTTACGAGGACTCTTTTCATCTACTTTCTTCTCAACCGCCTCGGTCGGAGATTTAGCTTTCGCTGTGGGACTTTTAGATTTATCTTCAGATTTCGGCTCGCTCGGGTTCGGCTGCGAAGTCGACGGTCCGTTCGTCTCCTCGTTCCGAATACTCTCACGCAGCGACGCCTTAGCCATTTGAGCCAGCTTCTCCTTCAATCTATTCAATTCCCTGATGTCTATCTCCTCCTGCCTGGCCCGATCGTCGACGCGAAGGAAGTCATCACCAGAATCCTCGTTCTCACTGGAACTAGAGCTACGCATACAGGACACCTTTGGCTTGTAATCTCTGGGACTCTTTTTCTTCTTCTTTGGCAGGAGATCAGACGGAGATTTTATGTATTTACGCTTGTCTTTTTCGGGTAGATTTTCTATTATGTCCCGGTATCGTTCTGGGCTTCGGCGAGCGGGCGAGTAGCTAAGACTGGACGTGCTTCTGCTTCGCCGCGATCGTGATTTGGAGCGGGTCTTTTGAGAATCCTTTTTCTCACTCTTATCTCTCTGCTTTCGTTCTTTTTCTTTCGATGGGGAACGCTTTTCGGACGACTTTCTTTTCCTATCGGGCGTCTCACTTCGCTTCTGACGTTTTGAGCTCCGGCGTGGCGGCGATATAGACCTGCTCGGTGATCTTCGCTTTCGTCTTTCATCAGGAGAAGGGGATTTCCTTTTAGTTCTGCTGCCCTCTCTACTCTCTCGCCTATGCTCCGTGGATCTTCTGTCAGGTTTGTATTTATCTGGTTTGCTCTTCGAAGGTTGCGGAGAGTCTTTTCGTCTGTAATCTGGCGATGCGCTACGTTTCGCTTCTACAGGTTCTGGGGATACACTTCTATCTTTACGATAGCGCGATTTTTCCGACTTTGACGATTTGGATGGCTTTTCCCTTTGTTTCGATTCTTGATCTGATTCAGATGATGCATCATTCCTGCCGTATTTCGACTTCTTAGAAACCTTCTCTTCTTTTTGTGGTTTCTTCTCTTTGTGAGATTTAGCGGGTGAATGATGTAAGGGAACTTCTCTTTCTTCTATAGAAGAGTCTCGCTTATCCCGGGAAGGACTTCTATTCTTACGCCGTCGATCATCATTGCTGCCCTTGTCTTTCCGTTCGTCGTAGTGATTAGTTTTGTTTCTTTCATATTTATCTTCTCTCTCTTTCCTGCTGTAAGATTCTACGTCATCGGTGTTCTTTCTGGACGATTCCCGATCGTTTCTTTCCTTTCTGTTTCGAGATTCACTTTCATCTCTTTCTTTCTTCCTGTAAGATTCACGATCATCTCTTTCTTTTCTGGTATACGACTCCTGCTCGTCGACCTTCTCTTTTCTTTTATAAGAGTCTCTATCGTCTTTTTCAACTCTGTTATCATTGTTTTGTTTTTTTTTCCTATACGGAGATTCGCTTCGCCTGGGAGCTCTTCTGTCTTCTACGGGACTATCGTCTCTGTATCTGCTCCCTTTTCCATCTTTCTTGTAATAGTTATCGTCTTTGCTTCTGCGGCCAGGAGAGGGGCTCCGTGCCCGTCCTCGTTTCTCCGGCGGGGGCGAAGCACTCGACTCTCGTGTTTCTTTATTCTTCCGCTTTTCCGGTCGTTTAGAAGGTCCAGAGTCCGATTCTGGAGAAGATTCACGACTGCGTTTAGAACGTTTATCATTCCTTGACCTGTCGTCTTCTCGAGAGGGCTCACGTTTTTTGTTGTCTATTTTGGTGATGGTGGACCTCTGGCGGTATTCGGGAGAAGAGTCCTGGTCGTTGAAGGAGAGGCTACGCTCGCGCCGTCTGGAGTCTCTGGAGTCGTTCTGTCGACTCTTTGGCTCGTCGTGCTTCTCATATCGATCGTATTTCTTGCGGTCGTCGCGTTCGCGGTCGTTTCTTCTGAACTCGACGTCGTTACCTCTCACTTCGTTAGACCTTTCTTGTTGGGCTTCTTTTTCTCTCACATGTTTAACTGGTGAACTGAAAACAATATATTTTTTGTGAGTTATCGATTCAAAGTATTGGTATAATTATTTTTTTTGCGGAATTTAGTGTGTTACTCACGGGTCTCTGCTCGACGGTTCGCTGGTGCCGCGGCGCCTTGCACTCGACTTTTTCTGTTCAAAATTCAATAAATTCATGAATATTACATCCCAAAGAATAGGGCATTATAACACCAGTGCCAATACAATAAGACTATAGTGGTAATGGCAACTAAAACATATCTCACTAAAACTTTACCTGAAACTCTTCAATATACCGTCCGAAGGGCGATCAAAATAATGAAGAATTCCATTTTAAACAGAGAAATTAAATCACTTTACACATGCATACTAACAATGAATCATAGACAAATCAATATAGGCGTCAAATCAATATAAGATTTATTATAGTAAACAAAAATAACAATTACTCGAAGCTAACGATGGAAGCGAGTATAGAAAATATAAAAAATATTTGGAAACATCAGAAGGGAATGTTATATCCATCATCCATAACATTCTCGATCAGGAAAACAAACAAAAATGTATTGAAGTGAATATAAAACAAATCAAATTGGTTGGCACGAGTGTTTCTCTTATAGATGCTATGTTAGTAACACATTACAATATAAACAAATACATGTAATACACAAAAATTATAAAATAACACCTGGGGAACGTACCTTATTTAACAAACGGTGGTGGCAATGTATACCATTTATATTGGTGCATCCTTAATTATTGGTACATCAGAGGAGGGAGAATGTTATGGATTAGTTACATTTCAACATAATGTAAGACTGGGTATTAGCAGTGACCGTGTTATAGAAAAACGTACTGTTTATACTCGAAAAGTTGACTGTTCTTTTCCAATGAAATTTATTTCGCGATTTTAGTGATAATGTGGTAAATGTGATTCTGTGTCCATTTCACTATTGGTACTAAGTGGCAGTGTAAAGTAGCACCTTCGAGTATGTAGCACGTTTTTACATGACACGTTTATTATACGCGATTATAAAACAATATAAAACCACCATCTGTTTTAAGGACTACAAACACCATGCATGTAAATATATGTTAAAGGGAAGCTCCCAACACCCCCATTAATTCCCTCCCACATTAGTCACAGTTTCGTTATTGCATACCAAAAGTACCGACAACTTAGTATTCACCTAACATAGTGTTTTACTGAGTGTTATTGCTTTGTGATATACTTACAGTATACGTTATTTCTTCAGATAAAGATGGCTATCCTATGAAATGATGCACAGTTAAACAGATAATTTTTTACTCGCTATTTTTTGTATTTACAGAAATAAAATAAATAAAATAATGAGGTAAGAAGAACAATTAATAATTAAAAAAACAATTTCAAAAAAACCGGCCCCATGGAACTATTGTGGTCGTGAATGGATTTTACACTAAGACAGGATAAGCACAAGAAATATCTATGAAGGTAACGGAACGACAGCCAAAACTGAACTAAATTAGTTCCATAGCCGAGACTCTAGCTGATAGTAAGATATGTGAGGGGTAACAAAAATTATAGACAAAACGAAAACTTGAAGCCGAGATGTTGCAAAAGTGCAGGTAGTTTTAAATATTCATCAGGCCGAAGTGACTGGCGTATGATCGAGCGAAAAGTAAAGTAAGCGACGCGACGTGCTGCGCCCATCGGCCGGCTCTTCCTACTTTATGAGGGCAGACTAGTCTCGGGGCAGTGAGTGTTCAATGGACAAAGTACTCCAACGGGGCTACGGAAGGTAAATGTGTTGAATAGAACTTGTTCGATGTTGTCCCCGAATTCCCAAAACACAAAGTTAACGTTAGACCTTCAAATTTTGCAAAGATTATGTTCATGATCAATAAAAAATACAATAAGATGTCATCAAATCTAATTAATTTCAGTTTTAAATCTACTCATATTATGGTTTCAAATCATTATCAGATAATTAGACATATTCTTTGCACGTTATCACTTCTAAAACTCTATGGTCAGGTCGGCAACAGACAATAGAGGGAAATCAGAATTCTAAGTACCTTCTTTTTCTTTTTCTGCTTTTCATCGTCGGAGCTGGCGGAGTCGCTGTCCTGTTGGCCCTCCGACGAGCTAGAGCTGTCCGTGTCCGGAGACTTGGAGCGTTTCTTCTTCTTCTTTGACTCTTGCCTATCAAATACATAAAAAAATATTGGTGGACATTTCACACACACCACCATCTAGCCCCAAACTAAGCAAAGTAAATAAACTATTTGGCTTCCATAGTACAAACTATGGAAGCCAAATAGTTTATTTACAATACTTTAATGAAACGTTCATGACATGTTTTCAGTATAACAGATAATATCAGGAACCTGTCATAAAATAAATATAGTTCCCAATGGCACAAGTGGTGTTGATATTTCAATTTGTTGGATAAAAATTATAAGAGACAAACAATATGCCAAATTATTAATCTTGCCGTTTTTCACTAATATTGTGAAGGCAAAAGTTTGTGGGCTTGAAAGTGTGTACCTACTTTCGTTTTGAGAGATACGTGGGAACGTATGCGGACTATTATGATATGGGGTGTGATATACCTACCAACCAATGGAAAACCGATTGGCCTTTTCGCAGAAAATTGTTTGCCCGATTATCACGTACCAACTAACGTTTCGCCGAATAATCATTTGCCGAACTTATCACATAATTTTGTTATATTTCCCAACCTAACAGTTGCCAACTGTACGTTTCGTCTGCTTTTTATAATGACACTTTTCAAAAGGCCAACTTTCAAGTAGCGAATGTTTCAGTTAGAGTAATATTCATTTTGTTATATATTGTTGGTAAGTTTGTTCCCCAATGTACCGTAACATTGTATGTATTGTGAAATAATTTTTTTTTTTTTTTTAATTTTAACTTGTGTGTTAGATTTCGAAAAAGCTGCTATACTGAGTCTTCAATGAAATTTATTTACAAGGATGCCATTTTGATTTGGGACATATTATATACAGGTTGTTGTTATTATTGGAATATTTTTTTTCATAATTATTTTTCTAAGGTAGCACATATTCAAGTGCCCTGCGTAGTGACGTGAAACAAAAATTATTTGGTTCTGGCACTTCGCCGGCCGTTGCCGTGGCACGCTAGCTTGGCTCGGTCACAGTTATAACTTAACCTAACCGATTCCTTTCGATTTCACCTAAACTTCATTGTGCACTTTGAATTCAATTTGCAAATCTATTTGTAGATTTATGTTGCTATAAAAATCCATGCGAAATTATTATTTTAAATCATAATATAAATGTCCGAAAAGGGAACTGTTACACAGACGAAACGTGATTCGTCTAAAAGTTGTCTGGCCTAGTGAAGGATTTGGCAAATGATAAGTGCACTTAACGTGTTGTGTCATTATAATAATCAGCTTAACAATAACTCCAAAACCAAATGAAACGTTGTCATCCAAAAATTTGCCAATCGTTAGTTGTCAAAATGAAAAATGGCCGAACCGTTGGTTGGCAAGTGATAATTCGTCAAATAATTTTCTGCGAAAAGGCAGGATCCCATCTTTCCTTTATTATAAATTTAATATTAGTAAAGATACAGATTTAAATTAGTGTCATTCCTAGGAACCCGAGTATGGATGAAGGCCTCTTCCATTTTTTTGTCAACTTACGAGAATAATAAAGGATATTTAAGTCTATACACACACAAGATCTCAAAGACAAGATGTTAAAAAAATCGGTTCACTTCGTACCTATTTATGAGGTGCCACAGCAACCTTTTTTCGCTGAAATGTTAAGCTTGAAATTAATGTTTTTTTTTTCAACTTTTCTATTTTCATTTCAAATCGGGTAAACACGAAAATACTTGCCTTTTAGATAATCTCAGTGTCACCTGTCTGAAGTCAACAATAACAAGCTATGAAATATTGGACAACATAATGAAAGTAACATAACTTAAAATATAAATTTTCGGAATACTGTACAGAATTCTAAGGAGGTGTAGTACCTATGTTGTTTTTCACCCTTCAGCCACTTTCGTAACTGACTGTTTCGTAACCAGTTACGTAAAAATTATTTTCTTCACTGTTTTGTAACCAGTTACCAATGAACACTTATTTTCAGTTTTCATTACATTTCATAACCAGTTATGACAATATACTTCTTGTTCTCTGTTATGTAACCAGTGACTAAAACTTTTTTTCTAAGTTCACTGCTGGTGTACTGAGCATTTGTCACTAAGCCACAATGTGGTAAATGCAGATAGACCTCTAGTTTTTTTTTAACTCTGTCCCAAAAAGATAAACGTAGAGGTCATAGTGCAACAAAACGGCATGCAAATTGTACAATTTGATGGCAAATGTGTTATTTTAACATACATATTTACATTTTACCATACACAAGTATGCTAAAAGCTTAAAGCAAAAGAGCACTGGGCCTTTTCCGCTAACCCAGAGTTCGGTAGGCAGTAGATGCCATCTGAGGCCAACCTCCCATAATATGTCATCTAAAAAAGCAAAAATAGTGTATTTTTGCCCAACTTATTATTATTTGAAGCCAATATTAAGAAGTAATGTTTCACTTGAGCAGTTTTTTTTAACTTGGATCAGAGCAGTGATTTAAAACGTTTAAAACGTTTTGATTAATTCGTATTTTGTTTCATGACTAGGTACATGTTAATGTTAGTTAATGATTCTGTACTTATTCATTATAAAATATAAGCCTTTTTATTATTCATTATCAACTCCACGAACTCTACGGTCTGTGCTTTTTTATGGTATCCTACCTTATTTTGTACAGTGCTTATTCCATTTGTCAGACAGGAATAATTACGAACTAAGGTATTTTCTGTACCGCAGGTTATATTTTTCTTTACTAGAAAAAATAACCCTCTCTCTTGTTCAGCCGTGTAAAAAGTTTCTGCGTTGTGAATGCACCTTTACTTCTTATCACTTTTGTTGACGCCCTCTGAAGGTTTTTACTCTCTGTCTTTTGTATGGATTTGTGCGACATACACAGTGCTCTATTAACTCTTCTGTATGAATAAGACTTTATTTTTAGGGTTCCGTAAAACGTAAAAACGGAACCCTTATAGATTCGTCATGTCTGTCTGTCTGTCTGTCCGTCCGTATGTCACAGCCACTTTTTGCCGAAACTATGAGTACTACACTGTTGAAACTTGGTAAGTAGATGTATTCTGTGAACCGCATTAAGATTTTTATAAAAGTTTTTTAAAAAAACAAAAATTAGGGGTGCCCCCCATACTGAGAGCTGAAACTCATAAATGTTTTTTTCATCAAACCTACACGTGTGGGGTGTCTATCGATAGGTCTTCAAAAATGATATTGAGGTTTCTAAAATCATTTTCGTCTACACTGAATAATTTGCGCGAGAGACACTTCCAAAGTGGTAAAATGTGTGTCCCCCCCCCTCTAACTTCTAAAGTAAGAGAATGAAAAATCTAAAAAAAATATATGATGTACATTACCATGTAAACTACCAACGAAAATTAGTTTGAACTCAATCTGATGAGTAGTTTTTTTTTAGTACGTCATAAATACACTATTATTGAAACTTCGATCAAAGTTACAACGAACTACAAGAACTAGGTGTACTATGTATATTATGTTACTTGCTGCAACGGAACCCTTCATGGGCGAGTCCAACTCGCACTTAGCCACTTTATTTAAAATTTAATTTAGCCACTCCACAGACTTCGGAGTCCGTGACCTTTGTCATTACATTTTTTTTTACATAGTATTAGAAGAAGAGGAAAACAGGGGGGTGTTGTGGACATTTAAAACCTAATTCTAGTACTAGTCAGTCCGATTTCGCCTGTTGAGCCGATAGTAACTGACTTGAGATCGTATTTTGCCTAAGCCGCCTCCTCCCGGCCCAGAGGCCCAGTTGTAGGTGGAGCCGTAATAGGAGAATTAGGCTGCGAGGCGAAGTTAAGAGAGAGGCCTATGTCCAGCAGTAGACTAGGATAGGATGATGATGATGATTTCGGTTCTAGATGTTCTGCCTAACACTGTGGTTTGTGGCGTATAATGTACACAAATGTTTACTCACTTCTCCTTTTTATTCTTTTTAGACTTCTTCTTCTTCAATTTTTTTGCGTCTGGCGAATCACTGTAAATAAAGATAAAAGTTTTTGTAAATTTTATTATATTATCAAAGAATAATCATACGGATCAAAACGCAAACCTCGAAATGAACAAATTTAAAACAAGAACACAATTTAAAAAATTGAGTTGTCCTCGAACATCTTGAATTTGAAATTTTAGTGTATTCTACTAGCCAAACAATTTGATATCCATATTGAACAATTGTAAAAAAATATGACCCGCCATTTTGTGGCGGCGGCCATCTTGGATTGCTTTTCATCAAACAACTATTAGAACATTCTCGACACCTTTAAAAAAAAATCCAATTTCGTTCCAGAGTTCCGATGCCACAGACAGACAGACACATACAGCCACGTCAAACCACCGTACCACCACCACCGTCGTTCTTGCGTCATGGTTTAAAAACATACGGTGGGTCAGCCGATGGTAAGTTATCAACGCTGCCTATAGATATACTGTACATGCAACACCAATAACAGAGGGATTGTTAGTGTGTTGCTAACCTTTGAAGACTAGGTAAGATCTGTTTAAACCCATATTGGAGGTTACCGTGCGGACTGTCGTGGTCGTCATTAGATCATGCAGATCAGTTGCGCACTATCCGAAATGTATCAGATAAAAGTGAAATAATTCATTTATTTTTCTTAATTTTTAGCAGAGCCCGCTTGTGAAAGTGCCACACATTTGCCAATTATATTACCGCCAAGCAGTAAACTAAAACATCACTGTGTTCCTGTTTGAAGGGCAATGTTTCCAGCGCAATTACAGGGAATAGAGATAAAACTTATATCTCTGGGTGACAAGTGCAGTTCAGTGCTAGGTAAAAGTTCAAATAGTTTAGTGACACTGTGCTGTTATGAGCAGGCATGTTAGTTACATCAGGAACATGGCCTGCTCGTCACGTCATGTCAAATTGTTTTTTAACCCCCGACCAAAAAAAGGGTGTTATAAGTTTGACGTCGATGTCGTCGTCTTCGTCTGTCTGGCTGTGTGTATGTCTGTCTGTGGCACCGTATAGAGCTCAAACGGATGGACAGATTTCGATGCAGTTCTTTTTATTTGAAGGTTAACTTCCGTGCGGTGGTTTTTAGCCATGTTTGTTTAATATGGATTCAAGATGGCCGCCTCCACAAAATGGCGGACAAGATTTTATTTCACAACCCATTCATTTTTTTCATTTGATACCCATATTGAGAGAATAAGGGTATCAAATGAAAGGGCTTGACTGGTAGAATACTATACACTATGACAAATTTCAAATCCAAGATGGTCGCCTCCACAAAATGGCGGACAAGATATTTTTTCACAACCTCCCTCCGTCAATGTGGGAATCAAATGAAAGGTATTGACTAGTAGAATGTTGTACAAATTACAAATCCGAGATTGTCGAGGGTATATAAAAAAAAAGTCTAATATAGGTCGTGTTACCTTCGTTTCTTCTTCTTCTTGTAGTTGTGATGCGGCTGGTCACGGTCGCGGTCGCGCTCGTGGCTCGGCGTGCGCACGAGCGGGTAGCGCGCCGCGTGGTCGCGCGCGCGCCGCTCGGGGTCCAGGCTCGAGCCCTCGACGAAACGCGGCGAGATCCCGAACGCGGACCGGAGACGCGCGTTCTTCGCCTGCTGCGCCTCCGCGACCGCGTGCGTCTCGCGAACGCTGCGGACGGAACGCGACCATATTACATACCTGCTACGGTTCATTTCATTTATACATTTGCAAGAGTACATAAAAAATATGGTCTTACATTATAACAAAAGCTAAAGAGAAGCATGATAATTAGTCCGTCAGTTACGAATGTAAAAAAAAATTGAACACGTATTTTTTTCTTTTGTTTCACAAAGAAAAAATGCCGAAGTTACATATGCTTAAACTTTCTAGTTTCTTCATTGTACGATTTTTACAAAGATGTGATGTCATAGCCCTCACTCGTGGAAGTGGAACATGGAACACACATGGAAGTTTGATGATCTACCTATATCTTTGTCGATTGTGAATAATTTGATAAAACAAAATACACTACCCACATTCTACCATAGTCTAGCTGACGGACTAATTACTCGTAATTAGAAAGGTATATTTTTGACCCAGTCATCATCCAGGGCATTGCAAATGTCGCTGTACTCGTATTATCTAATACCTTTAAACCAGCCATTTTTGTATTTATGTATGTACAATTGTACATTATATATTCTTAATCTCGATAATAGGTTCAACCATTTTCATTAATTTAGTATGCAAGGGGTTTCGAGGGCGATAAATCGACCTAGAAAACGTCGTTTTATGCGTGTTTTCCACACAATGAAAATCTGCTACAATATCTTTATAATACGATACATTTCGCCACCGTCTAAAGATTATAATAGCACAGATAAGAAATCTGTCTGTACCGATGCCAGAAGACCCCGGTTCCAAGTTCAGATTATTGTTTTTCCCTGTTTTTTTCAACAGCAAATAGTTCGTATCTAGATATCATTTCCAAAAAACACTCAGTCATCCAGGTACTTACTATTATGCTTCCTACAATCTGGGAATTTAACGTAAGGGTAAATAGGCGTGTTTTACCTCGGTTTTTATCCATACCATACATCAGTATTTTAAAAGAAAACTTAATCTTATAATAATAACTTAAACGTAAGTACCTACTTTAAAATAAAAATTAATCTGTACTTTGAAAATACCTTTTTGGGGCTGAAAAACTGTCTCTTTTTTTAGAGTTAAGGAGTCGATTTTTTTATTAAAGAAATTTGGTTTATTTTACCGAGTACAACTTAAATATTAATTCTTAAAATTCATACAACAATCACACAGAAGGTATCAGTAGGCAGTTTTTGTACGATAAAATCAGCAATTTTATACTTATACATATTTAAAATTATTCAGACATGGCTTGGAAAAATATTCGCTTGCTAGATTTTATAAATGTAAATGGTTATACTTATTTCAATTTAAATGGTATTTGTAAGTGTATGCTTTGTTTCAGTGTAAAGATTTTCATTTCGATAAGTAGGTAAGAAAAGGCAGGGCGATTCGCTACGGGCTTAAGTGAATGTTTCAGAGAACGTTTATAATAATTACCTGAATAGCTACTAAGTGCGCTAAAACAGGGAAACAGTAAAACAATTTTAGCAATCTCATCACACACAAAAGCGACAGCGACGCGAATGTATACGGTGAATCGAGTATGATTTAATAAATTAAATGTTTAGCTCGGATTCTGCGAGCGTGCCGTGTAGCCATTAATATTGAAGTCGGGGAGAAACGAGCGGCGGGCGGACTTGAGCGATAAAATCGATAAAGTATGCACACCTTATGACGGAGCGCACGGCTCTCCTCTCGCGGTCCTGACAGACCTGTAAATTGTCGTTAAAATGGTTTCTGTCTGAGCAGCTGCACCGGCAGCAGCACGGGCCGCGAAGGCCTGCGAGTAGCGCGCGTAGAGCGGGCTCCAGCGGGTCGGCCGGGGGCTCCGGTGGGCCGGGCTCCAGCGACGTCGCCCGCGCCCGCCGCGGCGGCGCCGCGACCACCGCCTGAAACGTGCCCCTCCAGAGGCGCTCGAACACCAGCCTGCTGTCGTGGTCGCGTCGCGGACCCCGTCCCCGCAGCATCTTAACCTAACTTATATGCAACTTATAAAGCGACTTATATCTAATGGAAGACTTGTTTTCTTAACGCTAGGGCGGTGTGACCGCTGGAAGACTGGAGCGTGGCGGCGGGGCTACATGGCTGTGCGGCCGGCGCGGGCCGGCGGCGCGACTGCCGGAAGCCGCCGCGCGCAGCCTGCGCAAACAACGGATCTCCGCTCCGACACACAGACACCCTCACGCCCCCTCAACCGGCCCTTCTATCGCCTAACTAAATCGGCTATGGCTTTGCTATTGCTGTCTCTATCATTTCAAGCGGGAAGCAATGAGACTGCAATATCAAAGCTAAGACAGTTTTCGTTAACCGGTAGATCTCCGGGACCGCTGACACTTAGCTTAGAAATTGCTCTCTCTCTTTTCTTTTCGCTTGAAATTATAGAGATAGCAAAGCCAAAGCTGATTTAGTTTGGCGGTAGAAGGGTCGGACGGCGCGTCTCCTCTCCCCGAGATAATTAAAACCAGCGCGCTGTTACGGTAATGTTTATGGCGCTCGTTATGGCATGCGGCCTTGCCGGGGCTAATGAATGCATGTTGGCATACTCTGTTTGAGCACATAATGCGACAATACATAAGTATGATGATGACGACACAACAAATTGAACGCTTGATCAATAAACGTATGGTATGAGTTTTTTCTCATGTTAGTATTTAAAATATTGATATTTATGGAATGACTGTATAAATATACTAGTTGATACCCGCGACTTCGTCCGTGCGAAATAAATACTAAGGTAACTCAGGCAGTACCTATTTGTATACCCAGACACATTTACGGTTACTAAAAACAGCTTATATTAAAACAATTTTATAGAACGTCATCAAAATCGGTTTCAGTTGTTTAAGTTTAAAGGGGTAAGAGACATTCGTCCCCATTTCAATTCCAATTTCAGCCCCATACCGTTAGAAATTACAAAATTGCTAGAACAAACATTTATTTGCTTCGAGTCAAGTGCCTATATACAGAGTTTCATGATTTTATCTTCAACTATTGGGAACTTCCATATTGACATTCATTCCCCATTTCAACCACAATTTCATCGCAGTACAGTTCGAAATTACAAAATTGCTAGAACAAACATTTGTTTGCTTCATGTCAAGTGTCTATGTACAAAGTTTCATGGTTTCATCTTCAACGGTTGGGTACTTCCATATTGACATTCATCCACGTACAGTTCAAAATTACAAAATTGCTAGAAAAAACATTTGTTTGCTTCGTGTCAAGTGTCTGTATGCAAAGTTTCATGGTTTTATCTTCAACGGTTGGGAACTTCCATATTGACATTCATCCCCCATTTCCCCCCTAATTTCATCCCCGTACAATTTGAAATTACAAAATTGCTATAACAAACATTTGTTTGCTTCGTGTCAAGTGTCTGTATGTAAAGTTTCATAGTTTATCTTCAACGGTTGGGAACTTACATATTGACATTCATCCCCCAATTTCATCCCCGTACAGTTCGAAATTACAAAATTGCTAGAACAAACATTTGTTTGCTTCGTGCCAAGTGTCTATTTACAAAGTTGCATGGTTTTATCTTCAACGGTTGGGAACTTCCATATTGACATTCATCCCCCATTTCAACCCCAATTTCATCCCCGTACAGTTCGAAATTACAAAATTGCTAGAACACATTCATTTGCTTCGTGTCAAGTGTCTATAAACAGAGTTTCATGGTTTTATCTTTAACGGTTGGGTACTTCCAAATTGACATTCATCCCCCATTTCCCCCCTAATTTCATCCCCGTACAATTTTAAATTACAAAACTGCTAGAACAAACATTTGTTTGCTTCGTGTCAAGTGTCTGTATGAAAGTTTCATTTGAGAAAGGTTTATCTTCAACGGTTGGGAACTTACATATTGACATTCATCCCCCATTTCCACCCCAATTTCATCCCCGTACAGTTCGAAATTACAAAATTGCTAGAACAAACATTTGTTTGCTTCGTGTCAAGTGTCTAAAAACAGAGTTTCATGGTTTTATCTTCAATGGTTGGGAACTTTCAAATTGACATTCATCCCCCATTTTAACCCCAATTTCACCCCCGTACAGCTCGAAATTACGAAATTGATAGAACAATCATTTGTTTGTGTCAAGTGTCTATAAACATAGTTTCATGGTTTTATCTTCAATGGTTGGGAACTTTCAAGTTGACATTCATCCCCCATTTTAACCCCAATTTCACCCCCGTACAGCTCGAAATTACGAAATTGATAGAACAAACATTTGTTTGCTTCGTGTCAAGTGTCTAGATACAAAATTTGATAACTTTGAAAATGACAAATTTTCAAACCACCGTTCATCCCTTGTTCACCCTCTTAGGGGTTGAATTTCGCAAAACCCCGTCTTAGCGAGCGCCTACGTGCTAAAAGGGACCTTCATGCAAAATTTCAGATTCCTAGCATTTGTAGTTCTTGAGATTCCTTGATGAGTGACCTTTCGCTTTTATATATATAGATAGATAGTATCAAAGTACGAGTATGTACATTAATATATTATATTTATAGTTGTAACATAGAAACTACGCCGCGACATTAATAAAATTGTACTACGGTGTGGTTTGACGCGGCCTATGTCCCCACATTGCAAGTAACTGTGGTAAGTGGGTCAAAGGTGTGAAACGGAAAGTGCATTTCATATTTACTAGTTTTACTATTCTTGAAAGGTTTCTGTACAAATTCGTGTCGTAAAAAACACAAACTTAGATACATTTTTAAGAAATATAGAGTGAATAAACGTGTAAGCTTTGCGCCTGATGGTAAGCAACACGCCTGCCCATAACAGCACAGTGCCATGCAGATATTTGACCAGTGCCAATCACTGTCTAGGAATCCGCACAGCGCGACAAAAAAAATTTTTTTTATTTGCTAAATGTGCATCGGTTTCTTCTAGGTAAGCACGCTACATAGTAGATCGCATCGTCGCTTCGTAGCTAAACATCAGGTGAGATGGTGGTCAAGTGCGAACCTATTATACATAGTTTAAAACCACATATTAAAAATTAAACATACTGATTTTTTTATTAAAATGAAATTGACATGACGTTTTAAACATACTTTTGAAACGAATTGATGCCGAATTGAAACACGCACATTGCATACGACATAGGTATAGTATAGGACAGAAATTTGGTAGGTAGGATGGGTTCAATATAGCAATAGTGCTATACTTTTATAGCTTACAACATACGCTAGCTAGCCTCAATATTGTTAAAAATATTGTTATGTTTAAAAGAAACACAACTACGATTAACCTTACCAAAATAATTTTCCTCGAAAATGGACGAGATAAAGAACCGTAGTCCCCACAATCGTGTTCGGCTAAAGAAAGTCCTCATAAACCGAGCTATTTATACTCGCTATTTTCTATAGCAGTGATATAATATAGATAACATCAAAACATCGTTCGAGTTGAAGCAGAAAGATTTACAGCATCGTTTGTTGGATTAACATAAGCAGAACAAAAATCGAGGTCGGACGAAGAGTGGATGCCGAGTATAAACATTTACACCGGTCGTTTCAAAGATAGCGCAGCACGGAATCATCAAGTGAATATTTTAGAGCACGACGGCTGAATTATTTAACTAAGTATTGATCCAAGTTTTCATATCAGGTTTATAACCCCTGACCAAAAACAGGGGTGTTGTAAGTTTAGTAAGTTCAGGGGTATCAAATAAGAGGGCTAGAGTTCCCCTGCTGGGATTCAGGGCCGTCTCTCACAAAAAGAGAGTCAAAGCTATATTCCACCGCGCCGACAATGAGCGGGTTGGCGGATACCTCATCTCCTCGAAAGATGTATTTCTGGAAGCAGGCCGGTCAGTGTTGAAAAACTTGTTCATCTACGAATAATTCAATTAAACCAAATAATTTCGCGCGAAAATGCTAATAAAAAATAGGTGCTAATAAGTTACGTTATAGTGAAGTGACTATAGGATTTACTATATTATCACGATATTTATGTATTGCAGGTTATAGGTAATTGAATTATTTATGAGAAGCTAGAAAGGTGATATTGTTGAGTTCATGCCAATAGCAATGTCAGATTAACGAAAAATCGCTCGCACAAAGAAACAAGAGCTAATTTGGATTTACAAATTATATTTTCGGCGAAATTCATAATTGAATTTAATATTTACATCGAAAACAGAATCATAACGAAATCGGCTGGAAACAAAGCTCGGGAACATTGTGTATTTAACGAGTTTGTAGATCCAAGCTATATGTACTAATGTTATAAGGAGAGATTAATATTTTTGTTTGTACGGTAGGTTAGGTAATTACCAAATTCACATTCTACAGAATTTATTATAAAAATTGTTTCACTAATAGAATACTACATTATCACTGTGTTAGAACTACATATGTTACTAAACGGTTATATGAAACCGTGATGGCCTAGTGGCGAGAACGAGATATCACAATTTTTATGGGATTCGAATGCCACCTGCACCTATTAAACAATTAAATATTTTTCAAAGTGCAGATTTACGTATTTCTATATGCAGTTTAGTTTGGGGTCAGATAGTGCAGTGTGTGAATTGTCCAGCAAACGTTTATTATTATTATTTACTAGTTTATCATAACCACTGGCTTTAATTAACGAATAACATCGCGCGGAAACTAGTACGCTCCTAGAAAGACATCACTCAAGCACATGTTTCATCCGCTACCCCACAATGGGCTAGCGTGGTGGATTATGGCCTTTTATGCCCCCGAACAGTGGGAAAGCGGCTATGCTAAAATAGGCTATATTGTTAATCGAGTTATATTACGAAAACTCCAATAACATAACTCACCCTGAACGAAGTCGTAGCGCGCCACTAGTCTAATTCCGTAATCCCATAAAATGTCATTAGTTTAATTTAGATTGAAGTGATCTCCGCATATTTTTCAATGGACACATGATAGGTTAAAATAGATTTTCTTAGTAAATAGATTATTTATATTACGTGCGTCGTAAACGCGCTTCCTGATTTATTTTTGGCGAAGAAACGACTGAAGTGGATCACTATTAATATAAAATGCATAACAGGACGTCTAAAAAAATTGTTCTATTCTTAATACTCGAAAATTCGTTACATCAAAACTGGCACTTTATTTTATCGGTATAGGTTTGCACTTGACCGCCATATCGCCTGATGGTAATCGACAATGCGGTTTACGATGAAGCGTCCTCACCTAGAAGAAAGCGATCCACACTTCACTTGAAGGCACTTAGAATTTATCTATCATAGAATGCCCATTCAGGCAAAGTATTCCACAGAACGTAAATTTAATGCACAATTGCAGGTCAAATAAAGTAAGACAAAGAAAAAAAAACGGAATCAAGGGAACACCAGAATACTCACTCATTCGTGTTTTTTTTTACAACACTTTTATGAAGATTATAAGATACTACACTAATTATTGTTAACGTACGTCTTCATAAATTTAGAGAATATTTTAAAAGAAAACACATTTCTAGGTTTAGGTTGATTAGACATTGCATTAGAGCTTTGTTGTGAAGAAACGGATATATGGAACCTCTCTTATCTTTGTTACCTTTAAGTTTACCCATTTTGATTAAAACGAAAAGGGATATTGTTTACCTAATTTAACATGCCTTTGTTTACCTTTATTCGTTCGCATATAGACTGATGCACGAATGTTTCAAATTAAATAAAATCCAATTTGGTCCGAACACAAGTTAATCTATTTTATTCAAAATGGAAAACAAACGGCATTAAACAACGACGATTCGAGATAAGGGGAAACACTAAACAGTTTTCACTAATGAAAACAAAAGTGGAACGAAAAATTTAAGTAAATTATTTTACATGATCGGGTTAAAATTCGGAACACCGATTATAGTCTGGAATAGCACATAGGCTACTTTTGCACATAGGCTATCGCGGGGAAATAACGGGAACGGATACTATACGGCGCGGCGCGGCGGTAAGATCGCGTGCGCTGTTAATAACACATTAGAACAATCTTAAACAACCAAATGGTATATTATGGGGTCAAATAACATCGCAAAAAGAAAACGAAGGAAATTACCAACATAAGCAAAGTACTTTTGGAATTAATAAAGATCAGAAATAAACTAACTACAAATAACAAGCTTTTAACCTACATTATTATTTAACCTATTGAGAATATTGCATGTCTAAAATAAGTGAAAAACAAGTGAAGAACGAAAACGGTGTTGATTCTGGCGTGGCATCGCGCAAACCGTGCCAACTTCTCGTCGTTGACCTGCTATCTTTATTCCACAAAATAATGTACATAGATGATAGATACTACGTACATTTACGCACTAAATTCAGCAAACGCCTATTTGATGTAGCGTTATAAGTAGTGATTGTAATGGTAGGAATCTTTGCAGGGTCCGCCTATAGAAGTACAACCCATGTTATTCTACTGTCAAGCATTAATGTGTGTAAGACCATCAGTAATAAAATGTGTAGCCTACTTTTGCTTGAAAGGGAAATGCATACAGAAAACTACAGAGCAAATGGATAAATTATCTTACACGACGAATATAGTACGCTGCTAGAGAGTTAACTCTTCACGTTCAAATCGCTTTCACACCTTCTCTTCTTCTTAGTTTACACCCTGATTTTTTTGTTTTACCTGTTACAGAGATATTAACACACTAGCCTACCCCGAAAGTCCTATTAATATATTTACAGAGTTTTACTGAAAACCCAGACACAATCACGCTCTATGAAGCGTATGACACTGTTCACCGTATCATGGCTTAACATCAGGCGAGATCGCAGTGAAGCGTAAACCTAGGTAATATATTATACCCTATTTATCTACCTCAGTTTTGCGTCCTTTAGCGGCGAACTTCTATTTTCGGCTATGAGCACGCGTCCGCAAATAAGCTAGGTTATATGACCCTCACATTATCCCCATAGGTATATGCTACGAAACATCTACCCTAAAATGAGAGAGCTAAGTTACATCACACGTCAGGATTGATAAAACTACTGAGGTTGGGGTATTTAATAATAATTTGTTTTCCCCGAACAAAACAAAAACCTGAAGTCGGTTTTTGTTTTGTTCTAAATTTGGTTTATCAATCTGTAAATCTGGTTTTTGGTTTAAAATAAAATTCGGCCATTCCACCAAATCCAAAATGAAGCAATCACTATGCCATTGAGGTAAATTTACCAATATCTTTTTTAACAAATTGTGAACTTTCCACCAATATTTTAACCAAATTGTGAACTTTCTCCTTTTTTGACGTCGGCGTCGGTTAAAACTGAGAAAAATTTACATAAGTAACAAAAAATGGGACACTATGAACAGTGAGGATTTCAAGAAACGCAGCGCAATAAACGTTGCCTGTTAAACGTTTTCCCGATTCATACAGTTTTGGTACTTTAAAATCGAGAGGGAATCGGTTTTTTCTAGGTAATCGCGCTTCACCGTAGATAGCATCGTCGTCGAGCTGACGGTCAAGTTCAAACCTATCATCGATAACTGCCGAAAAATGTGAAAACGTATAACTTAGTATTTAGGTATTACATAAACAGCACTAATGTTGCACAATAACCTGTATAGCTACAGATATAGTGGTATTACGAATGTCGGTGACGCAAATTCAAAAGGTTTGACCTATCGAAAAAGCGTCTAACGTACACGTCCCGCTACGCTGCTCCACAGCCGTTCCGACGCTACATTGATGTCGTCCGCGTCGCGTTCGACGATGGCAACTCTGGTTAGTTTCTGGAGTGCGCTCGAATGTGACTGGCAAATCCAAACTTCGTCTTGAAGACCCGGTCGCATGTCGCGCAGTAGACCAAGTTAGTGACACGACCCATAAGATGTTCTTCTGCCTAAACGAGCACTACGCAGTACAGAAATGTCCACTTCAACTTACGTACCTACACACTGTAGACGTACGTATTACATATATACATATTGTCATTTTTTGATAATGTACATATTGACATTCTTTGATATTGCTCACACGACTGAACTGCAAGACCTTGGATTTAAACTACATATACATACATATCAAACTCCAAAACAACATCCTGCTGAAATACAAGACGTTGAAGTAATTGTGCTCACCAAACATATCTCACATACATAGCACAACCGGATAGAAGCCAGAAATTAATAGAAGACGAAGAATTAGATGACATATAATACGATACAACCGATTAAAAGCTCAAAATGAAAAGAAGGAGAGTAGGACATTTGTCAGCTGACTATTGTTTTTATCATTGTATAAATTCAGACCAATAGAAACTGTTTAGCCAGACATATTGCATGCCTCTCGAAAAGCCCAGTTTGTATGGGTCAACTTTTAAAATATTTTGTAATATCTTATCTTACCCGCAATAAAGATTTTTGTAATTGTACGTTACGTAGAGAATTCCTGAAAGCATACCATACAAAGTTCACCTAATATATTTGTTTCTATTAAAACTGTAGGTGCGGCTAAGGACTGGGCCAGTTAGTTAGGCTTAGCTTACAGTAACACGGCGCTGGTAAACCAGATATATGGCGGTGCGGTATATACATACATAAGTGCTCCAATAAATCTTCGCCAAGGTTCCCGTTGGCCCGTATTTTATTCGCCACTGTATTTATTTGCCAAGTTCGGTCTCTCAGGCTTCGTGTACGTTTCTTCCTTTACAAGTCACCCGCGTTTTAAGGGGGTTTTCTTTTTTTTTTCACGGAAACCTTTTTCTCAAGTAAGTGTACCCTATGCTATGCCTTTGAAGCTATCTGGTAGTGAAAGTCCCGACGTGATCGGTCCAGCCATTTTGGAGATTAGCCGGAACAAACAGACAGACAAAAAATCTAAAAACCACGTCCTACGGGGGGTCTACCGCCTAACGAAAAACGCTTTAACGCTTTGGCATTGCCGTCTCTTTCATTTCAAGCGAGAAGAAAAGAGACAGCAATGTCAAAGCTTCAAAGCGTCAAAGCGTTTTTCGTTAGGCGGTAGAAGCGCGGGTACACAGGCAGACTTTTTGAAGTGAAAACTTCTTTAGGCGCGCCTAGACAGATTTTTCGTGGGCTGTGAATTGAATTCATTCGTCACGCTCGGGTATGATAAGAAAGCTTCAGGTAAACTCGGGACCATGGCTATTGGCCATCTAGAAATACGCCAGCCAATGGGAAATGCTGAAAGGGCGTGGACAGGCCATCTAGAAACGCATCAGCCTATGGGAAATGCTGACGCATTTCTAGATGGCGATGCCAAGATGGCGAGGCGACGCCCTCCGTTTACACCCGAGTAGTTTCCAAGGTAAGCTATCAAATTCTGAATTATAAGTTTTCACTTCTATCGGCAGTTCCTATGACTGCCAATTTTTTTTTAATAGTATAGTCACGAGACGAGCTGGACATCTCCCTGATGGTAAGCAACATGCCTGCCACATAACAACACAGTGACACGCAGCTATTGGAACATGAAGTGTCCAAATCATTACTTAGCAAGGCACTGCGCTCGTCACCCACAGATCTAAGATATTATATCTCAAATCCTGTAATTTCTCTGGTAACATGGCCATAACTACTAGACTTACTACCAGCTAACCATTAGGCCTAGTTTGGTTAGCCATCTTATTACTATAACTTACCGGTCACTAATGAGCTAGTAAGTTTACATTAATATGGCCCAGATTGGCCCTATACCTGCGCTTGCCCTAAGTTCGGTAGGCTTTATAGACCATCTGAGGCCAACCGACAAAGATGTTCAAAGTTTCCATAGTAAAAAATAAAAACGACTCGACCGATTTTGATGTGTTTTTATTTTAAATCTGACAAGCTCGAGATCATTAATGGCTTGGTTAGGTTATAATCTGAATCGGGGTTGTTTTAAAGTAATTACAACATTGGTTAATTTGCTAATAATCACCGTTTGTAAACGAAAATCAAATTACGTTTCAAATTCTTGTATAATATTTAGGATGACAATATAGTGTTGAAGAAAGGAGCAGGTGAAACTGTGTTCCGCATCATAGCAGTAAGTGCTCTACATAATATATATATTTTATTCAGTTGTTCATTCCCCACTCCCCACCCCCAATCTGGGTAAGCCAAGCCGCACCTGGTTTTAATTTCCATTTGGTCGAGCGGTCGCCCGTGATTCTACATAATTAAACGTAGATAATGTTTCCAAAACACGCCGCTAATTAGAAGGGACGCAGTACAAACCGACGAACCGGAGTACGTGGAAATGGGTGCGCTCCATTTTGCATGAAGCCTGTCACTTTGCAAAGTGGCTTTTAGTATTTCAACCCACATATTATTAAGGGATATAATATATTATACAGGGATATATAAGGTTGGAATAGATTAGTAGAGTTCGAGCAGACGAAGAAATCAAGCGTTTGATAAAATGTATCTTACTTCTTCGACATGAAACCACACAGCGCTAAACATTTCGTTACTACCATAGCGCTCCCCCCCCCCCCCTCATTCAGGTCTCACAATTTATGTTAACCTAGTAATTACGCTAAATTCAATGCTCTTTTCAATATCTTTCCAAATTATTTATTAGTGTTTCTATGTATTATCTATTATTATTAGTATGTATTTAAATTATTTGTGTTTTATTTCAAATATTGATTAGTTTGGGGTTAGATAGAGTTGGGTGAAAAAGTGTCGACTAATATTTATTTATTTATGATTACTACTAGTTGCGCCTCACACAGTAAATCACGGCTTACCAGCTACTAGCTTTAATAGTTAAAAAAAAGAAAAAGGCCAAAGGTTTTTAAAAATTGACAGTAACCTGTGCTAATTTAGGTAATAATAATAATGTAATCACTGCCTATTTAATTTAATTAATATCCGTTCAGCCGTTGCGGAAACAACCATGCACACTTACAAACACACAAACATTCGCCTTAAATAATATTAGTGCGACTGTGTGGGGGCAAAAACAATCCACGTAGTGTAGTACTTCCCCAGGCCCAACTCAACAAAAGCTTAATATATTTTTAGCTCGAATACTTTCGCACAAAATCCAATTCAATGATACAAAAGAGCTCGTAATATAATCGAATAGGGTGGCTGCTGCGAGCGGCATATTAAATCAACCCCGCCACCCTCGGCTCAGGGTGGCGGAGCAACGTCATCCATCCAGATCGATACGACGCAACCCTACTGTTCGACTTCGATCCAAACATTACCGTAACAACGTCGTACATTGCTGCTTTCACTACACAAGTTCACTGGTCGACCAAAGCAAAGCAAGGCAGAGTTCGTAACGTAATACATTGCGTTGTTTAAAACTTGGTAGGATTATCGGGTCAAAGAGCTCCGATAGACCGATACCTATAGTACTATTATGATACAACGGTTCCGTAACAAATCACGTATGTATTTCTGTTTACTGCGACGGATATAGAACATCTAGAGCTCATAAATTTTGTTTATATTCAGTACAATGAAAAGCTGGCAGTAATAAATGATTACAGAATTTTCTCAATACATGTTTACTACGTGTGAAAACGTGGATTAGGATTCGTTTTATAAGACTAGCAGAATTCTGAGACTTTACCCGCTTAAGTTGATAAGTTCTAATTCCCGTATTTACCCGCGATAAAAAGAAACCTGTGTTAGTCCAGACTTTAATCTAAGTATGTATGTTTCAAATTTCAATCCGATTCGTTCAGAGGTTCAGACGTGATTGAGCAACAACATCCGCACATTGAAATTTATAATGCATATTTATTAACAGGGTATACGCGTGAAACAGAAAACTCAACGTTTCGTCTTTTATGTATTCGTGAAGCGATATGTAAACGTAGGACTAATAGTTTTGATTTCAATTTTAAATGCTTATTATGCGCGCTTCTTTTCTTTGGCGTGAATTCTTTCCGGCCGCCGCAAAACTTTAATCTCGATACAATTTGCTTAGTTTATAGGGTTCCATAGCCAAAGGGTACAAACGGAACCCTATTACTGGGACTTGGCTGTCCGTCCGACCGTCTGTCACCAGGCTGTATCTCAATAACGGTGATAGCTAGACAGTTGACATTTTCACAAATGATGTATTTCTATTCTATATTCTAGTATAACAACAAATACTAAAAATAAAATTTTAAGGGGGGCTCCCATACAACTAGTTTGTCCCCAATTAGTCCGTCCCAAGCAAACTAGATGGCGCCACTAGTAAAATTAAACGCGATATCGAATTCGTCGTCAAAATTATGAGGCAATAATCAAAATGTAAATCAAAACGGAATTCTGGATTGAGCCAAAGAGGTTTTCGCCGTTTATTTGCTAATGGTACGGAACCCTTCGTGCGGGAGTCCCACTCGCACTTGGCCGGTTTTATTATTTCATAGTTTATGTATTATCGTCAAATATTTTTTAAATCGTATGAAAGCCACTTAACATTATTTACGTCTGATATTGTGTTTGTAATTTGTAAGCGTATTTAACCACGCTTATTTAATATTTAACCAAGCGTATGGATGATATGTGGGTGTTTATTACATTATATCATAAGTTTGAATCCCACACATTTGTGTATGGTTCATTAGCAGATGTACGACTTTGTCCTAACGACAGGCTTTACCCCTCAGTTGAGACTAATTTTTAGACAAATTCAATTAATTGATTTCACTAGTTCATAGTTATTTTTTATACTGCTGCCGCGAAAATGTTTAGATGATAAAGCTTCACTTATGATTTGTTTTGTCAAAACTAGCCACAAAATTTTTGAATTTTTCAATTTTTATTTAGATTTTTAATTATTATTTTTTTCACTTGATGAGTCATATTCGGCGCCGAGCCCATATGGGCTCCCTGCTGCCTGACAGGTTAAGGATGTAGGAAAATATAGTGAGAAAGCTGTTATTTAAAATTCAGCAACTTCACAGACTCCGAAATCCGTGAACTTAGTAATTTGGGTTCTTCTTGATAACTCATATTTTGGATTATGGAGAAGAGAAGGAAAATAGGCCGGAACAGGGAATATTTTCAACTTAATTCTAATGCTCTTTAATCTAGTATTTAGAGTACCACGTCCCAGCAGTGGGGGAACACGAAGTAGGCTGTTTATGCTTACCTGTGCTAAATTTTGTGAAAGCTTTAGGCTGCTTAGATACCAGGTTCTTATACCGCCACCTTTGGAAGTATTAGACTACAGGCCCGTCAACAAAATTTATTCGCAACGCAGTACAAAAATCATGTGACAAGGAGAAATAATCGAGGGTTGCAAGCCCCCCCCCCCCCCCATCTTCTACTGCACTCAGTTGGACAGCTTACAAAGTACGGCATAGTGCTGAATCTTATTACTTTATACCCTTCTATCTAGACTACAGGCCCGTGAACAAAATTTACGGGTCAAATGAACCAGCAGGAGACCTATGTAGGATGATAGACGGGTACAAAATAATAAGATTCAGCACTATGCCGTCACTTGTAAGCTGTCCAACTGAGTGCAGGTGAGAATTCAAAAGTGCAAGTAGAGTGGGTACATTTTGGTCATTTGTTTCTGTACGGCATTCTTACCATCCAATAGATCCATAAAAAATAATGAGAAAACGCGTAGTGCCGTACAAAAATAGTGGTCCACGAAGTCGGAAACATTATTGATAATCCGGAAATTTTGAGGGAAAATTTGGTCATTTGATACAGTACGGCATCGATTCCATACAGTTGCAATACCTCTTCTAACCCATTATTCCGCAACGCCGTACAAAAATAATGGTCCAAGAGGAAATGATCTGGGGTTCAACTTCCTCTTTTCAGTGATCCGGAGGGGTGATTTGACACAACGTAAAATTAATTTATTCCGAAAGTATTTTGTGCATAGATACAAATTTTATACGCGCCGTACATTTTTGTTAGTCCAATAGTCAGTAAATGGCAATAAACCTCCAGAACATTGCATATGACGAAATGTACTTTAGGGTGATAGTTGGTACGATTTTTAACGGCATTCTGATAATTTATTTGAATTTAATATTTGTCTAAGAAAAGTTAATGCCGTACAAATCTGAAAGTTCATATTAAAGGCCCGTAAAAATAGAATTTAACTTTTAAATTTTCGATCCAAATGTATTTTCTATAAGGTGTATGATCACTTACTGAGCATAAAATCACGAAATGTTGACAGATTCAGGTGGATCTTTAAGCGTCATCTTGAAAAAACGTTGTCTCGGGCACTATGTACTTTAGGGCAAAAATTATTGAAGTCATTATTGTAGAAAATATAATTTTACACCTTTTGTTGCCCAAAACTTATTTGTTAAAAGTACCTACCGTTTACGGCTCATTTAGTGAACCGGGTTTTCTATCGCCGATATGCCGATAACTCTTGAGATATTTAGATAAATAAGACGCATCAATCCATGTTTAAAGACCAGTTTATTCTCTACAACTTTTGCCAAAATTGTTTTTTTAAAGTCTGTGCTTTTTGAGTTATAAGAAGTTTAATGTTGAACGAATCACTATATTGCCATAGCTAATATACACCTCATCTGCATGAAAAACCTGATCTATTTATTTACTTATTCTTTATCAAAGTTTTCATCGTCTAATAACCCACCACAAACAAAACTATTGTTTATTTTAATACGATTTATAATATTTTTGGCGGAATAACAGATTTTGAACGTCTTATAAATCAAAACGTATGGACATTACAAAAATAAGCGCTTCACTAAAGTTGTAGAAAATAAACTGATCTTTAAGAATAGTTCAATGCGTTTTATTGATTAATCAAATATTTCAAGAGTTATCGGCCGTGATAGAAAAAATCGGTATTTTAAATGGGTCATAAATCGCAAACGGTACGTTTCACAAAAAAGTTTTCTCGGCACAAAAAGTGTAAAATTGTATTTTCTACAATAGTTAGCTCAATAATTTTTGCCCTAAAGTACATAGTTTCTGAGTTTCCAAGTTTCTAACTAAGTGGTACATATTTTGTTTGATTAAGGGTTAAAATGTACGGCATTATTTTTTTCAAATTTATTTACTTAAATACTATTTAAAACAATGATAATATGTTGAACTTTGCTATAGTTAATTAATCTATGGTTATTCAAGTAAATGAAAACTTGCATGTTTTGTATTCCTCTGTAACTTTTTTTAGAACACTTTCTTTTGTACGGCATTATTATACAACAATAGTTTTTAGCAATGTCATGTAGAAAAATAAGGTGCCGTACAGGATCAAATGACCTACTACCTTTATAAATGAAGTATACGATGAAATTAAGGTAATTATCGATAAACATTCAAATGAACAGTAATTTTTAGACGGCATTATTTTTAATTGTTCGTTTGAGTGCTAGATAATCATTTGGAACCGATGCCGTACTTTTTCAAATCACCCCTCCGGATCACTGAAAAAAGGAAGTTGAACCCCAGATCATTTCCTCTTGGACCATTATTTTTGTACGGCGTTGCGGAATAATGGGTTAGAAGAGGTATTGCAACTGTATGGAATCGATGCCGTACTGTATCAAATGACCAAATTTTCCCTCAAAATTTCCGGATTATTATCAGTAATGTTTCCGACTTCGTGGACCACTATTTTTGTACGGCACTACGCGTTTTCTCATTATTTTTCATGGATCTATTGGATGGTAAGAATGCCGTACAGAAACAAATGACCAAAATGTACCCACTCTACTTGCACTTTTGAATTCTCACCTGCACTCAGTTGGACAGCTTACAAGTGACGGCATAGTGCTGAATCTTATTATTTTGTACCCGTCTATCATCCTATATAGGTCTCCTGCTGGTTCATTTGACCCGTAAATTTTGTTCACGGGCCTGTAGTCTAATCATCCTACATAGGTCTCCTGGTGGTTCATTTGACCCATGCATGTGTCATAACGCTATCACATATGTGATAGCGTTCTGTTATCAATATCCTTTACTGGATGACCGAGCTTTGTTCGGTTTAAGCACAGATTTAAAACGATGTTATCAAAAAAATTAAACTTAACTTGGGGATCGATACCGCCCCCGCACACAAAATTTCACGATAATCGTAGGAGCCATTTCCGAGATTCATATTACATATGTATGTACATAGGTATCTTTATAGATACAAGAATTGTTAGTTAAAATGTATTTGATAGATAATTGTCTACCCAGGGAACTAGTCGAATTAGTGCGGAAATGTAACTAAATATTTTTTACATCTAACGCTTATTACTGAAAGCAAAGAATTTCACAGTACCTAGCTAATTATCGTGCAACTAATTATGCGACGTAATTAAATTCCGCGCGTAACGTTATATTGATTCCGAGTAGACATTCTAACTTACTGCCGCGACGAATGCATTTGCATGGTGCTTTATCTGAAATTGATATGACCCGCTATCCTGCATCATGGCTAAGGCACACTAGGCTTTTGACGTCTACGACATATTTATACTTAACTAGCAGCGCCCCGCGGTGTTACCCGCGAAGTTCCCGTTCCCGTTGTTTTTCCGGGATAAAATATACTACAACTATAATCTATCTGTGTTCCAAATTTCAGCCCGATCCGTTCATACGTTAAGACGTAATTGAGCAACAAACTTCCATACATTGACATTTATAATATTAGTAGGATTGCACTTGGAGGTCTATGACATACATACATACATACATGGGCTTAGATGAATGTGTCTTGGACATTTTCGGCAGAAGGTATGGAATTTTTTTAAAGGACACTAGGTATTTGGTAGATGTATAGACTTGTACGTATTTGCTACTAGTCCGGATTTCCATATATTTTTCCTAAAATGGGAGGCATCGCATTTATCAATTAAAAAATCGACGGTTTTATTCGTAGAGATTTAAAAAAGTACAATTTACTCATATATCGATTAAAGAACGTGTCTCATATTGCAAACGCGCGACGGCGTCCAAGGAAAGAATGGAAATTGAAAAATTTGCATTTTCGCTCAAGCAAATGTATAGAATGTTGAGATGGTACTCGTAATACGGGAACGGTAGAGTTGTGCATATTTAGTTGTCGACTTCGGCGAAAGATGGGGTTCATGTAGGTTTGTAGGTGTCAAGCTCATAATGCCATGAAGATGTCGAGATGAAAGAAATATGGCCTATCACTATCTATTACGCGATTGGAACCTAACCTAACAATGAGATAGTTTGTCGACAATTATTATCAACGACTATTAAATTTTCGAAGCCGAGGGTCGTGGCTTCGGTTCCCACCCAGGGCAAATATTTATGTGATGAATACAAATATTTATGTAAGTATTAAATCAGCTATGTGCTATAGCTATGTATATAGCGTCCACAGTACAAGCTTTGCTTAGTAATTGGGGTCAGATGGTGTTGTGTGTGAAATGTGGACCAATATTCATTAATTATTTCAAAAAGAGTAAAACAAGAGTAAGTACATCGTTTGTACGATAATAATGATTATTTCAAAAAGACGACAACAGTTTATACGACAATAATGACAAGGATACAATATACCTACGTCGCGCAGGAAATTCTTACAACATCGTCAGAAACTTCACAGAAATCTATATTTAAAAAGGGACGAAGCCTCATGAATACGTTGAAATGAGCACAACTTGACGAAGTTATATAAAATGTATTGTGGAAAAAAACGAATAAGAAAATTTTATTTCAAAACTTCCAGACACAAAAACAAGTCGTAATCAAAACAGATGTAAGTACATATAAAAAGGAAGCATGAATAGAAACAGTTTTGTAGGCAGTACAGTACAGAGTACTTAATCGAATAGTAAAAACTATACCCTAAGGGGACTTAATAAATGAGTGCAAAAATCCCGAGGGGTATTCGGCTCGTACCTACAAGTAATGTGAGCAATAAACTTAATTACCTACATCACACACTCGAACTTGTGTACAACTGAACGGGTTTAAACAAAATCGATTCATTAATGGATACAGTCATGAAACTACGTTTTCATTAAAATCCAGAATACAATTTGAACAAAACAATGTACTATTATCATTTCATTGTTCATAAATCATATTTATAAACAAAAAAAAACAGTTCTATATGTATTGACGTAAGTTTGCACTTTATTTAAGAATGCCAATAGGATAAGTGTGTTCAATGTCGTGTTAGTCGATATGGGGCACAAGTGGTTAATAGGCATTTTAAACGTTTCAGCATATAGAAATATTAATTATAGAAATTATTGTACAAAAATTTGTAACACTACAGCTGTTCATACATAGTTAAACAAACTCCAGTACTAAATAAATAAAGTGTTTTGTGCGAAGACATTGTGTTTTCAATGATTTTAAAATCTGAACAAAGTCAACTTAAGAAAAAAATACCATTCGTACGTATTGTACGGTTAGTGACATCATCATTTTGTCGGAACGCATATACAAACTAAAAACTGTATTTTTGAAGATCTAAACAATAAACCAAGTTCATCGTAGCCGGATAATATAACGCTGGCCAAAAATAGAAGATATTTTTGTAATTTGAGTGGGTGATCTAAAGTAGATAACATACCTTGCACAATTGCTCAAGCCTTGCCACAATTCAGCATCGTATGGCGTTCTTTTACAAAATCTTTTAAGATCTAAATCTCATTTGTGATTTCGTTTTATTTTCAACCTTCGTAGACGTTAACTTACCTGACGTACAAAATTGTTGGTTTCTGTGAGATGATGCATCAGCAGTGTATTATACAAAATTTAATGATTACTTACATGACTCTTCCGAACTCGTCTTTGGGTAGGTCCTTTTCGGGCGCAGACTCTGAGATCTTCGCTCTGAAAGCCGCCACCCGCGCCGCTATCTCATCCTTCGGCAACCTTCGCAACCACACCAAAGACACACTCATTAGACAACCTTCAAACAACAATCTAGACTAACATACGACTTAAGTAAATGCCTGTTTTAATTAACCGGTAATACTGGAAGGAAAATAAAGGTTTTCTATTTCAATAATATTTTTTTTTATGAATCAATCATTTAATACGTCGTCCGCGCCTACACGAACATGCGAAACTAACTGAAATACGGTCGTAAAATACAAAACCGCCGTAGTACCTACCAAAGCATGATACGTCGCGGTTAACGATGAATTACTTTAGCGAAAAACAATAAAACTTCACGATAAGAAATGTTCGCCGCGCGGCGACCGACTGAACGAAACTGAATATTTAATGTTGAAAGGGTGTTTTGCTGACTGCTATCGATCCGACTCCGGCGCAGGGGGAACTGACCCCTGGCTAGGGTGTGCACAATCAATACTAGACCACACACTGGGGTGCACGAAAAAAAAAACAAGGGTATATATCGCGTAGATCGATAGAGCAACATGTGCAATTACTATGGAAACAGGTTGCGAAAGTTCCTTTATCGATTTTCCAATTATACAAACAGCATCTGTTTGTACGAATATTATTTGTCGAGAACTTTGAATCGAGAGTTAAAGGAAGATTAAGAAATCATTATTTCTGGAATGGAAACCTATAGCTGTTTTGAGCACTTTTTGGGCCACCAATCTTACGGGTTCACAAATGTAGCGATGTAGTGTCGGGGCGGCCACGGAGCAACGGAGTTGGGCGTGCGAGAAGTTTTTTTTTTTTGAAGAGTTACGAGACGAGCAGGCCATGTGCCTGACGGTAAGCAACATGCCTGCCACATAACAGCACAGTGACACACAGCTATTGGAACATGAAGAGTCCAAATCATTAACTAGCACTGCACTGCGCTCGTCACCTAGAGATCTAAGATATTATATCTCTAAGCCCTGCAATTTCTCTGTAAACATTGCCCTTCAAACCGGAACACAGTAGTGTTTGAATATTACTGCTTGGCGGTAGAATAACTGGCAAAGGTGTGGCACTTCCCCAGGCGGACTCTGCCAAGAGTCCTACCACAACAATATATGCATACTAGCTGTTACCCGCGACTTCGTTCGCGCGAAATAAATACAAAGGTAACTCAGGCAGTACCTATTTTTATACACAGACACATTTACGGTAACTAAAAACAGCTTAGAATAAAACAATTTCATACTATTTCATCAAAATCTGTTCAGTTGTTTAGGTGTGAAAGCGTAAGAGACATTCGTCCCCCGTTTAAACTCCAATTTTATCCCCATACAGTTCGAAATTACAAAATTGCTAGAACAAACATTTATTGGCTTCGTGCCAAGTGCCTTTATAAAGAATTTCATAGTTTTATCTTCAATGATTGGGAATTTCCATATTGACATTCATCCCCCATGTCAATCCCAATTTCATCCCCGTAGAAATTACAAAATTGCTAGAACAAACATTTATTTGCTTCGTTTCAAGTGCCTATATTACAGAGTTTCATGGTTTTATCTTCAACGATTAGAAGCTTCCATGTATACTTTCATCCCCCATTTCAATCCCAATTTCATCCCTATACAGTTCGAAATTACAAAATTGCTAGAATAAACATTCGTTTACTTCGTGTCAAGTGTCTATATTCAGAGTTTCATGGTTTTATCTTCAACGGTTGGGATCTTCCATGCTGACATTCATCCCCCATTTCAACCCCAAGTTCACCCCCGTACAGTTCGAAATTACAAAATTGTTAGAATAAACATTCGTTTGCTTTTTGTCAAGTGTCTATATTCAGAGTTTCATGGTTTAAGTATCTTCAACGGTATGGATCTTCCATGTTGACATTCATCCCCCATTCCAAGCCCAATTTCACCCCCGTAGAGTTTGAAATTACAAAATTGCTAGGATAAACATTCGTTTGCTTCATGTCAAGTGTCTATATTCAGAGTTTCATGGTTTTATCTTCAACGGTTGGGATCTTCCATGCTGGCATTCATCCCCCGTTTCAACCCCAATTTCACCCCCGTACAGTTCGAAATTACAAAATTGTTAGAATAAACATTCGTTTTCTTCGTGTCAAGTGTCTATATTCAAAGTTTCATGGTTTAAGTATCGTCAACGGTATGGATCTTCCATGTTGACATTCATCCCCCATTTCAAGCCCAATTTCCCCCCCGTAGAGTTCGAAATTACAAAATTGCTAGAATAAACATTCGTTTGCTTCGTGTCAAGTGTCTACCTATATACAGTGTTTCATGGTTTTATCTTCAATGGTTGGGAACTTTCATATTGACATTCATCCCCCATTTCAACCCCAAATTCACCCCCGTACAGTTGAAAATGACGAAATTGATATAACAATCATTCGTTTGCTTCGTGTCTAGTGTCTATATACAGAGTTTCATGGTTTTATCTTCAACGGTTGGGAACTTCCATATTGACATTCATCCCCCATCTCAACCCCAATTTCACCCCCGTACAGTTCTAAATTACAAAAACATTCATTCATCATAAACAAAAACATTCGTTTGCTTCGTGTCAAGTGTCTATATTCAGAGTTTCATGGTTTTATCTTCAATGGTTGGGATCTTCCATGCTGGCATTCATCCCCCGTTTCAACCCCAATTTCACCCCGTATATTTCGAAATTACGAAATTGATAGAACAAACATTCTTTTGCTTCTTGTCAAGTGTCTAGATACAAATTTTGATAACTTTGAAAATCACGAATTTTCATACAACCGTTCATCCCTTGTTTCACCCTCTTAGGGGTTGAATTTCTCAAAACCCCCGTCTTAGCGAGCGCCTACGTGCTAAAAGGAATTTCCATGCAAAATTTCAGATTCCTAGCATTTGTAGTTTCTGAGATTCCTTGATGAGTGACCTTTCGCTTTTATATATATAGATAATATGTGAGTGTGAGTTCATGTCATAGACATCCGTAATAACAGTATACCTTACAGGTATACCTGTATACTACTATTGGCGGTATATATTTATATAGGTGACGTATATTGTGCAACATTAGTGATGTTTAATACTTAAACTCTACGATATAAGTTTACATTCTGAAGGCAGTCTTTACGATTGCCCATTTTTCGTAGATATTAAAACACTCAAAACAGAATAAGTTTATAGTCTACAAGTTTTAACCCCACGGGTTTATCCGCGTATTCCCGTTCCCCTAACATCTCCATTACAATAGGTATTCGAGAATTTATTCTAACTATATTCCTTTCAAGCCGGTTCGTTCAGCCGTTCAAACGTGATTGAGCAACAAACATCCAAGCTTTTGAATTTATAATATTAACAGGATCAACAGGCTTTTTCAAAGCTACACATTCATAAGCGAAACACAAACAGAAGCTGGTATGACTTTGCCAGACGATTTCTGAACGGTCTGAAGGGCAATGTTTTCAGAGAAATTACAGGGCTTAGAGATATAATATCTTAGATCTCTAGGTGATGAGCACAGTGTAGAGCTAGGTAATGATTTGGACTCTTCATGGTCCAATAGCTGCGTGTCATTGTGCTGTTATGTGGCAGGCGAGTTGCTTACCATCAGGCACATGTCCTGCTCGTCTCGTCACTCGTATACTATTAAAAAAACGCTTGTGCAGAATCGTAGCGAGCCTTGGGGTCTAAGTAATATTATCTATTCTACGCTTAGGGTTAAGTTGTCCCGGCTTAGCCTATATCGGTCGTTGTAAACCAGGCCTCAATACAATATGATTCCTCCTAAGATAGCCTTGATCTTTTATCCCATATTGTCCTCGCCGTAAATCGAAATCCTTGAGTGAACATGAAACTTTTCGTAAAAGAATAAGACTCACGGTTTGCGTTCTAGGTTCTAGGCATATTCATATGTGTAGTATAATAAGCACGTATTACGAAACCATGTCAGAAATAACACAGAAAGATAGAAACATTAGTGAAGCTTCTGAACTTCTAAAATACCCATAGTGTTAATATTTAGTTAATGAAATGTTTTATTCCATGATATTGTTATTGTATGTGTGTCTACAAACGTCTTGTATTGAGTCGCTTACTAGTGGAATCTCAACCAGTAGTGATCGGCTCAACTGACGAGCACCAGAATTAGGTTTAAAATGTTCCCAACTCCCCCCTATTTTCCTATTCTTCTCCTAATCCATGAAATATGTAAAAAAAAAGAATTGTAATGACAAAGATCACGGATCTATGGAGTGGCTAAGTTAAATAAAATAAAAAGTTTTGTATTGATGAATACGTCGCAGCCAATTAGCTTAATCATCCGTTCAATTAACAGCCTAGCCTGTTCACTAATCACTAAACAGGACCGTTTAACTAGCGGCCTGAATGACATTCAGCCATTTAACATTTTTTGATCAAACAGCTAGGCAAATAACTTGGATCGTTGATATTTAGTTACTAGCTTAGCCTGTTCATTTCAGTTTAGTTCCACTTTCTGCCACTTAGCGTCGAAACTCCCCAAACTTAAAATGGCGTCGGCAAATAACGAATTTGATGTTTTTATTTCATTTAACATAACCTAGCTACATTTTAAGGTATTAAATTATGGATTTCTTTTGTCATATGTCTCATCTTTTTTAATTCTGTCACATGTTCACCCTATACAACGAATGGTCTAAGGGCCCATTAATCACGTGATGTTTTTTTAAGATTGTTTAACCCCTCCCTGCCCCTTGGTAATATGTGAGGTTTAAAACTACCTCCCTCTCCCCCCACCAAAAATCACGTGTATTTTTAGCAGCTACAAAGAATCTTACAATTTTAATAACATTATTTTTAAATACCGGTGTGTATAAAGTATAATCTAATCCTATTCTAGGAGCGCGAGGACTTCGTTAGTTGCCTGGCAATGTCGAGTCAAGGTTACATTAAACACAGCTTTTCGATTTAAAAATCACGTGTTTGACGAAAAAATAAATACACGTGATATCTTACTATACCCCCCTCGCCCCTTGTGATATTTCGTGATTTTTGCCGAACCCCTCCCCTCCTTTTGAACCTCACGTGATTAATGGACAGCCCCTAAGCATTAGCCAGCCAAACTATGAAATGTTGTAACAAACGAAAAGGCTGAATATTATTCAGGCCGCTAATAAACAGAGTAGGCTGTAAACTGAACGGCTGACTAAGCTGGTTGGCTGCGACAACTGGACAGCGCCGTTTAAGAGCGGGCCTAAAGCCAGAAAACGCAAAAAAGGTCATTTTCGACGCCACTCACCGTCGTTAAGAAAGATAAAACTATAACAATAAAAATATTGACGTGTGGGTACAACCAAGGAGAAGCACAATGACCGAATAGAATTTTAAAAATAGATCAGATTTTTTTACAATAAAAAAATAAAAATGACACCGAAAAAACCCATTTCAATTCGAGTACTCGAAATTATCAGCGATGACCCCACATTATTTTTCCCTAATAAAATGTCTAATTTTACGCTCTACTTAAGTAACCGAATAGTTTTTTGAATTTATGTTCAATTTTTGCGTAATTAAATAAAACTTGGTCAAAAACTGACTCCCGAATTCAAATTAATTTCCACTCTAAACTGTGTCATGCTATTCTCGACTTTATGCGTACCAGGTTAGATATTAAATAGACCTTTGGGTCCTGGTCAGTTGTCGGGCAACGCTCGATGTGGAAGGTTGTTTACGGACGCTCTGTCAGGCAAATGCGTGCGTGAATTAAAAAAATGGGATGAAAGGATAATGCGACAAATAAGTTTTCTGTGAAAAAAGAGAACTAAACGTAAACATTTTGGAATTTTAGTCAGGTACTTAATGTATGTTTTAGTTAGGTAAGTCAAATTTTGTTTTGGAATAGGTTCGTAGTATGTACAATAATAGGTAAAAAAGTAGGTAGGTATCTATTATTGTTAAAAAGATAAGTTTACCAACATTGTTTTTAATAAATTTCATAAATTTAAAAAATTCAATTTAATAAAAGAGCAATCTGTGGTAGTATATGCAAAAACCCAAACAAGTCATTGTGTACATAATAATTTTTGTATGATGAATAAATTAATAGTTTTAAGTTTTAGTGACAATTGAAACAAACGATCAGAAAATATTTATGAATTGAGGTATGCGGAAAATAATGTTTTAAGTATTTTTTTAACATAAACTTTTCAGATTAAAGAAATGCAAACTTGATGAATATGTTTATCAGCAGACGATCCATCGTGGCACGTCTGCTGAGCATTAGATCTATTAAAATAGGGAGAAAGGAGAATGTATATTTCATGGTAAACTTTCCAGCATGTGTCTTGATATATATGTTTTTGGTTAACCCTGCACGCGTTTGAAGAAAACTCGTGGAACGGTCCGTACGTGCCGGCTAGATCATTATCACATATTCTTATTATATATTCACAGTGTTTATTAAATATTATATTATATTATTATATATTTGTTTTATTATTATTTATATGTATTATTATATATCTATATGTATATATCACCAGAAAGCCCTTGAAATATAGCTTACTATTATATTAACTTCTAGGTACTTACTACATTAAATAATCCTATCACGAAATGCAAAGTTTACATATTACGCCCGTTGTAAAAAAGTTTTGGATTTCACAGCACTAATAAAAGAACACAAGACACAATAGTACATTATGATATAAGTGCGCTAAGTTGATAATTACAGCCGAGGCGATATTGCTAGCTCGAGCCGTAGGCGAGAGCTATAATTAGCAGAGGCTAGGCCTTTTCAGCATTTCCCATTGGCTGGCATATTTCTTGTTCACCGATTAACAATGCGCGCGCATCAGCGTTTTTTTTTTAAGCAAGGGCACTGATCCAGCTAGTAAGACATTATAGTACAGTCATTTGGTCGAAAAAATAGAGGTTACCTGGAAAGTTTTCCGGGAGTTTTGAAATTTGGCAATTTTATAGATTTTGGTATGCTCTTGCCAAATTTCAACTTTGCCACCTCGTATGGCTGCCGCTCGCGCCGTCATATTGAAAAAATGGCGCCCAAAATCAGTGTTTAGATAATAACTCCTTTCTGACGCATTTTACAGGAAAAACATATTTAATTAAAATAAAAGTAGAGAAAATGTCCTACAATTTATGTCTTAACCTTTTCTTTCCTAAAATCAATAGTTTCGGCGTACGAGCACCGTAAACCATGATACATCCGCACCAACGTGTAATATTTACTTTAAACTGCTCAATGCTCATATTGTGATTTGTAAATTATAAAAATTATACGAAGGTTAAATATTGTTCCATAGAATGAAAACCTAGCTAACTACTAGTCTGCCATGTCTAGCTAGTCTGTAACGAAGTGTAAGTTACGGCTGGTCTAGTCGGGAGAACGGCGACTGCCGATCCGGAGACTCCGGGTTCAAACCCCACACGCACCACTGTCTTTTCGAAGTCATGTGCGTAATGCCGCTAACTTAAAACGGTGAAGGAAAACATCGTGAGGAAACCGACATGTACCTAGAATCTTTCGAAGTCATGTGTCATCCACCAACCCGCACTGGGCCAGCGTGGTGGATTATGGCCTTAACTCTCTCCTTGCGAGAGAAGGCCCCGAGTCCCAGCAGTGGGAACGTTTAGTGGGCTGTTGATGATGATGATGATGGAAACGAAAAAAAAAATGCAGAACAATGGGGATGGAAAAAAGACAAGAACGGGCTCATTCCTGTTACTACATTCGATCCCCCTGCTCCGGAAAGCTTACTGAAGCTTATTTCTTGCAAATGCAAGAAAGGTTGTCAAAAAGCTTGCGGATGCAGAAAAGCAGGACTAAAGTGCTCCGTTGTGTGTACGAACTGTGGTGGTTCTTGCGATAATTCGCCATTTCCGTCACAAGACGACATTGAAGAAGAAGAAACGGACACTATTCTCGAGCAAATAAACGATGACATCGAGAAGGAAGATGAAACCACGATGAAACTGATGATCCCATCGTCGATGATGCCGAAGAAACTTCCGTCTTCGATATTTCAATCGGTATTGAAGACGATGAAGACCCAACACCTGCAGGTCTACTACGAAGTCCGATAAACGATATTATCGGCCGAACATATGACGTTTCCTACCACGAAAGACAATCGGTCGTTTGATCGGATCGGTCGTTTCGTTCTTTCCGACCGACGCTAATCTGACAGTTTTTGTGTCATAAATGTTACTCCGAAAACACTTTGTCCGACCGAATATTTGAGTTTGACAAGAGTTACGTCGTTAAAATCCACGATAACAATTTTCTAGTCGTGCGACTATCGTGTAAAGCTTGTATCTTTAAAAATTGACTAATTTTGCATGAGCAACCCACTAAGTGTTCCTAAAAAACTGCTTATCTGCTGGGACTCGGGGCCTTCTCTCGCAGGGAGATAATCAAGGCCATAATCCACCACGCTGGCTCAGTGCGAGTTGGTGGATGACAATTCACTTAAAAAGATTCTAGGCACATGTCGGTCTCCTCACGATGTTTTCCATCACCGTTAAGTTTTAGCGGCATTACGCACATGACGTTTTTTCGACGTGTGACGACAGTGGTGCGGATCCGGAGACCCCGCGTTTTGAACCCTGGGTCACCGGATCGGCAATCGCCGTTTTCCCGATTAGACCAGCCGTAACTTGACTAAAATTAATCCATGTAAAATGGTGATGACGTAAATAATGTTACAACAAAGTATTTACTCAAATATATTATGTACTGTAAATTTTATTATCAGTTTTTACCATTCATGGTAAAAATGCTCGAAATGTATATAAGTAATACATCCAGAGAAATTACTGGGCTTAGATGTATAATATCTTAGGTCACTGGGTGACAAGCGCAGTGCAGTGCAGTGCATTGTAGCATAGAGGGACGAGACGAGCAGGACATGACTGTACCTTATGGTAAGCAACATACCTGAAAAGTCCAAATAGGTAATGATTTGGACTTTTCAAGTTCCAATAGCTGCGTGTCACTGCTGTTACGTGGCAGGTATGTTGCTTATCATCAGACACATGTCCTGCTCGTCTCGTCACTCTATGCTACAATAAAAAAACATAAATATACTTTTCATATTAATGTTATGATTGTCAATAGATTATTTTTTAATTTAAATTTTCTGCCATAAATAAATATTGGTGCACATTGTGGCGTGACTGGCCTCGTGGCTTAGTGGGTAGTAGCTCTGCCTGCGAAGCCGAGGGTTGTGGGCTTGATTTCCACCCAGTGCAAATATTTGTGTGAATTCAAATGTTTGCACTGCGTCTGGGTGTTTCAATGTATAACAAGTATGTATTTAAAAACTATGGAAGTATTATATCAGCTATCTGGCGGCTATCGTACAACCTTTGCTTAGTTTGGGGTCAGATGGTGTTGTGTGTGAATTGTCTACTATCAAAATTTAATATTTAAAAATAATATTGTCCACACAACACCATCTAGCCTCTAAGTAAAACTTGTATTATATGAGCTAGATACCTGATATAATACTAACATAGTTGTAAATACATACTACATACTTATTGTACATAACGGCTCCCAGACACCTAACAAATATTTGTATTCATCACACAAATAACGCTCTGGGTGGGAATCGAACCCATGACCTATGGCTTCACAGGCAGTCTTACTGCAAACTAAACCACTAGGCCCGTCAAATATAAATAAATTAATTAAAATAAACAAATTTATTACTGAATAAAACTAATAAAACTTTAATTTCGATTTTATTATTTGGAATGATACTTAACTTTTTACCTATATAAAGTTAAACAAACAATTTAATCTTAGCCTAATACAATTTTACACAGAACAAGAAATGGCTAATATTTTTCTGGTTTATAATTTTTAAAGATTGCCGAAAAAGCCTGCACCCTTCATGAAAATCGGTTTTGATGCTCGCCAGCTCCTCAATTCTTTGCCGGTGCATTTCTGACAAGCTTGTTCTGAGACCAGATGGAGTGACTATATATGATGGCTGGTGGAGGTTGAAAACGTAATGCCGAGTATCGGGCTGAGTGGCCTATGATAGGAGAGGCCTATGCCAGCAGTGGACGAACACAGGCTGATGATGATGAATAGAACAGCCTTTCCGGTACTGAGCCATCAGATAGGCGTGATGGCTGCCGTCGATGTTCTTTGGACTGGCGGGACCTATAACAAGACAAAACTATAATTAAATTAGTAGTGCTTTTACCCTACTGGAAGGGTTATGTTTTTCGCGCGTTCCAGTATTTTCCAGTCTGGATAGATTTTGATAATAAATGTAATAATCTCTGGGTGACGAGCGCAGTGCAGTGCTGCAGGTAATGATTTGGACTTTTTATGTTTCAATAGCTGCGTGTCATTGTGCTGTTATGTGGCAGGCATGTTGCTTACCATCAGGCACATATCCTGCTTGTCTCGTCACTCTATACATGCTCTCTGGACTGGCGGGACCTATGACAAAACAAATCTATGATGAAATTTGCAAGGAATGTTTAGATAACCTATAGAGCAATCATTGTAGTTGATCAATTATTACTTTTAATTTTAATATAAGTCTAAAAGTCTATGCTGCTCAGCATAGAGACCCTCTTTTTGTAGCCACAGTTGGGGTTCGGCCTTCTCTCTCTGTTGCATGTATAAGAAACTAGTAACATTTTATAAAACTTGAAAGCTTAACGGTTTAAGTGTTATTTTTAGGATTGTTCCTATACAATACGTTTACGATTTAAGACATTAGTTTTGCAATAGATATTTTAAATGACAAGGATGGCAACCAACTATTCAACACTGACAAGTAAACATAAAAAGAGATAGGTACCCCCTTTTATACATTTTCAAACATCCGGACTTAGGATTTATAAAAATGAAAAAAAAACCTCAGGAAATACCAACACTCTTGCTGATGTCTGCGGTTCGCCAAATCAATCTCCCATTATAAATATCATTGTTTATTCCCTGCTTGTTGTTGTTGTGAGTTGCTGTTTTATGAGTGATATTATATCCTTTCACCTGTGCATACCTAGAATAATAAAACAAATTGAGATATTCAAAATGTAGATAAATTACATAAGTATTTATGTATTAGTACATAGACACCACTAGGTGTAAGAAGTATATATTTTTTAAGAAAATAATTGCAATAGTGTACTTGTATCTTTTTTTATTCACTTCCACATTTTATTTAAAATTCAATAACTGTTAGGTATAATTAAAGGTTCAACTTTAAGTAGTCAAGCCCCAAGAGGCCAAGAGGATGAATTATTATACTTACTTTTTATCATAATTTTGTGGATTTGGAACACTGTCCCAAGTTATTGAGTGTAGTACACAGTGTGGAGAGGTTCTCATAGCTGATAGAAATGCACATATGCCCTTCCACGTCTCAGTATTCCTTGAGGCAATACGATATACATCCAGAAAGTCCAAGAGAGTTTCAAGTTGCGCTGGTCCGCTGGTGCCGGTGTAAATGTCATTTTAGAAGTCATCTCTCAAAACCCGAATGTGTCAACACTATAATTATGTTCTCGTGAACCCAAAAGGGAACTGTTATAATCGTAATATTGGACCTAACGTACAATTTGTACTATGCATTTCACTTTTGTTGATATTATTTATCGTGTAGGTTATTTACAACAGCTCGAAAATACATCACAATTATCACAGCTAAAAAGTAAAAGTGTGCTTGTATAGTTCTAACACTTCAAATTTGTTATCTCTTTTACGTTGATTTGAGAAAGTAACATAAAAACTAAAAACAAACTGATTTTAAGCAAGATTTAGTATTGTTTATTATGAATTTTGGATGACCATAACCTAGACACGTCTTTTTTCCTTATTGGCACTTAGTGTTTTTTGTATTTGTCACGATACAGATGAAATATCGAAATCATGCTTGTTAAGTGACTTTTCAGAAATAATATACAAAAACTAAAGTAAACATACGTTTTTCTTTATTTATATTGTGTTTATAATTGATAATTCGATAGATATATTACAATTAAAAGAAAAAATCAAAAACCGATAAAACCGTTTTGGTTAGGACATCACTAAGGTTTCAAATCATTCGATCCGACCCTCAGCCGACCTAAGTCTATGACTTCCGATCGAGATGTATCGATCCGATTGTTTTTCGTGGTGAGCTACAATTCGATTAATCGGACAGCTGTCGGTCGGACCCGATCGATCGGAGCTTGTTTTCGTAGTTGACCTGCTGGTCCGTCAAGAAGAATGAAGCGACGGAAATTGATCTAAATACTTAAATAGTGAGTCAGATGTGGATTAGACCTACTGGGAATAGATACCACGATAAAAAAAATGCGCCGATTTCTCTACCTCATGGTGGTGTGGAAACGAGTATTTCTGCCGAAACGTGTATTGAATTACACTTTACGGCACTCCTACGCCGAAACTATTGATTTTAGGAAAGAAAAGGTAAAGACATAAATTGTAGGAAATTTTCTCTACTTTTATTTTGAATAAATATGTTTTTCCTGTAAAATGCTCCAGAAAGGAGTTATTATCTAAACACTGATGTTGGGCGCCATTTTTTCAATATGGCGGCGCGAGCGGCAGCCATACGAGGTGGCAAAGTTGAAATTTGGCAAGAGCATACCAAAATCTATAAAATTGCCAAATTTCAAAACTCCCGGAAAACTTTCCAGGTAAAAATACTAAATGATTGTACTATTAAGACATTAGTAATAAAGTAATTGAATATTTTTGTGTTTTGTTATAAATAAATTGTTGTGAGTTATGGTCAAAATTAATTAAATTGATAAATTAAATATTTCTCATTATATTTTATTTCTCATACTTAGTTAGTTTTATACATAAAATGTTTACAACTTTTCTGACATAAAAACTCTTTACTAAGATTTAAAAAGGTACCGTTCGTTTTAGACGGAGCATTTTGAAACTTGCGTTTTACAATACATTACCGCACAAGTACGTAATAAGATACATTACGATACAGGAATTGGTGCAATAAGAGACCCTTTACGAGCAAATATGTGATAAATAATAATAAGTTTACCACGTTTGCCTCTTATTTGCATTGCATAGTTTTTTTAGTAGATTACAATAAAATACAAACAGTATTCCCATTTTTCGGTTTAAAAAAAATGTTCTTTGTCCTGGGGCAAAATGGCGTCGGACGATCGCGACACAGAAATGGCGGAGTACCATTCGTATATTTTATTTTTTCAGGCCAAATGAAAAGGGACGGCCCATTTTCCATGGGCATTTGCCCCACAGCAAAAGTGCAGGAGACTCGACCAAAATTGGATCATTGTATAGGATTTTAAAATTATATTGAGGAACTGTTAATGTTTTTATTCTGCATAGCGGGGTTTAAAAGATATCAACTAAAACGTTGAGAAAAAAACGCGATGTGTGAGTTTCGAACGAATCGAGCATATTTTACATTCTTGTTGGAGTCGAGTTTCGAACGAATCGGACGTTGTGTCAATTTTGTTCACTTTTTTTTTATTTTGGGGTCGCACGCCTTTTGTGTTTTCACGTATTACGTATTTCAATATTTTCAAGTTTTACTAAAAACCGTCAAAGAAGTACGTTCACGAACATGAAATAGTAATTTGTAATAACCCACCTAATAATTATATTGCACATAGCCACTCGAAAATACACAAGTTAAAGAAAATAATACAATGAGACGACATGTTTTTTTCACGTTGGCGCCAAAACTAGAATGTCGCAATCCGGGTAAAATGACACAAGCACGTTCACTTTACGTAAACGTAAACAGAAGAAAAAAAGAGAAAAAACATGGCTGGCTTTAGATACAGTCATTAAAGTGCTTTTAATCACACCAATTTGCAATCCCCGCTTGGCACGTTAGTTTTGAATGTACAGTTTACATTATTTAATTAAATGTTAATTTACTTAAATAACTTTTTTAGGTCTCCGGGGCTAATTAAGTACCTAAACTTGAAACGACGTGGGGCAAAAATGAGCCGTCTCCTTTATTTCTATTGTAATAGTGGTAAATTTCGCGTAATTGAAATTCCGAACAGGCTAGTACCAACATTATAACGTGTTAAAACGTACCTATACATGTCACAATCCGTCTTCCAATAGAGAGCTTTGCTTACGCAACTATGCTTTGCGTAAAGCACGTGAAGGGCTAATGGTGCTACGGTAATTAAGAATAACGTAGTAATATAATGAAGAAAGAAATAAGTCCAGTAGTTTTGAAGGTTACTCCTTACAAACAATGTGATCTTTCTTGTTTATAAAATTGTTGGTTTAAAATTATAAATAATACTAGCAAGCTGTTGCCTGTGAATATCAACACTGGGTAGTTAAGTTATACGTAACATTAGCTATCTGGAAATTAAAATCATGTTAAGAATCCTTTCCTAAATCGAGATTGTTTGAAAAGTGTTTTCTGACAGGTGACGTTTATACTTTTACAGATGTTTTCTATTTACATGTATAATGTTATCACTATAGTGGGCGGGTGGGCTTCAAGTTTTACTTATTTTTGATGACATGGGGTTCGGTGTGTCTAGATGGTAATTACTTCAGCAATACTTTTTTAGGGTTCCGTAAAACGTAAAAACGGAACCCTTATAGATTCGTCATGTCTGTCTGTCTGTCCATCCGTATGTCACAGCCACTTTTTGCCGAAACTATGAGATCTACACTGTTGAAACTTGGTAAGTAGATGTATTCTGTAAACCGCATTAAGATTTGAACAAAAAAATTAAAAAAAAGAAAAATTAGGGTTGCCCCCCATACTGAGAATTGAAACTCAATAAAAAAATTTTCATCAGACCTACACGTGTATCGATAGGTCTTCAAAAATGATGTTGAGGTTTTAAAAATCATTTTCGTCTACACTGAATAATTTGCGCGAGATACACTTCCCAAGTGGTAAAATGTGTGTGTCCCCCCCTCTAACTTCTAAAGAGAATGAAAAATCTAAAAAATATATATGATGTAAATTACCATGTAAACTACCAACGAAAATTAGTTTGAACTCGATCTGAGTAGTTTTTTTTTAGTACGTCATAAATACACTATTATTGAAATTTCGATCAAAGTTACAACGAACTACAAGAACTATATGTACTATGTATATTATGTTACTTGCTGCAATGGAACCCTTCATGGGCGAGTCCAACTCGCACTTGGCCACTTTATTTTATTTTTTACACAGATGGAAACCGACACAACCACACATTGTCTATACTTGAAAACGAAACGTATTTTCGGGTAAATAGATTGGTAAATAATCTACATGTTTGTGCTTTTAAAAAACTACAAAATATTATGTACAATGATTACAAATGCTAATACCTACCTAGTTTAAATATATGTAAACCAATAACAACAACATTAAGTGAAACAACCATTAGGTAATTTGATTTCTGGTATTTTGAACTGAGGTGTTTGTTTGTTTGGCGGTTGTTAAATAGAAAAATATTACTTACATATTTATGTAAATTTCATTATTATTAAATATTTCTCTACCTAATAATTATTAGTTCTAGCATCCACATACAATGTTACCTGAATTATCCAAAAATAAATGCAGAGTACAGGTTAATCAGAAACCTAGTATACATATTTATCTAAACTCATCAATATCAGTCCACCCGTTCTTTCTTTCAACATCTTTCGTTCTTTGTTCTCAATTTAGATACTATGTAAAAATAGAAACTTAATAATTTTACCCACACGCGCATTCATCAGTAACTATTACAGTATCTGTGATTTATCGTAATGTTACGTGTACTTACTGTACTTAGTTATATTAAGACCTAAGGTGAGCTTAGCTCGTATCTTTCTATTAGCGCTAAAGCGGCGGAAGAAGAGTGACGTGGGGATGAAATCTATTCCTTTTTTTCGGAATGAAAACTACTTTTGGCGGTGCGCCAGGTTTTTTTCGGGAGCTGTAAGTGAAGTTGATCTGTTGCGATCCAAGATGAAAGGCTCCATCGGGTAAACTAGGGACCGCCAAGGGTACCCGAATGAAAAAGATACAGCTGCTCTTCACTGCAGTGTCGCTGTGTTATTTTGATTTATATTTAATTTTACAAAGTTTGATTAATGTCTTTTTTCTATTTATCTTACTAACATGGTCATGCTATTTAGTATTACAAAATATATCAAAGTTGCGGTTACATATTATATTATTACAGAATAAATAAATAAAACTCCTAATAAAGTGTTCACTTCTACTGTGCGGTCTAAGTGCACACATTTTTTTAAAGCAATAGACTGATGCCCTTTTTATATATGATATCGTAAAACACGCATTTATTTAATTATAAAACACGACTACATATTAAATAAATAAATGACTAAATCTTGTGATTCAGTCATATTTAGTTTTCATTTCTTTCATTCGACTGTTTTTCAATAAATGGTTTATTGTGTGTATATAGACAATAAAAAACAAATTGATGTATTTTTTTAAAAACATCTATGATTAATCTGAATGTTTTCATATACTGGATTTCGGGGAACGATGACCTTGAGTGATCGTAGCTTCTATCTTACTCGCAGCGACGCGGCGTATTGGAGAGGGGAAGGGCGACGCGCGGGTGAAATTTGATTTTTTCCTGGCACTAGGCCCGCTCTTAATCAGCTTTCTGAATGTATGAATGTTCAACCAGGACGGATTTCGGGAGCGGATACTAGGGGATTGTAAAAATGAATCAAGTATCCAATACAGTACACTATACACCATTTTAGTCGCTATGCACAGGGCTACATAGAAAACGAGTACTGAACTGAAACTGAGCGAAAACGATCACGTCTTCATAATTTTGAACAACGTTGACTAGGTCTAAGTAAGTTACGGCTGATCTAGTCGGGAGAACGGCGACTGCCGATCCGGAGCCCCAGGTTCAAATCCCTCGCGCATCACTGTCTTTTCATGTGCGTGGCATTACGCAACTTAAAACTGTGAAGGAAAACATCGTGAGGAATCATTTAAAGTATGTATTTAAAATCTTTCGAGGTCAATGTGTCATCCTTTGGTTTGAATGTCAATCCCACGAAGTCACAAGGGGGCGTCCATAAATTACGTGGTCTGTTTTTTAATTTTCTGTCCCTCCCTTCCCCTCTGATGAGATGTCGTGAGATTTTATTCAACCCCCTCCCCCATCGCCCAATCTCACGTGAGATTTTTTAAGATGTGGGTTTCTGACGTAAACACGGTATAGTGTTTTTAGCACGGTCGGGGCAGACATTGAAATAGAAAAAATTCCGGGGAGCGATTTTTTTTTATGAAACGTCGGGGAGGGTTGTTGGAAGTATAAATCTCGATTTTCTAACTAATCTCGGTAGAGGGTTCGCCGCCATCTTGTTTTAAAGTTTTTGTGAAATACCTCGTTCATTTTCAACTTTAGAGCAAAATTGATGGTCACCAAAATTGTTGGAAATTTAATTTCTCACAAGTTTGCTTCATATAGTTTTTACGCTAGGATCAATATTTGCAGAGTTATACTATCAAGTTTATCAAAAAAAATCGTAATGGGTGGAATTTTATTTTCTTCAACTTCGGTTCATTATTTCCAACAACTTTGGTGACTATCATTTTTGTTCTTAAGTTGAAAATGAACGAGTTATTTCACAAAAACTTTAAAACAAGATGGTGTCGAACCCTCTACCGGGATTAGTTAGAAAATCGAAATTTATACTTCCAACAAACCTCCCCGACGTTTCATAAAAAAAATCGCTCCCCGGATTTTTTTCTATTTCAGGCTAGTTTTATGTCTACCTCGACTGTACTTATTTATTCTTTGTGTTCTATTTGAGTACTTATTCATTTATTTTTTTGTTTCGCGACCCACAAAATGGTTTTCAAAGTTTGAACATATGAAACAAATAAAAATACTACATAATTAGTTTATTTTGATGCCTGAGAGATATGATAGATATCAATTGCCATTGTCGTTTACATAAAATATGGTTTCGTTGTTGTAATGATTTTTTTTGTGTGACGTCGCGACGCCGACGGCGTAGATCCAGCCCGAGGGGCGTTCGTATTACGATTTCGTTTACCTAAGCATGTACAATCTGGATTAAATGGACCAAAATAGTTTTTTTTTTGTTTCAAGGAAAATAAATTGCGTGATATTTGCCGAGACCCCCCCTCCCTCCAACGTAAGATTAGATGAGATTTGACTCGACCCCCTCCCCCCCTTAAACACCTCACGTAATTTATGGACGTCCCCCAAGTCATAGGAATAGGTAGTTCGAAATGGATCTCGAGAATTGACTGGAAACTGATTCCTAATGTAACTTTTCATGGTGTCACAATTCCGTTTACCGAATCACCGAATCAGTCATATAAATCTTGGTGTAACATTTGATCAAACTTTATCTTGGGATAATTATGTCAAAGCAATCAGTGCTAAGCTATATGCGTCAGGGGATCCCTAAGACACCTTCGAAACTTTTTACCTACTGCCACTAAGATTGCACTCGCTCAGTCTCTACTTCTGCCTTTCCTGGACTATGCTGATGTCAGTTTCCTTGATCTTAGAGAAGACCAGCTAGATAAACATGAGCGCCTTCAAAATTACTGTATTCGATTCATATTTGGTTTACGCAAATATGATCACGTTTCTCATTTTCGCGTCAAGGTCAAGTGGTTGCCCATTCATCTACGTCATAATGCTCACATTCTTTATCTTCTATACAATATTCTCTTTAATCGTTGTACCCCGCAGTACCTAAAAGAATGGTTCTGGCAGGACTGCCATGCTCGGCCGCTAAGATCTAACTTAACCCTGAAGGCACCATCTGCACGTTCCGAAACTTATTATGGCAAATCCTTTGCCTTTCAGGCAGTCATATTGTGGAACAAGTTGCCTGTTGCTATTAGAAAATCGCCATCGCTCGATTCTTTTAAAACTCACGTTAAAGATCATTATTTCTATCTATCCATCCCAAAGGTGCTAACAGTAGTGGTTAGTTTGGGGGTAGTTAGTGCAGGCGCGGTCCCAGCGTCAAATTTTGGAGGGGGTCACCAGTACAGAGCCTCAGATTTTGGGGGGGTCACGAGTAGAAATACAATAAATCGAGTAAAGAAGAGTACTAGTAGTAGTGTCCCATTTTAATGTAACGTATACGATTTGGGGGGGGGGTCATGTCCCCTGTGACCCCCCCCCCTTCGGACCGCGCATGAGTTAGTGTTGTGTGAGGAATGTCCAACCACAACAATCCTACTAATATTATAAACTAGCAGCGCCCCGTGGTTTTACCCGCGTAGCTCCCGTTGTTCCCGTTATTTTTTCGGGATAAAAAGTAGCCTATGTGTTAAACTAGGGTGTCAGCTAACTCCATACCAAATTTTATTTAAATCTTCAACCGTTTAGACGTAAGGAAGTAACAAATTTTCGCCTTTATAGTATTAGTATGATATTAATGTATGGATGTTTGAATATTTGGATGTTTGTTGCTCAATCGCGTCGTGTTGAAATTTGGAACATAGATTATAGTCTGGAAGAACACAGAGGCTACTTTTTATCCCGAAAAAATTAAGGGAACGGGAACTACGCGGGTAAGCTCGCGGGGCGCTGCTAGTACACATTTTATAATGGCGTCATATAGCAGCTAGTGGTTTTTACACAACCATTGAACTAGAGACGAACCTCTTAGCATTCCATGGATTCACCGTGCGGGTGCCGGGTCCATCGTGTGACAGAGAGAGAAATCTCGAGTAGACCCCATGACTTGTGACTCGGGCGTAGGTTTAAAAGGGGCCCCTTAGTGACGTACGTCAACACTCATCTTCACTACTCATATTTCTCTCCCTGCCCAGCCAAATCCGATATGATCCTACTAGTGCAGCTTTAGATACTCTCTTTAGATTAGATATTATCTTGAGAAAATAACGTAATTAATTCGATTCCACAGCTTCCAATGAGTAATTTCACTGTTTGATTACCAAACACGCCGTGCCTGATTATTCAATCAATGGCCAGCAATAATCCATTGGTAAACTTCAGAAATTGATATTTGCGTACTACAAATGAAAATGCTTAAATATTTCAAACAGCGTTCTAAAATAGAGATCTATTTCTGTATTTTCTTACTTCATTTGATTGTTTGTTTTGCTGAAATCCCTCTCCTTTTTTCTTGACTGTGTAATATATGTACATGATGTACATGACATACATGAATCTTAGATGACCATGTACAGTGAATGAGTAACAAAATCTTTTCTATTGGTTGCTGGATATTTTTGTGGGAGTGATTTTGTGAAAATGGGCAGAAATTTGTTACAGAAAAACGGCGAAGCATGCGCTATTTGATTTTACCGACTTTTTTATTTGTCAGAAGATAAAATAAATTAAAGGTTTTCTTAACTGTCAAAGTTAAAAAATGGCTGCTTGCCAGTCTATAATACAAATACATCTATCTGTGTCATAATTCATAATATATCATGATTAGACACATACCGTCTTGTATATATATTCTATTTATATATACATTTTGTGGAATAATTGTACAATGGAATTGTTATGTCGTTGTTACAACTGATTTATCACAAATTGAAGGGAAATAAAATTTAAGGTTTAGATACAGAAAAACCATATAAGCTAAACTAGAAATGTAAGACTATTGTTTATTAAGACTTAGACCTTCAACACATAAAATTAAATAGGTATTTAAGAAAATAAACATCCATTTTTTTATACAGTTAACAGATGTGCCTATAACCTAGTGTTGGAAATTAGAAGTTTCAACACTAGAGAAACCTTTTCATTCACTTTTTTTTCATCATTATTTTTAATTTGTTTTTCAAACAGTAATTTATGTACATCAATTATTAAAAATTTGATACTTGAAAGGAGACGGCCCATTTTCCATGGGCATTTGCCCCACAGAAAAAGTGCAAGAGACTTGACCAAAATTGGATCATTGTATAGGATTTTTAATATATATTGAGGAACCGTTTATGTTTTTATCCTGCATAGCGGGGCTTAAAAGATATCAACTAAAACATTGAAAAAAAATAACGCTGCAAGTAGGTAATCAAAAACGTGATTATGTACTTACTTCTAAAAGAAGGTAGTAAATTCATTACTATGCGACGTACTGTGCTCAGAATAATGTCGACACAACACAGAGAAGGGCCGGAGATTCGGCCAAACCACAAAAAAATTACAAAACCTTTGGATAAATAAAGAAATTCCATGTGTTGTGTGAGTTTCGAACGAGTTTTTACTGTACGTAAACTTCAACTGAACTAAAAAACTAAATTGAGTAAAACATGACTGACTTTGACTATAGCATAGACTATAGTCTGTACACATACAGATAGGTACTAATGAAAGGAGTATTGAAACGGTGAATACTCAGTATTCACCGTAGTACTTATTTATTGAGTACTGACCACTGACCCACAGACAAAACACGAACTAAACCTTAACAGGCTTATTTAAATTCACATAAACTTCGCTATCGTGTTTTAACGCCGTACAACGCCATCTAGTTTGGTTTTATGGAACTACAGTACCTTAATACAAAATTACTTATTCATAGTCATTAAGGTACTTTTTAATCACCAATTTGCAATCCCCGCTTGGCAGGTTAGTATTGAATGTACAGTTTGAATTATTTAATTATATGTTATTTTAATTAAATAACTTGTTTAGGTCTCCGGGGCTAATTAAGTACCTAAACTTGAAACGACTTGGGGCAGAAATGAGCCGTCTCCTTTAACACAAAGTAATTAATAGTGCCAATAATCTTCACAGGCAACCTGCACCACTTGTAATGTAATGTGCAGTGTTTCTCTGGGATATAATATTTTAAAGATGCTGAACTAGTAAGCTAAACCAGGGGTTGGCAACCTTTTGGGAGTTGAAAAAAGTAGATAAAAGCGAGCCACATTTCTAAAACTTTCTAATTAATTTCCACCCTCACCCAGCTCTCGTACTGTTACCTTGAAAAAGAAACTGATTGCAATAAGTAGTGAATTAATAAGTTTGTATTATATATATCACGATTTGGTAGGCTTCATCAGGTATTTTGAATCGTCCATACCACAGTACCTAAAGATGAAAGCCTTTAGTCAGTTTGTCACTCCTGCAATGACACTCATTGTGCAACTGGTTCACAAGTTTAAAAACTCTGTGAATTGTGAACAGATTCACGTTATGAGTATCTCAATGGAATTAGAAAGTTGAAGTAGCAAAGACCCGGCCATACTGCCAGAAGAACCAATAACCATTGGGTAGATAGGTTTTGAATGGAGACAGTGTCTAGGCAAACTGTGTGAGACACCCTGCAGTCAGGTGGAGTAATGATTAGTGTAGTGGCGGTGAAAATAGTGTATCACAGGAATTGCAGACTGTAATGGCATAAATTGGGAGGATCTAAGTCCAGCAACAGACGATGAAGGGCTGATAATGCAAATAGTTGAACTTACTATCGGAAAGTCCAAGTTGGTTCCTGCAGCATTAGCCCAACACACTGCATTGTTTGAACATATTAAACCTTTTCAATCAAGATATTCAAGATTGCATTCAGCAGGTCTACTACGAAAACAAACTCAGAATGTTCGGATCCGACCGACAGCTGAATCGGATCTGTAGCCTACCACGAAAAACACTCGGATCGATACATCTCGGTCGGAAGTTATAGACTTAGGTCAGATTGAACGAAACGGCCGATTAAACAACCAACCGATTGTCTATCGAGGTAGGAAATATCCATAAGTTCGGCCGATATATCGTTAATCGGACTTCGTAGTAGACCTGCAGGGGCTTCATTAGTTATGATCAATAAGCTAAACACATGGATTTGACGGTATCACTTGATCCTAAGAGTAATAGATATATCGGAGCCTGTTACTGTACTGCTTATATCTTATACTGTACTGAATATAGCCACTGTTACAGTTGAAACACATAGAGTTTCAAAAGATTTGGTAATAGATGGATTATTTTGGAATAAACATGCAAATTCCAATATTTACATTATCTCATATGATGTAGATTAAAATAACGGTTGATACAGTTAACAACCCAGAAACCATCACACTAACACAACTGATTCATACCTAATACAGCATTACATATTAAATTTTTTCATACCCACAACACCATTAGATAACTTAGTTGTAAGTAACTTACCCTTGTTCTTCTAGGCTGTCCTCCAGTTCGGCGCATTTCACTTCAATCTTCCTTTTCCTCTCATGGTCTAATATTTCTTGATTTGGCTGCTTGTTAGACGCTGAGTCCAACTTTGCTATCTCTTCCTCAGTACGATAGTTCACATTATCTTTGGTTTTTCGTACGGAAGCCCAATTTCTTTGCACGTACCCATTGGTACCAGAGCCTCTTGGCGTCGTCAATCCAATACCATTATACATTTTGCTGCTATTTACCTAAAATTAAAATAATTACCAATGCTGTTGGTTAAATTGCAATTTGATACCGATACAATAGAGAAGTTTCATGTTACTTTATGTGAGACATGAAATATTGCTTCAACGATATACAATACAATGATTGTAGACAACGAACCGTTTGTGAATTTAACTGTATCCTCTAAATGTGATATTTTTCACAAAACACACGACACAGACACGTCCATCTTGGTCTTTTCAATTTTTTAATTCTTTTCTTCGACCCGGTCGTCGCCACAGACTGCCTAACGCCCTGAAGATAGCAATATAACAATAGAAGATCCGTGTCTATGGAAATAAAGATGGAGATTCACCAACGAACCCTTCGTTTTTTTTTTACCGTGTACAGTCAATTTAATTTTTTATCTGTAGCATCGCAAATGAAACAAAAATTGTCTTTAGAAATGCATTATTTGGGTGTAGATGCGAGGTTATGTTTTTGTTTTCTTGCTTGTGAATCTCTCCAAATAAAACAAGATGCTAGATAAAATATTGTACAACACTGTTCTTTGCCAGACTTTTTCACCCTGTGGAAAATATTTGGTTGCCGGCAACATATATGGCCAAATCGCTTTATTTGAGTAAGTTGTTCTGTTATTAATTATATAGATTTGTGGCTTATCAGTATTTGTAGCTCTTGCGGTGATATCAAAATTTGAATATTATGTTTTGAAATATTGATAATGTTGAAATTACAGCCTCGACCGAATTCTGAACCCGGTTGTAGAACTGTTAACAAGTGACTTCAACAAACCCAAACTAATCCATAAACTGGAGTCAGGCGCGCAAGTATGCAGTTTAGCTTGCTCGGACAGATTCTTGATTGTCGGTTCAGTGGACTCCATCGCAGGTTGGGAGTGGAAGGCATTCCTGACATCTAAACCAAGCAAACCGTCATGGATCATCAAAATTCCATCACAATCCTCCGTCGAACATTGCGACGTGAACAGTTTATGGTTGTCAGAAGACCAAGAAAAATTGTTTGCTGGTTGCGGCGACAATAACGTCTATGTTTTTAATATAGAAGAAGGGAACCTCCTGTCTACTTATGCAGGACATGAAGATTATATACACTCCGTTCATGGCAAGTAAGTATTTTGATCTATATATTTTATTTTATTTAAAGGGACCAAAATGCTTTGTTGCCCGTAGGGTATGAAGCTAGTTTGTTCCCTATTTGACTAATATGGTCAAATCGAGCCCTCTGTAGAACCTTTTTGCATGCCTTAGCAGCCTTATTAAACGCTTTCTTCTTCTGGTGTGTGTCCTTTGTCTTACGTTACCTAAGCCAGGTAAGCTCCATGCTTAAATGCTTCAGCATTATTACACTGACGACCAAACCAAGGGCGAGCTTTGATGGATACTGGAACGTCAGAATATGGTATCAAATATTCCATAGCCATTTGGATCACTTCAGTCACAGCATCCGCGCAAGTTGAAGGATCACCAGAAGAAAAGCACAATGACTGTCATGGGTAAGATGCAAAAATATAACGCATCTCATCCCAATCTGCTAACTTGTATCGCCACAACTGCCGGTTGCCTCTAGGGCTTGGATCGGGCGGATGGTACATTGATACTGACTGCTCCAGGCAGTGGTTAGAGCTGCCTAACGGCGAAGATACCGCCACAAAATATCAGTCTTGATCAGTTGTCAGCAGAAGGTCTAAACAATAAGAAGTATGCGACTCAACGTCTGGTACCCGTGTGGCCCCTTGGACCAGCTGGGTCAGCTCTAACAATAATGCTAGCTTTCTCGTTTCGACTGAATTTATTTTTATAAGATAAGATAAGAAAATTCTTTATTTAAAAGCTACACATGCATACAAAAAAACAAAACCACAAAAGAAACTTAAAAATAACTTATGCTAGACATTTTAATTGGCGGCCTTATCACTTAGATAATATATCTTATAGTTATCATTAAAATGACTAGCATTTTAGCGAGTAATTTAAAGAGTATGTTTTATTTATATTCCGCCTTTTAAATTTGAGCATATTAATCATAAAAATTATGTCACTTACAATTTATAAATTATAGATAACTAGCAGCGCCCCGCGGTGTTACCCGCGTAGTTCTCGTTCCCGTTGTTCCCGTTGTTTTTTCGGGATAAAAAGTTGCGGAATCCTACTCCTACTAATATTATAAATGTCAATGTATGGATATTTGGATGTTTGTTGCTCAATCACATTCTAACGTATGAACGGATCGGGCTGAAATTTGGAACAGAGATAGATTATAGTCAGGAAGAACACATAGGCTACTTTTTATCCCTGAAAAACAACAGGAACGGGAACTTCGCAGGTAACACCATGGGGCGCTGCTAGTAATAAAATAAGACCAAAAAATAGCGTCAAATAAAAACTAATCAGCTGTAAAGACGCCTTGTAAATTAGATGCAGCTGTAAAAAGGCTTTGTTCTGACAAAATACAAATTATCAAAATAATTCAGTATAATAAATCAATAGATGTGCCCTGAGCACCTTGAAATTGGTAATAAACTGCGTCTCTGTATCGTAAGTGGTTTACAAACAACCAATCTACTTGACCCCTATAATCGCTAGCGGCGAGATTTGCTGTGGTACTACTATTTTGGTTGTTGACAACGAATAATAATAGGTAAAAACGTCCGGCGTCCACCGCGTCCTGCAACCGACAAGAACGGAAAGTGTGAACTCACTCTTCCCAACGTTGACATAATTGCGTGCGCCCTGAAGTTTGGGAGGGCCCATCTTCTAGAGGTTTTCTTCTTCTTCTTGAGGTTCTACGATCTATTGTCGTCGTTTAATTAGTCTTTAAGGACACATAGTAGGTTACTTTTTATACCGAAAAAAAAACGGGAACAACGAAAAACTTGGGTAAAACCACTGTTGAAAACCACACATAAATACCAAATTTTGTACAATATCGGAAACAAACATCATGATACTTAATTTTTATTTTTAAGATGGTCGAATTTCGACGACAGGGCTACCGCTAGTTACTACCATTGCTCATTGCCCAACAATGACCCAATAAAAAGGCTAGGTTCGAAGGACAATGGTTCCAGAGAAATTACAGAGCTTAGAGATATAGTATCTTAGATCTCTGGGTGACGAGCGCAGTGCAGTGCTAGGTAAGGATTTGGACTCTTCATGTCCCAATAGCTGCGTGTCACTGTACTGTCATCTGGCAGGTATGTTGCTTACCATCAGGCACATGTCCTGCTCATCTGGTCTCTCTTTATTTAAAAAAAAAAAGGTGCAGGATAGGCACCACCTAACTAACTAAACTTACCCTTGCTCATTGCGCCCGGGTGGCCGGCGCTGCTGCGGAGCCGCGCGGCGACCGCGCGAACCGCCCTGCACCGCTCCCACAACACTCTGGTGGCAGCCGTCAGAGACTGGGACAACAGCCCACTTCACCATACGTGGAGGGCGTATCATGCGCCTATTACCTAACTTTTAACATTTATTATATAATTTGATTGACATTTACATTTATTAATTGTAATTATTTAATTTATATTTTTATTCACTTTAATTTTTCAATTCAATTTAAATTCATATTTTCATTTTTCATTAATGTTTCATTTAATTTAATGTTATATGGATTTTTTAATCTGGAATAAATTACTTTCATTTCATTTTATTGTCTTTTCAGAGAAAACCATCTGGTGTCAGCGAGCGAGGATGGCCGTGTGTTGATCTGGGACACACGGACCAACAAGTCGCACAACAAGCTGGAGCCGCACGCCAACAGCAGAGTGAGCCGTCCGGACATCGGCAAATGGGTGGCCTCCGCTTCTATCGGAGACGATTGGATTGTAAGTCATTTCTAGACACCATAACCCACACACATAACAGAAGCAACATGCCTGCCACATAACAGAACAGTGACACGCAGCTATTAGAACATGAAGAGTCCAAATCATTACCTAGCACTGCACTGCGCTCGTCACCCAGAGATCTAAAATACCTATGTATATCTCTAAGCCCTGTAATTTCTCTGGAAACATTGCCCTTCAAATCGGAACACAGTAATGTTGCAAACATTACTGCTTGTTGGTAGAATAACTGGCAAAGGTGTGGTACTTCCCCAGACGGACTCTGCTAAGGGGAGCTGTCCTCCCCCTCTGCTCTATACCACTACAAAATATAAAATATAAGCTATTCCAGTAATCGAACTGTGTTCCAAATATCAAACCGATCCGTTCAGACGTGAGCGAGCAACAAACATGTATATAATATATGCATGATGACGAAAAAACGAATTACTCCATCGATTAGATTGTTAGAAAACACACTATTATTTCAAAAATTACGTGTACACAGACATATTGAACTCGTACAAATCTTTTTTCTTTTGTTCCACAAACAAAAAAATTACGAAAATACAGAGCTTAGAAGATTCGATTGACCTAACTACATTGTACGATTTTACGAAGACGTGACGTCACAAACTCCGGAACGTTGACAATCTTATATCTTTGTTAATTAAAAAAAAATTGGCAGTCATAGGAACTGCCGATAGAAGTGAAAACTTATAACTCAGAATTTGATAGCTTACTAAAGGTGCGCTTACACGAGGGCAATAATTGCTCGGCGACTTGAATGGACCCATCTGGAGCAATTAAACGCAATTTCAATGAATTGCGGCAATTATTTCGGCGATATTGCTTCTAATTGCTCCAGATATTTCATATTGCTCAATATCGCCGATACGAATTGACGAATATCCAATGGGCTTGGAAATTCCTAGCAATTTTTGTATGTATCTCATTCGCACTTGTTTGTTTTGCGGCTTGCCGTCTTGCTTCCGCGGGGAGAGCGAGAGGTCGGGTGGCGCTACAAGCCGCCGCAAGAACAATGTCGTCCATAGCGAGCGAATACTGAAATGCTCGTGTAGGACAGTATTGCCTAGTTGATAAAGTTGCGCCATATCGCTCAATATTGTATTGCGCAGTATTGATGCTTGTTGCCGTTGCCGTAAATTGCTTGATGTTGTCGTGACGTCATAATTGACGAGTATTAACTGGAATTGAGCAATTTTAGTTGCCCGTATAAGCGCACCTTTAGGAAACTACGGCGGGTGAAACCGGAGGGCGTGGTCATGAGCATCTAGAAAAGCGTAAGCATGCCAATGGCCATGGTCCCGAGTTTACCCGATGATATCTTATCATTCCTGAGCGTGACGCTCGAATCTCGCCCACGAAAAATCTGTCTGCAGGGTGCCAAAAGAAGTTTTCACTTCAGAAATACGCGTTCCATATTTTTCATATTAGAATGGTGTACCTATATGTGACCCAGTCGTGCAATTATTATAAATGACCAGCAGCGCCCCCGGGTTTACCCGCGTAGTTCCCGTTATTTCCCCGTGATAAAAAGTAGCCTATGTGTTCTTCCAGACTATAATCTAACTGTATTCCAAATTTCAGCCTGATCCGTTTATACGTTACGGCGTGATTGAGCAACAAACATCCAAACACCCAAACATCCATACTTGATGACATTTATAATATTAGTGGGATACTATTTATAGGTTTGCGGCGGCGGGCCGCGTCTAGCATTGTGGCACCTTCGCTCCCTGGACGCGGCCACTGTCTTCGACATCCCCGACCACGGCATCCACGTGTCGTTCTTCCACGACGACTGCATCTTCGCCGCCGGGGCCGCCAAGCACCTCTACCAGCTCAGCTACTCCGGCGAAGTCAGGGTGGAACTCCCGGTCTCCGCCACCACCGTCTACTCCGCTGCCCTCCAAACTAACCCCAAAGTCCTGGCCATAGCCGGATCTAGCCCCGAGATAGATCTGTGCACAACCTTCAATTATAGAGACCAAGTGTTGCACTTTCGGTAAGTTGATGTTCAATGTTATTATTAAGGTTTAGTGTAAGTTTCGTATTAAAATTTAGGTATGTGTATTACTGTGTTTCATTTTAATTTATGTTACCCAAGTTTTACTAGCGGCACGGTCCCAACTTCGTATTGAACACTTAATATAATATAAAAGCCTATTTAGTTCCCATTTTGCCTATTGATGTAGGGCTCTTTGCAGAGTCCGCCTAGGGAAGTACCACACCTTTGCCAAATATTCTGCAGCATAACAGTAGTGTGCAAACATTATTGCGTTCCGGTTTTAAGGGCAATGAGTGCAGATGAATTACTGGGCTAAGAGATAAAACACCTTGTATCTCCGGGTGACGAGCGCAGTGCTAGGTAATGATTTGTACTCTAGCTGCGAGTCACTGTGCTGTTATGGGCAGGCATGTTGTTTACCATCAGGCATATATCCTGGTCGTCTTGTCACTTTATAGACTATACTATAAAAAAAAAAAAAACGAAATAAAGACGATCCCATCTCTCAAGTGTGACAAAATTACATATAAATGCCAAGTTTCGTGAATATCGGTTATGGTTCTTTTTTTCTGAGTCACTTAGAGGGTACCTCGCCTGACAATTCACGCCACTCTCGGGTGACTCGTCCCGCGGAGCAGTATTTAACCGATTTCGCGCCGAGGGCGCACGTCACTTCTTTTCGCGCATTCTTAAAAGTAACTTATACTCCAGCTGTTTATAAAGTTCGCCTCGCACCAGTTAAAGTTACCGATTCGTACCGCACCGCACCACAAGATTATTTCGCAACACACAATTCAAAGGCAGCTGCTGAAGGAAATATAATTGAGGAAGAAGAACTGCCGCTCAATCGCCCGGAGGACGCTGGATTCTTAAGGTAGGACCTTTCTTTTGTGTTTCTGGAGAAAAGGCCAAACCCCAGGGTCTTCCACCCCCTTATTGTTTTTGTTCCTTTAATTTAAATTCCACCCGCTCCGCCGTCACGAAATCTCATAGATATCCAAGAGTACCAGCGCACCGCTGGTGACGAGAATTGTTATAATTAATAATTAATTTTCTTCGCCATTTAATGGTCCTTCGAGCCGGATGCCTTGTTTATCCTGAGATTTCGTGGCTATTTACCCCATTCCTATTAATTTATTTATCTACCGCCTATTTTGTGTGTCTCTCGTTTGAAGTCAAGTTCGTTTTGTAGTGGTAGGGCTCTTGCCAAGCCCGCCTGGGGAAGTACCACAGCTTTGCCTATTATTCTGCCGTCAAGCAGTTACCTACTGTGTTACGGTTTGAAGGGCAAAGTTTCCAGATATACGACTGGGCTAAGAGATATAACACCTAAAATCTCAAAGTGACGAGCAGTGCAGTGTCAAACAGTGATTTAGACTCTTCATGTTCAATCAACTTCGTGACGTTTGACTTTTGAATGTTAAATAATTTAAATAAGCAAATATTATTTATTTAGAGTGACGAGACGGGTAACGACAAATCTGTTCATAAAAGTCAAACGTCACGAAGTTGATTGAACATGAAGAGTCTAAATCACTGTTTGACACTGCACTGCTCGTCACTCTAAATAAATAATATTTGCTTATTTAAATTATTTAACATTCAAAAGTCAAACGTCACGAAGTTGATTGAACATGAAGAGTCTAAATCACTGTTTGACACTGCACTGCTCGTCACTTTGAGATTTTAGGTGTTATATCTCTTAGCCCAGTCGTATATCTGGAAACTTTGCCCTTCAAACCGTAACACAGTAGGTAACTGCTTGACGGCAGAATAATAGGCAAAGCTGTGGTACTTCCCCAGGCGGGCTTGGCAAGAGCCCTACCACTACAAAACGAACTTGACTTCAAACGAGAGACACACAAAATAGGCGGTAGATAAATAAATTAATAGGAATGGGGTAAATAGCCACGAAATCTCAGGATAAACAAGGCATCCGGCTCGAAGGACCATTAAATGGCGAAGAAAAAGCTTGATGAAAAGTTCACTGGGTACAAATATCAGGACACTGGATTTTTGAAGTGAAAACTTCTTTAGGCGCGCCTAGACAAATTTTTCGTGGGATGTAAATTGAATTCTACCGTCACGCTCGGGTATGATAAGAAATCTTCGGGTAAACTCGGGACCTTGGCGATTGGGCGTCTAGAAATGCGTCAGCCAATGGGAAATGCTGAAAGGCGTGGCCTCGCCATCATGGCATGGCCATCTAGAAATGCGTAAGACAATGGGAAATGCTGACGTATTTCTAGATAGCCATGCCATGATGGCGAGGCCACGCCCTCCGGTTACACCCGTGTAGTTTCCAAGGTAAGCTATCAAATTCTGAGTTATAAGTTTTCACTTCTATCGGCAGTTCCTATGACTGCCAATTTTTTTTATACAATAAGATTTATCATTAGATATGAGAACTTGCCCGCGCTTCAGCGATAGCCCTAAGTTCGGTATAAAGGAGGCCAACAGGGACAGTAGGTAGAGGCCAACTAACTGTCATAATGTCTTTTAGAATGAAAACACCTCTAAAACGTTGCGAAAATGTACTCGTAGTTGAAGCTTGAAGCATGGCTGGCGAAATAACTTCTTTAATATCAGTTTACATACATTTCCTATGTACAGTATTATTACAGTAAGTATATTGTCCGTGTATTCAGTGGTACACTGAGTACTGTTTAAATTTACATTTCGTTTATGTAATTCCAGTGGTATGTCCCAAAACGTTCGTTCATGCACTTCAAATAAAGAACACAAACTTCGACCTTCGTTCCCTATCAAGTGATGATCGTTTACATTTGCATCAATTTAGCAATTGACTTATTTCAGATGATAAGAAATATTTCGAAGATACTTTGTAGAACGAGCTAATATTACTACACTATGACTGCGGTGCCTACATATATGTACAATTGGTTCGAAATATCGAGTTAATTTCTTGAAGTAGGTAACCACATTATTGAACAGTAAAATATTTCACCATAGGTAGCGCCAATGTAAAATTTTCGATAAATTTCACAAAATGTAACGCGCCACACTTGATGATTTGAGTACTATTTTGCATCTCGAAAACGCCTAATTTATGTGGCCGACCATTTCGGGAGGCATCTAGCCTGAATTATAAAACTGGCACATTGGTTTCTGAAAACAGGCTGGAAATCATCATCAGAAGTACCTACATCGAAACAAGTGAAGGCGTTAAAGTTTACTTCAAAAAGGCGGGATAATAGGGGTTATAGGCGATTCGTCCTAAAGTTAATTCGTCCCGAAAAAAAGTGTGTGTAGGTCACCAGAAAGACAGGAAAACAATAGAAAGTATTAAAGTATGCTTACAAAAACTCATTTATTTATATTACTTAATTATTGACTGTAAGGTTTTAAAACTTTAAATATATCCGTGTCCCGCTACGGCCGCGGGAATGAACCCCTGACCGCCGTCCCGCTTTCGCACGTAAAACCACTCCGCGTCTACATCAGTCTCGCCCCCACCCTGGACTAAAACTACCACTTCTCCTTTCTCCACTGACAGCGTCCGGTTCACCGCACTGCCCGCGTAATCCGAGCTCACTACAAGTAAGGTGTGTCTGTTCACTGACTTCACTGAGGGTTTTGTTTCGCGCGGATTGTTCACTAAGTGTTTTGTTTCGCGCGGATTGTTCACTAAGTGTCGTGTGTCGCGCGTCTCTGAGGTGTTTTGCTCGTGTAAGTTGTTCACGGACTTGGTTCTGAGGTAGAGGGAGTCGAAGTTCTGTTCGGCGCTGGACGTAGGCCTCCGCCGAGCTCTGGGCCGGGGTTCGGAGCGTGCGCGGCCCCGAAGCTGTTCCTTTTCGGTGTCGGTGAGGTTGCCGCACGGACGCGGGTAGATGTCCGTGCTCGACTCCCAGCAAGGCGTCTTCTTTTGGGGCGATGGCCTGGAATGGAGAGGTTACTAAATTAGTTACAATTAGGGATGAAACGATACCACCTGGGTATCGATACTTTTACTCGATACCGTATCGGTCATGAGGTATCGATACCTACTCGGTATCGCATGAAAAGTATCGATACCTACTTGTATCGGAGCATATTTTCAGTATTTTCGTCGAAATTATAGAAGAAAATAAGAACAGGACGTCTACTCTCTTTCTACGAAAACGTAATTTAGCAATAAACTCGCGATTTTCCAACTCCGATTCTACTTCGATCCATCGTTTTGTCCGTTTAAATCTTCTAGAAATCTAGAATATTAGAGTAGGCTTAGAACATTTAAACGTCAAAGAATGTCGAAACCAAGTAGGACGACAGCAAGAAAGTCGCGAGTTTTTTTTCGAAATTACGTTTTCGTAGAAAGAGAGTAGACGTCCAGGAGTATGCGGTATGGTCATGAGTATTTATTTAAAAAAATACTTTAATTACATTTTGAAACGCACTACGGCATGTATTACATATGTCAGATATTTCAACAAATACACAATTCACAAGGTTTAAAATACTTACTTTGAAATCTTTACAGTAGTAGTTGGAGTATAGTCAGGGTGGGTCTTCAGGTGTTTGTGCAAATTGGAAGTATTACCACAATATTGTACGTCTTTAAAACACTTTTTACATTGGGCTACTTTCTCATTTCTCTTATTAAAATATCGCCACGCCTCAGACCTTGGTGGTCCCATTATCACTGAATTTATGTTGTTTTAACTTTTTACAAATTCAATTCAATCAATCGCAACAAAAACAAACAAACAAGCACACGCACGCACAGCACAGATTTATTAGTGAATGACTTCAACGAACACTATGTTCACCAAGGGCCTGCCTGACACGATAATCACGTGATCAAGCCTGAGCGAAACAGTATAATACCGTTCAAAGTAGGAGAGACAGAGACAAACTGTTGAGTGAAGAGTGACCGGTGACCATGATCACCGAGTACCGATACAAGTACTTACTTTACGATACTACTTGGTACTCAGTTCTAAAGTATCGATGCCAAAAGTACTTGGTATCGAAAGAAAAGTATCGAGTAGTTACTTGTATTTACTCGTATCGTTTCATCCCTAGTTACAATATGTATTTCTTGTTTTAACTTTTACAAGGTGTTAAACTTCAAATATGAACAGTTGACACGTTTGAGACGTGTAGTTTTAGACAGTTTTATAGAAATTAGATACCTACCTAGAATCAAAGTAAAACACGCTTTTTCGGGCTATATTGTCCTAGGATGTCCCCTAAGACTACTACTACGTGTCCGACTACGTGACACCCCCTCAGGTAGGTAACGTAGTTTGGATGCGTTCTCTAAACAAATTGAAGTTATGGTTGGCCTAGTCGGAAGAACGGCGACTGCCGATCCGGAGCGTCCGGGTTCAAAACCCACGCGCGCCACTGTCTTTTCGAAATCATGTGCGTAACGCCGCTAACTTAAAAAAACTGTAAAGGAAAACATCGTAAGAAAACCGGCATGTACCTAGAATCTTTCGGGGTCTCGAGTCGCAACAGTGGGAACATTTAGTGGGCTGCTTATACAAATTGCAGTATTTACCGGGCTGGTAATATGCCGAGCGGCAGACAAGCAGCGTACAGCAGTGGTATTTTGGACACCCCCTCATATAGTTCACATAGCATGTATTCTCTTAGCCAAAGTTACTTACCTAGCTGGTAAAATGCCGAGCGGCAGGCAAGCGGCGTATAGCACGTAGCCCTCCTCCCCGTGCGGAGTTTGCGCGTACACCCAGTGCTGGCTCTTGAACACCGCGTTGACGACGGTGCCCAGCGGCAAGCTCAGCTGCTGTTCGTACTCCTTGTGCGTCTGGTAGAGGGTGCTGGGATACGCTATGACGACCGGGATGTTGCCGGGGCGGTCGATTGATGCCTGGAAATGTTACAAATAAGGTAAAATTGGCGGTCATTGGTAGTGGTAGGACACTTGGCAGAGTCCGCCTGGGGAAGTACCAAACCTTTGCCAGTTATTCTACCACCAAGCAGTAATGTGCAAACATTGCTGCGTTCCGGTTTGAAGGGCAATGTTTCCAGTGAAATTGCAGGGCTCAGAGATATAATATCATTAGACTACCTACAGGCCCGTGAACAAAATTTACGTAGTAAATGAACCACCAGGAGACCTATCTAGGATGATAGAAGGGTATAAAGTAATAAGATTCAGCACTAAGCCGTCACTTGTAAGCTGTCCAACTGAGTATCTACAATCGAAGAAGGGGGGGGGGGGGGGTTGCAACCTTCGATCATTTCTCCTTGTCGCATGATTTTTGTACGGCGTTGCAGAATAATAGATCAGAAGAGGTATTGAAACTATAAAAACGTGATTTTCCCACGATTTACAGATTAAAATTGGGCATTTGATTGTGTACGGCATTGGTTCCATACAGTTTCAATACCTCTCCTAATCAATTATTTCGCAATGCCGTACAAAAATCATGCGACAAGGAGAAATGATCGAGGGTTGCAACCCCCCTGTAATGATTTGCACTCTTCATGTTCCAATATTCTGCGTGTCACTGTGTTGTTATGTGGCAGGCAGGCATGTTGCTTACCATCAGGCACATGTCCTGCTCATCTCGTCGCTCAATATTATAAAAAAAAAAAAATTGGCAGTCATAGGAACTGCCGATAGAAGTGAAAACTTGCTGTTGCCCTGGTACTGGTACCTAGGGGCAAACGCAACTCTTTTATATTTCTGTTGTCCTGGTATCTGGATATAAACGCTGGGCTGTTGGAGGTAGGTAATCGAAACTCTTTACGGTTTCTGTTGCCCTGGTACGTACCTAGCCGTTTTTACCGAGTTTACCCGAAGATTTCATATCCGATCCGATCCATTATCATATCCAAGCGTGACGATTGATGAATCCATTTCACAGCCCACGAAAATTCTGTCTATAGCGCGCCTAAAGAAGTTTTCACTTCAATTAACTACCGATAGAAGTGAAAACTTATAACTTAGAATTTGATAGCTTTCTCTGGAAACTACGCCGGTGAAACCGGAGGGCGTGGCCATGAGCATGGGCATCTAGAAATGATGAAATATATAGACAAGTATTTTGAAGTGAAAACTTCTTTTAGCACGCCACAGACGGATTTTTCGTGGGTTAAGAACTGAATTATATCGTCACGCTCGCGAATGTTAAGAAATCTTCGTGTAAACTGGGGACCATGGTCATCGGCCACCTAGAAATGCGTCCGTGATTTCATTTTTCGTCAGCATTAACATAACTATGAAACGGCTGAACCGATTTTGACGAAACATAGCTAACGACACTCCCGACTAATTCACCTTTCAAACTAAAAATAAAAATCCTATCGAAAGTTACGATGCCACAGACAGATAAATTATATATCAGCGTTGGGTGTAGGTATACGTGGTCCCTGAGTGCAATAGGCTATGTGGTATATACATAATACATACCTATACTAGCTGAATGCTGAATCGTGCGCGCGTTGCTACGCCAACTATCGAAAATTGGTGGTACCTATTAAAATGTTGAACAAATTCGGCTACTTTAGGATCTAATGACGCAACCTTTAAAAGATAGACACGTGCTGACACGCAACGAAAGCTCTCAAAAAGCAATAATTTTTTTTACATGTTTCATTCATGCTCCGCTTTTGTGGATAGTACCGTAATGTTAAATAAGCCTTTCTCGATAAATTAACTATCCAACACAGACAGAATCTTTAAATTCGGACCAGCAGGTCTACTACGAAGTCCGATAAACGATATATCGACGGAACTTATGGACGTTTCCTACCACGAAAGTCGCAACAATCACCACAATCGGTCGGTTGATCGGATCGGCCGTTTTGTGCGATCCGACCCTCATCCAACCTAAGTCTATAACTTCCGACCGTGATGTATCGATCCGAATGTTTTTTTTGAAGTGAAAACTTCTTTAGGCGCGCTATGGACAGAATTTTCGTGGGCTGTGAAATGGATTCATGATCACGTGATCATCACGCTCGGATATGATAAGAAATTTCGGGTAAACTCGGGATGCTAGAGTGAGAAAGATAATGTGGTCAACAAACGTGCCAGACCGAGAAAGATAATTGTTAGAGGAGGACATGGGACAATAGATACTCTCTCTCTCTCGCTGCTCGCTACCGGCAACCAGTGTTGACACCTTAGCGACTTTGTCGCTGAAACTGGCGAATTTTTAAAACCTTTTAGCGGATTTAGACTACGTGTTACTGACAAAGGGGAATATACTAGTGTAGTGAAGAAGGTTGGAGAAGGAAAAACACAAGGTCATTGGGAGTCAGATCATATTTATAAGGAAATTAACTCATTCTCTCATACATAAACAACATGGAAGTCTACCTTCCAATTTCTATACATACAGATAAATATACGCACATTATAGCAGGAACTTTCCCAATTATATTATTAACATTTTATTCAATCATTTGTATTTTCTTTTGAATCTTACATGATAATAATGTTAATTATTGCCTTAAGTTATTCCTTTTCCCTTTTTTCCTTTTAATTTAAATTGTTTAACATTGTAGGTACTTAGACCAGTGCCATTTTATATTCTTACTAGCAGCTATATTTCCGGGATAAAAGTAGCTTATCGTCGGTGGGCTAACAACACCGCGCAAGTCGAATTCTGCTACTTTACAGGAGGGCCAAAAAACTGTTTTATTTTGTGGTTTTAAAAGAAGTTGAGAATCTGTGTTGTTTAATTCAATTTCAATTTAATTCAATTCAATAATTGAATTGAAATTTAATTAAACAACACAGATTCTCAACTTCTTTTAAAACCACAAAATAAAACAGTTTTTTGGCCCTCCTCTAAAGTAGCAGAATTCGACTTGCGCGGTGTTGTTAGCCCACCGACGTTATGTATTCTTCCAGTCTGTTATTCCCTTAATAATTAAATCAAAACCGGCGACTTTGTTTCATAATTATTTGGCGACAAGCTCAAAATCATAGTGGCAACACTGACGGCTACCAACTCCAAAAGACTTTTCTTTGGGCGGGAAAACACGACGGGTGCTTTAAAATTTTCACAATCATCGTCGCTAGCGACAGGGGTGACCCCGTCGAACAGACCAGAAAAAGAAAACTATTGAAGCCAAATCCAAGTGAAAATGTTTCTTACAAACTATTTAGAAAACCCCAGAGACTATTCCCAGAAAATCGTAGTGGAGACTGTGTAGTGCATGTGGAATCGACGGAACAGGAGAAAGTCGGTAACAAAAATCCTATTATTGTATATATTATCATCATAGGGGTGCACCGTGTGAATGCAAACAAAGTTGGAGTAACTTTTAAAGCCGGCCCCGGCCAACAACTTTTTGAACATGGACACTTTTTTTACTAACCATAAATGTGTATACAATCTGGGTATACAAATAAGTACTGCCTGAGTAACCATAGTATTTATTTCGCGCGGACTAAGTCGCGGGTAACAGCTACTTTGTATATAAATAAAATTTCAATAAATATTTACTTTAATTTCTGGCTTGTTTTACTCGTTTATTCGACTAATACGATCCATCATATTTTATTATAATACGACATACCTATCTAATACAAAAATCAGCTAATGAAGTTTTCACTTCTGCCGTGTGGTCTTAAGCACACACCTTTTTTTCAGCTGTCGGTCGGATCCGATCATTCGGAGTTTGTTTTCGTAGTAGACCTGCAGTAGTTCCCGAGATCCTTGCGTTCAAACAAACAAACAAACTCTTCAGCTTTATAATATTAGTATAGATTATATAACACGGAAGAAGCCTGGACGGACCGCTACTATAAGTATAATCTGTTTATTAAACCTACGCGACTTTTGGTTCAAAATATTCTCGACAAGGTGAGCATTCAAACAAAAAAATAGCAGTTGGTTGTATCGTTTCTATATTAAAAAAAATATATTAATACCATCGAACAACCCATTAAAATAATTATTTCGTTGCGCTTAATTAATTTAAATCCTTCCTCGCTTGATTTAATTAAGAATACTTTAATTAGTTTCATACATCGCAAACCTTTCCCCGTTGACGTTTCGCGGTCAGGGGTCAAAGACAAATGGCTCGCACCCTTACATTTTTAACGGACTCCCATGAAATATGGTATTACTGGTCGGTATGTGCAGCAATTAACACTGTCGGTTAACCTCTGCCTCGAGAGATATATTGTTTTAATTTATTGCGAGCTTTCTTGATGAATGGAGGCACTGTAGATTGTAGAACCTCGATAATCCGAACCTATTGGGACTGAGTCTAGTGTGGATTACCAAAAATTCGGATAATCGAAATGTGGGGGTTTTAGGGACGAGATCGTTACATAATCATCAAATCGAACACCTTTTTAAATAAAAACAGTATGTACTTACCTACTTAATTTTTTTTATAAGATTTGGCATGCATGTTGTTGAAATACATAAATATATTATGTGTACCTACTCGTATATTAACTACTGAAAAAAGTTGATAACATACTTTTTAACCGACTTCAAAAAAGGAGGATGTTCTTAATTTGGTTGTATGTTGGTTTTCGTATGTATGTTACGCGATAGCGGCGCCGTGAATCGATATTTCGATATTGATGATTCTTTGTTTATTTGGTAGGCAGACCATAGTTCAAGAGGTGGTCCCATTAAAATTTTATTGAAATCGGTATGGAGGTTTTTGAAATATAAACAAACGATATAGTAAAGTTCTTATGAAATTTGGTCGAGTGTCTGAAATTAATAATTTTAATTTGAAGTCGGTTTTTTCTTTTTTCGGAGAACATAAATTATTCTTATCTATATTTTTACATAACATATTTTTGTAATAGACAAACGGCGCGTTTATGGCCCATGATTAATGTATCGTTTGCACTAATATTCGGACAATTGAGCGTTTGGAAAAACTAATACCTAAGTCATCGTTCGGATTACTGAGTGTTCGAAGTTGTACCTATGTAGTTTCTGATACTAACTACCTACTTCACAGAAACTACAGTGAAAACATCTTTGCGTGTCTTAAAAAATATCTTCAGTATTTTAATTATCTGCGTAGAAACTATTTGTAAAAGTTTCGGTCTTTTCTAAGCTTACGTCTTTACCCGTCTACAGTACCTATAAATGTCATAAGTGAAAGCCGTCGATTTGTCGTTTGTTTTGAATCGTAGATTAGTCAGTAATTAATCAGTACATACTTGTACTATGTAATGAAACCAGTGGTAACCAGTGAAACCAGTAAATGCATGGTTACGATGCATAGACACACATACCTTTTTTTTTTTAATAAAGAGACGAGACGAGCAGTACATTTACCTGATGGTAAGCAACATGCCTGCCACATAACAGCACAGTGACACGCAGCTATTGGAACATGAAGAGCCCAAATCATTACCTAGCACCGCACTGCGCTCGTCATCCAGAGATCTAAGTTGTTATATCTCTAAGCCCTGTAATTTCTCTGGAAACATTGCCCTTCAAACCGGAACACAGTAATGTTTGCCCATTACTGCTTGGCGGTAGAATAACTGGCAAAAGTGTGGTACTTCCCCAGGCGGACTCTGCTAAGAGTCCTACCACTACTAAACACCTAGCGAACATTCGTTTTTTAACTATGATAGGTTTACATTTAACTGATGATGCGGTCTACGAAGTAGCGTGCTTCCCTAGAAGAAGCCGATTCACTCTCGAATTAAAGACACAGATGTATTATACAAATATTTATCTTCTCCTGGGTGGGAATCGAATCCAAGACCTACGACAGTACCAAATACTATGTCAGTCCATATAAAATGGTAGTTATTGTTGTTATTTTGAAAAAATAACGTAATTACAAATATGATAATTTGATTTATTTAATGAATTTAAGTTTGGATCTAGATGGTGTTGAGAGATAAGATTCCGATTAATACGTGTTCACTAGCAGCGCGCTGCGGTTTTGCCCGCATAGTTATCGTTCCCCTTATTTTACCGCGATGAAAAATAGCCATGTGCTATGCCAGACACAGACTAGGTAGAGAGATAGGTACTCTATGCCAGACTGTAATCTTTGTTCTAAATTTAAACCCGATCCGTTCAGCCGTTCCGACATCATTGAGCAACAAACATCCAAACTTCGACATTTACAGTATTAGTTGGATTTACATTTAAAAAATCTGGGCTGATATTCAAAACTTGTGAATTCGGTTAGTACAGTAGGCATAATATTCTTGAATATAAAATCTACTTATCTTGTAGGTAATTTTCGTAAAACACCGTGAAAGAACCGATGTCCATGATCAATCAAGTTGAATAAGACCCCAATTTTTTTCCGGATAATAATTCCCTTTATCCTCTCGAGCCTTGAAACGCGTTCTTATTAAGTTCACGAAGTTAAGAAATAAAGTGGAAATAAATGACGTGCAATTTATGCTCCCTAATTTTGCGCCAATTTCGCGGAGTACCTACGTTCTCGGAAACGAAGTAAGCCACAAAAACTCTCGATCTCTCGAGTGTCTACGTCATAAACAACATCGAACAGAATTAAGGCTTATTTTTTTAATAAAATAGTGACGAGACGAGCTCGACATGTGCCTGATGGTAAGCAACATGCCTGCCACATAACAGCACATTGACACGCAGCTATTGGAACATGAAGAGTCTAAATCATTACCTAGCACTGCACTGCGCTCGTCACCCAGATATCTAAGATGTTATATCTCTAAGCCCTGTGATTTCTCTGGTAATTTGGTGAAGCTATCCGTGATAAAATAGCGAAAAATTAATCAGCTGTTTCTAAATCCTCAAAGGCTGTTTCTTTTGCGACATTGTAGTTTTTAACCGACTTCATAACAAGGAGGAGGTTCTCAATTCAGTTGTTTTTTTTTAATGTATGTTAGGCGATAACTCCGTCAATTTTAAATCAATTTTGATTATTCTTTTTTTGGTTTGGTAGATCATAGTTCAGAGGCGGTCCCTTATACATTTTATTTAAATCGGTGTTGCGGTTTTTGAAATATGAACAAGGAACAACAAGAAGAACAAGAAGCTAATTTTTTTTTTCATTTATCTAGACGACGTAGTATGATGGGTTGTTTAGAAATTTGGTCGAGTGTCTTTATGTAGAAAATAAATTGAAAAATAATTGACCAAATGAAGTTATACTTCATTTGGTGCGTTAGAGAAAAGTGATGAGAGTGAATCTTTACTATGCGCGCGCGCACCGTCTCGAAAAACCGACACCCTGAAGTTAAGCTACTTAGTCAACATTTTAGTAAACATTGTAACTTCATGCTAATACTTCTTGCGTTGAAGATATTATCTGTTCTATGGTTGAAGTTAGACTTCTTAGCAAAGAGTAATAAAGAAAAGAAGTATTACAATTTGCGCGCGTACATAAGACAAGTATACTCATACTTTTGTTTGTTACTGCTGAGTACCAAACCAGATAAAGTGCAGTGCAGTTTTTTTGGTACAGGGTCTTGTAGTGGTAGGACTCTTGGCAGAATCCGCCTGGGGAAGAACCGCGTCTTTGCCAGTTATTCTACCGCCAAGTAGTAATGTGCAAACATTATTGTGTTCCGGTTTGAAGGGCAATCTTTCCAGAGAAATTACAGGGCTTAGAGATATAACAACTTAGGTCTCTGGGTGACGAGCGCAGTGCAGTGCTAGGTAATGATTTGGACTCTTCATGTTCCAATAGCTGCGTGTCACTGTGCGGTTATGTGGCAGGCATGTTGCTTACCATCAGGAACATGTCTTGCTCGTATCCTCACGCTTGATTAAAAAAAAAAAGGGTCCTATCGTCTTTTAGTTTTAAAAAGCCTGCTGAAGTTGGAGACAGCTAAGATGGCGCCGGGCCCTTTTAACCTAAGTTTCATGCGTGTACATTGATTTCGGTTATTATTTTTATTTATGCGCTAAACAAATAAAATAAGCCTAAGTTACTCTTTATACATCAGCTATGTATCAGTGACCATCCTGTTAAAATCGGTCCAGCCGTTTCAGCAATTAGTCTAGAAATTAACAAACACATTTTTTTTGTGTAAGCATGCACCCGTATACTTTCAAAAACATTTAATGAAAACGTTTTAATTTGAAATAGAGACACTTCAATTGTATTAATAGTTATATAGGTTTTTTTATATATCTTTCCATTAGCTTTACCTACTTTTGACTAAATATTAATATTCTTTCTAACTAAAAAACAAATTGTAGGATTGAGTGGGTTAAACACATAATTTAGCACATCCATAAACCGGAAATGGTGGGTGACTATAACGATCTTCACGTGCTATACATAATTATTTATGATTTTAAAACTCTAAAATTATAGTTATGATGTAAAAACCAGTTCAATAAACAGAATAGAAAATATGTCTCGAACTCAGTCTCGAATGATTCGTTATGTCATGGTGTTTTCTTAAATATCACTAACAACGGGTTCCGTATAAAATTACAATACTTAAAACAGCCGTATTCTACAAATTACTTGTACATGCGCGAGCCAAAAATCTGTATTGTTTTAGTTAAATCAGATCGATGAAAATAAGTAGAACCTTTCGACGTTTGTGACGTAAAATGAACCCAAAAAGGCAAAATGGAGCTTAATCTAATATACTAATATCCTACTATATCCTACTAATATTATAAATGTGAATGTATTGATGTTTGGATGTATGTTGCTCAATCACGTCCTAACGTATGAACGGATCGGGTTGAAATTTGGAACACATATAGATTATAGTCTGGAAGAACACATAGGCTACTTTTTATCCCGGAAAAATAACGGGAACAACGGGAACGGGAACTTCGCGGGTAACACCGCGGGGCGCTGCTAGTAATATTATAAATGCCAATGTATGGATGTTTGTTGCTCAATCACGTCCTAACGTATGAACGGATCGAGCTGAAATTTGGAACACAGATAGATTATAGTCTGGAAGAAGACATAGGCTACTTTTTATCCCGGAAAACAACGGGAACGGGAACTTCGCGGGTAATACCGCGGGGCGCTGCTAGTTAGGAATAAAACAGAGTTAAGTTTTGTAACTAACCTTCTTATTCACTCTGTATTCCCACTACTGGGACTTGGGGTAATTTACCATGACCATATTACAAGAAGATTTTCAAGGCCGCAATCCATTCTAGTTAAAAAGGCGTTGGCGGAGGTCGAATGTCCTCGAAACATATTTTACTTGGAATATCTCGATTTTCTAAGCAGTAACAGTTTTACGTATTAGTGAAACATATTCACCTTAATTCAACAAACCAGCATTGAAGACGTTTTTTGAAGTTGGTCAAAGAAATATTAACGCCATCTGTCGCGCAAGATGCCGATTTCGGAAGGAAAAAGAAAAGTTCCAAACTACGTATCTACTAGGTAAGTAGATGCGATGCTTTAGGAGTTTTTAACTACTTACTTACTTAAAAAAATGATGTTATGTATTCGACTACCATATTTTTTATGTAGATATGTTCACCGATTTCTCGAGACCGCCCGAACCGATTTTGATAATTCTTTTTTTTTTCGAAAGGGTTGAATGGCCCCATATTAATTGTATGGAAATCAGTCACTGAATATCAATTAAATCAATATATTATATATTATTAAGTAGTTTTTTATAAATTCTATAAAAAATTTGAACTGTGTGACTTTAATTTTGGAATTGAAGTCAAGAATTTTCAAAGTAAAATACTTAATAATTATTTTATTGCTACATCGTCATTAATTATTTATTCAATTTAATGTAAAACTAGCTGCGCCCCACTGCGTAAACCGACACACCTGGTCAATTAAATGTCATATTTGTTTATTTTGTTTTTGCGGAACTCTGATATTTTTCTACAAATAAAGCTAGATTAAGTTACTCCTTGTGACATCTGGCAGTGAAAGTCCCATTAAAATCGGTCTAGTCGTTGCAGAGATTAGCCGAAATAAAATGACAGACAAAAATTTTTTGAAACTGTTTTTTATATACGTAAGTACCGTACATACTTTCATATTCAAGTGAAAAGCTGTTATTTGGGATTACGAGCAGACATTTAATTTTTATTTATATGTATAAAAATACATAAATTTCATGTGGGCATGAGTAAAATCAGAATACAATTTCTAACGGACAAAATATCAGTATTCTTAAAACTGACAAGTTTATTTTCGTGTGGCTAGTTACGTTTCTGATTATATCAATTAATATCATCGAACGTTTTTTTCTCGTGATATTTAATTCCCACAGCTGGGACTCGGGCGCTTTTCTCACAAAACTCTTCTTGTTCGATGATTATGGTGTATATGATAAAGCGTAGGTAATAGTAAAAAGATAATCAAAGAGATAGTCAAAGCCATAATCCAAAAGCTACAATCCACCACATTGTGGGGGTTGGTAGGATGACCCTCGAAAAAGATTCTAGGATCATGCCGGTTTCCTCACGATGTTTTTGATGAGAATACAGTAGTAAAAACCTATTACTAGGTAGGTACCATCTATTACGTTTTACAAAACCAGATTTTTTCCCCTAATGTAAACGAGTCATTCATCTCAAAAAGTTGAAAACGATGCATTATTAAAAGAATTTGCATTTAGCAAATTACAATTTATTACTTACAATTCTCAACTCTCATTTCTCTGTGTATCAATCTAAATTGTAAATAACTCTGGTTGTTATGTTGTTTTAGAAAGCAAAATTGACGGATTCTAAAGTGCCTCAAATTGATATTCAATGCAAACTATTAGCTAAGTCATGAAATAGATGAATAAGTACCTACATAAATAGGAAGGTAGGTATTCGACCTTGCTATATTATCTTCGTACAAAATTACACGAACTATACGAATGTGACGAATAAAATTTCCAATGGACAAATTTCCAAAAACGTCGTTTTTTTCAAATTTATTCGTTTCATATTCGATTGTGTTTTTTTTTAATTTGTTATCTCATATCTATTTAAAATGAATTCTGGAGGGCATTCAGGCATTCATAGATTGATTTGAACTTAATAAATTGATTTTCAAGTTGATCCCATTATGTACTTTAGGTATCAATGGTTTTTCTCCGTTTGGCAAATACTCGTATTTTGTGTCGATATACATGTATACATTTACGAAATAGAGCAATCAAATTGTTACTGTTAAAAAATGGAAGTAATATCTTTTGTCATCGTATTATGAGTAATAAATACCATTTATGTGAAACACTCGAATAAAAAAATAATAAATCGGCTCATTATACCCCTAAAACCGGATGTATATTTTAAGATGTTTATTTTTACAAGGGCGGATATTTTATTAAAAAGTTAGAATAAAATATTAATAAACCCTTACCTCTGACAAAAAGCTGTCCAAATCCCGGATGTCGTATCCGAACTTGCCATGGTGCGGCTTCTTCTTCCGCCGGTGCCGATGCTTGTGTCTCCTCCGCGCGTACTCCTCAGTCGCACTGGTGTCGTCAGAACACGTCTGTCCGTTCACAAACTCCTCACACGCACTCCTAAACCTAAGGTTATGATAATATTCGTTCCGTCCCACGACCCTATCACGCGCGTCTCTGCACTTTCTCTGGCGCTCGTTTTCACTGAACCTTTGCCGCTGAAGCCGCTCCACATCACTTCCGATCTTCTGGATTCCACTTTGATTTTCTATCTTCTTTATCGGCAGTTTTGCGTTCTCCATGTTTTCTTTCAGGACCCATGTGAGGGAGATTTTGGATTTGTGACGCCGAGCCAGCGGCGTCGAATGCCACAGCCCCATGTCTTGGATTTCTGTGTATTCTTCCGACTCCGTTATTTTGCAATCCGCTAGCAAATCCAGCACTCCACACACCGGGACGTCGCCGTCGATCTGTTAAAATATTATGTCATTGAAATGCTTTTTTTTTTAATGAAATGTTTTACTATGATAATAATGAATTTGTCATCGTACCCGATCACGGGAAGCATGTTCCCGACCGCCGCCAGCGCCGTCGTCAGCGCTGTAGGGAGGCGGCGAGTCTTTAAGCGCGATCTCTGCGAAATCGATTAAAAATTACAATCGATCGTAAATCACGAGCGGATCGTTTCGGTAACGAGGTTTACCATAGTCAGTTGAGCGAATTATTGAGCATAAATAATGAGTGAGAATGTATTGGAACAATGGCGGCGGGTGCGCTGGGTCGGGCCGCGCGCAGCCGGCGCCGGCGCCGGGCAGAGTGCCGCCCGCCCGGCCGCCCGGCCGCCGCGACCGCCCCCGGGCGCCCTCGGCCCTCGGCAGCCCCGGCTAATTACCATCGTACACCCCGTGCGTTCCCAGACACTTTTTATGAAGCGAATGATGAGACGAGCCAAGCGGAATGACGAGATGCGTAGCACTTGGTGGATCGGTAATGTCGATTTAAAAAACTGTTTGCACTTGTTTGACCGTGATATCAATTCTACTCGTAAAGTTAAACTTGGTTGACCCTAATATCAATTAAAATATATGTCTCACAAACCTACTCTACCTACAATAATATGTATTTTCAAAATTAACCCTTTAATTGATTAGTGTCAATTAAAGCTGTGTGATATCTTTGTATCAAATTCATTGCTGTGTTTTGGCCATGTTTAGGTTGTCTGTATGTTTCAGCTTTTGTGTATGGTAATGATAATGTACTTATATTGTTTATTTATTGGACAAAGGCCTCCCTACTCTATATTATAACAAGCCAGTTTCTAGGCTAGGTTTGTCCTGCCATGAGTTTGTATCCCTTTGCTCAACATTTTTACATCTCGAGTTCACAGTAATAAACAATAATCATTATTATAAGTATTGAGAGAGCAGTCGATTGATGCAGTACCTGATGATTATACAGTGTCGAAAATCATTAGGTAGTTATTTTATCTTTGGTTGTCGATCTGTCCATTTAGTTTGAGTTTGTTTTCAAAGAGCATTGTCACTTAAAATTCAAAGTAACAACAACAACAGCCCACTAAACGTTCCCACTGCTGGGACTCGGGGCCTTCTCTCGCAAGGAGAGAGTTGAGGCCATAATCCACCACGCGGGCCCAGTGCGGGTTGGCGGATAACAACTTGTGTTATATTATATAGTTGACCATTGATCAATCATTGTGCTTTCATCATAGTCGTCATAAATACAGCCTATTTTGCACTATTCACTACAGGTTTCTATTAAATCTAGGCTTCGAGCTGCTTAGAACAAAACAATCTTCTTTTCAACTTTCTTGGAACTTTTTAATGAGACATTTTGTAGCATCCAGTAAATGAAAGGTAATGGTGAAAATTCAGCGGTCACGAGTATCTAATTGCTGGGTGCTAAGAGTCAAACAATGAGTGCGCAGACAGACTTAACACTTCTCATGCCTACCGATTGTTCAAAAGCTCGGCCGGCACCTGTGTTTATATTTCGTTATCTTGTCGTGCACTGATTTGTTGGTGTTTTGTCTTTAAGTGGGCCTATTGTCTGCTTCCCTGTTAAATTTCCACACTTTAACTTGATTACGCAATTAGTTGATTGTTTCTTGTCGGTTTGTTTAGTATTTATCGTGTTTTGTAAATAGTTGTATCCGGATGAAATTGATGTGATAATGGAGGATGCGTTGTGATTCTTTAAACTATACACCTAATTGTTCGTATTTATCAGAAATAATGTTAACCATGTTGTTGTGAATAAAATTAAACAAAAATATAAAAATTTAAAGCACTAAACAAAAAAAAACCTAAAAATAAATATAGTAATAACTTCGACACAGTTTTTTAATATTTTTAACTATGGTTACTACCAGGACTTTGCGTAATGTTTGAAATCGAAAAGCTGATTTTTTTTCCGATACCAAATTACAAATTAGCCCTGTAATAAAAGTCGTTTATATTTTTGCTGGAAATGTGTCCCTTTCACTTTTGGGCTTCTTATTACACGAGCCTGTATAAAAATACTTATATTATTATACTCGTATTAAAGTATTTCATAATTCAGCGACATTCAAAGACATTCCTTCACTGTTTCGTTTTCTCCTTATTTTGCATATAGCGACATAAAAGCGAGCCTCTTACAATCCTTCCATAAAAGTTCGATAAAATAAACTACCGCCCACGAGGATTCACTTCTCTCAAAGCTTTTCGGTGACAGTTTTTATAACTTTTGTTTATTTACGTTCGCGATAAAACAAATGTGACGGCGCATTTACGGTTTTAAATACGTATTCACCGAAATTGAAAAGCCTGTTTCGCGATGTTTGCGATCTTAACGCACTACGCCAATGTGTGTGAGTGTAGGACTCTTTGTAGAGTCCGCCTGGGGAACTACTTTTAATAATATAATTCTTTGTTACTTCTACAATTGCACAATACATTTAACACTAATAAATACAATTTTATGATCCAATAATTTGCAGAGCAATGGGCGGCCTTATCGTTTAAAGCGATCTCTTCCAGGCAACCTTAGGAAGAACTTGTTTTTAAACATATCGTGTGCTGTAGGTAGTGTTAATATGAAAAGTAACACGTATATATACTATAATATAACTTTATTATTATGATGAATACCATAATAACTTTTGCCAGTTATTCTGCCGCCAAAAAGTAACGTCACAGCCGGATTGAGAGACAATAGTAGAGTTTAGTAGTGGTAGGACTTTTAGCAGAGTCCGCCTGGGGAAGTACCACACCTTTGCCAAATATTCTACCGCCAAGCAGTAATGTGCAAACATTACTGTGTTCCGGTTTGAAGGGCAATGATTCCAGAGAAATTACAGGGCTTAGAGACATAATATCTTAGATCTCTGGGTGACTAGCGCAGTGTAGTGCTAGGTAATGATTTGGACTATCATGTTCCAATAGCTGCGTGTTACTGTGCTGTTATGTGGCAGGCATTTTGTTTACCATCAGGCACATGACCTGTTCGTCTCGTCACTCTATGCTATAAAAAAAAAAAAAAAACCTAAGAAACATGAAAGTAGCTCGAAACTCGAAAATACAGCTTTAACAAGTTTAAACAAATTTGTAGAGCTGAGAGATTCATTGAGTTTTAATCACGGATACATTTAATTGCCGTAGAACAGTAGGTATCACAAATAATGCCCCCATTGATTTCGTACTAGTTTACACTGTCCTTTTTTTAATTTGGGGAAAATACATTTACAAATTGTTTACACTGACCTGAACCAAAGGCCTTTACCTTAAATATGCATTTACATCTAAAGAAATACACAAGTCAAATGTTTCAGATATATTTAGGGAAAATATGCATTTTCGAAGACATCGGTTTCTTTTAGTTGAGCTCGCTATCGGTATACGAGTACATCGTAAACGGCATGCATCATCGAAAAACATCGGCGATACAGCGGTCGGCAGCAAATCTCACTACGTCCAAATTGGTAGGTAGTACTTATTTGCCTTGTAATTTCTCTAAAATTAGAGAGCAAACACTGTGGGAGTAACGTGAGTGACTGAGTGACGAGCGCAGTGCAGTGAAGTGCATCAGCCATATGTCCTGTTCGCCCTGTCCTGTCTCTATACCCACTACAAAAAATAATAAGCAAAAAAACCTGTTGGTATCCAGTTTTCACTTACAGGGAGTAAATTTAAAAGTCAACAATTTAATTTTATACCTGTTTAATAAGTTTTAATGTTTTCGATACCTATCTCTGTTTTCCGTTTTTTGCTTTTACCAATTATTTAAATTTCTGCGAAATAATTAACTCCGACTTAAATTTTTAACTCAAGCATACGACTAAACTTCGTAAATTTAGTGAAAATATTATCGATGTATGCAAATTTTAGATTTGGGTATGTAGTTTTTTCAAATATCGTTAGACCTCGAGACCTCTACAATATGCCAAAAAATCTATTAAAATCGATTCACAATTATTGTCTGAGTGGTCGCGTAACATACTTATACTTACAAATTACAAAATAAACTAAAGCAACCAAAATAAAAATAAATGTACGACTGCACTGATAGCCTCATCCTTTTTATAAGTCGTTTAAATTTGCGTAGGGACGCGTAGGCGTGGTGGGTTTCCGCCTTCGCGCCGCCAATTTCACGGGATTATGGCACTGCATATCGGTGCGCTTACACTCGTAATGCCTGTAATTGTTATTATACCTACACGTAGGTAATTGCTTGTGGCAACACCAGACCTCCAATATTCCAAGCAGGGAAAGCGTAATGTTCAGTTATATTTAACAAGTATTTACATTTTATGTTGGACTATTTCATTTTGAAAAATTTACTCTAAACAGGTAGAGAATTACATTTTTGCACTGCACGACTACACTGTACCTACGCGTCTCCCAGTACATATATGATGATTTATCTCTATGGCTTATAATTTCTCTGGAAACATTGCTATTTAAACCAGAACCCAGTGATGTTTGCACTTTTTTTTTTTTTAACTTTTATAGGTTTACACTTGACTGCCATCTCGCCTGATGTTAAGCGACGATGCGGTCTACGATGTAGCGTGTTTACCTAGAAAAAAACCGATTCACTCTCGATTTAAAGACATAAAGATTGTAACCATCGGGGAAAATCCACTCAGGCAACGTATTCCACAGCCTAGACGTTCTTATCACGAAAGTAGAATCAAATCTCTTCGTTCGTGTCTTTGGAACATCAACCATAAAACGATGTCGCTTTTTCGAGCTACGACCATTCCGGTAGAAAAAAGGACAAGGTGGTACTAGATCATGCAAATCAGTCGCACACTCTCCGAAGTGTATCCGATAAAAAACCAATAGGCTAGCAATTTTTCGGCTATGTTCAAGACTTTGAAGTCTTTTTCGCACAAGACTTTCGTTGGCTATGAGCCTTTTGCCTTTTGGCACGTCTCTCGATCGATTCCAGGCCTCCAGCTGATACTTAGCCGATCTATCCCAAAGGTGCGAACAGTACTCCATACACTATATTCGCTCCTGAATCTGTGCTTGATATAATGTAAGCAACTGTTCAGACTTAAAGTACCTTCACACCTTTGAGAGAACACCTAGTTTTTCGCAGCTAGTTTAGCCCTGGACTCGATATACGAGCCAAAATTGAGCGTAGAGGTCAAAGTAACGCCCAAAAGCTCAAGACGGTCAGGAACCGGCACAGATACACCTCTAAAAGTTGGAGTCCGTTGGAATGGACTCCTTTTAGCGGAGAAGCGACACGCCTGCGTCTTACTCTCGTTGAACTTGACCAGATTGCCATCGCCCCATTTAGACACCGCCTCAAGGGTAAAGCTCAAACGCTCGATCAAACTCTCTCTCAGTGCCTGAGTTTCCTGCCCACTGGCTCTCGCGCTAGATATGTAACTCTCTACAACGGTGCTATCATATGCGTACCCAAAGATACCGGGTTTCAACAGATCGTTGATATGTAGCAGGAAGAGTGTTGTAGAGAGTACCGACCCTTGAGGGACTCGGGCATTACTGTTAGGCGGTAGAATTACTGGCTAAGGTGTGGTACTTCCCTAGGTAGACTCTGCCATTACATTTTATGCCTCTTTATTTCCGCTCGAAATTGTAAAGGTAAGTACCTACATAAAACCCAAACCATTTCAGTTAGATGATAGGGGCACGGGGAGTTTAGTCAAATGTTCATATCTCTTTCTTTTGCTAAAGATATTGGAAACATTTCACAAGACTTAATCACGATCTAAATTGTTATTTAGTTACCTCGACGTTACAATGTATAATACAATGTATCGAAAGTAGAAAGTTGAAAAACAATCGATTTGAGAATCAATAACAATGTCACTAACGGTTTTAAATTAAATGTTTCTAGAGAAACTGCAGGGCCAAAATAACAATTATTTCATAGTCATAGTATTTTATTGCTAACAATATAAGTTACATGTCAAGATTTCTAGACAGTGATTGAACTCTACCTGTTCAAATAGCACATCACTGTTAAGGGCGCAAGCGTAGGTTCCTATTGCTTATCAACATTAGGTGCATGTCTTGCTCGTCTCGCCTCTCCATATCCATACATATTATAAAAAAACTTTATCTGGGCTAGCAAACAAAGTTGTCGTAATTTCTATCGTTGACGATGTTCTTGAGTAGTTTTCTTAACCTACACTAAACTTGACTGCCATCTCGTCTGACCTTATCCACGAAACGGCTTACGATGGAGCATGGCACCTAGAAGAAACCAATTCAGTCTCGATTTGTAGACACCACGATTGTGAACATCGGGAACAACCCATTCCGACAACGCATTCCACAGCCTAGACGTCTTTGTCATAAAATTAGAGTCAAACCTCTTCATTCGAGTCTTTGGGACGTCAATCATGAAACGATGTCGCTTTTTCGAGCTACGAGCAGTCCGATAAAAAGCCGTTTAGGTACTATAAAAAGTATCACATGCATAAATTCTGATTTGTTGATCAAATGTGGACGTACATACATATATGTGCCATAAAACGATATCATTTAAGTGGTAGATACCCCAGATAGCTTCCAAATATTTGTTTTTTTGTACGTGGTTCCCTCTCAGTAAAGAGGCGTGAAAACGGAACACAATGCGGCGATCTCCCGAGCATAGCGAATATGACGGGAATGTCGCAGGCGCGCGACCGATCGTGTAGTGGTAGGACTCCCGGCTGAGTCCGCCTGGGGAAGTACCACACCTTTGCCAGTTATTCTGCCGCCAAGTAGTTATGTGCTAACATTACTGTGTTCCGGTTTGAAGGGCAATGTTTCTAGAGAAATTACAGGGCTTAGAGATATAATATATTAGATCTCTGGGTGACGAGCGCGGTGCAGTATGATTTGGACTCTTCGTGTTCCAACAGCTGCGTGTCACTGGGCTGTTATGTGTCAGGAATGTTGCTTACCATCAGGCACATGTCCTGCTCGTCTAGTCATTCTTTATTTAAAAAAAAAAGAGGAGTTACAGGGCTTAGAGATAAAATATCTTAGATCTCTGGGTGACGAGCGCAGTGCAGTGCTAGGTTATGACTTGGACTCTTCGTGTTCCAATAGCTGCGAGTCACTGTGCTGTTATGTGGCAGGCATGTTGCTTACCAGCAGGCACATGTCTTGCTAGTCTAATCACTCTACACTATAAAAAAAAACGTGGTTTCCTCTCAGTAAAGAGGCGTGAAAACGGAAAACAATGCCGCGATCTCCCGAGCATGTCGCTATGGCGGGAATGTCGCAGACGCGCGACGGATCACGAGGATCACGACTGCCGAAATCGTGCGCACGCGCACACGCCATTGTTGCCACCGGGGCACCATTCATATACGCATTCCGGAATTTCGGGATCGAATTCCTTCTAGCTGACCCGTCATTCGATGGGATGGCTTGGAGATAAAAAGTTGTATGATGTGATAAAAACTTGTATGTTTTTTTACTAGAGGTGCCCCGAGGTTTTACCCGCGCAGTTTCCGTTCCTGTTATTCTCCCGGGATGAGAAGTAGCCCATCTGTTCTTCCAGGCTAAAATCTAACTACATATGTTTCAAATTTCAGCCAGATCCGTTGATCAAGTTACGACGTGATTAAATAACAAACATCCAAATATCCAAACATTGGCATTAATATTAGTAGGAAGTAGGATATACTCGCAGCGCCACGCGGTTATACCCGCTGAGTTCCCGTTCCAGTAATTTTCCCGAGATAAAAAGTAGCCTATGTGTTCTTCCAAGATATTATCGAATCGTGTTCCAAATATCAACCCGATCCGTTCATACGTTACGACGTGACTGAGCAGCAAACATCCAAACATTCAGGATGGGGGTGATTGGCCTGCACTAACGTCCCGCTAGGGGTGTATTGTGCAGCTACCTACCAGCCTACTCAAACCAGCCGAACTCCTTAAAATAGCGGATTACATGATTTTTACGATAACATCGTCAGCACGCTGTTCCGCTAAGTTTTATCCAGGCTATCCAATTAAAATTTCATCATCATCATCATAATCAGCCAACATTCGTCCACTGCTGGACATAGGCCTCTCCAATGATACGCCACTCAGCCCGATCCTCGGCTTTACGTTTCCAACTGCCACCAGCTGCCTTCCGTAAATCGTCACTCCACCTAGTTTCAGGGCGTCCTACACTACGTTTGCCGATTCGCGGTCTCCACTCCAGAACTCGTCTACCCCAACGGTTATCGGTTCTGCGACAGATATGACCAGCCCACTGCCACTTCAGCTTGCTGATGCGCTGAGCTATGTCGGTGACTTTGGTTCTCTGACGGATGACTTCATTACGAATACAATCCCTCAGAGAAACTCCAAGCATAGCTCTTTCCATAGCTCGCTGAGCGACTTTGAATTTTCGGACTGCTTTTACTGTTAGTGTCCACGTTTCAGCACCGTAGGTCATAACAGGTAGGACGCACTGATTATACACTTTTGTCTTCAGACATTGTGGGATGGGTGACGAGAAGACTCGACGAAGTTTTCCGAACGCTGCCCAACCTAGCTGAATTCTCCTCATGGCTTCACTCTCAAAGCTATTTTTACCCAGTTCGAGCGTCTGTCCTAGGTAAACATATCTTCGAACAATCTCTAGAGTGGTTCCATTTACGGCAATTAAAATTTACAGAACCTTAAATCTTTACAAGATAAGTACCTACTTATATTCATGTCATATCAGGCGTCATCGACGCCTTCGCATTATTGATATTATTATTTGATCCAATTTCTTGTATGTATGTGTCTAAAAACATCACAGTGACGTTGAGTATAGATATTTAGATTGTTCCCATTAGATCTAATGTTATTTTTCTACTTTCAACAAAATCGTGTGTGGCTATTTGAAAGAACGTGATTGCTAATGCATCGTTTCCATCAGCACTGATTAAATCTATCGTAAAAAAAAGTATACGTTCCTCTCGAATCCCTCGCTAACGTAAATCGTACAAATATTTCACATAAAAATCCAAACTGGCCATTAGTTAACATATTATTACGGCGATCATTATCGATAACTCATTACTAGCCCACGAAATATTTGAGGAACGCCTCTACGCATCTATGAAATTAAATGTAATAATTATAAACATTATCGAACAAAAATCATACACACCGATCGTAAAACCGTGTACCATAATTATCTGATATGGCGATGCTTAGCTTCAACAAGGTGTGAACAATTTCTTGTGAGGATCGACCGAACCAGTTGGCATCGCCATAATGAGACGTTGCGATTGTATGGTAATGTCTAGAAGTGGAGGCTCGATTACACGACCAGCTCGTAAAGATTTCTAGATAACTGCTGCAGATACAATGGACGAGACATCAATCTGCTCCCTCCTCAGAATTAATCATCATCTTAATCTAATTTCACTCTTATGGGGCAACAGACCACGTACCTTTTCTCCATTCAATGCCACCATGTATCACCATGTACCATCTTATCATCTCCTTTGCAGTCATATCCTTATTCACACAGCTCATCATACCTTCTTCGATCCCTCTAACACTCATGGTTAGTTACGGCTCTCTCATACCGTGCTCAAACCATATCACTCAGAATTAAAGATTCATAAACATTCTCAAATTCCTTACAAATCGGTGCCTCGATCTATGACTTATGATTATAACCCACAAAACATCATCTAGATTGGGGCAATTGTTTTATCGTGGCCGGTAAGATTTAAGACTACAGATTTGCCTGTAATATAAAAACGGACATTCGCGATTCTACGTTTTGTATGTTCTTGGAAGTTATTGGAAAAAGATCCAAAAGCGATCGTGCCGAGCGTCCGTGACCGGAATGGGTGTTCTTGGCAGGAATCAGTGTCGGAACTGGTAGGCAGCAAAATTAAGGGTAAGTGTAGGCAGCAGATAATTGCCCCGTGGGAACGCGGGATGCGCCCTGCCTACTCGCACGCCGCTGCGCGTGCGCCGATAGCACAAACGTCTAAACGCTTATCATCTCTCATTTACTTTTTACTCCGTTCTCTCGGAGAGCGGCGAAAGTTGGATTTAGAAAATATTTAAATTAGGAAGTTTATGGAGTTGCCCCTTGTGGTATAATGCGTTCGTTTCGAATTGATCATAAATTAAGTAAGTATTGATGAGAATTTATGACTCTGGTTTTTAAAACTGACGTTTTTTGCTATAAAAGGAAAAGTGCTTGCGCATTTATAATGCTAATTTCTAAAACATTTAGTAACAAAGATAAAACGTTAATAAATTAAATCAGAATTTATCAATTGGCGAATCCTTTCAATTAACCTAAAACACTTTGAGACGAGACAAATGATTTATGTACCAATTTTTTTCAATTCTCATAAAGGTGAAAGTTATTTTGTGTATTTCGACCGATTACTTAAATAATAGAAACGATAGATTAATTAAATATTTTAGGAATATAACAAAGGCCAGAAAAAATCAGACAAGTCCAATGTATAGAAAATAGTGTTACTTTTATGCGAACGCTCCAGTTCTCCAATACCCGCGAGTTGGAGCGCTCCAATCGGCGAAAACGCAGGATTGTTGCGCGGGCGCATTATTGAAGACTCGGTTATGGGATAATCTGCGGCAACAGGCGATACCGCACATTTATACGCATCAGGGTCTGTATGCCGTAATTGCTAAAACTAAAACTTAAACCCGATCGGAATACCTACTCAGGTAACAAGATAAGTTTTTTACACGTGTCATTTTTCAAATACATTTGTAAGTTTTCTGAGACCAAATACTTTATCTGAAATCAGATATTTATCTCAAATCAATTAATTTCAAAAACTAGATTACAGGAATACATTTCCTAGGAATTCTGTACAATGACGGATTACATACATTTCCGTTAATATAGCTATCACACAGTATAAATAATAACACAGTAGATTTTTTGTTGCCAGGGTGAACTACGAGGTGAACTCTTAGGTATATCTGTGAATTCCTCTAAGTGTAAGTACAGAATATATTAATGAAAGAGCGGAATTGTGTACAATGACGGATTGTAATGCCTAAAATCGCTCAGAAATGTGTGAAATAAATTTTATTGTATTAAACACATTTTCTAGAATTTCCTTTTATTGTTTTAGATACATTTACTACTATATACTTATATGTCTTAAATAATTTTAAAACCATATTTAATACTTTTCCTAAATAAATAAATATTGGTGGAAAATTCACACACAACACCATCTGACCCCAAACTAAGCAAAGCTTGTACTATGGCGGCCACATAGCTGATATAATACTTATAAAGTTGTAAATACATACTTAGGTATTATAGGTACATAGAATTAGAATACATAGACTATACATTAATAAATAACTTCGGAATTGTATCTTCTTGTTGTATAAAATTTCCTTCCATTGTCTATGTCAATTTCTTTTTTTTCTCTCATCTACCGGTTGTCTGGAAGAGATCACTTTTAGCGATGACGCCGTCACTTGTGGGAATATATATTATTATCTATTTATTTTTCGTGTGCATGCTACGAGTACAAAGAAAATTGTTATGACTCTCAGTCTTGCTACAACATTTTACGATTGTACATTTTTAACGAGTCCCGTCCAGTTATCGTTTCATCAGTGAAGGAATGGCTTTTCTCTTTGTGTCAGCAAAAATAAATATTCTGTAAAATTACCCCCGCGAAAACTACCTCTGGATTAAATAAATCGGAGCAAGTGTGCGATTTGGTTTGACTATTATGGAATACAGACCCAGCTATCCTCTGCACGGGATACGATGAAGAATGCTTGTAATGATCACATGTCTAGGAATTGAAAGGTTCTTTTTTAAGAATATTTCTCAAAGTAGGTTGATTGAAGTATTAACTGTAAAATAATTACTATACTTCAATGGGTTTCAATAGTCCATACGTGCAGTGCCGATGTTATGATGGATTTAATGACACGAAGATAATTGTCGTCATTATTCCGTGCAAGTCTACATACAATGTATACATGTCTCAGAGAGATAGATGGATTCACTCTGTATTTGCACTTAATTAACAAACAAAACCATAAAATAAATAGGTACACATAACCAAAAAACCTTACAATGATTAGCACATAATTGTTACAATGCTGGGCAGTGGCAGTGGGCACCGCTCCTTAGACTACCTAGACTCTAGGTATAGCATACTACATCACATCTAGGTCCTAGAACATTATCCTACTAATATTATAAATGTCAATGTATGGACGTTTGGATGTTTGTTGCTCAATCACGTCCTAACGTATGAACGGATCGGGCTGAAATTTAGAACACAGGTAGATTATTATCTGGATGAAGACATAGGCTACTTTTTATCCCGGAAAAACAACGGGAATAACGGGGAACGGGAACTTCGTGGGTAACACCGCGGGGCGCTGCTAGTGACTCATATGGTTGAAGCTAACTGGGCAGTTATATAGCTTCAACCATGTTATAATTTTAACCATATCGACGGTGGAAAGGAGAAACCCTTTAAGCGACAATTTTAGAATTTTACAGGAGAGCCAATCAAAGTTTTTATTTTCCGAAAAAAAATCATTAAAATATACTGTTTGAAATTAGAGGGCCAGGAAAAAAAATAGTTTCTTTATTTTTTATTTACCATCTACCAACAATCTTACGAAAGTAGGCTAGCATGGTAAGAAGATTTATGTGTCGCTTAATTATTTTATAGCAAATACAGCGCAAGGAAAAACGCATTAAATACCAGTTCAGTATTAAGAAGAGCACCAGGAAAAACACTTTAAACGACAAGCTGTGCATGACAAAACTAGTAGGAAAAACGCCTGAAGCGTATCGAGCATAAGATACAGAGTTATGGATAAACGAGTTAACGAACAAAACTATACTATGTCAAGTAATGGAAGAACACGATAAGCAATAGCGATGTATTAATGCAATGTTATATTTTTAAGTTAAGTCCCTGCTTTGTTTCTCAAAGATACCAAACAGAAACAAAAATATTGAGATAGAACAAGTGTTTTTTTATTGTTTTGTAAGCTTACTGGTACAAATGAGTCTTGATGTGGAATCTCTTTTCACCAAAGTTCCAGTAAACAAATGTTTCTAAGTCGGCAAAAAGCTGCTTCTGAAGGAGAACTACTTACCGGAAAACATGATAGTTTTGTTGAGAAATTGCTTAGATGGAAACTATTTTTTACCGTGAGCAGCTTTACCTACAAATAGATGGCGTAGCTATGTGAAGTCCCGGACGTCTACTCTATTTCTACGAAAACGTAATTTCGCAAAAAACACTCGTGACTTTCCTGCGCTCGTTCTACTTCGTTTCATCCGATACAACATTGTTTGACGTTTAAATGTTCTAAGCATAGTCTAATTAGAGTAGACTTAGAACATTTAAACGGACAAAACGACGGATCGAAGTAGAATCGGAGTTGGAAAGTCGCGAGTTTATTTCGAAATTACGTTTTCGTAGAAATAGAGTAGACGTCCCGTGGTAGGTAATAGTGATAACTAACATTTGGACAGAGTCTAGGGAAAAAATGCTAACTTTCAATCAGCAGCAATTTATATGTGGATAAGACACATGGACAATGTTTTCTGCATCTTAAACCAAGACAGACGAAAAACTTGTTGTTGGAGCATCTCAACTTGATTTGTGATCAACATTGATAGATGTCAGCATTAGGTTAACATTTTATTTCGAGGTAGATTGATCTCTACCGTTCTTGGACGTGAGAGTGACAGTTAAATCTGATGGTTGGTTGTCTCACTCTGTCTATAGAAAACTCACGCACACTGACCGGTATTTGCACGCTACGTCACATCACCACCACCTTTGTCAATTACAGTCGGTGTAGAAATCTTTTTTGGATATAACGAACACCCTCTATGACGGATAAGGTGAGGACATTGTTAAATGAGTATTCTATTAAAACTGTGTAGTGTGTATACTTGTATATTCCCTTATCCAAGACGAGACATATATCAGGATGCCGAAAGACGTCATTCATTTCAGACTCTAGGTGTGTATGAGGTAGATTGCAGCTGTTCTTATAGGTATCGGTCAAACAAAGCATACAATTGCTGAAAGAATCAATGAATACATGGCCGCTGTAAAAAAAATCTAGACTAGACCAGTTCTCTCCACCGAACGTCATTAGTATGCAAGAATAGTTTGGGAAGCCTCAAAAATAAAAATATTGTAATCTTATCCGGTTTTCCGTTATTGGCATCGTGCATCGTCGTCCTGTCATAAATAAATCTATGCATCGCAGAATAAGTTTAGAGAAAGCTGTTGATACGATCTGTTTTGTGTATCATGGTAGTACCTCTGCGATTTTTGAAGACCAAATGAGGGTAGATCGAGATCACCTCATTTCATAATGAGACTATCCGCAATTGTTTCAGTCTTCGGTTGTGACGCTGCCGAGACGTCAAAATAATTAAAAAAATATTTAGATCGTGACTAGGTCCTATTTAATTAATGTTAACATAGAACAATCAAGCTTTCGTTTCTATATTGCAAACTTACTTTCAACTTAATTCCAATTTCAATATTAGAGACTTTAACAACTATAAATGAATTCTGTATAAAATATTTCTAATCATGAATACCCATTTCAGTCTTATGACTTAATCAACTTGACTTGACCGAAATCTTCAAAACAAAAGTAGAATTAAATGATTAATAGAAACACTAAACTCAGATAGGTACTATCAAAACGTAAGTTTCAGATGATTTGAAGTTGCTTCTTGTGATACACGAGTAAATCGCTTCAAATACCCTCAATATTTGTTTATGCTAACGTATCGACATCAACGACGTGGGGTAATGTAACATAATATTCATCGTAGAACAGTTTTGATATAGCAAAACTATCACAGTTTTTTGTTAAATCTTTGTAATTCGTCTGGGTTATTTATACTCAATTCTTGTAAAGTTTTTTTATAATTTGTGGCGTTAGAGCTCCGTTCATCGGTATAATTTATTCTTCAGAATTAGGTAACATGATGTTCCTGGGAACGACTTGGCATTGTGTTGTTGTGGCCAAGCGTGTTGTCTATCATCAGACGCATGTCTTACTCGTCCCGTTACTCCATAGTAAATGTAAAAAATATTGCTGCTATTTACTTTAATTCATTGTGAAATGAAATTTATTTGGTTCAGAAACACAATTACTTTAAAAAACAGGTTATTATCTACATAATGTTCATAAAGGAATTTAGACAAATGTTCGCCGGTACCCGCAATAATAAGGCACCTTGTATTGTATTTTAATTGTTTGTACCTAATAAGTAAATTTGTACACCAAATTATAAATAAACAAAAAAAAAGTATTACAGGTACCTGAGTCAATTTCCGATAACTTATTTTGCAATGCATTGAAACCTGATGTGCCTGAACGATGGTTCACCGATGAATGAAGCGCCACAACAATTGACATTTCCTTAAATGAGTGACGCCACTTACATAAAAATTACGTAAATTCATTACTTGTAACGTCATGTCTTGTTTATAATTAACAATTTAAATACACTATGCCATAAACAATTATTACTCTAACCGACTATCGTCTTCATTTGTGAAGTCAGCAAAAGTAAATGAATCGACATTTCGGAAACAAAAATTGATGTCGTTTAATTTAAATATTTATGTGGGTTTTTTGGACGTGTTTATTTCAACCGACACCACTGCTTTTTCCAGTGTTTGTCAAAACAATTGAAATCCATAACATCCTATAACAAGCAAATAGGAAAAACACCTCAACTCCATCATATAGTTGAAAGGTAAGCAAGGAAAAAAGAGTGTAGCGACTGGACACACACGCAACAGGAGTAAGCAAAAACACATTAAGTGTATTCACTGGTATTTCCTGTGACGAAGAAAAACAATTTAAGGAACCTATGCTATTCGAAACAGAAAAGGAAAAACACATGAAACAACAATCTGACCATTCAGTCGGTACTTCAAGCGGTAAATGAACCCAAATTTCTGTAATTTCATGTCACTTCATTTGGCGTCCAAACAAAATCAGCCTAAAAAGGCTATTACTTGAAGCGACATCAAAGTGGTCAGATCGCTACAAAACCAAGCCCAAACGACGCAGAAAAAATCGCTGATTCCAAATATGTATATAACTCATTTTCGACCAACGTGTCGCTTCAAGTGTTTCTCCTTTCCACCGTCGATATATAAATTTAAAATGAAAATTATATAATTTAAACCATATTATAATTCATTTTTATAGAAGCTAGGGCTAGCTCCTATAACAATTAATTTTGTCATTGATTTGTTTCTATTTCGGTATAATTCATTATAATACATATTTACTACTATAAAAGTAATATCAACTATCTGTCTATAGTACCAACAAGCTTTGCTTAGTTTGTGGCTACTTCGGTGTTATGTGAAAAATATCCATCGTTTATTCATTTCCCTTACCAACTCGTTTTTTTTTTTAATACAGAGTGACGGGACAAGTACGACATATTATGCCTGATGATTTCATCGCTGTCGCGTTAAACAAAGGGTTAATATAGTAATATTTTTAAAAACTTCCTCATTAAATTCAACAATAGGCCTTTTATGAGAAATTTGCTAGGCCATCCATGTAGGTATTCTTCATTTTGAAAATACCTCATTTTATCATATTACATCTTTAAACCTTTGATACCCATCGAAAATGAGCAATTTATGTATATAACTACTTGTATTATAGTTTATAATCTGATATCTGATTCTCTGAAAATGGCTCCAACGATTTAAAAAATAAATTTAGTATGCAGGGATTTCGGGGCCGATAAAACGAGCTCTAGCTAGATCTAATATTCAGAAAACTTTATTTCATCCATGTTTTCAGGCAATGAAACCTAACAAAAAGCTCGATCATCCAGGAATAGGTTGTAAATACAGGGGTTTGATAGCAGCATCAGTTCGCTGTGTCAAATTACTTATTTGTATACCACAAACAACGACTGAAAGCGAAACTAAAATACACAGAGGTCAGTAGAGCGCATTTCTAATGTAGCAAATCTCGCCGTGACGAAACTGTAATATTAAACTTCGATTTGAGTACCGTGGAGCCTATAACTGATGGCTGTGAGCGCATCAAGTTTGTATCTATTGGGGTATATTATTAGAAGTCAATTTTTTTAATCACCCAGTCTCCGACACAGACTCCTGGGTCCGTGATCTCTTCCATTTCGCATTGCGAATCTTTATTACCTAACACATATGTATATTATTGGAAAGATGTGATATAGAAAGGAAACTAGAGCCATCTAGTTTCCTTTCCTTCTCCTATATATAGTAAGGAACTTTTGTAATTTTATATATTATGGTGCTTTTTAGTCCGATTTCGTCTGTTGAGCTGATCATTACCGGCTGGGACTCTGCTAGTAATCGACTCGACATCGCCATTATGCTATTTTATTAACTCGCGTTCTCCGCCAGTAGTCAATTTTTTTTAACAATCGTATTACTTCGAACCTTAGGATATTACATGACTTGTATATGTATTGTATATATACTATAAGTGACGACACATTATGTTTACCATGTGTCCCTCTAATTTTGAAAGTTCATCTTTCGTTTGATTTGTATTGTGATAAACTGTACCTCTATAAAAGCCTAGTTACGTCCATTGTAACGATAAAGGCGAGATTCGTCACAGACACGGCTGCCGGTGACATTTCTGTGCAGATGGAATTATAATCGAGCATTGAGATCGGTATGAAGTATGCTGAAATCGTAATGATCGTTCACAAATTGTAGATTTGCAATTCCTTGGAATTACCTACAATTTGCGGAAGTATTTTTTAGTTTGGCACTTACAGCTCATGACAATCCAAAAGTCATTTGAGCTTTGTACCAAGGGTACCAAGTCTCTCAATTCGACATGACGACATGCCTATGCACTTATCTGTAGAGTAGCAAAACATGATTTTATGAAAAAATTATGGACTACCGCATGCGTAATCTAAGCGACACAATCATAGCATGAGCAGCCCACTAAATGTCCCCACAGCTGGGATTTGGGGCCTTCTCTCACAAGGAGCGAGTCAAGTCCACCATCCTGGCCCTGTACCTGCTGGTTGGCGGATAACCTCGAAAGATTCTGGAAACATGCCTTTGGCCAACAGGCGGGATTCGAATCTAACACCTCACAATATTGTAAATCGCATGTTCTAGCAGCTGGTCTAGTCGCTAGCTAAGATCAAAACTTTTTCTAAGCAGTAAGGTTCAGTTCATATCAAGGTCACTAAATTGGGTTGAAATTAAGATTAAAAAGTTAAAAGAAAAGCTGTCACACTTTACACTGATTTCATTATGCCTTTTGAATTCGGTGCCGAAGTCCCGTTCACCAATCCCTTCCTACGGTCTGATTATAAAAATCTCTTCTTAATTGTTCCATCTGTGGCGTACCGATTCCGAAACGTATCATTAACAATTCGCCGAGGCGCGACGGTATCGTGGGCCCGCGATCATCGGCATCCGCGAGGAATTCCGATGTCGCAGGGCTCGAGGAAACCGATTATTACAAAAAGATCTTTACGAGGAATAATTTAAGGTCAAGAAGCGTGATCTCGGCTCGGTGGATAAAAATTATTTATTTGCGTGGGGCGCGGCAATTAGGAGGGCGGGGCGCGTCTGAGCGCGCGACCTCTCGACCCGGCGTCCGCACCGCGCCGCAACACGGCCATCCTGACGCGGTGACGGCCCTACGAGAATTCTGAAATTGCAATCGTTTTTAATGTCTGTAGCACGATCTCAAATTCTTTCGTAAATCCAGTTCTGCTGTACGGCTTTGTTTCTCGCGCAATCACGTTTTTTGCGACTAGGCATGCGTGTGAGTACTCTTTACAGTCTACCTGGTGTAAAACAAACAAACATGGCATTTTATTTGTACCTTGTACCTATTGATGTGTTTATGACATGTTATTTTATACAATAACGACATTTGTATTATTATAATGGAATTACGTAACCATTGTTTTAACGCACATCACATAACGATGAAAAACGTTACGATCAATGAATGGTAACTGCATTAAAGTCTAAGTGAAAGTCAAATTAAATTTGCCAAAGATAGTTTTAAAAAAGCTATTTAAAATGATTAAATATGGTGTTTTCAGAGGTCTCGCTGATCTATGAAAAAATACGTCAACTCTAAAACGTCAAAGACCATCACCTTTTTAACAATGGTTAGCGCGCTCTATTATGGACCACATCGTCGCTTGTGTTACATCTTTTCTTTTAAACTAGTTTAGTCAATATTTTAGTTTCAACTCTGTTTAGCGTCCTTAATAGTCCTGAACACCGTTTCTTAGTTCCTTACACTGTACTCCATAAGTCAAACAACAATATGTTAACAATGATTAGTGCCCTTTCAGAACGCGCAGGGCAGTCAAGTACACCGTTTATGGGGGAAAAATCACATAAATGCGGAAGATGTTTTTCTTGGAATATGTCGGTTTCCTCATGACGGTTTCCTTCCCCGTTCAAGCCAGTGAAGATAACAACTTTGGACATAAACGCTTGGAAAAATTCTCAAGAGGAGCAGGCAGGATTCGAACTTAAGACCTCACGGTTGTGAAATTAGACGTGCCCGCCACTAGGCCACCACGGCTTCTTCACACGAACACCACAAAAACCAAATGTGGATTTTAATTTTTGAAGAAAAAGGTCCCAATTTCCATTTAATTCTTACCTACGTTACGTACCCGAATTAGAGTAGATATTGCAAAAAAACGCATTTTGTAAAAATTTATAGAGCCACCTAATTACGGTAATGAGGTAAAATAAGCAGATAAATATGAGTATTGCCATTTTTTATAACGCAATTTCAATTCATGTTATTGTTATTAGGTACATATAGAGTATTCAAGATGCAATTACCGATAGCGTGGGCGATATGGGCGTAGCGCGCGCACTCGAGCATGCGCTTCGCTCGGCGGGGGAAACGAAGGCGGCGCGGGTACAATTTGAATCGGCTAGATTTCCCCCATTTTCTAAATCCTTCGATGTATATATTCTTTCTAGATTTGTGATGTTACTCTTCTTTTGATGCGTTAGGGGAAAATGATGAGAGTATTTTTTTATTAAACGCGCTCATACCGTCGTTAGACACCGATACCCTAAGCATTCAACATTTTAGTTTTTAGTACCGAACTATCTTTAGGTTTATGCTTGAGTTGAATGTAAAATATTATGTATGTGTTCTATCTTTGAAGTTAGGCTTATTAGCACGATGACTAAAGAGAAAATCTACTTGGGTGCGTAGATAAGTACACATCCATTTTTTATTGTAGAGTAAGAGGATGATCAAAACATGCGCCTGATGATAAGCAACACATCTGCACATTACAGCACAGTGCCACTCAATTACATGAAGAATACAAATTGCTGCCTAGCGCCTAGCCCTACACTCGTCAATGGTAGAAGACGATTTTTATGTCTTTGCCCTGTAATTCATGCAGAAACATTCAGAAACCCTTCGAACCGGAACAGGATACGAATTACTGCTTGACAGAAGAATAACTGGCAAAGGTGTGGTACTTCCCCAGGAGGAGTCTGCTAAGAGTCTTACCACTACATAAACAAAATGCATCGTGTTACTCATTATGCAACTGATGATATTTTATTTGACATGATGTTTTGCTCAAATTTGTTAGAAAGGGGCTAAGGGCGTAAGTAACGTTAAAACAACGTAATGTGCGATTATTTCTTCAAAACGGCTGCAAATAAAACAAAATACCGATGGACGAACTTGTGTTAGAATTTTTTAGTATTACCTAAACAGCTATATATAATTTTGCCCAATACGTCACCTGTTTAAATAAAAAAAAATACTTGGTAAACTTGGTTAAATAAACTTAGGTAACCTTGATTAAATATAATTGGTAGACATTTCACACACACATTTTAAAACGAGAGATAAAATGTCATTGCGCATGTCGGTGACGCGACCTCACAAGATTTCGCCCATCCAAAAAGCGACTAACGTGGTTTACACACAGTCATCGTATAATATTTTCTCCATTAACCACAGGCAACAGAAACAATCTGTATTCTGTGCCATTGACTCTTTTCTTCTAATAAAATATGCTAAACGCGCACTAAGTCTACGTCTAGGCTGTGGAATGAGCTACCAGAGTGGATTTTCCCCGATAGTTATAATCTTGTTGTCTTCAAGTCGAAAGTGAATCGGTTTCTTCTAGGTAAGCACACTTCATCGTAGGCCGCATCATCGCTTAACATCAGGCGAGATGGCGGTCAAGTGTAAACCTATTCAAGTTAAAAAAAAAGAATACCTAGTAAGAAAAAAGAAGAAAAGTAATTTTCACTTCTACTAACTACAAACGTGTGATTCCAAATCGCATGAAAACAACGCGTACGTTTCAAAAATGAAGCACGTAGTATCAGACGTAGAACTATTCATTTTGTATTCTTTTTTGCCGCATGATGGAATCGAGAACTAGCCGTGACGGCGATTAATTTACCTGCTTGGTACGATGTACGATACTACGAGTAGGTTTAAGAACGGGTTCACTAATCACATATTTTACAGACGAAAATTTACTACGATACCTACTAGATACGGGTGTGTTTCTTACAGGGCAGCAGAAGCAAACGCTTATTTTAAGCTGAAGTTGACAAATATAAATCGAGAAATTAAAAACTAAGTATGTAGGTACCTCCCTGTTTTTAAATATCGAGCAAAGGTCCACGTTTGACGATCTACACGCTTGATGGTAAGCGATGGTGTGGTCGAAGATGACGCACGCTGACCTAGAAAATACCTATTCACTCTTTCCTTGAAATGTTCTAGATATGAAACAGTGAGACCTGCAACTTATTCCATTCTAAAGGCTGTAGACCGCAACGTCGCTTAACGTCAGGTGAGATGGCGGTCAAGTGTAAATCTATAAATGTTAAAAAAAAACATGCGTAAACTGCCGTTCCTCACTTTACCCGTGTGGTAGAATCTAGTTGTGACACTCTCCTTGTGAGAGAAAGCCAAAAGGGCAAATATTACTGTGTTCCGGTTTGAAGGGCAATGTTTTCAGAGAAATTACAAATATCTTAGATCTCTAAGTGACGACCGCAGTGCAGTGCTAGATAATTATTTAGACTATTTCATCTTCCAGTGGCTACGTGTCGCTGTACTGTTATGTGACAGATATGCTGCTTACCATCAGGCACATGTCCTGCTCGTCTCGTCAGTCCATACAATAAAAAATAGACCAAGCCAAGAAATGTAAGATAAATGAAATGTAAGAGAAATGTAAGATAAGCAAACAAAGACAAAACAAAATTGGAACTTACTTGCCCTAAACTTCTTGTACACTCTCTTCATGGTGGCTGTCCAACAATCCAGTTAAATCTACTTTCAAAGACTTAAAATTCCGAAGTCACTTCTTTCGAAACACTGATGACACTCCGATCATTGATCACTCCAAATTGTTTAAGACACCGCTCGTAGCTCATTTCATTTTCGTCAGATATTCAAAAAATCCTGATCAGATGGACCGTAAGTGCAGCAAGTAGTCATCTGTATCCAGGTTTGCCCAAATAGATAACAGCAGGTACTCTGTTACAAAGTAGACATAAAATTCGAATACACCGTGACAGTTCTATCCGAGAAAACTGTAGTTTGCCCCTAACTCAGTTCTAGTAGCAAAATGCTCTTCTGTTCCAACTCAGTTGACAAAAGTAGTAGTCTGCTATTCCAGAATTCCCCAGTTTACTGTGATGCCATGGTATCCAGATTAAATGCAATTAAGAATCTTTTCAACCCTAATTTTCTGGTACAGCGGAAACCTGGTAATCGTCATTAATCTGCTGCCATAGTATCCAGTGTAGTTATCTCCAGAGCACTGCAGCCTTAGTGCCCTCTAGGTTTTCCTAGGTTACTGCAGCCTTAATATCTAGCGTATCTTTTCCAGATTCCAGCAGCCTTAGTATCCGATGTAGTTCTTCCCGGACCACGGCAACCTTAGTATCCACTATTCAGTGTAGTTATCTCCAGAGCACGGATCCGTAGTACCAGTATAGTTGTTCCCCAAACCACTGCAGCCTTAGTAACCAGTAAAGATCTTCCCGGATTGCTGTAGCCTTATTATTGACGGGTCTCCCCAAGACACTGCAGTCTTAGTAACCAGTAAAGATCTTCCCGGATTCCTGTAGTCTTAGTATTCAGTACTATCTCCAAGACACTGCAGCATTAGTATAGGCCCTAGCAGCCAGTCAGCCAGGTGGTTGAGCCGGCGGCACGCGCACGTCTCACGAGCCGCCGGGCCCCGAGACAGCCCCGTCACGGCTGGCCGCGTGCGTTCGAGGTGGATAAACCCGCTTGTTTAGATGTTTACATGGTTCCAGTAACCACTGGAACGTTCCAGTGCACTGCGTGATTAGTAGCTTCATCCGACGATCTCACATAAAATCGTCGGACAGACTATCATCATGAACTAGACTAACTCAAATGCAAAAATATTTATTCCAATGAGACATGTATTAGGATATATTGACTTAAATTGAGTTTAGAGGCTGATTGCTCCCTTAGTCTGTCTTCTTGTAAAAGGTTTTGAAATAGTTGTCTGGCGGACATACCTATCTAATATCTAAAAATGGAGCATCAGAATTTACGTAAAGTGAAGCGATTATTTCGGGAGTTTTAAAGGGTCTGCAAAGCAAAACGGCACATGGAATGTGTATGGGAGTATTGGCGACATATTTTTAAGGATAGGTATTGCCCATAATATACGTGAAAATCAGTTACGAGAATTTACGTGAAGTAAGTTTTTTTTATTTTTATGTACCTTAATTATACCTGGTATCTCAAAATTGGCCGTTAAGGTAGCGAGTATTCATGCGTTCGTAGTAGGTACATACCTACTAACTCTATTCAATCGTCCACATTTCGTTCATCAGAAAATACATGACATCTGGCGGCTCTGGGATCTTGGACTGCAAGGTTAGTTTTTACAAACAAAGACTTTGTGATTCAAGTTCCCCGTAGGTACTTACCTATAACATTGACTTATATGGGTATTACTTCGACCTTATAAATATATAAATAGATACCTATTGTTTCTTTTTGCACATAGGTCCACGCTTGAAAACCTAAAGTGAAATAATGTTGACCACCACTGGTCAACAGTCAACGAGTAGGTAAGTACATCACTAAGTAAAGCTTTTATGAAAACCTTACTAGACAACTCCAAACGGTACATAACGTGGTGGCAAATTTGCAAGGATGACCAATTTAGTGTTAATTTAATTATTTACTTATAAACTGAATTCGTAAACAGATAAAAACAACTTAAAGACAACCCAGATTCTTAGGAAATCCGTTAGATAGGTTTAGGTAGTTTAATTTTATGTTTCTATCCCTATAGTACAGTGTCGAAATATAATACCTACGTTGTGGGTACAACTACGACATCCGATCAGACATATGATGAGAGATACCTATTTTTTTTATTTACTTTTGTTGGTTTACACTAGACCGCCATCTAGCCTCATGGCGGTCTACGATGGAACGTGTTTACCTATAACCTATCGCGGTCTCTACTGTTTTATCGACTATCTTAAAGGCTGCAATTTCTTTACCTCAACGAGTCACTGTCGCTTTATCGCACCCTCTCTATAATAACGCTAGTTTACCATAATTAAAAAGGGTTCTTTTTTTTAATGTATTAGGTACTTGATAGTAAACTACTGACTAAAAAACTACGCAAAGTAAGACACGCTACACATAATGAGCTCTCATAAATTTCACTGTATACGCGGTAGAACGCACTAATCAGTGGCCTGCAAGCGGAACCACGGTCGGCAAACCGCGGTCGACGTGCGATATGCTCTGTAGAACCCCCATTACCCATTACTTACCTGTCTGCTTTGTTCTGAACGAGTGTGTGCGTGTGTAAATTATCTACGTAGTCTACGCTAGAGCTAAGATTAACGACAATTCAGTCTTATAATGAAAGAGACCTCTGCCACTCTCCCATAAAATAACGACTAATAATTGTGAAATAATCATTTCACAATTATTATTCCTTATTTTATGGGAGAGTGTCACAGGTTTCGTAGATAATTTAGGTAAATGCTAATTCAGAATTTGTTAACTAACAAAATGTAACATTGGCGTCACCTATAGGTAGCTGTGTTTCACTGTTTACTGTGCTGTTAGGCATGTGTTTTGCTAACCAAACCTTTCCTGCTTTTCCTGTCACTTATTTTAGTTTAACCTCAGTTGTCCCACTGCTGGGCAAAGGTCTCCCAGAATTCCCTCCACTTTATCCGGTCCTGAGCTACCATCGTCCAATCATTTTACGCTCCGAGATCGTCCTTCCATCGCGTTGGAGGACGACTGGCCACTCATTAATGTAAAAAAGACTTTCTATTTCTGAAAGGTATAATATTCGCATTGTAAATAGGCCGCATTACGAGAAGTGTTGAGGAGGGAGAGGGGGGATAGAGACGAATCTCAATCTAATCTTACAAATTAGTGACAATAAAACTCTAAAATCACGTTTCATGTACTAAGTAGGTACCTAAGCAATGGACGCCCCCCTAAGCGACGATGCGTTCTAAGATGGAGCGCGCTTACCTAGAAGAAACCGATTCATTCTTAGGCTTGAAGAAGCCCTAATTACACACATTCAACATACAGTTATTCACATCTAAATACAGTTTAGATTTAGGTACCTATTAGATAGTCGGTATAGATCAGGTGCAATCTGTCCGATAGAAAAACCGATAAACTTGCCACTTTCAACACTTAAGTTTAGGTAAGTACTTACCTACTATACTAAGGCAACAAACAACAGGTTACTGATACCTAGTAAGATTTATTAAGGCGTAGGTATTTTATCATCACACTACTTGTGGCGTAATATCTAATAGGTACCTACCTGAATTGACGCGGCTAAAAATACTATTAGATACACTATGATATTTTATCCTCCAAGTATTTTATGCTCTCCCATTTTCGTCAATAAACCTTCATATACTTAAACGAGAAAAATAAAAACATGTAAAGTCCAAAATGACGCAAGACATTAACAAACTTTATTTGTCAACGTGAATAATTGACTTCTTCACGAGTCCGTTATTTTTATAACATTTCGCCCAATATTTTTAAACTAAGTTTCTAAAACTAAATCAACATGGATGCTATACAAATGGAGGAAATAAAAGTAGAATCCCCGTCTTCCACGGAAATGAGTTCTTCAGCCGTGTCGGCAACCGAGCCTTCGCGAATAAGTTTTATCGAAGACACCAATCGCAAACCAGTTTTTAACTTTATGAGGAAACGGCAGAACTGCCAGGTGATTATCGGCGGAGTAGATGTAACGCCCAACAACATCACCTCTCGAGACTATGTCACCATGGAAGATATGTTCACTCACGCCGCCTACGAGACCAAACTACGTAAGAGCGAGATCGCTTTTAAAATGTCGACTGCCAAAATCGTGTCCAAGTCCGGTACAGACACCGCTATGAAAGTATATGCCACCACTATAAACCTTGACGACATACAAATCGATCACACAATCAACACTGAAGAGGGATACGCTCCCGACGAACGCGATTTGGAAATCGCTCCGTCCGCTTTTTATATGCCAAAAATATATCCCCCGATGTCGTATCCACCGAAAATATTCGTAATCCTCAAAGAAACTGAGACCACTTTTCTATTCGACTTACCGAGCTACTCCTACGAGAAAGGCTCGGCGGACGGGAACTTTGTAGAAGAAGAAAATGAATATTACCAGTACATAACCGTCGGCAAAGGTAGAAACCGCAAAATGGTCGTAGAAGAAACTCAGACTCAATATAAAGTCACGCAAACCAGACACACGCTCGCGGTGAGACCGGAAAAGAAAAATGCGATTTCTTTCGCTTCGATGTGGGACATGCACGATACATATGCTCAGCTGGCCATCGAACAGGAGGAGGAAGTGGAGGACGAGATGGTCTTGTACCAGACCGCCGCGGCCCACTTGCTACGCAAAAAGAAGAAAAAAATTAGTAGAAATAACAAAACGTTCGAAGAAATATCGCAGACACCTCAATTTTATGATGCCGTGTTACTGACGGAAAGGGTACTCGCGGCTCGCCAATACGGAGAAGCACAGAAGATATTCCGCGGTCTTGCAAAGTTCGATCCGTTAGCGTTAGATTTGACATACGTTTACTCCATGAGACCTCTCTGGACGTTGGAATGCGAAGACACAGCGAATAGACCGATATCGAGCATCTCGTTTAATCCGAAGAATGAGAACATATTGGCGGTCGGTCATGGGAAGTTCAGCTACGCCAGCAGCTTTACCGGGATCGTGTGCGTCTGGTGCACCAAGAACCCGTGCGTGCCCGAACGACTCTACCATTTCGACGAGCCCGTCACTTCCGTCAGTTTTTCCGAAAAGAATCCGAACTGGCTCGCTTGCGGATTCTTCAACGGCGACGTGATCATCCTCGACGTGACCAGCTACCCTATCAAAACGATAGCGATCAGCAAACGGGAGACCAATCCGTGCTTCGATCCCATCTGGGTGACGAACTGGCGCGAAATCGACAACGATACCGAATACGTGATGACCACCTGCCAGGACGGCCGCATCAATCGTTTCGTGAGCACCAAAACTCACGATTTCATCTGCACGCCCATGATGAGGATATCGACGGTGGAAGGTAAGATGAAGGGCTTGGAGACGGCCAAAACGTGTCTCAAAGTAGACGTGCCGATCACTCGGTACCCGGCGGCGATGTCCGCCAAATGGCACCCGAAGATCGACCACGTGTATTTTGTTGGCACGGACGAAGGTTGCATCCACCGCTGTTCCACTCACTACCTGAACCAGCACATTGACGTGTTCCGAGCCCACGCCGGCCCGGTTTACGACATGCAGTTTTCTCCATTCATGCGGTCGTTGCTAGTCTCGTGCGGCGCCGACAGTGCCGTTCGGCTGTGGGTGGAAGGGATGGAAGAAGTGATCATGACGCTTGTCTGCCCCGCGGCGGTGTACGGTGTCGCTTGGTGTCCTATAAATGCGACCGTCCTGATTTCCGTAAGCGGGAACAACCTCTCCGTGTGGGACTTGCGGCGGAAGAATCACATACCGTGCGCTGAATACACTTTTCCCAGTAATGTAACGTTGACGTATGTGAGGTTCTCTGAGTCGGGCGACAACGTGTTCGTGGGAGATACGACCGGGAAGATCTACACGTTCCACTTGGAGAATACGCCCATCCCGCCGTATTATCAGAAGAAAATGTTGGATGAGGCGATCAGAAAGGCTCTTTGTACGAGACCACAGTTGCTAAAGCAGCTAAATAAGTTAGAAAAGTTTAGCTGAAATATAGGCTAGGTCTTATGTGATAATTTATTGAAGACCAACTTATCTACAATCTGTTGATGGTACACAAAAAATATGATAAAACTAATCACAAAAGAAAATCAGAAATTAAAAAAACACAGTGATATTTCTCACGAGGAAAAGTACCAACTTGTATGTAATTAACTCTGAATAATTTTATGATCATGCAAGATAAGTAGGTAGGTAATAATTATGTGAAGAAAGTTTTTATACAATTATGATAGTATGTTGCTAAAATATTCCAAATCATGTTTTCCTTATTGTATTGTTAGTTTTTTTTAACTAAAAAAACATTTGTGATTTCAAATTCTTTATTCTTATTTTACCATAAAATTAGGTACAAAATAAACTTAACAGATTATCTTTTACAAGATGAATAAATAAAGCAATGTACAGTGTGCTATAGATACATAGAGAGTAGCTAAATTATATACATGGAATAGTTTATATTTTTAAGTTTTGGTGTGACTAGTTCTTTGAGAGCTTTTGTAGATTATATTCTTTTTTCAATTCTTTTAGATTTGCCTCCAATATTGCAACCTGCGAACAATACAAATTAAATTAACATTAGTTGTAATATACCCCCACATTATCTACCACTAGGAGCGCTCCGCGGTTTTCCGTTATTTTCCCGGTAAAAAAAGTAACCAATGAATTATTCCTGATTATATTTTATCTCGGTTCCACATTTCAACCCGATTCGTTCAGACATTCCGACATGATTGAGCAACAAACATCCAAACTTTCGCATTTACTATATTAGTAGGATTATATAAAAGCCGTGGTGGCCTTGTCGCTAGAACGGGCGATTTATCGAATCCGTTAATTTAGATTTAATCGTTAAGTTAATCCGAATCGCGAATCCGTATATTTAGTATAAGTAATAGATCAGGGTTTTCTACGCGTTTTGACTCAGTCATCATCTCAATTATTTGATTAAGTAAATGAGTAACTCGCGTGTGACATGGTTGGCCAAATCGGACTCAAGTTTCGGCCGCGTACGTGCCAACCGGGCGGCTATCACGCGCGCGCCTTATTATCATTGTATAAATTCAGACCAATAGAAACTGTTTTACCAGACATATTGCATGCCTCTCGAAGAGGCCAGTTTGTGTGGGTCAACTTTTAAAATATTTTGTTATATCTTATTTTACCTGCATTAAAAAAAATGTATTTGTATTTGCCCGTTCCTTGAAATAGGCCGCCGGCCGCGGCCGAAACTTGACGTCAGACTGGACCTACCATATCACACGTGAGCTGCCCGTTTATTTAGTTAAATATGTGTAACTACCACCACAGTCATAACAGGTGTAGTAGAGTAGTAACCGAGTGGTGGCCGAGGCAAAGTAAGCGGTGTAGGACGTCCAACTGCAAGATGGGGTCGACGATATCGTTTCTATCGTGGGTCGAACCTGAACTCGATAGGCACAGGACCGAGAAAGATGGGCAAAGAGGAGGGATAGAGAAGGCTGTAGATGATGATGCTGATGAACTACCACCACAGTCTATTAAAGCGTTTATTTCCTTTGACACTACTGCTTGGCACTACTGGTAGAGTCATGGGAAATTTAACTTTCCCGTGGCATTACTGCTCTGATAGGCTGATTAAACGCCTACTGTAAATTTTCCCGTGGATTACCTCATTACCCATGGCACTACTAAAGTTTTAAAAAAATAAAAGGCCCGTTTAGACATTATAGAAAGACTGTTAGGGAACTAAACTAAAAGAAACAATAAACATTTTTTTAAATTTATTTCAAAAATTTATTCATGACAAAAGTTCAATAATAATAATTGGTTTAATAATTGAACTCTTAATATTTATATCAATGGGTTTAGTGAATAAAAAATAATTTTGAGATGAACGCCTTTCAAAGATTGAAAATGTATATCTGCTTTTATCATAATGTGTTTACTAAAACCCAAATTTAAACACATTCGTTTTCTTCGTGTTCAGCAAGTTTGAGTGCACCGATGGCAGTTCAAGTTGTATTAGTTGTTTTATACGGCTAGTTGCAGATGATACTGTTTAGTTTTAAAACCTCAAATATTACACTAACTACTCTTTAGCATTTTAAATTAAACTATCAATAGAATATTATTTTCAAATGCTGTTTTAAATGGTATTCATTTAACAGGAAAAAGTTAAGTTTAAATAATACTGTATAGAATACCTACACATATTTTAAGGAGGAGGTGGACGGTGGTAAGTAGCCCTACTTACCTCCAGGCCAGAGACCACGCAAGTGATCCGTGGAAAGATTTTTTTTACAACGGCTCAGCTTTGTCCACCTGGCTGTTCCTTGGGAAATATTTAGTTTCCACCGTCCATCTAGTTAACTAACGGAATCGGACTGGTTAGGTTACATAGAACCCATTTCCGACTCGGAGCACCCTTTTTCACTAAAGTTTATATAAAAATGCGGGAGCCAGAAGCTCAAAGAAGGACCTGACTGGAGTATCAACACTCAGGCCCGACCACAGAGCTTCTGGCAGGGGCCCACCCGGAGTCAAATCTCAGTGATAGACCGTAATCGCATCGGTACGTATTTGTGAGGTGTACCGTCACCAATACCAAGTTAGGGGCTTTCAAGTTTTATCTGAGATGTAAGCCGTTGTAAATAAAACTTCCAACGGGATACTACCTAAACACTAATATGAAGACTCAGCAGTTCTATAGAACTACAGTTATGGCTAAAGTCAATAAGTCAATAAAAATGGGTGCATCCCAGTTATACTACTAACTGGGATGCACCCGTTTTTATTGACTTTTGATTGATTTTTCATTGGAATTTAATGGAGAGACCATTAAATATCAATGAAAAATAGTCACACGTGTCATGGGAATAATATTTTGATAGTAGTGTCACGGGTAATAATATTTCCCGTGACACTACTAGCGACGGTGTAGTGTCACGGGAAATGTACATTTACCCGTGGCACTACTGGTAGTGCCACGGGCAAGTAAAATTTCCCATGACTCAACCAGTAGTGCCAAGCAGTAGTGTCAAAGGAAATAAACGTATTAAAGTAGTATTTTAGACTACAGGCCCGTCGAAGAGGGGGGGTTGCAACCCTCGATCATTTCTCCTTGTCGCATGATTTTTGTACGGCGCGGCGTTGCAGAATAATAGATTAGAAGAGGTATCGAAATTATGAAAATTATTATTTTAAGTTTTTAATTATTAGTTTGTCCGAAAAATTCGTGATTTTCCGACGATTAACAGATTAAATTTAAAAGAAAAGATTAAATTTGGGCATTTGATTATGTACGGCATTGGTTCCATACAGTTTCAATACCTCTCATAATTCCTTATTTCGCAGTGCCGTACAAAAATCAGGCGACAAGGAGAAATGATCGAGGGTTGCAAACCCCACCTATTCGTCTGTACTCAGTTGGACAGCTTACAAGTGACAGCATAATGCGCTGAATCTTATTATTTTATACCCTTCTATCATCCTACGCAGGTCTCCTGGTGGTTCATTTACTGCGTACATTTTGTTCACGGGCCTAATTTTCATAGATTTTATCATCACAATTATTAGTTGATATGAGTTACCTCTTCAAACTTGAGCTCCTGTCGCGCCGTCTTTATGTACCCCCGGATGATGTTCATCTGCTCTAGCAGCGGGCTGTCCTCGTCGTCGTCGTTGTTGACGTGGCTCTCGTAAACTGAGAACACGTCACTTTATCATTACTCGGAACACAATATTTTCTTTTTGGAATCATGACATAAATAAATATAAGCATTTTTTTGTTTTATGCGGGTCAAAAAGATAGATGTATATTAAAAGTAACTTCTACGTATACATGTACAATGTATGTATATAATAACATCAGACTGCTCGTAGCTCGAAAAGCAACATCGTTTCATGGTTGTCGTTTCAAAGACTCGAACAAAGGTTTGACTCTACTTTTGTGTTAGGAACGTCTAGGCAGTAGAATGCGATGTTGTAACAACCGCTGAAAACAGCGACAGAGTGAGACACACACTATCTTGCTGTCTCCGCTGCTGTTACAACACAGCCACTCTCTCTCGCTGCTGTTACAACACAACCACTCTCTCGCTGCTGTTACAACACAACCACTCTCTCGCTGCTGTTACAACACAGCCACTCTCTCGCTGCTGTTACAACACAACCACTCTCTCGCTGCTGTTACAATACAGTCACTCTCTCTCGCTGCTGTTACAACACAGCCACTCTCTCTCTCTTGTTACCTGGCGACATGGCGCCGTGTCGCGGCTGAATCTGCCGCTCGGCCCGCTGGTAGCGCGCGCGCCACTCTCTCGTTGCTGTTACAACACAGCCCCTCTCTCGCCGCTGTTACAACACAGCCACTCTCTCGCTGCTGTTACAACACAGCCACTCCCTCTTGTTACCTGGCGACATGGCGCCGGGTCGCGGCTGCGCGCGCGCTCGCTCGCGCTCGACTCGCTCCCGCTCCGCTTGGATCTGCCGCTCAGCCCGCTGGTAGCGCGCGCGCCGCACCTCCTCGATCTGAGCCTCCGTCGGTAGTTTGCGGAGCGACAACAACTCATCCTGTGAAAACAATACATCTATACTAATATTAAAGCTGAAGAGGTTTTGAAATATGAACTTGTTCTGGCGCACCACACACAGATTTTTGGTGGCCTGTGAATTGAAGTCAAGACAAGAGCTCATAACGAGCGTGACGATACTCGTAAATTAAAGAAAGCTTCGGGTAAACTAGGAATGCTAGGGCATTTCTAGATGGCCATGGTTGGAAGCCTGGCGATCTAGTCTAGATGGCCATGCTTAGAAAACTTATTTAGACGACAATGCTTTGCAGATTTATTCCAGTCATGCAACGCCCTCTGATTTTACCCGCGTAGCTTTCAAAGTGAGCTATCAAATTTTAAGTTATAAGTATTGACTTCTATCGACAATCCTTTTGACTGCCCATTTTTTTGTTTGATCCCGCTAATCTCAGAAACTTTCGGCTAACTAAAAGTTACGGCTTGGCTAGTGGGGAGAACGGCAGCTGCCGATCCGGAGACCCCCACATGCACAACTGTCTTTTCGAATTCATGTGCGTAATGCCGCTAACTTAAAACGGTGAAGGAAAACATCTTGAGGAACCGACATGTACCTAGAATCTTTCGAAGTCATGTGTCATCCACCAGCCCACACAGGGCCAGCGTGGTGGGCTATGGACATTTTTAGTTCCTTCAACGACCACTAGATGGCGTAAACCATATCTAAATCGCGCAGACAATCTGTCCATTAGAAATAATGTGTATTTTTTTACTTTAGATAATAAATCATGCCTCCGATACCTTTCCCTATGTTTCATTAAGGGGGCGCCTAAAGCCAGAAAACGAAAAAAGGACATTTTCGACGCCGCTCACTGAAGTTAAGAAACTAAAAACTATGACAAAAAAAATATTGACGTGTGGGTACAATCAAGAAGAAGCACAATAACCGAATAGAATTTTAAAAATAGATCAGAGTTTTTTACAATAAAAAAATAAAAATGACACCAAAAAACCCGTTTTAATTCGAGTACTCGAAATTATCAGCGATGACCCCACATTATTTTTTGGTAATAAAATTCCTATTTGTACGTTCTAGTAAAGTAACCGAACACTTTTTTAAATGTATGTTTAGTAATTAAATAAAACTTGGTCAAAAATGGACTCCTGATTAAATATTGTGTCATGCTATTCTCGACTTTATGTACATCACATTAAGAAACGCGTCGCGCGGGTAAAATCTGATTTTTTCCTGGCTTTAGGCGCACTCTTAAAGAATATCAGTTCAGTGGTCGAGGATACCCAGTACACCAACCTTGATATACTGCGCGGCGGCTTGCCTAACGTTGGCCTGCAGCCTCGCTAAATCGCGTAAACGATATAACCATAAGAAATAATGTGTATTTTTTTACTTTGAAGAATAAATGTATGGCTCCGATACTTTTCCCTGTGTTTCATTAAAGCATACAGGTCGAGCATACCCAGTACACCCACCTTGATGTACTGCGCGGCGGCTTGCCTAACGTTGGCCTGCAACTTCGCCTGCCTCGTGCCCTGTGCCGCGGGTAGTGTGGATATCAGCTTGCTGTGGAAGTCTATCCCTTCCGCGATGACCCCTATGCGCCCGCGCATAAGGTTCACGTCGGCCAGCTGGTACGTCGTGTCTCCATCGAACAGGCTTTGACACATCTGCGAAATGCATAAGTTTTCACTAAAAAAACATACAGTCTCCAAAACATGTATCTAGTTATTCACACATTTTATCGTGGTCTAAATTTTCTAAATTGTTTTATAAATAGCAGCGTCCCGTGGTTTCACCCGCGTAGTTCCCGTTCCTGTTACTTTGTCGAGATAAAAAATGGCCCATGTGTTTTTCCAGACTATAGTCTGTGTTCCAAATTTCAATCAGATCCGTTCAGATGTTACGACGTGATTGAGCAACAAACATCCAATTTCCAATTATCCAAACATTGACTTTTATAATACTAGTAGGGTCCACCGGATCGTCTCAAATGAGGATTGGGAGACCTCAATTCCCAATGAGACGACACAGTTTTTTAGTCTTCTTGCGACAACGACCATCGTACTGCGACCAAAACGCCGTGATGTAATTCTACTTAATATTATAAATGCGAAGGATTGGATGTTTGTTGCTCAATCACATCGTAACATATAAACGGATCGGGTTGAAAATTGGAATACAATTAGATAATATCTTGAAAGAACACATAGGCTACTTTTTATCTCGGGAAAATAACTGGAACGGCAACTCAGCGGGTATAACTGACACTTGGAACACAGAATATAGTCTGGGAAGAAATTAGTATCGCGATAATGTCCTGTGTAATATTTTCAATATGAGTTGAAATCTCCAAATCTCTTACGGGTTAAAACATAAATATATTTCAATAAGGAGCGAGAGGTATACCAGCAAAATCTCTCTATAACCTGCTTAAAGACCTTGGATTGTCCAGAAGTGCAGTAAGTTCTATACTAGAACGAGTATCTAAAGCTGCACTAGTAGGATCATATCGGATTTGGCTGGGCAGGGAGAGAAATACGAGTAGTGAAGGTGAGTGTTGACGTACGTCAATATAAGGGGCCCCTTTTAAACCTACTACCCGAGTCACAAGTCTTGGGGTCTATTCGATATTTCTCTCTCTGCCACACGATGGACCCGGCACCCGCACGGTGAATCCATGGAATGCTAAGAAGTACGTCTCAAACAAGCATGACAGCCCGGAGAGACGGGATGACGCTGGAAAGACAGATGGCTGGTGGAAAAGACATCTGACGGATGGAAAGACATCTGACTGCTGGAAAGACAGTCGAGGGTGAAGGCCTAGCAAGCCTAACCCGGGAAATGAAATCGCTAAAAGTCCGAAAAAGAAAAATACCCCTGGGACAGTCCGAGAGGGGGGGCGGAAGATCTGTCCACCGGTTGATAATAACGACGACCCTGGCGCGAATACGGACTTGAGATGCCCTACGTGCGGGAAAATTTACAAGAGACGAGCCTGGTACCTAAAGCACTTAAAGACACATGATGGTGTTGAAGCACGACAGCCGTCGGTCAGTACTTTGACAATCACTATGGATAGAGTTGACCCTCATATATCCCAAGGTGAACCATCGAGTGAAAACTACCAGGAGTCCATTGTCATCAGGACACGTCTTGGCATACCCAGCCTAAAAAATTCCACCTGGAAAGTTCATGACGAAAACTTGGCTATATTGTTAGAACATCCTGGTACAAAACAAGACCCTAACAGCCAAGTAGAAACTTTTCAGGACACCATCTATTCATACTTCTCTGAGCACTATCCTCCATCTACTTATTATGCTCAAAATAACAAGGAAAATACGTTCAAAATGATATTGCGGAGGAAGAAAAGAGAACTAATAAAACGTCTTCGTTTAGCTAAAACCATGGGCGACAACCATCTAAGTCACCAACTGTCCAGGGCTCTAAGATCAATCCTTAAATTAATACAAGGAATATCGCTACAAATCAGTAAAAATCGTGATAATCTAAACAGAGCTAAACACGAAGTAGACTTCGATAAAAACCCTTTTCAATACTCGAAAAGTATTTTCAGAGAACAAAATGGGAAGCTTATCTTGACTAATGAGCAAATTTACGATCACTTTAAAAGCACATACGAAGTGCCTAAACGCGGGAGCTCGTACGTAGTACCAAACATCCAAAGACCTAATGATCCTCTGACAGGCTTTCAAAGCACTCCACCTAGTGAAGAGGAAGTAAACTATCAAATTAAGAAGAAAACTACTAAATCAGCTCCAGGCCCTGATGGCATTCCCTACATAGTGTATAAAAAGTGTCCATCAGTTCGTAAACATATCTTAAATATATTCAGTAAGATCTGGTCAGGAAAGCAAATCCCAAAATCATTTGGAAGAGCAATTTTTGTCCTGATTCCTAAAATGCAAGAAGTAACTCATCCAAAAGACACAAGACCGATAGCCCTAACCAATACAATTTCTAAAATTTTTTTCAGTATATTGCAAACAAAAATGACCACATTTATGGCTAGCAATAGGTATTTCAGGCCTAACCACCAGAAAGGCTTCTTGCCTGGTATTTCTGGATGCCTGGAACACAATACATTACTAGCGGAAAGTTTGAAAGATGCCAGAACACATGAGAGACAAATAACAGTCTGCTGGATAGACTTAGAGAATGCATTTGGTTCCGTGCAGCATGAACTTATGTTATTTGCCCTAAAATGGTATAACTTTCCTGCTGTAATTATTGACATAATTAATTCATATTATAATCACTTAAAATTCGTTATAGCAGTAAACAAGGAATACTCAAAACCACTTAAATATAATGTGGGACTATTCCAAGGGTGCTGCTTATCACCAATAGTATTTAATATAGTTATAAATATTCTAGTAGATAAATTAATATCCCGTGAGAAGAAATGGGGCTACCGGTTTAAAATCAACAATAAGTACACTGAATCAATTTTAGCCTTTGCGGACGACCTTGCAATACTTACACGAAATCCCAAACAGTGTCAAGAATTGTTGAATGATGTTGATGAGTTCTGTACATGGACGGAGGGAATGAGGACAAAACCAAGTAAATGTCATTGTTTATGTCTGGGTAGACGAGATACCAAATATACTTCGTACGATCCGGGACTCTCCATAAGTGGCCAAAGAGTTGCCACAATAGCAGAGGCAGTGCCTTTCAAATTTCTTGGTAGAAAGATAGACTACAAAGGACGTACACCATCATTAGAGGTAGTTGTTGGAAACTTCATGAACGACCTCAATAAGGTAGACCAACAGCCTATCAGCAATATCAAAAAAGCATGGATATATGACAACTATCTCACATCACGTCTCACTTGGCCTTTCCTAGTATATGACATCGGTAAAACCCTCCTGGCAAAACTAGATGCTAATGTCATAAAGATATTGAAGTCATGGTTTGGATTGGCACATCCGTCTGATCCCTCTACTCTCTTTAGGGATCACAATAGTTTTGGGCTGAAACTAAAAAAACCATCCGAACTCTACAAACACCTAAGAGTTACAAAAACGCATGTTTTGGGAAAGTCGAAAGACGAATTAATTGCATCTCTCCCAAAAGACAAAAGTGCTTCGGACCTTGAATCTAGACTTCAATTCCACAAACAATTTATGGCAGGTGCGCAAGTAAATACAGCTGGGTTGGGTGCGAGTAAGAAAAGGGAAGACCGAGACATGGTAAAAACCTTTCTACAACAAGACGAAAATGATAGTTACAAAGTGCACGCTATGAATTTAGAAATGCAAAGTGAGTGGTTAACCATAGGTGAGTTTTGTATCCCATTAGCTCTGAAGTGGCGCACCTTGCTATATGACTGGTCTCCTGCCTTATTAAAATTTTATCTGAACGCTTTCCAAATGACCCTCCCTGACCAGAGTAACTTGGTAAGGTGGGGAAAAGCCTCTGAAAAATGTTGCTATACTTGTGGTGAGGCGATATGTACAGCAAGGCACATATTGGTGGGATGCAAGGTGCTCCTTAATAGGGGTCATTACTCACAGCGCCATGACAGAGTACTTGAAATCATACGTGAAGCCGTAAGCCTTTCGGTAGCTAGAGCCCAAAAGGGATTGACGATAAACAAAAGACAAATTAACTTTGTAAAAGAGGGCTCAACTTCAAACTCCAAGAACAAGCCTTACTCAATCCTGGGTTCAGCTCCTGATTGGACTATTTTAATGGACACGTATGAAAAGCACTACAAAATTCCAGAGGATGTGGGTGTTTCGTCATCCAGACCGGACATTTTCCTTTTTTCTAGGGCTACGAAACGCATAGTCCTGGTAGAACTTACCGTACCGTAGGAAACTAATATACCTAAAGACCACGCGATGAAACAAAATAAGTATTACGACCTTCAAAATGAATTAACAAAAAATGGCTATGTAGTTAATTTATACGCTGTAGAAGTAGGAGCGAGAGGTATACCAGCAAAATCTCTCTATAACCTGCTTAAAGACCTTGGATTGTCCAGAAGTGCAGTAAGTTCTATACTAGAACGAGTATCTAAAGCTGCACTAGTAGGATCATATCGGATTTGGCTGGGCAGGGAGAGAAATACGAGTAGTGAAGGTGAGTGTTGACGTACGTCAATATAAGGGGCCCCTTTTAAACCTACTACCCGAGTCACAAGTCTTGGGGTCTATTCGATATTTCTCTCTCTGCCACACGATGGACCCGGCACCCGCACGGTGAATCCATGGAATGCTAAGAAGTACGTCTCAGTAAACTGCATAATATTAAAAATACCAACTTTTTCATACATAGCAACAGCCGGTTTGGATTCCTCCATCAAAGCACGCATCTGCTCATAAGCTGTCACCATCGCAGTCTTGGCGTTCCGGCTGTCTTGGATCTGCTTCCGGAGTTTGATTAGATTGTAGCAATGCTCGCAGAGACGTAGACCTTCCTTCTCTGGGTTCGCTTGCTCCGACGGTGCACCTTGCGGAGCTGAAGGGTCCACTAGCGCTTCTGGAAATCATCACATGTACCAATACAATTTTATGTATAATATACATAAAGCAATATTAATCTATTCTCAATATGACTAAGACTTTAACGATAAACAAAAGAGTATTTATGAGTTTGTGTCAAAGAAATACATGGTATTGTGTATTTTTTAAACCTATAATACTTATAAAACCGGCCAAGTGCAAGTGGGACTCGCACACAAAGGGTTCCATACCATTAGCAAATAAACGGCGAAAACCTCTTTGACTTTATTCCAAATTCCGTATACATAGACTATTGCAGTTTCTACAGACAGGCGTTCATCCAAAAAGTTTCAATCATTAATCTACCAGAGTTCCACCTATCGACAGATGCATATGAGTATCTTGTCCCTACCAGGTGGAAGTTATGATTCTAACGAAGAAGGCGATAGCACGTTTTATTCTACTAATGGCGCATTCTAGCTTGTTTGGGACTGTACTAATCAAGCAAAAAATGGTAAAAAATCAAGTTTGTTGTATGGGAGCCCCTCTTAAATATTTATTTAATTTTTAGTATTTGTTGTTTATAGCAGCAATAAAAATACATCATCTGTAAAAATTTCAACTGTCTAGCTATCACCGTTTTTGAGATAAAACCTGGTGGTGGTTGGACGGACAGCAAAGTTTCAGTAACAGGGTCCCGTTTTTACCCTTTGGGAACCCTAAAAACCTAAATAAAAACAAACAAATAGGAAAGGAAACATGGATTTAGGCTTTCGCCATTTGTCTCATCATCTCCAGGGTTTGGCAGTAGAGAGCAGGTGAGTAGTGATCATTGTATACCCAACTTTTATTATCTATTCTAAGACTATGGGTACAACTATCTTACTTGCTATGTTTATGTCAAGGAACATGGAACATTCATGGCAGAGTATAGAGCCGCAGAGGCGGCAGTGATGTTTCCTCCGAGTCAAGTTAAATGCTTTAGCACAACTCGGGCACAGCTTCACTGATGAACCATCCAGCCATGGCACCACCTGAACATCAAGTTATCAATTTTATTATTTAAGTTTTGTTTGGTATTTTTTTGTACGGGCTTGACATGTCCCAATGTTGGACTTCTCTTTCTATATTTGTTTTGAAAAAAAATTAGTTTCTCACTGTACATTCTTTTGTATTGTAGACATAGCGTCTTGTAGAACTGGGAAAAGATAGTTTTCATAATAATACCATGCTTTTACAGAAAAATTTACACACACAACTTTCAACAATATGTTTTTTTACAGTTTATACTTCTAAACTGTAAAAAAAACTTATTGTTAAAAGTTGTAAGTTGTGTTGTTGAAACTTATTGTTGAAAGTTTATCCTTCTAAACTCTAAATTATGTATAGGTATAAAGAAATTGAGTAAATAAGGGCTAAAATTCTCACATTGGTTGAACAAAATCACACCTAGAGGGGGTTTTGAAAATCTAAATCTAAATTTATCTCACATAATTTATGGATGCCCGCCCCCTTACCCCACAGACCCAATGTACAATGTAGGTAGATTATGAACAAGGCTTAGGATCTTACAGTGTTTTATAAGTAATTGAGAAGGCAAACTTGTTTGCATCTCAGTTTGCGGAATCTTCGCGTCTAGATGCTGGTAGTGCGATACCTCCTACTCCACCTGGCAGTCCGACTTTGATGCCGGAAATGCATATTCGCCAAATGGAGGTTCGTAAAGTGCTACGTAATCTGGACGTGAATAAAGCCAGTGGCCCGGACGGAATTCCTGCCCTAGTGTTGAAGGCTTGTGCACCTGAGTTGTCTCCTGTACTAACGCGCCTGTATAGACTCTCTCTCCAAACTGGGCAAGTACCGAAATCGTGGAAGCTTGCTAACGTGCAACCTGTGCCCAAAAAAGGTAGTCGTGCTGACCCTGCCAACTACAGGCCCATCTCGGTCACGTCCATACTCTGCAAGACTATGGAACGTGTCTTAAACCGCAGGCTCCTGGCATACCTAGAATCTAACGACCTCCTCAGTGACCGGCAATACGGGTTTCGCCGAAACCGGTCGACTGGGGATATTCTGGCGTATGTCACTCACATCTGGAGTGAAGCTATCGAGAAACACGGGGAAGCACTTGCAGTCTCCCTGGATATCTCGAAGGCTTTTGACAGGGTTTGGCATGATGGCCTTATTAGCAAGCTTTCTAGTTATGGTTTGTCTCCAGGTTTTATTGCGTGGATATCGGACTTCTTGAGAGATCGGTCCATACGAGTTGTCATTGATGGCTGCTCGTCGGACCAAATGGGTATCAATGCCGGAGTCCCTCAAGGGTCGGTACTCTCTGCGACGCTTTTTCTGCTACATATCAACGATCTGCTGAAGCCCGGTATCTTTGGGTACGCAGATGATAGCACCGTTGTAGAGAGTTATATATCTAGCGCGAGAGCCAGCGGTCAACAAACTAAGGTTTTGAGAGAGAGTATGGTCGAGCGTTTGAACTTGGCTCTTGAGGCAGTCTCTGAATGGGGCGAAACCAATCTGGCCAAGTTTAATGAAGGAAAGACGCAGGCGTGTCTGTTCTCCGCAAAAAGGAGTCAATTTCTACAGACTCCTACTTTTCGAGGTGTATCCGTGCCGGTTACTGATCATCTTGAGCTTTTGGGTGTTACCCTGACATCTACACTCAACTTTGGCTCATATATCGAGTCCAAGGCTAAATTAGCTGCCAAAAAACTAGGTGTCCTCTCAAAGGTGCGAAAGTACTTCAAGTCTGAACAATTGCTTTTATTATATAAAGCACAGATTCGCTCTTGTATGGAGTACTGTTCGCACCTTTGGGATGGATCGGCTAAGTATCAGCTTGAGGCTCTGGAATCGATCGAGAGGCGGGCTAAAAGGCTCATAGGCAATAACACTCTTGTGCGAAAAAGACTGCAAACTCTTGAACATCGCCGAAAAATTGCTAGCTTATCGGTTTATTATCGGATACACTTCGGAGAGTGTGCATCTGATCTGCATGATCTAATACCACCTAGCCCTTTTTTCTATCGGACTTCTCGTAACTCGAAGAAGCGGCATCGTTTCATGGTTGATGTTCCAAAGACACGAACAAAGAGGTTTGACTCTACTTTTGTGATAAGAACGTCTCGACTGTGGAATGAGTTGCCTGAGTGGGTTTTTCCCGATGGTTATAATCTTGGTGTCTTCAAATCGAGAGTGAATCGGTTTCTTCTAGGTAAGCACGCTCCATCTTAGACCGCATCGTCGCTTAACATCAGGCGAGATGGTGGTCAAGTGTAAACCTATAAATGTTAAAAAAAAAAAAAAAAAAAAAAAAAAATTTTTAAATTTATATACATACATAAATATGCAGCAAGGACCTAATTTAAATTTACTTTAAATATTTAAAAGTTGTGAATATTAGTATCTGGCCCGGTGGGTTAATACAAATGTGCTACATGCTACAGCACTAGGTATCTAGGTACTTTACTAACCTCTTGTTCATGTTGTTTTCTTTGATTAGGATCAGTGGGCATGTTGCATACGAGTTTGTCCAGTCTTATCAGTAACTTGTTAGTTTCCGTCGCATATCGCTCCAGTCGTGCGGATCTCACCGCCTTAAAATAGTCACTGGAGCACCGGGAAACCCCTATAGTTTGTTCTTCACCATCGTAATACTGTTCTTGATAATTAAACTTTAGCGCCTTATCAAATGTTTCCAGAAGGTCAGTGTCGTTGTTATTTAATATAATTTTCTTTGCTTTACCGAATATCTCCTTTAAAGACTTGAGCACATCTTGTTCTTCCTGGTGGAGACTTTCAAAGTGACTCGTTAGTTGAGAAGCTGATTTGAGATCTGCTTTACAAATGGGACACAGGAATCCCTCTAGGATTTCGTCGTCATTAGCTGTCGCCATGATCCAATTTCACACTAATTGTTTAAACATTATTATTTTGAAATCAAATCTAAGCAATGTAGAAATTAGTCGAAAGAAACACCCATTTCACAACTCACAACAGACGACCACAGACCACACTAGTCACCTGCCGTGACACTGACAAAGTGACAAATAATAAATAGACAACTGACAGAAATTGTCAGTTTTGATGAAAGATATAACCAGTCTGGAAACGAGATGATGCAGCTTTTTTACTCTGAAACCATGCAACAACATATCCATAGTCCATAGCCAAGAATAAATTTAAAAAATATATATTATGACTTCGATGTCTTCCATCAGGTTTACGAATTTGTTTTGAAATGTTTTGGTATAGTTTTCATTCGAATAAAATGCGTACGTGGATAAAGTAGTTTATTATTTATTACAATAAGTCGTGCTTTCGCAAACTAAAGAATTGAGTCCCATTATGTCCAATAATAATTATGTCTAACGCTTTAATCAATGAGGGTTTTCCGATGAGACAAAAATAGTTCCACCGTACGCACTAGATGGCGTAGTGTAGTTTCAGCAAGACATGTCTCTACCTTAGATTCTCAAAGGTGTATTCACAATGAAACCCCTCCCCATTTTCAAGGGAAAAGTCTAATCTAAATTATTTGTGATAATTTAAAATTTTAGAGGTTTCGTAAACACATCAATTATTATTTATTTTAGATACTTAAATTATAATTTTAGCTTTTTTTTTAATCTTAGCTCACCTGATTAGTTTGGTACCTTCTATAAAACCCTAAATACATGAAGGAATTTCATACTAAAACAATTTTTCTTCTTACCTTTTGTCACACCCCGGACACTCGGCCTAAAATCTATACAGACGGTGCAGTTGACATACCTACACTCACACAACTACGCATATGTCGTTCGAACACATTTACGCATGTGTGCGTGTCATCTAGGGTTACAAATTATTTTATGGAATAGCTGTGACCCGTGAGTTCACCTCCCTGTATTAAGTGGCCTATAATCTTACCTAGTTATTGTTCGATCTTTAATGTAGGTACATATAACTTTCATCAACAACCAGAAGGGAGAAGATTTAAAACAAAATAGGAGATAATAAAGGTACCATGGACGAATTGATTTTTAGTTAAGTACACTTACCCAAAGAGAAAACTTTATTCTGACAATATATTAATTAATCACTCCACATATCGCGTATTTCATTATAGGTAGGTAGGCTAGTCACAGAACATTAGATTAGGTACAACAACGTTCATAAGTTGCAAGGCGTCATCACAGTTCACTAGGTATATCAGAGTATCATACACTGCACAAACTAATTATTTACATCTCATGTCACACATGGCTCATGGCACAGTAAAGAAAAACAAGATGATTTCCCAACTCAAAACTCACAATTCAATTTTGTAAACAAACTCGAACCGGCCGGAAAGATAATGTTGCTAGTTCCGGATTTAATTTATTCCTTATTGCTTAAAAAATATTACTTTTGTACATTGATAAATAGTGATTTATTTATTCGCATTACTAAAGTAAGGATCGCATAAAACTTTAAATAAGTATTGTGAGAATAGTAAATGAGTCTATTATACTCAAATCACAATCATATTTGCGCCGAATAAACAAAAATCAGTTTTAATTTCAAATTAAATTCAGAAACTTAATTGACCAAATTTCAACGACGATCATAAAAAACTTGAACAAAAATAAACGAAAGTAATTTTTAGTTTTGTTTTCATCTGACCTCGGCACAAAATAATTGTATCTAATCTCAAAAAAATCTAATAATTGTATGTAAATATATTTTAGGAAAAAAAAATACACCACTCCCATAACCCAAATTAGTGGCTAACATGTTTTTTTATCAGTGTAGTTTTGTAGGCGTTTTTTTTAAAGTTCACCAATACTGTTTGCAATCCGATGTAATCATCATCATCATCTTCATAACATCTTAGCATATACCTCTCTTCAAGTACCTACGCCTCATATCTCATATCCCAGGCCTATGCTAGTGCTGTGCTTGTGCACAGCACTAGCATAGGCCTGGTATTGACCCGCGATTTAAGCATACTGACAATTGAATACAAAGTCCAAAGTACATTACCAAAAATAAGCGTATTATCATGAATTATTTTACTTACACTCGTTAAATTTGAATTCCAAGGCCACCCATCGCGAAAAGAACCTAAGCATATGCATTGTTTGATATATCTCTTTATGACTCAGCCGGTATATATTATTTTTCTATCATTAACACCAAATTATACAACATATTTTGTTCCATAAAACGAGCTTTTGACACGAACTTCTACAAAACTTCTACAGGCAAAAAAACGCAGGTTAGCCACTCAAACGGATGATGATGATAGTTTAGAATATTATTACTAATAACTTAAAATCCGAGGTACATCAAAAAATCAGGTGTGGCACCTGGGTTTTTTCAATGTGATTTGGGCTTATGTCCTTTGTTTCACAATAAATGGAGCTATCACGTAACAAACATATAAACGAATTGAGATCCGTCTCCTTTTTTGAAGTTGGTTAAAAATGAAACTAAATCGTAGTAGTACCGGTAGTATTAGAACCATTAAAGTTTATAAGTCAATGTCAAAGCCGTTAATTACTGAATAAGTTTTAGTTTAAAAATATCGTTAATTTTTTTTTGGAACTATCCATTCCAATAGTCAATGTACTCGTATCCTCTTACTGCTTTTAATGAACGGTTGTTGCGAAATCTTAAATAAGCATACTACTAGATGAAATCCTATATTCATTGTTCACTATTGACCGACATAATATATACATGGACGCACATAAAAGTACAGATAGTCTAATATAGAACCTCTTTCTTTTTTTTGAGTCGGTTGAATGCTAAGAAATAATCACTTACCAATAAATCTGAATAGTAGCAATCTTAGTAAAAAAATCCACTAAATTGGCAACACTAGTGACTAAGCGAACTATACTCCGCGCCATCACTCGTTACCATACGTTATTGGCGCCACTGTCGTATTTCACAACGATTAACGAAAGCCGCAGTTTAAAAACAACGAGTTTAATAATTTCGTCACAGGAGTTCAGTGTTGGCGCGTACTTCTAACCAGTAGCACAGTTTATAAAAATGATTCAATCTTTGTAGAAATTCTTATGAAATCAAAAATCTCTTATTCTTAACTTAAAATTGTGAACTTATCAAAACACAGTAGAAAAACGATTCAATCCTAGTATATTATAGAAATTCTTATGAAATTAAAAATCTGTTATTCTTGTTTCGTTGAACAGATGAAAAAATTGGTACCTAAATTTAAATAACACAGCAACACAGCGTCATGGTCGTATTCTCATAGAAAATTATTGGCGTCCGATATAACACTTCGTTGAGTGTTTCTCGCGTCCTTGCGGGGTAGGAAGCTTGAAACTGGCGGGGGGTGGGGAGTGTCCGTTCTATCTGTATTATCTATTCTATGCTTTTGTGTTAAACTCTTAAAAGATTTTCAATAAAAATAGCCAATTAAGTTGATAATGTAATAAAAAACCGTTACTGATCACAATCCATTTTCAGTAAAAAATGTTTGTCTGTAAAGTCGGTTTACTGACGATAGAACGTGACAACGTCTTAAGAAAATACTGATGGAATGGTAGCATTTTTCAAAAGAAAATTTTAATTTCATTTGTTTACTAGATTTGTGTGTAAAAAGTAAGCAGTAGAATTTAGTCATTTTCAATCAAAACAATGCAAAAAAGCTTTTAGATGCCGGGGATCGAACCCGGGGCATTTCACATGCAAAGCGAACGCTCTACCACTGAGCTACATCCCCGCTTGAACTACTGGTCGAAATAATTAATACAACTGTAACAAACATGCGGCGAGGTAACGACCGACGGTAACGCGGTAACGGTACATGACGTCATGTTTTGTGGGCGTGCAGCCGGCTTCATCGAATTATAAGACGTTATCACGTCAAAATCTTTAGAACTCCCGAGGCAATAGACACCAACAAAGCCAAAGTAGAAGGAAAATTCAAAGATATAAAGAGCAACACTGCCCAAGTAACAATTTAACGTCGTATAAAGGTTAAGTAAACGTTATCTGAATACCATACTAAATAATCGCTAATAATATAAATCGCTATAATAAAGTCATACTAACGTTATAATAACGTTTACTAAACGCGAAAATGGCCCCAGTTATACGACCTAAATGGTCGTATAATGGTCATACAGAAAGCTCGAGCCAACTTCGTTAACGTCATTCAACAGTTGTACAAATGTTATGTGATAACCACTTTCGTCGCGCAGTAGTCGCATCCTAACTTTTCGTTCGAAGATTTAATTTAGTGTAAAATAAAAACATACTACAACTTACTGCAACTGGGAAATAATAAGGTGAGTGTTATTTAATTGTCATATCTTGCTTACTTTATCTGTCTCTCATGCTATTTAGTTTGACTGGGAACTGAAGTTTTATGATAATATACCTATGTGAATACTATTCAGATTTTCATGCCCCCTCGTAATTTTGTGTTATAATCATATTTTCATTACCAAAAATAGTTTTATTTTTTTCTAAAAATGTCTGACTGTTGCTTTTGTCGCACACTTACCTCTGTACGACCTGATAATGATGATGATGGCCGCCATGACAGCTAGCTATTAGAGTTCATCAAAAACATTAAAACCCTTTTCGTATTGTCAATATTCACCAAAATTTATTATTTGTAAATCTATTTCAGGAAAGAACACTTCATAGTGCAGTGCGGTTTTTCGTAGGAAAAATTCATCAAACTTCCGTAAATATGGCCGTCTAATCATTATAAAGTCAAAACCTGACTTAAATGCGACTGCAAGTTTGATTAAAGTCAGGACAGAACTTTAAACGGACATCATGTAATATAAAGGTTATATTTGAGTCGTCAATAAACAACCCAGTCATTTAAGAGTATTTAATTGACCGCTGTAAAACAAGGTACTGATTGTTATATAAACGGCACTATGAAAACGTCTATATAACATCCACGTTGTATAAATGTTGTATAAAGGTTTTCCAAAAACATAATTTGGTGTGTTCAAAACGTTTATTGGACTATAACGTTAGTATGACTATTGCGTTGTCGTACAAACGTTATAGCTAAGACTGTAATATAACGTCGTATCTTTTAGTCTCCCCAACGTTGCTAATACCAGCTTACTATGACATATTCGTCGCACGACTAATTAATTGCATTAAAGACATCTATAGGACCTGGTAGTCATCTCATTACCATTGTAAGACTGCTATCCAACTTTAGGTCGTACAAGTCAAGACTAATACGACGTATTTGTTTGTTGGGTGATACGACAAAAAAAATCCACAGACTAAATAGAGAGATACTCTCTCGGCTGAAGGACTAGTATCCATAGCTGTAAGCAATCTACATCAGAAGATTGGGAGAGTGAAGCAAACGATATACCATTACAACATTTAATATAATCTTAATAACAGCCATAATCAACTAGTCAGACAAAGACACGAAAGCAAGCACTGTACGTCCGCCGTGGGCGCTGTCTGGAGCCAAAGTCCCTCCTCCGTCGCCAGGCCCCGCCACCTCAAGTCGCACGATGTTGCCACCCCTTGCGCCTTAAAACGGGGTTGCCAACATAGCCAAGAATAAATTAAAAAAATACATATTTTGTCTTTCATCCAAAGACGTTTTACCTAACTAGAGTCCATTTCACGAAAGAAGTCCCGCGGACAATGGGGCGTTTTCCAGATGATGATAGACTTGTCAAAGACAGTTCCCAATTTCACCATAAGTGGCGCCAATGTTTCATTTTGTTAGAGAAATTTCACAAAAAGAAACAGTGGTGCCACACTTGGCAAAATTTAGAACTATTTTTGACAAGTCTATCTTCATCTGGAAAACGCCCCATTGTGGAACTAAATTTGACAGATGGGGAGTTCGGCCATGTTGTCGTTTGTCGATGTTATCAAGGTGCGTTTGTTGTGGTAGATATTTTGTGAGTGTATTATTGGATTAGTGCGTTATAAGGTTTATTTACTATGCCAAAAGTTGTAAAAAGTGCAGGTCGAGAAATGATATTAAAGGTGAAGGAGTTCTGTGAAGCGGAACACAAGAATCGCGGCGTTTTAATACCATTAGACAATGTTAGCAAAGGAGTCGCCGCCATGACAGGTAAATTTTGGGGCTGCCATATTATACATATTTTTTCCCGATTGATTTATAGATTGGAGTTAAGTTTTTTTTAATGCACGATTTTTATTAAGGAAAATTTTAAAAGGAATTAACACAACACAACAAAAATTTGTAAAGTTATATTCAACTATAATGTAATTAGATACGGAAATAGTCATGGTTAGATTTTTTTTTAAATTGTTCAAATTATTGCAGGTGTGTCAGAGAAAACTGTAACGAGAGTTACAAAAGAAGACGCAACAGCGGCGAGTACTTCTAAAGTTATCATCACCCCAGGGAAGAGTCGCCCGCATCCCAAAAAGTTCGACTTGGATGGATTTGATTTGTGCGCTATACGGCAAAAAATTCATAGTTTTTATGTTGTGAAGAAGGAATTACCTACATTGGCTAAATTACGTGCAGCTTTGAGAGAAGACATAAATTATCAAGGAAGTATCACAACATTGCACCGTATATTGCATAGCATCGGTTTCAGGTATAAGCGATGCCAATCGAAACGTAATTTACTAATGGAACGTTATGATATTACTGCATGGCGTTCAAGATATTTGGAGAGAATCCGAAGAAATCGCAATGTGGAAAAAAAACCTGTAGTATATTTAGACGAGACCTATATACACAACACTTATCATGCCAAAAGTTGCTGGCAAAGTGAGGAGGAGCCTGGGGTGTTCTTGTCAGAGTCATCAGGGAGTCGTTGGATAATTGCTCATGCAGGAACTGAAAATGGTTTTGTTAATGGTGCATTGTTAATGTTCAAATCCCAATCCAAATCCTCAGATTACCACGATGACATGAACTCAACAAATTTTTTGAAATGGATGAGTGAGAAAGTCGTTCCTAACCTACCTGAAAGGTCACTTGTGGTAATGGACAACGCTCCGTATCATTGCACTCAAATAAATAAAGCACCTACAATGTCAAGTATTAAACGTGACATGCAGGAATGGCTGCGAGGAAAGAGAGTATATTTTGAAGATACTTGGACAAAAGCTGTATTATTTGGATTAATTAAGCAAAACAAAGGTCCACCTACATATACCGTGGATGAATTATTAAAATCTCACAATCATGAATTGCTAAGATTGCCGCCTTACCACTGTGATCTCAATCCGATCGAAAAAATGTGGAGCCTTGTAAAGAGACGTAGCGGATAAAAACGTGGGCCAAGATCCAAAAGAAATTGTACGCCTAACAGAAGAGGCTTTCGAGTCTGTTACAGCGGAAGATTGGGCAGTTCAATGTAAACATGTACAGCATTTGGAGGAAGAATATTTAAATAATGATGGTCTTATGGATGAAGAAATGGATCGATTTATTATATCTACGGCTAGTGATAGTGAAACAGAATCTGATTCTGTTTCTATTCACTCTTCTGACAGTGATCATAGTATGACCGATCATAATTATTCAATAAAACTTTGAATAAAACTTTTTAAATGTTATTTTATTTTTCTAATTTGAAGTTGGTTGAACACCTATATAAAAAATATATTCTATTAAAAACATTTTTTTTCTTATCTAACTGTTCGAGTACGAAGTTAATAAAATGAAACTAATGAACTATAAATTATTTGCCCTGATTTCCCCATACCATATAAATTTAACCGTGGCAACATTATGTCGCGCGAATACAGCGCTGCGTCTGCGGGACTTCTTTCGTGAAATGGACTTTACTAGCATATTATCATAGCTGGGCACCGTTAATCAAATAGTTAACTTCGTTAATCGTTAATCCGTTACAAAAAAAGTTAACTTCGTTAAACGTTAAAGCGTTACATTTCGTAACAATTAACGGAATTTAACGTTACTCGTTAATCCGTTAATATGCGTATTGGATTTTTATATCGTTGCGTTAGTGAACTTATAAAACCTGTTGGTTTAGGTTCTGGAAGTTAACAGGTTAGGAAAAAACCAAATACTTGTAGAGTTTAATTTTATTATTGAAGTAAAAACTTCTTTAGGCGCGCCGAGACAGATTTTTCGTGGGCTGTGAATTAAATTCTAGCGTCACGCTCGGGTATGATAAGAAATCTTCGGGTAAACTCGGGACCATGGCTATTGGCCATCTAGAAATGCGTCAGATAATGGGAAATGCTGAAAGGGCGTGGCCTGGCCATCATGGCAAGGCCATCTAGAAATGCATCAGCCAATAGGAAATGCTGTTGCTTCTTGTTGTCTGCTTGTTGTTGATGTGTTGTTGTTGCCATGCCATGATGACCAGGCCACGCCTTCCGGTTACACCCGTGTAGTTTCCAAGGTAAGCTATCAAACTCTGAGTTATAAGTTTTCACTTCTATCGGCAGTTTCTATGACTGCCAATTTTTTTAATTTAATTTAATTTAATGTGTAATTTAATCGTCGGGCATAATGCGCATAGGTAATTTCCCCTCATGAACATTAACATGTCGAAGTTTTCGTCTGAAAGCGTAAATTGCCGTTTATAATATTTGTAAGATGTTAAACACTGGAATTTTCATTGTATTTATCCATTTCTTCATTCTTATACATTTATTTGTTCATTTTATTTAACTTTTCTTTGGTTAGTTGAAATGAAGTGCTTTGTGCTGCAGAAAAGGGCTATTCGCTCTATATATATGTTAGGCCCACAAAAATCATTAAGGGAGCTTTTTAAAAGCATAAAGATCTTAACCACTCCATCGCTATACATCTATGAGTGTATAATGTACGCTAGAAAAAATCTACGCAGCGATTTAAGGAAATCGGAGTCCTCACATTACAAACACAAACTGAACTACCCCAAATGCAGGCTTCATAAAACAGATGTCTCATTCATCAGAAACAGTGTGCGATTATAATGCCGTTCCAGAGCAGGTATTGAATCTTAATGAAAGGAAATTTAAAAATGAAATAAAAAGATATCTAGACAGTAAGGCTTATTATACTGACAAATTATTTCTTAATGACAGCAAAAATTGGCAAAAACAATTATCACATTTATAATACAACGTGACCATAACCTTGCAGACTTGACATTTTTAATTCATTTTCATTTTTTATATTTTATGTGACAAAGCCCCTTTACAGCTGCTATTTATTTACTGACAAGGCCTTTTTACAGCCGCTTAAATGTGATTTGACATAATTTATTTTAAAAGTAATTGTATATATTTGATATTTTGTAAAATTATTAACGTTACCAAGTGTATCATAGATGCCTAAGGTTCGAAATAAATGAATTGAATTGAAATTGAATTGAACTACCACCGATTTTATTGAAAGAAAGTTACAATACAGATAAACGATCGAAAAATTATGATTAAATTTATCGGGAAGTTCCCCACTAGCTATGGATTACTATAATCTACTTGGTTTACTAGGGATGTGTGAAATATTCAACTAAATTGTAAACGTCAGTCAAATTCGAGTATGTCTATGCTCAAATTTTCAGCCAAAAAGAACTCGAGATTATCGGAAATATGACTTATGATAACAAAATTATAGGTATTTGTTTTCATATAACGTCAACCGATCATGCCACAGGCTAAAATGACGCCTCAATCCTGCCAAAATTGCTAGAACCCGCCACATATGGTCACACTGTGCCCAACACTTTTCGTTTCATACTTGTCTAAACCTGTTTTTTGCGCCGCGCCGAGGTGCCGTGCGGTAAATAGTAAGCATTGGATTAACGATTAACGGACTTCTGCATAATTAACGGAAGTTAACATGTCCGTTAACATTTTTAAAAGTTAACTTAAAAGTTAATCCGTTAATCAAAATGTTAACTTCGTTAATTAACGATTAACGGATTAACGAGTTAATGCCCAGCTATGCATATTATCTATTCTATGCTACTCACAGAACAAATACTCACGGAGCCCGAGTCAATCACACAATGTAAGAAAAACGCCATCTTACATTAAGTATTACCAGGCTCAAACATGAAACCACTACCTATACCTACTCATTATTAATGGGTTATAATAATATTAAATACTACGATTTGATTATGAGTCATAAATTTATTAGATACCCACAAATTTTAATTTTATGAATCGTATATTTAGGTACTTATATCATAAAAAAAATCAAATAGTTCTACCGAACCCCATGATTATTTGATATGGCAAGATGTCAGAGCAGGACACACTACCACCGGGAGCCCTCTCACGTGGACCGGTTTTGGCTAGCTACTTATTTTACAGAAATTCGTACTCTACCATGATTAAAATGGATCTCGTTTTAGCTAAGCAACAATTTGTTGCCACTCAGTCTAGTAGTTAGGTAAAACGTCTTTGCTTTCATCAGGTTTACGAATTTGTTTTGAAATTTGCATGGAGTGTCAAATTGGCTAATGACGGGTGTACACAGTGTCCGATAAAATAATTCATAACTCAACAAATAGTGAACAAATAGAAGTAAAACAGTAAGCATACTGGAAGAGAGGACATCAGCAACCGCAGTGAGGGTTATCAAAACATACCTGTTACGGGAAATCCACAAAAAACCCATTTAGAAGTTCAAAAGCTGAATAGTGCTGCTGCTTTGTGATTTATTCTACCCGAATTCACATTTAGACGGCAGTTTTCTACCTGAAATCACCGAAATCCAGCCGAAATCACTGATTACCAAAACAAACAACAACACCGAGTTTTCGAAATTTTTGACATCTGTCACTGACAAAGGGTTACCATAACTCAAAATCATCCGATTAGATCTACGGATTATAAAATACTATCTACCGAAGCTCAAACTAACAGTAGATGTTTCCGGTTGTCAGTCGGCAGTAGCATTTTACTATTTGCTGACAACTGTAAATAAAAATAGGGATTGCTCCGACTGAGCACATAACAATATTAGTCTTGGATTATATCAATACCTCAACTTTAAGGATGAATGCAGTATGCGCGGGATGTAAGCAAGTTATTACAAATAAATTGCGCCAAATCGTCTGTATTACCTGCAATAGTGCTTTCCATCAGATATGTGTGAAGCCCTCAATAACGGACGCTGCTAAAACGCGAGACTTTCAATGCCCGGATTGCCTGGTTAAGGTTCCAAGAGGGGACAGAACAATGCCGCGGATGACTTCTTCACCCGGGCCCACTGGTGCAAGCAGCGCGAGTGCTACCCCTCGAGCGTCGAAGCGCCCTGCACTGGGGTCTCCAAACGCAAGCCCCACCAATGTCAATGCATCGGAATCTGCTGTTGCTTCTGAGCTTCGATTGATTCGCCAAGAAATGATGGAGCTGAAGACATTCCTGACGGAAAGTATGGTGAAGTGTTTTGAGCGAATTGACAATTTTGAACTCAGAATTAGGGCTGTGGAGGACAGCGCCACGCTCATCCCGTCGCTGCTCAATACAATAGGGAATTTGCAAGTAGAGTGTGACCACCAAGCACAACGAGCAATAAACAATGAGCTTGAAATTATGGGAATACCGGAAAACCCGAATGAAAACATAACCCACACGGTTCTTGTCACTGCTGCTAAGATTGGAGTGGATTTGGCTGAAACGGATATCGATTGGGTGGCTCGTGCTGGCCCCAAAAGTCGACTCAGTTCGAAATCGGCAAATTCAGAAGATAACACAAAATTACCCAGGCCGGTTATTGTAAAGCTGTTAAGGAAGTCCAAAAGGGAAGATTTGATGAAAGAAGCTAGGAAACGTAGTGGGCTTTCCAGTACCGATATTGGGTTTAAAGAACCAGCTAGCAGGATATATTTTAATGAACGACTCACTAAAGCTAACCGGATCTTATTTCGTGATGCCAGAGCCCAGGCTAAAGCAAATGGTTTCCGTTACTGCTGGGTTAGAGATGGCCGAGTATTGGTACGTAGAGAACAAGGAAGTCCTGCCATCACGATCAGCAACTCCAATTATCTGGAAAAAATATTCCCCTCCTCCTCTTCCGCTCCTGCCTGAGGCTGGAGGGGCGTTGTATCTGTGCTCAAGACTGATAATAATCAAGATATTACCACTGTGTCTCTGTAATTTTAAGCGCAGCTCACATTCCAACCACAACATGGCACATTACCATCAATCACAGTTTCATAAAGATATTATAGCGGACAAATGTAATATTTCTAACACACACAAAACACAAACTCTCAATTACAAAACACTCAGACCTCAAAAATTAACAATGATAAGGAAAACATCATGCCTCAAATCTATATTCTCTAATAAACCTTCATATGTTCCTCGTGTCACAATGTCTAATCTAGATGAATACCCCAAAAGAATAAAATATGGTAGGACTCAACACAGGAGGAAATTACACTCTTTACTACCCTTCAAATTTATTTGTCTTTGTTGCGACCTTCGACTTACACATTGGGCTCATATATCTTCATATTTACCTGCGCTCTATGGATAGGTCGGATTTGCTAGTGGAAATAGACGAATGTATTAAGATCGAATGTCGCACCATATATAAACTGGAAGAGTGTAAGAAACACTTAACAAACTACGATTTCAGAGTTCTTTCTTGTAATATACGGGGGTTACAGCACAAAGTGTCTACGGGAGAGTTAATTGTGGCTTTGAAACGTCTTCAAATCGCCTTCGATGTCCTGGTATTCTCTGAGTGTTGGTTTAGTGTGCTTCTTCCTCACGTTCCCAAAATCTCTGGTTACAATGTTTTTTACACCAGTAAAATTATAAATAAATGTGGCGGTGTGGCGATTTATGTGAAGGAAGATTGGGTTGCCAATGCTCAGGAACCTGAATTTGACGATGCCAACTGCCTCGTGGTTAATGTAGCGGACCGTGTTAGTATTGTCGGGGTATATCGATCACCTTCTTTTGGGAACACCAAAAACTTCCTAATTTCACTGGATCGCACGCTAGAACCAATAAAAAATCTTAAAAATGTAGTAGCTGGAGACATGAACCTGAATTTACTGGACGATTCACTTGATAGCAATAGCACCACATATCAATGTCTTATGTCAGAACTCGGTTTTCTCCCTGCTATAACACAGGCAACTAGAAGATTGACTTGTATCGATCATATATTCGTCAATACAAATAGCAGTAGTGCCTTAGGCTTGGTATGCAACTCCTCGCTGACGGATCATGACCTAACGCTAATGGGACTTAACCTTTCAGGGAACTACAAAGAAAGAATTAAGAGGCCAGCAAATAGAAAAAGGAAGGTTACTGATGTCGCTAGTATGAAAAAAGACCTAACATCAGTGGACTGGCATCAGATATTGGAAACTGATGACATTGATGTGGCACTGTCTTTGCTAAACAGTAACATTAATAAGCTTTTAACAAAGCATACGCGTGAAGTTAATACGAGTCGCACAAAACAGACCGGCTGGGTTGCATTGAGGCCTCTAAACATCATGAGGTTGTCGTATACGAAGATAGAGGAGAAAATCTGAGCTTCCTCAGAGTCCCTTCGCACGACCTAACTAATGCAACTGACAGCTGGGGACATCCTGTTCCAAGTTCGACCGCCCAAACCGGCTCCGAAAGAGCACAGCAGAGGGCGGCGGCGGAAAAAGCCGCAGCCAATCAAAGCAGCAGCCGAGGAACCAACACGACTTTCGTGGCGGCCTTTAACGCAGCAGCAAGGAGCGTACTCCGAATCTTATCCCCTTCATCATCATCAAACCCCTTGACGTCAAAGACCCTCAAAGCAGCTTCACAGCAACTAATTAGCCGAACCAGAGCCGACATGGGACTGGTGGAACCGCCCCGTTATGTCACGGCCTCGGAGCCGCGGAGTCATGCACGTAACGCCTTTATCGAATTCACAGCCACACTAAGAGCGACAAGACAAGTCAACCTCAAGACCTGCGAAAACATCATGCAGTTCTATAGGCTGGGAAGTGAAAGCCTATTAAAGGCGAAACTCGAGGAGGCCGAAGCAGCCATTTACAACAATGTTACTTCCCGGGTCATCAAGGGAACCATGACAGGACAGTATATGGCAGCCTACAGTGCAGAAAATGGCTTCGTGACACTGAACGAGAAAGAGACAGAGCGCGCGGGAATGCCTGTATATGCGACACCACCAAACGACCCTATTGTAGTTACCGCCCGATGCACCAAAATTATGTTGGACGACAAGATCCTAGAGATGGCCAAAATTATCGAAGGGAACTCAAGTGTCACAGCGGCTTGGGCAAATTGGGAGGTACCAAGAATACAATGGGTCAATGGTGTTCCGGGATGTGGAAAGACAACATGGGTTATTAGACACTTCGACGTGGACAAGGACGCTATCATCACCACAACAACTGAGGCAGCAAAAGATCTAAGAGAAAAGCTATCGCACCGCATTGGAAACCTGGTCAAAACCAGGGTGCGAACTATGGCTTCTACTCTCGTAAATGGATTCGGAAAAGAGAGTTTCAGTCGCCTCATGGTGGATGAAGCCCTCATGAACCATTTCGGAGCCATTGTAATGGTCTCACGCCTGTCTGGTGCTGGCGAAATTGTCCTCATCGGAGATGTCAATCAACTGCCTTATATCGACAGGGAAAATCTCTTCGAAATGAGGTATCACCGCCCGAACCTGGTAACAAAGATCAGCCAGGAGTTGCTCTGCACACATCGAAACCCAATGGACGTCGCATATGCGCTGAGGGAAATATACTCGGGTATGTATTCCTCGGCGCCTCGCATAAAGTCCCTAGAGCAGAGAAGGTATAAGGGAGCGCAAATACCCAACACCCAACCAAACACCCTCTTTTTAGTTCACACTCAAGAGGAGAAGGAGACCCTGACAAACCAGGGTTATGGTTCAGGCACCGGGTCACGCATCCTTACCATCCATGAAGCTCAGGGACTAACATACGAGTCGGTAATCGCAATAAAAACTAAGGCAAACACGAAGCTGCACGAGAGCGTGCCTCATGCGGTCGTCGCAATCTCACGGCACACGGGGACCTTCACATATTACGCTGACGACACCGACGACGCCATCGGTCGGTTCGTGCGGCGAGCGTTGTCTGCAACACCGAAGACCATCCGAGAGTTCAATTTGCAGATGGCCATCAAGGATAGAAATGCAGTCGTGGTGGAGGCGCTGAGCCGGGAGGAGGCGACTTAGAAAATAAAATAGTCCTAGAATTAGCAAGAAAATGTTCCCTACTCTCCCCTATTTCCTTTTCTTCTCCAATCCAAGATTCATGTAACAAAAATAGAAAACGATTGACAAAGGTCACGGACCCCGGAGTCTGTGGAGCTGTAAAATTTAAATAAAAAAAAAAAAAAAAAAAAAAAAAAAAAAAAAAAAAAAAAAAAAGTCGCACAAAACATAATTTAAAACCTTGGGTTACCCCAGGGCTTATCCGCTGTGGGGTGCGTGGCTCGGGAACCTCCACGCGGTGCACCCTGGGCATCACACAACAACTTGCCTCGGTGACATCTTGTTGTGTGATGGCAAATCCCGGCCAGGGAGGGAGCTTCCGCTCGTGCTTCTCGTCCCCGTGACAGCAGTGCGCGCAGAAGTCGGGGACAGGGACTGGAAGACTTTGGAGGATTATTCGACTGTGTTCCTATCGGCCAAGTAGAACTCCTTTGTCTTCCAGATGAGGGTCCTCCGCGAGCACTCTGGATAGCAGAGTGCTCAGCGTGAAGGACGAGTGCGCCAGAGTGCGGTGAGGAGGGATCCGGAGGGATCGGAGTCTCTGCGTGCCGCGGCACTTCACGTTTCCCGTGAGATGTCGCGACACGCAGACACCAAGTCTCAAGGTTCGGGGGTCGCTGAGGGGAGTGTCTGGCACGCGAGTCGGAGACTGCGCTGCTTACAGGGCGTAGTCTCCGGCTCGCGATTCAGGCATGGTCGACGGGAAGCTGGCCGCTAGACCCCCACCCTAGGGGAGCTATACCTCTTTAATTTAGCAACAACAAAGAAAAATGAACAGTAGTGAATATGAAGATACTACCCAGGAGGGTCCCCGAGAGGGGGAATCCCTCCACACTTCTCAGGAAGTGTGCAGCCCGTCTTATTCTGGGGGGGCACATACTCACTCTACGACAAACACCGACGACTTAAGCACGAAACTGGCAAACGATTTAACTCAACGATCTGGACATATAGAGGATGGAGCGAGTGACGTAAGATGGAAGGCACGGGAGATGCTTTCTGGTCAAGTGGAGGGGGATGAGTCGGACAATTCCAACGCATCGTTGGCGACTGTGTCCGATTCATCAAAGAAATCGACGAGGTCCGAGAGGGTCCTCAGGAAGAGGGCGTTCGCGACGCTTGATTTGAGTGACTACTGCTCCCGCTCCGGCTCCGAGGAGAATTTGGATGGTCCAGCCACCAAAATCGCCACGACCCGGAGGGGGAGAGGCAGACTACTTACAACCGGCCTCGCGAAGGCACAGACGGAGTTCAACCGGGCGAAACGGGAGGGGCTGCAGCTCGAGGCAGAACACCAGCTGCTGGTAGAGATGCAGGAAAAAGAGGAACGGGCGCGTTCTCTGCGAGAAAACAACTCGCAAATAGAAGTGCCCCGTGATGCGGCCCTAATACAAAAAGTCATGGAGGACTCTGTGGACACCATAAATAAAGTGGCTAAAACGTCCAGGAATCTCAAGGGCACATATGTGAAATACCTCAAAGATGCGGCGTCCTTGGTACAAGCCATTTTTTCAGAGATGCGCGACCGCACTGTGTCGGAAGAGGTGCGGCTAATGTTGGAGGCAAACAAAAAGCTCAAGGCAGAACTTGCAAATGTCCGCCGTGAGCTTGAAGAGCTAAAAGCTGCACAGGCAAGGCTGTCACCACCCCCTGCTGCAACTCGCAGTGAAGTCGCACCTCCTATGGAGGAGCTGATGCGGACTATCATGGTGCAGGTTGGCACCATGATGAATGCCCGCTTTGAGGGGCTGGAGGAGAGGCTGCTCCCCCAACAGCGCCAAAGGCCACTTCTGGCGGCGGACAGGCGACGAGAGGAGCCACTTACGGCCAGCATCTTAAGAGTGGTGCCTAGCCCTGGCAGTCAACCAGCCAGGGTTGAGAAAAAGCCACCGCAAAGCCGTTCACAAAAGGCAGGGAAAACACGCCCCCCGGCTACGAGCGTGGCCATGGAGCCCGCGAATGTGACCCCGCCGGCAGCTCCCCAATCAAAGACCTGGACGAAAGTCGCCGGACGGCGCTCCAAAAAGAGAGCAGCTAGGGAACCGCGATCAGCTGCCCCTGGCCGGGCCCTGTCTCCGAAGCCTCCCAAGGCGAAGGCGAAAGCCCCGAAACTCCGCCCCCCTCGGACCGCAGCCGTGACAATAACGTTGCAACCGAGTGCGGCGGAGAAGGGTCTTACGTACGCTCGAGTGCTGGAAGAGGCTAAGAAGCGAATAGACCTCGTGGCAATGGGGATACCGCCTCTGAAGATGCGTACCACTGCGACCGGAGCACGCATCCTTGAGGTGCCCGGAGCTCAAAAGGAGGCCATGGCTGATGCTATAGCTACGAAGCTGAGGGAAGTGTTTGAGACCACCGAGGGGTTGACGGTGTCGAGACCAACCACTACCGCAGATCTGCGCATAAGTGGTATGGACGACTCTGTCGGCTCCGACGAGCTGTTGGCGGCTGTAGCACGGGCGAGTGAATGCCCAGTGCCGGAGCTGAAAGTGGGGCAAATAAGGCGGGGCCCAGCTGGTATGGGCACCGCCTTCGTTAGGTGCCCGGTCGGAGCTGCCAAGAAACTACTGGCGAATGGCGGGCGCCTTTTAGTTGGTTGGGTGGCGGCGACGGTCAGGCTTCTTGAAGCAAGACCGCGCCGATGCTTCAAGTGCCTTGCGCTGGGCCACGTCAGAGCCCAGTGCAAATCGGAAGTCGACCGCAGCGATCAGTGCTATCGCTGCGGTCAACCTGGCCACAAGGCCAGAGAGTGCTCCGCAGAGCCGCATTGCACGCTATGTGCAAGTGCGGAAAGGCCAGCGGATCACCTAAACGGGGGCAAGGCATGTGCCAAGCCCCCGACAAAAACAGGTGCGAGAAAGAAGCCCGCTGCGACCAATTCAAGGTCGCAGCCGACTCACCCCAAAACGGCACAGGTGGTTCGCATGGAGGAAACTTAGTATGGCTAGGACGCTAAGCTTCCTCCAAACGAATATCAATCACTCCGCCCGTGCCCAGGACCTATTGCTCCAGTGCATGGCGGAGCGATTGATCAAGGTGTGTGTGGTGGCCGAACCATACCGGGTCCCACCCAGAACAGACTGGGTTGGGGACCTGGACGGTCTGGTGGCGGTCACCAGGCAGTCGCCGACGTCCTCTCTCACTCTCGGCAGAGTTACGAGAGGAAGGGGCTTTGTTGCGACTGAGGTAGGTGAAATGGTGGTGGTAGGGGTTTATTTCTCTCCTAACAGGGTCCTCGCCGAATTCGAAACATTTCTCGGCGAGTTGGGGACCTTGGTGGGACAGTATCACCCCCGCCCGGTTATCGTCCTCGGTGATCTTAACGCCAAATCCGTGGCGTGGGGATCATCGACGACCGATGCCAGAGGGAGAGAGCTAGAAGAGTGGCTTGCGGAGGTAGGGCTCTATGTCCTCAACCGAGGCACGGAACATACGTGCGTGCGACGATGGGGAGGGTCAGTGGTTGACGTGACCTTCGCAACCCCGGAGCTCGCACGCCGTATCCATGAGTGGCAAGTGCTGGTTGACGAGGAGACGCTATCTGACCACCGCCACATCTCGTTCAGCGTCTCCCCGACGGAGGAGCAACAGAGAGCCCCACCAGAGGTCGGCCCGAGATGGGGTCTGAAACGCCTGGACATTAGTAAGCTGCAGGAGGCAGCGATCGTCCAGGCGTGGAACCCCCTTCCACCAACACCAGTGGACCTTGACGTAGAAGTCGACGCGCTGTGCGTGGCGATGTCGCACGTCTGCGATGCCGCCATGCCTCGCGTCAAGGCCCTCCCTCAACGGAAACAGGTCTACTGGTGGACGGAGGAGATCGCGGAGCTCCGCCAGTGTTGTGTAGCGAGGCGTCACCGCTATCAACACTACCGACGCAGAAGGCTCCCGGAGCCGGCGGTGTTGGACGCCCTCTATATCGCCTACAGAGAGGCATCCAGAGCTCTCCGCGCTGCCATCTACGAGGCCAAGTCGGACTCGTGGAAGCAGTTGCTGGAGACACTGGATCGGGATCCGTGGGGCCGCCCCTACTTATTGGCGAGGCAAAAGCTTCGCCCCTGGGCGCCTCCCGTTACCAGCACGCTGCAGCCGCAAGTCCTACGACGGGTGGTCAAGGGGCTGTTTCCGGCTAGCCTGGGAACCAACTTTGTCCCTCCCAATGTAGTGGCAGCGACGAGAGAAGAATCCGCAGAGGAGGAGGAGGATGACGAGCCTCCCGACGTCTCCGATGGAGAGTTGGGAGCGGCCGTCCTGAAGATGAGAGCTAAGGACACGGCGCCGGGGCCTGACGGCATACCCGGCCGCGCATGGGCTCTCGCTCAGGACGCCCTGGGCCCTCGTCTCCGGGATCTCCTGAGTCGCTGCATGCGAGAAGGGAGATTCCCGAGGCGATGGAAGAGGGGGAGGCTTGTTCTCCTCCGGAAAGAGGGGCGGCCCGCGAACCAACCCTCGGGGTATCGTCCGATTGTGCTGCTTGACGAGGCGGGCAAGCTCCTAGAGCGCATTATTGCCACCCGCCTCGTCAAGCACCTTGATAGAGTGGGCCCGAACTGGTCGGAGTCACAGTTCGGGTTTAGGAAAGGCTGCTCGACGATTGACGCCGTTAATCACGTCCGCAAGCTCTCCGACAGTGAGGTCTCTAGTGGCGGGGTGTTGTTGGCGGTGTCACTTGACATCGCGAATGCTTTCAACACCCTGCCCTGGACAACCATCACGGAGGCGCTGAAATACCATCGTGTGCCCCTGTATCTGAGGCGCCTTGTCGGAAACTACCTATCCGATAGAGAGGTAGTCTACCCAACAAAGGACGGTATGACAGTCAGCCCCATGTCGCGCGGCGTTCCACAGGGGTCTGCTCTTGGGCCATCCCTGTGGAACTTCGGGTACGACTGGGTGCTCAGATGCGTTAACCTCCGTGGCGTCAGCTTAATTTGTTACGCTGACGACACTTTGGTAACCGCGAGAGGGCAGACCTTCCACGATGCGGCAACCCTGGCCACAGCGGGCGTGGCAGCCGTGGTGACCAGCATCAAGAGTTTGGGTCTGGAGGTGGCGCTCCACAAATCGGAGGCCATCTGTTTCCATGGTCCTCGACGAGCGCCGCCTGCAGGCGTCAACATAGTGGTGGGCGAAGTCACCATCCCTGTCAAGCCGACACTGAAGTATCTCGGTGTCGTGCTTGACAGCAAATGGAGTTGGGGGGCGCATCTGCGTCAACTTACCCCCAAGTTGATGCAGGCAGCGTCGGCGCTGGGCCGTCTCCTGCCTAATATAGGAGGGGCTGGAGGGCGCTGCCGACACCTTTACATGGCGGTAGTGCGCTCCATGGCCCTGTACGGTGCTCCCGTATGGGCGGGTCGGTTGAACCGTGCAGAAGAAGCTCTTCTCCACGCGGCCCAAAGAGTCATGGCGGTGAGAGTATGTCGGGGATACCGCACACTCTCACATGAGGTGGCCTGCGCTCTCGCCGGATCGCTTCCATGGTGCCTGGAGGCCGAGGTTCTGTCCTCGGTCTACCAGTGTCGGGTGCGTGCGAAAAAGCAAGAACCCCGCTTCGCACCACAGGAACTAGTGCGATGGCATAGAGAGGCCAGGGCCAGGGCTCTGGTGAGGTGGAAGGAGCGAGTTCTCTCAGGGCCCACTCAGAGGGGAGCTGGTGCTCAACGGCTCCTCGAGGCGATCCGGCCCATTCTCCCTGAATGGGCCCAGAGAGAACACGGAGTTCTCACATTCCGAACTACGCAGGTGCTCTCGGGACATGGTTGTTTCGGGAGGTACCTGTGTAGGGTCGCCAGAAGGGAGGAAACCCCGGTGTGCCACCGGTGCGGTTGCACGGAAGACACGCGCAACACGTGCTAGAGGTATGTCCGGGGGAGGAGGAACCGCGGCTATTCCTAGCCGCGGTCGTGGGGGCGGACCTTTCGCTGCCGATAATCTTAGCTAAGATGCTGGACAACGAGAGGTCGTGGGAAGCGGTGGTCTCCTTCTGCGAGACAGTCATGTCGCGGAGGGAGACCGAGGAGCGAGAGAGAGAAATGGATCCTCTCGCTCCTCCGCGGAGGAGGAAGCGGACACGGGGGCGAGCCACTCGGGCTCGCACCCCGTCTCCTCTTGGAGAGCCTGGGGCGTCGAGTGTTTAGGGCCACTCGGTACCCCACCTAGGGATAGGCTCTCCCGAGGCGGTGACGCGGCGCTAGTTTCCGGTGCGTCACTGGAGCCAAAAGCGGGGGTTCCGTCCCCCCGCGAGGGTGTTGGCGTTGGGTTGGAGTCGTCGAAGGGAGTGCGCAAAGTGACCCCGCGACACTGACCTGCTGCCATGCCGAAGAAACCTGTGGGGGTTTTAGTCGGTAGGGGCACCACTTTCAGTGGTGTCGAGCCCGACACACCTGCCGTGTCCCTACACGGTGGAAGGTGCGTCAATGCATTTCCCCCACAAAAAAAAAAAAAAAAAAAAAAAAAGGGCTTATCCGCTGTATAAAGCACCGCGACAAACTACATCTACAGGTCAGACAACAACCTGATAATACATGTTTAAAAATAGTTTATTGTAGATACAAAAATTTCTGCAACAACCTACTCCGGAAGATAAGAACCGAATATGAAGCATCACAAATTTCAAAAAATCACAAAGACCCAAAAAAGTTATGGAGCACCATTAAGGAGATATGCGACATTCCACGACCAGTTAATGCTTCAGAGGAGCTATTATTAGGTCAAAAAGAACCTCAAAACACGATTAACGCATGTAACACCCACTTTGCAACCGTAGGTCTAAAGCTAGCCTCAGACATAATGAGCCGAGTATCCGCGTCAGAGGAGACTCTAAAAGGCAACTTAAAACTAAAAGTACAGATACTCGACTCTTTCTTTATGCGCGCAACCGACCAATACGAAATAAACAGTCAAATTATGAATCTGAAAATGGAAAGCGCTCCTGGTATAGACTCGTTCACTCCTATTCTTCTTAAAAATATCCGGTTTGTAATTGCTGAACCAATGGCGCATATTTGTAATTTAAGCATGGAGTCTGGTGTATTTCCAGATAGTTGGAAAATGGCACTTGTATGTGCTATACATAAAGGTGGGAATAAAAACAAAGTAGAGAACTACCGGCCTATCTCTTTGCTACCGGTATTCTCCAAAATATTGGAGAAATTGGTAAACAAACGATTAGTTGACTTTATTGAAAGACACAACTTGCTCTCAGACCGACAATTCGGATTTAGGCGAGGCAAATCAACAGAAGACGCTGTTGATTTGTTGACATCCACAGTAGCAGGTCACATGGATAAGGGAAACAAGTGTATTGGTGTATTTCTCGACTTGGCGCGAGCCTTTGATAGTCTGTCACCTTCGATATTGCTCAGAAAATTAGAATGCATAGGAATCCGAGGAATAGCCTTAAAATGGTTTGCTAGTTACCTGGGTGGCAGGCATCAGAGGCTCAAAATAGGTGAAAACCTGAGCGAAGAACAGGATATCTCTTTCGGCGTCCCCCAAGGAAGCAGTCTCTCTCCTACTCTGTTTGCCATCTATATAAATGACATTCTGCAGCTTGGTCTTCCGCATGCGGATCTGATTTGCTACGCGGATGACACAGTTGCCTTATTCTGCGGCGAAACATGGCAAAAAGCTAACCTAGCAGCAGAGCAGGGAATGTCGCTTATCTCTGAATGGCTCGATAGCAATCTCCTGACGTTGAATGTTAATAAATCAAATATGCTAGGATTCCACATAAGCCGCGCTACAGAACCTAAAATTCAGGGCATAAAACTACACAACAGTTCTTGCACGGCGTATGTTGGTCTTCCTGGTATTAATTATAACTGTTCCTGTCAGACTATTGAGAGAGTGGCACATGTAAAATACCTGGGTATTCTCATAGATGAAAACCTCACATTTCAAATGCACATAAAAGCTCTCTCAAAAAGAGCTCGGAAGCTGATCCATCTTATGAAGAGTCTCAGGGCCGTGGCAAGCATGGAAATCAGGAAATTGGTTTACACATCACTATGCCAGTCCTTATTGCAATACTGCATAGGAGTTTGGGGGGGTGCGGCCAAGTCATTCATGATTGACCTAGAAAGAGCTCAACGTGCAGTATTAAAAGTTATGACTGGGAAACCACGCCGATATCCCACCATGCAACTGTACCAGGATACCGGAGTGCTCACCGTGAGACAATTGTTTCTGATGAGAGCGGTTGCGAAATCCCATAGTTTTTCACAGGCCCCACAAAAGAGATTGACTCGACTAAAACCCATAAAGCTCCCAAGAGTTAGGACCGTATTTGCTTCTCGTCTTCCTCCCTACATACACCGCTTCGCATATGGTGCAGTTGCTAAATTGTGTAGCCTTCATGGTTGTTCCCACAGAGAAGCGCGAATTAAAGTCAAGCACTGGCTGTTAAACAAATCATATGACGAGACAGAGGATTTGGTCAAGGTCTATGATGTTTATTGTTAATACAAACATACACACACGCACAAACACACCCTCACATGCACACACACCCTCACACACCCTCACCCACCCTCATACACCCTCACACACCCTCTTACACACCCTCACAAGCCGCACGCGCACATATTACATACAGGCGTCCCTTACGCTCATACTCATGTTTTTGTTTATATTTTCATGTTTTTATTTTCATTTATGTTTTGTTTTATATTTCTCAATTTATTTTCTACTACAAATTAAGTTATTGCACTGCACATTAATGTCACCTTCAGCTAGTCGTATTTAAAAGACGTTTTGTAAACCACGGACAGTGGACTCCCAAGATACAGGCTTTGCCTAGTTTGGGGCCCACCGATATCTCGAAACGATGTAACAAAGAAACATGGCAATTATATTTATAAGTGAACTGTATAGATATATCTTTATGGAAATAAATTATTATTATTATTATTATTCAGTCATTTAATCCTTGTTCTTAAATTTAGGTTTTTACAATATCAGTAAATGCATCAAAAAACAACATAAAAACATTATAAAAACCTAAACCTAGATAGCCGCCAGCAGCGGGGCAGGGCCCAAGCTACCGGTGGTTAGGGCTGCAGAGTGAGGAACCTCCTGACGATGCGCGCTGTGTCAAGGATGACCGCCTTCTGCATCTGACCCTTAATCCAACCGTCTAGCGAAAGTCTCTTGAGATGTTGGTCGAGACTTTTCGCTATAAGGCCGTTTGCCGAAACGACTATTGGGACTATGATCGTGGAATCAACACTCCACATGGCGGTAACCTCGTGAGCCAAGTCAAGGTACTTGCTAAGCTTGTCCTTCTCAGCTTTCACGAGGTTCTCGTCATGTGGTATGGTGATATCGACGATCACAGCCCGGCGCTGAGACCGGTCTACCAGCACGATATCAGGCTTATTGGCAACAATAGTTCTGTCCGTGATGATAGAGCGGTCCCAGTAGAGCAACGCACGACCATTCTCGAGAACTGGCAGAGGTGCGTACTTATAGTACGGCATCTCGCACTCAACAAGGTCATATCGAAGAGCAAGTTGCTGATGGATGATCCTGGCTACTAGGTTATGCCTGTGCAAGTACTCGCCGTTAGCAAGATGCGAACAACCGGAAATAACATGACGAAGAGATTCACCTGGACGGCGGCATGCCCGACAAATGTCGACCGTACCGTCCTTCATTATGTATTTCCGGTAGTTGTTCGTCTTGATAACTTCGTCTGCAATTGCACAGGCAAAGCCCTCGGTTTCTCCGAAGAGGTCCCCGAAGCGCAGCCAGTTCACCGACGCGAGCAGATTCACATCGGGTCCCGTCAGGGCCCGATAGAATCGCCCGTGCAGCTCCTTGCTTTTCCATACTTCCTTGCGATCATCGGTGCTGAGCACCGATGGTTATTATTATTATTATGTTTTGTGATACAGTTTTCATTCGAATAAAATGCGTACATGAATAAAGTAGTTTATTATTTATTACAATATGTCGTGCTTTCGCAAATTGAAAGGAATTGAGTCCCATTATGCCTCCGCTTTTGACAAGACAAGTTAAAGACCTACAAGCGCCGCCTATCATCGTTTTATTGAACCATATCTTTTTGTCTGTTCGGAAAACGTCTCATTCGATGCAAAGAATAAAGAACACAAAATTAACAGAATGAGACAGAATCAGATAATCACAATAGTTATTTGTTATACAAGAGTGCAAAGTGGCTTTTTAACCGCGTGCTCAATTTTGATGACCGAGCAAGCGAAGGATTCTAAAGTTGAATCACGAGCGTAGCGAGGGATTCAAAAATTAGAATCCTGAGCGTAGCAAGGGAATCAAAAGGGCACAAGGTGAAAAATCTTTGCACTCGAGTGTAACACGTAATTTTTCATCCCCCCCTAGCGAGGAAATTACTAAACGCTTTGCGCATTTTCAGTTTCAGTCGATTCTGTTGGCGTTAAATAAACTTCTTGGTCGCTAGAATCACTTATTATTATGGTGTTTCGGTTTTTCACTTGTATTCAATTTTATAAGTTTACTTAAGTTTATTTAGCCATGGTTTTAACAATAACAATATGACGTGAAAATATGGAGAGTTGACCGATTGAGGTAAGGAGTTCCATGTGTACATGAAAAAGTGTCCGCCCAAATGCATTAAATTATAGTAGCGCTAAATTTGCATCAGGGTAAATTTTAAAGGAAATTAATAAACGTACTATTCTGAAGAATTCATGAAAAAAAAATATTGCCAGTCATAGGCACTGCCGATAGAAGTGGTAACTTATAACTCAGAATTTGATTTTTACTTTGGAAACAACGCGTGTGAAACCGGAGGGCGTGGCTATGAGTATGGCCATCTATAAATGCTGACACATTTTTAAATGGCCAATGGGAAAGGCTGAGGCATTGATGGCCATTGGCTATGGTCCCGTAGTTTACCCGAAGATTTCTTATCATTCCCGAGCGTGACGCTAGAATTAAATTGACAGCCCACGAAAAATCTGTCTTTGGCGCGCGAAAAGAAGTTTTGACTTCAAAATATATTGTATCTACATGTTTTCTCAAAATAGTAATTATTTATTTGATGTTATATTTACTACATTATTTTGTACTGCACAAGTAGTTGAAATTATCTATTAGTTACTATTTTAGTAGTCAATAATATTTAATTATTTAACTCGGCAACTCGGCATACTTCAATTCGACTACAATTGATTCATTCATAGCATTTCAAAATGTTTTGCCATTTGAAATAACATTCTTTACCTCTATCCTCCATACGTGAAAAGAAAATTGCGCGCAGAGCATTTAAAAAAAGTACACAAAGAGGTTCCGAGTATGAGTTTTTAACAAATTAAAAATAAATGTATGATGAATTCGGCACCAAGGAGGTAGAAATAAATAGGTTAAATTATGTTTTGAATTCAAAACCTCAGTACACACGATGTTCTAAATTCAAATTTACTTTAACCCTTAATAAGGCAAAGGTATATATATTACCACTTTCTGGTTTTCTACTAAATTTGAGATATTTAAAAAACGGTAACATTAAATATTTAACCATGTTCACATTACATTTTTTAATACATTTACTGTCATAATTTTAACACTTCATAAGTTGTCAAAGCCATTTGGCAATCTACGCTACTGTCAAAGTTGACCAAACGAATTTTGGTGGCAAAAATTCAACGTTTTCGTGGTCGAGTGCGGATTTTGTGAAAATTTGTTCTACAATAATTCTGGAAAGTGATTTTACGATTCAAATTTATAAAATAGTATATGTTTTCTTTCGTTTTACGTATTAGCAGTTTTCAGGAACAATTTTTTAGTACATTTTCGATATCATATTTAAGTGGTAAAATATTTACCATTGCCCGATTATACTTACTGAAAATCGTCGGTATCACTATATATAAAATCAGTTTGTTTGTTACATTTTTTTTTAGTTTTATATTGTGACATTTTTTCGTTGCTGTTACAGAAATTCAGTACAATTTGTCGAAGAAACACGGAAGGCGTATTTGTTTACTTGTTAAAAAACTTCAAGATATACCGAGTGGATAATTTAGAAGATTTGTCTGATTTAAAAATATTTGGAACTACAGTAATATTGTATGAGAATCAATATAAATTAATGCTTAAAACAAAAACAATTCTTCAAATTTTTTGCTGTAGTTATGTTCTCCATGAATTTTGAAATGAAATGGGGCATTAACAATCCGTTGTATTTTGGCGGCGGCGTTAGTTCCCATTTCGGCCATGAGCCAAAACACCCCGGTAGCACTCTAGGTATATACCAAAATATAAATCTTACTTGTTTTCAATATTAGTATAGCCAATATTAACAAATGAAATAATAAGGTAGTACCTAAGTACACAGATTTAATTAACAAAAAAATTATGGCAAATACAGATGAAACCACTAGTCTTAAAATAAAAATGCATCAGAAGGGGCAATGGTAACAATTTTACCACCACCCCGCAATTTTTTGAAATTGTCAACGGGTAATGGTAAATTATTTACCACCAAAAAAACTACCCCTAAAATTCACCCCCTATAAACCATATATAGAAAAATGTAATCTGTGGCCTATTTTTAACCAGATATCAGTGTTTCTTTGAAAAAAAAGCACTCACAGGCTCGGGTCCTATTAAGGGTTAACCTCTAGAGGGTAAAAACGACTTTTGCGCCCTGATATCGAGGAGCAAAAGTACTCTTTCCGAGCTGGTGGGATGAAAAGATAGTTTTACCTAATCAGAATGTTTCTCTCTACTTAGTCTGTGTCACAGATTCAAAGATCACAGAAGACAGCAGTGACAGAACACAGAACCAAAGAGTATATAACCACTACGTCACAGAACACCAGAACAGAGAACAGTATTGTTGTTTTGTTATGCTCGTCTGCTCGTGTTTTGTGTAGTGCATTAATTTTTTCACATCTGTTTAGTTACCGGTTTGTTCATTTTCTATTTCCTCTTCTGTTTGCAGTATTTAATTCTTAGTGGATTTTGTTTTTTAAGAATAAATTTAAAACTTTGTTGCGAAAAAGATTGTGTGCCTCTTAGGCCCATGCAGATTGCAGAACTTATTTCTGTACTAATTTTTCCACCTTTCCAAATCTATTCAGGTTTGTCCATCAATTTTCTAATTTAATTCTTGCATCAACTTAGAGGCTATATGTACCTAATTGGAAATTGATCATATTTGAAGATGTAATTTTTATCATGTACAGATTTTTGTTCCAAACATCCAAACCGAATCCGAATACAACTTTTTAAGTCTATATTGACAAAAATAAATGTAATGTTTCAACTGGGAATTCCCACTTGCTGTTATAGAATCATCATTAATTTTTATATGGATATATTATTTGAAAAGATGATCATAAATCAGGGCTGTATTCCTTGCCCATCTTAGTTCAAACATGTTAGTGTGTCAGTATGGGAATCCAAATGTTGCATTTTTTAAATTAAATAATTAGTGAAGTGCAGAGTTATTAATTTATCCATAAAACACAAATTATTAATAAAAACAAATTTTATTCTAAATTGTTAAATTTAATGAATTATGTAATTAAACAATAATGATATATTCAATAACTACAATGCATTGAGACTAATGTTAGTTTTTATTATCAGTTTCATATTTTTGTTATCTGCAAATAAAGCTTTGGCACAGTTTTACTGTACAGTAAAACTAGGTTTGATCATAATTTATGTGAATGGGTTTGAAAACCATAAATAAAATTGCTGAGATACCTGTCCTGAAAGTGGATTTAAAAATAAAAATTTGTAGCAAATACAAATAGTTATTTATAGGTACATACATATATTTAATAGCTTTCAGACCATACAATATTGATTCAAAATAAGACCTTTGTTTGAATTTTGATTTGTTTATAATAAATGTTATCATTACAAAAAATGTTTAAGTAAATAGTTTGTGGGGTTGCTTTAATGTTGTTTAGCTTGGTTGAAACTTATTTGACTTACATAACATAATCAGATAGCAATGTCTTGTATTCATAGTGTTACTATTTTATGTCTTGGCTCAAGTATTATGTGTTTGAAAAAAAGATTGGTTCATGCAAGTTCAGAACCAATATTGGAGGGAAATGGAGGATACTTTGTCCTCTGTGGGACAGTTAAAATTAACAAAAATGTCTACAAGATATGTAGATATAACTGAACATTTTAAAAGCATTCTATGGTTTTTTCCTTAACTGAGCTTGAATCAAAACTAGTATTCATAGTTATAAAGTCACTAGCAGCGCCCCGTGGTGTTACCCGCAAAGTTCCCGTTGTTTTTCCGGGATAAAAAGTAGCCTATGTGTTCTTCCAGACTATAATCTATCTGTTTTCTAAATTTCAGCCTGATCCGTTCATACATTAGGATGTGATTGAGCAACAAACATCCATACTTTGATATTTATAATATTAGTAGGATATGTATTATTCACATAATTATATTAATCATCATAATATGTCCACCAATATCCACCTTTCAGTGGGGTCCTGCTTGTAAAATATACTCCTTGTTATGATAGCTACATATATTTCTTTTTCAGGTCACAGCAATGCGGTTAAAATGGTACCGTTCACGAAGAAATCAAATTTTGATCTTCCTAGGTATCATAGCAACATGCATTTTATATTATGTAAGCTTAAATGATGGTTTAACTGAGCGTAACTTGGATTTGACAAGAAGGTATGTGAAATTCAATATTTTTGTTGTCATTGTTTGCTTGTATCCTAAAATCCTTTAAAAAAATAAGTCCAAAATACCGAATCCCTACTAATTAAGCTTTATAATGAGGTATTTATAGAATGGAAACTAGGAATGTTATGGATATGATATTTCAGATCTAGATATGGGTAAAGGATTTATAAAATTAAAATTGGTATGGTTAGTGATGTGTAATTATTTTGGATTATCTGTTGATTTTGGATAGTTTTGGTTACAGATATCAGATTTAATATAGTTCTATTAGTCCAAACTGAGTAGAAGTATATTTAACAAATAGCAATCTCACAGCCTTGTCACCTAAAAGTCAATTCTATCTGAAACTATCCAAAACTTCTGAAATGGTTACGGGTATGGATATATTTTTATTCCATCAATCCATAACATCCCTGATTGAAATGTACCTGTTAAGATATTTCTCAACTTTGGCACAGACAGCACCAAAGTGTCAAATATATATGTATGTAGAGGTATATATGTCTATATTGTCTATCTATGTATATCTATGTATATCTATGTATATTTATTTATGTAGGTACATTAATATGTGAAGCAAAAACACAGTACCTACCTACAGAAAATTGCGCGGCTTTCCGCGCGGGAGTATGAAATTACGCACACTTGTAATTTATATAGGGGAGTACAGAATGCTAGTATTTTTTTAAATTATCTTATATATAAAATTCTCGTGTCACAGTGTTAGTTTCCTTACTCCTCCGAAACGGCTTTACTGATTTTTACCAAACTTTATATGCATACTCAGTAGGTCTGAGAATCGGCTACTAGCTATTTTTCATACCCCTAACCGATAAGGGTTGTTCACCCCAAACATTTTTTTTTTAATTTTCGGACAATTTTATTTGTTTTTACTTTTTTATAATGTGGCGTTATAAAATACATACAACCCTAAATTTTGACCCTTTTATCACCAACCTCTATTTTTTAATAGCTATTTTAGTAATTTAATCATTTTTCATCCCAGTATATAACTGATCAATTATCATCTTTTTTTTCATCATGTAATCATGTTTGCCATATAATATGCCATATAAATTATAACATCATGTAATAATTTATATGGCAAAACAACGTTTGCGGGGTCAGCTAGTAATATATAAAAATACATTTAAAAAAATCACACCCTGCCACACATTGCACACACACGCATAAATACTCTTTTGTTTAATGTTAAAGTCCCAATACTAGTTATTTTAATTTGTTCTTGAAAATTGGCTGTGTCAAAGGCAAATTAAAAATCATCATGCTTTTCAAGACAAAATAGAGGTTTACCCACTAAATTATGGTAATAGTAGTACAAATTGTTAAAGTCCGTGAAAATTTAGCCAAGAACGCTAGTAAATACCTAGTCGTTTTCTTTGTTGCCTGAACATACCGTATTGTCCGTATCTATTGGCTAATGCCCGCCATACACGCTACGGTCTGCCGGAGAGGTCTACCTGTGCAGTTATGCCAAGTTGGCTGTGTCAAAGGCAAATTAAAAATCATCATGCTTTTCAAGACAAAATAGAGGTTTACCCACTAAATTATGGTAATAGTAGTACAAATTGTTAAAGTCCGTGAAAATTTAGCCAAGAACGCTAGTAAATACCTAGTCGTTTTCTTTGTTGCCTGAACATACCGTATTGTCCGTATCTATTGGCTAATGCCCGCCATACACGCTACGGTCTGCCGGAGAGGTCTACCTGTGCAGTTATGCCTGCGCAGTCCAACCGAACAGAATTGATTTTCGACCTTGCTCCGGTCGCCTGTGCAGGCTTCCCACACACACTCCGGTCTACCTGCGCAGGCATAACTGCACAGGTAGACCTCTCCGGCAGACCGTAGCGTGTATGGCGGGCTTAATCGTAGCCACCGCCGCGCCGCCGCCGCCACCTTGGCATAAACTATACTGCCGTCATACGGAGAAAAGACGTATCTAACATTTTTGTCAAAATAGAGTTACATATATATTCGGAATCAGCAAAAAAAGACGCATCGGCTAGTATTTTTTAAATAGCTTAAAAACCAATCAGAGCCTAGTTTTTCACAATTAAAAAAGACGCATTTGCGGTTTGGCTTGTATATTACTTAATAGAAAAGACACTTCTGATGAATGCTAAGTAGAAAAAACACATCTGAGTAGAAGCGTCTCATTTATTTGTAAAATATGTTTTTGGTCATAGATTGAAAAGGCGTTTTTGATTACTCATAAGAAGAAAAGACGGTTCTGCGTAGAAACGCCTTTTCATTGTCACAAGTAACTAAATTATTGAGACGCAAGTGGCAGTACCGTCTTTCCTACTTAGTATTGTTAGATGTGAGAGGTGAAGTAGGGTACGGGGTTGTGAGACTCCCAGTCAGTTGCGCCCAATCCTGCTGTTTCAATGGATAAGCGTGGAACTAATTCTAATTTAAATAAAAATGATGATAAAAAATAATAAAACATACAAATTCATTCCGTCCTTTAATATCTCACTACAGAAGAGAACACGCCCCAAATAGAACATATCTGCCATTGAACCTTACTGCAATGTATGAAGATTTTTGCCAGAAACAAAATATTAACAACCTTCTTGCTGATTTAAAAACAATCTTTCAAGCCGAATGTGTTGGTATCACCAGGATGGCACAGGCAGTCGGAGCCAGATGTGTTGGGAACCTGAATATCAATATGATCTCCTACAGTACCTCAGTGCTTCAAGCCCCAAAAAATAAACACTTATAACCTCTGTCCTTATATTGCTATAATGCACTCCAAAAAGTGACACTCCCTTGAATTAAAGGATATAACGAACTCTCTAGATAACGACGCAGCAGATGAACTGGCCAAAAGAGGAGCAAAGACAGTAGTATATGGACCGGAACTTCTAATGTCCATACCTCAGGCCGAAATAAAAACATGGCTGCAGGAAAATACTGAGTAAACTCATTTAAAAGAATGGAGAAACTTTAAAAGATGCAGGCAAACCAAAAATGCTGTTTCGGTAGCACCAAAAAACTTAAGAAGAGACTATATTCATAAAATTATAGGTACGTAACAGGCCACTGTCATCTAAATGAGCACCTATTTACTGTTTGTGCGACAGATAGCCCTCTATGCAGGGGATGCATGGAGGAGAAAGAAACACTACAGCATGTGATTGTGGAATGCAGGAGCGTGGCAGATCAACGGGCAGAATTCCTCCAACTTCCAGCAGCTGTCCCGGAGGCCTTCAACAACCTGAATAGGCTGCTTGGCTTCTGGGATAGCCTGGGATGGCTGGAGTAGAAGGGAAGTATGAGCCACGCACAATAGCCCAATTTAGAGGCTGAGTGCGGAAAAGGCCTCGTCCAACTAACTAATTAACCTTCCTGCTGGTGACCAGATTTCCTAAGACCTCTACAGAAAAGTTTTATTTTGAAGAAATTAAACATAAGTTTTACAATAATACTCGGTCATAGGAAATCTGACATGTACAAAACATTTTTCCACAATTTGCAGTACAAGGGGAAAAGACACAGAAACTGTCAAATAAGCCAAAATTACGAAAAGTACTGTGATAAATAAGATACTTCAGCTAGGCTAGCATCTCAAAAATATGTTAATCAAAGATTTTATATTAATAAACAAAATAATGCGAACCACAATTCAGATACTAGATATTTTGCTGCTGTGATAAGAAATACAACACTAATTGTCAAATCTTTGCTGCCATATGGCATGAAGCTATTTTTGGCCTCATTAAAAAAAAGTACCGTTAAAGTAATGAACGTGGATGATTTTTGTCAGTTTGAGGACTGTTCAGTTCTTCAACTTACAAACTGCAAAATTCTTCGCCTCTTGTATGTTTAAATAATATGTGTGAAGTCACATTCTTCAGAGGCAATTCGAGTACGAGAATTACTTTTCTGACGGAAAAGAATACGCACTTGATTTTCTGAGACTAAAAGACTTTCTGGTACACCATCAGATTTAACATCCAAAACCTATGAATGGATGTAGAGGCATTACTCACGAGCACAAATCAACGATTCTACAAAAAATTACACCGTTAACGCAAGATAAGATAAACAAACGCTACTTAAGTGTTGTATTCCTAAAAAAACATAAGTTTGTTTCTCATAATTTTCGTTTTAATTAAGAAAATATCTTCTAACTCCAAACTCCAAGAACAAGCCTTACTCAATCCTGGGTTCAGCACTTGATTGGACTATTTTAACGGAGACGTATGAAAATCACTATAAAATCCCAGAGGCTGTGGGTGTTTCATCATCCAGACTGGACATTTTCCTTTTTTCTAGAGCTACGAAACGCATAGTCCTTGTAGAACTTACAGTACCGTGGGAAGCTTATATACCTAAAGACCACGCGATGAAACAAAATAAGTATTACGACTTTCAAAACGAATCAACAAAAAATTGCTATGTAGTTAATTTATACGCTGTAGAAGTAGGAGCGAGAGGTATACCAGCAAAATACAAATACAAATACAAAAATCTTTATTGCTGTTTGTAGGTAAGATAAGATAATACAAAACATTTTAAAAGTTGCCCCATACAAACTATCTCACTAAAAAAATCTCACTATAACCTGCTGAAAGACCTTGGCTTGTCCAAAAGTGCAGTAAGTTCTAAACTAGAACGAGTATCTAAAGCTGCACTAGTAGGATCTTATCGGATTTGGCTGGGTAGGGAGAGAAATACGAGTAGTGAAGATGAGTGTTGACGTACGTCAAAAAGGGGCCCCTTTTAAACCTACGCCCGAGTCACAAGTCTTGGGGTCTACTCGAGATTTCTCTCGCTGCCCCGGATGGACCCGGCACCCGCACTCTGAATCCATGGAATGCTAAAAAGTTCGTCGCGTCTCTCTTAGGTTCCAACTTTCTGCTATAAAGATATTAATAACTTACGGGCTTATCTGCGTGCTTTTTATAATTAGCAGGTTGTATACTAAGTAAAAAAGGCACTAATGGCTAGTTACGTCCAATTTTTTTTTGTAAACATGTACTTTTAATGGACTTTTAAAAATGATGACACTAAGATGAAAAGACGTTTCTAAAAATACTAAGTTGAAAGGACGTATCTAGCCAGAAACGTCTTTTCATTGTACTATAAAGTATTTCTTTTGATTTTTTTTACTAAGAAGAAAAAGAAAAAGTTATATAATTAATAAACTAATTAACTAATATATTTTTTTAATATACATACTGATAGCTTAAACTTCAATGCACACAGTTGCATTTAAAAATGAGTTGCTTATTTATTGTGTTTTGGACAGCAAACGATTAAATCATAAATATACTATATATTTTTTTTCTCCGTTTCGGTGTTCATGTAGATACGTCTTTATACCGTATGACGGCAGTATACATTTAGTACAAACATAATTGATTTTCCGTTACCTACATATGGGGTTTCAGGCTTTCAGGACGAGCCATAAAATATCATAGATTTCGCATTTCTGTCGTTAAATACCTAGGTACTTGAATCAATACACTTATCACATCATAATATAATACTTTATAGTACATATTCACAATGGCTTGAATATAGTAGGTAGGTACTTTGTCAAAAGCCAAAAGTATTGTGTATTGTGTAGAACTTTTCAAGGTCAGAGTGAATAGGTACCTACTTTCTAGGTCAATGTGCGTCATCTTCGACCACGTCGCGAGCTCGCGAGTTGGTGGTCAAACGCGGATCTATACGCAATAAAAAAGCTAAGATTCTGTTCGTCTACGTAGATTTCGGGAAACCCGTAAAATAATCTGACATTTTGTTTTGGTGTGGCTGAGCAAAGGTCATGAAATGTGCCAAACTCATGAAACAATCTGCTGTTCAGGTGAAATACCATGATTCGAAAATACCTGTCAAAGATAATAGTACTCAATTTCCCAGAAGGTGGCGCCAATATTTAATTTTGTTGGAGGTTTAAGGGATATTTATTGCACTTGGCTAAATTTAGTGACTGACTTCATAAGCAAAGTTAGTCAACTGAATTCAGAATCTTGTTTAGAAGATCCGCGTAATACCTCGAAAATCAAGTTTAGAACACTTAATTGAATTGATTATCATCATCAAACCTGCAGACGTCAACTGCTGGACATGAGCCTACCCCAATGATTTCCACAATGACCGGTCTTGTGTCGCCTTCATCCACCGACTTCCCGCGACCCGAGACAATGTCATCGGTCCATCGTGTGGGGGGTCGTCCTACACTGCGTCTACCGATTTGTGGTCGCCACTTGAGAACCTTTACTCCCCAGCGGTTATCGGTTCTGCGAGCTATATGCCCTGTCCATTGCCATTTCAACTTGCTAATTTTAAGAGCTCCTGCCCATTGCCACTTCAACTAGCTAATTTTAAGAGCTGTGCCGGTGATCTTCGTTCTTCGATCATTGAATTCAGTAACGACAAAATTTTGTCAAGTTTAATAAGCCTTTAAATTGCCATTCTGAAATGGGGCTATCAGTAAACGGGTCATTTAATGAGGATCATATGAAATAAACAAAATTGGTGGTGATAATGGGAGTACTGGGAATACCAATACCGATATATTCACATTACTTATGTAATTTTAAACTAAGTATTGTTTTCCTTCTGAATACGCTACATTTTTGAGTATAGCCATAGAATAGATAATACAGATAGAACGGACACTCCCCACCCCCCGCCAGTTTCAAGCTTCCTACCCCGCAAGGACGCGAGAATCACTCAACGAAGGGTTATATCGGACGATAATTTTCTATGAGAATACGACCATGATGCTGTATTATTTAACAAAATGGTACCAAATTTTTCGTCTATTATACGAAACAAGAATAAGAGATTTTTCATTTCATAAGAATTATTACAAATATTGAATCATTTTTATAAACTGTGTTAAGCTATTCTGGTTAGAAGTACGCGCCAACACTGAAGTCCTGTGACGAAATTATTAAACTCGTTGTTTTTAAACTGCGGCTTTCGTTAATCGTTGTGAAATACGTCAGTGGCGCCAATAACGTATGGTAACGAGTGATGGCGCGGAATTTACGAAGTCACTAGTCACTAGTTTTGCCAATTTAGTGGATTTTTTTACTAAGATTGCTACTATTCAGATTTATTGGTAAGTGATTATTTCTTAGCATTCAACCGACTCAAATAAAAGAAAGAGGTTCTATATTAGACTATCTGTACTTTTATGTGCGTCCATGTATATATTATGTCGGTTAGTAGTGAACAATGAATATAGGATTTCATCTAGTAGTATGCTTATTTAAGATTTCGCAACAACCGTTCATTAAAAGCAGTAAGAGGATACGAGTACATTGACTATTGGAATGGATAGTTCCAAAAAAAAATTAACGATATTTTTAAACTAAAACTTATTCAGTAATTAACGGCTTTGACATTGACTTATAAACTTTACCGGTTCTAGTACTACCGGTACTACTACGATTTAGTTTCATTTTTAACCAACTTCAAAAAAGGAGACGGATCTCAATTCGTTTATATGTTTGTTACGTGATAGCTCCATTTATTGTGAAACAAAGGACATAAGCCCAAATCACATTGAAAAAACCCAGGTGCCACACCTGGGTTTTTTGATGTACCTCGGATTTTAAGTTATTAGTAATAATATTCTAAACTATCATCATCATCCGTTTGAGTGGCTAACCTGCGTTTTTTTGCCTGTAGAAGTTCGTGTCAAAAGCTCGTTTTATGGAACAAAATATATTGTATAATTTGGTGTTAATGATATAAAAATAATATATACCGGCTGAGTCATAAAGATATATCATCAAACAATGCACGAATATGCTTAGGCTCTTTTCGCGATGGGTGGCCTTGGAATTGAATTCAAATTTAACGAGTGTAAGTAAAATAATTCATGATAATACGCTTATTTTTGGTAATGTACTTTGGACTTTGTATTCAATTATCAGTATGCTTACATCGCGGGTCAAATCTGGACAAGTACTAGCACAAGCACAGCACTAGCATAGGCCTGGGATATGAGGCGTACTTGAAGAGAGGTATATGCTAAGATGTTATGATGATGATGATTACATCGGATTGCAAACAGTATTGATGAACTTTTAAAAAAAACGCCTACAAAACTACACTGATAAAAACATGTTAGCCACTAATTTGGGTTATGGGAGTGGTGTAATTTTTTTTCCTAAAATATATTTGCATACAATTATTACATTTTTTTGAGATTAGATACAATTATTTTGTGCCGAGGTCAGGGTACGATTTGGGCCATGTCTTCTATGATGTTTCTTTTTTTTTTGGTAGATCATAGTTTTGAAATATGAAAACAAAACTAAAAATTACTTTCGTTTATTTTTGTTCAAGTTTTTTATGATCGTCGTTGAAATTTGGTTAAGTAGGTTTCTGAATTTAATTTAAAATTGAAACCGATTTTTGTTTATTCGGCGCAAATTCACAATATTTAAAGTTTTATGCGATCCTTACTATAATGCGAATAAATAAATCACTATTTATCAACATACAAAAGTAATATTCTTTTAAGCATTAGTAATAAATTAAATCCGGAACTAGCAACATTATCGGCCATAGTTGATAACAATTCGTAATTCGTAATGTTTGTTTACAACATTTAATTTGGAGTTTTGAGTTGAAAAATCATGTGCTTTCTCTTTACTGGTCGCTGACATGATGTGTTAATAATTAATAAGTAGTTTGTGCAGTGTATAATACTCTGATATACCTAGTAAACTGTGATACCGCTTTTTAATGCATCTTATGAACGTAGTTATAGCTAATCTAATGTTCTGTGACTAGTCTATAATGAAATACGCGAAATATGTGGAGTGATTAATTAATATATTGTCAGAATAAAGTTTTCTCTTTGGGTAAGTGTACTTAACTTACTAAAATAATTTAGTAACCCTAGATGACACGCACACATGCGTAAATGTGTTCGAACGACATATGCGTAGTTGTGTGAGTGTAGGTATGTCAACTGCACCGTCTGTATAGATTTTAGGCCGAGTGTCCGGGGTGTGGTATAGCTTATTGAAATGTCCGAGAAATGTGGGCGGATATAGATAGGTGATAGGTACCACATATAGAATATTTTTTTTATGTTGAATTTGACTTTCAACACAGAATAAATAATATTAGACTTACAGTAAGTTTAATGTGTCATATAAAAGTAAATGTAGTGTCGGACATCCACCAGTAGGACGAGTCGATATTATTGTAATTATCGCGGGTCGAACCTAGACTCGATTAGCACAGGACCGAGGCAGACGGCAAAGAGAGAGTGCTATACCCAACAACGGGATAGGCCATGGATGATGATGATCATGTCATAAAAACAAAATTTTAAAACTTGATTTGATATATTTAAAATGTTTTTTTAACCCCTTACCACCGTCTAATACTAAATGTCGGGCAATTTTTATTCTCACTCATATTAAACAGCTCATTTGAGAGCTCGTTATTAGTACTCGTAAGTAGTATATTTATGCTTACAAGGTAGGTAAAATTAGAGAAACAGACCCCACAACCGCACAGGAATAAAGCAAGGAGAGAGAGACAAAAGATAGTGAAGTGTTTTCAAGATGCAAATAGAGCTGTCAAAGATAGTTGTCAACTTCGCAAAGGGTGGCGCTAATGTTTCATTTTGTGATATTTCTCAATGCCCCCTATACACACTGGCCCAGTGGAGGCCAACGCGAGTGTCGACAAAACGGCACGAGACGAAAGATAGCATCCACACACTGGCCCAGCGCAGGCCAACGCGAGCGCCGACAAAACGGCACGAGACAAAACGTAGCATCCACACACTGGCCGAGCGCAGGCAAAAGCGAGGTAGGCCAATAGGAGAATAGGACGCTACTCGCCGAGCGCCTTTATTTTGTGCACAAAAATCGACACCGGTCACGAGTCGAGTCGAGGCAAACAGCCCTATACACACTGGCCACTTGCCGTCACTCGGCCAGCTAGGCGAGCGACGCGAGTGATCACAAAACGACTCTCCACACACTGGCGTTGGCCTCCACTGGGCCAGTGTGTATAGGCGGCTTAACAAAATGAAACTTTGGCACCACCTATGGTGAAACAAAGAACTATCTTTAACAACTCTATTTGCATCTTGAAAATGCCTCATTACGGCAATGGCTCATCGGTGGACATTTCACACACAACACCATCTGACCCCAAACTAACCAAAGCTTGTATACTATTGAAGCCATTTAGTTGATGTACTTAACACATACATATATTTTTAAATACATACTTATATATTTATTTTATTAATTAATTATACATTATTCTAATAACTACCCTCTGTTTTTGTAGTAGATACAATTCGCACGCACGATGTAAAATATACTTTTGTAAATATTTAGCTATTTCTCGTGTAAGTGAAAAATGTTTTTTTTTATGAGAAATAAATTGTCTTAAATCTGACTTATCATACATAGAAAACACCCAGATACAGTACAAATATTTGAATTCATCATACATATTTAAAGCGATGTAAGTAATTATTGGTAACTGGTTACAAAACACTGAACAAAAAATCTTTTTTCGTAGCTGGTTACGAATCAGTCGGTTACGAAAGTGGCTGAAGGGGTATGAACAACGGTGTAGATAACGAAAGTATTAAAAAACCTCGGATAGACGTATTCAATACTCTGTTACTCTTAAAGGATTATATAACCTTAAGTAATTATATAAAGTTACAGGAAAGGTTAAAGGAATGATTGCTTTGCTTTAGCTTTATTAATATTAATCATAAATATTGTGTACGTACTTACCGACTATTATTTGATTATGTCAATTGCAATGGGATCAACCTGGAAATCGCGAAAAGGATCAGCAGTTCCACATAGTCTTTGAATTCGACATATTTATCTACCTATATCATAATATTTAAAAAAAACATGCATGGAACAAAGCAGACTTTTTCCTTCTTATTGCTATTTCTAGGGCGTTCTCGTTTCAACAGTTAATCTAAATTAAGTTTAATTTCGTGATCTGTGCATGTTGGCCGTAGGTACCTATAGTATGTGGACTTGTATTGTGATGTGTTTTTGTAACTGTTCCTATATTTTTGTATTGTGATGTATTTAATTGTTTTTCGTTTTCTTGTAGTTCTAGTCTATCGCCCTCTGATAACACTGTACTAAACAGCACTTTTTCTAAGCCTGCACAATATAGTAAAATTGCTATTGCTTCTTCTGTCGATGTATCAAAAAGGTGAGAAGTATTTTTTATTCTTTTCGCTCATATTATAGCTCTCTGCCCCCTGACAGAGAGCAGCCTTCGCTTAAGGGTCGATTTTGCCTATAAAATAGAAGTCAAGTAAAATTTGCTTTTGCATCTTAGTTAAGCTCAAATTGAAGTAAGGTGAGCAAAGGTGTTAGTGGCAGCTGGTGGCTGTATTTCCTAACTCAGCTAGACGGATGTCCCCTAGACACAATGTCTAGTTACACCAAAGCACGTAGCGCACAGTATCGGATATTGCTTCGCGTCACGCATATGGGTTGTTATCACATTTCACTAATAGGTGTTGGTTTATGTATTTTTTTTTACTTCAGTCTGCGCTATATATTTTTCCCTGAAATGTTTCTTCTGAACGCTTACGTTTACTGTGTAGCTACGATATACCACTTTGACAGTTATTCTACCGCCAAGCAGTAATGTGCAAACATTACCGGAAGGGTAATGTTTCCAGTTAAATTACAGGGCTTAGAGATATAACAACTTAGATCTCTGGGTGACGAGCGCAGTGTAGTGCTAGGTAATGATTTGACTTTTGATGAATGATTTCTTCATGGTCCAATAATAGCTGCGTGTCTCTGTGCTGTTATGTGGCAGGCATGCTGATTACCATCAGGCTGTCCTGCTCGTCTCGTCACTCTTTATTTAAAAAAGAAAACTACAGCTAAAATAAAATTTTCAATTGACAACAGCGAATTTTCATCACATGTTTTTTATCAAGCACGTCAATGTAAATGCACTAAATAGTTTGCTTTTTTAGTACCTACTTAGTCTTATAAGTTGATATGATCTACATTTGGCAGTTGCGTAGGTAGGTATAGTGTATGTTGTTTCCGGCAAATTTTAATTTCGAATTGAGCACCACACGCTTATCCATATCGTAACGATATATATGCGCGCCACCTGCCTAGACAAAAAAGGATAACAGAATATTTCGGTCATCAATCTGCTGATTCAAATTCGGAATGACAATCCTTGTCTCTGTCATTCTAAGCGGAAAGACAGAGACCGAGAGATATGATTCCGTGTCGAGATCAATCCGATTGCGTTGTAAATCAAGCTACCGGCCACTAATTCAACTAGGTACTGCGCATTGATCGAGTTTACGACGTTTGCCGGTAACTGCACTGTTTTGCGCGCACATACTTTGGCTATCTTAAGTTATTTAATAAAATTACGTAAATTTCTTAAAATAACTGTAAAGATATCCTACAAAAACTAAATCGTAAGAAATTGAATTTCGAAGGTATACAGGAATATGTTAAATATTAAGTTTTTGGATGATAAACTGTTATCATCAAAATATATTTTTCGGAAGTAGGTATACCTAACTAAAATGGAGTACGTAATTTTGTCTATAAAAAAACGAATTTAATATGGACGACTGCCAAAATGGCCAATGAATTTTTACTTTTAAATTGACATAAATACATAAACTTATCATAAATAACGATTTCGCCACCCTGTAACCCACAACATCTACAACACAGTGACCAAAACAATACGCGCATATTTGAATCGCGTAATCAAAGATTTCCTAGCGTACTGAACATGCTCCTATATCAAAAGGGTGGAATGTCTTTGGTACATTTTGACAGTTCGTTCATACATGTTTTACATTAAAGCCGGCATTTTAGACCCCCTGCGTGATTTGCAATGCCTTTTTTCTTCGCATGTCGCAATAGTATTAACTGTGTTTCTTTTCTATATTTCAGGATATCAGTAATTCAGTAAGTAGTTCAGTACGCATGTATTATTTCTGCTATTCACTAATCCACAATAAAACAAATTACTGCATCAGCATCTGCAATTAGCGATACCAACATGTCCTGTACGATTTGCAGGAGTCATTTCAGTGATAAAAAATAAAGAGTTATGTTGAAATTTAATAAACGTACGTACTCGCTAGTAGTGACATGCTAACATTACTAACATATGAAATGTATTCCGAAATTAAATCTAAAAAGTAAGAATTGTGTCAGTTGTGGTTACGGGAATTCTACAAAAGTTTTCAGTGAACTCGAATTAAATTTATCTTAAGTAATTTCTGACAAACTCTGATAACGGTTATATGTTTGGCTGTAGGTATTGCTTAGTCAATCTATATATAGTCTGTATTATCTATTCTATGGGTTAGTATAAAGGAATAATAGGAAATAGGAAAAATACATGTTAGTGCAGGTAATAAATGTAATTTCAAAGATTTATTAAAATCGTATCATATCATACTATGTACATAGTCGACGTCGACGTCATATTGTGTAAATAAAAACTAAAACTTAGAAAATAACTAAGCAGAATTAAGTACCTTATTATACCCGTCACCTAATAATTTATTTGAAGTCGTCGGTAACCTAAATTCATAGTATTTGTAAAAGTTGAAGTTACCACGAACTTCAAAAATATTGTTACATTGTGGTAATAATAATACTACTGGATGTTTATTTATGTTTTAGAAACGGTTCAATGTTTTTGTGAAAAACGTTTATTTGCTCATATTGTTTAACGAGTATGCTGGTATCGCTAGTTGTACTGTTACCATTCATTTAGACGCATGATTAACATAATCCCTAACTATTGTTTTTGAAAATTTTCATTGTGAGAATTTTCCACACTTTACATTTTGGTATGGATTTAGTTCTTGTACCTACAAATTGAAAACAGTAAAGCAGTTCACGATTACACAACAAAGTGTGTTAATCACTTAATCACAGTACATCAGGGAGTCATTCTACTGCCTAACTAAAGCCCTTTTGACACTTGGCTTAATTAAGTGACTGAATTCAGAAGGAAATTTAGAAGCAAGGTAAGTCGACTGAATTCAGAAGAAAGTTATAAGCAAGGAATCCTTGCTTCTGATATTAGCTTCGCCTAATTCGCTTAGCTTACCGAATGCTATTACACTTGACTGAATTCAGTAGGGACTAAACTCAGTCAACTAAATTTAGCCACGTGTAATAAGGGCTTAAAACTGCCTTAACTTTAAAATTGCTCTACCTATATTATTGTTTGAAATTTATAGAGAGAGCACTGCGCTTTAATATTGCTCAACCTATATTTTTGTTTGAAATTATAGAGATATTATATTAAAGCCATAATAACATCGAAGGTGGTCGAAGGGCAGGTCTTGACGTCTACTATCTTTCTACGAAAAACGTAGTTTCGAAATAAACTCGCAACTTCCCTACTCCTGCAGGTCTACTCTCTTTCTACGAAAACGTAATTTCGCAATAAACTGGCGACTTCCCAACTCCGATTCTACTTCGATCCGTCGTTTTGTCCCTTTAAATGTTCTAAGCCTACTCTAATTAGAGTATGCTTAAAACATTTAAACGTGAAACAATGTTGTATCGGACGAAACTAAGTAGAACGAGAGTAGGAAAGAAGCGAGTTTTTTTCGAAATTACGTTTTCGTAGAAATAGAGTAGACGTCCTGTTCTACTTCGATCCGTCGCGTCGTTTCGTCCGTTCTAAGCCTACTCTAATTATGTAGAGTAGGCTAATACAGTATTCGATCGGACGAAACAAAGTAAGTAGAACCGGAGTAGGAAAGTCGCGAGTTTATTTCAAAATTACGTTTTTCGTAGAAAGAGAGTAGACTTACTGAACGTTTCAGCCTGACTGTATGATTTTAGGGAACACTTACCTCATACCTAACAAAATGTTAATACTAATATTAAAGATAAAAAATATTAAATTATTAAAACTGAAGAATTTATTTGAACTACCTATTAACCGAATGTACGTATGGTAGCATATTTTATGGTCTGGTTCCAGATTACGAGTATTACACGTTTAGACGCCATAGTCGTAACAAAAATTTCGACAGAAACACATTTCCGTAGGGGCCTTGGGTTTACCATTACAAATAAAGTGGCAAAAGAAATAAAAAAAAACGATCACATGTGTGTTAGGGTTCCCACACAAAACTGCGATGCAAATTGCTCCGATGCGGCGTCGAATCGCAACGCAGTTTTGTGTAGGAGCCCTTAGGACACTTATTCGTCGTTCCAGTGTTCTCTCAAAGGTGAAAAGATACGTCAAGTCTAACAGTTGCTAACATTATAATACCAAACACAGGTCCGCTGTTGTATGTTGTTGTATACACTTCGGAGAGTGTGCGACTCGCTCAAACGAATGCGGAATGCTCGTAGCTCGAAAAAGCGACATAGTTTCATGGTTGATGTTCCAAAGACACGAACGAAGAGATTTGACTCTACTTTTGTGATAAGAACGTCTAGGCTGTGGAATACGTTGCCTGAGTGGGGTTTCCCCGATGTTTACAATCTTTGTGTCTTCAAATCGAGAGTGAAACGGTTTTTTTCTAGGTAAACACGCTCCATCGTAGACCGCATCGTCGCTTAACATTAGGCGAGATGGCAGTCAAGTGTAAACCTATAAAAGTCAAAAAAAGCAAGTTTCTGTTGTAGCATCCAACTAACTTAATTCAATCAACAGCCTAGCCCGTTTACAGCGCCGTTTAACTGGCGAATCATATTCAGCCATTTGATTAAACAGCTAGCCAAATAACTTGGGTCGTTGACATTATCATTACTATAATAGTATGTTCCTTAATTTAGTTCCACTTTCTGCCACATGTGGCTTGTGGTGGCGAAATTCCCCAATCTGTTAAAATGGCTTCGGCATACAACACATTTGTTTATATTTTATTTGCATTGGTAAACCCAAGGTCTCTACAGAAATTTGGCATTGTCGGAATTTTTATTATTTGATAACTATGTTTATACCTTAACAGACCGGACCTATCATACCTAATCATACGACAAAATACGAGTACCTATGAATTTCAATGTTTTGCACAATAAGTCAAAAGAGTATCTCTAAGGAAAAATTCGGAGGAAAATAGCTATACGGTAAAAATGTATAGGTACAATTAAAATACGGTCTTCGATTTAAAATTAATATTAAAATATAAAAAATTGGCAGTCATTGCCGATAAAAACTTACTTTGGAAACTACTCGTATTGTCGGATGTTGTTCAATTACATTTACCAAACATTTTGTTACTAAGTAATCACAGAACACAACGGTACATAAATGCCATTAGTTATCGGATTTTTTAATTAACACGAGTTTTATGTAATTGATAAACGTGCGGTAAGTATCTTACGCTATGTATTCGTCGTGTATAGCGCAATAAGCATTCAATCCCACTTTTTGAAGTGACAACTTATTTTGGAGTACTGCACATAGATTTTTCCGTAGGCTGTGAGGTTGGTCCGTCACACTCCGAGGCAAATGCTCGATCGGGTGAACTCGGGGCCGCCGAGAGTAGGTACCCGAGCGAGAAAGTTACAGTCAGCTGCTCTTCACTACTGTGTCGCTATGTTTTAGATACTATTTGGATTCGTGTACACTTAAAAAAAAAAAAGTACTTTAATCAAGTGAGAAAGTTACAGTCAGCTGCTCTTCACTACTGTGTCGCTATGTTTTAGATACTATTTGGATTCGTGTACACTTAAAAAAAAAAAAGTACTTTAATCGAGTGAGAAAGTTACAGTCAGCTGCTCTTCACTACTGTGTCGCTATGTTTTAGATACTATTTGGATTCGTGTACACTTAAAAAAAAATAAGTACTTTAATCGAGTGAGAAAGTTACAGTCAGCTGCTCTTCACTACTGTGTCGCTATGTTTTAGATACTATTTGGATTCGTGTACACTTAAAAAAAAAAGTACTTTAATTTCCGACTAGTTTCTCATTTGTCGTAATAATACGATACATAAATGGAATATTACAAAATATTATGTAAATAACATGAAGCCCATGAAGTTTGCACTTCTTCCGTGCGGTCTTAAGAACACATATTTTCTAGTTTCACAGCTGGGACTAGGGCCTTTCTCGAACAACGAGCATGCATAAGCGGGAGACAGAACATTTAGTATGCACTAATTGGCTCCTGGCACTCGGTGCCTTCTCTTAGGTAGTGGTCACGCGTCTTTCCATAAAACTTATTTCCAATCTATACGTGATTTAATTTCATACCCTTGCGTTCTGGCCTTGTATAGAATGGAAAGACGTAGTGGTGACTCTTCGTGGCACTGTGCTGTTATGTGCGTGTTGCGTACCATCATGTCTAAAATTATTTTGTTCGTCCCGTTACTCCATATTATAAAAAAAATGTTGCCCGATATACTACGATGCCATTTTCTCGAAAGATGATTTTCTTGAACTAAATAATATCTTGCCAATGTTATTTTATTTGTACTGACACGCCTATTTGCACAGTCGAACCAAGACAAATTTGAAAACCTTGGAGCCACACCCTAATAGAGTAAGCACAGATGGAAACATTCTATTGAACTACCTACGCATTGTTATTGTGTAAATTAACGTAAATTAAACATTTCCTTTTAATTAAATTAATTCATTGGTTACTCACGTAAAAGTTATCGCTGATTTAGTCGGGAGAACGGCGACTGCCGATTCGGAGATCTCGGTTCAAATCCCTCACGCACCACTGTCTTTTCGAAGTGATGTGCGTAATGCCGCTTACTTAAAAATGATGAAGGAAACATCGTGATAGGTACCGACATGTTTCTAGAATCTATCGAAGCCATACGTCAGCCACCAACCCACATTGGACCAGTGTGGTGGATTATGGCCTGCTTGCGAGAGAAAGCCCCGACTCCCAGCTGTGGGAACATTTAGTGGAATGGTTATACAGTTTTACGCTATAAGCAGCACGAGGTACTTTATGGTGTTTCATACGCCAGTCCCGTAGTATAAACTAATTTGACAAGAACAAGGCAAAAAAAACGTTAATTAATCGTGTATGTTATCAATTGAGTAAAAGTAAATCAATTGAATAAATGTAAGAATTTATATTGACAACTGTTCGATCTTTCCCATATAAAATTTCACAAACGAATGCTCCTCAACGGCTTAGCTCCATCTACTTATAGCGCCAACACCTCTAAAGTTCTTTTGAGAGTGCGAAGAGAGACTCTTTTGTGGCACCCATTCTGCGTCTAAGATTCAAACCGCAATAACAAAATAGCTGATAACTTTGAAACGAGTGAACCGATTTTGAAGAAATGTAGCTGAAATAAAGTAGCCAAGTGCGAGTTGGACTCGCCCATGAAGGGTTCCGTTCCAGCAAGTAACATAATATACATAGTACACATAGTTCTTGTAGTTCGTTGTAACTTTGATCGAAGTTTTAATAATAGTGTATTTATGACGTACTAAAAAAAAACTTCTCATCAGATCGAGTTCAAACTAATTGTCGTTGATAGTTTTCATGGTAATGTACATCATATATTTTTTTTAGATTTTTCATTCTCATACTTTAGAAGTTAGAGGGGGGGGACACACATTTTACCACTTTGGAAGCGTCTCTCGCGCAAGTTATTCAGTGTAGACAAAAATTATATTAGAACCCTCAACATCATTTTTTAAGACCTATCGATAGACACCCAACACGTGTAGGTTTGATGAAAAAAAAATTTTTGAGCTTCAGTTCTCAGTATGGGGGGCACCCCTAATTTTTGTTTTTTTAAAAAACTTTTATGAAAATCGTAATGCAGTTCACAGAATACATCTACTTACCAAGTTTCAACAGTGTAGTTCTCATAGTTTCGGCAAAAAGTGGCTGTGACATACGGACGGACAGACAGACAGACAGACATGACGAATCTATAAGGGTTCCGTTTTTACGTTTTACGGAACCCTAAAAACTCTCGACTAATCAATAAGACTAAACAATGATCGAAACATTGTACGTTTTTCAAATTTACAACGAGGAGTTTTCCAGATTCAAATTGACTTGTCAAAGATAGTTATAAATTTTGCCAAGTGTGACGCCATTGTTTGTTTTTGTGAAATTTCTCTAACAAAATAAAATATTGGCGCCACCTATCTTGAAATTAGTCTTTTTGCATCTTGAAAACGCCCTTTAGCAATTTAATTTCAAATTTTCTGGATACCTCATTCTATTAAAAACATTCTTCAATAATTACGCCTCTTATAGATGTTTAATTTTTCATTTTGTTAGATACATTTTATAAGTATGTTTGTGTCAATGTTATTGATAATTTGTCAACTTTTTCACTCGTCTATCATAATAAAAACACTATTAAAATATTCGCGATACATCAACAGTTGATCATTCTTGAACCTTTTTGTCTTTATAATATCATTTTACTACTTACCTATATAATAAATATACAATATTTTTTCTAAACCGTCCATTTATTGTTGAGAATAGGTACTTGTAAATATTCTAATTTAGGAAACTGTTTTATAGCAAGTTTCAAGGAAGCAATATTTTCCTGTTAACTCACAATAGATGTATTGTTAATGTAGGGGTAGGTAATTCATTAATTTTAAATTATTTTTAAACAATAATAAGTTCAACTGTAATATTTGTTGCCGACCTATTTTCAGGCAATTTATATTAATAAAGTAGCAATAATCTTAGACCAACTATTATTTCCTCAAAACGACTAATTTCACCTTCAAACAAAAAAAAATGCCAGTCATAGGGACTACCGATAGAAATGAAAACTTATAACTCAGAATTCGATAGCTCACTTTGGAAACTAGGCGGGTGAAACCGCGCCTCTAGCGATATTGCTGTCTCTTTTCTTCTCGCTTGAAATGAAAGAGACGGCAATGCCAAAGCATCAAAGCGTCAAAGCATTTTTCGTTAGGCGGTAGACCCCCCGGAGGAGCTAGTCTGGAATAAATCTTCAAAATATTGTTGTATAAATAAGTATTCTAAGCATGGCCATCTAGTCCATTCATGGTTGGCCATCGTAACGCATTTCTAGATGGCCATGGTCCCGAGTTCACCCGATGATTTCTTTCATTTACGAGCGTGACGCTTGAGCTCAATTCACAGCCTACGTAAAATTTGTGTGTGGCGCGCCAAAAGAAGTTTTCACTTCATAAAAAAAAACAAAATTAAAATCGGTCCATCCGTTTGGGAGCTGCGATGCCACAAACAACACACACGCTGACACGTCACACTTATAACACTGTCGTTTTTGCGTCGAGTGTTAAAACCAATAATAACATAATTTTTTATCATCGCTACTACCTTTAAATGTGAAGAAAAGTATCGCGAGTAAACAGGCGTGTACTAGGAAAGTTTATTTCCTAGTAATTAACGATGACTTTTTTAGCGATATACTATACCTAAATGGTGGTAGGATTTTTGTAATACAGTATTATTAAAACATCGTTCAAAGGTACAACAAACGACAAGATTTTTTATTTTATGCTACTTGCTGCTATGGAATCCTTCATGGGCGAGTCCAACTCGCACTTGACCACTTTTATTTATTGCTTGATTATAAATATAATTGAGGAGAGAGAGTTGGCTGGCATGCGTCATGTAATTTGTGGAATTTGAACTGTTCACGGAATATACGCGACATCAATTTGAGTAGGAAAATTAGAATTAAAAATAACCAGGAAAATTAGAATCTTCCTCATACACAAACATACACATAACCGTTAAACCTTTCTTTCATTTTATAACTAAATTGTTTTGTGGCTAAACATAAAAACAACTGTCCCACGTGTTTTAGAGTGAAATATTCCACAATATTTCACCTTCGTTATACGCCTAGTCATATTATCTATAGTCTATATTATCTATTCTATGGCCTAGTGGTCATCCGCGGTTCCAGGAGGGGGGGGGGGGGTCACGGGGGACATGACCCCCCACAAAATCAGGTACATTAGATTAAAAATCTAAAAAAAATCAAAATGTCTAATAGTACATAGACATCCAAAACTCGAGGCTGGGACCGCGCCTGCTATAGTAGATCCAACCGTTTATTGTATTAATACTGTCAAAAAGAAAATAAACGGTTGGATCTACTATAGTGGTGTAAATTTCTTAAAAAAACAGTTGCACATCGTACACGCTAACGAAAGTATTCGTCAAACGTTTTAAGCTACCACAGTTGTTTACTGCACTAGTATCATTAATAGGAATAAGAATAATATTTGCACACAGAAAGTTACGTAATACACAAAACTTCGCAAGATGGTAGAAAAGGATGACAATATCTTTTAAGTAAACAAATACTGTACAGTAGGTATTTGCTTGTACTTAAAAGATATTGTCATCCTTTTCTATCATCTGCCAAATACTGTTAGTATCTGTGTACTTAAAATACATTTAACGGGCGCCAAACTAACCACCGAACTTCTATCTAGGGATCATGGTGCGAAGTAGTACAAATCTTCCTGGGCTGAACTGGGCTGACTGAGTTTGCTTGGAGAAAATTTACAAATTTAGCATTCTCAGTTGAACTGTGAAATAAAAATAAGTGCATGACAATAGCTGTTACATACATATATACAGGGTTATTGGTAATCAGCCTGCATCCTTTTAAGGGGATGTTAGGTACATTCAATACGTCAACTTTTGTTCTACAGTTTAAAAAAAATATGTTTTTTTTTCTTTTAAAAATTAAATAAAAAGTGCATTTGCACGGTCTAAAAGTATCGAACTCTTCGTAACGAAAGCGCGTACGCTTTTTAACGCGCAAAAAATGATGTACCGAAGTGAATAAACACTAAAAAGTCGCTAAACAGTACAAAAAAGGGCAACAAATACAATTTTCTTTTGGGTTATCTATCAAGTTTTAACGAAAGTTGTAGAACAAAAGTTGTTTGTTTAAATATACAGAACATGCCCTTAAACGGATGCAGGCTGATTACCAATAACCCTGTATATTGTGTTATTGGTGGAGTGCGTCCCCGAAATTCCGATGCTGTTTTCATACACTACATATTTTATGTTCACAAATAAAACTCATAAGTACATGTCTGAGACTCGTTGTAGTCTATTACCACATTAAATATTTTAAAATTAATAATACTATGATGATATTTGTGCTTCGCGTACAACCATAAAACTAACACCCTCATAACATTGCATTAACTTGATGTGTCATATTGTTATGTATCATAGATATATAGAGAAAAAACTCGAAGAGGCGTTAAAAGAAGACAAGGGTACGGGATGTGAGATTCCACAGCTAGACCCGTTCGCCAACGAAGTCATGCAGTTCGATAAAAAGCTGCCTGATGTTGTGTGCAGGGGCCGCGACTGGGTGAAATGTTATGTAAGTACAACAGTACCAGGCATATTAGCAGCCTACTTTATTTAGCCCCTTAGGTTCCGAACCTTCTCTTGTAAATAGAGAGTCGAGGCCATCCACCAACCTCGCAGAAGAGAGCTGCGCCTTGGCTGATCACACAAATGTCCTAGAAAGCTATCTTTCTTGCGGTATGCCGGTTTCCCCCATGTTGTCTTTCACCGTTTAAAGGCAGTGCTGGTGACAAAGTTGTACGTCTGCAATTTGAAAAAATACAGAGGTTCAAGCGCTATTTAATACGACGTCACGATTGTGAAATCGGATGCTCTCGTAACTACATATTTTATTAATTCACAGGGACAAAATTGAAGTCATGGTGCCCCAGTGGCGAGTGCGTTCAATTTCGCAAGCGTGAGATCGTAGTAACCCCGTATTTTGCTGTCGAATCCATGTGGTACTGTTTCGCTCCCGATCTTGGACTTTGAATCGTGGATTCCTCTCTGTGCTACTCTGATGTGTATTGCCTTCTGTGTGAGCATACCTATCCACCTATCCAGCACCATTGTCGTCTGTATTTAGCTTGTCTACTTTTAAATCTCGTCTGAAGTTACGGCTGGTCGAGCAAATGTTTGACATATTTTTTTCTCCCATTTATCTCCAACATCTATCGTTCTAAAAATTTGTCATAACATGTATCTTTGTTTGGTATCAGTAAAAGACTGAATTTTCTTTAGGAACATTTCCGGGCTTGCAAACTGTCATCGTCTGATGTTCGTGGTACCATGTGGCGGATGCACCTTTTGTTGGCCCTTAAAAGAATCGTAAAGAAAATACTTAGTAGTTTTATTAACCGGTATTTAAAATCGGTGGAGCGATTTTTGTATTATCAACGAAATTAGAAAAATATTCATATATCGATAGTATATTAGTAAAATTAAAATTAGAGGACTAATGTGAGTAAAATTTTTGTTTCCTTTTTTAGAGAAAAATAATTACTAAAAAAATAATATTTTTTCAGCTTCACGAATGCAGAGTAATCCCAGAGATCCTCGAGACAACGTCGTATATCAAATGTACGTATCGGGACATTATATACATCAGTGATGCCAAATACGCGATCGGTTCACCCAAAGTCGTAATGGGTTCAGACCCCTACATATTGGAGAAGAGTGACCACGTCAAGATAGTCTGTACGGGGAAGCATAACAATGAGTAAGTAAACTTATGTTTAAAGTCATACATGTTACTCGCACAGTCGCACATTATTATTATTGGCATATGTACTGAAACTACTGAAAACATAATAGTCCAGTAATTTTATACATTACAACAGTGTGCGTTAAATCCGGTAGATCTTGCCTAATGATTATTCCAAGTTCGTTTATTTGCTAACTCGTTTCGTTCGTTTATTTACTTATTGCTCGTTTAGCTTCTACTGGACATGATTTACAAATGTAGTGCATGTTTTTTACAAGTGTAAATATAGCGTTTTTTAAGTATTTTTTCTAATGTGTATTGCACGCTGTTTGTAGAATGAATTACTTTTTCACTAAGGGGGCGTTCAAGTATTACGTAACGCAATTTGTGTCGTGTAAAACGTTATACCCCGTTTACATGATTCCAGTCCAGCGACCGAATCCAGCGCTGGATTGCTTACTGGAATAATGTAAACCGGCACTGGAATACATTGGCACTGGATTGATGCATTCCAGTGCCGGTCTCCATTATTCCAGTAAGCAATCCAGCGCTGGATTCGGTCGCTGGACTGGAATAATGTAAACGGGGTATAACGCTGCGTTCTGGAGGATTTTTTGCCTCATTATCTAATTTTTGCGATTTGATTTGCGATTTGCCTATGACAATAGGGAGAATGAGGGAATGCTTGAACGTCCTCTAAATTACCAATCACATCAATTTAGCTGCAGCTAAGTCTTTGTTTGTTTGCGTTTTTTCATCTGTTCCATTTTGCCTACCACACTGTAACGTTTAAACTTTAAACACGGTAGTTCTACCGACTTCCAAAAAGTAGAGTTCGTGTTCAGTTATAAAATTCACCCTACATAGGGTAAAATTACGTTATAAATGTAATAGTTTGCGTATTAGTTGACATTACTCAAATAAATAAAATAGCCAGGAATACCACGTAGGTACACCACAAGTAACACTATGTAGAAAAAATTATCTCTTCAGGGTATATAAATATGTTTTTTATAATATCTAAACAAATAAGTGCATCACAAAACTCCCTGATATAGCAGGGTAACCTTATCGTTAAATAGGTTATTTACCTGCTTGTTTTCCTTGCAGAAAGAAGTTCTCAGTCCGACTCAATTCGTTTTGCAACCTTATAACTTCGTAATTTATTCTTCGTACTTTCAGACCGATGTCAGATATTTTGTTCTTCAAACAGCTGTTTACAGTTAAAAATAATATTATTAAACGCTAGTTGTGTGGATCATCTTAATTAGTAGCTACAGCATGTGCTTTTATTTTTAATTTCAGTTCATCGACAAACGAGACTACGTAAGTACCCCATAATTCACGTCACTAACAATATTATCACCTAGGGCTCAAAACGTGACCAGTGGAAACATACCTTTATGACAATCGGGATAAAGTTGAAATTTCTTTCGTCTATGTTGAAAGTTCATTCAAGGTAGAATGATAGGTAAAACATTTTACAACAATTACACACATGTTTTCGCTATTTATAGACCAGAGATAAACTTTCCAACCCAACAAACAATACGACGTGAGTTGTATTCAAAAGCTTTTATCTCGTTAATGCATCATATTATATTATAACTATTAAAAAAATCCTGTTAAGTATTATTACGTCGTCTAAATAAATACTAGGAAAACAAATAGTAGTTTTTTGGTTCATATTTGATAAACATTTATTCTGTGCCGCCACACCGATTTCGATAACACTTACGAGTGTATAGGACCACCTCTGAACTATGATCTACCAAACATAAATTTACACATCAAAACTGATTCACAATTGGCGGCGCTTTCGCGTAACTTACCTGCATACAAATGTTATATAACATACAACCGAATTGAGAACCTCGTTCTTTTTTGAAGTCGGTTAAAAACGCCTATCTTGGGCATTGTCCTTTAGCACCTCATATCACACTTGGTCGACCCCTCTCGCCCCCTTATGTGTGAAGGAATTTCTGTATGGCATTTATTTGTTTGCAAGTTTCAGAAAATACAAACAAGTGAAGAACAACAATCATCGATGTTTATACATATAAATGTTTCCATTCGCATGTTTGTTTGCAAATAATATTAAGTTGAGAGTGCGGCACGATTTCGCCACGGCTTACACAATATGACGCTTATCGCTTGCTACACCCACCAAGTGTGACATATTATTATGACTATAAATGATAGATAGTAATTTAGTAATGAACCATTTTAATGTATGTCGTTTTTTTTCCTCTTGTTCCGTAGATAGCTAGAAAACACAACAAACACTGTTGATTGAATTAAAATGCTTGAAATTATTCCAAATGGCATTTAACTACACAACATATTTATATATTTGTAATGCTCTTTAAATTCTCTGTATTTTGATACCCTACTCGATATGCTAGATAATTTTTTTTTTCAACTACTCACAACTTTGCCTCAAAACTCGGCTATATTGATTTTTTTTATTTAATACCTATCTAAGGACACTTGGGTAATTGAGACAAATGTAACGATATATGAATTGTCAAAATCCGTCCAGCCGTTTGGAAGATACGTGGGAATAAAGAAATTTACAAACATACAAGATACGCGCGAAAAACATAACCCTTCTTTCAGTCGGGTAAAAAGGCGTTAATTCAATAATAATACTATGAAATTAATCCTACTAATGTTATGAATGTCAATGTATGGATCATTAATATGGTTTGTTGCTCAATCACATCGTAAGGTGTGAACGGATCGGGCTGAAATTTGGAATACAGGTAGATTATAGTCTGGGAGTACACATAGGCTACTTTTATGCCGACAAAATAACGGGAACGGGAACGATGTTACCCGCGTAGGGTAACACCGCGGGGACAAAAATTCGTGAATATACTAAAATATACTGCTATATAAATATACATTTTTGAATCAGAAGTAATTCGTTTTCTGTTTTTGTCATGATGTAGGTAGCTTAGAGATGTCTAATCTTCTAGAAGAAATACCCAGGGTCGGCCGGTGCAATCAGCTATTGTAGATTGACCTCTTGGTACAAAAATTAAATTTTAAATTGTCATTATCTTTTGTGTTGTCGTTAGGTACGGGTTTTGACGTGATAACGTCTTATAATTCGATGAAGCCGGCTGCACGCCCGCAAAACATGACGTCATGTAGCGTTACCTTGGAAGGTAACGACCGTCGGTCGTTACCTTGTTACAGTTGTATTAATTATTTCGACCAGTAGTTCAAGCGAGGATGTAGCTCAGTGGTAGAGCGTTCGCTTTGCATGTGAAATGCCCCGGCATCTAAAAGCTTTTTTGCATTGTTTTGATTGAAAATGACTAAATTCTACTGATTACTTTTTACATACAAATCTATTAAACAAATGAAATTAAAATTTTCTTTTGAAAAATGCTACCATTCCATCAGTATTTTCTTAAGACGTTGTCACGTTCTATCGTCAGTAAACCGACTTTACAGGCAAACATGTTTTTTATTATATTTTATGACTCAGAAAGATAAACTTTGTATATTTTTTGTAATACTGAATAGTTTCTGCTTCGCGATCGAGATGCGTCCGTATTCATTGTATCAATAAGCAAAACTGAAACATTAACCATTATAAATTGATTTACGATTAGGTAGGAAAAATCGCAACAAGTCTTGCCGCCGTTACACAAAACTTGACTTGTAACTAATTGTCACCTAATTGTAAAGAATGTTTAAAATCTTGGTACCTTCAAGTCGAAAGTGATCAGTTGCTTCTATCATGTTAGCACACTTCATCGTAGACCACCGCGGCCAAGCCTATACTTTTCCACGGTCGTAACACTTTAATTTTATGTTCAGCTTACATTATTTATAGTCATCATCACAGCCCACTAAACGTTCCCACTGCTGGGACTCGGAGCATTCTCTCGCAAGGAGAGAGTTAAGGCCATAATCCACCACGCTGGCCCAGTGCGGGTTGGTGGATGACACATGACTTCGAAAGATTCTAAGTACATGTCGGTTTCCTCACGATGTTTTCCTTCACCGTTTTAAGTTAGTAGCATTACGCACGTGACTTCGAAAAGACAGTGGTGCGTGTGGGGTTTGAACCCGGGGTCTCCGGATCGGCAGGCGCCGTTCTCCCGACTAGACCAGCCGTAACTTATAGAGTAGGTGAGTGAAGACATTTTTTTTGTCAAGAATTGAATTTGATAATGATTTTTTGTTCGATAGCATACGGGAACCGCTTAATTTTCGCCGAAAAAACCTCCCTGTTGAAATTACGGTGTTTTTTTAAGTACCTCAGGCCAGGGTTTCTCGAACTATTCTTGCGTAGTAATAACGTTCGGTAGAGAGAATCTTCGGGTCTTGGAGCTTGATCCAATGGCCTATAATACCGGTTTTAAAAATAATGAAGCTTTGGGCGAGAATTTTTTTATTTGACTTGGCCGCGCAATGGTTGTACCTAGGTAGTTACAGACTGGACACAAAGAGGCGCCTGCGCTTGCGGCGCGGCGTCTCTTTATATCTGGTGTCCTGGGCGTGTCATCGAACAGGATTTTATCGACATTTTAACCAACAGCCTACTACTCCCGTCGAAGTGGATGGGCTACGGAGCTGGCTTCCGGAAGTCGGCAGCTCGTGCCCCCAACGGCAAGGAAGGGGGGCCCATTGACGTCATCATCTTCGGCTTCGACTCCACCTCCAGGAATGGATTCATCAGGAAAATGCCGAAGAGCTACAAATTTCTCACAAAAGAACTCAACGCTACGATACTGAAAGGGTGAGTAAATACTGTTACGTGACCGGGATTTAAAGGACTACGGTGTGGCACTATATACTCGCATGTAGCCTTAAGGCCGTAGCCCACATATACGACTCCGCTCCCACCCGACAAATAAAATATCACATCACATCAACAGCCCACTAAATGTTCCTACTGCTGGGACTCGAGACCTTCTCTCCCAAGGAGAGAGTTAAGGCCATAATCCACCACGCTGGCCCAGTGCGGGTTGGTGGATGACACATGACTTCGAAAGATTCTAGGTTCATGCCGGTTTCCTCACGATGTTTTCCTTCGCCGTTTTAAGTTAGCGGCAATACGCACATGACTTCGAAAAGGCAGTGGTGCGCGTGAGGTTTTAACCCGGGGTCTCCGGATCGGCAGGCGTCCTTCTCCCGACTTGACCAGTCGTAGCCTAATAAAATATCACTCAACTTCAACTTTTATCTTTGGCTTCTGTAAATAGCTTTGCCACAACTTCGCCAATGTTTTGTGTGTAGAAAATATCACTCAAATATAGGCTCTACGGAGGTAAGCTCGCTGTCAGCGAGCCCTCTAGAAATCTATGTTGCCAATGTAATATAATGTCCTATATCTTAACGAGCATGGCATAAAACCCGTATTTGAGGGATATTTTATGTGTCAAGTGGAAGCGGAGTCGTATAAGTGGGCTGTACCTTTACTAAACTGGCACGTATATGGTATCGATAAATCTGTACAAAGTCTATTTTTCATCCTCCCTCGGAAAGGAAGGAAGGAAGGAAGAGGTTCTGGATTCAGTTGTATGTTTTTGAAGTGAAAACTTCTTTTAGTGCGACAGATTTTTCGTGGGGTGTGAATTTAATTATAGCGTCACGCTCGGGTATGATAAGAAATCTTCGGGTAAACTCGGGACCATGACCGTGGGCTATCTAGAAATGCGTCAGCCAATGGGCAATGCTGAAAGGGCGTGGCCTGGCCATCATGGCATGACCGTCTAGAAATGCGTGAGCCAATGGGAAATGCTGACGCATTTCTAGATGGCCAGGCCACGCCCCCCGGTTTCACCCGTGTAGTTTCCAAAGTGAGCTATCAAATTCTGAGTTATAAGTTTTCACTTATATCGGCAGTTCCTATGACTGCCAATTTTTTTATACATATTTTATGCGATAGCTCCGCCAATTGTGAAAGCGACAAAGCATAAGCAAAGAACTACGTTAAGTGAGCTATCAAATTCTAAGGTATAAAATATCACTTTTCTCGGTAGTCACTTGGCAGGCTGCCAATGTTTATCAACGTTAGGCGTAAAGATTTCTTCACACGTGTCACGGTCGTATTTCATGAAGCTGTTACAATTTCACCATAAATCGCGTCCATGACGTATTTACTCGTGTATAGACATTTTTATTAGCGATAGAACATTCTTCAAGCATTCTTTTAAGAGGCCAGATTGTAGCAGCTCTTTCAATAGGCACAAGGACTAAAGAAAACTTTTTAGTTTGTCAAATAAATTATTTATTTAAAAATATATTGTACATGTATTTTTTCCTTTGTTTGACAAACATAAAATGACGCAGATATAACAGTCAGGTGAACAGTGTTACAGTAGTTAGAAGTTTCGAGTGACGTAATTTCATTGTATGATTTTTATGAAGACGTGACGTCACAAAGTCCGGAAGTTTGAAGATCCATATCTCTGTCGATTTTTAATAATATTATATTTTTCCAGAACCTACCTAACGGACTAATTAGAATGGTTTAATTTTCACCAAGTCATCACCCAATTATTTAAAATTATTTTAAGGTACAACATAGTTGGCGATGGCACCCCAGCGGCGCTTTTCCCCATTCTCACTGGGAAAACGGAATTGGAACTACCCGACGTCAGGAAATCCATGAACCAAGGAACCTTGGATAAGATGCCATTCATATTTTACAAGCTTCGAGAACGGGGGTAAATAAAAAATAAAGTTTAGTATTTTTTTTATAAGTTTTAGAATGACGGGACGAGCTGGACATGTACCTAAAGCAACATGCCTGTTTCTTTAAGCGTCACGCAGCTATCGGAACACGAAGAGCCCAAATCATTACCTAGCACTGCATTGAGCTCGTCACCCAGAGATTTATTTATCTGTAATCTGTGGAAACATCGCCTTTTAAACCGGAACACGATGAGTATTGCACATTACCGCTTCGCGGTAGAATAGCTGGCAAAGGACTACTTCTCCACCGGACTCTGTAAAGAGTCCTACCACTACAAAAACATACATTACTGCTTCTTTATTTGTTATATCCAATGGTTTTCAATGATACCCTAACCTGATTTTAATAGTATAACGTGTTATTGATACGTCGTGTTGGCATAAACTAAATAAACGACAAATACAACAAAGATGTGTCATGGGACACCAGGTAGGAACGAAGTTGCTTCGCATAATATATGTATGCAGAAACAACACAATTAGCAAAAAATCTGTTATTATTTTTTTATGTTTGTTACGGTTTTAGTCTCATATTTTGTTTCAGTTCGGTCGCGGAATAAAATCCGGTAAGGAACTCCGTTCCAATAAATATATTTTTGTACTAGCTGCGTCCCGCGTTGTAACCCGCGTCACAGAATAAATATTAGTACAGAAGCTTCACTTACCGAAAACAATTATATAAATAGCGACTCTTGCTGGGACACAACAAAGTTCAATTCAGCTCGCTTTAGCGCTCAATTCCTGTCGCGATTTTCAACTCACCATCTACGCTCTCTTCTAACGCGTAACTCTGTCCCTGTCTAGCGCGTTTCCTTTGTAGCGTTGTTTCCTGGAAGGAACGGTCTAGCGGTAGGCTAAAACCGCGCGATCTTGAGCGAGTGAGGGTGCATTGCCCGTGTCTTATCTAAACTATTGAATGTCATGTTTATTTATTTTGTCTTCGCAGAACTCTATTTTATTTTTCTAAAATAGGTTAAGTAACTCTTTGTAATATCAGGCTCAGCTGGTTCCGAAATAAAACCTCAAATCATACAATTCAAACTCTTACGGTATCCCAAATCTCAGAAGACCGTTTCGTGTCTCCGTTTTTCTAAAACTATTCACATATTAGAGTTATAGTTAACGAATTTACGGTAATTCATAATTTGCTAGAATAATCAATAACTTAATTTGTTTTAGTCGTTTTCTTTGAAATTTGTTCGTATAACTGGCGTAAAATCGTAGTTTTTCGCTTCCTTTTGTCTTCCTTTAACGGCTGTTATACCTTTGTGGGGAAGAAAGGATGTACAATTCATAATTTTAGACCTTCGCTTTTCTCATGGACCCAGTAAAAATAACCTATCTTATTGAAGGTAATAAAATCAATTTCAAGCTCTTTAAGTTGGTGTCACTGTATCGTATGTATAGGCTACTATTAAGTAATATTTTGTTATATTCCAGCTACCACACGGTGTATTTCGAAGACATGCCCGGCATAGGCACCTTCCAGTACCGCTTCAACGGGTTCAAGCGACAGCCAGCCGACCACTACTTGCGGTCGTTCTTCATCGAAGAGTCCTCTAAGCCGTGGTACTCGACCAAACCCAGCCCGTACTGCGTGGGCGACGTGCCGCGACACGAGCTGATGATGAACCTCACGGAACAGGTGATATAGACGTTATCATCATCAGGGTGCTGATTCACAACTCAGTCGGAACGATTGATATTACGATATGAAAAAAAAAATTGAATCTACCCTCAAAAATTTTGAGCGCAGTTTTGACAAAACACATATTTAAGTTATCGTGTACTTGTTTCAGTTTGTAAAGCTGCCGGGAAGTCATTTTGCGTTCACGTTCATAGCGGACATCACTCACGACAATTTCAACATGATCTCGACAGCAGACGGCGCCACCGTCCGGTTCCTGAAGGCGCTGCAAGATGGCGGCCACCTCGAGCGGACCGTGCTCTTTGTGATGGGTGACCACGGACCCAGGTACATTTTAATTATAGCTAGGCGAAACGACTAAACAAAATCAATTAGTCCGTCAGTTACAAATAAATACAAAAATCTTTATTACTGTTTGCAGGTTAACATAAAATGCTACAAAACATTATAAAAGTTGACCCATTCGTATTCGTATATAGGCGGGCTGTTTTCCGCAACTCGACGTCTTGATGCGTATTTTGCGTGTGTGGGTAGTTGACCCATACAAACTGGCCTTTTCGAGAGGCATGCGATATATGTGGCACAACATAGAGAGGATACAAAAAAACTAACACTACCCCGCGGTTTCGCCCGCGTAGCTCCCTATCCTTTTATTTTTTCAGGATAAGAAATAGTTACTTGTGTTACTCCAGACCTATATCTATCAAATGTACTAAAACTATACCAAATTTGATCGATAGCCCTTCAGTAACAAACATCATCCATATATTCTTATAAACTTTCACGTTTTTTTAAAATTAGTAGGGTATTGTGTATTGTACACGTATCACATAGGAGTATTAACATGATCTAGCCGGCCAAAATTACATTTCTCAGAATTACGCTCAGATAAAAAAAAATGCATTCCTAGAAGAGCCAGGTAGTTGGGCGACCCAACCCTATTGTTGTTTTTTTTACCCACCCCAAATTTAACAAGATATAGTCAGTTGAAACTGAGACATTGCTCGAAGCGGTTGTTTATTTTCAATTTTCGTGCTTTAAAACTCAATTTTAACAATTTTTTATTTTATGTTGTGTTGTGAATAATCCAAAATTGACTATGGATTCTGAAACTGCTGGTAAGTGACTTATTTTACATATTTCAAATATTTAATTTTGTGACGGGATTATATTATTTTTCGTCATTTGAAAAAATACCGGTTTAATTCCCTAATTTTTTCAAGAAAATTTAGTTTTACGAGGCTTTTTGTTTTAGTGCCCGGCATTACCCGGCTATAATTTTTATATATTCGTAATATATAGACTTTCTACTTTTAAAAAAGGAAAAAATTGGTTCCTACTAATTCCTACTCCGTCATCTGGAGCGATTTTAGATATCGTACTTAAAAATGTAAAAAAAAAATTAAATTTTGATTTAATTTAGTTTTTATTATTTCAGGACCATCTGGAAGTACTTTAATGACTCGCAAGGAGATATTTGGTCTAATGAGATCACAAAATGGTCTCAATTTTAACGACCAATTAGAATATGTTGAAAATTATTTGATTTCACATAAGTCGTAATTTTGCACGCATGAAATCAGAAATGAAGCATCGATGGGTAGCAGCAAAATATAGAAGTGATCTATTTGAAAGTTATACACTTGTATTTAAGGTTTTATGAGATACTGAACCATTTCTAATTGATTAAGAGCGATAAATAATTTTGGCCAGCTAGATGTCTCAAATACCCCTCTGTGCGTATGTTTTCTTTTGTTTCACAATCAAAATGACGAAGATACTGTGCTTAAAAGTTTCGAGTGACGTCACTTTATGCCACATTTTTACGTAAAAGAGACGTCACAACCTCCCGCTTCGGAAGTTTAAGAATATCTTTGTCGATTTTTAGTAATCTGATAAAACAAAAAAAGATACGTGTCTCATATTTTTCCATAATCTAGCTGACGGACTAATGCGAGTGGGATATTTTTTGACGCAGACACGTCATACTCTCGATGTTAAGGCCGATTTACATCAGACGAGCGAATGCTCATTCTATCCCCACTGTATCAAATTAATTTGGTGTTAACAAATGTAGAGCATTCTTTCGTTGTTTTGTTTGCGTTCGCAAAGATTCTATGGAATATTCTAAGAACGCTTGATGTAAACGGTACCAGAGCGTGCGAACAGATTCTTAGAGCGTTCTTGCGTGTTCGGACGTGCTCGCTCCCCGGAGCGGTCTCTTCAAGGTGTTCTTGTGTTCGCGCGATCTGGACCTCATCTATGAGCAATGAGCATTCGCTCGGCTAATCTAAATATCTATCGTGCAAGAATTCTAGTTCTTGGTTCTCATTCTTGCGCGATGATATTTTGGTGTAAACGCTACAAACGATCTTTCGTTTACACTATAAGATCGAGAAAGAATGCTCTTGTTCTAGCTCTATGTTCGTTCAGTTTAAATCGGCCTTCAGATGACGCCATTGTCCGATTGTATGAAGCATTGTGAACCTATGGTCACATCAATGTTTTTTTTTATAGCATAGAGTGACGAGACGAGCAGGTCATGTGCCTGATGGTAAGCAACATGCCTGCCACATAACAGCACAGTAACACGCAGCTATTGAAACATGATAGTCCAGATCATTACCTAGCACTGCACTGCGCTCGTCACCCAGAGATCTAAGATATTATGTCTTAGCCCTGTAATTTCTCTATACTATTTGTTTATAATTTATGTACTATTTGTGGTGGTCTACCACAGCCCACGTCATTCATTTTAATAGGCATGGTGACTAAAAACTAGTTAGTCCGCCAGAAGGATATTAAAAAACCCACTCCGGAAGTTTGATGATGTATATTTATCTATGTGTAGCTTTTGTAAATTTTTAATAATTTGATAAAACAAAAAATACATATCCTCTATATTTCCTTAATCTACTATACCTAAAACCTAAAGTGACATAAAAATGTAATCGAAATCGGTGTTGTGGTATTTGATATACAATTTTATACATATCAGCAAAAATATATACGGTCGAATTGAGAAACCTCCTTTTTAGGGTTCCGTTTTTACGTTTTACGTTTATAGATTCGTCATGTCTGTCTGTCCGTCCGTCCGTCCGTATGTCACAGCCACTTTTTGCCGAAACTATGAGAACTACACTGTTGAAACTTGGTAAGTAGATGTATTCTGTTAACCGCATTAAGATTTTTATAAAAAAATTAAAAGAAAAGAAAAATTAGGGTTGCTCCCCCCATACTGAGAACTGAAACTAATTTTTTTTTTCAAAATCAAACCTACACGTGTGGGGTGTCTATCGATAGGTCTTCAAAAATGATGTTGTGGTTCTAATGTAATTTTTGTCTACACTGAATAATTTGCGCGAGAGACACTTCCAAAGTGGTAAAATGTGTGCCCCCCCCCCCCCTCTAACTTCTAAAGTAAGAGAATGAAAAAACTAAAAAAAATATATGATGTACATTACCATGCAAGCTACCAACGAAAATTGGTTGGAACTCGATCTGATGAGTAGTTTTTTTTAGTACGTCATAAATACACTACTACTAAAACTTTGATCAAAGTTACAACGAACTACAAGAACTATGTATATTATGTTACTTGCTGCAACGGAACCCTTAATGGGCGAGTCCAACTCGCACTTGGCCACTTTATTTTGAAGTCTGTTAAAAAACAGAAACGCTTACTTTTATTTTGACGACGTACATTTCACAGAAATTATGAAATTTAGTCGACTGTCGGAGTTTAATTTTAAATAGAAGTTGTTTTTGTTTTTGCGGAGAAAATTAACGTAATGTCTATACTGATTGCGTTTGTTTTGTTTGTTTGTCAGGTACGCCAACGTTCGCGACACGTTACAAGGCAAGCTGGAAGAGCGGCTGCCTCTCATGGCGATACGGCTGCCGTCGGCGCTCACTGACGCACGGCCTAACGTTCTGGTATGTTATTATAATATCTACGGGCCTCAGCAGACTGGCTACTTTTAGCATCGGGGATTTTGCGACTGCATCGATGCGGCATCGCGATTTTGCGTCTGCCTGCGTTCGATCACGGCATCGGAATCGCGCGTTTTAGCGTTTGGCCGCTGTATCGCGCTTCCGAAAAGCAGTGATTGAGAATAACTTTTTTAGGGGTGCGGTGGGAAATGTTTGGTTGCCTTTTTTACCTTCTAAAAAGAGACTAGTCTAAAGATGCTAAAAGTAGCTAGTGTGTTGTAGCCCTAATACATTTCTTATTTCAGCAATGTCACCACATTGCTGAAATAAGAAATGTACATTAATATGTTAACTGCATTATACTTAGGGAACGTACCCACGTGTACGTACTTCGTGTCACGATTTTTAAGATTGTTCGACCCCTCCCTCCGTTGACCATTTGTACCTACTACATGCAAGAGATTTCGAGATTTCTCTCGGTGAAGGTGAACACGGGACAACAACAAAACAAACAAAAGTATTATTGTTCATTTCATAACTGTGCCCCCGTTTTAACGCGCGTTTAAGGGTTTTTGTTTCTTTCACTTCCGTGAAAGTTCCCTGTTTATTTTCTTCAAAGTAAGAGTACCCTAAGTTATGCATTAAAACATTCTGTATCATTATCTTCTTTCTTTATCATTATCATTCTTTATCATTATTATAATCTATTTCTCATTATCTAGTAGTGAAATCCCCGTCATAATCGGTCCTGCCGTTTCGGAGAGTAGCCGGAACAAACAGACAGACAAAAATTGAAAACCCAATATTTTGTCAAGTGTACTCGTACCGTCTAATCATACTCGAATACACGTAGTAAAATAGTTATTTGTTGTACAAGAGTGCAAAGTGGCTTTTTAACCGCGTGCTCAATTTTGATGACCGAGCAAGCGAAGGATTCTAAAGTTGAATCACGAGCGTAGCGAGGGATTCAAAAATTAGAACCCTGAGCGTAGCAAGGGAATCAAAAGGGCACAAGGTGAAAAATCTTTGCACTCGAGTGTAACACTTAATTTTTCATCCCCCCCTAGCGAGGAAATTACTAAACGCTTTGCGCATTTTCAGTTTCAGTCGATTCTGTTGGCGTCAAATAAACTTCTTGGTCGCTAGAATCACTTATTATTATGGTATTTCGGTTTTTCACTTGTATTCAATTTTTATAAGTTTTAAACTTTAAGTTTATTTAGCCATGGTTTTAACAATATGACGTGAAAATATGGAGAGTTGACCGATTGAGGTAAGGAGTTTCAAATGTGTACATGAAAAAGTGTCCGCCCAAATGCATTAAATTATAGTAGCGCTAAATTTGCATCAGGGTACATTTTAAAGGAAATTAATAAACTTACTATTCAGAATTCATGAAAGAAAAATATTGGCAGTCATAGGCGCTGCCCGACAGAAGTGGTAACTTATAACTCAGAATTTGATTGTTTACTTTGGAAACTACGCGTGTAAAAGCGGAGGGCGTGGCTATGAGCATGGCCATCTAGAAATGCTGACACTTTTTTAAAAGGCCAATGGGAAAGGCTGAGGCATTTCTAGATGGCCAATGGCTATGGTCCGAGTTTACCCGAAGATTTCTTATCATTCCCGAGCGTGACGCTAGAATTAAATTGACAACCTACGAAAGATCTGTCTTTGGCGCGCCAAAAGAAGTTTTGACTTCAAAATATATTGTACCTACATGTTTTCTCAAAATAGTAATTATTTAATGGATGCTATATTTACTACATTATTTTGTACTGCACAAGTAGTTGAAATTATCTATTAGTTACTATTTTAGTAGTCAATAATATTTAATTATTAACTCGGTATAGTTACTTAAGTAACTATCGACCTATTAGTCTCCTTTCACAAATATACAAACTGTTTGCAAAGGTCCTATGTAACAGAATTAGTCGTCAGCTTGATGAATGTCAACCTATCGAACAGGCCGGTTTTAGGAGCGGTTTCTCCACTATTGACCATATACATACGGTAAAACAACTTATGGAGAAGAGTCAGGAGTTTAACCGTCCTTTGTGTATGGCCTTTGTCGACTACGAAAAGGCATTCGACACTGTCGAGTACTGGGCGGTGTTTGACTCACTGGGGCATTGTTCCATCGACGTTCGATATGTGGATTTGCTCCGAGAATTGTATGCTTTAGCAACGATGCAAGTAAAACTGCATGACATGACAAACCTTATTTCTATCCAGAGGGGGGTGAGGCAGGGAGACACCATTTCACCCAAGCTTTTTACAGCGGTCTTACAAGACATCTTAAAACTGCTTCCATGGGATTCATGTGGTATTAAGATCAATGGTGTTTATTTGTCTCACCTTAGGTTTGCAGATGACCTTGTAGTTTTTGCTGAAAATTTAGACGATCTCCAGAACATGATCCAACAACTTTCGGATGTTTCTTTAACAGTGGGCTTAAAGATGAATATGGCCAAGACCAAGGTGATGTCGAACGTTTCTGGAAACTCAAACACAATTACGGTTGGGAATGAGAGCCTAGAGATGGTCGATAGTTACGTCTATCTTGGTCATACCTTGTCTTTTGGTATAGAACATCAAAAAAAGGAGATCTCTAGACGTATACAGCTTGGATGGGTAGCGTTTCGAAAACTGGCCGACATTCTTACATCCCGACATATACCACAGTGTCTGAAAACACGTCTTTTTAACCAATGCATTCTGCCCACCATGACATATGGTGCTGAGACGTGGACGCTCACACACGAAGCTATGTATAAGATCAGGGTAGCACAGAGAGCCATGGAAAGGTCCATGCTCGGCATCAAACTACAAGATCGAGTTCGAAACACTGAAATCCGACGAAGAACCAAAGTTCAGGACGTCGGAAAAGCAGTGACAAAGTTAAAATGGAGTTGGGCAGGGCATATTATTAGACGGTGTGACGACAGGTGGACCAAAACTGTCACAGAATGGTGGCCGAGGCAGGGAATGCGGAGCGTTGGACGTCCACCAGCAAGATGGGTCGACGATATAGTAAATATCGCGGGTCGAACCTGGACTCGATTGGCACAGGACCGAGGCAGATGGCAAAGTAAGAGAGAGGCCTATACCCAGCAGTGGGATAGAGAAGGCTGTGGATGATGATGATGATGATGAACTCGGTATACTTCAATTGATTCATTCATAGCATTTTAAAATGTTTTGCCATTTGAAATAACATTCTTTACCTCTATCCTCCATACATGAAAAGAAAATTGCGCGCAAATCATTAAAAAAAAGTACACCAAGGAGGTTCCGAGTATGAGTTTTTAACAAATTAAAAATAAATATATGATGAATTCGGCACCAAGGAGGTAGAAATTAATAGGTTAAATTATCTTTTGAATTCAAAACCTCAGTACATACGATGTTCTAAATTCAAATTTACTTTACCCTCTAGAGGGTAAAAACGACTTTTGCGCCCTGATATCGAGGAGCAAAAGTACTCTTTCCGAGCTGGTGGGATGAAAAGGTATTTTAATACTACAAACAGGCATGTCAATTATAATTATTTGTTTCTATAGATTAAGTGCAATAAATTAGAGTTTATTGTTATCGATTTTAATAAAAAAAAATGAATGTATTTGCAGGATAACCTAAAATTGAACGCGGACAGCCTCACAACGCCGCACGACATCTACGCCACGGTCCTCGACGCTCTCGACATGAAGGAACACTCGAACCCGTACAAGATAGAGGGCGCCGACCTCAGGAGAGGACTCTCACTCTTGGAACCGGTACGTAGCTTTTTGAAGTGAAAACTTCTTTTGGCTCTCTCTTTTGACTGGCCTCGTGGCTTAGTGAGTAGTAGCTCTGCCTGCGAAGCTGAGGGTCGTGGATTCGATTCCCACCCACTGCAAATATTTGTGTGGAGAAGATTTGGACGTCATCAAGCGAGCACGTTCCAGCTTAAAATCGATATTCAGAGTGCCTCTTACCAACCTGTGGTCACTTCCACACTATTCTATTGGTCTATTGTACTTATTAAAAGTGTAAATCGGGTTTAATCTTACTGTACTCAATGAGTACGACAACTAGCAGAGCTCAAGGCCACGTAAGCGATAAAAAAATCAATGGATGTGCCCTCCCAAACTTGTGAGCTCACTCTTTCCGTTTTAGTCGATTGTAGGAAGCGGTGAACGCCGGACTTTTATACTTAGGTATCACTATTCGTTGTCAACAACCAAAATAAGTAGAACCGCAACATACCTCGCCGGTAGCAATTCTAGGGGTCAAGTAGATTGATAGTTGTAAACCACTCACGCTACACACAGAGACGCAATATGTTAACAATTTCAAGGTGGTCAGGGCACACCCATTGATTTATATCGATGCACGTCAGACGGTACGACCTGCGCTTGTGCCACCGATGAGATGACCTGGCATCCCAGATAGCAAAAGAAAGCGTTTCAGTCATAGGAACTACCGACACAAGTGAAAACTTATGAATAAAATTTGATAGCTCACTTAACGTGATCCTTTGATAAAACCGCAGATGGCGATGTAATAAAATAAAAACTGTATTCGGAAAGCATTGGGTGACGATGACGCGAGTTCCATAATTTTTGTTCACCCAAATCGGTGACGATAATAAGAGTTCTATGATTTTTGTTCACTCAAAAAGTGCTCAAAAGCGGCGAAAGAAGTCGTCGCTTCAAAATAATTGTATTATAGATATGAAATCTTAACATTTTGTACTTCCAGATCCCGCGCAACCGTTCGTGCAGCGAGGCGGGCATCGAGCCGCACTGGTGCGCGTGCCTCACGTGGAGACACGTGGCGTCCGACGAGCCCGAGCACGAGCGAGCCGCGACCGCCTTCATTCACTTCATCAACCAGCTCACCGGGAGCGTCAGGTGACCGCACTAGCCTACCCTCACCGGGAGCGTCAGGTGACCGCACTAGCCTACCCTCACCGGGAGCGTCAGGTGACCGCACTAGCCTACCCTCACCGGGAGCGTCAGGTGACTGCACTAGCCTACCCTCACCGGGGGCGTCAGGTGACTGCACTAGCCTACCCTCACCGGGAGCGTCAGGTGACTGCACTAGCCTACCCTCACCGGGGGCGTCAGGTGACTGCACTAGCCTACCCTCACCGGGAGCGTCAGGTGACTGCACTAGCCTACCCTCACCGGGAGCGTCAGGTGACCGCACTAGCCTAACCTCACCGGGAGCGTCAGGTGACTGCACTAGCCTACCCTCACCGGGGGCGTCAGGTGACCGCACTAGCCTACCCTCACCGGGAGCGTCAGGTGACCGCACTAGCCTACCCTCACCGGGAGCGTCAGGTGACTGCACTATCCTACCCTCACCGGGAGCGTCAGGTGACTGCACTAGCCTACCCTCACCGGGAGCGTCAGGTGACTGCACTAGCCTACCCTCACCGGGGGCGTCAGGTGACTGCACTAGCCTACCCTCACCGGGAGCGTCAGGTGACTGCACTAGCCTACCCTCACCGGGGGCGTCAGGTGACTGCACTAGCCTACCCTCACCGGGAGCGTCAGGTGACCGCACTAGCCTACCCTCACCGGGAGCGTCAGGTGAACGCACTAGCCTACCCTCACCGGGGGCGTCAGGTGACCGCACTAGCCTACCCTCACCGGGAGCGTCAGGTGACCGCACTAGCCTACCCTCACCGGGAGCGTCAGGTGACCGCACTAGCCTACCCTCACCGGGAGCATCAGGTGACCGCACTAGCCTACCCTCACCGGGAGCGTCAGGTGACCGCACTAGCCTACCCTCACCGGGAGCGTCAGGTGACCGCACTAGCCTACCCTCACCGGGAGCGTCAGGTGACCGCACTAGCCTACCCTCACCGGGAGCGTCAGGTGACTGCACTATCCTACCCTCACCGGGAGCGTCAGGTGACTGCACTAGCCTACCCTCACCGGGAGCGTCAGGTGACTGCACTAGCCTACCCTCACCGGGGGCGTCAGGTGACTGCACTAGCCTACCCTCACCGGGAGCGTCAGGTGACTGCACTAGCCTACCCTCACCGGGGGCGTCAGGTGACTGCACTAGCCTACCCTCACCGGGAGCGTCAGGTGACTGCACTAGCCTACCCTCACCGGGAGCGTCAGGTGACCGCACTAGCCTAACCTCACCGGGAGCGTCAGGTGACTGCACTAGCCTACCCTCACCGGGGGCGTCAGGTGACCGCACTAGCCTACCCTCACCGGGAGCGTCAGGTGACCGCACTAGCCTACCCTCACCGGGAGCGTCAGGTGACTGCACTATCCTACCCTCACCGGGAGCGTCAGGTGACTGCACTAGCCTACCCTCACCGGGAGCGTCAGGTGACTGCACTAGCCTACCCTCACCGGGGGCGTCAGGTGACTGCACTAGCCTACCCTCACCGGGAGCGTCAGGTGACTGCACTAGCCTACCCTCACCGGGGGCGTCAGGTGACTGCACTAGCCTACCCTCACCGGGAGCGTCAGGTGACTGCACTAGCCTACCCTCACCGGGAGCGTCAGGTGACCGCACTAGCCTAACCTCACCGGGAGCGTCAGGTGACTGCACTAGCCTACCCTCACCGGGGGCGTCAGGTGACCGCACTAGCCTACCCTCACCGGGAGCGTCAGGTGACCGCACTAGTCTACCCTCACCGGGAGCGTCAGGTGACCGCACTAGCCTACCCTCACCGGGAGCGTCAGGTGACCGCACTAGCCTACCCTCACCGGGAGCGTCAGGTGACCGCACTAGCCTACCCTCACCGGGGGCGTCAGGTGACCGCACTAGCCTACCCTCACCGGGAGCGTCAGGTGACCGCACTAGCCTACCCTCACCGGGAGCGTCAGGTGACTGCACTAGCCTACCTTCACCGGGAGCGTCAGGTGACCGCACTAGCCTACCCTCACCGGGAGCGTCAGGTGACTGCACTAGCCTACCCTCACCGGGAGCGTCAGGTGACTGCACTAGCCTACCCTCACCGGGGGCGTCAGGTGACCGCACTAGCCTACCCTCACCGGGAGCGTCAGGTGACCGCACTAGCCTACCCTCACCGGGAGCGTCAGGTGACCGCACTAGCCTACCCTCACCGGGAGCGTCAGGTGACCGCACTAGCCTACCCTCACCGGGAGCGTCAGGTGACCGCACTAGCCTACCCTCACCGGGGGCGTCAGGTGACCGCACTAGCTTACCCTCACCGGGAGCGTCAGGTGACCGCACTAGCCTACCCTCACCGGGAGCGTCAGGTGACTGCACTAGCCTACCCTCACCGGGAGCGTCAGGTGACTGCACTAGCCTACCCTCACCGGGAGCGTCAGGTGACTGCAATAGCCTACCCTCACCAGGACTGCACCACCGGAGACCACTTACAGATGGCTATCAGGAAAATACAGCCGTAGTAGTAATACTCTTAAGTCGGGAGGAGATGGCTTAGAAAATAGCCATTAGCCAAGTCAACTCTCGAATTGCATTAAAAATCAACTGTTCTGTTTATTTTGTCCAGTCCACAAGACCGTGGAATAGAAAACCTATGCTACAACGTTAACGTAACTCCATATAAAATTCAGAAAAATGTATTGTATTGTAAATGTTCGTAGGTCCCAGTGCGTCCCTCGCACGCTGGAGTCGATATCCTGGGTGATGGTGCAGCGCGCCAACAACCACCTGTTGGCATTCAAGGGGGCCAAGGACAATGATGGATACGTCGGGAGCTTCGACGCCAAGACCAAACGGACACAGGAAAACTACCAGATCAAGGTAATTAAAGTTTACACTTACAGATGGCCGTCAGGGACTGAAAGGTGGCTAAGAAAATAGGTGATGATAATTAATAGCGAGCCTCGACCCGTATTGATCGGCTCCACAGACGAAATCGGACTAAACACTAGAATTGGCTGACGCATTTCTAGATGGCCAATGGCCGTGGCCCCGAGTTTACCCGAAGATTTCTTATCAAACCCGAGCGTGACGCTAGAATTCAATTCACACCCCGCGAAAAATCTGTCTAAAAGCGCGCCTGCGCGCCAAAAGATGTTTTCACTTCAAAATACTTGGGAGGTGTCAAGGGACATTCTGATGGAACGAAGTTGTACAAAATATTGCAACTCTTTACTGTTTCTGTTGCCCTGGTACTGGTACCTAGGCTGCCCTGCTTATGATATATACAGTAAGTGACATAGAACCACTTTCGAGAAAAACGCGGTCAAAGTTTTTTTTTTAACTTTTATCGTTTCTCCCAAAGTATAAATTAAATGTAACTTTTCTAAAATGTTTCAGATAAAACCGTGTTTGTTTAACAATTTGTGTATTTTAATTTTTATTTAGTCATAATATTTTAATGGTAAATCTTGAAAAAATATGTATGCTAAGGAATGAAAAAGCATAAAATTATGTTTTTTTAGTATAGGCACAGTAAGTGTGTGACATACTGTAAGCATCATTAGTTTGAAGTACATACTGCAACAATGACTAGGAAATGAGATGAATGTTTAAATAGGATAACAAAAAGTGCACAATTTGCTTAGTATTATTTAATCACTTACTGTAATTATAGCTAGGACATACATGTAATCTCATTGCACCATTAATAATAATGAATTACTCTTTTTCGATGTTTTTGGTAGCTAAATAAAACAAAAGTAAGTAAGTATGATGTAACAGTTTAATCGAAATAGATTGTAAAATTGAAAAATCTCATTTTCATGTTACAGCTACAACCCAGATAATTTAAACTTAACAGTTTTTGTCTTAGTTTCGCAAAAAAATAACTGTTTAATTTGAATACCATAGATATTTTTTTGATGATTCAGTTAAGTGGCTCTTAAATAATGCCAATAAAGTATAAAAATGATCCCTACAAGTTGTGTTACATTTGTGGTAACATTACTTTCAAATTTCAGCGAAGGAATTTGATACCATTGGTAACAAAGTTATGTGTGCAGTATTTTGGCTTTGCCATCGGACTACAAGACAATATGTGGGTTCCACATATCTGTTGTGTTACATGAGTGGGAAATCTTACTGAATGGACAAAAATATCTATGTCTATGCCGTTTGGAATCCCTATGATATGAACGGATCCAACTAACCACTTAATTAATTTTTACTTTCGTTATACTGATACTAAAACTAAAACTATTACAAAAAAGAAAAAATAATTTAAAATAAAGTATCCTGACCTGCCAGAAGTGAAAAGACCAACCCCTCATGGTGCAAAAACTATCCATACCAGAGCCAAAGTTCCGATCAGACATCAACACCAGAAACAACCGGAAAGATACATTAGATCCTGATTTACAAGCAGCTCCCTCATGTAATGGTCCATTTTTACTATCTCAAGAAGATCTCGATGATCTGGTACATGATTTAAATTTGTCCAAACAACAGGCAGAACTTTTGGGCTCTCAATTGAAGGGATGGAGTTTTTTAGAAGTAAAAACAAAAGTACGTTATTTTTGCAACCGAGATGAAGAGCCAAAAGATTCTTTTTCAGGTGGTATTTTGTCCTGTCCTTGAAAATGTATTTTATTCATTCACATTTGAACTTATTTCCTGAAAATATAGGTGCCATCAGCGACGAACGCGGTCAAGATTCTACGATACGATAAGAAATACGATTTTAAGGAAAACTAACCCCTCGTATGCTGTTGGATTACTGTTGGACATTACAATGAGATGTCCCTGAAGCCAAATATATACGAAAATACTATAGCTACAATCATATTAGTGGCGCAATATAACGAAATAGCATATTTTTGTTGATAAAAACTGATAAATTAAAAAAACTCATATAACATATAACCTAATTACAAAAAATCTGTTCGCATTTGAAACATTCTAATTTCATTTCTATTATCCTAATACTTGTTCTGAACATACCCAGATAAAAATTGTCATGTTACATGTAAAAGTGTTTTTTTGTTGACCAGTGTAATAAACCCAATGGGTGAACTAAACATTGCTTAAGTTGTGTTGTTTTTAATTTTTTCTGTACTTCTTCGTACACAGTAAAAATAAAGTAGCCAAGTGCGAGTTGGACTCGCCCATGAAGGGTTCCGTTCCAGCAAGTAACATAATATACATAGTACACATAGTTCTTGTAGTTCGTTGTAACTTTGATCGAAGTTTTAATAATAGTGTATTTATGACGTACTAAAAAAAAACTACTTATCAGATCGAGTTCAAACCAATTTTCGTTGGTAGTTTTCATAGTAATGTACATCATATATTTTTTTTAGATTTTTCATTCTCTTACTTTAGAAGTTAGAGGGGGGGGGACACACATTTTACCACTTTGGAAGCGTCTCTCGCGCAAGTTATTCAGTGTAGACAAAAATTATATTAGAAACCTCAACATCATTTTTTAAGACCTATCGATAGACACCCCACACGCGTAGGTTTGATGAAAAAAAATTTTTTGAGCTTCAGTTCTCAGTATGGGGGGCACCCCTAATTTTTGTTTTTTTTAAAAACTTTTGTAAAAATCTTAATGCGGTTCACAGAATACATCTACTTACCAAGTTTCAACAGTGTAGTTCTCATAGTTTCGGCAAAAAGTGGCTGTGACATACGGACGGACAGACAGACAGACAGACAGACAGACAGACAGACATGACGAATCTATAAGGGTTCCGTTTTTACGTTTTACGGAACCCTAAAAAACATCTAAGATAAAAAGAAGAAAAACACTTTGTTTCCAAAAAATAAGACTTTTACTAGACTTGAAATAAGGTTTTCTCTTTGTATTCTTTCTTCATAAAAATAATCTTTTAAGACACTTTTAATTCGTTATCTCTATCTTCGCAGAGGAAGATAATCAATTTTCTTGAAAAAAATAAAAAAAAGACTTCAATTTAAGGTTAAATTCAGACACACGACCAAATTTCATAAGAATATCTATCACTATCGTCTAAATATGTAAAGCAAATTTTAGTTTTTTGTTCATATTTCTAAAACAGCTACACCGATTTTGATAAAAATGTATATGGGACCGACTGAATTATGATCTACAAAACAAAAAAAAAACAACAAAATCAATTCACAATTGGCGATGCTATCACGTTACATACGTACAAAATAAATGTTTAGCCGAAAGTCTCTTCTATATAATGCAATAAACATGTTCTTACTGTATATATGTTAAGGTTTATGAACTCATGTTTTATTACCAACACTTAAAGTAACCGTAAGTGGTACTTACTGTTAATATGTGTTTGTGATACTTGATGAAATATACTCATAACTTAAATATAATAATAGCAAAATTACTTACTGTAGCAGTACCTAAGAAATGGTTAAACAATTTGAAAAAAATCAACCGTATGTGCTCATGCTGCAATAATAATAAGGATCCCTTGGTGCGAAACGTGCCTTACTGTAACTATGCTTAAGCTTATTTCATTTTCTGAGTGACATTTTGAAACTTTGAATATACAGAAATGTAGGCCTTAATCTCTACATTCCAAATATGTACTCAACTCAATATCGACCAAAATGTGACTTACTGTATTTATCATAAGCAGGGCAGTAGGGGCAAACGCAACTCTTTCATCTTTATGTTGTCCTGGTATCTGGAGATAAACGCTGGGCTGTTGGAGGTAGGTAATCGAAACTTTTTACTGTTTCTGTTGCCCTGGTACCTACCGTCTTAGTCCGTGTCTTTGGAACATCAACCATGAAACGGTGCCGCTTCTTTGAGTTACGAGGAGTCCGTTCTTATCATATCCAAGCGTGACGATTGATGAATCCATTTCACAGCCCACGAAAATTCTGTCTATAGCGCGCCTAAAGAAGTTTTCACTTCAAAAAATAGTTTACATGACTGCCGTTTCTTTAAAACATTCATGACCGCTGTGGCCATTGACGGGCGAGGTGGTCGTTAATATTCGAGCTAGCCTTCGAAAGGCGTAATCAGTAGAACAACAGGCGGAGGTCTGCCATTTAGATATGGTTCTACCTGCTGTTATTGCTATGCTGAAATAAGGTTATAATGGAAGCGCTGACGAGATCAGAGTGATCTCAGTTACGGTAATTGTAAAATTGTTGGAATTGCGTGTATGCTATGATAACTCATGCTTGCTGTAAGACCCCTTAAGTGGTGTTGTAAGTTGGATACTTCCATCTGCCAACGCGTACTTGCCAGCGTTGTGGTCTGGTCTGTAAAATCAAACCAATATAATGGCCGTGGGAACATTATTTTGGTTTGATTTTGCTTATGTAATAGCGAAAGCTAAATTTTATTATCCTTTCTTAATTCTTTCGATTTATAATATGTCGTCGTTGACAGGTGGCGGTCGGCCCCGGTCACGGAGTGTACGAGGCGTCAGCTGTATATAAGGTCAAAGAAGACAAGTTCATCTTTGACATTAGGGACGTGTCGCGCGTCAACGCGTGAGTATACTGCTATACTGCTAACATTTAGGTGCATTAGATCTTATTACCGTTCTGTAAATAAGTTTATGAGTGCAGATCACAGTTGTTGCTATTACAGGCACACAGAGTTGTTGCTGTTACCTATCGCCATTTCATTTTATATATTTTTACTTTTGTAGATATACACTTAACCGGCATCTCGCCTGATGCTAAGCAACGATGCGGTCTACGATAGAGTGTGCTTACCTAGAACAAACCAATTCACTCTCCATTTGAAGACTATGTTTTTACCCATCGGGAAAACCCCACTTATGCAACACATCCAAAGCCTAGACGTCCTTATCACACAAGTATAGTCAGTCCTCTTCGTTCGAGCCTTTAGAACGCCAACCATGAAACGGTGTAGCCTTTTTCGATCTACGAACAGTCCGATAGAAAAAAGGGCAAGGTCAAAGGGCATTAAATCATGCAGACCAGATCACACTCTCCTAAGTGTGTCCGATAAAAAACCGATAAGCTGGCATTCAATATTTAAATAGTAATGATTCCAAATTTCATGACATCATAACATATAGATAATATTTATATTTCTAGGTACAACGATGAGCCGAGTTGCATAAGCGCCACACATCCGCACCTCAACAAATACTGCTACTGCGAAGGATACCAACCGCCGGACAGCGCCACGTAGCAACCTCTCATCTTATTGAAAGAACTTTAAGACTACTTAAACAAATGTACATTAATGTAAAAAAAAAATGTTGATCTGACGAGAAACTCCTTAGAATCCGCGTTACAATTTATTACCGTCGATGATTTAAATCGCCACACTCGTATTGTTAAAGGTAGATTTAAGCGAATGTATAAAAGTAGCGTAGTTCAACCAATTCGCCACAGGACTGGCGGAGTGGTGTCGCGTATGAAAGAACGGTTTATGTTCATAGCTTGCCTTTAGACCCCCAAACTTAAAACGTTTATGGGTTTACTATTGCTCTCTCTATAATTTCAAGCTAAAATAGAGAGAGAACGATACCAAACCTAAGAACCCTTAATTTAGGTGTTTGCCCCCGTTCTCTACTCACACATTCAAACGCTTTGAAAAGATGCTTTGTGCCTTAAGTCCTTACCAAACATTCGATAATACGATCAATTCAGAAGCCATATACTTATAAAAATTAAAGTTATATCGTACTAATATTATGTAAATGTAAAGGTTTAGATGTTTATTGCTCAACACGTCGCAACGGCTGAACGAATCAAGTTGAAATTTGGAAGTGCTGTCCTTGTCTCCTTGACTGTAATAACAAGAGACGCATATAATTTAATTATATGTCATACCTTTAAAGTAAGATTTAATATCATAGAAATATGTAATTTTAGTTTTAGTTACAATTTATTTATATATGTATTTAATTTATATTTTGTAGGAAAATTTTAAAAGCCAAAACAATTGTTGTTTTTTGTTTGTAATGGTACTCTCGAGTGTTTCGAAAAAAAAACAAATTGTTTTCTTAATTTAAATCATTGTTCGAATCTCCGATAGATCTTTTCTTCTAGAGCGACGCGGGACCGCTGGTGGTCCCGTTTCTCCCAGTTGATGTTAAACCGAAATTCTGTTAGATAGAGTCTATATTTGTAACATAGAATATAAAAATACTAATGTTAATAATAATACTAGGTACATACTTACTTCGAATGTTTGGAAAGAACTAATAATTCTTAATCTGTGACGACAACGTATCTGAATACGTTTCAATGTGTGAGTGATAACGGACATGTTCCTTATTAGAATAACGTTATACCAACATCGATCTTGTACAGTATTCAAGAGTGGACTTTATTCGTATTGCAGTAAGGTGCTATGTTGAAAAAGAATCATACATTGATTCTGTTGTCTCATTCATCCTAATAAGTTTCCTTTGTCGTGAGCCAGAGAAAACAATTCATAGACCATTACTGTTAAATATACTATCAAGTAGACTGTATTATAAACATATACATAGTATAACCCAATCTATAGTAAATTTTTAGGAAAGGTTCAAAAATGATGATAATCAATCGTTGCCGAGTTACTTAACATTTTAATATGAATGTGTTAAGGTCTATTTCCGTCAAACCCTTGAAACATGATCTTGTAAGATCAAGTTTGATAGATGAAAATGACCCTTACTGGTATTGAAATATACCTGGATCTTTGTTCGTAGTTTGTTACCATATACATAATAGGTATAATATGTACATAATCTCATCCCATAAGCAGCTCTTGAGGTAAGGTGAACGTCCAATTTCATAAAACGTAATCGTTTAACTTTAAGTAAAATAGTGCATAATCAACCGATTTAATATCGGGCACAGCCAGACGTTGGATTCTTCTAACGAACTCTACAAGGTGCGGTCTTCTGCATTACGCACCCACTTTTGACCGCCCACTTTTCGCAGATCGTCGCTCCACCTGGCTTTAAAGTGTCCCACTCTATGCTTTCCGATACGCGGTCGCCACTCTAAAACCCTTCCACCTCGGAGTTTGTCAGCTACCTACTGCACTTAGGGGTTATTTTAACTAAAATAGCAATGGGTAGGCTATCGCTCTCTCTTTCTTCTCGCTTCAATATGACATACTCGTTACAGTAGAGCCGTAGACCCTTTACCCCGCGTGAATGCGGGTTAACCCGTCTTCTGGAGTAAGTATATGAGATAATGTATCTATCATATTTACAAAAAATGTAGTATAATTGATAGGTTTCGCCAATTTGACACAGTACTGGCTGATACAGGATTTGATCGCTACTAATTGATTTGTAACGTAAGGTTTCTAAGGCATTCTAAATAATATAGAGCGCGGTTAAATCGTGTATAATGTTTTGGCTTATTATTCGTCGAGATGATTTTAATAATATAAACGTAAATACATTGATGTTATCGTAATTATGATATTAGTTATTATACTCAATTTTAGTTGTCACAATCTCAACGTGAAATATTGTATTCGTTAGAAATCCTTATGCATACTCAGTATTGTATATATTGTATTTTTTTACAAATTTGTATTTAAGTTTTAACTAATTTTGGCCAAAGCAGCTGATATTGTTTTTTTTTTCAACTGCGTACATTGTGCGCCAGAATTGTATGCAAATAATCGCACCGATGTTTTAGTAACAAGCATTGAATTTAAAATATGTGTGTCCATATAAATGTAGTAAAATTGTGTGCACATCTGCGATCTCGACCGTTGATGTGGCTTTCGCAGATACAACGTATGTGCTGTGAATAACGATAGTCAAAAATGTTACCAAAACGACACCCTTTACAGATTCGTACGCGAAGCTGAGAAATTCTAATTAGTCGCCTTTTCGATTCGATATTATAGAATTAATTCGCCGATCACATCAGCAAACAATGTTTGCATCTCAGGCTAAAGTAGAGCTAGGAGACATAAATCGCAAACGCCAAACAAAACCAAGTCATCACTCATAAAAAATGGTAACGTTATAAATGACGGAATCTCATAGAAGTGTCATTAGCATATTGTGTCGTGTAAGTGTCCTGGCATATCGGCATTATCCTGGCTACCATCAGATTGGGTTCTTTTGAGCCTAAAACATTCTAGCCGACATATTTATGAATCGAAAAAAATCGTTTTCAATTTACATCTATTCAGAATCTATGTTAGCACAAAAGAACAATAGCTAAAACACCAAACCTCTTGACGTTCCGTCGTGGGTTAAACGGTTTTATCTTCGCACGCGAATCTGAAAAGGGGATAGCATCCAATTTCTCGACCGCTGAATGTTTGTTAAAATATAAGCAGTTAGTATGTTTTTTAAGTCACCTCCACTTATGAGTAGATACGTGACGAATAAGTGCCAAAACGCGGCATAACGCATACAAATACATAGAAAATTATTATCTTTTCACGCTCAGTAGAGGTTATTTTAAATTAAAACATTGAAATGGTGCATGAAACTGCATCTAAATACCGGGCATGCCAGACCAACTATGTGCAAAAGTGAGCCCGAAACCCCGAGGATAAACTGTTACCAGAAAAAACAGAAAGAGGTAGAAAAACTAGCTAAATAAACTGGTTTACCTTGTCCCAGTGTCGTACAAAGGTCTTTCTATAGAGATTTATTGTAAGGCAGTCTTTTAAAAAAATCCATTGCCATTTACATCCGGTACGTACCTACTCTGTAATTAATGCCAAAAGTGGAATTTATAAGATTTTTTTTAAAAACGAACACAAATTCAGCGGCCGAGACACTGGATCCTAACTATAACTGTAGTGCTAGTTAATGTTAAGTTTTAATGTATGAAGTAAACTGATCACACGTTCTATGTATATGTATAAGTCTAATTATACAATCTGCTGTAAATAACAACATAGTGAAACTTACTAAGTTCTATTCAATATCTTCGTTCTTAGTTAATGAAAGGAGGAAAGAAATTGGAGTTTTAGCAGTCGACATGTGAACGGAGATACACTTCAGTGAAGATTTACTATACAGAAAAGGACGCGTTGTGTAAAATAATAAGTCATTAATATTGGTAAACGCGTCCCTTGCTACTTAGTAAATGCATTCTTTTTAGCGATGTAGTAACGCCTTTTGTTTGTCGTGTTAAACTATAATAGACCTATTTACTCGTACATAGCGGTGATTTGACGAAACTGGTTTGACATGATTAGAAACAAATATTTCCTTCTGGACAGCAATGTTGGATTCTTATGATGTTGAACTTGCAAAATGTTGATTCCCAAAATGTTGAAGTCGTAAAAAGTTGAATTTCCCACCCAGATCATAATGTTGAATTCCTAAAATGTTGTATTCGCAAAAAGTCGGAAGTTGCGTGATGTTGAATCTTGAAAGTACACACAACAATAATGTCATACACCCAGCAATTAACTAGGTGTATGACATTAATGTTCTATGTACCTACCATCTTTTATCTCTCATTTTACTCCTGTGAGTACTTGATACTATTTTTAGTTTTTTAGGCACCTATAACAAGTGGCGCCTTCTACCTACCGAACTTTGAGTTGGCGCAGAAGACGCAGAATTACTTAGTCAGTAGAGGCCACATTGGGCCAACTGACACAGTTTCCTTTAAAAAAATCAGAGCCTTGCTACTGGATATTAAAATCTGTAATCTTGTCAAATAAGTTTAGTCTTTAAGTTTAGTACGCTTTACGATCTTACACCTTTCTACTCCCTTCCTTAAGGAACTCGCAATGTCAGTTCACGAGGTTTACGGTTTACCTTAACTAAGGTAATTTATTATTATAAAGGCTTTATTATTGCTGCCTGTTTAAATTCGCTCGAGCTGGAATAAATAGCAAAGTTATAATAGGGGTAAACCCTTCTGAACTGACAATGATATTGATATTAAATTTGTTACTGATTGTATACGTAAAATATGCGTACGCACATATACGTGTACGTAAACGCATGTGCGCATAACGTATTGGTAATCGGAAGAAACTGTGATCACGGCAGGCGGCATATTTATTATAGTCACGTAAATATTTCATCAACTCAGTATACAGTATAATACTTAACTCGAAATACTCTGAAATTGTGTTATTTGAATCTCTGTAGTAGAAACTCATTGAGTGAATAAAATTCCATCAGGTAAAGCTGCAACTAGGGTGAACAGGTCTTAAAGAAGTGAAAAATAAATTGACAAGATAAGAAAAACTGGGTTGATGTTCCAGTGATATCATAACTAAATTATGTTCTAGTCTATATGTCTTTTTATAAAAATTTCATGGCCAAAACCTATAGTACAAAAAACTGACATTGAGTCAGTTGGTCAAACATAACGTCAGCAGGACATAAATTATACCATTTGTCAGCAACATTAACTCTTTCCCACGTTTATATACGCAACACCTCGTGAGCATTTTAGTGTTTTAAATTAATTATTAAATGTAAAGTGCTTACGAAATATTTGAACTGCCCTTAAGGCTAGTTGCAGTGTAACCAATATACATACCACGCCATGTTACATCATTTATAATTGTTAATTATATTGTGACTTGAAACAATATACCTTTTTAAAAACCTAATTGTTTATTTTTAATCCTTTTTCGTCAACAAAATCCTTTTTCCACTTGTCGTAAATCGTACGCCATCTTCACGAACATTTCGACATATTTCACGAATGAAAAGCGTGATTTCTTTAGCGTGAAACTGAATGATAACAAAATCAAAATCGGTTCATCCGTTCGGGAGCTACAATGCCACAGACAGACAATCGCACACACACGTACACGAGTTTTTGTGACGGTCATTAAAAATAGTTATGAGTAGGATTTTTGTTTGTAGGGGCACGCGAGAGCACGCAGTGCTTCCAAAGACGCACCCTCTGACGTCTAACCCCAGACCCCAGAAGCTTTTACTATGGAGCCAGACAGCTGGTATAAATACTTACAATAAAATATACACAGAACAAATATTTGTATTTATCACACAAATATTTGCACTGAGTGGGAGTCGAAACTTCCCTCGAACGTTTCGATTCGCAGGCTAACTTTAAGGCTCATTACGTTTGGCTAAACTTAGTCACTACTGAATTCAGATAAGTGTCATAGCATTCAGTAAGCTAGCCTACTAAATTCAGAAGCGAGATATGTTTCTAACTTGCTTCTGAATTCAGTCACTAAATTTTGCCAAGTGTAATAAATAAGCAGTTTACCACCAACTAAGGGGTCGTTCAATTATTACGTAGCGCAATTTGGGGGAGAGGGAGGGAGTGTCTTGTGAAACGTTACGGTGCGACATAGAGGTATTTTATTTACTTAAAAATTATCAGGAAATTAAAATCTCTAACTTGGCAACTTGTGTGGTGACTTGGATGTCACGTTAGTAGTAGTGAAGAGGAAGGGTGTTAAAATGTTAAGGTAAATGTTACGAGGCTTAAAATCTATACTAATATTATAAAGCTGAAGAGTTTTTTGTTTGAACGCAAGGAACTCTGGAATTACTGGTCCGAATTAAAAGATTCTTTCTCTGTTGGATAGTCCATTTACCGAGGAAGGCTATAAGCTATTTACCATTATGCTACTATGAACAGGAGCGGAGCATAAATGAAAAATGTAACAAAAACGGGAAAAAATATTGCTTTTTGAGAGCTTTCGTTGCGTGACAGCATGTGTCTATCTTTTAAGGTTGCGTCATTAGAACCTAAGTTAACCGAATTTGTTCAAAATTTGAATTGGTACGACCAATTTTCGATAGATGGCGTACACGCAACGCGCGCACGGTTCAGCTAGTCTATAATAATTGCGTTACATAATACTTGAACGCTGTCTAAAGGTACAAGTTTTAAGGTCTCGCGCCGCGACCGCGACGCGAGACCGCGACAGGCACTTGACACTATGGAATTGTATGGGCGCCAGTTCGCGCTGCGACCGCGACCGCGACCTGTCTCGGTCTCCTGTCGCGGTCGCAGCGCGAACTGGCGTCCATACAATTCCATAGTGTCAAGTGCCTGTCGCGGTCTCCGCGCGAACTTGTACCTTTAGCCACGAGGCCAGTCGCGTAAGTTTCGTCGATAGGACGGGTGTTGAAATAAGACACAGTCGTACATAACAGTGGTGATATATTGCGTGATCTCAGCGAACAGCTGTGCGAGGCGCGGCAGCAGGTCCGCGGTGTCCGGCCAGGCTTGCTTCTCCGCGGCGCGCAGCACCGCCTGCCCCGTGAGACGCGCCGACGACAGCTGAGAGTTCGCCTGGAACACAAATAACAACACTATGTAGAGATTTACTACGATAACATGGCCCGCCCCTCCAAATTACTGTTTTAATGTGTGTAGTCACATCCTTACGAAATAGTTTGTATGTAGTTGAAATTATTCGTAGGCAGTAGCAGGACGCACACATGCGTGGTGGTGCGTTGTAAATACTTTCACAAATACTTTTAAACGTTTTGAATTCTGGTGGGGCGGGTCATGTTATCGTAGTAAATCTCTAATAGGCGATCATCATCAGCGAGCTATGGAGTAGGCTGTGCTCGGAGTCTCTTTGCGCAACAGAATCCGTAATGAGGGTATTCGCAAAAGAACGAAAGTGACCGGCATAGCTCAAAGAGTAAGCAACCTGAAGTGGCAATGGGCAGGCCACATCGCTCGCAGAACTGACAACCGATGGGGAATAAATACTCTCGAGTGGCGACCACGAACCGGAAGACGCAGTGTTGGACGGCCTCCCACTAGATGGACAGATGACCTCACAAAGGTCGCTGGAAACCGCTGGTTGCAGGCAGCGCAGGACCGTACGTTGTGGAAATCTAGTGGGGAGGGCCTATGTTCAGCAGTGGACGTCTTGCGGCTGATGATGATGATGTGATAGGCTCAGACCATCTTTAGGGGACGAGCCTAGTTCTAACATACTCCTTTCATGCCCATATGAATGTCAAATGAGCTTTATTGCCAAAAATAAATAAATAAATATTGGTGGACAATTCACACACAACACCATCTGACCCCAAACTAAGCAAAGCTTGTGTGATGGCGGCCAGATAGCTGATTTAATACTTATATAGTTTTGAATACATACTTATTATATATAGAAATGGCGATCAACTGCGTTTTATAAAGCGTTTCGTAGATAGATAGAAACTCTTTATTGTCCACAATATAAAAACTTAAAGAACAAAGAGACTTAGCTTAGAACTAGTTAATTTAGTGGCGACCTTATCGCTAAAAGCGATCTCTTCCAGGCAACCGAAAGATGAAGTAGATGTGTGCATGTTTTGTTTAGGTGTGTAGCACACCAATTTACACACCTAAACAAAACATGCACACATCTACAAAACGCTTATAAAACGCGGTTGACCATTTTTGACAATAAAGCTCATTTTTGACATTCATATTTATGGTCACGAAAGGGGTAAGTTAGAACTAGGCTCGTCCCCTATAGTTGGTCTGAGGTATACCTAGAAGAAGCCGATTTATTATATATTTGTTTACGTGTTACCTGAAGCACATCCTTGTCTTCGCACTCCTGGCGCGCCTTGAGGCTCAGCTCCAGAAGGGATATCGCCAGTTCCACCACCTTCTTACACGACTCGGGGTTGTTCGACCAATTACCGCTCTGGAAACAAATAAACAAATCATTGGCTAAAAATAAAAAATAACCTAATTAATCCGTCCGTTAGATTGTTAAAAAATATTGTACACGTACTTTTTCTTTTGTCTCATAAACAAAAAAATGACGAAGCTACAGCAGTGCTTAGAAGTTTTGAGTGACGTCACTGAAGTGAGTCGTTGCGTTGTGGCGGAAAGGTTCTCGAGTGACGACCACGTACCGGAAGACGCAATGTTGGGAGGCATCCGATAAGATAGATGAGGGTCGTCGAATCGTTGGATGCGGGCGGCGCAAGACCGGGGTTTGTGGAGATCTTTGGGGGACGCCTTCGTCCAACAGGGGACGTCATTCGGCTGATATGATGGTGAGGTAGATCAAATGTATATTATGCTAAGGGCCATGTTACTATCTTTATTGTCTAATCCGTGCACGGTTGCCTGGAAGAGATCGCTATAAGCGATAAGGCCGCCAATTTAAATGTCATGTTTAGTATATTTAGTTAAGTTGTTTTTCTTTTGCATTGTGGCGTTTAATAAAGAGTTTTCTTATCTTATCTTATCTAGTGTGTAGGCTAGCGTCTGACCTGCGTGTACCCTCGGTACGCCCTGAGCAGGCGCTGCGCAGCCAGCAGGCGCGACGGGCTGATGTCAGAGTACAGCTGCCAGATCTCCGGCCGGTTCTGGTGCACCGACGTGATGCGCCCGAACAACTCGAGCACTCGCTTCTGTAGGCTGCAACAGTCACAGTTAACGTCGGTACAAAACTTTATGAGCCATCGGAAATGAAACACGACGATAAACCGAGCGTTGCCGACATATTTCTGCTATTGTATGAATTAGTGTATGAAAACAAAAACCGACTTCAATTTAAAGTTAAATTCAGACACTCGACCAAATTTCATAATAATCTATTACTATATCGTCTAAATAAGTGAACGCGAATTTTAGTTTTTTGTTCATATTTCTAAAACCGCTACACCGATTTCGAAAAAAAATATACGGGACCACCTCTGAACTATGGTCTACCAAACAAAAAAAGATTCATCAAATTCGATTCACAATTGGCGGCGCTATCACGTAACATACATAAAAAACTAAACACCCGAATAAAATAGCCCCCTCCTTTTTGAAATTCGGTTAAAAACGACTAGCAAGACGACGCAATTAACTTGCGAGAAATGCCGACAACGTAGTTACGCGTAGCGACATCAAAAAATCTTGTTAATATATTTTTTATTAATTTATTATGCACGTTGCGTCGTTAAATAGTATCGTTCAATTCATAGCAACATGATTAGAAACATTTCTATACTAAATAGAATCCTCAATTATTACAATAATTTTGAATTAAACAAAATCAAAACATGCTTCTAACGCCAGCTCTCAACCACGCTCCCGAGCTACAAACACGGTCTTGTTTGCAGCTCGGGAGCGCGGTTCCCGCGTCTCGCCGCGCCCGATTGCCCCGTCTTCGACGAACGACTGTATGTTTAACTAGATTTTGCTAACATAGTGCGCTGTCAAATACTTTCGACGTACTTCTCCGTACCCGTAACGCTTAAATTAAGTGTACTAAGCGGCCTCAAGCTCGTGTTTCCGAGAGCTCGTAACGAATTATTAGAGTTTTCATTATTTATTTGTTAGGGACCCACGTTCCGGTCCCGATATCGATGTGCACTGTAGTAAAACGCTCGATCAAAGTTCAGTAATCATTCCGCTCGTACAATGGTTGCTGGTTACAATGGCGCATACCGAATGAACTTATACCTCATTCCAAATCTCTGTGAATAAAAGGTAAACAAATCGATGTCACTCAAAATATGACAGACCAGCATTTCTCAACCATTGTTTTACAAGATAGTTTGTAGTACCTTTCATTGCTTGCCCTTTTAAATTTTCGCCGCATAAAAAGGCTAAATATATATGTATGCATATCATAAACACCCAAATAAATGTTCCCACTGCTGCTGGGACTTGGAACAATCAACACATTGCCGCTGTAAAAAATCGTCAGGCACAAGAATCTGCAATTGCTGAACATTTGATTGATGCTAAAACTGGTCATTGGATCGAGATCCACGACCCGAAGGTTCTATCTACCGAATGTCATTACTACGCAAGAATGGTTCGGGAAGCATTGGAAAATAAAAAACATAGGTATATATTTCAACTACGACGCGATGACCACGATGTCAATAACCGAAAACTAACCAGTTTACGGTTATCGGCGTCGCGAAATCCTCTAATAAATAAATGTGTGCATAGCGCACTTAGTTTGGAGAAACCTGGTGATATGGTTAGTCTTGTGTGTAGTGTTAGTCACCGTGCAATTTTTGAAGCCCAAATGAGGGTAGATGGAGATTTCCTCTCATTTCATAATGAGAATATGGCGGGCATACGTACATTTATTTCCCCCACGTAAAAAAAGGAAAGGCAAAGCATTTGAGTTCGGAGAAGAATGTAACACTAGAAGAAAAGTAATTTAGATGTTTCCTTATGTGAAAACGTTCCTTTTATTTTTAACAATAATTAAATAAGACTGGCCTCGTGGCTTAGTTGGTAGTAGCTCTACCTGCGAAGCCGAGGGTCGTGGGTTCGATTCCCACCCAGTGCAAATATTTGTGTGATGAATTCAAATGTTTGCACTGTGTCTGGGTGTTTCTATGTATAATAAAAATTTATTTCAAACTATATAAGTATTATATCAGCTATCTGGCCGCCATCACACAAGCTTTGCTTAGTTTGGGGTCAGATGGTATTGTGTGTAAATTGTCCACCAGTATTTATTTATAAAAAAAATATCTCGTTCGAATTGTCCTCGTACTACCCAAAACTGATCATTACACTATGACGTAATATTCTGTAAACACATACAAAAGTTTCGATCAAAATAACACAAAATGTATGTCATTTTAGAGTGAAAACTATACATGCTTTTGATAGTAAACAGCGTAATGTGGAACACGTATTTAGAGGTTTGCGATTTTCTCTCAACTCGTTACGACACAAGAAACCTTTTTCTCGGAGTTCTTTAGTCATACTCTTACTCTTTTATTGATAACGAGTAGTTGCATGTCATATTCAAGGTATTCAAATATTACCAATACAAGTCAATAATTTAAAAAAAAGTAGACGTCAATTTAAAATCCCATTACAATAAAAATCAAATAATACATTATATTAAAATCAAATTACATTATAATTAAAAATTCTAAATTAATGACAAAAATAAATAGAGTAAAATTAATCCATACTGGAATATAATGGAAATGGGCATTTTCACAATATGGGCATGATGGGCAATATGGGTATGTTAGAAAAATAGGCGCGTACTTAATAAGAATAATTTGATGAAAAGAAGTATAAATGTCTTGAATGCAACATTGAGAGTTTGAGAAACACAGATCAAATTGCTAGTACTTAAAATCATATTTCTATCATCCTACCATTACTTTATATAACTTTTAAAATAAGATAGTATAGAATTATTTGATCAATACAAATCTAAGTATATGGTATTTAAGATCGCAATAAAGTCGAATTCTATTTGTGAAAAATATTTTAAGGCTATTTCATAAAAATACTAAGATTAAACGATGTTTATGTTATGGTATCACCTTTGTTTTGGTTTGTTTTGGTTTTCTACACAGCTTATTGGAATGCACTATAGTGCTCTATATTTAAACTATTTACAATACATAGCTTGGTTTAAAGGTGCCGGAGCGCGCGTGGACGGCTTCGGCCAGCAATGACTTCAAAGGATTTTTTTTTGGCATTTTAATGGCCAGCAAAAACTCGTTCATTCCCGAGCGCACTGAACTCTGTCAACTGAGTCGCATGTCGCATGGCCCTAAAAATGCAATTATAGGCCCAACGCGATTGTGACATTTTGTCGCACCTTTGACCAGGTCCTTATATTTTATATAAGTCTATGTCGGGCAGTCAGAGGCCGCGCCCGCCATCGCCCCGTCTCGCTCGCACGCCGTGTCGTTCCGCTCTGGCGCGGTGAGGTCCGCCGTCCGCAGCATTCTTTATATCTCTATTGCTCTATTTTGTGTGTAAATGTAAAAGTGAGAAGTGTATAAGTGAGTAGGGTGTGTGGTGCACTGACCAGGCGGCGCCGCGTCCGTCGGCCATGGGCAGGTCCCCGAGCACGGCGCGCAGCAGCAGCGCCAGCACCTCCGCGTCCTCGTAGCGGTGCACGAGGTCGAGCAGGCGGTGCGCGCCGCGGACCACGTCCTCCAGGTGGCCCGTGTCCACGCTCACCATTATCACGTTCTCCCACAGCTGACGACAACAATGGAACTTATACACAGGACTCAGCCACGGTCTCGCATAACTGAAGACGAAAATAAAACTTTATAGGAACAAGTTCGTCCTGAAACCCTGATCCGAGACCGCAACAGGCACTTGACATTATGGAATTGTATGGGCGCCAGTTCGCGCCGAGACCACTACAGGAGAAAGAGACAAGTGTCGCGGTCGCGCCGCGAACTGGCGTCCATACAATGAGGATCCGTAACGTTTTTAGTTGAGTATGCAGATTTATAGAGCTAAGAAATCCTTAAGAAACAGTGTAAAAATTTTTGTTCTACGACAAAAATTTACGAAGTTATGACCGAATTACTAGCGAAGTTCACCGAGTGGGCGTCGCGATAGCTGTGACGTCACTGTGACGGTCGCCGCCAGTTAGTCGTTGGCAGCGATAAGGCGCGCAGTGTTTTGTTTCTTTAACTGTGACTTTAAAACAAATTTAGTGTCCGATTTGTGTGTAATTCACTTTTTAAACTATGTATAAATATTGTATAGTGCCAAAATGTATAAACACTTCTATTAAAACGCCAGAAAAACTATTTTTTAACGTGCCGAAAGACCCAAAACTTCGTAAAAAATGGTATTCGGTTATAAAAAGAGATCATAAAACTCTACCCTCTGTCCAGGCTACAAGACATTGCTGTGAAGATCATTTCGATGTGAGTACCTACATAACTATACCTATTATTTGGTTGATATTTATTAAAATAAGGTGGTACCTACTAGGTATTAAGTGCAGTGTACCTTTATCAGTGTATCTTATTTTAAGCTGCTGTATTAATAGAAACATACCTTCTTACTTTTTCTGAGTATTGTGTATAAACCTACGTACCTACCTATTTGCCCGTTCTCATTTCTATGTAATATTCCAAAGTTAAAGCACAGAAACGTACTTAGGTAAAAATCAAAGAGTGAATGATATATTATTTATTTTTTAATCATCTACACAACAGCGGTGCATGTATGTATCTGCCTCAGCTATGCCTTACTGTTAGAAGCAACTACATTAATATATCCTACTAATATAACACTCGCATAAATTTTAACACACGTAGCGCAGTCCGCATGGTCGAACATAACCAATTACCAAGGTTTCAATCATCATCATCAGCGGGGCTTAACTAGTATTTTTATATTTCAGTTGGAAGAAGATATGGAAAATTACGTAAAGTTTAAGTTGGTTGGAGGAAAGCTTAAACTGAAGAAAAGAGTTTTGCCTCATAAGTTTGAATTTCAAAAGCCTCAAAAAAAGAAAATTGACCGACCAGGTTATAAGAAAAGACAAGATTTAGAACTAGTAGTTTTGGAGAAAAATGGCAACATGGAACAAACAATGTTTGCTTCAGCGGCTTCTTGTTAGTTGTCACCGTAACACCTATCTAAGAACATGCACTAATCAAACCACGCACTAAATAAAGCGCAAGTAGGTTAAAAAATCATTCGCGAAATGATCTACATATGAATGAACGAAAACAATTATTTCATTTACATTCGATAGTATAAACACTACTCTTAAGTTCTGAATATGTCCCTGTACCTACACTTTACATTCACTTTTATTAGGTGTAATAAAATGAATGTAAAGTGTAGGTACAGGGACATATTCAGAACTTAAGAGTAGTGTATATACTATCGAATGTAAATGAAATAGTTGTTTTCGTTCATGCATATGTAGATCATTTCGCGAATGATTTTTAACCACTAACTAACAAATTAAAGATTACTAATAAGTACCTACGTACGTAGATAAATAAGCAGCATCCATAGCTTTGTAGTTTCCAACCACGGATTTCAACGCTGGTGAACTTGGAATGATTACCTAGATCTTAGATAATCAAATACCTTAAAAGAATCCACTTTTGGAAGATTATCTGACTGAGCTTGCACAAAACCCGCTTCTACTTTATTAGTACTCATATTACTTATGTACGTTTTATACTTAAGTATCACAAAATTACACTCCAACAACACTTTATGTAAATAAATTGCCAAATATTAGGGACCAACCGAGTCGCGCGTCGCCGCTGCTACGTCGAATGTGCCGGCCTACCGGCCGGCCGCGCTCGGTTCCGTCACAGTGACGTCACACGCTCCCGCTTGCATTGACTTTTAGCGACAGGAACGGTATATGTTTATTATTTAATATCTTCGTAAGTAATGGTCCGATTTGGATAATTCAAAAATATATATGATCCATATGTTATAAAAAATAACGTGGATGATAGATCTATTGAATTTGCTATAACTTTACTGATCCTCATTCCATGATGTAGAGTGCCTGTCGCATTCTCAGCGCGAACCGTTACCTTTACACAGGACCAGAGTTTATCACGGTCTCGCAAAACTGACTACGAAAACCAAAGAGTTTACATTTACTACGTATAGAGTTAGAATTACACCGAGAGCAAGGGTCTGATCGCTCTTGTCATGTCGCTCTTGTGGAAGTGTCATACTATTGTCGCGGCACATCACTATGTCGCCATAGATAACATACACCTCATCTGCTTACGATTGTTACAAAGGAACCGAGTGAAAACCTGATCTATTTACTTATTCTTTATCTAAGACGAAAACAAAACTTTAACACAGGACCAGAGTTTATCACGGTCTTGCACGACAGACAACGAAAATAGAACTTAAACACGGAAGCAGAATTTGATTCATCGTCATAGTTCTTTATTCATAACGGTGTTGTTACATGTCATGGCTGCGACAGGTTGTGGTACACCTTACACCTAGCCTAGGTTGTTTCACGCCGCGTAAAAGCAGGTTGCCAGTGTAAGTGTAGATCTCACCTTCTACACATTCACCTTCAGTGGTGGGGTGCAGCCTATGAACGATGAGCTATCTTCAAGTTATCATAGCCGTTAACCTTCAAGTTAGTTACTAGATTTATGTAAATTTATGCCAAATTGTTTCACGCTTCGAATAACGCAGGTTGCAGCCACATCTTAAGTACCTAGGTCTCATTTTCTACATTTAGTGTGATGTCGCACGTGTGATGAAGCTTAGGAACGATACTTCTATTATTCAGTTAACTATGATAACTGGTAAGTAGCTCCTACTTACCAGTTATCATAGTTTTACCTGGTCCAGGGTAGCGATTCTGAAACCATTCGATTGCATCCGACACGGAATCTCATCTCTCGGTCTTTGTCTTATCTGTTTAGCATGACAAAGACCGAGAGATGAGATTCCGTGTCGGATGCAACCGAATGGTTTCAGAATCGCTACCCAGGTTGAGGTACACTTTCGCCAGGTTGGTCCACGATTCGAACGAAGCAGGTTGCCACCACATCTAATGTAAATTTTACCTTCTACAGGTAAGTAATGGAATGAAGCCCATGGATGACGAAGCTACTTTACAGTTACTATAGTTGCAATAGCGCCTTCATTAGAGCGGTGTGCAGCGCGTTTTCGATGACCTAGGTTGAGATTCACTTTGGTCAAATTGTTCGACGCTTCAAATGACACCGGTTGCAACCACACCCAGTGTAGATCTTACCTTCTACTCTTAGTTTTGGGGTGAACCCCATCTATAATGTAGCTACCCTTAGTGGTGAGAATACCTATGAATGATGTGTTACCTTCCAGTTATTATAGTTCTAACATCCTCTCCATCAGAGCGTTGTGCAGCGCGTTGTCAATGCTCCTGGTTGAGATATACTTTGGGCAAATAACGGAGGTTGCAACCACAGCTAACGTCGACATCACCCTCTACACTTAGTGGTCAGAATACCTATAGATGATTTGTTACCTTCCAGTTATCATAGTTGTACCTGGCCCAGGTTGAGGTACAATTTCGCCAGGTTGTTCCAAGCTTCAAACGTCGCAAGTTGGCAGTATTTATAGCGTTGATATTACCATATATACTCAGTAGCGGGAAGAAAGCTGATGTAACATGAACGATTTGTTACCTTCCAGTTATCATAGTTGTACCTGGCCCAGGTTGAGGTACAATTTCGCCAGGTTGTTCCAAGCTTCAAACGTCGCAAGTTGGCAGTATTTATAGCGTTGATATTACCATATATACTCAGTAGCGGGAAGAAAGCTGATGTAACATGAACGATTTGTTACCTTCCAGTTATCATAGTTGTACCTGGCCCAGGTTGAGGTACAATTTCGCCAGGTTGTTCCAAGCTTCAAACGTCGCAGGTTGGCAGTATTTATAGCGTTGATATTACCATATTTATATACTCAGTAGTGGGAAGAAAGCTGATGTAAAATGAATGATTTGTTCCTTACCTTCCAGTTATCACATAGTTATAATAGCGCCTGCATTAGTCATAGTCATAGTCATAGTCATAGTCATTTATTTCATAAAACCAATTTACATGTCAAATTTTATAAGTATGAGTACACAAATTATTTATTAGAGTGGTGTGCAGCGCGTTGTCTTCAAATGACACAGGTTGCTGCAACCACATCCAGTGTAGATCTTACCTTCTACTCTTAGTTATGAGGTGAACCCCATCTATGATGTAGCTACACTTAGTGGTGAGAATACCAATGGATGACGTGATACCTTCCGTGATGATTTGTTACCTTCCAGTTATCATAGTTGTACCTGTACCCAGGTTGAGGTACACTTTCGCCAGGTTGTTCCACGCTTCAAACAACGCTGGTTGGCACTATCTACGCGTTGATATCGCTTCCTATACCCAGAAGCCGGAAGAATACCTATGAATGATGTAGGATGATAGGAAGGTATTCCAGTAGTCAAAGTTGTACTAGCGCCTCCATCAGAGCGGTGTACAGCGCGTTGTCAATGCTCCTGGTTGAGATATACTTTGGGCATATAACAGAGGTTGCAACCACATCTAGCGTCGACATCACCCTCTACCCTTAGTGGTCAGAATACCTATGAATGATGTCCTACCTTCCACTTCTCATAGTTGTACCTAGCCCAGGTTGAGGTACACTTTGTCAGTTTGCCAACCCACGTCATTTGAGGCGTGGAACAACCTAGCCAAGGTGTACCTCAACCTGGGCCTGGGCTTCAAGGCTTCAAATGACGTGGGTTGGCACTATATATATAGCGTTGATATCAGCTCCTGTACACAGTGGCGGGAAGAAAGTCTTTGAATGATGTGTTACCTTCCAGTTATCATAGTTGTACCTGGCCCAGGTTGAGGTACAATTTCGCCAGGTTGTTCCAAGCAACGTCTCAGGTTGGCACTATTTATAGCGTTGATATTACCATATATACTCAGTAGCGGGAAGAAAGCTGATGTAAAATGAATGATGTGTTACCTTCCAGTTATCATAGTTATAATAGCGCCTGCATTAGAGCGGTGTGCAGCGCGTTTTCGATGACCTAAGTTGAGATTCACTTTGGTCAAATTATTCGACGCTTCAAATGACACCGGTTGCAACCACACCCAGTGTAGATCTTACCTTCTACTCTTAGTTTTGGGGTGAACCCCATCTATAATGTAGCTACCCTTAGTGGTGAGAATACCTATGAATGATGTTACCTTCCAGTTATCATAGTTGTAACAGCGCCTCCTGCAGAGCGTTGTGCAGCGCGTTGTCAATGCTCCTGATTGAAATATACTTTAGGCAAATTGTGCACGCTTCGAATGACGGAGGTTGCAACCACGTCTAGCGTCGACATCATCCTCTACACTTAGTGGTGAGAATACCTATGAATGATTCGTTACCTTCCACTACTCATAGTTGTACCTAGTCCAGGTTGAGGTACACTTTGCCAGTTTGTTAACCCACGTCATTTGAAGCGTGGAACAACCTGGCCAAGGTGTACCTCAACCTGGGCCTGGGCTTCAAATGACGTGGGTTGGCACTATATATAGCGTTGATATCAGCTCCTGTACACAGTGGCGGGAAGAAAGTGTTTGAATGATGTGTTACCTTCCAGTTATCATAGTTGTACCTGGCCCAGGTTGAGGTACAATTTCGCCAGGTTCTTCCAAGCAACGTCGCAGGTTGGCACTATTTATAGCATTGATATTACCATATATACTCAGTAGCGGGAAGAAAGCTGATGTAAAATGAATGATGTGTTACCTTCCAGTTGTCATAGTTGTACCGCAGCGCCTCCATGAGCGCGGCGTGCGCGCGCGGGCGCTGGCCCAGGTTGAGGTACACCTTGGCCAGGTTGTTCCACGCCTCGAACGAGGCGGGCTGCAGCCACGTGTAGCGCCGGTACGCGCTCGCGGCCACCTCCCACTGCTGCGACACTAGCGCCGCGTACCTGACATACAAATCAACCACAAATAGGGCAAGCTCAAAAATCTGCACTAGGATACGAAGAATTTCTGTTCTAGTGCAAAACAGTTCGCATTTTATTCGTCGTTATTTATTTTTACCACATACTAGGTTTGCCACGGTGTAACTCGTGACTGTATATTGAATTTATTTATTTATTAAAGCTTTCGCGGTTTCTATTCCTTTTTAAAATAAAAGTAGTGTATAACCATAGAATAGATAATATAGATAGAACGGACACTCCCCACCCCCCGCCAATTTCAAGCTTCCTCCCCCTCGCGGACGCGAGGCGGACTCAACGAAGGGTTATTATATCGGACGATAATTTTCTATGAGAATACGACCATGATGCTGTATTATTTAACAAAATGGTATCAAATTTTTCGTCTATTATACGAAACAAGAATATGAGATTTTTAATTTCATAAGAATTTCTACAAAGATTGAATCATTTTTATAAACTGTGTTAAGCTATTCTGGTTAGAAGTAGGTAGGCCTACCTATAATGAAATACGCGATATGTGGAGTGATTAATTAATATAATATTGTCAGAATAAAGTTTTCTCTTTGGGTAAGTGTACTTAACTAAAAATCAATTCGTACATGGTACCTTTATTATGTCCTATTTTGTTTTAAATCTTCTCCCTTCTGATTGTTGATGAAAGTTATATTTACCTACATTAAAGATCGAACACTAACTAGGTAAGATTGTAAGCCACTTCTTAACACAGGCAGTGAACTCACGGGTCACAGCTATTCCATAAAATAATTTAGTAACCCTAGATGACACGCACACATGCGTAAATGTGTTCCAACGACATATGCGTAGTTGTGTGAGTGTAGGTATGTCGACTTCACCGTTTGTTTGGAGTTTAGGCCGAGTGTCCGGGGTGTGGTATAACTACAGCAAGTTCCTTATATAGATAGTCCAATCCACGAAGACGCGCCCCACCAATTTTTTTCTCCACCAATCGCGTTTGCTCCGAGCGCCAGTCGCGAACCATTCACCAGTCATTGTAGTGTGCGTGTGCATTCATAGGTAATTAGTGTGTACCGATAACACTCAAACATTGACGGAAGCTTGCACACACATACTATAAACGGTTAGGAGGAATAGTGGGGCGCGTCTTCGTGGATTGCACTATCTGTAACTACAGTTACATCTGCCAGTTAACGTACAATTAAAATCGGTCTAGCTGTTTCAGAGTTAGCCAAGTTTTCATCTACTTGTTGGGGCATTTCACGCCAAGCGGACAACTAAAAAAATATGAGGTCGTGAATTTTGTTCAAACTCTGGTCAGTTATACTTCTAGACGTGGGTGTATACACACACACTTTTTTTTTTTCATGTGATGTTTTATTGCCGATTTATGAGCTTTTAAAAATTTACTAAAAATTACTTTATGAATTTTTGTATGCTTCTTACTTGTATCAATTAATTATTTAAAACAACTGAAAATTACAGTTTCTAGTAGATAAAAGGTTGTACTTTTTATTTTTTTTGTCGAATTCGAAATTTGAATTTTTGAACATATTCTAAACCGGAAATTAAAATTTCAAAAAAATTTTTGAGTAATTTGGACAGTTTTTATTTTAAATATGTTTTTCTTGAATTAAAGCTTTAAGTATACATAATCTTCACAAAAAAAATTAAAACATGATCTTTGATAGTTTGCGACTTAGAGCAAATAGAGTACATACACATCGCTAAGAGCACGTTGAAAGCAATCGGGTTTATGCGCTAAGATGCTGAAAAAGTACGCTATTAACATTTCAATCCTTCATTAAACATGCAAATATAAATGAGTTTTTAAAATAAATTATAATTTACAAATTATAATTTACAATATAAAATTCGAAATTTGAATATTTTTACGTATCGTAAACCAGAAGTGAACATTTCAAATCGTTTTTTTTTTTTTTTTTTTTTTTATATTTTCGCATGTTCTTATGTAGAAATAAAATATGAATAGCGTAGTGTTTTAGCATCTTAGCGCATACACCCCTTTGCTTTGAACGTGCGCTTAGCGATGTGTATGTATTTTATTTGCTCTAAGTCGTAAACTATTAAAGAAGAAGTTTTAATTTTTTTTTGTAAAGATTTACTACATTTAAAGGTATAAGAATAAAATATTTACAAAAAAACGAGTGTTGAAGTTACTCAAAAATCGATTTGAAATGTTCACTTCCGGTTTACGATACGTCAAAACATTCAAATTTCGAATTTTATATTGTAAAATATTCTTTATTTTAAAAACTCATTTATATTATATTTTTGCATGTTTTAATGAAGGATTGAAATGTTAATAGCGTACGTTTTCAGTATCTTAGCGCATAAACCCGATTGCTTTCAACGTGCTCTTAGCGATGTGTATGTACTCTATTTGCTCTAAGTCGCAAACTATCAAAGATCATGTTTTAATTTTTTTTGTGAAGATTATGTATACTTAAAGCTTTAATTCAAGAAAAACATATTTAAAATAAAAACTGTCCAAATTACTCAAAAATTTTTTTGAAATTTTCATTTCCGGTTTAGAATATGTTCAAAAATTCAAATTTCGAATTCGACAAAAAAAATAAAAAGTACAACCTTTTATCTACTAGAAACAGTAATTTTTAGTTGTTTTAAATAATTAATTGATACAAGTAAGAAGCATACAAAAATTCATAAAGTAATATTTAGTAAATTTTTAAAAGCTCATAAATCGGCAATAAAACATCACATGAAAAAAAAATTGTGTGTATACACCCACGTCTACTAGAAGTATAACTGACCAGAGTTTGCACAAAATTCACGACCTCATATTTTTTTAGTTGTCCGCTTGGCGTGAAATGCCCCTGTTTGTATAAGACAAAATTTTCGCGTGATGGACGCGCTTTCATGCTTTCCCATAGCAGCGCAGTGCCGCGAAGTTATTTGATAATTAAGCTTTCAAATCACTGCCTTTCACTACGAGTATAATAATTTAACTATATTTATTTTTGTAATTTTTCTGGCAATTTTGCACTACAAACTGAAACACAGTAATGTTTGTATGTTACAGCATGCCCGTAGAATAATGGACAACGATGTGATAGGTGCTACACCAGACAGGACACTTGAAAAAAATCCTAATAACCTAAATTTTGAGAAGGGCTAAGGGTAAGGGTAATTTACCAGGACACCTCGTATCTCTATACCTTTAAAACGAGCAATTCTTGTACATATCTATGTATATATAGCATCTGAATCTCGGAAACGGCTCGAGCGATTTTCATAAAATTATGTATGCAGGGGTTTTCGGGGCCGATAAATCGATCTCACTAGGTTTCATAAAAAAAAAAGGCATTTTATGAAAAACTGTTCCATTAATATTAGAATGCGATGGAAAATTTCGCGATTCGATTGCGATTTCGTTGCGTGACAGTATAATAGCTCAGGCGGGTAGTTGGGCGGTCATGAATTAGTAGATCCGGGTTCGAATCCAGACGGCTTATCTTTTTTTTACGTTCCTTCTTTTTTTCCGAGTAAAGCTCGTTCACCCAGGTACTTATTATAATAAATTAGACGTAACGGTCTCACCCGAGCCGCACCCACACGCCCTCCTGTATGGAGTTGATCTCCACAGACTTCTCGAAGTGCGGTATACACTCCTCGTACTTCTTGCGCTCGAACAGGAAGTTCCCCCAGTGCCGCTGCGCGCGGCTCGACTTGTACTGAGAGAACTCCCACGCCCTCTCGTAGCATTTCACGTCGTCTGTTCGTACAATATACATTCATTAACAAGTTGACCCGGCGAACTTCGTACCAACATACTTTATATCGTCAACATTTTCTACATTTTCTGGTGTACAAACCTTATCCCGACAATAACGAATACATAAAACAAAGAATCATTCAATTTCGTGCAGTCATTCAAAAGTTATTACCGTACATACAATACATTTCGATGATCCATTTTTAGGGTTCCGTACCCAAAGGGTAAAAACGGGACCCTATTATTGAGACTTTTATAGACGCTGTAGAATGCGTTGCCGGAGTGGGTTTTTCCCGATGGTTACAATCGTGGTCTTCAAATCGAAAGTGACTTGGTTTTTTCTAGGTAAGCACGCTCCATCTTAGACCGTATCGTCGCTTAACATTAGGCGAGATGGCCGTCAAGTGTAAAACTACTGTAGTTAAAAATAAAGTGGCCAAGTGCGAGTTGGACTCGCCCATGAAGGGTTCCGTTGCAGCAAGTAACATTATATACATAGTACACATAGTTCTTGTAGTTCGTTGTACTTTGATCGAAGTTTCAATAATAGTGTATTTATGACGTACTAAAAAAAACTACTCATCAGATCGAGTTCAAACTAATTTTCGTTGGTAGTTTACATGGTAATGTACATTATATATTTTTTTTAGATTTTTCATTCTCTTACTTTAGAAATTAGAGGGGGGGGGGACATACATTTCACCACTTTGGAAGTGTCTCTCGCGCAAATCTTTCAGTGTAGACGAAAATGATTTTACAAACCTCAACATCATTTTTAAAGACCTATCGATAGATACCCCACACGTGTAGGTTTGATGAAAAAATAAAAATTGAGTTTCAGTTCTCAGTATGGGGGGCAACCCTAATTTTTCTTTTTTTTTAATTTTTCTGTTGAAATCTTAATGCGGTTCACAGAATACATATACTTACCAAGTTTTAAGAGTGTAGTTCTCATAGTTTCGGCAAAAAGTGGCTGTGACATACGGACGGACAGACAGACAGACAGACATGACGAATCTATAAGGGTTCCGTTTTTACGTTTTACGGAACCCTAAAAAGTGAAGAAAAACTAGCTATTTTTACGAAAATTGCGCGGACGGAAGAGTATGAACTTCACACACTTATAGTTTCTACAGAGAAGTGCAGAATACTATTTTTAACTATGAATAAAAATATATTTAGATGAAAAAAAATGTACACACAATACCATGTATTTGCGACGCGCAACACATAAATTCTATTTTGATTATTATTAATATAGTCTATGCTCTGTGGTCTAATTGAGAATATATTGTAATGCTCTAAAGTCGAATTTCGACCACTTCACGACTACTAGTATGTATTACGTATTATAATTCTGAAAACCCAATAATTTTAAATATGAAAAAATTAATTCAAACAAGCATAGGTAAGACGTCTTCAAGATGCAAATAGACCTATCAAACGTAGTTCTTAATTTCGCCGTAGATAGCGAGAGAAATTTGTTAGAGAAATTTTACAAAAAAAAACGTTGGTCCCACTCTTGTCGAAATTGCGATGTATCTTTGAGACATCTGTTAGTATTCTAAAACCAGTTCATTAACAAGTTATAAATATACATGCCTGTAGCGTCTCCCAGCAGGCAGTACAGTTTGACCGTCGGGTTGACATCGATTTGCTGCTGTATTATCTCTGCCGCCTGCAACACAGCATGTACAAATTGCAATCGTTATTACATTATTAAAAATATTGTTTATAGTATACTAGCGGCCCATTCCGGCTGCGCTCGGATATTGTCATTTAAAGACTATTCATCGAAATAAAAACTATCCTATCTCTCAAGTTGGACCAGACTGCTCACGGTGTGCCAATTTAATTAAAAATCGGTTAAGTAGTTTAGGCATCCATCGCGGACAAACATTGTGACAGGAGATTTATATATATTAAGATAAGATAAGATGGTGACAGGATGAGTAGAACATGGGCCTGATGGTAAGCAACACGTCTGCCCATAACAGAACAGTGTCACGCAGCTATTGAAATATGAAGAGTCCAAATCTTTACCTAACTCTGCCACAGATTTAAGACGATTTATCTCTACATCCTGTAATTTCTCTGGAAACATTGCCCATCAAACCGAAACACAGTGATGTTTGCACATTCCTATTTACCAGTAAAATAACTGGCAAAGGTGTAGAATTTCCCCAGATGGATTCTGCAAAGACTACCCAACCACTTCAAAATCTCATTATTATTGTTTATTCAATTTATACTCTGTTTCAAACAGATACAGACATTTACCCCAACGGAAATCGTTTAATGTCAGTTTATTTAAAAAACTGCCATAAAAAATATTCACAAATATTTTTCGACTTTGAAAGAGAAGCCAAAGTACTTCCCTAGGAGTTCTACCACTAGTGTTACCTTGTGCCGGAGCTGTAGGATGGTGTAGCAGACGATGACATCCTCCCACAGATCAAGACGAAGGTACTCTTCTAAGGCAGCCTTCACCAGCCCCAGCGACACGTACAGGTCGGCCAGCTGTTGCCGCCACGACCACGCCGGTTGCAATCCACTCGCCCATAGGTACGAGAGCCTGCAAAATGACAAAAATACAGTGATAAGAAGTCCACCAATATTTATCTCCAGTGCGTTTTTAAAACTTTTTGCGACTTAGAATTTAGTTTTTTAGGGTTCCGTACCCAAAGGGTAAAAACGGGACCCTATTACCAGACTTAGCTGTCGGTCCGTCCGTCCGACTGTCACCAGGCTGTATCTCAAGAGCGATGATAGTTAGACAGTTGAAATTTTCACAGATGATGTATTTCTATTGCCGCTATTACAACAAATACTAAAAATAAAAAAATATTTAATATCCCATACAACAAACTTGATTTTTTTACCGTTTCTTGCTGGATTAGTCCATTCCAAGCAAACCAGACGGCGCCACTAGTATAAATAAAACGCGCTATCGACGTCTTAGTTAGAATCATAAGGAAAAATCATGATTTGGATAAAACTTTTTGGATGAAAGCCTGTCTGAGTTAACTGTTTTAGTCTATGTATTCGGAATAAAGCCAAAGAGGTTTTAGCCGTTTATTTGCTAATGGTACGAAACCCTTCGTGTGGGAGTCTCACTCGCATTTGGCCGGTTTTATTTTATATTAACTTTTACAGGTTTACACTTGATCGCTATCTCGCCTGATGTGAAGCGACAATGCGGTCTACGAGCGTGCTTACCAAGAAGAAATCGTCTCTCTCGATTTGAAGACACCATGATTGTAACTTGTAACCATCGGAAAAAATCAACTCAGGCAACCCATTCCCAAGCCCAGACATTCTTATCACAGGAGTCAAACCTCTTCGTTCAAGCCTTTATTTAGATCGTCAACCATGAAACAATGTACGAGCAGTCCGATAGTAAAAAGTGGAACGTATTAGATAATGGAGCGTACAATAACAGTATTGAGAACGGCGCTTTAATGCCCGCGGCTCTATTGTAGCGTAGAGCGCGTAGGCGCCGCCTCCTTAACTTTCTAATTTCAGACAAATAAACTTATTTTAATACAAAGTGATCGCTAACAGCGTACCGTAACAACAGCGTATCGTGACACCGGTGTACTATAACAACAGTGTACCGTGACAACAGTGTACCATAACAACAGTGTACCACAACAACAGTGTACCTGGTCGAGGCAGCAGCGCCACTCTTGTCGTTGACGATGGCCTCGCATTGCAGCATGGCTCGCTCCACGGTGCGCTTGTGCGTGGACTCCATCTTGCAGCGGATGAGGAGAGCGGCCACGCGCGCCGTCCACGCGCCTTTCTTCTGCGCGAGCACCACTTCGATGTACGGCTGCAACTCCTCGTTCATCAGCTCGTCTCGTGCCTGAGACTTCTGCAAGTACTGCCTGTGGAAGCAACGAATAGGTCAACCTACATATAGGCGCGTTCCGGGTGGGTTACAGGGGGACAAGACCCAAAAATCGTACATGTCAAATTGAAAAATCTTCTAAAAATTCGTTTGCTGTAGTCTAACGGCTAACGGTGCTTTTATGTTCTTTTTGTTGTGTAACGTGTGCAAGAAAATAGGGAATTGTGCAATATGTATTGTCTAATTTATTCGGCGTATTGTGTTATCATGAGTGACCTCTTCCAAACTTTCAGGCTACGATCGCACCAGCATATACCACTCTTTAACACGCGAGGAGTGAGACATTCTCGCAACATAAATATGCTATGTTGACAAGCTGGTTGGTATTTGGTATTTCACATTGTCTCACTATAACAGGTAAGCTGTCTCACATTATGGGACCGGAAGAGTATAACAGTTTTAACGAAATAGTTAAATCACCAAGTATTAGTAGCTTCAAAAACAGATTATAATGCTGACTTGAGACCAAACTTTTTTTAGGTAAAATGAGTTCTTAGAAAGTGATTGTTAAGCTAGGATGAAATTGAAAAAAAAAATCTTTCATTACAATTGTAATAAAAATAAAAGTTGGCACTTATCTACAGTATGTAAAGGGTACAGATAAGTACCAAAAGTTCCGAATTAAATGTCTAAACTTTTTAAACAAATACACGGGTAACTCACGTATAAAATAGTCAGAACAGTCCGACTCGAGTTTCGATCGCATCCGGCGATCTTCTTCAAGGCGAGTGCGCGCGCATGTTCGCAGCTCGATTAGCACTGCGGGCAGCTGCACGGCCGATTCACACCACCATCCGGCACATCTAGCCTCAGTACCACGCACACTCATTAACAGAGCTTTGAGACTATGTGGTCCAGAACACCTAGGCACTGAGATAGGTCACTTGAAAGGCGTGCTTAAACGCAACGGATATAACTGGAAGCAGGGATGGCGGGTAGCGAATGCATCGTCAAGGACGCGTCCAGCTTCGGTGGAGAGGGCGGCCACTTACCTGCCATATATTAAAGGAGTGACGGATAACATTGGACACTTGTTACGCCGAAGATATTGCATCAAGACAATGTTTCGTCCACTCAGGCAGTTAAGTCAAGTGGTACGCTCCCCAAAGGACAAAGACCCTTTGGGTGTGCCTGGGGTGTACATGATTCCCTGTGATTGCGGTAAAAGCTATGTAGGTGAAACACGTAGGAATGTGTCCACGAGGCTTATATACTGAACACATACGCGCGATTAAGAATTTGGACGGCAACAGCTCTGCGGTGGCGGAGCATGCTCTCTGTTCGGACGCTCAACACTTCATACGATTTGATAAGGCGGAGGTCCTGGCAAGGGAGAAGTATTTTATACCCCGTAAAGTCAGGGAGGCCATTGAAATCAGTAAGCGTCCGACGTTTAACAGAGATAGTGGATGGCATGTGCCGCCCGCTTGGAAACCTTGCCTCCAAAAGGCTCAGCAGTGTGTACAGAAAAGTAGTGAGGACACAGTGAGCTCGGTGTGCTGCAATATTCCCGACGCGCAGCTGTCCAGTGACGAAGAGTTCCAGTGTACACCGGCGCAGCCCTCCCGCACCCCCTCACCTACACCCCCGCGACAACAACCGTTGAGCTTACGTGCGCGCCGTGCAGCTGCCCGCAGTGCTAATCGAGCTGCGAACATGCGCGCAAACTCGCCTTGAAGAAGATCGCCGGACACGATCGAAACTCGAGTCGGACTGTTCTGACTATTTTATACGTGAGTTACCCGTGTATTTGTTTAAAATGTGTAATAACCACGTTAGCTTTCATACTAAAAATGTCTAAACTGTTATGAAATAAAATATTTACACAGTAAGCAGGCATAATATTTGCTCCAGACTAGGCAGCTCCGCTTGGGTTATCTTCTCTGTGTAGTTGATCTTATTCAGCCTCACGTCATCATCAAGTTCTATCTCCGGAGGCAGGTCTGAGTTCCCATGGCTATCCTCGGCCGATGGTCTGTCGGCACTGCTCTCCAGCTCACTAGACAAAGCTAGCTGGGGTAACAGCGTCTGCTGGAACTTTGTACGTTTACCCAGTACACCTGGAACCGAATATGAAACATAGGTTTCTAAATTGTAGTCACAGTGATTTACATCTCCAATACATGTTTTTTTTTTAAATAAAGAGTGACGAGACGAGCTTGTCATGCGCCAGATGGTAAGCATTTGTAATTTGGAGATTTTTTTAATGGTGCACATGCAACTTCCTTCTACATTGAGACATTCTGACATAATGAATTTTTTTTATAAAAACAGTGAGGATATAAGCTATCATCAATTAAAAATACACAGGACTTCTGAAATTAGCTAAAAATTTGCCTTATTTTATCGCACATAGGCATGCGTTTGACCACCATCTCGGCTTGCATGTTATTTAAGGTATTTTCTGATCAACTACATAAAGCTAGTTAAAATTGTTAGCAATAAGGCTGTCACTTGTGGCACTAGTTTATAAGTGTTTTTCTGAAGTATTTCTATTTGTTTGTGTTATGGTGTGGCTTCACTAGCGGCGAATATTCGTAACGTGTTGGCGCGACAAAAAACATCGTATTCGAACCAAGGCGATGTTCTTGTCTACATTACAGGGGGCGAAGATTCGTATAGAGTTGGCGCGATGTATTGTGCTTTGATTATTTACTTGTCTAGATAGACCGCTCGAGCGTAGAAACACCAAAATTACAGCAATTACAGCGTAACGCGTCATCTAGACAAGTAAATAATCAAAGGTATTGTGCCGGATAGGGTTGTTCCACAGAAATCTAAATAATAAGGTAATAGAAATGGCATAACTCTCAAATTACTTGCAAAACGCTTGTCGCCACATTTCCCCTACCCCCGCGATCACTACTACATGCGCGTAGTATTCAAATAGAGCTCCACTCACACACCAAAAGCTGCACATTATCAACCTGGGTCTGTGATTGCACCACACACATCCATAAACGCTTATCAGTGAACCTACTAATACATTGAATAATTAACAATTTTTCACATATACGCTAGTGCTTGACAAAAATTAAAACATATCGATATTTCAAAGTACGGTCCAATTTTAACATTCGATAAAGGTTATTATTGATTTCATTAATTAGGTGTATTACACTACAACAAAGTCAATATGCCTACCTATAAAATAAGTGAGTCACATGGGGTATACTATTGTTTCGAAAACTGAACTATGTAATTCTGACACCACATGGGCTTAGGTATAGTTGAAGAACAAAGGTTGTTGTATATTTTGTACATCGAGCAACTCGATCTTCCGCGCAAGCACGGAAGGGAAGTAGCCTTTGCTAAAAATTATTGTTCAAATCTTTCTGTCATTTCTTGCGGGAGGGGAAAGTTGCACACTAGCGTAAAGCCGCACTATTACATACAAAACATACCTGTACCGATCCATTGCCGACCATACTCACACAGCCAAATCACTAACACATAAAAAATAAAGCACCATTCACAAATCTAGCCCCGCCCTCAGTGTATTCCACGCCACAGTATATTATCAAACTCCATGGTCCACGCGGACTTGTACTTTGACAGAGGGTAAACGCTGTGTATGCCTACTCCCTTCCGTGTTGCTCGCTGATTTTGTATGAAAACTAATAAAGTCTTAAAAATAAAAGGTTACAATAGATAAATACTGCCTCAGTTATTTTAATATTTATTTTGCACGGACGAACAATCGCGCGTTATAGCCAGTATGTATATACTTTTGATAATAGGTAATTAATGAATTATGCAGTAATGTTTACCGCGAATTAAAAGATTATACGTACGGGTGTAATGTTAATTGCGTGCAATTTTTTTTATCGATTTATTATGTTACTTTATCGATAAAACTATGTTAAATTTAAAATAAAATTTTCATCGTTTATTTTTGGGAAAGTAAAATTGGACCGTCACAGCACTAACTCACAATCGCTACCTGCGGTTGTACCATGGAAGATTAGAGGTTATGACGATATCTTTAATTTTACATTACATTGCTGTTTATGCTTGTACCACTTTAGATGTTAATTAATGTATGCAGCAATGGTATGCAAAATGACGATCACACCAAAAATTTATAACTATCATAGTGAATCATTGGGCTCCGTTTATTTTATTAAAAAATACAATTAAAATAAAATAAAATACCTATCAGTGAAATGTAATCTCATTATTGGTATAATTGCAAGTTGTGGAAGAACTTCCACAGTTGTTTATGCTCCATAACACAAGTTTCAAAGATGATTCACGCCTGCCGGTTCGAACAAGACTAAACTACAATTCGAGCACTGGTGGCCTACAAGTCACCTGTGCGGCGACAATGTCACGCGGTCATGCGACTTCTAGTACCTTATTATTTAGATTTCTGTGGGTTGTTCAGATTGTTGTGCGTCGAGACGTAAGCAGTAATTTTAAAATGGAGGAAATAGTGGTTTTGCATTATGTATTGTCATCAGAATTCAGAGCGTGTGTAAAACTTAATCCTAGTCGAAGACCGGGAAGTGGGTCAAATTAAGATTCCAAGATTTTCTTCCATACATACTCGTAGTTAGTTACGTAAAGTGAAGTTAAGTGAAGCTAATAAAAGCGTGTTAAAAAAGATACGAATTTCAGAAAAGCTAGTAAAGCTATCCAATTCTTTAACATTACTTGTGACGTTTGAAATTGATAGAATGAATTGTATAATTTATGGAGAACCTTACCTGAAATAAATGAATTTTGATTTTGAATTGACGTAGGTCAAGCGAATATTGTCGCCACAAATCCCTATGATTCGCGCCAGTTTACCAAGAACTCCCCAATGCTACATCGTCTTGGCCCGAATACTTTGCGATGAGACCATGTACCCGGCCACACTCATCGTGCCAACACGAATATTCGCCGTAGGCCGCTAATGAGGCCACACCGTTACAATAAAGAGTTCTTCATCTTTCTACCTCGTTAGATGACAAAAAATTTTTTTTATCAACCATAGGGTAGTGCTTGATCATCATTTCGTCTAAACTTCACATCAGTACTTTGGTTGCTTAACATCAAGCAAGATGGTGGGCAAGTACACATCTATGTATTTTCGAGAAAGAAAAGGAACCGATGCAATCTACAGTGTACATCCAAATAAAATTTAGTAGCTTATTAAAAATTAATACAGTCCTACATTGTAGAATGATCAGTAAGATCAGTACAATTTTGTATCTTTCATGTCATTGCCATGACAATGACTCGCAATATTCCTACTGGTACATGAGTAAACAAAATCATAGTAAGATAACTAAATCCCTTGAAATTTAAGTCACTGCATGATCTTGCAATTTTATTGCTATTTCGTAGGCAAGAGTAACACAAAGTGTGATTCTTTCCTTTCATGGGAGACAGCCTTATTCCATTTGTAACTTAAAATCCATCCGTAACTTTGTTTTACTGGTGGTAAAATTTCTGCTAAATAATAAGAGCTCTGGAAATTAGGGTGATATCTGCACAGTAAACTATTTTAGGTGTCACAACCAAGCAAAAGTCTATAGAAGACATGCATAGCATCTTCGCTCCCGTGTTTAGGCTGCACTGCACATGTAAGTTGAATGGTACATTCACCCACTCAAAAACACACAGGAGTACATGTGCCTAAAGACCCTGTGCCTAACTTCTAAGAGCTCAAAAAGACTCTTCTAAAAAAAACTTCAATCATTTGCTTACATGAGAGATACAAAAATGAGGATTTTTTTGAATTGAATAGATTTTTTCTAGGTCAGCGAGCATCATTTAAATAAAAACGAAGACTAAAAATATGTTAAATTTTACCTGTTAATTCCAATTTAAGTCCAGCAATCTCCCTAGCCCTATTCAAGTACTCGTCTGTGCCTTGAACTCTTCCATATACCAAGAAGGCTTGAGCAATTTCAGTACACAACAAAATCTGAAGTCGAGGGTTGTCTTTGAGACCGGGCAACTCATTGGATAGCTTTGCTATGAGAAGCTCTATTTCTGCATACAAGGATGCACTTGTGTCTTCCAAAGCTCTCTGATGGACTACTTTACTTCGAAAGAACCACCACAAATTTAACTGAAAATTGATGTTATATGATTAAAAATAAAACATTTATGTTGGATACAATTCTCTATCACGGACAAACAATGTGATGCATAATTTATACATATTGAGATAGTGTATGTGGCAGAAACAACTAAATATAAATAATATATTTTATTTTAAGCATTGTAACTATCCTATTATTAGTAATGCTCCCTATTTTTTTTGCAGTTGAAGACAAAAAAATACTGCAAATGGAACAGCTGATTAATCCTGCAATTTTATAATTAATTGGTATTTTAAATGATAGTTAGAATAGTATGAGCTTTTCAGAGTTATAAATGTCTTCTGAGTGCAAGCATAAAATAACCATCATACTAAATTGATAAAAATAAGATAACTTACCAAATTCTGTTCAACAGCACACAATGCACCAAAAATCTGACTAGACAAATACAACAGTTCTGGGTACAAAATATTCACATAGATAGGTTCAGAGTCCCTTTGTAGTCTCAAACTGACTTCAATGTCCTTTGGCCATTCAACTCCCAAATAACCTTGTAGATCCAACTTTTGAGGGTGTGGGTTCCAGTTCTGATCACAGAATGTTAGAAAAGCGCTTACGGCCAATGAAATAAGCTTCTCATCTGACACACCATTGTTTTTAAGATTTTTCAATTCTGTTACAAGAGTCTCTTCTTCAAGACAACTTGATACGAGACTTCTGATCAAGTCCGTATCGTCAATTGACCAAGAGTTGTTCCATAGCTTCTGGATGGTCTCATTGTCTAAAAACATGGGATGTATCAAACAAGTAAAAATTTATAAATAAAAGATTTTCGATTTAAGAGAATAGAATCAAAGAATTTCTGAAAGGGCTTACTATTTTTTTTTAGTAAAGTACTAGTAAATAACATAACCTTACTTGTATCGATCGCTTTTTCATCGAAATTGCACAAATACAGTGCGGACTCTGAAAACATTTTATCTAATCTAAAGAACTAAGATAGAAATTTGAAATGTAGCACTTTCACTATTTTTAATTCAATTTTAATAAAAAAATATAATTGTTTACAACATAATACATGAACACATGACAGTGTACAGCTAGGGATGAAAACGACACCTCGATGTTGAGAAACATCGACGTATCGTTCATAAGTATCGATGTTTTGACATCGATATTGAAACCCCACACATCGATGATACATCGTTCTTTATGAGCGATGTTTTATGAAGGACTAGCAGTCCCCCGCGGTTTTACCCGCGTATTTCCCGTTCCCGTCGTTCCCTTTATTTCCCCGGGAGAAAAAGTAGCCTATGTGTTCTTCCAGACTATAATCTAACTGTATTCCAAATTTCAGCCCAATCCGTTCATACGTTACGGCGTGATTGAGCAACAAACATCCAAACATCCAAATATCCAAACATCCATACTTTGACATTTATAATATTAGTGGAATGTTTTCTCACGCCGCCATCTATGAAGAGTAGTAGCTCAACCCTCCAAAGTGCCATCTTACTATCTTTGTCAAAAGTGCGGGTTTTTCAAGGGTTTTTCTATTTAGTATCTCGTTCACTCTGCAATATTAACGCGTGTACAATGAAGCAGTTGCTTTGCCCGCCTGCATCGATGGCCATTGTTTTCGTTTGTTGTTTACCATCCACTACATCATACTGTAACGGACTGGAGAGTGGCTCAAAATTATTATACATATATATTTTTCATCCTGGTCACGTCTCACCAAATTGAAATGGACTGCCTGGCCTAACAAAAAGATTAATATAAGCTGAAGGCTTTAAAGATAATAATTAAATAATAAATATACATCGAATATAGTTAATGAGCCCAGTTAAAGAAGTTAGTTAAAGAGCTGAATTTATAGTTTGATAGATTAGCCAAAGTGATTATGTCGTCGTGTCGTCTAGTGGGACCTATAGGACCCACGTTGTATCCGCCTTACCCATGGTTCTACGAAAATACCGGAATACCTATATGTGCTTAAGAAATAAAGAATCGACATAGATCTTATAATTATAATTATATTATGTAACTCTGCCTGCGAAGCCGAGGGTCGTGGGTTCGATCCCCACCCAGTGCAAATATTTGTGTGATGAATTCAAATGTTTGCACTGTGTCTGGGTGTTTATATGTATAATAAGTATGTATTTAAAAACTATATAAGTATTATATCAGCTATCTGGTCGCCATCATGCAAGCTTTGCTTAGTTTGGGGTCAGATGGTGTTGTGTGTGAATTGTCCACCAATATTTATTTATTTATTTATATAATTTACTAAAATGCAGTTAGAGATATCTTCGAAAAATACCTACAGTTAGTAGTTGCAGCAGTTGCCTACAAGTTTAGTAACTTCCTATAGGATCCTGAAAAGAAGGTGATAATTTTATCTACAAAGAGAGTATAGTTATTTTAATTATATAGATCTTAACAAAACAAGGGGTTTGAGATTAACAGGTTTCTGAAAATGAAAATCACAGCTTACCATAAATACAAATTTATGCAGTTTTAAATACTTTCTAATACTCGAGAGTGTTTTAGATAAGTTTTTAGTTTAGATCCGAAGCTCAAAAATGCTACTTGTGGTAATTTAACTAGCCTGCCTGCATAAGGAATTAAAATAGCGAACTACTTTCTACTACAAATGGAAAGCGTGTAAGTATGTGAATTTTAGTTTTGTTTATTATTTTTTGGTCATTTTGTTTTTATTTGTTTGCTATTATTTGCTTAAACAGCATTAGACGGACTCCACGAGGATGCCCACGTTTCATCACAAAAAATGACCACTATTTCGTAATCCTAGCCGCGAGGAGAGAGACGAAGTTCTTAGCACTCCATGGATTCACCGTGCGGGTGCCAGGTGTCCATCGTGTGACAGAGGGAAAAATCCCAAGTAGTTCCCGAGACTTGTGACTCGGGCGTAGGTTTAAGGGATCCTCGATATTTTCGACGATCATCAACACTCACCTTCACTACTCGTGTTTCTCTCTCTACCCAGTCAAATCTGATAAAAACCCACTAGTGCAGCTTTAGATTTTGGTTCTAGTATAGAACTTACTGCATTTCTGGACAAGCCAAGATCTTTCAGCAGGTTCTAGAGAGCTTTTGATGATATACCTCTCGCTCCTACTTCTACAGCTTATAAATTAAATACATAGCCGTTTTTGAAGTGAAAACTTCTTTAGGCGCGCCTAGACAGATATTTCGTGGTCTGTGAATTGAATTCTAGTGTCACGCTCGGGTATGATAAGAAATCTTCGGGGAAACTCGGGACCATGGCTATTGGCCATTTAGAAATGCGTTAGCCAATGGCAAATGCTGAAAGAGCGTGGCCTCGGCATCATGCCATGGCCGTCTAGAAATGCGTCAGGAATAGGAAATGCTGACGCATTTCTAGATGGCCATGCCATGATGCCCAGGCCACGCCCTCCGGTTACACACGTGTAGTTTCCAAAGTAAGCTATCAAATTCTGCGTTATAAGTTTTCACTTCTATCGGCAGTTCGTATGACTGCCAATTTTTTTTTTGTTTATTTGTTTAGAAGGTCGTAATACTTATTTTGTTTCATCGTGTATTCTTAAGGAATTATAGGCTAAATCTACGACTACTTAGACAGTAATAAAATCAGGATTTTGCCCTGAAAGTCCGGAAGAAAAGTCTCTGTGTCAGATTTCTGTTCAGTATAATTAACAGGTATCTGACGAGCACTGCGCTGCCTCGCTCATGGACTGACTTCCAAGCCTTGCAGACCAAAACACTCATACTACGAGGGTCAAACTGAAAGTTCTTAGAAAATCAAAAACTGATTACATTAGCCAGTTATTAGTTTTATTATATCTTTTCAAAATATTGTCCATTCACGTCAATACACCGCTGCATGCGATGGAACCACTGGGAAAAGCACTTTGCCCACTCATCCTTAGGGGTCTCTTCAATGGCATCGCGATACGCAGCCACCGCTTCTTCAGCATTCATAAACCGCTTTCCTTTAAGTTTTTCTTTAACTTTTGAAAATAAATAAAAATCACAAGGCGCGAGGTCGGGGCTATACGGCGGGTGACCCAGTAATTCAACGTTTGATGTCGCCAAATAGTCGATCGTTCGCTTGGCGGTGTGCGATGAGGCGTTGTCGTGGTGAAGGAGGATCCTACTGCGAGGTCGTTTCTCTCGAACTTTTTCCAAGACAAGTGGCAAACAATTGGTAGCGTACCATTCTGCAGAAACTGTTTTTTGATCCTCTAACACAATTGTTGCGAAATGACCTATCCTTCCAAAGAACGAGGCCACCATTTTTTCCCCGCACTTCGATCTCTCTTCACTTTAGTTGGCAACTCCTCGAAAGGAAACACCCACTGAGCAGATTGTCTTTTGGTTTCAGGATCATAACAGTAAATCCAGCTTTCGTCACCTGTTAGTATGTCGAACACAGCATTTGAGTCACCTCCGTTAAATCTTTCAATCATTTTACGGCACCAATCCACACGATGGTGTTTTTGAGCCTCAGTCAAATTATGAGGTATCCACCGGGCGCAAAGCTTCCTGACCGCTAAATGTTCGTGTAGGATTTTGTGCACTTGACTCATACCGATGCCTAAGCTTGTCCGAATCTGCTGATAGGTCATTCTTTTGTCAGTCTCTATCATACGCCGCACAACACAGATGTTATCTTCAGTCGCCGTAGAAGGCCGTCCCTCACGTAAATCATCAGTGAGATTAGTGCGACCACGTTTAAACTCATTAAACCAGTTGTAAACAGTCACACGATATGGGGCTTCATCGTGAAAGGCCAATCGTAGTCTATCATAACTTTCTTGTTGACTTAAATGACATCGAAAGTCATAAAAAATCATTGCACGAAAATTTTCTCGTGTTAAATTCATGTTGACGTGACACAGACAATTTTCAATTTGCCGCCAAATCGTAAAACAAATGACAAATGAATGAAGTATATTATACTCAGTAATATTGGCAAAGAGTTCTATTTTCAAATTATAGAATAATTTTATTATATTGTTTATAAGTGGCCAGTTCTAAGAACTTTCAGTTTGACCCTCGTATTAGAGATGAAGAACTACGAATTTTATAATCCCCTCTTCCATCTCGATGTAGCACAGATGACAGAAGACTTACTGAATTTAGTGCCGCTCAAGAAAATACACTTTTCACGAAATATTTTCATTCCAATCGTAGACACAAAATAGTGCGCACGCGTTCAGACAACCTGAATCTGCTTCTATCGCATACGACGATACGTACTCGCTGCGCTAACGCCACTGACTACTGATTGCGTTTCTCAAACTTTTCTCGGCACCATCCAAGAATCTCTATAAGACGCAATGGAATATTTTAAGTGCAAGCTGTGTGATGCTGTGTTCAGAGATGGCGCTTTGTGCTCCATCTGCCGGGGGCGTTTTGACTTCCCCTGTGCTGGAATAACCGAGAACGGTTATCGTAAGCTGGGTGAGAGGAAGTCGAACTGGAAATGCCCGTCTTGCAAGACCGCCACCACGAGTCCACTTCTATCTGTATCTAGAAAAAATTCGGCGGGGTCACCTGTACCTGCAGATCTGGAGAGCATATCACTGGACATTAAGCGGCTCAGGGCTCAGATAGCGTCATTGCCAGCTTTGATAGCTTCAGTCAAGCCAATTCAGGCTGACATCACGGATCTCAGAACATTGAAGTCGGACATAGCAGACCTAAAGCTTATGAAGCCTGATGTTGCGGACGTGAACACCTTTGTTGAATTCATGCATAATGCCCTGGAGTCACTGACTGGGAGGATCTCGGAAATCAGTTAGGAAGTCCAGGGTCTTCTCAAAACCAAGGATGATGTCCGTCTTCTGCAGCAGCGGTTTGATCAGCTGGAGTATAATTTGGAAGAGATTGAGCAGCGATCTCGAATGAATAATATTGAGATCAAAGGAGTCCCAATTTCTCAATTGGAGAACTTGTTTGAGATCGTTACGAAAATTGGTAACCAAACGGGCTGTGTAATCGCGAGAGAAAAAATCAAGGATCCCTACGAGAAATGATAAAATTAACAAAACGATCTAGGTCACCGTCCACAATAGGTACATCAAAGAGGATTTCGTAGCCGCAGCAAAAAAGTGTACCATTGTTCCAACGGACTTGGGTTTGCGCGGTGACAAAAGAATATTTGTCAACGACCATCTCACCCTGGACAACAAAATGTTGCTAAACAAGGCAAAGAATTTGGCCAAGGAACGAGAATTTGCATACATATGAGTCAAGGGGTGCAAGATTTTTGCGCAAAAAACTCCTACATCCAACGTCATAGCCATAAAAACCGAGTGAGATCTAAAAAAAGTATCGTAAAGCAGGAAGTAAGATTTATAATTTATTTTTCATTATTATGTTATGTTTTATGTCAAGATCAAGACCACTCTAAAAGTTTGAGAGGCTTTGGCTGGCTCCCTCTCCAGTGCGCCTTTTGCTTTGGTCGCCGCGCATGCCTCGCACCTCTTAACTAATATATCGCTCCATCTCGCTTCCACTGCTGTCTATCCTCTATTGTGCCATTATCTCGGTTATCTTTTCTCTATTTTACACCATTCACAATGCATTTAAATGTCTTTATACCTCATTGTTAATTTATGACCATATATGTGCTTTTTTCAAGGGATAGACCTTGGTAAATCTGCCGGTCCTGATAATATTCCGGCAATATTTATAGTGAAGTGTGCTAAAAGTATCTCCACTCCACTTACTATTTTTTTAGGCGACCAGTATCCGAAGGTGTCATGCCTATGATATGGAAATCTGCGTATATTACACCTATACATAAAAAGGGACCCAGAAATCGGGTTGAGAACTATAGGCTATGTCTGTTTGCTAAAGTCCTGGAAAAAATAGTATATAGGCAGATTTATGCGTCGTTAAAGCACAAACTTAGCTCGCTTCAACACGGTTTTTTAAGGCAGGTCTACCACATCAAATTTGATTATATGCAGTGACTTCTTATCCGAGCATATGTCCAAACCTTCACAAGTAGATGTTGTCTATACCGATTATTCTAAATGTTTCGATAGAATAGATCACAATATACTTTTGCGGAAGCTCCAGGCAGTAGGTATCCGAGGTAACTTGTATAGGTGGTTTACGTCCTACGTACAAAATAGATGTCAGACAGTAGTACTGAATGGCTATACGTCATCACCTATGCGAGTCCCCTCGGTTGTTCCTCAAGAATCATTGTTAGGTCCACTGCTATTTTCTCTCGTTGTTAACGATATTTCTTCATGCTTTAAACACCCTAAAGTATTATAATACGCAGATGATATGAAGATGTTATGCCCCATTGATTCCCACAAATCCTCGCAGTTGCTGCAAGAATATGCTTCACAAGTATGGAACCCGAGATATGATGTCTATAGATCGCGCATTGAGCGTATTCAGAAGCGGTTTTTACGACATCTGCAATTTAAAATTAAAGATTATTTGCCAGACTATAAAAAGCCGTGACGGACCCACCATACCACTAGCCCTACCCCTGGTGGTAGGGTGGGTCTGAAACCATACCACCATAAGCGTTGTCGTAAATTCCATATTCTTCCTTTGCACATAAGACGAGAAATTGCAGATGTGGCCTACTTGCTGAAGATAGCTAACGGCGCAGTGGACTGCCCTGAGCTGCTTGAGCAAGTAGGTCTCAAAGTGACAGCTGATCCGTGGAGGAGGCCGTGCTCGCTGTTCATACCCGCAGCTAACACTAACTAAAGGCAAAATAGTTACCTGCTGAGGGCGAGCCGGAGTCTCATGCATTGTATAATACTTCTATTATACAGTGTTACTACCCGTCTTACTACCAGTAGTAACACGGGCAAAAATAATTGCCCGTTACATTGTTCATTGTTACTACCAACAGGTCCAGTAGTACGACGGGTTATTTATATTTTCCCGTCGTACTACTACAGCCATTTTCAGATAGGTACCGCTTTTGCTTAACAACAAAATGATATCATTACTTGTACCTTGTTAGGTTTAACACTGATCTTTTTGGAAACTATTGGCGACTTGTTAATAAAAAATGTGTTTAGTTAAGACTGCAAAGCAGAAGTGAATACTTTATTATCTGAATTATATAGTATTAAAGCGCGGGCCCACAGCGGCGCATGCTGTGCACGGGCGCGCAGCCCATTTTAGCTGACTATGGATAGTATTATCACAGTACAGTTACCCGCGACTTAGTCCTCGCAAAATAAATACTAAGGTATCTCAGGCAGGACCTATTTGTATACCCAGACACATTTACGGTTACTAAAAACAGCTTATATTAAAACAATTTTATACAATTTCATCAAAATCAGTTCAGTTGTTTAGGTGTAACGCTTTCACATTCGTCCCCCGTTTTTGTATTTAGATTTGTATTTCACATTCGCTCAACTCTAATTTCATCCCCATACCATCTGTATTATCTATTCTATGCCCATACCACCCATACAGTTCGAAATTACAAAATTGCCAGAACAAACATTTATTTGCTTTGTGTCCAGTGCCTATATGTTACAGAGTTTCATGGTTTTATCTTCAACGATTGGGAACTTCCATATTGACATTGATGTCCCATTTCGACCCCAATTTCACCGCAGTACAGTTCGAAATTACAAAATTGATATAACAAACATTTATTTGCTTTGTGTCAAGTGCCTATAAATAGATAGATAGATAAACTCTTTATTGCACTTAATAAAATAAACAACTTAAAAAAACAATCTTAAAATATAGTAGCAAATGGCGACCTTATCGCTAAAAGCGATCTCTTCCAGGCAACCGTGGGATGGAAAAAAAAATTAAAAATGAAAAGACGGGAGTAATCAAAGAAAGAGTAATTTGATACCTTACTACATAATTAAAATACAGAGTTTTATGTTTTATCTTCAACGATTGGGAACTTCTACATTGACATTCATCCCCCATTTCAACTCCAATTTTATCCTTATACAGTTCGAAATCACAAAATTGCTAGAACAAACATTTATTTGCCTTGTGTCAAGTGCCTATATACAGAGTTTTATGGTTTTATCTTCAACGATTGGGAACTTCCATATTGACATTCATCCCCCGTTGCAACCTCAATTTCATCCCCATACAATTCGAAATCACAAAATTGCTACAACAAACATTTATTTGCTTCGTGTCAAGTGTCTATATACAGAGTTTCATGGTTTTACATTCAACGATTGGTTACTTCCATATTGACATTCATCCCCCATTTCAACCCCAATTTCATCCCCATACAGCTCGAAATCACAAAATTGCTAGAACAAACAGTTATTTGCTTCGTGTCAAGTACCTAGATCCAGAGTTTCATGGTTTTATCTTCAACGGTTGGGAACTTCCATATTAACATTCATCCCCCATTTCAACCCCAATTTCACCCCCGTACAGTTGAAAATTACAAAGTTGATGGTATAAACATTTACTCGCTTTGTGTCAAGTGTCTAGATACAAAAATGTATAACTTTGAAATGACTCATTTTCATACAACTGTTCATCCCTTGTTTCACCCTTTTAGGGGTTAAATTTCGAAAAACCCTACCTTAGCGAGCGCCTACGTGCTAAAAGGGACTTCCATGCAAAATTTCAGATTCATTTTTAGTTTGTAGTTTCTTTGCATTTGTAGTTTCTGAGATTCCTTGATGAGTGGCCTTTCGCTTTTATATATATAGATAAATGATACAGTCGTTCGACGAAGCCGTCTGGACGGCGCAATCGTGCGGGGCGTGCGGGGTGAGACACAGGAAGCGCGCTCCTGGATTTCCTATATTACAATGTTAGTATTGCAGGAGCGCGGCTCAGGGCTGACGTCCTCCATTTCTTTTAATTTTATTTTGGTACAACGTTTTTAAATTTGCTTTAACACTACCCGTGTCTAGACATTATCAGCGTTTCTCCCAAGATCAAAGGCCATGAACTACTGGTACTGGTAGTATTTCTTTACTTTACTTTGGTATTTTGATGCAATAGTATACTACAATAGAGTATGTTTAGAACATTTAAACGTCAAACAATGTTGTATCGGACGAAACGAAGTAGAACGAGAGTAGGAAAGACGCGAGTTTTTTATCGAAATTTCGTTTGCGTAGAAACAGAGTAGACGCCCAGGGTAGCGATTCTGAAACCATTCGGTTGCATCCGACACGGAATCTCATCTCTCGGTCCTTGTCATGCTAAACAGATAAGACAAAGACCGAGAGATGAGATTCCGTGTCGGATGCAACCGAATATTTCAGAATCGCTACCCAGTAGTATTAAAGGTAGTAGTAGTTGAACTATAAGAAAAATGTTGTCTATACCCCGTTGTCTATATCGTTAGAGTTGTGGCTTAGTAGTTGTTTCCAGATTGGGGGGCATGGCCCAAAAATGGGAGTTTTAATAGTCATGGGGGAAATTTTGGGGGGATTTACGGAGGGGAAAAAGTTGGTTTGGGGAGAAGCAGGGAATTTCGGCATCCGGGTTTTGCAGTTTTTTTAGCGAACACGGCACTTATCCTGGTGAACTCTGAATAAAATTTGAATCGCCGTTTTTATATGTGAAATGATACACTTAAATTAATAGAGTAATGGAAGCCGTTTGCGATATATGCAAGAGTGTGCAAATTTCAATTAATTTTGGGAGTGGGAGTTATTTTTTTTTGAAAACCTGTATGTTTTGGGATTTTGGGAACATTTTGGAGAGAAATTGAGACAGTCCTCACGCCTCAGCGTTAAATTGTGTTTTAGATTTATATAGGAGTAAATTAATGAATATTTTATTGTGGGGATTTTTTCTAGACGGTTTTTGGGGTGATTTCGAGAACATTTTCGGGTGAAACCAAGAGGGAATTCTGACAACACTGGTGGCTTCCCGGTGCCATTTAATTTAAAAAAATGGGTGACATGCAGTGAAGTGAAATTAAATAGTTTTAGGTTAAGTTTAAAAACACAACTTTTGTAGCAAATAAATAATGAATTGGACTAAAATTAAATTGAACTTTAAAATGGAATCAGTGTTGATTGTTATAACTTCAATATTGTGTACAATCCTACTACTAAAGATACTATTTAGACTAAGGTGAATGAGGTTATTTTTCTAAGAGCCCCGATTTCCCGCCCGAGTCTTGAATACATCTTAACTATTTTTCTACAGGTTAGCGTTGCCTTGGCGTGTCAACTGTTGGTTTTGCAATACTAATACATGGGTTAAATATCCAGAACATAACAGCTGGACTTGCCCTAAATGTGAACAGTATAATGGATTTACTCAGGTAAAAGCAGAGTTTATTCTCAAGTTTATTATTCATTATTGCTCCTATAGTGAGATAAGTGTGGTTTAAACCTGAGTATCTGATGTGTGAATATATTTGAATGAACAAACTACTGAGTTATAAATACCATCCTGTTGCCTCAATTTTGGCATATGTTTAGGTAAATTGGCAATGTTTCAGCATAACTATGTGATTTATCATTGATGTAATACAATAACGCCTTAACATTTGAGGAGCTACTGTTAAATTAAGAAACATTTAATTATTCTAGATTTAGTAAAAAAGAAAATAATTATGTGTGATATATAATCGCCTAATCGCTTTTGAAGTGTTTGAAATAAGAAAATTCCAATTATTTCAGGATGGTGACTACAATAAAACCCTGATCTCAAGCAATGAACAAGTCTCAACTACACCAAAATTGTTTCACAAAAGTCCTCCGAGAAATGGACTGTGTAGAATGTGTAATATCAACCAACAGCTGAAAGTAACACAGCTCGCCAACTTTGTTCCAATGAATGAGAAGAATTTTGATGAAGAAATAGAAAGATACAGGTAAATCTCCAAACATTGTCTTATTTCATCCACAATTGATTTGCAATGCAATTATCCAACATCTCATTTGATGTGTGCTTACTAAGAAAAATGTTTCACTCTCAACTTGAAGACACCAAGGAAAAAACCTATCCAGGCTGTGTTTTCTACATTCCAAACATTAATATTACAAAAGTAGTAAGTATCAACATAGATTTTTGTCATGCATACACTCCATCCTAGCCTAGACAGTATTACTCCTTCAAGATCAATCAGTTGTAGATAAAATAACCATGGAATAAATATACCAAAATAACTATTCTATCAATTTTCTATCAATCATAATTTGTGGTTATAGATGATCTGAATCATCTATAAAGCACTGTGATTAGTGTTTCTTTGTATTATTATCAGCCTAGATTGTCCCACTGCTGGGCAATCCCATGAGCCCCCAAAATCGTAAAATTTAATTTAAAAAAAAATATATATATCTAATAGCACATAGACTATTTTTCAACGCGGGAAAACAACTGGAACGGCAACTGCGCGGGTAAAATCGTGGGGCGGCACTAGTAAAATATAGTTTATGGTATTTCTACTGGTGACCCTCCTCCCAAAATCTGAGGCTGTGTACTGGTGAACCCCTCGAAAATTCGAAGCTGGGACTGCGCCTGATTTCATAGGAACCTACCAAAGCATCATAACGAAATAGTAAAATTGAGGGAAATAGTCACACTTGTGTTAACTTCTGTAGTTGTTTACTACGTGTGTGTAACCTTGAATTATTGTAATATCAGAAAGATAAACATGGTAGTAAATACATAATCTGGAAATTAGACCTAATTGTAGATAAGATAATGACTAGAAATCATTGTAGAAGTTGTGTTATATGTTATCTTTTAAGTATTTAAACACTTAAATGAGAAAATCTTCATTAGATTGGACTATGAATGATTTGGACCAGACAATCTAATTAGCTATTTGGCATTTTTAAAGATGTGAGATTTTTTAATTGATTAGTTTGGGGCTAGATGGTGTTGTGCGTGAAATGTCCACCAATACTTACTTATCCACTTGACACAGATAGCGCAAGTATACTTGTTTCCGGTCAACTGTTCAACGCTGCCACTCGATACACGTGTATAAAAAACTGCACTCCCTCTCCTGATAAAAACGTTCATTAAAATAGAGTTACATAAGTGATTCTAAAAAGAAAAATACCTTTGAATAGTTAATTAAACATTGCATCATTTTAGCTGATATAAATATGAACTAAAAACTCACGACTTCTTACCGAAACACCAAATTCAAACTTAAATTTGTATTTTTCATCCGAATTTCCTGCCAATTTTATTTGATTACAACAAACTTACGGTATCAGTTACAGTTTTATACACTCATTGAAAAAGTAAGCTATTTTTCCTTTCAAATAGTGATAAAATATACATGGGAAGACTAATAAATTAAACAATTGAAATGATTCCTTACAACGCGGCCATTGTTCCCGACGTGACGGCGACCAAGTACTAAGAATTAAAATGGCCAAAAAAAATAAAGCTTGGTTAAAGACCATCTATGATTATTTCTGAAAACCACAGTCAATACCTATCTCCACTACAGATTATTAATAAAAACGTGTTTCCGAGCATTTCATGCTTGTGGCACTACCATACCAATAACAGTTGACCAGAAAAAAAAAATGTGGCATGGCTGATAAAACAATACCTCAAATACAAATTTAAACAATCCCTCACAACAAATTATAATTCAGAACAGGTTTGCTTTCAAACAATAATACATCAAAATTTGTCTATCAGAAGCTCCAATACCATAAACATGCACAAGTAAATGGTGCTATTACAAAAGCTCGGCAAACTTCCAAGAACCCTCCTTTTGAAATAGAGATTAAGAAAACTATACTACTGAGGACCTATTTCATAACTCTTGGTTCTGTAATTTACATAATTTGTTATTTCAGGCTCCAGTTAGAAAATGCTTACAAGCTTTGCAGCCCCTGCAGAAGAGTGTTACAAACCAAACTACATAAAGAAAAAGAAACACATCTCAGTTCAAAGCTTCTAGAGAGCCGTTCGCCGGAAAAACAACAAAATGAGGAAAAGCAAAATAAAACTTTTAAAGGACTGATAAACAATACCTCGATAATGATTGCTGGAGTACTATTATTACTTGTTATGTCTGAATTAACTAATAAGATTACGGAACAGGAAAAGTTACCAAAAACTATAAGCAACGTTATTGAAATATTCAAAGGATTGCTCGAAAGGCTGGCCTCAATAATAAAAATTAAGATATTTACTACATTCCCGACTACAGAGATATATTATAATGAGATAAACATTGAAAAGTATATTGACATGTTGCCAAAAGATTTTAATTTTAGACTAAAGACATTTGACTATTATAATATGACAACTCAGGTATACCTCGGCGTGATCGCTGGCATGTTGCAAATCATGGCTACAATCTTCAATGTGAATAACTTGAGATGTACTATTGGTATTGATTTGTTGTGGATGATATTTGGATTAAGCTTATTAAGGACAGTAGCTTTGCATCCTCTACTCGCTACTGTTATTAAGGTTTGTATTTGCTATTTTTGTAATTACCTCTTTAGCCTTGTTACTTATGTAAAAATGGAGCTTTTCAGAAAAATATCATTGTGTTTCGCGCCAAAACAGCAATGACACTAACGCCCTCTTACGAAACTTATCTGAACTGCAAAAGTAACATGATTGATCCAAGTAAATTTGCTTTAGGATAATTAATATTAGATACATTTAACTCATTTTTGCATATTTAACAGTGCCCCATTGGGGCAGAGATTTGTTTTTTACGTTTTCAACACACTACAAAAATAGGCTCTCAATTCTATTCTATTTTTAGAGAAACATTGTGTTTGTGAAGGTGTTTTTAATTAATATGCTTGATCATTGCATTTCTTATTGTTATAATGGGTAAAATTAAACATTCAAGAAACCCCCCAACACTTATCCTAGATATGACAATCACGTCAACTTTAGAAAAACGCATCGTAGCTCGAAAATGAGACTGACACTGTGGAATACTTTGCCTGAGTAGGTATTCCCTATGGATGACCGCGGCCGCAGTAAAGGCACAGAATAAATATTAGTACAGGAGCCTCACTTACCGAAAACAATTATACTATAAATAGCGACTTTTGCTGGGACACAACAAAGTTCAATTCAGCTCGCAATACCTGTCGCGATTTTCAAATAAACATTTGCGCTCTTTCTAACGCGTAACTCTGTCCCTGTCTAGCGCGGAGGGTTGTCGACATATCTAAAAACAATTTGCGCGGGAAACGTGTTGCGCGAGCGCTCAGCCGTGCGTCCGACAACCGACTGGCACTTGTTCCCTGGGAGGGAGGGACGGTCTAGCTGTAGGCTAAAACAGCGCGACCTTGAGCGAGTGATGATGCACTGGTAAAGGTGCCGAAACGGCGACATAATTAAATACATATAAATTAGATCGCGATTCCTCCTACAAAATCCTGTGTAATGTTCTCAATATGGGAAGAAACACACCAAAATCAGCCCATTTCAGAGCCACAATGCACAAATTTAGAACAGGAATTACAGGTACCTATTAAAATTAAAAGATCCGATATTAGCTAATTATGTATTTTGATCATTTAACTCAACCAATTAATTGATTTTTCCAGATGTCAAGCATTCTTATGCTTCTGTTGGTGTACAAGATTGCAAAGAAACCTGGTAGAAAGGTTCCTAAGGTACAAACGTCGCCTATGCCAATCAAAAAGTTTGCTACTTCTACTGTGGATTCATTTACCGAAAAAGAGGAAGCCATGGCTGTGGATTCTGATGATGACGTCTCATTGAGTAAATTTGGTCTCCATAACCTGTCTAAGTCTTCAAATGAAACAACCAGTCCATTGAGCACAACTTTAATTAATGGTAGAAGGTTCTCACCAAGAAGCGACAGCGTATGGACCCAACCTACACACAATTCGACATTCTGTGTCAATACAGTGATGTGTAGTCCCAGTTCATCTGTCGAAACGGTATTCGCGAAACCCTCCTTTAAAAAGTACCAAAAACTTGCTAAAGACGATTCGGATTCCGATTTGGACGAGAGCATCAGTTCGCTGTCACTGGGCGGACCGACGAAGGCGAGAAATAAAACAAACTCGATATTTTCGCTACGTAAGTTTACTGCGTCGCCGAACTTCGTGATGCCGACTGCGACGACGCGCGGGCGTCCGCTTATATCGCCCAGCAAGCTGAGCACGTCCTGGGTCGCCGGGGGCTACTGGGGCACAGAAAGCGAACGCCCTAACGTCTTCAACATGGACGGGAGTCGGTCTTCCAGTCAGAGCTCCGGATTCGAGTCTCAGACGTCCAGCATGAACACTAGAAACATGTTCTCTCAGCCTCCGTCTCGGGAAGAGTCCATATGCAGCGAGCCTACGCCTGGGCTTCTGGACCGGTTCCATCCCGGCTCATTCCACACTCCAGTACCTCACAACAGCGGAATAAACTCGCCTGTCTTCCTCCAAATGCAGTGCAACGGCCACGTACATATACCACAGGCTCGTTTCCCGCCACACCCCAATCAGAACATGTTCGTCCAGACTCAGTACGGTCAGAATGGCTTGTTCAAAACCCCAGGCACATCTGGCCTCATCAAACTGCCACAAGTCAATTCTTTCTCTCCGCATTGAAGGCGGTTATTTTTTCTGAGCTTAACTCGTCTTAAGTACGTACATTTTTCATATTCTTTATTCTTTGAGTCATTTTTTTTTTAAGTTCCATGAACTGCCATTATGTTTAAGTTGTGATTAAGTTATGAAGCACCTGTTAGTTGTAAGCGGTTGTTAGTTGTATTATCGTGGGAGACTACAGTTAGTCGTAAGTGTATCTGCTGATCTCGTGTTAGTGCCAGGTAATGGCTATATGAAAGCATTAAGAATTATTGTATTGTTACAATTTTTATATGGACGTCACTGTCCTAATCTTGAACAAAATGTGATATTGTAGACTAGTAATTTTTGCAAAGAGCGAATAGTGAAAATGATTCTTGATGTTATCATTGTTTTTTTGGTTTTGTCATCTTAAAACGAAAAGTTTTTGTGAAGCTCCTGTGAATAAAACAAAATGAAATGAATAAATCGGTATTTCATTTAATGAGTTACACCACACTCGATAATGTATTAAAAATTAAAAGATATATCTAAGATATTTTTTTTCGATTGATTATTGGCTAAATGAAAACGAGGCAAAAGCGTTGTCTACGCTTCAATAAGCAATCGCTTTAGAATACAAGTATAACAACACTTTCCATTTAACCACTAACCAACAAGCAGTATAGCAAGTATTAACTACTTCAAATCGTCAAAAAGAAAACGACCTCAATGTAGGTAGTTTCATTCAAATAAATTCAGGTGTCCCAACGCTACCTCGACCTCGAAAAATTCTGCACGCACATGACTTCGAAAAGCTCTCTTTTCGAAGTCAGTCAGTTTCTCTTGGCTCGCGTGGAATGTGGAATTCATATAATCTGCTCTGGATCGGCAGTTGCTGTTTCTCCCGACTAGACCAGCTTTTTTTGAGACAGACGGACTGAACTTTGTTGAATTATACTTACCTACTGACGTTATAGACCCACAAAAAAAATAATCTTGGATGTACAGTTTCGATATTTGTAAATGAGGTGTTTCTTATGATACTTTCCAGAAGTTGTAAGCATAAATGTAGCCAAAATCAATCTTATGCCAATGGCAACAAAGTCTCTGTTGACGAGTACTCACGAGGTTTTGGCTCTGCGCTGAGCGGCAGGAAGGTATTGGTCCATCCGGGGCGGCAAGAAAGTATCTTCATATAGAGTGGAGCTGTAGTCAGAGACATCGGTGCACGCCCATTCGTATTGTTTATATTTACGTAGCCCCCACTCAGTAACGTTACCCTGGCGAAACAAGCACAAGCAAGCTTACTTTGGAAACTACGCGGGTGAAACAAGAGGGCGTGGCCATGAGCATGGCCATCTAGAAATGCATCAGCTAATTATGCTGATGCATTTCTAGATGGCCAATGAGAAATGCTGACGAATTTCTAGATAGCCAATGGCCGTGGTCCCGAGTTTACCCGAAGATTTCTTATCATTCGCGAACGTGAAGCTAGAAATCAAAAAATCTGTCTGCGGCGCGCCAAAAGAAGTTTTTATTTCCAAAATTTGCAGTCGTAGGGATTGTCTACAGAAGTAAAAATTTACCTATAGGTAACTTAGAATTATAGTATTAACTAGCCGAACCCGCTACTTCGTTCGCGTACGTTGATCTAGCGATCTTATTAGTACATTAGTAGTAGGTACTTACGTAAAAATATTTGGATGGGTGGCCATTACACAAACAGAGTGAATTTGTTTTTCCACACAAAAATATATTTATTCGAGTTGAGCAACTTCACATTTTATATTTTTAGCAACATCAAACATAGGTAGTCATAGTAAGGTTGTGGAGTATATCGAACATAGCCGCAGTGTTAAGTTTGTAGGATTTTTATAGGATACATTACGAAGAGTATGTAGCTGATGTGCCTGATCTGATACTTACCTAATTATTTAATAGGTGCCACGTAATAGCCACGTGTGTTTCAAATGTCAATCTAATTGGTAATGTCGTTCTGTAGTTAATATTTGTTTCATTAGGGCCCATATTTCAACCAAATCGTACCTTTACATGAAATACATAAATATAATACTCAGTAGTAAGATAACATTTTATTCAATTTTGGAAAAACAACGGTCTGCTTTGGTCGCTGAAGCTTGGTAAACACTAAATTTAGTACAGTATTTGGATTTAAATATTATCCAAAAGAACAAAAACTGACTTCAGTTATTATCATTTCACGTCAACTAACTAACTTTTAATCAAGTAAAAAGTTCACTCGACTAGTTTAAGAAGCCATAACTACGTCGTCCAGATGAATAGATACCTACTGGTGGACAATTCATCACAAAACTTTGACTTTTTCCACCGCCATTGTCCCAGCCATAGGTACTCAAACCGGAGTGGTCTTACGCGTGACGAGTGCAAAAGACCTGACGGCATGACTTTAGTGCCTTGGAAGTTGAGTCGGCCCCTAGTGTGGGACGCAGCTTGTACGCAGGTCGATACTCTGGCACCATCACATCTTCCAGAGATACATAGTAGGGCCAGTTCAGCGACTAATTTAGCTGAGCGTCTCAAACGGCGGAAATATGCAACCCTCGGTAGTGGTTTTATATTTAAGGTTGAGACATCGTGCCTGTGGGGGCCGGAAGCTCCCCTCACCTTCAAAAGCCTTTCCGAGCGCTTAGCCGACGTAACGCGTGGTGGCGTTTATTTGACCAACGGATAAACATTGCCATTCAGCGTGGTACTGCCGCCAGCATGCTGGACACGCTTCGACTGGTAGTGGCCTTAAACATCTTACCATCCAGTTTTTGTTAATATTCAAAAACCGGCCCCCCTGTTTTCCATATAATATATGTACATTGTAAAAACGGGACCCTATTACTGAGACTTCGCTGTCCGTCCGTCCGTCCGTCCGTCTGTTACCAGACTGTATCTCAAGAACGATGATAGCTAGACAGTTGTTTTTTTGACCGATGATGTATTTATATTGCCGCTACAACAACAAATACTAAAAACAACATAAAATAAATATTTAAGGGGGGCTCCCATAGAACAAATTTGATTTTTTACCGTTTCTTGCTCGATACTAATAATGGTGACAGGTAGACGCTTTAACTGTTCACACAATATTTCGTTTTATGTTCTCTTTAAATAATTAATTAAAATTAATGATTAAGGAGACTCCCATAGACTCACTCTGGAATCTGAAATTTTGCATGAAGGTTCCTTTTAGCACGTTGACGCTCGCTAAGACGGGGTTTTGCGAAATTAAACCCCTAAGAGGGTGAAACAAGGGATGGACGGTTGTATGAAGAATCTGTAGTTTTCAAAGTTATAAGCATGAAATCCACTGAACTGAAATTTGGTACACAGATAGACTAGATCCCAAGAAAGATCACTTTTTATTACAGATAAAGGGTTGAAATGGGGGATGAAAGTTTATTTGGAAGTTCGTAATTGTTGAAAATACAACTTTGAATGGGTAACTAAACACGAAGCTACTAAATGTTTGTTCTAGCAATTTTGTAAGTTCAAACTGCACGGGGATGAAATAGGGGTTGAAAGGGGGATGCAAGCTTATATGGAAGTTCAGTTCGTTAATGTTGAAGATAAAACCGTAAAATTTTGACACTTGAAATCCATACTGTCCTACTAATTTTATAAATGTCAATATAAGGATGTTTGTTGCTCAATCACGTCGTAATCACGTATTCGGGCTGAAATTTGGAAAACAATTAGATGGTAGTCTGGATAACACATTTATGCTTTTTATCCCGGGAAAATAACGGGAACGGGAATTAAGCGGGAAAAAAACGCGGGCTGCTGCTAGCTATATTATAGATATGAAAGTAACACTATCTGTCTGTCTGTTACTCTTTGACGCCTAAAACACTGAACCGATTTTGATGATATTTTTTGATTGTATTAAAATGTTTTAATATAAACTAATTTTAGTAAATGTAAATTTGTATGGGTGTACAAATACTGCCTCGGTTACATTAATAATTATACCTATTTTGCGCGGACGAAGTCGCGGGTAAATGCTAGTAATATAGTATAATTTAAACCTCGTATCATATACTTTTGAGCAACTAATTGTTGCTTTCGGAAAATTACAGTTTCATTGAAGTGTGTCGGTAACGTTTCCTTATCAAATTTTAACAACTTGCTTTCATGCTTTAATCTGATATCAATCAACACTCGTAATCTTATCTATTTTGCATAAAAACTGTTTTATTATTCGGAGAAAGAGGCTAAAATTCTTATTTTTAATAACTTTAATACAAATTACTCTAATGCATCATATTTTATCCAAAATATCTTTTAAGTACATTGTAACGAAACCGCACCCTTGCATGCTGTTGCGGCGCGTTCCCTCAGTATTCTGAATTAGTAGGTATAATATACTTACACGGCGGACCGCAGTGTTTCCTTTGTCCTTTGTCGTCAAAATGTTTGGTGTAGGTAGATGTAGATATAGTGCGCAATAGTGCGTTCCAGAGAGGCGTGTAGAAAACCAAAACAAACCAAAAAAGGTGATACCATAACATAAACATCGTTTATCACTTAGTATTTTTATGAAATTGCCTTAAAACATTTTTCACAAATAGGATTCGACTTTATTGCGATCTTAAATACCCTATACTTAGATTTGTATTGATCAAATAATTCTATACTATCTTATTTTAAAAGTTATAGAAAGCAATGGTAGGATGATAGAAATATGATTTTAAGTACTAGCAATTTGATCTGTGTTTCTCAAACTCTCAATGTTGCATTCAAGACATTTAAATACTTATTTTCATCAAATTATTCTTATTAAGGACGCGCCTATTTTTCTAACATACCCCTCTCATGCCCATATTGTGATAATGCCCATTTCCATTATATTCAAGTATGAATTAATTTTACTCTATTTATTTTTGTCATTAATTTGGAATTTTTAATTGTAATGTAATTTGATTTTAATGTAATGTATTATTTGTTTTTGACGTGATAACGTCTTATAATTCGATGAAGCCGGCTGCACGCCCACAAAACATGACGTCATGTAGCGTTACCGCCGGTCGTTACCGTCGGTCGTTACCTCGCCGCATGTTTGTTACAGTTGTATTTCGACATAATTATTTCGACCAGTAGTTCAAGCGGGGATGTAGCTCAGTGGTAGAGCGTTCGCTTTGCATGTGAAATGCCCCGGGTTCGATCCCCGGCATCTAAAAGCTTTTTTGCATTGTTTTGATTGAAAATGACTAAATTCTACTGATTACTTTTTACATACAAATCTATTAAACAAATTTTCTTTTGAAAAATGATACCATTCCATCAGTATTTTCTTAAGACGTTGTCACGTTCTATCGTCAGTAAACCGACTTTACAGACAAACATTTTTTTATTGAAATGGGATTTTAAATTGACGTTTGTTTTTTTTTAAATTATTGACTTGTATTGGTAATATTTGAATAGCTTGAATATGACATGTAACTACTTGTTACCAATAAAAGAGTATGAGTATGACTAAAGAACTCCGAGAAAAAGGTTTCTTGTGTCGTAACGAGTTGAGAGAAAATCGCAAACCTCTAAATACGTTATAATGATTTCGAGAGCCACACCTTTACCTTTACCTTTTAAAGCTACACCTAATTTCAAAATATATCCTGGACTAAGGCACCAAGATGTAATGGTTCAGCCTACTATGAGACTAAGATCCTGGTTGAACGGCAACTAAGTGTAATGGCTGAAGGCCGTACAAAACACAAAATATAAGGCTTTAAAAAAAATGTTTGAATATAATAAATGATAGTTAAGGACCTAACTAAAGAGAAGATAATTAAAGAGTTGGCCAAGTGAACGTCTAGTGGAAAGTATAGGACTCTACGTTGTATCCGCAATACCCGAGATTCTACGAAAAGACCGGTTTACCTATATGTTCCTAAGAAATAAATAAATGACACAAAACTTATAGTTTACTAAAACGCAGTTAGAGATAATTTTGATAAATACCTAGGATGCTGAAAAGAAGGTGATAATTCTATCTACAAAGAGAGTTTATGGAGTATAGTTATTTTAATATTATAGATCAAAATCACAAAACAAGAGGTTTAGATTAATAGGTAGGTATTTGAAAATGAGAATCACCGTTTACCATAAATTCATTTTGATTAGTTTTAACTAGCCTGCCTGCCTATAAAATTAAATAGTGAACTTCTTTCTACTTCAAACGAATAGCATGTTTATGAATTTTAGTTTTGTTTATTATTATTTTCTTAAACCGCATTAGATGGACTCTACGAGGATGCCCTCGCCTCATCACTATTTAGCCATCCTAGCCGCGAGAAGAGAGACATAACTTAGCACTCTATGGATTCACCGTGCGAGAGCCAGGTGTCCATCGTGCAACAGAGAGAGAAAAACAGAAAACTGGAGTAGACCCCAAGACTTGTGACTTGGGCGTAGGCTTAAGGGATCCCTTTGTGAAGCACTTCCACACTCACCTTAACTACTCGGCAGACCTCTCATCTGTTCAGCCAAATCTGACATAATCCCGCCAGTACAGTTTTAGATACTCGTCCTAGCATAGAACGTACTGCATTTCTGGATAAACCCAGTTCTTTCAGCAGGTTATAGTGAGATTTTGCTGGTATACCTCTCACTCCTACTTTTACAGCAACTTTCTATGTAGAAATTAACTACATTGCCGTTCTTGTTAACTTGTTTAGAAGATTAAAATACTTATTTGGTTTTATAGCATTTTCTTTAGAGATTTTATGTAGTCTAAATCTACGTTAATTTGTTTAGAAGGTTATAATACTTAATATGTCGCTTCGCGTATCTTTTAGAGATTATAGTCTGAATCTACGTTAATTTGTTTAGAAGGTTGTTGAAGAACTTATTCCGTCTCATCGCGTATGTTTTAGAGATTATGAACTAAATCTATGATTGCTTCAGACAGTAATAAAATAAGTATTTTACCCTGCAAGTCCGGAAGAACAGTCTTGTGTAAAATTTTTGTTCTGTATAAGTAATCAAAAATTCGACGAGCTTTATTTTATCTAGCCCAAGGACTGACTTCGAAGCCTTGTAGCTCAAAACACTCATCCCATTAGAGCCTAAGGGCCTATTCAGTGCGACGCGTATGACCTACGCGGACGTCCGCGACGTACGGTAAAATGTATGAAACTTTACAGTGCGTTCAGAGCGACGCGGAGCTGTCCGCATCGCGGAGAGCTATCCGCGCGCGGTCGAAATCGCTCCGCGCCGCTCCTCCGCGCCGCGGATGTCCGCGGGCGGACGGTGCATTGGTTCTAATGTAGTATGTAGTTGTTCAGTGCTCGGCGGACAGTCGCGCGGAGCGGACGTAACATACTGTCGTTGTCATGGCGGCTGCGTCTAATGTGCGCATGCGCGATCCGCTGCGCACTGAACGACAAATTCATCCGCGACGGACGCAAAACCTAGTCCGCGTGCGGACGGTCCGCGTCGCACTGAATAGGGCCTTAGTATTATTAGTACTGATAACCATGTACTCGAAGTTTTTACTTTAATGTCTCTATAGGACTAAAGTATACGGTTTTATGAGTTGTCAAAAGTTTGATATAAATACATAGTGCAAAATAAAGATCCTCGCTTGAGAGTTTTTTGAAAACTGTATGTTTGTTACAGATAGCAATCTTCATGAAATCATGAAATTACGTGTATTAACCTTGTTTCTCTCGAATCCAGCGCGTCTAGTCTCGGAACTAGAGCTCCGTATCAAAAATAAACTATTATAAACAACAATAAACTTACAGTTGCGGTAACCTTTTTGAAGTGAAAACTTCTTTAGGCGCGTTATAGACAGAATTTTCGTGGGCTGTGAAATGGATTAATGATCACGTGATCATCACGCTCGGATATGATAAGAAATTTCGGGTAAACTCGGGATGTTAGAGCGAGAAAGATAATGTGGTCAACAAACGTGCCAGACCGAGAAAGATAATTGTTAGAGGAGGACATGAGACAATACATACTCTTACTCTCTCTCGCTGCTCACTACCAGTGTTGACTGACACCTTAGCGACTTTCTCGCTGAAACTGGCGAATTTTTAAACTTTTTTATCACGACATTAACTTCTAGGTACTTACCACATCAATTGAACCTGTCACGAAATGTTAAATTTGCATTTCACGTCCATTGCAAAAAAGTTATGGTTGTAATATTTTATCACAGCACTTACACTACGTAAATACACAAAATGATACCCATTTTCATAAGAAAGTGCTTACACAAATACACTATAACACAACATATTTATGCCTTTTTAGCGAAATACATAAATATGACAAACACTAAAAACTTGTGAGTCAAACGGCATTTTCGACCCGCGTAATTATTTTTTTTAAATTTATTCTTGGCCATGGATACTAATCATTCAGCCGTAAAAGTTTTAAATTAAAATTATTTAGTAGTCTTTATATAGTTAAGTATTTCTTATTTTAGTTTTCACTTCTGCCGTGCGGTTTTAAGCGCACACATTTTTTTTACCTAATTTCTCCAAGTATGCTCATCTCAAAGGTAATTATTTTCGTGGTCTCTCTATTTTTTCCTCGAAAGATCGAATCGTCTTTTCTGTGTTTTAGTTTTTCCAGTTTTGTATCACAAAATATTCAAATTAAATTAAATTAGATTAAAATATTTCTTTTTTACAACTGAAATAAATATTTGACCCAAGATTTTTTTTCCTTCCGTCAAACAAAAAAGGAACTCCAAAAAAATTCGAATATTTTATACTCAAAATTTTAAAAGAAGGTTTTGCTTTGCTTTCTGAACGAGGCTATACCCTTGGCTCGTTACAACGTGTTCCAAATTACGCTGTTTACTATCAAAAGCATGTATAGTTTTCACTCTAAAATGCCATACATTTTGTGTTATTTTGATCGAAACTTTTGTATGTGTTTCCAGAATATTACATCATAGTGTTATGATCAGTTTTTGGTAGTACGAGGACAATTCGAACGAGATTTAATTATTGTTAAAAATAAAAGGAACGTTTTCATATAAGGAAACATCTAAATTACTTTTCTAAGTCACTGGCTCTAGTGTTACATTCTTCTCCGAACTCAAATGCTTTGCCTTTCCTTTTTCTACGTGGGGAAAATAAATGTACGTATGCCCGCCATACTCTCATTATGAAATGAGAGGAGATCTCCATCTACCCTCATTTGGGCTTCAAAAATCGCAGGGTGACCAACACTACACACAACACTAACCATATCACCAGGTTTCTCCAAACTCAGTACGCTATGCACACATTTATTTATTAGAGGATTCCGCGACGCCGATAACCGTAAACTGGGTAGTTTTCGGTTATTGGCATCGTGGTCATCGCGTCGTAGTTGAAATATATACCTATGTTTTTTATTTTCCAATACTTCCCGAACCATTCTTGCCTAGTACATAACATTCGGTAGATAGAACCTTCGGGTCGTGGATCTCGATCCAATGACCAGTTTTAGTATCAATCAAATGTTCAGCAATTGCAGATTCTTGTGCCTGACGATTTTTTACAGCGGCAATGTGTTGATTGTTCCAAGTCCAGGGCCGGACCGTGACTTTGGGATACTACATAGGTGGGTCCCTATGTAGTATTACCACAGGGCCCTATTACTCAAAATATAAGAAAAAAATACGACAATAAATATTTTATTTTCATCGTCATCATCAGTCTATCCTAGTCCATTGCTGGACATAGTCCTCTTCCATGGTTCACTACTCAGCACTATCATCAGCTTTACGTCCACTGCGTCCTGTTTTCCGTATATCGTCACTCCATCTATTCTCAGGGTGTCTGTCTTATACTACGTTTGCCGATTCGCGGTCTCCGCTCAAGAACAAGTCTGCTCGAACGGTGATAGTTCTGCAACGTATATGGTTGGCCTGTTGCTACTTCAGTTTGCAAATGTGTTGAGCTATGATGGTAACCATGGTACTCTGGCGAATCACTTCGTTCCGAATTCGATCTCTTAGAGAAACTCCAAGCATAGCTCGTTCCGTAGCTCTCTGTGCAACTTTAAACTCGTGGACCACCTTAACTCTGTCTCCACGTTTCGGCACCGTAGGTCGTGACAGATAGGACGTGTTGATGACAGGACTGATCGAAAACTTTTGTCTTTAGATATTGTGGGATAGAAGACGAAAAGACACGCATTTGCCTCATTTTCGAAATTGTGTGTCCCTAGCTTCTGCCCTAGGTACACATACTTCTGAATAATTTCTAGAGTGACGCCATTATAGCAACCGGTCCCGGAATTACGCACTCGTTAACCATGATCTTGGTTTTATCTTATATCATCCGGAGACCTATACGTTGAGAAGCATCAGATAGGCTGTTCAGCATCAACTGTTAGTTCTCCAACGAAGAACTGAAGCTGCATGATAGCGTGCCCATGCGCTTGTCGCAGTCTCATGGCACAGAGGGAACTTTACGTACTTCTTCTTCGTGTCGATGACTATTATACATATTTGTATTTAAGCCTAACTTACTTGAACTATATTAGCCACCTAGTATTTAATATATTTTTCACTTCACATACTACGCTGACGCCACCGATGACCGATGATGCCGTCGGTTGGTTCGTACGGCGAGCGTTGGCTGCATCGCCGTAGACCAATCGAGAGTTCAATCTACAGATGGCCATCAGGAACCGAAATGTGGTCGTAGTGGAGGCTCTAGGCCGAAAGGAGGTGGCTTAGAAAAATTGGACTCACTTGAATTAGGGTGAAAATGTTGCCTCCCATATCTTCCTTCACTTGCCTCAAGATTATTGCGAGTGGGACTCCCGCATGAAGGGATCCTTACCACCATTAGCAAATAAACGGCGAAAACCTCTTTGGCTTTATTCCGAATTTCGTATAGGTATATATAATAGTAAGAGACTATCACAGTTTCCTCAGACAGGCTTTCATCCAGAAACTTTTTTAAAATGTTGATTTTATTTTATGATTCTAACGACGTCGATAGCGTGTTTTATTGAAGTGAAAACTTATTTAGGTGCGCCTAGACAGATTTTTCGTGGGCTGTGAATTGAATTCATTCGTCACGCTCGGGTATGATAAGAAAGCTTCGGGCAAACTCGGGACCACGGCTATTGGCCATCTAGAAATACGTCAGCCAATGGAAAATGCTGAAAGGGCGTGGACAGGCCATCATGGCATGGCCATCTAGAAACGCATCAGCCAAATGGGAAATGCTGACGCATTTCTAGATGGCGAGGCCACGCCCTCTGGTTACATTAAAACTCACTCACTAGTTCCTGTGAATGCCAATTTTTTTTACTAGTGACGGCATCTAGTTTTCTTGCCCAATCCAGTGTCTTAAACATTTGATATCTTCGAGGGCGTTAGAAAACTATTTTGGGGAAATCGCGACACCTTGCCTCACGCCTCAACGAAGATGGATATGTTTCGTCTGCTGGTTTTGGACTTGTACTGTCATCGTTGCGGCTTCTTACACACATCTCAGCACCACGAAATATCACCAGTCGACTTGACACCGTTGTAAGGACTCCAGAACAGCCCAGATATCGACTATTTGGTCTACTGTACAATCTGCCACACTGCTTATTGCCCGGCACTATGGTACCCGCTTCGAAATCCAGCCTGTTGCAGGGGTTGGAACTCCTCGAGTCTCCGCACCAGACGATTCGTGATAACCCTTGAATACAGTTTACAGACATGATTTAACAAAAATATCGGCTGATAGTTCTTCAACATAGTTTTTTCGCCTTTTTTGAAGAACAAAATGACCACGCTTTCATGCCATGGCTTCAGAGTTCTCCCGGTAAATAGGACGGTAATAAACAAAGCTTGTAGCTCTATTATCAGTGGTGTTTCACCGGTTTTTACGAGTGCGGTTGTAATACCATCGTCTCTCGCGCCTTTTCCATTTTTGAGCTGTCTAAGGGCTAGCACGATTTAATCTAGACTTACGTCATCCAGGTGTTCCTCATCAGTGGATCAGAATAGCCCTATTGTCTGATTTTTCCAGTGAGAGATGAGGACCGTGTGATGTGTAGGTACAACAGCCTGTAGAAGATTTCCAATTCTGAGAAGGATCCCGGTTTGGAAGCTACGACATTCCTCGTCGATGTAGTTATCTTCGTCAGATGGTTTGACAAATACTTTCGACCCCTGATTTTACTCAATTGACTGTTCAACCAAAAGGGTATTAGCGGATCGGAGGTCGCGTCGTACAAGCTTCGTAATTTTCTTATTGAGCATTGCTCGTTCTGACGAAGACAATGAGAGTTCGTCCGTCGTTCCTCCATTAGCCCTAACGTTTTTTCGATTTCCCACTCATCTGCCGCAATCCGCAAAACTTATTGCCCTCATTTCTTAGGACCTCAACTACCACTCGGTCACGTTTCTGGTCGACATCGTCGTAGTAGCCTATGTGATATTTCAGAATTAACCATCAGTGTTTTAAATGTCAAACCAATACGTAAAAACCCGATATCCGTAGTAAAAACCATCTAGTCTAATTTACACTTCAACATAAGTATATTTCAGTTTTATTTCACGATATAACAATTTTATTGCCATCTATGGGTATATTAACAGGATATGAAACAGAAAAGAAGACGTATATTTTTTGTAGTAGGTACTCAAAAAATGTTTACGATTTCTGTTCCAACGTTAAACGGATTCTTCATCAACTAAGTTAATTAAGCGCAGAGTTGGCAGAGCTGCAAACGATCTGTTTAATTTAGTAAAATTATGGATTTTCCGCAAAATCGTCTATTTTTTGCTTTGACGTGGCTTAGCTGGGGCTGGGGGCCCCTTGAATCCGTGGGCCCTGGGCCTGAGCCCAAAAAGCCTTATGGTAGATCCGGCCCTGTCCAAGTCCCAGCAGTGGGAACATTTATTTGGGTGTTTATGATATGCATACATATAAATATATTTAGCCTTGTTATGCGACGAAAATTTAAAAGGGAAAGCAATTAAAGGTACCTACTACAAACTACCTTGTAAAACAATGGTTGAGAAATGCTGGTCTGTCATATTGAGAGTGACATTGATTTGTTTACCTTTTATTCACGTAGATTTGGAATGAGGTATAGTAGAGTTCATCCAGAGATTAATCCAATTTGGTATATTTAAAGTCGGCGTCAATTTTTAATACAATGCTAGCATTGTATTAAGGAACTAGCGGCCCGTTCCGGCTTCGCTCGGACATAACCTAGACACTGTTTGCAGCGCCATCTGCCGGGCTTATTTGCGAATTTAAACCATCTTCGAATCAAACTCAAAAAAAACATTCAAATCGGTCCCGTCGTTTAGGAGTTCACTGTCAAATGATTAAATTACTAAAATGGCTATAAAAAAATAGGGGTTGGTGATAAAAAGATAAAAATTTAGGGTTGTATGTATTTTTTAACGCCACATTATAAAAAAATAAAAACAAAAAAAATTGACCAAAAATTAAAAAAAAAACTGTTTGGGGTGAACAACCCCTAATACTCTGGGGTATGAAAAATAGCTAGTAGCCGATTCTTAGACCTACTGAATATGCATATAAAATTTGGTAAAAATCAGTAAAGCCGTTTCGGAGGAGTAAGGAAACAAACACTGTGACACGAGAATTTTATATATAAGATAGGATAGGTCGGAAATTTAAAAAAATATCAGTTTTTTCATTACCGATTTCGGATTTCTTAGAGGTAAGTAAATAATTTATTACTGCTGTAAATGTGGATGGCTATTCGATTTCAACTTAACTTGGCTAAATACCTTTTATTCATGTCATGATGCCGCTATAAACGATTGTTTAATTGATACGCGTGACGTCACCGCTTTATCAAGCAATAGCGTAAGTAAACAATTTAGTATTATACACATTTTTATCACAAATTCTCTATTTAATCAAGAATTATACGTAAATATAACAATAGAAATCAAAAAAATGTTTTCTGAGCAGATAACTAGCAGAAATTTGACAAAAATTGATTCGATAAATCACAATCACAAAATCTTATTTACCTACCCATGAAAAGTGTATTGATTCGGATTATTTCGTCTCGTAACATCACATTCACGCACAAAACATGCTACGATAATTTAAAAATTGCATGTACTTAAAGCCGGATCACACAGAGGCGATCCGATAGCGATAGCGATCCGAGACGGGATTTTTTGTACCTAAGGTTCGAATTTGTATGCAACCGGACACATAGCAAGCGGGCGCGATCCCATACTCGGATACGATCCAGATCGCTATCGAATCGCTATCGGATCGCCTCTGTGTGACTCGGGTTTTAATCAGCTGCAATCGAAGGATTAGTATAAAAATACACAATTTTCCCCACGACGAAAACAGATTGGAACGCTATCCTTTATCGTTATCGTTACTTCATTCGCTTTCTCTTTTTCTCTCGGGCATTTTCAACTTGGGGATGTTTTCTCGCTCCCTCGCTTTGTTGATCTTTTTGCGTAGCAAAAAAATTGAAATCTGTGGTGCATACTTATATTGAAGTCACTGACTGTAAGTAGCAATATGAAACTTAACTATGGGCCTCATAACAAAGCTCAAAGTCACACAGCGAGCTATGGAGAGAGCTATGCTCGGAGTCTCTTTGCGCGACAGAATCCGTAATGAGGATATTCGCAAAAGAACGAAAGTGGCCGACATAGCTCAAAGAGTAAGCAAGCTGAAGTGGCAATGGGCAGGCCACATCGCTCGCAGAACTGACAACCGATGGGGAAGAAAGGTTCTCGAGTGGCGACCACGAACCGGAAGACGCAGTGTTGGACAGCCTCCCACTAGATGGATAGATGACCTCACAAAGGTCGCTGGAAACCACTGGTTGCAGGTTGCGCAGGACCATTCGTTGTGGAAATCTAGGGGGGGAGGCCTATGTTCAGCAGTGGACGTCTTGCGGCTGATGATGATGATGATGACTCACCGGTACTGTAAGGCTCATAACATTCCATAGGTATTCCCGTATGAAATCACGGGAAACTCTGCTGACAACGCGCAACGGTGGATGTAATGTGACTTGTTTTGCACTCGGACACACACGCACGTTTCAACCACACTATCACGAAATAATTACGCTGTTTTTATATTTTAACAAAAAAGTGCGTTACGAAATTATTGAAAGGACGTCTCGCCGCAGTAAATGCCAGCCGGAACTAAAAGCGAATCCTTATCAGTTGGCTATCCTTGCATGCTCAATGCAGTTTTTAGCTGTAGATATTATGCATTTAATCTACGTTGCTCATAGGCAACGACAATCTTGTGCGAAAAAGACTTCAAAGTCTTGAACGTCGCCGAAAAATTGCTAGCCTATCGGTTTTTTATCAGGGTAGCGATTCTGAAACCATTCGGTTGCATCCGACACGGAATCTCATCTCTCGGTCTTTGTCTTATCTGTTTAGCATGACAAAGACCGAGAGATGAGATTCCGTGTCGGATGCAACCGAATGGTTTCAGAATCGCTACCCAGATATACTAGGGAGAGTGTGCAACTGATTTGCATGATCTGGGTAGCGATTCTGAAACCATTCGGTTGCATCCGACACGGAATCTCATCTCTCGGTCTTTGTCATGCTAAACAGATAAGACAAAGACCGAGAGATGAGATTCCGTGTCGGATGCAACCGAATGGTTTCAGAATCGCTACCCTGATACCACCTTGTCCTTTTTACCCGACTGCGCGACGCAAAGGAGTGGTATGTGTTTAACAGTCTATGTATGTATGTTCCTTTGAGGCACTATACAGACCAAACGCCTGAGCCGATTTTTATGATTCACACGTCAATCGATTCCTCTTAATCTGGCGAGTGACACTAAAGACATGACATTAGTGTAAGTCCAATATGGCGGCTTCAGGACGCCATATTGTCCAAATTAAAAAAATGAAAATCACCAAAATATGTCAAGAGGGGTATCGTTGAATAGGTATTTCAAAATAATATTTAGCTTTCTCTCAATGTTTTTCGATTCGACTGACCGTTTAGGATGTATATCGATTTAAAGTTGAACAACCATTCTCACATTTATAGGTTTTTAGGTAGCAGAAAACTTCGTATAACTAACTGTGCGTGTGAATGTGGATGGACATTATATACTAATGTATCTAGTAGGCATCGATATAAATCAATAGGTGTGCCCTGAGCACCTTGAAATTGGTAATAAAATGCGGCTCTGTATTTATCGTAAGTGGTTTACAAACAACCAATCTACTTGACCCCTATAATCGCTAGCGGCGAGATTTGCTGTGGTTCTACTTATTTTGGTTGTTGACACCGAATAATGATAGGTAAAAACGTCCGGCGTCCACCGCGTCCTGCAACCGACTAGAACGGAAAGAGTGAGCTCACTCTTCCCAACGTTGACTTGATTGCGTGCGCCGTGAAGTTTGGGATGGGGCCCATCTTGCGTTCTACGATCTATGCTAGTAGGTATATTGGACTACTTTTTTTTCGTACGTACAGGAAATGTATTTACGCATACCCTACTGCCCCGCCCGGGAGACACAGCCGCGTTATGTTGCACTCTATATCATGTATGGATATGGTGCCCCTATCTACTAATAAACCTCTATGGGGTTTCAACTCTGCCGCTGATAGTGGGAACACGGAACCGCTCTCGGATTGCTCCGCCTCGGTCGTCCATCTCCAACTTCAAACGATTTAGTAGGTACTCAACGTCAATCGAAAACCTATACTAACACAAAACTATAAATATGAATTACATGCAGTAGAAAATCCTACATATTATATCAGTAGAAACGAAGACATTTGGTCAACAACCAAAAGATGCATATTATTATGGTGAGCATATTAACATTCACAACATTGTTCATAACTAAAAAGTATTAAAAAAAATATATAATTTAAAAACTCAAAAACCCGACTGCGAAAAAAGTGAACCAAACTACGTTCTCGCATACTAAAAAAACTGAAAAGAATAAAACAAGCATTTAGATTTCTGGTGGTCTAGAATTCTATAATATGTTATTGAATTAATACTATTGAAATATATACAATATTTTCTAATAAAAGAACATTACAACTGAACAGTCGGGATCCATTGAACAATTACATTGTATGTCGAATAATATTGTCGTATCCATTGAACAATTAGATTGTATGTCGAATAATAATGGATTCTTCAGTTGTAATGTTCTTTTATTAGAAAATATTGTATATATTTCAATAGTATTAATTCAATAACATATTATAGAATTCTAGACCACCAGAAATATAAATGCTTGTTTTATTCTTTTCAGTTTTTTTTAGTATGCGAGAACGTAGTTTGGTTCACTTTTATCGCAGTCGGGTTTTTGAGTTTTTAAATTATATATTTTTTTCTATCGGAATGCTCGTAGCTCGAAAAAGCGACATCGTTTCATGGTTGATGTTCCAAAGACACGAACGAAGAGATTTGAATCTACTTTTGTGATAAGAACGTCTAGGCTGTGGAATACGTTGTCTGAGTGGGTTTTTCCCGATGGTTACAATCTTTATGTCTTCAAATCGAGAGTGAATCGGTTTTTTCTAGGTAAACACTCCATCGTAGACCGCATCGTCGCTTAACATCAGGCGAGATGGCGGTCAACTGTTACCAACCTACAGAAGTTACAAAAAAAAAACGCAAAATTTTTAATCAGAGGCGCATTGTACATTTATTTTTACACTTGAAATTTTAAAATGATTGACGAGCAATTGTTAGAGGAACTGTATAATTTGGAGGTAATAAAGGCAAAATTTAGTTTTATTCCCGAAATATGTGCAAATTACCTATGACTCGCTAGTAACCAACAAGAGTTTACAATAATAACGCAAAATATGCGAAGTATACGGGCTAACTTTAAGTACCTCCTAATGTATTTATCTAGGCTTAAGTTCCTTCCTAGCCTAATCATTCTTACAGAGTGTTGGACTGATAGTGCATTCAGTGGAATTCACTTGGATAATTATTACATGTGTAATTTTTTCGGAGAGGTCACTATACCAAAACGATGGTATCGTAGTTTACTCTAAAATAGGCCTAGAGGTAAAGGGTAAAGGTAACTGAGCCACTTTTCATGGATGCAAATTGTTTGGTAATCGACATAGGGGAGGAGTATTCAGTGGTGGCTATTTATAGGTCGCCTTCCAAGTATAATATCACAGATTTTATTAGTTCACTGGACCCAGTTATGGCCTCACTTACTGGAAATACAGCTGTAATTGAACATTGATATATCTCTGGAGACTAGAGATGCCCGTGCTTCGGAGTATCTTGAAGTGTTATCGAGCAATGGTTATTTACCGAGTCACCAGTGTCCAACTCATTACAATAGCTGGATAGACCACGCATTTGTCAAATTCTCTTTTCCATAGTCCGCTGTTGTTTGTGCATCTGGTATTAGCGATCATGACTTGGTTCTGCTTAGTTTTCACTCGAAACCTCTTAAATGTACCTATCAGAGAAAGCAAAGTTGTAACCAAATTCGATGATAATCAAATAGCCAAGGACCTAGAAAAAATAGAATGGTCTGAATTCTATAAAAATAACGATGTCAATTCAGCCACAAGACAGTTGGAAGCAGTGATAAAATCTGCTGTGGAGCAACACAAAACTATGAACCCAATATGTATTTCTAAATACATAAGAAAAGATTGGATAACACCTGGACTTCTCAAATGCATGCGGAAAAGAGACTTTTTATTTAGAATCAGTAGAAAAAATCAAAACGACATTAAAGCTGCAACTAAATATAAAGCCTATAGAAACATCTGCAACAATATATTACAAAACTTACAAAATGCTCACGAGCGAAACTAAATTGAAAATTACAATGGAGAAAGCAAAAAGCTCTGGGATACTTTGAAGAATATGTGTAATCTTAAACCAGAAAAAGCAAATAATACCAATCTACTATAAAGACAGGCGAAAGTCCAAGCGATGCTCTAAACAACGCAAATCGATTCTTTGCCACTATTCGCGAATCACTTGCAAATAATATATTAGAAAAGTACTTACTGTTTATTTAATATCATTGGTATAATACAACAAATTTCAAATCCAAGATGGCCGCCATTCAAAATATTTTAAAAAGGAGGTTATAATCGGAGGTAAGGTGTATAAAAAATATTACAAACTAGCGGCCCGTCCCGGCTTCGCACGGGGTTAATATTTTTTGTTAAGTAGGTATGCTAAATGAAACGTACATGACCAAATTTTTCCAATTATCAAAATTAGAAACCAAAACTTTAAAGAGTAAAAACATTAAACTGGCTGGCCTGGTGGCTTAGTTGGTTGAGGGCCGTTTTGTAAAGCGGCGGTTTAACGATCAGCCGGATTGAATACGGCTGATTAAAAAACCGCCGGAATGAATTCGACGCCATACGTCATTCAACACGGCTAGCCGTTAAGTAATAAAGCGAGAGATTACCCGCCTCTTTCACAATTTTTAGTTCCGATTCTTAACACTCATGGCACTGCCTGACATAACAACAACTATGGCATTGAATAGGTACTGCAAGTGTGTTGCTAAATTGCTAAAGTGACAGTGGATTCTGGAGTTTGGAGGGATTGTACACAATATTATTGGAGTGTCACTTGTCACCCTGGGTGTTACTTGGAAACTATTTCGTTTCCATCGTCCACCTTGTTAAGACTAAATCGGACCGGGTTGGTTACATGAGACCCAGATCCGACTCGGAGCACACCGACTCCATATAGTCTTGGCGCTACTACCTCTGGAGTGTATTAAAAAAATGCGGGAGCCAGAAGCTCAAGGGAGGTCCTGAGTGGAGCAAGCCATGCAAGTAGCCGTAGTGTATCGCAGGCCGAGTATGGAGAAGCGACACTCAGGGCTGACCGCAGAGCTTCTGGCGGGAGCCCACCCGGAGTCAAATCTGGATGATAGACCCTTGTCTATGGAAGTGCACCATGTTTCTTAGGTGTACCGTCACCGATATCAATTTATGGGCTTTCAAACTTTATGAGAGAGGTAAAATGTTGTAAAAAAATATTAAGGAATACCGTAAGTAATCGGTCAGTTTTTTCGGATGAATGAAATTAATTTTGATTTTGTTTATTTAAATTATGTTTTTTTAAATTTGGTCACCCTATAATATAAGCAGTAATACAATACGGCTGAACGTGGGCCGCCTTATTGAAGAACGTATCGCAATGACAATGCGGCTAATCGTTGAACCGCCGCATTACAAAAAGGCACTATTTTTCAAAACGGCTAGCTGTAATGTAATACGGCGGAAACAAAATAATAATATTACTATAAATCGTAGAACCTAAGATAGGCCCTACCAAACTTCAGGGCGCACGCAATCATGTCAACGTTGGGAAGAGTGAGCTCACTCTTTCCGTTCTAGTCGGTTGCAGGACGCGGTGGACGCCGGACGTTTTTACCTATCATTATTCGTTGTCAATAACCAAAATAAGTAGCACCACAGCAAATCTCGCCGCTAGCGATTGTACGGGTCAAGTAGATTGGTTTTATGTAAACCAGATACGATACACACAGAGACGCAGTTTATTACCGATGTCAAGGTGCTCTGGGCACATCTATTGATTTATATCGATGAATATTACCACAAACAACTCTCAACCTCAACGGTAACCGGGAAATTGAAGCTTCTCTCAAAGAGATTTCCCATTGGCTATAATTTTGTAACAAACCCCCGTCTCGGCATGCGGCTTGGTAAGTTTCTTTTACACGATTTTAAAGTCTTGGAACCATGTACCAACGTGGTACATGATAAAAAAGTATTCTGAGATAACAACACTCTGACTGGGAAGGATGAACGCTGTACACTCTTCCTAATTCTACATCTACCATAGATCGTAGAACCCAAGATTGGCCTTCCCAAACTTCAGAGCGCACGTAATCATGTCAAAGTTGGGAAGAGTGAGCTCACTCTTTCCGTTCTAGTCGGTTGCAGGACGCGGTGGACGCCGGACGTTTTTACCTATCATTATTCGTTGTCAACAACCAAAATAAGTAGAACCACAGCAAATCTCGCCGCTAGCGATTATAGGGGTCAAGTAGATTGGTTGTTTGTAAACCACTTACGATACACACAGAGACGCAATTTATTACCAATTTCAAGGTTCTCAGGGCACATCCATTGATTTAGTATCGCTGGCATTGTACTGCCACGTTGCGCCGCGCCGCGCTACAGTCGGCGCGCCACGCCGGCCCGTCGCGTCGTTTATTATTATTTCGACAGGATGGAATTTTTTAACTTCGTAATATCTTTTGAATGCAATGTCCGATTTCAATAATTCAAAAAGGAATCAGTAGGTATTAAAGCAATCTTGAATACGAAATAGTTTATTTGGATAAGAATTAATACAAATGTATGGATAACATGGTCTGAATTTGATCGGCATTTTTATCTTCTTTTAAAATATAAAAAAACAGTTGTAGCGACGTAATTACAGTAGTTAGACATATGGTCTCGCGAGGTTTTTTGTAGATTTTAATACGTTTTATAATATTGTAGAACATTGTTTTGTTGTATCATTGGTACTTTCCGCAGCGTATGCGATGAAAGCCATTTTATGGCTGTTTTTTTTATACCTTGCGTTGGTTTTAGTAAAGAAATGAAAGTAATTCTAATTTTTTCTCGTAATAAAAGTAGCCTATGTTACTCAGTGATAATGTAGCTCTCTTTTGGTAAAAGAATTTTTGAAATCGGTTCAGTAGTTTTTGAGTTTATTACATACATACAAAAATACAAAAATACAAAAATACAAATCTTTCCTCTTTATAATATTAGTATAGATAATCCCCTATAGTAAATGGAAATACAAAATCGCAACTTCCTAAATCAATTGCTCGTCAATGTTTATCGTGTCCACGTGTATGGCAAAAAAAAACCCAATAAAAATGTCATTCCTGCCACCACTTCTAATAATCCTGCCTATGCCTCCGACTTCAAATCCGACTCCAATAAATCAAATTTTAAAACTCCGATTCCGCCTTCGGTTCCGGCAAAATGACCTCCGTTACATCCCTGTTGTTTACAGTGTCACAGATTACTTCGAAGTTAGTATGTACCGAACTTATTATTACCGTTATTATTTAATTTCTATGTAATTTCCAATCCACCTGACCAATAATTTTGATGGAACTATATAAAAAATATGTTCTTTCTAACAAAAAAAAATGTTTGTCTGCAAAGTCGGTTTACTGACGATAGAACGTGACAACGTCTTAAGAAAATACTGATGGAATGGTAGCATTTTTCAAAAGAAAATTTTAATTTCATTTGTTTAATAGATTTGTATGTAAAAAGTAATCAGTAAAATTTAGTCATTTTCAATCAAAACAATGCAAAAAAGCTTTTAGATGCCGGGGATCGAACCCGGGGCATTTCACATGCAAAGCGAACGCTCTACCACTGAGCTACATCCCCGCTTGAACTATTGGTCGAAATAATTAATACAACTGTAACAAACATGCGGCGAGGAAACGACCGACGGTAACGACCGACGGTAACGGTACATGACGTCATGTTTTGTGGGCGTGCAGCCGGCTTCATCGAATTATAAGACGTTATCACGTCAATAAGAATTAACGAAATTGAACAACGCAAACATGAGTTACAACCAAATACACATTCTGACTTTCACCCCTTTCTGCAAGAAAACCGCGTAGAATTTGGGGATTAAAAGTAGACAACTACCATCTACTTAGTATGATCTTAAATCATGTCAAGTTTCATTTGAATTGAATCAGTAGTGACAACTTCTTATAATTCGATGAAGCCGGCTGCACGCACGAAAAACATGACGTCATGTACCGTTACCGCGTTACCGTCGGTCGTTACCGTCGGTCGTTACCTCGCCGCATGTTTGTTACAGTTGTATTAATTATTTCGATCAGTAGTTCAAGCGGGGATGTAGCTCAGTGGTAGAGCGTTCGCTTTGCATGTGAAATGCCCCGGGTTCGATCCCCGGCATCTAAAAGCTTTTTTGCATTGTTTTGATTGAAAATGACTAAATTCTACTGAATACTTTTTACATACAAATCTATTAAACAAATGAAATTAAAATTTTCTTTTGAAAAATGCTACCATTCCATCAGTATTTTCTTAAGACGTTGTCACGCTCTATCGTCAGTAAACCGACTTTACAGACAAACATTGTTTTTCCAAAATATCTTCAATGTACGACCCGCTACACTTTTATATAATATATATGAGACTATAAACTATCTGTGTTTCAAATTTCAACCAAATCAAACCTTTACATAATATACTTACATATATTATAATTCTTAGTAGTAAGATAACATTTTATTCAATTTTAGAAAAACAACGGTCTGCTTTGGTCGTCGAAGCTTGTTGAACACTAAATTTAGTACAGTAGGTATTCGAATTGAAATAATATCCGAAAGAACAAAAACCGACTTCAATTATTATCATTTCACGTCAACTAACTTCTAGTCAAGTAAAAAGTTCACTCGACTAATTATTTAAGAAGCTATGACTACATCGTCCTGATAAATATTTGGCTTTTTCCAGCGCCAATGTCCCAGCCATACTCAAACCGAAATATGCAACCCTCGGTAGTGGTTTTATATTTAAGCCTATTGGGGTTGAGACATCGTGCCTGTGAAGGCCGGGAGCTCACCTCATCTTCAAAAGCCTTTCCAAGCGCTTGGCCGATGCAACGCGTGACCAAAATGCTGGCGTTTATTTGGCCCAACGCATAAACATTGCTATTCAGCGTGGTACTGCCGCCAGCATGCTGGGCACGCTTCTGGCTGGTAGTGGGCTTGAACATCTTGTCATCCAGTTTTTGTTAATATTCAAAAAACCGCCTCCCTGTTTTCCATGTAATATAATTATGTACTTACAATCTTACATGTTAAAAACGGGACCCTATTACTGAGATTTTGCTGTTCGTCCGTTCGTCCGTCCGTCTGTCACCAGACTATATCTCAAGAACGGTGATAGCTAGACAGTTGTAATTTGCACAGATGATGTATTTATATTGCCGCTACAACAACAAATACTACATTACACATTTTTTAATAAATATCAGATCGTGTTTCGTACCATGAGCTGCCATCTGTAGTTAATGTGGAAAAACATTAGAAAGGTATTGTAATATTATTACCTGACGATAGATGACGGATGGCGGATTTAAGCGCGGTGTGTGTACCAGGGATGAGCTTCGACTCCGATAAGTCGGAACTTCCGATTACTATTACACCTTCGGCTCCGACTTCCGACTTCGGCTCCGAAACTTTTAAAACGGAGGTTTTAATCGGAGGTAAGGTGTATAAATATGACAGATACTCCCTTATCATCATCATCATCATCAGCCGCAAGACGTCCACTGCTGAACATAGGCCTCCCCCCTAGGTTTCCACAACGAACGGTCCTGCGCAACCTGTAACCAGCGGTTTCCAGCGACCTTTGTGAGGTCATCTGTCCATCTAGTGGGAGGCCGTCCAACACTGCGTCTTCCGGTTCGTGGTCGCCACTCGAGAACCTTTCTTCCCCATTGGTTGTCAGTTCTGCGAGCGATGTGCCCTGCCCATTGCCACTTCAGCTTAGCTATTCTTCGAGCTATGTCGGCTACTTTCGTTCTTTTGCGAATATCCTCATTACGGATTCTGTCGCGCAAAGAGACTCCGAGCATACCTCGCTCCATAGCTCGCTGTGTGACTTTGAGCTTTGTTATGAGGCCTACAGTTAAGGGCCACGTCTCAGTTCCATAAGTCATCACTGGCAACACGCACTGATTGAAGACTTTCGTCTTCAAGCATTGGGGTATTTTGGACTCTAAGATGTACCGTAGTTTCCCGAACGCTGCCCATCCGAGTTGGATCCTTCGCTGGACCTCTTTGTCGAAGTTGGGTCTACCTAATTGGATCTTTTGACCCAGGTAGACGTATTCGTCTACAACTTCGAGTGTGGTATTCCCAACAATAACCGGTACAGGTGAGACATGAACATTTGACATGACCTTCGTCTTGTCCATATTCATCCTCAAACCTACCTGTTGGGATACTCTACTGAGGTCCCTGAGCATAGCACCGAGGTCCTCCATCGACTCCGCCACAATGACTATATCATCGGCAAACCGAAGGTGAGTGATGCATTCGCCATTGATATTGATATTGATCGTCAGTTCCAGTCCAGTAGCTTGAAAACATCTTCCAGCGCGGCAGTGAACAGTTTCGGAGATATAACATCTCTCTGTCTCACGCCTTTCTGTAGCCGGATATGTTTTGTGCACTGGTCCTGTAATCGGACAGACATTGTGGCTTTGCTGTAAATACACCTCAACACTTCGATATAGCGATAGTCCATGCGGCATCGCTGGAGAGACTGAAGCACTGCCCAGGTCTCGATGGAATCGAAGGCTTTCTCATAGTCCACATACGCTATTATACATAGTGGCCGATTATACCTCTCGGTTTTCTGTATAATCTGCCGAAGCGTATGGATGTGGTCTACGGTACTATAGCCTTTTCGGAAACCGGCTTGTTCGGGTGGCTGGAAGTCGTCAAACCTGCGTGCGAGACGATTCGTGATTAACAGGTGTTGTCACCTTTTTTGAAGAAGAGCACCACCACACTTCTGCTCCACGCTTCTGGCGTATTACCGTCAAGTATGACGGAGTCGAACAGCTTCTGGAGGACTTTAAGTACCTACCTCAGAAGCTCAGTCGTAATTCCGTCGTCGCTAGGTGCCTTGTTGTTCTTTAGTTGTTTGAGGGCCATCCTAATCTCATACAGGCTGACTTCCGGGATGTCTTCGGTAAAGTGTCGGGTCAGCTTGGCTCTGGGGACTTTTGCCATGCTAACGACAGGTTGTGCTTGCGTAGAGGTGTATAACTGTTTATAGAACCTCTCAATCTCCTCCAAAATCTCGGGCTTCGACGAGACGACGTTACCACTGTCGGTCTTCAGTTTGGTCAATTGACTTTGCCCAAGAAACAGATTTCTTGCGAACACTTTCGAGCCTTTGTTCCGCTTGATCGCTTCTTCAATACACGAAGTATTGAAGCAGCGTATGTCGCGTCGCACACAAGTAGATATCTGTCTATTGAGCCGTCTGTATACCGTCATGTCGACCGAAGACTGCAATCGCATATCTCGCCTAACCGCCATGAGATTTAGAGTATGATCGGAGAGCTTTTGGGTTCTATTCTGGCGTCGGCTCTTATAAAATTTCCTGCCAACTGCTTGAACAGTTTCCACCAGCCTGTTGTTTATTTCGTCCGCCGTAACGCATTCACCTAAGGCTTCGAAGCGATTTTGAAGTTCGAGTTGAAAGTTATCGGGATCTTCGATTTGAGCATAATTTGGTCGGAGCGTGGACTTCATAAGACGTGATCTTTCGAACTTAATGTTTAGATTCAGCGTGCCTCTTACAATACGGTGATCGCTGCCGGTCTTAACCCTACTGATCACAGCGACATCGCTGAATATTTGCCGTTTAGTCGTCATAATGAAGTCGATCTCATTTTTTGTGGAACCATCTGGGCTAATCCAGTTCCATTTTCGTTGTGGCTGTTCAGTTTTCATTGTGCCATTGGTGCTTTCCAGCACAGGAGTTATACCAAAGCACCTGCTACAATCACTTAAAGTAATAAATATCTCAGAGAATACCTATTTGACCATGCAAAAAGCTGCGATCCTTAATACATGCCGCATTGTCCGGAAAGAAGACATAAATAACAGATCGTTACCAGAACATGAACTTCACTTGGCCTAGGCCCGTGATTTCATATTCCTACCGAAGTATCTTAAATACTTTGAGATTAAAAAAGATGTAAATAATAATAAATGATAATAATAATAATAAATGTAATATTATATTATAAATATGTGGTTTTCGATATTCTACATGTAATTAAAAACTATCATAAGATTAACACTAAGCATTTTGTGATTATTGTAGACATCCCTATTGCTAGAAATTGAGATTCTAATAGCATGTAAGACAAGTTGTATTAGTTTTTGCCGCAATAATTTTATTTTTTTATATCACTCATTTATTGATCATCTTAATTTTAAAGTTTTTTACAATATATATATAAAATAAACATTATAAAAAACTTAAAAACTAGGGTGCCGCCAGCAGCGGGGCAGGGCCCAAGATACCGGTGGTTAGGGCTGCAGAGAGAGGAACCTCCTGACGATGCGCGCTGTGTCTAGGATGACTGCCTTCTGTATCTGACCCTTGATCCAACCGTCTAGCGAAAGCCTCTTGAGATGTTGGTCGAGGCTTTTCGCTATAAGGCCGTTTGCCGACACGACTATTGGGACTATGATCGTCGAATCAACATCCCACATGGCGGTAACCTCATGAGCCAAGTCAAGGTACTTGCTAAGCTTGTCCTTCTCGGCTTTCACGAGGTTCTCGTCATGTGGTACGGTGATATCGATGATCACAGCCCGGCGCTGAGACCGGTCTACCAGCACGATATCAGGCTTATTGGCGACAATAGTCCTGTCCGTGATGATAGAGCGGTCCCAGTAGAGCAACGCACGACCATTCTCGAGAACTGGCAGAGGTGCGTACTTATAGTACGGCACCTCGGACTCGACAAGGCAGTATCGAAGAGCAAGTTGCTGGTGGATGATCCTGGCTACTAGGTTATGTCTGTCCAAGTACTCGCCGTTAGCAAGATGCGAACAACCGGAAATAACATGACGAAGTGATTCGCCTGGACGGCGGCATGCCCGACAAATGTCGACCGTACCGTCCTTCATTATGTATTTCCGGTAATTGTTCGTCTTGATAACTTCGTCTGCAATTGCACAGGCAAAACCCTCGGTTTCTCCGAAGAGGTCCCCGAAGCGCAGCCAGTTCACCGACGCGAGTAGATTCACATCAGGTCCCGTCAGGGCCCGATAGAATCGCCCGTGTAGCTCCTTCCTCTTCCATACCTCCTTGCGATCATCAGTGCTGAGCACCGATGGTTTGCGCCAGTTCTCGTTTGCCAATGAAAGAGGCGTGAAGCTCCTGTCAACTGCCACAACATCGCGATGCATCCCGGACTCACTGTTGCGGAAATAATCCCTGAGACTGCATACCTCGCGATTGTGAAGGTTCTTGGCATTTAAAAAGCCTCGACCCCCCAACTTCCGCGGGATATACATCTCAATACATCCGATCTGAGAGTTATAGTCTCGGAAAGTTGTAAATTCTCTGAACTTACTACTTTCCCTCGCTGTACATGCATGACCGCACACTTGTCGACACCGAACTCCATCTTGATGGCGTTACTAAAAACCTCTGTGGTTTTTAATAGCTCCAACAAGTCTTGGCGTTTCGGTGCAAAAAGTTTGAGGTCGTCCATGTACAGCAAATGAGATATAACCTCACTTCCTCTACGAAGACGATAGCCTAACTCTGAATCTTTCAGCAGAGTGCTGAGAGGATTCAGACTTAGGCACCACCATAGGGAACTCAGACTGTCTCCCTGAAATATTCCCCTTTCAACTTTCAATCTTAATCAAGTCCTCCGAAACAAACGAGCTGTCAACGCTACCTGGTTGACGAAGGACTGTGACCCACTGTCCCATGCATTTGCGTAGAAAAGATTTTAAGGTTGGATCTATTTTGTATAACCCTAAAACCTTTTCCAACCACGAATGGGGCATTGCATCATAGGCCTTCTTATAGTCAATCCAGGCAGTAGAGAGGGCGCCTTTGTTTCGTTTGACTTGGTGGCAAATGGTCGTGTCAATAAGGAGCAGCTCCTTAGTACCACGGGACCCAATCTTACATCCATTCTGAGAGGAGGCCAAAACGTTATTCGCGACAATATGCGTGTAAATTTTTGCTCTCAGAATGGATGTAAGCAGCTTATAGATGGTAGGTAAGCACGTAATGGGTCTGTAGTTCTTTGGTTCCGTGGTACTACCAGACTTATGGAGCAGGAAGGTGACTCCGGTGGTCAAGAAACTAGGAAGAGAACTTGTCTCGAGGGCTTCTTGGAAATGTGTTGCCAAACGGTTCATGTGAGCATCGAAACCACTTTATCCAAAAGTTGTGCAATCCGTCCGGCCCAGGACTTTTCCAGTTCTGAGCCGTCCGGATGGCACAGCTAACGTCCATAGAGTCTACCGAAACAGACTCCATGGGTTCGATATGTTCACATGCACGTTCGATAACACGCATCCAAGCTCCCTCCGTGTGCTCGACAGACACCGACCAGATGCCGCGCCAGAAGTTTTTCATAGCGTTGGCATCCGGTAGTTGCCCATCGTTCACACGTGGACTATTCTCTTCCCAGCTTCGGTACACCTTCCTTTGATCACTCTGGAAGTCGCGATTTTGTCGATATCGATTCACACGCTCTCTGTAGCGGCGAATACGGTTTGCCCACGCATAAACTTTCTGCTTCAGATAGTCAATACGTTCCGTAACATTGGCTAGATAGTGCTGGGGGCTGATACCCGTCCCAGCAAATGCCTGTGTTACGAAACGCATGACTCGGGGACGACTGTTCCCCTGACTGAAGCAGATTAGCTTTGCAATAAGAGCCCTGAATATGCTGATACGCCGTTCTATTCGTACTTGCCATGCAGGTATATTTCCAGCGGTTCGCGTTGTACGGTTAGTGTCTGGAAACTTAACGCGTGCAACGCGACACGCCGTAATAGCACCGCAGTATAGAATAGAATGGGTATCAGTCAAATCTTTGCTAGTTCCTAGGTACGGAACTAGCAAAGTATTCAAGGCTCCCTAAGGCTCCCTATCAAAGCTAAATTTCGTCTATGTGTAGGCAAACGTGGTATGCGCGGCCTAGAGTTTGGTGTGAATCTATATCGGAAGATTACGTCTTCCAGAGTGCTCCTTAGTTGCTCTGTTACCTGGTCGGATACATTACTACTCGCTGAGTCTTCCTCCTCGTTGTCTCGACCGGCGCCACAAGTGTCGCCACTGACGCTGGCACCGAGGCCAGTGTCCGGGTCGACGACGCGGCGGGCGGATCCCGGGACGAGGCAGAAGCTGGGCGAGTATGTTGTTCCTCCAGGCGTAGCCGATCAAGTGCCGAGGCATCCAGCAGTTTGCACCGCCAGATTGCTCTCACTTGATCGGACAGTCGTTGAGCGGACACGGCGACGGTCGGTTCGAGGGCCTGAAACAGAAGCAGCATCCTGGCACAGTACGCGGTCAGATGGGTTCCTTCCTCTGGAGCCCTGTAATGGGCGCGCATGCAGTTCTCATTCATTTGTTGAGTCCATCGCATGCGACGCACTACACCACCGGTAGCGGGGGCCGGGCGCGAGGCAGAATGCCTCACAGGCCCCAAGCGTGCCGGCAGCGGCGGACGGCCACGACGTCCTGATCTTGTGGGCGGCGGGGTCCGCGTCGTGTCATCGTCGCTCGTCGAGGCGCTCGTGTCGGGGGGAGTCACAAAAACTTCATCCTCTGACGAACTCGACGGCGACGGGACACGAACTGGTGACGAACGTGCGTTTGGTGGTTCCGCTCCATGTCTTCCTCTCAACCTTGTAATCATTGTATTTTATCCATTTCTTGAGTTGTTTGGCTATTATGTAAACGTTTTTGTGGATTTTTGGTTGACAGCCTATTGTCAAAATGCATGTTGGTTATTTTTATGGAAAATTAGGTTTTATACGGTTATTTTTAAATAAGTTCTGTATTGCTTCGGGTTTTCCTTGCGAGTTCTTCGTAAATAGTGGGTATAAAACTAAAATAAAAGGATAAAACTCAATAAAATTCAACTCGGTATAAAAGGAATGACTTGCAGAGACAGCGGCTTTTATTTTTGAGATTAAAAAAGATGTAAATAATAATAAATGATATTAATAATAATAAATGTAAAATTATATTATAAATATGTGGTTTTCGATATTCTACATGTAATTAAAAACTATCATAAGATTAACACTAAGCATTTATTGTAGACATCCCTATTGCTAGAAATTGAGATTCTAATAGCATGTAAGACAAGTTGTATTATTTTTTGCCGCAATAATTTTATTTTTTATTATTATTACTGATGGCAGGTGGTGGAGCAAGTCTCACAAATGTGATCAGCTGTGAATAGGACGGGGGAGGGATCAGAAAACAAAACCAAAAAATGCATGCGACGAGATTTGTAGTTGTGTTAGCTCGGAACTATAATATGTAGTGACGGGACGAGCAGGACCTCTGCCTGATGGTAAGCGACACGCCTACCCATAACTCTGGTAACATTGCCCTTAAACCGGAACACTGAGATGTTTAGAATAATTGGCAAATAATAATTGGAAGTAACCACAAGGAAGTATCACACCTTTGCGGCAAAGGTGTGTTACCTTTGCCGCAAAGGTGTGATACTTCCCTGGGTTCAAAAGCTGGTGGCTCCATGGCGATCACAAACAAGCCCGGGGCCCGAGAAATTATCCTTCGGTTGCCGCATACCCAGGCCGCGTCGGGGTCCGGGCTGGCAAATGCCACCTCGACTACTATATGGCCAGTCCGACGCTGTACTTCCCCCAGGCGGATTCTGTAAAATAGTCTTACCCTCTTACCACAACAAAAGCAATGTAAAACCTACGAAGCACTTCATAAGGTCCGGCTGCGGGTACCACTGATGCTTGCAGCGCTTGTAGTATCGCATGTCGGGGCCGCACAGGGGCTTCGGCAGGTGGTTGTAAACCACATCGTTGGTGGACGCGTAGTTCCCGCGCCCTTCGTGGCTGTCGTGACTGATTATAGAGTCAACGTTGCCCTGAAAACGCCTACTGGTTTTATAACAGCAACTTTTAAGTGACACATTCTAAATAAAGAGTAGGCACTACCAACATTTTTTTAGCAAAGCTATAGGTTTTGGTTTTTGGAGAATGATCCTCGCTGCGTAAGCGTAATGGTACGTATATGATTCCTTTTAATACGAGAATATTACTCCGCGTATAGGTACGGATTTGACGACCAACACACCTCATGGTAAGCGGTGTGGTCGAAGGTGATGAACCCTGACCTAAAATAAAACTGTTCAGTCTGATCTTGAAAAGCTGTATTTAATTAAAGCCGTTAGTTCATTTGCCATACACTTGCCACAGTGTTTAGGAAGACACTACTAGACTACTACTAGGTACTGTTCGTGACTTTGTTAGTTGGCCTGAAGTGGCTTCTAGTACTCCACTGCCTAGGTACTGAATCTTTGTCTCCGAACCTAACGTTACCGTACTCAAGAAGTACCCTTCTACATATCGTAAGACTAGCGCTAGGGCACCACTGACGGTGCGACCTCGGCTTGGGCTGCCACCGGAATGAAAATTCAAGGAACGACCTCGCATCCCAGAGTGAGGTAACTGCCCTGTGGCTTTGCCGGAAGGACTGTTCAAACGCTTACATCGCTCACTGATGTGTTAGGTAGCGGTGAATAATGTTATAATAAAGATTTAACTTACCCACCTGAGAACTGTTCAGTTTGTTCAATCTAAAGTCAGGTTGTCGCGACTCTGGTTTCAGCTTCGCGCGCTCGGCCTTGACGTCCTCGTTGCTTTGGATGAAGAGGTTACCTTCTTTTGGGCATTCTATTCTGTCCTCGACCCAATTGCCTGAGTATGGGTACAAAACACTCAATATCTTCCTTCGCCAATCATTACTGAGGATAGGTTTGTTGTATCATAGTAATACGTTGACAAACTAGTGGTACGTCTCCTGACTTCGTCCAGAATTTACTCAAAAAAATTGGCTGACATAGGGACTGAAGTGAAAACATATAGGTACCTACCTAACTTAGAATTTTACCTACCTAGGCAACGTCAAAGACCGTAGGTACCTATAAGGATTGAAGAGTAAGTAATTGTAGGCCACGTCACGCAGTATCAGAAGGTTGTTTTTTTTTATGATAGCAAAATAAATAGATAGTTACTTACAGACAAATATTTAGAACCTCTTCTTTTTGGAAATCTGTTAAAAATGTTGTGAGTTCGAAGTGGGCAAAACTGTTTTAAACATTGTACTTTCCATCTGATACTCTGTATACGGGTTATACTATAAAGTTTAATTTATGCTATACGGTTTGATCTGAAAGTACCACAACACGATGCGAAGGACGAATAGGTATGGAAATGTGCAACCAAAATATGATGGACATTTTCGCAAAACAACGCATAATTAAGTAAACACGACGTAGATATTAGGTCTCTGCAAATCATCGGCGATAGAAGTACGGAAACTACAGTACAATCATGCACAGAAGAAATTGGAAATCGAGACGGTAGGAAGCATGCAAAAATGGGTATTGCAACTCTCAACAGAAATATTACCAACTCTATCCGCGACTTTGCCAGCACACAGTAGACATTTGCAAAAAGACTAAGGAGCTCTACCTAAATTTTCAGCACAAAAATAATTGTCATCATCAACATCAACAGCCCACTAAACGTTCCCACTGCTGGGACTCGGGGCCTTCTCTCGCAAGGAGAGAGTTAAGGCCATAATCCACCACGCTGGCCCAGTGCGGGTTGGTGGATGACACATGACTTCGAAAGATTCTAGGTACATGTCGGTTTCCTCACGATGTTTTCCTTCACCGTTTTAAGTTAGCGGCATTACGCACATGACTTCGAAAAGACAGTGGTGCGTGTGGGGTTTGAACCCGGGGTCTCCGGATCGGCAGTCGCCGTTCTCCCGACTAGACCAGCCGTAACTAAAATAATTGTACCTATGTGTTATTCCAGACTATAATCTATCTAATACCCCGTTTACATTATTCCAGTCCAGCGACCGAATCCAGCGCTCGATTGCTTACTGGAATAATGTAAACCGGCACTGGAATGCACTGGCACTGGATTGATGCATTCCAGTGCCGGTTTACATTATTCCAGTAAGCAATCCAGCGCTGGATTCGGTCGCTGGACTGGAATCATGTAAACGGGGTGTAAATTCCAAATATCAAACTACAATAATTTCTCATGGATTTCATATAGCAAACTGCACATCACTAATATCACTGACTTGATGAATCTAAGACATCATCATCACCATTCTCCACTGCAACATCTATGCCTGTATATCAAGTTTTTTTTCCCTTTATATTAATCTTCAAACTCCAGGGTCTAATGGCTATACCGTTTTGATATTGACATGCATGAAGAATAAAATTCATCATAGAATAAATAGCCCACTATATGTTCTCACTGCTGGGACTCAGGGCCTTCTCTCACAAGGATAGAGTCAAGGCCATAATTCACCATGCTGGCCCAGTGTGGGTTAGTAGATGACAAATGACTTCGAAAGATTCTAGCTAGGTACATGTCAGTTCCCTCACTATGTTTTCCTTCACCGTTTTAAGTTAAGAATTCATCATCTGCCCATATATCTAAATTATTTAAGGCTTATTTTAATCGGGATGACTTGGGTGGGCACTGGTACAGAAAACTACACAAAGCACCCAAGTAAAAAGATAAAGGTGTACTTATTATTTTTTGTGTTATGCTTAAACAAAGACATAATTAAAACTATGTGATTCAAGTGTTTGAAATAGCTATATATTCTACTAACCTAAAAGGACTTTTGTGCTAAATACGGGGCCAGGACGTCTTGCTTTGACCATAGCATCGATTCTGCTGGGAGATCTTGGCCGGGTCGTTATAGTATTTTCTCCCATTATTAAAATTAAACTCTTAATTTACGGCTTTTATCCTTGGAATTACAAATAATGTAATTTACAAATCAATAATGTAAATAAAATGTTAAAATTGGCAGTACCGACAGTGACAGTAGCATATAACTGAGAATGTAAAATATGGCATAAGAAACTATAAATATTTATATAAGCAGCAAAGAGAATGTAAATTACTGCAGAAGCACTATGAATTCAATTGGGAATTCATACTTGAGGTTTTAATTGTATTTTTATGGTTATTTAAATTATAGACCTTATCACAAAGTGGAAACATTTCATCAGGACTCTTTGCAGACATATTTCATTGCACTATTTTTTGTTAGTTTTTTTCGATAACCTTTATAAACCTCTACATTGGTTAGCTACTTTTAAGCATCAGCACATGTATTTTTTAAACCATTATAAATTAAATATGGTTCCATGTACAAATAATTTGCATATATGCATGTGAAAAGCTAAATGAAACATAATATAAAACACTTGACAAGGCATAATTCAGTCATATATTAGGTACATGATAAAATTGTTTAATTAACAAATAATAATTTAAAACATTTCTTATAATTAATTTTCACTATAACTGTAACTTGAAGTTTATTATTGAAAGAATTGTATTATTCAAATTGATATTCCTGGATAAATCTGTCTGTGTTATCCTAGATTTAAAGATAATTTATTTTAAATGTAATTTTTATAAACTGACTTAACAAGGGTATGCTTGGTATTAACTATGATATTATCAAAATAAAAACACCTTAAGAAAAATATTAAACTATAAGAACTAATCTCTAGTAAAATCTAAATGTTAGAATAGTATATTTTATTATTTAAACACGAAGAACTAGTATAATGGCCACAGAAAACATTTTGTGACACAACCAACAGTTTGGTGACTTGATAAGCAGCCACTAATATTTATGGTAGATGCTTTGCTGGATTTATTAGACAGATTACACAATGTACAGTAACCTTGTAAATACCTACTACTAATCAGTCTCCATTGATAGCTCATCATTAGGACGAGGAAAGGTTTGAAGTAATGCAGACAGTTGACTTTCCATCGGCCCAGCTTGGTTTAGTATGTTCTTCAGATTCTTTTCGATGTGCAGTATATCCTGGCTGATTAGCTCCATGTTCTGAAATAAATTCATAAGTTATCACAAGCACTTTCATTACTGATACAGGTACATTAATAAATAGGGGGACGGCAAGGATCCGTATACTACAAACCTCTATCATGGACTTGTACAAATGTTTGAAATTTTTGTCACTGTACCGAATAAACCCACTAACGTTTGATTCAGAATCTGATGGAGCTACAGATGCCATCTTATCTGTGATATAACTGTAATTCAAATTGAAATTAATCTCGAACTTAACACAAACTAATTTCTTTGTAAAATTCTAAATCCCTTTTACAAATCCGATATCCGAATCCGAGTATCTCAATCAAAATAAACACAAATGTATTTTTTTATTTTAGCTCGACCGTTGATAAAATGACAATGACAAAATGAGAAAATGACATTCACGATAGAAAATAACAAAAATGTAGGTACTTATACATAAATACCAAATTTTTAAGAAAATAAAATTAGGATATGCTTAGCAATGATTCAATTATCCCAGTCTGTATGGTACCAAATTTATACCGTTATCTCAATGGTTTATTATCAAAATGGTTAAATGTCATGACAATGAAGAAAGAAAGAAGCAGAAGAATCGACCAAACATTTATTGTTTTGTTGCATTTGCGATTTTGCTGTTTTAAACGAACCTGTTTGTCCGTGCATACAATATGTCAGTGTCATTGTCATGTCAACAAGTTTATCTTGCTTTACGCTGCGGCTCTCTACCTGCATTATTGGTTGGAGAAAAGCCAAAAATCCTTCCAAAAAATCATTATATTCTCGGTGAAATTAAACAGAAAAGTGATAATTTATGAGTAAAACTTGAATTTATTTTCCAAGTTTGTCAAGTTCATCAAATTCTACCAATATTTGCCAAGAAGGTCTTTTATTAAACTAGCTCTTACGTCTGAGTACCAATATAATAAGAAAATGTATTTAATTCAGTGTTTTCGCCGTTTACTGTGTTCTTTTGGCCAATATTAGCAGGTAAATGCCTTGATTTATTCAATTCTTATGGATATTCATAAAAACATTCATTATTATTATATCTCCAAGTTTTAGCTAGCAGTATTGAAATGAGCAGGTTTCTGTGTTTGTATGTGTAAAGATCATTTCCTATTTTTAAAATTATACTGTAATCGAAGGATAAAATTTGAGGTATTGGATTGGATTGGCATTGCTTCGAAATTAACCCCCATGATTAAAGATTCAAATAAATCTTAAAAAGTGCCTCTGCAGTAAATATTATCCAAATAATTAAATGAAGTCTTATTATTTAACATAAACAAAAGAGTGATGTCGTCAAATGTCAATATCACTCATCTATCAACGGTTTGGGACTTTATTTTACTTTTGAGGATCTAAAATATTCATATTTGACATATTGAGAATAAGTCCTGCACTAATATTGCAGTGTATTGTCGGGCTGTAAATGTGTTGACAGATCTTATCAATCTATTGGATAAGATCATAATATTGGCAGACATTGCTCACATAACACCAACTAGACCCACACTACGCAAAGCTTGTAATATGGGAGCTGTATGGGAGTAATATGGGAGAGGAGCAAAATAGCTGATATAATACTTATATTAACTGTAGGTAAATACTAACTATATTAGAAACACCAAAACTCAGAGCCAATATTCATAGGTATTCATCACGCAAATATTCGGCCTGGATGGGAAAAGAATCCACAAACCACGGCTCCGCAGGCAGACTTACTACCAAATAAGCCTGTCAAATAAGATCATAAAAATAAATAGCTTTAGCTTACATCTTGTAAATATAAAAATGGATCTTTGAAATTAATGTACGCTCATAATTTTTGAATGACTGCACCAAATTAGATGATTTTTTGTTTTATGTATAATCGGGGCAAGGTTTGTATATAGCAGAAAATTTAGAAAATGTTGATGAATAAATGAAATATAGTGGTACAAAGTTCGTCAGGTCAGCTGGTTTATTAAAAATAAGAGTTTTTATTTTGTGGGTTTGTGAATGTTGAATTATATTCCCCTATAGAAAGACAATATTTTAGTTTTTTAACAATAATAGGTAATTTGTGTTTAACCCCCGTTTTACCTGATGTTAAGCAGCAATGCAGTCTATGATGGATCATGCATACTAGAACAAATTAATTAGTCAATCAAACATTACAGCATATTCATCATCATCATCATCATTGGTGGTTTTTCTCTTATCTTTCACAGTAAAGATTTTAAATTAAGATTTTATAAAAAACATGGTCAAAGGTATTTTTATTGAATGTTGTTGACTAGTAGAACTAGCACATTATTTAAAGGTACCGAAGAAATAGCTATCAGTCTGTTGTTACACATTTCATTGAATTTTTAATCTTTTTTATTACAAATATTGTGGGCTTAAAATTAATATTAACATACCTTCGTCTCCTTGGTTGATGTTAAATTCTGATGCGGTCTACCATGTTTTACTTATAAGAAATGGATCCTCCTTGACTTGACCTTACCTTACCATTTACTGGCTAATATAACAATAACCCAGGTTATATTAGCCAGTAAATACACAATCCTTGGGCAGTCTTTGCATAAAAAAATATTGGAAACGAAATAAAGCTTGTTATATAGAAGCCAGATCATTGATATAATATTTAAATGATTGTAAGTACAGTACACTATTATAAGTATCTTTGACAGGTTTAACAATTAATAGAAATAATGTTAATCTTCTTAAATATAAAATTCTCGTGTCACAGTGTTAGTTACCTATAGTGTTAGTATGGCAGGTGCGCAAGTAAATACAGCTGGGTTGGGTGCGAGAAAGAAAAGGGAAGACCGAGACATGGTAAAAACCTTTCTACAACAAGACGAAAATGATAGTTACAAAGTGCACGCTATGAATTTAGAAATGCAGAGTGGTTAACCATAGGTGAGTTTTGTATCCCATTAGCTCTAAAGTGGCGCACATTGCTATATGACTGGTCTCCTGCCTTATTAAAATTTTATCTGAACGCTTTCCAAATGACCCTCCCTGACCAGAGTAACTTGGTAAGGTGGGGAAAAGCCTCTGAAAAATGTTGCTATACTTGTGGTGAGGCGATATGTACAGCAAGGCACATATTGGTGGGATGCAAGGAGCTCCTTAATAGGGGTCATTACTCACAGCGCCATGACAGAGTACTTGAAATCATACGTGAAGCCGTAAGCCTTTCGGTAGCTAGAGCCCAAAAGGGATTGACGATGAACAAAAGACAAATTAACTTTGTAAAAGAGGGCTCAACTTCAAACTCCAAGAACAAGCCTTACTCAATCCTGGGTTCAGCACCTGATTGGACAATTTTAATGGACACGTATGAAAAGCACTACAAAATCCCAGAGGATGTGGGTGTTTCGTCATCCAGACCGGACATTTTCCTTTTTTCTAGGGCTACGAAACGCATAGTCCTGGTAGAACTTACCGTACCGTGGGAAACTAATATACCTAAAGACCACGTGATGAAACAAAATAAGTATTACAACCTACAAAATGAATTAACAAAAAATGGCTATGTAGTTAATTTATACGCTGTAGAAGTAGGAGCGAGAGGTATACCAGCAAAATCTCTCTATAACCTGCTTAAAGACCTTGGATTGTCCAGAAGTGCAGTAAGTTCTATACTAGAACGAGTATCTAAAGCTGCACTAGTAGGATCATATCGGATTTGGCTGGGCAGGGAGAGAAACACGAGTAGTGAAGGTGAGTGTTGACGTACGTCAATGTAAGGGGCCCCTTTTAAACCTACAGCCCGAGTCACAAGTCTTGGGGTCTATTCGAGATTTCTCTCTCTGCCACACGATGGACCCGGCACCCGCACGGTGAATCCATGGAATGCTCAGAAGTACGTCTCCTCCGAAACGGCTTTACTGATTTTTACCAAATTTTATATGCATATTCAGTAGGTCTGAGAATCGGCTACTGTCTATTTTTCATACCCCTAAGTGATAAGGGTTGTTCATCCCTAAATATTTTTTTTATACTTTTGGACAAATGTTTATTTTTTTATAATTAAAAAATACATACATACAACCCTAAATTTTTAACCTTTTATCACCAACCTATTTTTTATAGTTATTTTAGTAATTCAATCATTTTTCATCCCACTTGATAAAACTGGTCAATTATCGTTTTATTTTGTAAATGTTTTTCACTCTATTTCGATTAAAATTTACCGGAGCTTATGGCAAATCTAAAATTGTTTCATAAAAATAAGCATTTATTTTTGTTATTAAAGTTTAGGGTTACCAATGTTAGATATTTTATTAATAATTTATATGGCAAAACAACGTTTGTCGGGTCAGCTAGTGTATATTTATAAAAGCGAAATGTCACTCATCACCGAATCTCAGAAACTACAAATGCTAGGAATCTTAAATTTTAGCATGTAGACGCTCACTAAGACGGGGATTTGCGAAATTCAACCCCTAAGAGGGTGAAACAAGGGATGGACAGTTGTATGAAGATTCCATAATTTTCAAAGTTATAAGCATGCAATCCACAGATTTGAATGAAATTTGGTACACAGATAGACTAAATCCCAAGAAAGAACATAGGCACGTTACTTTTTATTACGGAAAAAAAGTTGAAGGGGTCGACATGGGGGATGAAACTTAATATGGAAGTTCGTAATTGTTGAAGATAAAACCTTGAAACTTCGTATCTAAATATGTATTGTTGCCAATATATGTTTGTTCTAATAATTTTGTAATTTCGAGCTGTACGGGGATGAAATAGGGGTTGAAATGGGGGATGACAGTTAATACGGAAATTCGAAATTGTTGAAGATAAAACCATAAAACTTCGTATCTGTATACACTTGACGTGAACTGTACCTACGGGGATGAAATAGGGGTTGAAGTGCGGGATGACAGTTTATGTGGAAGTTCGTAATTGTTGAAGTGAAACCACGAAACTTCCTATCTAAACACTTGACGCGAAGCAAATAAATGTTTGTTCTAGCAATTTTGTAATTTCGAACTGTACGAGCGGAATAAAGTTTATATGGAAGTTGGTCATCGTTGAAGATAAAACCATGAAATTTTATTGTGCTTGAACGTCTAAACCACTGAACTGATTTTTATGCAATTTAGTACACAGCTAGGCTAGAATCAGGAATGTACATCATATATTTTTTTTAGTTTTTTAATTCTCTTACTTTAGAAGTTAAGCGGGGGGGGGGGGGGGGGGGGGACACAGGGACACATTTTACCACTTTGGAAGTGTCTCACGCGCAAACTATTCAGTACAGGCAAAAATGATATTAGAAACCTCAACATCATTTTTGAAGGCCTAGACACCCCACACGTATAAATTTGAATCGCCGCCGGCGTTACCTCGCTCTAAGGCGTAGTTGAAGTTGTCACGTTCAACTAACGTCAGTAACCCGACTTTACAGACAACCATTTTTTTTTTTAATTTTTTTGTTAAAATCTTAATGCGGTTCACAGAATACATCTACTTACCAAGTTTCGATAGTGTAGTTCTCATAGTTTCGGCAAAAAGTGGCTGTGACATACGGACGGACAGACAGACATGACGAATCTATAAGGGTTCCGTTTTTACGTTTTACGGAACTCTAAAAGTACATAGTTCCTTAGGGAACAAATGTTAACGGTGACGTCGGAAAACCTATGCAGATTTGGTTGAAACTTGAAACAGATAGTATCAAAAACCAAATAGGCTACTTTGTATTCCGTAAAAGTGCATAGTTCTTTAGGGAACAAATATTAATATTTGTCTTTAACGTCGCGTCGGAACGGCTAAACAGATATGGTAGAAATTTAAAACACAGATAGTTTATAGTCTAGCATACCACATTTACTTCTTAACATCCCGGAAAAAAACATGGACCGTAAGGAAACGAATATTACATATCACGCCAGAACGACACAACGAATTGGTTTAACATTTAAAATACAGATGGTTGAGAGTCTGAAATATCACATAGAATTACTAGTTTTATCCCGGAAAAATGCATGGGCCCTAAGGCCCTAAGGAAACAATAAATATTAACTATCACATCGGAACAGCTCAACGGATTGAATTGAGATTTGCGACGCATAATATTGATAAAGCAGTCAATTTCCACACAGACCACAAAAATCTTATCCTAAACCCTAATAAAATCCTACGCGGACAAAGTCGCGGCCAACAACTAGTATTTTATGCGTGTCTATATGTTTTATTCTTATAATGTATTGTAGTATTTTAATACATGTATAGAGGTTTTAGAAAAACTCATCTTTAATTTTACAGAAAATGATGATGCATTTGGATTAACTTTTTCAAAGACGTATCTAATTGCGCTCCTGCTGCTGGGAAAGTCACATTAAAATCAGTTCAGCTATTTCTGAGATGTCCTCCTCGGTTGATTTTTCAAAATACATCTAACTTAATAAATTTCAACTAACTTCGCAAATAATGGACATTATACAAATTTTCAACCCTTATTTCCTCCTATAAAAGAGGGAGGGTAGACTTTTATCTTTGTTTGTAAAAAACTATATATGTATAGTAGGAGAGTCCGAGCGGGGATTTCGGGGTTTACTCCAGCGAGGCAGATACCTTAGTGTCTCAACCAAAAATGAGACTCATACATAAAGCCGATAAAGAAAATAGTTATTTGTTATACAAGAGTGCAAAGTGGCTTTTTAACCGCGTGCTCAATTTTGATGACCGAGCAAGCGAAGGATTCTAAAGTTGAATCACGAGCGTAGCGAGGGATTCAAAAATTAGAATCCTGAGCGTAGCAAGGGAATCAAAAGGGCACAAGGTGAAAAATCTTTGCACTCGAGTGTAACACGTAATTTTTCATCCCCCCCAAGCGAGGAAATTACTAAACGCTTTGCGCATTTTCAGTTTCAGTCGATTCTGTTGGCGTTAAATAAACTTCTTGGTCGCTAGAATCACTTATTATTATGGTATTTCGGTTTTTCACTTGTACTCAATTTTATAAGTTTTAACTTAAGTTTATTTAGCCATGGTTTTAACAATAACAATATGACGTGAAAATATGGAGAGTTGACCGACTGAGGTAAGGAGTTTCATGTGTACATGAAAAGTGTCCGCCCAAATGCATTAAATTATAGTAGCGCTAAATTTGCATCAAGGTACATTTTAAAGGAAATTAATAAACGTACTATTCAGAATTCATGAAAGAAAAATATTGGCAGTCATAGGCACTGCCGATAGAAGTGGTAACTTATAACTCAGAATTTGATTTTTACTTTGGAAACTACGCGTGTGAAACCAGAGAGCGTGGCTATGAGCATGGCCATCTAGAAATGCTGACACATTTTTAAATGGCCAATGGGAAAGGCTGAGGCATTTCTAGATGGCCATTGGCTATGATCACGAGTTTACCCGAAGATTTCTTATCATCCCCGAGCGTGACGCTAGAATTAAATTGACAGCCCACGAAAAATCTGTCTTTGGCGCGCCAAAAGAAGTTTTGACTTTAAAATTTATTGTACCTACATGTTTTCTCAAAATAGTTATTATTTATTTGATGTTAAATTTACTACATTATTTTGTACTGTACAAGTAGTTGAAATTATCTATTAGTTACTATTTTAGTAGTCAATAATATTTAATTATTTAACTCGGCAACTCGGCATACTTCAATTCGATTACAATTGATTCATTCATAGCATTTCAAAATGTTTGCCATTTGAAATAACATTCTTTACCTCTATCCTCCATACGTGAAAAGAAAATTGCGCGCAAAGCATTTAAAAAAAAGTACACCAAAGCGGTTCCGAGTATGAGTTTTTAACAAATTAAAAATAAATGTATGATGAATTCGGCACCAAGGAGGTAGAAATAAATAGGTTAAATTATGTTTTGAATTCAAAACCTCAGTACACACGATGTTCTAAATTCAAATTTATTTTAACCTCTAGAGGGTAAAAACGACTTTTGCGCCCTGATATCGAGGAGCAAAAGTACTCTTTCCGAGCTGGTGGGATGAAAAAATAATTTGATCATCAGACATTTTTGAACACGTCGCATTCCTTAATTTTCCTAAATTTCCTTGTTAGGGTGAGTTAATTACGCGCTAAAAAGTAAATATAATTGCACTATTTCCACTAATCTGACAATTTGAGAGTGACGTAAAGCGTAAAGAAAGGGCTACATAGTTGTAATCTCTACATTCTCGAGCGTGGCAATTTTTATTTTATTTTGAAAGAAATAATTCAAGGATAACGAAAAACATACTCGTGACGATTTCCACAAGCCGAAGTAACAAAAATGCATAGATAAAGCTGATTTTACATATTTGAAACTCTATAGACGCTCCCCCAGCGATGAAAAGGTAACATTATACTTATTGTATAACATTTTGTATTCTTATCATTGTAAGCTTTGTAGCCCACTAGGTCTCTATGACGCTCGAGTAAATCCCCATTTAATTAGCATCGTGGGCTACCAATTACCAATATAAAACTTCAACCCTTATATCACCCTCGTAGGAGTTGAATGTCGCAAAATCCCGCCTTAGCTAGCGCCTACGTGCTAAATGGCACATTCATGCAAAATTTGAGACATAGCATTTGTAGTTTCAGTTTTTTGTGACCTTTTCTTTTTATATATTTACTAGCGGCCCGTTCCGGCTTCGCTCGGACATAACCTAGACAATGTCTGCAGCGCCATCTGCCGGGCTTATTTGTGAATTTAAACCATTTCGAATACACACACAAAAAAAAAAACATTCAAATCGGTCCCGTTGTTTAGGAGTTCACTGTCAAATGATTAAATTACTAAAATGGCTATAAAAAAACAGGGGTTGGTGATAAAACGGTAAAAATTTAGGGTTGTATGTAATTTTTAACGCCACATTATAAAAAAATAATAACAAAAAAAATGACCAAAAATTAAAAAAAAAAATTTTTGGGGTGAACAACCCCTAACAATTAGGGGTACGAAAAATAGCTAGTAGCCGATTCTCAAACCTACTGAATATGCATATAAAATTTGGTAAAAATCAGTAAAGCCGTTTCGGAGGAGTAAGGAAACAAACACTGTGACACAAGAATTTTATATATAAGACTAGCTGAACGCGCGCGCGTTGCTACGCCATCTATCGAATTTTGGTCGTACCAATTCAAATTTTGAACAAATTCGGTTAGTTTAGGTTCTAATGACGCAACCTCTAACATATGACATAAATATGCTGTCACGCAACCAAAGCTCTCAAAAAGAAATATTTTCTCCCGTTTTTCTTACATTTTTCATTCATGCCCGGCTCCTGTTGATAGTAGCGTAATGTTAAATAGCCTATAGCCTTCCTCGATAAATGGACTATCTGACAGAGAAATAATCATTCAATTCGGACCAGTAGTTCCCGAGATCCTAGCGTTCAAACAAACAAACAAACTCTTCAGCTGTATAATATTAGTATATATATAAAATTCTCGTGTCACAGTGTTTGTTTCCTTACTCCTCCGAAACGGCTTTACTGATTTTTACCAAATTTTATATGCATATTCAGTAGGTCTGAGAATCAGCTACTAGCTATTTTTCGTACCCCTGAGTATTAGGGGTTGTTCACCCCAAACATTTTTTTTTTAATTTTTGGTAAAAAAAAATTGTTTTTATTTTTTTATAATGTGCCGTTAAAAAATACAACCCTAAATTTTTACCCTTTTATCACCAACCCCTGTTTTTTTATAGCCATTTTAGTAATTTAATCATTTAACAGTGAACTCCTAAACAACGGGACCGATTTGAATGTTTTTTTTGTGTGTGCATTCGAAGATGGTTTAAATTCACAAATAAGCCCGGCAGATGGCGCTGCAGGCAGTGTCTAGGTTATGTCCGAGCGAAGCCGGAACGGGCCGCTAGTAAATATATAAAAAGAAAAGGTCACAAAAAACTGAAACTACAAATGCTATGTCTCAAATTTTGCATGAATGTGCCATTTAGCGCGCATAATGGCCGACTAGTGTGCGAATGTGTGCGTGTTAGCCTGTATGTGACAGAGCTCTGGCCGACTCAATATGACACAACTTGTTCGTTAGCCAGACTCTGTCCGACTTTTTTTAAACGTCCTTGATGTAGTATTAAGTATTCTTTGTTTTGTAATTTTTTATGTTTTATTTTGCTTTGGCTTGTGGCTTTTTAATAAAGAATTATTGTATTGTAGTTTTTGCGTGAAAGAGTTGAAACAAATATACATATATTTGTGTGTAAGTCCTATGTAGTTTCTATGTACGATAAGTATGTGTATTTACAACTACCAGCGCTCCGCAGTTTTACCCGCGTAGTTCCCGTTATTTTTTCGTGATAAAAAGTAGCCTATGTGTTAATCCAGGGCGTTAGCTAACTCCATACCAAATTTTACTAAAATCGCTTCAGCCGTTTAGACTTGAAGAAGTAACAAACGTACACACTCACAAACTTTCGCCTTTATTAGATTAGTAAGATTACTTATAATATCAGTTATCTGGCTCCCACAGTAGGAGTAGGACTCTTGGCAGAGTCCGCCTGGGGAAGTACCACACCTTTGCCAGTTATTCTACCGCCAAGCAGTAATGCGCAAACATTACTGTGTTCCGGTTTGAAGGGCAATGTTTCCAGAGAAATTACAGGGCTTAGAGATATAACAACTTAGATCTCTGGGTGACGAGCGCTGTGCAGTGCTAGGTAATGATTTGGACTCTTCATGTTCCAATAACTGCCATCAGGCACATGTCCTGCTCGTCTCGCCACTCTTTATTTATAAAAAAAAAATAAAAAAAATAACAGTACAAACTTTGCTGTGGTTCGGGCTCGATGGTGTTATGTGGGATATCTCTACCAATATTTACCTATTTATCCTTACCTAGGTAGTACCTACCTACTCAAAAAAATTGCATTTCTAATATTTATGATTATCCTACTAGGATAATCTGATTACCTATCTGTCAAAACTGTGAACAAAATACGACCTAATTGATCACCTCGTACGTAAACGAATGTAAAAAGAAGTAAGTAATAGACGCCAAGACGGTCTTTCATTACCGTGTGATTACAAAGAATCCATAGAAGCAGTCGCAAGTAGGTTGCCGGCGGCGCCGGCCGGACTGGCGTCTCGCTCCGCCCGCCCAGACGCCGCGCCAGTCCGCCACCCCCGAGCCTCGACACTACCCTCGCCAGTCCCGTCGACGGCCGACTGTCGTCAACTAGGAAACGTACAACGTCTAACGTTATTAGCTCCGTTTCTGATCAAAATATTTCTATTCAATTAATAACTTCTTTCAATTCGATTTAGTGTTTTCGTGGCAACTTTTGAAGTGCTGCTTGATTGAATTGTGTTAACGTTGAAAATATAAATAAAAGAAAATCGTGCCAGTTACGCCATTTATAACTCGAGAACGGTTAACCAGTTTTTATAATTGTTGTGCTTTTGGATTTGTTTTCGTCCGGATTAGGATAATAAGTATTAAAACATGATATTAAGTTATTCGTCAATAAAATAATCAGTCAATTATTCTAGCCGTCAAAATCACAAATCTGCTCATTTATTGCCGCTTAGTCGGAACGAAACTCGCTGGGTCAGCTAGTAGGATTTAAAATAAAAACAGTATAAACATACCTATTACCTATACATATTGTATGTCTAGTGCTCTACAAACATAAATCATCATCGGCCTGTATCGGGATAAGCCCACCTTCCTTTCTGCCATTATTGTTAGTCCTGAACTAGTCTAATCCACGTAACTAATCAAATAATTGCCATAATGGTCAATCCCGTGTGAGAACTCTTGAGATGATTTTAATAAAATATTTTGAGGTACCAATTTTATAATGTTACAATAATGATACCTACTAATTAGCACCTCTTTTTGTTTCGAGTCGTTTGATAATTTTGCTACACGAAGTTGAAAAGCAAAGGAAGCATAACGATAAAACATTCCCGAATATTCGTTATTTCTATTGAACATAATTATTTCAGTGGTGATGGTGAAAATGTGTGACTAAACGACCAAAGAGAGATGACAGAGGCACATGACGACTGTGTTACTAGTGTCGACACCGATGACAACGACGAAGACACCGCCAAAGAAGCCTTACAAAGTGCATCGCCCAATGAACCAATCTGTGCCAACAACACCAAAGAAGGTAGTGCCATAAGTAATAGTGATGTAGAAGAATTTGCCGACGCAGAAGATACGAGAGCAGTTCTTGTTTGGACTTTAGAAGGCAACGAATTCAGAGTATCATGGAGTCTCCCAGAAGGAGTGGCTACGACGAACGATTACATCGGGATATATTCAGGTGAGTACTATTTTAATACTATAACTTCTACGTAAAATTGTATTCTTTGATGCAAAGTTTTTTCGCATCGTGAGTGAAATTTGCTTTCATATCACGTAATATTAGTGTCCATGAAGGAAATAAGTACATACGTCCTATCTAAAAAGCGTCACCTTGAAATTATGAAAGATCCTGACTATAAATCTTTATCTATTACTTAGCTGCCAACGGTTGGAAACTTTCCTAGTTCTAACACATAATAGGCACTAACCATTGTTCTTTGCTTTTGTTTTCTTGCCAAGTCCTTCCGACATCTTTAATTATGCACGAGAGTGTTATATGTAAGTGGTCTGTGTAATGTTCCGTATTTGCGTCGAGTTAATAACTGTACGGCTTGCAACGTTACTGCTCCTCGGCTGCTCGTTGCATTAATTGACAACAGGAAATGGGCCCGGGCTCGCTCTCCCGATGGAGATACCATCTCCATTTACAGACCCCATCCGACATCAACGTTGGGGAATCGCAATTACGATTTTACGACTGGAAAACCAAGTTGGAAGTGTAAATGATGCAGCCATCGGCATCTAAACGGCAATTACAGAATGTATTTTTAACGCCACTTGCAGTATTCTCACGAAAGCCAATTACCGCCCACTTTGATTGTCCAGCAACCGGCTTCTAGAATTGAGCTACAAATTGATTCCGATCCGATGACTATTTACTCAAATTGGCAATAATCTTAACGAGCTCCGTTTACAGCTCAGTATTGAGATTAATGACGAGGTATTCTATTTGAGCAATCGAGTTCAATGTCATTCGAGTGGATTTACGCGTCCGTCGTTGTCGAAACTGTGAGATCATCCATTACAGACTCGGCATACTAATGTGGATATTCTGGTAGAATAAAAAGTCGCATCATAACAACTCGATGCGGGCACGTGCTAGGCGGGTCGGTTGTTACATAAACCACCGTACTTGCGCCTTTCACCACAGCGGTGCTTGCGATTTGCTGGCGTTGCAAACCGATTATTGCTGTAAATCCGACACAACGGGATCTGCGGAGACAGCTGCTTTAACTAGCGGGAAAGTCTCTGCTTTCTTAGATGAAATCGTAGTAATTGTCGCGTATCGTTGTTCAGTTTCCAATATTGTCAAGCAGTGTATCATTGCTACAAAAAATATTTTTTTGCTGCAATTTCGTCGTGCCCGATTCTGCGTTGTCACCTTTACCTGTAGCTTTTATTTACATCTGCACTTCAGTGAATCGTAAATGCCAATGTCCCATTGCCATTTGCGACGTCGTTCTCGTTTCTTTCTTCAATGCTGACTCGAATTTCTCTCGACTTTCGCTTGTGTACACCCTACCCACTTAAAATTATGCCGTACCGTAATTGCGTACACGTATGACCGGTTACATTGCAATTGCAAAAGGGTTTATTGTACTGCGTCGATTGTGACACGCGGCACCATCGATACCACTGGGTTCGACATCGAAACCGGTGTTGTGTCACCAGGAAGTCTGGCTAATGTTGCAACGAACGGGTTTCCTGCTAAGTGGTTACTCATAACTTGGAATTTGGCGTATGATCGTATCGTAGAAGTTCCGATAGGTCGTGCGGGTCAGCGCAGCAGCGGCTCATGAATGGCGGCCCCGCACGCCGCCCCGCCGCTGGTTTGTGAATGAACCCCCACCGGCGCGCGCGCGTGCCGCGGTCTCGCCGGGCACCGGGCGCGGGCGCGCTCAGTCGCGGTCGAACGTCGCGCGAGCACGCGAGCTCTGACCCACGTTCCTCATTCGAATTCTGACGTTTAGAAATTTGGAATCGCAAGTGTTAAATCCACCGGGACGTTTGACGTTTAGTGATATTACTCCATTGACTGTTCCACTGGATCCTTTCCCCGAGCGTGATCCTGAAAGCTGTGCTCGCAAGATTAGAGCCAGCTTTTGGGAAAGCCGCCGACGGCACTCACCGTTTGACGTGCACGGTGAGTGAGCAAAGCAAATTTTACTTTAATTCATTACAGAATTTGAATTGAGGCTGAACATCTAGATAAGGTGACACGTAGGCTAAATGGCTGTTGAAGGAAAAATATGACAGTGGGTTGTACCGTAGGTGGTGCCCACGTTAATCTAATATGGTAGGTGTAGTACACCGTCCTCTATCTAGCGCTATTTTACATGGCGATATGTCGCCCGTAACATTGTAAAATGATATGTGGACAGTGACACCTACGCCTATACCGCTGGAGTAGTTACTTGTTATATTACAAGCCTCATTCCGGTTATTAGCGCCTTGACCGCAGGAAGTAGAAATAGTCCTTTTAAACAGTTGTCCATGTTTATCTGCGTTGATTACTCAATCAAGTTCAATTACAGCTTACGTTAATCTTTTGAGTCGTTCCTGTACTGTTGATAATTTAAAGGAATCGATGCATCTCTTGTTTACTTGTTGTTTATAAAAAAAATGGCAGTGATTTTAGGCGCCTGCGACACAATAGGCCGTCACAAGAGGCGCTAACCGAACGGTATACCTGGCTCTAATTCTCGCCATTTTTTGCATGAAACTCAAACGCCTCACGTCGTTTTAAAATTGATGAGTCCCTATTGTTTGGTGTTCGATACCAATCGGTATCTACAAACGTGTCCAAAAAGGGACTTCTTTGAGTCAATTAAACGTAAGGAAACTTTATGAATTGGTTCTTATTTCGTCGTTTTCGATCACAACCTCCTAAACATTGACACATATTAATATTACGAACTTGAATTGATTAAATCTATGATAATGTTTGTTATAGCTTTTGGACTCTTTCACACAAAAAATGCTATACAGATTTGGGAAATCTGAAACTTGACAGTAATGACCTAAACAGAATAATATACCTATAAGCTTTTTAGAAATCAATCCTGGTGATAATCATGGTCTACCGTGTACAAACGCTACTATATACTGTCCATAATAATACTGCAAAGAAAGATTTAAATATCTGTTGTTAATTTAGTTTAAAATAAATAGTGCCACGAAAACTTCAATTATGTACATTATACATTAATAACTCAAAAGTGTAAATAATGGACATTACGAGTATCTGTGGGACAATAGTTTTGTCACAATTGTTGTATTTTTACTGAAAAAATACCTTCAAAGGCATGTTTTTCATTTTACTTGTTCATCACAAAATGTTTGGTTATTCTTGGTTGTCCCGTGTGAAGTCGGGACAGGCTACTAGTGTTAACATATAAATCTCCAGTGCCAGGTTTTTTGTTCCCTGTGAACTATTCATCAAGTCAACCGATATTCACAAAAAAAATAGCAATTATGAAGTAGGAGCGAGAGGTATACCAGCAAAATCTCTCTATAACCTGCTGAAAGACCTTGGCTTGTCCAGAAGTGCAGTAAGTTCTAATACTAGAACGAGTATCTAAAGCTGCACTAGTAGAATCATATCGGATTTGGCTGGGCAGGGAGAGAAATACGAGTAGTGAAGGTGAGTGTTGACGTACGTCACAAAAGGGCCCCTTTTAAACCCACGCCCGAGTCACAAGTCTTGGGATCTACTCGAGATTTCTCTCTTTGCCACACGATGGACCCGGCACCCGCACGGTGAATCCATGGAATGCTAAGAAGTTCGTCTCAGACATGTGCGATTTGGTCTAACTTGAGAGATGGATAGATTTTATTTCGATAGTCATTATGACAATATCCGCCGCTAGTACTTAATATTTTTGTAATATCTTTAGAACAGCTACATAATTAGTTGCTGTGGCGAACCAATCATATTGAGCTCTTTTAGTATGTTATTCTGCCTTGTCCTGAATTATTTTCCATCCTAAGGTTGCCTGCAAGAGTTCGCTTTCGACGATAAGGACGCCAACAGTTGCAATAACTAGTGCGACAGTTTTTTTTGGTGTGACAATAAAGAGTAATGATAATCTATCTAATTCACATTTCACATTTATTTTATCAATATATAAACTTCTTAGTACGATTTATTTTGTGAACAATAAATCTTATTATCTTATCAATCTTGCCTTTGAATAAATTAAAATAGTGTATACATTTCCAAACGTACGAGTTGTATTTTCCTTTTTCTTATCGAGGAGTTGCTGAATGCAAATTTAAAACAGTCAATTGCCCGTCAAAGATAGTGGTAATTTCGCCAAGGGAGGTCAAATGCTTCAATTTGTGTAAATTCACTTAAAAAATTAAACATTCACGCCACTTTTAGTAAAATTGAGGACTGTCTTTGACATTTGCATACTGAAAACTCCTATTGTTTTGTAAAACACACTTTCGAAGTTTGAAGTAAAAACTTTCGAATACGTCGAAAGTGGTCGCAGTCAAAAGTTCCGCTTTCTTAGTATCGACGTTAGAGTAATCTCCATCTAGGTCCGATGGGCTAATACAACGGCCATCCATCACGATTGCCCACCAGCGGATATTAAATTGACACGCCTTAAGGCCTGCGCTCACTAATACGACTCCGCTACTACCCGACAAATAAAATACACTCAAATATGGGCTTTATGTCAAGCCTGTTAAGATACATATTACATTGGCAACACAAATTAGCAGACCGCTCGTTGATAGCTCTCTGCAAATTTATGTTGTCAGTGTAATCTATATCATATTTGGCATGATATAAAGCCCATATTTGAGTGTATTTTATTTATCGGGTGGGAGCGGAGTCGTACAAAGTGGGTGCAGACCTATACTCCGTAGACTCCTCCATCCCGATCCGTTACCGCGTTATTACTTACTGTATTAGTTTCAGCAGACATTTTTTGCTTATTCCCCCCTAACAGTGATAGATGTAAAAAGCGAAATTACTTCAATAATGAGGATCATGTAGGTACCAATCAATATACGAGTAAAATCAGTTTTTGCGCAAGCTGATTTCTTCGTCGCGTTAACTGCGGAATTAATTGAGGAAGTCTATCGATAGGAATGCAACGTAATCTAACATAATCGAGGAAATTATCTGTAGGAGGTTTATTATGGTCGCTGCTGTCAACATTGTTACTTGAACATTTCCAATACTTGTTGAAACTTTCTATTTCTATAAATTTGAGGCTTCTCGTGACCATTGCCATTGTAACGCTGCCGAAATGTCGAGATAATTTCAATGATCATTTCGATCGCGATTAAATACTGTGTATGTTTTTATAATTTCTATGAATTTTAACTTTACTTCATCCTCTACGTCCTTCATAGATATTTAAATTTTTATCATTATTGATTAATGCAGGAGGAACGTTTTTTTGGGAGAGGCAAAACTTTATATGTTTCGGAATATCTAAATTTGGGGGCCAAGTTTTAAGAAGTATGTATATTCTAAGTAGGTATATCTGCCTCTCAATTAGGTAAGCGAGTCGGGTTCGTTATAAAGTCTGTATTTTATCGATCGATGACCCATGTTGACCCAAAAAGTTTAATACAGCCTGTTTTCTATTTTTATCTCAATTATTATCCTCAATTACTTTTTATATGTGTCTATTTATTTTCCGTTTTCCTCAATGGCCCCTTCATTCCGAGGGGCGTTAATAAATTCTATCTGCTCGATTTACATTTCATTTCCTTCGTTAACTAATTGTACCTGTATTCATTAAAGTACCATTAGATCTTATTGCATCCTGTCTCGGAAACGTTTCCCACAATTGTGTTTTAAAGTTCGGCAAGAAGACCGATTTTCGAGAAAAACTTCCCATCACGCAGCGCTCAGGGGCAAGACGTCTTCAATATTTATACGAATCATTCTTTGGAACATTTTACCGGCGGATTCTTTGCAGTAAATAAGTTCTTGCTCGCAAATATTTCATTGAACTTTGCGCTGGCGTCATTGTTCGTACATTGTGTCGGCGGTTCTCACGAAGTTTTCGACTCGCAACGCCATTAGTCAAATGCTGTGTTGGGGCAAGAGAGAAGGTACCGTGAGACTGTTTCTCACGAGCGAAACTAAGAACTGTGTATCCCGCTGTTCGCGAACTCTTAGCGATCCCTTAATGAGACATTTCTTTGACGAACTTTGCGTCATTAACTTGGTTTACTGAATCTTGTTACTTGGATACTGTAACCATTAAAACTGAGATTTCAAAGTCTTGAACATCGTCGCAAAATTGTCAGCTTTTCGGTTTTTTATCGGATACCTTTTGGAGAGTGCAAATTAATTGATCTGCATGATTTATTATTATCTATTACCTACTTTACGCTTTTCCATGTGCGTCATAAAGACTCGAACGAAGAGTTTAGGCTGTGGAATATATTGCCTGAGTGTGATTTCCCCAATTGTTACAATCTTGGTGTTTCCAAATCGAGAGGCAATCGGTGTCTTCTAAGTCAGCACCTTCCATCGTAAACCGCATCTTCGCTTAACATCAAGCAAGATTGCGGTCAAGTGCAAAGCTACGAAAACCTTGTATAATAACACATTTAGAAAATATTACTGCGTCATCGTGTTATATTCTGAGGCTGCTGTCTTCCGCTGTATATACAAGTTCGTTAAAGTGAATTACTCTTCGACACGTAGTAAAGGTATTAACTTCACACTCGGATAGCGGGTATTGTTGCCGAGTGAAAAACAGAGAGGAAACGATAAATTATGTTCGAAGTTTATACGATCGGTTCGGTAATGGGCTCTGCGCTCGCGATCGCAACGTCATCGGCGCTTCAGTGTTGCCATTACTCTCCATCTATACTGGACAGCTTAAATTCATGAACTCTAGGTATAACTAATTTGATACAAGACTCCGGAAAACTTTCCTACATACTAAATACATCCACTAACTAGCAACAGCCGGTTTTATTCCCGTAGTTCTTCGTTAGTTACCCGCTATGAAAAATAGCCTATGTGGTATTCCAGACTATGATATAACTGTGTTCCGAATTTTATCCTGATCTAAACTTTGACTTTTAAAATATTAGTACGATTTTTGTGTATTCTACGTAATTTAAACAAAAAAATCTTCTTTTAGCCTACAGAGGTTGGGAGTTGGGAATGACATTTAAGGTTCCGTATTAACCCATAAAGTCGCCACTGTTGGATCGGATCAACCCCTAACCAAGTAGGTAGTTTTAAGCCATATTACATCATACTGGCTCAGTTGCGGGTTTTTAGCAGAGCTCAATACCTTCGCATATTCCCCGATAAGCAGGTTTCCAGGGATCGATAAGTAATTTTGGGAAATCCCATATTAATTAAATTTATTGTTAAGTAGGTATATATAAACGTATAGTAGTTAACCGGGTTATCGTTGTGAATTTCCAGACGACAATATATGCCAATCTAAATAATAAAGATAAAGGTCGAATAATTGGAATATGTTTCACTCTCTGCCCATTTATTTCGACAATAATATTTTGGGAATATATGTATATTGATATAAATATTTATTATTTATTCGTACTTATTATACCTTTAACTTGTAAAAGAGCGATAAAAATATATACGGTGTTTGGGTTCCCAACACGATATGATTATCGATCCGTTGTCAACTTCGCGTTCCATCCGTTTTAAATTACTACATTTAGATAGACGTTAAACGTTTATGTCACAGAAAATGTAAAATGCATCTCTCAATAAAAAGTATGTCGAAATATTATTTAAGTACTTGTTTTTTTTACGAAATATGTATTTGACCACGTATCCGAGATAGATTCGATAATACGTTTGAACAAAGATAATAAATAGGAAAGTTGTTTATTTCTTTTATTTTTTTATCAGCTAGCTAGCTCTCTTAGTACAAACTTTGCTTCGCTTGGGGCTAGTGTTGTAAGACAAATGTCCACGAATATTTTATTTTTTTTAAATAAAGAGTGACGAGACGAGCATGACATGTGCCTGATGCTAAGCAACATGCCTGCTACATAACAGCACAGTGCCACGCAGCTATTGGAACATGAAAGTCCAAATAATTACCTAGCACTGCACTACGCTCGTCACCCAAAGATCTAAGATATTATATTTCTAAGCCCTGTAATTTCTCTGGAAACATTGCCCTTCAAACCGGAACACATTACCTACTGCTTGGCGGTAGAATAACTGGCAAAGGTGTGGTAATTCCCCAGATGGACTCTGCCAAAATTCTTACCACTACTAAAGCTAATAACTAATAAGCTAATTTAATCTTCTGATTCTTTTAAACGCTAGCAACGTCGCCTTGAAACGTAATAAATCTCTTTCACACGTTCTATCGTATTTAAATATAAGCAGTCCGACCAACGTTTTGCGGAACGTCTAGACAAAAAAATCGGAAGTCCTTACAAACGGAACAAAAGCCCGGTTGACTTTTAAGCGGTTATTATTAATTGTCCCTTCCGGAACAACCCTCTGTTGAGGGTGGAATGAGCTCAACCGAAAACGGAAGTAGCGTACGTCCGCGTCACCCTAGTTCCGTAAATGGCGGCACGGGCTGCATTTCCGGTTACTTGTGCATTGATGAAAATAAACATTTTACAATTTTGTTTGCATTGCAATAAAAAATAAAGTAGCCAAGTGCGAATTGGACTCGCCCATGAAGGGTTCCGTTCCAGCAAGTAACATAATATACATAGTACACATAGTTCTTGTAGTGAGTTGTAACTTTGATCGAAGTTTTAATAATAGTGTATTTATGACGTACTAAAAAAAAACTACTCATCAGATCGAGTTCAAACTAATTTTCGTTGGTAGTTTTCATGGTAATGTACATCATAAATATATTTTTTTTAGTTTTTTCATTCTCTTACTTTATAAGTTAGAGGGGGGGGGGGACACATTTTACCACTTTGGAATCGTCTCTCGCGCAAGTTATTCAGTGTAGACAAAAATTATATTAGAAACCTTAACATCATTTTTAAGACCTATCGATAGACACGTGTAGGTTTGATGAAAAAAAAATTTTTGAGCTTCAGTTCTCAGTATGGGGGGCACCCCTAATTTTTGTTTTTAAAAAAAACTTTTGTAAAAATCTTAAAGCGGTTCACAGAATACATCTACTTACCAAGTTTCAACAGTGTAGTTCTCATAGTTTCAGCAAAAAGTGGCTGTGACATACGGACGGACAGACAGACAGACAGACATGACGAATCTATAAGGTTTTTACGTTTTACGGAACCCTAAAAACAAAAAATACAATACCGAATGGATTTTTGGTTCAATATAGCATTACGTGAATTCTTAGCTTGTTATGGTAGACCACAGGATTGTGCCGTCGAAATGGGCTCTTCTTCGGGTGGCATACGAAGAAACACAAAACAAAAAACAAGATATAAACTGTGGAATGCATTGCTTGCGTTTCCTGATGGAAATAATCTAGTTGACGTCAAATCGAGAATGAATCGATTTCCTCCGAGCAAACATGCTCCATCGTAAACGCATTGTAGCGCAAACGTCTAGCGCAAACCTATTATTGTTGTAGTGTGTGAATTGTCCACCAATATTTATTTATTATTATTATTATACACTCATTTATTGATCTTCTTAATTTTAAAGTTTTTTACAATATATATATATAAAATAAACATTATAAAAAACTTAAAAACTAGGGTGCCGCCAGCAGCGGGGCAGGGCCCAAGCTACCGGTGGTTAGGGCTGCAGAGAGAGGAACCTCCTGACGATGCGCGCTGTGTCTAGGATGACTGCCTTCTGTATCTGACCCTTGATCCAACCGTCTAGCGAAAGCCTCTTGAGATGTTGGTCGAGGCTTTTCGCTATAAGGCCGTTTGCCGACACGACTATTGGGACTATGATCGTCGAATCAACATCCCACATGGCGGTAACCTCATGAGCCAAGTCAAGGTACTTGCTAAGCTTGTCCTTCTCGGCTTTCACGAGGTTCTCGTCATGTGGTACGGTGATATCGATGATCACAGCCCGGCGCTGAGACCGGTCTACCAGCACGATATCAGGCTTATTGGCGACAATAGTCCTGTCCGTGATGATAGAGCGGTCCCAGTAGAGCAACGCACGACCATTCTCGAGAACTGGCAGAGGTGCGTACTTATAGTACGGCACCTCGGACTCGACAAGGCAGTATCGAAGAGCAAGTTGCTGGTGGATGATCCTGGCTACTAGGTTATGTCTGTGCAAGTACTCGCCGTTAGCAAGATGCGAACAACCGGAAATAACATGACGAAGTGATTCGCCTGGACGGCGGCATGCCCGACAAATGTCGACCGTACCGTCCTTCATTATGTATTTCCGGTAATTGTTCGTCTTGATAACTTCGTCTGCAATTGCACAGGCAAAACCCTCGGTTTCTCCGAAGAGGTCCCCGAAGCGCAGCCAGTTCACCGACGCGAGTAGATTCACATCAGGTCCCGTCAGGGCCCGATAGAACCGCCCGTGTAGCTCCTTGCTCTTCCATACCTCCTTGCGATCATCAGTGCTGAGCACCGATGGTTTGCGCCAGTTCTCGTTTGCCATTGAAAGAGGCGTGAAGCTCCTGTCAACTGCCACAACATCGCGATGCATCCCGGACTCACTGTTGCGGAAATTTATTTAATTATTATTATTTATTATTATTATCGATAAAAGAAAAAGAAAACTGAATAAATACGAGTCGGACTCTCCTCACAGAGTACGATTCTGTAAATCCGTTATACCTACTATCGCATTCGCTGAAGATTTTTTTTTATTTGAATGCGCTAATCTCAGGAACTACTGGACCGATTTCAAAAATTATTTCACCGTTGGCTATGTAAGTGATCCCTGAGTGCTATAGGCCATATACTTAAAAAACCACGGGCGAAGATAGGAGGGACCGCTAGTTATTCTTTAAAATGTTCCCAAGTTTCAGGTTTCTCTGAAGAGCTTGTGGAAACATTAAATGATTTTGTTTGACTATCGATAAGCTTACGCTTACTTAGCTTATTCCATGATACATTTTAGTATATTGATTGGACGGCCTAATTTTTTATTGTTTCCTAGTAAATTCGGACAACACTTTTAACCACACATTAATTGGTGGTGGACAAATATTGGTGGTGGACAATTCACAGACAACACCATCTGACCCCAAACTAAGCAAAGCTTGTGTGATGGCGGCCAGATAGCTGATATAATACTTATATCATTAAATATACTAAGGATATTATTTAAAAGAAACAGATCAAAATAGCTCAGGCAGACTGTCGGACAGACAACGGAGTGATGTTGTAGAATGTAGAGTACCGTTTTTTTTAATACGGAACCAAAAAAACAAGTCACAGCTTCCCCAGTCCTCACTCATTGAAGCGAGGAAAAGGAACACTTACACGGCGGAAGTCATAAGACTAATCGCTTCTTTAAAAGCAATAAACCACTTATCAGCCAGACACATTCGAAGGACAGAAATATCCCAGCCGAAGTGCCAATTAATATAGTCGGGAATTTACGAAGATTCTTTGATGATCGATCTTTATAATGAGCTGTGAAGTTCATACTGTTTGAAGTCTGAGTCGAGGAGTTTGTTTACCACTACTGACTGCGTCATTGTTTTCAATACTTTCGCTGGAATTTTGGAAACGTGCTCTTGAACTATTTTAGGACGTTACAATGTCAGAATCATACGCGTGGATTCCTTCCACAACAACAGCTTTTTGGATAGTCGCTGGAGCATTATTAACTGGTCTGTACAATCCCTTGGTCCCCTATTGTTTTAAATTGTTAAATCGTATTTAGAACTACAATTGATTAAATTGTATAAAACTTTCTTCTGGATCCGAAATGGATGGATTCGAAAAGCGGTTTTTTGCCATTTCTGTTTGGACTTGTATTAAATAGAAACATAGTTCGTTGATGACTAGAACGCAACACTTTTAATTGCAAAACCCTGTGCTATTGAGAATTAATTTCAATGTGACACTATAAAGCACGTGTTGAATACAATCGCTCTTGTGTCCGGTACTTGTAATCCATTATAATTGTCCTGTCGTAGACGAGCGAGGCTGGCCCTAACTGGGGAATACAAGGACGCTGGTAATCCGGTCAACGAAGTCACGCTCAGAGCTACTGTGTTACTCTTTAGGTAAAACGTGACCGACCATAAACTCGGACGGATTTCGCGTAGTCGTATCATATATCTCCAAGTTTTTTAGTTACCATAAAGGGATTAGTTGAGGGTGGAGGTGCTAATGGATGTGTATACGCACATCCGGTCTAAGGGTCGGTTAATTGGTCTGCGTAAAAGGGATATCGTGTATCTGCCCCCGCGCTGCCCTCAGCTTCCTGCCTGCGACATTAGGCGACAGGTCGAGATCGTGACCACCTTTTGCTTAGGAGAAATCCGCCTCAAAAGGCTACTTGCTCAATTAAATGTCATGTCCTGCAGCAACGACTCCTGCCAGGCTTTGTCTCTCCGATGAGCGGTCATGATTATTTTTAATTTTATGAGCATTATGGCTTAAAAGGGTCGTAATGTGGTTTTAATTGATCTCAGTAAATTGCATAAAAGGTTTTACGACGAAATGGTTTTAAACCCAATCCAACTAACATCGAACTGGTTCTGAGAATGTTTTTGTTTGTACACTTCGGCGTCATCGTTTTTTATCTTATATTTATGAGAGTATCCGTTTTGATTATCTTTGCGATCTTATTTTTTGTTAGCGTGCTTCGAATTCGATTCTGTATTTCGAAAATTCGTTCTGCATCTTTTTGCCATGCATTTGTACATTATTCTGTCTATGGCTTTGTTTAATATTGGTGCCTGTCTTTTTCACCCCTTACTAGACTGTTTATTTTATGAATTTGATAACGTAAGTTTCGTTCACAACTTACAGCACAAATTTATTACAGTGCGAGTATGTAATCTTCACCGTGGTTGTGTTCCCGTGACGGTTCTGCATTGTAACCATTTACACGTTCATCGCCAATGCCCAGGCTTGCATGTAGCTCCACCATATACTTAAACTATACAGTAAAGCAATGAAATCGTTTCTCACAATTTTCAACAATCATCTTCACGGAAACTTCTGGATGATGCAGATATTTCAAGTTTCAGAAAGCAAAGGTGCCGTCCTGGGAAGCGAACAATCGCAGTTGTTCCTAGAACTGGTGAATGGGGACGTTAGGTGGTGAATGGAAAGATAGTACTCATCGGCGGAAACAATAGGTGTTAACTTGCAGTTAGCGACCGCTGGAGAGGATGTGAACTGATTACTGATAGAGCGACTAGTTGGCATGTTGGGAAAACGCTATCTTTGTCAAAGCTGCACGAACTGCGAAAATAAACTTTATGTACTCCACCCTCAGTTGTATTTCGTTCGTTAAAATCGTTCTCAGCAAATATGTATATTGTAGATTTCAAAGGCGGTGTCGTAATTCATATTTCGTGTAAAGTTTTTCGCGATGAATAATGTTACGTTCGGTTCTGGGATGAGCGTAACATGTTTATATTCTAGCCTGTATGTAAACAGCCGCTGTGCCGATACTGATATTAACCAGAATGTTTTTGTTACTATCATTCACCACTCATGCACAGACAATAACCGCTGACAGCTAATTGTTTACATTTAGATCTTCATTGTGTTTCAATTCATAATTATCTGATGTTATCCGTAATAGCTTTGTTTATTATATTATCTATTGAATTTAATCGATCCATGTTCTTGTATGTATCTTATTATTATAGCTGTAGATACATTTATTTACAGGACAAAGCTCGCGTTACTTTTTTTATAATAATATGTTTTTGAATAAAGTAAACAGCAAAAAACGTAGTAATGATCGTATTTACCCGTTTCAGGAAGCAGGAAGATAAATTGTGTGTGAAGATTAATGACAAATTAGTTACTACGATACCACTCATGCTACTAATAATCTAATTATGATAACATATTTCCTTAGCCAAACGACTACTAATTCTTCTTGGTCTTTTTGAATTTACCCAACAAGCTTAAACTGGACTTACGATTTATGTTTCAAGTGTAGATTGGTTTGTAGTTAATAAGACGTCTCGGTGAAAACCCGTATGGTTTATTTATTAGGGAGAGTGGGCAGGTTCCGGTCGCGGCGCAGGAAGCCCGTAGGATATAATTATCAGAATTAGAATCGCGAATGTCGCTAGCGTTTTACCGTCCGCACTTCCATCGCCATCAAGATCCCATCACTCTGAACCCAGCTCGACGTAAACATACACATCAATTCCACTTCAGATGACGTCCGTCAATCTACATAACAGATTATAGTAAACTGAACCAAATATATTAAATGTTTTACGTTGATACGACGCTTTTACATAAAACATACGAACGTCATCAAATACGTCGATTTCGACGGTTCCTAGATCATTGATACGACGTGTCGTTTTATTTTCGATGTTTCTCGTTGTCTGACCAGCGGAAGTCATTATGCGCTTTCCGCTGTTCGGTGTACTGGTGCCCTGTAAAAATATATTAATTTAATCAACGATGGACGGATCGCGCGATGGTATTTCGCTGCGGGATCAACGTTTGACATCCATTCCATGTTTGAGAAATTCATGAGTCTTCGCTGTTGCCTGAAAGGGTTTTCGTTAGGTGGTTTTATTCCGATTCTTGTAGAAGTGGTACAGATTTACGTACTAGCTTTAGAATAGATAGCTGAGGGCGGGCACTTGCAACACTCTCGGGGGCATGCGACAAATATTGACATGGTAAATGTTTGAGCAGTAGAAAAAGCACGTTCGTCTGTTGCGCTACTACGGGCCACGCCGGCGGTGTGCCGGCGGCCACAGATGATAAACCTCGGCTGTAAAACGTCGAGATAACGCGCACTGTTTGCGCACAACAAATCATGTTTGCTTACTTTATGTCCTGAGGATCGCTGGTACGGATCACTAGCGCTCGGATGCATGCAACATCACGTTCTATTTGCATTGGTTTATGGACAGCCACATGCAGTTGTATGCATAAACACTTATGAAGTTTTAGCATCGTCATCTTTTTCATCCTCCTATATTTTGCCGACTGACTCCTGAACGTGCTTAACTCTATGATTTCTATTTTATCACTAACACTTATCTTAGACTTTTACTTTTGCAATTATCGATTCGTTAATTCTTAGTATGGTGTCATCGTTTTGCAAAATTATCTCGGTATTCGAGTCGATTTGCCAACGCATTTAGCATCCGTAAACAACGTTCATCAAGGTCGACCATGTTTACGCTCTCCTACAGCTTATACTATGAAGTGAACACATTAGCTAAACAAAATAAAAGAAACACATAATTGCTGAGATAATCATACGGCTGTGACGTGCTCGTAAAAATATTATTTATAGAAAAAATAATCAAACGTTATTAATTCTGTAATATTTATTACCTGCCGATTAAAATAATCTGGAAGCTTACTGAAATTGAACTTCAATCTTAAGACTGGGCAGTCTTTCGTCTTGAATATAAATTAAATAACTTAGTAGCAGAATCTACGCTCGGTAGGACGATAAATATCATCGACGGTGTCTCCAGTACGTAAGAAGCGTACTGATACTTCAGTAAGCCGCGATTTAGTCCCAAGTTGCGAATCGCCAGCGGAAATGAACGCCAGTAATGAGCTTCGGATGTCGCTCACCTATTGTGCCCTGCTAATAGATATCGACTTCCTTAGTTCTGCCACTGGTGGGCACAACACCGTCTATAATGAGGTATTGTTCACGTCTCAGCTTCTGATTCCGTTTTCATGTCGTTGTTGCAACTTTGAACCGCATTGCTAAATCCTTTTACGAGCCCTGGTCATGCGTGAATGTCACTGCACAATCCGATCTCGTTTTGCATATCCAGGTCAACGTTCCCTCACGGATCTACAGCGGCAATTTTACCAATGATAATGGCTTTGGCATTTACTCCATTCAGTAGAGCAGAGGTTGGCCAAGAGTTGGAATTCGTGCAAGTGAGGGGGCAGTTGTAAGTGTGCCGTGGTAAATCATAGATCACGAGCCGGCTCTGCGATTCAACGCGTTACTAATTTTCGGTATGGTTCAGGTGATTCTGTCGGATGAAAGCAATTTAAGATGTTCTAGCCAAATAAACAGGAATTGATGAAGGTGTGATGAAATGGTTGACCAGTTATATCCGGACGCGGTAAGTTCATCGTTCCGTTGCTTGCCTGAGAACGGAAGTGTCTTGACTGATATGAAAATTTTGTGATTAGGAACCAAGCTTGTATTTTCAACAATGAAAATTATTTTTTGTAGAATGAATTTTCCGTCTGAAGAATAAAAATGTAAAACAGCTCAAGTAGATATGAGCAGTAAATGACCACATCGTTAGGTCGTACCATCCCATGTCAGCACGCGCGGACATGTACCGCTAAGTGGGTTATCGCGTCGTTCTTGGCCCCCAAGGTCACAATCACAACCCATAACTTGTGTACCATATATGTTTATGAATAAAACGATTCTGCAGTAATCAATATTGAAATGCTCGTCTTTTAAATTCTAAATGGTAGTCGTGATGAATGGTGGAACAAATCAAGTTTCAATATTATCGTCCTTGATATCGCTGGACTCGTTTCACTTCCTGCTACGAGGCGAATTGTAAACTCGGAGCACGTCACTCATTCAGACGCAATCAAAGGATCGTGAATGAGATGTTTACTGCCTATGGATTTGTAGTACGTTCCCTATACGAGAAATTTCCTGTTTGTGAATAAATAAAGAGGTGTATTAACGATCGATTAATTTCATCAGCGTCAGTTACCTTTTGACTTTCCTGTTTTTCGAGGGCGAAGGAAATCTGATAACAAATTCGTAGAATACATATTAAAATGTTACCTACCTTAGGTTTTATTCATCAGTTCTGGCGAAGAAAGGGATTGGGTTGGAAAGGATGAATGGTAATTAAGTATCGAAGAGGCGAGGGCTAGTCGCGAGTTGTGTCCGCGGTGCGGCCCGAGGGTCGCCGCGCCAAGGCTAGCGGGTTCGTTAGGGCTATTCATGGATGCCTGCGCGCAACCTCCCACTCCCGCGGCGACAGGATATTCTCCTCTACCATGAGCTATGTTGTTCGATTGATCAATTTTCTTTTTTAATTCAAAGTAAAAAGACCAATCGTAATTCACCGGATGCACTAACGAGTGTAAAATTTCTGAAACCCCCGCTGTGCAACATTGGTTTGTTTTTGTCCGATACGTTTCCGCCACAACTTATCCGCAATCACATTAGTGAGCTTTGCTATCTATTAGAGCCTAGAGCTTATTAGTGTTGTTACATTCTTGCAAAAGAGTCTGCAATAAATTAAACGTGTTTGCCATAAAACATTCTGCAGAAGTCGCCGTAAAAAGTATCTCGACGTAACATCTTGTTTGCAGTTTGCTTCTTGTTGGTTGAATAGACGTTAATAAACAGGAGATCGGGCTTTTGATCTGAATAGAACGTTGCGCCAAAACACGTTTGTATATGGAATGCGTTTGACATTTACATGAAGGAAATTGCGACTGCGGTTCTTTTCATAAGGGGTAATCATCAACTTAGTAAGCGTACTTTACATTTAAATTTGATATCATATTACAGGAATCATGTTATTTGAAAATAAAAACTGTCGACTGTTTTAATAAGGACGCTTCTCTGAACTTGCTGCTATGAAGTTCTTATTTTGTAAACTTATGTCCAACACGGCCATATTTTTGCGTACCCGCAATGGATTAAACTGTTCGTTCTACAATTAAACAAAACATCTTTGTACACAGTTTCTGCAAGAAAGCATTCTAATTACTGAGTAAAAGACGAAACTAATACATATAATCACATTTTATTTTACTCAAACACATTCATGTCTAGAGTGTTGTGTGATAAACAAAGATAAAATATAGTAAGGCAAAAGCCTTAAATGCACCTGCGTTGGCTAATATCCGAATCGGTTTAAGGATAATGTCTTTATTCTTGTCAAATATGGACCCTAAGTGGGAGGAAGTAGGTGATGAATCACTGTGCGATATGAGCCGATATCAGAGAAACTGGTGCGTATTTCGGACGTGCAGTGCGAGCAATTCGTCATGATTTGCGTATGTAAATCGATGGAGTTCGGTTGTGCGGGCGTAACGGTATTTTCGTCGGTCCTCGGCAGGAAAGCGGATGCTATAAACACACTTTCAGGCATGTAACCATCGAGGCGTACCTACGTTGCCTCTAGTTCAGGTACTCGTTTCACCAAATCTCGTAATATTGAGACAATCAAACATATTCCTACATAATTTTATGTTTTAGTATATCACTGAAACTATTCAGCAAACTAAACATTTTATATTATCTCGCCGTTAGCGGTTAATGTACTGTCTCATAGCTATAGTTAACATAAAAGCACACACTGCTAGTGTTTCTCGTTTGCATAACTTGTACTCGTTCTGTAATCGCTGGTTTCCCGTTTGCGGCTGCGCTCATTGAGTCTGTAACGCAAGCTTTGAGTACTGAATGTGCTGAGGCCTCACTAATGAGACCGCCGGCAGCGCAAGGAGGCTCGCCCCCGGGCCGGGCCCACGCTGCCTCGCTCCGAGTGTCGAACCACCCTACGCAGACCCAGTCTTACAAAGCCTCAAACGCTGTCACCGTTAAGCTGCAACACCTTGCGAACCTTCACGAATACAGTCAAAATTTCTGAAACTCGTTATGTGTTTGGAACGCTGTCACTCCCACATCGAGATTTATCAATCAACAAGGATCGATTGAATGGGATCAGTAATATGGTGAGTGGTGGGCGATCGGTCGTCGAACTGCGCGGGCGCAGCTCCGGTGGCGGTGCCGGTGGTGCGCTCTAATTCGATTTGACGACGATCCATTGCGCACCGGCGGCTGCGACGCGACAATAATTATTCCTCGTGTTACTCAACCGTTATTGTACGTAGGTATCACACCATAATCTCTCCGAAATTTAAATCCTACGAGGTTTTTAATTTCAAATTCTCATATGATTTATAGCGCTGTATTATTCAGCTCAACATCAATTTGATTTAACACTTAATACTGAATGGCCCACCGGCCATAAACTCTGATATTAAGTGTTGAATTAGTGGCGTTTTGTGTCAAAGGTCTCACATTTCTCAGGATATTATGTTCAGAGATGAAGCTATAAATAATGGCGCGCCAGTCAAAGTTCGCCTTTTGTGATAGCTGGGTGAGAAATGTAATCATTTTCCATATTCTCGGTTATGAATGTCGCAGCGGTCGAGTGTTATTGTCTTCTGGCGAGACCGGATCCGCGGGGATGGCCGGTGTCACCTTGAATGCCGGATGCCGGTGCCGGCGCGGGCCGCCGGAGGAGCTATCGGTCGCCGATCGTGTGAGCGTCTCGTCATATATTATACTTTGTCTCTGCGGCTGCGAGAGCCGTTTATATTTTACGAGCATCGACGTCCGTCGCGTCTCCTCACTCCTCGCTCAAGGTCGGCGGTGCTCCTACCCCGAGTGCGAGCGGCTAGTGCAGCCATTACAATTGTAAATCCGGTGCGAGCATAATCTTGAGGCCCGTTGAATTGAATATACGACAGTATTAGAGCCGCACGGGAGATCATCTGGCGCGTCGAGTCCACGGCGGAAGCGGAGGAAGCGTGGGCGACGCCTACAGTGTGCCCAAGTGACCACTCTCAGCATGCGCAGTGACAAATTTTAATCCGCCTATTTCTGTAACTCGTCTCGTCGCGTTCTAATTCTGTTTTCTGCTCATTCGTTCCAGGTAAACGCCGCTAATAATCTCCGTCACGACCTGTTCAAGGTCGTCGTCTCCATCGATCAAACTAAATTATAGGTATCAGGTATCCGATCCCCTCATGTTTATTACAATGTTCCGCACGTATCGACCTAACCGCGCGATCTATTGACGCCTAATGTGATGTCGTCTCTGAATACTGAATTGATTTATTTCTCTGCAGTATCTACGGTGTTTTTCTATCGATATGTTGAATTTTTAATGATAGCACTTTTCAACTTTTGTCACGTTTCATAGGTGCAAAGATATAAATCTATACTTATAATAAAACTGTAGCGGGTCGAATTCTGTACATTGAAGATACTTTGAAAAAAAAATTTTGGGGGCACTCCATAGTCGATACTGATGGCGAAACTGCACTTTTTTTCTTTCATGTCTGTCTGTCTGTCTGTCTGTCTGTCTGTCTGTCTGTATAGGGAACTCTCATCACGCCTAAACTACTGATTCAATTCAAATGAAACTTGACATGATTTAAGTTCATACTAAGTAGATGGTAGCAGTCTACTTTTAATCCTCAAATTCTGCACGGTTTTCTTGCAGGAAGGGGTGAAAGTCAGAATGTGTATTTGGTTGTAACTCATGTTTGCGTTGTTCAATTTCGTTAGTTCTTATTTTGTTAGAAACAACATATTTTTTGTATAGTTCTATCAAAATGATTGGTCAGGTGGATTGGAAATTACATAGAAATTAAATAATAACGGTAATAATAAGTTCGGTACATAATAACTTCGAAGTAATCTGTGACACTGTAAACAACAGGGATGTAACGGAGGTCATTTTGCCGGAACCGAAGGCGGAATCTGAGTTTTAAAATTTGATTTATTGGAGTCGGATTTGAAGACGGAGGCATAGGCAGGATTATTAGAAGTGATGGCAGGAATGACATTTTTATTGTTTTTTTTTTTGCCAAACACGTGGACACGATAAACATTGACGAGCAATTGATTTAGGAAGTTGCGAGTTTGTATTTCCATTTACTATAGGGGATTATTTGCAATATTTATACACCTTACCTCCGATTGTAACCTCCTTTTTAAAAATTTCGGAGCCGAAATCAGAACCGAAAGTGTAGTAATCGGAAGTTCCGACTTATCGGAGTCAGTCTCATCCCTGGTACACACATCGCACTTAAAACCGCCATCCGTCAAGTAATAATATGACAATACCTTTCTAATGTCAAAGTCAAAGTTTTTTTTATAGCGAATAAAATCACGTTGGTAAGTAACCAATTACGTGACATCAATTCTAAATTAGATATTAAAAAACCGGCCAAGTGCGAGTGGGACTCGCGCACGATGCGTTCCGTACCATTACCAAATAAATGGCGAAAACTTCTTTTATTATAATTATGGGAGCCTCCTTAATCATTAATTATTTAAAGATAACATAAAATGAAATATTGTGTGAACAGTTAAAGCGTCTACCTGTCACTGTTATTAGTATCGAGCGAGAAACGGTAAAAAAATCAAATTTGTTCTATGGGAGCCCCCCTTAAAAATGTATTGTATGTTGTTTTTAGTATTTGTTGTTGTAGCATTCACAAATACATCATTTGTGAAAAATTACAACTGTCTAGCTATCACTGTTCTTAAGATACATTCTGGTGACAGACGGACGGACGAACGGACTGACAGCGAAGTCCCAGTAATAGGGTCCCGTTTTTATTATATGGAAAAGAGGGAGGTGGTTTTTTTAATATTAACAAAAACTGGATGACAAGATGTACAAGATGTCCACTACCAGTTGGACGCGTGCCCAGCATGCTGGTGGCAGTACCACGCTGAAGTGCAATGTTTATGCGTTGGGCCAAATACACGCCAGCATTTTGGTCACGAGTTGCGTCAGCCAAGCCCTCGGGTTTTAACGATGAGGTGAGCTCCCGGCCCCCACAGGCACGATGTCTCAGCCCCAAAAGTTTTAAATATAAAACCAGTACCGAGGGTTGAAAATTTCCGCCGTTTGTCGCGCTCAGCTAAATAAGCCGCTGCACTGGCCCTACTATGAATCTCTGGAAGATGTGATGGTGCCAGAGTATCGACGCAAGCTGCGTCTCACACTAGGGGCCGACTCAACTTCCAACTTCCATGGCACAAAAGTCATGCCGTCAGGTCTTTTGCCATCGTCACGCGCTACTCCGGTTTGAGTACCTATGGCTGGAACAACGGCGGTGGAAAAAGCCAAAGTTTTGTGTGTGAATTGTTCACCAGTATCTATTTATCTGGACGAAGTAGTTATGGCTTCAAAAATTAGTCGAGAGAACTTTTTACTTGACTATTAGAAGTTAGTTGACGTGAAATGATAATAATTGAAGTCAGTTTTTGTTCTTTCGGATATTATTTCAATCCAAATACTGTACTTAATTTAGTGTTTAATAAGCTTCGGTGACCAAAGCAGACCGTTGTTTTTCTAAAATTGAATAAAATGTTATCTTACTACGAAGTATTATATGTATATTATGTAAAGGTATGATTTGGCTGGAATTTGAAACACAGATAGTTTATAGTCTCATATAGGTACTACCTATCATCTCTGATAAAGCATGGGCCCTAACGAAATACATATATACGACAGAACGACATTACCAATTAGATTGACATTTGAAACACACATGGCTTAAAGTCTAAAATATCACATCGGCTAATAAGTCTATCACCTACATAGGCTATCATCCTGTAAAAATGTATAGGTAAGTAGGTAAGTATCAGATCACGCACATCAGCTACATACTCTTCGTAATATATCCTATAAAAATCCTACAAACTTAACACTACGGCTATGTTCGATACTCCACAACCTTACTAAGAGTATGTTTGATGTTGCTAAAATATAAAATATGAAGTTGCTAAACTCGAATAAACATATTTTTGTGTAGAAAAACAAATTCACTCGGTTTGTGTAATGGCCACCCATCCAAATATTTTTAGGTAAGTACTACTAATGTACTATTAAGGTCGCAAGATCAACGTACGTGAACGAAGTAGCGGGTTCAGCTAGTTGTTAATAAAAATACATTATCTCTGATTTCTGATAGATAAGTCATGTCAATACCTGACCAATTATATATCTAGGTCCAGTCCAGTATCTTTTAATGAATAAGTATAATAGTTTTGATTTGAACCTCGCCACGATTGCGCTGTCTGTTATTCAAGTGGAAGTGTATCTATCGAGCTATCGACTATTCCGATGGATATTAGTGATGGTACGTCTTAATCATAACCGATGATTTCACTACGATTTGATAAACAAATGTTTATTTGCATACAACATGAGTGAGTTTTGTACAAATGAGCACATCTATGTGTAATAATTAATAATAAACTGTGTTTCCATATCATGCTGTGCCGGTTTGACGTACGAAATACCAGATAGGTAATAACCTGTTCGTACAAACTAAGGACTGATCTACATTAAATGTTAGTTGATACTTTATTCGCTGGGTGCTTTATCTACTAAATCATATATGAAATAGATGAGATGTATCAAGTCAGTAATTCGGTCACCGTTGTACCGATCAGCCTTGTTACTTACATAATAAAGCTTTATTTTGTTTGATATTTCAAAATGAGTGATTCCCTTTGATGTGAACGGGAATATCGACAAAGACGGATGTCCGGTCCCGGTCAGGATTTATTTCACACGAGTGCCACGACTCCTCGCGTTCGTGAAAGATGATGAGATTAATCGAATATTTTTATTTAATATTAATCCACATTGTTGCGTAAAATACGTACGTTATCCCATCAACTGGAAGCTTTGGTGCGTTTGAATTTTTTTTACAAATATAAACCTTCGCTTATGAAAGGGTCGGAGGCTTGTTTACGTTTGAGAATAAACAACTTTTCATCACATCTCATGTGGTAGGAAACGAGGGAATGGGGCAGTTACGAAAAATCCTTCCGGTTCTTTTGATATGGCGGATAAGCGACCGGCGCGCGCGCATTTCAAAGGGCTAGTGTGTTTGTCTGCCGTGCTTGGACAAGCATTATTTGTTGCCCGGGTGTGTGATTTCAGCCTTTTGTGTTTTTACTGGGTCCTAAATAATCGTATTATGTGTGTGCATCCGGGATCCGGAAGTGCCTATGTAACGTTTGTAGCTGCATAACTATGACGCATTTTTTTATTAACGCTTTGGATGTTTCAATTAAGTCTTGTTTTTTACTAAAACCGGAGCGGTATCCCACTAACATTACAAATGCGAAAGTTTGTATGTTTGTTGCTCAATCATGTCGGTACGGATAAAATTGAAATTTGATACACAGTAGTCTGAAATAACACATAGGTTACTTTTTATCACAGGGAAATACGCAGCTAACACCGCTGCGTAGTTACCGTTCCCGTTATTTTACTGGGATGAAAGCCTATGTGTTCTTCCAGACTATAATCTACCTGTATTCCAAATTTCAGCCCGATCCCTTCATACATTACGACGTGATTGAGCAACAAACATCCATGCATCGACATTTAGTTATAATATTACTAAGATTAGAGGATTTGGAGGAAGTGTCACTTTGTTGTACTATGGTGGTTTACATTTGTGTGATTGAATTCAAATACCGTTATCAAATTTTACTGGACATTTGGCGAGCTCGGTCCGCGGGTTTTGCATACAATGCCCATGTCGGCCGCGGTCGCTTGTGCAAGCGGTCGGCCGGATGTGACGACGCGACGCCGCCGCGGCTGCGCCCGCGACGAAATGTGCCCACGTGCCTTAGAAAGGTGACACTAGGCCCTATTCTAAACGCACATGCGGAAATTAGAAAGCGATTTAAAATCTTTTTTGTATAATTTATCTTGATAAGGAAGTTTTAATTAAACATTTGCGTTTAAAATATGACCTTCGAAAGGTGGTAAGGCCCTATTGTAGAGGCACATTTGGAAATTTAGAAAGCGATTTAAAATCGTTTTTGTTTATTTTTTCATTATAAAGAGGGTTTAATTTAAATTTGTCGTTAAAAATATGACCTTTGACGTATACTGTAGGTATAATATTTATGTCAAATTGTAAACTTCGTCAGTTGATTATGAAATTGATTGATGAGCGTGAGATTGGATTACAATCCAACGGTGTCTCCTAGGTTAGTTTATAATCTAACGACTGGTAGTTGTTGTTGTTTGATTATAAACTGACGGTATTTACAATTTTACGGTTACAGATCTATCATTTAACCTTTATTTTATTTAGTTTTGGTATTTATGATTTCCACATCAAATCAATGGCATGTATTAAAATATTAACATTTTTAATTATTAAAAATATATCCATACGCGTGTAGACCCGTTTACGGGATTTTTCAGCGATTAATATGAATACGAGTAGGTATGTATCATATCAGACTATAATCTGTGTTCCAACTTTCAACCCGAACCAAATGTTGCGACGGATTCAACCACAAACATCCAAACATCTAAAATTTCACATATAAAATGTTAGTAGGATTTAATTTACTTCAGTTTATCATCCAAGCCTCCATTGATTCTTTGAATTTATATTTCCGCAGCCGTTTTTAGTACGCTTTATACCGAGAACCCTTGTCGCTCAATTACGCATTCAATTCAGGTATTTCTATATTTTTAGTGTATACTAACCACTTCTCACACTGCTAAATATTATTTTTATGAATGATATCGTCATCATTTGTTTTATCACTTTAACGTTATAAAGGCGAAAGCGTTGTGTGTACGTTTGTTTCTACATATTTCTTTTACTGAATACATTTGAATGAAATTCAATACTATAGTGCGTAACATAACCTGCATTAACACAGGCTACATTTTATCCAATCACACTTATTGATGAATTCAAATGTTTGCACTGTGTCTGGGTGTTTCTATGTATGATAAGTATGTATTTAAAATTATATGTTGAAGTATTATATCAGCTATCTATCTAAGCTTATATTATGGCCGCCATAGTACAAGCTTTGCTTAGTTTGGGGTCAGATGGTGTTGTGTGTGAGTCCACCAATATTTATTATTAAAAAAAAATTGGCAGTCATAGGAAGTGCCGATTGAAGTGAAAACTTATAACTCAGAATTTGATAGCTTACCTTGGAAACTACACGCGTGTAACCGGAGGGCGTGGCCTCGCCATCTTGTCATGGCCATCTAGAAATGCGTCAGCATTTCCCATTGGCTGATGCGTTTCTAGATGGCCAGTTCATGATGGCCTGTCTACGCCCTTCAGCATTTCCCATTGGTTGACGTATTTCTAGATGGCCAATAGCCATGGTCCCGAGTTTACCCGAAGCTTTCTTATCATACCCGAGCGTGACGAATGAATTCAATTCACAGCCCACGAAAAATCTGTCTAGGAGCGCCTAAAGAAGTTTCCACTTCAAAAATAAAAAAATTAGTCCAGTATTCTCCAGTATGGGAACTGCTTAACTAAGGGACATATTTTCTAAGCGGATGTTCACTGATAGATATCTAACATAAGTAGCCCTCTAAGTATTCCCACAGCTGGGACTTGGGGCTTTCTCTCGCAAGGAGAAAGTCAAGGCCATAATTGACCACGTTGGCCCAGTGCGGGTTGGTGGATGACGTATGATCTAGTAAGATTTTCGGAACGTGTCGGTTTTCTGACGGTGTTTTCGTTCACCCTTTTTAAGTTAGCGGCATTGTGCACATAACTTGGAAAAAACAGTGGTGCGTGTGGGTTTCGAACCAGGGGTTAGCAGTTGTCGTTCTCCCGACTGCACCAGCCGTAACTTGATAAATGCTTATCTAGGTGGGATGAAGAATAAAATAAATGTAACTCGTCAGTGTCTCATATCATCATGGCATTATATTACTCGGAAGCTGTTTTTGATGAAAAGAAGGGCAATTCTATTAATTCCAGTCAATGGAAGTGTTTTGAATCGTCTTCGGCATTGGGTGGTCTACCACAGTGTATACTGTATACATTTCACCAGCAACTTGGAGTACGGCCAACATGCGTCGCACGTTGGCCAAACCATGCCACTCCTGCGCATCCGGTCACAAGCAATATATGCTAATTGGCCACACTTGGACGCACGATCGTACTCGTACTACCGTCCTTGGGAATGTTCTTTGATATATATTTTTTTGTTCTCAATATGGCCTCGTGATCTATTGTCTCACTGCTTCGGTTCTTGTTAATGTTTATCGATACGATAATGATGAGTTATTTATTAACCTATAAATATCTGTCTTGTATTTCAACTTCCATTTCATTGTTAGTTTTAATTTGTACAAACTGTATACAACGCAATCACGAGCCAGCAAATTGAGGAACTTTATTAGGAGGCGTGTCTGTTTGTTCAGTTGAATTTGTGTTAGATCGTGGTGTGTGTGTGCGTGTAACTGGTATGCGTATGTGTGGTTTTTATCGTCGCGCTACTAAGTTTGCTAATCAATGTTAAACTGCTTATTTGCTTCTCAAACGGTCATGTGAACCCAGACAGTGCGTTTGTGGACCTTCCAGAGAGCTTGTAGTTCGGACAAGGCTTCGTTGTGAAGAGCGAAGAATCTGCAACTGTCTAACATCGATTGTGTCTTCATAAAGACGGCATTGAGGCGCTCGCTATCGCCAGTTCATCGGCCCATATTCGCATTGTGCAACACCACGAATGCAATACAACGTTGTAATGAAACATTCATAAAATGCCGTGTCGTCATAACGTGTACCTTTGTACGTTACAAAAACCTGCATTGATGTTGCATCAGTGATGTTATGTGGTTTTTAACAAACAATATTTATTTACATGCGGATAATTCCAACTTATTCTGTAATTGACTGGCCTCGTGGCTTAGTTGGTAGTAGCTCTGCCTGCGAAGCCGAGGGTCGTGGGTTCGATTCCCACCCAGTGCAAATATTTGTGTGATGAATTCAAATGTTTGCACTGTGTCTGGGTGTTTCTATGTATAATAAGTATGTATTTAAAACTATATAAGAGTATTATATCAGCTATCTGGCCGCCATCACACAAGCTTTGCTTAGTTTGGGATCAGATGGTGTTGTGTGTGAATTGTCCACCAATATTTATTATTATTAATTAAAATTAATGTGAAATTAACATTGTAAAACATTTTACTTTATCGACATTTTCTATTTCCATTGTAGTCCGTTGTGAAAGGGCATCCCACCTAAACGTGACAACGTCGTGTGAATGAGGTTAATTAAAAACCATTATGATCCTAAGTCTACAGTGAAAGTTCGAGTATCTCTTCATATTTTTCTAAGCGACTTAAATTATGAGATTATCTCGCGTCAATGCTTTTAATATTTTGATGTGTTTGTGTCTTATTACTGTGCTTAAGCTGGCTGATAAGGTGAGATACGGTGTCTGTAATTTGAACCGGCATTCGTGCCGCACGATAGCTTCCAAAGCGACAGTTTTATAGAGAGTAATTAACTGAATGGACACGCCAAATCTGATACTCTTATCTACCACACTTAATGTCACTTCGTGTCGCAGACAAACATTAAGAGATCGAGTTACAGCATGCATCTATTGGCCACCGCCATAAAATTCTTGAATCGAGGGCCGATTTTTTAAGTTGGAATGAAACATGAATTTTGGAACTTCATACAGCGATTAGTGTGCTGTAATGGCATGTCAACCCAACAAAATGTATTTTCGTGGGTGGTTTTATTGAGTTTGTATGACATTTTGGATTAACAAATATTGTCATTAAACTCATAAATAAGATTAGAAACAAATAATTATTATATCAGTAGCAGTGCGTTTTACCCGTGTGTTTACCGTTCCTGTAATATTTCCACGATAAAAAGTTAATCGATGTGCCACTCCAGATTATAATCTAATTGTGTTCCAAATTTCAACCCTATGCGTTTAGCCATTTCGACGTGATTGAGCAATAAACATCCAAACTTTCGCATTTATAATATTAGTAGGATTTTTTTTCTAGAGTATTCAAAATAACAACATGTGTTGAAATTCAAAGTTAATCTAATGCGTTCTTATCGCCCATGCGCTCTTTCTGCGTATATCTCTTCAATATCTCGTCTTGTTCATGGAAATCATTATTTGTCGTTTTCCCACGTAAAACAAAGCGAAGGAAATGTGTAAGAGAGATAAGTTCGCTTTAAGTAGACAAGGCACAGCGGTACTCGCCCTCCATGTGGGAACGCGATGCTCTACTTGCGATCGCACCCGTTACTCGAACCTGACTCTCCACGTATTACAGTACTATGAAAAAGAGGTAAAATTTGTTTATTTAAGTTCAAGGATACTAGAATTTGGCTGATTCTCTGGTTCTGGACACAGATCAGAAAATAGTTTGGTCTGGGTTCTTTTGGGATGTAGGCGGTAATTTATTATTATTATAATTTATTACCGCCTACAACCGCTATCGCTACTGCTTATAACCACCCTGTATACGAGTATGTAGGTACGCAATCAATATTTGAAAGGGGTTTTCCAAACCAAAATCTATCTTTGTCTTAGATTACATCAAAATACATTCAGTTTATTTTTCATGAAATTATATTAGCAAACATACAGACATTCGCAATTATAATATTACTAGCACCGCTCCACGGTTTTACTCGCGTAGTTCTCGTACTTTTGCCATGATAAAAAGTAGCCTACGTACGTGTTATTCCTGGCTTTAATCTGTGTTCTAAACTTTCGCATTTATATGTTAGGAAGGTTGGGATTGTTACTATTCGAAGGACGTTTTTATTGAATCGGAACGCTATCCTTGAAATGGTCCCGTCGTCGGATAAAGTTATCCAGGAATGTGGACCGGAACGCGGTGCCCGGACGACCTGTCATCTGTCGTCATTCCAGAGATCCTGAGTCACGGGCTCACCTGTCCAGCGATTCAGGAGAGAACTCGATGTCGAGCTCGACTCTGTTATTAGCATAGATGTAGTATGAATTATTATTATCATAATTACTTCTAGTCGCCACCATGCAAACGTCAAACTTTTTTTTCTTCTTTGTATGTATGTATTTGTACGTTTGAAATTACAAGCGTCGAAAATTTCTATAACGATTTATTTTTTGGGCAAATCTATTTTTTATTGTTTATCGTTTTTGTTTTTTTTTCTGTTGTGGGCAGGCTTGGTGCTTATTAGCATCAGACGGATGTCCTGCTCGTATCGTCACTCTACATTAAAACAAAAACAAGTGTATTTCGTTGGCGTTGTCTTTGAGCAAGTCCTACTAATATATTATAAACGCGAAAGTTTGTATATGTCGACAGTGGCGTGGGTATTTATTATCATTTCTTGCTAAAACTAAAACTACTGGGTAGCGATTCTGAAACCATTCGGTTGCATCCGACACGGAATCTCATCTCTCGGTCTTTGTCATGCTAAACAGATAAGACAAAGACCGAGAGATGAGATTCCGTGTCGGATGCAACCGAATGTTTTCAGAATCGCTACCCAGAATGCATCTGGTGCATAAAATAAAATTTGGTGCATGTGGATTTATCTGAAATTATAAAAGAGCTGTCGCTACTTGACTTGATTCGCTTAATCGACATTATATGGACATTACCTTTCAATTGTGGGAGGTCAATTTATTTTGGTCTGTTCGTGATTTTTAGCAATATTGATATACGTAGAAATGCAAAGTCCTATTGCATTTTACGATCAATTTCATTTCCGAGTTCACCATTGAGTTGGATTTTCAAGAACAGACAGACTTATCGCTTCTATTTAAAATAAACAACAAAAACACACGCATCATACAACAGCCGAACGACTTGCGCAGGATGTCAAGTGTCCACTGTATCAATAGAGACAATCTTTTCAACAAAAAGTAAATTCTATAGATGACAAGTACATAACGGGGTAAACCGGCATTGTACCAAGAAAGACACGTTTCGAGGATATGCGTCACTCGCCAACCCGCACTTGGCCAATGTCGTTGATTATGGCTTTGACTCTCCTAGAGAGGTAGAGAGACAGATCCGGAATCCCAATCATTGTGAACATAAAGTGAATTTCATAAAATATGCACTCACAGGGAGTGCATTTTTTATTCAAATAACATAGAGTGACGAGTAAAACATATTTATGTCTGATGGTAAGCAACATGCTTACCGTCATTATTATCTTATCTCACATATATTATGTATAGGGCGTATAGGCTCACATAACAACATAGTGCCTCGCAGATATTGCAAGAAAAGCCATGAAGAGTTCAAATGTACTCGTCGCCCAGGCATAAGATGATTTAATTTCTCTGGAAACGTTGCCCTTCAAACCAAAACACTGTAATGTTTGGACGGTACTGCTACGATAGAATATCGGGTAAAGGTGTGGTATTTCCCCGGGCGAACTCTGCAAATAGGACTACTGCTCAAGACAAGGGAATATACCTGGGAATATTAGAGATATTTTATGATCAATGTTTTACAAAAATATCATTTGATTCATTTGCTAGCGCATCCTAATAATTATATTAATACTAATAATCATATTAATACTAATAATCATTTGTTTGGATGTTTGTTGCTCAAAGACGTCTCAACGGATCGGGTTTCAATTTGGAACACAGTGTTTTTTTTGTCATTAGAAAATGAAAGGAACAAGTACGCGGGTAAAACCGAGTTCGCTGCTAGCTAAGTATTCGCTATAAAATAAGGCCGCCATTTATGGCACACTAGTTATGAGTATTTTATGTTTTGTAAGTTAACTTTTCTGGTGAGCATAATAAAGTGTTTCATGTTTCTGTCTACCTAAATAAAATCATGAAAAAAAACTCTTTGTTTAGAAGTAATGTTGAGTTACGGTTGAGAAATACTGCTTTTTGTAGTTTTCGCTTCAAAATCCATTGTTTTCAAGATCTCATTCTCACAGTACGTTCCATACATATTTCAAAAGCGAGATAATAAGGATTCGTAATTGTTCAGACATCTGCTAATTCTGGTTTTAGGGTTCTGTACAAAAATCAAGACCCGTATACTCGGTTTCCCAGTACCCTGAAACCTATTATACGTTATTAGATATTAAAACATGTGTTGGAATTTTATTTCGGATTGCATTTGAATTTGTTGTTTTTATTCTTACATTACGTTTTATGCATCTCAAAAGAGAGATAGAGCGAGAAGATAATAAGGATCCGTAATTACTCAGACATCTGCTAATATTGTTTTTAGGGTTCTTTACAAAAAAGAGACACCCGGTTAATCGTAAAAATGTGTGTTGGAATATATTTTTGGCTGTATCTATAAATTTAGCATTTTAAAATCGAGATAATAAAAATGCATTATCGTTCAGATCTCTACTGAACCTGTTTTTACGATTGTGTACAAAATCGAGAGATGCTTACTCAGTTACCCGTTTGCTCGATTGTTCATTGTTGTTGTTCATTCATTATTATTGAGTCTGTTCAGCTGATTTTTCTGGCTTATATCTGTATTTGCATTTACATACCTACATAAAACAATCAAACTAGTTTTTGTATGCGCTTAAAATATTAAACATCGTTTAAAATTTTAAGCGCATTGTAGATTTCATCGTAGGTTTATAATCTCCCGCGTTTTATGTAAGCTGACGAAGTTTGTAATTTTACAGTAACATATTATTTGTATGTCAAAACCTCAGGCGCATGTATTGAAGGCCCCTCTATTTTCTATGCACGTGTCTTACGGAACATTGTGGAATTATTTGGTTTTGGTTTCAATAGGGTACCGGACTGGGTCAAAAATACACTATTCTAACTAGCCCGTTAGCTAGATCATGGAAAAATATGGGACACGTATTTTTTGTTTTTTCAAAATATAAAAAATCGACAAAGATATAGAACATCAAACTTTGAGAGTGGGGGGTCGCGACGTCACTCGTGAGTCAATCGTAGGCACGAGTGACGTCACGCGAAACTTATAAGCGCTGTATCTTCGTAATTTTTTGTTTGTGAAACAAAAGAAAAAATACGTGTACAATATTTTTTTGCAATCTAACAGACGGACTAATTAATTTTTTTGAGGATTGTACCCTATGGTACAGAACCCTCGTTGTGAGAGTCTGACTCGCACTTAGCCGGGTTATTGTACAATTGTTTGCTAATACCCGCGAAGCGCTTCTCACGTTCTTGCTTACCTATTCAATTCCGAAATCATCACAACTTGTTGAGAAACTTGTTCTGGAAATACGACAATGGTTTTATTGCTGCGCCGTGAATAGAATAACATGTTATTGTTCATCATTAGTAGACGGATATCCTCGTGGTGACCTATGACATTTCGATACTGATCATGGTCAATGGCCTTGGTGATATAGTGGGTAAAACAGGCCCGTCCAAATATACGGCCCCTGGGTCGCCATGCGGCCCTCTTAAGTCCTTCAACCAAACCAAATAAGTAACTTAGGTTATTCTACCGCCAAGCAGTAATGGGCAAATATTACTATGTTCCGGTTTGAAGGGCAATGTTTCCAGAGAAATTACAGGGCTTAGAGATATAATATCTTAGATCTCTGGGTGATGAGCGCAGTGGAGTGCTAGGTAATGATTTGGACTCTTCATGGTCCAGTAGCTGCGTGTATTTGTGCTGTCATGTGGCAGGTCATGTTGTTTACCATCAGGCACATGATCGTCTCGTCACTCTATCTTATATATAAAATTCTCGTGTCACAGTGTTTGTTTCCTTACTCCTCCGAAACGGCTTTACTGATTTTAACCAAATTTGATATGCATATTCTGTAGGTATGAGAATCGGCTACTAGCTATTTTTCATACCCCTAAGTGACAAGGGTTGTTCACTAAGGCAAAACAACGTTTGCGGGGTCAGCTAGTATTCTATAAAAAAACCGGCCTGCGACCTGGTTAAAGCTTAAAAAAATATAATACGCGAGAATTTAAATTTTAAAGCGACCGGGGATTTGTTTTGGCCCGCAATGGTTGCTAAAAATATTAAACCTGGCCCTCTACAAAATTGTGTTTGACACATCGATACGATTGGTTTATATGGATGGTTTGACACCCTTATGCTAGGAGGTCGTAGGGTTGAATTCCGCCTGCGTCGCTTGAATATTTTTCCATGTGCATATCTACAGGTTTATCGTCACCATTGGCTTTAACGGCGGTTGATAATGTTTTGCACTGTATAGGGGTATTCGTTATCTTAATACTGCAACTAAATTTATTCTCTATTTCCATTCATGTTAGCAGAAACTCAATGCCTGAAAATTGAGTCTTCCAAACCGTCTGAACTACTCTAGCTTCTTAATATAAAGCTTTTTTGAAGTTTCTCATACTTCTTTTTGCTCGTTAGGGAAAAATGGCGAGAAGAAATTTCTACGATGCGCTCATCAACATCATCATCAGCCGCAAGACGTCCACTGCTGAACATAGGCCTCTCCCTAGATTTCCACAACGAACGGTCCTGCGCAACCGGCAACCAGCGGTTTCCAGCGACCTTTGTGAGGTCACCTGTCCATCTAGTGTAGCCCAACACTGCGTCTTCCGGTTCGTGGTCGCCACTCGAGAACCTTTCTTCCCCATCGGTTGTCAGTTCTGCGAGCGATGTGGCCTGTCTGTCCATTGCCACTTCAACCTGCTTACTCTTTGAGCTATTTCGGCCACTTTCGTTCTTTTGCGAATATCCTCATTAGGGATTCTATTTCGCAAAAAGACTGAGCATAGCTCTCTCCATAGCTCGCTGTGTGACTTTGAGCTTTGTTATGAGGGCCACCGTTAAGGACCACGTCTCAGTTCCATAAGCCATCACTGGCAACACGCACTGGTTAAAGACTTTCGTCTTTAGGCATTGGGGTATTTTGGACTCAAAAATGTATCGAAGTTTCCCGAACGCTGCCCATCCGAGTTGGATGCTTCGCTAGACCTCTTTGTCGAAGACGATGCGCTCACACCGTCACAAAAAATCGACACTCTGAAGTTAGCTTGTCAACATTTTTGGAAACATTGTTACTAAAATATGTTATCTATTCAGTGGTTGAAGCTACATTTCTTAGCGCGAGGATTAAAGAGAAGAAGTATTAACTTCTTGCATGCGTATGTACGTCCAGTCACTTTTTATATTATGGAGAGACAGGACCACGCCAACCAGGGCCCCAATGTATTCCTTTACCATCGTAAGTTATTGTATTTATTCTGAGTAGTAATAAGTGTTGCTGGTATTGTTTTCGTCAGTCGAACTGAGGACAGGAAGCGCGTGTAAGCATTCGGCCGTTGAAAGGCCGCCACAATGCCGCAGCTCTGCGAAGGCACTTTCGACGTAGCCAAATTAAAACAGTTAGCTCATCGTCACCAGCGTACCAATGAATATGCTAATTTTGAACCGTATTGGTCGACTGCTGCGATGGTATAGTAGTTTTCCTTCTTACATCACTCACTAGGCCTTGTAATGCGAAGCCTAACTCTTGTAATTTTATTACGTGCCCGCGACGAATGTTAACACAGATTTCTTGTTGTTTCCCATGATTTATACATATCTGTGCCGTCTGTCGGGCAGCTCTTAGGACTCCTCGATTAGGGCATTTGTATTCGATTTGTGACTGTCGAGGTCGTTCGTCCCGGTCCTAGTCTGAGATTACTTATTCTTTTGCGCATCGCGATCGGAATCCCGATTCCGCGAGCGTATCGGTATTAACACATTGGAAGCAACGCGCACTTTGAATATTTTATATCAATCGAGTTTTTCAGTTTAAACGTACACGTCTCTATTCGGTTCGTAATATTTAAATCTGGAACGTTCTAAATCAACCGATCAAAGTCGTGTTATTATTTCAAATCAATGCGAGCTTTCCTAAGTGGCTGTTGGAATGGTGAGATAGGCACGTGCTGAATCGCTTCGGGTGATCGGCGAGTCGATAACCCAGGCTGTGGAAGTGCCGCGTCGCTGGCAACCTTCCTAATAAATTCCGCAGAATGGAGAGAGATTTGTAAGTATGCGGTAGTGGGCGCGACTTGTATGCAGAGCGGCCTACGTTCGAGACGGCTCGATTGTCATTTGTCGCATTACACCCATGGGACCGCCTTCGCTATCGAGACACGATTGACACTATAGATACCACCATACTGTGTTTATTGACACTTAACAAGAACATTTTTATGCATGACCCACATCATTCCCCACGTAGGTAATTGGTGTTATTGTCTCTACCTACTCGGTCTGCCTTGGCTGATGAATGCATAACTCGATACATTAATTGCTAGTTTGCATAACTCGATACATTAATTGTTAGTTTGTTCAAATAGTTTTTAAATCGTTTTAATTAGTCTTCTTTCTAAGTAGATCAAATATATTTGGCCCAAACTAGGTCGACCGCAATGGTACTCTGCGATGCGCAGACTAATTTAGGCCGTTCAAAATGCAGGCTTTGCAGGCACACTGCTGACTGCACAGTCCATCTCTGTGATTAAAATGAACTGGTGTGGAAATACCTAATACCTACATTAATGTATAACATTCTACTGATCTATAAGGGCGTGTATTAATCTATGGCTCTTTCGAACCATAATAGATATCTGACTGATCTGATATGACAGCTTATGAAACTGTATTAAATTTCTCATGCTATGTTTGTATGTTCTACTCTCTCATCGCTCTGTCACAAATTCAATAATGGATATACCATGGATATACTCGTACACTTGGAAGATATGTATGAATAGAGTTTCAAAATAAAACAAAACAAACGAACATCGGGGTTCTATCGCCTCACAAAACAAAGGATTTTGCTTAGTTATGCCATTGGTCTCGTTTCGATTATGAGTAAAATTATAGAGGACTAATCGACTAATTAATCCAACGCCAATAGCAGTTTTGTTTGGCAATGAAGGACAGGAAAATTACATAAAAACAATACTTTTTATATTCTGACGAGCTATTTTTTTAAGAATTTGTTGTTGCTATGTGTGTTTGACAAAATTCAAAGAGCATTTTCCAACGTCTTCGTTTGCATTGGTACTGGTGGTGTTAGTTCGAAGTTGTGGGAGTTTATTGACTTGTCTGGCATCGATAGCCAGCGAGCGGCACCGCGGCCGCTGCGGCTCGGATGTTGTAGGTGTTCGCAAATATTGGCACTCGCTTGCCCAACACACTGCCCGAGACAACTTTACACTATTACCTAATCGGTACGTTAATTTTGTACATTTTGATCTCTCGTCACCTACACTCACCTTTAAGACGGCATTCTTGCTTAATTGTACCGTAGGCGGCGGCGTGAAACGTTTGAATGACAACCCGCCGGCTGTTGTATGGGACGACTGTCAGCGATGTCTGAGATCGGTGTTGATCGAGGATTAAACTTATGATTTATCCCACAGATTTATCATAACAATAGTAACGGTTCAATGACACCGTTAAGAATGACGAGGTGTCTGAATAATTTATTATGGTGACACGAGGCATGTGAAACATGCGTTTTGGTGGCGAGGGCGGCGGCGCGGCTGGCATGCGCCCGCGACCTCGCGAGCGGTGCGCGTGCGCACTGCGCATGAATGGATCCCCACTCCGCCCTCTCCTCGATCAATGGGCCGCACGTGGCGATTGATACGATGCTAATTCGATTGTAAACATGATTCGTCCACTCCGAGACCAATTTCAGGCCGCGCCAACTCAAGATCCGTACGGTGTAGGGCGGCTCTTACATTCGAGTAGATCACATATCCCATTACGAGTGATTCATCAAGATTCGTTGACAGTGAAATCGATACCACTTGCAGTGTTTATCTATGACCCGAGTCGGCCACCGGTCCCTTTTAATTGACAATTAAATGTCCTATTAGAGGAGCCGGGCTTGATTGAGTGTCGTTCGATTGCCGTGATATAGGAGCCGTTCTGTGTTACGTCTGGCACGCCCACGCTCGCCTCAAACACGCGATCGGGACAAGTTTACGATAACGACGATAAAACAGTCCATTGAATACAAATGACGATTTCTTCCATTCATAATAACAGCAGTGCGCCTAAGACGGCGATAACGGCGACTCCTTCGCTCTCCTTTTGTGGAAACTGGAACGATCGGCCTTAGAGGCGCGGTATGGTTGCAGCATTTGCCGCGCGGCTGCCATATTCGAGCCGCGAGCCCTTTTGAGGTGGCAACCATATCTAATGGTCAGATAATATCATGCCTTATTTAGCTCTGCTGAGGTAACTCGAGGCGGCGCGTTAATTAGACGACTGTTGCTGTTTATCTATTCAACACTCTCCGCCCAGTCAAAATCATTTAAATCATAATATTAGCAATGCTAAAGAAAATTAACTTACAGCTAGTCTAGTCGGGAGAACGGCATCTGCCGATCTGGAGCCCCAAGTTCGAATCTCACTCGCACCACCGTCATTTCGAAGTCATGTGCGTAATGCCGCTAACTTAAAAACGGCGCAGGAAAACATCCCGAGTAAACCGACATGTATCTAGAATCTTTCGAAGACATGCGTCATCCACCAAACCCCACTGGGGTAGCACAGCGTGGTGGATTATAGTCTTAACTCTCTCCTTGCGAGAGAAGGCAGGAGTGGGAACATTCAGTGGGCCGCTTATGCTAGCAACAATAGTAACACTATGTTTACGCTAAGTGAATCACGAAGCCGTAAAAAATAAACTTCCTTTCCCATATCAATAGTTAAATCGCGGCGTACGCGCAACCTGCGATAGAGATTATCTTAATGAGTCACGCAAATTTGCATGCAATGGAAAAACAACGGAGGCCAAGGAGCTTTGCTTTGCCTTTTCCGAGAAATCGCGCGAATAATTAAGAGGAGCACGTGAATAATTTAGCGGACGTCGATAATTGATCTGAGATCCTTCTCATTAGTAAAGCTAATTATGTAGATAGTATAGGCTTCTATTTACATTCAGTAGAAAGTACATTAACTTTAATGTACTCGTATATTATTATACATTGAAGTTTATCCTATTAATCCTATTAATATTATAATTTTTTGGAAGTTTGTTTCTTAATCCCGTCGTAACGTCTGAACGGACCCGGTTGAAATTTGGGACATGGTTAGATTATTATCTAGAAAAACACATAGGCTACTTTTTGTCCCGAAAAAATAACGAGAACAATAACTACGCGAGTAAAACTGTGGGGTGATGCTAGTCTACCATATAATATAATAACTAGCAGCGCCCCGCGGTGTTACCCGAGTTGTTACCGTTTCCATTATTTTGCCGGGATAAAAAGTAGCCTACGTGTTCTTTCAGACTATAATCTACATGCATGTATTTCAAATTTCAGCCCTATCCTTTCATACGTTACGACGTGTTTGAGCAGCAAACATCCATACATTGACATTTATAATATTAGTAGGATGTTCTCTGTCAAGGAGAGGAGGAAAGAGGCCTTCTCTCAACTTTGGGACAGGATAGATTAATGTCATGTTGAATTGTAGAATTTACTTTTAAATATAAAAAAATATCTTATATTCGAAAAAAAAAATATATTCAAGGTAATGCTTGTAAGTCTATAACAGGTTTACCGCCAATTTATCAAAAGATTTCCGTGAGCTGCAGAACTGATACATTTTTAGTAAAAGTGAAACGTTAAATACAATCAATAGCATAAACGCAAAACCATGGTAATAGATAATATTACCGTGGCAAAACATAACAAGCGATGAAAATGGCATCCGTTTCTATCTCAAATAACTCAAAGAATAAAACAAAATTTTGCCTTATCCCTTAACCTATACATATTCTAACAGAGTTAGTTATTAAATTTAGTAAAACTTTGCAACTTCTGCGTTTAACCTCAATTAACCACGCACACCTCAGAAACAGACGCACACTCACTTTTAGATGACACTCATAAACGTCTATTTAATACTGATTGATTCTGCTGTTGAGTTTGCTAATCTATTAGAATCGTCTAAGCTACTGGTACGAGCAATCTGAACTTCATTCATCAAAATATTAAAGCCGCATTACTCAACCGGAATCAGGCGGAAAGCGTGACCGCTGCTTGATTACTATTGTGTCTCGGCCGCATTCATCATCATGAGATTGACATTAGTGTCGATAAGTGTCGCCGCTGCCTTATCTACACAGGTGCTAATGGACACTGCCCTACCACCATTGTAAAACACGATATCCGCCATACGATTCGAGCCCACCTTTGGGAATTTTAAGTGGTCTACATCCACACTCGTAAAATTAACCGGTCCTTAATGGGCTCGTATGAATGGAAAGGAATTTTAAAATCCGTATACATCAGCCAATTTTACGAACACAGACGTCAGTTACTTTTATTGTCATGCCGGAGGTAAAAATAAATTACAGATGTGAGGGATCGTGGCCTGTTTTAAATCCCTTCTTGTGTCTGTTGTCACGAGCTCTTAATATGTTGAAAGGTAATCGTGTGAAACTTTCGAAACAAAGGGTCGTCAATGTTCTATTGCTGGTCGTGATATCTTCACTTCGTCACTTTGCTAACGAGGACTTGTCATCTGGATGATCCCTTTTAACTCTCCCTTGTTTCCGGGCTTCACGGCCACCGGGGGCTGAAGTATTCGTCATCGAAGCGTACCATCTGCTACTCCGATGACATGTGCGTTGATTACAAAAACAGGAATACTTTGAGGTTTCACTCACGTCGAATCTAAAGATGCATTGATAGCGAACTGACAATGTTTTGTTTTTGAAAGGATGCGACACGTCAGTGACGCGGGAGACATCACATGTGTAACCGAGGGGTCCACTTAAAAAGATATCACGCTCATTGTAAAAAATCTTTTAAAAAGTGGGGCGTAGGCGTTAAGAGACAAATGCTGGAGCAGGGGTCGGAATGACCGTAGTTTAGTTAACTACCGGCTTCCGCCCAGAGAACGGTTACGACGTTCTCGGGTGACGAATTACGCACCGTTGACCGTTCCTCTCAAATCGAGTAATTGCACAGTTTGCTCTTGTTTTTATAGATGCGAAGAGCAGCAGTGCATTCCTTCAATATGGTTATGGATGGCTAAATCTTGTCTGTGGCTAGAATATATCGGTCCCGAATTGGAATGTGTGGGCTTTGAGTATGTGGGTAATCTAAATTTTTGCTAACAACATAATATATCTGTCAGTGTATATTTCCATCATAATCCGAGGAAACGTAGTGTATAACATGTGTTTCCTGTGTAGGGAAAATAAAAGCTCTGAGCTTTTTGTAGTGACTGTATATTCCCGAAACTGAAACGGAAGTTATCGGTGCTTTAGATTTTTCATCTATGTCATCATGAGTTTTGCTCCTATGAACATTTCTAAGTACTAAGAAGTATATTACGTAGGCTTACCGTTCACGTTGTATACACGTGCCATAATGTTAATACACTGACATAGATGTTAATAGTTAATAAGTTTCCGAGACAATAAATCGTAATCAAACGCTTCGAAGCTTTAAGTTTCAATGGGGGAAAGATGGGCATCGAAGTCACGAATCCTAACTGAATCAACAATTTTATCGTGGTAAAGTGAACGGTTACTGTGAAAGACTCTGGTTCAGAAGTTGTGGTTCAGGACGCTCGTTGATAGTAACAGTCAGGCGATAATCGCAAACAGTGCGGAAGAGCGCCGGCTCATCTCGCGACGGCGCGACATTTGTATCTCCTCCCATATCCTGCGGACGGAACCGCGGATGTTACGTCATCGGCCGGAAATAGACGCCCTCTGTGTCACCGCGTCGCGTCGAGTGCGCGATGAAGGCAGTGAGCCCTCACGTCACCGTCGCCTCGTCATTCATTAGCGGCCTCACACCCCATGCCGCTCGATCACTGTCGCTAAACAATTCCACGAATTATGTTTTCAAAATGTAACAAATCACCAGAAACGGAAGAGTAATGAGCCAATCTCGTTTTTCTGACGGGAGCCGAGCAATTATTGCAGAGCGGAAACTGTAAAGAGATAATACTGCGATTTATTCTGGCCTGCGTGTATCCGCTTGTACATCACTCTGACGTCGTGCCCTTCTCTCTTTAATTCGCAGCCTCGATTCTCTGATACGTACATCGAAGTTCCCGGTTGCGGCGGCTGACCGCTCCCGGTCTAAAATAAAATGAAGTTGTGACGTTTTGATGTAAATATTTCCTTTAACTTCAGATATTTATGAGCGTCCTGTACACTTCATCGGAGGCAGGAAGATGTTAACGTCCCCGTTGGATTAGTGCAATCAAAATATGGTAATATTGGGTCGGGCTGCCGGCGAATTCGTGGCAGAATCAATTTGCCACCGTGTAATTTACGGTCGTGTTCCCCAATTAACTGGCAATTCGGTGGCTTCGATTATTTCGCATAAAACGTGCGGGCGACTCCCGCATCCGGTGATTATGGCGCGCATAATTTGTGATGCGCTTGCGCCGAGCCGAGCCTCGATTTTGTCAGATAAAAAGGCGCAAGACCCTTTCCCGAACAGTGAGGTCGGAATAGTTATCTCATTGTTGTTTGTTTTTACTGTTTTGCACCTGCGTCTGCGTTCGTTTTGTGTTTCATGCTGGTACTTACTTCCCGCTGTGCGGCGCTCTCCGCCGCTGGGGTTTCTAAATGGGATTCTGCCATTCGTCATTTTTGCATTTGTTTTTGGCCAGTCGATTTCCTTTGGAAGATTGCAGGCCCCTATGTAAATTATTTCTTGTTAGCAAATGTGAATTGTATAGGTTATGCTTGCTTGGTTTAGTTAGTCATGAATATTCCTAGAAATTGATATCATACCAATTAGACATACCGCAGCCATTAAAAGTACTACTGTGAAATAAAATGAGGGTTTGCTAACAATGGTCAAGAATTTGTTTACTAAAAGAATATGATATTGTCTGCAATAAGTACTTATGTATATTGAATCGATTTTTTTTTCTCAGCGTGCTGTTGGTTCATTACTCTCTTCATAAATAACTTCGATTTTTAACTTCATTTCACACTTATAGTGCATTCAAAATGCATTTGAAACCGCTGCGCTCCTAGTAGATTACTATTGTTTCGTCGTCCCATTTGGCGACCACTAGTAAAAATAAATACACAAGTACTTACCTATAATATTTGATAACACATCTTAATACGTTATGTTATTATATAATGTCTGACTATCTTGATCGAGATCTCGAATCGCGCTGATTTCCAACTGACCGTAGAACCTGACGAACAGAACATGTCTTTTGTGATGTTAAACGGACGTGATTCCTCATACCCGGAGCATGAATACGATGAATGGACACTGTGTTTCTGATGCGAGCTAGTAGTTGTAGTTGTTGTTGTTAAGATCTGTAATGTGCGCGTATTAATGTGCGCGCCAAAACACTGAAAGCTAATTCCGCTTTCAGTGTTTTGGCGCGCACATTAATTGTGCTACGACGAAATAATTTATATCAAGCAGACTGATTGCCGTAGTCAAGATTCTAATAGATCGTAGAAGGGTCAATTAAATCAACAACTAACAATCAGATCTTAACAACAACTACTACTCAAAGCCGGAGTAAAATTTGTATTTGTTGGACTCTTTGCAGTGCCCGCCTGGGAAGTACCACACCTATGCAAGTTATTTCACCACCAAGCAGTGATGTGTAATCAGTGTATTCCGGTTTGAAGGGCAATGTTTCCAATTTAAATTACTACGCATAAAGATGAATACATTTTAAATCTTTTGGCGACAAGCGTAATGCAGTGAGGTGATGATTTGGGCGCTTCACGTTGCAATAGCCAAGTGTCACTGTGCTGTTATGGGCAGGTGCAATTTACCATCATGCTCGAGTCGTCACTCTGTAAAATAAAAAAAGCAAGGAACACTGAGGGTGGATCCAGGTTTGGGGCCTGATCTCATAGTCTTGGTCAAGTTACAATACAGTGCGACAGGTGCGTGAATGGTTGTCAATTATTACTGCCTGCGATAGTTAATAAGACGTATCTAACAAAAGTAAAAAACTGAGATAAAATGTTATAAAAAAAAATTACAGTCATACGAGTAGGAACTGCCGTTAGAAGTAAAAACTTGTAACTCGGAATTTATAGGTTTATGGTATACGGAATGTAACCGGAGGGTGTGGCCTAGCCATCATGGCATGGCCATCTAGAAATGCGGCAGCATTTTCCATTGGCTCACGCATTTCTAGATGGCCATGCCATGATAGCCAGGCCACGCCCTTTCAGCATTTCCCATTGGCTGACGCCTTTCTAGATAGCCAATGGATATGGTCCCGAGTTTACCCGAAGATTTCTTATCATACCCGAGCGTGACGCTAGAATTCAATTCACACCCCACGAAAAATCTGTCTAGGTGCGCCAAAAGAAGTTTTCACTTGAATTAAATGGATGTCAAGGTGAATGAAATGAGCACAAACTTGTTGGTGTTTTGTTCTTTAAAACATTTTTTCTCGGTTTTTTACTTTTGTTAGATACGTCTTTAACTATCTAACTATGTCTTTAACTATCTAACTATGTCTCTAACTATGTCGTAACTATCCTCCAGGCCACGTGGTTCGACAGCGTAGTTCGATCAATCGAACCACGGACACATTTTTTCCCGTTGGTTCGATCAATCGGACCACGTGAACTTTCTTTTGCTGTTGGTTCGATCGATCGAACCACGTGAACTTTTTTATCTCGTTGGTTCGATCATCGAACCACTATCGGGACAGAGTAGTCCATCTAGGACTCTTATGACCCTCTGGATCTGCTTTTGGGAACCATCACCCGTGTTGATGAATGGACGCTGTGTTTCAGAGGCGGGCGGCGTGGTCGCGCGCGCGGCTGCCACCGGATGCGCCAGCGGCGACATCATGTGGCTGCTCGATGAGCCCAACCAGCCTTATGAAGGTAAACCATCCTACTAATCTTATACCTTACATTATATCAAGCACAGATTCGCTCCTGTATGGAGTACTGTTCGCACCTTTGGGATGGATCGGCTAAGTATCAGCCGGAGGCTCTGGAATCGATCGAGAGACGTGCCAAAAGGCTCACAGGCAACGATACTCTGCAAAAAAGACTTCAAAGTCTTGAACATCGCCAAAAAATTGCTAGCCTATCGGATCTTTATCGGATACACTTCGGAGAGTGTACACATTTGCATGATCTAGTACTACCTTGTCCTTTTTTCTATCGGAATGCTCGTAGCTCGAAAAAGCGGCATCTTTTCATGGTTGATGTTCCAAAGACACGAACGAAGAGATTTGACTCTACTTTTCTGATAAGAATGTTTAGGCTGTGGAATACGTTGCCTGAGTGGGTTTTCCCTATAGTTACAATCTTTGTGTCTTCAAATCGAGAGTGAATCGGTTTTTTCTAGGTAAATACGCTCCACCGTATACCGCATCGTTGCTTAACATCAGGCGAGATGGTGGTCAAGTGTAAACCTATATATGTTAAAAAAAGCAAAAACTTATTTCTTCTTCCCCGGGCTTTTATTCGCGCACTTCCCTTTCCTGTTACTTTCCCGTCTTCAAAAGTAGCTTTTATGAGGTGTTCCAGAGTCCAGACTATCATGTAACAATGCGTGTTACAAATTTCAACCCAATCCGTTTTGACGTTTCGAGGTGATTGAGCAACAATCATACAAACTTCTATGCATCCAAACTTTCGCATTCATAATATTAGTTGATGCCAAAGTTTCTTGTACTGGTAGGAGTCTTTGCTGAGACCACCTGGGAAAAGTACTCTAGCAGTAGTAGAAGGGCTATGTTTCCAGACAAAAGGGCTTAGAGATATAGATAAATACACTTTTGACAAATCACAAGCAGTCCTATGATAAAAGCAAAGTGGTGTTAAGTATCATGCAGATGAGTTGCACAGTCTCTGAAGTCTATCTGATAAAAAACCGATAGGTACGGTAGCAATTTTGCTATTTGCCATTTGATGTTTGGATGTTTGTTGCTCAATCACGTAAGAATTTAGGAGGACTATACCTGGATTTGGAATATTGGATTACGAGGAAGGCATTTGACCACCTACTCGCTTGATAAAAGTAACATTATGGTCGAAAGTGATGCAGGCCGGTCTAGTAGAAAATATTTATTCGCTCTGACTATACTCGTCGATACAAGTAACATCTAAGGGCGCATCCCTCTGGCTGACAGCTAGTGTATCCTATACTCTTCGGTGAGGAGTTTGATTTTTGGACCGCGATGACCTCGGAACTACCAGTTGGGCTAGAAAAAATATTTTTGAACCTGTTAGCCCAATATACGTTGCATTGTCGATACAATATCGAAGAGATAAAGAGTGAGAGATAGATGCAGCCTTTACAACGTTAACTAACCCACCAAACAACCCTGCCTGACACTTCGAATATTTTGGCGAGCGCATAAGTTATGTTGGGACGAAACATTTTATATTAAGCTGACTGAGTGCACTAGTCAAGATTCTCAGAAAGTTGTAGCATCAGGCAATTAAACCGGTAGATCATAATAATAAACTACTATGTGTTTGATTTCAGACTGCGAGCAACTTCTCTGCTTTCGTTACTACAATGGCGAGGGCGAGGAGTGCGCCGCGGAGTCCACACCCATCCCCCAGAGGTTCAAGGTGGACCTCAAGAAACTGCCGCTCCGGCTCAAGGAGGGCATGTCCAGGAAGAGGAGCGGCGAACAAGTCGTCTCCCCATTCTCCTACAACAATGAAAGCTTCGACGGCAGCTCCGAGAGCCCACGCGTCGAATTCGTGCCTTCCCAAGACATCAAACGGCTCAGCGAAAACGTCGACAAATGCTCAATTAGCAATCTAGAATCTAACGGGAACAATCTCGAATCATGTGATCCTAAATCTCTAGTTAGTGTAAATAAAGAATCTCGTGTAAATAGTGAATCTCAGTGTGCTACGGACAAACCGACATCGTCGGGAGTGAAGAAGAAATGTCCACCGCCGGTGGATACTGGCGGCGGAGCGGCGCTCAACGGGACGAAGAAGAAGCCAAAGGCCCACAGCGGGGTCGACTCGCCGACGTCCCCCGGCGGGGAGTACTACAAGATATGGTCGCCGCAGAACCCCTGCAAGATCATGAAGTTTGTATACGACTTAGAGAGTGCGACCGTCCCAAGCGACGCCGAAAAATCACCCGTACCTCCCCTCCCGCCGCGGCAGGCGCACAAACCTCTCGAGCGCATGCATGCCATCTCCCCCCCACTCGTACCCAGACACAGAAAACCGAAGAAACTCACTAAACCAGAAGACGCTTTCACCTTCGAACTGATCGACACCGACGAACAGTTCTTTACCGAAAACAACATCACAAATTCAGCGGCGCTTCAAGCCGACATTGGTGACTTCAAACCTGGGGAGTTTTATTCGGGAAACCAGGTGGCAGTGTCTTCGACTGCGGGGTTCTGGCGCGGAGGGCAAGACATCGCGCCTTTGGCCACGCCTGAAACGGACGGCAGCCTGTGCGAATCCACTATCTCAAAACTGGCCAAATTAAACGAGAAAAGAGAAAACAAAGTACCTGAAGACACAGCTAATAGAAGTAAAATTTTATTTATAAAAGACATAGGACCGGACAACTACATTACGACGACGTTCGCACGGCGAGACAAGCCGAGCCCGCCTCACGACGTTGTCGACGGAGTCAGTGTCACTTCGAAATCAGAAGAGAAAGCTCAACACACGTTCATAAACGATATCAGCAATCACTCCGAGTTCGAGGATGACAACCGAAACCAAATAGAAGAGAAAGAGATTATGGTGAAAGGGCACAAGCCTTTAACTAGACAAAGTTCCGGTCGCGCTCACACGCCGACGATGATGACTGCGTTTTTGAACTCCTCCCATATAGACTCTCGAGAAAACGACGACGGGTCTAACGAAGCCAGTTCGTGCAACTCTTCGCATTCGTCGTCGCCGGTGGAGGAATGCGCGCCGCCGCCCAGCGTGGGGGCGATACTGATGAATCGGAAATACTCCGACTCTTCGACACCCAAGCACTCGAGCTTACCGCGGCATCTGCTGAAGAACCTCGGTTGTGAGGGGACACCTAAACACTCCCCGCACAAGACAAATAAACCTGTAGATAGTCCAGTGCGACCTCATCCACGAGTGTTATCTCGAGTGGCCGCTTTGGCCGGATCGGCCGTTCCTCAATGCCCGCCGACTCCAACGCACCACGCGAGACGACCGCGGCCGATGCCTCCTCCAGACTTGCAGCCACCGCCAATACAGAACTCCGAATCCAGACTGCACGAGAACTTCGAAATGGTGGAATTTACGAATGAACTGAGAACGTCCGAGATCCGTTCTCCTAATCTGGAGTTTGTGAATAGCAATCATTTTACGATAGTGCACGCGGGGCCTCCGGACGACGTGGTGTTGCGGCGGCCTCGAGAGGAGAGCGATGACAATGACAACGCGGTGGCGTCGCCGACGCCGTTACGGCACATGGCTGGGATAAGGCTGCCCTCCATACCGGAACGAGCCTCCCGGCAGATGGCGCTTACGGGCGACTTCCCGGCCAATATGATCGGTGGAATCATAGAGTGCGAGGAACCGTTACCAGCAGGTGAATTATATTTTTATCATTATTTGTTCTTTGTTCAATGTAAGTTCAATGTCAATGTTTAGTTGTAGCATTCATTTATTATTTAGTTTTTGCATTTTTTTTTATATTATTACTATTCTTTTTCCTCACAAATCGTAGCAACGTATCGTAGTCAACAACAACCGTTTCAATTTGGAAATGTCTTGAAAATCTTGGAGGGCGCCCAAGACACAAGTTCAGCCTAGTTTGTAGCCTTCTGTTACTTGTGTTAGACCTGCTGTACTGTATTTTTTTGGAATTAAACTATCTTATAATATGTTTTGCAGGATGGGAGGCGCGCATGGACAGCCACGGGCGCGTGTTCTACATCGACCACGTGACCCGGACCACGACGTGGCAGCGGCCGGCGGCCAACGGCAGCGCGCGCTCGCCCGCGCCCGACGTGCAGCGGAGACAGCTCGACAGGAGGTCAGTCGGCCGACGACACGCTCCGTGTAGATACACTAGCTGCGCCCGCGCTCCCGTGACTGTGACTACATCGACCACGTGACCCGGACCACGACGTGGCAGCGGCCGGCGGCCAACGGCAGCGCGCGCTCGCCCGCGCCCGACGTGCAGCGGAGACAGCTCGACAGGAGGTCAGTCGGCCGACGACACGCTCCGTGTAGATACACTAGCTGCGCCCGCGCTCCCGTGACTGTGACTACATCGACCACGTGACCCGGACCACGAAGTGGCAGCGGCCGGCGGCCAACGGCAGCGCGCGCTCGCCCGCGCCCGACGTGCAGCGGAGACAGCTCGACAGGAGGTCAGTCGGCCGACGACACGCTCCGTGTAGATACACTAGCTGCGCCCGCGCTCCCGTGACTGTGACTACATCGACCACGTGACCCGGACCACGACGTGGCAGCGGCCGGCGGCCAACGGCAGCGCGCGCTCGCCGGCGTCATTACAAACATTTGTATTCATCACACAAATATTTGCACTGAGTTGGGATCGAACCTACGACCCACAGCTTCGCAGGCAGACTTACTACCAACTAAGCCATCAGGCCAGCCAACAAAGCCACCAGGCCAGCTTTGCCTAACCTTTATACATAAGCTAACTTTATTATCAAAATATTACTAATCACACGGTGTAATTACAATGGAAACAGTAGGGCATTGATTAAATATACTATTGTCGTGTTAACAGATAGATAATTTGTAATTCCAGATACCAGTCGATCCGTCGCACGATGACGCGCTCGCAACTGAGCGAGGCGGAGGGCGCGTGCGCGTCGCCCCCGCCGCCCGCGCCCGCGCCCGCCCCCGCCGCGTCCACGTCGCGCGCCTCCCCGCACGCCCCGCACCCCGCCGCCGAGTTCCTCGCGCGACCCGACTTCTACTCCATCCTGCATATGAACCAGGTGAACATAGCGACGTAGCTTCAGTACCAGTCGAGCCGTCGCACGCCTCAGTCGCGTGAGGTGGAGAGGTTTTATAGTTTTTATGAGGGTAGGTCACTTTTTTACCGCCGCCTCATCTATTTTTCTGAAATAGTTTTTGAACGGACTCTTTGCAGAATCTGCCTGGGGAAGTAACCTTTGTCAGTTATTCTACCGCCAAGCATGCACAAACATTACTGTGTTCCGCTTTCAAAGTGAAATTACCGGGCATAGAGATAAAACATCTTATATCATGTGCTTAATCAATTTTATATAATTTATTATGTAATGTAAACAATGATTATATGAAATTGGTAGTCCTTGAATAGGCAGTTTAATTTAAAGTGGTGAATTCTAAAGTTTTTTATCAAATTGTCATAGACAACTTAATATTTGCATGCCGTATGGTTTATTATGGAGTTCTCAATGTAAACATTTAAGATCTTATTGTAATTACCTATTTTCGCAAATAAAGAAATGTATTTATTTATCTTTGGGTGATGAGCCCAGGACAGTGCCAGGTAATTATTTGAACTCTTCATGTTCCAATAGTTAATATCTTCTTGTTTCATTCCAGGAAGCGTCATCGCTTTACAACTGCAACTCTACGCTAAAACACATGATATCGAAGATACGGCGGGATACGACGTCCTTCGAGCGCTACCAACACAACCGAGACCTCGTCGCATTGGTCAATATGTTCAGCGAATCAGAGCGCGACCTGCCTCTGGGGTGGGACACTAAACTAGACCGGAATGGGAAGGTACGATACGTCTGTGAGTGAGTGAAAATGAGTGAGATGGGAGTGAACGTGAGTGAGTGAGATGTAAGGTTGTATCTGTTGGCAAATTCTTTATTTTACATACAAATAACATTTAATATATTATAATACAACGCATCTAATACAGCTGGATACATGCTATAAAGAACAGTTTAGACCCCATTTAGATGTTGTATTCCGTTTGAGATGTATTTTGTGTGCTTGTTATTTCTAAAAGAGTGGCTGAGAGAGAGAGATATGAGAGTCGTTTAGTTATCCGGTAGACCCCTGGGAGTTTACCTCCATACTGGACAAAAAAGGGATCACTGGACTCTTTTAATCTATATTATAATGTAAACTTTAATGATTCCTTATTGTGTTTGATTTTTTTGTGTTTCACTTTAAGCTTTAAACACTTTAAAAAATGATGAGAGTAATTTTTTACGATACGCGCGTACATCGTCCCTAAATATCCGACAATCTGAAGTTAGCTAGTCAACATTGTTACTGACTTCAGTTTAATACTTCTTGCTTTAAAGATATGAATGGAGGCTTCCATAGGGTAGTAACATTGGATGACTCGAAGACGCCAGTTTGTATGGGTCAACCTTTGATTGTTTTGTAACTTCTTATCTTACCTGCAAACAGCAATAAGTAATGTATTTGTATAAGAAAAAGAAGAAGACACGATTTAAAATTAAGACCGATTTCATCGTTTCTTCTGACTACATCACTGATTGGAAGCCTAGTTTGTTGATGTTTTTATAGCATAGAGTGACGAGACGAGCAGGATATGTGCCTGACGGTAAGCAACATGCCTGCCACAGCACAGCGACACGCAGCTATTGGAACATGAAGAGTCCAAATCATTACCTAGCACTGCGTTCGTCACCCCGACATCCAAGATGTTATATCTCTAAGTTCTGTAATTTCTCTGGAAACATTGCCCTTCAAACCGGAACACAGCGTTTGTTTGTTTGTGGCTAGCGTTTCTTCGTGGACCACGTGATGCGTCGCACGACGTTCATCGACCCTCGGTTGCCGCGCGCGCCCCAGGCCGGGCCATTCTCGCCCCTATTGCCGCAACGACGCCGCCCAGTGAGGCTCGAACAAGTCTTCCATGACGTTAGTCTTGTTCTATTGTACCATGGTTTATTATCGACTGTTTTATGCGCTATTGTTTCTTATTTTGCTAGTTTTGGTTTAATTATATAGTCGAGTATTTCATATCGTTTTTATAGTTATTCATGTTATAGACAATTATTGCTTATTATGTTATAGTTCTCTAATTCATGTTGTAGTCAATTATTGCTGATGTTATAGTTGGCTAATTCATATTATAATCAATTATTTCATGTCATGGTTGGCTAATTTATGTTATAGTCAATTATTTCGTGTATTATAGTTGACTAATTTATGTTATAGTCAATTATTTCGTGTGTTATAGTTGACTAATTTATGTTATAGTCAATTATTTCGTGTGTTATAGTTGACTAATTTATGTTATAGTCAATTATTTCGTGTGCTATTATAGTTGACTAATTTATGTTATAGTCAATTATTTTGTATGTTATAAGTAGTTGACTATTTCACGCTATAGTGAATTATTTCGTGTGTTATGGACTATTTCGTCTTATAGTTAATTATTTCGCGTGTTTTAGTGGGCAATATCATATTTTTAAAACTTTTTTTAGTTCATGCTTTTTCATAGATATGTCTTATTTTGCACCCTTTAAGTTTCGTTACAATATTTAGTTGCATTGGCTGTTTCATGTTTGTTGTAGTTAATAATAGCTTCCTGGCACTTTTGATAGTTACATTAGTTAATAGTACGTTTTATATTTAATAATTAAAGTAGTTGAGTTTTGTTAGTTTGATTTTGGTTTGTTGTCTTTTTGGCATGTTATTTAGTTGGCTAAAAGCTGCAGTACCGTAATGGCTAGAATGTCTGATTCATATTCGTAAGGTCGTTGGTTCAAATCCCGCCTGTTTTTGAGTATTTTTCAAGTTGATAGTTCAAGTTTGTCATCGCACTGGCTTTAACGGTAAAATAATAAAATATCGCGAGGAAACATATTCCAGGAATATTTCGAGGTCGTATGTCTTCATCATGTTGGCAATACGTCAGCCTGGTGGATTATGGTCTTGATTCTGTCTTTGCGAGAGTAAACGCCGAATCACAGCAGTGGGAACCTTCACTGGTCTGCTTTTTAGTACGTTGCTATGTTGCTAATTTGATATTATTTTCTGGTTTGTATTTGATTTGGAGTTTGCTTTTCATAATTGGCTATTTCACTTGTTTTACAACTTTGTATTTCGTATTTTCTAGTTGACTATTTGACATGGTATACTTTTATTAAACTTTTGGGCATGTTCCTCCGTTGACTAACTGTTTTTTTTTGCTAAGTTTGTAAAAAAGTTTAGCTTAGAATTTATGTTTTGTAGCGTGTCTTAGATTTGGTGTTTGTTATGTATTGTTGTAGATTTTTTTAGAACGGCATAAAGTTACTTAGATTGGATGGTGGATGGTTAGTTATCTGATAGATTGTACGGTTTACTCTTTTAAAGAGAGTTTTTACTAGAGCTTTGCATTAGTGTGAGTGATCACCAAAAGTACAGTCAGACGCAGGACGCTGTGACCATGTTCTCTTAATAAGGTGTTTCTTCAAACCAGAAGTGCTGCCATCTGAATATGATTTTGATGAAGTGTGAGTGGTGTCAATATATGTTTCATCGGTATAAACGATAGGCCTGCCCTGAATACGGTATTCGGAAATTTTAAGTAAATAAGTTATACGTAGGTGACGGATCTCATGGTTTTCCATTAAATTTTTTCTGTTATTCTCTGTCCTTGACCATTTGAATCCTAAAAGATATACTTGTTTTCGCAATGACCATATTGATCCTGGATAGTTAATGTCAGCTTGTTGTTTAAGAGTTTGTTGTCTGACTGTACTTTTGGTAATAGATGCGTATGCATGTGATCACTCACACTAATGCAAAGCTCAGCTTATACCTCGCGGACTGTACAAAAGTATAAATGGTATAAAGGTGGTGATATGGTAGGTTAGGTTAGTTTGTTATCTAACTTTAGAGTATTAATTCACAGTATGGATATACAAGTTTACGGTCACATTTATGACATTTAAATTGTTATTAAGTTCTGTTATATTTCCTACAGCATTAAAAAGTGACTTAAGCTCATTTTGGCTAAAATTTTCAAAAAAAATAATCCGTCAGTTAGGTTGCTAAAAAATATTGTCCATGCTTTTTTCTTTTGTTTCACAAACAAAAAATGACGAAGATACAGTGCTTAGAAGTTTCGCGTGACGTCACTCGTGGGAACGATTTCTACCCCACTCTTGGAAGTTTGATGATCTTTGTCGATTTTGTATATTTTGAAAAAAAATCAAAAAATGCGTGTCCCATATTTTTCTATGCTCTAGCTGACGGACTAATTAGAATCGTGTATTTTTTACCCAGTCCGATACTCTATTTCGTTTACATCACAAACGTCGAATTTCTACCGTAATTTCACATAACTGAAATTTATAGGCCTGCGTGAAACTTGATTTAATAAAAATGCAATGGGTCTTTTCAAGATAAGAGTACCTTTAGCAACGAGTGAGATAGGTACTTTTTATGTATGAGTGTTTAATCTTCGACCACATCGTTGCTAACCATCATGCGAGTTGTTGGTCAATCGGAGTCTTATTCGCGGTAAAAAATGCGGATAGGGCTACCTCCCTACCATTTTTTTTATCTGTCTGTAATATAATCGAAAATGATCAAAGTTTTGCCATGATAATTTTGTCCTTAATCATTAAGAGTGAGAGGTGTTAATAGAATGGTTGTTGGCAGGCGCCGACGCCGCCGCCGCGGCCGCCGCTGACCGCCGCCGATGCGTATGCGCACAACACGCAAGAGATACCAGTCGCGTATAACGATAAGGTATGCTATATTTTATTGTGAAGAAATATATATTGTGGAATGTTTCGCCAAAACAATGCAATGCATGTTTTTTAATACTGCGCTTGTTTACTAGAGTGAAGGGAATGCATGGATGAACTGATTTAAATTTTTTGTTTGATGAAAATCGGTTCAAGATGGCCGCCTTTACAAAATGGCGGATTATATATTATTTCATAATTCCTTCACACACTAGTAAAACACTATATACTATAAAAAAAACAAATCTAAGATGACCTCCACTAGAAAATGGCGAATTACTTTATTTCTTAATAATTCGAACTACTTATAACTCTCTCAATATGAGTATCAAATTAAAAGGCTTGACTCTTGGCTAGTAGAATAGAGAGACAAATTTCAAATCCAATACTGCCGCCACCACGAAATGTCGGTTTTATTTATGTGAACATTTTTTATGGCGTGGGCTGTGAATTGAACCAAAGCGTCGCGAGTATTCGAAATTCGTTCGTAAATGAAAGACATATTCGGGTAAACTCGGCTGATCTAGATGGTCATGGCCCTCCGGTTTCACTCGCGTAATTTCGTAGTTTCCAAAGTGACTGCCATTTTTTTTAATTTATTTAAATTGTTTGTTGTGTGTGTTACCAGGTGGTGGCGTTCCTGCGTCAGCCGAACATAATGTCGATCCTGCGCGAGCGCGCGCCGGGCTGCGCGCACGGGCCGCTGCGCGACAAGGTGAACGCCGTGCGCGTGGAGGGCGGCGCCGCGCTGCTGCGCGCGCAACACGACCTGCAGCTCACCTGCATGCTCAGGTAACGTAGCTAATAACGTAATGTAGTAACATTATGGTAAAATTACAATAGGGTACAATCCTCAAAAAAACTAATTAGTCCGTCAATTAGATTGCTAAAAAATATTGTACACGTATTTTTTCTTTTGTTTCACAAACAAAAAATGACGAAGATACAGCGCTTAGAAGTTTCGCGTGACGTGACTCGTGCCTACGATTTTCACTCACGAGTGACGTCGCGAGTGGGGACTCTCGAAGTTTGATGTTCTATATCTTTGTCGATTTAAAAAAAAATTAAAAAACAAAAAATACGCGTCCCATATTTTTCCATGATCTAGCTGACGGACTAATTAGAATAGTGTATTTTTCCAGTTGACCCAGTCCGGTACCCCCTATTACAAGTGTGAAATTTTGATGTTTACCACTTGGCGACACTGAGACCCGATCCGGAAGCGAGGGTCTTAATAGAGCCGGGGACGTGTACCAAACGACGTTTTTCAACACACTTGTGAATAAAAAAACATTTCAACAGTGAAAACGATTTGTAATAGTACATTATGGCACAAGTGTGTAATGTTGGTAATTACAGGCGACATTGAGACCCGAGTCGGAGGCGAGGTTCTCAAAATATCATAGATAGAGGGTCTCATAGATTAATACACACGAGTATCACACGACGTTTATAAATACACTTCTGATTAAAAAATATATCAGTGAAAAAGAGTGTTATGGCGGGGAAAAAATAATCAGTTTTTATATGCGCACGCATATCGGCCATAGACTAAACGAATTAAGTTTTTTTTTCCGGCGGACAGCGTTTTGGCCAGGTTACACCACCACCAGGTTACATTTAAACTTTTTTTATTACAAAGAAAACAAAAGTTAAATTTGAGGTAAAGTTTTATTTATTAAACATAGACAAGTTGAAATTATCTGTTTAAATACGAAGTTGTATGAAATGAGCAAGTAATAGGTACATTAATTTATTTCTTCTATTGAACACGATCTTTTTTGTATCGAAACTTTTTTAAAGAATAAAGCAACTAAACCAATAAAAAAAACTATAACACACTTGTGAATAATAGTAACGGAAAAGTCACCGTTTGAGTACAGGTATCATTGCATACCTAATTCCGGTGAAGTTAGAGCCACTATGAGCAAGTCTGTTGAAAAATACCTCTATGTTTATTTCTGGTAAAGTAATAATTGAGGACATAACAACATATAGACCCCAAAGTATATTATTAGGATAGGGACGTTAAAATGATAAGTAAAACACGTCCAATTTCAAGTCCAAGGTAAATATAAATCTTTTTTTTTTGTCTAGACATTCCTCAAACAGTACTAACTAGCTGGACTAGGCCCAAACTTGGATTTGGACTATAGGAGCCAGACAGTTGATATAAATACTTATATAACTGTACTACTAATACACGCTTATGATACATAGAAACATCAAACACAGAACTTATATTTGTAATCATCACTCAGATATTCGCCCTGGGTGAGAATCTAACAATACTGTTAGATTTACAATAGTACTATTATTACATGGTATTGTTCGGTACTTTACAAGGCATTTGACTGTCTCGCATATATACCGTTTTAATTCCATCGACAACATACCAATTCACTGACATATTTTTAAGCAGATTGCAAAATAAACATCAGTTGTGGAGTTCTAAATGGGTTAATTTAACATACGTGCCTATTAGTCAACCATGAATCACATTATAATTTACTTGCTGTTTTGTTACGATCTGATTCACACATTTTAAATCGAGTTTACTGGTCCAAATTTCAATAATTTGATAAAATTGTTTTAGGGTAACTAAAGTTCATGTGCATTGCAGTTGAGACCAGTGTCTTAATGTTTTAGGAACATTAGGTTTTATTAGATAGAGTGACAAGGGTAGCGAGAATGCATGCACACAACAATAGTCTTGCCCTTTTTTCTATCGGAATGCTCGTAGCTCGAAAAAGCGACATCGTTTCATGGTTGATCTTCCAAAGACACGAACGAAACGATTTGACTCTACTTTTATGATAGGAACGTCTAGGCTTTGGAATGCGTTGCCTGAGTGGGTTTTCCCCGATGGTTACAATCTTTGTGTCTTCAAATGGAGAGTGAATCGGTTTCTTCTAGGTAAACACGCTCCATCGTAGACAGCATCGTCGCTTAACATCAGGCGAGAGGGCGGTCAAGTGAAAACCTATAAAAGTAAAAAAAAAAACAACTCGGTTGCTCGGGAGAGCACAGTACCATGCAGTTACTTAGACATGATGCTTTCAAAAATGACTGACTGCCTAAAGCTAGCGGTTCGCGCCGCGACCGCGACCGGAGACCAAGACAGGCACTTGACACTATGGAATTGTATTGGCGACAGGAGACCGAGACAGGTCGCGGTCGCGGCGCGAACTGGCGTCCATACAATTTTATAGTGTCAAGTGCCTGTCGCGGTCTCCGGTCTCGGTCTCGTGTCGCGGTCTCCGCGCGAACTTGTACCTTAACACTGCTCTACTTTCGTCACCCTGAATTATACGGTGAATTATTTCATTGCCCTGTAATTTATTTGGATACATTGCACTTTCACACTGGAGTTGAAATGTTACTATTTGGTGAATAACTGGCAAAGATTTGCTACTTCTTCAGACGAGCTCTCAAGATAAAGGAGTACAAATTTGTCATCACTGCTGCTTTTAACGGGAACCGTAGCAAAACATGTTTCAAAAAAATGTACATGTTTCAAAAAGACATATTTGAGACATATGTAATCAACATCAAAACGGATCAGGTGGATTATTTGCCTTGATGTCCCCCATGTGAGAGAATATCCCGAATCTCAGCAGTGGGAACATAAAATATACTTACTGGCTTACTGGCTAAGCATAATATGTTTTGCTTGTAATTTACTTCTGTGCTTGGAATTTTCTGCTGCATTTGGAATTTACCTTTGCATTTCAAATTAACTGCTGCGTTTGGTATTTACTTCTGTACCTGAAATTCACTGCTGCGTTTGGAATTCACTTCTTAACTTGAAATTTACTACCGCATTTGGAATTTACTTTTCTGATGGAAAGTTACGATGACGAAGTTCCTTAAAAGGCCGATTTACATCAGACGAGCGAATGCTCATTCTAATCCCCACTGTATCAAATTCATTTGGTGTAAACAAACGTAGAGCATTCTTTCGTTGTTTTGTTTGCGTTCGCAAAGATTCTATGGAATATATAATATGGAAAACGCTAAGAACGATATTTCGTTTACACTAAAAGATCGAGAAAGAATGCTCTTGTTCCAGCTCTAGCTCTATGTTCGATTAGTTTAAATCGGCCTTATGGTGTAGGTATCTATCCTGAATACATAGTTACTCTATTATTACAATAACATTGAATTTGAAAATGTACTTGTTTACGAGGAATAGAGCCAGTCTAACCACGTTTCGAAGTAACGCGTAACTCCGCGATATTTCTTACGTAATTAACGACATAACTATTTGTTTATAAGTAATTCCCATCTTAATACCTAAGGCCCCGCGTAATAAGGCATAATGACCTAACCTCGGACAAAATTATACGTTTTCATGTTACGACGGCGAATGGCTTTGCAAAATAAATAAACAGCTCGGTACAAATGCAGTAATACTTAATAGTAGATGCGGTTTGCTGACACGGTAGACACATTTTGTGTCTCGTAATGTACAAACATTGGAATTGAACAATAAAATGATGGCATCCTTATAATTTATTACCATTACCATTACTACATCCTATTAATATTATAAATGCGAAAGTCTGTATGTTTGTTGCTCAATCACGTCCAAACGTCTGAACGGATCGATTTAAAATTTGGAAGATATTTATATTATAGTCTGGAAAGACACATAGGTTACTTTTTATCTCAGGAAAATAAAGGGTAGAGCGCGGGAACCGCACTGCTAGTTAATATTATAAAGGCGAAAGTTTTTGTGTTTGTGAGAATTTACATATGTTTGTTCCTATATATCTCTGTAACGATTTTGAGAGAAATGAAATACACATAATAGTAACCTACCGTATTTCAATGTGTAAAATTCCGCTACTATATAATCGGACCTTGACACGATGGTAGAAGAGAGATTTGAGATAACACATAACGCGAGCTGCATAAAAATATCCGCTGCATTTCCTATAAAAATTCAGTGACCCCCATTTTGAGGGCACGTTTCGTATGCTAAGCGGGAAGGTTGGTGATTTTAGAATCCTCATAAATGCCCAAAAAAGGTGTCCTGTGAAATCTGACACAAAAAACACCTTTTCTGTTTAACATAGGTACATCAGCATACATAATTATGTGCCGTCTTTTACGTGGAGGTAATGCATGTATACCTTTCTGCCTAAGGGGATCCATTAAAACCTCTATGGCAAAGGCTAGTTAGGTAGGAACCATTAGATAAAGAATAAGTAAATAGGTATATCACTTTTTTCCGCACGGTTCCTTTGTACAAATCGTACGCAGATGAGGTGTATGTTAGCTATGGCGACATACTGGTGTGACGCGACAAAAGTATAACACTTCCACAAGAGCCATAAGACAAGAGCGATGAGATCCGTGCATCGGTGTAAAACGATTGTTCTAACTCTATACGTAAAGTATACTATGTAAACTCTTTGAAGGAACCATATTTGCCGCATACAGCGGGAGCAAGGGGACGCTTTCGTATTCTTCCACGAACCCGCCGCAGTCTGCCTGTCTCTGGGAATAATGCCCCATCTCCGGTGCTCCTGAATACCTACACATTGAGACCATCTCAGAGACCAACCAGTAACCAGACGCCCTCACGTCTAGCCATCCTTGGTCCCGCGCAACGAACCAAACGTTCAGCTCTGTTGCTTTCCACTATCCGGCTGCATAGGACAGGGAGTGCGACGCAGCGATATAGGGACACTTCTATTACCCTGCAGCCCAACTAAGTCCGACACGTAACGTTAGCGACCAAGCAATGCTGCGGGGAGTAGGGAGAAAAGCACATCGTTATACTGACACTCCTTTCTCGCTGCGGTCTTTTCTCCGCCCATAACAACACTATGACGTGACCCTATATGAACCATGAAAATTCCCAATCGCTGTCTATATTGCATTGCCTTTGTTACCCAGACATACAAGTGAAAACAGTATTTGCACATTACTGATTGACGGTGGACAATTGACTAAGGTGAGGTATTTATCCCCAGTAGCTTGTGTAAAGATTCATACTGCTGCACAAAAATTAATAAACAATGAACTTTTTCAACATATCACTCATTTTTATTAAATTTACATCTTATTTACCTTTAAACGAGCAATTCTTGTACCTATATAAATATGTATATATATATAGAATCTGAATCTCCGAAACGGCTCGACGGATTTTCATGAAATTATGTATGCAGGGGATTTCGGGGACGATAAATCGATCTAATTAGGTCTTATTTAAAAAAAACGCATATTATGCGCGTTTTTAGACAATGAATAAATTAGTTTTTAGAAAACTGTCACATTAGACATTACAATGTGAAGGTAAATTTTGCCGCGTGACGCGACAGCATAATTAGCTCAGACGGGAAGTCGGGCGCTCATAGCGGTCACGAATTAGTAGCTCCGGGTTCGAATCCAGACGGGTTCTCTTTTTTTTCAATTCGTTTTTTTTAAGAAAATCTATTTCTTGGAGTCTTTTATCTGTAGGTATCTAAGTATATACAGTATTTAAACCGAGCAAAGCTCGGTCACCCAGGTACTATCTAATTAAAGCGAAAATTATAAAATTTTGTACGTACTTTCTCAATGTTTTATAAATTCTGACAAAAAATCTTAGAATGTTAGAAGTTACGACTGATTGTTTAATTTTAAATCGATAACACTGAAAAAATGTGGAACGGACGCGTATTAGTTTAACTTTTCAAGTGTAACACACTCACGCAACACTGAAGCAAATTGTTAACCCTTGAATCAGGTCGGAATTACCAATTTAAATTAAGATATATGGATATATCGGTAAAACACACTTAAGTGTAGATGGATGTTATTTTTCTTAAACATTCAAAAGATATATAAGGGAGAAAAAGTGCGAAGAAACTAGATGGAAAATTGTTTAAAAAAACAAAGAAAATCCTACTAATGTTTGACTACTTTTTTACTAATTTGCAAGTTTAGATGTTGTTGCTCTAACAAGTCGATGTGAATGGATCGGGCTGAAATTTGGATGTGTGATAGATAATGGCCTGGAATAACACAAATGTTACTTTTCATCCTGGAATGCATATATCCTTAGGAAATAGCCGTTTTTGAAATTCTATACAAACGAAGTAACACGCAGATACTAGTAATAAATAACTTGGTGAATTTGATTTGATGATTATGATCCGTGCGATTTCATTGTATTTTTTCTTTTCGTTCATATCGCATTACATTTAACATAATATAATTATATTTGATTTTCTCAATTTGGTCAAAAGCCTTGATAGCGTAGTGGCTACAAAGAGCGTTTCACTATCGTGAAGTCATTGGTTCGAATCCCGCTTTGCGCGTCTGATAATTATTTTACCAAATTCATTCCACATTCTTAACCTATTTGTACAAATAATAAGCGTACAATCTAATATAAATTGAATACACAAACAGTTGTACTAAATTAGAGGCTACTTTTGTTGACGCAAATAAAATTGATGTCGCCACTTCTGTTAGCACAATCAACCAAACTTGAATGTTGAAACATGCTGTGATTTACTGTCAAATTGTTCAAACAATTATTTATGTTCGTAATTGTGTCCACATTGTATTAACAATGGCAGTCGGTTTGTTTATCCTTGCCGAGTTTGACCAGGTTGGAAGTAGCTACTATAACCGGTGGCAAGGCCTCACTTGAATGGTTAATGTATTTTAACAGTCAATATACGCGTCCTTACTTTGGCATTACACATTGTTTTGCCGTCACAACTTCAGACTCTTTAGTTATTTCACTAATCCAGTTCATTATTGATGTTGTTAAGAAAAGTCTAGTTTGTTTTTGAACTGATGTCATACAGTGATGTTGATACTGACTGGTCTCGTGGCTTAGTTGTTAGTAAGTCTGCCCGCGGAGTCGAAGGTCGTGGGTTCGATTCCTACTTTACACAAATATTTGTGTGATGAACACAATTATTTATTTTGTGTCTGGGTGTTTTTATGTTTTAACTATTATTATGGATTTACAAATATATACATATTGTAAATTTATATATAAAAATCAATGCCACTTTTCGTTGTTATTGAACTCCTCCTAAACGGCTGGACCGATTTGAATGATTTTTTTGTATACGTTTGGGTAGAGCCCTGGAAGGCTTAGATTTACAAATCAGCCCGGCAGATGGCGCTGCAGTTGATATCTAGGTTATTATTCGAGCGAAGCCGGAGCGGGCCGCTAGTATTATATACATATTGTATCAGCTATCTGGTGCTGTGCCTTCGGCGCTAGCCCAAAGTTCGGTAGGCAGAAGCGACCAGTTGAGGCAAACTCCCTCAAGTACATTTAGAAACATTACCGCTTTTACGGAACATTACCTTACCTCATTACTTGTTGTCTGTAAATCGTCAACTTCCCCAAAAACAGTAACATACTTTATCTTTTGGACATTTCAGGGTTGTCCTGCTATTTGATACCGGACACAGTTTCCTGTATTCAGGACTCGGAGTAACAATCGCGTCACGTCTTATCCCTGTACCTATTCGCTTATTCGTGGGAAATTGTCATCCTTACACGAAACAATATTTTTTTCTGAATGCCGTTCGGAACGATAGTTTTAGGCTAATTAACGATAAGCTGGAGTTATGTTTCCTGTGGACTTGACAAACAGTTTAATGATTCGCTATTAGCGTGTTCGTGTGTATTGAACTGTGTGTAGTTTTTTGTTTTTGCTTACGTTTTATATTTCCTCGACTTTGTCACTTAATGCTTCCTTTTCTATCTGAATAACTTCATCTAGGGCCAATGAAATTCATCTAATGTCAGGGAAATTTATATAAAATCGATGTCGAAAATCGTTAATGTAATGAATACTACGAATATATGTACCTTTGCTATGACCGTGACTTACTTGTGACTTTTAAAAGAAAGTAGTCGTTAAACTATGACAACATCATATGTTTACTTGCTGTAGATATTCATATGGGGCATTTACCACATTTGTAATTCGTGCTACATAAGATCGAAGCCACTACTAAAATACTCAGGCGAAATTGTCGAACTATGTTACTTTCATACGATAGCTCCCATTTATCATATTGTAGAATACGACAGTGTCGCGAATGATCAACGTTCGTGAGTCGTGGGGTTTGACGCGAAGTTTACGCATGCAGATGTGATTCAAATCCTTTTATGTCACAATTTTTGACAGATAACGACCTCGCACATGTGTCTGTGTGTGATTGAAATTAATTGGGTCACTGTGACTTAAATTAGTAATAGCCTACCACGTGGTCATATTGAAAAAATAAAAAATGGTTGTCTGTAAAGTCGGTTTACTGACGATAGTTGAACGTGACAACTTCTACAACGCCTTAGAGCGAGGTAACGCCGCCGGGAGGTAACGGCGGTTAACGGCACATGACGTCATGTTTTGCGGGCGTGCAGCCGGCTTCATCGAATTATAAGACGTTGTCACGTCAAAAATTACAATTCATAACACTAAGCCCATCAACTGCGATTTTAGCTCGGCCATTGAGAGTTCCGTACAACCACAATATTTATAAAAGTAAGTTTGTTTTATTATTTTAAAGTACATATCAGTCCATTCCGTTCGTTGGTCACAGTCGAGAATGAATCAGTTTCAATTGTCGCTTAACAGCATGTGTCAGGTGTAAACCTATTAATTATCGATAAAACGCAGTCAATTAATGTCCATCCAAATACCGTCAAGTTTTACAAAAGTCATTAATGTAATATTTCCGACATTTTGTTCTTTATGTAGTTCTTAGAAGTCTCCGTAACACACATTGCAGCAAATTAACTCTCAAACAAAACCTAGTAGATGACCTCAAACTTTACTTTCTGTATAGCATTCATTTTGCACTAATTACTTATTCATTGCTAGTGAAAACTATTTAGCCAACTCTCACTGCGAGCGAGTGATGCTCATCAGAGCGTGACGCGTTCATCTCTATGCGTTGTTCATGGAGCCATATCGTGGCGCTAGAATGATATCACAGTATAAGGAAATACTACTAGTAGTTTATCGCTTTTGATCTTGGGAGAAACGCCGATAATATACACGAGTAGCGTAGTCGCAATTAAAAAAAAAAAAAAAAACTCCCGGAAGACGTCATCCCTGAGCCGCGCTCCTGCAATACTATCATTGCAATGTAGCCAATGCAGGAGCGCGCTTCCCGCGTCTCACCCCGCATGCCCCGCATGATTGTCCCGTCGAACGATTGTATGATTTAATAGACTGTGTTATCGTGGTGCTAGAATAATACGATGTTACATTTATACTACCACTCTGTGGAATCCAGATCGGAAATGACGTCGACAAGTCTAAAAAGTGATTGCGGGACAATCTAGACTAATACATCTGCGAGGTAGATGTGCTTATGATTTTAAGTGTGCCTTTTTTTTATTTAAAACATGGCAAAGTTTTTGACGTGATAACGTCTTATATTATCATAATCATAATCATAATCATAATCATATCTTTATTTGCGAAAATGGGTACAAATGGATCTTAAAACAAGTATGAAAACACTCCATAGTCAACCTTTCGGTATGCAAATTTGACAAAATGTAGGTACGACGACACATTTTTAAAATTTTGAAGGTATATATAAACATTGTGTCATTATCAATGAATAACAACAAGCACTGGAAATAAAGGGGCCTATTCATGGGCCGATTACATTACTGAACTATGCTTATTATATTTTTTATTTTTTTATAAATGTCAAGTATTGTGTGAGAAATAATCTTATAAACAAAAATAACAGTTATAACTCAAAGTACGAGTAAGATGTCAAACTAATAAAAATGTCAAAAATGTGTTACATTATTATTGTTAATACAATTATTCTGAAAGTTTCACGCTCTTGAAACAAAACAGATTACATATTATAATCAAATTATGATGTTTCAAATAAAACAGATTACAAATTCACAGAGTCAAATTATGATGCCAAACTTTTTTTTTTTTTTTGAAATTATACCATATTATGCTTGTGTCAAAACATTATGTCCAGATAATAAGAATATAAAGCTAATTTATTACAATGTCAATTAATAAAATATTAATAATTAAATTTATCAGACAGATATTCATAAATTGTGTAATACGCCTTTTGTAATAAGAAACACTTTAATTTATTTTTAAAGAGGTGTGTTTCGTTGGTATTTAATATATTCACTGGCAGGTGATTATAAATTTGCGGGGCCATACAAAGTGCGCTATTTGCGAGAAGGGTTGTGTTACGCTTCGGTATCATCACTTTATGTTCATGGCGTTGGCTTTTTAGCTTATCAAACATTGAAAAATTGTTTCTCACAAACATCACACATTCGAATATGTATAAAGATGGCAAAGTTAACATTTTCAACTTTTTGAAATGTGGTTTACATGATTGTCTTCGACGTAGCTTGCAAATAGCCCTCACACATTTCTTTTGTGACCTAAAAACTGCATCTCTTCCCGTACTATTACCCCAGAATATGATGCCATATCGAAGTAGCGACGAGACATTACCATTGTAAGCGGACAGTAAAGTAGGTTTATTAACAGTTTTTGATAACATGTAAAGCGCATATGAACTCTGATTTATCCTGGCACATATGTTTTCAGTATGTACTTTCCAGCTCAAATTGCAGTCAAGATGTAATCCTAAAAATTTCGTGGAGTCAATTACTTCAATTTTATGTCCTAAATATGTAATGTCAAGTGTATTCAATTTATTAATTCTGTTTTTAAATGTCATAATTTTTGTTTTATTAAAATTGATTTTCAAATTATTTAATGTCAACCATTCTATTATATTATTTAAAGTTTCTTTAATGTCATTTTCCATGCATGTTATATTTTTACCAACAAACAACACTGTACTGTCGTCTGCAAAAAGAATTGTGGGGTGTTTTGTTGCTTTAGGTAGATCATTTATATAAATTATGAAGAGCAATGGACCCAACACACTTCCCTGCGGGACACCATATCTTACTTCTTCATAATCAGAGGCATATGTTATTTCTTTTTTTGATACATTACAAATATTATTTATCTGTGTGCACTGACGACGTCCACATAAATAAGATTTTATAAGATTATGCACATTCCCTCTAATACCGTAGGCGTGTAGTTTCTTTAATAGTATACCGTGATCAACGTAATCAAAAGCCTTTGTCAGGTCCATATACAGTGCGCAGACGGGTATTTTTGAATCTACGCTAGTCATAACTGTTTTAAGCAAATTATAAATGGCAAGATTTATACTTTTTTTCTTTCGAAATCCCAATTGCTCTGGTGCAAACAGCTGCTTTTGTTCAAAGTAACCGCAAATGCTGTCGTACATGACCTTTTCGATGATTTTTGAAAAAATAGGTATCAGAGCTATAGGTCTATAACAATTTAAGTCACACTTATCACCGTCTTTGAAAAGTGGCCTGACAATTGACTTTTTTAAGCGTTCTGGAAATACACCTTTAGATATGCATTCATTAATGATGTGACTAAGAACGTCTGATATGCTAATTGACACATGTTTCAGAACTTTCGTTGATACGGAGTCGTATCCCGTACTTGTTGTATTTTTGAGATTTTTTATTATTCTATGTATATCGTGCGGTGTAGTCGGGCACATAAACAAAGACGCCGCACAATATGATTCATTTGTCTCGGGCCTTGCCCTTGGGTTTGTGGCCTGTACTTGATTAATAAAAGACTTGTTGAAAGCATTGGCTACTTTACGGGGTTCTTTCACCGAGCTATCATTAATATTAAGTTCTATGACGTCTCTTGGTAGATTATTTTTGACACCATTAATAATTTGCCACATTGCTCTGCTCTTATTTGAAGCCTTATTAATAAAGTCATCATTTTGAGACTTCTGTGTAAGCTCAATTATTTTATTGAGTCTTGATGATAATTCCTTTAATTTATGTCTATTGTTACGAGTGGGTACTTTTCTATATGCCCAGAGTAAGGACCTTTTCCGCTTACAGCACAGCCGTATGCCAGTAGTAAGCCACCTAGGTCTCCTTTTACTTGTAATTTTAACGTTGCGTATTGGAAAACATAGATTGTAAAACAACAAGAAAATATCGTGAAATTTACTGAACGCAACATTGGGATCACTTTGCTCAAGAATGTCACTGAATTTTAACGAGCTCAGGCAGTCCTTAAACTTATCCATATTTTCTCGAGAGTAATCACGCTTTTCTACATACCAGTATTGAAGTGAGCAAGTTGGCTTAATGGGGCACGAGAGAAATTGCGCTGTGTGATCTGACAAAGCAAGCTCGATTGTTTTGCCCTTGCTCCCTCGTACATTGCTTAAAATATTATCAATACAAGTACCACTTGCAAGTCTAGTGGGCTCATTGATCACAAACTTTAAGTTGTATGATGTTATCAGTTCTTTAAAATTACTAACGGTTTTGTTGGACTTTAATAAATCTATGTTAAAATCTCCACATAGAACAACCTTTTTATTACCTAAACTTGTCTCTTGGAGTAGAGAGTTCAGACTATTAAAAAATGTATCCAAATGTCTCACCAGTGACCTCGGGGGTCTATAGATACAGATAATCATCAAGTTATGATCTACAAGTTCAATGCCAGAGCATTCCATAATACCTTCTACACAATACTTTTGCAAGCCCTTTACTTGTTTGAACCTATGTTTATTCCGTACTAAGATGCAAGCACCGCCACGTCGGTTTTTCCTACAATAGCAAGAGCCGAGTGAAAAGTTAGGTACATCAAGCAACTTCCTATCCTCATTTTTCATATTGTGCTCCGTTATGCAAAGTACATCAACCACAATATTGTCATCCTTTTGTAACAAGTCCAAATTTGCAGCTATTAAATTTGATTTACCTAACAGTCCTGATACGTTCTGATGCATTACATGTAGTTCATTAAACACGAAAAAACTTATTCGTCCCTGTTACGTTGGCGGTCCCATCGCTAATTCCATGATTATTTGTTTTTGTACACTTAGCAGTCCTAGCCGTCACATCACGCTCAGTAATTTCCGCGGCAATGTGCAATGTTTGCTTGTCTACCACATGCTTACAGTAACATTGCTTAGGTTTTTGGTATTGACACAGATTGTTTCTATAATAAATGTACAGAATCTCTTTTAACACACTTCGACAAATATTAATACAAAACTCATGCCTATAGAGGTGGGAGCTATTATAATGCATATCGATATATGTCACATTGTTGTATTGATTAGTTATTAGCTTTAGCTCGTAGTTGAGCTTTTGTTCCCTAAGATGCTTATTATAGATTATTTCAGGTATTAAAACGTTCGTGTGCGATGCTGATTTAAGCCACGTGTGGATACATGAAATGAATTCGTGGGGGATACGTTCGTTGATACCTACTAGAAGAACAACACAATCATTTTTATTAAAGTGCGTGATGTCACTTCCATCTATTATATTGCAGAGTCGTGCTCCCGGCTTCCAGAGACTCTTTACTTCATATTTATCACCTAATAACTTTTGTAAAGTACTTCGCACGTGTTGTCCTTGTTCGTCAGCCAAAATTAATATTCTCTTTACATTATTGTTCAGTGGAGTGCTTTGTTTCTGTTCGTTTTTGTCGTTTAGTGGTTTGTTTAACTCACCAGATTTTATGTTGTTATGTGATGAATCAATATTGTCTGTATGGTCAACTTTCCCGAAACTCAAAATCGAACTTTTTTTATGTTTGTCAGTACTGATATCCGGTGATGTGTTTTTGTCCGGTATAATCTTCCCCGCTGTACATGTTGTTACAAGTTGACCTTCACTTGTTGCTGCATGAAAAACGTGGGACGTTTCAATTTCTGATGGTGTTTCCCTTTCATTCATATCTACCTGACTTTTAATATTTCTGAGGAAATTTGGTCGCTTTGGAGTTTCGTTCATACTATTTTGTCCTTTATTTCGATGTATAGTGCGCAGTTTATTTCTAGTAATGATAGGGCTGCCTACAAGACCTATTTGTTTGTATCTATTAACAACTTGTTGTAGATTTTTATTTTCTGCCTCTAATCTGTAATTTTCGTGGCAAAGATTATCAATCTCTTGATTAGCCGATTGCAACTGTATTGTTAAATTTTCCAATTGTTTGTTTAAATTAAGATACGTGTCACTCTCATTTAAAGTATAGTCAGGTAAACTTAACACTGTATTTTCTAGAAAAGTCGAAGCAGAAAGATTGTTCATCGAACTGGACTTTGTCTTCAGGGGTCGAAAAGTAATATTTTCTGATTCCATATTGAACTCAAAAAATCAGTCTGCGAATAGGTTGCTTTATTTTTCTTTGGTCAAATATCGGCTTTTGCTCACTACAGATACGTACGTCAATGTCAATACTGATAGAATATAGATCAAATGTCAGTATCAGCTGATATAAATGTCAGTTTTCTGATATCTTCTTACTACTAAGTTTCAAAAGTCATAAATATTTAAAGTCAGTTAATTATTATTGCCAAGGTACAAAAGCAATGAGTTCTAATCACAATTCGAATGGTTTAACGGTTTTTTGTTTACATATGAGTGATGATATTATGATGAATAAGTCAACTGTAGTTCATCTCACCGTCTTCCAAATGTTTGATTATGTTTGGAGGTTAATTGCCTGTTATCCTCTATCCGTAAGTTGCTGAAATTCTTCACTTTTATTTATTTGTTTCACAAATTACACAGAGCTAAGATAGTCACTTGTTTACGCGGCTAGGGTTGCCACTGCAGTGTATTATAATTCGATGAAGCCGGCTGCACGCCCACAAAACATGACGTCATGTACCGTTACCGCGTTACCGTCGGTCGTTACCGTCGGTCGTTACTTCGCCGCATGTTTGTTACAGTTGTATTAATTATTTCGACCAGTAGTTCAAGCGGGGATGTAGCTCAGTGGTAGAGCGTTCGCTTTGCATGTGAAATGCCCCGGGTTCGATCCCCGGCATCTAAAAGCTTTTTTGCATTGTTTTGATTGAAAATGACTAAATTCTGATTACTTTTTACATACAAATCTATTAAACAAATGAAATTAAATTTTTCTTTTGAAAAATGATACCATTCCATCAGTATTTTCTTAAGACGTTGTCACGTTCTATCGTCAGTAAACCGACTTTACAGACAAACATTTATTTTTTACTGATTGAAAGCAGTTCACCTCACATACCCTTTATGCCTGAGCTACATGATGCCAGTTTTTGAAGCTAGGATAGCAAGCTAGTGTTAGTAAGCTAGCAAGCTAATAGGTACTTCGTGTAGACAAAGCTAGCGTTGCGTAGCGTTGTCGAAGTACTAGCTTGCTATCCTAGCTTGTAAAACTAGCCTCGTGTAGCTCGGGCATTATTGCGTACCGAACTTTGAACATCGCACGATGATAGCGGTATTAAAGCTATCTGAAGCGAACTGCTATAGGTTCGTTAATAAAAAAAATTGGTTGCCTGTAAAGTCGGTATACGGGCGAAAGTTTTACGTGACAACGACTTTGAGTGGTAAAAGCGAATCGGCGACTCGGGCATGGTTAGCCCGCCTAAGAGCGAGAGAGACAGACATAAAAAGTGAAAGGCACGCGTCCCTCTCACTCGCTCTCATTGTGAGCGCATAACGTGAGCGGAGCGTAACGCAGTTTCTTGAAGTGTCACCCGGCAAACCAATTTATAAGACGTTGTCACGTCAAAACCTATCCATGCTTCCAATGAAAACCCCACACTGAAAATCATAAACACATTTAACAGGCTTATTCTATTTACCCAAATCTGCTCCGAACTAAACTATAAAATAACGATGTTATTAACGTTTTAGTCTCATTAGTTGCTCATTTAAATACTTCTCAAAAGTTGACCTTGTCGGATTAGTCGCGGCGGACTTCAATCGGTGATTTGTGTACGATTTAACGGTCTCATCCTGTGAACTCATCGCGAACGAATTTGTAGCACATTTCAGAAACAATTAGTTACAAATTGTGTAGTAGCCACGTTGAATCTGTTATGCCGCACAAAAGCAATTTTCGAATTTTAAACAGTAACGTAGACCATGTGGAAAATGTTTTGCGGTGCAAAATCAGTTTTAAAATTTTAACGACTAATATAGAGTAACCATGTGAAATATATGCTTTGCTATGCAAAAACAGTTTTCGAATGTTAAATAGTGAAATAGTGATTATAGAGAAGAGTGCTATGTACTTAGAGGTAGTAGTATAGAAGAGGAGCTGTGTAGAAATGCTGTAATTACTAATCTTATTCTTGCATTTTCCTAAAGGCAATTTACACTTATCACGCTGGTTATGTTCCATTCTACCACAGACGGAAATAATACAAATATAACAAAAAAATAAAACTTCTAACTAAGCTTGCTCCATCTTAAGCCGAGGTATTGCTTAAGTCATCATCATAATCAGCCACAAGACGTCCACTGTTGAACATAGGCCTCCCCTCTAGATTTCCACAAAGAACGGTACTGCGCAACTTGCAACCAGCGGTTTATAGTGACCTTTGTGAAGTCATCTGTCCATCTAGTGTGAGGCCGTCCAACACTGAGTCTTCCGGTTCGTGGTCGCCACTCGAGAACCTTTCTTCCCCATCGGTTGTCAGTTCTTCAGCTTAACTACTCTTCGAGCTATGTCGGCTACTTTCGTTCTTTTGCGAATATCCTCGTTACGAATTCTGTCGCGCAAAGTGACTCCGAGCATAGCTCTCTCCATAGCTCGCTGTGTGGCTTTGATCTTTGTTATGAGGCCCACAGTTAAGGACCAAGTCTCAGTTCCATAAGCCACCACTGGCAACACGCACGGATTGAAGACTTTCGTCTTCAAGCATTGGGGTGTTTTAGACTCCAAAATGTGCCGTAGTTTCCCGAACGCTGCCCGTCCGAGTTGGATCCTTCGCTGGACCTCTTTGTCGAAGTTGGATCTACCTAATTAGATCTTTTGACCCAGGTAGACGTCAACAACTTCGAGTGTGGCATTCCCAACAATAACCGGTTCAGGTGAGACATGAACATTTGACATGACCTTCGTCTTGTCCATATTCATCCTCAATCCTACCTGTTGGGATATTCTACTGAGGTCTCTGAGCATAGCACCGAGGTGCTTAAGTATAAAAAACTAAAATGAGGATTATTCCTTATTACCCTTCCTCGGCTCTCTTGTAAGTCCCTTAATGCCAAACTAGTAAAAGTGGGTCGCTTATACATATATTCCAGTTATATCGTCCGCTTTGAGGTTTTCGTCAACGGCTTATCTGTTGTGAGCCTATAATAGCTCTTAAATGGCTCGCAAAACCAAACTTAGTTTTAAAAGTACTATTGTACGACGCACAGTGCAATAGACTATCGGCGTTAAAATAAATATAGGTGTAGGAAGGCTTTGGGCGGTAATAACCTTTCAGTTATATGCTTCGGTCCATTATTTTAATTAACTAGTAGACGATAAAGGCAATAAATAATAATTTTCCGCTAGGAACTTTTATTTCTCATTAGGGCTCTATACCGTATGTCATATTAATTACATTTGCATCTTGAGATGTCCATAGATGTGTGTAAATTTTCCTCATTGCATTTTAATTACTCCATTAGATCAATTATTTGAATTGCAATAAATGAGTCACAATTTAATGATTGGCTTAGCATTTTCCTTGGTATCTATCAAATAGAGTGAACATTGTCGCAGTCCTACTACAGTTCTTACACACATTTTCAAGTGGTGCTGTAGAAACAAGAAGTAAGCAACGCACTTGCTCAATACCATAGAGCAACGCAATCTTCTGAAAATGGAGAGTTTAGCTATACTTCGTAACTTTGCATTGCTGGAGATATAAAAATAGTTAATCTCTTTGCACTGCAATTCCTTTAAAATTAATTATTGCAAAACAGTGAAAGGATAACTGGCAAAGATGTGGTACTTCCTAAAGGGAACTAACTCTACAACATGTTACTAAACTGTCACAACACATTGGAAAACGAACTATTACAGTTCTTATCAATAACTTAGTATTCTAAAGTAGAATTCGCATCACCATTGCACATTAGTGCCACTGTTGGATTTTTTACTATGACAAACAAAAATAATCGTGCTCCGGTTCAACAATTTCGTCAAACGAACTTCAGTGGTGGTTCGTATAAGCTTTTTTGAATCTATTGTACTAATCACCTGGAGATTTAAAATCGGATGCTTGTTTTTTTATTCTCCATCGGCGGTTGACTCTAAATGCGTAAGGTGTTTTTCCCATGGCCTTATAAGTAAAAGCCTGTGGATACGTAATTTACAAATCGGTTCTCAAGTAAGTCGATCCGTGAGATCTTCTTAACCATAATTCGATCTATAATTGCGGTATCAGAAAAACAGGCATAGACTCAAATTGAAGAGCGCACAGGCGTTTATTTATCTAACGTGAAATAATTTTTACGTTCACGTACATAATCATCTGTATCGAAACACAACTAATGCTAGAGATTACGTTTAAAAACAAATAGAATCGATTTAAGATAATGTGTGAATACGTTATTATTGTTTCAAACGTTGCTAAAGATCAAAAGGTTGTTTTTGAACTGTTGGTTGTAATTTGTTTTTCTAAAATAGCTATTTTTTATTGGAGGGGCTTAGTAAGAAAATAAACCGTGTGTTTAAACTTCTGCCGCGGTTCACGATTTAGATTTTGTTTCAAAGAAACGTTTTAGGCCAATTGTCCACGTAGCTGCACGACATCCGCACGATTTCGACAATTGTCGGATGCAAGACGAATGCTTGCATCTTGCGTACAAATAATGAAGTCTGTGTCCACGAAACGACAACGACATGACAGACATTTGTTCGTAAGATGCATGCATTCGACAAAAGACGCGTGCGTGGACAGTAAGCCTTACCCTGCACGTCCTGCGCTAGCCTACATTTCGGGAGGCAGTCGCACCTATCTAAGGCAAACGCATTAAGTCCCTTTGAAAAAGACATAGGTATAGTCGGTTTTAATAGTTTGTACTTTCCATTCCATTTATCTATTTCATCAGCACGCTGTCCTTGCGTGCTATCGTCTTCCATTTCACAAAAACCCTCAATTTCATATTTCTATAAAAAACAAAATATTTCTATTGTGCTCCTTTGTAAGGTTGCCCTCAAATGAAACCGGGTCTAATGATATCCTTTGATACAGTAATTTGTGTCGAAAGCCCTGCGTGACCTTCCCAGGCCTGTGTTTTGGATACGGAGTCAGTAATGATTTATTTGTACCAACCTTTATTCAGACACGAATATAGAGGACTTGATGGTTGTGGTATTATTTGAAATCGATACTTATCAAAGTTTTAACTCATTACGGGGTGTGCGGAGTATGTATTTATTATATATCTCCAAATTATGTATTCATTGGAACATGTCGCTTTCCTCACGATGAGTTCCTTCACCGTTAATACCATTGGTAATGATAAACTTACAACAAAGAACGTCACGCTTGTGTAATTGGGCAGTCTCTCGCTAGGATTCTAACCCAGATACATCCCTTGGTTCTTTGATACATTAGTCTCCACATGTCTTAAATATCTAAATATTTAAAAATCCAGTGTCATGATGTTCCCAGTGAACTGTTAACCAAGTCAACCGACATTCACGAAAGTTGTCATTTATTTGCAACTAGCGGTCCGCCCCGGCTTCGGCCGCGGTACATACATAGTTAATAGCACACAGGGATCACGTAGATATACAACGGTGAAATAATTTTTGAAATCGTTCAAATAGTTCCTGAGATTAGAGCGGTCAAACAAAAACCTCATCAGCATTATAACATTAGTATAGATTATATGTTTAGTAGTGGTAGGACCTTTGCCAGCTATTGTACCGCCAAGCAGGAATGCGCAAACATTACTGTGTTCCGGTTTGAAGGGCAATGTTTCCAGAGAAATTGCAGGGCATAGAGATATAACATCTTAGATCTCTGGGTGACGAGCGCAGTGCAGTGCTAGGTAATGATTTGGACTCTTCATGTTCCAATAGCTGCGTGTCACTGTGCTGTTGTGTGGCAGGCATGTTGCTTAACATCAGGTACAATGTCAAGCTCGTCTCGACACTTTTTATTTAAAAAAAAAAAATTAGATCCAACTTGAGTGATGGTCTCAATAATTTATTATTATCACATAGATATTGGTGGACAATTCACACACAACACTATCTGACCACAAACTAAGCAGAGCTTGTAATATGGCGGCCAGATAGCTGATATAATACTTATATAGTTTTAAATACATACTTATTATACATATAAACACCCAGACACAGTGCAAACATTAGAATTCATCACACAAATATTTGCACTGGGTGGGAATCGAACCCACGACCCTCGGCTTCGCAGGCAGAGCTACACTTAGCTCTACAGCTTAGTGGGTACACTAAGCCACGAGGCCAGTCAAATTAACCAGTTAGATAGATAGATAGATACTCTTTATTGTACACACCATAAACAAAAAACACGTATACAAGAGAGAATAACAATAAAACTAGTGTTACAAGCGGCTCATAGGCTACTTTTTATCTCTCTATCGTCTTAAATCATAGGACTGTGTTGCCAGTTTAAAATAAACTAGCTCACAATAAGATTCACCTCGTGTCAAGGTAGCAGAGTTCCAACTACTAAATTATGAGTACAATTATTGTATTCTGTAATTGTTTACTTCTGAACAGGTTAGTATGCGATGCCGTGTCTCGTGTTTACTCAAATAATTGACTTGTCTCGGGTGTTGGTCACTCGGTGTTGAATATTTTATTTTACAACAGTAATTGACTCATCAAAACAATGTTTATTAACTTCGATGTAAAAAGAGGGGTGGTGTAAGATTTACGTGTCTACGATTTGAACTCGCACTGAAATAAAAAATAATAAATTGATGGAATCTATTTTTTTACTTTAATTTTTTTACTTCTCTCTTGTTTTTCGTAAATTTTGTTATTTTTTTCTGCATTGCAGCACTGCACCTCTCACCTAGAGTGTGTTTTATCTCTTGAATATGATCTGTATTTCTCTGGAAACATTTCCCTTCAAATCAAAACACAAAATTGATACAAACGCAACACCGGAATTAGTGAAGGGAATTGAAGCAGACATTTGGCCAGCAGAGAGACAGTTCAGGCTATCAAAGTTAGAACAGAGTTAGTTGTGTAACTATCAAACAAACAACAATGACAAGACTCATTTGAATAATAATTCGTACCGAAATAAAAGCAAAACTAATGCTCCTAAAACTAATCATGGAAACAGATAAATTCTATTTACGTAGCTCCAATTTCGCGATTCAATGAACTTAGTGATTTATTTTTGGAAACAATTATGTGAAGATGATCTTTGTTAAAAAAAGTTCCTTTAAATCAATAAGAACAAGTCGCAAGATATCAGGAATTTGAAACAGTTCCAGTGTTCTGTGTATTTCTTTCAGTGGTAGCATTCTTTGCAGAGTCCTCATGGGGAAGTACAACACCTTAGTTATTCCACCGCCAAGCAACAATGTGCAGACATTACCGTATTCTGATTTGAAGGGCAATATTTTCACTACAGGGCAAAGAGATAAATCACCTTTATGTATGTATATCTGGGTGACGAAGGCAGTGCAGTGCGAGACATTGATTTGAGCGTATTACCAAGTAGCGGTGTGGTGCTATGTTGTTTAATGTATTACTTTGTATGTAAAATTTTATTTATTTTCCTAATATTTGTTATGTAAATTAATTTTACGATTTAAATGGAACATCGGAATAGGTTAGACAGCTGCTTAGTTAATTTCTTTGTTAACAATCTCAGACGGTTATGTTAATAGCTAATAGGTTCATAAACACGCAACTGACGATCAACTCCAAACTCATGCGCATTTATGATTGATTCTTTGTTTACACGGAACGATGGTAGTGGTAGGATTCTTTGCAGAGTTTCCAGGGGGGAAGTACCATGTATCTTACCGTTAAACCACCGCCTAGCAGGAATGTGCAAACATCACTTTGTTCCAGTTGGAAGGCAATGTTTTCAGAGACATTACAGGACGGAGAGATAGATTATTTTAAAAATCGAGTGCAGTGCTAGGTAATGATTTTTACTCTTCTTGTTTCAAGAGCTGGGTGACACTGCTGTTATGAGCAGGCGTTGATTTGGCACTTAACCTGCTCGTCCCGTCACTCTATACAAACTTAGGTACACTATACAAAAACACTTCTTAATTATCTTTCGTCGTATCGCGTTATTTATATGAGCAGATTGTATTTTATAATCATAATTCGGTTCATCGTGTTTGTTTTCCATATAAATGATTTATATTTTCGTCGTTATCATTGACAATCTTCTTTATGTTTTTCTCCTTCCTGTTTTGCTATTATATAACAGGTTTAGCTATTTTCGATATGCTGCAATCGGGTATTCTGAGGACCAGAAAAATGTTTGTATAAAATCTAACTTTTTAATACAATAATGTAGCATTTTGCCGACCTTACCGACATTTTAAAAAACACCCAAGGAAAATGCCACTTCTCATATTTGGTCTATTAGAAATCTTCTTTATTACACTTTTTTCGAGTACTGAATTCCTCACCCACAATTTCTCCGGAAATATTGCTCTTCAAACCGGAATTTAGTAACGTTTGCTGCTGCTAGGTAATAAAATAACAGGCGGACTCTGCAAAAACTCATACCACTAGTGAGAGCTAAGAAGTTAGGTTTTTACCTATCTCTATTGGTTGTCAACAACCAAAATAAGTAGAACCACAGCATATCTCGCCGGTAGCAATTGTAGGGGTCAAGTAGATTAGTTGTGTGTAAACCACTTACGCTACACACAGTTTATTATATACAGAGACTGGTGGTCAGGGCACATCCATTGGTTTATATCGATGAGTAGAGTAATAAAAACGTACGTATTGTACCGAATCCACTGGAGTGGGATAAGGGACGATGACAAGAAAACTGCAGGTCTATTACGAAGTCCGATAAACGATATATCGGCCGAACTTTTTTACCACGAAACACAACAGTCGGTTGATCGGATCGGGCGTTTCGTTCATTTCGAATTCCGACCGACATAGATTTGACAGTTTTTGTGTCGTAAACCTTACTCCGAAAGCATTTTATTACCTTACCGAATATTCAGACAGCTATCGGTCGGATCCGATTATTCGGAGGTTGTTTTCGTAGTAGACCTGCAGATATTCCTTATACTAGGTTTAGCTCTAACAATCGGGTGTTAATTAATGGAGTTTGCGTTGATTGATGTGCTGTTTAACACTAAGTAATTCTGTTTGCGTTCGATGATAGCTGTGTTTGCCGGTTTAATCGAAGGGCCTGTTTGTTGACTCCGTCGTTAGGCGCTGATCGTTTGTTATTGATTACTTTGCGTTACTTGTGGTCTTTGATTGAAATATAATTTCTTTGTTAATCAACGGCTAACTTTGTTTACTCGATGTAAGACACGATGTGGACTGAACTCTGAATTATGTACATAGCAAGCAAAATAGCAGTTCGACCTACAACTGATAAAAAAAAAATGGCAGTCATAGGAACTGCCGATAGAAGTGAAAACTTGCTGTTGCCCTGGTACTGGTACCTAGGGGCAAACGCAACTCTTTTATATTTCTGTTGTCCTGGTATCTGGAGATGAACGCTGGGCTGTTGGAGGTAGGTAATCGAAACTCTTTACTGGTTCTGTTGCCCTGGTACCTACCTGGCCGTTTTTACCGAGTTTACCCGAAGATTTCATATCCGATCCGATCCATTATCATATCCAAGCGTGACGATTGATGAATCCATTTCACAGCCCACGAAAATTCTGTCTATAGCGCGCCTAAAGAAGTTTTCACTTAAAAAATCGCTACAACAAATATCTCTCTACAACTCAACGATAAGCCCTCAATACAACTCTACGATCTTACATTGCATAGGAGCATCCGCTAGATTCCATCAAGCACCAATTTCGCCGTATAACTTAATATGGCGAATTCAATGGGGTTTGTAAATTGTGTCTAATAGACTTTAATGGAATCAAGCCATGGGGTTTCGTAAGGAGATAACCGTCGGCGTCGGATCGGCCGCTATGGGGGCTGTGCGGCGCAAGCCATGCGGGTATTTGCATACAATCGCTCGCGAACGAGATTAATTCAACGTTTAACCCACTTGGAAGGAACGGTCTTGGTTGTAAATCGTTTAATTAATTAAGACCTCTAATTTATTAGTATCGTCGTTATCCTTTTAGAGACTCTGTTTAGATTAGAGCGTGATACAATTTGGTATCGAATAAGGAAGCTTTACGTCATTAATGACGTTTAGCAGGTTCTTTAACGCGTATTTGTCCACAAACTCGTCTGATGGTAAGCGACGGTGTGGTGGAAGATGAAGCACGCTGAGTTCTAGATCAAGTCTGACGAAGTCAGTCATGAGAAGTTCTGAATTGTGTTCAAGATCTAAGTGATCTAGGGAAAACCTTGATAAGTTCGAAGTTGAATCTCTCAGGGAACAATGAGGCCGGCAACTTATTCCACTCTAAGGCTTGTAGGTATAAGGAGAGTTAAGGCGTTCGGTGTTTTGGGAATGTAATATGGATGGTATTGCGGCGACTTAGAAGCTTTTTGCTCCCACAATACAGGCATTGTTAAGTTTTCGCTAATTAGTGTTGTGTGATGAACGTCTAACAATGTCTTTTATTGTACATTCCTCACACTTGTAAATATTTTAAGCACTCTGTTTAATCTGTGTTAACCCTTAGCCACCTAACGTGTTTTTGAGTTACACTACCACCTAACGGCGGTCATGGTGACCGCTAATTATTTTTTGTTTTAATTTTTTTTAAAATATATAAAATGATATAAATGAAAAACAGATCGTAATCTTTATTGTTTTGTTAACATATTGACGTTAAAAAACTTTAAAAAATAATAGAAATACATATAAATAATCAATATTTATAATTAACTTGAACATTTTAGTACAAAATCTAGGCATTATAAAAATCTGAGATCTGACAAGTAAGTATTTGTAAAATCTAATCAAATCTTCAAATTTTTTGGTAGTTTAAAGTAATCTACTATATAAAACTATTAATGACAAAATCAAATCACTCATTTTATGAAATTGCAATGGGTAAACAGTTACAATTTTTAACGACAGTTTACGCACATCTTTTGCGAACACTCAACGCAAATGGGTTTCTTACATTGAAAACACATGTAATATGTTTTGCGGTTTTGTAGCATCACAAGTTGAGCAACTCTTCCTGATTTCAAACCTTTCGATCAGTTGAGGAAATGCTTGACTCTTGTTCCATCTTCAGTACGCGGCGAATACCGCATTAAAGTTCTCCATGCAAACCGGGCTTGTTCATACGTCGTTCCAAATGAGATTTTAAGTACAAGATTTTCAGCCAGTTGCTTCAACCTTTAATGGATACGGATGCAATCAGCAATGTTGATTCCATATTCGTCTTGACACTCTGGATTATCTTCTATATCTGAGTCAGACTGACATTCGTCTCTGATAAAATTATCCACTGGGATATTTTCGATGTCGCTGCAGTCTTTGTTTGGCAATTCTGGCTCATTTCTTTAATTTTCCGTGTCTGAATCAGAAATTTGTTCTAACCATTCCAAAATGTTTCGGTTTAGTCGTTCATCAAACATAATAAATCCATAATAACAAAAAGAATTGATTTTATTAAAAATTACGTAAACACCTAACGGCGGTCACCATGACCGCAGACAAAATATAAATACCTGTAACTCTTGAACGCGCAAACGTGTGAAAGGATCGAGCGCACACTACGTACTGAGGAACAGGGGGGTAAAGTAGATAAACTTACAGACCCATAGCTCGCATAGTAACGGAATAATCAAAAAAATAAAAACCGCTGGAGTCACTGTGACCGCCGTTAGGTGGTTAAGGGTTAATCGTATTCATCATAACATTCGTTTATGACAGCGCAAATCCTTTAGCGATTTTACCTCCCGTCCTTTCTGTAAATTTTGTAATTTTACGATCACTTTGTCAACGTTGAAGAGGGTTTTATGGTTATAGGTTATTGTAATGTGACACGCACGTCATTCCGCCGGTTTGGTGATCTATGGTCTGGAACGATGGCCGAGTTGTTTTGTACGATTTTCTAGAGTTTTGCAGGTTTATAGTTCTTAAAAAATTCAAAGCTCGTTTCGACATTTGAAACTGAACCTAGAATGTAACTTGGTATTATACCCCGTTTACATGATTCCAGTCCAGCGACCGAATCCAGCGCTGGATTGCTTACTGGAATAATGGAAACCGGCACTGGAATGCATCAATCCAGCGCCAATGCATTCCAGTGCCGGTTTACATTATTCCAGTAAGCAATCCAGCGCTGGATTCGGTCGCTGGACTGGAATCATGTAAACGGGGTATTAAAGTCATAGAAACAATAACACAAAGTGTTTTTTGGTACGTTAGTCCGTTAGGTAGTTAGAACAAGATATGGGACACTTATTTTTTGTTTTATTAAATTATTAATAATGGACAAAAATGTAGATCGTCAAATTTGCAGAGTGGAGAGTTGTGACGTCAAGTCTTTGTAAAAATCGTGTAATTAAGTGACGTCACTCGAAACTTCTAAGCACTGTATCTTTTTAATTTCTTGTTTGTGAAACAAAAAAAAAAACAAGTGTACCTACAACTTTTTTTTTAAATCTAGCTCTCGGACAATATTTTTTAGTCACCATGGCTATCCATTGACAAAAGCTACAAGATTGTCTTCGAAGTTCTCAGCTGTACTTCCAATTTACTCGTAATTCTTCACGCATCGTCGCTCACCGACGAACTCGCGATCAATCTATGATCGATTAGTTAACACGTCAGGCAATTACTTGGAACGCGAGTTATTGTTCTAGTTCATACATAATTGAACGCTGAACTTGATTGTTTTGCACGCGTTACTTAGTGACATGTTATCTATTACATAAAATTCACACAAATATGGAGTAACCACAATTTTTTATGGAACAATACCTAACAGTATTTGCACACTACGTCGTACATGTAGGAGTGACTGATCCTCAAAAAAACTAAGTAGCCCGTTAGTTACATTGCCAAAAAGTATTGTACACGTATTTTTTCTTTTTTTTCACAAACAAAAAATGACAAAGATACAGCGCTTCGAAGTTTCGTGTGACGTCACTTGTGAGTACGATTTTTACTCGCGAGTGACGTCGCGACCCCCCACCCTCGAAGCTTGATGGTCTATATCTTTGACGATTTTTAATATTATGAAAAAACAAAAAATACGAGTCCAATATTTTTCCATGATCTAGCTGATGGACTAATTAGGATGGTGTATTTTTGACCCAGTCCGGTACCCTATTACTTCCTACAGATTTTTATGCTATTCCTGACTTCAATCTACAAATGTATATTATAAATTTCATTCAACAAGTACTAGTTTTTGCTATGTGACATATAAACAAACTTTCCCATTTATAATATTGATAGTTTTATGAAAAGCTCTAATTCAGCTCATTTGATAAGCTTCTAATTTAAGTTTTTCAATAATCTAAATTTAGAATTGTGACCCACGTGAACGATGTAGAGACTTTACAAATAGTTATTCATAAAAAATCTAAAACTACACTGTCGTACGAAAAAGCTAAAGTATATAATGTACATTTTACACACATGTTTGTGTATTTGTGTATCCATTAAACGGAACAAAGGACTACGCTAAAAATACTTCAGAACAATTTTATCTGTCCTTCGCATTGCGTGCAACTACAGCGTAGTACGCTACTTGGATAATATTTGCAGTAGGTCCACAGTTCACACCTACATACATAAATACCTATATTTTTTAAGAACTGAGCCTTTGTTAACAAAACTAGCGGTCCGTCCTGTAGTACATGTGTAAGTAGCCTACCTATGGTATTTTTTTTTTTTAAATATAGTGTGACGAGACGAGCAGGACATGTCCCTGATGGTAAGCAACATGCCTGCCACATAACAGCATAGTGACACCGCAGCTATTGGAACATGAAGAGTCCAAATCATTTCCTAGCACTGCACTGCGCTCGCCACCCAGAGATCTTAGTTGTCACATCTCTAAGCCCTGTAATTTCTCTGTAAACATTGCCCTTCAAACCGGAACACAGTAATGTTTGCACATTACTGCTTGGCGGTAGAATAACTGGCAAAAGTGTGGTCCTTCCCCAGGCGGACTCTGCCAAGAGTCCTACCACTACAAAAATCAACAGGGAGTCTGGGAGCACGTACATTCGTACATACCCAACAGTGAAAGAATTTTTGAAATATGTCTAGTGGTTACCGAGATTAGTGCGTTCAAATAAACAAACTCTACTTCATTGCAATATTGTTATAGTTATGATGTTTTGTTAGAATTTCTTCGATCTCTGAACACAGCCAATTGATTGTTTTCGCAGTTACCTATGAATCCGAGCCAATTTAATTGCCGATTTTTCACAGGACGTCGCTCTATCTCCACTCTTTTTCGCACTCATTTTCAGAAAACTCAATCTCAAAACGATTAACGTAGGTATCTATTATTAATTAATAGGCGCCATATTTAAGAATGTACTCTTCATCCGCGCTTGTACCATCTCTAGTTTCCTCAATATTAAACTACATAAGTACGTTGATTTTTTATTTTGTGATTCTATCTAATCTCTAAAAAAAATCGGCTGTCATAGGAACTGCCGATAGAAGTGCAAACTTATAACTCAGAATTTGATAGCTTACCTTGGAAACTACTCGGGTGTAACCGAAGGGCGTGGCCTCGCCATCATGGCATGGCCATCTAGAAATGCGTCAGCATTTCCCATTGGCTCAAGCATTTCTAGATGGTCATGCCATGATGGCGAGGCCACGCCCTTTCAGCATTTCCCATTGGCTGACGCATTTCTAGATGCCCAATCGCCAAAGTCCCGAGTTTACCCGAAGATTTCTTATCATACCCGAGCGTGACGGTAGAATTCAATTTACACCCCACGAAAAATTTGTCTAGGCGCGCCTAAAGAAGTTTTCACTTCAATAATCTCTTAATTCACCATATTAGACTAAGCGGACATTTTCTATAGTGCGTAATAAACTGATGATCCACAAGCTTTTTATATACCCTACGTTGGTAACACAAAGCCCATGATATTATCTCCCTGTGGTTGAAACATGTTAATAATAATCTTGTTTATTGTTTCAGGTAAATAACATAAATTTAAATAATGCCAGCTGTTATGAACGGTAAGTAATTAAGTGCTTGCCTAAAACTGATGTAATTATGTGCTGTATTAAGGTTCGTTGACTCGAGAACCGATACTTTCTGCCTTTGTGAATCACGCGTTATAGGATCAGCATAAACAGCTCATTTAATGTTCCCACTGCTGGGATTCACAAAGGGAGAGAGTCAGGGTCATAATCTACCACGCTAGTAGCAGGTTTGCTGATGACAAATGTTCTTCGTAAGATACATGTTTGTTTCCAAACGATGTTTTCCTTCGTCGTTAAAGACAATGGTAATGTAATAATATACATGTAATTGTATATCTACAACACTTGGAATAATAAGTAGTTAAGAGGTGTAGACAGGGCTTGAACCTAATGTTGTTAGATACCGGCAAGCAGTTATGTGCAAACATTACTGTGTTCCGGTTTGAAGGGCAATGTTTCCAGAGAAATTACAGGGCTTAGAGATATAACAACTTAGATCTCTGGGTGACGAGCGCAGTGCAGTGTTAGGTAATGATTTGGACTCTTCATGTTCCAATAGCTGCGTGTCACTGTGCTGTTATGTGGCAGGCATGTTGCTTACCATCAGGCACATGACCTGTTCGTCTCGTCACCCTTTATTTAAAAAAGAAAAAATATATATACTCAGGCGCGGTCCTAGCCTTGAATTTTGGAGGGAGTCACCAGTACACAACCTCAGATTTTGGGGGGGGTCACGAGTAGAAATACAATAAATCGATTAAAAAAGACTGACTACTAGTAGCGCCCCATTTTAATGTAACGTATACGATTTTGGGGGGGGGGGTCATGTCCCCTGTGACCCCCTCCCCTTCGGACCGCGCATGAATATACTTATGTGTATGTTCAACTAATTAACGCGACTTAAGTTTCAGCGTTTTTCAAACTAAAATACGTGCACGAACGTTTCTCGTTTAGCACGTAAAAATTAAGTCCATACAAAACGTAAGTTACCTGTTAATTCACTAAAATGTGTTCATCATCATCAACAGCCCACTAAACGTTCCCACCGCTGGGACTCGGGGCCTTCTCTCGCAAGGAGACAGTTAAGGCCATAATCCACCGCGCTGGCCCAGTGCGGGTTGGTGGATGACACAATGACTGCGGAAGGTTCTAGGTACATGTCGGTTTCCTCACGATGTTTTCCTTCACCGTTGTAAGTTAGCTGCATTACGCACATGACTACGAAAAGACAGTGGTGCGTGTGGGGTTTGAACCCGGGGTCTCCGGCGCCTGCCGAGGCGCCGCGCGCCGTTCTCCCGACTAGACCAGCCGTAACTAAAATGTGTGACTTACTTTATTAGTAAAATTTTAAACAAGCTTATTTGTAAAAAAAACAAAGCACCGGACTAACCCAGTTTCCAACAATATCCCTCCCGTGAGTTCCGTTAATAATAGATTTTCCCAATCAACGCGATGTTGTACGATTTCTGTGGAACACCCACACTACATACATAGATCTTTCCACAATAATACATATATAATATTATTCCTAGCTAGTGCTAGCGAGTGGCATTTCAGAAATGCCAAAGGTCCTGAACCAATTTGCGTCTTTGAATCAGTAATGTGGCATTCGATGCGACACAGCGATGCACGTTTCTGAGATGGAGCCACTAGCGCATTACTCTGCAGTCCAAACATTTATAGTGTAGTGGTAGGACTCTTAGCAGAGTCCGCCTGGGGAAGTACCACACCTTTGCCAGTTATTCTACCGCCAAGCAGTAATGTACAAACATTACTGTGTTCCGGTTTGAAGGGCAATGTTTCCAGAGAAATTACATCGTTTAGAGATATAAAAACTTAGATCTCTGGGTGACGGGCGCAGTGCAGTGCTAGGTAATGATTTGGACTCTTCATGTTCCCAATAGCTGCGTGTCACTGTGCTGTTATGTGGCATGTTGCTTACCATCAGGCACATGCCATGCTCGTCTCGTCACTCATTATTTAAAAATATATTTTTGTTAACTTATGCTAACCAAGTTAACATAAATGCAGTAACATTCATCTTCTAACACTCTGGTTAGTGTAATTTTTGTCTCATTTAGTTCGAATGACGTCACAAACACAAAATTTTGATACCGATATGTCAGCTAAAGAAATTTACAGATTATTTGTTCGCGCAATTACATATAAATTAACTTTTTTGACATATTCTAAAGTATTACAGTAAAAGTAACGTTAAAATTAGACTCATTATGATACGAGTATATGGGGGTTTAAAAACGCTATCTAAACCTGTAACAAAATCAATGTGAGAAATAATGTCGCCTTTATAACAATCGGCGTAAAGTTGAAACTTTAGTTGTCCGGGTGAGTTTAACATTTCAAATGTTTTTTTCACAATTCAAAAAGTTTCACCTTTATTGCAAACAATTTTGATATTTTATTACAATTTCATGACATTTAAAGAGGTGTTTTTAAATATGCTGCCCGAATGAGTCTTTCCCATTGAATACAGCTTAGAGTATGGAATACAATAGAATACAGTATTTTTTGAAAATGTCAGAATACGTCACATACGTCACACCAGACAGCGATCAAGCAGAACCTTATCTTTGGTTTTAAAATAAAAGTTATATTTTCAAATCTTTAAACGGGTAGTCTCTATGGTATCATCATTTACCCAACAGTACAGACAAGCTTGTCGTTCCATATGTCTCATCGTCCCGTCCAAATATATATCCGATTCAGTGAATTCGGAGTGGATACTCGTAGGCTATTGATGTCGGTCGGAACGAAATATGGAAATCGGTCTCGTAAATATTTTACTGGAATCTACTTTATTCATAGACTGGAATGTATCGTTCTTTGTCTCGTCAGATTTGTGGGCAAATAATTATTTTCGTAAAAGCGGATTATGCAGATACCATTTTATTTATTACCAGGCGACAGGGACATAATATCGCGATCTTGGTTAATATGTTGTGGTCTAATAGCTCTTGCATTTTGCACATGGCTCGCAAAAACAACTTTCGTTTTAATATCTCTATTGCGCGGCTCACACTGCAATACACCATGGTTTTGTGTGTATAATGTTTTTGGTAGATACTAATAGGTTTCCATTTGATGTCAAACGACGATGCGATCTACAATGGAGCGCACTTGCCTGTAATGCCTGTTATAAACTGATCAATTTTGGACTTGAAGATACGTAGATTGTACGCATCGAGTGAACCCCACTCAGGCAACGTACTTTGCAGGTTAGCAATTATTCGTAAGTGGAGCTAATCCTCTTCGTTCGAATCATTGTTACGTTAACATAACATAAAATGCTAGCGGTTTTGTTTTTCGAGCCTTTTGGCACGTGCTTCTGAGCAACTGTGGTCAACGCTGAAATTAAAGAAAATATTAAACCAATTTGGGCTACAAAATCTTTTTTTTTTATATATCAGGGTTGATTTCATAATAAACTGGATTCATAAAATGATAAGTAGAACACGTATCTTTCGATGCTATACTACAGTAGGTGAATGTGTGTAACCCTGCGGTACAAGGAGATTAGGTTTAAGATAGCGAATCGATTAATGTTTTAGAAGTTTAGAATGTGACGGTTGTTGGATAGGATAGAATAGATGGTAGTAAGTTCCCGCCAGTAGAACTGTATTAGGAAACTGTGTTGAAACTTTGGCTACATACTTACTAGTCGTTATAATAACTGCGTTATGTAGAACGCCTATACTGAGCTGCTAGGGATTCGTTACACAATTTATGAGGCCTATAATAGCATAACTTATATTCCCACTGCTGAAACTCAGTGCCTTCTGTCACAAGGAGAGAATTAAGGCCACAATACAACGAACAAGTTTAGTGTAGGTTCGCATGATGCTAATCTTCGAAAGTTGGACTGCTCTTCATGACGACGTTTACCTTCACTGTTAAAAGCAACAGTGATGACAAACTTATATCTGCAATATATCTTTAAATAGTCTGCAGCAGTAAACTACTTAGATATAGAGGTGCAGCCGAGATTTGAACTGGCGACCTCATAATTATAAAATCGAAAACTGTTGCCAGGCAACCATGACTTTTTTACACTCAACAAATTACTTCTGAAATTAATCTTGAGATGAAAAACCTCTTCGCGTTCCAAAAATACTGAAGCGTTGAAAATTTATGTCGCTGAAGAGATGTCGAAAGAATTATTTCCCTAAATAGATCTTGAGTTTCCGCACCCCGGAACTTACGCAGTACAGACAGTAAGAGAAAATAATCTAGATATAAAAAAAAATGAAAAATTCACATGAGATTTAATATGATAACGATTTAAAAAGACCCTTCAATTACAGAATCCGCATATTCATATGCAACGCAGGTCAAAACTTAGACGCTTACATGAAAAAAAAGTGTAATTAAAAAGCAAACAAATAAAAAATGTTTCCCATCTAGTTTTGTATTCGTAGAGCAATGTGATCGATCTAATGGAAAATGTTTCTCTTCCAACATTGATTTATTTTCTGAATAGGTACATAATACATATATTTAAATTTAACTGTAATTGAATTATTCGTGGCAAACATAGTCAATTTTAATTAATTTAAGCTTAAAATTTTCTCTGAATTGTTAATTCTCGCTCATTTAAAAATGTGAATTCGGACATAAAGTACGAACCGTCGTGTCCAGGTTGAAAAAAAAACTAAAATTAAACGGTAAAATAAATAAATTTAGAAATACACAAATTTGCGTAAAAGGAATATCTTATCTATTTAGCAACATGCTATGGTTAGTTTAATTAAATTTTTCGGACTAATTTCGTTTCATGTTTGTATAATGTTCCCTTACTGCTAATACGCAAAAGTGTCAACGCCGCGCCGGCCTATTTTTAGCGGTTGTTCGCGCTAAAACAAAAGAGTACCGACATAGCTGAAAACCTTGGCCCGGTTTCATCAGGAGAATTTAATCCCAAGTATCTACAAGTTAATTATCAACAGACAATGGCTGCTAATTCGTGATAACATCAAGTGACGATTAGGGTAATGACTTAGCTTCTTTAGTACATAGATAAGGTGGCCCTTGTAATAAAATGCCGGACGTAACAAGCGTGTTGCAATATTGATAATGATAATCTTCTAAAGGATAGGCCGATGCTGTTAAAAATAGATCGTAAAGCCTAATCCGCTTAGAGGTCGAGTTGTATTGTTTAAGAGATTGTTTTTTTGCGAAATTATGTGAGGTTATTTTTAGTAGCAGAAAGCTTCTAAAATTAGTTTCACGTCCATTCCAAACCTCCCGGTTAATCGTTAAGCAATTTAAGCATATAGCATATTTATTATTTGTCAGTCACGTTCGATCCTACGAATATTTTAAATCAATTAAAAATAAAAATTTAAACATTTAAACTTTCACAGTTTGGATGTTTAAATGTTGGTTGAGAACCGAACGGATTAGTCTGGAATTTTAAACTTAGATTTATTTTAGTCTGGAATAGCTTAGGCTACTGTTTGTCCCGAAAAAGAGTTCTTTAGGGAATAGCGTAATCTTTTTTTTCTAGAATGGGCAGATGCTAGTCAAAATGAAATCCTAAAACCAATCAGCGCCATAGTCTATCTTAAAGTGACACTTGACACTTGTAAAATCAGACCTTAAAGTCCCGAAATGAAAGTCCATGATGAAATGAAAGAATCATGTGCACTCGTGTACCGTTACCTATTTCTACGTAATAATTCGCCCAATTCTCCATGTGTGTTACAATTCAATAAATAGTTAAAATAAATACTCGATTTACAAATCGTGTCATCCCCACAACCCAAAATTTGGCAAAAAAATCGTCAATTTTCTTCACATTCCGCCGATTTCTTCCCACGATGCTCAATGAGGTATTGCTAAAATATCGTCTAACAGTATTGATCGTACTGCAGGTGCGTTTTCAACAATGCCACAATAGCTGAACGTGGTGTAATTACACAGGTAACACAGGATCTAAGCATTGTCGATCATTTCGTACAGACATTACGGAATCCGTCTTTGTATCTTGTTATTGAAGAAATATATTCAAGAGGTTTGATAAACTATCTTATGTCTTTGACTTTTAGCAGTTTTAGCAATGCGCGATTATTTCCAAGCTAAGCTGCTATGAAACTAAAAGTCTGTTAAAAACTATGGGTTTTGCTGTCGTTCAAATTCATAGCGCATCTTCTGAAGTTACAATACCCTTTCACGTTTCTGCAGGAAAGCGCACTCAATCATTGAAATAAAAATCTCAGTCATCACCATCACCATCACTGCCAATTAAATCGAGCTGATGGGATTAGATCGGTCAAAAATGAACTCTAAATACTCATTGATCCGGCAAAAAAGTGCGACTAATCTCGTCTGTCGTTTTTGTACTTCGTCTTAAGCCATGTTGAGTCTTTATGGAGTTTACAGATAGATACCTATGTCTAAGTCAGAAACCTGTGACACCCTGCAAGCCATGCACTAAGCCTCGGTTACCGGCGGCTGGCGCGATGCCAGGTCGCGTTTAGACTTCCTGCACGCTACACGCCATATCTGCCGCATAAGAATCAAACGTATTCCGAAACCACAACATCCTTGTTATAGTAACCCTTTGAGATAAACTCTTATTTCCTCCAATTATACAGTCTCCGAAGTTCAGCTTCCACATGTCGTCCCATTCACAGCTGCGGTAATTTTACGCGTTATGTTATTATTTTATAACAATCTGCTTGGGTCAGCATGCTCCTAATCGGCGCACCCTTGCTTAGCAACAGGAGATGTATTTTTTATTGAATAACGGTCCCGGTACTGTGGGTTTCACGCAGGTAGATGCGCCCGCACCCGTCATTCCGGGGAACAGTCTCTTTGATATCTCCTTTCTTTGAACTTGCTCAAGTGCTTGATATATTTATTTACAATCCCCATTCTATCTAAATTATCTCTTTTACGGTCTGTTAACTAAATTAATATCTCAGTTCCCGTGATTCGTAGCTGCGTAGGTTCAAAGATTCTAGTCGGTTATGTTTGCATTCACTTGCGAAGGGCGCTCTCCAAAAGGTTGCGGCTATATTTAGGGCTTAGCTGTCATTGCGGAGTCAACGGCCATCGTAGGCGTGGAAACGTGTGGCAAAGTTGTAACAATGAAGACCGCGGCCCTTCGGAGCAGTTTGGCTCGAGGTAACTGTCGTCTGAATGCTTTCTACTTCGAGTAATTGCCCTGCAATTAGATGACAGACTGAATAACGCGTCGTCGTCTGAATACCGTCCCTTTGTCTGAAAGTAAAAGTCCAACGCAGGCGCCGTTTATGGCTAAATACAGCGTTTATTGGTCATAGAACACAACGGCACGACTTCCTTGTACGTCGTAATTGAAATACCCTGTTTTAAAGGAACTCCTTATTGTTTTCATTTGTTACCTGTTTTTGCTCAATTATTGTTTGATGTCCATAATGTTCCAGTTCTTACTTTCAATAATAAAAAAAACAAATGTCACTCTTTTGTACAGTTAACTGTTTGTTTTGTAAAAGCTGTACGTAGCAAAAGGTATGATAAAACTTGTCCTTTACGCGTCAGTGGGTAACATTCTCCGACAAAGGGACGTTTGATGCAGCATCAGCCAATGACATGGAACATTGAAAAACGAGTAAGAAATAGGCAACTCGTTCCAGAGGGGCTGGACAACGCACGTGCAGTGCACAGGAGCGCAGGAGTGTTCCCGGCTCACTGACCCAAACTTGTATCCGTTGCGACAGCGCGTAGGGTTGCCCCTTGGATAAAGAATAAGTAAATAGATCAGGTTTTTCCGCACGGTTCCTTTGTTCCAATCGTAAGCAGATGAGGTGTATGTTACCTTGTTAGCTATGGCGACATAGTAATGTGCCGCGACAAAGGCATGACACTTCCACAAAAGCGACAAGACAAGAGCGATCAGACCCGTGCTTTCGGTGTAAAGCGTTTGTTATAACTCTAAATGTAGTATATGTTAACTCTTTGGGTTGCCCTCACTAAGAATAGACTATTACCATAAATCTCCACCACACTGGTCAAGTGAGGGTTGGCGGATGACGCAACGCAAGCAAAAGTCTTTTCTAGTCGTAAAATAAACATATATCATACATATTTTTCTTGGAACTTGCCGGTTTTCTCAAGGTATTTTCCATCACCGTTAAAGGCAGTAGAGATGATAAACAAGTAGATTTGCACTTGAAAAGATACGCAGAAGTGCAGGCGGGTCGAACCCTAATGATTGTGAAATCGGGACGTTTTCGACACTTTTTTAAAGTGTTATATTTTTGTGTATGTGTAAAACTATATTTACATTAATTACATAACTTTATTTACAATTGAAATTTGACTATATTATATTTAGAAATAAGGTTTATAACAATGTGAAACGACTGATTTCGCGATATTATGTTTTTTTTTTATTCGAGAGTTGTATTATATTATTTACCGTATTGGTCTCTGGAACAACTACTCAAATATTCATCATAAGTGCGGAAGATTTTTTTATTTATTAACTTTTACATGGCAACTAAAATACGTATCCCATTGCGTCTCTGTTGTGTCGAACCGTTTGACGTAACAGTAAGAGCATGACGACCTCTTAGAGTAGTTCCGACTGCCCTAGTTTAGTTGCGTTATTTATTTATGTATGTTCCAACATTTACAGTTTACAATAAGATACATTGGGTATTGCGAATCGCTTTAAAATTTTCTTAAAAAAGGGTACAAAGTTTTTGCTTCACGTAGATACTAATATTATAAATGTCAATTTTAGTATGTTTGTATCTTAATCACATCGTAACGTCGGAACGGATCTGGTTGAAATTCGGAACTCAGTTAGATTATGGTCTGGAAGAACACATAAAGACTTTTCATTCCGGGAAAATAAAAGGAGCGGGAGTTACGCGGGTAAAACCTCGGAACGCTACTAGTATATACATAGTCCCTGGCTCCAACACTTCTAATTTTGTTCATTTAGCATCAGGTTACGCCGCTCGTCCGTACGCAATAGATTATATGGACGGGCACCTATATTCGATGCGTTAATGTCTGCATTTCGGTCGCTTCACCTAGAAACTTTAATTATCGCCATTAAAACTGCGCATGGCCGCGTGAGCGAAGCAGAGGAGCGTTACCGATCCATTTCCGTTGCTCGGTGACCCATTTCGTCGCGACGGTAGCGAGGAACAAGCGGGGCTGTCAATATATTCAACATATTCTACGTATTTTTTTTTCCCTAAAAACGCAATCGATTTCAATTTCTAATAGCTCCATGTTACTGTGCTGTTATCGGCAGGCGTGTTGCTTACCATCAGGCACATTTACTGCTTGTCTCGTCACTTTATACTAAACTAGCGGCCCGCTCCGGCTTCGCTCGAATAATAACCTAGATATCAACTGCAGCGCCATCTGCCGTAGCCTATGTTACTCGGGAATAATGTAGCTTTCCAAAGGTGAAAGAATTTTTGAAATCGGTCCATTAGTTTCGGAGCCTATTCATTACAAACATACAAAAATAGGTACAAATCTTTACTCTTTATAATATTAGTATAGATCAAAAATAATAACTAAACTGATGCATTTAATGTATCAGTAGTGGTAGGACTCTTCGCAGAGTCCGCCTGGGGAAGTACCACACCTTTGCCAGTTATGCTACCGCTAAGCAGTAATGTGCAAACATTATTGTGTTCCGGTTTGAAGGGCAATGTTTCCAGAGAAATTACAGGGCTTAGAGATATAACATCTTAGATCTCTGGGTAACGAGCGCAGTGCAGTGCTAGGTAATGATTTGGACTCTTCATGTTCCAATAGCTGCGTTTCACTGTGCTGTTATGTGGCAAGCATGTTGCTTACCATCAGGCACATGTCCTACTCGTCTCGTCACAGTTTATTTTAAAAAAAAAAACAAATTGTAATAAAATCAATAAACTAATATACTGAACTAGTAGCGCCCCGGAGTGTTACCCGCGGAGTTCGAGTTCCCTTTATTTTTCCGGGATGGTCTATGTGTTCTTCCAGACTATAATCTGTGTAAAACGCTAGCTTAATCATCGGTTAACATCAGGCGAGATGGCGGTCAAGAGTAAACCTATAAAACTAAAAAACAAACGCATTTGAGCGCATACGCTTTTATATTGCACTGTTTACGCCTTGATGCTTACTTAAACAGTCTGATATATCCAAAATTAAAATCCGACTGATATACATAATTATCCAGAATTTAGCACGGTTAAACAAAAAAGCAAATATTTTTTTAGCTTTATACTCGGTTGGTGGCAAGAAATTGTGTTTAAGGTTCGCTGCTTCGCTCATTTACTTATGTAAACAGGGTTGAGAGAATTAGGTGGCCTTGTGGGTTTTCACGCTGGATACAATCTTGGTGTATTCAAGTTGAGAGTGACAAAACGAGTTCCATCGTACAAGTAGGTAATGGTAAAAAAACCCATACCTGGAACCATAAATATTTAAACTCAACCGAATAAAAAGTCCACCTATTGGTGTTTTATCATAATTTTAGTTAAAACAATGCAGCTGACAACCCTGGAACGGTATAATAAGATGATAGATAACCGCCCGCGGCGTGGCCCGCAATTCTGTCAGGCAATAAGGAACAACGAGGAGATCTGATGCGTGTGTGATCACTTGATCAGATTGACGGCGAATACTCTTTCGAAGAGGATACACCGACCATTGTAATAACACTATACGCTTTGTGCAATGCATAAATCTTAGCATAAACAGCCCACTAAATGTTCCCACTGTTGGGACTCGGAGCCTTTTTAGTAGTGGTAGAGGACTCTTAGCAGAGTCCGCCTGGGGAAGTACCACACCTTTGCCAAATATTCTACCGCCAAGCAGTAATGTGCAAACATTACTGTGTTCCGGTTTGAAGGGCAATGATTCCAGAGAAATTACAGGGCTTAGAGACATAATATCTTAGATCTCTGGGTGACGAGCGCAGTCCAGTGCTAGGTAATGATTTGGACTATCATGTTCCAATAGCTGCGTGTTACTGTGCTGTTATGTGGCACTGTGGCAGGCATGTTGCTTACCATCAGGCACATGACCTGCTCGTCTCGTCACTGTATGCTATAAAAAAAAGCCTTCTGTGGTAAAGAGAGAGTCAAGGCCATAATCTACCACGCTGGCCCAGTGCGGGTTGGTGGATGACACATTACTTCGATGGATACTAGGTACGTATCGGTTTCCTCGCCATGGTTTCCTTTACCGTTTTAAGTTAGAGCCACGGACGTGACTTCGAAAGGACAGTAGTGCGCTTGGTTTTGAAGCAGGGGTCTCCGGGGGGTCTACCGCCGAACGAAAAATGACATCGCTTTGATGTTTCTCTCTCTTTTCTTTTCGCTTGAAATGATAGAGACAGCATTAGCAAAGCGATAGCCGATTTAGTTAGGCGGTAGAAGCGCAGATCGGCAGGTGCCGGTCTCCCGCCTAGACCAGCCGTGACTTAATAAACGTAATTACGTAACTGCATAAATCTTAACATCCCCTAATTGACATTGAAATCACTAGTAGTCTCGAATAGACTTGACTTATTTATATTTGACTAGCAACGTATTTACCCGTGTATTTCCCGTTATGTGTTATTCCAGACTATAGTAATCTAACTGTGTTCTATATGTCCCCTCCATCCGTTCAGTGGGTGCCTAAGTGGGGTATTCCCTAAATGAGAAAATTTAGGTGTCTTGAAGTCGTGAGTGAATCGTCCGTTTATTTTAGGTAATCGCACTCGATCGTTCACTGCATTATCTTTTAGCATCAGGCGAAAAGTCTGTCAAGGGCAAACCTAACTAACCTATGTATTGTATGAATATATTTATAAATTTCAACACCCTGTCAGAGAACAAATACTTATTTGTATTCATCACAGATGTTTTTGTCCTGGATGGAATCCGAACACACGACCTACAAGTCCCGTAGAAAAAATATAGTTATAGGAAAATGATGATAGTAAAAAGAAAGAAATTTCATTTAAATTAAAAAATAAACAGCCCAAATCACACATTATGATAATGTGTCACATGTTTAGTATCGTATACGCTGCTACGTACGTTAACCATGGAAGTACCACAACATTTTTCCGATGACACATTCCAAAGCGTATAGAAAATGGATTCCCCGCCTCCCTCAGTCGTTGATTAATCTATATTTTTTTACACAATAACATGCAATTAAAACCTAATCGACTAGCCAGTGGCATAGATGACTTGTAAGCGCAGTGCAATGTAATTTATGCATCATAGTATGGTCAGTTCTATTGCATGACGTAGGCTTTCTGAATCAGACAAGAGGGCTTGCACGGCGCAGTTAATCCTAGTGTCGTCACATTTTGCAACTACGAGTATATCTTTTGCTAGTTTACTATATTTTAAATTCCGGCTTCGCCCGTGTAGAATTATCTAGAGAAACAACGCTTTCACATAATTGAGAGTAATGTTTCGTTTGGGTTAACATTAATATTTTGCAGATTCTACTGTATCAATCATAATATTTGACAGGACTCTTGATACTATGAAGGCGTTCATACTGTGTGCCAGAAAACGTACAGTAAATAACTTATTTCTAAACTTCTTGAGTTTCTTTATAAGCAAAATAATAATCAGTATATTAATGTGTGAAGCAAAAATTGTGGACCCTGGATGTCTACTCTCTTTCTACGAAAACGTAATTTCGAAAAAAAGCTCGCGACTTTCCTATTCTCGTTCTACTTCGTTTCGTCCGATACTACATTGTTTGACGTGTAAATGTTCTAAGCATAGGTACCTACTCTAATTAGAGTAGGGACATTTAAACGGACAAAACGACGGATCGAAGTAGAATCGGAGTTGGAAAGTCGCGAGTTTATTTCGAAATTACGTTTTCGTAGAAAGAGAGTAAACGTCCTGTTTACGAAATTTCCTAGGAAACGTAATTTTTCTGATAATTGATGCGTTACCTACATCGGTTTCCATTTAAGCAAAGCAATAGTAAATAGTAATAACACAAAATGTAATACTATTCTACTCTCAAAACTTTATTTAATACCGAATACATGTATGCAGTATGTAAATTCATCGTTTCCACCGTCATAACAACCCGATGCAAAACGTTCGAATACAAAGAGAAAAATACAAATTTTCAGTCACGCACCAAATATCCTTTGTTCCATCGCTCAATAACGACAAGCATTACGAAAACAATTATATATTATTATGTAGCACAAATTAGTTACGTGGCGATTTGCGATGGAGGACGGACGACCGGCTGAGACAATATGGACATACATACGTAACGATATAGATCGTATGTGTTATAGTTTTCTGGGAAAAACGTTTCCACTATTCGTGTTTGAAAATGAGACTGCTTCAGAATGTCTCATGAACGCATAACCGCCGCGAGTGATGTTACTTTTTGCTAAAGATATTTGATTATCATATGTCATTGTCAATGTATAAGCCGTGATGCCCCAGTAGCTAAAACGTGCGAATTACAATCGTAAAGGTCGATTTACAACAGACGAGCGAATGCTCATTCTATCCCCACTGTATCAAATTCATTTGGTGTAAACAAACGTAGAGCATTCTTTCGTTGTTTTTTTTGCGTTCGCAAAGATTCTATGGAATATCTACTATGGAAAACGCTAAGAATGATCTTTCGTTTACACTAAAAGATCGAGAAAGAATGCTCTTGTTCCAGCTCTAGCTCTATGCTCGTTCAGTTTAAATCGGCCTTAAGGTTGTAGGTTCGAATCTCTGGCGAGATCAATAGGTGCTTCTGAGGTTTCCATCAAGCGCGCGTGTACAAGTTTATCATCACCAACTGCGTTAACGGTGAAGGATAACGTCGTGTGGAAAACGACATGTTCCAAGAATATATTAAGGTCATGCCTCATCCCCTACCCGCGCTTGGCCGGTGTAGTAGATAGCCTTATCTCCTTCCTGGTGAGTGAAGGTCTCCAATACTAGCGGTGGGAACAGTGAACTTCGTTTAGGTTGCGTTTGAACTCTTCTGTTGTAGCTAGGTTTTTTTCTAGTGTGGTAAATTTTGTTAATTTTATATGGGTTTTTGTATTTTTCATTAACTGAAACTTTATGTGAAGAATCGTCGCCGTCGTGGAAAATTTTAAAGTTCCTCTTGTAGGACGTCTTTGTAGAGTATGCCATATTCTTTCATAATTATCTTTGTAATTAAGGTATTGCTCACAACAAAATTATCAGGCAATAAATAAACCGTCTTATGTTTCCTTGGGATGAAATCAAATGATCAAATGATCATAGAAAGTGCTTTGGACTATTGTTTAAAATGTTTCTAAGTAGTATCTATTGCTTCATAAGAGGCATCGTACTCTCACACCTATCTATTTCCTTAAAAAATGTCCTTATGCCCAGGTAAGAAAAGAAGATTAACAATTAACAGTGCATGCCTATTACTTGTAAAATTTTAATTAGAGGTGATAAGATGGCATCATACAATGATTTCTACTTCTTGAAACATATTTGTATTTGTCATTTGCTCTATATTTTAATGCCAAATCAAGACCTTTTCTCATCCATCCGTGAATGCAAGTTTATTGCCTCGTAACAAACGCCAAATGCACCGAAACTAATAACAAAAAATTAGTCATTAAAACCTCCGCATGTTGCCTAATAACTTCTGCTATATAAGGATTTAGTTTCGATATTTTATTAAAAGTACATGAGTCAAGCATGAGGTCACTGTGACATCAACTGCATTCAATACAGAACACTGCGTTTATGTTGTCGCAAACTTGTGTAGGCGATTGTTTAATACGAGTGGATCATCGCAAAATTGCATAATCAGTGCCTTAGGTTTAACTGAATTGTTAGTAACTAAAAAACATTTATTTTGTTTACAATAAAGCCTCAGGCAGTTGGCCGCGTAATACCATCATGGATCGCTTTGTCGTTTTACATCAGGTGAGAGGACAGTCAAGTACAACCCGTATTATATTTATAATATCGAAATTACAAAATTGATAGAACAAACATTTAATTGCTTTTCGTGTCAAGTGTCAAGATACAAAATTTGATAACTTTAAAACTGACGAATTTTCATACAACCGTTCATCCCTTGTTTCACCCTCTTAGGGGTTGAATTTCGCAAAATCCCGTCTTAGCGTGCGCCTACGTGCAAAAAGGAACCTCCATTAAAAATTTCAGAATCCTAGCATTTGTGGTTTCTGAGATTCCTTGATGAGTGACCTTTCGCTTTTATATATAAAGATATGTAACCGTAGAACTTTTTTCATTACAAAAAAATATAACATAATTTTAAAACGAATGTTAGCAATCAGTTATCTTGGTATACCTACAGAGTATTGAAACCGTTTAAAATCAAGATTAAACCATCGCCATGTCTGATTTCAGTAAATGTAACAAGGACAGCGATCATTGTTAAATGCCACTGACAGTTTATGAAAATATTATCTTTGGTTAAGGTTTTGTAAAGGACCAGCATAAAGGAATAAAAAACTTAGTCCTAGTGTCAAAATATGTCCCATAATTGGTTTCAAATTCGTTTTACAGTTTCGACAGTTTGAATAGACATAGAAACATTATTATCACTCGTAAAAAAAGTTGAAATAATTTACAGTACCTATCTTCGTGTTTGAGGTATTGCAGCCCCTAAACTAATGGGCCAATTATTTTGATACGGTATTTTTTTTTTTCATTGAAAGTTATCGGTTTTGTTGTAGCCATCGTTTGTTTTTTTTTGTTTTTTTTTTCCTGGAACCCCCCGAGACAATGTTCGATATAATATTTTTTGGTTCGATTGGCTGGCCTTGTGGCGTAGTGGGTAGTAGCTCTGCCTGCGAAGCCGAGGGTCGTGGGTTCGATCCCCACCCAGTGCAAATATTTGTGTGATGAATTCAAATGTTTGCACTGTGTCTGGGTGTTTCTATGTATAATAAGTATGTATTTAAAAATATATAAGTATTATATCAGCTATCTGGCCGCCATCACGCAAGCTTTGCTTAGTTTGGGGTCAGATGGTGTTGTGTGAATTGTCCACCAATATTTATTTATTTATTATTTAAAAATACATGTGTAGGTAAACAGTATGTAGGTATTTAAAATTATATCAGCTATCTGGCTCTCATAGTACAAGCTTTATTTGTTTTTGTTTGTGGCTAGATGGTGTCATGTGAGAAATGTCCTACAAATATTTATACATCCGCTCAAAAGAGCCACAAATCATTGCCCTCAACGCTGCGTCAGAACGCGCGTGCGTTCTACCCGCATGTAAAATATTCACGCGACGTGCACCTCGGGGCGGTCGCTCTTGCATAGGGTTGCCATTTCTAAAGTTTGGCGACCAAGACAAGACTCGTGAAAACCTCTGATTTTAGAGCACAGAACCCGGACATGTCAATAGATGTTTTTAAACATAATAATCAGTGTAATTCAAATTCTCTTTTTATGTATTTTCAGACCTTTTTAAATTAAATTTACCTATCTTTTATCATCATTTTAATAAGAATTTAGTGAATCAATTGCGTGACTCGCCGGCTGCCCAAGACTTTAAACTTTTAAACCCGGACAACAAATGAGCCCGGCTCGGAAGCTCTCCGAACGCCCTTTAAACTAGGACTAAACCAGGGAAACCTAGATGGATGGGAATTAAAAAGTTTACATATACCTACTACGTATAGAGATAGAACAAACGCTTTACACCGAAAACACGGGTCTGATCGCTACTGTGGAAGTGTCATACTTTTGTCGCGCCACATCACCATGTCACCATAGCTAACATACACCTCATACTTACGATTGGTACAAAGGAACCGTGCGGAAAACCCCTGATCTATTTACGTATTCTTTATCTAAGATGGCAACCCTAATCTAACGTCGGTCGTGTGATCGTCGCGTGCCGCGAGTGTCCGGCCGCGGGGCCTTCCGCGTTCTCGGAACCTGATTGAAAGGAAAATTGGTTTAGTCAACAGAAAAATTGTTCCAAGTTTGTTTGAATGAAATGAAAATCTACATATGTAATTTCAATTTACTTCGAAATAACAAAAATAAACTTTTGAAATTGAAGTTACTAAAGTATTAAACTCGGGCACTCGACAAAATTTCACATTAGATATTTGTGAAATCAACCAATGAAACAGCAAGGTAATACGAATACATTGTCGAAGTCAGCAAATGTTAAGTTTTTGTTGATATTTGAAAAACCAGTCCAGCAATTTCAATGAAACCTAAGTATGTGGGATCACTTCTGAAGTATGATCTACCGAACAAAAAAATAATGATCAAATTCGATTCACAATTGACGGAGCTATCGCGTAACATACATAAAAACATACAACCGAATTGAAGACCTCTTTTTCTGCAGTTGGTTAAAAAACTGTGAAAATCCAGAGATAATATTGGAAACGAAAGACCTACATACATTTAGATAAATGCTTTTATTGAGTTCTAAAACGAACTGCATCTACGGATTGTGTATAACAATACTTGTCATAATCTTCACACTCGATATGGATTCCTATTGGAAAAACAGCTATCGGGTGCAACTTTGCAACGACGTATTTCTATACCGTGATTAACGACAAAGAACAGGCAAGGGTTTTAAAGCTCTGACGTTGCTGTAAGTATATTTTATTCTGAATTGTACCTAATCTTTACCCTTAAATTTAGAATTACATTTAACAAATGCATTAATATGCAACGTACACTATAATATGCAGTTCATAGGAGTAACATCAATTTTATTTATGTTATATAATGTTACTTTTGAAAGGTTCTGGTATTGTTTGTCATCATTTCATCTATTTAATATCAAATTTAACATAATTTCTAGAAAATCAAGAAACCAATAGTTTTTCCCAGAGGACTGATACTGTCTGATTGAATCTACTATTTTGAGTTGCATTGTGGACAAAAAATAGTTTATCTAAATTGTACACACAAGAAACATCGTCAATTAGTCACCAAGTACTAAATTTTCATCGGAAAACGCGTCTCAGTGTAGCGTAACGCCGCGCCGTAGTCGCACTAACGGCGAGCGAGCGTTCAAGTGCATTCTGAGTCACGCGAGCTTTCGGAGCGCTGACTCCGTACCTCCGTAGCTAGGCTACGAGACTCGGGTCAGTCGCTCAGTCACGCTCAGTCGGCCGGCGACCGTGCCAGAGGACGCACGCCCCGCGCTCTATGTTCCGAATGCCATGCTGAACCATCCGCGACTGTGCGTCAAAACTCGACAGCCGCGAGGATTCTAATGGAGATTCGTCCAGCAGTGAAGTGCCCAGTGGTTCCTACAGTGTCGGTAGCAAGGCGGCAAGATTAACTCGTACGTAGAGCTGGAGCGCCCGGCGGCGCCGCCCCCGGGCGAGCGTCGCCGGCAGATCATCAGGGGCTGGAAGAAGACCATGGGGGTCATATCGAAGACCTTCGGCATCGTTTTCAGTCTGTAAGTTTGTGACAACCGTCTGAAAAATACTATTTTAAGATTATAGGCACTTATTTTAATAAAAAAGTGCAGGTTTACACGAATTGGAAAATCTTCGTAAAGTTTTCTACGACACTTCTCAGTTTGCTGTTGAAGTTCTTCGTAGTCTGTCAAACAGGACAAAGCCTAAACTTACGTAGAAAAATATGTATAACATAGTCTACTTCACTTCCGATTTATGAAACTGAAGTTCAGCGTTTTCCGACTTTGCATTACGGGCTATTTGACAGTTCCAATTGGTCGATTTAAAACAAATTATTTCAGTGTGCGATAAATGTAAACAAATGAATATAAATAGTATAATAGTTACCTATCACCTAATAGCGACTAGTTATTTCAACTAACTTAAAGAAAAAAAAATTAGTCTCTTACCTCTTACCTTACTCTTACTTACGTCTACCGTACGTGGAGGGGATAAAAAATAAAATCTTTAAAAATAACAATTCATGTCAACAATGACAAAGAAAACGTCTCCATATCACGAGAATTTATCTCCGTTTGAAACGGAGAGCGAGTTTAAAAGCGCAGCGACCGAGTGCGCTGCGCTTGCGCAAGAGTTCCTATTCGCACGCACGTGCGAGTGCTTTCAAACGCAACGCCATCGTTACTTTTACTTATTACGATAATATATTATTTGAATTATATATCAAAAAGAAAATTTAAACTTATAGCATACACAGAACTCTAGCTTTCGTAATATTACCGAAAAACAGGTGCAACAATATATACAAGCAGCGGCCTGTGGGTTTTACCCCCAGAATTCTCGTTCCCGTTATTTTCTCGCTAACACTAAATAACCTATTTGCTATTTCGGGCTATACTGTAACTGTTCCAAAATTTCGACCCGATCCGTTCAGACGTTCCGACGTGTTTGAGCAACAAATATCCAAACATCAAAACTTTAGCATTTATAATATTAGTAGGAAAAAAAATGTATAGAGCATGCCCTTTACCATGTTCGATAGGCGTTTTGCGTATCTCTGTATAGAGAAAGTAGTAATTAATGTCCTATCAAAAGTGTTATTAAAAACCCGTTCTGCAAAAAATCATACCTTGCTTCTGCTTTATGCTGCTCTATTTAAAATATGTACATTAATCTCTTCAGAGCATGATCTCAATTCAATTCTATTCATTATTAATTATGATTAATACACATATTGTACAAGTTACATTGTACGAGCGTCTTAATAAAAAAATACATACGTTTCATTATTTATCACACGGACTTTTGAAAAGGTTTTTTTAGGTATTTTTACAGTAGGACGGTATCAATAACGTTGCAAATAATATTGGTATATAATGAACTGCTCAAACTCTCGGTAAATAGATACGTAAGTACTTAGTTAAAGACTTGGCATCTACAGTTTTAAGTTACGGCTGATCTAGTCGCGAGAACGGCTACTGCCGATCCGGAGCCTCAACTTCGAATCCCACGCTCACCTCTTGTCTTTTCAAAGTCATGGTTGTAATACAGCTATCTTAAAACCAATTAATCATTTTCTTTAACGTTTTCTAAAACTTTGTAAGTAGAAGGTTGTAATAGAAAAATAGCATGCCCATAAAATGGCAGATGACCTCCACTGTGCCTAACGAACTTTGGATTAACGCAGTAGGCGTAGGGCCTTAATTTGTAGTTGTAAAGACTCTTTGCAGAGTCCGCCAGAGGAAGTACCTCACCTTTGCAGTGGCAGTTCTTCTACTGCCAAGCAGTAATGTTCAGCCATCACTGTGTTCCGATTTGAACTGCAATGTTTCCAGAAGAATACAAGGCATAGTATATCTAATCATCGCATGCCTCTGGGAGATGAGCGCAGTGCAGTGCTAGATAATGATTTGGGCTCTTTGTTCCAATAGCTGCGTGACACTGTGCTGTTATGGACAGGCGTCTTGTTTATCATCAGGCAGATGTCCTGCTCGTCTCGTCACTCAATAGTCTTCTTCTTTTTCCTTCTAGTCCTTATCCCATTTACTTGGGGTCGGCCTAGTCCTTCTCTTTCTCGTCAGTCTATCTTATTTATAAAATTCTCATGTCACAGTGTTTGTTTCCTTACTCCTCCGAAACGGCTTTACTGATTTTAACCAAATTTTATATGCATATTCTGTAGGTATGAGAATCGGCTACTAGCTATTTTTCATACCCTTAAGTGACAAGGGTTGTTCACTAAGGCAAAACAACGTTTGCGGGGTCAGCTAGTAGTGATATAAAAAAAACTTACCAGCAATACTGTGCATTATGTAGAGGTGCAATAATCTATTTATTATCAGCATTGTGACGCAACATTCCCTAGGCTACGTGGTTTCCGGCGCTCTCACGCTCCGAGACATGCAAAATTTGCGGCCGTCTTGCGCCACATGCGACTCTGCCTGCTCTCTTTTCGCGCGTTTGTTCGTGTACGTGCCGAGATGTTCCCACAGTTACATGCTCATCTGCTTGAATTTCCCTTTTGTTCCAATTTGATTCAGACATTATTACACTTATTATTATAAGGCCGCCTGTTTGTTTGTATTTATAATCTTAAGCAGCCCAGTAAATGTTCTCACTGCTGGGACTCGGGGCCTTGTCTCGCAAGGAGTGTCAAGGCTACCATAATCCAGCACCCTGGCCCAGTGCGGGTTGGTGGATGACACATGACCTCGATTTTTGAAACATGCCAGTTTCATAGTTAAAGCTATTGGTGATGACAAACGTGTAAATCTGCACTTAGAAAATACTCAGAAGTTCAGGCGGATTTCGAAACTGCGATCTTACTATTGTGAGTCCCACGTTCTAGCAACTGAGCCACCATGGACTCTATTTTGTTTGTATATTACTATAACCTATTTGTATGATATACAGTTAAGATAAGATAAAATGACAAGAATGACAAGAATTAAAAAAGATGACTCTTTATTATATGCATAACAAGGGCACTGGTTACAGAATAAACTTGAACTATCAAAAATCAACATTTATTGATGACCTTATCGTTATGGACGATCTCTTCTAGGCAACCGTACTCAGTTAAGTTACTTACTTACAATTTATAAAACGATCTGCGGATAGAAACTGGTCGTTAATAATGATGATACATTTACATTAACCAGCATCACTACTTGAAAAAAAATAGCTAAGATCATTTTCGATCACATCAGATTTCAAGCTACGAAAAAAGACATCGAAATCGGTAGATTAGTTTTGGGGTTACGGCACCTAACACAGAATTGTTATGTTAGAACTGTGTTAACAATATTGTGTGTGAAATGTCGACCAATATTTATTATTTATTTATTATTAACTAGCAGCGCCCCGCGGTGTTACCCGCGAAGTTCCCGTTCCCGTTGTTTTTTCAGGGATAAAAAGTAGCCTATGTGTTCTTCCAGACTAAAATCTATATGTGTTCCAAATTTCAGCCCGATCCGTTCATACGTTAGGACGTGATTGTGCAACAAACATCCAAATATCCAAACATCCATACATTGACATTTATAATATTAGTAGGATAGGATAGTAGGATTTGTGAGCTGGGAATAAATTATTTAAATTTGATTTATTGATGAATTGGATGAATTTTAATAACCTTCGCGGGTCGCGCGTTGCCGACCCCTCTGCTATAAGCTAATTTGCAGACATAACGTTGCAGACATTGCGATTTGCGAATTATAAAGAACTAGCAGCGCCCCGCGGTGTTACCCACGTAGTTCCCGTTTCCGTTATTTTTCCGGGATAAAAATAAGCCTATGTGTTCTTCCAGACTCCAGACTATAATCCATCTATGTTCTAAATCTCAGCCCGATCCGTTAATACGTTAAGACGTGATTGAGCAACAAACATCCATACATTGACATTTATAATATTAGTAGGATAATAGGATATCAAAATGCGATATTTTTAATGTTTTTAGGTTCTTAATTTAATAGATAATAATTGATATAAACAAACAAAGCATATCACTAACTTCGTAACTACATCAGTTTTACTAGGCTAGTTATATTTAACCACGTTATTATTTCTGTTATCTTGTTCATATACAAATTAGCTAATTATGAATGACCAGTAAATCGTTAATAGAAAGAGTGTAAATCAAAGAAAAATATAAACATTTACATATTATATCTAATGATTAAAACATAAACTTTTAACTTACTATGTTCCAGAATTTCTATTGTTATTGTAAAATTATAGTTATCTTTGGATGATTATGTATTAATTTGTTTTATATAGTATTTAATTAGTAGTATTGGGAAAAATGTCACCTCGCTTCGCCTAACCTTGTATGTAGGTGAATTTCCTTTAAGCTGGTTGCCTGGAAGAGATTGCTCTGAGCAATAAGGCCGCCATTTGTGGTGCTAGTTCGTATGTGTTTTACTGTAATATTTCTGTTTTTGTGTCACAATAAAGAGTTATATATCTATCTTACAAAAGTTTCAACACAAGGAATTCAGCACTGGACTTGACATAACTTTAGTTGTCCCACTGCTTGTTAAAGATGTAGAAAAGCGTAAAAGGAATAAACCGTCCATATCTTCCGGTGCTAGTCTTACACTGACCAACTTTTTCAATCGCTCCGATATAATCTCTCCACTAGAAAATATCTAAATTTTGTTTTTGAATAAACTCATATTTTAAACATTAAACCCTGACGTAATCGTGTTCTAATTGATTTTTAATTATTGTCCAACCTTTCGGCTGCTTCATGACGCCCTATGGTCACGAGAAAACTATCTTCTTATGTCTCATCAGTGTATTATGTAGATTGCGATTGTGTACTGTTGCATATATTTTATTTATGAATTTTAATTACCTCCCGAAGTTTCGGTCGCGTTACGTCCGTGGTCGTGAGAAGATTTGCAAACATAGCCTTCTTGTAACCATGGCCTTTTTAATACGACTGAAATGTAGGAAGATAATGAAAATTCGTTTACTCCATTTAGTCCCGTTAAATGTTTTCAAATATGAGTACACCATTTTACCCATCATTCTAGAAATGTATATTTATTTTTCTTGAAAACAATAGCGTTATTTAAATATTCCTGTTACAGTATATTCTTACGTTTTTTGCACATATAATTCATCTGAATATCGTGACCGTGACGTTTATTGTAATTATAACGAGTTAATTAGCATCATCATGCTATTTGTTATGAGTTTTATTAAGATTTACTGAAAAAAGATATTATTTATAGAAGTCAAAGACGTCACAAGATAAATTTATCATTAAAAAAAATACAATAACTTTTAACGTTATGTTAGTTGTTGGCTTAATTAGAGCTAAAGTGGTTCATGATTAAGCAATTGTAACTATTTGAACAAAGAGTTTGGCTCAAATTTGGAGTTTGCGTCAATTTAAAACGAGTGTATCTGTATATATAGTATATACGAGGGTCAAACTGAAAGTTCTTAGAAAATCAAAAACTGATTACATTAGCCAGTTATTAGTTTTATTATATCTTTTCAAAATATTGTCCATTCACGTCAATACACCGCTGCATGCGATGGAACCACTGGGAAAAGCACTTTGCCCACTCGTCCTTAGGGGTCTCTTCAATGGCATCGCGATACGCAGCCACCGCTTCTTCAGCATTCATAAACCGCTTTCCTTTAAGTTTTTCTTTAATTTTTGAAAATAAATAAAAATCACAAGGCGCGAGGTCGGGGCTATACGGCGGGTGACCCAGTAATTCAACGTTTGATGTCGCCAAATAGTCGATCGTTCGCTTGGCGGTGTGCGATGAGGCGTTGTCGTGGTGAAGGAGGATCCTACTGCGAGGTCGTTTCTCTCGAACTTTTTCCAAGACAAGTGGCAAACAATTGGTAGTGTACCATTCTGCAGAAACTGTTTTTTGATCCTCTAACACAATTGTTGCGAAATGACCTATCCTTCCAAAGAACGAGGCCACCATTTTTTTCCCCGCACTTCGATCTCTCTTCACTTTAGTTGGCAACTCCTCGAAAGGAAACACCCACTGAGCAGATTGTCTTTTGGTTTCAGGATCATAACAGTAAATCCAGCTTTCGTCACCTGTTAGTATGTCGAACACAGCATTTGAGTCACCTCCGTTAAATCTTTCAATCATTTTACGGCACCAATCCACACGATGGAGTTTTTGAGCCTCAGTCAAATTATGAGGTATCCACCGGGCGCAAAGCTTCCTGACCGCTAACTGTTCGTGTAGGATTTTGTGCACTTGACTCATACCGATGCCTAAGCTTGTCCGAATCTGCTGATAGGTCACTCTTTTGTCAGTCTCTATCATACGCCGCACAACACAGATGTTATCTTCAGTCGTCGCCGTAGAAGGCCGTCCCTCACGTAAATCATCAGTGAGATTAGTGCGACCACGTTTAAACTCATTAAACCAGTTGTAAACAGTCGCACGAGATGGGGCTTCATCGTGAAAGGCCAATCGTAGTCTATCATAACTTTCTTGTTGACTTAAATGACATCGAAAGTCATAAAAAATCATTTCACGAAAATTTTCTCGTGTTAAATTCATGTTGACGTGACACAGACAATTTTCAATTTGCCGCCAAATCGTAAAACAAATGACAAATGAATGAAGTATATACTCAGTAATATTGGCAAAGAGTTCTATTTTCAAATTATAGAATTATTTTTTTATTATATTGTTTATAAGTGGCCAGTTCTAAGAACTTTCAGTTTGACCCTCGTAGATAGTAGTACATCGCCGTTATTTAAAGATCACTAAAAACAAGCAAAAGGCAACACGTCTAGTAGCGTTCGCATGTTCGCAATAGTGGCCGAGGTGGCATTTTAACTCAGCCCTATTGTTAACTTACATAGTTCACTTATCATCAAAAAATCGAGATCTGGGTGAAAATTCCGAGACACAATTATCATGTCATGTGACGCAACTTTACACTACTTAAAGTTTCTATTCTTTAGTTAGAAACTGGGGCAAAGGGGCAACCGCGTTCAAAAGTGATTCAATAGCCCCTTAAAAGCTTTCACATTTGCTACTGTTGAGAACTGAGGGCTGGGCTGACGTGGCCGTAGATTTATGTACTATAGATATTATCCTTATTCCATTTTCAATATTAATGACACTCCCCGCAACAAACGCCGTAATCTATAGCGATAATCAGAATTGTTTGCCCGTAAACTAGTAAACTATCTGACTGTGCGCTATAATAGGGCTATTTTCTAGCGCAATTATGATGACGTCAGCAGTGCTGCCCTCCACCGGCTAATATTAAATCACAGGCTAAATAAAGACACAAAGAAGTCGGCCGATATACCTACGTCGTGTCGTCGACGAATGAATAATGTCCTAGGGAAAGATTTTAGAATTTCCTAATAAGGTTATTAGCTCTTTTGTAATTGAACATCAAACGAAGAAGGGATAGATAATTGCGTAACAAGATTGTAATTACGTATGTTTATAAGATTTTTGTAAATAGAATAATACATATTTGTACATTTTATTTCAATTGTACATTTCATACGAAGATGAAGAAGAACAAACTAAGAATGAATATATTCTTAGTTTTTTTTTTCTTCAACATTTACTATAATTATTTTGATAAAATACTGTAATAAAATTACTCTATCAGACATAAAAAATCTCAATCAATATCCAGTTAACATTTGGTGTAAAATTATATTTCAATTTGTGTTGTGTGTGATGTCCACCAATATTTATTTATTTAATTTTCAAGTAACCTTAATAAATCTTAATAATAGGCCTATAATGCAGATTATGTTTTTATATAATCTGCATTATAGACCTATACAAAATAAGTTAAAATTTGTTGAGATTTTGTTCAGTTACGTGATTTAAAGTTTTTGAAATAGAACATTCCGTTTTCGTCATTATTCAAATTAAAATTAGCCTCTTGTGTTGTTCTAGATAATCTAATTGATCCGTTCATAAAGCGTCCTGTCGCGATTGTGCAACAAACATTCAAACATATAAACGTTCACACATCCAATCTTTCGCATTTATAATAATAGTAGAATAATTTCAGGTCCTGAAACTAATTCAACACTAAATTTTCTCCTCTGGAATTTTATTAAGAAACTGGCCACAAAGTGAATACGTAATCTACGCCTCTCGAGTTCGTGAACATGTGTATATAACAAAGTAAGCATTCGTAACTTTCAGCTCTCAACCCTCGTACGTCACTGAAACTTCGCCCTACTTTAGTAGGGCACTATGACGCGGGTGTCGACGTATCGCCCCATATCTAAAATTAATAGAGCGGACCGCGAGCGCAGATGTGGCAACACTAGATGGACCTTCCTCGGCTATCTCCGATCTTAGAATGTTCATTTCCGGACGGACCTTGCTTTTGGTCGTCCGTTCGTAATGCTACGCTGTTTATTACAGAGATGAGTTACCTTGTAACGTTTTCGGAACAAAAACGAGTAAAAAGATATATTAATTTCGTAAACTAAAGCAATATTGTGATGGTATTATTCTACAACATGTTAGTGATATACGTATGTTTATGTAAATTATATAATGAAAGCTTTGATAATACAAGCTTTTCTTAGTTTAGCGCTAGATAGGGTTAGTGTTATATGCCCTATATGGTCTAGTGAAATATGAACATTTTTCTTTCAATATTTAGCGAAACCTAGTGAATCAATCAAACAATAACTCTATAAGAACTTTGTAAACTAGGTCTACAAGGAGAATAAATTATTTATGATTTAATAATTAGAAATAACAATTCAACGATTGTATCTGTGTGTGTCTTGTTTACACTAGATTTGATGACATCACCAACGCCAGCGCCGCCTATTCGTTCCACTTGTATTTCAAATCATCTAGGTACCCATTGCAATGTACATATAAAGTTCCGTCAATATCGGTCCAGGCCTTAGGAAAATTATGTATCGTACATACTAACAGAAGAAGAACGTATTTTAAAACATTGCAACTGCAATGTTTCAAGTTTTTTTCTCTTTTTACCTTACGTGTGGATGTACACTTATTACTTTCGTGTTTTATGGAATGCTTTCATCGATCGTGCCACATTAACAAAACTATCTATGGTTTTGTCATGTGTGTACATTAATTTTATGAAGACATTATGGTAATGAAAAAAAATATGACGAACTTCGTATGAATTCACTTACACCGGTATTCGATGTCGTTATTGAACAAGATAATATTTTTTATCTGAAAAGAAAAAGCCAAACAATCGACTTCAAGTTAAAAATTAAACTCACACAGTTCACTAGTTATATTAAAATCAATAAGAAATGAATAAATTATCATCGATGTATGTATATTTATTCTTTTTTATTTATTTTTCCGAAAACCGCTCTACCGATTTCGATAAATCTTTATGGGACCATCTCAAAAGTATAACCTACCAAAAAAAAGAAATAATCAAAGTCAGTTCCTAAACGACGCAGTTACCCACGAACACACAAAAAAGTATGCGATCGAATTGATAAACCTCCCCCTTTTTACAGTAGGTTAAAAAGTTACGTTTCGTAATATTATATGGTATCATTGTCGCTCGTAACGTAACACATTTAAATCGAGGCTTGTTATAAACGTATTACCCGCGATTACGGTCGCTGTGCAATCTTCACTTGAACTAGAGAATGTGTTCTTAATATCGTCAGAACACGATGAGCCAATGACGTCATCGCCATCCTCTCCACCAGAACTGACCTAATAGACGCTTCCCTCCGCGGAATTACAGTTGCTGAATACTGGGGGGCATTAATTTCAATCATAAACCTTATATTTAATTTGAATTGTAAAAAAAAAGAAAAAGATAAAATGCTAGGTAGGTATCATAGGGTAAGATAGGTCATCGACACGAAGAAGAAGACTCCAAAGGAGCATCATCTTCCATAGTACAAGCTTTGCTTAGTTTGGGGCCAGATGGTGTTGTGAAATGTCCACCAATATCTATTTATTTATCTATAGCAGTGACCCAGAGCCCGCTATTATACTCCGGAATTTCAAAACGATGGGTTGGCTCGAAGCCGGGTTGCTTACGGCCGATTTCGTTAACCTATCTATCCGCAGTTCTAGCTACTAAAGATAGACAAATGTATCTGTAAGCTTACTTGCTTTTCAATAACTTACTACTGATTGGCGTGTTCTTACCGACATTGTCTGTCTATCGTCCGGAGACAGATAAGGTTCTGGTTACTGGAGATAGGTAGAGTCATACAAATCCACGTTACTTGCATTGTATAGTTGACGATATATCGTGAACATCCGATTACACAATTGTGAGGTCGTAGGTTTGAACCCCTGTCTTTCTGTATTTTTCTAAATAAACAATACAGAAGTACAAGTCAATCATCGCCAATAACTTTACCGGCATATTCTAAGAAAGCCACCTTTCAAAGACTTGCGTCATCCGCCAACCCGCCAGCCTGGGCCAGCGTGGTGGAGTATGGTCTTGACTCTTTGTGAGGTACCATCCCAAGTTCCAGCAATCCTACTAATATTATAAATGTCAATGATTGGACGTTTGGTGCTTAATCATGTCGCAACGTATGACCAGATCGGGTTCAAATTTGAAAAACAGTTATGTTATTGTGTGGAAGAACACAGAGGCTATATATATATTAGCATCCCGGAAAAATAACGGGAACTACGCGGGTAAAACCGCGAGGCATTGCTAGTGGAAACATTGGTCTTTGACCTTTTTTCGAGTGAGAACTGGTAGGGCGAAATGTACAAAACCGCGAGCGGGGGACGTTAGACTATGCCTTATCACCGTCAAATTGAATAATAACAATTTTAGGTGTTACTTCTGAATGTAACTAATTCGGCCAGTGACCGCCGACCGACTGACATGTGGCGCAACGCCGATAAAACTACGATTAAAGCGTTTAAAGACACATTTGTGTATCTAAATTTAAAAGTATTGCCTTGATGACCAATACAACGGTAGAATACCGTAACAGTATGTACTGTCGTATTCGATGCCAGCTACTAGTATTGGCACTACTGATTACTTATGCAATGCTACACCAACAATTATACAATTCATATTTATATGAGTATATTATTTTTTCTACAAAAAAGAGACAGTAGAGGGCAATTGAAGCCATCTCCCATAGTTCCCTTTACACCAAAAAAACTAAATTTTATTATCTACCTTCTAAACTAGAGAAACAATTTGGGCGGTAAAATTTCTTCTTAAAACATTCAAATCAAGTCATACAAATAGTACAGAAAGTCCCATATCGCAAATAATAATAAATTCTTCGTGCAAAAATTTCCTTAGGACTCAATAAACGAACATATTTTGTTTTAAGCCAAAGGATTCATTACATACCAACCACTGCGTACCGCTTTGCGGAATCCCTTCTTATAAATGATTATTATAGGATGAAACGTTGAGTGGTCCACTTTTAGCATATTCAATATTTCTGTACCAAAATACAGCTGTCCGTGGGAGGTGTTAAAGCTTAGTGCTGAGTAATTCTGAGCAACTCGTAAAACTCGGGGGCTCTCTAATAAACGCAAAAGAACATCTCTGTTTGTTTTGTGTGTTTTAAAGCATTTTAAGACAATAAAGCCGATGATAGCGCTGAGTGGCGTATCATGGGAGAGGCATATGTCCAGCAGTAAACTGGATGGACTGATGATGATGATGATGAAATCCATCAATTGTCACTCTAGTTCATAAGTATTTAACTATAACGTTTATGTTTGTTTGTGTCACAGTAATATTTTTAACTATCTATCTAAAATTTCACTTCACAATAAAAAAACCGTTGAACCTGTTCTTATGTACAGGATTGCTTACTTTGTTGTTGGCGTATGTGTATTCGTGTAGTGAGGTGTTATGAAACTTGTAGTGATGCCAAAATGCGAGGTCTCTTGGCTCTCCAAATAGTCATCTAAAGATACTCGGGATGGGAGCCAAGTTTAAAGCCCTTATTCACGAAAGGCGGCTCAACAAAGCGCTACCCTTTATTGTATACGACCATTCCTACTGAAAAGGGACAAAATAAGAGTTTTTTTATCGTCTGCTTCGATGTTTGTGTTCAAATATAATGGTGTTCGTGATTACTGTCCTTTAACTTGCCGCAGCTTGCTCTCTTGTCAATAGATACTTCCTCGTGGATACTTTCCTGCTTAATTACTTTAATATTAGTAGTGTTACTTTCAAATGAATGTGATTTGTTATGTGGACAACTTACAGAACTAAGTAAAAAAATACACATATTGTGTATATGTCATTGTAAGCTCCGTAAGACAATAATTTAAGATTATAATCCTACGGTAAGCTAGGTTAGTTTATAATCTGACTTCGATTAATGAACTTTATGGTATTCCCAATTTTACGGTGTTATTAATACCGCCAGTATAGTGACTGATGCTTTCATTCATTTCATTTTATTTGTCATCTAGGTATATTTATCAGTAAATCGCTAATCAGCTGTGGCACAATTAGATATCTGAGAAGTCGGTTAAAATGAGTTCAATCCCTATGGTTATTTGGCCCCAGGTTTTCGGGGTATAAATAAAAAGATTCACATAATTTATTGTCATAGCGATACCATCAAACGACTAAAGAGCACTAAAATCGGGAGAAAAGTTACGACGGTCGTATTCATTACACCTCTAAACAAACTTAGTTAATGCGTGAGTTATCTACATATATTGGTTTTAAATTAACAATGACACGATTTAGACTTTACGATTGTCGTAAATCTCGTAGTTTTTAGTCGGTCGTGTTCCGTGAGTGCGTATCGTTAGTCGCGGTCCAATCGGATCGTCGTAATGTGTAATGGTCGTAATCCACTCGATATGGGAACCTGAACTCTGAGATGGCACTGATCGGACGCTTAGTTAGGAAGTATGGATCAAGCGCGGTCCGTACACCTATTTCAAAATTCTACTAATATTATATATGTGAAAGTTTGTGAATATGGGTTGGATGTTTATTAATTTTTCGCGCAAAAATGACTCAAGAGATTTGAATGAAATTTGGTACTGGATGTATTATACCTAGTCGTGAATAAAATATAGGCTATTATTATCCCGGGAAAATAACGGAATCAGAAACTACGCGGGGGAAAATGCGGGGCACTGCTTGTTATAAATAAATAACAAATCTATGCACGTCGCAACGAAGTCAATGCTACTGATCGATCGTCCACATAGAGTAATTAGCGCATAGGAAACGATTTCATATTTTATTATAAATATTATAATGTTTGAATTTGGAACACAGATAGATTATAGTCTGGAAGAACACATAGAGTTTTATCCCGGGAAAATAAAGGGATCAACGAGAAATACGCGGGTAAAACCGCGAGCCACTGCTAGTAGAAAACAAAAGTTGCTTAATTTTTCGTAGAAGTTCTAAAATTACAAGCGACCATAAACAAAAACGAATGACCGTACCTGCCGTTGGCTTATAATTTACCAGCTTCGCGATAACAAACCTTGCCCGCTATCAAATAGACCGTAGAAAAAAAAGGCAATTTTATTCAGAGTATCTTTATCTTTCGCGACGGTAATTACGTTTACACAGACACCGTGCAGTATGGATTAGAGCACGCGTGGCCAATCTTTATATTGTACGCTCGTTGTTTTTATACCGGCACGATTTGTCCACCAATTAAAACATCATAGCGCGAAAGTGAAGCGAGAAACAGGACGAATGTGATGAAGAACTTTGAGTTAAATATTATCCATACTTTGGCTACGATTTTGTTAAAAAGTGTGTGTAGTGTGTTCTGTACGAACGCAAGTTGTTAACACTTTTTCTCTTCATCATCGTGCTAAAAAAAATTAACATCAAACACAGAATAGATACATTAATATCTTGAACGCAATCTGCAACGCAAAAAGTATTAACCTGAAGTTAATTACAATGTTTACTAAAATGTTGACTAGCTAACTTCGGAGTGTCGGTTTTTCGTGATGGGTGTGCACACGCATCGGAACAATTTACTCTTCGACATAAAAACAACTTAATAAATAATTAATATAAGAATTATTTTTTTTATGTAAAATTTTTTTTTTCGTAAATTTGAAGAGGTTTCACTCTATTTTCATCGGAAGAACATCTAAATTGCGTTGATAATGCGTACCCTGAACGGGTATTTTTCAAATCGAGAGTAAATCGGCTTAAACTCTGTGTTCGTTCCATCGCATCAACCATAAAAACGGCACGAAGTTAAATTCTAGTATTTTCTATCTCTGATATACATAGTATCCTGGTTCCTGCTAATATTATAAATGGATGTGTATGTTTCGATGATTGTTGCTCAATCACATCTGGAGTAGCACATAAGTTATTATTTATCCCTAAAACAATAATATGTATAGTTGCATGAAAATGGCTTGTTATAAATTCTACGCGGTCACAGTCGCGAGCTGTTGGTAGTTTTATATGTAAGGCCGAATAGAAATGTCGTGGTACATAAATTAACATGATAACCTTTACATTAGTATTTGTTCTGAAAATAACCTTTTGTGCTGAATTCATGAAAGTAATTTCGTGTAGCGTTTCTTTTACGTCATTGTCATGAATATTACAGTCTGTGTGGCTCACGGTAAGGCCCACACTGACGGGTGCTTTCAATTCTACTTGACAATTGTAACCTTTTAACGAGCAATTCTTGTATATAAATATGTAAATATATATAGAATTTGAATCTCTGAAACGGCTCGAACGATTTTGATGAAATTATGTATTTCGGGGACGATAAATCGATCTAACTAGGTTTCATTAAAAAAACGCATATTATGCGCGTTTTAGACAATGGAAAACTGTCACGTTAGACATTAGAATGCGAAGGTAAATTTCGCCGCGTGACGCGACAGCGTAATAGCTCAGATGGGAAGTCTGGCGTTCATAGCGGTCACGAATTAGTAGCTCCAGGTTCGAATCCAGACGGCTTCTCTTGTTTTCATGTTTTTTTAAGAAAATCTTTTCTTGTAGTCTTTTATCTGTAGGTATCTAAGTATATTTAGTATTTAAACCGACCAAAGCTGCATAAGCATAAGCAGCCCACTATATGTTCCCACTGCTGGGACTCGGGGGTCTTCTCTCGCAAGGAGAGAGTCAGGTCCATAATCCACCAAGCTGCTCCAGTGCAGGTTGGTGGATGACACATGACCTCGAAATATGTACATGTCGGTTTGCTCGCGATGTTTTCCTTCACCGTTTTTAAGTTAGTGGCATTACGCACATGAGTTTAATAAGACAGTGGTGTGCTTGGTTTTGAACTCGGGAGCTTCGGATGGGCAGTTGCCGTTCTCCCGACTAGACCAGGCGTAACTGTAATATGGACTACGCCTAATTCTCGACGTATTGATATCCTACTAAGAATAAACGCGTAAGAATAAATTATTTGTCGTCTCTACAATGGTAGAATGTCAATTAATTCGCCTAGCCCAATAGGGGCTTCTAAAGTGTCTGTTCTCCGCAAAAAGGAGTCAATTTCTACAGACTCCTACTTTTCGAGGTGTATCCGTGCCGGTTACTGATCATCTTGAGCTTTTGGGTGTTACCCTGACATCTACACTCAACTTTGGCTCATATATCGAGTCCAAGGCTAAACTAGCTGCCAAAAAACTAGGTGTCCTCTCAAAGGTGCGAAAGTACTTCAAGTCTGAACAATTGCTTTTATTATATAAAGCACAGATTCGCTCGTGTATGGAGTACTGTTCGCACCTTTGGGATGGATCGGCTAAGTATCAGCTTGAGGCTCTGGAATCGATCGAGAGGCGTGCTAAAAGGCTCATAGGCAATAATTCTCTTGTGCGAAAAAGACTGCAAACTCTTGAACATCGCCGAAAAATTGCTAGCTTATCGGTTTATTATCGGATACACTTCGGAGAGTGTGCATCTGATCTACATGATCTAATACCACCTAGCCCTTTTTTCTATCGGACTTCTCGTAACTCGAAGAAGCGGCATCGTTTCATGGTTGATGTTCCAAAGACACGAACAAAGAGGTTTGACTCTACTTTTGTGATAAGAACGTCTCGACTGTGGAATGAGTTGCCTGAGTGGGTTTTTCCCGATGGTTATAATCTTGGTGTCTTCAAATCGAGAGTGAATCGGTTTCTTCTAGGTAAGCACGCTCCATCTTAGACCACATCGTCGCTTAACATCAGGCGAGATGGTGGTCAAGTGTAAACCTATAAATGTAAAAAAAAAAAAAAACTTAAGCTCAATGCTGTCACCTTAAGCAAGTTTCAATTAAGTTTCATTGAAACTAACTTAAGGTGACAGTATTGTGCTTAAGTCAAGTCTAGAAGCCCCCGTGGCCTAGTAGCGAGAACATCTAATTTTACAATCCTGAGTTGAGAATCCTGGGATCCGAACCTAGGTTCGGATCCCGCCTTTACCTCTGAGTTCTTTCCAAGTGCAGAAGATTTTGTTTTTCTTTTGATGTTTTTCTTCGCTGTTGAAGCCACTCTTTATTTAAACGTTGTCAACGTCAATAATTCAAGTATTATATGTATAAAAATGGAAAACTCAATTTAAATTCGTCTAGTCTGGCCATAGCTTTAGGGTGTAGGTTGCAAGGCCAGTGACATGAAAATCAGATAACGAGGCATCGGGGTGGTAGTTAGTAAAAGTGTATATGATAACACCAATGTAAATACATTTTTCCATGAACCATTTATGAGATAATTTACTACAAATTGTGTCGCGTGATTTATTTGGTTACGTGAGATTGGTAGAAATAATAATTTCAAAGCTAAACAAGTAATCCTACTAATATTATAAATGTCAATGTATGGATGTTTGGATATTTGGATGTTTGTATGTTTGTTGCTCAATTACGTCCTAACGTATGAACGAATTGGGCTGAAATTTGGAACACAGATAGATTATAGTCTGAAAGAACACATAGGCTACTTTTTATTCCGAAAAAATAACGGGAACAACGGGAACTATGCGGGTAACACCGCGGGGCGCTGCTAGTTACTCTATATTTACGTCTATAATTAAGCAGTACCTTTATCTAGATAAGTTTGAATGAGTTAAGCGTGCTAAACAATGCAGTTTTCCAGTTATTGAAGTGAAAACTTCTTTAGGCGCGCCTAGACAAATTTTTCGTGGGGTGTAAATTTAATTCTACCGTCACGCTCGGGTATGATAAGAAATCTTCGGATAAACTCGGGACCTTGGCGATTGGGCATCTAGAAATGCGTCAGCCAATGGGAAATGCTGAAAGGGCATGGCCTCGCCGTCATGGCATGGCCATCTAGAAATGCGTGAGCCAATGGGAAATGCTGACACATTTCTAGATGGCCATGCCATGATGGCGAGGCCACGCCCTCCGGTTACACCCGTGTGAGTTTCCAAAGTAAGCTATCAAATCTAAGTTATATGTTTTCACTTCTATCGGCAGTTCCTATGACTGCTAATTTTTGTGTAGTTTTTTCAGATATGCTCTAGGTGTAAGTGAGATAAATTAAACTTAGTAAGATAGGGTTAGTCGGGCCCTGCGCCTTCTGGTCTAGCTCAAAGTTCGGTAAGGTAGACCTATGGACTCATGGTAGACGCTATTTGAGACCAATTACCATAGGTCCCTATAAAATAAAACTACCTACATTAAGCACATCACTTCTTTAAATATTAACTTGTTTTTTTGATCAACGTCACAGTCACAGACAAATAAATAACCAAATTTCGCACATTAGGTACGTGAGCCCCATAAAAAAGTCGTTTAACAGTTGGAACAATGAAAACGTCTGAAACAAAATTAGCATCAAGATTCGCTCAAGTTAACACGACATTGTAATAAGAGAAGAACTCGTCCCGTGGTATTTTCGAGAACAAAGCAGAGAGACGGCCGGTGTTGTGTGTCGTCAACGCGTCTAACTAGACCGGGTACTGGGTGGCGGGAACAATGCTGGCTCGTAGGGCATGTCCTCTGGTCCCCACTATCTGAGTCAATGTCGACGACGTTACGGGAGCACAATAATGAGTAAGGTCACATTTATTTATGGAAAAGTTACTAAACAAAAACAAAAGAGTAACTAAACTATAGTTACTCTTTTGTTTTGTAGTATAAAGAGGCGGGCGAGTGACATGACCGTGCCTGATGGTAATAGACTACAGATATCACCCACAAATTTTGTTCACGGGCCCGTAGTCTATTAACCAATACGCCTGCTCATAGCAACGCCGTCACACAGCTATTGAAACACGAAGAGTCCAAATCATACAGTTATACATTACTGTCTTCCGATTTGCAGGACAATGTTTTTGGAGAAATTACAAGGCGGAGGGATAAATAATTTTAAATCTCTGGGTGACGACCAGGGCAATGCTTAGGATGTGATGTGAATGTGATATGGACTTGTGACTGGATTTAGCGCATTACTGTGCTCTTATGGGCAGGCATTGCTTGCCATCAGGCGTGTGTCTTGCTCGTTACGTCACTCTACAATGTATATAAAAAAATACTTAAGTCATTTAGTTTTGGAGTGCAGACCACAAATCGGTGAACGTACTGTAGGACCCCCTGAGATTAGATAACTGCCAATAATGGCCCTAGGTATGAGTAATTGTCTGTATTGTATGCATTGCGTGTTTCAGTCTGTCTGTCTATCGATCAGGCTAAGCACCTTGGAAAAATTAGTAAATAACATTGACTTTGTTTTGTAATTACAACATTTCGCATAAAATATAAATTGTTTTATGTAAATTCAAGACTTCGTAAATGCACAGAGATAATAATCAATTGAGATAAACTTAAAATTAAATGTTAATTTGAAAGTAATTACCACAAACAATTCTACCGACCGAAGAATAATGTCGGCTTCAATTGTTTATGCCGTCTGTTACAGCATCTGTCGGTTGTTCTAATTCCAAAAAGGAATAATTTAAACAACGAATGGAAAATAAAACAAAAGGCGCAGCGTATAGATGCGCCCGCGCAGGAGTGCTTACAGCAATCGGTCGTTGTCCTGACGTTTCCTGCCATTCATATTACTTATTTCGGACATAGATTGGATCGTTTATCTTTTCGTGAATGTCACTGCCATATTTAACTTGATTATCATTTTTTAGTATTTGAACACTAAAAAAAAATGATAACAACCGTTAACTTCCTTATTTTCGTGAGTTTTGCTGCCAATAGGTAACAAATAGATATTATTCAAAATATTTTACAAATCTGAAAATTATATTGGTCAAGTCTATCTCATTCTTTATATAATCCATTTACCAACACATACCTACTATAGCAACAGTACACAGTACGTGTAATACAATAAATAATAATACATTGAAACTCAAGCTGAAAAATAAGTTTTCCGTGATCGTTATCTTGCCTGTGTTATTGCTTGTTATTCTTTCCGTTCGTAAATATACTTTGCGGTCTAATTTCTTCCAACCGTCTTCCCATATGTACATCATATCTAATGAGGTCATCGTATAATAATATGTAGAAACGAAAATTCAGTTTAAATTTAAAACTTTTTTAGCTGTTAAAGTTACGCAAAATAGTTTGCTGTATCGCATGTATGTATAATTAAGCCATGTGGAAGGGTCATGGGTCACCACATCCCTTGTCCCCGTCGACTCGACAGCACTGCTCACTTCCGTTCCTGCTGCCTCGACAAAAAGCTGTCACATTTACAACTCTATGCCCTTTGCCTTAAGGTTTCAGGAAAGGGATTGTTACCGAGCCCCATTAATTACAAAGTCATTAAGAAGGGCCCAGCGTTTTCATTAAATGCTTTGTTGTCTGGTCAGTTTTATTGTGTCTAAATTGGATTGCCGCTGTCAAATGAGGGTAGAACGCACTAAAAGGGCTCTTAATTAAATGAAAATACGCCGTGAAATACAACTGAAAATGACAAAACGATGACTCAGAGAGACGACAAATATTGACATAACATGAAACATTACCATCAATGCATAGAGGAAAAACCTTGCAGCAAATATGAATTGTTCAAATAATATCGGAACAGTACACAAACAAGTTTTGAACATGAATGATAGATTTGTTTTAACACGAGCCTGTTGCGATAGCGTAGTGAAATGTTGTGACCTAAACAGTCAGAACGAGTACAAAATACACTGTGGAGACGCGACAGCTTTTGGTTCGACCTTCGCCACGAAAAAGATTTATCATGAAGCACAAAAGAACGACAATAATACGGAGCAGTATAATAGTCATTTGTTATTACCACCGATGTGTTGTTGTGCAAATGAATTGCATACATACATATTAATGCTTGTGTGTCGGCTGCCGGAAGTCCTTCCTCACATCCTAATTACCATGACGTGGTTGGAACACTTTACACTCCCGCTCTAATATTGTTCATACGTTTTTTTTACTTACTCGATAATTTGTCTTCACCTTGGTCTTCACGTTTGTTTTGCGATCTATTTCTAGGCCTTCTACGTTTTCAAATGTTATTTCTTTGATCACAGTATAAGATAAATTTGAGTGATTATGTTTTATTAAATCTCATTAATCAGTATTATTTTGGTAAGTTTAGTTTTTTGCCTTTTATGCTTATCTAATGTTTCTAACTGTTGTAACGTTATCTTTCTAAATCTCTATTTATTATGTCTTATTATTTATAAAGCTATCGATCAAATTTTAATACTTTATTTTGGCTTGGTCGAATTTGTTGTTTAAGTTTTTGAATTAATGATAGAGTTCGCATTATTTACTGCTACGTCTCAATTTAACGGCAATTTAGGTTTCGCATCCTCAACCCGTTATTATATCGCGTTAACTCACGAAGATTTTCAATAAACATTTTAGGAGCATATTGTAGAGCGATGAAAAAAGGGTTCAGTTTGATTGATTAACAAAGTCTATTAAAGTCAAAGCGGCCGCTTGGTCAATCAAAAAAAAGTAAGAAAAACTGCCGCTGAATATTGTGGAGACTATACTCTTTTAGTATATACTAGCAGCGCCTCGGGGTTCCACCCGCGTAGTTCTCGATTTCGTTATTTTACCTGGATAAAAAGTAGCCTATATATCGTATTCAACACTATTATCTATTTATATACCAGATGTTATCCATTATTTGATGATTTCTTCAGTAGTTTTTTGCATGATAGAGTAACAAACAGCCATACATACTTTCGCATTTATAGTATCAGTAGGACTAGCAGCGCCCTTCGGTTTTACCTGCGTAGTTGTTGTTAACGTAATTTTACCGCGATAATAAGACTATTTCCTACTTTATCGCGGTTGCAGTCCGATCAGTTCAGCCGTCCCGATGTGATTGAACAACGAACATCCAAATATCGAAACTTGCGCATTTATAACATTTGTGGGATAAAGTGACGGAAAAAGTGGGACATGATGGCAAATAACACGCCTAACCATAACAACACAGTGCCACGCAGCTAATTGAACAGGAAGAGTCCACATCACAGCCTAGCACTGCAGTGCACTCGTCAGACCCAGAGATTTAAGATGGTTTGTCTCTTTGCCCAATATTTATATAGTAGTATTTTTCTGGAGACATTACCTTTCAGACTTACCTATTATTGTTTGCACGATACCATTTGGCAGTTAAATAAATGACAAAGCCAGTTCCCCTAACAGACTCGGCAACGAGTCCAACCAGTAGCAGTTTAGTACAAAGTTTATTAACGTCCGTCCACTTGCTATTTATTTAGAACCTTGAAAGTAATATCTAGAAAATGATTAATAATTTGTAAAATTACGCAAATTAACAGCACGTTATATTATACGAGTATGAATAACGCAAATGACCATAACTCAGGAAGTATTAAAAATAACCAGCGTTCCTAGAAATATTTGTTAGTAATAATATAACCTAGAGACTTTATTAAATCTGGCCCGATCTCGTGCAACAAAACAATTATATAACTCAGTTTTATCACACAAAAAACAATTCGATTAATCACTTATCTAGTTACATAAATTTAAATTACAAAATTTCGGCTCGCACGGTTTTACAACCAGAAATGCAATTTATAACACTACGTGCGGTTGTCAAGTATAACAATATTTTCGTATAAACAGAATGCACAAAGAGCGAATGATATTAGTTAATTTGGAGGTATTTAGTATCAGGAAGTCATTTGGCGCGAATATTGGGCACGTACTGCTTCTAATTCATCAAAGGCCGCTTCAATGTCGACCGTTTCAATGTACGACTTTGCCTTTTAAAACATAAGTTATTCGAAACTTTACGGTTTAAACAAGAACCCTATTGTTGTGGAACAATTGGATCTACGTGTAAATATTAGAGGTTTTTTCTCGGAAGTAATTGGATACTTTATCGAGACCCGAATCCTGATCGTATGACCAAAATCAATGCCGCATTGACGGAGAATAACTGGCTAGCTGTAATTTTGTTTATATCTTCATCATATTTTTCGTCGTAAAAGAAGTGATTTGTAAGGAATGTATTAAAGACTATGTAACTTTAAACCGTACCGAGCATTCTTTCGAAATGACATAGATACTGAATCGTAGGGTCGACCGCGTTATGTCCAGGGGCCAGTAACGTTACATGCGTCGGTTTGAAGCAGTTTCTAACCATGGATACCATCGGTAGGTCTGGCTTCAGCGCCCCGGGCGACCCATCATTGGTGGTCATTATACGGGGCCGTTGGAAGCCCTAATTAGGGTTCTTCAGACGTCTAATATGTACCCCAGCTGTTTGGATTATACCCACTAATTCCGTTCGAAATGCGGGATCACCTCGGTATTTTTATTCATTATCGATTTCATGTCTCATACGTTTCGCAATCAATTTTCGTGTTCCTTATTATTCGTTAGCGTGAACAATGTAATATTGTATAATTGAAGTGAACGTTCCATTTAGTCATCAAGGAAAACATTATTTCAAACGAAACGCATAGTTTCTACGACTGAGGCCCTCGAGAGTCATCGGCGGCTGGCGAGCTATGTCCGAGGGCTACGCATTCGTGGTGAAAGTACGCCATTACCCGGCTGTGTACCTGGTCATTAACGTCCTAGCCCTCGACGTTATCTCGCCGAGCTACTTCCACTAGAAACAATGCTGACGCAACGATTTCAGCGTGGCCACTGTTAATTGAATAACAGCTATCGCCAAGATCTGCCGGTCATCGTCGATTCACGGCGGAGTCGGCGGAATCAAGACGTCGAATCGTCGGCGTTATCTGTCGGGGCAGCGAGATGTTGTCGTGAACACACCTCGCGCACCTGTCCGAGGTGCGTGACCGGCGCGCGTGCGCAGGCCTCCGGGGAAATGCCTCCGATACTCATTATCTTTCGGGGATTGCTGCCCTCGGTGATACATGAGCGGGACGCGCCGGATTCTCGTATAATGGCTTATACCTGCGATGCGTGCCCGCCCCACCCACCATATTCCTGTATTTGTCTTGAGCTCGACTCGTGCTTCGATCTCGTTACGAATGCTGTAACACGTAGCGGCTCTCGTTCTAGTGTAATTTTAGGTCGTTCCCGCCGATCGGCGTCGGGAGGCCTCGACTTCGCCGTCTTAATGTTTCCTCAATTACCTTCGTCATTTGTATAGCGATAATTCGATCGTGTAACAATGCCTCGGGTAAGCAATCAGTGGCACCTTGCGTATTGGCACGCGTGTTATTAATGCGCTTTGTCATAATAAAAACACTGCCCGAAGGTTCTTCTGAAAAAGGGCTTGATACGTGACCACGGTTATAGGTTCTATTGTTTCGAACGAATTGCGTCTAAAATATCAACTTTGTTGTGGGTGCGATCATCGGTACGCATACCGTCTTCGAAATAAAACAATCACCGAGTGCTGAGCACATATCTCAGTGTTATCTGGCGTCGATCTGCGCGCGCGCCGTCCTCACGTATGTTCCGGGCCCAAATGAAATTATTAGTATAATTACCGAATCTCGATCACGAGCGAGGGGCGTAGCGGTCCTAAATCTCGCGCTCTCCTAAATCGATTACAGGTATTACTAGCCTAGAGCCCGTGCGTTTGTCTCTGTCTAATGCGCGCCGGCCTTGCTCTCCTCATTTTGGTCATAATCCATCACGGTTCATTGCACCGGCCGATTTGGCCGAGAGGTTTCTTCACGGGAAACGGGAAACAGCTTTCGGCTCTATTCTGATTTGTAAGCCCTCCTGAAGACATAATTACAAATGAAAAATACTGAAATAACTAAAACAACACTGTGGTTTCGTTCTTGTCTAAATTTTATCAATTACAACCGTATTTTTTGTGGTTTTACACGAAATAACTGTTTTTACGTTTTGGCGTAATTAGTGTAATTTAATTATTATTTTTAGCTCTGTCATTATTTCAAAAAAGTGATTACTCCCAACATTGCGTTCTATAGTATAACAAGTACCTAAACTTAAATCGATTTGTTTATGTGAAGTTTGGTGAATTGCTTATAATTAAGATACAACTTCATTTAGTTCGTTTAATCAAATAATACGTGGATGACAGACCTTTGCTCGATTTAAACATAGATTAAACGACGTTTTCTAAAAGTTAAAAGCTAGATCGATTTATCGCCTCCGAAACCCTGTATACTAAATTTAATGAAAATGGAATCCCGCAAATGGCACCAGCCATTTGCGGGATTCAGATTAAATAAATATGTAAATACAAGAATTGGTCATTTAGGTATGATTGAGGTCAGTTTTTTTGTGGAAAAATAGCTCTATTCCCCGTATTTAGATAATGAGAGGGAACATTCTAGTTTCACACAGTCATTCACGGAGTAATTGTTATGCGTTTAGCACACGCTCGGGTACACACGATAGGAGCACCGGACTTTCTCGCTTTATGATCGTTTGTGATATTCAGGTTAATTTTGCACATTTCACAAATTAATTTTGGAATGAATGAAGAACTGGAATTTGGTCTAGTTAGGTGGAAACAGTTATATATATGTCTACATACGGTAATAAAGACGGCATCTTTGTGGAAAATATATGTAGTTTTGTTGGGACGTTGATGAAATGCTGAAAAGTTGACTTCGGCCACGACTCATTCGAAGGAAATAGACGATGTGGCAAAAAGACTTCTCGCACTAGTTAATATGCACCAGGAACGATTCAGGGTGGGTTATTTAGTTAATGACTTTGTGTTTCAATAATTAATGTAATTTTTAATTGGTTAAACATTAAACTACAACATATTAAAATTGCATATTGACTCGAGCATATTTTTTCCTTGTCAATGTGGAAACCGTCGCGCGGCACAATAGCGATAAGCCGGTGCGTTTCCTCCTCCCTCCATAAACAACGCTATCTCCCAGTTATTACTGCACTGGGATGACCTAATTTACCTACACCATCTTAAACAAATTCATCTTTTATGAACGTAAATTAGAAATATTTTGTTATAATGCTTGTAAAATGAGTTCTCCTCACGATGGTTTTACGACAACTTTTAAATTAGAACAGTTAATATTTATCATTTCTTCTGTCTCTATAGTCTGCAGTATTTTCGACCAGCTACGTGTTGATAGCCAGCTAGCTACTTCTTAAGATCTATCGTATATCCTCTCTTACTCTCCACAGCCTATTCGAGGAGGAAACAAAGCTACGTTTTGTCTCTCTTCATCTTTTACCGATGTCTAATGTGTCCTCTCTCTCTCTCTCACCCACAACCTTTTTGAGCAAGATAAAGATTTACGTTTTATAGTCCGCCACCGATATCTAATTCACATAATATGTCTTCTCTCTGTATCCTGCAGCCTGTTCCAGCAGGAGATAATGAATGACGTTTTATAGTCTTGAACCGATGCTTAACATGTCCTCTCTCTCTCTCTCCCACAGCCTGTTCGAGCAGGAGATAATGAGTTACGTGCCGGCGGGCGGCGTGAGCAGCGTGCACGCCTCCCCCGCCGCGTCCCCCGCCGCCGCGCGGTCCACGCGCGCGCCCGCGCCGCAGAGGCGGGACTACGAGGCTAAACTGCGCGCCTTCTACAGGAAGCTCGAGAGCAAGGGATATGGACAGGGCCCTGGAAAGCTCAAGTGAGTATACTGTGATAAGTTCCCCATCATCAGCCTGTGTTCGTCCACTGCTGGACATGGGCCTCTCCTTTAATACGCCTTTTGCCTCGCCTCGGTTTTACGTGTCTGGAAGCTGGAGAGCATGGGATATGGACAGGGCCCTGGGAAGCTCAAGTGAGTACACTGTAATAAGTTCCGGGCTCTAAATTAAGGGTAATCTCGATTGTAAGCCTCTACGAGGCTAAACTGCGCGCCTTCTGCAGAAAGCTGGAGAGCAAGGGACATGGACAGGCCCTGGGAAGCTCAAGTGAGTATACTGTAATAAGTTCCTCAGTTTCAGCCTGTGTTCGTCCACTGCTGGACATAAATAGGTATCTCCTATTATACGCCACTCAGCCCGATCCTCGGTTTAACGTTTCTGGAAGCTGGAGAGCAAGGGATACGGGCAGGGCTCTGGGAAGCTCAAGTGAGTTAATAAAATAGAAAGAGGCTCAAAATTAAGGACAATTTGGATTCTTGCGCCCAATGGTCGAAGATCAAAGGATACTCGGAGCATAATGAGCTCTGAGCCTTGAGTAAGTGAGTAATACTGCTATCGGATAGGGGTCATCCATAAAGTATGTCAGTATAACCCCTCCCTCGTCATTGTCACAGTTTGCAGCGCGTGCGCAAGTTTTGGCTTTACCATAAGATATTCAAGCTAGTGAATAATGTCTATTGGCTCATCCATAAAGTACATCACACGTTAAGGGCAGGAGGATATAAGACGGCTCGTAAGTTTCGTAACGTCACATTATAAATTTTCCCGCATTTAAGCTTTGTTAGAAATCATTTAAATGGGAATAAAACTCATTTCGTAATAAATTCACGAATTTCTAGATGTTAGAATTAGACAATTGGAAAATACGTGACGTTCGTGAGTCATAAGCATTATTTCCAAATATTTATTTCTCAATTCTGACCTCGGATTCTTCCCGCCTTCCAGGCTCCATATCCGGCGAGAGCATCTGCTAGAAGACGCGTTCAGAAGAATAATGTCGTGCGGGAAGAAAGAGCTGCAGAAGGGCAAGCTCTGCGTGCTGTGGGACGGAGAAGAGGGCCTGGACTACGGGGGCCCGAGCCGGGAGTTCTTCTTCCTGCTGTCGCGGGAACTCTTCAACCCGTACTACGGCCTGTTCGAGTACTCGGCAAATGACACGTACACGGTTCACGTGTCGCCGATGTCGGCGTTTGTCGACAACCATCATGAATGGTGAGTTTCTTTAACGACATTTGGAAAAGACGTTGTGTGTATAAGTTTGGTACTTAAATAAATAATGGTGGACATTTACACATATCAAACAATACAACACCATCTGATTCTGAACTAAGCAAAGCTTGTACTATGAGAGCGAGATACGAGTCGCTAATATATACTGTATACTGTATAGGTGTATATAGTCGGTAATACTGGAGTGTAAATATATACTTATTATATCAACATCAACATAAACATCAACAGCCCACTAAACGTTCCCACTGCTGGGACTCGGGGCCTTCTCTCGCAAGGAGAGAGTTAAGGCCATAATCCACCACGCTGGCCCAGTGCGGGTTGGTGGATGACACATGACTTCGAAAGATTCCTCACGATGTTTTCCTTCACCGTTTTAAGTTAGCGGCATTACGCACATGACTTCGAAAAGACAGTGGTGCGTGTGGGGTTTGAACCCGGGGTCTCCGGATCGGCAGTCGCCGTTCTCCCGACTAGACCAGCCGTAACTTATTATATTTGAGGCAAAAAGACATTTTTTTTATCTTGGCTCATCTTAAGAGAGGTAAACAATAAGACACAGGCTTAATACGACTCACAAGGAGACAGACAAAGCCTTACTCTACCACGCTGGTCGAGTGCGGCTTGACGGATGGCGCATTTCCTAGAAAGCTGTATTTCTTTGACCATGCCGGTTTCTTCACGATGTTGTCTTCCACCGTTAAAACCAGCGCAATAACAACAACAAATTCGTAAGTATAATGGAAAAATACTCTGCCCTGACTCGAACCTAAGACGTCACGATTTTAAAACCGGACATATCTACTCGGCACTAGGTCACCGCGGCCATATTAATGTATAATTCAATTTTAATTGTATGTATTACTAGATCGGATAATATACTATTACGGCGAGTAATAGGCGCACTAGTAGGGTGATTATATGTAATTTATCTGTCTGACGACAAATTATCCGCCGTTTATTGACAATCATAGAGCACGTTATTATCGACACTAGTGGTGTCTATTACTTGTTTGTTTCTAATTTGCTACTTAAGACATAACAAGGAGCTCAAGGTTTCGCCTGCTTTCATTTATTTGTTTTCACACAAAAGTTTGGCGGCCATTTTGTTGTGGACGTAAGTTAAGATGGCGGCGTAGCATGGTTCTATTAGGATTACAATAATAAATGTTTTTAAATCTAGATTCTTTGTAATACAATTCTTAATGAGACTAATAGAAATTAAATTATCACATAATTGTCATATTGATAGTAAGAAAAAGATATAATATATAATAACTTCCGTAGTGGTAGAAATTTTGGCAGAATCTACCTGGTAAACTACCACGTTGCCAATTAGGTATATTACTGCCTAGTAGTAAATAGTAATATGCAAACATTACTGTGTTCCTGTTTAAAAAGTAGTGTTACCAGATAAATTACGACGTAAAGAGATAAATTATCTTATTTATGTGGGTGACGAGCTCATAACAGTAATTCGGATTCTTCATGTTCAAACGGCGTGGTAGCACTATGCTGCAATGGGCAAGCGTTTTGTTTCCCATCAGACTTATTTCTTGCTCGTTCCATCCACGCTATGTTAAAAAAAAACATACTTTTTATAATAAATCTTCAGAAAGGGTTACATTAAATACAAAATTGGTTCTAGACTCTAAAAAACATGAGATAAGAAAAGATTCTTCAAATAGACTTCTAAGAAATTTGAAAGCTTTTTATATTAGTTGATAAGCTGCCATGAACTAATTTAAAAAGCTTAATAAAATAGTAAGGTTGAAGTAAAATTTGAGTTTGAATCAAAATATACAAATAATCGTTGATAATGGCGCCAAGTAAGCGCGTCACACGCCAATGAAGCTGCCGTAACCGTAACCCGAGACACGTAGGTAAAATGTACAGAGACGTGCACAAAAAATATCTAAACACAGCCGCGGCCGTGTTTGTCTGTAACGCGATACGTGGTGTTTGACGTAACGCGACACGCGCGTTGCGCCCGCGCCGCCTGGAGTACACCATGCGAGCTTTTGGAAACATTCTTACCCAGTTAGGCTTTTATTTAAATACCTTTAGGCCTTTGTAGGGCAGAGGTTCATAGATCATGCAAATCATTTCCACACTCTCAGAACTAAGAATAACGAGAAATTTACTACTTTGCTTCGTGTCGATGTTTAAGACTTTGAAATCTATTTTGTGTAAGGTAGTCATAGCTTATCAGCCGTTTGGGCCAAAAGATGGTAGACCCATCCTAAAAATACGAATAGTAACTCTACAATATCGGAGATCTTTGTATAAACCGAGCTACTGTGATCTCGTCATTTCTTCCCTTATCAGTCGCCTTTTGCCCGAAAATGGCTGGCGCTGATTTTGTCTTTGAATGCAAAGTCAACTATAAAACTTTAAAGACCGTATTGATTTTAGTTGTTAACTTTTTATGACAGTTATGGACCCTGTAGTAAAAACTGTTACATAATATTGAAGACTACCACGTAGTATTATAGTTACGACACACGTACAAGCCAAACAAGTATTCTAAAGGAACAACAAAGTAATAAATTTTAAATTAACATCACTCAAGATTTAAGATAATACTAGAATGCAGATAATAATCAAACTAAAAATTGTTTTAATTAATATACATATTTATAGATTTATAAGAAGAATATATTCATGGAAATGATAATAGTAATGTTTATTTCAAAGCAATACTTTTTTATGGAAAATAGGGTTGCACTTGACCGCCATCTCGCCTGGTCTTAAGCGACGAAGCCGTCCATGAACATAAACGAAAATATTAGTCATACTATTAGCAACAAATGGCTGTTCTCTACTACGTACGGATATAATCTCTAAACAAGTCTACATTTTTGGAATATAAAGTTACATACGTGAAATTTGAGACTAATAATCTACCTGAGCTTTAAATTTCAGCGTGATCTGTTCAGTTCTTGCGGCGTGATCGAGCATAACCCGTTTCTATCTGACTGATCGTAGCTCGAAAAGGCGGCACCATTTCATGGTGGACTTTCCTAAGAACCAAACCAAGATGTTCAATTTTCGAACAGCTAGACTGTGGAACAGATTTTTCCTAATGTATACAATCTTGATGTCTGACAATTATTTTAGGCAAACTCGCTCCATCGTAGACCGAATAGTCGCTGAACATAGCCGAGGTATCAGTTAAGCTTAACCCTATCAATGATTAAAAAACCAACAAAACTACTACAAACCCGAAACATATTTATTTTTTAAATTTCACATAAGTAGGACAAAATATAACCACGAAAATGATTAATTTTAGTGGTTAAACCTTTATCGTACACTAGAGAAATGTCCTGGGTCTCCGCAATGGTTGTTTCTATATTATCGTCATCAATTTATATCGCGTCCAATTATTGGACGCAAATATTATAGAAAACATAATCAGTAGGTACATTGAGTGTTGATGATTTGTTTTTTTTTTTTGTCAGGTTGATTTTTATCGAAAACAGTTCGCGTACTACCGTGAGCGCGTAAAGATAATAAAATCGAGTTTGTGGTGGATACGCGTTTACCTGAGTGCGTAATGCGTAAATATGACATTTGCATAAAGAGATTTACTGCGCTGTTTAGAGTTATTTATACAAATGTCATATTTACGCGCTCAAGGTATAATACGTATTGTTTTCGACAAAACTTGCACTCAGCAAGCATACTGTGATTACTGAGCTTGTAAGAAAAGTGGTATCCTATCCTGAAACCACAGATGCGTATTTAAAATAGCCATTGCCACGAAGTTGGCAATATTCTACCTCTTTAATTTCTGCATATTTATGTAATAACTATTCAAGTTTTAACACAAAGCATATTTAAATAGCTACGTTAAAATACGAGTATTTCTAGTGTAACTTATCAGTTGAATCTGATAGCTAATGGGAAACGTATTAAGACCACCTCAAAGTGACCTCGTCAGGCTGGAATATGAAGTAAGAAATTAAGATGAGCTTATTATTAAAGATAATTTGTGGATATGACTTGCTCGATGTTTGTTGATCGTAAATGAATACATTTATGACCAGTATCTAGTTAATAGTCCGATTTTCTGATAAGACAATAAATACGCGTAATAAGACTGTCAAACAACATAACCAGTCTATTTACTCCCACTGTTGGGACTTGGGGGGTTCTCTTACAGGGCTATAATCCACCACGCTGGCCAAGTGTGGGTTGGCTAGTATCACATGTCCTCTTGAAACACGCCGGTTGTCTCACGCTTTATTCCTTCACCGTTAAAAGTCGTCGGTGATCAGTAGATTAGTAAAATTCAAATTCTCGTTTCCAGAGAAATTACTGGGCTGAGAGATAATGAGATAAAATAGCGTATATCTCCGGGTGACGAGAGCAGTGCGGTGGTATGTAACGATTCGGACTCTTCATGTTCCAATAGCTGCGTGTCGCTGTGCTGTTATGCAGGCATGTTGCTTCCCATCAGTCACACGCTGCTCGTCTTGTCGCTCTGTACTATAAAAAAACTCAGAGGAACAGGCGGGCTACGAACCTTCAACCTCACAATAGTGAACTCTGCCAGTTTAGCCACTGAGTCACTACGGTTTTCTTATACAGCTACGTAAGAAAATTAGTAGTGTAAAATAATTTAGGTAGCTGGTAATTTATTCATTACGTGTTTCGTCTAATATGTACATTCGTCACAAAATAAAAACTCACTGTCGCATCATCGACTGGCCTCGTGGCTTAGTTGGTAAGACTGCCCGTGGAGACGTAGGTCGTGGATTCGATACTCACCCAGGACAAAATATCTGTGTGATGAAGGCAAATATTTATTCTGCTTTTCTATTTACCATAGGTGTGTTTACACTTATTTAAGTACGAGTATCATATACATATTTGTACTATGAAAGCCAGATAACTGATAAATTAGTTTGCTTGGTTAATATTGTGTCAGGAATGTCCACCAATATTTAAATAAGTTACTATAATGGATGATTTCAATTAATTGTTATGAAATGAATATTGAGAATTTATTAACAAAAGATATGAATGGTGTAAAGAAAATAATCTTATGACGAGAACCACAAAAGGAGACTATATTACCATAATTACTATTAGTTTTAGACTGTGTATTTAGTTTAGGGCTAGATGGTATTGTGTGAGAAATGGACCTCATTATTTATTTATTTATATGTTTACTTAATTAAATGTATTGAAATATATTTTCAAACAAAACTATGTGAGGCATTGAGGTAGGTAAGACCTACCTCAATTATACAAGACAAAAACAATTTAATATACATATTAGCATACGGAACTTTGTAGTAGGTTTGTAATATGTAATTTGCGTAATCTCTTTAATAATAATAACAAATAAAACACCACTGAATTGCTATTCTATTGACAAATTACCCACAATGTAACTAAACACTTAATTCAAATTGCATATTTAACTATCGACAATTACGCTACAAAGTAACTAACTTCAATATAATATCCGTCAATGCGTACTCTTACGTACATCGATGTAAGGACGATTGATTGTACCTATAATGTTAACGATGTAATAGACAATTAATCTAAATAGTTCTAAATAATCTAAATCTAAACATTTCAATAATAACAGTCTTGTAATTGTGTAGGTAGTGGTAGGTATCGGACTGGGTCAAAAATACACCATTCTAATTAGTCCATCAGCTAGATCATGGGAAAATAGGGAGCACGTTTTTTTTTTTTTTTTTTAATTAGAAAATCGACAAACATACAGATCATCAAACTTCGAGAGTGGGGTTTGCAAAACTTCTAAGCACTGTACCTTCGTAATTTTTTGTTTGTGAAACAATTCGTGTACAATATTTTTAGCAATCTGACGGACTAATTAGTTTTTTGAGGGTTGTACCCTATTCTTTGTAGAAGTTAAAGTAGACTTGGTAGATGTCCGCCTGAGGAAGTTAACCTTACAAGTTATTCTACCGCCAAGCAATATTTTGCAAACATCACTGTCTTCCTGTTTGAATGGCAATGTTTCCAGAGAAATTACTGGGCATAGAGATTAATCATCTTACATCTCTGGGTGATGAGAGCAGTGCATGAGATAGGCAATAATTCGAACTCTTCCAATAGTTATGTGTCACAGTACTGTTATTGGCAGGCAAGTTGCTTATGGGCGTATGCTACGGTGCCATTTTTTGTGATTTTTAAGCACCTAATGAGAAAGAAAATATGGTGATATTTTCATGACTAACGCATCAGTTATAATATCTTACTGAAACATGCAAAATGTATGCTTTACCTCCTGAACTCCTAGCTGGATCAACAAAAAATAACAATAACCGTAAATTTCTACTTCTACTTAATACTAATTAATATAACAACAGAGCAACCGTCCACTTTTCCGCAAACCGACCAGGCCACACCCTGCGGTTACACCCGTGTAGTTTCCAATGTAAGCTATCAAATTTAGAGTTATAAGTTTTCACTTCTATCGGCAGTTCCTATGGCTGCTCATTTTTTTGAGTTGTTTTTTTGCAGTTTAATTAAAGTTATTAACTTATGAATATTTCGTGTTTTGTCGTCAGGTTCCGTTTCTCCGGGCGCGTGCTCGGGCTGGCGCTGGTGCACGGCTACCTGCTGGAGGCGTGGTTCACGCGCGCGCTGTACCGCGCGCTGCTGCGCCTGCCGCCCGCGCTCGAGGACGTGGACGCGCTCGACGCGCAGTTCGCCGCCTCGCTGCGCTGGTTGCAGGTGAGACACGTTGTAATGTAGGACGCGCAGTTCGCCGCCTCGCTGCGCTGGTTGCAGGTGAGACACGTTGTAATGTAGGACGCGCAGTTCGCCGCCTCGCTGCGCTGGTTGCAGGTGAGACACGTTGTAATGTAGGACGCGCAGTTCGCCGCCTCGCTGCGCTGGTTGCAGGTGAGACACGTTGTAATGTAGGACGCGCAGTTCGCCGCCTCGCTGCGCTGGTTGCAGGTGAGACACGTTGTAATGTAGGACGCGCAGTTCGCCGCCTCGCTGCGCTGGTTGCAGGTGAGACACGTTGTAATGTAGGACGCGCAGTTCGCCGCCTCGCTGCGCTGGTTGCAGGTGAGACACGTTGTAATGTAGGACGCGCAGTTCGCCGCCTCGCTGCGCTGGTTGCAGATGAGACACGTTGTAATGTAGGACGCGCAGTTCGCCGCCTCGCTGCGCTGGTTGCAGGTGAGACACGTTGTAATGTAGGACGCGCAGTTCGCCGCCTCGCTGCGCTGGTTGCAGGTGAGACACGTTGTAATTTAGGACGCGCAGTTCGCCGCCTCGCTGCGCTGGTTGCAGGTGAGACACGTTGTAATGTAGGACGCGCAGTTCACAGCCTCGCTGCGCTGGTTGCAGGTGAGACACGTTGTAATGTAGGACGCGCAGTTCACCGCCTCGCTGCGCTGGTTGCAGGTGAGACACGTTGTAATGTAGGACGCGCAGTTCGCCGCCTCGCTGCGCTGGTTGCAGGTGAGACACTTTGTAATGTAGGACGTGCAGTTCGCCGCCTCGCTGCGCTGGTTGCAGGTGAGACACGTTGTAATGTAGGACGCGCAGTTCGCCGCCTCGCTGCGCTGGTTGCAGGTGAGACACGTTGTAATGTAGGACGCGCAGTTCGCCGCCTCGCTGCGCTGGTTGCAGGTGAGACACGTTGTAATGTAGGACGCGCAGTTCGCCGCCTCGCTGCGCTGGTTGCAGGTGAGACACGTTGTAATGTAGGACGCGCAGTTCGCCGCCTCGCTGCGCTGGTTGCAGGTGAGACACGTTGTAATGTAGGACGCGCAGTTCGCCGCCTCGCTGCGCTGGTTGCAGGTGAGACACGCGCGCGCTGTACCGCCTGTAAATTAAACATTAAACAACAAAAAGTACTTTTAAAGTTGCCAAAATTAGTAACACAGCGCTGCTGTGCACGGTCTTTTGTAACTTTATTTGACTTCATACATATGAACTTTCTAAGAAATCCATTATTTTGTTTACAAATTGGGATTGCTTGCACGTGTAGACCGCAAGATTTGAATAAAATAAGTAAAAAAATCAACAAAAAAATATAGAGTTTACACTGTATTTTTAAAAATAACGCAATACTTTTCATAAATTTTACCTAATAGAAGACGCGTAGACATTTTTTTAAAATGTTGGTAATTGTACGCGAATTAACGTACCTATCTATACCTACAATAATGCGTAATTTTAGGTTTGGTATTGCTGGTCTGAGCGACAGACATACAGAGTCTGTATGTTTTTATCGCTTTTAGCGATAAGATCGCCTTTTGTGCCCATATTCTGTTATTTTATGTTGTGTTACTTATTGTCAACTTTGTTTGTGGTACCAATAAGGGGGCGTCCATTAATTACGTGAGGTGTTTTTTTAAATTTTCTGGCCCCCCCCTCCCCCATTGGTGAGATGTCGTGAGATTTTGTTCAACCCCCTCCCCCATCCCCCAATCTCACGTGAGATTTTTCAGAATGTGGGTTTCTTACGTAAACGCGTTGGGTTGTTATTGTAGAAAGAAAAACAACAATTTGCTTCGTGCTTTTATTTACGACTATAGCACGGTCGGGGCAGACATTGAAATAGAAAAAATTCCGGGGAGCGATTTTTTTTTATGAAACGTCGGGGAGGGTTGTTGGAAGTATAAATCTCGATTTTCGAACTAATCCCGGTAGAGGGTTCGCCGCCATCTTGTTTTAAAGTTTTTGTGAAATAACTCGTTCATTTTCAACTTTAGAGCAAAAATTATGGTCACCAAAATTGTTGGAAATTTAATTTCTCACAAGTTTGCTTTATATAGGTTTTACGCTAGGATCAATATTTGCAGAGTTATACTATCAAGTTTATCAAAAAAATCGTAATTGGTGGAATTTTATTTTCTTAAACTTCGGTTCTCGCACTTTTTAGGGTTCCGTACCCAAAGGGTAAAAACGGAACCCTATTACTGAGACTTGCCTGTCCATCCGTCCGTCCGTCGGTCCGTCTGTCACCAGACTGTATCTCAAGAACGGTGATAGCTAGACAGTTGAAATTTTCACAGATGATGTATTTCTATTGCCGCTGTAACAACAAATACTAAAAATAAAATAAGTAAAACATGTGCGAGAACCAAAGTTGAAGAAAATAAAATTGCACCCATTACGATTTTTTTGATAAACTTGATAGTATAACTCTGCAAATATTGATCCTAGCGTAAAAACTATATGAAGCAAACTTGTGAGAAATTAAATTTCCAACAACTTTGGTGACCATCATTTTTGCTCTTAAGTTGAAAATGAACGAGTTATTTCACAAAAACTTTAAAACAAGATGGTGGCGAACCCTCTACCGGGATAAGTTAGAAAATCGAGATTTATACTTTCAACAACCCTCCCCGTCGTTTCATAAAAAAAAATCGCTCCTTGGATTTTTTTCTATTTCAGGCTAGTTTTATGTCTACCTCGACTGTATTACGTAAACGCTCATTTTTTTCATGTTTTCTTTTTTTTAAGAAAATCTATTTCTTGGTTTCTTTTATCTGTACGTATCTAAGTATATTTACTATTTAAACCGAGCAAAGCTCGGTTACCCAGGTACTGGAGAATTATGAGCGGTCTCAAGAGAGACTATTGGCACCAACATGTCCATATGATTTTCTGTAAAATCATCTGCTCCTTCGAAATAGTGAATAATCTTAATCGTATTAATACGATGACGCTCAAGATTAATCTTGAGCATGTACATACAATTTGGATTGAATGGAACAAAACAGTATAATCTTTTTTTGTTTCAATCAGAACAAAAATTACGTGATATTTGTCGAGACCCTCCCCTAACGTGAGATTACATGAGATTTGACTCGACCCCCTACCACCCTAAATCATCTCACGTAATTTATGGACGCCCCCTAAAGTGTTTTTGTATTGTATTGTATGTTGTAGGTACTTTCTCTGATCTCCAATCGGATCTCATAAAAGTTATAAGATTTATTTGTTAGAGATACCACAAATAGGTCAGAAAAAATATAGAAACATATTTATTAAAATAGAAAATAAATGCTTTCGTAACTGAATATACTTATAAAATCTATTTAATAAAAAAAAATGTTCGTAGTGCTCCGACCAATGTAATGTGTTTTTGTGTATTTGATAGGCCTAAGAATAATTCTTAAAGTATTTTGCAACACCACCACCATCGATTTATAATAGTGAATAAGTAATAAGTATAGAAAAGCTTTGGCCGGCCTATCCAGGTTCTAGTTTCATTATAAAAGTCGTTAACTTGTTGTCGTGTGGCGCCATCTATCCAACGCCGTCTAAACCAACTCGCAGCGAATGTTCGCTAGCGCCACCACCCACGTTGTTTTGTTTACATCCGAGTGGCGCCCCCGCCGACCGGCGGCCGTCACCTGAAGCTCGCCGGTCCCCAACAGAAGCACGTGGACGGCGCCCGCGCTAAAAATAGAAAAATACATCACAAACGTCCACGTGCGTTTCGAAACGTGATGTTGACACGGCGCTATCCGATTACAAACGCTGTGATGAAATATCCGTAATCTTAGCTGAATCACTCCGCGCCTTGCACTTTGTATTAGGAACTTATCGGTTATCCGCCGTTGTGCGATAACACTGGGCGTTTAGGATATTTCTCGAAGCTACGTTCACTTTGACGTTTCGCCATTTTGAATCGGCTTTAAAGTTTTTGCGTGCTATTTTTATTTTTAGAATGTTACAACAATGTAACCCATGTTTTTTTAATACATTTTTACAATTGTACAATTTCACTGCAAGAATCGTGCAAAATTGTACAATAACCTACATTTATATAGAAATCATAATACTTACCTAATCCAATTAGATTAGAAATTACAATTACTGATACAAAAATTATGTTTAAGAACCTACTTACCTACTCTTTTTTTTAATATCATGTAAGTACCGTAGATGTAGTCAAAACACACAGAAGTCGAAACGAATGCTTTTCTTACTAAAATATGTTCGTAACTTTTTTAAACCTCAAATGCGACACAGTACTTAGCTACTAAACAGAATATCAAATGAAGCATTGGCTTGTAAAGATCCGTTGTCTGAATAACTTAGCCTATTATTTACGTCTGTAGTTCACATCTGTCTGCGAAAAAAACAACAAATTCCAAAGGCCTTTCCCTTTCACTTTACCCAGTCATCGTCATTTAGGTAGGTAACTGTAACGTAATATGGGTTCCATCATAACTGGTTTAACTCTTACCTAGTCTTATTCAAGTTTTGTCATACTTTACATTTGTTTTTCTATCGGATTGGTCGTACCTCGGAAAAACAACATCGATTCATTATTGACATTCCAAAGACTCGAACGAAGATCGCCTAACCACTGATCTGTGTCTCTATTCACAATTCAGTCGACTGGATTGTGAATAGGGACATTGCTCATTTCTGCATTTATTGGCTAACGGCAACATCTGTTTATAAACTACCATATTACCTATACCTATACCATGATATCACCATGATATTATAGCCTATAGTACTCGGCGATCACTTAGGTACCTATATATACAACGGTGGAAGAATTTTTGAAATCAGTCCAGTTGTTCCGGAGATTAGGGCGTTTAAACAAAAACCATCTTTAGCTTTATAATAATAGTAGTAGAATATATATTTACGAGTCTCCTTTTCCGTAAGTTAACTTAGTAATGTTTGTTTCAGTCTGCGCGCTGCGTGTCGACTCTGGAGCTCACGTTCGCGGTGTCGGAGCGTCTCGCGGACGGTCGCGTGCTGGAGCGGGAACTGAAGCCGGGCGGCAGGGACGTGCCCGTCACCGAGCGCAACAAGAAGGAGTACCTCGAGCGGGTGGTGCGGTGGCGCGTGGAGCGCGGCGTCGCCGAGCAGACCGAGTGGCTCGTCAGGGGGTTCCACGAGGTACGGTACTCTACACTGTCTACTAGCTCTTAGTGTTAGCTGTCTCTAAAGTCGGGCTCGAAGAACGTGTGGCTCATCAGGGGGTTCCACGAGGTACGACACTCTGCACTATATACTACCTCTTACCAATTCTTAGTATTATATTTTGAAAATTGGGCTCGAAGGACGAACTAGATACAAAACGGAACCAAAAGAGCGGAAAAGGCTTGAGGGGCTCCGAGGTACACTGCTCTACTGTATCTAGGAACTAGCTATTTAGTGCATTAACAGTGTCTGAAGCCGGGCTCGAAGGACGAACTAGATAAAGGGGAACCAAAAGAGCAGAAAAAGCGTATGTACACTGTTCTACCGCATCTAGGAACTAGCACCTAGAATTAATAAAAATAAAATAACCCTCTATTGCTGTTCATAAATCTGGTAAAATGTGTTTACATATTTTTTGTGTAAGGACTATAGGGGGGCGGAGGGGTCTATGCTTTGTTTATTTTTGATGACAAGATTGGAGTGGAGGTTCGATAGATGTAATAAAGTTGCTTACGTAATACTTGAACGATCCCTAACTGATGTCCGTAATATACCTACCTGAGCTTCGTTTCATTTGCGGCTAGTTCAAGGAGAAATATCAATATTGATTGGTTGTTGTCTGTCGCTCAGGTGGTGGACCCCCGCCTGGTTGGCGCGTTCGACGCGCGCGAACTGGAGCTGGTGATAGCGGGCGCGCCCGAGCTGGACGTGGCCGACTGGAGGAACAACACCGAGTACCGCGGCGGCTACCACGACACCCACCCCGTCATCCTCGCCTACTGGCGCGCCATCGACAGGTAACACACACACAACAACAACAACTAAATTAAAATGTTGATTTAAACCCCGACTACGTTGGATTTCAAATTTGTACTGTATTCTACTAGTCCCGCCCTTTCATTTGATACCCATATTGAGGTGAAGAAAAAAATGTAGTAGTGTGAAAAGTAGCAGTGAAGAAAAAATTGGCAGTCGTAGGGACTGCCGATAGAAGTGAAAACTTATAACTCAGAATTTGATAGCTCGCTCTGAAAACTACGCGGGTGAAACCGAAGGTTGTGGCCATGACCATGGTCATCTAAATCATCCAAGTTCACCGTAAGGTTTCTTTCATTAAAGTGACGCTTGAGATCAATTCACAGCCCACGGAAAATGTATATGTGGTGCGCCTGAAGAATTTCAAATAACTTCTTTTTCAATAAAATCTCGCTTAGGGCGTTGGTTCGCTGCTAGAGCTACAGATTTAATTGTTTTTTTATATTATAGAGCGATAAGACGAGCAGGTCATATGTCTGATGGTAAGCAACATGCCTGTCACATAACAGCACAGTGACACGCAGCTATTGGAACACGAAGGGTCCAAATCATTACCTAGCAATGCACTGCGCTCGTCACCCAGAGATCTAAGATATTATATCTCTAAGCCCTGGTATTTCTCTGGAAACATTGCCCTTCAAAACGGAACACAGTATTGTACATCACTGCTTGGCGGTAGAATAACTGACAAAGGTGTGGTACTTTCCCAGGGGGATTCTGCTAAGAGTCCTACCACTACAGAAAATACATACCTGTTGTATACAATATAGTCCGGTCATATTAGACCAAAAAATTACTTGTCTTTCTTTTAAGTATACCTGTAATATGTAAGAGACTCCACCTAGCTATAAACGGTTTTGATAATACTGTTATAGTCATCGATATAAACCAATGGTTTCTATTCCAATCATGGTTTATATCTTATATCGATGGTATTGTATTATCAGAAACGTTTATAGGTAGGCAAGCTAATTAAAAAAAGTCGCTAGGATTTTTTCTGTAGGATCATATTCGAAACAAAGTTATCCGCCACGGAACCAAGGCTTACAATATACACTATACTTACAATACAATATACTTACCTCTAGTTCAACAATTAGCTGACACTACAGTTGTGGGCTAGCATGGGGTGGCCATATCAGTCATAGGAGGACTGATAGCCGTAAATATACCACTCATGTCGTGTTCGTTACATTGCTCTATATAATAAAAAAGTTTCGAAGGACATCTTTTGTTTTAAAATACAACATTTTTTTATAAAAGCTGTAAGTATGCTGTATCTACGTTTGTTAAATATCCATCAATTGAAAAAATAATAACGTGAAGGAACTTTATTACTTTTAACATTACACAACATAACTCTGTCTAGTAATTCATATAAATCACTGTAACAACAGCTCTATATCGTACGAAACATCACCTTCACAAATCCTTGAACGCGACTTGAATTTTGCATACATTAAGCTAAACTTGTGTATTCGTACTCTTTCAACCAACTGACGGTACTGATCACTCGAAAATTAATTCTAACGAGTTGCTATGGAAACTGCACGATATATCGCCAAATCATCCAGTTCAAATATGAGCTAATTGGGGTAAAATTCGTGAATCATGTCTATATAATATCGACGTGACGCAGTTGCCATGATCGTGCGTCGAAACAAAAACGATTACAGTTAGTAGGAAAATTAATAAAATTATCACGTTTTTTTCCCTCCATCTGGTCCTTTCGTGACTTGAGGTAGTCAATTGCGCTCGGCAATCACAACTCCTTCATTTTGTATTATATCGACTAATTAATTGCAAAACTAGTTTCGATCCGCTGCTCGTGAACTTCAAGCTATTGTCACAGTTTGTTAGTTTTTCTCTATACCTATGCTATTATTGTCAGTAAAAAGTAGCGATTTTAACAGGGCGATAACAGCGGTGCCCAGGCACATGACAACCCGGACCATGTAGTAGTGTTTTTTTTTTTTTTATATATAAATTTTACAGCTCCACAGACTCCGGGGTCCGTGACCTTTGTCAATCGTTTTCTTTTTATTACATGAATCTTGGATTGGAGAAGAAAAGAAAATAGGGGAGAGTAGGGAACACGTAGTAGTGCTGAATTCACCAAACTAGGATCAATTTTGTTTTTAGAATTATACTTCTTATCGCGTTAACGAAAAATGATGAGAAAACTTTTACGATGCGTCCACACAACGTCACGAAAAACAGACACCATAAAGTTAGTTAGTCAACGTTTTAGCACAGTATAAAGAAATTAGACTGTGATTTTAGAAAACAGTGTAACTAACTTCAAGTTAATCCTTGCGTTATAAATTTCTTTTCTATGGTTAAACGTCTTAGGACGAGGAATGAAGACAAGAAGTATTAACTTCTATTTTAATTAATCTATGGTAGATGAACTCAACAGACTGCCTACAGATCTTTGGGCTTGCGCAAAAAACGCTGAGCCTTACTAATCTAGCTATGCTTACGCATATAGTTAGGTACGTAGATAATGACTTTTAAACTTTTATCAATCAAACCTTAAGCATTCCTAATACTTATAATTCACTCTCAGGACCAATTTTCGGTCATGATCCTTGTAGATGTAGAGTATGTTCCAAAACATTGATAAATACGAAACGATTTTATACAACCGTTCCGCACATACCAATGTTTTGTTAGGTAGGTACGCTCTTTATAAATATCACTTCAGTCGCTATAATAGGTAATGTAGGTATACAAGCGTCTTCATTCAATGCAAATGGAATGGGTTTAATGGACTCACTGATAACACACATTGTAGGCAAACTCGAGAAAACCGCAGAAGTGCATGATAAAACTATTATCGTCATAGGTACCTAATGTTAAAGTTATTTTACAAGTGGATTTGAGAAATAAGAGTTTCTAATGTTATCGTCTATTGACATAATAGTGGTAACATAATATAGGTACAAACGTAACTTGTAAGTGTACGCTTGAGTGACAAATATAGGTAGCTATCTAGCTATGTATAAAAGTTACGAGTAAAAGTATATTTTAAAAGTGTCCAACTGTGTATTGTGTTCGGGGAATTAGTTCCATGTAATAGCAATAGCCACGACGAAACGTAAGACGCTTGATATTTTCAAATGTTCCGTCTCAATAGTAGGTGTACCTATCTTCATGAAATCAATTTAATTCAGATTGCTATTTAATTAGGTACATATATTTAAAATATCATTTTACAACTACTTTTGGTTCTTGGGTTCTGTCAGTAACCGGCTAACAGGACTTTCCTAACGTTTTGAGAACAACAACAGTGATCACAACAGTTATAATTGGAATAAGCTACAGCGAACCGTTTAGCCAGGTTTCATAGATAACCTAAACGCTTGATCGATTAGAAACCGATTCACACTCGATTTGAACTCAAGAATTGCGTCAACCTCGATAGTCTCTCCAATCTCGGTATATAATGGTATCCAATCTCGGTATATAATGGTATCCAATCTTGGTAGTATATTATAAATTATAATATGTCGTTTGTTTGCACACAGGTTCACGAACGAGCAGCGTCTGAGGCTGGTGCAATTCGTGACGGGGACGTCTTCCATCCCGTACGAAGGATTCTCGGCGCTTCGCGGCTCGACGGGACCGCGCCGCTTTTGCATAGAGCGATGGGGCCGGGTGGAGTCGTTACCGCGAGCACACACCTGCTTCAACCGCCTCGACTTACCCCCCTACCCCACTCCACAGCTACTACACGAGAAGCTCCTTCTCGCTGTCGAGGAGACGAACACCTTCGGCATCGAGTAGACTCTCGAACCAAGGATACGAGAACGACCAAGCGCGCCGCATACGGCTCGAAAATCATTAGCGGCTGTTTGCAGTGCGGTAACTATACAACGCCAAGGGCCTTGCGAGCGAGGAAAATGATCAGGCTGATTCACGTAACGATTCCGACGCGGAATGACAGTCTTTCTGTCGTTCTAAATGGACGGCAGATTGAGATGTTTGAATCTGTATCGAGGGGGCGTTGCGAATCAGGGTACGTACTATTTACACGGTTAGGCAGTTTTGCTCATGATTACGAACAAATTTTGTATGACTTTAAAATCTGTAGGCAAGAGCATTTTCTTTGCAATTTCAGAGTTAATTTCATAATAATGATAGTTGTTTCAAATGATGAGTAGAACGCCTGAAATCAGGTAATCTGCTTGTGTGTACTATAGCTGAATTTTCAAAGCAAAAGTGTAGTTACGGTACTGGATGTAAATAATGGTGACTAAAACAACAGCAATCTCTCGTTGTCGAAGTTATAGTCAATTGATAGAGTAGGGCTAGCGACGAACAAAGATATTTATAGTTAGGTATTATCGTAGACGTGCCTAGATGACTATTTATTGTGAATCCAAACTGGCCACATTCTGATCGGTATTTGATTGACGCTTTTATTGTAAGTGAACGTATATCGTGGCTGTGAAACGGGATCGAAGTCCTGTATTTAGATTTATTACGCTTGTACGTCACTTATTTTTATTACTGACCTATAGCCGACCCCGCGATAACTGTTCTCGGCTAAACCTTTTGACCGCTGTAGAGTTGTAGACGCAAATATAAGACAAGCGCTTGTTGCAAGCCTTGAACGTCATCGACGTCTACAGGAGACACAAAATAAAATATAGACAGGCCTGAAAAATATATTCTCTTATTTTAGCTACTTTCGAAAAATAAGTTATTCTAGTGAATATGGTGTGAATATATGAAACATTCCTTAAAATATCATATCTCCTGAAATATAATCAAAACGAAATAATATACGTGTATTTATTTTATTGTGGCGTACATGGCACGCAAATCGTGGCGGTCAAAAGGTGGAGTTGTTAATAGGAACACACATTTCGATGTATAATATTAAGTGATAGGGCATGTCTTTTCTGGTGAACACTAGTCAGTCGTCAGCTATTTAACGTGTGAAAAAAAAATACGCACCCCCATAACGTTCATAATCGTTTTTTTATCGAATCATCGGTCGACACCTATGTAGCTATCATAGTATCTAAGTCGCAGCCAATTAGCTTAATCAGCCATTTAAACAACACCAAGAATTAGTAAAGAGTACTAAATATCGCCGATAACCATCTTCCTGAATGACTAAATGCTATAACAAACGATATGGCTGAATATCATTCAGGAAGTTGAAGCGGTGCTGTAAAAGGGCTAGGCTGTTGCTCAAACGGCTGATTAAGGTAGATGGCTGCGACATCTACATAACGTTAGAGATGAATAAACTTGTGATCGTTTCTGTAAATGTAATGTTCCTCGATTCACGTAATTTTTTATGTTGTAAAAATATTTTTAAGCGATGGATCATTAACTATTTTGTTGCTTTTATACATATAATTTTCTTTAAAGAAAGTATTTCTGATTGTAAATAAAAACGTATTTATTGTCTGTACCTTACCTTACAAGAATAAGTGTAAGTTCATGTTGTTTTTTAAGCATTGTCTATTATGTTGAATATTTAACTTTCTGTGTATTGTTTTACTATATGTAAATTTTAAGCGAACTGTTTTTGTGTGAATGTGATAATTATCAAAATACAAAATGACTTACAAATCGTGGTTTTGTTGCTCTTACCTGTCCCATGTCGGCCATGTCGCTAGTATAAGAAGCCCACTAATTGTCCCCACTGTTGGGACTCGGGGCCTCGCAAATAGAGACAGTCAACGCCATAATCCACCACGCTGGCCCAGTGCGGATTGGTGAATTACATATGACCTCGAAAGATTATAGTTACATGTCGGTTTACTTACTATGTTTTCGTTCGCTGTTTTTGAGTTAGTGGTGAAGGAAAACATTGTGAGGAAACCTCCGGTGATATTCTCTCCGGTTTCTTCTAGGTAAACACGCTCCATCATATACCGCATCATCGCTTAACATCAGGCGAGGTGGCGGTCAAGTGTAAACCTATACAAGTTAGGCTGATTTTAGTCTCACGCTGACCGCACGCGCACCGTCGGCGCTGATGGCCGAGATATATGAACTTTGAGGAAGCGTTTTTGAATGACGCGTAGCTCTCAGCGCTCACGGTGGTCGGAGAACGACGCGCTGAGGTATCAGCGCCGACGGTGCGCGTGCGGTCGGCGTGAGACTAAAATCAGCCTTAAAAAAATTCCTATAATCTTTCGAGGTCATGTAGGTATGACACCAACCCGCATTATCCCGTATCGCTAGAGATAAACATAATATCCGGTTTCCAGAGACTGTGTGAATGCGGTTTTCTATGACCGCGACATTGCCGTTATAACGTTACTGTGGTCAAACTATCTGGAGACTGAATTACAATTAAAATAATAAAGCACATTATAAGTACTAAAATCTGAAAACCGGTGGCGTAACTATACCGTGGCAAATCCATTTGTGCTGCCCTTTTAGTCAATTCGTCGCAGTAATTTATTGGAATGGTCTTTCACTTTCATTTAATTTTATTGATTTTATATTAATTTTTTTTGTATCATTTTGTTAACGATGGGTTCGTCTGTGCTCACAACACGGTTTTTTGCCAGCTGTTTGTCTGTATAGTTGCGTCATTGTTTATAAGTAGCCCATTAAATTTTCCCACAATTGGGACTCGGGACCTTCTCTCGCAAGGAGAGTCAAGGCCATAATCCACTACGCTGACCCAGTGCGGATTGGTGGATGACGCAGGACCTATTAAGATTACCTAGGTACGTGCCGGTTTCCTCGCGATGTTTTCCTTCAGCGTTTTTAAGTTAGCGGCATTACGCACATGACTTGAACGACAGTGGTGCCAGTGGGATCGAACCAGGAGCTCCGAATCAGCAGATGCAGTTCTCCCGACAAGACCAGCCATAACTTATGGACTTATCTTCAGTATGTAAAGGAACCATACGTTTCCACACGCGGACCGGTTATATTGACGGAAAAGTAAATACCTACTTGCACGTAGAACACACTGTGATGATGAATCATGGACAGAGATATTATGTTCCAAGAAAAATTTCTAGTGGCTACTGATCTGAATTAGGGCTCCCACACAAAACTGCGATGCGATGCGACGCCGCATCGGAGGAACTTGCGATGGCGAATTGCTCCGATGCGGCGTCGCATCGCATCGCAGTTTTGTGTGGGAGCATTTTGGTCAGCACTATTGGTAAGTGGGGGTGAATGCTAAGATACTAACTAACCTACCAAAATTATCTAGTTTTATTGTAAGCATCACACAGGACTGATCTAAACTATTAGGTAATCATCTCGAAGTTTCCGGAGCGTTGCAACCGGCGTGGAGAAGATCTTTGTACTGATGAGCGCAATCCAAACGACTTAAATTCGTAAAGACAAAACGGACAAGATCAATCAGACTGGGTTCAGAATCGCTACGCCTACGCCTCTCAGTTGAAATCACGGAAGTTTAAAAACTACATATATCTCCTAATTATTGAGTCTTACAGCATCGCTGATGTTTTCCAGAGCAAAAGGATTACCTATACAAAAACTCGAGGTCCATTGTGATTATTATTTGTCAGGTGTTCTACCAGGCGAACGATGCAAAACATCACCAAAGTGGGGAGATTGTTCCTAAAGAATGGGAAACGTATGTTTGTACATACTTGCTTACCTTGCTGGAAACTTGTTATACCTACGTACGCTCTGTGATAATGATATGCTGTCTGAATCTGCATTCCACAACTTCCGAAAGTCGTTTGAAAAAAGTAGGAATCTATGTTGCTTAGACCTTAAAATCATTGCATGAATTTTCAGAATATTATGCAGACGCGATTTCGAAATTCAAAATTCACATTTGATACAATAGATATTTGATTATGTACGACACATACCAAACCCTGACCTCATGGCTCTGTTGATAGACTTGCTGAGCTGCAAGTAGTGGGTTCGATTCCCACCAGGGACTAACATTCTGTACCTTTGTTCTGTATATGTTTTCGGCATCTGTATACTTCAGGTATTGTATATAATGACTAGGCAATGTGTGAAATATTATTGTCCATTATACTTTACCATGTCAATTCCTAGGGATTGTATAGAGTACCTGGTGACTTAAAATTGAGTTCTGTCTTATTGTAAAAAGCAACAAAATAGTTGTCTGACAAACATATTTACAAACGGAGCATGAGAATTTAAGTGAAGTTAAATTATTATTTTGTAGTTGTTAAGCAAAACGGCTGACGGAAAGTGTCTGCAAGTATTGGAACCTTGTTTTTAAGGATGTTGCCTACAACATTCGTGAAAATCACTCATTAGAAAATATGTGAAGTAATTATTACCTTCATTACCCCATATCTCAAAATTGGCCATCTAAGCAAGTTAGTGAGTAAGCATGTGTTCTTAGTACTTACTAACTCTACTCAATCGTCCACATTTCATTCATCAGAAAATAGGTGACATCTGGGAGCTCTGGGATCTTGGACTGTTTCAGTGTCACTGAGAGCAAGAAAAAGATATTGAAATTCCATCATAATTCAACCAAATTCAGTCTAGCATAAACAGATAAACACTTCCAGTTATTCAAAGGTTTCTAGTTAATAAATTACCACAGTAAAACATATTTCAGCTGTTTCAATTTCGAGATTTTCTGCATAATCAAATAGTGATGTTTAGATAATTACTAGCAGCGCCCCGCGGTGTTACCCACGAAGTTCCCGTTGTTCCCTTTGTTTTCCGGGATAAAAAGTGACCTATAGTGTAAAAGAGGGCTCAACTTCAAACTCCAAGAACAAGCCTTACTCAATCCTGGGTTCAGCACCTGATTGGACAATTTTAATGGACACGTATGAAAAGCACTACAAAATCCCAGAGGATGTGGGTGTTTCGTCATCCAGACCGGACATTTTCCTTTTTTCTAGGGCTACGAAACGCATAGTCCTGGTAGAACTTACCGTACCGTGGGAAACTAATATACCTAAAGACCACGTGATGAAACAAAATAAGTATTACGACCTACAAAATGAATTAACAAAAAATGGCTATGTAGTTAATTTATACGCTGTAGAAGTAGGAGCGAGAGGTATACCAGCAAAATCTCTCTATAACCTGCTTAAAGACCTTGGATTGTCCAGAAGTGCAGTAAGTTCTATACTAGAACGAGTATCTAAAGCTGCACTAGTAGGATCATATCGGATTTGGTTGGGCAGGGAGAGAAATACGAGTAGTGAAGGTGAGTGTGAGGTGAAGGTGAAGTCTATTCGAGATTTCTCTCTCTGCCACACGATGGACCCGGCACCCGCACGGTGAATCCATGGAATGCTAAGAAGTACGTCTCTCTTCCAGACTATAATCTATCTGTGTTCCAAATATCAGCCCGATCCGTTCATATAATATGATTGTAGTTTCATTGTCATAGAACAAGAGACAGTTACTCTTGTTCAGCCACTCTTATTACTAAACTGAAACTAATAATTTTGTCTATGACTGAAATCGGTAAATCCAATCTGAATTTCGATACTTTAATTCGCAATATGAAGGACTTCATAGAAGCAAATAACGCAAGGAGCAAGGGCCACTTAAAACCTAATAAAAAAATTAAAGCATCAAATGAAAAAATCTATTTGGAAATTGTATAGGAAACACATAAATATTTGTTTTTGTTGGGATTTTGGTTACTTCTTTTGATGTTTTTTTTTATTCAGTTTTTGCTGGCCCTGTGAAATTTGCTATTATGCAGTCATTAGTTTTGTGAATAATTAAGGTATCAATATCACTTAGGTAGGCCTTGATACTTACTACTACAGGATCGAGTTAATGAAACATGCTAATCATAAGAAGTACCAGTCATATTTGAAAAACTATTATTGTTTATATTTGCATCTGAAAGCTGTTCTTGTATAGATCACACATATCATTAGGTATTTTTTGGTAATGGTAGGAAGGACTCTTTGCAGTCTGCCTGGGGAAGTGCACCTTTGCCAGTTATTAAATTGCCAAGCAGTAATATGCAAACATTACTATGATCCAGTGTGAAGGACAATGCTTCCAGAGAAATTACTGGGCATAGAGAAAAATCATGTTTCTGGGTGAAGAGTGCAGTGCAGTGATAGAAATGATTTGGACTCTTCATGTTCCAATAGCTGTGACACTGTGCTGTTAGGGAAGGCATGTTGCTTACCATCAAGTGCATTGTCTGGTCGTCCCAACACTAAATATACCTACTAAAAAATTGAGAAGCACTTGGTGCATAAAAATGTTGAAGAGGGAATGTCCTTGACAAGCTTTGCAATAGTGCAATTAGAACTTTACATCTACAAAACCAAAATGAAATGAGCCGTTTTAAATATTTTGACAATAAACAAGTCTTTCCTGTTGTTACGTCCAAATATTGTCCAAAATGTTGATACTAAAACTGTTATTTTTTTAATATATTAAATTAAGTTATTATCCTATTCTGCAATTCAAGTTGATAATTTTTTTCGGATCTATGGCAGTACGCCTCTTGTCATCTTAATTCCTTCTGACAAAAATGAAATTCAGGTGGATTCAAATATGGCACGGAATTCATTCCGTGACTGGACTTCTGCCCATGATTACATTTATAAACCTAAGCATCACTAGTATAGTTAATTACAGGATATTTGTCGTAGTCTCTGATTTTGATGCACCATGTCCACAGTTCAAATCATACGTAATTAACAATACCACAACTACGGTGAACAGTCAGGATAACTTCCTAAGTTCCATTTACTACGACTTTTTCCCCCCGAGTTCAATTTATTACGACTACTGGACTGAATTTGAATTTTTTGAGAAACCAACAAAAGCATTTGCACATTGTAAACAGTTTATGTAACTTATTTATACTGAATTAAACTTCTTCCATTTTGAAGTTAGTTATTTAAAAAAGACTATTAAACTATTTCTGCAACGCAACATGCTTATCTAACTAATTTCTAACCTATAATTTATGTTGTTTTCTTAAATGCCTACAACTGGGGGAGGAGATGAAGGTTAAGTAGGAAGCTAAGAGGAATAACTAGCAAAAACTGAACGCAAATGATCAAGAAAAATATCACACATATACAAATGTTTTATTATTTTTCAAGTTTGTGTAACAACAAAAATCAACCTTGTTATTTTACGACCTTATCTTTTAAACATATATAACTATTTACATTTCCCAAAGTCTGCATTTGTCAACACAAACTCATGATGTAAAATGCAACAAGGGTTATTATCCACTTCTATACTAAATTGTGACGGAGTTAATTCATTTATGTCACAGTCTGTAAGTTAAAACCTTAATCAAATTATAACTCATCAAGTTAAATCAAAAGCTGTGATTACATGATAAAAGCTACTGTTATCATAGATTCATATGCAATGTAGCTAAGTGTATTCAAAAACTTAAAAAATATCCTCCCCCTCTAGACCTGAAAAATGCCTGAGCATGATTGAGAGTACTCTAACCAGTACGATAACTATCAATTTAATTTGTAGCTAAAATGACTCGTCATAATCTACTAATTCCAATGTAATATAATACACGCTTGTGTAAATATTTTGTATATTTACTTCAAAAATAACGGTACATACAATATTTAATTTGTAACTCTATCATACTTTCAAAAGGGAGAAGAGCGAAGGCTCACTGTGTCTATCCGAGAGAGGGGAAATCCTTGCTGTCGTCAACCTTAGGCGGCGCAGAGTGGCGCGGCAGCTGCGGGCGCTCCTCCGGCGGCGGCTCCTCGCGCGGCGGCCCCCGGGGTCCCCGCCCGCGGCCCCGACCGCGGCCGCGCGTGCCAGCGCCGCCGCCGCCACGCCGCGACTGGTCGTTGAACGTGAACTCGATGCCGAGCACACGCTTCTGGCGACCGACGCGCTGCGGATAGTCGGCGAGCTCGTACTCCTCATCACTGTCCTCGTCCTCGCCGCGGTCCGCCTCCTTCTTCTTCTCGAGCACGACGAGGTTCTTCCACTGGCTCAGATCCTCGCCTTCGCCCGCCTTACGCAGGTTGTACTGCGGCGCAGTACGCTGAGCATTACGGAGCGCCTTGTACTCGTCCAGTGTGAGCTCACGCGGCTCCTCCTCCTGCGGCGGCCGCTCCGCCTCTGGCTGTTGCCCGTCACCGGCGGCAGCCGCATCCGTGGTGGGCGCAACCTTTTCCTCAACCGCCTCACCCTCCGACCCGGTCTTGTTCAACTCATCAATGTCATCCTTAATCGTGCCCCAGTTGTGTGGACCACCACCTTCGCGCTTGTCAACCGGCTTCACTCCAGTCTTGTCGGAGCCCGACCTCCTGTCGAACTCGCGCTTGCCTCTATTGTCGTAGGGCGGCCGCGGCCCGCGCGGCGCGTCACGATCGCGAGGGTCGCGCGGAGGCCGGGGCCCACGCCGCTCGCCTCCCTCGGGGTTGTCGCTGAAGTTGCGTCGCTCGAAGTTGGGTTTACGATCACCGAACTCACGCCTAGGCGGCCGCGGAGCACCCTCTTTGTTATCGACCGGGCGCTCTCCGTTCTGCGGCCTATCCTCACGCGGACGACGCGGGGGTGGGCGCTCCGCATTATTGCGGTCGATTGGTCTCACGGGCCCCTTGTTTTTTTGTTGTTCGCCGTTCTTGATCTCTTGGGACTTCACATTTTGAGTCTCTTTGATTCCTTTCCGTGCGGGAGCGATGGCGGTGCCTTTAGGCTTCACTTCAGGCTTGCCTTTATTCTCTTTCTCCGCGTCTTTGGTCTTCTTTTTGAGCTCTTTCGCTTGCTCTCGTGCTTTTATTGCATCAAGAGGATCGGTCTCGTCGTCTAAAAAAAGAGCGTATCGGTTTACAACCCCCACACCGTAGGAATTCTCCATTGTGATCCTCTTGATGAATTAATCACACAAAGATAGGATGATTTTAGATTATTCACGCACTCTAGTAAGGCGACATTTTGTCTTATTTTATTGATTTCATTTAATATGGCGGACAAAAGCAAACGCACCTTTTGCCGTACATATGACAAGGAGTAATAGAGAATGAAAATGGCCGAAACTTGTTTTCATTTCATAGATTTTTCTCTATGGTCAATACAGTGCTGCCAGAATCTACATATCAATCGAATGAAATTCGGTCCTATTAAAAAACAGATTAATCTAATACGATACAGCGAATAGTTTGCACATTGGACATTTCAACATTTAAAAGTAATGTTGGGTATTTTTTCTTGCTACTCAATGAGATTAAATAAACCACTACAAAGCAAATTGAAGTTTCGTAGTAAGGATTTCGTAGTTTCGTACTACGAAAAATATTAATTGTTTCACTCCGGCAGTGAGATGATTTATAGACTACAGGCCCGTGAACAAAATTGATGGGTCGACATTTCTCGAAGGGTCATATGAACCACCTGGGTAGCGATTCTGAAACCATTCGGTTGCATCCGACACGGAATCTCATCTATCGGTCTTTGTCTTATCTGTTTAGCATGACAAAGACCGAGATATAAGATTCCGTGTCGGATGCAACCGAATGGTTTCAGAATCGCTACCCAGGAGATGACCTATGTAGAATGATAGAAGGGAGAGGGGGAAGGGAAGAAAATAAGATTCAGCACTATAGATAGTGCAATCCACGAACACGCGCCCCACCAATTTTTTTCTCCACCAATCGCGTTTGCTCCGAGTGTCAGTCGCGAACCATTCACCAGTCATTGTAGTGTGCGTGTGCCTTCATAGGTAATTAGTGTGTACCGATAACACTCAACATTGACGGAAGCTTGCACACATATACTGTAAACGGTTAGGAGGAATAGTGGGGCGCGTCTTCGTGGATTGCACTATCTGTATCTGGCATTTGTAAGTTGTCCAACTGAGCGCAGGTGAAGAGCAGGGTTGCAACTTGCAGCCCTCGATCTATTCTGATCATGAACGTATACAATAACGTTACGAAGTATACATATTCATGATTCTGATTAATTTATTGACATTATGGCATATGCTTAAAATATTATCGAATATTTCTAACAAAATTAAACAATAAGACACAGCGAACACACAAAGAGAGAGAGAGAGACGTCAAACGTATTGAATATCTATAATAAATCTATAATAATGATAAGTACCTGGGTGACCGAGCTTTGCTCGGTTTAAATACTAAGTATACTTAGATACAGATAAAAGGCCCAGTAATAATACATATCATAAAAGGCGTACCTTCCTAACACCCAAACCTAACGCTATTTATTTATTTGTATTTTATCCAAGCCTTTTGTTGTAATCATATCAATCGACAAGTTTAATGCAAATTTACTTATATTTTCCCAAATTATATTGTCCCAAGCAGCCAAGCACGTTCTAAGAGTCCCAAACCCGAAACTTGGTCTTTGACATTCGAGCAGAGATCCGCCTCACGGTTTGCCAAAGAGCGATGGAACGCAGCGTCAGAGGTCTGAAACTGACCGACCCTATCAGGCACACAGGGTAGCGATTCTGAAACCATTCGGTTGCATCCGACACGGAATCTCATCTCTCGGTCTTTGTCTTATCTGTTTAGCATGACAAAGACCGAGAGATGAGATTCCGTGCCGGATGCAACCGAATGGTTTCAGAATCGCTACCCAGAACTGAGTTTCGAGACCAAAATCATAGATGTGACTCAGAAGGCTGCTACGCTAAAATGGTACTGAGCAGGACTCGTCTGTCATATGCATCGAGCAATTCGCTCTTCCGCGCAAGCACGAAAGATCGAGTTGCTCGCTGGTCATATGCCAGGCCAGCTATGTGCAAAGACTACCATCAGTCCCGGATGGAAAACGGGTAGCGATTCTAAATGCGATTCCGAATAGTTCGGAATCGGAATGACAATCCCTGTCTCTGTCATGCTAAACCGAAAAGACAAAGACCGAGAGATGAGATTCCGTGTTGGATGCACCCGAATGGATTTAGAATCGCTACCCAGGTCCGCCCAGAAAGAGGTGGAAAGATGAACTTAACGCTCACAACAAGGATTGGCCCACAATAGCTCTCGATAGATACCATTGTAGGGAGAAAAGAGAGACCTTTGCTTAAAGTTGCGACAATATATCAAAAAAAAATCAAAATCTTTTTATTTCAGATATCTTAGATCCATTTACATATTATTACAAAAATAAATAATATAGCCTATTATAATAAAAATAATAATACAAATTAGTTGTACACCACAGATTAGGTATTGCACACGTTCTTATAATTTTGGTGAGGTGGTGTAGCTGGCGCTATTTTGATTGCAAAGTAGACCACAACGCCGCAAGCCCATAGGTGATGGATTATTAAGTACCTAAGCTGTGTGGAGCGAAGACACGCAGCAGACCTACGATCTACGGTGCGGATCATTCCACCAAAGATGTGCAAAACAGTAGTAGCACAGTGCAGAATGGACAGTGAACCTGTGTGACGATAGTATTCCAAGTAGAGAAGCAGAGTGTTTCGTAGTTCCCTATAGCCACAAACCTAATCTATATGAGGTGTAAAGCTTTGCTTTGCTGCTTCGTACAAGTCGATCTGAGGATATCAAACATGATCTTTGTTTATGATACCTATATTTACTAAGAATTGGCATTATTGTACATTCCCTTTCCAACTTAATTAAGTACAAAAACACCGAACTGTTTTTAAAACAAATTTATTTAAAAAAAAATGTTAATTTCAAATCACAAATACTGACAAAATGTATGACAATCTTGAAAACAAACTATTTGTAGGAAAAACGCGAATTACTGAATCCTGAAAATATAATTTAAGCACTTCACAACGATAACATACCTACGATATGTTTTGAAATTAAAACTACTTGCATGGATCAGGAGGACAAGTATTTCCGCTACCACTTCCTCCAGAAGCCGTATTCCCCAGACAAGTCTCCATTAGAAGACCACAAACTAGATATGGGTCGCAATCTCCGCCCGGCCTTCTGTCTTCCATGAAACCTTTACCTTTTTCCTTAATGTGTCTTTGAAGCCGAATTGATGCCTTTCTATTCGCTATTCCCCAAGAGAACTTTTCGAATGGAGCAGTTTCAAACTTCCCAGATAGTCTCATCCTGTTTGTCGTTTCATCATTCCCATAAACTTTCATATGTTTCATATGATTTTTCTCGAGGCTTTTAATACATTCTAATATAAATTTATAACCACCGTCTGAACGCATCCTTCTCGTGCTAAAGTTATGATGCATTCCAACGCCGGGATGCAGCATTCCTAAGGGTTTAGGATGGTAGGTAATATCTACACCGTAATCTTCGGCTATACGGGACATTATGTATCTGGAAATCCACATGTCGTCGGGAGCTTTCATACCAACCGCAGTTCCAATCTGCCATTCCCAGCATGCAAACATCACCTCTGCATTAGTGCCTTCAAAGGCTAAGCCAGCGTATAGACAAGCCCTCGCGTGTGCTTCACAAATGTCTCTGCCAGAAATATATTTGGCTCCAACTCCACAATAGGAATACTGATATTGAACTGCAGGGAACCCACCACCTTTAGGCCATCCCAAGCCCCACCCATCAACATCGAGCATAGTATATTCTTGTTCCAACCCAAACCAAGGTTCTTCAGCTTGATGAGTTGTTGCCAAGGTATTACAAAAGTTTCGATGATTAGTTGGTGCAGGTTTATTCGCATCCCCTAGATATACTTCACATAGAACAAGTACGTGAGGGGAAGCTCGAAAAGGATCAGTATATATAGCCGCTGGTTTAAGAATTGTATCAGAACTACCTGTTCTGGCTTGTCCAGTAGAGCTTCCATCAAAAGCCCATGCAGGTGTAGATTCAGCATTGCAGGGAGGAGACGGGAGTATTCTATCTTTGCTTCTCATATTTATCCCAGAACCATCAATCCACACGTAAGTTGCTAATACCTTGTTACTTGGTATCGGCAATCTAAGATATCTATCGAACACTTTTTTATTCATGATGTGGTTTATGGAGTGCTTCAGCATATTGCGTTTAGGTGCTACTAAAACATTACCAATTTTTTTAGCACGGAGCAAAGGCCTCAATCTCATAAATACAGTCATTTTCACAAAGAATTTACAAAAAATATATTTTATTACTCAATCAATTTTAAAATACAACAGCAAATGTTTCCATATAATTTGACAGATATTTTTTTGACAAATTCAGATGTTTTAAAGAATGATTTACGTTCTTTTATCAAATCACACCAAGAAGTTTGCAAAACTATAAGTTATTTTTGCTCGAAATCCAAAGAGTAAACGAGTGTAAACGATGAAAATATCGTCTATTTATCACGAAGAGAGAATTTTACTTCTTGTTTTCGGTACATGTTTCACCAAGTAGTGCACACACTCTGTATGGATCACAATCTCCTGCGGGTCTGCGGTCTTCTAAAAATCCTTTCTTTTCAACAGCCACGTTCCTTTGAAGTCTTATGGAAGCTCCTCGGTCGGCGATTCCCCATCTACAAGAATCAAATGACGCAGTTTCAAATTTACCAGTCAACCTTTTTTTATTCTCTTCGCCTGCTCCCAATCCATAATTTTTCATATATTTCTCATGCCGATCACATAAAATTTTACAAACTCTTTCAATTTCTGAAAACCCGCCATCGACACGCATCTTTTCCACGCTGAAATTATGATGGCATCCAATACCAGGCTGATGTGGCCCCATAGGTTTAGGGTGATAGCTTATCACTACACCAAAATGTTCTGATATTCGACTAAGTAGGTATCTACCCATCCACAGATCATCGGCAGCTTTAATACCTAGAGATGTCCCAACTTGATATTCCCACGATGCTTTCATTACTTCCGCATTAGACCCTCCGTAATCCATACCAGCATAAATGCATGATCGAGCATGACTCTCTACTATTTCTCTTCCTGCGACGTGTTCGCCAACACCACAATAAGAGAAATTGGCTTCTGCTGACACAGGAAAACCTCGCGACTTGGGCCAACCCAATGGCCACAGATCGGAGTCAAACATAGTGTATTCTTGTTCTATACCGAACCAAGGTTTTTGATCTGATATCTTACTCAAAATGTTTGCACATTGAGCTCGGTGATTTGACTTCGTCGGAGTTCCATCGCTATGATACGTTTCACAAAGTACGATGACATGTGGACTTTTACGAAATGGATCATTGTACACAGCTGCTGGTATCAGAAGAGTATCAGAGTCGTTAGTTTTAGCTTGTCCCGTTGAACTCCCATCGAAGGACCAGTTTGGTACTTTATCCAAGTCGCAAGGAACTTCTTCTAAAATCCGGTCTTTTGATCTCATAACAATCCCACTACCGTCGATCCAAACATAGGTAGCCAGTATTTTATCTTTTGGCAAAGTTAAACTTAAATAATGGTGAAAGTATGAATCTATGGGTACTCTCCTTTTTGATATACCTGTAGTAAAGTTATCTAAATGGACATTAACGTTGCGCTTTTGTTGGCACAATATATCCGAAAAATTTGTTTTTATTAACTTACTGCATAGCTGTTTAGCGGCTAGCATTTTATTTAATCACTATGATGTTTTCCAGTAAAATTATTATCAAAGAACTTTACACCTATGTGAAAAATTGATGTATCTAGATGGTTAAGGAGGCAAACTGGCGAAAAGAGATAAGTACCGTTCGGATGATCATTTCAGCAACTCGTACATATACTTAACTAGCTTTTACCCGCGACTTCGTCCGCGTAAAATAAACATTAAGGTAACTGAGACCTAGAGACTAAATTACACAAAGTGTGTAAACAAGTCAGGTTTGTACCTATGTTTGTATTTCTCTATCTGTGTTTGTAGATTTTTGTGTGTGAATGTAACGTGTTAGTGTGAAAGAGAAGCATAGATGCGATACAAGTTGAAGTATGAAAGAGTAAGAGAAAATTGATTTATGATTAACATTTTAAGGACTCAAAATTATTCTAAACATATTTTGTAACAAATATTATGATGACATGGTGCTGATCTGATAACTGCTGCTGGTGCTGGTGCTGCTGCGCAGCTGGAAGGTGGGCATAGTAACTCAGTTATTAATTGACATAATGCCATCGAGTTTGGGCTCGTTTTATTAGTTTTCATGAGTACTTTGCCGCTAGAGGGCGATGAGTCTTACCAAAACGAATAAAATGAGCTCAAACTCGATGGTGTTATGTCTTTTAATTTCTGAGTTCCTATGGCCATCTTCCAGGTTCATCATCAGACCCTGGTCACCATTTAGCAACAAAGTACTCATCAAGACAAGTAAAACGAGCCCAAACTCGACGGGGCTATGTCAATTAATAACTGAGCTCCTATGATGGCCAGCTTCCAGCTTCACATCAGATCAGCACCATGTCATCATGGTCTAAGATCCCGCTATACAACGACCTTCACCGAGATGTTTATTTGATGAAACGTATTTTATATGTAATTTAATATGTCAATAAATATATTGCATATGGGTTGCCTAAAAAATTTTAGTCCAGAGTATGATTAATTAATATATGTTTTTTTGACGTGATAACGTCTTATAATTCGATGAAGCCGGCTGCACGCCCGCAAAACATGACGTCATGTAACGTTACCGCCATAGATTAGATAATATTTACCGCCGTTACCTCGCCTTATTACTTTTCGCACCATCTAGTGAGTGAAATGTGTATTACGTTCAAGAAGTCTGTCCATGTTTTAGAAAAGCGACGATATGAAGTTAAGAACTTGTGCTAGTACAATGATGTACCCAGAGATGGCGCTTTGAACAGCTTTTCAAAAAGCTTCAGAATGTTTTACCTAGATGGCGCTTAACACAAATACTAGACGTTGTCACGTTCAACTATCGTCAGTAAACCGACTTTACAGACAACCATTTTTTGACGTGATAACGTCTTATAATTCGATGAAGCCGGCTGCCCGCCCGCAAAACATGACGTCATGTAACGTTACGCCGTTACCGTTAGTTCGTCGTCCGTGCCATGCGGACGAAGCTGAGCGCTGAGGGCACCACCCGCCGAGTCGAGCGGTATCACTACTCACGCTATCAGCGTACTGATTTCTTAAGACGTTGTCACGTTCAACTATCGCCAGTAAACCGACTTTACAGACAACCATTTTTTTTTATTATATCGTAAACGGTACATGTCACAGAAAAGTGTGCATGCCACAAAAGATGCAAAATTGTATTTTCTACAATAACGACCTCAATAATGTTTGCCCTAATGTTTAGATATTGGCTAAGGTTGCAGCATTATTTTACTTTAAAAAATTAGGCAACCGGACTTCCGGACTGATTTTTCGCTGGCAACCACCGTGTTCATGATAAAATAATCTTTCATTTTATTTAATTTCAATTCAATGACCAGACCGTTGCAAAATGCAGTATCGATATAATTTTTTTTCATTTATTAATTAATCGTACTCTTGACTAAAATTTGTTAGGCAACCCTTATGCAATATATTTATTGATTCAAATAAACATCTCGGTGAAGGTCGTTGTATAGCGGGATCTCCTACTATCATAATACATATTATTATGTTAAAAAATATGTTTTTAATAATTTTGAGTTCTTAAAATGTTAATCATAAATGAATAATAAAATATTTTAATAAGCATTTTTATTCGCGACAACCCTGCCCGTGTATAGACATTAACTAGCAACAAAGTACTCGTCAAGACTCAAGACGACTAAAATGAGTCCAAACTCGATGGGGTTATGCCGTTGAGTCCCTATGGCTATCTTCCAGCTTCATCAGCAGACCTTTGTCATCATCTAGCGAAAAAGTACTAATCAAGACGAATAAAACGAACCCAAACTCGCTGGGGTTATGTTGTTCAATTTCTGAGTTCCTATGGGCACCTTCCAGTTTGATCATCAGATCAGCACCATGTTATCATAATAGTACATGGTCACCTGATTTACACAAGTATTCAATTTTTCCGATCAATCAGTACTCGGGAAATATAACAAGTTTAATTTGCATGACTTATTGACAAACATCGGATGTGAAATTATATTATAAAAATTGTAACGAGAACATACTGTTGATAAGATCAAAATGTATTACCATTATATATGTGTCAGCTTAAATCAAATTAAAACATATGAAAGACGTCAGGCCTGAGCCGCGCTCCCGAAATACTAACAATGTAATGTATGCTACATCGGGAGCGCGCTTCCCACGTCTCACGGGAGAGATAACCAGCTTTCACTGTCGTGTCGCTGTGTTTACTTTTTGTAGTGAAAACTTCTTTTGGCGCTTCTAGACAATTTTTTCTGTCACGCTCGGATATGATAAGAAATCTTCGGGTAAACTCGGGACCATAGCCATTGGCTATCTAGAAATGCGTCATCCAATGGGAAATGATAAAAGGGCGTAGCCTCGCCATCATGGCATGGCCATCTAGAAATGCGTCAGCCAATGCGAAATGCTGACGCATTTCTAGATGGTCATGCCATGATGACCAGGCCACACACTCCGGTTACACCCGTGTAGTTTCCAAAGTAAGCGATCAAATTCTGACCATCTAGAAATACGTGAGCCAATGAATGCTGACGCATTTCTAGATGGCCATGCCATGATGGAGAGGCCACGCCCTCCGGTTACACCCGTGTAGTTTTCAAGGTAAGCTATCAAATTCTGAGTTATAAGTTTTCACTTCTATCGGCAGTTCCTATGACTGCCAATTTTTTTTCAATTTATATTTAATTACCTATATTTTTTTAAGTTTCAACAATTATTATTCAATATTTTTTGGTAAGTTCTTTTTAGGGTTCCGAACACAATGGGTAAAAACGGAACTCTATTACTGAGACTTGGCTGTCCGCCCGTTCGTCTATCCGTCTGTCACTAGGCTGTATCTAGAGAACGGTGATAGCTAGACAGTTGAAATTTTCACAGATAATGTATTTCTATTGCCGCTCTAACAAAAAATACTAAAAAAAATATGTAAGGGTAAGGGCTCCCATACAACAAACTTGATTTTTTACCGTTTCTTGCTCGATTAGTCCGTCCCAAGCAAACAAGATGGCACCACCAGTAAAAATAAAACGCGATATAGAATTCGTCGTCGGAATCATGAGGCAAAAATCAACATTTATAAATAACTTTTTGGATGAAAGTCTGTTTGCGGAAATTGCGATGTTTGCGGAATTCCGAATAAAGCCAAATAGGTTTTCGGCGTTTATTTGTTAATGGTACGGAACCCTTTGTGCAGGAGTCTCACTCGCACTTGACCGGTTTTATTTAGTTTTCACTTCTGCCATAACTTTCTGTCTTAAGGTGGGAACGCACTGGGCGACGCGACGCGACGCGACGCGCCGCGGCCAAATCGTCACAGATCACAATATAGACTCCGCGCCACCACTCGTGACCGTTGGCGAAAGGAGCCACTTTCGTATTCCACAATGACAGATGAAACCTATGATATTATAAAGTTCTTAGTTCAATAATTTCGCCAAAGTACTTCAGTGATGGCACGGAGTCTACTACTAGCACAGATAAGTAAATCTTGAAGCTGCCGTCATTTTCGAGATATTATTAAATGTCAGTGTCAGTGAATCAGTGACAAACATTACTGTTACGAACTGTGTTGCCAAACGATACGAGTTAATACGATTTAAATCGTATTTATAAGATCTTTTTGGCTCATGTACGATGTACGATTGCAAAGTCGAAATCGTACGCAAAATATACGATCTTTTGAATGGAATTTTACGAAATTAACAATCACCATAAATTATTTTTTGTAGTGAAAACTTCTTCAGGCGCGCCTCGACAAGTTTTTCGTGGGGGGGGGGGGGGGGGGGGGGGTAAATTGATTTCTAACGTTACGCCTCGGGTATGATAAGAAATCTTCGGGTAAACTCGAGACCTTGGCGATTGGGCATCTAGAAATGCGTCAGCCAATGGGAAATGCTGACGCATTTCTAGACGCAATGCCAAGATGGTGAGGCAACGCCCTCCAGTTACATCCATGTAGTTTCCAAGGTAAGCTATCAAATTCTGAGTTATAAGTTTTCACTTCTATCGGCAGTTCCTATGACTGCCATTTTTTTTGTGTGAAAAGTAAAACAAGATGGTCGAACAACAAAAGAGTTAATCGAACTGAACTTCTTAAATGTAGATTGCTTTATGAATACATACCGGAATATCTCTACGTAGTTCCTTTATAACTATATATTTATAATGTTAACACAGTCGATATATAGTTAAATTGTGGTATTATCTTGTCAATTTGGCTATGCAACCAGTTGAAGTTGTTGAAGTGAAAACTTCTTTAGGCGCGCTATGGACAGAATTTTCGTGGGCTGTGAAATGGATTTATGATCACGTGATCATCACGCTCGGATATGATAAGAAATTTCGGGTAAGCTCGGGATGCTAGAGCGAGAGATAATTGTTAGAGGAGGACATGGGACAATAAATACTCTCTTTCTCTCGCTGCTCGCTACCGGTTACCAGTGTTGACACTTTAGCTACTTTGTCGCTGAAACTGGGGAATTTTTAAAACCTTTTAGCGGATTTAGACGACGTGTTACCGACAAAGGGGAATATACTAGTGTAGTGTAGAAGGTTGGAGAAGGAAAAAGCTTATGTATTCTTCCAGACTGTTATTCCCTTAATAATTCAATCAAAACCGGCGACTTTGTTTCATAACTATTTGGCGACAAGCTCAAAATCATAGTGGCAACACTGACGGCTACCAACTCCAAAATACTTTTCTTTGGACGGGAAAACACGGCGGGTGCTTTATAATTTTCATTTTTCACAATCAAATTAATTAGTTTTGCTGTGTAAATATTTCGTTTCTTACGTGTAAATATTTAGTTTTGTATATAGTCAATAGTATAAATAAATATGAGCGTCGCTAGACAGACAAGAAAAAGAAAACTATTGAAGCCAAATCCAAGTGAAAATGTTTCTTACAAACTATTTAGAAAACCCCTTTATAAGAGAAAGAGACTATTCCCAGAAAATCGTAGTGGAGAATGTGTAGTGTATGTGGAATCGACGGAACAGGAGAAAGTCGGTAACAAAAATCCTATTACACTCACCAACCTTTTTGCGGACAATGTTAGGGGCATCATAGGGGTGCACCGTATGAATGCATACAAAGTTGGAGTAACTTTTAAAAAGCCGGCCCCGGCCAACAACTTTTTGAACATGGACACTTTTTTACTAACCATAAATGTGTATACAATCTGGGTATACAAATAAGTACTGCCTGAGTAACCTTAGGTAGTATTTATTTCGCGCGGACTAAGTCGCGGGTAACAGCTACTTTGTATATAAATAAAATTTAAATCACTGTGTTCCGTTTCGAAGGTCACAAAATGTCAAAGCCCACTTGCGCAGTTTTGTAATTTTTTTTATATGGCAGCATAGAATGAATGAGTGAACGTAAAATTACTTATCTGTGACTATTTGGCCGCGGCGCGTCGCGTCGCGTCGCGTCGCCCAGTGCGGGCGCACCTTTAAGCACAACATTTTTATATACTAGGTTACAACCACAGACTAAAAAGAGATTGGTTTCAACCAGGTCATAGAATAGATAATACATGACCAGGTGACAACCGTCAACCATATTTAAAGTGAAAACTTCCATTGTGTGGCTCACACAAAGGAAGTTTTCACTTTTTTGAAGTTGGCCATCTAGAAATGCGTCAGCGAATGGGAAATGCTGAAAGGGCGTGGCCTGGCCATCATGGCATGGTCATCTAGAAATGCGTGAGCCAATGGGAAATGCTGACTCATTTCTAGATTGCCATGCCATGATAGGTCAGGCCACGCCCTCCGGTTACACCCGTGTAGTTTCCAAAGTAAGCTATAAAATTCTGTGTTATAAATTTTCACTTCTATCGGCAGTTCCTATGACTGCCATTTTTTTTCGTAGGGTTTGAAGGAGGCTTTTCGACACGTTCGGAAGGGAAAGATTCCAGAAGATTCGAGAATTCAAGTGCACTGTTTTTGTAGTGGTAGGACTCTTAGCACAGTCCACCTGAGGAAGTACCACACCTTTGCCAGTTATTCTACCGCCAAGCAGTAATGTGCAAACATTACAGTGTTCCGGTTTGAAGGGCAATGTTTCCAGATAAATTACAGGGCTTCGAGATACAACATCTTAGATCTCTGGGTGACGAGCGCAGTGCAAGGTAATGATTTGGACTCTTCATGTTCCAATAGCTGCATGTCACTGTGCTGTTATGTGGCAGGCATGTTGCTTACCATCAGGCACATGACGTGCTCGTCTCGTCATTCTTTATTTATAAAAAAAAAACTCGGGACCGTCCAGTGTGCACTAGCAAGAAAGACCAACCGAAAATAATAGCAACATGTCAAGTAAAACAAAATTTACTAGGAACGCCACGCGATTTTACCTGCGTAGTTGCCGTTCCCGTTGTTTTCCCGCGGTGAGGAATAGCCTAAGCACTTGCAAAATGTTATCGTCTACAAGTAAGTGTTTATAATGTTTATTGCATGTATGTACGACTGTACGTGCAAATGTTATCATACATAATTACTTCCGGTTAGCGAGTATGGCTGCTTTTGTAAATAATTTTCACTGGCAAGTTTATCACTTACGTTTGGATGTCATTTAAGAATGGACTGTATAAGTCAGTGTCTTAAAGTGTCAACGTGATTAATCGAATCTTTTCGTTCCGAATTACAACAGCTGCACTAAAAACAATAATTTCATTAGATGTCATTTTATTCTATTATGCGTTATGTCTAACATGGTCTAACGCAAAATATGAGTATACGTATGCTAATGCTAAGTACATAAGTATCTTGCTCTTCTTGTAGGCATCGCAAAAACAAATGTAAATATTGAATAAATAATAATTAATTAATAAATATTGGTGGACAATTCACACACAACACCATCTGACCCCAAACTAAGCAAAGCTTGTGTGATGGCGGCCAAATAGCTGATATAATACTTATATAGTTTTAAATACATACTTATTATACATAGAAACACCCAGACAGTGCAAACATTTGAATTCATCACACAAATATTTGCACTGGGTGGGAATCGAACCCACGACCCTCGGCTTCGCAGGTAAAGCTACTACCAACTAAGCCACGAGGCCAGTCAATGTATATAATTTAAATGGATTTATCACTTTGATGACGTTATTTAATAAGCATGTAAATTTTTATATTCGATAAGAATTTGAGAAAGTTACTCAGAGTTTGAGAAAGATCACAACTTTCTGTATCAACAATTTTTTAGCTTGTTTTTCATTTGATTTCGGTGTTTAAATAAGTGTCTGGTAAATTTTGATTAACGTAAAATATTTTGATCCTCTTATCTCTTACAACTGTTCATAATTTTGGCGCAGGTTGGTACTATAAGTATGCAGATTTGTTTCGTTTGAGGTTTTTATTGGGTGTTGTAATGTACTAATGTATTAAATGACCTTTTCTTATTGAAGTGAAAACTTCTTTTGGCGCGCCTAAACAGATTTTTCATGGGCTGTGAATTGAATTTTAGCGTCACGCTCGGGTATGATAAGAAATCTTCGGGTAAACTCAGGACCATAGCCATTGGCCATCTATAAGTGCGTTAGCCATGGGAAATGCTAAAAGGGCGTGGCCTGCCCATCACGGCATGGCCATCTAGAAATGCGTCAGCCAATGCGAAATGCTGACGCATTTCTAGATGGTCATGCCATGATGACCAGGCCACACCCTCCGGTTACACCCGTGTAGTTTCCAAAGTAAGCTATCAAATACTAAGTTATAAGTTATAAGTTTTCACTTCTATTGGCAGTACCTATGACTGCCGTTTTTCTCTGTTGTCCCACTGCTGGGCAAAGGTCTCCCCCAATTCCTTCCACTTAATTCGGTCCTGTGCTTCCATCGTTCAATCTCTCTTAAACGCTCCGAGCTCGTCTTTCCCTCCTTCCATCGCGTTGGCTGACGGCCTTGGGGTCGACTAGCCGATGGCGTCCACTCTATAGAAACTTTGGCCCATCGATCAGGGTGTATCCTGCTTATATGACCCGCCCATTCCCATTTAAGCTTGGCAAACTTAATTCCTACATCTGTTCCACCTGTAATGGAATGCAGTATGGTGGTACGAACGCGGTCTTGTCTTTTAATCCCCAAAAATACTGCGTTCCATAGCTCGTTGACAGAACGCGAGGCGGTATTTTTGTGCTTTAGTGCGCTACCAAGGTTGTGCGCCGTAGGTTAGGATGGGCAAGATACATGTGTCGAGCGGTTTACGCTTGAGGGAGATCGGACGTTTTCCCGTAATTAGCTCTGCCATGGACCAGTAGCTCTTCCAGGCTTTGTCTATTCGACGACTGATCTCATTGTCTTGCCTGTTATCGAAAAAGACTATTTGGCCCAAGTACGACCATAGAAACTTTTAAAATATATAAACATATAAGAATGTTGGAATTTAAAATTATATAAACCAGGGGTTCAACAACAACATCAACAGCCCAATAAACGTTCCCACTGCTGGGACTCGGGGCCTTCTCTCGCAAGGAGAGAGTTAAGGCCATTATCCACCACGCTGGCCAAGTGCGGGTTGGCACAGGGGTTACTTTACAACAGGGGTTACTTTACGTTAAAGCTTTTCTGATGGTGAATGTTTAGAATATGGATACAATTAATTTTTTTGTTATATATAGTTATAGTTGACAAATATTTGATTTCAGTGCTATTATCACATATTATTTGTACGGCGGCGACATAGCAATTGTATGACAAAACCCTTTATAAACAAGGACAAGGTGGTATTAGATCATGTAAATCAGTCGCACACTCTCCGAAGTGTATCCGATAAAAAACCGATAGACTAGCAATTTTACGGCGATGTTCAAGACTCCATAAAGCAATGGGGCGTTTTCAAGATGCAAAAAGACCTGTCAAAGATAGTTCCCAATTTCACTAGGGACCAATGATTCACTAGGTGGCACCAATGTTTTGTTTTGTTAGATTAATTTAACAAAAACCAACAGTGGTCCCACACTTGGCAAAATTTAGAACTATCTTTGACAAGTCAATTAGCATCTGGAAAACGCCTCATACCGTAGGTATTTTTTTACGACTTGGGCATGTTTTTGTAAGTTGTAAGTCCTATTGCGTACTTATGAGTAGTAGGTATATTTAAAAGGTGTCAAATATAGGTTTTAGAACATGTATTAACTTTTAATGTTATCTCCACATCTATAAACTTTTATGTTATCTCTAGTCCAATTTTATTAAATTGCTTTAATGCTGTATTCAGCGAGATTAACAATATGATACGTTTTCAGATCTTAGCCTTTCGACTTCATTAGTTATACCTAGTTATTGTGACTCCATTTTGAATTTTTCGTAACAGAGTGATTTGAGTTTGTTTGATTGGTATAAACCGGACTGAACCGACTGAACGTCTGTGGTATTTACTGTCTGGTCTGTGGCTTTTTCATAAACTGTGGTATTTATAAGTGTTCTGTGAATCTGCGTAATCTGTTTATCTGTGTTGTGTGTTTGTTATTATTTGTTGTTGAATGTTGAATCTTGTGATCTTGGTTTAATCCAAATGAAATTGAATCTAATAAAGTAATAAAGCACAAACATAGTTTGAATGGGGCCTGAAACTAGTCAACCCACTTATTATATTTTTATACAGTATAGTAAATAGTAAAGTTTTTGTATATCGGACAGAAATGGAAACGTAAGTAACCTGAACATAATTATAAAATTGTATTTTAAAATGTCGATCAAATGCACGCCAGTAGTAAACATTTGAAATAGCATGTGCACTCATTTGAAAACTTATATTTTATATTTGTATGCCCATTGTCACACACATTCCATAAAATCTAGTCGATAAGTACTCTGGCACCATCACATCTTCTAGAGACACAGTAGGGCCGGTTCAGCGGCTAGTTCAGTGTCTCCAACGGCGGAAATATGCAACCCTCGGGAGTGGTTTCATATATGAACGAAGTTAGGGTTGAGACATTGTTGAAACATGTAACAAAATTATAGGTAATGGTCTGTTAAAATGATATTGTCTTTCGCTATCCATTTGTCAAGTTTGTTCTTGAAAGAGTTCAACGATTTTGCCGAAATAACATCCTCAGGCAACCTGTTCCAGTTGTTAACCACTTTGTTGCTGAGGATGTGATGTGCAGTGTTTGTCAGTGATGGTACATGGGACAACTGGGACTTACGCCAACTGTTTCTCTTATGCTACTTCAATCTGTATAGATTCCTATGTGAGGGAGGTTATAAAATTCATTCATATTTTAAATGTTTTGATCAAGTCTCCTCGCAACCGTCTCTCTTCCAATGTGGTGAGGTGCAGGGCTTTTAAGCTGGCTGTGTAAGATTTACGTCGAAGGTCATATGGAAATTTAGCATGGCAATGCTGCTAGCATGCTGGGCACGCTTCCAACAGGCTTGCACATCTTGATTATCTGTAGACCTTCATGGGTCGATTGATAATTCAGAAATGCTTAGTGTATGTAATTAGTTTGGTATGTAGCGTAGCATAATTGTCATTGTATTTTAGTTTTGTTAACAAACCACTTATTTTAAAATATTGCTGCATGCTTGATAAATTACATGTGATTTTTCAAGTAATTTTGATGCAAGTTTGCGTTTTGATGCAAATCCCAACATATTTAATTACGAAAAGCAGCCGACTTTATGTTTCCATTACAGTGAGGGCCTTCTCTAACAAAGAAAGAGTAAATGCCGTAATCTACTACACTGGCCAAGTGCAAGATTACACATGTTCTTGAAATATGTCTCTCTTAGAACAAGCTGGTTTCATCACAATGTTTATCCATAACTGCCAGTGGTAATATAAATATATGACAAACTTGTATGCACTTGGAAAAACAGTGAGATGTCGGCAGAATTCAAGGCTACGCCCTTCTCTACACTAGGCTACCTGCACAATAGTAAATTTCCATCTAGCTCCCTGCATAGAATTATATGCTTCTCATAACAAACTTGTGCTAAACCTGCATTTTTGTTTTTTTGGATATACAATTTATTGAAAGTTAGATTAAACTTTAAATTGCAATTGGGGATTTATCATTCTGTTTCAGTTTAAATGCAAATGCTGCTTTCCTTTCTAACTATGAGGTCATGCTGATTCTCCAGGAATTGAAAGACAGCACAAATAAAAAGAACAAGCGAGAAGGATCTTTAGCTACTGTCACATATGAGGTAACAGTCAAATTAATTTGGTGACCTAGTAGCAGCAACATCTGATTTGAGTAGCAAAGTGTTTGGTTCAAATCCCAGCTTCACCTTTTTTTTTTATAAGTAATGTTTGGATTACACTCTCCACCTCTTGTCTGATGTAAGCGACAATGCAGTCTATGATTGAGTGTGCTTACCGAGAAAAAAAAAATCGCGCTCGACTTAAACACACCAAGATTGTAGCCATCGGGAGAATCCCACTACAGCAACGCATTCCAAGCCACAGAGGTTCTTAGGAAAGTGTTGTCAGTACTTCTCGTTGGAATCTTTGTAACGTCTACCGTGAAACCATCTTACTGTTTCGTGCTTCAAGTAATCCGACAGAAAAGTGGCTAAGTTTGTATTAGGTCATGGAGATCAGCTGCAAACTTTCCAAAATACATGTGTTTAAAAAACCGGGGTACCCAAGCTAAGAACTTTGCTGTAATTTTCGAGTTTTCTTGTTAAACTTGGCCTGTTTGACATCTCTCCATATATAAATTTGCTTAAGAGCTAGACTCCAATGTAGAAGGTTGATCATACTCTTTCTCGGTGACTGGGTTCGCTAGTGTGTCCACTGGCTCATGTGCCAGACCATATATATCCCGATATGTAACTCAACATCGGGCTTCATTAGATCATTGAAATGTAGCAAAAAAGTGTCACAAAGCACCGGCTATTGATGCCATAGTTATTTGAGTGACTGCTTTATTAGCTGGAATTACTGTTAACTATACGCCGCTCTCCCTGCCCACTCAAATGGAGTGGGCCTGCAGGGGAAGAGGAGTGCTGGTGTGGCGGTGTGCCGCACTTCCTATCCACTTAATGTTTCGTGCTACAAGTAATCTGATATAAAAGTGGCCAAGTTTGTATAATTATGCTTGGTTGCACACATTCCAAAATTAATAAAATTTGACACTTTCAAAGGGCTTGAGGTATAATATCTTAGATATCTGGGTGACGAGCGCAGTGCAGTGCTAGGTTATGATTTGGACTCTTCGTGAAAAACTAAATAATCATTTGTGTATTTCCAGACCGTGCACTATTTACAAGAAACTGACTGCAAGCTTCAGAGCCCGGAATTAATACAGAAGTTTCTAGAAGCCATGAAACAATTCAAACTCACGAAAATGGAGAAATTTATGATGATCAACAACCCTCCTAGAACTGAGCTGGAGATTCAGTTGGTAAGGAATAATCTTACTTGAAAATCTATTTATTGAGATTAGTGGAGCTTGAGATACAGTTAGTAAGGAATATAATCTAATTTAATAATATAAGGAATGTAGTGGTAGGACTCTTAGCAGAGTCCACTTGTTCTTGAGTACCACACCTTTGCCGGTTTGTTCCCAGTTGTCCCCGCCCTGTCGTCCCCACCGGGGACGATTGGTACTATTTATTTCCCACTCGTTCCGCTATTGACCGAGAGTCAAAAAGCAAAATGATCACAACATTATAGTTAAAAATAATTAAAAAGGCCTAAGTTCTAATACTTTATTGTGGTGTATTATAAACATTCATCGTAATCCCACTAATGTTATAATAGTCAAAGTATGGATGTTATGTTTGGATATTTGGATGTTTGTTGCTCAATCACGCCGTAACGTATGAACGGATCAGGCTGAAATTTGTAATACAGTTAGATTAATCTGGAAGAATAAATTTTCTTTTTTCCTTTTATCCCGGGAAAATAACAGGAACGGGAACTACGCGGGTAAAACTGCGGGGCACTGCTAGTTTCCAATAATTTAAGCAAACATTAAGGAAATACAAACGTAAAAAAATATACGAATTAAAATACGTATTAAATTATAAATCTTTTTTTTTTTTAATAAATATTTGAACCACTATTTATGTAGCCAGGTAGGTACTGATACTGCTCCCTAAGACGAACTTACTATCATCGGTAAATATAATTATGATAGATAAATATTTTTAACTAGCAGTGCCCCGCGGTTTTACCCGCGTAGTTCCCGTTATTTTTTCGGGATAAAAAACCTAGCCTATGTGTTCTTCCAGACTATAATCTAACTGTATTCCGAATTTCAGCCTGATCCGTTCAGACGTTACAACGTGATTGAGTTACATATCCAAACATTGCCATTTATTTATAACGTTAGTAAGAAGTAGGATAGCCCACCAGTATCTGCCCGTGACTCTGTCTGCATAGAATTAATAAAATGGCTATTCCCTAAGGATAGGAAACTATATTTTTGGGAATAAAAAAATGTGCCTGTGAGTTGTTCCAGACTGTAACCTATTTGACTTGCAGGTTTCAGCTTACCTTTTGACCGCCAGAGTCACCTATACTTACTTGACAAGCGCTAGCGAGCCCTGTGCGCCAACGAACGTCTACAGTTGACTATAGTTGTTAGATATCAAATGGTGACAGCTTTTTTTTTTAATTTTGTGGTAATTCTTACGCTTGGCGTACAGGCACAGAATAAAGATTAGTACAAGGTACAGGGCACGGAAATGCAATTTAGTTCAGGCGGTCAAAAGGTTAAACTCTTCAGTTTGTACAATGTGATTAAGCAACAAACGTCTAACCATTCAAACTTTGGCATTTACAATATTATTAGTATTTATATGTGTTACAGATTGTACAGGAAAGTGAAGAGAGATTATCTGAAGAAGATGTACAGAAAATAATAAGTATTGTTAAGGAGTTTCTACCTACATCACTAGAATCGTGATACTAGTGGATATAATTTTAAGCAGTTTGTATATAAATGTGTGATTGTAATGTTTCCTACGAAAATAAAATTCGATTGAATCGGTATGTATACTTACTTTGGTTTTAAGGTGCACCATTTCCCCAACATTTTGCCGTACAATGTAGTGGTAGGACTCTACAGAGTCTGTCCGGAGAAGTACCTACACCTTTTCCAGTTGTTCTACCGCCAAGTAGTTCCAGTTCAAAGGGCAATGCCTCCAGAGAAATTACTGGGCTAAGAGATAAATCAGCTTATCTATACTAATATTATAAAGCTGAAGAGTTTGTTTGTATGTTTGTTTTTTTTTGTTTGAACGCAAGGATCTCGAGAGCTCTACTCGTCCGAATTGAAAGATTGTTTCTTTGTTGGATAGTCAATTTATTGAGGAAGGCTATTTAACATTACGTTACTATCAACAGGAGCGGAGCAGGAATGAATAAAGTGGCCAAGCGCGAGTTGGAGTCGCCCATGAAGGGTTCCGTTGCAGCAAGTAACATAATATACATAGTACACATAGTTCTTGTAGTTCGTTGTAACTTTGATCGAAGTTTCAATAATAATGTATTTATGACGTACTAAAAAAAAGTACTCATCAGATCGAGCTCAAACTAATTTTCGTTGGTAGTTTACATGGTAATGTACATCATATATTTTTTTTAGATTTTTCATTCTCGTACTTTAGAAATTAGAGGGGGGGGGACACACATTTTACCACTTTGGAAGTGTCTCTCGCGCAAATTATTCAGTGTAGAGGAAAATGATTTTAGAAACCTAAACATCATTTTTAAAGACCTATCGATAGACACCCCACACGTGTAGGATTGATGAAAAAAAAATTTTTGAGTTTCTTTTCTCAGTATGGGGGGCAACCCTAATTTTTCATTTTTTTTAATTCTTTTGTTCAAACCCTAATGCGGTTCACAGAATACATCTACTCACCAAGTTTCAACAGTGTAGTTCTCATAGTTTCGGCAAAAAGTGGCTGTGACATACGGACGGACAGACAAACAGACAGACAGACAGACATGACGAATCTATAAGGGTTCCGTTTTTACGTTTTACGGAACCCTAAAAATGTAATAAAAACGGGGAAAAATATTGCTTTTTGAGAGCTTTCGTTGCGTGACAGCATGTGTCAATCTTTTAAACGTTGCGTCATTAGAACCTAAGGAAACAGAATTTGTTTAAAATTTGAATAGGGTACCGGACTGGGTCAAAAGTACACCATCCTAATTAGTCCGTCAGCTAGATCATGGAAAAATATTGGACACGTATTTTTTGTTTTTTCATAATATTAAAAATCGTCAAAGATATGGACCATCAAACTTCGAGAGTGGGGGGTCGCGACGCCACTCGTGAGTAAAACTCGTACTCACAAGTGACGTCACCCGAAACTTCGAAGCGCTGTATCTTCGTAATTTTTTGTTTGGAAAAAATACGTGTACCTACAATATTTTTTGGCAATCTAACTAACGGGCTACTTAGTTTTTTTGAGGATTGTACCCTATTGGTACGACCAATTTTCGATAGATAGCGTAGCAACGCGCGCACGGTACAGGTAGTACATAATATACAGGGTTATCTGCTGCATCCTTTTAAGGGGATGTTAGGTACATTCAATACGTCAACTTTTGTTCTACAGTTTTAAAAAAAAATGTGTTTTTTTTTCTTTTACAAAAAAATAAAAATAATATTTGCACGGTCTAAAAGCATCGAACGCTTGCGCAAAAAATGAAGTGCCGAAGTGAATAAACACTAAAAAGTCGCTAAACAGTACAAAAAAAGGCAACAAACACTATTTTTTTTGGGTTATCTATTGAGTTTTAACGAAAGTTGTAGAACAAAAGTTGTTTGTTTAAATATACAGAACATGCCCTTAAACGGATGCAGGCTGATTACCAATAACCCTGTATTAGGTCCTTACATATGAAGTTGGTGTTGTGCTACTTTGATCTCAAATCGAATCAATTCCTGTAATGAAAAATGGATACTGTACATCTGTACAATATTCGGAAACGCTTATCGCACTGGCTGAACCCTAGCGAACCAGCCAAATCTTGCCCCAAGTGAAAATGGACTAGTAGATATTCCTAACCATCAAAGAGGAGATATTTGAGATCAAAGTAGCCAGCCAGTACCCAGTACGACAACACCATTATGTAAGGACCTAACATCTTATTGGGTGCCGAGCGCATTACAGTTAGCTATATAGTGATTTGAACTCGTCGTGTTCAAATAGCTGCGTGGCACTATGTTGTTATGATCAGGCGTGTTGCTTACCATCAGGCGCAACTCTTGTTCGTCTCTTTTTTGTTTTGATGTTGTAGTTAGTGCTTGAAGTTTAGCAACTGGCATGATGACTGCAAGGGAAGATCCAGCTAGGGGGCATGCGTAGGTACGTTTTAATTCGTGGGTTAATTTTTGTTTTGTCAAATTATTTACAATCGACAAAGATATAGATCATCAAACTACCCGAGTAGAGGGTTGTGACTTGTGACGTCACGTCTTCATAAAAATGCAATAGGTATACAATGAAGTGACGTCACTGGAAACTTCTAAGCATTGTATGTAGGTATTATCGATGGTATGTATGTCATGTTTTGTTTGTGAAACAAGACAAAAATGTGTACCTATACAGTATAATACATATTTTTCTCTTGTTTATTTTTAATTATCTAACTGACAGACTAATTAGTTTTTTTGGTCATCATGCCTATTGTCGAAGAATGCTACAAAAACGTACCTACTTCTTTTCTCATTATTCTTTCCAGGCGAATATTCACTATTAGTTCAGTACTGACAATGAGACAATGATACGATAATGGCAGTGCTCGTGGTGCTCGCAAAACTTACTGAGCCCACTGAAACTATGTACAAAAGTGTGCATCACTAGGTATACATATAAGTCCGATTATTTTTTTTTTACTTTATGACCGATTTTTATACTTGACCGCCATCCACCGCCAAGTAGAGTCAAACCTCTTCGTTCGAGTCTTTGGAACTCGAATCGACCATAAAACGATGTCGTTTTTTCGAGCTAAGAGTCACATAGTCATGGTCAAGTCACAACACCTAGCGACAACAACGCAACAACGAGCGTGCGTTTTTAACCGACTTCCAAAAAGGAGGAGGTTATCAATTCGACCACCTTGTTTTTTTTTTAACAATCAATTAGTGGTCCGCGTAGGTTCTGGACCCAGCTTTCCAAAGTCGTAGTTTGGTCGATAAGCTAGTTTTGATCTGTGTATGAAGCTTTTTAGCTCGTGAAGGCTTTGCGAAAATAACAGTTTTATTGGCATTAAAAATGTAAATACCTAGGTAGGTACTTAAATGAAATGATCCTTCGTTTGTTTAGATACCTAAGTATTAAAGTACTTACCTATCTAAAGAAAATTTTATCATAGGTAAATACCTAGCTGTACGTAGGTAAACATATCATTTTTATTGCCTCTCGTTTATCAGAGATCATTTTTATCCATCGTTCATTTTATATTATCAAAATATGTAACAACAAATTGATAAAACCGAAGTTGGTTGCGCTAGCGCAGAGCAGGCCTTTGGCCTATCATACAAAGATCAAGGCTATTTCAGAAACAAATGAAATTGTTACGGTAACGACGCGACGGGCCGCTCATTTTGAGGTTATGTTTATTTATCATACGTAAGATTCAGTTTATGAAGTTTTAAGATAGTGGACGCTATAGAAGAATACCTATTAATTTTGTGTTGCATTTTGTACGTAGTCAAGGTGAGTTTGATAAATTTTCGAGCAATTATTTTAAATTATGATTGTTGAAGATAATTTTATTTCTTACGATGATTTTTTTGTGATAATGATTGATAATGGTGTCTAATTTAATTGCGATGAATAAATTTCATTACATATAACTAGGGATTTAAAACTTTGAAAATAAATAGTCCAGTTGAGATGTGAAAAAAATAAACAAGTGTTTTGGAAAAGCAATACTTAAGTAAGTAAATACTTAAGTACTTACCTAATTAAGTATTTTGCGAAAAAATTAAACAGTAAGTAAGTAATTTATAAATTTAGTAGATAACTTTACCATAGCAAAATTGTTTACTAAGTACATAGTTTCTAAATATTTCATCCAAATAAACAAGTACCTTTTGACGCCTATGTACAGTTTCGCGCAACACGTCGCTGCAAAAATACCTCTCTTGTTAACTAGGCACTTTTTGGACTGACTAAGTTTTTTTTTTTTTGTCAGCGTTTACGCTATGGCCTCATATTTTGGGGAAATTCAACCGAACCGATGTTACGGCTGGTCTAGTCAGGAGAACGGTGACTGCCGATCCGTACCACTGTCTTTTCGAAGTCATGTGCGTAGGTAATGCCACTAACATAAAACGGTGAAGGAAAACATCGTGAAAAAACCGACATGTATCTAGAATTTTCCAGGTCATGTTTGCGTCATCCATTAGGCCAGCGTGGTGGATTATGGCCTTGACTCTCTCTCTGTGAGAGAAGGCCCCGAGTGCCAGCTGTGGGTGTGGGAACATTTAGTCGGCCGCTTATGCTATGCTATGCCGAAGAAGTAACTACTTACATTGTTGTTTCAAAAAGATGTCTTAGAGCTATATGTATTCAACATGAGTAGTCCTGATACTTTGCGCAAAGTACTTATATATAACAACTTCTTAATCCTCGTTTAAATGTTTGTTGCTTAGTAGCATCGGAACTTATGAACGGATGTGATCGATATTTGGAATGCAGTAAGAATATAGTCTGGAATACTTAGTACTTTTTATCCCGGGAAAGTAACGAACGAGAACTACACGGTTAAAACCGCCGAGCGCTGACAGTTTTTAGTTTTAGTAGGACGAGGATAAAGAGGTAGGTATAGTTGTTAAATATTAGATACTATTGCGGTCTGAAAAGTAATGAATAATGATACTAGCAAAATTAGAGAGCAACGAGGTGAATAAACTAGTTTCTCTGAATCTAGGCAGTGATGTGAATTCTTCACATTCATTAATGCAGAATACTGAATCAGTGTTGTTGCCTGGTTGCTTACCACTAGGCGCGTCTGTCTCTTCACTCTACCATACTCTACTAAAAATTCAGTATTTTGCAGGTAAACAATGTCTCGGCTAGTGCTGCACCGGGCTATAGCCAGCCCACCGGCGCGTGCGTGCATGATGCTCGCCGATATCCTGGACCTCAAGATGGACTACAGAGACGTCAACTTGGTCAAGATGGAGAACAAAACTAAGGAGTTTAAAAAAGTTAGTAAAATAGATACCTAGGTAATGTAAAACGTATACATACGTAACACCACCCACGTACGTACGTTTGTCTTTGGCGTAGGTATCCGTCGACGGCTAGCCCTACTAGGAACAGCTATGAGCGCAAACACGCTTCGCAAAGCCAAGTTTTGTTTTAAATTTCACCTTAAAAACATCATTAACAGATTACAATTCTTATTTTTGTACTGCTAAAGTTGAATCTTAACATTTATGGTTCCTAGGTGTTATTGTATCGTAAGGTTATAGCTATTATTGAAAGTAATTTCTGTATTTTTCAGTTGAACCCTATGGGCACGGTTCCCGTTCTAGAAGATGGTGATTTCGTCCTCTCCGAAAGGTAACGTTTCTATCGCTCCACATGGTTAGTTGAAATAGATTTCTGACTTAATTTAACGGCCTACTTTTGGGCCTTAATCCCGATCACCATAACCAAAAACATAATATACTTATATGTAGGTTCCTACATTGCTAGAACAATACGATAACTAATTCGTACCATTCCATCATGACACACACTGAACCAATAAGGCGAATAGGCATTGTAGATATTTTGCATTAATTAATTGTTACCTACCATAACAGCATCGCAGCACTATTCCGCCAACCATATGACATCGTCGTATGAAGATTTAGACAAAAAAACGAACTATGGAATAAAAATAATATTAAAATGCGGAAAGGTTCTATGGACGTTTAAACGCATTTCTGACCGAGTATAACTTGTGCGTCGGAGGCGGAAGCGGACACGGGGCGAGCACGCACCGGCTCCATTTAGAGGGTCTATCCCTAGGTAGGATGCTGGATGGCCCTCAACGCCCGACGCACCATGCTCCCCAAATAGAGGCGGAGTGCGAGGGTTAAGTGCGAGTTTTAGTCGGTAGAGGCACCATTTTTAGTGCAGTCGACCGCGACATACCCGACGTGCTACCTCACAGAAAAAAGCACCAGTAAGCAGCTAAAACAGTTGTGTCTGTGGTCTTCTCTCTCCTTCATTTCAAGCTAAAATATTGGCGGCCTTATTGCTAGCTTTGTGGAGTCCTAGTCCGGTCTTTATCAGGTATGGTCGCAAACGCAAAAATGGGTGGTCTGAAAGATTGTGAATAAATAAATAAATAGTGGTGGACAGTTCACACACAACACCACCTGACCCTAAACTAAGCAAAGCTTGTTCTATGGCGGCCAGATAGCTGACATAATACTTATATACATAGTTTTAAATACATACTTATTATACATAGAAACACCCAGACACAGTACAAATATTTGAATTCATCACAGAAATATTGGCATTGGGTGGGAATCGATCCCACGACCCTCGGCTTCTCAGGCAGAATTACTGCGTTACTGCCCACTAAGCCATGAGCCCAGTCAATATATTTATCTATATTTCGTATTTCCCCAGCAATGCAATAATGAAGTACCTCTTGGGCAAATACGGGGCTGATAAACAAGAGCGTCTATATCCATCGGAGCTGCGACAGCGGGCGCAGATCGACCAGTGTATGTTCTTCACAGCGGGCGTATTGTTCCCCGCTCTCCGGACGGTCGGGGTGAGATATACATCAAACAAATATACTTCTAGTAAACTATGAACATAACCATGCAAAAGTTACGGCAGGTCTAGTAAGTTACGGCTGGCTGTACGTAAGCCGACGACGATGCGGCCATGTAGGTGGCGCAGTGTCGTGGCACTAGCGCAACTGAGGTGGGCCGCAATGTTGGGGGGTAGCCATCGCGGCTGTGGGGTAGAAGTCGCGGCGGGAGAAGACCGTCGGTATTACGATGCGCCGCTCTCCCTACCCGCCACGACACAGACGGGGTCGTCATCGTTACATGGCGAACGCGGTGGGGCTGCAGGGGAAGAGGAGTATCTAGAATCAAACGACCTACTCAGTGACCGGCAATACGGATTTCGCCAAAACCGGTCCACCAGGGATATTCTAGCCTATGTCACTCACATCTGGAGTGAAGCTATTGAGAAACACGGGGAAGCACTTGCAGTCTCCCTGGATATCTCGAAGTCTTTCGACAGGGTTTGGCATGATGGCCTTATAAGAAAGCTTTCTAGTTATGGTTTGTTTCCTGGGTTTATTGCGTGGATATCGGACTTTTTGAGGGATCGATCCATATGAGTCGTCATTGATGGCTCCTCGTCGGATCAAATGGCTATCAATGCCGGAGTCCCTCAAGGGTCGGTACTCTCTGCAACACTCTTCCTGCTACATATCAACGATCTGTTAAAGCCCGGTATCTTTGGGTACGGAGATGATAGCACCGTTGAAGAGAGTTATATATCTAGCGCAGGAGCCAGTGGGCAGCAAACTCAGGTACTGAGAGAGAGTCTGATCGAGCGTTTGAGCTTGACCCTTGAGGCGGTGTCTAAATGGGGCGATGCCAATCTGGTAAAGTTCAACGAGAGTAAGACGCAGGCGTGTCTGTTCTCCGCTAAAAGGAGTCCATTCCAACTGACTCCAACTTTTATAGGTAACCGTGTCGGTTTCTGACCGTCTTGAGCTTTTGGATCAACTTTGGCTCGTATATCGAGACCAAAGCTAAACTAGCTGCTAAAAAACGAAGTGTCCTCTCAAAGGTGCGGAGGTACTTCAAGTCTGAATAGATGCTTACATTATATCAAGCACAGATTCGCTCTTGTATGGAGTACTGTTCGCACCTTTGGGATGCTTCGGCTAATTATAAGCTGGAGGCTCGAGAATCGATCGAGAAACGTGCCAAAATGCGCATAGGCAATAACACTCTTGTGCGAAAAAGACTTCAAAGTCTTGAACATCACCGTAAAATTGCTAGCCTATCGGTTTTTTATCGGATACACTTCGGAGAGTGTGCGACTGATTTGCACACTGATTTGATGATCTAATACCACCTTATCCTTTTTTCTCGGATGCTCGTGAGTGATCGGAATGCTCGTAGCTCGAAAAAGCATCATCGTTTCATGCTTGCTATTCCAAAGACACGAACGAAGAGATATGACTCTACTTTTGTGATAAGATCGTCTAGGCTGTGGAATACGTTGCCTGAGTGGGTTTTCCCCGACGGTTACAATTTTTGTGTCTTCAAATCGAGAGTGAATCGGTTTTTTTCTAGGTAAACACGCTCCATCCAAGACCGCATCGTCGCTTAACATCAGGCGAGATGGCGGTAAACCTATTAAAGTAAAAAAAATTGGCAGTCATAGGAACTGCCTATAGAAGTGAAAACTTATAACTCAGAATTTGATAGCTTACCTTGGAAACTACACGGGTGTAACCGGAGGGCGTGGCCTCGCCATCATGGCATGGCCATCTAGAAATGCGTCAGCATTTCCCATTGGCTCACGTATTTCTAGATGGCCATGCCATAATGGCGAGGCCGCGCCCTTTCAGCATTTCCCATTGGCTGTCGCATTTCTAGATGCCAAATAGCCAAGGTCCCGAGTTTACCCGAAGATTTTTTATCATACCCGAGCGTGATGCTTGAATTCAATTTACACCCCACGAAAAATCTGTCTACGCGTGCTTAAAGAAGTTTTCACTTCAAAAAAAAAGTTTTGGTATTGCGGTGTGCTGCTCTCCATGTCCTCTGCAGCCGTAAAGTGGTAGGCGACGGGACCACATACCGTCACGGGGGGCCAGGAGTGTCTCGATGTCTGGCACCCACTTACTGGTTGGTCCCCGAGGTGGTCACGAAGTATCCTAAGTTTAGGTGTGCCGGTGACGTGGATATGCCCCAGTGATGGGCCCGGAGACGGGTAAGCCGCGGTGAGTTCGCGGAGTAATGCGAGAACGGTTTCGTGTTCCCGCCGTCAGAGGCAGAGTTGGAACCCCGTGGAGGTTTTAGTCGGTAGGCGCCATATCCATCTATGGTGTCGAGTCTGACATTACCCGGCCGTCTCCCTCATTGACAGTCTCAGAATTTGGAAACTACGGGGGTGCTGCTCGACTAGAATAAATCTTTAAAGTATTGGCGTCTAAATAAGTCTTCATGTACATGTGTAATGGTAACGATGGTGACACACCATGACCATCAAGTTTACCCGAAGATTCCTTTCATTCACGAGCATGGCGCTTGAGCTCATTTCACAGCCCACGAAAAATCTGTAGTATCTATTATGTGGTGCGCAAAAATAAGTTTTCACTCTAAGAACTGTTCAGACTGAAAGTATTTTCACACATTTGATCAAATTTTTGTAACAATACATAAAACAGTACGTGCTATCGTTGGCGTATCGCAATGCACATCCGTCAGACCATATTTCAAAGAGCTTGGCATACTTACGTTACCTGCTATTTTGATCTTCCAGGTGGCTGTGTATGTCAGAAATAATCTAGAATCATACAATACGCGAGGAGAGAGACATTCTCGTAACATGCGTAACGCGGATAAGCTGGATGTTATACCACACTCTCTCACGAGGTCACGGAAGTTAACTCACATTATGGGACCTGAAGTTTATAACACGCTTCCCAAAATAATTATATCTGCCCCAAGTTTCGGCAGCTTCAAAAATAGATTAAAGTGCTGGCTTATCGATCAAACTTTTTATAGTTACACCGAATTTTTATAGAGTGATGGCAAAGTCCTATAAAAATGTATACAAACATTTGACATGGAACATATTATACTCATATAATGCTTGACAGTTTTCTGTACAATAATTATTATAATACAGTAAAGTAGCCATTTTAAACTTTGAAAATGTATACAATTTGTATGCTCTTTCTTTTGTGTTTATGTTTTTATTAATTGACGTGTAAATTGTACATTTATGAATAAAGTACTTTGACTTTGACAATCATATTTATTATTGATATAAGTAAGAGTGTTTGATTAATAAAGTAATTGTATTTTAGGCTGACACATTGTTATCGAACCTGGAAGAGCCGAGCGCCAAGCACAGGGCCGATATAGAGAACTCGTACGCCATCATGGAGGCCTACCTGGCCTCCCGGCCGTACCTCGCGACCGACCACCTCACGCTAGCGGACCTCTCCGCCGGCGCCACCGCTACCGCCATACAGAACATGCATAAACTGAACAAAGACAAGTAAGTCTTACTAGTATTTCAGATTTCGTCTTAAAAGTCTCGAGTCATGAATGAAAAAAGTAATTAGTCCGTTAGTTAGGTCATTAAATATCATTAAAGGTCATATTGTAGGTACACGTATTTTTTCTTTTGTTTCACAAACAAGAAATTACGATGATACAGTGTTTAGAAGTTTCGAATGACGTCATTTCATTGTACGATTTTTATTACGAAGACGTGACGTCACAACTTCCCATTCGGGAAGTTTGATGATCTCGGTGTACCTAATATTTGTCGATTTTTAATTTATGTTGATAAAACAAAAAAATACGAGTCCCATATTTTTCCATAGTCTGCCTGATAGACTAATTACACTAATTAGAATAGTATATACACTATTATACATTACAATACATATTTATAATATATTTACCTACCCATATTTTTTATCAAGTCATCATCTCTTTATTTCGATGACATAGATGTAAACAGGCCATTAAATGTTTTCACTGCTTGCTGCTTGGGTTCGGGGCCTTCTCTCGCAAGGAGAGAGTCAAGGCCATAATCCACCACGCTGGCCCAGTGCGGTTTGCGAGCCCAGATATTTTCCGTTGCCGTTCCAATGCCGCTAACTTAAACTTCGAAGAAACAGTGGTGCTCGTGGGATGCGACCAAGGGGTTCCGGATCGACAGTTGCCGTTCTTCCAACTAGACCAGCCGTGACCTTTGGTGAGACAAGGGTATAATAATTGTCAAAACCTCTTTCTTACTTTGCACTTATTTTACGGCATATCTTCTTATATATAAAATTCTCGTGTCACAGTGTTTGTTTCCTTACTCCTTCGAAACGGCTTTACTGATTTTAACCAAATTTTATATGGATATTCTGTAGGTATGAGAATCGGCTACTAGCTATTTTTCATACCCCTAAGTGACAAGGGTTGTTCACTAAGGCAAAACAACGTTTGCGGGGTCAGCTAGTATATCTATAAAATCAATGCCACTTTTCGTTGTTAGTGAAGTCCTCCTAAACGGCTGAACCGATTTGAATGATTTTTTCTGTATGCATTTGGGTAGGGGCCTCGATGGTTTAGATTCACAAATCAGCCCGGCAGATGGCGCTGCAGTTGGTATCTAAGTTATTATCCGAGCAAAGCCGGAAAGGGCCGCTAGTCTTAATTAAAAATTGAAACCAAAATATTTTAAATTATAAATAAAATACTTTGATAAAATCACCTTTTCCTTGATTCCAGGTTTCCTCGTTGCGCCGACTGGATAGCGCGACTCGAAGAGGAGACGTTCTTCAAAACGATCAACAAAGAAGGCGTCGTTTACTTCGGGAAGCTGCTCAACGCCTTTTGGGAGAGAAACAAGCTTAAAAACAAAGAACGTTCTTGAATTATTTGTTTAAAACTATACTATAAGTATTCATCAACCTACCCTAGTACACGGCTGGACACAGGCACACAGGCCGCAGGCCTCTCCCATGATAGCCTAATCCTTGGCTTTTCTTCTCTAACCACTGCAGCGTTACGTATATTGTCACTCCATCGAGTTCCGGGCGTAGTATAAGTATTAGAGAAAATAAATTTCGAATCCCTGAAAAGCCTTTGTGAAAATCATTGCTAAATAATTTTCCATTAGTATACATTTATACCAATAGTATAGAGCCATATAATTATGGTGACCACCTTATTTTTGACGTGATAACGTCTTATAATTCGATGAAGCCGGCTGCACGCCCACAAAACATGACGTCATGTACCGTTACCGCGTTACCGTCGGTCGTTACCGTCGGTCGTTACCTCGCCGCATGTTTGTTACAGTTGTATTAATTATTTCGACCAGTAGTTCAAGCGGGGATGTAGCTCAGTGGTAGAGCGTTCGCTTTGCATATGAAATGCCCCGGGTTCGATCCCCGGCATCTAAAAGCTTGTTTGCATTGTTTTGATTGAAAATCACTAAATTCTACTGATTACTTTTTACATACAAATCTATTAAACAAATGAAATTAAAATTTTCTTTTGAAAAATGCTACCATTCCATCAGTTTTTTCTTAAAACGTTGTCACGTTCTATCGTCAGTAAACCGACTTTACAGACAAACATTTTTTTTTTGTAGTATAGAGTGACGAGACGAGCAGGACATGTGCCTGATGGTAAACAACATATCTGCTACGTAATAGCACAGTGACACGCAGCTATTGGCACATGAAGAGTTCTAATAGCTGTCAACTTCGAGGAAAGCCTAGACGAGCGGCCCCACCGCGGTTTTCGCTTCACTGTGGACTAGTCCGTTGCAAATGAGCCCACCCCCGTTTCGACAATACGGAATCCTTCGGGGAAGAAGTTTTAACTCTGGACAAAATAGTGACAGCCCTCTGGTAGTATAATACATTCAAAGCTCAAACATCCATGTTTTTTGTGACTTACTGTCTTGGATTTACAAAACTGGTCTGCAGGTCTGCACGTCTGCAGGGGTTTCCTTATGTATAAAACATTGATTTTAGTTGAATTTATATTAAAATATTTTTTTACAAGTAACTAACTGTAATTTTGTTATGAATAAACATCTGAATTTGAACGTACACACAAACTATCACCTGTACAATACCTACTACTAATTAATTACTTTCGTAAACTTGACAATAATAGTTCTCGCGCAGCGCCCTAAATCCAGATAGCCACGTCAAGAAACGGCACTCGGTCACGTGACCATTAAGTGGTCTAAGGATTCATGGTTCACGACACCACAGAGTAAGTACTCACTACACCATGCGCGGTCCGCAGGGGGGGGGGTCACAGGGGACATGACCCCCCCAAAATCGTATACGTTACCTTAAAATGGGGCGCTACTAGTCTTTTTTCTCAATTTATTGTATTTTTACTCGTGACCCGCCTCAAAATCTGAGGCTCTGTACTGGAGACCCCCCCCAAAATCTGAGGCTCTGTACTGGTGACCCCCCCCCCAACCTGAGGCTCTGTACTGGTGACCCCCTCCAAAATTCGACGCTGGTACCGCGGCTGCACTACACACTACGTAACGCACGACACTGTATGATAACAATGATATGGGAAGATTCGCTGTTTTTTTATTATTATTTAAAAGCCATGTTACTTATAGTATATGCCACGCTTTTTATTAAAACTACGTTCTACGTTATTTTACACAAAACTAGAGAATTTTCAATAGTTTCCTGATACGAGTAGGTACTCGTATATTCATGAATTGTGCACTGAAAAACAATTCTTCGCAGTGTCATCCAGGACAAAAAAAATGCTTTGTAAAGGTACAAGTTCGCGCGGAGACCGCGACACGAGACCGCGACAGGAGACCGAGACCGGAGACCGCGACAGGCACTTGACACTATGGAATTGTATGGGAGCCAGTTCGCGCCGAGACCGCGACAGGAGACCGAGACAGGTCGCGGTCGCGGTCGCGGCGCGAACTGGCGTCCATACAATTCTATAGTGTCAAGTGCCTGTCGCGGTCTCCGGTCTCGGTCTCCGGTCGCGGTCTCGCGTCGCGGTCGCGGCGCGAACCGCTACCTTAACGATACGTTTCTCATTTAGGTAGGTATAGTATCTGGTGATTACGATACCAATTTTATTCTAATGCCTATGCTAATGCGATAAAAGTCCACCTTATACCTAAAATCGCCTTATCTAGGTAGGTAGTTGCTATCTTCATATTTTGTGATATTTCGGCGTGGGGCAACGGTGAGTGAATTAATAACAAATTATTGTTGATTATGAGTTATTTGCTGTTAATATATACCTAAATTATGGGCCTTATAACTAACTAAACAAGTAATTCTTCTGTGTTTAGGGAAGAACTAATTAGAACGCTGCTTAGCTTCTAGGTGGCTCGAAAAATAAAACTTCCAATCGACCTACGATTATATGTTTGACAAATTCCTTACGAATGGGAATGACCTCATGAACAGACAATAATTGAATGACGACATTTTTGAATTGTGGAAGGCAAGACGCAAGAAAGTTGCGTTGCCATGAAAACTGACAAAGGCGTACACATTTTGTATGGGTAATAAAATAATGTGATTCCAAATTTTTTTCTCAAATGCCAGCCATGTTTATTGTGTGTAAAAATACATTTTCGAAACGGCTCTAACGATGTGTATCAGGCCTTAATCTCAGGATTAAGCATTAAAAACTTGAATTAGGTAGGTAATTGGGCATCTTGTAATTTACAGACTTTTTTTCAATTGCTTGCCATCAGGTGCATGTCATGCTCGTCCCTTCATAGCAATTATAAAAGCCACATTGACGACAGAAGTGAAAACTTGAACTATTAGGTATTACGTGCATACACTTATAATGTTTATTATAATTATAATGTTGTATTGTATAATGTTTATAGGTTTATACTATGTACACACTTATACAGGGTTACTGGTAATCAGCCTGTATCCGTTTAAGGACATGATGATCTGCATATTTAAACAAACAACTTTTCTTCTACAACGTTAGTTAAAATTCAATACATATCCCAAGAAAAAATAGTGTTAGTTGTAATTTCTAGCACTGTTCAGCGGCCGTTTAGTGTGTATTCACTTCCGCACATCATTTATCAAGCGTTAAAGAGCGCGCTCGCTCTTGTTAGAAATCTTTACAAAGATATCGATGCTTTTAGACCTTAAATACACTTTTTTTGTATGAAAATAAATATATACTTATACGAATTTTTATAAACTGTAGAACAAAAGTTGACGTAGGTACCTATTTAATGTTCTTAACATCCCCTTAAAATATTGCAGGCTGACTACCAATAACCCTGTATACAGCAATGTCGGGAGCGATAACAGAGTCACTAGTTAGGTAGGTACCCAGTTGTTGCTTTTATTTTTTTCATCTATTTAAAAAAATACCTAACGTGCCTAAAGATTTTCACACTCCCCAAACTAAGCTAAGATTATTCAATAGGAGCTGCGAGCTGACGAGTGACGATAGACAGCTAATTTATTTTCAGCGTCAGCATTTCCCATTGGCTGGCGCATTTCTAGATGGCCATACCATGATGGCTAGGCCACGCTCTTTCACCATTTACCATTGGCTAACACATTTCTAAAAGGTCAATGGGGATGGTCCCGAATTTATTCGAAGATTTCTTATCATACCCGAGCGTGACGCTAGAATTCAATTCACAGCCCACGAAAAATTTGTCTATGCGCGCCTAAAGAAGTTTTCACTTCAATAACATCTCTCTTTCTACAAAAACGTCATTTCGAAATAAACTCGTGACTTTCCTACTTCGTCGACTGGCAGACGAGGTATAACCAGCGCCTGATTAAGAGCGGGCCTAGTGCCAGGAAAAAATCAAATTTCACCCGCGCGTCGCCCTTCCCCTCTCCAATACGCCGCGTCGCCGCGAGTACGATCACTCAAGGTCATCGTTCCCCGAAATCCAGTATATGAAAACATTCAGATTAATCATAGATGTTTTTAAAAAAATACATCAATTTGTTTTTTATTGTCTATATACACACAATAAACCATTTATTGAAAAACAGTCGAATGAAAGAAATGAAAACTAAATATGACTGAATCACAAGATTTAGTAATTTATTTATTTAATGTGTTGTCGTGTTTTATAATTAAATAAATGCATGTTTTACGATATCATATATAAAAAGGGCATCAGTCTATTGCTTAAAAAAAATGTGTCCACTTAGACCGCACAGTAGAAGTGAACACTTTATTAGGAGTTTTATTTATTTATTCTGTAATAATATAATCTGTAACCGCAACTTTGATATATTTTGTAATACTAAATAGCATGACCATGTTAGTAGGATAAATAGAAAAAAGACATTAATCAAACTTTGTATTTTTAAAATTAAATATAAATCAAAATAGCACAGCGACACTGCAGTGAAGAGCAGCTGTATCTTTTTCATTCGGGTACCCTTGGCGGTCCCTAGTTCACCCGATGGAGCTTTTCATCTTGGATCGCAACAGATCAGCTTCACTTACAGCTCCCGGAAAAAAATCTGGCGCACCGCCAAAAGTAGTTTTCATTCCGAAAAAAGGAATAGATTTCATCCCCACGTCACTCTTCTTCCGCCGTGTTAGCGCTAATAGAAAGATACGAGCTAAGCTCACCTTAGGTCATAATATAACTAAGTACAGTAAGTACACGTAACATTACGATAAATCACAGATACTGTAAGAGTTACTAATGAATGCGCGTGTGGGTAAAATTATTAAGTTTCTATTTTTACATAGTATCTAAATTGAGAACAAAGAACGAAAGATGTTGAAAGAAAGAACGGGTGGACTGATATTGATGAGTTTAGATAAATATGTATACTAGGTTTCTGATTAACCTGTACTCTGCATTTATTTTTGGATAATTCAGGTAACATTGTATGTGGACTAATATTTATATTAGTCCACTTAAGAAACATGATTATAATTTCCAGATAGCTAATGTTACGTATAACTTAAGTACCCATTGTTGATATCGAAAAATACAAATATGTCTAAGAGAAAATAAAACCAATCAGAAAGTGAACAAATTCACAGGCAACAGCTTGCTTGCTTGCTTGTATTATTTATAATTTTAAACCAACAATTTTATAAACAAGAAAGATCACATTGTTTGTAAGGAAAAACCTTCCTACCTACCTTCAAAACTACTGGACTTATTTCTTTCTTCATTATATTACTACCTTATTCTTAATTACCGTAGCACCATTAGCCCTTCACGTGCTTTACGCAAAGCAATCAAAGCATAGTTGCGTAAGCAAAGCTCTCTATTGGAAGACGGATTGTGACATGTATAGGTACGTTTTAACTCGTTATAATGTTGGTACTAGCCTGTTCGGAATTTCAATTACGCAAATTAATTTATACGGAATTTCAATTACAATAGAAATATAGGAGACTGCTCATTTTTGCCCCACGTCGTTTCAAGTTTAGGTACTTAATTAGCCCCGGAGACCTAAAAATGTTATTTAAGTAAATTAACATTTAATTAAATAATGCAAACTGTACATTCAAAACTAACGTGCCAAGCGGGGATTGCAAATTGGTGTGATTAAAAGTACTTTAATGACTGTACCTAAAGCCAGCCATGTTTTTTCTCTTTTTTTCTTCTGTTGACGTTTACGTAAAGTGAACGTGCTTGTGTCATTTTGCCCGGATTGCGACATTCTAGTTTTGGCGCCAACGTGAAAAAAACATGTCGCCTCATTCTATTATTTTCTTTAACTTGTGTTTTTTCGAGTGGCAATGTGCAATATAATGATTAGGTGGGTTATTACAAATTACTATTTCATGTTCGTGAACGTACTTCTTTGACGGTTTTTAGTAAAACTTGAAAATATTGAAATACGTAATATGGGAAAACACAAAAGGCGTGCGACGCCAAAATAAAAAAAAAAGTGTACAAAATTGACACAACATCCGATTCGTTCGAAACTCGACTCCAACAAGAATGTAAAATATGCTCGATTCGTTCGAAACTCACACATCGCGTTTTTTTTTCAACGTTTTAGTTGATATCTTTTAAACCCCGCTATGCAGAATAAAAACATTAACAGTTCCTCAATATAATTATACTTATTTTTAAAATCCTATACAATGATCCAATTTTGGTCGAGTCTCCTGCACTTTTGCTGTGGGGCAAATGCCCATGGAAAATGGGCCGTCTCTTTTCATTTGGCCTGAAAAAATAAAAAATACGAATGGTACTCCGCCATTTCTGTGTCGCGATCGTCCGACGCCATTTTGCCCCACGACAAAGAACATTTTTTTTTAAGCCGAAAATGTGAATACGGTTTGTACTTTATTGTAATCTACTAAAAAAACTATGCAATGCAAATAATAGGCAAACGTGGTAAAGTTAATATTATTTATAACATATTTGCTCGTAAAGGGTCTCTTATTGAACCAATTTCTGTATCGTAATGTATCTTATTACGTACTTGTGCGGTAATGGAATGTAAAACGCATGGTTTCAAAATGCTCCGTCTAAAACGAACGGTACCTTTTTAAATCTTAGTAAAGAGTTTTTATGTCAGAAAAGTTGTAAACATTTTAGGTATAAAACTAACTAAGTATAAGAAATAAAATATAATGAGAAATATTTAATTTATCAATTTAATTAACTTTGACCATAACTCACAACAATTTATTTATAACAAAACACAAAAATATTCAATTACTTTATTACTAATGTCTTAATGTCATACTAGCTGGATCAGTGCCCTTGCTTTAAAAAAAGCGCTGATGCGCGCGCATTGTTAATCGGTGAACAAGAAATATGCCAGCCAATGAGAAATGCTGAAAGGGCTAGCCTCTGCTAATTATAGCTCTCGCCTACGGCTCGAGCTAGCAATATCGCCTCGGCTGTAATTATCAACTTAGCGCACTTATATCATAATGTACTATTGTGTGTTGTGTTCTTTTATTAGTGCTGTGAAATCCAAAACTTTTTTACAACGGGCGTAATATGTAAACTTTGCTTTTCGTGATAGGATTATTTAATGTAGTAAGTACCTAGAAGTTAATATAATAGTAAACTATATTTCAAGGGCTTTCTGGTGATATATACATATAGATATATAATAATACAAATAAATAATAATAAAACAAATATATAATAATATAATATTTGATAAACACTATAATAAATAATAATAAAAATAATAAAAATTTTATTGACTAATTACAAACATCACACGTTGTTATAAATCTATGGTAAAACAATAACATTTCACAATAATTCAAGTTAGACAACCTTGGTACCCAAACTAGGTGTAACCTGTATGATGGCATACCAAGGCCCTCCACCGGTTTTACATATAAACAAGATAAAAAGAATTTGTAAAAACAAAACAAATTAATAATAAAAGTAAAAGGCATGCACTCTAAGTAATAAAACAAATCACGCTTGATTAATAATAATAAAAAGAACATCTTAGTTTATAAACGCTTAATTTAACTTAATAAAATAGTCGTTAAATGTTAATTATTTAGGGAAAGGGAGGGGAAGGATACAAAAAAGGAGAGGGAGGGAAAGAAGATATTCTGCTTGTCCGAATGGATTCATAAATTAACTAAGACAGGATAGTAAAAATTGATTCCGTTGCATTATAGTTCATTGAAAGTAACCATTTAGTTAATGAGGTTTTGCAAGAATACCGGTTCATCGAGTAAATTTTTAAAGAAGTGTTGAGTTTATTATAAAGGTAAGCTCGCAGATAGCAAGACTGGTTTCTGGCAAATGTGGTATAAATACGCATTATTTCACAGACATTCGCTTTGGTCGTACGGGATATAGGAAGATCCGTACGAAATTTCACCACTTTATGTTGTAAAAGAACAGCGTGCAATATAAAAAGTTGGCGGACAGTCAGGACTTGGGCTTCCTGATATAAGGATTCAGTAGGGTAACGAAAAGGTCTGGATAACATAACCTTCAGGACGGAGCGCTGGGCTCTTTCTAGTTTAATTAAGTGCGTTTTACATGCCCCGCCCCATACAGACACACAATACCCTAGAACTGATTGACAGATAGCAAAGTAGACAGTTTTAAGCAATGACAGTGGTAAAGTATCTCTTAGGTTTTTAAATACCCAGATAAGTTTCCTGATACGTACCGTCATACTTGCTATATGAGGGACCCATGAGAGGTTTTCGTCAATAACGACTCCGAGATATTTGAGGGAAACCACACGCTCCAAGTACATGCACTTACACGACTTTTTCCCATAGTTATGACAGGTATGAGCCCGTATTTTGAAATTTTCCTTATTGGGTGAATTTTTCTTTTTTATACTAAAAACGACTACCTTACTTTTGGCACAATTTAGGGATAATAAATTAAACTGTAGCCAAGAGATCACATCTCGTAGACCTCTCTCAGCCCGATCCTGAACCTGCTCCCAAGTACAACCTTCAAAAACTAATGCGGTGTCGTCAGCGAAGGTAAAAATTTTACCATTCTCTGGACAAAAACGGCAGAGATCATTAACAAATACAAGAAACAGTGTGGGGCCTAAAATGGAACCCTGGGGCACACCATACGTAATAGATTCGTCATCACTGATAGCTTCACCTATTTTTACTTGTTGAGTTCGGTTAGATAGATAATTTTGAAATAAAACTAATGGTGCTCCCCTTATACCTAGTTTTTCAAGTTTGTAGAGTAAGAGTGGGGTAGAGACGGTGTCGAACGCTTTAGCCAAGTCAAGGAATATCGCTACACATTTTTTCTTTCTGTCTAGGCTATTAGTGATATATTCAGTCAAGCCAGACACTGCCTGTTCAGTTGACATATTGGCACGAAATCCATATTGGGAATCAGCTAGTAGTTTTTCTTGTTCTAAATACGTCATCAGTCTTTTGTTTAAAATCTTCTCGATAACTTTAGACAGAGCAGGTAGAATTGAGATTGGTCTAAAGTTGCTGACATCGTCCCTGGGCCCACTCTTATGGATTGGTAGAATAACAGCTCTTTTGAAAGGCATTGGGAACGTGCCAGAGGAGAAACATAGGTTAATTATATGTGTTAGTGCACGCACAATTTTACTTTTTACCAGTTTTAGAAACATAGACGATATACCGTCCCAACCCGAAGCAGAATCATTTTTCAATGAAAGAATAGTTCTCTCAACTTCTCCTTCATCTGTATCTAGTAAAACAAACGACCGTAAACTGGTTTGTTCCGAGATTTTGGTCTTATTAGTTGAGCTAGTCGGAGAACTACGAGTAACAATGGATTCCGCCAAGTTCTTACCCACATTTGCAAAAAAATTGTTAATGTAATTAACGGCTGCTTTAGCATTTGGTTTCGTTTTGAGTAAATCAGAGGGAGGGCATTTGTTTGGAGAGAAGTTACCTATCCTTTTAATAGCATTCCAGCTTTGTTTTGCGTTATTACCGGCCTTTAGTATTTCAGATCGCTCAAATTCATTTTTAAGTTTTTTTAATAGAGAATTACAGAAATTTCTGTAGCGCCGATAGCTTTGACTAAGGGTGATATCTTCCGGATGCTTTTTGAGTTTAAGATGCATATTGTCTCTATGCCTAATGCATCGCAGCAAACCTGGAGTTATCCAAGGCCTAGAGACTAGATGTTTACGAGTGATAGTTTTTGTAGTTGAGAATTTTTGGATACATTCCCTGAGAGTATTTACTAAGATATCGGCGGCAGCGCAGGGATCTGTCATGGTCAATATAGGGGATAGGTTGGACTCATTTAGAGATAGCGCTGCTTCCTGGTAGTCAATCTTAGTTTTTAGGAAGTAATCTGGTTTTACCTTACTTGAGGTCGTCTTGGGAATGGACAGAAGAACCGGGTAATGGTCAGTTATAGTAGTCTGGATTACTATAGACGTAGCTTTTGCTTTTGATTTAAGTAGCGCATGATCTAAGCATGCTCTGTCCCTAGTCGGGAAAGTGTGGGTTGGTAACAATCCATACTCCGCCGTGAGATTTAGGTAGTGTGTACACGGTGGTTCAGAAGTTCCTTCTAGAGAAATATCAATGTTGATATCACCTGTTATAATAATATTTTTAAACCCCTTTAAGGTATCCAACAGAGCTTCTAGAGATTTTAGGAACGTTGTAGTCTTACGGAAGCAGGGTGGACGGTAAATACCAACAATAGCCGTATGGTTCTCTATTTTGGCAACAAGACAATTTGCTTCAGGAAAAGAGGGTTCTTCAACAACACAGGAGATATTATTTTTGTGGTATATAACAATGCCATCGTTCTGATTATATGATAGAGTGGTCGTAAAAGTATTGTAATTGGGCAGTTGTGGTAAGAGTTTATTACTGTTTAACCAACATTCTGACAAAACGATGAAATCACATTCGAATTTCAAGGCAGTTAACATAATAATCAGTTTGTCGAAATTTGCGTTAATACTCCGGATATTCTGCGCCAAAATTTTAAGATGCTTGTCAGGCTGTGGGATGAATTGAAAACATTGATCGATTTTACAGTAGTAACACTCTGAAGGTTTGACCTCATCAACTTCTTTGAGCATGGAATTGAGATTTTTATCCATTATTAATATTAGGGATAATAATAGTGTTGTAGTTACATTCGGTTGCAGTTATCCTGTATTGTTCATCTGTAGAATGGTCCATCGGACATAAGTAATCTTTACTTTGTAGGTTAGGAATGGGTATTGTGTATATAATTTTGTAGAGTTTGTAAAGCGTGTTTATAGTAGAGATTAATAAATGCATGCAAACTAGATAGGACTTAAATATAACTGGGTGTGATAAAATTATGATACAATAAACATACACGATAAATAGGAAAATTATAAATAGTCACAGATTTAGTGATTGCACATTAGTTATATCTTGCTCTCTCTTGATTGGAATCACAGGAGTGCCATCCGATTTTCTTAGGAATATTTTAAACTACTATGAATATATAATAAGAATATGTGATAATGATCTAGCCGGCACGTACGGACTGTTCCACGAGTTTTCTTCAAACGCGTGCAGGGTTAACCAAAAACATATATATCAAGACACATGCTGGAAAGTTTACCATGAAATATACATTCTCCTTTCTCCCTATTTTAATAGATCTAATGCTCAGCAGACGTGCCACGATGGATCGTCTGCTGATAAACATATTCATCAAGTTTGCATTTCTTTAATCTGAAAAGTTTATGTTAAAAAAATACTTAAAACATTATTTTCCGCAGACCTCAATTCATAAATATTTTCTGATCGTTTGTTTCAATTGTCACTAAATCTTAAAACTATTAATTTATTCATCATACAAAATTTATTATGTACACAATGACTTGTTTGGGTTTTTGCATGTACTACCACAGATTGCTCTTTTATTAAATTGAATTTTTAAAATTTATTAAAAACAATGTTGGTAAACTTATCTTTTTAACAATAATAGATACCTACCTACTTTTTTACCTATTATTGTACATACTACGAACCTATTCCAAAACAAAATTTGACTTACCTACCTAACTAAAACATACATTAAGTACCTGACTAAAATTCCAAAATGTTTACGTTTAGTTCTCTTTTTTCGCAGAAAACTTATTTATCGCATTATCCTTTCATCCCATTTTTTTAATTCACGCACGCATTTGCCTGACAGAGCGTCCGTAAACAACCTTCCACATCGAGCGTTGCCCGACAACTGACCAGGACCCAAAGGTCTATTTAATATCTAACCTGGTACGCATAAAGTCGAGAATAGCATGACACAGTTTAGAGTGGAAATTAATTTGAATTCGGGAGTCAGTTTTTGACCAAGTTTTATTTAATTACGCAAAAATTGAACATAAATTCAAAAAACTATTCGGTTACTTAAATAGAGCGTAAAATTAGACATTTTATTAGCGAAAAATAATGTGGGGTCATCGCTGATAATTTCGAGTACTCGAATTAAAATGGGTTTTTTCAGTGTCATTTTTATTTTTTTATCGAAAAAAAATCTGATCTATTTTAAAAATTCTATCCGGTCATTGTGCTTCTCCTTGGTTGTACCCACACGTCAATATTTTTATTGTTATAGTTTTATCTTTCTTAACGACGGTGAGTGGCGTCGAAAATGACCTTTTTTGCGTTTTCTGGCTTTAGGCGCGCTCTTAAGAGTTCCGACCGCCCTAGGCTAACTATGGGGACGCGCCCCTAGGTCGGCCAGGTCAGCCTAAAAAGTAGTCATAATTTTGACTTTGTTTCTTAGTGTGAAAGTTTTAACATAGGTAGTTCATACCAAGAACCTAGAAAAGATTGTAGCCATCGGGGAAACCCCACTCGAACAAAGCAATCTACACCCTAGCCGTTATTATCACAAAATTAAGGTCAAACATCTTCGTTAGAGTTCTTGAAACGTAAACCAAGAAACGATGGGCTCAAGACCGCACTGCAGAAGTAAAAACTAAAATAAAAAAACTGTTGAATTTTAATAATTAAAAATAAAAACCATTACATATACATTTAATATAGGAAACACAGCGACACAACAGTGAAAGATGCGGCTGAAAGACTAGCATCCATGGATAAGAATAAATAAAAAAGTCAGGGACAGCTCACAGACAGCAGCAGCTGAATAGATTTCTTGCTCTGGCACACTCGGCGGTCCCGAGTTCACCCGAACATTTCTTTCATTTCCGAGCGTAGCGCTGAGCTTTATTCACAGCTCACGAAAAATCTGTGTCTGGTGCGCCAAAGGAAGTTTTCACTTGAAAAAGCAAGGTGGTATTAGAAATGATGACTGATCATGCAAATCAGTTGCATATTCTCTGAAGTGTATTAATTAAAAATTCAATAAGCTAGCAATTTTGCTATGATATTCAAAATTTTGGTGGCAAACGATTTGGGTCTTTTTGGGTATGTCTCTCGATCGATTCCATGGCCTCAGCGTAGCGCCTCAGGCTGGTACTTAGCCAAGCCAATACAAGAACGAATCACTGCTTGGTACAACATGAGCAAGAGCAACTGTTCAGACTTGAAGTACCTTCGCACATTTGAGAGGACACCTGGTTTTTTGGTAACCAAAACAGATACATTTACCTCGTAAAGTAGGACTTAGCTGAAGTGGACTCTTTTTTGCGGAGAACACGCACGCCTGTTTCTTTCCCTCGTTAAACTTGGCCAGATTGGCATCACCCCATTCAGAGACTGCCACTAGGGCCTAGTTCAGATGCTCTCTCCTAGTGTCTGAGTTTGTTGTCCACCGGCTTTCGCGCTAGATTTGTGACTTTTTACGACGGTGCTGTCATCTCCGTACCCAAAGACACCAGGCTTCAACAGATCGACGGAATGCAACAGAAAGAGCGTCGCAGACAGCACCCCAATGAGAGACCCCATCGACGTTGATTGCAATTTGATCCGACAAGCATCTATTAGCACTCGCATGGATCGATCCCTCAGAAAGTCCGTTGGTGTAAATCCATAAAACCAACAAACCATAAACAGAAAGCTTGCTTATAAGTATATCGTACCAAAGTCTGTCGAAAGCAAGTTGCACTTTAGCAAGCTTTCACGCCTTTGGTTCTTGCCTTGTTTTGGGAGAGAGTCTAAACAAGCGCATGAAGGTACAGACGACAACTCAGACGCACAAGCCTTCAATACTAGCAGAAATACCATCTTGGCGTTATTCACATCTAGTTGGCTGCCTGTCCATTGAAGCGGAGCGAGCTTGCGGAGCGGAGAAACGGAGAAATATTAACCAATAGGATTGCATAAAAACTCGACTCAGATTTGTGAGCAGGGCAGCGGAGCGAGCCGGCGTGGAATGTTAGTGTGCCACCAATATTGATAGATTAATTATTGTACATGCAAAGACACAATTTCAGCGCGCGCCCCCCGGATCCTCGCGCCCTAGGCTGCAGCCTAATTAGCCTAAGGGTTAATCAGGCCCTGGGTATAACACAAGTCTGAAGCCTATAATATTAGTCGGATTACTAATATTAGAAGCTCCAGATATTAGTAGCAACATTGACAAATTGACATTTATAACATTAGTAGGAATACCTCGACGTTACAACCGCCCGCGCCCGTAGGTACTTACATGGTCAACCACGGGCTGATGCCTCGTGACCAGGACGAAACGAGGTAATTGAATAATAATTTAGATCTTGAGTCCTGGATGCTTCTAACATTAAATAAATATTGGTGGACAATTCACACACAACACCATCTGACCCCAAACCACAGATCAGAAAATAGTTACTTCGTAACAGATGCATCACTTGCACACCAAAGTGCAAATACCTACACGATAATAACCTAAACTGTCGTATACTACTTACCTACTATTACTTGCAAGCAAAAATACACCTTAACACACCCACGTAGAGTTGTAAATACCGTGACTTGTCGTCTGCTTACGTCACTGACCAAACGCGCTAGGTTGTAAGAAATGGTGGAAGGTGGTAGTAGTGGTAGGACTCTTGGCAGAGTCCGCCTGGGGAAGGACCACACCTTTGCCAGTTATTTTACCGCGAAGCAGTAATGTGCAAACATTACTGTGTTTTTTTTTTAAACAAAGAGTTACGAGACGAGCAGGACATGTGCCTGATGGTAAGCAACATGCCTGCCATATAACAGCACAGTGACACGCCGCTATTGGAACATGAAGAGTCCAAATCATTACCTAGCATTGCACTGTGCTCGTCACCCAGAGGTCTAAGATGTTAAATCTCTAAGCCCTGTAATTTCACTAGAAACATTGCTCTTCAAATCGGAACACATTCATGTTTGCACATTGGCGGTAGAAGAACTGACAAAGGCGTGATACTTCCCCAGGCGGACTCTGCTAAGAGTTCTACCACTACAGTATTCCATTAGACAAGCCCATTCATTTGATATAGAGGTAGGTTGTAAAGAAATATTTTGTCCTCCGTTTTTTGGAGGGGGCCATTTTGAATCTATATTAACCAAACATAGCTACCACCGCACAAAAATAAACCTTTTAAAAAAATCGACGTCAAACTTATAACACCCTTTTTTGGTCGGGGGTTAAAAAATGATTCACAATTAGTAGCTGAGCTATCACGAAACATACTTACATCCAATAAAAATTAAGGCCAGAACCACCTCCTTCTTTGAATCCGGTTAAAAATTCTGTCGGTTTTTTTAGGTAGGTATGTTTTATAGTCAATGAATACTGGAGTATATTTTAGTTCTACAATGTAGGTAGTTGTAAGTTGTTTTCATACCGTCGAATAAATGAACAAATTAGTATCATTCAGTATGTACATGAATATTCAAAAAAGTATGTCGTCATAAATTATATTAGACATAATAAAGATGGGATAAAAAGGTATTTTAGACAAAATAATTTGTATGCATAATCTCTATCTCTATGTATCTATTCTAAACAGATATTATACAATATACATATTACACACTACTGTTTCTATATTCTGTGCGATTGAAAACTACCAAAATTTGGCTCAAAAATAAATATTAACAATAAAAACACTTCCCTTGCTTCCTGTTTCGGCAATTTGAAATAAGATACATTACTACTACATTTTAGTGTCTTGCTATTGCAGCCATTCTGATATTACAATAATGCCGCGACATTATTTATGCGCGCACTCGGTGTTCGTTCTCACGTCAACTCGGGCAACCGGCCGGCGGCCTTGTGATTTTAGTACACCCGGGAGGACCCGAACGAGTAGGTATATAGCTCGCGCCGTTTAGCCAGTGATGAGGGTGTGCCCAAACTAAGCAAGCTTGTACGATGGCGGCCAGATAGCTGATATAATACTTATATAGTTTTAAATACATACTTATTATACATAGCAACACCCAGACACAGTGCAAACATTTGAATTCATCACACAAATATTTGAATTGGGTGGGAATCGAACCAGGGCCGTCTTAAGTCTATTCTGCGCCGGGGTGCGGGACACAGCCTGCGCCCTCGTTTTGTTTACACCGCAGCGTGGCACGCTACGTGCCAATGTGCTGTGTCCAGGGCCGGATTTAGAGGTGTGGAGGCTCCGGGGCAGAACACCCCCCCCCCCCCCCTCTGGTTTAATTTAAAGTGTTAACGTAAAATATGTTTACTGTTGAAATTTGTTTTTTTCGGATGCCCCGTTTGCCCTCCCCTAAATCCGGCGCGGAATAATGTAAGCCGGGTATAATATAAACCGGCACTGGAAAGCATTGGCACTGGATTGATGCTTTCCAGCTTTCCACGTTTCCAGTGCCGGTTTCCATTTTTCCAGTAAACAATTCAGCGCTAGTTTCGATAGCTGGACTGGAATAATGTAAACCGGGTAACCGGGTATAAAATCAATTTTGGATTCTATACTTACAATGGCTAAGTTTGTCAGTCTGTCTTGGGTCATGGTTGAACGAAGATAATTTTTTTAGATTTAATTTTGAAAAGGATCTTTCACCTTCTTCTACTGTAACAGGCAGTGTTAAATATGTATACACAGAGTGTATACGCAGAGCTGTTGAGATATTAGGAATTTTTCGTTTCCAAATTTTCAAATGTATACAATCTATTGACTTAACGACCGGGCGACGACGCCACGTGTCAAACGTACATTCATACATACACTCTCTTTGGATTAGAGATTTTGCTGCGCGCGTGTTGTATTAAATAAAATTGTTATTTGTGCAGTGTAGTAATGCGGTATGAAAGCGTAATAACAGTAAAAAAATATTCATCATCATCAGCGGCAAGACGTCCACTGCTGAACATAGGCCTCCCCCCTAGATTTCCACAACGAACGGTTCCGCGCAACCTGCAACCAGCGGTTTCCAGCAACCTTTGTTAGGTCATCTGTCCATCTAGTGGGAGGCCGTCCAACACTGCGTCTTCCGGTACGTGGTCGCCACTCGAGAACCTTTCTTCCCCATCGGTTGTCAGTTCTGCGAGCGATGTGGCCTGCCCATTGCCACTTCAGCTTGCTTAACCTTTGAGCTATGTCGGCCACTTTCGTTCTTTTGCGAATATCCTCATTACGGATTCTGTCGCGCAAAGAGACTCCGAGCATAGCTCTCTCCATAGCTCGCTGTGTGACTTTGAGCTTTGTTATGAGGCCCACAGTTAAGGACCACGTCTCAGTTCCATAAGCCATCACTGGCAACACCCATTGGTTAAAGACTTTTGTCTTTAGGCATTGGGGTATTTTGGACTCAAAGATATGCCGAAGTATCCCGAACGCTGCCCATCCGAGTTGGATTCTTCGCTGGACCTCTTTGTCGAAGTTGGATCTACCTAGTTGGATATTTTGACCCAGGTAGACGTATTCGTCAATAACTTCGAGTGTGGTATTCCCAACATTAGCCGGTACAAGTGAGACATGAACATTTGACATGACCTTCGTCTTGTCCATATTCATCCTCAAACCTACCTGCTGAGATACTCTACTGAGGTCCCTGAGCATAGCACCGAGGTCCTCCAGCGACTCCGCCACAATTACTATGTCGTCGGAAAACCGAAGGTGAGTGATGCATTCGCCGTTGATATTGATGCCGTATCCGTTCCAGTCCAGTAGCTTGAAAACATCTTCCAGCGCGGCAGTGAACAGTTTCGGAGATATAACATCTCCCTGTCTCACGCCTTTCTGTAGCTGGATATGTATTGATGATGACTATTTTTTTTTTGCTTGCGCATGCATATCTGGCGTAAGTAACAATTACATAAAACAATACAGTAGCGTTAAGTTCAATGAAATATCCAAAATTGCCGTGCTCGACAGGCGCCCCCGGGCGCTCCGCGCCCGGGTGCACCGCACCCCTTGCACCCCCTGGTAAAGACGGCCCTGAATCGAACCCACGACCCTCGGCTTCGCAGGCTACATAGCCACTAAGCCATGAGGCCATTCTATTTATTAGTTAAGATGTTTCGTTGTTTTGTTTTGACGGTGGATGGACCATCTCCAGGTGTACTCGTAGCCATGAGCATGGTGCGCCGAGTTCTGTACAAGTTGTCCGCGAGCCCGCCGGCCGTGTCCGTCATGATCCTAGCGGACATGTTGTCCGTGGAGATGGAGATGAGGGACGTCGACTGGAAGACGATGGAGCACAAGTCTGCACCTTACTTGAAGGTATGAAGGTACGGCATCAATGCCAGTTTATTTGTAAAACAGCATAAAGCATTAACAGCCCACTAAATGTTCCCACTGCTGGGACGCGGGGCCTTCTCTCGCAAGGAGATAGTCAAGGCCATAATTCACTACGCTGGCCCAGTGCGAATTGGTGGATGTTCATAACTTCGAAAGATTCTAAGTACATGTCGGTTTCTTCACGATGATTTCCTTCGCCGTTTTAAGTTAGCGACATTACGCACATGACTTCGAAAAGACAGTGCCGCGTGGTTTGGCCCGCGGAAGTAACTATTTTCTGATCTGTGCCCGCGGTCTCCGGATCGGCGGTTGCCGTTCTCCCGACTAGACCAGCCGTAACTTTTAAAACAGAGTTAGAGGATTATTATATTTGGTTAAATTCAGTGACTGAATTCAGAAACAAATTTAGAAGCAAGGTTAGTCTGACTAAGAAGCATAGAGATATTTATAAACATCTCTATATATATTTATCTGAGTGATGAGCGCAGTGCAGTGCTAGGTAATGATTTGGACTCTTCATGTTCCAATAGCTTCGTGTCTTATGTGGCAGGCATGTCGCTTACCATCAGGCACATGTCCTGCTCGTCTCGTCACTATATACTAACAAACGACCTCAATACATTTGGTTGGTTTATATCGATGATACTAATACTAAGTAAATAAACAAAAAGATGCAAGTTTGGAAGAAAGTTAGAAAATCAATACTCGCTTCTGAATTTATTATTCTAACGTTAATACCTACTGCTGTTACTCTTCACTGAATTCAGTAACGTCTCAATTCAGTCGACTAAATTTAGACAAGTGTATTAAACCTTTTATTTATCTTTTATCGTATTTGTAGTGATAGGACTCGTAGCAGAGTCCGCCTGGGGAAGTACTACACCTTTGCCAGTTATTCTACCGCCAAGCAGTAAAGTGCATCATTACTGTGTTCCGGTTTGAAGGGCAATGTGTCCAGAGAAATTACAGGGCTTAGAGATATAACATCTTAGATCTCTGGGTGACGAGCGCAGTGCAGTGCTAGGTAATGATTTGAACTCTTCATGTTCCAATAGCTGAATGTCACTGTTGTGATGTGACAGGGATGTTGCTTACCATTAGGCACACGTCTTGCACGTCTCGTCACTCTTTATAAAAAAAAAACTCTATTACTTAATGAGAAAAGTGCAGTTTTGTTGTGGCCGGACTCTTTGTAGTGTCCGCCTGGGAAAGTACCAGACCTTTGCCAGTTATTCTATAACCAAGCAGTAATGTACAAACATTACTGTGTTCCGGTTTGTATGGCAATGTTTCCAGATATCCAGAATAGAGAAAATGTTTTGTTTTACAGATGAACCCCATGGGAACAATACCAGTTCTGCAAGATGGCGACTTCACAATTTCAGAAAGGTAGATATTAAATAGGTGGACAGTTCACACAACACCATCTGACCCCAAACCACAGAATAAATATTAGTAGTAAAGAGATAAATCTTTCATCTTGTCGTTCATCGAAAATGTTCCCTACTCTCCCCTATTTCCTTTTCTTCTCCAATCCAAGATTCATGTAACAAAAAAAGAAAACGATTGACAAAGGTCACGGACCCCGGAGTCTGTGGAGCTGTAAAATTTAAATTAAAAAAAAAAAAATCTTTCATCTTTGAGTGACGACCGCAGTGCAGTACCAAGGTCTTATTTTGATTCTTCACATTCAAATAACTACGTGACACTGCTATTATTATAATTGGCTGGCATGTCGCTAACCATCAGGCGCATGTGTTGCTCGTCCCGTCGCTATATTACAAAAAGCAATGTAGCTTCACAAATTAAATAATAATGATTTATAAGGTATATGATAAGATTATAACTACATTTTACAAAAATATAATGTAAAATTACCTAATTAATATCCTTGTCAATTACGCCAAGCAGTAATGTGCAAACATTGCTGTGTTCCGGTTTGAAGGGCAATGATTCCAGAGAAATTACAGGGCTTAGAGACATAATATCTTAGATCTCTGGATGACGAGCGCAGTGCAGTGCTAGGTAATGATTTGGACTATCATGTTCCAATAGCTGCGTGTTACTGTGCTGTTATGTGGCAGGCATGTTGCTGATGTTGCTTACCATCAGGACCTGCTCGTCTCGTCACTCTAAGCTATAAAAAAAAGGCAGGGTATTTATGTGATGTGAGGACGCATCAAGATAATTTAAGTACGCAAAGCCCTCACGGAGGCGGTGTCCGAAATCGGTTTGGAGTCTGGAATATCCTCGTACGTCGTCGTCACCACATGCTAAAAATGATTGTTATTTTTTTAAAGCGAGCAGAGTATTTATTAACAAGACTAAAATACAATGAGAACTACAACACTACGCTACATACCTAACTAACTACTTACACTAAGCACACCTGAATTAGGGGGCGTCCATAAATTACGTGAGGTATTTTTTTTAATTTTCTATCGCTCCCTCCCCCTCTGGTGAGATGTCGTGAGATTTTATTCTACCCCCTCCCCCATCCCCCAATCTCACGTGAGATTTTTCAAGATGTGGGTTTCTTACGTAAACACGTTAGATTGTTTTATTCTTTGTGTTTTATTTGTAACCCAATGAAATTAGGCAAAAAAATGGAATAAAAAAACATTAAATTATGTAGTTTGGGGACTATAAAGGATCGATAGAGGGGTGCATTCTGAGCTTATATTCCAATTTGAGGGATTCTGGCATGGTCAGCTCAAGGTCATTTCGATGAAAACGCGTTTAATTCGATATCTCGAGAACTGTTAGTGTTAGGCAAAAAATTGTTAAGACCTTTTCTCTTCTAAATTAAATTTACTAACTTTTACAGCCACAACTTTTCTTTTTTTCATCAATATTTTTCAAGTTATTGCTTTCGAAAGGCAAAAATTTAACTTTTTTTCCTCCCTTTCGCCATTTCCTCCCCAACCGTTCAATTTTATGAAAATTTACCGATAATCAAAAGTGTACATCTTTTAATAATAAACAACTTTTTACTTGAACTTTTTTCTGTAATGACAATACCTTCAGAGTTATGTTACTTTACCGAGCGAAATCCGCGCCACTGCGACACCTCCGCGACACTGCAAAAAATCCGCGACACCTCCAGTCTTAGGGCTGAACCCAAAATTCATTGTTGGATTGTGTCGGTGGGTTTCTTCTACACAGGGTTATGTGGGACAACAACGTTACCTACTTCGACATATGCCAGAAATACGTAACATACATAAAAAACACTACGGTACAGACATGGTAATTGTATTCGATGGCTATCCCAAAGGTATTTCCAACTTTGGCACCAATTCTGCCAAACGACTGCGCCGATCCCAGCTGAAGCCATGTGCGGATATCATTTTCATCTACAATATGACCGTCACCACAACTCAAGATAAGTTTTTATGCAACGAGAGCAATAAGACCAGATTCATCTAACTACTGAAAACTTTTCTCATCAAATCAGACATAGAGGTGGAGCAAGCCGTAGAGTCCGGCAAAATTCTCTTAGCCGTACTGATAATCAGACCATCCGCATCCTCTACGGCTCGCTTCACCTCTATGTCTGATTGAGTGTATCTGAGTGTATTTCTGGCATATATCGGAGTAGGTGACGTGGTTGTCCCACATAAGCTTGTGTAGAAGAAACCCACCGACACAAACAAACAATGAAATTTGGGTTCAGCCCTAAGTCCGCAGGTGTCGCGGATTTATCGCAGTGTCGCGGAGGTGTCGCAGTGGCGCGGATTTCGCTCGGTAAAGTAACATAACTCTGAAGGTATTGCCATTACTGAAAAAAGTGCAAGGACAAAGTTGTTCATTATTAAAAGATCTACACTTTTGATTAATGGTAAAGTTGCATAAAATTGAACGGTTGGGGAGGAAATGGCAAAAGGCAGGAAAAAAAGTAAAATGTTTGCCTTTCGGAAGCAATAACTTGAAAAATATTGATGAAAGAAAGAAAAGTGGTTACTATAAAAGTTAGTAAATTTAATGTAGAAGAGAAAAGGTCTCCACAATTTTTTGTCTAACTCTAACAGTTCTCGAAATATCGAGTTAAACGCGTTTTCATCGAAATGACCTTGAGCTGACCATGCCAGAATCCCTCAAATTGGAATATATGCTCAGAATGCACCCCCCTATCGATCCTTTATAGTCCCCAAACTACATAATTTAATGTTTATTTATTTCCTTAATTGCACTGCATTATTGAGTATTCATTTATTTATTTATTTGTTTCTCGACCCACAATATGGGTTTCAAAGTCAGGGTAGCGATTCTGAAACCATTCGGTTGCATCCGACACGGAATCTCATCTCTCGGTCTTTGTCATGCTAAACAGATAAGACAAAGACCGAGAGATGAGATTCCGTGTCGGATGCAACCGAATGGTTTCAGAATCGCTACCCTGAACATATGAAATAAATAAAAATACTCAATAATTAGTTTATTTTGATGCCTGAGATTTAGGAGATATATCAATTAGTACTAAAATATGGTTTCGTTGTTGAGTAGGTCATGATTTTTTTTGTGTGACGTCGCGACGCCGACGGCATCGATTCAGCCCGAGGGGCGTTCGTATTACGATTACGTCTAAGATTAAATCTTAAGCATGTACAATCTGGATTAAATGGACCAAAATAGTATTTTTTTTGTTTCAAAGAAAATAAATTGCGTGATATTTGCCGAGACCCCCCCTCTCTCCAACGTAAGATTAGATGAGATTTGACTCGACCCCCTCCCCCCCTTAAACACCTCACGTAATTTATGGACGCCCCCTTATCCATATAGACCAATGAAGGTCTACAGATAATGAAGATGATTAAATATGTGTAGTATATGTGCTATTCCAGAATATTATCTGTGTTCCAAATTTCAACCTGATCCGTTCAGACGTTCCGACGTGATTGAGCAACAAACATTCAAGCTTTCGCATTTATAATATTAAATAAATAAATAAATATTGGTGGACATTTCACACACAACACCATCTGACCCCAAACTAAGCAAAGCTTGTATGATGGCGGCCAGATAGCTGATATAATACTTGTATAGTTTTAAATACATACTTATTATACATAGAAACACCCTACAAAAAATATTAGTAGTATAGAGCAAGATCCCAGGGCCGCCAAACGTCACGTATTTTCTGACGAACGAAATGTGGACGATTGAGTAGCGTTAGTACGTACTAAGTACACATGCTTACCCGCTAACTTGCTTAGACTGTCAATTTTGAGATATGGGGCAATAAAGGTACATAAAAACACAGCTTACTTCACTTATTTTCTGACAACTGATTTTTACGTATGTTATAGGCAATATTCTTACAAATAAGGCCCCAATACTCCCAGACACTTTCCGTCGGCCGTTTTCCTTAACAGACGCTTTAAAACACCCAAAATATGTGGCACTGCACAATGTAGCACCGTACAGGTCAAACGAATGGGCCGATTTCGATGCGGTTTTCTTTATTTGAAGGTTGATTTCTGTGCAAGTGTTTTTAGCTATGTTTGGTAGATATCGATTCAAAATGGCCGCCTCCATAAAATGGCGGACAAAATATTTCTTCACAGATTACCAGCTTAATATGGGTAACAAATGAAAGGATTTGATTAGTAAAACACTATGCACTATGACAAATTTCAAAGCCAAGTTGGCCGCTACCACAAAATGGTGAAATTTATTATATATATAATAATGTATAATAATATATGGGTATCAAAGGAAAAGGCCTTCAAGACATTCTACCAGTCTAGCCTTTTCATACATTTAAAGCGTCTGTTAAGCAAAACGGCCGACGGAAAGTGTCTGGCAGTACTTATTGGGGCCTTATTTGTATGGATATTGCCTATAACATACGTAAAAATCAGTCGTCAGAAAATAAGTGAAGTAAGCAGTGTTTTTATGTACCTTCATTGCCCCATATCTCTAAATTGGCCGTCTAAGCAAGTTAGCGGGTAAGCATGTGTTCTTAGTTCGTACGAACTCTACTCAATTGTCCACATTTCGTTCATCAGAAAATACGTGACGTCTGGCGGCTCTGGGATCTCGGACTAGTACGGTTCTTAGAAAAGCATTGAAAGATTGTCAATTCGACAGTCTTTTCTAAAAATATTTTCCTTGAGGAAAACAATCTTTCAGTAAAAGAGCACTAAGACGAATGCCTGAATATGAATAATTAGTGCAAGGTTTTCCCTATATCCAGTAAGTCTACAAAACTAGAACATCAAATCGAGGAAAATAATAGGCCTATAGGAATAGCTTCGGAAGTATGTAAAATCCTTGAGTCTAGACTTTCCTTCCTTCCCTTTATTTTGCATTGGAATTTAATAGCTTGCCTGATTAAATGCATTTGTTACGCTATTTGAAAACGGAATTGAAATATATATTTTTCGAAAATAAATAAATATTTATGGACAATTCACACACAACACCATCTGACCCCATACTTAACAAAGATTGGCAGCCAGATAGCTGATATAATGAAAATGAATAAAAAGCGGCCAAGTGTGAGTCGGAGTCGCCCATAAAGGGTTCCCCCTTTAGCAGCAGCAAGTAACATAAATATATAACCTACTGTATTTATGACATACCAACTACAAAAAAACTGATAACTAGATCGAGTTGAAACCAATTTTCGTTGGAAGTTTGCATGGTAACGTACATCATATATTTTTTAGTTTTATCTTTTTCTTATTTTAGCAGTTACACACAGTTACAGGACATTTTACCACTTTGGAAGTGTTTATCGCGCAAACTATGCAGTATAGAAAAAAAATGATTATAGAAACCTCAGCATCATTTTTAAAGACCTATCCATAGGTAGACATCCCACACGTATGGGTATGGTGAAAAATATTTATTGAGTTTCAGTTCGAAGTATGGGGCACCCTTAAAATTTATTAATTTTTTATGTTTTTGTGTAAAAATCTTAATGCGGTTCACAGAATATGTACATACATCTACTTGCCACTTACCAAGTTTAAACAGTATAGTTCTTATAGTTTCGGAAGTGGCTGACATACGGACGGACACACAGACATAACGAATCTATAAGGGTTCCGTTTATACGTTTTACGGAACCCTAAAAATGAAAAAAACGTTTAATTAGACAATACTTTTTTTTTAAATAAAGAGTGACGAGACGAACAGGACATATGCCTGATGGTAAGCAACATGCCTGCCACATAACAGCACAGTGAGACGCAGCTATTGAAACATGAAGAGTCCAAATCATTACCTAGCACCGCACTGCGCTGGTTACCCAGTGATCTAAGTTGTTATATCTCTAAGCCCTGTAATTTATCTGGAAACGTTGCCCTTCAAACCGGAACACAGTAATGTTTGCACATTACTCCTTGGCGGTAGAATAACTGACAAAGGTGTGGTACTTTCCCAGGCGGACTGCTAACAGTCCTACCACTACAGAAAATACACACTTGTTGTATACAATAGTTGTAAATACATACCTATTACACATAGAAATACCCAAACACTACAAATAATTAATATTTTTTAATTCTATGCGGTTTTTGTTTATTTCCTTATTAAGATTATAGCATTGACTTATATTTTATGTAGGTATATATCCTTAGATTATAGTTTTTTTTTCTTTTACTTTCAGCCACGCCATCTTGAAGTACTTGGTGCATAAGTATGGCGAAGCTCATCAAGAAAATTTATACCCAAGTGACTTGGAGACTCGGACGAAAGTGGATGAGCGAATGTTCTTCAACTCTGGACTGTTTTTCATCAAACTAAAGGCAGTAGCGGTCAGTACATTCCATTTAAAACATAAAATATTAATAAAAAAAAAAAAACTGTATCCCACTAATAATACCTACTATAAACGCGAAAGTTTGTAAGTATGAAATGAACATATTCACGTAAAAACTACTGAAGGGATTTGGATGAAACTTGGTGCAAAGATAGATGATGGTCTGGAATAACACGTAGGTAGGCTACTTTTTATCCCGGGAAAATAACGGGACCGGGTACTACGAGGGTGAAACCGCGGGCAATCGCGACAAAAGCGACTTTTGTCTACATTTCATTTTCACGTACTGTTGTAATATACAGGGTTACTGTTAGTTACGTAGCTCCAATTTCTAGAAACGACCCGCCGAGTCCAACTTCGTTGGGCAGTGTTCGGAAAATTATGTAACATCTCTTCCGAACTACCGAAGTGTCTCAAGACGAAGTTCTTTAACCAGTGCGTGTGTATGTGAGGAAATGCGTAAGAGAACCACAGTAACCGACATAGCTCACCGAGTTGCTAAACTTTATTGGGCGGGACACATGGCTCGCAGAACTGACGGTCGTTGGGAGGCAAAGGTTCGAGAACCTTGAAGAAGTGGCGCACCGGAAGACGCAGCGTTGACAACTGTGGTGGAGGTTGGCGGAAATCGTTGGACGCAGGCGGCGCAAATGCGGTCGTCAAAAGAGCTTTGGGGAAGCCCTTTGTCCAGCAGAGGCAACTGACAAACCGTTACACTAAATGAATGACAAACCGTTGCGCTCAGTAACGTGAACACTTTTTTTTCAAAAAATCGATTACTATTAGAATATTCGAATACCGAAATTATCGAATATTTGCAACCCCTAATCCCAATGCTGGGCAAAGGCCTCTTTCCACTTGTCTCTATCCTGAGCCAGTATATACCAATCATTGAGATGTTTGTCGAGGTCATCCCGTCATTCCGATCTGGCTTCCACTGTGTAGAGATCTTGGCCCAAAAAACTATTATGCAAAAGTTATGCTACATTCATTATGACAAAGTAAATTAGGAAAAAAAAATATGCGTATTAAATGGCACCCACATTCAACACGACAACCACGGGTTCGAAGCTGACGACAGCCCACAGCTGAGATGAGATAAGATAAGGATGAACTAAGAATAAACTTAGTATAAAGTAAGCATAAATCTAAGATAAATTGAGGATAAAATAAGGATAAACGAAAAAGGATAAATATACTAAATCAACGGTTTATGTAGTTAACAGGGTTTTAATTTGTTTTAGGAAATTTAACTTCATTCCCAGTTTATTTATATAAAATTGATTTGATTTTGGTTTTGTTAGGTTTTTTGTTGATTCAAATCCTATGATGACTTTTTTTATTGTATTAAAGCATAGATATATTATATGTACCTAACGTAAGACTGAGGATAATAATAATAATAATATAATTCTTTATTACATCCACAAATTTACACAATAAATCTTAGAACTAAAGAAACAAAAAAAATCAACAATAAATTATGCAGAGCAAAGGGTGGCCTTATCGCTTAAAGCGATTTCTTCCAGACAACCTATGAATGGACTTATAATTGTAGAAATCGTGTACTGTAGGTGGTGTAATTCAATATAACTATTGTCACATCTTATGTAATTTACTCAGATAAATACATATTATACAATACAATATTATGCACACATACACAAACCATACATATATAAATAAATACATACCTACATAATATATAAATTAAATACATAAATGAATATAACAATACAATACATAAAAATCAATGTAGTAAGCGTACCAATCAGGAAAAGGAAATATAATGTTGGTAAACAAGATTTTTGAAAATGGGAAGGGACTTAGCTTGTCTTATAGTGAGAGGGAGATCGTTCCACAGCAAAACAGCTTGTTCTGTGAATGATTTGGAAAAAGAAAGATTTGAATGAGTAGAAGAAGGAAACCTAAGTTTATGGACGCGAGTGGAGCGGAGAGGACGGGAGTTGGGCTCAACAAAATGAAACCTCTCTCTGAGGTATAAGGGAGTGGTGGGGTTGAACAAAATTTTATAAAGGAAAAAGAGGACGTGAGCGTTACGGCGAAGACGGACGGATAACCATTTGAGCTTACTACGAAATTCAGAAATGTGGTCATATTTTCGTAAGCCAAATATGAACCGTATGAAAAAGTTTTGCAAACGTTCGAGTTTGTTCAACTGCTCTTCGGTTAAATCCAGATAGCAAACGTCAGCGTAATCCAATATAGGGGAAAAAAGAGATTTTACAAGCGCAGTTTTAGTACTAATCGGGAGGAAATTTCGGAGTCTTCTTAAAGAAGCTGCTGAGGCAAATATCTTACGACTGACCTCTGTCAGTTGTGGGCCCCAAGAAAAATTTCGGTCCATAAGAATGCCCATGTTTTTTACAACTTCACTAATTTTGATAGGAGTACCGTCGAAAATCACCTGTGGTAGGTGAAACCAATCAATTTTAGAAATCATTCCGGAGCTGCCAATAACAATTGTCTGTTGTTGTTGTTGAGGATCGGGTTGAATACCGTATTACAGGAGAGGCGAGATATGGCCCCGAGTCCCAGCTGTGGGAACATTTAGTGGGCTGTTTATACTTTATGTTTATGTACTTATTACTTATAACGTATTTTATGTGCTCCTTAGTTCCCGACACTAATGCAAGGTTTACGAGGACCTACAGCCCAGCACCTGATTGATATCGAAATGGCATACGGGATGGTGGAGTCCTACCTCGAGAGCTCTTTCGTATCGGCCGACCACTTCACCTTAGCAGATCTGTCTGTTGGAACAACGGCGGCCTTTATGCAGCCGATATTGAAGCTCGACGGCGAAAAGTAAGTTACGATTTTTTCTTTTTTCTCCATGCCATGTTCTAGTTTTATTTAGAGTTTTGAAATTATGACGTTACTAAGTGTATCGAAGTTACGGTTGGTCTAGTCGGGAGAACGATGTTGATGATGATGAATGCTATTATAGCAGCGCTGTGGTTTTACCTGCGTTGTTCTCGTTCAAGTTATTTTACCGGGATCAAAAAGACAAGAAAGAAGACAAGAAGTGATGTTGTCTGATCTTGGTTTGGTTCAAACTTTTTCATCCCCAACGACACACAAATAAATAAAATTCAAATAATATAACTTCAAATTAAAAAAACCGCATCGCAATCGGCCCATGTGTTTGTCCTCTACGGTGCCACAAACAGACACACAGACAGACATCGACGTCAAACTTATAACACTTTTTTTGGTCGGGGGTTAAAAAGTGCCCTATTTATTTTCAAACGTGGTACTAGGACGGCTGCAAATAATTATGATGAAGTCTAACAAAGCTACTAAGCATATACTTATGCTCATACCCATTTTACGTTCCCCTAGCCCAAAATTAAGGCTTTCATTCACAAGGAGAGGGTCAATCCACTACGCTGGCCTAGATCGAATTAGCACCCGTATTCTAGACAATAATAACTTACAATTAGAAATGATCGCACGACATTTTCGGAACGCGAAAAAGCGCATAAAGATTTAAAAAAAAATTGGCAGTCATAGGAACTGCCGATAAAAGTGAAAACTTGTGACTCGAATGTTTCACTTTTAATTGAATTGTCAAATTCATCTATCACCTTGCCAGGGGACAAACTAATTGTTAAACCATCGTAGGTCTATGTACATTCGCATAATTTCAACACCGCCAGCTAAATCGATGGTTGCGCCATCTAGTTTTATATCAACGTAATTATACAGAATATTGCAACTCTACTGTTTCTGTTGCCCTGGTACTGGTACCTAGGGGCAAACGCAACTCTTTTATATTTATGTTGTCTTGGTATCTGGAGATAAACGCTGGGCTGTTGGAGGTAGGTAATCGAAACTCTTTACTGTTTCTGTTGCCCTGGTACCTACCTGGCCGTTTTTACCGAGTTTACCCGAAGATCCGATCCGACCATTATCAAATCCAAGCGTGACGATTGATGAATCCATTTCACAGCCCACGAAAATTCTGTCTATAGCGCGCCTAAAGACGTTTTCACTTCAAAATTAGTAATTCCCGTGTATGTGGTAATTAACTGAGTTACCACTGACACACATTTATTTTTTTATAAATTTAAAATGTGGAACAACCACGTCAGCTTTCATATTAAAATGATAACATATTGTGTTTTGCCCCCAGATTCCCTCGCACGGCCGCGTGGCTGGCTCGGTTGGCAAGCGATCCGGTGTTCAGCAAGCACTGCGCTCCCGCCGTCGATATATTTGAGAAAACCTTACATGCATTCTGGAAAATCAATAAGAATAAAAGCTAAAAACACAAGAAATAAACGAAAATTAAAATCATCAATAGTAAACTACTTGTTTTTTTATCTCATGGTAGCCCATTGGCTAGAACGTTCGATTTCACAAGAGGTTTTATGTTTGAACTAGGGTTGTAACGGAGGCCTCCCGACTAGACCAGCCGTAAAAAATAACTAAAATAAAAAATAACGTTATAAATAAAAATAACACCGAATTTAAATTTCAAACTGCCTTATATTTTTTGCAAAACTTATTTGCACGCGCCTGGCAATGTTAAAGCCCCGACTAAATCGTCTGGCTTAATATTAATATTCTTATTCTCTAAGCATTAAACTACAACATATAAAAATGGCCTATACATTTATTTGTATTGCCTTAAACCTATTCACTGAATAAAAAAATTATCTAAGTAGTAAGTACCTAATAATAAATCGGGCGACACGCTAACCATAGTAAAGGTGCAGGTACGCACTTGAAATTATGGCTTTGTATGTGCGCCAGTTCGCGCCGCGACCGCGATACGTGTCTCGGTCTTCTGTCACGGTCTGGGTGCGATCTGGCGCCCATGGACGTATAAAAAAAGTCGGACGTAGTCTCGCTAAAACAAAAACTGTGTCCATCGAGTCGGCCACATAATATGCACGTGTGCGCTGTCACATACAGGATAATACGCACACATCAGTGGGTGATTACACGCGCTACTTGTATACACGTGTGTGTGTCAGCCTATCAGTGACAACCTGACAATGCACACGTGCAAATGTGGCCGACTCTAGTGACACAGTTTTTGTTTTAGCGAGACTACGTCCGACTTTTTTATTTTTCCATGTCTGGCGCCCTTACAATTCTATAATGTCAAGTGCCTGTCGCGGTCTCCGGTCTCGGTCGAGGTCTCCGGTCTCGGTCGCGGTCTCCGGTCTCGGTCTCGTGTCACGGTTGCGGCGCGAAACGCCGCCTTTAGGGATTACTTTAGGGGTGCTCGTACTCATTGAGTACCTCAGGTAAGATTATGTTATTAGGACCTTGAGGCAGTTGAGTCTTCTGTGCCAACCCGAAGTCCGATGGGCAGTAAATACAATTTGATATCAACTGGCATAGGTCCCTTTAAAAAAATGGGAGTACTAAGACCGCACGGCATAACTGAAAACTTCGTTAGATATCTGAATTATGTACTGTGTTGTGAATTTTGTATTAGATTATTTTTGTTTAAATTAATAGTACCTGGGTGACCGAGCTTTGCTCGGTTTATATACTAAATATACTTAGATGCCTACAGATAAAAGACTCTAAGAAATAGATTTTCTTAAAAAAAAAACAAATTGAAAAAAAAAGAGAACCCGTCTGGATTCGAACCCGGAGCTACTAATTCGTGACCGCTATGAGCGCCCGACTTCGCGTCTGAGCTAATTATGCTGTCACGTCACGAGGCGAAATTTACCTTCACATTCTAATGTCTAATGTGACACTTTTTCATTGTCTAAAAACGCGCATAATATGCGTTTTTTTTAAATAAGACCTAGTTAGATCGATTTATCGTCCCCGAAATCCCCTGCATACATAATTTCATGAAAATCCGTCGAGCCGTTTCCGAGATTCAGATTCTATATATATAAATATACATATTTATATAGGTACAAGAATTGCTCGTTTAAAGGTATAAGAGACACTTTTTCATTGTCTAAAAACGCGCATAATATGCGTTTTTTTTAAATAAGACCTAGTTAGATCGATTTATCGTCCCCGAAATCCCCTGCATACATAATTTCATGAAAATCCGTCGAGCCGTTTCCGAGATTCAGATTCTATATATATATACATATTTATATAGGTACAAGAATTGCTCGTTTAAAGGTATAAGATCTGTATTATCACAGTATAAAGAAAAACTGCTACTCTGATTTATTAGAGTGTGGTATTATTACGGATCATATTAGTAGGATAAATGTCAAAAGTCAGTTTTTTTAAATTCTGTAAGCAATACTTTTAACTTAAAGTGTTGCTATAGCAAGTAGGTATGTATGCAATCGCAACAGTAGGCGAATGGCGAATTACATATTTTTTTCACTACTACCTCAATATAGGTATCAAATGAAAGGGTTTCACTTCTATCGGCAGGTCCTATGACAAATTAGAATGATATACTTTTGACCCCAGTCATCATCCCTATTGTCAACAACACACAAATCAAAACTATTACGTGCTATTTTGATAGTAATAACTACAGACAGTTCCTAATGGAAACTGATTGTTCAATAGAACCAATTTTTAGATTTGCCTATTCACGCTCGATTCATCTCTTGCAAACATATTTAACTGATGAATGCTGAAATTTCGCTGTCCGGTGGAAATTCCAACTAAGTGCTCTAATCTCAAGTGTCTAAGCCTGCATTTAGCTTATCTGTGAATTTATTTGATAGATTTTCCGCTCGAAATATATGCGATCAGATGGAAATAAAACTTAATAACAGGTTAATTAGTCTTAGAGATCAGGAAGGCTACGAATGATGTTGATGAAGCCAAACAAAGATACTATTAGCATATGCCTGCTGTTTATTCCCACTGCTGGAATTTGGAGCCTTCTCTCACAAGGAGATAGTCAATGTCATTATCCACCACGCTGACCCTAATGCTACTAACCACTGCATATTAGTGTGCGTCCAGACAATCAAGCAAATCAATAAGCTAAATGTTTGGGCCTTGATATGACTATCCACAGCACACAGTAGACCCAAAAGTTATTTCTTTGAACTCCTTGATAAATACAGTCGGGCCAATGACATTGACAATTCCGGCAAGTTTATTCTCACTGCGATTACTGACGAGTGTTTTTTAAGAAGCTTGGTTTAGATCTGACATATATTTTTTAACTATAGTGCGTTCCAACAAGCTGTGTAGAAAACCAAAACAAACCAAAAAAAAGGTGATACCATGACATAAACATCGTTTAATCTCAGTATTTTTATGACATTGCCTTAAAATATTTTTCACATATAGGATTCGACTTTATTGCGATCTTAAATACCATATACTTAGATTTGTATTGATCAAATAATTCTATACTATCTTATTTTAAAAGTTATAGAAAGTAATAGTAGGATGATAGAAATATGATTTTAAGTACTAGCAATTTGATCTGTGTTTCTCAAACTCTCAATGTTGCATTCAAGACATTTATACTTCTTTTCATCAAATTATTCTTATTAAGAACGCGCCTATTTTTCTAACATACCCCTCTCATGCCCATATTGTAAAAATGCCCATTTCCATTATATTCAAGTATGGAATAATTTTAGTCTATTTATTTTTGTCATTAATTTGGAATTTTTAATTGTAATGTAATTTGATTTTAATGTAATGTATTATTTGATTTTTATTGTAATGGGATCTTAAATTGACGTCTGTTTTTTTTTTAATTATTGACTTGTATTGGTAATATTTGAATATCTTGAATATTATGACATGTAACTACTCGTTATCAATAAAATAATAAGAGTATGACTAAAGAACTCCGAGAAAAAGGTTTCTTGTGTCGTAACGAGTTGAGAGAAAATCGCAAACCTCTAAATACGTGTTCCAAATTACGCTGTTTACTATCAAAAACTTGTATAATTTTCACTCTAAAATGCCATAAATTTTGAGTTATTTTGATCGAAACTTTTGTATGTGTTTCCAGAATATTACATCATAATATTCAATCGCTCAGGTCAAAATATAACTTGTTCCTTGAAACACCGCCGGCGCGCAGCGAAACTTTTTATGGCAAGTCATTTGCTTTCCAAGCTGTCCAGTTGTGGAACGCCTTGCCCGTCAACATTAGACAAGATCCTTCTCTTGCTGTTTTTAAGAACCAAGTTAAAGAGTTCTACTTGTTGCAGTCATCAGCTAGTTAAAGTCATTATTCTCCTTAAAATCGTCATGAAATTGTAATCTATTTATCTTTAAATGTTTTAATTCGTTGAACATGTTATTATTAATTAATTATCTATTAGTCTATTATTATGAAATTATTTGTGTATTAGGATGTTAAATCGATATATATAATATTTATTTACATTGTTGTTATTTTTTTAAAATTAGTTGTTTGTTATTATAAATTGTTAGTACTCCAAATTGTACTCCCCGTCTTCCATTATTGATTGATTTATTTTTTACCATCCTATGGTTGCCTGGAAGAAATCGCTCTCAGCGATAAGGTCGCCAATTGATACTTTATTATAAGTTTTTTCTGTATTTTTCTTTGTTATGTAAGTGCAATAAAGAGTTTATCTATCTATCTATCTATCATAGTGTTATGATCAGTTTTGGGTAATACGAGGACAATTCGAACGAGATTTAATTATTGTTAAAAATTAAATGAACGTTTTCATACATGTAAACATATAAATTACTTTTCCAAGTCACTGGTTCTAGTGTTATATTCTTCTCCGAACTCAAATGCTTTGCCTTTCCTTTTTTTACGTGGGGGAAATAAATGTACGTATGCCCGCCATACTCTCATTATCAAATGAGAGGAGATCTCCATCTACCCTCATTTGGGCTTCAAAAATCGCAGGGTGACCAACACTACACACAACACTAACCATATCAGGTTTCTCCAAACTCAGTGCGCTATGCACACATTTATTTATTAGAGGATTCCGCGACGCCGATAACCGTAAACCGGGTAGTTTTCGGTTATTGGCATCGTGGTCATCGCGTCGTAGTTGAAATATATACCTATGTTTTTTATTTTCCAATGCTTCCCGAACCATTCTTGCGTAGTAATGACATTCGGTAGATAGAACCTTCGGGTCGTGGATCTCGATCCAATGACCAGTTTTAGCATCAATCAAATGTTCAGCAATTGCAGATTCTTGTGTCTGACGATTTTTTACAGCGGCAATGTGTTGATTGTTCCAAGTCCCAGCAGTGGAAACATATATTTGGGTATTTATGATATCCATACATATATATTTAGCCTTGTTTTGCGACGAAAATTTAAAAGGGCAAGCAATGAAAGGTACTACAAACTATCTTGTAAAACAATGGTTGAGAAATGCTGGTCTGTCATATTGAGAGTGACATTGGTTTGTTTACCATTTATTCACAGAGATTTGGAATGAGGTATAAGTATTATGGGTTTACACTTGACCCCCATCCCCCATCTTGATGCTTGATGTCAAGCGACGATGCGGTCAACAATGGAACGTGCTCACCGGGAAGAAACTGTTTCCGTCTCGATATGTAACAATCAGGAAAAAATCAGGCAACGTGTTCTCAGAGCCTAGGCCCTAGAAGTTCTTATCACAAGAGTCCCAAACCTCCTCGTTCGAATATTTGGGATGTCTCTAATGAAACAATGTTGCTTTTTCATTAAATTTACGGCGACTTCAACGATGGAGAATGACAAATGATTTACCTGCGTGACCAAGAAAGGGTCGGAGCGCTAAAAATTGCGTTATTTTCTCTCGCTTCCCGCCGCTGCAGCTGCCTGGACTGAAGTAGCCAATGCTGTTCATTCAAAATAAACATGTTTTTCTAATCTATGTATGGTGCCGGAAAAAGTCAAATTCTGTTTTATCTGTTCTCAAGTTCTCATTTGTCATATCCTCCTCTTCTCCGTGGGACGTTGAAGCGGACGGTTGTGTCCGAATTAAGTGAATAAATCAGTGTCCAAATGCAATTTCAGTGTTTTTAATTCATCTCAAAAGCCTTAGATCAGTCAGATCGACATACCCAATCAGTAACAGGGATCGCATTATCAGCAAGATCAAAGTACCTCGTGGTCGGATCTGCTCGCTCAAATACAGAAATTACGAGAAAATAGCCAAATATGCTTTTATGTTGTTATTATATTTAAATTTTATAAAAACTCAGACTTAGGAAAGAAACTAAATACCTAATTATTATCGTAAAAAACTTAATCTCAGTGGAAAATATAAAACTTTGTAGTTGTTACATAAATTTGATAAATAAATGTACATATAGGTACATAGGTATTTACAAGCAAAACTGTGGAGATAAAAATAGTTATTTTTATTCGACTCATTTATCACAGAAAAGCAAGTAACGGAATTAAAGAAGCGCGATATCACTTAATTACGTCAAATGAACATGCTAGTATTGCAGCAGTGATGTGCCAGATATCCGTATCCGTATCCGCGTTATCCGAGGGAAAAGAAAGATCCGTATTCGTATCCATAACTTTTTCGGCGGATCTTTTACCTTATTAATTTTCAATTCATAGAAGAAATGTTATTTAGGTATAGATGATTGGGTAACAATGAAAACAGTTAGAAAGTCCATTCAGATTATTTTTATGCCTTAAAATCGTATTTGGCAACTTTGCAAACATTTATTGTATTGGTACCAATTGTAGGTAGGTAACCAATTGTAATAAACCTCAAAGGTACTAAATTAACAATATTTATAATGAGATCAATCAGAAATCCTAGTAGTAAGCTTATTGAAATAGGTATTTAACATTGTTATATTTTTTTTATAAAATTAAAATATCTTTACAATGAGATAAATTAAGCTAACTTTAATAAGGTACGCATATTTTAGTACTAGACAAACTTAAAAGATCACTTTCACAATGAGGAAAAAATCTGTCTCTTTCCCAAGATCGGTGTGCAACATTATACCACCGCGTACTCCAAGAAAGTTGAGATCCGTATCCGTATCCGCAGATCTTGGATCCATATATCCGTATTCAGGTCCGTGTCCGCGGATATATATTTTTAACGACCCGGAACATCTCTAATTGGTAGCAACATTCGATAAGTTAATGTTTTAGCACAAAAAAAAAAAATGTCCCACTGAAAAGCGACACTATTATCGCATTATATTTAACATTTCAAGTTAAATTTATTAGTTCTGATTTTGGTCGTTGGATCACATTACTTTGCATCATTTTCACAAGCCACGATGAAACTTCATAGAAGCGCATCTATCCATTATCTATATTTCAAACCCTGCAGGCCACGTGGTTCGACAGCGTATTTCGATCAATCGGACCACGTGAACTTTTTTGAAGTGAAAACTTCTTTAGGCGCGCCTCGACAGATTTTTCGTGGGCTGTGAATAGAATTCATTAGTCACGCTCGGGTATGATAAGAAAGCTTAGGGTAAACTCCGGACCATGGCTATTGGCCATCTAGAAATACGTCAGCCAATGGGAAATGCTGAAAGGGCGTGGACAGGCCATCATGGCATGGCCATCTAGAAACGCATCAGCCAATGGGAAATGCTGACGCATTTCTAGATGGCCATGCCAAGATGGCAAGGCCACGCCCTCCGGTTACACCCGTGTAGTTTCCAAGGTAAGCTATCAAATTTTCTCTTCTATCGGCAGTTCCTATGACTGCTAATTTTTTTTCCTGTTGGTTCGATCATAGAACTATGTGTTTTTGAGACTTTTGATAGTTCGATTTATCTGAATATGTAGACTTTTTTCAATAGATTTGGTTAGTCGAACTTAGTCAAACCTTGCAAATTTGCTAAACTTAGATAAATACAACAACAAAACGACAAGCATATATTTTAAGCTGTATTTAATTTGGTCTAATTTGATGACTTATCAATAACGTAGTTTGGTAAATATCTATTGATTAGTAAACTTGATAAAATTCTTTATAGAAAAATAGTTGTAATGTTGACATTGATTTTAATTATCTGCTTTAAACAAAATCGCCCTGCGGCGTCTTTCGATAATACACACATACACAGGACAAGGTTGTTTGTTGGATGAAATTTCATGTCTGTCTAGTTTTATGTTAGTACTTAGTATAATATAATAAATATCCTTTGCAAATCAGTTATTTTTAAAGATTTTTCAACACACTTGCTCATAACTCTGGTAGGTACTTTCTATATTATCTATTCTATGTTCTGGCTCTAATTTCACCGCAATCAGGCATGTAATGACACCCATAAGCAGGCCGTGACTTTTTCATTATTATTACTCACGAGTGAGTTAAAGAGTTTTTTACTGGTTGAGTTGCTTTGGTCTTACAAAAGTTTCGATACAAAAAAGATCGTGTTCAATAGAACAAATTAATGTAGCTATTGCTTGTGGTCACTTCATACAACTTCGTCTTGTAATTAATAATTTTAACTTGTACGTGTCATAAAATAAAACATTCACTCTAATAAAATTTAGGTTTTCTGTAATAAAGAAAAACAATCTGTAACAACCATCTACAGCAAGAAAATAGTTATTTGTTATACAAGAGTGCAAAGTGGCTTTTTAACCGCGTGCTCAATTTTGATGACCGAGCAAGCGAAGGATTCTAAAGTTGAATCACGAGCGTAGCGAGGGATTCAAAAATTAGAATCCTGAGCGTAGCAAGGGAATCAAAAGGGCACAAGGTGAAAAATCTTTGCACTCGAGTGTAACACGTAATTTTTCATCCCCCCCTAGCGAGGAAATTACAAAACGCTTTGCGCATTTTCAGTTTCAGTCGATTCTGTAGGCGTTAAATAAACTTCTTGGTCGCTAGAATCACTTATTATTATGGTATTTCGGTTTTTCACTTGTATTCAATTTTATAAGTTTTAAACTTAAGTTTGTTTAGCCATGGTTTAACAATAACAATATGACGTGAAAATATGGAGAGTTGACCGATTGAGGTAAGGAGTTTCATGTGTACATGAAAAAGTGTCCGCCCAAATGCATTAAATTATAGTAGCGCTAAATTTGCATCAAGGTACATTTTAAAGGAAATTTATAAACGTACTATTCAGAATTCATGAAAGAAAAATATTGGCAGTCATAGGCACTGCCGATAGAAGTGGTAACTTATAACTCAGAATTTGATTTTACTTTGGAAACTACGCGTGTGAAACCAGAGGACGTGGCTATGAGCATGGCCATCTAGAAATGCTGACACATTTTTAAATGGCCAATGGGAAAGGCTGAGGCATTTCTAGATGGCCATTGGCTATGGTCACGAGTTTACCCGAAGATTTCTTATCATTCCCGAGCGTGACGCTAAATTGACAGCCCACGAAAAATCTGTCTTTGGCGCGCCAAAAGAAGTTTTGACTTCAAAATATATTGTACCTTCATGTTTTCTCAAAATAGTAATTATTTATTTGATGTTAAATTTACTACATTATTTTGTACTGTACACAAGTAGTTGAAATTATCTATTAGTTACTATTTTAATAGTACAATAATATTTAATTATTTAACTCGGCAACTCGGCATACTTCAATTCGATTACAATTTATTCATTCATAGCATTTCAAAACGTTTTGCCATTTGAAATAACATTCTTTACCTCTATCCTCCATACGTGAAAAGAAAATTGCGCGCAAAGCATTTAAAAAAAAGTACACCAAAGAGGTTCCGAGTATGAGTTTTTAACAAATTAAAAATAAATGTATGATGAATTCGGCACCAAGGAGGTAGAAATAAATAGGTTAAATTATGTTTTGAATTCAAAACCTCAGTACACACGATGTTCTAAATTCAAATTTACTTTAACCTCTAGAGGGTAAAAACGACTTTTGCGCCCTGATATCGAGGAGCAAAAGCACTCTTTCCGAGCTGGTGGGATGAGAAAAATATTTTTCATCCCACCAGCTCGGAAAGAGTACTTTTGCTCCTCGATATCAGGGCGCAAAAATAGTTTTTACCCTCTAGCTCTAGAGGTTAAAGTAAATTTGAATTTAGAACATCGTGTGTACTGAGGTTTTGAATCCAAAACATAATTTAACCTAATTAATGGGGAGGACCGGAAAAAAATGTTATGAAAATTGGTTCAGACGCATGTGTCCCACGTATACTTAACTAGGTACTTTTGTTTGATAAATTTCACAAAATGAAACATAGACCTATTGACATTGAGAACTAATATGTATTGATAGATCTAGTACCATCTTGAAAACGCCTGATTACCCATACAAAATTTATTTCCTACATTAAATAGTGTATTTCGACATTGTAATAACTATATTTTCTCATAAAATAAAGCAACGGGATAAGCAAAATGTGTGCTTTAACTAGTAGGCAACACGCCTATTCAAAATATATGTGGTTACCTGAACATTAATTAATCACTGCCTAGCATTGCACTGCACTCGTCATACGAATAGGTATAACCCACGATTTTTCTCTTCCCCTGTTATCAAAATTTCTTTAATTGTATTGTTAAATAATAACTATTAAATATATAAACATTCAAGTGCGAGCTGAGAGTGTGGTTCTCTTATTAAAATTATGTTATGTCGCATTAATTAAATTGATTTTAAACATATGTATTAAAACGGTTTTCTGATTATAACGGTAAAACCCGCCCCGTAAACAATGCTCCATCATAAGCGAGATCGGTATTTAAATCACGATGGTCGCAGTACTGCCCACCATACACTAAAGTGCAGTAACAGCAAAATCACGATTTCGAGTAAAACGCATTTAAAGTTAAGAATTGATTTTAAAAAATCAACAGAATGTATAAGCAAAAAAATTTGAATGCAGAAAGGTTGTAAAGGCATAGGTTCACACGTTAAAGCAATAAAAAAAAAAATCTTAATAACTGAATTTATTATGGCCATTTATTCTTTTTGGTGCCTATTACTGCATAGCCTTTTTTGTAAAAAATACCATTTTAAACTTAGTAAAATGCAGCAAAAAGCCCTATTACTGCGTTTGGATCAGTTATTTTGTCAAGAAACCCAACTAACATGCAGTAAGGTCAAAAAAATACTGCATTTTAGTTAGTTTTTTAAGAAAAAAGTGTTCAATTTACTAGTGCAGTAAGAAAAATAGCTAGTTCACATTTTAAAGACCGTTTATTTCTTATTATTTAATCACAATAATTCAACTCACTTATGTAAAATTTACATATCAAAAATAAAAAAAAACATCTAATTAATAAAGGACCCTGCGCAGAATGCACAACCTCCTTTGACAGTTTTCTCTTAATATTAACATATATAACATAATGTATCTTTATGTTTAACAATAAAATATAGATAGTAAATGTAGGTGAGTATTATAAAGGTGGACATAAACTTGAGATCAACATTACAGTAAAACAATCATCACACACAAAGCATTACAAGCCTTGGTAAGTCTTAGGTAGGTACATAATTAGTTTCTAAAAGTAATTTTTAACAGTATAACGCGCTTTAAAATAACATTGGTTTAGTTTAGCTTTTGAAGCCTCTTATTATTCTTACTACTAGACATAATCTTGAGATCAACATTAAAGTAAAACAATCATCACACACAAAGCATTACAAGCCTTGGTTATTAGGTAGGTACATAATTAGTTTCTAAAAGTAATTTTTAACAGTACATTAACGCGCTTTAAAAATAACATTGGTTTAGTTTAGCTTTTGAAGCCTCTTATTATTCTTACTACTAGATTTAAAATAATAAAAATGTATGTATCATACAATTATCAAAACAGATCAGAAAAATATTTACTTAGTTCTTTAGTTGTACTTATTAATAATCAGTCTTAAGTTAACTTTGAGGCACATTGTTTCTTAGAATTTGAAGATAAAAAATACAGACTATTAAAAATAAATTCAAAACACATTAACAGTTTAAGATTATTCATCAATATCAAAATTAAATTCTTCTGGTTCTTGTGACGTAGAACCAACAGAAAGATTTTTCCAGAAGATTAATCTATTTGGTGGAATAAGCGGCCCTAATACGTTTAAGATGTTTCGCTTCCTTTCCCTATCAATGCCTTTAGGAACAGTTTTTACAGTAAAATTAGGCATGTTCTTTGATTTGAGACAATATAGTTCTTTGAATTCTATATCATCAAAGTTCTTTTTGTAAAAGAAACTATGACTTCCCCTTTTTACCATAAGATGTACAATATCTTTGATGTATACCCGGTTTCCATCTATATCTTTGTTTTTTTTATGTGAAATATGAGATTTAAAATTAACAAAATCTATTATTTCCATACTTTTGACTTCTACCTTCCCCGATTTCAATGATGTTTCAACAGCTTCTAAAAAGTCTTGATAATCGTACAGCTTACCCTTTTTGTCCATCGACTGCTCTACAAAATGGTGGAAGGAATCGGCGGACATAAAAGTATGGCCCGGTTCAAAAAACTTGAGTTCAATTGTTGTGGCAGAAATCTCTAAGTTGTTAATTATACTTATCAAGAAAGTAAAAAAACACCAGTTTTTATTTTGTGCCGAGCAATTATCAAGCCATAAAACGATGTGCTCTGCATCACGATTATTTAGTAAGAATGCTTTATACTGCGTTTAAATTAGTTTAATTTACTATAATTTGTTAAACTTGATCCCAATTAAAATGCAGTATTTAAAACATTAACTGCACTTTAGCTAGGAATAATCATATCTGTGTCATTATGCTATCCAAACTAATCTGCAGTAATGCTGTATTTTACTGCGTGTTAGTCAGTTTATAATGATAAAAGAATGTTAAGTATTCACAACTAAAATGCGACAAGCTTTGATTTTACTGCATTTTAGTTGGGAGTTCGTGACAATAAATTGTATTTTCTTAATTTGCAGTAAAAATAGCTTGTATGGCGGTAAATTTTACTGCGTATTAATATTTTTTTTAATTTTTTTCCAGAAATATAAAACTATCTAAAGAACTGTAAAATTATATTGCTTACTGCATTTTAGTTATGAAACCTTAAAATTTAATCTGCAGTATAATTTATACTGTATTTTAGTTGGGAAATCACGCCAAATTGTTAATTTTTTTCGTTTGCAGTAAGTGAAAACTGTTAAATAAAAACCATTCTAATAGTCTTAGAAATAAGTAAGTTAATTCAATAGAAAGCTTAAGAAACCCGCTTTCAGAATCACTAATAAAACGAAAAATCACAAAAGGGCTGTTACTGCTCTTTAGTCCCTGGTGGGCAGAGTATCAGCTAAGTTTTCGAAGAGTCATTGAAAGTACGCAAGAACATGTCTGGTGTCTGGATGTGTGTGTGGAGATATCACTAGGAGCGGCGAAAAAAACGCAAAAAATCGTAACTAATATTTGTATGAACAATATATTATGTTTGTTCGTAATGGACATAAGTAATTTAATTTTTTCCTAAAATCGAAAACCGACTTCAATTTAAAATTAAATTCAGACACTCAACTAAACTTCATACGAAGTCTACTAAATTCTTCTTGAAAATTTCTCAAGTTCTAAGTAGGTAATTGTAATTCTTAATTTTGTAAGACTAAATCGTCCGGCGTCCATATAAATGAAAGAAAATTTTAGTATTTTGTTGATTTTCAAAAACCACCACAACAATCTCGATAAAATTACTATGGGATTATGTAGGTACCAAACAAAAAAAGAATCTTAAAAATCATCGATCCACAATTTTAGCGGTACCATGAATCCATATAAAACACCAACTGAATTGAGAACCTCTTCCTATTTTGAAGTCGGAAAATAATTGTTAGTTTGTTTTGTAACACCGCGAGGCACAGCTAGGTACCTACTAACAATACGAAATAAATTTATCCTACTTGTGGAAATGTCACCTTATCTGTAGTGATATAAATACACACATCACTGTTATAAATGCCCAGTAAACAGTGAGGACTCATTCAGGGAACTCGTGCCGGCCTTACATCAGCTTATCTTACCAACGTTGCTCTTGGTAAGTGGTAGTAACCTTTCCAAATAAATAGCCAGTCATTCTCATGATAAACAATTTAACTCGCCGGCGCCGTTTAGCACACCTTATTTGAGCTAAGATGAGATCCGTTTGGCGAATCGAGAGAGATCGTTGGCGAATCGTAGAAGGCCATCGCGAGCGCAAGTATCTGGACGTCTCCATTGTGTTGTATTTATTTACATTCGTTAGAACAGGATTCGAAACAATTTTCAATATATAGTTTCGGCCAACTTTCTTTGATTTTACTCCTATGTGCGCCGTAATGATTTTAACATAATTTTATCTTAAGCCTAAACGTGTTTACTGCGGCGCGGCGGTACAGTCTATTTTTTTTAATTAAACAATAAAACCACCAAATTCAATTGAAAAATAAAAGCCACTAACCCAAAAACAATGTTATTTTTGTATTTGGCTGATATTAAAACATTGCCTACCTATATGATAATTAAATAATACATTTAAATTTGTGAATATTTTTTTTTATTGAAAGCGAAGGATTTCGAAGAAAATTTTACCTACTACCAACCTCATAAGCCGGAACACAAAAGAAAACATTGTGTTATAAGTTCCCAATTGGCTCATTGAATTACATCATAAAATTAAAAATGATACGAAACGGGTGCTGCGAGTTATTTTGTAAGGTTGTTTGTTGTCGTCATGTTTTGAATTATATTATTGACCTGATATTTAGAAGAAACATTAATTTATTAGAATCAATGTTGTAGCCTTGTAGGTATCATAGGTACCTACCTACATTTATCTCTCTACTTAGTCTGTGGTACATATTAATGATTGTATAATGTACTAGCGGCCCGTCCCGGCTTCGCACGGGGTCAATATTTTTTGTTAAGTAGGTATGCTAAATGAAACGTACATGACCAAATTTTTCCAAATGATCAAAATTAGAAACCATAACTTTAAAGTGTAAAAACATTAAACTGGCTGGCCTGGTGGCTTAGTTGGTTGAGGGCCGTTTTGTAAAGCGGCGGTTTAACGATCAGCCGGATTGAATACGGCTGATTAAAAAACCGCCGGAATGTATTCGACGCCATACGTCATTCAACACGGCTAGCCGTAAAGTAATAAAGCGAGAGATTAGCCGCCTCTTTCACAATTTTTAGTTCCGATTCTTAACACTCATGGCACTGCCTGACATAACAACAACTATGGCATTGAATAGGTACTGTAAGTGTGTTGCTAAATTGCTAAAGTGACAGTGGATTCTGGAGTTCGGAGGGATTGTACACAATATTATTGGAGTGTCACTTGTCACCCTGGGTGTTACTTGGAAACTATTTCGTTTCCACCGTCCACCTTGTTAAGACTAAATCGGACCGGGTTGGTTACATGAGACCCAGATCCGACTCGGAGCATACCGACTCCATATAGTCTTGGAGCTACTACCTCTGGAGTGTATTAAAAAAAAAGCGGGAGCCAGAAGCTCAAGGGAGGTCCTGAGTGGAGCTAGCCATGCAAGTAGCCGAAGTGTATCGCAGGCCGAGTATGGAGAAGCGATACTCAGGGCTGACCACAGAGCTTCTGGCGGGAGCCCACCCGGAGTCAAATCTCGATGATAGACCCTTGTCTATGGAAGTGCACCATGTTTCTTAGGTGTACCGTCACCGATATCAATTTATGGGCTTTCAAACTTTATGAGAGAGGTAAAATGTTGTAAAAAAATTATTAAGGAATACCGTAAGTAATCGGTCAGTTTTTTCGGATGAATGAAATTAATTTTGATTTTGTTTATTTAAATTATGTTTTTTTAAATTTGGTCACCCTATAATATAAGCAGTAATACGATACGGCTGAACGTGGGCCGCCTTATTGAAGAACGTATCGCAATGACAATGCGGCTAATCGTTGAACCGCCGCATTACAAAAAGGCACTGTTTTTCAAAACGGCTAGCTGTAATGTATTACGGCGGAAACAAAATAATAATATTACCATAAATCGTAGAACCTAAGATAGGCCCTACCAAACTTCAGAGCGCACACAATCATGTCAACGTTGGGAAGAGTGAGCTCACTCTTTCCGTTCTAGTCGGTTGCAGGACGAGGTGGACGCCGGACGTTTTTACCTATCATTATTCGGTGTCAACAACCAAAATAAGTAGAACCACAGCAAATCTCGCCGCTAGCGATTGTACGGGTCAAGTAGATTGGTTGTTTGTAAGCCATTTACGATATACACTGAGACGCAATTTATTACCAATTTCAAGGTTCTCAGAGCACATCCATTGATTTGTATCGATGGCATGTACCGCCACGTTGCGCCGCGCCGCGCAGTCGGCGCGCCGCGCCGGCCCGTCGCGTCGTTTATTATTTCGACAGGATGGAATTTTTTAACTTCGTAGTATCTTTTGAATGCAATGTCCGATTTTAATAATTCAAAAAGGAATCAGTAGGTATTAAAGCAATCTTGAATACGAAATAGTTTATTTGGATAAGTATTAATACAAATGTATGGATAACATGGTCTGAATTTGATCGGCATTTTTATCCTCTTTTAAAATGTAAAAAAGCAGTTGTAGCGACGTAATTACAGTAGTTAGACATATGGTCTCGCGAGGTTTTTTGTAGATTTTCATACGTTTTATAATATTGTAGAACATTGTTTTGTTCTATCATTGGTACTTTCCGCCGCGTATGCGATGAAAGCCATTTTATGGCTGTTTTTTTTATACCTTGCGTTGGTTTTAGTAAAGAAATCAAAGTAATTCTAATTTTTTCTCGTAATAAAAGTAGCCTATGTTACTCAGTGATAATGTAGCTCTCTTTTGGTAAAAGAATTTTTGAAATCGGTTCAGTAGTTTTTGAGTTTATTACATACATACAAAAATACAAAAATACAAAAATACAAAACTTTCCTCTTTATAATATTAGTATAGAAGTATAGATATAGATAGAGTGTTAACAAATAGTGAACAAATGAGATCTTACACAAAGTACCTACTAATTAAAACTATACCTATTTCAGTAAATAATGTTAAATATGCTTTTTTTTATACCAACTCAATTTGCGGAGGCTTGCGCGTCAGGCCAGTCAAGCTCAAGCTATAGGCCACAGCCAAACAAGGTGCTCAGGTGAGTGGCGCCGGCGCATTATTAATAAAGCGGGCTGCATATTATTTGCACACCTAACCTCAAAACCTCAATGGATTCATTTTTTTCTGATATCTAAATGTCTTGATACGTGTAGCTATTTTTATTGGAAACATTAAAAACTAATTATATTCTCATAGTTAGGTAATACTACATATACGTACATAATATTATAATATTTCACATTACTGACTCAAATACTTTGTGCAACACCTCATAGGTTCACAGTTTATTTTAAAATGTAGTAAAGATGTTCAAAATTATTATGCAACTTCAAATAGACTGATGCTATCTATAACTGATAGGTTTCTCATGTTTATTTACATAGTTAATGTATGTATATAGGTACATCCTACAAATTTAATGTTAAAAAGGGCATGATAACAAAAAAAAAATACGCCTTCCAAAAAGGTTATCAATTCGACTAGGTACCATTGTTTTTATTGTGTGATGTAACAAAAAAAACGTGTAGGTATATTTTTTACCAAGTCATCATCCCGATTCCGAAAATTTGTATCATAAAATTGTCGGAAGGACGGACCGGATTGCATTTAAAATTTGAACATAGATGAGGTACTTTTTATCTCGAAAATAAAACAAAGTTTTTAGATTACCTATACGTGAACGAAGCCATGCAGTAGAATATTTAAAAGTTGCGGTTATATACATGTTTCTAAAATTAAATATTAACGACCGTTTTGCGTGTATAATTTAAAATACCTAAGAATAATTAAATTAAACATCTTTTTTTTAACATACTTATTATTTTTAAACTTGCATATTTTTATCAAAATCGGGTCAAAAGATCCGATTAGGTAGATCCAACTTCGACAAAGAGGTCCAGCGAAAAATCCAACTCGGATGGGCAGCGTTCGGGAAACTTCGGCACATCTTTGAGTCCACAATACCCCAATGCCTAAAGACAAAAGTCTTTAACCAGTGCGTGTTGCCAGTGATGGCTTATGGAACTGAGACGTGGTCCTTAACTGTGGGCCTCATAACAAAGCTCAAAGTCACACAGCGAGCTATGGAGAGAGCTATGCTCGGAGTCTCTTTGCGCGACAGAATCCGTAATGAGGACATTCGCAAAAGAACGAAAGTGGCCGACATAGCTCAAAGAGTAAGCAAGCTGAAGTGGCAACCGCTGGTTGCAGGTTGCGCGGGACCGTTCGCTGTGGAAATCTAGGGGGAGGCCTATGTTCAGCAGTGGACGTCTTGCGGCTGATGATGATGATGATGATATTTTTAACACCAAGTGTAGGTATTAACCACGTCCGTTTTCATACTAAAACTGAACAATATTTCTAAGATTTTGTACTGAATAATTTCTTCACACCGTAAACGCCATTTTTTGTAATGAAAAAATGGCACCACCGCTGGTGAAATTGAAAAATATGTCTGATATGCATATTTGCACTGTGATAACTCCTATTGTGGATGAAATGCATTGAATTACATACGCTTTCTCCAAGAAGGGACGGTCGTGTTGTGTCGGACTCTACTTATAACTTCTATAGTTTACACTTGACCGCTATCTCGCCTGATGTTAAACGACGATGCGGTCTAGGGTGGAGCGTGTTTACCTAGAAAAAACCGATTCACTCTCGATTTGAAGCCACAGAGATTGTAACCATCGGGGAAAACCCACTCAGGCAACGTATTCCACAGCCTAGACGTTCTTATCACAAAAGTAGAGTCAAACCTCTTCGTTCGTGTCTTTGGAACATCAACCATGAAACGATGTCGTTTTTTCGAGCTACGAGCATTCCGATAGAAAAAAGGGCAAGGGTATCAGCCTGAGCGCATTCAAGCAGGGATATATTTATTATTTTATAGTATTAGATCATGTAAATCAGTCGCACACTCTCCGAAGTGTATTCGATAAAAAACCGAAAGGCTAGCAACTTTACGGCGATGTTCAAGAGTTTGTAGTCTTTTTCGCACAAGAGTGTCGTTGCCTATGAGCCTTTTGGCACGTCTCTCGATCGATTCCAAGGCCTCCAGCTAATACTTAGCCGAACCATCCCAAAGATATGGCGCTCCTACCGACTAAATCCTACACGGCATTCCATTTTTGATTCTGACGGGAACATAAGGACGTTTACGCATTCTTCCGCGAATCCATCACGTCCTCCTCGATTCCGGGACCTCCTCTGAGGCAACACCCCGTCACCGGCACATCTTAATCTAAAGCACGTCCTGACCGCCATGAAAACGAATCAGTCAGAACCCTCTAACTGGTCTGGACACCCAGACGTCCAGACGCACTCGCATCTAGACGCCCTAGGTCTTTCGCGACGGGCCAAAAGTTCGGCACGGTCGTCTACCAATATCCGGCTTCAGAGGATAGGGAGAGCGAGCCCTCGGATCTTAGGAACCCCGAGCTGAACGCCATTAGCGTAATTTTAGGGCTGTTACTTGGCTAAACGGGATATCAGACAAGTAACGTTTTCAAGTATTTTTCTGTCCTTCCCTCTCTAGAACACGTATGTATACGAGCTTTTCGATTTTTTTTAATGATGGAAAGGTATTTAAGCATACCCTTTGCCTGTTGGGGGAGGACGAAGGGTTATATCGATGTCGACCTCGGGTCCTGAGACCCTTCAAGCTTCAAGCGATCGTTACGGACCCTCTTCACTGTGCTGTTGGCACCCTTGTCGGTCGGCTAAGCACACCGCCAGTCGGAGTGCTCGTAAAGGACCCTTCTTCTGAAAAGACTCAGGACTACAACTCGTCCCGATAGAACTATCAGCTGAGTAACGTTCCCAGACCCTTTTAGTCCCTCCCCAACGAAATTCTATGCGCACCCCGCAAAGGGTGGGGTTCAAGTGTAAAAGTTTAGCTTTCTCTGCCTTTGAAAATTATATAAAAATTAAATTATGCCTTTAATATGATTAATAATGAAAGTCAATTGTTTGTAGGTAGTGTCAAGATGCCGACCCTATGGAAGATGGACCCGAGCCCCCCGGCGTGTGCAGTTCGCGTCCTGGGAGACATTCTCGGGATACAGTTCGATCTCATTGACGTGGACTTCGGCAAGATGGAACACAAGTCACCAGAGTTCAAGAAAGTAAGTGGTGTCATTCAGAACTAAATGGCGTTGTTCGATCTTAAAACGCAGAGATGTCACGGCATATTTCTGATTGGTTCTTCTATATTAATTTAGATGGCTTAGGAAGCATAACCATATAAGCACTAAACGTTCCCACTGCTAGGAACGTTCAGGGCTTTCTGTAGCAAAGAGATAGTTAAGGTTGATGATTCACCACGCTGGCAATGTGCGGGTTGGTGGATGAAGCATGGCCTCGAAAGATGAGGAAACTGGTCTAAGAAAGACATCTTTCAAGGACGACCGTCATCCAACCAGCTTTTGGCTGGCGTGGTAGATTATAACCTTGACTGTTTCCTTGCGAGAGAAGACTCCGGAATCCCAGCAGCGGGAATATAAAGATGATGATTGATGTTACAACAGCAAAAATAAATAAAAGTGGTAAGACTAAAACAAAGTCCAACTTTATAACTTTACTTCGCCGGTATTACCTGACAAATGAAACAGAGAATGCACTCGTAATTAGACAGTCAGATTCTGAATTCTATGTCTAATTAATAATTTTCAATTCTATTTAATAATAATTAGATTTTTTTACGTTATGCTACATTATGTCTAATTACGTAGAGTGCGTAAATAATAATTATTTTTATTAAGTACCCTAAATAGAATTGTCTGAAATGTATGAACACATAGCATCGGAGGGTAATGAAAAGAACTAGCAGTCACCAAGTGGACTCTTTTAATTTAACACATTTAGTGCCGACGACTCGCCTGGCGAGTCGACTTAAATTTCGTTCATGTGCCGGCGACTCGCCTGGCGAGTCAATGTTTTTCGTCAATATTTCCGAAAAGCGTCCATATTTTCTACTGAAAATCAAAATGTATACTTAATAAAAGCTAATATAAACATTTACACTGTGGCTCGTTTATATGACTAGTTTTATAATTTAAGAAAAAAATGCATTCAACAATGCCTTGAACTCGCTAGGCGAGTTCACTGACGCTGGTCCTCAACCTTTTCTTTAAAAACTCAAAAAAATCAATAGAAGTTGTAGGAAACGTAATGTTTCCGTAACGTTTTTTCGTGATTTTTCTCAAATGTCTTATACTACAACAAAACTACTCTACGCTCATGTATTCGTCTATTAATTTTAAAGTCGGTTATTACTTTGTGAAACCATGAAAAGAAAACGTGGATATGGAAATAAAATAAGTTGGTTGGTATTTTTGTAATCTTTGTTATCTTAGCCTTATGGGTTTTTTTCAAGATTTTGTTTTAATTCAAAATACCGCAAAACCGTTACTTGCAATTTCAATCCTGGTTTTTAGAATTCGGTCATAAGCTGTCGGTAACGAGGAGCGAGATAAGGATGCAGGTGGTGATCTAAAAAAAAATAACTACGCAGAGTTTATTACTTTGTAAATAGGTGCACCCTTTGTTGCGGTTATCGACCAATTTATTAATTTTTTGGCATGATTTATCATGTGAACTATAAGTTATTCTACCGCCAAGCAGTAATGTGCAAACATTATTGTGTTCCGGTTTGAAGGGCAATGTTTCCAGAGAAATAATTGGGCTTAGAGATATAACATCTTAGATCTATGGGTGACGAGCGCAGTGCAGTGCTAGGTAATGATTTGGTCTCTTCATGTTCCAATAGCTGTGTCACTGTGCTGTTATGTGGCGGGCATGTTGCTTACCATCAGGCACATGTCGTGCTCGTCTCGCCACTCTTTATATAAAAAAAAAATACTAAACTATAAAAATACAAAATTTAACCTCAAAAATAGAATTATACCCAAAGATTTACAATCCCTGCATAAATTACGTAAAATACTTACCTCTTTTTTATTTGATGGGTTTTCAGCCATTTTTATACGTGGAAATACACTAAACACTTGCCAAACTATTTTTGATACCAATATAAACGTTGTAGAGACTTCAACGGCCACAATATTAACAAATTATTAAGTTTACCTATATATTATGCCAGTGAACTCGCCTAGAGAGTCCATTTAAATTAGAATGCAGTGCCAGCAACTCACCTGGCGAGTCCATAATAATATTGGTGGCACCCCAGAAGGAATTAAAAAATCATAGTGGCAGTGAATGAGTTAAATTACTTTAATAAAGGCGAAAGATCGTAGCATGAGCATAGAATAGATAATATTAAATGCGTGAGGCCGCGAAGGGCGAACATAATACCGATTTAATAATTATTTACCAACTTTGATGATGTAAGTATCTAGGTATTATTAAATTCAATTTTTGTAAATATTTTGATGAGAATAATATGTATTGTATAGTACCTATGTGTTGTTTAATATAGGGTAAGTAAATAAAATTCATAATCAGTAAGGCCGAGCTCTCGACATAATATCTATTCTATGCAGGTCAATACTTGGGTCAGTCTACACCTACAGTGCGGAAATACTGCAATTCTGATGGTGGAAAATTTGGTCGTGGAAGTTGTTTTTTTGTAAATTTTTTTTTTTGTTGATAAGGCTAAATTTGTGGATTAAATCTGCTCGGTAATTAAAAACTCGACTTTATCTCTGGGATTTTCAATGACATAAAACAATTTGTTTTTTTTTAATCGTGAATTCACGTATTAAGTAAATTATGTGAGTTTCATACCTGCGTTACTAACGGCTAATAACGGCATTGCAGCGCAAACATTTATCAAGAATATTTAACTTTTTGAAGTGAATTTTTTTTCTTTCTACAGACAGATTTTTCGTGGGCCGTGGGCTGTGAATTGAATTCTAACGTCACGCTCGGCAATGATAAGAAATCTTCGGGTAAACTCGGGACCATTGGGCTTGCTCATGATCTAGATGGTCATGCTCATGGCAACGCCCTCCGGTTTCACCTGCGTAGTTTTCAAAGCAAGCTATCAAATTCTGAGCTGTAAATTTTCACTTCTATCGGCAGTTCCTACGACTGCCATTTTTTTTAACGGAACCTATGGTAGTAGTAGTTGTCCTCATGTGATCCCTACATACCGAACTTAGGAGTAGCGAACTACGTAAAATCTTCAAACTAATGTTTGTTTGTGTACCTACCCATAATTTGATGTTTTAAATTGTACATAATATGTATATATACAATATACATATAATGAAATAAACTTTCAACGTGACGAAAAATTACGTTTTCGATTGATTATTTTCGATTTATTTTTACACTAATCACCAGATGATCTAATGACCGCGTAGTGAGATAAGATTATTAAATCTTCTCCGCCGTATTTTAGACTTAGACTTTATAGGTATTCGTGTGTGCGTGTGTACATACCTGTATACCAGACAGTAGGTACGTATACGTACAACCGTACATGCCTTATTTAATTAATTAATTTAACGACCTACATCCTACATGCGGTGAAGCTCCCTTCACTAGACATGTAGGTAAATGTTACACATAGACATAGATTTAGTATAGGTAAGTAAACTCTTTGGACTTGCGTATTTATACGTACATACATACATTTTATAATTTGATAGATCCATCAACTTTTTATTGCACTTAATTCAAAAAATTAACAAAAGTTACAATAAAGAGTTTTGTATTTGTATTACTTAAGTATAACAAAACAAAATAAAGTAGCAATTGGCGACCTTATCACTACAAGCGATCTCTTCCAGGCAACCATAGGATGCAATGAGAGATTTGAGAATAAGGAGGCGGGGAAGTACAAAAATAATTTGAGTATTGTTTTCCTTCTTTCAGATAAACCCCTTGGGCACGATCCCAGTGTTAAAAGACGGAGAGTTTATTCTCGTAGACAGGTAAGAAAGACATCGTAATATGAACAACATATAACGTAGTTTATCCCAAGATCTTTTAAAGATAATAATAACATTTATTGTCTAAATTAATTACGTGTCGAAACAGCTGAACGCCAGGGCCGGATTGAGGAGGTGTTGAGGCCCCGGGGCAGAGCTTCGTTGAGGACGTTGAAATTCACCCTTTGAAACGGACTTTGAAAAATTTTAACTTTATCTTAGACTTAGATACCTACCTACTAATCAATAAATTAGGGCAATGTTTCCACAGAATTTACTCGGCAGAGAGAAAAAATATACTATAAGTGCATGTCTAAGTGACGAGCACGATGCTAGGCAGTGATTTGGACTCTTCATCTTCATATTACTGCGTGGCATTGTGAGGCGCGGTCCCAGCCTCAGATTTTGGTAGGGTCACCAGTAGAATTACAATAAATCGAGTAAAAAAGACTTTTCTAGTAGCGCCCCACGATTTTACCCGCGTTGTTGCCGTAGTCGTTCCGCGTTAAAAAATAAACTATGTACTAACACTGATTTTTTTTAGACTTTTAAGTAAACGTACTTATATGATTTTGGTGGGAGTCATGTCCTCTGTGACTGCCCCGCCCCCTTCGGACCGCGCCTGGACACTGTACTGTAATAGACAGACTTATTGTTACTTATATCAAATACATAATCTTTTAAAAAGTCAACTGTCTATCACGGATGAGAGAGAGGGATTGACGAGATACAGCCTAGTCACGGCAAAACAGACGGACGGATAGCGGAGTCGCTTGTCGAGAAAGTTCGCTGTTTTATCATTTTGCCAAATAATTACCTAAATCTCCTTATTTTCAGTCACGCGATGGCCAAATATCTATTAGAAAAGTACGGGACCCCAGAGCAGAAGGAATCTTTATACCCCAATGACCTGAAGACTCGAGCTCTGATCGACCAGGCTATGTTCTTCGATGCGGCGGTGTTCTTCATCAAAGTTAAGCTTATTGCTGTAAGTATAGAAACTCTTGTAGTCTCTTTCATCGAAGTTTTCATGACGATTCAAAATAATGCAAATATCTTTCCGCTATTAAATTTGAGATTGTTAATGCGATGTGCAATTGTGCATTAGCATATAAGTAAGTACCTAGTAATTCCCTAATCTATCTATATTTCTATATATATAAAAATCAATGCCACTTTTCGTTGTTATTGAACTCCTCCTGAACGGCTGGACCGATTTGAATGTTTTTTTTACAATTGGGTAGGGCCCTGGAAGACTTAGATTCACAAATCAGCCCGGCAGATGGTGCTGCAATTGATATCTAGGTTATTATTCGAGCGAAGCCGGTGCGGGCCGCTAGTAGATATAAAAATCTAATGTCATGTTTGTTTCCAGTAAACTCTTCACCGAGTCAACATTCACGAATGTTGGCATTTATGTGTACAAGTAATTTGGTTCAATTTGAGTGGATAGATTTATTTGACTGAATGGTCTCAATAATGTATTGAGACCATTCAGTCCCAGTGTCCAGTGTCCCAGTGAGTATTGAGGGTGTTAGTGACTTCGACCAGATTGCTAATCTCTTTAAGGAACATTTTAGAGTGCACTCCCAGTTAAAGCCTGTAAATACTGGGGCAAATAACGTAAACATAGGAGAATCGACTGTCCGAATCACGGCGAAAGAGGTTGAGCAGACGGTGAAGGACATGAAGCGAGGAAAATCCCCAGGTCATGGCTCCCTAAGTATTGAACACTTGCAACATGCAGGCGTTCATCTCCCAAGGGTGCTCGCCATGTTCTTCACTTTTTGTGTAAGCCACTCATACCTGCCTGATGTAATGATGAAAACTATAGTTGTTCCCATTATCAAAAATAAAACTGGAGATGCATCCTGCATCGGGAACTATAGGCCTATATCGCTCGCAACTATAATTGCCAAGGTGTTGGATGGTGTGATTGACAAGCATTTACGTTTACATCTAACGTTACATGATGCTCAGTTTGGGTTTAGACCTGGGCTGTCGACTGAGACGGCTGTACTGCATCTCAAGCACACCATTCAGTACTACACAGAGAGAGGCACACCTGTCTATGCCTGCTTCCTGGATTTATCCAAGGCTTTTGATCTGGTGGTGTATGACAGGTTGTGGCAAAAGCTGGCGAGCGATACGGACCTCCCTGTTTTGTTCATTTCACTCTTGAAGTATTGGTACGCCCATCAGAGCAATTTTGTGAGGTGGTCGGGGTCACTGTCGGACGTGTACAGGCTGGAGTGTGGCGTAAGACAGGGAGGACTGACATCGCCAAGCCTCTTCAACATGTACATGGACCGCCTGATTCGTGGGCTCAGCGATGCCCGTGTCGGCTGTTCGATTGATGGTGTTTTTGTGAACAGCATCAGTTATGCAGATGACATGGTCTTGCTGAGCCCATCTATCAGAGCACTCAGAAAGCTCATCGCGATATGCGAGCGTTATGCGGAGGCGCATGGGCTCAGATACAACACCAGGAAAAGCGAATTTATGGTGTTCAAGGCGGGGACGAAAACATATGACACAGTCCCTCCGGTTTTATTAGGCGGAAGTGTTTTGAAACAAGTTCCGCAATTTAAGTATCTGGGCCACTGGGTCACCGACACACTCGCAGATGACGTTGACATGGAAAGGGAACGCAGGGCGTTGTCTATCAGGGGCAATATGCTGGCTCGTAGGTTTGCTCGATGTACAGCGCAAGTAAAGGTTACTCTATTTAGAGCCTACTGTCAATCTTTCTACACGTGCACCCTATGGGTCAAATACACAAAAAAGTCCTGGAACGCCCTGCGTGTCCAATACAACAATGCCTTCAGGTCGCTGTTGTGGCTGCCGCGCCACTGTAGCGCATCGGGGATGTTTGCAGACGCACATGTGGACGGGTTTGCAGCGATCATGCGCAAGCGGGTTGCGTCCCTGATGCGCCGGGTACGGGGCAGCCCTAACAGCTACCTGCAGCTATTCGCCTGGCGGATGGATCTGGGCTGCTCAATAATGCAGCATTGGACCAGGCTGCACATTGAGCACTCCGGATCTAAACCGAAGTTTAGATTAAGATAGTATTGAAAGTTTAGTGTATATGTGTGTCTTCGTTTATTTAATTTAATTTGTCATCGTTCATTTGAATTAATTTGGTTGTAATTATTTAATATCTTTTTTGACATAACATAACAATTTTATTATTAATTTGTATTTTTATGGACTGTAGTCTGAAATAAATGAATAAATAAAATTATTGACAAATTACTAATATTGATTGTTGTTATTGACTGCAAGTTTCATAAATCTCGTACAGATGACGATGACACTTCAATAGACAGACATCATCATCATCAGCCGCAAGACGTCCACTGTTGAACATAGGCCTCCCCCCTAGATTTCCACAACGAACGGTCCTGCGCAACCTGCAACCAGCGGTTTCCAGCGACCTTCGTGAGGTCATCTGTCCATCTAGTGGGAGGCCGTCCAACACTGCGTCTTCCGGTTCGTGGTCGCCACTCGAGAACCTTTTTTCCCATCGGTTGTCAGTTCTGCGAGCGATGTGACCTGCCCATTGACACTTCAGCTTAGCTACTCTTCAAGCCTCCGAGATTATACAGAAAACCGAGAAGTATAATCGGCCACTATGTATAGCGTATGTGTACTATGAGAAAGCCTTCGATTCCATCGAGACCTGGGCAGTGCTTCAGTCTCTCTAGCGATGCCGCATGGACTATCGCTATATCGAAGTGTTGAGGTGTATTTACAGCAAAGCCACAATGTCTGTCCGATTACAGGACCAGTGCACAAAACATATCCGGCTACAGAAAGGCGTGAGACAGGGAGAAGTTATATCTCCGAAACTGTTCACTGCCGCGCTGGAAGATGTTTTCAAGCTACTGGACTGGAACGGACATGGCATCAATATCAACGGCGAATGCATCACTCACCTTCGGTTTTCCGACGATATAGTCATTGTGGCGGAGTCGCTGGAGGACCTCGGTGTTTTGCTCAGGGACCTCAGTAGCGTATCCCAACAGGCAGGTTTGAGGATGAATATGGCGTATGTCGCGTCGCACACAATTAGAAATCTGTCTATTGAGCCGTCTGTAGACCGTCAAGTCTATCGAAGACTGCAACCGCATACCTCGCCTAACCGCCATGAGATAATAGGCAGTAAAGAATAGTTATTCACTCTAAACCAAGTAGGGACAGGCCGCTAGTGGGAGTCATGGGCCCAGCTGTAGAGAAATAAGTACCCTTTACTGTATCACAGTAAAAAATGTAACAGAAAATATTTTTTATTAAAATACATTTGTTTTAATATTTTCATGGAAATTGTAATTTCCAGTTACCAGCCCTCTTCGGAGGTGTCACAGAGACTCCTCAGCATGTCTTGGATGACACCGAGGAGGCTTACAGCGTGGTGGAGGCCTATCTCGGGGACAAAGGCTTCATAGCGACGAACCACTTCACTCTGGCAGACCTTGCTCTTGGCGTCACCACCGCCTCCTTGCAAGGCCACATTAAAGTAGACAAGAAAAAGTAAGTTATTTTTACATTTTTGTGTACATTGAAGTGAAAACATCTTTAGGCGCACACAAACAGATTTTTCGTAGGCTGTAAATTGAATTCTAGCGTCACGCTCGTGAATGATAGAAATCTTCGGGTAAACTCGAGACCATGGCCACTGAAATCTAGAAATGCAGTCAGCATTTCCCATGGGCCATCTAGAACTGCGTCAGCATTTCTAGATGGCCATGCTCATTGCCAGGCCCTCCGGTTTCACCCGCGTAGTTTCCAAAGTTAACTATCAAATTCTGAGTTACTCTAAGTTTTCACTTCTATCGCCAGTTCCTATGACTGCCAATTTTTTTTATGACTTTTGTCATCTGCCAACCCGCTGTTCGCTAGCGTGTTGTACTATAGTATTGACTCTCTCCATATAAGAGAGAAGGCCCCGAGTCCCAGCAGAGGGAACATTAAATGGTATAGGTACTTGTGCTGATTACTGAACAGTGGATGAACTGGGTGTTGTAAACACGGGTGTGAGGGTTGAATGATTGTTGACAATGATAAGTACCTTTATGAAAACTAGCCCGCATATGAAAACTAGCCAAGTGAAGTGAGTGAGCTCACGCATTTTTAGGGGGCCAATGGCCATGGTCCTGAGTTTACCCGAAGATTTCTTATCATTCCCGAGCATGACGCTAGAATTCAATAAATGCTTGTTGGACCTCGCCGGAAGACCGACGTGTTGTTGCGTCACTATGTTCTCCTTGGTCGTTAAAAAAAAAACAGTATCAAAGAATATTCCCAGAGGTGATTTGAATCTGCGACCTCCCGAATATGGAATTGGACCGTCTAGTTCAGGGGTTCCCAAACTTATTACCCCCCCCTACTTTTTCAATTCCTATAACCCGCAATTTCAAATGAAACTTTTCCTATAACCCGCAGGGGCCCTTAGTTAAGACTTGAGACCTGAGCCCGTCCGGAGTCAAACACAACGGACTCTAAGCATCTACACAACGCCCCCATTTTATTCTGGATCTCGTACCGACCCCTTTAGACCTGGAGCGCCCACAAGGGGGCGTTATCGCCCACTTTGGGAAAGGCTGGTCTCGTTGCTAGCCTACCACGGCTTAGTAAGAATAAATTAATATAGGGAGTAACTTAGCGATAAAGGAGACATAGGATTATTTCGTGAAGATTGTTACGGCTAATTACTAAAATAATGTACTATCTACAACATGTGATAAATGCATAGCTGGGCACCGTTAATCAAATAGTTAACTTCGTTAATCGTTAATCCGTTACAAAAAAAGTTAACTTCGTTAAACGTTAAAGCGTTACATTTCGTAAGAATTAACGGAAGTTAACGTTAATCGTTAATCCGTTAATATGCGTATTGGATTTTTATATCGTTGCGTTAGTGAACTTATAAAACCTGTTGGTTTAGGTTCTGGAAGTTAACAGGTTAGGAAAAAACCACAGACTTGTAGAGTTTAATTATATTATTGAACTGGAAACTTCTTTAGGCGCGCCGAGACAGATTTTTCGTGGGCTGTGAATTGAATTCTAGCGTCACGCTCGGGTATGATAAGAAATAGTCGGGTAAACTCGGGACCATGGCTATTGGCCATCTAGAAATGCGTCAGCCAATGGGAAATGCTGAAAAGGCGTGGCCTGGCCATCATGGCATAGCCATCTAGAAATGGATCAGCCAATAGGAAATGCTGGTGCTTTTCTAGATGGCCATGCCATGATGGCTAGGCCACGCCCTTCTGTTACACCCGTGTAGTTTCCAAGGTAAGCTATCAAATTCTGACTTATAAGTTTTCACTTCTATCGCCAGTTTCTATGACTGCCAATTTTTTTAATTTAATTTGATGTGTAATTTAATAGTCGGGCATAATGTGCATATGTAGGTATCACGTTCTGACCTGATGAAACAACAAACATCATTACAACATCCAAAAATTGTCATTTATTTATAATATTAGTAAGATGTTAAACAGTGGCATTTTCATTGTATACCTCCATTTCTTCATTCTTATACATTGATTTGTTCATTTTATTTAACTTATCTTTGCTTAGTTAAAATGAACTACCACCGATTTTATTAAAAGAAAGTTACAATAAAGATAAACGATCGAAAAATCATGATTGAATTTATCGGGGAGTTCCCCACTAGCTATGGATTACTATAATCTACTTGGATTACTAGGGATGTGTGAAATATTCAACTAAATTGTAAACGTCAGTCAAATTCGAGTATGTCTAATGTCTATGCCAAATTTTCAGCCAAAAAGAACTCGAGATTATCGGAAATATGACTTATGATAACAAAATCATATTTGTTTTCATATAACGTCAACCGATCATGCCACAGGCTAAAATGACGCCTCAATCCTGCCAAAATTGCAAGAACCCGCCACATATGGTCACACTGCGCCCAGCACTTTTCGTTTCATACTTGTCTGAACCTGTTTTTTGCGCCGCGCCGAGGTGCCGTGCGGTAAATAGTAAGCATTGGATTAACGATTAACGGACTTCTGCATAATTAACGGAAGTTAACATGTCCGTTAACATTTTTAAAAGTTAACTTAAAAGTTAATCCGTTAATCAAAATGTTAACTTCGTTAATTAACGATTAACGGATTAACGAGTTAATGCCCAGCTATGGATAAATGCCACATTAAAATAACCACTAGCGGCAAGTAAACGAACTTGAATTATCATATCGCATGATAGCATCATAGTTTTTAGATTCATATAATCCATGTTTTCAAAATAATTATCTTGATATTCATTGTATACTCAAACATGAGTGAGCTTATCGAATCACTATTTTTTGTAATGTCAATACTGAGTGGAGGAAATCGAAAATCAGTTATTTTCATAGACAACCTATCCTTTTTTTTTATACTAACGTGCCTACTTAATCAAGAGCATAGAATAGATAAATATGTCAAGAGGTAGCATTTGTACTAATGTATCTATAGGTCCACCATGACCGACTGTTCCCACAATACCTCTAATAGAGCCAAATGGAGACACATTGCAAGAGCCGTTATCAGGACCCACACATAACCACGACCACTCTGTCAAGAGTGCCCGACTGAGAAGAATCTATAGATACATCGAAACTACTAGAAAACGATTTCACACATTCTTCCACCATTAGAATGCTAAATAAACCCTGAGCGGAACATAGGTTTATGTAGCTATTTTAGAATAGTTCATCCCGGACGAAATTGGGACAAGCAGCGCCTTGTATAATTTTTTTTATTACCATACCCAACCTAGGTACGACAGTTGTTCCATCTGCGTTTGCACACATTGTATACCGGTTTGATGGGCAATGTTTTGAGATATTTTTCTCTGGAAACGAGATTAGCAATCTTAAACTTATATTTAGGTATATCTCGGCGACCATAACGAGACCCGACTTTCTGTATAGCTATCTATCTACTATCAAAGTTTTTCTGACACAAAGTTACCTCGACAAGGTGAAGCTACAAAGTCTCAGGTCCTCAAGCAAAACACCTTGGTGTCTTCAAGTCGATAATGAAATCGGTTTCTTCTAGGTAAGCACGCTCCATCGTAGACCGCATCGTCGCCATTAGGCGTTGCGTTGGCTGGTCAACTGTAAACCTATCTATATCAGTTAAAAAACCTAATTTACCATGGCGTTCTTCTTTATGGACTGGAAGACAAACATCGTCTCCAAAGATTTATCATGTTTCAAATATAGGTATTTAGCATAGCGCTGTATGTTGTTCTGTATTTTTAACCGACTTTAAAAAAAAAGTAGGTTTCTCAATTCGACCGTATATTTTTTTTTTTTTTTTTTTTTTTTTTTTTTATGTGTGTTCGGGGATAACTTCGTTGTTTATGAACCGATTTGGATGATTCTTTTTTTGTTGGATAGGAGACATTCCAAGGGTGGTACCATGATAAGGAAACCAGGATCTGATGATGGAATCCTGCAGAAATTGAAGAGAACTTGCAAAAATTGTAGGGGCGACAAGCGCGATTGTTAATTTTTCCATTAAGTATTTACAAGCACTACAATTTATTTTGGTTTGGCACTACGAAGATTTGGAAGCGATCTGATGATGGAGCCAAAATACTGTCGAGGGAACTCCTCAAAGATTTACAGCAGTTATCTTGTGTTTGGGCTTGATTAATTTGTATTGATGAGCACTTTACGTTTAGATGTCTTGGGACTGTCTTTCACTATCATTATAAACGTCTATGTTTGGATGTTTGTTGCTCAATCGCGTTGTAACTAATTAATTAATCATTAGACCTTTAAAAACTGCAAGGGTAGACTAGTGCGTTTGAAAATGTTTCAATTAAGTATTTTAAAGCACTCCAATTGAATGAAGGTCTGGAGTCGATCCGATGAAGGAGCCGAAAGACAGTCGAGGCTACTCCTCAACGATCTACAGCAGTTACATTGTGTATAGACTTGATAAAGCTGTATCGATGAGCACTTTACACATACCTAGGTGGGATGTGACTGTTATTAAGGGTCTGACGATGAAGACAAAGGACAGTTATGGAAACTGTTTAACGGTTTACAGTAGCTAGTGTTTGTGCTTGATTCATGTACTCTTAAATAATGATGAGAACCTGGCACCCACATGGGTACCTACTGAGGACCAATTTACAAGTCTGAGTACATCGACCATCCTGGATTTGAACACTTTATCATAGTGAATATTATTATACTAGTCAAGATTGCAAGGAAAATAATGCTTTATCTTCTCACCTAAATTACCTAATTCAAGAATTATTCATCTAACCATCACTTAAAATCGTAAAATAAAATAATTTTAACAAAAAAAAGAACCGACTTCAAACAGTAAACTAAAAAGTAAAAAATAAATCTCTTTACCACAAAGTAGAATGTACTTTGATTAATTTGAACAGACATGATTAAATAAGTATTTAACAATTCTGAAGTCGGTGCCAAGTCAATGTTGCAACAACCTTCCTGTCTATCATACATATGTCCCCAACAACTTCTCTATGTTCCAAATGTCAATTCGATTTACTACTCTACGAATGTTAGCTTCAGCTGTAGTTGTTTTACTTGGCACCGACTTCAGAATTGTTAAATACTTATTTAATCATGTCTGTTCAAATTAATCAAAGTACATTCTACTTTGTGGTAAAGAGATTTATTTTTTACTTTTTAGTTTACTGTTTGAAGTCGGTTCTTTTTTTTGTTAAAATTATTTTATCAGAATCTAAATAAAAGAACAATTGACGAAAAGTGGCCTGAATTCGCCAAAGGTGGTGCTAATGTTGTAATGTTTCATTACATGAAACTTCTCTAACAAAATGATAATTTTGCGAAACATCTTTGACTGCATAATATATGTGTGTATTTGCATTTTAAAAACGCCTCATAAGAATCAGACTTATTTATAGCTGTTTACAAAGATCATAAAATAGTTTTAAATGTACCTACAGACAATGTGCCCATATGCGGACGTGTGTTATATCTTTATAAATATGTCATACTAGCAGTGCCCCGCGGTCTTACCCGCGTAGTTCCCGTTCCCGTCGTTCCCTTTATTTTCCCGAGCTAAAAAGTAGCCTATGTTTTATTCCAGACTCCAATTAATCTAACTGTATTCCAAATTTCAGCCTGATCCGTTCATACGTTACAGCGTGATTGAGCAACAAACATCCACACATCTATACTTTGTCATTTATAATATTAGTGGGATAGTACTCTACTTAAAAATTGATGTAAAAAAAAGTTGAGAGGTGTCAAGGGACACCCGGATGGAACGAAGTTCTTGTCGATTAATTAGTGAAGGAATTGTAATAAAAAAATTAAGTTAGTACAATAAATAAAAAAATACTTATTAACAAATATAATGTATCCTATATAAAAATAGAATAATCCTTTATAAAAACTATTATTCCCAGGAAAAAAAGAACAAAAAAAGAGTGTTGAGAGAAAAAAAGAACAAAAACAGTATAGCGGTAACTACCGGGATTCGAACCAGGGGCATCTATCTTCATAGGTGACCCCTTACTTACTAATTGCGCCAATCGGTCATTGTTGACATGGGTGAAATTTGTTATCGTATTCTAATTCTATTACGTCATAGGCACGAAACGTTACAACTTTTTCGTGAGATTTTTTTCCGTCTAGCTCCCTTTCATAACGCGCGATAAGGAACTTCGTTCCAATACTTAGTTAAATCATGACTTCGTCTTAATTCCAGATTCCCCAACACAGCAGCATGGCTGGCCAAGCTCTACGAGACTCCAGGGTTTAAGAAATACTGTATCCCCGGATTCGAAGTCCTAACAAAAGTGGTGGAAGATGCCTGGGAACGCAACAAACTCAAGCAGGCTTCGTAAAATGTCTTATTGTTGACGCTGGCAACACAGCTAGTTTTAACATTGTAGGCGAACGAAGTGTATTAAAGGGTCAGAATGGTTTAGTTCATCCTTTTCCTGTATCTTTACAGAAAAATACCGAATACAGATAGTTTGTATCTTAAAGTTACCTATTTGTTATTTATTTTTTGCCAGCGATTTGTCTCATATAAATTATTTTCAACAGATTTGTGTCATTATTTTAATTTTAATTTGCGTTTTATGTTAAGGTTAACTGTATGTACTTAGCATACAAATTAAAGTACAAAGAGATAAAATCATTTTACCTATAGGTAAAGTGAAGTACAATATATGCTGTGATGTGCGCCGCGACCTATGCTGTTATGAGCATGTCATTTCACTTTATTCCCCAAAAAATAGGATTGTTTTACGTGTGATCATGGACGTATACGGCCCAATTTTCACGACGCGGTTTCAAACCGCGGGCGCGGCGCCGCGGCCGTACACCGCGTCGTGTGTTTTGAATTCAATTTTATATGGAAATCTGCCGCACCCGCGCGCGGGCGCGGTTGGCAGCCGCGCCGTGAGTACCGGCGGAATATGTGCCTCTAATAGATGAAAGACGGCCCTGGTAACTACCACCTTGTGGCCGCTGAGCCAAACCACAGATCAGAAAATAGTGGCCAAACTCCGAAACTATAATACTTCCTTTTATTATAAATAAAATTAAAAAGCCCAGGAGTAAGTACAGAATTATTAATAACAATCTGTGCGCTGCTGTTATACCCGCGTAATTCCCGTTCTCTTTTTTTTTTGGGATAAAAAGTAGCCCTTTGATTATCCCAGACTATATAATATTTATAATCTATCTATGTTGCAAATTTCAGCCCGATTCCTTCAGTGTACCTACCTACTTTTTACGTGAGAGAGTAACAAACATCCATCCATCCATGCTTACAAACTTTCGCGTTTATACTTTAATAGGTATTCGTAGGATTTGATGAATTAGGACCAATGCTTATTTGAGAAGAGACAAACGAAATAATATTTTGAAAGAAGTTAAAAAAGTGTTTGCAGTGTTTGTTTGCTTCATCTTACTGAAATCTTTGGTAATATTGTAAAGCAGCTAAAGAGTTTATTGGTTTGAACGCGCTAATCTCAGGTACTGCCTACTGCACCGATTTCCAAAATTCTTACACCGTTTGATAAGTACGTGATCCTTGAGTGCTTATAGCCCATATTTTATAAATAAGAAGTGGTTCATAGGTTCATACGAAAAACTGCAGAACTGCTATTAGAACATTTATTTTAGCGCCATCTAGGGAAGAAGCTATGTACTACTAATGAATGAAGACTAAACTTCACATCCGCTTGATGTCTAAAATGTAAAAGTATAAACATGTGAAGTGAAAGTAACTAGATGTCGCTAAACGTGTAAATTGACAAACTTCCGTTTCATAAAACACTACCGAGACGGTCAATCACATTTGTATACATGTAGATTTTCACATCATAAAAATGCGTTGGTTTTCAAAATGGTAAAGAAAACGATAAGATTGTTAGGTTACTATTGTACTTTAGTAGTGCAAACTCGTATGTTTCAGAACGTGAATTTTGGCTCTGTTTCTGTCTATTCTTCAATACTTACCTAAAATAGCTCCTTTACTATGCAGCGTGAATTGTGCTTTACAACTATCCTACTTATTAATTCACTTCATTTCTGTGCATTTCTGTTAATTCTTAAACGAAATGTTCAGCAAATTTTAGAAATCTCGATAACGTTTTCTCTTTATTAAAGAACACTGTTTACACTGTAATATTTTAATTAGTGCTTTTATAACATGAACGCCCGCATATTTTATACAAGTACGTCTTCTCTTAAACTAAGATTTGTGATTTTGTTTTTTTTGTATGTATGTGCGGCTTTTAATAAAGAGTTTTCTTAATTCTTATTTTATCTTCAGATGAGTTCCAGTAGAGGTTCCTATGACATTAGTCCAGCCGCTTCGACTGTGCTTATTCCTTACAAACAATGAATAAACACTGATAATAATATTTCAAATACTGATTCAAGATGTATTCTACTCTGATGAGTAGAATTCTCAGTTAATTATAAAAAAGACACATGCACAGAGTTTGAAAAAAAAATTCAACTCAATCACTTCAATCAAACAACGATATCAAATGTTCAATATCATTAGATTGTCCTTCTCGAGGACCCTTTTCTAGACTGTTTTCCTTCGAAACACGAGTCTAAGAAATCTACTTACAGCGCCATCTATGACAACACTTGGGAATTATTTTGTCCTACTTAAGTTATGCGCGGTTTGACCTTGCTGAGCAACTTTCGAACTTAGGCCTTTGGAACAACGACATTCGCCCGAGTCGGAATTTGAATGGCATGGTATCGTTGGCTTGCCGTCGGCAACGGAAAACGCGCAACGGCAGAAACGTGTACGGCGAAGTGCGGTCGACTCGTCGATGCGCAGCTGTCCCGCCGCGCTTGTCAATTACAAGTTTTCTCGAAACGAGTGTGATCAAACAAAATAATATTTTTCATTCCGCCCAATGATGAAGTGATAACTGTTTGTCTTACTATTTTGTGGAGCAAGTGAAGCGTTTTGTGTGATTGCTGTCTCTTCTCGCAACGATATGGGAGAACACTCGGTTGCCTTTTGAAAAAGCGGAGGCATTAAAATGTTTCATGTGGTCTAATTGATACCTCTTTTTGTACGAATAAGTGTAATTTTGATTGTAAGGACTACTGTGAATCGTTTAGTGCTTGACTTTAGAGTTTAACGTCTTTTCGACTTGGTCGTTAGTCGTCTTACACGTTGAAAATGAGTTTGTTAAGTGGTATAAACAAGGCGGACATCAAGACGGCGAGCGATGGGTTGCTGGAGCTCCCAGAGGACCGGCTCCGCAGCATCATGCGCTCGGAGCCCATATCTTCGGTCTACCACGTCGAGCAGACACCGTTTGCAAGGTCAGTTCTTATCATTATCACTGCACGAAGACCCTGATAATAGTTGTCAAAAGTTGCTTGACCTTGTTGACCCCGTGACCCCGTTATTTTTTTTATACTATCCTGGACTTAGCAAGTAAACAGTAAGTAGGTGCGATCCTAACTCTGAATATGTAAGTTTCAAGGTCGGCAACATTCAGGAATTTTAATCAAGTTGTGAAAAAAAACCTTGTTTTTGCATTGTTGTGTTGCATGCAATTCATACAATGCATTGTTAGGTTAGGTATGTGATCAAACAATATAATTTCTATAAATTTATCAAGTGTTATCTATAACTGTACTAGCAGGAGTACCTACTGATTAAAATTATTTTCACAAATTTTAGATATATTCACTTAAGACAACATAAAAAAGTGGTACAATGGGAAAACCATGAAAAGTTTATATCAAAACAACCTTTAGAAGTAATTGTTTCTCAATTAATGCACACATAAAAGGACAATTGTATACATTCTAAGTACCTATTACCTCTTTAGTTATACTGAAGGTTGGAAAATAGCTAGCAGGTTCGAAGCTATTGAAGCAAAGAGTGTTTTAATATCAGTCTACTGATAACATTGACTGATGAGTGTGTAGGCTCTTGATAAAGGTAGATAAGAATTATTTTCGCTGTGAAATGATGGTGTTAGGTGTTACATTATTAATTGTAGCATAAATAGATTTTCCCTATCCTTTATGGAGAATTTCCACAAGTTTGTGTTTGGAATTTATGAATCATGCAATTAATTTTGTTAAACTCGCCATAACAGTATGTTCTTATTAAGTAAAACAATTTATCCTACTTACATCATAAATGCTAAAGTTATTGATGTTTGTTGCTCAACAACATTGGAAAGGCTGAATGGATTGGGATAAAATTTGAAGTGCAGATTGTAGTCTAAAATAGCACATAAGCTACTTTTTATTTTGTGAAAAATACAGGACCCAAAACTAAGTGGGTAAAACCATGGGGCTCTGCTTGTTCTATGAATAAGAGTTTAGTTATTGCAGAATCTTTAAAGAATTTTGTATAGGTACATAGTGTACCCTGCTATCTGGATTTGCCATATGTCACATAGTACCTAACTACTATCTTTAAAATACATTTAGAAGTTCATGATATAATAATATTTATCATCATTAAAACCTATGTATTCAAGAATAACAATTTGTTATTACTGGTAATTTGTACTACAACAGCAAATTAAATTTATCACATGTAGGTGACTCTATCATCTGTATTCCAAAGTACCTATTAGTTGGCAGAATTAAATGGTTTATTCCCGTTCGTCCCCACTGGGGACGAGTTAGAAAAAAAAAGTTTCGTTCATCCACAGTGTAAAGTATTAGATATTAGGTATTGCCACAATAAAGTATTAGAACTTACTCCTTCTTAATTATTTTTAACTATAATGTTGTGTTCATTGCTTTTTGATTTATGTCTGTCTCCTAAATTCCAAATTTATGTACCTATTTTACTTTAAACTAAAAAAAAATTGCTTTCTGGTAGGTGCATGACACTGCTGTTATGGGCAGGTGTGTTGATTACTATCAGGCAAATGTCCTGCTTATCCCATCACCCTTAGCAGCACAATGGCCCAATAAAGAGGCTAGGTGCGGAAAAGGCCCCGCTAAACTAAACTAAACTATCCCATCACCCTTTTGTAATAAAAAAAACATTTTTTTCGTGTATGTCCATATCGATACTCCTTAGATTTTGGAATTTGCTATCAAATAAGGTGAAAAGTTAATAAATAAACAAAAAATAAATTACCCCATACTCTACAAAAAATTTAAGTATGTACTTACCTGAATCTTCGATAAATGATTCATACATTTTCTACATTTTAGTTATCAGCCAGCTATTCAAATTTACACTGTCATCATTACACTGATTTTATCTGACAGAATATCTTACAAATATTTTAATATACTTTCAGATCAGATTTCTGAATTTTCTACAAAATCTTTCGATGGTTTTTCAAATGATGTTAGGTGTTGTATCTCTCAACAAGCACAATGTCTGTTGTTAGGCAGTATATGCCAACTTGCCAACTGCCAAAGGACCCTTTAAAAAAAAAGATGTCTATGCACACCAAATCCTCATAGATTAGGAATATAGATACTTTGTCTCTCTCAGTTAATTTTAAATGTGGTATCCTAATCCCATCGACTTTAACAAAGAAAATGCATTAAATCAGGAAAATTAGTTTAGGAGCTCCAGTGGACAATTTGTTATTTGCAATATTGTATATCGAACGGATCGAATTAATGGTATTTTTCATATTTTTAATGATGTACACATGATGTACCTATTGTAACTATTTTATGACATGTAACAAAACTGTTATGAATAAAGTACTATGACTATGACTACTATCATAGATAATATCAACTAATATAAAAGATTTTGTTTTTTTTTAATTCGAAGAGCAGAAACACATGACGTAGTTAAACTTGTCATAATCCGATTCTTTTGTGGGTGTTAAATAAAATATAGGGGAAGCAGATCACCTGTACTCAGACAAAGAGATCTTTGTTCTCCAAAGACAAATGTATTGTTTTGTGATTACAAATGTCCATTAAAATTCAGTGTCATGATGTTTGTTCTCAGTGCACTCTTTACCAAGTCAACTGAAGTTCACGAAAGTTGGCATTTATGTGTAATTTGGTCCAAGATGAGAGATAGAATAGTCAAAAACTCAATTACAGTCACTTGGTCCAATTTTAGAGATGGGAGGATAGTTAAAAACTCAATTCATGGTTGCAATAATTTTGCATATTTTACTACGGGACTTGGTAAAATGTATGGAAATTATAAATGTTTGTATTTGTATGAAACAACTGATATGTTTTTTGTAATCCTCAAGTTAATCTAATAGTATGTATTGTTTAATAATGATTATGAAAATATGTGCCTCTCGGTTTAGTACACAATGCAACCCTGTAACTTCACATAGATGTATAGACGTAGATGATTCAGTCATAGAATAGAACTCAGTGCTGTTTGTTTTTCAATCTTACTTAAGTTTGGATTGCCTAAAAGAAAGTGCTGTAAGCTTTAATTCCACAATTAAATAGCATAAAATTAATTGTATAGTTTTCTTTGTTTTTTTTCTTTTGTGTGTACATATTTACAATGAAGTGTTTCTGTGTGTGTCTTTAAAGGCTGGGCAACTATTTAAAGGTGTTAATGTTAATAAAATTAGACTGATGTTTGATCAACTCAACTCAATAGAAGTCACTTCGTAAATAACATGTAGGAATTTTGATTGATCAACATTTTCTCTTATTCTATGACTTATGCATACCCAAACAAATTGTATTATTTATTGCTTACAAATAAAATAGTAATGTGTTAAGGATGTATGTAATATTGTCATTATGAATGATAATATAAGATATAGAATAGCTACAAAGGCTATATAGGGTTTCAACTGGTTCTGTTCGCCAACATTTAGCATAGAAATTAATTGGACAACAGCAATAGGTAGTTGTTAATCCGGTTCCTTGAGAGACCATTAAATTGAATTGATTCAGACTTCCCTTTGTTTGTAAACAAGACTGCAATTTAATTAAATTAAAAGCGCAACAGTCACAAAATAAATATAAGTATGTATATTATTTATTTTTATACCAACCTACACAGGTTGGTAAGCCCGTGGTTTCACCCGCATTTTAATGTTTTTTTTAACGAAACCCTAATTATTTTCCTCCAGAAAGAGTTGGTATTCTTAGTTATGAATACTAACTCTTTCTCTATGGGGACATGTTGTGTCTCTCTGTCTGATGCACAAAAAATGTGTTTATGTGTATCTGTCGCAAGAGCCCCAAATCACAATTTACAACTCAAGAAGTTATACAACTATTAGTTAATCTGCGGTCACGAATCATTCAACTTCGGAGAATTGCATTTTTTCGAATTTGATCGGTTGCAATTTTTCACCCGATCTCCCCTCCCTACGCGACCGGAACCGGTTCCGACCGGGTCCAACTAGTTTGTGAAACCAGCATTTCCCCTCGCGATTTAGCTCGACAGTTCTTTTACAATGAGACGTATCTGCTACCATTTCCGCAAACAGAGCATGTAAAAGGTCTGTCGTATTAAAAACTTTGTACTTAATATTTTTTTTATTAAGGCGTTTTCAGAATGACTGATTTGAGAGACGGATGGGTGTACAAAATATGTCAAATTAAATTACCATTGACAAACCAAACTAGAAGCCATGACGAAAAAGAAAAAAAAACTAACCTCTAGACATTTTTCTACAAAAAAAAACCCTTTATTTACTTCTAACGGATCTATAGTAGCTGGCGGTGGCGCCAACTGTTTCGCTTTGAGTACTATTTTCAGCAGGTTCTTGCATTCATCTGACATTCTGTAAACGCTCCATTATCTCCCAACGCAACGTCCCGACGGCGACGTTTCGGTCGCTTCGGGACGACCGAGTTTACGAGAGTGGTCGGCTATTGTAAGGCGACCATCCTTATAACTTATAATGTTGTCATGAACAGTTCAAAGTTTAAAAGGTCGCTCCACGATGGGGGTTAAGTGCAAATCTTTTATTGACAAAAATAATAAGATTTGAAATTCCTTGCAAAGCGATGCAGTGGCCCAAATACGAAAATGTAGGCTTTTGTAACGGATGTTGTCAAAAATCTGTATCAATGGATAAATGTAAATAAATAGAAAAGTGCAGTGATTTGAGCTCTTCATGTTGGTGATGAGTTCACTGTGAACATACCTGTACATGTAAATTATGACATTGGTTTTTTATATAATAATTAGGATTTGCCGTAACGAGCCTTACCGTGCCACCTATACGTAAAGCTGGATTAGCAAGCAAACGGCTAAAATTATCCAATCACAAAACCTGTGAAGTGTAGCTATGTAGTTACGTCAGTTTGTTTCTACGGCCGCTAATTGTCAGGTAGAGAGCAATAAACGCTATTTTAGACGTAATGGTTGGCTCTGTAAGTAGTTAATGGCGCTTAATTACCTCACTAAAATTGCTTTGTAAGGCCTGTAACGTCATGTTACTAGCGCGTCTCTTTGCACCTAGACGCAGGGCTTAATCAAGCGTGTAAATCATTGAATTATAAATATTAATGCGTTCTAATTAAGACAGCTCTGCTTTTAAGAATACTAAAGCTCTTGTAGATACTGGACTTTTTTTTTAAGATAAAGTGATGGGACGGGACGACTCATAAAATATGTTCGCATAATGGTAAGTAAGTATCTAAGTAAGTACCTAACAATCTATTTAAATATGAAGAGTTAAAATTACAATTTTATACATTTAATAAAACACAATATAATTATATTGAAATAACACTAAATTAGTTTAAGTTAGTGGCCCTTGAACCCGTGGTGGCGAAAACGTACATTTCGTAGGGTCGGATCCTGCCTGCACCTTAATATTTTTCGAAGTTCAGATGTACAGGTTTACCATCACCATTGGCTTTAAGGGTGAAGGAACATCGTGAGGAAACCGGCATGTTCCATCCAAGAAAACATCTTTCTAGAAAATGCGTCATCCGCGAACACGCACTTGCTGAGCATGGTGGTCAATGCCCTTGACCCTCTCCTTATGAGAGAAGTGCCTAAGTCCCAGCAGGGGGAGTAAAAAGTGGGCTGGCTGATTATGCCAGTGGCTCATGCGCATTATTCGCCAGCCCAAACTTCAGTTAGCAGGCCATCTTAGGTCAACAACTACCATAGGTCCTTTCAAAGATGAAACTGATAATAATCATGCATACGTTGTCAATTCTGGTGACATTTAGTATTTCATACTACGGAAAATAGGCGACATACTTTAAATGCTTCGAATTCTATGCCAAGAGGAAACCCAATATTAAATGTGTTTACTCGTATTCGTATTACTATTGCAACATTGTAAACTTTGGTGCAATGGACCCACCGTACTTCTGCGTAGGTACATGACGTCAGTGGCACGTTTCAATTAGTACAACATACATAAATTACTTATTAACATTGGTGCTGTTCTCTGTTGGAATGGTGTATTCAATCATCAATTCACGACGCAAACGCTAATCAGTAATTTTCCAAGAATTACTCGAGTTCAACTAATACTTGACCTTTGATAAACTTGTGACATAGGTAGTTTTGTGAGAATATATCAATAGTAGGATATTTTTACTATGTGACAGTTTGCAAATATGTTAAACAGGTCATGGTTAGTTATTACAAATCTTCGAGCTTAACTTTAAATTGAATTAAACATAAAATAGTGGAATAGGACAAAGCGTGTCTCAAGGTTCCGTTGTTGGTCAGATGTTATTCACGATATTTGAATGAATGAGTGCGGTAGACTCAGCGTCACTGCTTTATTTTTGATGAAGACGATTTTTTCCACTTTAATTAGCTATTAGAAATATTGAGAGTTTTATTGAAAAAATTACACTGGACTTAATCGTAATCTAAATTATGATATTAAATTACCTCCGGACGTTTCGATCGTGTCAGTCGCATTACAATGGCTATGGTCACGAGAAAACTGAAGAAAATTCGGGTTGTCTCATTAGTAAATGATATATTCATCTACCCTAATTTGGTCTTCAAAATTTCAGGGTTGTCACCATGACGCACAACACTAACTGTAACTAAGAATCTATTCCAAGATCTGAATTTGTAAATTAAAAACGTTTCTTTTCAAACCAGTTTGAAGTAAAAAACGTTGGTCGTAAACCGGACGCTGGTGGCCAGTTCTCTCTTGTATTTAATGCGAATGTCGGTGTATAAAGTAACGTTAGATAATTTCGGCGATTAGGTATACCGAAAAATATTGCACTCAGTGAGAGAAAACCTATCTTGTTTCTGAAACATGGGCCTTCTATAGATTTCTGCTCTTGCAAAGCTTACTTATTACTGACTTCCTGAGGGTGTTTGCTGTTTATAAGACATCTCCTATACGGTGTCTTTTATTTCCTTATTTACATTTGTTGGCATACGTAACATTTTCATAATACTAAGGTCCACGATTTTACCTGTCGTGGGTTATGGTGCTGAAATAAGTGAGACTCACTTCGAAATATTTATAACTATTTTTAATAAATTCTGATAACACGCCCTAGAAATTCCAAGTCCTGAGAGTTTTAGTCTGGACGCAAATCACAAATCAGTTTTTTAAAGAGCTTGTGGCCGTTGACATGAAAGGGACTATTGCATAGCGGACTTTTAGAGTTACTTCGTTGGTATATCTAAAGATTTAATTAGTAAAATATTTGTTGCTATTTAAAATGTGAAAATACAGCAAATCTAATATTTAGATAAGAAACAATAACTACTGATATAATAATGACCATATTTCTGCACACAAACTAACCATTCGCTTAGTTTTCATTATCAAATCATAAGATTTTTGGTAGAGTTACTCTGATGAAGACACGATATTCAGTTTTATTCAGCTAAATTGTTTTGTAACGAGCTGTACGATGAATTTAACTAACTAGATGTTGTGTTTTTAAAAGGTTAACCGAATACTTTAAACACTCAATCCTGTGACAATGCGTATTATGTTCAACATTGAATGCCATTGATGGAATGGCATGCAACTAATGTATTGCAACTAATTTCCTTGCAGTATTGAAGTGTGAATCATACCGTGATGAAAATGTGTGTTATGGCAAGTTGGCTTGGCTTACAAATGACCTAATATAGCTACCGTTTCGGTTTTTTTTGCTGAGTTAGTACCTATGTCATCTATTCCTACGTTATTATGAATGACATTTTTGTTCTATCTATACAAAAATGGCATTTTCGCTGTAAAGTTTACTCGCCACAAAATTCATAGGAACAACTATATTAAAAGAGATTTGTAATGTTGTCTGCACTTTTGGGGTTAGTTACAATGTTACAATCTTTCGTGTTTTTAATTCTGTAGTTTAGCAGAGATTGTGTGTCGTCTTGGATGTCACGACTTTTTCTGTTGTGACTTTTTGTAGTTGAGGATCCAAATAGATATAGCCGGTGGTCATCAGTAATGTCTCCGTGGTGAACTGAGCTGCTGCGGTTCTGTCTCCAGGTTCGCGGAGATAGCAGTTTTTGTTGGTCCGTCGCGGGGCGCGCCGCGCGCCGCCGAGATGTAATCGTAGACTTTCTACAGCTGAGCGGCCGTCGATGCGGTTTCACTTTCGTGCGGCGCGGAATGCGGCCGGACCTCCGACCCGCCACCCGCGCCCTCCCAGCAACCTCCTCCTTCCTGCCCTTGCTCGACTGCTCGTGTGCACTCCGCCGGTCACACAACATTTGCATATCGACGCCTCTCACTAACGGTAGGGTGGATTAACGCACGACGGCTTTAACGGTTTGTACCACGAAAACCAGTCTAAAAATGTCCATCCCATCGTTTCTGGGTTAGTGCTCGACAGTGGGTGAGTGGGATGACGGGCGCCGGCCGGGCCCTATCCGCGCCAATATCTTATTCGTGTCGCGCGGTGCGAAATGCCAGCCGCTTGGCACGGCGCGGCGCGGCCTAGGACGATGCACCGCCCGCACCGGCTAAATTCGGGCCCGTTGCATCACGCATCACTTTCGGTTTCGTTTGTCACGCGGCTATTTTAGATCGAGTGTCGATTATTAGAACGCCGTTTTTAGCCGCGACGACCCGCCGGCCGCGCGGGTGACTAACCGGTAAAACGCTCAGGAAACGCGATTAATTACTACGAACGTGACCTCGCGTTTCCTATTCAAATGCAGTCGATAGCTTAAATGGGATACAATAAGGCTAGCGCGGTACAAAGTCGGCGGCAGGTATGCAGTGCGGCTGCAGTTATCTCGAGTTTGCGGAACGAAATCCGATCCGCGTACGGTGCGGCTAGTCGGCGACGAGGCCGCTTGTCCGGCGCAACCATGCTTAACGTTTGAAGGACCCGAACCATTCGAAATACTTCCGTCGGTTGCTGGTCACGCAGTGTCCTCGAGTAACATCCCAGGTGTCGGTAGTTGGAGCAGGTGAAGCGCCGTTCCGTTGGGCGCGCGTCACGGCCAGCGCCGGCCGGGGCGGTCGTCGGTGAGTCGTGCCCTTCGGCAGCAAGGCCGCCGGCACACGGCACTCACCTGCCGGACCCGCCCATATCCGAATTGTGCAAGCCTGCGACACCTCGCGCCTCGTGGGCGACCAACTCGAGAACAATCGAAGCATTGAGCCGAGCGCCGGAATGCGGGCTTCTGATATGTTACAAAACCGATGTAACGGCGCGGCCAATGTCAACACGGGAGCCGCGCTTCAGATCGGCCGTATGGTAATGCGGTCGTGCCCGCATCGGGTATTCGATTCGTGTCGTGGGCGAGATTTTCCGACGCCGGGCTGGGCTTGCAGCTCGCAGCGAAAGTCTCGCCGACCTTCGCCGGCTGGATATGGGCGGCGATACATACCTAACATCGAGAGACACCTAATTACGATTCGACAGCCGACTGGTTAATCGCTTGAGATTGAACGCGTTCGACGACTCGACGGAATCGGATATGAATGATTAGATCGTGAGTGTTATGATGCGCTCATATAGATGTTATCGTCTGCGAATCGTGCGGCTATCGGAAATGCTAAAGCACTAAGTTAGAGTCGCGAATCGCTCGATAGTGTATTCGGAATGGAAATCCCTTCTCAGAATCTCAGCTTCGGATCGCATGCCTAGGTAGATTATTCTCGAGATATGATCGAGATGCGTCGACAGCGCCAGCCTCCCTATCTCGGACGATATTTCAGTAGTAACAATGCGGAGTATGCCCGTACGCTTATCGTCCGTCTCCTGCTAATTTTAGAATATGATAGTACGAGATGGAATGCCGTTGGATGTGTTTTTGTTTATATTTCTCATCGCTCAGATCTCGTCGATCTTGTTCGGAATGCAATTGATTATAACTCTCTGTGAAAATATCTAACTAGACTGATGGCCGAGTAAAAACGTAACACGTGTCAAGAATACGACGGTCCAGTGCGCTCTATTAGCATTTAGCGAGTCTGTTTTAGTGATTCAGAACACATTTTGTGAATCACGAATGTAGAGAATTGAGAAAGATGGAAATTTCGGGGTTTCCAAGCACAAGTCACATCATATGTGACAAACGTCATTTGCATAAGGATTTGCATGTTTTGTGAAACTATGGCGTCATAACTCATTACGTCAAATTTCTGACACACTCAATGATATTTAAAATATATAGTTTATTCGTTATCGTACACAAAATCCACGGATACCCACCCGTGTACTTTAATATACCTTGTGTAATACTATCAATGAATAACTTTTAACAAAGTCTTAGCCAATGTAATCAGCATTGTTTATACTTGCGTGACTCTAGTTTTCTTCTCTCAAGTTCCGTGTACTAATATTGTTTGTTGTTACGGCGTAGCCTTAGTAATCCCGCGATAGAGTCTGCGCACCAAAGCAGCGTGCGCTGTTTACACTCCCTCCCATAACCTTGGGCCGAGTTCACTGACTCCGTACGTTTAATTGTAAGCTTCCGGGCGCTTCCATCCACGAGACCGCGACACGTCCACCAACCTATACATAGAATCTTCCTAAAATACTCCGCAATCGATCTACTGGTCTGAACGAATTAGATTTTATCGTTAGTTCACTAATTCCGATCTAATACGAGTGTCAGTGGTGAGGGATCCCTCGGCTCGTCGCGGCGCCCTGACTAGAGTTTCCAGCATTCCATCGAGGATTTATGGCGCGGCGGCCGGCGCTGCGTAAATATAATTAGAGAGGCTATTTATCAGCTCGGCGGAAGGGCGCTCGCTATCGCACCAGTAAATCTAGCGCCGCCTCTGACGTCTCAATCCGCCGGAGCGGAATGTCGCCCGAATCAGGCGAATTTGTCCGATGCGTACGTCACGATCAAGATACCACGCGCCCGTGTGTGTACGGATTATGCCGCTTGCAGCTCGGCTGGAATTCCGTTCTAAGTCTGTCCCTATACGTGTTTGTTTTGGTACATGTGAAGTAAGCAGCTAGTCCAAGGGCGGCGCACGCGCACCGGCGCGAGTAATTGGAGCCGTCGGGCGACCGTTCCACACATCTCGCTAACCGACATGAAATGTTACATGCTTTAAGTATTGCGAGTATTAATTGAATTCTAAAGTTAAGCGAACGAGATTAAAATTCACGTGTATAAGTAAAACGCGAAAATTAAGTGGTTCCATTAGGCTCAGCTGCTTGATATCAATCTCGGTATCCCAGTTTGTTTTATGGCACTTTCAGTTTAACGTTCGCCTGGAAGGCGCATCTATAAATTGATGGACAATTTAAGAGAAATTCTCGGGGGGTGTGTCTGCAGCGCCATGACTAATGAATTCACGGAGAATGCGCCCCGAGACAACGGGGTGGTCAGGCATTTGCATAAACCGTGCCCAGACCGACCCGCCCCTAGACCCAAGCTTCGACTAGACACGACGCCGGTCTTCACACTACACTAGTAGAACCATACAATTTTAAAAACCTAACCGATCTTTATTAACATAACTCAAAACTGCAAAAGAAATTTTTCAAAATTGTTGTGGAAAGAGCCGATGACCTTTGGTTACTCATACTCCTAATAAACATTAAAATTCTGAAGTTTCAAAGCTATAAAAAAGCTTTTAAGGCACTTCTTTAAATGGAAATATAAGGAAATGTAAAAATTCTCGAGAGAGATCATAAAAATCTGTACCGGCAAATCACGTTTTCTCAATGTCACTTGGTGTCGTTAATTTGTTACGATGGCAGCTCGGTGCGGTGTCATGTCCTCTAGCCGTGGAGTTTATGCACCGAGCGCATTAAAAATGTTTCCTTTGTCGTACACACAATATGCGAATACGCCCATGAATATGTAATGGGACCTGCTATAGCCCTGACCTTTATTTTGGCCTTTCCCTGTGGCTATTGTTCTCAGCCTCTCGGCCCTACGATGTTCGATTTATCTAATGCTCACTGCTTTTGTTTCATGCAATGCTCATCTATTGTCTATTTCGAGCAGACAAAACAGTTTTTGCACCGTCTGCTTCGGAAACTTCAATTAGTTAGTTGTCGATAGACAGGCAGTGAGCAAAAACCAATTTTCAAGATATGGGGGTGATGTAACCGATGACCGAACTATCCGATCATCTTCGCAGAATGATTCATCGACCTATACGAGTATAACCTGAGGGGAGATCATTATACGTTCCGATTTAATTATCCCTTTTTCGTGACTAACATCGAGAGAATGCAATTATTGGTCAGACTACCAGACGACGGGGAAGCTTAAACGTAGGAAAAGAATTCCAGATTCCACAAAAAAAATGTAGTGATGGATGGGCTGCAACTTCCGAGAACGTTGTTAAAAATGGACCCGTGTGAGACTAACGCGCGACAGTTGGTTGTCGCCGGCACGTTCTAGGGCTTTTTGTCACTGAAATCAACAGTTATTTTCCTTTTCATTGTGGTCACTTAGAATAACGACTTCATCCGATCCAGTGTTTTGGTCTACCGTTCCTCCCACACCGATAAATGAATTCCGACGGCGAAACGCCTACGCGACTCTGATGGACACTTATAATAACAAGAAATTAATGATGTCGAATGGGTGTAAATCAATTTAGAAACAAAAAAAATCTCCTAGCTGGCAATAAACCTACTTATAATCATGACTGGTTGTTGAAACTCGAGTCATAAACAGTCGACAAGACCTCGACTAGGGCAAATGAAATGATGGCAAACGCTGCTTCATTACTTTGAAAATTTGTTTGATTTGTGACTGATGCAACGGCATCGTAATGATCGAATCACCGGAAATTACGTTCGTTTATGTGCACGGTTCGACGACTAGTAGCCGTAGTAAACGATGATGAGAGCAGAGTAGACCAAATTAGTATTATTGATTGAGTATAATGATTCGAATTAAGTAGTTTGGAAAAGCTTCTATAATGCTGTTCGATACAACGCGTAAAGTTACGATCTCGAATGCCTGCACGCCAAATGTGCGACTTTGAAGTTCTCATCTCACACGAGGATCGGGCCTCTCGCTTCGACACCAGTAGATTGTGCAAAACGCGTCCCTTTCTCGTGCCTATTTGTTCATTTTTGGGCGAGTGTGGCCGATGACAAAGCGTCACTTTCTACGGGCGCACGCGCAGCGGCAAATGAAGTGTGTCGCTCGGCAGACAGCTGCGCGATAGACTTCGCTCTAATGTGCACCGGAAACCATCAATTTAGATAGTGCGCCGGATTGCCCGCCGCGAAGCTTCTGCCCGTAGGATGCAACCGTTATACGGAGGAAGCTGTGATTTATGACCTTCATTGTTTTGTGGCTCGGATCTCTTACTTGGCATCCTCATTTTATCGACCGGTAGCTCGTTATCCACTTGGTGGCGAATAAAAATCCGTCACTCCGTCCAAAACATATCAATCAGACACCGTCCGTTTTGTGCATCGAATCGGCGGATGCACAGTCACTTTGCGTTGCGGTGAATTTGTTATACGATTTGCGGAATTCGACCCGACCGGAATGCCAGATGTCCCCAATCGCAGCACAGAAGACATCTGCCGCGTCATTCCCCTCGGAACTCAGTCACACGGACCAGAGCCATGGGACCCTTCGCCATAATTTGTATTCATTAGAGCGCAGCGGAGTCGAAAGAAAATATTGTAACTAGATTGCATTTTCTAACTTTACGTAACGGCGCTGGTTTCCGAGTTTGTTTTGGAAACTTTTTCGTGTGTTAATTCGTGTTCTCTATTGGGAAACAGTTTAACTTCACACGGCCGATCGAGTCAGAACTGGATACCGCTTTTCCGTGACCGATCGGGAATTTGAACCGCAACATTGTGTTACGTACGGTTTTGCGTATTGAATTTTGTGGGCTCATGGGTATCGGTAGATGCGAGTGGGTCTCGCACGTTATCGGCAACTTTCTCGACGGTTGAGCGGCCGACGCTGCCGAAGTATTGTTTATGAAAAGCGGGTCAGAAGAAAGCGACAGAGGCGCGAGAGACAGCCGGCCGCTGATATCTCCGGTGGAGAGGTCACGGTCGCGAAACGAACCGCACGACTCGGAGACCTCCGGTCACTTCGCTACTGTAGCAACCAATTTTTTCAACGTCAATATTGGAGCAGATTTCTCTGCATTTTGTTGCTAATCGACACCGATGGTTTGACAAGTTAACAAAACTTTTTGGAATTTCACTACATCATTATTATAACACTAGCACCATCTCGCGGATCTACCCGCGTAGTTCCCGAAATAAGAAGTATTATATGCTATTCCAGATGTACTAAATTTCAATCCGATCCGTTGACCCGTTGCGACGAATAGTTGAGCAACAAACATCCAGACTTATGCAATAATTATATTTAGGATTCAATATCTAAAGTGTAAGAGATCAGGGGAAAAGACGAACACAACCATCTTTTATGTAATAATTCTGTAATTTTTGGACTGAGCCTATGTATTAGGTTAACCAAGCGACCCAAATAGATAGGCCAATGATGATAATGTGCATATGAACTATAATAAAGGTCTAACACCTCGCACCCCGTGTCAGATGCGGAATGCGCGCGGCTGTCATGTTCCAAGCTCGCTGTGACACATGGCGATGTAGAGACCGCGTCGCCACTCCAGTGCTGTAAGAAAAAACTTGAACTACACTCTAAATAAACAACAATTCACTACAGCCTGTGAGTTCTACATTAGTGGCGCCGCTTTATTAACCGTTATGATTTTTGCATGCACTCTTTGTGTAGACAATAGCGTCCGTGATCGCTCTTTGTTTAAATGTTTTCTCGTCTCAAGGTCACGCCACACTTCTTGTTTCATTACGAACTGCGTTTTTGCTTTCCACTTTGACAATCAGCTCGAGTTAATTGTTCCCCGGATGTGACCGAGTTCGGTGCGCCGTTATTGTTGTGGTGTCAGTTACACTTGCTCTTTTGTTGTTGCGTTTTCTAGGTTTTGTAATTTACTATTTTTACCGAAAATTATAAGGAGAAGTCCTATTTGGTACAGATTAACTCGCTGTGCCACGGGAACGGTTCAGTTTTTGTTTCATAACGAAACAGTCCAGGGTATAACCACCACCATTCAAAAATTTCGTCGAAATCATGTGAAAAGTGACGACGAGTAATGAGCATAAACACACTCAGTTCAAACAACTTTCGACTTTATTATATTACTTTATAATCTTATCTTTACTTATATAGCAAACTCACTTGGAATAGAGTATAAATTATTAAAATTAATTAGTGATCAAACTATTATATACATTTTCGTATTAGGTACTAAATTTAAATCACCACAATCGAAACACAAATAATAGAACTTGAAAACATAAATCGTCGAATTAAAGGACCGCCTAAATTAGTCTTAGTTTGACACATATTAATATCTATCTACCTTAAAATATGTTAAAATTAATTAATTGGAATAATTGTATGGTTTATCGACTAGTAGCCGTGGGTGCGCCTACGTAGTTTGTGGTCAATAAATCAAGGAGAAGAGTCACCTTCGCTAACTCTCGCACATTAAAAAAACCCATGAAACTCTAATACTAATTTTAGATATCATCATAAAACAGCGTGAAATTTATCAACATTGTATATTTATTTAAACGTTTATGTCATAATCTTTGGAGAGTGAATTAGAAAATGCAAATCTCTCGAGTAAAATTGAAAGGAAACGATAAATAACCGATTTCCAAACTGGCTTCGTCGACGTGTCTGATATTTGATGTCTCCTTCAAACGCAAATCAGGCGCATCTTTCCAAATTAAACGCGATGTGTAGACGAAATTAGTCATCACTATCCAAGAGACTTGAAGACTAGGGTTACCATTATAAACGCCTATAATAAATTTTAGGGTTTAAAATTACTGTAAACTATTAATTATTTACTGTATAATACATATACTAACTGATCCGTGCCCACTTGGGCGTTAAACATAATTATTCATTATTTTAAATGCTGTCCCTGATTTGTTTGTTGAATTATCAAGCTTTAAACTTTTCTCTAGAACACAATTATATTATAGTCTCTATAGTATAGTCATATCTCTCGTCGTAAAGGCAGTGTTCATAAAGAAAAACGTTTCTGATAGACCTTGCAAAATATTTTGCAAATCCGACTCCTGTGAAAACGTCTTTTAATATTTCAGCTTAATATAGCTTATGATACTAACAAATAATTTGGCTTTGTGTTGAGAAATCAATTTTCAAAATCGGCTCAGTGAATCTAGAAATTATCTCACTGTTATTAAATGGGTCTAAGGTCTAAGTGTCTGAGGTTCAGATAAATAAGAATTATAATATAATATGTGTGTGCATCCTACACCTATTTAGGGATAACTGTGTCTATTTTACCATATTACTTGAACAGCTCGTGAACTCTTGAGCGTCGTTAATTTTAATGAAATTTGGATTGTCAAAATCAAACATTTCCCGACAAAATATCAGATTTCTTAGCAGCAGACATCAGTCTCAAAATGGTTACCCTATTCTGATCGGTCGACTGACTAAGTGGTAGGTATGAGTAAGTCAGTTGTAGGTAGAATATCATTAGGAGCCTGGGAACGGAGCCAAGTTAGATCGGATGCGGAGACATTCGGTACCGTTCCACCCTTCCAGCCTGAATAGAAATGTCTTTGTTAGTCCAGCGGTGTTGGGTATTCCCATGGACTTTGTATTTATGTAATACTAGCTGAATCGTGCGCGCGTTGCTACGCCATCTATCGAAAATTGGTCGTACCAGTTCAAATTTTGAACAAATTCGGTTACCTTAGGTTCTAATGACGCAACCTTAAGACACATGCTGCATTTTTCATTCATGCTCAGCTCTTGTTGATAGTAGCGTAATGTTAAATAGCCTTCCTCGATAAATGGACTATCCAACACAGAAATAATCTTTCTATTCGGACCAATAGTTCCCGAGATCCTTGCGTTCAAACCAACAAACAAACTCTTCAGCTTTATAATATTAGTATAGATGTGCAAGGTTTACTGAAGAACATTTGTGTGACTAGCAGCGTTTTACCTACGTAGTTCCCGTTCTCGTTATTTCCTCCCGATAAATAGAAGCCTTTATGTTCTTCCAGACTATAATCTGTGTTCAAAATTTCAGCCCGATCCGTTCATTCGTTACGACGTAATTGATCAACAAGCATACAAACATTGGCATTTTTTATAATATTAGTAGGAAGGTTTACTGGAAGTCACTTAAGTGATTACTGGAAGTGAGTGACGTAAGATCTCTTACTCCGTATTTCTTTCTTTGTCTCTCTGTGTACCAACATTAAATGACGACTAAAATGGATTTCTGATGATTATGGTCTTTTTAAAGTATCATTGGTAGAGACAGGATTCTGATTCTTCAATATAATGATCGTGGGGGATGGATCACAACAGATAAAGCTATTTGTTTTTGGTAAATATGGCACATTAACGTTAACAGGTTAATGTGCCATATTTACGGTTTAGGTTGGCCTGTATTTTGACTGGCCTTGTGGCTTACTGGGTAGTAGTCTGCCTGCAGAGCTGTCGTAGATTCAATTCCCATCTATTCCCCAAATATTTGTGGGATAAATTTAGATATGTGTTCTATCTGTATCGGTGTTTCTATGTACATATTTTAAGCGCTGCTTATTTTGGGACTGGCTTGTGTGTGTGAGAAACCAAAATGTCTAGGTTTTGCCGAAGATGGTAATTCAGGAGCTCAAAAGTTTAGATTTTCGTACGAAACTGTGAAATGGCTCTTAACACTATCTTGGCGATTTTAGCTGTGTTCCAAATATGCGAGGTTCTAACATCTCTAAACGTAATATGGACACAATAGCCTACTTTTTATCGCAGGAAAGTTACGGGGAAGGAAACAGCTTAGAGATACTAGTTATCAATATTTCATTTTGAAAAACTGAGGCAAATATTACAATAATCCACACAAATACATCAAAAGTCGGTTATAATAATTATGCTTTGAATTAATAAAGATTGATAATACCGGACTTCCAAAACTCGTATGGATTTAGCATGGAAATAAAATTAAATAAATATTGTTCGATCGAGGTCTAAGTTGTCAATCTAAGTAAAAGTAATCCTATTAGTTTTAGTAGGAAACGGAATTTGATAGACGACGTATCATAAACCGCAGTAGAAACTTGTCAAACCTAACCAAATGTAGACACAAAATTATATACAGGAAGGTTATATAGGACCTTCGATCATAAATCGAAAACTTTAAACTTGACCCCCGTTTTAATCCCAACAGGAAACTTAATACCTGTAAGCGGTTTTTGCGTGACTAATCTTCATAAAATACCTCCATATTTAGTAGCAATGGTATGAAAGATTTGCATAAAGCGACAAGGTGTAAGCCGAACGTAATCCCATCAGGACCAGCCTCATCGTTTATCGACACATGACATGGGACTGGAGCTTATTGACAATCGTGACTTCATCTATCGATGTTGTAGTGTTTACGCTTCAATTTTTTGCCAATCTTTTTGCTGCTCAGTAGAGGTGACCGCACTCATAAGGAAGTCATCGAGGTATGCGCATCTAATGTGCCATGTCAAGTTTATATCAACTAATTTTGGATGTGCCGAGATTGCTTTGGAACGTTTTGTATTTTAATTTAGATTTAAGGCCGATTTAAACTGAACGAACATAGAGCTAGAGCTGGAACAAGAGCATTCTTTCTCGAGCTTTTAGTGTAAACGAAAGATCGTTCTTAGCGTTTTCCATATTATTAATTCCATAGAATCTTTGCGAACGCAAAAAAAACAACGAAATAATGCTCTACATTTGTTTACACCAAATGAATTTGATACAGTGGGGATGAATGAGCATTCGCTCGTCTGATGTAAATCGGCCTTTATATTCACAGAGTGTAAGAAATATTACTTTAATTTTTGTAAGTGCTCTGAACATTTTGGTACTATTTAAGTTTCTGTATGAGTAAAAATGATCCCACCTTGCAGTCAGATTCTAAAATAAATTTCATGCACTTCTCGGTATTTCCATCTGATTAACCATTAGTACCAAACACCTCCAATTCTACAAAAAAAACTCTAAAATCTTGTAATTATGTTTGCATTAGTCACTTACGTACCTACTTAGAGTAACCCATTCTGATGTTTACCTCAACAACTAGTCTTATGAAGGCGTAGATCACCATCAAAACGTTTCCGCAAACAATGCATAACCAGAAACACATGTTTTAGTACAAAATTGTAATTGGTGGAATCCTTATTCTAGTTCGACGTGGGTGGTGAAACCGGCAGTGCGTTTTTTTGCCCACTTACTTCAAATATATTTGGATGATTCAGACCCCCCTGCGTAGTAAAATCATTACTTACTTTGTTCATTCCGTGACGATTTGTGTTTAATGAACTTTGCCAAATGTTTGAATTTTTTGTACTATCAAATCTTAATATCGCATGACCAAAATTCATGTTGTGGCTTGGAGAATCGATCTTATCTGGCCATTGTTCGTGATAAGATTAGATTGTGTGGTTGTAAGTAGACGATTTTGTATTTCTACGGTCGGTTCTACGTTTTAATATTAAAACTATGTTTTTATACATATCTACTTTTATTTTTATTTCAGGTCCGAGTCTCAATATTGTATATTACCTGCAAAACTTACAGTCTGTAATAGTGGTCAATGATAAAAAATGTGATGAAATGCCAAAGTTAATCCTCCCGGAAGGTCGTGACTGGCTAATTGAATAATGAAAGTTCTCGAATGTACCTACGTGTTTGTGTTGTTTGAAACAAGTTTGTCGTATTCGCCATATTCACGTACATTCCTGTATAAGATTTATAATTGCGAATATTTCCGGCATCTCAAGAGTTCTCGTGTGAAGTAAAAAAAAAAGAAAAGTTGAAAAGTAAACAAATCATTTATATTCGTGTTAAAACTGCATTAATTGCTCTCAGGAGTAAACAAAAGTTTTGCTGCTACAAACCTGATAAAACTGCTGTCTTTTCGAATTAACATTTTAATTCGTTACACGACCTGGAGACGGAAGCTCGAGCTGTTAATTAATATTATTCGATATTTCTCTCGTTAAAACCACTAAGTTATTGCCCGTTAACTCGATATTAATGGGTCGACAACATTGACCTCCGAAGACGCCGTCTCTCTTTGTGGCTTAATTTTTATCTCAATAGGGGTCACTCAGTCGCACTTAAAAATAAAAACATCGTGACCGACCAAATCGCTTTTCACCATTTATAGAGCGTTTATTTTATTGAAATGTGTTCCTTGCCTTCCGTCATTTTATTCGAATAAATGCCTCAGTGTTTTCAACTCAGATAAGATTACAACGTATTTGGATTAAAGTATTTTGCGCCATATAGGAAAAATACAAAGTCATTAAAATTTCCTGCGCGGTGTACGTACGCCGTAGACACATGCGATAAAATCTCATGTTACTTTTTGTACTGCTAGTCTGTCCGATGATAGTTAAACGACATAGGTGGATTCTCTCTAATTTATCGCCAGCTACATAGTTGCATTATTTTAAAGCAAATTATGCACGAGAACAGACTTGTAAGATATGCCACTTGGGATCAAATTTAGAACTTACGACCTGTGCACCGACAGGATGAAATGAATCAAGTTAAGAGTTTCTTGCATGTTATTTTTATCCTATCGATAAATTTAATTGGATGAAGATGGTCTATTAATTATGTAGAGCACTGACTAAAGTTAATTGATCTAATGCAAGGGTGCGAGGTAGATTGAAGGAAGTCTGCATTGCAGAATGCGTTCGAGTCATAAATAAACCGTGGCGGTGTTCCCGGTGTCATTTATCATAATATTGTCTATATGCCGCGTCTTATCTCGGGCCTCTGCGGGCAGGTGGGTGTCTGCCTCGACAATATTAATTGATCCTGTAATGGTAGCGGAATTGTTTGGTCCTTTTGTCTGCTCACTGCAGTTTCACTGTTAATCGTTTCTCGTCAGATCCTATCGGATAAGGCCTAAGCGTTATTGGATTTCCTGGATAGTTGCAAGCGACTGTTACGTTATTTATGAATTCAAATGCAAATTGCTTTTGAAATAATTTGATCGATAATGTTGTTACGTAAATACTTGGTTGTAAATTGCAATTACTCGGTCTTATAGATTTCAGAACGTTAAAAACATGTAACCTATAACTGTGTAGTAAATCCACTGGGTACTAATTAGGTTTTTGACTAAATTTATCGCCATTTCGCTTAATGAAACACCTACTTACTACACATCTCTATACTAACAACATTTAATCAAACTTCATATTATCCAGTAGAACATCAAAGTTAACCGTATTTTTGTGTAGTCCGTAAATATGTTTTTGAAAATGTTCATTGCTCGTTACCATATTTTTTTTACCAGATAACAGTTTTTTCTGTCTTCTAGAAAGAAAACTAGCCAATATTTAAAAGAAATATTAAAATATTTGAAAGATTCCTATTTGAAAGAAAGATTTCATTTCATCGAACCTAAATCCTATCCCCTTCGTTCGACCCGGGTTCTTAAACTACAAATTCCCTCATCCACACATCCTAACCTTTCCTTTACTAAATCATTTAACGTGCAGGCTGTCCTACTGTGGAATTCACTACCTTTATTAATTCGTCAAGCTAAGTCCGTTTCAATATTCAAAAATCTGGTATACGATTACTATCTCTCCTCTTCCTAATTGGTATATTGTATTATTGGTATATATGTATTTGTATATGTACGTATATAATATAATTATCGGTATTTGTGTATTTATTTATTGCTAATATTTTATAGATAATATTTATGTATAATTATCTATATTTGTTGCTGTCATACAGCACCACCTGCATTCAAAAATTCCACAAACTTTATTTTCCATACAAAGGTTGCCTGGAAGAAATTGCTTTAAGCAATAAGGCCGCCCTTACACTGCATAGCATTGTTACCCAAATGAACGGGGCTATAGTTCAATGTCAATTAGTACTAAGATTGTTTTTCTGATTCATTGTTAGTCTTTAAGTTTAAATGTTTATATTTGTTTTGTAGGTGTAATAAAGATTTTTTATTATTATTATTATTATTATTTAAAGGTTTGTTAGCCCGGCAGTCAGCTTTGCTTGTCGCAATCCGGGGAAGACGAGGGTTATCACTCGATCGGAGTCATGACTCACACTGCCTCGTTAATTTGACGATACTTGCCAATGTTTGTTTGAACAGTTAACTGACACACATTTCCTACGGCTCGTGTCGGAGACTTCGATCGGCCGTTGTAGTGCACTCGACCTATCGACCTTTATTCAAAGAAGCGGAGGATATAGGTACATACAGACACGATATCCACCACGATCAATTGATCTCTCTAAACCTCAGTATCTATACGAAACAGGGCCGATTACACGGGTCCTGATAAAATGGCGGATTTGTGAGGGATGCCCGTTAGGTTTGGGGTCAACGGCAGGTGCCGATTTGCACTTGACGACCGTGGTTTTCCTATTTTGGTAATGCATTGTTAAAGCAAATAACGTGTCTGCTTGCGGTCCCGTGCTTCCCATCGTTAGCTGTGATTGCGGTTGTGTCTAACTCTTTGTGCAGTCATGTCTGTTTGGTACCGTTTCACCAATCATCTTTAATAATGATAAAAGTCTTATTACAATACAGCGCTTTACGGAAGGTTGGATATTTAATGCTCAAAAACATAAAATGTAGTAACTTATGGTTCATACTAAGTATCTTATTTTGCTTATCTCTTTCATCCGATATCGAGAAAAAACATTTATTTATGAGCATTGTCTTGCATTGCTTACACAAACTTGACGCGCGTTTATATGTATAATTGCGGAAGGCGTCACCAATTGCTTATGAAAACCACAACAATATACAACGATTTACGCACCTTCATGAAAGTAAAATTGATTATTAATAACACATACATTAATAAAATAGCCAAAAAGGTATCGATTAAAGTGCCTGGAACGATTTTCATGCAATTTATTTTATTAATCGATGATATGCCGATGCTTATATGTAGGCACGTCAATTTTGATGATAATAATGTAAAATTCATGAGCTTATAATAAGGAATTATTATGTTCTGGTCCGTATGAGGTACAGGATTTCGTTTTATCGAAACAAAGTAAAGGTTTACTAGGTTTTTCCCTTTTAAATGCACATTATGATAATGCCCAGAATGTAATTATACGACCAGCCGTTCTCACACTATCAAGGGTGATTACAATTCTTTAATATCCGTTCGCTTACAACATGTATTACGTACTAGATTAAGCCTACGTCTTCGCCCACGTTGGTATTAGTGCTGAAATATTCACGAGTGAAATCCAGTTTTAGGTCGACTATCAAAACAGATGTTTTTGACTATCTGCATTTTAATACATTCTTCATATTTCATCTCTCTACGGGCACTTTAAAGTTTATGAGTATGGCGGATATATATCACGTAAATGACAATTAATCAACTTTCATAATACCTATTAATATCATCGGTGCCAATCCAAGATTGGTAACTGACTTACCTACTCCTGGCGTGTTTATCTAGCTTAATCTTGGTGTCTTTAAATCGAGAGTGAATCGGTTTCTTCTCTAGGTAAGCACGCTCCATCTTAGACCGTATCGTCGCTTAATATCAGGCGAGATGGTGGTCAAGTGTAAACCTATAAATGTTAAAAAAAAAGCTGACAGGCTGACATATCCGAAACTGTTATTGAACAAAAGAATACACGTCGCATTCACATACATAGCTAATCAACGAAACATACCAATTCTCCAAAGTTTCATTCAAAATTCGCTTCCAATTGTTGCTAGGGTGAGCATGACCCATTGAACCACCCTGGCAATATTTTACTTCACTTTAGACAGAATCGAATGGAATTTAATTCTTGGATTTATCATAGAGTGGGCAGAGGTTAGGACGGCTAATAACGCCTAAGCCGATGTCGTCCAACTTAAAAATATGCATCATAAAAGCTGGCGTATGTTTGCGCTCAGTTATACATACGATACGACAAATTAGTTTGACTTTTACAACAGTTTTAACGTGCATGACTATGTTGGCATTCATAAATTGTCCACTTTATTACTTGTGTGGGGGAATTATGGCTTTTCCTATTATTTATGTTCGTATAATAGTGGAGCTTTAATTTGGTTTAGCAACTAAATTGTGGTTTGTTAAATTGGATTAGATCTTAAACTTTACTGCTTGAGTTGGAATGGTTTATTAACTAGGGTAAAATATATTTATTACAATAGTCGTATATCATTTTGCTATTTCAGCGTAAAACCAATGAAATCAAGTTTATGTAACTGAGAAAAGTTTTTACTGTTCTTTGGGTACTGATATCTCTGGGCTTGATTGGTAATTTGTCTGCCTGATGAATTATTAGGTCTTGGGTTCGGTTCTCACCAGCAAAAACTCTTGTGTATACTTGTTGTTACTGTATAAATGTTTTGGTGTGTACAAAAACATTTAAGGATGCATTAAAAAATGTAAGCTGACCTGGCAAACGTTCTCCCATGCAAATTATTTTATCAATCGAACGAAATGTGGTGGGACGCTTCATGTAAATTATGTCACGTTCATGAACGACACTTAAATTATTCGAATATTGTTTTTTAACTGCCAATATATACAATGGAGGTTAAAATTTACGATCTTTATATCATACCATCCTAAATATGCAAAAAATATTCACTTCCGTCCAGCAAGTCTCATTACAAGCTTTATCAAGTGTGGGGTTTCTCAAAGGTTTGTCTATGAAAATTTGACAACAAGCTATAAAGAACCAATTTAAAGCTGCCTATTTTATTATAGTAATTAAGTCTAAACTTGTTTAATATCAGCATTTTACGCAACTGTAACACTTATCTGATGCGCCGTAGTAATTACTCTGTTTATATCTGAACCGTGCTTTACTGACTTACTTTAAATAAACTTAATAGCTGTGTTACGTGCGATGACTTCAGCAGTTATCCCATTTAAAAATATTAAAAATTGTACTCTCAAATGTTTCACAAAATCGTACATAATTTTTTGCATTGTATGCAAATTCCGTTCGCTTCCTTGTACTTTTCACTTCCCACGTTCACAAAATCGTATTGAAAGCAAACAGTTCGAAAGTGACCGATATTTCTTTACATTACGTGTTAAACAAATAGAGATGTTTGCATAGCTAAAGAGACAAGAGCTCTGAAAATGTTACAACATTACGCTCTGCTTTTGTGTCCACAGACGCCTACAGTCCACAATCCAATAATGCGTTGAACATGTTTGGACACCTTTATACCTTCCACGCCTCTATCGTCATTGGAATAGAGTTGAAATCGACGTTATTTATGCAGAATGATAATGAGTTACTTGAAGATATCTGTAGTGTGAAGTGGTTGATGCGGTTAGTTGACAGTTCCCACGGAATATGCAGTGAAATGTGAAATTAAATGGGAATCCGTTAGACTGTGGTCGTAGAGACAACCACTGAATGTGGATGTAATAGATTTGTTTGTCAATTATTTGTTTAATACAATAAATAAAGGAATATTACAAAACTGGACACCTATTATCAGAAATAATACACTATACTGATGCTAATATTACATAGACTGGTTTGGCAAATGTGTTTGTGTGTGTATTGTTTTTGGAACCATATATAGATCAATGTCAATAAATCTTACACTATTTGAAAGATAGCCATTATGTACTCGTACATTTAATTATGTATTATTAGTGTAATTATAATTTTGACATAATTATATCGATATTCGATCCGGACGATATGCCGACGGGCTTCCAGAAAGAGTTTCACACAGCGAAACCTTGACAAAGTCTGTCCTAACAAAACAATTTTCAAAATTACGTCTGCTAGAAATTCTGGAAACAACATTATCTCTTCAAGATTTATAGAAATAAATATGATTTTATTGATAACTTTCACGTTTCCTGTCCGTTTTTTAGCCGAGCATGTCCTAATTTTGGGCATTACAAATTCCTTTCCAATCTCTGTTGATGACTTTTTATGCCAATCCTCTTTGTAGGTGTTTAGTTCATCTTATCTTCACATGAATGTAACTTAATATAATATAAATTTAACTCTAATAGTAATAAATTATACAGTAAATAGTGTCTGAATCTAGTTTGATAAATAACCACTGCTGTTGTCGTTAATTTGCATAGTAACAAATCAGCTTAACGTGACTTAACTGTGTCTTTCTATCATTAAAATGTTTCATCGTGGGATAATTAATTTAGGTAAGTGTTTTTCTAGAAAATCACATGACAGTTTTATTATTGACCTAGAAATATAGAACCGAGTTAGTGGCCATTTCAAAACTAGATATCTGTATGGTTTTCTCTTCTGATAGGTTTAGCGAAATGGGTGAAATACTGCAACTTATTGAAGATTATTTTAAACTATTATAGGTGTAAATTTGATCACTATCTCGCCTTGTGTTAATTGATGATCTACGATAGAGCGTGCTTACCTAGAAAAAACCTATTCACTCTCAATTTGAAGACACCAAGACGACGTATTTGCTTGCTCTCTGTGCAGACGAGTTTTTCAACATTAATTAAACGTATTTAGTATACCTTAGCAACTGATTTGTATTTTAATTTGAAGCAAACGAAACACCGATCAGGTTCATAGACGTCCGTATTCGGCATGTTACCGTTAATTCGCACGTGTCTGTTCGCAATTTATACGCGACGTAATAAGGTCTTGCGGTATCTACCAGGAGATCATCGTCCCCGTATGTCTAGACTCTAGACGACTGGGGAATGGGTGCTTTTCTGGGTGCATTTTATATTCTATCGTATTACTTTCTTTCTTATCAGCATGTTATCTACATCGAAACTTTTAATAGCAGCGTGTGTAAATTATTTGCTACAGTATGTAGATCTCTTGTCATCATAGAGCGTGGTTTCGTTTCCACTGTGTTTGAGACTGTGAAATGTTTTATCGGAAACTAGTCCTTTCGGATCGTTCCGAACAATCTGTAGAAGAATATCGGGAGTTTGCTTGATACTGGCAGAAAATAATACTAATCGTCAAAGCCTTTGTTTATTTGTACTTTGTTAACATCGTCGATTTGTACGTAACCAATAATTGCAGAGCGGTGACTGCGTTTTATCTGTCTTAGGTATGTTATTCGTTTAAAATTAGACTGACCAAAACAACTCGAGCCAATGAATTCGTTACTCTTTCAATTACCGTTTCCGTTCTCACAGTTTTTGCGGGTTTTTGATCGCGGAATTGCATCGTTAAGAGCAACGTTGGCCAGATGTCTCGGCGCCGGCTTTGGACCGCGTCGGATATAATTGCGGAAGCTTAGACGCGGAGTGCTCGCGGGTGGTATGGTTGCTCCTGGTTTATTTGTCTTTGTCCCATATGCATAGATATTCAGTATAGGTTTTGGCTTAGTGAAGTATTGTAATACATATTTAAGACAATTTGAGATTTTACAATTTGTTTATAACTAGCAACGTCGCGAGGTTTTACTCGCAGTTCCCGTTCCCGTTATTTTCTCGCGATAAAAAGTAACCCATGTGTTATTCCAGACTATAATTGTATAATCTGACTGTATTTCAAATTTAAAGCTGATTCGTTCAGCCTTCACGACGTGATTGAGCGACAAACATCTGACAGTTATTGATATTAGTAGGCTTTCTCTTGTAACGATTGTTTTTTTTAACACCACTTTTATTGAGGGAAGAAAATTCTAACCAACTTTAGTAGAGCCGTACAGGAAGTAAACCTGATAGAAAACCGGCTGATATTATCGTAGTCCTCCGATCCTTATCGCGTCGTTCGCCACTTCCCATCGGCGCTGGTGGTCAGGTAATCTCCGATGATCGGCAGTCCGCCCACCTACACGACGCGCCGATTAATGATGCTCTCATCATGCACGTGACCATATCCTGTGGGCTTAGGTAAACAGAGCACGCGCATTATGCGGCGCCGGCGCACGGATCGCGAGTGACCTAAATCTAGCAAGGGCTGTCCCTCTGCTGAAAACTTACGCGCGTCCTACTGTTATAAAGGCAACATTTTGGATATTTATATCTTTGGACGTTTGTTGCTCAATCACGTCGGAACGGGTCGGGTTTAAATTTGATACACAGATAGGTAATAGTCTGGACACACACTTATGTACTTTTTATCGCGGGAAAGTAACAGGGAAGGAAACTGCACAGGTAAAACCGTAGAACGGTGTTAGAATTTGTTTATAACTCCATTTTATTTCCACACATGAATAATTATGTGCGAATAAATGTTAAATGTTTCTTGGTTTATCAGTAGGTACTTTCGTAATATGAAAGTCAGGACACAACATTTCTGATATAAAATACAATTTCGAGATGACAGTTCTGAGTGTAATACTATAGCAAGTTGTAATAGAATGCTTGAAGTTGTGTTGCTCAAAAGTTGAAGTATTAATCTATGTGGTTTTATTCTGGATACGAAAATATCAAAACACATATGTGCTTGTTTGGCTTTACGATAGGAAATTCGTTTGCTGTAGCATCCTTGACACGGAATGCTAAAATGGCGGTGTAAGTGCGGAACGGTATTTGTTTTCATTTACAAAGGTACTGACAGACAGACTGACAGAAAAACCTTATTGTATACCAGAAAGTAACATTGTACAAACAATACAGAAGTAACGTCTGACAGCCCTGGTTAAAGTAAGCACGGCTGAGTGGAGGCGCAGGCGTCGAGATGTCGGTGCGTTGCACTTATTGATACCGCATCCTCATGACGAGAGCTCTAAATGCAACTCCGTTTGGCAGCATGCTAATTATTGACCTTGCTCATTGCCCCATTCCCAATTAAGACGTTCCGAACGGCGCCAGCGAAGTTGAGAAACGCGACAGCCAAAGGTCGTTGGAACGAAAAGACAAGTTGCTTACTAGAAACGATACAGATCTTATCGTGGTCGCGAGACATCTCGGAATGCGACTATCGTTACCTAATTAGTGACACGCGTAACATTGACACAGTTGTAGGTGCTAATGATGTTACGAAAACACGGATTGGATTAGCCCTCGATGTGGGTAGTGTGAGGATGGAAGGACGCGAGGGTCACGCAGACTTCTGACGCCTCGGTCACGCCGGCTGTCGCCTCCTGCACGATCCCGTTTGCACCATTGTGCAACCAACCACGAAACCTCACAAGGCCGCACGCCTCTAAATTGAAACAGTTCAATCGACGCCTATAATTAAACTCTATGTTGTCTAAGTCCCAATTAATTCGATACTATCTTAGTGTCGAAATGCTGCGGTTTCAGACGCCAGATAAATGGCCCCGATAGGGACGCGAACGCGTTATTAACTTCTATCGATTCGATTGTTGACGTTGTCCTTCATAATCGATATGTTTACGATCGGCATCGGAATTTCAGATCGTGTCTGTGATGGAGCGCGGTATAGCGGAATGCTGCGAATTAAAATCGAATCGATCCGCGTATAGAGAGTGCATCGTGACTCGCCTCCAACATGAGGCCGCATAATACGCCTATTGGAATGAAAAACTATGGATTTTATTTTCAAACATTTTCTTTACAGAAGCTGCCATGAACTTTAAATATCGTATTGAATTGGAAAAAGAACCGGCTCCTTAGACAGTTTGCCTTTGTAGTACATGATTGATGTTTAACAGCCTTGCAAATTCTTTAATATTTATACCTGCAATCGGAGTTGCTTTTTTTCAATAAAAAGTTATTGCAATACGTAGTCTATTTCCATTGGCGTGGCCAATCAATCACCCGGAGTCCATTCGAACGTAACGGCTGTCAACAATTATGATGAATATTCCTACACGATCCAATTCGCTCGCATTAAAATCGTTACGAAATCGTCCGAGAGTTCCATCAAGCAGAGCCGTGAACTTAGGAGTAGCGTAGTGCAGGTCGACACTGCACAATCGATGCCATTAAATCATTTGTTATTGATCGAGAACCGTGACAGCATTGAAGCTCAATCAATAAGACTCGCCTAGCGGAGTCCTTGAACGGTATTAACCTCAATAGTTGTGCAACTTCGATTCTATTGTGCCGAATCGAATTCTAATCGATTCGGAGCATTTGGCTCCTCCCGTGTCAATCGATCTGGCTTATTACGAAATGTCTCTAGGCCCTTCGCTTCGGTGATGGATTGTAATTATAATTGATCCATTGTGAGCTCGAAGGACGATCAATGAGTTAGCATTTGTAATAAATAATATGACGTTAATTGATGATTTCTCTGGAATTATGGAACAATAACTGAGGTTTGGTTAACCCAATCATATACTTATATGAGAAATGTATTTATTTTAAATAAAATTATTGTAGTTAATACTATTCAACCATCACACATGCAACCATGCAACAATGACGTCAATAACATAAGACCGAGAATCGTTTAAAAACTCATATATTCTACCTCCAAATCGAAAAATCCAGTTCCTAAATGCCAATCTCACATAGCAATTGGAGCGACTAATATGAATGAAGCTAAATTTAGAAACCTGTTTCAGCATTTCCAGTCCAATTCCACTTTTTAAATCGACTTCGGATGTGCTTCGTTTAAATAACAAAGAGGTTTTCTCAATGAAACGTATACGTATAAAAATATTATGATGCTTGTAGTTCAGTCTAATAAAACATCACCTACTAATAAACGAAATAACAACAAACATTATACTTCGTAACAATACTATTTGTAAACAAAAGGTGTCAAAATTGATATTGGTGGACAATTCACATGCAACACTATCTGACCCCAAACTAAGAAAAAAACCCGCGTAAACACGCTCCATCGTCGCTTAACATCAGGCGAGATGGCGGTCAACAAGTTTAAACCTATAAAAATTAAAAAAAAAAGCTCTTGAATAGCACATACCTTATATTGCAGGAAAGTAACGGGAACTACTCGGGTAAACCCGTGGGGCGTAGCTAGTTAGTCACAAGCAGCCCACTAAATGTTTCCACTGCTGGGACTCGCGGGCCAGTTAGTCGTAGCCATCGATATATAAACCAACCATTATAATTATGTCATCGTTGGGAAGAGTGAGCTCACTTTTTCCGTTCTAGTCGGTTGCAGGAAACGGCGGACGTTTTCACCTATCACTATTCGTTGCCAACAACCAAAATAAGTAGAACCACAGCATACCTCGCCGCTACCGGTCCTAGTGGTCAATTGCATTTGAGGTGTGTAAACCACTTATGGTAGATACACAGACGCAGTTTATTACCAATTTCAAGATGCTCAGGGCACATAAATGGTTTATATCGATGGTCATGGCACAATAAAAAGAGCACCCGAGATGATTTGGCCCAGTTCCACAGCAATTTCAATAAGTAGGTAGTTGTTCGTCTCGTCGCGTCGTCCGGTTCATCAATAGCTAATTTTCGTTGATCGACCGTGATTGGTCTGCGGGTCAACTCTTCAACTTTAGAATACGACAATGGCCATTGAAATACTTCGCCACTCAAATACATCTGCTTACTTGTTCCGTGTTTGTCTTCCTACTAATATGATTCAATAATACTGAGCTAAGGATATAATTAAAAACTTTTAGTAGCCCCACAATATAGCTAAAACCTTCCCGATCATGGCAGCATGACATGGTTAATGCATAGCTACAATACCACAAACATACAAGTCAAATTTTCTTTATTTTGGATTTTGGAATATTAAATCTGTTTTATTTTTATTGTATTGATTAAAACTTAATTTTTAATGTTTCGTGAAATTTGATATCGATAATTTTATACGGATAAGCAAAACTCTTAAAAACTTGAGTAAGCTTCTAGTATTCAGCACTATCGTAAACTGTACACCTGAATACAAACTAATCCAAGGCATTTTTTTATTTTTTTTGTAAAGTTTACATAATAAACAATCTAACAGAATCTTCTGGTGAATCGAATGCAGCATTGTTATTGTCAATCGCTATGCAACTATCGATGCATTTTAACGTCTGTAATACCAGGAGCCAACGGTGACATTCACGATGACGTGTCCGAATCGAACACGCCGATTTTATCGATTACCGATGCGGGACACGTCTCGATACATCGAATCGATTTATCGCATCGCTAGCACAACATTTGGTGTTTTCCCAGAAGAATATTTATTAGTCGTTCATCGGCGACTGAATACGAAATGTGAAATTTGGCAGTGTACGGAATTGTGATTAGAAAGGTATTAACTTTGACAGATGGCCTGTAGTTTTATTATTTAAATCATTTGAATGTATCCTGTAATTCGACAGTTTATTGACTGTCACAAAGCGCAGGAAACGGTACATGTGTGACCCTGTATAATGCCCAAAGGGACTATTACTGTAGGACCAACCTAGCATATTTTGCGAAAAAAAACTGGCTTCTTACATATTTTCTGTACATATTTATATGAAGTTTGGAGTGGAGAATCTTTTACTGTCGCTTTTCTTGTCTATCCATCCATTCAGTATTCATATTCAGTTTGCAAGTAGGACAGAGATAGATAGACAACCGTGTAGAGTGCTATCTTTGTCATGTTCATTGTCATATGATTCTGATTAACAGTTGCATGCAAGGATGATTTTATTACCGACTAATTATTTCAGCAATGTAACCGAAGAAAACATGCAACACTTTTATAGAGTATCACTATTGTTCATATTGATGTTATTGGTAGGGCCATGTGGCTTCTGCGCTAGCACAAATTAGGTACAGTTATAGGAGGACATCAATCTGATACCAACTGCCGAGGTCTTGGAAAAAATCACATCTAATAATTGATTTCATTGTTACAGTTTTATTTACTAGACATGAATCAAACAAATGTTTGTTCTAGCAATTTTGTAATTTCAAACTATACATGGATGAAAATGGGGTTGAAACTTAAATTGTATTGTAGCAGTTCATCGTGGTTGAAGATACAACCATGACACTTTGTATCTAGATACTTGAAACAAAACAAATAATGGTCGTTCTTGCAGTTTTGAACTGTACGGGATGAAATGAAAGTTTTTATGGAATGTCGTTAATATTGTTGAAAATAAATGCGAAATCAGCAGCATCGTCGCTGCGTCGACCATAGATTTCGATTTTGTTTTGCTTCATTCCCGTTATTTTTTTTAGATAAAAAGGAGCCTATGTGTTCTTCTACACTATAATTTCAGCTCGATCCATTCATTCGTTTCGACGTGATTAAGCAACAAATATCCAAACATCGACATTTATAATATTAGTAGGATTATGTATGACTTGTTGTTTACTTTTGTAGATAAATTAATTAAATACCCATTAGTTTGAATCTAAAAGTTTTTTAAAACCAATTTAGAGATTTAATGGTCATTGGCAAATTGTTACGTAAACTGCATAATTAAGATAATTACCATTTACTTTCTACAACAGGTGTTTATTGCGACAAATGTACCAAATTTCATATTCCAGAAGTTCAGGATCGGAAAGACAGGTTCTGTTAGATAGTACATAATTAAAAAACATTTAGTTTGTAATTAAGTCCTATATGTTTTCAATGTAGATCATTTGAACTCTTTGTCAGCCAAAATTACAAAAATAAACCTAATGTGACCCTTCCGGAGAGTTCAATACCCACGGCATGCGCTTCTGTCTTTTCTAACGCTAAACGTGCTAATTTTCGAAGCCTTAAACTTTGAAACAAAATAACATCAAAATTAAATAAATTGAATATATTGTGTACTTCAATGACGAATGTCAGCGAGGCGGGCCCGCAAGGGCGCTGGCAGTGTTAGGGTTGCGACTAGGGTTACCAGATGAAAAAAATCAACAAGTACGGAGAAAAGACCTGACTTCCATTGAAAAATCCTGAGATTTTTTACAGTTTGAAAACACACTTTTTAAAATTGTCAAGTCAAATGTACTTAACAATTTTAAAAAGTCGTAATATTGTCGTTTTTGTACCCTGCTGGTCTCGCTCACGCGTTACACATCGCACTGAAAGCGTGTGGCAGCGGCACAATATAGCTATTTTATTGAAAATTCAAAAAATCCTGAGATTTGCAAAATCCGGCCGCAATTCTTAGAAGAGTCCAAAAATTCTGAAATCTAAGGACAAATCTTGAGATAATAGTAACCCTTGTTGCGACTGAATGCGAAAGTGGTGCCGTGACTGAGCCACCAAGCCACGACCGGAGAAATACGTGAGAGTTTTAGTCGGTAGGGGGCACCACTTCAAGTGGTGTTGAGCTTTACAAACGCGGCGTGTACACTGTACAGTGTACATGCATGCACCATGCACATCACCCAAAAAATGGTGATGGCCTAATTTGTGGTAAAAAGACTTTACTTAAAGACCCAGTTAAAATACTAACCGATATTATAGTCCCGTTCTTACGATCACCCCTCAATTCAGTATCTCTGGTCACCGGTCAACATAATGTACATGACTTAGAACATGGAACATGGATAACATACATGGAATCATTTCAATGCCGTAATGTTTATTTTTAACCTAACCGTATTTATTTGCTTTGTTACAGGTAAACAGAATAGCAGTTCCGTACAACAGTGGCGACTGAGTCAAGTAATTAAAACTAATATTACACAATGGTAATTACAGGATATTAATAGTGGTCATATGCCATTGGTCATAAATATTAATTTCCATTGGCTTTATTTTGAAACTCTTGGACAAGTCCAAAAGGATGGTGGAGCTAGTCCTGATATTTCGATACGTGTTCACGTACCATGTTCACGGGTAAAATATCCTGTAAATAATGATACTAGTCTGCGCATTGTGACAATGTTTCGATTTCCTATTTTTTGTGATTAGATATTTATAGTGTGTGTAATATTTAATGTCTTTGAACTAGGGAGTATTTCTAGTCGATTAAAACATTAAATAAATGCATAGAATTAAAAACATTTTACTGTTCACATACTTACGAGTAAAATGAAAAGAAATCACCAATAATATAAACTTTGTCGTACTAGTTACTGCGTTAAAATTAGGGTTCAAATCAATTTCTAAATTGTCAGGAAAGGAATAATAATTTCAAAACATAATTATTTATCATATATGTACATACATAAATATAACAGAATATTTACAGTGATTGCTGAATATCGTCCGTATAAACAATGTAAAAAATATGACGTAATTAATTAATGGTAAAAATTGTACTACCTGAAATACTGTCATTAGATAAGTCTTAATTTACAAGTAATATATAAATTACGCGTCACTTTGTTTGTGCGCGATGGACTCTTAAACGACTCAACCGATTTTAATCGAATTTGCACACCGTGCAGTTTGACCCAACTTGAAAGATCGAAATAGAATAGAATATAGAAATGAAATGATAGTTTTTATTTCGATTGATAGGCTTAATGTCAATATCTAAGCGAAGCTGGAACGGACCGCTAGTCGTTAAATAGTTTTTAATATATTTTTTAAAATGTTAAATGTTCTCTAAACAACTAGAACGCGTTCATGGCAACCACAGCCTCATCCAATAACTAGCTTCATACCCTGACCAATCGTTAATTAGATCTCAGTCTGTAATTATTGTATCTATTGCAACTTCCACAACTATGCCGTTGGTTTATGAATCACTAGATGTATTGATTAGTTCAATAAATTGATCCGTGGCACGCATTCCCATTAATTCATTTTTAGGGTTCCGTAGCTAAATTGCAAAAAACGGAACCCTTATGGATTCGTCATGCCTGTCTGTCCGTATGTCACCAGCCACTTTTTTTCCGAAACTATAAGAACTATACCGTTGAAACTTGGTAAGTAGATGTATTCTGTGAACCGCATTAAAGATTTACACAAAAAAACAACAACATACGGGGGTTCTCCATACTTAGAACTGAAACTCATTTTTTTTATATGCGTTTTATGGATAGGTCTTTAAAAATAATATTAAGGTTTCTAATATATTTTTTTTTAAACTGAATAGTTTGTGCGAAGTGGAAACCCCTGTCGGTAACTTCTAAGCTAAGAGAATGAATGATAAAACTAAAAAAAAAATATGTTGATTACCATGCAAACTTCCACCGAAAATTGGTTTGAACGAGATCTAGTAAGTAGTTTTTTTAATACGTCATAAATCGTATACCACAATTTACCTTTCATTTCAATTCAAATGTAAAAATAAATAATAAAACATTTTTGCTGCGACGGAACCCTTCATGGACGAGTCCGACTCGCACTTGGACACTATTTATTCTTATTTAGATAATGTTAATTCGAAATGGTTGAATACCTCTCATTCAAGGTTGAGGTCTCGTTTACTTGGAGGTTTTAGCTTTGATGTTCAGATAAACATTGTTAATAGTTTGACAACTATGTGTTAACAGTGTTTTTCTGGTAATTAAGTTGAAGGCTTATAATATAAAATTACTACCTATGTGGTCACCTATGTCACGGTAATATTATACCTATGTGGCTTCGTTTATGTGGTCTTCCCATATAAATAAGCAACCGAATGTATTACAGTGGTTTACTGTGTATTTATAAGATGTGGTGACCTAGTGGATAGATCGAATCCCGCCTGCGATGAGATGATGTTTTGTTTTGTATGTTACGCGGTAGCTGCCAATTAATTGGGAATCGATTTTGATGTTTCTTTTTATATTTGGTAGATTTTGGTAGTTCCGAGATGGTCCAATATAAATTTTATCGAAATCTGTGCTGTGGTGTTTTTGAAATATCAAATAAAATCTGCTTTCGTTACCCTGGACGACTTAGTGATAGCTTTTTATGAAATTTTGTCGAGTGTCTGAATTTAATTTTGAATTGAAGTAAGATTAAATTTTTTTGGAGAAAATAAATGAAAAACTTACTTATACGGTGAAAAACACATCGAAAACAAAATACGTCTCTCGAGGATATCCGCCACAGAGCACTTGGCCAATGTAGTGGATTATGGCCTACACACTCTCAATGAGAGTGAAAATTGCGAGTTCCAGCGATGAGAACGGAAAATAACTTTAAAAAATAAGAAGTGGTGTCAAGGGACACTAAGTAGAAACAAAGTTCCTTCAGATAAAATAGAAACAACAAAATATGAAAATAAATGATAATGCTTAATTGTATCTATATATATAAAAGCGAAAGGTCACTCATCAAGGAATCTCAGAAACTACAAACGCTAGGAATCTGAAATTTTGCATGGAGGTCCCTATTAGCACGTAGGCGCTCGCTAAGACGGGGTTTTGCGAAATTCAACCCCTAAGAGGGTGAAACAAGGGATGAACGGTTGTATGAAAATTCGTCATTTTTAAAGTTGTCAAATTTTGTATCTAGACACTTGACACGAAGCAATTAAATGTTTGTTCTATCAATTTTGTAATTTCGAACTGTAGGGGGTGAAATTAGGGTTGAAATGGGGGATGAATGTCAATATAAAAATTCCCAACCGTTGAAGATAAAACCATGAAACTCTGTTTATAGACACTTGACACGAAGCAAACGAACGTTTGTTCGATCAATTTCGTAATTTTGAACTGTACGGGGGTGAAATTGGGGTTGAAATGGGGGATGAACGTCAATATGAAACTTGCCAATCGTTGAAGATAGAACCATGAAAATTTGTATATGAGCACTTGACACGAAGCAACTAAATGTTTGTTCTAGCAATTTTGTAATTTTGAACTATATGGGAGTGAAATAAGAGTTGAAATGGGACATGAAAGTCATTTACGCTTTCAAACCTAAACAACTGAACCGAATTTTGATGAAATTGTACAATATTGTTTTATTATAAGCTGTTTTTAGTAACCGTAAATGTGTCTGGGTATACAAATAGGTACTACCTAAGTTACCTTAGTATTCATTTCGCGCGGACGAAGTCGCGGGTAACAGCTAGTTATTTATACAATCATCTGAAAAATACAGTTGGCAACACTGGTCACGGGTAGTTTTTACACGTCACTTTCGTTTATATATTTTTCGTACTATTTTAGTCTCACATTTTTTTCAGTTCGGTCGTGCAGAAAAATAATTACCTCCTCCGAGCCTGTCGTAAGGATCTTCGTTCCAAAACGATGCTTATTATGCTTACGCAGTATCTCTTTAATTAAAATATGGCTACTTTGTAAAAACTGACATTGCCTTATTTAAATAACCTTTTAATTTTGTTACTGTATACATTGTAAGTTACTTCCTGAACGTTTTTCGAGTAATTTTGGCAAATTATCAACTTAACACGTCACCTGCCGGAAGGTAGGCCTTCCAGCCTTGTACTTCGTTTAGACGCAATTAATTTGACACCACCAACGAAATGATGTCACTGTGGTGTCGTATCTACAAAAAACGTGGGTTCACGGTTCAAGTAACTACTTGTTTGTGGTTGTTTTTTTTTAGATATTATCTTTGTGGTTGTAACTATGACGCCCTTTTCACATCAATCTTTTGTTTGTAGATTCTACAACTAAATGATCTTAGACGTCTGTGAATGATGATTATTCTTCATGTTCATATCTGCGTAGCACTGTGCTTGTTAAGGGCAGGTCTGTTGCTGCCCACCAGGCGTATGTTTTTTACGAGAGTTCATTAAAAAAAAGTTAATAAGGTGCCACTATTTAAAAAAAAGTTTACTAACGTAGAATAACTACTTCAGTTATCAATGTATCAATACAACCACTAAATAAAAAAATAACGATATGTCACAAAACATTGGTACTTTACAGTGTAATAATCTTTATCGAAGCAATTAGCAATAGCAACCCTTGCGACTTCTAATTCGCTATCGGTAATAACTAACGCCATAAAAATCGATAAATATAATCGTTATTTAACTGTATTCGAACACAAATCGATCCTATTCGATTTATCGGAGCGTACATCGTTATAGAATCATTCGAAAATACATTAAATTCGAATCAGGTAATACAAACAGTAATGACTTGGGTGTTATCTGACATAGATCCAGGGCATAGCAATAAATGCTCGTACATTACTGAGAAAATAAAGAGCAGAGATCACTGGCTGGCAAATAAATCTGTTATGTATGAAAACTCGGTGCTGTAATTCTAGATTTTATGGGCAAAGATGTAACAGATAAAATTCCGATGAAATTGTCAGAGGTGACCCAGAATTAAGGAGAGCAGATTGCCGGCAGATGGGAATGCAAAACCGATGATCGGACTGTTTAGCAAGCTATGACACCTATACAACATCTAGCAGTGTTTTTTTAAGCCATTGGTAAGCTACCATCTTACCTGATTCCAAGCGATGATGCGGGCTACGCAGCGCGTTTACCTAACAGAAACTGATTCATTCTTCAAGATTGTATCCATGGGGCAACGCATCAGGCAACGCTTTTAACGTAGAGTTTAGTCAAGTATGGCATTGACTGTTAAGATGTATTGTATTTTTTGTTTTGTATTGAATAGGATTACGTTAGACCTTGGGTTACCAAGTAACGCAGGGTAACGCAGGGACCAGCTTGTTGTACCTTAGACGTCTAAGATAAGTACAACAAGCTGGTCCAGAACAAAGAAAGTAAAGATTCTCAGTTTATAAGAATACGGAAATACTGCTGCTGGCAGAATATTCCACACTTTCGCTGCTTAGATTATGTTATATTATGGAACTTCTACCACGAAAGGACAGAACCACTTGTCTATCTTCGAAATTCGAAAAGGCAAGGGTGGGAAATTCTTGCAGCTCCCGCGCCCACGCACCAAAGTACAATCCATGAAAAAATCAAGAAATATAAATAAACAGTGATGGTGACCTAGAATTAGGTCAACGGATTCGCGTTAGTCGCACCACATGGGCTTTTTCCGATGCGACCGACTTTCGGTAGTATGTTAACTTTTGTTTAGACAAGTTCGTTAATTCGGGTTCCCATATGGGTTAAGCGGAATTGTTTATGCTGGAATTTATTTATGAAACTGGAAGTAGAGACAAGTGGGTGTAGCGGCGCCGGCGTGCCAGGTGCCAGCCCACTTGAAACAAGATTTATGGGATCAGTAGCCATACTTCAGAAAGCTCAAGCCATACAATATAAGTTTGTCGTACGCACTACAGAACTTTGGAACATTCTTCCTGAGTCTTTCGATAGGTAGTTAAGTCAATCCCAGGTCGGCCATGGGTATTGAGCATGAACCAATGAAATCACTCAGATTATTATTTGTTTATTTAATACAATAGTATTAGATTAATAAATGGATCCCATATCAAATAAACTTCCATTGTATTTTCCAAGTGCAGACAAGTGCAAGTATTTTCCATGTGTACAAGTGTATCATTACTAATGGGTTTATCAGTGAAGAAAAACATCGTGAGACTACAATGTCGTCTACCTGCACTTGGCCGGTGGATTATGTTCTTGGCTCTATCCAAATGAGATGAGGCCACGAGTCCCATCAGTGGGGAGCAAAATGTGGGCTGATTTTGGAATACAGGGAATAGCCCATTGACTAAATATAATCATTCAACTACAATTTTAAAGCGAAAATATTCGTTGTAATCTGAACCGTACGAAAGTCACCGTTACAAACCTGAGTAAAGAAAAAAAATCAGCTGATCAAACAATGTATCTAATGCGAATGTATGTTTTGTAAAGAATTGTATTATTTTTTCTATGCATTCGGGGTTGGCCCGTTGTAAAGGCTCCTTACAATGGCCAGTCCTTTTGTAATTTCAGTCAGCCCATACTACAGGGATTGCGTTGCAAAAAACGTATCCGTAGTACAGACACGTTTTTTGAAATGCTATCCCCCAATTAATTTTGAAAATATTACCAGTATTTTTTGCTTATAAATTTCTTTTGTTTTTTATTATTTGTGATTCTGTACACGCACTGTGATCAATTGTTACTTATTATTATAAAATATGCAAAGCAGTGTGGCGTAATTATTATACTCGTAAGAAAGTGCTTTGGAAGAAAGACACAAATTTTATGTATTTAAATGAAATCAAAAGAAAATGAAATTAACTTTACATATTCCAGATTAAAAAATCCATAATATTACAATAAAAAAATGTCTCAAGACTTATCAAAAATATATATTTAAATTAGTTAAAATATAAATTATATGATACACCACCACACTACACCAATAAATTTTTCAAATAGGCGTATGATTTATTCATAATAACATGGTATTGTGAGCTAGTGACGGTACACGGTTTTACCCGCGTAATTTTTGTTGTCTCCGTAATTTACCTGCAGTACAAGATACCCTATGCGTCATTCTAGTACCTTATGTCCATTCAGTAATTTTTGCATTAAATAAGAAACAAATATTCATATGTACATCCATTCGTACATACATACAAACTTTCAGGCGCTTGGTAGATGCGACGCGGACTAAAATACTTTCCTTTATTTAGCTCACCGGTTAAGCATTGCCATTCAAGCGTGGTAAAACCTCCAAAAACCAACTTACAGCAATGGATTTGATTGTCCTGTTGACGTTAATTGGTCCATGGATACAATTCAATACTGCTTAGTGTAAGAGTAAGAGAGTTTTTAATATAAAGGTGTTGTGGTAAAAAAAATAACTATCGCAGTTATTAACAAGATTTAGGAGAAAAAATATGGTATTATTGATATCTCCTAATTAATAATACTTACTAGTGTAGTGTACATCTAGGTGAAACCAAATGTTATAGGCTTGGCTGTCTCGGTCAAGCTTTGGTCTGGTGATCATGACGCACAACGCTGCGGTATGCGCCACAACGCAGCGTCACGACGCAGCATTTAGCATCCCTGCGGAGAGGTGGTCATTTGATTTTGCCGCAGCTACCTAATTGTCTTCAAAAAATTCCATATTGACCCGTGACGCACACCGCACACCGCAGCGTTGAACCGAGAATGACGCCGCGTTGTGCGGGAGTACACCTCCCCACTTCACCGCGCTTGCCCCTCGCCGCTGACGCATACTGCGACGGAACAAGAGACCATTCTCGACGTTTTTCATATGATTGAGTGTCCGGCGACGCATACCGCATACCGCAGCGTTGTGCGTCATGATCACCAGACCAAAGCTTTACGAAGAGAGAATGGGAGAGGATCAAGCTGCTAAGCGCGTCTATTTAGGTGTCTCAAATGATCGACGATCGGTGGGACGTCCCAGATTCCGATGGAAAGACCAAGTGGAACGAGACATACGCGAGCTTTAAGCCTCTGTCTCATGGTCTTCCTGCCAAGAGTCATGAAAGGCTCAAGACAGAGATGAGTGGGGACGTTTGGTATCAGCGGCTAGGACCCACTTTGCTGTCGTTCAGCCAAATTAGTTAGTGTAGTGAACTACTATGTTGGCTTAAATCATGGTCCGTTTAATATTAGTAGTTTATTAATTCGCGCTCCGAATTCCCCACGATTTTACGCCACAGTCAATGGCCTATGCAAATAATAACATTTGTTTTCACAATTATGAAATATCATCGATTTCTAAACGTTAATCGGACGATTAAAATTCACGTTATCTGGCGACTTTCGACACGTTGTTACGTTGTTGTTTTATAACGTCGTAGGGTCATAAGTCGCTTTGATTGGTTCCGTTACGACATCGTTCGGTTTATCATAGGGTTGCCATCCGTCCGGGTTTCCCTGGATTTGTCCAAGTTTAGAGAGCATCCTGGGAGTATCCTGGCCGAGTATCATTTGTACTCTGGGTCCTCTCCAAAATGTAATATAGGTATTTAAAAAAAATGTCCTGTTTGAAACACCAAGTAGGAACGAAGTTCCTTCGTATTATTTAGAAGCAACATAATTTGCAAAGAAAAGTTGCTTAATTTTACTATTTATGGAAACATCAACTGAAAAAAAAAATTGCCAACACTGGTCACGGGCAGTTTTTCCTTAAGTTTAGATGTTTTTCTTACGGTTTTAGTCTTAACATTTTTTTCAGTCGTGTATCAAAATCGTCATCGAAGCCTGCCATATGGAACTTCGTTCCAAAGAATCTGCTTACATATCTGGGGTTCTAAAATCCGGAGTTTTCACGCATCTTGTCCTGGTTGCCAAATTGTAGAGATGGCAACCCTAGTTTTATCGAAAGTTGTGATCTTGAACCTGCGCGGTGCGCGCTCGGCCCGAGGTGGCGATGCTCGATTCGGCAGCTTTCGCGGTGTCAAACCGGAAATCGACGGTTATAAGCCGTCACCACACTTCGGCTTTATCTTATAGCTATGGTATAAGTTTTTTTTAATAGGTTTACACTACTTCACCACCGTCTCGCCTGATGTTAAGCGACGGTGCAGTCTACGATGGAGCGTGCTTACCTAGAAGATACTGATTCACTCTCGAATGACACTAAGATTGTAACCATTGGGAAAAACTCAGATGTATTTCATTCCGAAGCTTAGACGTTCTTATCACAAAAGTAAAATCCAAGCTCTCCGTTCGAGTCTTTGGAATGTCAACCATGAAATGATGTCGCTTTTTCGAGCTACGTGCACTCCGATAGAAGAAAAAAGGTAATAAGGGTAATTAGATCATCCAGATCAGTTGATAAAAACCTGATCTAACTGACAGACTAATTATTTGTTTTTTAGTGAACATGCCTATAACACCGCACTATAGTATTGCCTCGGTGTAGTGTACGAACTTTATGGGCTCACCCGTCGGGCTCGATGAAAGGTGAATGTCAAGTTCTGTTGTGACTCTAATTGCGAGACAGATGTTCAATTATGCGGTGAAATTGTGTTTCGTAGCAGAATTTTGTTCTTTTCGGACTGAGAAATTAACGTCCTCAAATCGTTTCACGAGTTTTTTGTGGGGGGGGGGGGTAATGCATTTACGCATCGTACACCGGGGCTCGGCGGGGATTTCGGGCTGGACACCCTGGAAGTGGTGCATTTACGGACTGAAACCCCCACAGATTTCTCGACCCGCGGCAAAGTCACGGAACAGCTCTTGCTGTCGACCGCGCCTCTGCCACTGTCGCAGTCGCCGGCCTTACGGACTCGCCTCATTTAGTATACCTCTATAACATCGAAGAACTGAAGCTGAACAAATTATATTTTTTTCATCATAGTCTTTGTTTTTCATATAGGTCAAAGTACTCTAAAACGTTTTAAAAGGGTGTAAAAACGTAAAAAAGGGCACTAGTACTCTCTAAGTTTTTGAGTGACTGTAATAAATAAATTAAAAAATCAGGCAGCATTTTGGAACGTAGCTAAGTTTAGTTTGGAATAGTACAAACCCTACTTTTAACACTTAAAACGCAATGTTGCTTAGGGAATAATCTTGTATCATACTCTGTGCGGACAGTCTAGGTATACATTAGTATACAAATAATTCAATTGGTGCCTAGAATCGGTCGTTTCGATAGTACCTACTTACTCCCTTATCACAGTGAAAAAGTCCAAAGAGGCATATTTGATTAATACGATGACGTCGTCGCACCCAAAATAAAAATAACTCAAATTTAGGCCAAAAATAAAATACAACACGATCCAATATCCATTGTTTGAGACAACTAAGTAAACAGTAGCTACAGGCATCCACCGTGGACCAGTTACTTGTGACGCAACTAACGATCAGTTAACAAATCGCCCGTTGGACAACTGGTCGTTTAAGGACGAGTAAAACCGCAAGTGTTCGTAAACGAGATTTTAATGGTATCTTCCTATGAACACGCTACTAACAGTTACGTAACTTGACACAAATAAAAAATAATAATCATTGAAAGGTGAAATAAATGTATCCATAATTTCTTTCCTTACAATTTTTAATTTCTTATCTAAAGGACTGAAACCATACGAAACTAGTAACACATTACTGTGTTCCGGTTTGTAGGGCAATGTCTCCAGATAAATTACATGGCAATGAGATAAATCAACTTATATTCATTGGGTGAAAAGCGCAGTATACTGCTAAGCAGTTTTTAGGATTCTTCAAGTCTAATTGGTCAAGATCGGTTTGAAATCTGGAATAGCACACATAGGCTATACTGTTTATCGCGGGAACAGAAAGGGAACTTAAACAACGAACATCTATACTCTTTCATGTATAATATTAGTAGTATTTACTGACCTTCTGTTAATACAAACGGAGCTTTTAATGATCATCGGAAGCAAAGATTAGAAAATGGCGCGAGCACATCGGCCGCTCACTTTCACTCGCATTGCGAATGCGATACACAAATGCATCGTTCGACTAATGGACCGCGTTAATTACATGCCATTTAGTTTATTGGTGTCCAGCCGTTTTACGTGGAATCCATACGTTTATATGATCGAAGGGTTTATTTTAAGGCGCGTCTGCGAACATAACTCGGCGTTAGCTGTTTTTTGTGCAGTTTTTGAAGCTATTTACTCTTTATCCAAACGAAATATAAACTTATCAACTAGTAAACATACATTAAATATCTACATAATCTTGGCTCCAAAATGGTAGCCGTTCCTTTTAATTTCCCGCCATAATAATTGCGTATGTGTCATAATATGTCATTTCAGACTATAATCTAAGTTCCAAATTTCAAACCGATCCATTCAGGCGTTCCAACGTATCCAGCACAAACAAACGAACATCTAAACTTTGACGTTTGAAATATTAGTAGGATAGAAGAATATGGTTATGGTCGGCCTTCCCTTGCTACCTTGAAACAAAATGGCGGACAAATGGAAATCTCTAATCGATAAAAACAGTCGATTTTTCAATCGGCAACCGCATCACGTAGGGAGCGGAGCGGCGTGAAAAGATTAGCCGTTGATTGATTCAGGGAAAAGCAATTTGTGGCGCCGATGTCGACGACCTCGGGGTTAAGCTTACTGGCTATTGTTTGTACTGTTTCAAGTAATTGTTTAGATCACCCAGTGGTTTCGTTCTGGTATATGATCAGGTTATCTGGTAAATGGTCTGGTATAATATGTTTCTCCGAGCACTTGGTCGGCGCGACGCGAGACGCGACACCAAAATGTTGGTGTTTATTTGGCTCAATCCTATTCAAATCCAAAAAACCTAGATGTTTTTATATTGATACACATAGGTACATTTTCCGATTTCCTTAATTTTCCATTGTCACACGATATATGTACATAATATAAAATATGTCGCCTACGTAAAATTGTCAACACCGTCAGATTATAGGCTAAAGAAAGGCTTGTTTTCATTTTGATTAGTGCGAGTGCGAGTGAGTACCTATTGCAGGTGTGGAGTGATTAGTAGCAAACGTGTAGACACAGATTGATTATTGCGAGTAAATAGTAATCAGTCGCGATTACTCACTCGCAGTCGCACTCGCACTAATCAAAATGCAAACCGGCCTTAACGCATGAGATTATAATCTCACGGTAGGTTAGGTTAGTTTGTAATATGATGTCGCTAGATTATAATCTGACGGTTTTTACAATTTTACAGTTACATTAAACATCGGTGTCATCTTAAATAAGCAAAATTTTTCAACGATAAAATATTAAAATTGTGTACTTTATTTTCCAGTCTATGTCTCTGATATAATACTCCGTTTACATGATTCCAGTCCAGCGACCGAATCCAGCGCTGGATTGCTTAATGGAATAATGTAAACCGGCACTGGATTGATGCTTTCCAGTGACGGTTTCCATTATTCCAGTAAGCAATCCAGCGCTGGATTCGTTCGCTGGACTGGAATAATATAAACGGGGTGAAATAAACTACGTTCGAAACAAACGAAGACCGCAGACAGGTTCGAAGACTTATTTTCGCGAATCTTAAAAAAACATATCTATACTAATATTATAAAGAAGTAAAGTTTGTGTGTATGTTAAATTGTAAAGGGTTATCTCGGGATCTACTGAACCGATTTTAAAAATTCTTTCACCAATAGAAAGCCACATTATTGCTGAGTGTCATAGGCTCCGAGCAAAGCCGGAACGGGCCGCTAGTATTGAATATTTTGCAAACTAAATAGGAGCTTGTAATTAATTAGTCAGAGCTCGATCAATAATGTAGATGTTGCACCTTGAGATGAGTCACAGACATTATTTATTTAGCTACGCCTTTTTATATTTACGTCTATTGCCACATAAATATTATAATTTATTCACACCCCAATAAAGCTTTCGCTAGTGACTAATATAATGTGACTGCGTTGTGTTATTTCTTAAGATTTTAACGTTTAAAAATATCTTAAAGATGTCGATTTCAATACTCTGAGCTGACTACGTATCCGTGTAAGTATTATAAGTTAAGGCTTGTTCGCATTAAGCTAGTGTATTAGTCTAGTAGAGAGTAATTTAGTGGCTAAAATACTCGCTACTATTCAAAAGTCGTTCGCACCGTGCTTTAGTACAGTTCACAAGTGAGTAAGTAGCGTTTTGCAACATGAAGCGTCTACAACGCAATAAAATAAATAAGCTGATTACGCTTGTTTTATTTGCTTGTTTTTAAAGAGCGGGGACTTAACATTCCACAAACATTCATGTTCCACAATTATCCACATATAAAGAAACAAATTTTAATGTAGTATTGTAGTATCTTCACTCCAGCGAAACGACATTTTGGCGGCAACCACAGACTAGTTAGTAAAGAGATGCGGCAACTAATGAACTCGACTAATTTGATAGGTTCGCACTCGTTTAGCCGATGAACCAGAGAGCACAGACGCGTGGTGGGGATGCTACTCGCCCGTTGAAAATAGAACAAAATGGATTGACTCGACTAAATTATTCACTACACTACTCGACTAAATTTTTACTGTTCATACACGTTTAGTTGCTAAATTACTCGCTACTAGACTAATTTACTAGCCTAATGCGAACAAGCCTTTAGTGAGATTAGGTTAGCTGGCCCCTGCGCTAGCCTAAAGTTCGGTAGGCCACTTGAGACAACTACCTTAAGTCCCTTTAATAATAAAAAAAGCTCTACTATTTTTTTTTGCCCTACAGACAGCCCTAGTCGGTTTATTTGCTCCTTGAGAACATAACTGATGTCGCAGATGTTGGTATGCGACACACTAGGTAAAATTGATCTATGATTTGGAAGAAGCCAGTGGGTTAAAGTTGTACAAGCATTTAAAATTTTGGTCTTTGGGCTAAACAAAAAACTATTGGCAGTCATAGGAACTGCGGATAGAAGTGAAAACTTATAACTCAGAATTTGATAGCTTACCTTGGAAACTACACGGGTGTAACCGGAGGGCGTGGCTTCGCCATCTTGGCATGGCCATCTAGAAATGCGTTAGCATTTCCCATTGGCTGATGCGTTTCTAGATGGCCATGCCATGATGGCCTGTTCACGCCCTTTCAGCATTTTCCATTGGCTGACGTATTTCTAGATGGCTAATAGCCATGGTCCCGAGTTTACCCGAAACCGTTTGGCTCAAGGGGAACGTGACACTTTCATGCGTGCACCCGGTGTTCTGTATAAAATATGTTATCGTTTCAAAAGACACGTAAAAACTGGCGATTTAAACACTTGCAAACAAAGAAATTGGTGCACATACAGAATATACTAGGTAGCTACTGTTGCGTCCTAGAAAAGTCGAGTAAGTCCCACGCGTGGTGATTTGTCACCTCGTAACATTGAACGTGCTTACGGATGTTTATGTTTATACCGTATTTCCCATTCGGACATGACCCTAATCACCGAAATGATAACGTTACTGTACTTGATGACTTAACGAGTTAATCATGTAACCAGTTACAGCTGGCTTTTATTGTTGAACTTGTCTATTGGGTAACGGTTATAAAATATGTGCGAGTGCTTGAAAAAAAAACTGAAACGACTTCCTTTATGATGCGTCGGATTTTTTGCAGGCTAGATTTCTTTATCTATTCTTTTTTATGGACTTTTAAGTTAACATAATTCGAATTTAAGCTGTGGTGTACTGATGGCTAGAATATCCGATTTCATAATGGCGAGATCGTAGGTGAAATGCACGAGGTTTTCATCACTAGCTTCTAACGACATACTTCGACTTACTTCTTACTACCAACAATACAATACAATCTTACTACCAACTCTATATTTTTACTAGACCATCAAAATTTCGTCGTATATTGCGGCGTTATAAATCGGGCGGTCTTTATAGACAGCTGACCGCTTGCAATGGAGATGCATAACAAATGGCAGCCATCACGACCGAAGGTGATTCAAATTCACACAAATATCTGTGACATTCGCCGGCCAGATTAAAAATTAGTTATGAAACATATCCACGTGCAGTGAGACTATTAACCCATTCAGCATCATTTAGTGCGATGTAGAATTCAAATTTATCATAAGAATCAAGTTAAAAAAGTTACAAACAGCTTGTCTAGCTGATAAAGTTGTTTTGATTTGTTGGACGTTACATCGACCAGTATAACAGTGTTGCCAGCAGGGTTGCAAAATTTACCTGAACGCGTGATCGCGAATATTTTTAATCGAGAAATTAAAGTATTGCAAATTCCGACGTTACGTTACAGCAAAACATTGTAAGTATGTACATTGTATACGAATAAAGTGTATTTAGGGTTAGTCTCTACGTTTTCTGCGCTACCCCAAAGTTCGATAGGCAGTGAGGGCCATCTGAGGAGGCCAACTTTTATTATTTTAAGCCATTATTATACGGCACTGCACCACTGCAGGGCAAAGACCTCCCTCCATTTAATTTTGTCTTGAGCTGTTGTCATCCAATATTTTTGGAGCACATCTTTGTCATCTCTCAATCATCTTTTTCGGGGCATACCGGGGGATCGGGTGTACTGTGATGTTGAATGCCCAGAATGGGTTCGGCATACAACATATACACGTATGTCCGTCAATTCCACTTCAAGCTGGCTGCTTTGTTGAGTTATGTCTTCATTTTTGTTTGAAAACGCAGGGTGATGTTTCGGAGGCCAACTATAACCATAGAAAATTGAATATCATATATTAGCATTTCGATAATGCAAACCCATAAGATTTTCCGCTACCAAAAACGCTCAAAGCGGCTTAACAAGCTTTTACTACAAAAATAAAATCTCACCAAACGTAACCTCGCGAAAATCGACCAGTCGAAAGTTACCAAAAAGTTTACTAAACGAACGTTCTGGCAACACTGTTGTATAGGTTAAACTTGAAATCAATGTAAAACCAACACGGGCTTGTAAACTTGTAATGTTTTTCTTCACATTCACATTATTCATCGGACAAGTCATGCGTCACTGCAACGTAACACATTACGTTGCCGTTTGACATGAAAACGTATGCTCTTGATTTATGATATTGTTCGCGGTTCATTGATTCGTTTGTTAGTATATAACAATGACGATACTTTGACCGATGGCGATGGACAGTAAATAGCTGGGTGTTCTTGGGAGATAATGTTACAAAGCTGACAACCCACCTGATGTTTTTTTCTTCTTTTAAATAAAGAGTGACAAGACGAGCAGGACAAACATGTGCCTGATGGTAAGCAACATGCCTGGCACATGACAGCACAGCACAGTGACACGCAGCTATTGGAACATGAAGAGTCCAAATAATTACCTAGCACTGCACTGCGCTCGTCACCCAGAGATCTAAGATGTTGTATCTCTAAGCCCCGTAATTTCTCTAGAAACATTGCCCTTTAAACCGGAACACAGTAATGTTTGCACAATACTGCTTGGCGGTTGAATAACTGGCAAAAATGTTTCACATGCCCATAGGCTTTGCCATATACCATCAGATGGACAGTTTGCTTCTTTGTCACTCTTGTTCAAATATAATCAGTTAAAAATACAACACTATTGATAGGTTTCTTCTCGATAACCGCGCTTCGCCGTAGACCGCTTCGTCGCTTATCATCAGGCGAGATGACGGTCAGGTGTGAACCTATTATAGATAAAAAAAATAGTTCTCTGTAAAGTCGGCTGGTTTACAGACGATAGTTCAACGTCATAACAAAACATTGATAGATGCGGCGCAAGCGTACAATGAGCGTAACGGGACAACGAGCGTTACGGGACATAACGGGACACTTTTTCGTGCATGCAGCCGGCGTTCATCGATTTATTAGACGTTGTAACGTCAAAAATGTAGCAACAGAAACCCTCATTTAACACAATGTATATCTTAGTGGCGTTATCTAGCGTTGTCATAAATTATTAAAGAAATTTTACTGTTTGCCTTTCGATTATATATTAGTGAGCTATGAAATGCCAATAGTTATTTGTTATACAAGAGTGCAAAGTGGCTTTTTAACCGCGTGCTCAATTTTGATGACCGAGCAAGCGAAGGATTCTAAAGTTGAATCACGAGCGTAGCGAGGGATTCAAAAATTAGAATCCTGAGCGTAGCAAGGGAATCAAAAGGGCACAAGGTGAAAAATCTTTGCACTCGAGTGTAACACGTAATTTTTCATCCCCCCCTAGCGAGGAAATTACTAAACGCTTTGCGCATTTTTGCGCGTTTCAGTCGATTCTGTTGGCGTTAAATAAACTTCTTGGTCGCTAGAATCACTTATTATTATGGTATTTCGGTTTTTCACTTGTATTCAATTTTATAATTTTAAATTATTAAGTTTATATAGCCATGGTTTTAACAATAATAATATGACGTGAAAATATGGAGAGTTGACCGATTGAGGTAAGGAGTTTCATTTGTACATGAAAAAGTGTCCGCCCAAATGCATTAAATTATAGTAGCGCTAAATTTGCATCAGGGTACATTTCAAAGGAAATTAATAAACGTACTATTCAGAATTCATGAAAGAAAAATATTGGCAGTCATAGGCACTGCCGATAGAAGTGGTAACTTATAACTCAGAATTTGATTTTTACTTTGGAAACTACGCGTGTGAAACCGGAGGGCGTGGCTATGAGCATGGCCATCTAGAAATGCAGACACATTTTTAAATGGCCAATGGGAAAGGCTGAGGCATTTCTAGATGGCCATTGGCTATGGTCCTGAATTTACCCGAAGATTTCTTATCATTCCCGAGCGTGACGCTAGAATTAAATTGACAGCCCACGAAAAATCTGTCTTTGGCGCGCCAAAAGAAGTTTTGACTTCAAAATACTTCAAAATATACATGTACCTACATGTTTTCTCAAAATAGTAATTATTTATTTGATGTTATATTTACTACATTATTTTGTACTGCAGAAGTAGTTGAAATTATCTATTAGTTACTATTTTAGTAGTCAATAATATTTAATTATTTAACTAGGCAACTCGGCATACTTCAATTCGATTACAATTGATTAATTCATAGCATTTCAAAATGTTTTGCCATTTGAAATAACATTATTTGCCTCTATCCTCCATACGTGAAAAGAAAATTGCGCGCAAAGCATTTAAAAAAAAGTACACCAAAGAGGTTCCGAGTATGAGTTTTTAACAAATTAAAAATAAATGTATGATGAATTCGGCACCAAAGAGGTAGAAATAAATAGGTTAAATTATGTTTTGAATTCAAAACCTCAGTACACACGATGTTCTAAATTCAAATTTACTTTAACCTCTAGAGGGTAAAAACGACTTTTGCGCCCTGATATCGAGGAGCAAAAGTACTCTTTCCGAGCTGGTGGGATGAAAAATATATTTTTCAAATTCAACATGTAGTTCCAGAAATGACTGCGTTCAAATATAAACTTTTCATCTCCTTATAGTAGTAGGTACATGGATGTGTAAACGGTCAGTACAACTACTTAACCACACCTCACCTCTCGACTCTCATTTCCAGTAATTTTAACACTGGCACTAAAGCACTAAAGGTTGTCAACGAGCGCGACATTGCGCGCCACAAAACCAACGACAGCGTAACGGTGGTTCCTGGAGGGCAAACGACGCCGCCGGTCATTTCGGAGACGCGAAATCACCTCAACGAGCAATTCCACAGATTTATTCGGCACGTGTGAGTTACCGGCTTTTCTCGGCTTCACGCTTGCCGTATTACCCTAGCATTCCTTAAAATCGTCGCGCGTGCAGCCGTTCTACCGCTTAACTAAATCGGCTATCGCTTTGCTAATGCTGTCTCTATCATTTCAAGCGGAATGAAAAGAGATAGCAATGTCAAAGCTATGACAGTTTTGGTTAGGCGGTAGGCCCTCGGATTCATGTGTCTCGTTTTGGTGCGGTTATGCGCGCGTGTCATGCTCGCCAGCTTAATTTATATGCTGTCTTAATTGCGGCCGGTGCATTGCTTTCCGATAGATATAATCTAATGTGTGATATATGATATGAATGTGGAGTATATTATTATCTTACCGATACTATGTGTACAGATGAAAGTGCGTTTGTTGGTTTGGATATATTTTTCTGCGTTTGGGTCATTGACACACCCTAGTTATACATTCTAAATTTTTTCACCAAATTTTTACATTAGAAGAAGATTCTCCCATTTTTTTACGTCCTAATAACGCACTAGTAGTTTCATCTTTACGGTCAATCGGCTATACTCTTGTAATATATCCACAATAGTGCAACATTATATCCCATACCCTTTTATTGTAGGTATTCCCGCTAATGAACCTGTCATAAAACAAACCATGCAGAACATTACCCGGGCCCGCGCTAAATGATGCGTCAGTTTACGACACCGCTAACGACCTATGTAATGCTAGACCTGCTGACGCCTCATTTTAGAAATCATACGCTTTACCACGCGGAAATGATACAGAGAGTAACCAGTGCTGGACACATTGACGTGTGATATTGCGTTGTGCAGCATGTGATACCAATTTTTTTTATAACGTCCCAATGTTAGGCTAAGACCTCCCTACTGTATTTGTTTGTCTCTATCTAGAAATCTAGAGCCATAACATGCCAGTTCTGGTGTTATTGGTGTAAGTAAAGTAAGTAAGTAAGCTTCTGTAGTGGGCTGAATAAGCTGATGTTTTAGTATGTTGAAATAGAAAGAAGGGACAAACTAGACAGAAAAAAATATACGAGACAGATTGTTTTCTTTCCCATTTGAACAATATATCGCAATTATACATTGAGTAATTTGTGTTTCAAAGTGTAATATTTTATCGATAAAATTGGTTAGGACTTGACCGCCATCTCGCCTGATGTTAAGCGACGATGCGGTAGACCGCATCCGTAACCGTAGAGGTTGGAGCCAATGTAACTTTACAAATATATAAACGCAATAGAAGAACTTTTAGAATAGAGTCGGTAACAACGATAAGATGTTTCGAGTCTTATGAGCCAGGGTTGATGAGTGTGAACTGAACGGTGTAAATTCTAGCAAATATCGATACTTAGAAATAGTGGTTTGTCTAATCCGCATTATACTACGCGTCGGTTCGGTGACGGATAGCTGAGAATCTGCGGCTGTCGCTATAGCTAGACTTTCTTGGAAGGAACTTGAAGAATTTGCAGGAAAAACTTTTTAGATTTTTTTTTGCTATGCTGTTATACCCGTTCAAATTATGTAATAATGTTAGGAAACTAAGTTTAGGCCGGTAAAATTTGTATATAACTTCTATCGAGTCAGTTTATAAAGAAGCCCGATTAATGTTCCCAGTGTTGAGGCTCGGGGCTTCGCTCGCAAGTAGAGAGTCAAGGTCGTGATCCACCATGCTAGCCCAGTGTGGGTTGGTGGATGACGCCTAACCTCGAAAGATTCTTGAAACATAGCGGTTTCTTCACGACGTTTTCTTCTCACCGTCATGTACATCTACAGTTGGTGAAACAGTCAGGTGTAGGCAGGATTCGAGCCGACATCACGATAGTGACTCGCATGATCTAGCCACTCGCCTAACTTAGCTAGTCTGTTTTTACTCTCTTAGTTTTGATACTACTCTCTCTTCTCTTTTCGCTTGGACAGCGAATACAGCGATAGGAAAACCAAAGCCGATTTAGTTCGGCAATATTAGGATAACCACCACGGCTTTAAATTTGAATTTGAACCAAAAACAAACAATTCAGTTAGCGCAACATCTTATTCTCTTGCTACTGAGACATAACATCGGAAGCCGCATTGCATACCCTCATTAGATAATTCACGTTTCTAAACCGAGTTTTTGTCTCCGATCTCGTGACAAAAGGTTCAAAACATTAGCTTATCCGGCGAAGCAACTAAGCGCTATTGACGGGGAATGAGTGAATGCAAACACTACGACTGTTATTGTTGTTCTGAAACACTTTCCAAGTTACGCAATCGCTGCTTCTTGACGGAAAGGGCAAATCTGAGGTGATTGTAGCACTGATACATCACGGATATCATTTACATTGCGTGAAATGTTAATCTTGATTGGGTAAGGTTTTGTAGAGTAGACAGTGGCTATACACGGTGAGGGAATCGTCTCAAATACAGCTTCAATGATTTAGAATGGATTGTACTAGATGCCCTACTCGTTGAGTACGATAAGTGAGTACAAGTGAGTGAATGAAAAGTCTTTATTGTTAATACTCGTATAGACAAATTAAATGAGACATACAATGCAATATAGGAAAGCCATGCTATACCATCATGGTATGGTAGGGTCTTATGATAAGACCCTTGAAAACGAACTGTCTCAAATCCGCCTGGCGAAGCACCCACACCTTCTGTTTGTTCCAGTTTGAAGAGAAATGACATCACAGGCCAAATAGAAGATAAGATTCATCTAATAATATACTGTTGATGACCACAGTGCAATACTAGGCAGTGCTTTGAGTTGAAAGTTTCATGTCGATATGACTGCGTACACTGTGCCTATACGTAAGCGTATGATTTACCATCAGGCTCAAGTCTTGCTCATCTGGCCACTATCTAATAAAAAATAAACCATATAATTGCAAAAACTCGAAACACCTATAACAAAGGTCAATTCCGTTCACCTCAACGGCTTTCCACGAACCACATTCGTAGAGATTCGTTACACTTTTTCTTGGTATCATGAATAATGGCAAAGGTCTCGCTTCCCAAGATGCTTTGTTGGTTACGTAAGAACTACCCGCCGAGTTGGAAGTAAAACGTTAGAAACTTACGTCGTTTCTCAACCAACAGGTTTATATTCCTTCGCTTCTACCGCCGCACTAAATCGGCTATCGCTTTGCTAATGCTGTCTCTATCATTTCAAGCGAAAAGAAAACAGAGAGAACATCAAAGCGATGACATTTTTCGTTCGGCGGTAGACCCCGCCGATGTCGATCAGCATTCTTGTATTGTAATGGTTTAGGAGAAATAATGTCTTCGGTAATATGGGAATGTGTTTGTAGGTCTGGGGTCTGCGTGTGTATTAATTATTGTTCTTTTTAAAATGTTATTTACTAAATGTTGGACGAGCAAGACATGCGACTGATGGTAAGCAACACACCTGCCCAAACACAGCACAGCGCCACGGGGCTGTTTGAACATGAAGATTCCAAATCACCACCTAACGTTGCACCATGCTCGTCACCTAGTATCTGTAATTTCCTTGGAAACATTGCCATTTAAACTGGAACACAGGAATGTTTGCACATTAATGCTTAGCGGGAAATAACTTGCAAAGGTTGTGATACTTCCCAAGGCGGACTCTGCAAAGAGCTTTGCCTCTATGAGGTTTCCTTATTTTTTTTAATGTTGTTCTAGTTTCTATATCTATCTAGTTAAATGTACAAGTATAATAGTGACAGCTTAGACAACTTATTTAAGATTTTATTATAACTACATACTCATATTCACAAATTAGCATTATAACTATTTAATTCCGTCAGAGTTTATTAATCGCTCTAGATATATCATCTAATTTTCGTATCCAATCTTTCAAGGCCCCAAGTTGTTTTGTAAAGAATGCCTAAGCGCCTCCGCCCCCTCTTTCGTATCAATTTATGCATCGCAATTCTCTAGCTCGTGTACCAATTAAGCAAATCAATCCATCATAATCATATCTAACGCGTTAATGGAGTGGAGAATGGAACGGCAAATGTGTCAGGGTGACCCGTGGCGTCGGGCTGTGATACCAGTTCGGTAGTGAGTAGTGACAGGTTGAAGGTGACTAGAGATCTACCGGAATTTGTTCGGCATTGATATTTTATTGCCGGTTTTGGTACGTTTTAACGGAATTCTCAACTAAAATATTTAATGATATTGCGTTGAATTGTTGTTATGCGTTGACGGCTTTCTTTTCTTTAGTATCTTTTATGTAATTTCTAGCAATTAGTGTCACGGAATCCCGTAAGTTATAATCTAGTACTGACATTTTCTAGAATACCACTTAAATTTCATTTATAGCTGTCTATTTGCGCAGTAACAATTGTATTCCAAATATTTGCTCAAAGTTTGGGTTAGCAAAACTCTTACAATTTTTTGAGTTGATATGGTCAAAACTTTCGCAAATAGCGTGCAAATTAAAACCAGAGGGAACCAACATGAAACAATAATGGTAACTAATAATAATGGTAATTTCATACTAAAATAATGGTAACTGTAATACCCAAGCTTTGGATTGAATCTTTACGGAGCTACGAGAAATAAAGATTGTATTACTGCCAAGCTGGAGAAATAACATTAATTTTATAACTTACAATCTCGGCAGCCATCGGGCATTCGCGGAGCGTGTAGCCGGAGTCGTGGTATTGCATCCTCTATTGTGATGGCCGGGTGATATGCCAATAAACTCGAGTTCACGCAGACAACTCAATAGTTACCCGTCATACTACGGATTATGATACCTATTTCATTGTAATAGCGCGTCAAGAAATAGATTGTCAGCGCATACTTAAAAGATGATGTGACCCAAATTTGAAGTGGCAGTTCCACTGGCTGGATATGTCGATCGAATGTCAAACGATCGCTAGGCAAGGATCACCACCCAGTGGCAGCCAGATAGGAAACGACGATGCGGTAGAGCTAAAAGACGATGGCGGGACGTCATCGACACATACTTTAAATACTGGGCTACTTTGGAATCGAAACAGACAAAAATAAAAAGGATGGTAGGGAGTCCTATGCTCAACATTGGAACACAATGGGTTCTTAGTAAAAACAGAACAATAAATGGTTAAAGATAAGTGTGCTAAGGTCCCATTTAACTATTGATAGGCCTATGTTATCCTCTACCATAGTAGAGCGTGCTGTAAAACCTGAAAAAGTACTACAGTAAAACTTCTTCGTTGAAGTCTTCAGGACGTTAACTGTTCAACGGTCTTCCTCATCCTACTAATAATATAATTGAGAAAATTTTGGATGTTAAGATGTTTGTTGCTTCGTTGCACGTCGAAACATCCGAAAAGATCGGGTTGAAATTTCGAACACAGTTGACTTATAGTCTGTAATACAAAATAATGGGAACAAGACCTGCGCGGGTAAAACGGCGAGCGCTGCTAGTGCTTGTATAAAGCAAATACTAAACAGCTGAACGTAGTGACTTGAATTTTCGAGGGTTCGATGTTTCGAGGGTTTTCCAGTGTTTGCGTAATATACGCCTAAGAGCTGTTCCGCGTGCTAAGTTCCTTACATAAGCGGAGCGAGGCGCCGCGCGGCCAGGGCGGCTCGGGGCGTGCGCGGGCGCCGGGTATTATTAGCGCATTCCTTCCCCGCCCCGGAGAGGGTCGCCGGTCACCGCGCACCTGCTGTGAACGCTTTTTCTAGGCGTGGAGTGTTCTGTTACCTTGATGATATGCTAACTTAGCGATCGATGTGCTGCTCACTTGGTGAACGAAATTGAGAAATTTTAAAATCAGATACAGTGTTTGGGTGGATGACAGTTTTGTTTAGTTTGTCGATAAAGTAGCTAACACCCATATTTATATCAGTAGAGTGTGACGGGAAGAGCAGGACATGTGCCTGATGTAACACTTATACGTGCCCATAACAGCAAGTGTCGTGCGGCTATTGGAACATGAAGAGTTCAAATCACTGCGCATACTACACTACGCTCATCACTCAGATATCAGCAGACGATCTGTCTCTTTGATCTATAATTTTAGTGGAAAATTGCCTTTCGAACTAAAACACAGTATGGGGTTCCAGAACGCATTCGTGCATGGCGGTAGAATATCTGGCAAACAAATAACAAATCATAAACACATACATGTTTATGAAAACTATATACCAATATATATGTTTACTTGTAGAACAGATCTGGAATGGTTTTTAAAGTGGAGACCACGCATTTGAATGTAACAAGGGATTTAAAGTGAACCCTACATATTTGAATGTAACAATTGTAACTATGTAAGTATGGGTACAGTTGCGTGTGCGCATGTAAGTGGTGGCAAGGGCAACGTTCCTTGGAGCTGCATCTGGCGCTGTTAGGGCGCCCGGGGACCGTGGCGGAGCGCCCGCGCGGAACCGGGGCTAACGTGGGAAGCGCTGCTTTAGTGTTTATATGTCTCTGATCACATGTGATTCAGTATACGTGGCTTAGTTGGTAGTAAGTATCCCTGTGAAGCCGAGGGTTGGATTACCACACAGTGAAAATATTTGTGCGATAAAATTAGTTGTCTGGGTGTTTCTATTATGTATTTACGATTGTGTGAGCATTATATCAGCAATCTGGCTTCAATAGTACAAGCTTTGCTTAGTTTGGGGTTAGATGGTGCTGTATGTGAAATGTCCGCCTACATTTATTTATTCCAATCGAACTACTCGCCTGAATTCGTTTTAATTTTCGATAACCACACGTTTACAACCACGTGCTTTAATGTACATGACAGCAATCAACAGGCACATAAAATATCCTGCTCTTCCTGTCACTACTATCATACTAATTATGTAAACTAACAGCGCCCTCTGGTTTCACTCGCGTAGTCCACCTTTACTTTTCCGGGATAGAAGTATCCCTGTGTTCTTCCACACAAGAATTTAACTGTGTACCAAATTTCAACCTGATCCGTTCAGGCGTTACAACGTGATTGAGCAATAAACATCGAAACTTTCGCATAAAAATATTACATAGTAGGATTCGAAAGTTTGAATCTCATCGAAATGGCCAAACGGATCGAGATGAAATTTTGGACACTGTTAGATTACAGTCTGGAACATCACATAGACTACTTTTTATTCCGAGAAAATAACAAGAACGAGAACTATGCTGTTAGAATCGCGGGACACTGCTTGTATGATGGTCAGTCTTATGTTAAAATCTTAGGTAGCGAACGCTCAGATTGTATTTTAACGTGCAAAACTTAATAACCAACCGTTTCTCTGCCAGAATAACTCAGAGTTTATATAGCCCTAAACCTAACAGTGAATTATTAACAAGACGAACCATACATTTACTAGTTTAAGTACTCGTAAAAGCGTGAACTGTTAAGTGCGAAAGCATTTCTACTTGCTCTCTACCTAACGTAGATATTCAAATTAGTCAGAATTTGACTGGGACAAATAAGCGACTAGACTCGTAACAAGTTGAAAAATAATTTTCTCGTAACACTCGGCATACGTCAGTCTGCATACGCCTAATAACAAAAAAAAAAGATAATATTAATGGATATTTCTCACACAGAATGTAAGTGAAAATGTAATAAATTTGCACTGGAGCCCCAAGATACAAGTCTTAAACTAAGTTTGGGGCTCACTGGTATCGTATGCAACGCATGGACATGGACAGATGGACACATTGTAATTGAATTATGTAACGTGTTAGCTTGTATTCTGTGTGGAAATAAACTATTATACCTATTCTATACAACTATCTAGCTTCAGTACTACGCGAGTCTGATACTCGCCTGGGGTAGTATCATACTTTTGTCAGTTATTCTATCGCCAAACAGCTATATATAAACATCACTGTGTTCCGGTTTGAAGGGCAATATTTCCAGAGAAATTACAGGGTATAAAGATAAAACATCTTACATCTCTGAATGACTACTTAGTGCAGTGCTAGGTTCTGATTTGGTGTCTTCATGTTCCAATACCTGTGTGACTTTGTGCTGTTATGGGCAGGCGTCTTCCTTACCATCAGTGGCATGTCTTGCTTGTCTCGTCACTCTTTACTTTAGAATAAATACTTACCTATGTAACAGAAATTAATGATGAACTTCGATATCAAGGTTGATAGGTAAATGAACCAAATCATTAGAAGAATAACAAAGAATTTGGATACGTGTACACACAATTGAATGATTAGCAGTGACCACGTGTGAACTGTCCTTGTCTGAACGTGGGGTCAGATGGTGTTGTGTGTGAATTGTCCACCAATATTTATTATTATTTCTTGATAAATCTTAATATACCTTAAAATTATTTTACAAAAATAAGAATCAGTATTGCTCCGTTTCTTGTTCGTGTCCAAACCAGATTTGCCAAAGGATTTATAAAATGGTTATAAAATTTTCTCGAGTAAAAATTATTGCATCTGCATCATGCATTGAATTACGTTATGTTAGGTACAAAATGTGATACAATAAAGTATTATTTTATAAAATGTTTGACGTGTAAGGTATTGTTACGGGTAAATATATTTATTTGCTATAGGTACATTTATGTGTATTTACAATTTGTTTGTTTGCAATGTTTGCCTCGTCCTAACAATGTCATGGGGTAGGTAAATTATTTTAAACAATACGAGGATAGCGAAGCCTTTGACCAGCATTGGTGCATTTCAGGCTCTTAACAATACAAATAATAAATATGGTATGGTTGTGATCTGTACAGTGTGGTACTGTAACCAAATTTATCCAATTTATTATAATGTCTCTTTAGCTGTCTCGTTCATTTTGACTAAAAATAAAAAGTGAGCAATGTCAGTGACGTAAGCTTTTTAATTTTGAGCTATACTTCCAAGTCCCACAGTGTATACGTCTAAGAACTAGACTAACAATGAAAGATACGATCGTTATTAACATTGTAGCGTATATTGCGACTGTCGCAATCGAGTTCTTGCATTATTACCTTGTTATCTAATATCCATAACTTACTGTTCTAAATAGGTATAATTGATATTTGTAGAAGTATCGATAACGTATTTAATTAACCACTTACACTATAACATGTAATACATCTGTGTTATCCATAGACCGATGAGAGTAAAGAGGTAAACACGATGCTTAAACCCACTATCAACTGGAAAATTTCATGTAGGTGTAATATATGTGGCAACTTTTGTGTATTGCGAAAAAAGCGTGTGTTAAAGTTTATAAAGGATAATTTTATAGACTACAGGCCCGTGAACAAAATGTACGTAGTAAATGAACCACCAGGAGACCTATGTAGGATGATAGAAGGGTATAAAGTAATAAGATTCAACACTATGCCGTCACTTGTAAGCTGTCCAACTGAGTGCAGTTGAAGAGGGGGGGGTTGCAACCCTAACATTGCCCTTCAACCCGGAACACAGTAATGTTTGCACATTACTGTTTGGCGGTAGAATAACTGCCAAAGGTGTGGTCCTTCCCCAAGCGGACTCTGCTAAGAGTCCTACCACTAGAAAAAATACTGGTAACACTGGTATTATAGTCAATCTTCAGTTTGTGCAAGATTCAGATGCCGCATCGCTTGTAAATACAGCTCAAAATGCACAGAAAGCGGTGACATCACCACGCAAACATGCGTTTTAATTGCAAGCCGCAGTTATTCGCTAAGTAAACCGTTAATTATTCGCTGCTTTGTCTAGATAGGTAATTTATTGGTATTTGTGCAGTATGTGTATGGAATTTGCCCATTATTTATCTTTCTCCTCTATCTAGACGGGCAAGGTTGAGGGCGAGAACTTGGGGTATGTGACTTGTGATATACTAGGTTTGTGGAATCCTGTAGCGATGGGTATTGGGGTTCTTATGATTTTGTCCAGCACATATGCTTGGTTAGTAGAAGCCTGTGCCTTTTGCGCTAACCCAAATTTCGGTAGGCAGAGGTTATCGGAGAATAACTGCCATTATAGATTATAGGTATCACCTCCAACCCGCACTTGCCAGTCTGAACCCAGCACTGAGAACGTATCGTGAACTGCTTATGCTTCCCCTAACGCGAGATACATTTCACCTATCATTATTTCCTTTGATATCTTATGTTGTTCCATTTCTCTAACTTATATGTTTGATATGACGATAGAAAACATTTTACGTTTCTCGTTGGTTGGTCTCCTCATTAAACATTAACTTATTCTATTTCCCTACATACTACAAAATCCAGGCTAACGACTCCCCGACGTTTCAGTAAAATATGGTAATTCGAAGCAACGCCGCAGAATATGTCATACTGCTAAGCAGTTCGTTAATAAGGTCGGAATATTCACGACATACGGGACTGAGCCGGAAGACCCTTTCCGTCACTAAGGCCAAGGGTTTTCCAACGGGATCGAGCCTATCCCAACTAGGAATACTAAACCCTATTCCATTAGGCATTAAAGCTTGAACAGGCTTAATAGCTGGTCCTGGATAGCACTGGGTAGTTGTTTCGATTTAACCTCATAGATTAGTTGAGACAAATGGCTATGTTTTAATTGTAGACGAAACGTAAATGAAAATAGTTTCTTCGGCTTGTTATCGTATTAAATAAATGTTTTTGTAGCGATACACTGTCATTTAAGAGGAACAAATCAATTGAGGATTAAGAACTAACTATAAAGTCCTACGTAGCGATAATGGTAGAGAATACAAAGTGGTTTGTAGGGCCATACGTCTTCTGCGGTCGCCCAAAGTTCTGTAGGTAGTAGAGTTACTACTTAAGGTCAACTGTCATATGTATCTTTAGAAAACAAACAAATCCAATGTGGCTTAGGCACCTTGGATTTATGAGGGGAGTGCAAGGTATGTATCATACTACTTTTATTTTGGCTTTAATTTTGACCTTGTTTTATTTTGACATTATAGTTGACCTAACTTTAACTTTTAATTTCACTTTAACCTGGCCTTTTCACCTTTGGCTTTAATGTTAACTTGACCTTTAGCATAGGAATAAAAGAAAAATACTCGAACGAAGAAAATTTACTCCAACTTTTGTGATAAAAACGGCTAGACTGTTGGAATATCCTGCCTGAGTGTGTTTTTCCCAATAGTAACTATTTTGTTGTCTTCACATCGAGAGTGAATCGGTTTCTTCTAGGTGAAACCGCTTCATCGTAGACCACATTATCGCTTTTAGCATCAAGCGAGATGGCAGTCAAATGTAAACTAATAATATAGTTAAAATAAAAATACTTACAATAGGCGCGTTTGCGCATACCCCTGTTATCGCATTCGAACGCGTAACAAGCCGGTGACGGGGTAGTTGAACGATCGTGTTTTTCCGATCGTTATTATGTTGTTACCTCTAGATACGCTTTAGATAATGTTTTCATTTGTTTACGTTCTCGTAGTGTTTGCCAGATTACCTTTATCAGTGTACAAAGAAGTAGGGTGATTGATATTGAGTTGAGTGATAAGTACGCTCCTCCCTTTTATGTGCTACGTCATCGTTTGTGGCTACGTCGTAGATGATGCTTTTTTTCTTTACTTGTGGTCGCTGTCGCATTGTGGTCGAAAATCGTCCATAATTTAAATAAACAAAAGAATAAGTACATATGCGTGCGCGTATCAAATACATTGCAGTGTGTGTATTTTTTTTTTATTTATGTAATGTATTTTGTGGTGAATAATTTAAAACAAATATTAACATTCAGGAGAGCACTTCTTTTCTTCACTAAAAGTGTGGGAAAAAATTTATACTCTTCCGTCTGCGCAATTTTCGTAAAAAGGTGTACGAAGTTTTTGCTTCACATATGTAGGTAGGTATTAATAACTTTATAGATTAACATGTATTTTTTATAAACCGAAAGGTTATTGAAGAATTATTTAACTATTAAGAAGAATCGAAGTTGATGTAAAAATAAACGACATTTTTAAGTAATTTCTATGGATGAAAAAACATTGGTGGACAATTCACACACAACACCTTCTGACCCCAAACTAAGCAAAGCTTGTGTGATGGCGGCCAAATAGCTGATATAATACTTATATAGTTTTAAATACATACTTATTATACATAGAAACACATATATTGCTTTAATTCATTTTATAAAATCTCGTTTTTGGTATGTTCAAAATATCGAATATTCTGAAATTTCCAAACAACTTCTTTAGAACCCCATCAAAGTTATGATCAAGACACCTGAAAATTAACCCCTTATGTAAATATCTTCTCCGGTCTTTGTTTTTTAAAGCGAATACGCGTGCCCACCGACTTTTTCCTTCGAAGTATGGTCACGCGGCCATACCTTCCCGAGACTATGTGAGGTCCAATTACACTAGTAAACTAACGACACTTTCGACGTCCATAGTCCCATCCCCTATTCGGACGTCGCCGTCGGTCGACCGCGGCGCACCGATCGGAAAGTTACAACCGATCGGACGGACCGATAGCGCTCTATTTACATCGTAAACTCGTAAGAACGGAACGAAATAATGGAGAAACTATGAGGACATCTTCTATCTACATACCCAACATCGAACGTTTCTCAAAACGGATGGACGGTCGACCTTGAAAAGCTCGAGTTTCTCTTTCACTTTTAATCATTTTGGACTTAGCTAAGCATCCACTAATGTCCAAACATTATTGTGTCCCGAGAAGTTACAGGGCAAAGAGATGCATTGTCTGGTGTCACCTCATGACGAAGGCAGTGCAGCGGTAGACAGTGATTTAAAATCTTCATGTTCAAATAACTGCGTGGCGCTGTACTGTTATGAGCACGAGTTTCCTTACCATCAGACGTTTATCTTGTTCGACTTGTCGCTCTGTATTATAAAAAATTAAACTAAACATAACTTTGCGAACAAATTTGTAACCAGCGAATGGAGTGTGAGAAAGTGGCTTAAGTTTGTTTGTAATCGCAGTCAGATTTCATGAGAATTTCGAGGATACGAAACCTCCGTGCCAGGTATTACCAATTGTGTAGTCATAGAATAGAATAGAATAGAAAATATTTATTGTCATGTAAGTCACATTCACAAACATTTACTTAAACCTAAACATTTGGAATAATAATAATACGACCACGCTGTTTTCGGACATTTCGCAATCATATTAATCGTCATCTACAATTGTTGTTCGTTGTATCATATACGCGTTTGTAGATTAATCTCCTGTCGACTTGAAGGTCGCGCGTTTAGGTGAGTTAATTAATGCTATCGAGCCTGCTATGAAGATACTAGTGATTTCCTTGTTATGAAATTTGATTTACGCACTGTCGACGTTCATTTACTTCATGACTGGTGACCTTCGTCTATAGGCTGGCGACGGCCACGTGAATCATGATTCGCGTTTTGTTTTTAGGCACAATAGATGTGGCCATATGTGGAACTGTTTGGGCGAGCAGTCAACGACCGATGTGGTTGTTTCCCGACGCATTCCAAACGAGTTCGTCATTATGATGATCTACCTGTTGATAGTTAGGCTCGTGCCGCCAAAAAGCTCCAGGTCATGTTGCCTCAGTTTACCGAAATGGCAGTTTCTCATTTTGAACGACAATGACCTTCTCGACCTTATGTCAGAAACGGTTCTGGCAAAAACTCAGTTTCTTGCTAAGACGCAAAGGTGTCCAGCATAACGGCCTTTGTAAAACTGTTGCTCAATTATACATTTGTACGGAAAATTGATAATGTTCTCTCACAAGCGAGCTATGGTGGACTGGGCACGCTAATTGCTGCGCAATCCGTATTCTAAACGAATCGACTGCTCTGGCTCACCTCTCGCCTTCTTTTCTTCTGTTATTTAATTTTGCGCTCAGTTAACTTACGAGGAGTCGACGGCCGTTTTTTGTGTTTACAAATTAAGGTAATTACCGTAATACCCCTGTCACAACCTTTTAAGTTCAACGCACGCATTATGCCTTTCGATTTCTCATGCGTGTTAAACGATTCTCATTCATATTCCATCGATATTAAGGTGTTAGCCGAATTTTTCGAATTCCGCGTGAGATATTACTGTAGTGCGCCCTTGAAAGGTCGTTTCCGGGCTATTTTTATGTCGTTTACAATAAATGTGCATTGACAACGTAATTACAATGTAATAACGAATCACAACATTGGCCCTGCTGCCAAAGTAGGTGATTCGGAAACTTATTAGCCACTAGAAGTGTAACGTCACTTAGAATACATCAACAAGAAATTTCGAATCGAAAACTTTACCAAGTTTGTAAATGGAAGGGAAGAGCAATGAAGCAATGAGTAATTACATGGTAGGAGAGATTTCGACAGCGCCAGCTGAGAAAGCGTCTCCTCAACACCAATTTCCTCAGGCGATGCGTGACACGAAACTATCGGTATTTCATTCGATATTTACAACTTCCTAACCGAAGAAACCAATAAAATGACTGGTATTAACGGCGAGATTATCTGAACGGATACACGCTCATATCGGCGCAGGAGACGTTTTATGAGCGGCTGTTGTTGTGGACGCCATGTGACGGCGCAGGCGCAAGTAATCTGTGATCTTACGGCGCTATCGGGACCGCCCTATCTCCGACCACGCTTCCCCAGGACACGTAATATCTTTTATAGCGCTTTTATGCGACGCGTCTCGATGAAGTTATTTGCTCATAGATTGCCCCATCGACTTGGTCTTTTGATTGCCCTAAGGTTTTATCTACATTGTAACAGGACATAACGTTTTAACTTCTACAAAACTGTCGGAATGATAATAAAAAATAAAAGTCAATTGCTCGATTATCGCTCGAGCTTATAGCACTTATCTGTTATAGCTAAAATAACCAAGTTATGTGGCTCGTGACATGATCGGGTTCTGATGACAACTCTGGTGGTAGATTAAAAAAATGTGTAATTGTCAAAGTATGTAGCCGATTCGGCCTACACAACATGCCCGCAGTTAATATCACTGATGTAAAGCTCGAATAAATATACATGTCAGTGGGTGTTAACTGCGTTTCGCAATGCGCACACGCGTAATACATGTCACAGGTGAGGGTCACAGCTGCCAAGTTCAGATAACAATGTCGCTGACGACTGACCCTGCGGACGATGGGGCGCCACCCAATCGTAATCCGATAACAATAAAGCCTGATTCGCGAATCGACGCATCGACAGTGACCCACTTGAGATAGGCCGCGGCGTGGGCGCCGGAGGCCCAGTGTCTCCAAACGTCGCTTCACTTGCCAATTAGAACGTCTCCTACGCTCTTGGTTAACCCGTGTGACAAAATGCGTGCTCTCGTTTCGCCCGACGAGATTTAGCAATCCCGTTACTTGCAATCCAGTCCACACTACAGTTTTTCGATTATATTGTGCGTAATGCGAGATTGTGCAATCGAATCAGCGTGTAATTGCGCGGGGTCATTGTTTGGTACGGGTGCGCGGATTGGTGCGAGAGGTCCATTAGCCGGCTGCTGTGGCCGGCGTGAGGTCGTTTACATCGCTCCGCACCGGTGCGAGACACTCCTCGATCCGTAAAAGTCAAAATCCTCGAAAGTAATCGCGGCAGGTTCTATTTCAACATTTGAGTACAAGTTTCTTTGCGAGAACTGGTGTGCTTTGAAAGTGTTCGCCTTGACACAATACACTCACTCCAGGCGGCTCTAAACGACGCAATTGCCGTTTATGCGTCTTTTATATGAATGTGGGCTCTTTTACGACTCCCGCGTTTAAATTGTAACTTTTATGTGTCTGCTGAAATTACGATGCTGCTGAATGAATTGACCTTAGTATGATTCAAGGATGATTAATCGTGGTTATCGTATAGCTAGAGCATTAGTGATCTACTTGGTCGTTAGTATTCTGGCAGTGCTTCGTCGTTCGTCATTTCGCCAGGCTCTTCCTAGAAAGCAAACTGTTCCACTTGATGCCAGGAACCCGAGCTCCACCGGACGTGGTCGACACGTCATACTAACTGTTGATTTTCACTTTTATCACGTGCGATGAAATGGAAAATCCATTATGCTCGTTGCATAATAACTAAACGTAAACAGAAAACGACCGGTGCATTGTTAGTGCCACTTGCCCCAATTTAAGTACAAGTGATAGTGAAATAAATATAAAGCGTGGGGTGCTTAATTATCTTATCGGTATAGGTAGACAATGCACCCGCTGGGATACCGAGCGCGGCGCCTTATCGCGACCACCCACTGCCGTCGGCGATCTTTCTACAACATTATTATGGAGCAACTTGAACCATCCACTGGCCCGTTTTAAATTGTAGCTGTGAATTTCTTAGTAAAGCGGTTCATCGATACTACAACGCATAAAAATGCCTCTCCCAAGTATGCGTTAGCACTGCGCAATGGCCGGTAAGAATCTCGTCTTCTCATAATCAGATGAGGGCTGACCAGTGCGGGTTCCATGAAGTCGTTACCGTCGTCGGCGACACCTCGTCTAATGGCCGCGTGCCTCTTAACTATGCAAATTATTGCACAGAATAGCCACGCGATCCGCTCTCTAGCGCTCGCGAGCTGCCTGACGCAACGCGCTGCTCCTTTCGAATGCAGACCCTTTGCATAATCCTGGCCGACGGCGCTTGCTGATCCTTTGTCGATCCCTCGTACAGTATCGTCTGTGGTCCTTAATGGCGTCTCGTTATGGAAAACTCGGCTGATCATTGAATATCGGGCCGCGGATCGGCGAGAACCAGCTCTTATCTGGAGCGTAATAAATCGGAACCGCCGATCGCGATCGTACCGCCGGCGCCTGATTAATGTCCGAACAGTTTTTAATTAATGCATCGCTCTCGGAATTATTGGTCTGGTGAAGCGATATACCGCCTCGAGAGCCTAAGCATCGTTGTCGCTTTCGCTGGAGACGTTGGCTTGAATTATTCGTAGCTCCGCGGAGTTAATTGCGTGTTTATGTGTACTATCGACATTAGCCATTCGGATAATGGCTGTGGGGCGGTCTCGTCGTGATCCGATGTTTTCCCGCGGTTATGCAACGGTTTTGTTGCGTTGCTGTACGCTCTTGCGATCTGTATCGTTCGGGATGGCAGCCTCGAGTTCATTACTGTCGTCATCAACATCGGTCGCACGATCGCATGCCATCTCCACCTCGATTGTTGGCGTAACGCATTTTTTCCACGGACCGATTACATATAGACAATTGTTATTATGTATTTTCTTGAGACTTGTTAAATAAACAGATAAAATGTAAATGTAGCTGAGGAATGTCTCGGCTATATTTGTATTGTGACTACAGTGTTGACTGCGTTAGTCTCAAGTAATGATGGATGGCTCGTCTATGAACATTCAACCTGGGTACTTCCCAATGAGAATCGCTTTAAAATCTCTTAACGTCGTTCTATCAGCGTTCTTTAGTCCTGCCAACTTCTTTATTAAGTGTCGGAATTAAACTTCAGAAACACCTTCGGAATCGACACCTCGAGTGTGAGGCTTCGTTAGCGCGCCATTGAGTGCGGCGTCATCACGCATGCCGACGCTATTTCTCACTTATTGTCATGAGCATCTTCAATGAGAGTGCTAAAATGTCTCTTCACAATAGACCTGCCTATTGAATAACTCAAAACACTTTTGAAACTTACGCTCGGAAACTCTCACAATCTGTTGTAGGTGTAATGTATTCGTAAAGTCTTTGTCAATGTTACGTACCTGTTACATTTCATTAACTCTATTGACCTAAGGTGGCTGAGGTATTTTTCAATTAGAATCAACACCGCACGCTTATCTAATCAGAGAAACGTGACGCGAGTATAGAAACAAACGCTCAACGGTTGCGACAACGATACGGAGCGATAGTGTTAGCTGCCTCTGGAAACTCAATCTAGACAGCTTTTCAGATAAATCTCGCGATTGCTGACCCAAATTTTGCGAAAGACATTTGAACGATAATAATGTCAACATCTTTGAATAATTCGCACATAAAATAATATCGAAAACTAAAAACTACTTTAGAATTGGTCCTTTAGCATTAAATGTAAAAATTTTGACTCAGACTCTATCCAAACACTAAAATTTATGTGACCTTGCTTTTTTCATCTGATTCTACTGTATTAATCTTCAGGATATGAAATATGCAGTTTTGCCGATTCCTAGTATTTACATGCCAAAACTGATTCCTTGTGGTTCTAAGCTATACCGTTACAATCCCTTTTAAACTTCTGAGTATATGTAGTCATTACTTGAAGTATTTATTAGACCGGAACTAGGTAACCGGAATTATGTCCTGATTACTAAACGCAATCAAGTACCTAACCAATACCGGTATATAAATAATGTTTAGTAGCCAAGCACACCTTGAGGCGATTCTGACGCTTCGAGTCGCATTTCACAAGAGTGTTTTGTTAGGCCGTTACAGCTGCTGCTACCAATTCGTTTCATTCCTAATCCAATTACAGAAACACATGTAAATGTCAAAGCGGTAATGAAACAGGCCGGCTTGCGCAAACGATCGTCCAGCAATCAGAATTAAGTGGTCCGTAGGTACAGGGAAATCCGTTTGTCTTTAGATCCAGTAACGATATTAGAATGACAGTTTGGTTCAATACCTTAAATACGCATGATGAGTCTGTAAATCAAGAGAGTATCGGTTTCTTATTGGTAAATGCGCTACATCTTAGACCGCATCGTCGATCAAAATCAGGCGAGATGTCAACGTCAATCATTCTATGGATAAAACAAAACATTTGAGTTACAAAAACGGTATTTGACCGCCCGATTTGGTTTATTTTGAAATCTAAAACATAAACAAACATCAAAAACATAATTGTCAATGTCGTGTACTACAAAATATCTTAATATATATAAATCTCCTGTCACGATGTTTGTCCGCGATGGATTCCTAAACTACTTAACCGATTTTAAATTAAATTGGCACACCGTGAGCAGTCTGGTCCAACTTGAGAGATAGGATAGTTTTTATTTCGATTAATAGTCTTTAAATGATAATATCCGAGCGCAGCCGGAATGGGCCGCTAGTGTATTATAAATGTGTCGGCAAGTTCCAAATACCAAAAGGTACCGAAGTACCTTCAAGTCAAGTCCAAAATTAAGCATAGCTATTAGCACTATTGATCGTATAATTACGAGTAGGTAAGGTGTTGAAAAAATATTCATATTACAATAAAACGGTAATATTTCCCAACTTCGTTGTGTTAAGTTTTTCGGTTAGTCAGTCCTCGAGGCCCAGTGCCGCCACCAGTCCAGTAATTGTCTATCAGTGTATTGTCAATTTGTTCTCGTGTTCTTTAGCAACCGTTGCATATTTAATTCACAGCTTTATGCTCTTTACGTTGTTGGGCAACGACCGGCGATGTTGTTTTAGATTAGTTTACCGAGTTACTTGGCGTAACAGCTCGTGATGGTATCTAAGCATTTATCATGCAGATTGTATCAAAATGTAAATGTGTGTTACAAATGCAGTAATTTTTATCTAACGTGCTTGTTTACTTGTTTACAGGTAAGATGGAGTTTCATTCAGCGATGATTCGGCACCGAAGGTTTCGCTGAAAGTAAATTGAACTGAGTAAGTTTTTTGGAGGGATGAATTCACCATTTGATTAATGGTTATGATAATTTAGCTGTGAATTTTGAGTTATTGTTTATTAAGTATGAAATTAGACTAGCAAAGATTGTGCATCGTGCTCCACCAAAGTCTCTTAATAAAACGAGGTATTTTATAAGACTAGTATGCAATTTGTAGTTGAGATGTGGGGTATGTCCTCCCACACGGTACGTGCCTGGTGGATAGATGGCTATGACAATGTGTCAGTGAGACGGCGCGCGCGCTCGTTAGCCGTGCCAGAGGGCGCTAGATCGGTTGCTCGCCCATCAGTATGCGCCCGCGCACCTCGGCCGCACGATCCACGCGTGAATCACTCCACTATCCTCGTACCACCCGACCCCGACACGTGACGTCACGACGCTCATGTCGCACGCGCACAAACAAAACTAAAATTATGCTAATTTCGTAAACATTTCCGCTTGCATAATGTATCAGTCGAAATGAGATACTTTGTAATTTATACGATTGCCATGAGGATGAAATTTGGTTTCCACGAAACTTGCGACACGATTGAGCCTAAATCGTGTGTTGTGACAGGTGCTGGACGATCCTCGTGTCCTGTGCATTACTGGTGACACGGGCTACGTGCTCGTTTGAGCCATTCGTGAGCAGAAGTCGTGCTCCTTACATCATCCACATTCTGAGCTATATTTAGATACTCGTACATTGTTGCTGGAAATCTAGTCAGGGTGGGTCGTTACTCTGGCTTCACAAACGCTCGTACGATTTGCGGTCGCTCACGTGTATTGTTCTACGGAATTTATTGAACGCAATCTAATATGCGAGCTCCCTTGTCTATGCGTCTGTACTTCGCGTCGGCAGTAAATTAAAAACCCCACACAGGGAATAAACTGAACGTACGAGGACATCCATCACGCATTCAATCGAGGGCGGGTCGGGACAAGAGCGCATGCAACAGCTTTATGGCCAATCGGTCAAATCGACTCGGGGAACCATTTAGTTCCCTACGTCTTTTACAGCCGCTATTGTGTCACGCAGTCGGAAACTGGTCCGGGATCGTAAAGTGATTGTGCTATCTCGCTCTGGAATGTCTAGTGTAGCTCGGAGCGGGAGCCTGGAACCGATACTGCCCGATTGTTCTGGAGATACGCGGTAGAACCCGTTTCCGTAATTGTGCGTTCTATCTTGGACCATATCACTTAAACTGTTTTCGAGATTACCGAAACGTAACCAGAGTGCATCCAGGCTGCAGCTAAACAGTTAACGGTTCCTGGTTGCAGTTTTAAGTAAGTGGATTCGAACTCTAGTTTTTACAAAGTTCGTAGTCGCACTGCTGTTATTGCGACTGCGGCTGCTGCGCGTCTCACCGACCGCGTTCGAATTACAACATCCGCGCCAGTCGCTCGCTGGAAACGGACACCAGTAACTGGACACCGTGTTCCGAATCACGAGCTACTCTCTCCTCTTACCGCACAAATGGAAATGCACAGCGGAACGCTTCCTGGTGAACCCGCGGAACACTCTCATTCGGAGTATTGTTACCACTGTGTTTAGTTTCAGTCGAGAAGGTTCGCCGCCTCCTCACAATAGCGGAGAGAGTGGCTCCCGTGCCTTCCGCAGATCGCTATCAATCTCGGACCTCGGGCGCTGGTACGATGCTTCCGACGTACGTGCACTCTCACCCGCCACAAATAATGATGCACTTAAAGCTTGAGTAACGACAGCAATATTATACCAACTAAAGTGCCAGCGCTCACTAACGAAATCAACCACCATTATGACATTTATGACAAAATAAATGGGTGCAATTGTGATCTGTCTCGGTTTTCTTAGGCTGTTCGGATTGCGGTTCGATTGTTTTATAACGTTTTAAAATATGAATTGAACCAATTTAAGTATAAGGGGCTTTAAAATAATTTGGCAAATTAAGGCTGTTGTCTCCTTCGCAGCAGGTTACGTAGGCTGGCACTTAACCCAGATAAAGTTCACATTCCAGAATTCCTTGAGATTAAGTCATATTAGCGCATGCGCAGATTGTAGGGTGACGCAACGTTGTCACGATTTGGGCACAACATTTTCGAAATGTTTTTTGCCGAACTCGTTTTGATTGTTTACCTTTTAGTTTAGGTTAGTGAATACCTAAATTGTTTACGATGTGATTCGGTGGTTGCCCTTATGTGGTCTGGTCTGCAATAAAGCGTCTTAATGAGGCACGTCCTGGCCGTGGGTGACCACCACGCTGTTACCATGTTTCGTGAAACCACAAGATGTTACGATGGAGGTCACGATTAAACATCTCCGCCATATCCAGGCAGAGGACGTAGCTTTACGTTTGTTTTTGCCAATTTTTCTTAGTCAGAAGATGATCTTGAAGGGCCTGATTCATCCGATTAAAAGATTTCGATACCATTTACGCTGTTTACGAACTTTTGACTATTCCATTTCGTCATGTAAATGTTCAATAGTATTGGCATTAAGTACCACTGTTGATTCACGTTATACTGTTCGAGTGGTGCAATATTCCGTGATATTTCAAGTCGGGAGCGCCCCGAGCCAGCTTGCATTACATTAGACGACCACCCGACAGGCGGTGACTACCATCGCACGAATATTGCTGGCTGCAGACTTGCATACCCATTTATCGCTACTCGCAGCTTAAAGGCTCGATATGCGTGACTGACGCTGGCGATTTATAACCAATCAGGGCTTGATAGAAACACAACTCACGCTATTTATGCACATCACAGTCGATTATTTTTTGGTCGTATGACTCTAGTGCACTGACAATCTAAAAAAATACTTTAATTTAAATGAAGTGTTTTTTTTAAACTAAAACAGTTTGTGTATTAATGATCGTTTATGTAGATATTGGGTAATTATTAATTTAGCGCAAGATGTCTGAGAAATGTGCCATCACGGGGTTAATTTTCCCATTTATTTTGCATCAGTAATCGTTTTACTGAAAACAATGGCGACGAGTAACCTCTGATTAACTCCAAGTTGTGTTATTTGCATGGGTTCGTGTGTCTGCGACCCCCTAACCGATGCCATTGTTTTCCACAATTTGAATGCCTAATAACAAACGACTTGTTTCTGAAGGCTTTCGTAAGTGGAACAAGAGTTTAGAAACTCCGGCAGATATTTACGGTTTTGGGTGGTGCCTCCGTTACAATATTCCGTGGTTTTTGGGTCAGACTTGCAGTGAGAGCGTATTAGAATGATTTGCGGCGCGATTGTGGGATCGAGGCTGAACGCAAGAAGGTTGCTTAACTAAGCCTTACATTTACTATCGTTAAACTACTTCTGTATAATATAAATAAGGCTGCTTTCTGACTTCATTCGAGTTATGTATGCATCTGTTGGAACCTATTGCCACGATGGAGTAACTACAAATCTACATCCTTTTTCTGACATTAGTCTTCCTTACAAAAGCTTGATCGACACAGCTGTCTGTGCCTTGTTCCTTGAGCCGACAATCGCATCTCGAGGGTTGCTGCTGTCAGTGACCCTCGCTCGGACCAGCGCCCATTAATTATTCTATTACTGCAATGGCATCGTGATGTGTGCGCGCGCGCACGCCTTTGATCCCTCGCATCACTCTTCACTACAAAATCATGTCTTTATCTCCTCTTTTTAAGAATTTAACTCTAAAAGCTTCGGCCATTTGTACGATGGACTTGTAGATTCCAGTAGCCTGTTATTATCTTTCATGTCGTAGTAAAAGAAAATTGTTTTATGGATGCTAGCTTGTCTTAATGTTAGCCCTCGGGCGTCGGGAGAGAATCGTAAATTTTATTATTACTCGCCATTTGTTACACTTCACTTTTGAATTAATTAATGATACGTCAATTTAATAAAAGTGACTTAAGTTAAGTACTGTGACCTACGGACTATTTATTTATTATAAAAAAATGGTCTAGAGTTCTGGATTATTCGATCTTTAATCGAAAAAGTTTTTAAATTTTACTGATAATTTCGCGTGTGAAGCTTCGAGCTTCTATCACCTCTATATTGGCGATTTGAGATCAAACTAGTAAAGCATACATGTTCATCAATGCTGTAATGTGTAAGGATAGTAAGATAATATTTCCTCCGAAAGGATAAAATTAAGTTGAAAACCCCTTCATGGTAGAGTCTTATTGACATAATATGAATGGGTGTTCCTTTGTATACGATTTGGGTGTCTTCAGAACGAAAGTGAATTGATTTCTTTTAGTTTTAAGTGCTCCTTTGTAGACCGCATTGTCACAAACATCAGGGGTGATGAGGGTAAAAATATTGAATTTTAATTAAACCATCAACGTCACTCATAATTTGGTAACTTATAAGCAACTTTAAAACAATTTTAATTTAAACAGACATCAAGTATATTTATGGTATTCCGATCAGTTCACAGGTCATGAACCTCCGTTTGCTTCGTACGAACAGTTTCCTCATGCGTTTAATAAATAATGTTAGTACCGTACTAATGACTCTTGAATAGCGCTGTACATGACCTCAGGTGATTTATTGAGTCTTCAAACGAGCCGAATGGATGCGAATGGCGCGGTAATATGTGCTAGAGTTTTGGCAATGTACCGAGTTGTATAAAAAGTTTAGTAATTAGTTAGATAGAGTTAATTCATTTCATGGTACTTATTGGCAGACATAGAGTGCGAATTTCGATGGTACACAATATTCGGATTTCAAGTCAATTCTATTAATATGAATTGCTGTTTTTGTATTTGTTTGCTGAGATGATTTTCGAAACCAACTGCACTTTCTTGATCCTCTAGCATTTTAAGACCATTGGGTCTTCATCTTCAATTGCTAAAGGATGCAACTGCGAGACCTATTCTGGCCTCTTTTAAAATATTTTGGCACCAAATCTGCCCAGCACCAGGTGAAAGCATATCGTGCGCTCATCCGCCCTACTTCTGCACTAAGTGGCTGCCGCACTGACGAATGGTCCCAGCCAACCGCTCCGCATCGCAGATAGCGGAATTTATTGGCCACTAACTCGGGAGCTGGGAAATATGGCCAATTTGTTATTGATAGCGAAATAGGCGAATGCGGCCTAGTTAACTTGTGCTGCTTCGTTTAAAGTTTAATTGTACAATGCCCGTTTTGTAGGGCTTTGAAATACTAACTGTGAACTATGTGCGTCGACTTGGAGGCTTTTTAACCGACTTTAAAAAAAAAGTAGGTTTCTCAATTCGACCGTATATTTTTTTTTTTTTTTTGTCAGGTCATGACAACATTGACGAATCGATGTGGTATTTTAACTAAGAATAGTGATTAAATTCTAAATTACGTGTAGATCCTGTTAAAGAAATATACTACGGGTGCTTAATGGAATTTTTTAAAAGTGAAAACTACTCTGGGCGTATGTGCATTTTTTGAGGTGAATAAAGCAATTGACTCGCGACACTAACTGTTATCGACACCGTTGTAAGTATGTTCACAATACACAATACATATTACATATATTCACAATACATATAAATATGTATTGTGAATATTCGTAACAATTGTTCAAGTTTTCGCCTGTCCTGTCCAATCCGGCACTCCCGAGTGCCGGATTGTCACTGTTTTTTTAGCATATGGTTCTTTCCTTCTTCCTTTTGTCTCTCTTGATTTCTATAGCACGCCAATCCTTTTTGTTGAAGTTTAGTTCATGATACAATTGGTCTGTCAAATCAGCTATAAACATCGCTGTAAAGTGGACTTCATATAACCTCGTATTTTAGTTTCTAGTTACATAGCTAGAACCAATTTTAAATCATTGAGTGTAAAGGACGTTTATCGTCTTCGAGCAATTTCAAACTCAACATTATTCCAAGATAATTCAAGAGTTTAAACGTTTGTGATTGTAGCTTTAAATTTAATGATGAATATAAACTTGTGTGGGACGTGAGCAATGCTGCCGTAGAGATCAATCTATCAATCAATCTCAGACGTTCCATCATAAGTGGTACTTACCGATCGAAAGCTTGCATTCGCACAATGGCGTTGCGCTTACGCACATGCGTTGGCGCTATAGTACGGCGTCTAATTGCACTAATGAGGCGCATCCTGCACTTCGGCGCCGGCGCATCTTGAGCACAATACTCGCGCACGATATTAACATAATTACAGTGATGATAGATCAGATAGAGGCCTAAACGGCCGATTAGTTATGGAAGATGTAAATGCTGGCCATGTGAAATATTAACAATGTAAATCTGTTAACACGGCTTTCAAACAAGCAGTTGTTAACTCATCTATATTTATAAAAGGCTTTGTTCTAAGTGACATCCTGACTCAAGGGCAAGGATCACACTCTAGCTAAACGTAATACGTTTCTATGACATGTTGGTGGCATATTACGTAATTTGGGTGATCAAACTGAGGAGGAGATTTCAATAAGTAACGGCAATAAACGGGCAGTTTCTGCCGACTATATTAAATAAATAAATGTTAAATCATATTAAAAACATAGAACCCAGTACACCGCGCTCTCGGCTCAGCATTGGTGCTACCCATACAATTGAATAAGTATTAGAATATTTCGCCCGCATTAGAATACAATAACAAGGTCGCGACACCAGCTCTAGACCAATTGGACGTACTTGCAGCTCCGGAACCAATCGCCAGAATCGACGTTAACTGTGGACCATAATGTCTGCCCGATTCATAGCAAATTTTAACCGTCACTTCCTAAAACTTTTTAGTGTTAGTTTTGGCTATGTCGAATCTTGTGTCTCGATTACACCATGGCGAATCGTTTCCTAGATCGCACAAAGTTCGGCCTGTAAATTATTCTTTATGTTTAACCTTTTGTCTATTGACTTCGATGTTAGTGATTCATGTTAAATAAACGTATTTTGACTAAATGTTGTGAGATCTTTGTACGTTTGCTTCCTTATTTGTGTAATCTTTGTTTAAGGCTGTAAAGGCTGTGATTATATTTGTTTTTGTTAAGTTTGGAAGTGAGTTCTGAAACAATTTTTTTATGATAGATGATCTATGGGAGAATAAAGTAATAAACAAATCGTTACTATTACACTTTAACGATTTGTACTCATATTGAAAATCAGTTGCCTTCTCTTGATCACGGCCGTTGGAACGCGACCAAATCGTCGGGATGATGAATAATCATTTAGATTGCGACCAAGTCCTTTGCAATGTTTTCAATATACAGGACAAATTACTGTAGAAATCTTCGACTTTGTGACGTAAAACGAGCTAAAAGAGGTAAGATTGAGCTTAAGACAGATTGTGTAATACGGCTATTACAAACATTATGGATAGCTACGACATGTCAGAAAGATCTTAAACCAACGTCAGTAGTCCTTATTAGTAGACTTTACATCTATTAGCTCACGTTACATTAGTTCGATTGACATTTGAATGAGTGCAGTCACTTCGCCCGATTCGCGCATGTCAATAATTAGGAGGCTCAATGTCGACTGCCGATTGTGTGGGTTTCGATACGACAGTTTAGTCTCTAATAGCTTTGTTTTTGTTTACTAATTGCCAGCGATCGAAATATATCTCTGTTTTGATCGAGACACGTATATGGGGGTACTGGAGATGATTTCTATTATAAGGAGGTGGTCAACGATCACAACAAACCATGTCGGTGTGCTGAACATCGTATTTGGACAGACGTAAATGCTGCGCACTAAAACTCTCTGTTTCTTCTATGTTTTCGGATACTATGAATTTCGTTACTACTAAAATTAACTCAATCTGATTAAGATTCATTATGAAATGATACATCATACGCATCTGCACTTCTACCAACATACTTTCGCTCTAAATTACCAAAAAAAAAATTCTTGAAAAAGCTTTGAAATGTTTTTGGAATTGTAAAATGGCAATAGCCATTTTCTCGGTTCCTTCTTTCGAAAGCAATCACTTAACAATACATTCACACTTGTATGATACTTGTTACTAAAGCTACTTACTGTCACACACATGTAAATCAACTCATCGGGGACCGCGTCGAAAGTTGCATCGTCTTTACACAACGGTGTCGTAAAGAATGACCACCGCGTCGTCGCCGGCCCACTGACATCGATCTCGAGATCTAACGCTACTGTTACTGTGTCAAGATCGGCGCTTGCGCACCCAAAACAAGCTCGCTCGTTTTTACGTGTTTTCGTGAATTGACATTAAAGTCTGTTGGGCTTTATTTGTCGGCCTACAAATGTAGATTTCAGGTCAGCGCTCTAAAATCTTCCAACAAATGTTTCGTACATATAAACTTCATAAACAGTTTGTTTCAGATATTTTCACAGTTCGGATACATTTCAATGCATTCGCGGTTTGCTCCATTAAAATAACAATTGGGATATTGTAAATAATTATGTTTTACTGAAACCTGTTGATTCGTTGTTCATGAAACCACTTTGTTTTTCATTGTTCTATATTTCTCGTTTTGTACAAGTTTCTTTGTTCATCCTGTTTTCATCTGTAAACTCTTTTATTTATTTTCATCCTATTTTGTCAATAAAGTCTCATTGATAATATATTTCTTTAATGTTTTGAATTTCATTTAAAATGTTTTCTTAAACTCAGGTCCTGGGCTACATCATACTATATCGTCTACAGATCATATTATAGTGTGTAATGAGACAGTTTTAATAGCTTATTCATAATCCATGTTAAACATTGTACAATGAATCAGGCAATTATCGTATAAAGATTTAGTTCTAGTGTACCTAAGCTTTTTTAGGGTTCCGTAAAACGTAAAAACGGAACCGTCCGTATGTCACAGCCACTTTTTGCCGAAACTAAGAGAACTACACTATTGAAACTTGTTAAGTAGATGTATTCTGTGAACCGTATTAAGATTTTTACAAAAAAAAAAAAATTTGGATTGCCCCCATACTTAGAATTGAAACTCAAAAATTTTTTTTTCATCAAACCTACTCGTGTTGGATGTCTATCGATAGGTCTTCAAAAAATATGTTGACATTGTTGAGGTTTCTAATACAGTTTTTGTCTACACTGAATAATTTGCGCGAGAGACACTTCCAAAGTGGTAAAATGTGTGTGTGTGTGTGTCCCTCTAACTTCTAAAGTAAGGAATGAAAAAACTAAAAAATATATATGATGTACGTTACCATGCAAACTACCAACGAAAATTGATTTGAACTCGATCTGAGGAGTAGTTTTTTTTTAGTACGTCATAAATACATTATTATTAAAACTTCGATCAAAGTTACAACGAACTAAAAAGACTATGTATACTATGTTTATTATGTTACTTGCTGCAACGGAACCCTTCATGGGCGATTCCAACTCGCACTTGGCCACTTTATTTAATTTAATAATTCGCAATACATATATAAGTAAGGGTTGTAAATTTTAGTTTGTGAAATAATCAAACCTTAAAATATGTTCCAAATATAGCGGTATTTTTTAATAGTCATGTTAAATGCGAGATAGAAACACAAACAAATCGTTGTATGTAATACCTATCAAACATATTCATCACACATTCAAGCTCACAGGCAATCATAAATATTACTTTATAGTTGTCAATAGCAGTAACTAATACCATTTCTCAGATAGTCGCATTGATGCTATCACTCTAGTCTTAAAGCCAATGGCTATGGGTTGCAGATCTCTAGATTCTCTGGGCACAGCTGCTCAACTGAAATTATAATACACACTAAAAATAAAATACTAAACACTATCTTCATCACGTAAGTGGTGTTAGGATATCAAGGCATCGTCCATGAAAATATTTACAACAATTTTAGTATTAATAAACTTTATCGAAGGCATAATATAACTTCCGCTTCAAGATACGTTTACAGACATCGTATGAATCTTAGATCCAATGAAGTGGCTGGCGTTGAGGATTCAGATTAGTAAGAGATAAGTAATGAATATAACGCTGAGGACTATAAATTTATGGGAGGTGAATTTAAACGCAGCGGGCCCAGAATTGAACAACTTTGCAACCTCCATTTCCACAGTTCTACTCAATAAGGAAATGCTAAACGTTGCATTATCTTGATTTTACCGCCTTTGGAATATTGTTCAACTGTTTCTGATATTGTTTGATCTGACCCACTTTTGGAAATGGTCCTAGAACGGGACCCCAAGCCACGCTGGAGATCGGTGATAGCGTTTTTAAGTGCGCCGTTAACTGTTTAACAGTGTTAGAATATGTTTGGCCTTATAAACGGAGCCAGATGGGTCTCATTCCAAATTACTAAAAATACTGGATATTATAATAGACCAGAGCAGACAACTACATTTATTTGTTCGAGTGTAGACTATAAGAAAATAATATTCGATTTTAAATCTTATCTTAATGGAGCACATGTCTGACCATTAAACATTATAATAGCTTATTTATTTTTTCCGATTAACTGTACATCTACAGTTAATCTATCAGGATTCGCCATTAGCCCCGGAGAATGTGTGGCACAGCGGGTTGCCTAAACGACTGTTCTAGATTAAAAATTTGCATCCACGGACCTTCAAACGGCGCTTGCGCCGGTAAAAGGCGTTTTAAAACGTCTGTTGCACACGCTGTGACATTTCAATTACACATTTATCCTTCTTTGTGAGAGTTTAGCTTGAAGTCTTACGCTATTGGGATCTAAACGATAACATTTTGTCTTCTGTAATGTTTATTCGGTGGAGTCAATGTAACGTGCTGCTTTGAATACGAAATACGTTTCGAGGTCGTTTCGAGCCGTTTGTGTTCAAATTCGATACTTTTCAACGGTTTCGCAGTTTGGATTTTGGCGTGACTCATCCGAGGTTAGTGTACGGGCGTGTTCCCTCGGCCATATTTAAAATATTATTTTTGTCTCGGTGACGAAATTGAATTAAATGACAAATTGTTTGCTTTGTTATTGTCACTACATTTAATCGTATCGATACAATTTTGAAATCGATTCAAGTTTAATCCAGTTACTACATTTAGAAAGTCGTATAATATGCAAAATTTTAAATGAAAACTGCAAATCTACATTCCAACAATATTGAACTCAACTTTACTGACATTTTGTTAATCTAGATTTATGAACATACGAAATCAAAAGTAAAATGTGATAAGTTGATATCTAATAAAATCATAACACAGTTTTCCGAAAGGTTGTTTGCGTTTGCTCACAATGCTATTTTTACCATATTTGATAATATCAACATCCGAACTACCCGTTCCGAACTCGGGTGAGTTATAAAGTTTGCGCGTGTATGCGTGCGGAATGTGGTGGTGTGTCGGGTCACACTCGTGGAACGGTCGCGACTGTTTATACAGCTGGGGCAGCTTCATTGTCTCCTCGGCATCGACAACAAATTCCATGCTAGTACAATAGACCCGTTGACAATTCCTCTGTTGCTCATAGCCGAGCGTGCTACAGCCGCCTAGGCCGAAAGATTCAATTGTATCGTGTACAGATGATGGAGAATAGACAGCACACTGGTTCACAGCTATGTTTTGTAGTTCGTTCATGGGCAACAGTGGAACTATTTTCTCAATATAATTCTGCTAATGTATACTTACATTAGCAGTACTCGATCAGTCAAACAAAATTTTTAATTCTTAGTTTGTATGTTCTGCGTCTAACTTCTACAGTAAAGAATTGGAGCATGATATGGAAATCGAGACATGTGTCTATAAATAGTACCTTGTCTGAGGAAAAATGATCACTATATTCAAATCCATTTCCTCTCTTCCGTGACTCACAACTTAAATGTTGACAGGTAAATATACGTTACTGAGATTCGTTATTTCTATTTTTCCTTGAAAGAGCTCACGTCCCAACAAAGGGGTATTGTTGCAAGCGGCCGCATATTTGTCACCGATCTCACGGCGATCGAGTTGCCGATTGGCTTTTGATCGCACTTCCGAGACCATTGTAGTTTGTGGCATTGTGACCAGACGTTACGCCTGGTCTAGTTGGGAGAACGACGACTGCTGATTAGGAGACCCTGGTTCGAATGCCACCACTATATTTTAGAAGTCATGTGCGTAATGATCACGATAAGAAGTCGACATGATCCTAGAATATTTCGAGGGTATGCGTCGTCCAATAACCCACTCCGGGTCAGCGTGCTGGGTTACTAACTCTCTTCTTACGACAGAAGGCTCCAAGTCCCAGAAGTGAACATTTAGTGAGCTGGTCATACCAGAGAAACTTCTAACAATTAACCCAATTGGTGTCAAGTTGAGGATGACTCCGATGGCAGCAGACCGCGCGATAAGAAGACTCGACCCAAATACGCAACAGTCGCACTCACAGATACGGCGTTGCGTTGTGTTTGCAGAACTGTGTGTATTCATGTATTGCAGCACAGTATCATAGGATGTTATTTGAGTTCGCTAACGCTGCGAGGGCTATGTGGGCGAATGGGCAAGCTATTGGACGCGACGGCTAACGATTCCCTGCAAGATTGAAGTCGTGACTTGTATATTCTCCATTGTACATGCTCGTTTATAGCAGATTCAGATTAAACAAAACATAGTTTTATCATTGATGCTCATTGAGGATCTTGTAATATCATAAATAGTCGACATCGTCTTAGGGTGAAGTGAGTAAAGCACATAGTCAAAGGAAATGATCATGACACTGCAAGGATTATCATCAACAGTGGGATGCGGAAGGTTGAGCATATTGAAAAGAGTGATTTCCGCATTAGTGACTCAACTTTCGAAAGACGATGCTCATATCTCAATTCTATTTTTAGGACTAAGATTTGAGTATCGTATCAAAACAGGCAACAATTGCAATTTTTTTCAGTTGATTACTGAATAATCCGTGGCAGTCTAGTGGGTAATACGTCCGGTTTCACAATCATAAGATCATAGGTTCGAATCCGGACTGCACCTCTGAGAATTTTTCAAGTGCAGTTGTATTAGTTTGTCATTCAGGTTGAACTGTTTAACGGTTAAGAAAACATGAAACCAGCGTGTTTTTTTCCATATTTTTATGAGTTTACACTGGATCCACGATGGATCGTGCCTACCTAGAAGAGTCTCGAGGACACACAGCTTTCGAGCATTTGCATTATCCACCAAACCGCACTGGGCCAGCGTTACTACGGCTTTGTCTCTCTCTTTGTAAGAGCATGTCCCAAGTCCCAGAAGTGGGAACATCATATGCTTGTGCTGATTACTGCATAGTGTATAAACTGGGTATTGTATTGTAAACGCTCCCGAGGGTCTACCGCCTAACTAAAACTGTCTTAGCTTTGCCATTGTTCTCTCTTTTCTTTTCGCTTAAATTTATAGAGACAACAACACCAAAGCCAAAGCAGATTTAGTTCGCTAGACCCGCCTCTGGTTTCTGCGATCCATTACTTGATATAGTGTTACACGCCGTTCCCGTGATGTTGCGCAAAGCGACGCGAGCTGCGCAAGCGCATTGTCTCCGCGCATCTAGAGCAGCGGCCGATGATTCGCGACACACTGCTGATCTTGCGCAAGCTAGGACAAATCGAATAAGGGCATCGGAATCCTGATCGATTAGACACCGGCGCCGTACCGCTTCGTTACCGTAATCGGTCGAAAGGACATGGATTCCGTGATTCGAGACAGTTAGCGATGACAAATGCAGTCTTGTGATCCCGGGAGGATAAGTGTGCGTATGTGTTTCTCGATAAGTGCAACCTAGGGGTCTACAAACCTAAAGTAGACAAGCTTATTCTGCAAGTATATCTACTGGTCTAATTTTCTTTCATTTCATAGACTAGCGGTCTACCCCACTTTCGCCCGTTGTACATAGTATATATTATAGCCTATAACAACCAGGGATCACGAACATATCCAATGATAAAAGATTTTTTTAAATCGGTCCAGTAGTTCCTGTGATTAGTGCGTTCAAACTATAAACTTCTTCAGCTTTATAATATTAGTATAGATACGGTTACATGTAGTGACAATGACGAAACAAAAACTAGCCATTTAATTCCATCGCCTATACTCGTAGTCTGTTATCTTCTAGGTCGTGGTACGTGGTATTGCTTAATATTAGGCAATTTGCGCACAAACATCAATCTATCAGTAACAAAAAATGGCAGTCATAGTGAAAACTTATTTTTTTTGTATTAAACGGCACTAATTTCGCACACTACGTCACATATATAGCTACTACAGATATATCTACTATTAAGCAAGTCGGTGACTCGCAAGTTTTCACCCATCTAAAAATCGTCGTAACGCGCACATCCAACTGCTGTTCCACCGCCGCGCCGGCGCCGCTCCAACGCTACGCTAAATTAACATGTGGACGGCACAAACCAAACGATTTCAAAAAGAGCTCAACGTGACTAAAGAGGCTGTTACTTCAAAATAACCATTTGCGAGATCAGCTAGATATTTAAAATAGCAGGTACTAACAGTATATAAACAATGTATTTGGGTTACCTGGCGACTGTAGCACAGTGTCACTGATACGGCCGTGATCATCTGCCGCATGCCCCAGTTATCCGTGTCGCAACACCCTCTTATCGCAGATAACACTGAGCAAACCGTTGCAACACGCTCCTTGGAGCTAGCGCCGCGAACGCCGCGATTAGGCCCGGCTAATTGAAACGTCCGAGAGTGACGTGGGCGGGCGCGACAACTTAATTACCTTTGTAGCTTTGTACCTCCACGGCTAGTGGACGGCGCGCCCCGACGTTGGGCAAGAGTATCCACGAAAACCTACGCGGATACAACAGTTGTTTAAGCTTAAGCCCACTGTATGATCTTTGTATATCTACGTTGAGACTATCGATCGAGAGACGTGCCAAAAGGCAACGACACCCTTGTTCGAAAAAGACCTCAAAGTCTTGACCAACGCGGCAAAATGTATGTCTAACGAAAACGGGCCGCACTTCTGAAATTTAGAATTCATTTGCACCATCCATTTTTTGGGGAGGATACAGATTTCTTCTAAGTCTTGTTAAGTACGTCTGTTTTTAGCTCTTAGAGTCCAAATTTTCTCAGCTGTCGCCTTTGTATTATCAGTCGTTTATTATATTAGCAGTCCTTTATATCGGCTAATGAACCCGAAAGGGTTTCAGCTAAAGTACTTTAATTTGTATATAAGCGGCTGTTCGACACCGGATTGGTGCGTTTAAAGCCTTCCGAGAACCTTTTTAAAGTGTCAAGATCTTTATGAAATTAACAATTATCTTCGCGTGCCGCTCCCGCAGAGAAGGAAGGCGGTGAAAATTTATGACCCGGTGTTGCCAGCTACAAATCTAGAAAAAATCTACGCTTAAAAATACGCAAAATACTTATTTTACGCAGACTCTTTATTGCAATTCATAATATTAATATTGTAGTGGTAGGACTCTTGGCAGAGTCCGCCTGGGGAAGGACCACACCTTTGCCAGTTATTCTACCGCCAAGCAGTAATGTGTAAACATCACTGTGTTCCGGTTTGAAGGTTAATGTTTCCAGAGAAATTACAGGGCTTAGAGATATAACAACTTAGATCTCTGGGTGACGAGCGCAGTGCAGTACTAGGTAATGATTTGGACTTTTCATGTTCCAATAGCTGCGTGTCACTGTGCTGTTATGTGGCAGGCATGTTGCTTATCATCCACCGGATAAATAACTAATTCAAAATAGGTGAAAAAAATTGGTATGGTGTCATAGGCTAAAAATAAAATTATCGGGCAAATTTTACTCCCTCACAAGTATGTTGAATGCGTTATTACAACTATCCTTATTAATAATAAAAGCGAAAGTTTGTTAGACGCTTCATTTGTTCCATTTTCACGCTGCAACAGACAGACAGATCGAGAGAGTGACAGGCCAGCGGCTTGGCTAGGAGAGAGTGATAAAAGTCCAAGCCTCTTAGATTTACTCAAGCATCTCCACTTTGTTGCATATGTACATTAATTAGATGAGTACAATGTAAATAATCACCACAGTAAAGTTTAAATTAGAGACTTCTAAAAGCACAGATAATTGTACTGACGAAGGGTGTAGATTTTTAAACTATCATCTCCATCGTAAGCGTTTCTAGACACAGCTGGAGAACGAGAATGTCAAATGTAAATCTCTGTAATGGAAATAAAGAAAAAACATCGCTCATGACACACTACTCAGACCCAACACAGGCTAGGGCTTTTAAAAAAAAACTTAATTGTGCAATGGCAACACTATAGCAACTGCGCGTGCCCATAGCCAATACAACGTCCGCAGTGACCCTTAAATGTCAGACCGCGGGCTGGGCCGTGTAAACAGAGTATAAACAGTGGAACACCATCTACCTTTCCGGGAAGTAACACCGACATGACACCCTGTTAATTGTCGCTGATGGCCGCAATCTTCATATAGCAGGTGCTAGTTTAGTAATAACCACCGTAAAATACGTTTCTATGAAAACTGACGTGGTTGTAAGCTAAGCTAAGCCCGTTTTTAGTTAACGGGCTTAGCGTGCCAAACCAAAATGGTCGCATGCGCGTACTCTCCGTAGAAAAAGGTCTTCGGATGCGGCAGAAATTTCAGTGGAGTTGTAGCGACTGTTAGGTTAGATTATAAGGCCCCGAAGAGATGATGAGCCGCTGGTTTCCGGCGCGTTACTGGAGCTAAATGCGGGGTCCGTCCCCACGCGAGGTGGGCCCACGAGAGCGGTGGCAGTGGCAGAGTTGCCGTTGAATACGATAGGTTTCTCCAGCCAAACCACGGCTGCAGAAACCTGTGGGGGCTTTAGTCGGTAGAGGCACAGTATCAAGAATATTTGACTGTGGTGGGGTGGGAGTCCAACGCTCCGTGGTGTCGAGCCCGACATACCCCGCCGTGTTTCTGCACGGCGGACAATTCGTAAATGCATTTCCCCCACAAAAAAAGATCAGATCGTAATCTAACATCATTAGATTACAAACTGGCGGTATTTACAATGTGACGGTGACATACACTCTTGATATGAAGACACTATAGATTGTATTTATTGGAAAATATCCACTTATCTATCGTTCGGTACTCAACTATTTTGTTTCCATAATAACTATCACTACAGCCAGCTCGCGCCGTAACCGACAGGTCAAGGCTACCCTACACTAAACAGGCGAACAAAGAAACAATAAACATTCAATATTCACTAATTACAAATGTCAAAGTCAAGTGTGACAAATAGACAATACGAATACTGTTTTATGTAGATGGTAATCTCTGTTATTCGACGTAATCGTATCAACCTGACAATGGTAGGTGGTGGACCGCCCGGGGGTATGTTAATAAATGAAGTGTCGTTTAATGCATTCGACCTTACGTTCACTTGTCCAAGAAATAAACAAAATATATATTTATTTTGGCATTTGGCAGTGCGAAAAGTTTTTTATATTGTTCGGGTATTTATTTGTAATCTTAATTTTTAAGTATGGCATAAAATTATAAAAATAAACTTATAAAAATAAAAGATATTTATATCCTGTCGGCAGCGCTGCAGGGCCCAAGCCAGCTATGGTTAGGGTTTCAGAGTAAGGAAGCTCATGACAATGCACCCTACCCATTGATCTGTGAAAGACTCTTATTTTTATTATTACAATTTGCCAAGTAGTTTACGCCATCTCTAATTGTAAGCCTAAAATTATATGACAATTTCAATACAAAAAAAAATATAATTAAGCAGTAACGAAAGCGTAATATAGCGAAAATATAAAAGAAAAAGCCACGGGTGGAGGCTAGCAAATGAAAAGGTAAATTCTGGATAATTCAGGCGTTTTTTTTCAAAGCGGATATATATTTATAGGAGTCTTGTCAATCGGGTAGCGTAGCGAGTATTTTTTACATATTCAACTTTTTTTAGTTTGCATCTGGCAACAATGCATGCTACAATACTGCGACCTTCAGAAATAACTTTGACAAAAGGACAGTGACTAGGCACTGTTAGTAAAGTTCTTTGTGGTGTTGTTATTGTTAAAATATTTTTTGCTTGCATTTTAAGTTTTTTGTGCTGTATTGAATGAATGACACGTTTAAAATAAAGTTATAGAAGTTTAAATCCCTTAAAACTAAAAGTGGAACTAAAATTCGTGTGAATTTTTACATTTTCTCATATACTGAGTCATTCTCACGATATCCTTTTCTTTACAAAAGGACTAAACTTTTATGTTCCTCTTCTTAGTGAAACGATCAACTTATATTCTGCTTACTTCTATCTTTCTTAGTGTGTACTTACTTTAAAAATGTTTATTATTTCGTTTGGAATATCTGTAAGTACAAAGTTTAGGTAAACACAACGTTGGACTCTAGGTTGGACGTATGTTTCGATTCTAATCTAACTATAATAATCGATACATCGTTTTATTCAGAGTACAAAATTTTAATCGCCTTCGAAAAAGAAAAAAGTTTTACGTTCGGCTGCACGTATTTCTTTTAACATTTATATTTGTTTCATATAAAGATGACACACACGGAACCCACCGTAAGGTAGGCACACTTTCCGCTACCTTATTACGTCTTCCCAGTATGGTACATCTCAGAGTAGCGCTTTTCTAATTATTGTTGGTCATCGTCATTGCGGCGTTTTTGATGCGTTTTTATGAACGAGCGTAAGTACTGGAATCCACAGGCGCAACAATGTGGCGAGACGCGTGGCTTACTGACACGACCTTCGTGTGGCAACACCTTGGCTTAGGCGCTCTTTAAAGAGCCTAGAAATGTTCTGACAATTATTTACCAGAAAATAACTTACCTATTACAAAAAGGCAACAGATTAATTAATTAATTGATAGAGGGTAACTTCTCAAATTGTAACTGGCGTTGTGTCCTATCCCGTTATCTTCCTGGGATTATAATTATCTATATATGTACCAAATTTCAGCTAGAGTTTTCAAGTTCTAGTTTCTAAGAGTAACACACGTCTATACCTATATACAAATGATCGCATATACATTCACAGGCATAATCAACCGCCCACTCTGTATTTCTCTACTTTCCAGAAATCGTTAATTTAAAAAAAAAAAAGGAAACTTTATGGTACTTAGTACTAGTAGCTACGTTGAAAGTTATCATTATGAAGATATTGAAAACAACAACGCTTTTTACGAATAAATCCCACAAAATCGATTTTGTCGGAAAGATCGAAGTGACAAAACATATAGGTTAATTGCGCCTGTGGGTATAGAGGTATAATGTTGATAGGATTATCTTATAATTTGAATAATTATCACCATTAATTCACTATTAGTCTCGACATATTCGTTTAAGAAGTGCTCACGGTTCCGTTACCAATTACCATCTGATTTCTCGCACCCGCTTTATCGGGGGACGTGTGAACGCCACGGGCCCGACGCCTGACCCGCTACCACAGTTACCCTGCTACTCGGAAACCTCTGCATTCCTCTTTAATTGCATCATTGATTGGCTGACGGCAGTCAGGGTTGCCAGAGTAAACCGCAAAAGCGCCGAATATCATCATCATGAGACATCTAGCGATAATTAAGTACTTATCATTCAAATATATGGATTTATATTTATAAATAAAAATAAATAAATAAATAAATATTGGTGGACAATTCACACACAACACCATCTGACCCCAAACTAAGCAAAGCTTGTATGATGGCGGCCAGATAGCTGATATAATACTTATATAAATTTAAAGGTGTGTTATACACTCATGTGCGCACGCACATGGTGACTAGCTAACTTCAGGGTGTTGATTTTTCGTGTCGGTGTGATCGCATATCGTAACTACTCGTTTACTATCGTCATTTATCGCTAACGCGTCAAAAGATGTACGACTTGACTTTGTTGATTTAAAATTTACTGATTTCTTCCGTAATTGTGACTGTGTTTGTAATTGAACGTGTATAAACTTTTTTTCTACAAAAAATTAAACCGACTTCAAAACCACAAATAGGCACTCAAAAGCGAAACTGATATGATTATTATAAAAGCGCTACTCCCTCATCTATTTGAATTCATCTGAACACAGAAAAAAAAAATTAAATCGGTTCAGGCGTTCTCGAGAAAGCAGGTAACATACATAAAAAAACATGGTGGTCGAATTGATAACCTCCTCCTTCTTGGAAGTCGGTTAAAAACCAGTTGATCTGGCAACGTGGCAACCCTGTCTGCTCCGTGTCGCGGTGATGTTTCCGCGAGGCCTTGACACCGTGTCATGTGTAAGTGGTGTTTGGCCCAAAAACTTTGGATTCGTCAGCGCGCGCTAAAATTGGCAATTCCGTAATTGATCACTCTCGTTTTTGTTTACAATAGATCTTTTTACTGCTACGTTAGTATCTGGTGGAATCTTCATATCTCAAGTTTTCTTTTTCTTCTTCATAATCCTTTAAATGTAAATAATATTACAAAAGGAACTTTAGGACACTTTTTAATATATAATTTAGAGTTACTGGACGATCAAGACATGCTCCTTATGCTAAGCAACAGGGTGGCCCATTACAGAATAGTGATAGTATTATGTGTAGCACTGCATCTGGTCTGCATTTGCGAGGTGGTCATCCAGATATACTATAAGATGGGATTCATATCTTAATATCTTCGCCTACAATTTCTCTGCAAACATTGTCTTTTAAACCGGGACACAGTTACGTAATATCTGGTAAATTGTGTCGTATTTCCCGAGCCGGGGGACTCTGTAAAGAATACTCCACTTACGCTACCATTTTCCATTCTTTGAAGCAATAGATTTTTGAGAACATAACAGACACCAGTACGTAAAATAACATCAGACACTTACTATGAATACGCAAGGAGTGAGACAAACCATCACACGTTCGTATGTTGCGACTTACCCTACTGGTTCTATCAATAAACTGTAACTATACAATCTTCGACTCCATTGACACAATAAAACATAACAGCGTGTCAGAAATTTCTGTAGAACGAAAAGATTAAAGGTGTGAAGATCAATGAGTCGAGATAAGTACCAGGGGTCTACCACCTTACTAAAATGGTCATAGCTTTTATATCGCTCTCTCTTTTCTTTTCGTTTGAAATCGTAGAGACGGCAATAGCAAAGCCAGAGCAGATTTACTTAGGCGGTAGAAGGGTCGAAGACAAAACAAGACTCGATCATGCTGTCTTGTTTATCTTCGATCTGGTATCCTTTGTCGGTGTGTCTTCTGGGAAAGCACCTCGGCGCTTCGTTATCTTATGAAGGATTAAATCTTAAGACGTTGTAAATCAGGAAGATAAGATGTTCCAAAGTTCCTTGGACACTGTTTTCTCAGTCCCGTCACGGCTGAGGTGATTTATTTTTATAGGGACAATAAATCAAAATGTTTTCTCTGCGATTGGAAGATTACGTAATATCATAACTTTGCGTGTGGATCTTTTAAAATTGGGGGCATTTATTCAAATTACACGTTAAGTAAAATCGTAACGATTTACTTCTAACCTATGGCATAATGTCTGAAAGTTCATTAGCTAGCATGATGCCAAAATGTAGATTTTGTTACTTCAATATCCATCTAGAAGTTGTCATTGTTCTTCCTTCTATAATTTCTTGGCTACCACTTCGGCTTGCCAGAACTAGCTTGATTTCAGTTTGGTCTGTCTTTGGATTACCCAAGGTATTACAAACTATCTTGGCTCTACTTTACTGTACTCAACTATCAACATTCATCTATCAAATAAAGAAATAAATAATGCAAAGCAAACTGTACCTTGTTTATGATGAAACTCCATCGTCAATGATTGAGATCTTAATATTTGATTCTCGGGAATTCTGCTCTCGTTTCGGCTGTCAACAGATCAACACCTTTCACTAACTGTTTTCCTCATGGCCGGTTCATATTTTATCAAATGGTAGTTTATCTAATGTGATAATGAGTCCAACGATTCTATATCTAGATCCATTTGGAATTGGACAATAAAATACTTCAATTATGGCAGTAAATGCTGGGTTATACTGATGGAATGTGATAAGTCGAAACTTGCAATTGTGTAGAAACTTACCATACAAAATTAAATTATAATCTGATAAAGAAATGGCAACACCTATTCGACAAAATGTCTAAATATCAAGATATACGAGTAAATCATGGATTTCCAATGCTGATCGCATAATATAAACTTTTCTTCAGTTCGTTATGTACAAACTTTCGACTTTATAATATTAGTGCAATTATAAGGACTGATGAATTCAGTTGATGCTTGACTTGTGTAATAGGTTTTCCCTGTGTCACTACATAGACATTATCCAACCTTACTTCACCAAACACTAAATCCATATTGTGAGCCTCTAATATGTGCGACCCAGTTGCAGCCAATTGTTGCAACTCCACCCAAAAAGCGAATATCTTTCTAAAGCTCGCCGAAATGTTAATCTAACCCATTAACAAAGCTTTTGCATCACTGTATTAGCACATAAAAATGCTGCCATTTTGCAACGTTACTCAAGCGTAGGCACATCATTTTGGCTAGGAAACCATTAATTAGAATAACGAAATAGCGCAGTTTTTGCTTGCACCCACACCGTTTACCTTATCGCGGTATCAAGCGATCTGCGGTTGCGACAGTTGCGCGCGCGCATCATTACGCGTGCGTGATACAAGCTTAGATGTCCTTAGAACAAGTAGGACTCTACATGTTCTAAGGACATATGTGCCTCTGTGACTTGAATTATTGATGTTCGTTTGTTTGTTCTCAATTTTTGCGACATAGAATCCTTCATCAGCACCAATGTTTCGGGTCTTACAAATCTATGATCCTTTAACCATGCAAAGACTTTTTCTTAGAAAAGGGACCAATGACAGTTTGCTTCAAGTGGCCTCTACTGCGTACCGTGTAAGCGAAGAACGTAGAGTGAATAAAGTAAGAATAGGTCGTAAGTCGTAACGTATTTTTCACTCTCTTGCCCCCAACCTCCATGTATATGGCTTATTCCTCAAACCATCAAAATCATAACCCATAACCGTAGAACCCCAATACCAATCCATTTTCCCATGCGAAATAGCACTCATGCCATTACACACACGCTACGATGCCCATATCAGTCCCGCAGATATCTGCAAAAGGCGAAACAAATTAGTCCAATTCAATACCTTCCGACTCGGCAATAGATTTCACCCGTAAAACTATTGTTACCTTTCCAAACGAGAGTAATGGTTATGCCCTTTTTCGGCGGCTACCTTTGCTCTTTACCGTGATTTGTTCCGTTCTTTGTTGAACTGCTCTAGTTTACTCGTTTTGTAGCTCTATGACTCTTGACACTTGGTTCAGTTTTTAAAGATAGATTAGACTAGCTGTACTCCTCGGTGTAACCCCCGACTTAACAGTTTTTAACGTAACATTCGTGCTAAGTACCTAAGAATCAAGCGAATAATTCTTTATACCACTGTTGCATATACGTCTCTCTTAATTAATATGCGCCTCGATAATGAACCAAACCCAATCGACTCCAAATTCGATCCACGACATCTTTCCCCGTTTTCCTTCTATACGATCAGTGATCCGCTTAGTTTGTCTTGGCCACCACAGCTACGTCAGGATCTTACCCTTCTATTTTCACTTCGCTCCTCGTCTCCCCTATATGCGCCATATATGAATTAAAATTATCTGAAACCGCTTGTACTATGAAAGCTAAGCTGGAAGTCGATACAATGCGGCGGTTACCACCATCATAACTTACGTTTGAGAACTACGATTACAACTACCGACCGGGACAAGAGGGCGCCCCTGTCGGCTCGCGGATGCAAGATTTATGCGCTTACGCATTGCTGCAAAATAAGAGTTAGTCCACACTTGTACGGATAAAAGCTGTAGTGGCGTGGTGGCGCAGTACGTACGAGTCACAATGGTGAGAACGTAGGTTCAAATACCGCTTGCTCCGGTGAGTTTTCTTCCATATGCAGAAGTGTTGCTGGATTTTAACAAATTAATTGAATGACACTTTTGTATGTACGTAAATAAAAACAAAGTTCCTATGTTTTTAATTTAAGTAGGTAAGTATTATTTTCCATATAATTAAAACGGGCATTAGGTATATCTTTAACATAATAAATATGGATGATTATCGATACATTCAAATGATTAAAAACAAAGTATTATCACTATGTAGGTCGGCTTGAAGATTTCACAGATCATACAGATTCCTCAACAAAAATAAGGCTCAAAGTCGTAGGTGGTTAAGCGTTTATTTACTTTATCTAAAAAAAGGTTTAAACTTTTCTGACTGTTCTTTTAAGTGTGACTTAACCCTAAATACAGAAATTGGCAAGTTAATACACCACGTCCGGTGAACTCGGCGTGTTCTTTCCAAGCGGACGCGTTTGAAAACCGCCGCCGCTGCGCAGGAGTCGGGAGTTGCGCAACGAACGGGTTCGGTTATGTGAGGGGAGGGAATGCAGAGGATGTTATGCAGGAATGAGGTAATAACTTGTGATATTGAGAGCGTTACGATATCTGGAGGTACATAGTAGTTATGCCTAGTATTTGTGAATTTTAATGAATGAAGAGTGTTTTCGATGCGGCGATAGGAATCATTAAAAGGATATAATCAAAATAGGTTGAAAATGATATGATTGTGTATAGTTCCATGATCTTTCGTAGAAGAAAATAAAAAGGTACCTACTACGAGTAAATTGACGCTAATCCATTTTTCTCGAATATCATCGCAACATTATTTGTACAAATTGTGGACGAGCTAGTATAGCCACCAAAGAAGGTGTCCTCAAAGATGAACTGATATTCCTTGAATTGTCTGTCATAGATTCCTTAAGCATATACATATTGTGTAGGTACTCGTATATTTTTTTGGTTGAATTGCACATCTTACTCTTTGGGTTTCAGTCGCATCGTGTCGATTGTTCCAATAGTCTCAATTTTCAAAAATGAAATCCATTAATCCGATATATTTATTATTCTCAAATCGCTTATATCTGCGAAGTTGATCCTAATAACTTTAATCTTATTCTTAACTTTAATTCTTGGAATAACTTTAATCAATTGTTTGAACCTAGTAACAATTTCCACACCGATTTCTAGGAAAAACCAATTCCAAATAGCGTAGACGTAACAAACTAGCGAAATCCGTTCCATTTCTAACGGCTTGAGTAAAACTTAACAATGTATGCAGAGTTTCCTAGAAATGCGCATTTGAAACGAATCGTGCGCCGGCGCCGGTCAAATGGCGAGCTTTATGGGCCTACTGCCCGCGGCCGGATCAAAGGGAGCTCGCGACCTCTGCCCTGCTGGGATTTTCACAAGACTGGTTTACTTAGATATCATTAGAAATAGAAAACCTACCTATACGGAGAAAAAAGTGCTGCCGTAATAAAGTCTACAAAACTAGGTTCTGTACAGTATAAAAACTGCCATGACTACGGTGTCTATCTGTCTGTGACTTAATATGGTTGCGGTGTCTATAAGCCTCTTTACTCTGTTAGAGAAAGCAAAAATTTGCAAACATTACTGCATTCGGATTTTCCGATTTGTAGGCCAATTGTTCCAGATAAATAATAGTAAATAGCAGCAATGAGATAAAACATCTAATTTCTCCGGATGACCAACGCAACACGGTAGCGCGCTGGTTAGTGATTTGAACTCTTCATATTCATATAGCATGGCACAATGCTATTATGGACGTGTTGCTTAACAGGCTCACATCATACTCGTTTCGTTACTTTATCTTTTGTAAATATTTTTGTTTATTTATTGTTTTTAAGAGTCCGATATGTCCCAATGTTGGACAAAGGCCTCCTTACCCTCTTTCCTCTTGCTTATGGTTCCAGAACCAGTTCTATTGGTCTAGGTCGTCCCTCGTCCCGCCAACGATTTTCATGTCTATGGCAATATCGTTTTCGATCTGGATTAGTGGGCTAGTGGAAAAAGCCCAAAGACCATCCGATATTCGCCAGAGATGTCCAGCCCAATCCCTTTTTAAATTAGCTACCTTTTTAATGAATACTAATTCTTAGAGTAGATTAAGGTGGAAGCTTATCTCGGTTTGTAATTAGCCCGCAGTGGAACAATGGCACGCGTGGCGGCTCGTAGCTCGTAACGAAGCCTCCAGTCATGCGCAGGCGCAGGGCAGCCTTCGACATAATGAGGTCACGACGATATCCGCATTCGCGAACATAACAATACTATAACTAACATAATTATTACCGCATTAAGAAACACCTTGTGTGGTCAAAGAAAAAATAAAGTGGCCAAGTGCGAGTTGGACTCGCCCATGAAGGGTTCCGTTGCAGCAAGTAACATAATATACATAGTACACATAGTTCTTGTAGTTCGCTGTAACTTTGATCGAAGTTTTAATAATAGTGTATTTATGACGTACTAAAAAAACTACTCATCAGATCGAGTTCAATCCAATTTTCGTTGGTAGTTTGCATGGTAATGTACATCATATATTTTTTTTAGTTTTTTCATTCTCTTACTTTAGAAGTTAGAGGGGGGGGACACATTTTACCACTTTGGAAGTGTCTCTCGCGCAAATTATTCAGTGTAGACAAAAAATATATTAGAAACCTCAACATCATTTTTGAAGACCTATCAATAGACACCCCACACGTGTAGGTTTGATGAAAAAAAATTGAGTTTCAGTATTCAGTATGGGGGGCAACCCTAATTCTTTATATTTTTTTTGTAAAAATCTTAATGCGGTTCACAGAATACATCTACTTACCAAGTTTCAACAGTGTAGTTCTCATAGTTTCGGCAAAAAGTGGCTGTGACATACGGACGGACAGACAGACATGACGAATCTATAAGGGTTCCGTTTTTACGTTTTACGGAACCATAAAAATCGGGGGTATTCAAAAAAATAAATTAAAATATGCTCCACAGTATAATTACGGCCATAATCCCATAATTTATAATACCAATGTAACTCTCGTATATGTACTTACCTGCTAAAATATCATCATCATCCAGCCTCCTCTATACCACCACTGGGTAAATACCTATCTGTTACCTTGTCTACCTCAGCGCTGACCCGATAAACCCAAAACTATGAAAAAACTACAACTTACCTTTAAATAAATAAATAAATAATAGTAGACATTTCATCACACAACACCATATATTTTCACTTTTTAAATTGTCATAGACCTTCAATCATTAAATCTATCCTTAGTTTACTTATTCTGATATTCTTGTGTAAATATAATATAACTGTTTCCTTTGTACCATTTATCACTTCGCGGCCTTTGACAACCTCCAAAATTCATTTTAATTACAATCAGTATTTACTTATCGTAAGGTTAGCGTTACTTACAGATTACGGTTCCATAACGTCGTATGTTATTATTATACATTACACTATTTGTGTATTAAGAGTGCGCCTAAAGCCAGGAAAAAAACAGATTTCACCCGCGCGACGCGTTTCTTAATGTGATGTACATAAAGTCGAGAATAGCCTGACACAGTTTGGAGGAAAAATCAATATTTAATCAGGAGTCCATTTTTGACCAAGTTTTATTTAATTACTCAATAACTAAACATAAATTTAAAAAAGTGTTCGGTTACTTTACTAGAACGTACAAATAGGAATTTTATTACCAAAAAATAATGTGGGATCATCGCTGATAATTTCGAGTACTCGAAATAAAACGGGGTTTTTCGGTGTCATTTTTATTTTTTTATTGTAAAAAACTCTGATCTATTTTTAAAATTCTATTCGGTTATTGTGCTTCTTCTTGATTGTACTCACACGTCAATATTTTTTTTGTCATAGTTTTTAGTGTCTTAACTTCAGTGAGCGGCGTCGAAAATGTTCTTTTTTCGTTTTCTGGCTTTAGGCGCCCTCTTAAACTATTCTAAAAGTTATGCAGCCGTTAATAGTAGTAAAAAAACCTTTTACTAAGCAAAAGCCTTACTAAGGAAAGTTGTCATGGGAGTTAGGTAGCTGATATTATGATAATTTAAGCAACAAAAGAATTTGAGTTTGAGCCTGTGTTTGAATTATATAATTAGGCGTTTTCATAATGATAATTATGATTGACAGATCGGTGAAGAAATGTTATAATGTTGACATTAACAAACGTTAACCCTACCTGCGGCGCAATTGAGACTATTTAAGACAGATTTTTGCATTTGATCTCATTATAATACACACTTATGACACAGAGAATAAATCCATAAAAAGCATGAAACCAAAAAATGCAAGCATTGACGTTGTGTGTGCTTAACCACTAACCACACAGAAGAGAAACATAATTATCGAATTAAAAGCCAAAGAAAATGTCTATATAAGTACTCTACGTAACTTTGTATCCGTGTGACGTTACTGAATATCCGATTTGTCGGCTTATTCGATTGTTTATTCGAATCGTGATTGGCATGACGATTGATGAATAATAGACGCAACGGCGTTGGCCATTGTATTGACTTTGTAATTAGGGCTGCCCATGCTAGTGGTCGAAACAAGGTGGAATATTCTAGAAAAAAATAAATACACATGTATGATGTATATGTCACCGTAAATTAGTAAAAACCGTCAGATTATAATCTAACGTCAGATCCAATGGACATGGGATATGGGTATGGTACCAAAAACTTAAAAGTGAATCTGTCATTTTAAATGACACTTAAAGATACTGATACGACTAAGAAATAACAAATTAAGCTTTATTTTAAAAATATACCTATGGAAGTTTGGTAGCCAATGCTCTCTACTATCCACCAAGGCCACTGATGGCAACCCTACAAAGGTCCCTATGATGTACTCGCAGATACGTGGCAGAACGAGCGGCGCGTGCGCAGGGCATCGCAGTTTCCGGTATACTTGACCCGATTCCACGTATCTGTTCAAACACGACATCTATCGTAACAATAACACTGGCTAGGAAAATATTGGAAGAGATAATTAGGTGTTAATTAACTTAGAGCAAATACGGAGAACTGTACCTGAATTGAATGTGTTAATTAATACAGTTTGTCACCGAGGCTAGGTTCGAAATATTACGGGGAATGAAGGCAGAATTAGTCATACTTTACCGCTATCTAGTCAGTTGTTAAGGGATGATGTGGTATTATTATTATTATGAAGGCAATAAAAAGATTTTTATATTTATAATCTTGCTCTTCCGCCATTTCGCCTTTTGATGAGGACGATGTGATGTGGTATTTGATAAAGCGCGTTCACCTGAAAGGAAATCTTAAATTTAAAATATCAAGTTTGTACACATCAAGGATAAAAAAAACACTTACAACGCATTCGATTAAGACCGAATCTGATAAGATAAGACTGAAGGATGTATTAAAATAGTAGAAGTAAAATTAAAGAAATTTAACCGAATTGTATTTATGTACTTACTATCAAATAGGTATTAACATCAGCTCACATAGCTTTGCTTAGTTTGAGGGTAGTTGGTGTTGTGTGAAGAATGTTCACCAATATTTGTTTATTTATATCTGCTCAGTTGTTGTAAAAACATAATTACAAACATAGCATGACTATTTACGTCCAACGCAGTAACGTAGTGTGTACATTAAATAAAGTACATCAAAACAAACCATTACAATATAAATGAGAACCATTCACACGGGAAAGACAATCGAAGGTCGGACCGACGATAATCGGAGAGCATAACAGTCGCAACTATTCGGTTGATAAATAGTCTGGTCTCGCGGTGGCTGCTCTTGCGCAAGAAACCAAACAGACTTCACAAACGCCGCTGCGCGTGCGCGTTCGTAACGTGAATCGCGAAATTCAATCACGTAGCTAATTTCGCACGCGAATCCGCGCGATATCTCACGTATTCCCGGTGAAAATCTTAGAAATTACCGATGAAATTTTAACAGGAAGCAGCTACTGGGTGTCCTGGTGTTCAAATATTTTATAATATTTATGAGTACTAGCTCATTTGGTACCTATTTTTTCGAAATTTCAACTTAATTTCCAACGGACAATAATTTTCAGTCTTGAGGATCATCATTAACGTCGATCGTCCAAATTCATGGGAGTTTGTATAAATGATATAGCTATTTAGTTCTTTAACCAGTATTCCCAATATCATGTGTGAATAGAATAATTTCGAGACCGACTTATAAGCAACCTAGATCATAATTTAATTAGAAAATAATATTGATTGATTCAGAGGATTTCATAGTATTCAGATTCAAAAGCTTTACAATATAGTGACCATCAAACCTACCTTATGTACCTAGTCGAATTTAAACGGTCTTCTTCTGTTGAAATGCGTTTCCTTTGCCAGCATTCCCTGGCACGGTGTCTCTCTTCGCGATCTTTTTCTTTGACCTACTTTCGATATTTATTGATGTGCAGTGTGATGGATTGAACTCTTATTAGGGTTCCGTAAAACGTAAAAACGGAACCCTTATAGATTCGTCATGTCTGTCTGTCTGTCTGTCTGTCTGTCTGTCTGTCTGTCCGTCCGTATGTCACAGCCACTTTTTGCCGAAACTATGAGAACTACACTGTTGAAACTTAGTAAGTAGATGTATTCTGTGAACCGCATTAAGATTTGAACAAAAAAATTAAAAAAAAAGAAAAATTAGGGTTGCCCCCCATACTGAGAACTGAAACTTAAAAATTTTTTTTTCATCAAACCTACACGTGTGAGGTGTCTATCGATAGGTCTTTAAAAATAATGTTGAGGTTTCTAAAATCATTTTCGTCTACACTGAATGATTTCCGCGAGAGACACTTCCAAAGTGGTAAAATGTGTCCCCCCCCCCCCTCTAACTTCTAAAGTAAGAAAATGAAAAATCTAAAAAAAATATATGATGTACATTACCATATAAACTACCAACGAAAATTAGTTTGAGCTCGATCTGATTAGTAGTTTTTTTTTTAGTACGTCATAAATACACCATTTTTGAAACTTCGATCAAAGTTACAACAAGCTACAAGAACTATGTGTACTATGTATATTATGTTACTTGCTGCAACGGAACCCTTCATGGGCGAGTCCAACTCGCACTTGGCCACTTTATATTAATCTTATTTAGTTTGGACGTCTGGTGATTTCAAGGTTAAAATTTGCTGTTGAGCCAAGGAGTGGCACTAATGATAGCTGTTAAATGTGGGTCATTGATATCTGCCCTGCATTGGGTAGATAGAAACTATTTAATGTAACAAAAACACAAATATTAGATACAGTAAAATACTTATGGTTATTTATTACAAGAACAGACTTGTTCGAAATGGATTTACTCTCGATTTGGTTGCACCCAAATTGTATCCATTGGGATGTAACCATCCGAGTACCATATTCCATGGCTTGATAGTGGGCAAACTGATCCGTTCTTATTTTCAAAACGTCAACTATAAATCGGTATGGTTTTTGTCGAGTTTTGAGATGTTACAAAAGAATAAAAGGATCGGTGGTATTAGACCATGAAGATTAAAGGTACACTCTCTTGTCTTGTATTTGATTTGGGGCTTACTGCAACGTAGTCTATGCACATAAATTACCTCTATAAAGCAACTCCTGTGAACCTTACTATACTACAGTATAGTAATAGATAGAATATAGTGTCTATTATTTTTTGTATTGTCACTGCTCAATCTCCTTCATGGTTGCGTACTTGGGGCTTTATAATTAGGAGCTAGTGACATTTCTGTCAATTACGTGTTCATATATCTCATGTTTGAACCACACCTACTTCTTATTATACATCAAATGGGCAGCAATCAGGCTCCGGGTTATAAAAAGTTGCTTTTGGGTGGCAACCCTATATAAATAGCAATAACAGTCCTAGTCATCTGTCATTCACCTCTCGATATCAATTGACTGTGTGCAAAAACCGTACAAACACACAGCTGTCAGTTTTTTACCATAACTGGAGCGAGCGGCTTGAATCAATCAGAGGTTGAACGTGTAACAATGACGTGTCAGGTAAAACTGCGCGGGAAATAGCTAAAGCTATAAATAAATAGATAGGGTTTTGCTTTTCGGTTGTATAGGTGTTCCGTGTAGGGTGTAATACACCCTAAGGGGTTGGTTTCTAGGCATAATAACGGAACAGCTTCAATAGAGCCAACTCTAAGAGACATTGTAGACTCAATTAAATTTAAAACGACGACATTTTGTGGTGTCGCCACCACAAAATGTCGTGATTTGAAATCCATCATGGATTTGAAATGTATCATAGCCTGTATATATGTAGTATTCTACTAATTAACCATTTTCATTTGTTATATTGAGGTTATATTAATATGGGTATATTGAGGGAGTTGCTTAAAAATATATAATCCGCAATTTTGAAGCGGTGGCTACAATACTTGTAGCCACCGCTACAAAATTGGTCGGAGACCTATTTTTATCAAAGATAGCATAAAACACTCCAGGCAAATTCACTTTAAAAAAACAAAAATATAATTTTTGTTAAAAATAAGGAATATAATTTTATAATTTATATAAATAACGAACGGAAAATATAATCCGTTCGGGAGCTACGATGCCACACACACAAATAATCCTACACGGCAAATTTATAAATAACACTGTCGTTTTATGTCGGGGGTTAAAAATGGCTACGTTCCTTATTTATTATGCAAACAAAGATCCAACTTACATGGATTTATGTTATCTCTTATCAAGCAACACGTAATCACCCGTGTTGACACGGATCGAATCATGTAACTCGACCAATTGGCCTTAGGGACCATAAACAATACAGTCTTCCTCGTAGTACTTGTACGAACCAGCAGAACATAACAGCGATGTGTGGTATAAATCTAGCATGTGGCCTAAACATTGCCGCGCTCGCTTTGTGTGTGGTCTGTGATTCCGATAGATACGACTATCCGATGGATTAGATTACTTGATTTTTATACAATTTGGTTGACAGTAGAGGCAGGCCACTTGAGGCCAACTGACCTAGGTCCATTTATTAGTATAGAGCGACGACACAAGCAGGATACATATCCTGCTTGTGTCGTCGCTAGGCACATGCCTGATGGTAAGCAGCATGCCTAACCTTATAGGCACAGTACGGCATGGATGAGTCTATATCTTTATCATTATTTAACACTACACTGCGCTCGTCATCCATAGATATGAGATGTTTTATCTCTATCCCCTGTAACCTGTAATGTCACTGGAAACATTTCCCTTCAAACTGGATCACAGTGATCTTTACACATCATCATTGATCATTATTGATTACTGCTTGGTGGTAGAATAGCTGGGAAAAGTGTGGTACTTCGCCACTTTTTTGCGGACTCTCCAAAGAGTCCAAACCACTACAAAAAAAAATTGGCAGTCATAGGAACTGCCGATAGAAGTGAAAACTTATAACTCAGAATTTGATAGATTACCTTGGAAACTACACGGGTGTAAACGGAGGGCCTGGCCCCGCCATCTTGGCATGGCCATCTAGAAATGCGTCAGCATTTCCCATTGGCTGATGCGTTTCTAGATGGCCAATAGCCATGGTCCCGAGTTTACTCGAAGCTTTCTTATCATACCCGAGCGTGACGAATGAATTCAATTCACAGCCCACGAAAAATCTGTCTAGGCGCGCCTAAAGAAGTTTTCACTTCAAAAAATGTTTTAAGCTAAATTCTGTATCTTTTTTCAAGTGACTTAAAGGCAAAAACGTTTCAAACCACGTCTACTCCTTACAAGCATAGTGGTTTTGTAAGTTATGACATGTTTCCATGCCCGTGCCTACTCTATATAAGGGTATTTATGTTTGAACGGTAGGTCGGCCATTCAGTTATCGTATTACACGCTGCTCGCTTTGTTACCATTGATTTATTGTCTTTGGGCGCTAGGTAATTTAATTTTATTACAATATCAACCGGTGTTTGTTGACGGAGCCGTTTTAAAATATAACTATACTATTTTAATAAACGGTTGAAATTACCTTAACCTACATACTTTGTTTGATACTAGTGTGATGTGTCTAGTTAATGTCACTAATGAGGGTAGTATAGTAGTTATTCATACATAATGTAATGACGAATTGTACATTATACATTATAGAACATTTACATTATAGTTACATTATATAATGTAATAAAAACTTTACGGTGTAGAGTATGAATCTGATGTTATGATGATGATAGCCTGCGAGGGTGTGTAGTTCAGATACATGGGAATGATATTTAGCATCACTTTGATTGCAACTCAATTTTTGAAGTGAAAACTTCTTTTGGCGCGCCTAGACAGATTTTTCGTGGGCTGTGAATTTAATTCTAGCGTCACGCTCGGGTATGATAAGAAATTTTCGTGTGAACTCGGGATGCTAGAGCGAGAACAAAAAATATGGTGAACAAGTGCGCCAGAGTGAGAAAGATAATATAGTCAACCTGCTCTTCGCTGTTATGTCCCTATGTTTAGTAGGTATATTCATGTTTTTTCATCGCGACATTAACTTCTAGGTACTTACCACATTAATTGAACCTGTCCCGAAATATATAAATAGTAAAGTATTTCTTATTTTAGTTTTCACTTCTGCCGTGCGGTCTTAAGCGCACACATTCTTTTTTATTTAATTTTTCTTATTTTCGTAACTTATACAATCGTTCCCTCGCATTTCGTTCTATCTACCTCTAGATGGCAATTTCAAGATTAAAGATACCCCTTTTTAAAAGAAAACTTAATTAAATGTATATTAATTTAATATTTTAGACCTAGGATATAAAGTATGTCATTTACTAGCTCTGGTGTCCCTGTATAGGTACAGACATCGCTCAAGTTTGACATATTCAAATCGCGGATCAGTCTACCATTTCCCGTTGCGATTTTTTGCCCTGAACTTGTCACGGATCTTCGTTTCAATGTTCCTGTCAATCTGGCGTGTCTGTCTGTCTGTTATGTGGCGATTGCTCTAGATCGGCCTGTCGTGGTTTTTTGTTTTGAGGAGTTGAGTAAAATGCAGTGTCATGTTTTGATTGTAGACTACTTGCGGGTTTATGCGAAGTGAGGGTGTAAGATACATCTTTATGTAGAGTTTTACGGTAAATATCGTGAAGAGATTGGTAGCAGGGCGATGTGATCGGGCCGGGACCATTTGTAGTTCAACGTTCGAGATGTTTGCCGTCAGCTTTGTCACTGAAAGCGATCTCTTCCAAACAGTCTGTGAAACCAGGTAGAAATAGCAATTAAAAAGCGGGGCAAAGGCAAGGAAGTAAGACATATCTTACAATGATGGCGACGCCAAGTGATTCCTAAAAAAAACTATATTGTTGTGAAACTTTCGCGATTTTAACACATAATTTAAACACTTTAAAGGACTTAATCACGATAAAAACTGTAATTTAATTACCTCGACGTTTCGGCAGCATTACAACCGCCGTGCTCACGAGAAGACTACAAATTTGATAGTTTTCATCGTGATTTAAGTCCTGTAAAGTGTTATTTACATTAAACCATGTTATAGTCGAACACATATACAACTAACATCTTATAGAAAACTTCAATAATTATGACTATTATTAGTTCCATCCAAAGAGTTTACATATACTACGTATAGAGTTAGAACAAATTATTTAATGATAATGATGTCATTTAATTACTCATGTGGTGTATACATAGTTAGGTACATAGTTTAGGTCAAAACTGTAAATTGATAGATGTTATTTAAGTTTATTATTAACTGTGTGCTGTTTTGTATACCTAAATAAATAAATAAATAAATAAATAAACGCTTTACACCGAAAGCACGGGTCTGATCGCTCTTGTGGAAGTGTCATACTTTTGTCGCGGCACATCACCATGTCGCCATAGCGTCTAGTAGTGGTGGGAATCGTGGTAGATTCCGCCTGGGGAAATACCACACCTCTGCCAGTTATTCTACCGCCAAGCAGTATTAATGTGTTAGCGTTACTATGTTCCGGTTTGAAGGGCAATGCTTCCAGAGAAATTACTGGACTTAGAGATCTTAGATCTCTGGGTGACGAGCGCAGTGCAGTGCTAGCTAATGATTTGGACTCTTCATGTTCCAATAGCTGTGTGTCACTCTGCTGTTATGTGGCAGGTATGTTGCTTACCATCAGGCACATGACCTGCTCGTCTCGTCACTCTTTAATTTAAAAAAAAGCTAACATACACAATCTTCTTACCATTGGTACAAAGGAACCGTGCGGAAAACCTGATCTATTTACTTATTTTATATCTAAGGTTCCGTCTTTCCAACTTTACAATTAGCGTATAATATTATCATGACGAGCGAGCTTCATTGTTCTAGTAGCTCCGCATGCGTTATCGCGATGCGCTCGCGCATTAACGCCGTGTTCCGGTTCACTGCCCAGCTGTGGGATCGGGAACGGGTCACCGATAACGCTAATGTTTTGCATTTAGGTTAGGAAATGGCGAAATAGAAGTTCTTGTTTTCACTCATATCGTTGTTTAGATTTTTCACGATGAATTACAACACTCGTACTTATTATAACGTACACTTGGTTTTTTTTTTTTGTGGTTATATATATAGTTGATGCTCAATTCACCATATTTGTAACTGCGAAAACTGAATAACCCTTAATTAAAAATACTAAATTGCATATTTGCATTTCTATGCAATATTGTAGATTTTTTTGTGAATTCAGATTGGCGCCTGTAAATAAACGTCTTTGTTGTTTTCTCATAAATTAATAAACTCAAGATTTTGCAACTACAAAGTTTTAAATTGACGCTCAACAATCAATTAAAGAGGATGAAGCAACTCAAAGGAAAATGAGATAAGCCAAAACATATTTTGATTAATCTCTTTCTTACTCAGTTAATGGTTTCTTAAGCCATTCATACTGAAGAATGAATATTAAAAACACCATGAAAAGAGTATACAGAAGATCGACATAAGTAGGTAATTAGCTAATTAGATAAATATTTCTGTAAAATGTATTTAGTCTACGGACACGGAACTAACCTGAGTGCTTAATGAGTAAAAGACTTAAATCACTGAAATACCTCAAAGATTTGATTCTCAATTAATTTCCTTATACATTATACATAACTAGCATCACTAATGAAGATTACCCACTAAATATAATAATTAATTCATTAATGGCTATCGATTAACATCAAATTAATAAAAAAACTTTGACATTTCCAAATCGATTTCACATCCCATTATCGATTTGAGTGTGATATTTTGCGCGAATGTCAAACCTTGCGCTTTTAGCTGACATTCGACTCGTGATAAACAACCGATTCACAGGACACAAACCGAATAATCGATTAAAGTTGTGCCAAGTTTTGTGACCGGTTCAGGGGAATAACACTATTCAATGTTGAACCTGTATGTGTCACTTATGTAACGATTTAAAAATGTAGTCTATTTGAGACCATTGTAGGTTTCTGGTCTGTAATGCCTCTTAAAATAATACAATAATTATATAAAACTTCATGTAAGTATATTTTTTTCAGATTCTGTAATATCTATAGTTTCTATTATAGAATTAATTTGAAACTGAAAGAAAAATAGGTATATTTATTACATTAAGGTTTTGCCCTCTAAGCATTCACGAACGACGAATAATTATCTTTAAATAAAAATTGACAAAGAGTATGTATCTAAAATTATCTAGATCAACAAACATTGGGCAAATTGCGTCTAAAAGGAAATTTATTTTATTGAAATAAACTTAGAAGATAATACTTAGATTTTTTGCGAAAAGGTGTATTGTTAGTTTTAGCGAAATCTTGTATTCGTGTTGGCATACGAAACGCTGCTATAAAGTTTGGATTGCAATGTAGGTACTGCACTAAGAGACTAAGACATAAGCGAAAGTTCTAGTACTGATATTTGCAATATTATGAAAGGATCCTTTGTTCAGAGGTTTCGTAGATTGAAGTGAAGCCCCAGGCTTAGCGGAATAGTGGACTTACACAATACACAGCCTGAGTTTAGTTTCAGACGCATTTGGCGGCCTTTTCCATGGGAATTGTGCTTATACGCAACTTCTATCCTGGAGATTTCTTCCAAGGACATATGAACTAATTATCGTCATTATTGCTTGTCTTATTAAGGGAAAACATATGAAGATTGAAGCCTTCGGAGTAGGAGACGTAATATACACGGGTACAGTTAATTAGGTACAATTACTTGCCATTTAGGTTGGCTGGTTATCAAGCTACTAGGTTGAAGTAATCCTAGAAACGGGGCATCCTAGTCCATTTGGATGCCCAGTAGCAATTCCCATCAGTAATTTACTACGTAAGTTGCATCATTAAATTATTATCAATTGTTATATTCCTAGTATCTACGTATATATTACCGTACCGAAGAAATGAAAAATCTAAAGAATTATTCGATGATGTTATAACTTTATAATATCTTTAAAAACACACCAGCTCTTTACTGCATCTAAAAACTATCGTGATACTTTATTTCCAACACTCCAACACTATCAATTAACATACAGCACAATACATCTATGTAGATTAATCCATATTTATATAATATACGTTATTGATTAGTATTGAGCTTCAAACTGTACAAGGCAACTCGTGGTTTAAATGGGGAAATTCGAGCACCTATTATACGCTGTTATAATGAAAAGTTACACACAGATAAGATCTAAGTTTAAAAATATTAATGTTCAATTTGAAATTTTGTAAATTTTGAAAGTACCAAGTATAAACAAAATGTTTACCCGAAAATGGTCCTTGATACTATCGACTTAATTTATATTTTTCTGTTCATGTATAGTTATTCCGTATTAGAATAATTGATTCTAATTCCAAACTGTGTGGCCCGATGTATGAGGTAAGTTCACGCGCGCTATCTGACATTATACTCCTTTGTTGCAGGTAAATATCATGCGATGCGGATTTCTGCGAACGCCGCTGATCCCTGCTCCACGACGAGGGTTCAGTATGATAGATTGCAGTCTACGGTTGAGACTGAAGTGATCTTTACGGAACTGTTTCGTTTGGACCTTATTCGCCACTGAACATCATAATAACACAAGGGTTATGTTCGTGTGAACGCTTTATAGCTATTACAAAATTAAGTGACAAGAGGATATGTGTTGATATTCTGCAGGTAGATTCAATAGGTTCTTGTACTGCGCTCTTCACCCAGAGATACAAGATGATTTGTTCCTTTGGCCTCTAATTTCTCTAGAAACCTTCTCTTCAACATGAAACTAAGCCATGTCTTCACGTTACTACTTGACGGTAGAATAAACTGCAAAGGTGTGGTACTACTACAGGCGAAATCTGTAAAGACTACAAACCCACCTTTATAATGAAAACCGTAAAGTAAAAGTGTGGACCGTAAGTCCCAAATAGCCCTTTTTCACCGACTTGGCTTTACATATATCTTTAGATATACGTAATAGCAGTACAGCCGTTGACAGGCATAGTTTAGCGATACGATGACAATTATGTATTTGCCATTGTTGCATTCAGTACGACAATTCTCTCGCTAATTAAACCCCACCTAAATACCGAGTAATTTATCACTCCGATGCCGAAATTACCTTGTAAATAATTAGCGAACGTTTAGAATGGCTTAAACTAAAACTTGGGTCACGTTTTGTACCTTAGAATTAACGAAGAAATCATATGCATTTGCGAATGGCCTAACGAGGCAGCCTGGCCCCGTTTGAAATAGAAAATACATAATTATCGGCTGGCAATGCATGCAGGCAACGAGTAAGTCACCTAGATAGATACCCTGCAGGCGCCCGCAGTTGGGAACTTATGATTGACCGCTTTATCAATGCGGACAGATAATGTCAAAGTTTTGGTAAACGCACTCATACATACATCATACTAGGGGCTTACTGCTAAACACGTACTATCGTAGACTAGCCCCAAATTAAGCAAAGCTTGTGCTATATGAACCTACTACACATAGCATAAGCAGCCCAATTTATGTTCCCACTGCTGGAACTCTGCTGGGTCTTCTCTCACGAAGACAGAGTCAAAGCCACATCACAATGCCCCAGTGTGGCTTGGCGGATGATGCATGATCTACGTGTATATGTAGTATATGCATAGATGCAATTATAAATACATACATACAGAACAGGTATTCTGATTCTACACCATAAAATTTGTCCTGGGCGGGAATCGAACCCACATATGGCTCTTGTGATAGGCTTACCACGAACTGAGCCATTATGAATTTGACGTTACAATTGGCACGCAGGAGTATTAGTAAACTGTAGACAGCTAAGAATCGAAGATGTCGCAAAACAGTATAGTAGCACGTTTTGGATTATGATCTGAAACTCTTGAAAGTATATTTTGGAGGATTACTTTCTTCATTAAGTACGATAAAAGGCGATAATCGCTATGCAAAAAAATACACATTTCCGTGTCTATAGACCTGCTAATTCTCACATGGTTTGAATGAACATTAATAAATACTAAGATGCTTTTGTTCATACTTCGAGTTATCAGAATAGTTTAACAACCTCTGGCCAGGCGGCTAGCGCTTCGGGCCAACAATCAGTTCCTGATGGAAACTGTTATTGGACCCTAATGAAGCTTTGAAACTGCTTCGTGTGAAACCATATCTTATACTGCTTTCTACGAGAACAGTACCGCTCAATCACTGTATTATACTGAAAGTTTTGCAGGCAATAATAATCCATCTGAGGCCATATGTCTATTAGTTTAAACATTAAACCCTGTCAATGAAGAAGGTCCCTTTACAAGAATTATACATTAATACGAAGGATGAATAGGATTATGATTATCATATTACTAACAGCCCCCCGCGGTTTCACCCGCGTAGTCCGTTTCCTGTTATTTTTTCGGGATACGAAGTGTGGCTGTGAAGCCTATGTGTTCGTCCAGACTATAATCTAACTGTGTTCCAAATTTCAACCCGATCCGTTCAGACGTTACGACGTGATTGAGCAACAAACATTCAAATATTGACCATTTAAAATATTAGTAGGATTAGTATTCGTATAGCCTTAACTATCTTCATGTATTCTAATTCTCTTCCATGGTACAAGCTTCGCTTAGTTTGGGATCAGATGGTGTTGTGTGTGAAATGTCCACCCATATTTATTTATTATTTATTTATTCATGTGAAAGAAGGCCCCGAGTCTCAGTTCTGGGCTTCTGGGAACATAATTTGGGAGCTGCTTATGCTTATATTTTAGTTATTAGAGTTATACGAAATTTTTAAAGCCGTAATCCAGATATTTACTCAAGCCTTGCACGAGCCTAAAATCTGCCTCAATTTGAGTACGTTCAAATCGCTATAAAATAGGTACATATTATTCGACATTTGTGATGACAAACTCAATGAGGAAAAAAAACCTAAGTCAAAGCCCAAGTCGGGTTTGATAATACGACGGCTTTGCGTACCAATCTCATTTTGAGGTGTATCAACACCCCGTAATATGCGCCCGTCAAGTAATTCCTGCCCGCGGCTTCTCTCGCTTTTACAAGTTCCTACAATTACCCGGGGACCGGACCAGTGCCGGATCGGAAGTCGAGAATGGGGGGTTATTGTGTAAGTCGATTATTTTTCCGGCAGACTCATTTGACTCTCGATCGGTTCCCGCTCTAGGCTAGTTTACTTTCTAGAACCCGTCTAGTTAAGCGCTAGGTATATGTGATAGAGGTCTATTTATTCTGGTGCTTTTTTAATTCGTTTTATTTTGTTAATAAATGCAATTGTTTTTTTTTATAGGATTCTGTTAGTAGTAGTGGTAGGACTCTTTGCAGAGTTCACCTGTGGAAGTACCCATACCTTTGCCAGTTATTCCACCGCCAAGCATGAATGTACAAAGATGGCCGTGTTTCGGCTTGAAGGGCAATGTTTCCAGATAAATTACGGGGCATAGAGATAAATCGTCTTATTTCTCTGATTAACAATACCGGGTGAAGAGATAAATGATTTTACATATGTCTGTGGGTGGTTAATGAGCGCAGATCAGTCCTAGATTGTGATTTGGACTCTTTTCATGATTGAATAGCTGGGTGGCATTGTGCTGTTATGGATAGCCCTGTTGCTTACCAATGTCCTCTTCCTCCCATCACTGTTAAAATCATTTTCCTGGACTTTATTGTATTGAAAGGGTATCCAAGAATTGAATTAGGTACGCAATATTATATGTATGTTATTATTTACTAAACCATTAAAACAATAATTAAATTATACATAATATTATTATTATAAATAATAATAGTCTCCCACAACAAAGCATTCACGCCGTCAACTTCAATAGCACGCGCCAAGCTGTTTATTATTTTTGAATCTATTGTTGCAAAAAATGCATAAACATAGGCAACAGGTATAGAATACAGTACTGAAACATGCCTAGCTGTATAAGTAAACTAAAAAGTATAAAAAACCGTTTACAAATTTCGCACTAGTTGAAGTATTTTTGGTACAAAAAAAATAGTTTAGTTCGCCTTAATTGATCGAACACTTCATGTAGTCTTTTGTAACTTGTAGAAGTATCCGTAAAATTGTAAAACCCGTGAAAAAAAATTAGTGAATTTAATAATTTGTCTTATGCAACGCATTCCACATTCCGCCTAGACGTTCTTACCACAAAAGTACAGTCAAACCTCTTCGTGTGAGTCTTTAAATCGTCAACTATGAAACGATGTCACTTTTTCGAGCTACGTGCAGTCCGATAGAAAAAAATTGGCAGTCACAGGGACTGCCGATAGAAGTGAAAACTCATAACTCAGAATTTGATAGCTTACTTTGGAAACTACGCGGATGTAACCGGAAGGTGTGGCCATGACCATGGCCACCTAGAAATGCTGACGCATATCTATATGGCCAATGGTCCCGAGTTCACCCGAAGATTTCTATAATTTACAAACGTGAAGCTTGAGCTCAATTCACAGCCCGCGAAAAATCAGTCTGTGGCGCGCCAAAAGAAGTTTTCACATCAAAAAAGGCCAGCACCTCTACCGCCTAACTAAATCGGCTATCGCTTTGCTAATCCTGTCTCTATCATTTCAAGCGAATAGAAAAGAGAGAGAAACATCAAAGCGATTACATTTTTCGTTCGGCTGTAGACCCCCAGGAAGGCCGAGAGAAAAAAGTTTCGCCCCGCGCCTTGCCCCGTCACTGAACGACCGGTGGTCAAACAAGCAGCTAGCGAACAACGAGTACCTGCCATCCTACGGATGCATGTAAATACGCTCTGAATAATAATTAGATCCTTGGGAACGGTACAAAGAACCGGGTTTAGGAAATTTCCCTTACTAGTGCATGAGGAAACTCGGGAGGCCGTATGGTTATCGGGGTACCTACGACGCGCGCTCGGTAAACTAATTGAAATGAAGTTAATTTACCCATATTATGTATTGATCATGGAGTGAGAATGTTAACAGATCAAGTAAATTGAAATATTCAGAGCCATTTATGTGATTCCATGTGACCATCACATGGAATTAGTTGTTGTATCTGAAGTTATAATTCTTTTTGGTGCGTTAGGGAAAAATGATGCGAGTAAAATTTTACGATTCGTGCATACGTGCTCTTACCGGCACGAAAAACCGAAACCCTGATGTTACCTAGTCAATATTGTAACTAACTTCAGATTAATAAATAATTCTTGCGGTAAAGGTATTATCTATTCTATGTTTGAAATTAGACTTCTTAGCACTAATAGACTACAGGCCCGTGAACAAAATTTACGGGTCAAATGAACCACCAGGAGACCTATTTAGGATGATAGAAGGGTATAAAGTAATAAGATTCAGCACTATGCCGTCACTTTTAAGCTGTCCAACTGATTACAGTCGCAGAGGGGGGGTTGCAATCCTCGATTATTTCTCCTTGTCGCATTATTTTTGTACGGCGTTGCGGAAGAATAGATTAAAAGAGGAATTGAAACTATAAAAATTATAACTATAACTTTTTAATTATTAGTTTGGCGGAAAAATTTACAGAGTACGAGTAATTTACAGAGAAAATTTGGTAATTTGATTAAGTACGGTATTGGTTCCATACAGTTTCAATACCTCTTCTAATCCATTATTTCCCAATGCCGTACAAAAATCATGCGACAAGGAGAAATGGTAGAGGGTTGCAACCCAATCACACTCAGTTGAACAGCTTACAAGTGACGGCATAGTGCTGAATCTTAATACTTTACACTCTTCTATCATTCTGCATAAGTCTCCTGGTGGTTCATTTGACCCGTAAATTTTGTTCACGGGCCTGTAGTCTATAAGTGAAAGAGAAAAAGTGAACTTCTTGGCTTCTTGCGTGTGTACATAAGTACAGACAGACACTTTTTTTATCGATAATATTATATGGTACAGTTTAGATGTCTTCTAGGTAAGCACGCTCTATCGTAAACTGCATCAATAGTCGCTAGAGATGTAGAGATGTGGGCCAAGTCAAGGTTAAGCAGTAATGTGCAAACATTACTGTGTTCTGGTTTGAAGGGCAATGTTTCAAGCGAAATTACCGGGCAAAGAGATAAATCATTTTACATAGAAGACTAGGTGACGAGCGCAGAATATGCCAGAAAGTGATTTAAACTCTTCATATTCGAATCTTCTCTTCACACCTGCGTGACACTGTGCTGTTATAGACTTACCATCTGACACATGTCTTACTCGTCCCATCACTTCACATTATTCAACAAAAGTTAATCATGCTTTATGATTAAAATTTGTATGTATCCAAAGCAAAAAAATACAGATTTTAAATAGTCTATTGTAAATTCTATACATCGGCTCACTTGTATTATTTATACATTTAATAGACTTACGCAGTTACTTAGTACAGTTATGAAAATGTCCACGAATTCCTGTTCAGAAAGTGATACACCCGTTCCGAACAGACGCATAGAAAGTGAAAATCCTCTAATTACAATAGATTAAGTCGGCGAAGCACGATAAAATTGCATTCATTGACATTATGGATTCCGATGTTTACCTTTCGAAACACTTTTATTTTCATTCCTGCCATACTGTGGCGTATAATAATAAAATCCACTTGGCGTTATTAGGATTGTATGTTGTTGTTGCATATTTATGGCTCAATGTCGTAGAGGGACTGTGTTTCTTTATTTTGTTGATTTTATAGAATAACTAGCGGCCCGTTGCGTCTTCGCTCTGATATTGTCATAGAAAAACTATTAATCGAAATAAAAAATCCTATCCTGTTTCAAGTTGGACCAAATTACACATAAACGCCAACCAACTGTTCTCAACCAACTCAGAGCCTGCTCTCACAAGGAGAGAATCACCGAACTAGTGGCTGGATGGCACGTGTATTAGAATATGTCTTTCTGCTGGTTTCCTCACGAGGTTTTCCTTCACCGTTAAAACCAGTAGTGATGAGATACTAGTACATCTATCATCACTACTGGTCTACATCCAATTCTGCACACCAGTTTGTCAAGCTTAATTTTGCTCAATCACCATAAACACCAATACAATTGGTGGTTAATCAGGAAATCCAAATCTATTTCGATTAAATATTTGATTGAGAGTTTTCCGGAATAAATGCAGGTTAGACTGAATCTTCGTATCAGTCTAAAAATCAAGTTACCATATTCATAACCAAGCTACTATAGTGTACAGTTTCCAAAATCCACGCAATCATGAAGTCTGGAATGTTGACTACCGCAATCAGCCCAAGCCTTAAAACTGAAACAAGTGACTCTAAAATACTCCCATATGACAGCGTCTTATATATACCTATCCTGTTGTCGTTGCTTGTAAAAGAAACGTCCCGAGGATGGTGTCGTGCGTCGCCGCATCGTCGCCGGATCTCATCTGAACGGTATCCGTGCGTGCGCGCCGATTATGCAACCGCGGGCGACGTCCTTGGCGGCGCGGGCGCGCGGGGCCGAAGGCCGAGCGGCCGCCGCGCCGGTCCGACGACCCGCGGCGCTTCGCCCTGTAGGGAGAACGCAGTCGGGAAGGTACGCACAGATCTGAGTTAGATACTCTTGCGAAGACCAGAAAGAAGACAAGTAAAGATCATCCTAGATTTTAGATAATTACATGCCATTGTTGCACCATGAATGTATTGTTATGTGATTGACAGATACAATACAATACAAAAACACTAATAAGTCTGCGGATATCAAATAATTATCAAAACTAGTATATTAGCCTTACAAACCGCCTAAAAGTCGCCAGGTGCTAGATCGTCCCCGTTGGGGCCCTATAGCAACCCCTTGTGGGATGACAGATTGTTCCTTGATGTTCTTCTATCGGCGGCAACTCAAGCCGAGGTCGTGCCGTCGGTACCGTTGCGATAGTCGTCGTACGCGATGTATTAGGTACTGGTCGAGTAATGTAGGATTAGGTTAGTAGGGCCCTGCACTTTCTGCGCTTGCCCAACGTTTAGGTATGCAATAAAGGCCACTGAGACTAACTGTCATAGGTTCTTAAAAAAATAATACAAAAACACTTGTCATAAACGGATAAATTACTATACCCCGTATTCGGATAAAGATGTCCATAGATGGAGATAGTTCTGACCGCTAGCGCTTTCTCTGACGCATCCGTCAGTAGACAGTCTTCGACCTTCTGCTCCAATAACTGTTTAATACAATCCCTGATCAATATCAAACTAGCCATATGTCATACATGGCTTTAGCGTCGACGTCGTTTTTTCCTCGTCATCTTGATAAATCCTTATTTTTCTTCATTTTAACACTTAAGACAGCCGATTATAAATTTATAGGGCAGTTAATCGAAACTGACCTTTAAATTACTGATCCTTCATTGTTTTTTTCTAGCAAGCCAAGGTACTGAAGGTAGTATTATTCTGTGACCCCGGGTTTTTATTGCGAACCCGCCTACGGAACCAGCCCGGGCGAGTTATGTGCGCCGATAAAATAGGCGTAGTTACGCTGCTGGTTGGAATTCTCTCGTGCTTTTAGGTGATGGATGCTGCCATAGAATTGTGATGGAAATTGAAATAACTCTGTAATTTTACCCGTTTTTTGTGTCTATTGCTTCGGCGTAAGGAACAAGATCAACACGAGGATAATGTAGCAAGGAGTTAGGAAAGAATGCGCTTGCGCCTAAGCGTTGTTATTGCAATTATTTATTTATTTATTTAAATAAGCCATATACAGACTTCGGGTCCGTGATCTTTGTCATTACAATTCTTTTTTTACATATATCTTGGATTAGGAGAAGAAGAGGAAAACAGGGTGGAGTTGGGAACATTTTAAACCTAATTCTAGTGCTCGTCTGTTGAGCCGATCACTACCGATTTGGGATTCCGCTAGTAATCGACTCAACATCGTCATTTGCCTAAGCCGCCTCCTCCCGGCCCAGAGCCTCCACAACTGCCGCGTTTCTGTCCCTGATGGCCATCTGCAGGTTTAAATCTCAGATGGTCTTCGGTGATGCAGCCAACGCTGGCCGCACGAACCGGTCGTGTCTGTGTGTTGAGAGATAGAAAGAGGTGTGTGTGAGACTATGTGTGTCAGACAGCCATATGTTGCGTCGTAGCTTCCGAACGGATCAACCGATTTTGATTTTGTTCTTTTTTGTTTGAGAGGTGAATTTGTCTGGAGTATTCTTAGCTACATATATTTCATTAAAATCGGTTCCACCGTTTCCAAGTTCTCTTTCGTTAGCTGCGATGGGTATTCACTTTACTTCCAAACTCACGTGTGACCTAATATTTTAAACAATTGGGGTATTTTAAGTTATTAATTTAATGGATGTTTGTAAGTGTGTGTCCGCATTCAGATTGGAAAGACGCGTGCGCTGGCAATAAATAACCTCTGATAGGCGCGATACACTCGGACAAGGAATCCTGTGATACGGGGACACGAAGCTTACGGGCTCTGTGGATCCCTTTCGTGGGTCGGACATGCACACGGGCCTGCGTTTCCTTGATAACACCGTTTCGAACACGGCCTGAGCTCAGGACTGAAATGCCTTAGGCTTTAACTCGGTGCGGGGATGCTTTGATGTTTCATGTGTTTGTTGATTTACATACTGGTTTTGTTTTATTTATTTTTTAAGAGAAAACTTCTTTGTTTATACTTTGAGTACTTTTGATGAAGGAAAATTGAATGTGTTCGCTTCACTGACATGCTAATGTTGAGAAGTGATGTCGGCGTAGCGTCAGAACGGTGGCGCAGCAGCGGAGTTAGATGTGCGCGCTTGACACTTTTTATCCAAAAAGCTACAAACAGACAGATTGCTTGTTAGATAGTGATGTCTGATGTCTCCACGCCACTATGACCATCACGATCAGTTAACGAACATGATGCATGAAACTGCTTCGAAACACCGGGCACTCGCTCCACCATGTAAAAACGGCATTGATGTAAATAATACAATTGAGATGGAACAAGCATTTTGTTCACATTCACTCCGGGAACAGTTCGGGGAAGGTTATTTGAAATATAACAACTACGTTCACTTAAATACGTATACCTACATCCATACATTTCTGCAAACTTTTGCGTTTGTAATATTAGTAGGATTTTGTAACAAACAATAAACGAATTGAATGAAAATAACACTATTAATAACTGAGAAACTTTTATAAGCTTATTTATATATTTTGTAGTGGTAGGACTCTTAGCAGAGTCCGCCTGGGGAAGTACCACACCTTTGCCAAATATTCTGCCGCCAAGCAGTAATGTGCAAACATTACTGTGTTCCGGTTTGAAGGGCAATGATTCCAGAGAAATTACAGGGCTTAGAGACATAATATCTTAGATCTCTGGGTGACGAGCGCAGTGCAGTGCTAGGTGATGATTTGGACTATCATGTTCCAATAGCTGCGTGTTACTGTGCTGTTATGTGGCAGGCATGTTGCTTACCATCAGGCACATGATCTGCTCGTCTCGTCACTCTATGCTATAAAAAAAAAAAAAAAAATTATTACACAACAAGATGCTAATTACCTACGTATTTTTGTAACAATAAATGAATTGAATGAAAATAACAACTTGAAACTAATAAATGAGTCTCTGTTACAAGCTTATTACACAACAAGATACTAATTGTATATGAGAGTCAAACATTTTCATCTCTCTTCACTCGTGGATTTTCCATCTTGTTAAATTTGAACAGGCAAGCCTTTAAAATCACACAAACTTTTTAGCCTTTCAAAACGGTGTAAATAAGTGGGTCTTAAATAACATCGCCAAGGGCTCCTTCGTCAATATTTACTTGTACTCGCATTACAAGATCGTCAACATTACAGTTTTAACAGTTAAAATAAATACATTACTGTAATTTGTTATTCTTGGCACATAACATGGTCTTATAACTTCTTTTTTTGGTATTTAAACAGTTCAGTACCGATTCATGCTGTCGGCACTCCGCACGCAAGTTGACTTATAAGCCTGTTTGACTTTTTTTTTAATTATTTGGCAAAATACATTCTGCTCTTTGTTTACTAATGTTGTGATGTGATGGGAATGATGAAGTGTGAATGCATCTGCTTGGTATCGGCTGTAGTTATTAGCGATAAAGCCGTAATTTTTAGCTCTAGATAGATGTTATTTTTCCTATTGTTTAATAGTACATCTTTATGATATTTTTTCTCGCATGCGTAGTAAAGCGTTTCTGTTTGTCTGTCTGTTGTTATATCTATTAGGAATGTTACAGAAACAAATTGTACTGCCTGTCGCACTTTGAGCTAGCGCAAAAAGAAGACCACACTGCTCTAAATTCATTGCTGTTATTTCAGTAACTAATAGATACCATTTGTATGGAAAGTCGGCACGTTGTTAAAAAAATCAGCTACGATCAAAACGAATATAATTCAGTGTTTTCGCTACGAATAATTTAATTTATTACAACATTTATGAAGATCAAATATTGCAAATTAGAACTTTGAATGAATTATTCAACAGCTTGCCAAAAATAGTTTTCAAACTTACGTAAATAAATACGTTGCACAAGAGTTAGTCGACGGCGAATAAATACATATTATACATTTCCAAAATCGCATGTAATAGAGAGGTGACGAAGCTGTGTGTATGTCTCTGAATCTTTATTTATTTACGTCTGAGTATATGTCTTTCTCTGGCGTCGTAGAGTCTGAAAGATTGGACAAACTCAATAAAATTATTTTGTTTGATAGGTAACGTGATCAAGATAGTTAACTATCATTTTTTATCAGAGTTCGTTATTTTAACATACTTCAAGGCGGACTTATACGTTATACGGTGGAATAAGTGTCAAAAAAGTAATTAAATGTGATTTTACTCAAAGAACATCTAGTATTGTGTAAGTTTAACACAAAATTAGAACAATGTCCCCAAATATCATGCCAAATACCCTTGTGTTACATTGTTGAACCGGTGACAATGCGCCCACATGCACATAATATATAACTTATAATATACAACACGTTATGCTACATGATATAATGTTTGTCTGACGGTATATTGTTGCAATCGCATGTCTTATTATGCGTTTGGTTGCTGTGTCGTGATTTATTAATTCACTTATGAAATAGCAATTGATTTTTCGAACAATGCACCTACTTAATTTAAAATTTAATAGATATAACGTTTATTGTTATAAAAACTAATTACATAAAAGATAATTACCTACGTTAACAGACAGATCCTAAAAGACGTATCTGTGTTTTTTTTTAATTTTACAAAAATACTTTTTCAAATCTTTTAGAAGAAACATTAGTCATTTAAAATGGATTAGTTTTAAACACGCCACCAAAACCTTTTTCCTTAATATTACTCATCAAAATTCCATCAACATGTCAAGTTTCCTGAAATATGGGTCAAGGAAAGTAGCAATTAGTCTGTCCTGCGTCTGACCGGCGTCGAGACCTGTCAGTTGGCCTTCAGACGCGGGCTTCGGCCATTCGCCATCGATCCTGGCGCCCGTTGACGTCATATGGATCAAGTCTGATCTCATCAGAAACTAATTAATGTTGAAATATTGTTTTATGGTTCTGTGGCTTATATTCTACAAGCAGCACCATAAAATCGGGTAAACAATAAACATCCAACTGTAAAACGATATATTTTCCAGTCCGATAGGAAAAGGGCTAATAAATACTGAAATGCATCGGCTGAGTAGGTATTCCATGATGGAAAATTATGTATAATCAAACCGAGAGTGAATCCGTTTTTTCTAGGTAAGCGCACTTGATCGTGGGGGCTGCATTGTCGATCAAACTCAGGCGAGATGATAGTCAAGCAATTTCCTATTAACATTATCGATAAAAAAATCTAATTAATCCAAAAATTCAAGATACTTTAGAAATTTGTGTCGGTTTGTGAAGCATAGGCGGCAGCCCACATTAAGCTCACAGCACTGGGACGCGGAGCATTCCACCCAACTGGTCACCACGCTGGCCGAGTGCGGGTTGGCGGATGAGGCATAACCTCGAAACATGCCGGTTTCCTCCCGATGTTTTCATTCACCATTCAAAACTGGTATTGACAAAGTAGTATCTACACACACACACACACACGAATTTGTACTTGGACATCAATAAATAATAATCAGAGCTGCAGGGGGACTCGAACCTACGACTTGGTGATTCTGAATCGGTCGTTCTATTGACTTATAGCTTTGAAATGAAGTTATGATAAACAAATCCCATTTGCATATGACACTGACCCGAATAAGGGATCATCATACTTGTTTATAGATATAATACTGCACTGAGGTTTTCCTCGTTACTTTAGTATCGGTATTGGATAATTCAGTAATTACTATAATGGTCCCTGTGTCTTTTGTCTATAAAAGGTATTGTCCTAAGTCACTGGCCGTCACCACAGCGCAGAATACAAGGCGGTATCACGGGGGTGAGGGGGGCAGGTCGGATTACTGCGACGTTCGGATTAGCTGGGCACAGGATTATCTAGGATATACTGTACTTTATATTTTTGACGAAGATCATGAAACGGTATCGCTTTCTCTAGTTCCGAGCGGTCCGGTAGAAAAAAGGGCTAGGTGGAATTAAATTTCCCTTTTTTCTATCGGACTTCTCGTAGTTCGAAGAAGCGGCACCGGTTCATGGTTGATATTCCAAAGACACGGACGAAGAGGTTTGACTCTACTTTTGTGATAAGAACGTCTAGGCTGTGGAATGAGTTGCCTGAGTGGGTTATTCCTGATAGTTATAATCTTGGTGTCTTCAAATCGAGAGTGAATCCGGTTTCTACTATGTAAACACGCTCCATCGTAGACCGCATCGTCGCATAACATCAGGTGAGATGTGAGATGGCGTTGAAGTGTAAGCCTATAATAAAAGTAAAAAAAAAAATTGTGGATGAAAAACACAATCTCTAGTAGATTGTCATTAGTTTTAAGCAACCGCAAGAATACGTTACTTTTGTATAAGTAATTATATACACAACTGGAGCTTTCCATTCGATTGTCGTAATATGTATAATAACGCCATTAAGCTAATTTTGAATTCGTTGGAAACGACAACATTAAAATTATTTCGAAACCATACAGGTGAATATTTGCAAAACAATGTTTTTACATTTTATTGTGGCGCCAAATGGTTTTACACAATTTAAATAAAGGCCATGAGACATGATTTCACAACTAAGACTTTAAAATATGCCACAAAGTTAACGTAGACTTCTAAACTAAATAGTTTCAAAGATTATGTACCTAATGATTGTCTGGGTGGGTTCCCGCGCTTCTACCGCCTAACTAAATCGGCTATCGCTTTGCTAATGCTGTCTCTATCATTTCAAGCTAAAAGAAAAGAGAGAGAAACATCAAAGCGATAACATTTTTCGTTCGGCGGTAGACCCCCCGATGGTTACAATCTTGGTGTCTTCAAATCGAGAGTTATCGGTTTCTTCTAGGCAAGCACCCTCCATCGTAGAACGCATCGTCGGCGTCGCTTGACATCAGCCGAGATGGCGGTCAAATGCATACCTATTATCGAAAAAAGTACGTAGTTTGAACCATTTTAACACGCTTTTATTAGCTTCACTTGTATACTTGTAACTAACTATGTATGTAAGAAAATCTTGGAATCTTAATTTGACTCACTTCCCGGTCTTCGATTAGGATGAAATTTTGCACACACTCTTGAGTTCTGATGACAATACATGACTAACTAAGAAACGTCATTACAAATCCAATATGGCGACCTCCCCAAGATGGCGGACAGGCTATTTGAAATGCACCCTCGTGATATGTGTATCAAATGAAAGGGTTTACTGTCAGGCATACGAAAGAAATAGTTACGTGACTTAAATCCAACATGTCGGACATTCAAGTGGCGGATTGGCTATTTGAAATGCACCCCTATGATATGGGATATGGGTATTAAATGAAAAGATTTGCTGAATGGGATACGAAAAAAATAATCACGTAACCTAAATCCAACATGGCGGCCGTTCCAATTTTGTAATTTTTAGTGCGTGTTAAAAGCGTGTTTTTTTATAACTATTATTTCAACAGAATACATTACGTCCACTTTCAAACAAAAAAAAAACGGATCAACTATCTATTAATCCGTTCAACTACAGTGCTACAGGCTACACACAGATATACACACATGTCAAACGTATAACAACCCTTTTGCATTAGGGGTTAGTAATAATAAAACAAGAAACTTTATTGGTTCTCTTAAAGAGGTGACGTCAAAACACCCCAAACCTTTTTAGCGTTTCTTTCGAACTTGTATAACATTAATGTAACGGTGTTATCGCTTTAAAAGCTCGATTAATATCCCATCTAAACTCGATTAATCTCGAATTCACGTCAAATATATCGTGTTCCGAATTAGTCCCGGACCCGCAGAGTTACCTGCGCGACGGCGAATGCTGTCTGTGCCGATGGTTCGAAGGATAAAACAGACTCGGTGTTTTAAATTCGTACGCATAGTATCAAGGTTGTATCTTGAGCTGTGTTTGAAAACTCTTTGGAATAACGCATTCCTAAAATTATATTAATGATAGTATTTATACATGTATCCATTCTAGCCAGTGTACAATTATCCTACTAAAATTATAAATGCGAATTGCGAAAGCTTAGATGTTTTTTGGTCAACATTTCGGAACGACTAAACGAATCGGGTTGAAATTTGGAACACAGGAGTAAATACTTTTTTCGCGGAAAATTGACGAGAATGGCAACTACGAGGGTAAAACAAGTAATACATTTTTATCATGAAAATTTAGTTTTGTCGTTAATTAATCGATTAATAGACATCTTAAACATTCTAGTTGTTTTAGTTATGTACTACCATGAAACACTGAAATAAGTGAAAACTGAAAATTCACTGATAGAGAAATAATTAGAAACCCAAAAATATATGTCATTCTCATACGTAAACATTCAAACGAGTATTCCATAAATTAAGCTTATCAATCGTTTCTCAATCGGCGGCTCGCCTTTGGCTTGCGATTCGGGGAAAGACATTAAAATTCGTGGGACGAGTTTCGTTCGCCCGGACGCATAGTCCTTCGAGCCGCGGCCTTCGTGTCGAACCCGTACCATGAGCGTTCTTGCAAAGATCGCTCGATTCAATTGACCGTCAGAATCTTGTGTACCGCGACTGTAAACCCTATCTCTTGAAGATTAAGGTTCGTGGTTGCAGGAAATGTTGTGGTCGATTTTCTTGCGAAATATAGAAATAACAGCTCATGGTACAGGGTATGGTCGTGCTATAAATAGCCGCGCCCTTGGGCCTGACCGAACAGGATTCAACGCGCTCGACGGCTCTCAGGATTTTTCTCGTTTTGCCTTTTGGTTCCGCATATTACAGTTTTTCAGATTATCCAGAGCACTTTAGGGGTACCTTTATGACTCCGTTTTCTTTCTTTCCGACATTCACACTCATACGTTATAGTTATTATAATGGTCTGATAAAAACATTCTTGCTTTAAAAAAAAACAGTGTTCAGTCGATTCCCTTCTGTTAAATAGACATACCTTATCTAATAATTAAATTAGGTTGTTATTATACCTTAAAGAGTAATTAATTTTCCACAGATGACTAGTTTTTAGACAAATGTTGTAGTTAGTAATACTCATATCATCTTTTGGGTAGTAATACGAGAATAGCTTATTATTCTTATCGTTTCAAAATTTTGTTACACATAATACTGGTACAAACTTACAACCTGTCGGATTTTCCATTTGGGAATACCTAATCCATATCAATTGATATACGCACGCATCGCTGCTTCTAATTACATACCGCGATTTGCCCGTATCCAATTTCAAACATGCAATCCTATCTTACACATATTTAACGTCTGGAATTTATAAAATTGAATATTATTTTTAACTATTATAGGGTTACGATGAAACGAACGAAGCTTACCTAAAAGAAATCGATTCAGTTTGAAGACCCCAAGATTGCAATCATAGAGAAAAAAACCACTTAGGCAACGCATTCTACAACTTAGTCGTTCTTACGTGGTAAATTTGACCCGGTTTGTTTCGAGGAAGTGGCGATCCTTAAAAACTTTCCAAGCTCAGAAACCGCCCGCAGTGTTCATATCTCCGTATACGTCATATTTATAGCCTGCGCATACAAAAACGCATTACCAATCTCACTGTTAAGGTTATAGTTTTATCATAATTGCTTTAAAAAATATTCAAGCGATAATGTACTATAACGTCGCACAAATAAGGTATCTTTTTGATGTGGACAACGTGTGCCGATACTGGATAATCGGAACACGTGGCCCATTAGTGTACCAGCAGAGATGCAGTCCGCGCATCAATAATGCGACGCATACACGTGCGCACGCGCACTACATATCAATTAACCGTTTCACGGGCCCAATAAGGCCTTATACGTCATCGACAGCGGATAACGTCCCCATGATTGAGTTATTATTTCATAAACCAACTACTGCCTCTAACGGTTCGTCGAATTGAACATACATAGTTAAATCTAAAATAAGATTATGTGCGGTATGTGTGTCCCGGAGTCTGGAATCCCCATTGAATTCAGACAGATAAACTACGTGCCAGACGGAACATATGCAAATTTTAATGTTCTATTCTCTTGGAAGTGGGTTAAACCAGCATAACGGTCCGGCCGCTGTGGGTGCGACAATACTCACATTTCACGAGCTCGGGTTTCCTATTTCTGCCGCTTTCCACATCGGCCCGCTTCGACAGTTTGCTAATTTTCCGCTAATTCATTTTGAATGGCTTCAATAAACACGAATCAATGAGTTTCGTAAATTTTATCCGAGTTGCACAACAGATACGGCGCTACCGGCGCGTTGGGTGCAGTTGAATGGAAAACTCATTACGTGTCCCAATACAAGATATTGTTCAGTAACTAAGACTTATCGGCGTCATGCCGGGCACGTGACGTTTACAAACACAGAGGAAATTTCGAAAGTATCCCTAATGGGCATCGCAAATAAATGGGGTGACGTGTGAAAAGGCTCTAGGCGGTCTGTGATCGACGAGACGTGCAATGTAAACATGGCCACAGTATTGATTAATACTGATTAATACTATATAAGTATTATATCAGCTATCTGGCCGCCATCACACAAGCTTTGCTTAGTTTGGGGTCAGATGGTGTTGTGTGTGAATTGTCCACAAATATTTATTTATTTATTTATTTATTTATTGAATGTAAATAGCGTAAATGTTAAAATATGGTGGGGTGAGTTCGGCGCGTGACAATCGATGATTAATGCTCGGCGACCCGCTGGCGCCCAACGTGGGGCTGTTTAAACATTACTTAGCGTTAAAGCGCGCCGGCGAAATGCCGACTTGTTTGCAGATCAGACCCCTCGTATAAATACTCGAAAGAATAAACAAACTTTGTTTCAACACGCGACTCATCTGCGTTTATTTAGGCCGCATTCAAAAGCACTTTAATGGCGAGGTCAATCCGTGTCACGCCATTGTTTACCGAATTCACGGCTAACGGTCCCTAAACACTACAGATTCCATAATTCTAATATTATGCGTAACGGTCTTTGTCGTTTAACATAATGAGACCGCCCCGATATGCTGCAAACGAACCGTATAATTTACAAGAATGTCGGATACGCCATCGTTTCACCCACGCCGTGTTAAGTGATAAAACCGATCGCATCGTTTGATCGAACGGCTGCATTGTGACCACGTGCGCGCATCGCGGCGGTGTCAACCAAGCGCATAAATCATATTGCGCAATTATTGTATTACCTTCACTCGATACGTCGGCGCATACGTTGTTTATTGCTTCGCTGTAATCGAATACCGCGACAATGCTAATTCTAATGCAAACCGATCGTCGGTTAATTTCGCGTGGGACGCTCAATGGCCCGCTGCTGTCGGAAGCGACCGCGCGAGGTGAACAATGCCGACTTCTATACTTATTAAGCGTCACAACAAGATCCCATTATCAAGTTCAGAGGCGGTTTATTGCGCAAATTATAGACCGCCTTAATGTGCTATTAAGTTTTTCTCCGACACAAAAAGTAGCCGAGTCCAGGCGTAGGCGACGAACTCGTATGAGATTCCTAACTGTACCGGCGCACACTTTACTGCCTCGACATAGATACTGGAGTAAAACCGATACTAAAAATTCAATTCACCTAGTCTACGCGTCGTTTTTATGGAAAAAAACGGTGTCGTGTTGCGTAAAGATCGACTCGATGCTGGCGCCGCTTCTTTTGAAATGAACTAGTGCATTCGTGTCATCGTCTCGGATTACCATAATTTTGAAGTCCGACATCGCTATGTGACTCGAATTACCGTCGGATAAAATAAAAATTCACCGTACGTTTGAGCCGTCTGAGTCACCCTTCTAGCCATGATCGCTTCAATGAAGTTCAATGATTTCATCACAAATAAAGAAATACAAGTTGTAGATAGTGATCGAGCTTAACCTCTACAACCTATATCTAGCAACGCGACTAAAATGGTATAAGCAACGTTTCCTGTGAAAGTTAATCCGTCTAGTGCCGGACGAAGTTATAAAAACTGGAGTAGATTTGGTAAATCTTTTCGTGTGAGCCCACGCCAGCGTCGCCGTGATGTCACTAATGACAGCAGACTTATTGAAATTTAATCTCGCAGTCACGGAGTAATTTTTCACAGTGTGATCATTTATCTTGCGATTCAACGAGGGTTTTTGCTCCGTGTCTCTGTTTGTCCGTGTCTTGTCACCGGGGCGTGCCGTCATCTTCTTGCCTCGGATCACCGCTTAATCAAAGTCAGATTTTAGTGTTATACAAGAGGTTGTAGTCCGGTTGCGGTTTTGAGTCATATTGTTGCGAACGATATCTGTTATGTAACTGAGAATTTTAGGTCACATGTTAACTTTCTTTGATTTTATGTTAGCGCAATTCTATGCATTAAAATTCGTCGTATCCTTTCGTTGTTTATTTTACCACTTACAGCTTATGGTCTATTTGAAACGTGATCACTATTTTGTTTGACTCGTTATTGTTTTTGCCTTGTCAATCATAACTATTAAACATACCCCATTGATTGATGGATCGATTGTGCTGATATCTCTTCTTTTATTTAAATCTAACATTAGCAAACTCTTGGTAACATGGTCATTGTTTCTGTCAATGTCGTTGATCGTCCCTCCATTAATCTACCGACGATATCCGGGTTCCCGTACCAGATCGCACAATATTTGAGCGGACACGGCCTCCGTGGCAATAAATAAAGGTACGACCACATTGCCGGTATGCAAACCATTGGTGAGTACCGGGGCTCTAAACTAATATATTTGCTGGTTCGTCGACGCGAAATAAATCGTCTTAAACAAGCACTTGCGGCTGGAATCAAGGAAGACATTAATTAAAAGGTCTCTAGCATGTTTTTTGTGCTGATTAACAGCTTTTAAGCGCGATGTGATGACGGCCGCTTGTTTTGTTGCGAGCGGCGCCTCATCTCGACTCTGTTTTTTGCGATCGTAAATCTACTAAGTTTTGCGTGTGCAACCTGCAATGATGTATGGAGCTAGGAAGAATTCCGCGATTTATGTGACTCGAAGCGAGAAATAATGATGTTTGTATTTACATTCACGTCTCAGAGCTCCTTTTACCTCACCTTTTAGCCGGTAATTACCTATTTTGGTATGTAAATGCGTTTGTCGCTTTTTTATTCCAAGTGCATGTGCGCCTTGCAAGTTTTTCTTGTTATAATCGCTTCCTTGTTTGAATCCTTTGTGTTTTATCACTTTGTTATTCTTCACGAGGAATTTTAAATTATACTCATAAATTTATGATGTCATCTGCGATGTAATAACCAAACCTCCATTCAATTAATTTGTTTCCACTAAGAAGCATTTCAATCTCGGTGCTTCAGAAGGCATGTTTTGTTTGCTCAATACCATTCATCAAATTGCGTGATTGCAAGCACGGGATACTAAAAAAATATTACTTGACACTACAAAACAACTTTTACAATACCACAACACGGAAATTATGAAAAAATTACCTGTTCTATGCAACATTGTATCATTTGCACTCCAAAAATTTTTGAAACAGATGTCGTGAATTTCAAGTTTGCACCTTTTTAGTGTTCCTATTATTGATTATTATCCTTTTATTTTAGAAAGTTGTATCAGTGTTCCTTTCATATTTTATTGCATATATTATTATGTGATTCTGCTCATTTCACATCACTACGTCTCGTCTTTATATTAGCTGGTTGTACGGAGTATATTGCTTTCAGCAGTAACGTTGCAGTTTATCTCCCTAGTTCAGAAGTACGAGTAATTTACTAAAATATTTGTGTTGGTTTGTGTTACATTAATCCGTTTTCTATCTAAATTATTCGTCGCCATCCACTATCAAAACTCCATCAATCCCCAGGGGCACAGTCGTGCCACACCACATAAAATCTCATCAGACTGTCTGCGGGAGTGATTATCGTAGGGGAGGAGGAAGCATAGGGGAAGGAAAATGCATACTGTCGGATGCACATTGCAATGTTTTAACTAGGAGCTTTTTGAATTACGCAGCGGTGAAGCTTTTAGGGTTGTTGCGACTTGGGGTTTAAGGTTTCAGACAGATTGGACACATGGAACTGAAGGGGAAATCTTCGAGATTATAGTAAAGTGCCTACTTCGCTAATTGAAGGGAAAATCGTTTATATTGCCAAAAATACCAGTAGACGAAGTAACTACTACGATAAAGAAATATTTTGTGGATAGTGAGATTAGTGGGCCTAATGGACGTAAAAAACTAAATTTTTCAAACAATTAAAAAAACGACATAGAGAACATCAACTCAACTTTTTTACTTCGCCTCCTTGTTGTTGTAGCTAAGAGCATTTACAAACTTATTGTTTTGTTTTTTAAATAAACCTAAAAACTTCTTGTGACGTTCGATAGTCAAAAACTTTTTTGTGTACGACACTATAATCGTCGTTATTTTATCTTTTGAAGCGGGAATGATGAGGCGTCGAGCGACGTTTAACAGAACGCGCTTTATCTCTGCACCGGCAGCGGCAGCTGCGTGCGCGCAGCGGAGACGTGTCGCTTGATTGTTATCGATGAGGAAGTCTCGGTAATATTTATTCTGTGGTCTCGGTGACACTGGCAGGTAGCAGGTGATCTCTCAACTAATCGCAATCTGACAACACTGAAGATAAAAATAGCAGCTGTTATTCAGCGATTGTAAAAAAAAATGTGTCATCTTTTAGATTTATTCGGAATCTTTTATCTTCAGGAACTAATGGGAGTTGGCCTCGAGTAGATTCTACTGCTTTTATTTTTTTGTAAACTTATTTTAATACCGAGTGTGTGAATTTAATTTTAAATTGAAGTCAGTTTTTGTTTATTTGGAGTAAATTATGTTTATAAATATTTGTATCATTACAACTAGAGAATTGTAATTGTAAAAATAGTGGTAGGGCTCTTGGCCGAGTCCGCCTGGGGAAGTACCACACCTTTGCCAGTTATTCTAACGCCAAGCAGTAATGTGCAAACATTACTGTGTTCCGGTTTGAAGGGCAATGTTGCCAGATAAATTACAGGGCTTAGAGATATAACTTCTTAGATCGCTGGGTGATTAGCGCAGTGCAGTGCAAGGTAATGATTTGGACTCTGCATGTTCCAATAGCTGCGTGTCACTGTGCTGTTATGTGGCAAGCATGTTGCTTACCATCAGGCACATGTCCTGCTCGTCTAATCAATCTTTATAAAAAAAACATGAATCTTTGAAACTAGAGAATCCGTAAAATTCAACAAAGATTTACATGTTTTTACTAATAAAGATAATTATTGCGACAGCGTCATTGTATCCCCATTGTCTAGTTAATTTCTCATCTTTGAAGCTACCATACAATTCACAAATAGCATTAGACTCGCTCCGTTGATTATACAGCTCAATACAAAACATAAACACGAGAATTGTATGACTCAAACCAGAGCAGATTATTTTTTTCTCACAATAGTAGGTAATGAAAATGCCTCGGTTTAAATTACCGTAAACGTTATTTAGAATCGAGGGAACAATACACGAATTAACAGCTACGAGCAGTGCGCATAGCGGCTGGCTAACGCGCATAGCTGCTGGTTAATGATGCGATTTTTAAGAACTGAATATGCCAACGTGCGACCATCATGGACGTATAAAAAAAAGTCGGACGTAGTCTCGCTAAAACATAAACTGTGTCCATCGAGTCGGCCACATAATATGCACGTGTGCGCTGTCACATACAGGCTGACACGCACACATCAGTGGGTCATTACACGCGCAACTTATGTATATGTGTGCGTGTCAGCTCAGTGACAACTTGACAACGCACACATGCAAATGTGGCCGACTCCAGTGACACAGTTTTTGTTTTAGCGAGACAACGTCCGACTTTTTTATACGTCCATGGCGACCAAGCAGGAAACTAAGGACTGAGGTCTGTTGATGTGGCACCATCTAGTTGTAATATGCAAAAATAAACAATTTTATATTTATGATAGAATTGTTATTTTTTATTATTACTTTCGCCCAGTTCCTGCTTCGCTCAGATATTGTTATGTAAAGATCGAATTGAATATAAACATTCCTATATCTGAAGTTGGAAGTCCAAATTAGATATAAATGCCATTTTTGGCAATTTTCATGAATATCGATGGACTTAGTGAAGATGAAGAGTTCATTGGGAACAAACATTGTGACACCCAATTTTTTATACATATATTTATACATTAAGTAATTGGTAATTAATGTTGGTGATTTCAGATTTTAGGCGATCACAATTTCATTTTCAGTTCATCACCTTTATTTCAAGTACATTAAGATAGGTTTACACTTGACCTATATCGCTCGATTTTAGCGACTAGGTGTGTGCGGTCTATTCCGCGTGCTTACCTAGAAACAATTGATTCACTCACGATTTGAAGACACGATTGTAACCGTTGGGAAAACCCAGTCAGGCAACGCATTCCGCAGCCTACACGTTCTTCTCACAACAGTGGAGTCAAACCTCCTCGTTCGAGTCTTTGGAACGTCAACCATGAAACGATGTCCTTTTTCGAGCTACGAGTAGTCCGATATAAAAAGTGGCAAGGTGGTATTAGATCATGCAGATAATTTGCATACTCTTCGACATGTATTCGATAAAAACCCGATAATGATGGAAAATCCTGAAGTTCAAGATTTAGGATCAGGACTTGTAAAATTGACTAAAATAAACACAAACTGGATTATTAGTCTTAGCTACGACGAAACGGAATCACTCCTTCAAGGAGTGAACTTCTGACAGATTCTCCGTCTTTATCCTAGGTCTCCGTGGATATCCTACTCATCGATACCACATGCAAAAGTAGCATACACTCTCTCACATAAACAAACATACACATTACACACACACACACCCTCTCTCTCTCTCTCACACACACACAAACACACACACACAACATAAACACCTGTCAACATCTCAACATGTTCATTTAATTTGTTTTTATGTATTTTTTTTCCATTTTTGTATAACCATAACAATAAGGCTACTCAAATGTTTGTTATTGTAGTGATTAGCAGAGCCTCCTACTACAGGTATACCCATGCTTAAAAGGAGACTCCATATTACTTGTTTCATAAGAGTAGTTTTTAGAAGAAATAAATATTTTGATAAATTAATATTTTTGATATTGATATTGACTGAAATACGCTACAGCGGTTTTCGATGGCTAAGCGTGTTTATGTGGCAATATGCGCGCATGCAGGAAGCTAGGAACCAATGTCTCCCGACATGGCGCCATCTAGTGGTGAAGTATACGTAACTCTGTAATTAGTTAATGACTTGTGACAGAATTATTGATCCGGTCAGGATTTGTAAAATTGATCGATACGCGTTCCACCGGTTTTACAAGCGATTACGTTTTATTTGGAAACGTGCGACGTGCGGATGTGCGGGAAATGAGAAATCAAGGATGGTTAATTTTAGTGGTGCCATCTAGTTGTGAAATGGACGTATTGTTTTAACAACACTAATTAGTTTAATACATAATTATGTAGTTAATTACTAAATCTTGTTCGATCATTTATAGCTTTAAACACCATAATGTATTCTAGCAGCGGGAGCACTATTTTGCCGGGATAAAAAATATCCTAGATGTTATGTCAAACCATTATCTAAACATATATGTACCAAATTGATTTTGTAGTTTTTGCGTAAAAGAGTAAGGCCAATTGTCCACGTAGCTGCACGACATCCGCACGATTTCGAAAATTGTAGGATGCAAGACGAATGCTTGCATCTTGCGTACAAATAATGAAGTCTGTGTCCACGAAACGACAACGACACGACAGCTGCACGTCTTGCGTTTGTTCGTAGGATGCATGCATTCGACAAAAGACGCGTGCGTGGACAGTAGGCCTTACAAATATACATCCAATACAAACTTTCACATTTATAATATTAAGTAAGATTATTATTATTCATTGTTTTTCACCATAATAAATCATATTAATATTATAAATTTCATTGTTTGAATGTTTGCTGCTCAATAACGTCGTCGTAAAGTCTGAACGGATCGGGCTAAAATTTAGCAGTTAGATTTATAGTCTGGAAAAACATATCTTAGTCTTAACTTTTATCAACAACGGGAACGGAAACTACGCAGGCAAAACCGTGGGGCGCTGCTAGTAAATTAGTAATTTAATATTTTTGATACATACCATAAACTGTTTGTCTGTTTGCGAGCGCGAAACGTTTGTGATCATATTCTAAAATGCTGATCATATTATTGAATTCATCAAGTCATCAGAACAGAACAGAATATACAGTACAAGAAAAACGTTTTACAATAAAATTACACCATTTTAATAGTAGATTTTATAGCAAGTTTGTTACTAATTTAAATTTTCGGTAGCACGGAAACTGTTAATTTGTAATTTATTTAGCTTTAATTCTTATTATTTATAATATATAAATGTAACTGCGTAGTGTATGTGTTGTTTCTTGTCGCTAAACTTTTCCTTTATTTATTTCCTTATTACTGTAAGGGTGTAAGGCAATTGCATATTGTTGTTGCTACTTTGTAGTGTTAGTGTGATGTACATTGTACACTTTGCAGACACAGGTTGGGCAAGGACCGCGCCTTTGCCGGTTCGTATATCGCCAAGGAGTAATTTGCAAACATTGCTGTGTTTCCGTTTGAGGGGCGATGCTTCAAAAATTACAGAGCAAATAAATATATCATCTGATATTACCAGATGCCGAGCGCAATACACGTGCGTGGCACTGTGTCTTTACATATTCATTAATAAAAAATAGTATGATGGCAATTATAAGACAGCATCAAATGCGCAAAAAGATACTCATTATATTAGTAATTGAGAAACTAAAGCAAAACACACAGCGATCAAAGCTATCTTGCTTAACCCAAGACCTTTGCGATTATGACTAATTATTTCTTATTTCATTCAACGTATTAGCCGTGCTTTTTGCCTCGTGAGAATGCCTGAATGGTTCGTTTATACGCAATTACTTACCCATTACGTCTGTTTTGCCCGCCTCGGGGATTGCTACGAATTCATTCTTTTTCGTGGCATTTAGTCGCGTTCGCTTGAATGAGACTTTATCGTCCGACTGCGTATGCAAACAATGTCCATTGAAGTCGCAGACCACTAAATCGCTGTTCAAGCTATTTTTAGATTCTGCATCCACTGGGGGGTTAGAATTATACGTTGCAGATAGCTGAGTCACTCGAAAGACCCTCGGCCCAGCGCGCAATACGCCATAAACGGTCAAACATACATCAAATACATTTTTGTGCCTTATACGTTGCGTACGTGGGAATGAGTGGTGCCGGCTCAACCGTGGCATATTGCCAACCTACCCGCTCTACGGCGAGCTGTGAGAGGCATTGTTTCACAACGATTGACATTTTACGACGTGTCGCTAATCTGATTCCGTTGAAGGGAGGTATTGGAACTCGTATAGCTGTAGCGTGTCATAATATCGTGATAATGGCGCCAGTTCCCGATAAATCGGGCCCCGGCAGCACATCGGTCGGCGCCGGTATTGTTGCCGCATTGTGCAACCAGAGACCGTCTGCCGACCCTTTGTTGTGTCTCAGGCGGCAATACGGTGGCCTATTGCCACATCTGCCGTCTGCCCGGATGAATTCGTTAAGGCCTGACAGGTGGAAATGGAAATGTTCTGACGTTAGAGATCGGATCAACAAAAGATCCGACCACACAAATATAGTTGCTCTATTTAACAGCGACATGAAGGTCGGGTGTTGACTCACTCGTTTCAGACAAGATCTCCCGTTTTTTATGTCTTGTTATTTGAAGTTCACTCGGGTGCCACTAGCATGTCTTAATGGCGCCGGCCACCACTCTGCGAACAATTAACAATATATAAGTACGAATGTCATGTCGCTTCCCTTAACCGTTTCTCCGGAACTATAAAATTACGGCAGAGGTATGCCGCCGCATCTCAGCTCCAGGCAAAAAGTCCACGATAGTCGGCCGAGCTAAAAATAAGCGTCCCTTGATGTTAATGAAGACCGCGAGCACATCAGAACTGACAGTCGGTCCGTGTTCTAATAGATTATGGATCAGCTAGAACTGGAAACTGTGAGAAAGGTGCTTTTTTCATTCACCCTTTCGATGTCGAAGGCTCGCGTGTTGCGCAAACGCAGACGCCTGAACGTACGACCCATTTCGATTAGATCGCCCGCCTGGAAACGACAATTGTTACCGATCACGATTTATTTCGCAAACGCGAAAAATACTTTGAGAATGCCACGACTTGTCGTTTCGCAGTCACGAGCCGCGGTGCGCCCGCGCCGGCGAAATGTCAGTGCAGAGTATCCGAACATCCCGCGGATGAGTTGCGACACGATACTAGAGCCGAGGATGCTAAGTAGGCGGACGAAGCTGTAAAACGCAAGAATGCAGTGCTATTCTGTGGGTATTAATATCTGGTTCAATCCGAGTCGATTTGAAAGTATAGAGAGCGTCTCCCGCTGATATTATTAATGGAATTGTTACTGCCCCCAGTTTTATTCGTTCGTAATGGTCTCGCAAATGCGCTAGGCTTGTAAGCCCGTAAGAAATGCGGCGGCCAAGTGGGGAAGAAGGTAAGTGTGTGAGGTCGGTTCAACCGCGCGCGGTATTCAGTCCGGCAGAACCTTGGACGCTGCTGCTATTCTTGCTTCTCAGTGCATCATTAGCTTAATTGCTGCTTTCTGGTTTGTTTTGCCCCAGATTTAATTAAGATCATGTGAGATTACTTTCGAAATGTTAAGTTGACCAATTAGCGCAAGAACGGATGGTAATCGAACTTGAATTATGCGTCCCATAAAAATTGCTCCCGCATTCCCTTTAGATGTTTACGCTTCTCGAGGTATTCCACTCAACGGCCAATGTTGAAAGGTCGCAGATGATTTACACGCCATATTCGTATGTATTAAATCGTTTAATTAAATAAAGATTTCTTCTTGTTGTGACGCTCTGATCTTTAATGCTTTTAGTGGCATTTAAGCGGTAATTGAGTTTAAACGAGCGGTATTCGGATCATTGGGTATTCTTCAATTACAGTGGAGATGTTTGAGGCAGTTATGCGTTAATTTGTTTCGTAGTTCCTGGTCGTCAATGATGGTGTTTAATGGGAGATTGCCGCCGTACAGTGGACGCTCGCTATTCATGGTTACGTTATTATAAAAACATTAATGACCACATTATGGGACTGGTGGTGAAATTGCGTCGGTGTTATTATTGTCGTCTTAAGAGATGTTGAAAGTTTTAGTCGGGACATTATGTATTAGACTTTTTTTATGGAAGTTTGTTGACCCAGAAAAGTAATCAACCATTAGAAAAAGAAAATCGAACTAAATATGCAAACGCATGAAATGTGGAACATCAAGCATTCTGAATAATATATGTTGGTAATTTTATACATATATATAATAGAGATTTGGAACATATTTGTATTTTATAAAAAAAATACCTTAACATAAATTTAATGTGTTCGAAATAAAAGTTCTAGTAATTATGGTTGTTCATAGAAATATCCGCAAAACATAATGTTTTCATATGCTTGTGCCGTAAACAATTGTGTCCACATCGTACATATCCTATCAAAATCATCCATAGTCTTTGGTCGCTCATAAAAAGATCGAATCCATCACCTGATGTCTCACCGAGCTGGCTTTCATACTCAGGACACTGTCACCGCTGTCAGTGACCTTGCCTGCTCCGGCGACTGCAGTAATTGTGGAGCATCTTAATAGCCGCTAATGACATCCCTCAGCTTCCTCGATAGAACGTGACTGAGGCGGCCGCGGAAACTAGTTAACTGTGTGTTGCGTGAAAAATATTCACTGGATCGAATGATTCATTGGTAGGATCTCGTCTTGATCAAACTCAACCAGGGGCTAATCGGGGTTGATCTCAACAACCAAAAAAGGAAAACCAACAAAAATTATATTGTTAAAAGTCTAATTAAATTATACTCATCCGGTTTATATAGATAGTGCAATCCACGAAGACGCGCCCCACTATTCCTCCAAACCGTTTATAATATATGTGTGCAAGCTTCCATTCAATGTTTGAGTGTTATCGGTACACACTAATTACCAATGAATGCACACGCACACTACAATGACTGGTGAATGGTTCGCGACTGACGCTCGGAGCAAACGCAATTGGTGGAAACGAAACTTGGTAGGGCGCGTCTTCGTGGATTGCACTATCTATAACTCCGCTGTTTTGACCGCTTAGTTCCCTTTTCTGTAATTTTCTTGCGATGTATATAATATGTGTTATTCCAGACTATAATTTGACTGTGTTCCGACCTGATCCCATTTTATTTGTTTACTTTTATAGGTTTACACTTGACCACCATCTCTCCTGATGTTAAGCTACGATGCGGTATACGATGGAGCGTGTTTACCTAGAAGAAACCGATTCACTCTCGATTTCAAGAAATCAAGATTATAACCATCGGGAAAACCCCACTAAGGCAACTCATTCCACAGTCTAGACGTTCTTATCACAAAAGTAGAGTCAAATCTCTTCTTATTTTTATCACGGGAACGGGAACTGCGCGTATAAATTCGCGGTGCACTAGTTGGTAGTAGACTATATATTGTCAATGGTAAGTTACGTGTACTTAGGCCATCACTATAATTCACTCGGCGTTGTAATTAGTGATGTGCACGATCGCAGCGCTCATCAGCGTCTGCCATAAGCGGCGGCTGACACGTTCGCACGCTCCAGATTGGCGTGCGCGCGCGCATACGAATCCGCGTCGGGCGGCCGATGCATCCTGGTTGCGCTGTATGAGGGATACCAAACGCTTTTGACTTTAGGTGGTTCGCCAACACGTCTACGAGACTTTTATAATACCTAAACTAAATATCTAAAATAGCCGCTAATAATAATCGTTATTGCATAAAATTATTTAAACAGTTTAAGTTAATTAGAAGCAGCCCACTAACTGACACCCTACTAAGAAATACTGATATTTTCGTCATAAGTGGTAGACACCTACTACATTCTTCTATTTTCGTCAAAAGCTGTAGACACCCGAATAAATACTGTTTGTTGTAAACCAAAGATATATTTGCTCTTGAGCACCATCTCGGCTGAAATAAAGCGACGATCTATGAGGTCTAAGATGCAGGACGTTTGTGTTAAAATAAGTAACTATTAATAAGTAAAACGATTAATTATATACAAATATTTTATAATTTACAACAGTCGATCTGCTTTGCTCCGTTGAATACAATACAGAAACAGATTGGAATTTCTGTTTTTGGTATAAAATATGTAGGTATACATAAACGCAAAAGTATTCGTCGATAACGAATTTATTGCCTATCGGGTTACGTTAACTCTGCATAACATTGATATTAGTTGTGCAATCGTAGATTTTTACGATATTTTGTATATCTAAATCCTTAAATTAATTTACGTAACGTTACCATTATCATACCGGAAATGATCTCTCCATATTTTCTTCTATTCGAACCTGGACTACAAAGGCTTCTTGAGGTCTTATTATAAACACAAATGTACTAGATTGTTAATTAACTCTTTCTGCTGCTTGTTTGTTACTCTAAACATCCACAATTAACAAGGCCAACGGTTAGCGCCTGAAATAAACTCTGCTTAACATTCATTAAGAAGAATTTATTTTAGCTTCGTGACGTCCCCCTACTTCCGGTCTCACTAATGAGTCCCAACGACTGCGATGTGCATTTGTTACGGGTTTCCTTTCAATAGTCTCTTGGTTTATTTCTTATGTATTTTATAAAAACATTGCACATTGAACCTCTACATGACTTTTGACTGGCCTCGTGGCTTAATGGGTAGTAGCTCTGCCTGCGAAGCCGAGGGTCGTGGGTTCGATTCCCACCCAGTGCAAATATTTGTGTGATGTATTCAAATGTTTGCACTGTGTCTGGGTGTTTCTGTGTATAATAAGTATGTATTTAAAAAACTATATAAGTATTATATCAGCTATCTGGCCGCCATCATACAAGCTTTGCTTAGTTTGGGGTCAGATGGTGTTGTGTGTAAATTGTCCTCCAATATTATTATTATTAATTACATTGTTGCTTATTTTTTGATCCTCTCTATGGGTTTTTGGTTTTTGACTATTAACTCAGTCAGATTCTGAAGCCAATGTTTACACAGCGCTACATGCAACTTTTTGCGACACTTTGAAAGAAAGTCTTGTAAATTTTGATATCTTATGTTTTTCTATATTGTAGTCGCTTAGTAGCAATTGGTAATTTTAATGTTATTATCGTTTCTGTCTTTCACTTTAATTTTGATAAGCGTGAGAAACTCCTACGATTTATGACTTCCGTTTGCTCACCAAACCTTTTAATTACAAAACCGTAATGTGAGCAGGGGTGGAGTTCCTCAGTCTAGGAGGACTCTTTCTTAAACCTCTCTTAAGGTCTTTGTCAAAAAGGAAAGTAGGGTAACATTTATAGCCGGCTGCGATTGCGATTACCCACACAAATATAATTTCTCACAGCATAAAAGATCATCTCGTAAGTGTCGCAACAAAGGTTCCTATTGAGATAATCTTGCTTATATGCCATATACTAAGCAACTCCATTTCTCCATTGTTGCAGTACCTGGTTTAGTTCTCTAGAAAGTTGCCTCGGTGCTAAGGTACCGAGGGCCGGTTCAAAGGGCGTCAGTGCATTGCGTAAACAACGTTTATACGCCCAAAACATGTGAGCTATGCAGGTTATGTAATCGATATTAAATCGATTGAAATGTTCCGAGCGAGACGAATTGATTCGGTTCACAGCGGTTGCTCGGCTTTTTGCCCGTTTTCCGTTTACTGACCGACGTTTGAAGAGTTCATTTGAGTTCTTAGCCGGAATCTCGATGGGTGACATTTAGCTTTTTAACTTTGTCTAGTCACGTACGCTTCACGTGAAATCCAAGAAGACATCATGGAAGATATGAACTTTACAGTTGTTATAAACTTACAATACGTTTTAGAATTCTAAAATACGACCACACTACATATAATCAAAGATATACGAGAAACGAGAGATCAACTACAGCGCACCCTCGAATCCTATCTAAATCTATCTACAAAAGGCAACATCTAATCTAACCCAACCTCAACCCCATCAGGGAAATGGGAACCGCGCCCATTCAATCCGCGTCCAATCTGACATATTGAACCGCTTTATCACCTTCGATTTCGAAATCGGATTGCAGAATCTTAGAGTCGGCTCATTTATCTGCGGCCCCTTGTCTCCTGCATACGTCAAACTGTCAGAAGGCGTTCGATTTTCGATTTAACCTCTGACCTTTGAGCCATTTAACTATCCAATCGGGTCACGACAGACCTTGGGTTCTGGGTGCTGGGTCTAGTTTTGTGCCCTATGGCGCTGCTCTGTCTTTCTAATCGTGACCACCGATTTGGCCTTGGGTCGCGCCGCTCCCTTTAGATTTGCGATAGAGATCAGCGGTCTTATTTATGTTCTGCTTTTGTGTCTAAATGCTATTGTGGGAATAGTTTGTTGGTTTATGACTTTTTTTGCGGATTTTTTTATATTTACTGTTTGTGTTTCTAAGATTCTTAAAAAAAAGCTTCCCCTTCCCCTTCGGCTCTAAGTCTCCATCGCCGCCACATTACGTTTGCATTTACGTTTCGCGTCTCAATGGATTTTACTTCAACATTTTGTCACAATAATTTTATTAATAAACGTTGCTGATATTCGTTTGTGTGTAATTTTATGTATCATCTACTAGTTTTCTAACACATTATATTATAATATATCTCTAATGTCGTCTGTCCTATTTAGTTTTGCATAATCTAAACATTAAGATATATTAAATGTAATTAATCCATCAAGGCGCACGTTGATTATAACAATGAGGCATAATTTGATCTGTTTATGTTCATGCAACTATTAATTGACCTGTTAGCAGACTTGTTTATCGTGGAGCTGATTGTAATCTTAAAAGTAATTTACATAATCGCATATTTTAATTATTATTGTGAGCAAAAAAGCATTTCCTGAGTTAAATCAATACTATCAAATCTCTTATGTTATCTGTTTAATTAGTTTCTTTTATATAATTATATTTTTAATATCGTTTTGTGGAGACTGTGTCGGGTATTATAACAGCAGCCAAGTATAGAAGATCACTTCGAAAGATACCAATTGGCTTTTTTTTAAAAGTTGAACATTCAAGCCAGTCAGTCAACCAACTTCTTGTTTCAACCTTTATAGTTACTCAGTTTCATATTATACAATAAAACCCAACATGAAATATTCAAATGTTTGCAAATTGTTCAATTATAATAAAAGGTTTGCATACAAGTATGCTAATGCAGCTAGTAACATCGAACGTGTGGTCTGCTTCGTGAGGGCTTGATGCAAACACGTGATGTGAAATGAGTCAGCAAAACTGCGTAAATAAGGACTTTCTTGTTTGAAGGGTCCCTTAAAGCCTAACCCTGGTAGGGGGTAGCTAGCATAAGTTTAATTTGTGTTCTCACTTCTGGGACTCAGAAAAAAACAAGAAAAGAGTCAAGGCCATAATTTACTAAATTGTCCCAGTGCAGGCGAATGATACATACCCTGCAAAGATGTCTTTCTAGAAACATTCCAGTCGTCTCACAAAGTTTTCTTTCATCCTTAAGGCTACTGATATCAAACTAGTACACTTTTATAGTAATATTCAGAGATGCAGGCAGGACTCGACACTATGACCTCACGATTTTCACAATTTCTACCTATTTTATTTGGAGCTAAATTATAGGGACCAATAAGCGAGACCATCGCAGTTTTAGTCTGCATTAGTTGTGCCGGTTAGTAATATTTCATTGATTAATTAACTACTAAATAAATGGTCGTCATAACTTTTTTTGCGGTGATTACATTTGCGTCAGATCCTCACACCAGTGGTCAGTGGTCTGCTCACATTCAGCATATTCCCCGAAGCGTTACAAATGAAACCAAGGGACCGGCAAGTACAAGGTCGTGCTTTATTGCCCGGAATGGTTACGTTAATGTGCATTTTTTTGCCAGCTCACCAGTACGTAGTTTATTTATTTATTAGCTGCGCATGATACCTGTTGCTACAACTTATTCTGAATAATTTATGGTATCAATTAATTGTCGATAAAACAAACAAGACAACGTGCTTGATGTACGTCTTGTATCCACCTACAAGTATATTTTATGTTTAGATGCAGACCAAGTATAGAATCTTGTGGGACACTAAATAAAATACATTACTAAGGATTGAATACTAACATTAACTGATTTATTGTTGTGAACATATCCGATATATTAAGGTATTTTATTATATTCAGCATCATAAGCAGTCCAATGTCTATTTCCACTGCTGGGAGACGGAACTTTCTCTTAAGGAGTGTCAAGACTATAATCCAAGAAGCTGGCCAAGTGCAGGTTATCGGATGACGTATGTTTTTTAAAGATGTTTCTCATGGAACACGCCGGCCGGTTTCCCAAGGATGTCTTCTTTCATCGCTAAAGCAAGTGATGATCATAAACTTGTACACCAGCACTTGGAGGTGCAAAAGAGGAATGCGAACCTACGACCATACGGTTGTGAAATCAGACATTCTTATCACTAAGCCGTTACGGGTTTTTAACATTGAACTTGATAAATTCTCTATCTTCCATCAAGGCGAGACCATGCCAAATTTCGGACGTGGGTGTAACAACTACAATACTATAAACGGTGTTCCGTAATTAGGAATTGCCATTTTGCGTACCGACCGTGTAATCTACGATTCGCAAAGGTCTTCCGCGTTGGTTGATTACTCAGCAGAGTTGTCGCAGTTGTACTGGAAACATTAAACGAGTAAAGCATCTAGGGAAACAAAGAAACGTAAATTAACCTTCATTGTAGGGAAAGAAATAATATATTTGACAGTTTCTACTAAAATGTGGAATTTATATATGTAGTTAGGTAATATTTCTGGGTCTACCAACCAGATCGACCTATGTATTTAATTAAATTAGTTAAAGATTAGCTTTAAATAGTTGTAGGACTCTCTGCAGAGTCTTACCACACCGCTACCACAGCTATTCTAACGCCAAGCATTCCGGTTTGAAGATAAATTACAACCATCTTATATCTCTGGGTGACGGGCGTAGGGCAAGGCAGTGATATGACTTCTTCATATTCGAATATCTGTATTGTGCTGGCGTGTTGCTTACAATCAGGCGCATATCTTGATCTTGCCGTCACTTTCGAAAAAAGATATCTTTTGAAGATTGGATCATCCGCCAATTCGCACTTGGCCAGCGTGGTGTATTACGGGCTCGACTCTATACTTGTAAGAGAAGGCCTTGAGCAAAGGGAACATAAAGTGCGCTGCTTATGTTTATAATGTTCTGTGGTACAACCGTTTCCTATACATAGATATGGAATTGTCATTATCGCAATTAGCGTTTCCTAATTCCGACATGGCCGGATTAACAGGCGATTCGTCTCGGGTTCTGGAACGCGGAATGAACGGGTAATTGCGAATTCATCCGACATTGGCTAGAGGAACCTTGAACCATTGTGCTTGAACTTCTTTTGTGGTTCCGATTTGACGCGCGCCACTGGAGCGGCGGCAAGCTGCGAGCTAAATCGAATCTTCTGTGCTTGTCTGTACAATTATTCGTTGTTTTGTTTTGCTATATTGTTAAAATTAATAACGTCAATAACATTTGACGTCATATGGCACTAGTTGAAGTTACGGCTGGTCTATAAGTTACGGTTGATCTGTTCGGTAGAACGGCAACTGCCGAACCGGAGCCCGTGGTTCGAAACCCACGTGCCCCACTGTCTGTTTCAAGTCATGTGCGTAATGGCGCTAACTTAAAAACGTTGAAGGGTATTTCCTTGAGAACATCATGAGAAAAAGAAAATGTCCCTAGAATCCTTTGAGGTAATGTGTCATACACCAATACGCCCTGGGCCAGCGTGGCGGGTTGGCCTTTGCTCTCGCCTTATGAAAGAAGATCTCGAGTCCCAGCTGTGGGAACATTTAGTGGCCTGTTTATGCAGTAGTAGGTATTAAATAACCAGCTTTTCGTGTGTCATAAACTAAATTTGGGTTTCAAATACGTTCATGGTTTTAAGTTAATACGTAAATCTAGAATTAAATACATTTGTATTTTTTCTTTGGTTGTTTGTTTATCCGTTCTGTTCCTTATCCACATAGATGTTTTGGTTTTCGTTGTCTATTTTTGGAGTCGCACCCTTGACAGTCCCTTAGACCACACGTGGACTTCCGACGAAGTCCTTTGTATCATCATCACCTGTTTACACACACGCATCCTTTGACGACTCTGTGTGGTCTCTGCGGAATACAAAACGTGGAATATCCAATTTTCTTTAATATCATCGAGTAGGAGTACCTATGAGAATTGGTAATTTTTTTTGTATGACTCAAATCGGTCCAGTAATTTTTGATACTCTTCGTTACAAAGATGCAAAAATACATATCATGCCTCTTTGTAATATCAGTATGTGTAGATGAACTATTTCTGTGAGTATGTAATATTTATTAATTATTCATGAAATTCTTTATTTGGATCCCTAATCTGTTCCTCTCACCGTTCATGTACCGTATGCCGATTCGGGTAATTTCATACCTCATTAATTGTCTTCGGAGAAGAATAGGTACGACAAATAAATATTTAGACATACCTCGCAGAACACCATCAGCTCCAAACTAAGCAAAGAGATTTAATCATGAGAGACAGGTATACCTAAAGAAAGGACCAATTGTCACAGTACTGCCTCATAGCAAGTTCTAAATGTAACGTACATATAGTATTTTACAACCTCTCTGCAAAATGTTACTCGTGAACTATTCGTAAGGGTTCTAGCTGGTAGCTAGACAATTTTGGAAAAAATTGTTTGTATAGTAAACTAGCAGCGCCCCGCGGTGTTACGCGCGTAGTTCTCGTTGTTTTTCCGGGATAAAAAGTTGCCTATGTGTTCTTCCAGACTATAATCTATATGTGTTCCAAATTTCAGCCCGATCAGTTCATACGTTTGGACGTGATTGAGCAACAAACATCCATACATTGGCATTTATAATATTAGTAGGTTTTTTTTTATCCATATGGTTGTATAGTAAATTATCCATTTAACAATCGTGATTTCGTCTTAATGTTTTTAATAACCTCTCGGCGTTTTGGACGCGTTACAACGGCATTGGTCCACGAGTCACGAGGTCTCTCGGGTGGTTTGCTTGTATAATGTATTCAATGCAAGATATCCTTTCCATAACCCTTTGTTCCATGGTGGTCCGTAACTGTGTGGGCGTGCCCTCGCTCTGTGTTTAAACTGGACATGTGTGTACAACCCTCTTCACGTTAACTATACTAAAAATACCCTGATTTGTTCGCCGCGTCTAAATATTTTAACGTTTTTTTTTTTCAAATGAAAGTTTCTTTAGCCGCTTTAGCGTTTTTTGAGGTGAAAATTTGAATTAGCACACTGTACCCGTTACCAACACCGCTGTGTATAAATATGGGATACCAATGTTTTATTTTTGTTTATGTAGTGAAGAAGAGTGAACTGTAGAATAGTTTACGAAACAATTACATATGTCCATTTAGCACAGAATCAAACAGTATTTTGCAAACGAGAAGTTTTATTCAAACGACGTCCTTTTGACCGACCGCAGTTTGCCTCATGGTAAGCAAAAATTTCTTGCACGAGCAAGACGTTTTTGCACCCATCACTATCATAAAAAAATATGTATTATATTAATTAGTTCTTGAGTTTATTCATTACAACAATAAATAATATGTCGCTCTATTACCTTATCTTCGCCTAATATCATGCGAGATTTTAGTCAAATAACTGTTCAAAAAATAAATATCTTATTGACATTGTAGTATAGTTGAAGATTATGATCGATGACAGAGCTTATTCCTATATTTTCTTTTTTCCAGGTAAGTTTCGCGTCACACAAGACACCTGCCGAAGGATCGAGGCGTCGACAATAAAACCGTAAAACGGGTTTACAGGGTTTAGTTACGACGCCCCCTGCCGAGCCGAGTACGTACTATACAACAATAATAATTATGTCAAGTGTAATGTTTTATTTTTAGGTGTTTTATACTTGGGTTTTATTAGTTTAAAGAGTAATATTGTTCTGATGTCAGGTATTTGTTGCGTTTTATTCTGCTTAAAGGAATTTAGTTATTTCAGCATCTTACTAATACGTATTAGCGTCATTGGTGTCGGTAGTGTCGGTAGCGTCAAATCGGTTTTTTAAGGGCGCTACTCTCGATGATTAACATGGCAGTCTAGAGCAAACCTATTATAGATAAAATATTATAGATTTTGTTATTCTACCGCCAAGCAGTAATGTGCAAACATTACTGTGTTCCGGTTTGAAGGGTAATGTATCCAGAGAAATTACAGGGCTTAGAGATATAACAACTTAGATCTCTGGGTGACGAGCGCAGTGCAGTGCTAGGTAATGATTTGGACTCTTCCATGTTCCAATAGCTGCGTGTCACTGTGCTGTTATGTGGCAGGTATGTTGCTTACCATCAGGCACATGTCTTGCTCGTCTCGTCACTGCTTATTTAAAAAAAAAAAAAAAAAAAATTACCATCTGAGACACAAGGCTAGTCAAAACTTATAAATGATATCAAGATTTAGGTTAAGTTCGAAGATATTATCCTACTAATTCCAGCTAATGTTGTAAATGCGAAAGGTTGGATATTTGTTGCTCGATCGCTGTTAGTCGATAAAACTACTAACCGAGAGACGAGGCAAGTGAATAATTGTAAATTTAGTCAAAGAGCAGAGTCATCCTTGACCCGGGGCACCTGCCGCGTCCTCTACGCCGGCGCCGGCGCAGGCGCACGCGAAACAATAGCCGCTAATGCCGCGTTACAAACAATGGCTGCTGATTCCAAGACCGTCGTTTCGTACAATACATTTTCAATTTTGAAACCGACTGTTCTGCCTCTTCGATGGTTGATACGGAACGTATCGTAGTTAAATTAATATACGAAAATAACATGTTGTATCTTGATTACCTATGGAAGATCTAGAGATAACTCTAGACCTTCATGGGTCCACGGATAATTCAGATATGCTTAGTGTAAGAATAGATATGTAGTGTAGTGTAGTGTACGAAGCGGTATGGTTAATTTTGATTTGAATTGAAAAAGATTGAGATAAAATATGTCTTGTAAAAGTGATCGTTGGGTTAACGGAAACATTTCGGGAAAGCGGGGAATTTTGATTTGAAAAAAAAGAAAAGAATGGGTTCGAACAAGTATTTTGTAAAAGTGGATGTTGGGTAGCCCACAAAACGCTGTAGCCATTCGAGAAAACAGTAAATTTTGATTTTGAAAAGAAAAAATAATGAGTTCAATAACATGTCTAGTAAAAGTGGATGTTGGGTAGCCCTCAAAGCTTTCGTGAAAACGAAAAATTTTGATTTTGAAAAGAGAAAAGAATGAGTCTAAAATATGTCTTGTAAAACGGGAACCAATAATTTATTACTGCATAAAAATGAAACGGACGAGTTAATTAGTACGTACAGAATACTCACGTTGCCTACCTCAATGTTTTATTGTTTCTCGAGAAGATTCTTCGGCAATTATAGTGCTTAAACGTTCGAGAGGTGACCTTCGTGACGTGAGCTTATCAAAATTAGTCCGAGGCACCTTCGGATATGCAGATCACAAGGTTTCACTATGTAATGATAGTAGCTGTGATGTAAACTGTGACAAAACAGAGGTTGCATGATATTGTGTGGGTGATCTTAAATGTAATAAAGAAACATTCAGTTTATTTATTCTTGTGGCTGATACTTATTTGAATGCTGTTGAATGAACTGAAGGTACGGAACGTAATTTTAGTTCTGGAGAAGAAATTTAAGCGATAATTTACTCGACGTAGTAAATTAAATAGTCAAGGCGAGCCATGATCGTGATTTTTTGTGGTATAGTCAAATCGGTATGGACATTTCCGACGTTTATGACGTCAAACGAAGACAAATACAAAAATATTTACCAATTATCGGTACCTTATTGTTAACTTCTTACTATGGACCCCAAACTAAGCATATAATTGATAAACATTTTGAGTGTCTTTTAATTGACTCTTTTAGTACTTTATGCATTTTCTAGTTTGTTCTATTCCTTGAAATAAGCATTATTTGAGTAGGTTAAGGTAATATAAGGTTTGTGTAAATTAACTTAAAAATTCACGAAGTGAACAAGATTTAGTCAAGTTTTGTAATACAACTTAACCGTTGACTTTGACACAGAAATTAAGCAAGAGGGCGTAGGTACATTGTAGGAAGACTTCGAAGAAATGATCTACTGACATTATTTCGGGTAATTCCTCAAGAACTGGATCCCCGAAAAGCACTTAAAGTAACAATCAGTTTGCGACGGCCATATATCCACAAACGTCAAGGTCCCAAAGGGTAATTGGTGTCCAATCATGGTGAAAGCCATACGGACCCAGGCCTTTGGCTCTTCGTCATTTTGTGTCACATTTTAACCCGGTTTCATATTTTGCTGTTTTATCACCTCTTTAGATTTTTTTGAATTCGTAGTGTTTTAAACGATTTCATATAATAAACAAATTTATCAAAATAAAATGTGTAAAATAAATATTCTTTCATTTATTTATTGCTGTCAAAGGACGTGCCAAGATCGATCGATCAATTCGATAATGAAATCTATAAATTCATAATTCCAGACGTATTCTTTCCATATGAATAAATCTGTGTATAATGGTTTATTTTTAAATAACTTCTCACCGTACTAATATGTATTTAAAATGTGAATGTTTGCATGTTTCAAGCTCAATCATGCGTAATTATCATCATAATATCATCATCATAGATTTTATATTTATAATGTCTACGTCAACAAATGGGGAGTTCTTTTCTAAACTATAATCGCGGACGAAGTAGCGAGCATTTTCTAGTAAATAGAGATATAAACATACATGATGTAGGATATACTGTCAAGTCTACTGAACCTCTTCTTTGTTTATTAAGTACGAATTTCGCAACAAAAAGACTCATGAGCATGACCTACACCCGCGTCCCTAATTATACTGTCATAAACTGGATGCCATAACAACGCCTTTCGAATTCTGGACGCTTCATCATATCCAGACATACCGTTACGTTCCTCTTCTTCATTGCCCCACTCGTAAATTCACTGCAGGATATAGCCTCCTAATTATGCATGCAACAATTTGACCGCAGTCATCCATAACTCAGCCATTAATCTGATGGAAATGGGTGTCTCCTCATGCAAATTTATGATGAAAAAGCATCGATAATGCTAAAAGTACATTGACTTTGACGTATGGCCTCCGTGATGATACCTTATGCAACGGTCCGCAATCTATTAAGAAATTGTTATAAATGGCTATTAAGTTATGTGATGTAAGATGGAGATGAGGATGTTAGACACGGTGCCGAGAACGTTAACTTCTGACTGAACTGCGCGTTATTTTTGATGAATTCACTTGTGGTTACACGTGTCGTTAAATGTATGGGAGATCTTATCATATCTGACTATTGCGTTTTCCACTTATGAGTAATGGAGACTCGAGAGACAAACAGTCTACAGCACATTTAAATTACTTACAATATACACACATTTAAATTACGTACATACATATGTGTTGTTAGAATGAATGTTGTATTCAATGAAATTTTCATGGACAGCTTAAGGCTTTTAGAAAACAATTTTCTAAAGACCTTGTTTCTATCCTTTATGTTACCGGGCATCATTACTGATATTCGAAAGAAGTCGTCTCAGTAGTGGTAGGACTCTTGGCAGAGTTGGCCTGGGGAAGTACCACACCTTTGCCAGTTATTCTACCGCCAAGCAGTAATGTGCAAACATTGCTGTGTCCCGGTTTGAAGGGCAATGTTTCCAGAGAAATTACAGGGCTTAGAGATATAATATCTTAGATCTCTGGGTGACGAGCGCAATGCAGTTCTAGGTAATGGTTTGGACTCTTCATGGTCCAATAACTGCGTGTCATTGTGATGTTATGTGGCAGGCATGTTGCTTGCCATCAAGCACATGACCTGCTCGCCTCGTCATGTATGCGATAAAAAAAAGTAAATTACTATTGAATTATTATTTAAAAAAACCGACATTCAATAACTTAATTCTAACTATGTAAATAAAAATAAGTAATAATAAATAGTTACGGACCTCTTGTATTGTATTGTTGACATTTTATAGTTTTTGACATTTTTAGGGTTCCGTAAAACGTAAAAACGGAACCCTTATAGATTCGTCATGTCTGTCTGTCTGTCTGTCTGTCTGTCTGTCTGTCTGTCTGTCCGTCCGTATGTCACAGCCACTTTTTGCCGAAACTATGGGAACTACACTGTTGAAACTTGATAAGTAGATGTATTCTGTGAACCGCATTAAGATTTTTACAAAAGTTTAAAAAAAAAACAAAAATTAGGGGTCCCCTCCATACTGAGAACTGAAACTCAAAAAATGTTTTTTTCATCAAACCTACACGTGTGGGGTGTCTATCGATAGGTCTTCAAAAATGACGTTGAGGTTTCTAACATAATTTTTGTCTACACTGTATAATTTGCGCGAGAGACGCTTCCAAAGTGGTAAAATGTGTGTCCCCCCCCCTCTAACTTCTAAAGTAAGAGAATGAAAAATCTAAAAAATATATATGATGTACATTACCATGAAAACTACCAACGAAAATTAGTTTGAACTGGATCTGATGAGTAGTTTTTTTTAGTACGTCATAAATACACTATTATTAAAACTTCGATCAAAGTTACAACGAACTACAAGAACTATGTGTACTATATATATTATGTTACTTGCTGCAACGGAACCCTTCATGGGCGAGTCCAACTCGCACTTGGCCACTTTATTCTTAACGAAATTATTGACCTATATGCCTACTGAATTTTAGATATAATTATATTTTTAAGTAATTTGTCTGTATACCTTACCTGGTGAAAATTAGAGATCATTTATTTATTCAAGACCTATGTATATTGTACAATTATACCTAATTTTACAGACCAATAAAGAATTGAATTGAATTGAAGTTTTGCTGCGTTATAGTTTTTTTTTTACGAAGTTCCGTATTTACACGAGAGCCGCGGTATTCAGGTTTGTAGGTTCGACAATTTTTAATCTGTTTACTACTGACTCACTGATTACGTTCATATTTACATAAATGTAGATTAAAACTTTACGAAACTGCGAATCGTTAAAAGTTATGTAAAACATATCCTGTTATATGTATTTTAATAATCGTTGGAAAGTTAGACATTTTTATTGTAATGTTTTTTTTTTAGAATTTCCGTTGCGTCTCTTTTAGTATTATCATAATCAATTGTGTTGCTTAACGTATTATCAAAATTTTAATCTATTTATTGTTTCGCAATAACACATTGGTTTTCCTTGAAGCTTTCTAATATAATTAATTTGATTGAATAAGTTATTAATTACATAATATATTCTATTCTGAAGATGTAAGCCTCAATTAGAAAGTTATTTCTGTCTTTTTTTTTATTAAATAATATGCATGTTTGTTTGACTAGAACAGTAAGTAATATTATATTAAGGTTCTCAGAAGGATAGTAGTAGTAATATACTTATGTACGTATTTTATCGTGATAACTAAAAAATACATTTTATATATCTACTTGAATTTAATTCTTGTTTTAATTCTGAATTTGATTAAATTAATATTTGGATAATCATAATCAATTTGTGTTATACGGCCGCCCCGGTTTCGCTCGTGCTCACTTAGGAATCAGGAATCACGTAAATATCCAACAATTAAAGAATTTTTGAAATCGGTACAGTAGTTCCCGAGATTAGCGCATTCAAAGAAATAAACTCTTCTACTTTATAAATATGTATTATGTAGTATAGATTTTGTTAAAGTTATATACCTACTACTTAACTATTATTTATCAGTAAGTATTCATTTCGCTTTAAACGGTTCCTGTTTAATTTGTCGTAGTTATTCGAATGGGTATAATTTCCATCTGCTCGATAAACATCTGACGATCCATTACAAAACCCATTTCAATATCGTTTGAATGAGAATCTACAATCGCGTAAATAGCTATTTATACTGTATAAATAAAACGTAAACATTGTCGAGAACTAGTTCCGATTGAAATCGATTGACCCCGATGTTATTCTCAGTTTTAAATAAAATCGTAACGATTCGAAAATAAACTTGCAGCTTTTTGTTAAGTATTTAAGTTTGCGGTGCATTTAAAGTTAGTAATTTAATATTAAGCAATAATCTCATTTTTTATAATATATGTAAACAGTTTCGTTAAAAATGTTTTTGGTTAAGCTGTCGTCTACATAAGTATGTATTCGCAGAATTATTTTATTTTACTTAGTGTCAGATTACGTTAGGGTGTGTCCTATTATTATCGTGTTTATTTATTAAATGTGTAACTCCAATCACACATTTAATAAATAAAAAAATATAATTACAAATAGAAAATTACTAAGAACTTAGCTGGCGTAGCCGGCTGTAGAGCAGGACTCGAAACTAAATACCGGTTAGAGCTGCAGTGTGAGAGACTTCTTCACCGTGCGTGCTGTGTTGAGGATAACCGCTGAGTGGTAGAATGACCGCTAAATGCTTCTAGATCGTGATCCTTCGTTATATATCTTTGTTCCTTGCTAGCAATACACATGCTAGTAATGTCGGCTATAGTTTTATTTCTCTAATTCGTTCTGTCTTAATATCGTCATCATAATACCTCGCACTACCTCATCTCTCTTTGGACTACAATGTTCATTGCCATCTGCTCCTTCTACGTGGATCTGTTATAATTAATGAAGTGTAAAGTTTCATCTTTATCAGTTCCTGTTCCGTATTTATTATTGTGTAAGAACGTCTCGTTTATTAATTTTCTCATTAGCTTTTTATAGACCATCAAATCAAAGTTAATATAGAAGACCTAACTAGAGCTAGTTGCGTAATCAAATTTTAGATTTGATGCGTTCACTCATCACTTTTTTTTAGAGGTTATTTTTAATTAAACGGCTACCTAAATGGTTTCACCTCAATATTAAGTTTGAACGTTTGCAGACGAGAATCAGAATTAATTAAAAAAAAAATATATTGATCAGGTCGCATATTTGGCGCCTATTACTTGATGTTTTTCCCAAATCTATGGTTATGTCAATGCCAATTGAGCAGATTGACGTGGAAACATGAAACACTATACTTAAACGTAAAATTAAATATGTTTTTAAATATAAATGTTCATTTTCGAATGTTATTTGTAAATTCTAAATTGTAACATTTTGGCCTGGTTTTAGCTGTGTTTTGGAGTCTCCATTTACTTTTACGCATTAGAGAGTGACGAGACGAGCAGGACGTGTACCTGATGGTAAGCAACATGTCTGCCCATAACAGCATCGAGACACGTAGCTATTGAAATACGAAGAGTCCAAATCATTATCTAGCAGGGAACTGCGCTCGTCACCCAGATATAAAAGATGTGTTATGCTCTATGCCCTTTCATTTCATCAACTCCACGTTCCCAAGTGGTCGGGTGATTATTTCCCACTCATAATAGCACATCTTGCTACACTTGTTTTGCCTTCATTTTATAACCAGCTGTCATATTTGACAGCTCGTTATGGGATGTGTACGTCATTAGAGTTAAGTATTAGAACGTCTGGAGAGTCTTAGTACTTACTTACAATCCATAGAGTTGCCATCAGGCGCGGTCCCAGCCTCGAATTTTGGGGGGGGTCACCAGTACGCAGCCTCAGATTTGGGGGGGGGGGGGGGGACACGAGTAGAAATACAATAAATCGAGTAAAAAAGACTTTACTAGTAGCGCCCCACGATTTTACCCGCGTAGTTGACGCTCCAGTTGTTTTCCCGCGTTTAAAAATAGTTTATGTACTACTAAACGTTTTGATTTTTTTTAGATTTTTAATCTAATGTACATGGGACACTTAGAAAGTTTTGAGAAATTAAAAAACTAACTTGTATGAAAAAAAATTGGCAGTCATAGGAACTGCCGATAGAAGTGAAAACTTATAACTCAGAATTTGATAGCTTACTTTGGAAACTACACGGGTGTACCGGAAGGCGTGGCCTGACCATCATGGCATCGCCATCTAGAAATGCGTTAGCATTTCCCATTGGCTCACGCATTTTTAGATGGTCATGCCGTGATGGTTAGGCCACGCCCTTTCAGCATTTCCCATTGGCTGACGCATTTCTAGATGACCAATGGCCGTGGGCCCGAGTTTACCCGAAGATTTCTTATCATACCCGAGCGTGACGCTAGAATTCAATTCACACCCAACGAAAAATCTGTCTCAAAGCGCGCCGGCGCGCCAAAAGAAGTTTTCACTTCAAAATACTTGGGAGGTGTCAAGGGGTATTCTGATGGAACGAAGTTGTACAAAATATTGCAACTCTTTACTGCTTCTGTTGCCCTGGTACTGGTACCTAGGGGCAAACGCAACTCTTTTATATTTCTGTTGTCCTGGTATCTGGTGATAAACGCTGGGCTGTTGGAGGTAGGTAATCGAAACTCTTTACTGTTTCTGTTGCCTTGGTACCTACCTTTTATAGGTAGGTCATAACTATCAGGAAAAACCCACTCTGGCAACTCATTCCACAGCCTAGACGTTCTTATCACAAAAGTAGAGTCAAACCTCTTAGTCCGTGTCTTTGGAATATCAACCATGAAACGGTGCCGCTTCTTTGAGCTACGAGCAGTCCGTTCTTATCATATCCAAGCGTGACGATTGATGAATCCATTTCACAGCCCACAAAAATTCTGTCTATAGCGCGACTAAAGAAGTTTTCACTTCAAAAATTTTTTTATTTAATCTTTTCAAAGAACTCTCCACCAGCCTCTATACAAAGTTTCATGCGTCTGAACCAATTTTCAAAACATTTTTTCCAGTCCTCCGCAGACACCTCTTCCACGGCCTTCTCAAACGCTGTTAGCGCGTCTACCGGCGATGAAAACTGTATCCCTTTGAGCTGATTTTTAATTTTATGGAATAAAAAAAAAACACACGGAGCCAAATCAGTACTGTAAGGAGGGTGCCCCAAGACTCTGACCGGTGTGGAGTCCAGGAAGTCTTTCGTTTTGATCGCTGAGTGCGCGGGCGCGTTGTCGTGGTGAAGAAGGACCCCTCGGAGCCCGGTGTTCGGTCGCTTGTTTCTCATTGCAGAAAAAACTTCTGGCAAGCATTTTATGCTGGACCATTCGGCGTTGATACTGCTTTGGTCTCGAAGTGGAATTGAAATTAGGTACCCCGTCAAAGTGAAGAAACTAGCGATCAAAATTTTCCTTGCGCTCCTCGATCGCTCCTCGATCGTAGGACGACCACTCTTTTGTGCATCCCCCAAAGTAAAACGACCGCGTTTGAACTCGCTATACCAGCGGTAGATGGTTGCTTTTGAAAGTCCTTCATCCATAAAACCAATTTGAAGTCGATCAAATGACTCGTCAGGTTTTAAGCCACATTTGAAATCGTAAAAAATCATAGCACGAAAATGTTCTCGACGCAGATCCATTTTTTATGAAACAAAAAAAATATATATTGGCTCTCAGAAAAATGCGGAGGGAAATTTGAAAATCGAACAGTTGTATTTATACTTTTAAATAATCGAAGTTTTCAATATAATTACAAGTGTCTTAAAATACATAAAAACTTTTTTTTGCAAAACTTTCTGAGTGGCTTGGTATATGATTTTGGGGGGGGTCATGTCCCCCGTGACCCCCCCCCTGGAGCCGCGCATGGTTGCCATAACTTTTCATACTTTGTAAAATATTTTAATATTATGTTCCCTTCGTATAATGGAGGGAACATATTAACGTTAATATTCAAAATTGCTTATATTGAGAAATTCGTCGTTTTATCCTCAAATATTCCTTTTTTTTTTTTTGCTTAATCTATTAGAGATTTTTATTCAAATTCCTCACTCAACATTATCACGGGGTATTTTTACTTGCCAATATACCTGCCAATCAAAACAAGTGACACTTACTAATGTCTCACTTAGCGTGCTTTCTCAAAACTTTAGCTACCACAGACTCGAGTGGGTTATTTAAGTATTACATCTGCAGATCTACTACGAAAACAAACTCCGAATGATCGGATCCGACCGACAGCTGAATCGGATTGTAGCCTACCACGAAAAACATTCGGATCGATACATCTCGGTCGGAAGCTATAGACTTAGGTCAGATGAGGGTCGTATCGAACGAAACGGCCGATCCGATCAACCGACCGATTGTCTTTCGTGGTAGGAAACGTCCATAAGTTCGGCCGATATATCGTTTATCGGACTTCGTAGTAGACCTGCTGGTTTCCATAGTACAATATTTGATTAGTTCGGGGCTATATAGTATCGGAATTCATATTATTAATATGAGATCGACTTAAATATTAAGGCAATCTTAGCACTGTGTCTATTGATGTAGCTTCGAGATATTTTCTTCCAACGACATCAAAGGCCTGTTTGAAAGGTAAGATTATTAACATAAGAAATGGCAAAAGTCCAATTTATTCTTTCTATTCCATGAACGTCGATTCATAACTATTCATGTGTTTTAACTCAAACCGTATTTCCATTCATGAGTGAGTCTAAACAGATCCCAAACAATGTTTTCTCATAATATGTCAAATGTTAAGGCTCGGGACTAGGCCAATGGCCTTGAGGAATCGGGCGGAGCTAGTTACACCTACCCGCGCTTCCCCGCGCCGCCTCCCTGCACCAAAAGATCGCAATGTGCGGCCGCGCCAAATCGCTCCGTGCCTGTTATGTTAGTGTAACAGAGTATGAATTATGCAGAGTAGTTAGTATAATTACGGAAACAAATCGACTTTTGTAAATATGTTTTTATTTTTAACTTTTTCTATTTATACTTATAATATTATAATAAGCTACTATTCTATCCTTATAATAATATAAAAATAAACACAAGCTACATTATAAAATTAAAAAAACCCTAGATAATGGGATGATGATGATTCAAAATTCACTAAAATTTAAATTTTTTTCATGTAACATTTTTCTTCGTTTGGGTGGTTGAATTTCTTCATCGTCACTGGTTTCTCCGTATATGAGTACAGTGGTTTTTGGAAAATAAGGTAGACAAACACAATCAATTTCCTTGTTCTCTTTATCTTTTTCTTCTTTCTTACTTTTTTGGTCTTCAATGCATTTATCATTTTCTGTTTCCATTAATGCTTGTGTATTTTTCTCACTAGCTTTATTTTTCTCTATGTTATCTTTCTCTTTGACGTCGTTCTGTTCTAGTTCTTTTTTATTATTATTTTTTGAATATTCCTTTTTATTGTTTTTTACTTCAATAGCCTTTTCTATGTATGAAGGATTTCTAATCTCCATTTTTCTGGGATGCCTTGGATCAATCAGTTCTGGTAGTATACAATCCAAATAAAATTGGGTTAGTTTATTTTCCATAACTTTGCTCCAAAATTCGTCGTCTTTTTCAATTATGTCTATTCTCATAGGTGTTTTTTCACTCAACCACAATCCAAACAGGCATTTTTCTTTCTTTGTTATATGAAGCTGGCCCTGTATTTGAAAGTACCAATTATGATTCGTGTTTATATTAATGCTGCCGTGTTTGTTTATTTTGTAAAATGGTATTTTCTTTGTCTTTACTGCTTCCAAAAAATCTAGTTTGTAGGCTGAAGCAGGGCATTTCACTTCAACAGTCATGTTGTCACAAATTCCATCAGGAGTTGCACCCAAGTATGGCAATTCTTCGTCAATAAACAAACCGCAAGGTTGTATGTCTAATCCTGTTTCCTTAGATATCTGTGTAATTGCGACTTTTTCGTTTTCGGCGCCATGTTTTATTGATTTTACGTGGCTAATGCTGTCTTTGTACAGTAGGTCTTTAACGAGGTTACCACAACTTATATTTGGGCGTCTTTTAATTACGCGGCCAAAATTTGAAGCTGTCAACAGTTTCCTTCTCAACTCAAGCCATTCACCACATGAACTCTGCAATACAGTTTCTCTTTCAACGTATTCCCTTTCTTCTTTGCTTTTGTGCAAATTATTTAGGAAAGTTGTTTTTTGTTTCTCCATTATTTCAGGAATCATATCTTCTTTTGCACAGTTCTCACCATAATGCAAGTCTTCTCCTTTGTCTGTCACACTTCTGTTTTTTAATTTCAGACATCTCTTTTTAAATAATTTTCTGCTTGTTTTTTTTTTCAGTCGCCTTTCCTCTAGTGCTTTCATTTTTCCTCTAGGGCTCTTGCCAGTTGCGTGTTTGTATGTTAGCGACAATAGTGTGCGCGTGTTGAACGATATTGCTGCGCCTTTGCATCGGTTTTGGTATGAACCTCTTAGGCTATAATTGATTCTTTTTCCACCAACTAATTTAGCAATGATGCTGTTAAAATTTTCAGCTTTGTTACTCTCCACATTGTGAATGAGGCTTGGTGCGTGGGAGGCAACGTTTACCATTATTTGGCAAATTCTACTCCACAAGGTAGTTTTTCTAAATTCACGATGGTCGTTTCCGTTGACACTATTTTCTTTATCTGTAGTGATCTTGTTGCAAAAATATGACTTGCAACCACTATGATCACCAAAGGCATGTAAATGGGCTCTCAATATATCGTTGTAAAGGAGTTCCACGTGTGCTCTTTTTTCTGATTCCGATTCTGACGTATGTTTTTGTATTGATTTTTTTATAGCCGATCGTATGGCTATAATTTTGAGATCTGTTATATTTTTTCTGAAACGCACAGGATACTTTGTTTCAGTTTTTAATTGAGTCAATTTGTTGCATAAATTTCGCATGATGTGATTTTTGCATTCAATTTTCTGTACTGTTGTATTCGAGTATGGTCGAGTTTCAATAATTTTTGAATAGGTAGCGGAATCTCCATCACTTATCATCCTGCCATATATCAGTCCGTGCATTTGTATGGAATATCTAAAACCTTCCACAAGAATTTCGGATTCCATGCCCGTCGAAGGACCAGTATAATTTTTAAAACATTTGTGTTGATGTGGGGTTTCATTTTTATTTTCTGCTTGAGCACAAATACAACAGTATTTGTTTTTGATACCCAGATAAAGCACTTTGCCAGTCTTTTTACCAATGATGGCGGCTGCTCCAGATAACGCAGAGTAATTTTTTTTGTAAGTTCGTTTACTCCAGCAGCCATCAACAATTACGTCAATAATCGGCACTCCATTTCCATCTACTCGCCCCTGCATTTCAGCGAACTCTCTTTCTTCTTTAGCGGCGTCATTCATTGTTTTAATTGAAATCTTATCCCACATATTTGCGATGTTTTCATGGCATTTTTGGTAGGTTTTAGGACAGATAGTAGGCAAATCCAATGCAGCTGACAGTTCTTGGAGCTGTGAATGACCACAACCGATTGCCACTGTACCTAAAACTGCACAATTATTAATGTTCATTTCATTACCTTCGTCATTGGAAATGTAAAATTTTACACTACATAATTTGCATTGAAGCGTAAAAATAGAATGAAAGCCATTTTGTTTTTCCGATACAATTTCAACACTATTGAGACCACAATTGAGAGGTCCATGTGTTGCCACATCTTGCAGTTTTGAGTAAAAAGTTTTTAGGTTGAAGATTCGTCGTCCGTCAAGCCGGCATGCTTCAGGAGAAGGCTTTGCCTTTTCTATCTGTAAAGAGATTAAATATTGTTTAATACATGACATATGAGCTATGTTAATACAATACTAATATGATACTATACTACTTGTACAAATCGAAACTTACATCGTATGGAGCAGAACTATCTTCTATTAGTTCGACAGGAGACTCTATTAGTTCTTCTTCACGTTCGGGGGTTGACGCAGGTAGTGCGTTATTCTTTGGAATGTTTTCACCAGCTTTTTCCTAAAATAAATGCAGTCATTTAGAACCACGTGTATAATAGCAATTTAGCTATGAATAATAGATTACATTTTATTTTTCTAGAAAATACATGCTGGGCAATAAGTACAATCAAAAGAATTTACGAAACTTACACCTATTGTTTTACTTTTGAATTATCTTGTAACAATAGAGGTGCCAATACCTGGCAACAAAAGAACCCGCGCATCTGCATTTCTTAGAACATTCGGTACCTAAAAGACCTTAATCATATCATAGACAATGCATGATTGTTTTGTTATTGAGAGTGTTTTTACCTTATTTTTAGTGTATCAATGATCACCAACGAAAAATAGATTATAAAAATAAACGGAACTTACATCACAGGGAGAACCATCATCATTTTGATCGAGAGAACTTTCATGGCGCTCGGGAGTTGTCACGGGTAGTGAGGTTTTTTTTGAAGTGTTTTGAAGAATTAGTTTCTAAAATAAAAACAGTATTTAATTTAAATTAAGTAGCAATCTAGTAGTTTATATACACTGTACAATAGTTATATTGACAATCTACTGTATTGATTCAGTGTGAAACATAATTATGCTGATTTAATAGGTAGAATACTCACATCAAAAGCACCTGGGTCTCCTTGTAGTTCTCTGTTGGCAGTTTGACTTTTTTCCTCTGTGTTGGTACTGTTGGTAAAATAACGCGATCTGTAATAGAAAAATGTAAGATAAGCTCTCACACATAAGTACATAAAAAATAATTATGTGACGAAAAATAGGCTACGTTCGGTTTCGTAGTGATTGAGTATAAAAGATTTGTTCTACTCTGATAATTATCTACTCCATGCCACTAATGATGGTATATTTTCTACTCTGTGGCACACTGTTTGCCGTTGGGTTATGAATAGGTCCATCTAGAAATAAGTTATCCTACAAAGTATTTAATATTATTATTATTCCTACATATAATGAAATTGTATACTTACTTTGTGATATTGATGCCTCTTTGTTTATAAAGTTTTTTGATACCTCGTTTTTGTCGCCTCTGTTTATTTCCCATTTTGAGCGAGAGACACTAATACTATCTAGTTGAATAATTGTCTATTTTCAATAATACTCCCTAATTATTATGTACATATTATGTTACCACACTACACTAATTATAAGGACTCACTATTTCACACAGTCACTGTCCATTGATATTATTGCTAAAAATTTAATAAATACTCCCGCGCTAATATTTACAAATGAAACTGAGATAGGTACTGAGCTCACGCAAAGTGACACAGGTCCGTCTAGCAACACGACTCGCCCCGCACTGACAATTGGGGCGAATGCGGGGCTGCCATTGTTTTAAGTTTAGAAACAGAAACATTTTTATTTGTAACAAATATAAAACATTATTTTTCTAAAAACTCACAAAACTATGTTATTGTAAGTAACATTGTTAAACAGTAAAAAAAAAAAACGTAATTTTTTTGTCTAAATTGAATGAATAACACGGCTCCAACTGTAAAAGTTAGTGGTATTTTGGTGAATTTATTTCGCAATGTCTATTAAGAATAAAAAAAAATAAAAAAAATGAAATTACTCCTCATATCCCACAGATTTAGAATATATTTTTTTTAATCATTAAAACTTATAAATAATGTCAAGAAGTGGTTTCAATTTCACGCTATTTTGTCGATTTCTTGGAATAGCAGCCTTAAGATGACCATTGTCGAAGGTGTCTCGTTACTCCCGCTGTTGTTTAAAGTCATTAGGGTCATATCGTAAAACAAAGCCTTTGGATTGATCGACGGTGTAACGGGACTGCTTTGGCGCCACTTGTTAATAACGCTTTCGACCTAGTTAATGTGTCTATATTATCATAATGAGAAACCGTGGCGGTCGAGTGACGGAAACGACGAATTACACAAGCGTGCCGTCGTAGAATCAAATCACAGACTGATTTTGAACCTACGCCCACATCTCCTGAGTTTTTTTCCTCTTCCCTTCTTCTAGATAGCCAGCCTAATCCTACGGCTTTGGTTTTATCGTTGTTTTGCAGCTCGTCATGCCACCTTCGTCTGGGTCTGGGTCGACCCGGAGGCCGTTTAGATGTTGGACCCAAATCTGTAGTAACTTTGGTTGCGGCATTCGCCAAAATAAGACATATTTGCCCAATGCCAAGATGTGTTAAGGTGTAACATATTGCACTGTGGTTTCAATTTCATTTCATAATATTTGACGTGCTCTCACAATACTATAGTTATTTGCTCGTAAAGTGACAGTACTGTATGAAAATAACGCCAGCCGAGTGTTGAAACGTCTGTTCAATAAATTATAATTATTTAAACCCTTAGCTACAGACATGAGAACAATAAAATATAGGGTTACCAAATCGGCTAGCATAAGCATTGCCTCCGCACCCCACTAGATGTTCACACTGCTGGGACTTGGTACCTTCGCTCACAAGGAGAGAGATAATAAAGGCCATAATCCACTAAGCTGGCCCAGTGCGGATTGGTGGAAGTTGCATGACCTCGAAATATTCTAGATTCATGCCGGTTTTTCATGACGTTTTCTTTCCCCGTCAAAGCCGCCGGAAAATTGCTAGCCTATTGGTTTTTTATCGGATACACTTCGGAGAGTGTGCGACTGATTTGCATGATCTGATACCACCTTGTCCTTTTTTCTATCGGAATCCTCGTAGCTCGAAAAAGCGACATCGTTTCATGGTTGATGTTCCAAAGACACGAACGAAGAGATTTGACTCTACTTTTGTGATAAGAACGTCTAGGCTGTGGAATACGTTGCCTGAGTGGGTTTTCCCCGATGGTTACAATCTTTGTGTCTTCAAATCGAGAGTGAATCGGTTTTTTCTAGGTAAACACGCTCCATCGTAGACCGCATCGTCGCTTAACATCAGACGATATGGCGGTCAAGTGTAAACCTATAGAAGTTAAAAAAAAAGCCAGTGGGAGTGACAAAATTGTACTTCTGGACATAGAAAAATACTCAAAGATACAGACGGGATTCGAACCTACGGTCTTACGATTGTGAATCGCACATTTCAGCCACCAGGCCACCACGGCTTCATAAATAATTATAAGTTTAGTGGCCAATAGATGACAAGAGAAGCGTTGGCGAACGCGGTACAGTTGAAAAGTCGTGTTCATACAAGGATTAGTCAAGTTAAGGCAAATTATGATAGTATAGAGACAAGTGGCATCCATGAAGAGATGCCTACGCTTAGGAGTGAGTAACTATGGTCTGAAAATGATGATGATGAGGTTGTTGCAAATATTTGACAACCCTAACAAAACAAAACCATTCTTAATTCAAGTTCGCGACGTAAACGACACGTCTGACTTTCATAACACGGCAATCTTAACCAGTGATTAATGGAAACTTACTCATCTCGAGATTAAGCGTTAACAAGTACTGGTTAATTAAACACGCTGTTTAATCAACGGTAATGAATAATCGAGGAAAAGAAATGTTGAATCATTGCAAACTTTAAGTCGATGGTGTAAAGTCTCGATTAATAATGACACTTTGGAATGGAAGTGTCGAAATCGTTTGTGTTGAATTTGTGAAATTTTAATATGTGGTGACTTTTTTGATTAAAAAACACTAGTAATAGGTACTTGATGCGTCCTCATATGAGTGATGAAGTAGTATATACAAGATTCTGCGGATTTCGCGCCTGGGGATGTACTACACCTTTCGCAGTTACTCTACAATACTCTACATCATAATCAGCCCACACTCGTCCACTGCTGGACATAGGCCTCTCCAATAATACACCACTCAGCTTTTTGTTTCCAACCTAACTAATTTACGTAGTGAACCAAATCAAGAGTGAATAGGTTCCTTAGTAGGCGCGTCCTATCGTAGACCGTATCGTCGGTTAACATCAGGCGAGATGGAGGTCAAGTGGAAGCCTATAATATCATAGTTAAAATACATGAAAGGTGTGACAAATATTTTGCTAGAATTCAAATTGATGCCATAGAAATTAAATGTCAAAAAGGTAAACCATCCTACATTCACGGCTTACCAGCACAGTTCAGTGCTAGGCAGGGATTTGTGATTACTTATATTGCGGCGTTTGAAGTACTGCGATATTTTTAAATAAACTACCTAGCACTGATTTTTGATTCGCTTATTTGCCATTGACGATACGACCGTAACATGGAATTCAGGTATATACTGATATTTTAAAGGGTCGTTAAGACCATTTAAGGGTATGACAATAAATACTTGCGTTAGTAGTATTTAGTCTTAGTTTTTGGGTTCTACACCTTTCGTGGTAGCTGTAAGTCCGGTAACCTCAATATTCCATAGGTCCTATAATAAAGGGTAAGTTGTAACTTTCGTTTGCGCTAAATACACAAATCTGTAAAAAGCGTATCGAATCGTAAGATATTGGATGGCATCGATCACTTCGCACAATTATGCACATATTTAAGCCGTAATGAGACACAAATGAACTCTGTTATACAACAGTAAGTTATTGGCATAAGTGAAGCTTAATTAAGTGAAGGCCGCTTGAGGTCGCTTGGTTTGTGACCTTTGGCTGTTCAACGACTTTGCTCTGGGACTCGATATAAATAAACAACGAGAACAGAATAACAATTTTAACATATTTAAAGAACTTTAAATATAACTTAATTTCTTAAAAAAAAATTTTGAGATGAAAATTTTAACCTTGTTGCATTTTTTTTTTTGGTAGGGAAATATCTTACGGTTCCGCGTCACCGACACGCGTAACAATTATGTCGTTGTTATTGTCGACCTTGTGTTGTTGTAAATATCCTCTGTAATCGCTTGGTCGTTGCGTGTCATTTTGCACAAATATTTTCGAAATCACGGCACTTAAAGTTTCGCCATACACACATTGCTTTCGTTTCTTTTGAAATTATATTTCTGTAATCGATTTTGCTTTCTGAACTCGTTCTGTTGATTACATGTGGTAAATTTAACACACAAGAGCCGTATGAATAATGATATAAGCTTTTATTGTGTTTAAAAATCTCATTATCACGTACGCTTAGCTCGAAACGGTCGATAAGATTCTCCTTCAGTCCGTATGTGAATTAATTTTCGGAGAAACTTTCGTTTTCTTTGAAGTGTGTTGATGTATAAGTAACTTTGTCTCTGCTTAAAATCCATATACTAGCGAGTATTTTTTTTTTTCTAGCTGAACTTTTCTTTGTAACCGCCGGTTCAATACGCACAGGACTTTGAAAAGACAGTGGGATTCGAACCAGGGGCTCTGGGTACACATTTGCCGTTCTCCCGATTAGATCAGCCGAAACTCAAAACCACTGTCTAGCACAGCACTGCGCTCGTCACTCAGATATATAAGATGTTTAATCTCTTAGCAACTTCTCTCAGTAATTAATCTGGAAACATTGGTGTTTAAATCGGAACACATTAATGTTTGCACATTACTGCTTGACGGTAGAAGAACTGGCAAAGTTGGTGTTTCCCCGGTGAACTCTACAAAGAGCCCTACCACACTTAACTGTAAGTAACCCTACGGATTTCTGCAAGGTCGTTATAGAAACTGTCATCTAACGACTGTGTCATTAATCTCTTTCCTTAGTACAATGTTTATCACTTCATTAATCACGAATTACATCCTGTTCGTACTTGTAAACATTGTCTGTGGGCTAATAGGTGCATTTTTCACGCGGTGTAATCCTATTATGGTCTAAGCTAGACTGGGAGCATTAAATCACATTTGCCCTTTCGCCGTCGAGAGGTCTCTTTGTGAGTAAGGAGTGGGGAATTCACACCGAGGTTTGTCATAGACTGTAAACGCTGTCTTTGTTTCTAAATTCTGTTGATTTAGCTTTTGGCCTGTTTTTCTACACAAATACTAGTCATACTAGTCTGCTGTTAAGCAACACGTTTGGCCATAACAGAACAGTGCCGCACGTCACGTCAAAACTTACACCCAACACTGCACTGCTTTTGACACCCAAATGTAAGATGATGTATCTCTTAACTCTGTATTTTCTCTGGAAACGTTGCTGTTCAAACCGGACCACAGTAATTAATATTAGCACATTTCTGATGGGCGGTAGAAGAACTGGAACAAAGAGTCCTAGCACTCCAAAATTATTATAGTGGTATTACTTTTGTTTTTTTATTGTTTATAGGTTTACACTTGACCACCATCTCGCCTGATGTTAAGCGACGATGCGGTCTAAGATGGATATTACTTATACATATTCTTCTATTATCATAGAACTATTCATTGTTTGTTACCGTCTGTGTTAAAATGAAATCGAAAAGCGCAAATTCTGTGCCGTGGACCAATTTACCCGTTCAATACAGCACGGCAACTGTCAGAATTAAACATTACCGAGTGAATTGTGGGAAAATACCTCATTGCGAGTCCCGTTGCTCTCTGAGAAGCTTATTCACTTAAATTCGAGAATCGTGCATTTTCTCGCCGACCAAATTGGCCATTGTCATACCGGGCCAGCGCCTCCGACTGACTTGTATCGTGGCCAAATGGTAAATACGAGTACTTTAATACCAAAGGACGAAGTTGTCTTTCGAGAGTAAATATACATACCGAGGTTTCTTTTGAAGTTGAGAGGTTGACACGACGGATCAAATGGAAAATAAATACTTAATTATTTACTCGTTGAGTACGGTAAGCTATTATGCTAACTGTATGGTAAATGCTTTCCAGTAAAATGTTTCGTGTATGCCTTTAGGTACGAGTACCTATCCTACTAATATTATAAATGTCAATGTATGGATGTTTGGATATTTGGATGTTTGTTGCTCAATCACGTCCTAACGTATGAACGGATCGGGCTGAAATTTGGAACACAGATAGACTACTTATAGTCTGGAAGAGCACATAGGCTACACATAGGCTAACGGGAACGGGAACTTCGCGGGTAACACCGCGGGGCGCTGCTAGTGTTCTATAAATGTGTTTAATTTTAGTTTTAAATACATGTAGACACTAGTAGAGCCCTGCGCCTCCTACGCTAACCCAAAGTTAGGTAAGCTATTCCTTACTCTGCCTCTATTGATGCCATTTATTTTGATAACAACTGCCATAAGTTCTTTTATAGAAAATAGGTAAATATTTTATTAGCACTTCAACATCACAGGCAGCTTACTCAGCCCATAGCAGGGGTACAAGCCTCTCCACTCTTTCGCCAAGTTTCTCTATTTGGTTTGGTTATAAATGGTAAATATTTTATTAACACAGTGGTCCTCAACTTTAGAGAGTATTTTCGTAAATTTTCGTAATTAATGTGGAATTTTTCCCTGTTCTAAAATTGATAGCTTGATTGGGATAGCGTCGATGAAATAAACAAATTACGCTTACCTCGACAACATAACGGATGTACTGGCACATCTCTAATAATTCACAGTCTCAGGTCACACAGCAATCAAATTGAATTAGCTTTCGAGCCTTCCAAATTGCTCCTCCTTATTATTAAATTAGTCTTTATCTTCCTTCGTGTCATATATTGCTCATACGTTACTTTTCAGTCGGGGATTTTCGCGAGCATCTCGTAATTTCTCAGTAGTGACAACAAAGATATCCCCGTCTGCGCTGACTCTTACACGTGGGTCACGTGATCGGAATGCGGAAACATCGAAACAAAGTAACGATACACGTAATAACACAGGATTATACATCGGTTTTATGATACGAGAAAAACTATTAAACTACTAGATACATTACTTTAGAAGCATTATTACCGTAACGTGTGAAAATATGAGATGCGTTGAGTGTTCGGGAAACTAGGCGCTATCTCATAGAAACGACTACATTTCTGAGTCGAAAAGTAGTAGTAAAACTAATTGCACAGGTCCTTGCCTTGTCTGTAATTCAGGGCGCATGTTAGCCTAATAACAGTGCAACCCTAGTATCCTATTTTTGTCTGAAATGCAGTGTATTATTGTTTATTAGTAAGTTACGGCTGGTCTAGTCGGGAGAACAGCGTCTGCCGATCCGGAGACCCCGGGTTCAAACCCCACACGCACCACTGTCTTTTCGAAGTCATGTGCGTAATGCCGCTGACTTAAAAACGGCGAAGGAAAATATCGTGAAGAAACCGACATGTACCTAGAATCTTTCGAATTAATGTGTCATCCACCAACCCGCACTGGGCCAGCGTGGTGGACTATGGCCTTAACTCTCTCGTTGCGAGAAAAGGCCCCGAGTCCCAGCAGTGGGAACATTTAGTGGGCTGTTGATGATGGTGATGATTGTTTATTAATCTTGGTGAAAAACGACAAATATCAGCTTCAGCTAATCATAATCATGTATCAGCTAAAACGTTACCTTTAGTTTTATAAAGGCGCAAGTCCTGTATTGAAAAATCCAAGTCTTAAATGATTTCGTACACGCAAACTTAATTAATAACTCGCGCAGAAGATAATTTTGTTAGAAAACAATTTCTAGTTACGCAAATCACCAAGATCCTCGAAGTAAAATATTATTTATTGAACATAGCATAGAACGTGATCCGTTCAACATACCCGTTTAATTTCATTACACCACAATTTACCCATAATGCTATTTTATAATAATATTTTCAATGCAAATTACTTTTTTATGTAGGCAATAAAGTAATTATGTAAGTTGGGTTTGCTCTTTGTCTTATATTCTTTGTCCTCGCTGTCTCCTTATGTGTACAGTGTTCAATTAAACCTGTGCTTGTTTTGTACGCGACTCTTTATAATTATTGTGCTAAACTTAGGGAAAGGGTTGTACGATGTAGCGATAAACTTCTAAGTTCCTATTACGGATGGGCGCTATCCTAACACCTAAGGATTAGGAAATAAGGTAGATAATTGTTTGTAGGATCGTCGCAACATTGTAGCGTGCAATCGCTATGCGTGGTTAATTGTCACCGCAAATGGTCGCGAACCTGAAAGTCGTGTTCTGTATGCGAATTCTGTTTTTATTCGAATAGTACGATCAAACTAGTTTGATTCGTTTGATTTACGTGCCGTGACTATGCATTAATCTGGTGTAATGCGACAGGTGCGATTACACAAGTACGAGGACCAGTCATTTATAAACTTGTTTGATGTATTTGTTTTCTTGCTAATCCCGAATGTTTTTCTGTACCCGCATCCTGAGGAACGTACCTACTTATTGAAAACATTAATTGTTACTTGTTGTATTGACAATATGAAAACAAAATAGGGTACCGGACTGGGTCAAAAATACACCATCCTAATTAGTCCGTCGGCTAGATCATGGAAAAATATTGGACACGTATTTTTTGTTTTTTCATAATATTAAAAATCGACAAAGATATACCATCAAACTTCGAGAGTGGGGGGTCGCGACGTCACTCGTGAGTAAAAATCGTACTCACAAGTGACGTCACACGAAACTTCGAAGCGCTGTATCTTCGTCATTTTTTGTTTGTGGAACAAAAGAAAAAATACGTGTACTTTATTTTTTGGCAATCTAACTAACGGGCTACTTAGTTTTTTTGAGGATTGTACCCTATTGCTAGCATATCGGATACCCTTCGGAGAGTGTGCAACTGATCTGCGTGATCTAATACCACCTTGCCCTTTTTTTTCTATCGGACTACTCGTAGCTCGAAAGAACGGCATCGTTCCATGGTTGATGTTCCAAAGACACGAAAGAAGAGGTTTGAGTCTACTTTTGTGATAAGAACGTCTAGGCTGTGAAATGCGGAGCCCGAGTGGGTTTTTCGTTTTTCCCGATGGCTATAACCTTGATGTCTTCAAATCGCGAGTAAATCGGTTTCTTCTGCATAAGCACGCTTTCATCGCAGATAGCATCGTCGAGATGGTGGTGAAATGTCAACCTATAAAGTTTAAACAAAAGGGCTTGATAGGCATCTAAGTGTTTTCCTTGCTCCTTGGTCCCAAGTTTTGTGCAATGTTTCAAATACGAGTTAAAATCAAAAATGAATTCTAATCAAATAATAAATTACCCGGTAAACAATTCAAAAATAATCGGATCACCCTTTCTCGGTCCTGGGTTTACTGTCTGCCCTTTGTTAGCGCCGGTAGACGCACAAAAAACAAATCCCACTTTCAAATTACTACGTACGGAAAACGATAAATAAAACTCATAAGACAATAGGCTCTTTTGGCCTGTCATCTGTGTATCTGCCTGTTGGACACCGTTTCAATAACAGTAAGGACACTTTTTCGATTTAGGCGCCGAGTGCCGACTTTCGCACTTAGCCAACTTTTGCAATATTCAATACAGATTGCAGCGGACTGCCGACTTTAAACAAATCCTATGTATTTGTTCGCTGATTGCCGACTTATTATAAATTTACGTATTTTTTAGTACTTTGCCTACTATTATAAACTTCGTTACTTCTGAGAGCACGATACCGACTGTGGTACAATTAAGTTTAAAAGTGTTAGAGATACAAGGGGCAAGCTTTTGCGTTACTTCAGTTTTATACTTCCACGGGCACGCTTGTATTGTTTCTATTTAGAATGCATTGAGATTATATTTATTTCATAGCTCAGTATATACCTAACCTTTTTGTTATTTGATGCGATGTCAAAGATAAGAAATTAACTTACGTCAATTAATTTTATTGCTCTCTTGTGTCTTTCTTCTTCTTTGCTCTCTTGAATGTATCCATGGTATCCATTGATATACGGAAAATTAGTCAAGATGTGTGTTTTCTCAGGAATAGGTTGGTAAATATGTAAAATACTTCTTATTTTTAACGTATTAATGTAACCTCCCGACATACCTATTAACTTGTAGGTATACAAAACTAATTGACTAAGCTGAAAGTGACTCCCGCTCTGGCGCGTTCCTGGAGCAAAGGTTGCCCATTGCCATTCAACGTGGAAACGCGGCGAGCGTCATGGGCACTTTTGCGCCGGGAACAGTTAGGGGTGGGTTATTCGGAGATTAGTTTTAATATTGTTATTAGTATCAATCAAGCAGACATCCGCCTGATATACATTTCATTAAAACTATTAATGTTCTTAGGGTGGACAGACGCTTTGGCGTATGGGCTACAGGCACACATTTGAGAAAAAATCTCTGCCTGGGATGATGTCGTTGGCTACTACGTTAAATAGTGGATGAAATATGATACTGTGGCAATCATGAGCTGTTACGGAAGACCTCATCGAATTACAAACGTCGTAGAAGGATGGCATTCCAGATTAAATAAAATCGTCGGATCGAATAAGCCACATCTTTTCCCTATCATAAAAAATCTAAAAAACTAAAGTGTTCATTGCGATTACAACGTTAGAATGAATAACATGCATTTACCAATTTCCAAAAAATAATTAAACAAGTTTAAATTAAGAGACGACCGTATAAAGAAGATCACTGATGATTATTTAACAAACAGGATCGATGTAAATACTTGTTTAATGAGACTCAGCAAAGTGCGATTTGTAAAATAAAGTTTAACTGCATTATAACCTTTTCAAACTTTATTACTACGAGTATAACTATAATACTTTTTACTGCCTCAATTTTTACGTGAAATCTTCTTGACTGTACATAAATTTGGTAAACTGCGAAAATATACACGACATAATTTAATAGTCTACAAAACGCCACCGATTGCATAAGCAAAACAAAAATCGGCACTACGCGATAGTAGTCGATAAGCGATTAGTTGCATAGGACTTTTCAAAAGTCGGCAGTCCGCTGCAATCTGTATTGAATATTGCAAAATTGGCTAAGTGCGAAAGTCGGCACTCGGCGCCTAAATCACTTTTTCATCTTATAAAATCTAAGATGAAAAGACCTTGCATGATTAGATCTTAAAAATCTGAGTCTTATCTGTACGTCCCGTCCGTTCGTTCTATTTTGAGCTGTATCTCCAAACCGTAAAGGTTTTTTTGGTAAATCAAATACGTGTCACTGATGTAGTGATCTTCTCCTGGCCGATATAGAAGCGAGGGACGAAGGAGAGAATGAGACTATGAAACTAAAGTGGAAGAAAGAAGAAAGCACCAGAAAGTCTTGAGGCGGCCACCGTGAAGAGACTAGGAGAGGTCTGGGTCAACGTGGCCCCAAACTCCCCTGGAAGGCAGTGTCCCCATGAGAAAGAAAACCCGGGAAATAAGTTCAGAGTTCCCACCACACGATAGTGAGGGAGAAAGAGTCGTGTCGATTCAATGTGGTAGAAATCACAGCTTTGGTAATTGTTGATAGTCTTCCTAGACTCACAACAACTACCAACAACTCAGAAGGCCGCGCATGTGCAGATAGTATTCCATTTGAAATCATATATTCTTAATCCAATCATGTGATTTAGTATTTTAACAACACAGACCGACAACAACACAACCCAACGAATTACAAAATAATTTAAACCGATAGCAACAACATTTTTTACGACGAATACGTCACATGATATCACAAAAAAAAATTAAAACATTTTTCCTTTCTTCTTGCGTGGTAGTCCCCATACTGTTTATTGCAGCTACTTAAGGACCATTTACAAGGGAACATTCATTACAATAAAAAGGGACACGCCTACGTCACTGCCTTCGTGGTGGAGACAAAAAGACGGGGATGGCGAGACGGGTGCGCGCGCGCATATTTTATATCGATCTTTGTTATGGATTAACTCATACAGACGTCCTTTTATGGGACATGTTTTATAACAGTCCTGTTTAGTATGATGCATTTGACATTTAGTTTGAATGCTATAAAAAAAATCAAGAAATAGGTTTGTGTGATTTTGACTTCAAAATCTGTTATGGTCAAAGTCGCTATGATTTTAGAATTAGAATAAAATGCTATATTTAGTTATTTATTAGTTACCACAAGTGGATCTGGGGATTAGTGAATGAACCAATGTTTTGATACTTTATTGAATAAGACTGTTACCTAGGTAGCATTTACCTATTACCTAGGTAGCATTTACCTATTACCTAGGTAGCATTTACCTATTACCTAGGTAGGTCACCCATTTTTTTTTAAAACTCAACAAAAATCTAAACATTGATGACGTATTCGTTTATTCATCTCTTTTCTGTTTACTGAGCTGTATGTTCAGTTGGACTACCTATTTATTTATTTTCATACAAATTTAACTAAAATTGGTTACGTCTGTGATTTTATATTTTATAATTAAAGCATGGACGTATAAAAAAGTCGGACGTAGTCGCGCTAAAACAAAAACTGTGTCACTAGAGTCGGCCACATATGCATGTGTGCGTTGTCAGGTTGTCACTGATTGGCTGACACGCACACGTATAAACAAGTAGCGCGTGTAATGACCCACTGATGTGTGCGTGCCAGCCTGTATGTGACAGCGCACACGTGCATATTATGTGGCCGACTCGATGGACACAGTTTTTGTTTTAGCGAGACTACGTTCGACTTTTATACGTCCATGAATTAAAGTCGTTTGTTTGTTTATTTTTCAGAGAAAATATAATTGTTTTAACACGAACTTATTGATAGCCATTTTGTACAGTCGGTACAGTTTTGCGCGTCTTTGCGTATAATATTCGCGGTTCGGGCTTAAATTTAAAAAAATACAAGTACTAGATAAGTGCTCATACAACTGAGACTATCGTTTCTAATCGATTTCGAGACTCTTCCCAGCATATTTCTGTCAATGCTATCAGTAATAATCTTTCTCTTTTTCTCTCTCTCGATTCTCCATGTCTTCCAGAACTTTCTCCGTTCGCGCCTCGTGGTTTAATGATTGATGGTTATCTCGACATTCTCGACCTAACGTATCACCACTAACCGTTGTACACAAATCTATGATGTCATATAGTTTGAGATGGATTTGGATTAATTCACAACTCACCAACTTTAGATGCTTTTATTGGAATGTATCTAAGCACAATGGTAGTAAAAATACTAAATAAATATTGAACGAAGCTTTGTGACACTAGCCCCAACTAACTGAGCTTGTTCTATAGATGGTAACATTGTATGTGAATGTTTGGATGTTTGTTACTCAATCACGTCGTAACATCTGAACGGATCAGGTTGAAATTTATAACACAGTTAAATTATAGTCTGGAATAACACATAGGCTACATTTTATCCCGGTAAAATAACGGGAACTACCCGGGTAAAACCGCCGGTTGGTGCTAGTATACATGATTAATGTTATATAGATAATTATTTAATCATCACATAAAGTATGTATGTATGTGATGACGAATCTGGGATTCAAACCTACGACTTACGGCTCAGTGACCAGATTCACTACCGACGTACCGACTGAGCCACAGGGTCAATCATTCAATACGTTGCAAAGTTCCGTTTACAAAACAATCCGATATTACTAGCTAGGTAGTGATTTTTTTTATAATAAATTAACGAGTGACGAGACGAGCAGGACATGTGCCTGATGGTAAGCAACATGCCTGCCATATATAACAGCACATTGACACACAGCTACTGGAACATGAAGAGACCAAATCATTACCTAGCACTGCACTGCGCTCGTCACCCAGTGATCTAAGATATTATATCTCTAAGCCCAGTAATTTCTCTGGAAACATTGCCCTTCAAACCAAAAACACAGCACTGAGCTACATCCCCGCTTGAACTACTGGTCGAAATAATTAATACAACTGTAACAAACATGCGGCGAGGTAACGACCGACGGTAGCGACCGACGGTAACGGTACATGACGTCATGTTTTGTGGGCGTGCAGCCGGCTTCATCGAATTATAAAACGTTATCACGTCAAAAAAACCGTAAAGAATGCAATACACCTCAAATTCAGTGTGTCCTGTTTAGAGTGTTTAGACTAAATGTCCTTGGCCTTACGACAATGCGTTTAATGCATTAATAAGCTTTGTATAGCGTACATCCGTGTTGTTGATTACAATCACCGGCTGGGGACGGCTGACGGACAGACAAACGGACTTGCTTGGCTATCCGCCTATCTAATGCGCGACGCCGGGTTATTGTTTTAATTGCCTCGTTGCGTTTGTCTAGGAGCAAGCCCTGTTGTCAGCTGTTGTCTGAAGTTTTAAGATGACGCATGTTTTTTTTCCAATGTGTAATATTGTTGAAAATAGTTCGGAACAATTTAATATTGTACCCTAGATGGCTTATAAATATTATTAAATTATTATCAATAAACACAATTCTATATGACAATATGTTAGCTTATAATTAAAAAAAAAACATTTGTATCAAACTATCAAATTTAATCAGGGTATCCCTAATGGTAATCTAAATTTTTCGTTAAATCAACTCCGATGTTAAGAGTGATTTAATTTTGACGTTTTTTTTGTGAAGGCCTCAGATGGCTCCTACCGAACTCTTTGACTAGCCAGGAAGGTTCTGGGGGTCTACCGCCGCTTTGGCATTGCCGTCTCTTTCATTTCAAGCGAGAAGAAAAGAGACAGCAATGTCAAAGCATCAAAGCGTTTTTCGTTAGGCGATAGACGCACTGATCCCTTGGCCATAAATAATAGCGTATCGTATACGAATGACAATGTGCATATTGGTGAATACGATATCGCAAAAGATGTTTTTCTTTACAAGTCATTATTTTCACTGTTTTCTTTCACAGTTGAAACCAGTATAGATGACAAACTAGTAGATACATCTGCAATTACATGTTAATCTAAAAATCCATACTCTGTTTGACTCCCTACTTTCTTCGATTTGGTTTAAATCCATTAAAATGTTCGATTCTGTTCACAAAAAGGAGTTTGATAAATGCCCTAATAAGTTTCAATATCTAAAAACTCGGCGGGCGGTCACTTTAATCCCATAATTCTTCTATTCATACTTTCCCTTCGGCTATTCTCAATGAAATATATTATTTATGACATAGTTTTAACGACCTATTTATTATTTTTGTCAATATTTTTGTGAAATAACCTATGTTTTGATTTGTTTGTTTATTTTTAACCCGTGACGTAATCTGACCCAAAATCATTCGACATTTCCACTTCAAATTGGCAGTGCTTGAGTCACAGCTGTTGACTCTTCATTGATTTGATGCTGATTGACTCTTGTAATGCGGGGTTTGTTACGCTGCCGCTGTCAGTTCTAAAATACTGGACGTTTACTCTAATTCAACGAAAAACGTTATTTCGAAATAAACTCGCGACTTTCCTACGTCCTGGACGTATACTCTGTTTCTACGAAAACGAAATTTCGAAAAAAAAGTCGCGACTTTCCTATTCTCGTCTTACTTCGTTTCGTCCGATACAACATTGTTTGACGATTAAATGTTCTAAGCATACTCTAATTAGAGTAGGCTTAAAACATTTAAACGAAAAAAACGACGGATCGAAGCAGAATCGGAGTTGGAAAATCGCGAGTTTATTTCGAAATTACGTTTTCGTTGAATTAGAGTAAACGTCCTGATTTTGATACGTTTACTTTGTCAGAAGCGAACATGCGCCCTAACGCAGCGTCCACCGTGAAGGGACAAGGCAGGTGTGTCGGGGTCGACACCATGACGATGACAGATGTCCCCTACCGACTAAAACCCCACAGATTGCTGCATGGCCAGGGGTCAGGATCGCAGGTTCACTTTTCGTTGTCCTATCAACGACCCTGACCTACGACTACTAACTATAGTTCCGCACATACGTAGAACATACCTGAATTCATTCCATATAGGTACTCACTTATCTTCGAGTTACTGGTTAATAGCTCTGTTGATTTCTGCACCATGTACCTACTTATTGCAGCAGTCGAAAGAGATGCGTGTTGCTTATCATCAGGCTCACTTCGTGGTCGTCCCTTTCTCTCTCTCTCTCTCTCTTTGCTAAGACGTCATCATCATTACTTATTTTAATTCATACACGAGATGCACTCAATAATACGAGGATAAAATGCTATTTGCTATTTGTAAATACGCCCCACTGGTATGATGTTACTAACGTTAGATTTATTATTAGTTATATTAATTATGTGTTTACGTGCAATATTGAACTCGGACGACTAGATAAGTAATTAACTATGTAGGTATGTGGTTTTCCTTCCGAACGATCTAGAATCAGGGCAACTTTTTCCTGAAGCGTTAATGTTATAATATTATTTAAAGGGATATAATATAATTTTATTTTCTGTATTCCATTGTTTAAGCTCTAACTTGTAACTTTCTTTTGACGCAAATAATATTATTTTAATACAATACAATACAATACAAAAACACTTTAATACACCACAAAACAATACATACAGAAAAACAGTGATCAAACTTTAAATATTTATTCTATTGTCTGTATTAATTATTTATCCAATATTTATTTACCGATTTTCTTAGCATAAGCTGTCGACTAAATTTTCGCACTGCTGGGACTCGAGGTCTTCTTTCGCAAAGATAGTCAAGAGAGTGTCAAGGCCCACCCACCATGCTCTCCTAGTGCGGGTTGGCGGGTGACGTATAAACTGACGGTTTCTTCACGATGCTCCTATTCTTTGATCGTTAAAACCAGTGGTGATGTAAAATTTGTGCATATGCACTTGAACAAATAATTATTATTTGTTAACTGATTATAATGAGAGGTGCAAATGGGATTCGACCCTACGACCTCACCAAGACAAAAAGCTATGTTTTCAAATGTTTTTGCTTGGAGTTGTTATTCTATAGGTGTCATTATACTTAGGGTTTTTAGCATTTTACTCCATTGATTTATATCTTCACACGTCATTATCATCAATCCATAGTTCAGTCAGGAGATTTTTTGTGAATTTCATGAAATATATTTTGACAAGAAGGCAGGAAAGTATAACGAGAGAAGGAGAAGATGTATGTATGTTGAAGTGGTCTTAAATTAGTCGACATTCATGTTGATCTGAATTTAAAATGAGTTCGTTAAACTAATGATGATTTGTACTTTGTTACAGGTACGTTCCAAACGATTTCATGGGGTGACAACTTTATCAGGTAATTAGTCAAAACAAAAACATATTAGTAGGTAAATGAAGCTGCTATTATAGATTATACTAGCTGACCCCGCAAACGTTGTTTTGCCATATAAATTTATAAATAAAGGTATAAAAAATAGCTAGTAGCCGATTCTCAGACCTACTGAATATGAATATAAAATTTGGTAAAAATCAGTAAAGCCGTTTCGGAGGAGTAAGGAAACAAACACTGTGACACGAGAATTTTATATATAGATTATATATACAAAATCCTACTATCCCACTAATAGATATAATGTACGTATGTATGACAATCAATGAGAGAGACATCATTGATTGTCGTACATACGTAAACGGCTGAATTTTTAAAACGGTTTGAAATTTGGAACACATTTAAATTGTAGTGATGTAAATTGTATAAATGATCAGCTTAATACATAGGAACTATTCAAATCGAAACACTCGTCTGAACAACGGCTCTTTGGCACATTTCCCGGTCCGTACTCGTATTTCACGCTCATTGCGTATCAAAATCTCGGCGGTATGAAATTTCATAGCGTTTTTTTTTTTTGTTTTTGCTCTGGCACAAAGGTTGTTGGCCTGCGCTGAACCCCGCCAGGGTTCACGACCGGGCCGTTGGGATGCAAAAAAAGTGAACCAGATGAGTTAACAAGGGACCACGTTACGATTCCTCTGTTGTATTACGCTTGGTGACAAGTTTAATTTGTTAATTGTGCAATAAGTTGTGTAAATGTTTTTTTTAAATAAAGTTCCTAAAGCTTGGAGGAGGGATTTAATTGCGCGACAGAACTGAAAAAAATTTGAGACTAAAACCGTAAGAAAAATATAAAACGGAAGTGACGCGTACAAACTGCCCGTGACCAGTGTTGCCATGTTTATTTTTAGGTGATCGTACCACAAAAACAAAATTAAATGTTTTTTTTGGAAATTGTATGTCTTCTATATTATCCGAAGGAATTTCCTTGCCACCTGGTGTCCTATGACACCACATCTTTTTTTATGTAATACTAGCAACGCCCAGCGGCTATACCCACGTAATTCCTGTTATTTTCTCGTGATAAGAAGAAGTCTATGTGTTATTCCAGACTGTAATTTAACTGTGTTCCAAATTTCAATCCGATCTGTTAAGCCGTTCGCACCGCAATTGAGCAACAAATATAGTACAAAATATTCTACCGCCAAGCAGTAATGTGCAAACATCACTGTGTTCCGGTTAGAAGGGCAATGATTCCAGAGAAATTACAGGGCTTAGAGACATAATATCTTAGATCTCTGGGTGACGACCGCAGTGCAGTGCTAGGTAATGATTTGGATTATCATGTTCCAATAGCTGCGTGTTACTGTGCTGTTATGTGGCAGGCATGTTGCTTACCATCAGGCACATGACCTGTTCGTCTCGTCACTCTATGCTATAAAAAAAAAAAAAAGTACAGAGCTAGGTAACGATTTGGACCTATGGGTAGGCGTGTTGCTTACCATCAGGCACATGTTTTTCTCCTCCTGTCACTCTATACTACTATAAAATATAAAACAGAAAAGTAAATGCCGTTAAACAAAGCTTCAGTAAATACAAATCTGATGTTCTTTGAAAGTCCACGTCTAGACGCTGAACGTATTTCTTTCTAACTGCGATAGGTTTTTAATTATCCGGCAATAGATCTGTCAAATCATTAATATTGTATGAGGGGCAGGCGCCGGGTGGACGGCTGTGCACCGCGGATACAACAATGCACAGAGAAATAACTCAAAAAGTCGCAAATGAAAGAACAAAAAATCATAAATGATAAATAAAATATTGTCTGTAAATATATTACAGTAATTCATGGGTGTGGTTAGAAAACAAAAGTTCAAAGTGAAGACGTGTTCACCGTTTCTGTGTTTGTTTTCACCGCGTGTAATGTCATTTATGTAAGTACTAACTTTTAGAATTAGGTTTAACAATAATAATAAATAAATATTGGTGGACATTTCACACACAACAAAAAATAAATAATTACATTCTACACATACTTTAAAGTGAGTCATAACTACATAAGTGGAGAAATATGACCACCAATACAATAGTGAAGTCCTTCTCTTAGGATATCTAAATCGATTACGATTACGACTCACACCCCTAATTGACGCTCAACCTTATTATTTCACATATTTAGATGTTTTTGGCATCAGATATGATTCGGAACAGGATATACCTAAAATAAATAAATTGGAAGTGGATATTCATCACAAGACACTACCTAACCCAATCAAAGCTATAACATTGTATATGTATCTGATACTCATGATATGTAGAAACGCCAAAATACAATAAAAATATCCAAATTTATTACAAACATATTTTTGGGAAACAAAACTTATGACCTACGGCTCGAAGGAATCACAGAACAAATAAAACAATTAATTGTGACAAAGGACAAGATTGAAGTAGCATAAGAACTTTATTAATTTAGTGACATAATCGCGATGTCATTATTATTATCATTGCAGTTATTTATTAAAATTATCATTACCTATAGATAGTATTAAACGGGATTTAAATCCTTATCATTACGTGTACAAATTCCAAAAGATATTGATATGAACAGGTCAAAATACGACAAGATAATTTATTTTGAAAATGGAACCCAAAGTCATTTTCCAGTCATTTGATTTTACTCATAGAACAGAGAAATAAGATGTTTGTCCTTCACGCTGGCAAAATATGAACTCTTGGATGTTGTATGTTATCCTCAATCGATCTTTTATTGGCAAATGACGATTTTTATTGCCGAATATTAATATTGAAACTTGTGCCAAGTTACAATGGGGAATCTCCAATCTACGAATAAAGTAGTAGTGCTCAGCTGAATTGTACGGCTTGTAAGCGCGGTGGAATCTCGCGTCGTACAACGCATAGAATGGCATCTAGTTCTCTGCAAATGTTGTACTCTGTAGTAATGGTGAGTACAGTTAATGATAAGATTACCGAGTAGGCGCAGATAGTGGGTACATGGAAGAAGGGTGATTAACGCGATAACGCACTTGATGTAGGTGAAACCCCGGCGCTAGTAGAGAACTAGGATACTTCATAATTACTTTGGTAGTAAAAATGGATGAGCTAAAATTAAATAAGAGTTAAAACATCGTTCCGATTTGAAGGGCAATGTTTCCAGTGAAATTACAGGGCATAGAGATAAAACAGCTTACATTTCTGGGTGACGAGCTCAGTGCAGTGTTAGGTAATTATTTGGACTCGTCACGTTTCCAATAGCTGCGTGTCACTGTGCTGTTGTTATGGACAGGCAAGCTGCTTTACTATCAGGCACATTTCCTGTTCGTCTCGTCACTCTTTACTATAAATAATAAATTATTAACATTCCAGCATGCAAAATTCTGGTTTGGGTATACAGTTTGACAAGCGTAAAAGTGTTTATTTTAAACAATGATATGTTTGCACTTGACCACCATCTCGCCTAATGTTAAACGACGATACATTCTACAATGGAGCGTGCTCGTCTAGAAGAAATCGATTCACCTTCACCCTCGACTTGAAGATACCAATATTGTAACCATCGGGAAAAACCCAATCAGGAAACGCATGTTATACCGTCTAGACTGGAAGTCTAGACGTTATTATTACGAAAGTGGACTCAATTTGTTCTTTAATAGAGATTAGTTTTATTTAGCGAGAAAACTACCTACCTATCCTGCCTATTCCTAACTATGCTACGTCGTTTAGACATTTCATTCGATTAATCTATTTAAATAAAAATCAATGCCACTTTTCGTTGTTAGAGAACTCCTCCTAAACGGCTGGGCCGATTTGAATGATTTTTTTTGTACACGTTTAGGTAGGGCCCTGGATGGTTTAAATTCACAAATCAGCCCGGCAGATGGCGCTGCAGTTGGTATCTAGGTCATTATCCGAGCGAAGCCGGCACGGGCCGCTAGTAACAATTAATAATGTATACCTAGGTACTGGCAGCGCTCCGCGGTCTCACCCGCGTACTTCTCGTTCCAGTTACTTTTCCGGGATACAAAGTAGCCATGCTGCTTCTCATACCTCCAAAAATATGTGAACAATGTTTCATTGACGATCGGTAATTTTCGCGTGATAGAACGTCAACATAAACTAGAATAACCCGCCTCGAACCGTTGGTGGTGCAAATGTGCCCAAAACGCTGGCAGCATTGCCTCGCTGAATAGAGATGGCTATCCTCTGCCTCAGAAACGATCCAGAGCGGGGGTTCTAACTTCTAACTAAAACTGTCTTAGCTTTGATATAGCTATCTCTTTTCTTTTCGCTTGAAATGATAGAGACAGCAATAGCAACGCCAAAGCACATTTAGTTAGGCGGTAGAAGGGCGAGAGTCACCACCTTTGGTTACGTAGACGATGCCTTTTGGATTGCCTTCTTCTCGTCTATATCCAATGTAAATTTTATTCATCCGTTAGAGCAGTAAATTTTTAAATGATGAATCGATTTCATTCGTCTAATTATCGTAAATCAAACGCGCCAGCACCGTGTCAAAGTTCGTTAGAAAACCGACTAGCGGCGGCCATCTTATGAAATGCGCAGTTAGTTTACACATCGAATCGCTCAGAAACGAATACAGTTTCATTAAAACAACATAAAAATACCGGCGTTGTTAAATGTTACGACTATTTAATGAAATCGAACACGCGACACGAAAATAAAATTTTAACGTTATAGGCATGGACGTATAAAAAAAGTCGGACGTAGTCTTGCTAAAACAAAAACTGTGTCCATGGAGTCGGCCACATAATATGCACGTGTGCGCTGTCACATACAGGCTGATATACGCACACATCAGTGAGTCAATACACGCGCAACGTGTAGGTATATGTACCTATATGTGTGCGTGTCAGCCTATCAGTGACAACCTGACAACGCACACGTGCAAATGTGGCCGACTCTAGTGACACAGTTTTTGTTTTAGCGAGACTACGTCCGACTTTTTTATACGTCCATGGTTATAGGTATTCCGTGTTGCGTTGGCGCCGGTGCCGAAACATTCTGACGCTGCTTTTACACTACTGTACGGGCAGTGTATTTTGTTATGGGACTAGAGCGCCCCGCGGTTTCACCCGCATAGTACCCGATCCCGTTATTTGTCCGGGATAGAAAATAGTGTATATATTTTATTCCAGACCATTATCTATCTATATACCAATTTTTTTCCAAATCCCTTCACTAGTTCTTGGCTGAGAGAATAACAAACATAGATACTACTCGTATCACAAATCTTACAAACTTTCGATCGACGATCACCTAGGTCCGTGTTTTTTTTTTATAAAATACAAACGAATTACATATGTGGTATACATAAGGTAAATTCTGATTGTTTTAAAGTTATCCTACCCTAATTTGTTTGCGTAAACCTAAAAAAGCACAACTCCCGCAAGGGTAGGTATGAAGTATATATGTCCCGGTAGGGCTTTTTGCAAAGTCCGCTTCGGGAACTACGAACTACCATATCTCCGAGTCACGAGCGCAGTGCAGTGCTAGACAGTGATATGGGCTCTTCACGTTCAAATAGTTGCGTAGGACTTGTCTGCTATGGGCAGGCCTGCTAGGAGGAACCTTTCAGCAAGCATAAGTACGGCGCACAACAAAAAAAAACATACAGCCGAATTGAGAACCTCCTCCTTTATGGAAGTCGGTTAAAAATAGTTCACGTGTAAATTATAAAGGAAAATACTATGTTTAAAATTTAAATAAGTATTTACTGGGTATATTTAATCTCGAGCTAATTTTCTATTATTCCGAGAGCTGGCTGAAAATTATCACATACCTCATACACCAACACGGAGCTGCAGAGCTGGCTGTTGAGTAGCGGAGGAACACAATTTGCCAGCTAGAATGTTGCTACTAGACATTTATTTTATGAACAAGACCGTAACCGTATTCTAAATATGTTGCTAGACCTACTAAACTCCGCGAACTGTTCTTATGCCTCAATAAAATGCTAGAAAGTAGCAGGCAGACATGCACCACGAAAGAGGTCATAAAATAACATTTAATCCAAGTAAAACCGGAAACACGGCAATAAAATCGCGGGCGCCATTAGTACTTATCCTGAATTAGCCGTGTTGTCAACTTCAATTAGCGCTGTAATTAAATGCAATTATCTCTCAATCGCAATGCAAAGCTCGTAACGAGCATTGTAATTGTCCGCCTCTAAGGGCTTTCAGACGAGCGTTTTTTCTACGCTCTAGGATCGTTGGATCTCCAGCGGCAACATGGGTCGACGATATCCTAGCATTCCTGAGTTGAATCAGGGCTGCATTGGCAGATAACCGAGGCACAATACGAAAAAGGGCCAGGGTCACAATGGGCTGAAATTGCCTGGGTGGCTCAATAGTGATCACAAGCCTGATCAGGCCCCGAGACCGTATCCTACGGTTGCCGCATGCCCCGCAAGCCAGGCCCGTGGGAAGCTTGCGCAGGCTGGGGCCCGGCTAGCAAATGCGACCTCGACTATATGGCCAGTTCGACGCCGGAGAGGCCTATACCCAGCAGTGGGATTAGTAAGGTAGGCAGTGGACGTGTGTTTTATATAGGCGCGATGGGATGTGCCTTACACCATAGTAAAGTCACAAGATATTTTTTATTATTTTGGTTGAGCGTTTCCAGAATGACAGATATCTATAAGTTATAGATAGGTGAAAAAATATGTCAGATTAGTAACTTACCTACATTCCTAAGCTTAGGTACTTATCATATATTTCTGTCATCTGAGATCTGACTGTCATAAAGTCGTCAAAAAAATAACAGTCACAGTGTCGAGTTGATATTTGTCAGCGGATGATAACTTGATAACATTTAACACACAAAAACAGCGTTGTATTTTACGCATGTGAGTAATCAACCCCCTTTACGGTAAAGAGTTGACATGTGTTGAACAACCGCAAGTCTGCAATAACTCTAATGACAAGCCTCGCCGATCGGCATTCTTCATCTGTCAACATGACATTGACAATGTCACTTGACGTTAACTAGGCAGCTGTCAAAGCGTATCGTTAGTCCTTGATTGTCTAAGTATTGAAATAAAAAAGAGATTTAGTAATAGCTCAGCATATACTTTGCGGATATTTTATTTATATCCATTATCCATAGTGTATTTAAGTCACTCTATTGAATTGGTCGCTTAGCATAGACGAGATGGCGGTCAAGTGCAAACCTAATATTGTTAAAAAAAAAAGCTTATATAATGGGAGCTCTTTATAATACTATGCCCTAAGTTTGAAGTCCCCAGATGTACGCTATTTTCGCATTTTAATTATAATTTTTATTTCATAAGAATAGTGAGTTGTTAATTCATAATCCCATTCATCGTTAACCTACAGATCTTTCATTAGCGTCTTACAACTTTATGAGCACAACGAATGTATTAATTTTCTTTTACGTATTTCATACAGCATGTGCATGTTTTTGTTGTGTATTTTAATATGTATATGCGAACGTTGAAACCCATTCAAAGGTGATCATTCATGCATGTTGTAAATGGAATAACTGGGACAAACAAGCTTTGGTACGTAATAAATTATTTATGATGGTGGCATTTAGTTAAGTCCGGGTGAAATAAAGTTACAAATACGGATATTATAATAAAGTTTTGATAAATTCAATAAGTAAATATGTTCTAATGCAATGTTCGGTTCAAGTTGTTCGTTAGGTAATTGAGGTAATTTTAGACCAATTGCCATAGGTTTATTATAAGAAATAATACCATAATATGGTTGGTCATCTCAACGTTTTAAAAATATTTTATAGGGGTATGAATTTACTGTTTTTATATTTTCCTCACCACTTAAGTAATTATTATATAGTGTCCAAAATTTCTTTCATTTGCATTTTTTCGCAAATTTCAGAAAGTTTTACATAGATTTCGTTTTTGTTTGGATCGCTGCATAGAGGGGAAGGTTTATGTTCATTCATTTATTAATATTATGGATAGGTCAAGTTATAATGATTTTGATCAAATAGGATTCGAAAAAGGTTTTGTGAGGGCGCGCGGCGCCGCGTACGTTTTGCTGGTTAGTTATCTACCGTGGACAAAGACTTGTTAGCCCTTTAGTGTTTATTGTGTACTGTCACATGACTCGCCAAAGCACGAGTAGGTATCCAGGAGAGGGCAGGTCATCATGTCATCATCAGCTCGGCGCAGACGGCCTTGCCAGTCCCGAGGGTCACCAGGCGCCAGGAAGGTCGCCTCGAGATATTAATCAAAATCTGCGAATCGCGGCGTCATGCGGTTCTTAATAAAACGATTATGGTTTTTGAATCGTTGTCATTAAGTCTTTGTTCGGTCAAATGTGAAGGTGATTTAATAAATAGGTAAATCGATACATACAGTATTAACATATTAAAGTTTTATAAATTAATACTTCACATTAACGATTTAAAGTTTGCGAAACCATCTAGGTCATTGTACCGATTGTACGTATGCTTATTAATTTTAATTGGTTTTTAGCTTGGAAGGTATTTACAATTTAATTTTATATTCTAAAATAAAGTGACGTGATGAGCAAGAAAGGAACCTGATGGTAAGCAATATCGCTGCCCAGACAGACGTCGGAGAAACACAAATTAAAAACATATTTAAAAAAAATAGTTTTTTTAGATCCACAAATGACCAAAATAGGTGATGTTGTCAGAATGTAGGTCATGTAGTCATACCTACAATAATAGCTATACCATATTTGGAAACATTCACTACTTAGGGATAACAAATTTGTATTTGTGACTAACTGAAAACCGTGATGTGAAAACCGCAAAATATTATTTCAAACGTAATAGCATTCTATGGCGTCTGTTCATAGCAACAACAAAAACTCAAATGCTTTTATGAAGATGTGCTCGGAAATGTCATCACGGACATCAACAAATCAATCCAAGTCGTTTCGTAACCGGCAACGGACGATCGCCGTCGAAGATGATTCATTTTTGATGCGGTTTCGTAACTCAATGTCAAAGCCCTGGCTCGCTGCATTGTGTGAGGTACCTAACTATAGGGATTGCCGTGCGGTTTTGTTGTGATTTTTTAAATCGTCTGCTTTAAACATTCTAACAAAACACATGAAATATAATGTTGCAATACCAGTTTCCACTCAAATTTCGTCACATGTTATGTCTCCGCATACTTAATTTGGAATTGTGTATGTTTTGTTATACTTACTTAGCTCCTTACTTGGAAAGTTTATCCATAAGCTGACGATCTGTGTGTTCCGTCACACAGGATGGGAGCAGCTCGAGCGCCCAATGGTAATAGTTCCGATGGTAGTTCGGTCACGCTCTGCTGCCCGGAGCCGACGACCGTCGACCGACGCCCTTCAACTTGACAGCCGAGGGCAATGTCACGCCGCGCCGCTGGACTAATAGGGGCACGTGCCCCGAATTAGAGAGTTGCCCTCGGAAAGGTGACGGACGCTCTTGAATTACGTTTTTTTATTTCACTTACGACTTACCTCATGAAGACTCATTGTGTTCGAAACATTATCTATATGATATTTGCTAGAAAGTTCATAAAAAATCGTCATTTGTCCCAGTGACTGTGTGGCAAAATCTTTAGTTAGTCTAGTGCAGATATATAGTTTAATTATAATAGTTTAGGGCAGATTTCGGATCAATTACCTCATATCCACCGAAATAAGTTTGAATAGGTACTTGAGAACTTGAGCCTGAGCGACCAACCTTCGATTAGTATCGTTTTATGAGATAGGGGGAGTCTGCTGACTGAACCACAGTTTATCAATTCAATTTCCACCCATGACAAACATTTGTGTGACGAATATGGATGTATGTTGCGTGTCTATGTGTTTATGTGTACCTATCATAAGTATAAATTGAACATTATAAACATAGTACAAGCTTTGTTTAGTTCGGGGCTATATGGTGTTGTATGATGAAGTATCGACCAATATTTATTTGTTTATGACATTTCTCCTAAAACTTGAAGATGACCGACTATTTTATACACTCTACTAGCTGACCCCGCAAACGTTGTTCTGCCTTAGTGAACAACCCTTGTCACTTAGGGGTATGAAAAATAGCTAGTAGCCAATTCTCATACCTACAGAATATGCATATAAAATTTGGTTAAAATCAGTAAAGCCGTTTCGGAGGAGTAAGGAAACAAACACTGTGACACGAGAATTTTATATATAAGATTAGTAAATTTCGACTTTTCTTTGGAGAATTTGACTTGTCTCATTAAGCAATTAATTTAATAAATTCAACAAAAGATTGAATTTAAGAAATTGCAACGTCAATACTGACTTTGGGTACCGTTCAATGCCACCCAGCATTTCCTGGTGCAGTCCAGTCAACCGACCGTTGACCGTTTAAATCAATTTGTTGGGCAAACAATCTGGCCTCAAACTCGTGTCTCTGTCGCTTGCCATTCGTCATCGAAACCCAATTCAACCTGGCAGTTTCCAATTAATTCTCAACTTAGTACTCATCATCATAAGGTTGACTGTTAAAACAAACCTTGCGTTCTCAGTTATGGTGAATGCAAACAGCCGTGCATTGTTTTTGGCGTGAGAAAAGGCCTCTAACGGTCCGAACAAACATGGCGAATTGACCCTTCGGTTGCTGTACGATGGATCACACAGAATCGATACGATTCTGTATTTGTATGACTTTTATTTGTCTGTTTGCTGGGTGATTTATTGAGATACCTAACAGAGTACTGCTCGAAAATTTGAGTCTTTGTGTAAAATTTTGTAATACAACGTACTCTAGCTTAAGTCTTTCCACCGTCATACAACAAGAACATGAGAAAAAGGGGAGATCATTTCATGGTAGACGTTCCAAAGACTCGAACGAAGAGATTTGACTATACATTTATTGTGATAAGAACGCCAAGGCTGTGGAATGCGTTGCCTTTGTGGGTTTTTCCCGGTGGTTACAATCTTAGTGTCCGCAAATCGAGCGTGGATCGGTTTTTTCTAGCTTCTAGGTAAGCATGCTCCATCGAAGAATGCATCGTCACTTAACATCAAAACTTAATTAAGTGATGTTGATGATGAAGTATAAACCTATAATACTTTAAAAAATTTGCACTTCTAGGCATTGGCAAAAGATATTCAACGTCTTTGATGTCCCAGATGTCCAAGATGTCCATAAACGAGGGTTACTACTAAGCATCTGGTGGTATCTCTATATTATCTCTTTATAAAAGGTATCGCAATAAAAAGCATACCCTTCTTCCTGGACAAAAGTTCCCTCCCCCAATCCTATTACTAAGTGGTAGGTATTATCTATGTTTAGACTTTAGATCTAGTTAATGATGATAGTTATAGATGCACAAGAAAGAAGCTCTTTTGAGAATAAACGTAACATGCCAAACGTTTCGTGCGTTTTCAGAGTCAAACGCCGTTAGAATACAGAGTAGGTACAGTCCCAGATTTGACTTTCATGCGGTTATCGAATCTGAATGCAACCGGATGGTTGTAACAGTACTGTTACATGTGATCCGTTACAGTACTTACATGATTTGTATTTGTCTTGAAACGATACAGTACATAACATTTATTATACGCCAAATAAATAAAAAAAACAGTGACTAAACATAAAAATTGTAATGGTAGTAATATTGCATAATGCGCCACTTGTACGCCAACACACAAGATTCTTTTTTTAAATAAAGAGTGACGAGACTAGCAGGACATGTGCCTGATGGTAAGCAACATGCCTGCCACATTACAGCACAGTGACACGCAGTTATTGGAACATGAAGAGTCCAAATCATTACCTAGCACTGCACTGCTCTCGTCGCCCAGAGATATAAGATGTTATGTCGCTAAGCCCTGTAATTTCTCTGGCAACATTGCCCTTCAAACCGGAACACAGTAATGTTTGCACATTACTGCTTGGCGGTAAAATGGTGGCAAAGGTGTTGTACTTCCCAAGGCACACTCTGCTAAGAGTCTTACCACTACTAACCACCTATCCACCCAAAAAGCGTCTAACGTGCACGTCCGGCCCTTCTATCGCCTAACTAATTCGGCTATGGCTTTCTTATTGCTGTCTCTATCGTTTCGAGCGAAAAGAAAATAGAGAGCAATATCAAAGCTAAAACAGTTCTTCGTTAGGCGGTAGATCCCCCGCTGCGCTGCTCTGCCGCCCCTCTGAAGCTACGCCGCCGCCGCCTGAGGTTTGCATGTCGGTGACGGTAACCCACAAGATTTCCCCAAAAATTGCTCAACACAGCTAAAGAAATATAATTTCAAAAATTTGTACACCAAAGGCCGTCTTATCGCAAATAGCCAATCCTGATAACTTCCAGATATCGATCAGGATTAACCCTATAGTAAAAAATATTAACGATGACGATTATAATGCCCTTTCGGCTAATACATGTGCTCTGCGGAATCTTGCAGTTAGTATGGCGAAATATTTGCACCTGCAATGACCGACATAAACTTTTATCTACCAATCTAACTATCCGAACGACACCGACGGTTATTGCCCAGACATAAAACTCCTTTTGCTGTGCGGCTGCCATTCATGAGCGAGAGTTTACAGCGTGCCTAAATTGCTTACAACATTGTTATTCCTCTCTCGATATTTTCGAGTGGTAATGAAAGAGGCGGCAATAGCATAGTTTATCTAGGCGGTGGCGGTGCGGGCGGCGGCGGCACAAAGCTGCCGTTCATGTCCATTCATGCCCACGCAACGCTCTCTGACCTACCACATACATACCTTCTAAAAATATCGATTGAAGGGGACATTCCATTGAGACGCACCTAGGGATGCCAGGTTGCAAAACCAGCTACCCAGGCAGCCAGGCACAGACCAGCTATAGTCTAAGATCCCGCTATACAACGACGTTCACCGAGCTGTTTATTGGGTAAAAAGTATTTCATATTCAATTTAATATGTCAACAAATACATTGCAAATGGGTTGTCTAAAAAAATTCAGCCCACTATACTACTAGTTTAGCCGGACGTATGGGTAAAATGCCGGATACCCTACAACCCTACATTATTGAGGTGTGTGATTTTGTGTCTCGTATCAAATCTTCAGATCGTATGACCTACCAAACAAGAAATAATCATCAAAATCGATTCACAATTAGCGGAGCTATCGCGTAATATACCTACATACAAAAAAAAAGCATGCAACCGAATTGAGAACCAAAAAATAAAAGAAAGGTTAAAAAGGAATACAGACTGCGGAAGCGACCGACAGTCGGACTTACCTGGACGTCTACTCTCTTTCTACGAAAACGTAATTTCGAAATAAACTCGCGACTTTCCAACTGCGATTCAACTTCGATCCATCGTTTTGTCCGTTTAAATATTCGAAGCCTACTCTAATTAGAGTAAGCTTAGCATAGTATTTAAACGTCAAACAATGTTGTATCGGACGAAACGAAGTAGAACGGGAGTAGGAAAGTCGCGAGTTTTTTTTTCGAAATTACGTTTTCGTAGAAGGAGAGTAGACGTCCTGCGCTTGACGTTCGCTCGGCAATTGGCAAGTGCCCTAAGTTAGGTAATAAATAACCTAACACAAGCCGGGTACTGTTTATTTTGGGTTTATCTTGACCCCTGGCGACTCTAGACGCACCTAGGTATACTGCAAACCTGGACGTCTACTCTGTTTCTACGAAAAACGTAATTTCAAGATAAACTCGCGACTTCCCTACTTCGTTTCGTCCGATTGAACATTGCTTGATGTTTAAATGTTCTAAGCCTACTCTAACTAGAACAGGACGTCTACTCTGTTTCCACGAAAACGAAATTTCGAAAAAAAACTCGCGACTTTCCTTCTCTCGTTCTACTTCGTTTCGTCCGATACAACATTGTTTGACGTTTAAATGTTCTAAGCATACTCTAATTAGAGTAGGCTTAGAACATTTAAACGGACAAAACGACGAATCGGAGTAGAATCGGAGTTGGAAAATCGCGAGTTTATTTCGAAATTACGTTTTCGTTGAATTAGAGTAGACGTCCTCCAGGCTTAGAACATTTAAACGGAAGAAACGACGGATCGAAGTAGAAGCGGAGTAAGAAAGTCGCGAGCTTATTACGAAATTACGTTTTCGTAGAAAGAGAGTAGACGCCCTGCTTCAGATGTTAGACAATCATCGCAGCATTTATTATACCTACAATATTTTAGAAATACATGCTAAAATTAGAACAATAATGTAAAATATGTATCGACTTAACGTCGTGGCTTAGTCGGTAGTAAGTCTGCTCAGTTAGCCGATGGTCGTGGGTGCGATTCCCGGCTAGAAGGCTAGAACAAATGGAGTTTCAGAAGTATCCATATAAATTTGATCGAAATAATTGTAGCGGTTTTTTAAAAAAATCAACAAAAACCTTAATTTCCTTACCTGCTGTAATGAGCAGGCATGATGCTTACCAATACGCGCATGTCTTACACATCTCATCACATACATGTAAAACAAGACTTAGATCTTCATCTTAGCTTTGTTTTGTAAATAAGGTAGGTAAATATATACCATAAAATTAAAGGTAAGGTAAAAATAAAACATAACAACAATCTAGTGTTTCGTGTTTATTATTAATCAAACTTAAAAATGCTACGAGTATCTAAAATACTATTTCGGGCTCTCTAAACTTAGGAAAGCGTGATATTTCTCAAAACAGACTTTACAATAACCAGGACTGTCTGTGCAAGTACGGCACTCGAATACGGTGCTTCTTCTCTTTTTCTTAAGAGCTTTACATCCTCGGCATTCTTTTCTGACTACCTCCTTCGACAGTTGTACTCTACCGTTCTTAGACCTCTTCTCTCTCATTTTCGTCTTTTTTATCTTGGTCAGAACGTGGATACCAGGCGGAAGGTCGCTAGCGTTAGCGATGGCATATGCAGCATCGTTATAACGATGAGGCAACATTGCTTCGATGATTCTTAAGCGGAAATTGTAAAATATCTTATCTCCTTTACTGAATTTGTGTGCATTCGCTAGCATCACTTGCAGCACGTGAATGAACGCCTTTTTCTCCACACTTAGGTTGATGTTACAACAAGGATAGAATGCCATAATGTCCTCATCTAAATTCATATTCATAACGCTGTCGTACATGGCTACCAGTTTCGATTTCTGATTTACTACGTGTCTCTTATGTGACTGTACATGCAGCTCTTCGTCGTCATATTGTGATGATACGTAGAATTTCTCGTTTCTTCTCAGAAGATGAATACCATCACAGAAGTACGAACCCTCTTTACTGTAGAGATCTTCTAGCGGTACTATTTCTTTTAAGTACTTTTGCCTGCGTTCTACAGAGACATCAGACAAAATACATGTGCAGTGAGTCTTCATAGTGAGGAGTGTCAGTGGTAAGTTAAATGTACTATAGCGTTCTGGTAGATAAACAGAATGGCCGTTGTGCAATTTTTCTTCGAGGAGACTGAATACCACACCTTCGTGATCAACTCGTGCTTTGGTCAACTTTAACTTCAATATCAATCCAGTTGGTTCGGCCAGCATATGAACGGTAGACTGACGAAACGGATTAATTCGCTGTCGATTGTTTTCTTCGTTGGCCAATATATTTCCGCAATATATGTTCACTGACTTAGCTACAATAAGATTTGCACCGGGGTAGTAAATTTCCTCCATTCTCTTATTAAAGTGGTCCACGATTGGCTGTAATTTCATTATATTTTCCGTTCCACCCTCAATTTCAGAAAAACTGAGTAAATCTAAAACCTGTAAAAATCTATTCTTATCCATAAATTTTTCAAAAACTTTTGAGTTGAATAGATAGTGAGAACTCCAATAATCACATAATCGTGGCATACTAATATTTCCTGTGTGTAGTAATAGGCCAATAAAAATAATTAGTTCACTACGTGTGATATGGGTAAATTCCTTATCATGTTTTGCGGCACGTTTGTTTGTTACATTACAGATTTCATCTAAAATATCATCATCTAAAAACATACGAAAAATGTTGTACGGTTCTGTCGGCATTGGCTTCAATAATTGTTGTGATTTTGCAAACAAGAAACTTTTCATTGAGCTTGAATCTTTTGACCATTTCGTCAAAGTATTCTTTTCAGCTTGTTTTGGATGCTGTGTCTTTTGTATATCATGTTTCCTTATGAAGTCACCGTCTTGATGCTCATTCTTCTGTTCATGGTTCTTGTCTGATTCTGAACTGTCCATACCGACATCCTCGTCGCTTTCACTTATTTCTTTCTTAATATCCAATTCGCTGGTGAGAGTAGCCGCAACGTCTGTCAGAACGTTCGCCGTGCTGCTACATGGTATATCTTGATCCTCTTTTACAACCTCTCCTGTGACAATGATATTAAACATAGAAGGTAATGGAATAGGCGTCAAGTTACTGTCGATTTCAGTCTTTATGTGTATTTCCGTGGTATTATTTACCACGCCTCCAGGTTCAGATACGACCGCGGCACTACGCGGTTCGCTGCAACTCTTGCTTGATGTACCTCTCGCTTGTAGTGTAAGTATATTCCCGGAAGCCACCGAGAAGATAATCTTTTTCGCCCTTTTTTTCGGTTTTGTAGTTACGGACGATGACTCGCAATTTTCGTCCGATTTCGACCCCGTTCCTTCGATGGAAGTATCGAAATCCACATCACTTAATTCTGTTTCTGTATCGTCCGAATGAGTTCTTTTGTTTGCCATCACTTAACTTGCACAGTACATAAAAATTGATAGAAACAAAAATGTTCTATTCGAGTACACTCACAGCGCTGGCGAACACAAAACTAAATGCCCTTGAATAAAATTAAAATGGCCGACGGAACGTGTATTCACGCTCACAGCAATAGCAACCATGCCGCGTATCACAGCGCTTCGGGCTTGTTGTAAGAAATATCGAGCGTCCCGCTCTGATGCGTTGGAAACGTGAAGCTGTCTCTGTCTAGCGGGCGCACACAAGCCGACGCCGCCGGGCCGGCACAACGCGGTCCGATATCGCTACTTCAGCCACAAGTAAACTATCCCGAGCGGCCGGGCCGCCGCGCGGCGCGACTGGCGACGGTTATAATCAGCTGCCTCAGACGCGTCGTTGTGTGCCCGTGTCGCACACATCCACACGTTATTCAATAGAGAGCTACCAAAACATAGCGCTGCGAGCGGTATTGACAACATTCCCGCCAAATTAATCATAGTTATTGAAACGGCCACAGAACTAATTCAGTAATTCTTATCACGTTGAAAACAATTTGTAGACACTATTATGACTATTACGATTTAAACAATCAATATTGTACAATATGTTTTGATGTGGACATTTATCTGATTCGATACCTATTTGTATGTTTCTTGTTTAATCGCATTGCAAGAACGGAATGCAATTGAATGGATCGGATATTAGGCTATGATTTTTTTTAAGATAGGTACAATGTACCTAGGTAGGGTCATTTCGCCTGTTCGCGTCCACTTAGTGCAGTTGGCAAGTTTGAAGGGCAAAATAAATATGTCCCAGCACTAATTTTAATGAAAAGAGTATGTAATGTGTTGCTTTTGATAGTCTATTTTAAGATGAACATTTAGTTTTGATCGAAAAATGTTGCGTTTTTTCTAAAAACAGACAAACTTCAGAAATAGGCGATTTACCCAGTTTGCGTCCATAAAATCCAATTTGCGTCCACCCGCTGGACCACTTTGCGTCCACCAGCTCAGAAAAGGAATTAAGGGGTGATATTTTATAAAAATGTAAAAAGAGATTGGATTTTAATTATTTATTAATTAAAGAATTATGGGGTTTTAAAAAACAACATATTAACATCAAAAATCTCTCTAAAAGAAAATAAAAATACCTGTTCATTCTTCTAAACCTTTCTTTACCCTAAAATCATCCGCGTGCATTTCAGATGATAGGTCAATGTAGTCAATCTAATGCACTTTTCACAGTCATCCCCCATTTCAACCCCAATTTCATCCCCGTACAGTTCGAGATTACAAAATTGCTAGAACTAACATTTATTTGCTTCGTGTCAAGTGCCTATATACAGAGTTTCTTGGTTTTATCTGCAACGATTGGAAGTTTCCATGTATACTTTCATCCCCATTTCAATCCCAATTTCACCCCCGTACAGTTCGAAATTACAAAATGGCTAGAACAAAACTTCCTTTGCTTCGTGTCAAGTGTATATATATGCAGAGTTTCATGGGTTTATCTTCAACGGTTGGGAACTTTCATATCAACATTCATCCCCTATTTGAACCTCAATTTCACCCCCGTACAGTTCGAAATTATGAAATTGATATACCACACATTTGTTTGCTTCGTGTCAAGTGTCTATATACAGAGTTTCATGGTTTTATCTTCAACGGTTGGGAACTTTTATATTGACATTCATCCCCATTTCAGCCCCAATTTCACCCCCGTACAGTTCGAAACTACATAATTGATAGAACAATCATTCAATTGCTTCGTGTCAAGTGTCGAGATACAAAATTTGATAACTTTGAAAATCACGAATTTTCATACAACCCTTCATCCCTTGTTTCACCCTCTTAGGGGTTGAATTTCGCAAAATCTATTAATTTAAAAAATGGACGCAATCTGTTTTTGTTACTATTCCCTGTAGGTATAGTTTGCGTCCATGGCGGACGCAAACTGCATGTTTTATAAATTCGGTGTAGTAATTCGCGTCCACCTTATTTTAACTGTTAACTATAAAAAAAAAAACAAATTCATAATTCATATAATTCCTTATATCACTATCAACGTCTAGAAATAGCTATGTGTCCAAATTGCACATAAAACAATAAAAGACTTACGTTCAAACGCACCGGTGCACACTATATTTTTTCATAATTCCGCGTATTTGCACTGTCTTTTTGAACAACCGTCACAAACTATTTTTTTACACAGGATTGGTTTCAAGCACGGAGCTGTTGTTTATGTGTGCATGCTTCTTATACATCGAGGTATTAGCCGTATTAATTTTGCGACTTATTGGTGTGTTAGTATACTAAATTTCGTGAGTTTTTAAATGGAGATCCGTAAAATGGACGCGAACTGGGCGATGGACGCGAACAGGCGAACTTACCCTATGTAGACGATAAATCGACTTACGACGTTCTGTTTGTGGTGTTTTGTTCGTTTCCCCAGCGTTCCCAATATTTTTATTGCAAAACTTTGAATCTTATTGAATGAAAAACTCCGAAAACGTTTTATTACCATATCCCACTTGCGGCAAAATTATTAATTTTACAACAAAATTAGTTACCTATTTGTTATTTGAGTTATAATTTTGTTTACTTAAATGAACAACAAAAATAGCCATTTAAAATGTAGGTATATTGTAACAAAAATGTGATATTTTAAACAGATCTACCCTTAGGTATCTTTAGATTTAGATAGTAAAAGTCTTATACTTCTGAAAAAAAAAAAATGTAGTCAGAAAAGTTTTATTCATTAGACAAATATGGTGTTTTAAACAAAAGCTATGGAAATGGGTATTAAAATAATAGAATAATTGCTAAGTATTTTGTATAAGTAGGTATCTAAGAATTATTCGTGTTATATCTGTGTAGATGATTTCTGCACATAATAGCTCTGAGGCCTTAATTAAATAAAATTTAAGAAACATTTATATGTCACTTGCAGTTTTACCCACGTAGTTCCCGTTGTTTTATCGGGATAAAAAGTAGCCTATGTGTTCTTCCAGACTATAATCTAACTGTGTTCCAAATTACAACCCAATCTGTTCATACGTTAGGACGTGATTGAGCAACAAACATCCATACTTTGACAATTTAGGGTTGTTGAGGAAGTGATTGTAAGGAAGAGGAGGAGGAAGAGGAATTGTCACGCGCAAATTCAGAGGATGCGGATGAGGAAGAGGATATTTTTTTGAGGAAGAGGATGCGGATGAGGAAGCGGAAGAGGAAGCGGATGAGGAAGAGGATGATAGAAATTATAAATACTAGCGGATCCAACCCAAAAGCCGCTGTTTTGTATGTACATAACTACTAGGCATATACATACAAAAAAATATTAAAAGGGCGTTTTCCAGAGGACCGAAATTACATATGAATCTAAACCATTCTCAAAACATAAACAATAAATAATCATCAAAATCGGTCCAGCAGTTAAGAACGAGTTTAGTAATACACACACAACACACGCATAAAAAAAGATGTGTGAATGATACAATTTTATTTAGGAATTCTATGAGAACTTGCTATGGATACGCGATGCGCATGCGCCGTGAAATTCCTCATAAATTCCTCTTAAATTCTGAGGAAGCGATAGCGGAAGAGGATTTTTAATTTTAATTTATGAGGATGCGGTAACGGTTGAGGAACCCAAAATATTGCGGAACTTCCACATTATGAGGAAGCGGAAGAGGAATCCTCAGCAACCCTATTTGACATCCTATCCTACTAATATTATAAACGTCAATGTATGGATGTTTGTTGCTCAATCACGTCTTAACGTATGAACGAATCGGGCTTTTTATCCCGGGAAAATAAAAGGAACAACGGGAACGGGGACTAAGCGGGTAAAACCGCGGGGCACTGCTAGTATCCTACTAATATTATAAATGTGAATGTATGGATGTTTGGATGTTTGTTGCTCAATCACGTCCTAACGTATGAACGGATCGGGCTGAAATTTGGAACACAGATTATAGTCTGGAAGAACACATAGGCTACTTTGTATCCCGGAAAACAACGGGAACGGGAACTTCGCGGGTAACACCGCGGGGCGCTGCTAGTGTTTATATATTTTATTGTATGCAATGTTACGCGACAGCTCCGCTAACTGTTTTGTCTTTGTTTGGTAGAATAATATATGTATCATATGTAGTTCGGAGGTAATTTTATCGAAATCGGTGGGGTGGTTTTTGAAATATCAACGAAAAACTAAATTTTGCTCATCTTTATCTTCTAGACGACGCGACGTAGGTACCTAATCGTAGATTTCACAAAACAATTTGAAAATTATTAGTCGATTGTCTGAGTTTATTTATAAATTAAAGCAGGTTTTTGTTTATCCGGAGAATATTACATTATTAAATTAAATTCAATTAATTTATTTCGAACCTTAGGCACAGTAAAGAATGTATGTATTTTGAATGTATGTGTTATGTATTTACTGTGCCTTAGGCATCTAAGATACACTTGGTAGGTAACGTCAATAATGTACAAAAAAATTAAGCAATCGAACATTGTAGATTTATATTTATATCATTGCAATCAAGTGTAAAGGCTAAAGTGCCCCCCCCTGAACAAAAAAAAATGTTTGTCTGTAAAGTCGGTTTACTGACGATAGAACGTGACAACGTCTTAAGAAAATACTGATGGAATGGTAGCATTTTTCAAAAGATAATTTTAATTTCATTTGTTTAATAGATTTGTATGTAAAAAGTAATCAGTAGAATTTAGTCATTTTCAATCAAAACAATGCAAAAAAGCTTTTAGATGCCGGGGATCGAACCCGGGGCATTTTACATGCAAAGCGAACGCTCTACCACTGAGCTACATCCCCACTTGAACTACTGGTCGAAATAATTAATACAACTGTAACAAACATGCGGCGAGGTAACGACCGACGGTAACGCGGTAACGGTACATGACGTCATGTTTTGTGGGCGTGCAGCCGGCTTCATCGAATTATAAGACGTTATCACGTCAAAAAGGGGCGGCATTTTTCAGATTTTGCCCCGCCTAAAAAATATTGAAGATCCGGGGCTGTGCAATCAAATCAAAATTAAATTATTTAAATCACATTCTATTAAAGCGGCTATAAAATGGCCTTGTCAGTAAAATGCGGCTGTAAAAGTGTAGTTGTCATTTGTATACTTAGGTATACAATAAAAAATAATAGAATTTTTCAAAGAGTAGTCTTCCAAATTCTTACGAAGCGCGGTCAGGTTATATTTTAACAATATTTTTTACGGTTTTTTTGTTCCTTTGCCTATAATGATCGATTGATGTTGTAGTAGACCGGGACTGCGGTTGGCCAAAGTGTCCAGTTTTGGGTACGTGGGCGCTGGTTTGGCCACTGACCAGTCCGTCCCACGCGTCTCTCCATGCGTGGTACTGGTTTCGAAACTTGGCCTATTGCAATTTGTAAAAAAGTACACCTACTAACTTACACCACTTACTAATAAATTATACAAGATTAAGCAGATACGGCTTACTAGACATGAGCAAAATGATACCTATCCATATACAGGTATATGGGTAACTCTGATTTTCATTTTGGAAGTATACGTATATGCAGGCATCGATATATAAACCATATTATGTGCCCTCCCAAACCTCAGGCGCACGGAATTATGTCATCGTTTTGTAGTGGTAGGACTCTTAGCAGAGTCCGCCTGGGGAAGTACCACACCTTTGTCAATTATTCTACCGCCAAGCAGTAATGTGCAAACATTACTGTGTTCCGGTCTGAAGGGCAATGTTTCCAGAGAAATAACATGGCTTAGAGATATAACAACTTAATGTTGCTTACCATCAGGCATATGTCCAGCTCGTCTCGTCACTCTTTATTAAAAAAAAAAAAACGTTGGGAAGAGTGAGCTCACACTTGCCGTTCTAGTCGGTTGCATAAAGCGCTGAACGCCAGACGTTTGTAAGTTTGTATTTGTACCTATTACTAACCGTTGTCAACACACAAAATAAGTAGAACCACAGCATACCACGCCGCTAGCGATTCTAGGGGTCAAGTAGATTGGTGGTGCGTAAACCACTTACGCTGTACACAGACGCAGTTCATGATCAAATTCAAGGCGCTCAGGGCACATCTTGGTATCGATGTGTTTGCAGGTATGATTTTGGAGCGTTGTCCTGGAACTATATCAAATACACATGTAACCTTTCGTTAAAATCGGTCAGTTTGTTAGTAAAATGTAGTAATATGCCGTGGCACAAGATTTTATACATAGGTATGTATTGTACACATTATAATATGATACGACTTCAACAGTCGCGGTAGGCGTTAGGGGGCACTGTCTTAAGGGCGTACCCCGAGCAAATCACCTTGAGTATTTCTTACCTTATCGCACACCGCAAGAAAGAGCAAGAGAGAAACAGTAGGATTTGTCGCTGTTTTACGCTAACATTTTGGAATAAACTCTTTATAAAATCTGATTTTGGTCTTTTGAAAAAAATAACTACCAAAATGTTCGTAATGGAATTGTCTATCCGTTGGTGTAAGTACAAAATCAAAATAATGGACGATTTTCGAGGAGATGCACGATATCTACAATTATTTAATTTTTTCATGGTTTCGTTGTGAGGCGATTATTTAAACAGTAAGTCCATTAACAAAAAAATAACACTACCATTTTGAAGCCAAGAAGTTGTAGAAATTTAATGTATTTTTTACCTGTTGATATTTGTTTTGGCTAATGAGTAGATAGCTCTTAAAACTGGACAAAAAACTCGTTTTGCTGGGGGACGCGCCTTAACTTGTGCCTTATGCCTTACGTTTATGGGGCAGTAGTATAACACACTAACATAACAGCAATCGTTTTAGCTTTGTAATACAACAATATATATACCTACATAGAAAAAAGCACGTGTCGGCATGTCCGTAACTTCATGAATGACAATGTATTCGCTAGACGAACGTCTGGCCGACGCGGCGCCGTGCACCAGTCTGGGTGTGACGAACGTCGGCCAGAACTAGACCATTCATGTCAAATTGGCAATGTTTAAAACATTTGATTTTACGTACATGAAACTAGTACTACTTTCTGTAAGAGTAGCCAGAACACCCATAGAGATATCCAGGGTTATAACTTAGATACTGCTACTGTTTCACGATTTCTAAGCTAGAATCATGGACGTATAAAAAAAGTCGGACGTAGTCTCGCTAAAACAAAAACTGTGTCCATCGAGTCGGCCACATAATATGCATGTGTGCGCTGTCACATACAGGCTGACACGCACACATCAGTGGGTCATTACACGCGCTACTTGTGTATATGTGTGCGTGTCAGCCTATCAGTGACAACCTGACAACGCACACGTGCAAATGTGGCCGACTCTAGTGACACAGTTTTTGTTTTAGCGAGACTCCGTCCGACTTTTTTATAAGTACGTCCATGGCTAGAATTCACAAAAATCATAAAGTTTGAACGGCAATGTTTCTAGAGAAACTACAGACCACAGAGATAAATCATCTTATATCACTGGATCTCGAGCGCAGTAGGTACAGTTCTAGAGGTAGGTATTCGGACTCTTCATGTTCCAAAAGCTGTTATGGGCGTGCGTGTTGATTACCATTAGGCATATGTCCTGCACGATTCGTCGTTCTCGTTCTATATCTTCTTCTTAATATATATAAATCTCCTGTCACGATGTTTGTCCGCGATGGATTCATATAAACTGCTTAACCGATTTTAAATTAAATTGGCACACCGTAAGCAGTCTGGTCCAACTTGAGAAATAGGATAGTTTTTATTTCGATTAATAGTCTTGAAATTACAATATCCGAGCGTAGCCGGAATGGACCGCTAGTTATACTATAAAAAAAACATCTCGACTAAGTAGAGACGTTATGCGTATCCATAATGGTATCATATGAATGCATATGAATATTAATACGCATATGAATGTGGTATGTTATTATTAGTTGTAATAAATAATGTTATTTTGATAGAATTGTCGCGCAATTGTTTGTTGAACTATTTAATTATATTTTCCTGTTTTTGTTTCAGGTGAGTCATTCGTATTCGGAGTAGCCTGTCTGTAAGTACCCTGTACCTAAAGGTAAAATACTTACTTAACAATAATTTATCATTTCACTGATAATGGTTTTAAATAGGCCCGATTAGCAATATACATATACACAAAAATAGATTAGAACTAAAGCATAGAATAGATACTAAAGTTAAAGCGATGAAATTATTGACTAAAAATATTTTGAGAAAAATTAACCTAGATAGTAGTACCTACCTATATTTTTACATAGCACTAGCACTATCCCGCGAATACGCAGTCACTCGCGTATTTCACGTTTCCGTTATATTGAAAATACGAAAGTACGAAATTGAAAATACAATGAATATAAATTCGCTCAAAAACAAAAATCACGGATGTCTGCTATAAATCTAGCCAATTAAAATGGGACTGGGCAGGACATGTTCGCCGAATGCCGAAACACAAATGACATAAACGAAACATAAACGACCTCCGGGTCGACCCAGACGAAGGTGGCGTGACGAACTCGAATCCTACGATAAAGACTGGGCCACCAAAGCCGTAAATCGGGCTATCTGGAAGGAGGGAAGAGAGGCCTTTGCCTAGCAGTAGGACAGTTTGGGCTAGTAATAATAATAATGAATATAACTAACCAATAAGATACGTTCATTGGACGATAAATGAGCGTCTGACAGCGTGCATACAAATGTGTCAAATTGACCTATTCGAAATTGCATAGAAACAGCGGCTTTAGGAACCGCAGTGTATGAAACACAAACGAATCGGTTGAATTATTTCATTTTTTTTAATCCTCAATACGACAACTGAGTGATTCATTCTTCAGAGTCAGGGTTGTCTAGTCAAATAGGTACCTAGATCCTATCCTACCAATATTTTAATAGGGTACCGGACTGGGTCAAAAATACACCATCCTAATTAGTCCGTCAGCTAGACCATGGAAAAGTATTGGACACGTATTTTTTGTTTTTTCATATTAATATTAAAAATCGTCAAAGATATAGACCATCAAACTTCGAGAGTGGGGGGTCGCGACGTCACTCGTGAGTAAAAATCGACGTCACAAGTGACGTCACACGAAACTTCGAAGCGATGTATCTTCGTCATTTTTTGTTTGTGAAACAAAAGAAAAGATACGTGTACAATATTTTATGGCAATCTAATTAACGGGCTACTTATTTTTTTTGGGGATTGTACCCTATTGCGTAAGTTTATTTGTATGACTAGCAGCGCCCCGCGGTTTTATCCGCGTAGCTCCCGTTCCAATAATAATCCGAGAATAACAATTTTCCCGAGATAAAAAGTCCACGTGTTCTTTCAGACTATAATCTAAGTGTGTCCGAAATTTCAGCCCTATCCGTTTGTACGTTGCGACGTGATTGAGCTACAAACATCCAAACATTGACATCTGTAATATTAGTAGGATTAGCAGTGCCTTGCAGTTTCACTTGCGTATTTCCCGATTCATTCTATTCGGTTTTTCATAATTTTTCCAGAATATTTTTTTTTTGCTTGAAAGAGTGAGTAATAAACAACCATAGATAGATACTCACAAACTTTCGAATCGTACTAATATTGTAAATGCCAAAGTTTAGGTGTTTGGAATATTGTTGCTCAATCACGTCGGAACGTCTGAACGGATTGGCTTGGAATTTGGAAAATAGTTTATACCTAGTCCGAAATAGCACATAAACTTTTTTGCATAAACTATAGTAACGGGAACTACGCGGGGAAAACCGCGAGGCACTACTAGTTAATAATACTACTGTCGTGATAAACCGCGATAGATTATACCGCTCTGAGCTCCCCTATCCAATGTTTGAAGCAGTGTAGGAGTACACACAAAATGCTAGCAACAATTTATGGTCCAGTGCAAAAACGATCAGTACTAACATTTTTATTGTTTTCTAAAGTGGACATTCGCCCGCCGGCGTAATTGGCCGTTAAACTCATAAATATTAATTTTGTGCTGCCCCAATTTATAATAGGACACAAAAACAGTGAACGATAGTTTGGGTTGACAGTTTGATGACTGTTCGAATGATTTGGAGTGGGCTGGAGCCGATTGGTCTCGTGTGGAAATTATTCGAGGAATTTGAGTGTCATATTTTTTTAAAGAGCAGGACTGGATGTTTTCGTGACATAATAATTAATATTAGGCATTTTATTTAAATATGCTTATTGGAATAATTTAATGTTGTACTATTCACAAGCCATTTTCAAATAACTAATTAAATAATCGATTTTCCGTTATGCTGGCTGCCTGGAAGAGATTGCCCCCCTGGATCCGCGCCTGACCCTTCACATGCCTCCGCCCTGGCTGCAGGGTATGTGAACCCCAAATATGCACTTGCGGTCCGTTGTCAAACGTTCCGAGTGTTTTGAAGCTACCGGCAGCTCTAACTCTTCTGCTTTCTGCGATGTTTTGATTTGTGACGCAGCTGAAACCAGACAACTATGACTGCTTTCCGTTCCGGTGCATACGGGACGCAAATGTAGTTGTCTGCTTTCATCGGCTTTATAAAATTGGCCGATGACGTCAGAAATCAAAGCATAGTGGAAAGCAGAAGAGTTAGGCGGTAGACCGGCTGGTCTTAGATCTGATGGTAAGCTGTTGGTACTTTGGAGGAACGGGAAGTGCTTATTGTGGTACGTTATACTTACTACCAGCACAAGCCGCGGTGAAGGCTTCCAGTAAATAGCGGCAGAAATACGCGATTATGAAGCCAGCAGTACTTTATGTTCAAGTGACCATGGAGACCGAGTAGTTGAGGAGATGTGACACGAAAGAATATAGTCCGTGAAATTGATCTATCTAACTAGTTTCTAGTTGCAGAGGATAGCTGTCGGCATTCAGTAGGGCAATGCAACCGCTTTGGATGCTTTTGCACCGGATAGGTACAGGTCGGGGTGGTGGATTATTTGAGTTAGAATGACTTTTTCACTTGTAATTTATACATATAAATTAATTTTATTTTGTTGTAACAAAATTACGCCTACGTTAAAAATGATCGAAATGTAAACATTATATTTCGCCTATCATGTAACATACTGTAGCATTTCGACCTCCGCATGTCAAGGTTCGACATTCTGCACCGACATTTAAAAAGTAAAATATTTTTGTGAAAATTCGACTTGAAAACGAATTTACCGTACAGGAAGCAGCACATCAAGTTGAACTTAAGCTTATAAAATCAATAAATCTGTCAAATTTTTTAAATTTATTGCCGTTGAAAGGTAATCGAAACAAAATTTAAGTGCGATAATTGAGCACCGTTCACGCTACTAAATGCTTCTTAATAACGAAAAAAAAAAACACCATCGAAAGGTTGGTGTGGCGTACAAATAAATGTATTTTTTCACAGTAACATTTTATAGTAGTAATTCAAGTATAATGGCAAGCGATCCTGTAATTAAATTAGGGAATTAATGAGTTTTTGTTCTCGAAGAAATTATAATTTTTGAAGACACTAAAAATGTTTGCATCAAACGTTTTTTTTTAAACTTTATGTCCACATTTGCGTTAATTTCTATCTTTCTATGCATGGATTGTCAAAATCACTGTCTCGAAACTCGCACTGGTGTTAGAAATTGATGCTTTTTGTTAGTATATTATTCATCAAGCTAGATTAACAGATCAATAATGTTTCACCGTTACAAATATTGTAACAAAGTTGAGACTCCTGTAATCCATTATATTCTAAATGATCACTATAAAACGGCTTGTATACCAACAATACACAAGAACAATAGGTTTTGGTGATAATACCCTACGAAGAATTACACACGATATTATGAAGAATGTCTAGAAAACTAAATCAAAATGATTTATCTAAAACGTCGTACAACGTTTAAGACAAAGAAAGTACTACGAAGTAGCATGTAATTGCATTGCAGATAAACTGCCTACAAGGCATGGAGCATTAGAATAAACCCTAATACTTAATGGGCGAATTCTTAGCGCGTCAGTACTAATAAAATATATTATTTTAATGCCCTCGAACAGCCTGTTGCTGCGAATAAAGCGTAGACGTAGCTGATGTTAATAGTCATTGTCTTTGGGTTTAATAGAGGTCTCCATTTCAAACTCAATGAAGAAATCTATAAACAAGAAGAAATAGTTTGCTTTTTAGAAATTATTGTGTCATTATTATTCTGCGTGATATTTATGGAACAAAACAAAAACCTTTTGAGGTATATTTTGATAATATCTAGGCGTAATCGAGTCATGAGCATTCTAAGAATAAATTGGATTTAAATACCATCAAATACAGAAAGTTCCCAATGTATTGTCAAGTTATGGTCAGTGCAGACTTCTACTGATAAATAATTCAAGGGAAGGTCATGGTATATGTAGATTAGAACACTGCCGTTAGGAGATCACATTTCTGGTTATTATGGTTAAAATGCAATTAATATGATTAAAGCTGTATAAGTGTATTCATATATCTGATATGAATGGTGTTAGATTAAGAAAATCACACACAATGACCCAATTAAGATACAGTTAAGTGCGGACAAAGCCCAGTTTAACTAATAAACTAGATGAAGAACATGTACTTGGTTCTTCTTTTAAGCTACAGTTCATAATAGTTACGTTAATAGATGCACGCCTTAATGCACAATTGTAAGAATGTCCTGCTAAATTTGGATCAATCCATCTACATATATCATATATCCACATTTGAATATAAATCCAACAACTGTTAGGGTAGAATCAGTAATTCTACCCCAACGGTTATCGGCCCTTCAGTCTACATGCCCGGCCCACTGCTATTTCAGCTTAATCCTCTAAGCTACTCGTATATAGGCGACTTTAATTCTGTATTAGACCACTCCAGTACTAATACAGAAAATAGTACAAAACTGTTGCGGTTCCTTTAAACATATCATTTTATGTAAACAAATCCGCCACGACATGCTATAAATGCATCAGTGCGATCAATGCATCTCAACGACTGATCGTATATGCTCACTATTCGCTGAGCAGAACACGGCTTCCGAGACTATACCGAGAGGCGGTTCCGGGTTTAGACATTAATGGTTTACGCACTTGCTCGGTCGATTAAGTGTGTTGATGAAAATTCGTAGATGATATCTTTATGGATGTTTGATGCAAAAATAACAATTGGTTCTTTTTTTTTGCACAGCAATTACGGTAGGTACTCAAAGACAAAGTTTGGCAAAGAATATTTTAGAGTAACCAACAGGTTCAATTGTCCTAAGGAGTAGGTCTTTAGGTTAGGATAGAAAAATAGAATAGTTTTAAAAATGTGTCACTTTGTCTTAAATGATGAATTGTCATGGAAAAACGAGGTTGTATATCTATCTTTCGATGTTCATCCATAAACAAGTATCACTTCGGAATAGTATAATCATCTCGAGTTTTCAAACCATCAGAAATAGACCTGGACCTTTCACTTTCCATATTAGACGCGTTAATTCCGGCCTGCTGGTAGTTCGACGAACTTAATGTGTGTTTGTTTAACAAGCCGTGTCGCAACGAGACTCGAAGTGACGAAGGGGACGCGAGGAATGCGCCCGATGCAGCTCTAATGAGCGATAAACTGTGAGCAGTGGGAGATTATGCTCCATTGCATCTCATCTCGATACAAACGAACAAGTAGCACCGAACATTTCTCAGAGGCAATCCGTATTATAATGAAATGTCTAGTGAATACGAAATTCCTAAGTCGCTTTAGTCAGCTTTTCTAACGAATTTGACGATACAATTTTTTTGGTATATTTTAAATGTATAACTATCGTCGATAGTAATTGTCCTAAATCTTTATTTCATCAAATTCAATAAAGGAAGTTAACAATGCACTGTGATTTCTCAACATTTTCCAACAAATCTGAATCAAGTAATTTTAATGACATTATCGAGCTTAAATTTGCGAGTGATTCAGTTAAAAGTTTGAAACAAATCCACATAATCGATCTAAAACGTGATGAGATACTCTGGATGTAAGTACATTGACCGGTCGCGGCGCGCCATTCACGCGAAGGCCAATCAGAAAATAAGAAATGCAAGCAAAGCCGGCTCGACAGCGCTGCTGTTTCCGTTACTCTAAAATTAAAACTCATACATGCACCGGCCAGACGGATGTCGAAACCGCATCTCAAAATAAACTTTGCTGCGAGCTATTACAGTTTGAAATAGAAGAAATACTTCAAAAATCGCTCAGCGGGAGTCATCATGCAGATCATTCAGTGTTGCGCGCTCCATCAGACTTACTACAGACGGTACTATGTCTTGAAATTTTGCCAATGCTTGTTTAGTGGCGATAATCGTAAAATTTTACCAGTTGTTTGGCATTGACCGATATTGCGTCAGGTCAGGGGCAGTATCTGCTAATAGTTGAGGGTCGACTAAAATAGACGGGGGCATTCACGCAAAGTCAACGAACTCATGAATTTCTGAATGAAGATTTCGCCAACAATGTTGCTGTTTACTGTCCAGCTCTTCTACGCCCAAACGCATTTCTTTATGCTTCGTTAGTGTGTCCTCTGTAACTGTGCTTGAAATCAAGGACCGAGATTTGTGTCAAGCAATCTCCAGACGACAAGACTGTATTTTGAGGGTTGTGTTGTCTTAATGGCTTACCGATGAACCAAAACTGCTTTTGAACATAGAACGCAATAACGAAGCATAAACAAATACGTTAGGTTGCTTTGGTTGTCTTATCTTATTGGTTTGTCTTCAGACCTTGATTTACTTTGGATTTTAAATGCATGACTTAATTAAGTACTACTATCCAGCATAGTAAGTAACAGTTAGCCCTCATTTGACGCATACCTTTTGACAATATCTAGTATTGAAGATATCTTTAAACTTCTAGTTACTTTTGATTATTTCTAGTACTGATCACATCTTTAAAGATTTCGCGTCTTCCATCTAACACAGTATGTGCAAACGAATCACGAGATCATATAAATTGTATAACGGTCAATTACCTCTTTACGAGGAGTTCTAAATTTCAAAGGCAGTATCATACTCTTGAAGAGAATCCGTTGCGTTTAACCAACGCATCCATCCATCAGTCGGGTATCCAGGTCGCAACGGTACTTGGTCCAGACAAGGACGCATTAGCAGCCCTTTGTGGCTCCAAAGTAACTACAAACGTCTAATGGCTGTAACTGTTCACTGAACAATGGTGGTTAAGGTATTACTTATTACCACTGCCCGTATTGAAGATGGAACAGTTAAGTCGTGTAATTGATCTGTCGCAATAGAGCTCAACCAGTGATGGGTAGTGTAACTTGTGAGCACTGTTAAGTTGTAGTAGTGAAGTTCGATATTTGATTATTTGTAATCTGTATCTGTGACATGATTTTAATTGCAATTTTTATGTAGTAACTAATAAGTTGATTAAATTCTTTTTTGGGTGTGCTTTATTGAAATAACAAATAGTATTTTAGTATTTTAATGTAAATGTAAACAATACATTGTGGTAAAATCTACATCATCAGCCCACTGTAGTCCACTGCTATGCTTACATAGCCCTCTCTCATGATACTTCACTCAGTCCTCGGCTCTCCAGCCACTGCATGCTACTTAACGTACATATATCGCCACTCCATCAAGTTTCAGGGTAAAATCTACGCTGGGTGTAAATTTTAATTTCGTTTATTTTATGAATTGGATCCTTTTCTTAGTCAACGTTTACCTGTTAATTTGTACAAATGAGTGGACAATCATCTCTCCGAACAACTTAATTTTACCTACCTTTTTAATATTACCATCCTTCTCTTTCCGTAAACCCTTAATTTTACCATTCGATTATCCGTAGGTCTGCTGAATTAAATCACAATTTATAACATGCCCATTATATGTATACGTCCCGTCTCAATAATTGCAATAAAAGTGACCCCTCTCAGTCATGTCCACAGATAATTTATCTCAGTTTAAGTATAGTGCATCAACCTCCGATGATTAATGTTAACTCATTACACATTGCAATTTAATGACATTATGTCATAATCTCTTGAAGCCTGTAATGAAGATGATATAACTTAAAGCCGACGTTAGATCTTTATAGTAATGACGCTTGTTATAAGGAATGGAAGGATAAGCGTCGGCACGGCAAAGATATGTCCACTAGTAAAATGACATACACAATTGACATATTTGAAGCTGGTAGAACTAGAGCGAATGTTATATTTAAACGATATCAAAAAAAGAAGTAGGTTCTCAAGGTTCTCAGGGAGGTTCAGTTCTATGTTTTTTTTTTTGTATATGTATGTTACACAATCGAAGTTTATGATTTGTTATGTTTTAGTAGTATTTTTTGTTTTTTATGTTTTTATGTGTTAGTACTTCAGAGGTGGTCCCATATACATTTTATCAAAATCAAAGTGGCGGTTTTTGAAATATCACTAAAATATCACTTGCTTATTTACTCAGACGTTTCGTAAATTTCAGAAAAAAAATTGTCGAATGTCTGGCTTGAACTTTAAATTAAACTTGTTTTATTTGTCGGAAAAAACATAAATTAGTATTATTTAAATCGATTTCTAACCTAAATGCATTTATATTTCAAGCTCCGAAACGGTAGGCATACAAATATATTAGATACTCTTATTAAACTCATACGAGTATCTTACAAAATTAAGATCCATAAATCATTATGTCAATTTATATTGGCCTAGCAATTGAAAACAACCTTGATATCCAACCTCTGGGTTTAAACGGTAGTCTGCTATTAACAGTAAAGAGGTTATTATTACTTAACATTGTATGAGTGCAGTTGTAAAATAAATAATTGCTACTAATGGAACTCTTTCGTAAGAGATGATTCGAGCTGATCGATGGTTATTTTGAAATGAGTCGGTATAATAAAATGGTGAAGTCATTAATGTAGAGTCAATTAATTAGAACTAGCTGTTTTTGTTGCCAACTAGATAGGTTTTACCCTTAGATAAAGAATAAGTAAATATATATAAGTAATAAAGTAATATGTCAGGTTTTTCCGCACGGTTCCTTTGTACCAATCGTAAGCAGATGAGGTGTATGTTAGCTATGGCGACATAGTGATGAGCCGCGACAAAGGTATGACACTTCCACAAGAGCGACAAGATAAGAGCGATCAGAGCCGTGCTCTCGGTGTAAAGCGTTTGTTCTAACTCTGCGTAGGATATGTAAACTCTTTGGTCTAACCTGTTTTAAATAATATTAGGCAAGATGGCGGTCAAGTGTAAACCTATACCTAATAGTAAAAAAAACACTAGCTTAGTTTCGCAAAATAGGTATATTATATCAGTTTGCTTTCACAGTACAAGCTTTGCTTAGTATGGGGTCAGATGGTCTTGTGTGTGAAATGTCCTCCAATATTTATATTTAGTCTTCCGAAGCAATGTAACTTATTTTATCGCAGATTTGTATTGCTATGCAGTAGATACCATCTCAAATATGAGAATCCTTGGTAGGGATAAGGATATAGTCCGATTTCGCAATATTGAAGTTGCAGGTTCGGTTCCTGCCTTCACCTCTGAATAAACATATGTTTGACATCACAGGCTTTAACGGTGAAGGAAAACTTCGAGAGGAAACCAACATGTTTCAAAAAGGGCATTTATTAATTAAACGTGTCAACTCGCTCTTGGCCAGCGACCTTGGCTCTTCCTTGTAGAAAAGGTCTTGAATCCCAGCAGTGAAACTATTAATGTACTGTAATGTAATGCTAAATACTCCCAATATTACATTTATAAACAGTGCTTTCCCTTAGGGTGCTCTCTGGCTGGTTAGCGTTTGGATGAGGGTTCTGCTGTGATAGGTGCGAATTAGGTGTCTAGACTCTAGACAGGGGGTGTGGCCGGTGGACGGACTAGATTGCTCCTAGGGGCGGAGTTTCTATAGAATGATGTGTTTTGAATATCAGTTTACACTTTATTATATCTTACTAATATCATAAATGTGAAAGTTAGGATGTATGTGGCTCGATCACGTCGCAACTCGCAACAGATCGGGTTGAAATTGGGAACATTATAGTCTGGAACCCCGGAATAGACTAAGGCTACTTTTTATCATGGTAATATTACGGGAACGGAAACTACGCGGTTACAACAGGGTACAATCCTCAAAAAAACTAAGTAGTCCGTTAGTTAGATTGCCAAAAAATATTGTACACGTATTTTTTGTTTTGTTTTACAAACACAAAATGACGAAGATACAGCGCTTCGAAGTTTCGTGTGACGTCACTTGTGAGTACGATTTTTACTCACTCTCGCAGTTTGATGGTCTATATCTTTGATGATTTTTAATATTATGAAAAAACAAAAAATACGTGTCCAATATTTTTCCATGATCTAGCTGGCGGACTAATTAGGATGGTGTATTTTTGACCCAGTCCGGTACCCTACTGTGGGGTGCTGATAGAGTATACTGACTAAAACTAGTTTAGAATTTACATATTTATTTTGTTGATTGAGGAAGTTGTCTGGTTTTTAAAAAGAAGAATATTGTTTTTCTACTGTTGGTGTATTCGTAGTGTCAGTCAACATCGATGTAAATCGGTAGATGTGCCCTCCCAAACTTCAGGCGCACGGATTTATGTTATCTTCGGGAATAGTGAGCTCACTCTTTTTTTTTGAGTCGGTTGTAGGAAGCGGTGAACGCCAGACGTTTATACCTATCACTATTCGTTGTCAACATCCAAAATAAGTAGAACCGCAACATACCTCGCCGCTAGCGATTCTAGGGGTCAAGTAGATTGGTAGTTGTGAACCACTCACGCTGCACACAGAGACGCAGTTTGTAAACCAACCATAAGGTGCTCAATGGATGTGCATTGATTATATCGATGTCAGTTCGGCTTTGTTTGTAGTAATCAATGGTGTGTACAGCTGTCCCTTTCGATTTAATACCCTTTTTGCTAAGCCCGGTGTGACGTTCAATTGTTCTCCCGGCTACCTTATTTATTAGCGTTCGAAGTAAGAATAACGATCGGACACCTCGGTCGTCGGATTTACAGCTTCGACTACAATGGTGCGCTTGCGCATACAATGATGAGACCTTGAGCTCTTTCCGCCGGTATCGCCACTGGTCGATCTGTGCCGGTGGGATTGTTTAGCCAGTGAATGTGCTAAATTTAGTAGTACATGTTGTTCCAGTCCAATCCTACTAATATTATAAAATGTCAAAGTTTGGATATTTGTTGTTCGTAACGGTTGGACGGATCGATCTGAAATTTTATAAATAGATTATAGTTTGGAATAACACACAGTACTGACTACACGCACGTACATAGATCGAACATACAGACCTACCTGCAGCATTTCACTTACCCAGCTACCGACAAAAGCTTTAGTCGGTTTCCAATGTCCTTTTTTCAAGCAACTTAAAAAAAAGAGGAGATTCTCAATGCGACTGTATTTTTTACATTTGTTACCTCAGAACTTTTGATTGGGTGAGCCAATTTTGATGATTATTTTTTGACGTGATAACGTCTTATAATTCGATGAAGCCGGCTGCACGCCCCCAAAACATGACGTCATGTGCCGTTACCGCCGTTACCTCGCCGCATGACGTCGTCAGTACCATTCCATCAGTATTTTCTTAAGACGTTGTCACGTTCAACTATCGTCAGTAAACCGACTTTACAGACAACGATTTTTTTATTCAAACGGGTATAGGTACTTCCCGAATGGTCCCGTATCAATTTTATCGAAACCTACGAAGCGACTTTTAAATTGAAGTCGGTTGATTAGTTTTCTGAGAAAAAACAGTTAAGTTTGGTTTAACAAAAGGTATAAAGGCTCCGCCCGTTTGCCCGTAAAAAGAAAATAGTAGTGAAAGTGCTCCGTATAGGACAGCATCGGATCATGGGGGTCCCAGCGGGTCACCCTCGAAAGGTTATCGAGAGAAAGTGGAGGCACGACTTGTGCATCTCTAGGGCGAAGACGGGCGCCCGCGTTAGGCTGATTGTACATTGTCAAATTTGTTTCCATTTCATAACCTATGCGTCCAGAATTCTTACGTGGTTTGGGAGCCGGTTGTTGTGGCTATAAAATGAGTTAAATCTATAAAATACTAGCGGCCCATTCCGGCTGCGCTCGGATATTGTCATTTAAAGACTATTAATTGAAATAAAAACTATCCTATCTCTCAAGTTGGACCAGACTGCTCATGGTGTGCCAATTTAATTTAAAATCGGTTAAGTAGTTTAGGAATCCATCGCGGACAAACATCGTGACAGGAGATTTTTATATATTAAGATGTAAAGACTGTCTTTTGAGTGAGGAATCGATGCCGTCTTACAATACAAGACGCTGGGACTCGATTTTGATAGATAAACTGGACAAGTTCTCTGCTAAGTTTCTAGTTCATCTTAATTCAAACGTGTTATGGTGTAATGTCAGTAAGATAGAAACAAAGAAATCTAGATGCTTGAAATTTGACCATCACGCTCTAAAAACATGTCCTATGAATTAGTCTTTTGGTTATATTAATAGCGAATGCTGAAAGCCTCTACTAAGACATCTAATTTTGGAAATTAATTTCGTAAGGCCTAATCTTTCATATTATGTATCAGGTTACACGTATCACATATTAATACCATAATTGTGATAGTTTATGTGGGTGGATGTTTGACATCTTCGTATAAACATAACTATAATATGGATATCACTATATGTAGTGGTAGGACTCTTGGCAGAGTCCGCCTGGGGAAGTACCACACCTTTTTCAGTTATTCTACCGCCAAGCAGTAATATGCAAACATTACTGTGTTCCGGTTTGAAGGGCAATGTTTCCAGAGAAATTACAGGGCTTAGAGATATAACATATTAGATCTCTAAGTGACGTGCGCAGTGCAGTGCTAGGTGATAATTTGGATTCTTCATGTTCCAATAGCTGTGTGTCACTGTGCTGTTATGTGGCAGGCTTGTTGCTTACCATCAGGCACATGTCCTGCTCGTCTCGTCACTCTTTATTTAAAACAAAAAAAAAAATGTTGGTATAGAGATGTAGTCTGGAATAATAGTAGTTTTAAGACAGACCACGGAGCATTTCTAGTCTGTTCTAGTTGCAGGTTTCAAGTGTCAATATCATGTAAGTTTTTAAGATTCTATGATCGTATCAGGTATAATCTGGCTTGTCAAACCGGCCTGATGGTTTGTAGCGCGCCTAAAGCTCGTGTAAGGCTCGATGTAAACATACGGCCGCCGTGGGAACCGCTCCGCTGCGCCGCCATTGTTTGAAGGTCTCGAGATCTGCTATCTTTGTAATGGCCTTGGCGCTTTCTTTCGATGAGGATCCGGAAACTTTTCCATGAGATGGTCGGTTGTTTACTTTCTCGCTGCCAGGTTATTAGTGTGATTTGACAAGAGCCATCACGAACTCGATTTCATGCAATTGTAATATTGTTAGCGCATTAGCAAGCTTAGTGGTAGGGATCTTTGCAGAGTCCGCCTGAGGAAGTACCACACCTTTGCCAGTTATTCTGCCGTCAAGGAGTAGTGAGCAAACGTTACTGTGTTCCGGTATGAAGGGCAATGATTCCACAGAAATTACTGGGGTAACAGATAAAACACATTATTGTTGTAGCGGCGGCGAAGAGATTGTCCGGGTCACTATGTCTAGCCTCCTCGTCGTCGACGAAGTCGAGCTTTTCGAGTAATCATGACTTTAGCGTGTTTTGTATGTGAATGTAAAGTGAGAATTGGCATGGTAACATTTGTTAAAATAGCTAGGAATTCCAATGATACATAAGTAGTAAGTAGCCAACAACGCACTAACGTAATAGTGATCTAACCTTCTAGCCTATTCGTGGTGACTTCGTGGTGAGAATGTCACAAGTCTGAGGTAGTAAGTCCGAATCTTGCTACCACCTTTGAGTATTTCCTTCAATATGCGTAAAATTAGATAATTATATAGATAACTAGCGGCCCGTTCCGGCTTCGCTCGGACATAACCTAGACAGTGCCTGCAGCGCCATCTGCCGGGCTTATTTGTGAATTTAAACCATCTTTGAATACACACACAAAAAAAACATTCAAATCGGTCCCGTCGTTTAGAAGTTCACTGTCAAATGATTATATTACTAAAATGGCTATAAAAAAACAGGGGTTGGTGATAAAAGGGTAAAAATTTAGGGTTGTATGTATTTTTAACGCCACATTATAAAAAAATAAAAACAAAAAAATTTGACCAAAAATTAAAAAAAAATGTTTGGTGTGAACAACCCCTAATACTCAAGGGTATGAAAAATAGCTAGTAGCCGATTCTCAGACCTACTGAATATGCATATAAAATTTGGTCAAAATCAGTAAAGCCGTTTCGGAAGAGTAAGGAAACAAACACTGTGACACGAGAATTTTATATATAAGATTTTACGCATATTGAAGGAAATACTTACTGGCTACTTACTACTTATGTATCATTGGAATTCCTAACTATTTTAACAAATGTTACCATGCCAATTCCCACGTTAATCATTCGCCCACAAACAGTGGCATTACGCTGTACCGGTAAAAGCGGCGGTCAGAAGACATTGTTCTTTACAAAGAACAAGGGTCATTGCTAACTTAATTAGTGTGTACACGTTCGCTTAATTGGACGTATCTTTTCCGCGGTTTTCTGGCAAAAAGTGTGTCAAGTTTACTGAGAATTACTTTCTTGTTTTATGTAGTATTTATAGGAAAGTATTTTTTTTTAAATAATATTAGTAGCGTCCCGTCGATTCCAAACAAGGTAGCGCCAATTACTGGGGAACTTAAAGAGTCTAGACGCCGATGGTATGGTCGCATAATGAGGCAGGGTTACAGTTATGTAGTAAAGAAGGCTATCAACGTCCCGAATAAACACAGAGGCAGAGATAGACCCCCAGCCACGTGGTGGGGAAATGTGGAAAAGGATGTGAGGAACCTGACCCAGCCAGTAACGACAACCCAAGACAGAGCGTCTTGGCGCCAAGCAACAAGGAGGCCCGACCCCAGATGAACTGGGAAAAGGAGCAGAAGAAGACTGGCAGTGTCCTCTCGGTTTTACTTGCGTAGTGTCTATATTCTATTTCAGACTATAAATCTATGTACGACATTGGTTCCATACAGTTTCAATACCTCTTCTAATCTATTATTCCACAGCGCCGTACAAAAATCATGCGACAAGGAGAAATCATCGAGGATTTCAACCCCCCCTCTTCAACTGCACTCAGTTGGACAGCTTACAAGTGACGGCATAGTGCTGAAACTTTTTACTTTATACCCACCCTTCTATCAGTCTACACAGGTCTCCACGGTCTCCTGGTGGTTCATTTGACCCATAAATTTTGTCACGGGCCTGTAGTCTATAAGCTTAAATAGTTTATAGGCTAATCCAGGACATATCAATGAAGATAAATATTATCATAGTTGAAAATGTGCATCGCGCCCAAGCGGAAGAGCAAACAAAGCGAGCGCGTGCACTTGACACGGATAACGACCAGTTGTGTGGCTTGAACTTCAATATCGGCTGACTAACCCGACGACCAATGACGGGGCAGGGTTGCCGATACTCGTATTTCTAGGCTAAATTACTCATTTTTGAAAATTTATTTCTTTAGTTGTGTTAAGTTTTTTTTGGTTGGAGAAAATCATCGTCGGAGCTGCAGCGGAGCAGCGGTAGACGCTTTTTGGATGGGTGAATTGTGAGTTCTTGTCAATCGACATACTGAGTAATACCAGTATTGGTGACGTATTGCGGTATTGAGCTATATTAGTAGGTACTGTTTAATACTAAAATTCTAAGGTATACATTTTCACTTCTATCGGCAGTCCCTATGACTGCCATTTTTTTTGATTTGGTTCCAATGAAACAGCGAGTATTTTATACCCGTATTTTTGGCCTTTTGTTAAATTCATCATCTTAATATATATAAATCTCCTGTCACGATGTTTGTCCGCGATGGATTCCTAAACTACTTATCCGATTTTAAATTAAATTGGCATACCGTGTGCAGTCTGGTCCGACTTGAGACATAGGATAGTATTTATTTCGATTAATAGTCTTTAAATGACAATATCCGAGCGCAGCCGGAATGGGCCACTAGTATATCTATAGAAATTACGCGTCACACTGTTTGTCCGCAATGGACTCGTAAACTATTTAACCGATTTTAATCAAATTTGCACACCATGTCCGGTTTGATCCGACTTGAAACATAGGATAGTTTTTATTTGGATTAATGGTCTTTATATGACAATATAAGTTACGGTGGTCTAGTAGGGAGAACGGCGGCTGCCGATCCGGAGACCCCGGGTTCAAACCCCACACGCACCACTGTCTTTTCGAAGTCATGTGCGTAATGCCGCTAACTTAAAACGGTGAAGGAAAACATCGTGAGGAAACCGACATGTACCTAGAATCCGCCAACCCGCACTGGGCCAGCGTGGTGGATTATAGCCTTAACTCTCTCCTTGCGAGAGAAGACCCCGAGTCCCAGCAGTGGGAACGTTTAGTGGGCTGTTGTTGTTGATATGACAATATCCTAGCGAAACCGGAATGGGCCGTAACATGAAAAAATAATTCATAAAACTGAATGATCAGTTTTTTTTACTTTAACATCATATGAATAAAAAAAACATATTTTTTGGCGCAGTTTAGTACGATGTCTATATGCATAGGTATACAAAGGCATGTTCCACTGTCACCCCTGAGCTGATGACGGCCGGTGTTCGCGGCGGATCAAAGCGAGGGGCGGAGCCGCGTGGGATGCCGGCTCCTATTGTGATCGGTGCGTGCACTTCCGTGTGCGCGCGCGCATCCACCATGCCTTTATTCAGAAGCCGACGTATTTGCACGGTGACTGGGCTTTTTTTTAATTTAGCAAATCCGCAGACTCCGGGGTCCGTTAGCTTTGTCATTTGGCTTCCTTTTTTTAAATAGATCTTGGATCAAGGGAAGAAAAGGGCAAATAGGGGGGAGGGAGTAGGAAACATTTTCAACCTAATTCTAGTGTTGTTTAGTCCTGTAGCGTAGTTAAGATTTTGCTATTTTCTAAGTCACTCCAACCTCGTTTTCAAGTAACTCCCTGCTCAGAACCTCTACCACAACCGCATTTTTGTCCCTGATGATATAACTTATCAAGGTATATCATATGTATTTAAATATGGATCGTTGTCGTTAGAGTCGGAGATACTCGAGAACGGTTGGATCGATTTGGCTTATTTTGATTTCGAAGGTTTCAATGATGCGAAAACGGCCGAATTTTTGTTCCTCATCTGTAAGAACTTTCGGATGGTATTCGGTAATGCAGCGCTCGCCGTAGAAACCGACCGATGCCGATGGTGTCGTCGGGATGGCGGCTCCTATTGTGATCGATGCGTACACTTCCGCGTGCGTACGCGCATCTGCATGGCCTTTGTTCAGAAGCTGAAATATTTGCAAGATAATTGTGATAAGAACGAAAACTATTTTTCCATGGGTTCCGAAAACGTTTACCGAGTGAAGTCCAATTTTCCATAAGCTGACTTCCATATATCTATCTTTATCTCCATTTAGTCTCAGGGCGTCCGACACTGCGTTTGCCGACTCACGGACGCCACTCCAGAATCTTTTTGCCACTGCCTCTTCAGCTCGTTCTTCTTGTCTAATGCGTTGAGCTATGTCGGTGAGTTTAATCCTCTGACAGATTACCTCATTACGAATGCTATCCTTCAAAGAAACCCCGAGCATTTAGGACTTTCCATAGGTCGCTGATCGACTTATGGACGGATTTCACTGTCAGTGTCCACTTTTCAGCACCGTAGGTTCTGACAAAAACGTATGACGTACCTAATCGAAAAAAAATTCACCACGTTTTCTTTTATGCCTAGATAATAATGTGCCTATCGCAGCGGAGTCAATCCATGACATTGATGCTATTTTCAAAATTTTACGTGTAAGTGATTGATAGAAACTTATGAAAACTACTGAATTATGTATTTTGATATAGGTACGAGTATGTACTACTATGTACCTATTCTATATACTTCGAGAGTCTAGATAGATAAACTCTTTATTGCAATTAACAAATTAAACTTAAAAAAACAATCTTAAAAATCAACGGATAAAATTGATCTCCTCCAGGCAACCGGCCCTATACCAATATTCGAATCAACGCTGATTATTCATGTGTTTCGTGTTTGTACGTGTGAAGTAATCTGTTTATTACAGGATATTTACCATGATTTATGCTAGACGGTACATATATAATTCTCCGATATTTCGGTGTAGTTTCATATACAATATTTACGGTAAATATTGCGTAATTAAATATACAAGGGTTGCGGTGTTAGACGTTAATTTTTCAATCTATCGCGCGTTTCATATTTCGTACTATGCAACTGTGAACTGTGGCTCATCGCACGAATCCGACACTGCCAAAACCTAATGCCTCATATCCTGCCAAACTGGAAAGTTCAACCGTCCGTCATCAAACAAACGTCATCATTTCTGCCGCTGACCTGCAGACTATGGAATTCCCTTTCTTCGAAGGGTTTTCCAACGAACTTAAACAAGGAAAAGTTTAAAAAGAAATATCTGGGAAAGTAGCACGTCAGCATTTCTGATTTTGGAGATGTTCGTAAATGCCGGTTACCGCATACCACTACTTCAAAATCGGTTAATCATTTTGGGAGCTACGATGCTACGCACACAGACACATCAAATTTATAAAACCTTATAACACCCCGTCATTTTTGCATTAAGACTTAAAAAAATTGCGCCTATAAATATATATGTATAATATTTAAAACAATCAGGCTCATTCAACTACAGTCAACTTCGTGATTTGAGCATACCCCTCGATGACCCTTCCGAGTCTTTACAATCCCGCGTGATTGTTCTTCAAACAATAGACTCTCCCTTCACATAATTAACTTCCACTGGGGGTTGTTGTTCAGTCGCAATGAAGTATTTGTACGTCATTGCGTCTGCAACACACATTTGTAATTTAAAGTCTGCAATTATGGCGCTCACTGTGTACGATAGTACCAGTCAATAGAAGTCCAGTTGGAATAGAAAATGAAATTGAATTATGTTTATTTGTTGGGCTATAAATATAATAGTATGTTTACAAAACACGTAAACTAAAGCATTCCCAATCAGGATCAACAGAAACTGGATATGAGACTGTTCCGCATCCCGAAAATCGATAACAAAATTGAACGGGATAGCGTAGATTTGGATTTTCCGACTTTGTAAGAAGTGGAGAATGAGGCTTTAAGTTACCGTAATAATTTAAGTGGGAACCAGCCTCCTCTGGCTATAGCCGCCGTACGTCGAGAGTGGGCGGTTCTGTTGACCCCGTCATTTGCATAAGGAGCAATAAAGCTTTCTATAAGTCGAACGAGGGTCCCGCCGACAACAGCAGTAACATTTTACGACTTCCGTCCGCAGACGCGCGGTCGACGCCGTTTGCCCGCCTTTCCTAGCTCGGGTTTCGCGATTCAGCAACTTTGAAATTTTACAACTAACTAAACAGTATACTGGATCGTGGATATAAATTGGAGATCGCTAGTTGTAACCGTGGTATTGTGTAGAGGTATAAGTCTGTTCAAAGTTTTTAGCCAGAACAAAAATAAAATCAATGCTAACTTTGCGAAATCAAAATGATATAGGGCTTTTAGCTTCAACTGACGCTTAGATTCATAACATGTCTAAATTTACTGTTCTGTCAATGTCAATGGGCTGATTGCCCATTGACAGAACAGTATTTGGCTATATTTTTGTAATGATATTCGTAAAACACGCCGCAGTCTTTCAGCAATCTAGTAGTGTTTCAATGTTTTTACATACTAAAATTAGCGGTTGTGGTTCTAGCATGTGGAACTGTTTTTCTTTCAAACGCGTCTTCTGGGTTGCCTCCTGCGCGAAGGAGTCATAATGTCATAAACACAAACATAGGTATTTACAAACTTTCACATTGAAGGCGAAATGTAATTATAGCTAACATAGGTGATGAGTTGAGAACAAAATACAAATACAACAGAAATTAATACAATAGTAACCACTATTGTATTAATTTTGTTTTGTATTTGTTTGTATTGTAGCCTTAATTATTTTTTTAGTCAATTTATGTGTCATAATGTTTGTCGTTATGGCAGATGTAATACATGCTAAGCCTTTGTGCGGTAGGAAATTAGTTATGTGTTTCTTTGTATTAATCAACGCAGTTGTATGCGATGACAGGACCTCTGTGGTATTTCGTGATAAAAAATACGTAAATTTTAGTGGTTTACATATTTGGTTGCACGATTTGGTCATTTAATAAGTAGATGTAGATGAGTAAATCCGCGGAATCGAGGGCCACGCTCTGCATCGAGCTTTTTATAGCAATTAACCGGTCGCAAGGCCGTCATTCGACCTATTAATAGAAGCGCATTAATGCGACCAAATCTGGCCGTCTGTATTTGTATAGCTACTGTGAAGTAGATTCTAGTTCTCGCCTTTTTTGTCGGCTTAACGCCGGCGCTGCGAGGGCACCTGCCGTTCCTTATTTATAATCGAATCTAAAACTCCTAAGACATTCGCACTGTGTGAGTCATGCGTCAGCTACTTGTGTTTCTCTGGTTGCTCTCTTTCGAAGAGTTTACCGTCATGGGGCGGTTGCGGGCTTGAATTGTTCTTCACACGAAGATCGGATAAGGCTACTCATTAAAATTCTGAATGCAACTGTATGCCACCAAATTTGGCTGCGACAACCGTCATTTATGTCCACAGATATAAGTTCAGCTCATGAAACGTTTGTCCTAAACGTATTCTTGGACAGTTTCGTCCGGTAATACCCGCTTATTTCTGTGACAACGTTTTCGTCACGGCTAAGGGCTAAGTATATGAAATAAATAAATCATCTCGTCATCCGGGCAGCGATTAAGAAATACGAGATGACGGATGGCGCGCGATGCTCATCTCGCTGCGATGGATCGAGTGTGGTGCAGCGATCTGTATCTCGGCAGCCGATCTATCGACGTCGGCGTCGGTTGTGCAAGCGTTGAATGATTACCGGCGTGAAATGGACGCTCTCGGTTCACTGTCAAGGACGTGTTTTCGCTTTTAGCCGGTCGACTTGCGCAACGCTCGCTCGGGTCCGGCTCTCGGCGCCTCCCATGCTTACGCGTTCATCGACATTCAACAATTTTGGTTCAATATTTCTTCTTACTTATTTTTTTTTAATTTACTTGATATTAAAGCAACTGTGTCTGTAATGATTTGAACTAGATCTGAGTAATACATTGTCTGAGTCTATGTTTCCCGATAGGTACAATCTTGGGTCTTCAAATCTAGCAGTAAATAGGTTCCGTCTAGGTCCTCTAGGTAAACGTTGCATCCCAGATTGTGAAATTGATTTTCGTCTAGAAAATAGCGTTTAAACGACATGTTTATGTAAGATCGTATAAGTATCTTATCTTATGTAAAAATGTCTCTCTGTGAATAATGTCTATTAAGTGCAACAGTATGGTGTACAGTGTATTGTTTAAATTAATGTAAGGTGATGTTGCAATGATTTTGATTGTAATGTTTTTAAGTGCCCTGTATGTGTCGACAGTAATAAATGACTATGCGGTCTACGGTGTAAAGCACTTACGACGATAATAAAATGTCCCATCTTTGTTTTTATTTCGACAACAAAGTAACGACGTCTCCGAACACACACAAACGGACGTGGTCAATACCGTCCCCAGACAAGATAGAAAGCGAATGCGAACTCGTGATATCATTGTGATTTATTCTGCCAGACAGAACAATCATTAGGAAAAATGAGCTTTTTATCGGCAAGCTCGCATATTCATAGTCTGCTCCCCTCGAATGTTGACGTCTGTAAGTGCCAGGCGATTTGTCTCCCCGATTGAGGCAATAAATTGTACCATTACTCCGACTCTACTGAGATTATGACATCTTAATAGCAGTTATTTAATCAGAAACGTCGGATGTTGCCTCAAACTGATAATCTCGCGACCTGAAATATCGCGTTGGACAATCGGCTTCGATAGCCATGATGCGGATTGATGTGGCTCGACTGTAGGTCTAATGACTGGCAATACTGGGTGGAGTTTTGGCGGGAACGAGGAAAAGATGGTGTCAATTGGCTTGGATCTGATCTATTTTCTATTGTTTTGCAAAACTAATTTTAGATCAAACAGTAATAAATAAAAGTGGTGATATTTTATTAATTTTCATAATTGTTGAGTTAAGTTGAGAGATCAGTGTAAAGTTGCCACTTTACCGAGGCGTTGGATTAAGCATCGATATAATTTTAACTACTTATATTCGACTATGACTGTAGGTGTAGGTACTGTTCGTGTTGCACATAATAAAATGTAATTATGTTTTTGTATCAGAACGCAAATTGATATGGCGATGAAATTGCTGCCAATTAAGGATTCCTTAGGAAACTATACCAAATTCTCAGAAAATGAGCAGGTGAAGCATTTTTCATAAAACGCAGTCAGGAATGGAGGTAATCGCGTGGCAGTTGACGTCTCGGAACAAAAATAAAATATTATTCAAGAGATATTGATTAGGTAAACGGGTAACTCACGTGTAATGAGGTCGGTCAATCCGACTCGAGTTTCGGCCGTGCCAAACGGGAAGCCATCGAGCGCGTACACTCTCCTTGAAAAAGGCCGCCGGACGCGGCCGAAACTCGAGTCGGATTGACCGACCTCATTACACGTGAGTTACCCGTTTACACACCCCGGACACTCGGCCTAAAATCTATACAGACGGTGCAGTTGACATACCTACACTCACACAACTACGCATATGTCGTTCGAACACGTTTACGCATGTGTGCGTGTCATCTAGGGTTACTAAATTATTTTATGGAATAGCTATGACCCGTGCGTTCACCTGCCTGTGTTAAGTGTCCTATAATCTTACCTAGTTAGTGTTCGATCGTGTGTAGGTAAATATAACTTTCATCAACAATCAGTTTGCTTATGCTGAAACCAGTCGGTTGCACCCGAACCGACTCATCCGATAGCGGTCCCGCTACCGAATGGTTCGGAATCTGCGATTCACAACGCCAATCGGATTGGCGTAGGAATGTCTTTTGGCCAGACCAAAGACAAGCTATCCCACCTAGTTTTCGAATACAGATACAAATTTGGTAGAAAAGTTAACTCATGGTAGGAATATACAAATCGTCAAATAACTGTATTTCGGGTTTATTTTGTGGTTTTGAATGACTTTTTTTACATAGAATTTGTATAATAAACGAGTAAATCGAACAATAACCTCTGGAAATTTGCATCTGCAACACAATAAATCATAGTTTACATTTTTCGTTTTACCTTCAATCTGTTGATGTTGTCAAAGTCAACGGAACTATTGTTTGTTTTGTTTGGAAATAACCAAATAACAACAAAAAGTAATAGCTTCATAGTGTGTGTCCATTACAGTTATATATAACATATCTAAAAGTAACCACTAACAAAAGTATCTACACTCCGATCCGATCATCTGAATCAATAATCCTACATCTTCACTGCACATATGCCAGAAGTCTGTCATCAAACTGAAGACTACCTGAAGTGGATCGGTCATCTGAACCAAGACTCCTACCTACCTGTCATAGTACCTATAACTTTGGGGATTTTGTCCCACATATCTAGCTATATCTAAGTAAGTTTAATGTTTGTTAAATCACATGCCGTACACCGGCAAGGTGCTACTTTTATATACACCTACGGGGTCTGCGTTGTCATTATAGGGATTGGGGACCAATAAGTTCTGGCAGAAGTACATTTAAGTAACCTTTCCTTCATCTATAGATAGAACTAAAGTCGAACTGATAGGTACGAAAATACTGTTTGTTATGCAAGAACCAGAGGGGTTCGTGGGTCACCCCTTTTGGGCTGGCACAGTAATATTATAGACGCATGCACTTATCACACGGTCTTCTTACTTAGTTAGCTCCGACTATGTTTGTGACCACCACTGACCACTGGGGCCAAAGTTGTTTCCGCTCTTGCTGTTATATCGTTGTTTGACGTGATGTCTCGTATCTCCAATGTTTCTTTGTGGTTTCTTGGCTTTTTGCTCAAACAACAAACATGTTTCATATTTTCATCTCAAAAAATAAACAATATCAACAAATCAAATGTGGCAATAATCTATTTCTAGCAATTCTTTTGAGCACAAACTGCCAACTTTGAAAATTTCATAACCCAAAATTCCAAAAACTAAACACATATTACACACTAAAGTTAATAAAAACTCGTTTACTGTCCATAATCTTACATTAATATTGAGAAAAACAGAGAAAAATCAAGTAAATACAATAATCTGAAAATCGTATTTAGCTATCCACGACAAAAAAGCTGTCCGAATCCCATCCGATTAGAAAACAGCTGGTAGTCGGTTGCAAACGTCAAAAGTAATCGGAATTGGCGTTGAGAATCGCAAATTGCCCGAACCAGTCGGTAGAGGCCAGTTTCCGTGGATCAGCTCGACCCGAATGGTTTCAGAATCGCTACGCAGAATAGCTTAACACAGTTTATAAAAATGATTCAATCTTTGTAGAAATCCTTATGAAATCAAAAATCTCTTATTCTTAACTTATAATTGTGAACTTATCAAAACACAGTAGAAAAACGATTCAATCCTAGTATATTATATAGAAATTCTTATGAAATTAAAAATCTGTTATTCTTGTTTCGTTGAACAGATGAAAAAATTGGTACCTAAATTTAAATAACACAGCAACACAGCGTCATGGTCGTATTCTCATAGAAAATTGTCGTCCGATATAACCCTTCGTTGAGGGCTTCTCGCGTCCTTGCGGGGTAGGAAGCTTGAAACTGGCGGGGGGTGGGGAGTGTCCGTTCTATCTGTATTATCTATTCTATGCCGTTTACCTAATCAATATGTGTAACAACCACGTTAATTTTAATACTAAAATTATTCAAGAGGTTTCGAAAGAATTATTATTTATTATTATTAGAGCTACTGTAGTACAATATCACATCCTTGGAAGAACACGGGCGAAATAAAATATGTGTTTTTTAATTGATACGCATTTGACCGTTGTCTCGTCTGATGATGAACGATTATTCAGTTTACGATAGAGCGTACTTGCCTAGAAGAAACCGCTTTACTCTACACTCACTAAGCCATCAAATAATACTTACACTTACAAGGTATTCCTTAGTTTAGTTGTTCTAAAATTAGAATGAAAAAATAAATAAATAATGCATGTTTTAAAAGATCTTCTGCAAAAGCAGCGATAATGTATAGTGAATTGATAAGTATTCCACGCCGCAAAGCTGAATATCAAAATAAAACAAAATTCAGTTCGACTGCTTTGATAAAAGCTATTGTAATTTAGATCTTTAACATATCAGTAGGACAGCTGTTCCTTCAAGACACGGGCAGGTGCAACAAATTTCCCCGAAAAACAGGCGTCGGACAACTTAGCGTTTTGTTCGAAGCTGAGCGATGCATTGGGAATTCGGAAACAGAGGATGCAGCTGTTGCTTCGTATAAGTTAAACGTTATTTATGGTGACTTCAGCGAGTACCCCTAAAACTCGTTCAAGAACTGAATAACATTCGACAAAATATATGGTAATCTTTTCAGGTGGAAAGGGATACCGCTTCAATATCATTGTTTGAGATATCGCCCGTCTTTGTCAAATGCAATAGAATCAGTAGAGATGGCATGGCTGTGTTGTTATGTGGCAGGCATGTTGCTTACCATCAGGCACATGACATGCTCGTCTCGTCACTCTATAAAAAAAAAAAAAGATGGCGATGGTTTGGTCTTAATTTACTTGCTTCATTATTTGGCCACGATTAGCTGGCCCTAAGATCTGACCAGCAGGCTACTAGATACGATTAGCCGTACTAACTGGTTTATAGCCAAAGAGACGTTAAGTTTTATAACCAATCCACTACTCAATAATTCGGTACTTACTGTGGTTTATCCTGTATTACCAAAACCCTGTTTCGAAAGGCTTTTCTTATTGATCTGACCCATGTTAGGGCACTGTGTCAATCGGCTCGATTAACCCAGGAAGTGATAACGGAAACTATTAGAATCTATCACTCGTTTTAATATATTATTAATAAACGTTTCGTTGTCGTTCCAGTTTTCACATATCAATCTTATTGCATAGACTAGAAACGAGACACAGAAAAAATAACCCATAACGTTACGTTAATAATTTACGTTATTTTCGCAATTTTTTGAGTTTTTTAAGAACTGACACCGGTGACACATCATTAGTAATATCGGCCATTTTCTAAATGGGTATACCTAGTAGTTTCGAATAGGTTTCCTATTATTTGCATCTCTGTGAAACTCTCTAAGCGTAAATGTAAAATAGTGGACGAAAATATCGTGAGTTAACCGACATTTACAAATATATCTTTCGAGAACTTGCGACATTGTGTCTTCGACTTACCGTTCCCTACCATCTACCATCAGGCGAGTTCGATGCTTAAATGCGGACCAAATTGCGAAAAAAAACCGGATAATGATAATTGTGTTGTAAACAATGTCGATTCCTTGAAACAACGTCTGTTTATCGATTTTCATTTACCCATTGACCGGGTCAGTCGAGCAGGGCGGGGAATGTCCCGCCCGCCCAGGCGACAGTCCGCGCATGCTCCATGACCCGTCCTCGCACGTCGAACCTGCGACCTACAAACGACTGAACTTGACCTGATCTGTGCTATCCACGTGTTACGCTACTGTAAATATGTACCCAGATTGTACAACTGTGTCGAAAGCATCCCGGTGTAGGTATTTTGTTTCGGTAAAATGCAGCTAAACTGTTTTTCAGTAGGCATTGAAATACTAAATTCTTTTTTTCATTGTCTGAAAACCTGGTCCAAGGGGTTTGTTGTCGGAGATATGTAACGTATGCGCTAGTTACATGGAGAAATTGTAAAAATTATCAACTACCTCAACACAAATTACAGGTCTTAGAGATATAACAACTTAGATCGCTGGGTGACGAGCGCAGTGCAGTGGCTAGGTAATGATTTGTACTCTTCATGTTCCAATAGCTGTGTGTCACTGTGATGTTATGTGGCAGGCATGTTGCTTACCATCAGGCACATGTCCTGATCGTCTCGTACCTCTTTATTTAAAAAAAACACAATATAGGTAACTAAGAACCATTTTCATGACGTTAGCTTTAAATAAGAAATAACCTCTCGTAAAAACCATTCGTTAGAGGTTATCATCATCAAAACATTCCTCTTTCAAAGAGAAACAGGCACCCCACCCTTCTGCCAAGTGACACGACTAAAAGTAGGTAAGTAATAACATTTTCCCAAATAAATTTCATTAGGTTATTACTTATTATCCGCGCCGCAGCCCCGCTGTCTCCCCCCTATAACAAGGGAATCCCCCTGTGTAAGTGGAGTTTGGGGATAGCTCTATGCTCATGTAATGTGAGTCAAGTTCGTTGTATGGAAAATTTGGTTAAGTAGGTAGTAATAATTTAAATTGGTTAAGTTAAACCTCGAAGTTACTCATAAATGATTCGTGAAGTTTTTTGTAACACGTTTAGTAACACGAAGCTAAGTAACTAGCTTTTTTTAAAGGACTTATGGCAGTTGCCGTAAGATGGCCTTTACTGGCTACCAAACTTAAGGCGAAGAGAAGCCCTACTAACTACTAACACCCACTCACAGTTACGTTACGGCACAAACATACATAGGTAGATAGATAGGGACATAGGGACACTCACTTTCACAGAGATTTCGCTCTACTTTTGTGATAAGAACGTTTAGGCTGTGGAATACGTTGCCTGAGAAGGGTTTTTACCGATGGTTACAAGGAGTCTTCAAATCTAGATTGAATCGGTTTCTTCTAGGTAAGCACGCTCCGTCGTCGACCGCATCGTCACCATCAGGCATGATCGCGGTCAAGTGTAAACCTATAAAAGTGAAAAAAAATAATGCAAAACATTCTAAAGCAGCAACTTCGAAGCATACCTAAAAGCAATAACTTACTAGCAACACCCAATAGCACTTCTGCAAACAAATGTAACGACAATCCTCCGAGGCGCCGGCGCCGCAGCGCAGCTAATTGCGCGCGCGCAACGAAAGCACGCGATTTATGCGCCGCGTCCATTTTACACGGGAGAAATGGCCGCCGCTGCCCAAGCGCACCGCAAGTTGAGTTTGTCTGATTGTAAGCATTTGTCATCGTGTTCGCGCTCGCTTACTTAGCGCTGGGTCGCAACATTGAAAGTGCATTACGCTATACAACGTCTACAGGTTGTTTTCACCGATCCAGTATTCTATTCTACTAAAATAAACAGTTCACTTTATTACATTGATGAATAAGTTACGGCTGGTCTAGTCGGGAGAACGGTAACTGCCGAAACCGGAGCCTCCAGTTCGAATCCCACACGCACCGCTGTCTTTTCGAAGTCAATTCCATAATGCCGTTAACTTCGAATTTCGAAGTAATTTCGAATTCGAACGTACGAATGGTCTCGTCATCCAGAGAAATAAGATACCTTGCCTCTTCGTCCAATAAGCCTTTGAAACCATTATACCCTTCATACCGGCAAATAAGTAGCTAAGTACTACTGCCCCTGTCGAACTCTGATTTAATAGGTATTTAATTGATATTTTCATCAAATTAATAAATATAGTTTATGGTCAGCACAGACTACTTTTCAGTGCGAGAAAATTACGGGAACGTGAACGCCGTGACCTACGCGGGTAAAACATCGGGATGCTGCCAGTATTTATATAAATATAATAAATTTAAATGATTAAAAACACACATTTAGTTAAAATAACTACTATTAAAAATAAATATAGTTAAAACCTTCTATCTGACGTTACAAAACCAAATTACCTGCTCTTAAAGTCTAAACTAAAACATAAAGGGCTTAAATTATCGCGAAGCAATAAAACTCGGGACGTGGCACCAACAGTTCGACAAATAACTTCGTTGACAGCCACCTCATCTCAGTAGGTAGCACATAAACACTGGCTTAACTGTTCCCGATACTCTCACAGGTTTAAACCCACCACTAGTATACTAGAATTCACAAAATATTATCATCAGAAGTTTATTCCTCTGTTGATGGTAATCAGCAACAGATATACATATTTACATACTTCTTACATCTTTGTCGGATTTAGATTTACCATAAAAACACAGTAACGTTATTTTTGCGCAAGATGTTTTCTTTTTGGCTAAAGAAATTTACTACGATGTGACCGCGACTTCGATAGTATAATTTGGTGGGTTCAGATAAAATAACTTGAAGCTCAAGGCCGGATTAAGTGCAGGAAATTGGGGAAGACCTTTGCCCGGTTGTGGGACAACTGAGGTTAACTAAAAAAAAGCTATTGTTTCTGGATATAATGCACATACCCTATGTGCTATTCCAGACTATAATAATCTAACTGTGTTTAAAATTTCAACCAAATCTGTTCAGAAAGTCCCTCGGGATTGATTTAATCAACATCCAAACTTTCTCATTTATTATTTTAATAGGATTCAATATTTAGGGTTTCGTATTATAAATATTCTAAGATGTCTCGGTGGGTCTAAGTCCCCTATTTGCACTCACTTGGTGAAATGTTCCGTTGACTCTCAGCTTACGAGGCAATATTATGCGCTTCGAAATGGACGACGACAGAAATGGCCTCTTTAAACCGTTGTTAGCAGCGAGAACACACTTCGTTTGACACCACGGAACATGGGCATCTGCATAACGTGCTCTTAAAGATATTAGAGGAATCTTATGCTAAGAGGACTTCACTATACTTCCTCAATTATGTTACAGCCTTATTGCTCAATCCGTGTTGTCTCCCTCGATAAATTTACTAACAATATTGCTAGAGTTTACTCTGCCATTTTCCCATTAATTATGAGTATCTCTTCTTCGCGTCCATTTGATATTTAAATACTTGTTTGTCGACATATTTTATACTCAGAAACTGTGCCTATATTTATTATCTGATCCACTCAAAACTATTTGCTAAGGACTCGATTTTTTACTGTAAAGAGTGATGGGACTAGCAGGATATGTGCCTGTGGGTAAGTAACACGCCTGCACATACCATCACAATGTCACGAAGCTTGAACATGAACAGTCCCAATCATCACCTAAAACTGGACTGCTCTCATCATCCAGAGATATAAGATAATTTATATCTATGCCCTGTAATTTCTCTGGAAACATTGTCCGTGAAACCGGAACACAGTGATGTTTGTACATTACTGATTGTCGAAATAACTGGCAAAGGCTGCCCTTTCTATCTTTCAGACTCTTCAAATAGTCGTACCACTATAACGTTTAGCGGAGCCAAAAAAGATCCTCCCAAAGATTGTGTTCCAAGCGTGACGTGAATAGATTTTTTGAAATGTTCCATTTGTTTAATTCCAGGGGCAAGTTCGCGTCGGTCCGCAAGATCCGTCACCTGGTCTCCGGCGAGGAGTACGCCGCCAAGTTCATCAGGAAGCGGCGGCGCGCCGCGGACACCACGCGAGAGATCCTCCACGAGGTGGCCGTGCTGGCTCTGTGCGCCGACTGTACCCGCGTCGTGAGCCTACATGAGGTTAGTATCACCCATCCCGTAGGATAATTTAGCTGCCAGCTTCACAGATTCTATATCACCCACCCTGTGGGACAATGCTGCCAGCTTCACAGATTCAACGTTAAATTAAACAAACACATTGACGAGGCGGTGGGGCTCATTAGCCGTGGGCTGGTCAGCGGTCCCGTATTCCCGCCATAAACTTCAAAGATAGACCTTCGTAGAGGATTTAGTCAGTAAGGATACCAAGGCACCATGTCCGTTAGAGGAGTCGAGTTCAACATCCAATCGAGCGGTAGAGGTATGTGTGAATGCATTTCCTCTACGTAAAGTAAAAGCTTCATATTCTCACGCGTTTTGTGTTTACTATTTTACGGTAAGATATAAATTACCAACAGTACCCTTCGGTTTTACCCGTAGTTCCCGTTCTTTTCCGAAACAAAAAGTATTAATGGTATCAATGTGCTGTGTTCTGTGATCCAGTTCAGTTCTGATGTAACTTTCTAATTTTACCGGGATTTTATTTGTTATTACAGAATGATTACAGGTATATTGTAGATATAAATCGTTTTTGTATAATTTAAAGCAAAAATGCATGAAATTAACCCTGAAGAAGCTGCTGACTAAATAGTTGTTAACTTGAAATATTTGCTCTCATCCAACCCATCCATAGAATAGCTATTAGGCAAAATGTGACGTAGTCTTTGATACGTTCCAGGTATACGAGACCCGCACAGAAGTGGCCATAGTTCTGGAGCTGTGCGCGGGCGGCGAGCTCCAACGCTTATTGGATGAGGAGGAGAGGTTGACTGAGGGTGCGGCCCGGAGAGCCTTGCGTCATGTCCTGGAGGGCCTGGCGCATTTACACGCGCGCAGAGTGGCGCACCTCGACCTCAAGCCGCAGAACCTACTCCTCACCGACGGCGGCGAGGAATTGCTCATCTGCGACTTCGGCATCAGCCGCGCCATACAGCCCGGCGCGCATGTCAGAGAGATCCTCGGCACCAGGGACTATGTCGGTGAGTCTACAGCTGTTATCAGCTTTGGTATAGGATAGGCAATTGTTTTTATCTAAGGTAACAGTGAAAGTGTGGAATTTTTTACCTTTTTGAAGTGAAAACTTCTTTTGGCGTACCACATACAGATTTTCCGTGGGCTGCAAATTGAGATCAAGCGTCACCTTTGTAAATGAAAGAAATCTTCGGGTAAACTCAGATGATCTAGATAGCCATGGTCATAGCCACGCCATCCGGTTTCGCCCGCGTAGTTCTGCCGTGCCGTTAGTAGTTCCGCTATCAAATTCTGAGTTATTAGTTTTCACTTCTATTCCATAGAATAATATATCTTCTTTAGAACTATATGCAACTACTGTAGTTTCAGTTAGGGTTGCACATTATAATTATGCTGGTTTGTTTTTTTTATTGCTGATGTTATTTTTAGGCCAGTCTGATTTAAGACACGTTACAGTTCCAAAAAGACAAATACAAATTATAAGCAAATTACCACCTTCACAGTCACTTATTTGGAATTTTATAATTAGTTAAATTGTGGGCGTTGAAGGAAACAAGACTACGCAAATAAGGAAATTGTTCTGCTGCCAATTAATTAACTGGGTAGTAAAATATACTGACAATGACCCTATTAGGAAAGAAAATACGATAAAATAAATAATATGCTGCATTAATTACATGCAAACCAAAGGTTTTGAAGGTGATGGCTTATTTAGAGAGCTGTTTAGCCTTCTATATATAGACAGTTATTGATGTAGGCAAATTAATTAATTTTGTATGGTTATCAATCAAACAAATCCATATACTAGGGGTCTGAATTGTATAATTTAAATTAGACCAATGTATTTGGACCCAGACTAGGACTTAATGTCTTCTAAACTCAAGGGCAAATCCCGCTTTTGCTCTAGAGGGGGGTCACATGGCTCCAGGGGAGGATCACATAGTCGTGGACATGTCACAAAACTGTGCGATAAGTCCATGCATGCTTTTTAAGCAGTAGTTTACCTAGGTACTGGACCCAGCCTGGATCCGCGCTTTTCTAGACTAACAATAAGTCTTCGGTAAATCTCTAATACTAAGAAAAAGTATAATTAGCAACTGTAGCAATGCTATATTTTTGTTGACAGCGCCAGAGATCTTATCGTACGAGCCACTGTCGCTAGCCGCCGACATCTGGTCGGTGGGAGTGCTGGCCTACGTCCTCCTGAGCGGGTACTCCCCGTTCGCGGGAGACACGAAGCAGGAGACGTACCTGAACATCGCCCAGTGCCAGCTCTCCTTCCCCAAGGACCTGTTCCGGGGGGTCTCGCAGCGCGCCATACAGTTCATTAAGGAGACGCTCGTCGTGGATCCTAAGTAAGCTTCTTCTTTATCAATTTCAGAATTGTTTTTTTTCAACTTTTATAGGTTTACACTTGACCGCCATCTCGCCTGATGTTAAGCGACGACGCCGCCTGATGTAAAGCGACGATGTGGTCTACGATGGAGCGTGTTTCTGTTTACCTAGAACCTAGAAGAAACCGATTCACTCGATAGATTCGAACGATTTGAAGAAACAAAGATTGTAACTATCGGGAAATCCCACTCAGGCAACGTATTCCACAGCCTTGACGTTCTTATCACAAAAGCAGAGTCAAATCTCTTCGTTCGTGTCTTTAGAACATCAACCAAGAAACGGAGTCGCTTTTTCGAGCTGCGAGCATTCCGATAGAAAAAGGGCAAGTCTGTTTGCTCGTTTTGGCACACTGCTGGGTAACCTCGATCAACCAATCAATCCTTAACGATGATTATCCTCAACTTCCATCATTAAACCGATTCTGTGCCATCTATGTGATACTACTTGCTACCTTCGTCGTGACCCAAGGCGCTATAGGAGAACACTTGACGTTCTCATCTTTTGGGTTCCATTATAGCTTGAGTTTACTTCCCCTTGGTTTGGCAACTTGGCAAGCCCAATTCTAGTTGACCCATGTCAGGATTGTCTTCAGCCATTTTTTTTTTTTTTTTTATGTGGCGGAAATACATTTACGTATCCCCACCATGCAGGGACATGGTGAGGTATGTCGGGCTCGACACCAGACATGGTGCCCCTACCGACTAAAACCCCCACAGATTTCTTCTTCATGGCCAGGGGTCAGGGTCGCGGGGTCACTTATCGCACTCCCGTCAACGACCCTGACCCTTGCCAACGCCCTTGCGGACCCGCCTCGCGGGGGGCGTCAGTACCCCCGCATTAGGCTCCAACGACGCGCCAGAAATCAGTGGCGCGTCACCTCCTCGAAAACCTATCCTTAGATGGGGTGCCGGACGGCCCTAAACGTCCGAAACCCCAGGCCTTCCGGTGGAGACGGGTCGCGAGCCCAGAGGGTCGACTCTCTGGGCTCGCCCCCGTGTCCGCTTCCGCCTCAGTGGAGGAGTGCTATTGCTCGCTCCTCCAACTCACAGATCCTCTCACTGCCGAGAAACATTTCACCTCACCTCTCACGGCAATGATGATCGGCAGCAAGAGATCCGCCCTCAACACCGCGGCTAGGGATAGCCGCAGTTCCGCCTTATTGGCCGCTTTGCAGCCCTTGTCCTTCCACTGAGCACTCTGCTAATCCGAGTCCTCGTGGAGGACCCTCATCTGGAAGACTTAGGAATTTTACTTGGCCGATACATCAGCCGAGTAACCTTCCCAAGTCTTCCAGTCCCTCTCCCCAACCTCTACACGCACTGCTCAAGGTGGTGAGGAGCGCGTGTGGAAGTTCCCAGCTTCGGCCTGGATTTGCCATCACACAACAAGATGCCACCGAGGCAAGTTGTTGTGTGATGCCCAGGGTGCACCACGTGGAGGTTCCCGAGCCACGCACCCCAGGATTGTCTTCAGCCTGTCTTAAGAAATAAAATTTAGTCTAAAGCCAGGGTCTACTCGTCTGTTTTGCCTACAATTTGCATTCATTTAATTACATTATGTTTATAAAACTAACATAACCATTGATGTATCCCCAGGGGCCGTCTTACAGTGGAAGAGTGCCTGGAGCACCCCTGGTTGAAAGACGAGGCGGATCTACCGCGAGCCATCGTCGGTCTCGGGTTCGACGCCAACGAGGTCAGCGACGACGACGCCGACGACGGACATAATGGCGTCAACGGCCACAATGGACACAACGGCGTCAACGGGCACGGCAGTGTCAATGGACACGGCGGCGTCAATGGCCACAACGGACACAATGGCCTCAATGGCTGCAACGGGACCAATGGCACACGTGACGATCATAAAGGTTCGTATTTTGATTATTCAGGAAGTTTGGTTTCTCTTGATGTTGTAGATACTTCGTTACTTTGCTTATACCGACAATTTTAATATACAATCTGACTGAAGGTTTCAACAGATTTCGCCATAAACTGACTAATTTAAAAGTAATAACTGACACCTGGCCTCAGTTGGGATTTGAATGTCGTCAATCAAAATGAAAAAGACAACTCTGGTCGCAAATTGTATTTGGGCCGGAGTGACTTTAGTTTTCTCCCTAGCTCCCATTACTTAGACTTAAATATATAAAATTTTATTTAAATACAGCTACAACTTTGAAGATTGAAAGATAGATTACTCTCTTCAAGGGGCGTTCAAGCATTACGTAACACATTTTGGGGGAAAAGGGACGTCACGGAGTGTAATGGAAGTATTTTTTTATATAAAAAAATGTAGCGAATGAATATCTCCGAAGTTGGCAACTTGTGTGTGTGGTGACTTTTAGGTAAAACTGATCACTTGTTATTGTTACGTAACATTTAGGGAGATTGAGGGTAGGGGTACAAAAAACTTTACGATGCGCTACAAGGAGAGTATAACATCTTTTAAAATACACGTACGTACATGAAGTACATGATACTTGAACACCCCCTAAATATCTAGTTAAAATATGAAAATATGCTGTACGAAATCTAACCCGAAAATGTTAAAATTCCAGAAAGCACCGACTCCCGGCCGTCCTCCCCCGCCGCGGGCAAGGCCGCCGAGGAGGAGGAGCGCGACAAGCCGCTGAAGCACGCGCACGCGCGCGACATCTCGCCGCCCTTCCCCGACGCGCCCTCCACGCCTAAGGTACGCCGCGTGTGGGACTGGTGACTGGTGAGCGGTGAGCCATTGAGGATGTATGGACCATGTGACGTTTGCTTCGCGAATGACATGGCTATGTATTGATGCATGTGCGCTGCATGTGTGTGATGGCGTTCAGGTACTGTATGGACCATGTGACGTTTCCTTCGCGAATGTGATGCCCAATGTGTTCGCTTGGTACATTGACGCATGGGTTCGTGCATGTGAGTGATGGCGACAATGAACTGTGCATGTGTGACAAAAAAATTGGTAAAAATTGTCGACAGAAGTGAATAACTCAGAATGTGAATCATTTACGAACGTGACGCTTGAACTCGATTCACAGGCCACGGAAAATCTGTATGTGGTCCGTCAAAAGAAGTTTTCACTTCAATAGCTGCGCATGAGTGTGTTGCATCAGCTGCATGTGTGTGATTGTGACAAGAAACTGTGCATGTGTGTGTTGTATCACTCATCCTCGAAGCGTCCTTTCCGTGTAGGATACGGTGCGTATGGTACAGAGGTAGGTGACCAGTGATACACTGAGGTCATATGAGACGTGTTTGAGAGCGTTCGCTTATGAGGAGGCAATGTTTTCATGCATGTCCTTCTATCGCATTAAGTTTTGTAGTTGTAAGTGCTTTTTGCTGATTCCACCTGGGGGAGTACCAGGATCTTTATAGAGTTCGCTTGGGGTTGTACCACATCTTTGCCGGTTATTCTCCCGGGAAGCAGTAATGTGAAAACAGTTTTGAACGAGGCCAATGTTTCCAGATAAATTACAAGGCTTAGAGATGAACTATCTTATATCTCCGGGTGAGGAGTGCAGTGCAGTGCTAGGCAGTGATTTGGGCTCTTTGTGTTCAAATAGCAGCGTGGCACTAAACTGTTCTAAGTAGTCTTGTTGGTTACCACCAGGTGTATGTCTTACTCATCTCATCCCAAACCACATAAAAAAAAAATTTCTTAGTCCTTATGCGTCCTGCACGTCTATGGTACGCTGAATTCAGGACTGGCGAATGATATCCGTACGTTTTGATGAAGTAAATATGCTTTATGAACGTTGCTTCGTGAACGAGATGGGAAAGCTTAGTGCATGTGTTCTGCTTGGTTGATGTTTTTATTCGTATTTAAATTAATGAAAGTATACTGTATGATAAATCTAGAAAAAATGTTACAAGGTGAAAACTATTAGTTTATTTGTGATTACAAACGATTGAAAAAAATGTATGAGCAGACCGCACGGCAGAAGTGTCAAGTAAAATAAGGAATAACTATTGAATAATTTTCATAATTAAAAATAAAAACGATCACATATCAATTGAAAATTGTAAACACAGGTATGACACATGCGGCTGAATGATTAGTATTCATGTCCAAGCAAAAATAAAAAAAATAACATAGTGACTGACTGACTGGCTGACTGTATTTCTCGCTCTGGCATACGCGGCGGTTCACCCGAAAATTTCTTCATCACAATTATTTCAGTCTTGGAACATCCAACACTGAAATTATTTTTGAAATCGGTGTAGTAGTCCTGAGATTAGGGCGTTCAAAAAAAATACCTTTTCTGGGTTATAATGTTAGTATTAATATAAAGGTGATATGTTTTGCAGGTATCGCGCAAGTCGCACCCGCACCCGCCGTCCGTTCTAGCGCTCTGCAAGAAGTTCCAGCCTGACTACGAGAAGCCGGCGAAGCTCTCGCACGCACACACCCACACGCACGCACACACGCACGCGCATGCGCACCCGCACGCGGGCGAGTGCGCGTGCGCGCTGGACGTGGACGGCGGCTGCCTGCGCCTGCGCGCCGCGCGCCCGCCGCCCGACCGCGCCGTGCTCTGCTAGCTGTGCTGCGCGCTGCCGCGCCTGCGCTTGCGCCGGCGACGGTAGCGACCGTCATCTTGTCGACAAAACAAAACTGCCGATCGGCAATGTAAATATTCTAGCCTAAGTTCCTGTATATTTTTTTAAATAGTAGGGCCCCGATCGCGCGAACTTACCCGGTTCGGCGACAATCGCGCCCCTACAATGATGGTACAAAATGCATAATTATACCCAGACGTTATACTGTAAATGTGTTCACCTTATCTTCGGCCTGTTTAACGCCTAACTAAATCTTTGGCTATTGGTCTCTGTACGGAAAAGAGAGAACAATAGCAAAGCTAAGACCGTTTTCTTAAGGCGGTAGACCCCCGGGTCGGTGTTGTACGGGGGCTTTGAAAAGATCGTTTTGAGGTGATACGTTTGTCAGATTTGAATTTGATTTGACCGTTATGATTGAGATAGTAGAGGTGAAATTTCATTGGTCGAATTAAACAGGCCTTTTCAGAGCCCCAGTTGTAAATATTGAAGCGAATTCGCGGAGTTATTTATTGTGCGGACGGCGACGTCGCCTCGCGACGTCACTCGTCTCATGTTATCGTGTCGATCACATCGAGTGAAGTTTTATTCGGTAGGGTATAGTACGATACGGAACAGATGCCGGTCGCGTGTTGCGCCGGTGTGGGACCAAAACTATGTTGTATTGCTAATCGATATTTGTAAAAGTTATTGTATTGTAAAATTGGTATTGAAAGTTTAATCGCTTCGAGTGACCGTTTCGATTGTTGTAGATAGGTTTAAATTGTTTACTTAGATTTGATGGGTAAGCTCAAATGTTGCGTCTCCGTTGCGTTCGGAAGCGGGGCCCGAGGCGAGAGCGAGAGCGAGGAAAGAGAAGCTAAGCTGTATTTGAGGCGATCCGAGCTGCGCATACGCACCTGTCACTCGGTTTCCTCCCCTCTCCGCGCATGCGGTCCTCCCCCCTCGCTTCCCGACGAAACGGGAGACATTCGTAAAGTCTATTATGAAATGTCTTATTTTTATGCTCTTGAGCAATTAATTTTACCGAAATCTTTTTTCATTTTATGTAATTTTACGTTTCATGTGAAATGTCATTAACTTACCACATTACCTTGGTATACAAAACTTAATTTCAGTTCATTTGTAAAAATAAATTATTGTGATACAAATAAAATTGTGTGTTATTTCGTTTGTTAAGTACATCGTTTCCTTTCACTTACAGGGTTACGCGGAAAGCTTTTACTAGGCAAAGGGATAATTTAACCAACTCTAAAACACAAAAGATAACTATATAAAATGACGCCCTGAGGTGATAGGCTCGACAGGGTGAACTCAGGACCGCCGGCGCCGAGTGGCTTCTTTACGCACCGACAAAAGAAGTTTTCACTTCGAAATTTATTAGTTTTCGAGATCACAAAAGTTGTACATTATGACGTTGGTAGATAGCACTTTACGGTAGGTACATATAGTTTATATAACGGATAGTTTGGGGTAGGTCTTGTGTGTATCTATCCTGATAGGAATAATGCGTACACAAGCATGGCGGGGAACTATAACACGGATTTTTTACAAATAGAAAGATGATTGAATTTTAATACTATTGAATATGATTTGATGAGATTTGAGAAACCTTAGAATGTAAATAACTTGGAACGAAACCGAAATAAACAATAAAATAATAATTCGTAACTTGTATTTGATATTTTTGGTGCGTTAAATATAATAGCTTATACCATGAGCATTTTGATGAGCTAATGAGAAATCGGACGTTTTATTTTTGAAGAGATTGAATACATATCTACATTCTTCCTACAAATTCTAATTATAATCGCACGCGTTAGATTATAATTAATCTGATGGTGTTTACAATTTTACGGTGAGGTATGTGTCGTATAGCGCCGTGCCAGATAGATTGGCAATGAAGTTCTCTTAAAGTAAAAATATAAGCATTGGCATAACTTTTGTAACAATCACGCAGTGCCGGCTTTAGGGTGGGGCGACGGGGTCCGGTGTAGTTTGTCCTGGGCGCTGGCAAATCTTAATAACCTAGGGTGGGGTGTACTTCAACGTCCCCAACGTGTTGTCCTTTAGGGCGCCTAGATGGCTAAGGCCGGCCCTGCAATCACGAAACTACTTTCTGAAAAAGATAACAAAAGAGAGTTACGCGTCTTTGCTTAGGCTCTTTTGTGACGTCAGGCGCCAGAGATGAATGATATTCAGCCGTAGCGTTTGTTACATTTGATGAACTGGCTGGCTAATAACGACATCTGCGTAGCTGTGTGTTGAAGGTATTCGACATCGCTGTTTGCACAGGGTTTTGGTCGAGTGTCCGACGGTGTTCCTCAATCCTGTACCAATCAAATCCCAAGTTCGTCCCACGACATATATGGCAATATATTGATGGCTCATAAGTATGCCGAGTCAAGTGAGGTTGACTTATAACTGCACTGCACAGAAAGACTATAAGTTTTGGTGCGAGTATGGAACAATATCTGGTTCAAGTGAAATTCATGTATTTTAATATAATAAGTATTATAAGCAATTAGTGGTGGCAAAGTAGTCGACTACTAAAACTACTAAAAAAAATAAACGACGCGACGCGTGACCAAAATGCTGGCGTATATTTGGCCCAACGCATAGCATTGCCATTCAGCGTGGTAACGCCGCCAGCATGCTGGGTACGCTTCCGAATGATAGTGGGCTTGAACATCTTGATTATTTGTAGACTTACTTTGGTCTATGGATAATTCAGGTGTGCTTAGTGTAAGTAGTTAGGTATGTAACGTAGTTCTCATTGTATTTTAGTCTTGTTAATAAAGGTAAAAACAACCGCTACCAAATTTTTTCTCAAAACGGCTCGTTGCTCATGGCACTTACAACAGAACCGCTAACTGATCTGCAGCTGATCACTAACGTGTGTAGATCTCTTAAAAACTGGAAGTTTTCGTTTAATATTATAGGTTTACACTTGACATCTCATCTGAGCCTCATGTTTACGCGTTTTGTAGTCGACAACACTCGCACTTAAACCACTGCTGAAAAAGATAAAATATAAGCAGATATAAGGAATGAAAGGCAGTCAATAATTACAAATCAGTTTATTACAACTCATTACTACAAACCAGTCTTCGGTAGAGTGCCATTGTTTCAGGAACTAGTTACAAATTATTATTGTTGGCACTTATTTTTATCTCGACAGAAGCCTGACTGACCACCTGTTGTCATATTCAAATAAGAGAATTTAAAATAAGAATCACTGCAATGATCTATTTTCAAATTTACCAGTAACGGTCTCGACGACATTCATTTACTTATTAACGACTTCAAAAAAGGAGCGATATATTGTTTTTTTTTTTGTGTGATACTTTTTTAGAGCGACGAGATAAGCATACAGTGTGTTTGTTGGTAATCAACACCGTTGCCCCGAACATAGCGTCACGTAGCTATTTGAACATGAAAAGTTTAAAACACCGTCTAGCGCCTCGTCATCCGTTCTCGTCTCATCAGCCGGAGATACATTTTTAATAGTAAATTAATTAATTCAGTACTGTCGTTAAATCGATTGCTAGTGTAAAATACTAGGTTGGTGCGATTTAAACAATGCTTTTTATGCAGTACTTATTATTTTAATTTGCTTGACTCGTGCCTTTTTTGAAGCGCCATCTATCGAACACCATAAAAGCTTATTGTTCATTATTTATAAATAAAAGTCTCCAATGAGATGTTTTCTTAGTGCAATTAATTACCTGTCAAATATGTTTCTCAATTTCGCCATAGGTGGCGCCAACGTTTGTTTCTTTTGGAGACATTTAAAAAAAATGAAACATTATCGTTACGTTTGGCGAATTGAAAACTATCTATGACAGATCTATTAGCATCAAGAAAACACCTTGTTTCTCTTCAATTTAAAATGTACCCCATGTGATTCAATTAGATAATATTTTACTCTAAAGCCTGTTGCACAAGGTCGGCATTGAAATACTGTACTCTTCATAATTACGAGTGGTTGATAGTTTTACACCACGCTTGCGAATGCTTTAATGACACGTAAGAAGTGTACTACAAGTAAATCATGTGCAAAAGGCAATAGACTCTAACAGTATTTTATAATTATTTGTAGTTGATGAGATTTACAAACCATAATATTAATATACCATTTTAAATACTTTTGAAACTACATGATATTAAATTCTATGTACATAACTACATTAAAATTAAAACGAATATATATATATTGGGACAATACACAAAACAATGTGCTTGGGATCTACTAAGGCCGCTTTAGGCGAAAAATTAATAAATCATTTTGGAAACGCAACTGTTAAGATGCGATACGTTACTTTATTTCTGCCAAATATAATTAAATTCACACAAATGTAATCACTTAATTAAATATCTCACGGGAATCACTTTCTTTAACCGGATAAAAGGTAGCCTATGTATTCATAGACATTACGTATTTAATTTCATTCAAATTCGTTTAACAGTGACAGAGATACTTAGGAACAAACACATACACAAGCTTGCAAACTTTCGTCACACAAACGTAGTATTAGGGTGATTTCACAGTTTTTTTTATGTTATGTTATGTAAAGAATTACTCATGAGTGATAAATTATCGGTGCAGCTAGAACTAAGTTTCAACCGCATTTGGCGGCCTTTTTAAACGTGAGTGTGCGTGTTCTACTACGTTCCGTTATGTGCCTATCCCTTGTCAAGTGTCCAAAAGGGACGCGGTAGCGCGCGCAGTCTCGTTCAATCAGGCCGCTGAATGCAGTTGAAACCCTGAAATTTTCAAATGAGGCTGAACTGAAAAATGTTGGCCTAGACCGATCATATAACATCACATGTGAGTAGCTCGTGAATTATTTATCAATTTGTAATAAACACGTTATTTCACAGTAGCATTTTAAACTAACTCAATTTAGGGAATTAATTCAGAAAAAACAACAAATTTACAATTATATAACATGTGCATGAGACTTCGTTCACATCTTACAATCTTATTTACTAAATTAAGACTGGTATTATAATATTATTGCCTTTTTATTTTTAACTATTTATTAGGTAAAATTATGATATTTAAAAATGTTAACTTCTTAATTTAGATTTTTGACACGATAAATGAGTAAAGAGTAAAGTAATACCAATTAGGACTTCTAGTGACAAGATCTACAACGTAGAGTAAACGAGACTAGATTTATTACTAGTAAATGCATAATACCAATCTATGACAAATTAAAAAAAGTGAAAATTATCATCCATTCATTATCCGCAGGTATGATCGAAATCTTTTATGTAACTAACAAGTCAATTAAGCTCGCTAGCGACAAGCCAAGAAGCCTGATGAGTTTCAACCGCTTTCAGCGACCGTTTTTTCAAGAGCACGCGTTCGTGTTTAAGACTTTGACATTACTTTTTTGACATAATTGATTGATTTTAATTTGTTAGTTGTATAAATGTGTGTGTCCAGTTACCTGAAATAAATGAATTTCAGTTCTAAATGTGAATCAGAGGTGTTTGCGGATGAAACTCAAGTCGGGCTTGTTCGATTATTTCACATGAAATCAATTAATCAATTCAAAATGTAAAACAACCAAGTTAGTTATATAGTAAAATTACTAAAACTATCCCAATCCTTTGAAGTATTATGATACGTTACTTCTCTTATGCACGTAAGTAAGGGTTCTAAAACTAGTGAACACTTAGATATTTTAGTGTTACATAAAATCATTATTAATTATAAAATTCGTATTGAAAACGTAAAACAGTACTTGATCACGATCTAAACGTTTTTTGTCATCTCCCGAAGTTTCAGCCGCGTTACATGGTCACGACGACTCATATCCACGGCCACGAGACTGAAACTTTGTGAGGTAGTTGAAAAACATTTAGATTTCTTTTATTCTATTGAGTCATAAGACGAGCAAAACGTGCGCCTGATAGTAAACGCTTCTCCATAACAGCACAGTACCACGCAGTTAGTACATGAAACTTTCAAATGACTGCCTAGCACTGCACTACGTTCTATACACCAGATAAAAGCTGACTAATCTCTTTGCTTCGGAATTTTTCTGGAAACATTGCCCTTCAAACAGGAAACATAGTCATCAACCATCATCAACAGCCCACTAAACGTTCCCACTGCTGGGACTCGGGGCCTTCTCTCGCAAGGAGAGAGTTTAGGCCATAATCGACCACGCTGGCCCAGTGCGGGTTGGTAGATGACACATGACTTCGAAAGATTCTAGGTACATGTCGGTTTCCTCACGATGTTGTTCCTTCACCGTTTTAAGTTAGCGGCATTACGCACATGACTTCGAAAAGACAGTGGTGCGTGTGGGGTTTGAACCCGGGGTCTCCGGATCGGCAGGCGCCGTTCTCCCGACTAGACCAGCCGTAACTTAGATACATAGTAATGAATGCCAATTAATGTTTGGCTTTAGAATCAAGGGCGAAATGTGTGGTACTTTCCTAGGCGGACTCTACAATAAGTCCTACAAATGGATAGCAGTTTAAAATTTAAAAACCTATAAAGGTACCCCTTTTGCATTGATATACACTAAAAAAAAAACATAATATTTTACACAATTACGAAATTCTGTTACGATACGATATATCGATGCAAGGGAAAACGATAATACCGCTTATCGATACACATAGTCCCGACGAGATATGTCGCCGTAAATTTTGTAAAAACCTTCAGATTATAAACTAAACGTTACATTATAAATTAACCTAACTTATCGTAGGTTTATAATCTCACGTTTTTGAAGTGAAAACTTCTTTTGGCGCCCCCCTTAGACAGATTTTTCGTGAGGTGTGGAATTGAATTCTACCGTCACGCTCGGGTATGATAAGAAATCTTCGGGTAAACTCGGGACCATGGCCATTGGCCATCTAGAAATGCGTGAGCCAATGGGAAATGCTGACGCATTTCTAGATGGCCATGCCATGATGGCTAGGCCACGCCCTCCGGTTACACCCGTGTAGTTTCCAAAGTAAGCTACCAAATTCTGAGTTATACATAAGTTTTCACTTCTATCGGCAGTTCCTATGATTGCCAATTTTTTTTATAAATTGACGGTATTCACAATTTTACGTTGACATATCGATGCATCTCTCATTGATGGGTACTACCTCTGCTAGTGTGTATTGACATTAAAATCGATGTATCCCATGTAAGTTGTCGTATCGCCAAGATCGTGATTTTACAGGAGAGCGTTTCAAGGATAAACATTGCATTGAAATCGTTATTTTTTGTTATACCTATATGGGAATAAAAAAAAAAATATAAACACCAAATTTTACAAAAATACATATAACAAGAAATTACGATTGAAATGCAATGTTTTGTCTTTAGAACGCTCTCCTGTAATATCATGATTTTGGGTCGCATCGGAGGAAGGGCTCCCACACAAAACTGCGACACGTTGCAAATTGCTCCGATGCGGCGTCGCATTGCATCGCATCGCAGTTTTGTGTGGGAGCCCTAAGGCTGCATAGTGCATAGGCCTCCCCCACCATCTTGCTTGTCATAGACTCAACTATTAAAGGCTTACTAGACTTAGCTAAATCTAGTCGACTGAATTCAGAAGCAAGATAGAGCAAGCAATCCTCGCTTCTAAATTTAGTATGCTAACTTACTGAATGCACTTCACCAAACTCAGTTGACAAAATTTTGCAAAGTATAATAAACCCGTTAATCTTCACAGACCTAAGTATTACCGAAGGTATAGTACTTTTAAATCACGAAGCGACACGAGCTTTACTTGTAACGATGTTGAAACACGCTGTGAATGTGTGAGTGACCGCAGACGCTCTGAGTACAGACCGAGACGCGGACGACCGTATTTGTTTTCACGCACATATCCTTAGCGTGTTGAAGTGAAAACTTCTTTTGGCGCGCCATAGACCAATTTTTCGTAGGCTGTGAATTGAATTCTAGCGTCACGCTCGGGAATGATAACAAATCTTCGGATAAAATCGGGACCATGGCCATGCTCATGGCCACGCCCTCCTGTTTCAGCCGCATAGTTTCCAAAGGGAGGTATGAAATTTCGAGTTATAAGTTGTCACTTCTTATCGGCAGTTCCTATAATTGCCATATTTTTTTACACTTGATCACCACAAGTAAGACGCGAGTCAGTTCGTGAGAAAAACTATTAAATACACTAACAATACTAATTTTAAATCTATCAAGGCGGATACATCCTATTATAATTATTACTTTTATCTCATCTTAATTTTATTTTTTGTTCATGTTTATAACCAATTATTTTTTTGGATTACTAAAAATACTGATTATTGCTATAATATAATTTTAATAATATATATATCATGTGCTGTAACAATACTTGCTAGTCTAGTTTCTAGTACATTTCCTAACTATAGCACCTAAATATATTTAGAGTGCATCACGCTAATCTAATTCATAAGTAATGTGTTGAGACTCATAGAGACTCAATCATACACCGTTAATTTTCTAACCGATCATTAATTTACCGTTAACTATCAGTTTTTTTTTATAAGGTAGCGTGGACGCGGTAAGGATAACAGCATCAGAATTGATGGAAACCCAGTATTGCTGAAGTTTATACCTACATTTGTCATGACGAATCAGTGAAATTTAACGCCATTTACCGCCATTACTGTTATATCGCCGAATACAATTTTTGGGCCTATATCATTATCGACCCTCGGAATACGGGAACTCTTTCTTATAGCCCAAGTCTTCGAAGGACTGACTGGAGGACTGAAGGACCAATTTTTCTGAAATATTCTTTATGAGTTCCTCTCCGGGGGGGTGTCTGGACTATCCTCGAATCAGTGGCCTATCCACTACAAACCCTGGACTGTTTCGTCCGTGCACTTATGTGCCAAAGTGGACGCTTTAGTACTTATTTGCGGCAAAATGACATCCAACTACAACAGTCTAAAACGACTCGACGAAAAAAAAAACGGACTAACTAGAATTAGATTGATAATGTTCCCTACTCCGGGAGTAGGGAACATTTAGAGTAGAGTACTCCCCTTATATTTTCCTTTTCTTCTCCCAATCCAAGATAAATGTAAAAAAACGAACCCAAAAGGTCACAAACCCCGGAACCCGGATTTACTAAGTTAAAAAAATAAAAAAATTATAGTCTAAAATGAAATAATACATACATTCCCGTCTACACTGATTCCATATGACGTATCTGTAAGTTATAACTATACAAAGGCTCCACCAATACTAAAACTATTATTCTAGCCATGTCACGCTATTGTAGTCTCACAGACGACCTGTGTAGATACAAGGCCTGCCTGGCTGGCTCCTGTTTAGACACGCCCGCAACGAGTCTAGACGTCATCACTCTTGCTTCACGATTGGTGCGACTTTATGAAGAGGTATAGTATATACATAATTGGAGATTTTATAGCAAATTCAGGCCAAAAAACTTATGGAACTAAGAGTATAATCTGAACTGTGCTCGTTCAATGGGAATCAATTTCTATATTGAAAACTGACCTGGGCGTTCTAGGGTGCTGCCTATGATGTATAAGGGCTTAGCTGCTTTTGATTGGCTGCACAGTGATCGATGACACCGCGTAATGCAGAGGCAAGTTGGGTAAGTGCAATTGTTTAGGGTTTTATGACACATGCTAGATCGCTGCAAGTTATAGAGGAGACCACAAACTGAGCTTGAGTGGGAAGAAGTTGACAGAACGACTTTTGAAGACAACCTGAGATTCACAGAACGAGTATCGCGAAGAAATGTGAACTACTACTAAACGGATACTGGAAGAAGACGGGTGAAAAGAATGCTACATAAAAGTAGGAGTATCCTTGAAGGCAGATTGGGAGCCACTCGAGCTTGCAGTAAAAAATAGATAATGTGTAGGCTTTCTTAAGCTGTTAAATTAAAATCAAAAAGCTAAGCTGTCAAGAGTATCCTGTATAAGCGCTTTAATGCTACAATACAATCTAACGCCGCGCCGTTAGGTTATAAATTAACCTAACTAGCCCAGGATCCCTGGTACAATTTTTGCAATTGATTACTATCAAGCTAATTTTGCGGAAATAGCTTCATTAACCTACCATAGGTTCATAAGCTCACGCGTTTTGCTATAAACTGACAGAACCTAGAATTTCACGGCTGCACAAAACTGCATAAGAGAGTTCTATGAAATGCTGAAAGAGCTATGATATGTTTCACGAGTTTAGAGAGGTGTAAAGTTCCCGAGGGGCGCGTCAGTGCCCGTTCAGCTGAGTGGTGAGGACGTTATGGTTACATCAACATAACTGCATAATACATCAACCAGACAAATCTACTTGGAATTAGGTTAAAACTGACCGTATATGTTGTAGAGTCTGATGTATCGATGTGTCTATTCTTAGAGTCCTATCAAGTGTTGAAAGAGCTATGATATATTACCCCATGTGTTGTAAGATTCTAACGTATACCTGTGTCAATTATGAGAGTCATATCAAGAGATATGATATATAAAACAAGTTGTGGCGTCAGTGCCCGTTGAGGTGCGTGGTGACGACGCTATAATACACAACATTGCATAATATAGCAACTGTTGCGTGAAATCGACCTGTATTTAAGTCAAAACTGACCGTATATGTTGTAGAATCTATTCGTCAGATTTTATACCTATGTCCCTTGTCCTTTTAAGAGCTTTGTTGCATTGTACATGGAACAAGTTTGACAAATGTAAAGAGCCAGTGTCCGTTGACACGTACTCGGAGTACCTACAGCTACTACCAGCGCAGCTCAATGACTAGTAGCATCTCTTCTAGCAACGAGTGCTTCAAGCGAGTGCTACAACGTTGTAAATATCTCAAAATGACTATACAATAAAGCGACCAGAGAAATCGATTTGTAGTTAGGTCAACACAGACCGCAAGTAAGAATCTGACGTATCGATGTGTCTATTCTTAGAGTCCTATCGAGACCTATGATATATTGTACAAGTTTAGAGAGATGTAAAGTAGCCGAGGGGCGCGTAAAGCGCCCGTTGAGATGCGTCGCGACGAAGTTATACACACGACACACTAAGCGTATAACGTGAAATCGACCTGCAATTAAGTTTAAAACGGACCATATATGTCGTAGAATCTGATGTACACCTATGTCCCTTCCGTGTGCCCTATCAAGAGTTATGATACATTGTGCATGATACAAGTTTGACAAGGATAAAGAGTCAGTGTCCGTTGAGGTGCGTCGTGACGACGTTATAGGCACGCCACACATAACCGCACCATACAGCAACTAAAAACATTGAGTACAATCGACCTGTGATTTAGTCTAAACTGACCGTACGTGCTATAAAATCTGTCGTATAGCTACTTATGTCTATTCCGAGAGTCTTATCAAGAGTAATGATAATATTGTACATGATACAAGTAGCAGTCTCCGAGTCCCGTCAGTGTCCGTTGAGGGTCGCGCTGGCTGTCCGCGTGACGTCAGCGAGCTGATCAGCGTATTCGGAGTACAGCCGCTGCCAGCGCAGCTGACGAACTAGTACAGACAGCATCTCTTCTAGCAGCGAGTGCTTCTTTATACCCTGCGAACAAAAATGTAAAAAGTACATAAACAATAGACAATAGAGAATAAATAATAGAGTACATAGACAATCTTAGTGTCTTAAAATCGAGAGTGAATCGGTTTCTTCTAGGTAAGCACGCTCCATCCTAGATCGCATCGTTGCTTAACATCAGGCAAGATTGTGGGCAAGTGCAAACCTATAACAGTAAAAAAAAACACAAGTAAACAGCACACTAAAAGAGACTCTTAGCAGAGTCCGCCTGGAGAAGTACCACACATTTGCCAGTTATTCTACCGCCAAGCAGTAATGTGCAAAGATTACTGTGTTCCGGTTTGAAGGTAAATGTTTCCAGTGAAATTACAGGCTTTAGAGATATATTTATTATCTGAGATCTCTGGGTGACGAGCACACTGAAGTGCTAGTTAATGATTTAGACTCTTCATGATCCAATAGCTGCGTGTCACTGTACTGTCATGTTGCTTACCATCAGGCACATGTCCAGCTCGTCTCGTCACTCTTTATTTTAAAAAAACTGACAGACCAGAACCTGAAAGATAGCTACTCCACAGACTCGAGTCCTGAATTTTGTCATGTGACTTATTATATTGTTGTATCTTGGGATTAGGAAAAGAACAGGAAAATGAGGGGAGTAGGGAATATTTTCCACCTATTGGCATGATGATTAAAAAGACTAATTGATTCATCAGTTAGATTATGAAAAAATATTTTACAATGTTATTTTGTTTTTCAAATTAAAAATGACGAAGATACAGCGCTTAGAAATTTCGAGTGACGTCAATTCATTGCACGATTTTACATAGACTCGGGACGTCACAACTCACAACTCCCCAAACTCCTGAAGTTTGATGATATTTGTCGATTTTCAATAATTTGATAAAACAAAAAATACATATCCCATATTTTTCTATAATCTAGGATCTAGTTGACAAGACTAATTAGGATGGTAAACGTAAAAAGCGTACAATGAAGTGACGTCACTCGAAACTTCTAAGCACTGTATCTTCGTCATTTTTAATTTGTGAAACAAAAAAATTAAGTAGCCAAGTGCGAGTTGGACTCGCCCGTGAAGGGTTCCGTTGCAGCTAGTAACATAATATACATAGTAGACATAGTTCTTGTAGTTCGTTGTAACTTTGATCGAAGTTTTAATAGTAGTGTATTTATGACGTACTAAAAAAACTACTCATCAGATCGAGTTCAAACCAATTTTCGTTGGTAGTTTGCATGGTACAGTACCCGGCGATAAGTATTGCACATCGGCCTTTGGAGGGAGACAGTCGGCTGATTTCGGCTTCGTAGAGCATTGTCTCTGTCGCACACTACCTATGTGACGTTTTGTCAGTCGTTGTTTAAGTGCGATAGAGTGCAGTCGCGTCCAGTTCAAAATATATAATTAGAGTTGTTAACACCCCCAAATTTAAATAATTTAAAGTTGTACTGTGGCATCTTTAGGAAAAAAAGGGAAACCTTTACGAAGTCAGTCACGCCAAATTATATACAATGTTTATAAATGTTTTGTAACCGAAGCTGACAGATTAAAAAAAAATGAAGATGAAAATGTAAGTTGTTATTTTAAGAAGGTTCAAGCGCAAGTTGCAAATCCCACTGGAATTTCAAGAAGAACTTTGAACAATATATTAAACGAAGTCAGTACTGAAACACATTCTACTGAAATTAAGTTTAGCACTCCAAAAAAAGGGAGACCAAAAAAGCAATTTCGTTTGGATATGGACGATTTTGATTATGATGTTGTTCGAAGAATTGTGTATGATTTTCACTTACGATTTAATGAACTGCCAACAATAAAATCATTAAAAGCTAAATTGTCTGAAGCTATTAATTACAATGGGTCTGAAAAGACGTTGAGAAAAATACTTCACGAGATGGAATTTCGGTTAACTAAAATGGAAGATAATCGAAAAGTTTTAAAGGAAAAGCACGATGTAAGTCTCAAACGAATGGAATATAAATCGATAAAATACACAAATTTCGCGAAACAGGAAAAAATATCGTCTACATGGATGAGTCTTACATACATACATCCCACACTAAAGGGAAATCTTGGAGTGATGATAAGAAAAAAGGAGTAAAAAGCCAATTTCAAAAGGTCAACGTTTGATAGTACTTCATGCGGGAAATAAAAAAGGCTTTGTAACCGGTGCCTTTTTAACGTATAAATCCACGGATACTACAGGTGACTACCACAATGAAATAACGAATAACGATAACTACGAGAAATGGCTGGTTAATCAATTAATCCCAAATATATCTAGTGATTCCGTTCTAGTTATCGACAACGCACCCTATCACAATAAACATGTTGAAAGACCCCCCCAACTCAAACACCATTAAACAGGAAATGATCAACTGGTTAAACAGACACGAAATTCCAGTTGATCCAAAATTAACAAAACCCCAGATTTACGATATTATACCTATGTCAGCACAAGGAGAGGTATACAGAGTTTTCCGTGAACAAAGTACTTGCCGAACATGGGCATACTGTGTTTCATCCGGATTTTAATCCAATTGAAAATATATGATCTCAACTAAAAGGCTATGGAGCCTCTAGAAATGTGGGTATGAATTTAACTACAGTAAAAACGTTATTGACTGAAAAAGTAAACATGATCGGGACTTAAGAGTGGAAAAAGGTTTGCGATCACACGATCAATGTGAGAATGAATATAGAAGCATTCAACACGGTTTAGACAATTACGCTGATAGTGACAGTGATATTGACCTCTTTGAGAGCACAAATAGTGAAATGGAAGTAATTAAGAATTATAATTATTATTATTTTTATAACAATGTCTCACTTTAACAATAGGTACAATGGTGTTTATTATGTATACTACAGCTGTCATTTTCCAAAGTAATTAAATACGTAAACATAATGTGAACTTTTTTATTTTATTTAACCCGAACCTAAAGCCATCACTTATAGAAAAAATTGTATTTTATACAAAGAATAAAAATAATAATTAAAAGAAACAAAATTGTTTTAACAGCTCCTAATAGATTACTCCGGACTATTTGTATTTCGTGCGACAGAGATGACGCTCTACGAATCCGAAGTTGGCCGATTGTCTCTTTCCAGGTGTCGATGTGCAATATTTATCGCCGGGTACTGTACATCATATATTTTTTTCAGTTTTTTCATTCTCATACTTTAGAAGTTAGAGGGGGGGGGGGGGACACATTTTACCACTTTGGAAGTGTCTCTCGCGCAAATTATTCAGTGTAGACAAAAATTATATTAGAAACCTCAACATCATTTTTGAAGACCTATCGATAGACACGTGTAGGTATGATTAAAAAAATTTTTTTGAGTTTCAGTTCTCAGTATGGAGAGCAATCCTAATTTTTCTTTTTTTTTTTGTAAAAATCTTAATGCGGTTAACAGAATCCATCTACTTACCAAGTTTCGACAGTGTAGTTCTCATAGTTTCAGCAAAAAGTGGCTGTGACATACGGACGGACAGACAGATAGACATGACGAATCTATAAGGGTTCCGTTTTTACGTTTTACGGAACCCTAGAAATGTCTACTATATTCTTCAATATCTAACTGACAGATTAATTAGTCTTTTTAATCATCATGCCTATTAGGTTGAAAATGTTCCCTACTCCCCTTATTTTCCATTTCTTCTCCTAATCCAAGATACATGCAAAAAATAGCCCAAATGACAAAATTCACGGACTCTGGAGTCTGTGGAGTAGCTCATTCAAATTAAAAACAAATAGCTTACGAGGATAGTGGATTGCCACTTCTTAGGTGTCGAGGTGCAGTGACTGGGACCGAGCATATCGTCTAGTATTGTGCGGAGCTGCTCCTCTGTGCCTGAAAACGTGATTACAATAAGACATTAATAAAATAAAAAGTTTATTTTTTGCAATTATGATGGTGTTTTTTATTGATTAGTTACTTCTATATGGTACCAAACGAGAAGCATCAGCTTTCAAATAAAAAAAATGAATTATCACAATCGGTTCAGGCAATCGAAAGGTCTGAAGTAACAAACCTAAAAGAAAATACAGTGGAACTAAGGACATCCTTCTTTTTTGAAGTCAAATAAAATATTTTGTGATTTGACTGTCAAAGTTGCCCTTGTCATCAAGCATTGTTATCCTTGTTAATCATCGTTACCCTTGTTAATCATCGTTAACCTTGATAATTATTGTTACCCTTGTTAATCATCGTTACCCTGGTTAATCATCGTTACCCATGATACGCATCGTTACATTTGGTAACCATCTTAACCCTTGTTAATCATCGATACCCATGTTATTTATCGTTAACATTGATAAACATCGTTACTGTTGTTACATATAATTAATATTGTTAATCAACGGTTACCCTTGCTAACCACAGTTACCCTTGTTAACCTTCGTAATCTTAGTTAATCATCGTTACCCTTGTTAATGATCGTTACCCCGATGGTAAGTACACTGTACCGTAGTTGACTAGATGCGCGAACAGCGAGGTGATCCAGTGGCGGTAGTCCTTGGCGAGTCGGAGGTGAAGGCACGAGGCCACCTGCGCTTCCAGCCAACTGCGTGCCGCGCCGCCGCTGTATCTGAACAAAACAAAATGAACACTCTTATCCTACTTGATATCTTCAATGAGCGTTTCCACAAAAATTTATACTTGGCACTCAATCCTTTTCGGAACATTCCATTTCGTCACCGGATTTTACAACGAATTTGTTTTACAATAATTGTACCAAAGTTGTCTGTCTGTCTATCTGTACGTCTGTATGTTTGTATCAAAACAAACGTTACTACTGTAAAACAAATTTGGTATAAAATCCAGTCACAAAATGGAATGTTCCGGAGAGTGACAAGTACCAAGAGAGGTAGGTATATTATATTTTTGTGAAAACGCCCATATTTATGTCAAAGTTACGCTGACGACACCGACACGAACACAGCGTTGGCTGCATCACGCATCACGATCTTTCATTCACGAGCGTGACGCTTGAGCTCGATTCACAGCCCACGAAAAAATATGTGTGTGATGCGACAAAAGATGTTTCAATTAAAAAAAAAAAAAAGACAATGATCGGAGACCGCCGAGTCTGTGAAGTGACTAATTAAAACAAATTAAGTAGTACTCACGTAGCCGCGAAGGCCTGGTTGTGGCGGGAGGGCGGTTTCTTCGGCGTCGGGTAGAGGTGGTGCGAGGACCGCGGCGCGCGCGTGTACACTCCGCCGGACGACACCCAGACAGGGTCGCTGGCGTCCGCCCACACTACCCTGAAGAGTATATGACGACACGATGCATCAATATGTATAAATAATGATTAACGTGAGCAGTTGCTCACGTTGTACAAATCACAGATTCGATCCTGTATGGAGTACTGTTCGCACCTATGGGATGGATCGGCTAAGTATCAGCTGGAGACTCTGGAATCTATTGAGAGACGTGCCAAAACGCTCATAGGCAATGACACTCTTGTGCGTAAAAGACTTCAAAGTCTTGATCATCGCCGCAAGATTGCTAGCTTATCGGTTTTTTATCGGATACACTTCGGAGAGTGTGCAACTGATCTGCATGATCTAATACCACCTTGCCCTTTCTTCTATCGGAATTCTCGTATCACAAAAAAGCGACATCGTTTCATGGTTGATGTTCCAAAAACACGAACGAAGAGATTTGACTCCACGTTTATGATAAGAACGTCTAGGTTGTGGAATGCGTTGCCGGACTGGGTTTTCCCCGATGGTTACAATCTGGGTGTCTTCAAATCGAGAGTGAATCGGTTTCTTCTAGGTAAGCACGTTCCATCGTAGATCGCATCGTCGCTTAACATCAGGCGTGATGGTGGTCAAGTGCGAACCTATCACAGTTAAAAAAAAAATTGAACTTTTCATGTTACATCGAATAGCTGCGTGTCACCTTCCGTTTACGGGCAGGCGTGTTGCTTATCATCCATGCACATGACATTCTCTAGTTACTATACAAGATAGATAACTCTTTATTGTGCCACAAAAACAGAAATCAGTAAAACGCTTACGAACTAGCATCACAAATGGCGGCCTTCGGAAGCTTAAAGGAAATTCACATGCATACATGGTTAGGAGAAGCGAGGTGACATTTATACTATACAAAAATTAACTATCGAAATGTTTGTACGCGCATATTTTTCGAATGATTGCACCAAATCGTTTTTTTATTACTTTTTAATTTTAGTATCAGGAGATATGTTAAAAATAAAATTTAACAAAACTAGTCTGTTTTATAATAATACGAAGAGTGATTAACCGCGTTCACTCATTTACAGTCTGGAGACTGAGATATGTATCTTCAAAATAATGATAAAAGACTGACATTCAGTGGTTCAGCCAGCAGTTGAACGGGTGAAGTTGCTTAGTGTCTGACATACTCATATATACAGACACTCAAACACACCCTCTCACATCAAACTTGTAAAACGTCATCGTTATAGCGTCGGGGATTAATTACCTATATCTAATACGTACCATGAACACAATTTTTTGCTGTATATGTACGCCTTCCCGTTACTTAGTGAGATCATTGGATTGCCATCTTCTAATAATGAGCAGTTCGCCACCGTCACTAGAATAGAAATAAATAAAATTTAAACAAAATAACGCAGACTGAGATACAGCACTATTTAGTTCTTTTGTATAGAGTGAAGAGTGACAAACATCAGGCCAAACCACCAGGCATATGCTTGGTGATAAGCAACACGCCTACCTATAGCAGCAGTGTCACGCATCTATTGAAATATTAAGAGTCCAAATCACAATCTAGCACTGCACTGCGCTCGTCACCCAGAAATATCAGATAATTTATCTCTATGCCCTGTAATTTCTTTGGAAATTTTGCTATTCAAACTACAACACTGATGTTTGCATAATACTGCTTGGCGGTATCGTGGCAAAGGTATACGCCTGGAGATACGCTACCTGACAGTACAATGTAAACTAGTTAGGAGACAATACCTCCATGGCCCAAGAGAGTGCGGAAGCAGAGAGGTTTGTAAACTTGTCACAGCCGCCAGAGTGTCTCCCGAGAGCATCAGCTTAGCTGCTTAACAGTGTAAAGTAGTTAGAAGACAATACCTCCATGGGGTTCTTCTTAGCTTCAGCAGAGACCAGGCCACGGCTACGGAACCTCCGCCTCGTCAATGCGGGGTACTAAAGCGTCCTACCACTGCAATTTTTGACAACAGTGTAATATAAACTAGTTAGAAGACAATACCTCCATGGGGTTCTTCTTAACTTCACCAGAGGCCAGGACACGGCTACTGAACCTCTGCCTTTTCAATGCGGGATAATAAAGCGTCCTACCACTGCAATTTTCGACAACAGTGTAATATAAACTAGTTAGAAGACTATACCTCCATGGGGTTCATCTTCACTTCACCAGAGGCGAGGACACGGTTAAAGCAGTTAAGCATCCTACAACTGCAAAGTTTTAGGAACAGTGCAATGTAAACTAGTTAAGAGACAATACCTCCATGGGGTTCCATTTCGCTTCACTAGAGACCAGGCCACGGCTAGTAGTTAAGCGTCCTACAACTGTAAATTTTTGACACCAATGTAATGTAAGCCAGTTAGAAGACAATACCTCCATGGCCCAAGAGCGCGCGGAAGCAGAGAGGTTTGATGACGCACTCTGCGTGCGCCAGGTTCCACATGGTGAGCTCCGCCGAGGTGGTCACAGCCGCCAGGGTGTCTCCCGAGAGCATCAGCTTGGCTGCTTGCGATTGGAGAGCTGGAAATATATTAGGACAAGTTATTGGAGTGAAGTTCTTTTTGAAGTTGAAGGGATTTGGCTGCGCGAGCGCACTGAAAAATAATAAGATAAAAAAAAATAAGACTAAAACCGTAAGAAAAATATAGAACGGAAGTGACGCGCAAAAGTTACCCTAAGGCCAGTGTTGCCGACTTTATTTTTCAGATGATCGTGCTATAAATAGTGAAATTTAGCTTTGGCAAATTGTGTTGCTTCTATATTATTCAAAGGAATTTCGTTCCTACCTGGTGTCGCATGACACCACATCGTTTTTTTACAAATTTACTAGCAGCACACCGTGGTTTTACCCGCGCTGTTCCCGTTGCCGTTATTTTCTCTTAATAAAAAGTATAGCAGCAGCATAACACTGGTTATATGGGCAGACGTATTGCTTATCAGGCATAATTTATTATGGCCTGCTCGTCCCACCACTCTACACTATAAAAAGACCCTATTTAGAGTTCAGGATAAGAAGTAATAGTCTAACAAAATTAGCTTAACAATTGACGACTCAATAACGAATATAACTGCACGAAGTTTCCAAACTACACAAATCATTTGTTCTGATTTCCTCTATTTATTTATTTATTATGTAGTTACGTACTGACAGGAGGGAGCGCGCGCGTGGCGTGCGCGCGGTGGAGACGCCACGCGTGCAGCGTGCCGTCCGCGCACGAGACATGAGACCGACACGAGGGGAGTATAGAAGCTGGAGTTACGTACTGATGGGAGGGAGCGCGCGCGTGGCGTGCGCGCGGTGGAGACGCCAGGCGTGCAGCGTGCCGTCCGCGCACGAGACATGAGACCGACACGAGGGGAGTATAGAAGCTGGAGTTACGTACTGATGGGAGGGAGAGCGCGCGTGGCGTGCGCGCGGTGGAGTCGCCACGCGTGCAGCGTGCCGTCCGCGCACGAGACATGAGACCGACACGAGGGGAGTATAGAAGCTGGAGTTACGTACTGATGGGAGGAAGCGCGCGCGTGGCGTGCGCGCGGTGGAGACGCCACGCGTGCAGCGTGCCGTCCGCGCACGAGACATGAGACCGACACGAGGGGAGTATAGAAGCTGGAGTTACGTACTGATGGGAGGGAGAGCGCGCGTGGCGTGCGCGCGGTGGAGTCGCCACGCGTGCAGCGTGCCGTCCGCGCACGAGACATGAGACCGACACGAGGGGAGTATAGAAGCTGGAGTTACGTACTGATGGGAGGAAGCGCGCGCGTGGCGTGCGCGCGGTGGAGACGCCACGCGTGCAGCGTGCCGTCCGCGCACGAGACATGAGACCGACACGAGGGGAGTATAGAAGCTGGAGTTACGTACTGATGGGAGGGAGAGCGCGCGTGGCGTGCGCGCGGTGGAGTCGCCACGCGTGCAGCGTGCCGTCCGCGCACGCAACGCACGCCCAGCGCGCGTCGCACGCGATACACGACACCGGGGAACCTGCAGGAAACAATTAACAAATTATTCAATTCGTATGTAATCCTTGCGAGAATAGGTAAAACAATTTTACACTGTGTTCTTGAGGTCGGTGTTAAAGTATATTGTATCTTGGCCAATAATTTAAGCATGCAAATAAGTAAGTGTATATTTCCAAAAGTGTATATTTATAATACAGAACAATATAACATGATCAAGAGTTACACAAATTAGTATAAGTCTAATATATGTATTGGTGGTACACAGACTAGAAAAAGCCTGTCTTGGCCGCCCAATCCGCTTATATACTAAATCTTACAATATAAATGCGTGGTCCTACAAATTCCAAAACAATTCTTTAAAGTAAATTTTTGTTAGGCATCCAAGCTGTCTAAAATCACCGAAATAGCTCAGCGTATTAGCTAACTGAACTGGCAGTGGGCTGGTCACATCTTTCGCAGACCCGATAACCGTTGTGGTAGACGGGTTAGCCCTGAGACTCGATAATAAATAATGGCCTAGGTCCACCAGCAGTGGAGAAATGCAGGCTGATGATAATGATGATACATGTAGTTGGTAGATAGATAACCTCCGAACCGGAGTCCGTGGTTCGAATCCCACGCGTACCACAATCTCTGCGAAGTAAAGTGCGTAGTATTGTTTTTAAACTTTTGCGAATTGAACATAATATGTATGTTTAAGGTATATTGTTTTCACATAGCTCATTTCCTAAACTAAATCGGACGCTCTTTCCAGAGTAACCCCTAAAAGACATGTTTGTAACATGGAATGACAAAAAAGACATTGTAAATAATGATATTCTGTAAAATGTATTATATATTTTTATTACCAGCATCGCACCCGTGCGAAGCTGTACATAATGACTGGTCTCGTGGCTTAGTTGGCAGTAAGTCTCCAAAGCACAAAAACAGTTTCCTTACCCAAGTAAGTCTCCCAAACAGGATCATTTGACGCCGAGTTGTTCGGTATCAATTGTAGCCTGGACAGAGTGCCGTAGTGTGTCTTGAATGCTTTGTTCACAACCTGAAACGAGTATTAAGTTGAATAACCCGCTCTGCAATAGGATAATATAAAAGTCGGTCATAACATCTATTTATTTAAATTTAGATTCTAATGTTGTATTTTCGGTCTTATTTCATGCTTAGAAAAGGTCAATTTCAAAATTATTTGCTTTTTTTCAGGATAGTGAGTAAAACGTTCGATATTTTAAATAAATGTGTGTTGTTCAATGACTCGGGAATTTTCGGGACGTCTTAACGGGTTTAAATGTGGAATATATTATAGGTTATGGCCGCTGCGCCCCCGACGCACTTGCGTTTCGGTTGCACGTCGTGTGCACGCGGACCGGCCTCCGCCTCTACCTCTACCGCCTAACGAAAAACGCTTTGATGCTTTGACGTTGCTGTCTCTTTTCTTCTCGCTTGAAATGAAAGAGACGGCAATGCCAAAGCATCAAAGAGTTTTTCGCTAGGCGGTAGACCCCCGGGTAGTGACGACGCGTTTCGTTGCGTAACCGATGGTCTAACAAGGTCGGAATCAAGGGGAGTTATGAGGTCATGACACCCCCTAGGCTGGGTCCAAAGCCTATGACGATTGAGGCTTTAGAGCTTTGGACTCATTTTACCACCAATTAAAACGCACACGCGGACTTGTCGTACTTTTTGTGACTTGACCATACCTGGCGTCAGAGCCTGCTTCCGCCCTTGTTGTCTAAAGAAAAGTAAAGTGGCTAGGTTTTAGGCTGGGTCCAAAACCCAGGTAGATCACTAATTAAAACGCACACACGGACTTGTCGCACGGTCTTGTTACTTGACCTCTCCTGGTGCCAAAGCTGGATCCGCCATTGCAGTATATCTAAAGTAAAGTAAGGTGAAGCTAGCGACCTGCAGCCTCAAGAGTCCGGCCGCGCGGACGACCGGCCTCAAGCGCTTGAGGCGGCGACGACGCGGTACAACTACGTAGCCGAGTGTCTAACGAGGTCGGATCCAAGAGTCATGAGGGCAAGACACCCCTTAGGGTGGGTCCAAAACCTACGACGATTGAGACTTTTAGACTGATTGGATCACTAATTAAGACGCACAAACTGACTTGTCGCACGTTCTAGTGACTTAACCAACACGTGACTCCCTCCGGCTCCAAAGCTGCTTCCGCCCTTGTTGTCTAAAGTAAAGTGAACTAAGGTGAAGTGAAGTAAGGTGAAGTAAAGTGAAGTGAAATAAAGTAAAGTGAAGTAAAGTAACGTGAAGTAAAGTAAAGTGAAGTAAGGTGAAGTGAAGTAAGGTGAAGTAAAGTGAAGTAATAAAGTAAAGTAAAGTAAGGTGAAGTGAAGTAAGGTGAAGTAAAGTGGAGTGAAGTAACGTGAAATAAAGTGAAGTGAAGTAAAGTGAAGTAAGGTGAAGTGAAGTAAAGTGAAATAAAGTAAAGTGAAGTGAAGTAAAGTGAAATAAAGTAAAGTGAAGTAAAGTAAAGTGAGTAACCTGCAGCCTCAAGAGTCCGGCCGCGCGGACGACCGGTCCGGCGGCGCCGAGCGCGGGCGGCGGCAGCGCAGGCCCGGCGCGCGGCGCGTCCCCCGCCGGCGCCGCGCCCGCCGCGCACGCGCGCTTCGGCTGCACCTCGTCCGCGCGCGGGCCGGGCAGCGACGACGCGTTGCGTTTGCGCAACCGATTGTCTAGACCGCTGCGGAAAAAATTAGCAGTACTTTAATAATTATACACTTGTCTAGATAGACCGTTCGAGCGTAGAAACCACAGCACAAAGAAGTACTACCAGTAGTTTATCGCCTTCGATCTTGGGAGCAACCCCGATAATGTCTAGACCCGGGTAGGGTTGTCGCAATTTTAAAAACCAAAATAAAATTAAAACGTCAGCCCTGAGCCGCGCTCCCGCAATACTAACATTGTAATGTAGGCAATGCAGGAGCGCGCTTCCCGCGTCTCATCCCGCACAATTGCCCCGTCTAGACGGCTTCGTCGAACGACTGTATGATTTAATAGACTATGGTAGAAACACAAAAAAAATATCAGCCAACTGTTGGCTGATCAACTCGATCTGTCAGTTTAGTTGCGACACTGACGTTGTGCAGTAAACACGTGTTTTGTGACTCTTGAATATGACGATTTGCGCTATAAAAGTCTGTAAAAATTACATAGGACGATTTAAAATAACTAATAACGTTATCTATCATCTACATAACCTTTACATTATCATTTAGTTACAGAAACAATTGATTAAAAAATGGTTGTCTGTAAAGTCAGTTTACTGACGATAGTTGAACGTGACAACGTCTTAAGAAAATACTGATGGAATGGTAGCATTTTTCAAAAGAAAATTTTCGCGGTTGAAATTTCGTTTCCTTTTAATGCGGTCATAGTATTTGTGTTAAGCACCATCTAGGTAAAACATTCTGAAGCTTTTTGAAAAGCTGTTCAAAGCGCCATCTCTGGGTACATCATTGTACCTACTAGCACAAGTTCTTAACTTCATATCGTCGCTTTTCTAAAACATGGACAGACTCCTTGAACTTAATACACATTTCACTCACTAGATGGTGCGAAAAGTAACAAAATACTGATGGAATGGTACTGACTGAGGTAACGGCGGTAACGGCACATGACGTCATGTTTTGCGGGCGTGCAGCCGGCTTCATCGAATTATAAGACGTTATCACGTCAAAAATGTATTGTGTCTCAGGACAGCGCCATGTTTAAAAACATATCACGAACACAAGTGTCTGTGTTTCAACACTTATGCGTGTCACGCACACAAGTGTTTGAAACCTGGCCTGTTACTCTTGTCGCAATTGCAGCGTAACGCTCCATCTAGACAAGTACATATATAATCAAAGTTTCCGTATTATTTTAGTATAAACTGTTTTAGTGATTTAGTGATACATTTGTACGAGTATTTTTCCCAAAATAAGTATAAAACAAATTGGTTGTCTGTAAAGTCGGATGGTTTACGGACGATAGTTTAACGTGACAACGTCATAACAAAACATAGATAACTGCGGCGCAAGCGTACAATGAGCGTAACGGGACATAACGGGATACTTTTTCGTGCATGCAGCCGGCGTTCATCGATTTATTAAACGATGTCACATCAAAAAAAAATTGGCAGTCGTAGGGACTGCCGATAGAAGAGAAAACTTAGAACTCAGAATTTGAAAGCTTACTTTGGAAACTACGCAGGTGAAACCAGAGGGCGCCATGACCACAGCTATCTAGATCACCCGAGTTTACCCGAAGATGTACGAACGTGACGCTTGACCTCAATTCACAGCCCACGGAAAATCTGTAAATGTGGTGCGCTAAAAGAAGTTTTCACATCAAGTTCCTAGACTCCAAGTAATTATTACTATAAAGACACTTACTTGTCCGATATCCGGGAGGCGTTGTTGGACGTGGCGTGGTTGGACACGTTCGGGTGTATGACGATATCGTCGCGACGTGTGAAGAGTGCTACTTTAGTATGAACGTTAACCGATGAGACACACGGAAAACTTAGTCACATTGAGGCGCCCGGGTGTCGCTAAATGCGGTCGGGGAGTAGGCACAAGGGTCGCCTCTGTGCTTTACGGCCTCTCGTGATTGAAAAAAAAATTGCCAGTCATACGGACTGTTAAAACTAATAACTTAGAATTTTATAGCTCACTTTGGAAACCACGCGGGTGAAACCAGACCATGATTATGGCCATCTAGATCGGGTGATCTACCCGAAGATTTCTTTCATTAACAAACGTGACACTTGAACTCAATTCACAGGACACGGAAAATCTGTAAATGTCCGCCAAAAGAAGTATTCACATCAAAAACACATCAAGTTCCTAGACTCCAAGTAATTGTTACTCTAAAGCCACTTACTTGTCCGATATCCGGGAGGCGTTGTTGGACGTGGCGTGGTTGGACACGTTCGGGTGTATGACGATGTCGTCTCGAACCTCCACCCGGATCCGAGACTTGGACTGCGACGACGTGCTGAAGCAATTCTCCGTACCCCCCGGCTGGGAGCCCAGCGACTCACTGGAAAACATTTTTATTCTTATACAGGCTGACTGGTTGAACACTTTAGATATTGATATAGCGTGTTCAGTATAGGAAAACATCGTGAGGAAACCGACATGTACCTAGAATCTTTCGAAGTCATGTGTCATCCACCAACCCGCACTGGGCCAGCGTGGTGGATTATGGCCTTAACCCTCTCCTTGCGAGAGAAGGCCCCGAGTCCCAGCAGTAGGAACGTTTAGTGGGCTGTTGATGTTGTTCAGTACTCGATTCTCTTTCTATTTACGTAAAAAAATGGGTGCTTAATATTTGACTAATTTAACTTTAATTATCCGTCAATCAAAATATGTATGGTCACTAGCGCAGCGTGCGTATAAATACCTCTAAAATTAAACAGCTGCGCCAAAAGTACCTTCTTGTCTTGACGTACCTACGGTCGTTAACCCCGTTCGCTGATACTAGCTATTATTTATTCTGTGCTAGAGCCACAGATCAGAAAATAGTTACTAGAGCGCTCGGCCGGCTCGCTCGTGTTACAGAATACTGTATAGTAATTGAGAGCTGAGCTGGCGAGCGGTAGGTACTGTGTTGTCCATAATTTCCGAGTCTTCCGAGTCTTCGCACATTAATGTTTTCTTTGTTTGTTTATAATTATATATTTTTAAGCCCTTCATGTGACTATGATTCATCATATCCTTGAATATCTAAAGTGTTCAAACAGTCAGCCTGTAGTATAGAATGAAGTATAGAGTGAGTGTTTATAAGCAACATGTCTGCACATAACAGCACAGCGACACGTAGCTATGGGAGCGTGGCGAGTCCAAATGATTACCTAGCGCTACACTGCCGTCACCCAGAGATATAAGATGTAGTCAGACATTGTTTTTTCTTTTATAGTACAGAGTGACGAAACGAGCAGAACATATGCCTGATGGTAACCTGCCTGAATTCAAATATTCGTACTGTGTCTGAGTGTTTCTATGTATAATAAGTATGTATTTACAACTATATAAGTATTATATCATGGCTATCTGGCCGCCATAGTACAAGCTTTGCTTAGTTTGGGGTCATATGGTGTTGTGTGTGAATTGTCCACCAATATTTATTTATTTTATTTATTGTTCACCAATATTTGTTTATTTATAAAAGCGATTTAGTTAGGCGGTAGAAGGCCCGTAATTTCGTATCACTTTCATCATAAAGGCGAAAGTTACACGTGGCGTGACTACTCTACACAAAAACAAAATTACACTATTAAATAACAATAATCACATATCTACATAAACTACCGTATTGGACAAGAAATATGAGGGTAGAAAAGGTCATGACCTGGGCTGGGTCCAGTACCTAGGTGGACCACTGATTAAAAAGCATACTTTTTTTTTCATAAAGAGTGACGAGACGAGCAGGACATGTGCCTGATGGTAAGCAACACGCCTGCCACATAACAGCACAGTGACACGCAGCTATTAGAACATGAAGAGTCCAAATCATTACCTAGCACTGCACTGCGCTCGGCACCCAGACGTCTAAGTTGTTATATCTCTAACCCCTGTAATTTCTCTGGAAACATCCTTCAGACCGGGACACAGTAATGTTTGGACTTTACTACTTAGCGGTAGAATAACTGGCAAAGGTGTGGTCCTTCCCCAGATGGACTCTGCTCAGAGTCCTACCATTACAAAAAAATACATGTATTTATGGCAGTTTTGTGGATTGACCCCCTGGAGCCAAAGCTAGATCCACCCTTGAATGTAGTGAGTACTAACTTGGCGTCAGCTTGCGTTAGCGGGATGAAGACAGGCGTGATGCGTCGCTTGCCGTCCGAAGTGCGGGTCTCGATCTGACGGTCCATGGGCCGGAGTAAGGGCGACTGGCCCAAGGTCGACGGGGTGGTTGGCCCTTGTGGCTTCGACTGGAATTCAATAAAATACATATATAAAAACGTCTATATTTGCCAATTAGGGATTGCAAACCCGCACTGGCTCCAATCTCGTGGGATTTTTGCAGCATTTTTGCTTAGGGGGCGTCCATAAATTACGCGCGATGTTTTTTTACATTTTCTGAAAGGTGAGATGTCGTGAGATTTTATTCAACGGAAAAGGGGAATGGGGGAGGGCCCCCATTCCCCAATCTCACGTGAGATTTTGCAAAATGTGGATTTCTTAAGTAAACGCGTTCCAGTATGAATGAAATTATTTTCTTTTGAACGAATGAGCGAATGATAAGAGAGGCGTTCGTATTACGATTACGCTTAAGATTAAATCTTAGGCCTGACCACACATGCTACTTTTTGCAGCAAAATCGCGCGATTTAGCAGCTAACGCGGAAACGCGCGCTTTAGCAGCTGAAGCGGAAACGCGCGATTTAGCAACTTTTAGAAGCTGCATCGCGATGCAGCGACTGTTTGCGGCTGTTTGCGTCTGTCGCGGCCGCCGAGCAATTGTTCCATTCAGTGTTGCTAACTTGGATTTTTAAAAAGTGTAGACAGGTTTAAAAATACGTGGAGTAATATTTTATGGGTTAAGTTACCTGAAATAAATTGATTTTGATTTGATTTGAATATTAAATTATGTAAAGTTTATAGAACTGCGTACTATTTTTTTTTGAAGTAGTAAGGTAGTAAATGTAGTGTACCAATGTAGTTAGGTGCAGGGTTTTTAACTTGTCTGTGTAGGATTTACGTCGAAGAGTATATGGCCATATTGTCGCTTTTCTTTGCAGACTTTCAAGTAAATCGATATCTTTTTTGAAGTAGTCCTCACATATGTTTCATAAATTTTAAGAAACATTGCTACAGTTATAGATTGAAAGGAATCAGAATGACGTAAAGAAAATAGTTTGTTTTCTGTATAATTGCAGAAATGTGTTTTTCGCATTTTAAATTTAATATTTTAAAAAGCCTTTATTAACAAAACTTAAATACAATGAGAACTACACTACGTTACATACCTAACTAACTACTTACACTAAGCACACCTGAATTATCCATAGAGCAATGAAGGAAGGACTACAGATAATCAAGATATTCAAACCCACTACCAATCGGAAGCGTACCCAGCATGCTTGCAATAGTCATGCACAATAGTCATTCCATCAGGTCTTTTGCCATCGTCACGCCCAAGACGGTTCGAGTATGGCTGTTATAATTTAATGTAATTATAACACCGAGGTCTTTTTGCTAATTGATTGAGGATTTACAATTATATAAATAAATAAATAAATAAACATTGGTGGACAATTCACACACAACACCATCTGACCCCAAAATAAATAAATAAATACATTTATAACTTTACAATCATGGACGTACGCTGGAAAATAAATACCACTAAAGTGCATAACAACTTTTAATTTATTCCCGAGAATGTTTATATCCGTGTTAAGAACAGACATTAATAATTGTAGATATACGCTAAAAGCAAAAACACGTAAAGTTGGCCACACTGAATCGAAAATGTAGTTTTGTTTAAATCTAGAACAACCACAGTATAAAAAAATACCAGTAGGACGACTAGCTTTTTTCATTTGGGAGAAATGCTAACAGTGCTATCTACTAGCGATAAGGCCACCGCTTGTAACACTAGTTTTATTGTTATTCTCTCCTGTATACGTGTTTTTTGTGTATGGTGTGTACAATAAAGAGTATCTATCTATCTACTATTCGTAGCTACTTTTGACTACTATATTAAAGCTTTAATTATGCTGTCTAGCCCCGGGAGGCCAGATTTGGGCAAAACCGGTTTTAAGACTTAAAAACCTTATTTTTTCATTATATACATACTTGAATATTAGTTTATTTTGATGCCTAAGAGATAGGCGATAATATTAATTAATTCATTGTCGTTTACAGACACACAAAGTTTGGTTTCATTTTTTAGTAATGATTTTTTGTGTGACGTCACGACGCCGGCCGCGTCGCGAGTCGGGCTTAATGGGTTATTTAGTGAGCAATTTACTGACCCAGTAAAGATTTTAACAATTTTTCGGAATTGTTTTTATTTCTTGAAGGTTAACGCTTGTTTACTAAAAAAATAATGTTTAAAAATTTGTGTATTTTTGATCAGTATAATTACAATAGTATGTAATTCTGATTTTTCCCGCTAAAACATTACCGGCTGACATGACGTCACTAACAGCAAAACATTGGCCATGATCTATGATTGCATGTCCAGTTTATGTGTTTTCGTAGGTACTTTTACTTGAATACAAACAATCAAAATCGTCGCCGCTAAGATCGCATACTATATGAAAATGCAGAGAAGCAAAAAACTACTTAAAAAGGGTACTAATTATTGCCTAAAATATAATAGACATACATTCTAACATATGTCCATGAACCTTCTTACATATAGTAATACAAAGACAATGAATTCAAAATGTTATATAATAAAGATGTACGAGCTTCAATCAGATTTTAGCAGGCTTTCGACATAATCTACTGATTTTTGCCTTGAACTTTAAATACGGAAAGTGACGGAGCTTGTCTTATTTCCACGGGCATGGCATTCTACAACTCAACTGCTTGGAATGCAAAAGATTTGCCGTAGAATGTTTTGCAACGTGCAGAGGGCGCTTGCAGGGACAAATTATAGGTTGATATAAGATTACATGAGTGTACGCTACTGTAAAATGTAAAGCAGTCTTTCAGATATCGTGGTGTGGCAATGTTAAATGAGCATTCCGAAGAAAGCAAATGGGGAGCCACTTGAGCTGTAGGAAAATAAATTAATAAACAGTTACAAATTAGGTATTTGAAAACTAGCCAAGTCAGATCTTAGTTTTGAACCAATTATCTTGTGAGTACAGTTTCATTTATTATGAATATATTTCAGGATCGCCCATTAAACTTTTCACTCAAGCACCCATTTAGATCTCACTTCTTTTGTTGTTCTGTAATAAATTCTATAAGTAATATTTATTTTGATTTTAATTTCACATTTATATTTTTGTTGGGATATTGTCGTCCTACTGGTTTTTCATTATACTGTGACTGAGTCGCCTGCAACTGCCGCTGCATCACGCTTCCGAAAAACGCGAGTCGCAGCTACATTTTGAAGCGGGATGCAGCGACTAGACGCCTGTCGCAGCTTCTTTTTGAAGCAGGATGCAGCAGCTAGACGCCTGTCGCAGCTACTGAAAGTAGCTAGTGTGAACAGGCTGTTAAGCGTGTACAATCTGGATTAAATGAACCAAAATAGTATTTTTTTGTTTCAATCAGAAAAAAATTGCGTGACATTTGCCAAGACCCCCCCTCTCTCCAACGTAAGGTTATATGAGATTTGACTCGACCCCCTCCCCCCCTTAAACACCTCGCGTAATTTATGGACGCCCCCTTAGTTAATAGTTCTCTAAGTCTAAGGAATTCAAAATAATATACCAAATAAAATCTAAAAAAAAACAAATATGTGTAACAAAAACTTAAGTTATACAGCAACAGTCATACTGTTACAAACAAGTTTTGTTAAAAATATACCAACCAACAACACTATACTTCTATTAATTGGCTAATTATTTCAACAGTTCGGTCGCTTATTTATTAATAATAGTTCCAGAAACATAAAAATGTAAATATTTTATAGCATTTTGCACTTTGTGCTAGTTAAGTTTCTAATGATATTAATCCTAATCTTCGAACAAGCTGTTTGATTATTTGAAGGCAGCAATTAGAAGAAATATGTACTGGCTGATGCCAAGATATTGTGGGATCCCTGGGATCCCGCCAGGCCTAAAATCATGCTGGATCCCGCTGGATTGCGGAATCCCACTTTGATGGATTGCAATCCCTGTTCCCGATACTCTTAAATAACAGTTTTAGTTTAAATATAGTCGAAACCGACTATAACGACATCGTTTAAAACGTCCGACCGGTTATTATGACCGCATGGCAAACAAAAAACTCAAATTTGCTTTCATGTATTTCATGCATTTAGACGACGCGACGTCTTATGAAATTTGGTCGAGTGTCTCCGTGTTGAGTGTCAATTTAATTTGAAGTTGAAGTCGCTTTTTGTTTTTTTAAGATAAATGATCATAGTTACCTGATTATGTTCGCTTTTGGGCGTGGCTGGTTCGTCTTTCGACGCATCTTTCGCCTCCTGACGCTCCCTGGCCAGTAGAATCTCGCCACACTCCACAAGGAGGTTGGACGACAGTTGGTCACCAGACACATTTGCCAAACATTTGCCGTAGATTTTCTCGTAGAATGCATTCTGGAACGGAATTATAGTTTGAAAGAACTTTGAAATTTGTTTCATCATTATGGAATTTGACTAAAAACTTTTTGACTAAACTCAGTTTTTTTTTTGTTCTAAAGGTTAGTAGATAGACTTCCCCGAATGACCCCATATACATTTTATCAAAATCGGTCGAGCAGTTTTTCTAATATCAACAAAAATAATAAAATACGTAAGTCGACCAAATTGTCTTTAAATTCTTTCACAACTTCGTTCGCGAAGAAATGCGTGAATTTTTAAACGAAAAACGGAATATTCACTGGATATTTCCCCGGTATGTAAAATAGTCTGTGTTGACTTTATTCTATATGCGTTCCAAATTTTACCCCGTTTACATTATTCCAGTCCAGCGACCGAATCTAGCGCTGGATTGCTTACTGGAATAATGGAAACCGGCACTGGAAAGCATCAATTGCCAATGCATTCCAGTGCCGGTTTACATTATTCCAGTAAGCAATCCAGCGCTGGATTCGGTCGCTGGACTGGAATCATGTAAACGGGGTATTTCATCAAGATCCATTTCATTTAGTCGGTTCGACGCAATTGGACAACAAACAACAATTGAACATACAAACTTTCACATACTACTGATAGTAGCTTGCTAGCAGCATCTCGCGGTTTCACCTGTGTATTTACAATTTCCGTAATTTTTCCACGATAAAAAATCTACGTATTATTCCGGAGTATGATCTAGCGTGTGTTTTTCATTTAGATCTATTCAGTAGTCTTTACATGAAGGAAATACAAAGTTTCCATACATACAAACTTTCATAATTTTAATATTAATTAAGATGTACAAAAATGCGGGTAGATAGAAAATACCTTTTCGTCCATGGTGAGCGGTGTGCCGATCTCCTTGTTCGTGAACTGAATACAAGCCACAGTGCCGTCTGAACTGCACGCCAGAAGATTTAAACCTGCAATACACGATGTCATTATTTCTCTACTGTACCTATATACTGATTATTTTAATCTAGGTATATCTTTTTATTTAAAATTGTGCAACTCCACAGACTTTGGGGTCAGTGACCTATGCATTTCACTATACCCTATATACTTATATGGGTTCTTTTTTTAACATATTTTACCATAATTCCTATTAGTTATTGCCATTGCTATTCAACATGGGAACGAGGCGAGCGTCATGGGCACCTTTGCGCCGGGAGCAGTTTGGGGTAGGTTATTCGCAGATTAGTTTTTATGAAGGAAATTGATATTGACATGGAATAATACATTTTTTTCAAACATATATTATGCAGGATTAGGAAAAAAAGGAATTTTCCTATTCTTTTCCCAATCCACGATATACGTAAACAAAAGAGTCCATATCCCAAAGATCACAAACCCTGGAGTCTGTGAAATTGCTCAATTTTAAATGAAAAAACATTAAAAATTGGCAGGCCTAGGAACTGCCGATAGAAGTGAAAGCTTATAACTCAGAATTTGGCATGGTCCCGAGTTTACCCGAAGATTTCTTATCATTCGCGAGTGTGACGCTAGAATTTAATTCACAGCCCACGAAAAATCTGTCTGTGGCGCGCCAAACGAATTTTTCACTTCAAAAATTCTGTGAACACTGTAATAGTTCCTCACCATCGGAGCTCCAAGACACGTCCAGGACGCTGTCGTTGAAGAGGTCGTGCACGACGACGAGAGGCCTCTTCAGAGAGGTCAGCCAGATGCTGAGCGCGCGGTCTCGAGACCCCACGGCGGCACAGCAGCACTTCTTGCCTTCCTTCACGAATATGTTGTTGTTGAACCGCTGGAAAATTGACGGTAGGCGTTTGTGTCATATAAATATCTGGATTTTAAGTAACCATACAAATATTTGGAAATTTTAGTATCCTTACTGTTTGGAATAGAATGACGTAACAACATATTTTGCCTAACTTGTAGAAAAAGGTAATGGTAATTATTAAACTGAGATGGGGCCACTCTTTGGAGTCTACCCGCGTTCTTTTTCAACCGAGTTTTTCGCGAGGAACGCTAATACGGGGGGGTCGGGTCATCGGCCTGTTTGCCTTCGCGCGTCCGTGAGGAAGCACACGCGCGTCGATTCAAACCTCACTTCGGTTCCAACGCGGCGTTGAGAAAAACATGTCCGCGGTCGGGATACTATTTGATTTAATTAAGACTGGTTTTGTTCGCAGTCGCGAGGGGTGCGCCGCGGTTTCATTTCGGTCGAGCGAGGCGCTCCAGACAACATCCGCGAGGTCGCGTTGATTTTGTGATAAAATAACCTAAAAGACAATAGACGCCGGGCGTCGATTTGTAATCTCAAACAAGTGGCTTATACGCGCGGTGGCGCAAGAACTTGTGTTTGTGAACGCGGTTTCTTCGGCCGAGCGAGGCGCTCCCGAAAACATCTGCGAGGATTTCAGTGTCACATTCTTGCTGTGCTCAATTGGAGGGAAAAGGAAACCGACTTGGGCGAGGACCTGACAAGCATTGTACTTACATATATCTATATATATAAAAGCGAAAGGTCACTCATCAAGGAATCTCAGAAACTACAAATGCTAGGAATCTGAAATTTTGCATGAAGGTCCCTTTTAGCACGTAGGCGCTCACTAAGACGGGGTTTTGCGAAATTCAACCCCTAAGAGGGTGAAACAAGGGATGAACGGTTGTATGAAAATTCGTCATATTCAAGGTTATGAAATTTTGTACCTAGACGCTTGATACGAAGCAATTACATGTTTGTTCCATCAATTTTGTAATTTCGAACTGTACGGGGGTGAAATGGGGGATGAATGGCTTTATGAAAGTTCCCAACCATTGAAGATAAAACCATGAAACTCTGTTTATAGACACTGACATGAAGCAAACGCATGTTTGTTCTAGCAATGTTGTAACTTCGAACTGTACAAGGATGAAATTGGGGTTGAAATGGGGGATGAATGGCAATATTGAAGTCCCCAACCGTTGAAGATAAAACCATGAAACTTTGTATAGAGACACTTGATACGAAGCAAACAAAAGTTTGTTCTAGCAATTTTGTAATTTCGAACTGTACGGGGATGAAATTGGGGTTGAAATGGGGGATGAATGTCAATATGGAAGTTACCAACCGTTGAAGATAAAACAATAAAACTTTGTATATTGACACTTGACATGAAGCAAACGAATGTTGTTCTGGCAATTTTGTTATTTCGAACTGTACGGGGATGAAATTGGGGTTGAAATGGGAGATGAATGTCAAAATGGAAGCTTCCAACCGTTGAAGATAAAACCATGAAACTTTGTATATAGACACTTGACATGAAGCAAATGAATGTTGGTTCTGACAATTTTGTAATTTCGAACTGTATAGGGGTGAAATTGGGATTGAAATGGGGGATAAAAGTATAGGTATATGGAAGCTCCCAATCGTTGAAGATAAAACCATGAAACTCTGTATATAGGAACTTGATACAAAGAAAATAAATGTTTGTTCTAGCAATTTTGCAATTTTGAACTGTACGGGGATGAAATTGGGGTTGAAATAGAGGATGAACGTCAATATGAAAGTTCCCAACCGTTGAAGATAAAACCATGAAACTTTGTGTATAGACACTTGACATGAAGCAAACGAATGTTTGTTCTGGCAATTTTGTAATTTCGAACTGTATAGGGATGAAATTGGGATTGAAGTGGGGGACGAATGTCTCTTAGGCTTTCAAACCTAAACAACTAAACTGATTTTGAGGAAATTGTGTATAATTATTTTATTATAAGCCGTTTTTAGTAACCGTTAATGTGTCTGGCTATACAAATAAGTACTGCATGAGTTATCTTAGTATTTATTTTGCGCGGACGAAGTCGCGGAGAACAGCTAGTATCCTATAAAATTACTACACTGGGAACAGGAACCTTTATGTACGAGGAATCCGGTTAAACAATGTACCGTCTCATATTTCTATAGTTCTAAGATAACGTCCCAATCGTTTTATATTGGGTGGTAGCAGAGGTTAGCTTTAGTATATTTAGGTTGAGGTAACCATTGCAAACCAGATCGCAGTGGATTCCCAGGCTGGTCTACGCAATTTATCGAACACTTACAAATATCTGGAAATTTTAGAATCCATACAAATTTCTGGAAATTTTAGTATCCACACAAATTTTAATTTCATAATAGAAATTTTAGTTTCTATACAAATATCTGGAAATTTTAGTATCCATACAAATATCTGGAAATTTTAGTATCCATACAAGTATCTGGCTGACCTCTCTGAAGAGGTCTCTTGAGGTCGTGCACTATGACGAGAGGTCAGCCAGATGCTTGTATGGATACTAAAATTTCTAGATATTTACAAGAATACTAAAATTTCCATATTTATGTATGGATACTAAAATTTCCAGATATTTGTATGGATACTAAAATTTCCAGACATTTGTATAGATACTAAAATTTCCAGATATTTGTGTGGATACTAAAATTTGCAGAAATGTATATGGATATGGACTGTATGTATGGATATGAATATCTTACAGCACAAGTGACAGCTTTCCTATGACCAACAAAGTCCTTGTCACATCTCCAGCCATCTCTTTCCACCACCTGAGCTGTCGGACCTCCGCCATTCATAGCGTGGGCTGAGAGCACATATTGGCCATCCGGTGACCAGGATAAACGGAGTATATGGGTTGTACCTGGAAAAGAAAATAGTTTAATTTAACAGATAGACAAAGTCAAACTATAAACAAAAACATATAATGACTTTTGAAACATATTCATGTTTTTCAAATTATCATTATCTCACACTTTATTTATAATTTTTTTCTTTTATTTAATTTTTTTTTTTTTTTTTTTTTTTTAACATTTATAGGTTTACACTTGACCACCATCTCGCCTGATGTTAAGCGACGATGCGGTCTAAGATGGAGCGTGCTTACCTAGAAGAAACCGATTCACTCTCGATTTGAAGACACCAAGATTATAACCATCGGGAAAAACCCACTCAGGCAACTCATTCCACAGTCGAGACGTTCTTATCACAAAAGTAGAGTCAAACCTCTTTGTTCGTGTCTTTGGAACATCAACCATGAAACGATGCCGCTTCTTCGAGTTACGAGAAGTCCGATAGAAAAAAGGGCTAGGTGGTATTAGATCATGCAGATCAGATGCACACTCTCCGAAGTGTATCCGATAATAAACCGATAAGCTAGCAATTTTCCGGCGATGTTCAAGAGTTTGCAGTCTTTTTCGCACAAGAGAATTATTGCCTATGAGCCTTTTAGCCCGCCTCTCGATCGATTCCAGAGCCTCAAGCTGATACTTAGCCGATCCATCCCAAAGGTGCGAACAGTACTCCATACAAGAGCGAATCTGTGCTTTATATAATAAAAGCAATTGTTCAGACTTGAAGTACTTTCGCACCTTTGAGAGGACACCTAGTTTTTTTGCAGCTAATTTAGCCTTGGACTCGATATATGAGCCAAAGTTGAGTGTAGATGTCAGGGTAACACCCAAAAGCTCAAGATGATCAGTAACCGGCACGGATACACCTCGAAAAGTAGGAGTCTGTAGAAATTGACTCCTTTTTGCGGAGAACAGACACGCCTGCGTCTTTCCTTCATTAAACTTGGCCAGATTGGTTTCGCCCCATTCAGAGACTGCCTCAAGGGCCAAGTTCAAACGCTCGACCATACTCTCTCTCAATACCTTAGTTTGTTGACCGCTGGCTCTCGCGCTAGACATGTAACTCTCCACAACGGTGCTATCATTTGCGTACCCAAAGATACCGGGCTTCAGCAGATCGTTGATATGTAGCAGAAAAAGCGTCGCAGAGAGTACCGACCCTTGAGGGACTCCGGCATTGATACCCATTTGGTCCGACGAGCAGCCATCAATGACAACTCGTATGGACCGATCTCTCAAGAAGTCCGATATCCACGCAATAAAACCTGGAGACAAACCATAACTAGAAAGCTTGCTAATCAGGCCATCATGCCAAACCCTGTCAAAAGCCTTCGAGATATCCAGGGAGACTGCAAGTGCTTCCCCGTGTTTCTCGATAGCTTCACTCCAGATGTGAGTGACATACGCCAGAATATCCCCAGTCGACCGGTTTCGGCGAAACCCGTATTGCCGGTCACTGAGAAGGTCGTTAGATTCTAGGTATGCCAGGAGCCTGCGGTTTAAGACACGTTCCATAGTCTTGCAGAGTATGGACGTGACCGAGATGGGCCTGTAGTTGGCAGGGTCAGCACGACTACCCTTTTTGGGCACAGGTTGCACGTTAGCAAGCTTCCACGATTTCAGTACTTGCCCAGTTTGGAGAGAGAGTCTATACAGGCGCGTTAGTACAGGAGACAACTCAGGTGCACAAGCCTTCAACACTAGGGCAGGAATTCCGTCCGGGCCGCTGGCTTTATTCACGTCCAGATTACGTAGCACTTTACGAACCTCCATTTGGCGAATATGCATTTCCGGCATCAAAGTCGGACTGCCAGGTGGAGTAGGAGGAATCGCACTACCAGCATCTAGACGCGAAGATTCCGCAAACTGAGATGCAAACAAGTTTGCCTTCTCCATTGCGGTGTGAGCCAGCGCCCCATCAGGTTTCAGCATTGGAGGCAGTGAAGAGCGGCAGAAGTTCGATTCGACCGATTTAGCTAGGGACCAAAACGCCTTGCTACCCGCAGGATACGAAGCTAGTTTGTTCCCTATTCGACTAATGTGGTCAAATCGAGCCCTCTGAAGAACCCTTTTGCATGCCTTAGCAGCCCTGTTAAACGCTTTCTTTTTGCGGTGTGTATCCCTTGCCTTACGCTGTCGAGCATCAACCCAGGCTAGGTAGGCCTCATGTTTAGATGCTTCAGCACTTTTACATTGAGAACCGAACCATGGGCGAGCTTTGCTGGATAATGAAACGTCAGAGTATGGAATGAAATATTCCATAGCCGTACGTATTACATCAGTCACAGCATCCGCGCAGGCTGACGGGTCACCAGAAGAGAAGCACAGTGGCTGCCATTGGTAAGATGCAAAGAAAGAACGCATTTCGTCCCAATCTGCTGACTTGTATTTCCATAGCCGCCGGTTGCCTCTGGGGCTGAGATCGGGCGGATGGTAAACGGATACTGATTTCACCAGACAGTGGTCGGAGCTGCCTAACGGCGAATATACCGCCACGGAGTATCGGTCTGGATCAGTTGTCAGCAGAAGGTCTAAGCAATAGAGAGTATGCGACTCAACGTCTGGTACCCGTGTCGCCTCTTGGACCAGCTGGGTTAGGTCTAACGACAAAGCAAGCTTTCTCGTTTCCAGCCCAGCATGGTCAGTGTCCCGGTATGGGTACAGCCAATCCTTATGGTGGCCGTTGAAATCCCCCAGTAACACTAATTGGGCTGATGGGTACTTCTGCTGAGCCGCGTCCGCTGCCTCACTCAAATAATCGGTGAGCCGAGTTGTCTCCTGATCTCCACTGTGCGACCGATAGACACAGGCATAGACAATTTTGTCGATGCCTGTGTCTATCAGCGCCCATAGAACAGAGAACCTGGTGTCCTCAAGATTACGGAGACGCCGACAGCAGATATCGTCACGGGCGTACAGGCACACTCCAGCACGCGGCTTGAAGTTGTGCTCCAAGGTATACCCTGGATAGGTTAGGTACGCCACGTCCGACGGACATCTTATCTGCGTCTCCGTAAGAAACAAGAGTGACGGCTGCTCAGTCTCGAGGTGATGGTGGACTGGGGTGATATTAGAGTGCAGACCTCGAATATTAGTGAGGTGCACTTTGAGAGACAAGGAGTGCAGCCGCTGTTTCACTATGTTTCTATTTTTACTTTTCATATTATTTTTTGAGAGTGATTGTCGGTGGGAAAACGGAAGTAGAACGAGGCTGCACACTGCCAACCAACGGTCACAGCACACAACACAAATACACCAATGGGAAACTAGTCTGGAGACTGCGGGGACGCCCGAGCCCCCCCGGGGATGTCTATCTGGCCTTGTCATCCGGTCGCCAACCGGCAGGATAGCGCATCCCGGGATTTTTCGCTAGATGGCGGGGCAGCCTTTCATGAGTGGCTAGCTCACTACTTGGGCCCCCAACTATCTGCGGTCGGTAGCGGCAAAAAACCGTGCCTCGGATCCCGCTACCCTCCATGACTAGCTTCCCGATGTAAAGTATTGGTGTGCAACTATCTGGTCTTGCAGTTATGCAGCAACTGTTCTGACCCGTTTTCCCTAACGGCGTCACCAGACTACATGCCGGAACACGGCTAGGCCGCTTGGCGGCACGACTCAGTCTGGCGGGTGGTCACCAGCCACGGCCAAAGCCTACCACCGGTATGTTTGTCACCCGATTTGCACCACCCAGGGACCACGTGTGGGGGGTTTCTGTGTACAGGTGCTTCCCCACGGACGGAGGTGACACGGTCCCCAAAAAGGAATTAGTGGTGGTAGTGTACTATTTAAAAGTCATACGGGTGAAGTACTACACTTTTGGCAGTTTTTCTACTAGCAGTTTAACATTACTGTGTTCCAGTTTGAAAAAGCAATGTTTGTAGAGAAATTACAGAGTAATGAGATAAATCATATTTTATTTGGGTGACGAGTGCAGAGTACAAATCGAAAATTGCCTTTTAAAAGACAGCGGTGCGCGAGGGATTTGAACCCGGGGCTCCGGACCCGACTAGACCGTAACTGACCATTACAAAAAATAGCCATACGTTTTATTCCTTGCCAAGCTGGCATGCCGCGAAAAAAATTGCACCGAAAGAGTTATTTTTCAGGGGCCGTAATCTAGGCAGCTGAAACTAGTCTTTGTCTAAACCTACCTTATAGTTATACTTACCTCCGCATTCATCAAATGGTTCTGTAATGATCGTCTCTTGAGTCCAATCCGCAGTCTTCCAAACACGCAAGGACTTGTCGTCTGACTGTGATGCCAGGTATTTACCAACCTAGCAACAAACATAAGGAATTAATTGGTTGATTAATCCAGTGCTGCAATCCAGTGATGAGAGTTAGATGAGAGAGAAATTATAGAAGGTATTTTAGAAAAGCATTGCCATTTTTCCAAATTTTGTTTTCTATTTAATTTAAATGAACATTATTAGTAACTATAATTAAAATTATATTGATTATGTAATCAATCATCATCATCATCAACAGCCCACTATATGTTCCCACTGCTGGGACTCGGGGCCTTCTCACGCAAGGAGAGAGTTAAGGCCATAATCCACCACGCTGGCCCATTGCGGGTTGGTGGATGACACATGAGTTCGAAAGATTTTACGTACATGTCGGTTTCCTCACGATGTTTTCCTTCACCGTTTCAAGTTCGCGGCATTACGCACATGACTTCGAAAAGACAGTGGTGCGCGTGGGGTTTGAACCCGGGTTCTCCGGATCGGCAGTCGCCGTTCTCCCGACTAGACCAGCCTTAACTTTATGTAATTAATATGGCATGTTAAATATTATGAAATAAATGTTTGGTTGACTGATTTAACTAAGATTTGAGCAAATGTACTGAGGATGTTTTTAGCATGCAAATCTGTCAAAAATCATTCTGAATAACCTCACAGGTGGTGTTAATGTTTTGTTTGAGATATTTGATAAAGATGTAAATAACAATGATTTGACATAATATTATTTTTGAATTGGAATTTGAAACTTCTTTAGCCCAGTTCAGCACTTTTCGGTAACGGAAAATCTCATGGGTTCGCGTCATCAACATGGTAATCTTTTATTTACATAAACATAACAACATATATTATGGCACACAGTGCTTTAATATCCAGACTGTTACATGACACTATACAGGAGGCAGCAGATAATGGTTAGAAACATAAGACTGGAGGACCAGACATATTATGGAGAAGGCCTATTTCGAGCAGTGAATGAGTGAAAGCTGATCGATCATTATTATTTTTTTTGTCAAATCAAATTGTTTATTTGTTATCACGATGAGTATTTTAATACATATATTTCAAAGTATACTTACTGGGTCCCAAGCAACACCTTTCACAAGTCCGGTGTGTCCGTTCAACACAGTCACCATCTCGGGGAATTTCTCAGCGTTCCATATGATGATGGTGTTGTCGACGCTACAGCTGGCCAGCCATTTGTCCAGCGGGGACCATGCCAGGTCTAACACGTCACCTGGAAGGTAATCATTCATGTTAGAGACTGGAGGCTACTTGTATTTAAATAAGTTAATCCTACTAATATTATACATGTCAATGTTTGGATGTTTGTTGCTCAATCACGTCGTAACGTCTGAACGGATCTGATTGAAATTTGGACACAGTAAGATTATAGTCTGGATGAACACATTAGGCTACTTTTATCCCGAAAAGATACGGGAACGGAAATTACGCGGATAAAACCGCGGGGCGCTGCTAGTGCCTCAATAAATTGCAATGTTAAACGTGATTCTAGTAAATATAGGGATTCAGATCCCAATGTTTTTTTTTTTTTTTTTATTGCATAGAGTGACAAGACGAGCAGGTCATGTGCCTGATGGTAAGCAACATGCCTGCCACATAACAGCACAGTAACACGCAGCTATTGGAACATGATAGTCCAAATCATTACCTAGCACCGCACTGCACTCGTCACCCAGAGATCTAAGATATTATGTCTCTAAGCCCTGTAATTTCTCTGGAATCATTGCCCTTCAAACCGGAACACAGTAATGTTTGCACATTACTGCTTGGCGGTAGAATATTTGGCAAAGGTGTGGTACTTCCCCAGGCGGACTCTGCTAAGAGTCCTACCACTACAAACCATTAATACCATACATAATAAATATGTATGTATATGTCGCAGCCAGATTGTATAATTCGCCGTATCACATTACGGCTAACCGTTTTGAAAAACAGGGCCGTTTTGTAATGCGGCGGTGCAAGGATTAGCCGGATTGTCATTTCGATACGTTCTTCAATAAGGAGGCCCAAGTTTAACCGCATTGTATTGCTGCTTAAAATGTAGGGTGACCATACCACAGATCAGAAAAGTTAGTTAGTTGTAAAGTTAGTCTGAATGAAACCTTCGACTCATCTTGACGTATTTTAGTTTAAATAGTTTTAGTGAAATTAAGTTAGTTACGGCACACGGGGACCTTCACGTACTACGCTGACGACACCGACGACGCCATGGGTCGGTTCGTGCGGCGAGCGTTGGCTGCATCACCGAAGACCATCCGAGAGTTCAACCTACAGATGGCCATCAGGGACAGAAATGCAGCCGTAGTGGAGGCTCTGGGCCGGGAGGAGGCGGCTTAGGCAAATGGCAATAAGGCAAAGAATCGATGTCGAGTCGATTACTTGCGGAATCCCAACCGGTAGTGATCGGCTCAACAGACGAGCACTAGTATTAGGTTTAAAATGTTCCCAACTCCTCCCTTATTTTCCTCTTCTTCTAATTATCCAAGAAATATATAAAAATAAATAAGATTTTAAATGACAAAAGTCACGGACCCCGTAGTCTGTGGAGTGGAAAATTTGAATAAAAAAAAAAGTTATTAAAATCATCTCACCGATTTCGATAAAATTTATATGTCCTACCGAACAAAAACAACCATCAAAATTGATTTACAATTAGCGGAGCTATGACGAAACTTTTTTGAAGTTGGTTAAAAATTCTGTACCTTTTTTTAGTCACGTATTATTACCTATAGTAAATTGATACTGAAGTATATTTTAGTTATACAATGTAGGTAGTTGAAAGTCTAAGTGTAGAATAAATTAGTCTCATTTACTACAACTACTTACGTTGTAGGTACATGAATATACAAAGAAGTATGTCTTCAAAAATCCATTTCAAAATAATGAGACATAACAAAGATGGGAGAAAAGGATATTTCAGACAAAATAAATTGTATGCATATTCTCTGGATCTATTCTAAATTTATGTGCAATATGTGTGTGTAACCAATCAAAATTTTGCTCAATAATAAATTAATAATAACAAAAACACTTACTTTGCTTCCTGTTTCGGCAATTTAAAAAAAGATAAATCACTAAAATATTTCAATTTCTGGCTATTACAGTCATTCACAATTTAAAGTGCAGCGCTATTATTATGACGCCCGCTCGGCGTTCGTTCATACGTCAACTCGGGCAAACGGCTGGCGGGTGGCGGCCCAGTGAATTTGTCGCTCCCGAGAGGCACGAAACGAGTAGGTATTTAACTCCCGCCACTGAGCAAGTGACGAGGGCTGACCATACTTACAAAATAAACAATGTTTAAAATGAAAATTAATTTCATCAGAAAAAGCTGCCCTTTACTAGACCTGTGCAGGACGGCGCTGTAAACCTAGACTAATATTATAGATATGTTTTAGATATGTGTTCAGTGTTCAATAATTGTAAGATAGTTTATTTAAGTTTTTAAAGTCGAAATAAATAGAAAATAGGCCGAGGCTCTCTTTAGGCCAAAAATAAAAATAGCTCCCTAAGTGCGAGAGAGAAGTACAGAGCGGGATGGTAATGTTTTAAAGCCGCGCTGCCATTGGTCCACCAATTAAAATGTAATTCGCCATTTGTGATGGTCGCCACCTTAGATTTGAAATTTGTCGTAGAGTATAGTATTCTAGCCCTTTCATTTGATACCCATATTGAGGAAGGTTGTGGAAAAGTATTATAATCGCCATTTTGTGAATATATTAGTGACATATTAACGAAACTTATGTGAGGGAGGTTATAAAATCCATTCAGTATTTTAAATGTTTCGATCAAGTCTCCCCGTAACCGTCTCTCTTCTAATGTAGTGAGGTTTAGGGTTTTTAATCTGTCTGTGTAGGATTTACGTCGAAGGGCATATGGCCATTTTGTCGCTTTTCTTTGCACACTTTCTAGTAAATCAATATCTTTTTTGAAGTAGGGGCTCCAGACTTGATAACCATATTCTAGTAGCGGCCTCACACAAGTTTTATATATTTTGAGAAACATCTCTACAGTTATAGATTGAAAGGATCCACAAATGACATAAAGAAAAGAGTTTGCTTTCTTAACTATTGCAGAAATATATATGTTCTTCCCATTTTAAATTTGATGAAATTATAACACAGAGGTCTTTTTGCTGATTCATTGAGGATAAAGCGACACCATTGAGATAATAGGTTATTCTTGCCAAGATGTATGCCCCCACACTTTGCAGCATTCAGACTGACAACCCAATCCATGGTCCAGTCTTGCACTTGATCTAGATCCTTTAGGAGCCATCCAGAACTAACCAATGGGTTTGCAAAAAATTTACTATCATCAGCGAAGAAGGCAGATTGACTTTCAATTGTTTCAATTAGATCAGTTATGTAGATCCCAAAGAGTTGAGGAGTAGTCACCGATCCTTGAGGCACACCACTGAACACGTTCCTGTGCTGTGATAAGGAATTTCCAACTTGAAAAGTTCTTCCAGTCAAGTAATGCTCTATCCATTTGAGCAGCCTCCCATGTATACCATAATGGTCTAATTTCATCAGGAGACGCTGATGAGGGACTCTATCAAAAGCTTGCTGAAAATCTAAGTAAATAATGTCCACTGGATTTTGTCCGTCCACTTCTTTACTCCAAGTATGGACACACTCAAGCAAGTTGGTGATAGTGGATCTTTTCTCAACAAAACCATGCTGTTTGGTAGATATAATACAATGCCTATTAAGAAACAGTGTCAATTGGCTATTTAATTTTTTTTTCATTATCTTAACTACAATACTAGTAAGGCTTATAGGTCTATAATTCTCTGGATGCATTTTGTCCCCCTTCTTAAATATGGGAGTGACCACAGAGTGCTTACAATCTTGAGGCAGTTGTCCAGCTTCAAAGGACGCATTCATCAGAACCGAGAGCAGGGGTATGCAGGGGTAATTGTGTGAGCACAATTTTTTTAAACGCAGACTGGAAGCTGATCTGGCCCTGGAGATGACTGAGTGTTAAAATTTTTAAGAGTTTTGATCACATCTGATTTAATTCTGTCTGATTCAAATACAGGTATTCGGATCTCTGTTTTTATAACCACAAATGAAACACTATAACTAAGGTTTTATTATCATTGCAGCTGGCCAACCATTTGTCCAGAAGTGATCATGCCAGGTCTAACACATTCCCTGGATGGAAAGTAGTCATTGATGTTACAAGTAGATAGCGGAGGTAGTTCTATTTTAATCTATAATACAAAATAAGTGAAATGACAAATGTCACGTATCCCGGAGTTACAAAACGTCTCTAGGTTAGGGCTAATCCTGAACTAGCTTGTATGAGGACATAATTTCTATTTACCAGCATGTCCTCGGAGAGTAGATAGACATCTCCAGGTTTCAGTTTTGTGCTTCACCTGGCTACCTGCTGCCACACTCAGTCCCCACACCATCACGAGACGGTCATCTCCACCTGACGCCAGGAACCTGCCACCATTGCTCCATCGTACACAGTTTACACAAGCTGAAATTATAAACATTGTTGGTTACACCACAAAATTTTGTTTCAGAATGTATTGTATTTGAGTGTACATTAATTAAATATTTGTACAAAAAAGCTTCAGCAGCAATGAGATTTTGTTATAAAAACTACCTGAATTTACCGATTCTGGTAGAAACCTCAATTCCAGGCGATTTATAGAAATATACGATTCATAAATATTCTTTGTTTTGAAAATGGTGGGAACTTACCTAAATGGTTGTCCATTTGACAGAGCATCTTGGGGACATTAGGGTCTACCTCTACATTCTCGTATAAAACCGAATTTAGGTTCCACACAACGACGCGACCTGACCCGCCGCCCTGTCCCCCGGTCGCGAAACGCTTCCCAGTAGGATGTATATCCACGGAAAATATAGGTTTGGCTGAAATGATTACATTATTAAAACATCAATCTTATAATCCACATTTCACTAAGTTTAATGAAATGAATCTAAGATTACTTTCATGATTGACCCAACTGGGTTTAAGAAGCTTCATTTATGATATATTTTGTGTAATTATTCCTAAAAATAATAAATTGGAAATGGAAAAATAAAGCCAAGCACTTTATTTATTTGGATTTTGGAAACAGCTTGACAGTGACAATCTGACACTGACTAATATCTAATATTTTACCGGCGGCGTGCCGGTATTTTTTCATGCTTTCGTCTATGGCAAAAGTTGCCACTTATGTACTTAAAAATGCTTATTAGGAACAATCAAATGGGACATATCCGGACGTGAAAAAAACCGATTACAAAATATTATATTAGATGGCACCTACTTAATTTGCATGATTTGCCTATATTCTGTTGTCTAAGGTTCTAGGAATATTTATTTAAAATAATTACTTTTGTTAAACGAACATTTTGGACAAGCTGTGACTAGCGCTACTTTTATTCATGATTTTTTGATTAACTTTTACGAATCATCACACATTTTATCTTTATTTCTTCACTAATAGGTATTATGAAAAGAAAAAAATCAAATTTTTGTTTGTAACGAATAAACTTAAAAAACAATGAATTAATTTCCAAAATGATTTTGCCGTTAGATAGCTACATTATTACTGAGGAAAATAAGCTATAGATTTTGGTAAAAAAATTAGATATCTTCAGAAATTCTTACTAAAACTAACACCAGGGTAGCGATTCTGAAACCATTCGGTTGCATCCGACACGGAATCTCATCTCTCGGTCTTTGTCATGCTAAACAGATAAGACAAAGACCGAGAGATGAGATTCCGTGTCGGATGCAACCGAATGGTTTCAGAATCACTACCAAGGTATGAAAAAAGCCATAAAATAATAAAGAACGGATCAATATCTACAAAAAACTTCGAGAGACAATACGTCCAACTAAAATACCTATTACTAAAACTGTAACTTGTAACGAAAACTGTTTTTTTGCTCTTAAAAAAATGATAGAAATGCTTATAATTTTCAAGGAAAAAGTCTAATCTAAATTATTTGTGATAATTTAAAGTTTTAGAGGTTTCACAAACAAATAGTTATTTTAGATAAATTATAATTTGCTTCTTAGCTCAGCTGATTAGTTTGGTATGTCTACCTTCTATAAACCTAAATATACATGAAGAAATTTCATACTAAAACAATTTTTCTTCGTACTTTTTGTATCAAACTCTTAAAATATTGGGAATAAAAATAGCCAATTAAGTTGATTTTTAACTCGTGTTTGAAATTACTTTGTTAAGGGTGTCGAAATATTATAATTGTGTATGTTACGTATGTTTAAATATTGTAATTTTAGAATTTTGCTGACATTTTTCTAACGTTCATTTATGGGACACTCAATTTATTTAATTTATTAATTGATGTAATAGTATTGTTGTTCAGATTGTTTTCTCTGTCTCGTCTGTGTAAATCTCCTGTCACAATGTTTGTCCGCGATGGATTCCTCAACTACTTAACCGATTTTAAATTAAATTGGCACACCGTGAGCAGTCTGGTCTAACTTGAGAGATAGGATAGTTTTTATTTTGATTAATAGTCCTTGGTCCTTGCGTACCTTTTCAAGAAGATGCTCTCACCGCATGGTCCTCGTTGTATCTCGAGGGTGTTCTCCCTGAAAAGCCCGAGATACAGAGAAACTGGGATAACCTGTTAGGAGCACACATTCTGGCACAGTTACGAAGCGAAACATCGGGAGTCGGATTGGCTCAACTCAATGCTGCCTCACAGCCAGAGTCCGGTGCTTGGTTGCATGCCCTACCTTCCCCACAATTGGGCACGCTCCTTGATGACGACTCTATTAGGGTAGCGACGGGTTTCCGGCTCGGCTGCGCTATATGCGAAACACATGTTTGCATTTGTGGTGCGATGGTGAACGCAACTGGACTGCATAGTCTCAGCTGTTCTCGCTGTGCAGGACGAAGACCGCGACACCACGCCTTAAACGACATTATCCGCAGAGCGCTCGTTCCAACCGACATACCCTGTGTCCTCGAGCCTTCCGGCCTCTCCCGTTCGGATGGAAAACGACCGGACAGACTCACGTTAATCCCTTGGCAACGTGGTCACTGCCTCATTTGGGACGCCACGTGAGTAAGCACTTTTGCGTCTTGCCATCTCCCTGTAACTCAGCGGGTTGCAGGTGCGGGTGCAGAAGCGGCCGCTAGAGGTAAACACCTGAAGTATTCCGCATTGGAGTCTGCATATGAGTTTGTTCCGTTCGCGGTGTAAACGGCGGGCCCATGGGGTGCGGAGGCCAGGGATTTTGTGTATGCGTTGGGTCGACTCCTAAGAGATAAGGGGTGTGATCCCCGGTCCGGTCGTTTTCTGGTTCAGAATGTCTCGCTGGCGATCCAGCGTGGGAACGCCGCAAGTTTAATGGGTACTTTTGGGCGGGGATCTGACGATCGCGGGACTGTTTAAATTTTTTTGACATTTAATGTTTTAGTTGATTGCCTTTATATGGAAATATGTCAAAAATTCAATTAATGATTGTAATAAAATTGACACAATATGTAATAATTCCGATCTATAACTTAACTTATTTGTAAAAACAATGTCAACTGGCAGATTAATAAATTTAACAATATGAGTGTGGATCATGTCAAAATATTAAGTTGATAATGTAATAAAACACCGTTACTGATCACAATCGATTTTCAGTAATAATCTTTAGAAATCCCGATGCAGTAGATACCAACCATACCAACTAAGCCAAAGTAAAAGAGTTAATTCAAAGATATAAATAGCAACACTGATACGACAATATTTTTAACTCAGCTGAAGGACTAGTATCCAAAGCTAAGAATAAATTTTAAAATTAAATATTTTGTCTCTCATCAGGGTAGTGATTCTGAAACCATTCGGTTGCATCCGACACGGAATCTCATCTCTCGGTCTTTGTCTTATCTGTTTAGCATGACGAAGACCGAGAGATGAGATTCCGTGTCGGATGCAACCGAATGGTTTCAGAATCGCTACCTAGGTTAGCGATTCTAAATGCAAATCCGATTGGTTCGGAATCGGAATGACAATCTTTGTCACTGTCATGCTAAACCAGCTAAACAGATAAGACAAAGACTGAGAGATGAGATTCCGTGTCGGGTACAACCGAATGGATTTAGAATCGCTTCCCAGGTTTACGAATTTGTTTTGAAATGTGTATGTCTTGATGTAGTTTTCATTGTGAATAAAATGCGTACACGGATAAGTAGTTTATTGTGTACAATAAGTAGATTTTTCGCAAATTTAATGAATTGAGTCCCATTATGCCAAACGCTTTAGACAACTAAGTGGAATACCTACAAGCGCTCCTATCGTCGTTTTATTTAACCATATTATCTGTTTGTCTCGTCGGAAAACGCCTCATTTTAGCGTTTTATGTGGGCTACCTGGCTACCTCTATTTTTTTAATTATGCGGCTGAAAAAACAAGTATCCATGGGTACATAAAAAAAACATTTTGTTTCAGTTATCTGTCTGAAGTCACTGTCAGTGTCAATGTTGAGAGCTTTCACGCTTTCAGGTTCGTGATTTGTGCCTGTGTAGTGGTGCGAAAATTGAAATTCTCGTAACCAAAGATTGAAATTGTATTACGCGAAACTTGGTAAGCTCAAGCAAATGGAAATGAAAATACGAATCTAAACCGTTTCATTACCATCAAGGAAAACTATGATAGGTGCTGAAAGTTTAATCCCTGGCCGATTTTTAACAATTATTAGTCATATTTGTGTGATTGCTACGTTGCTATGGCAGAGCCAGGAGATAACACAGTCTTGTTTGCCGAATCTATTGATCCAACATCAGAACGAAAATTATCTGCAGATTTATCACAACCGGTAAGTTAATAAAACCTAAATCTTCGTAGTAATTCATCATGTTATCTCATTAAATTTTAGTTCACGTGGAGCGTACCTACAACCATCTGTAACCACTATCTTTCGATGCGATTTTAGACTGCTTGCCAAATTGTTTTCTGAACAATTTAAATTTAAATATTTGTAGCACTCAAAGCACTTAGCACTGTTCTAAATTATGTAAAATCATAATAAAAATACGCCTAAATTATGATCAGAACGATTGGCTCTCTGTAACGCTGAATGGTCCCAGTTTAAATTTCCGCATTCTAGACGCAATCTATTTTTTCCGCAAGCTACGTCATCGCCAGGAGCTTAAACGCCTTCTGAACTGGAACTAGCAATAACTCCTGCATTAATGCTTGAACTATTTTCCAAGTATTTCGTTATTTGGTGGTGTTAGAGCATTTTACCATCGTAGCAACCCAGATTATACCAGTAAAGTCCTTAACAAGTATGTTTGCCAAATAACAATCTCCAAAAGGAGAAAAGTTACTTATTTTTTATGTTTTATAAACCGTAAAAGAAAATAAGTAAAGTGGGTAAAAATTTAGGTAGGTACTTGTGGTAGGTACCTACATAACACAAGATGGAGAAAGAAATGAGACAATGAAATATTCTTTTTAAGATTATGTATACTCTGTATACTAATAGCCCATTATGGCATCGCATGGATATTGTCATAATACAAAAACTATGAATCAAAATAAAAACACTATCCTATCTTTCAAGTTGGATCAAACTGCACCAATTTAAATCTTAATATATAAATTACATGTCACTTTGTTTGTTCGCAATTACCTAATTCCTAAACTATTGAATCTATTTTGTAAAATTTTGTGTGTTGTTTGATCTAACTGACAAGTTGGATAGTTCATAGCTGAATATATGGCAGAACAACATTTATGTAAGGTCAGCTAGTTATGAAATAATTAGCCTAACTAATAAATTCCATTAACACCATGAAAATCTTAGTCTACCTTTATCAACTGTTGCTGCAGAAAGACAGAATCCAGAATATCCTATTAAAGTCAGAAATGTGGAAGTTTTGATGTTTGTTGCTCAATTATGTTGGCATGGATTGGGTTGTGATTTGGAACACAGGTTATTAAAGTCTGGGACGACACATATTATGCTACTTTTCATTTGATTTTTTTGCCAAAAATTATGAGAATGAGAACTGCATGGGTGGAACTATGAGGCTGCTATGGAAAATATTTGTTGATTCAAATATTAATTATCCCTGATCATAGTTTATCAGAAATTTAAATAAAAAATTGTATAAAAATTTAATTTAATAGTAGCAATATTTAATATTATTGTTTGCTATTTTGATACTCGGTTTACTATAGATTATGTACACATGATTACAAATTGTATAAATCATTTATGTTCAATTGTACACTTTAAATACCGAGGAACAATACTAATAGCTCAAATTTCCAGGTAATCTTTGGAAAGAGGGAAATAAAAGAAAAGGTAAAATATTGAGTGTGAAAGAACTGAGTGATATGCACTAATGTAATAAATAAATAAATAATAATCAAATAACACTTATGTCTGGGTATGGCCAGTAACCCAAATTCTCAATAAAATGATATGAATTGAAAAATACTAATAAGATATTAACTTTAATTATCAATGTAATAACTTAATTCCTGGAAAATGTTTTAGAAAATTGTAAGAGTGGTTGTGCCTACTTTGTAAATAATACAGCCTTGTGAATGTACAATGTATTTTTTTAAAGTGGATTTTGCATTTACGCATACGCTTCCGCCTGGCCTTCCAATAATACTGCAATATGTCGAGTAAAAAAAACTACTAGTAGCGACTCCAAGATTTTACCCCGCGTGGTTGCCGTTTCAGTTGCTTTCCCGCGGTATAAAATAGCCTATGTACCTACTATTCAATATACAATTATACATAGGCGATTTACCGCGGTTTGCCCGTCTCTGAACCCTCCTTTGAGGGCACACCCCCATCACCGGCGCACCGGAATACAACATACGGCGTGACTACTTCGGAAACTTGAGAATGTCGGCTGCAGAAGACAGGGAAAGCGGAGCACAGCAATACCGGTACTTCTCTTATCCTGCAGCACAACAATAAAAAAACACTACAAGTATATGACAAATGTATTTTTACTAGCTTTTGCCCGCGGCTTTGGTCGCGTTTTGTAAGTTGTTGTCTTAAGGCTTAACCATTCATATCGAAATTTCATTCCCTATATTATGGACAACAAATACAAAGTTGTATACAATCTTTTATTCCTCTATTTCACCCCCTTGGGGGTAGAATTTTTATAAATCTTTCTTTAGTAGATCCCTAGATCATAGAAGGAATATGTGTGCGAAATTTTAAGTTTCTAGCCTTAAGGGTTTGTACTGTGCATTTATGTAAAACTTTCATTCCCTATTTTACCCTCTTAGGGGTTGAATTTCGCAAAACCCCGTCATAGCGAGCGGCTACGTGATAAAACGTACCTCTATGTGAAATATCAGACTCCTAGTATTTGTAGTTTCTAAGATTTCGTGATGAGTGACCTTTCGCTTCTATACACCGTTATTTTTTTACATTAGCAAAATTTTAACAGCGTTAGCTATTGCCGTTACTGAACACAACAAGCAGAAAAAAAACCGAAAATCTAATGAAAAAAAATATTAAACCGAAATTATCCAATTTATGGTCACACGGATGAGTTTTGTTATTCGTATCGTAGGTATCGTAGTATTTATATGTTATTCATGGTCAAGGTCACGATCACCCAACCGTGACTCCCGCCTACCCTCAAGTTACTTGAAAAACAAAAGGAATAATTACTTGCATTCTGTTTTATTCAATTACGTGTCGATCGCTGTCAAGGTCAGAGTTGATGATATCGTAGTATATGCGGTAAAAATACTAGTGAAACAAAAAGTTTACTGTAAAAAAAAGTGACTTTTTTGGGAGTAAAATAAAACGCAGTGTTTCTTTTGGTGACTCGGACACTGCACAAGTTATAAAATGAAGTGAGTTGACAGAGGTGTATGCCTGGTTGAAAAGACGTGTGACTGTATCGATCATGGTGGTGGAAATTATTTGGAATAGATACTAATTAACTGTAGGTACAAATAGTTTAGTAAATTAGTGATTGTTGTACGTAACTGTTTACAACTTTTTGCATATTTATGCTAAAAACACGTTTTTAACCATATCTAGCGAGTAGAGATTAAACTAACTAAACTAAACGTAATTGTGCCAGTCCAGACACATGAAATTATGAAGGAAAAGTATTACAAAATCTGATATTATAAAAAGTAGGTAGTTTTGCAATGCAGGCGCGCGCGGTTGTCGTAGTGGCGGGCGAAAAGCCTCATAGGAACTGCCCATAGAAGTGACAACTCATTACTCAGAATTTGATAGCTTACTTTGGAAACTACGCAAGTGAAACTAAAGGGCATGGCCATCTAGAAATGCGTCAGCATTTTTTGAGAAATGCTAACGCATATCTAGATAGCCAATGACCACGTTCCCGAGTTTACTCGAAGATTTCGATTTCGAACATTCCCGAGCGTGACGCTACAATTCAATTCACAGCCCACGAAAAATCGGTCTGTGGCGCGCCAAATGAAGTTTTCATTTCAAAAATGAAATTTAGAGTTTAAGCACAGAATAAATATTAGTACAGAAGCCTCACTTACCAAAAACAATTACATAAATAGCGACTCTTGCTGGGACACAACAAAGTTCAATTCAGCTCGCATTAGCGCTCAATATCTGTCGCGATTTTCAACTCTCTCTTCTAACGCGTAACTCTGTCCCTGTCTAGCGCGGAGGGTTTACGACATATCTAATAACAATGTGCGCGGGAAACGTTTTGTGCGAGCGCTCAGCCGTGCGTCCGACAACCGACTGTCACTTGTTTCCTGGAAGGAACGGTCTAGCGGTAGGCTAAAACCGCGCGACCTTGAGCGAGTGAGGATTCACTGGTTTAAGTGTAAACTTATTGCACAGTAACAATGTGTTATCTTGTCTACATTGCCTGTTAAAAATTTTCTAATACTAAAAAATAACGGTGTATAGGTACATAGATTATTTACTAGTTGTGCCTACCCGGAGCGCCACCACGCCACGCCACCTGCCGAAAATTGGTCGTACCAATTCAGAATCTTTATTTAGCTCATGCACAATAACTTTGCCAAAGATCATCACTTGATCAAATGCTTAGTTTACAATTCTATAAAGGACATACGGAAAACATTAATTTGGAAATATAGATATTGCACTGGATTTAATTCTTTACTCACTAAAAAACGTAAAGATTTTAGGATCTAAGATTTACGTTGGCGAGAGCGGTCCCGCGATTCGGTTTCCTATTAGAGACAGTAGAAACCCGTGGGAGTTTTAGTAGATAGGGGCCAAGGGTTGATCCAGGGGTGTCACGCCCGCCGCCCTGGGCTGGGTCGAGAACCTGTGTGGACCACTAATTAAAACGCACGCACTTGTAGCACGGTTTTGTGACTTGACCACGACTATTTGTCCCCACGATATAGAAGAGTAAGCAAGCTGAAGTGGCAATGGGCAGGCCACATCGCTCGCAGAACTGACAACCGATGGGGAAGAAAGGTTCTCGAGTGGCGACCACGAACCGGAAGACGCAGTGTTGGACGGCCTCCCACTAGATGGACAGATGACCTCACAAAGGTCGCTGGAAACCGCTGGTTGCAAGTTGCGTAGGACCGTTCGTTGTGGAAATCTAGGGGGGGAGGCCTATGTTCAGCAGTGGCGTCTTGCGGCCGATGATGGTGATGTGTCCCCTCCCTGGTGCAAAAGTTGAACTTGATAGGGGGTACCTACTATTCGCAGTGTCGAAATTGACATACCTACCCCGACATGTACCTCCACAGCGTACATGCGTAAATGCATTTCCCCATGAAAAAATAGTATCTAATGTTTGTCCATCAGTACTCCAATAACAACCATGTTGATGCAGGTCATAAGTAGGTATTTTTTTACAGTATTAATAGTCTTATAAATATAACATTTTAAAGTGTAATGTACCCTAACGTGTGTACCCATGCTTCATTTTTCTTTGAAACAATGGACCAATCTAACGACACAGGTGGGGAGGTGGGAAAGTAATAACATCGGCTCCATAACTGGATATATCCAGTTCAATGGAATGGATGTTCAAACAGTGTTTGAACTTGGCGAGCTTGTGTGATTTGTTTGGATTTCGTTACTAGGGCTGCTTCGGAATTACTGTTAATGCAAATTAGAAAAAACTTCATAAAATATTATATTTCATACATAAAACACTTCATAATACATTCCGTCGGTTGTCCCTATGACTGCAGAAAGAAGTGTAATCTTATAACATAAAATTTTTGTATAACACAGCGACTTACGTCCCACGATGCATGGTTTTTGGATCTGGTTCAATTTCGAGACGATTTTCTGGAATAAAGTTGCAGGCAAAACTTTCTTGTCTCCAAGACAAAAACCCACTTGACTGATCGTACGACATCCCCTCTTTCGCCGTTTAGTAGTACGATTGCTCAGTTCAGCACAATGGGAACCCGTTGATGTCTTTCTTTGCATCCTGATCTGTCCTTTGAAGTGTGTCTATCCCTATCTCGTTCTGTCCCATCATTCGTCGAAAGTAGTGCATATCACACGGATGTTCGCTAATCACAAGCCGGTATCGTACGTGGTCCTGTGCCCTCGCTGGTGAGTTGTGATTGTAGGCGAGATTCGTATCATGGCTGATCAACAGGGTAGATACCCTGTTTGTTTGAATGGAGCAGTTTGACCACAGATTAGATAACTGCTCCATGAAGAAAGGCACTAGTAATAAATAACAAAAGTTCGTCAGAAGCACTTAAAAAAGGTGCCCAATGTCCCTATCTGAGAGGATAAAATATGGTACCTGCCGAATTATAGTTGTTACCTGATGTGGATATAATTTTAGCGCCTGACAACAGTGACAACCTTATTCTTCCTAACCTATCACAAGACCCGGTTTGAGGCGGTAAGCCTGCACGAGTCCGTTTACACCACACTACTACTACAGCCGTCCATCAGACGTTTACAAACACGAGGCAATGAGTATGACTGCCCGGTGACACAGGTCAGTGTTTTCGCGGCGGTTGACTCCCACGTCGCGTTTACTCGTCTAGAGTCTAGTGACGACTTTAGTCACTGTCGACGCGTTTTAGTCAGTTGCTACGCAGTTTAGTTTACTTTGACGCATTTTAGTTAATCGTTCCGAAGAGCGTTGAAGAATTTTGTGCTCACGTCACGAGTTGTTAAGGTTTCTGACAGGCGTCTTTATTATTTTACTCAATAGTAATTATTATGCTGTTAAACAATCTTGTTATATATTTCGTTAGTACTCATTTTCTCTAGATAAATATACCTCTTGAATTAATGTTTCTTTGTGCTTAGTAGGTCAATTGTCCGATCAGTAATTGTTGATTCTTTCCATCCATTGTTTACCAAGAACGCTGAAATTGCTTTGTTGATTTTTTACTTCTTTGTATTATTGTGATAGCCACTGATATTTGATTATTTTGTTATAGAGCAGTAGGTACCTACTTTATTAAATCTGTACTACCTACTTATTGTTTTTAGCTTGCGCGAATCAAGAAATCTATGTAAACTTGTTTCTACGGTCATAATAACTTTGTGTAAAATACTTGTTTTAATAATAAAATTGTCATGTCAAAATTTCTACAGTTTTTAGAGCGTTTTAAAATGAGTGATGAAATTAACAGTAAATACACTTCCTGGTAAGCAACACACATGTCTATATACAACAACACCGCACTATACCTCTATAATACTCTTTATATCTTAGCTCTGTAATATCGATAGAAACATTACCTTTTAAACCGGAACATAAAGTTCGTAAATTTTTTTTTGGTGGTAGAATAACTGGCATAATTGCTGTACTTCTTTGAAGCCTCTCTCTGCAAACTCTACAAACAAACTTAACACTACAGTTTTTTATAATTATGTCATGACGGAGCTATAAAAAGGTTCATTAGAGTTTATGAAATTAAATTACCGAAAACCTTTATGCTACCTGCAGGCTTTATTTAGATTTCTCCGGTCAATTGCAGCATATTAAAAGCCCTTTACTTTCAAGAGTTCTTCCTCCTTATTCAAACGATTAACCATTAGACATGTCCCGCACTGTGTCTTATACTTAAATTAAGAAAGTATAAAAAGCAAATCGCGAAAGTAATTATTTATTTACAACAAGCGCCTCGTCAGAAACCGGAATCAATTCCTAAAAGCGAGTGTTCTCGGAAGCATATAGCAGTGTAAAGAAGTTGTCAAGCCAAGCACGAGAGTTCGACTGCACAGGGCACTCAGGCGAATATATGGGTTCAACGACCTCTACCCAAGTAGGTGGCCTTTTGAATATAATGTACCTACATACTAAATTTGACGTAAACAATATTGTGCACGACGAACAGTTTTAGTTTGTAAATAGGTATATAGAATTATAGAAATAAAGTGTGATACACATCTGTGAGCCGTGGCACATGGAATTCGCCCTCGTAAGAGGTAACATTATAGAACCTCTTACGAGAGCGAATATCCGAGTATAGAAACTTTTTGCTTTTGTTCTGAATTTAAATCTTCCCTCGCATTTTATTTGGTTGTCTTTTGTTTCTCTCAGTTTGGAAAAACGCGGCTCCAGATTTCACGTGACTGAATCAATTGAAATTCGTTTTTGTTATTATTTTCTCTAAATAAGTCCAGTAATAGGTCCAAAAGTAAATCCATGACCGGAACAAATACTGTTGGAAATTAAGCAGTAACAGCTAGTGCTTATCCGAAGCTTCGCCCGCGTCGCTGACTTAACATCATCAACATTTCTAACCGATTTCAAAAAAGGCGAAGGGTCTTTACTCGGTTGTATGTCTTGTGTTGTGCGTAAGTACGCTACGCCAATTGTGAATAAAATTTTATGGTTCCTTTTTTTGTTAGGTAGCAAGGTAGCATAGTTCAGAGGTGGTCCCATATAAAATTTATCGAAATCGGTGTCGCGATTTTTGAAATATGAACAAATAACTAAAATTTACTTTCATAAACCTCGATGACATAGTGATTGCATCTTTTATGAAAATTGATCGAGTACCCATCTGAATTTAATAACGCGCCTTCGCCAGATGTGTTAAAATCAGGGACTGTCAAACTTTTGCAGCTCACAGCGCATTTAGTTTTATGGTTTTGTCTCTATCTAGTTGAAATAAGTAGGATAGACACAATTATGCTAGATTATAGTGCACGCGAAGACACGATTTCAGCGCGTCCCATACTATGTTTTAATCTTTTAATCCACGTAACTTCCTATGTATTTAATTTCATTCAAATCCGTTCAGCAATTAGAGAGATACTTACCTGTGAACAAACATATACTTTTATTTACATTTAAATTAGCCATTCCACGCACTCCGGCGTCTGCGACCTTTGTCATTTCGGTTCTTTTTGTGTGTGTCTCGGATTAGGAGAAGAAAAGGAAAAGAGGGGAACAGTTAGGAACATTTTTAACCTACTTTCAATGCTCTTTACGCACTAGTCCGATATCGTCTGTTGAGCCGATCACTACCGGTCGGGAGTCCACTAGTAATCGTCTCGACATACATTTACGAACCCACTGACTTTCGCCTTATATTAATGTGATTACTACAGATTTGGACAGAAAACTGTGCAAACTACAGTTTCGCGTCATTATTATTTAATACTTACGTATTCAAAAGCCTGTTTTATAAAATATGCGCTTAATCGTATGATTGTAAGCATAAGCGTGCAGGTTCAAGGTTGCTAGCATCATCAAGGTGGCTATGTCAGACCACGTCCTGCGAAATACCAGTATTGTTTAAGTTTTGCTCTAAACGGTCGTGTAGTGGAACTGTGGATTAATAATATATTGATACAGTTGTGTTTGTGTGATATTTATTCAGTGTGATTAAAATGAAACGGGAAAATGGTGAGGCAAAGGTGAGCACATGTGACTGTTACTCATTGTTAGGTTATTGTTGAAATGTATTTATATAAATTACATAGCTCTACAAAAACAAATGTTGTCCTCTTTATAAATGAGAATGTGTAAATGCTTGTAGAAAAGATGTAAATGTTTTACAGCTTACGAATATATTCACGAAAGTGCTTTTAATGTGCTTTTTGTCATGATAATAATCTTCTTCGTCGTGGCGGTGGTACATTACAAATATCTTGTGATTTTTTTCTGCAATATTACTATTTGTTTGTATAGAAAAGTGTGAAAATAACGATTTTAATGATTCAATACTTTGAATGCTTTGGAGGCTTTGAATGTAGCACAATATGGTTTGAACACAAAAAAGCGAAACTAGAGCGAATCTTGCAAAATCATTGTTGTTAGTTTCATGAATTGTTACAAGAAATTGATTTAAAATCAATTTTGTATCAAGGGCAACAAATCAACTGTTGAGAAGTACTTTTAGTATACTAGCTGTGGCTCGCTTTTGGCAACTTTTGGCTTAACTGGTTTTCACTATAATTTATTTCCGCTAAATACGATTCACACATTTGAATCGTCAATTATTATTCAACGAGAATCACTAACTTTAACGAGACAAAAGTAACCTTAGTGTTAATTCAGGTAATATTCTTACTACGTATTTAATTTAACTAAACTTCGTTCAGCCTTTAGGTACTATTAGTGATACAAATATATTTCGTAATAAAAAAAAATCGCCTTTAATTACCTATATTTTAGGAGTGTGACGTGTCCTTTTGATATTTAGGTAGTTCTTTCAAACGAATGTGAATGAACGTTTTTTCAACCTTTTCATTAGACCATAACGGTTATTCAAGGCAATAAGAGTGATAATATAGAGCTATTTTAAAGATTGCCTTAGTTTGTTATCTTATCGCGATGATAAGCTTTGTAAGGTTTAATGAATTTTATCGGAAAAGTTTTGTGAGTGCCAACACAAACGGTGAATGAGCTTTTATAAAGGGACCAATGGGAGGTGGCCTCAGGAGGCCTCAGGTGGCTTTTGTTGCCTATCGACCCTAGGGTTAGAGCAGAAGGCACAGTAGGTACCAAAGTCTTTGTGATAGATCGATAGATATATTATATGTAGAAAATTCTTTATTGTGATACAGAAAAATTTAAAAAATACAGTGAAATACTTGTGAACTAGCACCACAAATAATTCCTCTATTTACTTCAGGAATTAAATATCACAATGTGCTATAAGTGTGTGTATGTGTTATAAGTTCGACGTATACATCTGTTTCTGTATTTTTATACAGATAACTTGCGGTCTGTCCTAAACTCTTTTAGGTTGAACAACTAATCTCTACATATGGTAGGTATAGCATTATGCGCTGTCCGAAGGGGGGGGGGGGGGTTCACAGGGGACATGATATTAAATTTTTGAGACCAAATATAAAAACTTTCGTGAATATCGACGGAGTTGGTGTAGAGTTCACTGGGAACACAAACACCATGTCACTAGAGTACTACTATCAAGGCTAAATAAAAATCTTATCTGTCAAGTTGGATCAAACTACACACAGTGTGCAAAATTTGTTAGAATCGGTTCAGTAGTTAAGAACTTCACCTCAGGCGCGGTCCCAGCCTCGAATTTTGGAGGGGGCTACCAGCTTACCAGTCTCGGATTTGGGGGGGGGGGGCACGAGTAGAAATACAATAAATCAAGTAAAAAAGACTACTAGTAGCGCCCGACGATTTTACCCACGTAGCTGCTGTTACAGTTGTTTTCCCGCGTTACAAATAGTCTATGTACTATTAGATATTTTGTTTTTTTTACACTTTTTATTTAATGTATGCGATTTTGGGGGGAGGGTCATGTCCCCTGTGACCCCCCCCCCCCTCACCATCCCCCTTCGGACCGCGCATGCTTATGAAGTGCGCTCATCTAGAAGAAATCGATTCACTCTTGATTTGAAGAAACCAAACTACTTATATCAATCAGAAAATACTCAGAATTTGCGATAGTGGCGGTGCCGTTATTTACTGCTAGCCGTAGACTAGTGTATAATCTGTGATACAGTTAGATACTCGTGGGTAATAATAAATTAATGAGACCTTCAGCACGTGGAGTTGTTTGTGTTAGTACTTTGCCAACAGGTTTTTATTATTCTACTATGTATAATAAGTATGTATTTTAAAAATATATAAGTATTATATCAGCTATTTGGCCGCCATCACACAAGCTTTGCTTAGTTTGGGGTCAGATGGTGTTGTGTGAATTGTCCACCAATATTTATTTATTTATTTATTCGACAAGTTTTTTCACAGTCACAATCTAATACAGTCACAATCTAATAATATACATATTTATATGCGACTAACAGCGCCCCGCGGTTTTACCTGTGCAGCTTCCGTTCCCGTTATTTCCCTGCGATAAAAACTAGCCTATTCCGAAACATAATCTGTATTCTAAGTTTCAACCCCATCCGTTCGGCCGTTTCGACGTGATTGAGCAATAAACATACAAAATGTATAATTTGTAATATTTGAAGGATTGCCATGAAACATTGAAATTATTGAATTATTGAAACATTGAAATTATTTAACATATAATTATAATTATTATTATTTACAACGCCTAAACTGAACTGAAAAGTTTTCTCCATTTTGTTTGTAGTCAAAGATAAGGTTGCGCTTAAGAGGGCGCCTAGTGCCAGAAAACGAAAAAAGGACATTTTCGACGCCGCTCACTGAAGTAAAGAAACTAAAAACTATGACAAAAACATATTGACGTGTGGGTACAATCAAGAAGAAGCACAATAACCGAATAGAATTTTAAAAATAGATCAGAGTTTTTTACAATAAAAAAATAATAATGACACCGAAAAACCCTCTCGAGTACTCGAATTAAAACGTTAATTCGAGTACTCGAAATTATCAGCGATGACCCCACATTATTTTTTGGTAATAAAATTCCTAATTGTACGTTCTAGTAAAGTAACCGTACACTTTTTTAAATTTATGTTTAATTATTGAGTAATTTAATAAAACTTGGTCAACAATGGACTCCTGATTTTTCCTCCAAACTGTGTCATGCTATTCTCGACTTTATGTATATCGCATTAAGAAACGCGTCGCGCGGGTGAAAACTGATTTTTCCCTGGCATTAGGCGCACTCTTAACCATCTCGCCTGAATGATGTGGACGACGATGCGGACTAAGAGAGCGTTGATCTAGAAGAAACCAATTCACTCCGGAAAACACACAGATTATAATATCTATTTGGAAATATCCATTCGGGTATATTCCATTTGCTATCGTCATACATATGTACAACATAATTATGTATGACGATAGTAGAGCTAAGTTTCGTTCGACTTCGTTCGGTTTTTTAAATAAGTACACCAATATTTTAATATAATTTCTGTAGGTTCTTGTCATGATAAATCTTCGGTTTTTTAGGGTTTCGTACCCAAAGGGTGAAAACGGAACTCTATTACTGAGTTTTGGGTGTCCGTCCGTCCGTCTGTCACCAGGCTGTATCTCAAGAACGGTGATAGCTAGACAGTTGAAATTTTCACAGATGATGTATTTCTATTGCCGCTATGACAACAAATACTAAAAATAATATTTAACACGGGCGCCCGTTACAACAAACTTGATTTTTCACCGTTTCTTGCTCGATAAGTCCGTCTCAAGCAAACCAGATGGCGCAAAAACAAAACGCGATATCGAATTCATCGTCAGAATTATGAGCCAAAAATCAAAATTTTCAAGATTTTTTTGCCTTTCTGCGGAAATTGCGATGTATAAGGAATTCCGGATAAAGCCAAAGAGGTTTTCGCCGTTTATTTGCTAATGGTACGGAACCCTTCGTGCGGGAGTCCTACTCGCACTTGGCCGGTTTTATTTAAGTACTTAGAATTTCGTTAGATACGGTCTTTTAAGCGACTTATTGGTCGACAGTACCTAATTATATATTACTAGCTGTTACCCGCGACTTCGTCCGCGCGATATAAATACTAAGGTAACTCAGGCAGTACCTATTTGTGTACCCATACATATTATTTACTATTGGTACTATCGATAAAACGGTTCAGTTGTTTAGGTATTAAAGCGTAGGAGACGTTTGTCCCACATTTCAATTTCATCCCATACAATTCGAAATAACAAAATTGCTAGAACAAACTTTTATTTGCTTCGTATCAAGTGCCTATATACAGAGTTTCATGGTTTTGCTTTCAACGATTGGGAACTTCCATATTGACATTCATCCCCCATTTCAACCCCAATTTTACCCCCGTACAGTTCGAAATTACAAAATTGATAGAACAAACATTAATTTGCTTCATGCCAAGTGTCTTTGTACAGAGTTTCATGGTTTTATCTTCAACGGTTGGGAACTGCCATATTGGCATTCATCCCTCATTTCAACCCCAATTTCACCCCCATACAGTTCGAAATTACAAAATTGATAGAACAAACATTTAATTGCTTCATGTCAAGTGTCTAGATACAGAGTTTCATGGTTTTATCAAGAACGGTTGGGAACTTCCATATTGACATTCATCCCTCATTTCAACCCCAATTTCACCCCCGTACAGTTCGACATTACAAAATTGCTAGAACAAACATTCGTTTGCTTCGTGTCAAGTGTCTATTTACAGAGTTTCGTGGTTTTATCTTCAACGATTGGTAACTTTCATATTAACATTCACCCCCCATTTCAACCCCAATTTCACCCCCGTACAGTTCAAAATTACAAAATTGATAGAACAAACATTTAATTGCTTTGTGTTAAGTGTCTATATCAAAAAATGTATAAGTTTGAAAATTACGAATTTTCATACAACCGTTCATCCCTTGTTTCACCCTCTTAGGGGTTGAATTTCGCAAAACCCCGTCTTAGCGAGCGCCTACGTGCTAAAAGGGACCTTCATGCAAAGTTTCAGACTCCTAGCATTTGTAGTTTCTGAGATTCCTTGATGAGTGACCTTTCGCTTTTATAAATATAGATTTTGAACGTAGGGAGTAAGATTATATAAAATGTCTCCACCATGTAATAAACAGTTTAAAATAATTAAAGATGTCAATAAAATTATTTGTAGGAATACCCGTGACAATATTGTTCGTTATGTCCGAGCTACACGAGGCTACTTTTTCAAGCTAGTGTTAGTAAGATAGCAAGCTAGTACTTCTAGCTTCGTGTAGATAAAACTAGCGTTGCGTAGCGTTGTCTACACGAACCTAGAAGTAAGTAAGTACTATCTTGCTATCCTAGCTTGAAAAACTAATAGCCTCGTGTAGCTCAGACACTAGCTAGCACGATCGGGCCTTTGCACCCATTGAACTCTTAAAACACTAAGAAGCGGCACGCGCTCATCTACGATCACAATGTAAAATCAGGTGACGTCTCCTGATTGAGTCTCAGTCGCAACAGGAGCCACTAGTTGAGTGGACGTTCGCTAACAATTCAAAAAAATCCGATATGAGCCGTAATAATGTCTTATTCTGCTTTTGCAAGGTGCACAAACAGTTCAAAGACCAAGAACAAGTTCCATGGTATCACTTTTCATGCGTAAGTACACAAAATCTTTAATTATTTCCATAACAGTTCAATGATTATTACATCTAAAATTATTTTTCTGTTGGAAACAATTTTACAATTGGCCATTTCTAAAAAGAGACAGATATACATACAGCGTAAGAGTGCAACACGACCGGCGATATGTTAGTTGCGGATATTTTGTCTCTTTCACGCTAGTGCATTTGTATGTCTTTATATTCTTGTCGAAAAAAATATCTAAACAAATGTGATGTAAAGCTATCTCATTTACACCTACTGCCTACTTGTCATGATGTCTTTGTCATTCATTCAAACGTCTCTCACGATGCAAGTGAAGCTGTGTGCACATTGCGTATACTTGTGTGAGATGTTCGTTACATTATCCTGTCTTTATCTTTATATTAGAGCGTACCTTATCTTCGTTTACTTAGTTTCATCAAAGTTTGCACCCGTACAATAAAAATATTAAAATATTTATAAAAAATATAAATATATTAAAAATATAAAAATATTATATAAGTTACGGTGGTCTAGTCGGGAGAACGGCGGCTGCCGATCCGGAGACCCCGGGTTCAAACCACACATGTACCACTGTCTTTTCGAAGTCATGTGCGTAATGCCGCTAACTTAAAACGGTGAAGGAAAACAACGTGAGGAAACCGACATGTACCTAGAATCTTTCGAAGTCATGTGTCATCCGCCAATCCGCCCTGGGCCAGCTTGGTGGATTATGGCCTTAACTTTCTCCTTGCGAGACAAGGCCCCGAGTCCCAGCAGTGGGAACGTTTAGTGGGCTGTTGATGATTGGTTGATGAATAAAAATATTAATAAAGTGGTCAAGTGCGAGTTGGACTCGCCCATGAAGGGTTCCGTTGCAGCAAGTTACATAATATACATAGTACACATAGTTCTTGTAGTTCGTTGTAACTTTCATCGAAGTTTCAATAATAGTGTATTTATGACGTACTAAAAAAAAACTACTCATCAGATCGAGTTCAAACTAATTTTCGTTGGTAGTTTACATGGTAATGTCATCATATATTTTTTCTAGATTTTTCATTCTCTTACTTTAGAAGTTAGAGGGGGGGGGGGGACACACATTTTACCACTTTGGAAGTGTCTCTCGCGCAAATTATTCAGTGTAGGCGAAAATGATTTTAGAAACCTCAACATCATTTTTGAAGACCTATCGATAGACACCCCACACACGTGTAGGTTTGATGAAAAAAAAATTTTTGAGTTTCAGTTCTCAGTATGGGGGGCAACCCTAATTTTTTTTTTTTTAATTTTTTTGTTCAATTCTTAATGCGGTTCACAGAATACGTCTACTTACCAAGTTTCAATAGTGTAGTTCTCATAGTTTCGGCAAAAAGTGGCTGTGACATACGGACGGACACACAGACAGACAGACAGACAGACAGACATGACGAATCTATAAGGGTTCCGTTTTTACGTTTTACGGAACCCTAAAAATCATTGCACTTTGCATTAGGTACTTGTAGTAGATATTTATGATTCGTTCAATGGTTTCTTTGTACAGAATAACGTAGTAACTATTAACATAATTATAAATAAAATATTGACTTAACATTTGTGATAATAACGTCTAGGCTGTGGTATGCTTTGCCTGAGTGGGTTTTCCCGGTGGTTACAGTCTTGATGTCTTCAAATCCAGAGTGAATCGGTTTCTTCTAGGTAAGCACGCTCCGTCTACAACCGTATCGAAGCGTAGTTTGACATCAGGCGAGATGGCGGTCAAGTGTAATAGTAGATTATTCACTAAGGGAGTAAAGCACTGTCTTGTGGGAGCGAAGCGAGGTAGTTCGTTACAAAATCAGATACACTTCAACTGAAGGATTTAAAAGAATCTTTCTTTTAGTACAGTAACTTTATACATTACCGTAGGCGTTAAATCCGGTAGATCTGATTTTTTGTAGACTTGTTTATGATGTTGGCCTAATGATTGTCCCAAGTTTGTGACCTCGAGCGACGAACGCAACTTTGTCAAAAATCGAAAAAACCGCGAAAAAATCGTTTATTTTTCAAACTTTGGCGATTATAACCCTAAACGACTAGTGTTTGTAAAAACTTTCTTATGGCGTTTATAAAGTAGACTAAATTTGCTACACTATGATACTAGAATTGTCTCTGTACACTCAATAGTTTCTGAGAATAAGTCTTTCAATCGACTTATTCTCAGAAACTATTGAGTGACAAAGTTGCGTTCGTCGCTCGAGGTCACAAACTTGGGACAATCATTAGGCCAACATCATAAACAAGTCTGCAAAAAATCAGATCTACCGGTTTTAACGCATCCTACTCCATACATTCAGGCGACAAAGTTACTGGACTATTTCTGCTTTTTGCCGGGATTTGTGTCTCTACAGTGAATTTTACGTATGAAATTTTGACATACAGGATAAAGTAGGTATTAGATTTTTACCTTACATCCAGAAGTAATTGATTTTTGCATGAAATAAATTTGTAGAGTCCTGAGTGAAGCGATGATCCAAGCCGCCCATGACACAAGACAGTGCTTTACTCCAGAGGTGAATACTCTACTTTTCATATCTTGTATTTTCTTGTTGTTTTCCATTGATCAAAATCGTCATAAGCTTTTAGGTCATATTCTTTCGATTTTTCCGGAAGTAGATTATATTAATAATCCCTAAAGCGTAAAATTTTATAAACTCCGGGGTCAATTCACTATCGCTTGAAGATATTTTGGTGTTATTTAAGAATACTGTTACTGATAAACTAACAAAATTCGATTCAACTTTGCGCTTTTTTATATTATTTTTTTTGTGTTTTGTTTCTGTGCGTGCGTTCGAAAAGTTCCAGTTTTTAATAAAGTCTTTTTACAATGATACTATGGGTAAAAATTTTCATACGAATTTCAACGTTCCAAATTCAAATCATTTTAATCTCTAGGGAATCTTCTAGTCTGTAAATCGTCGGAAAATCACAAATTTTTCCGACAAACTAATAATTCAAAACTTAAAAAAATAATGTATGATTTTTATAGTTTCAATACCTCTTCTAATCTATTACTCTGCAACGCCGTACAAAAATCATGCGACAAGGAGAAATGATCGAGGATTGCAACCCCCCCTCTTCGATTGTACTCAGTTGGACAGCTTACAAGTGACGGCATAGTGCTGAATCTTATTGCTTTATACCCTTCTATCATCCTACATAGGTCTCCTCGTCTATTCTCAATATTACTTACTTCCAAAGACGTCAAATGTAAAAGACACACAAAGGCTGCTCGGAGACCTGATAAAAAATCATATTTTCATCCCACCAGCTCGGAAAGAATACTTTTGCTCCTCGATATCAGGGCGCAAAAGTCGTTTTTACCCTCTAGAGGTTAAAGTAAATTTGAATTTAGAACATCGTGTGCACTGAGGTTTTGAATTCAAAACATAATTTAACCTATTTATTTCTACCTCCTTGGTGCCGAATTCATCATACATTTATTTTTAATTTGATAAAAACTCATACTCGGAACCTCTTTGGTGTACTTTTTTTTAAATGCTTTGCGCGCAATTTTCTTTTCACGTATGGAGGATAGAGATAAAGAATGTTATTTCAAATGGCAAAACATTTTGAAATGCTATGAATGAATCAATTGTAATCGAATTGAAGTATGCCGAGTTGCCGAGTTAAATAATTAAATATTATTGACTACTAAAATAGTAACTAATAGATAATTTCAACTACTTGTACAGTACAAAATAATGTAGTACATTTAACATCAAATAAATAATTACTATTTTGAGAAACCATGTAGGTACAATATATTTTGAAGTCAAAACTTCTTTTGGCGCGCCAAAGACAGATTTTTCGTGGGCTGTCAATTTAATTCTAGCGTCACGCTCGGGAATGATAAGAAATCTTCGGGTAAACTTGTGACCATAGCCAATGGCCATCTAGAAATGCCTCAGCCTTTCCCATTGGCCATTTAAAAATGTGTCAGCATTTCTAGATGGCCATGCTCATAGCCACGCCCTCTGGTTTCACACGCGTAGTTTCCAAAGTAAAAATCAAATTCTGAGTTATAAGTTACCACTTCTATCGGCAGTGCCTATGACTGCCAATATTTTTCTTTCATGAATTCTGAATAGTACGTTTATTAATTTCCTTTAAAATGTACCTTGATGCAAATTTAGCGCTACTATATTTTAATGCATTTGGGCGGACACTTTTTCATGTACACATGAAACTCCTTACCTCAATCGGTCAACTCTCCATATTTTCACGTCATATTGTTATTGTTAAAACCATGGCTAAATAAACTTAAGTTTAAAACTTATAAAATTGAATACAAGTGAAAAACCGAAATACCATAATAATAAGTGATTCTAGCGACCAAGAAGTTTATTTAACGCCAACAGAATCGACTGAAACTGAAAATGCGCAAAGCGTTTAGTAATTTCCTCGCTAGGGGGGGATGAAAAATTACGTGTTACACTCGAGTGCAAAGATTTTTCACCTTGTGCCCTTTTGATTCCCTTGCTACGCTCAGGATTCTAATTTTTGAATCCCTCGCTACGCTCGTGATTCAACTTTAGAATCCTTCGCTTACTCGGTCATCAAAATTGAGCACGCGGTTAAAAATCCACTTTGCACTCTTGTATAACAAATAACTATTACATGTGTTGGTGACTAGTGTAATGATTCGGATTATAATATCGTCTTGTATCACATTCACGCACAGAACATGCCATAATATAAATAATTTAATAAAATCGTCTGCAATCCAAGGATTAATTAAAAAAATACACGATTTTCACCTCGACGAAATCAGACTGTTACGTTCGGGTATACTAAAATATTGTAATGACGTTACTTCATTCGATTTCTCTTCTTCTCTCGAGCGATTTCCACTTGAAAATGATTTCTCGCTCACTCGCTTTGTTGATCTTTTTGCGTAGCAAAAAAATTCTTCATCTATGCTTACTTCTGCATTTTGAAAGGTCACACAATCACTTGCTTTGTTTTGACGTTTCATGACATATTATAATTGAACATTGTCGAGCAGGAGATATGAAAAATACTATAACAGTTAAAAAAATATTTCCTGAGAAAAATAGTATAGGGTACTGTTGTAGAATTATCTGTCGTCGATTAAGCATGCAGTTACCTATTAAGTACCTACACTTGTGAAGGTAAATGGGCCAATATCTGAGTACATAATTACTGCTTGTTTATTCGACGCGTAAGCGTTAATTACTCAGTTTCCGCAGTTTCCGTTTAAAACGTATACGCCTGCGAAATAAGACCTGTGGCCGTATTCACGTCAGCATTCCGTGAAAAATTAAACACAAATATGTACATATGGTCGGGGCAAATTGTTGATTGTATCAAAATGATTATATTTTGTTCCTTGAATGAAATTGTTGAAACTTTTAAGATTACAGAGAGGTACAGTCCGCGAGGTATAAGCTGAGCTTTGCATTAGTGTGAGTGATCACATGCATACGCATCTATTACCAAAAGTACAGTCAGACAACAAACTCTTAAACAACAAGCTGACATTAACTATCCAGGATCAATATGGTCATTGCGAAAAGAAGTATCTCTTTTAGGATTCAAATGGTCAAGGACAGAGAATAACAGAAAATTTTTAATGGAAAACCATGAGATCCGTCACCTACGTATAACTTATTTACTTAAAATTTCCGTATACCGTATTCAGGGCAGGCCTATCGTTTATACCGATGAAACATATATTGCCACCACTCACACTTCATCAAAATCATATTCAGATGGCAGCACTTCTGGTTTGAAGAAACACCTTATTAAGAGAACATGGTCACAGCGTCCTGCGTCTGACTGTACTTTTGGTGATCACTCACACTAATGCAAAGCTCAGCTTATACCTCGCGGACTGTAAGATTTTAGATTCGAGGTTAACTTAGAAACATTATTTCTGGCTTAGGTTAAGAAGCCGAAGAAGGTTACGTTTGTAATGAAACAAATGAATCACTTTTTGCTGTTCCTAACCTAACCCGGAAGCGGGTCAGGTTCGGAACATAATTTCGGGTCAGCTTAGGAAGAGGGTTAGGTTGGGAATGAAAATTAATATTTTTTTGCTGTTCCTAACCTAACCAGGTAGCGGGTTAGGTTTTCGGGTCAGGTTCGGAATAAAGCGCAAATCTTAAGGGTTAGCTGACCAACATGCTAATTTTGTGGAGGAGTAGCAGGCGCGAATCCAGGGGGGTCATGAATTATTCAGGTCAGGTTATTTATTTATTACTAGCGGTCAACCGTGGTACATATAAAACCTATAGAACTCAGGGATTACGTACCTACAACTACATATCAAACGGTGATAGAATTTTTGAAATCGGTACAGTCAGCTTTATAATCTTAGAATACCTCTAGATAACGTGGAATGATAAGACAAGTAACGTTATAGGTAAGCAAACACCACACTTGCCCATAACAGCACGGTACTACGCAGTTATTTCGAGATGAAGTTATGGGTTTATAATCTTGATGTCACCAATTTAAGAGTGCGCCTAAAGCCACGAAAAAGTTAGATTTCAACCGCGCGACGCGTTTCTTAATGTGATGTACATAAAGTCGAGAATAGCATGACACAGTTTGGAGGAAAAATCAATATTTAATCAGGAGTCAATTTTTGACCAAGTTTTATTTAATTACTCAATAACTAAACATACATTAAAAAAAGTGTTCGGTTACTTTACTAGAACGTACAAATAGGAATTTTATTACCAAAAAATAATGTGGGGTCATCGCTGATAATTTCGAGTACTCGGATTAAAACGGGTTTTTTCGGTGTCATTTTTATTTTTTTATTGTAAAAAACTCTGATCTATTTTTAAAATTCTATTCGGTTATTGTGCTTCTTCTTGATTGTACCCACACGTCAATATTTTTTTTGTCATAGTTTTTAGTTTCTTGACTTCAGTGAGCGGCGTCGAAAATGTCCTTTTTTCGTTTTCTGGCTTTAGGCGCCCCCTTAAGAGCATATCGGTTTCGTGTAGTTAGCTTTATCATATTATAACCTCATCGTCGCTTACCTTCAGTCGAGATGGCGGTCAAGTAGGGATGCTCAAAAAAATGTATTCTATCGATATATCGCATCGTAACTGTATCGAACTTGGTTGTATCGATACGCGATATTATCGATTTCCCTTGTATTGATATATCGTATCGTAACCGTATCGCATGACTTTCAATTAATATGCGATATTATGAGTATATATCGTGCAAAGGGTTATCTTTTTAGTAGTTTTACTAAATTCTTTTATTTTTTAAAAAGAAACAAATAATTAAAAGCATTTAAAATAGTTTTATTCAACAAAAAAAAAAAAACACAATTGCCATTGATCAGCACTTAAACAACGCAAAAATAATAATTTTGATAAGCGCTGTGGATTTAACCTATTACGGCTTTCGGAAAGTGTGTGTCCAGCTAAAGATAACAGGCTTTCAGAAGGAACTGAAGTTGCGACAACTGATATATATAACTGATATACAAATTAATCACCGACATAGTTTGATACGATACGATAATGCGATATTTTTATAAGAATGCGATATATCGAAGCGTATCGTATGGTCAAAATATCGCATCAAATATCGCTATATCGTATAGTGCTGTATCGATATTCCGATATATCGTATCGTAACGGGCATCCCTACGGTTAAGTGCAAACCTATCATAGTTTTAAAAAAATGGAGATTTTAAGTCTCTGCCTTTCACAATATTACGTACCTATTTATTTAACACTTCGACTTAGTTTAGTTTAGTTTAGTTTGACGGGGCTGTTTCCGCACTTAGCCTCTCAAAGTGGGCCATTGTGCGTGGCTCATACTTCCCTATCCCTCCAACCATCCCAGGCTATCCCAGAAGGCAAGCAACCTATTCAGGTTGTTGAAGGCCTCCGGGATTGCTGCTGGGGAGTGGAGGAATTCTGCCCGTTGATCCGCCACGCTCCTGCATTCCACAATCACATGCTGTGGCGTTTCTTCTTCCTCCATGCATCCTCTGCACAGAGGGCTATCTGTTACACCTAAATTGAATAAGTGTTTGTTAAGGGGACAGTGGCCAGTCATAGTACCTATGACTTTACGGATCCTATCCCTGCTCAGTCTGATAAGGTTGCGGGCAAGTTTTTTTGTTGCTACCGGAACAGCAATTTTTGTTTGCCTGCAACCTTCAATGTTTCCCCATTCCATTGAATGTGCTTTTTCGGTATTTTCCTGCAGCCATGATTTTATTTGGGCCTGAGGTATAGGCATTAAAGGTTCCGGACCGTATGTTATTGCCTTTGCTCCTCTCTTGGCCAGTTCATCTGCTGCATCATTACCTAGTGAGTCGCTGTGTCCTTTAATCCATTGCAGGGTTACTCTGTTCGTCCCTGTTATGGATTGGAGTGCATTGTGACATTCCAGTATAAGGACAGAGGTTATAGTGTTGTTTTTTAGGGCTTGAAGCACTGACGCGCTGTCGGAGACAATTTTGATGTTTAAGTCCCCGACATCTCTGGCTGCGATCGCCTGTGCCGCCCTGGTGATACCGATACATTCGGCTTGAAAGATTGTGTTTAACTTACTTAGTGATGTTGATATTTTTATGTTTAAATCATTTGAGAAGACACCGGCTCCTGTACCTTGTGAGGTTTTGGAGCCGTCTGTATATATCCTTACTTCTCTGCTACCAGAGCTGTCTTTTAATTCTGCATTAAGTTGGATATTGTATCTTCGATCAAAGACGTGTTGGCATATTGTTCTATCCATGGGTGCCTCAAGAAGTGGTATTTCTTTCAGCACCCGTTTCAGAACTTTTGTGTGTTCTGTTTCTGTACCCTGTTTCCATAGTCCATGAGCTCTTAGTCGCAGGGCGGCTGCAGTGGCCTCCTCTTGTATGACTAAGTGTAGAGGTCTCAAATTTAAGAGATACTCCAAAGCGGCTGATGGTGTGGTTTTCATGCATCCAGTGGCTGCTAGGCTTGCCAGGCGTTGCAGACTTTGGAGTTTGGCTTTTATTGTGGTCAGTTGTGTTCTGGGCCACCACACAACTGATCCGTAGGTCAGAGAGGGTCTAATCACTGAAGTGTACAACCACAGTGTAATTTTTGGATTGAGACCCCATTTTCTCCCAATGAGTCTCCGGCATTGCCAAAAAGTTAGACAGGCCCTCCTAATTTTTGTATCTATATGACTCGCCCAGTTCAGTTTATTATCAAGGATGATGCCCAGATACTTCACTTGCGATGATAGGGTGAGTTTGGTATTAAATAATTTTGGGAGTTGTAGTTCTGGTAACTTTCTTTTGTTGGTGAAAAGAATGAGCTCTGTTTTTTTCGGATTTACTGACAATTGATGTTCGCCACACCATTTCTCTACAATCTGAAGAGCCGAGCGCATGGACTTACATAGCACATTTTCAGCGCTTCCGCTAATCAGTATAGTGAGGTCATCCGCATAACCAATAGTAGTGTACCCTCTGTTATTTAGCGTCTTTAGGAGGCTGTCTACTACTGTGTTCCATAATAGTGGTGATAGGACGCCACCCTGGGGGCATCCTTTTACTACCTTTGCCCTTATGGTAGTGTTCATCACTATCTGGACTGCTCTTTTACTGACCAACTCGGTGATCCAGTTCCTCATCACTGGTTCGACCTTGAGTTTGCATAGAGCATGGTTTATGCTGTTGTGCATTGTTTTATCAAATGCCCCCTCTATGTCTATAAAGGCTGCAAGTGTTGAAAGTTTGTTTGTGAGAGCCGATTCTATCTTGTGCACAACCATATGCAATGCTGACTCTGTTGATCTACCCTTTCTGTATGCGTGCTGCTGAGGATGCAGTTGTTTATGTTTTAGTGCCCCATCTCTTAAGTGTCGGTCCACTAATCTTTCTAACGTTTTTAGAAGGAAAGACGTTAGGCTAATAGGTCTAAACGATTTGGCGTGCGTGTAGTCCTCCTTACCGGGTTTTGGTAGGAAAATTACTTTCGCCTCCCTCCATGTTTTCGGGATATATTTAAAGGCTATACAGGCCCTATAAATTGGTAAAAGGTGCTCTGTTACCTGGTTTGGTTGCCATTGTAGTAACGCTGGGAATATACCATCCAGCCCTGCGGATTTGAAAGGTTTGAAACTTTTAAGTGCCCATTTTATTCTATCCGCAGTTACTACCTTATTTGCTACTTCCCATTCTTGGGTTGTTGGTGTGCAGTGGTTTTCTTCTGGCCACTCTGGTTCTCCTGTGATCTGGCATCCAGGAAAGTGAGTCTCCAGAAGTACTGCACTTGTTTCGTTGTCTGTGTTTGTGTAAGTGCCGTCTTCCTTTTTTAGGGAGCCCGGGAGGTTGAGCTCGCCTTTGGCTAGAACTTTCTTTATTCTTCCGGCTTGGTTTGTTGAATTTATGCTATTACAGAAGTTGTGCCAGGATTCCGTTCTGCGGAACCTGATTCGCCTCTTGTAATGCTTTTGTGCAGCTTTGTAGTTGTCCCAGTCCACCATGGATCTGGTGTTTTTTGCCCTGTTATAGAGCGACCTTAGTTTATGGCGTAGTCTCTCGAGTTCTGGCCCCCACCAAGAACCCTTACCTACGTTGTTTGATTTTACCACCGGACATGCCAGTTTGTAACTATCCAATAGTGTTTTTGTTAGGAATTGTACGTTCGTTTCTATGTTGTTTGTACAAAGTGTTGTGTCAGTTAGGTGTGTGTTTCCTAATGTTTTGTTTAATAATGCTGTGTACCTTGTTATATCGGTTTTACGGGGGTTACGATATGGAACAGGGTCTGTTGACTTATATCGCAGTTGGAAACAAACGCGGCGGTGGTCCGCAAAAGATGGCTCGTTTGATACGTGCCATCCCTCGATTTGGCTAGCCACCGCGTTGGTTGCCAGTGTAATATCTATGATAGTTTGGTACCTAGAGCTTACAAAAGTAGGTTCCGTACCCCTGTTCATAATGTTGAGGTTTGTCTGGAATAAATATTCGGCTAAGGACTCACCCCTTTTGTTGGTATTTCTACTTCCCCACAGCGAGTGGTGAGCGTTGCTGTCCGCGGATGCGATCAGCTCCCAGTGATGTTCTTCGCAGTGTTGTACCAGGTCGGCCAGTTCTTTTGGGGGAATATCCCCCTCACCCGGCAGGTACACTGATGCTAGTACTAAGACGGTTTGGTTTTCTGTAGTAAGTCTCACTGCTGTGAGGTCTCTAGAACAGAATTGGTTAAGCAAAGTGGCTGTTGTTGTTTTAGGCATATAAATACATGTTCTTGGGGTTTCAACAGTAGTGTCTACCATTAACTTACCTCCGATGTTACTGAGACCGCAGATTTTATTATTTTTGATCCAGGGCTCCTGGATCATGGCGACGGTCTTGCTGTTCTTCTCCAGCACTCTGCGTAGAGTGGCCGCCGCTATCTGCTTGTGCTGGAGATTGGTCTGGATGAACTTGAGGGGGCTATGGGCTTCGCAGGACGCCATCTTCGTCACTGCTGCAGCACCCCTCACTCGGCAACGGTGAGACTACTTCCACCTCGCTCAAACTCTGTTTGAGGGCGGAAGCTGAGGGCTCCGGAGTCGACGTCTCCTTTGCTTCAGTCTCACTCGTTGAGGTTGTTTTTACGGGTTGTGTTCCTGCCGTTTTCGCTTCGACTGTGGAGAAGAAGCGGATGTACCCACTCCCCGTAATGTGGGCTACCCGGCGGTCTCGGTCCAGGATCGTCTGCTTCTGGTCTTCAGGTATTCCCAGGGTAAGGTGCACTACCTTATCCTCGGAGCCCATAGCGTCCTGTGGTTGGTCGTCCACGGTCATATCGTAGCACTGCCACGAGTCCACCTTGTACCACGGATTCTGGGCACAAAGGACTCGCTGCAGTATGGCAGGGTCGGTAATGCTGGTATGAATTAGAAGCCCAGCCTTGAGCTTCTTCTTCATGTCCGACTGCCTGATGACCGTGAGGGTGGTGTCAGGAATTGGTGACTCGATGTTTTTCACCTCTTTTTCCAGCCACCTGAGCGAATTCGCGTCCTCGTCACCACATCGCTAACGCCCCGTCCAAAAGGAAGGGTCGACCGCGGAAAGACGGTGCGGGCGCGCTCGAGGAAGATGGAGACAGTGCGGTTTGGATAACTTTGCCAGCAACAGCTACCCTCACCGCCTCTGCCTGGGTCTGCGAGAGGTCCCTCTGCGGGACGGTAGTAATCACCACCTTCAGGTGGGATTGAGCCGCGTCTGCGTAGCTCACCGTCCGTTTTGCTTTTGGGTCGGTCTTCGCGCGTTTGGCGTCCCCTCTGGGAGATTGGGTCTCGTCCAGGCGAGCGCGCTTCGATGAAGCTCTCTCGTCCGTCGAAGACCCTTTCCCCTGCTGTTCCTTTTCAGGAATGGGAGCCATCGCAGCGGTCCGTCTACCGCGAGCACCTCTCGGTTTCCTTTTCTTCCCCGATTGGCTGGGAACTGGTGGTGGTGGTGGCGGTGGTGGTCCCGCCCCTGTAGAGGTGGATGGTGTGATTTCGCGCTGCGTTTCCGCTGCTGCGATAATTTTGGGTTTGTTTGGCTGAAGTGCTTTCCTTCTCGCGCGCCTGTTATGGCGAACGCGTTCTGGTCTGCTCTTCTGCCCTTGGGTTTGGGTGTCAGCCTTCGCGTCGGTGGACTCCCTTTTGCAGGGACGCTTATGCGTGACTACAGTCCACGGCGACTTGACGGAGGGTTGAGTTGCTGGGATTGCCTTCATGAGGCCTGATAAATCCAGGCTGGAGCCTGGTTGAGAGCACAAGTTGCCCCCCCCAGAATACGAGGGGCAGACCGAGCTGGGCTCGGTGAGGGATTCTCCGCTGGCTGAGCCAGTGGTACCCTCCTGGGGTAAAATCTTTTTTCTTTGTGCCGACATTAGGGTTTTTGAGCTGGGTTTTAAAAATCTCACACACAACCTGCCCTTGGTATGTGTGGCGCAACTTTTTGGGGGTATTTGGTGCCCCAGGGCCTTGCGGGCCGGAGTTGTGGATATAGGCCGCCACGGTTCGGCCGTATGTGTAGGCTTGTATAGTGTGTCTGAGTGTAGTTGAGTGTGGTGGTGTACTTACTAAGTGAGGCGTGATTGTGATCTGTATGTGTGTGTGTGGTTGCGTGCCTAATGAGTGTATGTATGTGGTGTATATGTGGTGTGCTTGTGTAGTGTGTGTGGTATTTTAGCCAATAGCTAGTGATGTACCCGTAGGTACATTACTAACCATTGTTACCGGGGTACACCGTCCTAGTGCATTGCGTTCCTAGGTGATCGAGATCCACCAGGACCGCATTGCAACCAGGCACGCTTGGAGGTACACCACTAAAGTACCCCTTCGACTTACGAATGCGCTGAAATAAGATTTAAGAGTAGGTACAAATTACAAAAAGGTAAAAATAAGTCGTGGGTTCGTTTCAAATTTGTTTGATATTGACGTTACTATGTATAAAAGTGTATGTATAAATAATTATAAAAGTATTATGGCTATGTAAAGTACAAGTTTCGGTTAGTTTGGGGCTAGTTAGTGGTGTGTGAGGAATGTCCACCAGCATTTGTTAATTTCTAATGGAATAATAAGAGGTTCTGAAACCTCTATTACTCCCTCCAAGTTCTCTCATTATATCAATATTTAGTTATCATTGTAAATTATAATATTTACAATAAACATTTCTAATCCCTGCACCGCAAATATACTAAATCTTATGAATACAATGATTTATCTAGTCACTTCAGGTAAATATGTATATGCTACTGTTCTATGTTTTGTTGTTTGAGTTTACTATCTTATTAGCTGACACTTTTACTACTTTCTTGGTTTGTCAGTACATATTGACTTACTACAATTGTCAACGTATAATTTTTACTGAAAGTAGGCACGTATTTTGATCTTCCCATCACTTCTTATTCTTCTGCTTATCTTTCCAGTTCATCTGGGGTCTGGCCTCATCGTTGTGCGATGACGCTCCGTCTTGGGTTGTCGTTACTAGTTGGGTCATGCTTCTCACATCTCACATTCTTTTCTACATTTCCCCGCCACGTAGCTAGGGGTTTTCCTTTGCTTTTGGGCATATTCGGGATGTTGAAAGCCTTCTTTACTACATAACTTTCGTCTTGCCCCATTATGTGACCAAACCATCGGACTCTATATTCTTTAAGTTTCTTAGTGATTGGCGCTACCTTTAATGGCCTTCTGACAAATAATACCTAAGAAGTGTTATTTTTACACTTCTTATTATCATTAGTGGGCACGTCACTTCTTATTATCATGAAAAAAAAAACGTAATTCGGTAAGATTGTGACATGTCGAAAAATTCTGATCTACAATTATGGATACGCCGTTAGCTCATTTTAAAATCGTAAACAGCATAGTTGGTAAAGCGGCATGACACTAACCTAATTCGATAAATAAGATCGCCTTCATTAATATTATCGAAGCACTCATTGCTCTGATTAGGTTCATGTATGTGACATCGGTCAAAGCTTATCTTAATCCTTCGGCTACATTAAAATAAAAATAAAATAAGTTTATTTTAATAAAATAGATCTGAACTATACAATATTTTCTTACTTCTATAAACATTAGCGGGCTACGGCGAATATTCCTGTTAACGCGATCAATGTGGCCGGGTACATCGTGTCATCGCGTAGTATTCGGGCGAAGACGATGTAGTAAATGTCTTCGCCCGCCTTTATGTAGACAAGAACATCGCCTATACCCGAACACGAAGTTTTTATCGCGCCAACACGATACGAATCTTCGCCCGCTAATGTAGCCGAAGGATAACAACGACTTTTAGTCAAGACAGGTCGTGTTTATTAACTTGGTTTGGTCAGAGATTCTATCATCTATTATAAATGAAAATGAATTGCTAAATGTGTTGTTAATTTATTTTGTTTGTTAATTTTGTGCTTTAAGTATTATTGTAGTTGCATTTGGTTTTTTTGACGTGATAACGTCTTATAATTCGATGAAGCCGGCTGCACGCCCGCAAAACATGACGTCATGTAGCGTTACCTTGGAAGGTAACGACCGTCGGTCGTTACCTTGTTACAGTTGTATTAATTATTTCGACCAGTAGTTCAAGCGAGGATGTAGCTCAGTGGTAGAGCGTTCGCTTTGCATGTGAAATGCCCCGGGTTCGATCCCCGGCATCTAAAAGCTTTTTTGCATTGTTTTGGTTGAAAATGACTAAATTCTACTGATTACTTTTTACATACAAATCTATTAAACAAATTAAATTAAAATTTTCTTTTTGCATTGTTTTTTGCATTGTTTTGATTGAAAATGACTAAATTCTACTGATTACTTTTTGTAAAGCCAAACAATTTTAAATACAGGACAATTTGACAACGACTATCAATAAAAGCGGAATAAAAGACGGCTCCGATGTCTAAAACACGGCGGCCTTTTATAATGATCGCGTTGTCTAACAAATATCTGAAAAAAAAACAACAGTTAATTATCTTAGTATGTATGTAACAATTTGTTTTAAACATCAATTGAAGATATGAGTGATTTAAAAAATATTGTTTTAGCGCCATCTATACTGTATCGGTCGTAACAACATTGTATGAAACTTCCATCGCATGTTGCGTTGATTGCCGGCCAATAGGAGCTATTTTTGACACACAGGAAAGTGTCTATTACCTAGGAAATATACGTATATTATATTTTAAATGCATTGAAATGGAAGACAGTTTAAAAATTTATATGAAATTATATGATTAGAATTTGTACAGACAACATTTTATTTTCAAATATGATAATGCCATCTAGCGGCAGTAGTTTATCAGCTACTTGCCGCTGGATGACATCATATTATAGAGTCCGCGCCACCACTCATGACCGTTGGCGAAAGGAGCCACTGTCGTATTCTACAATGACAGATGAAACCTATGATATTATAATGGTTTAGTTCAATAATTTCGCCATAGGACTTCAGTGATGGCGCGGAGCTTACTTCCGTTGTTCTAATGCGATAGATGGCAGATGCAGATTATGAATTGTATTACCAGATTTTTTTTATTCGGTTGAAATGATAGATCATGAAAATAATAAAACAAAAACATTATGATTTCACTGAATATGAAATCAAGTGCAGTGAAAAGTGAAAAGTGAAGCAACGATAATTACAGCGATAAAGGTAATGATTCTGTCGCTATTAATTATATATTCAGTGATATATTGTCGAATATTCGTGCTTTCATCATTAAAATGAATAGCATCGGTCCGCTAGTGCAGCGATTGTAGGTTATGCTATAATTGACAAAATTAAAACAATAAGTTAACAGAACTATTTCACGATGAGTAAAAAATCGATGGCTTTACTATTCAATCGAAATAATTATCGAGCGTAACTATGATTTAATAGTAGATTATTCACCAAGGGAGTAAAGCACTGCCTTGTGTAATGGGCCTGGTAATGCCTGAGGTGAATACTCTACTTTTCAGATCGTGTGCGAGACAATTCACTTTTCTTGTTGTTTTCTATTGATCAAAATCGTCATAAGCTTTTAAGTATTTATCATTAGATATTTCCGGAAGTAGATTATTAATAATCCATAAAGCGGCTAATTTGATGAACTCCGGCATAGAATAGATAATATAGATAGAACGGACACTCCCCACCCCCCGCCAATTTCAAGCTTCCTCCCCCTCAAGTACGCAAGAAGAACTCAACGAAGGGTTGTATCGGACGATATTTTAAGTGGGGATGTAGCTCAGTGGTAGAGCGTTCGCTTTGCATGTGAAATACCCCGGGTTCGATCCCCGGCATCTAAAAGCTTTTTTGCATTGTTTTGATTGAAAATGACTAAATTCTACTGATTACTTTTTACATACAAATCTAATTAAACAAATGAAATTAAAATTTTCTTTTGAAAAATGCTACCATTCCATCAGTATTTTCTTAAGACGTTGTCACGTTCTATCGTCAGTAAACCGACTTTACAGGCAAACATTTTTTTTTTAATTAAAGAGTGACAAGACGAGCAGGACATGTGACGTCACGTCTACATAAATGACGTCACTGGAAACTTCTTAGCACTATATCTTTGTCATTTTTTCCTTTGTGAAACAAAGTTTCCTTTGTAAAACAAAAGAAAAAATACGTGTAGTACCTACAATACTTTTTAATAAACTACCTGACGGACTAATTCGTTTTTTAAAGTCACCATGCCTGTTGGCCTCAGATGCCCCGGGGGCTTCATCGGCAGTCGCTGTTCTTCCGACTAGCCCAGCCGTTACTTATTAAAACAGACATTTGAATTTGTTTATTAGTCTAGTCAACAAGTTCAAAAACGTGCTAAATAGAAATATAGCTCTTAGACACATAAATATGTGATACCTCATTCGATTCGGAATGACGTCTAGAAAACATGTTTTTAATTAGCACATAAAAAACTGCTATAGTTATTAACAAAATAAGATTACAAAAAGAAGGTATTTAGTTATTCCTTAATAATTTCTTAACTAATGATACTTAAGAAATTTTTAAAGAAGATCCTGAAAGAGGAGGGCATTTCCGATATAAAGTTTTAACTTCTAGAACTCTATCTTTATTATTTACTAGCAGCGCCCCGCGGTGTTATCCGCGAAGTCCCCATTCCCGTTGTTCCCGTTGTTTTTTCGGGATAAAAAGTAGCCTATGTGTTCTTCCAGATTATAATCTATCTGTGTTCCAAATTTCAGCCCGATCCGTTCATACGTTAGGACGTGATTGAGCAACAAACATCCAAATATCCAAACATCCATACATTGACATTTATAATATTAGTAGGATTAGTAGGATACACTTGTTTAACGCTGAAAGTAGAGGTCCGCGAGTTCGCTACGGAATAGACGCGGCGTCTAAAAAACCGGCATATCATCTAAAATATTGATTTTACAGTATTAAATAACAATTTAAAAATTTGAAAAAAATGTAGTGTAATCTAGATACTTAAACATAAAGGGTGTCTCAGTAAGAGTGCACTTTTTCATTTTAAAATAAAAACAAGTATTTTATGACAGTTGACAGATGAGTTGTGATATTTTGATTGTATTGTAAAGAAGACATGTTCCGAATAAGTATGGAATAAAAACTCCGGCAAATGACCCCCACGGCTCCGATGACAGGCCATTACTATTTTCATTAAATTTTCCATGACTTTTGCACAGAGATGTGGCTGTATCTCACCGATGACGCGTTGGATTTCCGATTTGAGCTCTTTTTTGAGTTTCTATCATTAGTTAAGAAATGATTAAGGATTAACTAAATATCTTCTTTCTGTAATCTTATTTTGTTAATAACTATCGCTATATTTTATGTGCTAAAAAAACTCTTTAAAATCGTTTTTTCTAGACGTCATTCCAAATCGAATGAGGTATCGCACATGTTTCTAGGAGCTTTATTTCTATTTAGCACGTTTTTGAACTTGTCGACTAGACTATATTAATGTAGTGCAATTTTTAATAGTGTAGTGTTGTAGATGTGATGCATGTTCGCAGGTTAGTTGCGGGGCTCGCCGTCTCGCTAACCTTCAGTGTCGTCGAGCTAATTGTTTTCATGACCGGCATTACAATGTTCCATCACAGCTTGTCTATCATCTGTATCCTTTACCAATTCTAACCCCTTGTCCTTTCCACCTTATTTTTAAGACTTCAAAACAAGGGGACGTCCATTAATTATTTGAGGTTATTCTAAATATTATTTTGCCATGGTGAGGTTTCCTGAGTTTTGGGTCAACGGAGGGCCCTACTTACATCCTCCAAAACCACGTGAGATTTTTCAGAATGCGTGTCTCGCAAATGTGTCTTTTTAATTAATCCCGTGTAATTAAAAATAAAGTAGCCAAGTGCGAGTTGGACTCGCCCATGAAGGGTTTCGTTGCACCAAGTAACATAATATACATAGTACCTACACATAGTTCTTGTAGTTCGTTGTAACTTTGATCGAAGTTTTAATAATAGTGTATTAGTGTATTTATGACGTATTAAAAAAAAACTACTCATCAGATCGAGGTCAAACCAATTTTCGTTGGTAGTTTACATGGTAATGTACATCATATATTTTTTATTCAGTGTCGACAAAAATGATATTAGAAACCTCAACATCATTTTTAAAGACCTATCGATAGACACCCCACTAGTGTAGGATTGATGAAAAAAAATTTTTTGAGTTTCAGTTCTAAGTAGGTATGGGGGGCAACCCTAATTTTTTTTTTTATATCTATGTAAAAATCTTAATGCGGTTCACAGAATACATCTGCTCACCAAGTTTCAACAGTGTAGTTCTCACAGTTTCGGCAAAAAGTGGCTGTGACATACGGACGGACAGACAGACATGACGAACCTATAAGGGTTCCGTTTTTACGTTTTACGGAACCCTAAAAATCTCGTTATGTATTATGAGAATGATTTTGGTCATATTTTAGTAAATCTTTTAATTAATTATTTACTAGTTTCTCGCAATTTTACTGTGTTTTATTACGTAAATTGTTCCGAGACTCGGAAAATAGCACTTCCTTTTCACCAGAGTAAGATTAGGTAAATTAAATTCAACTAGCCCCCTTTTTTAAATTCTATCCCTCCTGCCCTTGAAAACCCCACGTAACGAGTAAATGTATTTAATTAAAGTAGTTTTTCAATAAAAAACATTTTATTACGGTCGTGTTTAATATGTATCGCAGAGGAGTTTATCATCTGACCTTTTTGACACCATTAGCAACTTTATCTATGAATATTACCATTGTATAAAAATAACGATATACTTAACAAAGTTTTTTTATAGGTATCCACACTAAATGGCGATTAATGATTGTACCACTGATATCTTAAGCTCCGGGGACAACTAAAATACAGTAAAATATAGGCTTTATGTCATGCCCGATAAGATATAGATGACATTGGTAACATAAATTAGCAGACGGCTGTCAGCGAGCGGTCTGCTAATTTGTGTTGCCAAGGTAAACTATATCTTAAGGGCATGGCATAAGACCCATATTTGAGAGTATTTTATTTGTTGGCTGGTAGCGGAGTCGTATCAGTGATCGCAGATATCTAGGCTGTAGAATGCGTTGCCTGACCACGTGACCTCCTGTGCCCATTAATGAGAAATTACAGGGCTGAGAGATATAACAACTTAGATCTCTGGGTGACGAGCGCAGTGCAGTGCTAGGTAATGATTTGGACTCTTCATGTTACAATAGCTGCGTGCCATTGTGCTGTTATGTGGCAGGCATGTTGCTTACCATCAGGCACATTAGTACAGTCGAGGTAGACATAAAACTAGCCTGAAATAGAAAAAATTCCGGGGAGCGATTTTTTTTTATGAAACGTCGGGGAGGGTTGGAAGTATAAATTTCGATTTCCCGGTAGAGGGTTCGCCACCATCTTGTTTTAAAGTTTTTGTGAAATAACTCGTTCATTTTCAACTTTAGAGCAAAAATGATGGTCACCAAAGTTAGAAATTTAATTTCTCACAAGTTTGCTTCATATAGTTTTTACGCTAGGATCAATATTTGCAGAGTTATACTATCAAGTTTATCAAAAAAATCGTAATGGGTGTAATTTTATTTTCTTCAACTTTGGTTGTGGAATTTCGATGTCTGCCCCGACCGTGCCACATGTCCTGCTCCATAACACGGGACCGATTTGAATGTTTTTTTTGTGTGTGTATTCGAAGATGGTTTAAATTCACAAATAAGCCCGGCAGATGGCGCTGCAGACAGTGTCTAGGTTATGTCCGAGCGAAGCCGGAACGGGCCGCTAGTATTAGTATAGATTTATTGTCAACTTTGTTTGTGGTGACAATAAAGTGCTTTGTATTGTATTGTAATCTTAAGAAAAAAAGTAAAATACTATTTTCTCCTTGACTTGTGTCCAGCGGTGTTCTGCCACGGCGCGGCCTCAGTGGCGCTTGCGCAGTCGGCGCTGACGGGCTGGCTCTGTGACTGGTACTGGTGGATATTCGCCTTCTGTGACGCTGTGCCGTTTCTGAACAATGTGTTTGTGACTGTTGTGGCTTTAGTTTGTCGTTGATTCATAAGTGATACGTTGAATAAGTGTGTTGTCAAGTCTGCTACCTTACACGTGTCATGTTTATAAGTTAAACAATAATGGCGGAATAATCATAGTTAACCTTTTTGTCATAGGTTTATAGTGTTTTTTAAATGCACTGCACCTTTATTAATAAAAAATACAATATTAAGTAAACAGCAAAGCAAATAAAGCCAAATATGCCGAAATATAAACCTTATTTATAATTGGGATCATGACGGGCAAAATCATACTTAGGTACCTAGCATTCTAATTTAGTACGTCAGGAAGATTTTGGAAAATACGGGATACTTACGTAATCTTTGATTTATCATAATTATGATTAAAAATCGACAAAGATATAGAGCATCAAATTTTTGGAGTTTTTTTTAAATAAAGAGTGACGAGACGAGCATTACATGTGCCTGATGGTAAGCAACATGCCTGCCACACAACATCACAGTGACACACAGCTATTGGAACATGAAGAGTACAAATCATTGCCTAGCCATACATTACCTAGCACTGCACTGCGCTCGTCACCCAGAGATCTAAGTTGTAATTTCTCTGGAAACATTCCCTTCAAACCGGACCCCAAATCCCAAATCTAGTGGGAGGTCGTGACGTCACTTCTTCGTAAAAATCGTGCAAAGTGACGTCTGTCGTAACTTCTAAGCACTGTATCTTTGTAATTTTTTATTTGTGAAACAAAAAAAAATTAATTAACATTATTTTTTTTTATCTAAGAAACCTGTTTTATTCATCACGCATATTCCCGAACTGCTCCCGGCGTAAAGGTATGACGCTCGCCGCGTTTCCATGTTGAATGGCAATGACCAACCTTTGCTCCAGAAACGGCTCGGGAGCGGGGTCCGTATTTTCCTTTAATGACCTAATTATTTGTTATGGTTATTAGGTACATCAAAACATCACGATTTTGAAATTTTATGCGTAATTTGAAGGGCACGGGTAAAACCGGCAAAAACACATTTGTTTTTTGTAGTTAAAAAAAAAAAAAATAGCCTGTTTTGATGTTTGAGAAATAGCCTAGTATGTAACTTAGAACGAGACTAAAGGAAACAATAAAATAATATGTAATAACATAAAATTAATTAGACAAATTGCCAGAGATTATGATCTATATGCTTCCCAAACTTGTTTTAACTGTGACGCCCTTCGGAAGTTGTCATATTTTTGCGACGCCCTGGCCTCCTTCCCATAAATATATTTCCCTATTATATCCTCTTTGATTACAACTATAATATAATATACTCTTTGACTAAAACTGTCGAAAAAAAAATGTTTGATCGGTAACGTCAAATGTTTGACTGGAAATTATGTAGAACAGTTTATATGAGAAAATGAAATTTATTGTTTTTACAATCTTATCCGCAACTTTTCAATATTTTTTCATCGTTTAAACCTTCTCTTAGCTACGATAAACATTTCAAAACCAAAATCATCCAAATCGGACCAGCCGTTGTCGAGTTTTAGGAGACCCACGAACATCAATTCATTTTTAGGGTTCCGTAAAACGTAAAAACGGAACCCTTATAGATTCGTCATGTCTGTCTGTCTGTCTGTCTGTCTGTCTGTCTGTCTGTCTGTCTGTCCGTCCGTATGTCACAGCTATTTTTTGCCGAAACTATGAGAACTACACTGTTGAAACTTGGTAAGTAGATGTATTCTGTGAACCGCATTAGGATTTTTACAAAAAAAAATAAAAAAAATAAAAATTTGGGTTGCCCCCCATACTGCGAACTGAAACTCCAAATTTTTTTTTTCATCTTACCTACACGTGTGGGATGTCTATCGATAGGTCTTCAAAAATGATGTTGAGGTTTCTAAAATCATTTTCGTCTACACTGAATAACTTGCGCAAGAGACACTTCCAAAGTGGTAAAATGTGTGTCCCCCCCCCTCTAACTTCTAAAGTAAGAGAATGAAAAATCTAAAAAAAATATATGATGTACGTTACCATGTAAACTACCAACGAAAATTAGTTTGAACTCGATCTGATGAGTAGTTTTTTTTAGTACATCATAAATACACTATTATTGAAACTTCGACCAAAGTTACAACGAACTATGTGTACTATGTATATTATGTTACTTGCTGCAACGGAACCCTTCATGGGCGAGTCCAACTCGCACTTGGCCACTTTATTATAAATATAGATATAGATTATGTGCATTAAACAATTTCTCAGTTCATTGTGGAGGTATTAATAGTGACATTGCATGTTATTCTCGTGCCCTTCAATTGTGTTGAACGACGCCTTGTTTGTTAGTTATTTGCCGGGTAAAGGTTGAATAAATTACGTTCTGTTTCTGAAGTGAAAACTTCTTTTGTCGCAATAACATAGTTTTCTGTAGGCTGTAAGGGAGGCTGAACAGAGCGACAAACCAGTGCAGCGTGTGTAACCGAGCGAGAAAGATATAGTCAGCTGCTCTTCACTGCTTTATCGCTCTGTTTACTATTTTTAATTGTAGGTATAGAATTAAAAAAAAACGACAGTTTCGGGCTTGTTTTTTATTTGTCCTACTAATACGATGCATAATAATACCTACGTAATACATAAGTACCTAATTTAAATTAGGATTGCCAATTAAGTTTTCACTTCTGCCGTGCGGTCTCGGTTCACGGTCACACTCGCTTAAGCATTTTTTAAATGTATATTAATACGAAAAACATTAATAAATAAGGCTAGTGCAAAAAATCTTTTTTTTTCTGTAATGTTGTATCGTACCATAGATTTCTCGAGACTGCGTAGATCGTGTGATACAAAGAACTTTTTCACCTCGAAACGAAAGAGACAGCAATTAAAAGAGGAGCAAAACCAACTTCTGAGTCACGCCTGAGCTCTAGATTAATAAATATTCTCTAGATTAATAGATAGATTTTTGTAATTTAAAGTGATAGAACGAGGAAAATGTGACTGATGGTATAGCAACACGCCTGCACAAAACCGCACAGTGCCACCTCGCAGCCATCTAAAGATGAAGATACCGAATCACTGTTCAACACTGAACACAGTAATGCTTGCACATTACAGCTTGGCGACAGAGTAGTTGTTAGGTAAAGGTGTTATACTTCCCCTGGCGAACTCTAAAATGGTTGTGCGGGCATGATTGCAAACCGGGCACAGAAAAAGCTAGTTCGTAGTTACTGTCCTGAGGTTCGTAGACGTCCTCGGAGAAAAACAGGCAAAGAGAAGAATTATTATTAACTTTGTACAGTGTACTTACATATTATTCAAGTACCCAATATAGATTTCTTCATAGGTAGCCTTTCATTTTCCTACTGCGAATGAAAGTAGTATTTCCAGTTGTCTAGTCTCCTATAAATTTACCTAGATAGGGCTACGCAAAAAAGGTGTAGAAAAAAAAATATACTCCAAAAATTCTTTACAAAAAAAAAGCGGCCAAGTGCAAGTCGGACTCGCCCATGAAAGGTTTCCTAGCAGCAAGTAACATAATACATAAGTTCTTGTAGTTCGTTGTAACTTAAATCGATGTTTTAGTAATAGTGTAATTTATGACGTACTAAAAAAATTACTAACTAGATAGATCGAGTTTAAACCAATTTTCGGTGGAAGTTTGCATGGTAATGTACATATTTTTTTATAGTTTTATCATTATCTTATTTTAGAAGCTAACTACAAACAGACACACAGAGATACAGACCTGTCTGTTTGTCTGACATACAGACAGACATCGACGTTAAACTAATAAAACCCCTTCTTTTGGTCGGGGGTTAAAAAGCGCAGTAACTGTGCCATAAAGTGGTCAAGTAGGAGTTAAAATATTGCAAAAAATTGCGAAGTTCGAAAAAAATGATAAACTTTGAAAGACTTATTCTCGGAAACTATTGGGGGTACAGAGACAATTCTAGTACAATATTGTAGTCTACTTTAACGTCATGAGACAGTTTTTTCAAAAACTAATTATCTTTTTAATAGATTAATCTTAAGTTTATATTCACACTTCGCACTTCGCATACACAAATATTTATCAGTAATATTTACATACCAAACATAACATGCCTTAGAATTTTTTTTAATTATATTTTATGTAGTGGTAGGACTCTTAGCAGAGTCCGCCTGGGGAAGTACCACACCTTTGCCAAATATTCTACCGCCAAGCAGTAATGTGCAAACATTACTGTGTTCCGGTTTGAAGGGCAATGATTCCAGAGAAATTACAGGGCTTAGGAGACATAATATCTTAGATCTCTGGGTGACGAGCGCAGTGCAGTGCTAGGTAATGATTTGGACTATCATGTTCCAATAGCTGCGTGTTACTGTGCTGTTATGTGGCAGGCATGTTGCTTACCATCAGGCACATGACCTGCTCGTCTCGTCACTCTATACTATAAAAAAAAAAAAATTGGAATAAATCGATAGGCTTGGCGAATTATCTAGAGTTATTGTATGTTTTGTGGAAATTCATGTGTGCGTTTTGCATTATAAATGCAAATGCACATGCGTTGTTGTTATAATTTATGTTGGTTAGTAACAGATTGTGTAGTGTCGTGAAATAGGCGTGAAAATGATTTGGAGGACGATTCTCAATTTCTTTGTAAGTAATATTTTTTTCTGCGCTACGCTTGCTTATCTTTCCTATGGCTAGGTATTACAATTTAATGGATGCTAACATAATTCTAAGTAATGGATTTCTATTCAACGTTAATTTTTACTATGATGTGAAAATACTTTTTGTAAGAGATTTATTTACTAAGAAATTTTTGTTTTTGTTTGTAGTGAATGAACTGCACTCTTTTTGTGTTAAGCCAAAGGTTGTCAATTAATTACGTGACGATTTTGAGCAACTTTACGACCCAGCATGGTGGTACGTGGTGTGATTCTAGGCTACACTCCCAATCCAAAATCAAGTGTATTTTTTTTTTGTACAAAGTGTCTAAAAACATTAGAATAGCCGGCAGGGGGGAATTTGTTGCCTAGCAATGGCGAGTTAAGGTCACGCACCGCTTTTCGATTTAGAAATTCCGTTTTCATACTCCTGTTCTTCCTCACTCCCTGCAGGGAGAGATCAGGAGCCGGCACCGAGGCGAACCCCTCTGCCGGGTTGGGGCTCCTAAAAAAGTCATATAGATATTACTTGACACAATTAATTAATTAATGAAAAATTATTTGTATTGTAATGGTACAACTACCTAAAACTAACTTATTCGTAACTAAAATTATATGTAGGTATGTATTCGTGACTCACCCATTCCGTTCTCGGTAAGTAACTAAATCATACTTAAAAATACTTTGTTATGCTGGGGCCACACTAACGAGAAATGCCATTAATTATCGCGATAATGGACGTTAACCGTAGGTGTAAAATACATGTCCATAAGGTATATTTTACACCAACGGTTAACGTCCATTATCGCGATAATTAATGGCATTTCTCGTTAGTGTGGCCCCAGCATTAGAGAAGTCGGCCAGATTTTTTTGTTTTCACACATAAATACAATGTACCATGAAACATACTTGATGAATACGCGAGATAGTAAAATTGTTATAGGCGAGAACCGGGAAACGGTGGGTTGAGGGGCAGGGTGACCGATACGTACAGTATGGGTCTTTAAATCTAGAGTAGGTAACCAGGACGTCTACTACTTTTTTTCTACGAAAAACATAATATCGATATAAACGCGCGACTTTCCTACTCCGGTTCTACTTAGAATTATTTATTTTTTATTATTTTCCAGTTATTTATTGATCCTCTTAATTTATACGTTTTTTACAATATACAATATAAATAAACATTGTAAAAAACTTAAACTAGGGTGCCGCCAGCAGCGGGACAGGGCCCAAGCTACCGGTGGTTAGGGCTGCAGAGTGAGGAACCTCCTGACGATCCGTGCTGTGTCAAGGATGACCGCCTTCTGCGTCTGACCCTTGATCCAACCGTCTAGCGAAAGTCTCTTGAGATGTTGGTCGAGACTTTTCGCTATAAGGCCGTTTGCCGAAACGACTATTGGGACAATGATCGTGGAATCAACACTCCACATAGCGGTAACCTCGTGAGCCAAGTCAAAGTACTTGCCTTGTCCTCCGCAGCTTTCACGAGGTTCTCGAGTTCTCGTCAGGTATTTTATACGATATGCGGGCAAATGCAAGCCTATGTTATCAAAAAACGCATGGACTGATGACATGAGACTAGCGCTGTCGTAGTGTCGTAACGTGGATCGAAGGTATATTTGACTAAATATGCCTAAATGCCGACTACGAATTGTCGAAAATTGGTAAGTGCCCTTAGCGGTGAGATTATAGCGCTTTGTTTAATATAATAGATGACATAAATTAGGGATTAGATAGTGTCGTGTAAGAAATCTCCAACAGTAATTATTATTTGTTTATTACAGACGACCAACGAGCTTCAACACCTAACGCAGACTAATGAGTTTAAGGGGGGATGGTCGTTCTACCTCGTGCTAGCCGGCATCGTCACGACTCTCGGATCCTCACTGCCCGTCGGTTACAACATTGGAGTTGTTAATACCCCTGCTGAGGTGAGCTGAGAGCTGAGACTTTATTGGGTTATTTGTTTAATCAGCACAGAAAACAATGTAATAATACTATAAGCATTCCACTAAATATTCCCAATCCTGGAACTCGTGGCCTTCTCTCGCAAGGACCACCATTAGTGCGGGTGGGCGGATAACGCATGACCTTTTTTTCTATCGGACTGCTCGTAGCTGGAAAAAGCGACATCGTTTCATGGTTGACGTTCCAAAGACTAACGAAGAGATTTGACTCTACATTTGTGATTGGAACGTCTGTGTAACGCGTTGCTTGAGTGGGGTTTTCCCGAAGGTTACAGTCTTGGTGTCTTCAAATCGAGAGTGAATCAGTATTTCTAGGGAAAAAGGATACAATCGAAAATCCCGACAACCCAAAAAAGCAAAGGGCATTATTTCCAGTGAAATTACAGGGCAAAAATATAAATCATGTTATGTCTGTGGGTAGTGAGCGCAGTGCAGTGCTATGTAGTACGAGGGTCAAACTGAAAGTTCTTAGAAAATCAAAAACTGATTACATTAGCCAGTTATTAGTTTTATTATCTTATATATCTTTTCAAAATATTGTCCATTCACGTCAATACACCGCTGCATGCGATGGAACCACTGGGAAAAGCACTTTGCCCACTCGTCCTTAGGGGTCTCTTCAATGGCATCGCGATACGCAGCCACCGCTTCTTCAGCATTCATAAACCGCTTTCCTTTAAGTTTTTCTTTAATTTTTGAAAATAAATAAAAATCACAAGGCGCGAGGTCGGGGCTATACGGCGGGTGGCCCAGTAATTCAACGTTTGATGTCGCCAAATAGTCGATCGTTCGCTTGGCGGTGTGCGATGAGGCGTTGTCGTGGTGAAGGAGGATCCTACTGCGAGGTCGTTTCTCTCGAACTTTTTCCAAGACAAGTGGCAAACAATTGGTAGTGTACCATTCTGCAGAAACTGTTTTTTGATCCTCTAACACAATTGTTGCGAAATGACCTATCCTTCCAAAGAACGAGGCCACCATTTTTTTCCCCGCACTTCGATCTCTCTTCACTTTAGTTGGCAACTCCTCGAAAGGAAACACCCACTGAGCAGATTGTCTTTTGGTTTCAGGATCATAACAGTAAATCCAGCTTTCGTCACCTGTTAGTATGTCGAACACAGCATTTGAGTCACCTCCGTTAAATCTTTCAATCATTTTACGGCACCAATCCACACGATGGAGTTTTTGAGCCTCAGTCAAATTATGAGGTATCCACCGGGCGGAAAGCTTCCTGACCGCTAAATGTTCGTGTAGGATTTTGTGCACTTGACTCATACCGATGCCTAAGCTTGTCCGAATCTGCTGATAGGTCAGTCTCTATCATACGCCGCACAACACAGATGTTATCTTCAGTCGTCGCCGTAGAAGGCCGTCCCTCACGTAAATCATCAGTGAGATTAGTGCGACCACGTTTAAACTCATTAAACCAGTTGTAAACAGTCGCACGAGATGGGGCTTCATCGTGAAAGACCAATCGTAGTCTATCATAACTTTCTTGTTGACTTAAATGACATCGAAAGTCATAAAAAATCATTGCACGAAAATTTTCTCGTGTTAAATTCATGTTGACGTGACACAGACAATTTTCAATTTGCCGCCAAATCGTAAAACAAATGACAAATGAATGAAGTATATACTCAGTAATATTGGCAAAGAGTTCTATTTTCAAATTATAGAATTATTTTTTTACTATATTGTTTATAAGTGGCCAGTTCTAAGAACTTTCAGTTTGACCCTCGTATTTGGACTCTTCTAATAGCTGCGTGACACTGTGCTGTTATGGGCATGCGTTTTAGTTATCATTAGGTGCATGCTTTGCTCGTCCTATCATTATTCTATAAAATGTTATGTTGGTTTGGGTACGCATATAAAACTCCAAAAGTTTTGCATCGATTTATCTAAATTAGTCCGCTTTTAAGATTGTTTTACATCTATTTCTTGCGTCAGTAATATACCAGCGATCGCAAGATTTTTTTTAAAATGTACTTTCTTTTGTTCCTCATTTCTCATCAAAGCAAACGTAATCAGCCTCAGTGCATCGTGGCAGGGTTACCTAAGATGATTTTTGATCATTCACGAAAAGAGAGGCTATTAGGGTTCGTCTGCAATAGGATTCTTTGTTTATAGGTGATAAAAAGCTGGTGCAACTCGAGTGTATCGTCGCGCTACGACGTGGTGCTAAGCGCAGCATGGCTCGACGTTCTGTGGTCTTCCGTCGTGTCCATCTTCATCGTGGGAGGATGCATAGGATCCCTATTTGGTGCTGTTCTCGCCAACAGTTTAGGAAGGTATGAAGTCTGCAAAAAAAATGACCATAGATATTATGATGATTTTATAATTCCCATGACCCGAAGATGCCTCGCCAATTGACGGGATTTGCGAGGCATGTTCGGGTCACATGTCGTTTCACAAGACTTGTCGCCATTTCATCCAACCCCCGCCTATAGCTGATAAGATCTTATAATAACTACAACTCATCTAGTAACTTAATTTACGCCAAGTATTCACTTATTGAAATTGGCTTGGAATATATTATCATCGTAATTAGTAACTGGTGCATCTTTGACGGACACGAAGAACTGGGAGCGGCGAAAAACAAGGCCGATGATGTGGTGCATCCATAGCAACGATCCTTAGCATTCAGTCTAATTCCCTAAGCCGATGGCATCGGCGAGTTTATCGCCTAACGAAATTGCCAATGGCTTTACAGAAAGAGAGGGAAAGAGTGAGAGCTTCAGTTAGGCGGTAGAGGCCCTGGTAATGCCTCTGTAAATAAATATATTTTACTATTCACGGCGCACCCGGTGTTATCAGCTTTATTCCCATTCCCGTTACTTTTCTGTGAAAAAAAGCCTATATTCTATTCCAGACCATGGACTTTCTGTGTTCCAAAATTCCGTTTAGCCGTTGCGACGTGATTCAGCAACGAACATCCAGTAATTGATTGTCATTTGTTGCAGAAAAATGGCGACCATATTGACCAGTTGTCTTTCAGTCGTCGGCGGCGTATTGTTTATGCTGTGTCGTGAAGCTAACTCCGTTGAGATGCTTATTTTGGGGCGTCTTCTAGTCGGCCTGTCTGCAGGTAATGACATATTAAAATACCTTGTACTGTCAACTTACCAATAACTAGCGCGAAAAAATAATTTCGTGAAATTTTTGTGAATTCTTTGAACTACTCGGGGTTCTTTATCTTAGGTTTTTTAATGAGATAAGTATAGGCCTTGGTTTTTTAGTTTAATTTTGTTGACATATGAGTAGGCGAAGTGCCAACTTTGCCGTTTGATATTAGCGTAAGGCATATTAACCGCCGCTTAATGCGTGCATGCGTGTGTTCATGCGTACGTTTTGTGTATGTGTCTATTATCTGGTAGTTGGCATAAAATAAAATAAATAAAATGATTGTGTGGTTGTATGAAACCACGGTAAAACTGAAACTTTTTTTCGGATTGTAGACATTTTTTCGAAAAAATATTCTATTTAAGTAAGTTAAGTACATAATTTAAGTAACTTTTAACTGCTTTTCTTTTATGTAAGCCACTGTTAATATAACTCTAGCATCTAAATTGGTGGCATAATAAAAAAAAAACCTAACCTAACTTCCGCAGCCGAGTTCGAAAATTAGTTGGCAAGGTATAAATCAGAAGGACAAGTAAAAATAATAGTTGATCTTGACATGACGCTTTCTACTAGTTTGCATTGTAAAGAAGATGAATTAGTTTATTAGACGCTATCTAATTTTCCCGATGCTTAGCTATTAAATGAGAAGTTTGACCACGTGGCCAAAAAAAATTCTGTGGCCGGATTTATTATTTCTCATTATAGTGTACCTAATCGTTATAGTCAAATCAACGAGTTCAAAAACATGCTAAATAGAAATAAAAGCTCCTAGAAACATGTGTGATACCTCATTCGATTCGGAATAACGTCTAGAAAACATGTTTTTAATTGTTTATTACGAGTAACACATAAAAATTGCGAAAGTTAATAACAAAATAACATTACAAAAAGAAGTTATTTAAGGGTATTAATAATAAAGATAATAACCTGCACTGGGCCAGCGTGGTAGATTATGGCCTTCAGAGAGTGAAGGGCCTTGCGAGAGAAGGCCCCGAGTCCCAGCAGTGGGAACATTTAGGGGGCTGTTGATGATGATGATGATGAATAATAAAGATAAGAGTTCTAGAACTGCAGGTCTTATAATGGAAATTTTCTCCTTTTTCAGCATCTTCTTTCAACATTTCTTAAGTAACATTAGTTAAGAAATTATGAAGGAACAACTAAATGCCTTCTTTTTGTAATCTTATATTGTTAATAACTATAGCAATTTTTTATGTGTAGCAATTTTATATGTGCTAAAACCCTTAAAATCATTTTTTTAGACGTCATTCCGAATCGAGTGATGTATTGCACATGTTTCTAGGAGTTTTATTTCTATTTAGCCCGTTTTTGAACTTGTTGACTGGACTTTAAAGGCCGATTTAAACTGAACGAACATAGAGCTCGAGCTTGAACAAGAGCATTCTTTCTCGATCTTTTAGTGTAAACGAAAGATCGTTCTTAGCGTTTTGCATATTAGATATTCCATAGTATCTTTGCGAACGCAAACAAAACAACGAAAGAATGCTCTACGTTTGTTTACACCAAATGAATTTGATACAGTGGGGATAGAATGAGCATTCGCTCGTCTGATGTAAATCGGCCTTTACAGAATAATTATGAAAGATATTTGTTGGTTCATAGGTCTAACCACGAGTATAGTGCCGATGTACCTGAGCGAGCTGGCCCCGATGGGGCTAACGGGCCCTCTCGGCGCGTTCTGCCCCATGGGGGTGAACGCGGGGGTTCTGGTGGGGCAGGTTATGGGCCTCCGGTTCTTGCTTGGTGAGTAACAAATTTTATAAGTAAAGTATGTTACGGTCCCAGAGGTATACCGCCTAAGAACAACGATCGTCGTAACAACAGCTTCAACAACGTCTTAGTTTGATATTACTTCCTCTTTTCTTTTTCTTATCTTATACCTTTAAACGAGCAATTCTTGTACCTATATAAATATGTATATATATATATATATAGAATCTGAATCTCGGAAACGGCTCGACGGATTTTCTTGAAATTATGTATGCAGCGGATTTCGGGGACGATAAATCGATCTAACTAGGTATTATTTAAAAAAAACGCATATTATGCGCGTTTTTAGACAATGAAAAACTGTCACATTAGACATTAGAATGTGAAGGTAAATTTCGCCGCGTGACGCGGTAGCATAATTAGCTCAGACGGGAAGTCGGGCGCTCATAGCGGTCACGAATTAGTAGCTCCGGGTTCGAATCCAGACGGGTTCTCTTTTTTTTTCAATTCGTTTCTTTTAAGAAAATCTATTTCTTGGAGTCTTTTATCTGTAGGTATCTAAGTATATTTAGCATTTAAACCGAGCAAAGCTCGGTCACCCAGGTACTATGTATTTGTGTGACTTCTTGTTCTTGGTAAACACAAAATTTAAATTAAGTGGGTGTGTGACGCCGTGTATTGTGTCGTCTGCTTCTAACACTGGGATCAATGATTGCCGACTTCCCCTTCTACTCCTAGATACTAATATATTGTAGCAATTACATCCTACTAATATTATAAATGCGAAAGTTTGTATGTTTGTTATACAATCACGTCGGAACGGAGAGGGTTGTAATTTGGTACACTGAATACAGTCTGAAATAACTCATGTGCAATGGAAGATTATAATTTAATTAACGGATCTAACGATCTAAATTTCAACTTGATTCGTTCTGCCGTACCGATGTTGGTGACGATTGAAGAACAAATGGCTACACATGCAAACTTTTGCATTTATGAATAATACTAGGATTGACGTATTAATTAGTTTAAATGGGATTTTGTTTTATTTCCAGGCAAGCCGGAGCATTGGCCGTACCTACTGTCGGTGTACGCGTTACTAGTCATTATTTGTATACCGATACTTTGTTTATTGCCCGAGAGTCCTAAGTATTTATATGTTGTAAGAAAAAATGAAGCGGCTGCATTTAAAGGTACGTGTTCAATATAATAAAGATAATGGTACTTTCCCAGGGGGACTACTACTATTCCTACAACTATAAACCTTATGAAGTGAAAACTTCTTTTGGCGCGCCACAACAGACAGATTTTTCGTGGGCTTTGAATTGAATTCTAGCGTCACGCTCGGGAATGATAAGAAATCTTCGGGTAACTCGGGACGCATTTCTAGATGGCCAAACGCCATGGGGCGTTTGCCCATCTAGAAACGCATCAGCTTTTCTGGATAGCCATTCTCAAATGCTCATGTCCACGCCCTCTGGTTTCAGCCGCGTAGTTTCCGAAGTAAGCTACGAGTATTAAATTCTGAGTTATAAGTTTTCACTTCTGTCGGCAGTTTTTTATTTTTATTTAAATTTTCCACTCCACAGACTCCGGGGTCCGTGACTTTTGTCATTTCAAATCTTATATATTTTTTACATATTTCTTTTATTAGCAGAAGAAGAGGTAAGTAAGGGGGGAGTTGGGAACATTTTAAACCTAATACTAGTGCTCGTCTGTTGAGCCGATCACTACCGGTTGGGATTCCGTTGTTAATTGACTCGACAGTTCTATCGGCAGATAGGAACTGCCGATAGAACTGTCGAGTCGACTGCCAATTTATATACATAGTATAGAGTGACGGAATGAGCAGGACATATGCCTAATGGAAAACAACACGCCGTCTATAAGGTCAAAGGTCAACTCTTTACTAAAATAAAAACAACTTTCAACAAAACAAACAAAATTGCAGTTTTTTTCATCAAGCTTTTTTATGGTATGGAGAGCTATAGAGTGACAAGACGAGCAGGACATGTGTTTGGTTGTAAGCAACTTGCCTGCCCATCACAGCACAATGTCACGCATCTATTGGAATATGAAGTATTCAAATCATTACCACACAAATAATCACACGTATTTTTTGTTGTATCAAACTATTAAAATCAACAAATATAGACCATCAAACTTCCGGAGTGGGGTTGTGACGTCAAGTTTACGTAAAATTTATATATTGACGTGACGTCAGACGAAACTTCTGAGCACCATATCTTCGTTTTTTGTTATGGAAACAAAAGAAAAAATACGTGTAAAATATATTTTAATAATCTAACTGACGGACTAATTAGTTTTAAAACTATTTTAACCACAATTTAACTATTTGCATGGGTGTTTCCAGAATTAAGTCGCCTCCGCGGCGTGTCCCCGAGCCTTCTGTCCGAGGACATCGACCTCCTCCGCTCGGAGGTGAGCGAGTCCGCGCACTCGACCGAGGAGAGCTGGAGTCTGTGCCGCGTGGCGCGGAGCCCGCGGCTGCTGCTGCCTCTGTTGCTGGCTGCGAGTATGCAAGCGGGGCAGCAGACCAGCGGGATCAATGCGGTGAGGATGGTGGGGGTGTGGTATATCGTGGTATATCGTGGCTTGTCTTCTATGGTGATTTGTCAGATATAGGATTGCCGTGATAGAAGTATTTTTTTTTTTTTTTTTTAACATTTATAGGTTTACACTTGACCACCATCTCGCCTGATGTTAAGCGACGATGCGGTCTAAGATGGAGCGTGCTTACCTAGAAGAAACCGATTCACTCTCGATTTGAAGACACCAAGATTATAACCATCGGGAAAAACCCACTCGGGCAACTCATTCCACAGTCTAGACGTTCTTATTACAAAAGTAGAGTCAAACCTCTTTGTTCGTGTCTTTGGAACATCAACCATGAAACGATGCCGCTTCTTCGAGCTACGGGAAGTCCGATAGAAAAAAGGGCTAGGTGGTATTAGATCATGCAGATCAGATGCACACTCTCCGAAGTGTATCCGATAATAAACCGATAAGCTAGCAATTTTTCGGCGATGTTCAAGACTTTGCAGTCTTTTTCGCACAAGAGTGTTATTGCCTATGAGCCTTTTAGCACGCCTCTCAATCGATTCCAGAGCCTCAAGCTGATACTTAGCCGATCCATCCCAAAGGTGCGAACAGTACTCCATACAAGAGCGAATCTGTGCTTTATATAACAAAAGCAATTGTTCAGACTTGAAGTACTTTCGCACCTTTGAGAGGATACCTAGTTTTTTGGCAGCTAATTTAGCCTTGGACTCGATATACGAGCCAAAGTTGAGTGTAGATGTCAAGGTAACACCCAAAAGCTCAAGATGATCAGTAACCGGCACGGGTACACCTCGAAAAGTAGGAGTCTGTAAAAATTGACTCCTTTTTGCGGAGAACAGACACGCCTGCGTCTTTCCCTCATTAAAATGAGGCTTGGCCAAATTGGTTTCGCCCCATTCAGAGACTGCCTCAAGGGCCAAGTTCAAACGCTCAAAGTATGTGGCGTGGAGCGCAAAGTCGTCAACTGCTTCTATCGTTGGGAACGGGAGATCGGTCATAGGTACAAGGGCTAGACGTAGTTTCTTGTCTGATGTGTCTTTTTGCTAGACATGGGAAGTAGTTAGATTACCTAGCTCTGTCATTCCTGGAATTAAGTCGTCATCGCGGTGTGTCTGAGGACATTGACCTCCTCAGTTCGGGAGTGAGCGAGTCTGCTCACTAGAGCGAGGAGAGCTGGAGTCTGCGGGTGGCTGCTGCTGCCTCTGTTGCTGGCTGCGAGCGAGCAGGCGGGGCAGCAGACCAGCGGGATCAATGCGGTGAGGATGGTGGGGGTGTGGTAATAGAGCGTAGCCTGTCTTCCATGGTGATTTGTCAGTTGTGGTTGGTTGATGCATATGGGTGATTGTCAGATGTATAGGATTGCCGTGATAGAAGTATGTGACGTGGAACGCAAAGTCGCTGGCTGCTCTTATCGTTAGGAACGGGGCAGGTGATTGGGGCTACTTTTAGGCGTTGTTTTTTTACCTGATGTGTTCTATTGCCAGATGTGGGATGGATTAGCATTGTCATTCCTGGAATTAAGTCGCCATCGCGGTGTATCTGACATCGATCTCCTCATCGGAACAGCAGACCAGCGGGATCAATGCGGCAAAGACGATATGGAGGATGTCCGAGAATGGGTGATACTAGAAGGTAGTTTCCCAGGTATGGGGAATTGACAGATTTCAAATGTGTCTGGTTGTTGGATGTAGGTGATTGTGGGTTATAGATGATTTCCAGATATAGAAGATTGCAATGTGCCATGATAGAAGTATATGCCGCGGAGCCAAGTCGCCGGCTCCAGATTGGCTGATTGTTAGTTGGTAACGCAGTAAGGAAGTTGTGTGGGAGATACTTGTCTGAAAGGGATACCGCTCTCGTAGTATGGGGGTTGCCAGATGTGACCAGTTGCTGGATATAGATGATTGTCAGTTATAGGATTCCCATGACAGGAGGGTGTGGCGAATAACACAAAGTCGACGTGTCGTGTGTACGCCAAATATGTGTGGTTGCCAGATACGGGTGATTGCCAGATACGAGTGATTGCCAGATATATGTGATTGCCAGATATGAGTGGTCGACAGACCATATATGGGTGGGGGTGCCATTTAAAACGCATACATTTTTTGTCCTTTTTTACTTTGGCATAATGAATGTAGCATAATATACATACAACGTGTGGCGGAAAGGTCCAACAATATTTTAACAGGTCATTCCAACACTGATGTGGACTTCATCTCCGAAGGTCTCTTTCCCCTCAGCATGTTAGATCACGAGATAATACGAGTCAAAGTTTGATGTAAAATATAACAGAAACAACCCTAATGCACGTACAACAAGCATCAACAGCTGACACGTTTGTCAGCTGTTGACTGCTGTTGACCTTTCCTGTCAAAGACTAAATTTTGTGCAGAAAAGGTATTTTTTTGCCTACTTCGAAACTGTGAATGGAATAAACAGAAGTTAAATTATTAATTAATTAATTAATACTTAATAGGTAATGGCTAGAACTGTTTGACAGTTGAGAGTCCATTCAGGCGGTCTACAACTACAATACCTCATCATCAAATCATCAACAGCCCACTAAATGTTCCCACTCCCAGCAGTGGCCTTCTCTCGCAAGGAGAGAGTTCAGGCCATAATCCACCACGCTGGCCCAGTGCGGGTTGGTGGATGACACATGACTTCGAAATATTCTAGGTACATGTCGGTTTCCTCACGATGTTTTCCTTCACCGTTTTAAGTTAGCGGCATTACGGACATCATGACTTCGAAAAGACAGTGGTGCGTGTGGGGTTTGAACCCGAGATCTCCAGATCGGCAGTCGCCGTTCTCCCGACTAGACCAGCTGTAACTTTCCCGACTAGACCAGCCGTAACTTTCCCGACTAGACCAGCCGTAACTTTCCCGACTAGACCAGCCGTAACTTTCCCGACTAGACCAGCCGTAACTTTTTAATTTTTTTCATTTCATTTCACACGAATTTCCAGAACAGAAGTTCCATGCAACCTCGACTACTTATATCTTATACCTACGTCTCTCGTCGCTCATCACTATACCGAGCAATTTTATGAATGAACAAGAACAAAATATTAAAAAATGATTTACCCCGACTACCTCGTACCGGATTTGTAACTGTACTGTTGTTTTTTTTTTAATAAAGAGTGACGAGACGAGCAAGACGTTTGCCTGATGGTAAGCAACATGCCTGCCACATAACAACACAGTGACACGCAGCTGTTGGAACATAGAGTCCAAATCATTACCTAGCACTGCACTGCGCTCGTCACCCAGATATCTCAGAAGTTATATCTCTAAGCCCAGTAATTTCACTGGAAACATTGCCCTTCAAACCGGAACACAGTAATGTTTGCACATTACTGCTTGGCGTTAGAATAACAGGGAAAGGTGTGGTACTTCCCCAGGCGGACTATGCTAAAAGTCCTACCACTACTAGATTATTACTAGTCCTAGATTGTGATAGTAAGATTACATTCAACAAGATGTAAGAAGTCAACTATCAGTACTTTGATACATTTCGTAGAATTTCAAACTAATGTTCACTTCTTAATTTACTTTTAATCTTTGCGAAGTTGCGAAAAGTCCCCGACGGCAGAATCAGATTGTCGGTAAGTCGGCATTGTCAATAGGTTTGACCGTATGCCGCCGGCCAATAGGAGAACGCGCCGGTCGAAGCGCAGGGGAATTTTCGGCCTTTCGGCATAGCGCACCGCTCGGACTTAGAAATCGTCAAGAATGATTTTTTTAAAGTTGGGGGTTCCGTCATATTTGTTTTTAAGTTTGGTTTTACCTTGACAAAGAAAACATACGTAAGCCTTACATATGTTTTCTCATGAGCACGGGAAATCGTTAGTTCGGTTCTCGGCTTGGTCGATATTTGAATAATAAATTCGATTGTTTTCTATGGGTCTAAGATTTAGTTTTCCTTGTGAGTTCACAAGAACAACTAAACAGCTTCCCCAACACAGAACGACCTAGTGAAGAGCTACGATTGTGAGGAGTTCTTACATGGCTTTTACAAAGATAGATAAAGGAAATAGCACATAGGATAGGTACGTAACTACCTAGGATAGGTATCATCACACATCGGTACATGTAGTACCTAATAATAGTAGTAGTAGTAGTAGTAGTAGTAGGACACTTTGCATAGTCCGTCTGGGGAAGTATCACAACTTTGCCAGTTATTTTACCGCCATGTAGTATTGTGCAAGCATAACTGTGTTCCGGTTTGAAGGGCAATGTTTCCAGTGCAATTGCAGAGCATAGAGATATAAGATCTCATATCTATGCGGTACGAGCGTGGTGCAGTGCTGGGTAATAATTTGGACTCGTGTTCCAATAGCTGCGTGCGTGTTGTTAAGAACAGGCATAGATCCATCAGGCTTACCATCAGGCACATGTCCTTCTCGTTTCGTCACTCTTCATTGTAAAAAAAGTTCGTCGTTTTTAAAGTGCGGAACCCTAACCGTTCAATTTGAATTTTTTAGAAATATTTATGATTTTAATTTTTGAGTTCAGTCGCTCTCTACCGTCATAGCTGATGACATGTGTGTTGTTTGTTTTATCGCGAAATTGATATCTACGGTGCGCTGAATGTGCGCTATGCCGTAAGCACCTTGGATTGCAGTGTGAAATGGATAAATATGTTTGTGTTTTTGTGCGGTGAAATTTTAGTGTTAGGTACTTACAGTGCGACTTAAATAACAATGTGATTATTAAAAGGTAAGCTAGTGTAGGTATCTTCCCAACTCATTACAGAGTTTAAATAATCAATTTAATTATTTTAACTTTTTATTTGACTGTGACTCAAACATGTACCTACCTACTTACATAGTTGTATTTAATTTGACATTCTTTCCTGACTAATATTGTTTGAAGACTTCTTACTTACATTTGACAACATTTTGTCGACTGAATTTAGAAGCAAGTTAGACAAGCAATCCTCGCTTCCGAATTTAGTATGCTACTCGTAGACTCGTAGCTTATTGAATGCTAATAAAAAGCATCTCTTTTTATTATAAACTGGCTTAATCGAATATTGCAGTGCAATAGCTTCCACACCTAATCTTTCTATTCCTGTTCGATTTCTATGCTAGATATTTAGGTAGGTTTTTCAAACGACACATAAGTACTAGCTATTGAGCCTGCGGCGGCGTACGGCGGCGTTTCTATGATCTATGGCGGCGCGGCGTCGCGGTCGCACGGCGTGCGGCGGCGCGGCGCAGTCACTGACCGCTGCGCCGCCGCTGGCTAGGGTTGCCAAATAAAAGTAATAAACAACGAATTATTAACTTTGTATGGAAAAAAAATTTTGTGCTTTCGTGTCTAATATTCACATATGTGATTCGATACTTAGTATAGATGAAGTACCATAAATATTGTTGGACCTTTCCGCCACACGTTGTATAGTGTCATAATGCAACTTTTGTATGATAGTTTTTTGGGATAATGTGTTTTAAGCATAACAATCTATGGTACTACATTCGATTCGACTATTGATGAGACGCATAATAGTCTTTAGGCATATTGGTGAGACGCATAATGGTCCTTAGTATTTTTTTATTTATTTGTTGTGTTACTAAATATAGACCCAGGTTACATAGGATCCAGATCCGACTCGGAGCGAATCCCTAGTCTTGTCGCTACTACCCCTAGAGTGTATATAAAAAATCCGGGAGCTAGAAGCTCAAGCGCAGGCCGAGTATGGAGAAGCAACACTCAGGGCTGACCGCAGAGCTTCTGGCGGGTGGGCTCCCGCCAGAAGCTCTGCGGAGTCAAAAAGTGCATACTTCTTAGGTGTGCCGTCTGCTTTTCTCAATGTGTGCCTTTAAACATTATGCTAAGTTATCTTTATGCTATGTATGGTTATGTGTCTAAACATTATGGTAAGTTATCGTTATGCTGTATGGTGGTTTATGCTAGTAAACATTATGCGAAAACAGTTATGCGTTTAGTTGTTATAGTAAATTATCGTTGGTCCTAAAAACGTTATGCCTTCTTAAATTAGTACAAAAATTGTTATGCTACCACATATATAGACCCAAGGATGGTTGTCAAATATGGGCAGATGTTAGATGTGCATGATTGCTGATTTGGGTGATTTCCGATACGAGTGTTTGAAATACCTATACGTCCCGTAGACAGTAGATATGGCAAATTGACGCATGTCCACTTGTCATGCGCCCGATTGAAACGTGTAACTGGTTGACAGCATCTGTCGGCTGCATTCGAATGCAGAATAAATCACTGCCTAGCACTGCATTGCGCTGCGCTCGCCACCGTGTCCTGATAAACAAACATTGAAGTAGCGAAATAAATATTATAAGTAGAATTTTTAAGTCATTTCATTTAAGTTTCTTTCCGCAGGTGTTCTACTACTCGCAAACGATCTTCAAGCAAGCGCGGCTGTCGGACTCGGGCGCGCAGTACGCGACGATCGCGTGCGGCGCCATCAACGTGGCGACCGCTCTGGTGATGCTCCGACTGTTGCCGAGGTTCGGGCGGCGGACGCTTCTGTTGCCGAGCGTGGCGGCTGCCGCGGTCACGCTTGCAGCATTACCGCTCGCTATGGCCTTCATGGTAAGTCGAAGTGAAAACTTGTTTTGGCGCACTGCAGACAGATTTTTCGTGGCCTGTGAAAATGAATTCTAGCGTCACGCTCGAGAATGATAAGAAATCTTCGGGTAAACTCGGGACGATGCCCATCTAGAAATGTTCCCATTGGCCATATAGAAATGCGTGAGCATTTCCCATTGGCCATCTAGAAATTCTGACACATTTCTAGATGATCATGCTTCACCATCCCCTCCGTTTTCACCCGCGTAGTTGCCACAGTGAGCTATCAAATTCTGAGTTACAAGTTTTCACTTCATCGGCATTTCCTATTAGTGCCAATTTTTTACTACAGTAAAAACATAACAATACACCGGATTTTTATCGCAGTGAAAACATTCATTTTTACCTCTATTCTTATTTGTAATAAGGATGTATATTCCAGGACGCGGTGTGGTGGATGCCGTACGTATGTATGGTGGCCGTATTTCTCTACGTGCTGAGTTATGGCTTCGGACTCGGCCCTATCCCTTACTTCATCGGCTCTGGTTAGTACAGTCATTTTACGTTTTAACTTACGAAGTTAATATTTTGATTTATTTATTTACCATCTGTGTTCAGTCATCATCATCATCAACAGCCCACTAAACGTTCCCACTGCTGGGACTCGGGGCCTTCTCTCGCAAGGAGAGAGTTAAGGCCATAATCCACCACGCTGGCCCAGTGCGGGTTGGCGGATGACACATGACTTCGAAAGATTCTAGGTACATGTCGGTTTCCTCACGATGTTTTCCTTCACCGTTTTAAGTTAGCGGCATTACGCACATGACTTCGAAAAGACAGTGGTGCGTGTGGGGTTTGAACCCGGGGTCTCCGGATCGGCAGCCGCCGTTCTCCCGACTAGACCACCGTAACTTATACTTATGCGTTCAGTAGGTTTACCAAACCAAATATTTCAGTTCCCGTCATTTTCGCACGATAAAAAGTGGTTCCATTTGCTATTCTCTGTTCTAAATTTCAACTCGATCCGTCCAACGTGATTGAGCAAGTAACGTTTGAACGGATCGGGTTGAAATTTGGAACAGTTAGATTATAGTCTGGGAGAACGCATTTATCCCGGGAAAGTAATGGGAACGGGAACTACGCGGGTGAATCGCGGGGCGCTGCTAGTATCTTATATCTGAGCGTTTTCACAAACTTGTGTAAGTACCTTAGGTACTTGTCACTTTCCGGAACATTCCATTTTGTGACCGGATTTTATACTGAAATGTTTGTTTCGAAACAAATGTTACTACTGTAAAAAATATTTGGCATAAAATCTTGTCACAAAATGGAATGTTTCTAAAAGTAACAAGTGATTAAGATACGTACGATAAGTAGGTATCCCATTATAATATTAATTAGACTAGCATAGTTAATAAGTTTATGTTTAAATAACACTGTTGTTAAAAAAATTGGCAGTCATAGGAACTGCCAATAGAAGTGAAAACTTATAACTCAGAACTTGATAGCTCACTTTGGAAACTACGCGGGTGAAACCGGAGGGCGTGGCCATGAGCATAGATAGCCAATAGGAAATGCTGACGCGTTTCTAGACCAATGGCAATGGCCCCCAGTTTACCCGAAGATTTCTTATCACTGACTGACGGAGGGTGACGCTGGAATTCAGTTCACAAGCCACGAAAAATCTGTCAAAAAAAGTTTTCACTTCAAAAACACGTCTGAACGGTACGAAGCGGTCGGTTAAAAACCTGCAATGTGGACGCGGGCTTAGCGTATTTGCTCTACTAATGAGACCCCAGTTCTTATCTTTCTTATGAACTCGATTCTGTGAATATACTATTGTAGCACAGTATAAATACTACCAGTAGTTCATCGCCTTTGATCTTGGGAGGAACGCCGATATTGTCTAGACGGGTAGGGCTGTTGCAAACAAAAATGCTTATTAAAATATTTTACAAAAACATACAGAAGACGTTAGCCCTGAGCCGCGCTCTTGAAATACTAATATTGTAATGTAGGCAATGCATGAGCGCGCTTCCCGCGTCTCACCCCGCACGATTGCCCCGTCTAGACGGCTTCGTCGAATGACTGTATGATTTAGATAGATAACTCTTTATTGTGATACAAAAACAGAAATATTACAGTAAAACACTTACGAACCAGCACCACAAATGGCGGCCTTATTGCTGCTTATCTCTTCCAGGCAACCAGCTTAAAGGAAATTCACCTACATACATGGTTAGGCGAAGCGAGGTGACATTTTTCCCAATACTACTAATTAAATACTATATAAAACAAATTAATACATAATCATCCAAAGATAACTATAATTTAACAATAACAATAGAAATTCTGGAACATAGCTACATACAATTTAAGTAGGTATTGATATCGAACCTAAGTTAGTTAACTTTTTTAAAAATAGTGATCACACAAATCTACGGAAATACATTACTAAACCGAGCAAGATTATCCAAAACAATTATGCTACATCGATTACAAGTAAAACTAAGACACATAGTGTCTCAATGAGAACCAGCACGTCCGAATGCCACGCAGAGAATGACCGAGGCTCAGTGAGCAATCGTTTTTATAGGGCCGATATGGGGGTAGGCAGGTATGGGGTAAACTAGATTCGGTAACAGTATATTAATTAAGTAAATACATCTGATCATACAGATTTAATAGACTGTGATAGTAGAGTTAACAAGTTTTTGTTTAAAACAAATGTATTGTTTAATAAATTGCAGAGTTATTCGAGGTGGCGCCGCGTCCGGCCGGCATGGCCTGGGGCTCGCTCGCCAACTGGGCTGGGAACTTCCTGGTGGGGATGCTGTTCCCCACCATGCGGGAGACGCTCGGACTCTACTCGTTCCTCGTGTTCGCCGGGATCACTGCGCTGCTCTTCGTGTTCTTGAAGTGAGTCACAATAGGCTGTAATCTTACATAAAGATTCTTCAGTCTTCTCGTGACCACAGCAGTTCTAACACTGCCGAAACGTGGACGTTTGAACAATGATTTATATCGTGGTTAAGCCCCGTACTGTCATGTGTACAAATTGCGAAAGTTTCAAAACTATAGGTATAATCATCGCAAAACATCTAGTCCGATCTGAAGTTGCACCATGGCGGCCCGCGACGGTGTTCAGATCGGACTAGATGTTTTGCGATTATACATCTAGTCCGATCTGAAGTTGCACCATGGCGGCCCGCGACGGTGTTCAGATCGGACTAGATGTTTTGCGATTATACATCTAGTCCGATCTGAAGTTGCACCATGGCGGCCCGCGACGGTGTTCAGATCGGACTAGATGTTTTGCGATTATACATCTAGTCCGATCTGAAGTTGCACCATGGCGGCCCGCGACGGTGTTCAGATCGGACTAGATGTTTTGCGATTATACATCTAGTCCGATCTGAAGTTGCACCATGGCGGCCCGAGACGGTGTTCAGATCGGACTAGATGTTTTGCGATTATTATACTTAGATAAAGAATAAGTAAATTAGGTCAGGTTTTTCCGCGCGGTTCCTTTGTACCAATCGTAAGCAGATGAGGTGTACGTTAGCTATGGAAACAGAGTGATGTGCCGCGACGAAAGTATGACACTTCCACAAGAGCGATCCGACCCGTGCTTTCGGTGTAAAGCGTTTGTTCTAACACTATACGTAGTATATGTAAACTCTTTGGCTGTAATCCATAAAAAAAAGCTAATTAGACCATCAGTTAGATTGCTACACGTATTTTTTCTTTTGTTTCACAAACAAAAATCGACGAAGATACAGTTATAGATAGTGCAATCCACGAAGACGCGCCCCACCAATATTTTTCTCCACCAATCGCGTTTGCTGCGAGCGCCAGTCGCGAACCATTCACCAGTTATTGTAGTGTGCGTGTGCATTCATAGGTAATTAGTGTGTACCGATAACACTCAAACATTGACGGAAGCTTGCACACATATAAACGGTTAGGAGGAATAGTGGGGCGCGTCTTCGTGAATTGCACTATCTGTAGAAGTTTCGCGTGACATCACTTGTGGGTACGATTTTTACCCACAAGAGACGTCGCGACCCCCGCTCTGGAAGTTTGATGATCCATGTATTATTTTTGTCGAGTTTTAATAATTGGATAAAACAAAACATACGTGTTTATATATTTTTCCAGGATCTAGCTGACGGACTAATTAGTATGGTGTATTTTTTTTACCCATTCCGACACCTTATTATAGCACAATACAATGATATCTTCCACGTTTTTAGCCTTGTGCCAAATTCCAATTCCAAACTCCAAATTCGTGGTTTTACAGGAGAGCGTTCAAAAAACAAAACATTGCTTTAAATTAATTATTTTCATATTTTTGTAAAATATGAAAACAATTATTATGATGTAAGTTTGTTTTATTTACCCAAATTTTACACTAATATAACAAGAAATGACGCTTTAAATACAATCTTTGGTACGCAATCCGGTAAAATCACGATTTGGAGTTACAATAATATACGTGGAAGGCATCGGCAAGTTTACTTATCTATACAAATAAATAAAATTGAAATGTCTGTTTGTTTAACATAACCGCTTATACTTGTTTGTGAATGTATAGACGGTTCAAATACCAAAATAACATTTTTTACAATTGTTGTCTGTCTGTCTATGTGTTTGGTTCGGCTAATTCGGCCGAAATCGTTGAACCGATTATGATGGGGTTTTTACTACTAATGATTAAATCAACTAAATAAAAAAACAATGTTCGTATTATTATATTCGTTGTTATACATCATATAATAATGTACGGGACGGTGACCCGATGTGAATCTGCTCGCGTCGGTGAACTGGCTGCGCTTCGGGGACCTCTTCGGAGAAACCGAGGGTTTTGCCTGTGCAATTGCGGACGAAGTTATCAAGACGAACAATTACCGAAAATACATAATGAAGGACGGTACGGTCGACATTTGTCGGGCATGCCGCCGTCCAGGTGAATCACTTCGTCATATTATTTCCGGTTGTTCGCATCTTGCTAACGGCGAGTACTTGCACAGACATAACCTAGTACCCAGGATCATCCACCAGCAGCTTGCTCTTCGACACGGCCTTGTCTAGTCTGAGGTGCCGTACTATAAGTACGCACCTCTGCCAGTTCTCAAAAATGGTCCTGCGTTGCTCTACTGGGACTGCTCTATCATCACGGACAGGACTATTGTCGCCAATAAGCCTGATATCGTGCTGGTAGACCGGTCTCAGTGCCGGGCTGTGATCGGCGATATCACCATACTACATGACGAGAACCTCGTGAAAGCCGAGAAGGACAAGCTGAGCAAGTATCTTGACTTGGTTCATGAGGTTACCGCCATGTGGGATGTTGATTCGACGATCATAGTCCCAATAGTCGTGTCGGCAAACGGTCTTATAGCAAAAATGTCTCGACCAACACCTTAAGAGACTTTCGCTAGACGGTTGGATCAAGGGTCAGATGCAGAAGGCGGTCATCATTGACACAGCGCGCATCGTCAGGAGGTTCCTCTCTCTGCAGCCCTAACCACCGGTAGCTTGGGCCCTGCCCCGCTGCTGGCGGCACCCTAGTTTTTAAGTTTTTTATAATGTCTATTTTTCTATATATATATTGTAAAAAACTTATAAATGAAGAAGAATAAATGAGTGAATAATAATAACTTATTGCTTGTTTCAGGATATATTTCCCCGAAACAAGAGGCAGGACTCCAGCGCAAGTCACGCAGCTCTGCAGTCGCGGCTTCCGCTCGTCACCACTCAACACCACCCGGATATAAGTAGTCATCGATTTTCATCATACCTACATCAATGTTGGGAAATGAAAACCAGTGAATGAAGATTATCTTCCAATTCTAATGACAAAAGCATAAGCAACCCACTGAATGTTCCCACTGCTGGGATTCGCGGCCTTCTATCGCAAGAGATTGAAGACCATAATCCACCACGCTGTACGGGTTTGGTAGATAGCGTATGACCTAGAAAAATTCTAGGACTGACTGTGTCGGTTTCCTCATGACGTTTTCCTTCACCGTTTTTAAGTTACCAGTATTATGCAAATGACTTCGAACAAACATTAGTGCGCGTGAGATTCAAATCAGAGGTCCTGGATAGGCTGTTTTCCGGACTAGACCACCCGTAACTTCCAATTCTAATGGAATAACACACTTAACTAGTTAGTAATAGGTAAATAAACATTGCCCTTCAAACCGGAATACAGTAATGTTTTAAATTACTACATGGCCGTAGAATAATTAGCAAGGGTGTGGGTACTTCTTCAGGCGGACTGCAAAGACTCTTACTACTATTTATTTAATACTATCTGTACCTCGTGCGCGTTGCTACGCCACCTGTCGAAAATCGGTTGTACTAACTCAGAAACTTTCTTTGGCTCATGCAAAACAACTTTGCTAAAGATCATTATATGATCAAATGCATAGTTTAAAGCCGGGTCACACAGAGGCGATCCGATAGCGATAGCGATCCGAGAAGGGATTTTTTGTAATGTTCGAATTTGTATGCAACAGACACACAGCAAGCGGGCGCGATCCCATACTCGGATACGATCCGGATCGCTATCGCTATCGGATCGCCTCCGTGTGACCCGGCTTTTAAGGTTCTATAAAGGACATACAGACAAACATTCATTTTTATATATACAGGGTTACTGGTTATCAGCCTGCATCAATTTAAGGGCATGTTCTATATATTTAAACAAACAATACTTGTTCTACAACTTTTGTTAAAACTCAAAACATATCCCAAATATATATATATATCCAAAGTTGTTTTGTCCTCTCTAGCACTGTTTGCATTCACATCGGCACTTTATTTATCGGGCGTTAAAAAGTGAAGCTCGCTCTTGGTACGAAGAGTTCGGTGTTTTTAGACCAGGCAAATACATTTTTTAAAATTTGTATAAGAAAAATATACGATTTTTTTAAAACTTCAGAACAAAAGTTGACATATTTAATGTACCTACTTAACATGCATTTTAAAAGATGCACTGATTACAAATAACCCTGTATATACATATAGGTGTCTCGTTATTTTCACTGATTACAAATAACCCTGTATAGATAGGTGTCTCGTTATTTTCGCTTGAAAATTAAAGAGACCGTTATAAACTCTATAGTTATGCTACATTTTAGACGGTCGAAGGAAAGATACTTTTGAACGACTGATTCTATTTGGAATGTAAGAGGGCCAGTTATGGGTGCAGATTAGATTATAAGTGAAGAAGGCTCAAAGAATGTAAGTACTAAGTTTTATTATGTATTTTAGGAATATCATAAGAATACAAATGATCTTACCTTAATGCCAATTTAGACTAATAATGAAATGTTTTGATAGTTGGTACAGAATTTGCGACATTGCTGCTCTAGAAAACATCAGTCAAATCTAACTTAATATTATAAAGTTTTATTTGTTTGTACGCGCTAATCTCAGCAACTACTGAACCGATTTCAGAAATTCTTTCACTATTGGATATGTACGTGATCCCCGAGTGCTATATATATACAATATAATACGGGCGAAGCCGGGGTAGACCGCTAGTTCTACATAAAACCTAACGAAATTGTCAAAACTTTAAATTAAATACGAATACATCTCCGATAACGTCGTGTTTTCTAGGGTATATATGAAAGATGCGCTTATACTTACGTCCTTTAAAGGTAAGCGTCCTTAGGCCCGCATCGCACGTAACGGATTTTAGTTAGCCTTGTATAAAAACTCATACAACAGCGTCCACTGATCCGCACCGTACGGACCGCTCATCCTTAATTATCCGTTTGATGCGATGCGTCCGATACGTTCGGTGCGGGCCTGTGGACGCTCACCTTAATAGAGAATCCAGTGTCTGTACTCACGACAACTGGTTACCAGTTTCTGACACTCTTTCAAGAGTGTTGTGATCAAAGTACAAGAACAATTAACATCTAGGTTATTGTAAACTGCATATGTTTTGTTATTTAATTAATTTAACATAGTGTTTTATTCAAAGTGTTAACTAATATGACAGATTAACAACCTGTACTAACATTGTTAAAACAGTAAAAAAAAATCACTCATTCGGTGATGTCACGTTTTTTTTTTATTGCATAAACAACGTGGAATCCCTTTTTTTTTCTTTAATGCGTCGTCTACCTATAAAGCACAAAACAAAGCACGATTTTTATTGTAAAGAAAAATTATTTTAGTGTCATTTTTAATTAATGACCAAGTGACAGTATGTTGTGAATCAGTCATGTTTGTTTGCATTTTTATATTAATAGTATAATTTGTTGTTTATTGAATGGTAACCTCGAATAAGTACTGCGTGCGACAGAATTGTATTTTTAAGATTTTTGTAATAAAAGTTTTTTTTTTATATTATTTGGTTTTATTTATTCTATTATATTTATTTAGGTATCTAGGTCCTCATACTCATAACAGTTCCTGTCGCTCTAGGCGGGGTCGATATACCCTGGTTTTATTTTCATCATCATCCCTTATCTCATTGTTCGCTTCCGTATTGTTTCTCACACAATTGATTTTATTGAAGTGTTTAAATATTGTAAAATATATAATATTATAAACTAAAGTCCAGTCGTGGAGCAGGAAGAATTTCGTACAATGACCTCTTTACCTACTGACAGTGGTCACAAACATTTTTGTATTTAGCGTGGTTTACATGAAATATTTGAAGGATAAAGAAAATTCCCCAACTTATTAAATACATTATTTTTATTATATAAATTATTTATTTAGATCACATACTTATGTTGTATTTTTTCGGGCCACATACCCCTTGACGTCTGCCCAAGATATCGACTGTTTTGTCCTTCATTATTTTTTTTGAAGGATATTTATCACCAGGCCAGGACGAAACTTAACAAATTAACAAAACCACTTAACAATTAAAACAAGATAACAAAAACTAACAAACAACAACAAACTAAGAATAGATAAAAAATAACTGTGTCCGAAAACTGAGCGATCACTAACGCATCCCAAGATAAAATGTCGTTCGTTAATTATTTAAAAATTATGAATTATGTCAAGCAAGCCAAGGATTTTTTGTCGTGAGTCAAGGCCAACCAAAACCACATGTAAACAAGAACAAACCTTACAGTCTCAGGTAAAAGGTTTACAATCCCCGAGGACGGCGGTCATTGCATCTGTGCGAGCGAGACTATTTATATTTACGCGGGAGTGACAGAGACAGGTAATAACAAGTCATTGTACGAAATTCTTCCTGCTCCGCGACTGGACTTTATTTTGGCCTCGTTGATAATTTTTTGTTTTATATTATATCTTTATAGCGAAACATTGATGAAGTTAATACTAATATTCGAAGTTACAAGTTAGCAGTCCTCATGATTTCTATTTTTTTTGGAGTTAGTAAGACAGTAACAGAAACAAACATATTAACAAAAACATTTTATTGTAAAATCTGAAATAAAAATTCAGTATTAGATACTGATAACGTTTCTCAATAGCAATTAACTAGTGTAACTTGCGATTATATCTAAAAAATATCAACAAAATTGGTTCATTAAAATGTCGATTTGGTAACCAATGAGAAAATGAATCTTAACCAAGACCAAATTTATAAGTCTGGTTGCCAAGGCTTATTATTGTAATTATAAATTATTAACAGTTTATTATTCTAATCATAAATTATTAACTGTATCAACTGTCAAAGAGATGCGACACAATGTATAGTCATGGTATAGTGCCACCAACTTATCTCTGCAGAACGGCCAAAACCGGAACTACTGACGCCCACAGACACAGAATCACAATTAACCTTTTCTAATTATTGTTTTGTCTGAAGGAAACAAATACTTTGTATTGTTTCTGTGATGTTTATGATGAAGGTTTATTTTAAATATCATTGCTATTAAGTATTCGTATATTCTATTCTATCAATTCCTATTATTCCTACCCATCTAATAATAATCGAGTCATAATCAATTGGGACGATGACTTGGTCAAACATATACCGTTATAATTAGTTCTTCAGATAGATTATGGAAAAATATGGGACACGTATTCTTAGTTTTATCAAATTATTATAATTCCATAACGATACCTATATAGTCCAGTAACTTTGATGCCTGAATGTATGGAGTAGGATGCGTTAAATCCGGTAGATCTGATTTTTTGCAAACTTGTTTATGATGTTGGCCTAATAATTGTCCCAAGTTGGTGACCTCGAGCAACGAACGCAACTTTGTCAAAAATCGAAAAAATCGTTTATTTTTCAAATTTTGGCGATTATAACCCTAAACGACTAGTTTTTGTAAAAACTTTCCCATGGCGTTTATAAAGTAGACTAAATTTGCTACAATATGATACTAGAATTGTCTCTGTACACCCCATAGTTTCTGAGAATAAGTCTTTCAAAGTTTATAATTTTTTTTCGTACTTCGCAATTTTTTGCAATATTTTAACTCTTAGTTGACCACTTTGTGGCACAGTTACGGCGGTTTTAACACCCGACCAAAAAAAGATGTGTTATAAATTTGACGTCGAAGTCTGTCTGTCTATTAGACAGACACACATACAGGTCTGTCTCTATGTGTATCTGTCTTTGTGTGTATCTGTCTATGGCACCGTAGAGCTGAAACGGATGGGAATGAAACCGATTTCGATGCGGTTTTTTTTATTTGAAGATAAATTTTTGTGTTGATGTTTTGAGCTATTTTTGATTTGATTAATATCGATTCTAGATGGCCGCCTCTGATGGCTCGCCAAATTTAGTCTAGTTTATAAACGCCATAAGAAAGTTTTGACAAAAGGTAGTCGTTTAGGGTTATAATCGCCAAAATTTTAAAAATAAACGATTTTTTCGCGGTGTTTTCGATTTTTGACAAAGTTGCGTTCGTCGCTCGAGGTCCCAAACTTGGGACAATCATTAGGCCAACATCATAAACAAGTCTGCAAAAAATCAGATCTACCGGATTTAACGCATACGGTAATGTATAAAGTTACTGCACTAATAGTTTATCAAACAAGTGGGACGTCATATCTAAATAAAAATCATATAGACGTGATGTCACTCAAAACTTCTAATTACTATAATACATATCTTCGTCATCTTTTGTTTGTGAAACAAAAGAAAATATACGTGTACAATATTTTTTAATAATCTAACTGACTAATTCGTTTTTCAGTCACCATATTTTCTGCATTTTTTTCGTCTGAAAGAAACAAATACTTAGTAATGTTTCTGTTACGTTTATGATTAAGGTTTATTTTAAAAATGACATTGATTGTAAATTCGTGGTTAATGTTCAGCTTCTGATGTATTCTTCTATCAGTCGCAGCTGGTCCCAGCAGACGAGGAGGCCCACCGTGTGGGGTCCCAGTCTCATGTAGTTGGCCCCCACTCCCTTGTACAAAGCCCTGATGCCTTCGGACCGTAGCATCTTGATCATGCAGTCTATCGTACCTTTGTAGTGCAAGCCACGGTGCTGGACGTCGACCGCTGTAAAAACAATATTTTTTATTCAATTATTTACTTACTGATAGATTAAGCAACCTAATACCACATCTTTTCCAGAGAAATTACTGGGCATAGAGTTTAATCATCTTATATCTTCGAGGGAAGAGCGCAGTGCAGTGCTAGGTTGATTTGGATCTTTGTATTCCCAATAACTGCGTGGCATTATGCTGTTATGGGTAGGCGTGTTGCTTACCATTAGGTAGATGAACTATTCGTCCACTCACATTATTCAATAAAAAAAACAAAATTATTAAAGTTAAATAGTATCATATTTATATGTAAATATTGTTGGGCAATTCACACACAACACCATCTGACCCCAAACTAAGCAAAGCTTTTAATATGGCGGCCAAATAGCTGATATAATACTTATATAGTTGTAAATACATACTTATTATACATAGAAACACCCAGACGGTGCCAACATTTGAATTCATCCCACAAATATTTGCAGTGGGTGGGAATCGAACCCACGACCCTTGGCTTCGCAGGCAAAGTTACTACCCACTAAGCCACGAGGCCAGTCCATCATCATAATCATAATATTTGTTACATATGAAAAAGGACCGGGACCTTATTGAAACTCTCAATAATAGAGATTTCTCACTTATCAAGGTCTCGCTTAGCCAGGTTTCACTGTATAACAAGAAATGACGATTTAAATGTAATGTTTTGTCTATGGTACGATCTCCTGTGGACTGTGAAAACACGATTTTGGAACGTACGAACGTACAACAACTGACGTGGGAGGCATCGATTTGGAATTTGGCAAAAGGTAAAAATCTTATGTTAGTTATATGAATCTCACGTTGGTTGGAGAGCCTGGTGGCGACGACATCGAACGGGTTCGCGAAGAACGTCATGACGAGTCCGCCGAGGTTGGCGGCCACGAAGGACGTCATCAGCGGCCGGTCGACGAGCAGGCCTCGCTCGCGTAGCGCCTCCTTGGCGAACGTGAACCCGAGCATCTGCGAGCACGAGCCCGCCGTGCCGCGACCGATCTGCGGCGATATACCGCGGAACAGACCTGCAACACGGCACCAGATCTGCCAAATAACCATCTCAGTTTTCCCCTAAAATGTTCTCGAAATCCCTCCAAAGAATGGCTTTTTAAGAAAAAAAAAACCCAACATTTATTAATTCGTAAAACACATAATTTCAGAAATAGCTTCCATTGTCATCAGGCGATTCACACACAGACACGCACCACGCTACATGTTGCATGTCGTTGCATCTACGCGAATACTTCCCGGGAGTGCAGATCTTCATCATTGTATGTGGCAGGCATGTTGCTTACCATCAGGCACATGATCTGCTCGTCTCGTCACTCTATGCTATATAAAAAAAAAAAAAATTGTGCGGGTTTTTCACGCGGCTCTGGACGTCTACTCTGTTTCTACGAAAACGAAATTTCGAAAAAAAACTCGCGACTTTCCTACTCTCGTTCTACTTCGTTTCGTTCGATACAACATTGTTTGACGTTTAAATGTTCTAAGCATACTCTAATTAGAGTAAGGCTTAGAACATTTAAGCGGACAAAACGACGTATCGAAGTAGAATCGGAGTTGGAAAATCGCGAGTTTATTTCGAAATTACGTTTTCGTTGAATTAGAGTAGACGTCATTCATTTCATTTCATTCAAACACACGCCAACCCCGTCCAAAATCCCGCAAGGCACTGTGAGACTCAAGTGTGTACTTGTTTCTCCGCATGTAGGTGCGTGATCTGAATGACCGCGCGTGGATGCATTTACGGTGTGTTGGACTGTGCGTGTTTTTTTTACACAAACAGAGATACTTACATACAACGATGGAACACGCATTCACGCACTACGCTGCGTGGTGGGTGGCAGTGTGAAGATTACCCTACTGTATCGACAACTTCACATCGTTCGGTTCAATTTTTTCATTAAATTCATTGTGATTATGTCCCGTATGCGGTAAACGTGAAAGGTGGACGAAAACATCGTAAGGAAATCGACACGTACCTGGAATCTTTCGAGGTCATTTGTCATCCACCAATCTGCACTGGGCCAGCGTGATGGATTATGCCATTATTTCACTCCTTGCGAGAGAAGGTCCCGAGTCCCAGTCGTGGAAACATTTAGTGGGCTACTTATGCTAAATTGTAAGAAGCTCCATAAAAAAAATGTTTGTCTGTAAAGTCGGTTTACTGACGATAGAACGTGACAACGTCTTAAGAAAATACTGATGGAATGGTAGCATTTTTCAAAAGAAAATTTTAAATTCATTTGTTTAATAGATTTGTATGTAAAAAGTAATCAGTAGAATTTAGTCATTTTCAATCAAAACAATGCAAAAAAGCTTTTAGATGCCGGGGATCGAACCCGGGGCATTTCACATGCAAAGCGAACGCTCTACCACTTAGCTACATCTCCGCTTGAACTACTGGTCGAAATAATTAATACAACTGTAACAAACATCCGGCGAAGTAACGACCGACGGTAACGACCGAGCGGTAACGCTACATGACGTCATGTTTAGTGGGCGTGCAGCCGGCTTCATCGAATTATAAGACGTTATCACGTCAAAAAAAACACGTAGTTCTATCGCAGAAAGACCACAAAGCAATTTACATATATGTGTTCTCAATTAGACCATAGATTTTAACAAAAGAGTATGCATTGGGTAAACGGGTAACTCACGTGTGATATGGTCGGTCAATCCTACTGGAGTTTCGGCCGCGTCCGGCGCCCTTTTTCAAGGAGAGTGCACGTTTGGCACTGCGGGCTGTGGCGAGGCGCGCGTGATTTACCCGTTCACCCAATAAATATGTTTAACAACCACGTTAATTGTAACACGAGTAGTAAAACAGTAGATATTAATTTATGTGTGTGTGTAATGTTTTCCAACTACAGGTTTTCGCTTACCTTTGAACCCCTCCTTCCTATAGATGTCTCGTATGGCGTGGAATGTGCTCTCGTGCTCGTGTTGGTGCCCCACAGCGATGTTCTTCGCTGCCTGAGCTTGCATCCGCGTCTTCACGAGGTAGAAGGGAGTCCCCAGCATGGAACCAACACCGCCGCCCACTCCGGCCGCCATCGCGCCTAGCAGCAGAATGGGCTTTCCTGGAAAATACAACGTTTTTTATAGTATAGAGCGACGAGACGAGCAGGACACTCTAACGATGACCTGACGGCGAATGAATCTTCTTCATGAAACTAATTGCAATACTGATGAAAAGTACCTAGTGAAACTACAAAAAAAAAAGAGAAAAATGAGAGAAAAAAAATAAAATGGTTGTCTACAAAGTCGGTTTACTGACGATAGTTGAACGTGACAACGTCTTAAGAAAAGCTGTTCAAAGCGCCATCTCTGGGTACATCATTGTACTAGCACAAGTTCTTAACTTCATATCGTCGCTTTTCTAAAACATGGACAGACTCCTTAAACGTAATACACATTTCACTCACTAGATGGTGCGAAAAGTAATAAGACGAGGTAACGGTGGTAAATATTATCTATTCTATAGCGGTAACGTTACATGACGTCACGTTTTGCGGGCGTGCAGCCGGCTTCATTGAATTATAAGACGTTATCACGTCAAAAAACAATGTGACAAAAAACCAGATATCACTGCGTAATCAGAATATCATAAGCGAAAAAAAAATATTTACTCTTTGAAACAAGTACTATCGAGTTGGTCTCAGAAATTTTACGAAAATTATATAGTAGTAGTAGGATTCTTAGCAGAGTCCGCCTGGGGAATTACCACACAGATATAATATCTCAGATCTCTGGGTGACGATCGCAGTGCAGTGCTACGTAATGATTTGGACTTTCATGTCCCAATAGCTGCGTGTCACTGTGCTGTTATGTGGCAGGCACGTTGCTTACCATCAGGCGCATGCTCCTGCTCGTCTCGTCACTATGTATAAATACAGGTAAGAGTGAGAATATTGTTATTTCTGAAAATATTACGTAAACTGTCCTTAGTCGATATTTTAGCAATTAGATTGAAAAGAGTGCTAGGACAGTGCCAGAATATCTAATATGCGTAGTATCTGGCCGGACTATTCATGCTGAAATAACTATGGGTTGAAATCAGAACTTTACCTTTTCGTAAACTAGGTTCAAACTGCGAACCTTTGGGGCAAGGGTTAATAATGATCCGTCAAATTTACTCTAGATGGCTCTACTAGCAGATTGAACGGACGCTAGATCGCGATATTGAAATTTTCTTTGTAGATGGGACCTATTTCACGAAATATTCTCCATTAAGAAGGTATCAAGGTACGTATGGTACTGTAACGCCTGCCTATTGAAATCGTACTCGGTGTTCTTATTAAAAATTTTTGACGGAGGGAGGTGTCGTTAGCCACGTCTTCCCACAATTCATCAACATCGTACCTACGAAACGTAACGTACGTAAGGGGTGAACGCAACTGAATATCAATAAGTGTCGAGTTATTACTTTCACCAGGAAGATAAATAGAATTGTCGTAGACTATAGGTATGATTAACGGATCGATTCTTACAATGAAGTCTATTGTGAGACTTAGGTAGGTGTTATAGACCAGGGTCGATAAATTTTAAAACGAAAAAATTTACGGTAGGATGAAACCCATAAGAAAAGGAGGGGAATATGATAAAAATGAAAGGAAAAATAAATTACGATCGATCTGAGTTCGGGCAAAGGGAGGGGGTGAGTTTTAAGGGTTAAAATGGTTTATCTTGATTTCCAGCAAAACTACAAGTCCTATGGAAAAAAGTTAAATGGCAAAGTTGTAGGTTATCATAAAAATAATAATTAAAAAACTCAAAAAACCCGACTGCGTAAAAAGTGCACCAAAGTACGTACTTGCATACTAAAAAAACTGAAAAGAATAAAACAAGCACTTAGATTTCTGGTGGTCTAGAATTTTATAAAAATGAAATATATTCTAATAAAAATATATAATTTAAAAACTCAAAAACCCGACTGCGTAAAAAGTGAACCAAACTACGTTCTCGCATACTAAAAAAAACTGAAAAGAATAAAACAAGCATTTAGATTTCTGGTGGTCTAGAATTCTATAATATGTTATTGTATTAATACTATTGAAATATATACCACATTTTCTAATAAAAGAACATTACAACTGAAGAGTCGGGATCCATTATTATTCGACATACAATGTAATTGTTCAATGGATCCCGACTGTTCAGTTGTAATGTTCTTTTAATAGAAAATATTGTATATATTTCAATAGTATTAATACAATAACATATTATAGAATTCTAGACCACCAGAAATCTAAATGCTTGTTTTATTCTTTTCAGTTTTTTTTAGTATGCGAGAACGTAGTTTGGTTCACTTTTTACGCAGTCGGGTTTTTGAGTTTTTAAATTATATATTTTTTTTATACTTTTTAGTTATGAACAATGTTGTGAATGTTAATATGCTCAACATAATAATATGCATCTTTTGGTTGTTGACCAAATGTCTTCGTTTCTACTGATATAATATGTAGGATTTTCTACTGCATGTAATTCATATTTATAGTTTTGTGTTAGTATAGGTTTTCGATTGACGTTGAGTACCTACTAAATCGTTTGAAGTTGGAGATGGGCGACCGAGGCGGAGCAATCCGAGAGCGATTCCGTGGTCCCACTATCAGCGGCAGAGTTGAAACCCCATAGAGGTTTATTAGTAGATAGGGGCACCATATCCATACATGATATAGAGTGCAACATAACCTGGCTGTGTCTCCCGGGCGGGGCAGTAGGGTATGTGTAAATACATTTCCTGCACGTACGAAAAAAAGATAGTCCATTGATACCTACTAGCATAGATCGTAGAACGCAAGATGGGCCCCATCCCAAACTTCACGGCGCACGCAATCATGTCAACGTTGGGAAGAGTGAGCTCACTCTTTCCGTTCTAGTCGGTTGCAGGACGCGGTGGACGCCGGACGTTTTTACCTATCATTATTCGGTGTCAACAACCAAAATAAGTAGAACCACAGCAAATCTCGCCGCTAGCGATTATAGGGGTCAAGTAGATTGGTTGTTTGTAAACCACTTACGATACATACAGAGACGCAGTTTATTACCAATTTCAAGGTGCTCAGGGCACATCTATTGATTTATATCGATACCTACTAGATACATTAGTATATAATGTCCATCCACATTCACACGTACAGTTAGTTATACGAAGTTTTCTGCTACCTAAAAACCTATAAATGTGAGAATGGTTGTTACTCAACTTTAAATCGATATACATCCTAAACGGTCAGTCGAATCGAAAAACATTGAGAGAAAGCCAAACATAATTTTTAAATACCTATTCAACGATACCCCTCTTGACATATTTTGGTGATTTTCATTTTTTTTATTTGGACAATATGGCGTCCTGAAGCCGCCATATTGGACTTACACTAATGTCATGTCTTTAGTGTCACTCGCCAGATTAAGAGGAATCGATTGACGTGTGAATCATAAAAATCGGTCCAGGCGTTTGGTCTGTATAGTGCCTCAAAGGAACATACAAACATACATACATACATACATAGACTGTTAAACACATTACCACTCCTTTGCGTCGCGCAGTCGGGTAAAAAGAACATAACAACTGAACAGTCGGGATCCATTATTATTCGACATACAATCTGATTTTTCAATGGATCCCGACTGTTCAGTTGTTATGTTCTTTTATTAGAATATATTTTATTTTTATAAAATTCTAAACCACCAGAAATCTAAGTGTTTGTTTTATTCTTTTCAGGGGTTTTTAGTATGCAAGTCCGTACTTTGGTTCACTTTTTACGCAGTCGGGTTTTTTGAGTTTTTAAATTATATTATTTTTATTTTAAACTTTTTAGTCATGAACAATGTTATGAATGTTATTATGCTCAACAAAATATGCATAATATTTTGGTTTTTGACCAAATGTCTTCGTTTCTACTGATATGATATGTAGATTTTTCTACTGCGTGTAATTTGTATAGTTTTGTGTAAGTACCTATATAATTATAGATTTTCGACTGAAGTTGAGTACGAAATCGTTTGAAGTTGGAGATGGGCGACCGAAGCAGAGTAATCCGAGAGCGGTTCCGCGTTCCCACCATCAGCGGCAGAGTTGAAACCCTATGGAAGTTTTAGTAGATAGAGGCACCATATCCATACATGGTACTATTACAGAGTGCAACATAACCCAGCCGTGTCCCCCGGGCGGTAGGGTATGCGTAAATGAATTTCCTCCACGTACGAAAAAAGGTAGTCCAATATGCCTACTAGATATTTTTAGCATATAATATATGTCCATCCATATTCACACGTACAGCTAGTTATACGAAGTTTTCTATTACCTTAAAACCTATTAATGTGAGAATGGTTGTTACGCAACTTTAAATTGATATAAATCCTAAACGGTCAGCCCAGTCGAAAAACGTTGAGAGAAAGCTATAATTTATTTTAAAATACCTATTCAACGATACCCTTTTTGACGTAGTTTGTTGACTTAAATTTTTTTATTTGGACAATATGGCGTCCGGTAGCCGCCATATTTAATTTACACGAATGTCATATCTTTAGTGTCACTCGCCGGGTTAAGAGAAATCGATTGACGTGTGAATCATAAAAATCGGCCCAGGCGTTTGGTCTGTATAGTGCTTCAAAGAAACAAACATACATACATTTATATAGACTGACTAGCTGTTACCCGCGACGTCGTCCGCGCGAAATAAATACTAAGTTAACTCAGTCTATTTTTATACCCAGACACATTTACGGTTACTATAGCTTATAATAAAACAATTTCATCAAAATCGGTTCAGTTGTTTAGGTGTGAAAGCGTAAGAGACATTCGTCCCCCAGTCAACTCCAATTTCATCCCCATACATTTCGAAATTACAAAATTGCTAGAACAAACGTTTATTGGCTTCGTGCCAAGTGCCTATATAATGCCTGTATAATGAGTTTCATAGTTTTATCTTCAACGATTGGGAACTTCCATATTGACATTCATCGCCCATTTCAACGCCAATTTCATCCCCGTACAGTTTGAAATTACAAAAGTGCTAGAAGAAACATTCGTTTGGTCGTGTTAAGTGCCTATATACAGAGTTTCATGGTTTTATCTTTAACGGTTGGGAACTTCCATATCGACATTCATCCCCCATTTCAATCACAATTTCAACTCCGTACAGTTTGAAATTACAAAATTGCTAGAACAAACATACGTTTGCTTCGTGTCAAGTGTCTATACACAGAGTTTCATGGGTTTATCTTCAACGGGTGGGAACTTTTATATTGACATTCATCCCCCATTTCAATCCCAATTTCATCCCCGTACAGTTCGAAATTACGGAATTGATAGAACAAACATTCGTTTGCTTCGTGTCAAGTGTTTATATACAGAGTTCCATGGTTTTACCTTGAACGGTTGGGAACTTCCATATTGACACTCATCCCCCATTTCAACTTGAAATGACAAAATTGAAATTACAAAATTGCTAGAACAAATATTTATTGGCTTCGTGCCAAGTGCCTATATAATGAGTTTCATAGTTTTATCTTCAACGATTGGGAACTTCCATATTGACATTCATCCCCCGTTTCAACCCCGTACAGTTCGAAATTACGGAATTGATATAACAAACATTCGTTTGCTTCGTGTCAAATGTCTATATACAGAGTTTAATGGTTTTATCTTCAAAGGTTGGGAACTTTCTTATTGACATTCATCCCTTATTTCAACCACAATTTCATCCCCGTACAGTGCGAAATTACGAAATTTATAGAACAAACATTCGTATGCGTATGTCAAGTGTCTATAAACAGGGTTTCGTGATTTTATCTTCAACGGTTGGGAACTTCCATATTGACATTCATCCCCCATTTCAACCCCAATTTCACTCCCGTAGGTACAGTTCGAAATTACGAAATTGATAGAACAAACATTTAATGGCTTCATGTGAAGTGTCTAGATACAACATTTGATAACTTAAATAATGACGAATTTTCATACAACCGTTCATCCCTTGTTTCACCCTCTTAGGGGTTGAATTTCGCAAAACCCCGTCTTAGCGAGCGCCTACGTGCTAAAAGGAACCTCCATGCAAAATTTCAGATTCCTAGCATTTGTAGTTTCTGAGATTCCTTGATGAGTGACCTTTCGTTTTTATATAATATATATATAGAATATATAGATATAGATAGATAAACACATTACCACTACTTTGCGTCGCGCAGTCGGGTAAAAAGATCTACAACTTTTGTATAAACAATTTTTTCACATAACCTCAAAATTTAGGTGAAAAATTCAAATAACCCAGTTCTTGGTTTTTAATTTTAATCTTTTTAAAAAAAAAAACTTTTTCTACGTAATTTGGTAAAAACTTACCTTATTACGTCCCAAATACACTGTTGTTGTATAGGACAGGACGTCTACTCTCTTTCTACGAAAACGTAATTTCGAAATAAACTCGCGACTTTCCAACTCCGATTCTACTTCTATCCGTCGTTTTGTCCGTTCTTTTTGTCGACGGACGTTCTAAGTCGCGAGATATTTTTCGAAATTACGTTTTCGTACAAATAGAGTAGACGTCCAGTTTTTTCCAAAAAAGTCTGGAGGCTTTTTGTTCGTTGAAATCTATACTTTCTGATGGTGTGAAAAAAATACATTAACATAGTAAATGTTCTCAGAAAATGCAAAAAATTGCGACCCTTTTTCTTTCTGTCCTATTGTTATAAAAATTAGTTATACAGACAGTGTGGTAATGAGCTTTAATTTTAAGCTAAAATTTACAGTAGGTCACTCAAGTATATAAATTATCTTAAAACACAGAACTGGGCATCTACAAATATTATTTACTACAACTTTTTCAAAATATTGTAGATGTCTTCTATACTTATAATAAAATTGTAGAGGGTCGAATTCTTTACTTGAAAAATTTTTTTTGGGGGAACTCCATAGTCGATACTGATGGCGAAACTGCATTTTTTTTCTTTCATGTCTGTCTGTCTGTCTTTTTGTTTAGGGAACTCTCATCACGCCGTAACTACTGATTCAATTCAAATGAAACTTGACATGATTTAAGATCATGATAAGGAGATGGTAGCTGTCTACTTCTAATGTCTAATCCCCAAATTCTGCACGGTTTTCTTGCAGAAAGGGGTGAAAGTTAGAATGTGTATTTGGTTGTAACTCATGTTTGCGTTGTTCAATTTCGATAATTCTTATTTTGTTAGAAAGAACACACTTTTAATATAGTCCCATCAAAATTTTAACATTATTGGTCGTGTGGTTTACTTACTGTGTGGTTACTTACTCTACTCAATCGTCCACATTTCATCCATCAGAAAATAGGTGACGTCTGGCAGCTCTGGGATCTTGGACTATCATCTCTCGTCAGGTGAACCTGACATTGTCATAATATGACAATACCTTTCTAATGTTTTTCCACATTAACTACAGATGGCGGCTCATGGTACGAAACACGTTTTTCTGATATTTATTAGAAAATGTGTAATGTAGTATTTGTTGTTGTAGCGGCAATATAAATACATCATCTGTGAAAATTACAGCTGTCTAGCTATCACCGTTCTTGAGATACAGTCTGGTGACACACGGACGGACGAACGGACGAACAGCGAAGTCTCAGTAATAGGGTCCCGTTTTAACCATGTACATATATTATATGGCAAACAGGGAGGCGGTTTTTTGAATATTAACAAAAACTGGATGACAACACGTTCAAGCCCACTACCAGTCGGAAGCGGGACCAGCATGCTGGCGGCAGTACCATGCTGAATAGTAATGTTTATGCGTTGGGCCAAATAAACGTCGGCCAAGCGCTCGGAAAGGCTTTTGAAGATGAGGTGAGCTCCCGGCCTTCACATGCACGATGTCTCAACTTTAAAAGGCTTAAATATAAAGCCACTACCGAGGGTTGCATATTTCCGCCGTTTGAGACGCTCAGCTGAATTAGCCGCTGCACTGGCCCTACCATGTGTCTCTGGAAGATGTGATGGTGCCAGAGTATCGACGCAAGCTGCGTCTCACACTTGGGGCCGACTCAACTTCCAAGGCACAAAAGTCATGCCGTCAGGTCTTTTGCCATCGTCACGCGTAAAACCAGTCCGGTTTGAGTAGGGCTGGGACATTGGCGGTGGAAAAAGCCGAAGTTTTGTGTATGAATTTTCCTCCATTATCTATTTATCTGGACGACGTAGTCATAGCTTCTTAAATTAGTCGAGTGAACTTTTTACTTGACTAGAAGTTAGTTGACGTGAAATGATAATAATTGAAGTCGGTTGTTGTTCTTTCGGATATTATTTCAATCCAAATACTGTACTATATTAAGTATTCAACAAGCTTCGGTGACCAAAGCAGAACGATGTTTTTCTAAAATTGAATAAAATGTTATCTTACTACTAAGTATTATTATGTAAAGGTTTGATTTGGTTGAAATTTGAAACACAGATAGTTTATAGTCTCACATACTCCCTATCATCTCGGGAAAAGCATGGGCCCTAACGAAACAAATATCTCTATCACCTACTTAGGATATCATCCTGTAAAAATGTATAAGTGGGTAAGTATCAGATCACGCACATCAGCTACAGACTCTTTTTAACGTATCCTATAAAAATCCTACAAACTTAACACTGCGGCTATGTCCGATCCTCCACAACCTTACTACGAGTGTGTTTGATGTTGCTAAAAATATAAAATATGAAGTCGCTAAACTCGAATAAATATATTTTTGTGTGGAAAAACAAATTAGCTCGGTTTGTGTAATGGCCACCCATCCAAATATTTTTTCGTAAGTACTAATAAGGTCGCAAGATCAACGTACGCGAACGAAGTAGCGGGTTCAGCTAGTTTTCTAATAAATATCAGATCGTGTTTCGTACCATGAGCTGCCATCTGTAGTTAATGTGGAAAAACATTAGAAAGGTATTGTCATATTATTACCCGTCGATAGATGACGGATGGCGGATTTGATGTACCAGGGATGAGCTTCGACTCCGACTCCGATAAGTCGGAACTTCCGATTACTATTACACCTTCGGTTCCGACTTCGGCTCCGAAACTTTTAAAAAGGAGGTTATAATCGGAGGTAAGGTGTATAAATATTGCAGATAATTCCTTATTGTGGTGGACAGTAAACGGAAATACAAAATCCTAACTTCCTAAATCAATTGCTCGTCAATGTTTATCGTGTCCACGTGTTTGGCAAAAAAATGTATACATAATAAAAATGACTCTCTTGCCACCACTTCTAATCCTGCCTATGCCTCTGACTTCGGTTCCGACTCCGATAAATCAAATTTTAAAACTCCGACTCCGCCTTCGGTTCCGATAAAATCATCTCCGTTACATCTCTAGTGTTAACATTGTCACAGATTACTTAGACGTTAGTATGTACTGAACTTATTATTATCGTTATTATTTCTATGTTATTTCCGAACCACACGACCAATAATGTTAAAATTTTGGTGGGACTATATTAAAAGTGTGTTCTTTCTAACAAAATAAGAATTAACGAAACTGAACAACGCAAACATGAGTTACAACCAAATACAAACTGACTTTCACCCCTTTCTGCAAGAAAACCGTGCAGAATTTGGGGATTAGAAGTAGACAGCTACCATCTCCTTAGCATGATCTTAAATCATGTCAAGTTTCATTTGAATTGAATCAGTAGTTACGGCGTGATGAGAGTTCCCTAAACAGAAAGACAGACATGAAAGAAAAAAAATGCAGTTTCGCCATCAGTATCGACTATGGAGTTCCCCCAAAAAATTTTTTTCATGTAAAGAATTCGACCCTCTACAATTTTATTATAAGTATCACAGATGGAACCTTCGTGAACAACACTGTGAAGCCCGTAATTAGTCATGTTGACTTCAAATTGTCAAATAAATGTTCCAAATGACTTGTATAATGTTGTCAGTCTTAAGAAAAAAGTCCCACTATTGTTGTCTTAGCTTGGGAAATCTTCACGTATAATAAACACATCAATTGATATTTTAAAATATTAATATTATTACACCGATTATGCAAGGATTTCTTGTTATTACTATTTCCATTCTATAAAGAAAATAATTTTGATTTTGCATGCAACTAGAACTTGAGAACTTGAATCGCAAATAATAAAAATAGTGTAATTTACTCGCTTAGATAGGTTAAATAAAAATTAAAACAACCATCTTTACCACCAAACTATTTTTGATAAAATGCATATAGGCTACCTGTATGTTATAGGTCAAAAAAACAAACAAAAAAAACTAAATAATCATTTTAACAGTTCACTTATTATTCACCTTTTTTTTGACAAAACAAGACTTTGAAATCAAGTAACCGTATAATATTAAAAAACTCAACAATTTAAAAACATTTCATTTTACAAACAACGTTATGCATAATATTAACTTCAAAAATATCTTCCTTCAACAAATGTTTTATTTTATAAACCATCATTTTATATCCAATTATATTGCCACCGTTTCACTTAGATAATATATCGAATGACATTACAATACAATACAAAACACTTTATTGGCACCATAAACAAAGTTGACAAGAAGTAACACATATAATAACAAAACAAAATGGGCACAAAAGGCGATCTTGTCGCTAAACGCGATCTCTTCCATTTATTTATTTTTTATTTATTTAACCTTTTTATTCATGAGGAAACAAAATTTGTATTATTTTGGGCAGTGGTGCCACTAACGAAATAAATAAATACACAAACAAATTTTATGATGTATTAATGATTTTGTTTTTTGTACATTTTTTTGTCATAAATTACTCATTTTACAAATTTAACATTTACCAAAATTAAATTTGAAATTATATTAAATTGAATAATACAATGCCCATCAATAATTTGGTCTACGAGTATCTAAAAAAATATAAAATCTATATTTTACCCTAAATTCAGGGAAAATAATTTCTATTTAGTATCGCCACACTAACCTATTTTCGTTGAGGTGTTGTGTTCCATTCATCACCAAAATGAAATTGCCTAAATTATATAAATAACAGTAAAAATATTCAAATTTTCCTATGAAATTATATTCCTCTTTCCTTTTTTTGTTTTTGGGAACATTGTTTGCAATGTTTGAAGACACAAGACGGCATATTTTAAAACAAAACTTAAAATCACACGGGACTCCCGTACAACACGGAAGTCCGTTTCATACTGACTGGAGTTTGTATTTGCTTCGGCGTTTGTATTTCCTTTGTCTGCTTCAGTAGTTCTGTTCTGCGCGCTCCATCTGGTTTTATTTCTGTAATCTGTGATAAGTATAGATGACATCTACAATATTTTGAAAAAGTTGTAGAATCTTCTTTAAATAATATTTGTAGATGCCCAGTTCTGTGTTTTAAGATAATTTATATACTTGAGTGACCTACTGTAAATTTTAGCTTAAAATTAAAGCTCATTACCACACTGTCTGTATAACTAATTTTCTAAATCAATTGCTCGTCAATGTTTACGTGCCCACGTGTTTGGCAAAAAATATATATCCAATAAAAATGTCTCTCCTTCACTCCTTCACCAACACTTCTAATCCTGCCTATGCCTACTATTTCGGTTCCGACTCCGATAAACCAAATTTTAAAACTCCGACTCCGCCTTCGGTTCCGATAAAATTACCTCCGTTACATCCCTGTTGTTTACAGTGTCACAGATTACTTAGAAGTTTGTATGTACCGGACTTATTGACGTGATAACGTCTTATAATTCGATGAAGCCGGCTGCACGCCCGCAAAACATGACGTCATGTAACGTTACCAACGGTAACGACCGACGGTCGTTACCTTTTTACAGTTGTATTAATTATTTCGACCAGTAGTTCAAGCGAGGATGTAGCTCAGTGGTAGAGCGTTCGCTTTGCATGTGAAATGCCCCGGGTTCGATCCCCGGCATCTAAAAGCTTTTTTGCATTGTTTTGATTGAAAATGACTAAATTCTACTGATTACTTTTTACATGAAGTTACGGCTGGTCTAGTCGGGGGAACGGCGACTGCCGATCCGGAGACCCCGGGTTCAAACCCCACACGCACCACTGTCTTTTCGAAGTCATGTGCGTAATGCCGCTAACTGAAAACGGTGAAGGAAAACATCGCGAGGAAACCGACATGTACCTAGAATCTTTCGAAGTATGTGTCATCCACCAACCCGCACTGGGCCAGCGTGGTGGATTATGGCCTTAACTCTCTCCTTGCGAGAGAAGGCTCTGAGTCCCAGCAGTGGGAACGTTTAGTGGGCTGTTGATGATGATGATGAACTTTTTACATACAAATCTATTAAACAAATTAAATAAAATTTTTCTTTTTGCATTGTTTTGATTGAAAATGACTAAATTCTACTGATTACTTTTTGTAAAGCAAAACAATTTTAAATACAGGACAATTTGACAACGACTATCAATAAAAACGGAATAAAAGACGGCTCCGATGTCTAAAACACGGCGGCCTTTTATAATGATCGCGTTGTCTAACAAATATCTGAAAAAAAAACAACAGTTAATTATTTTAGTATGTAACAATTTGTTTTAAACATCAATTGAAGATAAATATGAGTGATTAAAAAAATATTGTTTTAGCGCCATATGTACTGTATCGGTCGTAACAACATTGTATGAAACTTCCATCGCATGTTGCGTTGATTGCCGGCGAATAGGAGCTATTTTTGACACACAGGAAAGTGTCTATTAGCTAGGAAATATACGTATATTATATTTTAAATGCATTGAAATGGAAGACAGTTTAACAATTTATTTGAAATTATATGATTAGAATTTGTACACAGAACATTTTATTTTCAAATATGATAATGCCATCTAGCGGCAGTAGTTTACCAGCTACTTGCCGCTAGATGACATCATATTATAGAGTCCGCGCCACCACTCATGACCGTTGGCGAAAAGAGCCACTGTCGTATTCTACAATGACAGATGAAACCTATGATATTATAATGGCTTAGTTCAATAATTTCGCCATAGGACTTCAGTGATGGTCCGGAGCTTACTTCCGTTGTTCTAATGCGATAGATGGCAGATGCAGATTATGAATTGTATTACCAGATTTTTTTTATTCGGTTGAAATGATAGATGATAGATCATGAAAATAATAAAACAAAAACATTATGATTTCACTGAATATGAAATCAAGTGCAGTGAAAAGTGAAAAGTGAAGCAACGATAATTACAGCGATAAAGGTAATGATTCTGTCGATATTAATTATATATTCAGTGATATATTGTCGAATATTCGTGCTTTCATCATTAAAATGAATAGCATCGGTCCGCTAGTGCAGCGATTGTAGGTTATGCTATAATTGACAAAATTAAAACAATAAGTTAACAGAACTATTTCACGATGAGTAAAAAATCGATGGCTTTACTATTCAATCGAAATAATTATCGAGCGTAACTATGATTTAATAGTAGATTATTCACCAAGGGAGTAAAGCACTTTCTTGTGTCATAGGCGTTATATTGGATCCTGAGCGCAGCGAGGGACTCGAGTAAACTCCCGAGCGAAGCGAGGGAGTTGTAGAGTCCTGAGTGAAGCGAGGGATTCAAGCCGCCCATGACACAATGCAGTGCTTTACTCCTGAGGTGAATACTCTACTTTTCATATCGTGTGCGAGACAATTCACTGTTACAGTTGTATTAATTATTTCGACCAGTAGTTCAAGCGGGGATGTAGCTCAGTGGTAGAGCGTTCGCTTTGCATGTGAAATGCCCCGGGTTCGATCCCCGGCATCTAAAAGCTTTTTTGCATTGTTTTGATTGAAAATGTCTAAATTCTACTGATTACTTTTTACATACAAATCTATTAAACAAATGAAATTAAAATTTTCTTTTGAAAAATGCTACCATTCCATCAGTATTTTCTTAAGACGTTGTCACGTTCTATCGTCAGTAAACCGACTTTATAGACAAACATTTTTTTTTACCGTTATTATTTAATTTCTATGTTATTTCCGAACCACACGACCGATAGGGTTAAAATTTTGATGGGACTATATTAAAAATGTGTTCTTTCTAACAAACTAAGAATTAACGAAATGGAACAACGCAAACATGAGTTATTAGCAAACATAAATTTGTATCTGTACTATAAAACACATTTTAGTATATCCCATTACGTTTACCTAGCTCGTAGCTTTTTAAAGCAATGTATATTTTAGTAGGAATTTTCCTCAAATAGACGCGGAACCGCGGGTCTCAGCTAGTATATTATATGGAAAGCAGGGAGGCGGTTTTTTTAATATCCACAAAAACTGGATTACAAGATGTTCAAGCCCACTACCAGTCGGAAGCTTGCCCAGCATGCTGGCGGCAGTACCACGCTGAATAGCAATGTTTATGCGTTGGGCCAAATAAACACCAGGATTTTGGTCACGCGTTGCGTCGGCCAAGCGCTCGGAAAGGCTTTTGAAGATGAGGTGAGCTCCCGGCCTTCACAGGCACGATGTCTCTACTCCAAAAGGCTTAAATATAAAACCACTACCGAGGGTTGCATATTTCCACCGTTTGAGACGCTCAGCTGAATTAGCCGCTGCACTGGCCCTACGGTTGCGGTCCGTTTGGACTGAATGTTATATTGTACTAAAACCGTAATGAACAAATTTCAAAATGACCTTTTCCCATAATGACTGAATTTCAAAATGTACTTATTCTAGAACGCCAGAAATAAAACTGTCAAATTTAAGTACAGTTAGTATCATTTTATTTTAAAACTTTATGAAATAGTATTATATTTTTTTAGCAAAAAAACAATTTTTATTCTTTAGTTTTATAAAAGCATGATGAGGTGGATGAAAGCTGATGAAAGTTTAATGATAATAATTAAATCTAATGCAAACATAAATAGTATTATGAATTAATAAGTATGAATGTTGAACGTTCACTAATATAGCTCACAATAATTAATTATTTGAATTTGAAATTACAGTGGTTATATGAAAAAATGGGGACGTCAAAAAATAATTTTCATCCCACCAGCTCGGAAAGAGTACTTTTGCTCCTCGATATCAAAGCGCAAAAGCCGTTTTTACCCTCTAAGAGTCTAGAGGGTAAAGTCAATTTGAATTTAGAACATCGTGTGTACTGAGGTTTTGAATTCAAAACATAATTTAACCTATTTATTTCTACCTCCTTGATGCCGAATTCATCATACATTTATTTTTAATTTGTTAAAAACTCATACTCGGAACCTCCTTGGTGTACTTTTTTTTTAAATGCTTTGCGCGCAATTTTCTTTTCACGTTTGGAGGATAGAGGTAAAGAATGTTATTTCAAATGGCAGAACATTTTCAAGTGCTACGAATGAATCAATTGTAATCGAATTGAAGTATGCCAAGTTGCTGAGTTTATTATTGACTACTAAAATAGTAACTAATAGATAATTTCAACTACTTGTGCAGTACAAATTAATGTAGGTAGTAAAGTAAAAAAGGTAGGAAAACATGTAGGTACAATATATTTTGAAGTCAAAACTTCTTTTGGCGCGCCAAAGTCAAATTTTTCGTGGGCTGTCAATTGAATTCTAGCGTCACGCTCGGGAATGATAAGAAATCTTTGGGTAAACTCGGGACCATAGCCATTGGCCATCTAGAAATGCCTCAGCCTTCCCCATTGGCCATTAAAAAATGTGTCAGCATTTCTAGATGGCCATGCTCATAGCCACGCCCTCCGGTTTCACACGCGTAGTTTCCAACGTAAGCAATCAAATTCTGAGTTACAAGCTACCACTTCTATCGGCAGTGCCTATGACTGTCAATTTTTTTCATGAATTCTGAATAGTACGTTTTTTTATTTCCTTTAAAATGTACCCTGATACTTTAGCGCTACTATAATTTAATGCATTTGGGTGGACACTTTTTCATGTAGATTGTACACATATGAAATTCCTTCGGTCAACTCTCCGTATTTTCACGTCGTATTGTTATTGTTTAAACCATGGCTAAATAAAGTTAAAGTTTAAAACTTAGGTTAAAAACAGTAAAATTGAATAGAAGTGAAAAACCGAAATACCATAATAATAATAAGTGATTCTAGCGATTGAAGTGAAGTTTATTTGACGCCAACAGAATTGAGGGAAACTGAAAATGCACAAAGCGTTTAGTAATTTCCTCGCTAAGGTAAGGGATGAAAAATTACGTGTTGCACTCGAGTGCAAAGATTTTTCACCTTGTGCCCTTTTGATTCCCTTGCTACGCTCAGGATTCTAATTTTTGAATCCCTCGCTACGCTCGTGATTCAACTTTAGAATCCTTCGCTTGCTCGGTCATCAAAATTGAGCACGCGGTTAAAAAGCCACTTTGCACTCTTGTACAACAAATAACTATTAATTCTCAAAGTGGGCAGCAGACAAAATAAGTTTGGGAACCCCTGAACTGAAATAAGTTTTTTGTTGTTTAAATTACTTTACTATGTATATTTTTAATATTGCATGCCCAATACAGGGTAATCTGTTGATACTTTTTAAATGTTGAACATCTAGTGTACACAGTTTTAGGCAATAAAAATATTTTGATTTTGATTTTTGATTTTGACGAGACGGCAGGCGATTTGCCTCATGGTAAGCAACATGCCTGCCACATAACAGCATAGTGAAACGCATCTATTGGAACATTAAGAGTCTAAATCATTAACTAGCACGGCACTGTACTCATCACCTAGATATCTAAGATGAGAAATATGGCGAATGAGAAGATACTGCGACGCTAATTATTAGCATAAAAAATGTTGAGAACAAGAGCAGGACATTTTTGGTGATGGTACTTTGATGAAACAATGAGAGTTTTCTAGTCTATCAAATAAAGATTATGACATAATCTACCATGAAGTACTGATGTTGCGCCTGATTGTACATGCCCCGTCAGACATTATGGTTATTGGACACAAGCTGACCCGTGCCCACTTCGTTGGGCATAATGTTAATAATCCTTTTTTAGTACATAGTGTTATGTGCATGCTAATACAAAATTCGAAAGTAACTCTGTCCGAAAGAAAAATCATTTTCTGCTGTATTTGCGATAAACGAATTCCATGAGGACCAAGTCGCGGGAAAAGTTAGTTTGGTTATGGTAATTTTAATTGTTCAAAACTTCTCTGTAAACTATATTGGATGTAATGTTATCATTTGGTAGCAAAATATATTGTCTATCAGGAGTTCCAACCCGAGATAAGCCAACATATAACTGCCTATGGGAAAAACACGGCTTTCCCAGGTCAATGCCCACCAGAGAGAATGTTTGACCTTGGGACTTGTTAATGGTGAGGGCAAAAGAGATCTTCACTGGAAACTGTAGCCTTTTAAACGGTATGGGTAAATCAGTGGGAATCATGGGTATCCGCGGAATATAAGCCAGTCGTCCCACTGCTGGCCCTGTGAGAATGGTCGCCACGATTATAATGTTCCGTAACTCTTTTGTAAGCAGCCTTGTCCCATTATACATGTTGGGAGGGCTCAAGTTTCTTAATAGCATGATAGAAATGCCAACTTTTAACACTAGGTCGTGAGGAGGTAAGCCAGAAGGGTTCAAAGAATTTAAAAATTCTTGGGGATAGTGCACTGTATCCTCAATATTACACACCGTATCAATAGAATTATAGTGTTTGACCTGACCGGGAATTTTCTCTAAAATAAGTTTATTTATTTCATTCACTGTATCGTTTCTGGGTGACACTATTGCCCTAGAACAAAGCCAATGATAATCTCTCTCCAATACATTTTCAAGTCTGGGATATATTGCGTCAATAAGATGTTCCAACCTGTGCAATATGTGTCCTAATGTCTCGTCAACTTTAATGTCATTGCTGTTGGTGTTAGGAGAGACAGTTTTTCGTTCGCTAAATGATCTGTACTAATATTAAAAAAACTACTTTTTGTAACTTAAATATAAATGTTAGACATATGCTGTCGTTGACTTTTTTGTAGGCATTTTCAAGCTCCACACCTTTTCTCTAGAATTCAAAAATATATATTTCATAGTTAAGGCAGCGTTCGTAAGAAACGCTTTCATTCGACCGTTTTTCTCCGATTCACTTTGCAAAACGGATTACCACGTAAAAGCCTTTTCATTTTTCGTTTTTTTACATAACCTATGACACTCAACAATAATGTGGCTTTCTATTGGTGAAAGAATTTTTAAAATCGGTTCAGTAGATCCCGAGATTACCCCTTACAATTTAACAAACACACAAACTTTACTTCTTTATAATATTAGTATAGATTACACATCCAAGACATTTTGAAATTTAGTCATTATGGGAAAAGGTAATTTTAAGATTTGTTCATTACGGTTTTAGTACAATTTAACATTCAGTCCAAACGGACCGCAACCGGCTCTACTATGTGTCTCTGGAAGAAGTGATGGTGCCAGAGTATCGACACAAGCTGCGTCCCACACTAGGGGCCGACTCAACTTCCAAGGCACAAAAGACATGCCGTCAGGTCTTTTGTCATCGTTACGCGTAAGACCACTCCGGTTTGAGTATGGCTAGGACATTGACGGTGGAAAAAGCCACAGTTTTGTGTGTGAATTGTCCCCCAGTATCTATTTATCTGGACGACGTAGTCATAGCTTTTTAAATTAGTCGAGTGAACTTTTTACTTGACTAGAAGTTAGTTAGTTGACGTGAAATGATAATAATTGAAGTCGGTTTTTGTTCTTTCGGATATTATTTCAATCCAAATACTGTACTAAATTTAGTGTTCAACAAGCTTCGGTGACTAAACCAGACCGTTGTTTATCTAAAATTGAATAAAATGTTATCTTACTACTAAGTATTATATGTATATTATGTAAAGGTTTGATTTGGTTGAAATTTGAAACACTGATAGTTTATAGTCTCATATACTACCTATCATCTCGGTTAAAGCAAGGGCCCTAACGAAACAAATATTAACGACAGAACGACATTACCAATTACAAAATCCAACCAATTACAAATACATTTGAAACACACATGGCTTAGAGTCTAAAATATCACATCGGCTAATAAGTCTATCAACTACTTAGGCTATCATCCTGTAAAAATGTATAAGTGGGTAAGTATCAGATCACGCACATCAGCAACAGACTCTTCGTAATGTATCCTATAAAAATCCCACAAATTTGACACTGCGGCTATGTTCGATACTCCACAAACTTACTACGAGTATGTTTGATGTTGCTAAAAATATAAAATATGAAGTTGCTAAACTCGAATAAATATATTTTTGTGTGGAAAAACAAATTCGCTCGGATTGTGTATTGTCCACCCATCCAAATATTTTATTTTTACGTAAGTACTACTAATGTACTAATAAGGTCGCAAGATCAACGAACGCGAACGAAGTAGCGGGTTCAGCTAGTATTAAATATTAACTTCATTAAATTATTTGTTTGTTAATTATAGTAGTATATTTCAATTTGAAATCTTTTCGTTTATCAATGTAACATGAAATCTTACGTTTTTGGTGAAATGGATGAAACCGTACGTAAGTGTAAATTTTAATAAATAGTTAAAGTTAAAAATTGAGGTTACGTGAAAAATTTGTTAATCCAAAAGTTGTAGTACTTTTTATTACCTACAACTTTGTCATGTGAATTTTTTCCATAGGACTTGTAGTTTTGCCGGAAATCAAGATAAACCATTTTTTACCCTTATAACTCATTTTCCCTTCTTTCCTTTTCCCGAACTCTGATCGACCGTAATTTATTTTCCTTTCATTTTTATTACATTACCCTCTTTTTCTAATGGGTTTTATCCTACTGTATTTTTTTTATTTTTTACCATTTATGAAGGCTTCGGCCCAGGGGGTCTACCGCCGAACGAAAAATGTCATAGCTTTGATGTTTCTCTCTCTTTTCTTTTCGCTTGAAATGATAGAGACAGCATTAGCAAAGCGATAGCCGATTTAGTTAGGCGGTAGTAGCGCTGGTCTATTATGTTTGATGACAAACTTACGTTCCATAATCACTATGAGTACATTGTGGAACGAATTTTTGTAGTGGTAGGACTCTTAGCAGAGTCCGCCTGGGGAAGTACCACACCATTGCCAGTTATTCTACCGCCAAGCAGTAATGGGCAAACATTTCTATGTTCCGGTTTGAAGGGCAATGTTTCAATGGGTTTGATGAAAATCAAATTTTTGAGTTTCAGTTCTAAGTATGGGGCACCCCCAAAATTGATTGTTTTTTTTATATTTTCGTGTAAAAATCTTAATGCGGTTCACAGAATACATCTACTTACCAAGTTTCAACAGTATAATTCTCATAGTTTCGGCAAAAAGTGGCTGTGACATACGGACGGACAGACAGACAGACATGACGAATCTATAAGGGTTCCGTTTTTACGGTTTACGGAACCCTAAAAATGGATTGATGTTCGTTAATCTCGCTAAAACTCGGGAACGGCTGGACTGATTTGGCTGATTTTGGGTTTGAATCAATCGTGGGAGTCCATGAAGTTCGCCGGATCAGCTAGTTACACACAAATGCATAGTTTCGTGAATATCGGTTGTTTTTTTTTTAGTTTAAGCGACGAGACGAGCTGAACAAGTGCCAGATAAGCAACACGCCCGCTCATACCAGCAGTGTCTAGCAGCCATTGGAACATGAACAGTCCAAATCATTACCAAGCATTGAAAATACCTGAGGCGTCTAGGGTCCAGCCACGTCTTTCTGCCATGCGAAAAGTCCCCAATCTGTGGAAGAAAATCGGAGTGAAATTGATTTTTATTTATAGTTTTTAAGCTTTCGCGATGTAGTCTCAGTTTGAAAATACTAAATAGGACTTTCGGCAGCAAGAGAAAACGGACGAAATTTCTCGAAATTGAGAAATTATGACATCCCCATCTATCCTCATTTAGTCTTCAATAATTGCAGGGTCAATAATAATTGGGGTGTAAGGGGGAAGCACTGAACATCTAGCTTCCCCAAATGTCAACCTCTCCTGCGCGTGGTACACCCTGCTGCCAACTAACGAGGCTCTGACGACCGAACCAATGGCGGTATAACCATTTAAAAGCCAGTCCTAAATTGACCAGACCGGTGACGGGCAGCGGCGTCATCGGTGCAAAGGGCTGGCTCCGCGGTCACCAACCCCCCTGCCAAGCTTGGTGACTATGGCAAATACCCCCCCTATGAAGAACAGAATAAAGAAACGGCTCCTAGTCCCCGGCGGCTCCGCTGTTCCAGGCGCTGGTGGCAGCCTTGGTTCCGGTGGAGCATGGGGTGCGAAGAATCCCCGGCAGACGCCCCGCCACCAAACCCAACGACTCGACCTGGCAACTTTTAACGCACGGACTCTGAGGGCTGACGAAAAGATTGTGGAGCTGGAAGAAGAAGTGGACAAGTTGCGCTGGGATATCATAGGGTTATCCGAAGTCCGTAGACAGGGCGAGGACAGGATAACCCTGGAATCCGGCAACTTGTTCTACTACCGGCGGGAGGGAGATCAACAATCCCAAGGGGGTGTCGGGTTTATAGTCCGCAAGTCTCTCGTCAACAACGTGATAATGATCCAGAGTGTGTCGAGCAGGGTCGTGTACCTTGTACTTAAAATTACCGACCGGTATTCATTGAAGGCCATACAGGTATACGCACCGACCTCGACACATCCCGACGAAGAGGTTGAGACCATGTATGAGGACATCTCCAAAGCCATACATGTCTCGCCAACACATTTCACAGTTGTGATGGGAGACTTCAACGCGAAACTGGACAAACGTAGCGGTGATGAGTTGAGAGTGGGACAATTCGGATATGGGCAGCGGAACCCAAGAGGGCAACGTCTAGCTGACTTCTTGGAAAGGGAGAGCCTCTTTATGATGAACTCCTTTTTCAAGAAACAGCCAAAACGAAAATGGACATGGATTAGCCCAGATGGTTCCACAAAAAATGAGATCGACTTCATTATGACGACTAAACGGCAAATATTTAGCGACGTCTCTGTGATCAGTAGGGTTAAGACCGGCAGCGATCACCGTATTGTAAGAGGCACGCTGAATCTAAACATTAAGTTCGAAAGATCACGTCTAATGAAGTCCACGCTCCGACCAAATTATGCTCAAATCGAAGATCCCGATAACTTTCAACTCGAACTTCAAAATCGCTTCGAAGCCTTAGATGAATGCGTAACGGCATGGCAAATAAACGACAGGCAGTAGACAGGAGTCCTAAATCGACTGAAATGGAAAGAGTGAGGTCGCTACCCAACGCTAACATAAACCCGTGCGCCTGAAGTTTGGGATCCATCCATTGATTTCGATCGATGTGGACAGGCTTTAAGACTAACCTGAATGTGTTGAGGAAGAACTGGAAGCCGATGAAAGCCGGGAGCCCGTTCTGCAGCGCCAACAAGCCATCCGTCCGGGCGATGACATAGATCCCGTGAGGAACGTTCTTGTAGAACACCTGGTGGGTACCGTGCTTCTTCAGCTCTCCTTGCAGTTGTAGCCTGGTTTTCACCACCTGGAAGAATAATCAGAAAATGATAATTGACCGGCGTAGTGGCTTAGTTGGTAAGTCTGCCTGCGAAGCTATGGCTGGGTTCGATCCCCACTTAGGCCAATTTGTGTGATGAATAAACATACTCGTATTTATTCTGTGTCTGGGTGTTTCTATATACCTATAATAAGTATGAATTTACAATATTATAGAAGTATTATATTATACCAGCTATCTGGTTCCCATGGTACAAGCGTTGCTTAGTTTGGGGATAGTGTTATGTAATAAATATCTGCCAATATTTATTTCAATACTAGCAGTGCCCAACGGTTTCACCCGCGTAGTTACCGATTGCATTATTTTTGCGAGATAGAAAAAATAGGCTTTGGCGCATGGCTTGCAAGCTCCGTCCGTTTTATTTTCAATACTCCTTAAATATCTAGGACCAAAATTCATTATTTTATAACATTGTGCAAGATTCATAAATTGTATAAATCATCATCATCAATTGTATAAATCATCAATTTCATAGATTCATAATTCATAATATTCAGTTTATGTACATAATGAATTAGTTTTATTGTTTTCCAAGATCCCTGATAGACTGTACCGGAACAGTTATGTTTATTTAATTCTTGTGTAAATAAGTGTGTCAGTCATTTGTGTTGTAGCGCTTAGTTTTTTGTGCAATGTGTATTTTTATCGTTAATTTATAGTATCTACACATTTATTAATAAATATTGGTGGATATTTTAAATATAAATATTTGTATATAGGAGCCAGTTCGCGACGAGACCGCAACACGTGTCTCGGTCTCCTCTCGCGGTCACGGCGCGAACCTGCACCATAAAGGTGACAAGGCGGGTGACGCATATATCTACGATATATGTTTTTCTAGGAATATGCCAGTTACCTAATGATCAAACGACGATAACCGTTAAACCAGTGTTAACCCTTGGACAGTGACGTTTTTTTAGGCCTCTCAATTAACATAATAAATCAACACCATTTAATACATAGTAACAAACTGCAGGAATTGCGAATACCTATGCCTTGAACTATTATGGTCACTGATCGCTGAAAGCCTCCTTCTTAATGCAGAAGGTACTGTACAGTAATGATACATAGCCTACAAGCCGACCCATTCTAAACATGCGAACAGTAGATACACATAAGCAGTGCATCATCACTCGCTCAAGGTCGCGCGGTTTTAGCCTACAGCTAGACCGTTAAGGCTTGTTCGCATTAAGCTAGTGTATTAGTCTAGTAGAGAGTAATTTAGTAGCTAAAATACTCGCTACTATTCGAAAATCGTTCGCACCGTGCTTTAGTACAGTTCACAAGTGAGTAGCGTTTTGCAACATGAAGCATCTACAACGCAATAAAATAAATAAGCTGATTACGCTTATTTTATTTGCTTGTTTTTATAGAGCGGATATTTTATAACATTCCACAAACATTCATGTTCCTTAAATAAAGAAACAAAGGAGACGGCTCATTTCTGCCCCACGTCGTTTCAAGTTTAGGTACTTAATTAGCCCCGGAGACCTAAACAAGTTATTTAATTAAAATAACATATAATTAAATAATTCAAACTGTACATTCAATACTAACCTGCCAAGCGGGGATTGCAAATTGGTGATTAAAAAGTACCTTAATGACTATGTATAAGTAATTTTGTATTAAGGTACTGTAGTTCCATATAAACAAACTAGATGGCGTTGTACGGCGTTAAAACACGCTATCGAAGTTTTTGTGAATTTAAATAAGCCTGTTAAGGTTTAGTTCGTGTTTTGTCATCGGGTCAGTACCCAATAGAATATAGATATGTACTACGTTGAACACTTCTTTGTTCTTTCATTTGTACCTATGTGTACAGACTATAGTCAAAGTCAGCCATGTATTTCGCTTTTTTTGTTCAGTTTGTTACGTACAGTAAAAATTCGTTCGAAAATCGGTTAGTTTGAAACTCACACAACACCCATGGTTTTTCATTATTTTTCCAAAGGTTTCCTAATTTTTTTGTGGTTTGCCCGAATCTCTGGTCCTTTTCTGTGTTGACATAGAATAGATAATACAGATAGAACGGACACTCCCCACCCCCCGCCAGTTTCAAGCTTCCTACCCCGCAAGAACGCGAGAAGCACTCAGCGACACGACATAGATGACACGCACACATGCGTAAATGCGTTCGAACGACATAAATATGCGAGATGTGTGAGTGTAGGTATGTCAACTGCACCGTCTGTATAGATTTTAGGCCGAGTGTCCGGGGTGTGGTGTTGAGTCGACATTATTTTGAGCACAGTAAGTCGCAGAATAATGAATTTACTACCTTCTTATAGTAGTAAGTACATAATCACGTTCTTGATTACCTACTTGCGGCGTTATTTTTTTCAATGTTTTAGTTGATATCTTTTAAACCCCGCTATGCAGGATAAAAACATAAACGGTTCCTCAATATATATTAAAAATTCTATACAATGATCCAATTTTGGTCAAGTCTCTTGCACTTTTTCTGTGGGGCAAATGCCCATGGAAAATGGGCCGTCTCCTTTTAATGTAGTATCTTCACTCCAGCGAAACGACATTTTGGCGGCAACCACAGACTAGTTAGTAAAGAGATGCGGCAACTAATGAACTCGACTAATGTGACAGGTTCGCACTCGTTTAGCCGATGAACCAGAGAGCACAGACGCGTGGTGGGGATGCTACTCGCCCGTTGAAAATAGAACAAAATGGATTGACTCGACTAAATTATTTACTAGACTACTCGACTAAATGTTTACTGTTCATACACGTTTAGTTGCTAAATTACTCGCTACTAGACTAAATTACTAGCCTAATGCGAACAAGTCTTTACTCCCAGGGAACAAGTGCCAGTCGGTTGTCGGACGCACGGCTGAGCGCTCGCGCAACACGTTTCCCGCGCATTTTGTTATTAGATATGTCGACAACCCTCCACGCTAGACAGGGACAGAGCTACGCGTTAGAAAGAGCGCAAATGTTTATTTGAAAATCGCGCCAGGTATTGCGAGCTGAATTGAACTTTGTTGTGTCCCAGCAAGAGTAGCTATTTATATAATTGTTTTCGGTAAGTGAGGCTTCTGTATTTGTACTAATATTTATTCTGTGACTTAGGAGCGAAGCCAATCACAGATACTTGGTATAACATGTGCAACCATTCAGACTTGAAGTAGTACTGAACTTCACACCTTCGAGAAGAAACCCAGGTTTTTGGTTATATTCATCTAAGTAAGAAAACTACAATTTTCCTGATGTGTTATCGTAAACTTTTTTTTATACAACTATCTCTTGATAATCCCTTAATAAAAAGATCACCATTAAAGACCATACATACAGACACACTGTTAATAACATAAATTACAAAGTACCGGGTGGTGAAGTGAGAGGTAGGTACAAGAAGTACCTCACTGTAGGAACAAAAACAATATTTTAAGCAGTTCTTATCTATATATATATAAATCAATGCCACTTTTCGTTGTAAGTGAACTCCTCCTAAATGGCTTGACCGATTTGAATGTTTTTTTTTTTGCATACGTTTGGGTAGTGCCCTGGATGGTTTAGATTCACAGATCAGATGGCGCTGCAGTTGGTATCTAGGTTATTATGCGAGCGAAGCTGGAATGGGCCGCTAGTCAAGAATGAAAGTCGACAAACCTCAATAGGATTGGTGAAGAACGTAGGAAACATACTCGCTACGCCACCCATCAACAGGTCGATGATATCGCGCTCGGTGCCTTGTGGTCTTTGGGGCGTTCCAGCTTTGGCGGCCATCTTGTGACGTCATCAATATGGCTGCTGAAATCAAGCAAACATGTACGTTTGTATTAGGGAACTTAGTGTTCAAACCATCTGAAAAATAGGTAATTGTGCGTGACTATTAAAAAAAAATGCATGCAACTGATAAATAGATGTTGAAAGTTGAACTCTCACAGCTTCAGTACCATGATGAGTATTGTTAATGATGTACGATCTTTGTTATTACTTCATTGTACCTACAGTAGAATCTCTCTAACTAGAATGTTAAAGGAGAATTTTGCAATTTCTAGGAAAATTTTTCGACTCATAGACTCAAATTTAAATAATTCAACTGATTAATACGCTTTTATTAGCTTCATTTGTAACTAACTAGGTAGGTAAGAAAATTTTGGAATCTTAATTTGACCTACTTCCCAGTCTCCTCGATTAGGATGAAATTTTGCACACGCTCTGAGTTCGGATGACAATACATGACTAGCTAAGAAACGTCATTACAAATCCAATATGGCGGCCTCCCCAAGATGGCGGACTGGCTGTTCGAAATCCACCCCCATGATATGGATATCAAATGAAAGGGTTTGCTGTCAGGAATACGAAAAAAAAATGGTCATGTGACTTAAATCCAATATGGCGGACAGGTTATTTGAAATGCATCCCCGTGATATGGGTATCAAATGAAAGGGTTTGGTGTCAGAAATACGAAAAAAATAGTCACGTGGCTTAACTCCAACACGGCGGACATCCAAGATGGCGGATTCGCTATTTGAAATGCACCCCCATGTTAAGGGTATTAAATGAAAGGGTTTGCTGAAGAGGATACGAAAAAAATAATTACAAAGCGTGTTTTTTTAGTTTTTTAAACTATTATTATTACTATTTTTTATAGTATTTCTGAGCTGGAATATTTACGCCTACTAATAAGTTTGCTTGGATTTTATGAAAGTGCTGAGTGGGGGCGAACAAGTCATTCGCCTGATGGTAAGCAACACACAGCTATTTTAACATCACTAGACTAGCCTAATCCTGCACTGCGCCCATAACTTTTTTACCTATTCACATTTTTTAGCTATTTTGGAAATATGTATTAGTGTATTACGTATTACCTACCTATTAGATACCTAAAATATCTTGTAAAAGTGCTAAAAAAATTAGGTATTTACAAAAGAGATAAAAAAATATGATAGATGGCGCATATCTATAACACTTTGCAAGGGGAAAATCTTATAGGTTCGCGTCACCAGCAATACGGGTTTCGCCGAAACCGGTCCACCGGGGATATTCTAGCGTACGTCACTCACATCTGGAGTGAAGCTATTGAGAAACACGGGGAAGCACTTGCAGTCTCCCTGGATATCTCGAAGGCTTTCGACAGGGTTTGGCATGATGGCCTTATAAGCAAGCTTTCTAGTTATGGTTTGTCTTCTGGGTTCATTGCTTGGATATCGGACTTCTTGAGGGATCGATCCATACGAGTCGTCATTGATGGCTGCTCGTCGGATCAAATGGGTATCAATGCCGGAGTCCCACAAGGGTCGGTACTCTCTGCGACGCTCTTCCTGCTACATATCAACGATCTGTTGAAGCCCGGTATCTATGGGTACGCAGATGATAGCACCGTTGTAGAGAGTTACATATCTAGCGCGAGAGCCACTAGGCAGCAAACTCAGGTACTGAGAGAGAGTCTGATCGAGCGTTTGGGCTTGACCCTTGATGTGGTGTCCAAATGGGGCGATGCCAATCTGGTCAAGTTCAACGAGAGTAAGACGCAGGCGTGTCTGTTCTCCGCTAAAAGGAGTCCTTTCCAACTGACTCCAACTTTTAGAGGTGTATCCGTGCCGATCTCTGACCGTCTTGAACTTTTGGGCGTTACTTTGACCTCTACGCTCAACTTGGTGTCCTCTCAAAGGTGCGAAGGTACTTCAAGTCTGAACAGTTGCTTACACTATATCAAGCACAGATTCGCTCCTGTATGGAGTACTGTTCGCACCTTTGGGATGGATCGGCTAAGTATCAGCTGGAGGCCTTGGAATCGATCGAGAGACGTGCCAAAAGGCTCATAGGCAACGACACTCTTGTGCGAAAAAGACTTCAAAGTCTTGAACATCGCCGAAAAATTGCCAGCCTATCGGTTTTTTATCGGATACACTTCGGAGAGTGTGCAACTGATTTGCATGATCTGATACCACCTTGTCCTTTTTTCTATCGGAATGCTCGTAGCTCGAAAAAGCGACATCGTTTCATGGTTGATGTTCCAAAGACACGAACGAAGAGATTCGACTCTACTTTTGTGATAAGAACGTCTAAGCTGTGGAATACGTTGCCTGAGTGGGTTTTCCCCGATGGTTACAATCTTTGTGTCTTCAAATCGAGAGTGAATCGGTTTTATCTAGGTAAACACGCTCCATCGTAGACCGCATCGTCGCTTAACATCAGGCGAGATGGCGGTCAAGTGTAAACCTATAGAAGTTAAAAAAAAAAAAAAAAAAAAAAAAGCAATTGTATTGTGTAACATTAGTGCTGTAAAGTACAAAATTCTAAGTTTTTCTTCTACCAGGGAAATTGGCAATCCACCGCCAATTTTTTATTTAAAGGGCAGTTTGCTTCAAGTGGCATCTACTGCCTACCGAACCTTGAAAATTTCAACATATATAATAGTAGATACCTTTAGAAGACTGTTTTTAAAGCAAGAAAACAACTAAACCGGCAAATACCTACGCGGGTAAAATCGTGGGGCGCTACTAGTAAAGTGTTTTACTCGTCATATTGTACTACTATCTAATGAACAGCTGATGTTTTAACAGCTCCTAATAGATAGCGGACTGTTTGTATTTCTTCATCATCATCAGCCCGTAATCGTCCACTGCTGGACATAGGCCTCTCCTATATTTCGCCACTCAGCCCGATCCTCAGTCTTACGTTTCCAACCGCCACCAGCCGTCTTTCGTATATCGTCACTCCATCTAGTCTCAGGGCGTCCTACACTACGTTTACCGATTCGCGGTCTCCACTCCAGAACCCGTCTACCCCAACGGTTATCGGGTCTGCGACAGATGTGACCGGCCCATTGCCACTTCAGTCTGCTAATACTCTGAGCTATGTCGCTGACTTTAGTTCTCTGACATAGTTTAGTTTGTATTTCTTGCGTCAGAGATAACGCTCTACATACTTAGCCGAAATTAGCCTTTCCAAAGGTCGATGTGCAATATTTATTGCCGGGTGCTGTACCTACTACTGGTGACCCCCCCTCCCAAATTTCAGGTTGCTTTTTGCGTACTGGTGACCCCCCAAATTTGGCGCTAGGACCGCGCCTGACTTTGGTCTAGCTCAGAAGATGCCGGGCCCTACTAACCTAAAGTAACCGTAGGGGAGATTGGGTAACAGTGAATCATTTTTTTTTAAAGAAGTGTTACTCCGAAATGTATGTCAAAATGATACATTTCTCAAATTAAATGATAATGTGAATACCTAATGTCTGAAGTAAAGGCCATTTCATGGCGTGTGTTACACAAATTTACAAGATATAGGCACTTTAAAAAGAAATGAGAAGTGATCCAGTGTAACCCGGGAACGGGTCACTTTGGATCACTGCACGGGTGACAGTGAATCGACTAGGGCACCCAGGATCAATTGCAAAAAATATTTAAAAAACATCAATTTTCAAATTACAATAGTTTTATTTATACTACTAGACAGTCTTTTATGTCAAAATAATCTTATGAAAAATTATCAATCACTTTTTAATGAACATAACAATGGGGTATTTTGTTAGATCTTCTAAGGAAACTCACTACAGTCTCATTTTCCAGTTCTCCTATAACTTTGGCTGTATAATAAATTCTTTTCCCTTTAACTTGGAATTCAACAATAATAAAACCACCTTCTTGAGACAAATTTTGTAGTGCACTGCATAATCATCTTCTTCATCTTCCAATATTGGTCCTTCTTCAGAATAAACACTTATATCATCTTCATTTTCACTGGAACTGTCTTGTAAAACTTTTCTTTTCTTTGTTTTTGCAATTGTCTTTCTCTATTTTTGTTTCTTTTTTTTCTCATTTGTATTTCTCAATAGTTCACTGTGACCCATTACAAAATGATTCACTGTGACCCATTGACCGTTATAGAAAAAGAATATAAACCAAAAAAAAAACTATCAATCTTGAGAACAAATCAATATGTATTACAAAGGATCTAAGATATGACAAGTGTACGACAAAGCAAAAACATCTACTTTTCTTACTTAATTAGAAATTAAACAAATTTAAAAATCTTGTAAAAAAATAGGTTAGGTACTTACGTAGGGTCCGGAATGAGGCAGAACGTGTTCCCGCTTCTATACCGCGCTGACGACTAGTGTGACGCAAACAGGTATAGACGAGCGGGAAATACAGGTTTGTTTGTGTGCGTGAGTGCAACACATACTATGTTATTGTACATTATCCACAGTGACCCGCGATTCACTGTGACCCAGTCTCCCCTAATCAACGAAAACTGCATCTCGTATGACAAGCGGTACGACTTCTTGGTCTGCCGCCGGTAGATACCTTTTACTTTTGTTATTGTCTCTACCATTTACCAAGAGTCTGATTCCAGCACTGGAACAGTTGATCCGAATTAATAGGCCAGTCATCTAAGACATTCTAGGTCGCAAATAAAAGCCAGGTTCTGATTTTTTGGGATGTTGTTAGGATAGATACCAGTAGTGTAAAACCAAATTTGCAATACCTCGAAAGACCTGGACGTCTACTCTAATTCAACGAAAACGTAATTTCGAAATAAACTCGCGATTTTCAAACTCCGATTCTACTTCGATCCGTCGTTTTGTCACACCCTCGTCACTGGCTAAACGGCGCGAGCTAAGTACCTACTCGTTCGGGTCCTCCCGGGTGTACTAAAATCACAAGGCCGCCGGCCGTTTGCCCGAGTTGACGTGCGAACGAATGCCGAGTGCGCGCATAAATAATGTCGCGGCGTTATTGTATTTTGAATGGCTGCAATCTGCAATAGCAAGAAACTAAAATGTAGAAGTAATTTATCTTATTTTAAATTGCCGAAACAGGAAGCAAGGGAAGTGTTTTTATTGTTAATATTTATTTTTGAGCTAAATTTTGGTAGGTTTCAAATTTCAATCGAACAGAATATAGAAACAGTAGAGTGTAATATGTATAATATTTATTTTGAATAGACACAGTAGAGGTTATGCATACACATTATTTTGTCTGAAATACCTTTTACCCTTCTTTATTATGTCTCATTAAGTTTAATAAAAATTTTGACGAGATACTTTTTTTAATATTCATGTACATAATGAATGATACTAATTTGTTCATTTATTCGACGGTATGAAAACAACTTACAACTACCTACATTGTATAACCAAAATAAACTTCAGTATCAATTGACTATAAAACGTACCTACTTAAAAAAAAGCTATAGAATTTTTAACCGAATTCAAAGAAGGAGGCGGTTCTGGGCTTAATTTTTATTGGATGTAAGTATGTTTCGCGAAAGCTTAATTGTGAACCATTTTTTAAACCCCGACTAAAAAAGGGTGTTCTAAGTTTGACGTCGATTTTTTTAAAAAGGTATATTTTTGTGCGGTGGTTCTTAGCTATGTTTGGTTAATATCGATTCAAAATGCCCCCCTCCACAAAATCGCGGACAAAATATTTCTTCACAACCTACCTCTATATGGGTATCAAATGAATGGGCTTCTCTAATGGAGTACTGTAGTGGTAGGACTAATAGCAGAGTCCGCCTGAGGAAGTACCACACCTTTGTCAGTTCTTCTACCGCCAAGCAGTAATGTGCAAACATTACTGTGTTCCGGTTTGAAGGGCAATGTTTCCAGTGAAATTACAGGGCTTAGAGATATAACATCTTAGATCTCTGGGTGACGAGCGCAGTGTAGTGCCAGGTAATGATTTGGACTCTTCATGTTCCAATAGCTGCGTGTCACTGTGCTGTTATGTGACAGGCATATTTCATACCATCAGGCACATGTACTGCTCGTCTCGTCACTCTTTATTTAAAAAAAAACACAGTAACGTTTGCACATTACTGCTTCGCGGTAGAATAACTGGCAAAGGTGTGGTCCTTCCCCAGGCGGACTCTGCCAAGAGTCCTACCACTACTAGCACCTACCACCATTTCGTACAACCCTAGCACGTTTGGTCAATGACGTAAGCAGACGACAAGTCACACGGTGCGCACGGCATTTACAACTCTGCGTGGGTGTGTTAAGATGTATTTTTGCTTACAAGTAACAGTAGGTAAGTAGTATACGACAGTTTAGGTTATTATCGTGTAGGTATTTGCACTTTTGTATGGAAGTGATGCATCTGTTACGAAGTAACTATTTTCTGATCTGTGGTTTTGTCCGTTTAAATGTTTTAAGTCTACTCTAATTAGAGTATGCTTAGAACATTTAAACGTCAAACAATGTTGTATCGCACGAAACCAAGTAGAACGAGAGTAGGAAAGTCGCGAGTTTTTTTTCGAAATTTCGTTTTCGTAGAAACAGAGTAGACGTCCTGTGCTAACTTCGTGGTGCTCGACCTCAAAATTTTTGGACTTTTTGGATTACAACTTCTAAAATATGCGTTTAATAGCAAAGTCACCAGTGACAAGTCATTTGTGTTGTGGTCACGTATGCCATTAAGTCCATATTTGAGTGTATTTTATTTGTCGGGTGGAAGCAGAGTCATTTATGTGGGCAGGACAGAGTCCTTTAAACTTCAGCTTGTTTTTAAAGGGTCCTACGGCAGTTGGCACACTACCAGTGCATCAGCACTCGCTCAAGGTCGCGCGGTTTTAGCCTACAGCTAGACCGTTCCTCCCAGGAACAAGTGCCAGTCGGTTGTCGGACGCACGGCTGAGCGCTCGCGCTACACGTTTCCCGCGCATATTGTTATTAGATATGTCGACAACCCTCCGCGCTAGACAGGGACAGAGTTACGCGTTAGAAGAGAGCGTAAATGTTAAGTTGAAAATTGCAACAGGTATTGAGCGCTAATGCAAGCTGAATTGAACTTTGTTGTGTCCCAGCAAGAGTCGCTATTTAAATAATTGTTTTCGGTGAGTGAGGCTTCTGTACTTGTACTAATATTTATTCTGTGACACTACCTACCGCACCTCGGGCTAGCTCATATGTCGATTAAACTTCAGTAGTTCAGTAGTAGGTAAAGTATATTTGAAGTACTACTTTTACTGAAAGAGATAAAAATGCCAACATGCCAAATTCGGTTAACTCTGAAGAAATTAGCAAGCATAAATTATAGCTGAGCTCAAGAGGAACTTCTAACAACACGACGCAGAAATCTTGAACAGAACGGTGTATCTATGTTGTAAAATTAGTTGGGTACTTTAAATGTTAACTTCATTTGTGAAATAGGTAGGTATACGGTTTTGTGAAATACTTATAAATCTTTTTTTATGAGAAGAAAGGGTTTACAAATAAAACGAAGTGATAAAACAATTCAATAAATAAGCGGTTTATTTAAAACTGTACAAACAAGGCTTCGGCTAGGCCGATCGAAATTTCACTACGTGATACAATTTACATATTACCATATTAGTACAAGTCTTCCTAAAATTACACCAATTTCGAAGGTACATTTCTAAATTAAGATACCCACTATCTTTGTCACATTGACTGGCCTATGGCTTAGTAAATAGAAAGTACTTATGGGCACAAAACCGTAGATCGTAATTTCGCTTCTCACCAAAGACAAATACAGACATATTCGTATGATGAATAATAATTTGTTCTGTGTCTATTATAATCATGAAATATTATTGTATATGTCAGAGATATCACAAAATAGTCAAAAATTACAATAATTAATAACATCTACTGTAAATAAAAACCTTTGTAAAATAACTTGTGTATCGTAATAATTACGTATTTCAAATTATATAAACTACCTGGTTCACTTAATAGTTTACCACTTTTGCTTAGTTTAGCACTAGATAAATGTGTTATATCTACTTTTCTGACATAACACATTTATCTAGTGCTATAATCATATATATATGTTTTTTTTTAAATATGGTAGTAAAAACAGACAGCAATTTTTTTGTAAGAAAACCTCGACGAGCGATATTAAGCAAGTAACAATTTCCATCTAAGTACCTATAACAAAACTGGGAAGAAATAAAAGTAGACAACCACTGAAATCATCTGGCAAAATGATTGTACTATATTTCCATGTAGTTTGGTTTTGTTCATCGTAGTAAAATACGTCAGTAGCGGTACCAATCGTGAACGGTTATAAGTTGTGACGCATAGTCTAGTGAAGGAACATAATATAACAGTGGATAGTCAGAACTATTATTTTCAACATTAAACGCTGACAATTGATAGTCGCTATATTTATTTTTGTTTTGCTATATTTAAGAAAAATACTATACATTTAGTTAATACTACACAAATAATGTAGACAAAACATATGTCTGTCTACACGACAAATATAAACAAAATAAAATTAAGTTGCATGGTAGCATAAAATTAAAGATAGTATCAGATTGGTAAAATTTTAAAATAAAGAATACTTATAGTTTTTGTAACAAAGACATTCAAGAGATTCAAAGTCATTAGAAGTACCTACATATGTAACAATTATGAATCTCGAACGATTTCGACCTTATTTACCGCTTGACAGTAGAAAATCCGTTTATAGCAACAAAAAAGAATGTAATAAATTTGTACTATATATTAACGATAAAATACACATTGCACAATAAATAACTAATCGCTACGACACAAATGACTGACACGCTTATTTACACATAAATTAAACAAACAAATACCTGTTCCGGTACATTTTATCTCGGACAAACAATAAAACTAATTAACTTACATAAACAGAAAATTAATTCATCATTTACGAATCTTGCGCAATGTTATACAAAATCATGAATTTTGATCATATTCATTCTAAAATGAAAATTCGTAACTTTATCGTTTTGAGATATTATTACACAGGACTTTTTTTTATAATATAGTGACGTAACGAGCAAGGCAAGTGTAAGGCAGTACCACTTTTGAAAATGAAGAGTCCAAATTACTGCTTAGTATTGAACTACGCTCGTCACCCAGCGACATAATATTTATCTCTTTGCCCTGTAATTTGTCTGAAACCACTGCCCTTCATATCGAAATACAGTAAAGTTTGCATATTACTGCTTAGCGGTATAATAACTGGCAAAGGTGTGGTACTTCCCCAGGCGAACTCTGCAATGATTTGATATACGATATAATCGCTATCTAATAAGTTAGGTGCCTATTTCTGTATTATAAATGCTATTTATAAAAAGACATAAGTACAAACACAAATGCTTACTTATTAATAATACTGGGGCATTCTGAAATGAAAAACTGATCCATGACAAAAAAAAAAAACAAGTTCTACCTAACATCGTCCAACTTTATTCTTATCGTAGCGTAGGTATAATATAATGCAGAAATTTTAGTATGAAAACTAACGTGGTTATTACACATTTTAAAACAAATACACGGATAACTCACGTATAATATAGTCAGAACAGTGCGACTCGAGTTTCGATCGCGTCCGGCGATCTTCTTCAAGGCGAGTGCGCGCGCATGTTCGCAGCTCGATTAGTGCTATCGATTAGTGCTAATCTAACTGCGAACATGCGCGCGCACTCGCCTTGAAGAAGATCGCCGGACGCGATCGAAACTCGAGTCGGACTGTTCTGACTATATTATACGTGAGTTACCCGTGTATTTGTTTGAAAAAATGCAGAAATTGATTTAAAAAAAAGAAAAAAGGTATGGTTTTCGGTAGATGGATGGTGCTTCAACGCAAAACTGAAGTGAAAATTTCGAGTGAATTATAAAGCCAAAGGCACTTTTTCTTTGCATTTTACCCAGAAGAAAAGATCTGATAGCTTTAATAGATGAGCCCATTTCATACATTTTTAAGCGAAACCTTTGAGCGCGTTTGGTATTTTTTGGAGTGACATAAAACAATTGAATTCGCGACACCGTTACCATCTTCCGCTATAAAAAAGTATAATAATATTGTGTTTTTAATTCTGTCGGCAATCTCGGAGTGCCATTGTATGTATTTTTTTAGAAACAGCTCATAGCTACGCGCTTGTACGTATCTACTAAATGGAGGTATTGTTTTTTTCGTGCTACGTCAACACAACCATGAAATTTAGGTTTTTTTCAAAGACGTAAACGTAACGTTACTTCCCTTTAAAAAAACGTAAATTTCACGTGAACAATGGCTTGTTGCATGACTTTGGCGTGTTTAAAATGCGATGCATAAAAGAAAATGGAAAATCAATCACTTAGCTAGCTAGTGAAAAAAAATCAAAACAACAGAACACCAGAAAAAAAATCAAAATCTAATTTGTTAAAAGTGGTTAAAATAAAGTTCAGTTGACATTGACATTAGGTACCTTAAATTTTGTACCAAATTAATATGTTAAGTGTCAGAGGCGCCATCTATCAAAACTTATTTTAATCATTTTTTGTTTCGTCTGAAGATGTCTGAACTAAATTCGATGGGCATTATAGTTATCTAAAGAATCAGTTTTAATCAAATAAAAAAAGTGCAAAGATTTGTGCAAGGGCTGCCTTTAAGACTGCACTATAGGGATTGCAACTTAGGAAGTAGGACATGTTAAAATAAATAGGTAGCGTCGAAGGACATCTAACAATAATATAATAATTCTATGGACATAAATCTGTTTAGAATTAGTCAGGTACGGATTAAATTACTGATAATACAAATGAGGGAGCGTAATGTATAAAATATTTTACTATTTAATAAAACATATACATGTAGGTATATCATGTTCTTAGCGCGTTAAAACTTAACCGGACTGAAGTTTAGTTTTAGAAGCAATTACAGTACGGATATTTTCTACTTTTCGAGATATTATGCGCAAAGTGATGCGCTATAGATGATATTGGTGACGAAACACAGACTACATCCACTGTAGTTTCCAAGAACGAATTTCAGAGTGTTCATCTATTAACTGCCGAAGTATACGTAAATAATAATATAGTGCTTGGAGGTATCGGTTCCTCTCGAAAAGCTAAAATTGCGACGTTAATTAACTTTACTGTGGGAAAGTTAGAACGCTCCTACAATACTTACTTACCCTAGACAGACTATTAACACAAATCAATTTGATAAGTCTGTTACCATTACTAGTACATTCATATCTAGCTAAGGAGTCAAAATACAGACCGATATAAGTACAACTAAGTCAAGTTCAAAATTACATGTTCTATCATTTCATCAAATTAATAACTTGATTTGAGATTATTTCAGTATTAGTACTGTTTATTTTAACATCGACGACGGCACTAATGTACCTAATTAGGGTAATTTTTCGTAACATAAGTCCCCGATATTTTGATGCAATTTCGTGCGCCATGATAATTTATTACTGAACATGATGCATTAACACAAAAAAAAAACAATAATGAACTACAGATTACAAAAATACTATAGACTCTCATTCATTCTCTTGACCTCATGCCTCTCATGTGGGAATCAAACGGCATAGAAACAAGAAAAAAGCAGCAAGCATTAAGGCTTCATTGGCCAGGCACATTTGCCAGACACACAGCGAATAACAAAACGCCTTCGTGAGAAAAAAAACCGTCCAAGTCTTTTTCTTTTACTTTAAGCCTTTTCCAAGGCATTGGATTTTTCGAATTTCTTTTGGACGTCCTTGAGCATATCCCAGAAGACCAGTAGTAGAACGGTGTGCGGCGCTTGTCTGAGGTACGATGGTCCCATGCCTTTATAAAACGCAAGAAGACCTTCGGATTGGGTAATCTTCCGTGCGCAGTCTACTATACCACTGTAGAGAAGACCGCGACCATTCACGTCTACCGCTGAAAAAAAAAACACCATCAGTAAAGAAGTGCCAAAAAATTAATAGGTGTAGACGCCTAAAATGGTAATAGAAATAAAGGAAAAAGGAAGACAAAAGAAAAAAACGGTGGGAGTGATAGACCAAATTGGATGAAAAGGGATGAGACGGGAAGAAGTGAAGAGATATGTGATAGAAGAGATATAAGCACTGCACGACAATTTAAAATTCTAAATATAATATAAATTACTAGCGCCCGCGATTTTACCCGCATAGTTCATACTCACGCGAAAAATAAGCCTGAAATATCAATTTCGGACTTATGGACTGTACCTCTAATAAACTTAATTATTACGAAACACTAAAAAGTACGGTATTAATCGATTTTTAACCTCCGACGCAAAAATGACGGGATGTTATACGTTTGAAGTAGGTATCTGTCTGTGAGTGTGAGTGCGCGTGTCTGTGACATTTTGTAGCTTCCGTACGAATATAAACCGATTTTGTATTTTTTTGTATTTTGTATTTTCGTGAATTTTTAATGGTTTTAAAGTTATCAGGAATTTTGTTAGCTGCGGTAGGGATCTTAGATGTTAGATGCATGAGTATTTGTTTTGTTTATGCGTGTGGACAAACCGCGGGGCACAACTAGTGACAAATAAACATAATTACCTTGATTGTAGAGCCTGGTCATGATAACGTCCATGGGAGTAAGAAACACGGTCTTCACGACCGCCCCGATGTTGCTCGCTACGAAGGCGGATAGGTATTTAGATTGTTGGAACATATTGTTTGCGTCCATCCACTCTTTACAACTAAAATAGAAAAACAAAAACAAATTAGTTATGTAGTTCTAAACTACAGGGTTATTTGTAATCAGCCTGCATCCTTTTAAAGGGATGTTAAGTTCATTAAATACGTCAACTTTTGTTTTACGATTTATAAAAAAAAATTCCCCATTCAAAATAAAATAAAAGTCTAAAACTCTTTGTAACAATTCGTAACAACATTACAGCGGGCGCGCTCTTTAACGCTCGATAAATGATGTGTCAAAGTGAATAAGCACTAAACAGTGCCAAAGTGAATAAGCACTAAACAGTGCCAAAATGAATAAGCATTAAACAGTGCCCAAGTGAATAAGCACTAAACAGTGCCAAAGTGAATAAGCACTAAACAGTGCCAAAGTGAATAAGCACTAAACAGTGCCAAAGTGAATAAGCACTAAACAGTGCCAAAGAGAGACAATAAACACTATTTTAATTTGGGATAATTATGTATTGAGTTTTAACAGATGTTGTTTGTTTAAATATACAAAACATGCCCTTCTACGGATACAGGCTGATTACCGGTAACCCTGTATAACACACCATAAAACATGTAGTATTTGTATTTAGAACACTTACACAGCAAAAGCAGCTATTTGCGATGCCGACCCAATAGAATTCCTGATCATCATGCCGTGACAACCTCTCCACAGGCCTGCCAGTCCATTCTTTCTGTATATCTTCGAGATGGCATATGTTAGTCCTCTGTGAGCATGTTGAGTGCCAACAGCAATCTTTTCTGATGAATAAGACATGAGCTGGGTCTTGACAAGCTGTAGAGGGCTGCCAAAGAATGCTCCGCTCATACCAGATATGCATCCAAAGAATAAACTGTTTATAAACTTAGTTTGGCCTTGATCGTCTCGTAATAGGCCTAGGTTGTCAGCTTGCTGGTATATGCCTAATCTGTAAAATAAGGCACAGGGAAGTTACAATGCGAAAATTAGTAACCATTAAAAATTATAGCATTATTTTATTAATGACTCAGGATCTTCCCTTACAAGGAAATTCAAGGACATAATCAACCACAGTGACCTAGTACGCAGACCTCGAAAGATTCAAAAGACATGACAGTTTCCTCACATTGTTTTCTTGCACCATTACAAGCAAGAGGTGATAGCAAACTTTTTATTTAGAAACAAAATACAATTTACAATGCAAAAGCCAATGTGTACAGAGAGCCATTTACAATAACCATATGATAGTAACAAGAAAAACAAGACATCATGTGGCTGACGTAAACAACACACTTACATTAATATTACCCCACTGCAGTACATTACATTACAGTACAGTTATCTGAACTTACAATGTTTGAATCACTTCCAGTACTAGGAAGTGCATTGTGTACTGGGGACATCTCCAAAAAATATAAGATGTTGGTCCTACTCTTCTAAGCATTGCCCTTCAAAATTGAACACAGTGAGCGCACAAAACTCCATGGGAGTAACATAACTGGCAAAGGTATGGTATAAAGGTACAACCCCAGGCAGACTCAGCATAGAGTCCTACCACTACATTTATTCAACACAATACTATAATTAAAATTGGTTAATTTGTTTAGAAACTTTGATGTCATTAAAACATACACCAAACATAAAATTGGATGTAAACACAGATATACACCAAACTTGAACACCAGCCATAATTTCAATGGTCAGGGTTATTTTTTTTGTTAATAAAGCATTCATAATTTCCTTTAAATAATGATAATGTACATGGCAGAAGAGGATTTAATTACTATTAGCGCTATGGCCACTATAGCTATATGTATAATGACCAACATCCTTGTGTAGGAATGTTTTGATTGATTTTTTTGTAACAATTGGGATTAATTGGTAGTATAACTAAGTTTCAAACTCTCACCTGACTCCATTGACAACCAACTGAAACCACAGAGCAGGCACCAGTCCTTTCTGCAGTGCTCCCACACCATCATGCTTCGCTATAGTATATATTGCATGTGGAATGTTCTTATAGTGAACTGCATGTTGCCCTTTCGCTCTGAGTTCTCCTTGCAATTGCATTCTAGTTTTGACCACATCGAATGGGTTGCTAAAGAACCCAGCACCCACTCCGGCTAGCCCACCTACTACAAAGTCCATACTGAAACAAATAGAATAAGTAAAAAACTCTTTATTAGGCCTACCTTTAACAATTTGTTGATTTTCATTAGTTCTTAGGTTTATTTAAAAAAAAAAGTAGATGCATTGTATTATTTGTTATGATGCAAGCAAACGCTAATATTACAGGTAAAACAATTATGAACTAGCACCACAAGTGGTAGCCTTATTGCCAGGGACAATATCTTCTAGGAGAAAGGAAGTTCACCTGCATACAAACATAGACAGGCAAAGTGACATTGTATATTAAATAAATAAATAATAATTAAGGCAAACAATAATGTAGAGTGCATTGCTAACTCAGCATAATGCACTTGTATAAATTATCAAAATAATAAAAAATAAAGTTGGCTGTATCTTTCTATCTCTCATTCTATCTCTCAACTTTTATGGGTATGAATAATAAAATATTGGTTTATTTCTGATGTGCTTAGTAGTTTCCATTGTAATGTAGTTTTATTTTTAAAAGCATTGCCCAAACTACTATTTGCTACCCAAGCTAAACCAGATATTTGGGGTCAGATGGTGTTGTGTGTGAATTGTCCACCAATATTTATTGATTATTTATTTATTTATATTGTATAAAAGGACAGTTAAAAGGGTGAGCTATCACTATGAGCCTTTAGAAGCCCGGCTAAAAATTTGGCTTTAATATGCAACCATGAAATCGTTTGAATAGGAACATGAATTTTTTTAAAACAAAAATATTTGTTAAATTTGCTCAGAATGAGACATTTACAGATAAGACAAAAAATGTATTCATTTGAATTAATAATTCATAAGAACACTTGGTTACGTCATTTACAGCTAAAACATGCTTAAAACAGCTATAAAAAAGCTATGTCATTGTCAAATAGTATGTATGTATTATGTATTCAGTACTACATTTTTTTTTCTCAAAATGCCTTATTAAGATGTAAGAAGAGATTAAGAAGCTAAACTAACTATTCATCTAAAATGTGAATATTACATGTCAAAGTAAAGTTATCTCTATTATCAAATGATAATTATTATATATTATTTATTTTGTCAAAATAATTTATTTTAAGAGAAATAGAAACTCTACAACTCATACCTATCTAAAGCATATATATATATATATAAGATAAGGCCCTGTAATTTTTTTAATTTAAGCCATTTAACAATAATATAAGTTCAGAAAGTTTAATACTGACTGAGAATTCACTTGAATTATAATACACCATAAATCCCTAATCTGAAATACACACATTCTTAAAAAGGTAGGTCATTGATATGTATGTAAATTTAAAAAATTAAAATAAATCACAAAATGGTAAAATCGAAAACTGGAAATAATTTATGTTGAATTCAAATAGTAAAATTAAAAAGCAATTAAATGTGAGGTCTTAATTAGATTCAAAATAAATAAATTTAGCCTACCTTTGATATTGAGATCCGGAACAGAGATAATTCACAATGCTTCTCAAAACATCACAAACTAATCTATTAACACACTCAAGCACTAAACACAACTAAAAGTAAATAGTTTTTAAAACAAAACTCAGAATTTTAGGCAAAAAACTGGCCAGACTAGCAAATATGGATTAAGTATGGTTTTGTTTTACAAACTGCCAAAATAGAATAAGTAGAATAAAAAAAAGTATGCAGTGTAAATTCGAAATTTTAAAATTATTGTCTCAAAGCGACAAGCATACATTTATATACTATCGTTCGCAGTTATTATTCATTGATACTCATTAGGTTAGTTCAATTGCACACGCTCTGAAATCCGAAATTATCGCGGACTTTGGCATTGAGGGCTGCTTACGCAAAAGTAAACAAGACGCATGTGATTCCGGAGACGCAATGCAGCTTCAACTACTTAGAAATTATCATCAAATCCTTTCAAAACACTAATGATAAGAAAGCCAAACTACTTACCTTATTAAACTGGTTAAGATCGTTACGCGGACAAAATCATGTTCCTAGTTTCGTAAGTAGGTCTCGCGATAACATTATTTTGCCGTGGAATCTGAAGAACTGTGGCTGAAAAGCGTTGAAATCTATTTTATTCCTATTATCCTATTTCGTAATACTTTCAGCGAACCCCTGAAGTGATGAGAAATTGAGAAATACAAAGTTTGACGTTGAAGTTGACATCACAGAATAGTTTGGGCACATTGTTGACACTTGACGCTGTACGTATGACAGCTATCAGCTGACTTTGAATTTCAGCATCACCATGGCAACTAATTAGCCGATTTCAAAAATTTTCAAAATACGTAGGCGCCTACTAGATGGCGCTAATGGGGTTTTAGTCGATAATTTTATATTACACATCATTGGTTTTGGTAGGTAGGTACCTATTCAATTGTAAAGTATTTCATTATGTATATAGATATTTTTCACGGGAACATTAGGCTGTTCCACTAGTCTACCAATCTACCATGTTTTTGTGCGATAATGCGTAAAAGTAAAAAGAGATTCAACGCTCGACGTTAGTATGGAGAGTTCAGGTGCTTAGGTGCTCTACCCTCCATATTAAAAAAGAATAAACTATTGAGCTTATTGAGGTGGTTCTGTACAATTTTCTGAGGAGCCAATTTTTAAGTTACTTACACAATTATTACATCCATTCATTTAAAACGAATATTTTCAAAATTAGTTTATGTGCGAGTTACAGACATTACAAGAAATAATAACCGATTAGAGAATCTTCTTCATTTTGAACCCGTGGTGGCCGAGTGGCAAGAATTCACAAAACACTTATTTTTCAAAAATCTTTCGAGATCACTTGTGATCCAGGGCCAGTGTGCTGCATGGAATCTTTCTCTCTCTCTCTCTCTCTTTGCGAGGAAAATCCCCGAATTCCAGCTGTGGACATTCAGTGGGTCCGTGGCTATGAAAACGTATAGATAATAAGATTCAGCACTATGCCGTCACTTGTAAGCTGTCCAACTGAGTACAGTCGAAGAGGGGGGGTTGCAACCTTCGATAATTTCTCCTTGTCGCATCATATTTGTACAGCGTTGCAGAATAATAGATTAGAAGAGGTATTTTCAGCTCAGTTGGACAGCTTACAAGTGACGGCATAGTGCTGAATCTTATTACTTTATACCTTTCTATCATCCTACAAAGGTCTCCTGGTGGTTCATTTACTACGTACCTAAATTTTGTTCACGGGCCTGTAGTCTAGTAGTCATTACTCATTTTTGAAGTGAAAACTTCTTTAGGCGCGCCTAGACAGATTTTTCGTGGGCTGTGAATTGAGTTCGAGCGTCACGCTCGGGTATGATAAGAAATCTTCGGGTAAACTCCATAGCCATAGCCATTGGCCATCTCGAAATGCGTCAGCCAAGGGGAAATGCTGGCGCATTTCTAGATGGTCATGCCATGATGTCCAGGCCACACCCTCCGGTTACACCCGTGTAGTTTTCAAAGTAAGCTATCAAATTCTGAGTTATAGGTTTTCACTTCTATCGGCAGTTCCTATGACTGCCAATTATTTTTGTTTGTATGTATGTTACGCGATAACTCCGCCAATTGTGAATATTTTTTTGTGGTTATTTTTTAGTTTGGTTGAGAAGTTTTCATTCATTTTCATTTCAGTCATATAAATTTTACCGAAATCGGTGAGTTTGTTTTGAAATAGGTAGTATGAACCAAAAACTTAAATTTACTTTCATGTATCTAGACGACGTGACGGTTTCTCATAAAGTTTGGTCGAGTGTCTGAATTTAATTTTAAATTAAGAATCGGTGTTTGTTTTTCGGAGAAAATAAATTATGATAACATTATTTGTATTGATATTCTCATCTGAAAATGTCTCATTTGTTGGCAGCCCCGTTTTAAAAGCAAAAAAGGTGCAAGGAGTGGTAACATCGTGCGACTAAAACGGGCTTGAGGTGGTGGGGCCTGGCAGCGGAGAAGACACTTTTGCTCCAGAGCCAGACTCCGGCCACGGCAGACACACAGTGCTAGCTTTCGTGTCTTTCTCTGACTAATTGATTATTGCTGTTATTCAGGTTACTTATATTAAATGTTTTATCGGTTATGTAAATATCGTTTGCTTCACTCTCCCAATCTTCTGATGTAGATTGCTTACACATTTAAATATTTTCAAACTTCAACGTTTTTCTCGTACAACACTATTTTCAAATTTCTTCTGTACATCTTTGAGCATATCCCAGAAGACCAGCAGTAGAACGGAGTACGGCGCTTGCCTCAAATACGCTGGGGCAAGGCCCTTGTACAAACCGAAAGGGCCTTCAGCCTTGATGATCTTCCTGACACAGTCTATTACACCACTGTAGAGTCGACCATGACCTTTTGAGTCTAACGCTGTAACAAAGACGATTACCTTTGGGATAACATCTTAAGATACGATAGTACATTAGACTTACTAAAGTGTTCCTAAGGTCTTCTCACAAGAATTAAAAAAAATAACATCTAATAAAAAGAAACTAGGGACCTCTACAGGAGTCTCAAATGATGTGTAATATATTATGATATTTATGTTGTTTTTAGGGTTCCGTAAAACGTAAAAATGGAACCCTTATAGATTCGTCATGTCTATCTGTCTGTCCGTCCGTATGTCACAGCCACTTTTTGCCGAAACTATGAGAACTACACTATTGAAACTTGGTAAGTAGGTGTATTCTGTGAAACGCATTAAAATTTTCACAAAAAAATAAAATAAAAAAAAGAAAAATTAGGGTATGCCCCCCATACTTAGAACTGAAACCGAATTATTTTTTTCATCAAACCTACACGTGTGGGAGGGATGTCTATCGATAGCTTTTCAAAAATGATGTTGAAGTTTCTAATATAGTTTTTGTCTACACTGAATAATTTGCGCGAGAGACACTTCCAAAGTGGTAAAATGTGTGTCCCCTCTAACTTCTAAAATAAGATAATGAAAAAACTAAAAAAAATATATGATGTACATTACCATGCAAACTACCAACGAAAATGGTTTGAACTCGATCTGATGAGTAGTTTTTTTTAGTACGTCATAAATACATTAACATTAAAACTTCGATCAAAGTTACAACGAGGTAAAAAAAACTATGTGTAGGTACTATGTATATTATGTTACTTGCAACGGAACCCTTCATGGGCGAGTCCAACTCGCACTTGGCCACTTTATTTTTACTTAAATGTTCAGCTGATGCATTCTATTTCTCCATTTCCATTTTGTTTTCGTCACAGACACGCATACACTTTGTTGGCCGACAGTAAAACAAAATGGGTTGGGATCATCTCACAGACTCACAGCCACGGCACCACAGCACGCCCTTGTTGGTCAAATCAAATAACTCGCATTGTACATACCATCCCTGTTCACAAAATCACTCCCACAAAATAGTCAGCAATCGAAAGGTGTCACAAACCAAAACTCCGGGCTTACAACTTACCCACGACACTTACTAGTGTTGCAGATTTGGGTGTTACTTAGAACATATTTTATGTAGATACCGTTTACTGTCAGACCCTGTTTTAATCCATTAACCACCTGAGCTTAGCTTTATATTGCTATCTCTTTTCTTTTCGCTTGAAATTATAGAGACAGCTATAGCAAAGCCATAGCCGATTTAGTTAGGCGGTAGAAGGGCTGATCACCTCTCCTTCACTTATACATTTCACACAATACAACCACACATTTGGAGCAATGCTATAGATACAGACAGTGCAATCCACGAAGACGCGCCCCACTATTCCTCATTCTCCTCATTCCTAACCATTTATAGTAAATGTGTGCAAGCTTCCGTCAATGTTTGAGTGTTATCGGTACCTACACACTAATTACCTATGAATGCACACGCACAATACAATGACTGGTGAATGGTTCGCGACTGACGCTCGGAGCAAACGCGATTGGTGGAGAAAAATATTGGTGGGGCGCGTCTTCGCGGATTGCACTATCTATAATTAAATATCCTGACTCACAATGCAATCCGAACGATTCCAAATTCCAATCCGGAATGACAATCCTTGTCTCTGTCATTCTAAACGGATATGACAAAGACCGAGAGCTTTGATTTCGTGTCGAGATCAATCTGATTGATCAGGGTACAGCACTTTTGGAGAAGCGGGAAACAACTACGTAGATAATAACCAAGTTTTAACTAAATATTAAATATTGGTGAACAATTCACACACAACACCATCTGACCCCAAACTAAGCAAAGCTTGTACTATGGCGGCCAGATAGCTGATAAAATACGTATATAGTTTTAAATACATATTGATTATACATAGAAACACCCAGACACAGTGCAAACATTTGAATTCATCACACAAATATTTGCACTGGGTGGGAATCGAACCCACGATCCTCGGCTTCGCAGGCAGAGCTACTACCCACTAAGCCACGAGGCCAGTCTATAAGTCTAACTTACGGATAAGACTACTTAGTTAAACAGCTATCTGTAAGTAAGCAGTCTTGCACCATGCATAAAAGGCTAGTTACCGTTTTAGATATAGCTTACATTTGGATGAGCTGGTTTGCTAAAAATTGTAGATACCATATCTACAAGGAAAGTTGTTCTGAACAACGACACATTTCCTGCCCTTAAAACATCAGTAAAACCATAGAATAGTTAATATCTAAAACCCATGTAAAAGTCGAAATTTGACAAAATTATCCCTACGAAATTAACAGATCCTTTGGCGAAAGTGCTGCAAGAAGTATGGAAGTTAAGTAATAGGTACCTACTAGAAAGTACCTTGATTATAGAGCCTAGTGGTGATAACATCTATTGGAGTGTGAAATATTATTTTGGCCACCGCACCGATGTTACTAGCAACAAACGCATTCAGATATTTATGTTGCTGAAACATTTTATTTGCTTCCATCCATTCCTTTGAGCTGTAATAATTTTTTTTATGTTTTATAAGTTGACAGATAGTGGCAAAAATAACAATTGGGATAGGGTACAATCCTCAAAAAAACTAAGTAGCCCGTTAGTTAGATTGCTAAAAAATATTGTACACTTATTTTTTCTTTTGTTTCACAAACAAAAAAATACGAAGACACAGCGCTTCGAAGTTTCGTGTGACGTCACTTGTGAGTACGATTTTTACTCACGAGTGACGTCGCGACCCCCCACTCTCGAAGTTTGATGGTCTATATCTTTGACGATTTTTAATATTATGAAAAACAAAAAACAAGTGTCCAATATTTTTCCATGATCTAGCTGACGGACTAATTAGGATGGTGTATTTTTGACCCAGTCCGGTACCCTATTATGACGGGGTCAAAAATATACCATTTAAATTATTAGTCCAATCGGATTCAGATTATGGAAAAATAAGGGATACGTAATTTTATTTTGTTTCATCAAATTATTAATAAAGTGGCCAAGTGCGAGTTGGACTCCCCCATGAAGGGTTCCGTTGCAGCAAGTAACATAATATACATAGTACACATAGTTCTTGTAGTTCGTTGTAACTTTGATCGAAGTTTTAATAATAGTGTATTTATGACGTACTAAAAAAAACTACTCATCAGATCGAGTTCAAACTAATTTTCGTTGGTAGTTTACATGGTAGTGTACAACATATATTTTTTTTAGATTTTTCATTCTCTTACTTTAGAAGTTAGAGGGGGGGGGGGGACACACATTTTACCACTTTGGAAGTGTCTCTCGCGCAAATTATTCAATGTAGACGAAAATTATTTTAGAAACCTCAACATCATTTTTAAAGACCTATCGATAGACACCCTACACGTGTAGGTTTGATGAAAAAAACATTTTTGAGTTTCAGTTCTCAGTATGGGGGACAACCCTAATTTTACTTTTTTTTTAAATTTTTTTGTTCAAATCTTAAAGCGGTTCACAGAATACATCTACTTACCAAGTTTCAACAGTGTAGTTCTCATAGTTTCGGCAAAAAGCGGCTGTGACATACGGACGGACAGACAGACAGACAGACAGACATGACGAATCTATAAGGGTTCCGTTTTTACGTTTTACGGAACCCTAAAAATCGACAAAGATATAATCAAATATATCAATAAGATATATCAAACTTCAGTAGGTAGGTAGTTCCGGATACGACACAATTTTTAAAAATAATCTTATTGATGGATTGTAATATGCAATTAGTTTTTTTAGCCTATTAACAACAAACAGAAGCACTGGACATGTCAGTAATGGATAGGTTGGCGTCATGCGAAAGATCGCGATACGCTTTATTTGACTGGCATGGGATCGGGACAAATAGGAATCATAAGCATCAAACCTAAATTAATACTCTGGACAATGGCTTCCTTCTCATAAGATACTACTGAAACTGCTGACTTCCGCAAATTGCCAATCTATTGCATCCCTGGTGTCGTTTTACACAAGCACGAGATGGGCATCAGGACTACTCATTTCAACTACTCTCTTTCTACGAAAACGTAATTTCGAAATAAACTCGCGGCTTTCCAACGTCGATTCTACTTCGATCAATCGTTTTGTCCGTTTAAATGTCTAATTAGAGTATGCTTAGAACATTTAAACGTCAAACAATGTTTTATCGGACGAAACGATGTAGAACGAGAGTAGGAAAGTCCCGAGTTTTATTTTCGAAATTACGTTTTCGTAGAAATAGAGTAGACGTCCAGGGTAATGATTCTGAACGTAATACGATCAAATGCGGAATGATCTTTGTCTCTGTCATCCGAAACAGATTAGATAAAGACCGAGAGTAATTCCGTGGCGAGATCAACCCGATTGCGTTGTGAATTAGGGTAAACCTACTGGTCCAATCTGCACTAGCCCAGCGTGGTTGATTAAGGGCTTGAATTTCTCCTTGCGAGAGAAGGCCCCGAGTCCAAGCAGTGAAAACATTTAGTGAAACATTTAATAATGCTTACTTAATACTTACATAGCAAACGCTGCAAGTTGCGACGCTGACCCGATGCAGAGTCTTATCACCATCCCGTGAGAACCTCTCCACAGACCTGGCAGTCCATACTTTCTATAAATATGTAATAAAGCGTCCGTCATTCCCCTGTGAGCGTGCTGAGTCCCAACAGCGATTCGTTTCGACGAATATGACATGAGTTGAGTTTTTACTAGCTGCAGTGGGTTTGCAAATAACGACGCCACTACACCAGAGAGACATCCGATGACGACACTGTTCAAGAATTTTGTTTGGCCTTTTTCGTCTCTTATTAAGCCTAGATTGTCACTTTGCTGGTAAATGCCCAGTCTGAAAATAATATAGTGTTATTTGTTAGTAATAATACTTATGTAATTATAAATGTTCCATGTTCCAATGGGTTCAGCCGTTCCGACTTCCGACGTGATTGAGCAACAAATTATGAACATCACAAACACGTAAACATCCTAGCTTTCGCATGTTAAGTAGTAGGATAATTTGGTAGATACTTAATAATAAGTTTTTCGAGAACAAAACGTGGCCTTACATTGGTACGTTTCTACGTAAGTCCTAAGATCCTGTAACTGTAGGTAACAAAACATTGTAATAATTATTGATCGAAAAATGGTTTTAAGGTACGATGATGTCGGTGACTTCACCATAGTGATATTTATATCTTAATGAACCAGGATCCTACGGCTAATAACTCAGCAAACTGCAAAATTTCAGACAGCAGACTGGAGATCAGCCCTTTACTTGCCTAAAAGCGCTAAACCGGTTACCTATACCTAATACCTATACCAAATTTCAAACGAAAATAAACAGAGTCCCCAGTGTGTCAAAGTCAATGCCATTTTACTTTGGCTGTAGACCCTCAGATTCCTAAGATCGTAAGGATTACTCTTACGACAATGCGAACTTCTCACCCGACATTAGACAACGGGAAGACATTACACAAGACGGAATTGGGATCTAAATTATTATTTAACTAGCAGTGACAGGATTCATCCGCGCAGTTCTCATTTCTGTGATAAAGTTTCCTATGTGCTATTCCCTACCATAATCTGTGTTCCAAGTTTCAATCCAATCCGTTCAGACGATGTGACTAAGTAACAAACTTCCAAACATTTAAACCAGGATTACCTCGATGTTTCGGCAGCGATACACAACGGCCATGCGGGAACACAAGAGTCCGTAACGAGAAGATCACGTCTGAAATAAGAAGGACACGCCATGAAGAGAGCAAGTCTTCTCGTAATCATGGCTGTTGTAAAGCTGCTGAAACATCGAGGTAACTGAATAAAAATTTAGATCGCGATTAAGTTTCAACATCCCCGGGCTGGGGTCCCTACCCCGGCAACGAAAATTGCTTCCCACGCCCACCCGTGGGACTACCACCATCGCACGGCCCACTCGGGACCCAGGTCATGTCCGTGATCTGGAGTATCCTGAGGGGCGCGTGCGCCTCCGCGGCGGCCGGCGAGGATGCCGAGCAAGCCGCGGCCCGCGCGTTGTTCGCCGTCGTCCAGACTCTCTATGGATAGACGGCGAACCGCAACAGCGAGCTACACTAAAACATGCCCACTAGCCTAGACGCGGACTGTCCGCGTCGGGCGAACCGGGCTGACTACGGCCCGCTAACAACCTCTGCGTGCAGTACCACCAGAAGCCCTGCCGCGGTAATGAGGTACGCCTCGAGGCCGCATTCCTAACTTCCCCCCGCGGGGAGGAAGAAGAATAACGAACGAACGAAGTTTCAACATGAGTTCAGTCGCGAAAAATTTAAAACTATATTCTCACCTGACTCCATTAACAACCCATTGAAAACATAGCGCAGGCACTAGTCCTCTTTGCAGTGCTCCAATACCATCATATTTCACTATGGTGTATATTGCATGTGGAATGTTTTTATAGTGCACTGTATGTTTCCCCTTCGCTTTGAGCTCCCCTTGAAGTTGCATTCTGGTTTTGACTACGTCTAACGGATTAGTGAAGAATCCAGCGCCCACACCAGCTAATCCTCCAACTACGAAGTCCATGCTGAAATAGTCATGTTTGGAATTTGTTTGTATTTCTGAAAAGCCTGAACTGAACATCAACCAGCTATGTACGTACTTATAATGTGCTATCAACAAACTATCAGTGTATTTCACTTCGATTTTCTTTCCCCAAAAATTTGGTTGTCCATTCCTGCATTCAGCGACTGATCAAGAGTTCTGACCGTGCTAGGTTATTTGAGAGGAGGCGCCTGGTGTGTTAAAATCAGATACTCCAATGCTCCACACAAATGAAGTTCACAGCGCATTTAGTTTTAGTTTAACTGGGTCTAGTTGAAATATGTAGGGTACACGCAATGATGCTAGATTAATAGTGCATGCGAAGAGCGAAGATACGATTTCCGCGCCCTCGGATCCTCGCGCCCTATGCTGTAGCCTAATTTATCCATAGTTTAATCAGGCTCTGCCTGCATTCCTATCGGGCTTTAGGACTAAAATGTTATTACATTCCTATCGAGCCCAGAAGTATAAAGGTAATGTTTGAATAATTACAACCAACTTACCTCACTTTTTAAGAGCTACAATAAAATATACTTCTTAAATCACTACAGCCATTTCTTTCTACTTCGCACATAAACTGGATTAGTCAGCACTTTCAAATCTGATGTAGTAGTTTAATTCGGTGGAATGCGAAAGAACATAACATTTTTGCTTTTCACTCTCATAGTAAAAGGATATCAACATTATTTTAATATCTTAATCATAATAAGCGTTCACAGATACTGAAACAATAACAGAACGAACGAATCAAACATCATTGACATCATAAACGTTTAAATGTTGCAGGGATAAGATAAAATTATGCATTTCATCAACGATATTGAAACTAATATGTCGAGGCATTTCATCAAAAAATTAAATCTATTGGTATCGATAGTCGATACGTTGTTGCAGTTCAGAGCACCCAGCAAAGCATTGTGAATTGTATAGTAGGCAGACGCCTACTCTTGATCAGATCAGAGACAATACGTAGTAATTTACATTCTCTTTGATCAGAGGGTTCAGAAAAATAACAAATTTCGGAAGACCGAAATGTTATTTAATTTGAGACATTTATAATGAGTGTTTGTTTCCTGAAATAATAAAGTTGACTCTCGAAAAGCCAGATCGATGTCTTTTTTATTTTATTTTTTTTTAATTCAAAATTTGCTACTCCACAGACTCCGGGGTCCGTGACTTTTGTTATTTCAAATCTTATTTATTTTTACATATTTCTTGGATAATTAGAAGAAGAGGAAAATAAGGGGGGAGTTGGGAACATTTTAAACCTAATACTAGTTAGTGCTCGTCTGTTGAGCCGATCACTATCGGTTGGGATTCCGCTAGTAATCGACTCGACATCGATTCTTTGCCTTATTGCCATTTGCCTAAGCCGCCTCCTCCCGGCCGAGAGCCTCCACTACGGCTGCATTTCTGTCCCTGATGGCCATCTGTAGGTTGAACTCTCGGATGGTCTTCGGTGATGCAGCCAACGCTCGCCGCACGAACCGACCGATGGCGTCGTCGGTGTCGTCAGCGTAGTACGTGAAGGTCCCCGTGTGCCGTGAGATTGCAACAACCGCATGGGGCACGCTCTCGTGCAGCTTCATGTTTGCCTTGGTTTTTATTGCGATTACCGACTCATATGTCAGTCCCTGAGCTTCTTGGATGGTGAGGATACGTGACCCTGTGCCTGATCCATAACCCTGGTCAGTTGTCAGGGTCTCCTTCTCCTCTTGAGTGTGAACTAAGAAGAGGGTGTTTGGTAGGGTGTTGGGTATTTGCGCTCCCTTGTACCTTTTCTGCTCTAGGGACTTTATACGGGGTGCTGAGGAGTACATACCTGAGTATATTTCCCTCAGCGCATATGCGACATCCATCGGATTACGATGTGTGCAGAGCAACTCCTGGCTGATCGTTGTTACCAGGTTTGAGCGGTGATACCTCATTTCGAAGAGATTTTCCCTGTCGATATAAGGCAACTGATTAACTTCTCCATGAGGCGACTGAAACTCTCTCTGCCGAAACCATTTACCAGAGCAGAAGCCATGGTTCGCACTCTGGTTTTGACCAGGTTTCCGATACGGTGCGATAGCTTTTCTCTTAGATCTTTTGCTGCCTCAGTTGCTGTAGTGATAATGGCGTCCTTGTCCACATCGAAGTGTCTAATCACCCATGTTGTCTTTCCACATCCTGGAACTCCGTTGACCCACTGTATTCGCGGTACCTCCCAGTTTTCCCAACCCGCTTTGACGTTTGAGTTCCTTTCGATAGTCTTGGCCATCTCAAGGATCTTATCGTCCAGCATAATCTTGGTGCATCGGGCAGTAACTACGATTGGATCGTTTGGTGGTGTCGCATAAACCGGCATTCCCGCGCGCTCTGTCTCTTTCTCGTTCAGTGTCGCGAAGCCATTTTCTGCACTGTCCTGTCATAGTTCCCTTGATGACCCGGGAAGTGACATTATTGTAAATGGCTGCTTCGGCCTCCTCGAGTTTCGCCTTTAAGAGGCTTTCACTTCCTAGCCTATGGGACTGCATGATGTTTTCGCAGGTCAGATCGATGTCATTGATGAATACACTTTTTAAATCATAAAATGTCATATTTTATTACAGAATAACTATTATTTAAAACTAGTAGCGCCTCGTGGTTTTACCCACCCGCAGTTTTGCAGTTCCCGTTATTTTGCCGGGATAAAAACTTATTTTCAGCTCCGATACGTTCAAATGTTACGACGTGATTGAGCAACACACATTCAAAGATTGACATTTATAATATTAGTAGGATACCTAGGAATATTTTTTTTTCCACAACATCAAACAATACATTTTATATGTAAATGACTAAAGAGGCAATGTAGGAAATAAATGGAAACACTGAGCGCACACACACAGTTCGTCCTCAGCATCCATCAAAATTTTAGAATTTAGCACTTGCTTAGTTATACATAGGTATTACCATTTTCTTCTTACGTGTTAATACTTCCATTTTTTGTCTCGACACTCTACTAATCCATCTTACCATTCCCATTTTCACAATAGGTACACAATTTTCTTTTATCCGTTTTCTTTGTAACCTAACATTGCAAATTGGCGATCAATGCGTCATCGTAAAATTATTGTGCAAACTGTCCGATTACAATCTAACCGTCGCCGTCGTAATAATGCGTAAATATGTACCTAATTTTATCTCGCCGCCATCATACAAGCTTTGCTTAGTTTGGGGTCAGATGGTGTTGTGTGTGAATTGTCCGCCAATATTTATTTATTTATTTTGGAGCACGATATTTTGTCATAGCGCTCCTAACTTCAATCATGCACTTAACAGTAGGTATCTCTCCTATCAATACTCATATTTTTCTCTCTATAGGTACTGGATTTAATGCATAGGCTACATTCGCTGCCCATGAGACTGGCGGCGTTATATAAATATCGACAGGCATTTTGTAGGTTGTAGAATTCTTTATAAACGTTAGACGCTGCGCTGGCGAAATTACGGTAGCATTACCGAATGGAAGCCATGACGAAAAAGAAAGAAAAAAAAGAACTCTATAAAGACATAAAGAGTTAGCCTGGAAGTACCACACCTTTGCCAGCTGTTCTACCGCCAATCAGTAATGTGACAACTTCACTGTATTCCGGTTTGAAGGGCAATGTTTCCCGTGAAATTACAGAGCATAGAGATAAAACATCTTATATCTCTTGTTGACGAGCGCAGTGCAGTGATAGGTAATGATTTGGCCTCTTCATGTTCCAATTGTAACTATTGGTATTCTGTACAAATTATTGATAGACTTCATAGAGCTTAATCCACTGCGAAACCCACCTTTTGACCGCCCTACTAATTTGGTTATGGCTTTGCTATTGCTCTCTCTATAATTTAAAGTGAAAATAAAGAGAGACTAATATCAAATAAAAATAATAAAAATAAATACCTAATATTTAAAATCAACTAATTTTGTTTTAAGGGATAACAACAATATTAAGAGGTAATTTAAATTATATCAAAACTTTTCCATACAATGCATTTCCAACTAACTTACAGTAGGCAAAGCTTTCATAAAAAATCGGTACCTAATAGCTTCATAGTCGTCGCCATGGTTCGGTGAGAGAAACAATTAATTTTTTAACTTCATTGCTCGTTTTATATAGGATACTCTTCTACTAAGAAGAATTCAAGATAGAAAAAGTAGACAGAAAATCCCTTTTATTCATAATAAAAGAAAGAAATAGTCTATCGGCAACCAGTAGGTATTCTTAAAAATAGCATTCAGTATTAAAACTCTTTTAGGAGTTCGTGGTGACGAGACTGGCGGCATTCCCCCGTTACATCAGTTACATGGCAGTGTATTAAGCTTATATAATGTACGAGTACAATTAAAATTAACGAGTATAATAAAAGTATTAGACATGGTGAAAACGGCATAACGCCTGGGTAGTGATTCTAACTACTAAATGCAATCCGAATAGTTCAAAATCGGAATTACAATCTCTGTCTCTGTCATGCTAAACCGATAAGACAAAGACCGAGAGATGAGGTTCCGTGTCGGATGCAACCGAATGGATTTGGAATCGCTACCCTGGAGAGGCGTTTTTAAAGATATTTTTATACTTTACCTTACGATGTTCGAAGTCAACAGACGGCGACTATCACTTACCATCAGACGGCTCGTCGCTTGTTTGCTATCTAACACTAAATAAAATAATACTTTCACTTGTATTACTATTTAATACGTATGATAGAAATATTAGAGTTAACTCTGTTTTTTTATCTGTTACTTTCGGAGAAAACATGATGTAAATTATTTTACATTTCAGTAAAGTTGATCAAGTTACGGCTGGTCTAGTAAGTTACGGCTGGTCTAGTCGGGAGAGCGGCGCCTGCCGATCCGGAGACCCCGGGTTCAAACCCCACGCGCACCACTGTCTTTTCGAAGTCATGTGCGTAATGCCGCTAACTTAAAACGGTGAAGGAAAACATCGTGAGGAAACCGACATGTACCTAGAATCTTTCGAAGTCATGTGTCATCCGCCAACCCGCACTGGGCCAGCGTGGTGGATTATGACCTTAACTCTCTCCTTGCGAGAGAAGGTCCCGAGTCCCAGTGGGAACGTTTAGTGGGCTGTTGATGATGATGATCAATTTTTAGGCACTTAATTAAACACCTGCTTTCATTATTTCCCTACGACCGACAAAAATTGACATGACAGCAAAGATCATTACACAGATATCAAAGAACTACTTATTATAAATAATGCCCGGTTCACATTATTCCACTCCAACGATCAAATCCAGCACTCGATTGCTTACTGGTAAATGTAAGGTAAAAATAGAAGGCACTGGAAAACAAATTAAATCGAGCATAATGAATCGTTTACATGATTCCAGTCCAGCGATCGAATCCAGCGCTGGATTGCTTACTGGAATCATGTAAACCGGCACTGGAATGCATTGGCACTGCATTGATGCTTTCCAGTGCCGGTTTCCATTACTCCAGTAAGCAATCCAGCGCTGGATTCGGTCGCTGGACTGGAATAATTTAAACCAAAGACGTCAAATGTAAAAGACACACAAAGGCTGCTCGGAGACCTGATAAAAAATCATATTTACATGTGTTGGTGACTAGTGTAATGATTCGGATTATAATATCGTCTTGTATCACATTCACGCACAGAACATGCCATAATATAAATAATTTAATAAAATCGTCTGCAATCCAAGGATTAATTAAAAAATACACGATTTTCACCGCGACGAAATCAGACTGTTACGTTCGGGTATACTAAAATATTGTAATGACGTTACTTCATTCACTTTCTCTTCTTCTCTCGAGCGATTTCCACTTGAAAATGATTTCTCGCTCACTCGCTTTGTTGATCTTTTTGCGTAGCAAAAAAATTCTTCATCTATGATTTAAACGGTATTCATTAAATGCAATCCAGTGCCAATGCTTTCCAGTGCCGGTTTATATTAATCCAGTAAGCAATCCTGCGCTGGATTCAGTCGCTGGACTGGAATAAGGAATAATGTAAATAAGGTATTATATCATTGGTCCTTATAATTTTATTATACTAAAAGCGCCCCGTGGTTTTACCCGCGTAGTTTTCGTTCTCATTTTTTTCACGGGATATACTCGGGATATTATGTGTTTTACCAGACTATAGGTAATCTAAGTGTGTTCCAAATTTCAGTCCGATCCGTTCATACGTTACGACGTGATTGAGCAACAAATATCCAAACATTGACATTTATTAATAAGTTATAGGAACTAGCGTTATAGGCTATAGGTTTCGCATGAATATTGTCATAAAAAGATAATATAGATATATAACTCTTTATGGTGATACAAACAAATATAAATATTACAGTGAAACACTCATGCTAATTCAGGAGTATTCCACTGTAATATTTTAACCACCATAAGTGACGGCCTTATGCCTTATTGCTGATAGGATTCTCTTTCAGGCAACCAGCAATAGGTATAATTAATTAAGTAAGCCAAAACATAGATAATGTAATAGTTAACTACTACCCCGAATAACCCACCCCGAACTGCTCCCGACGCAAAGGAGCTCAACAACTCTCTCAAGTTGGACCAAATCACACATACATGGCAACTTTTGTGAATATAGGTTGACTTGGTAAAGATTTCACTGGGAACAAACATAAATACACTCGATTTTTTTATTTTAACATATGTACAAGAAAAGTAGTTATGTGCATAATGTTTATTTTCAAACTCATCTGTAATAATATATACAGCCCAAGAATTATGATTTGAATACAGCCTACCCGATCTTTACAGTAACTAAGAAGTCAACCTCCTTGTTGTTTCAAAGTCTAAAATAATTTGGCCCGTCATCCCCACATGTTAATTTTATTTATCACATAACTTCAAAATTAACAGCGCGTTTTACTTTAGTAAATAAATTGAAAAGTTATTTACATCTGCATATTTTCGAAGTTGGAGTGTCTTATTTCATAATTATGTGATTATCCAGTTTCAATATTATTTCAGATTAAAATAGCTAAAAAAATCGTAAATGGCAGTTCAAAATGGTATGTTCATATTCGAGGTGGTCGTTGAGAATGTCCAGATTATGGTAGATACCCGTTGCCTCATTATACGGAGTGAGTTTGGAGATATATTTTCTCTCGAACTAAAAGACCCAAAACAAATGCATATAACAATGCCGGAACCACTACCGTTACCCCCTGAGCCACCTGGTAAAAAGGGAAAAAAGAAAAAACCTCCAAAGCCAAAAAAAGGCAAGAAAGGTAAAGAACCACCTCCACCACCAGAACCTGTAATACAATCCGGCCAATCAGTACTCTTTACCAGTAATGCGGAATTCCTGATACAAAACATGAATAAGAATTCATTAGAAGTCTCGCTATGGAACCAAGATGACAACTTGATTTTTATCGGATCAAACGCTATTCCTTGGGACCCCACGTTCATCGTTTACTTACAGAAAATAGCAAATGGCCTACAGGATCTCGAGCCGACAGTAATTAGAGATTCATACAATATATTTGAAGAAAATACAGCCAAAATTATAGCGAAGTTAGCGTTGCAAGTAAAGCTAAGTTTTCTAGGAGACAAAGTCAACACAGCATTTCGCACTCTAACTGAAGACCCTATCGTTAAAAAGGTTCTCTATACAGGTTTTAATAATAAAAACACATCGTATATGTGCACATATAAGACAACTGATGAGGACTTTGAAAAAAATTCAATCAAAATTGAAAATAAATATGTTGTTGATAAAACGGCGGTTAAACCAGCAGGAATAATTAAATATGCTGATTATAAGAACGCACCAAGTGCAAATCTTACCTTCTTTAACGACGGAGATTATTGCTGCATGGCAAATGCAGATAAACCTCCCGAATCGAAATACAAATCCCCAGAAACATGCCCAGATGTCGATTATATAATAGATTATGTAAGAAAAATAATAGTGTCGTGCAATGATAATTTGAGAATGTTAACGCCACACCCAAATATTAGTCCAAGAGTCAAAGCTACAGATATAGATAGACTTTGCTACTGCAAGGAAGAAGAATGGCCTCCGGGCAAATTTGCAGAGAGATTTAGAGAAGCAGCCCAGTCGGAACCATGTCCGTTGTGTATAGAAGCAGGGAAAAAACCAGAAGGGTTAGGAGAAACCTTTGATATAGCAAATATCAGAGGCCCTTGTGGGAGACCAGATTGCAGAATAGCAAGAGACATGCGTGCGTATATTGAAAACCTTGTCGAAGAAGATAATAAACGATTTGACCTAAATGATCTAGTAGGTCCTTGCGGTAGCAAAACGTGTACTCTTGCAGAGAAAATAGGAGAATTCATCCGACACGAAGGCCCGTTCAAACGACCGGCCACAATTGAAGGTTTATCTACTCAATGCGCTTGCATTGAAACCATGCAGAAAGCATTAGAGAAGCGAACGTCTTGCGAATCGATTTGCAGCGGAAACTGTGACACTAGCGACAGTGAAGCTATACCATGTGAAGGAAAGTCGTGCCCGTTTAAAAGCCCGAAAGAAGAAAAAGTTTATAATGTGTACTATTTTACTGTAGAACTCGACAATAAAAGTTCAATGGGCACTGGAAGCGGGAGTAAAGGGGAAAGTGTAAGTGGAAGCAAAAGTGGTAGTAAAAGTGAAAGTAAAACCGGTGGTAAAAGTGGAAGTGGAACTTCTACGCCAAAGAAAGTAATACGTTGCTCATCCGACTGTGTGTACGCTAAATCTTCTGAAAAAGTGGTTTGTACTAAAAGCACGTGCTCTACTGTTGGCAGTAGAAAAGATGATTCAGAATATTCAACTTCCAAATGCCAATCACCGGTCTGCCCGAGTTTCGGTGAATTTCCACCTAGTCCGGCAGACAGCGATATAGTTATAAAGTTTAAGGATATCCAAAACCCTTGTTGCGTGAAGACTTGCGATGTCGCTGACAAGGTGAAAATGTTTATTTCGGATGCTGTGGAAGCCTGCAAGAAGAAAGCTGCCGTATCTGCTGTAGATGTAGAAGACTCTTGCTATTGCGATTGTGTGTGTACTTTTAAATTAGCGAATCGTACCACTTATTGTGCAGTTTGTGGTGGTTACGAGTGTTTAGGAGACGACATGGTGGATCAGCCACCGTATAACAAACCTCACCCGTGCCCTGTATACAATAAACTGTATGATAGAAAAGCCATTAAAACTCCAATGGTTTGGCCGGACGATGAAGACCAAAAATTCAAATCTGAGGCTTCAGGCTCAAAATCACCTAAGCTATCTAAGACGAAACAAGACATCAAAAAAGAAGACGACCACAATAAAGACTCTAAAAAGGATGAAGAAGTCAAACACGATAAGAAAACGAAGCATAAGAAAGTTAATAAATTTACAGCTAATGTCGAAGAACGGGGTAGGTATCCTGCTATCCTGGTACAGTAGAAAGGCTTATTTGCACTTTTGCTTAAAACGGAGTACTATATGTATTACATAATTCTACTCCCTATTAACTAAAATAACAGTGGAATCATTTCAATGTGATTCTTTTTACTTTGAGACTGTCATTACATAATGATATCAATATATTTTTAATTTCAGTGATTATTCCACACAACTGTTTAAAAAAACAAGTACAACCAGCATCCAAATATCCTTATCCGGCCGTTCCTAAGAACATGGGTTGGAACTGGACCGCTGAAGATATCCCTGGAATGAAGGTACTTCTAGAATTTTGTAGTTTTTGTAGTGATAGGACTCTTGGCAGAGTTCGCCTGGGGAAGTACCACACCTTTGCCAGTTATTCCACCGCCAAGCAGTAATGTGTGAGCGTTACTGTGTTCCGGTTTGAAGGGAAATATTTCCAGAGAAATTACAGGGCTTAGTTATATAACACCTTAGATCTCTGGGTGACGAGGGCAGTGCAGTACTAGGTGACGACGTTATTGAGCAATAAACATCGAAACATTGACATTTATATAATATTAAGTAATAGGTCAACATTTTTGACTGCATATGATATAGAAATTTCTATGCTAGTAGATGATACAATATTCATATCAAGCAAAATGAATTCATGATTAGAAATTTAGTGAAAATTGTCACCATTATGCCCACCTACACGGGGCTAGTTTTTTAAGGGGGCGCCTAAAGCCAGAAAACGAAAAAAGGACATTTTCGACGCCGCTCACTGAAGTTAGGAAACTAAAAAATAATTGAAGTTAGAAAAAAAATATATTGACGTGTGGGTACAATCAAGAAAAAGCACAATAACCGAATAGAATTTTAAAAATAGATCAGAGTTTTTTACAATAAAAAAATAAAAATGACACCGAAAGAATCCGTTTTAATTCGAGTACTCGAAATTATCAGCGATGACCCCACATTATTTTTTGGTAATAAAATTCCTATTTGTACGTTCTAGTAAAGTAACCGAACACTTTTTTAAATTTATGTTTATTTATTGAGTAATTAAATAAAACTTGGTCAAAAATGGACTCCTGATTAAATATAGATTTTTCCTCCAAACTGTGTCATGCTATTCTCGACTTTATGTACATCACATTAAGAAACGCGTCGCGCGGGTGAAATCTGATTTTTTTCCTGGCTTTAGGCGCACTCTTAAGCTAGGATAGCAAGCTAGTACGTCTAGGATCGTATAGACAAAACTAGCATTGCATCGCGTTGTCTACACCAAGCTAGAAGTCCCAGTTTGCTAGCTTGCTATACTAGCTTGAAAATCTAGCCTCATGTAGCTCGGGCATAAAAATTACTTTGTATTATAAGAATGAGTATGAGTACCTACTCTGTTCAATTCAAATCTGGTATGTAATACAAGCAACAAAGGCGAACTAGGTAAAGAACAACTAAGTACTTATACTAAGTACTAATTGCACGTTGATCTTCCTTAGAAATTATTATTTATCATAAAAATTGTTTTTATAGCCACGGCCAAACTGGAAACCAGGTGCAGCAAACAGAATTCTGGTACGACGGTACAGGACTTTGAGAGAGGGTAGCGATACTATAGCCAAGAAAAAACGCGCTATGATGCAGAAAAAGAAGAAAATTGAAAGCAAACCCACAATCATCGTCAGCAAAAAAGATGGCGAGTATACTGTTCAAATGGAAGTGTTTAAAAAATATTCCAAAGAAAGACTTCTATCGCAGTATCCATATGATGACAAACCACCCCTATTCTATACAATAGGAAAGACTGAAGCGGAGAAGACAAAACTCAGGATTCAACGAGAACGAAGAGAACGCCGAGAAACTAGGCGGAAGAGCAGGCTTATTCAATCAACGTTCAGAGATAAATGTCAAGAAATATGTCTGAAAGCGTATAATCAAGCGATAGGAGTGCTTCCTCTGCCTAATCCAAATAGCCCAGATTGTCCTTGTGACACAGCTCCTGACCCAAATATCCCACCTCCCGTAGATTCATGTTCTTGTTCTGACGAAGACCAAACTATTTCAACTAGCGATACGGATAACGATGAGTGGACTGTGGAGTTTACTGCGCCAGCAGCGAAATATGACGGAAAAGCAAAAAACCCACCAGCATTAACACATAACGAAAGTCAGTACACGTATCTGGATTATAAAGTTAAGGTTCTTGATAAGAGTGGAAATCAAGTTCCAAGATTCTTTAAAGGTCTGGATGGAAAAGAAATATGCAGTGATCTAGGTGGTTTCTGGGGCCCAGGTCATGTTTGGCTGGAAATCAATAAAGATGGATATATAGGCCCTGATAACAGATGGGTACCACTTAATTTTATCGGTCCTGATGGCATGTTTTACTCATCAGAGGAGGGTTCTTTCACTGATACTTCCGGTCAGACTCTGAAAATAGGTATCGATGGTTATATAAACAAAGAGGGAAAATGGACCTATTACTCCGTTCGACCGAAATCCCATCAAAATGGCAAAATTCCAGCCACTGACTCCAATAATACGAAAAAGCAAGATTTGGAATCAAAAATTAAGATGGATATTAAAGAGAAAGAAGCTGCACCGTCTAAAAGTAAATCTGATAAGAAAGATCCATCCTCTCCAAAAAAGACATCTAAGAACGATAATATGAAAAAACTGCCGTCGGCAGTAGAAGGTAAAACGATAGATGCGCTAGCTCTGAGTACGTCTGTCGATTTTGATAGATGTAAAAATTCTCGATTGCCGTACGCGGAAAGATTGAGAGTAAACGCTAAGAAAATAGCTAAATATAAAGAAATAATGCAGGGCTTACAGATGTATGAGGACTTCTATGATCTGCGACCTTTGATGAAAACTAATAGAGCTACACAAAATTTTAACTGTCCAACGACAAAATTCGATAAAACTGCCTGTTACTATGGGCAAACGCCGGCGGATCAGTTTATGTCGTCGGGGGGTACAGTAAAAGAAAGTTGTATAACCCGGTCTACTATAACGTCAATCCCGTCGTACTCTAGATGTTTAGATGATAGAATATTTTTCGGGTAGGGTAAATTAAATACGAAAGTAATTTTTTTCATAATTTCAGAAATCTGTTACGGTGTTGAAATTACAATTTTGTTTAATTTATGATTATTAAATTGTCAAACCTTTTGCTTTGCTTTTAGGAAATATTTTTAAATTTTAACTTCAGAATGTGTATGCCCAGAACAGAGAAAGAGTATGTGATTGCTAGGCTTTTTAGTGCGGAATTATTATAATTAGCTTCAAGGGGAGAAGAAATAAGTCTAAAAGTAAAAAGCTTCTTGCACTGTGTAGGCAAAAAAATAATAATATATGGTTATATAATGGGCAATATCCGATTAAAATAAATGAAATTCTTGCTGGCAATAGTATTTAATTAATAATTACAGTATATCTTGTAATATTTTATTAATATTTAAGTAATTAATTTGCTTAGTGTCCTTTGAACACCCATCTGCTACTGATGATCACCCTAGACCAGGGGTCGGCAACGTTTCGGGAGCCATGGGCCACATGGTGAAAAAAGTACTTAGATAAAAGCGGGCCGCACTTTTGAAATTCTACGAATTCCCCTGCGAACAAAACTGCATTCGCGATAACGTAAGTAGCAAATTAATACATAATAATATATTTATTTATTTGTAATATATACTGTATACATTTGTATACTGTATACATTTTTACAATTTGTAATATTTATAGGACATAATATGAAATAAATTATCAAAAAAAATCTTATCTTATTCACCGTCGCGTCAGGCGGCAGGTCGCGGGCCGCTCGTTGCCGACCTCTGCCCTAGACCACTACCGCCTAGAGCCGTTCACTCGCAGGTATAAGGCATCTTATTTTTGAGATACTCATAGTCGAAAGTCGAAGGACTTGCTCTTGTTCACTACGCTCTATCTATACTAATATTATAAAGAGGAAAGATTTGTTTGTTTGTTTGTTTGTAATGAATAGGCTCCGAAACTACTGGACCGATTTCAAAAATTCTTTCACCTTTGGAAAGCTACATTATTCTCGAGTAACATAGGCTACGGCAGATGGCGCTGCAGTTGATATCTAGGTTATTATTCGAGCGAAGCCGGAGCGGGCCGCTAGTACTCTATACATTTAAAATAATAGCAGGTGCATGATCTAAAAATAATTATAAATAATGATAATATACGTAATTATATGTAGTAGGGCTAGGTAGGGATCTTTGCAGAGTCCATCTGGGGAAGTACCATACCTTTGGCAATTATTCTGCCGCCAAGCAGTAGTGTGCCAACATGACTACCTAATAGGTTGAGGAAAATTCTTCAAAACAAGTTTTAATATAGTTTATTTACATTTAACTAAAGTAAGTATGTAAGAAAAACCACACCCCTTCTGTTGCCATTCCGGGCGCTTTCTCTCAACTTTTTGCTTGAATCTCATCAGCTGTTCGCAGTAGAGTTCAAAATCGATGGTCCGGCCTGGTGGTAACAGCTAATAATGAATAATGCCCTTCCAATCCCACAACACACACAGCAGTGTTCGGCAAAATGTAATTGCAAGAAACAATAACAATTGATTAATAGTTGTTAATTATGATGTTACAATTAGTATATTGCTATTTTTACAATTAACAATAAATTAATTGTTAATTCCGAGTTTTAATAAAATTAAATTTTAATAAAGTAGGTAGGAATAACAGTTGGGTGCGTGGCTCACATGGTGCACGATGGGTGTCACACAACAACTTGCCTCGGTGGCATCATGTTGTGCGATGGCGAATCCCGGCCGGGGCTGGGAACTTCTACACGCTCTTCTGGCCCCCTTGAGCAGTACGTGTAGAGGTTGGGGAGAGGGACTGAAAGACTTGGGAAGGTTACTGGGATGATTTATCGGACAAGTAAAGTTTCATTCCTTCATGAGCATTCTGATTGGCAGAGTGCGAGAACTATGGAAACCTCTCACTTCTCTACTGAGGTAGAAGCGGACACGGGGTTGAGCCTGGAGAGGTGCCACTTTGGCTCCCATTCTGTCTCCCTTAGACGGCCGGACGTTTAGGGCCGTCCGGCACCCCACCTAGGGATTAATGGCCTTTCCGAGGAGGTGACGCGGTAACGAGGTGACCTGGTTTCCGTCGCGTTACTAGAGCAAAATGCTACTATTTCCCCCGAGATGCGGTCTCGCAAGGGCGGTAGCAAGTGGGTCAGATGCGAAAAGGGTTCACGCGACTCTGACCCCCTGGTCCTGCTGGAGAAACCTGTGAGATTTTTAGAAGGCAGGGACACCGAGTCCGTCCATGGTGTCGAGCCCAACATAAGCCACTATGTCCCTGCATGGCGGTCATACGTAAATGCCTTTCCGCCACAAAAAGAAAAAATAGGAATAACAGTGGGTGACACAGGGTAGGCCTCTCTCAAGGTTGACTGATGATCTTGCAAAGTCAGCAGGAAGCCGTGGCTTCCAGATCGCGTTAAATCATTATTCGTAGGAGTTATTAGGGGATGCCTAGTTACGCCTGGCTAAGGGCTCCTATAGAAAACTGCTATGCGATACGATGTGACGCCGCATTAAGGTACAAGTTCGCGCCGCGACCGCGACACGAGACCGCGACCGGAGACCGAGACCGGAGACCGCGACAGGCACTTGACACAATGGAATTGTATGGACGCCAGTTCGCGCTGAGACCGCGACAGGAGACCGAGACAGGTCGCGGTCGCGGTCGCGGCGCGAACTGGCGCCCATACAATTCCATAGCGTCAAGTGCCTGTCTTGGTCTCCGGTCGCGGTCTCGCGTCGCGGTCGCGGCGCGAACTTGTACCTTTAGAGGAATTTGCTATGTCGAATTGCTCCGATGCGGCGTGGCATCGCATCGCAGTTTTGTGTGGGAGCCCTTAGTCAGGAGAATAGCGACTGCCGCACCGGAGCCCCTTGGTTCAAATCCCACGAGTGTCACTATCTTTTCGGAGTCTGTGCGTAAATACGCTAACTAAAAAATATTGAAGAAAAACATCGTGAGGAAACCGACAAGTACTTTTCAAGGCCATGTATCAATCACCAACCCGCACTGGACCAGCGTGGTGGATTATGGCCTTGAGTCTCTCCTTGCGAGAGAAGGCGCCGAGTCCTTGGATTGGTTATACTTTATGCTAAGCTAACAGTACCCGCGGTTTTGCCTGCGTAGGTCCCGTTCCCGGTGTTCTCATTATTTTTTCGGGATAAAAAGTAGCCTACGTGTTCTTCTCTATTATCTGTATATGTTCCAAATATCAGCCCGATCCGTCCAGACGTTACGACGTGGTTGAACAATAAACATCCAAACATTTGTGGTACTTCCCCAGGCGGACTCTGCTAAGAGTCCTACCACTACAAAATTTCGTTCCACAATGTACTCATAGTGATTATGGAACGTAAGTTTGTCATCAAACATAACACCCAAGTCTCACAATAGATTTCATTGTAAGAATCAATCCGTTAAGCATACTAGTCTACGACAAACCTATTTATCTTCCTGGTGAAAGTGATAACTCGACTCCTTTTAGCGGAAAACAGACACGCCTGCGTCATACTCTCGTTGAACTTGACCAGATTGAGATCGCCCCATTTACCGATCTTACAATGCTTCTCCACGTTGCTCGGTTCCTCGCATCACGAGAACACTCTGACATGGAAGACTACTGTGTGGCTGTTTTAATGAAGGTGGCTAGTTCTCCTTTTTACGATTCTCATCGTCACCTTCATGGAACATTTTAATTACAATTTATTTGAATTGGTTTTCTAAACATACATAAATCATTTAATATGATAAGTAATATTTTCAATTCAGGAAGTTAAATTGTGAGCCTTGTTTGAAAAAACCAACGTTTTCATTTTTTTGTTTCCACGTATACGTATAGGTAGTAGGCGACGTTACGATCCACGAAGGTGACGCAACAACTTTACAATTTATATAAGGCATTAGTACCTGGGTAACCGAGCTTTGCTCGGTTTAAATACTAAATATACTTAGATACCTATAATATGATAAAAGACTCCAAGAAATAGATTTTCTTAAAAAAAACGAATTGAAAAAAAAAGAGAACCCGTCTGGATTCGAACCCGGAGCTACTAATTCGTGACCGCTATGAGCGCCAGACTTCCCGTCTGAGCTAATTATGCTGTCGCGTCACGCGGCGAAATTTACCTTCACATTCTAATGTCTAATGTGACAGTTTTTCATTGTCTAAAAACGCGCATAATATGCGTTTTTTTTAAATAAGACCTAGTTAGATCGATTTATCGTCCCCGAAATCCCCTGCATACATAATTTCATGAAAATCCGTCGAGCCGTTTCCGAGATTCAGATTCTATATATATATACATATTTATATAGGTACAAGAATTGCTCGTTTAAAGGTATAAGATAATAAGGCATTTTTAAAATTTATATTTAGAAATTTAGTTTCAGATCACGCACATCAGCTACAGACTCTTCGTAATGTATCCTGTAAAAATTCTACAAACTTAATAATTTCGACTATGTTCGATATTTACTATTTTAGGTGTTGCTAAAAAAACAAATACAAATTTGCTAAAATTGAATACTAACTCGGTTTGTCCAATGGCCACCTTTCCAAATATTTTTACGTATTACTCATAAGTACCTACGTGAATGAAGTAGCAGGTTCAGCTAGTTGTAAATAATAATTATATACATACTAGTAGCGCCCCGCGGTTTGACTCCTTTTTTTAAACTATTATAGGTTCGCACTTGACCGCCATCTCGCGCGACGATGCGATCTACGATGGAGCGTGCTTACCTAGAAAAAACCGATTCACTCTCGATTTGAAGACACCTAGATTCTAACTATCGGGGGGAACCCACTCAGGCAACGCATTCTACAATCTAGACGCTCTTACCACAAACGTGGAGTCAAATCTCTTCGTTCGTGTTTTTGGAACATTAACCATGAAACGAAGTCGGTTTTTTGAGATACGAACGAAGTCCGATAGAAGAAGAGGGAAGGTGATATTAGATCATGCAGATCAGTTGCACACTCTCCGAAGTGTACCCGATAAAAAACCGATAAGCTAGCAATTTTGCGCCGATGTTCAAGACTTTGTAGTCTATTACGCACAAGAGTGTCATCGCCTAGAAGCCTTTTGGCACGACTCTCAATCGATTCCAGAGTCTCCAGCTAATATTTAACCGATCCATCACAAAGGTGGGAACAGTACTCCATACAGAAGCGAATCTGTGCTTGGTATAGAGTGAGCAACTGTTCAGAATTGAAGTATCTTCGCACCTTTGAGAGGACACCTAGTTTTTTAGCGGCTAATTTAGCCTTAGACTCGCGTAGTTCCAGATCTCGTTATTATCCCGGGATAAAAATGTCAAAAAAAATGTGTTCTTTTAGACTATAATCTAACTGTGTTCCAGATTTTAGCCCTATCGGTTCATACGTTACAACGTGATGAAGCAACAAACATCCAAACATTGACATTTATAATATTAGTAGGAAAATCAGGGATTTTTTTGTAGAGGCCACACAGTGTCCCCAAAGGCGCATCAGTGGCACACCTAGTTATCCAATACAGCATAGACTTACAACTTTCGAGAATTAGCGTTCTCCCAAAAGAGAATTGACAAAAAAATCTTCATATACGGGAACATCCAAAACAAACAGATGGGTCATCACACAAAAATGTTTGTGTTAGTCCTGGATCGATCTCACGACCGACTCACCACCGACAGAGCCACTAGGCCAGTCTAAATCTTATCTTTCGCTTGAAATTCAAGACAGAGCTACAGAGTTCCAACGAAATCCTAACAAATTTTCTAACGCAATATACCTAAACCTCATTTAGTTTCTCTACTGCTACTGAACACAATGTTAAACTATTTAGTCTCCTTGCTTGTAATTGTCTTTAAATGCCAAAAACCTACTTTTGACTCCATATTGACATTTAACATTTCAAATGGAAATCAACTCACCGTTTTAGGCAAAATTTCAAATTCCAAGTTTTTAATTGATTTTTAGCGAAAAATCTTTTAATTATGATTTGATTTGGAGTGATCAATGAAAAACAAAATTTATTCGGATTTATTAAAGTTGGCGATAAAAACTAAAATGACTTATCCGGATTCAATGTTTCTACTGGAAATTGAGGTACAAGACTTAAAAAGCGTCATCGACTGCAAAGAATTTCATATAAAGAGCAAATTCGCCGATGTTTTTAAATTAAATTTGAAAGATCCTAATAATCCAGAACCCAGCAAACCTTCTATACCAACGACAAGACGACCAAAAAAGAAAATCAAAGTAAGAGATGAAAATACATTAGATCATAAGCCAACCATTGAAGGAAAGGTACAAAGTGGTCAATCTATTTTGTTTACTAGTCAAATAACGACATTGATAACAAATATGAAAAACTATCCTATAGAAATAACATTTTACAATAAAGACGACCGCTGTAAAAAAATCGGTTCCGTTCACGTTCCTTGGAGCCCACTTTATATCGACTATCTGTATTTGCTGGCTACGAAAGTTCCCGCTGCTCCTATTGTTGTCAACGGAGCACATAACGTATATAATGAATCTACATCAAGACGCATAGCAAGCATTACTCTTAAAATTAAACTTACACATTTACGTGATAAATTAACGTCGTTAAGCCGTTCATTGGCAGTATCAAAGCCTAAAACAGAAGTTCGCCATCGTATTATTTTTGACTCAAGACCTTTTGCTACAACGTCTTCTGTATCAAACCCAATTGTTACTGGTATAGATAACCCAGGAACTATCAAAACTATTTATAGTGGTGAAAACAAGAAAAAGAATCCTAATAAGTCTAAAGCAAAACAATCTGAAGAACTAAATGTAGTCGATGAAAGTGTCATCGTCAAAGCCCATGAATTTAGTAATAATGTAAACGAAACCGCATCGAGAGCGCAAATAACAAGCGAAAGTATAAAGATAGAGATAAAACAAATAAAAGCGAGCAACTTATATTGTGTTAAAAGCGAATATGACTTAAAAAAAAGACTGCGAGACGATATCGCCCGAACAAAATCCTGCTCATTTATTGATAGAAAACATTTTAATTTCTTGAATTATGTGTTCGATACTTCAGATAAACCCTTGTCTGGCAGAGTTCTTTGCGTCAATTATTTCACTGTTGAAAACGAGTTCAAAGATGGAAGTTCTTCAAAACCAAGCTCATCGAAAGGAAGTTTACAAGGTAGTCCATCCAAAGAAAGTCCTTCTAGACGGAGTCCATCTAAAGGCAGTCCTTCCAGAAGGAGTTCCTCCAAAGGAAGCCCTTCCAGAGGGAGTCCATCTAAAGGAAGCCCTTCTAAAGATAGTATTTCTAAAAGCTCTGCAAAAGGCAGCGACACAAGTGATTGCGATTGCCCTGATAAAACTCGACTCCTCAAAGTTTGTTATAAGGATTGCACAAAGCGAAAAGATGATGATACATGTTCAAGTAAAGCCTGTGAAAAATATGCACAAAGAATATCCTTAAAACAATGCGACAAAGTAAGATGCAATGTTTTAGAAAAGCGAAAACTCCCTCCTCCTCCTGATGAGACTATACATTTAGATCTAAGAAGTCTGAAGAAAAATCGCTTAGACGAATTAAGTCAGGCTGTTGAGAAGGTTGTCGGCGGAATGAAAGCCAAAATGCAATACGACGAAAAAACTTGTTTTTGCGAATGTGAATGTACTTTTGGATTTGTAAAACGTACAACTTATTGTACAGTATGTGGTGGATTTGAGAAACCTGGGGATGACATGCCCAGGAAAATTTTAACTGCTCCGTTTCCATGTCCTGTTTATCATAAGACAATTGATAAAAATAAACAAAAAAGTACATCTGGGAGTGATAGGAGTAAATTAGGTGACAGCAAAAGTTTGATTAAAAAAGGTAACAAATCATCTGGCTCAGGAAAATCGTCTCCAGCACCCAATCCGGTTTCCGTTGAATCCGATAAAGAATATTGCAGAAAAAGGAAGAAAGAAAATAAAGATGACAGATTTAAATTCAACTATGGTTATACAGGTATACGTACGTATTAGTAAATATTTTTTTTTTACTTTTTTTTGGCCATTTTATTTAGATTGAGTAGGAGAAACATTTAATATCTTAAAACATATTTTATGTTTTCGTTTTGCAGCTCCACAAATAGGACACAGTAGATGCGTCATGCCATGTACTGGAACTCTCAATGCTGTTCCAAAGAGTATGGGATGGTTATGGACGGCTGATGATGTCCCTGGGATGAGGGTACGTAGACAAAGCTACAATTCTATCACAATATTTCCTATAAATATCTTTCAATTATTTTAGTTATTAAATTTTTTTAATTTTTTTTTGTTTGTTTTTTTCGTCTTTTTTTAGTTCCGGCCATCATGGAAACCTGGATGTGTACATAAACATGTATTACACTTACTTAGAATGGCGAAGGATCCAGGCATTGTGTTGTCGAAGAAAAAGAAGAAGCCAGAAAAGAAGAAGAAACCTCTCAAACGACCTTTGCTCACGGTATCCAAAAAAGACGGAGAGTACACGGTTACAATGGAGACTATGAAGGCTTATTCTAAGCCCCGAGCTCTTAACCAACAACCATACGAAGATAAACCTGTACTTACGTATACGATAGGAAGGACTGAGGAAGAGAATCGTGAAAGAAAAAAGAGAAAAGAACGCGAGCACAGGCGACTCCAGCGGGATCAACGAGCGTTTATTCAGAGCGCATTCACTGACATGTGCAAGGAAATCTGTTTGAAAACTTACCAGCAAGCTCTTGGTTTTCTTCCAGATACAGAAACTCCCGATTGTGCATGTTACCCGAATAGTCCTGGGGCAGAAGATACAAATCTGGATAGATCTTGCTCATGCTCTGAAGATGAAGTTTCGTTCGGTTCTGACACCGATTCTGATGAATGGATAGTAGAATTTACACCACCTAATGCTCACTTTGACCCAACGTATAAAGGAAAGAAAGTAGCAAAACAAGAAAGTGAAACCCAATATTCTTATCTGGATTATAGAGTCAAGCTTCTGGATAGAAATGGTAATCAAGTCGTAAGATTCTTTAAGGGTCCTGATGGAAAACAGCAATGTAGTGACCTAGGTGGCTTCTGGGGTCCAGACCACAAGTGGTTGGAAATAAATATGGATGGTTTTATTGGACCTGATGATAGATGGGCACCAATGATATTCATTGGACCTCACGGAGATCATGTAGATTGTGAAATCGGAAAGTTTCAAGATGTTGATGGCACGTGGTTAACGGTAGGAGTGGATGGATACGTTGATTCTACAGGTAAATGGAAGTTTTATCCTAAATCTGTCCATGCACCAAGCCCTCAGAAGAAAAGTTTACGGAAAGGTACTGGAGAGAAAAGAGATAATACGATAGCTGCTAATAAACCGTCTGAAACTTGGAGTTGCTTCGGAGATGCTAACCCGCAGGAGCTCTCTAAGTTAGGTATTTTAGGACATGGTCGTGATAAGAAACTTTTATTACAAAGGCTCAGGGACATGTTGAAACAGGGGAAAGATGTCAAAATACCAGAATTATCTGTGGTACCCAGAGTTCCAGCTTCGAAAAGGGGTAAAAGAAAAGATGATATTTTAGAATCTTCCTTCTATTCGGAAAGGAGTAAGTGTAAACATGCAGTGCCATCTGACAAAGGAATCGTAGCAGTAGACAGTTTTGGCAATAAGACTTATTTCAAAATTAAAAATTATAATAACAACAAAATACCAGCTAAAAGAATAGCCAATTTAGCGCATCAAGGTATGAGTACAAGTTCGTTCCACATACCTTGTTTTAGTTCCTTTATAAATGCAGAAATGATGAAGAAGCAGCAATATCAAAAGTTTTTAAAAAATCAAGCTTCTAAGAGTGAAGATATGGAATACGGAACGAGCACAAACAGCAAGAATGTCTCTACTCAAGCTCAATATCGATACAGATACGCTATATAACTTAATTACATAATGCAAATGTGTCTACTGCTTTGGTAGTACTGTGTACTGTGTCCGTTTTGTTTTTTTAAACTGTTTTGGAGCATGATTATTAGATTATGTACAACGGTCAAACCTAGGACACAATTCTTTTGGTAAAGAATTAAGTCAAATTTTGTAACGTTACTTTAACTGTAAGATATAACAATAAATTATTCTATAATTCTTAATTATTTTATCTGGAATCCGACATTTTGTTTCACCGTAACGAGCGTTAAAAGTAAGCTTTATTTTTTTATGTTTTGATTTTCTTTGCATTTAATACTAACCCTTTTAATTTATCGAATAACTTACTATTTCAGGAGATAGCTCGTGGTTGGAGACCAGGAGCAATTTCAAAACGACTTCTTTCGATGCTAATTAAAGCTAAAAGTTGTCAATACAACGTTGAGATGTCTAAGCCCGTCAAAAGAGCGAAAAAGCAATTGGAAAAAAAGCCAACATTGATAATTTGTAAAAAGAATGGAGAATACATTATTGAGATGCAAGTGGAACATCGAAGCAGTGCCTCGAATTTAGACAGCAGCCCTTTGATATACAAGATTGTTTCAGAAGATAATCAGGATAAAATTAATACGAGAGAGAGGAAACAGAGACGATTGATCAGAAAAGCGGTACAAGAAATCTGGTCAGATCATTATGATCCAGACGCTTGTCAAAAAAATGCCTGTTTCAAAGTGTACCAGCAAGCTATCGGTTTACTTCCATATGACCCTGATACTGCAGAAAGTGATTCAAATAACGACTTGAACAGTTGTTCCTGGGACGACAATGATGTTAGTACCGAGTGTAGCTCTTTGGATGTCGATTGGGAAATTCATTACTCTCCACCGATTGCGTGCTTTGACGATGGCGAGTAACATATCGGTTTTGTGTCATAAAATCTGTTGGTAAGTTTTAATTCACTTCAAGAGAATATTAGGAATAATTATATTGAAGTCGTTAATTAGTGGAAGTCTTAAATTAAATACAACGATATTCAATATCAACTCTTTTTACTTTTAGCAGGTATCAATAAGTTATTTAACATGTCCCATATGACTAGTGAAAGGGTTGTATGTGGCGCTATCCTTAGGTATAGGGGTCCTATCCCTTTGTAAAGTCCGTGGAGACCTTCTTTCTTGTAGATCTTCGTTAGGCAATCGAAAATTCCTTTGTACATCAACGTTTCTTTGGAACCGGAACCTGCAGAGAAAGAAAGTAAGGTGTTAATGAGTTTAATCTGTTCAGTTTAAAATATCAAACAAGATCTATCAACTAACTATCAACTTAGATTTTGATGAGTGCATCAATAATCACAATTTACCAAATTCACACAACTATTAAAAAACTAATGATATATGTATAGCTGATTAAGTCGTGAACAAATATAACGTTGAAAAAAAAGGTAAAAAATTTACATAGTATAATGTGTAAAGTGTTTATAATAAATTTTAATGAAGCTTATTAAGCTTACAGCTCCGTCACTAAGTGAATTGGAGCACCAACCTACGAATATTGTGGTTGTGTTTGTATGTAAATTCTTGATAGCATACTTTTTACAAAAGTTGAAGCGAAAATTGGCTAACTGATATTTAATAGTCACTAGCAGAATAGGCGTTATTTAGTTCGTTAGCTATATCAAGTACTTAACCAACTTAATGGTTAGGTACACTTTTTTCTGTAAACCATTTTTTATTGTATTTGTTTGATAAAAGATAAACATGCGTATGTGTTGGCCCGTAGCCAGAAAAGGGATAGCTCGTGTTCCCTAGAAGAGAGAGTTGATCAGGTATAGTTTTTAAACCAGAATTCAGGTGACTTCTCTATTTACACCTGATAAGCAAAGTGTAAAAGCATTCAAAAAGCCGAAATTAAATAATATAGAAGGAAATCCATTTAAGCACAACGCTATGATAAAAAAAAGAAAATGCCCAACCACCGTAGACAGATAAAGCAGCAGACACATGAGACAAGACGTTACCCTGGTTATAAAGCCGTGTATTCACTACGTCGAGCGGGGTCTCAACAATCACACACAGCACACTGCTCACTAAGCTGGCCACAAATGCGCGCATCGTCGGTGAGTCTTCGTAATACCCTCGCGTCCTGATGGCTTCCTTCACCCTGTAAATGTTGAGTGTTATTGCAGTATTTACCCTGGTTGTAAAGTCTGACGGTGGTGACGTCGAAGGGGCAAACGATGACGGCAACCATGACGCCGCTGACAGCGCTGGCTGAGAACGCGAGCCCTAAAGGTGAGCTGGCGCAAATACCATGAGACACCAGGGCTTCTTTGACGCTGGGGACAAATACAGTGTTAAACGCGTTCCAACTTTTTTTTATAGAATGTGGATTTATTACATCAAAATTCATTCACCACACCAGATTTTCCAGACAGTTTTCTGCATTTCAAATTTAGAATTAGTCGATGACTACAAACGTTGATTATTCTGCTATTCTGTATACAATACACACCTGTTACCTGGCCTTCAGCCTCGATTTTTGGCCTTAGCCGTATCTTACGATTATGACCACTATATGTATTTACCTTGACGTGATTATGGCCATACTTCTATCGTCTCCGTCTCTTTTAGGAGAATGCCAGACCATTGACCTACCGATCAACCTGCTTACCGAGCCTCGATCTTACTACCTATTTATACCCCACATCGTTGGCTTTTTACCCTGACATTTTCATTTGATGAACCTGTTTGAGAATCAAATAAAATAAAAAATATGTGTGGCACTCGGGGACTACCGCGGTAAAGCTATTGCATGTTGCATGCATTTTTATCAACATCAGCAATTATAATATGTTCTTATTTATGCAGTATTTTTGTCATAATGTTGAGAAAATGTGTCAAATAAGAAAGTCTAATTTAATAAATCAATAAGCCCACGTTTCTACAAAAAGAAGTGAAATCCCACCTAAAACATTCTGTAAAAAACTAGCCAAGTCTTGATGGAGCTGCATATTTATCTCTAAAAAGTAATTAAATCTAGACAAAGTCGTGCCAAGTGTAAGGTTTCTTACTGCGATTTATTTCTAACTATAATAAGTTAATGTTGTGTGACTTGGCCGTTGAAGGGTACACAAGGGTACAAAACCAGGTGCTCCATTACACCAACCTGTCGCCAGAACCGCTACCCATTGACGATGGAAAATGGCCACTTGGAACACGCTGATTCAATAACCAGTCAATTGTAGGCTTAATAAAGCTGCGTATTTCAATAATACTTATGTCTAGGCGAGCCTAAAACAACCAGTATAAAAAAAAATTGGTAGTGGCAGTGAAAATTAGGAACTGCCGATAGAAATGAAAACTTGTGACTCGAATGTAGTGTTGAGTAGGACATACAAGAGGCGGTACATTTGTCCCGTACATGACGTCAAGATGTAAGAGCGGCTCAACATTTTATATTGTACTACTTCAAATTTTATGTCGCGGCAGTCGCGAAGTCGCGTGACTTACTCTCCGTCCTCCGTCCTTACTGTTTTTTAATATGTCATCAATCAAAGTTCAGACTGTAATTGTACTGCAATAACGCCAAATGTCATGTTTGTACTCGGAACGTCGGAACTTCAAATGTATCGCCGAGCTTTAGTACGCCTCGCCTCATTTGAAGTGGTACATTGTACTGGCTCAGTACAAAAAAGAGGCTACTCTTACAAACTCTTTTGTATGTCATGTCCTACCCAACACTACTCGAATGTTTTCACTTAATTGAATTATCCAATTTATTTAACACCTTGTCAGAAGACAAAGTATTTGTTGAACCATCGTATGTCTATCTATGTACATTCGCATAATTTCAACACCGCCAGCTAAATCGATGGTTGCGCCATCTAGTTTTATATCAACGTAATCATACAGAATATTGCAACTCTACTGTTTCTGTTGCCCTGGTACTGGTACCTAAAGTAGGGACAAGATAATAGGTCACTTTTGACATTTCATCAAAATTCAACAACGTAACCTTGTAACGGCGGGCATAAAATAAGAACTGCACAATTGCTTAACTTTTTTCAATTACGTTTACATATTTATTGTAATAATGACCGATACCAGTAATTTTACGATTTGCTTTCACTAATAAACCATTCTAAACATAATAAACAATTTCTGATCTAAAGAACTGAACGTCGTTACAATGTTGCGTCAGCCAACCCTTTTTCTTTTTAAACATTAGGGATGTTACTCTAAAAATCGAAAGCTGATAGGATTGTAAGTTGAATCGAATGCAATGATTACTTGTGAAGAAAAATCACCATAAATTTATAACCACGTTGTGATTATAATAAAACCTAATTATACATATTTATTATTCTTTTAACTAACTATAAAAATACAAAAAAATAACTAAATAGAAAGGTCATTGATGTTGGGTGCAATTTAGGTGGATGTTGCTGGCAACACCAGTGCCTGTCGATGACGCATGTCATGTCGCCATAACATGATGATGACGCAGTCTTTTGTTGTTGTGCGAAGTGACTGTGCGTTTTTGGTGTGCTCTCTGTTATTTTCTTCTGATCCGGCTTTTTCATTGAACTGATCTTACTGACTACGTTTACCTGGCTATAAATTGGACTCCGATTGCTTAACGATTATTAAACAAGAAAAACATTATAGTCTTACTATGTCGAAACGGGGGAAAACTCTAAACAGTCAATCTCGCGAACTAGTGCTGAAATTGTACAATTATTTTGGACGTGAATCAGTTAACGATGGGCCTCTTTTACCATTGAAACCACCGAGAGAACGCGTTGCCGAAGCATTGGGAATAGGGAAGAAGACAGTAACTCAAATTCTGAAAGAGAAATACGGACCATCAGGCTCAGAAGATAATACTTTACGTACACCGAAAAAACGAAAGAGGGACAAGAAAATTGTTGACGTTGATAATTTTGATGCTGCTGCAATTCGCAACCACATTTATGGATATTACTCGAGAAAAGAATATCCTACACGGGAAAAGCTATTGAGTTCGTTAAAAGGCGCAGGCTTATTTTTTGGAGGCAAATCGTCTCTATCAAAGGTTTTGAAATCGATTGGCTTTAGATTTAAAAAATCCGACAAGCGGAAAATCCTGCTAGAACGCTACGATATTATTTTGAAGAGAATAACATTCTTACGTCAGGTAAATAAAATTACGGATTGGGACAATGTCGTGTTTATTGACGAAACATGGTTGAATGCGAACCATACGGTTGCGCGGACATGGACCGATGATACAGCGGCCTCCACCTCAAAAGTTCCATCGGGAAAAGGAGCCCGACTTATTACATGTCACGCGGGATCAGCTTCTCAAGGTTTTATTCCAGACTGCCTCCTCGCATTCGCCTCTAAAACTACAACAGATTACCATGAGGAAATGAACTTTGATGTTTTTAAAGAGTGGTTTGAGAAGCTGCTAGTCAGCTTAGAAAACCCATCGAAAATTATAATGAACAATGCTCCGTATCATTCTGTACAAGTTGATAAACCACCAACTCAAGCAAATAAAAAGCAAGAAATTGTCTCGTGGCTGGTAAGAAATGGTGTGGAGGCAAGTCCAACTTTATTAAAAGTTGAGTTGTTAAATCTGGTAAAAGCAACTAAGCCGTCCAAGCTCCGCTATGTAATCGATGAACTAGCCCTAGAGCATGGACACGAAGTTATTCGATTGCCTCCCTACCATTGCCAGTATGACGCCATCGAGCTTATTTGGGCACAAATAAAGGGTCATGCAGCGCGGAACAATACTGAACCACCCTTCAGTACTGCTAAAATGATGACTCTGCTACAAACTGCATGTGCAGAAGTCACTACAGAAGACTGGCGAAAAGTCGTGGAGAAGACAAAGAAAATAATTTTACAAGATTTTGAACGAGATGTGAGAATAGACAATATTATTGAAAATGAATTAATAATATCTGAGTGCTGACAGCAGTGATGAAGATAGCAGTTCCGATAGTTCAAGTGAATAAAAGCAATTTTTTTGTTAAATTACGTAGGTACTTGTCTTATTATGCTCCTTTAATTTATGAAAGAAAAAATAATAATGGGACAGGGATTCGCATGATCATTTTTAAAATTCACATATGTTTCAAGTCTGTATCGATTCATTCGATTCATTCATTTAATCGATGTTTTTAAGCAGGTCACCTCACTATGAATATAAAACTGACATCTGTCAAAAGTGACCTATTATCTTGTCCCTACTTTAGGGGCAAACGCAACTCTTTTATATTTCTGTTGTCCTGGTATCTGGAGATAAACGCTGGGCTGTTGGAGGTAGGTAATCAAAACTCTTTACTGTTTCTGTTACCTTGGTACCTACCTGGCCGTTTTTACCGAGTTTACCCGAAGATTTCTTATCATATCCGAGCGTGACGATTGATGAATCCATTTCACAGCCCACGAAAATTCTGTCTATAGCGCGCCTAAAGAAGTTTTCACTTCAAAATATTTCCAGCACAGACTGACTTCTAATAATTGATAGAAGTCCGCCTGTACGTCTATTTTATGTTACATCGGTGGTCGATTTGACGCTCCAAAAAGAAGAGAGCAGAAGTCAGCATTCAATGCTGAATACATGTGTTGCACAATCATTAACAGCCTAAAATGAGACATTAGCGTCCAATTACCAATACCAATATGGGGTATTATCTCGCTTAATAAACATACATAGGTAGTTACAACAGATACAACATTACGTGTAAACAAAATTGACTTGTACCCACTAACGTATAAAGAATGTTCAACCGCCACGTCACACAACATTAACTTATTATAGTTAGAAATAAATCGCAGTAAGAAACCTTACACTTGGCACGACTTTGTCTAGATTTCATTACTTTTTATAGATAAATATGCAGCTCCATCGAGACTTGGCTAGTTTTTTACAGAATGTTTTTGGTGGGATTACATTGTTGTGAATGCGATGTAGCAAACAGCTGTTTAGCCATCCCTGCATTTTTTTGTTGTTTGTCTTTATTAGAAGTAGAGGTGGGTGTTGATTTAACGAACTGTTTTTTTCAACGGCTTTTCATTGATCAACGAATTATTAGCTTTTTATCAATGTGCAAACCAGTTGACGCGTCAACTGGTTTTCACAAACAGTTGAAGTATCAACTGGTTTGAACAAAACAGTTGAAGCATCAACCGGTTTGCACGAAACAGTTGAAGCATCAACTGCTTCGCAAAAAACTGTTGAATGTTCAACTGGTTTGCATATTATTAGTATTTAGTTTTTTTGCTAACTTTCGTTTACTCATATTGTATGCAATATGCAACCAATTTTACAAAGTTAGAACTATTATCAATGTTGATTAACCTCATTTAAATAGGTACCTAATAATTAAATCAACTGTTTTTCAACCCCTTGACCAATGACGAAAAAGTAATACATTATGTTAACTTAAAATCTATTAATGACCCATCAAAGTTTTTTAGCATCAGAAGCATCGGCTTACTCTATTACCATATGATAAAGCGAGACAGCAAACTCATAATGTTACGTTTTGGTCAAAGACAATGAATTACGCCAAATATATCGATACTCAAATAAGGTAAATATTGTGAATTTATGTTGAACAAATGTGGTTTGAAGAATAAACCTTAACATCATGAAGATAATGTTCAAAATAAATCATTCGTATTGCACATTTAAGCTGTTATTGTACATAATGTAAATCAGCCATAATGAAAAACCTAATAATCAAATTAACTGTTTTTTCAACCGGTTGACCATTGACGAAAAGCTAATAAATTACGTTGACGGAAAAACCGTCAACGACCCACCTCTAATTAGAAGGCGGCGTGCGCTTGAGTGGCTTATTGTGATTATTATTTGTAGGTATACGAAGTTCCGAAGCAGAAATCTTTGCTACACTTAGTGGGCTCAACTAATACTGGCCGGTATCGATGATTTCATACAAATTTGTTTTCCGTCTAATATAGTTAGAGCTCCGACTGCAGGGTTCAGCTTAAGTTTCCCGGTATCGAAGATTTCATATGAAACTCCTATCCGTCCACTTTAATTTGACCTCTGTTGAGACTGATAATATCATAATTACAAATATAGTCTGTAAGTCTAAGTAAAAATAATATTTAAAGTCGAATGACCGAGCGACCGAATTTGGAGTGGGGATGGCAGGCGTTACGGTCTTCCATCCCTCTTTTTTGTGGTCTCACGCGTCTCTTAGATTCGGTCTCCAGGCCCGCGATAAAAGCTATGCAATAGCATAATATGCAATAGCTTAATTTGATTATTTTGATTTATAGATGTTTGTGTGTACATAAATATGTTGCTCAATCACGTCGGAACGGCTGAACGGATCGGGTTGAAATTCGAAACACAAATTATAGTCTGGAATCATATTATCATCATATTTCATCGCTGGAAAATAACTGAAACGGGAACTACACTGGTACAACCGCGGAGCACTGCTGGTTAAAAATTATGATTGCTGTATTTTTTTTGTAAATACGAGTAAATAGCAATTTTTTTTAACTTACGTGGAGAATGTAGTAAGCTGAGCCGCACTGCCGATGGCCAATCGAGTACAGGTGGCCGTCACGCCAGCAAAGTACCCCTTCATGCCTTCAGTCTTGTAAATGGTGTAGATACCATCCATCATTCCTGAAATCCATCACCAAAATGCCCTGATTTGTATTTCCTCATCTGAAGTACAAACTTTTATTATCTTAAATCGCTAAAAATCAGCTGTTCTATATCAAAATGTCCTTTGGATCGGCTAAAATGTTTGAAACAGTCTTTTTGTGGGAGTGGATTCGGATGTTAAAAGTTAAGTTAAAAGTAATTTCCTAATTATGTATTCAGCCCTTCTTGTGTAATTATTCATTAAGCACTCCTTGTATAATTATGTATTCAGCACTCCACCTTGTCCTTTGTCGTTAATGTGCTGAAACGTATTTAGGCAATTATTTTACCTTTATATCGATGCTGTCTCCCGACAGCAATGCTCGGGTGTGCTGTGGCCTGTATCCTGGTCTTGAGGACAGACATGGGGTTGGCCGCTACTCCGCTCATGACCCCACTGATGCTCGACCACATGATGGCCCTGTTGACGCTGATGTCTCCATCTTTTGACTTCGTCCAGCCTTGTACCTCTGCGACGTGGTACATGCCCAATCTGAAAAATATCCAAGGCATTCTAAGACTTGGTTGTCATGAGAAGGTCTACCGTGTAACAAAATTCCAGGTAACATTCTTGTAGTTCTGTCTTTAATCTCATTCATTTGTTTCGATAACGCTAAACAATTTTGCTGGTTACGTTTATGCTTGTTTAGTCTACCAGTTCTATTGTTCTCCAACGCGTTAAAAGGTAGCAATTCAAGCTACAAGCACAACATACAATGGGTGATAATTTTGCTGGAAACCATTGCGGTATTCTGATTATTTAAAGTTTTATCCGTTGTCACGGGCAATCCTAGGAAGCATGTATAGCTATTTCATTTTAATTGACCTTTGAAAGATATGGTTCTATGGTTCTTGAAATTGAACAATTCACCTATTGTGTAAACCAACCACCTCAAAGTCAAACTATCGAGATTACATTGTTATGGAAACAATCACTGAAAAATTGCTGAAACTCCACAATCTACGTATTTTCTTTAATTGGATGAAATAGAAACATTTTGAGAAAATGGATTCTTGCCTGCAATAATCTTATCACGCGTAGACTTAGATAAATTATACTAATTTATTATGTTTGATTTGGAATTGTAATATGAATATAGCTTACAGATTGTAGTTTCTTGGTTTATATTGTCGAAGAGCGTTCTCAAGATAAACACTTAAAACTCAGTGGAAACTGAGGAGCGCTACATTGAGCTCTTAACTTAAGCTAGCCTTAGCCTAGGTTAAAGAACCGCTTGTCGTCTCAAAAAAGCAGTAGGCAATATCCACACTTCAGTTGCCTCGAAGAGATAGCTCTTAGCAATAAAGTTGCCATTTACTTCCATTTAGGTTGTTATTTTGTGAAATTAAAAGTTTCTTTACATTTTTTTTTTAACTTTCATAATTTTACATTTGACCCCCATCTCGCCTGATGTTAAGCGACGATGTGGTCTAGGACGAAGCGTGCTTATCTAGAAGAAACCGATTCACTTCCGATTTCTCGACACCATGATTGTAACTATCGGAGAAAATTCACTCAGGCAACGCATTCCACGGCCTAGACGTTTTTATCATAAAAGTAGTGTTAAACCTCTTCGTTCGAGCCTTTGGAAAGTCAACCACAAAAATGTCGCTTTTTCGAGGTACGAACAGTTCGATATAAAAATGGCAAAGTGATATTAGACCATGTACATTAGTTGGACACTGTTTGACATGTACCTATCCTTAAAATTAAGTTACCTAACAGAGTTCATCATGAACCCGAACACCATTGCTGGGGCCAGTCCCTTCTGCAGTGCCAGCGCTCCATCGTTCCTCGTGATGACGTACAGAGCGTGGAAGATCCCCCGGTATCTGGTCGCCGTCTCGCTCTTGGACTTGAGCTCGCCTTGGAGCTGAAGGCGAGTCTTTACCACATCCATAGGATTGGTTATGATGGTCGCGCCTGCGCCCGCTAATCCGCCGATCACGAAATCCATTATGTTGTTATTCTGAAATGTAATTTACCATAACGTCACCGAGTTAACCTACTCTCTACCAGTCTACCAGTTCTATTGTTCTCAAACTAATGAATAAAGCTACTCCTACAAACAAAACATACACAATGGGTGATCTTTTTGCATGACACCATTGCGGTATTCTGATATTTGAAGTTTTATCCTGTCACTGGCATTTCTAAGATGAAAGGATATAACAGAGAGACGAACTTCTTAGCATTCCATGGATTCACCGTGCGGGTGCCGGGTCCATCGTGTGACAGAGAGAGAAATCTCGAGTAGACTCCAAGACTTGTGACTCGGGCGTAGGTTTAAAAGGGGCCCCTTAGTGACGTACGTCAACACTCACCTTCACTACCTGCCCAGCCAAATCCGATATGATCCTACTAGTGCAGCTTTACATAGTCGTTCTAGTATAGAACTAACTACACTTCTGGATAAGCCAAGGTCTTTCAGCAGGTTATAGAGAGATTTTGCTGGTATACCTCTCGCTCCTACTTCTACAGCGTATACATTAACTACGTAGCCATTTTTTGTTAAATCGTTTTGAAGGTCGTAATACTTATTTTGTTTCATCACGTGGTCTTTAGGTATATTAGTTTCCCACGGTACGGTAAGCTCCACAAGGACTACGCGTTTCGTAGCTCTAGAAAAAAGGAAAATGTCCGGTCTGGATGACGAAACACCCACATCCTCTGGGATTTTATAGTGCTTTTCATACGTGTCCATTAAAATAGTCCAATCAGGTGCTGAACCCAGGATTGAGTAAGGTTTGTTCTTGGAGTTTGAAGTTGAGCCCTCTTTTACAAAGTTAATTTGTCTTTTGTTTATCGTTAATCCCTTTTGGGCTCTAGCTACCCAAAGGCTTATGGCTTCACGTATGATTTCAAGTACGCTGTCATGGCGCTGTGAGTAATAACCCCTATTAAGGAGCACCTTGCATCCCACCAATATGTGCCTTGCTGTACATATCGCCTCACCACAAGTATAGCAACATTTTTCAGAGGCTTTTCCCCACCTTACCAAGTTACTCTGGTCAGGGAGGGTCATTTGGAAAGCATTTAGATAAAATTTTAATAAGACAGGAGAACAGTCATATAGCAAGGTGCGCCACTTTAGAGCTAAGTGAAAGCATTCTATAGCAGATCGGTACCGTGTAAGTGAAATAGGTAAATATCTGCACTATGTAAGTACATAAGCAGGCCAGCCTTCTCTCACGAAGATAGAGTCGAGTTTGTAAATTCTGTAATTAATCATGATGGCCAAGCGTGGATTGGCATAAGACTCAATTCTAGAAAGATATCTTTCTTCGAGCATGCTGGTTTCCTTATGACACTTTTCTTCACTTTTGAAACCAATGGTCATGACATACTTGTACATAATTATACGTATAAGTAATTTTTTTCAAAATCAAGATGAAACTTAAAAAATAAATGATATGCATTACTTTGCAAACTTCCACCGAAAGTAGTTTTTTAGTACGTGATCAACTTTGCTAAAGATCATGTGATGATCTTTAGCAAAGTTGTGCATTATGAGCCAAAGGTTTCTGAGTTGGTACGACCAATTTTCGACAGGGGGTGCAACAACGCCCGCAGGGTACAGGTACATATATAGGTAAATCTGTTGAATATATTTAAGAATGTACACAAATTTTATATTAGTGTCGATAATTTAATTTAATTATCTATATATTTATTTAAAAGCGAAAGGTCATCAAGGAATCTCAGAAACTACAAATGATACGAATCTGAAATTTTGCATGGAGGTAGCAGTTTGCATTTTTTAGCACGTAAGCGCTCGCTAAGACGGGGTTTTGCGAAATTCCACCCCTAAGAGGGTGAAACAAGGGATGAACGGTTGTATGAAAATTCTTCATTTTCAAAGTTATCAAATTTTGCATCTAGACATAGCAAACGAATGTTTGTTCCATCAATTTCGTAATTTCGAATTATACGGGGGTGAGATTGGGGTTGAAACGGGGGATGAATGTCAATTTGGAAGTTCCCAACCGTTGAAGATAAAACCATGAAACTCTGTTTAGAGACACTTGACACGAAGCAAATAAATGTTCTAGCAATTTTGTAATTTCGAAATATATGGGGATGAAATTGGAGTTGAAATGGGGGACGAATGTCTCTTACGCATTCACACCTAAACCGATTTTGACGAAATTGTTTTATTATATGCTGTTTTAGTATTCTAAAATGTGTCTGGGTATACAAATAGGTACTGCCTGAGTTACCTTAGTAATTATTTCGTGCGTACGAAGTCGCGGGTAACAGCTAGTTTAATAAAAATAATCAACTAACCTAGCAATCCAACACGACACTACTCCCACTCCAGCTGAATACTTAATGAACGTTAATAGTTAAATTACTTGGTAACGAAACAATGAAAATTAAGCTGAAATTATACTAGGCTTCATTGTTAGAATTTTTTTCCACTATTTTAAGGCTTACACTTGGCCTCCACCTCGCCTGATGTTTGGTGACGTGATGTGGTCTACGATGGAGCGTGCTTTTTTTTTTTTTAATATAGAGTGACGAGACGAGCAGGTCATGTGCCTGATGATAAGCAACATACCTGCCACACAACAACACAGTGACACGCAACTATTGGAACATGAAGATTCCAAATCATTACCTAGCACTGCACTGCGCTCGTCACCCAGAGATCTAAGTTGTTATATCTCTAAGCCCTGTAATTTCTCTGGAAACATTGCCCTTCAGACCGGAACACAGTAATGTTTGCACATTACTGCTTGGCGGTAGAATATTTGGCAAAGGTGTGGTCCTTCCCCAGGCGGACTCTGCCAAGAGTCCTACCTCTACAAAAGTGCTTACCTGGAAGAAACCGATTCACTCTCGATTTGAAGACACCAATATTTTAACCATCGGGAAAACCTCACTCAGGTTACGCATTCCACAGTCTAAACGTTCTTATTGCGTAAGTAGAGTACCTCTCAGTTCGAGTCTTTGGATCGTCCACCATGAAACGTTGTCACTTTTTCGACCTTCAAGCAGTCCGATAGAGAAAAGGGTAAGGTAGTACTAATACCAATGCCCAATACTAATGAACTTTAGAGAGTGCAACTGATTTCCATCATATAAAGAATGCAGATTTGTAGAGTCTGAGAAAATTAAGTAACCAAAATTCCAGTAATGTCTGAAGAGTTTCAGATTTTGACTAAATTATAGGAATTTCGCCTAGGATAAATGGCATTAGCATTTGATAAAATTGGCGACCTTATCTAATTTTTTTTTCAGACCTCTCAGCGTTGGTGTAATTTCAGCTTTAGGTATCAGTTGAGTCAGTATCGGGGTAACTTTTCGTAGGTAGTCATAGTATAGATAATATTTGTTAGTGACACGTCAATTCTTAGTCAATTTTGTAGTGGTAGGACTCTTAGCAGAGTCCGCCTGGGGAAGTACCACACCTTTGTCATTTATTCTACCGCCAAGCAGTAATGTGCAAACATTACTGTGTTCCGGTTTGAAGGGCAATGCTTCCAGAGAAATTACAGGGCTTAGAGATATAACATCTTAGATCTCCGAGTGACGAGCGCAGTGCAGTGCTAGGTGATGATTTGGACTCTTCATGTTCCTATAGCTGCGTGTCACTGTGCTGTTATGTGGCAGGCATGTTGCTTACCATCAGGCACATGTCCTGCTCGTCTCGTCACTCTTTATTTAAAAAAAATAAAAATCTAATAAAACTCCTAAAATTATGTTTCTACTATAAAACTATACAATTGAGGATAAATTACATCTTTTAAACAGGGGACGGCCCTGTACGGGAGTATGAATACGTAACGTCTACGTTATCGTCACGTGACCCTAGTAATACGTAACTACAATGCGCTACGATGGTCATCTTGAAATATATGATAAATAAAGAGAAGTACCTACGCCTGTCATCGATATAAATCAATCGATGTGCCCTGAGCACCTTGAAATTGGTAATAAATTGCGTCTCTGTGTGTATCGTGAGTGGTTTACAAACAACTAATCTACTTGACCCCTATCATAGCTAGCGGCGAGATTTGCTGTGGTTCTACTTATTTTAGTTGTTGACAACGAATAATGATAGGTAAAAACGTCCGCCGTCCACCGCGTCCTGCAACCGACTAGTACGGAAAGAGTGAGCTCACTCTTCCCAACGTTGACATGATTGCGTGCGCCCTGAAGTTTGGGAGGGCCCGTCTTGGTTTCTACGATCAGGGCCGTCTTTAAACTATTTGAGGCCCTGGGCACATTAGGATGATGGGGCCCCTATGACCTTGAGAAAACACTATTTAGTTATAATACATAAAGAAAGTAGACAAACAAGGTTCTAAATTTATTTTATTTAGTTACTAACTATAAAAAATAGGAAATATAAAAAATAATCTACAAAAGTAACTCGCTTAGCATAAAATCCTTAGATTAATTCTATGTTGATTGCAAAGGTACCCTAGGTTCTAGATTTAAGATGAGCAAAATCGTTAATCACTTCTTCAAAATCTATGGTATTGAGAATATCACATTCTATGGACATCAGCGACAAACTAGTTAATCTCTCTTGAAGCATTGTACTTCTTAATTCATTTTTTATTCGTTTCAATTTAGAAAAGGAGCGTTCTCCGCTGCAGTTAGTTATCATCATGCTTAAAAATATTCTCAATGCAATTTCTACGTTAGGAAATGTGCCTTCAATTTTGTTTTGCTTTAATAGATTATATACTTCCTGTACACTGTTAGGTGCTTCATTTTCTCTCTGAACATTTTTAAAGTATTCTTTTAAATGTTGACATTCTATTTCTAACTCTTTTTCATTTACATCTTCGTGATAGATTTCCGAAAATTCTTTGCATCCTTGTCGTATCTCTTCGGAATTCAGAGTTTTTAATTGAAAAAATAAACTAAAACGTTGACTAACGGTCTCATATGAACTTAGTCGCTGTTTTAGATGAACACTCAAGGTATCTATTATTGGGAGAAAGGTTTCTACGTTGAATTGCTCTTTTCCATTCAACTGGACTGATGGCGCAGAGCCATCAAAAAAACTCTGCCGTGAGCTTCTACGTCTTGTTCTTTGAGATAGATCCTTGTAGTCAGATTCTGGGTTCTTTTCTTTGGCAGATGATTCAAAGTTATCAAATTTATCCCTGAGGTTAGTAATAAAATCATAAAGTGAAATGAACAAATTGGTTGCAACGTCCAGTGTTATTGTTTCTTTCTGAAGATAATTACTTGTTTTGTCTATTCTTTCCAATATAGAGCTCCAGATTTCCGTCAGTATAATAAATTCTAGACTTCCCATTTTTCTAGACAGACTAAGGGCTTCGTCTCTAGTTTCTCGTGCCTGTTCAGTATCGTTTGCGATGGTGATTAAAACTTCTATTATTCGTTTATAACCCCCATGCAAAGCGCTTACTGCATCAGCTCGGGCCGACCATCTGGTTTGTGAAAGACTTTTAACAACTTTTTTTTAACCTAAATGTTCTGTTAACATATTCCACCTGTGGGTAGAGCCCGAAAAAAAGTTGTATACTTTCTGAACTATTTCAAAAAACTGTGATGCCTCCGATACACACCCAGCAGCATGGACACCTACCAAGTTTAGTGAATGCACATGGTATAAATGTGGCAAATTCACATTTTTCCTTGATTCTTGTTTGTAGACCACTATACTTTCCCGACATATTTGAAGCATTGTCGTAGCTTTGTCCTCTGCAATCATTTATGGGAATGTCATGTATCTCTAAAAAATGTAAGATTGTCTCCGCTAAATACTTAGATTTATGCTCTTTAATAGGTATAAATTTCAAAAACCTTTCAACAGGAACACAGTCTTTTACGTATCGAATGATGAAAGTTAGCTGGTCAATATGAGACAGATCGGGCGTACTGTCAACGCTAATGGAAAAATATTTTGCTGATTTAACTTCATTTATAATTTTTTTTAGAACCTGTTTTCTCATTACTTCAATAAACTTATTACAGATATTTGATGATAAATAAGAAATGTTACCCTTTCCAGGATTCCCAAATATTTTTAAGTGATCTGCAAGAAATGGATCAAATTCACTCAATAATTCCACACAACCCAAATAATTTCCATTGTTTGGAGATCCTAGGATTTCATTGTCGCCGCGAAATGGAAGCCCTCTCGATGCCAAAAATTTTACAACAGCTACAATCCGTTTAAGTACGTTTCTCCAGTAATCCACTTCCTTTTGATGTTGAGATAATAAGTCTATATCTACTCTACCAACCGCTTTACTTCGTGCCAGATAAGTCATCATAGATTTCTTATGCGCTGGGCTATTTTCATGTGTTAAAATTGTGTGATTAATATGTTTCCAATCATTACATCCATTCCGAGAGCAAAGATTAACATCAGTTGGGTTAAATAAGCAGCATGAAAAACAAAATACAGAGCATATGGAAGGCGAATACAGCAACCATTTTCTTTCGACGCTTTCATTGTTCTTTAATTTGCGAATAAATAATGCTTTGTTGAAATATCTCGTTACTAATTTATTACCATCTGTATAGGTTCTAGATGCCTCGAAAAAGTCAGAATCTTTATTTTGAAAATATACTGGTCCTTTACGTATTAAAATTTCGCGATTTATTTCAATAAACTGTTCGTGAAAACTTTACTAATACATATTTTCTGTTTCCCATCACTGACCTATTAGTCAAAAAGTTCAAGCTATGTTGTATCAAGATATAGCTATGCGCATGCGGCAAACTAAAGCTAATAAGCGTAGGTATTGTAGTAAGTCATTATCATCAGATTTTTCAAAATTAATGTTTTTCGGTAATACCTAAATATCGGTTATCATTTGGTAATCTGGCAGAAACTAGGGGGCCCCATTTGATCGCGGGGCCCTGGGCACGTGCCCATAGTGCCCAGTGGGAAAGAGGGGCCTGTCTACGATCTATGTTTCCAGTAGTTTAACGGTTAGTTCCGAGATTCCGAGTAATCGAACCTTCAAAGTGTTACGAAGTAGCTTATAGTAAGTAGGTATCTAAGTAGCTCATAAGTGTCGTTGTTTGGAGCTGTGGAGGTATTAGAACTTTTAAAATAATTGTGAGTAGTTTGGGTGCTTTCCCGGGCGTACTCCGCGGAGTCATACCATAGTAGAATTGATTAGACATTCACTATTCAGTTAACAGGGAGGTAATTGTAGAACTTATCAATAGTTATCTGGTAAATTGTCTAGTGAAAACATACTATACGATAATACGTAGAACAAAAGTAATTATAAATAGGTATATGTATTTTTAGACATCTTATCTTGTTTGTTACCTCAGGTACCAGGTACCTACTTAACATTCGACATTTAGTTCTTTAATATCTATACACAAGGTAACTAGTCGATTTGAAAAAAAAAATTGGCAGTCATAGGAACTGCCGATAGAAGTGAAAACATATAACTCAGAATTTGATTTGATTTCTGTTGTCCTGGTATCTGGAGATAAACGCTGGGCTGTTGGAGGTAGGTAATCGAAACTCTTTACTGTTTCTGTTGCCCTTGGTACCTACCTGGCCGTTTTTACCGAGTTTACCCGAAGATTTCTTATCATATCCGAGCGTGACGATTGATGAATCCATTTCACAGCCCACGAAAATTCTGTCTATAGCGCGCCTAAAGAAGTTTTCACTTCAAAAAACATTTTGAAAAATTGGTTACTAGCGGTTATTTTAAATGAAAACTTTATTTTGACGCACCACATTCAGATTTTCCGTGGACTGAGCTCAAGCGTCACGTTTGTAAATGAAAGAAATCTTCGGGTAAACTCGGATGATCTAGATGGCCAAGGTCATGGACACGTCCTCCAGTTTCACCCGTGTAGTTTCCAAAACGAGCTATCAAATTCTGAGTTATTAGTTTTCACTTCAAACGCCAGTCTCTATGCCTAACTACTGTCAATTTTTAAAATTTTATGTTTATTACAGGACGTCTACTCTGTTTCTACGAAAACGAAATTTCCAAAAAAAAACTCGCGACTTTCCTACTCTCGTTCTACTTCGTTTCGTCCGATACAACATTGTTTGACAATTAAATGTTCTAAGTATACTCTAATTACAGTAGGCTTAGAACATTTAAACGGACAAAACGACGGATCGAGGTATAATCGGAGTTGGAAAATCTCGAGTTTATATCGAAATTACGTTTTCGTTGAATTAGAGTAGACGTCCAGGGTTGTACAAAACGCGTGAACTAACTATGCTGAAAGGAAAGTTCTATCGGTGCTCTCATAGCTCAGCGTCATCGATTCATCGTTGACGTACCAAAGACTCGAATGAAGAGGGTTAACTCTACTTTTGTGGCAAGTCCTTCTAGGCTGCAGGATGCGTTGCCTAATAAATGATTTTTCCCGATAATTACAATCTTAACATCTTCTTGGTATCAAATCAAGAGTTAATTGGTCTCTTCCAGATAAACGAGATCTATCGTAGACCTCATCATCGTTTCACATCAGGCGAGATGGCGGTCAGGTGCAAACTAATAATAGGTAAAAAAATTTTTTATTAAACTATTGATATAAGTGTGTATATAGCTAAACATACATGTATAGACCAATACTAAAATCAGCTGAACTTAACATACAGACACTTCGGTAAAGTCAAACTTCAAAGTTAGATACTTGGTACCTAATTATTTTGTATCAGAAAAACCAAATAGTCGATTTCAATTTAAACTTTACTCTGAAATGGTATCAGTTAAATTTGCCTTACAACATTTTTATTTTTTATTTTTTTTAAATAAGGAGTAACGAGACGAGCAGGACATGTGCCTGATGGTAAGCAACATGCCTGTCCCATAACAGCACAGTGACATGCAGCTGTTGGCACATGAAGAGTCCAAATCATTACCTAGCACTGCACTGCGCTCGTCACCCACAGATCTAAGTTGTTATATCTCTAAGCCCTGTAATTTATCTGGAAACATTGCCCTTCAAACCGGAACGCAGTAATGTTTTCACATTACTGCTTGGCGGTAGAATAACTGGCAAAGGTGTGGTCCTTCCCCAGGCGGACTCTGCCAAGAGTCCTACCACTACAAATTATATAATATATTTATACCTTTATTCTATGACTCCACCGATGAGACGACGAGGTGTCAGAGTTAACAGAAATGCCTACTATTTTGTACATATGCAAATTTTTTATTTTGGCATACCTGTCCACCACAATTGCCAAAATATTTTACTGGGACGTAGGTATATTTAAAGTCTTTGAACGACTCTTAACTTACTTAACTTACTTTACTTTAAAAGTTATATAGGCTGGTAAATGAGTAAGCAGAAACTAAATAATAGGAAAGGAAAAGTAACGCCTAACGCCTAATCTATGTGTCGGTATTTGTACAAAAACTTACCTTCTATATTTTCCCGCAATCCAAACATAAACCTAACCTTAACAACAATTAAATAAATTAACAATACTTGACACTTGTGCAATAAATAGTACACTACCACACACTGCGATATCACTAACTAAACACTTTTCCTTATATTTGCGCAGAATTCACATCTTTCTACGTTTATTACCTAACTTGTCAAACTAATTTACTAAAATCACTGCTTCTGTATCGCGGGTTTGGTCGTGGCATTGAAATACCAGTCTTTATACTCTTTATCACATCACGACATGATACCGAATGAGACGGCGAACCAACTGTTGCCTATTCTGTGGAGATATGCGTGTTACTACGTAGGATGACGTCAGTTTATTTAGCAACCTACATAAATATGTATAGGCCGGGCGTATTTGTTTCGTAGATTCGGTAGATTTGGCAATGTGCCTAGCTCGATATCGTACGCGGAAGTTTGCGTACGCATTCAATTTCAGTGATGTTGTTCGGATGAATGAGCAGCTTCATGTTAGGTAAACTCGCTAGATGTCGCTGGGAAACAGTAAAGTTGTAAATTAAACCTATGAACCACTAACAGGGGCTGGACGTCTACTCTAATTCAACGAATTTCGAAAAAAACTCGCGATTTTCCAACTCCGATTCTACTTCGATCCGTCGTTTTGTATGTTTAAATTTAGTACCTATGCTTAGAACATTTAAACGTCAAATAATGTTGTATCGGGCGAAACGAAGTAGAACGAGAGTAGGAAAGACGCCAGTTTTTTGACGAAATTTCGTTTTCGTAGAAACAGAGTAGACGTCCTGTATTATCCAAGTATTACCCGTTCCCGTAATTTTCCCAGTAAAGATGAATGAAATTGTAAACACGACACGATTGAGCAAAAATGTTTGGATGTCAAACATTGACATACATAATATTTATAGAATAACTCCGGAACACGTAGTTCGTAATTAGAAATAGCAAGCCGGTTACTTATTGTCCCGAAATAGCAAATAGTTCCTTAAGGAACATGTAATATATAATATTTATTGTGACGTTGGACAGACTATGCATACTTATTTGGTTGAAATTTGAAACACAGATAGTTTATAGTCTCATATACTACCTATCATCCCGGAAAAAAAGCATGGACCCTAGCGAAACAAATATTAACGACAGAACGACACAACGAATTAGATTGACATCAGTCTAAAATATCACATCAGCTAATAAGCCTATCATCTAATTAGGCTATCATCCTGTAAAAATGTACAAATGGGTATCAGATCATTTTAGCTACTTACAGACTCTTCGTAATGTACCTATCCTATAAAAATCCTACAAGCTTAACACTGCGGCTATGTTCGATAGAAGGTACATAACCTTACTATGTTCGATGTTACCAAAAATATAAAATACTAGATGTCCGCTCCGGCTTCGCTCGTGGTACAAATGTAAATTGCATATAGCCTAAAGGACTCAGGGATCCTGTACATACCCAACGGTGAAAGAATTTTTGAAATAGGTAGGTTCAGTTATTCCTAAGAATATCGCGTTCAAACAGAAAACCTCTCTAGCTACGCCACCTGTCGAAAATTAGTCGTACCTAACTCAGATTTAGAAAAAACATTAGAAAAAAAATATTAGAAAAGGTTTGACGCAATTCTTAGACACGAACATGCTGTCACGTCAACGCACGGTACCAAAGCTCTCAAAAAGAATACTTTTCCCGTTTTTGTTACATTTTTCATTCATGCTCCGCTCTTGTTAAATAGTAGCGTTATGTTAAGTATATAGGTATGTAGTCTACACATAGCCCTTGTCGATAAATAGACTATCCAATAAAAAAATAATCTTTCAACACGGACCAGTAGTTCCCGAGATCTTAACGTTCAAACTCTTCAGCTTTATATATTATACTAGGTGACCCCGCAAACGTTGTTTTGCCTTAGTGAACAACCCTTGTCACTTAGGGGTATGAAAAATAGCTAGTAGCCGATTCTCATACCTACAGAATATGCATATAAAATTTGGTTTAAATCAGTAAAGCCATTTCGGAGGAGTAAGGAAACAAACACTGTGACACGAGAATTTTATATATAAGATAATTAGTATAGATGAAGTTGCTAAACTCGAATAAAATATATTGTTTGTGGAAAAACAAATTCACTCGGTTTTTGTAATGACCACCCATCCAAATAGTTTTACGTTTACTAATGTACTTACTAATAAGTTCGCAAGATCAACGTACGCGAACGAAATAGCGGGTTCAGCTAGTATTAGAAATATGAATACATACATATGAATACAATAAAATTAGCATTCACAAGAATGTGTAAATCTAGTTTCAAACACTTTTGAACTTGAAAAATGTATTATTTTTCTACCATCTGTACCTACATACTTGTGTCTTATGTTGTTATATTTATATGTACTTAGTTATGCCACTTATCTGTAAAAGTATTTTACATTTACATTATGTTTTATTAAATGGAAAACACACAATAAAGTTGTAAAGAATTGACATTGTTCATTACAATTGTAATAAATACATTATATTGGTTGACACCTATTTGTACGACACTCTTTATCGTACAATAAAATGTAAAATTTAAATTTTAAAAATGTGTTCTGTTTGTATGCTCTTTTTTTGTTTTTTTTTTTAAATGACGTGTAAATTGTACATTTATGAATAAAGAACTTTGACTTTGACTTTAATAATGAGTGGCTGGACGATGTGCCTGATGGTAAACAAAGTGCCTTTCCATAACATCACAGTATCACGCAGCTATTGGAACAGGAAGTTGTATCCCGATAGTTCAATCTTTGTGTCTTCAAATAGATAGGGACGATTCACTACCTAGAAGACCTAGAAGAAACCGATGTTTCTTCTAGGTAAACACGCTCCATCGTAGACCGCATACATCAGGCGAGATGGCGGTCAAGTGTAAACCTATAAAAGTAAAAAAAAAACTCCAAATCAGTACCTAGCTGCGCTTTATGCTCGTCAGTCGTCACCCAGTGATATAAGATGATTTGTCTTTATGCTATAATTTCTCTGGAAATATTGCCCTTAAAATCGGACTGCAGCGGGGTTTGCTCAATACAGCTTAGTGGGAGAACAAATAAAATACCTATTGGCTCACATTTCTCACTCATTACTAACATATTTTTTTAAAGTGAAACAATTTTATGCCTGACGGTAAGTTGTTGGCACCATGGCACCCAGATATAAATCAGATATTATCTGTGAAAACGTTGTTGAAATTGTATTGTTTGGTATTATTTTAATATGTACACAAAATAATTATCTATAATTTATAAATTGTAAGTAACGTTACCAAGTGTTCTTTTGAAATAATGGTTCGAATAAATAAATTGAATTGAATTGGATTGAATTAACAAAAACTGAGCTTGAACCTATCATAGTTCAGAGGTGGTCCCATATACATTTTATCGAAATTAGCAATCAGTGTACCGGTTTTGGAAATATGAACAAAAAACAACTTAAATTTACTTTCGTTACCTCGACTTAGTGATTGCTTCCTTTTGAATTAGATGACATGCCTGAATTGGCAGAGTCCGCCTGGGGAAGTACCACACCGTTGCCAGGTATTCTACCGCCAACCAGTAATGTGCAAACATTACTGTGTTCCGGTTTGAAGGGCTATGTTTCCAGAGAAATTACAGGGCTTAGAGATATAACAACTTAGATCTCTGGGTGACGAGCGCAGTGCAGTGCTAGGTAATGATTTGGACTCTTCATGTTCCAATAGCTAGGTGTCACTGTGTTATGTGGCAGGCATGTTGCTTACCATCAGGCACATGTCCTGCTCGTCTCGTCACTCTTTATTAAAAAAAAAAAATAGTTCAGAGTTGGTCCCGTACCTATACATTTTTTCGAAATTCGAAATCAATGTACCGGTTTTGGAAATTTGAACAAAAAACAACTTATATTTACTTTCGTTACCTCGACTTAGTGATTGCTTCCTTTGAATTAGATGACATGCCTGAATTTAATTTTAAATTAAAGTCGGTTTTTCTTTTTTCGGAGAAAATAAATTATCGATTTTCCAACTTTTCAAAATCACTTATATCATCACTTAATAAGGGGCTCACCCTTATTATCACGGGATAAAAATTGGCGATTTAGTTCTTAACCCACTTCAAAAAGGAGAAAAAGTAAATGTAGATAGTCAAAACTATATAGTAAACTTTCATACTTCTTCGTAATTTTTGTTAAAACCCCACACCGCAAAGTGTTTGCTTCAAAAGCTTTTTACAGTGAATCACAGGAATTCGGTGATTTACTTCTAATGACTCTCTTGAACTATGAACTTTCGCCCTTTCATGAATCACAGTCGGGCTTTTCACTATATCTTACAGGAAATACTAGGTTTAGGTACTACCTACCCCTGCTTATTCAACAGATTGCCTAACAGGCCTACCACGAACTTGATTCGAACGTCCAATACGTATAATAAAAACGAACGTTCGTCACAACTTTGCTACGACAAGTTATTAGGCTGAAGCCAAACGAGCATACATTTTTGAGCTGTACGTTGCGTAGTTTCAGTCGCATAATTTCTGCTGCATTCGGTTTCATAAAAAAGTCCTGTCACGTCCAGTCACGTCGACATGTGAATGAAAATTCAAACGTCGACAATTTTTTTTTTCAAGAGTGATGATACGAACAGGACATGTGTCTGATGGTAAGCAACATGCCTGCCACATAACAGGACACGCAGCTATTGGAACATGACGAGTCCAAGTCATTACCTAGCACTGCACTGCGCTCGTCACCCAGGGATCTAATATGTTATATCTCTAAGCCCTGTAATTTCTCTGGAAACATTGCCCTTCAAACCGGAACACAGTAATGTTTGTACATTACTGCTTGGCGGTAGAATAACTGGCAAAGGTGTACTTCCCCAGGCGGACTCTGCCAATGCCAAGAGTCCTGCCTCTACTATAATATGCAAAATGAGTAGGTAGTTTGCCGACACACACGGATTATTCGGACCGAATTGAGTTTGTTGGGGGGGCCGACGCGGACCGAGCAAAGCGTCAGTCTGGAGTCAGATTGCATGACCCAGCGTCTTTTTCTGGCATTATCTACTTCTTCGTCTTCTAAATATGCTTCGTAAATACACACAATTTTCACATGGTTTCTTAGCACGACACATAAACATCCACTATTACCGTTGGATAGTAACCACAGACTAAGTAGAGAGATACTCTCAGACGGACATGTCGGGAACAAGGAACATGGGTCTATGGTTACTAGACTAAATTCACTTTATCTGTGCTGAAAATGATATGGCGCCATCTTTTTTATTTTTTTTAATTAAACAAGCTGCATCAACACAAAGATCTAATTTGCCAACTTGTGCATTCGCGCCAGTAGGTAGGTATCCATCATACATTATTTAATTTTTTACGCCTAAAAGGAACCAGTTTCTATAAGAAAAGTATAGCGCAAATTGGCTTGATACATTTATTTCTTCTTGAACAATTTCTTTTAAAAATGTTTTGAGCCGTAGGTACCAATAAACTTTATGTTATTTAATTTTAACTACGATAGTGCGAGTCCTTTGTTAGAGTCAGAACTCATCTTGATTAAGTTCCGCAACAGTTTTTTAGCAAAAGAATCACCACTTCACAGGATATAAGTCATATTTGGAGTGTTTTTCTTTCCAATGTGGAAACGTATGTAAAACAGACGTATTTTCCGAAGTAACTGCAGCCTGGTACAATACACTTGTTATAAATCTTAGGTAAGGTGCGAAAAGAATATTTGCACCTATTAAAGAACAAAAATACACAAAAATATAAAACATAACAATAATAATTATTTTGATCAACACACAAACGTCATATTGACCATAGATAAATACTATAATTTTATGAAAAAAGTATCCCGATAGTGTCATAGAGATGCCCGATAATGTGATAATTTTATCGTAATATCGAAATTAAGTCAAATATCGATCGATCGATTACAAAATTTGGGCTATGAGATAGGTTCTACATTTTGAATTGTCTCACTGTGTGTGGGTTATTTATTTATTTTGTTTGCTGTAAAAAGTCTAAATTTTGCTTTTGACCTATGTGTAAATACTGTTTATTACTCCGTGAATGAAATTATTCCATAAAAACATTGAATCACTTGGCCAATTTTCTTTCATGCAGTCCTTACTTGCCTTTGATCTCTGTGATTTTGTTTGAGCATGGTTAAAAAAAAATAGCAGTCATAGGAACTGCCGATAGAAGTGAAAACGTATAACTCAGAATTTGATTTGAAATTGAAACGTTTAGCTTACTTTGTACACTACGCGGGTGAAATCGGAAGGCGTCACTATGATCATGGCCATCTAGAAATCCTGACGCATTTCTAGATGGCCAGTGGGAAATGCTAACGCATTTCTAGTAGTGGTAGGACTCTTGGTAGAGTCCGCCTGGGGAAGTACCACACCTTTACCAGTTATTCTACCGCCAAGCAGTAATGTGCAACCCTTACTGTGTTCCGGTTTGAAAGGCAATGTTTCCAGAGAAATTACAGGGCTTAGATCTCTGGGTGACGAGCGCAGTGCAGTGCTAAGTAATGATTTGGACTCTTCATGTTCCAATAGCTGCGTGTCACTGTGCTGTTATGTGGCAGGTATGTTGCTGTTCATGTGTGTGTACCATCAGGCACATGTCCTGCTCGTCTCGTCTCGTCACTCCTTATTTAAAAAAAAACATGGCCAGTGGCCATGGTCCCGAGTTTAGCCGAAGATTTTTTATCATTTGCGAGCGTGACGTTAGAATTCAATTCAACAAGAAAGCCCGCGAAAAATCTGTCTGTGGTGAGCCAAAAGTTTTCATATCAAAAATGATGACAAAAACACGGTTGAAGACAATGTGTCAAATTTTAAACCGACAACCGACCGCGTTAAAAAAACACGCGATGGTGTTTCAATACTATAAAACGAATACTATGAATTTGATCTAGTGTCAATGACAATCGATAAACCGATACCGTCCAATTTATAGGTATCCCTAATAAAGGCTTGTTCGCATTAAGCTAGTGTATTAGTCTAGTAGAGAGTAATTTAGTAGCTAAAATACTCGCTACTATTCAAAAATCGTTCGCACCGTGCTTTAGTACAGTTCACAAGTGAGTAGCGTTTTGCAACATGAAGCATCTACAACGCAATAAAATAAATAAGCTGATTACGCTTGTTTTATTTGCTTGTTTTTATAGAGCCCCGGGGACTTAACATTCCACAAACATTCATGTTCCATATATATAGAAACAAATTTTAATGTAGTATCTTCACTCCAGCGAAACGACATTTTGGCGGCAACAACATACTAGTTAGTAAAGAGATGCGGCAACTAATGAACTCGACTAATTTGACAGGTTCGCACTCGTTTAGCCGATGAACCAGAGAGCACAGACGCGTGGTGGGGATGCTACTCGCCTGTTGAAAATAGAACAAAATGGATTGACTCGACTAAATTATTCCCTAGACTACTCGACTAAATTTTTACTGTTCATACACGTTTAGTTGCTAAATTACTCGCTACTAGACTAAATTACTAGCCTAATGCGAACAAGCCTTAACGTGGGATTTTGGATTTTTTAAATTCATAGACTAAGTACCTAGAACTCTTTTAAATTATACAAGAAGTGACGTTGGCATGAAATCAAATTGTGACTACTGAAGTAAAGCGCGGGGGGCAGAAGTGTCAGCTTTGTTAGTCTGGTTGTCAAACTCAAATGACATAGCGAAAAGAAAAAAAAAATGACATAATATTTGTATGAGGTTTACCCCCCGTGATAGTAACTGAATAGTGTAAAGGTGTGATTAAAAGACGACGTTCCATTTTAATCTCCTTTATTTCATTCTCCCTTACACCTATGTACAATTTCCTAACCTATCTCTTTCATACATTCACTGAATTAGTCTACTCTTTCATACTCACAATTGTCACGCATCTATGCTTCTCTTTCACACTAACATTATGTTCCATTCCTCGAATGTTGTAACAAACTACATGCTTAAGGTATTGCTTACAATAGAATGCGCTCGTCTGGCATCCCAACAGAATTTCTGCCAGGCAGAATTACATATTATATTATGTGAATGTGTATCTGAAAGGTCGTGCCGTGCCTGACTGTTCAATACTTTTGAACGCAGTTGCTGTAGGATACCCAGAAAAGTTACGGTGGTCTAGTCGGGAGAACGGCGGCTGCCGATCCGGAGAACCCGAGTTCAAACCCCACACGCACCACTGTCTTTTCGAAGTCATGTGCGTAATGCCGCTAACTTAAAACGGTGAAGGAAAACATCGTGAGGAAACCGACATGTACCTAGAATCTTTCGAAGTCATGTGTCATCCGCCAACCCGCACTGGGCCAGCGTGGTGGATTATGGCCTTAACTCTCTCCTTGCGAGAGAAGGCCCCGAGTCCCAGCAGTGGGAACGTTTAGTGGGCTGTTGATGTTGATGTTGTTGACCCAGAAAAAGGTACGAAATGTAAAAGTTAAGCAAAAGGCGAAAGCTGAAGTACCGTGGTAGCCCCTTCAGTGAGTTATTGTACCTCCACGAATATTTAAAAGGTCAGTGAGTCAGTGGTGAGCGAATTGAGTAACACGTACTCATTTCATTCGTACAAGTTCAAGGTAGATCAAGGTCGAAGGTAATAAAGGTCACTCACGTTTAAAAACCGTGTCAACCTGTCAACTGTGTCAGACTACCGTAACGCCGCAGAAATATTATTCGTAGTTCCTGGCAAGGAAGAGTACTAGCCATAATTCTGCGGATACTATCGTATTTTTGGATCTACTTAGTTGGGATGTTTGTTGCTCAATCACGTCGGAATGGCTGAACGGATCGGCTTGAAATTCGGAACACAGTCAGACTATAGTCTGTGTTAACTCATAGGGTACTTTTCATCGCGGGAAAATAAGAGGAACTGGAACTAACAGCACCATAGTGTGCTGCTTGTATCAGAATCTATAAACAAGGGCGGATCCAGCTTTGGCTCCACGGTGGGGGAGTGGGGTGATATAGGGCAACACTGTGCGATTCGTACATGCATGCTTTTTAATCCGTGGTCCACCTAGGTGGTGGAACCAGCCCAAACTGGGTCATGACCACCCCGCGCTTGTCTATAGGGATCTCTAGTCTCCACTCTATCAGATACCTATAAAGAGGAAAGATTGAGGATTGATTTGTAGATTTGTTTGTGATGTAAAACCTCAAATATCTACTACTTACCAGTTACAACAATTCTTTCAGCAGTAGAATATTTATTTTTAATACTTGGAGGCAAAATGCCTTCGCGCATACCCTTCCGCCTAACCCCTTTAGGATGAATTACATCGGGCTCTTAGAGCACTAAGAATAATTTGTCTGAGGTCGAGTCAGTAGACAGGTAGACACCACAAGTGGTGTCTACCTGTGTACTGACCAAAATCTTCACGGAGTTCCAACCATAACGTGGGGATGGTCATGCTCTTGTGTTCTTTCGGGAATTCGCCACAAATTGTCCCTCTCCATCTCCGGGCCAACCTCAGAAGCAACGCCCCGTCATTGACGGCATCAGGGTAGCGATTCTGAAACCATTCGGTTGCATCCGACACGGAATCTCATCTCTCGGTCTTTGTCTTATCTGTTTAGCATGACAAAGACCGAGAGATGAGATTCCGTGTCGGATGCAACCGAATGGTTTCAGAATCGCTACCCTGAACCTATGACATGCCGTGGCCACCTCGGGGACTTGAAACAACTTGAAAGTGGGCGTCAGATGTTACGTCTTGACAAACTTGTAACATGGACAGGCAGAAATATCATCCAAGTAACGTTCCCAAGTCGTCCCAACTCCACCTTTCTCAGGAACCTCTACACGCGCTGCTCGAAGCGCGATGAGCGTGCTCGATGCTCTCACCATGGCGTGGCGGGGATTAGATGCAGGACATCTACTCTCTTTCTACGAAAATGTAATTTCGAAATAAACTCCCGACTTTCCAACTCCGATTTTACTTTGATCCGTCGTTTTGTCCGTTTAAATGTTCTAGGCCTACTCTAATTAGAGTATGCTTAGAACATTTAAACGTCAAACAATGTTGTATCGGACGACGAGAACAGGAAAGTCACGAGTATTTTTTCGAAATTACGAAAAACGTAATAATGAAATAAACTCGCGACTTTCCTACTCCGGTTCTACTTCGTTTCGTTCGATCGAACATTGTTTGACGTTTAAATGTTCTAAGCCTGGACGTCTACTCTCTTTCTACGAAAACATAATTTCGAAATAAACTCGCGACTTTCCAACGCCGATTTTACTTCGATCCGTCGTTTTGCCCGTTTAAATGTTCTAAGTCTACTCTAATTAGAGTATGCGTAGAACATTTAAACGTCAAACAATGTTGTATCGGACAAAACGAAGTAGAACGAGAGTTGGAAAGTCGCGAGTTTTTTTGCGAAATTACGTTTTCGTTGAAACAGAGTAGACGTCCTGTTCTTAGGTACTAGGAACGGGCTAAGGTACTTAAAACATACGAAACGAGTAGTGCTAGGACTCTTAGCAGAGACCGCCTGGGGAAGTACCACACCTTTGTCAGTTATTCTACCGCCAAGCAGTAATGTGCAAACATTACTGTGTTCCGGTTTGAAGGGCAATGTTTCCAGAGAAATTACAGGGCTTAGAGACATAACATCTTAGATCTCTGAGCGAGCGCAGTGCAGTGCTAGGTAATGATTTGGACTCTTCATGTGCCAATAACTGCGTGTCACTGTGCTGTTATGTAGCAGGCATGTTGCTTACCATCAGGCTCATGTCCTGCTCGTCTCGTAACTCTGTATTTAAAAAAAATACGACGCCTACGCCTGGGCCGCGCCATTTAGAAATTACGTTTTTCGTAGAAAGAAAGTAGACGTCCAGCTCTTCCGTTAGTTGCTGTAGGAATCTTAGACGCATTATGTGTACATCATATTTTTGATTTACTCTCAAGAACACGTTAAACGAATGGAAACAGTTGCGTTGGGTGGTTTTTTATTCATTTTTGAAGTGAAAACTTCCTTCGGCGCACCACAGACAGATTTTTCGTGGGCTGTGAATTGAATTCTAGCGTCACGCTCGGGAATGATAAGAAATCTTCGGGTAAGCTCGGGACCATGGCCATGCTCATGGCCACGCCCTCTGGTTTCACCCGTGTAGTTTCTATAGTAAGCTATCGGCAGAATTTTTGAAGTGAAAACTTCTTTAGGCGCGCCTAGACAGATTTTTCGTGGGCTGTGAATTGAATTCATTCGTCACGCTCGGGTATGATAAGAAAGCTTCGGGTAAACTCGAGACCATGGGAAATGCTGAAAGAGCGTGGACAGGCCATCATGGCATGGCCATCTAGAAACGCATCAGCCAATGGGAAATGTCGACGCATTTCTAGATGGCCATGCCAAGATGGCGAGGCCACGCCCTCCGGTTACACCCGTGTAGTTTCCAAGGTAAGCTATCAAATTCTGAGTTTTAAGTTTTCACTTCTATCGGCAGTTCCTATGACTACCAATTTTTTTAAATTTTAAATGTAGACTTGTTTACTGAAACAGTTTTTTAGGTTTATACATTTTTAGGTTTATACCTACATTGTTTTTTGAAGTGTAATAAAGTTCCTACTAAGACCATTTTAGGTAGGTACCTACCTACATATTATGAATAAGCAACCCGCTATGAGTTCCTACTGTTAGGACGTTGAGCCTTCCACATGTTGGGACTCGAGCTAAGCCATAAGTCATGCATGTCATGTCAAGGCCGTAATCTTCTTTCAAGATGTCTTTCCCGGTACATGCTGGTTTCCTCACGATGTTTTCCTCCACTTTCAAAGCGACAAATTAGTACATATCTGCGCTTGAAAAATACCTACTCAGAGGTACTTAACTACCGTGATGCGAACCTCGCGATTGCAAAATCTGACGTCAATAACACTAAGGCCAATTGTCCACGTACACTGCACGACATCCGCACGATTTCGACAATTGTCGGATGCAAGACGAATGCTTGCATCTTGCGTACAAATAATGAAGTCTGTGTCCACGAAACGACAACGACACGACAGCCGCACATCTTGCGTTTGTTGGTAGGATGCATGCATTCGACAAAAGACGCGTGCGTGGACAGTAGGCCTAAACCAACTGCATAAGCATACAAGCAGCCCACTAAATGTTCCCACTGCTGGGGCTCGGGCCCTTCCCTCACAAGCAGAGAGTCAAGGTCACAATCCATCACACTAACCAAGCGTGTATTGGTGGATTACACATAAACTCGAAATTTTCGTCGTGTCGGTTTGGTCACAATGTTTTCCTTCACCGTTTTTAGTTAGCGGCAGTACAAATATAAAAATCTTTATTGATGTTTGCAGGTAAGATAAGATACTACAAACCATTTTCAAAGTTGTCCCATACAAACATTACGCGTATAACTTCAAACAGTCTTCTATCGGAATGCTCGTAGCTCGAAAAAGCTACATCGTTTCATGGTTAATGTTCCAAAGACACGAACAAAGAGATTTGACTCTACTTTTCTGATAAGAACGTCTAGGCTGTGGAACACGTTGCCTGAGTGGGTTTTCCCCGACGGTTACAATCTTTGTGTCTTCAAATCGAGAGTGAATCGGTTTTTTTTCTAGGTAACACGCCCCATCGTAGACCGCATAGTGGCTTAACATCAGGCGAGATGGCGGTCAAGTGTAAGCCTATAAAAGGTAAAAAAAAATACTGGTGCGAGTAAGATTCGAAGCAGGGGTTCCGGATCGGCAGTTGCCGTTCTCCCGACTAGACCGGCTGTAACTCATGAACTCACTGAAGGCTTATAAAATATAGTATTTTATACGTTTTACTAGATATCTGCGTACACGTGTTGGTAGCTAATTATCAATAGATAATGCCAGTGTATTTTCAGACCGCGTCCTCGACATGAAGGCGACCAGGGTTTGACCTAAATATGTCCGATGGTTGGTGTATTGGGTCGCCTTTGATTTTTCTTACGTGACTGAAGTATTTATTATTTAGGCAATCAATTCTCTTGCAGTCATGCCCCAAGGGGCATGACTTGGAAAATAAATTAAAGTTAACCAAAATTCAGTCAAACCACTTCGATCGAGTGTTTGGAACGTCAATTATGGAATGATGTCGCTTTTTCGAGCAACGACAATTCTGAGAGAAAAAAAGGTTAGCTTTCCAGAGCAATGCTCTAATACACAGTTTTCGAAACATATCCAAAGAAAACCGACATGTCGGTACACCCCGTTCAATGAAAGAAAAGACATAGAAGAACTGTCTATTGAATGTGTAATAGAATGCTGTGCCGTGGAGATACCGAAAGAAAATATACTTCTAATAGTTATGTACCGTAACGCAAATTATATAGAAACATTTTTTACTGTCCTAAATACGCTATTAAATAAAATAAAGCTATATATATATAATAAGTTAACTGAAACATATTTAACTTCCAAAAATACATTTTCACAATTTAATTAAGAAAATCCGACATCACATCCAATTTACTAATTCTCAAGTCAAATTATGACGTCAATAATGTCTATCCAGCCAGAGTGCGGAAGCGAAAGAGGTCCGTTCTTCGAAGTTCGGTAGCTCGCTGTCCGCGCCTCCTTGGTCAGCTAAATCGGCCTCTCCTGACGGCGGAGCGTCCTCGCCCGCGGTGTGGAGTGACATTGCGGATGCATGGATATCCACCTCGACACCATGGCGTTCTCCAGCTGTACACTGGTCATCGTCATCATCAGAATCATCTGAAAGATACATTGTTTGCATTATTCACACAGACAATTTTTAATGCTGAAAGAAAGAGCGAGTCATTTGTACTTTCAGCCACTTTGGACAGAGCCCACGGGATGTCCAGGACGATAATTAAATCGCCCTCGGCACGTTGAATGTGCTCGCTGTGAAGAGCCCTCGGGATTCACAACCACATCACAGAGCTCTCGAGATGTGATGCCACCGTCAACTGCAGAGCCGGATGCAGGACGTACAGTGCGCAGAGCCCTCAGGATGCGACTTCACAATGCAGAGCCCTCAGGATGCATACAATGCGCAGAGCCCGCAGGATGCGACTTCACAGTGCAGAGCCCTCAGGATGCACCATAGTCATAGTCATAGACAGTCAGTCGTCAAATTATTATCATACAACACATGTATACAATGTTTGTGTAAAAATGTTTGTTGAGTGTTAGGAAGTAGGTGGTAGACATGCCATTACTAGACAATAAAACGCGTAACAGACCTCTCCAACTGCTAGTCATGCAGTCAAGGCACTCACCTGCGTCACCAATACACAGCACTCGCTGTTAAAACGCTGAGCACGCATCTAGGGACCATTGCCCGCATCATGTTATCACATGTTCGGAAGCAGCCAGCTTTACCACATGAGCCAGCGAACAATCTGAACTTGTAGTGACTACAAACAAGCGTCCGTATTACATTATAACGACCTCTCTTACCAGAGTCTACTTTGCCCAACTCGCCTCCAAGGTATATTCGCCGTGGCTTACGTGCTTGGTTAACATGAGCATCTTGATGAATGCAATTTTCATCCTGCAACTGGGTCAGGTCATCTCGCGATTCAGGCTTGTTGCATTGAAAGCCAAGTTGCATCGCGCTCCAAGGACCGTATGACGGGCGTCGTACCATTTCTGTCAATTAACAATTGGGGAACAGTTTAGCACATTTTTTTTTTAAAGTTATGTTCAAGGTGAGCTTCAACTTCTACAAAATCTCATACCAACTTTCTTGCCTACAGTTTCTTTCAACTCTGATCATATTCATAACATAACTGTAAAACAGTAGCGCTCAACTTAACCATTGCTTTGGAGCATTTCAGGGGTTAAAGTAGAACTTACAACTTTGTTCTTAGAGCCACGGTACAAAAGTACTACTCTCATACATCCGATCACAATCAGTGACTATCAATTCGATGGTACCAAAACAGAAATGACATTTTCAAAAATCTTTTTCAGTTTATTAGCATCTTGGCTACGCATTGGGTACAAGAGGCAGTACCTACTTTCTAAAATCGTACAAGTAAGAACTACATGTTTGTACTCATTTGAGTCGAGCAGAGGCTTCAAAACATAATGGTTTACTCCACGACTCAATTAGCTGCAAAGGTTGAAATGGAACCTTCTTCTGAGAAATACATTACCACACAGTGCTGTATGTACTTCCGCGCAAATTGGCATTTTTTCAGAGTATCTAAAACAATCGAGGGTACCATAATTTCATTCTTGCGGTATACCTTTTCGTTTCTTCATCAGTGGCTTGAGCTGTCTGAGCATTATTAAGAGGTTTACGGGTCTTACCGACCTTAACCGGATTTCGACTAAAATAATCGTCATCTCTGTACACCTTTAAATGTCGAACCAATGAAACCTAAAATATTAAAACGTCTTTACTATTGCCTGTATCTTTTTCTCGCTCGGTCTAACCTGACCATACTCGTTTTGTCTACAATTATCAGCAGTGTCCCGGCATCAGTTTACATTAAACTTACCACACGACTCTGATCGCTGCTTTGTGAAACAGTGAATGAACACTGATCGGTAGTTCGTTGTTGTTGAGTAAGAGTTGTCACCGTACTTTGATAATTACTACTTGACAGTTTAACCTTAGTGCATTTAGGACACTTATTTGCTTGTGACCATACTCACCACAATCAAACACATAAGTTTGGACTCACGGTATTCGCACTTACACGTATTTGCCAACAAATAGTCCCTTCTGCTACAGCTACGTGGTTGCACTGAAGTAACAGGAGCTAGTTTCGTGTTAAATTATAAAAAAACTTATCAAACCATCTCACATCAAATTCGTATTCAAAACCGCCCTACGAATCTGAGTATCGGTAAAGCCACGAATAATTATGGCGGTCATCAGCTCCTCACTTATGAAGCCTTTAACAATTGTAAGTCGTAATAAGGATCGCCTAGCATATTCTGCATATGTCGCGTAATTGTCTGAATCAGGTTTCATTACATCAAATCGAAAATTAGCAACGTCTATACGACGTGGACACAATTGTCTAAAATCACGTTTAAAGTTCGACCAGCTACAATCGTTACTAAACCATTCAACAAGCCAATACTTAGCGTCGCCTTTCAGACAAATACCGACGCGTGAGAAACACTCGCGATCATCCCATCTATTTTGAGCGCATACATGGTCTACTTCGCAACACCAAGTCTCAAAATCATCAAAAGAGATTGGTCGTAACTGGACACAAAAACAAGATTAGATCTTACCAGCAAAGCTTACACCAATCGCAGTAGTAGCTGTACCATTTCTACCATAGCTGCCTCAATAGCGCTCGACGGTGTCGCATTAGCGTCTAGCGACACAGACAGGTCCAAATTCGGCATGTTCCACTCCGCAGTCATCGGAACAGCCGGCATGATAAGTCGATCGTTTGTACTCGTAGACGGCGACTGCTGCGATAGCAACGCTGACACAGAAGTACCCGCAAAATTGAGTCATTTGCTGCGTACGCTGGAATTTTGTTCAAGCACAATTAACTGGTCTAAAACATTGATACAAACCAATGGTGGGTGTACCCTGAGCACCCTGAAAGCGGCAATAAACTGCGTCTCCGTGTGTAGCGTTAGTGGTTTACACACAACCAATTTACCTGACCCCCAGAATCGCCAGCGGCGAGATATGATGTGGGTCTACTTATTTTGGTTGTTGACAACGAACCAACCAATAAATAAGCCCTCTATCCTGAACTTATGTCTGTTATGAGGTGTTTGTCTTCCTCTTTTAGAAAATATCTCTTATTTTAGTGTGCCTTTTGGCAAAGACTTCCTCTAACATTTTCCATTTTGAATCATCTCTGGCAACCCTGCTCCAGTAAGGGCCCGCAGTAAGTTTTAACTCATTTTCTCATCTTGTGTTCTTCCCCTTTTCCATCCCTGGGATACCAGTCTGTCACAACTTTACTCCACTTTTCCTGAGTACTCCTTAACATGTCCATCTATGCTTAAACCAAGTTGGTCATAGTCAAGCTTTCGGAATATAGTCTCCAATACAGCAGAGAAAATCTTTACAACGAATAGTGACAGGTAATAACGTCTGGCGTTCACCGCTTCCCAACGATGACATAATTCCGTGCGTCTGAAGTTTGGGAGAAAATATCTTGTGGTTTATATCGACGGTCTAAAACTCAATGAAGCTGCGCTTCCACACTTGGGGTCCTTGCGTTTCTGACTACTCTTTGTATTGCATTCATTGTTAAAGCCTAACACGGATTCCAAACCATTTCAACTGACTTTTCACAATGGCTACTTTGAAAACATTTTAATATTTAAAACAACGGCAGGATTAGGATATAGCCGGCAGAAAATGGGATAGGAATCCCACTTCTGAAATAAGTTAACTGAAACATATTTAACTTCCAAAAATACATTTTCACAATTTAATTAAGAAAATCCGACATCACATCCAATTTACTAATTCTCAAGTCAAATTATGACGTCAATAATGTCTATCCAGCCAGAGTGCGGAAGCGAAAGAGGTCCGTTCTTCGAAGTTCGGTAGCTCGCTGTCCGCGCCTCCTTGGTCAGCTAAATATATATATAAAATAAAATAAATAAGTTATCGAATAAACGGGTCATTATAGGTGGACATTTTAATATTAACAAGCATGAAAATTCAAATAATTACAATAAGCGACTACAAAATGTTATGTTAGAATTTAACCTACATCAACAAATTTCAGACACCACTAGAAAGACAAACAAAACCGCCACATGCATAGATCTTCTATTCATAAATTGGCTTAACGATCAAAGTAAAGCATCTGTTACTGATTATGGAATCTCTGACTACAACGCACTACATTTTACGATTAACTCTATACAAAATCCTCAAAAAATATTTTCATCTGCTACGATTAAAAGATGTTTCACTACCAAAAATATTAATGTATTTAAAGAAGCACTTAATAAAGTCACTTGGGATACAATCATAACAACAGAAAAAGACATAAATGAAAACTATAACAGCTTTATCATGAAATTAAGCTATTTATTAGATAAATACATTCCCTACATAAAAACCAAATCTAAACGGATTAACATAAATAACTGGATTACAAAAGGTCTAAAAATATCTTGCAAAAATAAAAGAATGTTGAGAACACTATGCAATAGATCAAATAATAACACCCTAAAACATTATTACAAAAAAATATTCAAAAAAATTGAGAAAATGTGTCAAAACATCAAAAAAATTAAGCAATGCCTGTAAAATGAGAACATCTAACAATAAAGTAAAAACTATGTGGTCGATTATAAAAGATGTAACGAATAATAATAATGTGTGTAAACGAATAACAAGGCGCCGGGTGATGACGGCATTACAGCTGAGCTCCTGAAAGCGGCAGGTTCGCCTATGCTAAGGACTCTACAAAAGTTATTTAATTGCGTCATTCTTGAAGGCAAAACGCCGAAGGCATGGCACAGAGGCGTGGTGATACTCTTCTTTAAGAAGGGTGACAAGACCCTTTTGAAGAACTACAGGCCCATCACGCTTCTGAGTCACGTTTATAAACTGCTCTCGAGAGTCATATCGAACCGTCTCGCACGCAGGTTTGACGACTTCCAACCGCCCGAACAAGCCGGTTTCCGAAAAGGCTTTAGCACCATAGACCACATACATACGCTACGGCAGGTTATACAGAAGACCGAAGAGTATAACCAGCCCCTATGTTTGGCGTTTGTGGACTATGAGAAAGCCTTCGATTCGATCGAGACCTGGGCTATGCTTCAGTCGCTCCAGCGGTGCCAAATTGACTATCGGTAAATTGAGGTGCTAAGGTGCCTGTACGAAAACGGCACCATGTCAGTTCGTCTTCAGGACCAGAATTCGAAACCGATCCAGCTGCAACGAGGTGTGAGACAGGGGGATGTCATATCCCCGAAACTGTTTACCGCCGCACTGGAAGACGTCTTCAAACTTCTGGACTGGAACGGACTCGGCATCAACATAAATGGTGAGTACATGACCAACCTCCGTTTTGCCGATGATATCGTGGTCATGGCTGCAACCCTGGACGACCTCGGCAGAATGCTAAATGACCTCAGTAGAGCCTCTGAAAAAGTGGGTCTTAAAATGAACATGGATAAGACAAAAATCATGTCAAATAACCATGTTGTACCCACTCCTCTTAAAGTAGGACTCTCTACGCTCGAGGTTGTTGACGAATACGTTTACCTAGGACAAACAGCCCAATTAGGTAGATCCAACTTCGAGAAAGAGGTCACTCGTCGAATCCAACTCGGCTGGGCAGCGTTCGGAAAACTACGTAATATCTTCTCGTCCAAACTACCGCAGTGCCTCAAGACGAAAGTCTTTGACCAGTGTGTGTTGCCAGCGATGATATACGGAACAGAGACGTGGTCGCTTACTATGGGCCTCATAAGAAGGCTCAAAGTCACCCAAAGGGCAATGGAAAGAGCTATGCTCGGAGTTTCCCTGCGCGATAGAATCAGAAATGAGGAAATCCGCAGGAGAACCAAGGTAACCGACATAGCTCAACGAGTTGCTAAACTTAAGTGGCAGTGGGCAGGGCACATAGCTCGCAGAACCGATGGCCGTTGGGGCGGAAAGGTTCTCGAGTGGCGACCGCGTACCGGAAGACGCAGCGTTGGCAGGCCCCCCACAAGATCGACCGATGATCTGGTAAAGGTCGCCGGCAATCGTTGGATACGGGCAGCGCAGGACAGATCTTTGTGGAAATCTTTGGGGGAGGCCTTTGTCCTGCAGTGGACGTCTTTCGGCTGATATGATGATGATGATGATGTGTAAACGAACCAAAAACATTGAACTCATTGAAAATAACGACATAATAAATAACCCTCATATAGTCGCTGATACTTCCAACCAATATTTTACATCAATAGGCAAACCACCAAACAACAACCATACAAGTCCTTGTGCGGATAACAGTTATCTTGAAACTACAACATCCAACTCTATGTTTCTTTCCTACGTCTCCGAAAAAGAAGTGTTCCGTATAATAAACAAGCTACCCAATAAGTCTAGTTGTGGACTTGACAATATTCCTTCTAGACTAATCAAAGCTTGCGCCCAAGAATTAGTACCGTTAATAACCACCCTAATAAATAAATCTATTGATGAAGAATTATTTCCAGATCTGCTTAAAATTGCTAAAATCAAACCTAGTCTCAAAAAGGGCGGAAAAGCTACTAGCGTTAGCAACTACAGGCCAATTTCCTTACTTCCTGTATTTTCAAAAATATTTGAACGCGTCATATCTGACCGTATTTGTAATAAGCATAAAAATTGGCATAAGAGGGAAACCTCTTAACTGGCTGATTTCTTTCCTCTCCAATAGAAAACAACTAGTACAAATAGAACATCATCCGCAAGAAACAAATACCATAGAGTCTATAAAGTCAAATATTCTTACTACCAACTGGTCAATACCGCAAGGTAGTGTATTAGGTTGTATTCTTTTTTTTATATACATAAACAACCTACCGAAAGTAACAAACTCACCTTGTATTTTATTTGCAGACGACATATCACTCTTATTTAAATGTACAACTCTTCCAGAGTCTTTGGATCACATATTAACTACTTTCGTAGACGTCTCTACATATTTGACGACAATAAACTTTGAGATTAACGTAAAAAAGACAAAGTTAATACAATTTTTCCCCAACCAAAAGCAGCCACTTGACCTACATGAAATCGCAAAGAGAATTGATCTAACAGAGACTAGTAGCTGCACAATCCTAGGTCTAAATTTAGATAGTCACCTATCATGGAAAGACCATGTAGACAAACTCATTACACAACTATCTCAATTTGTTTACGCTCTATCAATTCTAAAATCCAATAGCAACGTAGAAACTGCTCTAACTGCATACTATGCATATGCGTACTCCTGGCTCCGATACGGAGTTATCCTATGGGGAAATAGTACAGACGTTAAAAAAATATTTGTTACACAAAAAAGTGCATTCGTATAATTGCGAATATACAGAGACGTACAAGCTGTAAACAATACTTTCGAGATCTAAATATTTTGACACTACCATGTATGTACATTTACGAAACTGGTATTTTTGATAGGAAAAATCTCCAACTATACACAGATACACACCTGAAACCAATCCCCGTCGATGGCATAAGCTTAAACTACCTGTGCCACGATTAGAAATGTTTAAAAAGGGACCACTATATATGCATCAACAAACATTTATAACAATATCCCAGATCAAATAAAAAAAGAAGCGAATGATAGCACGTTCGTTTAATTCTTACAATTAGACTGTTGATATAAGGTACTGTAAAGTAATGTTGGTTATTTTAATATTAAGACTTGGTCTGCGACCAAATTACTACTGTTGCAGCGCCCTTAATGCAGGGTCTACTACATTTTTGTTCTATAGTTTTAGATACAAACAAATGTATGTAAGTGCAATTTATAAATAAATAAATAAATAAGTGGTCATCTGCAATACCTAAGTTACCTAGTTACCGTATGTGCCTTTCTAAATAGGCTTCGTTTTGATGAAACTTTTTCTGACAGGTAAGCAATTAAAAATAATAATATAAAATACAAATATTAATATTTGTATTATTATTCATCATCATCAGCCTATCTTAGTCCACTGCTGGACATAGGCCTCTCCCATGGCTCGCCACTCAGCCCTATCCTCGGCTATACGTCTCCATCCACTGCCTGCTGTCTTCCGTATATCGTCACTCCATCTAGTCTCAGGGTGTCCTACGCTACGTTTACCGATTCGTGGTCTCCACTCAAGAACACGTCTACTCCAACGGTTATCGGTTCTGCGACAGATATGGCCGGCCCATTGCCACTTCAATTTGCTAATGCGTTGAGCTATGTCGGTTACCTTGGTTCTCTGACGGATCACTTCGTTCCGAATAAGATCCCTCAGAGAAACTCCAAGCATAGTTCAAGCATATTTATGCCACGCCCAGCCCAATCCAGGGTATTAAACATTTCTTCGAGAGCATTAGAGAACAATTTGGGGGAAATCACGTCCCCTTGTCTCACTCCTCCACGAAGATGGATATGGTTCGTCTGCTGGTTTTGGACTTGGACTGTCATCGTTGCGGCGTTATATAGACATCTCCATAGCTGGGCATTAACTCGTTAATCCGTTAATCGTTAATTAACGAAGTTAACATTTTGATTAACGGATTAACTTTTAAGTTAACTTTTAAAAATGTTAACGGACATGTTAACTTCCGTTAATTATGCAGAAGTCCGTTAATCGTTAATCCAATGCTTACTATTTACCGCACGGCACCTCGGCGCGGCGCAAAAAAACTGGTTCAGACTAGTATGAAACGAAAAGTGCTGGGCGCAGTGTGACCATATGTGGCGGGTTCATGCAATTTTGGCAGGATTGAGGCCTCATTTTAGCCTGTGGCATGATCGGTTGACGTTATATGAAAACAAATATAATTTTGTTATCATAAGTCATATTTCCGATAATCTCGAGTTCTTTTTGGCTGAAAATTTGAGCATAGACATACTCGAATTTGACTGACGTTTACAATTTAGTTGAATATTTCACACATCCTTAGTAAATCAAGTAGATTATAGTAATCCATAGCTAGTGGGGAACTCCCCGGTAAATTCAATCATACTTTTTTGATCGTTTATCTGTATTGTAACTTTCTTTTAATAAAATCGGTGGTAGTTCATTTCAACTAACCCAAGAAAAGTTAAATAAAATGAACAAATCAATATATAAGAATGAAGAAATGGAGGTAGGTATACAATGAAAATTCCAGTGTTTAACATTTTACTAATATTATAAATGGAAATTTTTGGATGTTGTAATGTTTGTTGTTTCATCACGTCAGAACGTCTGGGAACGGGAAAGGATTGGATTGAAATTTGGAAAACAGCCCTCAAACGCTGCAGTTGAACGTCTGCTGGATCCACGGATAAAGACATTTTAACACCAAAGCGACCCTCGCTTTCAGACGAGAACTTCGACATGTCAATATTCACGCGAGGAAATAGATACCTATGCGCATTATGCCCGGTGATTAAATTACACATTAAATTAAATTAAAAAAAAATTAGCAGTCATAGAAACTGCCGATAGAAGTGAAAACTTATAACTCAGAATTTGATAGCTTACCTTGGAAACTACACGGGTGTAACAGGAGGGCGTACCCTGGTCATCATGGCAAGGCCATCTAGAAAAGCACCAGCATTTCCTATTGGCTGATGCATTTCTAGATGGCCATGCCATGATGGCCAGGCCACGCCCTTTCAGCATTTCTCATTGGCTGACACATTTCTAGATGGCCAATAGTCATGGTCCCGAGTTTACCCGAAGATTTCTTATTATAGCGTGACGCTAGAATTCAATTCACAGCCCACGAAAAATCTGTCTCGGCGCGCCTAAAGAAGTTTTCACTTCAATAACATATATTTATATTTTTTTGAACATTTATAGGTTTACACTTGACCACCATCTCGCCTGATGTTAAGCGACGATGCGGTCTAAGATGGAAAGTGCTTACCCAGAAGAAATAAAATTAAACTTTATAAGTATTTGGTTTTTTCCTAACCTGTTCTGACTACCTGTACTGAACCTGCTAACTTCCAGAACCTAAACCAACAGGTTTTATAAGTTCACTAACGCAACGATATAAAAATCCAATACGCATATTAACGGATTAACGATTAACGTTAACTTCCGTTAATTGTTACGAAATGTAACGCTTAAACGTTTAACGAAGTTAACTTTTTTGTAACGGATCAACGATTAACGAAGTTAACTAGTTGATTAACGGTGCCCAGCTATGGACATCTCAGCACCTCGATGTATCGTCAGTCGACTTGACACCGCGGCAAGGACTCCAGAACAGTTTTCGATCGAGTCGAATGCTTTCTAGTAATCCACAAATATAATAATTAATTATATAAAAATTGTAGGTTGTAAGATGTGCTACAACCTACAGGTATCTATGCCAGTTTTATTTAATTTATTTAAAATGCAATTTAGAACTCTTAGGTAGGTATTTATATAACCTTGAACCTTGGCATTCAATAATCCTTCAATTAAGTAGTTGAAGCACAATCCATACTCAATCATTATTAAAAGAATGATCGAAGCATAATCATGAGAACTACCAACTGGTAGTTCTCATGATAATGGGAGTTATTGCCAATGCACATGGTCATAACAGTGCAAGTCCAAGGTTTCGCAATCATATAGGTTTTACCTTATGGTGTATCTACCTACTTCTGCGTAGAATGAAAGAACCGTTGTTTAAAATTGTTTTTATTGCTCGTTAATAAAAAAGAACTAAATTCTAAATATCCATCTTCCAGCTCCATCATCAGACTTTGCTTACCATCTAGCATCTAGCACCAAAGTAGGCGTCTAGACTCTAGCTTTAGACGAATCAATCGAGCGCAAGCCCATTAAGACATACGTTTTTTATAAACATACATACGTTGCATTAGTAAAAGAAAATAAACAACTGACAAAGCTCTCACAGAAGATAGATAGATAGATTAACTCTTTATTGCACTTAATAAGTATTCAAATTTACAAAAAATATACAATAACTTAATAAAATAAATAATAGAAGCCGTTCTTAAAGAATTTACTTGCCTCCAGTTCACTTGAAAACTTTAAATTTTTAGCACTAAAAGTAAAGTAGATTTTAAATACATTATTAATGCATTGCATATATATTGGTGGAAACTAAATTTATTATTTTTACCTGACGACGCAAAAGAGGGGCTTGATTGTAAGCATACATTTGGTAGAGAGAACGGTTGTATCCATCTATTGTAGCTTAAACGTTTCAACCGATTTGGATGTCTAATATGATGTCAAATTTATCAAAACCTATTGAGCATGTATATTTCATTCATATCACGAAGTTTTTACTCATAGTAAAAAACATAGGTACAATAACTGTATTGTATAATTCTAAAAAATATTAAAGGAAAAATGCTACCGTACATTGGTACAATCCTCAAAAAAACTAATTAGTCCGTCAGTTAGATTGCAAAAAAATATTGTACACGTATTATTTCTTTTGTTTCACAAACAAAAAAACTACAAAGATACAGCGCTTAGAAGTTTCGCGTGACGTCACTCGTCCCTACGATTTTTACTCACGAGTAACGTCGCGACCCCCCACTCTCGAAGTTTGATGTTCTATATCTTTGTCGATTTTTAATATTTAAAAAAAACAAAAAATACGTGTCCCATATTTTCCCATGATCTAGCTGACAGACTAATTAGAATAGTGTATTTTTTACCCAGTCCGGTACCCTATTACATCAACATACAATAATAACGTAGCGTACGTTACGTTACTAAGTTACAGTGAGTGTTAAACTGTTAAAAATATTAACATTAATTGTTTTAGGTTGATTGCCAAACCGATTTGTTCGACGAACAATGACAATGATATTGTTGCACGAATTTGACGAAATATTATTTTGGGTGATTCGATTAAAAACGAAGGCATATATTATGTATAAGCGGATGTCATTACCTACACCTATTATGGTTTATTGCTAATACTTAAAAGTCCCTAGTCAATTCGTCGGAAATTAGTACGTTATTACCCGAATACACCTTATATTTAATTCCAACAAAATAAATAAAGGCGTTCTTATCATTTACTAATAATTAAAGTTAGTGTGATCTTTTGAAAAAAAAAATGTGTTCTCGCGACAGCGCTTTTATTTCTATCAATATACATTTTATAGTTTAATAAAATGGTGGGTTAGCTAGTATTCAAAATCTACTTTCTTCGATTTAGAGCATTTAAATAAAAGCTTGTTCTTAAAACAATTTTTTTTTAAATATTTTATTTTTTAATTTTTAGTTGTTATTCGTGTCCGGGTTATATTTTGGAGTTTTCCTGCTCCTAGACAAGTTGCAGGCCAATGCTATCGACGCCCATCTCACCAATCTCTACAAAACTCCGTAACTCCAAGAAAGTTCTTGGCAATCCATTATTAGATCCTGGATATCACGTAACACGAGAGTGGTTGTCAAGACTATTCAAAGGAGTCCAAATTCGACGGTTTATCTTGTTTAGTTTAGGAGTTCCTATAGCCTTCCGTCGCCATTTTGAGACCATGGCTGGCATGTAGCACAAAAGTGCTAGTCAAGACTATTCAAACGGTTCCAAACTCGACGGTTTTAAATGGTTTCGTTTAGGAGTTCCTATGGCCACCTTCAGACGCCATCTTGAGACCTTGGCTGTCATGGAGCACGAGAGTGCTTGTCAAGACTATTCAAACGTGTCTAAACTCGACGGTTTTATATTGTTTAGTTTAGGAGTTCCTATGCACACCTTCAGACGCTATCTTGAGACCCTGGCTGTCGTGGAGCACGAGAGTGCTAGTCAAGACTATTCAAACGAGTCCAAGCTCGACGGTTTTATACTGTTTCGTTTCGGAGTTCCTATGGTCACCTTCAGATGCCATCTTGAGACCCTGGCTGTCATGTAGCACAAGAGTGCTTGTCAAGATTATTCAAACGAGTCTAAGCTCGACGGTTTTATCTTGTTAAGTTTAGGAGTTCCTATGGCCACCATCAGACGCCATCTTGGGACCGTGGCTGTCATGTAGCACAAGAGTGCTTGTCAAGACTGTTCAAACGAGTCCAAACTCGGCGGTTTTATCTTGTTTAGTTTAGGAGTTCTTATGGCGTTCTTCTTCTTATGTTCCTTCCGACTCCATCTTAAGATCAGCTTCTTTGTACCATATTCCATATTATTGCAATGTCAACGAAGCTACATTCATCATTCATCATTCTCATTACTTAGAGCCACAGCCTTCACGCTAGGGCTCTTTTTTAAACATATCCGGAAAACATGGCCCTGGCGTCCACATTCACTGCAGTACTTATCTTTTAAGGTACACTGGGTACGTAGGTGACCCATACGTCCACAGCAAAAGCATTTTAATGGCAGCTGATTGCTTTTGACTCCTGTTTTCTTGTATCGCTGTAACCCTGAGGTTTGAGATGTCTTGACAGTGAACAACTCAACAGATGTAGATGTTTCTTTGTGGGCTAATTTGAAAGCCATTTCTGCAGTTTCTGCTGTAGAAATCAAAATACCTAATGGCTTGTCTGCAATTTACAATAGTTCGTACCGTATGGTCTCATTACAAACTCCATTCAAGCGTCTCTCTTTTAATTGTTCATCCACCTCTTTAAAATTACAATCTTTTGCTGATTTTCTTAAAGCTAAAAGCTAAAAGTCTTTTATTGATTCTGATGTACTTTGCTTTCTGTCCCGAAATTTTGCTCTGTACATTGCTTCATTCGTTTTAGGATGGTAGAAGTTTAGTAATTTTTCACAAATATTGCTGTATGATAAAAAGATAGGCGAATCTGGAGAGCACAGACCCGAAAGGTTCTCATAAACAGAATTACTCAATTTTGTTATCAGAAGCGGCACCTTTTTATCTTCTGGAATGTCATGCAACAACATGTAACAGTTTAATTGTTCTATATAACTGCTCCAGTTACCTCCATTGAAGTTTTCAAGGCTTGCTGGTAACATATTTGTAGTTTTTCGTGTTGGCTCCGACAAAGTATGTAGTTTAGGCGTCACACTGCCAACCGTTTTTATGTAGTTTCGTATAATGTTACGAAGTTCTTCGACTGTTAACGTATCACTAGGTGACACCAACAAAAGCTTGATTGCTATATTTTGCAAAGTTTCCTTCGGCAATTCTACAATCCAGCCGGTTTTTCCAGATTTTATTTTTTCTTCGATATCATCCATGCCATGTGCTTATAAAAGTTTGGTTATGTCCGCCGTCCACCTATGTGATTCCACTTCATTGGAATTGTATGGTTTTACACGCTGGTTCAACGTATAGCAAACGTTTCTCGTCGCCAGTGTAGGATCTTTCCTATTTTGGTGATTAGACGAAGTAAAAGCACAGTAATTAATTAATACAGAGCTTTATTAACTTACTTGCCAGCTTACTTGTAGCACAAAACCAAAGAGAAGGAGGGGCGATATTTTACACAGATAATATAACAACTTAAACTAATGGCGGGCATAGACAATATATTATTCTCTGTTACTACAGTAAGTATACCAACTAAGCCGCGTGGCTTAGTTGGTAGTAGCTCTGCCTGCGAAGCCGAGGGTCGTGGGTTCGATTCCCACCCAGTGCAAATATGTGTGTGATGAATTCAAAAGCTTGCACTGTGTCTGGGTGTTTCTATGTATTATCATCATCATCATCCACAGCCTTCTCTATCCCACTGCTGGGTATAGGCCTCTCTTTTCCCATGCCATCTTCCTGTGCCAATCGAGTCCCAGGTTCGACCCGCGATAGATAGGATATCGTCGACCCATCATGCAACTGGACGTCCTACACTCCGCTTATCTTGCCTCGGCCACCACTAGATCACTACTCTACTTCACCTGTTATCACCGCGTCTAGCAACGTGTCCAGCCCAACTTCACTTTAACTGCATTACCGTAGTTCCGACGTCCCGAACGTTCGTTCTTCGTCGGATTTCGGTATTTCGAATACGGTCCTGGAGTTTTGTGCCAAGCATAGACCTTTTCATGGCTCTCTGTGCTACTCTGATGTCGTGTAGGTATAGCTTCCTGTGTAAGCGTCCATGTCTCAGCACCGTATGTAAGAGTGGGCAAAACACATTGGTTAAGAAGTCGAGTTTTCAAACATTGTGGAATAGAGCGTGACTTAAGAATGTCATCTAGTTTTTTGAAAGCTGCCCATCCTAGCTGGATTCGCCTAGCAATTTCCTTCTTTTGATGCTGTATGCCGAAAGAGAGAGTATTGCCCAGATAGACGTACCTGTCAACCGTCTCTAGCCACTTACTCCCAATCATTATTGGGCTTGAGGATCCAGAGGTGGTGGACAACACTTTGGTCTTACCCATATTCATCTTAAGACCTACCTACTCTCAAAGTTGTTGTATGATAATTTGGAGATTGTCTAGGTTTTCAGCCCAATGTTCGACAGTATCGAAGGCTTTTTCGTAGTCTACGAATGCCATGCACAACGGCTGGTTAAACTCTTGGGTCTTCTCCATCAGCTGCTTTACCGTATGGATGTAGTCGATAGTAGAATATCCACTGCTAAAGCCGGCTTGTTCAATTGGTTGGCACTCATCTAACTGTCGTGTAAGTCTATTGCATAGGACCTTGGCAAAAATTTTGTAAATTTGGGAACGGAGGCTTATGGGTCTATAATTGCTCAACTTAGTAGCATCTCCTTTCTTGTGTAATATGGCAACCAAAGCGTTTTTCCAAGATTTGGAAGTGTGAGCTTTAATAAGGACTTTGTTAAAAAGATTTACAAGAACCTCTATGACTGATTGACCACCTGCACGGAGCATTTCAACCGAAATACCATCCTGTCCAGGAGATTTTTTCTATTTTCATTTGGATAAGGGCATTTTGTATTTCATAAAATAATATTCGGAGCAAATCCGCCTCGCTTCGATGTTCAACAGCTGAGGCTCTAGGATCACCTACTGTAAAGTTGTTGCTTGACGAACGTGTATCATAGAGGTCCCCTAAAACTCCTCAACTACTGCTAAAATACTTTGCCTATCCGTTATTATATTGCCAGCATTATTTTTAGGGTTCCGTAAAACGTAAAAACGGAACCCTTATAGATTCGTCATGTCTGTCTGTCTGTCTGTCTGTCTGTCTGTCTGTCCGTCCGTATGTCACAGCCACTTTTTGCCGAAACTATGAGAACTACACTGTTGAAACTTGGTAAGTAGATGTATTCTGTGAACCGCATTAAGATTTTTACAAAAGTTTAAAAAAAAAACAAAAATTAGGGGTGCCCCCCATACTGAGAACTGAAGCTCAAAATTTTTTTTTTCATCAAACCTCCACGTGTGGGGTGTCTATCGATAGGTCTTAAAAAATGATGTTGAGGTTTCTAATATAATTTTTGTCTACACTGAATAACTTGCGCGAGAGACGCTTCCAAAGTGGTAAAATGTGTGTCCCCCCCCCTCTAACTTCTAAAGTAAGAGAATTAAAAAACTAAAAAAAATATATGATGTACATTACCATGAAAACTACCAACGAAAATTAGTTTGAACTCGATCTGATGAGTAGTTTTTTTTTAATACGTCATAAAACACTATTATTAAAACTTCGATCAAAGTTACAACGAACTACAAGAACTATGTGTACTATGTATATTATGTTACTTGCTGGAACGGAACCCTTCATGGGCGAGTCCAACTCGCACTTGGCTACTTTATTTAATTTTAAAATTGGTTTAGAGCCTGTACTTAGCTTTCTTCGGAATATTCTTGGACTTCTAAACCTTTCAATAGTTGTTATAATTATATTGGTGTTGTGTTTCCTTAAATCTGATTTAATAGGTTTGTTAACTCTCTTATTAGCAGCCAGAATTAAATGATGATCCAAAATTGTATTCCGTTTCATATTTCTTCTATTATCTTAAGCGTTTCTGCTGAAAGTTTGTTAGTTTTTATATTAATATGACCTAAATGTTTTTTACTTTTACCAGCAACTTTGTGATGTGATACAAAAGTAGTGATCAGTATCCAAGTCTGCAATCATTAGACCATCAAATTGTTTTTTTAATTATATTTGATACTTCTCCCCGAGTGAAGCTAGTTGTTCTTATACGTATCTTTTCTGCCCACCAGCTATCATTTTTATTTTCTCCTTTTTTAGATCGAATTTGAGTACGGCTCTGACCATCCTATGGTCGCTACCCGTATTGAAACGACGGAGAACAGTGACGTCTTGAACTATGTGCTTATGAGAACTATTTATAAATTCCATTTCGTTTTTAGTTCTTCCGTCGGGGCTCACCCATGTCCACTTCCTAGCTGGTCGCTTTTGAAAGAATGTGTTCATTGCGAAAATATGTTTTCTTTCTAGGAAATTGACTAGGGGTTGTCCTAGTATTTCGTGTACCTAGGTCAAATTTCATCATCATCATCAACAGCCTACTAAACGTTCCCACTGCTGGGACTCGGGGCCTTCTCTCGCAAGGAGAGAGTTAAGGCCATAATCCACCACGCTGGCCCAGTGCGGGTTGGCGGATGACACATGACTTCGAAAGATTCTAGGTACATGTCGGTTTCCTCACGATGTTTTCCTTCACCGTTTTAAGTTAGCGGCATTACGCACATGACTTCGAAAAGACAGTGGTGCGTGTGGGGTTTGAACCCGGGGTCTCCGGATCGGCAGGCGCCGTTCTCCCGACTAGACCACCGTAACTTAGGTACGTAAGGTCAAATATACCTACACTTTTTTCTTTTGTTAGTGGTGGTCCAATTTTAGCATTGGAATCGCCAATGAAGATGTTGTAATGGCAAGGAGTTTCATCTAAAGCTCTTTCTATGTCGTCGTAAAGTTCATCAACCTCTGCGGCATTAGATTTAGATGACGTTGGAGCATAGATTTGAATAATTTTGAGTGAGTACCGTCTGTTTAGTTTTATTGTGATGAAACAAACCCGGGTAGAAATACGCCTATACGCCTACGCCTCCATATGTGACGTCTTCTCGACCTTTGTAATAAAATAAGTCACCAGAGTCCAACCGGATAAGATCTTCGCCCCGTCGTTTAACTTCTGATAATCCTATTACACCCCATTTGACAGATTCCAATTCGTAAAGCAGAGCTTGTAATCGGTGGTCCGTTCGCAATGTCCTGGCGTTGTAACACGCCAGGGTCAAAGTCTTGTTGTTGTGGCAGCCGGATCTCTTCCAGGGATTCTTGGCACCCTCTGCCCCGCCGTTACCAGGACCGCTGCCGGAGTCCGGAGTTTCTATGTATAATAAGTACCTATGTATTTAAAACTATATAAGTATTATATCAGCTATCTGGCCGCCATCATATAAGCTTTGCTTAGTTTGGGGTCAGATGGTGTTGCGTGTGAATTGTCCATCAATATTTATTTATTTATTTAAATACCAAATTTCAATCTAATATAACGACATGAAGTGGTTCTAATTTAACTCGCAAGATTTGCCCACACTAAAATACTAATAGGGCAAGTAGAACAAAAGCTTATAATAATAGAAATAGCATTCATTTGAAAAATAGTATTCACAATTTGCAATTCACTTAGATTTTTTGTAGTTTTTCCGGAATAAGAAGTACCTACTTATTCCATCAGGCCACTCAAACATTTTAGTTTAGACTACCACGAAAGTGGAGTCAAAACTTTTGAAAATCCTTTTCATCACTATTGAAATTCATCCGAATTGAATATAATCAATCTACCGCCAAGCATTACCTAATATGCAAATAACATCACTATCTTCCGGCTTGAAGGGAGAGATAAATCATCTTATATCTCTGGGGGACGAGCGTAGTCATGTTTCAACAGTTGCGAGACACTGTGCTGTTATGGGCAGGCGTGTTGCTTACGATCAGGCACAAGTCCTGCTCGTCTCGCCACTTTATACTATGGATGTGCCCTGATCGCCTTGAAATTGTTAACAAATTGCGTCTCTGTGTCAAGCGTGAGTGTTTTACAACTACCAATCTACTTGACTCCTAGAATCGCGAGCCGCGAGGTATGTTGCGGTTCAACTTATTTTGGTCGTTGACAATGAATATCGATAGGTATAAAAGTCCGGCGTTGACCGCTTCCTACAATCGACTAAAACGGAAATAGTGAGCTCACTCTTCCCAACGATAACATAATTCTGTGTGCCTGAAGTTTGGGAGAGCACATCCATTGATTTATATCGACAATAAAAAATAGTTTTTCAATTGGTACACCTACGAAGTAGGGACGTTCTAGTTTCAGATATATATATTATATCTCCGAAGCTTCTCATCGCGATTACAGGGTGTTTAGTATGACATTAAATGGTAACTTATAATTTCTGTCAACACACCATATCCGATGTGAAAATGTTATCGCCCTGAAGGTCAGCGCCGGTGGATCGATGGGCCGATAATGATGGTCATTACCCGATGTTCACCCTTCCCCCCACCGCAGGGAGAGGGACGAACCTAAACACAATAATACCGACACTTTTACAATAGTCTGATTCGTTATCAATAGCCGTTTTGCGGAAATTGATTCCACCATTGTGGGTTTGGAATACAAATGATTGATATACTTTAATTACTTAAATAAGTATTTGTTAAGGTAGGTTTAAAGGACGTAATAGGTAGTAGAGGTTCCCGCAGTGCCATGTTGCGTTTCCGCGGCAATGTAAAACGTTGCTCAATCGTCCCCTATAGCTTTAGCGATATAAAAGAGTTCGCAGTCATTCAAATAAAACCTCCAGTGCCGATGCGTATTTTTTTAAAGTGACGTTCCGCCAATTTGCAGGAACTAAACAAAAACGCGAGTACAAGTGATTCTCTGAAAATCTTTGAGCAAATTAGATGAGAGTCACAGAGGACGCGCTCTTCTTGCATTGAAGCGTGGATGTCGAGCAGTGCCGTGGTAAGGCGCGAGCGGTCAGGCGGGCGGAGGTTTCGATTGGGCAGGACGCCGCCGGCCAAGGGCGGCTGTCGGCGGGCGGCCGCCAACTCCGTCGGACGCCCCATGCTGCCCACGGCACTAGCGCCTCTAGACCCGCACAAAACGCGCGCGCTCACCACTATATACGCGCCGCGGAAACTTAAGATACGCAAAAACAAAACCGCACAAACCAGAATGCTCGACGACGTCCCCGTCAAACCCTCTCTCTCGCCGTTCCATCCGCTCCCGGCTATCGGGCAAAAGCTGGAAAGATCCAAAACAAAAATAATAGTCTTCGATTTAAACAAACATGAACCAGATCCGATGAAGATTCACGAAGTGTTGAAGCCGTTGACGCCGCTGCGGATACACGGATATGCGAGGAAGACGCCGCTGAACTTAAACCACAAGAAACCACAGCAGTTGCTCAGAGAGAATACTTACGACGTCATCGAGCCTATTTATTTACACCCCAGCGGGAAAGACAAAGAAATAGAGCTGAAATCTCCTGACAAGGATGTAGCAGAGGAAAAGTTGGATACGAGAAAAGTGTCTCCGAAAACAAGGTTTAAAAACGCAGCGATGCAAGTAGCCAAGTTGTCATCGATGCCCGAGACCGGGAAACTGTTATGTATGAGAGAAAAAGAGACCTTCAGTATTTGTCGGAGTGAGGATAAGAGTTGTAAGCTGGAGCGGTTGCCGCAGACTCCCGAACGGAAACTGCACAAGCTGTCCGAAATATTTCAAACCCTCGAGATGAAGGGACGACATAGAGATAGTTTACTCAAGAAAGAGAATAGTTGGTTCTAGATCTAATTAGTTTAAGAAAGTGTGTTTTTCCATGTTTTATGTAATGTTGAAGGGTTGTTGTTGAGAGATGTTTAAGTGTAACGTTAAAAGTGAAAGTTTGATTATTTTGTTACGAGAAGATATTGCTATTGCTCAATGTAGTGGATGTCGAAGACTTCTATTTTGACTTGTCCAATAAAGTGTGTTTTTCAAAACTTATCTTTACTTAGAATACATGTTTGTGAAGGCCACGTTCACAATACCTATTTAGTAAATAATGCCTCCGGGGTTACTTGAACCAGCACACAGTTCGATTGCCACATAAATAGACAATACATGTAGGTAGTAATGAAAGGAAAGAGTTCATTTACTCCACGAAAAATATGTTTAGTTAATTGGAGTGATTTGGAAAAGTGCCGTTTTGACCTTGGCTTGTGTCAACAAGTGGGCGATTGCGTGCGTTTCCCCGCGCAAATCATGGGTCTAACACCCTCCGAAACATTATTGACTCAGTGAGTCACTTCCCTGTATATTTTTCTAAGTATCGCTTTATTTTACGGTTCGATGTTAACTAAAAAATCGTCACTGCAATGTTAATTTCCTTAAAATTAAAAATGTCTCACAGGAGCTGCAACAGCAAATAGGTATCTTCAGGCATGTAGGTGATAGTCCACTTTGTGTTCCCACAACTGGGATTCATGGTGAAGGAAAACATCGTGAGGAAACCGACGTGTACCGAGACTTTTTCATCATGTGTTATCCGCCAACCCGCACTGGGCCAGCGCGCTGGATTATGTCCTTAACTCTATCCTGGCCACACCCCGGACACTCGGCCTAAACTCCATTCAAACGGTGAAGTCGACATACCTACACTCACACAACTACGCATATGTCGTTCGAACACATTTACGCATGTGTGCGTGTCATCTAGGGTTACTAAATAATTTTATGGAATAGCTGTGACCCGTGATTTCACCTGCCTGTGTTAAGTGGCTTACAATCTTACCTAGTTAGTGTTCGATCTTTAATGTAGGTAAATATAACTTTCATCAACAATCAGAAGGGAGAAGATTTAAAACAAAATAGGAGATAATAAAGGTACTATGGACGTATTGATTTTTTTTAGTTAAGTACACTTACCCAAAGAGAAAACTTTATTCTGACAATATATTAATTAATCACTCCACATATCGCGTATTTCATTATAGGTAGGCTAGTCACAGAACATTAGATTAGGTACAACAACGTTCATAAGTTGCATTTTAAAGGCGTTATCACAGTTCACTAGATATATCAGAGTATCATACACTAGATAGACGAAAAATTTGGTACCATTTTGTTAAATAATACAGCATCATGGTCGTATTCTCATAGAAAATTATCGTCCGATATAATAACCCTTCGTTGAGTCCGCCTCGCGTCCGCGAGGGGGAGGAAGCTTGAAAGCTTGAAATTGGCGGGGGGTGGGGAGTGTCCGTTCTATCTATATTATCTATTCTATGTCCTGGCGGTCCCGCACCGAGTGCCAGCAGTGGGAACATTTAGTGAGCAGCTTATGATATAGAGATATAGAGTGACCGGATGACCAAGACATGTGAACCAATATGCATATGTCTGCCTACATCCGCACTGTGTGCGCATCTATCTCTTTATGCTACAAAGCATAAAGAGTTCTAATCATTACCTGGCAATGTTCCCATAGAAATTACAGGGCATAAATATTAAGTAGTCATCTAGTATCACTGGGTTACGAGCGCAGTGCAGTGCTAGGTAATTAATTGGACTCCTCATGTTACAATAGTTGTCGAGACGTTCTGCTGTTGCGGGCGTGTTGCTTACCATCAGGTACATGTACTGCTCGTATTGTCATTGTAGACAAATAATAATCTATTTATTTACTTCGAAAAAAAAACAAAAACCGAGTGCAATTTAAAATGAAATTCAGACACTCGACCAAATTTCACAAGAACATAAATATCAATATAACATCTAAATACGTTAAAGCAAATTTTAATTTTTTGTTCATATTCCCAAAACCACTACACCAATTTCGATAAAATCCCACTGATCCCACTAATATCCCACTATAATTTTATAAATGTCAAAGTATGGATGTTTGGATGTTTGTTATTTAATCACGCCGTACCGTATGAACGGATCGGGCTGAAATTTGGAATACAGTTAGATTATAATTATAGTCTGGAAGAACACATAGGCATTTTTATCCCGGGAAAATAGCGGGAACGACGGGAACGGGAACTACGCGGGTACACCCGCGGAGCACTGCTAGTGTACTTATATGGGACTCTGAACTACATAAAATTATTTTGACTGGCCTCGTGGCTTAATTGGTAGTAAGCTCTGCCTGCGAAGCCGAGGGTCGTGGGTTCGATTCCCACCCAGTGCAAATATTTGTGTGATGAATTCAAATGTTTGCACTGTGTCTGGGTGTTTCTATGTACTTATATTAAGTATGTATTTAAAACTATATAAGTATTATATCAGCTCTCTGGCCACCATCATACAAGCTTTGCTTAGTTTGGGGTCCGATGGTGTTGTGTGTGAATTGTCCACCAACATTTATTTATTTATTTAATATTATGATCTACCAAACATAAAAAGAACCATCAAAATCGATTCACAATTGGCGGGGCTATCGCGTAACATACACACAAGAAAAAAATAGACACCCGAATTGACTCTTTTTTGGGAGTCGGTTAAAAAAGTAAATTAGTAGGTATAGAACATACTACTTAGATAAGTTGTAAATACCGATGACTCGTTAGTTGCCGTTGTAGGTTATTATTGCCTCTTGGAAAAAGTCAACAGCATGTTGTTTTCAAACAATCGGCTTAAAATCAATAACTTTCTACGCATCAATCTTTGACTACTTATACAACTGTCCGAAACTACTAGTACTTGTTAAATTTCATGTTACTGCGTAGCTATGTGAGTTTTTTAATGTCAGCATAACCAGCGCATTTCATGTTCCCATTGCTCGGACTCGGGGCCTTTTCTCACAAAGAGAGTGAAGGTCCAATTGCAGTGTGGTGCAATTGGAAATGCATGGTTTGACAAATAACGCATGTCCTCGGATATTGTTTTTTTTGTAACACGCCGCAATGTTTTCCTTCATCATTAAAGTCAGTTTTTTTAATTATTCACCAAGTTATCTTGGATCCTAATACTTACTACAATCTAGCCTAATTTACAAATAAAGTCTGATGATGAAACATTTATACATATTTGGACTTGGAAAAAATTACAGAAGTGCAGACGAGATTTGAACCTCACGATTATGAAAGCGGATTTTCCATTCAAACTCCACAGCCTTTTGAATTACTCTTTAACATCTTTATGATTGCGACTAAGGGTGGATCCAGATTTGGCGCCAGAGGGGGTCATAGTCATGGTCAAGTCACAAGACCGTGCGACAAATACGTACGTGCGTTTTAATTAGTGATCCACCTAGGTTCTGGACACAGCCCGGGGGGTCATGACCCCCATGACCCACAATTGGATCCGCCGTTGAATGCGACGGGCGACGGCACCGTGTTTGTCTGTCATATGATCTCGCACAACGCACTAACCAAAATGTGCCCCATTGCACTCGAAATTTGCCTTTATGCCTGAATTTTCTAGGCCTTTGCCGGGATTTTTGAAAACTGCTTTCACCGCGTTTAACACTTTTGAAAGGGGGAAATCTTATGGATTCGCGTCAACAACATGCTAATTTTGGGCTGCGGCAGTGGCGTAGCTAGCGAAAAGATGGAATTTTCTACAGTTTTTTACACCAATGTTTGTGTATTATCAAATGGCGCAATTTATTAGTGATACGCGAATGAAGGCCTTGGTTGGCCTAGTGACGTTTGATTTTACGTGAGGTTGCAGGTTTCAACCGTTTCAACCATGAAACGGTGCCGCTTCTTCGAGCTACGAGAAGTCCGATAGAAAAAGGGCAAGGTGGTATTAGATCATGCAGATCTAATTGATTTTGACTTTTTGATTTTCACAAGATGCAGGCTGACTTGATCCTACGAATCCTACAACCTCACGTAAAATCGAACGTCGCTAGGCCACCCAAGGCCTCCATTCGCGTATCACTATATTCCAAAGACACGGACGAAGAGGTTTGACTCTACTTTTGTGATAAGAATGTCTGGGATGTGGAATGAGTTGCCGGAGTGGGTTTTTCCTAATAGTTATAATCTTGGTGTCTTCAAATTGAGAGTGAATCGGTTTCTTCTACGTAAACACGCTGCATTGTAGACCGCATCGTCGCTTAATATCAGGTGAGATGGCGGTCAACTGTAAATCTATAAAAGTTAAAAAAAAATGCAGTTGTACAAATTTAGCATCTAGACTACAGGCTCGTGTACAAAATTTATAGGTCATTTGAACCACCAGGAGACCTATTATGTAGAAAAATAGAAGGGTATAAAACAATAACATTCAGCACTATCCCGTCACTTGTATGCTGTCCAAAGAGAAAAGAGGGTTGCATCCTTGCAACCCCCTATCTTCACCTGCACTCAGTTGGATAGCAGCTTAAAAATGACGACATAATGCTGAATCTTATTATTTTATACCCTTATTTATATATTTCTACATAGGTCTCCTGATGGTTCAAATGACCCATCAATTTTGTACACAGGCCTTTATTTATAGTAAAGAGTGACGAGACTAGCAGGACATGTGCCTGGTAGTAAGCAACATGTCTGCCACATAACAGCACAGTGACACGCAGCTATTGGACCATGAAGAGTCCAAATCATTACCTAGCACTGCACTGCGCTCATCACCCAGAGATCTATGTTATATCTCTAAGCCCTGTAATTTCTCTGGAAACATTGCCCTTCAAACCGGAACACAGTAATGTTTGCACATTACTGCTTGGCGGTAGAATAAATGGCAAAGGTGTGGTACTTCCCCAGGCGGACTCTGCTATGAGTCCTACCACTACAAATAATACTACTGGGTCTTCTTGCGAAAGAAGACCCAGAGTCTCAGTAGTGGGAACATTTAGTGGGCTTAGGCATGCTAAATGGCGCGATTTATATTCGTAAAATATATCACACTGTTGGTTCGTAATTGTAACAGCGTTGTAGCGACCCTGAAACGACGTAACGAGTTCAAACACATAGGGGCAATTTGATAATTTACTTAGTTCTTACACCGCTCGACGTATTGGCTATGGCTGATCTATATTAGATACATATCCACAAAACTAATAAAATTGAAGTGACAGTTTATAACATCTAGCATCTATCTATATCTAGATATATTAAAGTTGGGGAAAAAGTCTTTTCGCATTATAACATGTAGGTATTATGAACAATAAAATCTCTTTGGCTATAATTATTTGTATCTGGCTGGTTTAATCAAATACTAAAACCAAGGTATGGAACATCGTTTAAACAATATAAAGTACACTACGAAATGTATTCGTAATTGATACTTAATTAAACAAAAACTTAATCTAAATACTAACTAAATATAATTTATTTTATAAATGTTGTTGGTAAGTATTGCAGGCGGGGACCAACTTGACCGCCACCAACGAAAATACCTACCTACCCAAGTAACATTCTCCTAAATGATGAACTTAACAACGCACAAATAAAATGAATATAAGAAGCCCTCTTTCCAACAACATTTACAAATTAAATTATATTTAGTTAGTATTTAGAATAAGTTTTTATTTATTTAAGTATCGATTACGAATACATTTCGTAGTGTACCTACTTTACATTGTTTACACGGTACCTATTCCATAGCTTGGTTTTAGTAATTGATTGAACAATTTTCTTGTGGGTCTTGTTTTCTTCCTTTTAGTGTGCAGTCGTGTTTTTATACCTAATAATTATTTTTTATTGAATAAATGGAGCAAGATCGGCTGAAAGAAACCTACTGAACCGTGTACTCATTAGTGATTCTTTATTACGACGTAATGAAACCGAACCATTTTTGAAGAAACTGATAACTGGTAATGAAACGTACGACAAGAACGTGCGAAAAAGGTCGTGGTCAAAGGCCGGTCAGGCTTCACAGACTGTGGCGCAACCCGGGTTAACTCGCAACAAGGTGATGCTGTGTGTGTGTGTGTGGTGGGATTGGAAGGGCATTATTCATTATGAGCTGTTACCACCAGGCCGAACCATCGATTCTGACCTCTACTACGAACAACTGATGAGATTAAAGCAAGAAATTGAGAGAAAACGGTCGGAATTAATCAACAGAAGGGGTGTGGTTTTGCATCGTGATAACGCTAGACCTCACACATCTTTAGCCACTCAGCAAAAATTAAGATAGTTTGGCTGGGAGGTGTTAATGCATCCGCCGTATAGTCCTGACCTTGCACCTTGAGATTTCCACCTGTTTCGGTCTCTTCCGATCTTTTAGGTAGTGTCAGGTTAACATCACGAGAGGACTGCCAAAACCACTTGACGGGGTATTTTAATCAGTGAAAAGAAGTTTTCACTTCAAAAAGCTTTTATCAGCTGTTTTAATAAAAAAATAATTAGTGGCCGTCATCCAGCTCCATCATCAGACCTTGATGGTTACCATCTAGCACCAAAGTATTATAGTAGTACTTAGGTACTCGTTAAGACAGATCAAACGAGTTCAAATTCGTTTGTGTGTAGCAAAAAAAATTGAGTTTGTGTTGTGCCGTTTAAACTACCAAGTTTCCATGGCTACTTTCTAGCTCCATCATCACATCAGCATCATATCATCATAATATTGCATTGTAATGCATTTTACACATGAACGCAAAATTTGAACGCAATCGGTAACCGGCCCTTCTGCCGCCTAACTAAAACGGCTTTCACTTTGCTATTGCGGTCTCTACCATTTCAAGAAGATAGAAAAGAGAGCGAAATATCGAAGCTAAGACAGTTCTAGGTAGGCGGTAGACCCTCGGAAAGTGAATAAAATTTAATTTGCAAGATTTGATGACAAATATCAGGATAGGTGAAACCATATCGAAACTAAATAAAAGCTTGTAATAATCGTTCTAACTGCGTTGTCCTGTGAAACGTAATTTATCGTTATAGCTATCTATCACGTACGTATGCATTATATAGAAAGCTGATAGTCCTAGGGTCACGCGATACCCCGATGCTGCCGTGGTGCACTTTGTTTAACCTACTTTTGGCTGTGTTGACGCTTGCAGACGGAAAACGAACAATTTAGATTTTGTATTCAGCAACGTGGGAACGTGGCCCAAGTAAGATATACAATCCTGCACTTAACGCCCGCAAGCTCAGGGTTTCCAAGAAGATCTGTTCAAAGCCAAATTGTCGTTCTAATCATTATTTTCATAACTTTTCTGCAATCATACCTATGTTCTCATTCGCGTGTCATTAAAATTACGTCTGGATGTGATTTTTCATCATCAGTCAGTGAATATCATCATAGAAACCATAGAATAGATGGCTCTACAGTCATTATTACGAGTATGACAAATAAAGTAGGTATACCTAAGCTACTTTGATATATGAAACTAGCAGCTGTCCACATAAGTAGTCAGAGTTTCGGCGATTATTTTGATTAGAATCGTGGGTGATGTTTATTGATGGTGAGTGGAAGGTCAGAGCGTAGCATTGACGGTGAACTTGGAAGTTCGACGGCCTTCAGTGATGGTTTTGGAAAGCCTTGTACTTATTATGAGACTAATAAATGAGAGGTTCGTTATCCCAAATATCGTTTCATGGTTGGTGTTCCAAAGACTCGACCGAACATGTTACACTCTACTTTTGTGATAAGAACGTATTCAGGCAACGTATTCGACAGCCTAGGTGGGTTTTTCCCGTTAGTTACAGGACGTCTACTCTCTTTCTACGACAACGTAATTTCGAAATAAAATAGCGACTTTCCAACTCCGATTCTACTTCGATCCGTTTAAATGTTCTAAGCCTACTCTAATTAGAGTATGTTTATTACATTTAAACGTCAAACAATGTTGTATCGGACGAAACGAAGTAGAAAGAGAGTAGGAAAGTCGCGAGTTTTTTTTCGAAATTACGTTTTCGTAGAAATAGAGTAGACGTCCAGATTTTAATATTCTTCAAATCGAGAGTGAACGGGGTTCTTCTAGATAAGCACGCTCCATCGTAGACCACAAAGGCGAGATGGATGATGGATAAACCAATCATAACAATCGGTCGAGCCGCTTCGAAGGAGAAGGTACGCACAGATCGTCACATGGGATTTTTATGTATAAAGATACATACGTATGCGTGGATTATCTGACACGCTATTTTATTTTTTTATCTGAAAGGCTTATCTGTATGAAGTGACGTAGTGACCGACTAATTCTACGTCACTACTTTAGCATTCAATCTGTTTTATCAGACGAGGTCGAAAATAGTATAGCCAGAAATAGAACGCCCGGAAAATGCGCTAATTCAGTGATTTGTGATAAGAAATGGATATTTGTGGACTTGGTGATGTTCTAAAATATATTATCGGAGCTTCACGCTTCGGTGAGACAAGAGCATAATTGGGATGGCGACTGTATCAAAAATGTAGGTAGGTACTACCATTCTAATTTAAATAGTTCATCAGCTTATCAAAAAGTTATTAGATTATGAAAAAGTATGGAACACGTAGGTACTTTTTGTTTTACGAATTACTAAAAATCGACGAAGATATATCATCCAACCTTCCGGAGTGGGGGTTGTAATGTCGCTTTATTGTAAAACTCGTATCATAGTGACGTCACGCGAAACTTCTAAGCACTGTAACATCGTCATTTTTTGTTTGTGAAACAAAAGAAAAAATACGTGTACAATATTTTTAGCAATCTAACCCGCATATAGCCAGCGCGGTGGGCCATGGCCTTGACTGTCTGCTTGCGATGGAAGGCCCCGAGTCCCAGCAGTGGGAACATTTAGTGGACTGCTGATGCTATTCATAAGGCAATTCGCGGTTAAACGCTAGCGCTAGTCCAGAGTGACTCGGTTTCTTCTAGGTAAACACGTTCCATCGTAGACCGCATCGTCGTTGAACATCAGGCGAGATGGCGATCTAGTATAAACCTATAAAAGTAAATAAAAACATCAAGGGTAAATATCAAACGATTCATGAACTTTCAGCTTCATAAAAGGCAAGTAACATTAGACTGATATGGCCTGGACTGGACAGCCGATCGATATACCATATTAGACAAATGTCTAAAAATATTTCCGACATTGACCATGACTTGTAGATTAATTATTTTGTTGTCATAACTCACTAGTCATTGCGATGAAGGTTTTCAACTTTATTGTAACGTCCCATAAAGTTTATTTTAGTACGTTTTAGGTACCGCCGCCAATGGCCTGACTAGCCTCGTGGTTTAGTTGGTAGTAAGTCTGCCTGCGAATCCGAAGGTCGTGGGTTCGATTGCCACCCAGTGCAAATTTTGTGTGATGCATACAAATATTTGTTCTGTGTCGGGGTGTTTCTATGTAATAAATATGTATTTAAAAGTAATTACCTATTGTATCAGTTATCGGGCTTGGTCATGACCTTCCTAGGGCTGCGTCCTAGTCATGTGCGTAATGCCGCTAACTTAAAACGGTGAAAATATCGTGATAAAACCGAGATGTAACTAGAATCTTTCGAAGTTACGTGTCATCCACAAACCCGCACTGGGCCAGCGTGGTGGATTATGGTCTTGCTCTTTCCCTGCGAGAGAAGGCCCCGAGTCACGGCAGTGTGGGAATTTAGTAGTTAAGTAGAATTTAGTGGGCTGTTTATGAGGTCGTAGGGTGGAATCCCGTCTGCACATCTGGGTATTTTGCCGTGTGCAAGTGTACTAGCTTATATCACTGGCTTTAACAGCGCAGCGTATGAAAACATCGTGGGGAAACCGGTAAGTTCCTAGAAAGTATGTTTCGAGACATGTGTCATCAAACAAGTTCAGGCGCGGACCATATCTTCAAAAAAATATTATATTTGTGAATCTATACTAATATTACAAAGCTAACGAGTTTTTTGTTTGTTTGAGTTTGTTTGAACGCAAGAATTTCGGGAACTACTGGTCCGAATTGAAAGATTATTTCTCTGTTGCATAGTCCATTTATCGAGGAAGGCTATAGGCTATTTACCATTACGCTACTATCAACAGGAGCGGAGCAAGAATGAAACATGTAACAAAAACGGGGTAAATATTACTTTTTGAGAGCGTTCGCTGTGTGACATCATGTGTCTATATTTTAAAGGTTGCGTCATTAGAACCTAAGGTACCTAACCGAATTTGTTCAAAATTTGAATTGGTACGACCAATTTTCGATAGATGGCGTAGCAACGCGCGCACGGTTCAGCTAGTAATTTGATGAAATTATTAAAATCTTGAAATTTGATAAAAACAAAAAAATTACGTGTGTACATATTTTTCCTGACGAACTAATAAAATTAGGATGGTTTATTTATTACACAGTCCGATCCTTTCTTCGTGAAAGAAGGCCCCGAGTCTCAGCCAAGGAAGCATCGCAACACAAAGTGAGCATTTTCTTGTGTAGGACATATCGAGCCTTGCCCTTGGATAGTTCCTTATTTTTCACCTAGTGGTGTTTTGAAATAAAAAAATATATGAAGTATAAATGAGTTGTTGTATAATAAAGTATAAATGAATCATATAATTTAATATTAACACTAATTTGGGAATCGCTTATATCATAGTAACATCCTAACCTATTATACAGTCGGGCGTAAAACAACAGGAAGTATTGTACTCATAAAAATGGGTAATATTTATAATTAAATATTACCTGACAAATATACTAATAGACTATCCCCCTGGGGAAGTACCACAGCTTTGCCAGTTATTCTACTACATCATCAACAGCCCACTAAACGTTCCCACTGCTGGGACTCGGGGCCTTCTCTCGCAAGGAGAGAGTTAAGGCCTTAATCCACCACGCTGGCCCAGTGCGGGTTGGCGGATGACACATGACTTCGAAAGATTCTAGGTACATGTCGGTTTCCTCACGATGTTTTCCTTCACCGTTTTAAGTTAGCGGCATTACGCACATGACTTCGAAAAGACAGTGGTGCGTGTGGGGTTTGAACCCGGGGTCTCCGGATCGGCAGCCGCCGTTCTCCCGACTAGACCACCGTAACTTCACTAGACCACCGTAACTTTATTCTACTACGCCAAACAGTTATGTATAAACATCACTGCGTTCCGGTTTGTAGGGAAATGCTTCCAAGTAATTTACAGAGCATTGAGATAAAACACCTTATAAATCTGGGTGACTAGCGCAGTGCAGTGCTAGGTTATGCCTTGGCTTCTTCATGTTCCAATAGCTACATGACACTGTGCGGTTATGGGCAGACGTGTTGCTTACATGTCTTGTTCATCTCGTCACTTCTTACTATAAAAGTAAAAGTGGCCAAGTACGAGTGGGACTCCCGCACGACGGGTTCCGTACCATTAGCAAATAAACGGCGAAAACCTCTTCGGCTTTATTTGACTTCCGTATTAAACCATCGCAGTTTCCACAAACAGGCTTTCATCCAAAATGTTTCTAAAAATTTGGATTTTACATTACGATTATAACGACGAGGGCGATAGCCCGTTTTAGTGTACTAGTGGCGCCATCTAGTTTGCTTGGAACTGACTAGTCGAGCAAGAAACGATAAAAATCAAGTTTGTTGTATGGGAAACCCGTTCAAAATTTATTGTATTTGTATTTTTAGTATTTGTTGTTATAGCGGCAAAAGAAATACATCATCTGTGAAAATTTCAACTGTCTTGTTATTATATTGCCCTTAAAATACAAATACAAATACAAAATACAAATACAAATATATTTTTACTAATAATACTAACATATTTTTAGGGTTCCGTAAAACGTAAAAACTGAACCCTTATAGATTCGTCATGTCTGTCTGTCTGTCTGTCTGTCTGTCCGTCCGTATGTCACAGCCACTTTTTGCCGAAACTATGAGAACTACACTGTTGAAACTTGGTAAGTAGATGTATTCTGTGAACCGCATTAAGATTTGAACAAAAAAAATTAAAAAAAAAAAAAAATTAGGGTTGCCCCCCATACTGAGAACTGAAACTCAAAAATTTTTTTTTCATCAAACCTACACGTGTGGTGTGTCTATCGATAGGTCTTCCAAAATGATGTTGAGGTTTCTAAAATCATTTTCGTCTACACTGAATAATTTGCGCAAGAGACACTTCCAAAGTGGTAAAATGTGTGTCCCCCCCCCCCCCCCCTCTAACTTCTAAAGTAATCGAATGAAAAATCTAAAAAAAATATATGATGTACATTACCATGTAAACTACCACCGAAAATTAGTTTGAACTCGATCTGATGAGTAGTTTTTTTTTAGTACGTCATAAATACACACACTATTATTGAAACTTCGACCAAAGTTACAACGAACTACAAGAACTATGTGTACTATGTATAGTATGTTACTTGCTGCAACGGAACCCTTCATGGGCGAGTCCAACTCGCACTTGGCCACTTTATTATTATTAGTTCATTTCGAAGTTTTCACTTCTATCGGCAATCTCAATGTGCCATTAACTAACTGAAATGACTGCATTTTTAGGGTTCCGTAAAACGTAAAAACGGAACCCTTATAGATTCATCATGTCTGTCTGTCTGTCTGTCCGTCCGTATGTCACAGCCACTTTTTGCCGAAACTATGAGAACTACACTGTTGAAACTTGGTAAGTAGATGTATTCTGTGAACCGCAATTCGATTTATACAAAAGTTTTTAAAAAAAACAAAAATTAGGGGTGCCCCCCATACTGAGAACTGAAGGTCAAAAATTTTTTTTTCATCAAACCTACACATGTTGGGTGTCTATCGATAGGTCTTAAAAAATGATGTTGAGGTTTCTAATATAATTTTTGTCTACACTGAATAACTTGCGCGAGAGACGCTTCCAAAGTGGTAAAATGTGTCCCCCCCCCCTCTAACTTCTAAAGTAAGAGAATGAAAAATCTAAAAAAAATATATGATGTACATTCCCATGAAAACTATCAATGAAAATTAGTTTGAACTCGATCTGATGAGTAGTTTTTTTTTAGTACGTCATAAATACACTATTATTAAAACTTTGATCAAAGTTACAATTAACTACAAGAACTATGTGTACTATGTATATTATGTTACTTGCTGGAACGGAACCCTTCATGGGCGAGTCCAACTCGCACTTGGCTACTTTATTTGTAGTATAGTAAAGAGCGTCGCGTGAACCTTTTTGCCTTCTGGGATAGCCTGGAATGGTTGGAGTAGAAGGGAAGAAAAAGCCACGTGCAATGGCCCATTTGAGAGGCTAAGTGCGGAATAACCCCTGTCAAACTTAACTAATTTATAGAGCATCGAGACAAGCAAGTCAAGTGCCTGACAGTAAGCGACATGCGTGCCCATAACACCACAGTGACACACATATTGGAACATGAGAAGTACAAATAATTACATTAGCGATGCAATGTGCTCTTCACCCAGAGATGAACATGTTCTATCTCTATGCCCTGTAATTTTACTAGAAACATTGCCCTTCAAACCGGAACACAGTGGTGTTGTCAAATTACTGCTTAGCGGTAGAATAACTGGCAAAGGTGTGGTACTTGCCCAGGCGAACTCTGCTAATCCTACCACTAAATACATACTTATTACTTAGGTAAGTTTACACGGTTTATTATTGTCGTTTTTTTAAGTTACGGCTGTTCTAGTAAGTCCTCAGATACCATTCAATGGTTTCACACACAATGTAGATAGCTTTATGCACTTTTAACAGTAATATTCTCACTTTCAATTCTTCACATGGCCAATAAGCTTGATCCAGGGTGGCTCTGTACCTTGGCTATCTCGTCTTTAAACTTGGCTATGGTTTCTTTTGCTAGGTGCAATTTTTCTTTGAGCTCTGATATCTCGCTTCGTACTTTCGTCTGCGCCATTATTATTTTTTCTAACGTTTTCTCTTTCTTGTCTTCAACTGTAAAACAGATAAGATGTCAAATTTCATTGAATAATTTTACTGAACAAAGAATAAGTTAAAAATAATTACTTTTCTTAGGTTTTTTTTTTTAAATATTTTTTAATATTGGTGGACAATTCACACACAACACCATCTGACCCCAAACTAAGCAAAGCTTGTGTGATGGCGGCCAAATAGCTGATATAATACTTATATAGTTTTAAATACATACTTATTATATATAGACACACCCAGACACAGTGCAAACATTTGAATTCATCACACAAATATTTGTACTGGGTGGGAATCGAACCCACAACCCTCGGCTTCGCAGGCAGAGCTACTACCAACTAAGCCACGAGGCCAGTCAGGTTACAATTATGGTTACAATTTACATAAGTCATAGGTTTCTTAAAATACATACACATAGACATATACATAGATAGATGCCCATTAGCCCATAGATAAAAATTCCAAGTCGGTACATTTAATAGTATATTTTTTAAAAGGGCGGATACTTTAATAAAGTGCCTTTATTAACAAAACTACAACACAATGAGAACTACACTGCGCTACATACCCAACTACTTCCACTAAGCACATACATTTCTATATCTATCTGTACTTATATTATAAAGCTGAAGAGATTGTTGTTTTAACGCTCTTATCGCAATAATTACTAGGACAAGTTCAAAATGGTTCAAAATATCTATATTAAAGTGTTTCTGAATGAGGATAGTTCCAGATGGTATCAAATAAGATTATGGTTTTGTATTTTTACCATATTTTGTACATTTATATTAAACTACCAGCGCCCCGCGGTTTTACCCGCGTAGTCCCCGTTCCAGTTTTTATTCCAGGATAAAAGTAGCATATATGATATATGTTCTTCTAGACTGTAACCTATCTACGTTCCAAATTGCAGCCCGAGCCATTCATACGTTACTGTATGATTGAACAACAAACATTGACTTTTATAACATTAGTAGGATAATAGGAAAGAAGATTATGGGTCTCACAATCAGTATCATGCTTCCAGGCTCCATTCGTTATATGCTTAACATTATTCAGTAGATGCTGCATCAGTTGTGTTGGCTCTTGGAAGACAATTTCCTCATACGATTCGCTGACCAACGTGCGGCCTACTGTGGGCGGAGCACCCTCGGTCACCGGAGACTGGAAAAGCTTCAATATGTGGTACAGGGTCACCTGAAACATGAGTGATAGTTTAGTTAAATTTTTTTTTTCTGCACAGGCATTTCACGGGCAATTGTACATGGCTTATTTTCCTTTCTCTACTTCAATCAGTCCAGGCCACCCCAGAAGGCAAGCAGCCTATTCAGATTGGTACAGGCATCCGGGACACATGCTGGTCCAAGGTGACAAGAATTGGGGTCTACTCGAGATTTCTCTCTCTGTCGCACGATGGACCCGTCACCCGCACGGTGAATCCATGGAATACTAAGAAGTTCGTCTCGTCTCTTAGGCACTAGCACCCTGAAGTTTTACACACACAGCTCACATTCCCGTTATTTTCTCTAAACAAAAAGTACCAATGTACCAATCAAGACTATAATCTAACCAATGTATTACATGTACCACTATGCTTGAGCAACAAACATCCAACATTTTACTTTTTTTAAATGCAGTATAAACTCTATTATAACGACACTCAAGGCACTGTGCATATTTTGACATTATAGAGAGTTGAATGGAATGTGAGGTTAAATAGAAAGAAGAAAAATCTGTATTAGAAAAACAAATAGACAAAAAAACAATGCATTTGCAAAGAGTTTATTTTGTTTGATGTTTTTTGTTGCACCAGTAATTTTGTTGAATTTTTTACTTATTTTATTTGTATCTTAAAGTCTACACATGCAAGCATTGCAAGCAACCCAAATTTGTAAACAAAAGAATGGATTTCTTAGAAATGTATGAAGCAGACAGTTAAGTTTATTGGCTAGGATTTAAAAGTCACCAAAGAATGTGCACAGCAGTGCAATTTTTACAAATTTTGCCAACTTAAAAAGATACTTTTTAGCGTTTTATTTTCGACATTTTCGTCGTTAATGGGTGTGGGGGTATAATGCTTGATAGAATGAATCATTGTACCAAAGCCTAGTAATTTTGACACTTTAAGGAGATTGTTTGTACCAAAGCCTAGTAATTTTGACGCTTTAGGGAGATTGTCGTTACATCAAGTGACGTTACATGGTGTTTACACTATATTACTACGATAATTTGGAGATTAGGCCTCTCATATGTATACACATTCTGAAATTTGAATAGGTATGCATTTGGTTGACTTTGTTTATCTCAAATGTAGCATTTTGATTCGACTTTCTTTGTGCATATAACCAAGCCATAGAATATGCTAATGTTTGTAGGCTTTTTTCCTTAATGCTGGTCGCCTGGAAGAGATTGCTCTCAGCAATAAGGCCGCCATTTGTGGTGCTAGTTCAACTTCAACTTTTATCTTTGGCTTCTGTATGCAGCTTGACTGCCACTTCGCCAGCGTCTATGTATGGTTGCTGGTACACTCTTCCCAAGTTTGATCGGTATAGGCGCAGCGTTATATTGACATGGGCCGTTGGTCGGTGGACTTCACGTAGTTTTACTGGTTGTTAGTCTACTACTACTACTGAAAGGGACAAACACAAATATGACGTCACAACACAGATAGACATAGAGATAAATAAATTAATAAGGTATTTACACAAAATATATAGAATATAATAATATATTATGAATATATCTAATCATAACTTAATATTATTAACTTTGATAAATTTACTAAGTACATAAATAAAGGGAGTGTATACTAGGGGGAGGAGGTTGGAAAAGGATACAGGACGAGGGAGGTCATCTGGGATCAAGTCGTATAAGGAGCCACGATTTTTGATGCACTCAAAAAAGATATGATCTGTAGTACCATCAGCTAGTCCGCATTCGCAAAGGGAATGGTCTTGTATTCTTATTTTAGCCAGGAACACTGGGGTACAAACAAAACCCAACCTTAGGCGGCAGAGAGTTGAAGTAACACACTTATCAATTTTTTTAAATTTGAAAAACCAGGGTCTAGTTGGGATGGCAGGTTGGATTTGACCATAGAATTTACCTTTAGTGGTTTTGGACTTCTGCCACTCAGCATTCCACGAATCAAGGAGTTGGGGTTGGCATACAGCGGAAAGGTCATGGGCAAATACGTGGTGCTAGTTAATAAGTGTCTCTGTAATACTTTAGGTTTTTTGTGTCACTTTGTGTCAGTAAAGAGTTTCTATCTATCTATCTAACCAAGTGAGTCTTTTCCAATAGATACAATCTGAGTGTCTCATATCAAAAATGTATAAATAAAACTCAGATACAATACAATGCATACATACAACAGAACTGATATAAAATATTCAATACTAAACTTACAGGTCTTTCATTTGGGTCATGGAAGTAGATCTTGATAACTATCTCAAACTCTCCCCATCCAGTCTCCGTGAGCTCATACGGCGCTTTAGTCACTATCCTATTCGGGTTCGTATAGCTCTCATGTAGTTTAAAATGAACCTTCTTGATATATACTCCCATGTCTTCGTTAGCGTAGGGCTTCACGTAAACAGTCCACTGATGTGTGTGACCATCTTCTTCGCGTTTCTTACCAAAGTAACGAGCGATATTACCGTAAATTATGGGCTTTACTATAACAAGGCCCTGAAATTGTATAATTTAAAGAACAGTATAGGGGAATGATATTCGCCAACGAAAGAGGGTTCGGGTTTTGTTGCTTACTTTTACTCTGCCTCCTGAATCAGGACCAAAATCTGTCGGTAAACTCATTTCTAAATCTATTTTAGCAGTCAGCTTGGCTGGCTTTAATTCAAACTTATTCTTATTCTGATTAATTAATCTGTGATGGTGTGTTGGTGTGATGCTTATTGCAATTTGCAATCAAATTGCAATTATGTTTAGGTATTAAAAAAGTAAACATAAATAAACACAGACACAGATCTAACCTCAAACTTTTTTTTTTCTTGGGCATGAGGTATCTCTCTACCTAGTTTGTGGGCATGAGCAGTTGTGCAGTAGTAGTCGTGGTCGTTACGCGACGTCAATAGTTACAATAGCAGCATTTTTCTACTATAGCCAAAAACCGCTATCGGAGCGCGCAAAAACCAGTGATTCTTACAAACCAGCTACAGACGAGTAACTCGATCTCGCATCGTAGTAACGTGATGCTGCATACAAGCAGTTATCGTAGCTATGACTAGTAACTATTACTTCAGCTACAGCAACGAAATTGTGCGACTCGACGATATTTGTACCTGAATCACTGATACAGCTATAAGTGGACGCCAAGGGATCGCAGCGTTTTTTGCTACGAGAAACGTACGAGGTGTGAGTAGGATAGCATGATCGTAATTTACACTAAGCAAGAGCGGGATGGGATGATCTTTTCAAAGTAATTTGTTGGAATAGGTATCGAAATATTGCCACTTGAGTATAGGTGCTAAAATAGAAACAGTTTTTGAAAATATTTTTGGGTGAGGACCAAAGTTCAAGGGCACTCGTGGATACTGGGTAGAGTTAAATTGTTGTGGTAGGACTCTTGACTAAGTCCGCCTGGGGAAGTACCACACCTTTGCCAGTTATTCTACCGCCAAGCAGTAATGTGCAAACATTACTGTGTTCCGGTTTGAAGGGTAATGTTTCCAGAGAAATCACTGGGCTTAGAGATATAACATCTTAGATCTCTGGGTGACGAGCGCAGTGCAGTGCTAGGTAATTAATTGGACTCTTCATGTTCCAATAGCTGCGTGTCACTGTGCTGTTATGTGGCAGGCATGTTGCTTACCATCAGACACATGTCCTGCTCGTCTCGTTACTCTTTAAGTAAAAAAAAAATCTTTCTTTAATTCGAATTTTAGTTGAAAATAAAAATAAACTATAATCCTAACTAGAAACTGTATTTAGTTCTGTATTTAAGGGTAAATTTATATTTTGCATTATTTTAGGTATATTGTCTTTTTATCAATTGTTCAAAATGTCTCGCTTAAACGCAAGTATTTTAATGTAAATAAATCTTATATTTCAATTAATATTTTAAAATTCACTGGAAATAAAAACCACGTGGAGATAATAGCAATACCGGTTTCTGTATTGCTCAAAACAATGTGTGATCTTTCGAAAACGTTTATGGAGAATAACTAAAAACCGACCTAAAAACTATTTATTAGAATAAATAGTCTCAGAAACCGCTATTACCAGCAATAGCAGTCAATAGTTTCGTGATTGCCAGAACGCGTAACGACCCATAGCTATGCAGTAGTTGAGCACAGACCACAGACTAAGGCCGGCTCCACACGTTGGCTAATAAACTAGTTATGTCCCGTCAGGGCCAATGTCACACCCTCGTCACTGGCTAAACGGCGCGAGCTATTTACCTACTCTTTCGAGTCGTCCCGGGTGTTCTAAAATCACAGACCGCCGGCCGTTTGCCCGAGTTGACGTGCGAACGAACGCCGAGTGCGCGCATAAATAATGTCGCGGCGTTATTGTATTGTGAATGGCTGCAATAGCAAGACACTAGAATGTAGTAGTAATTTATTTATCTTATCTTCTATATATATAAAAGCGAAAGGTCACTCATCAAGGAATCTCAGGAACTACAAATGCTAGAAATCTGAAATTTTGCATGGAAGACCCTTTTAGCACGTAGGCGCTCGCTAAGACAGGATTTTGCGAAATTCAACCTCTAAGAGGGTGAAACAATGGATGAACGGTTGTACGAAAATTCGTGATATTCAAAGTTATCAAATTTTGTATTTAGACACTTGACACGAAGCAGTTAAATGTTTTTTCCATCAATTTTGTACTTTCAAACTGTATGGGGTGAAATTGGGGTTGAAATGGGGGATGAATGTCAATAGGGAAGTTCCCAACCGTTGAAGATAAAACCATGAAACTCCGTGCATAGACACTTGACACGAAGCAAATGAATGTTTGTTCTAGCAATTTTGTAATTTCGAACTGTAGGGGGTAAAATGAGGGTTGAAATGGGGATGAAGGTCAACATGAAAGATCCCAACCGTTGAAGATAAAACCTCTGAATATAGGCACTTGGCAAGAAGCCAATAAATGTTTCTTCTAGCAATTTTGTAATTTCGAACTGTATGGGGATGAAATTGGAGTTGAAAGGGGGGACGAATGTCTCCTACGCTTTCACACCTAAACAACTGAATCAATTTTGATGAAATTGTTTTATTATACGCTGTTTTAGTAATCGTTAATGTGTGTAAAAATAGGTAGGTACTGCCTGAGTGATCTTAGTATTTATTTCGCGTGGACGAAGTTGCGAGTAACAGCTAGTTTCTTATATTTTTATCTTAGTAAGTGTTTTTATTGTTAATATTTATTTTTGAACAAAATTTTGGTAGGTTTCAATCTACCTACCTAACCCTTTACGGCGCATGATCATAAAATATATTTATTGTACAGGTACATATTAAATATTTCTTATTCGAAAAAAACTATATGTTGCATAAGTACAACATTGGTTCATAAATATATAAAAAAAAGAAAACATTATGACTTCCAATCGCAAAGAATATAGAAACAGTAGTGTGTAAAATGTATATTGTATGATATTTATTTAGAATAGATACAGTAGAGATTATGCATACAAATTATTTTGTCTGAAATACCTTTTTATCCCATCTTTATTATGTCTCATTAAATTTAAATGAATTTTTGAAGACATACTTTTTTGAATATTCATGTACATACTGAATGATACTAATTTGTTCATTGATTCGACGGTATGAAAACAACTTATAACTACCTACATTGTAAAACTAAAATATACTTCAGTATTGATTGACTATAAAACGTACCTACCTAAAAAAGCTATAGAATTTTTATCCGGATTCAAAGAAGGAGGCGGTTCTGGGCTTAATTTTTATTGAATGTAAGTATGTTTCGCGATAGCTCAGTTAATTGTGAATAAATTTTTAACCCCCAACCAAAAAAAGGGTGTTATAAGTTTGATGTCGATATCTGTCGACCTGTCTGTCTGTGTGTGTGTCTGTCTGTAGCCCCGTAGAGCTCAAACAGATGGACCGATTTCGATGTGTTTTTTTTAAAAACGTTTATTTTTGTGCGGTGGTTCTTAGCTATGTTTGGTTAATATAGATTCAAAATGGCCCCCCTTTACAAAATGGCGGACAAAATATTTCTACACAACCTACCGCTATATGGGTATCAAATGAAAGGACTTTTCTAGCGGAATACTATACCCTATGACAAATTTCAAATCCAAGATGGCTGCCACTACAAAATGGCAGATTATATGTTATTCACTACTCCTTCAATATAGGTATCAAATGAAAAAAATCTAATCCAAGGTAGTCGGGGATAATTCTTTTTTTTTTAACTTTGATCTTGTTCTGTATATGTCTAATACTTCAAGAGTTATTGGACGCTATAGAAAAACCAGTTCATTGAATGGGCCATACATCGGAAACGGTGAGTTTTACCAAAAAACTTTATTTTCTATAATAATTTTTTCAACACTTTTTTCATTGAACTATACAATAAACGAAATTACAATCTGCAGTTTTTTTTCATATTATCATGTTTCGTGCAACCCCAGCACGTTTGGTCAGTGACGTAAGCAGACGACAAGTCGCACGGTGCGCACGGGAATTACAACTCTGCGTGCGTGTGCAAAGGTGTATTTTTGCTTGCAAGTAACAGTAGGTAAGTAGTATACGACAGTTTAGGTGATTATCGTGTAGGTATTTGCACTTTTGTATGGCAGTGATGCATCTGTTACGAAGTAACTATTTTCTGATCTGTGCCAATGTGAAGATGTCCGATACAGAAATCGAAACTGCTCTAAGCGCTTTTATAGCACTGAGTGCACATTTATATTTGTTACTGAGAAAAAATAAAAAGCAACGTCAAAGAAGATGGTGGACGACGACACATCATAAAACACGGAATCAGTGAGTAAAGATCTAGTTACACACTCCATTTTAAATATTCTAATAACATTAACAACAAACTGAGAGAACTAAGCAAAGCGGCAACGTGTGGACAGATTGCAAGCGTTGGCGCAGATTCCTTTGAAGAAACCGACACGAGCCGGCCAACTACCAACGCTCGCCCTAACGTTGGGACCAATGCCATTTTCTAGATCCACACGTTGGACGAGTAGCAATGGGGCCTATATTGGGGCCAACGTGTGGAGCCGGCGTAAGGAGTTAATACTAAAGGCCCTATTAGACTACGTGTTAGTTTAGTTTAGTTTAGTTTGACGGGGCTGTTTCCGCACTTAGCCTCTCAAAGTGGGCCATTGTGCGTGGCTCATACTTCCCTATCACTCCAACCATCCCAGGCTATCCCAGAAGGCAAGCAACCTATTCAGGTTGTTGAAGGCCTCCGGGACTGCTGCTGGGGAGTGGAGGAATTCTGCCCGTTGATCCGCCACGCTCCTGCATTCCACAATCACATGCTGTGGCGTTTCTTCTTCCTCCATGCATCCTCTGCACAGAGGGCTATCTGTTACACCTAAATTGAATAAGTGTTTGTTAAGGGGACAGTGGCCAGTCATAGTACCTATGACTTTACGGATCTTATCCCTGCTCAGTCTGATAAGGTTGCGGGCAAGTTTTTTTGTTGCTACCGGAACAGCAATTTTTGTTTGCCTGCAACCTTCAATGTTTCTCCATTCCATTGAATGTGCTTTTTCGGTATTTTCCTGCAGCCATGATTTTATTTGGGCCTGAGGTATAGGCATTAAAGGTTCCGGACCGTATGTTATTGCCTTTGCTCCTCTCTTGGCCAGTTCATCTGCTGCATCATTACCTAGTGAGTCGCTGTGTCCTTTAATCCATTGCAGGGTTACTCTGTTCGTTCCTGTTATGGATTGGAGTGCATTGTGACATTCCAGTATAAGGACAGAGGTTATAGTGTTGTTTTTTAGGGCTTGAAGCACTGACGCGCTGTCGGAGACAATTTTGATGTTTAAGTCCCCGACATCTCTGGCTGCGATCGCCTGTGCCGCCCTGGTGATACCGATACATTCGGCTTGAAAGATTGTGTTTAACTTACTTAGTGATGTTGATATTTTTATGTTTAAATCATTTGAGAAGACACCGGCTCCTGTACCTTGTGAGGTTTTGGAGCCGTCTGTGTATATCCTTACTTCTCTGCTACCAGAGCTATCTTTTAATTCTGCATTAAGTTGGATATTGTATCTTCGATCAAAGACGTGTTGGCATATTGTTCTATCCATGGGTGCCTCAAGAAGTGGTATTTCTTTCAGCACCCGTTTCAGAACTTTTGTGTGTTCTGTTTCTGTACCCTGTTTCCACAGTCCATGAGCTCTTAGTCGCAGGGCGGCTGCAGTGGCCTCCTCTTGTATGACTAAGTGTAGAGGTCTCAAATTTAAGAGATACTCCAAAGCGGCTGATGGTGTGGTTTTCATGCATCCAGTGGCTGCTAGGCTTGCCAGGCGTTGCAGACTTTGGAGTTTGGCTTTTATTGTGGTCAGTTGTGTTCTGGGCCACCACACAACTGATCCGTAGGTCAGAGAGGGTCTAATCACTGAAGTGTACAACCACAGTGTAATTTTTGGATTGAGACCCCATTTTCTCCCAATGAGTCTCCGGCATTGCCAAAAAGTTAGACAGGCCCTCTTAATTTTTGTATCTATATGACTCGCCCAGTTCAGTTTATTATCAAGGATGATGCCCAGATACTTCACTTGCGATGATAGGGTGAGTTTGGTATTAAATAATTTTGGGAGTTGTAGTTCTGGTAACTTTCTTTTGTTGGTGAAAAGAATGAGCTCTGTTTTTTTCGGATTTACTGACAATTGATGTTCGCCACACCATTTCTCTACAATCTGAAGAGCCGAGCGCATGGACTTACAAAGCACATTTTCAGCGCTTCCGCTAATCAGTATAGTGAGGTCATCCGCATAACCAATAGTAGTGTACCCTCTGTTATTTAGCGTCTTTAGGAGGCTGTCTACTACTGTGTTCCATAATAGTGGTGATAGGACGCCACCCTGGGGGCATCCTTTTACTACCTTTGCCCTTATGGTAGTGTTCATCACTATCTGGACTGCTCTTTTACTGACCAACTCGGTGATCCAGTTCCTCATCACTGGTTCGACCTTGAGTTTGCATAGAGCATGGTTTATGCTGTTGTGCATTGTTTTATCAAATGCCCCCTCTATGTCTATAAAGGCTGCAAGTGTTGAAAGTTTGTTTGTAAGAGCCGATTCTATCTTGTGCACAACCATATGCAATGCTGACTCTGTTGATCTACCCTTTCTGTATGCGTGCTGCTGAGGATGCAGTTGTTTATGTTTTAGTGCCCCATCTCTTAAGTGTCGGTCCACTAATCTTTCTAACGTTTTTAGAAGGAAAGACGTTAGGCTAATAGGTCTAAACGATTTGGCGTGCGTGTAGTCCTCCTTACCGGGTTTTGGTAGGAAAATTACTTTCGCCTCCCTCCATGTTTTCGGGATATATTTAAAGGCTATACAGGCCCTATAAATTGGTAAAAGGTGCTCTGTTACCTGGTTTGGTTGCCATTGTAGTAACGCTGGGAATATACCATCCAGCCCTGCGGATTTGAAAGGTTTGAAGCTTTTAAGTGCCCATTTTATTCTATCCGCGGTTACTACCTTATTTGCTACTTCCCATTCTTGGGTTGTTGGTGTGCAGTGGTTTTCTTCTGGCCACTCTGGTTCTCCTGTGATCTGGCATCCAGGAAAGTGAGTCTCCAGAAGTACTGCACTTGTTTCGTTGTCTGTGTTTGTGTAAGTGCCGTCTTCCTTTTTTAGGGAGCCCGGGAGGTTGAGCTCGCCTTTGGCTAGAACTTTCTTTATTCTTCCGGCTTGGTTTGTTGAATTTATGCTATTACAGAAGTTGTGCCAGGATTCCGTTCTGCGGAACCTGATTCGCCTCTTGTAATGCTTTTGTGCAGCTTTGTAGTTGTCCCAGTCCACCATGGATCTGGTGTTTTTTGCCCTGTTATAGAGCGTCCTTAGTTTATGGCGTAGTCTCTCGAGTTCTGGCCCCCACCAAGAACCCTTACCTACGTTGTTTGATTTTACCACCGGACATGCCAGTTTGTAACTATCCAATAGTGTTTTTGTTAGCAATTGTACGTTCGTTTCTATGTTGTTTGTACAAAGTGTTGTGTCAGTTAGGTGTGTGTTTCCTAATGTTTTGTTTAATAATGCTGTATACCTTGTTATATCGTAGACTACGTGTTATTCAGCATGTTACGTACCAGTACCTACACATGTCCGCACAACGTGAGCTGCATTCCATCACGAGGTTCAAGTCAGCAAATTCAACAGAACTCGGCGGTAGCAACAACCTGCCTCGTGTGAACTACAATTCGCTGACGCTTCTTATTAAATTGTGACCCAGATAACCCTTCATCAAAGCTGGTTTCAAAAAAGAAGTCAGTGTTACTCGATCGTCGAAGGCATTTGCACCTAAGTTAGATAGGCTTAGTATCCTATGATGTGAGTGTCGTTCTAACATTGAACGCATTCGCGTCTAGGTTAAGTAGGTTTAAGATATTTTAATGTGAAATTAAGTATAGTAAAGTTCGTTCTAAGCAATTCTAGTTTCCTTTCCGAACCCTCCGTCTGCAGCTTTCGTAATTAGCACTCGTTATTCAGACTGTGTTTATTTATTTTTTAAGCGCCTATTAGACTACGCGTTATTTAGGCTGTGTTTATTTATTTTTTAAATGAAAACTTCTTTTGGCGCGCCTAGACAGATTTTTCGTGGACTGTGAATTGAATTCTAGCGTCACGCTCGGGTATGATAAGAAATCTTCGAGTAAACTCGGGACCATAGCCATTGGCCATCTAAAAATGATAGATAGATAAACTCTTTATTGTACTAAATAAAACAAAACAAAAAAAAATTTAGGAACAACAACCTAAAATGAAAATTTAGTTAGAAATGCGCAGCCAATGGGAAATGCTGACGCATTTCTAGATGGTCATGCCATGATGCCCAGGCCACACCCTCCGGTTACACCCGTGTAGTTTCCAAAGGAAGTTATCAAACTCTGAGTTATAAGTTTTAACTTCTTTCGGCAGTTCCTATGGTAGTGATCTAGTGATTACTTACTCTGTGCCTACTTACTTACTATGACTGCCTTTTTATTTTTGAAGTGAAAACTTCTTTAGGTTAGGCTTCTTCTTAACAGATATTTCGTGGGCTGTGAATTGGATTCTAGCATCACGCTCGGGTATGATAAGAAACCTTCGGGTAAACTCGGGACCATGGCTATTGGCCATCTAGAAATGCATCAGCCAATAGGAAATGCTCACGCATTTCTAGATGCCCATGCCATGATGCCCTGACTACACCCTCCGGTTACACACGTGTAGTCCAAAGTTCCAAAGTAAGCTATCAAATTCTTATAAGTTTTCACTTCTATCGGCAGTTCCTATGACTGCCAGTTTTTGAAGTGAAAACTTCTTTTGGCGCGGCACAGACAAATTTTTCGTGGGCTGTGAATTGAATTCTAGCGTCACGCTCGGAAATGATAAAAATCTTCGGGTAAACTCGGGACAATTGCCATTGGCCATCTAGAAATAGGGTGAGCCAATGGGAAATGCTGGCGCATTTTTCGATGGCCGTGCCATGACGGCGAGGCCACGCCCTCCGGCTACACCCGTGTAGTTTCCAAAGTAAGCTATCAAATTCTGAGTTATAAGTTTTCACTTCTATCGGCAGTTCCTATGACTGGCATCCTTTTTTATTTATTTATTTAACATTGTGTTTCTAAAAACTAGGTTTTTAGGTGACAATAATGCATTTACCATGTATAAAGGGCGTTGCAATTTTGCGATGTGCATGTTCGACACAAACTTTGGCAATCAAAACACACACACGCATACATAATAATACTGACATATTAATAATAACTAAAACAAAGTTAACAACAATAGGTGCTTTTATGATCTAAATAAAAATGGCATTCCTATATTCTAAATATATTTTAAACATACAATTATTTATAAGATTTTTTCCACAACTCACGTGAGTACTTACATAAGTATTAAAAACAATGAGATCAAATTTTGTTATTATAAAAATCTTTTGTACTGTAATAACACTTATTTACTAAAAACGAACGTAATTTTTTTTTAATGTATTGATGTTTGATTCTTTTTTTATGATTTCAGGGATATGGTTGTAAACATTGATTGAAGAGTAAAAAAGTTCCAGTCTATTTCAGCTAATGACTCTTTGAATAAGTTCATGTTTTCGTTATTTAAGCAAATTTTTGTAATGGTAGTTATACTTTCCTGGGTTTGTTTTTGAGTACAATTATGTATATTTCTAGAAATAGCGCTTTATGGTCTGAAATACCATAGTCATTAACGGACATTTTGCACTGTTTACTGGAATAATTCATAAATATAAAAATAAACACATAAATATAGGTCAATACATGTAGCTGTCTTGGAAGTTTTTCTAGTTATATTTGAGATTTTTTAAGTAAGTTGTATTCCAACAGCGCGTTAATTACACATCTTTTCTCCAGGGTAGCGATTCTGAAACCATTCGGTTGCATCCGACACGGAATCTCAACTCTCGGTCTTTGTCATGCTAAACAGATAAGACAAAGACCGAGAGATGAGATTCCGTGTCGGATGCAACCGAATGGTTTCAGAATCGCTACCTAGAACTCAAAAATATATCTTTCATAGTTAAGGCAGCGTTCGTAAGAAACGCTTTCATTCGACCGTTTTTTCTCCGATTCACTTTGCAAAACGGACTACTACGTAAAAGCCTTTTTATCTTTCGATTTTTTATATAGCCTATGACACTCAGCAATAATGTGGCTTTCTATTGGTGAAAGAATTTTTAAAATCGGTTCAGTAGCTCCCGAGATTACCCCTTACAATTTAACAAACACACAAACTCTACTTCTTTATAATATTAGTATAGATATAGACTGTGTTAAAATTAATACGCTATATATCTTTATACGAACTACCTTTTTAGTAGTGGTAGGGCTCTTAGCAGAGTCCACCTGGGGAAGTACCACACCTTTGCCAAATATTCTACCGCCAAGCAGTAATGTGCAAACATTACTGTGTTCCGGTTTGAAGGGCAATGATTCCAGAGAAATTACAGGGCTTAGAGACATAATATCTTAGATCTCTGGGTGACGAGCGCAGTGCAGTGCTAGGTAATGATTTGGACTATCATGTTCCAATAGCTGCGTGTTACTGTGCTGTTATGTGGCAGGCATGTTGCTTACCATCAGGCACATGACCTGCTCGTCTCGTCACTCTGTGCTATAAAAAAAAATACCTACATAGAGATATTAGCAATTATGGTATGCATTCATAAAGCAACCCTACATTAAAGAAGTTCAGTTCGATCAACTCTTTTGTTGTGCGACCAACTTGTTTTACTTTTTACACTAAAAAAATGAATTTATGGCGATTGTTCATTTCGTAAGATTCCATTCAAAAGATCGTATATTTTGCGTACGATTTCGACTTTGTAATCGTCCATCGCACATGAGCCAAAAAGATCTTATAAATACAATTTAAATCGTATTAAATCCTATCGGTTGGCAACACAGTTCGTAACGGTAATGTTTGTCAATGATACACTGACACTGACATTGGGTAATATCTCGAAAATGACGGCAGCTTCAAGATGGCGTTAAAAATGGCTACGGCAACACTAGCGCCATAATGTTGGAATCGGAAACTACTGTCACCCACCCCCCTGTGCTAGCTGTCTTTAAATCGCACACCTACTTATAGACTCACGCAACTCGAAATAATCGAAAAATGACTTATTACCGTTATCAGATTCTGCGTTCAAAACTACATAATCTCCACTGACACCTGTAGAAATAGCTATTTAAATAAAATGGAGATGGCGCTATAACTTAGTATTATTGACCGACTTGGTTCATACCCTCACCAACAACACGCGACATGTTAGCCAAAGGGATAGGTACTGTTAGTGTCCTTAAATACCGGATTATTTTGAGTTAGGCGTGTATTCGTGACTAAGTATGTTTGAACAGGTAAATTATTTTTAGTTCGGCTGATCTTCGTGGTCGAAATTGTAATGAACTAAGGCCAATTTCTTTGCTATTTTGACTTAGCGGAGTGTTCGTTTACAAATGTAAGTATATTTTTTTTTCTAACTCAAAATGGTTTATTATTGCTTAAAATATTTGAATTAGTCGAGTATTGCTGATTAAATAAAATTCGCCCTTATTGTTGTAACAATAGCTGCTACGGTTTGTTTGAATACAGAAACATTTTGTATTGTAGTTGTAGGTATTTGTCCCAGTGATTCATAAAATATTAATAAGAAGTGTCAAATTCGAGTTATGGGTATTTTTTTGAGTTAGTGTAGTCTTCGTGGCTAATCAATTTATAGATTTATTTTTCAGCTGATGAAGGGTCGTGATCTGTTTTTGCTGTAAATAGTTATGGCAGCTCATTGAAACAATTTTGAATGCAATAATGTAGTATATGTGTGTCTCCAGAGTGAATACCACAGCCTTCAACGGTTACCAAACTAATAAAAAAATTATTAAATAAATATGGGTGTGCTTAAGACCCACACGGCAGAGGTGAAAACTAAAATAAGAAATAACTAGATGATTTTGTTCATTAAATACGATTGTTAAACGATTGTTACTTAATATAATAATATGAATTGAATATACCTAGTTAATACAGCTACACGACAGTGACAGTTGCGGCTGAAAGAGTAGACATAGCCAAGAATTAATAAAAAAACAAAAGACATTTGGTGTGCCAAAAGAAGTTTTCACTTCAATAAAAATCTGTACTAATATTATAAAGCTGAAGAGGTGTTTTGTTTGAACACTCTAAACTCAGGATCTAATCGATCAATTTCAAAAACTCTTTCAGCATTTTGGATACGTGGGTATGGATGCGTATGCCTATGGCACTCAGGTATTTGAGTGCCATAGGCATATAAGCTACCACACCCTGCGGTCCCGAGGTCACCCGCACGAATCTTTCACTTACAAACGTGACGATGAGTCTCATGCACACTCCACGAAAAATTCTGTGTGTGGTGGTGGTAAAAGAAGTGTTCACTTCAAAAACATAACAAATTAACTAATAGACAACGATAACGAGTTGGAGCGTCACGAGAACTCACTCAATACACCACGTTTAACAAGCCCGCCGATCACGGGAGAAATTTTATCAAATGAACCAGATGCAACTAATATGGAAATGGAGATGCAACAGTTACACATCAACACCTTTAACAAACATTAAAGTAATTGAAGAAATTGTAGCGAAGCACAATGACCCCTCATTAGGATTATAAAATTTTCAAAGATGTAAGAAAACAGAGACAGAAAAGAGAACCTCTGCCGTTTGGACCACATAATATGTTAAAAAAGCTTAACAAAATACGGGTAAAGTTTACAAAAGTTCAACCAAAAAGAAAGTAGCTGAAAAAGCGATCAAGCCTAATATCAAGTTTATGTAACGAGAAATGCAAATGAAAATGCAAAGATTAACTAGGTAGTTGAAATTTTACGCACAGCTTTTGTCGATCATTTCTGGAATTTAGGTGACCTTCAAATGTAGAGAGAATTTATTGTACGACATACCGAATAAATCAAGCCTAAATATACATAGATACAGTAGTACTCAAAGGTCACACTCGCACTTAATAGGTCTGCATTTTTCTTTGAAGTTGATGGAATTCGTATTAGAGTCTGTAAGACATTCTTTGAAGCTACTCTTAGAATCAGCGATCAATGCACTGAGACTACTCTTTCTAAACGAAAAGAAAGCGGTTTTATAAAAGACAATAACAGGGGCAACCGTGGCAATCATCTCAAAATTGAAAATGAAATTAATAAAAACTTTATCACGTTTATTTATTTATCCCTAGAATAGCATTACCTTCGAGCACAAACTACAAGGGAATTCATCAAAAGCGAAAAATAACTTGCGGATCTATACCGAGAGATCTAAGTAGTAATACAGTAGGTAGTAGTAAGAAAGTACTGATTTAAAATATACTGAGCAATAATACTAGTTGTGTATAAGTTAACAAACCTATTCGTGGGTTTAAAGGATTTTTAGATATTTTCAAAAGTTTTGTTTCTCATTTCGTACATTTTTTTGTGACCTAAAAGAAAGGCAGATATTTGTTTATTATGATAAAATTCATACAGAAAATAACTTAAATATAGTGTAATTATGTATATTAAGCTACTATTTTCGGTAAAATAAGATAAATATATACATTTTGATAGTGCACTAATTTTAAAAAAACCATGAACAAGAATTCAATTCGAGTTGGTAAAAATATTAAACAATGATGTTGTCATGAATACCAACCTAACTCAAAAAACTAAAAAAATAAAGTGTTGATGATTTAAATGGAAAATCATTATCTTATTAAATAAATACGTAAAATCATATACATGAATAAATAAGAAAGTTATTAATAAATTAAATAGAATTTAAGTAAAACGTTTTTTTCGATTCCTGAAAAAAGTGATATTTGGAGTTGAGTTAGTCTTTATCTGGGTGTGCGAAATGTTCGCCACTTTTTAGGGTTCCGTAAAACGTAAAACGGAACCCTTATAGATTCGTCTTGTCTATGTCAAAGCCACTTTTTGCCGAAACTATGAGTAGGTACTACACTGTTGAAACTTGGTAAGTAGATGTATTCTGTGAACCGCATTAAGATTAAATTTTTTTGTACAAATTTTGTAAAAAAAAAATTAGGGTTACCCCCCAGGGTTTACTGAGAACTGAAACTCAAAAAAAATTTTTCTTCATACCTACACGTGTCTATCGACAGGTCTTCAAAAATGATGTTGAGGTTTCTAAAATAATTTTTGTCTACACTGAATGATTTGCGCGAGAGACACTTCCAAAGTGGTAAAATGTGTCCCCCCCCTCTAACTTCTCAAGTAAGAGAATGAAAACTACCATGCAAACTACCAACAAAAATTGGTTTGAACTCGATCTGATGAGTAGTTTTTTTTAGTACGTCATAATTACACTATTACTAAAACTTCGATCAAAGTTACAACGAACTACAAGAACTATGTGTACTATGTACCTATATTATGTTACTTGCTGCATCGGAACCCTTCATGGGCGAGTCCAACTCGCACTTGGCCACTTTATTTTACATTGGGCGGAGCGGGCGGAGATCGTGAAGCTGGACCAGATAATGTTTTGCACTTTCGGTTTTGTCGCGTTCCATTTGGAATGGATTGTCATTCAGCATAACATCCCATTTAATATATTCTTTCCATATTTTTTGAAAGAATAACTTTGCTGGGAGTACCACTGGAACTGCAGGACCACAAGGATTGTATACTGACGCTTTGATTTTTAATACATCTCGTTTCGTCTGTACCGCGCCTAAATTACTGTTCTCGAAATCTTATACCTTTAATCGTTTAATACAATTCATACAATACAATTCTTGTATATATATTTATTTAGAATCAGAATCTCGGAAACCGCTCGAACGATTTTCATGAAATTATGTATGCAGGGGGTTTCGGGGACGATAAGTCGATCTAGCTAGGTTTCATTTTTAAGAAACGTATTTTATACGCGTTTTTAGACAATGAAGAACTGTTACATTATAATGCGACGGTAAATTTCGCCGCCACGCGCGTCAGAATAATAGCTCAGGTGGGAAGTCGGGTGGTCACGAAACGGTAGATCCGGGTTCAATCCAGACAGCTGGTTGATTTTTTTCAAGTCCAAACTTTTTTATATTTTATGTTATATACCTATATTTTTTTTTATATTTAAATTTTTCTGAGAAAATTTATTACTGGGAGCCCTTTATCTGTAGGTATCTAAGAATACTCAGTGTTTAAACCGAGTAAAGCTCGGTCACCCAGGTACTTGGTTTTTAACTAAAGAACGTCACTATCTACATCTCATAACAAACCTAATATCTTCACATATCTACTACGATATGTGAAGATATATATAGATATAGATATAGATAAGCTGTCCAACTGAGTGCAGGTGAAGGTGAGAATTCAAAAGAGCAAGTAGAGTGGGTAGGTACATTTTGGTCATATTTATGTTTCTGTACGCCATTCTTGCCATCCAATCTGATAATGTACGGCATCGGTTCCATACAGTTGCAATACCTCTTCTAACCCATTATTCCGTAAAGCCGTACAAAAATAATTATCGATAATTACCTTACTATCATCGTATACGTCATTTATAAAGGTGGTAGGTCATTTGATCCTGTACGGCGCCTTATTTTTCTACTACTACTACTTACTTGACATTGCTAATTATATATTTAAATATTGTTGTATAATAATGCCGTACAAAAGAAGTGTTCTAAAAAAAGTTACAAAGGAATATAAAACATGCAAGTTTTCATTTATTTGAATAACCATAGATTAATTATTAACTAAAGCAATGTTCAACATAATATTATCATTGATTTAAATATAAATTGGAAAAAATAATGCCGTACATTTTAACCCTTAATCAAACAAAATAATTGTAGGTACCAAGTTGAACCCCCCCCCCCCCCCCCCCCGATCATTTCCATTATTTTTGTACGGCTTTGCGGAATAATGGGTTAGAAGAGGTATTACAACTGTATGATGACCAGATTTTCCCTGAAAATTGCCGAAAAATCAAAAATGTTTCCGACATTGTGGTCCACTATTTTGGTACGGCACTACGCGATTTCTCATCATTTTTCATGGATCTATTGGATGGCAAGAATGCCGTACAGAAACATATGTATACAAATTATTATTTTGTACCCTACTATCATCCTACATAGGTCTCCTGCTGGTTCATCCCGTAAATTTTGTTCACGGGCCTGTAGTCTAATACCAAAAACCTTTCAAACGCAGGATCGTAGTAGATATGTGAAGATATTAGGTTTGTTATGAGATGTAGATAGTAACGTTCTTTAGTTAAAAACCAAGTACCTGGGTGACCGAGCTTTACTCGGTTTAAACACTGAGTATACTTAGATACCTACCTACAGATAAAGGGCTCCCAGTAATAAATTTTCTCAGAAAAATTTAAATGTAATAAAAAAAATATAGGTATATAACATAAAATATAAAAAAAGAATGGACTTGAAAAAAAATCAACCAGCTGTCTGGATTCGAACCCGGATCTACCGTTTCGTGACCACCCGACTTCCCACCTGAGCTATTATACTGACGCGCGTGGCGGCGCGTCCTTTATACCTTTAAACGAGCAATTATTGTATTGTAGGTACTAAAGGTACGCTTACACGAGGGCAATAATTGCTCGGCGACACGAATGGACCGATCTGGAGCAATTAAACGCAATTTCAATAAATTGCGGCAATTATTTCGGCGATTTTGCTTCTAATTGCTCCAGATATTTCATATTGCTCAATGTCGCCGATACGAATTGACGAATATCCAATGGGCTTGGAAATTCCTAGCAATTTTTGTATACATCTCATTCGCACTTGTTTGTTTTGCGGCTTGCCGTCTTGCTTCCGCGGGGAGAGTGAGAGGTCGGGTGGCGCTACAAGCCGCCGCAGCAAGAACAATGTCGTCCATAGCGAGCGAATACTGAAATGCTCGTGTAGGACAGTATCGCCTAGTTGATGAACTTGCGCGATATCGCTCAATATTGTATTGCGCAGTATTGATGCTTGTTGCCGTTGCCGTAAATTGCTTGATGTAGTCGTGACGTCATAGTTGACGAGTATTGACTGCAATTGAGCAATGAATTTTGTATTTTGTAGTGGTAGGACTCTTAGCAGAGTCCGCCTGGGGAAGTACCACACCTTTGCCAAATATTCTACCGCCAAGCAGTAATGTGCAAACAATACTGTGTTCCGGTTTGAAGGGCAATGATTCCAGAGAAATTACAGGGCTTAGAGACATAATATCTTAGATCTCTGGGTGACGAGCGCAGTGCAGTGCTAGGTAATGATTTGGACTATCATGTTCCAATAGCTGCGTGTTACTGTGCTGTTATGTGGCAGGCATGTTGCTTACCATCAGGCACATGACCTGCTCGTCTCGTCACTCTATGCTATAAAAAAAAAAAAAATTTAGTCGCCCGTATAAGCGCACCTTAAGATTTCGAGAACAGAAATTTAGGCGCGGTTCAGACGAAACGAGATGTATTAAAAATCATAGCGTCAGTATACAATCCTTGTGGTCGTGCAGTTCCAGTGGTACTCCCAGCAAAGTTATTCTTTCAAAAATTATGGAAAGAATAGATTAAATGGGATGTTAAGCTGAATGACAATCTAATTGACGAATGGAATCAGATAGCATTAAAATTTTCATGTTTAGAAAATTTGCATGTTGACCTGTATTACGCTAAAAATCTAGACAGCGAGAATCAGTAATGATATTCAATACGAGTTACATTGTTCCACTGATTCTTCGATGGACGCGTATGCAGCGGTTATTTATCTGCGCAGTTCTTTGGACGCTAATAATATTGTCAATTTTGTTATTGGCAAATCGAGATTAGTACCTTTAAAGGATGTAAATAACTTATAGATTCCAAGGTTATAATTGCTGGGAGTATTGATTGGATGCAGGCTTTTGAGTAACGTAACTAAATTTTTGCGCCTAAGGATCAAAGAACAGTTCATATGGACTGATAGCCAAATAATTTTGAGTTGGTGCAAATCAAAAAAGCTACTTCCGCCATTTGTTGCGCGTAGAATCAGTGAGAAAAAACAAAACAAAACGTTGCAGATCAGATGTATCAACTAAAATCAATTCAGCGGATGTAGTCACTAGGTCAGAGGAAGTAGATTCATACGAAAGATGGCTCAAGGGTCCTGGTTTTCTGTTGAAAGATTCAAAACAGTTGCCAAAAATCCATGATTCAGCAGGCCAAGTACAGGCTCCAATTTGTTTGGCCGGGGAGGGTCTCCCTAATACAGTGTCCAGAGATGATCTGAATAGGTCGAATTTAGATAGGACTGAACCAATTATAATTGACATCGATGGTCAACAACCGGACAATACTAATATATAACAGATATTAGAAATTCAGACGGAGTACTTTACGGAGTACGTGTCTGGCAATCAGAGCAGTTCACATGGAAATTGTCAAAGACTTATCAGCTGAAGAATATCTGTTGGCCATAAGAAAATGCGTTGCCGTAAGAGGTTTACCTCAGTTGATTGTAACTATCTGACAACGCTTCTCAGTTTAAGCCTACTGCAGATGTATTAGCCTCAAACTATTGTATACAAAACAACGTCCGTTGTAAGTTTATCCTAGAATTAGCCCCGTGGTTTGGCGGATTTCACGAATGTTTGATAGGTTCGGTCAAACACTGTATGAAAAGGACATTAGACAAACATCTCATAAATCAGAATCAGTTGTTTACAATATTAAAGAAACTTGAAGCCGTCATAAATACTAGATCCCTAACAACAGTGGGTGCTGAGTTAGAACATGTGTTAGCGCCAAATGATTTTCTACGTGTAAGAGGTTCAGTTACAACTCAGATTTCAGATCGTGAACTTTTAGAATCAGCTACCATAACCAAATCAAATCTGATCGAGGGTTGGTGAACGTGGTCAGATTATTTTACTTGAATTTGCAAAGATATTTCCAAATCAGTATTTGACTAGTCTCCGTGAGCGAAGTGACAAAAACCGCCAACCAAGAGTATTAGTTAACAGAGCACCTAAAATATCAGAGACAGTTCAGTTGATATCAGATAGTAAATGGGCACACTGGAAGGTTGGCAAGATAGTAGAGGTCATGAAGGGTTCGGATGGACAGATAAGAGTAGCTAAAGTTAAAGTACCCACAGGAGAAACGTACGCCCCTTTCAGTAGGCCATCTTTATCCCCTAGACTTTGATGACGATCATAGTGCCTACAGTACTTACCCCAGCTCCGAATGATCCCGTTCTCAACACGGACTCTCAGAAAAATCATATCGACGAATTAGTAACAGCTCAGCATAAACAACCTGTCGATGCTAATCAACATATCAGTTGAAAGAAATGGGTCCTCATAAGTCACCAAAAATCGCAGCTGAACCAGTAACAGACACCGCAAAACGACCGACTAGGGTATCAGCGGTCAAGGCCAGAGAAAAGGTTAAAGAATGGACGTCCCAGTTAATGATAGATTGTTCCAACAGTAGCAACAATAATAATAGTGATTTGTGGTTTCCGGTCATTAAACCTATTAAATGTAGAATCAGAGGGTTGTTTTTCTTTCTTACTTTGAGGGAATGTCGCGAGTGCGAAGATATATATACCTACTTAGATAGCTTGCGTGACGTCACGCGCCGGCAGTGGGGAGACTACCGGGGCGAGCAAGCTCTCAGGCCGGCTGAGCGCTCGGCGCTCTATTGGGAACCCGGAAGGCGCACTGGCGCAGGAGCAAGATCAGTAAGTGCGCTTACGTTTATCTCAGTGCATGCATGCAGTTCTCAGTTTTAACCATTGTGATGTTTGCGAACAGTGCTCAGAATCAGATTTACCAGTATCAGTCAGCTATGCGAGGCTTGGGGTGGCTAAAAGGGTTGGCTAAAATGGCTAAAAAGGTTTGAGGCCACTGGGGGGAAACCCCCAATACGATCAGCTCAGTTCGCAGTCTCAGTTTCATTCTCAGAGGATCAGCCGTTATCAGTACACGGACATGATATTCTCAGCTTTAATACAATTTATTTACTGTGCATTTTATATTCTGTGACGTGTAAATCAGTTCAGATATTCGTTGGGTAGGTACCTAGCAAAGAGGTAGGTACTTCACGACAATAACAGATAAATTGGTTACTGGTATAATTTGTTGTTGGCCTATAAATTGAACTTAGGTGGTAGAATATAATAGTAGGTATATCTACGCGTGTATAGCGGGCGATGAGGGCTAGATAAGCAGCGTTGCCAGACGTACGAGAAATCTCGTACACGTACGATGTTTATGGGTCGGCGTACGAGGCATGGGCAAACATTAATCTCGTATGCTTCGGTACAAGATGCCGTAATGCCGCCGTAATCCATTTTTCGTGTAAATGGTCATGTACACTGTCATGTACAATACATAATAGTTTAGTTGTTGGACCGTATGTATGATTATGCTATAACTAAACTCAAGGAATATTACCTACTAGTTCAAGCTCCGTGAATGGAAGTAAGGGAATAAATAAGGTATTCATTAAAAAAAAACACTGCGTACGCGATTTTTTCTCGTAAATACGTAGAAATACGAGATTTTAGGCAGCCTTGTACGAGAAAACCAGGTCTGACATCTGGCAACTCTGTAGATAAGGGAATGACTGCTAGTAGCCGTGTGATCTATAGCAGTCGAGACGTTAAGATCATTGAATTGATATATGTTTTTATTGTTTCTGTGAGTGTATTTGTGTTGTTTTGTGATTGTAACATGTGAAATGGCGTTTTACTAATATACAGGTGCGTAGAAAAATTATTTATGTGTAAGTAGCAGGTTGTAAACAATACTTTTTTATTCTTATACGAATAAGATTAAAAAAGACAATCATTATTTACAAAAAATAATAATAATAGAATGGTAGATAGGTAAATAATTATTAACTTATGTTGAAAGCTTGACACTTCTTATATCTGCACTGGTTTAAATACCACGGGTTATTACATTGTTACCTAGTTTAAAAGTCCAAAAAATTCCCCTGTCGACTTTTGGTAAACTTCATTAGACTGTCCGCGCACTAATCCCCGGTCATAGTCGTAGCTTATTATAGATACCAGTATAATATAAAATATCATAATAGTCACAATGCTACATACATCACCACATTCGAGATAGTATTAGCACGAAATTCTAGTTTCTTCTAGCAGGTCTACTACGAAGTCCGATAAACAATATATCGGCCGAACTTATGGACGTTTCTTACCACGAAACTCAATCAGTCGGTTGATCGAATCGGGTGTTTCGTTCATTCCGAAATCCGACCGACATAGATTTGACAGTTTTTGTGTCGTAAACCTTACTCCGAAAGCATTTAATTACCTTACCGATTATTCAGACAGCTGTCGGTCGGATCCGATTATTCGGAGGTTGTTTTCGTGGTAGACCTGCAGAATCTATTGCGTCTTGCGTCCTTTCTAACCTACAGTGTGACCGCGTCGTAACTCGTGACGTCACACGGCGAACGCGCCACGCGGCTTTTTGATTTTTAGTTAGCAATTTTAAAATGTTCACAGATTCGTAATTTATTGAGATATTCAAGTAATTTTGTCAGCATGTATAATTTCTATTCTTTCATCACCAGCCGCAAGACGTCCACTGTTGAACATAGGCCTCCCGCCTAGATTTCCACAACGAACGGTCCTGCGCAACCTGCAACCCGCGGTTTCCAGCGACCTTTGTGAGGTCATCTGTCCATCTAGTGGGAGGCCGTCCAATACTGCGTCTTCCGGATCGTGGTCGCCACTCGAGAATCTTTCTTCCCCATCGCATCGGTTGTCAGTTCTGCGAGCGATGTGGCCTGCCTATTGCCACTTCAGCTTAGCTACTTTTCGAGCTATGTCGGCTACTTTCGTTCTTTTGCGAATATCCTCATTACGGATTCTGTCGCGCGAAGAGACTCCGAGCATAGCTCTCTCCATAGCTCGCTGTGTGACTTTGAGCTTTGTTTTGAGTCCTACAGTTAAGGACCACGTCTCAGTTCCATAAGCCATCACTGGCAACACGCACTGATTGAAGACTTTCGTCTTCAAGCATTGGGGTATTTTGGACTCCAAGATGTGCAGTAGTTTCCCGAACGCTGCCCATCCGAGTTGGATCTTTTGCTGGACCTCTTTGTCGATCTATTTATCTTTAAATCTATGTAATTATTTTTTGATTTTATGCAATTGGAAACTTCCTTATTGTAACTTGAGGTATAGAAATTGGATTCCGCACCGTACCGCATGTACGTGTAATAATGATTTTGTATGTCAGGATAGCTCAGTTTCTTTGACGTGATAACGTCTTATAATTCGATGAAGCCGGCTGCACGCCCGCAAAACATGACGTCATGTAACGTTACCGCCATAGAATAGATAATATTTACCACCGTTACCTCGCCTCATTACTTTTCGCACCATCTAGTGAGTGAAATGTGTATTACGTTCAAGGAGTCTGTCCATGTTTTAGAAAAGCGACGATATGAAGTTAAGAACTTGTGCTAGTACAATGATGTACCCAGAGATGGCGCTTTGAACGGCTTTTCAAAAAGCTTCAGAATGTTTTACCTAGATGACGCTTAACACAATCAGTATTTTCTTAAGACGTTGTCACGTTCAACTATCGTCAGTAAACCGACTTTACAGACAACCATTTTTTGTAAACACGAATTCAATTAATGTAGTCTGGGAACAAGTTGTTCGAAAGTGCTCTGTAAAAATAATAGAGAAGGTAACCATTCCAATTTTTCACAGCAACCTGATTATACTCAGAGAGCTAGTGGCTTAGATTTTTCACAGCAATCTGATTATACTCAGGGAGCTAGTGATTTAGATTTTTCAAAGCAATCTGATTATACTCAGAGAGCTGGCTTAAATTTATCACGGCAACCCGATCATTGTCAGAGAGCTAGGGGTACAGACTATTCACGGCAATCCGATTGTAGTCGGAGAGTCAGTGGTACAGATCTTTCACGGCAACCCGATTAAAGTCCGAGAGCCAGTGGTATAGATTTTTCACGGAAACCCGATTATAGTCGGAGAGCCAGTGGTACAAAATTATCAAAGCTACCCGATTATAGTCAGGGAGCCAGTGGTACAACTAATATTGTTCAATGTTTTTGTAATACCGGTGATTGTGTAGCGTTGGAAGACAATCGTGAGAGACCATTCCCATGCCGCGAAGTACGTCCGATTTTAAAAATTCAAATCTTGGGATTTAACGGTTCGGCTTTAATTGACACGGGTGCTAAGCACTGTATTGCAGGTCATACGCTGCGTGCGCTTCTTTTAAAAAAAGGGACAACCTCTCGTTTCCTCAACGCGTCAAATTAAACTTGCCGATGGTCATATACGTAAAATGAAAGTGCTGACAACGGAACTATCAGTCGCTATAAAACGCAAAGTTATTAAGATACCATTATTGATTTTTCCTGATTCTGGTAACAATGAGACGCTTTTAGAAATCGATTTCATGACGGCCGCAGGTGTGGTTATCGATTTTCATAAGGAAACATGGTATTTTAGTGACAATAACATTGATAAATTTTAATTACATTTTGAGCATGTCTCACGTCAAATAACCTGCTCATCTGCGATCGTTCTCCGAGACGACGAGGGTATGCATGTTAATCCGGCGGAGCGTAATGCGCTCGCTGAGGTCCTCGTCAGGAACAATAGGATCTTCGAAGCAGGGGGAGCCCCTACACCGTATGCCGAACATTGTATTGACACAGGTAATCACTTACCAATAGCTGTGCCGCCATACCGTCTCACCCCAGCGAAGAAAGAAATGATGCAGAAAGAGATTAACAAAATGCTTGCGGAAGACGTCATTGAAGAGTGTGAGTCGGCTTGGTGTTCTCCTGTCCTGTGATGGTCACAAAGCATGATGGTAAAATTAGGTTCCGCGTGGATTACAGACGACTCAACTTCATACAGTCATCACCAAGACAACAGTCATCACCAAGACAATTGTCTTGGTGATGACTGTATGAAGTTGAGTCGTCTGTAATCCACGCGGAACCTAATTATGACTCCTATGACTCAGGCTCAGACTCCCAATGCCACGCATCGACGAACTCCTGCAGTCGACAAAGAGAAACTGCTACATGAGTACACTTGATCTCCGCTCATCTTACTGGCAAATAAACGTCAGAAAGTCTGATAAAGATAAGAGAGCGTTCATTTCTCCTCTTGGTACCTACCGTTTTAAAAAGATGCCGTTCGGTCTCAAAAATGCGCCGGCAACGTTTCAACGTAATGCGAAAAATGGTTCAAAGTCTTGGACATCGTCGCAAAGTTGTTAGATTATCGGGTTTTTATCGGATACACTTCGGAGATAATATACCACTTTGCCCTTTTTTCTATCGGGCTGCTCGTAGTGCGAAAAAGCTAAACGTAGTAGGTTGATGTTTCAAAGACACGAAGTCACGAACGAAGAACTTTGACTCTACTGTTGTAATAAAAACATCTAGATCGTCGAATGTGTTGCCTGAGTGGGTTTTTCGGTGTGTTATGTTCGTTTTGGGGTGTGTTATGATCTTGGTGAATAATAAAAAAATGTATTCAGTCAATAAATGTATTTATTAGGATTGATATCTTTACTGGTGATGATAATCATAAGTAAATCCGATCTACTCGTCCGGCATCGAACGTGGTAGGCTAGGTAATTCTGCGTGGAAGAGCGAGCGTGCACTGACTACTATGTATTCACTATTCTATATACTATACTACCTGAACGTGCGCGCGTTGCTACGCCATCTTTCGAAAATTGGTCGTACTTAGGTCGGTCGTACGGTAGGGTCGGTTACTTTAGGTTCTAATGACGCAGCAACCTTTAAAATATGACATATGCTGTCACGCAACGAAAGTTCTCAAAAAGCAATATTTTTCCCAGTTTTTGTTACATTTTTCATTAATGTTCGGCTCCTGTTGATAGTAGCGGAATGTTAAATAGCCTATAGCCTTCCTCGATAAATGGACTATCCAACAAAGAAAGAATCTTTCAATTCGGACCAGTAGTTCCAGAGATCCTTGCGTTCAAACAAACAAACACACAAACAAACAAACATACCAACAAACAAACAAACAAACTCTTCAGCTTTATAATATTAGTATAGAAGTATAGATTGCCGCGTGCCGCGCGCGTTCTTGCGGAGCGGGTGACGGTTGCGACGAAGTGGGGGCGAAATCGGAGTTCGAGTTGAGGTTGGGTGGGCTCTTAAAATGAATAAAACAGCTGTGAAGGAGCTGTTGTATTCAATCAATTAAATGCAGCTGTAAAAAGGCTTTGACAAAGACAAAAAACAAATAATGAATACATAGGTACAGTATACAGATACCACATGTGTACTAAACAATGTTACATCAAAAGTTTAGATTTTTATTTTACGTTATTACAAGATTATTATCTAATTTCGACACATTTCTCTTCCATACGTTACTATCTCTAACAAAGTCATCTATAGTATAATATGCCTTGGTCAATAGTCAATAGGTAGCTTTTTATTTCATTTTTAAATTTACTACTAACCTAACTTACCATTACATTTGAAAGAGTTATTTGTTTTCTGAAGTCTGCACTTAGGAAATACTTTGGATTCAAATCAGTTAATTTCTTCAGTCGACTTCGATTTTTTCTTATGTAGGTACATTCCATTTATAAATATACAATAAAGGCATGTCAGGCCTTTGGCCACTTTATTTGAGGTTCATGGTATTTTTTTTCCTAACATGTAAATTTTGCTGCATTTTTAGGGTTCCGTAAAACGTAAAAACGGAACCCTTATAGATTCGTCTTGTCTGGCTGTCTGTCTGTCTGTCTGTCCATCCGTATGTCACAGCCACTTTTTGCCGAAACTATGAGAACTACACTGTTAAAACTTGGTAAGTAGATGTATTCTGTGAACCGCATTAAGATTTTTTACAAAAAAAAAAGAAAATTAGGGTTGCCCCCCATACTGAGAACTGAAACTCAATTATTTTTTTCATCAAACCTACACCTGTGAGGTGTCTATCGATAGGTCTTTAAAAATTATGTTGAGGTTTCTAATATATTTTTTGTGTACACTGAATAATTTGCGCGAAAGACACTTCCAAAGTGGTAAAATGTCCCCCCCCCCTCTAACTTCTAAAGTAAGAGAATGAAAAAACTGAAAAAAATACATGATGTACTACCATGCAAACTACCAACGAAAATTGAACTCGATCTGATGAATATACACTATTATTAAAACTTCGATCAAAGTTACAACGAACTACAAGAACTATGTGTACTATGTATATTATGTTAGTTGCTGCAACGGAACCCTTCATGGGCGAGTCCAACTCGCACTTGGCCACTTTATTTATTTCTGCTTAAACTAAAACCATACAATTTTACAGTACCTCCACATATTTTTGATTTAGGTATTTAGTTTTGTAAACACTTTAAAAAAATATGTGAAACAATTATATTTGTCGAAATTGTATTGTGTTGTGTGTGTTGGTGTACTACTATTGTAATTACAGCTGTTTTATGTGTATGTAAATATTTATACATTTTATTATTTGTACATAGTTATTTTTAATCGTATTAGTCTATTATAATTTAATATGTAAGCACCTACTAGTATTCTTGTATTAGGTTGTTCTGTTTTTATTACAGATGTGTTTTTATTTCCATTATTTATTTTTATTACAATATATATATATTTTTGAAGTGAAAACTTCTTTAGGCGCGCCTAGACAGATTTTTCTTGGGCTGTGAATTGAATTCATTCGTCACGCTCGGGTATGATAAGATAACTTCGGGTAAACTCGGGAACATGGCTATTGGCCATCTAGAAATACGCCAGCCAATGGGAAATGCTGAAAAGGCGTGGACAGGCCATCATGGCATGGTCATCTAGAAACGCATCACCCAATGAGAAATGCTCACGCATTTCTAGATGGCCATGCCAAGATGGCGAGGCCACGCCCTTCGGTTACACACGTGTAGTTTCCAAGGTAAGCTATCAAATTCTGAGTTATAAATTTTCACTTCTATCGGCAGTTCCTATGACTGCCATTTTTTTGTACCTACTTATTTGCACACCCCATTTTCTGACTTGTCCACATATTGTTTTCCATTCTAAGGTTGCCTGGAAGAGATTGCTTTCAGCGATAAGGCCGCCCACTGTCGCACTAATTTACTATGCTTGTTTATTTTTGCTATGTATTATTTTTTGGTGTGTCAATAAAGAGTATCTATCTATCCATACAGGCTGACACGCACACATCAGTGGGTCATTACACGCGCAACTTGTGTATATGTGTGCGCGTCGGCCTATCAGTGAAAACCTGACAACGCACACGTGCAAATGTGGCCGACTCTAGTGACACAGTTTTTGTTTTAGCGAGACTACGATCGACTTTTTATACGTCCGTGGTAAGAACCTAATGTAATTAAATTGATGTCATGAAACGATGTGATATCGATGAGTCGATGTTAAGAAAACCTTAGGGTAGGTAGTAGGTACCTAGTAGTGAACCTACCTACTTGACGATATATTATTTACTTGAAAGTCTATTCTCATAAAACGTTCATTTTACGTTCGAGAGCTAAATATGGGTCAAGGTTCATTGGGTATCTTCCCCACTTTTATTACCGGGCATAAACATCTTGGCCAACTGAATTATTTATTATACCAAGACATTTTCATAGTACAAAGATACAAAAGTCATGTGATGTGGTGTGGTTTGTAGTGTTTTTTCATAGTTCTACTGGTATACTCCCTATTCCGCCTGGGTAAGTACCACACCTTTGCCAGTTATTCTGTCGCCAAGCAGTTATGTGCAAACATTACTGTGTTCCGGTTTGAAGGGCAATGTTTCCAGAGAAATTACAGGGCTTAGAGATATAACAACTTAGATCTCTGGGTGACGAGCGCAGAGCAGTGCTAGGTAATGATTTGGACTCTTCATATTCCAATAGCTGCGTGTCACTGTGGTGTTATGTGGCAGGCGTGTTGCTTACCATCAGGCACATGTCCTGCTCGTCTCGTCACTCTTTACTTAAAAAAACCCTCTATTCCCACTAGTTCAGTTGTTCAGTTCAGTTGACTGGACAAGTGAGATTTGTTTTCTCGTTTGTTCAGTTAAAAATAAGACTAGCTTTGCACCTTGTTATTGTTACATTAATAATTTTTATTTAATTTGCGCGTAGTTTTTCCAAAAAGGTAGCCACATTAATATCGCCGTTTAGCAACTGCATTTGTACATGACGAATGAAGGCGTCGTTTTCTATTTGGCTTTTGGTCCTCTTGGTGGTCAACTTGTTTTTTGTCCGTACTGCAAAAAACGCTGCATCTTGTTTTAAATTATTAAGAAATTGGACAATAGTTGCTGGTCTCGTTTTATACATTCCGTTGATCGCTCGATGCCAACCTTCTGCATAGTTCGTAGTTCTGTGGCGCTTCCCAAATACATTCCAAGAATCTTGGCGTTTCATCCAAAACTGCATGTAATTTATAAACTTTTTCAAATCTGATTTATCCTCGAAATCATCAATTTGGGAAACAACGTAATTAAACCCTTCCGTTACACAATCCTTAGGCAACAAAGGTAAAACACAACATAGACCCACTATTCTATTTTTTCGTTTGCATGTCAATTTAAACCTCTTGGCTTTTCTCCACAATGTATTAGTAAAGTGGTAGTAACATCCTTGGTGTTCTGCATTTGGGAATAACTTTTTAAATGCCTGAATAACTGCTTCCTCGAAATCGGTGACGAAAAGAGTAGGTTCCCATTCAGGAATTTGTGATTTTATAATTCGAAACATTTTGAGGTACGTTTCCTTAGTACGATCACTCAAAAGAACATAAATTAATGGCATTAACGCCGTGTTATATTCTGAACTATTTAAGTCTGCGTGAATGGTGTACACTCCTCCCTTGAAAGGTTCTGGGCATATTTTAAAAGTACCGTCGCCAAGATAAATTTTTGATTTACGCAATTGGTCCCTCGCCTCGTTTGAACAAAATACTAAAATGCGTACATCGTCATTAAAATCTGCCAATAGAAAATCGGAATACTTTGATGGCACTTCCACTGCCATAACACTGTCTCTAATGTAACATGTTTTCTTCACTTGGTGTTCTTTGTTCCTTTGTCGATAAATAGAAGACTTTATTTTTTCAAAAGGCGGTATTTCATTAATTAGATCAATTCCAGAATCTTTTAAGCCCGCTACTGTTTTTTTGTACACCGCAGGCGCTGTGTCGCTACCAGAAACGATTTCTTGTATGCTATTATTAATAATGATCGCCATCGTCGTTTTATTAATATCAGGCACACATAAATCGATATGTTCAGTTTTTTTAACTGCTGTTTGTTCATCCTTTAAAATAAACAAAAAGTGGTATTATCAACCAAAACTATAAAAAGTAGGTTACTTAACTACCCTTATACAGGGTGTTACAAAAGTTTCGAGTACCTACTTAATACTATGGAGCTAAAATCGTGAATAAAAATCGGCTGTTCCATAGAAAATGTCAACACCTACTTGACCAAAACGGGATTTTTTTTGCGCTTTCAGATTTGTCTTCATAGTGAAAGTTGTTTGTATTGATGGGTACTATCATGTCCTGAAGTATTAAGTAACACCCTGTTTATTGGGATAACATGTAATAAAAGATAAACATACCGCAGATATGGTTATTGTGCCATTGCATTTTGTTTTTTTGTAGCTCGCACACCGCCACAAAGTATTTTTGCTTTCGTACGCACAGACGCGATAATATTCATATCCAGCACATATTAGAATACGGCCTCTGCCGCGTTTAATGATTTTGAACTCGTTTTCATTTGCTGCTGTTTGCATTTTAGCTTTTACATATACAACAACCTCACAACAACAAACTGTTTTACATGTACTGTACTGAAAAGTCATTGCCAGTCAATTGTTTTATGAAGAGCAGATTAAGCAAAGAGTTTACACATCGATTTTAAGTGCCCAGCACTCTAATGTTGAGAAGTAAGAGTTACCTACATATGAATGTCAGTTCCGGTAGTATATAAAATAAATTGTAAAAAATGTTTGTTTGAGTAATAATTTCTGAACTGAACAAACGAGAAAACAAATCCCACTTGTCCAGTCAACTGAACTGAACAACTGAACTAGTGGGAATAGAGGAAAAAAACACTCCCTTTTTTTGAAGAAACGAGTTGGTACTGAGTATCTCCGGGGCACATTTCCGATAGTGTTTTTATTCATGCACGATATTGTTCCACAGATAAATTATCGGGCTATTGTTTTTCGAGCGACAAAAATGTAGTTATTCAAACTTTCATATCCAAAACTCCGGTGGCATGGCGTTATGGGCAAGCATATTCACAATCATGAGGTCGTAAGTTCAAATGCATCTAATTTATATCTGAGTATTTGTCATCGCTGCCTACTAGCCTTAACGGTGAATGCCTTGTTTACCTCTATGGAAGAGAAGGCGCCGAATCCCACCATCGCATCGCATCGCATCGCATCAAATATTCCCACGAGTGAGAATATTGAATGAGCTGCCTTATTCTTAAGTCACTTGATCTTATGAAAATACAAATACTTTTTTTCACATTTAAATAATCGTTAAAATAAAGCATCACTAATGAGCAGCCGTAGCCCGTAACTAAAAAATAATAGCGGCCAAGTGCGAGTCGGACTCGCCCATGGAGGGTTCCGTAGCAGCATGTAACATAATAAATAAGTTCTTGTAGTTCGGTGTAACTCGATGTTTTAGTAAAAGTGTATAATTTATGACGTGCTAAAAAAAAATACTGATCAGATTGCGTTCAAACCAATTCTCGTTGGTAGTTTGCATGGTAATGTACATCATATATATTTTTTAATTTTATCATTCTCTTGTTTTAGAAGTTAGAGGGGGGGGGGACACATTTTACCACTTTGGAAGTGTCTTTCGCCCAAATTATTGAGTGTAGACGAAAATTTTATTAGAAACCTCAATATCATTTTAGAAAACCTATCGATAGACAACTCACACGTGTAAGTTAGATGAAAACAAAATTTTTGAGTTTCAGTAAGGCTTCGACTATTTCTGTTGGTCCTTAGCGTACCGTACCGTCCGTATCTCACAGCCACTATTTGCCGAAACTATGATAACTACACTGTTGAAACTTGGTAAGTAGAAGTATTCTGAAAAAAAAAAAATTAGGGGTTAATTTTTTTATTTGTTTTGTAAAAAGCTTAATGCTCTTTACAGAATACATCTACTTACCAAGTTTCAACAGTGTAGTTATCATAGTTTCGGCAAAAAGTGGCTGTGACATATGGACGGACAGACAGACCTGACGAATCTATAAGGGTTCCGTTTTTACGTTTTACGGAACCCTAAAAACAAAGAGTTCAACTTCCATTCAAGCCCAGAAAAGCGAGAAAACTAGACAAATTGGGATTCACACTGCTACTAGCGACTACGATGCTACGAGATGCGTAGCTCGTAGCGGGCCGAACGACGGCATCTCAGCATTTTTTGTAGGTACGCTAAGGACCAACAGAAATAGTCGAAGCCTCCCGTCATACAATAGTTAACTCCCACGTAAGTTGTATTGTTATTGATGTATCTCCAAAATCGTAATTTTACAGAATAGCGTTCCTAATAGTAGAGGAGCCCAAGAGGGGATTTCGGGATTTACGCCAGCACGGCAGATTAATATACAATTGGAAACCTTTTACCCGGTTAAGTACCTCAACCAAATATGAGTCCCATAAATAAGGCTGATTAAGAAAAAAATAAAACTAAGGTAGGTATTATTAAAAAAGTCACCTCTACATTCTCGAGTGTGGCTATTTTATTAAAGGAATTAATTCAAGGATAACGAAAAATATAATATCTAAGGATTCCACGAGCCGAAGTAGCATAAATTAATCGCTAATTAGCTCATAAAGGTTCCGTAAAACGTAAAAACGGAACCCTTATAGATTCGTCATGTGTGTCTGTTTGTCTGTCTGTCTGTCCGTCCGTATGTCACAGCCACTTTTTGCCGAAACTATGAGAACTACACTATTGAAACTTGGTAAGTAGATGTATTCTGTGAACCGCATTAAGATTTTTACAAAAAAAAAAAATTTGGTTGGCCACCATACTTCAGAGCTGAAACTCAAAAAAAAATTTTTCATCAAACCTACACGTGTGGGTTGTCTATCGATAGGTCTTCAAAAATTATGTTGAGGTTTCTAATATAGTTTTTGTCTACACTGAATAGTTTGCGCGAGAGACACTTCCAAAGTGGAAAAATGTGTGTCCCCCCCCCTCTAACTTCTAAAATAAGAAAAGTTTTTAATACGTCATAAATACATTATTATTAAAACTTCGATCAAAGTTACAACGAAATAAAAAAACTATGTATATTATGTTACTTGCTGCAACGGAACCCTTCATGGGCGAGTCCAACTCGCACTTGGCCACTTTATTCATATTTGAAATTCCATAGCCGCGCCCCCCACAGATAAAAAGGTAACATTATAGACTACAGGCCCGTGAACAAAATTTACAGGTCAAATGAACCAGCAGGAGACCTATGTAGGATGATAGACGGGTACAAAATAATAACCACTTGACTGTCCGCGCTAGCAGACTTTTTTCCGGTCAACTGTCCAACGTTGCCGCTTGATAGAGGCGTTTAAAAAACCGCGCGACGTCTCCTGATAAAAACGTTCATTAAAATAGAATTATTAGACCGGGGTCGATAATTTTAATAATCAAAAAAAATAGTAGTAGGATGAAACCCATTGGAAAAGGAGGAGAATATTATAAAAATAAAAGGAAAAATAAATTACGGGTGATCTGAGGTCGGGAAGGGGACGGGAGGGTCCGTTTTAAGCGTAAAAACGGTTTATCTCGATTTCCGGCAAAACTACAAATCCGATGGAAATAAGTTGTACGGCAAAGTAGTAGGGTTTAAAAAGATCTACAGCTTTTGTATTGACACTTTTTTCACATAACCGCAAAATTTATGAGAAAAATTCAAATAAGTGAGTTTTTGGTTTTTAATTTTTTTCTCATGTAAACACACAAAAATTACTCTAAAAATTTGGTCAAAACTTGCCTTTTTATACACTGTATTTTTTTTTATTGAAAATAATATTTTTTTCTACCTTAAATTAACTTAATATTGAAAAAGTACCCTAATTTTAATTCGAAAAATCTCCCGTCAAAATATCAGCTTTTTCAATAAAGTTGGTAAGCTTTTTGTTCTTTAAAATCTCTTATTTCTGATAATGTAAAAAAAGTTATACATTACCATGACAAATGTTCTCAGAAAACGCTTTGAAAAAAATACCACATAAGTTCGATTTTTTTATTTTGGTATAAAACGCATTTAGATTGAAGTTTTTTTTTCATGTAATACTGAACTTCCAATATAAACTAACAAGTTTAATACTTGAGCATACTGAATACAAATTATTTACAACAAAAATGCCCGTCTTCTCCTAAATTTACGATATAGAAGCTCCTAAACCACTTAAAAATCCTATAACACTTATGCTCAAGTATCAAACTTGTGAGTTTATATTGGAAGCTCAGTATTATATGAAAAAAAAACTTCAATCTAAATGCGTTTTATACCAAAATAAAAAAATCGAACTTAAGTGGTATTTTTTTCAAAGCGTTTTCTGAGAACATTTGCCATGGTAATGTATATTTTTTTTTACATTATCAGAAAAAAGAGATTTTAAAGAACAAAAAGCTTACCAACTTTATTGAAAAAGCTGATATTTTGACGGGAGATTTTTCGAATTAAAATTAGGGTACTTTTTCAATATTAAGTTAATTTAAGGTAGAAAAAATATTATTTTCAATAAAAAAAAATACAGTGTATAAAAAGGCAAGTTTTGACCAAATTTTTAGAGTAATTTTTGTGTGTTTACATGAGAAAAAAATTAAAAACCAAAAACTCACTTATTTGAATTTTTCTCATAAATTTTGCGGTTATGTGAAAAAAGTGTCAATACAAAAGCTGTAGATCTTTTTAAACCCTACTACTTTGCCGTACAACTTATTTCCATAGGATTTGTAGTTTTGCCGGAAATCGAGATAAACCGTTTTTACGCTTAAAACGGACCCCCCCCCCCCCCCCATCCCCTTCCCGACCTCAGATCGCCCGTAATTTATTTTTCCTTTTATTTTTATAACATTCTCCTCCTTTTCCAATGGGTTTCATCCTACTACTATTTTTTTTCACTTGTTATTATTTTAAAAGGCTTCTACCCTGGTCTATATAGAATCGATTTCAAAAAGAAAAATATATTTGAATAGATAATGAAACAAGGCATCATTTAAGTTTAAAATATGAACTTTAAACTCACAACTTCTTACCAATAAACCAAATTCAAACTTAAATTTCTAATTTTTCTACTGATTTCCCGCCAATTTTGTATTATGTTATTACAACAAACTTACGTTATATTTTATAGTTTTATAAAGTAATTGAAAAAGTAAATTATATTTCCTTTCAAATAATGATAAAATATAAACAGAGGATACATGAGAAGTCTACTAAATTAAATGATTAAAATGATTCCTCAAAACGCGGCCATTGTTCCCGACGCGACGGCTAAAAGGAAAAAAAATACAATGGCTGAAAAACTTAAAAATTTATTAAACGCCATCTATGATAATTTCTCCAGATTATAAGCCCCAGTCATTACATATCTGCGCTACAGATTATTAATAAAAACGTGTTTCCGAACGCTTCGTGGTTGTGGCTCTGTAGTACCAGTAACAGTTAACCGGAAAAAAAAATGGTACTGTAGTGACCAGGGCATATCTAAATGGAATTTTCAGAAAATACTGAACATTGATTGTATTTTCCTTAGGGGATCTAGACTAGTCTACTATTACTTATCTGTATTATTGTAGTGGTTGGACTCTTGGCAGAGTCCGCCTGGGGAAGGACCACACCTTTGCCAGTTATTCTACCGCCAAGCAGTAATGTGCAAGCATTACTGTGTTTCAGTTTGAAGGGGAATGTTTCCAGAGAAATTAGGGCTTAGAGATATAACAACTTAGATCTCTGGGTGACGAGCGCCGTGCAGTGCTAGGTAATGATTCGGACTTTTCATGTTCCAATAGCTGGATATCACTGTGCTGTTATGTGGCAGGTGTGTTGCTTACCATCAGGGACATGTCCAGCTCGCCTCGTTAATCTTTAATTAAAAAAATAATCTTTGCCATAGATATCAAAACGGGAGAGCGTTTAATTTGGCTATTTGAAATCGATTGTCCGAGGATGTGATTTAAGGTAAATGCTTTTATTTTTATAACAGACTGATGGGAAGAGCAAGACAAGCGTCTGATGGTAAGCAACACGTCAGCTCATTGAGGCTCAGCTATGAACATGGAGAGTCCATAACACTGCCTATTACTATACTCAGAATTCAGAGGCGGATTAAACATTGAGAGCGCCGTAGGCAAGCATCTCATCGGCGCCCCTATACTAAAAATAATAATAGTAGTAGTATTACCAATGTAATGACTAGTTGGCGTTACTACATAGTATGTGAAAGAGGTTACTTGACTACATAATCAATTTTATACTATGTTACATTTTTAACAGTTAAAATAATAAAAAAAACAAAATAATGTCCACACTATTCAAGCTGCCGAAATGAAAATGCTGAGGTGGATGTGCGGCGTCACCAGGCTCGATAAAATCCGCAACGAGTACGTGCGAGGTAGCCTGGGTGTGCGAGACATTGCCGACAAGTTACAGGAGAGTAGGCTGAGATGGTATGGACATGTGAAAAGAAGGCCGCCTGACTACGTAGGGAACGTGGCTCTGCAATTGTCCACCCCTGGCCGAAGATCCAGAGGCCGACCCAAAACCAGATGGAGGACTGTAGTGCAGAGGGATATGAGAGAATGAGAATGAGAGTTGTCTGATGATGATGTCTTAGATAGAGCGAAGTGGAGAAGAAATAGCAGGAAGGCTGACCCCACCACCATATGGAATATATAGCCAGGAAGCCAGGAAGAGAGAGAGAGAGTTACATTTTTAACAGTTCTTACCTACCGTGCACCTTCTGAGACCACCTGGGAAAGTGTCGTTGGAAAGTGTTTTTTACAACAGCTCACCTCTCAGATAACACTAGAAAGCCCCTAACTTGATATTGGCACGTGCCAAGTTTGCCTAAGGACCTGACCACACATGCTACTTTTTGAAGCAGGATGCAGCGACTAGACGCCAAGCGCAGCTACTTTTTGAAGCGTGACGCAGCGTCAAGATGCCTGTCGCCGTAGCTAGTGTGGTTTGGCTGTAAGCAGGGGTCGGCACCGCGCGGCCCGCGACCTGCTTTCGTGCGGCCCCGAGGGTGTTCAAATAACATTTAATTTTTTGTAATTTTTTTTTCACGTATTTCCCTTAAATTTAAGAAATTGCAAACATTAATTTAAATAGCTAGCTACCTACAACTAAATACATGTATTCAGGGATGTAGAAATGCAAAATTTCAACAGTACGGCCCGCTTTTATCTACTTTTTTACCATGTAGCCCATGGCTCCCGTAACGTAGCCGACCCCTGCTGTAAAGGATAACAACGCGCCTCGGTCAGTAGTCAGTACTGCATTCGGCGTACGCGTCCCTTTGACCATAGTATTGGCAAAATTGCTAGCGTTTTTGATCGTATACACTTTGGAGAGTGTGCCACTTATCTGCATGACCTAATATCACCTTGCTCTTTTTTACCAGACTGCTCGTAGCTCGAAGAAGCGACATCGTTTCATGGTTGACGTTCTAAAGACTCTAACGAAGCGATTCGACTCTACTTTCGTGATAAGAACGTCTAGCCTTTGGAATGCCTTGACTGAGTGGGTTTTTCCTAATGGTTACAATCTTAGTCTTCAAATCGACAAAATAAATGGTAAGCTAAGTGCGCTCCATCGTGGACCGCATCTTCACTGAACAGCGTCAGGAGAGACGGCGGTAAAGTGAAAACCTATAATGGTTAAAAAAATAGGCATTTTGCTTATTATTTATGTTTGACGAAAATTAAACTGATTACCTACTCCATAACCTGACGGCTAAGAAACATCGACGCTTCTATAAGAGGTTTAGTTTTTGAACGCGCTAATCTCAGGAACTACCGGACCGATTTCAAAAATTCTTTCACAGTTGCATATTTATGTACGTGGTCCCAGACCGCTATAGGCTATATAAATATGTGTAACGGGCGCAGTAGGGATGGACGTAGATACGAGTATAATTTTCGTAGAGAGCGGAGGCGTGTCTAGTAGAGTAGCTACTTAAATTCATTAATATAAATCAAAAGACGTGCCCAGAGCATCTTGAAATTGTTAACAAACTACATCTCTCTGTTTGTGTAGCGTGAGTGGTTGTTTTAGCAACATGCCTGCCACATAACAGCACAATAATACGCAGCTATTGGAACATGATAGTCCAAATCATGGTGGGTTCCCAACGAGTAACACCAAACGAGTCACACTGTGACTCGTTGGGAATTTTTTTTCCCAACGAGTCACACTAGCGTAACAGTGTGACTCGATGGGAATATAAACTAGTAAATAAAGTTGCAACGAGTCACAGTGTGACTGGTTGGGAAAAAAAGTCCCATCGAGTCACAGTGTGACTGGTTGGGACTTTTATCATGTGGAGAAGTGATCATATTGAAATTGGTAAAATAAATGAAAAATGAGTTATGAGTCACATGTATTCTTTTAAAATAACAAAACCAAACAATTTTTTTATCAATAAAAATTCACAAAGTCTTTCTCGACGTACTTATTTTCTTAATAGTTTTTCTGCTTATACGATTTACAATTTAAAACTTTTAGATCGTTTTTGCCTTTAATTTGTACACAAATGGAAGGGAGTAACGTGATGAAGCCAATATTTTTTGAAATTGTACTTCTTTTGGTGCGTAAGTGTAAAATGATGAGAATATTATTTACGATACGCGCAAACACTGTCACGAAAAACTGATTCGTGATTCCCCGTAGTTGGCTAGTAAACATTGGACCTAACTTCAAGTTCATACTTCTTTGCATTGAAGATAATATATTTCTTTAATTGAAGTTAGAATTTTTCACACGAGGAATAAAAAGAAGAAGTATTAACTTTTTACGTGCGTATATAAGTACACACACACTTCTTTTCTCAAAGCTCGACAGTAATGATTGTCATAAAAGCAACGTAAATACAACTAGAGATCAAACAAAAGAATAAGATATATTACAATCAACCTACTACTTGGTTATGTCTACGATTTTAAATGTTTTGTCGTAGTAATAATTCATTGTTTGGAAAAAAAAACAACATCGGTTTTAGAATATGTAAATCATGAAAAATATGTGTAGTATAATGATTAACTTCGGTCGAATTATACAACTGCGCAATGCCCAATCTTGGCTGAAACTCACATAATATTGTAACTAACTTCCTATCCTCGAACTTGTATTGTTCGGCCTATAATACATATCTGAGACAAAATAAATATCACAATCATCTCAGTCACTAAACGTCTGAGACTTAATAATTATCACTTACAACTTTGGTACTATATTTTAGAGACTACATATTTATCACAATCAACAAAGGTAGAAACTAAACTTCTGAGGCCTAATAATGATCACAATCAACTGATTTACTGTTTTTGAAACATAGAGAGACGAACTTCTTAGCATTCCATGGATTCACCGTGCGGGTGCCGGGTCCATCGTGTGGCAGAGAGAGAAATCTCGAATAGACCCCAAGACTTATGGCTCGGGCGCAGGTTTAAAAGGGGCCGCTTTTGGTGACGTACGTCAACACTCACCTTCACTACTCGTACTTCTCTCCCTGCCCAGCCAAATCCGATATGATCCTACTAGTGCAGCTTTAGATACTCGTTCTAGTATAGAACTTACTGCACTTCTGGACAAGCCAAAGTCTTTAAGCAGGTTATAGAGAGATTTTGCTGGTATACCTCTCGCTCCTACTTCTACAGCGTATAAATGAACTACATAGCCATTTTTTGTTAATTCGTTTTGAAGTTCGTAATACTTATTTCGTTTCATCGCGGGTCTTTAGGTATATTAGTTTCCCACGGTACGGTAAGTTCTACAAGGACTATGCGTTTCGTAGCCCTAGAAAAAAGGAAAATGTCCGGTCTGGATGACGAAACACCCACATCCTCTGGGATTTTGTAGTGCTTTTCATACGTGTCCATGACAATCAGGTGCTGAACCCAGGATTGAGTAAGGCTTGTTCTTGGAGTTTGAAGTTGAGCCCTCTTTTACAAAGGTAATTTGTTTGTCGTTAATCCCTTTTGGGTTCTAGCTACCGAAAGGTTTACGGCTTCACGTATGATTTCAAGTACTCTGTCATGGCGCTGTGAGTAATGACTCCTAGACTACAGGCCCGTGAACAAAATTTACGGGTCAAATGAACCACCAGGAGACCTATGTAGGATGATAGAAGCGTGTAAAGTATTAAGATTCAGCACTATGCCGTCACTTGTAAGCTGTCCAACTGAGTATGATTGAAGAGGGGGGGTTGCAACCCTGTACCATTTCTCCTTGTCGCATGATTTTTGTACGGGATGGGGAAATAATGGATTAGAAGAGGTATTGAAACTGTATAGACCCAATGCCGTACTTAATCAAATGACCAAATTTGCTCTGTAAATTACTCGTACTCTGTAAATTTTTCCGGCAAACTAATAATTAAAAAGTTAAAATTTATAATTTTTATAGTTTCAATGCCTCTTTTAATCTATTATTCCGCAACGCCGTACAAAAATCATGCGACAAGGAGAAATGATCGAGAATTGCAACCCCCCCTCTTCAATTGCACTCAGTTGGACAGCTTACAAGTGACGGCATAGTGCTGAATCTTATTACTTTATACCCTTCTATCATCCTACATAGGTCTCCTGGTGGTTCATTTGACCCGTAAATTTTGTTCACGGGCCTGTAGTCTATCCTATTAAGGAGCACCTTGCATCCCACCAATATGTGCCTTGCTGTACATATCGCCTCACCAGAAGTATAGCAAAGGCAGGAGATCAGTCATATAGGTGCGCCACTTCAGAGCTAATGGGATACAAAATTCACCTATGGTTAACTTCACTCACTTTGCATCACAATCAAATTTATAAAATTCAATAAATATCATAATAGCCTTTTACCTAAGTTCGCAAAATTTCTAAAACATGTCCCACTGTTACTTCACCTTGAATTAATTCCAGCTGGGCTTCTTGGATGAGTTCGTCCTTTAACATAGTTTTGTAGGCTCTTTTACTTTTACTTTTTATTGCATTTGCCTGTTTTATGTCATTTTTAAAAGAATATAATGAAGCGTCTTGCTTCAAAATGTGCAACAAGTGCATCGTATTTGGGTTTTTTTTACCCAACGAGTCACACTGTGACTCGTTGGGAATTTTTTTCCCAACGAGTCACACTAGCGTAACAGTGTGACTCGATGGGAATGTAAACTAGTAGAGAAAGTTGCAACGAGTAACAGTGTGACTCGTTGGGAAAAAAAATTCCCAACGAGTCACAGTGTGACTCGTTTGGTGTGACTCGTTGGGAACCCACCCAAATCATTACCTAGCACTGCACTGCGCTCGTCACCCAGAGATCTAAGATATTATGTCTCTAAGCCCTGTAATTTCTCTGGAATCATTGCCCTTCAAACCGGAACACAAACATTACTGCTTGGCGGTAGAATATTTGGCAAAGGTGTGGTACTTCCCCAGGCGGACTCTGCTAAGTGTCCTACCACTACTAACAACTATCAATCTACTTGACCCCTACAATCGCTAGCGGCGAGATATTTTGCGGTTATACTTATTTTGGTTGTTAACAATGAATAGCGAGAGGTATAAAAGTCCGGCGTCCACCGCTTCCTACCATTGACTAAAACGGAAAGAGTGAGCTCACTCTTCCCAACGATAACATAATTCCACAGTATAAAAAAATACTACCAGTAGTTCATTGCCTTTGATTTTGGGAGAAACACCGATAATGTCTAGACTCTGGTAGGGTTGTCACAAACACCAAATACAACCACCAAAATGCAATTAAAACATACGAAATACGTCACCCCTGAGCGCTCCTGCAATGCTAACATTGTGATGTAGGCAATGCAGGAGCGCGCTTCCCGCGTCTCACCCTGCACGCCTCGCACGATAGTTCCGTAGACGGCTTCGTGGAACGACTGTATGATCTAATATACTGTGATAATGCAGTGTGCCTGAAGTTTGGGAGGGCACATCCATTGATTAATATCCATGCTTAAATTGGGCCGGGCGGTTGTCACGGCGCGTGCCAAGCTGGCCGGAGCGAGGCAGTAGGGAGCGTGCCGCCGACCCGGCGACATGTCGTGTCACGTTCCCACGACTCGCGGCATTCCCACGTGACACACCACCACGGCTGCTATGTGTGTCTGCGTTACCACCGGGACTAGAGCGGTTTGGAAACTCATTATGGCGATCGCAATCGGTGCTGTGCTTGTTCTATGCCTCCTCTTCGTGCAGCGGACGTCAGTGAGTTACGGTTGACACTTATGCGCTTATAGAATTAAGTTCCTGAAGGTAGGTACTTCCCGAAGGTAGGCTTTCACCTACTGAAATAGCACGTCTTAATGCTTTGAAGTATATTTATTGTTTATGTAAATAAAGCAAGATAAGATTAGAGAAAAGATAATGAATAGGTAATTGATAGAAGATCCGTGATAACAATAAATACAGCTTCAGTTTTAAACTTATTACAATAGCTAATTATGTTCTAGGTATATTCAATTCATTTATTTATTCGAACCTATAATTCAGAAAAATACTTGGTAAAGGCATTTACAATTTGAGGCAAACAATCGGTGTACATAACAATAACTAGGTATTTACTAAGATTTCGTTGCCTACCTACCTACTTTGATATTTCATGGAACAATCTGTACGCTACAAAAGTAGGTATCCGTAGTATAAATATACAAATTGTAATCCTCTCAAATCCTATGCCAAATCAAACTAAATTATCCACACCTTTATTACCCGTGCCATAAAAATATGTTTTTATTAATAATAGGTACATACATTTACTCTGCTTAGTTTAAAATTATCCATTTTATTCTCATATGTGAGTTTTAAATGAAATTGTATTATTTTTCGGAAAGAGTTAACTCAATATGTCGGTAAAGTATAATAGGTACATATTTAGATTTAGACATTTTCAACAATATTATCGTTGAACTAACTCAGGGGACAGAAAATCAAGCTTAAGTCCAGACGAATGCGGGCTAGTATATAGGAGGACTCTATAGCTATAGCTTTAAATAATAAAAAAGAACTGCATACAAAAGAATGCAATGCCATTATGAATGGCTATATTTAGCACAAATCTGGCTAGGATGAATGGCTGTTTGCATGACGGGAGATCGATCAATGACGCATGCGCTATGGCGTTGCTATGTTGCAGGTTTTCCCGCGCTTTTCCCACTATTGCTTTTATTTTAGAGACATCATGACAAACTTGACGAGATAATGTGAACATCGCATTTTCCTCGGTATTTTTTTAGTTCTGGTAAATAAATACGACGGTGATGCGCTCATTAATATGTGCACTGAATGTACCAAGCCTTTGAATAAGTAATGGATGCACTCAATCTGAGTAACAAAAGGATTTAATTTTAGAGTCTAGTCAAAAGTCTTAGATGACGATACTTTTTTTTACGTTGAATTATTTCTAGATTTCGCTGTTTTTGTTGTAAAATATGTTTTGGTTTAAAGCAAAGTCTCTCCTCCCGGCCCAGAGCCACAACCGTATTTATGTCCCTGATGGCCATCTATAAGTTGAACTCACTGATGGTTTTTGGTAATGCAGCCAACGCTCATCCCATAGATCAACCGATGGCGTCGTCGCTATCGTCAGCGTTTACAGCAAAATTTGCTCAGAAGTCAGCGAAAACGTTTGTAGAATAAATGTAATTTATTTTGCTTGCACATGGCCGCCGTCTCGACTGATGTTGAGCTATGGTGCAGCCAACGACGGAGCGCCCTTACCAAGAAGAATCCATTCTGGACACGAAGACACCAAGCTTGTAATTTGTAACCACCGGGAAAACCCCAGTCAGGTAACGCATTTCACAGCCTAGACGTTCTTAATAGGAAAGTGAAGTCAAATTTCTTTTGTTTCGAGTTGTTGAAACGTCTATTATGAATCGAGCCCATTATAAGATCTTTTTGGAGCTACGAAAAGTCCGAGGAAAAATGCAAGGTATTATGGCTGAAGTTCCAAAGGCTCGAACGAAGACTCTTTGACTCTACTTTATACTGTGATAAGGATGTCTAGGCTGTGAAAGGTGTTGTGGGCTTAGATAAAGAATGAGTAATAGATCAGGGTTTTCCGCACGGTTCCTTTGTACCAATCGTAAGCAAATGGGCTGGATGTTAGTTATGGCAACGTAGTGATGAGCCGTGACAAAAGTATGACACTTCCACAAGAGCGACAAGACAAGACCGATCAGACCCATGCTTTCAGTGTAAAGCGTTTGTTCTAACTCTACACGTAGTACTTTTAGGTTAAATGTATAAAAAAGCTGTGGTGGTATAGTATTTGTTAGTGGCTGGATATCAGATTTCGTAATAGTGAGGTCGTAGCTTCGATTCCCGTTTGCACCTTGGAGATTTTGTTCCAAGTGCAAATGTACGAGTTAGCATCTAAACTCTTTAGTTGCGGGTTTTTCCCGATGGTTACAGTCTTGTTGTCTTCAAATAATATCGAGAAAAGAAATAAAATCGAGACTATCAAGATCACTTTCTTCTAGGTAATCGTAGACTGCGTCGCCGCTTAACATTAGGCGAGATGGCGGTCAAGTGTAAACCTATGAATGGCAAAGAAGTATATTTATATCATAGCGGTGGTTTGTCTGTTTCAGTGCGTGGACAACCCGTGCCCAGACGGTCGTCTGTGCCCCGCTAACTGGACGTGTTGCGAGCTCGGGTGCTGCGCCCCAACCACACCCCACTCCCGTGCAGACATCTTCAAGGAGCACGGCGTCATGGACCACCCCTGGTACACTCAGTGGTGAGTCCGGCTGTGTTACACTCGATTGGGTCGACAGATAAACCATTAACACCAGAAAACCCAAGCAAATAAGTATAGAGCGCGAAAGTAACAAGAGACGAAAAGTAATGTGTCGTCACTTATGATAGTTAAAAACAGTCAACTTAACAGTACCATACATAATATAACTATGATATCCGAAATACACGCATTAATACTAAATAATACATACACATAACCAATGATAGTGAAGCTACAAAAACAAATGAGAATAAAAATTGAAGAAAACCAAAATGTTCTATTAAATTCAGAGCGATAGTGTGTCTATGTCTATGATCTCTGAAGGACTCTTGTTCTTAGCAAGCCTAAATTCGAAGTGCATTTCAGAAAGCACTCACCTAAGCAACAACAACTTAGAAAGCAACTTAACTTCACGCCAATTAACCAAGTAAAGAAGGAAATAAAGTGAGATGAGAGTTGACAGATTGATTTATTTCGATTTATTCTGGCTACAATTAAACATGTGTTAACAGCTCACAGCTAGAGCCGTTGGGAATTTCAGTAGGTCTTTGATTTTCCAAATCGCCGGCAGCGTGGACCCATGGTAAAAGATCTGAGATCCCCTTGTGCTTAATGTCGTAATTAATATAAACAAACTTATGAATCATGTTTATAATTTTATTACTATTTTTAATATTCATTCATAAGACATGCATTTAGTTCTTACAACTAAACTATTAGCAAATACAATTTTGTTCAAAATGTCTAAATTTGCAATCAAAATAACTCCCCTACACCAGAGCACATGGGGACGTTGGTTCTACGATCATCATATAAAATGAGCCCTAAAATAGGCGACCGTAATTGTTATCATCTTATCCTTTAGTGTAAAGATAAATGGCGACAATGAGGCCATAAAGCCCGAGTACTTCAGCGAAAATGAGGATCAGGATCATGCCAACGAACAGCCTGGGCTGTTGCGCGGTGCCTCGCACCCCGGCGTCCCCCACTATGCCTATAGCGAACCCTGCTGCAAGGCCGGAGAACCCTACCGATAGACCAGCGCCCAACTGGATAAAGCCTTTGAACAAGGTGTACTTATCGTTCGCCTCGAGCGTCCCTGCAAGAAGTACTGCGACTACGAGCCCGTATATAGCAATGATCCCCGCCATGACGACTGGGATGATTGACTTCATGATTAGTTCTGGTCTCATCACCGCCATGGAAGCAATCCCCGTGCCAGATTTGGCGGTGCCGTACGCCGCTCCCAGTGCTGCGAACAAATATATATAAAATAAAGTTATGAAATGAAAGGGGTTATGGGAAAACTGCAATTGACTGATTAAACAACTTTTGGTTTTATGATCAAAACTGGTACAAATAAACGTATGTTGTTGAAAAATCTTGGATAATTATTATTGTAATCCTACTAATACTATAGAAGAGAAAGGTTTGTCGCTTAATCACGTGGGAACGGCTAAACGGATTTTGTTGAATTTAGGAACACATTTGTTAGTATGGAACAGAATACACAATTACATAATACAGAATTTAGGGCTCTTCATGGTCCAATAGCTGCGTGTCATTGTGATGTTATGTGGCAGGCATCTTGCTTACTATCAGGCACATGACCTGCTCAGAAAGACTCTGACAGAAGTTTTCACTTCAAAAAGAGTATAGGGTACTTTTTATCGCGGGAAATTTATGGGAAACAAGAACTAAGTGGGTAAAAGCAAAGGTCGCTGCTAATGTCTTCATAATGTTTGCTACACATCCCTAAATTCCAGAAAGGTGGCGATGATATTACATTTATGACACAAGAAGTAATAGAAAATTAGGATACTGTCACACTGAACGTTCAATGAAATAAAGTCAAAAGCAAATCATTCAAAACGTAATACAGACCGCTAAATACTATGGCTGACGATACACCCATTACACCGAAGAAAGGGGCGTATGCCGGTGGTGCACCAGGACCTGCAGGAGTTGTCATCTTCTGATTTACCGATTACTTTATCAAAAAACAGCTAGTTCACAGGAAATCCTATAAATACGAGAGTTCACATACAACAAAAATCACGAAACAAATGAAATATGCTTTTCGAAAGCAATGTCTGTCATTCACGACACATGCCACTTTGTCGTTATACACTTTTATTGAAGAAGTTCTTTAGCTGTTTTGGGTCCTTTTTGGTAGGGGAACGCATCGATATAAACCTTAGATAAAGTAGTATCCTCTTTGATATAAACCATTGGATGTGCCCTCCCAAACTTCAGGTGCACGTAGTTATGTCATCGTTGGGAAGAGTGAGCTCACTCTTTCCGTTCTAGTCGGTTGCAGGAAGCGGTGAACGCCGGACATTTTTACCTATCACTATTCGTTGTCAACAACCAAAATAAGTAAAACCACAGTATCCCATATCCCTCGCTAGAAGGGTTCTGGAGTGGAGACCGCGAATCGAAAAACGTAGTGTAGGACATCCTGAGACTAGATGGATTTACGATATTCGAAAGGCAGCTGGTGGCGGATGGAGAAGTAAGACCGAGGATTGGGCTGAGTGTATCATAGGAGAGGCCTATGTCCAGCAGTGGACGAATACAGGCTGATTTTACAAAAAAATGTTTTTACAAAAATAACCATTAAATTTATTGACACGAGCAGTTGATGAACATTAATTGCTTGTAAATACAAAGGTCAGTTAGTTACCTACATTAAAATAGTTCAAGTATTTTTATGCCGCGAACATTTCGATCCACCATTGTATTATACAGTTATACACTGCGTTCGCGGTTTTACCCGCGTTTTTCTATTCGTCGTGAAACCTTAATTTTTTTTATAGTGAGAGTGACGAGACGTGCAAGACATGTGCCTAATGGTAAGCAACATGCCTGCCACGTAACAGCACAGTGACACAAATATATTTTGGAACATGAAAAGTCCAAATAATTACTTAGCGATGCACTGCGCTCGTTACCCAGAGATATAAGATGTTCTATCTCTATGCCCTGTAATTTCACTGGAAACATTGCCCTTCACACCGGAACGCAGTAATGTTTGCACATTACTGCTTGGCGGTGGAATAATTACACTAGAACTACGGTAGAATAACTTCACTACAAATAATTATTAATTATTTTTTAATTATTTTTCTTCCTCAAGTAAGAGTAGCCTATGTTACACGCCTTAGAAGATCAGCTATATGTTTTTTTTTTTAGTAGTCGTAGGACTCTTAGCAGAGTCCGCCTGGAGAAGTACCACACCTTTGTCAGTTATTCTACCGCCAAGCAGTAATGTGCAAACATTATACTGTGTTCCGGTTTGAAGGGCAATGTTTCCAGAGAAATTACAGGTCTTAGAGATATAACAACTTAGATCTCTGGGTGACGAGCGCAGTGCAGTGCTAGGTATTGATTTGGAATCTTCATATTCCAATAGCTGCGTGTCACTGTGCTGTTATGTGGCAGGCATGTTGCTTACCATCAGGCGCATGACCTGCCCGTCTCGTCACTCTTTATTTAAAAAATAATAACTGATATGTATTAAAGGTATTAGAAAAATAAATGGTACTAATAACAAGCTAAATATTTTGATATGAATGTCTTTTCCAGGCCAGTGTTGTTCTTCCTGGGTATCCTGGGCGGGATCCTGATCTGCTGCATGTGGTTCTGCATCTGCAAGCGGTACGCCAACGAGGGGGTGCTGGCCATCAGCTGCGCGTGCTGCGCGCGTTCCCTGGGCCCGGGGGACGAGCTGGACTCGGCGGGCTCGCTGTACCCCCCGCCTCACTACAGCCGCTGCGGATCCATCCACCAGCCACCGCCACCTTACTCTGAGGTAACACCACGTTATACATAAGCTTGGATGCCCAGGGGGGATCATGGGGGTAATGAAACCGGGCTGGGTCCAGTACCGTGGTAGACCACTGAATAAAAAGCATGCGTTTACTCATTACAGTTTTGTGCCTTAACCACGACCATGTAACCCCTCCTGGAGCCATGTGATGTGTTGCCCTGTCTATAAGCTCGAACTCTTCGTAACAAGAGCGCGGGCGCTCTTTAACGCTTTATAAATGACTAGCGGCCCGCTCCGGCTTCGCTCGAATAATAACCTAGATATCAACTGCAGCGCCATCTGCCGTAGCCTATGTTACTCGGGAATAATGTAGCTTTCCAAAGGTGAAAGAATTTTTGAAATCGGTCCAGTAGTTTCGGAGCCTATTCATTACAAACAAACAAACAAACAAATCTTTCCTCTTTATAATATTAGTATAGATGTGCAGTGTGAGGTGAATAAATACAAAACAGCCGATAAACAGTGCTAGTGAGGACAACAAACACTTTTTTTGGGATATGTATTGATAAAAGTTATAGAACAAAAGTTCTTTGTTTAAATATACATGAACATGCCCTTAAACGGATGCAGGCTGATAACCAGTAACCCTGTATAATATGTAAAAAGTTATGTAAAAATTATGAGGTGTCATGCCAGAAATACCGACTTGGGGCCCATAGCAAGTCTAGAACATTATAATTGACGTTTATACCGATTTTAATCACTCCCTAATTGCAAACAAGTTATCGAAAAGAAATCACTTACGTAGGGTTCCCGGCGTCGTCCAAAGTCCAGTTTGGTCCGACAGGAATGTAGGTAGGGATCAAGTGGGAATGTGGGAAGAACCAAACCAGGCGATATCGAGGCGACCTCCCGAATTCCCGTTCCAGTAAGTAGTTCAACCGGTCCCGCGGTTGAGAAGGGGCCAGTCCCGTAGCTCACTTCAAAAATAGTCCAGCACTAATCCCGAGTGTCACAATTCACTTAATAGTCTCTTCCTGTAGCACTATATTAAGTTTTTATCCCGAAAAACTCCAAAATCTCAAAGGGCGTGACTGTTTAGTTCCAGCGAAAACAAGACAACGTCACTTCACAGCCGGCTGTCAAAACCATAGATACACGCTAATCGTCGGCCGATATAATGTTGCCCGATTATACGGAACAAAACCCCCGACCAATTGAACTCCAGGTCAATTTTAGAAAACCAGTATTTAGCAACTAGTATTTAGTAACTAGTATTTAGTAGTATCCGGACCCCAAATAAAACGAAATTCCCAACTTTGACCCGAAAGTGGAAATCAAACCAAAAAAAACACTTTACCAAAAATAGTAATAAAATAAAATTAAATTTTAACCTTGAAAACACGTATATCTAATAAAGGGGCAAGCGTGCCAGAGAGGACACCGCGCGCTGAAGTCTGGAACCAGAAATCAGAATCTCCGCCACGCGGGGTGTGCCATCAGTACCAGATATCAATTTTAAAATACGTCCCCTACGCCAGAGTAGGGGGGCCAAATTTGCCTCCTTTAATAATACTAAGTCCCCTTCCCGAGGGGCCTCCGTCCTATCTGTCCATTTTACCCGTTGTTGCAACAGATGCAAGTACTCGGCCGACCAGCGCCTCCAGAAGTCTTGACTTATTTGCTGCAATAACTGAAAACGGGACAGGCGTCCGGGGCGCTCATCCTTCCAGGGATACTCCGGCAACGCGGTTAAAGGCTGACCGATCAAGAAGTGACCCGGCGTCAAGACTTCTAGATCGTTAGGGTCAGGCGAGATTGGACAGAGAGGACGGGAATTAAGAACTGCCTCCACGCGGCATAGTACCGTGACTAACTCTTCCCAAGTTAACACGGTCTCCCCGATGACACGGCGGAGATGGGTTTTAGCAGACTTCACCGCAGCCTCAAAAATTCCTCCCCAGTGAGGACAGGCCGGCACACTAAATTGCCAGCTGATTCCCCGCTGGGCGAGAGCCAGACTTAAACTATTATTACCAGAATTTAAAAAATTATTAACTTCGCGTAAATAATTCGCCGCCCCTCGATAATTTGTGCCATTGTCCGAACGTATTAAAGAGGGTACTCCTCTTCGCGCTACAAAGCGATCCAGCGCCGCGACAAAGGCCTCCGTAGACAGCGCAGAGACCAGCTCCAGGTGGACTGCTTTGGTGGCCAAACACACAAAGACGCACAGGTAGGCTTTAACGACCTTGGCGTTACGCAACGTCGATGACTTGACCGAGAAGGGCCCAGCGAAGTCCGTTCCGACCCCGTCGAACGGCCTCGAGGGAGAAATCCTATCCGGAGGAAGATCTCCCATCATGGGCTGCATGGTAGACGCCTTGAGCCTATAACAAGGGACACATCTAAACAGCACCTTTCGGACCGCCCTGCGAGCCGACAAGATCCAGAATTCACGCTGCAACACAGCGAGAAGCGCGCCACATCCAGCGTGCGCGTTACCGATATGCCGATCGGTGATCAGCAGGTCCACCAGAGGACCTCCTTTCGGTAGCAACAGGGGGTGCCTGCTGCCGTACGGCAGGTTGGCTTTCCGGAGCCGACCTCCTACGCGCAGAAGACCATCCTGATCTGTGAAAGGGTTCAACTTGGCGACCGCACCCTTCAAGCGAGCGCGACCGCAGCGCAGCGCCTCAAGTTCCATCGGAAACCTCTCACCCTGTACCAGCCGAATGAGGTGCAGCAAGGAACTCCGACGCTCCTCCACAGTGGCGATCTGGTCACTCCTCCTCTGACGAGGGTGACGACAGTTGTGGATGAAGCGCTTAATCCAGCTAGTTACCCCCAACAACTTATCCAGCTTGCTGTAACGACCCGTCAACCAGTCAGGGTCTGGGGGCACTTCCGCCACAATCGCATGCACGCGGACTCCGGGCAGCTCCGCTCGCTCCGAGTCCGCGCCGAGAGCTGGCCAGGAAGCTTCTGGCTCCCGCAGCCAGTCCGGACCCCACCATAAGGGGTGATCAACTAGCTCCGGCGCGGAACAGCCGCGCGAAGCACAGTCAGCGGGGTTCAACTCACCCGGGACATGTCTCCAAACCATGTCCAGTCCAATGTTTTGGATTTGGGAAACCCGATTTCCCACAAAAGTCTCCAAGGTGTGAGGGGCTGCTCGTAACCAGGCAAGTACGACCTGACTGTCTGACCACGCATAGACCTTCCGGATGTCTATCGAGGTGGACAGTTCCTGATATACGTGCTTAAGCAGCCGAGCAAGTAATGTGGCTCCGCTCAATTCCAGTTTCGGAATAGTGAGTCGTGTCCTGATAGGAGCTACCTTGCTCTTCCCCAATAAGAGCGTGACATTGACGTGGCCTCCAGCGTCAACTGTACGCAAGTACACAGATGCGGCATAGCCCAGCTCGGACGCATCACAGAACCCGTGCAGGCTGATCCGGCTACAGCCTGGTGGCAGAATGCGACGGGGCAACGCCACTCGATTGACCGTTTCGAGGTCAGATATTAAACGAAGCCAAATGTTAAGCGAGTCTCCAACCAGGGGGTCGTCCCATGAGACCTTCAGAGTCCAAAGTCGCTGTAACAGACACTTGGCTGCGAACAGAACCGGACTGATCCAACCGTTTGGATCAAACATCCTGGCGATGGTGGACAAAACCGTCCGTTTTGTCCACGCGCGTGTGGCTTCCAGTGCCACCCGAAAGGTGAAGATGTCAGCAACCGGTTGATACTGCATGCCCAGAACCGCAATCCCGTGCGGATCGTCACCTTCCTCGAAGAGCCCCGGATCCTGCTGGTGATCGTCCGGGATACCAGCCAGGACGTTGGGGTCGTTAGAGAGCCATTTCCGAAGCTCATAGCCTCCAGATGCGAGAAGCTCTGTAAGCTCATCCCGGAGCAACAGAGCTTCTTCCACCGTCTGCGCACCAGTGCAATAGTCGTCCACGTACAGGTCGCGTTCCAGAACTGCGGCTGCACGTGGGTACCGAGCCCGTTCTTGCTCCGCCAACTCCAGCAGTGAGCGGATCGCAATGAAGGGGCTTGATCTCAACCCATAGGTGTTGGTGTTCAACTCATACACCATCATAGGGTCCTGAGGACTTTCCCGCCAGAGGATTAACTGGAACCTCCTGTCCTCGGGGTGTATGACCGTTTGTCGGAACATCATTCGGATGTCCGCTCCCAACACCACCTGATGCCTACGGAAATTCAGGATGATGTCTACAATATCCCGATGTAACTTCGGTCCAGCGTGGAGGCACTGGTTCAGTGACACTCCTGTCGAAGTCGGAGCGGATCCATCGAACACCGTCCTGAGTTTGCCCGTCGACGCCTTCAAAACGGCGTGATGAGGCAAAAAGTAGTGGTCCATGGTCGACCAGTCGTCGCGAGCCGGAGACATGTGGCCCAGTGCCTCATACTCCCTCATGAACTCGATGTACTTTTCCCGAAGCACCGGATCTCGAGCCATGCGTCGCTCCATGGACCTGAGCCTTTTCTCGGCCAATGATCGAGACTGGCCCAGACGCGGGGGGTTATCCCGGAAAGGCAGCCTAGTCTCCAATCGCCCAGAAACCATTCTCCGAGTGTGAGCCTGATAAAAGTTCTCACACTCCACGTGCTCGGGATCCAGCCGAGACACGGTAGGCGGCTCTTCGATCTCCCAGAACTTCTGCATGATCTGAGCGAGGGCCGTTCCCGTAAAAGAAGCCTGATTCGACTGCTGCCACTCATCCACCATTCCCAAAATGGCGTTCCCATAGATGGTGGGCAGCGCCATCAGCGAAGACTGGTCCAACAGTCTAGGCTTCCCGTTCATGATGTAACCCAGTACATCAGAACCCAACAAAAGATCTACCGGACCCGCCATCCCGAAGCGGGGATCCGCCAACCTGAGACCCTTAGTACAGGACAAAAGATCCGGATCTATGTCCGCCTGAGGAAGCCAACCGACAACCGAATCCATGACGGTGGCCCTGACCGCAATCCTTTCCGAATAGGAATGTACGGACGAGAAGGAGAGGCGGGTCTGTCCAGCCATCCGCACCTCTGTGTTCCCGACTCCTCGCAACGGAGTCGGTGACGGAAACCTAGCCAGGCCCAGGCGATGAGCAACCCGGGTTGTTAAAATGCACCCCTGGGACCCTGTGTCCAAGAGCGCTCGTATCCGGACGTAGTCGCCTCTTGGACCCCAAACCCTTAACCAGAGGGTGGGCAGCAGGACCACCGGTTGATCCTGTGCCAAGGGAAAGGAGGCTAGTCAATCCCTCCGAGGCCCGTCCGAACCCGTCGGACTACCGGGCCCAGCCCAGTATGGCTGCCGAGTGCAAAGGGCCATCGGAGGGGGGGCATATCCAGCTGCCCTGCCGTACCTAAAGTAGGGCGGGTGGTAATCCAGCCTCGGATGTTCATGGAGGGGAGGCGTGTACGCCCTCCATTCTATTGGTCGCGGATCCAGCGGCGGAGAAGGATAACGCTGGGGAGGTGGCCCCCGTGGTGACTCCGGTATCACCCTTCCACCTCTCCAGTTCGCCCGCGTCCGCGCGGGCTGTGAGGTCGGTGACCGAGCCGCGTGTAGGACGCCCCTTGTTGGGCTGCCCGGTGCTGCCGTGGGTTGGGTGGAGGGGGTGTGCTCCACGCTGTAGCCACTTCATTGTTGTACAATGCGTGGCTCTGCGTGGGAGCGCCCCCGCCCGTGGAGGGCCCCCTCCCTGAGGGCTGTCGACCAGCACCATCGCTCCTGGTGCACAAGAGCTGGTGGTGTGGTCCCCCACACCCAGGACACGGCCGTGCCGTGGGGCAGTCATTGTACAAATGACCCCCCAGGCACCCGTAGCACCGACGCAACCGCCGAACGATGCCTCGTCGGTCGGAAGTCGTCCTCGCAAGCAGGGCCGGACACTGCACCAGCGCGTGAAGCTGGCCACAGTTCGGGCACTCCTGCTCCGACGCAGTCGTCACCGTCGCCGTCCGCTTTACCCCACCCTGAGTGCGGGGATTGGTAGGTCGCGGTCCTGTTCCGGCAGGGCCACGAGCTGAAGCGGCGGGCTGCGCCTCCTGCGGCGCCGGCTCGACCATCCTCGCCTCCCACTCCAGGACCCGAAGCAGCTCCTCAAACGTGGGGAAGACCTTCGGGTCGCCGTGAAGGCCCCTTTCCCGCTCGAACCGGGCGCGCAACTCCAGCGGCACCTTGCCCAGCAGAATGTGGACCAGCAGAAACGACCAGTGTTCTACTGGCAGTCCCAAGCTGCGCAAGGCGTTGTACGCCACCTTCACGGGCGTGAGGATTAGCGGCCTCAACTGAGACCTCTCAGTCACCTTCGGCAGCCCCAGTATTTGGGACACGTGAGCGTCGGCGAGGAGCCGAGGGTTTTGGAACCTCGTCTCCAGCAACTCCATCGCCGTGCCGAAGTTGTCGTCGTCCAGCTCCAGGTGCTGGATCAGGGAGAGTGCCTCACCCTCCAGTGACGTGCGGAGATACGCCAGTTTCTCCGCCCTCGTCAAGTCGGTGCGTGAATCTACGAGAGAGGCGAACATACTCCGGAAGCCGCTCCACTCTCGCAGGTTACCTGTGAACCTGGGCAAGTCCAGGGTGGGAAGGCGTCCCACTACACCCGAACCCGCATTCCTGATGACGGGTCCCGAGTTCGCCCTTCCCTGACGAGACCTCTCCAGCTGGCGAACCCCTTCGGAGACCTCGTCGTACAAATCCAGGATGCGCCGCATGTCCGCGTCGATCCTCTCCATCTGCTCCTCAGTTGGAGACGGCCTTGCATCCCGCAGCGATCCTGCGCTCCTCTCAGCGACCTCCAGGCGCCTGTCGAGGTGCTCTGCCCTGTTTAGGAGCGCCTCCTCCCGGTCTCTCCTGCCGACCAATCCTTGCAAGGATTCAAACCACCGGAGCTGGTTGGCCAAATCCGAAGCCATTTTTAAATTTAAATTTAAACCAACCTAAAGTTCGGACAATGTCACAACAATTATATCCGCAACCTATTAAGCCGGATACCACTTAATACCAATTTCCCGACAGTTTGGGGAGAAATTATAAACTGGGAACCCCCAAATATCTGGCCTACCCGATATATTTTCCCAGAAAACTAAAAACAAAAAAGGGGTATTTACGGCTAACCGCGCTCTGGCTACCAAAAAATGTATAGTATTTATGCCAGAAATACCGACTTGGGGCCCATAGCAAGTCTAGAACATTATAATTTACGTTTATACCGATTTTAATCACTCCCTAATTGCAAACAAGTTATCGAAAAGAAATCACTTACGTAGGGTTCCCGGCGTCGTCCAAAGTCCAGTTTGGTCCGACAGGAATGTAGGTAGGGATCAAGTGGGAATGTGGGAAGAACCAAACCAGGCGATATCGAGGCGACCTCCCGAATTCCCGTTCCAGTAAGTAGTTCAACCGGTCCCGCGGTTGAGAAGGGGCCAGTCCCGTAGCTCACTTCAAAAATAGTCCAGCACTAATCCCGAGTGTCACAATTCACTTAATAGTCTCTTCCTGTAGCACTATATTAAGTTTTTATCCCGAAAAACTCCAAAATCTCAAAGGGCGTGACTGTTTAGTTCCAGCGAAAACAAGACAACGTCACTTCACAGCCGGCTGTCAAAACCATAGATACACGCTAATCGTCGGCCGATATAATGTTGCCCGATTATACGGAACACCATCTATATAGTAACGAAGTTCCTTCTGACATTTACAGAAGCAACACAATTTGAAAAAAAATTCATGGTCCGATCATCATTATCTGACAAATAAAGTTGGCAACACTGGTCCCGGACAGTTTTAAACGTTACGTTATTTATTTTTCGAGGTTACGGATTTAATCTAACGTTTTTTCAGTTCGGTCGCGCAGTAAATCCCTTTCTCCTCAGACTCTCTACCTAGTTTGTGTTAAGCCAGGGAGGCTTGGAGGAGAACCCTGCAGTTAGCGTTTTCCATACTACGAGTATATATTCCATAGAATTTTTGCGAACGCAAACAAAACAACGAAAGAATGCTCTACGTTTGTTTACACCAAATGAATTCGATACAGTGGGGATAGAATGAGCATTCGCTCGTCTGATGTAAATCGGCCTTAATTCAAAAGCGTCTAACGCGCGCGTCACGCTCCGCTCCGTCGCCGTCGCTACGTCGGCGCCGGCGCTGTGCCGTTTGCTTCCATTTATAGAGTACTAGCAGCGCCCCACGATTTCACCCGCGTGAATAAATAAATATTGGTGGATAATTCACACACAACACCATCTGACCCCAAACTAAGCAAAGCTTGTATGATGGCGGTCAGATAGCTGAAATAATACTTATATAGTTTTAAATACATACTTATTACATGCGCGGTCCGAAGGGGGGGGGGGGCGGTCACAGGGGACATGAATCGTATATGTTACATTAAAATGGGGCGCTACTAGTAGTATTTTTTTACTCGATTTATTGTATTTCTACTCGTGGCCCCCCCAAAATCTGAGGTTGTGTACTGGTGACCCACCCCCAATTCGAGGCTGGGACCGCGCCTGGCTTATTATACATAGAAACACCTAGACACAGAATCCCGATCATGTTAACTTTCCGGGATAGTAAATTAATAGTTAAAAAAAACTAGAAAAAAAAACACACATATTCAAAAGACCCACCGCACAAAAACAAAATTGGCAGGCATCATAAGGACTGCCGATAGAAGTGAAAACTTTAACTCAGAATTTGATAGCTCACTTTGGAATCTACGCGGATGAAACCGGGGGGCGGGGGGGGGCGTGGTCATGACCATGGTCATGGTCCCGAGTTCACCCGACAGTTTCTTATCGTTCCCAAGCGTGTCGCTAGAATTCAATTCACAGATCATGAAAAATCTGTCTGTGGAGCACCAAGAGATGTTTTCGCTTCAAAAATTATGACAACTTTTTAGTTGGAAGCGTACCTATTTTTAATTGATCGATTACGTGCTAACGACTACGGTAGAATTTGAGGATGAATGGTTAATGGGACAAAAACTGTACAAATCATTGCATTGTCATCGGTCCTTGATAAGTGTGCAACATTTCAAACCAATCCGTTGTTTAGAAAGTGATGAAAATCACGTTCAAGCAGTGCCCCGCGATTTTAGTTCTCGTAAAAGTAGCCGATGTGTTCTTTCAGATTATAATCTATCTATGTTCCAAATTTCAGCTCGATCCGTTCAGTAGTTATTACGTGAAAGAATAACGAACATCTATACCTACATACTTACAAACTTTCGTTTACCTATTGCCCGTGTTACTACCCGTCTTACTACCAGTAGTAACACGGGCAAAAATAAACTTCAAACTTTCGTGTTTATAATATTAACTAGCAGAACGCGCGCGCGTTGCTACGCCATCTATCGAAAATTGGGCGTACCAATTAAAATTTTGAACAAATTCGGTTAGTTTAGGTTCTAATGACGCAACCTTTAAAATATGTCATTATGCTGTCACGCAACGAAAGCTCTCAAAAACCAATATTTTTTCCCGTTTTTGTTACATTTTTCATTCATGCTCGGCTCCTGTTGATAGTAGCGTAATGTTATATAGCCTATAGCCTTCCTCGATAAATGGACTATCCTACAAAGAAAGAATCTTTCAATTCGAACCAGTAGTTCCAGAGATCCTTGCGTTCAAACAAACAAACAAACTCTTCAGCTTTATAATCTTATATATAAATATATAAAATTCTCGTGTCACAGTGTTTGTTTCCTTACTCCTCCGAAACGGCTTTACTGATTTTAACCAAATTTTATATGCATATTCTGTAGGTATGAGAATCGGCTACTAGCTATTTTTCATACCCCTAAAGGCTTGTTCGCATTAAGCTAGTGTATTAGTCTAGTAGAGAGTAATTTAGTGGCTAAAATACTTGCTACTATTCAAAAATCGTTCGCACCGTGCTTTAGTACAGTTCACAAGTGAGTAGCGTTTTGCAACATGAAGCGTCTACAACGCAATAAAATAAATAAGCTGATTACGCTTGTTTTATTTGCTTGTTTTTAAAGAGCGGGGACTTAACATTCCACAAACATTCATGTTCCACATATATAAAGAAACAAATTTTATGTAGTATCTTCACTCCAGCGAAACGACATTTTGGCGGCAACCACAGACTAGTTAGTAAAGAGATGCGGCAACTAATAACTAATGAACTCGACTAATTTGACAGGTTCGCACTCGTTTAGCCGATGAACCAGAGAGCACAGACGCGTGGTGGGGATGCTACTCGCCCGTTGAAAATAGAACAAAATGGATTGACTCGACTAAATTATTCAGTAGACTACTCGACTAAATTTTTACTGTTCATACACGTTTAGTTGCTAAATTACTCGCTACTAGACTAATACACTAGCTTAATGCGAACAAGCCTTAAGTGACAAGGGTTGTTCACTAAGGCAAAACAACGTTTGCGGGGTCAGCTAGTATTAGTATAGATAGGAAAATAAATTAGAACATTTTCCTGCTGGTGGCAACTAGACAATCTTTTGTCTTTTGACAGGTCCAGTCAAAGCCTGACCTGTATCCCCTGGTCATCACATGCGCTGACGGCGATGGAAAGGCAGGTGGGAATTACGTCATGGTGCAGTACTTCCAAAACTATGTGATTCGACCACCACCTGGTAATGTATACATTGTTTAAACTTATAATTTGATTCATAGACTGCCCACTAAATATCCCTTGGATTCAGGGCTATCTTTCGCAAGGAAAGAGACAAGGCCATAATCCATCACGCGGCTTCAGTATCGGTTGGTGGATGACGCGTGACCCAAAAATAATCTAGGAAGCTAGGAACATGTTTTCCTTCACCTTAAGTTGGCAGTATTACGCACATAACTTCGAAAAGAGAGTGATGCGCTTGGAACTTGAACTGTGGGCCCCGGAACTGCTGCCGTTCTCCTAACTAGACCAGCCGTAACTGAATTGAATAGTCGTAATAAATTGATTAATGATAGGTAAAACGGAACCCTTATAGATTCGTCATGTCTGTCTGTCTGTCTCTCTGTCTGTCTGTCTGTCTGTCCGTCCGTATGTCACAGCCACTTTTTCCCGAAACTATAAGAACTACACTGTTGAAACTTGGTGAGTAGATGTATTCTGTAAACCGCATTAGGGTTTACTGAGAACTGAAACTCAAAATTTTTTTTTCATCAAACCTACACATGTGGGATGTCTATCGATAGGTCTTCAAAAATGATGTTAAGGTTTCTAAAATCATTTTCCTCTAAACTGAATAGTTTGCGCGAGAGACACTTCCAAAGTGGTAAAATGTGTGTCGTCGTCCCCCCCCCTCTAACTTCTAAATTACATTAAATGAAAAATCTAAAAAAAATATATGATGTACATTACCATGTAAACTACCAACGAAAATTAGTTTGAGCTCGATCTGATGAGTACTTTTTTTTAGTACGTCATAAATACACTATTATTGAAACTTCGATCAAAGTTACAACGAACTACAAGAACTATGTGTACTATGTATATTATGTTACTTGCTGCAACGGAACCCTTCATGGGCGAGTCCAACTCGCACTTGGCTACTTTATTATTTAAATCTATCTCATCACAAAAATGCATGTACCTATTTGGCTATTTGTCATCGCTGCTGAAATTTCATGGTCCCACAGTTACTTATATTTTTAAATGTTGTAAGTTAGACACAAATGTTGATAACTGGTGAATACACTAAAGTTCACATCTATCGATAAATTATTTTTTTTGTGAATAATAGTTAATTTGAACTCAATTTTATTAATTTAATCCTATTTTCCAGAAGATGTAAGAACGTCAATAAATTAATAATATTAATATAATAAAATAGACCTACAATAGCCGCGTGTTTCTCATCAGAAAGAAACCATTTCTCTGCAGCTCACCTAAGATGATTGAAAACGATTACCTTTTGCACTAATCAGCTTAGCGAAGTCGTTCCTCGGTGCAGACTGCTCTTGAACGCACTAACCTAATTAACTAAGTTAGTTTGAAGCAGTAATCCCATACCGCCCCTTACAATTGTGTTTCGCATCAGTCGTCAACCTGTCTCGATATAAAAAGGGTGATTGTTCGTGGTCATACGAAAATGTTGAAAGTTTTCAAGGAACATGGAGGTGTTTTAAGATTAACAAAACTAAACGTTACCACAGTGAGTAAAATTTGGTGGAATATGTTCCCAACTCCCCTCTATTTACCTTTTCTTCTCCTAATCTAAAATACGTAATGTAAATAATTTAGTACCTGGGTCACCGAGCTTTGCTCGGTTTAAATACTAAAAATACTTAGATATTTTCTTAAAAAAAGAATACTTGAAAAAAAGAGAAGCCGTCTGGATTCGAACCCGCAGCTATTCATTCGTGATCGCCACGAACGCCCGACTTCCCGTCTGAGCCAATTATGCTGTCACGTCACGCGGCGAAATTTACCTTCGCATTCTAATGTCTAAATGTGACAGTTTTTCATTGTCTAAAAACGCGCATAATATGCGTTTTTATTAAATGAAACCTAGTTAGATCGATTTATCGTCCCCGAAATGCCCTGCATTCATAATTTCATGAAAATCCGTCGAGCCGTTTCCGAGATTCAGATTCTATATATATATACATATTTATATACAAGAATTGCTCGTTAAAGGTTTTTTTTTTTTTTTTTATTTTTTTTTTTTTAAATATAATAAATAAATAAATATTGGTGGACAATTCACACACAACACCATCTGACCCCAAACTAAGCAAAGCTTGTGTGATGGCGGCCAGATAGCTGATATAATACTTATATAGTTTTAAATACATACTTATTATACATAGAAACACCCAGACACAGTGCAAACATTTGAATTCATCACACAAATATTTGCACTGGGTGGGGATCGAACCCACGACCCTCAGCTTCGCAGGCAGAGCTACTACCAACTAAGCCACGAGGTCAGTCTAAGATAAGATTCTCTCGAAAAAAAACAAGATAACCGTCTTAAATTTAGAATCAGACACTCGACCAAATTTCTTAGAAGCTATCTAAGTCATCTAGATAAATAAAAGTACTTAAATTTTAGTTAGTTCATATTTCAAAAACCGCCACTCTGAATTTCATAAAATTGTTTTGTCTGAACTATGATCTACCAAATAAAGTGGCCAAGTGCGAGTTGCCATGAAGGGTTCCGTTGCAGCAAGTATCATAATATACATAGTACGCATAGTTCTTGTAGTTCGTTGTAACTTTGATCGAAGTTTTAATAATAGTGTATTTATTTATGACGTACTAAAAAAAAATACTTATCAGATGGAGTTCAAACCAATTTTCGTTGATATTTTGCATGGTAATGTACTTACATCATATATATTTTTTAGTTTTTTCATTCTCTTACTTTAGAAGTTAGAGGGGGGGGGGGGGGGACACATTTTACCACTTTGGAAGTGTCTCTCGCGCAAATTATTCAGTGTAGGCAAAAAATTTATTAGAAGCCTCAACATCATTTTTGAAGTCCTATCGATAGACACCCTACATGTGTAGGATTGATGAAAAAAAAATGTTTAGGTTTCAGCTCTCAGTATGGAGGGCAACCCTAATTTTTCTTTTTAGGGTTCCGTAAAACGTAAAAACGTAACCCTTATAGATTCGACATGTCTGTCTGTCTGTCTATCTGTCCGTCCGTATGTCACAGCCACTTTTTGCCGAAACTATGAGAACTACACTGTTGTTTCTTGCTGCAACGGAACCCTTCATGGGCAAGTCCAACTCGCACTTGGCCACATTTATTTATTTATTTTTTTCTTACAAATCTTAATGCGGTTCACAGAATACATCGACTTACCAAGTTTCAACAGTGTAGTTCTCATAGTTTCGGCAAAAAGTGGCTGTGACATACCTACGGACGGACAGACGGACAGACATGACGAATCTATAAGGGTTCCGTTTTTACGTTTTGCGGAACCCTAATAAAAAAAGAACCATCAAATTCAACATAATATTTTTTCAGTGAACCGTTTTAATAAAAAAATCAGTGACATACTACTACACATATGTCTACTTTCAGATATGTTTTTAGTACTATAAATCCATTAGCGCTACCAAAGTCTCCTTGGCCTTTTAGTTTCTAGTTATACCCAACCAAATACCTTTTCTTGTTCACAGGCTCTTTGTCAGCGACGAGTACTGCGGAATCCCTCAACTCCAGTTTCATTTGTAACGCAACAAATGAGGTAACATCAATAATAATCTTTACATCTAATTTTTACTAGCGGCGCCTTGCGATTTCACCCGCGTAGTTCGTTAGGGCAAAACGTAGCCTATGTGTTCTTCCAGACTCTATTATAGCTGTGTTCCAAATTTCAGCCCGATACGTTACGACGTGATTGAGCAACAAACATTAAAAAATCCAAACATTGACATTTATAGTAGGTATACATTTATACATTGACCTATTAGTAGGATAGGATTCTTGGTGACTCAGGGAGAGCAATGCTCTGAAATAATAAGTAACTCAACAATTTTTTTAAAAGACCAATTTATAAATCCACTCCAATAACACGGCACTCACCCATCCTCTCGGCTTTACGTTTCCCCAACCGTCATCAGCTGACTTTCGTAAGTCGTCACTCTCACCTAGCCTTAGGGCGTCTTACACTACATTTGCCGATATTTCTGGAATAAGATTTTCTTTTAACTTTTGTAGGTTTACACTCATCTAAAGTAAAAAAAAAGTGTGGTTGTGGATGAAACCACGACAACAAAGCGAAAAAATGATTAACAAAAAATTTTAGTAATTTAAGTAACTTAACGAGTACCTAACGCGGCCATATCGCCCTCGGCTGCTCTGTCGTGCGCTTTTCACTTTACCCCTACTCCACGGCCGACCGTCACGCGACATGCAATAGATGGACGAAAAAGTTTGAGGCGATGTAATAAAATTTCAATTCAAATATACATAAATCTATGATGTTGCAGGCGAATACGATCATTCCGCCGCCATATTCATGCGCGAACTTCGAGGAGTACGGCCCCGGCGTGGGGCGCGCGATGCTACGCTCCATGTCCTCGCTGATGGAGCCGCCGCCGCCGCCGCCGCGGCCCCGGGACTTCGCCCCCCACCTGCCCCCCCGGCACCCCACCAACGTCACCGAGAACCTGCTCGACGAGAACATGCGTCACGACTCTGTTGAACGATTGGTAAGATGACGATACCATCGGGCGCGGTCCCAGCCTTAAATTTTTGTGGGTGTCACCAGTACGCAGCCTCACATTTTGAGGTTCACCAGTAGAAATATAATATGTCGAGCAAAAAAAACTTTACTAGTAGCCACGATTTTATCCGCGTAGTATCCGTTCCATTTTGAATGTAACGGATTTGGGGGATTCATGTCTCCTGTGAGCCTCTATCCCCTAGCGCCGCGACTCCCATGCTTGTGTGGCCCATAAATGTGGAAAACGACTGATAGCGGTTAAACCATCATAGCATAGAAGCTGTGTCACTAAGGGTCACCAACCCAACAGGTCCAGTGTGGAGACTATGGACAATATCCTCCCATTATAGTTCCTAGTATTTTAAACTTAACACAATTAGCAGTATCTGGATGACCGAGCTTTGCTAGGTTTATACAGATAAATCGTTTTCTGAAAATGAAACCTACCTAGTAGGATCGACTTATCGCTTCCATTTGGCGCCTGAATACTAAATTTCATGAAAATCGTTGGTGCCGATTCCTAGATTCAGATTATGTATACCTCCATATTAGAATTGCTCGTATAATTTACACAATTAGCATAAAAATTAGGTCTTAACTAACTCTACCTAGACAATAGACAACCAGACAATGTTTTCGTAGTATTCATGCAATTAGGTAAGTTTATTTTCTTATGTTTCAGGACCTAGAACTGTTCGAATGTCCAGACCTATACTGTAAATACGGCTGTGAACCAAAACCTTCCGCGTACCGGCACCAACCGCCTGAAACTCCCGCTTACGAGTACGTTCGTCCACCGCCTCAGTCCCCAGTGAGCGAAGCGCGACAACCGAGCCCCACACACGAGACTGTTAGAAGACAAAGTGACGAGAGAAAACAGCGTCGTTTGACTGAAAACCTCAAGTGGAGTAGCAGAAAGTCGAGCTTATACATGCCGCTGTCGACGGCCCCTCCTCGCCCCGCCAGGGTGTCCCCCGGGACTCGTGCCTTCTCCATGTCAGCCCCAGCAACGCCCTGCAGTAACTTAGTCCCAAACATCCTTAATTTGACCCAAAGAGTCTCAGCGTCGAGGCACAGCTCCCGGTCTTCGAGGCTAGAGGAGGAGTATGATCCGTTGTTGACGGATACCGAACAGGTACGCACTGATGATAAGTTTTAGTAATGATTTACTCTAAGGTTGGAATGTGCAATATATTTGAAACTTGTTTATTTGGAGATCGAGTCTCTTTGAACCTAAGGTTGCTGATCATTTGCCCGCACGGCCATCTCTTCGGTCATCGTTTTGCACTACATGTTTAGCATGAGAATCATGGTAAAAACGTTTTTATGCGACTGACGTTAAAGGACTGTTCTGTTCAGTTCACCACCACTCTTGAATTTCTTGTAGCTTGTTTATTAATTTGATATACCTATTATGACACGGCGGGTTTCCTCTATAAAACAAACACGCATACCTACTTGTGACAGCGAAAAAGTTGCGTTATGGAAGTCATCTGTGTGACATACTTATTCTAAGTTTCTTGGAGATACTGAAGCTATTCACTTTAATAAAAGTTATTGGGAATTGTTTTTACTAGTTTCAGTATCTCCATGATATTTGGTATGTGTGACCAAGACTGTGACCATTAATATTTTATTATTTTTCCACAAAACTATACTTAATTAAAGTAGGAATAAAGCCTATCGGCCTAATAGTGGACCCAAACAGATCTTAGTATTGTGTCAATTTAATTCCCTGGACCCGTACTAATGCGCTCTCGTTGTGATAGTTCGATAATATAGACACGCAATATTTCGCGTCCCGCGACTGTACACCTTATCCCCCCTGGATAAGGTTCATAGTCGCAGTCGAAAAAATTGACGATTATCGTAATAAGGGCTCATGGTATAGGGTTGATCTCACGTTGTGATTTTATTCTGATGCTCAGTTTACCGTAGACTTTAATTTATTGAATAAAATATAGTAGCTAGTAATCTTATGTAATCAAGGGCGGATCCAGCTTTGTTGGCGACCAGAGTGGGGGGAGGGGGGGGGGGGGGTCACATGTGGTCAAGTCATAAGACTGTGACAAGTGCGTGCGTATGTTTTAATTAGTGGTCCAATGAGGTTCTGTGGATCCAGTTAATGGGGAGGGGGGGCTGGCTCATATGACCCCTGGATCCGCCCTTGTATGTAATTACCATGTAAAGAGCTTGTCGAACGGTTGTTCACATGCCTTCTAACACCTTAAATATTATGTATAAGAATATAATATATTGTGAAAACTGATGTGTTGTTTTTTTTCAACGATATTTTAAGCAGCAAGAACAGAATTTAAAATTTTGATTTACTCCGGACTACCTCGGATTTCTAATCTGTACAACATTCCAATAGTCAAGCCCTTTCATTTGATACCCATATTGAGACAGTAGTGAAAAAAATAAATTTAATTCCCCATTTTATGGTGGCGGCCATCTTGGATTTCATCAATATCATATGATTGCATAACCTCCCGTACTCCAATATTTAAAGTTTCAAAATAGAGAATCATTACTGTATATTTTATTGTAGAGTAACTGGAACAAGTTACTCTACAATAAAAACAATTGTACAAAAGTGGGAAAATGGATGGTATTCCCTAATAATGATATTAGATATATAATTATAAGTAGATATTAGTTAAATCAGATACTGCTCAACAGTTCTAATTTGAAAGATTAATTTAATGTTACCCTAGATTCCTTTACTTAGTAATCTAGGAATCTAGGGTAATATTACAAACTCTTCGCGTAAGAATGCGAGAGCGTCCCTTAGTCTTAGTACCATGCGGCAAAGGTGGAACCCCGTGGCTATTTGTCCAGAGAAATTACAGGGCTTAGAGATAAAACATCTTGTATCTTCAGGAGACGAGCGCAGTGCAGTGCTAGGTAATGATTTGAACTCTTTATTTTCAAATATCTGCGTGACACTGTGTTGTTATGGGCAAACATGTGCAGGCACATGTTCTGCTCGGCTCGTCACTCTATGTATATACTTACTATTGAAACAAAAAAGGGTTGAACATCACCCGTGGTGCCTATTCCATTATAAGCAAACATTCCGCTTTGGAGGGAAGATAATGTATTTCGTGCAATCTGCTTTTTTTATCTCTCATAACTACAGGATAAACTCTCCTTACCAGTGACAGTAAAACACATAATTATTATTTACCAATGATTTTATTTACATTCTAATATTTACATCACATGAGATATTATTTTATTCACAAATCTAACTAATTTCAAATGTAAACTTAGCTCTGGTCACATGGGTGGACAATAGGCGCAGTTAAATATACTCATACAAAATAACATATGATTCCAATTTACACAATTTGCTAAATCATGATTTAAATCAATTCAATTATTTTAATTTGATATTTAGCACCTGAAGCTATCGAATTGGATGGATACCGCCTGATTTTAAATCTAGCTTACGAAAAGAAACATCATTTAGAAATGTAAATAACAAGTTACATAATTCATTTTTTTATAACATTTCGTAGATATTATTAATCGACCGTTGATTTTAGGCGTACATTTTGTAAATACAATATTTAACATAAATACGTATTTCAGTCTTATATGTTACAACGTTAAGCTTGTAACATTTAGTCGAATAACCGCTTGCTACACCGCCTGCTCTTCGCGTTTACAATTTTGGCGGGAAAATGGGTGTCAGGTTACATAAGCGCGGTGTTTGTGCTTCGGCATTTGAAGTGCCGCCTTACTTGTATCCGTTTGAGCCCATTCATTCTCAAGAGCGTTTCAAGACGCTTCTAGCGGTATCGTTTGTTTATAATTAATGTACTTAAAATGTAAACTAACATTTTTGACACTTGAGATTTTTTTTTGCGATTTCTCAAGTAGTCGATCAGCTATTACATTAATAATTTAAAAAGGAGACAGTGGTTTTATGGCTTAAATGTGTTGTATACGAAATAACAAACTCGAAAAACCAAAAAAAACTGCATTCTATAGCACAAATATAATTTTTTAAATTTTTTTCAATACTTCGGGACCATTTTCCCGCCAAAAAATTTAATTTTTGTTTTTTTTTAATTTTACGATTTTTCTATGTAAATGCACTCTAATTTTAATGTGGATTATATCAAAATAAAGACCAGTTCAAGTAGACGCCATTAAACACAAATTTATCGGTATACCTTCCCAAATAAAAACACGAAAAAATTTTTTTTCCCGCCAAAAACCCGACCGCAGATTTAAGTTTGTATATTTTCGTCATCAACCAAATTTTGGGTACTATATTACACACCGGTGTATCAAGCGGATAATAATAATTGATCATTCTTAATAATATGTTTTATAATAAAGTCATGATTGAAATGGCTCGGTTACCTAGATTTAATATTAATTAAAGAGGCAACTCTATTTTATTTTAGGGAACTTGAACTTGAAAACCTTTAAGGAGAACATTTGCGTCACATTAATGAATTGTAAAAGCGAATTCCATCGAAATTATTATTATTATGACCCATTATTGTCGTAGGGTTGTCAAGACATCTTTTTCGGAGCCCCCCAGGGTTGGGTTAAAGAATCCAAGCATAAAATAATCAGTATAAATAAAAGCAACAGAAGTTAAGCTACGTGCAAGCGCAAGTGCCATCAGCTTCAGAAACGTGGTTTTTGTTTTTGTTTTGCAAAGAAGAAACAAAAAAGGTATTTAACAATGCCATTGAAATTGAACTATTTTACCTATTATTAGCGGACAAGGCAAACGTTGTCCTGTACACACGTTTTAAATAATAAAATTTGGTAATCTGAACTATTTTCGAATGCACTCGAACACAAAAAAAATCATCAAAATCGGTCCAGCCGCTTAGGAGTTTAATTACAACACGTTTATACATTTGAGCATAGGTTTATTGCCATTCCTCCTGTTTTATTTTCAACGATCAATCATACTAGATACGAGTGCCACTACCTAGATAGTTTTGGCGTAAAAAAACACAGTTGATAACCCTAAAGCGGTTTCGAGCGCGTAGGTATAAAAAGTTAGGTACCTACACGAGATCAACTTCTGTATTCTTCTTTGCCCCGATAATTTAAAACAATTTTATCTTGTAGACAAATTAATGTGACACAAAGATTCAAATTAGCGGCACAATTTAATTTACGTATTGAACACCCGTCAAATTTAGCTGACTAGATTTCAACAATAATTTCGCATTTTATTTACAACAGTTCATTCATATTTTGTGATGTAAATTTAAGCAGATATACAGTAAATACTATTCTTTAACGGCCTCAGTCTAAACTTAAGTTTTAAGTTAGCATTAATGGCACAAGAATATACTTTGTTTTACCGTTATAAACTTTATTCTAACTGTACTTACGGAAGCTTTGTCTAACACACAAAGCTAACTAATAGTGTTACCTATGTTAATTGTCAACAAATTGTTCATTTATACAAATCAATCGACAAAGCCTGTAGTTACTTGACAACGTTAAATGCAAACAGGAATGAATAAGTTATACATTTCGCAAGTAACTGGGAAATATTGAATAGAGAAGCATAATGTTATTATCGTATGTTTCTTATACATAACGTGACCGACCGTTCTAATTGAGATCCATCAAAATATCAGTCCTATCGCATAAATAAAAGTTATCGGAAGAAGAAACGCAAAAATGTTGACGAGACAACGTCTTATAAATCGATAAACGCCAGTTGCACGCACGACAAAAGCACCGCTTGAGCCAAACGTGCGAGCGAGACAGCGGTACAAGCGATAGAGAGGCACGATCGGTCTACGCGTTCGGCTTGTGACGTATCTTTATATGTATAATGACGTTATCACGTAAAATTATCCGCCGTAAAAAGACTTCACAGACAGCCATTTTTATTTAAGAAATGGAAAGAACGTTCGTTTGGCACAGGTTACCGCAATACTAATAGAAAATAATAAAAACTTTTTTTTCCAATTTAGGAACATTGGGTCAAAAACAATGTCAAAGAGATTTCATATTTCATAACTTTCATAATTCCCGTCTCTGGAGCATGGCGGACAATCTTCATTTTATTAATTACATAAAAATATTTTTTTCTTCATTGATTGGTTGCTTGATCGCCATTTCGTATAGAAATACTAGAAGTAAATATCAAGACTAAGAACTTTTCAACATACATTTGTATTGGTAAATTAATTTCCAGAAGTGGATATCTGTGAGATAAGATAAAAATTAGGTGTGAAATGGAAAATGAATTATAAAAAACATAAAAAGAACTAACAGGACAAACCGCCTCAAAATACAAATCGCTGCAGAGAGAACAAAATTATCTCTAATTCCTGTTTTTTTTTTAAAATCCTTCCACAAATAAAGTGAAAATCACCTTATGGTCTGACGTGTTTTATATAAGCGAGTTTGTAAACGCGATGCAACCATCAGTATCAGATACTGAAATAAACAATAATAATTTTTAAAAATATATATTAAAGAAGTGCAACTTTTGATAGCGTCGAGAGAACTGAACAGATCAGATTAAATTATGAACTCGGATAATTCCATAGTCTGGAATGGTTAACACGAAATATAAAAAAATATATAAATATGATCACGAAATAAATGCAGAGCTCTTTAGTGGATAGTATTTTTTTATTATTCTATATATGGACCAACTCGCGAGTAAATTCTACTCTCATAATAAATATATTATGTTGAAAACAAACAAATACCTACCCAATCAACGTATCTACTGTACTTCATCGAATTACCAAAATTTCCTTATTTTATTATAAACATTTCATACGATTAATTCAACATTTGACATAGCACATTCCACGAGAATTCCCGCGCAAATAACTGCAACTATAATAATTTAGATTTCCCTATAATAACAACATCATTTGTCAATCCTGGCAACTCTGAGATTATTTGTCACCGCTTACCGGCTTCACGCCGCTCTGGTATAATTTGAGTCAAATATGCATTGTAGAACCCGCTACAAAGCATGCTTTGTAATCTCGCATACATACTACGAGACAATTTAGTTTATATGTGTTATCATTTCAAAAGAACATACCTACTTATCATTGATCATTAAAAGAATTCGTGATCAGGTCTAGCTTTTCTAACTTTTCTTTGTCTATCTCACTATGAAATCCCATGAAAATTACTAATTTGTGTGGGTTTCAGTATTCATATGTGCATTTAAGGATATTTCCTGGTAGACACCAAGAGATGTAGTCAAGACGGTTATATGTGATCCAGTTCAGATCCTACGAGCTGTAGTCTAAGCACTACGTGGTGTGATTGAAACGTAGTACGGTTCGGTCGTCATTAGGTGTGATCGAAGCTGTAGTACAGTCATATGGCGTAGTCGTAGGCGTAGCTACAAGGTATCGTCCAAGCGCTACAAGTCATAGTCCAGTCGCTACAAGGTATCGTCCAAGCGCTACAAGTTGTAGCCCAGTCGCTACAAAGAATCGTCCAAGCGCTTCTAATTGTAGCGCAGGAGTTACAGGGAATCATCCGAGCGCTACAAGTCGCAGTCCTGACGCTACAAGGAACTACAAGTTATAGTCCAGTCGCTACAGGAACTACAAGTTGTAGTCCAGTGGTTACATGTGCGGATGTTACGCGGTGGATTGCAGCGCGGCGGCGGCGGCGGCGGGCGAGGCCACGGGCGGCGGCGGCGCGGCGAGGGCGAAGGCCAGGCGCTCCAAGCGAGCCAGCACGGGGCGCAGGCGCGGCCAGCCGCGGCCCGCGCCCGCCAGCGCGCACACCGCTCCGTCCAGCGCCTCGTACCGCGCGCGCCGCTCGCTCTCCGACCACACACACACCTCCTACCAAACACACGGATATTCGAAAAGATTCCACAGATACGCACGTTGAAGGGCAATCAATGTATGTGAAGTGAAATTACAGGGCAATGAGATAAAACTTCTTATATCTCTAAGCAACTAGCCAGGACTAGAGTAATGCCCGGTTTACATTATTCCAGTTCAGCGACCGAATCCAGCGGTGGATTGCTTACTGGAAAAATGTAAACCGGCACTGGAAGGCATTGGCACTGGATTGATGCTTTCCAGTGCCGGTTTACATTTTTCCAGTAAGCAATCCAGCGCTAATTTGATCGCTGGACTGGAGTAATGTAAACCGGGCATAACGAGTAGAATACTAGGGTAGAGATCCCTCCAACCAAAACCCATGCAAATTAGTCAAGTTATCAAAGTATGTACAGTGCAGAATGCAGATACAGAATGTTGTGCTCAAATTTCACATGTTGTATACAAATAAATAGAACTCTTTATCTTACAAACTCACCTCTTCCAGATAGTCTAAATCATCCTCTTCATCGCCCAGTGCCATCTGCTTCTTGTGCGTCTGCTGTCGAACACAACAACCCGTCAAAATAATTCCCATCACCATACACGCCATTGAAATATTATACAAGTGATGCCTAATATTTACATGAACGCTTTAAGTACCATATATCAGAATTTATTATGAGTCGTGTCATTAAGGTGTGTATTTTAAAATGAAAATTAAGCTATTGATTGAATTTACGAAACTGTATAATAGGCTTCGTCTTTTGTCCTTTGGCACCACCATACCAGACACAGTAAATGTTTTATAGAAACTTTATTTTGATTTTATCTTCCTAGACATATATTGAAGAATTAATCAATGAAAGTAGTAACTATGAATCGATTTTATGAATATTTACAAATTTGAAAATTTGGAAAACTTTACAAACTTCGGAAGTTTTAGTAAATTTAATCGCAATATGAATGTGAGACATCTCTAGAAACATTTCTGATTACGAATTTAAACAGTTTAAAAAGTAATGGAAGATCTCTTTCTCCAGTTTGTACAGAAGAGAGTGAAAGAGACAATCTTTTAAATTCTTTTAAATTTTTCTTCAATGACACGACTCATAAGTATTGCATAATAATATGGAGTTACAGCTATTTTGCATTTGCTTTTATTATTCATCCACACGTACATACATACGTGACAAAATCAAATTGTGTTATGGATCAAAGTCTTATAGAAACTACAACAATACGAAGGTTTACGTCAAAAGGTGGTTCACCCCTTGTTAACATGATTTTGTACGAAACGTTGCGAGTTTCCCTTAAAACGTATAAACATTTTACTCCTCTTGGTGAAGTCAAAATCAAAATTCATAAATGTACAGTTTTCACGACAAAAAAAAAATGCATACAAAGTGTATACATTTTTAAAGGTTAAACTTGACATTCAATTGTACAATAATTGACTTGATTACGATGAGTCGATTTGTGTTGGTTTTAGTTTAGTCCCACGATTACATTAAGCGTTATTTTTTAAATTATTATTATACATATATTATGTCATGGCGTTTTAGCAGTATACCACAAAATAATTTTTCGTTCTATCTGACCTTTAGTGATGTTTTGTCACCAAAAATGACGCGTGCCGCAAAAATACTAGTACCGCTAAGTTTAAACCCCACATTTTCCTCTAAAGACGGAACTTTATAAAACAACAAACAAGCTATTAGGAAAGCACATTTAGCACATTAATTTATCGCTTTTTTTATTTTATTTTAGAAAATGTTCAAAACACGCCTATTTATTCAATTTGACTCAGACTTTGATTCATCACTACAATTGTCCACATGAAGTTCCAACACATCGATATTTGTTAATAATATTTACAATAGTTACATACAGTATCGTCAGTGGTTTATGTACAGCTGTGCTGGTATTGAGGTAATCAATGCGACGCGAAGCTAATGCCGAGGATGCGAGTCACTAATCTCTCCAATCTCTATTCAATTAAAATACATAAAAATTTGATTCTGTATTTTAATAAATTTTAAAGTTTGAAACCAATAAATGGGGTTATTCACGTGTGATATGGTCCTTCGAGCCCGACTAAAACCGCGTGCCAAACGGGACGCCGTTGCACGCGCGCATTACCGTTGAAAAAGGGTGGAAATACGGCTTAAGTCAGGTTTGACCAAATCGTGCTTTACTCGTTTATTAAAATAAAATGTGCAGCATCTATCTTAGATTTTTATATTATTTGCAATTAGAAGGTGATGGTGGTTAGAAAATGATTTGAACAAGGGCTTTTTAAATTTAACTAACTAGGCAACGCAAAGTGCTGTTATGGGGAGGTGTGACGCTTAATATCAGGCGAGTATTGCTGTTCTATACATTTTGTCAATGCCAAAGTATTTTTTTTGTAATGAAAAATGCCATTTTAGGGTTGATCCGACAATAAAAGTTACGTAATGATATATAACGTCTTCTCAGCTTAAGACAGACGATCCGCGAATCCTGTATCAGTAGAGAGAGCATAGTGACTTGAACAGTGCATCTATAAGCCGTGTGATATCGCATAGTTGTAGATTTGTATATTAACCTTGGCATTTTATTCTTGACTTGAGATCGCCAAGCAGGCCCTGAATGGTGTAAATACCTGTTCCATATTAAAACAGTTAACGGCACTAACAAAACTGTAATACAAAGAAAAATGGTGGTTCCGTCGCGCTACATACGAAAAATGATACTTTTCAAGATTATATAAATAAACAACGCTTTAGGATATCTTAAAGCGTACTTAAAGGATATTTACGTTTAAGCCTCAAATAAATTATAAAACATTTTAAATAAACTTCACCAGGTGAAAATAAACCTTACCAGTCATAAAATAAAAAAAGGCTTTTCAGTTGTAATGTAAAACATTCGAATCGGAAAACTTGCGGTTTTCACTAGCAATAATTATAAGTATCATTTTCCATAGCCCGCTAAACTAAACTCATTTGATAGGACTACTATTCCATAAGACTCATTCATTTCCATACGGGAGAAAGAAATGTCAATAGTTTATTTAGTCCAGTTGAATTTCAGTTAGGGCGCTTAAGAATCAACACCAGAATCAGCTAAAATAATAAACAAAGCATAAACTGAGTTTTTGTATCAAATACAAATAAAAAGAAGCACTTACGAAAGCTAGACCGGTCACATTGACACAATGAACAAAATATCAGTTTATGCAAACACAGAAATTATATGTATTTTACAATTTCGAGAAAAATGTACGTAGATAAATATAACTAATAAACTATACTATAGTCGTATCAGCAAAATTTACCTCATCATAAAAGCTGTACTCACAAACTGGTTAAAAAAATTTTCTCTATCGACTCTTTTCTAAGATTAAAAAAAACCTGGCGAATATTATATCTCAGTTTTTCCTACATAACGAGTGTGAAACAAGCAGATGTTATTAGTAACCGCCGTTTTACATCTAAAAGGTCACAGAGCAAGTAAATAAAATATTTTTGTGGAGCGTTAATGTTCCTTTTCAAAAACTTCTAGTCAAATATTTTACTGAACTTTTCGCCGAATAGTTTGTGCAGGCAGTTCTCTTTTCCGTCTTGTTTTAATTCGTGTTATAATGTTACAACCAGTTTGTTGACCAATTAATAAATAAAATAAGCGTTACTTAAAAGTGAGGTATGGAGGTAAATTTCGCTAAGTCCCAGGTGAGAGCTAAATGGATTGAGACTCACTTCTACAGAGTGGCGGTACTGATCCATCATGTGCTTGGTGGCGTCGAGCTCGGCTAACTTTTTCACAACTACGTCGGCTACGTTCTTTTCCGTTACGTCTATTTTGTCTCTGTGGAATTAGCGAATGCACGATTACTATTGGAGCCTTGTCAACGATACCACAAGATGATAGTTAACTAAACTTATTCATTAGTAATATTTAGATACACTTCAAAGACCACTTTAAAGAGCTGTCACTTGTAGCTGTTGTATTATGTTTTAAATAGGGTACCGGACTGGTTCAAAAATACACCATCCTAATTAGTCTGTCAGCTAAATCTTGGAAAAATATTGGACACGTATTTTTTGTTTTTTCATAATATTAAAAATCGTCGAAGATATAAACCATCAAACTTCGAGAGAGGGGGTTCGCGACGTCACTCGTGAGTAAAAATCGTACTCACAAGTGACGTCACACGAAACTTCGAAGCGTATCTTCATCATTTCTTGTTTGTGAAACAAAAGAAAAAATACGTGTACAATATTTTTTGGCAATCTAACTAACGGGCTACTTAGTTTTTTTGAGGATTGTACCCTGTTAGTCATTGGGCATATCACGTTTAACACGAGTAGATAAATTTGATTTAAGAACTTGCGCCTTGACTTATGTTTCAATAGCGACGACATTATATAATGGACGTAGAAAATTTCGTCAAATGCGATTGAAACAGAAGTCCAATTTAGCCCATCATATTTATCAAACGTAACTCACGTTTGATAAATATGATTTGCCGCTTTGTAATTTATAATGTGGAATAATTACGTTAGTATAGCAGCCATTTCCCCTCTTTCCCCAATTGCCGGCAACGTTCGAAAATTAAAAATTACCCCAGTGTGGCAATCAATGGTGTCGTTGACAAGATATGTCTACATAATACTAGATGGTGTCTACATGTAATCTGGTATAAAGTCATGGTAGACATTAGCCCTTTTATACCAACTAATTTCTAAGCAAATACAAATACAGTAACCTGAGCTGATGTGGAGTAGATTATTAAAAAAGATGTGCTAAAATAATATATGACCAAAATTACAGTAAGTACAATATATTTTATGTAATTACTAATTATATTGTTCAAATCTTTCAAGCTAGATAGATAAAAATGAAAAGAGAAAATATAGTGTTTTCATCAAACAATATTATGAGTATAAGAATTGAAACATTAACACTATTAAAAACCGACACAAATACATGAATTCTCAATTCGATCGTAGTCGAGAACACTCACCTCGACGTTTCGGCAGCGTTACAACCGCCGCCGCCGTGGTCACTAGAGAACTGAAGAAATTGGGGGTCGTCTCATTGGTACAAAAAGATCTCTATCTTTCTTCATATATTAACTGAAATGTTGCGAGCGATATCCAACCTACATATATTTAAGAGCTATATGGATACGCTACGGTGTGAATTTACCTGAGTGCATGCGCCAGTCTGAGAGCTGCTCCGTCGCCATGCGCGGCGGCAGACCCGGAAGCGAGGCGCAACGCCGCAAGCAGCGACGAAAGCCGCTGATCCAGAACAGCTACCCGAGCAACCAGCGACCCGCGACCATCTTCTGCCTCAGAGCGTTGCCGGTGCGTGATCGCCGCCGATAGTTTACTGAGCGATTCACGCTCCGATACCGATGCTGACTCCGGATCTGAATTACACGTTGTATACATGTAATCCCAATTTTCATAGTGATACAAATACTCCTGTATCAATATAAACCGTGGCACAAACATTCTATATTATATTCGATATTATGTTTCTCCTGATATGGACACGACTATTTACACATTCTTAATACTGAATATACGAATACTGAATATACTGAAAGCTACGACCTTGGATTTAACCAAGGGCTTTGATCAAGTGAAAATCCGCGCCCAGATGATCTTCAAAACGGGTTTAATTGCAGTTACACTAAGAGTTTATAAATAGGCTCATTAGGTTTACAGAAATCTTCACAATTTTCTATGATCTAGTAAAGGACTCTGTATTCAAAGAACTTCATTTGCACTATTTGATTTCTTTATCTGGACGATATTATAATTCTTAGGGCTTCACTTCATGAACATTGGCATCATATTTTGTTTATCAAGCGAAAAGTGCACCTCCAGCGAGAACTTTCAACGAGAACAAAACCTTTATTTTAATCATTTGATTTGCTATCGGTTCGTCCGTTACGTTGTCAGCTATTGGGCCGCCTGCTGTTTATTGCCACATTAGTCATAAAGTTTATTGTCATACATTCATTTATATTTTCTAAAATTGTTATGTCATTACAATGTAAGTGGTACGATGGTTACCTGGGTCGGGGTCGTGACACGAGTCGCGCTCAGGAGATAGCTCGTCGCCACTCCACGCGCCCGCGCCCTCCGCGCCGGACCACCATTCCTCCGCGTATTCTGTACATAATAAATAGTTCCTCAATAAATATTCACATAATCACGAGTCATATTTTACTAGATTCATATTTCATTGATTCATAACTACATATCATTGTCTATTCACTCCTTTAGGCCGAAATTATAATACCTACTATGTAATTTTACTACACTTTGAATGCTATGAAAACCTACCTTCTCATTAAGTAAAAAAAAAATTAGCAGTCATGGGGACTACCGATAAAAGTGAATATTTGTATAACACTGGATTTCAGAATTAAGTAGCACTAATGTTATACAATACGTCACCTGTATCAGTATTTTTAACTTCAAAAATGAAAAGCACAAAACATATATCCACCGTAGATGAAACATATAGGACCTATACATATTGGGATCAGTGACGAGGCAGGGCTCGGTCTCCGAGTCGAGTAGATCAGCAAAGTTGTCTTCAGAGCCGTGGAAGCGGTTTGCGGGGGTTGGGCGACGAAGCGCACGCGCAACCCCCCGCGCGTCTTTTATTTGTATGTAAGTTTAGGTTTCGGTCGCAAATGGGAGCTTGGCCGACAGTTTGGTTTCGGTCGTAAAACCAGTTTCTGTCGGACACTACCAAATACATATTTCCAACGTAGATGATATCTATACATACCGGGATCAGTGACGAGGCAGGGCTCGGTCTCCGAGTCGAGTAGGTCGGCTGAGTTGTCCTCCGAGCCGTGGGAGCGGTCGTCGTCGACGAGGGGCGGGGCGAGCGGGGGCGGGGCGTTCCGCAGCGCGCGCGCGACGGCACCGAGCAGGCCCGTGCGCGGCTCATCCTCCGGCGAGAGAGCTTCCCCGCTGTCGCTGCGACTGGAATCATACACATTCAATTAGCCACTCCACAGACACCGGGAACTTTGTCATTTCTTTATTGAAGTGAACACTTTTTTTACCGCGCCATAGACAGATTTTTCGAGGGCTATGAATTGAATTCTACCGTCACGCACGGAATGATAATAAATCTTCGGGTAAACTCGGGACTATGGCCATCGGCCTCCTAGAAATGCGTCACTATTTATTTCTAAATGGCAAATGGCCGCCATTTAGAAATGGTGACACATTTCTAGATGGCGATGCTCATGACCACGCCCTCCGGTTTCACCCGCATTATTTCTAAAGTGAGCTATCAAATCGATCTCTTTCAGGCGGCAACCGTGCACAGATATCAAGATATCAAAGATTTTATCTCACGAAGCGACAAGTAATATGCGTAAAAAGTAAAGTTACCACTAGGTAACTATGCTCACAATCACGCTGTGAATGTGTGCGTGAACGTAGACGCTTTAGCTTAAAAAGGTAGGTAAACGAAACAAGTGGAGCCGCTAGAGATAGTAACACTCGTGTACCTGAACGCCTCGTTGTGGTACAGCGTGGGCTCGAGCTGGTCTCGCGGCAGGCGGTAGGCGCGGCACAAGGCGCGGGTGAGCGCGCTCAGCCGCCGCGCCAGCGAGTCGAGCGCGCGCGCCGCGCCCGCCCCGCCGCGCGCGCGCGCCGCCAGCGCCAGCGCCTCCTGCCGCCGCTGCTCGCACATGCGCACCAGCTGACGGCACTCGGCGCGGCTGCAGCACACACAAACACACATTCTATTAAGTCTTTGTTACAAGATATATCAACAGATGGCGCCACCGGTAACGTTAACTCGCGGTAACGATGAAATTAATAAATATTAATTCTCGTTCAACTGATTTAGTAACGGATTAGTAGCGAACGTACCGTTTGTCGAGATCGAGGTGCAGTCTCGCCACGTCGGCCTCGGCGTCCTGCAGCGAGTGCGTGAGGGCACTAGTCTCGGCGGCGAGGAAGTCCTGCATCTCAGCTGCCTCTCGCTCCGCTTCAGCCAGCCGAGCCTCGGCCGCTCGCGCGCGGGACCGCTCGCTGCACGCTTCCTGGAAACAAAAGATAGTTCAACATTATTGAAGTGAAAACTTCTTTTGGCGCACCACGTACAGATTTTTCGTGAGCTTTGAATGAGGCTCGGCTCGGAAATGGAAAGAGATGTTCGGATGAACTCGGGATTGCCAAGTGTGCCACAGCAAGAAAGTTAGTCAGCTGCTGCTGTCTTGTCTGCTGTAACAGTTTTTTTTAATATATTCTTGTCCATGGATACTAGTCCTTCCGTCGCTGTCGTGTCGCTGTGTTTACTATTTTCAATTTATGTGCACTCGTTTTAATCTCTAATCATTGAAATTATTCAATAATTAGTTATTTCTTAGTTTAGTTTTCACTTCTGCCGGTCGGACTTAAAAACACACATTTTTAAACGTTTTCCATAAATGGTGTTAGTGGACTTCTTTGGAACGAAGTTCCTTACGGCAAGCTTCGAAGAGATAAGAGTTTTTCTATGCGACCGAACTGAAAAAAATGCAATAAAGAATATATAACGGAAGTGACGCGTAAAAACTGCCCGTGACCAGTGTTATTGCTTGGCGGTAGAATAACTGGCAAATGTGTGGTACTTCCCCAGGCAGACAGTAAAATACTTTATTATTTTGAGCCCGATACGTCCTAATGTTGCGCAAAGGCCTCCCTACCCTCTTTCCACCTGCCTCTACCTAGTGTCACACTAGTTTCGCTGATATTGGTCTAGATCATCCTTAAAGTTACATTTAAAAAGATGTTTTATTTTTTGGATGTAGATTCATTTCGCAATGTAGTCAACTTACCGCATGTAGCTTGTTGCACTGGTCTCGCAGTTGGTCGATCTCGGCGCGATGTCTCGTCGCTTGTTCACTGGCCGCACATAACTGCTCTTCTAACGCGCGTAGGCAGCCCTCTGCGCCTGCGCCGGCGCCTAGAAACACATACGATGGATTCAAGCGACTTTCGAATCTATTACTGTTTCTAAAAGGTATGTTAGGGATAGATAACAAGTGTTGACCAACTGTGTATCCCCAGGCGATTCATGACAAGACACGTGGCTTAGTCGGTAGTAAGTCTGGAGTACTGGAGTAACTCGTGTGTTCGATTCCTATCTAGTACGTATATTTGTGTGATGAATACAGATGTTTGTTCTGTTACTGGGTGTAGTGCTATTCAGTAATTTAGATCCTTCGACGTGGTATTGTTCCGTAAAGTGCACGCGTGATGCTTACCATCAAATATATATATTTCCTCGTTCACTAGATATTGTAAACTACGCGAAACTAGTGCTTTATCGAGGTGGGGCCTATCATTCTAATACGTAATATAAGGTAGCATCTCACTACTAATATACTTTTTAGTAATTACCGAACAAACACGACGTGCCATCTAACATAAATGTAGTAGTATGTATTAGATTCTAACTTCTAACACATAGTCAAGTCATGTCCTGAAACTTGGTCGGAGTTAAATTTAACTCTCCGCAAACTTGGCGCCATCAGTCTTGCCGGTGGTATGTGAATGAGTGGTTTACCTAATTTTCGTTTTTCATGTTGGCGGTTAGTAAATGTGTGTTAGAAATGTTTTGTGTTGACCAAAATGTTCATTTGCATATTGACGTGTGTTGACCAAAATGTAAATTTTCATATTGGGGGTGATGTGTGATGCGATGTATGTTGATCAAAATGTTCATTTGCATATTGGCGGTGATAGCGAATGTGTGTTGACCAAAATGTTCATTAGCATGTTGGCAGTGGTAGTGAATATGTATTAATATTGGCAGTGGTAGCGAATATGTATTAATATTTGCAGTGGTAGTGAAACTGGATGTTGATTAAAACGTTCATTTGCATGTTGCCAGTGGTAGTGAACATGTGTGTTGATCAAAATGTTTATTTACATGTTGGCAGTGGTAGTGAAAATGTGTGTTGATCAAAACGTTCATTTGCATGTTGGCAGTAGAAGTGTACATGTTTACTGGCGGTGGTAGTGAATATGTGTGTTGATCAAAATGTTTCTTTGCATGTTGGCAGTGGTAGTAAGTGTTTATATCTGCGCCGCCGCTGCTGCCGCCGTAGTGGATGTGTGTACCTGCGGCGCCGGCGAGTTCCAGCAGGCGCTGCGAGTTCCGGTGCAGGTCTGCGAGCGCGGCGCGGCGCGCGGCGCGCTCGTCCGCCAGCGCGGCCTCGGCGTGCACGCGGCGCGCGCGCTCCTGCGCCGCCGCCGCGGTGGATGTGTGTATACCTGCGGCGCCGGCGAGTTCCAGCAGGCGCTGCGAGTTCCGGTGCAGGTCTGCGAGCGCGGCGCGGCGCGCGGCGCGCTCGTCCGCCAGCGCGGCCTCGGCGTGCACGCGGCGCGCGCGCTCCTGCGCCGCCGCCGCGGTGGATGTGTGTATACCTGCGGCGCCGGCGAGTTCCAGCAGGCGCTGCGAGTTCCGGTGCAGGTCTGCGAGCGCGGCGCGGCGCGCGGCGCGCTCGTCCGCCAGCGCGGCCTCGGCGTGCACGCGGCGCGCGCGCTCCTGCGCCGCCGCCGCGGTGGATGTGTGTATACCTGCGGCGCCGGCGAGTTCCAGCAGGCGCTGCGAGTTCCGGTGCAGGTCTGCGAGCGCGGCGCGGCGCGCGGCGCGCTCGTCCGCCAGCGCGGCCTCGGCGTGCACGCGGCGCGCGCGCTCCTGCGCCGCCGCCGCGGTGGATGTGTGTATACCTGCGGCGCCGGCGAGTTCCAGCAGGCGCTGCGAGTTCCGGTGCAGGTCTGCGAGCGCGGCGCGGCGCGCGGCGCGCTCGTCCGCCAGCGCGGCCTCGGCGTGCACGCGGCGCGCGCGCTCCTGCGCCGCCGCCGCGGTGGATGTGTGTATACCTGCGGCGCCGGCGAGTTCCAGCAGGCGCTGCGAGTTCCGGTGCAGGTCTGCGAGCGCGGCGCGGCGCGCGGCGCGCTCGTCCGCCAGCGCGGCCTCGGCGTGCACGCGGCGCGCGCGCTCCTGCGCCGCCGCCGCGGTGGATGTGTGTATACCTGCGGCGCCGGCGAGTTCCAGCAGGCGCTGCGAGTTCCGGTGCAGGTCTGCGAGCGCGGCGCGGCGCGCGGCGCGCTCGTCCGCCAGCGCGGCCTCGGCGTGCACGCGGCGCGCGCGCTCCTGCGCCGCCGCCGCGGTGGATGTGTGTATACCTGCGGCGCCGGCGAGTTCCAGCAGGCGCTGCGAGTTCCGGTGCAGGTCTGCGAGCGCGGCGCGGCGCGCGGCGCGCTCGTCCGCCAGCGCGGCCTCGGCGTGCACGCGGCGCGCGCGCTCCTGCGCCGCCGCCGCCGCCGCGGACGCGATGCGCGCCGCGTCGCTCTCGCGCGCGCTCGCTTGCACGCCGCGGTGACACACCGACACCGGGCAACGCCTAAAACAACAACTCTGTTATCTACTATTTTCTTATTAAACTAATAACCCGCCTCAACTTCTCCGAGTTGAATAATTCAACGCATCCAGGGAAACCTTTTGTTTAAATCGGGGAAATACATTTATGCATCCCCACCATACAGATTACACAACAAGTTACACTTATATTCTTGATTTTTACACTGTTTGAAAAGTAAAGTTTTCCAGATGGTAAGATGAATATTTCATTAGGATAAACAAATTTTAGACAAAGTTTTTTTTTTTTTTTTTTTTTTTTTATAGCATAGAGTGACGAGACGAGCAGGTCATGTGCCTGATGGTAAACAACATGCCTGCCACATAACAGCACAGTAACACGCAGCTATTGGAACATGACAGTCCAAATCATAACCTAGCACTGCACTGCGCTCGTCACCCAGAGATCTAAGATATTATGTCTCTAAGCCCTGTAATTTCTCTGGAATCATTGCCCTTCAAACCGGAACACAGTACTGTTTGCACATTACTGCTTGGCGGTAGAATATTTGGCAAAAGTGTGGTACTTCCCCAGGCGGACTCTGCTAAGAGTCCTACCACTACAAAAAGTTATGACAAAGTAAAATTTAAACCATGTTATGTTATGTGTGTCTTATCCTTCAAACTCTCCTTCTACTATGATGCTACTCAGTAATACAAGTAATCACAAATTATCAGATTTGAGCAAGATTTTGTACAATACTAGTAAGGAGTGAAAGTCAAAGTAGGATACTTACGTCTCGATGTTCGGTAATACTCCTCCCAACGCAGATTCAACATCAGTTCCCAGGAGCACCGTTTGCGAAGTCTTCTCGGCATATATTCTCACACGCGTCCTGACGGCGGAGCGTGATGATAAGGATCGAGTGACGGTGGGCCGGCGTGAGGAAGGGGGCGTGCTCTCGTGTTTCGGTGAGCCTTCGGACTCAACGCCCTCGCGACGCTTCCGCGGCAGCGTGCCGTACTTATCGGCAGCAACGCGCGTCGCGGTCGCGTCAGCCACTGTCGGCAACCGCGGCCCGTTCGACGGCCACCGTTTCTCTTCGCACGGCGAACTGGGCGTCCTGCACCTGGCAGTCGAAGTTTTTGTCGGTTTCGCTCGCAGGGCTGGGCTTTCACGCACGACGTTAGGTAATTCTCCAGTGGGACGGATGCGCGGTTTAGGTGTTAGCGGACGTGGTTTCTCGGGTGGGGTGGGTTTCTCTCGGCTGCGGGCGCGCTCGCGGGTCGCTAGATTAGGGCCGCGCGGAGCGGTCGCAGGTCGATGCGGGGTAGATGACCCTACAGGAGAGGAACGTTTCGGATCGTTGACGTTCACGACGTGGCGACGCGGTCTGGGCGGCGCTCCGGCCAATGAGGAGCTCTCGGAGCCACAACCCGATCCGCAGGAGACGACACTCGAAGCGCAAGAACGGGACCCGCCGCCGCTGCTAAGTGCACGCCCCCCGCATCCTTCCACGCCGCTATCACTACCCGCCGCGCCTAACACTAGTTCATCCACCGCCGGCAAACTGTCCAAATCCCCCACCGATCTCGCATCTTCGTTGGTCTCACAAGGGTCACACGCGCGATCACACGTTTCTTTATTTACAGCAGGACTCACTTCTATTGCTGTCGTTTCCATCACTACACCACTTTCGTTCGCGACACTATCGTCTTTATTGCTAACGTTACTGTCTTTGTCGGCACTTTCATTTTTATCACTGTCCATTACTCCACTGTCCGACGTGACGGCAGAATCTGAAGTGACTGTCACTCCACTGTCTGATGTGACGGCGGTTTCAGCAGCGACAACCGCTTCAGTTTCTAACGTGACGGCGGTATCAGAAGTGGCGATCAGTCCACTGTCCGACGTTATGGTGATATCTACAGAGACAGCCACTTCACTAGCCGTAGTTGCAGCTTCAGGTGCGTCGCCGGTGGTCTGAACGTCAGTCGCCGGTGTCGCCGGAACGACCTCGCTAACGCCACTATTTCCGTCTTCTTCCATGTTTGGTCTATCGCGTCACATGTTCTGTAACAAACAAAAGTTACAGTTTAATTACAAGGACACAATTCTCACGAGGACGTGGTAATCAGTGAGCGGTGTCAGTGTCGTGCCACGTTCATTGTGTACTGGTACTATCAGAACTCACGCAGTTTCTATCTCCCGAGGGCTTAATTAAAACTATTGTATTAGTCCTACTCAACTCCTAGTGTGCTGAGACTTTACACATATAATTATCACGGGATTACAAAATGGTAGACACGTATGGATTTACCAAGTCGTGTCGTTTAACAGGGCTTAACGCGTTTACTTTCTGGCGTCAAAGTTCAGGGTTGTGACACCTGCAACACAGGTTTATGGCTTCACTTCGCATTCACATCACAATAAAAATACTCGTTTCACTATAGACGAAGTAGTTACTGGCACAAGGTGTTCTGCTACTTGCGACTGGTAGATGAACGAGTAAAAAAATTTGTTAGAATGCCAAATGAAACCGGCTTATACGTGCGCAAAACATCAGCAGTTAGCAATGCAGTTTCACTACAACAAAGGCGTGGTTCTCATGACAGTCGTCACAAAGACCCCACGTCCTCTATTCAATCGACGACAATCAAACTTTTTGCTTCCAAGTTCTAAGTAACCACTGCAAGACCCCGATCTAGCTTCAATTCCAATAAACTGATATTTATCAAACCGTAAACAAAGAGAAAAGTGGTTTACATTCGAAATGGGCTGATAACATTGTGAAACGATTGCTCAACAGGGAACCGTATCTAAAAAGAAACAACTCCGATAAGTTATCGGAACCGTCTTCCCGAGCGACAAAACGTTTGTCTACTGCATATAAAACAGTGATTGAGACATAATAAAGGGCGTATAGAAAAGAGCGAGGTCCGGAGGTCATCGCACTGCAATTTGCTAGGGGATCTGACAGGCGAGCTATTTTAATCGAGTGTACGAAAGTGAGCGTAGCGTACTCGGGCGGTGCCTATCTAATTTGTCTCGGTTGTTGCAGCCGGCAGACGCGCCGTCTCGCGGCACCGGCCAACATTGTGTTTATTTTTACCGGCGGAACAGCAGGCCCGCTGGTAAATTAATTGAACGAGTTAGAAAGGCCACGGCGAAGGCCTCCACTCGAGACGGGCCTCGAGCAGAAATATCGCCATTAATATTTGAACCGGCTATGAAATAACTTTTACCGTTCTAGCGTTCATTCCATACTTATCTGATATAATTGAAAATTGTAATTTAATGCCATAAGCTCCCACGTATATACCTTTCCAGACCACAGGTAAAATAATACACTTTGCATGCACATACATGAAAATAAAATATCTAAAACAATACATTTTATTTTCTTAACTGCGTAAGTTCTTACTACTACTTAGATCGAAAACTCACAAAAATAAATGCTTGTATTCTTAAACATTTTCATGGTTTCAAACATAAATACAAAATTTTGTTCATCTGTTTTAAATTATTGTGTATTTCTCTTTATCTCGTCCAATTTCATTTGATCCGCGTTATCAATCGAAAAAGCTAATTAAAACATTTGAATAAAATAATAATACCTACTCATTTTTGTTCAGTTGTTTCAATTAATTAACTTTTTCCTTTTGATTGATGCTGCCGAGTAAAAGTAATTAGCCGTTTTAATTTTCTTTTTTAGGATATTCACAAGGTAACGGACTTTCAGTTTCGAATACTTTTAAATCAACTTAGATCACGCAATATTCAAATAGGCTTTTTTCTAATCCTACTAATATTATAAATGTCAATGTATCGATGTTTGGAAATTTTGATGTTTGGATGTTTGTTGCTCAATCACGTCCTAACGTATGAACGGATCGGGCTGAAATTTGGAACACAGATAGATTATAGTTTTATCCCAAAAAAACAACGGGAACAACGGGAACTTCGCGGGTAACACCGCGGGGCGCTGCTAGTACGCTATAAATGTATGTGTGTTTTTGTACTAGAATGCCACTAAATACTAAACCACACTATGTACTATGTACCAAGAGTACGAGACGAGCAAGATATACGCGTATCTGCCTCAATACAGCCACAGCTCCACACAGCAATTTGGACATGTAGCGCTCAAAACATTGCACGGCACTACGCTCGTTACCCGAAGATTTGAGATGCTCCATTTCTTTGACATGTAATTTCTCAACATTGCCCTTCAAACTGGAATGTTTGCACATTCCTGATTGGTGGAAGAATAACTAGCAAAGGTGTGGTACTTCACCAGGCTCTGCAAAAAGTCCTATAACTGCGTATTATATTATACTTATATCGGATTTCTCACGATGTCTCCATCTCATGACATGAAAATCTTTATGTCGTATGACGCGACATTCCACCACATTTCGAATTATTCAATCATCGGTTTCAACTTTTACTCGTCTTGAGAGCAATTGAACGCAATTCAATATGCCAAGTGTGAATGAATCAGTGTACTTCGCTGAATATGTAAATGAGGATACGTGAGGCTCAACCACTCGAGCTTTCATCATACCCACATCAGTTTCTCCACGGATAACTTTCATCAGCTGACGTTAATACTCATAGAATTACAATGTGTTTATTTTAAATTTCAAATAAGTCAAGATTACGCTACTGTCAAAGTCTAGACACGTAAATTTGAGTTTCTTTTCGAAGGAAACGTGTTACGCAGCCGATCTGTCTCTTTATGTAATAATATCCATCACAATAAATTGAAATGATTATAGCATTATGTGGCAGTAAATTTGGTAAGGTCTGCCTCGTAAGAACGTTAGTATAGAGTCATAAAAGCGAAAATAATCTTAGTATATTTATAGTTTTACAACCGCGCGAATGTGTTTTGTAGTTGTCCATATTGAGTCGAGAATATCAAGTAGATATACAATTACACTACTATCGCAAACACGAAAATATGTGTGTAAGTTCTTCGCAGAACAGATGGTTCAACGGACATTACAAGAAACTTTAAAGCAGTGAACAATGATCTAATATTTTTATTAACGTAGGCAAAACCTAGGCTTCTTCTTTAGCGATAATAGATTTGTCTTGATCGACATCACGCCCGATGTTAAGCGACGATACGGTTCATGATGGAGCGCGCTAACTTGGAAGGAACCGATTCACTCTAAGCTGGAAGACACGCAAATTATATCCATCAGGAAATACCCACTCAGGCAACACATTCCAGAGTTTAGATGTTTATTAAGAAGTGGAGTCAAACTCGGTCAAGTCAAGTCAAACTTTTTGGCACATCAATAATGAAACGATGAAATATTTATAATAAAATCCACCCTTTCCGGTTGCCTACTCACTAAAAACCCTCTGGTGCTTTTAGTTTTTTTTCTGTTGTTTCCGTAAGTTCGTGCTCACGTTCCTGATTTATGGGAACACTTTTTCACTCGACTGATGCAGTACCCTGGATTAAACCCATTTGTTAGCCCATATCCTGAAAAAGTTCACTTCGCTAACACACTGACAGTCTACAGGCATATCACAGAAACAGATTTTTACTTCAAGTAAGTTTTTTTATATAAAAATACATAGTGACGGGACGAGACAGACACGGGCCAGATGGTAACCAACACGCCTGCCTATTAACAATACCTACAGTATTACGCAGCTATTGGAACATACACCCAATTAACTGATCAGCATTTAAGTGCGCTCGTCATTCCGAGATATATGTACATAAGATGAATTATCTGTACTTTATCTCGAAACATTGCCCTTCAAACCGGACAGTTATGCCTGTACAATATGCATTACGAATAGGCGGTAGAATAACTGGAATTTTCATGCTAACTCAGCATAAGTCGAGTCGATTAGCGAACACTAACGTCACCATTTCTATATCGAATGTGCAACGCAGAGTAATTGCATCGCAAACTAGCTTGTTATCAAATTATTCAGAACAGAGTTATTCGTTTGAGATATTTGGCGGGATTCCATCGACACCAAACCAGATATAGTTACATTATTGAACCCCGCATCTAGGTTACCGCTGTATTTACACATGCAAATGTTTGCGGTTCTAATACCCACGCTGTTGCCAACCGCGTTTACATTCAATAAGTCTTGATCAATCCTAATAGCTGAGTAGTAAACCAATTCGATATGTTACTATAATACTCACTACTATTTTTGTAGTGGTATAACCACGGATAGAACGCTTAGCAAAGTCCGCCAGAGGAAGTACATCTAGTATAGTACCTAGTTATTATGTAAGTATGTATGATAGTATGTCCCCCGCACGACAATAATTAATAAATCAATTTGGTGGACATTTCACACAACACTATCTTGCCCCAAACTAATACTCAGGACCCCCCGGCAGGCTGACCTACTACCAACTAAGCTACTAGCCAGTCCAGGCAATGCTGCTATTAATCCGACCAATTTCATTTCACCAATGGACTATTAGCATAAGGGTTTCCTTGTATCTACTACTTAATTTAATCATGTTATACTCGTATTCATGTCGATATACTACAGAATTACAGATACCACTTTCTTCATTTGATATGATGTTGTCTAAAACTGTGATACACATTTCATTCAATTCTCAGTCAATTTTACTTTCGTGTTTACACAATACATGTACGGGTAATCTCACTTCTCGTTAACTAAATTTATTTCCATTAGCTTTTCAATTTGAATGCTAGAAATAGTAATCTAAGGACCTTCGTCGATGTCGACGAGTGAAAGAGTGTTTGATTTGAAGACACAAAAATTTCTAAAAGTTCGACTCCGCAGGATGTTCCACAGACCTTCTACGGAAAACGATTAACTTACAACTTTACAATATAACCATTACTGTGCGCCGATTTGAAAGGCAAAGTTTCCAGAGAAATTACACGGCAAAAAGATACATAATCTTTGGGTGACGAGCATGCAGTGCAGCGCAGTTCTAGGCAGTGATTTGGCCTCTTCATGTTACAATAACTGCTTAAGATAATGCTGCGATGGGCTGGCGTGTTGCTTACACCATGAGGCGCACATTCCCGACACTCTACTTTACTATATTATAAAACAATTTAAAAGGGGTTATTTTTTAGGAAAGTAAAGAAAAGCGTTATGCTACTTAGAAAGTTCTGGTATGATACTAGGTCTTTACTACTATGATGATACTAGGTATGTACTAGGAACGTTTTACGTCTGCGTACAAAAAGTCGCCGACAGCAACTAGCATAATCACGTATCACAGAGTGAGTTCAACAAACCTTGGGTAAATAAACTCAAAGAGTAAAAACCGTTGAACTTTTTAATAGAAACCAGCGATCGTAGATGTGAATCATCTAAATATTTATCTCCACGGAGCTAGTAATACAAGTAAATATTCACTAAACGAACTGGCTTTTCATGAATCAGGGGTAAACGAGTTTGAGAAACTCGATCCGGGTACTTAGGAGCCTTAAGAAGTCGACAAAACTAACGAGGCCAAGTGGAGGATTTGGGACCCCTACTATCCCTCTGGTTTATTTTGTGATTCCGTGCAAATAAAATATTTCGAGTAATACAAACATGACCCATATTACCAGGGTATATGATTCAGTCGAGGATGTACGAAATGCCTTATTTGTATCCAAAACCGATCGACACGTAAAAACTCGTGGTAAGAGACAGAAACACTCAAGCCAGGGAAATCTGATACTGATGGCTGACGGGATATAGAAGTTCTAGAAAACGTAAATGTCAGACATTATTATAGCCGCCTGGCGACAGGAGTACTTTACGTAGGGTATGTTTTAGTTTCGCAATAATGGAGAAGTGTTCTCCATTTGATCTTTTTGGGCGAGTATGACAAGAGGATCTAAGAAAGTCAAACAAGCTTACTTGCTCAGATCATCTTATCATTCAGTGTCTATCGGTTATTACGCACACTAAAATTATATTTTACTACCAACTAAAACTCATAACTCGACGTGAGAAAATCTGAAAGCTATCTCTATTCAGATTTCTGTAGTACACGATCAACAGACAACGTATAGTATACTTTGTCGTTGACAATTTCTATACCCGGTCATCGACCATCTTGCTAAACCGCTTATGCAGTTGCCCTCTCTTTTATTTCCAGCAGAAATATAGAGAGAGCGATATCCAAGCTAAGATAGTTAGACTTAGACGTCCGTCCAACCGTCCCGTCCAACTTTTCCACGCTGATTGGCAGTCAAATAAATACGCTGTCATGATCCTCGCCTTTCGTTAGGCTCTCGAGAATTTTGCATTCGTTGAATGGATGCCAAGTATTGGTAAACGTCAGGACAACACTGTGTAAATCTCAATATTAGCATAGATTCGCATCGATATGTCACTGGATTGGTTATTTTTTTTGATAAATATAAGGATGAGTTGGGCGATGCAAGTCTGGGACCGGTGGGTCTACCGCCTAACGAAAACGCTTTGACATTGCTGTCTCTTTTCTTCTCGCTTGAAATGAAAGAGACGGCCGAAAGCCAAGCGAAACGACTTTTGGACGAATTATTCTTATTGCTCTAAGGTTGGGGCAGCTAATTGTTAGAAATAAGATTCAAGTAAAAATTCGACATAAAATTATAGGCTAAGCTTTTTGTCCGTGTAATTTATTCGCCATAACAAATTAACCGACCATGATAAATAGGATCGCGTGATTGGTAATAGCAAAAAATATCCTCCTTTATTTATTGCAAATGATACGTTAATCTTATAAGAAATTCTTCCGCCTCGTAAAAGGATAACAAGTACCACGGTAATAAATAGCAATAACAATTAGCTGGTCATAAATTAAAAAATATTTCGAATACTTTTCACAAAATATCTCGGGACGAAAGGTAGCATAGTAATAGTAATGTATTATTCAAAACCTTACATTTCTATCTAGTTACACCAAGATGTCATAACTAAACAAGAACAAGAACTTTTGTAGTTGTAGGACTCTTAGCAGAGTCCGCCTGGGGAAGTACTACACCTTTGCCAAATATTCTACCGCCAAGCAGTAATGTGCAAACAGTACTGTGCTCCGGTTTGAAGGGTAATGATTCCAGAGAAATTACAGGGCTTAGAGACATAATATCTTAGATCTCTGGGTGAGCGAGCGCAGTGCAGTGCTAGGTTATGATTTGGACTATCATGTACCAATAGCTGCGTGTTACTGTGCTGTTATGTGGCAGGCATGTTGCTTACCATCAGGCACATGACCTGCTCGTCTCGTCACTCTATGCTATAAAAAAAAAAAGAACAAAATACAATTTCAGCTTCAAGGTGTTCACTGAAACTCACACTAGGTTATCCTGTGTCGTGGGTTTCAGGCTCTCTTCTAAACAGAGTAATTTTGATGAAGTTACAGCTACAATTACAAACGAAAATAGAATTAAAGAAACATTGAAATCTAAAATAGGCTTATATCTAGGGTAAATGCATATACAATATTTCTGAAGTTAATTATTCATTGAATTTAATTTAATGTTTAGATGAGTAAATTAATAGCCATCCCACATATTTTTTCAGTACAATACAAGAAAATTACAAAACACTTTATTATTACCACAAATCAATACAGAAATACAGTGATTTAACTTACAATTAAAACATTTTGGGCACAAAAGGCGATCTTATCGCTCATAGCGATCTCTTCCAGATAACGTTTGGCGTTTTGAGTGTTAGGACTCTTAGGACAAGGTAATAAGTCAGGGCAGTGGCGTGGTATCTTTGATACATGTACATAGATAATCATCATCAAGCGGGACCTTTATGAATAAAACTTTAATTCAATTAAAATTACACTTACTGTTAGTCTATACTTAATGCTTGACTTGGTAAGTAAATACAGAATGGATGTTAGTCTAAGCCCGAAATGTATACTGAAAAGTTTTTCCAATCCGCATATTCGTATAATTTTTAGTGGCTTCACTAAAAGTGCCCAAATAGTTGGTAGATTGGAAATTGGATGATTATAACGCTAGTTTTGTCTAGTTCTCTTACTTCTAGCTTCGTGTAGACAACGCTACGCAACGCTAGTTTTGTCTACACGAAGCTAGAAGTAGTATCCTAGCTTACTGATAAGCTACACGAACGTCGGCACTAGCTTGCTACCCTATCTTGAAAAAATAGCCTAGTGTAGTTCGGGCATAAGTGCGCGGAAAGGTTTTGAAAATGCAAGTATTGTGAATATTTACTTAGTATATGTACTGGGAAATATGTACGTACTATTTATTCAATAAAGATTAATGAATAAAGATTGTTACGATACTAAGTAGATTAGTATTTGTAGCTGTCACCTTATTTTAAAGTCCACCTGTAGATTGGTATTCCTTGATCAGGTGGTCTACCGTCAACCGTCAAGTAGTTATGGGCTGACTCTTCAGTTAAAATTGTTAATTATGAATAGCACTTTTCGAATCCAATTTTCGACTTACTACATGCGTTCTGAATAGCCCAGTATTGTATGCAACTGGTTTAGGTACTACCTGACTACTAACAGCCTGAAAACTTGATCGTGCTATCTCCGTCGCACTCTCAATAATAAATAAATAAATATTCGTGGACAATTAAAACACACAACACCATCTGACCCCAAACTAATCATAGCTTGTATGATGGCGGCCATATAGCTGATATAATACTTATATAGTATTAAATCCATGCTTATTATACATAGAAACACCCAGACACTGTGCAAATATTTGAATTCATCACACAAATATTTGCACTGGGTGGGAATCGAACCCGAACCGCGGCTTCGCAGGCAGAGCTACTGCCAACTAAGCCACGAGGCCAGTCTACCAGCACAGTCTATTAAATCTTAAGCTGCCTATACACACTGGGCCAGTGGAGGCCAACGCGAGTGTCGACAAAACGGCATGAGACAAAACGTAGCATCCACACACTGGCCCAGCGCTGGCAAAAGCGTGGTAGGCCAATAGGAGAACAGGACGCTACTCGCCGAGCACCTTTGTTTTGTACACAAAAACCGACACCGGTCACGAGAGACGAATCGAGACAAAACAGCCCTATACACACTGGTCACTTGCCGTCACTCGGCCAGCGAGGCGAGTGACGCGAGTCATCACAAAACGACCCTCCACACACTGGCGTTGGCCTGCACTGGCTCAGTGTGTATAGGCAGCTATACAGTCGTTCGACGAAGCCGTCTAGACGGGGCAATTGTGTGGGGCGTCCGGGGTGAGACGCGGGAAGCGCGCTCGTGCATTGCCTACATTAAACTGAAGTATTGCAGGAGCGCGTCTCAGGGCTGACGACTACCGTATGTTTTAATTTTATTTTAGTGGCACTTTTTTAAAATTGCAACAACCCTACCCGTGCCTAGACATTATCGGCGTTTCTCCCAAGATCAAAGGCGATGAACTACTGGTAGTAGGTATTTCTTTTTACGGTGATACCAGCATGGGAAAACAAGTAGGACAGCGAGTAACGTAATCAGAATGCTGATCTAAGCTGGTATATTAATACTCCAAGCTCTTAAACATAAAATAAACCAGTTTAAAAGAACCTTAAAAGTACATCGTGGTATATCCTTAATCTTTATAACCTAACCGAGAAGGCGTATTAAGTTTTATATATCTCTAGATCTAAGATAGAACTGGGACCATTAACCGAAAACCTAATTATGTATAGTTGATGTTTTTTGAAGCCGACTGTACCTACTTGTAACTACAGAGTTGATTGTGCGTCTGCGTTGAGGCTGGCAAATGTCTGTTATTTTACAAATGTTTTAATCTGATTGTCCTTGAATACCATGACATAGGTTATGAGGACATTACTCCCAGTTTTCAATGTTATGAAGTTCGCAATATAATATAATTATACTCGTAATTAGCATCTACTCGACTTTGTCCGCGTAGAATTTAATAAAATGATTTTCCCTGAGTAACTCCATTTTTTGTGGATAATAGGCCAATGGCCTATTTTAGACTACAATCTACATAAGTTTATGTCAGGCTAGTCCGTTCAGTTCTTAGAACGTGATTGAGCAACAAAAATATAAAGTTTCAGTTTTGTAATATTAATAGGATTTATCCTACCTATACATATTATAATCTGGTTTCAATTTGACCACATACTTTAACAATAAACAAAATCTTATACCTTTAAACGAGCAAATCTTGTACCTATATAAATATGTATATATATATAGAATCTGAATCTCGGAAACGGCTCGACGGATTTTCATGAAATTATGTATGCAGGGGATTTCGGGGACGATAAATCGATCTAACTAGGTCTTATTAAAAAAAACGCAAATTATGCGCGTTTTTACACAATGAAAAACTGTCACATTAGACATTAGAATGTGAAGGTAAATTTCGCGGCGTGACGTTACAGCATAATTAGCTCAGACGGTAAGTCGGGCGCTCATAGCGGTCACGAATTAGTAGCTCCGGGTTCGAATTCAGACGGGTTCTCTTTTTTTTCAATTTGTTATTTTTTAAGAATATCTATTTCTTGGAGTCTTTTATCTGTAGGTATCTAAGTATATTTAGTATTTAAACCGAGCAAAGCTCGGTCACCCAGGTACTAGTATTTATGTGTGTGAAAAATACGTGGCAATGTTTTTTTTATTGATTTTATGTATTTTTTGATATTTTAAAGCATAGTTTAAAAAAAAACATTCGTTGCATTCGTTGTCTATAACATAAACTAGATATATGCGAAATTTCATACTCGTCCATTCTCGGAATTTTCGTAAAAACCTACAAAGTTTTTGACATACGGACATTAAAATGGAAACGTGCGTTTATTAATTTGTCTTTATTTCAAAAAGCAAAGTTTAATCATTTTCTCTGCCTTTACGATTGGATACAGTTTTACTACAACCTACACTACTGCTACTACGACGTATACCCAAAAACGGAACGCCCTAATTAGGAGTGCTATGTTTTTGTTGTCTTAAATTATTATTAATCCTACTTCCTACGAATATTGCAATGCGAAATTATGGATGTTTGTGGTTAAATTACGTCGAAACAGTTGAACGGATAGTTGAAATACAGAACACAGATTTTAGTCTACAATACCACATACCTAGGCCGCTAGGCCAATTTTATCGCGGAAATTTTAAGGGGAATTTCGCGGATAAAACGCGGTTGCTTTTTTACCGTAGTTAAATAGTGGAGTGAGTTCCCGATATTTCGATGCAGATCCCTGCACTTTATTCAAGAGTAAACTCCTAATCTCTCGTAATGTAACTGTCTCCTTGCGAGAGAAGGCTCCGAGTCCCAGCAGTGGGAACGTTTAGTGGGCTGTTGATGATGATGACGATGAAACTCCTAATCAGCCGTTACACGGATATATGGAAACAAACTACGAGTAACACACATACAAACACAAACTTACATCTTTATCATATTACGTAGGCACATGGATAGAAACTCTTTATTATGACATAAACAAATTAAAACATTACAGTGAAACTTTATAATATTAGTCTGATGAAACGAATATCATAAATCATACTTTTGTTCCATAGCAGTACTTCACTAAATAGAATTTCGGCAGTCAGATTAAAGCCCAATTCTATTAGTAGAGATGATATTTATGTTTATGATATGAGAGGCAATAAAACTGCCATTAGTTGACCGTTCTGCTATAAAAGTTATTTTTTGTGTCGTCGGCCTTATAACAGGACTTCGGGCTCCGTGACGTCCCCTAGGGCTTGGCACAAATTAGATTAATATCCATTCATATTCTGTGTTGCCACTTCAAAGTAGAACCTTTTCTGTTTGAATTCTGGTCAAATATTTGTGTACGTGCTAATAGAATTATATAGGGTATAGGGTAATGATACCAGTATAATTAATGCAATTGTAGACAAATTAGATTAATATACATTCATAATATTTATTATGGACGGTCACTTCAAAGTGGATCTTTTCTATTTAAATATTTCTATTCACAATAGTAGAATCACACAGAGACGAACTTCTTAGCATTCCATGGATTCACCGTGCGGGTGCCGGGTCCATCGTGTGGCAGAGAGAGAAATCCCGAGTAGACCCCAAGACTTGTGACTCGGGCGTAGGTTTAAGGGGACCCTTTTTGACGTACGTCAACAACACTCACTACTCGTAAATATTATATCACGTTTACCGTAAACAGTTTATTTGTATGATATGTATGTTTTAAAGTTTCTGACATGTAACATTACCGTTATCAATAAAGAACTATGATGACTATCATGTAGTCTCATTCAAATATAACTTAGAACTAGATTTAACTTAGCTTGAATATTACAATGACTGCATTAGGCGGCATTCTTCGCCATTTTAATATTCCGATAGCTGGTAGCAAAATTTGAGTAGTCATTTGAGGCAAGCTGGAACTTGTCACATAGTTTTTCTATTATATCCCTACCATGCGCGGTCCGAAGGGGGGGGGGGGTCACAGGAGACATGACCCCCCCCCCCCCCAAATCGTTACTTGTAGTCTTTTTTACTCAATTTATTGTATTTCTACTCGTGACCGCCTCCCCCCCAAATCTGAAGCTCTGTACTGGTGACCCCTTCCAAAATTCGACGCTGGGACCGCACCTGATCCCTATACGGAGGTTCAGACCTGGCTGGTGAGGAGCGGGGCAAAATGAAGTTTTCACCTTGGCTCAAATACCAACCCAAAATTTGCTAGCAGGTCTCGGAATAGACAATAGTAAATGCCTGTATAGCCGGCATTAGTATTGTAAGGCAAATAATTCGCTATAACATGTAGTAAAGTATTCGTTCAATTGTACGCCTCAGTAATAAGAGAAACATTATTATTGATCGCGTAATTTAATGATAGCCTACAGAGCAGCTAGTTTAGCGTGTAGAAGTAAAACTTAAACAGCACCCTCTGCTATTCAATTAAATCTAATCAACGACCACGTGTGTGGAACTGGCTATCTCGTGTATTGAACTGACTATCGAAAGCAAATGTTGGAGGGGAATCGAGGGGAATCGAGGGGAAATGTTTTGGTCCCATAAAAGTGTAGCTCGTACGTATTCCAAAATGACAAGAGATAACGGGACGATTCACGGAGATACTAGAACTATACTTATTTCCAGAACAAGACAAAAGTAATAAAGGGTAGGCTTTAGTCATCCAGTGGGATACATCGAACTGAAACAATAATAATTATAGCGAAACGCCTTGAACATCACCTTAAGGACCTTTTTGTTAGACGGTTGGATCAAGAACCAGGCACAAAAGGTCACCAGAAGGTTGGTTACTCTGCAACCTTAACCAAATGTAGCTTGAGCTCCACCCCACTAGCAGCGGAAATCTATATTTTTATAATATATTCCTACCAAAAAAATATATATGTGAAAATTTCGATATTTGGATGCATGTAGCTAATCATTTTACCACAACAAACCGAGACACCCATTCAACTATCGACAAGATACTACGACAAAATGGCGCCATGTTTTAGAATACCTAAAACACCACAATCATAGGCACAGACTGTGCTATTATAAAGGTTAGGCAGTCGACGAATAAAATGGCAGTAACCCTTTCGTTTGGCCATTAGACGCAGACAGGGCGCGACCGGAAACAGGGCTGGGTGCACCGGACAACTCGTCACTGTCATGAAAGCACTTTGTCGCTGAACTTCTATCATGAAAATGCAAATTTTAGCGTAATTAAAAATATACCATTGAATTGAAATATAATTAGCAACGTTACAGCTTTGTCATCTCAGTTTACAATGCTCTAACGCTCTTTGTAAATAGTGTTGGATATTAGCTATATTATGGTCTAATGCCATGGACATCAGAAAAGCGAGTCATGTGGCATCTATAGGAGAGGCCTTCGTCCAACAGTAGACTATTATTAGATAGGCTGATTATGATAAGGTCTAACATGCACATGCACAGTATACGTGTAAGCAAATAAATTACTCTATTTGACACCTGTGTAACTTTTACAAAGGTGTATTCCCAGACGAATGACCAGCAGACCAAATTAATGTTGGAACGTATGTCTTTCGTGTAATCACTTTCAATATTTTTTGTTACTCACCACGTTATGAGTTTTTCTAGGTATTTTGCTTGCCAAGCTTGCCTGGAAGATATCGATAAGACCGTACTAGTCTTACTATTTTTCTAAATTGTTTGTGTCATTTAAATGGTGTGAACAGTAACGAATTGTCATTAATTCATTCAAATAGCAAAATCACAGACTAAGTACCTAGGGGATTACACCAAAATCACTTGTTTGCCATTTTTTTTATTAAACATCTCAAAAGTCGAAAAAGCTACACCGGTTTATGGTTGAAGTGTTGGTGGACACTTAAACGAAGCGGTTTGATTAGAATTTTGTTGTTCGTGAAGCCAAGTAATGGAATATCCTGCCCGAGTGGGTCTTCCCCAATAGATATAATCGGAGAGACTACAATTCGAGAGTTAATCGGTGTCTTAAGGTAAAATAACGGTCGAAAGCAAACCTATCTAAGGTATATTATAAAGCTGAAGAGTTTGTTTGTTTGAACGCGCTAATCTCAGGAACTACAGGACCGATTTCAAAGATTATTTCACTGTTGGATATGGACATGATCCCTGAGTGCTATATGTTATATATGTACCACGGCCGAAGCCGGGATGGACCGCTAGTCTTCAATAGAAACAAAACATAATGTTTCGACTTATGTATATAAACTTGTAAGGGAGCCCACAAATTAAGTAAATTCAGCTCATGTTTGACTAAAATTTATGTCAAGTTGTAAATTTCCGCTTATGGGCTCAACATTTTACGTCGAGTTGTCAAGTGGGCTGAATTAAATATGCAATCTCGTTAATTTCACGTGTAGAACGCATATTTGACATAAGCGTAGTAAAGCTAAAGTTTTAGTGACTAAAACGCAGGGATGTGAGTAGGAATGGCTCAGTCGGAAAATAAAGTTGAAAATTAGTGGTTTATGCAATTCTATCAATTAGCGATAGACATCGATTCTTTTGCTAACAACCAACATTAAGCTGTCCACTAAATGTTCTCACTGCTGGGATTACCGGTTTTTTTTCACAATGAGCGCGTCAAGAGACGTATTTCTTAGCATTCCATGGATTCACCGTGCGGGTGCCGGGTCCATCGTGTGGCAGAGAGAGAAATCTCGAATAGACCCCAAGACTTGTGACTCGGGCGTAGGTTTAAAAGGGGCTCTTATATTGACGTACGTCAACACTCACCTTCACTACTCGTATTTCTCTCCCTGCCCAGCCAAATCCGATATGATCCTACTAGTGCAGCTTTAATAAATTTAATCCAAGGTCTTTAAGCAGGTTATAGAGATATTTTGCTGGTATACCTCTCGCTCCTACTTCTACAGCGTATAAATTAACTACATAGCCATTTTTATTTTAACTATAAACCACCACTCTGGCTGTAAAGATTATAAGTAAGGCCATGCCAACTTCGAGTCGGCGGACAACGCGTCATACCTCTAAAGATGCTAGGTACATCCCGGTTTCCTCACAATGTTCTTCGAACCTGACCTCACGATTAAGAATAGCACGTTCTAGCCAGTAGACCATCACGGCTTTAGTAATAGACTTAGCACAAAAACATTGCTAGATTGCACATTTTCAGCAAATGAAAGAAGGAAATTTACAAACAGACAATATACGCGCGATGAACATAACCATTCTTGCAATCTGGTTATAATAGAAGCAACGCTATGAGTTACCTCAACTTTGGACTTCTCACGTGAGCGACAACTTGTCTATGTTGTTATCATCGTTTTAAAAGTCAAGGTTATATTAATTTCCTTGAGCGTAAAACTTAGATCATAAATCAGAAAAGCCAGCATGTGAACGAAGGTTTAGTGTAAAAACTAACTTCCCGTTTAAAGATACCTAACAATTATATATCGGTTTGAGAATGCTATGTATCGTAAATCAAGGAAATAGAGCATTAGAGAACGGAAATAGAAACACATAAAACAATAAATGCAATTGAGATATTCCTGGAGCTGATTGTGAGAAAACAGATACGTCTAACTTAAACAGGTAGGACTTAGATATAAGTAAATGTGTTTCTACGTAACGTAGAAGGTATTTTAAAAGTTAATTCCTCAAGAACTGTTGTAATATTATCAAAGACAATAAACAAGTCGGATAGACGAATAGATTTAACTTCACGTTTGTAATAAAAACACTTAAACGTTGGAATTGCAATACGGTGCCTGATTGGGTATTCTTTGAGAGATGTATTTTTTCAATTTTCATTAAAATAAAGTGGCCAAGTGCGAGTTGGACTCGCCCATGAAGGGTTCCGTTGCAGCAAGTAACATAATATACATAGTACACATAGTTCTTGTAGTTCGTTGAAACTTTGATCGAAGTTTCAATAATAGTGTATTTATGACGTACTAAAAAAAAACTACTCATCAGATCGAGTTCAAACTAATTTTCGTTGGTAGTTTACATGGCAATGTACATCATATATTTTTTTTAGATTTTTCATTTTCTTACTTTAGAAGTTAGAGGGGGGGGGACACACATTTTACCAGTTTGGAAGTGTCTCTCGCGCAAATTATTCAGTGTAGACGAAAATGATTTTAGAAACCTCAACATCATTTTTGAAGACCTATCGATAGACACCCCACACGTGTAGGTTTGATGAAAAAAAAATTTTGAGTTTCAGTTCTCAGTATGGGGGGCAACCCTAATTTCTTTTTTTTAAATTTATTTTTGTAAAAATCTTAATGCGGTTCACAGAATACATCTACTTACCAAGTTTCAACGGTGTAGTTCTTATAGTTTCGGCAAAAAGTGGCTGTGACATACGGACGGACAGACAGACAGACAGACAGACAGACAGACAGACAGACAGACAGACAGACATGACGAATCTATAAGGGTTCCGTTTTTACGTTATACGGAACCCTAAAAATATAGATATAGTGCAGGTGTCTTCTAGCATAGAGTAAATCGAATTCTACTACAGTGATATAACAAAGCTGAAAATTTGTCTGTTTTAACGAATTTGGATGAGGCTAGGACGTAGTTTTCAGCCTTAACTTACGAAGTAACTATAGTGCATTCCAATAAGCTGTGTAGAAAACCAAAACAAACCAAAACAAAGGTGATACCATAACATAAACATCGTTTAATCTTAGTATTTTTATGAAATAGCCTTAAAATATTTTTCACAAATAGAATTCGACTTTATTGCGATCTTAAATACCATATACTTAGATTTGTATTGATCAAATAATTCTATACTATCTTATTTTAAAAGTTATATAAAGTAATGGTAGGATGATAGAAATATGATTTTAAGTACTAGCAATTTGATCTGTGTTTCTCAAACTCTCAATGTTGCATTCAAGACATTTATACTTCTTTTCATCAAATTATTCTTATTAAGTACGCGCCTATTTTTCTAACATACCCATATTGCCCATCATGCCCATATTGTGAAAATGCCCATTTCCATTATATTCCAGTATGGATTAATTTTACTCTATTTATTTTTGTCATTAATTTAGATTTTTTAATTATAATGTAATTTGATTTTAATATAATGTATTATTTGAATTTTATTGTAATGGGATTTTAAATTGACGTCTACTTTTTTTTAAATTATTGACTTGTATTGGTAATATTTGAATACCTTGAATATGACATGCAACTACTCGTTATCAATAAAAGAGTAAGAGTATGACTAAAGAACTCCGAGAAAAAGGTTTCTTGTGTCGTAACGAGTTGAGAGAAAATCGCAAACCTCTAAATACGTGTTCCACATTACGCTGTTTACTATCAAAAGCATGTATAGTTTTCACTCTAAAATGACATACATTTTGTGTTATTTTGATCGAAACTTTTGTATGTGTTTACAGAATATTACGTCATAGTGTAATGATCAGTTTTGGGTAGTACGAGGACAATTCGAACGAGATATTTTTTTTATAAATAAATACTGGTGGACAATTTACACACAATACCATCTGACCCCAAACTAAGCAAAGCTTGTGTGATGGCGGTCAGATAGCTGATATAATACTTATATAGTTTGAAATAAATTTTTATTATACATAGAAACACCCAGACACAGTGCAAACATTTGAATTCATCACACAAATATTTGCACTGGGTGGGAATCGAACCCACGACCCTCGGCTTCGCAGGTAGAGCTACTACCAACTAAGCCACGAGGCCAGTCTTATTTAATTATTGTTAAAAATAAAAGGAACGTTTTCACATAAGGAAACATCTAAATTACTTTTCTTCTAGTGTTACATTCTTCTCCGAACTCAAATGCTTTGCCTTTCCTTTTTTTACGTGGGGGAAATAAATGTACGTATGCCCGCCATATTCTCATTATGAAATGAGAGGAAATCTCCATCTACCCTCATTTGGGCTTCAAAAATTGCACGGTGACTAACAATACACACAAGACTAACCATATCACCAGGTTTCTCCAAACTAAGTGCGCTATGCACACATTTATTTATTAGAGGATTTCGCGACGCCGATAACCGTAAACTGGTTAGTTTTCGGTTATTGACATCGTGGTCATCGCGTCGTAGTTGAAATATATACCTATGTTTTTTATTTTCCAATGCTTCCCGAACCATTCTTGCGTAGTAATGACATTCGGTAGATAGAACCTTCGGGTCGTGGATCTCGATCCAATGACCAGTTTTAGCATCAATCAAATGTTCAGCAATTGTAGATTCTTGTGCCTGACGATTTTTTACAGCGGCAATGTGTTGATTGTTCCAAGTCCCAGCAGCAGTGGGAACATTTATTTGGGTGTTTATGATATGCATACATATATATTTAGCCTTTTTATGCGGCGAAAATTTAAAAGGGCAAGCAATGAAAGGTACTACAAACTATCTTGTAAAACAATGGTTGAGAAATGCTGGTCTGTCATATTTTGAGTGACATCGATTTGTTTACCTTTTATTCACAGAGATTTGGAATGAGGTATATTTTCTGATCTGTGCCTCTCATACCTTATACCCAGCTTATACCTATGCCTAGTTTTTCCTACAATATGTTTCCTAAAAGGAGTCTGTATCTGATACAAAATAGATAAACAAATAAAGTGGCCAAGTGCGAGTTGGACTCGCCCATGCAGGGTTCCGTTGCAGCAAGTAACATTATATATACATAGTACACATAGTTCTTATAGTTCGTTGTAACTTTGATCGAAGTTTCAAAAATAGTGTATTTATGACGTACTAAAAAAAAACTACTCATCAGATCGAGTTCAAACTAATTTTCGTTGGTAGTTTACATAGTAATGTACATCATATATTTTTTTTAGATTTTTCATTCTCTTACTTTAGAAGTTAGAGGGGGGGGGACACACATTTTACCACTTTGGAAGTGTCTCTCGCGCAGATTATTTAGTGTAGACAAAAATTATATTAGAAACCTCAATATCATTTTTGAAGACCTATCGATAGACACCCCACACGTGTAGGTTTGATGAAAAAAAAATTTTTGAGTTTCAGTCCTCAGTATGGGGGGCAACTCTAATTTTCTTTTTTTTTTAATTTTTCTGTTCAAATCTTAATGCGGTTCACAGAATACATCTACTTACCAAGTTTCAAAAGTGTAGTTCTCATAGTTTTGGCAAAAAGTGGCTGTGACATACGGACGGACAGACAGACAGACAGACAGACAGACAGACAGACAGACAGACAGACATGACGAAACTATAAGGGTTCCGTTTTTACGTTTTACGGAACCCTAAAAAACTCCTAAGTTAAATTCGATCATTAATATATGAGTAATTTCATTCTAATATTTATTTGACAGGTAGATCTTATGTCTTCCAATGATTACTTTGCTAGCATATATGAATTTTAAAACAGACACGCCAGAATTGTGGCCTTAGAAATCGAATCCAATAGGTTTGTAAGAACCCTCACCATTTCGTAGCCCGCATTTTACGTGAGCCCAACACCCTACTGGGGAAACACCAATAAAGGGACAGACCATAAAGACCCCTCTGACGGAATCGTGACGTTTTTACATGAATGCGATCACAATCACAAACATATGAAATATTCTAGAGGTTATGAGGGAAAGCAATCAAGATAAGCAAAGCTTTTCGGACAAGGTTAAGTTTGGCCGTGGCCGTCATTTCAATAGTTTATATCCAACTGAGTACATAAAGCGTTCGGTTTACTTATCCAAGGATATAATTTAAAGAGAATTTCCAGGTCAAAGCCGATATTGTGGAGTGTACCTACGTTTCAAAAATAAAGAAGAAGAATTGTCCAACATGAACAATAAAATTCATATCTTGCATCAAGATAAGATGGAAAAGGAAATGCTTTACGTATATAACAATTAACACAAATTTATAGGTATTATGGTCTAATTTTAGCTCACCTTACTCCACGATGTAATATGCTTCAAAGAATGAAAATGTTATGTTATTCAAACATTTCGAAACTTCATTGCATTGTTCAAACAAATTGTTCGAAACAAACTCTAAAGTATAGTAAGTAATGACTGCGGAGTATATCGTAGATTCGATTCCCACCCAGAATATACATATTTGTGATGAATAAGTATAAATATCGGGATGAATCGTTCTGTATCGAGATTTCCTAAATCTATCATAAGTTTGTATTTACAATTTTATTTGACTGTCTTGTTTCGTTATTTCCACATTTAAGTATTAGCTTTGCTATGTGTTATTCCAGACTATTATCGATGACCTGTGAGCCAAATTTCATCCAGATCCCTTTAGTTCTACAATTTTTGAAAGGATTGTTAGTGAGTTTGTGCTTCGTTATTTCAAATTTTATGGCTTGTAACTTGAGACGTATAAAAGTGTACGAGTTGATTTAAACGTTCGATAACTGTTGATTGAGTCTCCGCGTGTTGTCAGAGACAACAGTTTTTATTATTCCAATAAACAGAGAGGGCTCCCCTTCAACCCAACCCTCGCTTTCCTTACCTCGGAAATGTTCACTCCCGCTTTGACATTGACTTTGGGAGAAATGTTCTGTGTTAGAAAAAATCTTAAACATTTCGATGAATATGTGATTGGAAAATTAAACATTTGTTTTTCTACACTGTATCTTGTAAAATTTTATATCAATTTTCAAACAATCCTACTATGCTACTTCCTACTAATATTATAATGTATGGATGTTTGTCGCTCAATCACGTCCTAACGTATGAACGGATCGGGCTGAAATTTGGAACACAGATATAGATTATAGTCTGGAAGAACTTACTTACTTTTTATCATACGGGTAACACCGCGAGGCGCTGCTAGTAATAAATAAATGTTAGTGGATATTTCTCACACTACACCATCTAGCCCCAAACTAACCAAGGCGTCTATTATGTACTTATACTACCTATTGTAAATCCATATTTATATTTCCTAAATAGAGAAATGCTTAGACACAAAAAAAAAACATATTTTCAATGGTGCAAATATCTGTGTGAGATTCCTCACACAAATCCTAATCTAATCCAGTGTAACACTGGGTGAATTTAACCCAGGACCTACGGTTTACTAGCAACAGCAAGCAGATTTACTAGCAACTAAGCTATTATTTCCGTTATTTTGAAGCCTGTAATCTATTCTATAATAATTTATTTCAATTAAATGAACAGCAATATTTCGATGAACGAAATCAAGTAGGAGCTATTTTAACATAGTTTAAATTGAGGTTAAAACTAATTTTAAATTTGGTTTTCCCCATGCGTGTGAGCTTTATCATTATGCTAATTAAATGTTAGAAACAGTAATTTTAACTTATGGAAGTGAGTACGCATTTTATGACCTTGAGTTGAGTTGTTATTTAATATAAGTTGGAAATATTTTAATTGGCCAGTAGTTATCGATAAAGGATTTGTTATCAGATAAAGGACCGGTGGCGTGATATTCTGGTCCGTAGGTACTTAGCTTTGTTGTTACTATACGTTCTGTTTTCTCGGTTATTTCTTCGATTATATTTACGCCAATTATTCAGACCTCAATGGTGACCTCAAAATTCGCCGCAATGAAAAATGTGCAAGACTTTCGACACGATTCCAGGTCGATACAAACAAAAACCGAACAATCGAGTGTACAGATGTAACGGGAATAGCATACCTGAAAGTTTATAGAACCGAAGCGAGCCGACAAAAACAGCTGAAAAACAACCTGGAACTGTCCTCGATGAACCTGTTTATCACACTAGTTGTCACAAACTTTCTTTTAAATATATCGTGTCGCGAAGCTCGTAAACGCGTCGATATCCGAGACCGGCGCGGATGGTACTGCCTGAATAAAAGGTAAAGCCGAGGGGCGCGGCGGCTCGTCTCGTTCGCCATGTGTGTTCCCCATTACAATTTAGTACGGCATGCGATCTACGCGACATAGCCACATAGCATACGCACGCCCCATGATGTGACCAGCTTCGACCACCGACCCCTACAGCTGTAGATACGAGCAAAAAATAACATTCTTATGGAGATAACGACTTGATCAACTTTACTTCAAGCGGATGCATGATTTAATGTTTGTGAAAAAGTACTAAATACATCGATTCGTATCGAGCACGTTTCGAAGCGCACAGCCGCAAAACAAGATGAATGTTTACAAACACAGAAAAGATTGATTTCTCGGCAATTTAATGGACAACCTTGCCCAAGTTGCAAGGAGTGTAATTCTATTCCATTCGTAATGATCTCAAATTGGCAATCCGTCTTGCATGGTCGATTCAATTGCGTGTAACGAGCGTAGATTGATCGGATGCGCAGATCGGGCTGCAGTGATCCTGGATGCAATAACAATTTGCCGCCAGATCATTATTTTGCGTACATACCGCTCTTGACAGTCTTGACGGCTCCATTTTCTGGTTCGTTAAGTCCAATCTAACAGGACACTCCTCGTTCCTAAGTCAGATTGTACTGTCACGACCGCGATGAAAGCGACAAGATAACTCTATTTAGTTTAGTAGACAATAACTCGTCATGCTAAATAGCCGAGTCGTGGGAGTAAAACTTAGCGAAGTTCTATAAACGAGGAGACAATTAAGTAGAGAAATGTATAAATGCCCAAATGTTTACAAAAGCGAAGTATTTAGAAAGTACAGCAACGTCGTGAGATTTGTCTCATTCATTAATTATTTTTTAAAACTAACCGTTGCCGTATTTGCGCAGAAAATTGAAAGCGAATTTTGTATTTGGAAGATAGGAGTTGGTTAATGAGGTACGTAGCAGTTAGCTATTCAGCACGACTATTAAGGGGATCAGACAGCAATATCCTGTTCAGTCGGCACGTTAGTATAACTGACCGGTAAATTCATTTCACTGGGCACTGGTCTGCAATCAAGGGCCCTCGGGCAATTAGATTTGAATCGAGGCCTTTACCGGCGGGCGGTGTTCGGTGCAACACAGGAGTTGATCTCGCCAACCGATGCGAAATCGAATCAAACACTTTATATGTAGCCATTGTTCGATAACAGTGACCTTTAATTGCTTAATTGGATGAATTCTTGTTTAAAGTTTTGATTTCTGGTGTTTTTTATAAGTTAACACTTGACCGTCATCTCTCCTGAAGTTAATCGATCGGTTTACGATGACACGTGCTTACTTAAAAGATACCGATTTTATTTCGTCGTGAATATTCTATTGAGAAAAACCACTAAGGCCACGCATTACACAAGCTAGACGTTCTAGTCACGAAGTGGAGTTAAACCTTTTCGTTCGAGTCTTTGGAACCTCAAACATGAAACGTGTCGCTTCTTCGAGCTAGCTGCTTCTAGCAGCCAGTTTGTATTTCTATAAATCCCCAGTCCACCTTCTCAGTTTTCCAGTCTGTCCTTTAATCACCAGAATGTTTAAGCCATTAAATTCACAAAAAAAACTTACGTCGGGGTTTAATTCAAACATTTACCTACACTCTACTAAAATATTGGATTTTAGGATAATTGATTCCAGGAATTATTTATTTTTATGTTTTGTAAACTCTATTACATATATCACGAATCTATGCCGAACCGATGAAAAACGCAATCAAAACTAAAATTAAACTGCAACATTCGTCGAGAATTAACAGAACCAGTCGTAAATCATAGCGCATTGGCTATTTCATTGGCGATCTGGGTCAGAACATTTACAAGAAGGAGATAATTCCATTGAACTTCTCGAGTGGTTTGCTGCACGGCCTTGACCACCGACCATATGGTGCTTGCACTTCGGAGCCTGATCGTGAGACCACTGCCATACATGGAACAACTCATGACCATCGACAACAACATGCACGTATTTAGGCCAAGCATGGTGCAGATACCACCATCAATGCCCCTGCTGAATTTGGGGCCGAGGCAAACGATGATGTCACTATTTCCACAGTTTTTAACCTGAGTAACAAAAGTATCGAAAACGCGTTAAAGTTTCTCATTTTTGAAGATTTGTGAATACGACACGCAATGACAAAAGCGTTAAACTGAAAAGAACCTGCGTTGCAATTCGACACAGTTGCGTAGTTGTTTACAAGAGAGTAACAGTTTACCTGGACTGGAAGGCATGAAAACATAATAACAATGCCGTTATTAAGGCTAAAGGTATTAATGAGATGAAGAAAATGGACAAATGCAATTGCAGACCTGACGCAAATACTACGATGGATCCTATTGCCGGCCACAATTACCGGTTGACTTACATAACGCTGAACATCTGTGTTAATGGAACGTTTTGTATTATAAACAAGAAGAATTCTAAACTGGCGATTATTGCGGATTTGTACTCGTAAAGAACAAAATCTTGTTTCTTTATGGTTTCTCTTGTCTTGCCTAATACGTAAACAAAATGCATCGTAACTCTAACTCGCCCCAAAAAAATGGTAGTAAAACAGATAATAATACGGTTAATTAAGAACGTGTAGTCGTTAAATATTATGAAATATGACAAAGTTATGGTAAACGGTAACAGATGAACGATTTGAAACGACTCGGCAAGAACTGGGTTAGATGGAGAAAAGGTAATAAAAGTTTTGTTAATGAGATTAGACAGTTGCATTCAAATACACGCAGAATGTATAAACACAGTTTAGCCCCTGCTTCTGTCATCAGTGGGCAGTTTAGCCCCTGCTTCTGTGGGCCCACTATCAAGTGGGTGGGTACAGGCACCTAGATAGCTGCAGCAGAAACATTTTTTCTTCAAAATACCGCGTGATATATAACCTTCACAGTTTTCTAGTGTATTAAAGTTCCTATATCTAGCACGGTTTAACAAACTGCGCATGTGAGTCACCTCAGCGAGCGTGCAACCGTGACCACTGATTCAATTCACTGACATGTTTTATGCCTTGTTCTAACTGGTGCTAGTGCTTCAATACACGCCGCTTTGGTTAGACTTACAATGATTCTACGATATGAGCAGACGATCACAGTTCTTGAGTTTGGAATAAATTATTTCTCTTATTATTTTACTTTTAAATGCCCGCGGAATCCATCATTCTTCTTCTTCACAAAGTTCTGAATTGTGCATTTCAATACGCCCTAATCAAGAACCGTTCACTGCTGCGCAGGATTGCTAGTTTGGGCAATCGTAGTTAAAAATAGTTCAGGGCTTGTACGGGTTAAGGTTGGGTTTCGGCTTATTGAGTTTTAATTTAGAATTATTCGCATTGGTGGAGAAAGGAATACAAATTAATGTTTCACTTATAATTTTGGTTATTTGACTAAGGCTATCTATAACTTGATTGAAGCGCGCATTTCAGATGTCAGCAAAAACCTCTGCAAAAATGATAAAACGACGGTATCGAAATTAGAATGCAACTAGAAGCCACGCTCCATTGCTCAGCCCGTGCTCTTCCATCGGTAGTTATCGACAGCATCCGTGTCAGTGAGCACTGACCTGGCTCATGGACCTGCAACCAGATCCTCGGCGGAACCGAGGCTGATACCGGCCACGGATATCGGGTTCAGCCGTGACCTTCGTCGGTTCACGAGAAATTTTGAACTCTGCCTCTTTACCAATATGGTTCTATATGCTATATGATAAAACACATAAGCTCAAAATTGATGACACAGTCAATCGGATAAATTTACGTCAAAACGTCAAAAATTTCTGCAACGATTTGACTGTACTTAAAAATTAGTTTGTTTCTTGCGTCAACCTGATAATGTTGGGAATACGGCGGCTAAAGTTTTAATATAATCCGTCCAAACATTAGTAAGTTTTAGGACTAAAGTAGTGAGATTAATCAAATCAGTAAGCGTCCCCGATGGAAATCACCTACTCATATAACAACAGCACAGCGCCACGCATCAATTTGGACATGATGTCTAATTACTGGCATGCATTTCACTGTTCTGGCAAGTCAATGTTTTGTTTTTAACCAATATCCAATAAGGAAAAGATTCGCGATTCAGTTACATGTTATTTTAGTAACATGTTTTTTTCAGTTGTAGGTATGTTTATTTTATGCATGTTACCTCATGAGTCCGTCATTTATAGACCGATATGAAGAAAGACGTACACAACACTTTATTATGTACACCATGGATTTTTTTAAATCAGTTTTTAATGGGACTTTTATGACGTGTCACAGTCATGGTAGTCCCATTATTTATTAGTACACCACACCATCACACCAAGGATATTAAAGCGGTATTAAGAACTTTTTAAACTGGTTCTACAATTTCATTAGTTATCTACATCTTAAATCAGTTCAGACTTTGCTTACTAATTTAAACTGGGATATTTGTTTTTTTTCTTAAACTTATCAATGCGATTGGTTTTATTAAGCGAGTACCTTTGTTTAGGGTTGGCTGGACTTACGTTTGATATCATGGAACAAGAAATCAATCTTATTCAAGCGTATCGATTTCAATAATGACGGATGAAGTTCTTAGACTATGCGTTGTACTTTTTACTTCACGTGGCCATTCTAAAGAATGATGGCCGAATCAAGAAAATAGAGTAATTTCTGCAAATTACGCCGCAAAGTAATTTGAAAAATAAGCTACAATACAAGCTTAAAAAAAGGCTTGTGTAGTGCCTGCCATATAATCCACTCAATATTAGTGATATGACACTTCTACAAATATAATAATCATCATTATTCACAGCTCATTATCGCCCACAGCTGAGCATTGGCCCTTTTTCGTGTACGTCAATCGTACCGATGCTGCACTAATCTTAAGCGGGTCTATCGCCTAATTAAAGTGGGCTTAGCTTTGAAATTGCTCTCCCTTTTCTTTTTGCTTGAAAGTATAGAGACTGCAATAGCAGTGATTTATTTAGGCCGTAGAAGGGCCGGTGTAAAATGACTTTCCTAATGTCGTATACCCCTCTCAGACCAACTATTCTTAGATACCCCTTATGCTTGCTAACATCCGATGCTCTTTTTTATATTATTGATCACGAAATGGTCAACGACATAGAATAATGTAGGAAGTGTTAAATAATTGTGATGCTATTATCATATATATAAAATTCTCGTGTCACAGTGTTTATACATATTAATACATATTACATAAATACATATTGGTGGACAATTCACACACAACACTATCTGACCCCAAACTAAGCAAAGCTTGTGTGATGGCGGCCAGATAGCTGATATAATACTTATACAGTTTTAAATACATACTTATTATACATAGAAACACCCAGACACAGTGCAAACATTTGAATTCATCACACAAATATTTGCACTGAGTGGGAATCGAACCCACGACCCTCGGCTTTGCAGGCAGAGCTACTACCAACTAAGCCACGAGGCCAGTCAAAGTCAAGTTTGTTTCCTTACTCCTCCGAAACGGCTTTACTGATTTTTACCAAATTTTATATGCTTATTCAGTAGGTCTGAGAATCGGCTACTATCTATTTTCATACCCCTAAGTGATAAGGGTTGTTCACCCCTAAATTTTTTTTTAAATTTTTGGACAATATTTTTTGTTTTTATTTTTTTATAATGTGGCATTAAAAATACATACAACCCTAAATTTTTACCCTTTTATCACCAACCCCTATTTTTTTATAGCCATTTTAGTAATTTATTTTAGATTTTTAAAATTTGTAGTAATAATTTACCTATATGGCAAAACAACGTTTGCCGGGTCAGCTAGTAATTATATAAGTTAATGTCTTGTGTAAGATGTTCTTTAATATCTATGTCTTATAACCTAATATCTATATTTGAAAACCTGCCGTTTTCGCATCATTCATCAAAATAAACCATTTCATGATTGTGGAGTATCAAAATGTTTCAGCGAAAACGCGACGTTGTAAACGTTTTCTGGTAAAATAATTAACCCAGTCAAGAAGTCGGTGTTTGTACTTTGTACGGCTTACGAAGGTGACTTTCGCAAAGAAGCCTGTTAGAGTGTAAAGCAATTAACGTTCAAAACTGTTAATCAATAGAAATTGAGCAAGTACAAGGTAAAATATTTCCAAAAAATACTTTAATCTGAAACGATTAAGATTCAATATCAACTGTATGGAAACAGTAATTTTGTTTGAACTTTGGTAGAGTTCTGTCGTTTTGGGATGAATCCTCTGAAGTTGGTTCTATCGAAATTGGGGCGCATGTATGATCAGTGCAGTGTTACGAATATCATGTACTATGCTATGCGCACAGCTTTTAGAAGGGGTTTTTAGGTGCGTTGTGCACTTTTTGTTGAACAAAAATCTTGGAACTCGCGTCACCTAACTTTTTCCGATTGGAACTCTCGTCATCTTCACCAAACACTTTCTAAAACCTTTTTTTTCTTCTTTTATTACAACACCATCTGCTGTTTTAACAGAACTACGTTAAGTGAGCTAGAAAATTCTTAGTTATAAGTTTTCACTTTAAGTATTAAAATTAACGTGGTTGTTACACATATTGATTAGGTAAACGGGTAACTCACGTGTAATGAGGTCGGTCAATCCGACTCGAGTTTCGGCCGCGTCCGGCGGCCTTTTTCAAGGAGAGTGTACGCGCCCGATGGCGTCCCGTTTGGCACTCAATATTGTGATATATGGCCGATAGAAGTTTTCACTTCTATCGGCAGTCCTTATGACTGCCATTTTTTATCAATAATAGCACTGCAGCGTCATATTGCTTGTATTAGGTGACGATTGAACGCGCTTACTCGGAAGAAATGATTCACTATCGACTTGAAGACACCCAGATTATATGGATATTTATATCAGGGAATATTCAGTCATACAACATATTTTATGCCTCAGTTTAGACGTTGTTTTTACGAAATTTTAGTTAAACCTCTTCATTCGAATCTTTGGAAAGTCTTTCATGAAACGAAGTGACTTTTTCGAGCCACTAATAACCCGCTAGATAAAAGTGCAAGGTAGTATTAGATTAGCTGCACACTATTCCAAATGTATCCGACAAACTACATTGCGACGATGTCAATGTTCATGAATTTGAAGTCTTTGGTAAAGTTCTTCCGTAAACAGCCATACAGTAGATTTATTAATACTCGATAGACTCGTTTCGTGTTCAGAGAATATAACAAAAGAAAGTTACAGCTTTCAAAGATAGCAACAGGAAGGAAAGAAGTGTCGTGACACAGAAGCTTGAATCAACGACTTTATTCAGGCGAAGCGTTTCATCTAAAAGGAACAAGATTTACATGGATCCGTGGTCTAATTATATCCCTGGGCTCAGACGCGTGCCTAGCGTGCCGGCCGAGAAGGGGCACATACAAGAATGTCAAGCTATAACTGACATTACATACATACACTACAGCGTTTAATCTCCGCCAGCAGCATTCCGATAATTCACCAACTACATTACTACCATTAGTGTTTAGGTTATTTTCCTACTTATGGAAGAGTACCCAGATCTGATATGAGGTTTTGGTGTCCCACTTGACAACGCCTAGCCTAGATAGTTGAGATCGAGAGATTGGACTTATTATATTCTGTCAGTTTCTCGACGATTATTTGTAGTTGATGCTCAAAACCTGCGCTGCGCTTTTAAGTTAAGTATAGTGTTAGTGTCATAGTAGCCAAGTTTTTTAAATTATCTATTTTGCAACTAAACAAAAATTGACTGACATGTCGGCTGTCGGCAACAGCCCATGAGTACGTTTTCCACCCAGTATAAATATTTGTTCTATATCTGGTTGTTTCTACGTATCATAATTAAGCTGAATAACATTGCATTTACATTTGTATTATACCAGCTAACTAGTTTCCATTGTGCAAATTTTGGTTAATTTCTGGTATAGATAATTTGTGAGAAATGTCTACCAATAATATAAATACACAGTTGTCAATGAATGAAAGGTATAAAAAATAAGGCTTTAATCGGTCTTTAAATTAATATGTTTGTAGAGCGGTAAGTTAATTTACAATTATTATTGTATACCATTATTCCACTACACTACATTCGTTTGCTAGCTCGACTGAATTCATCCACATTATCCGTTAAACTTAAACTGTTAAAGCGTGAAAGATTAATATTAACATTCGCTTGTACGTACGAAACTTTGTAGTTTACACACAATGTTAGCGTACCTATATCCGGGATTGAAGCAGCCTTGGCCAATCAAGGCAACCAATATTTTTCACTGAATGACTTTTTAGCTTCAAAGTAATCTTGCAAGTTTTTTGATACGACTTATTTCGGAGACTGTGCATCTGATAAATATAAATAAATGTTATTTACAGTCGCATAGTAGACCGCGAGCACAGACAAAAACAGTCAAACTGAGATTTTCCCCTAAGTCTTCCAAATAACGTTAAAAATCTTCAGAAAATAACTCTGAATTGTTTCTATTTCAACTTTCTTTTCTAATTTGTAAAAGGAATTTGTAGGAGCTACAAAGTCTGTGAGATTTACGGTATTTGTGGACATGAGGATTCTAGAGTGAACAAATATGGAACTGGAACTAATAAAGTAGGAATATTATGTGGCTGCGCCGATGAAGATTTCAGCGCCGATATTTTCAGTTCGGAATATTTGGACTCGAGTTTTATTAAGGGAACGTTGATACACATTCTCGGGGTGCTCACTTTTTAAAACCACTCGTCGCTCGAAACATACAGCATCAATCAAATAGTTACAGCAATAGATAGGTAGTTGTTAGCCATTAGATCGCCTTTTGTGTCCCTAATTTGTTAATGTTATTTATTTTTTAAGTAAAGCAGGGTGTGCAGGCATGTGCCTAATGGCAAGCAACAGGCCTGCGCATAACAGCACAGTGTCACGTAGCTATTAGAACAGGAAAAATACTAATAATTACCCAGCACTACGAGTATACTGCGTTCCTCATCCAGAGAAACAAGATGATTTACCTCTCTGAAAAGGTGAGTTGTTTTACTAAGTTTGCCAGTTATTCTACCGCGAAGCAGTAGGTAATGTGAAAACATGACTGCGACGCTTCGATAGCAATTGACAGAGTGCTTGCACTCTGTATGTATGTCTGAGTCAGATAGTTCGATCTTAGCTGGGGCTTGGCTCGAATTCTTTTCAGGCATCTTTTCATAATATGTTAGTTTGTAAATTAGGTTTAGGTTTACGGGTCCTGCGCCAGTTCGAAAAAAAAAACATCACTGCGTTCCGCTTTGAAGGGCCATGTTTCCAGAGAAAATACAGGTCTTAGAGATGCAACATCTCAGATCTCTGGGTGACGAGCGCAGTGCAGTGTTAGGTAATAATTTGTAGTCTTTCTGTTCGTCTCGTCACTCTTACATGTAAAAAAAATTCAACACGTGATACAGGACGAGCGAGTTCAAAAATGAGCCCCCTAGGCTGCCGTTTCCGCGTCGCGTTCCACATCTGATATCCCGAAGGCGTCGAAACGGAAAATGTTTTACCGCCGGTTTAAACTGATCGTTAGATCGTAAGAAATAAATGTTCTATCACATCGTACATAACTCCTGTAATATTGTGATATGTTTTCGTCACTTCGAACTTAGGGAGTGACTGTTTCGTAATTCGTCATGTTCCGGGTCTATGATGTCCCCCTGTCATAGTTATTTTCCTTTTATGGCCATAATAAGTAATAATATAGAGGTAAGTACACACAGGCACAATTAACCGCCCATCCTGTATTTGTCATAGTTTGCACAAATCATTAATTTTTAAGTAAATTTTATGGTAGTACCTACGTTGAAACTTATCTTTAAGCAATCTATACTAATATTATAAAGAGGAAAGATTTGTTTGTTTGTTTGTTTGTAATGAATAGGCTCCGAAACTACTGGACCGATTTCAAAAATTCTTTCACCTTTGGAAAGCTACATTATTCCCGAGTAACATAGGCTATATTATATTTAAAAAAAAATTAGGGATCCTTACTAAAACTCCAATAATGTAACATAAGGTGTAAAAAAATGACTTGAAAAATTCCTTACGTCGCGTGCGCTGCGAAAACTATTGATGATAGAACAAAATCATTTACTACGACTTTGCAGAACTCATTATTATCTACAATAAAGTGGCCAAGTGCGAGTTGGACTCGCCCATGAAGGGTTCCGTTGCAGCATGTAACATAATATACATAGTACACATAGTTCTTGTAGTTCGTTGTAACTTTGATCGAAGTTTCAATAATAGTGTATTTATGACGTGCTAAAAAAAAACTACTCATCAGATCGAGTTCAAACTAATTTTCGTTGGTAGTTTACACGGTAATGTACATCATATATTTTTTTTAGATTTTTCATTTTCTTACTTTAGAAGTTAGAGGGGGTGGGACACAAATTTTACCACTTTGGAAGTGTCTCTCGCGCAAATTATTCAGTGTAGACGAAAATGATTTTAGAAACCTCAACATCATTTTTGAAGACCTGTCGATAGACACCCCACACGTGTAGGTTTGATGAAAAAAATTTTTTTGAGTTTCAGTTCTCAGTATGGGAGGCAACCCTAATTTATCTTTTTTTTAATTTTTTTTGTTCAAATCTTAATGCGGTTCACAGAATACATCTACTTACCAAGTTTCAACAGTGTAGTCCTCATAGTTTCGGCAAAAAGTGGCTGTGACATACGGACGGACAGACAGACAGACAGACAGACAGACAGACAGACAGACAGACATGACGAATCTATAAGGGTTCCGTTTTTACGTTTTACGGAACCCTAAAAAGTGTCGCGACAGCATATGTCTAAATATTATAGTTATGTCACAGTAAGCAGTTTTTTGTTCTAAAATATTAATTTATATATGCCGCCTCTTGAAAAGGCTCTTCATTTGTACCTTGGTATTAATCCTCATCAAAATAAATCTTAATATATATAAATCTCCTGTCACGATGTTTGTCCGGGATGGATTCCTAAACTACTTAACCGATTTTAAATTAAATTAGCACACCGTGAGCAGTCTGGTCCAACTTGAGAGATAGGATAGTTTTTGTTTCGATTAATAGTCTTTAAATGACAATATCCGAGCGCAGCCGGAATGGGCCGCTAGTAACAAATAAAGATATTGAAAACATAAACGGTTTTTAAGAATAATCCCACAAAACCGATTTTGTCGAAAAGTTTTTTTTTTTTACATTTATAGTTTTACACTAGACTGCCATCTCGCCTGATGTTAAACGACGATGCGGTCTACGATGGAACGTGTTTACCTAGAACACACAAGATTATAAGCATCGGGAAAACCCCACTCAGGCAACGTATTCCATAGCCTTGACGTTCTTATCACAAAAGATCGAAGTGACGGTTTTAACGGCTTATTAAGGGGTCGGTTGTCTTTTAATGTAGTTATCACAAAATAACATTAGTAATTCAATGGTATCTACCCCTTGAAGATTCAGTTCAGGCAAGACAATCAGCGTTGCGCCCACCTGTAAGTTAATTTGACAATATCGCTCTAGCGCAGAGGCCAGGTGTAGGTAGTTAGGATTATAGCTAAGTTTATAATATGAAATTAATCGTACCTACTCCCATTATAAATGCAAAAGTTTGGATGTTTGTAGCTTAATCACGACGGAACATCTGAATGGCAAATAAGGCTGAAATTTGGAACAGAGATTAAAATTTTATCCTTGAGCTTTTTAAATTTAAACCTTGAACTACACATAGACTACTTTTTCCACTACTGGTAGCGCAATAATGTAGACTGTTGTTGATAATGATGATAGATATTCCATTGTGTTAGAACGCCGAGTCCATTATAATACAAAGTAACGGTCTCTATTATCCTCTCCTGTGGGAGAAGCTCGAACGGCACGGGCCGACCTGAATCATGATTGAGCAAAATAGGGCCGTATTGTATGCACAGTGCTATAAGCTATAGGTAAAGTAGGCAGGGACATAAAAGCCGCAAACATTTACAATATAATATTGACATTAAAGTTATATTTAGATTGATTTGAGCAAATAATGTAACAATTTTTTAAACAAAACATCGAGTAGGTAGGTAACTGTCGCATTGTAAAGCGAAGTACAGTCCGCGAGGTATCAGCTGAGCTTTGCATTAGTGTGAGTGATCACATGCATACGCATCTATTACCAAAAGTACAGTCAGACAACAAACTCTTAAACAACAAGCGGACATTAACTATCCAGGATCAATATGGTCATTGCGAAAAGAAGTATCTTTTTTAGGATTCAAATGGTCAAGGACAGAGAATAACAGAAAAATTTTAATGGAAAAGCATGAGATCCGTCACCTACGTATAACTTATTTACTTAAAATTTCCGAATACCGTATTCAGGGCAGGCCTATCGTTTATACCAATATACAATTGATACTGCATAATAAACAACGATTTATTGAATATAAAATTGACACCTTATTAAGAGAACATGGTCACAGCGTCCTGCGTCTGACTGTACTTTTGGTGATCACTCACACTAATGCAAAGCTCAGCTTATACCTCGCGGACTGTACGAATATTTTACAACACATGTATCTTGCTATAACATAGCATGCTATAAGTACTTATAGCATAAGCATCTCTTTTTATTATTGCTCTGTGGGGACTCGGGATCATCCTTTACAAGAAGAGAATCAAAGACATAATCCACTACGCTGGCCAACTGCAAGTTGGCGTATTATTATATCGAAAAATGTATGTGAAATAGGTTTTTTTTAAACTTTTATAGGTTTACACTTGGCCGCTGTCTCGCCTGATGTTAAGCGACGATGCGGTCTACAATGGAACGTGTTTACCTAGAAGAAACCGATTCACTCTGGATTTGAAGACACAAAGATTGTAACCATCGGGAAAAACCACTCAGGCAACGTACACCACAGCCTAGGCGTTCTTATCACAAAAGTAGAGTCAAATCTCTTCGTTCTTATCTTTGGAACATCAACCATGAAATGACGTCGCTTTTTCGAGCTACGAGCATTCTGATAAAAAAAAGGTTAGGTGGTATTAGATCATGGAAATCAAGTGCACACTCTCCGAAGTGTATCCGATAAAAACCCGGTAGGCTAGCATTTTTTTTAATGTAGCAACTGAAGACTTCTTTAAAGCCAGTGGTAATGACAATCTGTATATCTGCACTTACTAAAATCAAGAGATGTACGCAGGATTCAATCCTACACCCTCAGGAATGTGAAATCGGACGTTCTAGCTACTAGGTAGTATAGGCAGTAAGTAGTATCGGCGGCTGCCGATCCGGAGACCCCGGGTTCAAACCCCACACGCACCACTGTCTTTTCGAAGTCATGTGCGTAATGCCGCTAACTTAAAACGGTGAAGGAAAACATCGTGAGGAAACCGACATGTACCTAGAATCTTTTGAAGTCATGTGTCATCCGCCAACCCGCACTGGGCCAGCGTGGTGGATTATGGCCTTAACTCTCTCCTTGCGAGAGAAGGCCCCGAGTCCCAGCAGTGGGAACATTTAGTGGGCTGTTGATGATGATGAGCTACTAGGTTACCATGTCCTTTCCTCATGCGTTCACATCACCACAAATGTTGTGAACAATTTCCAGTTTATGTTTAGACTATGATGACCAAACAGCAAATACTGGCCTTTCTTTCCTCTTTCCGCCACGGCTTATTCGTTGATATTGTACATAAATCCTCTTTGTAGATTTAGTTAGTGGCAGTTAGCAAAGAAAATAGTGGTGGTAGGTAGTTAACAAAGAAAGTGGTAGAAACCTATTCCCATCATTTTCTTTGTCAGCTTGTATGATAGATTAAACTCCTAATCCTAATAACATTGCAATGTTTCGATGCTTTCTGCTCCATCATGTTGTAAGAACTAAACACGCTCCATCGTAGACCGCATCGTCGCTTAACATCAGGTGAGATGGTGGTCAAGTGTACACCTATAAAAGTTAAAAAAAACTTAAGTATACAGTAAATTTTAGTTCAGAATAGCACATTGCCTACGTTTTACCCCCAAACCTGGGCAGTTGCTTTGAGGATAGTCTTGTTTTCGGTCAGTTTAAATTCTACGCAGCTAAAGTCATGGGTAAAATACTACATTTAATGAAACCGTTGGGAGATAATTGTTCATTTATTTCAAAACGTGTGATCAGTGTAGTTGTGTATGATTATAGTTTCGGTTAAAAAGTTTAGGCAATTAAATAATAGGTGATGACATCATGACGGCCCGGAAATAGCAATGAACAAGATTAACGAACTGAACTTCTTACTTCTTAACTTAACAGCTTTGGAATCATTTGAACATTAACGTAGCAATTATAGCCCAACTTTATATTATCTATTCTATGGCACAACGCAAAATATTCACAGATATTCCTATGGCCGTTATCATCATAATCAGCTTAAAATTGTCCAACATCAACAACATCAACAGCCCACTAAACGTTCCCACTGCTGGGGCTCGGGGCCTTCTCTCGCAAGGAGAGAGTTAAGGCCATAATCCACCACGCTGGCCCAGTGCGGGTTGGCGGATGACACATGACACTTCGAAAGATTCTAGGTACATGTCGGTTTCCTCACGATGTTTTTCTTCACCGTTTTAAGTTAGCGGCATTACGCACATGACTTCGAAAAGACAGTGGTGCGTGTGGGGTTTGAATCCGGGGTCTCCGGATCGGCATTGTTGTAAAATTGTCCACTAAGCCTGATCTTCGGCTCTATGTTTCCTACCGGGTGGACACCGATTCGTTTACCAGTTCGCGGTCCCCACTCCAAATCCCTTTTACCCCAACGGCTACAGGGTCTGCGATAGATATGACCAGCACTGCCACAGTGCAGCTACCAATAACAATGCGCTTATTTTTAACTCAACATATTGAAGAATTTATTACATCCTAGTCTAGTAGTATCAGGCAGTGATTTATCTCTACATGTTTAAAGTACAACGTAGTGTGTTGGGCGTTTATGGGGGTCGTGTTAGTTTCAGCATCTTTTTTATTTTATAAAATAGAGGGACAGGATGAGCAAGATATGCCCCTGATGGTAAGCAACACGGCTAGCCGTTACAACATAGTGCCAAGCAGTGATTTGAACACAAATCACGTCCTGGCAAAGTACTGCGATTGTCGCCCACGGATATAAAATGATTGATCTCATAAGTTGAATAGAACAGTAAGTTATTTTACAAGCCTAGTTATTATTAGATACAAATATAATATGAAACATTCGTTTTCAGAATCCAGATGATGTAACCACAACATGTTTGCTTCTGCCTACAATTCGTCAACGGAACCGAAACTAGCATCGATTGAAACCTAGTGTTGGTATAATAGAGCTCAAGCGAGCAAACGTGCTAAATAACCGACATCCGTCGGGGGCTGCGCCGGCGCAGATATCGGCCGACCACACGCAAACATCTATTTTATTGCGAGCACATTTAGAACGGGTCATGTTCAAATAAGACATATAAGAACGAAATACGTTGCAGTTATTTGGAAGAAAAATAGCAATGCGATAAAAGTTATGAACATTCCTATTGACTTCATTCAGAATTTACAGCAGACATTCTAGCAGAATTTGTCTGGTAAAGTACCTACATGCACCACGTTTTCCAATTATTTTACAGCTATGCAGTAATGTGTCCACTTTACTGAGATTCGGCTTGAAGGACAATGCAACGGAGATGAACTTTCGGATGATGCCTTTCGGCTTGATTCAGATTGTATTAAGTAGAATTCTTAGCTGAATTTATATAATAATTATATGGCTAAACAGTAATATTGTGTCTGGTTTGAGGAACAATGTCTCTAACGAAATTACAATACAGAGATATTTATCGATTGTCTTTTGAGAGATTTTACATTTATGTAGTTGGTATTAGTTGACCTGTAGGTAGTAAGTATCTTACGAACTTTGAGCTACATAGCTTAGAAAGTGCGTCCAAATAAGTGAGAGTAAATTTTAATTTTTTGTTCTTATTTCTAAAACCGGAACACCGATTTCGATAAAATTAATATGGGACCACCTTTGATGATCTACCAAACAAAAAAAAAGCATCACCAAAATCAATTCACAATACGCAGAGCTATCACGTAACATACCTTAAAACACAGTCGAACGGAAATGATAACCTCCTCCAACTCAAGTTGCTGGAAGCTAAATACATTTTTCTATTCTTTTGTGATTGGATAATCGTTTGAACGAGGAACAGACTATTACTAAACTTACTGAAACAAACAAGTCATTAAATTAATTTCGGAGTTAAACGAAAATGGAGGTTATTATTCGAAACTGGAATGCGGTGACATCAACCAAACAGGAAAATTGTATGGAAACTGCAGTTCATATCGAAATTGTATCAATCCCATTGGTCGGGATGATCGCGGAAAACTAAAAATACCCTATCGAAATGACGGCACAATATGAAACTGTAGGGCTTAAAACGTGACAGAATCAATTATAAATTCTTGATTTTCCCTAACTACAGGAGCCCAAACCGAGATCATACCATCTGAGGTGCTCTCGCTCTAGCCGTTGTAAGAGATGCCCTTGTTGAGATTGGAATGCTTTCAGGTATATTTGGAGTTTGTACATAAACATGGATAAGTACTTGACTTTCACCTGTGCATAGGACTGAAGTTCGGTAGGCAGTAGAGCCTATCTGAGGGCAACTGCCTTAGGCACCTATTTAAAAAAAACAGTCGAACAGTTATCTTAAGCCAACAACAACAAAGTTCGATAGGCACTACAGGCTTACCTGAGGTCACTCTGTTCCGGTTTGAAACAACGCTTAACTGAAATAACTATGTTCCAGTTTGAAGTGCAATGTTTCCAGTGAAAGTACAGGACATAAAGACAAAACATCGTATATCTCTGGTTACGAGCACAGTATAGCGCTAGGTAATGATTTTGACTCTTCCTATTACAATATAACTGCGTGGTGTTATGGGCAGGCATGTTGCTTACCATCAGGTACATGTCCTGCTCGTCACGTCACTTTATTTTATAAAAAAAGTGCGACTACTATAAAAACCGTAACACCTAGCGCCGCAGGGTACCCCTTGTGTCGGTGGATCCTTTATTCGAGACATCATCTCAACTACTAAACAGTTTCTAAAAATAAATTTGAATCCTTTATGCCTTATAAGGAATACATTACTGGTTGTTTACATCCTCATTAAACATTAACTAGACTGGGGTACACAGAAAGCAGTACAAGCAAAGGAGCCCAGGACATTCATTAATATCCGGAAGATAAGCACAGATATGGAGGAGTAGACACCAGGCAAGATGATGGTCAAAATAAGGGCGTAGTCTTATATGTTGTTGTTGATGTTTGCACATTACCGCTTGGCGGTGGAATAATTGCCAAAGGTGAAGTACCTCCCCAGGCGGACTCTGCAAAGAGTCCTAAACACCACAAAAAAGATTGATGTTGTTTGTCAGTGAGAAAGGTAATTAATTAGTTACTCAGGGCAAAATATAGCTCATTGCGAGTCAGATGGTATGTGCTTATGTAATAACATTCACTCCATGGCTATTTATATCTATATTATATATTACTAGCTGACCCCGCAAACGTTGTTTTGCCTGAGTGAACAACCCTTGTCACTTAGGGGTATGAAAAATAGCTAGTAGCCGATTCTCATACCTACAGAATATGCATATAAAATTTGGTTAAAATCAGTAAAGCCGTTTCGGAGGAGTAAGGAAACAAACACTGTGACACGAGAATTTTACATATAAGATGAAGATATATGAAAATGAATATAATGAATATCAAATCTGAAGAGTTCAGATTTGACCATGAATTTGGAAGACAGAATATAGTCTGGAATAACACACAGCACGCGGGCAAAACCGCAGGGCGCTGTTAATACTGGATTAAACTCTGTTCCAATGGTAATTAAAATGTGTGTGCTTTTGTAATAACGTACCATTTCTTTACAGCCCTGAGTTACCGGAGGGAGAGAAAAAAGTCCGTTGATGATATACCCAGTCGAAAACAGACGCCAGCTGTTTGGCCGCACGTGTGTTTTGTATACAGACCGAATCGCACACATGTCTGCTGAGTCTATAGATAAAGCAGACAAGTACAGACCACAACCACCAGCCCCTATTTTGGTTTCAATATCTATATATATAAAAATCAATGCCACTTTTCGTTGTTATTGAACTCGTCCTAAACGGCTGGACCGATTTGAATGATTTTTTTTGTATACGTTTGGGTAGGGCCCTGGAAGGTTTAGATTCACAAATCAGCCCGGCAAATGGCGCTGCAGTTGATATCAAGGTTATTATTCGAGCGAAGCCGGAGCGGGCCGCTAGTTATGTTATGAATTACTATTTTTAGACTGTCGAGTTCGAGGACTATAAAACATTTTACTGTGTTTCGGTTTGAAAGGCAATGTTTCCAGAGAATAGATAAAGCAGTCAAATACAAGCCCTTGTTCTGGTTTTACTATTTGAATTACAGTAATTTAGTTTGTAGTGGATTCTTTACAGAACCCGCCTGGGGATATTCAGTTATTGTACCGCCAAGCAGCAAGGCAGCAACATTTCTACTTTCCGGTTTGAAGGGCAATGTTTCCAGAGAATAGATAAAATCAGCTTGGTAAATTATGACCTTGTCTCTCTCGTTGTGACAGAAGACTCTCGAGTCCCAGCAGTGGGAACACAAAGGGGCTGCGTATGCTTATTGAATTCGATAATACCATCGAATGTACCTAACAGCATTTTCTATTGTTTTCATTCTGGTGTGTATAATAAAGAATGTCTACGTGATTCAGAACGTACTGCCTCTGTCCTGAGTAGGTACTGGCATTGTCCCGCAACTTTACCCGCTTAGTTCCCGTAATTTTCACGTGATAAAAAGTAATCTTATGTGTTATTCCAGATTATAATAATTTCACTGTTCCAAATTTTAACTCGATCCGTTCCGCTGTTCCGACGTGATTGAACAACAAACATCCAAACTTTAGCATTTATTATATCAGCAGAATAACACGGTCATAAATAGTCCCGTTAATAGGTTCGGTTCCCTGACCATCATGAAAATTTTCAAAGTATATCAGAACACCCACTATTATTAACCTACACGCGCGAGAAAGTCGTAACTCGCCTATTATCAAAGTTTTACAATCGATCTGCGTGGGGGTCTACCAATAAAAAGCTGGTATACCCTCACGTGAATCACCACCAATCGAGTTATCTGTTATGGCACCAGCGCCAGATACGGCAAGAACTCTTTCCTCCAAGTTCGTTGCTCCGCTGTTATTGCATTGTACCCAGACGCACTGTCTGCATATTGATCGTGTACTAGTCTTATAGCTATTAGCTATCCCGTCTAAAAACGTGGATAACGCAATTTACCTCATCTTTATTTCATAGGGAGCGATCATCTTTGCAATTTAATCGGTTTCTGTAACCGTAGGTTGGCAATTGCCAACAGTTTTAGCTTTCAGCTATACAGTCGTGACTCCTACATGTGTTTTGTTTAACCCACACACGAAGAAGACAAAACTGTTTTGGTATAAAGACCGACTAAAGGAACTCAGTTTTGGAAGGTCTAGAAATAGGTGTAATCAATTGAAATGTTACACTTCTTTATTTTTGTATTTTCAGAAAAAAGTAAAGTAAGCAAACTCGTAGAATATTATTTCATTTGCTACAAATTATGTCTTAATAATATTTTAATAGGTTTAGTAGTTTGAAAAATATATCGAAAATGGCGTTTTCTAATATGGCGGCCGGGGTGGCAACCCCACAAACTTGGGGTTAAGCTTCCATTGACCCCCACACATGTTCCAAAAAGACCTCACGACTGTGGAATCCGTCTGAATATTGAGCAATTGTTTTGTCACTGTATATGTCTTCTGTTGCGCATAATAAAGTGTTTATGTCTGTCTGCCTTATAGTAAATAATTATTTAGGGTTATAGGCGATTCGTCCCAAAGTTAATTCGTCACTATTTGTATTCTCCATACATTCAAAGTAATTACTACAGATGTCGTAATAAGGTAAGTAAAGTGTCACGAGTTGAGTTTTCAGATAAATTGACAGCGCGATAAATCATCTTATATATCAGGTTGACGAGCACAGTGCAGCGATGAACAATAATTTGGACTATTCATTTTTAAAGAGCTGTGAGACACTATGCTGATATGGGCAGGCGTATTGCTTACCATCAGGAGAATGTCTTGCCTGTCGCGCCAGTATGTATCCTAATTTATTCAGTTATCCAGTGTCTTGATGTTTGTTCCCATTGAACTCTTCACCGAGTCAACCGATATACACGAAAGTTGGCATTTATCTGTAATTTGGTCCAACTTGAGAGACATAATAGTATTTTTATTTCGATTTATGGTCGCTAGTAGGTATATTACAAAAGAGTGTAGGTGAATAATGAACTCTTTAAGACTTGAAAATGATTTCACAAAATTGAGCCTGCTTCCGGAGTGCTACCGGTCATCTCGCCTAGTTGCTGTTACATCACAGTGATCAGTGGTTACGAGGGACGCGCACAATAGGCTGTTGAAGGCGCGAAATTCGTTACATCCGTGAAAGTACAAGTTCGAAAATTGGTCGAAAATGATCCGATCCAGACGTCTTTATCGTCTCTCTATTACCCACATTACAAGGCAACTACAATATTCAACCTAAAAATACGAGTACAATATTCAACCTAAAAATGGAAAGGTTAAAGTATTTTTTATAGCACAGGGCGCAAGAAATATCTCAAAATGGTAAGCGTTGTAAGTACACTCACTGGCACAATTAACCGCCCACCTATGTAAATACTTTTCGTCACTGATTTTTTTAAATAAAAACGGTTTGTACAATTATTCTTAATAAACCGATCAACGATTTCTACAAACAGGAAGAAACACAGGGGTTAGGCATGATGACTAAAAAAACTAATTAGTCGGAACACGGATAGGCCGCTTGGCGGCACGACTCAGTCTGGCGGGTGGTCACCAGCCACGGCCGAAGCCTACCACCGGTATTTTGTCACCTGATTAGCACCACCCAGGGACCACGTGTGGGAGTTTCTGTATACAGGTGCTTCCTCACGGACGGAGGTGACACGGTCCCCATTTTTGACCCAAACATCATACCAATACCTACACGCTACGCTAGCAATTATGCGATATATTTTTTTCCGCTATAAAGTTCTTACCATTTAGGTTGAATATTGACATGATTTTTTCGGTTCACACAATCAATTTACTACAGCTAAAAAACTATAAATGAACTTAATTACAATGACTTTCTACTCGATAAAGCAATTACATGAATTCTTTTTCTTAGTTACTTAAGTGATTGTGAGAATCAAGACATTAACAAAACCCACCGTAAATGGTATAATAGCGTAGACCAAGCAAAAATTATGTAAAAATACGTAATTGCTTAGTGGCTAGACCGTCCGAATTCAATACAAATCGCTCCTGCAACTCTGAGCATCATTCCAAGTTTCCAACTACTAGACATAATTCCTTTGCCGTGAAAAAACCATCGTGTTCCAAAACCATTTAAAAGGACATGTCATCCGCCAACCCGCTCTTGGCCAGGGTTGTGGATGAAATGTCATGTCTCTCTCCGTGTGAGTAGACCCTGAATCCCAGCAATGAGAGTACGATGTCGGCTGTTTATGCATACCTACATACATAAACAGCCCACTAAATGTTCCCACTACTGGGGCTCGAGGCCTTCTCTCGCAAAGAAGAGTCAACGTCACCACGCTGACCCAGCGCGGTTTGGTGGATGACACATGACTTCGAAAGATTCTAGGTACGTGTCGGTGTCCTCACGATGTTTTCACCGTTTTAAGTTAGCGACATTACACACATGACTTCGAAAATACAGTGGTGCGCATGGTTTTGAACCCGGGGTCTCCGGATCGGCAGTCGCCGTTCTCCCGATTAGACCAGCCGTAAGTAAGTTCATTACTTCTTTATGCATACGCAACTCGATAATTGGAGCGAAATTACGGAAAAATCGTAAACGTGACAAATTCCCAAGTAATAATAACATCGATTTAGACACGATTTATTACTATTGAGCGTGATGGACTCACTGTAGATAACCTTTCTAAAGCATAAAGCAACATGCTCGCAACTGGAGCGAATAAAGGCTCATAAATCGAATAACCTTTGTATCGAATAATGGGCGTTGCCAAAATATAGTCCCCAAGAGGTTTACAAAGGTCGCGTTACAATAACCTATATCTTTGGTGAATTTTCGCAACCCGCGACTGCTGTGGCGACAGTGCGGCGCCAGACAAATTACCGGTCAGATTATCGCTGCATATTCGAATATGATGAATATTCACGTTCCAACTCGAAGGCATTGCAACATTTACAGTGATTAATCAAATTCAATCAAATATAATGTTCAATCTCAGACGAATTAGTGTGTCAAGTCAGTTTACATACCTCTGTATATCGCGTGAGATTGTAAATTCACGGTAGGTTAGGTTAGTTTACAATCTAACAATCGTTGGATTGTATTCTAACGGCTTCGGTTGCCTGGAAGAGATCACTTTTAGCGATAAGGTCGCCACTTGATTCACTTGTTCTAGACTAAGTCTCTTTGTTTTTTAAGTGTTATATTGTGGACAATAAAGAGTTTCAATCTTTTACAATTTTACGGTGACATAGGTAGTTGTTGTGTTAGAATAATGCTCGGTAACGTTTGTTTGTAAAAATAATGCACAAAATTAAATTTGTTTACTTTTAAGATGCATCGGAGTTTATATGTAAATTGTAAACATACCGCGTGCGCAATACCAGTCCGTTTTACGATTTTACGATCATGCCTTCGCTAGGCGATAAACACGTCCGTCCGTCCGCAGGTCTGGAAAACAAGATGCACCGAAATATCCGTCGACAAACAAACAAAGTCTCTCTCCAAGCTAACTTTGAAGCATTTTAGCTTTCATTAGAAAAAGCTCGACCATAAAAAACAACGGCGGACTTTATGAACGCATTGGCAAGGGGCCAGTGCAAGCGGCGAACACGCCATATCAATTAAGCAAAAATTCTGTCTGTTATGGGTGGCGCAATTTTTTTTATTAGTTATTAACTTTCACAGTATTCAATTTCGAATGGAGTGAAAATAAACATCAATTAAGCGAGTATTTATTGCGATATACGGTTCAGTTTACGCGTAAAATACACGAAATGTTAACAAAATTTCACTCCTGACTTGTTACACAAGAAAAACTGTACTGTGTCCGAAAATAAATGGTAGAAATATGTATTATGCACGCCTAGAAATTTACATAAAAATAACGGTATGTAAAACAAGAGTGGCGTGAAATAGGCATAGGGCATTGGGTCACGGCTGTTATAACGGGAGAAAGAAAGGGCATTATCGACAGAAGTCGAATGAATGGTTACTGCACCGGCTTGAATGAGACAATGTTACCAATGAACATGAATAATAGTTAGACAGGAGAGAGTAGCCTCGAGCTATTCTAACTTTTACTTGCCAGTGTCTACAGAGATATAAGTACTCGGAGTTAGCTGTCACTTTTGTTTACAGGCCTTCAAGAAAACTCAATTACGAAAACAAGCTACTCACTCCTACTTATATACAATAGGAACAATTGAATTATCCGATGGAGGTTTAGAGATAAGAAGTGGAAGCCCGCTACTATCCCACAACCTAGCGCTTTGTAATATAGATGTAGTTGTATATCTTCTGTGGCATTCACACAGATAATCTTAGTAGGGAAAACTGAAACAAGACGAAGACTTCACAATGCTCGTGAGACGTAGAGTAGGCGACATCACTCCAAAGGAATATAGGCCACAGAGAAACGAGGAAAACATAACCACAGGAAATTGCCGAGGAAAGCTGGGAATGCTAATAAGCTCGTATTTTTAGATTGAACATGGGATTGACGACGGCGAATGATGGTAGTTTTATGTGATGACGCTTTTTTTTTATCAACGAATTATCGTCTTAGCAAACGCAGAGTTCAATTCATATAACTAACTCATATTTTCCCCATCCTCAAAATTTCAGATCATGTCCTGTGCTAATTGTTTAAAAAAGTCGTTTTTTTTTGTAACCAACACGATATACAACTACAAAACTAGTGAATCTATTTTGATAGAATTATTCAATTAAAAAAAAGTTTCGCGTAGTAGTAGTAAAATAGCAGCAGTTTAAAGTTGACGCAAATAAAGCCAAATAATAAAATAAAAGCATTAACACATCGTATTTTAAAACAACATAAGTAGTTGTAAAGTAAAACAGATTTAGCAAAATTATGAAATTAAACGAATACATTTAGTAAATTTGACTTTCATTTCACTTTGATTTCACTAATAAATAGTATTACACATATTCTCAATATGATTTTAGCTCCGAAAACGTGGTTGTTCTTCATTTCTAATAGATAAACGAGTTATTCAGGTGTGATATGGTCGGAGAAGCCTGAAAAAGTGTCAATAACAAATCAATGGAGCAACCACCGATCATACCACACATGGTTATCAATCAAAAATATTTTCAATCTTACTGAGTGAGTTTTTTTTCTAGTGGTTTTAGAGGAAATTATAAGGATGATAGAGCAACGAGAATAACATAGAGATCATTTACCAAAAACTAAACGGATCTATTCTAGACTTCGAGCGGCACTAGTTGGCGTCATCACTAAAATCGGCCCGGTTTTTTGCCATCACCTTTTATTAAACGTAATGAATTCTACACAATAGAAGCAATTGATCTTCTCGAGCTAAAACGTTTTTCATTTTGCTAAAGAATAACTCGTGATTCTGTTAACGGTAGTTTAAGAAGCGTGGGTTGACTAAAAGGTAACAGCAGAATGAAAAATCTGCGATCTTTATTCCAGAGACTAAGGCTAAAATGTTGTCGATATTTTTGCAGGATTTGAGGCATAGCAACATAAGCAGCCCACGTTATGTGACCACTGATGGGACTAGAGGTTTCTGGGACAAACACGAGGTCTTAATCCACTACGCAGTGTATCACTTTTTTTTTTGACTAGTCTTCGTGAACGAGTCAGGAAGTTCGACTGACGTCATTCGTTCCGAAATGATTGAAAGTCATAATTTGAAAATGGTGTTTCGTCATATTCGACGTTGGAATGTGGTTACACTTTATAATGGATGTTTTAAAGATCGTTTCAGCACTATTAGAACTAGATTAATTAATTAATTGGTTAATTAATAACTTGTTATATTACCTACAGTAGACGAGTAGACCAAGTGCGGTGCCAGATACCTACTCAGAGATGCAAGTGCGAACCCACGACCTGACAGAAATCAGTGATGTTTGCCACTAGGCCACCAAGGCTTCTTATACATACTACGAAGCCTTGCGGGCCTGAATTCGGAGTCGCCGGGGTAATTTTTAGGTCAACCAACCTAGTCGAGCTTTCAAAAAAAAATAGTTCATTAAAAAAAAAGCTTAAACAGTGTAAACTATTTCAGATCAACTCGAAATAGATAGAGTATAATGTAAAATACAAATTCGTATTGAACGTGCATTATTCTGGTTTTGTATAGACTTTTTCCAATCTCCATGACGTTCGTTTGAAAATTTAGACAGTAATTTTTTACTATTAACACACCTTGTAAAAATCGTCCAAATTATGTAATTACAAAAAAAAATTGTTTATAAATAAACTTATCTTAGGTACTTACTTACTTTTTAGGGTTCCGTAAAACGTAAAAACGGAACCCTTATAGATTCGTCATGTCTGTCTGACTGTCTGTCTGTCCGTCCGTATGTCACAGCCACTTTTTGCCGAAACTATGAGAACTACACTGTTGAAACTTGGTAAGTAGATGTATTCTGTGAACCGCATTAAGATTTTTACAAAAGTTTTTTAAAAAAACAAAAATTAGGGGTGCCCCCCATACTGAGAACTGAAGCTCAAAAATTTTTTTTTCATCAAACCTACACGTGTGGGGTGTCTATCGATAGGTCTTAAAAAATGATGTTGAGGTTTCTAATATAATTTTTGTCTATACTGAATAACTTGCGCGAGAGACACTTCCAAAGTGGTAAAATGTGTGTCCCCCCCCCCTCTAACTTCTAAAGTAAGAAAATGAAAAAACTAAAAAAAATATATGATGTACATTACCATGCAAACTACCAACGAAAATTAGTTTGAACTCGATCTGATGAGTAGTTTTTTTTTAGTACGTCATAAATACACTATTATTAAAACTTCGGTCAAAGTTACAACGAACTACAAGAACTATGTGTACTATGTATAGTATGTTACTTGCTGGAACGGAACCCTTCATGGGCGAGTCCAACTCGCACTTGGCTACTTTATTATTTATCACTCATAGCACTCGTAAGAAAACATAAAATTCGATTTAAAAAAATGTTGTTAAAAGAAATTTACCTCGTTATACTCGATGGCGATATGTTCAATGTGATAATGTTGTACATGTTCCTAAAACACGATAGCAAGACCACAATTTGGTAGTTTCAAAATACAGTTAGTACAATTGCGAGAAGCACGTAAACACGAATTAAGTTTTTGCTATGGTAAGCAGTTGCATTGCCCAAACTCGCGCCCAAGGTCGCCGTTCTAAATACAGTGTAGCGGGTTCGACGCCCGACGGTCGGCTATAGAGCTCGTGTTTAGTGTTTTATTGGATGCGCAGCTTGATTGTCTGCGTTTTTCAATATACATTTTTGAATAAGCCTTCGAATATTATGTTATTGGAGGTCGAACGTGACGCTGAGATAGATACAGATACACGTGCAACTCGAACATTCATATGATATAGGTACTACGAGTACTATATAAAACGTTAACATTTTTTTAACATATCATAATAAATTTGGTATAGTATACATATATAGGCTAGATAGCACAAAGGCTACTTTTTATCACAGGAAAATTACAGAAACGGGAACAACGCGGGGCTAGTAAATTAAGTTTTTCTTTTTCTATAGTGTGATGGGACGAGCGTAATCAGTATTTTATAGTAAACAACATTCCTATTTATTGGAAAAGAACAGTGCTACTCAGCTATTGGAATATGAAGAGTCCAAATTACTGCCTAGATACAGGGTAGGCGAACCAATGGCACGCGACACAATATTTTAGGCACGTCGCCGATCATAAAACATGTGAAAAAATGTGTTAAGTAGGTATTTAATAAAAACATTCCAAAATGTACCTCTTTTGTTTACTTTATTTCATAAAGAGTTTTGATAGTATTTATTATTTTCCAAAGGATCTGAAAGACAAAATTATTTGATGGCACGGCAATGACCCCATTCAACATTTTTTACAAAAAATGGCACATTGATGCATAAAGGTTCGCCTACCCTAGCCTAGGACTACACTGCACTCAACACCCAGAGATTTAAGAAGATTTATCTTTTAGCCCCGTAATTTCAATAAACATTGCCCATCAAACCGGGCATTACTCTTTGCATATGACTAACTGTCAAAAGTAGTAAGTACTTGCCCAGACGGACTCTGCAAAAAGTAACCGAATCGATATATCAAAATTTAATGAAGACGTAATTAAATTTAAACGGGAGCGAATAAATCCATCCATAATGTGTTGATAAAATATTAATGGAATTCCAATCTAATCTCACTCCACAAATCGATCAGTTCTTATCACACAATCTGGTAACGATGAGGGACCTACATAGATCACGTCTTCGAAGAAATTCGTTACTGTAAATCTTTTTATGAAATTGCGTGCAGAAAAAACTTTGTACGCCTTTTTGCCAAAATTGCGCAGACATATGAGTTTGAAATTTCGTACACTTATCCTACTAATTAATTAATTATAAATGTCAATGTTTGGATGTTTGTTGCTGAATCACGTCGTAACGTATGAACGGATCGGGCTGAAATTCGGAACACAGTAAGATTAGTCTCAGATCATAGTCTAAGAACACATAGGCTACTTTTTATCCCGGGAAAATCGAGAACGGGAACTACGCGGGTGAAACCGCGGGCGCAGCAAGTCGTTTTTTTTATAGAAAAGGAGTGCAGAATACTAGCACATTTTTTAATTTGGGCATAAAAATACATTTATATCAAAAAAAAAAATTGCATTACACACACTACCCAGTATTCTACATAAAACGCATAAATCCTCTTTTGTTTTGTTAGTCTTTGGTCAAATGGAGAATAATATATTAATATTGCTTTGTGGTTAAATTTCGGCCACTTGGAGATCACTAGTGTTTGTTATGCTTTTGTAAAACAACCGAGTCTTTAGTAAAAAATAAAACATCGAAGCCAGGCTTTTTGTAAATGAATTTGAAAGCAGGCTTTTCACAGATCGCACTGCCGGGACGCGTTTTGTAAATTATGAGAGCAGGCCTTTTGTCACGGCGGTAATTCATGTACCGGTTTGTGCAACAAATCTCTCGCTTTCCAACCTACATCAAAACTAGCTTGTCAAACTAACTCGAGTATTATGAAGATGTATATATTTGGCTAGGCTGGGAGAGAAACACGGGTAGTGAAGGTGAGTGTTGATGTACGTCGGAAAGGGGCCCCTTAAACCTACACCCGTGTCACAAGTCTCGGGATCTACTCGGGATTTCTCTCTCTGCCACACTATGGACCCGGCACCCGCAAGGTGAATCCATGGAATGCTAAGAAGTTCGTCTCATTATGTAGTTTTCACTATCAATGTCTGGTGATATACCAGACATTGATAGTGAAAACTACATTCAAAAGCATAATGTCAAGTCGCTAATTTTTTTTGCTAATCTCAGAAAAAGGCTTATGACTCTTGGCTAAATTTAGTCGACAGAATTTTAGAAGCAAGGTTTAGTTGACTGAATACAGAAGCAAGTTAGAAGCTAGCGATCCTCGCTTCTGAATTTAGTTGCTAGCTTACTGAATGCTATTTATATTCAATAGCGACCAAATCCAGTCGACTAAATTTAGCCAAGTGTAATATGTACCTAAGTGTAATTTTCCAGTTTTATGCTCAGGGCCGAATTAAGCGTCGGAAATTAGAGGATACCTTTTCTCAAGAGTGGGACAAATGAAGTTAGTTCAAAAAATGTTTCAATAAAAAAATATTATTTAAGAAATATTTATGTAATGTAATTATTAATATTTTTGAGGATTTGTTTTATGCATGCAATTTTCATCTTTATTTGCTTCAATGGAAAGAGGATTAAAATAATATTTATTTATGTTTGGACGAAACATCTTGAGTGTTTATGTCGACTTAAAATGTTTTATCCAAATTGGAATTAAGCGGTGTACCTAAGTAAAGTTAGTAGTTCAACCCTGAACGAAGCCGGCGCTAGCAACTAATATAAATTAAAGGAAATAATATGAAAAGCTATTAAAACATGAACGCATTGTACAAGTTCACAACATCCGTTTCCTGAAACATTTCTAAATGAAAAACAAATGCCACTTACATTTCAAACCGTAGATGAGAAAATCCCGAGGTCCGGTTACTTTTGAAAATCCAATTATCACTTCAAATATTAAATACACTGTTTTGAATACAATGCTGAGTCAGAACAGCGAAACACGAGGAAAACGCACGTCCAGCCTAGACGCAGGTTTAAACGCGACTGTACGATGCAACGGAAAGAGCATTAGACTGCAATCATATAACACTAGAAGCGCCCCGCGGCTTGACTCCCGTTCCTTTTATGTTTCTTGCGATAAAATGTAGCCTATGGGCTGTTCCAGATTATAATGAAACAGTGTTCCAAATTTTAGCCTGATCTGATCTGACGCTCCGATGTGATTGAGCAACAAACGTACAAACTTGGACATTTATAATATTAGCAGGATTATAACATCGCTATATTATTTAGCACGAACAAAATATAATAGGCTTTTTATCTAGAGACACTAACGCAAACGGGAACTATGCGGGGAAAACCGTGAACCACTGCAAGTTGATAATGCTAGAATAGTGAATAACCGTGATAGTCTATAAGTACTAATGATTGTCTGGATTTCAAGTAAACTTTAATGCTCAATGTAACAGTAACACTAAGCGTTAGTGACGGCAACGAAGCCAGCCGGCTATCATCTTGATATAAACAAAGAGCGAATAATTTATGGACGAAAATAAGGCTAACCTTTTAAGATACGGGACGAATTAGTCTGGAACAGCTGCCAAATGGTTTCAGATGAAAATCGATAACGAAAGCTATCCTTGGGGTTCATTTTGTTCGAGAGACGTTGACATTTGGTTAGAGAGGTAGGTGGTAGATTAGACTTCGGGCTACTGACAGATAATGATGTGTAAATAATGTGATATTGCCGATAACTTAAGATAGTGCGAATGTAAGAAATCGTAAATTTCGAAATATTAAAAAAATAGCCTTGTAAGTAATAAAATGTTTTGATTTAAGTAACTGAATTTATTTGTAACTAACTGTGTCCGCAGTTTCAGTTTCAGTTTTAATGGTTTCCTTTATTCCATGAACCCCTATTTTCGTCAAGTAAGAATAACCTATGATGTGTCTTTCAATAGCAGCTATCTGATAATGAAAGTCTCGTCATAATCGGTCCAGCCTTTTCGGACATTAGCCGGAGCAAAAAGACAAAAAAATAGTTTTTTAGACGTACAGCGGGGTGGTGTTAGTATAGATATAGAATATAAATTTAAGTTTAACGAAAGTAGACAGAGTTTTAGATACCTGCACACCGGGAACAACTCAGGAACTCAGGGCGCGTTATCTGAAACAATGTAATTACAGATTTTGTAAATGTTGACGGAATTATAGATTTTTATTAATAATGTATCTTATCGGAGTCTTTTTGCGCGACAGAATCCGTAATGAAGATATTCGCAAAAGAACTAAAGTGGCCGACATAGCTCAACGAGTAAGCAAGCTGAAGTGGCAATGGGCAGGCCACATCGCTCGAAGAACTGACAACCGATGGGGAAGAAAGGTTCTCGAGTGGCGACCACGAACCGGAAGACGCAGTGTTGGACGGCCTCCCACTAGATGGACAGATGACCTCACAAAGATCGCTGGAAACCGCTGGTTGCAGGTTGCGCGGGACCGTTCGTTGTGGAAATCTAGGGGGAGGCCTATGTTCAGCAGTGGACGTCTTGCGGCTGATGATGATGATGATGATGTATCTTTAATGAATATTTATTTATATAACTCTATATTAAAATTTGTCGACTTAGTAGTAATATCTTCCTATCTTTTGCAGCCGAAAAGTGGTATTTGTATTTTTTCACTATTATTTTCCAAATATTCGCCTTAATTTGCTAAATTGGTATGGATTCGCCACACGGCTGATTGTATCATTTCCTAACTCGTTCTAGATAAATTGTTGCAAAATTCAGTATTAGCGAGTGTTCAACGTTTTTGCCTTGTTAACTGTAGCTGTCCCTAGTTACATAAAACTTGTTTGGCGGTTAATTTGCGGCCGGATACCGATTTGCATGCTATTTTTCTTAATTGGATCATTGCATAGTTAATTATCTTTTTTTTGTTTTTGTCACCGTCCAAGAAAACGCAAGGTAAAACTGACTGACTAGACAAGTTCGTGAACCTGTAGCGTATATATGCTGGTATGTCATCTCTGCTGACCTCAACTTAAAAGTTTTTGAAGTGAAAACTACTTTTGGGGCACAGACAGATTTTTCGTAGGCTGTGAATTGAATTCTAGCGTCACGCTTGGGAATTTTTTATAAGGACATAGGGCAGTGGCCTCAGGTGGCATCTAATGATTGCCCTAATTTGTTATTTTTTTAGATCTTGTTGTAGTATTTAAGTCCTGTAAGATTCCAATATGAGTTCAAATCGCAAAAGTTTACAAATCAAAAATATCAAGAAATAATAATATGATTTACTCCTTACTTTTCTGTTTTGAATAGTTCTACTTTGCGTTACATATGACACGGAGGATATATATTTTTCCATTGATTTCATGACTGATTTAATTAAATTCATTAAAATCTTTTCAGCCGTTACAGAAATACGTAGACACAAACACACTGTCGTCTTCAAAATATTCATGTTATTTTTATTTCAGTCTTCACATCAATTTTGTAACTGTTATCCATCCATGTTATCCATCAGCTCTCATCATTTAAAAAGTAGGTAATCACAAATCAATCTAAAGTAATACTTAGAAGTAGGTACATAGCGTTAAGTATCCGATTACCGGAAAAGATTAGCAATATAATAGAGAAGCGAACTAGAAGCTTCGTGAGAAATACGGCGTTCTATAAATCTTATTTGCTTGTCATTCGATACTCCGTACGCAAAAGGAACACAAGCAAAACTGTAACATGAATAACGCGAGCTAATCGAATAAGGACAGTGAGTAACAGCCGTCGACCACGTGGTGCATCGCAGGAAATTGCTAACCCGTTGCTAAAATACAGACGCATTGTCGATTATCCCGCGAATTTGTGGAAATTGTTTATTTTGCGACGATGAGACTATACGATTAGTCACAATCACAGTTCTATCATGTTGTCTCGATTGAATGCTATCGGTTTAAGTACGATAAGTGCGTTGCCTGAATGGGTTTTTCCTAATAGTTATTATAATCTTGGTGTCTTCAAATCGAGAGTGATTCGGTTTCTTCTAGATAAACACGGTTTATCGTAGACTGCATCGTCGCTAAATGGTTAAAATGGCGCTCAAGTGTAAACATGCAATAGTTAAAAAATAACAAGTTGGCATACAGACTCAACATTTTTAATAGATAGAATAGGTACTCCGTTCGTGACATAGGTATGAATAATTATAACAAAATGAATTTTATCAAGAGTAAGTATATTCCTACTTAGTTTGTGATAAAGATTTTCTACAAGCAAGTGCTATACTCAGTACCAGCAGTGTCACTTAGAGTAGGTAATCTTTTTTTGTATAAAATTTAGTGTAGGGGACAAGCAAAACCTGCGTCAGATAGTAAGCAAAACGCGTGCTCATAACAGCGCATTGCCACGTAGAATTTTGTAGATATTATTTTACAACAAAAAAATGACTTTGGTGGCTTAGGGCGACAACGTTCGATTTTACAGTCGTAAGCTCGTAGGTTCGAATCACGGCTGTAATTCTGGGTATTTTTTTAGAGTTCGAAGACAGACATCTTTTCGAGGACATACATTATCCACCAACCCGTCTATCTGTGACCAAATTTCATCCAAATCCCCTCAGCATGTAGTTTTTAAGTGAAAGAGTAGCAAACTTTTTTAGAAACTTTCGCGGTTTATAATATGAATAGGAAAGTAGGGTGTTGAAATGAATATAATCGCGAATATTGAGTATTATTTGAGTGACGTTTTGGGGCGACGTCGCCGGGCACAAAACGTGACCCAGTTCGGGGACTGCGGCGGAGGCTGCGTACATCGAGAGGTCATCTCGCCTGCAACGTGAGTACTCGGTACTACAAACTTTCCACCACCATCAAATTAATATGTTATCGGCAAACTGTATAATAGGCGAGACGACTGAAAAAAAACTAATTAGTCCGTCAGTTAGATTATAAAAAATATTGTACACGTATTTTTTCTTATGTTTCACAAACAAAAAATGACGAAGATACACTGGTTAGAAGTTTCGAGTAACGTCACGATATGGTACGATTTTTACTATAGAGTGACGTCACAACCCCCCAATCCAGAAGTTTGATGATCTATATCTCTGTCAATTTTTGATAATTTGGTAAAACAAAAAGTACGTGTCCCATATTTTTCCATAATCTACCTGATTAACTAATTTTTATGGTGTATTTTTAAACCTGTCGTCATCCCAATTCAGGAGTTACATACAATAACTAGGCAATGCGTAGAATACTTGGGGCGTCCGGACAATGTATGAAATATTTTGCATATTACCTATAGTCCATTACTTACTTTACCTAGTTAATTAATACAATAGGGTACAATCCTCAAAAAAACAAAGTAGCCCGTTAGTTAGATTGCCAAAAAATATTATACACACGTATTTTTTCTTTTGTTTCACAAACAAGCTAGCTGACGGACTAATTAGGATGGTGTATTTTTGACCCAGTCCTGTACCCTATTCCTAGGGATTGCATAGAGCACCTGGTGTTCACCAGCAATGTGTATTTTTTTTTTTTATTTATCAATGTTATGAGTATGTATAGTTTGTATAGCCTGACTTGGAGCACCCTGACTCCACCTAGTCTCGCTGCTACCTCTAAACTTAATATACATATTTATGTATGTTCCAGACTCTAGTTTCTAGATTATTGTTTTTTTATCGTCTACTTTACTAGATTATTGTTTTATTATACATTTCGGAGACTGTGCAACTGGTTTGCATGATCCAATAATACCTGGTATTTTTTCTAGCAAACTGCCCGTATCCCGCAAAAAGGGACATCGTTTCAGATTATTATTATTTCGATTTCACAGTCTTAAGGTCGTAGGTTCGATTTATTTTTAATTTGAAATTTGAGTCACGATCCAAAGACCGGAACGACGCTGTGGAATTCGCCGTCTGAGTGGGGTTTGCCCAATAGTTACAAGGAACAACAATGGTATTTTCAAATCGAGAGCGAATCGGTTTCTTTTAGGTCAGCACAATCCATCTTAGACCGCATCGCGGATGGACGTCAGGCGAGATGGCGGTCAAGTGTAAGCCTATAATAGTTTAAAAAAATACCCAGGCCGTATTTATATCGGTTTATAGGCAGTTTATAGGCACGTTGATTCTAGGATTACTGACAATGTTGGATTACAATTACGGAAGGCTCTAATCCCACTGACCTTAATACACTAAAATCCTGACACATTTTTACTATAATTTTTTTTGGAACGAAGTTTACGGCAGTCTTGGAGGGGATAGGGATTTTCTTACGCAACCGAACTGAAAAAAAATTGAGTGTAAACCCGTAACAAAAATATATAACGGAAGTGACGCGAAACTGCCCGTGACTACTGCTATCAATTTTGTTTTTCACATGATTGTACTATAAATAATAAAATTAAGCATTTTTTTGCAAATTGTATTGCTTCTTTATTATTCGAATGAACTTTGTTCTTACCCGGTATGCCATGACACAACATTATTTTTATACGGAGTGACTACTTAAAAAAAAATAGTTCCAAGAAAATAAAATAAATAAATATCACATTCAATAGTATAAGTAATCCACGAGTTACAGCTTACAGCTAGTTGTAACAACGATCGCATCACGTGATAACTGATTCACCAATTAAAACGCAATGGACCTATTTTTTTTACGGTTTTAATTTGACTAACTATAAGCCTACAAGATGTCCAACGTACAATTTTCATATTTATTAGAAAAATACGGGCAAGCAAGCAACACGCCCGTTCACAACAGTACGGCACCCCATAAAATTGTAAACAAGACTTCAAAATACTGCTCAGCATCATACTTCACTCGTGACACAAAGACATTATTACCTGCTTAAACTGTTTTTTCGAAGAAGAATCCAGTCAATAAAGAATTGACAACAGTATAAGAAAGAGTAAGGCATTGACGTATACTAATATCATTGGAGTAAGGTGATAGATTTATAAGTATAGTATAAGTAAAATGTAAATGTAAACTCTTTGACTAAGGTCACTCACAAGCTGGCTCGCCATAGGATCTCTATAGCTGTGGTATTCAAACTTCGCCAAAGTTTCCATGAGCTTAACTGCAGTGGCTTTTGCAAACTCTACTAGGATGTGCATTTGTCGATTTGAAACTAACCAAACTCTGAACGGACTCGAACCGTAATTTGAATCTTGAATTAAATATCTTGTTGGTTTAAATCAAAACCTTCATATAAACAGGAAAAAGTACACTTTTGCAGAACACCAAAAAGATAAATTCAGTTTTTCTAAAAAAAAGAGTGTGGAGTAATAAATCGTGACATCGATCGACGGCAACAAAGCCAAGCGAAGATTTATTCTATTTGTTATTCCGTAAAATTACGTGATCTGACAGACGACATAGACTCCACGTTCTCACGACGGTAAAAAGTCGATATATACTCGTAACTGTACCGTACCTACTATAGATTCCATTGTTGTGGGTGAAAGTTCAATCGCAGAAACGATCTTGTTCCGTATGTGTAACATGTTACAGGGTTGGGAACACCGTTTCAAAAGCGGTGTCGTGTCGTCAATGGAGATTACCTAATTGCCGGAGAAAGTTTAATTGCAAAGGCCTGGTCCATCGCTTTCAGCCAATTGTAAGCTACCATGTAATTAACAAGGCATTGTTTCTGATCTTGCAATAATGAACTATTGTACCGAACAGCTCTCGAGGCTCTCAAGCAGGTGTACTTATAATTTAAACACTTTACGATTTACAGAACTTAATCACAATCAAAACTATCATTTAGTTACCTCGACGTTTCGGCAGCGTTGCAAGTCAGTAAAGGAACAAGTTCGCGCTGAGACCGCGACAGGAGGACGCGACCGGAGACCGCGACAGGCACTTGACACTATGGAAATTGCATGGGCGCCGCGAGACCGCGACACGTCTGTGTCTCGGTCTCCTCTCGCGGTTTCGGCGCGAACTGGCGCCCATACAATTCCATAGTGTCAAATGCCTGTCGCGGTCTCCGGTCGCGGTCTCGTGTTGCGGTCTCACCGCAAACTTGTACCTTTAGGCAGTCCTCTCGTGACCACGGCGATCGTAACGCTCCCGAAACGTTGAGGTAATTAAATGATATTTTTGATTGTGATGAATTCCTGTAAAGTGTTTAAATAATGTGTTCAAATCTCGAAAGTTTAAAAACAATAGGTGTATATCTGTATATCTAATCAAAACTCAGCTGCAGCAGTCGAATCTGATCAGATTGCCTGACCCATTTACCTACAGAGCGATCTCAAAAAAGACACGGACTGAAAAACTAGATTGATAGTCTGATTCGAACGAGTCATTTTTCAATACTTTCACCAGTACGGTGCAATTTGATGCAATTACCACGGTGCCATTGTGAGGCAATTAAAGTGCGGATGCGAACACTTTGTTTCTGCGTGGTTTATGTACGCATTTTGAACCTTATCTCGCTGCTATAAGGTATGTGGAAGTGGTAAGGAATGCGTAAGCATCTTCCTGTGGGCTGTCCGGAAGTGATGGTCCATCTAAGTGTGATGATGACGATGGTTTCGTTTTATAGTTCGACATAAAGCTTTGGGACGGGACTGGAATTGTAATCAAGCTATGAAGTTGACCCATACTAATTTAACAGTGAACGACACGGGAACCGGGTAAAACCCTGGGGCACAGCTACTAGAAACTATATAGGCGATGAAAATAACCACGTACACCGCTCAAACATGATGAAATAAATACTACAATTTCCCGAACAAAGCCCTCCATTAATAAACGTTATAATACTTGCACGCCGTGGAAACGTAACACGCGGGTTACACAAGTGTACACAACAATGTAATAGTATGCATCTAGTTTGAGCAACCGTTTAACCGCATTTAGCTCTAACATATTCTCGTATTGTAATGGATGTATCATTTGAAAGATATATGACGCATAATTATAAGTAGCGAATTTTTATTCCCACAGCTTTGACTCGGGGCCTACCAACACATTTTGTTTTATAGTAAAGAATAATGGGACGGGATGTTTATTAAAACGATGCGCTATCTTCAGGGTGTCGGTTTTACGTGACGGAGACATCTGGCATTGTAAAAAAATATCTTTCTGAAATTAGCCCCTAACGTGCCAGAAGAAGCATAGCTCCGAGAAGCCATGAACCCCGAAATCCGTGGAGGCTATTATAAAAAAAACAGAATGGAACGTTCTAGACAGCATTTGGATACCGATTTTTGATATATGACGCAACTTGTAATAAATATCTGTTAGTTATGATAGTTTTTGTTCCGTGATCTTAACATTTGCCTCAGGCTCTGATCATTATCAGATATTTGATGTACAACGTAAGGCACGAGCTTGCTTTCCTTTCTCCAGAATGGCATGTATTTTAATCGATTTATTTATTCGAAAGTGCGATTAACCGGAGCTATCTTTGAGCTGGACTGCAGTCACTTTCATCATAAATCAAGTTAAATCGTCAAAACCCGTGATGGGGGGGGGCACCAAGAGGAAAAAAGTTGCGTGATGAAAACAAATATCTGTTTCTGTGTTTTTATATTCTCAATTCTACGGGGAGGTTTTCAATTCGGTCGTAGGATATTTTTTTGTATGTATGTACATATGTTATGAGATATGCCAATTGTAAATCGATTTAGATGTACCTTTTTGTGTTTGTCAGAACATAATTTAGGGGTGGTGTGGCTAGAGCGTGAGATTCAGAATAGTGAAGTCGAAGATTCGGATCCCACCTGTACCGCTGTATTTGCACACCTGCACCTGAGTATTTAATAACGCGAATATGGACAAGTTTGTCATCAATAGGTATCTACTAAAACGGTGAATGAAAACATCCTGCGGAAATCTGCTCTGGACCTGGACTCTGGAGTGAATTATGGTCTTGACTATCTCCTTGCGAGAGAAGGTCAAGAGAGTCCTAGCAGCGGCAACGTTTAGCAGGCTTGTTATGATTATGCAAGTTCAAATCATCGGCATCAATTTAATGAGTAGGCCAAATAAACACACTGCTCTAATGAGGTAGCGTTACGGATTACGCGTTGTTTTTTTTTATTGTTCATACATACGAGACATCCAACGCAAAAACACAGGCGTCTGTCAATTTATCACTCGAAACAAAAAGCAAACGTACATAATAGAATCGTTTCTTTTCTTTCAACACGTCGACATCAGCCTAGATCCTGTTTGTTTTCATATCGTCAGCAGCAAATCAGTTGGCGTGAACGCGATGCGCGCTGACATTAGCGGTCCGTTCAACTTTTAGCCGAACCTATTAGACCGCCTCCAGGCTAAAGTAGGTGTTAATTAACAAGCCAACACGTGTTTACGTATTCGTAATCGTTACTCTCAATAAATAAACCTATTATCGTGTGTCTGCGAAATCAATTCCACAACACGAATCAAGTTATCGAAAAGGTATTTCCAACTGTCCTCAACTGAACTTAAATCGTTGGGTTTTTCAGATTTGAGGTGATGCAGTCGCTAATTAAAGTATTGTTTTCCTTGCCGTTAATTTGCTCTGATAATAAACAATGCCAGTGTCCTAAGTGTATTATTTGTCCAAATCGTAAAAACTTAATCAAAAACAAATTAGTATAGGTACGAGTATTCGTGCACTATGTTTGTTATGAAAGAGGCGACTGAATCTGACTATATCTTCTCTCAATACACAAAGACAAGATTTACTTAATTTGGATATTTTTATTTGTTACTAGCAGTACCTCACGGTTTTACCTGTGTAGTTCCCCTTCCGGTTATATATCCCCGTGGTGAAAAGTAGCCTATATGCTATTCCAGGCTATAATCTGTGTACCAATTAACGACCACTAGTTTTGGTAAAATTCCTAAATATATTGCTTCTTACACTGCAACTACGAAATACAAATGTCAGTAGTGTCCAGGTAAGTTCCAGTAACATGCAGAAGTGTCCCGAAGCGTCCCACAGGGCTCGCTAATTTTAACTTCGAAATAGCTCCGCGTTCCTCGCATGCCCTGCCCCAGACGACACACAGACCATCTTCGCAACAAAACATCAACACTCGGCTATTTCTGACAGACTGCTCTCAACTGAGCAAATGAGCGATTTATCCTTCAATCTTTTAAGCGTTCTTAACGTGAGCACACTTCCCCGCTTTTAGGGCACAGGGTCTTTTCTCACAAAGAGATTTCTACTAATGTTTTTTTTTAACACGGCGGGTTCTGTACGTTTTCTCCCACCGCTAACTCAAGCTCATTGAAGATCTTTATAAGATTCCACTGTGTTATCAAAACCTAATTAAATGATTAGGAGGTCGCCTATAAGCAAAGATATTCCATTTGAGCCCATAAGATTGTAAGGTTTAACTATTGTGTATATTTGTGGTATTATAGAGATTTTCAGTAAGTACTGAAAATCCACTCCAGAGAGAGCTACATGGATCTGAATAAATTCAGTTCCTTTATTTACATGGCAGTTTGTTCTAGTTAACCCTGTACTTACCGGTTTTGGGGGAGCAGAGAAGGCATTGAACTAACTTTTACTTTACTACTAACCTAACTATACCTAAACGCAAGAGCAAACCCATAAGCATATATTAAGCATACTCGAATAACTTTAGCATAAATACGAAACTTTATTCGTAGCAGACGGAGTAACGCATGATGAACGATACGACTCATCTTGGAGATCTCGATATAAACGGATTCAGGCGAGTCATAACCGTGCGTGATTTATGATTTACACAATGGTACTCCGATTCAACTTAACCAGGTTGGGGCTATGTTAATTATTATTGGCACGCTAATAAACTGTTATGTACAAAGACAGGTTAGTTTGGTCTTAATTACGTATTTTCATAATGAGAGATACAAGTGATAAATGGATAAAAAAACTACAAATTATGGCATTGACAACAAAGTTCCAACAACAGAGTTTTTTTTTAGACTTTGTTGTTAAACTAATGTCAACGTTTGTTTTTTCGGAGAGAATTAAATTATTGGAAGAGATTTTCAGTATTCTGCAAACGCCGTATTATATTTTCGTACGATCTGCCGACAAGTGGATTTTCCACCTCGAGTAAATATTATATTGTAAGATATTTCTTACATCCTTAAATACCATTTAAATCTAAACTAAGCAAAACTTGTGTTATAGGTGCCAGGTGACTGATACATGGTAAATACATTTTTCTGTTAAATACATAAAACAAAGGTTCGGAACATACAGGTAACCGAGCCTAGCGATATGAATAAGGAAAGGATTACTTCCAGTAGTGAACTAGATGATGGTGGCAGCCGAAGCCGCGAACATACCACAGTGTTACATGAAAATAATACCAAAAGGAAAGCTGTAAAGTGCCCCGCCTCGGGAAATGTCAGAGTAGGCGCGTTGCGGGGCATCGACCCGATACATTTTATGTTTTCTAACAATAAGCAATCAGTCCAGGTCAACAGAGCGATGAAATACCGGCAGGTGGCTGCAATACGGAAGTTTGCAAAGGTTAATCAGGAACCAAATGTTCAAAATTACAAAAACAACGACATGATAATAAAATTGGCAGTCATAGGATCTGCCGATAGAAGTGAAAACTTACAACTCTGACTTTGATATCTTATTTTGGAAACTACGCGGGTGAAACCGGAGGGCGTGTCCACGAGCATGCCCAATGGTCATGGTCCCGAGTTTAACCGAAAATGTCTTATCATTCCTGAGCGTGATGCTAGAATTCAAATTTCACAGCCCACGAAAAATCTGTCACTTCAAAAATTTTAGTAAATCCATGTATGGTTAACCCTGGTGTCTTCAAATCGAGAGTTTATCGGTTTCTTCTAGGTAAGCAGTCTACGATGGAGCCACCGTAGACTGCATCGTCGCTTAAGGTGCGTCCCCCAGCAAAACAAGTTTTTTGTCCAGTTTTCAGAGCTATCTACTTACTCATTACCCAAAACCAATATCAACTGGTAAAACATACAGGTAGGTACATATTAAATTTCTACAACTTCTTGGCTTCAAAATGGTAGTTTTATTTTTTTGATAATGAACTTATTGTTTAAATAATCGCCTCACAACGAAACCATGAAAAAATTAAATAATTGTAGTTATCATGCATCTCCTCAAAAAACCTCCATTATTTTGATTTTGTACTACACTAACGGATAGACAATTCCATCACGAACATTTTGGTAGAAATATTTTTTTCAAAAGACCAAAATCTGATTTTGTTAAGAGTTTATTCTAAAATTTGAGCGTAAAACAGCGACAAATCCTACTGTTTCTCTCCTGCTCTTTCTTGCGGTGTGCGATAAGGTAAGAACTACTCAAGGTCATTTGCTCGGGGTACGCCCTTAACATCAGGCGAGATGGCGGTCACGGGTGAAACCCCCTATTATTGTAAAAAGTTTTGTTATCGATACTGGGTGTGCACTAGACCGCCAACTCGATAATATGTGTTAATTATAGTTCTAACATAACAAACCAGCAGGTCTACTACGAAAACAAACTCCGAATGATCGGATCCGACCGACAGCTGAATTGGATTGTAGCCTGCCACGAAAAACAGTCAGATCGATACATCTCGGTCGGAAGTTATAGTCTTAGGTCGGATGAGGGTCGAATCGAATGAAACGGCCGATCCTATCAACCGACAGATTGTCTTTCGAGGTAGGAAAACTCCATAAGTTCGGCCGATATATCGTTTATCGGACTTCATGGTAGGCCTGCTGTACTGGTGAGGATTAATTTAAACGACTAAGAGTGGTTTGATAGTCTTGAATATTGAATAAGAACTGAAGGTTGGAGAGGTAACAGCCATAACACAGATGTACATTATACCGTTTTCGAAGTTTTTAAGTTTAGGTAAATGTTTTTTTAAGTTTTCTCTGCCAGTGAACAAAATTGTTTTGGATAACGAAAATGAAAACATATGTTAAAAACTTAAAAAATTAAACAAGGTATGTGGATGTTCTATATATTCAAGTAACATAGTCCAGTAATATGCAGTCACAAGCTCGAAACAAAAGTAATCAAGAAATCCAAGGGCAGGACGTTCGCCAAATAGCGAATAACCAACACGAAGTAACAACGGATGAACCAAGTTTGTCATCATTGTGACTGATGACTCCAAGACACGAAACGTGTCTATTTCTGGCAACGTACCGTGCAGGTTTCGCATGGCGTGACGTTGGCTTGACAGTGAATTTATGTTCAAGGTCGGGACATTAGAAAAGTACACAGTAAATTGCGACAGTATTGAACAGGTCTTCATCTGAATGAAGAAACATAGTCAAATAAAAAACATTAACGACACTATTCAATGTTCAAACGGTGGACACTGGCGAAATTGTAATCATCATCATCATCAACAGCCCACTAAACGTTCCCACTGCTGAGACTCGGGGCCTTCTCTCGCAAGGAGAGAGTTAAGGCCATAATCCACCACGCTGGCCTAGTGCGGGTTGGCGGATGACACATGACTTCGAAAGATTCTAGGTACATGTCGGTTTCCTCACGATGTTTTCCTTCACCGTTTTAAGTTAGCGGCATTACGCACATGACTTCGAAAAGACAGTGGTGCGTGTGGGGTTTGAACCCGGGGTCTCCGGATCGGCAGCCGCCGTTCTCCCGACTAGACCACCGTAACTTATTGAAAACCCGAAATTGTAATGATATTACCGAATGCATGTCATAAGAAAAACACGAAGAACAGGCCTATGTCTCATTGGTAGTTAGTTAATCTCAGGGGTCGGCAACGTTTCGGGAGCCATGGGCCACATGGTAAAAATTATAATATAAAAGCAGGCCGCACTTTTTGAAATTTTCTAATTCTTACCCCCCACCCTTCCACTGCGAATAAACGTCGCGTTCGCGATAACATAAGTGACGAATTAATATATAATACATTTATGAGGCGGGAACAAACTATTTAAAAAAAAAATGGTTGTCTGTAAAGTCGGTTTACTGACGATAGTTGAACGTGACAACGTCTTAAGAAAATACTGATTGTGTTAAGCGCCATCTAGGTAAAACATTCTGAAGCTTTTTGAAAAGCTGTTCAAAGCGCCATCTCTGGGTACATCATTGTACTAGCACAAGTTCTTAACTTCATATCGTCGCTTTTCTAAAACATGGACAGACATTTCCTTGAACGTAATACACATTTCACTCACTAGATGTGCGAAAGTAATAAGGCGAGGTAACGGTTGTAAATATTATTCTATGGCGGTAACGTTACATGACGTCATGTTTTGCGGGCGTGCAGCCGGCTTCATCGAATTATAAGACGTTATCACGTCAAAAACTTAGGTCCGCGAGGGTGTTGACACCCACCCTCGCACGTTGCCGCCCCTGCTCTAGGGTCTAGCCAGACTAATTAACGATCGCCCCTAATGAACGACCCTAGCGTTTTTAGCGTTTTAGTCTAGTAGGTATCTAGGGGTCGTAGGGTTCGATTCCCACCCTAAACAAATAATCGTATAATATTGAGATATCGCCGAACATAGAGAAAAACGTACCGTCCTATTTGAACACGTTTTTGCAATGACTATTTAAAAAGTACCACCCTCCAAGTACCAGACTTTTTCCAGTTACTCTGCCGCGAAACCAGTTATAACCAAACAATACTGTTGTTCGGTTTCAAGGGCAATGTTTCCAGAGAAATTACAGGGCAAAGAAATAAAATAACATTATATCAGTGACGAACGCAGTTCTGTGCTAGGCAGTGATTTGGGGTATTCGTGCTTTGTGGCACTGTGGTTTAAAAGACAGGTGTGTCGCTTACCATCAAGTGCATATCTTGCTCGTTCCGTTACTATTATATTATAAAAAAAAAAGTGTTTGAAAAGGGAGCAATGAAATAATTCGATCATCCCATTCGTTTTATGAAACTGGTCTCAACTCAGATAAATATCAATTCCGACATTTAAATATGCGTTCGAGTAGAAAGTGCGTCTCGTTGAGACGCCTTCAGATTTTGAGCTGGGTTACTTAGAAACAGTTATATGCACCCACGCTACAGACTTAAGAGTAATCAAACTCAATTAAGGAACAATGAAAAGTATACAATCAAACAATTAAATGCACACAAAGATGTTAAGAGCTTATCATGACGACAAATGGCTGAAAGGTTCCTTCTACTAATTAGTTAGTAATGTTTCGGATGTTATAACACGATCAGCCCACTTTATGTTCTCACTATTGGGACTCAATGCTGTATCTCACAAGGAGAGTCAAGAAATTAATCTACCATATTAGAGAAACAGACGAGATTCGTACCTATGAACTCACAATTGTGTACGTTCGGTCCACTCACTACTTTAACTTATATACTATAACTAGCGACCCGGCTTCGCACGGGTGCAATACTGATCCTATTAAAAAATATTATTGTGGGTTATCCCTAAGAGATAGACATGTACCATAATGAGCTTTTTGTAGACTTTTTTAAGGTGTACAATACTGCAGTACATTATTTTGATCTATCTCGTTGGGTCCAGCCAGCCAATTTAAGCGCAAAAATTGTGTTTATTTATGACGTTGTTTTAGACATCTTTAAAATTTTAAGTGTCTCTCTACTGTACTATGCATGTATTCTACATAAAAAGCTTCCTCTTAAATCATTCTATCTATTGAAAAAATCGCATCAAAATCCGTTACGTAGTTTTAAAGTTTTAAGCATACATAGGGATATAGGGACAGAGAAAGCGACTTTGTTTTATACTATGTAGTGAAGATATTTGTAAATGATGAATTAACATGATTTTTAATTTTACGCAACAATAATGAGAAAACAACGAAAAACTATAACTATACAGTTTTCGCTTTGTGATACCACAATTCTATAAAAACTATTTATATATACTACTATCTATATAGACTATTTGAGATCATGAAAGTCGAAACTGTAGAGCGAAGGTCTTTCGATTTAAAAAATCGAAATGGGTTCGCAGTGACGTCATTTAGCCATATAGGGCAAGTAAAGTAGAAAAAACTTAAATAAGGAGACGATTAACTCAGTTACCTACACTATATGCAAATATATTATTGTACATACATATTATCATTATTTTCATAAATATGTATTTACAGACTGTAATAAGCATTGCATACTCTGTGCAAACACTAAATCTTCTGGCAATGATCTCGAACTACAGATTTGCAATGAAAGCTTCTAGTATCTGACAATAATACGACACTAACGCCACGGGCAAATAGACAATAGTGGTGGTTACGATTCTAGCTGGCTAAAAAGATGCAATGTCCGTTTCGTTTCGACCTTAATTAGAGCCAAATTAACAGATTTCCATGCATACGACCTCTGATTCGATACACTGAAAAGGCGCATTATTGTAAGTAAACGTAACGAATTGAAACAAGGTTGAATAGGACGTCAATGTGGCACGATGACATCAACAAAAAGCCGGACAAGTGCGAGTTGAAGTTTTGTGGAGAGAGTTCTGTGGAATTAACATGTTGATACAATACAGAAGACACGATCACGATAGGTCCTGCACCTTCTGCGCTAATCCAAACCTTCGGTAGGTAGTAAAGACGTAGAGAGTGAGTCAAACCGCCATAGGGGTCTATGGCGGTTTGATGTAAAAATAATTAAAAGAGGTCATAATTTATAAATTTATTTTGAAAATCATAATGGTATCCTACTAATTTTATAAATGCGTAAGTTTGGATGTTTGGCTATCTCTAAAATGTTAAAAAAAGACTATTTAAACATTTGCCACGACTATGAATTAACTTTTTTCAGGATGTCCCGCTAGTGGAAGCACGGTATTTCGAAAATCGAATATGTTTTGCTATCGGAATAGGTTATTATCAAAACCTACATATATTATATTCTACCTAGATTAGTTATTTGAATCAAAGTTCATCCTAATCGATCCAGTAGACCAGATTTAAATTGGCTTTGAAGAAGAAAGAGTTTCTGAGTTATTCAACGAAGCTCGAAACCCTAAACACATGGTAATGAAATCGCTGAAGTGGAGTAAGCGAGTAGCGAGAACACTTCGTTATTGATGATACCTATTATCCAGTTTTTCTATGGCCATGATTAAAAGCCGGCATTTTTCAGATTCTAAACCGAAACGAGGCCTAAATGTTATGGTTCATTTTCTCGAAGTCTTTTACGCGCGTTCCCTTCGTTTAAAAATATTTTTCTGGGTCATTTCGCCTACCCTGAGACACATTGGGCTTATAATTAGGGATGCTTTTTTTAACTACGACTAGTATAAGTTAGAATTTTGTATTTTTTTTCTTTGCGTTTTAAAAATAGGAACTGCTCAATTTACGAGCTTCGTGTCACGATTCTCCAAAGACGTAAATATTCTACATATATGTTGCATTTACTAGAGATGTCATCATAATAATGCAATGATCTCTTTCTCTCTATCTAGACTAAAAACATGGTCGTATAAAAAAGTCGGACGTAGTCTCGCTAAAACAAAAAGTCGCTGCGCTGGCACATACAAGCTGACACGCACACATACACAGCACACTGGCCGACTCTATAGACATAGTTTTTGTTAGCGAGACTATGTCCGACTTTTTTTATGCGGGCAAAAATAATAAAATAAATCACTGAAACATAGTATCTTAGTTAGATCACCATTGAGAATTAAGTATCTGCAGGTCTACTACGAAGTCCGATAAACGATAATATATCGGCCGAACTTATGGACGTTACCTACCTCGATAGACAATCGGTCGGTTGATCGAATCGGCCGTTTCGTTCGATCCGACCCTCATCCGACAAGTCTATAACTTCCGACCGAGATGTATCGATCCGAATGTTTTTCGTGGTAGGCTACAGATCCGATTCAGCTGTCGGTCGGATCCGATCATTCGGAGTTTGTTTTCGTAGCAGACCTGTAGCTGTATTGTATTCCGAGAGTTGGCACCAAATTTCGGGTAGGTATTTGAGGCAGGCTGAAAACTTGTCACAATACTTCTCCAGTTATTATACCCAAGGGAGGATCCAGCTTTGACTCCAGGGGGGTCACAAACATGGCTTCAGGGGGGGTCATACAGTCATGGTCAAGCCACAAAACCGTGCGATAAGCTGATAAGTATATACATATACGAGTATAGTACAGTAAGAGAAGATAAATAAATAATAAATATTGGTGGACAATTCACACACAACACCATCTGACCCCAAACTAAGCAAACCTTGTATGATGGCGGCCAGATAGCTGATATAATACTAATATAGTTTTTAAATACATACTTATTATACATAGAAACACCCAGACACAGTGCAAACATTTGAATTCATCACACAAATATTTGCACTGGGTGGGGATCGAACCCACGACCCTCGGCTTTACAGGCAGAGCTACTACCAACTAAGCCACGAGGCCAGTCGATGAAGATAACTTTTTAATTAGTGGTCCACACTACGTAGTACCTAGGTACTGGACCCAGTCCAGAGGGGGGAGGGGGTCATGACTCCTCCCTCTACATTCACCCTTGATTATACTCCAAAACGGAAGAGCAAACTTGGCTGCTGATTGGCGGGACAAAATGAATCCCTCAATTTGGATCACCTGATAGATAGAAAGTCCCACCAAAATGATCAGTCTTTTTGAGAATCCCTTTTTTTCAGAAACTTCAGCCTCCTTGCTATGAAAGCCATCCTTTGGGACTGGCAGACGGCAAAGACAACAAACTGAAGGCAAAGATAAGCAAAGCTGCAAAGCACAGTTAGGTAGTAACTAATGCACTAGAATAACACATAATTACTACCAAACCAGAACACAGTAATGTTTGTACACATAAACATTACTGTGTTCTGGTAAGGGGCAAAGCTTCTAAAGAAATTAGATGGCCAAGAAATATGTCTATTGAAAATAAATCATAATTACTTTAAGATATTAATAAACTTAGTAGGTACTATAACTACTGCCCGCTATAAATATTTCCTTTAAAAAACTTTGAATACCACTGCAAGTTTCCTTTGTCTGCAATCATTTTCCTCGTGTAGGTATTTGTGATGTTATCAATGATAATTATAGTTTTAGATATTTTGGGTTCGCATGGGTAGTGAGAAATTACAAAATTTATTTATTTTTACTTCAACTTTATTGCAAGCGGGTGCGGTGTGTTTAGACATCGACCTGATTTGAACTCCATTCATGACAGAAAAGTACCAAATAAAAGCAAAATAATTATGTCTAGTTTCTTACCCAATAGCTTAAAGAATAATTGTGTGCCAATAGGCTTCTTATAGTCACAGAAATCACACAATTTTGATATTCTTATGCAAAAATATCGCGCTTACACTCACGCGACAAACGACAAACCGTTCAACTGGGTTAACGTTAATGTTTAGTTAGTTTAGTGTTACCAGGGTAGCGATTCTGAAACCATTCGGTTGCATCCGACACGGAATCTCATCTCTCGGTCTTTGTCTTATCTGTTTTGCATGACAAAGACCGAGGGATGAGATTCCGTGTCGGATGCAACCGAATGGTTTCAGAATCGCTACCGAGATTCCGTGTCGGATGCAACCGTATGGTTTCAGAATCGCTACCCAGAACTTTATTGAACAATTTAAACTAAAAAGACACAAAGTTACAACGCGGTCGCGCTGTAGGTTAGAAAGGAGGCAATAGAATCGGTTTTCGAGGCAGTGAGAAGCGAATTTCGTGTTAATACTATCGAATGTGGTGTATGTATGTAGCATTGCGACTTGCGACTATTATCATATTTTATAATTATTATACTAGTTTATATTAAATCTGGGAGGAGTCTAATTTATTATCAAGAGAGGAGGAGTAGACACCCCAGTCAGCAGAGGATGTCCTATATTTTAGGGAAGGAGATGGGTTGCAGGATGGAGTAGATTTGTTTGAAAATGTGATAACAATTGGGAAATGATCACTACCATGTGAGTCAGATAGGACTTTCCATGACATGGAGTAAGCTAAAGATGGAGAGGCCAGAGTGAGGTCCAGGACACTTTTAGGATTTTGTGAGGGCTGCACCCTACGGGTAGGGGAGCCGTCATTTATCACACACAAATCTATTTCATTAAAAATGTCCAGGAGTGAGCGGCCAAAGCTATCTGAGTGGCTTGAACCCCACATCACATGGTGGGAATAAAAATCCCCCATGATTGCCATAGGGGACGGGATAGATGATAATAGATGTCGCAAGTCTGGGATTAATGGAGGGAATGGATGGGGAATGTAAATAGAAACAAAGAAGGTATCCAGGGATCTAATACCAATAATATTGATATCAGGGGTGTGGGAAGGGAAGGGTATTAAGGAATAGCTGAGGGAGCGTCTTACAAATAAGGCAGTCCCTGTGTATCCATCTGCTCTGTCATCCCGCAAACAGGAGAATCCAGGCAACTGAAAACAGAGGCCCGGTTCCCACCATGTTTCCGAGACGGCAACAACAGATGGTTTGGAATCATTGATAAGGCTGACCAGTTCATGCTTCTTGCGACGCATGCTCTGGCAGTTCCATTGGAGAGCTATTAGTTGCTTGTCCATGTTGGTTGGAAAAGGACATTAATTGGGTAAGTTTTGAGGCAACGTGGGACGGTAATGGATGGGAATTAACGGAGATTAAATTAATTAGGAGTGTGATGAGGGTTTCAAGCATATTCTCCTGTTGGGGGGAATATTCTTGAGATATATTCAGCGCACTACCATTTGGCATTACAGATGATGGATGTGATATTAGGTTTTGATGGGCAGTTTTGTCATAGGATTTCCCTAGTGGGGTTCTCAGACGGGAGTTTGTACCAGCAGGTTTTACAAAGATGCGGCGATGCTGGGTGGTAGAAATAGATGGAATTCCAATGGGTTGAGAGCTAGTGTTTGTGAACGATTGAGTTACTTCTGCATAGGATTTAGTCACTCTAAGAAATGTTCCCGCAGCCTGCTCGTATGAAACGCTCTCCTGTGCCATGACCTTCTTTATGGATTTTTGTCTATTGAGCTCTGGGCAGATTTTGCTGTTAGCAAAATGGTTGCCCGAGCAATGTAGGCAGCTAGCATTTTGTTCCGAGGTCATGTAACTGTCACCAAGATGTTCATTGGCACAGCGAAAGCATCTCGGTTTGGACCTGCACTGAGCCTTTGTGTGGCTAAATCTGCAACATGCTAAACATTGTATTGTAGGATATTCATACAATTCTACAGGTAATGATGTATAAAATGAGTACACCCTTGGTGGAAGTACCTGACCTTGGAAGGTGATAACTACAGTTTGGGTTGGTACCCATGTCGTAGTGCCATCAACAATATTTTTCCTATTAAATCTGCGAGCTTTTAAAACTCTTCCACATGGTGATGGTAGGCTGAGAGACTCTACAAATTCTGTCATTGACAGGTCGGTTGGAATTCTTCTAATAATACCCATTCTGGTGATATTATATGTGGGGATTGAGGCAGAATAATTGTTTAAGGATAGGCTTGGGTAGGCTAGAAAGGAGTTGGCATCCTCAGCGGTGGTAAATTCAACCGATACTTTATTGCGTCCTACACGCTTGACACCGTCGGTACAAATATTTTTAATTTTGTTCTTGGTTAGGAATTGGCCAAATTTGATGGGTTTAATCGTTGTTCCTAACGCTGGTTCCGATTCTGAGCGAGAGACGTGGATTAAAAACGGGCCTTTATCAGTCCCTGTGTAACATAAAACACCAATAGATAGAGAAGGGTCCACGAAGACCGACTCTATAGAGGCACTCGGGGAAGTAATAGTTTTATTGCAAGGCGCATTCGAGTCATCTTCTAAGTGTCTTTTGTGTTTAACTGAGCTATCTACGATTATGGGAGATATATCAGGAGGGTCAGGCTCGGGATCTGGTTCATTCATTCTTAAAGGTACGAAAGTCGAAACACAACACAAACAAAAGCTTTTCTTACCACCACCGGTACACAGAGGACACTAAACTTGATTTAAGATAATCAAACACTTAAAAACAACTGAAATAAACAAAAAAAATCTGCCGCCAATTTACTCGCTCTCACTAGCGAACCCAGAGTCTTATGGAAGTGTCTCTCGCGCAGATAATTAAGTGTAGACACAAATTGTATTAGAAACCTCAACATCATTTTTAAGACCTATTGATAGATACCCCAAATGTATAGGTTTGAAGAAAAAAAAAATTTGAGTTTCAGTTCTCAGTATGGGGGGCAACCCTAATTTTTTTTTTTTGGAAAAATTTTAATGTGGTTCACAGAATACATCTACTTACCAAGTTTCAATAGTGTAATTCTCATAGTTTCGGCAAAAAGTGGCTGTGACATACGGACGGACAGACAGACAGACATGACGAATCTATAAGGGTTACGTTTTACGGAACCCTAAAAATCTACTATCTCAGACAAATCTACTCGCAACTTGTAACCCCGTATTGTTTCATAACCGTATGCCTTGACATTTTTTTTATGGGGCTGTTTACCAAACTATGTTTCGGTTGACAGCTAACTTAGTGTGAGTTAATGTCACTGTCAGTGTGTATAAACACATTCAGTGCTACAAGGATCTTATGACACTTGGATGATACAGTCAGGCAGGAGGCGTGCGGCGTACGTGCGGCGAGGGTGAGCAATGAGTTATGCCCGACACCAAAATCTCTTTAGTCTTTGGAGAGTTATAAACTAAATCACAAAAATTTGGATAAAATTTTGATGAATCGAGATTTACATTGATTGCATGATAATAAACATAAATGAAAATGAACAAAATAAAAAGTAAAAGAAAATTCTTCAAATCTTTTTTCTATATAATATATGTTCGACATGAACTATGTCAAGAATTTGCATAATACGAAAGTCTTAATTATATTACAAAAATAATTGTATTAGTATAATGATATTTATAATACAATTATGCGATTTTAATGATGGATTGATGATATTGATTCCACAAATAAAACTTTTTTCATTTATTTGCAATTTCACTAGATAACTAGAGATACTTCAGCCAATTTTCATTTATTTTCAGTTCCGTTAGTTTTGGGGAGTGTAATAAACTCTAGCACCCAAAAAACATTTGGATTTAAATAACTATGGGCAAAATAATTATGTGTCATCGTTTTACAAAGTTTGCTAATTTTTTTTTAACTGACTAGAGTACTAGCTACTCTAGTCAGTTGGGTTAGTTTGGTGCCTCTACTACCTCACGGAATTTTGAGTTAACTTGGAGGCACATGACCTGACTCCTAAACCTAACTTACATACTTACATACATCATTAATATACAACTGATACGTGAAACAGAATTCGAGCTAACCCCTAAGATCAAACTATCTGACTCATGCATACATACCAAGTGCAAGCACTCAAGTACTATCGGAACGTACTCACATTACGAGCAATGCCGTGTTACGACGGCGAGCGTGAGGGCGTCTCGGACGGCACGTCCTCGGCTTGCGCCGCCACCGGGAGATCAAGTTCCGTACTTAGTGCCTAAGTGGAGAGAGGGTACAACATCCGCCGAGATGCGTAGGTAAGTATCGGAACTCAGTACAAAATAAAAATGCGTCATATTTTGAGGGAAAAGTTTACATTAATTTGGTACCTAATACAGGCTACACTTACGAGGTATGGTATCACATCATATCTGTTCCAGTTGCGTCACGTTGTAGCTGGGATTAATTTTGAAGTGAAAACTTCTTTAGGCGCGCTATAGACAGAATTTTCGTGGGCTGTGAAATGGATTCATCAATCGTCACGCTTGGATATGATAATGGATCGGATCGGATCGGATCAGATATGAAATCTTCGGGTAAACTCGGTAAAAACGGCCAGGTAGGTACCAGGGTAACAGAAACAGTAAAGAGTTTCGATTACCTACCTCCAACAGCCCAGCTTTTATCTCCAGATACCAGGACAACAGAAATATAAAAGAGTTGCGTTTGCCCCTAGGTACCAGTACCAGGGCAACAGAAACAGTAAAGAGTTGCAATATTCTGTATAATTACGTTGATATAAAACTAGATGGCGCAACCATCGATTTAGCTGGCGGTGTTGAAATTATGCGAATGTACATAGACCTACGATGGTTTGACAAATAATTTGTCTTCTGACAAGGTGATAAATAAATTAGACAATTCAATTAAAAGTGAAAACATTTGAGTCACAAGTTTTCACTTCTATCGGCAGTTCCTATGACTGCCAATTTTTTTCTCACATTTATGGATTTTTCTTTCAAATTTTGGGGAATTTGGAAATCGGGCAGCAACAATCCTGGATGGATTGACGGCGGCGCTAGTTCCAATTTTGGCCACTTGCCAATAGATCCTTGTAGCACTATACCTACCAATTGTACAAGGTTGTGTACAACTCGTACCTATTACTCGTATTATTTCTTGTTTTGATTTTCGTTTTGTCTTAGTCTTTTAGTTTTGTTGCAATTTTCTGTTGATTAGTAGTAGTCTAAATCTCTAAATGTAAAAGTTAGGTTTTAATGGGAATAGGATAAAATGGAAGCTGATTCTACTACCTATGAAAAGAATTTAAAGGCTGCACTAGACGAGCATCCTATTTTACCTTTTACCACTAGTCCAGAGTAAGTAGTACCTTTGCTCTAACAGTCGATGTATTTGCTGTCTTGAATGGCTATCATTGATATTATTAAATCATTTAACAGTGGTGGCGATAATGGCATCAAAATTCTCAAATCAGTAAGGTAAAATGACCCATGAATGTGGGTGTAATCCTTACATGTTGATTCTATCTAAAGTTACTTGACAGACCAACTTTTATCCCTACCATGTCCCTACAAAAAATGTTTAGGCTAATTGCTATTTTGTTTTAAAGGTTTCTGTAAACATACATACTTACTTAAGATGTTTTTTTGTAATTATACAAATACAAGTGTCTGTGCCAATGATATAAATAAGTAAATGAAGATGAGGTACGCTCTAATATAAGGACAGCATAATGTGGCGACAATTTCACACAAGCATACGCAATGTGCACACAGGTTCACTTCAATCGTGAGATACGTTTGAATTAATGACAAAGACATCATGACATGTAGCCAGTAGACGCAAATGAGATAGCTATACATCACATTTGTTTAGATAATTTTTTCGACAAGAATAGAAAGGCATACGAATGTACTAGCGTGAAAGAGACAAAATACCCGGAACTAACATATTGCCGGTCGTGTTGCACTCTTACGCTGTATGTAATATCTGTCCCTTTTTATAAATGGCAAATTGTTTACAACAGATAACAGAAACAATATTTTAGATGAAATAATAATTGAACAGTTAAGGAAATAATTCAAGATTTTGTGTACTTGTGCATGAAAAGTGATACCATGGAACTTGTTCTTGGTCTTTGAACTGTTTGTGCACCTTGTAAAAGCGCAATAAGGAATTATTACGGCTTATATTGGATATTTTTTATTATTAGCGAACGTTCACTCAACTTGAAGCTCCTGTTGCGACTGAGACTCAATCAGGAGACGTCACCTGATTTTGCATTGCCATAGTAGAAGAGCGCGTGCCGCATCTTAGTGTTTTAAGAGTTCAATGGTCTGTGCTATAAAAAGTCTATCTAATAAGAGTGTTGAAGTTTCCAATCTTTGCATTATCATCTAGAAAGGTATTTTGATAAGTTATATTGACGAGAAGGTTCTTACTTGTCAATATGTGATTCAGGCTCAAATGATATGAAAAATTGCATCGAGACCTTTACATCAGAAATCTCTATGAGAATCCATTACTGTTTGACTCTTTGACTGAAGGCTGTTAGTCTGATCTATATTGAGCCCCAAATGCAAAAAATAAAATCAACATTTTGTTTGAATTGGTCAAAATGGATGAAATCTCTGTTTAAATACTAGTGATTCAACAAAATAACTTATTGCAATGCAATCCTACTAATATTATAAACATTTTGATGGAATGTATGGTTCTATGTTTGTTATTCTTTAAAGCAAAGACTACTCGACTGACTGGCCTTGTGGCTTAGGTGGTAGTAGCTCTGTCTGCGAAGCCGAGGGTCGTGGGTTTGATTCCTACCCAGCGCAAATATTTGTCTGATGAATTCAAATGTTTGCACTGTGTCTGTGTGTTTCTATGTATAATAAGTATGTATTTAAAACTATACAAGTATTATATCAGCTATCTGGCCGCCATCATACAAGCTTTGCTTAGTTTGGGGTCAGATGGTGTTGTGTGTGAAATGTCCACCAATGTGTTTTTTTTTTTTAATTTTTTTTTTTACTGAAGAAATTTGGATGAAATTTGTTATACAGCTTGATAATAGTCTGGAAAACACATAGGGTATTTTTTATCCCAATAAAATAACAGGATTGGACAGATTGGACAGTTACCAATCCTGTTGTTTACTGTTATGTTCCAGAGTAATTTAATTGTTTAATGTCTGTTTTTACAGGAACTACAAGCTATATAAAGAGTTCGTAACTAAGAATGGAGACAGGATTCTTGAGAGTCAGGTGGTGGAACGGCTGCAAAACTTTGGATTACTTCCTCAAGCTATGAAGTGTCCAGCCAACAAGCCTGACTGCAAAGTGACGAGCAGAACAGCCAGGGTAGTTGACAGGTATGCTTTAAGACTTTAAGGTATCATCTAGAGAGCCTTTATCATCATCAACCTGTGTTCATCCACTGCTGGACAAAGGTCTCTTCCATAATAACACTATAATAATAACAAATAACACTAATAAAACTATTGTCAAAGGTTTGGCGGATAGATTACTGCTGAGTGGAACGTACCAATGGTGGATGGCTATTACCACCTAAAAAGTGTAATATGTTTGTGTTTTGTTTGTTTGTTGTAGTGTACTTATTATTATTTTTAATTACTTCGATAATATGTAAATTAGTCACATTTGCTTTTGTACCTATATGGATCTTATGTCTGAAATAAAGGATTTTATTTTATTTATTTATTTATTATTTATAAAACGCCACTCAGCCCGATCCTTGGTCTTATGTTTCCAACCGGGAATGGGAGCCCTTGGAACATTAAATACTAGCTGAACCTTGTGGTTTCACCCGCGTTGTTCCCAATTTCGTTATTTTCCTCGGATAAAAAGTAACCTATGTGTTATTCCAGATCATTAAATCTATCTTTATACCAAATTTCATCTAAAGCCCTTCAGTAGTTTTTACATTATAACACTATTCTATATTATCCTTCTGTTATTTTAAATGTGAAAGTTTGTAAACATGGATGGATGGTTGGTTGTTACTCTTAACTTAACTTACTCTTAACAACTAACCATCCATCCATGTTTACAAACTTTCACATCTATACTAATATTATAAAGCTGAAGAGTTTGTTTGTTTGATTGTTTGTTTGTTTGTTTGAATGCAAGGATCTCGGGAACTACTAGGTCCGAATTGAAAGGTTCTTTCTCTGTTGGATAGTCCATTTATCGAGGAAGGCTATAGGCTATTTAACATTACGCTGCTATCAACAGGAACGAAGCATGAATGAAAAATGTAACAAAAACGGGAAATAATTTTGCTTTTTGAGAGTTTTCGTTGCGTGACAGCATGTGTCATTCGTCAAAGATTCGTGAAAGGTTGCGGCATTAGAACCTAAGGTAACCGAATTTGTTCAAAATTTGAATTGGTACGATGTATTTTAGATAGATGGCGTAGTAACGCGCGCGCGATTCAGCTAGTTTAAAATAATAGTAGGATAATATAGAATAGTGTTTTCTTTATTTTGTCAACAATGTCATGTTAGGAGTTACACACGCAAAAAGTGCAAAAATATTTGATAAAAATTTAACATTATGTACTTCCAGAGTTCAATGGTACTGTGAAGGCTGTGGCAAGAGACAACCCATCAGGGTGGGTTCATTCTTCCTCCGACTACAATGCACTATTATCCAAGCACTTCAGATCATCCTGGCTTGGTGTGAGGATGCTGATGTTAGTCTTGTAGCTGAACATTTTGGTAAAGTACACTTTATTTATATTTCTAATCTAACAATTAAGAATGACAGCACACAATAATAGAGTAATTAAAGAAAAGTGCTTTTTCTCTTATGCCGGCTCCTCATTCACGCGCGATCCGCCCGCGAAGGCCGTGATTTGTGAATGTGGATAGTTTCACGGCATCGCGCCTAGAGTTCGCGGCTTCGCGTTCGCGGGTCGTGGCGTTCCCCGATCGGAGTCGGTTTTTATACCCGCGTCAAAGGGATCGCGCTCGGTTCACACCACGCGACTGCGAACAGCATCCTCATTCGCGAATCATTTCTGTAGCGCGCGGGACTCGGCGTCGAACCGTCGTGTCACGTTGGGTGTTTTTTTCGTGCAATGACGTGGAGTAACGACTTGGAGCTTACTCTGATAGAGTATTACCAAGTTGAAAGTATACTTAGGCTAGCAAAACACCCGGACCATAAAAATAAAATGAAGATTCACGATGCATGTAAATTGTAAACGAATCAGTGATTGACTGCCCTCGTGGCTTAGTTGGTAGTAACTCTGCCTGCGAAGCCGAGGGTCGTGGGTTCGATCCCCACCCAGTGCAAATATTTGTGTGATGAATTCAAATGTTTGCACTGTGTCTGGGTGTTTATATGTATAATAAGTATGTATTTAAAAACTAGATAGGCGTAGGGACGTGACGACCCCACCGCCCGCTAATGGTAGTTTGCACGACCATCATAGTCGTGGAAACTACCATCAGTGCAATCAGTCCACCGAACAATGGCGGTAAAACCATTGCGGAATGGTCGGAAGTTATAAACACCAATAACACAAGATGGGCAGCAGCATCTTGTAGAAAACTTCCGACCAACTGCGATCGCCAACCCGCCTGCCAAGCGTGGCGATTATGGCAAAACCCCCCCATTATGAAAGCAAAAAGAAAGCCACGGCCCCTAGTCTCCGGCAGCTCTGCTAGTCCTGGCTGTGGTAGCGGCCACGACAGTAGCAGAGCAGGGGGTGCTAAGAATCCCCGGACGGCCCCCTTAAGCTACCGTAAAAGACCCTTGGCCCTGGCAACATTCAACACGCGAACACTGCGGACTGACGAGAAGGTTATCGAACTGGAGGAAGAATTGAGCAAATTGCGCTGGAGTATTATAAGTTTATTTGAAGTCCGAAGAGAGGGCGAGGACTCGATAATACTTAAATCCGGCAATTTGCTCTATTTCCGGGAGGGCGACCAACAGTCCCAAGGTGGTGTCGGGTTCATCGTCCACGAGTCCCTCGTGAACAGTGTTACTCAAATCGGGAGTGTGTCGACGAGGGTAGCGTACCTTATACTCAGAATTACCAAACGGTATTCGCTGAAGGTCATACAGGTATACGCGCCAACGTCGACACATTCCGATATTGAGGTAGAGGCTATGTATGAGGATGTCTCGAAAGCCATGCATGCCTCCAAGACCCATTACACTGTCGTCATGGGGGACTTCAACGCGAAACTGGGCAGGCGGGGCGATGATGAGTTTAGAGTCGGGAATTACGGATTTGGTAATCGGAATTCACGGGGCCAGATGCTGGCCGACTTCTTGGAGAAAGAGGGACTCTATATGATGAACTCTTTCTATAAGAAGCCGGTACAACGCCAATGGACCTGGATTAGTCCCGATGGTGCAACCAAAAATGAGATAGACTTCATCATGTCGTCAAGGAGAGAAATATTCAGTGATGTCTCCGTGATCAATGCGGTAAAAGCCGGGAGTGATCATCGAATGGTAAGAGGCATGCTGAATCTTAATATAAAACTCGAACGGTCGCGACTGATGAAGTCTACGCTCCGGCCAGCGCCTATCCAAATCCAGAATTCCGAGAACTTCCAACTCGAGCTTCAGAATCGCTACGAGTGCCTAGGTGACTGCGTAGACGTGGATGTTTATAATGACAGGGTCGTGGAAGCTGTCCATACGATCGGATCTAAACACTTTAAAATCCGTCGTACGAAAGGAACCCAAAAACTCTCTAACCCTACCCTAGAGCTCATGGAAGAAAGGCGCAAGATGGTTTTACAATCCTCAGGTGATGCTTCTAAGTATCGAAGGATCAATAGACAGATCTCAAAGTCACTGACTCGCGATATACGGCAATTCAATACGAAGTGTATTGAAAAGGCCATTGAGCAGAACAAAGGCTCTAAAGTATTCGCCCGAGATTTGTCTATTGGCCAGAGCCAACTGATGAAGCTGAAGACCGAGGATGGGAAGATCATATCGTCCAAATCCGAGCTCATGGGAGAGGTTGAGAAGTTCTACGGACAGCTATACACGACGACACAGCAACCTGTCGTAAACCTGACCAGCGATCCTAGAGCCAGGTTAACCCGACATTACACCGAAGATATCCCGGACGTTAGCCTGTACGAGATTAGAATGGCTCTCAAACAGTTAAAGAATAACAAGGCACCGGGTGATGACGGCATTACAGCTGAGCTCCTGAAAGCGGCAGGTTCGCCTATGCTAAGGACTCTACAAAAGCTATTTAATTCCGTCATTCTCGAAGGCAAAACGCCGAAGGCATGGCACAGAGGCGTGGTGATACTCTTCTTTAAGAAGGGTGACAAGACCCTTTTGAAGAACTACAGGCCCATCACGCTTCTGAGTCACGTTTATAAACTGTTCTCGAGAGTCATATCGAACCGTCTCGCACGCAGGTTTGACGACTTCCAACCGCCCGAACAAGCCGGTTTCCGAAAAGGCTTTAGCACCATAGACCACATACATACGCTACGGCAGGTTATACAGAAGACCGAAGAGTATAACCAGCCCCTATGTTTGGCGTTTGTGGACTATGAGAAAGCCTTCGATTCGATCGAGACCTGGGCTATGCTTCAGTCGCTCCAGCGGTGCCAAATTGACTATCGGTATATTGAGGTGCTAAGGTGCCTGTACGAAAACGCCACCATGTCAGTTCGTCTTCAGGACCAGAATTCGAAACCGATCCAGCTGCAACGAGGTGTGAGACAGGGGGATGTCATATCCCCGAAACTGTTTACCGCCGCACTGGAAGACGTCTTCAAACTTCTGGACTGGAACGGACTCGGCATCAACATAAATGGTGAGTACATGACCAACCTCCGTTTTGCCGATGATATCGTGGTCATGGCTGAAACCCTGGACGACCTCGGCAGAATGCTAAATGACCTCAGTAGAGCCTCTGAAAAAGTGGGCCTTAAAATGAACATGGATAAGACAAAAATCATGTCAAATAACCATGTTGTACCCACTCCTCTTAAAGTAGGACTCTCTACGCTTGAGGTTGTTGACGAATACGTTTACCTAGGACAAACAGTCCAATTAGGTAGATCCAACTTCGAGAAAGAGGTCACTCGTCGAATCCAACTCGGCTGGGCAGCGTTCGGGAAACTACGTAATATCTTCTCGTCCAAACTACCGCAGTGTCTCAAGACGAAAGTCTTTGACCAGTGTGTGTTGCCAGCGATCACATGCGGAACAGAGACGTGGTCGCTTACTATGGGCCTCATAAGAAGGCTCAAAGTCACCCAAAGGGCAATGGAAAGAGCTATGCTCGGAGTTTCCCTGCGCGATAGAATCAGAAATGAGGAAATCCGCAGGAGAACCAAGGTAACCGACATAGCTCAACGAGTTGCTAAACTTAAGTGGCAGTGGGCAGGGCACATAGCTCGCAGAACCGATGGCCGTTGGGGCGGAAAGGTTCTCGAGTGGCGACCGCGTACCGGAAGACGCAGCGTTGGCAGGCCCCCCACAAGATGGACCGATGATCTGGTAAAGGTCGCCGGAAATCGTTGGATGCGGGCAGCGCAGGACAGATCTTTGTGGAAATCTTTGGGGGAGGCCTTTGTCCTGCAGTGGACGTCTTTCGGCTGATATGATGATGATGATGATTTAAAAACTATATAAGTATTATATCAGCTATCTGGCCGCCATCACACAAGCTTTGCTTAGTTTGGGGTCAGATGGTGTTGTGTGTGAATTATCCACTAATATTTATTATTATTATTATTATTTATTCCATGAACATTTCGATAACTGAGTTGAAAAAAAAGAAAGATTCTCTTTTATCAAGTTATCGAGCGTATCGAAAAAAAGTAAGAGATTCAATTCGTAACGGCGCTGGATCAGGCGAAATATCTGTCTGGTTTATCGGTACATCGGCGTCCATTCTCGTTGAGCGCGCGAACCAAACTGTGAAGACCTCGCGAAACTGTGTGGGTGTAGATGCTATCGTTACCGTGAACAGCGAACCGGCATGCACGGCATGAATATCACGGCGCGGATCGCGCGTGAATGAGGAGCCGGCATTATATTGTAGTATGTTGAGACGAGCAAGACATTTGCCTGGTGGTGTGCAAACACACTTGCCCATAATAGCAGAGTGCCACACAGTTGTGAACATGAGGAGTCCAAATGACTGTCTAGCACTGCACTCATTACCCAGAGATATTAGATGTGTTTTCTTTGCACTGTAATTTATCTCGAAACTTTCAAAATGTAACAGTAATATATGCATATTGCTACTGAGCTGTGCATGGGCTGTTGCGATGTCTTTCTAGCATAAGCCAGTTTCTTATTACATCACAATATATTTCCTTCACCATTTCAATGTGGATACACAGAAAGGATCTAGCCCACAAAAAGTGACATTCGAGATTAGACTTTAACATATTGGCGTTTACGGTTGATATCTCGAAATTCACCCACATTCTCATTCACATTCACATTCACATTCTCTCTGCCACACGATGGACCCGGCACCCGCACGGTGAATCCATGGAATGCTAAGAAGTACGTCTCTCTTTCGGGTTAGGTTCTTTCTATGTATCCACATCCAGTTTAAGCCAGTGGTGATGACAAACTCTTACAACTACAATTGGAAATATAGTCAGAGGTGCAGATGGGATTTATTCCTACAACCTGACATTCTAACTGCTAAGTCACCATGGTTTTGATTTATTAAGTTTAATGGTAATGGTATAGACCTATAGACAGTTTCCAAGGTGTCCCTGAAGACTTTGTGTGGAAGATACTTGTTCATTCTTCTGGATGGTGAATTATGGCATTGTATTTTACATTTTGTGAGAAGACCTTGAGCCTCATAAGTTAAACTAAACTGTTTTTGCTGTTTATGCAGAGTGAAGTAATCCCATATTACTTATTGAAAGGGTACTTTGAATGAAGCTACCCTTAAGCTATCTTAAGATATAACTGACCTGCTAACATAATTTAACCTGTTAACTAACTAATCCATGTTTTTCATGCTGTCATTAATATTACAGTATGGTGAGTAATCTATTTTTAGTTTTAATAAAACTATAAATTTAGTATGAAAACTAACGTGGTTATTACACATTTTAAAACAAATACACGGGTAACACCGGCGCAGCCCTCCCGCACCCCCTCACCTGCACCCCCGCGACAACAACCGTTAAGCTTGCGTGCGCGCCGTGCGGCTGCCCGCAGTGCTAAACGAGCTGCGAACATGCGCGCGCACTCGCCTTGAAGAAGATCGCCGGACGCGATCGAAACTCGAGTCGTACTGTTCTGACTGTATCATACGTGAGTTACCCGTGTATTTGTTTTAAAACTATAAGTTTAATTTATATCCTATGTAATTTATGAGTTACTACACTTAAAAATGAGATAAAGCTGTTTACATTATTTAGTAAGACATTTTATATGACTAATCCTTTTTTGATATACCTACTAACTGGTGTTTGCCAACATATTCTACCACATAGAATTTAGGAAATGTCTATATTTCAGAATTAAAGTAATCTATGTTATTCCAGACTATAATCTATTTGAGTAAAAAATGTCAGCTCAATCAATTCCTTTAGTTCTTGCGATGTGAGCAAACAAACATTTAAACTTAAAAAACCAGAATGTTATTCAGAAAGCAGCCAACTTAAATTGGGCCCGACACGTTTCTCAAATGCCGGATCCATTCTATACAAAAGTACTGGATTTCACAGTACACCGGACCCCCGGGAGGCCCCGAAAAAGTTGGCGCGATGACTGCGACGTTCACTAAAAAGATTGGATGACAACAGCTCCTAATAGAATTAATTGTAGGGAGACCTTCGATCTTCAGTGGACAGCAATGGCTTATGATAATAATACTACAAGCTTTTCTTACTTTAGGTCCGTTAGGTAGTTTTATATGAAGACTGACGTGGTTGTTACAGGTACTTAATTAGTGTGATATGGTCGGTACATGCCGACTTAAGTTTCGGACGCGTCCGGTGGCCATTTTCAAGGAGAGTGCACGCTCGTGAACTCTCCTTTAACCTTTTGACCGCCAGGACTAAATTGCATTTCCGTGCCCTGTACGCCAAGCGTACGAAATAGCTCAAAATTAAAAAATAAAATAAATGTGCTGACACCATTTTTTTGATATCTATAATTTAATACATTGAGTGTGTAATTTGAATTTAAGGTTTGACATCTTGTATTTTTAATTTAAATTATTGAGTGTGTAATGTGAATATTAATTATTATGTTTTCCATGTACAATTACTATTAATTTGCTGACATGTACGGATACCATGTAATAAATGAGTATGAGTATCTAAAGGCCGATTTACATCAGACGAGCGAATGCTCATTCTATCCCCATTGTATCAAATTCATTTGGTGTAAACAAACGTAGAGCATTCTTTCGTTGTTTTGTTGGCGTCCGCAAAGATTCTATGGAATACATAATATGGAAAACGCTAAGAACGATCTTTCGTTTACACTAAAAGATCGAGAAACAATCCTCTTGTTCCAGCCCTAGGTCTATGTTCGTTCAGTTTAAATCGACCTTAACACACAATACTTTGGTATAGTCCGTTTTTATGTCAACTATAGACGTCGTTGGCGCACAGGGCTCACTAGCGCTTGTCAAATATAGGTGACTCTGGCGGTTAAAAGGTTAAAAAGGCCGCAGGATGCGGCTGAAACTTAAGTCTGACTAGACTGACGCATACGTGAATTACCCGTGACTTTTAAAATATAGGCAGTTTTATGTGAGAAATACCCACTAACATTTGTTTGCTGCCCGTAGTTTTACGCAGTGGTGGTTTTGTTAAACAACGAAAATGAATTCTAGCAATATCGTTGTTGAAAATTGGGATATGCTGAAACATTAAAATAAAGTTAGGCAGGTCCAGGAGGCCTCTACCCAGAAAGAGTTTTTCAGCGGTCATGTATAGTCTTGACAGGCATAGGTACAATATGTATGTTAGTAGATTTAAAACATAACGGTTTCGTAAACCATGCACTGAGAACCAGGGGGTCTACAGCCTAACGAAAAACGCTTTGACGCTTTGATGCTTTGGCATTGCCGTCTCTTTCATTTCAAGCGAGAAGAAAAGAGACAGCAACGTCAAAGCGTCAAAGCGTTTTTCGTTAGGCGGTAGAGGCCCAGGTTCACTAGATTTTTTTTTGAACTGTATTATTTTTTTGAAAGGTTTGAAGCAGAAGGTAGTGAGTCAGGTGTACGGCAAGCTGGACGAGGTCGCGGTGAGGGAGCACAGCCGGCAGCGGCTCGGCGGCGCCGGTAGCGCGGTGCTAGCCGAGATGTACCCGGACTGCATGAACAGACAGTCGCCCGACACCACCGACCAGCCGCACCGGCATCGGGTACTCATGCTCGCTGATACTAATGTAAGTTTACACCAGGTTTGAAGCAGAAGGTAGTGAAGTACTCATGCTGATACTAATGTAAGATTTGCATAAAAGTAACCTCTCTCTCTTTTCTTTGCTTTAACTTCGCAAGAGAGTTAGCCTTCTTATTTTTATTTCTCCACTTCGCTCTATTTATGATCACATCGTTATGAGATCGCTCGCATTCTTCCATGTTTTTTTGCACTTTATTTCTCCACCTGGTTTTGGTCCGGCCTCTGAATCTGCGACCAGGGGTGGACAATTGCAGTGCCAAGTTTCCTACGCAGTCGGGTGGCCTTCTCTCCTTATATTACTCGTAATAACCACGTTAGTTTCCATACTAATATTGTACTCCTTGAGGTATCCCTTAATAGAAAGACAAAAACGTTACTATCTAAAACCTGAATATTCAATTTTAAGTCAACATTACATAGACTATAGCTGATGCGAACCGACATGTCTCTATAAGCGAAGTCATTATATCCGACTTCTCTGTGTGGTTACGTCATATTAAGCGGTTAATCGGTCATTTAAGAGAATCCGCTTAGTATGATTCCACTTATATTTACCAATATATTGTGTAAATTTGAAAGTTTGGATGATTATTTAACGCAATTATTGCTCACATGACTGAATTCTTAGAGCCAACTTCCATACAAAACTCGCCCGAGTCGTTTTCGTATGGCCGCGCGCGGGCGACCTAAGTTTCGGCTCTTGTAGTCTAATTTAGGTTGGGTTAAAATTCTGAAAATGGGGCTACTTGTTTCCCGAAAATTTGCTTAGTTCTTTAAGATTAGTGTTACTTGCTTATAATCATCAGCGTCTACAAGGCACGATTTTAAGTAAAATGAACTTGACTGCACTGGACTCACTCACTGCACTCACCTGTTAGTGAGCGACGATGCTGTTTACGATGTAGCCTGATTAGGAGGGAGGAGGGATGGATTGATCTTTTAAAATCTATGGGATGATTTTATGTAGCTTTCGATTTAGCACAACCCTGATCGTGAGTAAATAAGTTAATCAGGGAGCCAGTGATCAAATACTCGTTAAAGAAGAATAAAATAAGTTAAGGTATTCCTTTTACCGCAAACCCTAATTTTCTTTTTATTGTTTCAGCATGTCCCAACATTCTACAAACTGCATCTCATCAAGGAAGACGTCAAAAAAACTGGAACGACAGACAGTAATCAGGTATGTTCTGCTACGTCTGGTACTTTAGGACGAAATCGTAATGTTTCTTGGGTAAATTAAAAATGGAAAAGCCGCAAGCGAAATTACTAGAGAGCTTTTAAAGGCTAGTAAAGCTCTACTTATAAAAGATATTCAATAAATTCTTCACTGGAAGATCTCCAGAGAAGTGGCACAAAATCATGGTCACAAGTTTCAAAAAACGGCGGGAAAACTCTTGTGAAGAATTTTCGACCGATATCTCTTCATAGCCTATGCTATGACTATGAATTCTATTAATTGTTTTCGACGCTACTGCCTACTCTGTCCTACCATTGTTCCCTCTTACATTCTTACTCTTATGGGCTTAACTGTCTAGTTGTGAGACGGGCCCTGAGCCATGAGTCCCATAAGTGACCATTGCTTGAACATTTTATATCATGTGATGTCATCACATGATATAAATGTGTAAACACTTATTTCAGATCTTGAAGAGTCAAATAGAAGACATATTGTCGACGTCTGTGGAGCCGGGCTCGATGCTCGTGACAGGCCACAGTCTGCCCGCCATTGACGGAGTGTACACGATACAACAACTCATGAACTGTGACAATGATATGCAATACTTCTGTAAGTCAATGTTTTTTTTATTGTCTTTTAAAAGTTCTAATTTGCGATGAAATATTCAAATGTCTCAGAATGTCTTGAAATGTTTTGAATCCGCGTATTGTCTTTGATACATAATGCTATGCATTACCTACTCTGTATGCATTACCTACTGTGTATGCATTACCTACTGTGCGCATTACCTACTGTATAATCATGATGTTCAACAATAAACACAAGAAGCTAACAAAGTTACGGCTGGTCTAGTCGGGAAAATGGCGAATTGCCGGAGACCCCGGGTTTAAAACCACGCTCACTACCGTCTTTTCGAAGTTATATGCGTAATGCTGCTAACTTAAAACGGGTGAAGGAAAAGACCGTGAGGAAACCGACATGTACCTAGAATTTTTCGAAGTCTTGTGTCATCCACCAACCCGCACTGGGCCAGCGAATGGACTGGTGGATTATGGCCTTGCCTCTCTCCTTGCGAGAGAAGGCTCCGGAGTCCCGGCAGTGGGAACATTTAGTGAACCGTTTTATGTAACAATATTGAAAAAGCTCTCATTTTTTAATCCTACTAGGATTATAAATGTCAATGTATGTTTGTTGCTCAATCACGTCGTAACGAATCAGACTGAAATTTGGATTACAGGTAGATCATATTCTGGAGTACACATAGCTATATTGTATCCAGGCAAAATAAACGGGAACGGGTACGTGGGTAACACCGCGGGGCGGGTCCTAGTAGTTTAATAAAATCCTTTAATAAAATATTATAAAGCTGAAGAGTTTGTTTGGTTGTTAGAACGCAAGGATATCGGGAACCACTGGTCCGAATTCAAAGATTTTTTCTCTGTTGGATAGTCCATTTATCCAGGAAGGCTATAGGCTATTTAACATTACGCTACTATCAACAGGAGCGGAGCATGGATGAAAAATGTAACAAAAACGGGAAAAGATTCTTTTTTGCTTTTTGAGAGCTTTCGTTGCGTGACAGCATGTGAATAACTTTTAAGGTTGCGTCATTAGAACCTAAGGTGACCGAATTTGTTCAAAATTTGAGTTGGTACGACCAATTTTCGATAGATGGCGTAGCAACGCGCGCACGGATTGGCTAGTCCTTTAATAAAACGTATTTTTCCAGTGAGTACGCGTATCTGGCGACAAGCGACGTCGCTGTGCGCGGCGTCACGTGACCTGTGCGTCGGAGTGGCGTTGCCGGCGCTGTGCGCGCCCGCCGTGCAACGCTACCTGCAGACCGCTCTCTACCGGATACGGTTCGACGACGGATTCTATCGGCACACGCTGCAGAAGCTAGCCGAGGAGTTTACCGAACGAGAGACGGTTGCGGATGAAATATAGCTAATGTAATGTAGTATGTACTGACAGTACTGAGACGTTGCAATAGTAATGCATTGTTACAACATAGCATCATTGTGTACCACGCTACTTGCAGACAGGTCTGTACCGGATACGGTTCGACAACGGATTCTATCTGCACACGTTACAAAAACTAGCGTACGAGTTTAACGAACGGGAGACGCCGGCGGATGAAATATTGCTAATGTAGTGTGGCAATTCAATATTATAACATAGCTTGATCATTGTATCAGACTGGTCTGTTCGGATACGGTTTGACAACGGATTCTATCGACGTTTCAGAAGCTTAGCGGGAGACGCCTGCGGATAAAATTTAACAAGTTTAATGTGCTGACTATAGTCACAGTATAAAGAAATACTACCTAATACCACAGATCAGAAAATAGTTACTTCGTAACAGATGCATCACTTCCATACAAAAGTGCAAATACCTACACGATAATAACCTAAACTGTCGTATATTACTTACCTACTGTTACTTGTAAGCAAAAATACACCTTAACACACCCACGCAGAGTTGTAAATGCCGTGCACACCGTGTGACTTGTCGTCTGCTTACGTCATTGACCAAACGTGCTAGGGTTGTACGAAATGGTGGTAGGTGGTAGTAGTGGTAGGACTCTTGGCAGAGTCCGCCTGGGGAAGGACCACACCTTTGCCAGTTATTCTACCGCGAAGCAGTAATGTGCAAACGTTACTGTGTTTTTTTAAATAAAGAGTTACGAGTTACGAGACGAGCAGGACATGTGCCTGATGGTAAGAAACATGCCTGTCACATATCAGCACAGTGACACGCAGCTATTGGAACATGAAGAGTGCAAATCATTACCTGGCACTACACTGCGCTCGTCACCCAGAGATCTAAGATGTTAGATCTCTAAGCCCTGTAATTTCACTGGAAACATTGCCCTTCAAACCGGAACACAGTAATGTTTGCACATTACTGCTTGGCGGTAGAAGAACTGACAAAGGTGTGGTACTTCCTCAGGCGGACTCTGCTATTAGTCCTACCACTACAGTACTCCATTAGAGAAGCCCATTCATTTGATACCCATATAGAGGTAGGTTGTGAAGAAATATTTTGTCCGCGATTTTGTGGAGGGGGGCATTTTGAATTGATATTAACCAAACATAGCTAAGAACCACCGCACAAAAATAAACCTTTTTAAAAAAATCGACGTCAAACTTAGAACACCCTTTTTTAGTCGGGGGTTAAAAAATGGTTCACAATTAGCTGAGCTGTCGCGAAACATACTTACATCCAATAAAAATTAAGCCCAGAACCGCCTCCTTCTTTGAATTCGGTTAAAAATTCTATAGCTTTTTTTACGTAGGTACGTTTTATAGTCAATTGATACTGAAGTTTATTTTGGTTATACAATGTAGGTAGTTGTAAGTTGTTTTCATACCGTCGAATAAATGAACAAATTAGTATCATTCATTATGTACATGAATATTAAAAAAAGTATCTCGTCAAAATTTAATGTGACATAATAAAGATGGGGTAAAAGGTATTTCAGACAAAATAATGTGTATAAATGTGTGTGTGTATAATGTGCATAACCTCTACTGTATCTATTCAAAATAAATATTATACATATTACACACTACTGTTCCTATATTCTGTTCGATTGAAATTTGAAACCTACCAAAATTTAGCTCAAAAATAAATACCTATTAACAATAAAAACACTTCCCTTGCTTCCTGTTTCGGCAATTTAAAATAAGATAAATTACTTTTACATTTTAGTTTCTTGCTATTGCAGATTGCAGCCATTCACAATACAATAACGCCGCGACATTATTTATGCGCGCACTCAGCGTTCGTTCGCCCGTCAACTCGGGCAAACGGCCGGCGGCCTTGTGATTTTAGTACACCCGGGAGGACCCGAACGAGTAGGTACTTAGCTCGCGCCGTTTAGCCAGTGACGAGGGTGTGCTAATACTAAATATTCATCGCCTTTGATCTTGGGAGAAACGCCGACAATGTCTAGACACGGGTAGGATTGTTGCAATTTTAAAACCGAGGCACCAAAATAAAATTAAAACATACGGAAGACGTCAGCCTCCAATACTAACATTGTAATGTAGGCAATGTAGGAGCGCGCTCCCCGCGTCTCACCCCGCACGCCCCGCACGATTGCTCCGTCTAGACGGCTTCGTCGAACGACTGTATGATTAAATAGACTGTGCTATAGTGTTGAGTAATATGTGTTGCGATGTTGCGATTTAGCAAAGCAATGTTATAACTTTGACGGTTGTTGTCGGACGTGGTTCTGTTGGACTTGTAGCAACGGTTCAACATTGTTGCTTCGTACCCGATGCATGGATCGGTTATAATATTGTGTAAGTAATATGCGATAAGTAAAATATATTTTTCTTCCGACTTCTTGTTCTTGTAAATTCAGAAAACCTTAGGATGCTACAATGCTATTTATTAAGAGACATGGTGATAATAAATACGTCATTTCATTTTATTAACGTCAAGAGTAAGTCTAAGAAATGCAAGAAAATTAGGTTACAACTTGATGTCTGAATTACTAATGATATTAAACTGTTGTACAGCTAGGCAAAACATTCTAATGGAACTAACAGCATTTTTAATCAATTTTCAACTTTTTATACTAAGTTAAAAAAAAAAAGATTGGTTCTCAATTTCACTGTATAATATAAAATTTTGTATTAGGTACTTCGAAACTTTATTGTATGAGAACCGATTTTGATGATTCTTTATTCTGCATGATCGAATGTGGTATTATTTCAATTTTGTCAAAATTGATCCAATTTTCACTTTATTCCTACCAGGTTTTGACTTATTCATAAGAACATTGTTATTGTTATTTTTGTAACACATTGTCGTCTGTTCCAATTTCCAAAAATGATGTTTTATTTTAAAATCCAAGTTGTTTGTTTTGTTTTTCGTAGAAATATATTTTTAAATAGTGATACATTGATAGTGCTATAAAATTATTGAAAGATTAATAATTATGTATACCATTCCTTTTTTGCCGAGCTGTACTTGATAGAATACTGTGAAGAGAAACGAAAGTGCCTTATTCAGAATTTCGTCTTCCCTGAGCCCCATTTTTTTTAAGTTTCAACATGATATTAGATTTCTATATTAATCGTATTCAATTGTTAAATTAAGCACATTTCAAGTTATAGGTGCCGGCAAACAAGTTGACCCAATGAAGTTAGCTGCAGCGCAGGGCTGCGCAGGAACGTTTTTAAGGTCTTTTCGGTGGAAGTGTACATGCGCTAACTTTCCCCTTCCACGTCAATTTTGGGTCAACTTGTTTGCCGGCCACTATACAACGCGTATGTTAACTTTTATTCATGTTTTAGTTTGTTTGTTTTTAGATGTAAGTAGATAAGTGTGTGATTTTGTTAATTGTTCATCAGTATTAGTTTTGATCGTACTTAATAGATTTATAATGTTACTAGCAGCGCTCCGCGGTTTCACCCGCGTAGTTCTCAATTCCGTTATTTTCCCGGGACAAAAATTAGCCTACGTGTTATTCTAGATCTAGACTATTATCTATATATTTACAAAATTTAATTCTGATCCAGAGTAATATTTTCGTGAAAGAGTAGGGGGAGGTGGGGTGCATTGATACAAGGGGCACATTGATACACTAGCCTTATCTAATAATGGAGTGAATGGATTCGAGTGGTTCCATCTGTAAAACGTTCGCTAAAGCATCCAAACGCATCTATTGTAACCGCTCCGACCGTCTCTCAACGGTCAGCCTTAGGCATGTCGAGATGTGTTTTGAGCGTCTCTAAGTAAATTCTGACGCACTATGTGAAAATGTTTCGACACTCTTCCATAACATCTAACGAGGATCTTACTTTACCAAAGGTAAGTTAAACTATCAATTATTATGATTTCTGTTAATTTTACTTCAAATCAAAGTTAATTTAACTGTGATAATTTTAATTTTCAAAAATGTCGTTTGGGGCACTTTGATGCAACCAAGTGCGGGGCACATTGATGTGTATCATTGTGCCCCACCTCCATGTTATGGTGCCCATGCCCATGGCACCAAGGACGTTACTAAATACAATTTGACTGAGTATGAGGTGTTATACTTGAAAAAAAGTGCCAGGACTTACATTTTCGTTTTTCTAGACGTCGAAGACAAAGCAAGTGTTGATTTTAGAGATGTTTTTTTACACCTCCTTATACCAAATTTTACGAAAGGCACTAGTCGAACCTCATCTATGTACACTTTATATACCTTTTCTATTAATTTGAGTGCATATAATGTGCAATAAAATATAATCAAATTTTATGTTTTTTTTTTTCAAATAATGTTAAATTTATTGACTGTATAAGACTGACTGTTATTAATGGTTATTTGTTGTAAGAATTGCTTAAATAACTTATATTATAAGGCTGATGATGATCTCATCACGATATACAAGTTTAATCAATCTAAAAGTGATTTAATTTGACCATTTTAATAGATTTTTCACCCTGTATGAAAGTGCCCTACGAGGTGTATCAAAGTACCCCACTAGTGGGGCAGATTGATACTAAAGCCATTTTTTACAAAAATTCAATTATTTATTTACTTTGATAACTTAAAAAAAATTAAACTATGACATTATAAAACTAAATTACTAGGCTAAAAGTATAATAGAAAATTAATGGAAAATATTAAGTTTTTATACACTTTTTTTAACTTTCAATTTTTGTGTATCAATCTGCCCCACTTCCCCCTAACTAATATCTATACATACACAAACTTTAGTATTTATGCGTACCCAAAGATACCGGACTTCAACAGATCGTTGATATGTAACAGGAAGAGCGTCGCAGAGAGTACCGACCCTTGAAGGACTCCGGCATTGATAGCCATTTGATCCGACGAGCAGCCGTTAATGACGACTCGTATGGATCAATCCCTCAAGAAGTCCGATATCCACGCAATAAACCCAGGAGACACCATAAACCATAACTACAAAGCTTGCTTATAAGGCCATCATGCCAAACCCTGTCCAAAGCCTTCGAGATATCCAGGGAGACTGCAAGTGCTTCCCCGTGTTTCTCAATAGCTTCACTCTAGATGCGAGTGACGTACGCTATAATATCCCCGGTGGACCGGTTTCGGCGAAACTCATATTGTTGGTTACTGAGGAGGTCGTTCGATTCTAGGTACGTCAGGAGTCTGTGGTTTAAGACACGTTCCATAGTCTTGCGGAGTATGGACGTGACCGAGATGGGCCTGTAGTTGGCAGGGTCAGTACGATTACCCTTTTTGGGCACTGGTTGCATATGGGCAAGCTTCCCAGACTTCTAGCTAGCTAGCTGGGTACTAGCCCAGTTTGGAGAGAGAGTCTTAATAGGCGCGTCAGTATCGGTGACAACTCAGGCGCACAAGCCTTCAATACTAGAGCAGGAATACCATCTGGGCCACTGGCTTTATTCACGTCCAGATTGCGTAGCACTTTGCGAACCTCCATTTGGCGAATGTGTATCTCTAACATAAAAGTCGAACAGCCAGGTGGAGTAGGAGGTGTCGCGCTACCAGCATCTAGACGCGAAGATTCCGCAAACTGAGTTGCAAACAAGTTTGCTTTCTCCTCTGCAGTGTGAGCCAGTGTCCCATCAGGTTTCAGCATTGGTGGTAGTGAGGGGCGGCAGAAGTTCGATTCGACCGATTTAGCTAGGGACCAAAACGTTTTGCTGTCCGCGGTGTACGAAGCATGTTTGTTCCCTATTCGACTAATGTGGTCAAAACGAGCCCTCTGAAGAACCTTTTTGCATGCCTTAGCAGCCTTGTTGAACGAATTCTTCTTCTGGTGTATGTCCCTTGTCCCCCTTACGCTGTAACTGCGTATTAGGCTATCTCCTGAGGGCATTCAAATCATATAAATTATTTTATGATTTTTACGTTTCCAGACGATAAAAAAATATTAATTAAAATTATCGTAGATGGCGCTTATCACAAATTATTGATTTGTTTTGTTTAAATCTTAGGTTCTGTGGTGCGGTCCGAAGGAGGGGGGACGACGACGACACAGGGGACATTTATTCTTAACTAGCGGCCCGCTCCGGCTTCGCTCGAATAATAACCTAGATATCAACTGCAGCGCCATCTGCCGGGCTGATTTGTGAATCTAAACCTTCCAGGACCCTACCCAAACGTATACAAAAAAAAAAATCATTCAAATCGGTCCAGCCGTTTAGGAGTTCAATGACAACGAAAAGTGGCATTGATTTATATAAATATAGATTTCAGTCATCATCACTCTTATACATACATACATACTTACCGAAGTCATGGGACAGGCTGTGGTTCGCATGTATTCGGATGTATTGATGTTTGCTACTCTTTCACATAAAACTGCCGAATGGATCCGAATAGAATATGGTACATAGTCGTTTGCGTGTTTAAAATTTTATGGTGACAAATATTTTTATATGTCTGCAGAAATTAATTTAAGTTTCTTGTTAACTGACAAAACGTAATAAAGTTGAAGAACTCAAACCCCTCTGATGTCGAGTCTTATGTCTTCCTTTTTTGGAAAGCACAAGAAATTGGCTAGTTTTTTGTGATACAGGTTTTGTATAAAATAAAAAGCGCTCAAACAGTTACAAGTTAGTTTTATTCGATAGATGCTGTCATTCCTCCGTTTCGCTCGAATAGGTAATGAATACCAATTCAAATCAAATTCTAGATTAAGTTTGTTGTGTGCTATAGAAGTTACTTACCCACCTTTAAACATAACCCGTAGCCAACATTGACGCAACATTCATATTAACACTCATTAGAAGTATGCAGGTGTACACACACAACACACCACACACAATTAACTTGACAACTTTTCACAATCACACCCACTCATGTACACACAAACATATACTACCTACTATCACACACAAACATGCACTAAGTGTTTATACTGTACCTGTAGTTTCAAATTTTTTTGTAGTACTTGAGTCTGGTTCATAGAAAACATTACAAATATTAGTATAAACACCCAACTAGAATAAATGCATTAGAAAAGCACTAGTTATTGTAACGCACCCTGCGTTGTCCTACAGCGATGATTACTGTCTGAATGCAGAAGAATGTCAATGGAATTAAATCGATTAAACATAACTTCAGATATAATGATACATTTATTGCGTAGCTATTATTTATTTAACCTTTTTTCATAGTAAAGAGTGACGAGACGAGCAGGTCTGATGGTAAGCAACACGCGGTACCCATAATAGCACAATGTCACGCAGCTACGAAGACGAAGAGCCCAAATTATTACCTAGCACTGGACTGCCTTCATCACCCGATGTGATATCTATATGAAATATTCATCTACATACCCTGTATTTCTCTTGAAACATTGCCCTTCAAACCGGAACATAGTGATGAATATCGGAACCTTTATGTAGTTGTGTTATCAACTGAGTAAAAATAAACCAATTAAATAACTGTAAGAATTTATATTGACAACTGTTCGATCTTTCTCATATAAAATTTCAAAAAGGAATGCTCTTCAACGGCTTAGCTCCATCAACTTATAGCGGCAATCCCTCTAAAACTCTTTTGAGATGGCGGGTAGAAGTGATTGGTATCCCACCGGCGCCCTCTATACTAAATTTTATCAGTCATACCCATTCCTTTAAATAATCAGATACTTGTTCTTTTATATGACACATATTTAGACTCAAATCCCAGTATTAAAAATAATACCATAGTGAAATTTACTACAAACAAATACAGGTGACAACAGTTGTGTTCCAATTACTCTGAAAACTGAAAGGCAGGTAAAAAAAATACTACATTGCTACGTAACTGGACGTCTACTCTCTTTCTACGAAAAACGTAATTTCGAAATAAACTCGCGACTTTCCTACTCCGCTTCGTCCAATCGAACAAGCCTACTCTAATTAGAGTAGGCTTAGAACATTTAAACGGATGAAACGACGGAACGAAGTAGAACCGGAGTAGGAAAGTCGCGAGTTTATTTCGAAGTTATGTTTTTCGTAGAAAGAGAGTAGACGTCCAATTTCAACATGAAGAGTCCAACAGTCCAAGTTATTGCATTGTCCTCTGAGATATAAAATGGATTTTCTTTTTGCTCAGCAACTTATCTGGAAATTTTGCCCTACATATTGTACCTATCTAATGTTTGTGCGTTACAACGGGAAAATTACTAACTGGTAAAGGCTGTTTAACCACATTTAACTTACTGTGAATTCATTTTATGCACTTTTAAATTTAATTGGTAGGCCATATTTCAATGGGATGTAAATATTAAATGTAAAGTATTAATCCTTGTTAAAGAAAACTTAACCGATTCATAGATTATGGTACGTGGTTGGAAGTTGGAACGTTGAAAGGCGTTTTGATCTTTTGATATAGCGCGCGCGCCGGATACATGATCAAATCAACGTCATAAGTGTCGAAACTATCTACGGTTCATTTTTAGGGTTCCGTAAAACGTAAAAACGGAACCCTTATAGATTCGTCATGTCTGTCTGTCTGTCTGTCTATCTGTCTGTCTGTCTGTCTGTCTGTCCGTCCGTATGTCACAGCCACTTTTTGCCGAAACTATGAGAACTACACTGTTGAAACTTGGTAAGTAGATGTATTCTGTGAACCGCATTAAGATTTGAACAAACAAATTTAAAAAAAAGATAAATTAGGGTTGCCCCCCATACTGAGAACTGAAACTCAAAAAATTTTTTTTCATCATACCTACACGTGTGGGTTGTCTATCGATAGGTCTTCAAAAATGATGTTGAGGTTTCTGAAATCATTTTCGTCTACTCTGAATAATTTGCGCGAGAGACACTTCCAAAGTGGTAAAATGTGTGTCCCCCCCCCCCTCTAAGAGAATGAAAAATCTAAAAAAAATATATGATGTACATTACGATGTAAACTACCAACGAAAATTAGTTTGAACTCGATCTGATGAGTAGTTTTTTTTAGTACGTCATAAATACACTATTATTGAAACTTCGATCAAAGTTACAACGAACTACAAGAACTATGTGTACTATGTATATTATGTTACATGCTGCAACGGAACCCTTCATGGGCGAGTCCAACTCGCACTTGGCCACTTTATTTATTTTTGGGAAATTTAGCCGTAAGTTGAGTACATATCTATTTTTCTTAACACATTTTAAATGAGAATCGAGTAGGTACCGAGTATTATGTTTAGATATCGAAGTTAACTCACTAATGAGGGTCTTTAAAGTACCTATTTAAAATGCTTTAGGCAGACATAGGCCTTAGCAAATATTCCACGGCCAAAGGATGTCAAACCAGTATCAAATTGGGTCGTCAAGAATACAGACCCGTATTCTTAAAAAACAAAACGCCTTATAGTCCAGTAACTTTGTCGCCTGAAAGTATGGAGTAGGATGCGTTAAATCCGGTAGATCTGATTTTTTGCAGACTTGTTTATGATGTTGGCCTAATGATTATCCCAAGTTTGTGACCTCGAGCGACGAACGCAACTTTGTCAAAAATCGAAAAAACCGTTTATTTATCAAATTTTGGCGATGATAACCCTAAACGACTAGTTTTTGAAAAAACTTTCTTATGGCGTTTATACAGTAAACTAAATTTGCTACAATATGATACTAGAATTGTTTCTGTACACCCAATAGTTTCTGAGAATAAGTCTTTCAAAGTTTATAATTTTTTTCGAACTTCGCAATTTTTTGCAATAATTTAACTCCTACTTGGTCAAGTACTAGTCAAGCCCTTTCATTTGATACCCATATTAAGGCATTAGTGAAAAAAAAATGTGTAATTCGCCATTTTGTGATTTGAAATTTGTTATACTGTATAGTACTCTACTAGTCAAGCCCTTTCATTTGATACCCATATTGAGGTAGATTGTGAAGAAATATTTGGTCCGCCATTTGGTGGAGGCGGCCATCTTGAATCGATATTAACCAAAAATAGCTCAAAACATCAACACAAAAATTAATATTGATTAGGTAAACGGGTAACTCTCGTGTAATGAGGTCGGTCAATCCGTTTACCTAATCAATATGTCTAACAACCACGTTAATTTTAATACCAAAATTAATCTTCAAATAAAAAAACAGCATCGGAATCGGCCCATCCGTTTGAGCTCTACGGTGCCATAGACAGATACACACACAGACAGATACACAGAGAGACAGACCTGTATGTGTGTCTATCTGATAGACAGACAGACTTCGACGTCAAACTTATAACACCTCTTTTTTTGGTCGGGGGTTAAAAACCGCAGTAACTGTGTCATAAAGTGGTCAAGTAGGAGTTAAATTATTGCAAAAAATTGCGAAGTACGAAAAAAATTATAAACTTTGAAAGACTTATTCTCAGAAACTATTGAGTGTACAGAAACAACTCTAGTATCTTATTGTAGCAAATTTAGTTTACTTTATAAACGCCATAAGAAAGTTTTTTCAAAAACTAGTTGTTTAGGGTTATAATCGCCAAAATTTGAAAAATAAACGGTTTTTTCGATTTTTGACAAAGTTGCGTTCGTCGCTCGAGGTCACAAACTTGGGATAATCATTAGGCCACCATCATAAACAAGCCTGCAAAAAATCAGATCTACCGGATTTAACGCATACTGTAATGTTTAAAGTTACTGGATTATCATGGCTGTAAAAAATACACTTTGAGGATAATATTTTATGAATAAGGTCCTTATTTCTTACACATGAAATTATTACGGAAATAATGCAATGTAAATTAAAGTAGAAATCTACACTTCTACCTACCTAATATAAAAACTATAAGAGGTCCTCGTTGTCGTAATTGGTGTCAAGTTTGTTTTTACAGAATTCACGCTGTGATCAGACCTTTAGAAAGGCGCCCAACGCACCGGTCCCGTTGCTTCAAACTCCGAACCACCTTCTTTAGCTATTTGCATTCGAATTTTGTCGATGGTCGACTTGATACTCGATGTCCTTGGTAGGGCCGCCAGCCGCCACCGCATACCCTGTACCGGATATCTAATTTATCTATTCCATTTGCGATACGTACTCGTACATTCCGAAACTTTGGGCATTGGAACAAAATTTCCATCTCACGGTTCTGTACGCTATTTGATTCATCATCAACAGCCCACTAAACGTTCCCACTGCTGGGACTCGGGGCCTTCTCTCGGAAGGAGAGAGTTAAGGCCATAATCCACCACGCTGGCCCAGTGCGGGTTGGTGGATGACACATGACTTCGAAAGATTCTAGGTAAGTACATGTCGGTTTCCTCACGATGTTTTCCTTCACCGTTTTAAGTTAGTGGCATTACGCACATGCCTTCGAAAAGACAGTGGTGCGTGTGGGGTTTGAACCCGGGGTCTCCGGATCGGCAGCCGCCGTTCTCCCGACTAGACCAGCATTTGATTATATTTTGCGATTTTTTCTTTATGTGGGTAAATTTGTATAAGTTAGATCTATACTGAGTAATTTCATTGCACGGATTGCACCAATGTGAAGTCGGGGTGGGTCGCTAGTATTCTATAAAACAAATAGCGGCCGGTCCGGCTTCGTTCGGATTTCGTCATATAAGGACTATTAATCGAAAAAAAAAACTACCCTATCTCTCAAGTTGGACCAGACTGCTCACGGGTAGTTTAGGAATCCATCGCGGACAAACAACGTGACAGGAGATTTATATATATAAAACAATGAACAGTAATCAGACGAGACAAAAAACATTATTATAATTGACGGCATAACAACACAGTGTCACGCAGTTATTGGAACACGTCCAAAACACAAGAGTCCAAATCATTACTAAGCACTGCACTGCGCTCGTCACTCAGAGATGCTCGTCGCATGTTAAGTACGCGATAGCTCAGCCAATTGTGAATTGATTTTGATGATTCCTTTCTTTGTTTGGTAGATGTTACTTTAGAAGTGGTTCCATCCAAATTACATCGAAATCAGTTGAATAGTCTTTGAAAAATCAAGAAATATAAATACCTATATACATTATTTTACATCCATGAAATATTTCCTTTTATTTCGAAACCTCACTGTCTCATTGAAACGGTGTGTTTCACAAAATGTATGATATCTAGTCTGATGTGTGAGATTAATTTTAAATTGAAATCTGTGTTTATTTTTGCGAAGAAAATTGTATTGTTTCTTAAACCATTTTTTTCTTGCCTCTTTAAAATATATCGTTTCATTATAAGTAGGTAATTGTTTATGTTGCAGCCCACTCCCAAGCTTAACTGTTCATGGAACGTAGGTATGCATTTTATCTCCCGGAAATCAAAAGATAAGACTAATCAAAAGCCGTTCTTTATCTCATTGATCTGGTTAAGGGAAAATGAAGTAAGGCATTAAAACCGTACTGTATACCGGTGCCCTGCCATAGCGCTACAAGAGAGTAGTTCGAGTTGTCCTAAAACTGCCCTAGATATCTGCGTGAACTACAGAAAAGGTACTCGTAACGGTCCAGGGTAGCGATTCTAAATCCATTCGGTTGCATCCGACACGGCATCTCGTCTCTCTCGGTCTTTGTCTTATCTGTATAGCACGACAGAGATAGGGAATGTCATTCCGATTTTGAATGACCATTCGGATCGCATTTAACGTTACCCAGATATCTTTTTTTGTACGAGGAGGAAACGCATTTACGCATACCCTTCCGCCGGGGGTTGGGTTATGTCGGACTCGAGACCATGGAATGGTGCCCCTACCACCTCCACGGGGTTCTATCTTTGCCGCTTATTGCGAAAACTCGGGACCGCTCTCGCATTGAACCGCGAACCCGCCGCGGTTTGCCCGTCTCCGGGTCCTCTTATGGGGCACAGCCCCGTCGCCGACGCACCTGAACCCTGAGTAAAAAATGTAGAAGAAAGTTTAAAGTAAAGGGGAAAAGTTTAGTAAATTAGAAATCTATTCGGGTCGGGGTAAGGTACATTCATCCGTGACCACCTCGGGAACCAACCAGTAATTGGGTACCAGGCGCCCCGCGTCTGTACATGCTTGGTCCCATGCGGCGGGTCAGGTTTGTGGTCCCGCTGCTTATCACTTTTCGACTGCAGATAGATAATAATCGTATCGCAATCTGACTGCTCTTCCCCTGCAGCCCCAATACGCTATTATTTCAAAATTCACCATTTGCAAAGAACACACACACCTGTTCTTTGCGTGTCAGAAACACTAATATGCCCACTGTTTAGTTGCTAATTCCCGCTACTATGACAAAACAACTTTCTTTAAAGTCTAAAGTATACGTTTACGTATCGTTGTTACCTCATTACTTAGCGAGCTTACTTACTGTATAATTAGACTGCGGCTGAGCCGTGGTACAGTTAGTCGAAAGCTGCGCGGGCGCATCTCGACAGGTTGCCCGGCCCGTTCCGCGGATCTGTGCCACGGGCCAATGTCGGTGTTTTTATACTAATAGATATTTAACACGACGCTGTTATTAAACGGTAGGCGCTGTTTAGTTAGTGAAACATTTGGGCAGTGAACGATGACTGTCAGTCATCGATTTCCAGACGATCTAGATACTTGATTATTACTTTTGCAGATGATATCCAATATCCATGAGATATGTTTGTTTTAGTTTTTAAATGATTTGAAGCTTTTTGTCAAGTCATGATACCAGATCAATTACGCAAATTAAAATTAATCTGTAGGAAAATACAATTCTTTTTAATGAAATATTAGTTTTCTCAAGGGTTATTAGGTTTTTAAATATTACCTAATTAAAATTATTTAAATAGTGTTAGTCGGAATTTTTGTTTTATAGTAGGTACCTTTCTTTTTTGTAGGACCTTGCTCATATTTCCAGTCAACAGGTCATTAGGTTAGTCTGGTATTCTTGTTTGTTTTGACTGGTTGGACGAGATCACAATATCCTGCGGTACTCGACCGGAGGCAAGCTTTCACCCACTTCCATATATCTTCTTAGCTTTTGCAATATCGACTCTCGTGTTAGATGTTTTCTAATCTTATATTACTTAGTTTTAGTTTGTAACCGATGAACTCTGAACCTAAAAACTTTCTTAATGTTTTTACCATTAGAAACCTAAGTTAGTGCAACAGAAATGCAAAAAATAAGTAAAACGGGAGTATTTAAAAAAATATTAAATGATGGGTTGAGATACTTTTGATTTTAATAGATAGGTACATGATTAATTAATCTTCACAAATAAAAATTACTTGATGATCATACCTAATCGATCATACTTTTTAGACCATCGCACGAAAAATCAAAACAGCTTTGAAAATTGACAAAAAAAACTGAATAGCCGAAACATTATAGAAAATTAGTATTGGGAATCAGTATCATAATTATTTTCAGTCTGTCAAAAAACTAGTCTGCCTGAACGCATAGTTCAAGTTTTTGCGGACTACGCTGAGCCTGGAACATTTCCCGTTGGTTCCAAAGTCCTACTAGTAATTATTGGAATGGAACGGTAACCGAACACTAGTAAGTAAATATTTATTGTAGCGCCTGCTTCGATTCCAGTTTAGCTAGTGCGGTTACGGGAGCCACTATACCGCTAACCGGGCGAATAAATAAAAGATGCAGCGGAGAGCGGGTACATAGCGGGCCCCTGGTCGGTCGCCGAGCCACAGTGTGCCACAAGACTCTTGCCGCGATGGTCAACTACAGGCAGATGGTGTGCGCGCTGGTCGCGGTCGCGGGGATCGCTTCTGCCGCGCCTGCCCACGACTGCAGAGACGACCGCGTCTACGATCAGCGACAGAACGGCACAGAAAACTACCGCCTCAACATCGACGGCGTTGTCATTGCCGTCGCACCGGCAGAATCACTCCTCAACGCAATCTCGGACATCGACCTCAGCGATCTTCTTGCTGAATTCGACTTAGAACAGGACCAGAAACCGAAGCCACCACCGAGTCAACTGACTGATATTTTGACCGGCGAAGACTTACCCGTCCACAAGCCTGATGAGAAACCCGTGCTCGTGAAACCGGAAGACAAACCTTCGGAAGCCAAGCCTGAAGACAAGCCTGAAGACAAGCCGCAAGAACAGAAGCCCGAGTCAGAAGCTCCGATGGCGCTTCCTGTAAAACAGCAAGAAAAAGGACACAAGAAATCGGCTCAGCTAAGGAAACAAGAAAATGCACAAAGGTAATAATTTACAACTTTGAAGAATCCTTGTTTTGAGTTTAATTTTAATTAATAAATAAATAAATATTGGTGGACAATTCACACACAACACCATCTGACCCCAAACTAAGCAAAGCTTGTATGATGGCGGCCAGATAGCTGATATAATACTTATATTGATACTAATTAGATGTTATTTGGTATTTTATGGCCACAAGTTTAATTCTACGCCAAAAAACGTTAAAAAATTACAATACAAAGTTTTAAAATTAAACTTTTCATTTTTAATGACAAAGGTATGTATTTTAATTCTTAAACTTTAAGTTCAAACCATAATACACGAATATTGGATGAATATGTATAATTGTTGATTCGTTTCATCCACTCCTTAAACTAAAACACTATCCATGCTTGTTGTACTTTAATCTGTCTTGTATTTTTGCATAAGGAGTCCACTAAATGTTCCCACTGATGGGGCTCGGGGCCCAATCTCAATGAGATCCAGGCCATAATCCACCATGCTGGTCCAGTGCGAGTTGGTGGTTGACGCATGACCTCGAATTCTAGAAACACGTACGTTTTCTTACGATGTTTTCCTTTACTGTTTTTATGTTAATAGCGGCATTACTTGTATTTTTGATATCCTTAAAAAAGCAAGTTGTGCGTCGGGGTTTTACTTGTCCAGGCCCTCGATAAGGCTATCATAAAATTTACATAAATCCGTTTTTTAAGTTGGAACGGTAGTTACAGATACGTATAAAATTCTGAGTAGACTCCGTTTTTCTTTCTGCACGTTAATGATGCCACCATCGTCTTATTTCGTCGACAACAAACGGAGCCTTTGTAAAAGTGACGAAGTTAACGTTACTGCCATAGGACGTCGAAAGGATTTTAGAATACTTATACATAATTATGTCTTCACATGCTGTGACATGATTTCATACGTAGGTTTGCACTCAACCGCCATCTCGCCTGATGTTAAGTGACGATTCGGTGTACGATGAAACGTGCTTAGGTACTCGTACCTAGAAGAAACCGATTCACTCTCCATTTGAAGACACCGTGATTGTAACCATCGGGGAAAAACCCACTCAGACGTTCTAAATCACAAAAGTAGAGTCAAACCTCTTCGCTAGAGTTTTTGGAAAGTCAACCATGACAGGATGTCGCCTTTTCGAGCTCCGAGCTGTCCGAAAAAAAAATACTGTGGGTATTAATTTATTTTCCTTCTTGTTTCAGGTTGAAACACCGACTGGCTAGCATCTTCCTCCCCTTCTTGCGTAAAAGGCGTCACCAGTGATGACAATGGACCACATCTCAATATAGTATTTAATGTTTAGCTTAAAGTAATTATAATTGTTACTTAAATAAAAGTGATAAATGCATTTATGCAGCGTACGAAGGGTGTAATTTAGTGTAAATTGTTATGTTGACAAAAAAAATAAATTCTTATTGAAAAATCTATGACTGTGGTTTTGTTTTCCATTATTAGTAGGTACCTATCTACTCTATGTTAAGTTACGTTTATTAAGCTATGCTAAGTTACCGCTGGTCTAGTCGGGAAAACCGGCGACTGCCGATCCGAAGAACCCGGGTTCAAAACCACGCGCACTACTGTCTTTTCGAAATCATTTGCGTAATGCCGCTAACTACGGCGCGGCTAACGGTGAACGAAAACATCGTGAAGAAACCGACATGTACCTAGAATCTTTCGTGTCATTCACCAACCCGCACTGGGCCAGCGTGGTGGATTACGGCCTTGATTTTCTCCTTGCGAGAGAAGGCCCCGAGTCCCAGCAATGGGAACATTTTGTGAGCTGTTTATGTTATATGTATCTACTCTATCGTACCAAAAATTACGTATAAAATAGCAGGGCTTAGAGATAAAACATCTTATACATATCTCTGGAGGACGAGCGCAGTGCAGTGCTAGGGAATTATTTGGGCTCTTCATGTTCCAATAGCTGCGTGTCACTGTGCTGTTATGTGGTAGGCATTTGCGTACCATCAGGCACATGACTTTTTCGTCTCGTCCTCGTATAAATTCTATATTATAAATAAAGTGGCCAAGTGCGAGTTGGACTCGCCCATGAAGGGTTCCGTTTCAGCAAGTAACATAATATACAAAGTACACATAGTTCTTGTAGGTCGTTGTAACTTTGATCGAAGTTTCAATAATAGTGTATATATGACGTACTAAAAAAAAACTACTCATCAGATCGAGTTCAAACCAATTTTCGTTGGTAGTTTACATGGTAATGTACATCATATATTTTTTTTTGATTTTTCATTCTCTTACTTTAGAAGTTAGAGGGGGACGGGACACACATTTTACCACTTTGGAAGTGTCTCTCGCGCAAATTGTGCAGTGTAGACGAAAATGATTTTAGAAACCTCAACATCATTTTTGAAGACCTATCGATAGACACCCGACACGTGTAGGTTTGATGAAAAAAAAGTTTTGAGTTTCAGTTCTCAGTATGGGGGGCAACCCTAATTTTTCTTTTTTTTTAATTTTTCTGTTGAAATCTTAATGCGGTTCACAGAATACATCTACTTACCAAGTTTCAACAGTGTAGTTCTCATAGTTTCGGCAAAAAGTGGCTGTGACATACGGACGGACAGACAGACAGACAGACATGACGAATCTATAAGGGTTCCGTTTTTACGTTTTACGGAACCCTAAAAACTACTCAGCAGATCGAGTTCAAACTAATTTTCGTTGGTAGTTTTCATGGTAATGTACATCATATATTTTTTTTAGCTGTTTCATTCTCTTACTTTAGAAGTTAGAGGGGGGGGGGGGGGACACATTTTACCACTTTGGAAGCGTCTCTCGCGCAAGTTATTCAGTGTAGACAAAAATTATATTAGAAACCTCAACATCATTTTTTAAGACCTATCGATAGACACCCCACATGTGTAGGTTTGATGAAAAAAAATTTTTGAGCTTCAGTTCTCAGTATGGGGGGCACCCCTAATTTTTGTTTTTTTTTAAAACTTTTGTAAAAATCTTAATGCGGTTCACAGAATACATCTACTTACCAAGTTTCAACAGTGTAGTTCTCATAGTTTCGGCAAAAAGTGGCTGTGACATACGGACGGACAGACAGACAGACATGACGAATCTATAAGGGTTCCGTTTTTACGTTTTACGGAACCCTAAAAAGGAAAAATAAATCGGCAAAATCGGTGATATAGCTTTCGAAATGTCAACAAAAAACTTAATTTGCTTACTGAATGACGTTTTCGTAGACTAAAAAATTCTCTGATTTTGTTTTCAAAAATATTATTATTTAAGCTTTTGTGAATATATTTTATTGTTTTGTCTGCTAATTTTATGTACAATAAAGACTTAATGTACTTTATTTAATTATTTATTTGCTCTCTGTGCTTAGAGAGTTTAGAGACTGGACAGAAAGCCAGTACAAACACATAAAATTTATAATTACAGCTTTATACCCTACGCAGCCCACTTAATGTTCCCGCTGCTAAACGGAGCTTTAACACATTGAGAGAGTAAAGGTCTTAAAGGTCATCGCCTCACTGGTAAAGTGCGGATTGGTAGTTGACACATGTTCTGTTCTGTTTTGGCGCGCTGCAGACAGATTTTCGTTTGAATTCTTCTACGTTACGCTCGGGAACGATACGCAATCTTCGAGTAAACTCGAGACCATGACCATTGGCCATCTAGAAATGCGTCACCATTTCCCATTGGTCATCTAGAAATTCTGAAGCATTTCTCATTTGGCTCATGGCCACGCCCTCCGGTTTCACCCGCTTAGTTTCCAAAGTAAGCTATCAAATTCTGAGTTATAAGTTTTCACTTCTATCGGCAGTTCCTATGACCGCCAATATTTTTTTGGAACACGCTGGTTTTATTGCTTCCGTGATGGTTAATGCCAGTGTTGATTAAATTTCTACAGCTGCACTTGAAAAAATGCAAAAGGAGGTTTCTAACCGTAGACCTCAGGACAGTATCGTATCGTAAAAATAGCCCTTTCTGCTTTCTGCGCTTTGTGTCCTGTGCGACCTTCTAGAACTGCGCCTTTATTTTTTAGAGATTACAGTAGCGCACGAATGTGCGCTTACGCTTACTAAAAAAATGAACGCGATATTTTATTATCTAATTTAACAGATAGCTGTTTTTCATGATACTGGCAAGTAGGCACATATGTGTTGGAATCAAGCACAAGAGGTGCAGTGGGAATTTATCTGAAAGAAGCAAACTGAAAAAATAATATACTTGCCTGATTTGGCCATTCTAGCGCTAGTACAGTCGAGGTACTTGAGGTACGAGGCACATTTTTTACTTATTTCATTTTTAGTATTTGTTGTTACAGCGGCAATAGAAATACATCATCTGTGAAAATTTCAACTGTCTAGCTATCACCGTTTTTGAGATACAGTCTGGTGACAGACGGACGGACGGACGGACGGATGGACAGCCAAGTAGGCTTCCGTTTTTACCCTTTGGGTACGGAACCCTAAAAAGTGCGAGAACCGAAGTTGAAGAAAATAAAATTCCATAAATAAAGTGTATTTAGGTAGATACTTAAACAAAATTTCAATACATCGCTATTTATTTTAAATTCCACCCATTACGATTTTTTTGATAAACTTGATAGTATAACTCTGCAAATATTGATCCTAGCGTAAAACCTATATGAAGCAAACTTGTGAGAAATTAAATTTCCAACAATTTTGATGACTATCATTTTTGCTCTAAAGTTGAAAATGAACAAGTTATTTCACAAAAACTTTAAAACATGATGGCGGCGAACCCTCTACCGAGATTAATTAGAAAATCGAGATTTATACTTCCAACAACCCTCACCGACGTTTCATAAAAAAAAATCGCTCCTCGGAATTTTTTCTATTTCAATGTCTGCCCCGACCGTGCTACCTACGCCTTCTAGAGTCTACGCTCTGTGCCTGTGCACCGGTAGGACCGCCCTATTTACGGCGCTGCTTCAGGGTTAAATGATAGAGCAAGTCCCCTACATTTTGATGCACCTTCATGAAAATTTAATATTAAGTACACGAGCTTATGATCCGATATTCAAAATGATTGAATAGGATCAACGCATTTATCTACCAATCTGAAAATGCCTCATTATGGTAAGTACCGCTTCTAATTTATAGTAGTTAAGTTTCTTTATCATTGTTTACAGCATAAACATAGGTACCTATTTGATGGGTAGTTTATTAATTACACATCGGACAAGCTAGAGACTCTCAGAATAGGTACTTATTATACATATTTATGTAAAATTCTTACTTTTGATGCTTCTTACTTATGGATAGATATTAATTTCAGCTACTTACATTAAATATTTAACGTTACCTTCCGAACGTTAACCTACGACTTGTGATGTTAAAGGCTGATGTCGATAAGAGAAGAACTGAAATTATTTTTTGTAATTTATATGCTGCTAAATTAGTAAATCCTACTACTATCTACTACTACTAATTTAAGTTACGGCTAAGTTGCGGCTGGTCTAGTCGGGAGAATGGCGTCTGCCGATCCGGAGACCCCGGGATCAAACCCCACACGCACCACTGTCTTTTCGAAGTCATGTGCGTAATGCCGCTAACTTAAAACGGTGAAGGAAAACATCGTGAGGAAACCGACATGTACCTAGAATCTTTCGAAGTCATGTGTCATCCGCCAACCCGCACTGGGCCAGCATGGTGGATTATGGCCTTAACTCTCTCCTTGCGAGAGAAGGCCCCGAGTCCCAGCAGTGGGAACGTTTAGTGGGCTGTTGATGATGATGATCCTACTAATATTGTAAATGTTTGGATGATTATTGCTCAATCACGTCGTAACGTGTGAACCTACCGGGCTGAAATTTGGAATACATGTAGATTATAGTCTGGAAGAATACTAGCCTAGGCTACTTTACATCCCGGCAAAATAACGGGAACGGAAACTACGCGGGTAAAACGGCGGGGCGCTGCTAGTAAACAAATAAATTTAATTACATTTTCAAGGTAAGAACATCTGAGGCCGTGCTAAACTAAAAAGCGCTTTGTCAACCGAAACAATTTTTTAGAAAATCTATATTTTGAAAATTGTGTTGCCGAATCCCATATAAACAATTTTCTACAAAAAATTAAACCGACTTTAAAACCACAAAGATGTGGTGTGTGTGTGTGTGCATGGTAATCTAGTCAAATAGCTAGTAGACTGATACTACGAGTAATTAATAAATAATAAAGTTTATAATAAATAAAGTTTTATTTGTCATAAATACACGTACAAGAAATCTGCATCCAAAGGCTCCTGAAGTAGTTTAAAACTGTGTGTCAGGAGCCGATAAATATAAATAAGTAATTAAAGCATAGGTAAGTAGTGTATACCTACTACCTGTTAGACTTGGCTGGCACCGACTTCAAATAGATGAGTGAGTAGCATTTATAATAAACTAGCTTTTACCCGCGACTTCGTCCGCGCGATATAAATATAAATGTAACTGAGGCAGTATTTGTACCCATACAAACGTGCGTTTACTAAAAACAGCTTATATTGAATTATTTTATAAAATTTAATCAAAATCGGTTCTGCAGTTTAGGATTTCAATCGTAACAGATATACAGAGTTAGTTTCACATTTATAATTATATAATAGTAAGGATTTCAAGTGTGTAGTTGCAAAGGACAATGTTCAGACTGGGCTATCCGTGGACAACCTTGTTCTTGATAATTTGATTTAGTCAAAAAATCTGTTTATTTAGTATATAGTTTTTATAAACAATTAGGTATAGTGCATTATTTTGATACCCAGATTAATAAACTAAAAGTTCATTGTAAAAGTATTTTAATCTTTATTTCCGACTTCTCAACCAATTATATTGCCAGTCTTTGCAATAGAATTTTCGCCCCCGTACAGTTCGAAATTACAAAATTGCTAGAACAAACTTTTATTTGCTTCGCGTCTAGTGTAGTCTAGATTACGAAGTTTCATGATTTTATCTTCAACAATTGCGGACTTCCATACAATAATTCATCCCCCATTTCAACCCCTTCATCCCTTTTTTCCATATTAAAAAGTCACTAATGCCCTTTCTTTACATCTAGTCTATATTTGTACCAAATTTCATTAAAATCCGTCTAGTAGATTACATGCCTATAACTTTGAAAATGACGGAAGCTTCACACAACCGTCCATCCTTTGTTTCGCCCTCTTAGGGGTTGAATTTCGCAAACCCCCGTCTTAGCGAGCGCCTACGTGCTCAAAGGCACCTTCATGCGAAATCCCAGACACCTAGCATTTGTAGTTTCTGAGATTCGGTGATGAGACCTTTGGCTTTTATATATATAGATATCAGTTTATTTTTCGCTTTTGAGTGCCTATTTTTGGTTTTGAAGTCGGTTTAATTTTTTGTAGCGAATAGTTTATTTTACCCTTTTTAGTGCAAAACAAGTTTTCATTAATGCATTTACACAGTTTCGTGTTGACAGGATCGAATTTCATAACTTTTGTGAAATCTACAACCACGTCATCCAGACAAAATTGCAGGCAAATTTTAGTTTTTTCTGCATATATATTTCAAAAACCACCACATCGATTTCGATAAAATTTATATGGGACCATTCGGGAAGCATGCCCATCCGAACACAAAAATATTTTATCTAATCGGTTCGGGCGTTCTCGAGAAATCAGGTAACGTACATAAAAAAGACATGGTGGTCGAATTAATAACCTCCCCCCTTTTGGAAGCCGGTTAAAATAGCTGTTTTTAACTTTAAAATTTATCTGTATCAATATGCCAATGATTTATGTGGTTTTTGGCCATTGGTATACTCTGAGCTACCATTAATGGTGCCAATTTGTAAATGTTCTGCGATTTTGCTTGAGTAGAAAGGCGTCAAATGTTTAAATAAGTAATTCTGAAATAAATAACGATAGTTACGAAATTGTTCTAGCTAAAACCTTGAAAAGGCGTAACTATGAGATAACGTCATTTGGCTAATTAAACAAGGCGGTATGGATGTCTTCAAATCTAGAGTAGATAAATAGGTTACTTCAAGGCATCGTCGTTTAACATCATACGAAATGGCGGTCAAGCGCAAACGTATTATTGAGAAAAATAAAATAAAATCAAAGTTTTATAGAGCGGATAACACATTATTCCAAATCCGGCCGATAAGGCTATTTATACACATTAATACGGTATCTCTTTACCCAATGCTTCTGCAGGGTTGCACACGCTGCCGCTACCTTGAAAAGGGATGTATTCTGAATTGTTCAGAATTAACTTTGTTTATTCTGCAATTATCATTTATCTTTATATTTATGAAATGATGCTGAGTATGAATAGAGATTCGTTTGTTAATTTTCCTGTGTTATTCCAAGAGCTGGCAGCTAATTTTGGGTATGTTTTTGGGCAAACTGAAAACTTGGCACATTCCTATTATAAGTAGGTACCTCAAAGAGGTGCAGGCCTGGCTGGTGAGGGAAAATGAATCTATACGTTATTTCAAAGTTTGTTCTATTTTTTTGTTCAAGAAATGTGTTTGAGGCATTATGCAATTTATATATAATCCAAAAAATACGCCATACGATTTAGTCGGGGTTTTAACTTTGCCAGACGCGTGCAGGAATGTTTTGGAAAAAATGTAAGAAATGTAGAGGCTTATAGAGTATTTGTATTAGGTATTTGAGGCAATTTGAAGCAATGAACAGATCGGGTTGAAGTTTGGAAAATAGATTATAGTTTGGAATAGCACATAGCCTACTTTATATCATAATAGCGGGTACGAGAACTATACGGGTAAAACCGATGATTGAACTCATGATCAAAATGCAGGACTCATCTTTGCTCAGTGCTTTAGCATTGTCATTCAACGTGGCAACGGAGCTAGCATTTAGGGTACGAATCTCGCAGGTATATGTTTTGATGTATATTGTACAGAAATATATAAAAGTAGGTACTCATAATAAAAATGTAAACATCTGGTTTGTTTTCTAGGGACAGAGGTTTTATGGCAAAAGTTTTTTGTAATAATAAGTACAGAATACAACATATCCCATTCGGGTTAGTACAGGCTTTTTGCGTAATCCTATATAAAGATATGCGCAGTGTGTTCCGCGAATGTCGGCTATCGGCGCGATGACCCGCTCGCTGTCACAGTGTCGCATGACGCAGAGCTCGCGGTTCCATCCGCAAACACGACACGGAATCCATTCCAAGCTCATTGGTGAATGTCGCGAATTCATCTATATATTTAATATGATGTATTTATAACATTTGTTTGACTTATCATTGGAGGTTATTGCCCATAGCGGATTGGCGGACCGCAGAACCGTGCTGAACACAGAAATCTAAATTGTACCTTATTATTTAGATTCTGTGGGGCTGAACGTAAGACCGAGGATCGGGCTGAGTGGTGTATTTTAGGAGAGAACTATTATGCCCGGCAGTCAACGAACACAGGCTGATGATGATGATAATTCATCTATCTATATATATATATAAAAGCGAAAGGTCACTCATCAAGGAATCTCAGAAACTACAAATGCTACGAATCTGAAATTTTGCACGAAGGTCCCTTTTACCACGTAGGCGCTCGCTAAGACGGGGTTTTGCGAAATTCAACCCCTAAGAGGGTAAAACAAGGGATGAAGGGTTGTATGAAAATTCGTCATTTTCAAAGTTATGAAATTTTGTATCTAGACACTTGATATTTGCAATTAAATGCTTGTTCTATCAATTTCGTAATTTCTAACTTTACGGGGGTGAAATTGGGGTTGAAATGGGAGATGAATGTCAATATGGAAGTTCCCAAACGTTGAAGATAAAACCAAGAAACTACTAAATATAGACACGTGACACGAAGCAAACAAATGTTTGTTTTATCAATTCTGTAATTTCGAACTGTACGGGGGTGAAATTGGGGTTGAAATGGAGGATGAATGTCAATATAGAAGTTCCCATCCGTTGAAGATAAAACCAAGAAACAACTAAATATAGACACTTGACACGAAACGTAGTAGTGCGGGTAACAGCTAGTAATAAATTTGTGAACATTTCACACAACACCATCTGACCCTAAACTAAGCAAAGCTTGCACAATGGAAGCCAGATAGTTTATACTAAACTTGTATAGTTGCAAATACATACTTATTAAACACATATATATATATGCAAATACATAGAAACACCCAGACACCGAATAAATATCTTCTATACCTCAACATATGTATATTGCCAAATTATCTTTAAACAAATACTTAGCTTTTGTCTCTCCTTTTTTAAATGTACTTATTTCTGAAACTGCATTACTAATTTGAATAATCTTTTTGCATTTGATAGATTTTTTCATTTCACCGGGATGGTTATACGAGCTATATATAATATAGCCTATATGTATAGCTCGTATAACCATATGAGTATAACCATAGTAGCCTATATCATATAGCCTATATGATATAGGCTACTACTACGCTTTGCAGAAAAACTCATGACTTAACAGACACTAACTTTAATAGGTTAAAAAGCATGTATTACTCCAGGTAGGCTTACTAAGTATTTAATTTAATTTTTACCCGTCCTGCTATCATGTAGGAACAATATATCCACACGTATTATAAACACACAAACTTTCATCTTTATAATATTAGTGGGATAATACATTGGCGGGTGAAACCGTGGGACATGTACCTGTGTACCTAATTGTAATGAAAATGAGATTTTTTTAGTTCACACACATTGCTCACTTGTTAGTATTCAATTAAATTTGTTAGTGCTTGCTAGAAAGGACAATTACAAAAAGGAAAGATTGCTTTGTTGCCCACAAATTGAAATTTCTACATCAATTTTGATAATCTCCTTTTAGGACTAGAAAACTATATAAATAGATAGATTCATTAAAACCCAGAGATGGAATGGAGTTACTTAAAAGAACTAATGTCTGTCATCCAGATGTGCTTCTGATAGAGTATTTCGCTGGGTGCTAAACCATGTTGAAGTTACTGGGATGGCGATAGGTGCTTAGCTGGTCAACCGGACACTAGAAAGTAGTCTAGACAGTCTAAGATCTTAGTACCTATCGCATATCATAGTAGGCTATAAATGTGTACTTGCTGTTAATAACATTATAAATGTTGTGAATTTATAACTGAAAGCTTCATTTTTAATTATCATGTTTATTAGGTGCTTAAATAAATATTAAGATGTAGCGTAAAATGTGGTTTTTCATGCAATGCTAATGAGTAAGTAGGTACTCGTTTTTTCTCTTTAATTTCGTATAAAGAGAAAAAAAAAACTCTTTTAATTTCTCTAGAAATTACCTAAGTACCAGCCGACCACCAGGTAGGTAATAAATAGGCTGTTATTTTTTACCTTTTGAATTTCATATTTAAAATTAAGATGAAATTCATCCATCATAATTTGAACCGCCTATTGTTTCGCTAATGAATCTGCTAATCGCCTAGATCATTACAATCTATATGTGGTAGGTCGGTGCATGTATTCGTGTCGGGCGAACCGTTACAGTGTGCTCGATTCGAGAGCCGGTCCGTAGAGCGGGCAGTAAAAGCGGCGCGGGAGTATTCCGTCCGCAGTCTCCGCTTGGCCCAACCGTCCACCACACGTACCATGTTCCTGCTAGTGGCACTCGCGACCCTGGCCTGCGCGACCGCCGTACCAGTACTATACGACCAGCGTCAAGACGGCGCATTCAACGTCGCCGCCGACGTCCAAAATGTCGTCTTCGTCGTCGCAATACCGCAGAAGATGTCCGTCCCGCTCGATTTTCTCGACGACTTCTTGAAGAGCAATAAGAAAGTGAAGCAAGAGAGTCGCAACGCTCAGGAGAGAGCCGATAACGTGATGGAGGCGTTTGTGGAGCCGAGTACGCCGTATCAGGTGGAGATCGGAGGTCGCAGTGGGGAGGACGGGAGGGCTGTGGAGGTGGTGATAGCGGGTCGTCATAGGGCCGGGCCTGAGCCGGCGAATGAAGACTCCGAAGAGCTGAAGCTGATCGGTGCTACGGAGCAGTGCGGGCCGGAGCGGGAGCGTGACCCTGTGACCCTTACCTGCCGCTTCCGAGCTGTGGACGCCGCAGTCGCCGCACCGGCTGCACCGGCCATCCCAGACCAGCCCCACAAAGAAGAAGCCATCCCTGAACCTGCACCCGAAGTAATCCCTTCGTAATGTGATCTCTGACTGCCTATTAATCTTAGTTTATTTATTTTTAATTAAACGTTTAACTTTATCTGTAAATGTTAGTACATTATTATTTAAAAAAATATGGACATTTTCTTACACCACTATACCAATAGTTAGCATGATGATTATTTGAATTTAATGAGAATACCTGAGAACACTTGTTGTGGTAATTTCTAGGTAACTACAACGGTCGGATTGAGATCGTTGCGTTACTATAGTTATGAGGACAATAAATTCAATTTTATTCAGAGTTAGAGGTTGTGTATTAAAAGTTAACATCGGGCTAGCGCCCGCTTCCAACCTCGAATAGAAACGACAAAGTTCTATAAAGTTTAACTTTTCGTGGCTTAACCAGAACCAAAACACAAATATATTTGGCTCAGTAACCGAAACAGAAACCAAACAAGCCAAATTAAATTGTTTTCAGGCAAAATGCTATAGTAGCGTCGCTACTCAGCGGATCAGATAAGTTTGTAATTCTTGTACGCAACAACTAATTTTTTTAAATAATAATAGGTAATTTTAGTATTTCCAAATATTGATATAAATTGATATCCGTAGCCAGACGCTTTGTTATCTTTTTTCGGAGCACAACCTTTTTATAACTTTGCCGCTGCAAAATGTCGTTACTGTTACATTTCGCAACACATTTTATATTTCGATACTGTTAGATTCCATTTTGGTCACCAGCCTGGCAAAATACTCAAAGCCGGACTGTATAAGCACAGTATAAAGAAAAGCTACCAGTAGGACGAATAGGACGATGCTTTTGACCTTCCGGTAAACCGTTTAAACTGTAAAGCTGTAACAAATAAAAAATCCTTGTTCATTAATACCTACTTACTAAAAAAATAATAATATGCCTAATGTTTTTGCAAAAGGATGACGGTTTGGCATCCACAACTTCATACGCCCTCAAGTAAATGTTACTATAACTATACATATATATATATATAGTTTTTACTAACATCATATGAGTCCTGTAACTTGAAATAAAATTATTTTATTTATATTTTATTGTTTATAGTCACTGGGCAAATTTGTTAAAATAAAAAGTATGCGTCATCCCACTACGCACACACACGCTCATTCCCGATAGTTATAAGTACATGATTTTTAAACCCCCTCAGTTATTGTTTTCGTTTAAAAATTCCATAATTCGGAAACATAACTCTTATTTAGGTGAGTCAATAAAAATAGTAACTTTTGTAAATAAAATACAAGCTTAAGGAAGCCAGTCCAGGTGCATCCTGGGCATCAGGCAATAACTTGCCTTGGTGGTATCTTGTTGTCTGATGGGAAAAACGAACTTCGATTACAAACCTCGCCGTAAAACATCGTCGGGGGTAAGTACTGGACTTGGAACGTTCGACTCAGAGATCCAGTTCTAGCTGGCCGAGTAACTGTCCAAAGTGCAAACTGGAATGAGTGCATTCCAGAAGGGCACTCGTAGAGTTTAGCGCGTCATTTACGTGAGGTTATGGAATGAGAATTATTATACTTGAGTGAGGTAGCGACGCTGCAATTGTAGACTCCGCCGATACGGTATAGCATGGCGTCGCTGCTACCAGCGATTTCAGGGAAATAGGTTCCAGGAGCCCAAGGAATAGGACGCTCTCTATGCCTCGTACAAAAAGGCATCCAAGACTCTCCGTGTTGCTATCGACGAGGTGAAGTCGAATTCATGGAGGCAGCTGCTGGAGATACTGCAGCGGGTTCCATGGGGACGTCCCTACCTACTGGTGTGGCGAAAGCTTTGGCCCTGAGTGCTTAACGTAATTAGCATGCAGCAGCCGCAAGTTTTGTGGTTAGTGGTCGAGGGACTGTTCCCCGATAGGTCGGGAACCAACTTCCATCTCAACGCGACGGCAACACGGAGAAACAACTCCGCAGTAGAGGAAGAGGACGAACCTTCCAACGATTAACATTACTGTGTTCCGGTTTGAAGGACAATGTTTCCAGAGAAATTACAGGGCTTAGACATATAACAACTTAGATCTCTGGGTGACGAGCGCAGCACGGTGCTATGTAACGATCTGGGTTCTTCATGTTCCAATAGCTGTTATGTGGCAGGCATGTTGCTTACCATCAGGCATATGTCCTAATCGTCTCGTCACTCATTATTTAAAAAAAAAAAGATTCCGAGGAAGAGTTGATTGCTCAGAACATCCTGTGATTTGGCCTGCAGGATCTCTTGAGTTGCTGATGCGATGGAATGCTTCAGGTCTTCAAATCGAAAGTGAATCGATTTCTTTTAGATACGCACGCTCGATTGGAAACCACATCGTTATTTCCCATCAGACGAGATGACGGTCAAATGCAAAACTTTTATCCATAAATAATATAATGTGTCATATTGATGTGTGTCATATTGACTGGTCGCCAGTGGAGAATGCTAGTTCAGTTGATGAAAAGGTGTCGGTTTTTAACTCCCTTTTGACTCAACTTTACGATGTACATGCACCATTAAGATCTATAAAAATTAAGCATGCTCCCGCACCCTGGCTAACTAATGAAATTAAGGCATTAAAACATAGAAAAGATGTAGCAAGAACGAAATATAGAACTCACCCTGATGATATCAACAAGCGAAAATATGTTGAGTTGCGAAATCGCTGCAATGTGGTGTGTAGAGATGCCCAACGACGCCATATATTCAAGTCTGTCCAGGATAAAGATCCTGCTAAAGTCTGGAAATTTCTTAGATCCCTAGGAGTTGGGAAATCCAGACAGGAAACCATTCCTCAAAATTTGGACTTAGATGCACTAAATCATCATTTCTCTACTTCTCCAGATATGGATGTTGCTACTAAAAGCAACACTTTAAATAATATTGCTAAATTCAAAACTCCTGACTTCCCATCTTTCAGTTTTTGTCAATTTACGGCTTGTGATGTTAGGAAGAGCATTCTCTCTATCTCCTCAAACGCTGTTGGGCTTGACTCAATTAGCCGGAATATGATCACTCCTATCCTTGATCACTTGCTTCCCATCCTGTGTCATATTTTTAATTATTCCATTTCCAATAGTGTATTCCCTTCCTTTTGGAAAGAAGCACAAATAATCCCACTTCCAAAAAAGGCTAATCCCAAGTCGTTTTCAGAATATCGCCCTATTTCCATCCTACCATTCCTCTCCAAGGTCCTTGAACGTTTAGTACACAACCAGTTAAATCATTACCTCACCAAAAACGACCTTCTTAATCCTTTTCAATCTGGCTTTCGTTCGGGGCACAGTACGGTTACAGCACTTGTCAAAATCTCCGATGACATACGCCGTGGCATGGAAAATGGTAACTTAACCGTGCTCGTGCTGCTGGACTTTAGCAATGCCTTTTGCTCCGTAAATTTCGACATACTTCTTGCTATACTTCGCTCTACTAACATATCTCCATCTGTTATTGACTGGTTTCAAAGTTACCTGTATGGCCGCCGCCAGAGGGTTCGCCTTGATGAGAAATTCTCTTCTTGGTGTGACACATCAGCCGGTGTACCGCAGGGTGGCGTCTTATCTCCTTTACTTTTCGCTATCTTTATAAATGCAATCTCACATAATCTTTCTTCGTCCTACCACCTCTATGCAGATGATCTACAACTGTATTGTCAAGCGCCATTGGCCTGGCTCTCGGAAGCTGTTGATACTATTAATGTGGATCTGCGTCGGATCTTGGATTGGAGCGCCTCGTTTGGTCTTAAGGTTAATCCTGCGAAGTCGCAGGTAATTATAATAGGTAGTTCGCGTGCTGTTAGCCAAATAGACTGGAGTTCGCTTCCGCTTGTAATTTTCGATGGAGTGGTGATTCCCTTTAGTACCTCTGTTAAGAACCTGGGTGTTATCTTTGACCGAGACCTATCTTGGGGACCCCAGCTTACTGAAATTAGTCGTAAAATATTTGCGGCCGCGGGTTCGCTGCGCAGATTGCGTAACTTTCTACCGACTGCCACTAAGGTTGCGCTAACACAATCACTCTTACTCCCTATTCTCGATTATGCTGATGTCTGTTACCTCGACCTCACAGAAGAGCAGCTTACTAAACTTGAGCGCTTACAAAATTTTTGTATAAGGTTTATATTTGGCCTGCGTAAGTATGACCACGTTTCCGAATTCCGCACTAAGCTCAAGTGGCTGCCGATTCGTCGTCGCCGGGATGCTCACGTACTTTCCCTTCTTTACAATATTCTATTCTTTCCTCCTTCCCCTCGCTATCTTCAGGAGCAGTTCCAATTTCGCCACTCTCTCCTCACTAGGAACCTTAGAACATCAGAGAATCTCATACTTGACATTCCTCAACACAGCACATGTTTCTACTCTTCCTCCTTCATTGTGAAATCTGTTACGCTGTGGAATGAACTGCCTGTGGAAATAAAGCGTGCCCCGTCGCTTGAAGTCTTCAAGCTTGGGTAAAAAATCATTATCTGAGCTCATAGTTGGTATCTGAAGCTATTTCTGTATGTGCAATTTGTCGTATTTATTGGTATTGTTTTTTTTTTTTATGGATAATGTATGATATGTACAGTGAAACAACTAAGTTTATTTTGGTATAAATATTACTCACGGTATGTACCTAACATGTATGGTATTTTTTTTTATTTGTGTAGTATTAGACATGTACTTAAATGAAATATGTATGTATATTCTTACATAATATATATATATATATATGTATTTATAACGTATGAAATATGTTTTTTTTTCTTATTATTATCATTTTTTGATATTTAATTTGCTTTTAATTTGTTGAAGTGTGTTTGCTTTTACTCTTTATTAAGACTTGTTTTGTTTTCTCTTTTTAAATGTTATTTTTATTTTGTCAAAAATTAAGGCCTAGCTCTGTATGCTATTTCCTGTCCGTGCACGGTTGCCTGGTAGAGATCGCTCTAAGCGATAAGGCCGCCAATTAGAACGCTAAGTTGATTTGTATGTTTTTATATTAAGTTTTTTTGTCTGGTGTTTTAATAAAGAGTTGTTGTATTGTATTGTATTGTATTGTTGTATAATTAAGTCCATATCTAAACAGCTGATGCTGAATATCGATTATATTCTAACACGTGTGATTGTTATTTTACGTTAGCTAGAGGTTAGCTTGAAATCTAACGTTGTTAGATTATAATCTAACGGATTTCACAGTTTATGGTGACATTATACAAACCGACTTCTATAGTTTTTTAATTCGCAATTTGGGTGGATATTGAGAAATGGGAAATAGAAGTGGTGGCCCAGTGAACTTGTGGTGGCCTAGTGAAGCCCTGGTGACCTAGAGAAGCCGTGTGTAATGGCCTAGCGACGAGAACTTCCGATTTCACAACCGTGAGGCCGTACGTTCATATCTCGCATGCTCCTCTGTTCAAGATCAGATTTACTAGTTTAGTTACATCACTGGCTTTAGCGAAAGAAAATAAATAATGTGAGTAAACTGGCATGTTTCTAGAAAAACAGCTTTCGATTTTTTTTTTCAAATGATAGGATTATTTGCGGAGTCAGTATTTTTACCTGTATAGCTTTACACTTGACCGCCATTCCACCTGATGTTAAGAGGGCGCCTAGTGCCAGAAAACGAAAAAAGGACATTTTCGACGCCGCTCACTGAAGTAAAGAAACTAAAAACTATGACAAAAAAAATATTGACGTGTGGGTACAATCAAGAAGAAGCACAATAACCGAATAGAATTTTTAAAATAGATCAGAGTTTTTACATTAAAAAAAAAAATGACACCGAAAAAACCTGTTTTAATTCGAGTACTCGAAATTATCAGCGATGACCCCACATTATTTTTTGGTAATAAAATTCCTAATTGTACGTTCAGTAAAGTAACCGAACACTTTTAAATTTATGTTTATTATTGAGTAATTTAATAAAACTTGGTCAAAAATTCTGTACGTGACGAGACATATTTTAAGCGCTATTACTCATTGTTTAACAATTTTTTGGAGTGAATAATGTTAATAGCATGTTTAAATATGTTAATAAAAGTATTCTATTCTATTCTAATGGACTCCTGATGAAATATTGATTTTTCCTCCAAACTGTGTCATGCTATTCTCGACTTTATGTATATCGCATTAAGAAACGCGTCGCGCGGGTGAAAACTGATTTTTCCCTGGCATTAGGCGCACTCTTAAGCGATGGTGCGGTCTATGATGGAGCGTGTTTACCTAGGATAAACCGATGCACTCTCGATTCGAAGACACAAATATTGTAACTATCGGGAAAAACCCTCTCAGGCAACGTATTCCACAACCTAGACTTTCTTATCACAAGAGTAGAGTCAAATCTTTTCGTTCGTGTCTTTGGAACATCAAGCATGAAACGATGTCGCTTTTTCGAGCTAAGAGCATTCCGATAGAAAAAACCAGTTTGGGGAAGTACCACACCTTTACCAGTTATTCTACCTATCGCTAAGCAGGAATGTGAAACATCATTGAATGTGTTCTATTTTGAAGGGCAATGTACCCAGTGAAATTATAGGGAATAGAGATAATACATCTTATATCTCTGGGTGACGAGCGCATTGCAGTGCTCAGGGCCTGATTAACCTTTAGGCTAATTAGGCTGCAGCCTAGGGCGCGAGGATCGGGGGGGGGCGCGCTGAAATTGTGTCTTAGTCTCACTATTCATCTAGCATCATTGCATCTACTCTACACATTTCAACTGGACTGAGATCAAACACTGTCACTAAATGCGTTGAATTGTTCCCAGTTGTCCCCTCTAGCGTTGTGAACTAAAAGGCTTCAGAGTCCCTGATTTTGAGTTTTCAGATGACCAGTTACAGATGAGATTTCATGGCGAATGGCAGCAACAGCTAACTAGATGTGAATAAACCGAGTTGCCCAGATGACATTTCTGCTAGTATTGAAGGCTTGTGCGAAGGCGTCTGAGTTATCGCCTATACTGATGCGCTTGTTTAGACTCTCTCGCAAATTGAGCAAGAACCAGTCGTGGCAGAAAGATAGTCGTACTGACCCTGCCAATTACACGACCATCTCGGCCACCTCCATACTCCTCAACACTATGGAACGTGTCTGAGCCGCAGGTTCCTGACGCCCTGACGTACCCATAGTCTAACGACCTCCTCTATGATCTTCATCCTTCATACGGGTTTCACCGAAACCAGACCGGCTTCGGTGGGATATTTTAGCGTACATCACTCACATATCTGTAGTGAGGCTATCGAAAAATACTGGTAAGCCCCGGGATATCTCGAAGGCTTTCGACAGGGTTTGGCACGATAACCTTATAAGAAAAAGCTTTCTGCGTATGTTTTGTCTGCTGGTTTTATGGATTCACACCAATGGACTTTTCGAGAGATCAATAGAGTGGTCATTGATTGCTGCGTGTTGGATCACTCAAGTCAATCAATGCCGGAGTCCCTCAAGGGTCGATGCTCTCTGCAACGTTATTTGTGCTGTATAACGACGATCTGTTGAATCTTTGGGCACGCAGATGACAGCACCGACGTAAAAAAACACATATCTTGCGCGAGAGCCAGTGCCCAAAAACAAGTCCACTTCATGTGACTCCTACTTTTCCAAGTGTATCTGTTTCGGTTACTGACTCAGCTTTAGAGCGTTACTTTGAGATCTATGCTTCTCTTTAACTCTTTTATCGAGTACAAGGCTAAATTCATCATCAGCCTTTGTTCGTCCACTGCTGGACATAGACTTCTCCCATAATACGCCACTCAAACCGATCCTCGGTCTTACGTTTCCAACCGCCATCAGCCAACTTTCGAATATCATTACTCCATCTAGTCTCAGGGCGTCCTACACTAAGTGTAGGTATCGATTCACGGTCACCACTCCAGAACCCGTCTATCTCAATGGTTATCGGGTCTACGACAGATGTGACCGGCCCGTTGCCACTTCAGTTTGCTAAAACACTGAGCTATGTCGGAGACTTTAATTCTCTGACGAATTACTTCATTGCGGATGCAATCCCTCAGAGAACCCCTGAGCATAGTCTTTTAAATAGCTCGCTGAACGACTTTGAGCTTTCGGACCATTTTGACTGTCAGTGTCCCTAGGATGTAGCCCTGCCCGGGCATAAAATGTGGCATCGGTCTCCCGTGCTTGTGGTAAGAGCCCACGAATAGGGAACCGACTGATGCCAGTTAAACGGTCACAGTAATGGCACAGCTTAAATCTCGGCCGGTGATGGGCAGCAGCGTCACCGGTACAAAAAGTTCTGCCCCTGCGGTCGCCAACCCAGTTTGGTGACTATGGGCAACACCACAATGTCACAAGACTAAATTAGCGGCCAAAAAACTAGGTGTCCTCTCAAAGGTGCGAAGGTACTTCAAGTCTGAACAGTTGCTCATGTTGTACCAAGCAAAGATTCATTTTTGTACGGAATATTGTTCGCACCCTTGCAGGGGCTCGGCTAAGTACCAGCTTGAGACCTTGGAATCGATCGAGAGTCGTACCCAAAAGGCTCATAAGCAATGACACCAAAAGCTTGAACATAACAGCAAAATCGCTAGCTTACTGGGTTTTAAACAGGTACACTTCGAAGAGTGTGCAACTGAACTGCATGATTTAATCAAAACCACCTTGCTTTTTTTCTATCGGACTACTCGTAGCTCAAAATAGCGACATGGTTTCATGATTGACGTTTCAAGGACTCGAACGAAGAGGTTTGATTCAAATTTTGTGATAATAACGTCTAGGCTGTGGATTGCGATGCCTGATTGGGTTTTTTCCATGGTTACAATCTTAGCCAAACCGATTTATTTTAGCTAAATAGATACGCTTCATCGTAGACCGCATCTTCATTTAATATCAGGCGAAATGGCGGTCAAGTGCTATTTTAAAAGTAAAAAAAAGATCGATCGATCTGAAAACGTTTGCGTACTTAGTATGAACAATGTTAAAACTGTAACACCAGTTAGCAAAGTCAAAACTAATATACTACTTACTTATTAGGCCGTCCCGTGCAGGGGCGCGTTCTCATGGTTAGCCTAGGGCGGTAGGAACTCTTAATCAGGCACTGGCAGTGCTAGTAGTGATTTGGAATCTTAATGTTTCGGTAGCTGCATGTCGCTGCGCTGTTATAGGCAGGCTTGTTGCTTACCATTACTATGCTCGTCTCTTCACTCTGTACTATAAAAAAATATCGCCTGCTCCTCTATGTCCATATATCCAAGTTCAGATTTAGATAATATTTCGATTACTTCATTGGTTGAAAGCTAAAAGTAAACACTATGAGGAAACTGGTAAGTTTCTAGAAATACATCTTCCAAGGACCTGCGTCATCGATACAACCCACACTGGGCCAGCGTGCTGGATTATGCCCTGATTACCTTCTTGTGAAAGAAAGACTCGAATCCAAGTAGCGGTAATACAAAGTAGGCTGCTTATAGTGTTTATGCTTATCAAGAAAGGTCAACAGCTATGTTAGATAAATGGAGCACGATTTATCACTGGCATATACATAGGGCACACCACGAGTACACTAAAAGTTTTGCACTTCTAGCTAATCAGAACTACGTCATTTCTCACTAGTTTTTTTATCACGCATCAAAGTTCTCTCGTGGTTCTCTCCGCAAGACCGTGCCGCTCGTCTCCAAAATGCTTTTGAGAGAGAAGCACTTTGTTTGAGAACTGTGAGGCGATAGTTTGCTGAATTTGAGAGAGCTATATAGCTCATAGCCCCGACCTAGCACCCTGTGGTTTCTGTATTTTCCCAAATGATGAGATGTTTCACTTTTACCAACTCCGAAGAGGTATTGATACCGTTCCATCAGCACATAGAATTCAATGCATTCAGATCTGTTGCCCTCCTGCTTAAAAAATGGTTCGATCTCATGAAAAAAATGTAAAGGAAAGTATTTCCAAAAGCAAAAAACATAATATTTTGGTTATAAGATGTTGTTTTTTTAAGTTACGCAAAACTTATACAAAAAAAAAATATAATTTAGAAACTCAAAAACCCGACTGCGTAAAAAATGAACCAAACTCGAGTACGTAGAGTACATACTAAAAAAAACTGAAAAGAATAAAACAAGTATTTAGATTTGTGGTGGTCTAGAATTCTATAATATGTTATTGTATTAATACTATTGGAATATATACAATATTTTCTAATAAAAGAACATTACAACTGAAGAGTCATTGAAGAGTCTAGCGATTATAGGGGTCAAGTAGATTGGTTGTTTGTAAACCACTTACGATACATACAGAGACGCAGTTTTTTTTTAATCAGTTTTTTTGGGACTTTTATGACTAATCACATGACGGTCCCATTATTAATAACAATTGTGGTTATTACCAATTTCAAGGTGCTCAGGGCACATCTTTTGATTTATATCGATGCCTACTAGATACATTAGTATATAATGTCCATCAATATTCACACGTAGGTACAGTTAGTTATACGAAGTTTTCTGCTACCTAAAAACCTATAAATGTGAGAATGGTTGTTACTCAACTTTAAATCGATATACATCCTAAACGGTCAGTCAAATCGAAAAACATTGAGAAAAAGCTAGACATTATTTTTAAATACCTATTCAACGATACCCCTCTTGACATATTTTGGTGATTTTCATTTTTTTAATTTGGACAATATGTCGTCCTGAATCCGCCATATTGGACTTACACTAATGACATGTCTTTAGTGTCACTCGCCAGATTAAGAGGAATCGATTGACGTGTGAATCATAAAAATCGGCCCAGGCGTTTGGTCTGTATAGTGCTTCAAAGGAACATACAAACATACATATAGACTGTTAAACACATTACCACTCCTTTGCGTAGCGCAGTCGGGTAAATACTGTTAAACATTACCACTCCTTTGCGTCGCGCAGTCGGGTAATAACTATAACAATTTAATTACCCTGACAGAGTAACAAAATGGAGTTGAATGAAAGCTCCTACTTGCCCAGAAATATAGGTGCAGCCAACGAATAAAACAAGTCTGTTAAGTTTCCCTTTGCACAAATGCAAAATCGAACTGATACTGTTGTCATGGTATTCTTCAAAAGCGTAAAGAGATTGTCTGGACCTCCATTCAGTTAAAGCCTGTTGTAATTATTTTAAATATAGCGCACAAATAACTAAACTAAACTAATTTATTTTAAACAAATACACGGGTAACTCACGTATAAAATAGTCAGAGTTACCCGTGTATTTGTTTAAAATGTGTAATAACCACGTTAGTTTTCATACTAAACTAATTTATATTTTTTATACAACACAATTAGGTAAAAAAAAAGTAGCCAAGTGCGAGTTGGACTCGCCCATGAAGGGTTCCGTTCCAGCAAGTAACATAATATACATAGTACACATAGTTCTTGTAGTTCGTTGTAACTTTGATCGAAGTTTTAATAATAGTGTATTTATGACGTACTAAAAAAAAACTACTCATCAGATCGAGTTCAAACTAATTTTCGTTGGTAGTTTTCATGGTAATATACATCATATATTTTTTTTAGTTTTTTCATTCTCTTACTTTAGAAGTTAGAGGGGGGGGGGACACACATTTTACCACTTTGGAAGCGTCTCTCGCGCAAGTTATTCAGTGTAGACAAAAATTGTGTTAGAAACCTTAACATCATTTTTTAAGACCTATCGATAGACACCCCACACGTGTAGGTTTGATGAAAAAAAAATTTTTGAGCTTCAGTTCTCAGTATGAAGGGCACCCCTAATTTTTGTTTTTTTAAAAAACTTTTGTAAAAATCTTAATGCGGTTTACAGAATACATCTACTTATCAAGTTTCAACAGTGTAGTTCTCATAGTTTCGGCAAAAAGTGGCTGTGACATACGGACGGACAGACAGACAGACAGACAGACAGACAGACAGACAGACATGACGAATCTATAAGGGTTCCGTTTTTACGTTTTACGGAACCCTAAAAAACAATCTCCGAACCCACCCCGAAGAACGCTCGCCGCGTTTCCACTTTGAATGGCAAAAGGCCAACCTTTGCTCCAGGAACGAGTTTTCATTCCATTCCATTTTGTTACTCTGCCAGGGTAATGAAAATGTTTGTCTGAATGTTACTCTACATTTCGATCGATACAAGATACTATATAATCATAGATTTGACTGAGTCTACTACTCATACGGTTTTATATAATTTTGTACTAGAACGGCTCGAGTATTTCACGGAACACATTCGGAGCAGTCTGATTAAGGGGCTCTGCCAATAGGGTACAATCCTCAAAAAAACTAAGTAGCCCATTAGTTAGATTGCCAAAAAATATTGTACACGTATTTTTTTTTTGTTTCACAAACAAAAAATGACGAAGATACAGCGCTTCGAAGTTTCGTGTGACGTCACTTGTGAGTACGATTTTTACTCACGAGTGACGTCGCGACCCCCCACTCTCGAAGTTTGATGGTCTATATCTTTGTCGATTTTTAATATTATGAAAAAACAAAAAATACGTGTCCAATATTTTTACATGATCTAGCTGACGGACTAATTAGAATGGTGTATTTTTGACCCAGTCCGGTACCCTATTTCCGGGACCGGGAATTCATCACTCTAAGATATATCCTACTAATATTATAAACTAGCAGCGCCCCACAGGTTTACCCTCACAGTTACCGTTCTCGTTATTTCCTGTGATAAAAAGTATCTAATGTGTTATTCCGGACTATATGTGTAGTCTGTGGGTGTTCCAAACTTAAAACACCTATTTTTTGCCCGGAGGTTAACAAGGAAAATTATTAGCAAGTAATTGTAAATATGGGGGCCAAGTAGGCCATAAGATCTTTAGGTACAATTGGCAACAAGTCTTAAGGCCAAGTAGACCCTAATTTTCTGTGCAGTCGTAGGCAAAGATATAACGTGTGTTTCTAATTTGGTCAGCGGTCATAAGCTATCGAGAATGACAACCCTAAGTGAAAGCAGAATAAAACAACAAACACATTACATTTATAATATTTAATAAGTTAAGATAGATTAGCCGAGATCGAAAGGACGCAAAAATTTGAGTCAGCTTTTATAACATTCAATAGAAATCAAAATACTTTCTCTACATAAAATAACAAACAGTCTAACTTCCATGTTCATAAATAAGCTAACCTAACTAGTTTTTTTAAATCTACATTTTAGCATCTCTAGAGCATATGCCATTTTAGAGGAATAATTAAGTCTGTTTTGCTACATTAAGAGAATTTGCGATAATAATCATAGGAAATGTGGTTAAATAAAAAAATCCTAATATCTAAGTACCTAACTTGTAGAGTGGATTGAGCCAAGCTAAGAAACGGTTACCGAAATTGATAAATAAATCTAGAAATGCTTCGACATTTCTAGCAAATAGATAGCCAATGGGAAATGCTAACGCATTTCTAGATGGCCAATGGCCATGGTCCCGAGTTTACCCAAGAATTCTTATCATTCCCGAGCGTGACACTAGAATTCAATTCAAAGCCCGCGAAAAATCTGTCTGTGGTGCGCCAAAAGGAATTTTCACTTCGAAAAGCGTATAATGCGCACGTCGTATAATGCGCACGTAAGTACCGTTCCGCTGCTCCCCCGCCACTCCAACGTTACTCCTGTGCCGCTACGCGACTACTTTAGCATGTCTGTGTTCATAAGATATTCGTAACCAAACATTTTACTTTTACTTTAAAAATCGTTTTTACTTCAAAAACAATTAACAAACGTAACTTACTTAATTAAATTAATAATGAATTCTACGTTTTATTTAGTGAACAATAATTATTAATGGCAGTTGTCCAAGAGGACGTGTTGTGGACTGTAGTGATGATGGTTCGCGTTCAGGGTGCTTGGTTGTTGAAGTAGGCAGGTGAAGAAAAGACTTGTTCCGTTGTCGAGTGATGACTGACTTTATTCAAAAATATGGGCGAGTCTTATTCTATTTACAACTACGGGACTTAGTTACTAAGTGCGCTAGTAGCGCGATGCGCAGCGCTCAGTCGCCGCCGACGCGCGCCCGCACGGCCGCTCCCTCTCCTTGTCCCGCTGCTCGCCCCGCTCCTCGCCCCGCGCCTCGCCCCGCCGTCGTCTGCCGCCGAAGGACTTGTCGTCCTCAACATCCTCCCCTCGGCGCAGCTTGCGTAGCCATCCTTTTCTTTCTCCAGGACGGCGAGTTTGTAGGCCGGACGGCGGAAGATCCCGTTCTTGGTCTTGATGTCGACGACCCGCACGCCGCCATCGGGCCCGGGGAATGTTTTTACTACAATTCCCATTGGCCAGACGTTGCGGGGCATCGTGCGGTCTATCACGACGACGACATCTCCTTGTTCTATGTTCCGATTAGCTCGATCGGCTCCTCCTCGGGGTACGAGTGTTGGTAGGTACTCTCGTACCCAGCGCCGCCAGAAACTGTCGGCGAGCGCCTGGCTAGTGCGCCAGGTCCGTCGATCCGCCAAGCTGCATGGCCCCGTCGTTGGTAGCCCGGCTGAGGACCCCAGCAGGAAGTGGTTCGGGGTGAGCGCCTCTGGGTCACGCGCGTCTACGCTCACATAGGTTAGCGGACGCGCGTTGATGGCGTACTCGGCCTCGGCCAGTACAGTCTGCAGGACCTCTTCGGTGGGGACCTTTTCCTTCAAGGTGATTGATAGGCTGGTCTTCACTGACCGCACGAGTCGTTCCCAGGCTCCTCCATGTCTTGGGGCTCCGGGGGCGATGAACATGCACCGCATGCGGTTGCGAAGGCCTTCTTCACGCAGCAGCGGCTCCCATTCTTCGTAGGCTTTCTTGAGTTCTTGGTCCGCCCCGCGAAAGGCTGTCGCGTTGTCGGACCAAAGTTCGCGGGGCCACCCGCGTCGCGCTGCCATCCGTCGTAATGCCATTATGGCTGAGCAGCTGCTCAGAGAGGCGACGATCTCCAGGTGGACCGCTCTTGTGGTGAGACACGTATATAGCGCGCCCCAGCGTTTCTCTCGGCGCCGGCCTATCTTGATCCACATCGGTCCAAAATAATCGCAGGCGCAATAGGAAAATGCGCGTTGATAACTCTGTAGGCGGGCCTTCGGCAAGTCTCCGGTGATCGGCGCGTTCGGTGTCGCTTTCCTCACGCGACAAAACGTGCAACTGTGTTCAGTCGCGCGTACTGTGGGTCGTAGATGTATGATCCAGTACCGTTGGCGCAGATCGTTGGTAACTCGTTCTCGATTTCCATGCGCGGCTCTACAATGCGCTTGGTGTACCAGTAACCTCGTTACTGCGTGGCGCCCGTTCAAAATAATCGGGCGCTTGGTCTCGATCGGTGCGTCCGAGGCATTGATACGGCCTCGTACCCGCAGTAAGCCGTCCTCGACGACTGGATCGAGCTTGTAGAGGCGACTCGTCTTCGGTATGGGACGGGAGGCTCGTACATAGCGTAGCTCGTCGTCGAAGCTCTCTTGCTGTGCCCTCTGGAGTAGAAGCTGCTCCGCTCGTTCGACGTGCTCCAACTCGAGGCGCGTAGCTCGGCGCCGGCACATATCTATAAACGCCAGGACGCGTGCTACTGTGCGAACTAAGACTTCGTATCGCGAGAATCGTGTGGGGTCAGGCAACCAGTCGGAGCTCGTCTTGTCGCTCTCTGTTATGTGTAGCACTTCGTGCTCGCTGTCTTCAAAGCCGATCTTCCTTGACGGCCAATGGTCCTCTGGTTGGTGGAGGAAGCTCGGCCCATAGAACCACCGATCGTTTGATGTGATAGGTGTGTTCGTGAGCCTTGTCGCGTCGTCGGCCACGTTGTACTCTGTCGGTAACCATCGCCATTCGTCTCGATGCGTGAGTTCGGCTATCTCGCCGAGTCTGTGTTCTACGAAGGGCGTATAGCGTCGTCTGTCGTTCTTTATCCACTGTACCACGGTCGATGAGTCGGTCCAGTAGATGGTGCGTGCCACCTTGACGCGGTGTTCTCGCTTGATGGTGTCAGCGAGCCTCGCGCCGATGACTGCCGCTTGTAGTTCCAGGCGCGGGATTGTTTGCGCCCGCCTCGGCGCTACCTTGGCCTTGGCGGCGACCAGCACGACGTTTACTTCTTCGTCTTGTGTAGCGCGCCAATACGCTACGGTCGCGTATGCTTGCTCGCTGGCGTCGCACATGATGTGAAGTTCGATGTTCTCGTAGCCTTGTAGAGCGTAGCTTCGTTGTAGTCGCAGTCTAGATATTTCTGTTAACTGCTCGATCCAGGTGGCGAATTGCTCGGCTTCATCGGTGGGAATCGGTTCGTCCCACGGTATTTGTAACCGCCATAGGTTCTGTAGAATTATTTTCGCGCGGATTGAGTAGAGGCTGATCAGGCCCAGTGGGTCGTAAATGGACATGACCGCACTGAGCGCCTCTCGCTTCGTCGGTGCGCGGCTCTGCAGGCGTACTTCGCTCGGTACGCGGCTCATGGCTGTGTTGAACCCGAGCTCGTCTTCCTTTGGGTCCCAACATAGCCCAAGAATCTTGCTTTCGGGGCTCGCTCCCCCCAGTGTGGTGGGTTCAGTCGCGTGTAGCTCGCGAGGTATGTCGCGGAGTACTGCCGGGTCGTTTGTGTTCCAGCTCCGCAGCGTGAAGCCGGCGTTTTCATGTACTTCGCGCAGCTCGCGAATTGTGCGCCGGGCCTCGTCTTCGTTGTCGTAGCTGTCTACGAGGTCGTCCATGTAGTGGCTGCCCGTGATGGCAGCTAGCGCTCGTTCATCTTCTTGGCTGACTCGTGGCTTAAGTGATACGCCAAGCGAGTCCAATTGGAAGTGTGCTTCGCTCGTTCGTAAGCGCCGGTTGGGTGTGTAGATGTGTAGGACGCTATCGTTCCCGTAGATGATGCTGCGTGGCGCGGTTCCGTGCACCACCCAGCCCAGCTGTGTTCGTGAAGCAGCGGGTTCGGTCGGTGCTCCAATGCGTAGTTCCCTCGATACTATCAGCTCCCAGTGGTTAGCGCCTACGAGAACGAGCGGGCGTGCTTGTTCGTAGCACACGTCTCGTTCCTGTAAGTCTCGCAGGTGCTCGTGTTGTAGTAGCGAGCTCGGTATCTTCTGTCTTCGCAGCTGTAGATCTCGAACCGTGCGCGCTTTTAGTTCGTAGCGCGCACTCTCGTTCTTTCCCTGTATGCTGAGGGTGACGATCTTGCTATCTCGTTCGCGTTGTGACATGTTGACTCCGCTCATCAGTAGGGGTTCTGAGGGACCATCTGCGCCGATGATTTTCGCTAATTTTTCGTCGATTAGCGTGATGGTCGCTCCTTCGTCGAGCAGCGCGTATGTTTGCGCTTTGCCGCGAGGTCCGGACACGACGACAGGGCACACCTTCAGTAGTACGTTGCTCGGTTCGGTAGCGGGTTCAGTGGCTACCGATAGTACTACTGCGTCGCTGCGGTTGCTCGCCTCGTTACGTTGCTGCTCCGGGTGCTGCGGCTCGGGCTGGTTATCATGCAAAGTCGCATGATGCGGTCGGCGGCATTGATTTACGCCGCATGGCTTCGCCTTGCATTGGAATCGTCGGTGCTTATGTTCGACGCACTTGAAACACAGCCCCTTTTCTCGCACGATGTTCCATCTTTTCTCGATGTTTGCTGCTCGATATTCTGGGCAGCGGTGTAATACGTGTGCATTGTTGCAATTCGGACAATGCACGACGTCAGGCTCCTCGACGGTGTACACGGGGTTCTTCTTCTTTACTATTGGCGCGCTCTTGTATTCCCGTGCTGCGGTAGCGTTCGATGTCGTTGACGCGTACGTGTATCGCAGCGCTATGTCAGCTTCGCGCATTAGAAACTGCGATAGCGTTACTATTTCAGGTTCAGTCGTATCCCTGTTTTCGTAGGCGTATTCGCACCATTTTGATTTGATGTGCGGGCTCAGCTTCTCGATGACTTCTCGTGCTATCTGCGGTGTATGTAGATAGCCCCGTCGATCCAGGCTCTGTAGTGTACATACTACGTTTTGGACCTTGACCGCAAATTGGTTTAGTTCGGATGCGGTCGGTCCCGGCTTCGGTTGTTTCTTCAGGTCTTCCAACAATTTGTCGACGATAATCTCAGGTCGACCGAAGCATTGTTCAAGTGTTCGCATGATGGTGTTCGGATCTGTTGCGCTGTATAGTAGCACGGCGACGGCGTCGCGTGCTTCTCCTTTCAGGCAGCCCCGGAGTCGTAGCAAGTTCTCGGCCGCCGGAATCTTGTAGAATTGTGTAGAGTCTCGAAACGCGGCTTTGAATGGTAGCCATTCGTTCGGGAAACCGCTGAAGGCCGGCAGGTCGCAGTTGTATCTTCGTTGAGGCCGCGCCATTTTTTCGAGTGCTTCGGCTAGTTGTATTCCGACGCTATTTCTTGCTCGGCCCGGAGTCGGTGATCGCCCTCGGTTATATTGAACCGTTCGCTGAGGTCGCTCTTCTCTTTCAGTGTGACGCGGTGTTTCGTCGCGCTCCCCTCGTGTTAACGATGTGTTCTTCAGCCAATCGTTTACTCTGTTTAGCTCGTCCGTGGTAGTGATCGGTTCTCCGCGGACGCTTTCTTCGTCTTCGATGGCGGCTACTTGCGTAGCGAGTCGCTTCTTCACAAGGTCGGTCTCGATCTGTAGTTCCTTGCGGCGTATCTCGGCGAGCTTCTCCGCAGTCTCCAACTCTGCCAAACGTAGTCTCAGAGTGGAGTTGTTCGTTCGCTGGGAGAGCGCCGGAGATTTCGGCCGCGCAGTGACCGCCGCGGCGGCTGCGCCCGATGACTCGCCGATCGGCACCGACGGTGATGCCGGAGGTTCCATGGAGAGTCTTCGACGACGTTCTTGCTCGAGATGTCCTCGTTCCAGACGTTCTTGCTCGAGCCGCTGTTCTTCGCGCTCCGCAGTTTCGCCTTGGCTTCGGGTCACAACCATAGTCGTATATCGACTAGACCCTTCGTAGTCTTGATCCGGCTTCGTAGGACCAGCGTTGATGTTGTGGACTGTAGTGATGATGGTTCGCGTTCAGGGTGCTTGGTTGTTGAAGTAGGCAGGTGAAGAAAAGACTTGTTCCGTTGTCGAGTGATGACTGACTTTATTCAAAAATATGGGCGAGTCTTATTCTATTTACAACTACGGGACTTAGTTACTAAGTGCGCTAGTAGCGCGATGCGCAGCGCTCAGTCGCCGCCGACGCGCGCCCGCACGGCCGCTCCCTCTCCTTGTCCCGCTGCTCACCCCGCTCCTCGCCCCGCGCCTCGCCCCGCCGTCGTCTGCCGCCGAAGGACTTGTCGTCCTCAACAGGACGGTTACGTGAGGATCGGTCCTTCTTCGATTGCTACTTCTTCCCAAAGTTCTTCCTCGAGGATGGTCCAGCGCTGTACAATATGGAGCCTCGACCTGACCAGGTGTGTTCATAGTTCATAGCGAGATTATCCGCGATCAAGAAATGTATCTGACGGTAAGTAAAACGCCTGTCCATAACAGTACAGTTTGCGTACCTATGTACTATTGGAAAATGAAGAGTCCAAATCATTATTATCTAGCACTGAACTGCACTCATCACCATAAGATGATTTATCTCTATGCCCTGTAATTTATCTGGAAGTATTGACCTTCAAGCCAGAACGTTATAGGAAGAGTCATCATCATAAGCAGTCTACACTCCTTCACAGCTGGACGTAGGCTTCTCCAGTAAAACATACGTCACTCGGCCCGGTCCTTGGCTTTACGTTTCCAACCGCCACCAGCTGCTACTCGTATATTGTCACTTTATTTAGTCGAAGGGTTCATTCCATCTAGTGGTTCTACAGAGTAACACATTGTCAATAAATCTATAAAGTTCTGTTAGAACGCATGTTGGATATTTGAGTTTGCGTTTGCATGTTCTTTAACATCAGGCGTTCGAATTACTATTCTCATTACAACTCAACGGTTAAAAGAAACTTAAGAAACAGTATACTTAACGGAAAAATGATAATTAACATTAATGGTCGAGCAAGCAGTTATGTGCTGATATCACTGTGTTTTGTTTTAAAGCAGCCTTTCCCAAACTGGGCGATAACGCCCCCTTGTGGGCGCTGCAGGTCTAAAGGGTATGAGACCCAGAAAAATAAATGGGGGCGTTGTGTAGAGACATTGTTCTACCTTCTGGGCTTAGGTCTCAAGTTAACTCTTGCGGGTTATAGTAAAAGTATTGTTTGGAATGAATGCTAAATATAGCTCACAATAATAGGTAATGAATTAATTTAATATTAACTCTAAATGTTTTTTAGGAATGTGAAAAAGGGGGGCGCTAACGCTAAGAAATAATATATTCTCAAAGTCGGCAAAAGCAGACAAAATAAGTTTTGGAATCCCTGTTTTAAAGGACAATGTTTCCAGAGAAATAACAAGAGAGATAAACCATCTTAATATCTGGCTGTAGAGTGCAGTGCAGTGCTAGGTTATTATTTGTATTATTCAGAGGCTGTGCTATTATGGGCAGGCATGTTGTGTACCATCAGGCACATGTCATGTTCGTCCTATCACTACACTGTAAGAAATATCTATAACTGTTGTATCGCGGGTACAACTTGGGCGCAACAAGTGGTGTGGTTGATTAAACACGATTTGGATTACGCTGAGAGCGAGAAAACGACGATGAGTGAAAAGTGTAAATATTTAGAGTGAGTATATTATTTATAAGTTATATGGTTTTATTTTATAGTGTAGAGTGATGACGAACAGGACATGTGTCTGATAGTAAGCAATATACTTGCCCATGACAACACAGTCACACCCAGCTGTTATTGGAACATGAAAAGTCTTATTTATTACCACTGCGCTCGTCACCCAGAGATATAAGATGTTTTATTTCTATGCCCTGTAATTTCGCTGGAAACATTGTCCTTCACACTGGAACACAGTAATTTTTGCATTTTACTGCTTGGCAGTAGAATAACTGGCAAAAGTGTGGTACCTACTTCCCCAGGCGGGCTCTGCAAAGAGTAATAGCTAGCGTATTTTCTTTTCTGAACTTCAAGAAGGCAAACGAAAACAGGGTGGTCAATTTCTGAGATTTAAAGATGTCCAAAAAAGACATATGAAGAGATGCAATATAGAGCCTTCTCGCTGGGAGGATCTGGCGTCAAATAGGACTGAATGGAGACGTCTGGTAAAACACAACATTCAATTTTTTGAGAATGTAAGAAGGTGTGAGCTTGATGCAAAGAGAGACCAACTTAAAACCAGACCACCTTCTAACATAAATTATAATTTTAACAACGGCTTCTTAACGTGCCCTATCTGCGCACGAACTTTTCGTGCAAAAATCGGTTACGCCAGTCATATGCGCGCGTGCGAACGTCGTCGCAATACTTAAAAGCAGGTTATAGTCGCCGAAGCCGAAATCGGCGAGGAAGTCTATATATCTGCAAAGAGTCCTACCACTACTAAGTACTGATGTAGGTACCTACACCTTTATTATACACACAACAAACACTTAACATACTATCCGACTAATATTATAAATGTGAAAGTTTGGATGTTAGGATATTTAAATGTATCTACGTCTAGATATCCGGAAGTTTGTTGTCGAATCACTTCTGTCACACACAAAGGCACCTTGCACACCGCGCACATCAGGCGAACCTGGGACCTTTTTTTTAGGGCCTTGCACCGGACGCAGGTCAACTTTTTATGCTCCGTCTTGTTGGCCACCTGTTCCGTGTGGATCGGAAAATGGTTGCCCGACTGGAGCCTAAGCGGTTTCTCCACGTCCAATGTAGGCCTGAAAGTCGCGTGGGGTTGACCGAATCTGGAGAGTAACCCTTCGGCTACGGTACGCCTAAATTGTCGGTGGGTGCACATATGTGGAGTGGATTCTTGGTGTAAATGATGAAAGCATTTAGAAGACTAGTGTTAAGTAGTCTTCTAAACACTTTCATGTACCATCTGTTGCACCGTTTTCGTTCGAACAGAAACGATGACAACTTCTGGTCTTTCAAATCGACTCCACACATGTTTTTATTGTACTCCTCCACCGAGAGGGGTTTCTCCCTGGCAACTCCAGCGCGCCTTCCCGGCACCATTTGGTGCTTATGGTAGGTAGACACTACCGTGACAAGCTTTACGTCTTTCCACGTGACGAGAGCGATGTCACCGCAGTGTCTAGCGTACGCTTGGCCCCGTGCAACCTGATTTGGTTTCAAGTTCTTTAGATCTTGTGGGACGTCTCGACGGGTGCGGTTGATTGTACCGAGTACGTCTGTACAGCGGCTCTTGAGAAATCTCGTCATGGACAGTTGGTTGTACCAATTGTCCATAACGAGGATATGACCAGCATCCAGATACCCCTCCATAAGTTCCAACACAACTTTTGCAGTCGTATTGGCGAACCCATAGAGCGGTTCCGGGTGCATGGGTGTCTCCTTGCCTGTGTACAATTTGCACCGCAGTAGGTACCCCGTTTTCGCCTCACACAACTCAAAAGATTTGACTCCAAATCGTGCAGCTTTGGTTCGTATGCATTGCCTCCAGCTTAGACGACCTTTCCAAAGAAGCAAAGACTCGTCTAAGCTGAGGTGTTGCTCGGGAATGTAAAGTTCGCTGAATTTGTTGTTGCAATATTCAACAATTGGCGCTACTTTCGCAATTTTTCGCGCATGACCGTGAGTCGTACTTTCTCTGTCACTTACGAAGTGTAAAAACTTAGTAAGCAACAGGAAGGTATCTCGACTCATTATCTGCCGAAAATTTGGCATTCCCATTGTTCCCTGTGCCCAATACTCCTGAAATTTTGCTCGGACACAAAACGACATAAAAATCATGACAGCAAAATATCGGTACAATATTGGGATCGTGACATCGTCCCACTGTTCCATATATCTTGGAATTGTGGCACCTAAATCAGGATCCGAATATTGTTCGATTATCTGCTGCGCATATTTGTTGGTCTCCGATGTAATGAGTCCCATTATGTCCGCATCCCAAAACTTCAGAAATATTTCGGTAGGGTCATGGCTACCAAACGTTGGACCAGAATCGCGTTTGTAGGTTTCCTTTTGGCTGGTAAAACTAGAAAAGTCTTCCCTCCAATGGAAATCCGTACCAACGGATTCCGCTCCATCGTTTGGTTCATTCACAGTATCAGTCACATTATCATCAAGAAAATCGTTCAGGTCTTGGCGGAAGTTTAAAAAGTCGTGAGCGTTCAAATCGCTAATATTAGCAAAATTAGGGACGTCGCTCTCTCGTTCGTCTGCGCTACAATGAAGGTCTTCCTCTTCGTCTTCGTCGTCCGAGTCCGAGTCGTCGTCACTGCCCGAATCAGCAAGTTCCGCCAGTAACGCCTGAATTCGGGAGTCACTGATGGGCAGTGAACGACGGGGACGAGCCTTCATCGTGCGCCGGGACGAAGGCGGAGTTGCTGCAGTTTGTTGCACCTGTAAAACAAAAAAAAAATTAGAAACACACTGATTGTAGGTGAAGTAGAGAATGGGATAAAAAACGCTCTGCGGGCATCAAGTAGAAAAATCTTGTGAAAAAACTAGTCACATTCTAGAACTAGCGTGTGGTCAAGGAAGGCAAATCCTCAACCACTTCATCACTTACCATCCGGTGATATAGTGGTCAAGCACCAGCCAGAGAAAAAAAAAATTAGTTTATAAATCCGTAATAATTAAAAAGAAGCCCCGACAGACACAAAAACACCTATAAAAAATAAATGCCTGAACCGATGTTGATAAAACATGTCAAAAACTAGACTAGACTTACATTTCCACTCCCGGCCGCCGCAATCGTCACCATAGTTGGTGGGCTTCCTGTCGATAGAAGCGTCCCACGCGGCGTGGTCGTATAATTATACTGTGGTACCACTAGGGCACCACAGTCTTCGTCGCGTTCACCATTGGGACGCGCGGATGATGATGATGATGATGATGTTGTTGGGTTGTTCATTTTTTTGCTGTGAAAAAAAAGATAAAATAATGAACCCACAGAAAAGTTACGGCTGGTCTAGCCGAGAGAACCCCACCCCACACGCATCACTGTCTTTTCAAGTCATGTGCGTAATGTCGCTAACTTACAAAAAACGGTGAAGGAAAACATCGTGAGGAAACCCGTGTCATCCACCAACCCGCCTAAACTATATCCATGCGAGAGAAGTCCCCGAGTTCATTTAGTGGGCTGATGATTATGATGAATGCTATCTATGGTAAGAAAAAAAACATATGTACCTACATACAAACAAAAACAAACATACATACATACGCTTGAAAAATATGCGAAATGTCGCTAACTTACAAAAAACATTACTGTGTTCCGGTTTGAAGGGCAATGTTTCTTTCCAGAAAAATTACAGACCTTAGATATGTATGAGAGAAATGGACATACATACATACATGGTATATGTATGTATGTACGCCAAGCAGGCATATGCAAACATTACTGAGTTCCGGTTTGAAGGGCAATGAGAAATTACAGACCTTAGAGATATTTACAGCCTGCCTGGGCCGCCCTGGGCCAGCGTGGTAAATGATGGCCTAAACTATCTCCATGAGAGAGAAATCCCAGAGTTCATTTAGTGGGCTGATGATGATGATGATAAATGCTATCAATGGTAAGAAAAAAAACATATGTACCTACATACAAACAAAAACTCAATTTACTTGAAATTGGAAAAAATAACGATTTACGAAAAAATACTGTATTATAAATCGGCATTCGGCACATAAAAATATAGCATCCTGTATCGGGTCTCCTATCTTTAGCCTTGGCTATGTAACCATGGTAACCACGAGGAACCACGAGGTCACGCACACATGCGAGCGATAGCAGCGAGGTCACGCACACATGCGAGCGATAGCGACGTGTATGTGTGCGTGAGTTTTGGGAGGTCCCGGTATTTTCCATGAATTTTAGACAAAATAAGGAATATTGGGCTAAGATAACGAATGAAATGGATTTTACGATATATTTACAACTAAAATACAGATATTTCTAAGACATCCCAAACAAAACAAGCAGTAAAAACGATAAGCAAAACCAAACGATCGGTCTATTTGCCCGCGAACCAGAAAGTTCCAGATATTTTTACTCGATGTTGTATCAAAATGTATAACACATTATCCTATTCTAATTATGTAAAGGGCTTGGAAAAATAGTTCTAAAGTGTATTATAAAATAGCCACTTACCGTTTATTTCACAAAATCCACTAATTACACAAATTAACACACGACTGCACTGTACCTAGCAATGGCGCGAACTGGCCGAGAAACGAGAAACGGTGCGAAAGTAACCGCGCCTTATATGGTTGTAGTTTTGTAATTTTGTTCCGGGCGATGCCGTGCTATTGGTATCATTTTAAAGCGGGATTCAATAGGTCCTAAGTCCATTAAAAAGTTATGGGAATATCCACTTTCGCCTGAACAAAATAAGGTCCAAAAGTAGCAACGGTCTTACTGTGACAATTGTCCCAGTCCGATCTGCAGGTCTACTACGAAGTCCGATAAACGATATATCGGCCGAACTATTGACGTTTCCTACCTCGATAGACAATCGGTCGATTGATCGAATCGGCCGTTTCGTTCGATCCGACCCTCATCCGACCTAAGTCTATAACTTCCGACCGAGATGTATCGATCCGAGTGTTTTTCGTGGTAGGCTACAGATCCGATTCAGCTGTCGGTCGGATCCAGGGCCGCCGTAAGCACGCGTGCAAGGCGTGCACTGCACGCGGGCGCCACGCTCAGGGGGGCGGCAAATCGAGGGATTTATCACGCAATTCAAAATTAAAAGTTCTCAAATTATGATTTACAATGCTACGATCTACCATGTTCAAGCAAAGGCCAACTTATTTAGCTATAGTTTCAACTATCTACTACTTCGTTAACCCGCTACTTCATTCGCGTACACAGGTGTTGTGGGCGTATTAGTAGGATGTAAAAGCATTTTTGTCAGCCTAGCCCGTTTATTAAATCAGCAATTTCGTTAAACAGCTAGGCAAATAACTTGGATCGTTGACAAGGCCAGTTTGGGCAGTTGACAAGGGCGTAGGAGGAAGGGGCGCCGCGCCGCAAGTGAACTTTGTGTACGGCGCTCTGGGCGGTCGTCCTACCTTAGCTGTACCCTAACGCCGTTACTGATATTTGATATGTAATTACTTGCCTAGCCTGTTCATTTCATTAGATTCACTGTCTGCCACCTAATGCCGAAACTCCCTAATCTGTCAAAATGGCGACGGCGAACAACAAATTCTATGTGTTTTTTTTCTATCTTACCCCTTTTTTGTGGTGGATTTTGTGGGATGTGGTTACACCACCTGGTAGAGACGGTCGGATTATATCGGACTCGATATCATGGGTGGCCATGGTGTCTCTACTGACTAGAACCTCAACAACGGGGTTCCATTTTTGCCGCTGACGACGGGAACGCAGGGCTGCTATCGCATTCTTCCGCGAAACCGCGGCTTGCCCGTCTCTGGGCTCTCCTATGGGGTACAACCCCGTCACTGACACACATGAACCCAGGATACGACGCGACCGCCTCGGGAACCAACTAGTAAATGGGTGCCAGGAGCCCCCGCGTCTTTCGATCCCCTGCAGCCCCAACGCGTTTGCCACCTAACGTTGTCGCCCCCCCCGTCAAGGCTATGGCGCGCTGGGTGAGCGGCTTACCCTAATACTAACTGTGCTCTCCTGCTGCAGAACCCACAACCACGATGCCCACCCTCCAACATTGTAGCCCACCTCAGTTGCGCTGGTGCGCATACACCGTACAACTTACATGGCCGCATCGACGCCTTGCTGGGCTGGCTTGGCCTCACTGGGGGATGGAATCCGCGCATTTAGCTCCAGTGATGCGCCGGAAACCAGCGGTGCGTCACTGTCTCGTCACCAATGCACCTGAACCCAGGATACGCCGGAGAGCTACCAGTAAGGGAGTGTCAGACGCCTCATCTGGACACCCCTGGTCCTCCCACGGGTCAGGTCTATGGTCCCGGCGCTTACCACTTTTCGGTTGCAGTGGATAGGAACAGCGGTGCACCGCAATTATGACAGTCCTCTTTCCCTGCAGCCCCACCGCATTCGCCATCTAGTGGTTGTGACACTGTCAAGGCCGTGGCAGGCAGGGCGAACAGCGCAGTGTAATTCTGACCATCCTCTCCCGCCGTGGCCTCCACCTCACAGCCGCGATGCCCACCCCTAACCGTGCACCGTGCAACCCAAGACCGCGTTGAACCGATTTTGATGTTATTTTTTTTCATTTAATGTTTCCTTGCAGTGGTTTTTAGCTATGTTTGGTTAATATCGATTCAAGATAGCCGCCACAAAATAGCAGATTTCATTTTTTTCACTACTCCCCTCATTCCCTCCACATGGGTATCAAATGAAAAGGCTTGACTAGTAGAATACTGTACAAATTTCAAATCCAAGGTGATTTACATGATCTAGTACCACCTTGTCCTTTTTTCTATCGGAATGCTCGTAGCTCGAAAACGTGACATCGTTTCATGGTTGATGTTCCAAAGACACGAACGAAGAGATTTGGCTCTACTTTTGTGATAAGAACGTCTAGGCTGTGGAATACGTTGCCTGAGTGGGTTTTCCCCCATGTTTTTTTTTTCAATTACATTACAATCTTTGTGTCTTCAAATCGAGAGTGAATCGGTTTTTTTCTAGGTAAACACGCTCCATCGTAGACCGCATCGTCGCTTAACATCAGGTGAGATGGTGGTTAAGTGTAAACATATAAAAGTTAAAAAAAAGGTAGTCAGGTGTTAATCGAAATTTTTCACATTTTTTTTTGTTATTGACAAAACTTAGAGTAAGTAGTCTTGGGGCGGCATAATCGGTATTGCACGCGGGCGACGAAACAGCTAGCGGCGCCCCTGGCTCGGATCCGATCATTCGGAGTTTGTTTTCGTAGTAGAGCTGCTGTAGTGACACGCTTTCGACTGGGACAATTGTCACAGTCCGATGTTGAAGGGTTTCGAAAGTTCAAGGACGCCTAAACGGAGGGTCTACCGCCTAACTAGAACCATCTTAGCTTTGAAATTGCCCTCTCTTTTCGTTCCCGCTTGAAATGATAGAGACCGCAATAGCAAAGCCAAAGCCAATTTATTTAGGCAATAAAAGGGCGGATCGGGTTGAAATTTGGAACAAAGTTAGAATATTGAGTACCTACTCTGTTCGCGTGGAATAAGACAAAAAGGCAACAGGAAGGAACTCTATATTTTCGCGGCATAAAAAACCTATGTGCTATATTCCAGACTATCTGAGTTTAAAATTCCAGACACTCCAGTTCAGTTTTTATAATGTGATTGAGCAAGATACCTACATCAAAACTTTCGTCTAGTTCTAGGACACTAGCAGTGCCCGGCGGTTTTACCCTCGTAGTACCCGTTCCCAGTACTTATAAGGAGTAAGTAACCTATGTCTTATTACAGACTATAAACTAACTGTGTTCCAAATTTTAACCCGATCCGTTCAGCTGTTCCAACGGCAACAAACATACAAACTTTCACATTCATAATATTAGTAGGATATATTAGCATTATATTTGTTTTTCAGGGTCCGCTCAGTGGTTCACAAGATTGCAATAAAGAATGCAGTCTGCATTCAAAAAACCAACTCGGCAAACCTAGCATAGTGGCTAATGCCGCCCCTTTGCCTGAGCTAACTCGAAATCACTCATTTTTTAAAACACACCTACTATTATCGTTGCTTCCTGCTCGACTTCTAGAAACATCGAAAGTGGTTTACGTAGCGAGAGATCCTCGAGATGCTATTGTGTCTTTTTTGCGTCATCCTGGCTTTGGCAGATGGAACAAAGCAATGGAACTTTTTTTTTTTTTTTTTTTTAACTTTTATAGGCTTACACTTGACCGCCATCTCACCTGATGTGAAGCGACGATGCGGTCTACGATGGAGCGTGTTACCTAGAAGAAACCGATTCACTCTCGATTTGAAGACACAAAGATTATAGTCAACAGGGAAAACCCACTCAGGCAACGCATTCCACAGCCTAGACGTTCTTATCACAAAAGTAGAGTCAAATCTCTTCGTTCGCGTCTTTGGAACATCAACCATGAAACGATGTCGTTTTTTCGAGCTACGAGCATTCCGATAGAAAAAAGGGCAAGGTGGTATTAGATCATGTAAATCAGTCGCACACTCTCCGAAGTGTATTCGATAAAAAACCGAAAGGCTAGCGACTTTTCGGCGATGTTCAAGACTTTGTAGTCTTTTTCGCACAAGAGTGTCGTTGCCTATGAGCCTTTTGGCACGTCTCTCGATCGATTCCAAGGCCTCCAGCTGATACTTAGCCGAACCATCCCAAAGATGCGAACAGTACTCCATACAAGAACGAATTTGAGCCTTATATAACGTGAGCAACTGCTCAGACTTGAAGTACCTTCGCACCTTTGAGAGGACACCTAGCTTTTTGGCAGCTAATTTGGCCTTGGACTCGATATACGAACCAAAGTTCAGCGTAGATGTCAATGTAACGCCCAAAAGCTCAAGACGGTCAGAAATCGGAACGGATACACCTCTAAAGGTTGGAGTCAGTTGAAAAAGACTCCTTTTTGCGGAGAACAGACACGCCTGCGTCTTACTCTCGTTGAACTTGACCAGATTGGCATCGCCCCATGTAGACACCGCCTCAAGGGTCAAGCTCAAACGCTCGATCAGACTCTCTCTTAGTACCTGAGTTTGCTGCCCACTGGCTCTCGCACTAGATATGTAACTCTCTACAACGGTGCTATCATCTGCGTACCCAAAGATACCGGGCTTCAACAGATCGTTGATATGTAGCAGGAAAAGCGTCGCAGAGAGTACCGACCCTTGAGGGACTCCGGCATTGATAGCCATTTGATCCGACGAGCAGCCATCAATGACGACTCGTATGGATCGATCCCTCAAAAAGTCCGATATCCACGCAATAAACCCAGGACGCAAACCATAACCAGAAAGCTTGCTTATAAGGCCATCATGCCAAACCCTGTCAAAAGCCTTCGAAATATCCAGGGAGACTAAATATCCAGGGACAGGGAACTAGTGCGAATGAACCAGATAAACGGTACCAAAGGTGTGTACCTATGAAAAGCCGATCTAAATTTGTCAAATTATAAAGTCTGATATTTTGGTATTACCTTCAGACTATTATTAAAAATCACACCAATAATTTGCCTGTTTTAGGTGCTATATTGTATCTACTTACGTATTAAAATATATATTTTTGATGAATTCTTTTAAACGTTGTGGACTTTATTTTATTTTAGTTTTAAATACACATTTATTATACCTACCTACATTCTTTTAAATAGTATAAATAATTTCTTCTATTTATAGGACCGACTGAAAACGCTCGGACGCGTCGCTAAATTCTTCAACAAGTCGTACTCTGATGAGCAGTTGGAGACCGCATGCCGATATCTTGACTTCAGCAACTTCCAGGACAAATCGTCTTCAACCTCAGCTGTCTCAAGAAACACGGCTTCATGAAATCTGACGCAGAACCTTTTGTGAGGAAAGGTGAATGAACTGTTTTTACTGAATACAATTAATTTTAAATTTTAATTAATTTTAAATTGGGGTATCAATTTTGGTTTGAGCGTTAATCCAGCAAAAACACAGATCATCATCATTGGCAGTTCTTATTTGGTATCTAGGATTAACTGGGCTATATTACCTCAAGTTGTTTTTGACGGGATTATAATTCTTTACAGCAAATCAGTAAAGAATCTTGGGGTAATTTTTGATCAAACTTTAAGTTGGGAAGCGCACTTGGATTTGCATCTGGTGGATCTTTAAGGCGACTCCGCAATTTTCTACCCACTGCCACCAAAGTTACACTTGCCCAGTCTCTCCTTCTTCCACTCCTAGATTATGCAGACGTTTGCTTTCTTAATCTCACTGAGACCCAGCTTGATAAACTTGAGCGACTTCAAAATTACTGTATTAGATTTATATTTGGCTTACGCAAATATGATCACATATCCGAATTTCGCAATCAGCTCAAGTGGCTCCCTATTCGTTTTCGCCGGAATGCTCATATTTTATCTCTTCTTTACAATGTCTTGTTTAGTCCTTCAACCCCACGCTACTTGAAAGAAAACTTCACGTTCTGGAGCAATACGCATTCTCGCCCTTTGCGATCTAATGACGATTTAGTACTAAATCCACCCTCTGTACGTTCTGAAACCTTTTACGGCAAATCGTTCGCGTTTCAGGCAGTACTGCTATGGAATGCCTTACCGGTGCCTGTCAGACATGCTCCATCATTGCCTGTGTTTCAGAACCAAGTCAAGGCCTTTTATTTATCACAGCTGTCACCACAATGAGTTTATTCATATTAAATATCTATTAATATTTATTTATTTATTTTATTTAAGTAGGTACATTATCAATCAATCTATACTTACTAATTTTATAAAGCTGAAGAGTTTGTTTGTTTGTTTGCATGTTTGTTTGTTTGTTTGTTTGAACGAAAGGATCTCTGGAACTACTGGTCCGAATTGAACGATTCTTTCTTTGTAGAATAGTTCATTTATCGAGAAAGGCTATAGGCTATTTAACATTACGCTACTATCAACAGGAGCCGAGCAGGAGTGAAAAATGTAACAAAAACGGGGAAAAATATTGCTTTTTGTGAGCTTTCGTTGCGTGACAGCATATGTCATATTTTAAAGGTTGCGTCATTAGAACCTAAAGTAACCGAATTTGTTCAAAAATTGAATTGGTACGACCGATTTTCCATAGATGGCGTAGCAACGCGCGCGCGTTCAGCTAGTGTATTATATAATAGTTTATTGTAGGTTAAAAGTAGGTATTCTAAGTATTAGCATGTATGATTATTGATATGTATGTTTATGTGTCACACTTTAGTCACACTGTACCCTAACCCCGTCTATTTCCATTGCATGTTTCTCTCCATCCTTCGGTTGCCTGGAAGAGATCGCTTTTAGCGATAAGGTCGCCACTTGTTTCACTTGTTCTAGGCTAAGTCTCTTTGTTTTGTAAGTTTTATATTGTGGACAATAAAGCGTTATCTATCTATCTATCTATCTACAATCGATGAGGGAGACCATTAAGCAGGTTGGTTGGCAGATCTTCCTGGCTATACAGAGAGTTTTTCGTGCATTTTAGGGCAGGGGTCAGTGCGCCATGATGTCTGTGACCTAATGTGACCTGATGTTTTTTAAAGTGAAAACTTATTTTGGCGCACGGCAGACAGATTTTTCTTGAATTGAATTGTAGCTCGGGAGTGATAAGAAATTTTCGGGTAAACTCGGGACCATGGCCATTGGCCATCTAGAGATGGGTCAGCATTTCCCATTGGCTATCTAGAAATGCTAGCGCATTTCTAGATGTCCATAGTCCACACCCTCCGGTTTCACCCGCGTAGTTTCCAAAGTGAGCTATCAAATTCTGAGTTTTACGTTCTCACTTCTATCTTTTTTTTTTTTTTTTTTTTTTTTTTTATTCAAAATTGCTACTCCACAGACTCCGGGGTCCGTGACTTTTGTCATTTCAAATCTTATTTATTTTTACATCTTTCTTGGATAATCAGAAGAAGAGGGAAATAAGGGGGGAGTTGGGAACATTTTAAACCTAGTACTAGTTAGTGCTCGTCTGTTGAGCCGATCACTACCGGTTGGGATTCCGCTAGTAATCGACTCGACATCGATTCTTTGCCTTATTGCCATTTGCCTAAGCCGCCTCCTCCCGGCCGAGAGCCTCCACTACGGCTGCATTTCTATCCCTGATGGCCATCTGTAGGTTGAACTCTCGGATGGTCTTCGGTGATGCAGCCAACGCTCGCCGCACGAACCGACCGATGGCGTCGTCGGTGTCGTCAGCGTAGTACGTGAAAGTCCCCGTGTGCCGTGAGATTGCAACAACCGCATGGGGCACGCTCTCGTGCAGCTTCATGTTTGCCTTGGTTTTTATTGCGATTACCGACTCATATGTCAGTCCCTGAGCTTCATGGATGGTGAGGATACGTGACCCGGTGCCTGACCCATAACCCTGGTTTGTCAGGGTCTCCTTCTCCTCTTGAGTGTGAACTAAGAAGAGGGTGTTTGGTAGGGTGTTGGGTATTTGCGCTCCCTTGTACCTTTTCAGCTCTAGGGACTTTATACGGGGTGCTGAGGAGTACATACCTGAGTATATTTCCCTCAGCGCATATGCGACATCCATCGGATTGCGATGTGTGCAGAGCAACTCCTGGCTGATCTTTGTTACCAGGTTTGGGCGGTGATACCTCATTTCGAAGAGATTTTCCCTGTCGATATAAGGCAACTGATTGACGTCTCCGATGAGGACAATTTCACCAACATCAGACAGCCTTGAAGCCATCACAATGGCTCCAAAATGGTTCATGAGAGCTTCGTCCACCATGAGGCGACTGAAACTTTCTCTTCCGAAACCATTTACCAGAGCAGAAGCCATGGTTCGCACTCTGGTTTTGACCAGGTTTCCGATACGGTGCGATAGCTTTTCTCTTAGATCTTTTGCTGCCTCAGTTGTTGTAGTGATAATGGCGTCCTTGTCCACATCAAAGTGTCTAATCACCCATGTTGTCTTACCACATCCTGGAACTCCGTTGACCCACTGTATTCTCGGTACCTCCCAGTTTTCCCAACCCGCTTTGACGTTTGAGTTCCCTTCGATGGTTTTGGCCATCTCAAGGATCCTATCGTCCAGCATAATCTTGGTGCATCTGGCGGTAACTACGATTGGGTCGTTTGGTGGAGTCGCATAAACTGGCATTCCCGCGCGCTCTGTCTCTTTCTCGTTCAGTGTCACGAAGCCATTTTCTACACTGTAAGCTGCCATATACTTTCCTGTCATGGTTCCCTTGATGACCCGGGAAGTGACATTATTGTAAATGGCTGCTTCGGCCTCCTCGAGTTTCGCCTTTAAGAGGCTTTCACTTCCTAGCCTATAAGACTGCATGATGTTTTCGCAGGTCTTGAGGTTGACTTGTCTTGTCGCTCTCAGTGTGGCTAGGAATTCGATGAAGGCGTTACGTGCATGACTCCGCGGCTCCGAAGCCATGACATAGCGGGGCGGTTCAACCTGTCCCATGTCGGCTCTCGTTCGGCTCGTTTGTTGCTGTGAAGCTGTGTTTTGGGTCCTTGACGTCAAGGGGGGTGATGAGTGGGATGAGATTCGGAGTATGCTCCTTGCTGCTGCATTGAAGGCAGTCACGAAGGTCGTGTTGGTGCCTCGGCTGCCGCTTTGATTGGCTGCGGCTTTTTCCGTGGCTGCCCTCTGCTGTGCTCTTTCGGAGCCGGTTTGGATGGTCGAACTAGGAACAGGATGTCCCCAGCTGTCAGTTGCATGTGTTTGGTCGTGTGAAGGGGCTCTGAGGAAGCTCAGATTTTCTCCCCTGTCTTCATATACGACTACCTCATGATGTTTAGAGGCCTCAATGCAACCCAGCCGGTCTGCGACTCGCGCTCTTGAGTATTCGATTGCCATCGCATCCACGCTTATCACCCGGGGTGTTTCACCTGCATTTCTGCTCAGATGTTCGAGCAGCGCACTTGCCTGTGTGAAAGGGGTCCGACCTTCCGAGTACTCTATCAGTGCAATCGTTTTGTTTTTCGATCGCACCAGCCGAAATCGGTGGCCATCTACCTCGCACACTGGCATGGCGTCATAGGTTTTCCGCTTCATTGTGACTTTTGCGGTACTCCCATTGAGCAGGCAAGACAATCCAGGTGACAAACGGGCTCGTTTCCGTTCCCAGGCGAAGCAAAAGCTTATTCCGAATCTTTCTTTGTTGCTGTCCATGAAGAGAGCCACTCCACGGATACGGATCCCTGCCTCTCCTCGGTCTGCGTTCTCCAGTAGTTGTTGGATGGAGGTACTTTTCGAGGAACTATGTTGGGCGGGAACCACATTCCACGTGGCGTCCACGGGCAGCGGATCAGGGTGTTGTGGCGAGGGGAGGCGTGTATTTGATATTGTGGAGTTTCTCTTGGCCGCTATGCGGAATGAGCTCTCCATGAAGGACAGGAGCCGTGTTCTGTTATCTGGATCTGCTAAGATGTTATGGAGATCCGAGACAACCAGCTTTCTGTCGATCATAGATTCGAGTTCATGTCTTGCGACCATGAATCGGGGACAATCGATTAGCACGTGCCAGATCGTTTCGGGTTGGTCGGGGTCACACTCGCATCCAGGACCGCTCTTGAGCTTAAATCTGTACAGGTATTCTGCTATTCCTCCGTGTCCCGTCAACGCTTGTACCTGGAAGGGAGTCAATTTTATGGTTCTCATCATTCGATATGCGTTTGCTATATCGGGGAGGAACGTCTGGGTGACTTTTCCAGTGTCCGAGGTCTCATATCGATCTTGCCATTTCTTGACCGATTCTTCGCGGATTTTGCGTCTGACGTAGGACAAAGGGATCCCCTCGTAGTCCCTGGGTGATTCTGTGAGAGCTGCCGATTTGGCTAGTTCGTCAGCTCTTTCGTTGCCGACGGTGCCCACATGCGCTCTCACCCAGAAAAGACGAAGAGATCTCCCTTCAGCATTTATCTGTCCAATGTTTTCCTTTATGCACTTTGCCAGGGGGTGACTCGTTTTCGGGTTACTTAGCAGTTCGAGTGAAGATCTGGAGTCACTCAGGACATTGACTGCTGGGTCCTTGCTTTCTAACGCCATTTGAGTTGCCCGGCAAAGAGCATAGAGTTCCGATTGAAAGACTGTGCATTCGGAGTGGAGCTTGAAGGTCGAGTTCTTGACCTCTTTGCCGTTCTCCCACCATGTTAGAGCAGCTCCAACTTTACCTTCAACCTTACTGCCATCAGTATAGATTTGAGGTCCTTCTGGAAGTTTGGAGGTGTCTTCTAGGAGCTCGTACTCTACGGGTACCAGCGTGGACGGATGGGATTGGTCCAAGTAGTTAACGTTCCGTTCGAGTTCCACTTCTGGTGGGAGGTAGTCTTGGGAGAGGTTCTTTTTTACTCTGTACAAATTAGCTGCTTCCTGTATCCTCAGATCCAGGGGGAGCAAACCGGAAAGTGCAAGTGCTGATTTCAGGGAGACAGTACGGTATGACTTACAGATTTTCTGGGCAAAACCTCTTTGGATCGCGTTCAAGTGAGACTTGTTTTCCTCGAGGTCTGCCGCTTGAGCCCATACACTTGAGGCATACATGATTATAGGTTCCGCCACAGCGACGTATATAGTTCTCGTGATTTCGCCATTCAATCCCCAGGTCACCTTCGCTGCACATGCTAGCTGTCTATAAATGTTCGCCACTTTTTTACATTGGGCGGTCACATGTGCTTTAAAGTTGAGCCGTCGGTCAATTAGCAGGCCTAGCAGTTTGACTTCCTCGACCAGATCGAGCCGGACGCCGGACATGACTATGTTTGGAGGTTCGTACTTCAACTTTTTTGTGAAAAGCATTGCGTTGGTTTTATGCGCTGCAAAGTTGAGTTTGTTAATTTTACCCCATTCCACTGTCATGCTCAACGCCCTGCCCGCTTGCTGTTCGATGATGTTCGGGCTGCCTGTAAACACGAGAACGACGTCGTCCGCGAATGCTTGACAGTATACTCCCTCGGCTTCCAGCATTCGTAGTAATGAGTCTAGAATCACATTCCAAAAGGTTGGTCCACAGATGGACCCTTGGACGCATCCTTTAGTTGTTTTCTTCTCATAGACTGCTCTTGCATAGTTGACCTTGATCTCACTTCTATCGGCAGACTGCCATTTTTTTTTGTGTTTATTGTATCTTCAGTTTCAATTGCAGTTAAACTGTAGACTTATACCCCGTTTACATGATTCCAGTCCAGCGACCGAATCCAGCGCTGGATTACTTACTGGAATAATGGAAACCGGCACTGGAATGCATCAATCCAGTGCCAATGCATTCCAGTGCCGGTTTACATTATTCCAGTAAGCAATCCAGCGCTGGATTCGGTCGCTGGACTGGAATAATGTAAACGGGCTATAATTGGTTAACAATTAACTATTGGTCTGCAAAATGTTGTCTGTCAATCTGAAATGAGATCATAAAAAATTTACTAATTTTGAGCCCCGGGACGATCAAGTCGTTCGCCTGATGATAGCAACACAACAACATAGTGGCACGCAGCTTTTTGAATATGAATAATCCGAATCACTGTCTACGTGTCTCGCCACTAGGAGTTTTAAGATGATTTATTACTTGGTCCTGTAATTTATTTGGATACATTTATCTTCCAACCGAACCACTAAAAATAACTAGAAAAGGTGTGGTACTTCCCTAGACAGACTCTGCAGTAAATTAATATCAGGAACACGATACCAGTCAATTAACGTCAGGTGATGGGATGTAATTTAAACATTAGAGGTGTATTATTGTGCACATTTTGTTTTTAAAAGCTCTATCTATGGCAGTTCACCTAAAGTGTTCTCTACTGCCGCTAACTTAAAACGGTGAAGGAAAACATCGTGAGGAAACCGACATGTACCTAGAATCTTTCGAAGTCATGTGTCATCGGTTTAGGCGCATTAGGGCTAATTCTCATAATGGCAACCGACTCGCTAAAGGACTACTTCTCATTTTGGCTACTTCTGATTAGGGCTACTTCTCATTATGGCTACTTCTCATTGAGGCTACTTCTCAGAATTTGGAAATGTTTATTGAAATAAATACTCTCTGTATGTAAATGTCACCGGAAAATAACAAGAATGGTTAGTTTCACTAGGTAGTCGATCCACCAACCCGCACTGGGCCAGCGTGGTGGATTATGGCCTTAACTCTCTCCTTGCGAGAGAAGCCCCGAGTCCCAGCAGTGGGAACGTTTAGTGGGCTGTTGATGTTGATGTTTGTTCTCTACAGCCAACCGAACTTTGAGCTAGCGTAGTTAAAGTTACCACCACTTAGTAGGTAGTTCTTTTTAGTATTTAGTAGGTAGATAGGTACTCAATACTCGCTACCAAACTGAACTATTCTTACATAGGTACTTTACATTCATAATTACATGAAGCATTCCTGAATTTTTAAATATAGATATATGTACATTGTACACCTGTACTTGTATTTGTGATTAATTTATTATTATCGAACCTAAGTTAGTTAACTTTTTAAAAAATAGTGATCACACAAATCTACGGAAATATATTACTAAACCGAACGCGATTTATGCTACTTCGATTACAAGTAAAAGTAAGACCACAGATCAGAAAATAGTTGCGATGCTAAGACACTTAGTGACTCAATGAGAACCAGCACGTCTGAGGGCTATGCAGGGAATGAGGGCGAGCCCCAGTGCGCGACCGTTTTTATAGGGCCGATATGGGGGTAGGCAGGTATGGGGTAAACTAGATTCGGTAATACGGCCGTTCCTGACGGCGAGGCGTCCTCGACCGCTTCATCTCCCAACGGAGGCATACCACTCCCAGCCACATCCTTGGCAACCACGAGTTCACCCTCTGCAATATAAAAACGTACTTAAAGCACCATGTTCTAAAAAGTATAGAGTAGAGTAGAGTAGTGTAGTGTAGAGTAGAGTAGAGTAGCGTAGTGTAGGGTAGTGTAGAGTAGAGTAGAGTAGCGTAGAGTAGAATAAAAAGAAAAGCGGGTTTTGTACAAATGACTTAAACTGCGCAATTTAAGGCACACGCACAACACCCAGGTTATGTTAACTCGTATATGAAACGGTTAACATAGCAGTACGTTATCATCGTAATATTCAACGATACAGAAAATGAATATCACCGACATAACACAACTACACAGTAGGGAAGTACAATTCGGCCGAATCCACCTCTATCCATACTGCTCTAACAAAGGGAAGTAAAGCCCAGTGGGCCCACCTCAATCTCTTTGAAAAGGGAAGTAAAGCACATAGTGCCCACCTCAGACCTTTGAAACGGGAAGTAAAGCACATAGTGCCCACCTCAAACCGCAAATCATCTCTAAGAACAGCGCTGCACGTGTCCGGGGCCACTCGCCGCGCCCCAGCACCATGTTGGGCCGCCGCCTGCTGCTCGCCTGCCCGCCTGCAGCTCGTAGCGGTGGTGTGCGGTGGAAGCGTGCGCAGGACCTCGTAAAGGCCGCGCATCCCGGAGTCTTTGCCCGTCGACTGTGCCGTCTCGTTGACGAACACGAAGTCGCCCGCGGCAGATGATGCAGGCTGGCGGCGGGTCACCGGCATTCATGAAACAAAGGTTTCAGTTTTAAAGAGAAAGATAGTAATCAGACAGTGTGAAGCTAAGCAAAAACTTGGAGCTCTCAAATCTCATTCACGATACTTCTTGAAAGTTTTAAGAAATTCTTTAAGTTTCAAACTCCAATCAGTTGCAACGGCGAAATACATATAAAGGCATGCTGCAGTCATTCCCATATATGCATTAAACCACAATGAACAGACGAGATAAATGAATAGACATCAAATTTAACAGACGCATGTAGACTTACGAATAACTCAAACATGCGAGAGGAGACTTAGACACTACTTCCGATAAACTGTATTGGGCACGAAGCAAGAAGCTATCGCAGACGCTAGCTTCGCGATTCTGTGAAGAGATCACTCGTGAATCCTATCTCAGTTCCACCGTACCTCCTTTAAGTGCTTTAGGATCTGGAGATTCAGCAAGACTTTGACTCTTATCAAGTCTCGGCCGCACCTGACCCTGTTTTATGCCAAGAGTTATTTCACCACTTTAATTCATCATTTGGCCACCTTACCTCATCTAAACGCTAAATATCAGTTTTCGTTCATCGTCAAAATGTTCAAAACCAGACGTCAAAACTAAAGGAATGTACGAACCACCAGTTATCGATTAGGACATTGACAGTTACGCCACGTAGTGACTATGTTTCTGGATTACTGACGTTATCACAGAAAAACTTCACGTTGTTTACATTTCGCAAAGCAAAACTATTGTGAATTGGCTTCTAGCAAAAAGAACAGGTTTTGACTTTAATTGACATGAGAGTAAGTTTTGTTTGCGTCATTGGCGAGAACAGTTTCTTTTAGATCTACCCTCATCTTATTGCAATAGGTTTGTCGATAACTGGACAACCCAAACTTTCATCAACTACCTTCAAATTTTACTCACTTTTTGTCAGAATCTATCCTCATATCCTGGTTGATTGAGATTATAACAGTGAAGAGACTAGTTTTCTTGAAATGCACACTTGTAACCACGGAATGATGAAACGTTCACTCTAGCCGTGAGCGGTTATTGAAGTGGTTATTTGAAGCACTGGCACTAGAGAAAATTACTTTCACTAAGAAAAGCGTTTTAAGTTTAAATTTGAAACTATCAAGTACAGTTGATACCAGTCGATTCACGTAACCAAGACAGTAATTCGCCTTTTGGGGATAATCCCACACGAGCAGGGTGCTCTTTGTAGTCACACATGATTTCCGATCGCGCGAGACTCACTTAATCACACTAGACACTGACGTTATTTTGGATCAAAACTTGAGACATAGTAATGGATAGATCTCACCGAAGGTACTGCTTTAGGCGCGTAAATGAGACGCCTCGTAACATCTGCGGGGGCAAGGCTTGAAGCCTCGCCGTGTGGTGGTGCTGCGGCCAGCTGAACCTGTGCTAGCCCGGCCTGTTCCCGAGCGCCAGGAACTGCCGCAGCGACGCCTCAAGGAGGCTCGGCCACAGCGATGCCTCATGGAGGCTCTGCCGCAGCGACGCCACAAGGAAGCTCTGCCGCAGAGACGCCTCAAGGAGGCTCCGCCGCAGCAACGCCTCAAGGAGGCTCTGCCGCAGCAACGCCTCAAGGAGGCTCTGCCGCAGATCGCTCGTCCAACACTGAAAGCCTAAATATGATCACTTCCGTGGTGCTCCTTAAAGCGGAGATAAAAGCCGGTTCTCCGTACCTTCCATCGAGATTGCCGTAGCTAATGAGACGACATTCTAAATCTGCTATTTTTCTATTTCGATTCTAACCTTACTTTTACTTCGATCAAATATACAAGACAGTGGGCGGGTGGGATAGAACCCAGAGGATCCTATCCCACTTCTGATATTATCGAACCTAAGTTAGTTAACTTTTTAAAAAATAGTGATCACACAAATCTACGGAAATATATTACTAAACCGAACGCGATTTATGCTACTTCGATTACAAGTAAAAGTAAGACCACAGATCAGAAAATAGTTGCGATGCTAAGACACTTAGTGACTCAATGAGAACCAGCACGTCTGAGGGCTATGCAGGGAATGAGGGCGAGCCCCAGTGCGCGACCGTTTTTATAGGGCCGATATGGGGGTAGGCAGGTATGGGGTAAACTAGATTCGGTAATATTATGCTATTTTATATATGTGTTTAACGGCAGGTGTAATAGGCGACTGAATAGGCGACTGGCGAAACTACTTCGACGAAGAGATGACTCTTGAAGCCGAGCTGTGGATCGCGGACAGTCTACGCGACACGGACCTGCGCTTCCCGACTGTCCACAACTCTCCTGCCTGACAAACGAATTACGCTTTCACATACAAATAAACTATTGAACTCATTTAACTCGTGGCCAAATGCAAATTTTGAGACAAATTCTATTCATGTATTTCACTAGTTTATAGTTTTTTTTCTGCTGCCGCGAAAACCTTTTAGATTTAAACCTTTACCTATGATTGTCGAAACTAACTTAAGGCGCTGAATAGAGCCAAATGACACTTTTTAAACACATTTTTAGCAAAATGTATAGGGTTTGAGAATGTTGAATAAAATATATGTTATTCTTGAACATATTTATAAGGGAACCATTGCTTTCAAAACACGATTTGGAAAAGATATCTTTACAAGAAAAAATCGTAAACTAACCTCTAAAATGAGTTTTAAACGTAAATATCTGTGTTATTAATGAACATACATTATTCAAATTTTAAAGATTAACGTATTATTTCCTAATAAAGGGCAAGGATATTTTATATTTTAGATTAAGTTGTTTAATTCGCATTAATTAATTGTTTTTTAATACGCTAACTCGACCGAACCGGCCTGAGTCTTGCTTCTCGCTCACTACTATGAAGTCCGGCAGAAAGCGCTGATGCGCCGTGCAGGAAGGACGCTACGTCGCGTCGCTTCGCTGCGCGGCACTCGCTATTCAAAAAAATAAAAATTCTCACAAATGGAATGCAGAAACGTCAAGAGAGGTCATATGATTTGAAAATTTGACGCGTTGGTTATTAGTAGGTTTAGCTCGATGGTTTAGCATGACCGTGGTGGACGTTTATGACCCTGTGTCCAAATCTTTGAACCGTGATTTTCTTTTTGCATATTTTTTTTCATATTGTTGTTGTATGTTTTCTCTGTAGTTTTCATGCTTTTATTTTTTAGTTTCACCTGCCCTGAGGCACAGATGAGAATATAGTTATTATGGAACCCATGAATATCCGTGATGTAACCCGAGGCTTATCATGAAATCTTGCAAATTCAATCTACTTCCCGATTTACAGATTGCGTGAAAATTTGCATAATACTTGTGTAAATTACAAGACAATAAATAAATTGCAATATGATAATTATGATGCTGATCTGATGATGGAGCTGGAAGGTTGCCATGCCATATCATTGATGTTTAATTCAGATCAATCAATTGTTTTTAAAAAGCTAACTCGACTGAACGGCCCTTCTACCAGCTAACTAAATCGGCAAAAAAATAAAAATTATAAATTCTCACAAACGAAATGCGGTGGAAACGTCACGAGAGGTTATATGATTTGAAAATTTGACACGTTGGATACTAGTCGGGTTGGCTCGATGGTTTAGCATGACCGTGGTATGCGATCATGACCCTGTGTTCAAATCTCAGAACCGCGAACTTCTTTTTGCATGTTTTTTTCATATTATTGTATGTTTTCTCTGTAGTTTTTCAAGCTTTTATTTTTTAGTTTTACCTGCCCTGAGGCATAGGTGAGAATATAGTTACTATGGAACAAGACATTAAAACAAGACTAAATTGCAAGACAATTATATGATAATTAATTAATTATGATGCTGATCTGATGATGGAGCTGGAAGGTTGCTATGCCATGCAAAATGTTTAATTCACATCAATCAATATTGTTTTTAAAAAGCTAACTCGACTGAACGGCCCTTCTACCAGCTAACTAAATCGGCAAAAAAATAAAAATGATAAATTCTCACAAACGAAATGCGGAAACGTCAAGAGAAGTCATAATATGATTTGGAAATTTGACACGTTGGATATTAGTCGGGTTGGCTCGATGGTTTAGCATGACCGTGGTACGCGTTCATGACCCTGTGTTCAAATCTCAGAACCGTGAACTTCTTTTTGCATGTTTTTTTTCATATTGAGCCGGAAGGTGGTCATAGAAACTCAGTAATTAAACGACATAGCACAACCGAGCTTGGACTCGTTTTCTTTGTCTTAACGAGTACTTTGGTGCTAGATTATTACCAGGGTCTGATGATGGAGCCGGAAGGGGGTCATAGGAATTCAACAATTAAATGACATAACTCCATCGAGTTTGGGCTCATTTGATTTGTCTTGATGAGTACTTTGGTGCTAAATGGTAACAAGGGTCTGATGAGGGTGCTGGAAGATGGTTAAGGGTTGCCAGTAATTAAACGAGTACATTGGTGTTAAAGTCCAAGTGGCTGTTAAAGTCTACGTTATGGCTCATCTATTCGGGAGAACGGTGACTGCCGATTCGTAGCCCCACGCGCACCACTCGATGTTAGCATGTAATGCCGCTAACTTAAAAACGATGAAGGAAAACATCGTGAGGAAACCGAAATGTACCTAGTAACTACATGTAGGTACCTAGTGTTTTCACCTCATGTGACATTTACCAACCCACACTTGGCCAGCGTGGTGGATTATAACCTAGTCCCAGCCTAGATCTCTCCTTGCGAATGAATGCCTCGAGTCCCAGCAATGAGAACATATAGTGGGTTGTTTACGCAGATTGTAACCGGGTCTGATGATTAAGCTGGAAGATGGCCCTACGTAGTTTAATTTCACAAGATACGTTATTTCTTTAATACTACATTTTTAGATTTGGCGATGAATTGAAAATAAATCGCTGCTTTGAGACTAAAAAGCCACAACTCAAAATTCAGTTATTTTACTTTTCTACTTCTGACGATTTTCTATCATTCTCTATGTATTTTAATGGGATATTACTTTATTATTTCTACGTTGTGTTAAAATTAATAATCATAAGAATAAAGTTAATATAAATATGTGGAAGTAGGGTTCCTATAAAATAGACCTGATTTTTTGCCGTTTTCATAGATATTGGTACGGAATCCTTCATTCGTTCATTCGACTTGCACTTGGCTTATTTTAAACACATTTGATATTATCTAATGTTTTATGTAAAAATGCCGTATTAGTCTCTTACCCCTCGAAAGCCCATTAACTACATTAACTACTATGCTTCGTCGAATCGACGATGCGAATGTGAAAAAAATGATGTAATTTTTAAGTGCGCTGTTGCACCCATTGCTGCTTCTGATTATATGGATTAGTGGCACCGTTTCCTTTTTTTTTATATATGTAAATTTACCACTCCACAGACTCCGGGGTCCGTAGGTATCATTTCAAATCTTATTTATTTGTACATATTTCTTTAATCTGAAGAGGAAAATATGGGGGGAGCTGGGAACATTTTGAACCTAATACTAGTGCTCGTCTGTTGTGCCGATCACTATTGGTTGGGATTCCGCAAGTAATCGGCTCGACATCGATTTTTTGTCTTATTACCATTTGTCTAAGCCGTCTTCTCCCGGCCCAGAGCCTCCACTACGGCTGCATTTCTGTCCCTGATGGCCATCTGTAGGTTGAACTCTCGGATGGTCTTCGGTGATGCAGCCAACGCTCGCCGCACGAACCGACCAATGGTGTCATCGGTGTCGTTAGCGTAGTACGTGAAGGTCCCCGTGTGCCGTGAGATTGCAACAACCGCATGGGGCACGCTCTCGTGCAGCTTCATGTTTGCCTTGGTTTTTATTGCGATTACCGACTCATATGTCAGTCCCTGAGCTTCATGAATGGTAAGGATACGTGACCCTGTGCCTGACCCATAACCCTGGTTTATCAGGGCCTCCTTCTCCTCTTGAGTGTGAACTAAAAAGAGGGTGTTTGGTATTTGCGCTCCCTTGTACCTTTTCTGTTCTAGGGACTTTATACGGGGTGCTGAGGAGTACATACCTGAGTATATTTCCCTCAACGCATATGCTACATCCATTGGATTGCGATGTGTGCAACTCCTGGCTGATTTTTGTTACCAGGTTCGGGCGGTGATACCTCATTTCGAAGAGATTTTCCCTGGCGGAGTTAAGACCAATCAAAGTTATATATTATTTTGGATTTTTGTACGGGCTTAGTGACATCGTGTTTTTTTTAGCGGTTAAGATTTATTATCGCTTTTTCGAAATGTTACTTAACTTCTAGGGTAATTGTGCTATCAGATTTGCTGTAAGCTGTAAGTCATATCGAAGCTGAGTTATGGCTTTTCAAATATTTTTTTTGGGTATTTTTGTATGGATTAGTGGCGTCATTTCCTTTAGCAGCCAAAGATCTGCTGTCACTTATTTGAAAGGGTATTACTCAAGGGTATTTGTGTAATCAGACACACACGAAAAAGACATGTAAAAAAACACGATGTCACTAAGCCCGTACAAAAATCCAAAAAATAAATAACTTTGATTGGTCATAACTCCGCTCCGATATTACTTGGAGCAAATATTCATTGATACAAGAAAGTGATAACAGATTTTTGGCCGCTAAATAATACGACGCCACTAGTCCATACAAAAGTACCCAAACGCCTTTGTTGTTGTCCAATTTCACTGATTATATTTTAATTTGAAAAAAATATATATGAAAGGACATTGTTCAAAATAGGCTATCCGTGGTCAAAATGTTCTTGATAATTAGATTTTGTAAAAAAAAATATGTATAATTAGGGCATTATTTTAGTACCCAGATAAATAAACTAAAAGTTCATTATACTAGTATATTATGATATAAGTGCGCTAAGTTGATAATTACAGCCGAAGCAATATTGCTAGCTCGAGCCGTAGGCGAGAGCTACATATAATTAGCAGAGGCTGTAATTATCAAAGCGCACGTATGTCATACGACGTTTTAAAACATATTTGCGAGGAAATAAATCAAAATTCAGATGACATTTTCAAATAAAAAAATTGGGAGTCATAGGAACTGCCGATAGAAGGGAAAACTTATTACTCGGAATTTGATCCATCATGGCATGGCCATCTAGAAATGCGTCAGCATTTCCCGTTGGCTCACGCATTTCTAGATGGCTATGCCATGATATTCAGGCTACGCCCTTTCGGCATTTCCCATTGGCTGACGTATTTCACAGATTAACAATGCACGCGCATCAGCGCTTTTTTTTAAAGCAAGGGCACAAATCCAGCCAGTATGACATTACGACATTAGTAATAAAGTAAATGAATGTTTTTGTGTTTTTAAGTTTTGGTCAAAATTAATTAAATTAACAAATTAAATAATTTTCATTGTATTTTATCTTTCATAGTTAATTTTATTCATAAAATGTTTACAACTTTTCTGACATAAAAACTCTTTACTAAGATTTAAAAAGGTAGGTACCGTTCGTTTTAGACGGAGCATTTTGAAACCGTGCGTTTTACGTTACATTACCGCACAAGTACGTAATAAGCCACATTATGATACAGAAATTTATATTATATATTATAATATTAATACACTATTATTAAAACTTCGATCAAAGTTACAACGAACTACAAAAACTATGTATACTATGTCTATTATATTACTTGCTGCAACGGAACCCTTCATGGGCGAGTCCAACTTGCACTTGGCCACTTTATTTGTGTAATGGTTTTTCATCGCACCCGCTTTCACTTCACAACGCCACGAAAAACAAAATCATCTACTTGGGCAGTAAAGTTGTCCTACTGCCGGCGAGAAAACGAGTAACTATCGACTATTTTCTCGCTTAAGAAACGTACAATAGATATTATACATTCCGTGTACCTAAATAAAAGAGATGCATATATTCAGATACAGACAGTAGTTGATCGCTGACTGTTCATACTCCCGGTGAGTACTCGCTTCACTAGTTTGTCGCTGAGCGACAAGAGCTATGAAAGATAATACTCGCTCAGCGATACTCGCTAAGCGATTAGAACAATCCAAGAGAGCAACCAGCGGTTCATTTCTCTACAGTGCGGATCTGAAAGTACAGGTTTTTTTACGCCGCGAGCGAGTGATGCGAGTAATCGCTCGTCTCACTCGCACACATTGATAATCATCTAACCACTAACTTGTGAATAATTTAGTTATTATTTTAAACATAATAGAATAGCATCGATTTTATCCAGACGGTCACTATCGATCTTTAGATCGATATTAAAAAATTTACAAAATGTTGTAGTTTTGTTTAAAAGTAACCACGTCAACGTTCGCATTACGAGTAAATAGTCTTTTTGCTACTACCAAAAGATAATATTCTGATATCAAGTGCTAGAAGCCATCATGTTTAATTTATGATATCAGTGACAGTCAACGTCCACGTTTAGCCCCAAGTCCCTTATAAATTAACAATGTCCTTTCTCAGTAAAGTGACTTTTAGATGACATTTGATTACATTGTATGCAATAATTTCATCTATGAGTTGTTATGATGGTGTCATATTTAACTATTATCTGTAAACCGACTTAACTGATTCGTTGCGGAAAACACGGCATCCGTGTCATTCAAGTTTTTATTTTAAGGCGTATGACACGGGAAGCGTGTCATTTTTTTTATAACCATCGTAACTCGCACAAAATCAAAATGTTGCTAAACAGTGTATTTATTATTTTTTATGTAGATTATGGTTGTAGCCTTCGTTTCTGGATATTGATTAATTTGGATAGTTTCAAGGATTAGCTATCTTTTTCAACTGCATTAATATTTATATAAACTATTATGCAAAATTGACATTATGGCACTATATATTCCGCTACATTCATTATGACAAAGTAAATTACGGAAAAAAAAATATATGCGTTTTCAAACAAAGTTAATATTAAAATAAAAAATATTAACTTAGGCATTTGTGACTCATATCCAGTTTATGTTATTTTTTGTACTTGTAGAAACTGTTTTTTGTCGTGTTTCGTTTTGCTGACCGGTATATGATACGAACTTCTCTTTTTTTCTGCGATATAGTGAGCTGCAGCTTTATTCTCTCAATCTCAAGAATTATCTGTTTATTTCTGAGTGGTTGTTTCATTTTTGTATTTTTTATATTTTATTGCATAGGTACTCAACACTAGTAAGTATAGGTGAAATTTATATTTTCAAATCATATGTCCGCTATGTCTCATATAATATGGCACCACTAGTCCATATAAAAACCCAAAAAAAAAACTTTATCCATTTGACATTTTAAAACCAACTTTTTGCATGATATAAATTCCAAAACTTTTTCCATTGCAATTTATAAATGTTTCATTTTATAAACGTTCCGCATGGTTTAAATAAAAAAAAATCTTTTGAATTTAACATATTTTTGTAAAATTTTGTTTGTGGACCTTTCGTTACAAAGCAGCGAAATGGGGTTGTTTCAAAAACTTGTTTTTCGTGTTGTAATGAGCAATAGTTGTGGATTATTAACTTGCGAGCTCGTCTATTGATGATGATGATGATAACTATTATGTTTGTATTAATACACGTATTTAATATAATTGACGACGTGCATAGCGCGTGAAAACATTAGTTCTCGTCCGATCACCGAAGTTAAGCAACACCAGGCGTGGTCAGTACTTGGATGGGTGACCGCCTGGGAACACCACGTTATGTTGGCTTTTTGCTGTAGCTACTTTAATGCAATTAATGTTTATGTCGAATGAATCTATTTGACTTCAAATAGATGAGTGAGTAGCGCTTACAATAATTAAATGGACTTTTTTTCGCTTTCGAGTGCCTATTTGTGATTTTGAAGTTGGTTTAATTTTCTGTATAAAAAGAGTTTATTGTAATTGTAGACCATACATTATTATTTATAAGCTTTACTAATAGAATTTCGATAATGTTCTTCACAATCTGCAAAAGTGCAAAAAGATATCGAAGGAAACAAAAAGTTATGTTAAATTAATTACAAAATATTTTAAAAGCGCCATCTATGAGCTTGGAGCGGTAACTTTTTGTTTCCACGTTTTGTTCAATACTAATAATGTCGCCGGCTGGACGCGGTTTAGTTTGGTGGCGCTGTCTTATCGAAGTAGTGAAGAGGCGTGGCTTAATTTCGAATTCGTGAATTTCAGTTAGCTGTTGTCAGCACCTTAACTAAGATTGGTGAAAAAATAAAATTCATTTATTATTTTGATTTTTTATCACTTGATGTGTCATATCCGGCACCGGACTGATATGGGGTTCCGCGTCATTTTACGGGTAAATGAAATTTGATACTGAAATATTCCAGAGCCTGAAAAAGGACAAAAGGTACTTTTTGATGCGAAAAACACAGACAGTGACAGATGCCGCCAAAACAACATGGCCGCCACAAATTATCAACATCGCCTAAATGTATGTGTAGTGTGCAAAGTTATTGATAAAAATAAAATAAACGTGTAAAACTGGTAAGCCGCGATCTACGGCACCACGGGACGTAGCTAGTATACAATAATTGACAATAATGTAGGTACCTATCTTCTATAATATAAACTATTGTTATTGTGTGAGAAATTCGTGTGTGATAGTGTTTTTTGTGTCAAATTGCATTGTATTGTATGTACCTATTACTAGCGCAGCGCCTCGAGGTTTTTCCCGTAGAGTAGGTATAGCAGTCTAGACTTAGTGATAGCTTCTTATGAGATAGATAAACTCTTTATTGGACTTACATAACAAAGAAAATACAGAAAAAAAACTTATAATAAAGCTAAAGAGATATGGTCGAGTGTCTGAATTTAACATCAAATTGAAACTGGTTGGTAAATTTTAGTTTTGTTTATATACCTATCAAAAACCGCCACACTTTCGAAAAAAATTGTCAGTCATAGGGACTGCCGATAAAAGTGAAAACTAATAACTCAGAATTTGATAACTCACTTTGGAAACAACGCAGGGGACGAACCGAAAGGGCACCGAAGGACGTGGCTATATAACTATGGCCATCTAAATTTTCTAAACCATCCGAGTTTACCCGAAGATTTCTTTCATTCACGAGCGCGCCGCTTGAGGTCAATTCACAGCCCACGAAAAATCTGTGTGTGGCGTGCCAAAAAGTTTTCACTTCAAAAATATATTTGACCACCTCGGACTACTTGGTCGCGTGACAGAATTTAGTTTTAAATTGAAGTCGGTAAATTTTAATTTGTTGTTCAATCATGTTTCGAAAACCGCCACACCGATTTCGATATAATTAAATGGGACTACCTCTGGACTATGATGTAGATCATAATCAAACAAAAAAAACATCAAAATCTATCCACGTTTATTAATGGCAGAGCTATCACGTAACTTATAATTGGATACCTATGTCTAGCTCTGCCAATACAATAAAAAATGATAGCAAATAAAAAAAACATACTTACAACCGAATTAAGATCCTCATATCTTGAATTCGGTAAAAAATTTACAATGCTTGCAAATTCTGCTTGTTTTTGTGCATATTCTAAGCATTTTTAAAGTCAAAGTACTTTATTCATAAATGTACAATTTACACGTCAATCAACAAAAAATAAAAACAAAAGAAAGAGCATACAAATACATTTTCAAAGTTTGAAATATGACTACTTTACTGTATTATAATAATTAAATCAAAGTACCTGGTACAACCAGGGTTGACCGAGCTTTGCTCGGTTTCTTTTTATTATATTTGGGCAGATACAAATTACGTTCCCATGAAATATCACATAGTATAAAACTTATTAAAATATTACATAAAAAAAAACCGAGAAAGTAATTATCAGGATTCAAACCGGGATCTCTCGCCACCGAGGGCGGCCCTTTACCGCTTGAGCTATTCAGCCGATGTCATTACTTGCGAAATTTGCTATCGTATTCAAATGATATTATAGGAGTTTTTCATTGTCTGAAAAAGCACATAAAATGTCATTTTTTTATTATACAATCTAGCTAGATCGATTTATCGTCCCCGAAACCCCTGAATACATAATTTCATGAAAATCGTTCGAGCCGTTTCCGAGATTCAGATTCGATATATATATATAATTATGTATATATATATATACAAGAATTGCTCGTTTAAAGGTATAAGATATCAATAATTTTACTTTACTTTACTGTATTGTAATAATTAAATAAATAATCAATAAATTAATAAAATAAGGTAGATCAATATAGCGGGTAAGGTAAGTATGCCAAGCTCTTTGAAATATGGTCTGACGGATGTGCATTGCTAAACGCCAACAATGGCACGTACGTCACGTTTTTGAGCGCGGAACGCACGCTCCCAGTCAGCAGCGCGCGCGTATAGCTCGGCGCCGTATTGTAACCGAGAATGCACTGTGGCGAATTAACACGCACACGACACTTCCGCAGACACCACTCGGGATAGTCTTAGTGCAAAGCACACACTGCTAACTTTAGCACACATCTTGTCGATGTGGTGTTCCCACGTCATGCTGCGATGAATCTCGAACCTCAAAAATGTAGTGTTCTGTACTTGCTCAATCCTGCCACCGTTTAACGAAACTTTTAGCGGTTTTGTATGGTGGATCGACAGACAAAAGTGAACGAAGCGAGTCTTTTTTGAATTTAATATAAAACCGTTAGCACTAAACCATGAATTTAAGCCGTTAATTACAATACATAATTTATCTTCTAATTCCTTTATTGAAACAGCTGTTACTACGGCAGCCACGTCATCTGCATACATGAATATGCCTGCACCCTTTACGGCTTCGGGGAGATCGTTTAGTAGGACAGAGATCATTATATTTGAAACCGACGATCCCTGCGGTACTCCCATAGACGAAGGCAGCGGATCTGATTTATTATTGCCATCGGCAGAATCAACTACCTGAGAGCGACCTTGAGTATTTCTTACCTTATCGCACACCGCAAGAAAGAGCAAGAGAGAAACAGTAGGATTTGTCGCTGTTTTACGCTCAAATTTTAGAAATAACTCTTTATAAAATCTGATTTTGGTCTTTTGAAAAATATAAAACTACCAAAATGTTCGTAATCGAATTGTCTATCCGTTGGTGTAAGTACAAAATCAAAATAATGGACGATTTTCGAGGAGATGCACGATAACTACAATTTTTTTTTTTTCATGGTTTCGTTGTGAGGCGATTATTTAAACAGTAAGTCCATTAACAAAAAAATGAAACTACCATTTTGAAGCCAAGAAGTTGTAGAAATTTAATGTATTTTTTACCAGTTGATATTTGTTTTGGCTAATGAGTAGATAGCTCTTAAAACTGGACAAAAAACTCGTTTTGCTGGGGGACGCGTCTTAAGACGGCTACTTGCTCTTTACGATCACGGGCAGCCAACACACTACGAATCACTTCACGCGTTAGAAAAGCTTATAAACAGTGTGGCGAGAACCGGAGCTAGAGACAAAACTGCTAGTTTAATTAGCTCCATCGACACACCGTAAATGTCTTTTTTTAATATAGTATAGTGCCTGATGGTAAGTAACATGCCTGCCACATAACAGCACAGTGACGCGCAGCTATTGGAACACGAAGTGTCCAAATCATTACCTGGCACTGCACTGCGCTCGTCACCCAGAGATCTCTAAGCTCTGTAATTTCTCTGGAACATTGTCCTTCAAACCGGAACACAGTAATGTTTGCACATTACTGCTTGACGATAGAATAACTGGCAAAGGTGTGGTACTTCCCCAGGCGGACTCTGCCAAGAGTCCTACCACTACTAAAACTTTTTTCCTTCTTCTTTCTTTTGACTGTTTTGGGGGTATTTTGGAAGAGACTATGCGAAATACTTCACCAGCCAAGCATTTCATGCATATTTGCCTGGGTATAACAAGTTTTTGTGTATCATATAATCCGGTTCCTTAAGGGGGCGCCTAAAGCCAGAAAACGAAAAAAGGACATTTTCGACGCCGCTCACTGAAGTTAAGAAACTAAAAACTAAGACAAAAAAAATATTGACGTGTGGGTACAATCAAGAAGAAGCACAATAACCGAATAGAATTTTAAAGATAGTTCAGAGTTTTTCATTTATTTTTTCATTAGTCATGCTATTCTCGACTTTATGTACATCACATTAAGAAACGCGTCGCGCGGGTGAAATCTGATTTTTTCGTGGCTTTAGGCGCACTCTTAAGCATTAATTGGAACTAAGTTCCTGATCGCTAAATATTGTTCGGCATTTTCACAAAAATTTATAATACCTCTCACTTTCCGGAACATCTGGGGGCACGGCAGTGCCCCCGCCAAGTCGAGCGCGAAGCAAACACTGCCGTACCATCCTTTACTGGAACCATTTCGCCGCATTTTCAGGCCCCTATTTGAGAACCTCTAGATAAGACCAGAACGCTGAAATTTTCGTCATCTAGTAAGCTATAATCGCGTACTTAAAATCCAAAATTTCAAGTCTGTACGTCATTTAGTTCCGAAGTTAAGCGAAAGCAAAGTTTCGCATTTACGACACTCATTCACTCACTCATGATCATCAAAATAGAACTAGTACTTCTCATAAACTCAGAGAGCTGAAATTTGGTACAGACTTAGGGTTTAATGGCCACATAAAGGGAAAACTATAAAAACTAGGAATATCGAAAATCTGGGGTACCTTGTGGTATACCTGGTTATTTGAAAACACGCCTTTACAAAAAATATTCAACTTTGATTGCCTCTTCATTTGATGTGCGACTGATCTGCATGATCTAATACCACCTTGCCCTTTTTTCTATCGGACTTCTCGTAACTCGAAGAAGCGGCACCGTTTCATGGTTGATGTTCCAAAGACACGGACGAAGAGGTTTGACTCTACTTTTGTGATAAGAACGTCTAGGCTGTGGAATGAGTTGCCAGAGTGGGTTTTCCCTGATAGTTATAACCTTGGTGTCTTCAAATCGAGAGTGAATCGGTTTCTTCTAGGTAAACACGCTCCATCGTAGACCGCATCGTCGCTTAACATCAGGTGAGATGGCGGTCAAGTGTAAACCTATAAAAGTTAAAAAAAAAAAAAAAAAAAAAAGTCAAAAATCGAAGGTCTGAAGTATCTGATGAAGAACCCTCAGCTTGTCCCAGCTGTATAAGAGATATAGTAATGCCCCTTTCTACTATTGGTACACAAAAAAATCGACTGTCATTGTAAAAATCCAGCGTAGTGGGACACATCTTCTAATTTAATCTAGCCTATTGCTTCCCACTACTGGGCGAATGTTGCTAATGTACAATCAATCAAATGTAATCAGAACCGGAAAAAAAGAATATTGTGTCAAATAGTACATCTAATATAATAAATCAATAAGTCCACGTTTCTACAAAAAGAAGTGAAATCCCACCAAAAACATTCTGTAAAAAAACTAGCCAAGTCTCGATGGAGCTGCATATTTATTCCATTTTACTACAAACAGTTTAGTTTGTTTAGAATCAAATGTTACTATGCTATCTGTCAATACTTATATGTTTGTGAAAAGTGACAAGTGAATGTAAAATGAAGGGTATATAGGATATATTTTTGTGGAAAATGCTACACGAATGTTACACGATCTGGATGGAAAATAGAGTGAATAAGTGTGTGATACATTTTTTTTCCGGCACTTCTTACTATAGTTACAGCCTTGTATGTACTTATTTCCGAACGGTGGTCAAATGACTTCCCTGACTCCTTCCGTTTTATTTTATTTCAACGAAGTGAATACGCTATTTTCGTTCAACCTTATAAGGCAGAGGGACCTAAAATGAAATACAAATTCTAATAAACAATTATGTTTGTGGTGGCTAGTGTATGTGAGATAAATTTAAGCATAGTTGATAGACAGAATAAAGTGATGAAATGAGTACAATAAGAAATTTTAAATTATATAGAAAAATACTTAGAATAAGGAATATGAAAAATATTATAAGTAGATGGCGAGAAGCGCAAGACGTCAGAGTCACAGCGACTGTCGCGTGCGCATGCGCATGAGCGACCTGTATGTCACCCTGCGAACCCAACGGAAAAAAGAGGCACTACACGTTATAAACGGTAGCGGTTTTAATATGTATTCGCAGAGGCGACATACCAGCAGTCCAGCATACACGGCACATGTTAATTTATTTTAACAACACTTAAACCCAAGTTTTATAGCTAAACTAGCAGTTTTACCCACGTATTCCAAGTTCCCGTTATCTTCTGGCGATAATAATATGTGCATAATATGTGCTATTCCAGAATACCTCACTGTGTTCTATTTTTGACGTGACAACGTCTTATAATTCGATGAAGCCGGCTGCACGCACGAAAAAACATGACGTCATGCGGCGTTCCCTCGCTCTGAGGCGTTCCATTTAAGGCTTGGAGTTGAAGTTGTCAGGTTCAACTATCGTCAGTAACTTTACAGACAACCGATTTTTTTTCTTTTTATATAGGTTTACAGTTGACCGTCATCTCAGCTGATACCTAGCCGCTAGCCGATCTATCCCAAAGGTGCGAACGGTACTTCATACAAGAGCAATAACCCAATTCGTTTATACGTACTAACGTGATTGAGCAACAAACATCTAAACTTTAGCATTTATAATATTAGTAGGTATGATAGTACAATAAAACATGCCGGTCATTTACAATAAAACATATATTCAACCAAATAGAATAGAAACACAATTTATTTCATTAGAGAACCTATACGTAAGCTTTAATGTTTTTAAAAAAAGTAGGGGGAAAGCACCGATATTTGAAAATTCGAAGTTGTTTTATTTATTTCTACCTGCAAAAAACAAATAATATTTTTGCCACAACCCCATTACTACTAAAATTATTTAAGCTATGAATTTCACCGAAGACAAAAAGTCATTTCAAAAACTCAGTCAAGGGAAATTCACCCATATGTCAAGGGTAAGTAAGCTCACAGCTCCATGCCGGGGAAGCGCAAGTCAGTGTCCCGAAGATTATCAGCAATCCACTGCTCCGCATCGCGTCGCATCTCTTCGTCGAATTGGTTTCGCCAGCCTCCGGTCTTACCTGATCAAAATAGGACATAAGAAAACTCAAAACTGCGGTTATTAGACTAAGAACTCATGGAACGATTTCCACCCGCGGTTCCGCAACAGCGGCGGATTTTATTTCAAAACTCACGAGACAGCTGATTTTCGCGGTTTCGCTGGTGAGATTATCGCCCGCGAACGTGGCGGGTGAAGGGCGGGCGGCGACCGTACCAGGCGCAGCTGAAAATCACTCCATGAGTTCTTAGTCTTACTGGGGGATAACTTGATATTATTTTAACAGAAGCAGCCTTCAATACATGGTTTTTCCACATTATAGAGTGATGTACGAACAAGAGATGGGCCAGATTGGAAAATACCCGCCTGCGCATTACAGCACAGTCTACAATTGACTGCCTAGCATTGCTCTGTGTTCGTCATCCAGAGATAGAAGATTTATTTTTTAGCCCTGTAACTCTGCATTTGCCTTTTAAATCAGATCGCATGGTTTCGCCTTTAAAATGGTTGCAAATTACTCCTTGGAGATAGAATAACTACCAAAGGTGTATTATTTCTTTAGGAGGACTTAAGGCTCACCACCATAATACTATAATTTACAAGGATAATTTGGATAGTTGCTGCCTATCCCCTTCTAACAACGCATATTATTATCTCATGGTAAACAATTTCTTACGGCTAAAATAAACCAAAACCACATCTAATGTTAATTGAAACTGAACAAATTGGACTACTAGCGTTGTTTGAGTAGATTACTATGCAGGCCTTGGACTAAAATGAAATGACGGCCGTATAATGGTTTTTCCATGATGGCCGCAACATTGTTGAGGTACCTGTAAAATAAATAAATGAGTATGCGTTTGGGTTGGTCTTGGTATTCGCGCTATAGATGCTTCTAGGTCCGTTCTCGGCCTTAATTCAGCTTGGGTGCCAAAAACCGTAATGGAGTCTGCTTGAAGCCTTCGATCGCGCTTTCCACTATCACACTATCTGATCATTTGTTGATCAGATAGTCGCAGTAGTAACGCGGTCATTGCAGACCCTATAGCTACGTACTGTTATTATTTTAACTACAAGGCATAGAAATAAAACCTCTTATGGGTGACAGTGTTGGGTAATGATTTGGACTCTTCCAATTGCTGCGTGACACTGTGCTGTTGTGGCCAGGCTTGTTGCTTACCTGATAGTACAGGTACTATTCGTTTCCTCACTCTTTACGAAAAAAATGATTGAATCCGCAACTTACTAACCATTTCTAATAAAAGTTTCGTTGGAGTCCACGAGCCCAAACTCTCTGAGAAACTCAAAGTTCACAGAGGCGTTGTTCTTGAAACTATCGATGCTGAGGTGATCGCACAAACGCTGTGTCTGCACAGGAGTCATCTCCTTGCCGAGGAAGTCGGCCACGCGACGGATAGCTGTTGGTAGATCCTATGGAAAACAATCATGACGATACATACTCGTAGATAGATAAACACTTTATTGCACTTAGTAAACAGGCAACCGTGGAATGGAAATCAATAATGTCTTGATTGATCGGTACCGGAACGTACATTCAGGGTAGGACTGGGGCGAAATGGCCCATGTGGATCCATGGCGATGACAAGCCCGGCCAAGCTCTAGATCCAAAATATCGTCAAATGTCATAACCATGGTTGGCATTCAATGAGAGCATTAAGTCCGATTAGAGTACGCATAATCGGAGATCTGGATTTAGCGACGGTTCGAGCTACAGGGGCCACAAAAAGTTTATGATGTCTAGCTCGTCTGTAATTGTTGGGAACATACAGACGACAAAGTTATGCGCAAAGATCGGGAGCATCAATGCCACCTCTCAAAACTGATTGTAAAGTTTTATATTAGCTATCTGGCTCCCACATTATGCTTAGTTTTGCGCTAGGCTAGGCTTAGCTTTGTTAGGTGAGAAATATCCACCAATATTTATTGATCTCTACGCACCTTTGAAAGATCTTCATAGAAAAGGAAGAGCATGTTAGGGTGATCTCGTAAGGCCCACGCCTCCTTAACATGCTCAAAGTACGGCGTCAGGATAACTGAAATAAAAATAAGTAAAAAAAACATGATGATGGAGAGTAGTTTGATAGTACTCCACGGGTGATAAGGGTATTAAAGGTAAAACCAATTAACGGTCGCCACACGAAGTGAAAAAAAAAGTAAAGTTTGAAGTGAACACTTACTTAGCCACGTTGATATTTAAAAATGTTTAGTTTAGTTTCCTATATTTGTATTTATTCGTGACCTCGCTCGCATAGATTTAAAATATGACCATTGCCTGGTATTTTTTTCGGTAAAATTATACAGAGTTAGTGGCAATCAGCCTGCATCCGTTAAGGGTTCTGTATATATAAACAAACAACTTTTGTTAAACTCTATAATATACATATCCCAAAAACAAATAGTTTTTGCTGTCCTCTCTAGCTCGGTTTCGCTAATACACTTTAGACTGGGCAAATACACATTTTTTAGGGTTCCGTAAAACGTAAAAACGGAACCCTTATAGATTCGTCATGTCTGTCTGTCTGTCCGTCCGTATGTCACAGCCACTTTTTGCCGAAACTATGAGAACTACACTATTGAAACTTGGTAAGTAGATGTATTCTGTGAACCGCATTAAGATTTTTACAAAAAAAATTAAAAAAAAGAAAAATTTGGGTTGGCCCCCATACTTAGAACTGAAACTCACAAAAAAAGTTTCATCAAACCTACACGTGTGGGATGTCTATCGATAGGTCTTCAAAAATGATGTTGAGGTTTCTAATATAGTTTTTGTCTACACTGAATAATTTGCGCGAGAGACACTTCCAAAGTGGTAAAATGTGTGTCCTCTAACTTCTAAAATAAGATAATGAAAAAACTAAAAAAAATATATGATGTACATTACCATGTAAACTACCAACGAAAGTTGGTTTGAACTCGATCTGATGAGTAGTTTTTTTTAGTACGTCATAAATACATTATTATTAAAACTTCGATCAAAGTTACAACGAACTAAAAACTATGTGTACCATGTATATTATGTTGCTTGCTGCAACGGAACCCTTCATGGGCGAGTCCAACTCGCACTTGGGCACTTTATTTTAATTTTGGATGGGAAAAGATATATACGAACTTTTACAAAATGTAGAACAAAAGATGTCATATTCAATGTACTTAACATCCCCTTAAAAGGATGCAGGCTGATTACCAATCACCCTGTATAAACTTGGTTGAGTAACAACCATCTAAACGTTCACATCTCTTATGTTATAGAATACGTTTACTCACATAAATCTTTTACAAAGGCATTCCAGAGATCTTTCAAGGATATATCTGGTTTTAGCATTCTGAAGAATCGTCCGTGGTAATAGCTTGAAACCACTATGTCTCGAGGATCTCTGGCCACATACACTACCTGAAATATTATTGAAAGATTTAATATTTGTGTAATGAGTTCAAATGTTTGCACTGTTGTATTTAAAACTATATAAGTATTATATCAGCTACCTGGCCGCCATCATACAAGCTTTGCTTAGTTTGGGGTCAGATGGTGTTGTGTGTGAATTGTCCACCAATATTTAAAAAAATAATATATAAGTGTATATATATACTTAGATACTTACTACTTAGGTAGTACTATGTCTCACCGGCAACGATGAACGAGTGATGAGTAGAGCTAGAATTCGAAACGATTTGGCTAACCGCGGGGAGCGAATGCGTAGTTCCGATAGTTATGTAGCTCGGCTATAACTATAAGCGAGTGTGCGAGTGAGGCGAGCTATTACTCGCATCGTTCAGATTCGTAGTATATCCGTAGTATCCGATGTAGAGAAAAGACCGCTGGTTGCTCTTTCGGCGTGTTCTAATCACTTAGCGAGAATCGCTGAGCGAGTGTTATCTTTCATAGCTCTTGTCGCTTAGCAACAAACTAGTGAAGCGAGTGCTCGCCGGCAGCCGGCAGTGTCAGCGATCAACTATTTTGTTTAAGCATCTCTTTTATTTACACGTAATGTATAAATAACATATCACAAGCTTTGCTTAGTTTGGGGTCAGATGGTGTTGTGTGTGAATTGTCCACCAATATTTATTATTATATTACTATTGTACGTTTCTTGATCGAGAAAATAGTCGATAGTTTTCTCGTCGGCGGTGGGACAACTGCCTTATATCCGTACTTAGCTATGTTTGATGAAAATCGATTCAACGTGGCAGTTAATATAAATAAATATTGGTGGACAATTCACACACAACACCATCTGACCCCAAACTAAGCAAAGCTTGTAATATGGCGGCCAAATAGCTGATAGAATACTTATACAACGTGGTGGATTTACCCCCAACAATATTTTAACAGTCCATTCTAACACTGATGTAGACTTCATCACCCAAGTTCTCTTTCTTCTCAGCACCGTAGATCACGAGATAATTCGAGTCAAAGTTTGACGTAAAATTTCCACCAAATCACCAGCTTCAACCCTAAAGCATGTACAGCAGGCAAACGACCTTGCCGCCGACGCCGTGACGTCGTACAAAAATCAGTGCAGAGATCTGGCCATTAGGGGTATGTCAAATGAAATAACAATCAAAAAAAATATTTTTTTTATGGAAAAAAATTTTTGAGCTTTCATGCGTAATTTTCACATACATGATTCTAAACTGAATGTAGATGAACTACCATAAATATTGTTGCACCTTTCTGCAACACCTTGTATAGTTGTAAATACATACTTATTTTGCGGTAAATCTTTGAGTCGACACTGCCTCAATACCTGAAGTCCAAAGTGTATAACCAGTGTATCCTCCCGGTTCTAACCTATGTGGCGGAAACATGGACACTAACAAAAGGACTCGTCCATAAATTCCAAATTGCACAGCGAGCTATGTAGAGGGCTATGCTCGGAGTATCTCTGAAAGACAGAATCCGCAACAAGGATATCCGACGGAGAACTAAGGTAACTGACATAGCCTTGAAATAAGCAAGCTGAAGTGGCAGTGGGCGCGTCATATATGTCATAGAGCCGATGGGCATTGGGGAAGACGGGTTCTGAAATGGAGACCACATTAGAGACGTCCCGGGGGAAGGCCTCCGAGCTCGGTGGACAGACGACCTGAAGAGAGTGGTGGGAAGTGGATGGATGCGGAGAGCCGAAGACCGGATTTGGTGGTGCAACATTGGAAAGGCCAGCAGCCGTCGATCGTCCAGTGGTGGACGACCACAGGCTGGTGATGAATGAATTAATGGCAGTTAAGTAGTTAGTATTATTATTTGAATATGACTGAGGAAGATCTAGTAAAGCACGTTAAGCTCCCAAACTCTCCTTCCAGCTCTTTCTTCTTAGCCTCCACCAACGCTTCCGAAATAGATGGAATCATTGCCAATCTCCAAACAAAATCTGCGCCGGGAAATGATGGAATTAGCAATCATTTACTAAAACATTGTAAACATGCACTTGCTGCACCAATTGCTCACGTTTGCAATTTAAGCTTGGATAGTGGGCTGGTCCCGGCACAATTCAAGCAAGCCAATGTTTGTCCCATCTTTAAAGCAGGAGACTCAAAAGAAGTTTGCAATTATCGACCCATCTCACTACTAGGTTCGATCTCAAAAATATTGGAGAAGGTTGTAAACAAGAATTTAATCACCTACCTTGAAAAAAATAACATTCTCTCAAGCAACCAATTTGGATTTCGATCTGGTAGATCAACGGAGGACGCCGTCATAAATCTCGTTGACCATGTTTCAAAGACCCTTGACTCGGGACGCAAATGTGTTGGAGTCTTTTGCGATTTAGCTAAGGCCTTCGATACGCTCAGCCGCAAAATACTGGTGAAAAAGCTTGAAAAAATTGGTATTCGTGGTGTGGCTCTGAAATGGTTTCAATCTTACCTGACCGATCGTACGCAAAAGGTTAAAGTTGGAGATATGAGTAGTAACCAGATGGAAATAACATTTGGGGTGCCGCAGGGAAGCGTTTTAGGCCCAACACTCTTCTTGATATATATAAACGATTTATGCAACATCACACTTAGTCAGGCGAAATTGTTCACATTTGCTGATGATACAGCAGTAATATTTGATGGAAGTGATTGGGAGGACGTCAGTAATCAAGCAAACAGCGGCCTCAGACAAGTAGTACTTTGGCTGAATTATAATCTACTCACTATAAATGCCCAGAAGACCAAAATCATTGCTTTTAGAGTTTCAACCCGCAGCAGTCCAAGCGAAACTCTACGTATAAAACTTCACACCTGTCAGAGTATAGATGGAGCTGAGTGTGATTGCCCAGTGCTGGGTCAAGAAAAGAGCATTAAGTACCTAGGAATTCATATGGATGAGGTTTTGTCGTGGACCAAGCAGATACATAGCGTTAAGGGTCGTATAAGAAAATTGCTTTTTGTTTTTAAAAGACTTAAAAGTATTGCCAGCCATAAAGTAATAAACCTGGTGTATACATCACTCTGCTTGTCAGTGTTAAATTACTGCATTATTGCATGGGGTTCCGCTTGCATAAGCCACCTGCTGCCATTAGAGCGGGCACAGAGGGCTGTTTTGAAAGTTGCATACAACAAACCCTACATGTTTCCAAGCGAAACACTGTACAAAGAGACAAAGCATTTGACGGTGAGACAACTGTATGTAATGGCAGTAGCGCTGCGTTTTCATCGAACTGCACTTGCTTCGCAGTCCAACATACTCCAAGGCTCCAAACCCAGGCGCACTCCAAGGTGGGCAGTTTTGAGAACCAAACTGTTGGTTGGACAAAGAGCTTACAGTTATCGGGGAGGTTTCATTTATGCAAAATTGAATGGAAAATTGGGCATACTAAGGAATTCCAAATTCATATGTAAGAGTAAAATAAAAACATTCTTGAACAGTATAAATATAAAAGAGACTGAGGAGCTTCTACGGATTAGTTTCTAATCGGTACTATGTGTTTCTGATAAATAATCACTAACATACAAAAAAAAATATATATATATATATATATATATCATTCATACATACATGCTGAAATTATGGTCTATCGTCTGGTATCACTGTATGGTTATGGTGTTTGTGTGTGTCCGTGTGCGAGCATATTTATTTCAGTGTACGCGCATCCAATGTGTGAGGGTGCATATCTAACTGTGTGTACGTTCTTTTGTTTGTGTATATACCTAGTTATGCCGTGTGTACCTATGTTAATATCTCGGCCAGTGAAGGGTCGTGTTTTCTGATTTTAATTCCTATTTTGTACTAATTAATATCAAATTTCCAATTATCTCATAAATATATATATATATATATATAAGGTATATATATTATTTTTACGTTCGGACTACTGAATAAGCATCATATTTCTCCGCACCACGAAGAGCACTAGTCATCGCGACACAGGGAATCCTAATGCGATGACTAGTGACTATTAACATGTAACTGTCACAATGCTGATTTAGTGCTATTATTTAAGCTATAATTATAATTGAATGCAATTGGAAAGTAGTCTTGACGCTTGTCTACCATAAAAGAACATATGTGTATTTGTATTTTCGATGAGTAAATGTACAATAGTAAAAATAAATTAATGAGATCGTGGTGGTTGCGAGGGCTAAAGCTGGCGTGCATTCGCCGTCGCAGAGGTGGACCGAGTGAGTAGCGCGACTAAGCGTTAGCGTTTTTCATGTGGATCGCTCTGCACGTTGAACAACAGATTCGGCCAACAATGCGCGCGCGCTGGTTTTGCTTGCCGCAATTATTTCATTGATTCATTTATGTGTGGATTTGTATAGTGTTATTTAATAGATCTTATTTTACTCAAATTTATATTCGTAATTCTAAGTACAATGGAAATTAAATCAATTACAATGTGCGTAGGTAAGTCAATTTGGATATAGCAATTAAGGATAATCACATTAATAATGGGGTAGTCAAGTTATGTTATATTATTTTTATTATTAGTATAGACAAGTTTTATTATTTTTTGCCGCAATAAAAACTTTTTTACTTTTTTTTACTATTATTGACAGTACTTATGGCATTGAATAAATTCTGCGTAGGTACGTAGGTACCTATATTCATTTTTTTTTTCTGTCAATTGTTGTGTATAAAAAAGTCTATATGTCACCGTATAATTATTCAGATTATAATCTAACGACGTCAAATTACAAACAAGCCTAGCCTACCGCGAAATTATGATAATACCTTCGCAGTGTCCAGTAGTTTAGCTGGAAGCAAGGACATGGGTAAATGCGTCTTCATGAACCTCTGAGCGGTGGAGGGCATGTCCGCTAGTACTTTGGTAGCGGGGGTGCCTAACGCTTCCATTGCCCGACGAGCCTGCTCAGTGTTGCCTGCTCTTTCTATTACACTATTTCTTTCTTCCTCGTCAAATATGAAGCTTATTTGTCTGGAAAATTAACATAATTAAAAAAATATAAATAAATAGGTTCATTCATGAAACTGTTATATAATACGGTAATAAAAATATTCGAGGCTACTTACTATAAATTACCCAACAACAAAAACCTAAATATGCAATATATGTAATTGAAATTGATTCGTGTTGACTCTTCGGACCTAGGATTAATGTAGAGTGGTTTTGCCTACGAGTGTACGTACTTACTCAAGAAATGGGTATCTGTCTACGAGCATAACGGATTCTGCGGTCTTGAAATCCAGGTCGTTGGCGACCTGCCACACCAGCTCCTGGGTCCACGTGGTTCCTGCAGATGGAAACCGGTTCAAAACATTACACAGGACACATTGCCACCGTAACGTTCTTCAAACTGTCGTTTACAGATTCAACTAAAATAATAAATTGTTTAGGCAGCACTTTATAGCAAATTTTATAGAGAATCTAAATATTTATGGGTTTATTATGGGTTTTCCTACAAAATTAACGAGAAATCGGCCAAATAGTGTAATATTATCACCCCGCGGGGGGCCTGGTGGTGGGGGGCTGCCAGTCAATGGAGGTAGCGCGAGCGGGGTCCCACCAGTTGAGAGGTTAAAAGAGGTTTATTCGTATTATGCATCTTTGAATATCTGTGGCATTTTGTTTAGATGTGGTCGAGATGCTTAATGTTAAATTTTTTGACGTGATAACGTCTTATAATTCGATGAAGCCGGCTGCACGCCCACAAAACATGACGTCATGTACCGTTACTGTCGGTCGTTACCGTCGGTCGTTACCTCGCCGCATGTTTGTTACAGTTGTATTAATTATTTCGACCAGTAGTTCAAGCGGGGATGTAGCTCAGTGGTAGAGCGTTCGCTTTGCATGTGAAATGCCCCGGGTTCGATCCCCGGCATCTAAAAGCTTTTTTGCATTGTTTTGATTGAAAATGACTAAATTCTACTGATTACTTTTTACATACAAATCTATTAAACAAATGAAATTAAAATTTTCTTTTGAAAAATGCTACCATTCCATCAGTATTTTCTTAAGACGTTGTCACGTTCTATCGTCAGTAAACCGACTTTACAGACAAACATTTTTTTTATTTACTTTTTTTATTAATATGATTTAAAAAAAACGTGGACGCCTGTTTTCACATTAGTTCGGTACAGTTGGTTCGAATCCTACCTGTACTAGTACATCTTTAGTTAATTAAATAAAAGCGTATTTTGTGAAGTGCGGATGTATACCTACCGCTTTAATTGTGATGGATAACATCGTGAGGAAATCAGCATGTTACAAGGAATAAGGATTTTGTTCGAGAACGTACACGACTCATCAGACTGCACTTTTAAATAACTAAAAAAAAAATCCATTTTTAAATAACGTTACGCCGTTTCTAAATGTCGGACTAGCACCCCAAGCAACGGACGGATTTTATGGTTTGAGAATCCAGCTCGTACTTGCCCGATTTTTGATATATTTACCTGATCGTTGGTAGCTGGCGACAACAATGTCCCCGGTCCTCAGTTCCATGTTATAGATATCTGCAGCGAACTTTTCATGTTCTTTAGTGAATATGTATCCTTTGGGACCCACACGAGCTCCATTTCGAAGTAGTTTAGCTATAAACAGAAACTTAGGTATGATTGCAGTTGAATATATCAATTTACTTTAACTTTTAATTTAGTTGACGAATCTAACCATATCATCTGAAGTTGGCTCAAGACTCTAAATTATAATGAAACCGCACCTATAGCTTCGGTTTCTAAAAGGGTTTTTTAAATGTATTTTTGTTTTGTATACCTACTTTTAGTTTTAGCTGTCAACTGTTGAGTGTCTTGAATACGAGACTTAGTTAAAGTATTATTGTTTTCTCTGGATTTTGGTTTTCCCGATACCGGCTTGGCTAGTGGGAACCCGACGGAAATCACTAAACCTACTTATTATTTTATTAATTGTTTCCAAAAAATTAAAATTCAATGATTGTTCTACTTTGCTTTTGTATATATCTAGGTAATTTTTGTGGGAAAATTCATTTTTTCATATCATTTTTCATTTTCATGTCACCATAAAATTGTAAGTAAAAATATTGGTAGACAATTCACACACAACACCACCTGACCCCAAACTAAGCAAAGCCTGTTCTATGGCAGCCAGGTATAATACTTACATAGTTGTAAAAACATACTTATTAAACATAGAAACACCCAGACACAGTACAAATATTTGAATTCATTACACAAATATTTGCAATGGGTGGGAATCGAACCCACGTCTCTCGGCTTCACAGGCAGAGTTAGTACCCACCAAGGCACGAGGCGAGCTAAAAAAGAAACGATCCGGGGAAGAATGCGAGAGCGTCCCGCACTCCCGCATAAGAGATAAGGGTGAAGATTTCAATCGATAGAGTCACCATGTTCGTCCTTGGTGTCGAGCCGGACATAACCCGGCCGTCTCTCCCAGGCGGAAGGATATGCACTTACATTATACATTTCCTCCACTTACAAAAAAACGCAGTATGGCCTAAATTGAAATAAAGACGAGACGTACTTCTTAGCATTCCATGGATTCACCGTGCGGGTGCCGGGTCCATCGTGTGACAGAGAGAGAAATCTCGAGTAGACCCCAAGACTTGTGACTCGGGCGTAGGTTTAAAAGGGGCCCCTTATATTGACGTACGTCAACACTCACCTTCACTACTCGTATTTCTCTCCCTGCCCAGCCAAATCCGATATGATCCTACTAGTGCAGCTTTAGATACTCGTTCTAGTATAGAACTTACTGCACTTCTGGACAATCCAAGATCTTAATTTTAAGATTTATTTTATCAATATTTTACGTAACAAGTTGTAACATTTCCCGGTAATACCTTAATAGAAAGGAGAAGGAGAAAGGAGTTATTATCTAAACACTGCTTTTGGGCGCCATTTTTTTCAATATGGCGGCGCGAGCGGCAGCCATACGAGGTGGCAAAGTTGAAATTTGGCAAGAGCATACCAAAATCTATAAAATTGCCAAATTTCAAAACTCCCGGAAAACTTTCCAGGTAAAAATACTAAATTACTGTACTATAATTATTACTATGATCTAGATTTGTATAAGCTATTTTTATACCAATTTAATGACTGGAATGGTATAATGATTTAAAAACATTGATCAGGTGTTTTGAAGTTAGCATTGACCTATGAGTTTAAGATAAAAGTAATTATTTATTATTACTAACCAGTAATACTAAATACGTGCTAAACGAGCTGCGGACACGCGCGCGCACTCGCCTTGAAGAAGATCGCCGGACGCGATCGAAACTCGAGTCGGACTGTTCTGAATATATTATACCTACGTGAGTTACCCGTGTAATACTAATATGTTTTAAAATACTAATATGTTTTAAAACAATCCCAATTCGAACAATTCTTTCTCTCTGAATATAACAAATACTTTCAATCCAAAGTTATCAATCATCGCATTTTCAAATTTCGATTCCCATGAAATGCACTGAAACGTTTTTTATGAAATTAAGTACACAGATAGACTAAATCTGAAGAAAAACCATAGGCCACTTTTTATTACGGAAAAAAGGGTAGAAGGGTAGAAAGTTAATTTAGAACTTCGTAGTTGTTGAATATAAACTATGAAGACATTTTGTATCTAGACACGAAGCGAATTAATGTTTGTTCTGGCAATTTTCGTACGGGTATAAAATAGGGGTTCAAATGGGGGATGAAAGTTCATATTATGGAAGTACGTAATTTTTGAAGACAAAATCATGAAACTTCGCATCGTTGGCATGGCGCATATCGCAACACTTAGTGTTAGGCAAATAAATGTTTGTCCTATCAATTTTGTAATTTCGAGCTGTACCGTCATGAAATAGGGGTTGAAATGGGGGATACAATTTTATATGGGAGTTCATCATTGTTAAGCTAAAACCATGCAATTTTGCAACACTTGATATCCATATCTACTAAAATTATTAAATATGAAAGTAACTCTGTAAATCTGTTTGTTGCGCTTTAACGCCTAAACTACTGAGCCGATTTTGATGAAATTGTATCTTTAATATTTAAGGTGTTTTTTGTAAACGTAAATTTGTATAGGTGTACAAATGTAACAGTAATGTTCATTTCGCGAGGACGAATTCGGGGGTAAAAGCTAGTATTCTAAATATGTAAATGCGATGATAAAGTCGAAATGCAAAAACATCGTTTTTGTGTGCCGGTTGTTGGCTATTTTTATATGTTGTTGCATTTATTTTCATTCCATTTTATGCTCATTTTAATGAGTACCTACATTATACTTATGAGTAATCAAATATGATTTAATGTTTTCATTGTTTAGTTATCCGGCTTTAGGTACGGTACGGTTGGGTGACTACAGATTGATGCATGTATGGGAACTTTGGTGTGCGATGCTCAGAAACGACCATGTGGTGCAGTCTGGGCGTCACACGAGTACTAGCCTCGGTGACTCGTCCATGTGGTGCACTCTGGGCGTCACACGCGTACTAGCCTCGGTGACTCATCCATGTGGTGCACTCTGGGCGTCACACGAGTACTAGCCTCGGTGACTCGTCCATGTGGTGCACTCTGGGCGTCACACGAGTACTAGCCTCGGTGACTCGTCCATGTGGTGCACTCTGGGCGTCACACGCGTACTAGCCTCGGTGACTCGTCCATGTGGTGCACTCTGGGCGTCACACGAGTACTAGCCTCGGTGACTCGTCCATGTGGTGCACTCTGGGCGTCACACGAATACTAGCCTCGGTGACTCGTCCATGTGGTGCACTCTGGGCGTCACACGAGTACTAGCCTCGGTGACTCGTCCATGTGGTGCAGTCTGGGCGTCACACGAGTACTAGCCTCGGTGACTCGTCCATGTGATGCACTCTGGGCGTCACACGAGTACTAGCCTCGGTGACTCGTCCATGTGGTGCAGTCTGGGCGTCACACGAGTACTAGCCTCGGTGACTCGTCCATGTGGTGCACTCTGGGCGTCACACGAGTACTAGCCTCGGTGACTCGTCCATGTGATGCACTCTGGGCGTCACACGAGTACTAGCCTCGGTGACTCGTCCATGTGATGCACTCTGGGCGTCACACGAGTACTACCCTCGGTGACTCGTCCATGTGGTGCACTCTGGACGTCACACGAGTACTAGCCTCGGTGACTCGTCCATGTGGTGCACTCTGGGCGTCACACGAGTACTAGCCTCGGTGACTCGTCCATGTGGTGCACTCTGGGCGTCACACGAGTACTAGCCTCGGTGACTCGTCCATGTGATGCACTCTGGGCGTCACACGAGTACTAGCCTCGGTGACTCGTCCATGTGGTGCACTCTGGGCGTCACACGAGTACTAGCCTCGGAGACTCGGTACAATCTTATTGTGTGATGACTAATCCCGGCCGGGGAGGGAAACTCTATTTGCTCTCCTCACCTTTCGAGCAGCACGTCTAGAAGTCTGGGGTAGATGGACTGGAAGACTTGGGAAGGCTTTTTGGCTGATATATTCATCAGCCAAAGTAGAATTCCTAAGTCTTCCAGATGAGGGAGGCTCAAGGGCTCGTTAGGATGCGGCGAGGCTGCGATGTTGCTAGACGGGCACCATGGTAACCGGGTAACCTATCCCATATTATGGTGGCTATCCCTAGCCAAATATGGGGGTGTGCCGTGAGACAGGCCTGCAAGGATGGTGGCAGTGTCAGGGTTGCGGTCGAATGCGAAAGTGATCCCACGACACTGAAGCCAAACCACTTTGCTTGCGAGTGAATGTTACTATGCAGTCAAGAAATTTCTTGATAAAGCATTGTACAGATTTTATAAGTAGAACATATTAACATAATGTAATCATATTCATAACGTGAACTTTATTAATTGACTGTATTTACCTACTTCGTTTTAATTTTATAATGTGATGTATTCTGATATACCTAATTAATTAGTTTGCACACCAAATATGAGGTTGGTTTTGGTTGCTAGTGTACATTTACAATGTACTATGTAATATGTACAAAAATCATGCGACAAGGAGAAATGATCGGGGGTCGCAACCCCCCATCTTCGACTGTACTCAGTTGGACGGACAGCTTACAAGTGACAGCATAGTGCTGAATCTTATTACTTTGTAGGTACCCTTCTATCATCCTACATAGGTCTCCTGGTGGTTCATTTACTACGTAAATTTTGTTCACGGGCCAGTACCTAGTCTATAAGGGATTACAATTTTTATGGAAGTTCATCATTGTTGAAAATAAAACTATGAAATTTTACAACTAGTCAATTGATATTCATATTAATAGGTACATATTAAATGCGAAAATAACTCTGTCTGTTACAATTAAACCCTGAACCATGGAACCGATTTATATCCTAAGAAAGAACATTGCCTACTTTTCATCACAGAAAAAAGGTTGAAATGGTGAAAATGGGAAAGTTTATATGGGAGGGATTCATGATTATTCAAAATAAATCCGTTAATTTTTTGTGAAGATACTTCAAAAGGAAAAGAAAACAAAGAAATAAATACGTTTTTGTTCCAGCGATTTTGTAAAATTCGAACTTAATGAGGGAACATTTAGGGTTGAAAGTTATTGTATTGTAGCCCACATAGAGTTAAGATTGCATGTCTAAACCCGAAACCGATTTTAATTATTTTTGATTAGACGTTGGATAATTTTAGACTCTTTTTTGCAATAAAAAAAACTATAAGGTTAAGTTGGGAGTTGAAAGTGTATTTAAAAGTTCGTTATTGTTGAAAATATAAACAATTTCATACAAAAAAAAATTACCGACTTCAAAACCACAAATAGGCACTCAAAAGCGATATATAAATTAATATAATTATTCTAAGCGCTACTCACTCATCTATTTGAAATCGGTGCCAGTCAAGTCAAAAAGCTAATAGGTTGATACTATGTGCGTAATAAGTAGGTAAATACTTGTAGGTAGGTTATATAGTATAGTATCTATCTGTTAGACTTGACTTGCACCGACTTCAAATAGACGAGTGACGCTACTCACTCGCTACTAGAATAATTATATTAATTTATATTTCGCTTTTGAGTGCCTATTTGTGGTGATATGAAGTCGGTTTGATTTCTTTGTATATAATTGTTAATTTGCCCTTTTTAGTGCAAAACAATTCATTAAATTCAATTCAACAGATTCATTGGTTCATCTACAGATCTACACGATTTCGTGTAGACAGGATCGAATTTCGAAACATTTGTGGATTCTTCAACTATGTCATTGAGACAAAAGTGTGGGCAAATTTGTTTTTTTGTTCATGTTTCAAAAACCACTCGGCCGATTACGATAAAATTTAAACGAAACCATATCTGGAAGCATATCCATCCGAAAGAAAAAAAGAAATTTAAAAAAAGGTTAGGGCGTTCTCGATAAATCAGGTAACATATATATGTAGGTACATAAAAAACATGGTGGTCGAATTAATACCCTCCTCCTTTTTGGAAGTCGGTTAAAAACCATGATACTTTACACTTAGACACTTGATGTAAAGCAGTCCATACAAATATTAACCTAACACTGTCTGTCCGTTACGTTTTCACTCCCACAAAATGTTTTAATATTGCTTTTAGTAAAATATAACATACCATTTGATACGGGTATTCTATTCAATAGGGCGAGGTTATCAATTCCGCCGGTATTATTTTTTTGCAAAATAAGTACAAAAATACTGTCTGAATTATCTACCTTATTATCTAATATTTATTACCTACGTGCGATCAAAGTCGCGGGTAATATCTAGTACTTATATAATTTTATTTTAATTGTAAACACACATATACATAGATACTGTGCCTTCACCAAACTGTGCTATTTTATGTTTAGACCATAGAGACAACATCAAAGAGCCATCTAAATACGTACGCAGATAGATGAAGATGAAGGTCTATGGTGGACTAAGAACCGATGAACTCCAGACCTTTGTTATTTTAATAAAGCTGAAAGATTGTCAGCGCATACTCCCTACACAGGTAAGAACGACGGCCCATTATGAAGTTTGGATTCACATCAATAATAATAATTGCCAGACACTTAACATCGCGGTAAACACTTCCCAGACGGTCAGACACCCATGCTGTGTTGATGTTCATGCAATTATACTTCTACTTACGTCATAGTATATGAGCTGATTTTTATACATAATAATAAGTCCACTAAAAGTTTCCACTGCTGGGACTCGGGGTCTTAGTACCGTGTTAGTATCTAGTCTTAGTATCTATCAAAGCCAAGATAATCCAAACTTCATAATGGTTCTTACCTGTGTGCTGACAAACTTTCAGCTTTGTTAAAATTACGAAGTTCTGGGGTTCACGGGCTCTTGCTCTATTTGGATAATTTAGATGTGATTTGTTTGTGTAAGTACGTAGGTAGTTAGATAATTTTGTAGTATACATTTCATTGTAAACAAATGATCTGCCTGTTAAAAAATATAATTATTATCAGAAAATTTACAAATGATCCAACGCTATACCGACGCTTAATAAAGAAATGTTCTGTGCTACCTATTATATTTTTCATGTAATTAAGTTGTCTTGTACTTACTACATTTTTACAGTATAGAACGACGAGAAGAGCAGAACATTTACCTAATAAGGTAAGCAACATACAACATAGCCCTTAACAGCACAGTGACACGCAGCTGTTGGTCATGAAGAGTCCAAATCATTACCAAGCACTGCACTCGTCAACCAGAGATACTGAGATGTTTTATCTCTATATAATTTCACTGGAAAATTTGAACAACAAACATCCCTTCAAACCTGAAACCTACCACTATTAAACTACATGCAACATACCTCCATACAATGATTTCAGTATATCAGATTCCTCCGGCGAGGGCTCATTGAATTGAAGAGCTATTTTCTGATCTCCCATTTTTTATATTTATACGAATCTTACTGAAAATAAATGTCTCAGAAAACTTTCTTCAGCGCGTCTGTCGCTTTCAGAATATTTTGTTCAACTGAGTGTTAAATAATATTTTGCATTTAAATGCAGTCATAGGTTAGGTTAACTTAAAGATAAATCATCGCTATCGCTATGTAACATCAAACTGATTTGTTATATAGATAGCAAAATCATACCCAAGCCAAGCCACCAAGCGCGACTCCGACTCGCGCACCGGGGGTACCGTACAAACCTACCAGCTGTATAGTAAAAACTTATTTCATACAAAAAATTAAACCGACTTCAAAACCACTAAAATGCACTCAAAAGCGAAAAATAAGTTACTATTTGAAGGCGGTGCCTGTCAAGTCAGAAAGCTCGTAGATAGATTCTATGTACCTACGTGGTAAGTAGGCATATGTCAGTAGGATCTATATACTACTTGTAAGACATGGCACCGACTTCAAATAGATGAGTTAGTAGCGCTTATATAGTAATCATATTAACTTATTTTTCGGTTTTGAGTGCCTTTTAGTGGTGTTGAAGTCGGTTTAATTTTTTGTATGAAAAGAGTTTATTTTTACCCTTTTTAGTGCAAGTTTTTAGCAGTTTCAGCAGTTTTTAGTGTACTCAATTTTGTGTTGGCAGAATCGAGTTTCATAACTTCTGTGAAATCTACAACCATGTCATCCAGACAAAATTGTAGGCAAACTTTAGTTTTTTGTTCATATTTCACAAACCACCTGGCTGATTTCGATAAAATTTATATGAGAACATTCGGAAAGCATACTCTTACGAACACAAAAAGAAATTTTAAAATCGGTTTGGGAGTTCTCGAGAAATCAGGTAACATACATAAAAAAAATATGGTGGTCGAATTGATAACCTTCTCCTTTTTGGAAGTCGGTTAAAAAGTCATGGTATTTTTGTTGCGACGTGAAATCTACATATAACATTATTTTTATACTTTTAGAAATTCTTTCTTTATCTGTGCTATAAGACGTTCCTTCGAACTAAATGTAAAGATTCTGAGTTTACGGGAAATACCCTGTGGGTTTTGGTTCCCTACCGCGTATCGAAAAGCAGCATGCACGGTTGTACCTTTAGATAACGTTGGCTGTTAAAAAAAACTTCCCAAGGGACAGCAAACTTGTGTATTTGATATGAATTTCAGCCTGAAACATCCACGTTCCTGAGAAAAAGGGTTGGCAGACAGACAGACAACAAAGTGATGCTATAAGGGTTCCGTTTTTTCTTTTTGTGGTAGGTACGGGACCCCACGAGTAAAAACCTAATTTCCTGTAAGATATTAACTTTATTTCAATAGGTATGCTAACCGTCGTAAAGATAGATAGAATAACTTAAATGGTACACAAAAAAATAGGATACCTACACGAAAAGAATGAACAATAAACTTTAAAACTAGCAATTGGTGGCATTATCGCGGATAGCGATCTCTTCACAGGCGTGGTCCAAAAGGAGATTTCACAGGGGGCATGATCCCTAAAATCGTAAACGCAATACAAGTAAAGTAAAATATCGAATAATATGTACATTTGCTATTTTTAGCGCGAGAAAACACCTGGAACGGAAACTGCGCGGATGAAATAGCTACAAGCGTTTCGTTTCAGTAATCTGTGGCTACAAGTAAATTCTTTTTTAACTGGTTTCAAAACAGGAGGGTCTCAGGTTGTATGTTTTAATTTTTGTGAGTATGTATGTTACGCGATAGTACCGCTAATTGTGGATCGATTTTGATGGCCATTCTTTCGTTTGGTCGATCGTAGTTGTGGGACCTCTGGGCCCATTTTTTCCTCTGGGCCCTTTGTCGATCTTGCTAAAGCGTTCGACTGTTTGCTGCCTTCTTTTCTCCTGAAGAGACTGGAAAGTCTAGGCATCAGAGGAGTTGCGTTCGAATGGTTTACGAGCTACCTCTCGAATAGACGTCAGGTTGTTAGGGTGGGATCTCTACAGAGCTGCGAGCTTCCTATTTCTTTTGGCGCGCCGCAAGGCAGTATTTTAGCTTCTACCCTTTTCGCTGCGTACATCAACGAGCTCCTGAGACTCGCCATACCTAATGTGCATATAATATGTTACGCAGATGACGCCGTGGCTATTTTTCATGGAAAAGACTGGGATGACGCTGTTAAGGTAGCTGAGTCCGGGATGACGACCCTTTCCCTGTGGCTAGACGAAAACCTTTTGACTTTTATCGAAAAAAAACTAACTTTATAACTTTTAACATCACGCAAGCCACTGAGTCTAATATAAAAATTCAAAAACACAAATGTGGTGGCCCTAATAATCAGCTTGATAGAAACGTGTGTGACAGTGCCTGTAAGACCACTGTCTGTTTGGGGACCGAGTCACCTCCGTCCGTGGGGAAGCACCTATATATTGAAACCCCACACGTGGTCCCTGGGTGGTGCTAATCGGGTGACAAACTACCGGTGGTAGGCTTCGGCCGTGGTTGGTGACCACCCACTAGACTAAGTCACGACGCCAAGCGGCCTAGCCGTGTTCCGTCGTGTTGTCTAGTGACACCATTAAGGGAAAACGGGTCAGAACAGCTGCTGCATAACTGCAAGACCGGTCTGTCACACACCAATACTGTACATCGGGAAGCTAGTCATGGAGGGTAGCGGGATCCGAGGCACGGTTGCCGCGACCGACCGCAGATAGTTGGGGGCCCAAGTAGTGAGCTAGCCACTCATGAAAGGCTGCCCCGCCATCTAGCGAAAAATCCCGGGATGCGCTATCCTGCCGGTTGGCGACCGGATGACAAGGCCAGATAGACATCCCCGGGGGGGCTCGGGCGTCCCCGCAGTCTCCAGACTAGCTCCCCACTGGTGTATTCGTGTTGTGTGTTGTGGCCAATGGTCAGTAGTGTGCGGCCTCGTTCTACTGCCGTTTTCCCACCGATCCCCTCTCAAAACCAATATGAAAAAAGGAAATTATAGAAACAAGTTTAAAAAGCGGCCGCACGCCTTGTCGGTTAAAGTGCACCTCACTAACATTCGAGGTCTGCACTCAAATCTCACTGCAGTCCACCATCACCTCGAGACTGAGCAGCCGACACTCTTGTTTCTAACGGAGACGCAGATAGGTTGTCCGTCGGACGTGGCGTACCTAACGTATCCAGGCTATACCCTGGAGCACAAATTCCGGCCTCGTGCTGGAGTGTGCCTGTACGCCCGTGACGACATCTGCTGTCGGCGTCTCCGTAACCTTGAGGACACTAGATTTTCGGTTCTTTGGGCACTAATAGACACAGGCATAGACAAAATTATCTACGCCTGTGTGTATCGGTCGCACAGCGGAGATCTGGAGACTACTAGGCTCATGGATTATTTAAGTGAGGCGGCGGACGCGGCTCAACAGAAGTACCCCTCGGCTCAATTAGTGTTACTGGGGGATTTCAACGGCCATCATAAGGAATGGCTGTACCCATACCGGGACACTGACCACGCTGGGCAGGAAACGAGAAAGCTAGCTTTATCGTTAGACCTAACCCAGCTGGTCCAAGAGGCCACAAGAGTACCCGACGTTGAGACGCATACACCTTATTGTTTAGACCTTCTGCTGACAACTGATCCAGACCGTTATTCCGTGGCGGTATCTTCGCCGTTAGGCAGCTCCGACCACTGTCTGGTGAAATCTGTATCTGTCTACCATCCGCCTGATCCCAGCCCTAGAGGCAACCGGCGGATGTGGCGATACAAGTCAGCGGATTGGGACGAGATGCGCTCTTTCTTTGCGTCTTACCCATGGCAGTCATTGTGCTTCGCTTCTGGTGATCCCTCAGTCTGCGCAGATGCTGTGACTAATGTAATACGAACGGCTATGGAATATTTTATTCCATATTCCGACGTCCCATTATCCAGCAAAGCTCGCCCTTGGTTTGGTTCTCAATGCAAAAGTGCTGAAGCATTTAAACATGAGACATACCTAGCCTGGGTTGATGCTCGACAGCGTAAGGCAAGGGACATACATCAGAAGAAGAAAGCGTTCAACAAGGCTGCTAAGGCAAGCAAAAAGGTTCTTCAGAGGGCTCGTTTTGACCACATTAGTCGAATAGGGAACAAACTAGCTTCGCACCCTGCGGGCAGCAAAGCGTTTTGGTCCCTAGCTAAATCGGTCGAATCGAACTTCTGCCGCCCCTCACTGCCTCCAATGCTAAAACCTGATGGGACACTGGCTCACACTGCAACGGAGAAAGCAAACTTGTTTGCAACTCAGTTTGCGGAATCTTCGCGTCTAAATGCTGGTAGCGCGACACCTCCCACTCCACCTGGCTGCTCGACTTTTATGTCAGAGATACGTATTCGCCAAATGGAGGTTCGCAAAGTGCTACGCAATCTGGACGTGAACAAAGCCAGTGGCCCAGATGGTATTCCTGCTCTGGTATTGAAGGCTTGTGCGCCTGAGTTGTCACCGATACTGACGTGCCTATTTAGACTCTCTCTCCAAACTGGGCTAGTACCGAAGTCTTGGAAGCTTGCCAATGTGCAGCCAGTGCCCAAAAAGGGTAGTCGTGCTGACCCTGCCAACTACAGGCCCATCTCGGTCACGTCCATACTCTGCAAGACTATGGAACGTGTCTTAAACCACAGGCTCCTGACGTACCTAGAATCGAACGACCTCCTCAGAGACCAGCAATACGGGTTTCGCCGAAACCGGTCCACCGGGGATATTCTAGCGTACGTCACTCACATCTGGAGTGAAGCTATTGAGAAACACGGGGAAGCACTTGCAGTCTCCCTGGATATCTCGAAGGCTTTCGACAGGGTTTGGCATGATGGCCTTGTAAGCAAGCTTTCTAGTTATGGTTTGTCTCCTGGGTTCATTGCGTGGATATCGGACTTCTTGAGGGATCGATCCATACGAGTCGTAATTGATGGTTGCTCGTCGGATCAAATGGCTATCAATGCCGGAGTCCCTCAAGGGTCGGTACTCTCTGCGACGCTCTTCCTGCTACATATCAACGATCTGTTGAAGCCCGGTATCTTTGGGTACGCAGATGATAGCACCGTTGTAGAGAGTTACATATCTAGCGCGAGAGCCAGCGGACAGCAAACTCAGTTACTGAGAGAGAGTCTGATCGAGCGTTTGAGCTTGACCCTTGAGGCGGTGTCTAAATGGGGCGATGCCAATCTGGTCAAGTTCAACGAGAATAAGACGCAGGCGTGTCTGTTCTCCGCTAAAAGGAGTCCTTTCGAACTGACTCCTACTTTTAGAGGTGTATCCGTGCCGGTTTCTGACCGTCTTGAGCTTTTGGGCGTTACTTTGACCTCTACGCTCAACTTTGGCTCGTATATCGAGTCCAAGGCTAAACTAGCTGCCAAAAAACTAGGTGTCCTCTCAAAGGTGCGAAGGTACTTCAAGTCTGAACAGTTGCTTACATTATATCAAGCACAGATTCGCTCCTGTATGGAGTACTGTTCGCACCTTTGGGATGGATCGGCTAAGTATCAGCTGGAAGCTCTGGAATCGATCGAGAGACGTGCCAAAAGGCTCATAGGGAACGACACTCTTGTGCGAAAAAGACTCCAAAGTCTTGAACATCGCCGAAAAATTGCTAGCCTATCGGTTTTTTATCGGATACACTTCGGAGAGTGTGCGACTGATCTGCATGATCTGATACCACCTTGTCCTTTTTTCTATCGGAATGCTCGTAGCTCGAAAAAGCGACATCGTTTCATGGTTGATGTTCCAAAGACACGAACGAAGAGATTCGACTCAACTTTTGTGATAAGAACGTCTAGGCTATGGAATACGTTGCCTGAGTGGGTTTTCCCCGATAGTTACAATCTATGTGTCTTCAAATCGAGAGTGAATCGGTTTTTTTCTAGGTAAACACGCTCCATCGTAGACCGCATCGTCGCTTAACATCAGGCGAGATGGCGGTCAAGTGTAAACCTATAAAAGTTAAAAAAAAAAAAAAAAAAAAAGACAATCTCTAGGGTAACATCTACAAAATATCTGGGAGTGATAATTGATCAGCATCTCAATTTCAAAAAACATATATAACATACATCTCAAAAAAGGCTCGGAAATTAATTTATGTAATGAAAATTCTCCGCTCTACTGCCAAAAAAGATATAAAAATTGTGGTCTATAAAACGTTATGTCAGACTCTATTTCAATATTGTATCGGTGTCTGGGGAGGTGCAGCGCAATCACACATGATTGAGGCGGAAAGAGCTAAGAGAGCAGTCCTCAAAGTCCTGCTAGGCAAACCGCGAAGATACCCTACGGAACAAGTCTACAAAGAAGCTTCAGTATTGACAGTTCGCCAAATATTTGTTTTTCGTGCTGTTGCTAAAACCCATCACCTGTCAGCTGAGCTTGATTCCAGTAAACGCAGTCGTCCACGGCACCTCAGACTTCCAAAAGTTAACTCTGTGTTTGCCTCCCGCCTCCCTCAGTATGTCCACTTTTTTACCTATAACTTGGTTGCCAGACGCTCGGATGTCCTCATTGGCTCATTTTTCGATTTTAAGAAGAAATTGAAACAGTGGCTGGCTTCATTATCATATTCACAAACCGAACAACTTGTTTCATTTGGTGAATTGATTGAGGAGAACGTTTTTTCGTCGCAGACTTAACTTCAACAATCTCAGGGAAATACCAAACACACACACACCCTCACATACAGACACACCCTCTCATCCTAACCCACCCTCACACACATAGGTACATCCTCTCTCTCACACACACACACACCCTCACATACATCCTCTAATAGATATCCAAACGTGCACACTCGCACCTTATGTAAAGTACGAGTACCTATTATGATATCTCATTCATTCAAGTACATTAAGACTGCTGTAATTATAGATTTGAATTTAATTAATTAATTAAATGATTGTGTTATTTATTTATTTATTGTGTGCCTCATCCGAATATAAGCCGAGCGCAAACTGTTTTTGGTAATTGGATGTAGGGTGCCCAAAATACAGGCCTTGCCTAGTTTGGGACCCATTGTAAAAGCCATATATACCATGATATTATTTTTTTGTATGTAAACTTAGTCTAGATTATTAAATTTATAATTGTAATTTTATATGGCAAATAAATATTTTTTACTTAAAAAAAAAATATCGAAATCGGTGCGGCGGTGTACGGCACTGTGTATTTTCTCATTATTTTTCGTGTATCTCTTGATGGTAAGAATGCCGTACTTAAATATTTGATGTAAATGTACCTCTACCTGTGCTTTTGAATTCTCACCTGCACTCCGTTGAACACCTTACAATCGACGGCATAGTGCTGAATTTTATTTTTTATATCCTTTTATCTTTCTAGATACATAGGCGGATGACCCATCAATGACCCATCGATGACCCATCAATTTTAGACACGGGCCTGTAGTCTATATAGAGACTACAGGCCCGTGAACAAAATTTACGTAGTAAATGAACCACCAGGAGACCTATGTAGGATGATAGAAGAGTATAAAGTAATAATATTGCACTATGCCGTCACTTATAAGCTGTTCAACTGAGTACAGTCGAAGATAGGGGGTTGCAACCCTCTATCATTTCTCCTTGTCGCATGATTTTTTTACGGCAATGCGAAATAATGGATTAGGAGAGGTATTGAAACTGTATGGAACCTATGCCGTAAATCGTCGGAGTCACGATTTTTTCCGACAAACTAATGATTAAAAACTTAAAATTTATATTTTTTATAGTTTAAATACCTCTTCTAATCTATTATTCTGCAACGCCGTACAAAAACATGCCACAAAATAAATTTTGTTCACGGACCTGTAGTCTAATAATGATGCCCCATCAAAAACATAAATATGAAATGAAAGTCTATATTCCGAATTTTTGTTCAAAAAATGTGGGTAGGTATTTGAGGCAAACTGAAAACTTGTCACATACCTCTCATCTATACTAATATTATAAAGCTGAAGAGTTTGTTTGTTTTTTTGAACGGGAAAACTGCAAAATATGGGAACGATGGCAAAGGGAACTAAGCGGGCAACACCGCGGGTCACTGCTAGTATTATTATACGCTGACACAGAGGTGCAGACCTGGCTGGTAAATAGCAGAACAAAATGAATTCATGCATTTTTTAAATTTTATTTTGTTCAATAAATATGACATAACAATTTTATATTGCCACACTAGCGGCCCGTTCCGGCTTCGCTCGGATCATAACCTAGACACTGTCTGCAGCGCCATCAGCCGGGCTTTGGAGTGGACGGTCGCGAAGTAGCAGGAGCGCACGACGTCGCGGGTGGCGGTGGCCGCGAGCCGCCGGAGCGCAAAGCACGAGCTGCTCAGCTTCCCGCTCAGCTCGTCGATGTGCTTCTCCCACGTCAACGCGCCGTCGATGTGAAAGCCTAAGAGTTTCGTGCTTTGGACTTGTTGGAGCGCGGTATTGTCTATACCTACCGAGAAATGGTTGGCTGTTTTACCATTCAAGTGAAATGTTAGAAAGCACGTCTTTCCTAAGTTTAGGGTCATACCGTTCATGCTGAACCATCGGTTAAGGTCATTAGCTACTTGATTTAATACTTCCTCCAATTCCAGAATTGTCGGTGCAGAGATCACCGCGGCGACATCGTTCGCGTACATATATACCTCTGCATTTTTAATTGCGCAAGGAAGGTCGTTTAGGAGGATACTAAACAGCGTATTCGATAGGCAAGAGCCCTGCGGGACGCCCAGGGTACTCGTTAACTCAGCGGAGACGGCACGACCGCGGTCCCCCACCACGACCTGCGTCCTCTGCGACATGAATGAGGTTATCAGAGCCTGGGCCGGGCCGCGGATCCCGTAATGCTCCAGTTTGTTCCCGATGAGCGTGTGGTCGGCGGTGTCGAACGCGCGCGAGAGGTTGCAGCAGAGCAAGGCTACGTGCCAGCCCGCCTCGCACGCGCACAGCACGCGCCTGACCACGTCGCGCACCAGGTCGATGGTGGCGCGCCCGCCGCAGTACGCGTAGGTACTGTCTCTCCGACAGAAAGTTACAGTCCGCTACAAAATTTGGTAACCTTCGATTTAGGCCAACTTCGAATACTTTACTCACGGCGGGAACCATCGATATCGGGCGATACGAATTAGGGTCAGATTTTTTACCCTTTCCCTTGTAGACGGGGTAAATTTTTACTTTTTTGAGCGCTGCGGGGTACATACCCTCACGAATACTCATGTTAAATAAGCAGCTGATCACAGGTGCCAGAGATATTATTCCGGTTCTGAGCACCTGTGCCGATACGTCATTTATATCAGTGCTCCTCTTCGCCGTGATACGCTTGGTAGTTGTTGTGCATATTTCAGCGGGTGTGAAAGCCTCCAGTCGGAGGGACATATCGCACGCTGGTGTCTCGCTTTCGAGCGAAGCCCGCGCCCGGGAGCAGTCCGCCGCGGGGGCTCCACACCCGCTAGCGGCCGTAACGGCGTCTCCACCGCTTCACTTTTGGTAGCGAACGCCTGACCGTTTTCATCGCGCAACACGTCTGTGAAGTCGATTTTCACGCGAGGATTTTTTTTTTAAATAAAGAGTGCCGAGACGAGCAAGTCATGTGCCTGATGGTAAGCAACATGCCTGTCACATAACAGCACAGTAACACGCAGCTATTGGAACATGATAGTCCAAATCATTACTGCACTGCGCTCGTCACCCAGAGATCTAAGATATTATGTTGTGGCATTACAGCCCCAATAAATATATAAAATAACTAAAAGTTATTTATGCATCGTCGATGCCATCCGACAAAAATATCGTAGTCGGGTCGTCTCGCTTAAAGTCGCAGAAACTACAAATGCATTCGAAGCGGGCGACCGGCGCCTGACCTTGGAAACGCCGAGCGCAGCCGAACTCAAGCGAACGGAGCCGATCGCTGCTAGTTCAAATTGATCATTCGGCAGTAACGTTCACTCGCCCGTCGCTTTGTATCTATTGTTATTTTTGTTCCTCTATAATCTCGTTTTGTTAATTGAACATTATAAACATTTTAATATCGAAGTGTTGTTATTCAATTGTGTGTTGGCGTAACATCTACACACACCACAGTGGTGACCCTTTTGTGAATCAAAATGAGCACATCGAAGGAGGAAGAAAAAAAGACATTTACACCATACGATCTTTGTCGTGTTGGTGTCCGCCTGCCACCGTTTTGGCCTGAGGAGCCCGCTGTTTGGTTCGCGCAGATTGAAGGAAGCTTTGCTTTATCGAAAATCAAAGACGACGAAACAAAATATTACTACGTGACTGCCCAGTTGGATCATCGATTCGCAGCTGAAGTTAAAGATATTTTGACAAATCCACCGGCTACTGGAAAGTATGAAACGTTAAAATCTGAATTAATAAAACGTCTCTCAGCTTCACGTGAGAAAGAAGTCACACAGCTCTTGATGCATGAAGAGTTAGGAGGTCGACGCCCGTCGCAATTTTTACGACATCTGCGACACCTAGCTGGAAAAGACATTCCGGATGACTTCATACGGACCATTTGGACCAGCCGTCTACCAACCAGCCTGCAAACAGTTATTGCATCGCAACCAGAGTCAACCCTTGAAGCGCTCGCAGCTCTCGCAGACAAGGTACACGAGCTAGTGCCATCAACACCACAAGTTGCATCTACAGACGCTGTACCAGGATCTCTTCTGGAAAAACTTACTAAAGAAGTTGCAGAACTAAGCCGCCAGGTACATGCCCTCTCCATGAACAATCGCTCCCGTTCGAGAGATAGGGGCAACCAGCGAAACAGAAATCGTACGCGTTCACAGTCCAGCTATCGCAAGTTCCCGAACTGCTTCTACCACCACAAATACGGCGAGAATGCAAGAACTTGCCTGAAGCCTTGTGATTTCCAGTCGGGAAAAGCCAGCGGCACTCGTTAATGGCGACGAACGATTGCCTCACTACATCAGGTCGCCTGTTCGTGACGGACCGAAAAACGAAAATGCAGTTCTTGGTCGATACTGGTAGCGACCTCTGTGTTTTTCCACGAACGGCTTCAAAGAACAGACGACTCAAGACTGCCTACGAACTCTTCGCTGCAAACGGTACACCGATTGCCACCTACGGTTTCGCTCAGCTGGATCTCGACTTAGGACTCCGGCGCGCATTTCCATGGCGTTTCATTGTGGCTGACGTCAGTAAGGCGATAATTGGAGCAGACTTCTTATCACACTACGGATTGATAGTAGACTGTCAAAATCACCGTCTTATCGACAACCACACTTCACTGACATCAACCGCAGCACGAGCACCTTCGTCAGACGCCATATCTTCGGTGAAGACGATTATAGGGGAGTCTCAATACTTGGAACTTCTTCGAGAATTCCCAGAAATCTCTCGTCCACCTGGAACACATCAACTTACCAACCACAAGACAGTGCATTACATTAAGACAACACCCGGTCCACCTGTCTACTGCACACCGAGACGACTTGCACCTGAGAAACTCAAAATAGCCAAGCAGGAATTCAACGACATGCTGAAGGCTGGAACTGCTAGGCCATCAGAGAGTCCATGGTCATCACCCCTACACCTAGTTCCAAAGAAGGATGAAGGCTGGCGACCGTGTGGTGATTACAGGATGCTCAACGCTCGCACCGTTCCAGACAGATATCCGATCCGGCACATCCAAGACTTCACTCAGAACATCTCTGGCTGCCGGGTCTTCTCAAAAATTGACCTGGTTAAAGCCTATAACCAGATTCCGGTTAACCCGGATCACACCCCGGACACTCGGCCTAAAATATATACAGACGGTGCAGTTGACATACCTACACTCACACATCTCGCATATGTCGTTCGAACGCATTTACGCATGTGTGCGTGTCATCTATGTCGTGTCGCTGAGTGCTTCTCGCGTTCTTGCGGGGTAGGAAGCTTGAAACTGGCGGGGGGTGGGGAGTGTCCGTTCTATCTGTATTATCTATTCTATGCCCGGATGACGTACCCAAGACGGCAATTACTACACCATTTGGAATGTTCGAATTTCCATACATGACGTTCGGACTCAGGAACGCTGGACAGACATTCCAACGCTTTGTAGACGAAATGACAAGAGACCTGGACTTTTGCTACACTTACTTGGACGATTATCTCATTTTTTCCCGGGACAGCACATCCCACCTCCAGAACCTCCGGAAATTATTCACCCGTCTGAAAGAATATGGCATGGTCATCAATCCCAGTAAGTGCATATTTGGAGCTGAAGAAGTCAGTTTTCTGGGCTGCGTCGTATCAGCAGCTGGAATAAGACCATCAGAGAGCAAAATCGAAGCTATCAAACAGTTTCCCATTCCAAAGAATGTAAAAGAACTTCGACGATTCTTAGGAATGATAAATTTCTACCGTCGATTTCTCAAAGATGCAGCAAAAGCACAAGCTCTTCTTCACGACCTGCTAGCTGGAACAGTAAAAGGTTCTCACCCTGTGACATTGACTGGTGCCACGCTGGAAGCCTTTGAAGCCTGTAAACGAAGCCTTTGCGACGCGACACTGTTAGCGCACCCAAACATGGTAGCCGAGTTGGCTTTAGTCACCGATGCCTCTGATACCACCATCGGTGGAGTTCTTCAGCAGCGTGTTAACGAAGAGTGGGAACCCCTGGCCTTCTTTAGTCGCAAGCTCAACTCGGCACAGAAGAAGTATTCGCCATATGATAGAGAACTGCTAGCAATATATGAAGCAATCAAACACTTCCGCCATATAGTCGAAGCACGTCACTTCACCGTCTTCACAGATCATAAGCCGATTTGCTTCGCCTTCCACCAGCGAAAAGATAAATGCTCGCCACGTCAATTCCGACATTTAGATTTTATATCGCAATTCACTACGGACATCAAGCATATCGCTGGCAAAGATAACGTTGTAGCAGATACCCTCTCTAGAATAGAATAGTGGTACAACCTGTCGACTTGGAAACATTAGCCAAGCTGCAGACCGCTGACCCAGAGCTAAAACAACTTTTACAAGGAAGCACGTCGCTGAGTTTAGCCAAATTCACTATTCCTGGAACACGGACGGAGTTATACTGTGATCAAACAACACAGACACCTCGCCCGTACGTACCTGCTGAGCTAAGAAAACAAGTATTTAACAGCTTACACTATCTCAGCCACCCAGGAGCAAATACAACGGCAAAACTGGTAGCACAAAGATACGTCTGGCCGTCAATGAACAAAGACTGTCGAGAATGGACCAAGTTATGTCACCCCTGCCAGACGACCAAAATTACACGTCACGTGACCGCACCTATTGGGAATTTCAACTTACCACGCGAAAGATTTCGACATGTTCATATCGACATTATCGGCAAGCTCCCTCTATCAGATGGCTATCGATATTGCCTCACTGCAGTCGATCGATTCACCAGATGGCCAGAAGCAATACCCTTAGCCGAAATATCCGCTCAGACAGTCGCCAAAGCCTTCGTCGCTAACTGGATTGCGAGATATGGATGTCCCATAGAAATAGTGACAGATCGGGGGACACAATTTGAATCGGCATTGATGAAACAGTTAGGTGACCTTGCTGGATTTCGAAGAAACCGAACTACTGCTTATCACCCAGCCGCGAATGGAATGGTGGAGAGGATGCACAGACAATTAAAAACAGCTATAAAATGTCATGACAATCAAAATTGGACAGAGAGCTTACCACTCGTTCTACTTGGAATGCGAACAGCTTTAAAAGAAGATGTTCAAGCTTCGCCAGCAGAACTTTTGTACGGAGAGACGCTGAGACTGCCCGGTGATTTTCTGGAAACCTGTAACAGCACATGTACTACCACAGACATTACAGATTTTACTGTGCGCTTACGATCACTCATGAATAATATCCGCCCACAACCTGCGTCACGACACTGTAAAAGAAATATATTCATATTTAAGGACTTACCTTCTGCGACTCACGTATATCTAAGAGATGACAGTGTACGAGGACCTCTGCAACCAGCGTACTCCGGTCCCTATAAAGTCATGAAAAGAGAAGAAAAAGTATATACAATATTAATGAAGGGAAAAGAACAAACCGTTTCTATAGAAAGGCTAAAGCCAGCATACATACTTACGGCTGAAGAAGATTGCCGAAAATCAGAAGAAGAAGAAGGAGAGGAAGAAAATCTTGTTCTTAAAACTACTAATACACGATCAGGACGACGTGTTAGATTTCCAGACTACTATCGTCCGTCCTAATACATGACGGCCTCTGGAGGGGAGAACTGTGGCATTACAGCCCCAATAAATATATAAAATAACTAAAAGTTATTTATGCATCGTCGATGCCATCCGACAAAAATATCGTAGTCGGGTCGTCTCGCTTAAAGTCGCAGAAACTACAAATGCATTCGAAGCGGGCGACCAGCGCCTGACCTTGGAAACGCCGAGCGCAGCCGAACTCAAGCGAACGGAGCCGATCGCTGCTAGTTCAAATTGATCATTCGGCAGTAACGTTCACTCGCCCGTCGCTTTGTATCTATTGTTATTTTTGTTCCTCTATAATCTCGTTTTGTTAATTGAACATTATAAACATTTTAATATCGAAGTGTTGTTATTCAATTGTGTGTTGGCGTAACATCTACACACACCACAGTGGTGACCCTTTTGTGAATCAAAATGAGCACATCGAAGGAGGAAGAAAAAAAGACATTTACACCATACGATCTTTGTCTCTAAGCCCTGTAATTTCTCTGGAATCATTGCCCTTCAAACCGGAACACAGTAATGTTTGCACATTACTGCTTGGCGGTAGAATATTTGGCAAAGGTGTGGTACTTCCCCAGGCGGACTCTGCTAAGAGTCCTACCACTACTAAAAAAAACTTATTTATTTATTATTATTATATTAGGGATTACGACCCAACTCCGAATTAATAACTTGCCACATGCATCGGGGGTTCGCTTCGATAATTCTGGAGTAGTAAGTCACGCGCTTCTCTTTTAATAAAGATCGGTATTTGCTCGAAAACAGTTCGCATTTACTACGTAGCTCGTCGTCATTTGGAAATAAGCTATTTAATCGCAGTGTTTCACTTACTATATAATATATTTGAGACTGTGGATTTCTGCGTCGACCAATGTCGACTTTGAATGGCTGGTTGCATCTTTAACGGAAAGCAGGCGTTATATTTGTCCATCAGAATATTGATTATGTACTCTGCCAATGAATTGCAATCACCGTTACATTTATTAACAACTAGCTGTTACCCGCGACTTCGTCCGCGCGAAATAAATACTAAGGTAACTCAGGCAGTACTTACCTACACATTTTTATACCCAGACACATAACTAAATTATTTTTAGTAATGCTTTACTAAAAACAGCTTATAATAAAGCAATTTCATCAAAATCGGTTCAGTTGTTTAGGTGTGAAAGCGTAAGAGACATTCAACCCCATTTCAACTCTAATTTCATCTAGGTCGAAATTACAAAATTGCTAGAACAAACATTTACTGGCTTCGATTTCAACGATCGGGAACTTCCATATTGACATTCATCCCACATTTCAAGCTCAATTTCATCCCCGAACGGTTCGAAATTACAAAATTGCTAGAACAAACATTTATTTGTTTTGTGCCAAGTGCCTAAATACAGAGTTTGATGGTTTTATCTCCAACGGTTGGGATCTTCCATGTTGACATTCAACCCCCATTTCAACCCCAATTTCACCCCCGTACAGTTCGAAATTACAAAATTGCTAGAACCAACATTCGTTTCCTTCATGTCAAGTGTCTATATTCAGAGTTTCATGGTTTTATCTTTAACCGTTGGGATCTTCCATGTTGACATTCATCACCCATTCAACCCCAATTTCACCTCCGTACATTTCGAAATTACAAAATTGCTAGAACCAATATTTGTTTGCTTCATGTCAAGTGTCTATATACAGAGTTTCATAGTTTTATCTTCAACGGTTGGGAACTTTCATATTGACATTCATGCCCCATTTCTACCCCAATTTCACCCCCGTACAGTTCGAAATTACGAAATAGAACAAACATTCGTTTGCTTCGTGTCAAGTGTCTATATACAGAGTTTCATGGTTTTATCTTCAACGGTTGGTAACTTCCATATTGACATTCATCCCCCATTTCAACCCCAATTTCACCCCCGTACAGTTCAGAGTAGAGGTATTAAATATGCACGCTGAGCTGGTGACCCTACTTATTTTTATTGACGGATAATTAAAGTTAAATTAGTCAAGAGACGTACTTCTTAGCATTCCATGGATTCACCGTGCGGGTGCCGGGTCCATCGTGTGACAGAGAGAGAAATCTCGAGTAGACCCCAAGACTTGTGACTCGGGCGTAGGTTTAAAAGGGGCCCCTTATATTGACGTACGTCAACACTCACCTTCACTACTCGTATTTCTCTCCCTGCCCAGCCAAATCCGATATGATCCTATTAATGCAGCTTTAGATACTCGTTCTAGTATAGAACTTACTGCACTTCTGGACAATCCAAGGTCTTTAAGCAGGTTATAGAGAGATTTTGCTGGTATACCTCTCGCTCCTACTTCTACAGCGTATAAATTAACTACATAGTCATTTTTTGTTAATTCATTTTGTAGGTCGTAATACTTATTTTGTTTCATCACGTGGTCTTTAGGTATATTAGTTTCCCACGGTACGGTAAGTTCTACCAGGACTATGCGTTTCGTAGCTCTAGAAAAAAGGAAAATGTCCGGTCTAGATGACGAAACACCCACATCCTCTGGGATTTTGTAGTGCTTTTCATACGTGTCCATTAAAATAGTCCAATCAGGTGCTGAACCCAGGTTTGAGTAAGGCTTGTTCTTGAAGTTTGAAGTTGAGCCCTCTTTTACAAAGTTAATTTGTCTTTTGTTTATCGTCAATCCCTTTTGGGCTCTAGCTACCGAAAGGCTTACGGCTTCACGTATGATTTCAAGTACTCTGTCATGGCGCTGTGAGTAATGACCCCTATTAAGGAGCACCTTGCATCCCACCAATATGTGCCTTGCTGTACATATCGCCTCACCACAAGTATAGCAACATTTTTCAGAGGCTTTTCCCCACCTTACCAAGTTACTCTGGTCAGGGAGGGTCATTTGGAAAGCGTTCAGATAAAATTTTAATAAGGCAGGAGACCAGTCATATAGCAAGGTGCGCCACTTTAGAGTTAATGGGATACAAAACTCACCTATGGTTAACCACTCACTTTGCATTTCTAAATTCATAGCGTGCACTTTGTAACTATCATTTTCGTCTTGTTGTAGAAAGGTTTTTACCATGTTTCGGTCTTCCCTTTTCTTTCTCGCACCCAACCCAGCTGTATTTACTTGCGCACCTGCCATAAATTGTTTGTGGAATTGAAGTCTAGATTCAAGGTCCGAAGCGCTTTTGTCTTTTGGGAGAGATGCGATTAATTCGTCTTTCGACTTTCCCAAAACGTGCGTTTTTGTAACTCTTAGGTGTTTGTAGAGTTCGGATGTTTTTTTTAGTTTCAGGCCAAAACTATTGTGATCCCTAAATAGAGTAGAGGGATCAGCCGGATGTGCCAATCCAAACCATGACTTCAATATCTTTAGACATTAGCATCTAGTTTTGCGAGGAGGGTTTTACCGATGTCATATACTAGGAAAGGCCAAGTGAGACGCGATGTGAGATAGTTGTCATATATCCATGCTTTTTTGATATTGCTGATAGGCTGTTGGTCTACCTTATTGAGGTCATTCATGAAATTTCCAACAACTACCTCTAATGATGGTGTACGTCCTTTGTAGTCTATCTTTCTACCAAGAAATTTGAAAGGCACTGCCTCTGCAATTGTGGCAACTCTTTGGCCACTTATGGAGAGTCCCGGATCGTAAGAAGTATATTTGGTATCTCGTCTACCCAGACATAAACAATGACATTTACTTGGTTTTGCCCTCATTCCCTCCGTCCATGTACAGAACTCATCAACATCATTCAACAATTCTTGACACTGTTTGGGATTTCGTGTAAGTATTGCAAGGTCGTCCGCAAAGGCTAAAATTGACTCAGTGTACTTATTGTTGATTTTAAACCGGTAGCCCCATTTCTTCTCATAGGATATTAATTTATCTACTAGAATATTTACAACTATATTGAATACTATTGGTGATAAGCAGCACCCTTGGAATAGTCCCACATTATATTTAAGTGGTTTTGAGTATTCTTTGTTTACTGCTATAACGAATTATAAGTGATTATAATATGAATTAATTATGTCAATAATTACAGCAGGAAAGTTATACCATTTTAGGGCAAATAACATAAGTTCATGCTGCACGGAACCAAATGCGTTCTCTAGGTCTATCCAGCAGACTGTTATTTGTCTCTCATGTGTTCTGGCATCTTTCAAACTTTCCGCTAGTAATGTATTGTGTTCCAGGCATCCAGAAATACCAGGCAAGAAGCCTTTCTGGTGGTTGGGCCTGAAATACCTATTGCTAGCCATAAATGTGGTCATTTTTGTTTGCAATATACTGAAAAAAAATTTAGAAATTGTATTGGTTAGGGCTATCGGTCTGGTGTCTTTTGGATGAGTTACTTCTTGCATTTTAGGAATCAGGACAAAAATTGCTCTTCCAAATGATTTTGGGATTTGCTTTCCTGACCAGATCTTACTGAATATATTTAAGATATGTTTACGAACTGATGGACACTTTTTATACACTATGTAAGGAATGCCATCAGGGCCTGGAGCTGATTTAGTAGTTTTCTTCTTAATTTGATAGTTTAGGTACTTCCTCTTCACTAGGTGGAGTGCTTTGAAAGTTTGTTAGAGGATCATTAGGTCTTTGGATGTTTGGTACTACGTACGAGCTCCCGCGTTTAGGCACTTCGTATGTGCTTTTAAAGTGATCGTAAATTTGCTCATTAGTCAAGATAAGCTTTCCATTTTGTTCTCTGAAAATATTTTTCGAGTATTAAAAAGGGTTTTTATCAAAGTCTGCTTCGTGTTTAGCTCTGTAAAGATAGATTATCACGATTTTTACTGATTTGTAGCGATTAAACACCTATTTTTTTACGTAAATAGAAAGAGAATCGAATACTGAACACGCTATATCAATATGTAAAGTGTTCAACCAGTCAGCCTGTATAGATTGAGGTCCAAACGACCGAGTCAAGACAAGCCGTGAAGTTAGCTCCATTGGCCGCAGAGTAGCGGCGGACGGCGTGGTGCGCCGGCGCCGTCGCCTGGCATTGCGAAATGACGAGGCACTGGGCGGAGTGGTCGCTGAGCCTCGTGTCTACCGCGGTCACGCTGGTGACGCAGTCCGCGGGAATGATTATATAGACATGGTCTAAGAGCGTACTATTTTCTCCTTCCACTCTTGTAGCGAGTGACACGGTTTGTACGAAATTGTAGCTCGCTATGATATCAAATAGGCGCTTTTTGGCGCTAGATTTCCCTAATATCTCACAAGAAAAGAGTTAAGGCCAATTACTTCAAAAGATTCTAAGTACATGCCGGTTTTCTCACCATGTTTTCATTCACAGTTTTAGTTACCGGTATTACGCACAAAAATTCGAATAGACAGTGATGCGTGTGGGATTCGAACCAGGTGCCCCGGATTGGCAGTTGACGTTTTCCTGCTTAGACCAGCCGTAACTTCCTACATCCCCACAATTTACCAAAACATTCGCAAAAGAACTTCCTTTACGGTATCGCACAGAATTCACAAAAGTACATAAGTGCAGCAGCAATTTTTTCTGTTCTTATTTCTCCATGTCGATAATTATCGAAGTATCATCTTACTTACTCTAGGAATTGATATCTGTGTGTTAGGGGCGCAGCTGTGGCTGTTTCATAGTCAAAGTCTAACGCAATCAGCCATTCCAAGATTCCAAGGGGTCCCTGTGAACCGAACGCTTTATCAGTTTCCTATCAGAACAACACGAAGATTTCTTTATTATGGAATCGGTTATCGTCCACGTAGAAGAGTAGGCATTAAAGATAAGATTATGTCAGAACGTAAACACTGTTTAAGTAGTTTTATTTCATAAATACTATTTATTAGCGGTGCCGCGCAGTTTTACCGCTATACTGGCACTCCTCTTCCCCTGCATCCCCACTGCGTTCGCCATCGAATGGTAGCGACCTGGAGACCTGGGGATCCGGTCCAAGGTCGCGGTGGGCAGGGACTGCGCACCGTAATACCGGCAGTCTTTTCCACCGTGACTTCCACCTCACAGCGGCGTAGCCTACCCCTCAACATCGTCGCTATAACTAGCTGCATCATCGTTGGCTTGGAAGCAACGCTTAGACGAGAAGCCCCACCGTAGGTTCCTCTTGGCTACACCGTGGGTGACTAGGCTATTGGTGGTCCATTCACACACACATCTGACCTCAAACTAAGCAAAGCTTGTACTATGGTAGCGACTATGGATTTTATTACCACTTAGCCCTATTTATCAGACATCCTGAAACTCGAAAACGCGACACCGATTTCTGGTCCAGAAATCTAACGAAGAGACTTGATTCCACTTTCATAAAACATACACCCAAGGAATATGCTGCCCGAGTGGGTATTTCTCAACTGATATAATCAGGAAGTATTGAAATCGAAAGTGAATCTTTTCCATCTAGTTAAGCGCGCTCCATCTCAGACCACATAGTCGTTTTTTACATCAGATGAGACGAAAATCAAGCACACATTTTTCTTTGCTTAAAAAATTTAACTTTAAAAAAAAATGTTTCAATAAATAAATAAATAGACTTTAATAGCTAACACAGAAGTACAAAAAGAGTCGCCCACGCAAACCTCTAAACACACTCGTGAAAAGGTATAAACTTACCGATATCATTTTTAGGGTTCCGTAAAACGTAAAAACGGAACCCTTATAGATTCGTCATGTCTGTCTGTCTGTCTGTCCGTCCGTATGTCACAGCCACTTTTTGCCGAAGCTATGAGAACTACACTGTTGAAACTTGGTAAGTAGATGTATTTTGTGCACCGGATTAAGATTTTTACAAAAGTTTAAAAAAAAAACAAAAATTAGGGGTGCCCCCCATACTGAGAACTGAAGCTCAAAAATTTTTTTTTCATCAAACCTACACGTGTGGGGTGTCTATCGATAGGTCTTAAAAAATGATGTTGAGGTTTCTAATATAATTTTTGTCTACACTGAATAACTTGCGCGAGAGACGCTTCCAAAGTGGTAAAATGTGTGTCCCCCCCCCCCTCTAACTTCTAAAGTAAGAGAATGAAAAAACTAAAAAAAATATATGATGTACATTACCATGAAAACTACCAACGAAAATTAGTTTGAACTCGATCTGATGAGTAGTTTTTTTAGTACGTCATAAATACACTATTATTAAAACTTCGATCAAAGTTACAACGAACTACAAGAACTATGTGTACTATGTATATTATGTTACTTGCTGGAACGGAACCCTTCATGGGCGAGTCCAACTCGCACTTGGCTACTTTATTTATCACGGAGCTAAGAGTTGTTTGTCTTACTCCTGTCAGGCTTAACCACGACAGACAATCAACCAAATAGAATTTGTGATTGGTTGGCATCACTGGGCTCAACAACCAGCTGTTTACGACGCAAATCTAAAGCACCCAAAATCGTGTGATCGACACATTTTGTGTTTTAACTACAACAAAATAATTACAATAAGATTGTTTGAGTGGTATTGTCTGGGGTTTGCTCTTTTCTCCCGAAACACAAAAGAAAGGTCCGCATCCAGCGTCCTTCAGGCGATGGAGCGGCAGTCCTTCTCCTTCAATTTGTAGTCTTTGGCAGCTGCCTTTGAATGGTGCCTTTGGTTGCGAGCTTGCGAGATAATCTTGACTGCGGCGCGGTGCAAATTGATATTTTTTACTGGTGCGAGGCGACGTTTTTTTGAACAGCTGTTTAATGTGCGAAAAATATGAGAGCGCCCACGGCGCGATAGAAAAAAAGAACTAGTATTCATAATTATAAGCTTGAAACTAGGTCAATAATAAAAAAAATGAAATGAAAAAAATGAAAAAACATTTATTTACATAAACATAAACATGGTGCTGGATAGCAAGTCAAGTTTTACGAAGTAGGTATAGCTTAGGTTTATGGGTGGCACAACATCATAGAATATACTATAGCTCCCGCACTAGGCAACGCCTGTGACGCGGGAACTAAAAACGGATTTCCAAAAATTTTAACACCTCTAATTGTACAAAACATAAAATAAATTTAAAAACAAGTTCAGGAACAGCCAAAAATATATAAATTTAAGCTTATTTTGTGGGTATAACTACAAAAAAATTTCACAATGTACCTCTTATTCTAAAACAATATTACTTTCTCTTTTTTTTTTTTTTTTTTTTTTACAAAAATTACGGCTATACTAAAAGTAAACAACACAATAAATACCTTTCTACATACACTTATACACGAATAGTAACAAAATAAACATGCCCAATTTTTTTTTTTTTTTTTTTGTTAATGCTCTGCTTAAAAAACAATTGATGTTTTAAACCAATTTCTATCTATCTACCAAAAACATTTACGATGGAGGAATAAATGGCATAGCGAAAATAAAATCAAGATATAACCCTTAGCAAGTCCTCAGTCTCTGAATAATCAAGTGCATTTAAAAAATTGTAAAGTGACCTTTTAGCTTCACGAATTGTCAATTCTTTGAGATTACAGTGCTTGTTCAAGACATTGTAGACGTGAGCTCTGATAAAACCACCAAATCGCCGAGCAAAAGATGTATGGACGTGTGGGAAAGGAATTTTGTAACACCTTTTGTTGAGGTTTTCGTCGTAATTCTTATCTGTCAATGTGGACCTATGTACAGAAATTGTTAATTTGTAAATAAATAGTTGCCTGACACTTAGAACTCCACTTTCCTTGAAAACATCTTTAGTCGGAAACATAAGCGGTTTCTTCATCATTACTTTAAGCACGGACCTCTGTGCTCTTTCTACTAAAATAATGAATGTCTTGGCTGCACTACCCCAACAAGTAATACAATAATTTAAAATTGATTGACACAATGCGAAATACACAGACAACAGAACACCTGGGGGAGCCACGTCACGAAGATTTTTCATTATACCAATAACCTTTCGAACGCGTGCAGAGAGGGCAACTAAATGATTTCTGAAACTCATATTCTCGTCCAAAACAACACCCAAATATTTTACAGTTTTAGCCCTACTCAGTGTATCACAGCAACACGTATTTTTGGTACAACTAGGATTATGCAGTTTAACATTTAGATGTAAAACCGGAGATGAAAGCGCTGTTTTGTGAAAACATAGGTATACAGTTTTTTTGGTATTAAGAGTTAGCAGATTTCTCTGCAACCAGCTAGCCAAACTTGACAAGCCCGCCTCAGCGTATTCAATGGCTTTTTCCCATGTAGGTGCGTGAAATATAATTGCTGTATCGTCAGCATAGCACACCAACTCAGCATTATCAATCTGCACGTCGTGTATATCATTAATATAAAGATTGAAAAGCGTTGGACCTAATATGCTGCCCTGTGGTACACCGAAATTAACGTACTGAGTCCCACTGACGTCGTCTCCAATTTTGACGCACTGTTTTCGCGCCAGCAAATAGCTTTTGAACCAGTCACCGGCAACTCCTCTTATACCAATTTTATCCAATTTTGAAATAAGAATTAAAGGCGAGACAGTATCAAAAGCCTTTGCTAAGTCAAGGAAAACAGTAACACATCTTTGCTTTTTGTCCAATTTAGAGGCTACTATCGAAGTTAGCAAAGTAACTGCGTCTTCAGTGCTCTTGCCAAGACGAAACCCAAACTGTCTAGATGATAAAATATTATTTGATTCCAAAAACCTTAACAACCTTACATTTACAATTTTTTCCAATAATTTCGAAAAAGTACCCAAAAGAGAAATAGGCCTATAATTTTCTAAAAGGTTTTTGGGGCCACTTTTGTAAATGGGACATACAGATGCCACTTTCCAATCTTCTGGAAAAACACCATTTGCCAAGCTTAGGTTGTAGATGTGAGTCAACGGCAGAACAATTTGTTTTTTAATAAATTTTACCAAAGAATTAGTGAGACCATCTATGCCGGGAGCTTTCTCATTTTGTAAGCTCGTTATACATTTCATAACCTCTTCGTAATCCGTAGGAGCCATAAAGAATGAGTTTACCGGTGTATTATTAACGCGAACAGCTTTTGCCAAGCAATTTTCAGATGTATTCATTTCTATAAGTGTCCGATTTGCTAGTCGTTGGCCCACTAAAGAAAAGTGATCGTTACAAATATCAAGCGGCTGTTTTGGAATATCAGAGACATCATTGTCAGTCATTGAGAGCAATTCAGTTGGCGCTTGTTTATTAGTAGATAGATTGCAAACAGACTTGATTGATCTCCAGAGCTTACGTGGATTATCTTTATTTTTATCTATAACATGACTCTGATATTCCAGACGCAGCTTACGTAAAAGACTGCCAAAAAAATTTCGATATCTTCTATATGAGACTTGTAAAATGACATTATCGGGTTCACGTTTCGCTTTTTGATGTAGCCTATCTCTGTGTTTCATGCAGCGTAAAAGTCCTGGGGTAATCCAGGGTTTGATGGTATAATGTGTTCTAGTACTACGAACCTCACGTGTATGTTTCCCTATTATTCCTGTCAAGAACCTGGTAAAGGTGCTAGTAGCTTGATTAACATCCTGAAGATCAGTAACAAAACTCCAGTTTACCTCAAGATCCCTCTTAATAGATTCAAGATCTCTTTTCAATGACGTGCGGCTGGGTCGTTGATGTTTCATTGCGTTTAGATTCATAGCCATTATTACAGGATAGTGATCGGTAACATCAGTTTTACAAACAATGCCTACAGGTGCTCGAGAGAGTGCTGATCTGCTTATATAAATGTGATCTAAGCAGGTACCATCTCTTGTAGGTTCGGTGATAACCGGCAGCATACCACATTCGTCCATGAAACATGAGTATTCTAAATTTTGGGTATTGGTAGGTTCCAAAATATTAACATTCAAGTCTCCCGCAAGAATCAAAGGTATCCCGCCAGAGTAAGACATATAAGGAGCAAGAGATGATAGAAAAAAATCAATATTCCTATTGGCCGGAGAGCGGTAGATTGCCAAAACTTTAACCATTTTGTTAATATTAATGACCAAACACTGAGCATTTTCAAGACCTATTTCCGAAACGGATACATTCCAAGTCTCTCTCACGTAAACCACAACACCACTATTTTGATTGAAATTTGTATCACTTTGAAACGAATTATAACCCGGAAGTTGTGGAATGAACGGAGAAGTTTTCAGCCAGCATTCCGTTAAAACTATGACATCATACTCGATTTTCATACGCTTTAGCGTCACCAAAAATTCACTGAAATTACAACCAATGCTCCTTATATTGAAGGAAAGTAAAGTAAAGTTATTGTCCACATTATAGTATGAATTAATATTTTCCATTTCTTCCGCAATATGGCATGTAATCTTTATAGAATCTAAATCATTTGTTATTTCTTCGTCAATCATTGCAATTAGAAAATATAATATCCTTCAAAAACAACATGCCAGAGCGCGCAAAATTAGGAAATGAGGCTAAATACATTTTCACTAATATAAAATTTTTACTAATTTTTAAAACTTTTGTTGAATTATTATAAAATTTTGACGTTAAAACAATATGACAACTTGGCTTTGTAAATATAGCATGAATTAACAAGACAAAATACACAAAAATTATAAGCAAAAAAACGGACACACCACAATGCAAATATAGCAGGAGTATTCTAATACAAAAACAAATATAATGAATTGATACGGGAGAAGGCAAACAAACAATTGTGTTGAAAATATGAAAAAACATCCCAATAAGAAAACCAGACGTCACATAACAATATATCTCAGTTAGGAATGGTATTGCTATTTTTATATTATTAGCAATAAAATAAGCTTTGTAGTATAATAAATGAGTACCTGGGTGACCGAGCTTTGCTCGGTTTAAATACTAAATATACTTAGATACCTACAGATAAAAGACTCCAAAAATAGATTTTCTTAAAAAAAACGAATTGAAAAAAAAAGAGAACACCCCAACCCAACAGGATTCGAACCCAAGAGCTACTAATTCGTGACCGCTATGAGCGCCCGACTTCCCGTCTGAGCTAATTATGCTGTCGCGTCACGCGGCGAAATTTACCTTCACATTCTAATGTCTAATGTGACAGTTTTTCATTGTCTAAAAACGCGCATAATATGCGTTTTTTTTAATAAGACCTAGTTAGATCGATTTATCGTCCCCGAAATCCCCTGCATACATAATTTCATGAAAATCCGTCGAGCCGTTTCCGAGATTGAGATTCTATATATATATAGAATATCTATTCTGTGTCTGGGTGTTTCTATGTATAATAAGTATGTATTTAAAACTATTTAAGTATTATATCAGCTATCTGGCCGCCATCATACAAGCTTTGCTTAGTTTGGGGTCAGATGGTGTTGTGTGTGAATTGTCCATCAATATTTATTTATTTATTTATTTATTATTTATTTATATATACATATTTATATAGGTACAAGAATTGCTCGTTTAAAAGTATAAGATTGCTTCGGCAATTATCAACATTTGTCCGTTTACAAAATAAAACTGTATGACCTTGAAATTTGAGCAGCGATGAGAAATAGCCGTTTACGGTTAACGGTTTCATACAGTTTCAATACCTCTTCTAATCCATTTTTCCGCAACGCCGCCGTATAAAAATCGTGCGACAAGGGGAAAAGTTCCAGTCTATTATTTTATGTAGGTACATACATTATTTATTAAACGTTTAGGTTTTACACGGAACGAATTACCTGTTATCGGTTGAATTATTAAGACAAATATCCTTCTAATATTTTTGGATATTTGTTGTTCAATCAAGTAATCACATTTCCGGACCCTCCCCTCCTCTGGGGCACACCCCCGTCACTGAAGTCAGGGTTCGCTGTGACCAACCGGTGAGTGGGTGCCAGATGCCCCCGAGTCTGGACATCCTTGTAAAGAGAAAGGAGCGGTCGCAGCCTCAAATTTTGGAGCGGGTCACCAATAATAGTAGAATATGAAGAGCAATCATTTATTGTAGGCTAAATTACGCAACCAGCCTGGGAATCCGCCACGATCTGGTCTGTAATGGTTAGCTGAACGTAAAACCACTAAGTATTAATAAGAACCTCTGCAACCACCCCATATTGACTGGCCTCGTGGCTGAGTGGGTAGTAACTCTGCCTGCGATGCCGAGGGTCGTGGGTTCAATTCCCACCCAGTGCAAATATTTGTGTGATAAATTCAAATGTTTGCACTGTGTCTAGGTGTTTCTATGTATAGTAAGTACGTATTTACAACTATATAAGTATTATATCAGCTATTTGGTCCCCATATTACAAGCTTTGCTTAGTTTGGGGTCCGATGGTGTTGTGTGTGAATTGTCCACCAGTATTTATACTATTATAAAAACGATTGGGACGTTATCTTAAAATCTATAGGCATATGACACGGTACCTTGTGTAACCGGAGTCCCGCGCATATATAAAGTGTATACCTAAACTTTCCCACGAATTAACCCCTGTTCCCCGTGTCTGAGGTTTATGATAAATATATAATAGTACGATACTTGTCAGCTGTCCTCGCTATGTGGTAGGTTTCCTTTCGAAGCACTGAAATCTGTTTTCACAAACACAAGTTCGTTTTCGCGACCACGCGTGTGAAACAATATTAAATTTTGCGTGTGGTCCTCGCAGACGCCTATTTCGAACAGAATGAAACCACGACCCTCGCGTATATGCGTGCGTTTTTCGGTATGGTCCCATCTGGCCCGGTGTCTCGGCCCGGTGCCGGGCCAGATGGGAAAAAAAAGTTTTAACTGGCCCGGTGATATACATACCGGGCCAGATGACACAATTCAAGTGCCATCGTCCCCGGTAACGGGAGATAAGAGGATACGAGTCGTAATTTGTGAAATACTAATTACATGCATCTACGAAAGGGATTGAACTTACAAATCAAACTACTTAGTAAACAATTATCAGTTTATATTGTGAATGACGCAATATCAACTTCTGTCATAAAACTTTACCTGAAATAGACTTCATAGAAGTGGATCATTTTGAATCTTCACGCAATATCAATATTTTTTATGATAATAACAATAATCAACAAAGCCAAAATGCCACGAATCAAACAAAATGAAGTAGGTACTTATTATAACACACAAACAGTCTCCTATATGTTTTATTATGACTTCCTTTTAAAATCACAGCTTCGAACATGGATAGTCTTAAATAAAATATATAATTGTTTTTTTTTTACTTTTAACGTCTAGACTGTGGAATGAGTTGCCTAAGTGGGTTTTTCCGATGGTTATAATCTTTGGTGTCTTCAAATCGAGAGTAAATCAGTTTCTTCTAGGCAAACATGCCCCATCGTAGACCACATCGTCGCTTAACATAAGGCGAGATGGTGGTCAAGTGTAAATATATAGAAGTTAAAAAAAATACAGAATATAGGTACTAGGTATTTAGATACTATCGCATTTTTTCTAAATAATGTCCGACGGCTATTTGACCGGTCACCAGCTCCGTGGTAGCCTCCTGAATAAATCGTTTTCGAAGCATGGCCTCCTTTGTCGGATGAGATTTTATATTAATTGGTAGATTATTTTCAATTTGAATTAATCTTGTGTTGTAATAAGAGGCGTCAGTATACAGCGCTCTTATGACCTCAATTATATTGATATCTTAACACATAATTTTCTTGTTTTCACACATCTTTTTCTCTTCATATGAATGCATTCCCATGCCACTGTCCCATTCTTGTATTTTTCTTTTAACGTGTACTGGTATCTAGCGTGAAGAAGGACAGAGCCGCCGCCTCTTTTTATATAAATTAAAGACGACATGTCATTTGAACTTGGAGTTTTGTCGATCATAGCTCCTGAAATGTACGTGTTTTTTAATCAGTACTACTACATCAACGAATATCTTTAACTGTTCGTAATTTTGATAAAAGAAATGTTAAATACTCGTAAATCAAATATAATTTCACTTATTATGTTGCAGACGTTGCAGTTCATACATACCACGTGCACATTTAGCTTGGCTGACAGTAACTGACTGATTGACTTACATCACAGGTCACAGGCAATTAGTTTTAAACTGCATCAACAGAGGAGACCATGCGTCGAGAAGAGTGTTTTCAAGAGACATCCTCGGAGCTGGTGACCAGTCAAATAACGGTCGGTCAGGCGTAGAAAAAATGCGATAGTACCAACCTAAATTCTGTTCGAAGCTGTGATTTTAAAAGAAAGTCATAATAAAACATATAGGAGACTGTTTGTGTGTTATAATAAGTACCTACTTCATTTTCTTTGTTTCGTGGCATTTTGGCTGTGTTGATTATTGTTATTATCATAAAAAATGTTGATTTTGCGTGAATTTTCAAAATGATCCACTTCTATGAAGTCTATTTCAGGTAAAGTTTTATGTCAAAAGTTGATATTGCGTCATTCACAATGTAAACTAATAATTGTTTACTAAGTAGTTTGATTTGTAAGTTCAATCCCTTTCGTAGATGCATGTAATAGTATTTCACAAATTATGAGTCGTATCCTCTTATCTCCCGTTACCGGGGACGATGGCACTTGAATTGTGTCATCTGGCCCGGTATGTATATCACCGGGCCAGTTAAAACTTTTTTTTCCCATCTGGCCCGGCACCGGGCCGAGACACCGGGCCAGATGGGACCATACCCGTTTTTCGCCAACGCTCTTTTGAAAATAGAATATAACGCGACCCTCGCGTGAAAACAAAATCAACTCACGACCGCCGATGGCAAAACAGAATGAGGTTAGACTGCAAAAAGTGTTGCCACATTTAATTTTAATAATTACCATAACCTTTGCTACACGTTAGCTAAAACATGTTGTTACGTCGTTTTATTCCAAACATTTGTTTTCCACAAAAAAAAAAAAAAAAAATCGGCTTTAATTTAAAATTGAACTCTACTATTGGTCGAGTTAATAATATTTATGATTATTACTCGACCGAATTTGATAATCAATCAATTTCGTCTAAATACACGAAAGCAAGTTTTAGTTATGGTTCATATTTCAAAAACTTTGGTTTTCGCACTTTTTTTACTCCACGATCAATATTTTCGGGTTTATACTCAAATTGGAGGTGAAAATGTTTTTATTTTTCATATATTTTGTTTATTATCTAGTTTATTTGTAAAAAAAATTGTAATGGAGAATGTAGAAGGGAATTTTGTGTCTTATATCTGGTTATGTATTTTTTTATTTGTCAAATATCTCTTTTATTGTTTAGTTTATTAGTAATTTATACATATAATTTCAATTTACATCTGTAAATTTGAACAACTGATTAGTTATATGAACTTGACAATTATGTATAATTCATACTAATGTTGTTTTCCTCCATAAGATACGTTTTATTATTTTATTTTATTTTAGTTGACTGGTCTCGTGGCTTAGTTGGTAGTAGTTGTGCCTGCAAATCCGAGGGTCGTGGGTTCGATTCCCACCCAGCGCAAATATTTGTGTGATGAATTCAAATGTTTGCACTGTGTCTAGGTGTTTCTATGTATAATAAGTATGTATTTAAAACTATACAAGTATTATATCAGCTATCTGACCGCCATCATACAAACTTTGCTTAGTTTGGGGTCAGATGGTGTTGTGTGTGAAATGTCCACCAATAATTATTTTATTTTTATTATCTATTATTATTTTTTATTTTGTCGAGGGCCCAGCTACTTTTTTTACAACGGATGTGGTATTTTTTTTGTATCGGAGTGCGTCCAAAGATTGATCGCCTTCTCCACCTCCGAACAAAGCGATCAAGAAGCATTCACCAGCATGAGCTAACAGCCTTACTAATATCGTGCTCCTTGAACAAGTTTAGAACTTTGGCGAATTGTGGATTTTTTCGAATCGTGCTGAGGACCCTTCCCGGGGACAGCTACATACATAATACGTAGTTTTTTTTTGGATGTATACTCAGTTCAGGGGGTTTCCAATATACGTTTTAATATATACATATGAAAAATAAAAAAACATAACCAGATGTAAAAGACATTCCATTCTACATTCTCCATATTTTTTTTTGAAATAAACTAGATAATAAACAAAACATAATCATGAAAAATAAAAACAATTTCACCTCCGATTTGAGTGGCTAAGTGCGAGTGGGACTACCGCACGAAGGGTTCCGTACCATTAGCCAATAAACGGTGAAACCTCTGGTTTTATTTAAATTCCGTATACATAAACCATCGCAGTTTCCACAGACAGGCTTTCATGGTTTTTTTCTGAAATTTTGATTTTACCTTACGATTGTAACGACGAAGTCGAATGCGTGTTTTAGTGTACCAAAGGCGCCATCTAATTTATTTGGAGCGGACTAATCGAGCAAGAAACGGTAAAAAATCAGGTTTGTTGAATGGGAGCCCTCATTAAATATTTATTTTATTTTATTTTTAGTATTTGTTGTTATAGCGGCAATAGAAATACATCATCTGTGAAAATTTCACCGTTCTTGAGATACAGCCTCGTGACAAACGGACGGACGGACGGACAGCCAAGTCGCAGTAATAGGATTCCGTTTTTACCCTTTGGGTACGGAACCCTAAATAGTGCGTTGTTGAAAAAACCCCAAAGTTGAAGAAAATAAAATTCCATCCATTACGTTTTTTTTATAAACTTGATAGTATAACTCTGCAATTATTGAACCTAGCGTAAAAATTATAATAACAAACTTGTGAGAAATTAAATTTCCAACAACTTTGTGCAGTGTCATTTTTGCTCTAAAGTTGAAAAAGTTATTTCACAAAAACGAAAAAATTTAACTTTAAAACAAGATGGCGGCGAATCCTTTACCGGGATTAGTTAGAAAATCAAGATGTATACTTCCAACAACCTTCCCCGACGTTTAAAAAAAATCGCTCCCCGGATTTTTTTCTATTTAAATGTTTGCCCCGACTGGACTAAGGTGAATCAAAACCTACAGGGTATTTCCCGTGAACTCGGAATCTTGAAATTTAGTACGAAGGAACGTCTAATAGCACAGATACAAGAATAATTGCGAAAAGCGTAAATATTGTTATAGATTTCATTTCGCAAGTTCGTGACAAAAATACCATGACTTTTACTATACAGCTACAGGTTTGTACGGAGTACGGACCCCCGGTGCGCGAGTCAGAGTCGCGCTTGGTGGCTTTGTTTTTTTTATGGTAGATTATGATTTTGCTATCTGTATAATATATCAGTCGGATATGTTACACAGATAGCGATGATTTATCTTTAAGTTAATCTAATCTGTGCATAAAATGCATTTAAATGCAAAATATTATTTAACACCAGTGTCACCAGTTGAACAAAATATTCTGAAAGCGACAGACGCACTGAAGAAAGTTTTCTAAGACATTTATTTTAAGTAAGATTCGTATAAATATAAAAAATGGAAGATCAGAAAATAGCTCTTCAATTCAATGAGCCCTCGCCGGAGGAATCCGATTTACTCAAAGCATTGTATGAAGGTATGTTGAATGTTGTATGTAGTTTAATAGTGGTAGGACTCTTTGTAGAGTCCACCTGAGTAAGTACAAGCCTTTACCAGTTATTCTATCCATAATCAGTGAAATTATGGAGCATAGAGATAAAACATCTCATATCTCTGGGTGACGAGCGCAAAGCAGTGCCAGGTAACGATTTGGACTCTTCATGACCAACAGCTGCGTGTAACTATGCTGCTATGGGCTATGTTGTATGTTGCTTACCTTTTTAGGCACATGTCCAGCTCGTTTCGTCACTCTATACTGTAAAAAAATGAAAAATGTTACGGGATGAACTCCCATATCAAATTTCATCCCCCATTTCAACTCCTATTTCACGACGGTACAGTTAGAAATTACAAAATTAATAAGACAATAATTTTTTGCCTAACGCCAACTAGATACGATGTTTTATGATTTTGTCTTCAACAATTACGAACTTCTATATAAACTTTCATCCCCAATTTTTTTTATTTTTTATAGCATAGAGTGACGAGACGAGCAGGTCATGTGCCTGATGGTAAGCAACATGCCTGCCACATAACAGCACAGTAACACGCAGCTATTGAAACATGATAGTCCAAATCATTACTTAGCACTGCAATGCGCTCGTCACCCATTCTGCCATTTTTTTCGTAATTCTTCGGCTACATTAGCGGGCGATGATTCGTATCGTGTTGGCGTGACAAACACTTAGTGTTCGGGCATAGACGGTGTTCTTGTCTACATTAAGGCGGACGAAGACATTTACTACATCGTCTTCGCCCGAATACTACGCGATGACACGATGCCACATTCATCGCGTTAACACAAATATTCGCCGTAGCCCGCTAATGTAGCCAAGGCGTAATAAAAAGTGGCCTATGTCTTTTCTTAAGATTTAGTCTATCTGTGTACCAAATTTCATAAAAAACGTTTCAGTGGATTTCATGTTTATAACTTTGAAAATTACGGAATTTTCATACAACCGTCCGTCCCCTGTCTCTTAGGGGTTGAATTTATCCCGTCTTAGCGAGCACCTACATGCTAAAAGGCATGCAAAATTTGAGACTCATAACATTTGTAGTTTCTGAGATTTCGCTTCCTTTCGCTTTTATAGATAAAGATTTTTGAAAATGCGATGTTTTAAAACATAATATGTTTTATTATTTAATAATAATTTATTATTATTTATTTCTTTAAGAATTATTTACTAATAATATTAGTATGACTGGTTGATAATAATAAATAATTACTTTTATCTTAAACTCATAGGTCAACGCTAACGTCAAAACGTCTGATCACTGTTTTTAAATCATTACCATTCTATTTGTTTTCTGTATTCTGGTGGGTCTCTAAGGCGAGTGCGTAACATTTTACCTACTGCTACTAAGGTTGCTCTTGCTCAATCCCTTCTTCTCCCTATCCTTGACTACGCTGACTCCTGCTATCTTGACCTCACGGAAAGCCAGCTAGATAAACTTGAGCGTCTCCAAAATTACTGTATTAGATTTATATTTGGCTTGTGCAAGTATGATCATGTGTCTCAATTTCGTATACAGCTCAAGTGGCTCCCCATTCGCCTTCGACGGAATGCTCATGTGCTTTCGTTGCTCTACAGTGTGCTTTTTAACCCCGCTGCCCCCCGCTACCTAAAAGATCGTTTCACCTTTTGGAGCAGCTCTCAGACACGTACTCTGAGGCCTACATATAACTTGGTACTTCAGGCACCCTCTGTGCGCTGTGAAAAGTTTTTTGGCAAATCTTTTGCATTCCAAGCAGTACAATTGTGGAACTCCTTGCCTGTGGAAATCAGGGAAGCTCCTTCGCTTGCTGTATTCAACATGTGAAAAGCCTTTATTTGACCAAGTCAAGGAGCTGAAGTCGCTCTGTGAGTCACTGCTGCGTTTCAATGAAAATACTCTTGTTACTCTTTTATTCATTGGTATTGTGTATGTATTAGTATATCATATAATGTTATTTACGTATTATAATGTATGTTTATCATTATGGTTGTCAACGAATAGTATTAATTGGTATTACACAAAGTGTACTCTTTGTTTGTGAACTCCCGCCTTCCTTTATTTTTTTTAATCCCTTTCCATACCACGGTTGCCTGGAAGAGATCGCTTTTAGCGATAAGGTCGCCAATTGTTTCTAAATTTTTAGGTTATGTTTTCTGTTTCTGTTTAAGTTTTGTTTTTAATTTAGTGCAATAAAGAGTTTATCTATCTATCTGATTAAGTGTTACCAAGATATGTTACAACATGTTACGTAAAATATTGATAAAATATTTTTCATATCTCCTGCTCGGCAAAGTCCAATTATATGTCATGAAACGTCAAAACAAAGCAAGTGATTGTGACCTTTCAAAATGCAGAGGTAAGGGGCCAGGGTTGCCGGGTCACTTTTCGCACTCCTACAACGATCCTGACCTACCTGCCACTGTCCTTGCGGACCCGCCTCGCGGGGGGCGTTAGTATCCCCGCATTTGGATCTAGTGACGTACCGGAAATCAGGGGCGCGTCACCTCCTCGAAGGCCTATCCCTAGGTGGGGCGTCGGACGGCCCTAAACATCCAACGCCCCAGGCCTCCCTGTGGAGACGGGGTGCGAGCCCAGAGCTTTCTCCTCTTGAGTGTGAACTAAAAAGAGGGTGTTTGGTAGGGTGTTGGGTATTTGCGCTCCCTTATATCTTCTCTGCTCTAGGGACTTTATACGGGGCGCTGAGGAGTACATACCGGAGTATATTTCCCTCAGCGCATAAGCGACGTCCATTGGGTTTCGATGTGTGCAGAGCAACTCCTGGCTGATCTTTGTTACCAGGTTCGGGCGGTGATACCTCATTTCGAAGAGATTTTCCCTGTCGATGTAAGGCAACTGATTGACGTCTCCGATGAGGACAATTTCACCAGCACCAGACAGCGCCTCGTCAATATAGGAACACTTCTAGGGGAGCTCATTTCGCCTTGATCATGCTTTATTTTTGTGGTTTGATTTTGAAATGTTAGGTTTTCTTATAGTAACAGTGTATTCTTTTATTTTTTATTTTGTCAAGGGTTTAGTAGTTTTCTGGAAAATACACGTTAAGTCAGTTATGGTATGGGGCTCTCGACGCAACTCATAACCGTTGGAAACCTGGGACGCTCAAAGGAGTAACAGCTGTCACATCCGAATGCTTGAGTGGATTTCTCTGTAAAATTGTAAATACTTATAATAAATTGTTAATACCTTCAGATAATCTAACATGATAACATGATATAACCTACCGTAGGTTTATTATCTCAAGCGTTTTATTATTAACTGACGGCATTTTTAACTGGCCTCGTGGCTTGGTGGGTAGTAGGTAACTCTGCCTGCAAGACCGGATGCCACACAACAATACTTTGCGTCGGAAAGCTAGTCGTGGAGGGTAGCGGGATCCGAGGCACGGTTACCGCGACCGACCGCAGACAGTAGGGGGCCCAAGTAGTGAGCTAGCCCCTCATGAAAGGCTGCCCCGCCATCTAGCGAAAAATCCCGGGATGCGCTATGCTGCCGGTTGGCGACCGGATATCAAGGCCAGATAGACATCCTCGGGGGGGCTCGGGCGTCCCCGCAGTCTCCAGGCTAGTTTCCCATAGATGTATTCGTGTTGTGTGTTGTGGCCGTTGGTCAGCAGTATGTAGCCTCGTTCTACTTCCGTTTTCCCACCGTAATTCACCCTCAAACAACAATGGAAAAAGTTAAAAACAGAAATAGAGTTCATATGCGGCTGCACTCCTTGATTCTTAAAGTGCACCTCGAGAACATCCGAGGCCTGCACTCAAATATCACAGCAGTCCACCACCATCTGGAGACTGAGCAGCCATCACTGTTTTTTCTTACGGAGACGCAGATAGGGCGTCCGTCGGACGTGGCGTACCTAACATATCCTGGGTACACGCTGGAGCACAACTTTAAGCCACGTGCTGGAGTGTGCCTGTACGCCCGTGACGATATTTGCTGTCGGCGTCTCCGTAACCTTGAGGACACCAGATTCTCTGTTCTTTGGGCGCTGATAGACACAGGCATATACAAAATTGTGTATGCCTGTGTCTATCGGTCGCACAGTGGGGATCTGGAGACAACTAGGCTCATGGAATATTTGAGTGAGGCGGCGGATGCGGCTCAGCAAAAGTACCCATCAGCCCAACTAGTGTTGCTGGGGGATTTTAACGGCCATCACAAAGATTGGCTGTTCCCATACCGGGACACTGACCATGCTGGACAGGAAACGAGAAAGCTAGCTTTGTCGTTAGACCTGACCCAGCTGGTCCAAGGGGCCACTCGGGTACCTGACGTTGAGTCGCATACTCCTTATTGTTTAGACCTTCTGCTGACAACTGATCCAGACCGATATTCCGTGGCGGTATCTTCGCCGTTAGGCAGCTCCGACCACTGTCTGGTGAAGTCAGTATCAATGTACCATCCGCCCGATCCAAGCCCTAGAGGCAACCGGCGGTTGTGGCGATACAAGTTAGCAGATTGGGATGAGATGCGTTCTTTTTTTGCGTCTTACCCATGGCAGTCATTGTGCTTTTCTTCTGGTGATCCTTCAACTTGCGCGGATGCTGTGACTGAAGTGATCCAAACGGCTATGGAATATTTTATACCATACTCTGACGTTCCAGTATCCAGCAAAGCTCGCCCTTGGTTTGGTCCTCAGTGTAAAAATGCTGAAGCATTTAAGCATGAGGCTTACCTAGCTTGGGTTGATGCTCGACAACGTAAGGCAAAGGACACACACCAGAAGAAGAAAGCGTTTAACAAGGCTGCTAAGGCATGCAAAAAGGTTCTACAGAGGGCTCGATTTGACCATATTAGTCGAATAGAGAACAAACTAGCTTCATACCCTACGGGAAGCAAAGCGTTTTGGTCCCTAGCTAAATCAGTCGAATCGAACTTCTGCCGCCCCTCACTACCTCCAATGCTTAAACCTGATGGGACGCTAGCTCACACCGCTATAGAGAAGGCAAACTTGTTTGCGTCGCAGTTTGCGGAATCTTCACATCTAGATGCTGGTAGTGCGATACCCCCAACTCCACCTGGCAGTCCGACTGTAATGTCTGTTATACATATTCGCCAGAAGGAGGTTCGTAAAGTGCTACGCAATCTAGATGTGAATAAAGCCAGTGGCCCGGATGGGATTCCAGCCATAGTACTGAGGGTTTGTGCACCCGAGTTGTCTCCAGTACTAACACGCCTGTTTAGACTTTCTCTCCAAACTGGGCAAGTGCCGAAGTCGTGGAAGCTTGCTAACGTGCAACCTGTGCCCAAAAAAGGCAGTCGTACTGACCCTGTCAACTACAGGCCCATCTCAGTCACGTCCATACTCTGTAAGACTATGGAACGTGTCTTAAACCACAGGCTCCTGGCATACCTAGAATCGAACGACCTCCTCAGTGACCGGCAATACGGGTTTCGCCGGAACCGGTCCACCGGGGACATTCTAGCGTATGTCATCCACATCTGGAGTGAAGCTATCGAGAAACACGGGGAAGCACTTGCAGTCTCCCTGGATATCTCGAAGGCTTTCGACAGGGTTTGGCATGATGGCCTTATAAGCAAGCTTTCGGGCTATGGTTTGTCACCTGGGTTTATTGCGTGGATATCGGACTTCTTGAGGGATCGATCCATACGAGTCGTCATTGATGGCTGCTCGTCGGATCAAATGGCTATCAATGCCGGAGTTCCTCAGGGGTCGGTACTCTCTGCGACGCTCTTCCTACTACATATCAATGATCTGTTGAAGCCCGGTATCGTTGGGTACGCAGATGATAGCACCGTAGTAGAGAGTTATATATCCAGCGCAAGAGCTAGTGGACAACAAACTCAGCTACTGAGAGAAGGTATGGTCGAGCATTTGAACTTGGCCCTTGAGGCAGTCTCTACATGGGGCGATGCCAATTTGGGCAAGTTTAACGAAGGAAAAACACAGGCATGTTTATTCTCCGCTAAAAGGAGTCCATTCGAACTGGCTCCTACTTTTCGAGGCGTATCCGTGCCGGTTACTGACCATCTCGAGCTTTTGGGCGTTTCTTTGTCATCGACGCTCAACTTTGGCACGTATATTGAGTCTAAGGCTAAATTAGCCGCCAAAAAACTGGGTGTCCTCTCAAAGGTGCGAAGATACTTCAACTCTGAGCAGTTGCTCACGTTGTACAAAGCACAGATTAGATCCTGTATGGAGTACTGTTCGCACCTTTGGGATGGATCGGCTAAGTATCAGCTGGAGACTCTGGAATCGATTGAGAGACGTGCCAAAAGGCTCATAGGCAATGACACTCTTGTGCGTAAAAGACTTCAAAGTCTCGATCATCGCCGCAAGATTGCTAGCTTATCGGTTTTTTATCGGATACACTTCGGAGAGTGTGCAACTGATCTATATGATTTAATACCACCTTGCCCTTTCTTCTATCGGAATTCGCGTATCTCAAAAAAGCGACATCGTTTCATGGTTGATGTTCCAAAAACACGAACGAAGAGATTTGACTCCACGTTTGTGATAAGAACGTCTAGGTTGTGGAATGCGTTGCCTGAGTGGGTTTTTCCCGATGGTTACAATCTGGGTGTCTTCAAATCGAGAGTGAATCGGTTTCTTCTAGGTAAGCACGTTCCATCGTAGATCGCATCGTCGCTTAACATCAGGCGAGATGGTGGTCAAGTGCGAACCTATCATAGGTAAAAAAAAAAAAAAAGACCTTCGTTATTTTATAAAAGCTGAAAACTTGTCAGCGCATGCTCCTAACATAGGACACACAGGTAAGAACGATGGACCATTATGAAGTTTGGGTCATCCTGGCTTTAGCAGATTAACGGTACTAAGGCCCCGAGTCCCAGCAGTGGGAACTTTTAGCGGACTGCTTATGATAATTTGGCTGCTAATTGTTACCCAAGTATTATGTATAAAAATCAGCGCGCATATTATGATGCAAGTAGAATTATAATTGCATGAACATTAACACAACATGGGTGTCTGGCAAGTGTTTGCCACGATGTTAAGTGTCTAGCAATTATTGGTGTGATCTTTAAAATAATATTCTGAAGGTATTACCAAAATATCAGACTTTATAGTTCGACAAATTTAGATCGGTACACCTTTAGTACCGTTTATCTGCCAAAGCCAGGATGATCCAAACTTCATCATGGGCCATCGTCCCTACCTGTATTGGGAGCATACGCTGACAAACTTTCAGCTTTTATAAAATAACGAAGGTCTGGGGTTCATGGGCTCTTAGTCCGTAAAAATGAATGGTATTTACATTATTACACTGAACAAGTAGATGGTTGGTTGGACCTTGATATCTGTTCTGTGGGTTGGACGAATGGTTTAGGTTTACAAAACCAAAATACATTTAAAAAAACCCTTTTCAGTATAGCTTCGGTTTAATTGTAATGTAGAGTTTTGAGCCAACTTCGGATGATATGCTTAGATTCGTCAATTAAATTAAAAGTTAAAGTAAATTCATAAATTTAAATTTTAAATTAAACTGCAATCATACCTAAGTTTCTATTTCTAGCTAAACTACTTCGAGATGGAGCTCGTGTGGGTCCCAAAGGATACATATTCACCAAGGAACACGAAAAGTTCGCGGCAGATATTTATAACATGGAACTGAGGACCGGGGACATTGTAGTCGCCAGTTACCAACGATCAGGTAAATGTATCAAAAATCGGGTAAGTACGAGTTGGATTTCTCGACCCATAAAATTCGTGCGGTGTTACGGAACCCTGCTTGGGGTGCTAGTCAGACATTTTAGTAATGGTAGGAATCTTAGCAGAGTCCGCCTGGGGAAGTACCACACATTTGCCAAATATTCTACCGCCAAGCAGTAATGTGCAAACATTAATGTGTTCCGGTTTGAAGGGCAATGATTCCAGAGAAATTACAGGGCTTAGAGACTTAATATCTTAGATCTCTGGGTGACGAGCGCAGTGCAGTGCAGTGCTAGGTAATGATTTGACTATCATGTTCCAATAGCTGCGTGTTACTGTGCTGTTATGTGGCAGGCATATAGCTTACCATCAGGCACATGACCTGCTCGTCTCGTCACACTACGCTACAAAAAAAAAAAAAAATTAGAAACGGTGTAACGTAATTTGAAAATGGAAATTATTCCTACCAATGTTAAAAATGTCTAAGTTTCGATGTTTAGAAGTCGAGCTGTTTGTAGCTCCATCATGTCGGAACACCTGTACGGATCGAGTTAAAACTTTGGAATTTAGGTTGATTATAATCACAGAAATCTAAATAATAATATTATTTGGATTTCTGTGGTTACAAAATATTCTGGAACACCACATAGACAACGTACTTTTCATCGCGGAAAAATAATAAGGAGGGTACGGGGATAAAACTGAGGGGCATTGCAATAATCATAGAGAAAATATATTTATAATCTACTAATATTATACATTAAATAAAGTGACAGAAAAAGCAAGACGTCAGTCTGACCCCATAACATTTGTGCCAGAAAAATCATTAATTTAAAATTGTTCAAACAAACCGCAAACTTTTGTTCCCACTTCTGGAACTCGTGGATGGCCACGCAGTGCAGGCTGGTGGGTCGTGTACGTTCTCGAAAAAATCCTTATTCCTTGGAACATGCTGGTTTCCTCACGATGTTTTTCATCACAATTAAAGCGGTAGGTACATCCGCACTTCACAAAATACGCTTTTTAGGGTTCCGTAAAACGTAAAAACGGAACCCTTATATATTAGTCATGTCTGTCTGTCTGTCTGTCCGTCCGTATGTCACAGCCACTTTTTGCCGAAACTATGAAAACTACACTATTGAAACTTGGTAAGTAGATGTATTCTGTGAACCACATTAAGATTTTTACAAAAAACATATAAAAAAAGACAAATTAGGGTTCCCCCCCATACTTAGAACTGAAACTTAAAATATTTTTTTTTCATCAATCCTTCACGTGTGGGATGTCTATCGATAGGTCTTCAAAAATGGTGTTGAGGTTTCTAATATAGTTTTTGTCTATACTGAATAATTTGCGCGAGAGACCAAAGTGGTAATATGTGTGTCCCTCTAACTTCTAAAATAAGACAATGAAAAAGCTAAAAAAATATATGATGTACATTATTACCATGCAAACTACCAACGAAAATTGACGAGTAGTTTTTTTTAGTACGTCAGAAATACATTATTATTAAAACTTCGATCAAAGTTACAACGAACTAAAAAAACTATGTGTACTATGTATATTATGTTACTTGCTGCAACGGAATCCTTCATGGGCGAGTCCAACTCGTACTTAGCCACTTTATTTTTGAATTAACTAAAGATGTACTAATACAGGCAGGATTCGCAGCTACGACCGAACAAATGTGAAATTAGGCGTACACGTTTTTTAAAATCAAATTTATTAAATAAAAGCGGCCAAGTGCGAGTCGGACTCGCCCATGAAGGGTTGACGGAGACACAGACAGACATGACGAATTTATAAGGATTCCATTTTTACGTTTTACGGAACCCTATAAAGTCAATAAAAAAACTGAAACATTAAGCATCTTGACCACATCTAAACAAAATGCCACAGATATGCTAAGACGCGTTATACGAATAAACCTCTTGTTTAGAATAGAATGACGTAACAATATATTTTACCTGACTTGTAGAAAAGGGTAATGGTAATTATTTTAAAGCCGAGGTGTGGCCATTATTTGCAAAGTACCCGCATTCAGTTTTTTTGTTACGACGGCTAAAGACGGGAGCGTCCATTGTCACTCGCTGTCCGGGACTGTGAACACGTATTCTTTCGGTCAGGGACCTTACCGCGCGGACGCGATATAATTGTGCTTCGATTAAGGTTGTAGACGCCGGGCGTCAAATTTGGACATTGTGCTTGAAAAAGGATTTCAGTGCTTCGGAAGGAAACCGAACACAGAACGAGGGCGGTCGGAAGGAGGCCGAACGCACCTCGGATAACGGCTGACAAGTATCGTACCGTATATTTATTTATATTATAAAATTAGCTACACGGGGAACGGGATAGATTCGAGGGAATTTAGGTTTCAGACACCCTAACCACAGGAACCTGGTTAGACAAGGTACCGTGTCTTAGCTACATATTTTTTAGTATTTTAAGAAAACGTTCCCAGTCGTTATATTGGATGGTAGCAGAGTTTAGTTAGTAAATTAAATCATCTTTGTAACCACTGCCGGTCAGATCGCGGCGAATTCCCTGGCTGATCGGAGTTTACGGAACACCTCTTTTAAAAACTGTTTGAAGAACGTTACGATGGCAATGAGTCCTGTGTAATGTTTTGAACCGGTTTCCATCTGCAGGAACCACGTGGACCCAGGAGCTGGTGTGGCAGGTTGCCAACGACCTGGATTTCAAGACCGCAGAATCTGTTACGGTCTTAGAGAGATACCCATTTCTTGAGTAAGTACCTACACTCGTAGGCAAAACCGCTCTACATTAATCGTAGGTCCGAAGAGTCAACTCGAATCAATTTCAATAACATATATTGCATATTTAGGTTTTTGTTTTTAGGTAATTTATAGTAAGTAGCCTCAAATATTTTTATAATCGTATTATTTATAACACTTTCATGGATGAACCTATTTATTTATATTTTTTAAATTATGTTTATTTTCCAGACTAATAAGCTTTTTATTTGATGAGGAAGAAAGAAATAATGCACTAGAAAGAGCAGGCAACACTGAGCAGGCTCGTCGGGTAATGGAAGTGTTAGGCACCCCCGCTACCAAAATACTAGCGGATATGCCCTCCACCGCTCAGAGGTTCATAAAGACGCATTTACCCATGTCCTTGCTTCCAGCTAAACTACTGAATACTGCGAAGGTATTATTTGAGATATTTATGTCAACATAAAATTGTCAACGCCGTCAAATTATAATCTATAGATTACTAGCGGCCCGTTCTGGTTTTGCTCGGATCATAACCTAGACACTGTCTGCAGCGCCATCTGCCGGACTTATTTGTGAATCTAATTCATCTTCGAATCCACTTGTACACACACAAAAAAAACATTCAAATCGGTCCCGCCGTTTAGGAAGAGTTCACTGTCAAATGATTAAATTACTAAAATGGCTATTAAAAATAGGGGTTGGTGATAAAAGGGTAAAAATGCAGGGTTGTATGTATTTTTAATGCCACATTATAAAAAAATAAAAACAAAAAAATGTCCAATAATTAAAAAAATAATAAAAGTTTTCAACCCTTATCACTTAGGGGTATGAAAAATAGATAGTAGCCTATTCTCAGACCTACTGAATATGCATATAAAATTTGCTAAAAATCAGTAAAGCTTTTTCGGAGGAGTTAACAGGGCCGTCTTTACCAGGGGGTGCAAGGGGTGCGGAGCACCCGGGTGCGGAGCGCCCGGGGGCGCCATTTGAGATCTATTGCACAGTTTTATGTAATTGTTACTTACGACAAATATGTATGCGCAAGCAAAAAAATTGTCACCAGCAATATATTTTTTTACTGTTATTACGCTTTCGGCGCTTGTCATACCGCATCACTACACTACACAAATAACAATTTTATTTAATACAACACCCGCGCAGCAAAATCTCTAATCCAAAGAGAGTGTATGTATGAATGTACGTTTGACACGTCGCGTCGCCGCCCGGTCGCCCGCACTTGAAGCAAAATGATCTCTAAGTCAATAGAGTGTAAATTCATTTGAAATGGGCGCGCGGCGCGGCACCTGTACGTCTGTTGCGTCCTTTGACATAGCCGTCCGGACGCTCGCACTTAAAGAGAAATGATCTCTAAATCACTACAAGTACAATGTTTACAATATTTTGGTGTACAATATTTTTTCCCAATGCATCAACAAGTACTCCCACTGATATTTTAAGCTATATGTATTTTAATAATTTAATTTTCTCATTTCCTAATATCTCAACAGCTCTACTTATAAATATGTAAGTATATTTAACACTGCCTGTTACAGTAGCAGAAGGTGAAAAATCTTTTTCAAAAAAAAACTAAAAAAATATCTTCGTTCAACCATGACCCGAGACAGACTGACAAACTTAGCCATTGTAAGTATAGAATCCAAAATTCATATAATACCCGGTTTACATTATTCCAGTCCAGCGATCGAAACCAGCGCTGGATTGCTTACTGGAAAAATGAAACCGGCACTGGAAAGCATCAATCCAGTGCCAATGCTTTCCAGTGCCGGTTTATATTATACGTGGGACACTCAGAAAGTTTTGTGAAACTAAAAAACTAACGTGTATGAAAAAAATTTTTTACTAAATCTTTTCAAAGAACTGCCTAAAAGCCTCTATACAAAGTTTCATGCGTCTGAACCAATTTAAAAAAAAAATATTCCAGTCCTCCGCAGACACCTCTTCCACGGCCTTCTCAAACGCTGTTAGCGCGTCTTCCGGCGATGAAAACTGTATCCCTTTGAGCTGATTTTTAATTTTAGGGAATAAAAAGAAATCACACGGAGCCAAATCAGAACTGTAAGGAGGGTGCTCCAAGACTCTGACCAGTGTGTAGTCCAGGAAGTCCCTCGTTTTGATCGCAAAGTGCGTGGGTGCGTTGTCGTGGTGAAGAAGGACCCCGCGGAGCCCGGTGTTTCGGCTTGTTTCTTATTGCAGAAAAAACTTCTGGCAAGCATTTTATGCTGTACCATTTGGCGTTGATACTTCTTTGGTCTCGAAGTGGAATTGAAATTAGGTACCCCGTCAAAGTGAAGAAACTTGCGATCAAAATTTTCCTTGCGCTCCTCGATCGCTTCACTTTCGTAGGTGTTGGTTCATTTTGAAACAGCCAAACTGTCGACTGACGCTTTGTTTCTGGATCGTATTGATAAATCCAGGATTCGTCACCTGTCACAATGTCGTAAACGCGCCGTAACGAGCCTGCATCAAATTTTTGTATCATATCACGGCACCAATACACACGGCCCTGCTTCTGAGCTTCGGTGAGGTTGTGCGACACCCAGCGGGAAACTATCCTTACGCGAAGGTGCTCGTGCAAAATCTTGTGAACACTTCCTGAACCAATCTGCAGAGTATGCTGAATCTCTTCGTATGTAATGCGTCTGTTTTCTTGGATTAAATTTTTTACTGCCAGCACACTTTCTTCGGTGACAGCCGTCGTAGGACGACCACTCCTTTGTTCATCCCCCAAAGTAAACGCGGTCGGTTTGAACTCGCTATACCAGCGGTAGATGGTTGCTTTTTAAGGTCCTTCATCCATAAAAGCAATTCGAAGTCTATCAAATGACTCATCAGGTTTTAGGCCACATTTGAAATCGTAAAAAATCATAGCACGAAAATGTTCTCGAAGCAGATCCATTTTTTAATAAGACAAAAAATTTTGAATTGGCTCTCAAAAAAATGCGGAGGGAAATTCGAAAATCGAACAGACGTATTTTTACTTTTAAATAATTGAAGTTTTCAAAATAATAACAAATGGCCAGTGTCTTTTACATAAAAACTTTTGTTCGCAAAACTTTCTGAGTTACCTAGTACCTGGCATACATTATTCCGGGCCGGATTTAGGGGAGGGCAAACGGGGCATTTATACTAGTTTTTTTAGTCCGGGTGTTTGCTTGAGAAATCTTAACATAGGGGGGGGGGGTGTTCTGCCCACACCTCCAAATCCGGCCCTGGGCACTGGAAAGCATTGGCACGTAGCAGTGTAAACAAAACGCGAGGGCGCAGGCTGAGTCCCGCACCCCGGCGCAGAATAGACTTGACGGCCCTGGGAGTTAAGATAACTAACGTGTCACAGTGAGAATAGAATAGAATAATATTTATTGTAAAAACTGTGTACATAACATAGGTGATACAATTGAGGTAGTTTCAACAGTTCTGTCCATCACGAACATACAATATATTTTTTACAAGACACTTAGGTACTAATCACTTATTAATCATATTATGTACCTAACGAAAAATAAAGACTTTGAAAATAGCTAACAATTAAATAACATTACATAACACTAGACTTACATTAAAGTACAAACCTATAGAATTATACAAAAAATTTAGAGAATGTATTAAATTATACTGTCTATACTAAAATATTTTTGGAGATCATAATATGAATTAGCTAATAACCAATTTTTCAGAGCTAACTTAAATTTTTGGCACTTAAAGTTTTTAATTCTACTGGTAGATGATTATACACTTTTATGGCGCTTGCAAATGAGCCTTTTTGAAATATTGCATTATTATAACTCTGGTGGACGCACAGGTTAAACTTATGTTTAGTTCTTAAATTATTTATTCGACTGGACTTATCATTGAAATATAGATGTTTATTGGTTTGGACAAATAGACATAGTTCCAATATATCGTCGCCGGCCAGCAAGAAGTCACTAAGTGACATTTTTAGCCAAAATGAGTTATTGATGTCAAAGTGTTTTTTAATCTATTATCTACCCTATGGAAAGATAAAAAGAGCTCATTTCTCATTATTTCAGATAATATAACAATGTCAGAAGTAGTTAACTACTTAACAAGCAAAAAAACAGTTTCTCAAAATTAACTAACGTAACTTGAGTAATTTATCCAAATCGTTTTATTAACTTCAAAGTCACTTAGTTACTCTTTGCACACAATATTTTTGACACGGCCCACTATTGATGGCACTAGTTATTTCTGGCACGGTAAAAATTAAATAAAATGAAATTATGTTGTGTGATAAAAGTCACCAAGTGATCTTATGTAATTTGTATCATGGTAATCGGACGTTTTTCAGTACCTATTTATGTTTTCCGAAATCTAACTAAAGTACATTAATTAAAGCAAAACCACTCGCGACTTAGTTATAATGTCTGGGCGCAGTGTTCAGAACCACCTTCAGTCTTGCCAGAGATTTATGATTTGGAAACACAAAGACCAAGATCAGCATGCTTGCCAATGGGAAACTCGCCGGAAATAGACTTTACCATCCCATCTATTACATCCGATGATTTTAATATTTACCACCCACGACCACCAAGTTCATTATTAGAAGAACCTGCAAGCACTGACGACCGCACCTATGCATCATCCGGATCATCATGGGTACCAGACTCTGATGAAGGCTGTACCCCTAGAAAGATTTTACGAAAAGCGATTTGTAGGATTTCAGATTCAGATGTCACGAAGTTTAGTTCTTCAAATAATGCTCCAGATCCTTCCTGACCATCTTTAATAACAAATGAAGAGATTTTAGACGTAGCTACTTCGTCAGAAAATTTTGTCACAAGCTCAACACAAGTAGATGATCCTCAGCCTTCTACAGTAAAAAATAAGGGGATGTTAGGTACATTCAATACGTCAACTATTGTTCTACAGTTTTAAAAAAGAAGTTTTTTTTCTTTTACAAAATAAATAAAAAGTGCATTTGCACGGTCTAAAAGTATCGAACTCTGCGTAACAATTCGTAACGAGAGCGCGTACGCTCTTTAACGCGCAAAAAATGAAGTACCGAAGTGAATAAACACTAAAAAGTCGCTAAACAGTACAAGAAAGGGCAACAAATACAATTTTTTTTTGGGTTATCTATTAAGTTTTAACGAAAGTTGTGGGACAAAAGTTGTTTGTTTAAATATACAGAACATGCCCTTAAACAGATGCAGGCTGATTACCAGTAACCCTGTATAGAAACAAATGTTTTTAAGTACGAGTACATATGAGTATCATCGCGAAGTAAGTTTTCACTGCAAACATGTGACGACCGTTAATTGGTTTTACCTTTAATGCTAACACCTTATCACGCGTGGGTGAATCACCTACCTACTATCGAACTGCTCTCCATCATCGACTACCGGCGAAATTCGTGTTTTTTTTACATTTCAGTTATCCTGACGCCGTACTTCGAGCATGTTAAAGAGGCGTGGGCCTTACGAGATCACCCTAACATGCTCTTCCTTTTCTATGAAGATCTTTCAAAGGTGCGTAGAGATAAATAAATGTGCCGCCGAGGAATTAGCAGAATTAACAAAAAAATAGAAAAACATACCTAACGTAAAAATCAAAAGTAAAAACAAGACGTTCTTAAAGGGCACCCTAATTGATTTGGTTAAGAGTTCCGGGAGCAGAAAGTTGAGGACTAGTCATTGATTCTTCTCCAGTCCTTTCAGATCTGACTCAGTTTTGATGTGAATAAGAGATTGGCCATCTCCTTTCCTAATGTAAATTTTACCACTGGCACTCCAACAACATTTAAAGAGACGCAACTCAGCAAATTCACGAGCTTGGTGGGAAAGCCTCCGTATTTTTGCGGTTAAGTTTTCAGAAATGAACACTGGTTTGGAGGGCCCTTCAATTTTCACAATGCTGCATTTTCAACTTATTCGTGTTGTAGACCTTATTGTAAGTTTTGAAAGCGCGAAGAAAATTCTCTTTTTGTATTACTGATTTAAAGTCAACAACTATTGGTTTATAATTTGTGTTGGTGTTTACACGAAAGACGTCCCTAAAATCGGTCAGTTTCAAAGTTAAATTGATAACAGTATCAACAATCGGCACTAGGTTTGATAGATGTTCTTTACCAAAGAAAATCTATCAAATCTTTTTTTCGTCATGATTATTTTCCATAGGATCTACCAACAGCTATTCGTCGCGTAGCTGACTTCCTCGGCAAGGAGATGACTCCTGCGCAGACACAGCGTCTATGCGATCACCTCAGCATCGAAAGTTTTAAGAACAACGCCTCTGTGAATTATGAGTTTCTCAGAGAGTTTGAACTCGTGGACTCCAAGGAAACTTTCATTAGAAATGGTAAGTCGCGGATTACATTATTTTTTAGTGAAAAGTGATGAGACGAGCGGGACGTGTCCCTGATGGTAAGCATTTTTAGTAGTGGTGTAGGACTCTTTGCAGAATCCATCTGGGGAAGTACCACACCTTTGCTAGTTATTCTACCGCCAATAAGTAGTGTGCAAACACGTAAAACGTAGATGTTGCGGTCTGCAATAACTGCGTTTTTGTTGAGCTGATAGTCGAAGGCGCGGTCGAGGCCTTCACAGAGCAGACCGCATTACAGCATTTGACGCCCAAGCTGAATTAAGGCCGAGAACGGAGGCTACATCGTACCTCAGAAATGTTGAGGCTATCATAGAATCACCATAGCGGCATTGCGGACCTAGGTCTTAACAGGTTCTCACTCTATCTCACTCAAATAACGCGAGTAGGCCATTTTTGAAGTGAAAACTTCTTTAGGCGCGCTATGGACAGAATTTTCGTGGGCTGTGAAATGGATTTATGATCACGTGATCATCACGCTCGGATATGATAAGAAATTTCGGGTAAGCTCGGGATGCTAGAGCGAGAAAGATAATGTGGTCAACAAACGTGCCAGACCGAGAAAGATAATTGTTAGAGGAGGACATGGGACAATAGATACTCTCTCTCTCTCTCGCTGCTCGCTACCGGTTACCAGTGTTGACACTTTAGCGACTTTGTCGCTGAAACTGGCGAATTTTTAAAACCTTTTAGCGGATTTAGACTACGTGTTATCGACAAAGGGGAATATACTAGTGTAGTGTAGAAGGTTGGAGAAGGAAAAAGCTTATGTATTCTTCCAGACTGTTATTCCCTTAATAATTCAATCAAAACCGGCGACTTTGTTTCATAACTATTTGGCGACAAGCTCAAAATCATAGTGGCAACACTGACGGCTACCAACTCCAAAAGACTTTTCTTTGGGCGGGAAAACACGACGGGTGCTTTATAATTTTCACAATCAAATTAATTAGTTTTGCTGTGTAAATATTTCGTTTCTTTCGTGTAAATATTTAGTTTTGTATACATATAGTCAATAGTATAAATAAATATGAGCGTCGCTAACGACGGGGGTGACCCCGTCGAACAGACCAGAAAAAGAAAACTATTGAAGCCAAATCCAAGTGAAAATGTTTCTTACAAACTATTTAGAAAACCCCTTTATAAGAGAAAGAGACTATTCCCAGAAAATCGTAGTGGAGACTGTGTAGTGCAGGGATGTAACGGAGGTGATCTTATCGGAACCGAAGTCGGAGTCGGAGTTTTTAAATTTGATTTATCGGAGTCGGAGTCGGAGTCGGAACCGGAGTCGGAGGTAGGGTCAGAAGTAGTGGTAGGAGAGAGATTTTTATTTTAGGACAAATAAAACATTAATTCAAATTTTTCATTGTTTTGTTTCATGAAATATCACAAAAAATTAAAAAATATATGGAATATTCAAAAATAAACAAAAATTCAATTAATTGAATACTAAAGTGCCATATAAAGTATGTTAAATGAACAAAAGCTTTCAAACAAATTAAATTAAATACATTGACACCAAAAGTGTGTATATGTATTTCATGAGCATAAGCTTTGACGCTGTCTCAGTCTAAGATATTTCTTAAGAGTGCGCCTAATGCACGGAAAAAATCTGATTTCAAAATAGTTTTTTCAGGTGCCATTTAAATTTTTTTCTTTAAAAAATCTGATCTATTTTTAAAATTCTATTCGGTTATTGTGCTTTTTCTTTATTGTACCCACACGTCAATATTTTTTTGTTATAGTTTTTAGTTTCATAACATCACTGAGCGGCGTCGAAAATGTCCTTTTTTCGTTTTCTGGCACTAGGCGCCCCCTTGTAGATTAAATTCGACGCCACCAAAAAGGTATTCGCTCGCTACCGAGCCTGGTGGACACGCTAATATTGGCGGAAATTTAATATAAGGTGCTGGAATTTTGCGTTTTTCTATGTTGTGCTCATTTAGTATACTTTTCATTACACTCGTGCGCGGGAGATTCCCTGCGCGACATGTTCCTGCGAAACTGTTCGTTACTGTCGGCGCATGGCGCCGCCGCTAAGTTATGCTTCGACATCCGATTAACCTCCGATTCAAAAGTTTCGGAACCGGAGTCGGAACCGGAGGTGTAAAACTAATCGGAACTTCCGACATAACGGAGTCGGAGTCGAAGCTCCGTAACATCCCTGGTGTAGTGTATGTGCAATCGACGGAACAGGAGAATGTCGGTAACAAAAATCCTATTACACTCACCAACCTTTTTGCGGACAATGTTAGGGGCATCATAGGGGTGCACCGTGTGAATGCATACAAAGTTGGAGTAACTTTTAAAAAGCCGGCCCCGGCCAACAACTTTTTGAACATGGACACTTTTTTTACTAACCATAAATGTGTATACAAATAAGTACTGCCTGAGTAACCTTAGTATTATCTTAGTACTAAGTCGCGGGTAACAGCTACTTTGTATATAAATAAAATTTCAATAAATATTTACTTTAATTTCTGGCTTGTTTTACTCGTTTATTCAACTAATACGATCCATAATATTTTATTAAAATACGACATACCTACCTAATACAAAAATCAGCTAATGCAGTTTTCACTTCTGCCGTGTGGTCTTAAGCACACACCTTTTTTTCAGTTCCACTTAACATTAGACATAGTTTTGGTTTATTTAAGCCTCGAGCAATTGTTTGTCATGGTATAATAGTATGCGTTGTTGGAAAGGGATAGGCAGCAACTACCCTGCGCCTTAAGTCCACCTGAAGAAGTAGCACACCTTAAGTAGTTATTCTACCTCCAAGCCATAATTTGCAAACATTGCTGTTTTGAAAGGCAATGTTTCCAGAGCTACAAGCAGGGCCGGATTTAGGGGAGGGCAACCGGGGCATATGCCCAGGGGCCTCCATAAAAGCGGGGCATCCACAACAGAGACTTCGGAAAAAATCTAATTCAAATCAAATGATTACTACAAATGTAGTCCGGGTTTTTGCTTGAGAAGTCTTAACCTTGAAATACACCCCATTTCAACGTCCCCAATCTGGCCCTGGCTAAACAATAAATCTTCTATTTCTGGATGATGAACGCAGATCAATGTTAGGCATTCAATTACATACTGTGCTGGAATGGGCAGACGTGTTGCTTCTAATCATAATCAGACGCATCTCTTGGTCCTCCCATCATTCTATAATATGAAATAAAGCGGCCAAGTGCAAGTTGGACTCGCCCATAAACAGTTTCGAAGCAGCAAGTAACAAAATACATAAGTAATATATTTTTTTAATTTCATTATTATTCTCTTATTTTAGAAGTTACAGGGGCACACATTTGACCACTTTGAAAGTGTCTCTCGCGCAAGTTATTCAGTGTAGAAAAAAATGATATTAGTAACCTCAACATCATTTTTAAAGGCCTATCTATAGAAACACCACACGTATGGGTTAGATGGTAAAAAAAAATGAGTTTCAGTTCTAAATATGGGGCATCCCCCAAATTTAAGTGGCTGTGACATACGGACGGACAGACAGACAGACATGACGAATCTACTATAAGGGTTCCGTTTTTACGTTTTACGGAACCCTAAAAACGAAGTATACAAGGCTGCTTCCCTTTACTAGACCAAAATCTTAGAAATAGAAAAATAAAGTCTGGAGCATCGCCGTAAAATTGCTTGCTAATCTGTTTTTATTGTATCCACTTCAGAGAGTGTGATCACAGATCACAGTATATGATCTAATAACACCTTTTTTCTATCTGGCTGCTCGTAGATCAAAAAGTTTCGTTTCATGGTTGACGTTCCAAAGAGTCGAACGAAGAGGTTTGATTCTACTTTTAAGTAAGAACGTCTAGGTTGTAGATTGCTTTCCACTTTCGTGATTTGATTTTTCCCGATGTTTCCCGATGCCTTCAAATCGAGAGTGAATCGATTTATTCCATTGTAGACCGCCATCAGGCGAGATGGCGGTCAAGTGTTAACCTATATCAGTAAAAAAACCCTAGCTATCCCAACGATAACCAACATTAAGTGTCCTGTTCTGATCCTAACACTCAAAAGGTTATCCTGGAAGAGATCGTTATTAGCGATACGATCGCCTCATGTGTCCAAAAAGTTTTAATTTTAAGTATAATCACTGTATTTCTCTACTGTTTTATGGTATAATAAAGTGTTTTGTATTGTATTGTATCAGGTAAGACCGGAGGCTGGCGAAACCAATTCGACGAAGAGATGCGACGCGACGCGGAACAGTGGATGGCTGATAATCTGCGGGACACTGACCTGCGCTTCCCCGGCATGGAGCTATAACCTTACTACCCTTAACATATGGGTGATTTTCCCTTGGCCTTTACTGAAATAACTATTTTTTTCTTAAATGAAATTCGTAGTTTAAAAATTTTTGTGGGAATACTGGTAGGGTTGTGGCAAAAATATTATTTGTTTTTTAATATGTTTAAATGTAACAAAGTGGTAAAAATAAATTATTTTCTTGAAAAACTTCGAATTTTCATTTATCGGTACTGTCCCCCTACTTTTTTAAGAAACATTAAAGCCAAGGCTCGCCCATAAATACAAATAAATAGTGTTTCTATTCTATTTGGCTTGGGTTTTATTATAAACAAGCTTTTACCCGCGACTTCGTTCGCATAAAATAAAAATATTAAGGTAACTGAAGCCGTGTTTATTAAAATAATGTTTATACAATTTCATTAAAATAGGTTCAGGTTAAAGCGTAACAGACAGACATAGTTACTTTCACATTGGTAATATAATAATATGGATTTCAAGTGTCTGGTTGCAAACTTTAACAGTGATATCTTCAACATTGACGAACTTCCGTATAAACTTTCATCCCCCATTTCAACCCATATTTAATCCCCATACAGTTCTAAATTGCTAACCGGCCAGAATAAACATTTACTTGTTTCTTTTCAAGTGTCTCGATACGAAGTTTCATGGTTTTATCTTCAACAATTACGAACTTCCATCCCCCATGTCAACCCTTATTTCATCCCCGTACTGTTGAAAATTACAAAATTGCTAGAACAAACATTCGTTTGCTTCGCGTCAAGTGTCTCGTTACGAATTTTCTTTGTTTAATATTCAACAATCATGAACTTCCACAAACTTTCATCCCCTATTTCAACCCCTATTTTATCCCTGTACGGTTTGAAATTGCAAAATTGCCAGAACAAACGTTTATTTGGTTCGTCTCAAGTGTCTAGATACAAAGTTTCATTGTTTTATCATTATTAATGACGAACTTCCACATAAAACTTTCATCCTCCATTTGCACCCCTTCAACCCTTTTTTCCGTAATAAATAGTATCTTGGCGTTTTTTGAGATCCAGTCTATCTGTGTACCAAATTTCACTAAAATCAGTTAAGCAGATTTCATGCTTATTGTAACGTTGAAAATTACGGAAGTTTCATACAACCGTCCATCCCTTGTTTCCCCTCTCAGGGGTTGAATTTTGCAAAACCCCAGCTTAGCGAGTGCCTACGTGCTAAACGGCACTTCCGTGCAAAATTTGAGACTTCTAGAATTTGTAGTTTCTGAGATTCGGTGAGTGACCTTTCGCTTTTATATAATATACTAGCGGTCCGTTCCGGCTTCGCTCGGATCTCGTCGAATCGAAAATAAAAGTGTGTGTGCTTAAGACCACACGGCAGAAGTGAAAACTTCATTATCTGATTTTTGTATTAGGTAGGTATAATGCCCGGTTTACATTATTCCAGTCCAGCGATCGAATCCAGCGCTGGAATGCTTACTGAAAATATGTAAACTGCCAAGAGAAAGCATGAAACAAGCCAGAAATTAAAGTTAATTTTTATTTTCCCACTAGGCCATAAAGATCACAGTAAGCTCAAAATTTGATTTGCTGTTTGTATGTTAAGTTGTTGAAATATTTTGGAGGGATATGTAAATATCAGAAAACTACTAAACTCAGGAACACAACAGCAACGAGCAATTAGTTGACAATGTTATTATGTTTATATTTAAACATATAAATATACATATATTTAAACACTGAGTATTCACTTTTTACTATTTAATTTATTTATTAAGCCCAGATCAATTCACAACATGATGTTTGCTCTAATTACTAGTTTTAATACAATAACTACATACTTAAAAATAACTAATACTTAGTTTACTTAAGTAGCTCTCTACAAATGTTTATTATGTTTACAAAGTATTTTGAGTTATAAGTTTTCAATTCAATTTAATTTGCAAAACATGGGTTGTAAATTTTTTATATTATTACATAATGTTGAAGCTATAAATATAAAGGTCCGCCATGCTTTATTAACCCTATGGCATGCAAATATCTATGTTATAAGTTTATCTTTTAAAATTCACGTTACAGAATTGATTATATAAAATGACTAAAACAATAAAAAGTCAAATTTACATGTCTAAGGTACCCAATATTTGGGTAAATAAATAATACCAATATTAGTTATAAGACTACAGGCCCGTGAACAAAATTTACGGGTCAAATGAACCACCAGGATGGAGACCTATGTAGGATGATAGAAGGGTATAAAGTAATAAGATTCAGCACTATGCCGTCACTTGTAAGCTGTCCAACTGAGTACAGTCCCAGAGGGGGATTGCAAACCTCAATCATTTCTCCTAGTCGCATGATTTTTGTACGGCATTGCGAAATAATGGATTAGAAGAGGTATTGCATATTGAAACTGTATGGAACCAATGCTGTACATAATCAAATGACCATATTTACACTGTAAATCGTCAGCACATTATTATTTATTCCAAACAAACTAATAATTAAAAATCTAAAATTTATATTTTTTATAGTTTCCATACCTCTTCTAATTTATTATTAAATATGGGAAAATGTTTAATTTCTAGGTGATTTAATGTAACCTTGTAATCAAGGCATATGGTGACCGAACCATCGGGTTTTCGGGTTTTTTCACTGGAACTTCTGGTGTACCTACCTCACTCACTGTTCACACAAATAAAGTATCTTTTTATTTTGCAATAGTGCAAAACGTTCAATTTCCAGTGTTCTTTTCTTTGCAAATGGAACTTGACATGCTGGATATAGGTATTATGTGTATTTTTCCTAGTTAGTTCCACAACTGGTCAATTCTCGCAAATAATTTCTCCTCACTAATAGTTTATGGATTTCCATGTGTTCTTGTCCAATGTTTGTTTATCCCAGAAGTCTTTTTGTTTTTATTTATGTCTTCTCGTGTCGTTATCGTGAATGAATTTCATTTATATCAGGTTAGATTCTCTTATCGCGTCGCGCGTCGTAGCAGTCGCGTGGAATGCAGTTTTCGTCATTTCACTTATTTTCGTGATATACCCGGTTGATTCTCGTCGCCACTTTTATACATTGAGTTAGGCCGAGTATGATTATTTGTATGTAAGCACTGAACATTCACTTTTTACTATTAAATCAGATTTAACTTACAATAACAACAACAAAATTGTTTAGGTTTGCTTTGACGTTTGAATTTGAAGCTGGTAGCCGGCAGTGTTGCCACGTCGATTTTGAGCTTGTCCCCAAATAGTATCTATTGAAAAAAAGTCTCCGGTTTTGATTGAATTATTAAGGGAATAAACATGAGAACAGTCTGGAAGAACACATATGGTACTTTTTATCGCGGGAATTTAGTTGCTAGTAGATATATAAAAAAACACTGTTCTGAGTACCTACAATGTTAAATAATTTAAATGAAAAGGAACAACTTAAGGTAATAATTAACATTAATAACACGTAAGATTTATTAATGAAAATGCAAATTATTTAATAGAATGGTAATAATGTAATTGGGAAAGTCCATGCTAAAATGCTTATTATATTTATGTGTATGTATAGAAATTGGAAGTAAAGTTTGTATAGGTAGGTATTATATAGGTAGCCTTCTATGTTGTTTATGTTTGAGAGAATGAGTTAATTTCATTTTATCATCTGAACTGATCTGATCCCAATGAACTTCCTCGTTCCCCGAAATTTCTTATCGTATCCGAGCGTGATGATCACGTGATCACTAATCCATTTCACAGCCCACGAAAATTCTGTCTATAACGCGCCTAAAGAAGTTTTCACTTAAAAAAAAAACTATCCTATCTCTCATTCTCTCAAGTTGGACCAGACTGCTCACGGTGTGCCAATTTAATTTAAAATCGGTTAAGTAGTTTAGGAATCCATCGCGGACAAACATCGTGACAGGAGATTTATATATATATTAAGAAGATAGATAGAAGATGACCGGCATGTAATATTGTACTATCCTACTAATGTTGTAAATACGAAAGTTTAGACTTTTGTTGCTCAATCACGTTAGTACGTATGAACGGGTCGGGTTGAAATCGTTGTATCGAGTAGTTGTAAGTTGTAGTACCTGTTGTTCGCACCTTTGGTACCTTTGGTCACCTGGTCCTGGTACGTAACCGATCCATCGGTTACGTATCAGGTGAAGGCTCCAGAGCCTTCGTCTCATTCGAATCGATCGAGAGACGTGCCAAAAACATTACAGGCAACGACAACCTTGTGCGAAAACGACTACAAAGTCTTAATCTTCGCCGCAAAATTGCTAGCTTATCGGTTTTTATCGGATACACTTCAGAGAGTGTGCAACTGATCTATGTGATCTAATACCACCTCGCTCTTTTTTCTATCGGAATTCTCGTAGCTCGAAAAAGCAACATCGTTTCATGGCTGATGTTACAGACACGAACGAAGCGGTTTGACTCTACTTTTGTGATAAGAATGTCTAGACTGTGGAATGCGTTGCCAGAATGGGAGTTTCCCGATGGTTACAATCTTGGTGTCTTCAAATCGAGAGCGAATCGGTTTCTTCTAGGTAAACACGCTCGATCGCATCAGGCAAGATGGCGTTCAAGTGTAAACCTATATAAGTTGAAAAAAAATAGAACACAGTGAGATACTAACTCTGGAATAGCACATATTATGCACTTATTATCGTCAGAAAATAACGGGAAATTGGAATACCTGCGTAAAACGGCGGAGTGTAGTTTTGTTAAATCCTGATCGTGTAACAGGGAATTTTTCACAAAAATGTATACCCCTCACTTTACTTTCACTATCACTTGTCACTTTTCACAAACATAATTATAATTATGTATTATGACACAGAAAATATAGTAACATTTTTTTGTTAAACAAACTGTACAGCGAAATGGTAGTAAAATCCGGTCAACTTCAACTTTTATCTTTGGCTTCTGTATGCGGCATGACCGCAACTTCGCCAGCGTCTTGTGGGTAGTTGCTGGTATACTCCTTTTCAGTTTGATCGGTGAAAGCGCAGCGTTATGTTGCCAGGGCAGTTGGCCTTTTTTTTTTATTTAAAATTGCTACTCCACAGACTCCGGGGTCCGTGACTTTTGTCATAAAATCTTATTTATTTTTACATATTTCTTGGATAATCAGAAGAAGAGGAAAATAAGGGGGGAGTTGGGAACATTTTAAACCTAATACTAGTTAGTGCTCGTCTGTTGAGCCGATCACTACCGGTTGGGATTCCGCTAGTAATCGACTCGACATCGATTCTTTGCCTTATTGCCATTTGCCTAAGCCGCCTCCTCCCGGCCGAGAGCCTCCACTACGGCTGCATTTCTGTCCCACTAGGGCAGTTGGTCGGTAGGCTTCTTGTAGTTTTACTGGTTGTTAGTCTATAACTAAAACGTAGGTATATTTGGGAACAAGTCCGAGTTCTTCGTCGTAAATAAAACACTTAGTTAAAATATTTAAAGTTACACTTCAAGAACTGCTGTGCTACAATCATCAACAAAACAACATCAGAAGACAGAAAAAAGAATCTTTGGATATTGTCAAGATCTACACAGTGAAAGTGAAACTCAAATTTTTCATCCACAATAATTGAGGTTAGAAATTTAGAATATAACATCATCTAATGGGGCGTTTTCCAGATGAAGATAGACTTGTCAAAAATAGTTCTAAATTTTGCCAAGTGTGGCACCACTGTTTGTTTTTGTGAAATTTCTCTAACAAAATGGAACATTGGCGCCACTTATGGTGAAATTGGGAACTGTCTTTGACAAGTCTATCTTCATCTGGAAAACGCCCCATTGCCATCCAATGTCATTTTGACAAATGACATTGACATTCAACATCTACTTGGAAAAAAAAAAAAACTTGTCAAACGTGACTACAGAACTAACAGAAGACAACTAACCTGAGTGTAACCGTTACAAAAAATACTTTCTACCGATTCAGTTTTACGTTTCTTTGCACACAACTTCATTTGATAATATGGATGAACAATTTCAATTATTATTCGATAAAATGAAGATCGAAATGGAGAAACAGACAAATGATCTCAAAGAATCTCTTACGAAGAATATAATGGATAGGATAGATGAAAAACTAACACCTATGCTTGAAGAAAATGAAAAATTAAATTAAAAAATAGGTAACCTGGAGAATGAGATTGAATATTTAAAAAAAGAGAAGAAAAGTAACAATTTAGTTATTTATGGTCTAGATGAGAGAGAACAATCTACATCAGAGCTATTTCAAACCGTCAAGGGAATCTTCAAAAGAGACTTAAATGTATTTGTGGAAGAAAGTGAAGTGAACAGACTACACCGTCTAGGAAAAAATAAAAGCGAGAACAAAGATAGACCTGTGCTATTATCACTAACAAACGGTTGGAAAAAAGACCAAATTATAAAAAATTAAAGAAGTTTAAAGGATACCTATATTTCGGAAGACTATTCTAAGGAAGTCATAGAAAAAAGAAAAGCTTTGCTACCACAACTACTTGAAGAGAAGAAAAAAGGAAATATTGCTTTTCTAAAATATGATAAATTGGTCGTAAAAAAAACAAACTCCGACAAAAGGAAAAGAGAAATATCAACTTCACCACAGTTGACGTCAACCAATAAACCCAAAAAGCAACAAACGATAAGCTCTACTAAATCTAATAGAACAAACGCGTTTGACTTAATGAGAATTCGATCCAGCTCTCTCACTGATGTCCTTACACAAAAAAATCAATAGCAATTAGCAACCGGCAAACGGATAAATAAACCAAATTATGAAAACCAAACTAAAGAATTAACACAATCTCCCCCAAGCCGACTGGTCCTCGTGGGGGAAAGAGACCACAACCCTCCAACAACACAAGAAAACAATTGTGAAAAAAATCACACAAGATCAAAAATATATGTAGCAGCTCTCAATGTACTTACACTGAAAAACGAGGAAAATCTTACAGAATTGACATATGCTTTAAAACAGATAAAATGGGACATCGTTGGACTTAGTGAGGTAAGGCGAATGGGCGAAAGAATTATTTCCTATCCAGACTTCATTCTATATCATGTGGGAACGACCCCAGGTCAATATGGGGTCGGTTTCATTATGAAAAACCACCTCACAAAGTATGTGGAGAGCTTTATAGGAATATCAGAACGCATTGCCGTGATGAATCTTAAGCTACCGGAATACAAAGATCCATGGTCCTTTATACAAATCGTTGGCTCACAATTACAAGGTTCTATGTTACAATTTTGGCACTTTCTGAGATAAGAATGCTACAAGGTTCTATGAATCATTAGCCACACTTTTCAAAAAACAAACCAGTAGATGGTAGCACTATTTACAACAAAATATCAGTTTTCCATAGTCCTATGTTGTATTTTTACTACGCGAAGAAATAACGTAGTTCCATGTTAAACATAGAACCATCCAATTTCGAGTGTATTTATTTTTACGATAACACGGTTCTATGTCTAAACATAGAACTTTGCTTAGAGAAAAAAATATAAACGTGTCTATGACCAAAGTTCTATGTCAGCTGTCAGTGTCAAAATCATCTGTATTTCGCGGGTTTATTGTTTCATTGTAACGGTTATCCCTTTAATTTTGTGTAAAATGGATGAGCGGCAGCGGCGTATAATTATGGACTATTCGAGTGATGACTCAGTGGCAGATAAAGATTTCGTGCCTCCATCACCTCCATGTCGTATATCCTCAAGTTCTATGAGTTCCACAGATTCTGACGAAGATAGGAGGTGAGTTCATTTCAATTTCATAACAAACAGCTCAAGAAGTTTTTGGATTGATAATTTTCATGAACTAAACCAGTTCTTTTATTTTCAGATCGGTACATAATCAATCCAACGTTGACGAAGGAAATGTTGTGTGTGAAGCACAACCTAAAAAACGATCACGTAAGCGACAGAGAAATGATCAAGAATGGAAGGTTAATAAACGAAAAGATGCAAGAAATAAGGGGTTAGAATACGTGTCTAGTCGAAAGAAGCTAATGCCGGCAAAGAAGATAAGAAAACGCAAGGATTGTCTAAATAAATGTGTGTTTAAATGTAGCCAAAAGATTACTGATGATGAAAGGTTATCAATTTTTACTAATTATTATAAATTATCTTCAGAAGAAAAACGAATGTTTTTGCTGAATAATACGAATTGTTTACAACCTGACAGGAGACGCAAAGGAAAGAATGATGAAAATTCAAAGAAAAAAGTCAGCTATCAGTTTTTTTTCACTGTGAACTCTGCAAAGATAAAAGTGTGTAAGGATTTCTTCTGTGATACTTTAGTGATAAGCCAAAAACCAATATATAATATTCACAAAACAAAGAATAATATCTCAAATACTCCTGTACCCAGTAAACAAGGGAAACATACAAAAAGAGCCACAGCTGAAGAAGATAGACTGCTTGTTAAGGAACACATTAATTCATTTCCCCGGGTTCCATCACATTATTGCAGGAAAGACTCTTCTAGAGAGTATTTAGAACGCTTTTTGACCATCAAAAAAATGTATTCTCTGTATATTTCCTGGATTGCAGAAAAGAACAAGCTTCCAGTTAAGCAAGAAGTATATCGACGTATATTTTGTAATGATTTCAATGTATACTTTCAAAAACCTAAAAAAGACAGATGTGATTTATGTGAGGAGGTTGATATCAATTTCAAAGAAGGACATACATTAACAATAGATTTACAAGAGAAGATAAACAGACACAAAACAGAAAAGATGGCTGCTAGATCAAACCGTGATAAAGACAGAAAAGGTATAATGCCAGTATTGTGCTTTGATCTAGAGAATGTTTTATCTTGTCCCAAGGCAGAAGTAAGCAACTTTTTTTACAAAAGTAAATTTTCTACTTACAACATGACTGGCCATCTTTCTACTAATAAAAAAGTGTACTGTGCTATTTGGAGTGAGAACACTGCTGGAAGAAGTGGAAATGATATAGCAAGTGCAGTATACAAAATTTTGACACAGGTTCTGCTTGACAACCCACATTTCACATCAATTATATTATGGAGTGATAGCTGTGTTCCACAGAACCGCAACAGTATCATGAGCTTTGCATTAAGACAGCTTATTGATAAGTTTTCTACATTGGAACAAATTACCTTAAAATTTTCCACACCTGGACATTCTTGCATTCAAGAAATTGACAATGTGCATAGCTGTATTGATAGAGTCCTCCTAAAGGCTGAATATTATTCACCTATATCTCTCATGAGATTATTATTGCAGGTAAATTCAGCTAAACCCTATTGTATCTTGCAAATGAGTGGCAAAGATTTCTTTAATTTTCAAGAAGCCTGTTCAAGGCTAAAATATTCACAAGTTCCTTTTTCCAAAGTTACAGAGCTTCGATTTACGAAGTCACAATTAGAAGTGAGTTTTAAATGTTCACACACTACAGAATCATACACTGTAGCTAATCTGAGACCCCAAAATACCCGAAGGAATGTAAACACAACTTTTTTTACCGAACCAAAACTGTTAAAAAGACCTGTATTGTGCAAGACTAAAACTGATAATATACGGTCTATGTATCGGTGGATGCCAACATTGGACAAGGAGTACTATGAGGCAATATTCAGAAAATAAAATGTAACTCATAACTTTGATATTGTCTAAATTTAAGTTTTAGTGACTTATTTTGTCTAAATAAGCATACTTTTTATGATGAATAAAGATATTTCATAGTATAATGTTTTTTAATGTTACTGTGACATGAAAAAAAGAGGGGCCTATACTATAGCTATGTAGTTGTTTGACGATTCTGGGCTGAAATGATAATTTCTTTCACTTTTTTCAGATTAACAAAGTCCTAAGTTCTGGTTTAAAATAAATAAATAAATATTTTTCAATTACAAAGTTCTATGTTATTTTAATTTCATTAATATTTCAGAGTATAAAAGTCGATTTCCAATTTTTTGTTAATTTATAGCATTATGTAGTCCTAAATTAAGATATTAAAATGTCACTTAAGCATTAGGGCTACACGCATACATTTAACTAAAGTCAAAAATTTCAAAGTCAAATTACTCAACTTCATTAAAATTAACTTAGAACCTTGTAATAGTGAGCCAACGAAATATACTCACCCACGGAACAGTCTGATACAAATTCAATGGACTCATTCTACCTAGAGCTAAATAAAACAATAGAAGAATATGCTTACAAAAATCTTGTTGTGTTAGGAGATTTCAATGGCCAAATTGGAGAGCGACAACCGGAAGAAGACATGGTCCTAGGACCATTTGCATATAGGAAAAAAGCTAGAAGTAGAAACGGAGCAAGGTTGGTCAATTTTGCACAGGAGAATGGCTTGAGAATCTTAAACACAATGTTCAAGAAGAAAGAAAGTAAGATGTGGACCTGGATATCACCAGATGGGATAACCAGAAACCAAATAGATTTTATAATGACAAATAAAAGCAAATATTTCTCGAACATGAAAGTCATAAGCAATTTCAACTTCAATACCAACCATCGAATTATCCGGGCAGAACTGATGACAACCCCGCCAAAAACCCCAAGACCAAGAAACAATGTGATCAGCATGAAACCTAACAAATATCAAGCAGCCCAAATAGCAAACTTAATTAGGACAAAATCTATGGATTACAATAAAGAAACAACGGACATGGAGATACAAGAAAAATACAACTGGTTAGAAGAAACAATTAGAGCAGCTACTCAACAAGGCACTTTGCATAAAAAAGCCTACCTAATAATGTGATGACCACTAAAACCATCAACCTTTTTAAACAAAGAGCTGAACTCATAAATGGAAAAAACGCTAACGATAATAGAAAACAAATAACCAAAATCAGCAAAGAAATAAAAGAAAGTATTAGAAACGATAGAACTCAGAAAAGAATGGAAACAATAGAGAGACACATTTTACAGACAGGAGGAATAAAAAAAGCTTATAAGGAGTTAAATAACAAAAAAGATTGGATTGTACAGATGAAAGATAATAATAGTTTGAAGGAACACCGAAGGCAAGGAATATTGGGAATTGCTACTTCTTACTATAAGAAACTCTATGAGAATACTACAGTGGAAAAAGAAATAGATTTGTTAGAAATCTCACCAGTACCCAGTATCATACAAGAAGAAATAGAATTCGCTATGGAAACCCAAAGAGACAATAAAGCTCCGGGACCCGACGGAATAAGCAATGAAGTACTAAAGGAAGCGAAACAGACAATAACACCTATTCTTAAAGAAATCTTCAATGAAATCATCGATACAGAAACGATTCCCCAGCAATGGACAAAATCCTACATAATTCTTCTGTACAAAAAAGGTGATCAGTACGATATCAGAAACTACCGGCCCATAAGTTTAATGTCAAACCTGTATAAAATATTTTCGAAAATCATACTCAAACGAGTAGAGCAAAAACTCGACGAGCAACAGCCAATAGAACAGGCGGGTTTTAGAAGAGACTACTCAGTACTTGATCATATCCATGCGGTAAGGCAAATCATTGAAAAATATGCGGAATATCAACTCAAATACTACCTAGCATTTGTCGATTATAGCAAGGCATTCGACTCATTAATACACACACACATCTGGCAGGCGTTAAGAGAACAAGGGATAGAAGAAAAATATATAAGATTGATTAGAAATGTTTACAAGAACAGCTCAGCGTGCATTCAGCTAGAAAAGAAAGGAGATTCGTTTGAGATACAAAAAGGAGTAAGACAAGGAGATCCTCTCTCTCCAAAACTATTCTCCGCTGTTTTGGAAATGATCTTCAGAAGGCTTGAATGGGAAAATTTTGGGTTAAATATAAACGGCCGCACACTAACACACTTAAGATTCGCCGATGTTATTGTGTTATTCGCAAAATCGCCAGGAGACCTAAATATAATGCTAAACGAACTAGCATCAGAGAGTGAAAAAGTAGGGTTACAACTAAATCCCGAAAAAACTAAAGTAATGACTAACGGAAATAAAATAAACATAAATGTAGGTGAGTCAGAAATTAGCTATGTTGAAGAATATATATACCTTGGACAGTTGATATCACCCAAAGACAATATAAATAAAGAAATCGACAGAAGAGTAGCAAACAGTTGGAAAAGGTATTGGGGTCTGAAGGGAATAATGAAAGACAAAAACCTTCATGTAGCAACAAAGAGCAAGCTATTCAATGTTTGCATTCTACCAATTTTAATGTATGGAAGTCAAACCTGGGCCCTAACAAAAAACACAACCAATAGAATTGCTATTTGCCAACGAGCAATGGAGAGAAGCATGGTAGGAGTTAAAAGAAAGGACAGAATAAGACATATCAAAATTAGGAACAAAACCAAAATACAGGATGTAACCCTAAAAATAAAAAGGCTGAAATGGAAGTGGTCAGGACACATGGTCAGAGGAAATGACAAATGCAGCAAAATCATAACACATTGGTACCCAAGAGAAGGAAAAAGAAAAAGAGGCAGACAACAAAAAAGATGGGACGATGACATCAAGCAGGTTGCAGGCCAAACATGGAGTAGAGTAGCCAGGGAGAGATCAGAATGGAGTAGGTTGGAGGAGGCCTTTGCCAACTGGCAAACGGACTTACAGAAAGTAAAAAAGCACCAAATTTATGAATAATTTATATTGTTAAATGGTTTGTAAATGTTTTGTAAGAAACAACAACATTGTATAACTGTAGTTCGAATAAAAGGCTTTATTATTATTATAGTCTATAACTACAATAAAATTCCAATAAATAGTACACAAATACAATACAAAAACAACAAACACGTGTAGAGGTTATAGCCACCACCGAGTCCTCCAAAATCCGGTCACAAAATGGAATGTTCCGAAAAGTGATAAGTGACAAGTGACAAGAGAGGTATTATATTTTTTTGTGAAAATTCCGAACAATACTTAGCGATAAGAAACTTAGTTACAATCACAGAAATCTAAATAATAAGGTAATAGAAATCGCATAACCGCGTGACTTTGTGACTTTTAGGCCACCAGTGCCCGAGTTGTAGTTTAGTCTTCTTCGAACCGGCAGACGTGAATAAGCTATAATAAAGTGGCCAAGTGCGAGTTGGACTCGCCCATGAAGGGTTCCGATGCAGCATGTAACATAATATACATAGTACACCTAGTTCTTGTAGTTCGTTGTAACTTTGATCGAAGTTTCAATAATAGTGTATTTATGACGTACTAAAAAAAAACTACTCATCAGATCGAGTTCAAACTAATTTTCGTTGGTAGTTTATATGGTAATGTACATCATATATTTTTTGTAGATTTTTCATTTTCTTACTTTAGAAGTTAGAGGGGGGGGGTCACACATTTTACCACTTTGGAAGTGTCTCTCGCGCAAATTATTGTGTGTAGACGAAAATGATTTTAGAAACGTCAATATCATTTTTGAACACCTATCGATAGACGCCCCACACGTGTAGGTATGATGAAAAAAAAAATTTTGAGTTTCAGTTCTCAGTATGGGGGGCAACCCTAATTTTTCTTTTTTTTTAATTTTTTTGTTCAAATCTTAATGCGGTTCACAGAATACATCTACTTACCAAGTTTCAACAGTGTAGTTCTCATAGTTTCGCCAAAAAGTGGCTGTGACATACGGACGGACAGACAGACAGACAGACAGACAGACAGACAGACAGACAGACAGACAGACATGACGAATCTATAAGGGTTCCGTTTTTACGTTTTACGGAACCCTAAAAACAGCCGTTGGAAAAAATCAGAACCATCAAAATGGAAGAAAAACATTAATAAGGATAATAAACACAGCTGTAAACCTTACCAAAATGCATCGGGAAAGAATATGCCTGGAAAAAAAACAAAAACAGTACTTTGTATGGATAGAGGTTGCCGATTTAGATGTAATGAGTTTAATGAAGAAGACAGAGTAACTCTTTGCAAAGCTTATTGGTCGTTAACAAGTTTTAAGGAGCAGAAACAGTTTATATTGCGACATGTGAAACAGAAAAACCCTAAAAGACTCCTTAACGCTGTAAAAACCAAAAATCGCACCACTTCAAGGGAATACTACTTTTTTAAACATGGTGCGGAAATTAGAGTGTGCAGTTCGTTTTTCATAGCGACGCTGAGTATATCAAATGGTCCTATCAATAGAGCCCTAAAAATGTGAACGAGTTTGGTGAATTTGTTGGGACAGATAACCGCGGGAAAAAACAACCTCCCAATAAATGTAAACCAGAAAATTTAAAGTTTTTGCGCGATCATATTGAAAGCTTTCCGACAATGGAATCACATTATTACAGGAAGTCGTCAAAACGTTTGTATTTGGACCAAAAACTTTCCATTGCTAAAAAGTATCAGATGTACAAGACATCATGCAGCGCCCAGAACAAAACTACGCTGTCACAAAGTAAATACAAAAAAGTGTTTGGAACTGAATACAACTATTCTTTCTCTACGCCAAAAAAGACCAGTGTTAATTATGCCACAAGTACAAAAAGGATCCAGTAAAATATGAACATCTGTATAAAGAGCATCAACAAAGAAAAACGTCAGGTGATGAAGCTAAAGGGCGTGATAAAGAGAGATCACAGAGCGATGGCACATTTTTATCAGCTACTGCAGATCTTCAAAGTGTTTTGCAAATACCTAGTGGAGATGTAGGAGAGTTGTATTATACACGAAAATTGTGTGTGTACAATTTTACTGTCTACGAATCAAAACCACCCAATAAAGGGTTCTGCTTTATGTGGAACGAAACCAATGGGAAACGAGGGAGTTCTGAGATTGGTACTTGTCTGTTAAGGTAGATAAGTATGATCCCGGAAAGTGTGAAAGAGGTTTCTGTTTTTTCCGACACTTGCTCAGGGCAAAACAGAAATCAATTTATTGCAGCGTTTTTCCTGAATTTGATCCAAACGTCGCATTTAGATGTTATCGAACAGAAATATTTAGAGTCTGGACACACCATGATGGAAGTTGACTCCATGCATTCCGCTATAGAATGTAAAAGTAAGAGAACTTCTATATTCTCTATGAATGACTGGAAAAACGTGGCAAAGCGAGCCCGATCTAGTAGACATAGAAAGAACGCACTACCTTATGAAGTTCAGGAATTAAAATATAACTACGTAATTGACACCAAAGAGTTAGCTGCAAGATTGATTACAAACAAAACCATGGATCGAGATGGCAAGAAGGTACAGTGGCTCAAAATAAAATGTCTGAGATACGAAAAAACTAATCCTGGCGTAATAAAATTCAGATACGACTATGATGGTGAGTACTCACTGCTAGACACGACAAAAAAAACAAGAAGTAAGAAAGGTCTTGCTGTCCTGGGTACACCTGGTGAGATGTTGCCTAAGCATATACGTCAATCATACCAATAACACAGTCAAAGAAGAAAGGTTTGATAAATCTATGCCGAACAGACATTATTCCGGTTGAATTCCATGCATGGTTTCAATCCTTGCCAGTTAACAACGAAACAAACAAGCTTCCAGAACCAGACGCTCTCGAAAATAGTACTGATGAAGAAGATTCTTAAATATTAGATGTGATGATTTAATTATCATAGTTTTTTAGCTTACCTATTAATGAATAAATGACTGATTTTTGCTCTCTAAGTTTATAAATGAATAAATAAAAATGACTGATTTTTGCTACGTAATTTTGTTTTTTTTTTTGTTCTACCCAGCCTTGAAGAATTCACTAAGTGCTTACTATCTGAAGCAAGGTTGTGCCCAGAATTAATTAAGTAACACAAAAAGTTAATTAATTAACCCAAATGTTAATTTTTGGGTATGCTAGAATTAACTATCTCATTTTTAGGGTTCCGTAAAACGTAAAAACGGAACCCTTATAGATTCGTCATGTCTGTCTGTCTGTCTGTCTGTCTGTCTGTCCGTCCGTATGTCACAGCCACTTTTTGCCGAAACTATGAGAACTACAGTGTGGAAACTTGGTGAGTAGATGTATTCTGTGAACCGCATTAAGATTTATACAAAAGAAATTAAAAAAAATAAAAATTAGGGTTGCCCCTCATACTGAGAACTGAAACTCAAAATTTTTTTTTTCATCTATCCTACACGTGTGGGGTGTCTATCGATAGGTCTTCAAAAATGATGTTGAGGTTTCTAATATAGTTTTTGTCTACACTGAATAGTTTGCGCGAGAGACACTTCCAAAGTGGTAAAATTTGTGTCCCCCCCCCCTCCAACTTCTAAAGTAAGAGAATGAAAAATCTAAAAAAAATATATGATGTACATTATCATGAAAACTACCAACGAAAATTAGTTTGAACTCGATCTGATGAGTAGTTTTTTTTTAGTACGTCATAAATACACTATTATTAAAACTTCGATCAAAGTTACAACGAACTACAAGAACTATGTGTACTATGTATATTATGTTACTTGCTGCAACGGAACCCTTCATGGGCGAGTCCAACTCGCACTTGGCTACTTTATTTAATATGTATCTCAGTGATGTTAAAAATATTTTAATAGTTTATTAAATATTATTATGTAAGTTAAAAATGTCAATATTTTGTCTTAAGATGCTATCTTTGTAACTACAACCGTTAATGAGCTATGCCGATTTTAAAGACAAAAAAACTTTAAAACGCGATTATCTCCAAACTAGTTTTTTGCAATTAGTGACTTCTAGCTGGCCGGCGACGATATATATACTCACTAGCGTCAAGAATTTATTGTCTTTATAGACTTTACGTAAGCTTTCAGTGTTTTTCATTCTAAAATTATTCCGCAAACATCTTTTTTGTAATAAAAAAGTTGACTGAGCTGTGACGGAGTTTCCCCAAAAAATAATACCATAGCTTAATTGAGGGTAAACGTAGCCATAATACGCATTTATTGCAACCTCTTTTGATGTGATACTACTCAAAACAGATAAGGCATAACACGAAGCACTTATCTTGTTGCTTATTTTACTGATATGTGCTTTCCAGTTCAGGTGGCAGTCTAGAGTGACGCCCAAGAAATTTGTTTCATTAACTTCACAATTTTTTTGCTTATTATGGATAATATTTAGATTTACTGGTACTTTTTTGGTGGTTCGGAATTACAAATAGTTTGTTTTATGGGTATTTAATTTAAGATGGACAGAACCTAAAAAGTTCGATGTTCTACGTAGTGTTTTATTAATTTCTGTTTCAAAAGCTGTTTGAGAAAGGTTGTTTCGGGGTATAAAAATTGTTGCATCATCAGCATACATAACACATAAATGTCCTATGACAGATGGTAGCTCATTTATATAGATGAGAAACAGCAATGGCCCTAGAATACTTGTGGTACCCCTAGGTGTAAGTATTTGAAGTCCGTTTTAATTTGTTCAATGGTTTTTTTATTTTTGTTGTAAAAAATAATCACTGTGGATTGACATATGTCTTTTAAATACGATTCTTGTAATGACAAAGGTTTGCCTCTAATCCCTACCGCTTCTAGTTTTGAGAGAAGAGTTTTGTGCACAACGCTGTCGAATGCCATTGTCAAGTCTAGAAAGAGAGCAATTCCGGTACTTTTATTATTTAATTAATCCCAAACTAGATTGAGCATTTTGAAAATAGCCGAAGTAGTATTTTTACCTTTACGGAAACCAAATTGATTACTATTTAAAATGTTGTTCAGTTCTAAGAATGACACAATCCTGTTATGAAGTACTTTCTCAAAGATTTTTGAGAAGCTGGGTAAGATGGCAATGGGTCTATAATTTGTCATCTCTATTTTTGAACCCTTTTTATGTAACGGTTTGATTAGTGTTTTCTAAGTTATCGGGAAAGCACCCGGTTTCCAATGTCAAATTTATGATAAACGTCAATGGTTCAACAATATAATCAATACTATTTTTATAGCATGAACTGATATGCCATCATATCCTGTTGTCTGCTTATTTTTTAATTGTTTCACAATGTTTTTAATTTCATGGCTGGTAACTGGCTTTAGAAATATACTTTTAGAGCTGAGATTGGCTATTTTCTGTTGTATAGTTTTATTAGCATTATTTTGTTTTGCTTTGTTGATAAAGAAGTCATTAAAAGCTGAAGCGATTTTATTAGGATCTGTTATTTCCATACTATCTATCATTAAGGATTCTACAGAGGTTTTTATACAATTTGTCTGAGATGTGTGACCTTTAATGATACCCCATGTTGCTTTATTTTTGTTAGTACTTCTCTGTATATATCTCATATTTGGGATTTTACGTGATAGACGAGTCACTTTTTTAAATATGATAGAATATTTTTTATAAGCAGCCACTTTGTTTGGGTTTTGATTTCTACGGCAGTCTAGGTACATTTTTCTTTTATTTTTACTAGCTGTTACAATTCCATGAGATTTCCAGTTAGGATTCTTTTTGTATGTTGTTTTCACTCTCTCTAAAGGAACACATAGGTCAAATATCATACTGTATAGATCAATAAACTCATCATAAGCTTCGTTGGCAGATTTTTTACTGTATACGCTGGAACAACTGATCTGACCTAAATATCTCAGGAATATATCCATGTTTGCCTCTGCTTTGCGTTAATATGAAAACCAGTATTTTTCTTTGAAACATAGATTACTAAATACACTAAGTACCTGTACTGTATGGTCAGATATACCCACATCTAAGATATTTGTCTTATATTGCTTCAGATTGGTTACTATGTTGTCTATGCAAGTTTTGGTTTTATTAGTTATTTTAGTAGCATTTAATATTGTCGGACGGATATTAAAGCTTTGTAATATGCTGACAAAAGCTTCACTTTTATTATTCTTTTTTATTAAGTCTACGTTGAAGTCACCTAATAGAACAATTTTATTTTTATTCCATCGGGTTCTAGATGTTAGTTTGAGAAGCAATGTTTCTTGGTTTTCCATGAAAAGTTTAAAATTACTGTCCGGGGTTCTATAAATGCAAACAATAATATAATTCAGGTCTGGGATATGTATGCCACAGCACTCGAAATGTTGCTCGATAGCCATTTCTGCGATCCACTCTAATTTTTTGAAGGTAATTGATGGCTTTAAATAAATGGCAACCCCTCCCTGTTTCTTGTTCTTTCTACAGAAATGTGCGGCTTTATGATAACCTTCAAGTTGAAATACATCAACTTCAGGATTCTTCAAGAAGGTTTCACTAAAACAAAAAATGTCAATGTACGGGTAATTTTTTAAAAATAATTCTAGTTTATCTTTTTTGCTCTTGATGCTCTGAACATTGAGATGAGCAATATTAAGATAATTCGGTTTATTATTATTATGCTCATTGGTCACGAAAAAATTGGGAAGGCGGATCAGGTTTAGCGTTAGTATTCATATCGTTTTGGAATTGCAGTACACTGTAAGTGCACTTTGGAAGTGCAGTACCTACAGTGTGTCCTGAGGTACTATGTATACTTCTTAGGAAATAAAAGGGTATCGTTCCAGGTTTTGGTGTTTTGATATGAACCTGCTCATTAACATCTATGTTTAAGTCATGTTGAGTTGTCACTACAGTCTTTTGTTTACTACATTTTGTGAAATAATAGGGTATGGTACCGGGTTTTATGTTTGACTAGCTGTTACCCGCGACTTTGTCCGCGCGAAATTAATACTAAGGTAACTCAGGCAGTAGGTACCTATTTTTATACCCAGACACATTTACGGTTACTAAAAACATCTTATAATAAAACAATTTCATCAAAATCGGTTCAGTTGTTTAGGTGTGAAAGCGAAGAGACATTCGTCCCCCATTTCAACTCCAATTTCATCCCCATACAGTTCGAAATTACAAAATTGCTAGAACAAACATTTATTTGCTTCGTGTCAAGTGCCTATAATATACAGAGTTTCATGGTTTTATCTTCAACGATTGGAAGCTTCCATGCATTCTATCATCCCTATACAGTTCGAAATTACAAAATTGCTAGGACAAATATTCGTTTGCTTCGTGTCAAGTGTCTATATTCACAGTTTCATGGTTTTATCTTCAATGGTTGGGAACTTTCATATTAACATTCATCCCCCATTTCAACCCCAATTTCACTTCTGTACAGTTCGAAATTACAAAATTACTAGAACAAACATTCGTTTGCTTTGTCTCAAGTGTCTTTATACAGAGTTTCATGGTTTTATCTTCAACGGTTGGGAACTTTCATATTGACATTCATCCCCCATTTCAACCCCAATTTCACCCCTGTACAGTTCGAAATTACAAAATTGATAGAACAAACATTTAATTGCTTCATTACCAGTCTCTAGATACAAAATTTGATAACTTTGAAAATCACGAATTTTCATCCCTTGTTTCACCCTCTTAGGGGTTGAATTTCGCAAAACCCCGTCTTAGCGAGCGCCTACGTGCTAAAAGGGACCTCCATGCAAAGTTTCAGATTCCTAGCATTTGTAGTTTCTGAGATTCCTTGATGAGTGACCTTTCGCTTTTATTATATAGATTTTGACTTTGTTATTTTCCTCATATTTTGACCTAAGAAGCAGAAATCGTAATCATATGTGTTAATAAGGTGATTTAAAACCTTGCAAAACGCGTGCAGTTCAATTTTTGCGAGAAGATAACGCGTTGGATTATAATCTCACGGTAGGTTCTCAGGTTAGTTTGTAATCTGACGGTTTTTACAATTTTACGATGACATTTACACTTTGCATCCTGAATTAGTCATAATAGTGTATGCTATTTTAATAGTCAAGCCCTTTCTTGCTTTCCATATAAATATATATATACCCATTTTGAGGGAGTTGTGTAAAAATGAGTACGTAACCCGGAATTTTAATATCGAACGCCATGTTGAATCGATTTTCATCAAACGTAGCTAACTAAGCACGTCACTCACGACTATTTTAATTTTTAAATAAAAAGCAAAAAAATTGGCAGTCATAGAAACTGCCGATAGAAGTGAAAACTTATAACTCGGAATTTGATTGATAGCTTACTTTAGAAACTACGCGGGCGAAACCGGAGGGCGTCGACATGAGCATGCGTGGCCATCTAGAAATGCGACAACCAATGGGAAATGCTGACGCATTTCTAGATGGCCAATGGCCATGATCCGTAGTTTACCCGGAGATTTCTTATTATTGCCGAGCGTGACGCTAGAATTCAATTCACAGCCCACGAAAAATCTGTCTGTGACGCGCCAAATGAAGTTTTCACTTCAATAATCGGTTCATCCGTTCGCGAGCTACGATGCCATAGACAGACACATACACATCAATGTTATAACATCCCGTCGTTTCTGCGACGGATGTTAAAAAAGAATTTATAGAATAGTAGTACCCATATTATACCTTTCAATAATATTTCAGGTAGTGTACGTGGCCAGAGATCCTCGAGACATAGTGGTTTCAAGCTATTACCACGGACGATTCTTCAGAATCCTAAAACCAGATATATCCTTGAAAGATCTGTGGAATGCTTTTGTAAAAGATTTATGTGAGTTAACGTATCTTATAAAATAACAAATGTGAACCTTTTAATGGTTGTTACTTAACAAATATTTTATATTTTTCGGAAAAAATGTAGAGTAGGCAATGTTATATTTTAAATCAATACGAGCTATACAACTATACAGGGTTATTGGTAATCAGCCTGCATCCTTTTAAGGGGATGTTAGGTACATTCAATACGTCAACTATTGTTCTACAGTTTTAAAAAAGAAGTTTTTTTTCTTTTACAAAATAAATAAAAAGTGCATTTGCACGGTCTAAAAGTATCGAACTCTGCGTAACAATTCGTAACGAGAGCGCGTACGCTCTTTAACGCGCAAAAAATGAAGTACCGAAGTGAATAAACACTAAAAAGTCGCTAAACAGTACAAGAAAGGGCAACAAATACAATTTTTTTTTGGGTTATCTATTAAGTTTTAACGAAAGTTGTGGGACAAAAGTTGTTTGTTTAAATATACAGAACATGCCCTTAAACAGATGCAGGCTGATTACCAGTAACCCTGTATAGAAACAAATGTTTTTAAGTACGAGTACATATGAGTATCATCGCGAAGTAAGTTTTCACTGCAAACATGTGACGACCGTTAATTGGTTTTACCTTTAATGCTAACACCTTATCACGCGTGGGTGAATCACCTACCTACTATCGAACTGCTCTCCATCATCGACTACCGGCGAAATTCGTGTTTTTTTTACATTTCAGTTATCCTGACGCCGTACTTCGAGCATGTTAAAGAGGCGTGGGCCTTACGAGATCACCCTAACATGCTCTTCCTTTTCTATGAAGATCTTTCAAAGGTGCGTAGAGATAAATAAATGTGCCGCCGAGGAATTAGCAGAATTAACAAAAAAATAGAAAAACATACCTAACGTAAAAATCAAAAGTAAAAACAAGACGTTCTTAAAGGGCACCCTAATTGATTTGGTTAAGAGTTCCGGGAGCAGAAAGTTGAGGACTAGTCATTGATTCTTCTCCAGTCCTTTCAGATCTGACTCAGTTTTGATGTGAATAAGAGATTGGCCATCTCCTTTCCTAATGTAAATTTTACCACTGGCACTCCAACAACATTTAAAGAGACGCAACTCAGCAAATTCACGAGCTTGGTGGGAAAGCCTCCGTATTTTTGCGGTTAAGTTTTCAGAAATGAACACTGGTTTGGAGGGCCCTTCAATTTTCACAATGCTGCATTTTCAACTTATTCGTGTTGTAGACCTTATTGTAAGTTTTGAAAGCGCGAAGAAAATTCTCTTTTTGTATTACTGATTTAAAGTCAACAACTATTGGTTTATAATTTGTGTTGGTGTTTACACGAAAGACGTCCCTAAAATCGGTCAGTTTCAAAGTTAAATTGATAACAGTATCAACAATCGGCACTAGGTTTGATAGATGTTCTTTACCAAAGAAAATCTATCAAATCTTTTTTTCGTCATGATTATTTTCCATAGGATCTACCAACAGCTATTCGTCGCGTAGCTGACTTCCTCGGCAAGGAGATGACTCCTGCGCAGACACAGCGTCTATGCGATCACCTCAGCATCGAAAGTTTTAAGAACAACGCCTCTGTGAATTATGAGTTTCTCAGAGAGTTTGAACTCGTGGACTCCAAGGAAACTTTCATTAGAAATGGTAAGTCGCGGATTACATTATTTTTTAGTGAAAAGTGATGAGACGAGCGGGACGTGTCCCTGATGGTAAGCATTTTTAGTAGTGGTGTAGGACTCTTTGCAGAATCCATCTGGGGAAGTACCACACCTTTGCTAGTTATTCTACCGCCAATAAGTAGTGTGCAAACACGTAAAACGTAGATGTTGCGGTCTGCAATAACTGCGTTTTTGTTGAGCTGATAGTCGAAGGCGCGGTCGAGGCCTTCACAGAGCAGACCGCATTACAGCATTTGACGCCCAAGCTGAATTAAGGCCGAGAACGGAGGCTACATCGTACCTCAGAAATGTTGAGGCTATCATAGAATCACCATAGCGGCATTGCGGACCTAGGTCTTAACAGGTTCTCACTCTATCTCACTCAAATAACGCGAGTAGGCCATTTTTTTCAGTTCCACTTAACATTAGACATAGTTTTGGTTTATTTAAGCCTCGAGCAATTGTTTGTCATGGTATAATAGTATGCGTTGTTGGAAAGGGATAGGCAGCAACTACCCAAAATATAGTATTGTGGTGATGCGCCTTAAGTCCACCTGAAGAAGTAGCACACCTTAAGTAGTTATTCTACCTCCAAGCCATAATTTGCAAACATTGCTGTTTTGAAAGGCAATGTTTCCAGAGCTACAAGCAGGGCCGGATTTAGGGGAGGGCAACCGGGGCATATGCCCAGGGGCCTCCATAAAAGCGGGGCATCCACAACAGAGACTTCGGAAAAAATCTAATTCAAATCAAATGATTACTACAAATGTAGTCCGGGTTTTTGCTTGAGAAGTCTTAACCTTGAAATACACCCCATTTCAACGTCCCCAATCTGGCCCTGGCTAAACAATAAATCTTCTATTTCTGGATGATGAACGCAGATCAATGTTAGGCATTCAATTACATACTGTGCTGGAATGGGCAGACGTGTTGCTTCTAATCATAATCAGACGCATCTCTTGGTCCTCCCATCATTCTATAATATGAAATAAAGCGGCCAAGTGCAAGTTGGACTCGCCCATAAACAGTTTCGAAGCAGCAAGTAACAAAATACATAAGTAATATATTTTTTTAATTTCATTATTATTCTCTTATTTTAGAAGTTACAGGGGCACACATTTGACCACTTTGAAAGTGTCTCTCGCGCAAGTTATTCAGTGTAGAAAAAAATGATATTAGTAACCTCAACATCATTTTTAAAGGCCTATCTATAGAAACACCACACGTATGGGTTAGATGGTAAAAAAAAATGAGTTTCAGTTCTAAATATGGGGCATCCCCCAAATTTAAGTGGCTGTGACATACGGACGGACAGACAGACAGACATGACGAATCTACTATAAGGGTTCCGTTTTTACGTTTTACGGAACCCTAAAAACGAAGTATACAAGGCTGCTTCCCTTTACTAGACCAAAATCTTAGAAATAGAAAAATAAAGTCTGGAGCATCGCCGTAAAATTGCTTGCTAATCTGTTTTTATTGTATCCACTTCAGAGAGTGTGATCACAGATCACAGTATATGATCTAATAACACCTTTTTTCTATCTGGCTGCTCGTAGATCAAAAAGTTTCGTTTCATGGTTGACGTTCCAAAGAGTCGAACGAAGAGGTTTGATTCTACTTTTAAGTAAGAACGTCTAGGTTGTAGATTGCTTTCCACTTTCGTGATTTGATTTTTCCCGATGTTTCCCGATGCCTTCAAATCGAGAGTGAATCGATTTATTCCATTGTAGACCGCCATCAGGCGAGATGGCGGTCAAGTGTTAACCTATATCAGTAAAAAAACCCTAGCTATCCCAACGATAACCAACATTAAGTGTCCTGTTCTGATCCTAACACTCAAAAGGTTATCCTGGAAGAGATCGTTATTAGCGATACGATCGCCTCATGTGTCCAAAAAGTTTTAATTTTAAGTATAATCACTGTATTTCTCTACTGTTTTATGGTATAATAAAGTGTTTTGTATTGTATTGTATCAGGTAAGACCGGAGGCTGGCGAAACCAATTCGACGAAGAGATGCGACGCGACGCGGAACAGTGGATGGCTGATAATCTGCGGGACACTGACCTGCGCTTCCCCGGCATGGAGCTATAACCTTACTACCCTTAACATATGGGTGATTTTCCCTTGGCCTTTACTGAAATAACTTTTTTTTTCTTAAATGAAATTCGTAGTTTAAAAATTTTTGTGGGAATACTGGTAGGGTTGTGGCAAAAATATTATTTGTTTTTTAATATGTTTAAATGTAACAAAGTGGTAAAAATAAATTATTTTCTTGAAAAACTTCGAATTTTCATTTATCGGTACTGTCCCCCTACTTTTTTAAGAAACATTAAAGCCAAGGCTCGCCCATAAATACAAATAAATAGTGTTTCTATTCTATTTGGCTTGGGTTTTATTATAAACAAGCTTTTACCCGCGACTTCGTTCGCATAAAATAAAAATATTAAGGTAACTGAAGCCGTGTTTATTAAAATAATGTTTATACAATTTCATTAAAATAGGTTCAGGTTAAAGCGTAACAGACAGACATAGTTACTTTCACATTGGTAATATAATAATATGGATTTCAAGTGTCTGGTTGCAAACTTTAACAGTGATATCTTCAACATTGACGAACTTCCGTATAAACTTTCATCCCCCATTTCAACCCATATTTAATCCCCATACAGTTCTAAATTGCTAACCGGCCAGAATAAACATTTACTTGTTTCTTTTCAAGTGTCTCGATACGAAGTTTCATGGTTTTATCTTCAACAATTACGAACTTCCATCCCCCATGTCAACCCTTATTTCATCCCCGTACTGTTGAAAATTACAAAATTGCTAGAACAAACATTCGTTTGCTTCGCGTCAAGTGTCTCGTTACGAATTTTCTTTGTTTAATATTCAACAATCATGAACTTCCACAAACTTTCATCCCCTATTTCAACCCCTATTTTATCCCTGTACGGTTTGAAATTGCAAAATTGCCCGAACAAACGTTTATTTGGTTCGTCTCAAGTGTCTAGATACAAAGTTTCATTGTTTTATCATTATTAATGACGAACTTCCACATAAAACTTTCATCCTCCATTTGCACCCCTTCAACCCTTTTTTCCGTAATAAATAGTATCTTGGCGTTTTTTGAGATCCAGTCTATCTGTGTACCAAATTTCACTAAAATCAGTTAAGCAGATTTCATGCTTATTGTGACGTTGAAAATTACGGAAGTTTCATACAACCGTCCATCCCTTGTTTCCCCTCTCAGGGGTTGAATTTTGCAAAACCCCAGCTTAGCGAGTGCCTACGTGCTAAACGGCACTTCCGTGCAAAATTTGAGACTTCTAGAATTTGTAGTTTCTGAGATTCGGTGAGTGACCTTTCGCTTTTATATAATATACTAGCGGTCCGTTCCGGCTTCGCTCGGATCTCGTCGAATCGAAAATAAAAGTGTGTGTGCTTAAGACCACACGGCAGAAGTGAAAACTTCATTATCTGATTTTTGTATTAGGTAGGTATAATGCCCGGTTTACATTATTCCAGTCCAGCGATCGAATCCAGCGCTGGAATGCTTACTGAAAATATGTAAACTGCCAAGAGAAAGCATGAAACAAGCCAGAAATTAAAGTTAATTTTTATTTTCCCACTAGGCCATAAAGATCACAGTAAGCTCAAAATTTGATTTGCTGTTTGTATGTTAAGTTGTTGAAATATTTTGGAGGGATATGTAAATATCAGAAAACTACTAAACTCAGGAACACAACAGCAACGAGCAATTAGTTGACAATGTTATTATGTTTATATTTAAACATATAAATATACATATATTTAAACACTGAGTATTCACTTTTTACTATTTAATTTATTTATTAAGCCCAGATCAATTCACAACATGATGTTTGCTCTAATTACTAGTTTTAATACAATAACTACATACTTAAAAATAACTAATACTTAGTTTACTTAAGTAGCTCTCTACAAATGTTTATTATGTTTACAAAGTATTTTGAGTTATAAGTTTTCAATTCAATTTAATTTGCAAAACATGGGTTGTAAATTTTTTATATTATTACATAATGTTGAAGCTATAAATATAAAGGTCCGCCATGCTTTATTAACCCTATGGCATGCAAATATCTATGTTATAAGTTTATCTTTTAAAATTCACGTTACAGAATTGATTATATAAAATGACTAAAACAATAAAAAGTCAAATTTACATGTCTAAGGTACCCAATATTTGGGTAAATAAATAATACCAATATTAGTTATAAGACTACAGGCCCGTGAACAAAATTTACGGGTCAAATGAACCACCAGGATGGAGACCTATGTAGGATGATAGAAGGGTATAAAGTAATAAGATTCAGCACTATGCCGTCACTTGTAAGCTGTCCAACTGAGTACAGTCCCAGAGGGGGATTGCAAACCTCAATCATTTCTCCTAGTCGCATGATTTTTGTACGGCATTGCGAAATAATGGATTAGAAGAGGTATTGCATATTGAAACTGTATGGAACCAATGCTGTACATAATCAAATGACCATATTTACACTGTAAATCGTCAGCACATTATTATTTATTCCAAACAAACTAATAATTAAAAATCTAAAATTTATATTTTTTATAGTTTCCATACCTCTTCTAATTTATTATTAAATATGGGAAAATGTTTAATTTCTAGGTGATTTAATGTAACCTTGTAATCAAGGCATATGGTGACCGAACCATCGGGTTTTCGGGTTTTTTCACTGGAACTTCTGGTGTACCTACCTCACTCACTGTTCACACAAATAAAGTATCTTTTTATTTTGCAATAGTGCAAAACGTTCAATTTCCAGTGTTCTTTTCTTTGCAAATGGAACTTGACATGCTGGATATAGGTATTATGTGTATTTTTCCTAGTTAGTTCCACAACTGGTCAATTCTCGCAAATAATTTCTCCTCACTAATAGTTTATGGATTTCCATGTGTTCTTGTCCAATGTTTGTTTATCCCAGAAGTCTTTTTGTTTTTATTTATGTCTTCTCGTGTCGTTATCGTGAATGAATTTCATTTATATCAGGTTAGATTCTCTTATCGCGTCGCGCGTCGTAGCAGTCGCGTGGAATGCAGTTTTCGTCATTTCACTTATTTTCGTGATATACCCGGTTGATTCTCGTCGCCACTTTTATACATTGAGTTAGGCCGAGTATGATTATTTGTATGTAAGCACTGAACATTCACTTTTTACTATTAAATCAGATTTAACTTACAATAACAACAACAAAATTGTTTAGGTTTGTTTTGACGTTTGAATTTGAAGCTGGTAGCCGGCAGTGTTGCCACGTCGATTTTGAGCTTGTCCCCAAATAGTACCTATCTATTGAAAAAAAGTCTCCGGTTTTGATTGAATTATTAAGGGAATAAACATGAGAACAGTCTGGAAGAACACATATGGTACTTTTTATCGCGGGAATTTAGTTGCTAGTAGATATATAAAAAAACACTGTTCTGAGTACCTACAATGTTAAATAATTTAAATGAAAAGGAACAACTTAAGGTAATAATTAACATTAATAACACGTAAGATTTATTAATGAAAATGCAAATTATTTAATAGAATGGTAATAATGTAATTGGGAAAGTCCATGCTAAAATGCTTATTATATTTATGTGTATGTATAGAAATTGGAAGTAAAGTTTGTATAGGTAGGTATTATATAGGTAGCCTTCTATGTTGTTTATGTTTGAGAGAATGAGTTAATTTCATTTTATCATCTGAACTGATCTGATCCCAATGAACTTCCTCGTTCCCCGAAATTTCTTATCATATCCGAGCGTGATGATCACGTGATCACTAATCCATTTCACAGCCCACGAAAATTCTGTCTATAACGCGCCTAAAGAAGTTTTCACTTAAAAAAAAAACTATCCTATCTCTCATTCTCTCAAGTTGGACCAGACTGCTCACGGTGTGCCAATTTAATTTAAAATCGGTTAAGTAGTTTAGGAATCCATCGCGGACAAACATCGTGACAGGAGATTTATATATATATTAAGAAGATAGATAGAAGATGACCGGCATGTAATATTGTACTATCCTACTAATGTTGTAAATACGAAAGTTTAGACTTTTGTTGCTCAATCACGTTAGTACGTATGAACGGGTCGGGTTGAAATCGTTGTATCGAGTAGTTGTAAGTTGTAGTACCTGTTGTTCGCACCTTTGGTACCTTTGGTCACCTGGTCCTGGTACGTAACCGATCCATCGGTTACGTATCAGGTGAAGGCTCCAGAGCCTTCGTCTCATTCGAATCGATCGAGAGACGTGCCAAAAACATTACAGGCAACGACAACCTTGTGCGAAAACGACTACAAAGTCTTAATCTTCGCCGCAAAATTGCTAGCTTATCGGTTTTTATCGGATACACTTCAGAGAGTGTGCAACTGATCTATGTGATCTAATACCACCTCGCTCTTTTTTCTATCGGAATTCTCGTAGCTCGAAAAAGCAACATCGTTTCATGGCTGATGTTACAGACACGAACGAAGCGGTTTGACTCTACTTTTGTGATAAGAATGTCTAGACTGTGGAATGCGTTGCCAGAATGGGAGTTTCCCGATGGTTACAATCTTGGTGTCTTCAAATCGAGAGCGAATCGGTTTCTTCTAGGTAAACACGCTCGATCGCATCAGGCAAGATGGCGTTCAAGTGTAAACCTATATAAGTTGAAAAAAAATAGAACACAGTGAGATACTAACTCTGGAATAGCACATATTATGCACTTATTATCGTCAGAAAATAACGGGAAATTGGAATACCTGCGTAAAACGGCGGAGTGTAGTTTTGTTAAATCCTGATCGTGTAACAGGGAATTTTTCACAAAAATGTATACCCCTCACTTTACTTTCACTATCACTTGTCACTTTTCACAAACATAATTATAATTATGTATTATGACACAGAAAATATAGTAACATTTTTTTGTTAAACAAACTGTACAGCGAAATGGTAGTAAAATCCGGTCAACTTCAACTTTTATCTTTGGCTTCTGTATGCGGCATGACCGCAACTTCGCCAGCGTCTTGTGGGTAGTTGCTGGTATACTCCTTTTCAGTTTGATCGGTGAAAGCGCAGCGTTATGTTGCCAGGGCAGTTGGCCTTTTTTTTTTATTTAAAATTGCTACTCCACAGACTCCGGGGTCCGTGACTTTTGTCATAAAATCTTATTTATTTTTACATATTTCTTGGATAATCAGAAGAAGAGGAAAATAAGGGGGGAGTTGGGAACATTTTAAACCTAATACTAGTTAGTGCTCGTCTGTTGAGCCGATCACTACCGGTTGGGATTCCGCTAGTAATCGACTCGACATCGATTCTTTGCCTTATTGCCATTTGCCTAAGCCGCCTCCTCCCGGCCGAGAGCCTCCACTACGGCTGCATTTCTGTCCCACTAGGGCAGTTGGTCGGTAGGCTTCTTGTAGTTTTACTGGTTGTTAGTCTATAACTAAAACGTAGGTATATTTGGGAACAAGTCCGAGTTCTTCGTCGTAAATAAAACACTTAGTTAAAATATTTAAAGTTACACTTCAAGAACTGCTGTGCTACAATCATCAACAAAACAACATCAGAAGACAGAAAAAAGAATCTTTGGATATTGTCAAGATCTACACAGTGAAAGTGAAACTCAAATTTTTCATCCACAATAATTGAGGTTAGAAATTTAGAATATAACATCATCTAATGGGGCGTTTTCCAGATGAAGATAGACTTGTCAAAAATAGTTCTAAATTTTGCCAAGTGTGGCACCACTGTTTGTTTTTGTGAAATTTCTCTAACAAAATGGAACATTGGCGCCACTTATGGTGAAATTGGGAACTGTCTTTGACAAGTCTATCTTCATCTGGAAAACGCCCCATTGCCATCCAATGTCATTTTGACAAATGACATTGACATTCAACATCTACTTGGAAAAAAAAAAAAACTTGTCAAACGTGACTACAGAACTAACAGAAGACAACTAACCTGAGTGTAACCGTTACAAAAAATACTTTCTACCGATTCAGTTTTACGTTTCTTTGCACACAACTTCATTTGATAATATGGATGAACAATTTCAATTATTATTCGATAAAATGAAGATCGAAATGGAGAAACAGACAAATGATCTCAAAGAATCTCTTACGAAGAATATAATGGATAGGATAGATGAAAAACTAACACCTATGCTTGAAGAAAATGAAAAATTAAATTAAAAAATAGGTAACCTGGAGAATGAGATTGAATATTTAAAAAAAGAGAAGAAAAGTAACAATTTAGTTATTTATGGTCTAGATGAGAGAGAACAATCTACATCAGAGCTATTTCAAACCGTCAAGGGAATCTTCAAAAGAGACTTAAATGTATTTGTGGAAGAAAGTGAAGTGAACAGACTACACCGTCTAGGAAAAAATAAAAGCGAGAACAAAGATAGACCTGTGCTATTATCACTAACAAACGGTTGGAAAAAAGACCAAATTATAAAAAATTAAAGAAGTTTAAAGGATACCTATATTTCGGAAGACTATTCTAAGGAAGTCATAGAAAAAAGAAAAGCTTTGCTACCACAACTACTTGAAGAGAAGAAAAAAGGAAATATTGCTTTTCTAAAATATGATAAATTGGTCGTAAAAAAAACAAACTCCGACAAAAGGAAAAGAGAAATATCAACTTCACCACAGTTGACGTCAACCAATAAACCCAAAAAGCAACAAACGATAAGCTCTACTAAATCTAATAGAACAAACGCGTTTGACTTAATGAGAATTCGATCCAGCTCTCTCACTGATGTCCTTACACAAAAAAATCAATAGCAATTAGCAACCGGCAAACGGATAAATAAACCAAATTATGAAAACCAAACTAAAGAATTAACACAATCTCCCCCAAGCCGACTGGTCCTCGTGGGGGAAAGAGACCACAACCCTCCAACAACACAAGAAAACAATTGTGAAAAAAATCACACAAGATCAAAAATATATGTAGCAGCTCTCAATGTACTTACACTGAAAAACGAGGAAAATCTTACAGAATTGACATATGCTTTAAAACAGATAAAATGGGACATCGTTGGACTTAGTGAGGTAAGGCGAATGGGCGAAAGAATTATTTCCTATCCAGACTTCATTCTATATCATGTGGGAACGACCCCAGGTCAATATGGGGTCGGTTTCATTATGAAAAACCACCTCACAAAGTATGTGGAGAGCTTTATAGGAATATCAGAACGCATTGCCGTGATGAATCTTAAGCTACCGGAATACAAAGATCCATGGTCCTTTATACAAATATACTCACCCACGGAACAGTCTGATACAAATTCAATGGACTCATTCTACCTAGAGCTAAATAAAACAATAGAAGAATATGCTTACAAAAATCTTGTTGTGTTAGGAGATTTCAATGGCCAAATTGGAGAGCGACAACCGGAAGAAGACATGGTCCTAGGACCATTTGCATATAGGAAAAAAGCTAGAAGTAGAAACGGAGCAAGGTTGGTCAATTTTGCACAGGAGAATGGCTTGAGAATCTTAAACACAATGTTCAAGAAGAAAGAAAGTAAGATGTGGACCTGGATATCACCAGATGGGATAACCAGAAACCAAATAGATTTTATAATGACAAATAAAAGCAAATATTTCTCGAACATGAAAGTCATAAGCAATTTCAACTTCAATACCAACCATCGAATTATCCGGGCAGAACTGATGACAACCCCGCCAAAAACCCCAAGACCAAGAAACAATGTGATCAGCATGAAACCTAACAAATATCAAGCAGCCCAAATAGCAAACTTAATTAGGACAAAATCTATGGATTACAATAAAGAAACAACGGACATGGAGATACAAGAAAAATACAACTGGTTAGAAGAAACAATTAGAGCAGCTACTCAACAAGGCACTTTGCATAAAAAAGCCTACCTAATAATGTGATGACCACTAAAACCATCAACCTTTTTAAACAAAGAGCTGAACTCATAAATGGAAAAAACGCTAACGATAATAGAAAACAAATAACCAAAATCAGCAAAGAAATGAAAGAAAGTATTAGAAACGATAGAACTCAGAAAAGAATGGAAACAATAGAGAGACACATTTTACAGACAGGAGGAATAAAAAAAGCTTATAAGGAGTTAAATAACAAAAAAGATTGGATTGTACAGATGAAAGATAATAATAGTTTGAAGGAACACCGAAGGCAAGGAATATTGGGAATTGCTACTTCTTACTATAAGAAACTCTATGAGAATACTACAGTGGAAAAAGAAATAGATTTGTTAGAAATCTCACCAGTACCCAGTATCATACAAGAAGAAATAGAATTCGCTATGGAAACCCAAAGAGACAATAAAGCTCCGGGACCCGACGGAATAAGCAATGAAGTACTAAAGGAAGCGAAACAGACAATAACACCTATTCTTAAAGAAATCTTCAATGAAATCATCGATACAGAAACGATTCCCCAGCAATGGACAAAATCCTACATAATTCTTCTGTACAAAAAAGGTGATCAGTACGATATCAGAAACTACCGGCCCATAAGTTTAATGTCAAACCTGTATAAAATATTTTCGAAAATCATACTCAAACGAGTAGAGCAAAAACTCGACGAGCAACAGCCAATAGAACAGGCGGGTTTTAGAAGAGACTACTCAGTACTTGATCATATCCATGCGGTAAGGCAAATCATTGAAAAATATGCGGAATATCAACTCAAATACTACCTAGCATTTGTCGATTATAGCAAGGCATTCGACTCATTAATACACACACACATCTGGCAGGCGTTAAGAGAACAAGGGATAGAAGAAAAATATATAAGATTGATTAGAAATGTTTACAAGAACAGCTCAGCGTGCATTCAGCTAGAAAAGAAAGGAGATTCGTTTGAGATACAAAAAGGAGTAAGACAAGGAGATCCTCTCTCTCCAAAACTATTCTCCGCTGTTTTGGAAATGATCTTCAGAAGGCTTGAATGGGAAAATTTTGGGTTAAATATAAACGGCCGCACACTAACACACTTAAGATTCGCCGATGTTATTGTGTTATTCGCAAAATCGCCAGGAGACCTAAATATAATGCTAAACGAACTAGCATCAGAGAGTGAAAAAGTAGGGTTACAACTAAATCCCGAAAAAACTAAAGTAATGACTAACGGAAATAAAATAAACATAAATGTAGGTGAGTCAGAAATTAGCTATGTTGAAGAATATATATACCTTGGACAGTTGATATCACCCAAAGACAATATAAATAAAGAAATCGACAGAAGAGTAGCAAACAGTTGGAAAAGGTATTGGGGTCTGAAGGGAATAATGAAAGACAAAAACCTTCATGTAGCAACAAAGAGCAAGCTATTCAATGTTTGCATTCTACCAATTTTAATGTATGGAAGTCAAACCTGGGCCCTAACAAAAAACACAACCAATAGAATTGCTATTTGCCAACGAGCAATGGAGAGAAGCATGGTAGGAGTTAAAAGAAAGGACAGAATAAGACATATCAAAATTAGGAACAAAACCAAAATACAGGATGTAACCCTAAAAATAAAAAGGCTGAAATGGAAGTGGTCAGGACACATGGTCAGAGGAAATGACAAATGGAGCAAAATCATAACACATTGGTACCCAAGAGAAGGAAAAAGAAAAAGAGGCAGACAACAAAAAAGATGGGACGATGACATCAAGCAGGTTGCAGGCCAAACATGGAGTAGAGTAGCCAGGGAGAGATCAGAATGGAGTAGGTTGGAGGAGGCCTTTGCCAACTGGCAAACGGACTTACAGAAAGTAAAAAAGCACCAAATTTATGAATAATTTATATTGTTAAATGGTTTGTAAATGTTTTGTAAGAAACAACAACATTGTATAACTGTAGTTCGAATAAAAGGCTTTATTATTATTATAGTCTATAACTACAATAAAATTCCAATAAATAGTACACAAATACAATACAAAAACAACAAACACGTGTAGAGGTTATAGCCACCACCGAGTCCTCCAAAATCCGGTCACAAAATGGAATGTTCCGAAAAGTGATAAGTGACAAGTGACAAGAGAGGTATTATATTTTTTTGTGAAAATTCCGAACAATACTTAGCGATAAGAAACTTAGTTACAATCACAGAAATCTAAATAATAAGGTAATAGAAATCGCATAACCGCGTGACTTTGTGACTTTTAGGCCACCAGTGCCCGAGTTGTAGTTTAGTCTTCTTCGAACCGGCAGACGTGAATAAGCTATAATAAAGTGGCCAAGTGCGAGTTGGACTCGCCCATGAAGGGTTCCGATGCAGCATGTAACATAATATACATAGTACACCTAGTTCTTGTAGTTCGTTGTAACTTTGATCGAAGTTTCAATAATAGTGTATTTATGACGTACTAAAAAAAAACTACTCATCAGATCGAGTTCAAACTAATTTTCGTTGGTAGTTTATATGGTAATGTACATCATATATTTTTTGTAGATTTTTCATTTTCTTACTTTAGAAGTTAGAGGGGGGGGGGACACACATTTTACCACTTTGGAAGTGTCTCTCGCGCAAATTATTGTGTGTAGACGAAAATGATTTTAGAAACGTCAATATCATTTTTGAACACCTATCGATAGACGCCCCACACGTGTAGGTATGATGAAAAAAAAAATTTTGAGTTTCAGTTCTCAGTATGGGGGGCAACCCTAATTTTTCTTTTTTTTTAATTTTTTTGTTCAAATCTTAATGCGGTTCACAGAATACATCTACTTACCAAGTTTCAACAGTGTAGTTCTCATAGTTTCGCCAAAAAGTGGCTGTGACATACGGACGGACAGACAGACAGACAGACAGACAGACAGACAGACAGACATGACGAATCTATAAGGGTTCCGTTTTTACGTTTTACGGAACCCTAAAAATAGTGTTTTGCAGCATAACCAATTGAGGAAGTTTCTTCCACAACTTGCAATTATACCATTAAGGGGATTACATTTCACCAATAAGTATTTTTTTTATCCTAATTGTGTTTTTTTGATAAAATAAACAGAGTCCAATGATTCACTATGATAATTTATACATTATGGGTTTTATCGTCATTTTGCACACCATGGCTGCATAAGTTAATTAATATCTAGAGTGGTACAAGCATATGTAAACAGCAATGCAATGTAAAATTGACGATATAGTCACATCCTCAAATCTTCCGTGGTACGGCCGCAGGTAGCAGTCGTGAGTTAGTGCTGTGACGGGGCAATTTAGCCAAATATATCGATGAAATTGTTAATATATCGATAAAAATAGTAAATGCGGTAAATGTTACTTTCTTATTTCATAAATGATTAAGAAAATATGTAATGTTCAGAATCATTTGATTTTGCCTCAAGATCCTGATATCACTACATAGTATAAAACAAAGTTACTTTTCGCGCCTGTCCGTCCATATATATGCTTAGATCTTTAAAACCACCAAACCGATTTTGATGCGGGTTTTTTAATGGATAAAATATTTCAAGAGGAAGGTTTACATGTAGGTATAATTTTACCACCAGACTACTAGGTAAGCCACGTGGAGTTCTTTTTTCTGAAACTTTAGAATTCTAAAACCAATATTTTTTTCACCCAAAGCCGATGGTGTCGAACTTACACAGTAATATCTTTTTGCAACGACTTTGTAATGTTATCACTATTGGGTTTGGGCAAAATTTGAAGGACGAAATGTATTGCAGATATTGAGCTATTTTATCATCATACAAAATATCTAACAATATTTGTTCTTGAACTATGGCAAAGTCCATGTGGTAGCAGAATTACATAGTTCAAGACGTCTACTCTAATCCAACGAAAACGTAATTTCGAAATAAAATCGCAACTTTCCTACTCCGATTCTACTTCGATCGTTTGTCTTTTCTTCCGTTTAAATGTTCTAAGCTGTCTCTAATTAGAGTATGCTTAGAACATTTAAACGTCAAACAATGTTTGATCGAACGAAACGAAGTAGAACCGGAGTAGGAAAGATGCGAGTTTATTTCGAAATTACGTTATTCGTTGAATTAGAGTAGACGTCCTGTTCTCGAAACAATAGTAGTATAACCCGCGTGACTCACTTATTTTATAGGCATATTGATTTTGTTGACTGGCCTTGTGGCTTAGTGGTTAGTAGCTCTGCCTGCGAAGCCGAGGGTCGTGGGTTCGATTCCCACCCAGTGCAAATGTTTGTGTGATGAATTCAAATGTTTGCACTGTGTCTGGGTGTTTCTATGTATAATAAGTATGTATTTAAAACTATATAAGTATTATATCAGCTATCTGGCCACCATCGTACAAGCTTTGCTTAGTTTGGGGTCAGATGGTGTTGTGTGTGAATTGTCCACCAATATTTATTTATTATTATTAATATAATGAAATTGTAAAATAATTAATGAAAAAATAAACTTTATCGAAAATTAAAATTAGACTGATCTTTGATGTAGGTATCGATACATTTTAAAATTTGTCAAGCACTAGTGTATATGTGAAAAATTTGTATATTTTTCAATGTATTAGTAGGTTCACTGATAAGCGTTTATGGATGTGTGTGATGCAATCACAAACCGTAATTGTAATGTGCAACTGTTAGTGTGTGAGTGGATACGTATTGGAATAGTACGCGCATGTATTTGTGACCACTGGGGTAGGAGAAATGTGGCGACATGCGTTTTGCAAGTAGTTCAAAAACCTATGGCATTTCTATTACCTTATTATTTAGATTTCTGTGGTTCTGTGGTCTGTGTGGTGGTGTGGTATATGAAACACAAAAACTTGCTATACCCAGGCAAATATGCATGAAACGCTCGGATGAGGAAGGACTCTTTTGATCGGGGACTTTCGATGAGGTATTCCGCGTAGCCTCTTCCAGAATACCCCAAAAAAGTCAAAAAACAAATACGGTGTGTCGATGGAGCTAATTAAACTAGCAATTTTGGCTCTAGCACCGGTTCTCGCCACATTTAACTTTACTATGTGTCTCAGAGAAGGCTCGTACCCATCGTCGCTGAAGATATCGAAAGTGTCCCCGATTTTTAAAGGTGAAGGCAAAAGGGACGAAATTGATGAATAAAGACCAGTATCGAATATACCAGCAATAACCAAAGTGTTCGAAAACGGTTTAAGTTCGCGATTAGTGGCCTACCTACCGGAAACCGAGGCGCTGTGTGAACAACAATACGCATACCGCGAAGGGAGGTCTACGAATTCTCTAACACGTGAAGTGATTCGTAGTGTGTTGGCTGCCGTACGTAAACGTAAAGAGCCGTGAAAGTACAGAGCAAGTAGCCGTCTTGTGCTGTGACTTATCGTAGGCCTTCGATGTCGCAGACCACGATACCTTAGCTTTAAAGCTGAAACACTATGGCACAGCTGGGAAATCATACGAGGTGTTGACTGACATGTTACGAGGCCGCTCTCAGGTAGTGGATGGTGGCGATGGCGATAATAAATCAGATCCGCTGCCTTCGTCTATAGGTTCGTCAGTTTCAAATATAATCTTCTCTATCCTACTGAACGATTTCCCCGAAGCCGTAAAAGGTGCAGGCATATTCAAATCGTCGGTACAATAGTAAACTCGCCAATCTGATTTTTTTGTAGTTTTGACTTAAATAAATCGACATCTGCATTTCATTGCAGCGCACAATGTGGCAAAATATTGTATCTGTGACATTACAAATACATAAGATATTTACAATTGTTTTTTACCATATCTGAACAAGTTGCAATTTACACAAAGCTGAACTAATCTATGTTATTATAGACAAGTATATCATGGTCGAAAAATAAGACACTTCAAAAATATTACAGTTTTCAACTAGCCGATGTGCCAGATTGAATACTTTACCTTTGTTCAGACATAAATTAAATCACAAAACTACAATGGGAAACTAACCTAAGTGCCAGATTGAATACTTTACTTTGGTTCAGATATCGTTTAAATCACAAAACCAATAAGGTGAAACTAGTCTAAGTGTCAGATTGAATACTTTACCTTGGTTCAGATATCGTTTAAATCACAAAAACCACAATGGGAAAATTGTCTAAGTGAATACTTTACTTTGGTTCAGATATCATTTAAATCGCATAAAATCAATGGAAACCTAGTCTAAGTTGCCACTTAAACTAACTTCCCGTTGATTTTCTTATAATGATATTTGAAATGATATCTACATCAATCTGAGTATTCAATCTACAGATTGAATATTTGACCTTGGTTTAAATATCGTTTATATTATATAACTAGAATGGGAAACTAGTCTAAGTGGCAGATTCAAAACTTTACCTCGGTTCCGAAAGAGCTCAAAGTATGTAAATATACAGTAATCAACTGATCTAAGTGGCAGATTGAATACGTTTCCACGGTTTACGTAATACGGTACGTAATTTAAATCATGAAAAGCCAATGGTTAACTCATTAAAGTGGTGCATATAATATGGTTTTAGTAAAAAAAAGTAATTAAAGCAGCTACAAACTAACAAATAATTAATAAAGGGATAGTTTTATTATCTCAGAAGGGTTTTAAACTCTTCAAACTATTAGATTAATGAATACTTAATTTGATTGAGACACGGTTAACTTATTAAACGTTAACGTTATTGTTCAATTTATGAATTAATATAAATTCAATTTATTTGAGGTAGATTGTGATGAAATATTTGGTCCGCGTTTGGTGGAGGCGGCCATCTTGAAATAGCTCTGAAATAGAAAAAATAGCTCAAAACATGAACACAAAAATTTATCTTCAAATAAAAAAAAACCGCATCGAAATCGGCCCATCCATTTGAGGTCTACGGTGCCATAGACAGATACACACTCAGCCAGATACACAGGGAGACAGACCTGTATGTATGTCTGTCTGATAGACAGACAGACTTCGACGTCAAACTTATAACATCTCTTTTTTTGGTCGGGGGTTAAAAACCGCAGTAACTGTGCCATAAAGTGGTCAAGTAGGAGTTAAAATATTGCAAAAAATTGTTCGAAAAAGTTCGAAAAAAATTATAAGCTTTGAAAGACTTATTCTCAGAAACTATTGGGTGTACAGAGACAATTCTAGTATCATATTGTAGCAAATTTAGTCAACTTTATAAACGGCATAAGAAAGTTTTTTCAAAAACTAGTCGTTTAGGGTTATAATATGGAAAATAAACGATTTTTTTGCGGTTTTTTCGATTTTTGACAAAGTTGCGTTCGTCGCTCGAGGTCACAAACTTGGGATAATCATTAAGCCAACATCATAAACAAGTCTGCAAAAAAAACAGAACTACCGGATTTAACGCATATCGCATACTGTAATGTATAAAGTTACTGGAGTAGACGAAACAGGTAAGAGAAAAGTTTTGATAACCTATAAAAGTTAGTTTTTGTCAACTAACAGTAGACTAATTATTTTAATAAATTTGCTAATTTACGAGTGTTCTGGCTTCTATGTGTGTTCCGGTTTCTGTGTGCTTCGAGCTTAATGTTGAGATCGCGTAATGTGACTATAAGGCAATGCACGGATAACCTAAACCCAGGTCGGGTTTTAGGTTTTAATTTAAATTGCTTAACTGAACTAGCTTTTTCTAATATTTTTGTGATAGTGAGTTTTTGCAAAATACATTAATTTATAGACACAGCATGTGTTACAGCTATTTTATGTTTGCATTGTGTTACAGATAGTGATAATAATAGAACTATGTTCTCAAGAAATTCAAAGAAGTTTTACTTATTTCGTCCGTGCATCACACGTCTGAAATTGATACTGATACATAGAAACCAGTCATCATTGTGGAGTACAATAAGATAAAGGGTTGAGGAAGTTGACAAAAAATGTTCAAACTATTCCTGTAGCCGCCGCACTCGCAGATGGCCGTGGACAATTTTTTTCAGATTGCTAGACTTGAGAGGAATAAGTGCCTTCGTGCTTTATAGGCAGTGTGCTGACGTATCAGATATATCAAGAGGATGATTCTTACAGGATCTTGCTAGATAATTCGTTTTGCCACAATTACAACGCCGAGTCTACAATGACCGTCTTCCAAGAGAGCTAAGACTGACAATTAAATGGTTTCTTGGCGAAGATTTACCGCCACAACCTAGACACATTGAGTCAGTTGTTGGTGAAAATGTAAAAAAACTTATAATGTGTGTCCATCAAGGCTGAAGCGACGCACAAATTACAAATTCGTAACACGTACAAGCCTATATGCTTGGACTGTTCTAAAACAAACTGCAGCGACTGTACTGATGGAGACTGAATTTTGAAGACTAATTCTTTCTTATTCCGATTTTGTTTTAGTGACTTAGTTGAAAAATTAAGAAATTTTATTTGTTTGTGAATAAAAAAGTCTACTTGTTTATTTTATAACACTTAAGAAGGGCACCTTTTATAGAATGTGATTTTTTCGTAACTTTTGCCAAATGTCCTATTAAATGTTTATTAATGCTTAAATTGGGTTTCATTTTAGTCCAAAGCATTAAAGACAGGATATTTATTTTTATTTAATACAAAAGAAAAATCTAATATTAATAAAATTCATACTATTGATCTAAATTGCGCAAACGTCTATAAAACGTCTCGTCACCATTTATGAGCCATCCAAACCACGTCACTACCTAAAGGTTAAACCAATATCAACGTGGTAAATGAAGATCAACGTGACAAATCAACATCAGCTATTCGCTTTCGTCAGCATCTGGCTCAGGGAGCGAGTCCCTTGTCATCTATGAACAGGGCAGATTTGTATAAAAATTGTGGTGTATCCTTGGAATTTGCATGTCATTGCACAGTTTTAAGAGATCTCTCTTTTTCAGTGATGATACTTTAAATCTCTCTTTGTATGCCGGAACAGAATAGGATTGGACCTTCCCTCTTTTCTTCTAAGGCTACAAAGGGTTCTATTTTATCATAACTGTCCTTTAAAAATATTTTATCTGGAAACTCCTTTCTGTATTGCAACCACACCGCATCATTAATTCCAATTTTTCGCCCTTCATTAGTGACCTTAGCCTGATATTCCAAGGTAAAGTCTTCATCGTCGTCCACATCACTGAAGTGTCGCTCCAACTCAGCCACTATCCCCTGACTTAGGATCGTTTCATTTAGTACTACTCGCTTTCGCTTTCGACTGTTTCCTGAAAGTCCAGGTGGATTCATTTATAATAATAACGTACACAGTGAGGTGACGCATAAGAGACCCTTAGAAAAAAATACGCTAATACTGAGGTGACGTCTAATAAATCATATACCTACGCAAATGCTGACCTCACGTCTCAGGGGCACTAAACGGTAGTACAGGTGCAGATGTTGCTGCCACGAGAGCAATCACTCGGCTCATCGATCACGCTACCGAAACCCGAAGGTACTGAGACGGGCGGGAGCGTCTTTAAAAAATTAACGGCACGAGACTGTTTTTTGCATCGCGGCCGTCTGTGAGACACCAACGGCACTACTTAAAGGTTAACAAAAATTTTATTCGCTTGTAACTTGTAAAAGCTTATGTAACCAATTAATATTATTTCCTACTACCAATGAGTTTTAATTTTTTAATAATATTCATCTAGCGATACATTTTATGAATTAATAAAAGATATTCCATTGTAGTTTAAATAGTTTACAGTGAATACCTTAACTGAATGTGGTGAATAGTACGATGGTATACTTACCAAACTACCACATTAGCTACTTTAGCACTGTCTCAAACTTTTCAAATCTTTTAACATACCGTAGTAAATTCACCAATCTGCTATAACTTCATCACAAGCAAAAAATATGGTATTTTAATAAAATATAATACAAGAATTTTTTGCTGAGTGGTCAACTGAACCCTCTCGTTTCTCCCTATATGTACGGTGCGTCGCTCTGCGCATTATCGAAAAAAGATAGAGGTATTGACCAATTGCTGTTGGTAGCGTTTTTCGCCGTCTTGCTGCTAAGCTGGCATGCCGCGCCGTGAAAGACGAGATAGCAGGATATATGGTGCCGCATCAGTTGGGTTTTGGAACACGTTTGGGCTGTGAAGCGGCTATTCACGCGACACGTTCTTATGTGATGAACCCGAAAAATGCAGGTAATGTCGTACTGAAGATTGACATCGCCAATGCTTTCAATACCTTAGAAAGGGACATTCTGTTAAGGGAGGTTAAGGAAAAAGTTCCTTCTCTTTACCCCTTCCTGCACCAAATTTACCGAGTTCCTTCCAAACTCTTCTTCAGTAACCAATTAATTATTTCTCAAGTAGGAGCCCAACAAGGTGATCCCCTCGGGCCACTCGTTTTTAGCTTGGCCATCCACAAGCTCATCGTTGATCTGGAATCCCCATTAAACATCTGGTACTTAGATGATGGCACTATTGGAGGTAAACCAGAACAGGTAGCTCAGGACCTTCGGGTACTTATTCCACGCCTCAGGGACCTAGGGCTTGTGGTGAACCCTTCCAAATGTGAGTTTTTCCCCTGTAGTGTGGAAGCTCGCACACACTTTACCCTCTTTAGTTCCTTGTTACCAGGCCTTAAAGAGGTGTCGGCTTCAGACCTCTTTCTTTTGGGGTCACCAATTTTTCCTGATGGGGTCCCGGAGGCCATTCACTCTCGTACTGAGCTTCTTCTTTCCACTACGAACGTATTAAAAATCTTCCCGCACACGTGGCACTTGTTTTATTACGAATGTGCTTTGCTGTCCCAAAAATAAATTACTTTTTGCGAACTGCCCCCACCTGGAAATTTCCGGCAGAAGTATCTGCATTTGATGTCGCACTGAAATCGGCGGTTGAGTCTGTCCTCAACGTTGCCCTTGATGGTCATCAATGGTTGCAGGCAGCTCTTCCGATTCGGTTTGGAGGTCTTGGGGTGCGTTGTGCGAGGGACGTTGGGCTACCGGCTTTCCTTGCGTCGGTGCATGGAGCTGCTAACCTTGCCGCTAATATACTAAATTTAAATGGCGGTGAGGAAAGTTTGCCTTATGCGTCCGATGCTTTGGTAGCCTGGAGTGCCCTCAACCCTGGTGAGGCGTCGCCTGTGGAGTCTCATAGTCAACGGGCATGGGATATCGTTAGGGCTAAACGGATTCAAGCACAACTATTTGCATGTGCCTCAGGGGTGGATATGGCTAGACTCCTGGCCGTCACGCAGTCTGAATCTGGGGCTTGGTTGCATGCGCTACCTTCTCCTCACCTTGGCACCTTACTAGAAGACAGCTCACTGCGCGTGGCGGTGGCTCTCCGCCTGGGCTGCAAGGTGTGTGAACCTCACATATGTACCTGCGGCTCCATGGTGGAGGCCAATGGTCATCACGCTTTGAGTTGTAGACGGTGCGCGGGAAGGTTTTCGCGTCACCATGCACTCAACGACGTCGTTCGGCGTGCTTTGGTTTCGGCGGGCATTCCCTGTATGCTTGAACCCCCGGGCTTATGCAGATCGGACGGCAAGAGACCGGATGGATTGACTCTGGTGCCCTGGAAGAACGGGAAGTGTCTAATTTGGGACGCCACTTGCGTCAGCACTGTCGCCGCCAGTCACCTGAGTCGTACTAAGCACTCATCGTCAGCCGCGGCAGAGGATGCTGCTGATAAGAAAAAGGATAAGTACAGCGCATTAATGTCTGTGTACGAATTTGTGCCTGTCGCCGTGGAGACTTTGGGTTGTTGGGGAGCAGAAGCTAAAGCGTTCATTTCAGAGTTGGGGCGCAGGCTCAGGGAGAATACGGGTGACTCCCGCTCCGGCTTGTTCCTGGAGCAAAGGTTGGCCATTGCCATCCAACGCGGGAACGCAGCCAGCATCATGGGCACCTTTGCGCCGGGAACGGTTCGGGGTGGATTATTTGGGGAATAGTTTTTAGTTTAAGAATTTACATGTTACAAGTAGCTTACAGTTTTTATTGAAATAAATAACATTAATTTGTCTAATATATAGTATACTTAATACATACAAGATATTAATCTTTGACTCACTATTTCACTTACTTGAATAGTTTCTATAAACCACCTGATTTTCAGCATATGTTTTTATATAAAAACCCGCCTCCTCAACAATTTGACATTTGCAGATTGACAAGTTTACTTCTGCTCCGACGAAATATGCAGATGATGTGGCTGCCGTAATAACAGCTCTTTCAACAGAGTATTTCGAAGAGATTTTAAATATTGTATTTAACGGCTTAAATTCATGGTTTAGTTTAACACGTTTACTGCGCAAGTAAAATCATATTTTTTCATCTGGTGCGGCGGTGGGCCAATATGCGCCTCCCATGATATTTCCGCCAGTGCGTGGCAGGTCTTTCTAGACCCACCAGCACTAGGATAGATTAAAAATTGCTATAAATTTGTGGAAACATAATGTATACATTTTTTTTATATCGTTAAAATGACCTTGAACCCAACTTCCTTAGGTTTGATTCGCCTCGGGATCTGCCAAGCAGGAAATGAGAAATAAAGCAGGAAAAACGGGAGGCCGATATCGACCTGAACCGCACTAGAAAGCATTTTTAGTAGTGATGGGACAGAGAAATATAAGCGGATATCGAAAATAAAACAGAATTATCGTTAAAGAACTGAAACCTGTTTTTATTTACTTAACATTTTTGGTTGCGTTTCCAGTAATATTTTGTTATTTTCTTAACTTTTTTTGCTAGGTCGTAGCACCCTACACAATTTCTTCGTTTAGCGCTCATTTCAAGGACATGGTCATTGTCCTTAGGTTTAACTTGATTTTCTGAAATGTTTTTTTTTCTTAATTTGATGTTAAAATGTTAAAAATTATAAATATTAACACTAATGTTAAAAATTAAAATGTAAAAGTTTAGATGTATTTATGTTTGCTTTTCTTTCACGAAAAAACTACTGAACGGATTTAGATTTTTATAGCATAGAGTGACGAGACGAGCAGGTCATGTGCCTGATGGTAAGCAACATGCCTGCCACATAACAGCACAGTAACACGCAGCTATTGGAACATGATAGTCAAAATCATTACCTAGCACTACACTGCGCTCGTCACCCAGAGATCTAAGATATTATGTCTCTTAGCCCTGTAATTTCTCTGGAATTATTGCCCTTCAAACCGGAACACAGTAATGTTTGCACATTACTGCTTGGCGGTAGAATATTTGGCAAAGGTGTGGTACTTCTCCAAGCGGACTCTCCTAAGAGTCCTACCACTACACTACATTTTAAAACATAAAATGTGGAAAGATGTTCACAGATGCTTGGCAGATACTATAATACTAAAAGCAAAGAAATAATTTAAGAATAATCATTTTCAAAAATAATGGTGTTACATAAAAAATTCCCACGTCGTTATGAGTCTAAGGCGGCTATGTTGATATGTATAGGTAGTTAACAAAACTAACCGCTTGTGCTTCGTTTTCCGTGCACATTTGTTTCCCAATAATTTTTATTTTTCTTGGTGGAAAATATTTTTTCACTACTGTCATTATCGCTGTCAATAACTGCGGGGCGAATAACTGTATTTTCCAATATTTGTATTTTTCTTTTATTGTTTGCCATCGTTGATCACACGCTACATCAGATTAATTAGAAAGCACAACACTAAATGGCGGGACGCGCGCTCTGTGCGGTAGGGGGTCGCTAGCTGCCTGACAGGAGGGCGGGCCGAAATAGGCCCACTGCCGCACTCAGCAGATGTTTTTCACCGTCAGTGCGTGGTGGGTGGATAAAGCCTACCTACAATTTTGACCGCAAGATGAAATATATATTTGTCTCTGTTGAATTTTTACAAACACCTGAGATAATCGTTTCGCACAGGCGAGAGGGACATAGGTTTCTTCGTCCGCACCAGCTGAAGTCCCGCGGTGGGCCGAAATCGGCCTGACACGCAGTGAACGTGTTAATACTCACTTCGTTCACTTTTGTCTGTCGAGCCACCATATAAAACCGCTAAAAGTTTCGCTAAACGGTGTCATGATTGAGTAAGACCAGAACACCACATTTTTGGGGTTCGAGATTGATCGCAGCATGACGTGGAAACACCATATCGACAAGATGTGTGCTTTGCGTTAAGACGAGTATCCCGAGTGGTGTCTGCGGAAGTGTCGCGTGTATGTTACTTCGCCACAGTGCATTCTCGGCTACAATACGGCGCTGAGTTATACGCGCGCGCTGCCAACTGGGGGCGTGCGATCCGTGCCCAAATACGTGCCCTATGTGCCATCCTTGGCGTATAGCAATGCACATCCGTCAGACCATATTTCAAACAGTTTAGCATACTTACGCTACCTGCTATATTGATCTATCAGGTGGCTGTGTATGTCAGAAATAATCTAGAATCATACAATACGCGAGAAGAGAGACATTCTCGCAACATACGCAACGTGGACAAGCTGTATGTCATTCCACACTCTCTCACGAGGTCACGGAAGTTAACTCACACTATGGGACTGGAAGTTTATAACAAAATAGTTATATCGGCCCCAAGTTTCGGCCGCGTCAAAAATAGATTAAAGTGCTGGCTTAGCGATCAAACTAATTATAGTTACAGCGAATTTTTAAAGAGTGATGACAAAGTTCCTATTAAAATGTAAGCAAAAAATTTGACATGAGCCAGCACAATTGTAATAAAAAAAATGTGTGCACTTAAGACCGCACCACAGAAGTGAAAACTAATATAAGAAATACCTTAATAATTTTAATTACTAGAAATAAAAACGATTTTGTATTTAATAATTAGAGATAAATTGAATATACCTAGTAACATAGAGTTTAATACTTAATCTAACCCTAGGAAGCTCAGCAACACAAGAGTAACATGTGGCTGAATGACTTAGTATCCATAATAAAGATTAAAATAATATTAAAATATAAAGGGCAAGATTAAATTAATTATTTTGTTTACGCGGGTAGGAAATAGCGTTTGACTCGCAAATTTAGTATAATATATGCTTATTTATTTATTTTATAGGTATTTACAACCAACACTTTTTTGCAATGGATGTGAAATGTTAATTTAATATTTCGTGACAGGTTCAATTAATGTGGTAAGTACCTAGAAGTTAATGTCGCGATAAAAAAAAAACATAATTAAATGTACTAAACACAGAGACACATCAGCGAAGAGCAGTTGACTATATTATCTTTCTCGCTCCGGGGCACTTATAGGTATTATCTATTTCGCTCTAGCATCCCGAGTTCACCCGAAAATTTCTTATCATACCCGAGCGTGACGCTAGAATTCAATTCACAGCCCACGAAAAATCTGTCTAGGCGCGCTAAAAGAAGTTTTCACTTCAAAACAAAAATGATTATACTCGTATATGCTCGCAAGTTTTCTATACTCTTCATTATAGTCTGGAAGAACAAACCGGCTACCGGCTAACCCGGAAAATAGTAGTTTAACGTCTAAAGAATAATTAATACAGACGACGTAGTCGGGGTATAACAAAACAAGCTGCGTGCAAAAAACTTTTCCGAAATTAGGAACATTTAAAAAACTTCAAAATATCTAATAATAAGTACATAGACTATTTTCAACGTGGGAAAACAACCGGAACGGCAACTACGCGGGTAAAACCGTGGGGTGCTATTAGTTAAGTCGGTTTAATTCAACATTTTGTATTACTTACCCCCAACCAAATTTGAGGCTGCGAACTGGTGACCCTCCCCAAAGTTTGAGGCTGGGACCGTGCCTGATATAGTGTCAGGTTTGTTAGAATACTTTTCAGGTAAGAGCTTATAATAGGCAAGACTGCAGGGCACCCGTGATGACAGCAGCTAATTTCAATTTACATTGAGTCTATTGTTTCTAGTCTAGGGTATAGAAGTAAAACAGAATAAAATGGAAACGTTGTTTAATGAAATAAACAATATTTCATCTCTTCGAGACATCCATTCAGCTCTTTTATTTAAGGGTCTTAATGTTAGGTCATGTCTTCAAACTTCAAACCAAAACAAAGTCTTTAAATTTTCAGACTTGGCTGTTAATTAAACAGAGAAAAAAATCTTTGAAATACATTAGACACAACATATAAATATTCAAATAAACTTAGTCTTCCACAAAAAATCAAATAAACCACGAAAATAATCTATGTACAAAGGTTCAGAACTCGTTCACAGTACCATGCCAGGGAAGCGCAGGTCGGTGTTCTGGAGGTTATCCGCGAGCCATTTATCCGCCTCGCGTTGCATATCCTCATCGAAGTAGGCCCGCCAGCCACCGGTCTTCCCTAAAAAATAAGACAAGAAAACTCATCACCACTGCACCACAGTATTTTATTTCACAAATGCAAAAGTTCCACGGATCTTCCCTGCTGGCTTTCTCTCGCAAGAAGTGGATCTAGGACATCATTCACCACGGTGGCCCAGTGCGGGTTGTTGAATGACACATGATCTTGAAAGGCTCTAGGAACGTTTCGGTTTCTCACGATGTTTTCTTTCACCCTTTTAACTTAGCGACATTACGCACATGACTTCGAAAATACATTGGCTCGCCTGGTATGCCAATCTGGGGCTTCAGATCGGCAGTTGCCGTTGTCCAGACCAACCATAACTTTCACTTTCAGTTTACGATTACTAAACTTGATTTACTTGTATATAACACTTACCTTTCCTAATAAAAGTCTCATTAGCATCTAAAAAGCCAATTTCTCTGACATCTTCAAAGTTGACAGAAGCGTTTTTCTTGAAGTTTTCGATGTTAAGGTGGTCACATAGGCGCTCCATCTGCTCAGGAGTAAACTCTTTGCCGAAGAAATCAGCCACGCGACGGATGGATCCAGGCATATCCTGAGGACAATAGAAAAAAAGATTTCAATATCAGTGTTTTTAAGAGAAATTACGATTTTTGAAACAGTTAATTGTATCTAACAGCTAGATCATGTAGAGCCCGCGTCAACACTGAACTCCTAACACGACATTGTTGAACGAGTTTACATAAAACAAATAGCTTTAGTACTTCTGAACGAAACAATGGCACTGATTGTCGCGTCAATTGGAAAATTAATCGTAGGTACTTACTCAGCATAGGAAATAGTATACATTTAAGTTGAAATACATCATAAAACAATGTTGAATTAAAACAGATGTGACAATAAATGATGCAGTTCCTAACCTTGGACAGATCTTCGTAGAACAAGAACAGCATGTTAGGATGGTCTCGCAACTCCCAAGCTTCTTTGATATGCTCAAAATATGGCGTAAACGAAACTGCAATTTAAGAAAACACGTAATTTAGACGGTTACTATTATAGTCCAATGATCGAACTTCAGTATCTTCATTTTCCGTTAAATATCTAGACACACGGTAGCGTGTCAAGCCAAGTTCAAGCAAAGGAACTAGCTAGCCAGCGCCGAGTGTAATATTACATTTAACTTACACAGATCTTTTCTGAAAGCTTCCCATAGTTCTTTGAAGCCAGCTTTGAACTCCAAGAGTTTGAACAGCTTGGCGTGATGGTAACAGGAGACTATTACGTCTCTTGGATCCCGAGCCACGTATACTACCTACAAATAAAAAATAATTGTTGACAGAATAAAAAAATCGACCGATCTAGTATATTTTCTGTGCAGTTGACTTAATGCCCGAGCTACACGAGGCTAGTTTCTCAAGCTAGGATGGCAGGATAGTGTTAGTAAGCTAGCGAACTAGTGCAGCTTCATGTAGACAAAACTAGCGTTGCGTAGTGTTGTCTGCACGAAGCTAGAAGTTATGTACTTCTAGCTTCGTCGGTCATGTTGTTCACTAGGGAACACAGTTTTACACGATAAATAAATTATCACCAAGTACCATTCAAAGTTAAGTTTTTTACACAATTCACATACGTTTTTATTCAAGTGTGTCTAATAAGTTTCAAGATTTATCTTCAAAATTGACGAAACTTCCATACAAACTTTCATCCCCTATTTTAAACTCTTCGAACACTTTTTTTCATTCAGCCTTTGTTAGGGTTCCGTAGCCAAATGACAAAAAACGGGACTCTTATAGATTCGTCATGTCTGTCCGTCCGTATGTCACAGCACATACACAGCTATACTGTTGAAACTTGCCAAGTAGATGTACCTATTCTATGAACCGCATTAAGATTTTCACACAAAAGTATATTAATACTAGCTTTTACCCGCGACTTCGTCCGCGCGAAATAAATAGTAAGGTAACTCAGGCAGTACCTATTTGTATACCCAGACACATTAACGGTTACTAAAAACAGCTTATAATAAAACAATTTCATCAAAATCGGTTCAGTTGTTTAGGTTTGAAAGCGTAAGAGATATTCGTCCCCCATTTCAACCAATTCCAATTTCCATCCCCATACAGTTAGAAATTACAAAATTGCTAGAACAAACATTTATTTGCTGCGTGTCAAGCCTATATATATATGGGTTTCATGGTTTTATCTTCAACGGTTGGGAACTTCCATATTGACATTCATCCCCAATTTCATCCCCGTACAGTGCGAAATTACAAAATTGCTAGAACAAACATTCCTTTGCTTCGTGTCAACTGTCTATAAACAGAGTTTCATGGTTTTATCTTCAACGACTGGGAACTTCCATATTGTCATTCATCCCCATTTCAACCACAATTTCATCCCTTTACAGTTCGAAATTACAAAATTGCCAGAACAAACATTTGTTTGCCTCATGTCAAGTGTCTACATACAAAGTTTCATGGCTTTATCTTCAACGGTTGGGAACTTCCATATTGACATTCATCCCCCATTTCAACCCCAATTTCCCCCTGTACAGTTCGAAGTTACGAAATTGATAGAACAAACATTCGTTTGCTTCGTGTCAAGTGTCCGTATACAGAGTTTCACGGTTTTATCTTCAACGATTGGGAACTTTCATATTGACATTTACCCTCCATTTCAACCCCAATTTCACCCCCGTACAGTTTGAAATTACAAAATTGATAGAACAAATATTCAATTGCTTCGTGTCAAGTGTCAAGATACAACATTTGATAACTTTGTAAATCACGAATTTTCATACAACCGTTCATCCCTTGTTTCACCCTGTTGGGGGTTGAATTTCGCAAAACCCCGTATTAGCGAGCGTCTACGTGCTAAAAGGTACCTCCATGCAAAATTTCAGATTCCTAGCATTTGTAGTTTCTGAGATTCCTTGATGAGTGACCTTTCGCTTTTATATATATAGATTAATTCGTTTTTCGCAGCTATTTGTAAGTTGTAAGTACCTCTAGTATCTATCGACTAGTACCCGTTAGACTTGGCTGGCCCCTACTTTAATTGGATGAGTGGGTAGCGCTTACAACAATTAAATTAATTTTATTTTCGCTTTTCATTGCCTATTTTGTGATTTTGAAGTCGGTTTTTTTAAAGGTGTTATTTTTTTCTTTTTATTTACTGTAATATGCTGTTAACTACAGTAGGATATATCTAGGTAGACTACATCAGGTAGATGTCTGATGATATATCGCAGATAGAAAATTATATATATGCAGGCCACTTTTTATCACAGGAACAGCGGGTAACGCCGTAGGCGCTGCTAGTAATAATATATAATCAGCCTAAATTAAAGTTTCTAAAAAGCCGTACACAAAAGCGGAACAAACAAAGATTTTTTTATAAATTAAAAACTACTAAGCCAAATTACTGTGGTCAATTTGAGACCAAATGGAATTATGGGACCAAATGTGCAGCTATTCTGCATCAAGCTAAAAAATAACCACGTAAATCAGATCCCGGAGTACCTAATCGATGTACATAAGTAAACATACGTACATAGGTACGCATTGATAACCTCGCCCTGATTGAACTTGGTTTAATATGACATATGAGGTAAAAGCAATGAAATAGGAAGTATCGTAAACAGAAACATATTCACCTTCGCGGTGTCCAGAAGCTTAGGTGGTAGCAGAGACATTGGCAAATGTGTCTTCACAAATCTAGGAGACGGCAAACCAGCTAGTACTTCAGTAGCGGGAATTGACATGAACTCCATTACTTGTCGAAGCTTTTCGTTGCTGGCAGCGTGTTCCATAGCCTCTTTTTTCATTTTATCATTGAAAAAACTGGCTTGTCTGAAAAAAATATGAATAGTTATAAATGTCCCGATTCCAGTTATTCCATTACGGTATATTACAAAAGGCAACAGGCACGAAAATCATCAGGCACATCGTAGACCGCAACGTCGGTTAACATCAGGTGAGATGGCGGTCAAGTTTAAACCTGTGAAAAAAAAAGAAAAGCCAACTCTACTTTACTACTACTTTACTACTTTGGAAAGCGTTATCTGAGTGAGTTTTTCCCGATGTTCAGTTTCTTCTAAGTAAACACGCTCCATCGTAAGCCGCATGGTCGCTTAACATCAGGCAAGATGGCGATGAAACTAATAGCTGAAAAAGATAGGCCTGCTTATATTTTTAAAACGTTACTTTGGTAACGCTACAAGAACATGTTACCTTGTGAAATCTTTCGGAACTCCGAACTCTATCGGTATCCCAACTTGCCTACTACTTAGAGTTTTAGAAGAAAAACACACAACAACAACTTAATCATCCACACGATGATTAAATTGTTGTTGTGTTTCTTTGTTGCACAAACGTCATGAAAACTTAAAGTCACGTTTCAAAGGTTTCAGCGTGATGAAATTATTAATTGGTTTGTAAATCTGAGATTTAATCGTAACTGACGAGATAATGTAATATAAGGTGTTAATCATCATTATATGTTTCAATTAATTACTACCTAAACTTACTGATAAATTCTAAAAGTAGACTAGTTAGGAGACCAACCTCAGAACTCTATGTTCTGAGGTCCGTAAGATTCCACAAGATAACATGTTCTTGTAGTGATAACATTCCTATAGAGGCGAGTAGACCCCCCACTACTGATATAAACACTCAAGTCAGCTTTAGATACAAAACTCCAAAGTATACACTTTGGAGTGTACCTACAGGCCTACAGCTGATTTTGCGACTTGTGCGACTGCGTATGCAGTCGCACTTGACTGATTGTCACGCGTCAATTTGATCATTTATCATATCGACACTCGTTATTTTTAGAGACAGTTTATCATAAGCAGCTCACAAAATTTTCCTACTGCTAGGACTCGTTCGTGGCCTTCTCTCACAAGGAAAGAGTCAAGGCCATTAACCACCACGTAGTATTTACATCCTCTTTGGCCACCACACTGGCCCAGTGCGGGTTGGTGAATAATGCATGACTTCAAATTCTAAGTACATGTCGGTTTTATCACCATGCTTTCATTCACAGTTTTTAGTTACCGGTATTACCACAGAAATTTAAATAATAAGGTAATAGAAATGCCATAGCTTTCAAATTAATAAGCTAATTCAACGAAAAACGTAATTTCGAAATAAACTCGCGTCTTTCCTACTCCGGTTCTACTTCGTTTCATTCGATCAAACATTGTTTGACGTTTAAATGTTCTAAGCATACTCTAATTAGAGAAAGATTAGAACATTTAAACGGAAGAAACAACAAACGATCGAAGTAGAATCGGAGTAGGAAAGTCGCGATTTTATTTCGAAATTACGTTTTCGTTGGATTAGAGTAGACGTGTTGAACTATGTAATTCTGCCACTACATGGACTTTGCTGTAGTTCAAGAACAAATATTGTTAGATATTTTGAATGATGATTAAATAGCTAAATCTCTGCAATACATTTCGTCCTTCAAATTTTGCCCAAACCCAATAGTGATAACATTACAAAGTCGTTGCAAAAAGATATTACTGTGTAAGTTTGACACCATCGGCTTTGGGTGAAAAAAATATTGGTTTTAGAATTACAAAGTTTCAGAAAAAAGAACTCCACGTGGCTTATCTAGTCTGGTGGTAAAATCATACCTACATGTAAACCTTCCTCTTGAAATATTTTATCCATTAAAAAAGCCTGCATCATAATCGGTTTGGTGGTTTTAAAGATCTAAGCATATATATGGACGGACAGGTGCGAAAAGTAACTTTGTTTTATACTATGTAGTGATATCAGGATCTTGAGGCAAAATCAAATGATTTTGAACTAATCATTTATGAAATAAGAAAGTAACATTTACCGCATTTATAATTTTTTTATCGATATATTAACAATTTCATCGATATATTTGGCTAAGGAAATTGCACCGTCCCAGCACTAACTCACGACTGCTACCTGCGGCCGTACCACAGAAGATTTAAGGATGTGACAATATCGTCAATTTTACATTGCATTGCTGTTTACATATGCTTGTACCACTCTAGATGTTAATTAACTTATGCAGCCATGGTGTGCAAAATGACGATAAAACCCATAATGTATCATAGTGAATCATTGGACTCCATTTATTTATTAAAAAAACACAATTAGGATAAAAAAATACTTATTGGTGAAATGTAATCCCCTTAATGGTATAATTGCAAGTTGTGGAAGAAACTTCCTCAATTGGTTATGCTGCAAAACACCATTTTTAAAGCTGATTCACGTCTGCCGGTTCGAAGAAGACTAAACTACAACTCGGGCACTGGTGGCCTAAAAGTCACCTGTGCGGCGACAAAGTCACGGGGTTATGCGACTTCTATTACCTTATTATTTAGATTTCTGTGGGTAATGCCCACGCAACGCAACGCAACGCAACGCACGCAACTTTGAACAGACAGTAATGCGTGTGGGATTCGTGGCAGTGGCGAGTGGCAGTTGACGTTTTCCCGAATAGACCAGCCGTAACTTCCTATACTCCACAATTTACCAAAACATTCACAAAAGAACTTCCTTTACGGTATCGCATAGAATTCACAAAAGTACATAAGTGCAGCAGCAATTTTTTTGTGTTCTTTTTTCTCCATGTCGATAATTATCGAAGTATCATCTTACTTACTCGAGGAATTGATATCTGTGTATTAGGGGCGTAGCTTTGGCCGTTTCATAGTCAAAGTCTTGGGCAATCAGCCATACCAGCTCCTGACTCCAAGTGGTCCCTGTGGATAAGATTATGTCAGAACGTAAACACTGTTTAAGTAGTTTTATTTCATAAATATTGTTTATCAGCAGTGCCTCGGAGTTTTACCGCACCGCTATATCGGCACTTTTCTTCCTCTGCTACCCCACTGCGTTCGCATGTTGCATCCAATGGTGGCGACCCCGTCCAAGGCCGCGGCGGACAGGGAAAATAAACTAACCTACCGTATATTCCGGAGCGCTGGAAGCAAATTTTGGGTAGGTATTTGAGGGAAGCTGAAAACTTGTCACATAGTTCTCCTATTAAGTACATCCCAACACCTGGTTGGTTAGTAGCGGGACAAAATGAATCCCTTAATTTAGATCAACTGGCAGGCAGATAGTCCCTCCAAAATGATTTCTCTTTTTGAGGATCCCTATTTTTTAGTTATAAATAAATAACACTCAATTTAAATTTCAAATTACCTCAAACACATTTTTATATTTTTTGCAAAACATACTTGAACGACAGGCGCGTGCAAAAATGTTGCGTGCAATGTTAAAACCGCAACCAAATCTTATGGCTTATTATTTTTTTATTCTTTAAACAGTAGTTAAACAGTTGTAGTTTAATTACATATATTGCCTCAAACATAATCGCTGAATAAAAAATAAAATAAGAATTGAAATAATGTATGCATCCATTTTGCCCCGCCTCTCACCAGCCAGATATGCACCTTCGTGTTGGGGTAAATTAAGAGATCTATATGTGACAAGTTTGCCTCAAATTCTCAAATACCTACCCAAAACTTGCTAGCAGCTCTCGGAATAGTAGGTTTAAACCCTACGCGATTTATTGTAACTGACAGGGTTAGTAATTTTAATGTGACATAATTATATTTCATTAACTAGAATAGAGTTTTATGCATTGAACTCTTAAAACACTAAGAAGCGGATCTACGATCACAATGTAAAATCAGGTGACGTCTCCTGATTGAGTCTCAGTCGCAACAGGAGCCACAAGTTTAGTGGACGTTCGCTAACAATTCAAAAAAATCCGATTTGAGCCGTAATAATGTCTTATTCTGCTTTTGCAAGGTGCACAAACAGTTCAAAGACCAAGAACAAGTTCTATGGTATCACTTTTCATGCGTAAGTACACAAAATCTTTAATTATTTCCATAACAGTTCAATGATTATTACATCTAAAATAATTTTTCTGTTGAAAACAATTTTACAATTGGCCATTTCTAAAAAGAGACAGATATACATAGAGCGTAAGAGTGCAACACGACCGGCGATATGTTAGTTGCGGCTATTTTGTCTCTTTCACGCCAGTGCATTTGTATGTCTTTCTATTCTTGTCGAAAAAAATATCTAAACAAATGTGATGTATAGCTATCTCATTTCCACCTACTGCCTACTTGTCATGATGTCTTTTGTCATTCATTCAAACGTCTCTCACGATGCAAGTGAAGCTGTTTGCACATTGCGTATACTTGTGTGAGATTTTCGTTACATTATGCTGTCTTTATATTAGAGCGTACCTTATCTTCGTTTACTTAGTTTCATCAAAGGTTTTATGGGATTAATTTAGGGGAAGGTGAATCTTAAATTCATAATTTTATTACCTCTTAGCCCTATTTATGATACATCCTGAAACTCGAAAAGGCGACACCAATTTATGGTCTTCAAAAAACTACAAACGAAGAGACTTGATTCCACTTTCATGATACGTACAGACAAGGAATATGCATACGTACAGACAATGAAACACCCACTCGGGCAGCTATTTCTCAACGGATACAGTCAGGATATATTGAAATCGAACGTGAACCGTTTCCATCTAGTTAGCACGCTCTATCTCAGACCACATCGTCGTTTTACATCAGATGAGATGAAAATCAAGCACAAAACTATCTTTGCTTAAAAAAAATTACAGTCATAGGGACTGCCGATGGAGTGAAAACTTATTCAGAATTTGATAGCTCACTTTAGAAACTACGCGGATGAAACCGGAGGGTGCTGCTAGTCTGGAATTAATCTTCGAACCATTGCCACGTCTAAATAAGTCTGGCCAAGGTCCCGAATCCACCCGAAGATTTATTTCATTTACGAGACGCTTGAGCTCACAATTCACAGCCCACAAATATCTATGTACGAATATCTAGTGTGTGGTGGTACGCCAAAAGAAGTGTTCCCTTCAAAAAGATCCAACTTACAAACAAAACATCTAAGTTAGGGTCTTGCTTCTGAGCGGAACCCTAAAAATGAGGCAGTACGTCACAAATAGAACAACATAGCACCTGTTTCTAAAACAGTACTTTCAAACAAATCATGATAAGTTGATCATGTGTATTATTGCTGTTGAATGGTTAGGCGTGGTGACACGATAAGATACTATAAATCTCTTATTGACACATCTCTTCGAGGAAAAGTACTTGTTTGTTAGTATTTAGTTTCTCCGTCAATTCCGAAAAGTTCGTCATTTTTCAAAATAAATTTCAATTTCGAACTATACGGGGCAGAGGATAAAATAGGGGTTGAAGTGGGGTATGAAAGTTTATATGGAGGTAAAACCATGAAATTTTGCAACTAGACACTTGAAATCCATACTACTTATTGTATTTTAAATGTGAATGTGACTCTGTCTGCCTATTTGTTACGCTTTAACGCCTAAACTTCTGGACCGACTTCGATGAAATTGTATGAAAATATCTTAATACGCAGTTTTTAGTAAACGTAAGTTTGTATGGGTGTACAATGTACATAATATACTGTCTCATTTACCGTATAGATTTTGAAACCAAACGCATAAGTACGTGGTATCTCGAGATATTTCAACATTTACCTGATCTTTGGTAGCTGGCCACGAAAATGTCTCCGGATTTCAATTCCATGTTGTAGATATCAGCAGCATATTTCTCGTACTCTTGTAGAAATATGTACCCCTTGGGACCGAAGCGAACGGTTTTCGATTGATTTTTACCTAAAAATAATATATACATATATTACCTACTGGAACAAAATGAATTAAGGGTAATGTTTATTCTGCATCTTTTATAACCTGCTCTGAGCCAGTGTGGTGGATTATGGCCCCGAGAACCAGCTATGGGAACATTTTGTGGGTTGCTTATGCTTATGAAAAATAATATATATATATTATCTATTGGAACAAAACGAACTAAGGGCAATGTTTTTGCTGCATCTTATATTTCCACCAACCCGCACTGAGCCAGCGTGGTGGATTATGGCCTCGAGTAAGGGCGGATTCAGCTTTGGCTCCAGCGGGGGGGGGGGGATCACGAGGGCCACATAGTCGTGGTTATCTCACAAAAGTGTGCGATAAGTACATGCGTGCGTTTTAATCAGTAGTTCACCTAGGTACTACCTTGGTCTTGACCTCCATGACCCACCATCTGGATCCGCATCTGGCTTGTAGGTGGTGAGTTCATATTATGCTATGTAGTACTGTTATGGACCACCAAGTTGTGTACACCCAGACAATTTTATTGACATGCGCATCTCGTCAAAAAAGAGTTAAAATGAACTCATCCTTGTATACTGTATAGATATCACTTGACTCGAACAAGCTAAAACATATGCTCTTTTGAACTTATCCTTATCCATACTCTCTCTCTTGGGTCGGTCCTTCATGTCTGAGGATCGTGATCAGCATCAGGGTTGATTTTTTTTTAAATAAAGAGTGACGAGACGAACAGGACATATCCCTGATGGTAAGCAACATGCCTGCCACATAACAGCACAGTGACACGCAGCTATTGGAACATGAAGAGTCCAAATCATTACCTAGGATTGCACTGCGCTCGTCACCCAGAGATCTAAGTTGTTATATATATCTAAGCCCTGTAATTTCTCTGGAAACATTGCCCTTCAGACCGGAACACAGAAATGTTTGCACATTACTGCTTGGCGGTAGAATAACTGGCAAAGGTGTGGTCCTTCCCCAGGCGGACTCTGCCAAGAGTCCTACCACTACGAAAATCTGGTGCATCTGGAGCATCTGATCTGCCTCCACCGGTTTCTGTACCGTGCATCTCTTATGACCCAGTAAAATTTGGAGGAAGACGGGGGCCTTTACTTGATCGGTCTATCTGGTGGACGGTAACGCGATCGTTTGCCCTCAGTGTTTCCAACTATGATCAGTTTTTCCATATTTCCATCGCCTCTTCGCATACAATCCTAATCCATACAGTGTTTTATAAACATGTAGATTGAAGTATTTAAAAAAATGTTCTTCTGATGAATGCTCTTATACCTATATTAGTTTCTATAAATATTCACTTACCTTCATATAATCCAGACACAATTTTCTCTTCTTCTGGAGAAAGCTCTTTAATTTGAAAAGCTTTATTCTGGTCGTCCATTTTTTTTAATTAATGGCTAAAATAATATTTAAAATAAAAAAATACTGAGGTCTTAAAAATCGATCAACAAACGTATCTCAACGATAAACGTATTTATATCACCTCTGCTGTCCATGCACTGGTTTGGAAAGCTGTTTGATTATAGATTGGTGTGTGGTGTTATCAAATATTTACCTACAAAGATTCGATTTGAAGTAATCTGTTTATTAATGTGTTTGTTATCAAACTACATACGTGTTTTGCGTAATGTGAACTAAGACTGTATTGCCGTCGTACCCCCTACGAAGGCACTTCAGGTTTCAATAAAAATTACAATACGTATTCTATTTTTACTAAGCTCAAGGTACCACTAAATGTTCTCACTGCTGGCTTTCTTTTTTCTATCGGAATTCTCGTAGCTCGAAAAAGCAACATCGTTTCATGGCTGATGTTACAGACACGAACGAAGCGGTTTGACTCTACTTTTGTGATAAGAATGTCTAGGCTGTGGAATGCGTTGCCAGAATGGGAGTTTCCCGATGATTACAATCTTGGTGTCTTCAAATCAAGAGCGAATCGGTTTCTTCTAGGTAAACACGCTCGATCGCATCGTGGCTTAAGGTGCGTCCCCCAGCAAAACGAGTTTTTTGTCCTTTTTTCAGAGCTATCTACTCATTAGCCAAAACATATATCAACTGGTAAAAAATACATTAAATTTCTACAACTTCTTAGCTTCAAAATGGTAGTTTTTCTTTTTTTGATAATGGACTTATTGTTTAAATAATCGCCTCACAACGAAACCATGAAAAAATTAAATAATTGTAGTTATCATGCATCTCCTCGGAAAACCTCCATTATTTTGATTTTGTACTTACACCAACGGATAGACGATTCCATTACAAACATTTTGGTAGTTTTATTTTTTTCAAAAGACCATAATCTGATTTTATAAAGAGTGTATTCTAAAAATTGAGCGTAAAACAGCGGCAAATCCTACTGTTTCTCTCTTGCTCTTTCTTGCCGTGTGCGATAAGGTAAGAAATACTCAAGGTCATTTGCTCGGGGTACGCCCTTAACATCAGGCGAGATGGCGGTGAAGTGTAAACCTAGATATAAGTTGAAAAAAAATAGAACACAGTGAAATACTAACTCTGGAATAGCACATATTACGCACTTATTATCGACAGAAAATAACGGGAACTTGGAATACCTGGGTAAAACGGCGGAGTGTAGTTTTGTTAAATCCTGATCGTATAACAGGGAATTTTTCACAAAAATGTATACCCCTCACTTTACTTTCACTATCACTTGTCACTTTTCACAAACATAATTATATGTATTGACAGAAAATATAGTAACATTTTTTGCTAAACAAACTGTACAGAGAAATGGTAGTAAAATCCGGTCACAAAATGGAATGTTCCGGAAAGTGATAAGTGACAAGAGAGGTAGGTATTATATTTTTTTGTGAAAATTCCGAACAATACTTAGCGATAAGAAACTTAGTTAGAATCACAGAAATCTAAATAATAAGGTAATAGAAATCGCATAACCGCGTGACTTTGTGACTTTTAGGCCACCAGTGCCCGAGTTGTAGTTTAGTCTTCTTCGAACCGGCAGACGTGAATCAGCTTTAAAAATGGTGTTTTGCAGCATAACCAATTGAGGAAGTTTCTTCCACAACTTGCAATTATACCATTAAGGGGATTACATTTCACCAATAAGTTTTTTTTTTATCCTAATTGTGTTTTTTTGATAAAATAAACGGAGTTCAATGATTCACTATGATAATTTATACATTATGGGTTTTATCGTCATTTTGCACACCATGGCTGCATAAGTTAATTAACATCTAGAGTGGTACAAGCATATGTAAACAGCAATGCAATGTAAAATTGACGATATAGTCACATCCTCAAATCTTCCGTGGTACGGCCGCAGGTAGCAGTCGTGAGTTAGTGCTGTGACGGTGCAATTTAGCCAAATATATCGATGAAATTGTTAATATATCGATAAAAATAGTAAATGCGGTAAATGTTACTTTCTTATTTCATAAATGATTAAGAAAATATGTAATGTTCAAAATCATTTGATTTTGCCTCAAGATCCTGATATCACTACATAGTATAAAACAAAGTTACTTTTCGCGCCTGTCCGTCCATATATATGCTTAGATCTTTAAAACCACCAAACCGATTTTGATGCGGGTTTTTTTAACGGATAAAATATTTCAAGAGGAAGGTTTACATGTAGGTATAATTTTACCACCAGACTACTAGGTAAGCCACGTGGAGTTCTTTTTTCTGAAACTTTAGAATTCTAAAACCAATATTTTTTTCACCCAAAGCCGATGGTGTCAAACTTACACAGTAATATCTTTTTGCAACGACTTTGTAATGTTATCACTATTGGGTTTGGGCAAAATTTGAAGGACGAAATGTATTGCAGATATTGAGCTATTTTATCATCATACAAAATATCTAACAATATTTGTTCTTGAACTATACAGCAAAGTCCATGTAGTGGCAGAATTACATAGTTCAACACGTCTACTCTAATCCAACGAAAACGTAATTTCGAAATAAAATCGCAACTTTCCTACTCCGATTCTACTTCGATCGTTTGTCGTTTCTTCCGTTTAAATGTTCTAAGCTGTCACTAATTAGAGTATGCTTAGAACATTTAAACGTCAAACAATGTTTGATCGAACGAAACGAAGTAGAACCGGAGTAGGAAAGACGCGAGTTTATTTCGAAATTACGTTTTTCGTTGAATTAGAGTAGACGTCCTGTTCTCGAAACAATAGTAGTATAACCCGCGTGACTCACTTATTTTATAGGCATATTGACTTTGTTGACTGGCCTTGTGGCTTAGTGGTTAGTGGCTCTGCCTGCGAAGCCGAGGGTCGTGGGTTCGATTCCCACCCAGTGCAAATGTTTGTGTGATGAATTCAAATGTTTGCACTGTGTCTGGGTGTTTCTATGTATAATAAGTATGTATTTAAAACTATATAAGTATTATTTCAGCTATCTGGCCACCATCGTACAAGCTTTGCTTAGTTTGGGGTCAGATGGTGTTGTGTGTGAATTGTCCACCAATATTTATTTATTATTATTAATATAATGAAATTGTAAAATAATTAATAAAAAAATAAACTTCATCGAAAATTAAAATTAGACTGATCTTTGATGTATCGATACATTTTAAAATTTGTCAAGCACTAGTGTATATGTGAAAAATTGTTTATTTTTCAATGTATTAGTAGGTTCACTGATAAGCGTTTATGGATGTGTGTGATGCAATCACAAACCGTAATTGTAATGTGCAAGTGTTAGTGTGTGAGTGGATATGTATTGGAATAGTACGCGCATGTATTTGTGACCACTGGGGTAGGAGAAATGTGGCGACATGCGTTTTGCAAGTAGTTCAAAAACCTATGGCATTTCTATTACCTTATTATTTAGATTTCTGTGGTTACAATTAATGCTTAAAAATGGGAACCGAATTATATGAAACACAAAAACTTGCTATACCCAGGCAAATATGCATGAAACGCTCGGATGAGGAAGGACTCTTTTGATCGGGGACTTTCGATGAGGTATTCCGCGTAGCCTCTTCCAGAATACCCCAAAAAAGTCAAAAAACAAATACGGTGTGTCGATGGAGCTAATTAAACTAGCAATTTTGGCTCTAGCACCGGTTCTCGCCACATTTAACTTTACTATGTGTCTCAGAGAAGGCTCGTACCCATCGTCGCTGAAGATATCGAAAGTGTCCCTGATATTTAAAGGTGAAGGCAAAAGGGACGAAATTGATGAATAAAGACCAGTATCGAATATACCAGCAATAACCAAAGTGTTCGAAAACGGTTTAAGTTCGCGATTAGTGGCCTACCTACCGGCAACCGAGGCGCTGTGTGAACAACAATACGCATACCGCGAAGGGAGGTCTACGACTTCTCTAACACGTGAAGTGATTCGTAGTGTGTTGGCTGCCGTACGCAAACGTAAAGAGCCGTGAACGTAAAGAGCAAGTAGCCGTCTTGTGCTGTGACTTATCGTAGGCCTTCGATGTCGCAGACCACGATACCTTAGCTTTAAAGCTGAAACACTATGACACAGCTGGGAAATCATACGAGGTGTTGACTGACATGTTACGAGGCCGCTCTCAGGTAGTGGATGGTGGCGATGGCGATAATATATCAGATCCGCTGCCTTCGTCTATAGGTTCGTCAGTTTCAAATATAATCTTCTCTATCCTACTGAACGATTTCCCCGAAGCCGTAAAAGGTGCAGGCATATTCAAATATGCAGATGATGTGGCTGCCGTAATAACAGTTCTTTCAACAGAGTATTTCGAAGAGATTTTAAATATTGTATTTAACGGCTTAAATTCATGGTTTAGTTTAATACTCACTTCGATCACTTTTGTCTGTCGAGCCACCATATAAAACCGCTAAAAGTTTCGCTAAACGGTGTCATGATTGAGTAAGACCAGAACACCACATTTTTGGGGTTCGAAATTGATCGCAGCATGACGTGGAAACACCATATCGACAAGATGTGTGCTAAAGTTAGCAGTGCGTGCTTTGCGTTAAACCGAGTATCCCGAGTGGTGTCTGCGGAAGTGTCGCGTGTATGTTACTTCGCCACAGTGCATTCTCGGCTACAATACGGCGCTGAGTTATACGCGCGCGGTGCCAACTGGGGGCGTGCGATCTGTGCCCAAATACGTGCCCTATTTGCCATCCTTGGCGTATAGCAATGCACATCCGTCAGACCATATTTCAAACAGTTTAGCATACTTACGCTACCTGCTATATTGATCTACCAGGTGGCTGTGTATGTCAGAAATAATCTAGAATCATACAATACGCGAGAAGAGAGACATTCTCGCAACATACGCAACGTGGACAAGCTGTATGTCATTCCACACTCTCTCACGAGGTCACGGAAGTTAACTCACACTATGGGACTGGAAGTTTATAACAAAATAGTTATATCGGCCCCAAGTTTCGGCCGCGTCAAAAATAGATTAAAGTGCTGGCTTAGCGATCAAACTTATTATAGTTACAGTGAATTTTTAAAGAGTGATGACAAAGTTCCTATAAAATGTAAGCAAAAAATTTGACGGGAGCCAGCACAATTGTAATAAAAAAATGTGTGCACTTAAGACCGCACGGCAGAAGTGAAAACTAATATAAGAAATACCTTGATAATTTTAATTACTAGAAATAAAAACGATTTTGTATTTAATAATTAGAGATAAATTGAGTATACCTAGTAACATAGAGTTTAATACTTAATCTAACCCTAGGAAGCTCAGCAACACAAGAGTAACATGTGGCTGAATGACTTAGTATCCATGGGCAAGAATATTTTTTTTTTTTACGCGGGTAGGAAATAGCGTTTGACTCGCAAATTTAGTATAATATATGCTTATTTATTTATTTTATAGGTATTTACAACCAAAACTTTTTTGCACTGGATGTGAAATGTAAAGGAGACGGCTCATTTCTGCCCCAAGTCGTTTCAAGTTTAGGTAATTAATTAGCCCCGGAGACCTAAACAAGTTATTTAATTAAAATAACATATAATTAAATAATTCAAACTGTACATTCAATACTAACCTGCCAAGCGGGGATTGCAAATTGGTGATTTAAAAGTACCTGAATGACTATTTTGTATTAAGGTCCTGTAGTTCCATAAATCCAAACTAGATGGCGTTGTACGGCGCTAAAACACGCTTGCGAAGTTTTTGTGAATTTAAATAAGCCTGTTAAGGTTTAGTTCGTGGTTTGCATTCGGGTCAGTACCCAATTTGAACATTCTTATTATTTGTCCCTATGCGTACAGATAATAGTCAAAGTCGGCCATGTTTTTCTCTTTTATTGTTTAGGCATAGAATAGATAATACAGATAGAACGGACACTCCCCACCCCCCGCCAGTTTCAAGCTTCCTACCCCGCAAGAACGCGAGAAGCACTCAGCGACACGACATAGATGACACGCACACATGCGTAAATGCGTTCGAACGACATATGCGAGATGTGTGAGTGTAGGTATGTCAACTGCACCGTCTGTATAGATTTTAGGCCGAGTGTCCGGGGTGTGGTTTAGGTGAAGTTTACGTACTGTAAGAATTCGTTCGAAAATCGATTCGCTCGAAACTCACACAACACATGGAATTTCTTTAATTTTCCAAAAGTTTCGTATTTTTTTTGTGGTTTGGCCGAATCTCCGGTCCTTCTCTGTGTTGAATCGACATTATTTTGAGCACAGTACCTAAGTCGCAAAGTAATGAATTTACTACCTTCTTTTAGTAGGTAAGTACATAATCACGTTCTTGATTACCTACTTGCGGCGTTATTTTTTTTCAATGTTTTAGTTGATATCTTTTAAACCCCGCTATGCAGGATAAAAACATAAACGGTTCCTCAATATATATTAAAAATCCTATACAATGATCCAATTTTGGTCAAGTCTCTTGCACTATTTCTGTGGGGCAAATGCCCATGGAAAATGGGCCGTCTCCTTTAATATTTCGTGACAGGTTCAATTAATGTGGTAAGTACCTAGAAGTTAATGTCGCGATAAAAAAAAAAACATAATTAAATGTACTAAACACAGAGACACATCAGCGAAGAGCAGTTGACTATATTATCTTTCTCGCTCCGGGGCACTTATAGGTATTATCTTTCTCGCTCTAGTATCCCGAGTTCACCCGAAAATTTCTTATCATACCCGAGCGTGACGCTAGAATTCAATTCACAGCCCATGAAAAATCTGCCTAGGCGCGCTAAAAGAAGTTTTCACTTCAAAACAAAAATTATTATACTCGTATATGCTTGACAGTTTTCTATACAATAATTATTATAGTCTGGAAGAACAAACCGGCTACCGGCTAACCCGGAAAATAGTAACTTAATGTCTAAATAATAATTAATACAGACGATGTAGTCGGAGTATAACATAAAAAACTTTTCCGAAATTGGGAACATTTAAAAAACTTCAAAATATCTAATAATAAGTACATAGACTATTTTTTTAACGCAGGAAAACAACTGGAACGGCGACTATGCGGGTAAAACCGTGGGGCGTTATTAGTAAAGTCTATTTCATTCAACATATTGTATTACTTACTCCCAACCAAATTTGAGGCTGCGAACTGGCGACCCTCCCCAAAGTTTGAGACTGGGACCGCGCCTGATATATCAGGTGTCAGGTTTGTTAGAATACTGTTCAGGTAAGAGCTTATAAAATAGGCAAGACTGCAGGGCACCCGTGATGACAGCAGCTAATTTCAATTTACATGGAATCTATTGTTTCTAGTCTAGGAAGGAATAGAAGTAAAACATAATAATATGGAAACGTTGTTTAATGAAATAAACAATATGTCATCTCTTCGAGACATCGATCCATTCAGCTCTTTTATTTAAGGGTCTTAATGTTAGGTCATGTCTTCAAACTTCAAACCAAAACAGTCTTAAAATTTTCAGACTTGGCTGTTAATTAAACAGAAAAAAAACTCTTTGAAATACATTAGACACAACATATAAATATTCAAATAAACTTAGTTAGTCTTCCACAAAACATCAAATAAGCCACGAAAATAATCTATGTAAAGGTTCAGAACTCGTTCACAGTACCATGCCAGGGAAGCGCAGGTCGGTGTTCTGGAGGTTATCCGCGAGCCATTTATCCGCCTCGCGTTGCATGTCCTCATCGAAGTAGGCCCGCCAGCCACCGGTCTTCCCTAAAGATAACAAATAAAAACTCATCACCACTGCACCACAGTATTGCATTTCACAAAAGTTCCACGTATCTAGAGCTTTCCTGATAAAAAGGAGGTCATACAATTGAATTAACATTAAATTATTATTATTTTAGAAAAATAGTATTATTGTTTACTAAGCACAAGTTACCACTAAATGTTAAACTGCTGGGACTCAGGGCCTTCTCTCGCAAGAAGAGTATTTAGGCCATAATTCACCACGCTGGCCCAGCGCGGGTTGTTGAATGACACATGATCTTGAATGGCTCTAGGAACATGTCGGTTTCTCACGATGTTTTCTTTCACCCTTTTCACTTAGCGACATTACGCACATGATACCCCGTTTACATGATTCCAGTCCAGCGACCGAATCCAGCGCTGGATTGCTTACTGGAATAATGTAAACCGGCACTGGAATGCATTGGCACTGGATTGATGCTTTCCAGTGCCGGTTTCCATTATTCCAGTGAGCAATCCAGCGCTGGATTCGGTCGCTGGACTGGAATCATGTAAACGGGGTATGACTTCGAAAATACATTGGTTAGCGTGGTATGCCAATCTGGGGCTTCAGATCGGCAGTTGCCGTTGTCCCGACTAGACCAACCATAACTTTCACTTTCAGTTTACGATTACTAAACTTGATTTACTTGTATATAACACTTACCTTTCCTAATAAAAGTCTCATTAGCATCTAAAAAGCCAAATTCTCTGAAATCTTCATAGTTGACAGAAGCGTTTTTCTTGAAGTTTTCGATGCTAAGGTGGTCACATAGGCGCTCCATCTGCTCAGGAGTAAACTCCTTGCCGAAGAAATCAGCCACGCGACGGATGGATCCAGGCATATCCTGGGGACAATAGAAAAAAAGATCTCAATATCAGTGTTTTTAAGAGAAATTACGATTTTTCGAAACAGTTTTGTATCTAATAGCGTAATAGCTACCTAATCACGTAGATCCCGCGTCAACACTGAACTCCTAACTCGAAATTGTAGAACGAGTTTACTATAAACTAATAACTTTAGTACTTCAGTGAAGAACGAAACAGTGGCAATCGTCGCGTCAATTAGAAAAAATCGTAGTTACTTACTCAGCATCGGAAATGGTATACATTTCAGGTGAAATAAATCATAAAACAATGTTGAACTAAAACAAATGTGACACATAAATGATGCAGTTCCTAACCTTGGACAGATCTTCGTAGAACAGGAACAGCATGTTGGGATGGTCTCGCAACTCCCAAGCTTCTTTGACATGCTCAAAATATGGCGTAAACGAAACTGCAATTTAAGAAAACACGTAATTTAGACGATTACTCCTACAGTTCAATGATCGAACTTCAGTATCTTCATTTTTCGTTAAATATCTAGACACGCGGTAGCGTGTCAAGCCAAGTTCAAGCAAAGGAACTGGCTAGCCAGCGCCGAGTGTAATATTACATTTAACTTACACAGATCTTTTCTGAAAGCTTCCCATAGGTCTTTGAAGCCACCTTTGAACTCCATGAGTTTGAACAGCTTGGCGTGATGGTAACAAGAGACTATTACGTCTCTTGGATCCCGAGCCACGTATACTACCTACAAATAAAAATAAATTGTTGACAGAATTTAAAAAATCGAGCGAGCTAATGTGCAGTTGACTTAATGCCCGAGCTACACGAGGCTAGTTTCTCAAGCTAGGATAGCAAGCTAGTGTTAGTAAGCTAGTCCTTCTAGCTTCGTGTAGACAAAACTAGCGATGCGTAGCGTTGTCTGCACAAACCAAGAAGTCATGTTGGTTCATTCGAGAACTCAGTTTTACATTAAATTAATTACCAAATACGGTTCAAAGTTAAGTTTTTTACACACTTTGCATACGTTTTTATTTGACTGTGTCTAATAAGTTTCAAGCTTTTATCATTTTATCTTCAAAATTGACGAAATTTCGCAGCTATTTGTAAGTTGTAAGTACCATTTTTTTTGTGGGGGAAATGCATAAACACACCGTCCACCGTGTAGGGACCATGCGCGGTCCGAAGGGGGGGTCACAGGGGACATGACCCCCCCCCCCCCCAAAATCGTATAAGTTAAATTAAAAACCTACAAAAATTCAAAATATCTAATAGTATATAGACTATTTTTTTAACGCGGGAAAACAACTGCAACGGTAACTACGCGGGTAAAATCGTGGGCTCTAATAGCAAAGTCTTTTTACTAGATTTATTGTATTTCTACTCGTGACCCCCCCCCCCCCCCCAAATCGGGGGTTGTGTACTGGTGACCCCCTCCAAAATTCGAGGCTAGGACTGCGCCTGGTAGGGACACGGCAGGTGTATCGGGCTCGACATCACTAAAAGTGGTGCCCCTACCGACTAAAACCCCCACAGGTTTCTCCGGCATAGCAGTGGGTCAATGTCGCGGGGTCACTCTTCGGACTCCCACTTGTAAAGTTGTAATTACCTCTAGTATCTATCGACTAATACCCGTTAGACTTGGCTGGCCCCGACTTTAATTGGATGAGTGGGTAGCGCTTACAACAATTATATTAATTTTATTTTCGTTTTTCAGTGGCTATTTTGTGATTTTTAAGTCGGTTTTTTTAAAGGTGTTATTTTATTTTATTTTTATTTACTGTAATAGGCTGTTAACTACAGTAGGATATATCTAGGTAGACTACATCAGGTAGATGTCTGATGCTATATCGTAGATAGTAAATTATATATAGGCAGGCTACTTTTTATCACAGGAACAGCGGGTAACGCAGTAGGCGCTGCTATATAGTAATAATATATTTTAATCACCCTTAATGAAAGTTTCTAAAAAGCCGTACACAAAAGCAGAACAAACAAAGAATCTTCAAATCGAGAGTGAATCGCTTTTTTCTAGGTAAACACGCTCCATCGTAGACCGCATCGTCGCTTAACATCAGGTGAGATGGCGGTCAAGTGTAAACCTATAAAAGTTTAAAAAAATATTATTTTTTTATAAAATAAAAACTACTAAGCCAAACTGTGCACAATTTGAGACCAAATGGAATTATGGAACCAAATGGCAGCTATTCTGCATCAAGCTAAAAAATAACCACGTAAATCGGATCCCGGAGTAACTGATCGATGTACATAAGTAACCATACGTACATACATATAGCGCGCGAGTTAAATGCAGTCGGGGTCTGAGGTAAAGAGCAGGAGCATCTCCCCCCGCTATCCGCACGCCCCACCTCACGCGCCTGCAGTGTATAGTGCTGTCACTGTCGCGGTCACAGCACTCCGCATTCCTAAGCTCTGCATTCAACTCGCGCGCTATCTATAGGTAACATGCATTGACAACCTCGTCCTGATTGAACTTGGTTTAATATGAGGGTAAAATCAATGAAATAGGAAGTATCGTAAACAGAAACATATTCACCTTTGCGGTATCCAGAAGCTTAGGTGGTAGCAGAGACATTGGCAAATGTGTCTTCACAAATCTAGGAGACGGCAAACCAGCTAGTACTTTAGTAGCGGGAATCGACATGAACTCCATTACTTGTCGAAGCTTTTCGTTGCTGGCAGCGTGTTCCATAGCTTCTTTTTTCATTTTGCCATTGAAAAAACTGGCTTGTCTAAAAAAAATGGTTGTCTGTAAAGTCGGTTTACTGACGATAGTTGAACGTGACAATTTCAACTACGCCTTAGAGCGAGGTAACGCCGCATGACGTCATGCGGCGAGGTAACGGCGTTAACGGCACATGACGTCATGTTTTGCGGGCGTGCAGCCGGCTTCATCGAATTATAAGACGTTGTCACGTCAAAAATATGTATAATTATAAATGTCCTGATTCCAGTTATTCCATTAGCGTATGTTACATAGCACTCCGGGAGGCACATGAAGACTGCGTCGGTGAGAAGAGGCGAGCAACGTCAGTATGGCAAGCGCTTTAGGCGAACTTAGCGATGCAGCACGGCACTGTAATGGCCGTAAAGGGCGCAAGTCAAGGGTCTACAAATTATTTGCGGTCAATTACTGCATCTTCTTAGCGCTTACTAGTCGTATTGGTTACGAATCCACTAGTTTATAGGGGTAGAAGACGAGAGAGTGGGCTTACACCAGCGCAACCGTTTGTCTACTTAAAAAAATCACGCGCAGATGACTCTGGCTAATGTTTCACGAGGCTCAAAGCCCTACGGCGATGGAGTTTATTGGTGGTGAGGTAAAGGCTGACGATGTGGCCTAGCCTTAGCTGATACTCTGCACGTAGGCGATCAGATGATCAGTGGTCGCTCCCGGAATCGATTGAGGTAGGAAGACGGGTTCGGCAGCACATCTGACGACAAAGCAGCCCTATTTAGGAACGCTCTGCTTTCCCCTGCACAGAGGAGGGGCCTAGAAAAGGTGGCCCAAAAATAGTCTACCTCCCCGTCAACTAGGTGTCAAACCGCGGTCACCTGGACGTCGATCTAACGCGGTCGAAAGAATCATAAAATAAATAACATAAGAAAAGATCTTGTAGTCGGAGCTTGGAATGTCAGAACACTTTTAGATAATGACAAGAACCTATGTCCAGAGCGTAAAACAGCTTTGATTGCGAGAGAATTGGCACGATACAACATTGATGTTGCTGCACTAAGCGAAACCCATCTCAGTGATAGTGGCGAGCTGCGTGAAGATTTGGGAGGCTATACCTACTATTGGAGCGGAAAGCCGTCAGTAGAGCGCGCAGGAAGCGGTGTTGGTTTTGCGATACGAAATAAGTTGGCAAACACCCTATCTGATCTTCCAAGACCTGTAAATGATCGGATTATGACTCTAAAATTACAGCTTGAAAACAACAAAAGCCATTTTATCAGTGTTTATGCTCCAACGCTTCCGTCGCCAGATGAAGATAAGACAAAATTCTATCATGAGCTGCGCCAGGTTCTGAGTGGTATACCGGCTAGGGACAAGATGGTCCTGCTTGGTGATTTTAACGCACGCGTGGGTGCGGAAACCCACTTGTGGAATGGAGTATTGGGTCGTCATGGAATAGGTGGATGTAACTCAAATGGTTTGGAGCTTCTAACGCTATGTGCAGAATGCGATCTTTGTATTACCAACACCTGTTTTCGCCTCCCCAACAAATATAAAACTACATGGATGCACCCTCGATCGCGTCACTGGCATCTCTTGGATTATGTGATTGTTCGTAGGCGTGATCTCAAGGAGGTATGCGTGACACGCGCTATGAGAGGTGCTCAAGGTTGGACAGATCATAGGCTAGTTAGATCTAAGCTAAACATCAAACTGAAAGCTCAACGTAGATCTTGTCATAAAAACGTGGAAAAACTTGACGTAACCAAGTTAGTCCATTCTAAAAATCTGCAGAGAGAGATTGATGTTGCTTTTGGAGCCGTATCAGTGTCTACTGTGGGAGCATCCATTGATGAGGAATGGCGTCAGTATGCCAAGAATTTGCATTCGTGTGCTTTGCAAGTCGTTGGTAGACCAAGCAAGCGAAATCAAGACTGGTTTGACGAATCCGATTTGGAAATCAAAAAACTTGTTGAGGATCATAGACAGAAGTTAAAGAATGAGTCATGTGCGTCTAACAGGAAAACTGCGCAAAAGAGACTAAAATTAAAAGTCAGAGAGCTTAAGGATAAGTGGTGGTCTGATAAAGCAAGGGAGCTTCAATCTTACGCGGACTCTAACCAAGCTGGAAGATTTTTCGAGGGGATCCGTGCCGTATTTGGTCCGAGATTAAGAAAAACTGCGCCTGTATACTCTCGGGACGGACAATTTCGGCTGACGACTCAAACTGAGGTTTTGCAGAGGTGGGCGGAACATTTCGGCGAGGTTCTCAATCCAGGTGGACGGACTGCGGATCTTGCATACATCAATACGATCAAGGACTTGCCAGAGTGGGGGGAGTTAGCTGAAGCGCCAACTTTCGAGGAATTTATTTCAGCCGTAAAAAAGCTTAAGAACTCCAAAACACCTGGAGCTGACGCCCTTCCATCGGAGATTTACAAATATGGTGGACCAAATATCGCGAATAGGTTATATGAGATTATCTTGAGGGTGTGGAGCTCGCAGACTGTTCCACAGGATTGGAAAGATGCCTCAGTCTGCAAACTGTATAAGGGAAAAGGCAATCTATGTGATTGCAGTTCTTATCGAGGTATCTCCCTTCTTTCAACAGCTGGTAAAGTGCTGGCGCATATATTGAACACGCGTCTTAGCAAATTAGCCGAGAGTTTCCTTCCAGAGACACAATGTGGATTTCGCCCAAACAGAGGGACAGTAGACGCTATATTTATTGTCAGGCAAATCCAAGAGAAAAGCTTCCTCACAAAATGTTCCTCTTTATATGTGTTTCATAGATCTTGAAAAGGCTTTTGATCGTGTGCCGCGTGAAGCTCTTTGGGTTATACTCCGGAAGTCAGGCTGCCCCGAGAGGTTCACTAACTTGATTCAGCAGTTCCATGACAATATGAAAGCTCAGGTTATACATGATTGCGAATTCTCTGAGCCTTTTTCTGTAACCGGTGGAGTGAAGCAGGGATGTGCCATGGCACCCACTCTCTTCGCGCTTTATTTTGCTTTTGTGATGAACGATGCTCTTTGGAGCTGTAATGACCGTATCCAATTGAGTGTGCGATCGGATAAAAGCGTATTTGACCTGTCCCGCTTTAAAGCAAAGCCACGGGTGGCTGATCTTTCCGTCATGGATGTTCTCTATGCCGACGACGTGTGTTTGATGGCGGACAGCATGGATGCTCTGCAGAGTTATATGGACACTTTCCAGGAATCATGTCAAAGGTTTGGGTTGGTAATAAGCATCTCAAAGACCCAGTTCCTGAAACAACCAGCAAGAGGCCAAGATTCTATTACCACTGCTTTGACTATCGGTGGAGTAAATTTGAAAGAAGTTACAAACTTTCGTTACCTTGGCAGCCATATAAGTAACGACAACCGCCTGACGTCTGAGATCCCTGCCCGTATAGCGGGGGCTGCTGCAGCTTTTGGGAGATTGAACCAACGCGTATGGAAGTCTCATGACATTACGCTTCAAACAAAGCTATCAGTGTACCGTGCCATTGTGCTGCCTGTTCTTTTATACCCTGCAGAAACTTTGTGCCTGTATAAGGGAGATATAAGAAAGCTGGATGCTTTTCACGTAAAGTGTCTGCGCTTCATTTTGCGCATTAAATGGCAGGATCGTATTACAAATGCTGATGTCCTTCGTCGCTCGGATGCCCTTGGCGTGAAGGCCTTACTCATGAGGGGACAGTTGCGTTGGTGCGGCCACATCCAGCGAATGGATGATTGTAGACTGCCCAGAAGTGTCTTCTACTCAGAACTCTCGCGAGGAAAGCGTAGTTCCGGTGGACAATATCTACGTTACAAAGACGTTTTGAAGAGGAGCCTGTTGTCTTGTGGCTTGTCTGCTGATAGGTGGGAGGATGATGCACAGAAAAGGTATGTTTGGCGTTCAAAAGTTGGAAAGGGCGTTGCATATTTTGAGGATGTCCGCCTTTCTAACATAGACCTCAAACGTCAAACTCGTAAGAGCCGACCGAAACCTTCCTACAACTACACATACAATAGTGCAGGCCAACTCTACTGCGCGACATGCGACCGGGTCTTCAAGACGAAGTGTGGATTTGCCAGCCACATTCGAGCACACGCCAGAAACTAACCAGAGTCGCCATCGTCGGACACGACGCGGACGACATCATCATGTTACATAACAGCAACAGGCACAAAAATCATCAGGCACATCCATAGCTGGGCATTAACTCGTTAATCCGTTAATCGTTAATTAACGAAGTTAACATTTTGATTAACGGATTAACTTTTAAGTTAACTTTTAAAAATGTTAACGGACATGTTAACTTCCGTTAATTACGCAGAAGTCCGTTAATCGTTAATCCAATGCTTACTATTTACCGCACGGCACCTCGGCGCGGCGCAAAAAACAGGTTCAGACAAGTATGAAACGAAAAGTGTTGGGCGCAGTGTGACCATATTTGGCGGGTTCCTGCAATTTTGGCAGGATTGAGGCGTCATTTTAGCATGTGGCATGATCAGTTGACGTTATATGAAAACAAATATAATTTTGTTATCATAAGTAATATTTCCGATAATCTCGAGTTCTTTTTGGCTGAAAATTTGAGCATAGACATACTCGAATTTGACTGACGTTTACAATTTAGTTGAATATTTCACACATCCCTAGTAAACCAAGTAGATTATAGTAATCCACAGCTAGTGGGGAACTCCCCGATAAATTCAATCATACTCTTTTGATCGTTTATCTGTATTGTAACTTTCTTTTAATAAAATCGGTGGTAATTCATTTCAACTAACCAAGTTAAAAGTTAAATAAAATGAACAAATCAATGTGTAAGAATGAAGAAATTAGAGATGCGCCGAGTAACACTTTTGCCGAGTAACGAGTACCGAGTATTACTCGGTTCCATTTTTTTTCAACCGAGTACTCGGCCGAGTAACTCGGTTCAATCAAATTCCCATTTTGCGCGAGTGAACAAGTACAAACAGGTTACTATTACTACTCATTCATTAGCATAATTTTGATTTTATTGATTGAGATTATCAAAGCTTTCCTAAATTAGTAAAAAATACTTTTTGATTAACTGTTGGCTTAATTATATCTACCTAAATGGGATACTGCCTTTTCGCCGAAAAGTGATTGGCCGATTATCACTGGCCAACCAACGGTTCGTCTATGTTTCACTTTGACAACTAACGATTGTCAACTTTTTGTATGGCAACGTTTCATTTGGCAGAATTATTGTTAAACAGATTTTAACAATATGTTCAAGGGACTTAGGTATCATTTGTCAAATCTTTCACTACGCCAAACAACTTTTAGCCAAATAACATTTCGTCTGTGTATCAGTTTCCTTTTGTACATTTATATTATATTAGAAAATAAATTATTTTTACATGTTATATTATAACCTCAGAAATCTCCAACATTACAAAATTACACATTTGCAAAATTTCAAAGTTCGGAATGAAGTTAAGGTGAAATAGAAAGGAATCGGTTAGGTTAGAACTGTGACCAACAAGGCACAAGCCAAGCGAGCGAAGCGAGCATTCCGCGGCAGCGGCCGGCAAAGTGCCAGAACCAAATCGTTTTTGTTTCAGTACACAGAGCACAAACATGAGAAAAATAATTATGAAAAAAAAATTCCAATAATACCATCAATCTGTATAATATTTGTTCCAAATGAAAATGGCATCCCTGTAAATATATTTCGGCGAAAAGGCAGAGAACCCTACCTAAATATATTGCTTTTCTTAAACCGAGTATACTCGGCATTCAAACCGAGTACCGAGGCCGAGTACGAGTATCAAAAAACCCGCCGAGTATGCCGAGTATCAACCGAGTACTCGGCCCATCTCTAGAAGAAATGGAGGTATACAATGAAAATTCCAGTGTTTAACATCTTACTAATATTATAAATGGCAATGGATGTTGTAATGTTTGTTGTTTCATCACGTCAGAACGTCTGGGAACGGGAAAGGATTGGGTTGAAATTTGGAAAACAGCCTTCAAACGCTGCAGTTGAACGTCTGCTATCCACGGGTAAAGACATTTTAACACCAAAGCGAGCCTCGCTTTCAGACGAGAACTTCGACATGTTAATGTTCATGAGGGGAAATAGATACCTATGCGCATTATGCCCGACGATTAAATTAAACAATAAATTAAATTAAATAAAAATTGGCAGTCAGCAGAATTTGATGTAGTTTCCAAGGTAAGCTTGGAAACTACACGGGTGTAACCGGAGGGCGTGGCCTGGTCATCATGGCGTGGCCATCTAGAAAAGAAACATCATTTCCTATTGGCTGATGCATTTCTAGATGGCCATGCCATGATGGCCAGGCCACGCCATTTCAGCATTTCCTATTGGCTGACGCATTTCTAGATGGCCAATAGCCATGGTCCCGAGTTTACCCGAAGATTTCTTATCATACCCGAGCGTGACGCTAGAATTCAATTCACAGCCCACGAAAAATCTGTCTCGGTGCGCCTAAAGAAGTTTTCACTTCAATAATAAAATTAAACTCTACAAGTATTTGTTTTTTTCCTAACCTGTTAATTCCAGAACCTAAACCAACAGGTTTTATAAGTTCACTAACGCAACTATGTATATAAAAATCCAATACGCATATTAACGGATTAACGATTAACGTTAACTTCCGTTAATTCTTACGAAATGTAACGCTTTAACGTTTAACGAAGTTAACTTTTTTTGTAACGGATTAACGATTAACGAAGTTAACTATTTGATTAACGGTGCCCAGCTATGGGCACATCGTAGACCGCAACGTCGCGTCGGTTAACATCAGGTGAGATGGCGGTAAAGTTTAAACCTGTAAAAGTTAAAAAAAAAAACAAAAAGACAACTCTACTTTTGTGATAAGAAAGTCTTAGCTTTGGAAAGCGTTATCTGAGTGAGTTTTTCCCGATGTTTAGTTTCTTCTAGGTATCTAGGTAAACACGCTCCATCGTAAGCCGCACGGTCGCTTAACATCAGACAAGATGGCGATGAAACTAATAGCTAAATAAAGTGGCCAAGTGCGAGTTGGACTCGCCCATGAAGGGTTCCGTTGCAGCAAGTAACATAATATACATAGTACACATAGTTCTTGTAGTTCGTTGTAACTTTGATCGAAGTTTCAATAATAGTGTATTTATGACGTACTAAAAAAAAACTACTCATCAGATCGAGTTCAAACTAATTTTCGTTGGTAGTTTACATGGTAATGTACATCATATATTTTTTTTAGATTTTTCTTTCTCTTACTTTAGAAGTTAGAGGGGGGGGGGACACATTTTACCACTTTGGAAGTGTCTCTCGCGCAAATTATTCAGTGTAGACGAAAATGATTTTAGAAACCTCAACATAATTTTTGAAGACCTATCGATAAACACCCCACACGTGTAGGTTTGATGAAAAAAAAATTTTTGAGTTTCAGTTCTCAGTATGGGGGGCAACACTAATTTATCTTTTTTAAAATTTTTTTTGTTCAAATCTTAATGCGGCTTACAGAATACATCTACGTACCAAGTTTCAACAGTATAGTTCTCATAGTTTCGGAGAAAAGTGGCTGTGACATACGGACGGACAGACAGACAGACAGACAGACAGACAGACAGACAGACAGACAGACATGACGAATCTATAAGGGTTCCGTTTTTACGTTTTACGGAACCCTAAAAAGATAGGCCTGCTTATGTTTTTAAAACGTTACTTTGGTAACGCTACAAGAACATGTTACCTTGTGGAATCTTTCGGACCTCAGAACTCTATCGGTGTCCCAACTTGCCTACTACTTAGAGTTTTAGAAGAAAAAAACAAAACAATTTAATCGTCCATACGATGATTAAATTGTTGTTGTGTTTCTTTGTTGCAAAAACGTCATGAAAACTTAAAGTCACGTTCCAAAGGTTTCAGCGTGATGAAATTATTAATTGGTCTTTAAATCTGAGATTTAATCGTAACTGACGAGATAATGTAATACCTATAAGGTGTTAATCATCAATAAATGTTACAATTAATTACTACCCAAACTTACTGATAAATTCTAAAAATAGACTAGTTAGGAGAACAACCTCAGAACTCTATGTTCTGAGGTCCGTAAGATTCCACAAGATAACATGTTCTTGTAGCGATAATATTCCTATAGAGGCGAGTAGACCCCCCACTACTGATATAAACACTCAAGTCAGCCTTAGGTACACTCCAAAGTATACGCAGTCGCACTTGACTGATTGTCAAGCGTCAGTTTGATCATTTATCATATCGACACTCGTTATTTTTAGAGACAGTTTATCATAAGCAGCTCACAAAATTTTCCTACTGCTAGGACTCGTTCGTGGCCTTCTCTCACGAAAAAGAGGAAAAGGAGGGAAAAGAGTCAAGGCCATAAGCCACCACACTGGCCCAGTGCGGGTTGGTGAATAATGCATGACTTCAAATTCTAAGTACATGTCGGTTTTATCACCATGTTTTCATTCACAGTTTTTAGTTACCGGTGTTACGCACGCAACTTTCGGTGTTACGAACGGAAATGTACATACAACGAGCACAATAAACACTGTAATTGCGTGCGTCATAACAGCTAATTATTATTTTATGTACCCGAAATTTAATAATGTACATTTAATTCTAGTTTAAGGAATTATTATTATTAATTAATTATTTATTTTTGGTTTTGAATTTGATGTAAATTTGATTTTGTTAGCTTCCTGCTGTATAGTAGGTACTCGTATTTATTGCAATACATGAATCTTGGGAGGCGGCCACCGGACCCCGAAATACAGTTTTTAACTAGTTCGGGGACGGTGGATCCACATCATGTATATTATAAATTGGCAATAAAAAGAATTTGATTTGATTTGATTTGAACTTTGAATAGACAGTAATGCGTGTGGGATTCGTGGCAGTGGCGAGTGGCAGTTGACGCTTTCCCGAATAGACCAGCCGTAACTTCCTACACTCCACAATTTACCAAAACATTCGCAAAAGAACTTCCTTTACGGTATCGCATAGAATTCACAAAAGTACATAAGTGCAGCAGCAATTTTTTTGTGTTCTTATTTCTCCATGTCGATAATTATCGAAGTATCATCTTACTTACTCTAGGAATTGATATCTGTGTGTTAGGGGCGTAGCTGTGGCTGTTTCATAGTCAAAGTCTTGGGCAATCAGCCATACCAGCTCCTGACTCCAAGTGGTCCCTGTGAACCGAACGCTTTATCAGTTTCCTATCAGAACAACACGAAGATTTCTTTATTATAGAATCGGTTATCGGCCACGTAGAAGAGTAGGCATTAAAGATAAGATTATGTCAGAACGTAATCACTGTTTGAGTAGTTTTATTTCATAAATATTGTTTTCATATCTCCTGCTCGACAAAGTCCAATTATATGTCATGAAACGAAAAACAAAGCAAGTGATTGTGACCATTCAAAATGCAGAGGTAAGTAATATTGAGAAGATTCCCTAGGGATTAAAATGGTTTGAATTTGGAACGTTAAAATTCGTATGAATATTCTTACCCATAGTACCATTGTAAAAAAACTTTATTAAAAACTCGAACTTTATTTTCCAAATATCGAACTGGCAACCCGCACATACAGAAAAAATATATAAAAATGCGCCATTGAGTCGAATTTTATTAGTTTATCACTTTAAATTCTTAAATAACACCAAAATGTCTTTAAGCGATAGTGAATTGACTCCGGAGTTCATCAAATTGGACGCTTTAGAGATTATTTATTAATAATCTACTTCCGGAAAAATCGAAAGATAAATACCTAAAAGCTTATGACGATTTTGATCAATGGAAAACCACAAGAAAATTGAATTGTCTCGCACAAGATATGAAAATTAGAGTATTCACCTCTGGAGTAAAGCACTGCCTTGTGTCATGGGCGACTTGGATCCCTCGCTTCACTCAGGACTCTACAACTCCCTCGCTTCGCTCGGGAGCTGACTCGAGTCCCTCGCTGCGCTCAGGATCCAATATGACGCCGATGACACAAGACAGTGCTTTACTCCCTTAGTGAATAATCTACTATTATTAGCGGTGCCACGCAGTTTTACCGCCATACTGGCACTCCTCTTCCCTTGCAGCCCCACTGCGTTCGCCATCGAATGGTAGCGACCTGGAGGCCTGGAGACCTGGAGACCCGGTCCAAGGCCGCGGTGGGCAGGAACTGCGCACCGTAATACCGGCAGTCTTTTCCACCGTGACTTCCACCTCACAGCGGCGTAGCCTACCCCGCAACATCGTCGCTATAACTAGCTGCATCGTCGTTGGCTTGGAAGCAACGCTTAGACGAGAAGCCCCACCGTAGGTTCCTCTTGGCTACACCGTGGGTGACTAGGCTAGGGATACCAATAATAGATGCGATGCAATTTATAACTCCGAATTTGATAGCTCACTTTAGAAACTACGCGGGTGAAACCGGAGGACGCTGCTAGTCTGGAATAAATGATCGAAGCATTGTTACGTCTAAATAACTCTGGCCAAGGTCCCAAGTACACCCGAAGATTTCTTTCATTTACGAGCGTGACGCTTGAGCTCAATTCGCAGGCCGCGAAAATCTGTGTGTGGTGTGCCAAAAGAAGATTCCGCATAAAAAAAAACAACTTACAAACAAAACTAAGTTCCGGTCTTGGTTCTGAGCGGAACCCTAAAAATGAGGCAGTACGTCACAAATAGAACAACATAGCACCTGTTTCTAAAACAGTACTTTCAAACAAATCATGATAAGTTGATAATGTGTATTATTGCTGTTGAATGGTTAGGCATGGTGACACGATAAGATACTATATATCTCTTATTGACACATCTCTTCGAGGAAAAGTACTCGTTTATTAGTAGGTATTTACTTTCTCCGTCAATTCCGCAAAGTTCGTAATTTTTAAGAAAAAATTCAATTTCGAACTATACGGGGCAGAGGATAAAATAAGGGTTAAAATGGGGTATGAAAGTTTATATGGAAGTTCGATAAAACCATGAAATTTTGCAACTAGACATTTGAGATCCATAGTACTTATTGTATTTTAAATGTGAATGTGACTCTGTCTGTCTTTTTGTTACGATTTTACGCCTATTTTTAGCCTCTGGATCGACTTCGATGAAATTGTATGAAAATGTTTTAACGTTAGTTTGTATGGGTGTACCAATACTACCTCAGTTACCGTAATGTTTATTTCGCCGGGAAGAAATCGCGGGTAAAATCTAGTTAGATTTTTCCACGTGATGAAACAAAATAAGTATTACGACCTTCAAAACGAATTAACAAAAAATGGCTATGTAGTTAATTTATACGCTGTAGAAGTAGGAGCGAGAGGTATACCAGCAAAATCTCTCTATAACCTGCTTAAAAACCTTGGCTTGTCCAGAAGTGTAGTAAGTTCTATACTAGAACGAGTATCTAAAGCTGCACTAGTAGGATCATATCGGATTTGGCTGGGCAGGGAGAGAAATACGAGTAGTGAAGGTGAGTGTTGACGTACGTCACTAAGGGGCCCCTTTTAATCCTACGCCCGAGTCACAAGTCTAGGGGTCTACTCGAGATTTCTCTCTCTGTCACACGATGGACCCGGCATCCGCACGGTGAATCCATGGAAGAAGTTCGTCTCTGAAACCAAACGCATAAGTACGTGGTAACTCGAGATATTGAAATATCTCGACATTTACCTGATCTTTGGTAGCTGGCCACGAAAATGTCTCCGGATTTCAATTCCATGTTGTAGATATCAGCAGCATATTTCTCGTACTCTTGTAGAAATGTGTACCCCTTGGGACCGAAGCGAACGCTTTTCGATTGATTTTTACCTAAAAATAATATATTTATTACCTACAAAATGAATTAAGGGTAACGTTTATTCTGCATCTTTTATAACCCGCACTGAGCCAGCGTGGTGGATTATGGCTCCGAGTATCAGCTGTGCTGCTGTGGGAACATTTTGTGGGTTGCTTATGCGTATGTATCTAGCTAAAAATAATATATATGTATTATCTACTGGAACAAAACGAATTATGGGCAATGTTTATGCTGCATCTTATATATCCACCAACCCGCACTGAGCCAGCGTGGTGGATTATGGCCTCGAGTAAGGGCGGATTCAGCTTTGGCTCCAGCAGGGGGGCTCACGGGGGCCACATAGTCGTGGTTATCTCAGAAAAGTACATGCGTGCGTTTTAATCAGTAGTTCACCTAGGTACTACCTTGGTCTTGACCTCCATGACCCACCATCTGGATCCGCATCTGGCTTGTAGGTGGTGAGTTCATATTATGCTATGTAGTGCTGTTGTGGACCACTGAATTGTGTACACCCAGACAATTTTATTGACCTGCTCATCTCGTCAAAAAAAAATTTAAATGAACTCATCCTTGTATAGGTATCACTTGACTCGAACAAGCTAAAACATATACTTTTTTGAACTTATCCTTATCCATACTCTTTCTCTCTCTCTATGATCGGTCCCTCATGTCCGAGGATCGTGGTCAGCATCAGGATTGCATCTGGAGCGGATGATCTGCTTCAATCGGTTTCTGTCCCGGGCATCTCTTACGACCCAGTAAAATTTGGAGGAAGACTTTACTTGATCGGTCTATCTGGTAGACGACCACACCACGATCGTTTGCCCTGAGTGTTTCCAACTATGATCAGTTTTCCAGATTTCCATCGCCTCTTTGTATATATTCGTTATCCATACAGAGTTTTATAAACATGTAGATTAAAGTATTAAAAAAAAATGTTCTTCTGATAAATGCTTTTACACCTATACTAGCGGCCCGTTCCGGCTTTGCTCGGATCATAACCTAGACACTGTCTGTAGCGCCATCTGCCGGGTTTATTTGTGAATCTAAACCATCCGCGAATCTACTTGTACACACACAAAAAAAAACATTCAAATCGGTCCCGCCGTTTAGGAGTTCACTGTCAAATTATTAAATTACTAAAATGGCTATTAAAAAATAGGGGTTGGTGATAAAAGGGTAAACATTTGGGGTTGTATTTATTTTTTAACGCCACATTATAAAAAAATAAAAACAAATATTTTTGTCCAAAAATTTAAAAAATATATTTAGAGGTGAACAACCCTTACCTGTCACTTAGGGGTATGAAAAATAGATAGTAGTCGATTCTCAGACCTACTGAATATGCATATTAAATTTGGTAAAAATGAGTAAAGCCATTTCGGAGGAGTAAGGTAACTAACATTGTGACACGAGAATTTTAGATAGAAGACTAGCGACCCGCCCTGGCTTCGCACGGGTGCAATACTGATACTAAATAAACTAAAATAAAATAAACTAACTACCAAATCATTACCCGAGCGTGACGCTAGAATTAAATTCACAGCCCACGAAAATCTGTCTAGGCGCGCCAAAAGAAGTTTTCACTTCAAAAACTTATATACTCTTTGTATTTCACTCTTTCATTAAAACTATAACTATAAAGGTAATAAATACTCTTTAATTGAAACTCTCGAAAAAAAAATGTTTGATTGGTAACGTCAAATGTTTGACTGGAAATTATGTAGAACAGTTTGTATGAGAAAATGAAATTTTTATTTTTACTATCTTCTTTGCAAGTTTTCAATATTTTCTCACCGTTTAATCCTTCCGTTAGCTACAACAAACATTTCAAAACCAAAATCAACCAAATCGGTCCAGCCGTTGTCGAGTTTTAGGAGACCCACGAACAGCAATTCATTTATACATATATTTTTTTTTTTTTTAAATAAAGAGTGACGAGACGAGCAGGTCATGTGCCTGATGGTAAGCAACATGCCTGCCACATAACAACACAGTGACACGCAGCTATTGGAACATGTAGATTCCAAATCATTACCTAGCACTGCACTGCGCTCGTCACCCAGAGATCTAAGTTGTTATATCTCTAAGCCCTGTAATTTCTCTGGAAACATTGCCCTTCAGACCGGAACACAGTAATGTTTGCACATTACTGTTTGGCGGTAGAATATTTGGCAAAGGTGTGGTCCTTCCCCAGGCGGACTCTGCCAAGAGTCCTACCACTACAGATCTATATATTTATATAGGTTAGTTTCTATAAATATTCACTTACCTTCATATAATTCAGACAGGATTTTCTCTTCTTCTGGAGAAAGCTCTTTAATCTGAAAAGCTTTATTCTGGTCCATTTTTTTTTAAATTAATTGCTAAAATTATGTTTAAATCAAAAAACACTCAGCTCTTAGAAATCGATCAACAAACGTATCTCAACGATAAACGTATTTATATCACCTCTTCTGTCCATGCACTGGTTTGGAAATCTGTTTGATTATAGATTGGTGTGTGATGTTATCAAATATTTACCTACAAAAATTCGATTTCTAGTAATCTGTTTATTAATGTCTTTGTTATCAAACTACATACGTGTTTTGCGTAATGTGAAGTAAGACTGTATTGCCGTCGGACCCCCTACGAAGGCACTTCAGGTTTACTGACTTCTCAACTAGCCTAAATCCACTGAAGGACTGATGAAAGGCTCTCACAAAGCGAGTCTAGCTAGGACTCTAATCCACAATGCTCGCTAAGTGCAACTTGGCTCATGTCACATTCCCTAGCAAGATGTCTTTCTTGGAACATGTTTTAGGGCTAAAAATTGCTTTTATTTGTTTTGTCAATTTATAAAAGATTTTCCTAATTAAATAAATATTGGTGGACAATTTAATTGACGCGTAGATACCGTTTTAGGGGAAGTTATTTCCCTTGTAACCCTTCCCTTTTGCAACACACCTGACCACGACTGACACCTACCGTTGTTTTGCTGCCGACTAACTTATTATGCAATTCTCTAAGTACGAGTACGTCAGCATGTAACTATTAAAACAAAAGTATATTCAACCAATTTTTTGCGCAACACAAAAAACTCTTTGTTTGTCAAAGCCATCGTTCTGGCCGTGTTCTGGCCCCATACAGAACGGATCTTCTACCGCCTAACTAAATTGATTTAGCTGTTGTTGTCTCTATAGGTACCTAATCAAAAGCGAAAAAAAATAGAGACAAATATAAAATGTAAGACGGCATTAGTTAAGAGGTAATTCCTCTGGTTGTCCAATTTAAAAGTAGGTACAGTCCGCGAGGTATAAGCTGAGCTTTGCATTAGTGTGAGTGATCACCAAAAGTACAGTCAGACGCAGGACGCTGTGACCATGTTCTCTTAATAAGGTGTCAATTTTATCTATATATATAAAAGCGAAAGGTCACTCATCAAGGAATCTCAGAAACTACAAATGCTAGGAATCTGAAATTTTGCATGGAGATTCCTTTTAGCACGTAGGCGCTCGCTAAGACGGGGTTTTGCGAAATTCAACCCCTAAGAGGGTGAAACAAGGGATGAACGGTTGTATGAAAATTCGTGATTTTCAAAGTTATCCAATTTTTGACACGAAGCAACTAAATGTTTGTTCTATCAATTTTGTAATTTCTAAGTGTACGGGGGTGAAATTGGGGTTGAAATGGGAGATGATGTCAATATTCCCAACCGTTAAAGATGAAACCATGAAACTCTGTAATATATCTTTAACACTTGACACGAAGCAACCAATTGTTTGTTCTAGCAATTTTGTATTTTTGAACTGTAAGGGGGTGAAATTGGGGTTGAAATGGGGGACGAATGTCTCTACGCTTTCACACCTAAACAACTGAACCGATTTGTATGAAATTGTTTTATTATAAGATGTTTTTAGTAACCGTAAATGAGTCTGGGTATAAAAATAGGTACCTACTGGCTGAGTTACCTTAGTATTTATTTCGCGCGGAGGAAGTCGCGGGTAACAGCTAGTATTCAATAAATCGTTGTTTATTATGCAGTATCAATTGTATATTGGTATAAACGATAGGCCTGCCCTGAATACGGTATTCGGAAATTTTAAGTAAATAAGTTATACGTAGGTGACGGATCTCATGCTTTTCCATTAAAATTTTTCTGTTATTCTCTGTCCTTGACCATTTGAATCCTAAAAGAGATACTTCTTTTCGCAATGACCATATTGATCCTGGATAGTTAATGTCAGCTTGTTGTTTAAGAGCTTGTTGTCTGACTGTACTTTTGGTAATAGATGCGTATGCATGTGATCACTCACACTAATGCAAAGCTCAGCTTATACCTCGCGGACTGTAATTTTGTTTGATAGGTGATGTGGACGAGAAAGATATCAGAACTAAATAAAAGAAGTGTGTGCGCACGCAATGAAATTAATACTTATTGACTTTATTTCTCGCGCTTAAAAGAAGTTTAACTTCAACCATGAAACAAATAATATCTTCAGCGCAAGTAGTGTTAACCTTAAGTCAGTTACAATGTTAACTAAAATGTTGATTAGCTGATTTCAGGGTGTCGGTTATTCGTGACACCGCGCGCATCATAAAAATTTACTCTCATTTTCCTCTAAAGGGCCAAAAAAATACTTAAAAAATCCAGAGTCTAATGATGACCAGAAAAATAGGTTCATGATTTATTATCTTATCCTTAATATATAATATATAACCAATGGTAGGGGAGCCCACGATGCTAAATGGGGATTTAATCGAGCGTCGCTTCGTAGAGACCTATTGGGATGCAAAGCTTAGATGATAAGAAGAAAAAAATGTTAAATGATATATACCTACCTTTACATCGGTGGGGGAAGCGACTATAGATTTTTAAATATGTAAAAAAAATCTGTTGCATGGACTTCCTCGAGCGCGTCAGATATTGATAACATCAATGCCTTACGTATTTTTAATAATGTACGTATGTTAATCTGATCGTTTGCATGATGCGGGTGGTTGTATATAAGGGTTGAAAATGAAAAAAAAATTTAATCAAGTGCGTCAGATTTTCTAAGGGAGTGTTGAGTGCACCAAAAAAAAGCTTTCATTCACTAATCTGACGATTTCGATGGGACGCAAACTCGCGGCCATTTTCATAATGTGCAAAAAAAATTCGCCATTTTGAAATACTCAAGCGCGTCAGATTAAGATATATAAATGGTTCATCTTTATGTTCTAAACGTATTGTCTCATAATCTGACGATTATCTAGAGGGATTCGCCTGATCTGACAAAAAAAAATAGGAAAACGGTTCACCTTAAAGGCCATCCCTGCAATTTCCCGCTAATTCCATTCCTGGGCGCTTAAAATTGTACCTATGACATTTTTGAGCTCAAAATATAATTTATGTGATATTTTGAGCTCGCTGAGTTCAAAGAAATAATATTTCTGTGCATTTGAGCTCTGCCAGCTCGAAAGTCTGATAGAAGTTTCATAGAACACTATTTTTGGAATTTTCAAACCGCAATAACTTTTGAATGGATCAAGCAATTTTCACGCAGTTGGCGGCATTCGACGCAGTTTTATCATCCTCATAAGTAATTTTGCAATTTTAATTGATCGAACCACAAGTTTCGGAGTTATCCCGAAAAAACACTTTTTCGGGTTTCTTTCGTTCACGATATCTCTCGAACGAATCAACCGATTTTGACCAGCTTGGTGGCGGTCGCCGTGGTTTTTCAAGCTCAAAGGCGGATTAGTTTTTGAAGTTGATCGATAAAGCCGGTTAAAAGTTATTCCAAAAAAACCACTTTCAAAAAAAATCTTATTTTTTTTGAGATTTTTCAAAATTTCTCAGAATCTATCGGTCCGAATCGATTTAAATAAACAGGGAATCTAAGTTTGGCAAAGCCCTTTCGAATGACACTAGCCTCGATGAAATCGGTTCAATAAGTATTATATATCAGCTATCTGGCCGCCATCATACAAGCTTTGCTTAGTTTGGGGTCAGTTGGTGTTGTGTGAATTGTCCACCAATATTTATTTTATTTATTTATTTTAACCGTTCAAAAGTTATAAGCGATTCACATACTTACACACACATACACATACACACATACATACAGACATAGTGACAACCTCGCGGGGGTCAGGAGTCAGGGAAGCTTCCTATGACCTTAAAACGTCAAGATCTGATGAAAACTCGATTTTCGCAAAACGGGGTAAAACCAATAACTTCCCGAATTGTTTAAAATTTTTAATTTTTCTTAGCGGGAAGTCAAAAAAATTTTTTTTTTAATCATTGAACTTAAATAATTGAAAAGCTCAGGAAATAGCATGCAAATAAATAAATGTATGTTTTTTAGTGGAATACGTGTATTTATAAAAAAAATACTTAAAAAAAGGTAAAAACAATTTAATGTTTTATAATTAATTGATTAATTAATCATCACCTTCATCCGTAGAATCTTCCTCTTCTGGCTCAATTTCATCCTCAGATTGCGTATCTGTAACATTTTTTGTAACGTTTCTGTAACGTTTTTGTTATTTCGGCTTGCGGAAATCGTCAGATTATGTATTTTTCATTATTCATGAATTGTTTCCTTCAAAATAAAAAAAATTAAGCTACGCTCGAGAATGTCGAGATGGCGTTTTTTTTACAACTTTGTTGCCCTCCCCTTTTTTTACGTCACTCTCAAATTGTCAGATTAGTGGAATATACACTTTTTAGGATGTAATTAACTCACCCTACCTTAATCTGACGCGCTCGAGAATTTCTGATGGTCAATTTTTTTTACTAATCTGATCCTGTATCCTTCACGGGCGGCCTTATATATGGGCCTCATGTTTTGTGGAGGTACTTAACCGGGTACAAGGTATCCCCTGTATATTAATCTGCCGCGCTTTAGTAAATCCCGAAATCCCCGCTTGGGTTCCCCTACTACAACGTTGTACTTTTAATTTATCTTTAAGTTTTATCAGATTCGCTTTCATAATCCAAATTTTCACGTTTTTGTTTTGCTCTATGCAAGACCGTATTGCATCAACTATTATCAAAATCGAGGATTGTTGCCAACAGATAACGTTCGTCAGGTGTATTGAATTAAACAATATTTTCGTCAACAACAGTTTGCTATCTATAATTACACAATTTTTATGATTACATCAACACGACTGTGTAATTGACTTGCCTTTATTGGGACCTAGCATCAGCCTGCAAGTTTGTAATATGTACATAATCTATGTACTAGGTTCCAAATTTCAGACTAATCAGAACCGTTCCGTCGTTACGACGTGACTGGGAAACAGACATCCTTACATCTAAACTTTCACATTTATAGTGTTAGTAGGATAAGATAGGTAGGTACAAATATTATGAGTGGAATTAATGTAGTATGATCGGTTGAAATGTATCAATCAAGCCTCATGAACAAGCGCTGTGGACGGCCGGAGACCAAAGTTGATAATGAAGAATTGATCCGCGGGTCCATCGCAAACTACGTCCGCGTTAGCTACAAGCTGTTTTAATTCACTTGAAGTAAATTAGGAAAGTGAAAACAATTTGAAAGAAGACAAAATTTGACATACACCTCATGAATTGAGTGCAGCAAACCGACAAACGCGTGTCGACTGCTGTGTTACTTTACTCAACCGGCAGAATAATAAAGGGATTTTAAATCGAATCACATGACCTGTGATGAAAAGTGGATCCTGTACAATAATCCAATAATCGGAAACGCTCATCGCAAAGGCTGAACCCTGGCGAACCAGCCAAATCCTGCCTTTAACGGTTTTCATGATGTGATGTCAAAAATATACCTACACATTTTTTTGCATTCACATTTGCAAACGCTGGCTGACCCTACGAGATAGATCAAAATTATTAACTGCAGTTATCTATCTATATATATAAAAGCGAAAGGTCATCAAGGAATCTCAGAAACTACAAATGCTAGGAATTTGAAATTTTGCATGGAGGTCCCTTTTAGCACGTAGGCGCTCGCTAAGACGGGGTTTTGCGAAATTCAACCCCTAAGAGGGTGAAACGAGGGATGAACGGTTGTATGAAAATTCGTCATTCTCAAGGTTATAAAATGTTGAATCTAGACACTTGACACAAAGCAACTACATGTTTGTTCTATCAATGTTGTAATTTCGAACTGTACGGGGGTGAAATTAGGGTTGAAATGGGGGACGGATGTCAATATGGATGTTCCCAACCGCTGAAGATAAAACCATGAAACTCTATATATAGACACTTGACACGAAGCAAACGAATGTTTGTCCTATCAATTTTGTAATTTCAAACTGTATGGGGATAATATTGGGGTTGAAATGGGGTATCAATGTCAATATGGAAGTTCCCAATCGTTGAAGATAAAACCATGAAACTCTGTATATAGACACTTGACACGAAGCGAACGAATATTGGTTCTAGCAATTTTGTAATTTCGAAATGTACGGGGCTGAAATTGGGGTTGAATTGGGGATAAAAATGTCAACATGGAAGATCCCAACGGTTGAAGATAAAACCATGAAACTCTGAATATAGACACTTGACACGAAGCAAACGAATGTTTGTTCTAGCAATTTTGAAATTTCAAACTGTACGGGGGTTAAATTGGTGTTGAAATGGGGGATGAATGTCAATATGAAAGTTCCCAACCGTTGAAGATAAAACTATGAAACTCTGTATATAGACACTTGACACGAAGCAAACGAATGTTTGTTCTAGCAATTTTGTAATTTCGAACTGTATAGGGATGAAATTGGGATTGAAAGGGGGGATGAAAGTATACATGGAAGTTTCCAATCGTTGAAGATAAAATCATGAAATTCTGTATTGAGGCAATTGACACAAAGAAAATAAATGTTGGTTCTAGCAATTTTGTAATTTCGAACCGTTCGGGGATGAAATTGAGGTTGAAATAGGGGATTAATGTCAATATGGCAGTTCCCAATCGTTGAAATCGAAGCCAATAAATGTGTGTTCTAGCAACTTTGTAATTACGAACTGTATGAGGATGAAATTGGAGTTGAAATGGGAGAATGGCTCTTACGCTTTCACACCTAAACAACTGAACCGATTTTGATGAAATTGTTTTATTATAAGCTGTTTTTAGTAAAGCATTACTAAAAATAATTTAGTCATGTGTCTGGGTATAAAAATAGGTACTGCCTAAGTTACCTTAGTATTTATTTCGCGCGGACGAAGTCGCGGGTAACAGCTAGTTAATTATAAAATTATTAGTATACCCCTTAAAAAGGTCTACAAAAATCCACGATGGTATATATCTATTTCTTAGGGATAGCCCAAAAGGTTACAATACGTGAAAAAATTCAAATTTCGATTTCGACAAAAAAAGTACAACTTTTTAACTATTAGAAACAATATTTTTTAGTTTTTTTAATAATTAATTTTTAGTAAATTTTTAAAAGCTTATAAGTCAGCAATAGATCATCACACAAAATAAAATTGTGTGTACACACCCACGTCTACTTGAAGTATAGCTGACCAGAGTATGAACAAATTCACTACCTCACATTTTTTTGGTAGTCCGCTGGGCGTTATGCTTTAACTTCTCAACCAATTTTGATGAAATCGTATAAAAATGTTTTATTATAAGCTGTTTTTAGTAAACGTACATTTGTATGGGTGTACAAATACTGACTGAGTTATCTTAATATTAACTTCGCGCTGACGAAGTCGCTGGTAAAAGCTAGTCCAAATTTCTATAACAATAAGATTGTTGAACAATAAGAGATGTTGTGATGAGTATAAACTTTCTCTCCTGTTGAAACATGAGGGCAAATTTTGACTAATTGTAACTACACATTTTCCATCAGGCGTTAATAACACTGCATAAAACAGACCAAGTGCGGGTTGGACTCGCGCACGAAGGTTTCCGTATTATTTGTAATACCTTTGTATATACAAACGGCCAAAAAATATGTTTCCTATACGGCCCTACTGAAATATTTGGTTAGTTTTATTATAAAGGGGTTTGGGTACTTTTGTATGGACAAGTGGCGTCGTTTTTTTATTTTAGCGGCCACAGATCCGTTATCACTTTCTTGTAACAATAAAATACCCTGATGCTATTTGTGCAATCAGATTTGCTGTAAGTAATATCGGAGCTGAGTTATGGCCTTTCAAAGTTTTTTTTGGGTATTTTTAAATATATTTTATTTATATATGGGCGCCATTTTCGTAAGCGGCCAAAGATCTGTTGTCACTTTTTTGAAACACTAGCTTACCACAATTGTATTCGTTCCATCAGATTTGCTGTTAGTCATATCGGAGCTGAGTTATGGCTTTTTAAATTTTTTTTTGGGTTTTTCTTAAATGGACTAGTGGCGCCATTTCCTATAGCGGCCAAACATTCGTTGTCACTTTTATGAAACCTTATTTTTACTTAAAGGTACCTGTGCAATTAGATTTGCTGCAAACTATATCGGAGCTGAGTTATGGCCTTTCAAAGTTTTTTTTTTGGGTATTTTTAAATATATTTTATTTATATATGGGTGCCATTTCCGTTAGCGGCCAAAGATCTGTTGTCACTTTTTTGAAACACTAGGTTACCACAATTGTATTCGTTTAATCAGATTCTCTGTAAGTCATATCGGAGCCTAGTTATGGCCTTTTCAAGTTTTTCTTTGCGTTTTTCTTAAATGGGCTAGTGGTGCCATTTCCTATAGCGGCCAAACATCCGTTATCACTTTTATGAAACATTATTTTTACTTGAAGGTACCTGTGCAATCAGATTTGCTGCAAACTATATCGGAGCTGATTTAATGCCCCTCAATTATTTTTTTTGTTTTCTTTGTATGGACTAGTGGCGCCATTTTCTATAGCGGCCAAACATCCGTTAGCACTTTTATGAAACATTATTTTTACTTAAAGGTACCTGTGCAAACATTATTTTTAGTAAAAATAATGTTTCATAAAAGTGCTAACGGATGTTTGGCCGCTATAGGAAATGGCGCCACTAGTACATACAAAGAAAACAAAAAAAAACTTTGAGGGGCCATAACTCAGCTCCGATATAGTAAGTATAGTATAGTAAGTATAGTAGTTGCAGCAAATCTGATTGCACAGGTACCTTAAAATAAAAATATTGTTTCATAAAAGTGCTAACGGATGTTTGGCCGCTATAGGAAATGGCGCCACTAGCCCATTTAAGAAAAACCCAAAAAAATCTTTAAAAGGCCATAACTCAGCTCCGATATGATTTACAGCAAATCTGATTGAACGAATACAATTGTGGTAAGCTAGTGTTTCAAAAAAGTGACAACAGATCTTTGGCCGCTAACGGAAATGGCACCCATATATAAATAAAATATATTTAAAAATACCCAAAAAAAACTTTGAAAGGCCATAACTCAGCTCCGATATTACTTACAGCAAATCTGATTGCCTAGATAGCATCAGGGTATTTTATTGTTACAAGAAAGTGATAACAGATCTGTGGCCGCCAAAATAAAAAAACGACGCTACTTATCCATACAAAAATCCAAAAAATAAATAACTTTGACAGGCCATAGCTCAGCTCCGATATGACTTAGAGCAAATCTGATTGCACAGATAGCATCAGGGTAGTTTATTGTTACAAGAAAGTGATAACGGATCTCTGGCCGCTAAAAAAAAAACGACGCCAACTTTACCCAAACAACTTTAAAATTGCATTTATTTTAAAAGTGAATTATACATTATTATTATAAAAGCTACCTATAAATTCTGTGAATATTTCAAGCGTCCACCTATTGCCGTTATCAATATCGAGGAAAAATGAGCAGAAGAAAATTATGACATAAAAAGTACATACGCTAGAAAAAGTACCTAAATAAAGAAGTCAAGATTGTATGCTGCGGCCCCACCTATGAGGCGAACATTCGTAACGTGTTGGCGCAACAAAAACATCGTATTCTGACTAAGACGAGGTTGGTGTCTACATTAGCAGGCGAAGATTCATGTCAAATTGGTGCGATGTATTGTGCTTTGATTATTTACTTGTCTAGATAGACCGCTCCGCGTAAAAACATCAGAAATATAAGTTAAGTTAAGATAAGTTCGTCCTGTCGGTTTAATTGTCGCAACAATGACGTTGCGCGGTTTTGTGACATTTGAATATTTGCGCTATAAAAGTCTGCATAAATTACCAAGGACGATTGAAAACAACTAAAAATATTAGCTGATATCGGTAAGTAACCTTTACATTACCATTTAGTTATAGAAGTTCACGATAGATTTTTAATACATTTAACTTTGTCTCAAGACGGCGTCGTTTGCCGCCAAATTTACAGGGTTGCCTGTTCTTGAATTTAATTTTCCGTTAGTGTACTGTTAATTTTTAACGAGAACGAGAGAGCTACTCCGCGAGATCCTGAATGCGCGCGAGCGTCGGGAGCAGGTCGCCGTCATCTTCTGCAACTTGTCCAAAGTGCGACTGATTTGCATGATCTTATCCCACATTGTCCTTTTTTTATCGGAATGCTCGTAGCTCAATAAAGCGACATCGTTTCATGGTTGATGTTCCAAAGACACGAACGAAGAGATTTGACTCTGCTGTTGTGACAAGAACGTCTACACTCTGGAATACGTTGCCTGAGTGGTACAATGGGTGTTGCGCAGGGTTCATCAGTCTCTAACGTCTTGTTGAAGTGAACACTTCTTTAGGCGCCCCTAGACAGATATTTCGTGGGCTGTGAATTGGATTCTAGTGTCACGCTCGGATATGATAAGAAATCTTCGGGTAAACTCGGGACCATGGCTATTGGCCATGAATTAAATTAAAACGAATTATGGGTCTCTCTAAATCGAAATATATTTGTACCCACTTTAACAGGAAATACTCGGGGAGGAATTACTTTTGTCGCAATTACAGCGTAACGCTTCATCTAGACAAGTAAATAATCAAAGGTGTTGTACCGGATAGGGTTGTTCAGTTTGTTGTGCGTCCGAGACGTAGGCGGTAATAGAAAAATGGAGGAAATAGTGGCTTTGCATAATATGTCAGTAAACTATTATTTACTACAATTGTACGACTACCTTTTACGAAATAATATGAAAAAAATAAGAAAGAGGAGATGGTGGATGACTTCGTATTCTAGAAAGTGATCTCTACTTATCGCAGGGAGATACCCCTCACGGCTATCTCTCTGCGGTATATACCTATGTATAATAATTGTTTACGATTGGCTGGAACATTTTCTTTTTATATTTTTTCATTGTATTTTATTTTGTATTTATAGTTGTTGATTTAGTTACGGAGCGTTTAATTTTGTAAATATTTTAAATAATTATAATATTTTTACTATCATTGTGCGCCTCTCTCATTACCTATATTCACCAGTTAGTCACAGTCCACCCCTCGCCAACAATAATAATTTCGCTTTATTTTTCTCATTTACAGCACATGAATGGAAATAATGTTTTCTGATTTAAACTGAATTTGTTTTTTTTTTGTTGTCTTTATTTGTTAAAAAAAATCTTATAATGGAATTTAGAGAATAAATAATTCTCTACAATAGTCATGATTTAATTTTATAGCATTGATATCTTGACATATATCTAATTTAAGTGTATTGAACACTAAATTGAACGAATTATATGTCTCTATAAATCGAAATATATTTTTACACACTTTAACAGGAAATACTTGGTGAGCTTGTATCACTTAGCACGCATACCATTGACATAAGAACAGTAATAGCAGGGACAGTGACAGACAATTGTTAAACTTGTGTTTGAAACCTGGCCTCGTACTTTTGTCGCAATTACAGCGTAACGCGTCATCTAGACAAGTCAATAATCAAAGGCATTGTGCCGGATAGGGTTGTTCAGATTGTTGTACATCGAGACGTAGGCAGTAATTTAAAAATGAAGGAAATAGTGGCTTTGCATCACATGCCAGTAAATTATCATTTATTAAAATTGTACGAGTATCATTTACGAAATAATATGAAAAAGAGAAGAATGAGGAGATGACTACTATTCATAGAAACCGAACGATGTAAGTATTCTGGAAAGTAATCTCTCTTCTTACCGCAGGCGCAAGAAGGTAGCCGTGAGTGTATAATAATTGTTGGCGATTGGCTGGAACATTTTCTTTTTCTATTTTTAATTGTATTTTATATTCTATATTTCCTGTGACTTTAGTTTTTGCTTTAGTTACCTTGGTTAAGGAGCGTTTTGGTTTAATTTTGTAAATGTTTTAAATAATTTTCATATTTTTACTATCATTGTGCGCCTTTCTCATTTCCAATATTCACCAGCTAGTTACACTCAACCGCTCCCCAATAATTATAATTTCACTTTATTTTTCTCATGTACAGCACAGGAATGGAAAGTATGTTATCTGTCTTAACCGCAGAGAGTGGCATGGAATTTCCTGGATTTTTACATATGTCAACATCTGACGTCCGCCATATTGAATTTAAGTCACGTGACTATTTTTTCGTATTTCTGACTCTTTCATTTGATACCCATATCATGTGGGTGGGTTTCAAATAGCCAGTCCACCATCTTGGGGAGGGCGCCATATTGGATTTGTAATGACGTTTCCTTTACTAGTCATGTATTGTCATCAGAATTCAGAGTGTGTGTAAAATTTAATCCTAATCAAAGACCGAGAAGTGGGTCAAATTAAGATTCCAAGATTTTCTTACATACATACTCGTACCTAACAAAAGCGTGTTAAAAAGATACGAAAACTAGTTAAGCTATCCAATACTTAAGTCTTTAACATTCCTTTTGTGACGTTTGAAATTGATTGAATGAATTGTATAATTTATGGGGAACCTTACCTGAAATAAATGAATTTTGATTTTGAATTGACGTAGGTCAAGCGAATATTGCCGCGACAAATCCCTATGATTCGCGCCAGTATACCAAGAGCTCTCCGATGCTTCATCGTCTTGTTCCGCATAACACGATGTACCCGGCCACACTAATCGCGCCAACACGAATATTCGCCGTAGGACGCATATGAGTCCGCACCATTTTAAGAAAACAAATTGATACTAGTAGACGAACAAGACCAACACTACAATACGTCTAAGTACGTAAGTACTCTAACATTTATTAGGTGATAATTATGAAGTAAAATGAAAAAAAATACAGAATGCTGCGAATCTATTTCTTTTTCTGAACCAAAATGACCCAAATATTGCTTTCGATTTTCATGACATGTTTAAACTTGTATTTCCCTAAATACAAAATAAAAATTACTCCACAGAAACCACCTACGTGACTTACAAAAGGAATAAAAAAATGTTGTAAAAAAAAAGATTACTAGGTAGGTACTCTGGACCTATAGAAAACATAAAACACCACACAATAAATCTAATTTCAAATTTTTATCACTTAGACTAACTAAGGTATTAAACTCACACAAAAATCCCAAAATGACAACCACATAAGACAAGCCACAAATAAAAGTAAGGCTGAATATTGTGGAAAATTATAAACGGTCCCAGGAATAATGTGCTGAATGAGCGTGTATATACCTAAAAAATTATGGTAAATTGGTTAAGATTCCTACTCAAGTGGCAACCTTGTTTTTGTTGATCACAACAATTTTGTTGATAACAATTGATCACATACCAAGTAGGGTATGCAAAAACCGGATGGTTTCGGGAAACCGAGTTTTTCGGTTTGTATTTGTTTTAAACCAAGCCAAGCCAGTTTTTTCGGCTTTTCAAAAAAACTGAAATAATAGAAAATATGTATTTATTTACTAAGGAACCAATATTAAAAAGTTGAAGAACTTGTTTGTTTGAACGCGATAATTTCTGGACCGAAATTTCAAAAATTATTTCACCGATGGACACCTTACGTGACTCCTGTGTGCTTAAGACAATATTTTATAGCCACCACGAGGGAAGCCGGGGCGGACCGCTAGTTAAGTAATAAAACTAGCATATTATAATATTTTTACTAACGACGTAAAACCAAAAGTAAAACCAACACTTGATAATTTTTTATTTTACAACGTGTTGTTAGGCTCAATTTATAAAACGAACATTTATTAAATTACATAAAAAAATTATTGCAATTTTTGAATTTCTAAGTTATAAAATTGGACCGGTTAGTTTACTTTAGACCCAGATCCGACTCGGAGCACCCCGACTCCACCTAGTCTTGTCGCTACTACCCCTAGAGTGTACATAACATAAAATATGCGGGAGCCAGAAGCTCAAGGGAGGTCCTGAGTGGAGCGAGCGATGGAGCAGCGACACTCAGGGATGACCGCAGAGCTTCTGGCGGACCCGGAGTCAAATCTCAGTGATAGACCCTAATCGGACCGGTTGTCAAAATTCAATGACAGAACCAAATCAGAATCGATAGTCTACAAACATAGACAATGTATAGGGTACTTTCAAAATATTTGTTCCAAATTTCATTTTGGTAACATTTAAATTTATAAAATGAATGATTTATGAAATAAAAAATGTAGGTACAAAAAACAAAATGTCAATCGACATATTGTCTAAGTGAAAATGTTTCACTGTATAGTTGTATATGCCATATACCGCGGGTATATATGCGGGTACCGGACTGGATCAAAAATACACCATCCTAATTAGTCCGTCAGCTAGACCACGGAAAAATATTGGACACGTATTTTTTGTTTTTTCATAATATTAAAAATCGTCAAAGATATAGACCATCAAACTTCGAGAGTGGGGGGTCGCGACGTTACTCGTGAATAAAAATCGTACTCACAAGTGACGTCACACGAAACTTCGAAGCGCTGTATCTTCGTCATTTTTTTGTTTGTGAAACAAAAGAAAAAATACGTATACAATATTTTTTGGCAATCTAACTAACGTGCTACTTAGTTTTTTTGAGGATTGTACCCTATTGATTTTATATAATTATAGTTTGTAAAATGAAACATTTGTTGATAAGATACTTTTGGAATAAATATTATGCAGAACGTTGTTTTTACAATGAAATATTTTTATGCTCGTATTGTGAAGTTTTTGCAATAATACGATTAGTTGGTTAAAAATTGTGTTTTGTCAAAAAATTTTTGTGAAACATTAGCGAACCATAGTACATTATCCACCAACCCGCACTGGGCCAGCGTGGTGGATTATGGCTTAAACTCTCTCCTTGCGAGAGAAGGCTCCGAGTCCCAGCAGTGGGAACATTTAGTGGGCTGTTGATGTTGATGATGACAATTGGACAATTTTAAATTTTAATTTGGTGTTATTTATAACTGAAAAAGATTGATTCCCAAAAATACTGATCATCTTGGTAAGACTTTCTACCTGCCAGGTGATCTAAATTGAGGGATTCATTTTGCCCCGCTACTCACCAGCCAGGTCTACACCTTCGTGTCGGAGTATAATAGAAGAAGTGTACACAAGTTTTCAGTTTGCCTTAAATACCTACCCAAAATTTGCTACCAGTTCTCGGAATATAAGTTTCAAGTCAAGTGTGTCAAGTGTTTCTTTGGATTTCCTCCTGATTCGCAGGTTACTAAAAAAAAATTTTACAATGCATATTATTCTGTGAAAGGATACTTCGCTGATATATATTTTTATTAAGATACTGGCCATACTAATATATAATTGTTATTTTATAGTTTTATTAATAATTATATTATTTTATTCTTTTTTTTAATAATTTTATTAAATATAAATATTAATAATTATATTATTTTATTATTTAATTCTATATAATTTTTATTTTAGACATTAGCTTATTAGTTATCTTCCACACGTTTTCAATTCTAAATTGTAAACCTGGTGTTATTAAAAGTTTTACGACAATATCCTGCTTTGACATTCGGATAAAAATACGAACATGGTTGGTCGTGAATAGATAGCCGATACTGTAATGGCGTATCCACAGGACGTATCTGATTGACGGACATCGCGTCGTTTCCTTCAAAATAAAATATGCAAAACACTTTACAAGTAGACCTTGAAATATGATTAGGAACGCTCTTGATAGAATAGAATATGTTTTATTGTTTAAGCTGTGTACAGATGTTACAATTTTAAATAGTTTCAACAATTTTATCCATTACGAATATACCTACTGTTCAATAATTGTCCTGAACTATCGTCTCGGGGCCCATCAGCGAGATGAAAAACATTAAATTAAGTGGCTAAAACCGATTTTAAGTGTCCCCCGTAAATTTACAAATGAATTAACTCACCTATTGTCCTTGGCGCTGTCCAAAACCCAGTTTGGCCGTCAAGGATAAAGGGAACAGGGTCGGAAAAGGAATTTGGAATACCAAACCAGGCGGCGCGGCGTCCGTCGTCTCGAATTCCCGTTCGAGATCCCGAATTTTAGCGTAGTCACAAACACACTATTCAAAGTGACAATATTAAAAGGTACGTCCTTCCAGCAGACTTTAAAAAAACCAGTAATTGAAAAAATGTTATCCAGAACAAAAAAAACAAGTGAGAGTCGTTCCCGCGACCAGAGACAACGTACAATTGACAGCCGGCGACCACAGACACGCTAATCGCCGGCCCGATATAATGTTGCCCGATTATACGGAACAAAACCCCCGACCAATTGAACTCCAGGTCAATTTTAGTAACCAGTATTTAGTAGTATCCGGACCCCAAATAAAACCGAAATTCCCAACTTTGACCCGAAAGTGGAAATCCAACCAAAAAAAACTTTACCAAAAATAGTAATAAAATAAAATTAAATTTTAACCTTGAAAAATACGTATATCTAATAAAGAGGCAAGCGGGCCAGAGAGGACACCGCGCGCTTAAGTCTGGAACCAGAAACCAGAATCTCCGCCACGCGGGGTGTGCCATCAGTACCGGATATCAATTTTAAAATACGTCCCCTACGCCAAAGTAGGGGGGCCAAATTTGCCTCCTTTAATAATACTAAGTCCCCTTCCCGCGGGGCCTCCGTCCTATCTGTCCATTTTACCCGTTGTTGCAGAAGGTGCAAGTACTCGGCCGACCAGCGCCTCCAGAAGTCTTGACTTATTTGCTGCAATAACTGAAAACGGGACAGGCGTCCGGGGCGCTCATCCTTCCAAGGATACTCCGGCAACGCGGTTAAAGGCTGACCGATCAAGAAGTGACCCGGCGTCAAGACTTCTAGATCGTTAGGGTCAGGCGAGATTGGACAGAGAGGACGGGAATTAAGCACTGCCTCCACGCGGCAAAGTACTGTAACTAACTCTTCCCAAGTTAACACGGTCTCCCCGATGACACGGCGGAGATGGGTTTTAGCAGACTTCACCGCAGCCTCAAAAATTCCTCCCCAGTGAGGACAGGCCGGCACACTAAATTGCCAGCTGATTCCCCGCTGGGCGAGAGCCAGACTTAAACTATTATTACCAGAATTTAAAAAATTATTAACTTCGCGTAAATAATTCGCCGCTCCTCGATAGTTTGTGCCATTGTCCGAACGTATTAAAGAGGGTACTCCTCTTCGCGCTACAAAGCGATCCAGCGCCGCGACAAAGGCCTCCGTAGACAGCGCAGAGACCAGCTCCAGGTGGACTGCTTTGGTGGCCAAACACACAAAGACGCACAGGTAGACTTTAACGACCTTGGCGTTACGCAACGTCGATGACTTGACCGAGAAGGGCCCAGCGAAGTCCGTTCCGACCCCGTCGAACGGCCTCGAGGGAGAAATCCTATCCGGAGGAAGATCTCCCATCATGGGCTGCATGGTAGACGCCTTGAGCCTATAACAAGGGACACATCTAAACAGCACCTTTCGGACCGCCCTGCGAGCCGACAAGATCCAGAATTCACGCTGCAACACAGCGAGAAGCGCGCCACATCCCGCGTGCGCGTTACTGATATGCCGATCGGAGATCAGCAGGTCCACCAGAGGACCTCCTTTAGGTAGCAACAAGGGGTGTTTGCTGCCGTACGGCAGGTTGGCTTTCCGCAGCCGACCTCCTACGCGCAGAAGACCATCCTGATCTGTGAAAGGATTCAATTTAGCGACCGCACCCTTCAAGCGAGCGCGACCGCAGCGCAGCGCCTCAAGTTCCGTCGGAAACCTCTCACCCTGCACCAGCCGAATGAGGTGCAGCAAGGAACTCCGACGCTCCTCCACAGTGGCGATCTGGTCACACATCTTCTGACGAGGGTAACGACAGTTGTGGATGAAGCGCTTAATCCAGCTAGTTACCCCCAACAGTTTATCCAACTTGCTGTAACGACCCGTCAACCAATCAGGGTCTGGGGGCACTTCCGCCACAATCGCATGCACGCGGACTCCGGGCAGCTCCGCTCGCTCCGAGTCCGCGCCGAGAGCTGGCCAGGAAGCTTCTGGCTCCCGCAGCCAGTCCGGACCCCACCATAAGGGGTGATCAACTAGCTCCGGCGCGGAACAGCCGCGCGAAGCACAGTCAGCGGGGTTCAACTCACCCGGGACATGTCTCCAAACCATGTCCAGTCCAATGTTTTGGATTTGGGAAACCCGATTTCCCACAAAAGTCTCCAAGGTGTGAGGGGCTGCTCTTAACCAGGCAAGTACGACCTGACTGTCTGACCACGCATAGACATTCCGGATGTCTATCGAGGTGGACAGTTCCTGATATACGTGCTTAAGCAAGCAGCCGAGCAAGTAATGTGGCTCCGCTCAATTCCAATTTCGGAATAGTGAGTCGTGTCCTGATAGGAGCTACCTTGCTTTTCCCCAATAAGAGCGTGACATTAACCTGGCCTCCAGCATCAACTGTACGTAAGTACACAGATGCGGCATAGCCCAGCTCGGACGCATCACAGAACCCGTGCAGGCTGATCCGACTACAGCCTGGTGGCAGAATGCGCCGGGGCAACGCCACTCGATTGACCGTTTCGAGGTCAGATATCAAACGAAGCCAAATGTTAAGCGAGTCTCCGACCAGGGGGTCGTCCCATGAGACCTTCAGAGTCCAAAGTCGCTGTAACAGACACTTGGCTGCGAACAGAACCGGACTGATCCAACCGTTTGGATCAAACATCCTGGCGATGGTGGACAAAACCGTCCGTTTTGTCCACGCGCGTGTGGCTTCCAGTGCCACCCGAAAGGTGAAGATGTCAGCAACCGGTTGATACTGCATGCCCAGAACCGCAATCCCGTGCGGATCGTCACCTTCTTCGAAGAGCCCGGGATCCTGCTGGTGATCGTCCGGGATACCAGCCAGGACGTTGGGGTCGTTAGAGAGCCATTTTCGAAGCTCATAGCCTCCAGATGCGAGAAGCTCTGTGAGCTCATCCCGGAGCAACAGAGCGTCCTCCACCGTCTGCGCGCCAGTGCAAACGTCGTCCACGTATAGGTCGCGTTCCAGAACTGCGGCTGCACGTGGGTACCGCGCCCGTTCTTGCTCCGCCAACTCCAGCAGTGAGCGGATTGCAATGAAGGGGCTTGATCTCAACCCATAGGTGTTGGTGTTCAACTCATACACCATCATAGGGTCCTGAGGACTTTCCCGCCAGAGGATTAACTGGAACCTCCTGTCCTCGGGGTGTATGACCGTTTGTCGGAACATCATACGGATGTCCGCTCCCAACACCACCTGGTGCCTACGGAAATTCAGGATGATGTCTACAATATCCCGATGTAACTTCGGTCCTGCGTGGAGGCACTGATTCAGTGACACTCCTGTCGAAGTCGGAGCGGATCCATCGAACACCGTCCTGACGTCTGCCTGTCGACGCTTTCAAAACAGCGTGCTGAGGCAAAAAGTAGTGGTCCATGGTCGACCAGTCGTCGCGAGCCGGAGACATGTGGCCCAGTGCCTCATACTCCCTCATGAACTCGATGTACTTTTCCCGAAGTACAGGATCTCGAGCCATGCGTCGCTCCATGGACCTGAGCCTTTTCTCGGCCAATGATCGAGACTGGCCCAGACGCGGGGGGTTATCCCGGAAGGGCAGCCTAGTCTCCAATCGCCCAGAAACCATTCTCCGAGTGTGAGCCTGATAAAAATTCTCACACTCCACGTGCTCAGGATCCAGCCGAGACACGGTAGGCGGCTCTTCGATCTCCCAGAACTTCTGCATGATCTGAGCGAGGGCCGTTCCCGTAAAGGAAGCCTGATTCGACTGCTGCCACTCATCCACCATTCCCAAAATGGCGTACCCGTAGATGGTGGGCAGCGCCATCAGCGAAGACTGGTCCAACAGTCTAGGCTTCCCATTCATGATGTGACCTAGTACATCAGAACCCAACAACAGATCGACCGGACCCGCCATCCCGAAGCGGGGATCCGCCAACCTGAGACCCTTAATACAGGACAAAAGATCCGGATCTATGTCCGCCTGAGGAAGCCAACCGACAACCGAATCCATGACGGTGGCACTGACCGCAATCCTTTCCGAATAGGAATGTACGGACGAGAAGGAGAGGCGGGTCTGTCCAGCCAACCGCACCTCTGTGTTCCCGACTCCTCGCAACGGAGTCGGCGACGGAAACCGAGCCAGGCCCAGGCGATGAGCAACCCGGGTTGTCACAATGCATCCCTGGGACCCTGTGTCCAAGAGCGCTCGTATCCGGACGTAGTCGCCTCTGGGACCCCAAACCCTTAACCAGAGTGTGGGCAGCAGGACCACCGGTTGATCCTGTGCCAAGGGACCGGACGCTAGTCAATCCCTCCGAGGCCCGTCCGAACCCGTCGGACTACAAGGCCCAAACCAGTATGGCTGCCGAGTGCAAAGGGCCATCGGAGGGGGGGCATATCCAGCCGCCCTGCCATACCGAAAGTAGGGCGGGTGGTAGTCCAGCCTCGGATATTCGTGGAGGGGAGGCGTGAACGGCCTCCATTGCATTAGTCGCTGATCCGGTGGCGGAGAAGGGTAACGCTGGGGAGGTGACCCCAGTGGTGACTCCGGTATCACCCTTCCATCCCTCCAGTTCGCCCGCGTCCGCGCGGGCTGTGACCGAGGTGACCGAGCCACGTGAAGGACGCCCCTTGTTGGGCTGCCCGGTGCTGCCGTGAGTTGGGGTGGAGGGGGCGTGCTCCACGCTGTAGCCACTTCATTGTTATACAATGCGTGGCTCTGCGTGAGAGCGCCCCCGCCCGTGGAGGGCCCCCTCCCTGAGGGCTGTCGACCAGCACCATCGCTCCTGGTGCACAAGAGCTGGTGGTGTGGTCCCACACACCCAGGACACGGCCGTGCCGTGGGGCAGGCATTGAATAAATGACCCCCCAGGCACCCGTAGCACCGACGCAACTTCCGAACGATCCCTCGTCGGTCGGAAGTCGTCCTCGCAAGCAGGGCCGGACACTGCACCAGCGCGTGAGGCTGGCCACAGTTCGGGCACTCCTGCTCCGACGCACTCGTCACCGTCGCCGTCCGCTTCACCCCACCCTGAGTGCGGGGATTCACAGGTCGCGGTCCTGTTCCGGCAGGGCCACGAGCTGAAGCGGCGGGCTGCGCCTCCTGAGGCGCCGACTCGACCATCCTCGCCTCCCACTCCAGGACCCGAAGCAGCTCCTCGAACGTGGGGAAGACCTTCGGGTCGCCGTGAAGGCCCCTTTCCCGCTCGAACCGGGCGCGCAACTCCAGCGGCACCTTGCCCAGCAGAATGTGGACCAGCAGAAACGACCAGTGTTCTACTGGCAGTCCCAAGCTGCGCAAGGCGTTGTACGCCACCTTCACGGGCGTGAGGATTAGTGGCCGCAACTGAGACCTCTCAGTCACCTTCGACAGCCCCAGAATTTGTGACACGTGAGCGTCGGCGAGGAGCCGAGGATTTTGAAACCTCGTCTCCAGCAACTCCATCGCCGTGCCGAAGTTGTCGTCGTCCAGCTCCAGGTGCTGGATCAGGGAGAGTGCCTCACCCTCCAGTGACGTGCGGAGATAGGCCAGTTTCTCCGCCTTCGTCAGATCCGTGCGTGAATCCACGAGAGAGGCGAACATACTCCGGAAGCCGCTCCACTCTCGCAGGTTACCTGTAAACTTGGGCAAGTCCAGGGTGGGAAGGCGTCCCACTACACCCGAACCCGCATCCCTGATGACGGGTCCCGAGTTCGCCCTTCCCTGACGAGACCTCTCCAGCTGGCGAACCCCTTCGGAGACCTCGTCGTACAAATCCAGAATGCGCCGCATGTCCGCCTCGATCCTCTCCATCTGCTCCTCAGGTGGAGACGGCCTTGCGTCCCGCAGCGATCCTGTGCTCCTCTCAGCGACCTCCAGGCGCCTGTCGAGGTGTTCTGCCCTGTTTAACAGCGCATCCTCCCGGTCTCTCCGGCCGACCAATCCTTGTAAGGATTCAAACCACCGGAGCTGGTTGGCCAAATCCGAAGCCATTTTTAAATTCAAATTTTAAATTAACTTAAAGTTCGGACAATGTCACAACAATTATATCCGCAACCTATTAAGCTGGATACCACTTAATATCAATTTCCCGACAGTTTGGGGAGAAATTATAAACTGGGAACCCCCAAATATTTGGCCTACCTGATATATTTTCCCAGAAAAATAAAAACAAAAAAGGGGTATTTACGGTTAACCACGCTCCTGCTACCAGAAAATGTTCAATAATTGTCCTGAACTATCGTCTCGGGGCCCATCAGCGAGATGAAAAACATTAAATTAAGTGGCTAAAACCGATTTTAAGTGTCCCCCGTAAATTTACAAATGAATTAACTCACCTATTGTCCTTGGCGCTGTCCAAAACCCAGTTTGGCCGTCAAGGATAAAGGGAACAGGGTCGGAAAAGGAATTTGGAATACCAAACCAGGCGGCGCGGCGTCCGTCGTCTCGAATTCCCGTTCGAGATCCCGAATTTTAGCGTAGTCACAAACACACTATTCAAAGTGACAATATTAAAAGGTACGTCCTTCCAGCAGACTTTAAAAAAACCAGTAATTGAAAAAATGTTATCCAGAACAAAAAAAACAAGTGAGAGTCGTTCCCGCGACCAGAGACAACGTACAATTGACAGCCGGCGACCACAGACACGCTAATCGCCGGCCCGATATAATGTTGCCCGATTATACGGAACACCTACAATGACATTAAAAATCACAATAATTATACTATATATAATTATATTACTAATATATATAAAATTACACATTTTTAACATTAAATACACAAATTGAAATAGACAAAGAGGGAAAGGATAGTTATTTAGTTATTATTTATACATTTCTATTATTAAAGTATTCTTTGAGATCATATTATTATCCTTTATAGACTACAGGCCCGTGAACAAAATTTACAGGTCAAATGAACCACCAGGAGACCTATGTAGGATGATAGAAGGGTATAAAGTAATAAGATTCAGCACTATGCCGTCACTTGTAAGGGGGCGTCCATAAATTACGTGAGATGATTTAGGGGGGGAGGGGGTCGAGTCAAATCTCATATAATCTCACGTTAGGGAGAGGGAGGGTCTCGACAAATATCACGCAATTTTTGTTCTGATAAAAAAATATACTATTTTGGTCCATTCAATCCAAATTGTATGTGCATGCTCAAGATTCTTGAGCGTCATCGTAATACGATTAAGATTATTCACTAATTCGTTCGAAAGAAAATAATTTCATTCATACTTCGACGTTATACATATACTGAATGTCAAACCACCATATTTATGTTATACCAAAAAGCTCAATTTTGTCTGAATGTACGGTATAGTGTAGCCCGTCCTTTGTTTTCGCGCCACTGTCAGCCGAACTTGCGACTCGAGGAACGAGACAGTGTGGCCAGAGTCAGTAGATTTCTACTTTTTCAGTAGATTTTAGTGTCCGTCAGCTTATCGTCAGTAGAATTAAAAAAAAATGCAGTATATTTTAGTAGATTTTTCAATTTCGTTGTGAGCAACAGTTTTCCTTCGGTTTATCTCTCAATCTCGTTCTCGATTGTTAGAGGGGAAACGCGTTTACGTAAGAAACCCACATTCTGAAAAATCTCACGTGAGATTGGGGGATGGGGGAGGGGGTTGAACAAAATCTCACGACATCTCACCAACGGGGGAGGGATGGTCAGAAAATTTTAAAAAACACCTCACGAATTTATGGACGCCCCCTAATTTGTCCAACTGAATGCAATTGAAGAGGGGGGGTTGCAATCCTCGATAATTTCTCCTTGTCGCATTATTTTTGTACGGCGTTGCGGAATAATAGATTAAAAGAGGTATTGGAATAATATATAAAAATTAACTATAAAAATTATAAATTTTAACTTTTTAATTATTAGTTTGCCGGAAAAATTTACAGAGTACGAGTAATTTACAGAGCAAATTTGGTCATTTGATTAAGTACGGCATTGGTTCCATACAGTTTCAATACCTCTTCAAATCCATTATTTCGTAATGCCGTACAAAAATCATGCGACAAGGAGAAATGGTAGAGGGTTGCAACCCCCCCTCTTCAATCACACTCAGTTGGACAGCTTACAAGTGACGGCATAGTGCTGAATCTTAATACTTTACACCCTTCTAGCATCCTACATAGGTCTCCTGGTGGTTCATTTGACCCGTAAATTTTAATCACCGGCCTGTAGTCTATTAGAGATCAACCACTTTTTAGGGTTCCGTAAAACGTAAAAACGGAACCCTTATAGATTCGTCATGTCTGTCTGTCTGTCTGTCTGTCTGTCCGTCCGTATGTCACAGCCATTTTTTGCCGAAACTATGAGAACTACACTGTTGAAACTTGGTAAGTAGATGTATTCTGTGAACCGCATTAGGGTTTTTACAAAAAAAAGAAAAAAAAAGAAAAATTAGGGTTGCCCCCCATACTGCGAACTGAAACTCAAAAATTTTTTTTTCATCATACCTACACGTGTGGGATGTCTATCGATAGGTCTTCAAAAATGATGTTGAGGTTTCTAAAATCATTTTCGCCTACACTGAATAATTTGCGCGCGAGACACTTCCAAAGTGGTAAAATGTGTGTCCCCCCCCCTCTAACTTCTAAAGTAAGAGAATGAAAAATCTAAAAAAAATATATGATGTACATTACCATGTAAACTACCAACGAAAATTAGTTTGAACTCGATCTGATGAGTAGTTTTTTTTTAGTACGTCATAAATACACTATTATTGAAACTTCGACCAAAGTTACAACGAACTACAAGAACTATGTGTACTATGTATATTATGTTACTTGCTGCAACGGAACCCTTCATGGGCGAGTTCAACTCGCACTTGGCCACTTTATTAGACTGTATTTGAATATATTTCCAGTTAAAGTTTTCAGGCAAGCGGTTGTAGACCTTAGTACTTTACTGTATTAGACTTTAATGTAATTAGTTAATGTGTATATGTGTCATGCTGTGAACGTAAGTGTGCTATTATTAAGGCAGTATTTGGCATACCGTAAAAACAACATATTACCATCTTCTGTGAACAAATTTACGCAATAAACATTTGATTTGAGTAAAATTTGAGTAAAGTTTATTGAATGCAATTGAATTCAATTTTTTTCTTAAAAAATATAATATTCTGTTGTTTAGTAGGTGTTTGTTGCAGGGATGTTACGGAGCTTCGACTCCGACTCCGTTATGTCGGAAGTTCCGATTAGTTTTACACCTCCGGTTCCGACTCCGGTTCCGAAACTTTTGAATCGGAGGTTAATCGGATGTCGAAGCATAACTTAGCGGCGGCACCCTGCGCCTACAGTACCTAACGAACAGTTTCGCAGGAACATGTCGCGCAAGGAATCTCCCGCGCACGAGTGTAATGAAAAGTATACTAAATGAGCACAACATAGAAAAACGCAAAATTCCAGCACCTTATATTAAATTTCCGCCAATATTATCGTGTCCACCAGGCTCGGTAGCGAGCGAATACCTTTTTGGTGGCGTCGATTTAATCTACAAGGGGGCGCCTAGTGCCAGAAAACGAAAAAAGGACATTTTCGACGCCGCTCACTGATGTTAAGAAACTAAAAACCATAACAAAAAAAATATTGACGTGTGGGTACAATCAAGAAAAAGCACAATAACCGAATAGAATTTTAAAAATAGATCAGATTTTTTTACTGAAAAAAATTAAAATGGCACCTGAAAAAACTATTTTAATTCATGTACTCGAAATTATCAGCGAGGACCCCACATTATTGTTTGATAATAACATTTCTAATTTTACGTTCTATTAAAGTAACCGAACCAAAGAATAAATATTAGACCGAACACTTTTTAAATTTATGTTTAATTATTGAGTAATTAAATAAAACTTGGTCAAAAATTGACTCCTGATATTGATTTCCCCTCCAAACTGTGTCATGCTATTCTCGACTTTATGCACATAATATTAAGAAGGGCCTTGCGCGGGTGAAATCAGATGTTTTCCTGGCATTAGGCGCACCCTTAAGAAATATCTTGGACTGAGACAGCTTCAAAGCTTATGTTCATGAAGTACATATACACACTTTTGGTGTCAATGTATTTAATTTTATTTGTTTGAAAGCTTTTGTTCATTTAACATACTTTATATTTGGGATTCAATTAATTGAATTTTTTGTTTATTTTTTAATATTCCATTTTTTTTTCATTTTTTGTGATATTTCATGAAACAAAACAATGAAAAGTTTGAATGAATGTTTTATTTGTCCTAAAATAAAAACCACTATTTCTGACCCTACCTCCGACTCCGGTTCCGACTCCGACTCCGACTCCGATAAATCAAATTTAAAAACTCCGACTCCGACTTCGGTTCCGATAAGATCACCTCCGTTACATCCCTGGTTTGTTGTTAAATCTATACTTATAATAAAACTGTAGCGGGTCGAATTCTGTACATTGAAGATATTTTGAAAAAAAAATTTTGGGGGCACTCCATAGTCGATACTGATGGCGAAACTGCATTTTTTTCTTTCATGTCTGTCTGTCTGTCTGTCTGTCTTTCTGTATAGGGAACTCTCATCACGCCGAAACTACTGATCCAATTCAAATGAAACTTGACATGATTTAAGTTCATACTAAGTAGATGGTAGCTGTCTACTTTTAATCCTCAAATACTGCACGGTTTTCTTGCAGGAAGGGGTGAAAGTCAGAATGTGTATTTGGTTGTAACTCATGTTTGCGTTGTTCAATTTCGTTAATTCTTATTTTGTTAGAAAGAACATATTTTTTATATAGTTCCATCAAAATTATTGGTCAGGTGGATTGCAAATTACATAGAAATTAAATAATAACGGTAATAATAAGTTCGGTACGTACTAACTTCGAAGTAATCTGTGACAGTGTAAACAACAGGGATGTAACGGAGGTCATTTTGCCGGAACCGAAGGCGGAATCGGAGTTTTAAAATTTGATTTATTGGAGTCGGATTTGAAGTCGGAGGCATAGGCAGGATTATTAGAAGTGGTGGCAGGAATGACATTTTTATTGGGTTTTTTTTTGCCAAACACGTGGACACGATAAACATTCACGAGCAATTGATTTAGGAAGTTGCGATTTGGTATTTCCATTTACTATAAGGGATTATTTGCAATATTTATACACCTAACCTCCGATTGTAACCCCCTTTTTAAAAATTTCGGAGCCGAAATCAGAACCGAAGGTGTAGTAATCGGAAGTTCCGACAAAACGGAGTCAGTCTCATCCCTGGTACACACATCGCATTTAAATCCGCCATCCGTCAAGTAATAATATGACAATACCTTTCTAATGTCAAAGTCAAAGTTGTTTTTTTAATGCGAATAAAAACACGTTGGTAAGTAACCTAGGTACGTGACATCAATTCTAAATTAGATATTAAAAAACCGGCCAAGTGCGAGTGGGACTCGCGCACGAAGGGTTCCGTACCATTACCAAATAAATGGCGAAAACTTCTTTTATTATATGGGAGCCTCCTTAATCATTAATTATTTAAAGATAACATAAAACGAAATATTGTGTGAACAGTTAAAGCGTCTACGTGTCACCATTATTAGTATCGAGCGAGAAACGGTAAAAAAATCAAATTTGTTCTATGGGAGCCCTTAAAAATGTATTGTATGTTGTTTTTTTAGGGTTCCGTAAAACGTAAAAACGGAACCCTTATAGATTCGTCATGTCTGTCTGTCTGTCTGTCTGTCCGTCCGTATGTCACAGCCACTTTTTGCCGAAACTATGAGAACTACACTGCTGAAACTTGGTTAGTAGACGTATTCTGTGAACCGCATTAAGAATTGAACAAAAAATATTAAAAAAAAGAAAAAATAGGGTTGCCCCCCATACTGAGAACTAAAACGCAAATTTTTTTTTATCAAACCTACACGTGTGGGGTGTCTATCGATAAGTCTTTAAAAATGATGTTGAGGTTTTTAAAATAATTTTCGTCTACACTGAATAATTTGCGCGAGAGACACTTCCAAAGTGGTAAAATGCGTGCCCTCTAACTTCTTAAGTAAGAGAATGAAAAATCTAAAAAAAATATATGATGTACATTACCATGTAAACTACCAACGAAAATTGGTTTGAACTCGATCTGATGAGTAGTTTTTTTTAGTACGTCATAAATACATTATTTTTAAAATCTCGATCAAAGTTACAACGAACTAAAAAAACTATGTGTTCTATGTATATTATGTTACTTACTGCAACGGAACCCTTCATGGGCGAGTCCAACTCGCACTTGGCCACTTTTTAGGGTTCCGTAAAACGTAAAAACGGAACCCTTATAGATTCGTCATGTCTGTCTGTCTGTCTGTCTGTCTGTCCGTCTGTATGTCACAGCCACTTTTTGCCGAAACTATGAGAACTACACTGTTGAAACTTGGTAAATAGATGTATTCTGTGAACCGCATTAAGATTTTTACTGAAGTTTTTTAAAAAAACAAAAATTAGGGGTGGCCCCCATACTGAGAACTGAAACTCATAAATGTTTTTTTCATCAAACCTACACGTGTGGGGTGTCTATCAATAGGTCTTCAAAAATGATGTTGAGGTTTCTAATATAATTTTTGTCTACACTGAATAATTTGCGCGAGAGACGCTTCCAAAGTGGTAAAATGTGTGTCCCTCCCACTCTAACTTCTAAAGTAAGAGAATGAAAAAACTAAAAAAATATATGATGTACATGAAAACTACCAACGAAAATTAGTTTTAACTCGATCTGATGAGTTATTTTTTTTAGTACGTCATAAATACACTATTATTAAAACTTCGATCAAAGTTACAACGAACTACAAGATCTATGTGTACTATGTATATTATGTTACTTGCTGCAACGGAACCCTTCATGGGCGAGTCCAACTCGCACTTGGCTACTTTATTTAGTATTTGTTGGTGCAGCGGCAAAATGAATACATAATTTGTGAAAATTACAACTGTCTAGCTATCACTGTTCTTAAGATACATTCTGGTGACAGACGGACGGACGAACGGACGGACAGCGAAATCCCAGTAATAGGGTCCGGTTTTATTATATGGAAAAGAGGGAGGCGGTTTTTTAATATTAACAAAAACTGGATGACAAGATGTTTAAGCCCACTACCAGTTGGACGCGTGCCCAGCATGCTGGTGGCAGTACCACGCTGAATGGCAATGTTTATGCGTTGGGCCAAATACACGCCAGCATTTTGGTCACGCGTTGCGTCGGCCAAGCGCTCGGAAAGGGTTTTAACGATGAGGTAAGCTCCCGGCCCCCACAGGCACGATGTCTCAGCCCCAAAAGTTTTAAATATAAAACCACTACCGAGGGTTGCAAATTTTCGCCGTTTGAGACGCTCAGCTAAATAAGCCGCTGCACTGGCCCTACTATGAATCTCTGGAAGATGTGATGGTGCCAGAGTATCGACGCAAGCTGCGTCTCACACTAGGGGCCGACTCAACTTCCAACTTCCAAGGCACAAAAGTCATGCCGTCAGGTCTTTTGCCATCGTCACGCGCCACTCCGGTTTGAGTACCTATGGCTGGGACAATGGCGGTTGAAAAAGTCAAAGTTTTGTGTGTGAATTGTTCACCAGTATCTATTACAATACAATACAATACAAAAACTCTTTATTAAAAGCCAGAGAGTACAAGAAATTAATTACAAAACAAAAAATAAAAAATTAGCTATTCAATTGGCGGCCTTATCGCTTAAAGCGATCTCTTCCAGGCAACCGTGCACGGACAGGAGAAAACATTGCAGAAATGGCCCTTAATTTACACACAGAAATTAACTACCTAATGAAAAATATTATCACATTAAAGAAAAATATATTTTGTACAGAAATACGTGTAATAAGATAATAAAAAAAATAAAAAAAGAATATTACAAAAATAAATTAGAAAATAGTAAAGGGAATCTAAAAGGTACTTGGAAATTGATAAAAGAAGTGTGTAATCTAAATAAATCTAATAACCAGTCATCTGACCTACTGCATTTGAAAAATAGTCCAAGGGAATCACTCAACGAAGTGAATACCTATTTCACATCTATTGGTAAAACACTAGCCAATAAAACTTTGCAAAAACTAAATGTTACTGAACGTGATTTGGCTAAGTTAGCTATACAGAATAACCAGCCGGCAAAATCAATGGCTATGTTTCCTACTGACCCAAAGGAAATACAAGAAATGGCTATGACCCTGAAATCTAGCACTGCTTCGGGTTGGGATAAACTAACATCTGATATAATTAAAAAAAATATTACCTTTCTTGCAGAACCCATAGCATTCATCTGCAACTTGAGTTTCAATACTGGAAAGTTTCCGTCAGCCTTTAAAAAAGCTTTAGTGTGCCCTATTTTCAAAGCTGGAGATAAAAAAAGCCCAAGCAATTACAGACCAATATCGCTTCTCTCTACAATCTCAAAGATATTAGAAAAGCTAGTTAAAAAAAGACTCACAAGCTATTTAGAAAAAGAACAAATATTGAGTAAAAATCAATATGGATTCAGAAATGGACGTTCTACTGAAGATGCAGTGCTAGAATTAACTAACAAAATCACGAAATATCTTGATTGTGGAGAGAAGTGCATTGCTGTGTTTTTGGACCTCCAGAAAGCGTTTGATACGGTTTCGATACCAATACTATTGACTAAATTGCAGAACGTCGGCATAAGGGGTCTGGTACTAAACTGGTTTGAGGATTACTTGAGAAACCGGACACAAAGAATAAAAATTGAAGAACATTACAGTGATAATGATGAATGTACGTATGGAGTCCCTCAAGGTAGCACCTTAGGGCCTATACTTTTTCTTTTATATATAAATAGCCTTTGTGATAAAACATTGCCAGGACTAGATCTCATAATGTTCGCAGATGACACTGTTCTTGTTCTGCATGAAAAAACATGGTCTAAAGTTGTTAAACTAGCCGAAGACTGTCTTGCAGATGTAACACAATGGCTTGAAAATAATCTCCTTTCCTTAAACGCCAGCAAAACTAAATATGTATGCTTCAGTATTACAGCCTCCGGCGCACCAAAAAGTGTTATTAATTTAAAGTTACATACATTCCCTTGCAACCATAATCTTAGACAAGGACGGTGTTCCTGTGCAGAATTGTCCAGAGTACAAGAAATAAAATACCTTGGAATTTGTATAGATAGTAACCTTAACTGGAATGCCCACATAAAAAACTTAGTAACTAGAATTAGAAAATTAATATACATATTTAAAACGCTAAGGACAGTGGCAGATACAAAGTTGGTTTTGGAGACGTACAAATCGCTTTGCGAATGCATAATAAGGTACTGCATCTGTGCCTGGGGTAATGCCGCCAAAACTACTATTATTTCAGCCGAGCGAGCACAGCGTGCAGTACTTAAAGTACTGCATTTTCTGCCCTTCAGGCACCCTACTTCAGATTTATATGCAAGAGCAGGCGTTTTTAGCGTTAGAAAGCTGTTCATATGTGAAAGTCTCAAACGGTATCATAAAGATATTGTACCTAAACTTATTAAGGAAAACATCAAGAGACAGAGAAGGTGTCCTGTGGTGGGTATGAGACAGAAATTTGGTAAAGCGAGTTTTAATTATGTTGTGCCCTCTTTGTATAATAGGATAGATAGCAACTTTGCATTAAGGAAACTCAACAACAGACAGTTTAAAAAAGCTATTATATCATGGTTGAACACTTTTGAGTATGATGACGTTGAGAACATGATGTTTGATTTGGGTGTCCTGTGAGGGTATCGTGGTGGTTATTTGGTTGCTTTTGACATATATAAATTTTCATTTATAAATTTTTACATTGGTAACTCAACCTTTGTTATGAGTAACTTATTTGTGTGTGAATGTGTGTGTGTGTACTTTGGGTTTTGGTATATGTATAAACATGAAAATGTACATACGTTTGTTGGTATACTTGTTCTTTATGTAAGTTTTTTTTTTCTTTTTAATGTATACATTTTAATTCATTTTAATTTAATTTATTTTAAATTCGTTATACCTAATTTAATTGATTTGATGTCATTGTGAAATATAAATTGGGAGAAGCCATTGGGTATCGAGATACAGTACTTGTACTAGTTCGAACCTAATGGGTTCATAATGTATTATGTAATCAAGTTTATGACAAATAAATATTTCTTATTTCTTAAAAAAATGACAATTTAAAAACAGAGAGAGATAAGAAAAACTATTCTAAACAATAAAGACACATCAAATAAACTTAAAATTAAGAGAAAATATTATACATTAACATATTATCAGTACATATACACACGCGTATTTGCTTAAAATACTATGGAAAATTTACAAAATAGATAATTAATATATCTACATTATGATGAGTACATAACAATGTAGATATAACAAAAAATAATGATTAAAAAAAAAAATTATAACAAAAGAAAAATACTAAATAATCCTTATACCTATAAATAACATACCTTTGAATAAAAATAGCACAAACAGAGACAGCTATGAGTTAAGGTAATAGTCTCTTACCCTGAGCTTGAAGACTTCAAGCGACTGGGCACGTTTAATTTCCATAGGGAGATCGTTCCACAGCTTCACAGACCTCACAGTAAAAGAGGAAGAATATAAACTAGAGCTGTGTTGAGGAATGTCAAGTGTGAGTCTGTCTGAAGCTCTAAGGTCCCTAGTGAGGAGAGAGTGGCGAAACTGGAATCGCTCCTGAAGATAGCGAGGAGAAGGGGGATAGAAAAGAATATTGTAAAGAAGGGAAAGTACGTGAGCATCCCGGCGACGACGAATCGGCAGCCACTTGAGCTTAGTGCGGAATTCGGAAACATGGTCATACTTACGCAAGCCAAATATGAACCGTATACAAAGATTTTGCAGGCGCTCAAGTTTAGTAAGCTGCTCTTCTGTGAGATCAAGGAAGCAGACATCAGCATAATCTAAAATAGGAAATAAGATTGAGTGCACTAGCGCAATTTTAGTGGCAGTCGGCAGAAAATTACGCAACCTACGTAGTGAACCAGCGGCTGCAAAAATTTTACGGCTAGTTTCTGCAAGTTGGGGACCCCAAGACAGATTCTGGTCTGATCTATTTATCTGGACGAAGTAGTTATGGCTTCAAAAATTAGTCGAGTGAACTTTTTACTTGACTATTAGAAGTTAGTTGACGTGAAATGATAATAATTGAAGTCAGTTTTTGTTCCTTCGGATACTATTTCAATCCAAATACTGTACTAAATTTAGTGTTTAATAAGCTTCGGTGACCAAAGCAGACCGTTGTTTTTCTAAAATTGAGTAAAATGTTATCTTACTACGAAGTATTATATGTATATTATGTAAAGGTATGATTTGGCTGGAATTTGAAACACAGCAGGCCTACTACGAAGTCCGATAAACGATATATCGGCCGAACTTATGGACTTTTCCTACCTCGAAAGACAATCTGTCGGTTGATAGGATCGGCCGTTTCGTTCGATTCGGCCCTCATCCGACCTAACTCTATAACTTCCGATCGAGATGTATCGATCTGACTGTTTTTCGTGGCATGCTACAATCCGATTCAGCTGTCGGTCGGATCCGATCATTCGGAGTTTGTTTTCGTAGTAGACCTGCAGATAGTTTATAGTCTCATAATATACTACCTATCATCTCTGAAAAAGCGTGGGCACTAACGAAACAAATATATATGACAGAACGACATTACCAATTAGATTGACATTTGAAACACACATGGCTTAGAGTCTAAAATATCACATCGGCTAATAAGTCTATCACCTACATCTATACTAATATTATAAAGCTGAAGAGTTTGTTTGTTTGTTTGTTTGAACGCTAGGATCTCGGAAACTACTGGACCGATACGAAAGATTATTTTTTTGTTGGATACTCCATTTATCGAGGAAGGCTATAGGGTATATAACATTACGCTACTATCAATAGGTACGGAGTATGAGTGAAGAATGTAAAGAAAACGGGGAAAAATATTTCTCTTCGAGAGCTTTAGTTCCGTCAATTTAAATTCTCTTTGGTCGCTGAAGTCTGTGACGGCGCGTGTCTACATTTGAAGTTTGTGTCATTTGAAGTAATCAAATTTGTTCTACAACAATGCATTGTTGCTTATTTACGTATTTTTAGGGTTCCGTAAAACGTAATAAAGTGGCCAGCAATGGATATTTTAGTATGGATTTTCCTCAAATAGACGCGGGTGAAACCGCGGGGCACAGCTAGTCAGAAATATAAATACTTACGTCATGTGCCTACCTATTACGGTTACTCTGGTGACTGACGGACGGACAGCGGAGTCTTACTAACTGGATCCGGTTTTGTAGTCTGGATCCATTTGGGTACGGAACTCTAAAAAACAGCGGAAATTGTCGTTGATGTTCGAATACGTTACCAGCGTTTAACATCGCCTATCTTTCTTAAAAAAGCGACGAGCAATTATTGTATATATTATATTTAAATAGAATCTGAAACTCGGAAACGGCTCGAACGATTATCATGAAATTATCTAAGCAGGGGGTTTCGGGGACGATAAGTCGATCTAGCTAGCTTTCATTTTTAAGAAACGTATTTTATGCGCGTTTTCAGACAATTACATTAGAATGCGACGGTAAATTTCGCCGCCACCCATTTCAGTATAATAGCTCAGGTGGGAAGTCACGTGGTCACGAAACGGTAGATCCAGGTGCGAATCCAGACGACTGCTTGATTTTTTTTCAAGTTCATTCTTTTTTAGGGTTCCGTAAAACGTAAAAACGGAACCCTTATAGATTCGTCATGTCTGTCTGTCTGTCTGTCTGTCTGTCTGTCTGTCCGTCCGTATGTCACAGCCACTTTTTCCGAAACTATGAGACCTACACTGTTGAAACTTGGTAAGTAGATGTATTCTGTGAACCGCATCAAGATTTGTACAAAAAAATTTAAAAAAAGAAAAATTAGGGTTGCCCCCCATACTGAGAACTGAAACTCAAAAAATTTTTTTTCATCAAGCCTGCACGTGTGGGGTGTCTATCGATAGGTCTTCAAAAATGATGTTGAGGCTTCTAATATCATTTTCGTCTACACTGAATAATTTGCGCGAGAGACACTTCCAAAGTCGTAAAATGTGTGTCCCCCCCCCCCTCTAACTTCTAAAGTAAGAGAATGAAAAATCTTAAAAAAATATATGATATACATTACCATAAAAACTACCAACGAAAATTAGTTTGAACTCGATCTGATGAGTAGTTTTTTTTTAGTACGTCATAAATACACTATTATTGAAACTTCGATCAAAGTTACAACGAACTACAAGAACTATGTGTACTATATATATTATGTTACTTGCTGAAACGGAACCCTTCATGGGCGAGTCCAACTCGCACTTGGCCACTTTATTTATATTTTATACTATACATTTATATTAATATTTAGTATAATTTACTTTTATATGTTTTATATTATATATACGTTTTATGAGAAAATCTATTACTGGGAGCCCTTTATCCGTAGGTACCTAAGTATACTCAGTGTTTAGACCGAGCAAAGCTCGGTCATCCAGGTACTGTAGAGTAATAAGGCATTTTCAAACAAGAAAAAAGTTTACTCAAAAATGTGACAGTGCTATGCTAAACATGACTTGAACAAATTTTGTCGAAATCTAAGTTTCTTTCAATGCCAATTGATCTGAATGGGGTAGGTATATATTGACAAACTGCGTTTGTAAAACTGGTAAGTTTGTGTTGATGTTAACTTAGTTAATTTTCTCACAGCTACTTCGCGTCAAAATACAAAGCCGAAATACATAGTCCGATTGACAGATGACAAAGGTTGCTGGAAACTGCTGATTGCAGGTTGCGCAAGACCGTTCGTTGTGGAAATCTAGGAGCAGTGGCCGTCTTGCGGTTTGATGATGATGATTTGATGAGTGTGTGCGTTTGGAAAATATAGTTTTACTACGTTAGCTATTTACCCTCAGTTCTTCACCTTCAAGCGTTTGTAAATAGAGTTACTTCGACTAGAACCGAGAACGTCACACGTGTTACCTAGCTAGTAGTATACTCATTCGTTATAATCTTCCTAAATCTTACTCGGTAAATACTAAATAGCAAAGTTATAACGAGATGTTTACATTAAGGTTAAATACGACAATGTGGATTGCAGGTAAATAAATCTAAAGTAACGTTAGATTTATTTAATAGCACATCATATATACTTCATTAATATTAAAATTTACCCACTCTCACAGCTGAAAATATGGCCCATTGTAATACGTACTAGCCAGCTCCCGAGACATCCTCAGGGTAACATTTTGAAGAACTTTAGCTGTATCTATCCATATTGGTAAGCAGTACCATTAGGTAGCAGTTTAAGGTCGAAGGCTTACGTTTTTTTGCCAGCTGGACAGCATTGTTGGTTTGTTTGAAAGCGGATGTTTGGATCAGCGTCAATATGCATTCCGAGGTATTTAACCGATTTCCTTCTACTTGACGACCTGTCCTCTTGAACTGCAGTGATGGCGGCGCAGAGGTCCTCAGTAGACTACCCGTCAGCAATACGATGGTCTTCTCATATTTACGACCCCTTGCCACTTGCCACCTTCCTTGCCTTGCGGGAAGGGTGTTAAGAATATTTTGGCTCTCATTGCTGCAATGCGCGCTGTCATCAGCAAAAAGTGTAGAGGACTCTTTTGCAGAATCCACCTACGGAAGTGTCAGGAAGTACCTTTACCAGTTATTCTACCGCTAAGAAGTAACGTGAAAACAGCACTATGTTCCGGTTTGAAGGGCAATGTTTCCAGTAAAATTACAAGGCATAGAGGCAAAGCATCTTATATCTCTGGGTGACGAGTGCAGTGCAGTGCTAGGAAATGATTTGGACTCTTCAGGTTCCAATAATAGCTGCGTGTCACTGTGCTGCTATGGGCAAGGATATTTTTTACAATGATTCAAATGTCCTGCTCATCTCCTAACTCTAAGGTAAACGCTCCTATTACCGTTGTATCAGATATTTTCGTATTTTAATTCTATAACAATAACTTTAGAACAAAAACATTTTGGACAAGTTCTGAGTTGCGTTGTTTCCTATAGAATACCGAGTGCTGAAGGGCTTACCACACACCGAAAGTATTCAAATCATTCAATGAGTGTGACGATAGCGCAGAAATAGGTTGTGTCCATATAAACACGAAGATACTCAAGGAAATGCGCTTGTATTTTTTTATCTATGATATCTGTTGTATTTACGTAGTTAACGTAAAATATAATTTATAACATATTTGCTCGTAAAGGGTCTCTTATTGGACCAATTTCTGTATCGTAATGTATCTTATTACGCACTAGTGCTGTAATGTGTAAAGTAAAACGCACGGGTTCAAAATGCTCCGTCCACAGACTAGGTAGAGAGATATGCTCCGTCTAAAACGAACGGTACCTTTTTAAATCTTAGTAAAGAGTTTTTATGTCAGAAAAGTGTGGTCAACATTTTATGAATAAAATTAACTTTGAGAGGTAAACTATAATAAAGAATTATTAAATTCGTTAATTTAATTAATTTAGACCATAAATTACTTTAATTTTTCTGTAACAAAACACAAAAATATAAATTTACTTTATTATTAATGGCATACCGGGTGGTTCTGTGCCGTTGCAAAAAAAAAAAGGTGCCGATGCGCGCGCATTGCTAATCTGTGATCCATAGTGATTACTTACTCTGTGCTGTGACCTGTGATCAAGTAAATATTATTCCGCGCGTTTTTCGCTGTATTGTTTTTATTTGAAAATGTCGTCAGAGTTTTGTTTATTTCCTCGCATAAATATGTTATAAAACGTCGTATGACATTCGTGCGCTTTGATAATTACAGCCTCTGCTAATTATAGCTCTCGCCTTCGGCTCGAGCTAGCAATAAAGCCTCGGCTGTAATTATCAACTTACCGCACTTATATCATAATGTACTATTATATGATTTGGTGTTCTTTTAGAAGGAATTAGGCGGTTGAAAGAAGTGGTTACTCCCTATCCCGAGATACCGCGGTAATGCGGAAAATGTAGATCAAGTTCTTTTAATTGTTAAATTAAAATTTACTGACATAATACATTATTCCTCGTTTATTCCAAAAACTAAAAATCTATTTCCGAGGTTTATAAAATGCAGTAAAAAGTAATGTTTTTTTTACAAAAATTGTTGTACTCTGCATCGAGTTTTTGTACTGGGTGTCAAAAATGTCGTCCAAATTTTACTTGTATTAGTTTGACAAAAAACTGTAAGTACTTACGATATTTTGTCTGTAAACGTATATTTTTTCATTGGGACTGTTTTTTTTCTACTAATGAAGTTAAAATATTAAAAAAAATTGGGTCGGAATTAGGATTTAGAAAATCCAGTGCTCTTTATCTTTAAAATAAAGAGTGACGAGACGAGCAGGACATGTGCCTGATGGTAAGCAACATGCCTGCCACATAACAGCACAGTGACACACAGCTATTGGAACATGAAGACCCAAAATCATTACCTAGCACTGCACTGCGCTCGTCACCCAGAGATCTAAGTTGTTATATCTCTAAGCCCTGTAATTTCTCTGGAAACATTGCCCTTCAAACCGGAACACAGTAATGTTGGCACATTACTGCTTGGCGGTAGAATAATTGACAAAGGTGTGGTACTTCCCCAGGCGGACTTTGCTAAGAGTCCTACCACTACTAACTGCGTTACCTCGGTAATACGGTTTTATATGAAGACCCTAAATCCGAGTGCCAAGGCAATCAATGTTTGTATTTAGGGTTCCGTTATGAAATAGGTATCACACAATTTACAAAAAAAAGGTGTCTTTCTATTATGTAGTATAATAAAAATGAAGAATGAATGGCGAATGAATGAATGAATAGCGAGGGGCGTGAGCGTGCCCGCTGACCCAAGCCCCGCTTTATGTCGACTGAGTCAAAAATATAACATTCTAATTAGTCGGTCAAGTAGATTGTGGAAAAATATGGGGCACGTATTTTTGCTTTATTATATTTTTTAAAATTTACAAAGAAATAGATCATCAAATATCCGGAGTTGTGACGTCACTTCGTTGTGGCTTCGTAAAAATCTAAATTAAAATAGAAGTTCTCAAATCAATCAAATTATCTTTATTGCTGGAATATAGGTATTAGTTACAGATCTAAAATAATAAATTTAAATAAAGTATCACTATATCCGAACCCATAGGGCGTGCAACAATACACATAAATACAAATTGTCTCAATTATAAAATTCCAATTATGCTCAAGTTTACAATAATAACTTAATTAATTTGTAAAAATGTCAATATTCATAAAGTCAATTTAAACGTCAATTTTATCATTCCAATATTCAATGATAGTATAATATGCTTTGTCAATTAAAAAATTCTTTAGTTTCAATTTAAACATATTATTATTGTCAGCCTCTTTAATAGATTTAGGTATTTTGTTATAAATGTCAACACCGATTACAAATACCTACGCTTTTACAAAACGACGCTTTAGTGCGTTTAGGTACACATAAAATATGTTTATTCCGTTCACCTTTCAGTGTATTGTAATTGCCCAAATTATTTCTAACATACAAAGCTGCCTCAAAAATGTAAATCGATGGAAGAGTTAACAGTCTTAAAGTTTGAAAATACACTCTACAAGAATCCCTAGACTTCAATCCACATATTGACCTGATGCATTTCTTTTGGGCTCTAAATGCCGATTCTCTATCGGTTGAATTACCCCAAACAAGAACACCATATCTGAGTGTGGAACCGACAAAAACATGATATGCATTTAAAAGTGCTGCGTCATTTGTAACTCTTCGTAACATGTATAATGCATATGAAAATTGATTTAACTTTGATGATGATTTTCTAAGCGATGTTCGCAAACGCAAACGCTCAGCCCCGGCAGTGCTACCAAAATTGCGCTTGTACAATCTCTCCTTCTCCCCATCCTGGACTACGCAGACGTCTGCTTTCTTGACCTCAAAGATTGATCAGCTGGATAAAGTTGTGCGTCCAAAATTATTGTATAAGATTTATATTTGGTTAACGCAAGTATGATCGTGTCTCAATTTCGTAAACAGCTCAAGTGAATCCCCATTCGCTTTCGTGTGAATGCTTATATTTCGTCCCTTCTCTATAGCGTATTATTTAACCCCTCTTTTCCGCGGTATGTGAAAAAACTTTTTGCCTATTGGAGCAATGCACATGGTCTACCTCTCAGGTCAAAATGTAACTTGTGCCTTCTAAAATCGCCGGCCTCCGGTGCGCAGCGAAACTTTTTATGGGAAGTCATTTGCTTTTCAAGCTGTCCAGCTGTGGAATGCCTTGCCCAACCGAATTTTTAGAGTGTGATGGCAAAGTCCTATAAAAATGTATACTTTTTTTTTTACCTTTTTATAGGTTTACACTTGACCGCCATCTCACCTGATGTTAAGCGACGATATATTGTATACAAACATTTGACATGGAATATATTATACTCGTATAATGCTTGACAGTTTTCTGTACAATAATTATTATAATACAGTAAAGTAGTCATTTCAAACTTTCAAAATGTATACAATTTGTATGCTCTGTCTTTTGTTTTTATTTTTTTATTAATTGACGTGTAAATTGTACATTTATGAATAAAGTACTTTGACTTTGGCCCATTAACACGTTCACTGCGTGTCAGGCCGATTTCGGCCCACCGCGGGACTTCAGCTGGTGCGGACGAAGAAACCTATGTCCCTCTCGCCTGTGCGAAACGATTATTTCAGGTGTTTGTAAAAATTCAACAGAGACAAATATATATTTCATCTTGTGGTCAAAATTGTAGGTGTTCCCCATCAAAATATAACGGTAGGCTTTTATCGACCTACCACGCACTGACGGTGAAAAACATCCGCTGAGTGCGGCAGTGGGCCTATTTCGGCCCGCCCTCCTGTCAGGCACCTAGCGACCCCCTACCGCACAGAGCGCGCATCCTTGTGCTTTCTAACTGATCTGATGTAGCGTGTGATCAACGATGGCAAACAATAAAAGAAAAATACAAATATTGGAAAATACAGTTATTCACCCCGCAGTTATTGACAGCGATAGTGACAGTAGTGAAAAAATATTTTCCACCAAGAAAAATAAAAATAATTGGGAAACAAATGTGCACGGAAAACGAAGCACAAGCGGTAAGTTTTGTTTACTACCTATACATATCAACATAGCAGCCTTAGACTCATAACGACGTGGGGATTTTTTATGTAATACCATTAATTTGAAAATGATTATTCTTACATTATTTCTTTGCTTTTAGTATTATAGTATCTGCCAAGCATCTGTGAACATCTTTCCACATTTTATGTTTTAATTAATGTTTTACTTTTATTACTGTAAAGTGTAATCTAAATCCGATCAGTAGTTTTTTCGTGAAAGAAAAGCAAACACAAATCAATCTAAACTTTTACATTTTAATTTTTAACATTAGTGTTAATATTTATAATTTTTAACATTTTAACATCAAATTAAGAAAAAAAACATTTCAGAAAATCAAGTAAAACCTAAGGACAATGACCATGTCCTTGAGATGAGCGCTAAACGAAGAAATTGTGTAGGGTCCTACGACCTACCAAAAAAAGTTAAGAAAATAAAAAAATATTGCTGGAAACGCAACCAAAAATGTTAAGTAAATAAAAACAGTTTTCAGTTCTTTTACGATAATTCTGTTTTATTTTCGATATCCGCTTATTTTTCTCTGTCCCATTACTAGTAAAAATACTTTCTAGTGCGGTTCAGGTCGATATCGGCCTCCCGTTTTTCCCGCTTTATTTCTCATTTCCTGCTTGGCAGATCCCGAGGCGAATCAAACCTGAGGAAGTTGGGTTCAAGGTCATTCTAACGATATAAAAAAAATGTATACATTATGTTTCCACAAATTTATAACAATTTTTAATCTATCCTAGTGCTGGTGGGTCTAGAAAGACCTGCCACGCACTGGCGGAAATATCATGGGAGGCGCATTTTGGCCCACCGCCGCACCAGATGAAAAATTATGATTTTACTTGCGCAGTAAACGTGTTAACATTAGGCAAGCTCCATCTCTTCTATCATCATTCTATTTGTCACGGTTATTCGGTGATCTCGTAATTGTGGGTATTGTTTAATTGAATATTTGCTATGGAACCATCCCAACAACAACAGGCACATTTTTCCTACACTCGGTAATAGGATACACCATACCGCGGTAATAGGAAAATAGCATTGGCATACCTCGGTAATAGGAGATTTCGACTTCCTGACTAAAAACAATGAATAGTATAGCATTTTGAAACCGTACGTTTTACATTACATTACCGCACAAGTACGTAATAAGATACATTACGATACAGAAATTGATGCAAAAGAGACCCTTTACGAGCAAATATGTTATAATAAGTGCGCTAAGTTGATAATTACAGCCGAGGCGATTTTGCTAGCTCGAGGTGTAGGCGAGAGCTATAATTAGCAGAGGCTGTAATTATCAAAGCGCACGTATGTCATACGACGTTTTATAACATATTTGCGTGGAAATAAATAAAACTCTACGACATTTTCAAATAAAAAAACAATACAGCGAAAACAAAAGCGCGCGAATTACGAAAGCTGCAGACGGAGGGTTCGAAAGGAAACTAGAATTGCTTAGAACGAACTTTACTGTACTTAAACTCACATTATAATATATTAAATCCATGTAACCTAGACGCGAATGCGTTCGATGTAAGAACGACACTCACATCATAGGGCCTTAAGCCTATCTAACTTAGGTGCGAATGCCTTCGACGATCGAGTGACACTAACTTCTTTATTGAAGAAGGGTTATCTGGGTCGCAGTTTAATGAGGAGCGTCAGCGAATTGTAGTTGGTACGAGGCAGGTCGTTGCTACCGCCGAGTTCTGTAGAATTTGCTGACTTGAGCCTCGTGCTGGAGTGGAGCTCACGTTGTGCGGACATGTGTAGGTACTGGTACGTAACACGCGTAATAATTTTTACTTGTTTACAGATTAATGATGCGCGCGCATCAGTGCGTTTTTTTTAAAGGAAAGGCACAGAACTCAGAATAAGGAATACAATAGCACAGAACCAGCCGGTATGACATCTTATCTATATAGGTATGTATATAAAAGCGAAAGGTCACTGATCAAGGAATCTCAGAAACTACAAATGCTAGGACTCTGAAATTTTGCATAGAGGTCCCTTTTAGCATGTAGGCGCTCGCTAAGACGGGGTTTTGCGAAATTCAACCCCTAAGAGGGTGAAACAAGGGATGAACGGTTGTATGAAAATTCGTGATTTTCAAAGTTATCAAATTTTGTATCTAGACTCTTGACACGAAACAATTAAATGTTTGTTCTATTAATTTTGTAATTTCGAACTATACGGGGGTAAAATTGGGGTTTTAAATGGAGGATGAATGTCAATATGGAAGTTCCCAACCGTTGAAGATAAAACCATGAAACTCTGTATATACACACTTGACACGAAGCAAACGAATGTTGGTTCTAGCTATTTTGTAATTTCGAACTGTACGGGGATGAAATTGGGGTTGAAATGGGAGATGAATGCCTCTTACGCTTTTACATCTAAACAACTGAACCGATTTTGATGAAATTGTTTTATTATAAGCTGTTTCTAGTAGCCGTAAATGTGTCTGGGTATAAAAATAGGTACTGTCTGAGGTACCTTAGTATTTATTTCGCGCGGACGAAGTCGCGGGTAACAGCTAGTCAGTAATAAAGTAAATTAATATTTTTGTGTTTTGTTACAGATAAATTGTTGTAATTTATGGTCAAAATTAATTAAATGAAGTAATATTTTATTATGTTTTAATTTTAGATTTAGATTTATAATTTATAAAGACGTATCCAAACGTCTTTGTGATGCAACTCGTGACCAAAATGCAGGCGTTTATTTTGCTCAGCGAATAAGTATTGCCATTCTACGTGGCAACATTTTGGGCACGATTCCCACTGGCACTGGTCTTCTAGATTAAGTTCGTGTACATTTTGTAAATAACTATTTATGTATCTGTATATATAAAAGCGAAAAGTCGAGTCTCAGAATCAGGAAGGAATCTCAGAAACTACAAATGCTAGGAATCTGAAATTTTGCATGGAGGTCCCTTTTAGCACGTAGACACTTGCTAAGACGGGGTTTTGCGAAATTCAACCCGTAATAGGGTGAAACAAGGGATGAACGGTTGTATGAAAATTCGTCATTTTCAAAGTTATAAAATTTTGTATCTAGACACTTGACACGAAGCAGTTAAATGTTTGTTCTAGCAATTTTATAATTTCGTACTGTACGGGGATGAAATTGGGGTTGAAAAGGAGGATGAAAGTATTTTTGGAAGCTCCCAATCGTTGAAAATAAAACGACGAAACTCTGTACTCTGTACACTTGACACGAAGCAAACGAATGTTTGCTCTATCAGTTTTGTAATTTCGAACTGTACGGGTATGAAATTGGGATCGAAAAGGGGGATGAAAGTATTTACGGAAGCTCCCAATCGTAGAAGATAAACCCATGAAACTCTGTATATAGGCACTTGCCACTCAGTAAATAAATGTTTGCTCTAGCAATTTTGTAATTTCGAAATTGTATGGGGATGAAATAGGGGACGAATGTTTCTTACGCTTTCACACTTAAACACCTGAACTAATTTTGATGAAATTGTATAAAATTGTTTTATTATAAGCTGTTTTTAGTAACCGTACATGTATGTGTCTGGGTATACAAATAGGTACTACCTGAGTTAACTTAGTGTTTATTTTGTATATTTAATTGATATTTTTTATTATATTTATCTAAGAAACTTAATTTTATTCATAAAATGTTGACTACTTTTCTGACATAAAAACTCTTTACTAAGATTTAAAAAGGTACCGTTCGTTTTAGACGGAGTATTTTAATAAACCGTGCGTTTAACATTATACATTACCGCACAAGTTCGTAATACATTACATAGGTACATTACGAATGCACAAATTGGTGCAATGGGAGACTCTTTACGAGCGAATGTGTTATAAAACACATTTATCAATTTAAGATTAAGATTATCGCTTTAAGATCACATAAATAAAAGATGATAATATTTTAAAATTTAAACCATCGATTTCAACTATAAGATGTACCCTCCCAAACTTCAGGCGCACGGAAAAATGTCATCGTTCGTTCACATCGGAAGAGTGAGCTCACTCGTTGCTTTCTAGTAGTTACAGGAAGCGGTGAACGCTGGACAGTTTTACCTATCACTGTTCGTTGTCAACAACCAAAATAAGTAGAACCACAGCATATCTCGCCACTAGCGATTCTAGAGGTCAAGTAGATTGGTTGTATGTAAACCACTTACGTTACACACAGAGACGCAGCTTATTACCAATTACAAGGTGCACAGGGCACATCCATTGGTTGATATCGATGATTAAAACAACATGATTTCGTAATACATATGTTACTAAAGTCAGAATCCCCCGATTTTTACCGCGGTAATAGGAGCGTTTACTTTATCCTATAAAAAAGACCAAGGACAACTCCTCTTTCACCTGGTAGAAGACTCCTCCAATACAGGTATTTCATCATTAAACAATGCATAGAGCAGCGGAGATACGCAGCTCCCTTGCAGTACTTCTGCTGTAATTAGCCTACATTAATTAGTGAGCCTAATTAGTATAACCTAGTGTTCTCAATGGTAATAAATATAAAGATAGATAAAATTAGTGGTCAGCAAGGAAATACGCCTCACCCGGTCAAAGACCTTCAGGATATCTAGGAACACGGCGACAGACCGTCTGCCTATGTCGGTGTCATTATGAAGGTGGTGGATCGAGTGATTTCACTCGTCGAAGGTAGTTTTCTCAGTAAACTAGGTTCTCAGAAAAAAAAGTTTTCCAAAGTTTTCTGATAATGCTCGATTTGCGCGTTCGAACAAAATCAAGACAATACAGATCAGGTTAAATAATTTTGTTAAATTTAATTCCGGATGACAAAAATAAAATATCAGATTCAGTATTATCTTGAAGCAAATAAATAAATAATACTTATTTATAGAATTACATTTTTTTTTAATTTTTATGACTAGTGGGTACAACACATGCACAGGTGCTTACAACAATTAATGACAGAAGTGACTAACCAACAAACAACAATTGCGAAATTAATTGCGGAAATTCTAACAATAAACAAAATCGCGTAAACTTTACTACATTCACTGCAGGTTAGCTTTTTTATTATTTTTTAGCGTTTCCTTTGTCCCTTGAGAATATAAGCAGAAACTGCATATCACTTAAACCAGATGAGTCTTGACACTTATGCAGACCGTACCTACTTACTATCGTATAACTGCGTAACCGTGACTGCGAACCTAAACCTGATTCAATTTGAATGCGTCTGAGGTCCGAAGTGAACGACTCTACCGGTGCGTAATCACTTTCTCTTCGCCTTGAGGCTCGTTGTTTATTTTGATACAAGTTATTCGTTTAAAGACAACAGTGAACGGTGCACACGATGGAACTAGAGAATAACAACAATTTTCCACTGGAAATGGTCGATGTGGAACCCAAATTGGCGCAGGAATTGATGAAGCAGTTTACTGGTAAGCTAAAGTTTTACTCGCTTATAGGGCTTGCGGATTTTAGAGTCGAAAGTTAAATTTAAACTGAATACGTTAATTTACATATATGCAAAAATTATTGAAACTCGCTACTTACCAATAATAAGAAGGAAAGGGCCTTGTCCTCAGTCTCATTAAATCGATTTTTGCGAAAAATTCTGCTATCAATATTCAATTAAATTTAAATGGAATAAGTAAATCGACACAAAATTGTACACAATAAGTAAATCTATATTATATACTAGCAATGCCCCGCGGTGTTACCCGCGTAGTTCCCGTTCCCGTTGTTCCCTTTGTTTTTCCGTGCTGATAAAAAGTAGCCTGTGTGTTCTTCCAGACTATAATCTATCTGTGTTCCAAATTTCAGCCCGATCCGTTCATACGTTAGGACGTGATTGAGTAACAAACATCCAAATATCCAAATTCAACCCCTTAGAGGGTTAAGCAAGGGATGAACGGTTGTATGAAAACTCCGCCGTTTTCAAAGTTTTATGCATAAAATCTACTGAACCGAATTTAGTGAAATTTGGTACACAGATACACTAGTTACCAAGAAAAAACATAGGCCACTTTTTATTGCGAGAAAAGGGTTGAAGGGGTTGAATGAGGGATGAAAGTTTAAATGGAATTTCGTAATTGTTGAAGTTAAAACCATGAAACTTATTATCTAGACGCGAAGCCAATAAAAGTTTGTTCTAGCAATTTTATAATTTCGAATTGTACGGGTGTGAAATAGGGGTTGAAATGGGGGATGAATGTTTGCATGAAAGTTCGCAATTGTTGAAGATAAAATCATGAAACTTCGTATCTATACACTAGACGCGAAGCAAATAAAAGTTTGTTCTAGCAATTTAAAAATTTCGAACTGTACGGGGGTGAAATAGGGGTTGAAATGGGGGATGAAAATTCGTCATTGTTGAAGATATAACCATGAAATTTTGCAACTAGACTTTTTTGTAATAGACATATTACGCTCCGACTCTTTTCGCCTGAACCACTGCACCGATTTTGATGCAATTTGGTGCACAGATAGACTAGACTGAGGAAATAACCAGATTGACTTTTTATCACAAAGAAAGATTTGAAGGGGGTAAATGAGTAACGAAACTTTACATGGAAGTTCGTCAATCTTGAAGATAAACCGTACAATTTTGCAACTAGACACTTGAAATCCATACTTTTACATAATAATAAATTTGAAAGTAACTCTGTCTATCTGTATGTTACGCTTGAACGCCTAAACCACTGAACCGATTTGGATTAAATTGCATGAAAATGTTTTAATATTAGCTGTTTTTAGTAAACGTACATTTGTATGGGTACAAATACTGCCTGATCATTAGTTACATTACAGTTACATATTTCGCGCGGACGAAGTCGCGGGTAAAAGCTAGTCTATATATATAAAAGCGTCACTCATCACGAAATCTCAGAAACTATAAATGCTAGGAGTCTGAAATTAATTACTAGGGGTTTTGCGAAATTCAACCCCTAAGAGGGTGAAACAAGGGTTGTACAGTTCTATGAAAATTCTGTCATTTCCAAAATTATAAGCATGAAATCCACTGAACCGATATTAATGAAATTTTGTTACACATTTAGACTAGATCCCAAAAAAAGACAAAAGCTACTTTCGATTATAGCAAAAAGGGTTGAAATAGTTGAAATGGGGGATGAAAGTTTATTTGGAAGTGTGTAGTAATTGTTGAAGATATTATAAAGAAGATAGATTGTTTGTGTAAGTAGACACGAAGCAAATACATGTTTTTTCTAGCAATTTTGTAATTTCGAATTGTACGAGGATAAAGTTGGTGTTGAAATGGGGGGATGCAAGTTTTTATGGAAGTTCCCAATTGTTGAAGATAAAACCATGAGACTTCGTATCTAGACACTTGATGCAAAGCAATTAAATGTTTGTTCTAGCAATTTTGTAATTTCAAACTGCATGGAGATGAAATAGCACAGAAATCTAAATAATTTAGATTTCTGTGTGAAATAGGGATTGAAAGGGAGGGATGCAAGTTCATATGGACGTTCGTCAATGTTGAAGATAAAACCGTAGAATTTTGCAACTAGACACTTGAAATTCATACTATACTACTAATATTTTAAATATCAATGTACGGATGTTTGAAAATTTTGATGTTTGTTGCTCAATCACATCGTAACGTATGTTCATACGAGGATCGGGCTGAAATTTGGGATTGTAGTCTGGAAGAACTCGTATGCTTATCCCGGGAAAATAACGGGAATTACCTACGCGGCAGAAACTGCGGGCCGCTGCTAGCTGTATTATAAATGTGAAAGTAACACTGTCTGTCTGTCTGTTACGCTTTGACGCCTAAAACACTGGACCGATTTTGATGAAATTATATAAAAATGTTTTAATATTGAGTTGATTTTAGTAAATGTAAATGTGTTTGAGTGTACAAATACTGCCTCAGTTACATTAATAAAAACCTATTTCACGTGGACGAAGTCGCGGGTAAAAGCTAGTAGTATTATAATTCCACTGCCTTAGCAACTAAAGAAAGTCATTACCATTAGTTGTTATCTGAACTTTTACAAACAGGTACTTCTACATACCAATTTAGGTTACCGTCGACTTCAAATAAATTATTTTATATCGGAATTATAATATGTACTAATTCGTTTATTTACTAATACATAATACTAGTAAACTACTGAGTTCTCTGATGCAGTACAAATTTAAAAAGAGCAACTCTTTTAATACAGTATTGTTATTTAAGTTAATAATTACTAAACACAATCATTATTTTTCTCCGAAAATCGAAACCAGGTGCTTAATTTTAATAATTAAATTCGCTGTTTATTAATTTGAACATAATTAATAATAAACTAATCAACCAATTAACAATTAAATAATATAAAAATGTGGGTAGGTACCTACATGTTCATATATTACCAATTTCGATAAAATTTAAACGGTCCCAACTATTTGGGAAGAAGTCAAACAAAGACATTCAAACAAAAAAAATATTATAAAAATAGGTTCACCCAGGCGAAAGTTCTTAATATAGCCCTTGAAAATGAGTTTTTTAGGGTTCCGTAAAACGTAAAAACGGAACCCTTATAGATTCGTCATGTCTGTCTGTCTGTCTGTCTGTCTGTCTGTCTGTCTGTCCGTCCGTATGTCACAGCCACTTTTTGCCGAAACTATGAGAACTACACTGTTGAAACTTGGTAAGTAGATGTATTCTGTGAACCGCATTAGGATTTTTACAAAAGTTTGTTAAAAAAACAAAAATTAGGGGTGCCCCCCATACTGAGAACTGAAATTCAAAAATTTTTTTTTCAGCATACCTACACGTGTGGGGTGTCTATCGATAGGTCTTCAAAAATGATGTTGAGGTTGCTAATATAATTTTTGTCTACCCTGAATAATTTGCGCGAGAGACGCTTCCAAAGTGGTAAAATGTGTGTCCCCCCCCCTCTAACTTCTAAAGTAAGAGAATGAAAAATCTAAAAAAAATATATGATGTACATTACTATAAAAACTACCAACGAAAATTAGTTTGAACTCGATCTGATGAGTAGTTTTTTTTTAGTACGTCATAAATACACTATTATTAAAACTTCGATCAAAGTTACAACGAACTACAAGAACTATGTGTACTATGTATATTATGTTACTTGCTGCAACGGAACCCTTCATGGGCGAGTCCAACTCGCACTTGGCTACTTTTTTATTATAGAATATGAGTAAGTATCTATATAAGTTTTTTTTATAAAATGGGTTCACCCAGGCGAAAGTTCTTAATTATAGCCCTAGAAAATTAGTTTTTATAGAAAATGAGTATCTATATAAAAAAATGTTGTTGTTGTTGTTGGTGCGCCAAAAGAAGGTTTCACTTCAAAATTGTTGCTCTCAACCACGATGCGACAGGTTAGGTTTTGCTGACATCTAAAGATGCTTTTATGTTTAATTTGTTGTATGTGCAAAAAAAATCATACCTAATGTGTTAAAAAGGCTAAAAACTGAATTTACTCGACTTATTGTGTCACTACAAAATCTCAAGCTGCGACCGCACCTGTGACGAGCAAGTGCTCGTCCCGCCATTCTATCTATATATAAAAGTACTAGCTGCCCGTTCCGGCTTCGCTCGAATCATAACCTAGACACTGTCTGCAGCGCCATCTGCCGGGCTTATTTGTGAATCTAAGCCATCTTCGAATCCACTTGTACACACACAAAAAAATCATTCAAATCGGTCCCGCCGTTTAGGAGGTGTTCACTGTCAAATGATTAAATTACTAAAATGCCTATTAAAAAATAGGGGTTGGTGATAAAAGGATAAAAATTTAGGGTTGTATGTATTTTTAATGCCACATTATAAAAAAATAAAAACATTTTTTTTTTACCAAAAATAAAAAAATAAAAATTAGTGGTGAACAACTCTTATCACTTAGGGGTATGAAATAGTATAGCTCGTAGCCGATTCTCAGACCTACTGAATATGCATATAAAATTTGGTAAAAATCAGTAAAGCCGTTTCGGAGGAGTAAGGTAACTAACATTGTGACACGAGAATTTTATATATAAGAAAACAACTGCGGAATGCTCATATTGATTGCGTCGTAGATCATCATCACGTATTATTTTCACCACAGCAGTCATTCAAGTGAAAAACCTACGCTAGATCAAAAGAAGTTTCACTTGTATCACAACAGTCATAAAGGAAACTTCACATAAATTGGCACTAATAGCATTTTATGTGGCGATAGAATCCCGATGAAAGGCAGTCGTAGGAATTGCCGATAGAAGTGAAAACTTATAACTCAGAATTTGATAGCTTGCTTTTATTTGGAAACTACGCGGGTGAAACCAGAGGGCGTGGTCATGAGCGTAACCATCTAGATCATCCGAAGTTACCCGAAGATTTACTTAATTTACGAACGTGACGCTTGAGCTCAATTCATAGCCCACTGAAAATCTGTAAGTGGTGCGCTAAAAGAAGTTTTCACTTCAATTACATTTGTATTTTTTTAAATTTAATTTAACAATATACTCATATTATGTATGAGCATTTCTAGATGGCCATGGCCATATTCCCGAGTTTACCCGAAGATTTCATTTATCATTCCCGAGCGTGACGCTAGAATTCAATTCACAGCCCACGAAAAATCTGTCTGTGGCGCGCGATCCAAAAGAAGTTTTCTCTTCAAAAATTTGGCAGTCATAGGGACTGTCGATAGAAGTGGAAACTTATAATACCTACATTATATTTTAATATCATACAGCACTGAGCTGCACAATACGTCACCTGATATAATGTATAGATATAAGATATATTGTTATTACGTACTTATGTCGATGTCACGACTAACAAGATTTCACCCATCGAAAAAGCGACTAATGCTCATGACTCCACCGACGCTACATCAGAGCATGTCGGAGAAACGAACACATAAGAATTCCCACTACTAAAAAGTGCTCAAAGACGCAGAAGATGAGTTCACTTTAAAAAATCTGGGGAAGCATCACGTTCAAGCAAGTTTTTCCAACCAAACAGTGTGCGATAAAAACCATAGAGTAGCCTAACCCGAAGGGCACCAAGATCTCATAATAACAAATAACAAAGCAGTAGGTACCTCTATAATAACAAAGAAGTAGGTACTGAGGAGCGTTACTATGGAAATCTGGCGTCGAGACCTCGAAGTTGAATAGGGATTGTCGGATTGTACTCGTTTTATGAGTAACAATGAGCTTAAGTTGAGACGATTTTGATCATCACGATAAACAAGTGAATAATATTTATTCATAGTAATCGTCAAAGTAAGACGTAGATGCGTGAAGGGATCGATGAGAAACGTCGGTCGTATACATACTGTTGTTTATCAGTCATTGGCTTCGTTTAATAAACCAGAACACTGACCGATCATGATGGCATTACATAATGGACGATTAAGAAATTTCTACTCATTATATTGTTAAGTTTATGTTAATAGCATGCCGTCTTATAGGTACCTATTTTAAAATTTTCTTGGTACAAAAATGTATTAGGTGTCACTAACTCTGGAAGTTACGGCTGGTCTAGTCGGGAGAACGGCGCCTGCCGATCCGGAGACCCCGGGTTCAAACCCCACACGCACCACTGTCTTTTCGAAGTCATGTGCGTAATGCCGCTAACTTAAAACGGTGAAGGAAAACATCGTGAGGAAACCGACATGTACCTAGAATCTTTCGAAGTCATGTGTCATCCACCAACCCGCACTGGGCCAGCGTGGTGGATTATGGCCTTAACTCTCTCCTTGCGAGAGAAGGCCCCGAGTCCCAGCAGTGGGAACGTTTAGAGGGCTGTTGATGATGATGATGATCTGAAGTGTTGATCAATCACAAATCACTATTATACTGAGGTCACGTGATCGGGCAACGCTTCTTGGCATGACCATCACCATCTAGGATGGAGTGCGATGCGCGAGAATTTTTTTTATAAAAACTTATGAAAATAATAAAATTATTTCAATGATTTCAAAGTAATCCTTGGTTTAATTGCCATGGACCTGAACCCTCCATACCATAGATGCATAGATCATAGATCTTCGCGGGGGTGATGTCACGATCATTTTATGACGGGTAGGTCCCATTTTTTTTAAAATAAATTCCAGTTTTGTTTTATTTTGAAGTTCATGTCGGTTGTTCGAATTTTCAGAGAATTCTACTATAAGAACATCTAGTTTTGTTAATAAAGCCTCGGCCCGACAAAAAACTGTTTGGTCAGAAACTTCGCTATACGGCTCGTCTTATTCCACTTATTTGCTAGTAAAATAACCAAAGATTGGGCGATTCTTTAAAAAAATACATAAAGTTGTTTATTTTCGACCATCCAAGTTTTCCACTGGTAATTCACGGAAACTGATCAAGGTCTGAACCCAGGAAATTGTTTCTCTCGAGCCCAAATTCCTTCGAAATTAGTAGCGACTGAATGTAATTGTTGCACCAAGGTTTTACAATAATAGCCGATCAATCGGTTTTGTAGCGTACCTGATGCAATGTTATTGTTGATTACATTATTATTGCCTACTTAATATTAATAGGCAATTGATTTGTTTTATAAGTAGGTAATTATAAACAACATGTAGGTACATAGTACAACATGATGGTTTACATAAGATAAGATTACGTTTGACTGCGACTTCCCTGATAAGTATTAATCAATATTACGTCTAAGATGCAACACCTTTAGGTACCTAGAGAGTATATCTATTTACGCTAGCTTTATGAACACCCAGCTTGTACCTAGTTTTATAAGCAGATTAAAACATAATTAATATATAATATAATAGGCACATAATTCGGCAAATTAAGTAGGGTTTCATTGAAGTAGTATCATATTAAAGTCCCTTGCAACTTATTATCAGTATGTTTCGATTTCGTAGGCTGCATCGTCGCTTAACATTAGGCGAGATGGCGGTCAAGTGTAAACGTATAAAAAAGTTAAAATAATAATTTAACCACTGTTTTCAGATGAATTATTTTTATTAATTGCAGGCCAAAGAGACAAATCTCTAGGCGATGAGTGACCGTATGTTTATTGCTACTTATGCTATAAAAAACAAAATTTCACACATACGCAGAGTATACCTACTGCAGAATATTTTATACGAATTTGTCATATTTTATAATAACTTTTAGACTACATCTACTACAGCAGCATTTCCGTTTTTCTCCAATTTTCCCCCTGGAAAATGGGAATAAAGTTTTTTTTGCCATAGGTATACCTAGTAGGGTTCGAGTATAGAGTATTCGAGTATAGCGTACCTAGTCGAGGATAGAGTAGCACCACTATTAGGGGTGTCGAGCCCGCGTGCGTAGCGTGCGGTGCGTAAGATTTTACACCGCACAAGAAAGGGATATCAAATAACTTCGTACCATATTTATTTAAATATTGCTCCACACGTTAAAGAAGTTACTATCGCACACACACTTACAGATTTTCACCGTTGTGGTTATGATGAAAGTGATACGAAGTTCACCGGGTCAGCTAGTGTATAAGTTATTTATAATAACTGTACCTACACCCTACAACACCTTCATGTCTTCATATTTTATTATAATATACCTACTTAATATATCTAAAATATTGTGTAGTTTTAAATTCAATACAATTTAGGCTATATAATAATAGCTAGCAGGCTCAGCCTCATGGCTATACCCGCGTTTTTGTCGATACTTACCGAAATTTTCCCGCTATAAAAAGTAAACTATCTGGTATTCCAGACTCCAGACTCTAACTGTGTTCTATATTTTAACCCGATCCATCCCTCCAACGTGATTGAGCAATAATCATCAAAATTTTGCCATTTATAATATTAGTAAGATTTTTGTCACATCAAAAAACTTTCTATTTTCACCTTTTTCTTTTTCAACTTTCTTCAAACAGCCTATTGTTTATTTTAAATTTCACGTACGGAATTGTTAACTCGCGTGTATTTTTTAGACTCGTAGATGAGCTCGCTGGGCGCAACAAAAGATTTAATGTGCCTTTGATTTAATCTAATTGTATGAATGAATATCCCAGCCTAGTAACCCAGAAAGCGTATCTATCGTCGGAACATAGCGGATATTCCCAAGTTTCGAACCAAGCACTACCTGCAAATCTAGGGTTATCATGCGCACTGCAATATTGTGGAATAGGTACTCCGCCCGGTTCTTTGTTTCCCGATGCATTATTTACCCATACCCTTCCACTTGGGGGAGACGGTCGGTTTATGTAGGACTCGACACCACGGACGGAGATGGTGTCCCTACCGAGTAAAACCTCCACGAGGCTCCATCTTTGCCGCTTATGAAAGCGCAGGGTCATTCTAGCCAACCCGTCGCGTCTTGCCCGTCTTCGTCCCCGTTTACGGGTCTCGTCCTATGAAGCAAAGCCTCTTCGCACTTCACTGACCGCACCGACGCCGACGCACCTAAGCCCAGGATACGCCGTCACCAACCTGTGAGTGGGTGCCAGAAGCTCCACGATGGGTCAGGCATGGGCATGGACATAGCTAAGTGCAGGACTGCACTTAGCTATATGTTACCTCTCCCAATGTGAGACAAGGCCCCAAGTCCCAACAGTGGGAATATAAAGTGGGCTGCTTATGATTTTCCAGTCTAAGTTTGAAGAAAGTTTGTAATTTGCAAATACTTAATAACATACTTAATAGAGTGTGTAATATAACTTTGATGCCGGGAAAATAGATACCTATGTAGTAGCTATAGGTATCTATTTACCTAAGAAATAGTTTGATTATCTTTTATTTATTTTAAAAATTAGCAACTTAGGTCTGTGATCTTTGTCTTTTGGGTTATTTTTTTATAATATACATTTTGGATTAGGAGAAGAAAGGGAAAATAGGGTACATTAGTAGGTAGCAAGAACTAGGCCTCCAATAAGGCGTTTTTAGAATGCAAATATACACTACGCCTACCTGTCAAAGATGTTCTCAATAATTTCGCAAAAGGTACCTACCTACCTATAGTTTTTAGACTTTCGCGATTTGAACTCATAATTTTCTGAAATTTTTGCAACAAAATGAAACATCGACGCTACGTTTCCCTAAATTGAAAAAAGTCTCTGACAGGTACATTTGATAGATCAAATAAACCCATAGGGCTCGAAGTAAACGAACAAGACAAGCTAATGTGTCTGGGTGTTTCTATGTATAATAAGTATGTATATAAAACTATATAAAGTATTACATCAGCTATCGACTGGCCTCATGGCTTAGTTGGTAGTAGCTCTGCCTGCGAAGCCGAGGGTCGTGGGTTCGATTCCCACCCAGTGCAAATATTTGTGTGATGAATTCAAATGTTTGCACTGTGTCTAGGTGTTTCTATGTATAATAAGTATGTATTTAAAACTAAGTATTATATCAGCTATCTGGCCGCCATAACACAAGGTTTGCTAAGTTTGGGGTCAGATGGTGTTGTGTGTGAATTGTCCACCAATATTTATTTATTTATTTACTTTACTTGTTAAGTATCTGAGTATTATTTATTACATTTGGTATTTTTATATATGTACCTACATGTCGAACGATAGAGAGACATATGGATGAAGCGGAAATATTATAGTAACCCCTCATAATATCGGTGAATGATCATAGATACCTAATGATATCAATTATAATTATTAAAAATGTAAATCATCCTTTAGATAATATTTTTGTAATTGTAATTGCAGGAGAACATACGGGTTTCGTGCGAATAGGGCCTAAGGGCTACTTCCTCCCCCACAAGTTCCGGCAGGAAGCTAGCCACATCTACAACATGCCCCTCAGATCTGACGATGTATTCGTCGCCAGCTATCCTCGCTCAGGTAAACACGCTTCTATCTTAGTATGAAAACTAACATGGTTGTGACACATTTTACATTAATTCACGGGTAACTAGCTCATTGAGTGCCAAACGAGTAGCGAGCGCTCTTCTAGAAAAAGGCTGCCTGAAGCGACTGAAACTTTAGTCGGGCTGGTAAAACTCTTTTTTTTAGTGCCCTCTGATCTGTGTGGTATGGGTCTTTCTAAAAGAAAGGTGTCCGTGTGAACTTCTTTCGCATGGAACTAACTAGGTACTCTATATTATAGTGAGTTAATTCGTATTTGAAGTGAGTCTGCTCACTAAGCAGTACCTAGATAGTCCGACCCAAGACCTGCATTTGTGAATTGAATAATATGGAGTTTTATTTTGTACTGTGGTGCTCATAATATATATTAAATAATATTATGTTAGTTTGAGATTCGATAATGTTATGTAAAAAACATCCATTAATATTATGTAACAGCGCCCTTGAAAAATACTACGAGAAACAGACAGTCTACTTGAAGGTGGTCGAGCCTACTGATAACAAACATAATTAAAAACTTTGACCATGATTTAGTACCGTCATTGAAGCGAGTATTTGAGAATGTACCAGCGTTATCAGGAAAGCCATCGTGACCCATTGAAAGCCGTGGTGGCTAGAACGTTCAATTTCACAATCATCATGGAAACAAATAGGTATGTATTAATTGCTTAATTTTTAATCTTAATTGTTAATTTCAGGAACGACATGGACACAAGAATTGGTGTGGATGGTAGCAAAAGACTTAGATTACGCCGCGTCTGATGCGGTACCTCTCACGGAGAGATTTCCTTTCTTAGAGTGAGTCTTCGTCAATTTCAAAATTACATAAAATCATAAAACGCCTATTCTTAGCTGATACAGGCGCGCTGAACTCATCATTTCGTTCCTTATCAACAACGTTCACTAAATTTTAAATACATACACGGTCAACTCACGTTTGATATAGTCAGACCAGCCATATAGACAGTGTAACAGTGAAAAAGATCGCCGGACGCGATCGAAACTTGAGTCGGACTGGTCTGATTATATCAAACGTGAGTTACCCAAGTATTTATATAAAATGCAAATGCATTTAAAAAAACAGCGATTATGCGGTCCAAAAAAATGCGAAAGTTTCGATGATGAATGGATGTTTGATTGTTTTTGCTCAATCGCATCGCAACGGCTGCATGGATCGGTTTGAAATTTGGAACACAGATTTTTGTCTGGAATAACATATAAACTTTTCAACTCGAAAAATTACGGGAACGGAAGCTACTAATATCAAATAAGAACATGATTAAAACAGTTTGTGTTTGTCGGTTTAAATTCATTAAAATTTAATTCTTCCAGATTTTCTGTATTCGTCCACCCTGTGATGAAAGAAAAGTTCAGATCCGAGAACTGTGAGTCGGAAAACAATTTGAAGCTGTTGAATTTAGTGACCCAGCCGGCGACCGATCAGTTGGAGGCGACCACCTCCCAGCGCTTCATCAAGACACACCTCCCCATGTCCCTCCTCCCCCCGGAACTGCTCGAGAGGGCCAAGATGGTGTATGTGGCCAGGGACCCACGAGACGTCGTCGTGTCGTTCTACCACCTCAACAGGCTGATCAGAACCCAAGGATATATCGGCGACTTTAAGACCTATTGGAATTATTTTGTTAGAGATTTACGTAAGTTATTTAGAAATGTCTTGTCTTGAAATGTCTTGCATGACTCAAAGTATTTTCCAACATGAACCATGCATAAGCAACTCACTAAAAGTAAACTGCTGGATCTCGGGGCCTTCTCTCGCAAGGAGAGAGTCAAAGCCATATTCCACCACGCTGGCTCAGCGCCAGTGGTTCGTTACATGACACATGACCTTGATAGATTCTAACCATTAGGTTAGCACACACTACACATAATTATTAAGATTTTTGGTAGGTACCTACATTTTTTTGAAACTTTTATAGCCTTACACTTGGCCGCCATCTCGCCTGATGTTAAGCGACGATGCCGTCTACGATGGAGCGTGTTTACCTAGAAGAAACCGCTTCACTCTCGATTTGAAGACACAAAGATTGCAACAGGGAAAGCCCACTCAGGCAACGCATTCCAAAGCCTAGACGTTCTTATCACAAAAGTAGAGTCAAATCTCTTCGTTCGTGTCTTTGGAACATCAACCATGAAACGATGTCGCTTTTTCGAGCTACAAGCATTCCGATAGAAAAAAGGGCGAGGTGGTATTAGATCATGTAAATCAGTCGCACACTCTCCGAAGTGTAGGTATTCGATAAAAAACCGAAAGGCTAGCAACTTTTCGGCGATGTTCAAGACTTTGTAGTATTTTTGGCACAAGAGTATCGTTACCTATGAGCCTTTTGGAACGTCTCTCGATCGATTCCAATGCCTCCAGCTGATACTTAGCAGAACCATCCCAAAGTTGCGATTTTTTTTTTTTTTTTTTTGGACTCATCAAGTGTTTTTGTATTGAGTTGTATTTTAGAACTCCTCGTTCTGCTCGTTCTGATTCACAACGCAGTCGGAGGTTATTCCCATACGAAATCAACACTCTCTGTCTTTGTCATGGCGTTCAGAATGACAGAGACAAGGAATATTTCGACTGCGTTGTTTAATCGAGTGCTGGTACGAGTATCATAAGACTAGTTAAGTCAAACAACAAATATAATATTAGAATAGGATTATGTTACTAAAATAAAGAAAACAATATTTGTTATGCCTATTTCAGATCACTGGACGCCATTCTTCGAGCACTTGAAAGAAGCGTGGGAAAAGAGACATCATCCGAACATGCTATTTTTGTTTTACGAAGAATTATCCAAGGTACGTAGGTATAGGCAGTTTGATGAGGAAAAGTAAATATTGTTGAGTCAAAGGTACGTATGAGGCAGTTTGATGAGGAAAAGTAAATATTGTTGAGTCAAAGGTACCTAGGTACGTATGAGGCAGTTTGATGAGGAAAAGTAAATATTGTTGAGTCAAAGGTACGTATGAGGCAGTTTGATGAGGAAAAGTAAATATTGTTGAGTCAAAGGTAGGTACGTATGAGGCAGTTTGATGAGGAAAAGTAAATATTGTTGAGTCAAAGGTACGTATGAGGCAGTTTGATGAGGAAAAGTAAATATTGTTGAGTCAAAGGTACGTATGAGGTAGTTTGATGAGGAAAAGTAAATATTGTTGAGTCAAAGGTACGTATGAGGCAGTTTGATGAGGAAAAGTAAATATTGTTGAGTCAAAGGTACGTATGAGGTAGTTTGATGAGGAAAAGTAAATATTGTTGAGTCAAAGGTACGTATGAGGCAGTTTGATGAGGAAAAGTAAATATTGTTGAGTCAAAGGTACGTATGAGGCAGTTTGATGAGGAAAAGTAAATATTGTTGAGTCAAAGGTAGGTATAGGCAGTTTGATGAGGAAAAGTAAAATTGTTGAGGAAGTTATAATCGAAACATTTATGATCAATCCCAAACGAACGTCGGTTGAAGTGAATTAATATTATCTGATACCTTTAGGTACCAGGGTAGGTATTACAGAATCATCAAAGTTATAGTACCTATAGTAGATCCAACCGTTTATTTTCTTTTTGACAGCACCAATAGAACGTAACTGCGTCATGTTACGTAAAAGTTCACTTTTAAATGCGAGGTTTTAAAAATATGACAACTGCTTAAATTTGTTCCTTGATCCCGTATAATAATCATCTTTAACAAATTGAGTCCATAGGTGCAGTAGTTTTTTTATAAATTACATAAAACAACAAACTTTTTAAAAAAATTACGTTCTATGAGTGATGTTGATAGCCAGACAGGATCAAGGAGCCTCGCATTTAAAAGTGAACTTTTGCGTAACATGACGCAGTTACGTTCTATTGGTGCTGTCAAAAAGAAAATAAACGGTTGGATCTACTATAGGTACCTACCTATGGGAACCAGTTTCCATTATATACCTTAGCTTCGCTTAGTTGTCGTCGAACTAAGCGGATGATAGGTATGTAGTGGCGTAGGTACTAACGTCACCTGCCGTAATTTGGTCGTACCAAGTCAGAAATCTTCTTTGGCTCATGCACAACAACTTTGCCAAAGATTTCTTTTTTTTTCAATAAGTAAATGGAACATAAATGAAGTTACAAAAAATACCCTGATAACAATGTTTTATTGTTTGCCAAAGATCATCACAAACATGATCAACTGCACAGTTTACGATTCTGTAAAGAACATACATTCATCCCCTCAATATTTTAAATATCAATGTTTGTTGCTCAATCACGTCGTAACGTAAGAACGGATCGGATCTGAAATTTGGACCACAGTTAGATTATAGTCTGAAAGAAAACGTAGGACTTTTTATAACGGGAAATAACGCGAACGGGAACGACGCGGGTAAAACCGCGGGGCGCTGCCAGTTTTATAAACATATAGATTATATAAGTAGGTATCATATATAGGTACAATATATATATATATTTAAATAAAGAGTGACGAGACGAGCAGGACATGTGCCTGATGGTAAGCAACATGCCTGCCACATAACAGCACAGTGCCACGCAGCTATTGGAACATGAAGAGCCAGAATCATTACCTAGCACCGCACTGCGCTCGTCACCCAGATATCTAAGTTGTTATATCTCTAAGCCCTGTAATTTCTCTGGAAACATTGCCCTTCAAACCGGAACACAGTAATGTTTGCACATTACTGCTTGGCGGTAGAATAACTGGCAAAGATGTGGTACTTCCCCAGGCGAACTCTGCTAAGAGTCCTACCACTACAATCTATATCAGGTATCTATCAGGTATCTGGCTCCCATATTACAAGTGTTGCTTAGTTGGGGACTAGATGGTGTGAGAATTTACTATGGTACTTATATTTATGTACTATTTGTAGGATCTACCAGCAGCAGTGCGGCGAGTGGCAGCGTTCTTCAACAAACAGTTCACGGAGGAGCAAGTCGCCAAGCTCTGCGACCACCTCAGCATCGACAACTTCAAGAAAAACAAGGCCGTCAACTATGACGTCATGAAGGAGCTCAGCATTCTGATACCCGGCGAACAAGCTTTCATTAGGAAAGGTAAGGCCTTCGAAACTAGAGCTCTTGATATTGTGGCGTATGCCCTTCACATACCGAAACGCGTTTTGTTTGGTACCGTTCATTTCGTTATTAGGTAGTTCCCAAAGTACAATACAATGCTTTATTGGTATGTGACGACTAGATTGAGTAGGTACAGATTTTTTGTACATAGTTGAGATCTCTAGCTATATTATGTTACAGTGAGGCCTTTTAGAATAACAAATTTAGGCCCAATTTTCACGACGAGGTTTCAAACCGCGCCCGCGCGCGGGCGCGGCGCCGCGCCGCGCGACGGTTTTGTTTCTATGCTCACGAGACCGCAGGTTTTCGCGGTTTCTGCTCCGGAAAACTACTGCCACGCGGGCGCCGCGTGGCTCCCGCAGCCGCCGCGGCCGTAAACCGCGTCGTGTGTTTTGAATTCAATTTTATATGGAAATCTGACGCGCCCGCGCGCGGGCGCGGTTGGCAGCCGCGCCGTGAAAACCGGCTCTTAGAGTAAATAACAGAGTGAATGGGTGAAAAACATATGAAATTAGACACAGATGGGTACATTTATTTCAAACATAGAGACTTTTTGTTTTAAATAGGATAGTCACGGGACGAGCATGTGCATGTGCACGGCCATGTGCCTGGTGGTAAGCAACATGCCTGCCACACAACAGCTAACAGCACAGTGACACGCAGTTATTGGAACACTAATAACACAATACCTAATGTTTGCACATTACTGCTTATGGTAGAGTAACTGGCAAATGTGTGGTACCACTACCAATATATTACCGCTATGTAGGTAGTACCTTAGTAGTACACTATACCTCTAGGTAGTATAGTGTACTACCAAGTTGAATAAAACATCAATAGATAATAGTTCTGTGAGGCGTTTACAAGGTGCAAACAGGGTAGCGATTCTAAATCCATTCGGTTGCATCCGACACGGAATCTCATCTCTCAGTCTTAGTCTTATCTGTTTAGCACGACAGAGACAGGGATTGTCATTCCGATTTCGAACCATTCGGATTGTATTTAGAATCGCTACCCTGATCCGACAAAAATAGTTCTCAATTTCTCCATAGATGACGCAAATGTTTCATTTCTCTAGCAAATAACACATTGATGGTGAAATTGTCAACTATTTTCATTGCTCTATTTGTATCTTGAAATAGCTTCATTGAAAGCAATTTTTGAAAGGTTTTTTGCATCGTATCGTGTTGGCGCGACAAAAAAATCGTGTTCGGGCATAAGCGACGAAGACATCTACTAGGTACATTGTCTTCGCCCGAATACTACGCGATGACACGATGTAACCGGCCACATTCATCGCGTTAACACGAATATTCGCCGTAGCTCGCTAATATAGCCGAAGCATACTAGAAGTAGGTACAGTGTTGCATTCACATTGTCATAATTTACCCCAAAAATAACGAGGGAATTCTGCAGAAAAGATGTATGTTACCTACAAATATATAGTACCAGGACGTCTACTCTAATTCAACAAAAACGTAATTTCGAAATAAACTCGCGACTTTCCTACTTCGATTAAACTTCTACCCTTCGATTTTGTCAGTTTTAATGTTCTAAGCTTACACTAATTAGAGCATGCTTAGAACATTTACACGTCAAACAATTGGTTTAAGTTCCGGCTGCATAATCTCTACGTTCATCGCGTAGTTAATCAAATTCACATTTGAACATACATTTATGATTAGGAGAATACATTGATAATAGGTTGCCAGTCAATAAGTGCCCGCAAGTAATTTTAATTTAATTAATATTAATTAAATAAGGGAACGATTTTTTTTTTATTAATAAAAAATAATTTAATTAAAATTACTTGCGGCCACTTACTGACTGGCAACCTATTATCAATGTACAGATAGTGCAATCCATGAAGACGCGCCCCACTATTCCTCCTAACCGTTTATAGGTATTATATGTGTGCAAGCTTCCGTCAATATTTGAGTGTTATCGGTACACACTAATTACCTATAATTGTAGAATGCACACGCACACTACAATAACTGGTGAATGGTTCGCGACTGACGCTCGGAGCAACCGCGATCCCCTAAACCAAAAATTGGTGGGGCGCGTCTTCGTGGATTGCACTATCTGTATTCTCCTTATCATAAATGTATGTTCAAATGTGAATTTGACTAACTACGCGATGAACGTAGAGATTATGCAGCCGGATCTCTTACTAAATGTTCTTTCGGACGAAACGAAGTAGAACGAGAGTATGAAAGTCGCGAGTTTTTTTTCGAAATTACGTTTTCGTAGAAAGAGAGTAGACGTCCAGCTATTCCATACTCTTAGTATTATCGTATGATGCGTCCCTTCTTAGTACACTATCTACTATATCCATTTTATGACATTAGCTGAAATCCGTGTAGCCCTTTTGATAGAGAGTTTGTTCCACAGGAAAGGCAGGCGGCTGGAGAGACTACTTCGACGCTGACATGACTCGCGAAGCAGAGAACTGGATGGCAGAGCATCTCAAGGATACCGACTTCAGATTCCCTCATCTCCAACCACAATAGGAACGTTTAAAAGGAACTTAATTTATAAAAGAAAAGATATAAAGAGGGTGATAATCATTTATTAGATTAATATGCTCTATTTTAAGTATTTCTTTGTAACACCATATTTCAGTTTACATCAAATATAATGAGAACTTTTATATGTAAGATCTAGCAATTAAGTAAACAATTATACTTCTAAACGCGTTTCAATATCACTTCGCCTAGCTCATAATTTCAATTCCACATAAATAAAACAATGTATCAGTCCTTCCTCACATTTTTTATTTAAATAATAATACGGTTATACAAATGAAATAAATTAAAAGCCAGATTTTTTATCAATCTTTCGTTGGTAATATAAAATTCTAAAACAGACTTATAATAATGGATAATAACCGCGTCGGGGGAGGCGCGTCCGCGACGCCGCAGCGTGCAATAAACGCAGCGCGCGTCTCGACCGCGCGTCCGCCGCCTCAACGAACCGGCAACGTACACGTCTATAAAAAGCGACTCTATAATATAAAAGTGGGAGGAGTCTCCCGCACCTAACGACTCGCCGCCTCGATCGGCGTTAAACTATCATACACTTATAGAAAATCACAAAATTCAAGCGGAAATAATAGGAATCGGAATAGTGGCGCCTACGCGATGACGTCGGGGAGCAGCGCGCTGTCCGCGGGCGGCGAGGGCGGCGCCTTCTCGGCCGAGAGCCCGTTGGTGGCCGGCGCGGCGGACGGCGCCTTCTTGGGGGCCGCTTTGCTCGCTGTTTTCGCGCCTACGGCTGCCTGCAAACACACACACAACTACTATAACCACCTCTTCATAATGTGACCGTTATGATGAGTGTCATGCCAAAATCTCAAGAGCACTATCATACAAATTTGCACTTTCAACAAAGTAAATCAACGAAATTGCTGATTATGCTAATTTTAGAGTTGAAGACCAGTAAAAGTTATTTATAATGATGAGTAGTCAGGTTCGCTCTGTGGTACTGTTCACATCTTTGGGAGAAGTTGGCTAAGTACCAGTTGGAAAGCTTTGGGTTCAATTGAGATGCGCCAAATGGCCCATAGGTTAAATAAACATCTAAGAATTCTGACACTGGAATACCACCGCAAAATTCATTGGATACACTTCAGAGAGAGTTACAGGTACAGCTGAGGTACAGAAACTAAAACCACTGTGCCTATATTTCTACGAGACTAAGGAACTGGACTTTCTAGTTTCGTAATAATAATTTATAAACTATAGAAGGTGTTGCCTCAGTGGGTATACCCCCATAAGTATAATCAGGGTTCGTTCAAATGAAGGATGAATCGGTTTCGTCTTGGTAATCTCACTTCATCGTCGCTAAACATCGTGCCACATAGCGGGTCAAGCCTAAATCTTAAATTAGCAAAGGAATGCAGTGGCATGGCAGATGAGCAGGGAGAATTCCTCCAATCTTAGAATCATAGCATCTGTCCCGGAGGCCTATTCCAACCTGAATTTGATGCTTGCCTTCTGGGATAGCCTGGGACGGTTGGAGTGGAAGGGAAGTATGAGCCACATACAATGGCCCAATAAAGAGGCTAAGTGCAGATAAGGCCCGGTCAAACTAACTAATGTATCAATATTATAAAGCTGAAGAGTTTATTTGTTTGTACGCATTATTCTCAAAAACTACTGGACCAGTTTCAAAAATTCTTTCATCGTTGGATATTTACGTGATCCCCGAGTTCTACAGGTTATATTTTGTATGTACCATGGGTGAATTAAAGCGACAAAAGCGTACCTTAACGGGTGCAGTCCTGGGCGGCGCGGCCTTGGCTGTGATGCGCTTGTTGGCGAGGTCCTTGCTCTGCTTGTCGAGGGGCGCGCGCGCCGCCGGTCGCGCCGGCGCCGGCCTGCGACACAAAACACGCTGTTATGAACCACACACAAAGAAACAGACCAATATTTTGAAGTGAAAACTTCTTTAGGCACGCTATAGACAGAATTTTCGTGGGCTGTGAAATGGATTCATCAATCGTCACGCTCGGATATGATAAGAAATCTTCGGGTAAACTCGGTAAAAATGCCCAGGTAGGTTCCAGGGCAACAGAAACAGTAAAGAGTTTCGATTCGTTTATCTCCAGATACCAGGACAACAGAAATATAAAAGAGTTGCGAATGTCCTTTGACACCTCCCAAGTATTTTGAAGTGAAAACTTCTTTTGGCGCGCAGGCGCGCTTTTAGACAGATTTTTCGTGGGGTGTGAATTGAATTGTAGCGTCACGATCGGGTATGATAAGAAATCTTCGGGTAAACTCGGGGCCACGGGCAATGACCATCTAAAAATGCGTGAGCCAATGGGAAATGCTAATGCATTTCTAGATGGCCATGCCATGATGGTCAGGCCACGCTTTCCGGTACACCCGTGTAGTTCCCAAAGTAAGCTATCAAATTCTGAGTTATAAGTTTTCACTTCTATCGGCAGTTCCGATGACTGACAATTTTTGTTGTTTAAAGAATGGCTATGACCGGAATGCTTCCAAAGAAAGATTTGTTCCCAAATGGAGGAGTTGGAAAAATCACATTGATTATGACTAAGTGACAAAAGCAGCTAACACTCGATTATTAACTAACTAGCGACCCGCCCTGGCTTCACACGGGTGCAATGTTGTAGATATAGTATATTTATATACTAATAAAAATGGTTATTGTGGATTATCCCTAAGAGATGGACCATAATGAGCTCTTTTGTAAACCTTTTTAAATTGTACAATATCTCGTAGGTTTCAGCCAGCATTTGCAATTTAAGCGCAAAGTCTTTATGACATCGTTTTAGAAATGTCTAAAATTATCAGTGTCTCTCTATTGTACTATGCATGTAGGTATTCTACATAAAAACCTTCCTCTTGAATCGCTTTATCTATTAAAAAAAACCTGTAACAAAATCTGTTTGGTAGTTTTAAAGATCTAAGCATACATAGAGACACGGGAAGTGACTTTGTTTTATAGTGATACTGCAGGGTCCGCCCTGTTTTATTAAAACACCATCCTCGATCGTGAGCTATCAAAACGACGCCATTCCAATGACTCGGAACTATTTATACTGCTTCCCAATGCACAGAAACTACAAAGGCCTCCTCCAACCTTTGTCGAGTTTTCCATTTTATTTAAAAAATAAATTACATGTGTCGAGGGACACCCGGATGGAAAAAACTTCCTTCATTGCCTGAAAAACCCCATCAAACTACTTAGATACGAATTAAATGTTGTTAATAAAGGACCAGCAATGATTTTTCTTAGAAAAAAAAGAAGTCAGACTATTAACGTCAAGATTCGAACAGAGGTCTTCTGATTTCAAAAGTGGCATCTCCCGCCTAAGCTATTTAGTCATTACTTACAGTTGCGAAATTTGTTATCGTTTTCTACAATATATCAAAAAGTGTCGTTACAACTTTTGGTGTAATTTTTTTCCGTTTAGCCCCCTTTCGCAACGCGCGATAAGGAACTTCGTTCGCAAACGCGACGCCCGACCGCGGACATTTCCAAATGTTTTTCGTCCTTATTAAAATATAGAAACGTGCATCGACCGCGAGACATGACCAGCGAATCTGTCAAACCATTGACTACAATAGTGTCATACAACATACAACTATTTTTAATTACTACTAATTTTTACCATCGATTATTACAATCTTGAATCGAAACCATTTGGATGCAATAAATTCACGATTTTATGTTACACGAAAAATCTAACGCAACAAAATGCTAGAAATTACCGTTTATTCTGAAAAAGATTTAAATAAGAAGGTAACACGTATACGAGAGAGGGGAACATAATATGTACGAAAATCGGTTAGAGCCGGAGAGAAGAAGCACGCCTTCCGGTGCCAAATATGTGAGACAAAGGGAAGGGAAGCGAAACGGTTTACGTAACCATAAGAAGTTATCACTTCAAATACATTCTTTTGTTTTATTTTTCGTAGTTGAGAGTGATACGTACTTGGTAGCGGCGGTGGTGGCGGGCGGTGCGGCGCGAGGGGCGGGGCGGGGTGCGGCGGGGCGCGCGGCGGGCGCGGGCCGCGGCGCCGGCTTCGACTCCTTCACGTCGCCGTTCATCAGCGGCTTCTTCTCGGGGAGCTTCTTGAGGGCCGGGCGCGGGGCGGCGGCGGCCGGCCGGGGCGCGGCGGGCTTGGCGGCGGCGGCCGGGGCGGCGGGCCGGGCGGCGGCGGGCCGGGCCGGGGCAGAGGGGCGCGCGGCCGCCGGCCGGGGCGCGGGGGCGCGCGCGGCGGGCGCCGAGCGGGCGGCGGCCGGCGCGGCGGGCTTGGCGGCCGCGGGCCGGGGCGCCGCCGCGGACGCGGGCCGGGCGGCCGGCGCCGGGCGAGCCGCCGGCGGGCGCGCACCGGGGGACGGGCGCGCGGCCGCCGCGGGCGCGGGCTTGGCCGCGGCCGGAGACGCAGTCTTGGGAGCGGTCGGTGTCCGCGCCGGCGCCGGGCGCGCGGCTGCGGCGGCGCGCGGCGTCGTGGCGGCGACCGCTGGCCGCTTGGTCGCGGAGGCGGGCGTGCGCGCCGCGGGTGTGCTCGGTTTCGCACTCGATTTTGGCGTCGCCGTTTTTGTGGCCGGGGTGGTCGGAGATTTCTTCGCAGGTGTTTTGGACTTTGTCGCTGCGGCTGCGACGGCGGCGGTCGCGGCGAGTGCGGCCGCGCCGGCTGCGGCGGCGGCCAGCGGAGCCGCGGCGGACGCGTCGACGGCGGGCGTGGGCGGCGGGGTCGCGGCCAGCAGCTCGCCGTCCTCGGCCGGGATCTCGCTGGTGACGGGCACACAGATCTCCTGCGCGCGCGACTCGGCGCCGACCGCGTCCACGTCGGTGACGAGTTCGCGCGCCTCGGGCACGAGGTCGGGCGCGGGCGCCGCGGCCAAGGGCGTCTCCTCGGCCGTCACCGCGACCGCCTCCTCGACGGGCGCGGGCTCCTCCACTGCGGGCGCGGGCTCTTCTACCACGGGCGCGGGCTCCACTGGTGCGGGCGTCGGCTCGGGTTCGGGTTGGAGTTCGACGGGTGCGGGTACGGGCTCGGGCTCGGGTTGGAGCTCCGGCTCGGGTTCGGGTTGCGGCGTGGGTTCGCGGGGCGCGGGCGTGGGGTCCCGCGGGGTGAGGGCGCGGGGCTCGGGGGAGGGCGGCGCGGGCGACTCGCCCGGCAGCGGCACGTCCGCCGGCAGCGGCGACGGCGCCGGTTCCACGGCTTCCTTGCACTCTTCCACCGGCAACTCCTCGGCCGGGAGCGGGGACTGCGCCTCCGTCTGCGACTCTACCGGGGCGAGCGTCTCGACCGGCACGGGAGACTCGACGGCCTCCACAGGTTCGTCAGGCTGGGGTAGAGGGGATTCGCTCGGCAGCGGCGAGTCTCTGGGCAGCGACGCGTCCGTAGGCAGCGGGGAGTCTCTCTGTACGTCGGATGGGAGAGGCGAGTCCGACGGGGCGAGGGTTTCCACGGGTAGGGGGGAGTACGCGGGGAGCGGAGACTCGGCCGGGAGGACCGGGGACGCGGCGACCGCGAGGGCGTCGTCCGTCGCCATGATGACCGCATCGCTCGGCTCCGGCGACATTTTAGGCTCGGGAGTCTGCTCCGGTAACGGAGACTCCGAGAAGTCCACGGGTGCGGGGGACGGCGCCGGCGAGAGAGCGGCGGGCGCGTCGCTCGGTACCGGGGACAGCGCGGGCGCAGGGGACGCCGCCATCGCTGCCAACTCGTTGTGTTCTTCGACAGCGATTTCGGGTACTTCCGGCGCGCTCTCGGTCACGAACTCTTCGTGTTCGATCGTGGTCTGCGCTTCGTCGCTTTCGTTGCGATGAACGTCCACGGCGACGTCAGTCTCTTCTCGCGCCGGTTCGGGGGTGACCGCCTCTTCCGTTACGTCTTCGAAGGGGCCGGGAGACACCGCCAACTGTTCGAGCGACGCTGCTTGCTGTATCTCAGGTGCTAGGGATGCTTCCGGTTCAATTTCCTTCTCGTCGAGTTGTATTGACTCGGGGGAGAGCACTCTATCTTCGGCAGGCTCGCTCGGCAGTTCCGGTTGTAACTCTTCCAGCGGTGAATCCTCCAGTTTGCTCTCCATTTCGACGTCCTGTGACGTTTCGTCTTGGGGTGTGCTCGCTTTGAGATCTCTCTCGCTCTCCGAGGCATCTCTGTTGTCGTCGTTCGTGAAGCCCAGTTCGGAACTTTTGCCGTCCGGTATTTCAGGTATTTGTTCGAATAGGAGTTTGTGAGATTCGGGTGTGTCCGTCTGGAGTACTGTGTCTTGGGGTATATTGGTCGCTTCTAGTTCGATGTTAGGGTATGACATGTGATTGGAGGCGGATCCGAGGTAGTCAGAGCAGTTATCGCCCTGGCCGAAGTTGGGAACGTGTGATATGTCTGTCCTCTCATCGAATCTCATGATGTCATTGTTGGGTTCGAGGTCTCCCGCTGTGAACAAGTCTGTGGGTTGCTCCGGTGAGACATTCTCCTTATCATTATCACAGATGCCGTTGGTTTGCAGGTCCTCATCATCACTATCCGGCAGGGGTTGCACTGCGTTGAGGTCCACGTGTGTGCTGTTCTTGAGGAGCCTTTCACATGTGTCGTCATCTTTTTCTTGATAAAAACTCATGCTCATTGGATCCCTTTCTTTGTTTTTGAGCCTTTCAAATAGCTCATCATTGCCTTCGACAGCAAATGGATTTGTTTCACTATGTGTTTGGAATACCTGGAACAAATCACAATATTATGTAAGTTCCATTGCATTTCATTGAAACATGTACAATATACAAGTACATATAATAAAATAAAATATCAAAAATCCTGCCAACATTATTAACCGACTTTTTTTATAATCTTGTTTATAAAAACACGCTCGCGTTATCTACCACCACGAATACCTCACGACGTGACATTAATGAATTTGAACGCGTATTTTACCTTTACATTTTATGTTTGTATATAGATACAAATACAGCATTGTTTATTGTTGTACTAACATAATGCTACCTGTTGTACATTTAGAAAAAAAAATGTACCAGTACATAGACTTATGTATAAGAACCTGGCCAAAAGTGCGATAAAATGGCACAATGCGGTTGTGCCATTTTATCGCACTTTTAATTGTAATAAATATCGGGCCTAAAATTGCCAAAAAATTATCAGTAAACCACATCCCTTCCTTTGAAGTAATTTTTTTTTTTGACAATTCACACACAACACCATCTTCTGACCCCAAACTAAGCAAAGCTTGTAATATGGCGGCCAAATAGCTGATATCATACTTACATAAATAGTTGTAAATACATACTTATTTTACATCGAAACACCCAGACACAGTGCAAACATTTGAATTCATCATACAAATATTTGCACTGGGTGGGAATGGAAGCCAAGACCCTCAGCTTCACAGGCAGAGTTACTACGAGCCACGAGGCCATTGTACCAGTATCACTAGAGTAGAGAAATCAGGGCAATCCTGCTAATATTATAGAAATGACAATGTATTGATGTTTGTTGCTCATTCATGTCTTAATGTATGAATGGACTGAAATTTGGCATACCGGTTGCTTTATGGTCTGAAAGAACAGACTGCTTTTTGTCCCGGCAAAATAACGGGAACGGGAACTACGCGGGTAACACCGCGGGCCGCCACTATTTAATTTATATCTCCAAGTGATGAATGCAATGCTGTGCTTGGCAATGATCTAAACGACCAGGCTAAGCCAGGCTAAGCAAGCCAGAATGCTATGGCCAGGTGTTTTATTTATCACTAGTCACTAGTGGTACGTAACGGCTTTGTCTGTGGTACATAATATACAGCCCATAGCACTCAGGGATCACATGCATATCCAACAGTGAAAGAATTTTTGAAATTGGTCTAGTAGTTTCCGAGATTAGCACATTCAAACAAAAAACCTATTCAGCTTTATAACATTAATATAGATAAGGTGCAAAATTTTACTCATTTAACTTTAAGAATTCAGCACAATGAATAAATAACATAAGTAGCAATAAAAGTAATTAGTGATAATATAGCATTGCAAATGCATCTACTGTACTCAGCATTTTCCTTGTACGTTATAAACTCTTATGTAAACTTCCTGTGCCACTTCGAAAATTGATCATAAAATAAAGTGCAGAATGAGAGCAGTGTAATGCATAATAGTTGGTCAAACAAAAGCTGATTAATTATTACTGAATTAATATTTAGAGGACATTGTACAGATAGATTCTATGGACTTCTGTCTGATTAAAGAAGTCCATAGAATCCATCTGTATTATATCAGTCTTGTACGAGGTGACTGTCCTTAACTTAATCAGGTTAAATGCCCATTGCCCACATTGTACTCAATTAATCAATGCATTGTTTTTCAACAACTACTGTTGAATGAATAACATGTAGTGGTAGGACTCTTAGCACAGTCTATGTATTTGGGGAAGTCCCACACTTTTTTTCAGTAATTCTACCGCCAAGCAGTAATGTGAACACTGTTTTGGTGTGAAAGGCAATGTTTTCGAGGCAATTACAAGGCATAAAGATAAATCACGTTATTTCTCTCTTGGTAATGGATGGCGTACAGTGCTAGGTAACGATTTGTACTCTTCATATTCCAAATATGTGCAAGACTGCTGCTATGGGCAGGTGTGTGGCTAATATCAGCTCAGCCCGGGTCCTGACCCCTCTGGGCCGTGTCCAGAACCTAATAATTAAAACACAAATGCACTTAAAGCATGATCTTGTGACTTGACCACGACAATGTGACCCCCCCCGGCGGCAAAGCCGGATCCGCCCTTGCACATGTCCCATGTAATTGTAATACTAGCAGCGCCTCACAGTTTCACCTGCATAGTTCCCAATCCCTTCATTTTCAAGGGATAAAAAATTGCCTTTATTTCTGACCATTATCTATCTCTGTACCAAATTTCATCCAAATCCCTTCAGTAGTTTTTGCGTGAAAGAGTACTAAACATACATTACTTACAAACTTTCGCATTTATAATATTTGTAGAATAGTAGGATTTAGTATAAAAACATACCTGAATATTACAGAAGTCTGTAGTATCCTTCTGTATCCTTTCAAAGTCTTGTATGAGGCCACTATCCTTGACTTTATCAGGTTCAATGCCCACATTGAATCCGAAGCCCAAACTGTCCATGGTGCACTTGTCATTGCCATTGAGGCGTTCCTTCTCCGCTTCACTTATTGACACATTCTGAAATATAATGTTATGAGCATTATTATTATTTTATTTTGTGTTTATTTATGTATCCAAAAAATTAATTAAATAAATAATTAATCATAGTAAAAATTGTGTTAAGAAGTTAATGGTTATGGGTATTGACTATAATTTTGTCAAAGTTGAACATCCCGAGTATGTAGCACAAGTAATATTAATATTTTATTGTACCTATACCACTAAGCAGAATGTGCAAACATCACTGTGTTCTAGTTTGAAGGGTAATGTTTCTAAAGATATTACAGGACAGAGACAAAACCATCCTATAATCTTTAGGTGACAATCATGTGATCACAGTACAGTGCTAGGTAATGATTTAGACTTTTCATGTTTCAATTGCTTTTATGGGGAAGTGTGTTACTTACACATCAGGCACATGTTATGCTTGTTCATCACTCAATACTTAAAAAAAAAACATATTTGTAAAGTCGGTTTACTGATGATAGAACGTGACAACGTCTTAAGAAAATACTGATGGAATGGTAGCATTTTTCAAAAGAAAATTTTTATTTCATTTGTTTAATAGATTTGTATGTAAAAAGTAATCAGTAGAATTTAGTCATTTTCAATCAAAACAATGCAAAAAAGCTTTTAGATGCCGGGGATCGAACCCGGGGCATTTCATATGCAAAGCGAACGCTCTACCACTGAGCTACATCCCCGCTTGAACTACTGGTCGAAATAATTAATACAACTGTAACAAACATGCGGCGAGGTAACGACCGACGGTAACGGTACATGACGTCATCTTTTGTGGGCGTGCTGCCGGCTTCATCGAATTATAAGACGTTATCACGTCAAAAATACAATCATATGGCATGAAGATTCAAAAATGGGTTTGATTCCTATTAAGCTTAGCTCTTACTGGTGAAAAAAAATGTGAGGAAACCAACACATTCCAATAAAAACATAATTTGTTGACATCAGCCAATCATCAGTGTAGTATGGTTACAAACAAGACACAGGGCCTATAGTCCCAGCAGTGGGAAAGTGAGTAGTTTATACTTATTGATTAGTAATGTTTGACGTGTTTGAGGATAATTACGTTTAAGCACTTGATCAATAATAAAACAGATTTAATGGAAAATTATACATGTTGACTCAAATTTAATCCATTGATGCAATATTTATTCACTATTCTCAGAATAATGACACTAAATGAAAATTGCTGTATTCAAGGAAATAACAAGTGTTTCATTGTACATTACCAAATAAACATCAGGAAGCTAACTAAAGTTACTACGTACTTTAAAAAGTACGAAAAGCGATCAACATGGGATAAAGACAAAAGGTACTAAAAAGTGATCAACATGGGCTTAAAAATTTACCACTTTAAAAAGTCCTAAAAAGTGATAAATGCGGGCTAAAGAAATCAATTTTCACTTCAAAAAGTACTAAATAATGCTCAACACAGGCTAACCAAGTTTTCACTTCAATATGTACTAAAAAGTGGTCAAAGCGGGCCAAAGAAGCTTCCACAATAGTACCACAGTCTTTTAAATTGACGAAGCGGTCTAGACGGGGCAATCTTGCAGGGCGTGCGGGGCGAGACGCGGGAAGCGCGCTCCTGCATTGTCTACATTACAATGTTAGTATTGCAGGAGTACTCAGGGCTGATGTCTTCCGTGTGTTTTAATATTATTTTGGTGCCATGTTTTAAAATTGCGACAACCCTACCCGTGTCTAGACATTATCGGCGTTTCTCCCAAGATCAAAGGCGATGAACTACTGGTAGTTTTTTTTTTTAAACAAAGAGTGACGAGACGAGCAGGACACGTGCCTGATGGTAAGCATAACAGCACAGTGACACGCAGCTATTGGAACATGAAGAGTCCAAATCATTACCTAGCACTGCGCTCGTCACCCAGAGATCTAAGTTGTTACATATTTTTTTTTTATAGCATAGAGTGACGAGACGAGCAGGTCATGTGCCTGATGGTAAGCAACATGCCTGCCACATAACAGCACAGTAACACGCAGCTATTGGAACATGAAAGTCCAAATCATTACCTAGCACTGCACTGCGCTCGTCACCCAGAGATCTAAGATATTATGTCTCTAAGCCCTGTAATTTCTCTGGAAACATTGCCCTTCAAACCGGAACACAGTTATGTTTGCACATTACTGCTTGGCGGTAGAATAACTGGCAAAGGTGTGGTCCTTCCCCACGCGGACTCTGCCAAGAGTCCTACCACTACAAAAATTCCTTTATACTGTGATAGTACTAACATGATGTCCATTGAGCTGGTCGCAGTTGTCGAGGTCGAGCAGGTCCGCGGGCCGCACCACGGCCTCGGTGCGGAACTGCGCCACGTCGGGTAGCTCGATGTCGTCCATCGGCAGCGGTTTGCGCGGAGACTCCGCCAACAGCACGTCCGACGGCGCGCTGCCCGGCACGAACACCGGCGCCTCCGGGTTCAGCGGCGAGCTGTTCATGTCCACCGAGCTCGTCTCCCACGCAGACTGGAAACATACAACTTCACATGTTAAAACCCATGTCATGTTTATTCCCAGCCTCACCAAACAACTTCACATGTTAAATCTCAATGTCATGTTTGTTCCCAGCCTCACAAAGTCGATCGATATTCACGAAAGTTGGCATTTATGTGTATTGGTCCAACTTGAAAGAGCGACTTGATCTCTATGACAAGTAGTGGCCCGTTCCGGCTTCGCTAGGATTTAGTCATTTAAACATGACATCGACATAAAAACTATCCTATCTTTCAAATTGGATCAAACTGCACATGGTGTCTAAATTTGATTAAAATTGGTTAAGTATTTTAGGAGTCCAACACAAACAATGTGACATGTAATTTATGCATATTAATTAAGATATCTGATCAAAGACGCTAGTTGACTTATATTTATACTTCTGATGTTTTCCAACACCTGGAGACTACAGGGAAAATAATATTGTGTTGGTAGAGACTCTTTACAGACTTTACTTAAGAAAGTAAGTACCACACCTGTGCCTGACTATCACAGATAGTTCTACCATCAAGTCACAAACAAATGTGCAAACATTAATATGTTCCTATTTGAATGGTCAATATTTACACAGGGATTGGCAGGACAATGGGTTTTATTTATTTACTCCTGTCATAAAAAAGATAGAACTAACTTATTGTTTGTGTATCTGTCCAAGGCATTTTATCTCTAAAACAAATAATAAATTTTGATGCATACAGTTGTTGGCAGGTGATATTATAGATTATATGGTTCTTAGACATAATTTGTGTCAGAGTTACTTACAATTTTAAACTGTGTATTGGAGTAATAAATAAAGAATGTCTTATGAACCATGTCTTGTGAACCATGAAAATAAATATGATGACAATGATTTATTTGAAGCTTTAAAGAGGAACCTAATACAATCTGACACACCAAAACCAATTGAATCAAACATTTGTATTTTAAAGCATAACCATAATAATGACTTTACGGTGTGACCTGGGGTTATCAAGGATAGATGTCACCATGCTAACAAAGTGCAGTTTGGTGGATGTCACAACACTCTCAAAAGATGTATTTTTGGAACATAAGTATGAAAGGGTCAAATCTATAAACTGACGATTGGGAAATCTGACATTCTTGCCTCTTGGCCAACACTGCATTCATTTAATATTTGTGAAACTGGACTTACTTATCCCGTAGGAATAGTAAATAGTCTCAGGATATAAAATTTCAACAGTTCCATACAAAAAAACATTGCAGCACTAACAAACACAGTAAAGGCCTAATAAAGACACTTTCACCCAATTAGTATTCCAAAGATAATAATAACAGTGAGTACAGTATTTCTTCAATCATTGTATTTATAAGTACAGTTAACAGAAATCTATATGGATAATTTTCATGAAATAAAATATATTATGCTAACAGGTTGGTTAGGCAGTTGGTTATATGACTGGTTCAATGATTTATGGCCCAGTTGAGTCATGAATTGGGTGTGTTAGACAGGTTTTAGGCAGGCTCCAGTCTTTGAGCTGTTTTTATAACCTGTGGTTGGATAGCAATTGTTTTAAAATATAATACCTACTGAATAGGAATGGAAGGTTATCAAGTTAGTAAGAGTTGGGAGTGGTATTGGTGTAAGAGGTACATGTTTTGTAATCTAGATGTTGTGTTAGAAGAGTTTTCACATGGTTTAGCATCGCAGTGCAAGTGCAATGTGTGGCACACAAAAAACAAAAACTTTATGCACAATGTGCAATAAATTTGCATTTTCAGATACAGAACTTTAGTTATTGTAATTTAAGGTCAAGTTAATACATCATTTACATGTTTTGAATTTCAAGCAAATTAAATCAGAATTTTATAATTTTTTTTTAAGTATACACTTAAATACCTATCTACATAGTAGAAAGCTATGAAGTTATAGCTGCACATATTTTTAAAAATAATTGTAATCTTTGACAATATCTTCGAGGGAAATAAGTTAAACTAGGAAAAACAAATGAATCTTAGCAACAAAATAATTAACCCAACAAGTTCTATTTGCAACCGTTTGTACAAATACCAAATGTAAACAATGCAAACTGTTGCCAATTTGGTACTTACTGGCTTATCATGAATTCGTTGAACGTCCTTGAACCGCGCCGTTTGGTAATTTCAACATTATAAAAATGAAACAAAATTGAACAACAGGTATTTTTGGTGTTAAAATAACTAATTAAAAGCCAAAAAAAATATTTTAAGTTAAATGTGCTAAAGTTGGGATAAATCGAAAGCATTTACATAAGTGTTCCAAAATTTCGGAAGAACCTAATAAGAGTTGCATGCGATTGCATAATGGTCGTGTGATATTGATAAAGATAAAGTGTCTTACATTATCCTGTCCAGGTGTGTCTGAGCGTGGCAGCTCGTCTGTCTCTTCGGCCGGGTTGCTGCGTCCGCCCTCGCCTTTGAAGTAGTTCCACTCGTCTTCTGAGTCGTCGCCACTCTCAGCTACATTATCCACCAGCGCTCCGTCGACGTGGCCCGCCTCCACTGCACAAGCACAAACACCGAGTTACAACAACACTAGGACACCTCCGACACCTGGGAAACATGCGGCCCGACAGACGGGTGGCAGGCGGTCTCACCCCCGCTACACGTTATCAACAAGTTGAGCGACACACCCTCAAAACAAAAGATTCGTAACGATTTTCCACGAGCAGGCCGCTCTGTTTAGCATAATCTTACGCGGTACGAATACCTATCGATGCTGTCGTATCGCAGCCGGCGTTTGCTCAACGATGTTTTACCGGTCGCGAATTCAAACCCGCGAGAATGTCTCGGACGCCATTTCGAGAGCGACACGGCCTAAGACACGCCCGAGTTCCGAAACGTTGGTATCCCAAGAAATATGTGATATTGCGGGAATCCTGTGCTCTCCGGTGACGGAGGGGATGCGCCTTCCGACGGCCGTTCTATTTACAGACCATCGCACCGCATGAATCAACACAGAAATAACCTTTCAAAAACGTTCGGTATGTGGAAACCGTTGATAACATTCACTAGAAATCACGTACCGTAAACGGTAATATCACTGCACTGATCACTATCTTCACAGGGCTCGTATTATTTGAGCCGTAGATATGTAGACAAAAGGCGAAATCACAATAGCAACGACTGTGTCGCGGAGAGAGGCACAGACCCGACGGGCGTTCAATGAGTGACTGAGAGCGGGACGAAGCGCGCCGCGCGAGCGGGACCGTCGCGCCCGTCTCCCCGAGTCGCACCCCCCGCAGCCTCTAGGGGATGCCTGTTATTTTGTAAATTATTCCCCATTTTATTGCCAGGAATTACTGACCTAAATATCAAATTATTAGAAACGTAGACATTGCACATACAAAAACAAAATTATACAGTGAATAATATTATTACATACTTATATCGAGATTATTATTATTATCAACAGGTAAATTATTCACAAATATTTAGCAGAATAAGTAATTACCAGATATAAAATACGAAATGTAAGACTACTTTTACTTCAACCAAAGAAATAAAGAATCAGAAGATAAAATAGGAGAAAATTTATATCAATGAATGACAGCTGTGGTCTATCACCTGTTTTATCGCTCACTCTTTTTTTCATTGCTACAAGGCCACCTGTTCCATGACAGTATTTCAAGTTAAGATGTTATGTTTTAGTATTTCTTTTTGATGGCACTCTTTGGAAACCCGAGAGGATTAGATGACCCATTTAGTTACATTTCTATTCACTAATTTACTAACAGTAAGAACACCAAAGCCATGACAGGGACTTTAAATAAAATCTGACAATTGGTTCTAAAGTTTAGTCACACTTTTGATTTCTACCCAAATGATGCAAAACCTTCCGTTCCTCAATCCGAAACGTGTATCTTGGTATCAAGTATGCCACAGCATGCCCTGAGGAGATTAGGGTCTGATGGAAGGGGGTGGTAGGTGGAGGACCCGTGCCAAATTGTTCCACAGTCTATCGATCCTACATTTACTCACATCTATGAGGTGGCATCACGATTGCGATCTCTACACGATTGTCTGGATGTGCGAACTACTGCGGAGGCCGTTAGCGACAACCGTATTGTAACAGGTAAATAGGTACTAATAATTATGACTTATCGTTGATCGATTAAACAGTCTATAAAGTTTAAGTACTAAACAGGTAAGACTTTTTTTAATGATTGGACTTCGTTTTACAGGTAAAACTTAATTGTGCCTAAACTTTCGGAAAAGGAATCGCGATTTAATACTGTTTGAGTTATACGACATTTCAGCAGTGTTGCAACAGTCATGCTCTCAAGAAGATCCATTCATCAGTCCGTCGTGGTAATTTAAACACATTAAATCGCTATTACATTCTGTTGAATGAACACAAACCCCCAGTCAGCCATTAACTCTGACTAGCAGTTTCAAATTTAATTCCACAATGCACTGGAATGAGTTCTAGAACAGATCAGTGGGAGCGTGTCATCTGCATACAATGGCTGTTGGAAACGCCATTACCACGTAACCAAGACGGCTGTAAAACCAAACCAATACAGTTGCCCTGATGAAAGAACTATTAAATGCAGTTTTAGTTTCCCAGATCTATTTTGTAAGTACATTGGTGGCTCCACTCTATGCTACTGAGATAAATATTACTGTCTCTCGGAAGTGAGTGAATGTAACGATCGATAAGCGATCACACCTCGCGTACACTTTTTCTTTTGCTCTCGTAATCTCGTTTCGATGTATTTGATATTGTACGATTGCGGTTATCTGATTTGTTTGTTTTGATATTGAAATATCCATTGTTAGCCGGTAAGAAAATACCGCGGTTTCAGATACTATTACTCGTAACTACGAGTACCCGTGAGAATTGGAGAAAATCGATACAAGTGAAATCTGTAGCGCATTTCTTCATTATTTCTTCAATTTAACAGGTCCATTAATAAGACAGTACCGTAAGACATAAATTAGCTTGATTAAAAATCGGAACAAATACCAATATATAGATAAATAAATTTTCATATCATCGAGGGCTTTGGTTACTGCTTTCTGGTTTTCCCTTCCAACGTCAATATGATCTATATTAACATCAGTCTGACAACTTGTTTGCTTTAACGCTGTTCTAAGCGACGTGGCCGTAAGTCGAGGTTAACGGTGATGAAGATACTTATTGGTTCTGACGTTGAAACGTCCTAGATTAAATATGTATTTCAAGAAACAGTGAAGCCGGCAAATTATTCCATTCTTTGGCGATACAAATTGGCGAAAAAGAAAGAATCAAATTGGCGCATTTTGAGAAGAACAAGAGAAGAGAACCATAAAGGAATATCTGACTTCGTTGTTCCACTGCGTCGACTTACGACTTCCTATCTTGTAAACAATGACGCAAACACCGACTTACACGTTCTTATTCTTCTATCACACCCACGACTGAAGTTGGGTGTCGCTAACAGAAACAACTATTACCTTTTATGCAACCAACTCTAATAAAAGGTTTCACGATATAGGTAAATATCGAGTGTCGATTTGAACGGGTGTACGGTGTACGTTTGAGTAGTTTTTCTCTTACCTGCGTGCGCTGGCGGGGTGGGCGGTGCCGGTTCATGGTTTCTGTCCGCGTCGACGTCGTCAGCGTCGACGGCGGTCTCGGGGCCGAGGTCCTCGCTGTCGGAGTCATCGGAGTTGTCGACGCCGTTGTCGGCCGGTTCAGCGGCAGCGGCGGCGGCGGCGGCGGCGGCGAGTGCCGCGACCTCAACCCGCTTGCACGCCTCCGGGTCGGCCTCGCCGGCGAACGGGGGCGCGTTCGCCAGCGCGTTGTCCAGCCTACATCGAACATTTACGTTCAATAATTAATTGCCACTATAAACATACATATTGTAATGCAGACGGAAATTCGGTAGTCCAGGGCAGCGATTCTAAACCCAATCGGATTGTCCTTCCATATTTATTTTAGTTATTGATCTCAGCACGAAATCAAACCTCTCGGTTGTCGACATCCGCTTAGAATGACAGAGACAATGATTGTCTTTCCGAATTTGAGTCGTTCAGGTTGCGTTCAGAATCACTACCCGGAAACTTAATGGGTTGACGAAATTATCGCTTCAACACGTCGAACTTGTAATAAAAATGCCGATAGCGTAAGAGAGGGATCTATACTATACACCCAGCAGTGGAGTAAAGGTTTTAAAATGTAAATAATAATGATTCTAAACTTAAATCACGTCTAAATCCCGTAAACAAACTTTTCAATCTAATAGGCAGAGTAAATAGACATCGGAACTAAGTTGATCATCTTCAAACACACTGTCGGTTACTAATTTGAGCCAGATGGGAGGTTGTACCAAGAAAACCAAATAGATTAAAGGAAAGCCTACGTACGGTTCGAATACGTGAACTCTATTGCATGTCTATAAGTAGCCGAAGACGCTCAAGAATTTAATTACGATTCCTATGTAGTGTTTAGTTCCAAGTAAAAGAGGAGATATCCCGTGGAGTTGAATAGATAAGTAATATTAAGTAGATCGTGTACTATTGTAGAATTACAAACTGTTATAAATAATAAATATTAAACAAATATGTGATTATGGATGTAAGACAGCTATTCGAGACGTCCCAAACACGAATATCAAATCCAAGAACTTTAAGAATTTCCACAAAGGGACTTTAGAATACGACTGAAGAGTCTCGAAACATAAATACTCCAGTATTTTGTGACTGGGCGAAGTTAGTAAAATATCTAAATAATCGTATAACAAGAGGCAGACAAAGTTAAAGGGTCGAGCAGATGAAAGCGAGTAGATGTCTATAAAGTATATTAAATAGGACTTTCGTTTTCAGCTATACGAGTTAGACAACAGCCTGCGCCAAGGTCGGCGGGTGGGTTCGAGATAAATGTCACGTTCGTGGAGAGACATAATTTTTGTCCACAACGAAACCGGTCCAATAACGCGAAGCCTTTGCCTATTCTTTATGCTAATCTTGTACGAAAACTGTCAGATCGAGCGAGATAAGATGTCGGTTGCAAACCTGATGCAGATTAGTTGGTGACTCATGAGATTTGTAAGGATTGTTCGTTGATGAAAAATATGCAAATGTTTGATTAGTATAAATATGGGACTGATGAGACAGTTTAACAGTCGCGATGCAGCAACAATTTTATAATCGTTGCTGACATATTTTTTCGTTTATCGACTAGCCGACCAACTACTTGTTAAAACTATAAGCATCAATACAAAAACTCTTTATTAAAAGCCAGAAGGTACAAGAAATGAATTACAAAACAAAAAATAAAAAAGATTAGCATCAACACATGACCTAAAACAATACACACAAGACCTTCATTAATCCTACTCACATGGCTACCTACAGTAAATGTGAAAGTTTCGATGCTTGTTGCTCAATCACATCGTAACATCTGAACGGATCAGGTTGAAATTTAAAACACAGTCAAATCATAGTCTGGAAGAACACTTAGGCTACTTTTTATCCCAGGTAATTAAAGGGAACAGAAACTACGCGGGTAAAACCGCGGAGCGCTGCTAGAAACATTATAAACTAGGAAGTCAGTAGGTAGATCTATTCTTTTGAGAAACCAATTCTAGTCCAAGCAAATAAAAACGTGCGAGAACTATTCAGATGAATATTACAGGCATTACCAGGCACATAGATTTCAGGATGACATCATATTTACGTAATAATATGCCTAGGTTGCTTAGTGGTTGATACGAATAAGGTATATTTATAACAATTTTACAATGGACAATCGTCATATCTGTTGAAAGACTTTTGAGATATTGTTTAAAGGCCGCATAATTTCCGCTAGACTACTTATACAATATTATATCTGTAAATATATGTATTGTTTTGTTTGAATTACTGTCTGACATGTAGCCAAGAGCCCAAACCGCAGGCGCAGGGCGTAGACTAGAGACACGGAATTTGGATTTAACCTTCCAAAGGGGCTCAAATATGAGATTATCCCTTAAAAACCTGAAAATACTAAAACAGTTAGTTTTATACTCTATACCTATGTGAAATAGCAACTTAGGTGACTCTGACACTAACAAAAGTTAACTCTATTTGTTAAGTTTAATTTAAGTGAAAGTTTTTTTTTCTAAAATAATACTGGGAGCAGCATTTATAAGTTTACGATATCTGCAAAGTAATTAAGTCTTTTTTATCGTCATACTTTGGTTATTAGTTTTTTCTACGGACTCTTTGCGGAGTTCGCCTGGGGAAGTAGCACACCTTTGCCAGTTATTCTACCACCTGGCAGTACGGCAGTAGTGTGTAAGCGTTACTGTGTTCCAGTTTGAAGTGCAACGTTTCCAGAGAAATTACTGGGCTTACTGGGTGACGAGCGCAATGCAGTGCAGTGCTAGGTAACAATTTGGACTCTTCATGTTTCAATTTTTTTTTTTTTTTTTTAACTTCTATAGGTTTACACTTGACCGCCATCTCGCCTGATGTTAAGCGACGATGCGGTCTACGATGGAGCGTGTTTACCTAGATAAAACCGATTCACTCTCGATTTGAAGACACAAAGATTGTAACCATCGGGGAAAACCCACTCAGGCAACGTATTCCACAGCTTAGACGTTCTTATCACAAAAGTAGAGTCGAATCTCTTCGTTCGTGTCTTTGGAACATCAACCATGAAACGATGTCGCTTTTTCGAGCTACGAGCATTCCGATAGAAAAAAGGACAAGGTGGTATCAGATCATGCAAATCAGTTGCACACTCTCCGAAGTGTATCCGATAAAAAACCGATAGGCTGGCAATTTTTCGGCGATGTTCAAGACTTTGAAGTCTTTTTCGCACAAGAGTGTCGTTGCCTATGAGCCTTTTGGCACGTCTCTCGATCGATTCCAGAGCCTCCAGCTGATACTTAACCGCTCCATCCCAAAGGTGCGAACAGTACTCCATACAGGAGCGAATCTGTGCTTGATATAGTGTAAGCAACTGTTCAGACTTGAAGTACCTTCGCACCTTTGAGAGGACACCAAGTTTTTTGGCAGCAAGTTTAGCCTTGGACTCGATAAACGAGCCAAAGTTGAGCGTAGAGGTCAAAGTAACGCCCAAAAGTTCAAGACGGTCAGAGACCGGCACGGATACACCTCTAAAAGTTGGAGTCAGTTGGAAAGGACTCCTTTTAGCGGAGAACAGACACGCCTGCGTCTTACTCTCGTTGAACTTGACCAGATTGGCATCGCCCCATTTGGACACCACATCAAGGGTCAAGCCCAAACGCTCGATCAGACTCTCTCTCAGTACCTGAGTTTGCTGCCCAGTGGCTCTCGCGCTAGATATGTAACTCTCTACAACGGTGCTATCATCTGCGTACCCATAGATACCGGGCTTCAACAGATCGTTGATATGTAGCAGGAAGAGCGTCGCAGAGAGTACCGACCCTTGTGGGACTCCGGCATTGATACCCATTTGATCCGACGAGCAGCCATCAATGACGACTCGTATGGATCGATCCCTCAAGAAGTCCGATATCCAAGCAATGAACCCAGAAGACAAACCATAACTAGAAAGCTTGCTTATAAGGCCATCATGCCAAACCCTGTCGAAAGCCTTCGAGATATCCAGGGAGACTGCAAGTGCTTCCCCGTGTTTCTCAATAGCTTCACTCCAGATGTGAGTGACGTACGCTAGAATATCCCCGGTGGACCGGTTTCGGCGAAACCCGTATTGCTGGTCACTGAGGAGGTTGTTCGATTCTAGGTACGTCAGGAGCCTGTGGTTTAAGACACGTTCCATAGTCTTGCAGAGTATGGACGTGACTGAGATGGGCCTGTAGTTGACAGGGTCAGCACGACTACCTTTTTTGGGCACAGGTTGCACATTGGCAAGCTTCCAAGACTTCGGTACTAGCCCAGTTTGAAGAGAGAGTCTAAATAGGCGTGTCAATATCGGTGACAACTCAGGCGCACAAGCCTTCAATACTAGAGCAGGAATACCATCTGGGCCACTGGCTTTATTCGCATCCAGATTGCGTAGCACTTTGCGAACCTCCTTTTGGCGAATGCGTATCTCTGACATAAAAGTCGAACAGCCAGGTGGAGTAGGAGGTGTCGCGCTACCAGCATCTAGACGCGAAGATTCCGCAAACTGAGTTGCAAACAAGTTTGCTTTCTCCGTTGCAGTGTGAGCCAGTGTCCCATCAGGTTTCAGCATTGGAGGTAGTGAGGAGCGGCAGAAGTTCGATTCGACCGATTTAGCTAGGGACCAAAACGCTTTGCTGCCCGCTGGGTACGAAGCTAGTTTGTTCCCTATTCGACTAATGTGGTCAAACCGAGCCCTCTGAAGAACCTTTTTGCATGCCTTAGCAGCCTTGTTGAACGCCTTCTTCTTCCGGTGTATATCCCTTGTCTTACGCTGTCGAGCATCAACCCAGGCTAGGTAGGCCTCATGTTTAAATGCTTCAGCACTTTTACATTGAGAACCAAACCAAGGGCGAGCTTTGCTGGATAATGAGATGTCGGAGTATGGAATAAAATATTCCATAGCCGTTCGTATTGCATTAGTCACAGCATCCGCGCAGACTGAGGGATCACCAGAAGCGAAGCACAATGACTGCCATGGGTAAGACGCAAAGAAAGAGGTGTGTGTCACTGTGATGTTATGTGGCAGGCATGTTGCTTACCATCAGCACTATTCTATGCCATCAGGCACATGTCCTGCTTGTCTCGTCGCCATTTAATATAAAAAATGTAGACAGTACTGATTAAATGCCATTTTCGTATGGAAAGAGCGGCAAAAACACATTAATTAGGTAATGGTAAATCTGTAGCCACTGGTTATGAACGCCTGAGACATCGGTACCTCTACCATGAGTTGCTAGTTTCGATAGCAACTCATGGTAGAGGTACTGATGTCTCAGGCGTTCATAACCAGTGAAGTGTTGACGCTTAGCTCGGACAGGTTTGAAGAAACCCTATTTCAATTATTATTCCTTATCGAAACCCTTAGAAATATTTTCGCAGCAGCACCCCGCGGTTTCGTTATTTTCCTGTCATAAAAAGTGCCTACGTCTTATTCCAGACTATAATCTAACAGTATTTCAAATTTCAACCCGATCCGTTCAGACGTTCGGACGTAATAAAGCAACAAACACCCCAACATCGAAGTAGTAGCATGTAAGTTTGTAAGTAGAATATTAGTTTACCCAAGGTCCATGGGCGGGCGGTTGTCTGCGGCGATGTGGCGCGGCTCCTTGAGGAAGACCACGATGATGGAGATGTTGTCCGCGGAGCCCTGCCGCTTGGCCTGAACGATCAGACGCTTCGTCACCGCTTTCAAGTCATCTGCAACAATACATATTACGTCAGCACGTCACACCCGGGGTTGGAGACGCTGTGGGAAATCACCAGCTTTGATACTTCCTGATCTTTATCTCTTTACATCACATTCAAAACAATCCATAGTTTCCATTGTCTCAGACGCATACATCGATGATTAAATAAATACGTACATTTACATGTGGTTGGTACACTTTGAGGGGCAAATTAGTCGCACTGCCAATAAAATCGTTCATTTATCTATTACTATTTTTATTTGATTCGGGAGTTGGATCGAACGAACTGCGAATAACTCGAATTCGAACGAATGTATGAGCAATACTCAGATTTACCGTAAAATGCTGATTCAAACTGTAGTGAGCAGTTCCCTACATGTCAGACTGTAAAGATATTGAAGGCTATCGGAATATTTCCGAATATTTATACTTAAGGTATCAGTGTGTCATCCAGAGCAAAGTTGGTGTTGCGATATCTATTATGTCCGTAATTTGTAGGCAAACTATGTTTATGTTTCAGTTCGGCCCAACGCCGGCAGTTGACGTCCTTGTTCTGTCTCGGGTGAGTCACTGGCCCCAGCGCCACACGCACCGCTATTGTGCCCGCAATATGCATGTACGTGATGTCCCAATAAACACAACACCTATCACAATTCACATTGAAATCGCACGAACAATGAGGCCGACCTTGACTGACCGAATCGCGTTATCAACCCTTATAAATATGAAGCTCGTCGAGAATACTTTTCGCATGTGATCGCGCCGACCTTTTCGGACGCATGGCAAATTAATTAAGGCCATTAGGGTGTGGTGATGCTCCGGCTTTAACCGATACGGGCGTTCGGGGAGTTGTTGAAAAGTGGGACGTTATGGTCTAATTAATTTAATATGAACTAGGCGTCTGATTGGGCGGGCGGCGCGCCCAAGGAGTGCCGGCGGTGGTGGCCGCGCCACGGAGCGTGTCATCCGACATTTCAACAGCACACATTTTAAAACGACTCGTCTAAGTACACGCCTTGACTTTGCTCGCTATTTCGGGGCGCGGTCGTCGCCGCCCTTGCTTTTTACCCTGTTTGGACTGGCTCCGAGCCAACCGCGCCCTGTCTGCTCTTATATCCACCGGGAGAGTTATTAAATTGATTTACTGCGCTCAACCGTTAAGATGGACTATCTCAAAACGACTTTACAGCCCGCGTGCAGTATAAATTTTAGAGAAAATAAGTCATGCTGTCGTAGTATCTTAGAAAGTGTGAAGGAAAATAGAAAGAACTGGATGACGGGCCCAGATCTCGAGTCTTGATAATATTTTTATTTTAATTAGTTGCGGAACATTATAGTTACATTATGAAGCGGTTTCAACGATCGTTAAGTTTTGGATTATCGTAGCTAATTTCAATTTTAATAGAACCAGCCAGTTTCTTGGAAGTGTGAATATTTTGTATTTTTGAAAAAGAACGGAACGTTATGTTATTTGTTGGATCGTTATTGTAACAGGGCTCAAAACACGTTGTTTTAAACACATCTTACAATCTATCAGGCGATATTATTTAATAATATCCACTAACTCAGTTACCTAAGTACTATATTTTCAGATTTCAATTTACTTTCGAAACCTTTCTTAATATAGGTATATAAATTACGTGTCAAGTTGTTCGTCCGTGATGGACACCTTAACTATTTTGTCGATTTTAATCAAATTTACACACCGTGTGCAGTTTGATCCAACTTGAAAGATAGGATAGGATAGCTTTATTACGATTGACTAGTCTGTATATGACAATATCCGACCGAAGCCGGAACGAGCCGCTAGTTATCAAATATGTCTTCAGAATTAAGCATCAATCTAGGAAAATTACGTTGAATGAATGATGGTTATGAGATGTGAATCTCATAACCATCATTCATCAGCTTCTAGAATGTCCTGTGTTGGAGATTTCACAGACAAACACATATGCGGCAAAGTCATAATTGATGAAAGAAACAGAAAACATCTACTTTTACCTAAAACCAAGTCTTTTACGCATTTGTCTCACTGGGAATCGAATTCGGCCCCTACGTTCGTCGGCCACTGAAACATATCTTTTTAATTATTATTTCAATTAAGGTCAAAGCTGTATCGTTCCGAATCGTACCAAACTCGATAAGTTCGCCAGTAGCAATACTCGCTTCCCCGCGTACCCAGCCCGAGTGAGTGGTAAAATGATTGATGTCCGTATTAGAAGCGTTGATCACGTGCAGCAGGGGGGCTATGCAGGCGCGATCATCGCCGCGATTACCCGTGGCTAACGGTGACGGATGGAATGCACGGCCATTGTTGCTGGCCAGCCGCGCCGCGCCGGGGCAAAAACGGACCGCGCCGGCATCGGCATACTAAGCCGCGGTGACCGCGAAACACCTGCCGCTCAACTGCTCTGCTTCGGTGAGGAATTCCGAGCGCATTACCACTCGTGCGGTTGCAGGTCTAGACGGCGAGCTACGAATTTAACCGACTAACAAATCTAATTAGATTCCGGCAACCGGACATAGGTACATGAAATTAAAACGAAAATACAGAAAAAATGCATAACATCCTACTACCCTACTTCCTGCTAATATTTTAAACTCGAATGTTTGTAAGAATGTATGGGTTAATGTTTGGTACTCTTCCACAAACAAAAGTACTGAGGGGATTTGGATGAAATTTGGTACACAGATAAAAATGGTCTGAAATAACACATAAGCCATTTTTATCCCGGTAAAATAACGGGATCGGGAACTATGCGGGTAAAACCGCCGGATGCTAATAATTTTAATATAATTGACTTCGAAAAGCGTCTGATAATTAACCTATTAAATTAATTAATTAAATTACGTAAGAAATAGAACAAGATAAGCGTACCCTTGACTGAGTAGATACTAGGTATATGAAGTACTAGCGGTCCGCCCCGGCATCGACTGTGCTATATAATATAGCCCATAGCACTCACGGATCACGTATTATATTCAAAGGTAAAAGATTTTTTTTATCGGTCTTGTAGTTCCTGAGTTTAGCGAGTTCAAACAAAAAACCTCTTCAGCTTTATAACATTAGAATAGATATTTTAAGCCAGTCGCTTCTAGGCACTGGTAATTCACCACGGATAATTTACTAAAGGTAATGTTAGTTAGTTGTTTCTATAGCATCAATACGTAAATTGTTAGCACTAATAAAGAAACACCAGTTGAAAGACACTAATTTGTCCATCCGTCGCAGGTAATAATCAGCGCGAAGTCGATAATGCTCTTGTGGACTAATGGCACAATGCAAGTGCTGGCTGTCTCATTTAGCAGAATCGTAGATAGATGTTTGTGGTAGGTCGGGAATCGAATAGTTGGGCCGGAGCGGGCAGACAGGGTGGTGAGAGGGGGATGGGGGAGGGGGGCGGATTAAGTGCAATTTTCCTACGAGCCGACCAGCCAACACAGACGGGGAAAGATTATTTCCAGGTCCGCTCAATAACTATCCCTGTGCCTACAGGAAATCAATTTGTGCAACAAATCTGTTCGCGTCAGAGAGAGGAACGGGCATTTCCTTCTCGATTCATCTTCAAACAAAAGTCGCTGGATGGGGAGAACGAGATAATCTGCGTTCGTCTAAGTAATAATCTGCTGTTTAACAGATCATTTCCTATTGAATATGGTGTGAAGTGTATTTCTTTGCAGTAATGTCTTTTACTATTAATTAAGTAGTAAGTACGTGTCCCGTCTGACAATGATTTATATCGTGCATACACATCGGATTGTCTTTGTTGTTTAAATTTATTTGAATAGTAATTATAATTAGACGGTTCTACATGTTTTATAGGGACTTATGGCATTTGGACTAAGATGTTTTCTACTGTGCGAACTATGAGCTAGCGCAAAAGGCGTAAGGGCCTACTAAACTTACTATACTTACTCATGAACGCGGAACATAAGCATACTAAAAGTACCAGTTCCATATACTTAGTTATTACGTTGATATATGGAATGCTTTCAGGTATAACCCACACCCACTTACTTACAATGGTTCTAATGCCAACACGCATGATAAAGTAATAAATACTAAACAAGTATTTGTATTTAATGTCACTGACCAAACCATGTTGTGCTTAATGTGCATACACAGATAACGATGCAAAATGATAAGATTACATGGATTTGCAATGATAACTAAGATAACGATAACCGCTAAACCTCAAGTTATTTATTCATTTATGGTGTTTTATTATGAAACCAACTGACTAAATAGTCGTACACGCCCAAGCAAATAATAACCACAAAAATATCAGATTCCATGAACAATATTTACATCTGTCTAAGAGATTAAGTATCGTATGAGATAAAATAATATAGAAAAAGCAAGTGTGTAACATAATATTCTAGTAAGACCTAAAGTAAATATCAGACCGTAATGGCGCCTACTCAGAGTTCCGAGCCTGTGAGAGGGATGGAGGCTGCCTCCCCGTCGCCATGACAGCCTTCGGATACCATTGGATTACCTACTGGTATACGCTGAAATGATGTGCTGAGCTGAAGGGGATACGAGTGATTCGATTTCTTCTAGGTAGCCACGTTCCATCCTATACCGCATCTTCACTTAACATCAGGCGAGATGGAGTTCAATTGTAACCCTCTAATAGTTAAAAAAAATACACAGTGTTCCCCATTGCTAACATTTTTACGTTAAAACCACTACATACTGAAATAGGACAAATATATTCATATATGTTGTGGGTTATTTTTAAATATCTGCGCCCCACGGGGTAACCAACGGCTCACACACACTATTAGTGGGGATTTTACCCCTTTAACAGTTTTTTTTATAAACTTTTGTGTCATATTTATTTTCTGTGTCATTATAAGCTTAAAAACCTCGTATCAAACTTGTATCTTCGAAAATTACGACACTTTCATCCTCCTTTTCAGCCCTTTGCACCCCTATTCTCGTATTAAAAAGTAGCTTCCTAAGTTATATGCTATCTCTGTACCCATATTACAATTAAATCGGTTCAGTAATTTAGGCGTCAAAGCGTAACCGACAGAAAAAGTTACTTTCGCATTTATAATCATTATAAAGGATTAGTGAAATCGAGAAAATGTGTGTAACAGCAGATATAATATGTTTTTTTTTCAATACATAAAAGTTTAGTCCAGTAACTTTTCTATGAGCAATAAATTCAACGTCCCCTTCCTTTACGTACCCTTTCTGAGAAGTATGCCTATATCTAAGTACTATAATAAACAGGCAGTCTCAACCCAATATAGCCTTAGCGGTAAAAAGAACTGAGACTCGATACAAAGTCTGAGCAATTTATTTTCAATTTAGTTAGCCTCACAATCTGTACTCTACGGCAAGAAAATAGACTTCGGCAACGTAAGTGGTAGTGGAGGCTTGGATAAAGTTAAGTACTAGAACAACACGAAAATACATGGTGTGTTGAGTTGAAGAAAACTTTTTTTTAGCGCGCCACATACAAATGACTACTTTATAAAATAACATTACATTTGTATAGACAAAAATAAGAATTGCAAATGATTACAATATACCTATTCTGTGCAACTCTCTGCAATCTTTATGATGGCATTAAGAATTATAGATGCCATTAAATTATTTAATTATGTACGCTAAACTTTTCTTTCTCTTACACCACCACAATCATTGTAATGTACTTACCCGTAATATTTTTACGCGTGAGTAGATGTTGTTAAAGCAACGATTACACAAGTGAAATATTTACTTTCTATCTAACAAGTTGGAATAAGCCTATCGATCAAATTATAGCATTCCATCAGATCCAATTGCGTTGAAGCATGCCGGCGACTCGTGAGGAATGCCCAACACAATACGTGTTGTGCAACTCGGGAATCGAACTCGCGGCCACGTCTGCGGTCTAACAGTACCACGCTGGCCAGTGGCCGCCGACCGACGGCCGGCGTCAACGTTGCATCACAACTATATTGATAGTGCATTTATTGCAAGCCACTCCAGATAAGGTCTGCTAAAGCCATCGACGGCTGTTAAACCCATATCAGCCGACTTTCAATAACGCCATCGGTATACGTTCAACGCGCTGAAGTGTTAATTAAACATATACGTAAATAAGCTCTTGGAGCGTGAAACTGGGAGGGGCTCGTGTTTACAGACGCATTATCGTAGGAAAACAAACTGACAGAAGTTGTTAAATAGGCGCGGAACAACTCCTACACGACGCGACAGTCGACAAACATCAAGCGAGCTAAGAAAGCTCTTAAAAGCTTTTCCTTCTGATACGTCACTTCGATATCGAGGCGAAATACGGGCACTGACAAGGCTAACTCGTGTACCGCTTTCTCGGTTCCGTTTCTTCTAATTAACGCTTTCAAGCTAAATTAGTATTTAACGTGAACGTTAAATTTCTTTATCTTCGGTAAGATAGAGTATCAATTGTTGACGGAACGTATCCTGGTGAATAAATAGAAGGAACGTCTAATCGATGAATTAATCGCGCTTGTGTAGAAACCTCTGTAATTGTTAGCGCGCACAACGGAGCGTAATGAAATTGAGTGGGAACTTTCGTGCGCGCCCGGCGTTCATCAGTCGGACGGTAATTGGTTTACGAGCAGACGACCATGGCTCGGCACTCGTACGTAGTCGTGTGCAGCCGGGATCCTTCTAATTAACGTCCAAAGCACACAGCAGCCAGAGCCGCGCCAGCTCTACTGCCACTGTAATTGCAAGAGTGAAAGAACGCCCAGTGGGTCTTTCGCGTCCATTTAGCGTCCCCATCGTCGTCTGAACGATAATTTTCTCCTAATTATGAGTTAATATGCATGAGACACTAGTAGCATCCCGATTTAAGCCCTATAGTTCCCGAGACAGTCATTTTCCCGGGATGAAAATGTGTTATATATGACAACTAGCGGCCCATTCCGGCTGCGCTCGGATATTGTCATTTGAAGACTATTAATCGAAATAAAAACTATCCTATCTCTCAAGTTGGACCAGACTGCGCACGGTGTGCCAATTTAATTTAAAATCGGTTAAGTAGTTTAGGAATCCATCGCGGACAAACATCGTTACAGGAGATTTATATATATTAAGAAGATATATTTATGTAGTTACCAAATTTCATCCAGATCCCTTTAGTAGTTACTGACTTGAAAGAGTAACAACAATCATTTAATACATACAAGTGTTAGTTATTATAATACTATATCAGTTAGTGAGAAATATACGGCATGCGATTTGAGGAAACCATTTATGACTCTGCCAATTTTGCTACAACATAAAAAATTGGCACCACTCTTTCAGACATGTGAATTGATGAGTCTTTAATGCAGTATTACTAGTTTGAAATGATGTCACGGTCTTCTAGAATCTGTTATGACAGTCATAGCACAGCAATATAACCTACACAAGCACAAGGCTATGACCAAACAAAAGCCAGCAAAAGCCAAGGACACTTTTGGAAGTTTTTGGCACAGCACACAGCGGGTGTTGCAATTTCGCCGCTAACACAAAACGGAAACAGGGATTAACGGGCTTTAGGGGCCGCATCCACAATTTCTGAAAGCGACCTAAATTTCGGCCATATGAGCGCAGTGAAAGATGAGAATCGTGCCAATTGTTGAATGCAATGTTCCGGGAAGTGACGCAGTACGTTGCACAAGAGTAATGCTGAAATACTTTCATTCGTCATGTAATAAGCAGAATTGTACCTAGATGTCATAAAAAAACTATTGTTTTAACTCAGTATTTAGTTCACAGTTGGTATTCAAATTATCAAAAGTTTCACACAGTAGTTAGGACGTTAATAAAACGTAAGTATTAAATTATCGACATCATACACTTTCATAGGAATTGATGATTTTCGAAGCATAGGTACTCCAAACACTCTCACCCTCTGCTTTCGTAGACACAGTATCAAATTCTTCAGCGTCTCTTCTAAGCGTACTAAAGATTGACATCACATGTCTCCTACCCTCTGTAGTTTGAACGTGTTAAGGATCGGATAGAGAGGCGAATAATTTCCATGGGGTAGTGGACTAGAATAGGCTGATAATAATGATACTGACAAACGGACAGATACTCAATACTGATAATGATGATACATTGCCTGTAATTATTGATCGTAGTGATAAACAATCAAAATTTGACGTAGCCTGAGCATGGAAAACAGCCAGAATTTAGGTGTAGGTACCAGAACTGGGTCTACGAAACTAATTATTATTGCATAATATATATCGATTCGTGCGTAGGGTTGGCCATTACAGAGTTATTCCATTAGCATTTGGCGCAGGCGAGTTGTTCTGCGACAATCCACGCCCGCTATTCTGGTTTATATGCGAAAGCTTCGGTCCCACGCAACAAGTGCCACTCGACAGCACTCGATATCCCTGCACTGAGCGGTGCCTTACAATACAGACACTCCACTTGTAAGTTTCTGCAAATTCAATAAGTAACTGAACAGTTACCAATCAATTCTGCACAAAATTTCCTTCTTTGTTTAATCTTTATTCAACTAATAAAACAAATTTTAGTTACTTGAGGAGCCTTAGAAATCTAAAAGCCCCAACGATAGTGTAGTTTTTAAACTATTACGATTTTAATTAATTTTAAAAAGGTTACACAGGATTAAATTTAATGTAAATCGCCATTAAGTCCTGTGTAATGTTTTCAATATGGCTCAAAATCAAAGGTTACTGATAATTTAGTGATGATTCAAATCTTATTTACTCTACCTCAACAAAATTTCTTAATACATTGTAGTGAAATCAGACAATCCATTCTTAAAGCATAATTACAGGTGCGCCGTGTTCTGAACCGATGCATTTTACTTTTACCTTGAGTTGATTGATGACCTCCGTTTATCATGATATCATTCGATTTCGACGAAACAATAGCTCCAAAACGCAATATCCGAGATAAGCCGCGATACGGGTGGAGTGCAAGAGAAAATTGCGTTTTGTCGGACGCTATCAGCTGATAATCGTGCACGGCTAACACAAACAGTGAACAATTGCAGTGCAAATGACGTACCTGTAAGATTATCCAATAAACTGTATATAAAAGGAACCGAACTGCTTCATAATAATATGTATTACCAGTAGCGCCCCGCGGTTTTACCCGCGAAGTTCCCATTCCCGTTATTTTCCTGTAATAAAAGGCTGCGTATGTGTTATTCCAGACCACAATTTATCTATAGGTACATTTTGGAAACTTCAAGCTCATCCGTTCAGATGTTTGGACGTGATTGAGCTACATCCTAACTTTGGTATTTATAATATGTACCTATTGGTAGGATTATTCATTACCAACCGCCAACCGCACTCATTAAGCCACTTCTAGACGTAGGTTTTTAATGATATAAGGCACTCAATTTTATCTCCTCGCTTCTAACTACTACTAGACAAATCTGCCTTGTAAATTGAGTCTGAAAGAGTTACATTTTCCGGTACGTAGTCTCTAGAACGAGTCAGTCTCTACGGTTATCGATTCTACGACAGATTGGAACGGCCTTTTACCACTTCAGCTTACTTATGCGCCAGGTCATAGCAACTTAAGCAGCGGTATCATAATGTATTATAATTTAATAACGCAAATTTATTTTAAACGCTCGAAACATTAATTAATTACCAAATTTTCTGTACCAAAAACATCCAGCTTTTAAACAGTTTGCGTTAAAACGTAGCATTATGCGCTTAAAACGTTTAATATCAGAGAAGACTGGCCTGTAAGCTAGTTTAATGTTCATTGCAGGTTATTAACCAGATAAAATAGGAGCCGTAAAGTGTAGGTAGTGTAAGGCAAGCATACGGTGTCAATGCTCTCGCAGCGGATGTCGGGCATTTCGTATGCGACACCGGCTGAAACAATCCTAAACGTACCAGCCATAATGAGTCTAATGACTTGTGCGCAAAATTTCGTATTCAACTTCTTCAGCGTAAAAAATTGCAATAAAAACTCATGTATCTGAAATAACGCATGTTACACGAGCTGCTTCGAATTTGTGTGTGATGTAAGGAAATTTATGATCCGTTACCGCGTACATAGTTGCGAGGATTTATTTTGTCACATTCGTTCACATTGTCGTTATCGGTATTGGCACAGATCTCTAATACGAAGAAAAACACAACATGAGAATTATTTAGTCAATGTTTAATGCAGAAACAACAAGTCAATTAGAAACCAATATCACTAATTTCATTAAGTGAAATTATTTTAATTTTTCTTTTCTCTCGCGTGAATTTTGTACTCTACTATTACAAACTATAGGTATACAGGTATACACTAATAAATGTGAGCGATTTTTTTTTTTTTTAAAGATGCACTTTCCTTCGGATTCCGTATTGTTGCATAATATTAGGCGGTGAACTACAAATTTATTATTTAAAAAAATAGTAAGCCAAATTCATAAATTTAAATAAAAATATTCTATTTAATTGTGTGAACATAAAGAATAAAAATAACAATTAATTAATTAATGCTAAAATAAACTCTTTATCTTTTTGAGAAAATGTTGAATCTGTTAACAATAATTTATTGTAGGTATCGAAACAATTTGAATAAATCCGAACCAGATCACGCAGAGCGGCGATTTGGCGAAAATTGCACGAGCGTCTAATCACGAGCGTGGCGGCGGCCGCTGACCTCCCACTTCAAGATAAACACGCATTTCTACCGAACGACGGTTATTTTTAACCACTAAATATCTTCCGACGCAGTTCTAAAAAGGAACAGAGACAATACAAAGAAAAAACACAGACCTTTCGTGTGAAATTAATTACTTTGAATAATTTATCACGAAACGTCATTATCTATGAATGGGATTTCAATGCATTGAATCTAATTAAAATTAAGACGTAACAATGCCTAGGAGCCAGAACGGTAACTAGTTACACAAGATGATTTGCGGTCAATTGTATCGCCGAGGCCATCTGTGTATGTACATCGTGTATGATTCATCCCGTGGATTCATAACAGCAAGCTGTCTAGAGCATCACGCCATGTAGCATCTCAGAAGATGCATTTGAAGTAAACCTCGTCCAATTTTACGATTGCAATTTAATTTTATTGATACCGGAGCTTGTACGTAGGCGGTTGGAATTCCAGGTAATACTTAGATTATTTAGCTGTAACTGGCACATACAGTTCAATAAACGTCCGAAGTGGTCAGTCCGGTCGATGCTAATGCAAAATCCTTGTATCGCAGCAAATATTTGTGAGGGCGGGGACCGCCGTGACTTCGCCCAGCAGGGGGAGATCACAATCAGGATGGTTGACAATTTGACAGAATTATTCTAGGTATTATACACGTCTATTACGTTCGCACCGCTCGTAATATCGCAATTTGACGCTTTCACAAAGAGATGCAAATAATCATCGTGATTATGTGCGAATTTCGCCAGGGGAGATCGCGAAACCGCCAAGTAAGGAAACTTGTGTGTTTTCGACGAAACGAAATTGGCAAGATTGTAATCTTATTTGGGAAGGTGAAATAAATGTCAAGCCGTATATTGTGCGTGATAGTGCGTAGCGGGCAGCCCTGCACAGTTATTGCATATCCGATGGCGGGCGCGCGCTCGACTCGTCTGCTCTCCGCTGCGACGTAATTATTCGCAATTTCCGAATGGCACTCGCGATACGGTTATTGGAATATCCGATTAGAGCAGCAATCGAACGGCCAATCAATTTATCAGGAATCAAGGGAAGATTAATCAAGCAGTTTCAACTTAGGACGAATAGGTACCAACTCGCAATTGCAACATGACGGTATAAACACGTCTGCCAAAACTCTAACACTAAAAATGATTTTTAACTTTAGACATCGGATATTTAAACATTATCATAGTTTCAAAATAAAAGTAAACAAGATAAAAGCGTCAGTTTCTCGGTATAAATTACTTTGAATTTCAAGAATATGAACATCACAACAACTAACAAGTAGATGTGGGCATGGATTATTGTAAACTGTAAACGATATTACTTTGGTGATGTATAAAAAACACTCTCAGAAGGTAAACACGACTCGAAATAAACGGATGTGCAGCACCGAAACGTGATCCCCTTGCCGTGGATATTTTTACAAATCTTTATGAAGATACTTGTTAGAGAAGTGCCTTTTGATACAAGAACCATAATATTTCACTCAAATCCAGATATTTTATGGTAATAAACGTGAATAAACTTAAAGATTTATCTGGTGAATGTAATAAAAAACAAAACACGACAGAAACAGATTACCTGACAACAAAGTAGTTAAAGCCCTGTGCAACGGGACTGTCGGAGATTGGAGAGTTAACTGCTCTGGTCTCATTGGCCGACGGCTGGCCAACTTCAATTTCAAAGGTGTAAACGTAGATTATCATCAGGAAATGTTCAGAAATGTTGCAGAATGTGGCTAATCTGAGCTGGCGCCGTATAGAAGCATTAGCACACAAATTGAAGCGAGTGCGGAGGCAGCTGTGTCAATATCCGATTTGAATTGTATATCATTTCATTTGATTGCCACTTTAATCCCAAGAACTGAACTTTACGCCGTCGGTTTACAGATGGAGATCCCTCAATCGAATCGTTTTGGTAAATGTAAACATCTGCATCCAAAATTGAATTATAATTTTTGTTTTTAATTTAAATATACGAAGAAATTTGTAATAAGACTTTGAGGAAATGCTAAATTAAAAGTTTTTAAATTTACCTACCTACCCTTTATCCATTTACTAACAAAAAATAAATTACGTAGCAACGTAATAAATTAAATACTCGTATACTCGTGTGCTAACTGCTAAGTAATACCAAAAGAATTTAACCGTAGAAGGAAAAAATCTCAGTTATTTCAGAAGGTTTGTAAATAAATATGTTATAAGACGATAAAACACGAGTTCGCATGCAATCTTGCGAAAATAATTCCACGGTTGATGACCCCCGAGTTAAAAATAATCTTCGTTCCCTCCCACGCCGGGTCAAGGGTATTATGCTATTTGATGGTGCATGATTCTTCAAGCTTTTTACACAGCCGAGTGACAGACTGATGATCCTAGTAATAATTACTATATATATGTAAAAAAGGACCATTTAGGACATTATACCCACTAGTTTTGTTTTTATTCCATTCGAAGAATCTTTTTTTGTAATTAAAATCAAGAATAATATTCGATGATATGTTAGCGTATACGAGTAGAATGGAACTACTGAAATTATTCTACTTCGAAGACACATTTTAAAATCTTAAAACTGATTCAAATATAATGTCCTTACCTCATAGGCTATAACACAAATACAGTGACTTTATCTAAATTAATTTCTTTGTAAGATTAATTTGCAGACTCCCATCTACGAATGAACGTAGCCTCTTTATTGATCGTGGTAACAAAAATGGCAGAATTAGGTACACTATTATTGTTGATACTGTACATCTGGCTAATTTCGCCGCTAAAGTACGCCACGTTGACCTGGTCACTCACAAATTCAACCCGTCAAATCAAAATTAACCTCATTACCGCAATGAACAGAATCACCCGTCACGACTTGCAAAACTTGAATCATAATTGTGGCCGGACTTGAAAGCAAAAAATGTGTTTGCCGTTTACGGACTAATATTCTTCAAATAACTGTTAGGTTTTTACGAGCGTACTCATCATTTATATTTCCTCGAGTGTTTGTTAGCTTGAGATTCAAATCTAAAGTGCCTCAGATGCCAAGCAAATATTAGAAAAGTTTTACCTTCACATAGAGGACCGTCAAAATGGAACGTTTAAAAAACCTACAGGAAAAATCAATACTTCTTGTTACAGTACAAGAACGTGGAGTTAACATCAGCTCACGAATGGGAAAATTTATCATTTCGTGAATCTCCCAGAGTCTTCATCACGACACGAATCGTGAGAGAAAGACACAACCCATTAGATAAACAAACAGCACTCCGCTGGTAGTGATTAAAATACACGACCGGGAAACCATACGGAAGGTGTGGTGACAAGTAAGGGAAAGAAAATGGGTTCGACAAATTGAGTGCAGTCGTTTAGATATGAAATCGGTGACAATGATGGTGGAGGCGCTTTCTCGGGTGTAAGCGTCGGTGGGCGGCCGCCCGCGCACCCTCGCCTTCTTTACATACAATCGCACAATGCAGCGGAGCCTAGCTCGCGGCGCACAATGCCCTACGGCGACCCACATCGCGACTGAGTCATCGACGCCGCCACCGGCACCGGCATACGGGCTTGTTTACACTCGTGCGATAAATTACTCTCGTCAAACTCGCCGGCCGACTGATTCGATACAATCACGAGACCCGCTACCGCTTGCGAAAATGTCACTTATGATACGACGACCCGCATTTATCGTACCTATTTCTTAGGAAACATGAACTGCGTTACCGCAGCACACCTGAATAATGTTTCTACTTTTACCGCACGACGCGAGTTATTTATTTCCTTCATTAAACAATCGTTATAGCTCGTACGTCTGTTGAATGTCTCCGGTTCTTCTAAACGGCATTATCTAAAAGAGCACGTTTATCTAACTAAATCAATGTCTCAATTTTAACCACGAATACTTCTTCACGGCCCAATGATGCACGCATTTGTATTAAATGAGCCGTATCGATCGGAGCAGGAGCCCTATTTGGTGAGCGTACATTGTAAAGTTGCTTCACCACATCATATTACACAAATTACGTTGATATTATATAAGAAAGCGGCTATTATTAAAGCGATAAAGGTCACCAAAAGCATGATACGTCCAACTGCGTAGACATCGAAGACAACATTATTGACATTGATAAGAAATACCTATATTAGAATCAAATTGCATTTCGAATAGCTAAGAACTAGTACACTTTTATTCGCTCCTATCAATGCAATGTAATGGAGGAGTACATAAAAACGACACCTATAGTAATCTCACATTATCTCTATTCTTGGCAGCGGATGCAATTCAATCGCATCCACGACTTTTTATTACGAATCCTGCATGTCACTAACATAAATACGAGTACCTATGTTACAAAAAAACTTGGTATCACATGTTGATCGAATCTCTAAGTTCCACAGGCCCTATTGCTATCGTCAGCTGTCGTATAACATTTATACCGCTTGTAAAGCGATGTCTACAAACACAGACTTCCGTAATAACTATAACTTAAGGGCCCACTCCTTCTTATTGTTTCCTGGACACGCTATTAACGCCCACTATCGGAATCCTTAAATAATTTATAGTCTCTTTCTAGTCGAATGGCGCTACTCATTTCATCGCAGACTGTACTGAATGCACGAAGACCACAGCACGTACAACTATTATCTATGTAATAATGAGAAAGGTGTCCCATGAGAATCTGCGGTATGTTTTAATAACATTTTCCGCAGGTGTACATGATATACGATGTAACTGAAGATATAAGCGACTAGAGAGACTCTAGACATGGCATAACGGCTTCGCTGTACTTTAGATTCTTGAGAGAAATTTATGTGAAGCCAATGAGATGTTAGAGTAGATATAGAAGTTGATAGAGCAACCAACAAGTTGGAGGCAGAAAACATATTTAACGATCGCGGGAGGTACAAGTAAAGACGCGTGTAGTACGAAGGCATGTGCGTGTTATAAGTTAGAGGCCGAAGCTGAGAGAAATCGTAACAAATAATACATAACTTGTACAAGAACTTCATTGGACTGTTGCTGTTATGAAATAAGGTGAAAATATTTTATATTGTTACGTCATACTTGCATAACATAAGTTGACTTCGTATGAGAAGAGATTAAAATATAATATGCTTTTCGGAAAAAACAAAACAACAGACTTCAATGTAAAAATATATATTTTCATGTAAAAAGACTCTTCCACATCGGTCCATATTTGAAGGAGAAAATTATGTAACTATGATGAGAACATCATATATGAGCAAAATCAGCTCAAAACACATAATTGAGGAAAAATCCAACATTTCTAGTAAGATCGTGATAAATTTTAAATTTAAATAAGACCACATCTCATACATGGAAATCAAACTCGGTTCCCATAAACAAAATCTAAAGTCCTATAAAAATATCCGGATTAAAAATCTTCACATTTGTTTGAATTCGGTTAAGACATTCTAATGGAAATTGACTTTTACTCAAAAATGAGTCATTGTCCAACAACAACAGCGTCAGTGTATCGATTAGCAATTATTTTACCGCAATTCGGACAAAAGATAAAAGTAACCGTTCACAACGTCTAGAGGGGAGACAAGATAATGGAAGTTTTATTATTTCATCAATGAATACAGAAAGCCAATTTCAATTATCACAAAAATAATAAATGATAACCTTTTATTAAGAAGTACGTTGCAAAATGATGTCATTGTTATCAAAAAAATATGGTGACAAAATATTTTAGGAAATTTGCTAATCCGACAGTATTGATAAGGAACAAGAGACTTGCTACTTTTGGACTATTTTAGATTTTGAAACACCACTTCGATTTTAGTTCAATAGATTCTGTGTGATAGGGTAATTAAAATCAGCGTAATTGAAACCCCAGCAATAAGTTACAAAAATGTATTTATCTAGTAGGTAATAAACTAAAAAGTAAATTGCATCTTTCTTATATTAGTACAAGAAGAACCAAGTTAAAAGTTATTGATTTGTACAGAGATCAGTAATGTTGCTCAAATTTAAACTTATTTTAAAAGCATTATTATAATTTACAGTAAGCTATGATTGACAAATTGCACGGAGCACATACTATTAAGATATAATAATAATAATATATAATAATAAATATTGGTGGACAATTCACACACAACACCATCTGACCCCAAACTAAGCAAAGCTTGTATGATGGTGGCCAGATAGCTGATATAATACTTATATAATTTTAAATACATACTTATTATACATAGAAACACTCAGACACAGTGCAAACATTTGAATTCTTCACACAAATATTTGCACTGGGTGGGAATCGAACCCACGATAGTAGTAGATAGTAATGAAAGTTAATTAGAAACATGAACGTAAGCCGATGCGGGTGGAAACGATTAAATTACAACAGAAAGTTCTCTCACGTCGCGCTGTACAAAAATAATATAGCAGAATGCGTTCAATATCGAGAGTACACGAGTTGGTGTTAAATAAAATAGCGGCAGAGGCTCCAGCAGCGAAGTGCATTGGTAATGCAATGACAGAATTATCGACGCGTTCGCCGTGTGGGGAGATGGTTATTTCTGTTCATTTCGCGAGAAATGTCGTTAGCTAGCGAGATATTACCCGCGGCCATAGCTTGCGGAACATCGGCCGGACGCGCGCGGTTATTCCACACTCTGCTTGCATTGCCCACCACGGCTGCAACACGGCTACAACAGAACGCACCATAAACTCGCTTTATTGTGATATCAAAATTTTAATACAGGAAAGTAAAGTCGCATAAATTTATCACGACGTTAAAAAAAGGAGGACAGAAACGGTAAAAAGAGTTTTGTTGTCTCAACAGTACAGTCTATAACAGGAGAAATAAGAATGACATGCACCAGCTACAAACAGATCAAAGACAAGCTTTATGACTCACTTTAGCGTTCAAGAAAGACATCATAAGAATTGACGACTGTTTTTTTGTGTATTTAAAAATACTGTTTTTTATGAACAAACACCGGACTTACCGTAGACGGAACTACTTACGGGTAAAATGTTACCATTTTAGGAAGCTATAGCAAGAGAAACAGTAAAGTCTTCAGATACTGTAACCTGTTCCGGCGTTCTTCTTGTGAACTTTATCAACCTCCTCATTCGCAGAGTCAAGAATTTTACCGCCGTTACATAAATCACTTTAACTTATTGGAAATTACAAAGACGTTCGAGAGATGGATTACACATATGGTGGTGCACGTCGTGAAACCTGAATAGTTGGGTGTACACAAAAACTTTCTGCCGAAAGCTGCCCAACTGGTAATGCTTAATCTGAGAAATCGTCGCCTTCTTGGGCAACTAGAGACAGCTCCTCGAGCGGGAAATATACGACCGAGAAAGTATAAGGTAAAGTTGAAATATTATACGCCTTGCTGTCAGTGCGCACTCCGATGTACGTATGGTTACGTCCCGAGGAGAGGGGCGAAGCAAATGGAGCATGCTTCGATGCTCGCCTCTACTCGAGTATAAATAAATGCACGGAATGCAAGAAGACCGCAAGAATCACGGAAGAATTCGCCGCCAGAACCTATTACACTATTCTCATTACGTCTGCCATAACTTACGTAGTGAATATTTCACGCGCAAAATTTCCTTATGTTAAGAGAGCAACGGCCGAATTAGTGTCGACCTTTAAATAGCGCCACATAAACGATGTATTTAATCCTCGCGGGATGATGTCATAGGTTTTAATTAAAGGAATGTTACAATGCGAGGAACAAGACAGTTGGCGTGTATCCTCGCCTTACGTAGCGTCTACAGCAGGAAGGGCTGGGTACAGAAGCGAGTGCGCATAAGTTAAGTCAGGAATTGCAAGCGCTGCTTGTCGCTGTCACACGAGTCCACTCGAACAGGCCGCGACCGCGAGAGCGTGAGAATAAATTACAATACATCTTTAATTAACCAAGAAAATACGAAAACAAGAAACTACCAAAGTGAATAAAATAAATAAACACACCTCTCACAATTAATATAAGTGAGTGGAGCATATGAATCAGTCGTCAGGCGACTCTATTTGTTGATTCAGCGCCTCTGAATGATGCATTGTTCTCGATAAATTATGGCGGATAAAAACCCATTTGTTGTTTCGGGTTGAGTGGCGACACGATATAAAAATCAATGTTGTTTCACTAGTGTGAACTGTATGGAACACATCACTATTGTTTATTTGAGCTTTCCGCAGTTAAGTTTGTAAAGTGGAAACTGTAGGGCGAAATACAAATGCCACAATTACGTTTGTTTTTATTTCACAGGTCATAAATTCAACGTGGACGAAGCATAATATTTCATGTTTTTGCACTTTCTAGATATGAATGTGATCGCAGAACCGTGGGCGGTGGCCGGCCAGGGTTGGCACAGGGTCACGGGATGGGACGACGTAGGCGTAGGCGTGAAACCTGCTTTTTCTCAGAGCGAGAAACCTGTTTAGGTCATGCAACTTGTGTAGTCTATTTAAATCCTGAAAACACCCAAACAGCCATGAGCGCATAAACTCGCGACGTCCTTCGACTATTTATAGACAATTTACCTTTCTGCATTGTGTTCAGTGACTGTCGGGGAAGTCGTAATATACTAATGGTTGGTGCTTCGGAGTTATCTGATGTGTCCGCCGTAGTACGGAGACTCATTAGTATGCTCATCATTGTTGTAAATTTCAACATAAATATTGAATAGTTAAGTGAATATAACAGAACTTATACAACAACAAAAAATATCTCGTGAAAGCTACAGCCTAAGGATCACGTAGGCAGCTTACAAAAGGTGTGGGTGGACCCGTGAGTTATCCTACCGCGAATTAACAGACATATTGCAATTAACTGGCTATCATCGAGATGTATTCCGTAATTCAATACTGTACAATCGAATAATTTATCGATTAAATGTAGGATCTTGAACATCATTCCCGTTAGGAAAATTACATGGCTGCTTTACTGCCGTTGCCCCTTCAATTTGTTACAACTTACAAGCTCTGTGCGGGAGTCATGACTAGACTTTGACTATAGATTACAATTAAGCTGCTATTTAAACGAGTTCCCTATTAACGAGAGGCATTTTGTAAGCCTTCAATACGTCTAGACAGATTAATGTGAGTTGGCATGTAGGCGTACATGTAGGAGTCACAGATACCTTCTGAAATCTGGTACCGCTATTTGGGAACAAAGCGCTCTGTTAAGTGGTCCATTGTTTTCTGTAAAAGCTTCATTGTTTTTATCGAGCCAGTAATCGAGAGTGTATCGATTGAGGGCGTAATTACAAACATCCACATTGTTTTATTTAATTAAAGCCTCAAAAGAGTAGCCAAAAAAGTTATAACCAATTAGTGCAACAAAAAGGGGTTTAGATTGGACAGATAAAGCATTCTATATTTGTATTATAAAAATGTATTCGCGGTATTCCTAACCGCAGTACCTACGCACTTACGTGTCTACGTACTTATGTACATATATAACATCTGCAGAATGCATTCCTTAATAACGTTAACGTTTTCCTTAATAGATGGCTGCAAATATAACTACAATCAATTATCGAATAATTTATTTGCTCCGATAAAACAAAAACCCACTTCAATTTAAAATTAAAATCAGACACTTTAATGCATTTCAATTAAATATCACAAGAAGACATCACAAGTTATCAAGTAAATGTTGGTTTATTGTTCATATTTCAAAAACCGTCACACCGCTTTCAATAAAATGAGCTATCACGTAACATACACACAAAAAAACATACAACCTTACAACATTGAAAACCTTCTTCTGTAAGGAAGTCACTTGAAAATAGTTTTTTCATCCCACCAGCTCGGAAAGAGTACTTTTGCTCCTCGATATCAGGGCGCAAAAGTCGTTTTTACCCTCTAGAGGTTAAAGTAAATTTGAATTTAGAACATCGTGTGTACTGAGGTTTTGAATTCAAAACATAATTTAACCTATTTATTTCTACCTCCTTGGTGCCGAATTCATCATACATTTATTTTTAATTTGTTAAAAACTCATACTCGGAACCTCTTTGGTGTACTTTTTTTTTTTGCTTTGCGCGCAATTTTCTTTTCACGTATGGAGGATAGAGGTAAAGAATGTTATTTCAAATGGCAAAACATTTTGAAATGCTATGAATGAATCAATTGTAATCGAATTTAAGTAGATATGCCGAGTTGCCGAGTTAAATAATTAAATATTAATTAATTATTGACTACTAAAATAGTAATTAATAGATAATTTCAACTACTTGTGCAGTACAAAATAATGTAGTAAATATAACATCAAATAAATAACTACTATTTTGAGAAAACATGTAGGTACAATATATTCTGAAGTCAAAACTTCTTTTGGCGCGCCAAAGACAGATTTTTCGTAGGCTGTCAATTTAATTCTAGCGTCACGCTCGGGAATGATAAGAAATCTTCGGGTAAACTCGGGACCATAGCCAATGGCCATCTAGAAATGCCTCAGCCTTTCCCATTGACCATTTAAAAATGTGTCAGCATTTCTAGATGGCCATGCTCATAGCCACGCCCTCCGGTTTCACACGCGTAGTTTCCAAAGTAAAAATCAAATGCTGAGTTATAAGTTACCACTTCTATCGGCAGTGCCTATGACTGCCAATATTTTTCTTTCATGAATTCTGAATAGTACGTTTATTCATTTCCTTTAAAATGTACCCTGATGCAAATTTAGCACTACTATAGTTTAATGCATTTGGGCGGACACTTTTTCATGTACACATGAAACTCCTTACCTCAATCGGTCAACTCTCCATATTTTCACGTCATATTGTTATTGTTAAAACCATGGCTAAATAAACTTAAGTTTAAAACTTATAAAATTGAATACAAGTGAAAAACCGAAATACCATAATAATAAGTGATTCTAGCGACCAAGAAGTTTATTTAACGCCAACAGAATCGACTGAAACTGAAAATGCGCAAAGCGTTTAGTAATTTCCTCGCTAGGGGGGGATGAAAAATTACGTGTTACACTCGAGTGCAAAGATTTTTCACCTTGTGCCCTTTTGATTCCCTTGCTACGCTCAGGATTCTAATTTTTGAATCCCTCGCTACGCTCGTGATTCAACTTTAGAATCCTTCGCTTGCTCGGTCATCAAAATTGAGCACGCGGTTAAAAAGCCACTTTGCACTCTTGTATAACAAATAACTATTATGCCAGGTAGCTGCCATTAATGTTTTAAAAATTAATGGTTAAAATAAATTCGTTAGTTGGTAACTTGATACATAAACTTTATCGCAATCATTAACCAATCATACGCGATCATATTCAATGTGTGTTGCTAATATTGAAAAGTGTAGGTATTTTTTTGCAAAGTTTAGGTATATCTTATATTACGCCTAACTTTGCAGAGCCCTAAAACTAATCTAGGGAAACAATAGGCTTGGTAATAACACCCAATTGTCAGCAGACTAGACGTCCGCATGAACTGGCCACATTCCTGCATACGCGAACCATTTCTAGGATCCGTTTTTAGATCATGAAAATACCAACACAAACGCACTGGATTCTAGTGACGTATCGGTATGTGTGTAACAACATTCCTCGAGCTCTGTCGCTACGATCGTTTTCTCGGTAATGTGGAATATCTGCTATAAATATGCAGACATTAACTTTTGCATACAGCTATCCAAGCAAGAGTGCCTTTGAAATATCAAATGAATGAGTTAAGCTTGAAAATAATCGTGCAGGGTGTAAAAACTAGTATTTAAGTCATTGCTGTACACGAACGTTTCACGTTTAGTAATAAAACATTAAATGCCAGTAATATTCCAAGAGCTGCCCCCCAATTTTTGGGTAGGTATTTGAGGCAAGCTGAAAACTTGTCACATTACTGTCCTATAATATTCCAACACGGAGCTCCAGACCTGGCTGGTAAGTAGCGGGCAAAATGAATCCTTAATTTTTTTAAGAACCCTGAGTGTACACAGTTAAAATGCTAAATATGGGGAAACCCGACCTTGACCTTGTGTGGACAAATTCAGCGGCAGTTATTCCATACATCAAATCATTACACAATCAATCAATCCCCTCTAACTATAAGGTAAGGCGTAATTTCCATAGAGTTCCTGTTTTATTTTTTCGAGTGAGACAGATAGTTTCACAGTTCACAGTAAATGTTGTCAATGGCGAGTATTCTGCAAACTCAAAATAAGCAAATCTATTCGTAAGTCGAGTCATCGGCTCAGTGGAAACCGAGAAACAGGGCAAGAGGACAGACGCGAACACGGGCGGAATGACGTCTGCACGCCGACTCATGCGACGCGTAACCAGCGCAAGGAACTGGCCAAATGACAGGAGAAATCGGCTGCATTTACAAGTCAGAACAGTGAACGCATCTTGGATGACTACGTATTTACATGCATCGTATAATCTATTTGGTAGTTTCAAAGTTGCTCCTATTGTCGATACAGTTAAGCGTTTACGGTGGTACGGCCATGTGTAAAGATGATCACAGGATGAAGCTTGCCCTAGAACTGCCTACGACGACACGTTGACGTGAAAGACCACCCTCCATTTGGTTAACGACGGATCAAAAAGACCTCAAGGCAATCTCAAATCGAGACGGACGCAACACAAAATCGTTCTCAGTGGAGAAGGACTAGAAAGGCCGACCCCAAGCATATGGGACAAAGTGTAAGAGGAGGAAGAAGAAGAAGTATATTTATATTTCTATTAACCCTAGATTACTAACCATTCGTCTAAGAGACTACGCGTACCCCGCGGTTTTGGTGTTTAAGTATGTTCCCCGCCCCCGCCGACCCCCGGACGCTCAGTACCTTCCTAATCTGCATCGACAGTGACCCGCGCGCATCAGTTGCGATTGCACGCTTATTAGATCGGGATATTTTGCAGAATCGTCGTGCGAGAGACGAAAGGTTAGTGACACCGTAACTTTTTTTACACTGTTATAATTTTTTAAAATTTGTATTTTATTGTTAATATTTGCAATGAAATTGGATTTTTTTTTGTTATTATATGTCATAATACATGTTTTGAATGGTTGGTTATACATTTCTAATTTACTGCTATATTTTGATATTTTACAGTGTATTTACCGTTTGAAACTTATTTTGATTTTATGTTTTTTAGATGGATTTGAGAAAAAAAGAGGAGAAAATTCTACAATGGTTAGCTCAGTGTGACACTGAATCTCTACCTGATGCTCAGCAACAGTCATCGGACTCCGAGGAAGATAACTTCGAAACAGAAATCCATATCAATACCGACGAAGCTGAGGAAGATTCTGCGGTATCGTCTGATGATGATGAAATAAAGTCGTGTACCTACTATCTACAACTCATGACCAACCAGAAATCAACAGTGTATCAAATAAACCAGAAATAATAGAGTTTTACAACTCCACAAAAGGCGCTGTTGACACCGTTGACCAAATGTGCTCCATTATGAGCACAAGTCGAAAAACAAATCGATGGCCTCTGTGTCTATTTTATGATACCCTCAATATATCTATTGTGAACGCATATGTCGTCCACGTTTCCAACGCAATCCGAAATGGAAACAAACCCCTAAAAAGACGTACTTTTGCCTTACAAATGGCGGACCAACTTATGAGGCCTTGGCTAATGGAACGATATGGTACAGTAACTTTGCAAAGGAATTTGAAACAAATTATCGCCGAAATCCTGCATATTGATGATCAGGAGCAAACCTCCACTCAAGAAGGTTCAAAAACTCGAAAAATTTGCAGTTACTGTCCTTCAAAAAAACGGCGCATGACGAAATACTCCTGTAAGGGTTGCAAAAGGGCGATTTGCGGAGAACACACTGTATCTATGTGTAGTAACTGTTCTGATTAGTTATTTGTATAATTATTACTGTCACTTAACTACTTCAAAAATGAGACCTATAAATATTAAAATAATTATACTTTAAATAAAGATGATTATTTTTTATCGATTTTTTATTTCGTAGTCTGATAGTCGAAAGGTTAGTGATAGCGTTACTCAAAAATAAGGTTAGTGAGCTAGGGTTAAATATGTTATCCTGAAAGTTCAACAGATATGAACAAGCGCCACACAGAATATTTATATTTGTTTGTGACACACTAAAGAGTTTTCTATCTTAACATTTCATGAAGGTATATCATGAAATGTAGTCCAATCGTTCAATCTTCAGTCCAATACTTTTTACTACGTAGGTATTATGGAAGTCAATACAATAATACACGAATTGTACTATTTTATAAATTCAGTATGACTTGAATGACTTCTGCGTCCAGGTTTTTAACCTGGACGCAGAAGTCAGTGGTTAGCGGCTAGATATAGCTTTCTTAGACTACATCATAAACGTTTATAACTTAGGAAGTCGTAAGTTTTACTTCCTCCATTTCAGGGCCAATAAAGACTAAGTGCGTCGATTACTTTTTTCTAAATAAAATATCGCACTAGCTCTGCCCTACGATTTCATCTGATGTGTAATAATTTTAAACCGTCTCTCAAGGATCGTTAATGATATTAGTCCATCATAGATCTTTGGCAGGATTCTGATTCTGATTTCACAAACATATTTTTTTAATCCGACTAGCGATACGGAGAATTGAAATAACAATAATTACAATTACTTAATAATTATTATTATCACAAACAACACCAGTATTGTATTTTTTTTTACAAAATAGTGTTATAAAGTAGGTAATTGCTTTTTTTATATATAATTGTTGTTATTTTTCTTTCATTTATGTAATGGAAGCTACACGCAGTTTTTACGTCGATGTAAACGGGATCGTGATGGCATTTACCGCTCGAATAGTTGATCCCTTTCAAGCAGCCTGTCGTGTGACATTTAAAAGTTCTCGCATCGTAACTAGATTCACGATTCGACTCACTAACTATCTACAAGTTCATTTATCTCTTTAAAGCTCAAACCGTTCCCGTCCTCTGTGCGAGACGAAAAATTCCAATGTATTTCGCATTCAGTGAGTCATGTCATGACCCGCTGAAAAAACGAATGATTCATTCCCACATAACGTCACTCATAGAAACCAAGTACCGAGCTAACACAAAATGTGTTTACAGTTTACAGTATTCCTATAAAAAATACAGTAAGCTTGCATCGTCAACCTTGAATACAAACCAAGAAATAATTAGTCTCCATTGGAAAGAAACCTAGACTGGTAGCGTTTTCACGCAATTAGCGATTAGTCAGTCGGACCGATAATGGTTTTTGTTTTACTTCTTACGATACTGACCGACCTCATTAGATCGGAAAATGGCCGTTTTCTATCGGTCGGGTCTAGACGTGGAACTATGACTAAATGACAAAGAGATGACCTTCAGGTGTTGCAAAAGAGATTTGGGAGTATAGAGCCGTGTCGATCGTACGGTGGCCGCAACAGCGCGGCAGCGACGCTTCCGCTTCGAACGTTCTCGAAAACTGCACATTTTACGTTGCGTCTAACCACCGGAGCATAATCGTCTTGTACCTAAACGTTTTACTCCGTATCGTTTGTATCTCCGGTTTTTACGTCTATGTTATGTGGCACGTGGCGTGTTTCGGAGACGACTGCACCGGTGCTGTAATTGCGGCTATTAAGATGAGTCACGCTTAGCGACGTGCCGCGTCTCCGCCCGCCGTGCGATGTATCAATCGCGATCGCTGAACGCCTCCGAGCTCTTTCATCACAAGCCTTACAGCCAGCGACGTTACAACATTCATGATTCATAGTTCATGTTGGATGCACGGTGGGTTACAGTGACAGGTAGACATCTCAAATCGAAAGATGCTTGGAGTTTCTCTGAGGGAGTGCAGTCGTAACGTAGTAATCAATCAGAGCATCAGTTCAGCGTATTAGCAAGTTTCAATGGAGAGGACCGGTCAAATTTGTCTCAGAATCGCAGGCGAGTAATGGAGTGGTGAAGGCGAGTCGGTTTACGTAGCTTAGGACATCCTTGAGACCTGTTGGGGCGAAGGCATACGTAAGGCAATTAGAGACAGACAGTTGAAGATCGGGCTGAATGCTATTGCAGAGGCGTACATAGTACGTCAATTAGATTTGACGATGACAATAACAGCCGTTTCGAAATACGGCCTTGAAGGGAATCTGTGCAGTTTTTGTGGCGTCGTGGCTGTCCATTGCAAGTCAGAGAAAGCGTCGGTCGTTGTCGTTTCCGCGCGAGGGCCCCCGGTAATGGCGGCGATGGCAGCTCCCCACGGTGACGTCAGCGCGGCTAATTAGCAAGCGGCAGGTACGCTCGCCGGCACAGCGAGCCCGCAGGAAACCGCCGCTTACATCATCTTCATATCCGACGTGACGAGCCGTTATCTATTGTCTATACTATATCAACATCGAACACTCCACCACACGCGAACTTCCCACCCAACACAGAGAAAAGCCCAGTTATGGCTGCGAACAAGGTCTACAGATTAAAGGATATTTCAATGTATTTACATTTTAAAGACCACCACCGCATGAGCATGTAAGCGATACATCTTATTTTTGTCATCAAGACACTTATCGAGACCGGATTCATCTTCATTTATGTCAACAAGTAAGATTCTTCTGCACAAATTACTGTGCCGAAGGACATTGGACATGCACATTGCACTTACAGCAGATTTATAACATCTGTATTCAATTAAATTCTAAAATTATTCCTCAAAGCCAAGTTTGTGCTTTTGATGGCGATAAAGAAGCGCGTTGATGTCTCTTATTGGAGCTGTATATTTTTGCAATTGGTAATTTACATCACCTATTTCTGCTTAAACAACGTCTTTGATATGAAGAATTTTACTGGTTGTGTTGAAATTTAATGAATATATGCTGGTACTAAGTCATTTTATGAGAACAAAAACGTAAATTGTACTGGCAAGCTTCAGGCCCAAAAAACGTAAAATGTAAGTGTGTCGTTCCCAGACAATATAATTCATGAATATTTTAAAAATGAGTACATACATAATTTACTTTACAAATAAAGTTATTATTGTGAAACAACATTTTTGGAAGGAACATAGTATTTATGAAAGCTTAGTGGACTTAGCATAACAATGACCAGCCAGATGTTAGGTGATTCAGATTACACATTAGCCTAACAGATGCAAAGCAATTAGTCAACGACAATGTCAATCTGTTCCGACCACACAAATTGGTTTCATTGGTTACGCCGAACGCGAGCTCTGCGTTTCGTCTGGGGGATACCGTTGCGTCAATCACCCTCTTTTGATCTGTCCCACGGCCGCGGCAACACTGACCGATCCACCTAACTACTATCAATCTTGTCATTCCCCATCTCTCCGCTACATCTCGTGCGTCGAGCGAAATCAAATCGGAACGTAAATGACGTTACCCAAAAGTTATTTTTTAACATCGGACACAGTCGTGTTTCGTGTCCATTTACGGCACGGATCCACCCCGATTCCAGGCGTTAAGAAACCGTTCTAAATAAGGCGCGTTTATAAATAGTCCGTGACGGCGTAAGAATGGGTACATCGGACGGAGTAAGCGAGCGGGGCGAGAAACAAAATAAAATATAGTGTGACATATGACAGAGCACTAATTTAAGTCCCCCGCGCCTAAACTCGCAGAGACCGTAAATCTTGCCGCTCCTGCGCTCGAATGTAAATGTGGTGTGTGTGAGCTGCGAGCACGGCGCACGGCGCACGGCGCGCGACACGCCGGCACCTCCGATGGCGTTAATAAACTACACATATTAATAATTAGAATCAAAATTTTCTGACGCGTTACCGGCGCTTGGACTAAAAAAAGTTTGTAACACACAATATAATGCCAAAACGTATTACTCGTCTTGCGACCCGGTGAATATATCTATACTCGTAATTCGACTACAACTAACTCAATGTACATTGAATTGAGCAAGAAATCGGTCAGGCTGAAGTTTTTTTTGTGAATCTGTATTATCAACAAAATAATCCAATGGCGATAGGTAATAATTAACTAATTTGTCGTCAAATCTTGGAAATTATGCTTTCTTTTAATCATGATGGACTATCATCTCTCCTAATGTTAAACGATAATCCGGTTACCAAAATATAGGTAAAAAAACAATTCAGATGGTGTTGTGTGTGAATTGTCCACCAATTATTAATATTATTATTAATTTACTCTGTTATAATAATTAAAAAAACATAACATAATAAATAAGGTTAATGCAATCCATTTCAGTACGTAAACTGCAACTAAAATTTTGAGTTACACGAGACGTTTATTAATTCATAAAATGTACAACGAGTACTTTTCCCCTAACTGGTCTAAACATAACAAGACAACTGTATCAAAGTGAATGTACGAAGTCAAGAAAGTATACACCATTCTCGTCTATTACAGCATTCGTAAATGCAGAGGCGTGTCTGTGAGGGCCGTCGTCGGTCGTCGCAGGGCCGTCCGAAGTGTGATGTGGAACCGTACACTAGTTTACCGGAACACCACACGTAACCGGCCACTCCCATGTAACTACACCTTTCGGTATAAAGGGAAATAGCGCATTAACTGGATAAAAGAGAAATTACTACATTCTTGCACTTCTTGCGTTTAGAATAAGCAGCCCCAATTTATGTGCCAAAATCTGGGACTGGGGACATAGGGAAAGAGTCAAGGCCATAAGTGCGGGTTGGCGGATGACGAAAGTGCTCGAAAGATGTCTTTCTTTGGAACACGTTTGTTTCCTTATGATATTTTCCTTTACCGTTAAATCCTGACAAATTTGTACATCGACACTTGGAAAAACTGCTTTAGACTTGTAGGATGAATTCAAATCTACGACTTCACGTTTATAAACGGACGTTCCCACCACTAAGCAAAAATAGCTTCTGCACGTTTACACCGCACATTTTAGAAGCGTTTTCTAAAGCATCGTTACAGTGAAATTGAGACAAATGTTCCTAATTACAAAATGATAGATCGGGAAATGTTCCCTCTTGAAAGTTTACTGGTAGCCCATAAAAACATAAAGCGAGGATGATACTCAAACTCAGTAAATCAAAGTTATTGTAGGCTATTCTGGAGGCGCGCGGTCACGATCCGACTGTAGCGACCATTACTCACACGCGTACCTACTGCTCTCTGTAAATGAACATAAAAAGCGAGAATTTAAATTGTCCGTCTCATTTGACGGTAATGGAACACCGTGAAGATCTATTCCACAAAGCGCCTGCTAAAGAGGCTTCATTTCCACAGAATTGATTCCATCAAGTTGGCTATCGCGACATCTCGACGCGCCAGCCGGCGGAAATGTTTGTTTTATTAATGGACATCGTTCACAGTTCGATGTTTACTTTATAAAGAGACTAGTTAAACCCTTTACTGGAGTGTTATCGTCATGTGCGGAGTAACCCTCGCACGAATACGAATATCCTGAAGCAATTAAATTTTGTTCGGTCCACTTCAGCAGCACTAATGAGTCGCTGGGGCAGACTCCCTCGGCGATCGCGAAACTGGTGCGTTTATTAAAATACAGAACCAATTAAATGTAAAACGGCATATGTTTTGCCGTACACAGTACAGCCGTACAAAGAAAGTCGAAGATAGAGATATTACGAATGTGGAGCGTTCCGTTAGTAGATCACACAATACTGTACTTGGACAAGTGTTTCTCATAAAAACCGTAATGATTTTTTTGGAATATCATATTCATTTCAATGTATAGAGACGTATGAGTAAATATTTGGGCGATATTTAATGTATAACAGTATTTCAATACCGCTTTGAAGATTTATGTAGCTGTTATTTTTAATCATGTATTCTTACTTTTGATAAGCTTGTCCTAAATTATATTGGTAAATTTCTCGTTTCATCCCAAAAAGTTAGTCGCATTTTCAAGATTATGTAAAATAACACAGTCCGCAGTTTCGTCGCAAACAGGCTGTAACAGTTGCATATGGAATTTCTACGTCTTCATGTTTACTCTAAAAGTTAGTCGATTTAAAAACAGCTAGTTTTAAGTCGTGTAATAATAAAGGTGAACGGAAAGTAATTCCGTTCGGGGGTGATCGATGGCGGCCGGCGAGGGCCGCGGGTGTTGGGTGTTCGCTCACGCACCGCCTCGCGCCCTCGCGGGGGCAGCCTACGTGCGCGACATGCACAAACCTCGCTCAATGAACGACTTACATTCTATTGCTGCTATAAAAACGTATAAAATCAGACGCAGCAGGGAAGCGAAGACTTAGTCAGCCTAACGAAACGTGGATGCGAGAATTCAACATTCTACAGTCTACACACATCCTACTAATATTATAGATGAAAGTTTGGGTTTTTAGATGTTTGTTGCTCAATCACGTCGGAACGTTTGAATGGTTGAACATCACAGTTTGATTATAGTCTGGAATAACATACATATATGCTAATAAATGTACAGAACATACAATTGTTTCATTAATTGTGTTTATATGTAGTATGGATTTACAAAGAAACGTTATATAACGTTATTATATCGTCTATCTAGCCCCCCTATTTAATAAAAGCTTTGCTTAGTTTAGAGGTAGTTAGTGTTGTTTTTGGAATGTCCGAACAATATTTATTTAAATAATAGCAGTGCCCCGCGGTGTTACACGCGTACCTATCTACTCTGTTCCCGTAACTTTCTCGCGATAAAAAGCAGATTCGATTAGGCAGCTCCATTTCATAGTTCAAATCAGCCGTCCTCAAACATGGCCGGGCGACTTTTTATACATAACAAAGTATCGGGACTAACGAGTTTGACATGTCCGAGTTGAGCGGCAAAATGTCTTAGCAAGGGCAAAAGTGATATCGGATGCCTGACATGGTCATGACCGCTGCATTACTAAACTGTCGTAAGTCCTAAGCTAATCCCTTTTCTTTCCGTCGTATTCCAAAGAAACAAAGTCAAGCCAAGGCTTCCGCGAACCAAAAACCTACATTCTACATAGATCTCTGACATAAAAGTTAAATAAGGCTTAATTTTCTTTTACTAACTGCTACTAACGCTACTAACTGGGATTGCATTTGACATTATCTCCTCAGGACTTTGGTTGACTTTTTGTTGCTAGATAATATTTAACTTATCACAACATTTTTTTATATTTGTTACTTTAAAATGTAAATACCGTATATAATTTCCGGTGTATAAAATAAAGTGGCCAAGTGCGAGTTGGACTCGCCCATGAAGGGTTCCGTTGCTGCAAGTAACATAATATACATAGTACACATAGTTCTTGTAGTTCGTTGTAACTTTGATCGAAGTTTCAATAAGTAATAGTGTATTTATGACGTACTAAAAAAAACTACTGATCAGATCGAGTTCAAACCAATTTTCGTTGGTAGTTTACATGGTAATGTACATCATATATATTTTTTAGATTTTTCATACCCCCCACACACATTTTACCACTTTGGAAGTGTCTCTCGCGCAAATTATTCAGTGTAGACAAAAATGATTTTAGAAACCTCAACATCATTTTTGAAGACCTATCGATAAACACACCACACGTGTAGGTTTGATGAAAAAAAAATTTTTGAGTTTCAGTTCTCAGTATGGGGGGCAAACCTAATTTTTATTTTTTTTTGTTCAAATCTTAATGCTGTTCACGGAATACATCTACTTACCAAGTTTCAACAGTGTAGTTCTCATAGTTTCGGCAAAAAGTGACTGTGACATACGTACGGACAGACAGACATGACGAATCTATAAGGGTTCCGTTTTTACGTTTTACGGAACCCTAAAAACTGATGAAAAGAAATATACGGTAGGTTAGGTTAGTTTCTAATCTATACAATGCTCTACACGATGGATACGCGTAAATGCATTATCCCCACGAAAAATAAGGTTAGGTTCTAAGTTCTAACAACGTTTGATTATACGTTTACGGTGACATATTCATGATAATATATTCTAATGCATAGAAGAAAGCCTCTACAATTTAATTCATCTAGTATCAAAGAGAATAATCGCGTGAGTAAAACGAGCAATGATTAACTATATCGGCTAACCGGCGGCCGTATAAGAAACGGAGAAATTGAGCGATAATCTTGACGAGGGATCTAAACTATCTAATTATTGCCAACATTGATTACTTTCAAATAATAGCGCTTTACACATTTAAAGTAGGTAAGTGCAGAGAGATTTAGATTAATGTTAGGAAAATTGGTGCCTTTCACCAAACGTTGAGCAATATTCATATTTCCCGTTCGAAGGGCACACAAACAGACGATTTGTCTGAAGAAAAACATTCTCGTACACAGAAGACATGTTTCATTTACATATTTACTAGCGGCCCGTTCCGGCTTCGCTCGGAAATAACCTAGACACTGTCTGCAGCGCCATCTGCCGGGCTTATTTGTGAATTTAAACCATCTTCGAATACACACACAAAAAAAAACATTCAAATTGGTCCCGTCGTTTAGGAGTTCACTGTCAAATTATTAAATTACTAAAATGGCTATAAAAAAACAGGGGTTGGTGATAAAAGGGTAAAAATTTAGGGTTGTATGTATTTTTTAACGCCACATTATAAAAAAATATTAACAAAAAAAAAAAAAAAAAATTAAAAAAAAAATGTTTGGTGTGAACAACCCCTAACACTTAGGGGTATGAAAAATAGCTAGTAGCCGATTCTCAGACCTACTGAATATGCATATAAAATTTGGTAAAAATCAGTAAAGCCGTTTCGGAGGAGTAAGGAAACAAACACTGTGACACGAGAATTTTATATATAAGATAACCGGCATCTAATTTTAAATGAAAGCACGTCAGATCTTACTAATCCCACTAATATTATAAATGTGGGCTCGTAGCTCAGTCGGTTGAGTCTGCTCACTGAGTCATCGTAGGTCGTGGGTTCGATCCCCATCCAGGCCAAACATTTATGTGAGGACAATGGATATTTGTTCTGTTAATTCCTTAGTTTCCTGGTTAGTGTTATATAAGGAATGTCCTACAATATTATTTAAAAAACATATTTATGATACACATAGAAAGACGCAGAACAAAATTTATTACACAATCATTTTACAATGATAAATATCAGCTATTATTATATTGGCTACTTGACTTCTACAAACGTTTTGCTTAGTTTGGAGCTGAATAGTGTTGTGTGAAAAAATTGTCGATCAAAATTTGTCTTTAAAAAATATGTGTAGGTAAGTTTGTAAGGATGTTCTGCCCATGAAGGGTTCCGTTGCAGCAAGTAACATAATATACATAGTACACATAGTTCTTGTAGTTCGTTGTAACTTTGATCGAAGTTTCAATAATAGTGTATTTATGACGTACTAAAAAAAAACTACTCATCAGATCGAGTTCAAACTAATTTTCGTTGGTAGTTTACACGGTAATGTACATCATATATTTTTTTTAGATTTTTCATTCTCTTACTTTAGAAGTTAGAGGGGGGGGGGGGGGGACACATTTTACCACTTTGGAAGTGTCTCTCGCGCAAATTATTCAGTGTAGACGAAAATGATTTTAGAAACCTCAACATCATTTTTGAAGACCTATCGATAGACACCCCACACGTGTAGGTTTGATGAAAAAAATATTTTTGAGTTTCAGTTCTCAGTATGGGGGGCAACCCTATTTTTTCTTTTTTTTTAATTTTTTCGTTCAAATCTTTATGCGGTTCACAGAATACATCTACTTACCAAGTTTCAATAGTGTAGTTCTCATAGTTTCGGCAAAAAGTGGCTGTGACATACGGACGGACAGACAGACAGACAGACAGACAGACAGACAGACAGACAGACAGACATGACGAATCTATAAGGGTTCCGTTTTTACGTTTTACGGAACCCTAAAAAGTATCCTATCAACTCATCATCCCTGTGGATTTTGGGACATTTGTTGCAATACACGTTACAATGTTACATTTATCGCAAATTCAGTGGCTGAATTATACTTAAGAGTCCTAGAATCGCATCATTCGACGATGATTCTCGAAAAAAATTAAATATGGTGCATACTATTTGAGGACATCTACTCACGACAACGCGTTACACAATGTAAGTTTGTTTTGTATACCTAAAACACGAATACATTCTTGCAAAAAAACAGAAAAGACAGTCGAGAGGACAAGATGCCATTTACACACGTATTAACTGCAGTACAATTCCCATGAGAAATCCAGGAATCAGGTGGGGTGCCGAGGCGCAGGGGTGATATTACACCGCCAACACAAAAAGGTACTCGATTTCATAAATTGTCGTAAAAAGTAAGGGTAGAGCACGTCGATTTACTTAAATCATGTCAGGGAAATGTTACGTAGGACTCCCTTAGGCAAGATAGAAGATTGAACGCTGTAAGTACGTGAGGTATAAGTATGTAATAAATGTATGTATACTGTATAGTATAAGTACTATACCGTATTCGGCCCTAGGTACATGTATTTTAAGCCAATAGGACCGAGAACCACACATTACGATTAACTTTTAACAAGGCACACTGATATCTTAAAAAAATGTTACCTCGAAATTTAGTATACTTACCTACATAATATGTATAATGGTCATAATATATGTGGAACATAACATTGAATTATTATTGCATTTTACCATGACCAAAAATCATTTTTTTTATCCAAATATTAACTATAACTAGGCTTACGCTTGACCGCCACTGAAGCCTGAAGCTAAGCGACCATGTGATCTATGACGGAGCGTATTTACCTAAGCGAAACCGATTCACCCCGATGACAACAAGATATGAATAAAAAAAAACTCACTCAGGCAAAATAATATTATGAGAAAAATTTAGTTTTCATAAATATCCAACTAATATTACAAAAGTGAAAATTATGTTGTTTGGATGTTTCTTGCTTAATCACATTGTAAGAACAGACCGCGGGCAGGTGCTAGTAAGTATATAATAAAAGTAAGTATTTGAAATTGTGTAATCTTTTGGATAATTTGCAAGAATTACTTTCATACGAAACAGTCACGCTACATTACATATTTTTAGTTACCTGTTTTGTACGTGCACTCAAAGATTGTTAGCGTGCACTTGCATAAGACTTGCAAATTGCGGGATGCAGTAAATGTACATATATTTTCATAAAACTGCATATTTTGTTCAGGTATAAATAAATATGTGGAGGCGGCTGCAGGTTGTCCCAGGTCGGGTAGTGTTCAGGTCGTATAATGCGATAAGTTATTCACGAGCGCTGGATGGCGGTAGGCGCGCCGCGAGGGTTGCGCCGGGTCGACGACCGCGCCAGACGTGACGTCACCCGCCCTACAGCTGGCCATGACGTCACTCCCGCGACAAACAAACCGAGCCCTAATCCAACTAGTTAAGATTCAATCTCGACATCGAGTCCCGAATGTGGTCACCACATGTCCCTCTATTATAGTTCCGATTATACTTGATATCGTGCTGGTTGATTGCCATTTGACGTAAATGAACACTTGCCTCGTATGAGAACTTGTAGTTTCCGACACCTAACATAACAAACATGTTATGTTGGCACGGTTAACCTTTACCTAAAATATAGATCGATCGAAAATTTAAGGTTAATCGTGTTATCATAATATGCTTGTTTTACTTATAATCATATGTTACAAAATTATCAAACCCGGTTCAGAATAGGCGGTTTGAAACCTTCTAGAATATAACAAACAGTATACACTCATGTGAAGCAATGCAGAAACACCATTACACCAGCCCTTACTTCCTAAAGATATAAAACTGAACGACTTAACCATACCATGGAGTGAGAAGTGACGAGGAAATGACAAAACAATGTAGCTTTTACGGACACACAAAGCAGTAACAATTTATAGCTTTCTGCCGTCTGTCAGGGCTTAATAAATGGCACAATATGAAAAGCGGAGCGAGTGATTAATCGACCGCATTGGTAAGACAAAACGCATCAAGAGATGCCCAGCCGTAGAAAGTACCGTAGCCGAGAGTAGCGGGATTGCCGTGATTTCTCATCATAACAGCCGCGGCCAGCAACTCACCAAATTGTGTTCTCGAATAGAGCAAGAATATTTCACGTGCAACTGTATTTAATGATGGTACACCAACGGTAACAGTCTGGGAATGTACATGCAGCTTCAAGATTAGAACGGAGATAGCCCAAACAATGGTTGCAGCGATTCTAATATGCAAATAGAGCGAAGATATTGCAAAAACCCCATGCTCCGCGGATCGTTCGCATGACTTGTGTTTTTATGGGCGTTCTCGGTATCCCCTTTAATAAATTAGCTTCTAAGATGGTGGGATTCATGGATGACTAATACTCTGTTTTTGTAATCGCCTCGGTACATGCCTACATTGTGCGGTGAGCAATCTTATAAGCCGAACGAGATGAGACGAGCTCGATCATGGCAAAAAAATGTGTTGGTACAAGTATTTTAATCGACATATCTGGGTTAGAGCACGCATTTAAGTAATAGAAACAAAAAGTCGATTATATCAATGATATTACATCACTACTGCTGAAGCAGACGTATTTAGTTTCGATTTCAAGAGAAATCTTTTAAAAATATGTTGAGAATTGTAGTTACCTGTTTAATGGAAGTCGTTTCTATTATTTCAGGCAAATCTTATATTTTAAATATCAATTCTTAAATTCTAAACCGTTATAAGATACTGGTCAGAATCTTAGTCAAGTCCGCTAATTCACAGGTCTTTTGAAAGTGAAGATGATGAAGGAACTTTAAATGAAGAATTGAAGATATTTTTATTCGAAGAAAATTGTTTAGTAGAAGCAAATCATGGATGCTTTATTGAGCTTTTTATTTAGCTGGAAGTTTTCAGTCACGTTCCAGTTGTTTTCCCGCGTTTAAAAATAGTCTATGTACTATTAGACATTTTGTTTTTTTTAGCTTTTTAATCTAATGTATATGATTTTGGGGGGTCATGTCCCCCGTGACACCCCCCCCCCCCTGGAGCCGCGCATGAGTCAAATGGTGTATATATTTATGTCTTTTGCATTGCATGCAAATTAAAAACTACGATAAAACCTTGGATTTAGAAATTGGATACTTCATCTCGAAGGTCCAACCGCAAAATTGGCAAACACTGTCCAGTTTTAATTCCTTCAAAGTTCTCAGAATAAATTATTTTTTAAATTCTTGAACTTAGTGATCTTCAAGACTTTTAAAGAAAGTTGCAAATTTATTATCGGATTTTTGATCAGTGTTTTTCTATCGGAGCTCTAGCGAAATCGTTTTATGGTTAATGTTCCAAAAACTTGAATGAAAATGTTTGACTCCACTTTCGTAACAACAAGATCTTGGACGTTGGAATGAGTTTCCTGAATGGGTATAATTAATTTGGGTGTCTTCAAGTTTAGAGTGAATCGGACAGCGTGCTTTACCATGGACCGCATCGTGCTTATTATCAGGAAATGGTGGTCAAGTCCAAACCTATTATAGATAAAAACACAAAAAAAACGCAATAACCATCTTGGAATTATCTGAACGAATAAGCAGAACATGAACGAAAAACTAAACAGACTATAAGACAAGAGCTGTCTGAGGAGAAACTCAAAGACAAGTGCAGAATTAGGAGATATCAGGTTGACAATTCAATGCGACATAGATTTCTCTGTCTCGAACTCTCGAAGCAATGGCATCGATTGCGTTGCTCTGGACTTAGTAGAGAGAACCGTTTCAATTAGCCCTACATGGGATTAAGAATGTTTATTTCATTGAATTTCCTATTGGACTCAATTTGAAATAAGACTTATTGTAGACTGCTCAACATATAAAACGCAATAAACGTGACAGGTGTTTATTTAGATGGAGTTGTCGATACAAAAACGAACAGGAGCATAAAACAAAATTAACAATTTAAAATTAATAAGTATCTATAAATAACTCGATAACCAACTTCCAAAACGGACGCAGGTGTTCATATAATTGTGTTTAATTTAACTTATGATTCAGGTTGTTTTTTCTCCAATAAGAAAAATAATTATTTTTTGGTTACCCTCTTTACAAAACAATAATAATCATTTGTTTGTGGAGATTGCCACGGTAATGTTTAGATATTACCGTCACATTACTCCCACAATTTGCAGTCCTTTACCAATAAAACAATTAACCCTTTTGTCAGCGAATAGAAGTATATATCAAAAACAAATGGGAGCAAAATTAGTTAAATTGGTAACTACAATAAGTAATTGTTTTAGCAATTACTAAAATGAATAAATATATGTTTGATCGTTTTCTAGACCTAACATGGTATTTGAAAACCATCCGGTATGTTTTAAAAGTGATCCAGGCAATTTGTTGTACAAACTTTGCTTCTTTAAGTTTAGTAAGATTCAATTATGTTTTGCCCCAAGGGACACGGCTAAAATGAAAAAAAAAAAGCAACAATAGATCGGCTGTTCAAGATATGCGAGCTATAACTGGATTATCCGCGGTCGCTATGGACACGTCTTTATTTATTACAAGAGATAGAAAGAGCGCAAAACAGCGTTTAAGAGCATCGTGCAATAATCCCATTTCCACGGTACGGTTCGAAGACCTCCGTCCGGCGTCGACCAGCCGTGCTTGCATGTTGGCGCGCCGGTAATATCGCACCGGCCGGCCGCCCCATGGGGGATCGACTTAATTAATCTAATTGAAATCGAGGATTTATACAATACTTATCATGTCTACCTATTTTCTACTCCGAGACCTTTTCAATTCTTATTAGAATCTTCGGATTATACCGGCGTCTTGAGAAAGCAGAACGATCACTAGCACGCAATCACTCAAACATTCTTTCACATGCACCACATATCCAGGTAGCATATCCGAGTTAGGTTAGTCGCCGGCCGGCGGCGGCGTGGCGCGAGGACTCACATGTGTCCGGAGCGCAGGAGGCCGGGGCGCCGGGCGGGATCGGTTCACTCGGTACGCGGTCGCGGTGGCCGTTCGCGCGGCCGGTGTCTCGGGGACTGGCGAGCGCGCCCGGCGCCGCCGGCCCGGTGCAGCGCCCGGCGCACCCCGCGCCCCGGCGCGCCGCGCGGTGCCCGCCCTCCAGACCGTTCCACCTCTCGCCTGCCGCGCGAACCTCCACTATTCGCGATATATACCAGGACTATTCGAACGTGCGTCCTTCCTTACTCTTTTCATCATGATTCCCTTAAATTGCAATTTTTTTTCAAGTTTTTCGAAACAAATTATAACTACCAGTGTTTAAATTTTTTGTTGGAAAAGTCGACAAACTCAATTGAAACATCGATTTAAGGAATGGTTACAATGGCCAACTAAGGCCAAGGCACTGAGGGAACGCCATAACGAGAGAGATCTAAGATCAAGCTGACTAGAAAAGGCTAGGGAAACGAGTAGTAAAAGAGCGGGCAAGCCTCGACGGGCCGGCGTCGCCGCGCCGGCCGAGCCGACGACCCCGCCGCCACGGTCCGCCGCGCGCCGCCCGCGCTTGCTGCCGCGCTGAAACTTCGCACTTCACTTTTCCACTAGGAACAGTTCAAAACCCACCAGCCGTGAAATCGGCGCAAAACTGACGTAACTACTCCACACTCCAAACCCACGAATCCAAACAACATACTCGTTGATCTTCCTTAACGTATATACTTCGTATACAAACAACGTGAATCCTTTACCATTTTCGGCGAAATAAGAAAACTTGACACGAGGAGAGATAAACCTTAATACACGTACGGAGTTATTGCGTACCTACCTTATTTGAGGCTTGCGAGAGGTTACATCGAGAGGATCCTCAATTTCATTGTATCAGAAACTAAGAAAATTACACAATAATGGTGATTCATTCGCTTTCTTTTTGCAACGACATTTTCTATTTAAAACTTCAGTAAGTTTAAACGTTGCAAATGGTCTAATGTCGTGTGAAGTCCGCATTAACATGTAGACAACTTTCGTTGAGCAATTAACCATTCATGCGCAGCCTTGCTTTCGCCAAATGTAGAAACTTTAATGGGAATAGATTTTTACATAAGGTTTTAATTCTATTTAGACGCGATTCATTATAGGAAATAATCAAATAATATGATATCGACATAAAAAGCAGGAAACCAAACAGATCGAAAATCAAATCAAGACGATGGTACGCTTATGCGGACAAAGTAGCATGCTGCTAAATGTTAGTAGATTTACCAATACGTGAACAATGAAGACATTATAAAGTGGCCGGATAAGGTGAAGTTTGGTCGAGTGGTCGTGCTGAATCCCAATGAGGCAGGGCAGCTCGCGGCTATATGGTGTCTAGCTGATGTATTGTAACGAGTGACTCATGCAAGCAAAGTGGGTGCTTTTCGCAACATCAAGATCGACATGTAATCAAGAAACAGCGACGCGTCGTGATGAAATATTCGAAATTGTTCATTTCCAGAATGGATTTGCGACAAGGATGCAAGCAAATGTCGCTTGCAGTTACTGACCTCTCTATATCTATTTTGATATTATATTTACTGAACCATAGGCGGAATTTCACGGGACAAATATGGGTCCAATGATAACATTCACAGTTAGGACAGCGGATGTCACGATGTCTTCATTTAATGGCGATAGCCTCTGTGACCAATTACGGGCCATTACTCATTCGTGTGATAGTCATTAATAAACAATATAATATTTATATCGGACGATTGTCTCATTGGATAATATTTGGGAACTCTAAAAACATCCGTAAAAGTTTTATGAATTAACAAAGTCCAGAAATCAGAATCCAGAACCCAGATTAAATGACACAGGCAGATATATAATAATAATAATATAATGATAAATATTGGTGGACAATTCACACACAACACCATCTGACCCCAAACTAAGCAAAGCTTGTGTGATAGCGGCCAGATAGCTGATATAATACTTATATAGTTTTAAATACATACTTATTATACATAGAAACACCCAGACACAGTGAAAACATTTGAATTCATCACACAAATATTTGCACTGGGTGGGGATCGAACCCACGACCCTCGGCTTCGCAGGCAGTGCTACTACCAACTAAGCCACGAGGTCAGTCAATTAAATTCAAAAGTCAAGATTAAATCATTAAAGGTCACAGGCGCTGTACACAATAGTAGGTAAATACCTACTGTATGAAAAAGTATGAAACAAGACAGAAAATACACTAGCAAAACGTAAATTAGATAATATAAAGAGCCCACTAAATGCTCCCACTGCTGGGACTCGGGGGCTTCTCTCGCAAGGAGATGGTCTAGACCATGATCCACCACGCTGGCCCAGTGCGGGTTGGTGGATGACACATGACTTTGAAATATTCTAGGTAAATGGTGGTTTCCTTACAATGTTTTTCTTCACTGTTAAAACGTAAATTACATGATGACTGCAAAATAGTAAAAATGAATAAATTTCTTTAAATAAATAAGAAATCATTCTCTTCCGACGTGGAGATAACGCCAGAGCCAGTGGCTAGACGTAATCTCTGTAAATAATGACTGTTTCATCTTAATAATTCGGAGGCCGGGTGTACGAAAATTGCTCGGCCATTGCCCCAAACGCGCAGTGGCAAAAAACAACAGCACACAACGCAAGTCTATTGTGGTGGTGCGTCGAGCGTACAGCATCACGCACACACTTGCATCCCGCCTGTACCTAAAAGCTGCTCCAGGCATCAAGGCCAAAATTTTAATTATGATTACAGAACAAATTGATAGATCAATATTTGAGAATAACATCAGCAGTCTGGAATTCGAACGTGTTAGAGAAGGTTAACGAACGCTGCACTTACCAAAAATGCTAATAATGGTGACATCGATCCAGCAATCGTTGTTACCAATAAGTCAAAACTTAAACCACTTTCTCGCAACTGTCATACCTGGCATATGGTAAGACAGGACAATGGCGACATTGGGCAAACATGGATCAAACCAAACATTACTGTGCAAACACCGACCGGCTTCGATATTGAGCGCCGCCATGCAAATTTATTCGACAAAAACATATTGCAGGCCAGTTTTGTTAACCAAAATTGGTCGCCCGATATGGCAATGCGTCTTACGAGACTCATTCTTAATCAATTTATATGGGCATCGAACAACAGCCTGACTTGAATCGTATACAGGTTGTTACGAAGAAATAGCGTGCGGGAAAATTTGCGAATTAGAGTCGCCTTGTTCATAATCGATTGATACGGACATTTTCGAATAGACGTGACTGAGGTGAAGGTAATTCTAGTGAATTACAGGACACCGATTACACTATTAGGCCTTTTATGTATCAATATCTACCCAAATTAATTTCCTCTAATGAACGTTCCCGATTCGGATAAGTTAAAAAAATTAGATCAATTAAATTCACGAAAGTTTTGAGTGTTTCCGTGATATAGTTTCAATTTGTTTTTTTTACAACTTGTTTAGCCGTGAGAATGATTTGCAAAATAAACAATTTTAATTAACAAACAGTAGGTTCGACATCATAAAAACGCTGGCTTACTCCGGTACTTACGTGATGAAGCGGTTTCATCAAACGAAGTAATGGAGAGGCTTTTAGTAACATTTTTGTGATGTATCACAAGATCATTGATTGAGCTAGCATTTAACCATATAGCATTTATTAATCAAACATTAACCTAGCACAAATTACACAAATATTTACAAATCTACTAGCAGCACCCCCGGAATTTTACCTGCGAAGATCCTGATCCAGTTATATATTGTTATTGTTATATGTTATTTCAGACCATTATCTATCCATGTACCAAATATCATTCAAATCCTTCAATGTCTTTAGGTGAAAGAGAAACATACATACATCCATACATTCCTAGAAAGTTTCACGTTTATGATAATAGTCCGATACTCGTAGTAAGATCAATAGAATCAAAATGCATCAGGTTATGATCCTTGACAATATAAAGTTCAGACGATAGTCACGATATAAGGCTCATAAAATAATTATAATTTCGACCATTTCACTGACCAAAAAAAATTGCCACCAAAACTTATTTATTTTACCTCTAATATATTAGAGGTATCAGTTCTATCGTACCACAACCTGAATAACCGTTTCACATAAATCTACCTGTGTTAAATAATAACACTTATCGCCGTATTTTGGATAATACTTGACGCTCAATCTAGTCTCGTTGAGTTCGTTTGACGTCATAAACTTTTATACTAATAATTCGCAAAAAAAAAGTACCTATAACCATTCGGCTAGGAAAAGCTGTTAGCAACTACAATAGCGGTTAGCAACTATAACGATAGCATATAGTTAAATTATTCACGATATGATTTATCATCTGAAGCAACACTTTATAATTAGCACGTTTATATACATTATTATTAGTTAACAAATAGCTATGTAATACATTAATCGACTTCGTAAAAACATTAGGAATGACGAGAACGTTTCAGTAAAAATGCAGTCAATTATTAAAAAAAAGTAATTGCTCAAATTTTTTTACGTAATCATCGCGTTAACCGGTCGACATAACATATCGAATGAGCAATTAACTGTTGATGTTAATTAAGGAGAGCCACAATGAATAAAGGTGGAACAGGTATTTAATTTTCATGAAATTTAAAATGAGCATTTTATTCTTGTTTTATGGGTGGTCGTTGTTTTTTTTGGTCAAATAAGGAAAACAGTCTAACAAACCAATGCCGCTGCCCACATATGCATTAATTGCACGGTTCATCAGTGCATCAGTCCCTCGTAACTGTTTCAAAGATTCTCTTTCTCTCTCTCTAAAGTCAGTCCCTCATGTTTGAAGATCGTGGTCAACAGCGGAGTCATATCTAGAGCGGATGATCTGCCTCCACCGGTCCCGCGGGTCTACCGCCTAAGTAAAACTATCTTACCTTTGATATTGCTCTCTCTTTTCGTTTCGCTTGAAATTATAGTGACAGCAACAGCAACGCGAAAGCCGATTTAGTTGGGCGGTAGAAAGGCCGGTCTAGCGCATGTTTCACGACCGCGGAGAATTCGGAGGACGATGAGTCTCACTCTTCACTTCATCGGTCCATATATTTAGTGAACGACCATCACACATAAAACATTAACAGTTTTCTCTGTCTGTTCAGGCTAAAATCGAGCGGAATTCAAAGCTATAGCCATGTGGTCGACAGACCACCATGTGGTCTCAAGGCTGATGAACGAGTGATTGAGCTACACGAGTAATCTGACGATTTGGAGATTCTTTCCGTACAGTAAAAGACAACGATATACTGACCCAGTGTGGCTTAGTTGATCGGATTGCGGAGTCGGAAGTCAAGGGTTCGATTCTCACCTAGGCCAAATATTTGTTCTGTGTCTGGGTGTTTCCATGTAGCATGTATTTACGATTGAATAAGTATTGGATCTTGGTCAGTTTGGTGGAGGCTCTATATGCCCAACACTAGTGGTGTAAACGAAAAAACTCATAGTAAAAAAAAAGTTTGTTTTTTACGTGGAGGATATTTTATGCGTTTACGCAAATCCTTCCGTCTGAATGAGACGTTCGGCTTATGTTGGATCGAGTCCAACATAAGCCGAACGTCTCATTCAGACGGAAGGATTTGCGTAAACGCATATCCTCCACGTAAAAAACAAACTTTTTTTTTACTATGAGTATTTTCGTCAATAATAAGTCTGCGCTTGGCCAGTCTTGCCTGATATTAAACGACGATTAAACGCCTGATAAACGACGATGCGCTCTACGAAACGGTTCGCTTAGCCAAAAATAGCTGATTCAGTCTCGATTGTATGACACCCAGATTACATCTACTCAGGCATCTCATTCCATTTCGATGTTTTACTAGGAAAGTGGAGTCAAACCTAGGCTTCAGCGGCCGTCTAGTGTTACGGGGAGAGCGTGCGCCGGCGCCGGCCGCAGTGGGCGCATTCTACGGCACTGTTCATGTGTGAACTCAATTAGATAGTTTCGCCGGTGTCGTGACTGTCGGCGGCGACACCGCAATTTGTACCCGATGCGAGCGCCGATACGATTAATTGGCTAAGAAGAGACGAGCGTCGCGATAACGCGAACCCGGTAGCGGGCTTTCTACTCCAACGCCATGATAAGTCGTTACTGACTAGCTGTATATAATTAATGATATCCCAAAACTTCTTTTTTTATATAGCATAGAGTGACGAGACGAGCATGACATGCGCCTGATGGTAAGCAACATGCCTGCCACATAACAGCACAGTGATACGCAGCTATTGGAACATGAAAGTCCAAATCATTACCTAGCACTGCACTGCGCTCTTCACCCAGAGATCTAAGATAATTTACCTCTAAGCCCTGTAATTTGTAATTTATCTGGAAACATTGCCCTTCAAACCGGAACACAGTAATGTTTGCACATTACTGCTTGGCGGTAGAATAACTGGCAAAGGTGTCTTCCCCAGGCGGACTCTCCCAAGAGTCCTACCACTACCAAAATTGTCAGTAGGTACAGTCCGGTGAAGACTGTGGAAACCACGATCGTTTTACGATATGTGACGAGAAAGACATGCGCCTGATAACTAAAGCACTCGCCATCCTAAACACTATCGGGTAAACGAAGCCTGATCATCTCATTTGTAGCTTAACATCGATTCGATCAGAAACATCTAGTTAAGCTACGAAAGCATGAGAAACCAAGATGTATGGTGCACGATGGAAGCTGTAATCTCAAATCGTTAACCTTAAACAAATGAGTTTACATTAGTTACATGTGAGCATTAAATGTGTGAGACCGAGTGTTAATTAACGCTGAACAGCGCACGCGCACCTCGGGTGTGTGTGCACATCACTAACTCAAAACTTTCACTTGAGATTTTATATCTTAACGATCACGAAGATGCGGGCATTTTCTGATAACATCTATTTACTTTATAGGCAGATTTATGAAACGAAAAAGTTGATATATTAGTTGGAAGTCGGGTTCGAGAGAATCGATGGTGCTGCATTATTATTACAAGCTGTGTTATGTTTGTCATCAAATCTAGTTAATTAAATTTGATTCATTTCCCGTTTATCAACTGAGCTGAAATTTTGCTTAGATGTGTAAAAGGTGCTGCCAAAGTGAACTTCGCAATAAAATAAACCAACCCCATCGAGTTTGGCTTCATTTGAATCATCTTGACGACTAGATTATATTTCAATGGTACCCCAGGGTCTGATGATAGACTTGGAAGAAAGCCATTTATTTTTCAGTTCTTATTTTTTATTAACATGTAACAAAAGTTTGTGACAAATAATAAAATGGTATTTAAAAAGTTTTTTTTTTAAATCAACTAACCACCAGATCGATACCCGAATACATTCGTGTCAGGACCACAAACGCTCTGATAACCGAAGCCAAAAGGTTATGTGATCTAAGTCGGACACATTGGGGTCGGTACACCTGTCAGCGCCCGCCAGACCGGATGAAACGGGCCCATTACAGGATAACCCGCGCCGCGCGTGTCATGCTGACACTTCACATTATTTATGCTGAAAGGACTAGGTCGCTTTGAATATGTCGTAGCACAATTTAATAAACCTACTTTAGCAAAAATCCTAGTAATTTCGCTAAAACACGGATATGGAGACAATGACTATCGAATTTCACAATCTTACTGGATAAAGGCAGGATTTCTTAGATTCAGGACTTAGAGATAAATATAACATCTTAGATCTCTGGGTGACGAGCTCAGTGCAGTGCTAGGTGATGATTTGGACTCCTCATGTTCCTATAGCTGCGTGTCACTGTGCTGTCATGTGGCAGGCATGATGCTTACCATCAGGCACATGACATGCTCGTCTCGTCACACTTTATTTTAAAAAAATCTGCAAAATTATCGCTGGCCACGTTAGTAACCTGGTCTGTTTTCTAATATATCATAGAATAATAATGCCTAGAAACCGGCGCGCAAGAAAAGTTGAGGAAAATCAAAGTGAGCCACATTGGCTCAGTCCGTTCGAAACTACCATCAGTTGGTCAGGTCCAGCGCTAGTGCATGGGTCTCCGACAATTGAAAACAGTACGATGGTTTGTGTTGTGTGGTCCTTCACTGTACATACTCCACGACAATAAAGTTTTGTTTGGCGAAGTTCAGTACATACTTACTGTTTACGCCGAAATCAATCTGCTCTTTGCCTCACTTAAGATGATGCGTTTGTTTAAAGATTAGAGGTATTTATCGATCTAGGCGTTAGATTAATGTATATTATATACGAGTATTTAACTAACTTCAAATAAGGAGACACAGATAGTTGAACAGCAAGAACAGAGTCTTATACAGATGCGTTTTATCACAGTGACATTGTAAAGAGATAACTATAAAATGGAGAAACCGGAACTGGTTCTGAAGCGCGGACACGTATCGCTCCTACGTTCATTAAACCGTTTCTACTGTGGACGCAGCAGTTTCATACGCGCTTATCATAATGCGCAATCTCGCTGTTATTGTTATTGTGAGGTTATTAGGGTTGAACGTGTTTCGGTATCCTATGTATCCCTAAAGTAGGTTGCCTGGAAGAGATCGGTACCAGGGATAAGACCGCTATGGAACATACCTACCACACCATCTGTGTGTGTAAGCGTTCCTGTATATCTGTAATATTTTTTTTTTCAAAAAGCAAACGAATACTTTTTACGTTTTATACTTACAGCCATAGATTAATAACGCCTAGATAGATCCAACCTTTCATCTTAAGTGAGGCAAAACGCAGATTGATGTCGGCGTAAGCAGTATATACTGAAGTACGTCAAACAAAAAATTTAATGTCGTGGAGGATGTAGAGTGAAGGACCACACAACCCATCATGTTTTTAATTGTCGGAATCGCATGCTCTAACGCTGGACCTTGACAACTGATGGTAGTTTCGAACGGACTAGGCTAATATGGCACACTATGATTTGCCTCACTTTTTTTAAGCGGACCCAGTTTCTAGGCATTATTATAATTTGCTTACAGCTATACTCATATCATTACAACATCGGCCTCTCTTCTCTCTTTCTGTACATCACATACCTACCTCAAACCCGTGTTAATTACATCTAAATGCGGCCTATCGAATGCCTTTCTGTGCATGGATTGCATATATTGATGACTATTTGAGCCCCACGGTTTTACCCGCGCAGTACCCGTTATTTTCCCGTAATAAAACTTTCCGACGTGATTGAGCAACAAACACCCAAACTCTCGCATTTATAATACTAATAGGATAAAATAAGCAAAATATTAATACCATACTATTTTGCATAGCAGTAAACATAATAAAACGTCAGAGATCATCACATCATTTGAAATTTGGCACTCATATAGTTTAACACTCAAATGTCAATCTTTGATTAATGCTTAACTAGCAGCGCCTCGCGGTTTTAACCGCCTAGTTCCCGTTCCCGTCATTTTCCCGAGATTTAAAGTAACCTAGGTGTTACTCCATACTATAATCTAACTGTCTTCCAAATATCAACCCGAAAAACATCCAAACTTTGTCAACTTTGGTATGTAAAACATTAGCAGGATATTCTTTAAGCCCGGCAACCCTGAATGTGAGTGCGTCCACCATTTTGCCCTCCCACGTGGTCCCGGAACCGACACAGTCCGGCGCTGAGGTGGACGGAACATCTGGACAGCATCCAATACACGATTTACGAGGGGATAAAATTAAAAGTTGCACTGCCGTCGCGGCGTCATCGATGATCGAGCTACGTGATTCTGCAGCTGTATTTTTAACACGGGACGCCAGGGCGATGGCGCCGTACTTTCAGTTGAAAGCGTGGCGACGTACGTCGGAAAGTGATTCAACTTTTTGTCATTTCCATTTTTATTTCTGCAATTTTCTAGAATATTGAATGTTATATTTATTTTGTTTTCGTGGAACTCGTATTTGTTTTTGAAGTTGTACTTATTCTGACGCGTTAGGTAAATCGATGAATGGCGTGAGCAAATTTTTACGATGTGCGCACACATCGTCACGGTTAGCCGACACCACGAAGTTAGCAACATTTTTTGTAAACATGGTGACTAACTTCAGGTTAATACTTCGTACGTTGAAGTTGTCTATTCTATGGTTGAAGGTTGATGTTATACTATTCTTGGCATCACGAGGAATAATGAGCAAGAAGTACAACCGAACACATATTTTTTCAAAAATAAAATTAGTCAATTTACGACATAAAACCTCAGCTATCTGTCAATCCACGCAGCCGTTTCAGAGATTTCCTGTAAAGGTACAAGTTCCGGCGGAGACCGCGACACGAGACCGCGACCAGTCGCGGTCGCGGCGCGAACTGGCGCCCATACAATTCCATAGTGTAAAGTGCCTATCGCGGCCTCCGGTCGCGGTCTCGTGTCGCGGTCTCGCGTCGCAGTCTCAGCGCGAACTTGTACCATAGAATAGATAATATAGATAGAACGGACACTCCCCACCCCCCGCCAATTTCAAGCTTCCTCCCCCGCGCGGACGCGAGGCGGACTCAACGAAGGGTTATTATATCTAACGATAATTTTCTATGAGAATACGACCATGATGCTGTATTATTTAACAAAACGGTACCAAATTTTTCGTCTATTATACGAAACAAGAATAAGAGATTTTTAATTTCATAAGAATTTCTACAAAGATTGAATCATTTTTATAAACTGTGTTAAGCTATTCTGGTTAGAAGTACGCGCCAACACTGAAGTCCTGTGACGAAATTATTAAACTCGTTTTTAAACTGCAGCTTTCGTTGTCAGAATTGAATTGTCAGAATACACTTACCCAAAGATTAAATCTTTGGGTAAGTGTACTTAACTAAACATCAATTCGTACATGGTACCTTTATTATCTCCTATTTTGTTTTAAATCTTCTCCCTTCTGATTGTTGATGAAAGTTATATTTACCTACATTAAAGATCGAACACTAACTAGGTAAGATTGTAAGCCACAGGCAGGTGAACTCACGGGTCACAGCTATTCCATAAAATAATTTAGTAACCCTAGATGACACGCACACATGCGTAAATGTGTTCGAACGACATATGCGTAGTTGTGTGAGTGTAGGTATGTCGACTTCACCGTTTGTTTGGAGTTTAGGCCGAGTGTCCGGGGTGTGCTTGTACCTTAAGGTGCTGACAACAGCTAACTGAAATTCACGAATTCGAAATTAAGCCACGCCTATTTGCTACTTCGATAAGACAGCGCCACCAAACGAAACCGCGTCCAGCCGGCGACATTATTAGTATTGAACAAAACGTGGAAACAAAAAGCTACCGCTCCAAGCTCATAGATGGCGCTTTTAAAATATTTTTGTAATTAATTTAACATAACTTTTTGTTTCCTTCGATATCTTTTTGCACTTTTGCAGATTGTGAAGAACATTATCGAAATTCTATTAGTAAAGCCTATAAATAATAATGTACGGTCTACAATTACAATAAACTCTTTTTATACAGAAAATTAAACCAACTTCAAAATCACAAATAGGCACTCGAAAGCGAAAAAAAGTTCATTTAATTATTGTAAGCGCTACTCACTCATCTATTTGAAGTCAAATAGATTCATTCGACATAAACATTAATTGCATTAAAGTAGCTACAGCAAAAAGCCAACATTACGTGGTGTTCCCAGGCGGTCACCCATTCAAGTACTGACCACGCCAGGTGTTGCTTAACTTCGGTGATCGGACGAGAACTAGTGTTTTCACGCGCTATGCACGTCGTCAATTATATTAAATACGTGTATTAATACAAACATAATAGTTATCATCATCATCATCAATAGACGAGCTCGCAAGTTAATAATCCACAACTATTGCTCATTACAACACGAAAAACAAGTTTTTGAAACAACCCCATTTCGCTGCTTTGTAACGAAAGGTCCACAAACAAAATTTTACAAAAATATTTTAAATTCAGAAGAATTTTTTTTTATTTAAACCATGCCGAACGTTAATAAAATGAAACATTTATAAATTGCAATGGAAAAAAGATTTGGAATTTATATCATGCAAAAAGTTGGTTTTAAAATGTCAAATAACAATGTAGAAATGGATAAAGTTTTTTTTTTGGTTTTTATATGGACTAGTGGCGCCATATTCTATAGCGGACAAATGATTTGAAAATATAAATTTCACCTATACTTACTAGTGTTGAGTACCTATGCAATAAAATATAAAAAATACAAAAATGAAATAAACAGATAATTCTTGAGATTGAGAGAATAAAGCTGCAGCTCACTATATCGCAGAAAAAAAGAGAAGTTCGTATCTACCGGTCAGCAAAACGAAACACGACAAAAAACAGTTTCTACAAGTACAAAAAATAACACAAACTGGATATGAGTCACAAATGCCTAAGTTAATATTTTTTATTTTAATATTAACTTTGTTTGAAAACGCATAATGTTTTTCCGTAATTTACTTTGTCATAATGAATGTAGCATAATATACAGGGTTATTGGTAATCAGCCTGCATCCTTTTAAGGGCATGTTAAGGACATTACATATGACAACTTTTGTTCTACGGTTTTTAAAAATTCAAATTTTTTTTTTCTCATACAAAATAAAGAAAATATATTTGTCCTGTCTAAAACCATTTAACTCTTCATACACGTGCCCGCAACAAGCAGGCGCGCTCTCTTTGACGCTCGCCGACAGTAGGCACGATGCTACAGATAGGATAATAGTTACCACTGTGCCGTCAAGGCGAATGAAAGGGAAGTGGGGCCTGCACGGGGGCGGCTCCACGTGCCTACAGATCAAGACCAAATTTGTAAATTTGGCTGTTAGTAGTAAATCGAAACGCGCGCGAATCGACTTGTTTTTGTTTGAATAGTTCGTTTTCGTTACAATGCCGTGCTAATACGTTAAGTAAGCTGTAAGTCATATCGGAGCTGAGTTATGGCTTTTCAAAGTTTTTTTTGGGTATTTTTATATGAATTAGTGGCGCCATTTCCTTTACCGGCCAAAGATCTGTTGTTACGTTTTTTAAACATACTTTACTGACGGGTATTTCTGCAATCATATTTGCTGTAAGTTATGTCGGAGCTTTTCAAGGTTTTCTTTTGGGGTTTTTTACATGGACTAGTGGTGCCATAATCTATAGCGGTCATTCACTATATATCAAAGATCCATTGTCATTTTAATGATAAATTTTTGTAAATACCAAAAAAAAAACTTTGAAAGGCAATAACTCAGCTCCGACATAACTTAAAGCAAATCTGATTACACAAATACCCTTGAGTAATACCCTTTCAAATAAGTGACAGCAGATCTTTGGCTGCTAAAGGAAATGACGCCACTAATCCATACAAAAATACCAAAAAAAAAAAACTTTGAAAAGCCATAATTCAGCTTCGATATGACTTACAGCTTACAGCAAACCTGATAGCACAATTACCCTAGAAGTAAAGTAATATTTCGAAAAAGCGATAATAAATCTTTAGCCGCTAAAAAAAACACGATGTCACTAAGCCCGTACAAAAATCCAAAATAATATATAACTTTGATTGGTCTTAACTCCGCCAGGGAAAATCTCTTCGAAATGAGGTATCACCGCCCGAACCTGGTAACAAAAATCAGCCAGGAGTTGCACACATCGCAATCCGATGGATGTAGCATATGCGTTGAGGGAAATATACTCAGGTATGTACTCCTCAGCACCCCGTATAAAGTCCCTAGAACAGAAAAGGTACAAGGGAGCGCAAATGCCCAACACCCTCTTTTTAGTTCACACTCAAGAGGAGAAGGAGGCCCTGACAAACCAGGGTTATGGGTCAGACACAGGGTCACGTATCCTTACCATTCATGAAGCTCAGGGACTGACATATGAATCGGTAATCGCAATAAAAACCAAGGCAAACATGAAGCTGCACGAGAGCGTGCCCCATGTGGTTGTTCCAATCTCACGGCACAGTGTCGTTAGCGTAGTACGTGAAGGGGACCTTCACGTACTACGCTAACGACACCGATGACACCATTGGTCGGTTCGTGCGGCGAGCGTTGGCTGCATTACCGAAGACCATCCGAGAGTTCAACCTACAGATGGCCATCAGGGACAGAAATGCAGCCGTAGTGGAGGCTCTGGGCCGGGAGGAGGCGGCTTAGGCAAATGGTAATAAGACAAAAAATCGATGTCGAGCCGATTACTTGCGGAATCCCAACCAATAGTGATCGGCACAACAGACGAGCACTAGTATTAGGTTCAAAATGTTCCCAGCTCCCCCCATATTTTCCTCTTCAGGTTATACAAGAAATATGTGAAAATAAATAAGATTTGAAATGATGAAAGCTACGGACCCCGGAGTCTGTGGAGTGGTAAATTTAAATATATGAAAAAAGGAAATGGTGCCACTAATCCATATAATCAGAAGCAGCAATGGGTGCAACAGCGCACTTAAAAATTACATCATTTTTTCACATTCGCATCGTCGATTCGACGAAGCTTAGTAGTTAATGTCGGTAATGGGCTTTCGAGGGATAAGAGACTAATTATACGGAATTTTATATAAAACATTAGATAATATCAAATGTGTTTAAAATAAGCCAAGTGCAAGTCGAATGAACGAAATGAAGGATTCCGTACCAATACTCAGGTATGTACTCCTCAGCACTAATCATGAAAATATCAATATCTATGAAAACAGCAAAAAATCAGGTCTATTTTATAGGAACCCTCCTTCCACATATTTATATTAATTTTATTCTTATGATTATTAATTTTAATACAACGTAGAAATAATCAAGTAATATCCCATTAAAATACATAGAGAATGATAGAAAATCGTCAGAAGTAGAAAAGTAAAATAACTGAATTTTGAGTTGTGGCTTTTTAGTCTCAAAGCAGCGATTTATTTTCAATTCAACGCCAAATCTAAAAATGTAGTATTAAAGAAATAACGTCTCTTGTGAAATTAAACTACGTAGGGCCATCTTTCAGCTTAATCATCAGACCCGGTTACAATCTGCGTAAACAACCCACTATTATGTTCTCATTGCTGGGGCTCGAGGCATTCATTCGCAAGGAGAGATCTAGGCTGGGACTAGGTTATAATCCACCACGCTGGCCAAGTGTGGGTTGGTAAATGTAAATGTGGTGAAAACACTAGGTACCTACATGTACTTACTAGGTACATTTCGGTTTCCTCACGATGTTTTCCTTCATCGTTTTTAAGTTAGCGGCATTACATGCTAACATCGAGTGGTGCGCGTGGGGCTCCGAATCGGCAGTCACCGTTCTCCCGAATAGATGAGCCATAACGTAGACTTTAACAGCGACTTGGACTTTAACACCAATGTACTCGTTTAATTACTGGCAACTCTTAACCATCTTCCAGCACCTTCATCAGACCCTTGTTACCATTTAACACCAAAGTACTCATCAAGACAAATCAAATGAGCCCAAACTCTATGGAGTTATGTCATTTAATTGTTGAGTTCCTATGACCCCCTTCCGGCTCCATCATCAGACCCTGGTAATAATCTAGCACCAAAGTACTCGTTAAGACAAAGAAAACGAGTCCAAGCTCGGTTATGCTATGTCGTTTAATTACTGAGTTTCTATGACCACCTTCCGGCTCCATCATCAGACCCTGGCTACCATCCACCTTCAAAGTACTCCTCAAAACAAATCAAAAGAACCCAAACTCGCTGGCGCTATGTCGTTTAATTGTTTAGTTCCTATGACCACCTTCCAGCTCCATCATCAGACCTTGGTTACCATCTAGGTTTTTAAAAAACAATTAATTGATGTGAATTAAACATTTTGCATGGCATAGCAACCTTCCAGCTCCATCATCAGATCAGCACCATAATTAATTAATTATCATATAATTGTCTTGAAATTTAGTCTGTTTAAATGTCTTGTTCCATAGTAACTATATTCTCATATATGCCTCAGGGCAGGTAAAATTAAAAAAGAAAAGCTTGAAAAACTACAGAGAAAACATACAATAATATGAAAAAAACATGCAAAAAGAAGTTCACGGTTCTGAGATTTGAACACAGGGTCATGAACGCGTACCGCGGTCATGCTAAACCATCGAGCCAACCCGACTTGTATCCAATGAGTCAAATTTTCAAATCATATGACCTCTCTTGACGTTTCCGCATTTCGTTTGTGAGAATTTATCATTTTTATTTTTTTGCGATTTAGTTAGCTGGTAGAAGGGCCGTTCAGTCGAGTTAGCTTTTTAAAAACAATTGATTGATCTGAATTAAACATCAATGATATGGCATGGCAACCTTCCAGCTCCATCATCAGATCAGCATCATAATTATCATATTGCAATTTATTTATTGTCTTGCAATTTACACAAGTATTATGCAAAATTTCACGTAATCTGTAAATCGGGAAGTAGATTTAATTTGCAAGATTTCATGATAAGCCTCGGGTTACATCACGGATATTCATGGGTTCCATAATAACTATATTCTCATCTGTGCCTCAGGGCAGGTGAAACTAAAAAATAAAAGCTTGAAAACTACAAAGAAAACATACAACAACAATATGAAAAAAAATATGCAAAAAGAAAATCACGGTTCAAACATTTGGACACAGGGTCATAAACGTCCACCACGGTCATGCTAAACCATCGAGCTAAACCTACTAATAACCAACGCGTCAAATTTTCAAATCATATGACCTCTCTTGACGTTTCTGCATTCCATTTGTGAGATTTTTTTTTTTTTTTAATAGCGAGTGCCGCGCAGCGAAGCGACGCGACGTAGCGTCCTTCCTGCACGGCGCATCAGCGCTTTCTGCCGGACTTCATAGTAGTGAGCGAGAAGCAAGACTCAGGCCGGTTCGGTCGAGTTAGCGTATTAAAAAACAATTAATTAATGCGAATTAAACAACTTAATCTAAAATATAAAACATCCTTGCCCTTTATTAAGAAATAATACGTTAATCTTTAAAATTTGAATAATGTATGTTCATTAATAACACAGATATTTACGTTTAAAACTCATTTTAGAGGTTAGTTTACGATTTTTTTCTTGTCAAGATATCTTTTCCAAATCGTGTTTTGAAAGCAATGGTTCCCTTATAAATATGTTCAAGAATAACATATATTTTATTCAACATCTCAAACCCTATACATTTTGCTAAAAATGTGTTTAAAAAGTGCCATTTGGCTCTATTCAGCGCCTTAAAGGTAGCTGTGAGCGCGGAAACCGCGACAGGCATTATATAGATTTGTATGGGCGCCAGTTCGCGCCGCGACCGGAGACCGAGACACGTGTCGCGGTCTCCGGTCTCCGGTCACGGTCTCAGCGCGAACTTGCACCTTTACAAACAAGCAGGCAGATAAAAATTAAAAAGAGTGTTTTTTTTTTAATGTAAGAACTACTTTCGTGTGCATTTAGTGCAAATCGGCTTATCTGGAATTACAAACAGGAATTTTCTTTATATTTTTAAATACATCTGATTTTTAAATACGCTTGGCTTTGATGCTTGTTTGGTTTACTTTTCACGTGTATATTGATGAAATGAAATTTTTCCGTCGATTTTATTTAAACCTTTCAAAGCGGATGTGCAAAAGCCCGCATAAATAATGCTTCAATAATCCCCGTCATTCGATTCGAAAGGATTACGTTATCCGCAACCTCAGAAGGGGACCAAAAGGATACAAATTGCGAATCCTGTGTGTTCCAAATCGGACCAAGATTTGTGATTCAAATTGGTTCCGAATTACTTTGGACAAGAATCTGTTTCGCTAACCCTGTTAGTTGCTATAATAACTTACGTAGTTATAAAAACATATTTATGAGAGGTGCCTAGAAACACCTAGACACAGGGCATTTTTTTTTCATTCACACAAATGTTTGTCCTAGGTGGAAATTGAACCCACGACCGAAGGCTCTGAGGACAGACTTACAAGTTTGCACGTATACTTAATTCGGTGCTGTTGTGCGAAATGTCATGATCATTCCGAAAAGCTGTGTTTGAAAAAGGGCAAGGGCCATGTCTTCAGCTTAATAATACTAATAGTATTTCGATTAGGTACACAAATTCAGTTCTGTGTGTTCCAAATCGGACCAAGATTTGTGATTCAAATTGGTTCCGAATTACTTTGAGCAAGAATCTATTTCTTTATACCAGATATGGTTGATAAATTACCGTAGACGACACACAATAAGAATTCTGACTACTAGTCGAAATAAATCAATTTCGTCTTTATTCTATTACGTTCCCAAGTATATTAAAATGTTTATCCACTGCAAAAACTCCAAACTTTCCAGACTATTGTAATTAGATCCGCCTACGAAAGTTTGATGGTATCTTTCAAAGAGGCTGTAGAACTTTGTTCCGAGTTTGTTCGCGAAATAAATTGCGAGATCACAAAGTTTAGGGGGGTTACATCAACTCGACAAAACAGATGTGAAGAAGCAAAAGTGGAAAATTATACTAGAATAATGTGAAATTGTAAACATAAGAAGAAAAGGAATGCCTATAAGAAACTCCAGAATACCGTTTGGATGATTGTTGCTCAATCACGTCATAACGTCTGAATGGATCGAACTTACATTTGGAACATAGATAGTGTGGAAGAAAACATAGGCTACTTTTTATCCCGAAAAAAAATTTAGCGTGATTAACGTGAACGAGGGCTCGCGGTTTAAGACGCGGGATACTGCTAGTAAGGTATAAATTATAATGATAATTTTGATGGTTAGTGCTACTTTACAAACTATATAAAAAAACTCAAAGACACAGGAACTGCCTATAGAAGTAAAAACTTATAATATGATAGCTCACTTAAGTGTCCTTGTGTAGTCCTTTCCCAAAATCGCAGATTGTGATATAATAAATGAAAACAATGTTTTCGGAATACGTTAGGTGACGATGACGCGAGCTCTATGATTTTTGTTCACCTAAATCAGAAAGCGTTCGGTGACGATGACGTTTGTTTAGCCAAAGTCCAAGTATCCAAGCTCCACGATGTTTGTTTACCTATCCAAAAAGTGCTCAAACCGCCTAAGGAAGTTTTTATTTTAAACAAATTCAGGGGGTTTGCGGGAACGCGGAGTCGGGGTGGCGCAATAAATGTAATGATGTCAAAGCGACGAGGACGCGGCGTAGTAACGAGCCGCCGCCGCCGCCGCTCACCCCCAGCTACATTTTTATTGCGAAACGCACCCTCGCGGCTGGCAGACCACTCGACTGCAAAATGCATAATCACTACACGACTATCTGTGTCCCTGGTACCATATATCAACATACCGACACATTCATGTATTTAGATGTCTTCTGCGGTAATAGAGATGAAATAATAACGGATTTATGGACAATGGTGTTGTTTTATAGGTTGTTTTTAGAGGTCCATTTCTATGGCTATTCTATTAGCCTGAGATGGTCTCTATATGCTATGGAACTATCAACTAGGGCAGAAGATGCAGGGCTTACTAACCCAAACTAACGAACAAACTCAAAGAATAAGCAATCCCGTACCATAGAGACTTATCGTATTCAACGAGTCCCCATATCTCATATGACTACTAGCGTAAGGACATCTCAGATTAAAAGGTTGTTTTACAAGATTATAACACACGACTTTTCTTTTTAATAGCTCCGTCGACATTAACAAAATCGATACCGTTTTAAATTCATCCCATATGGAAAGTAACAATGGATAGTGAAAGTCTCACAATCTTTGGGAAACTTTAAATACTCCGGATGGTTATTATCCTGAATCGACTACACAAGCTAAGAAGTAGTCGTAAAAGATAACTATACACATATCATTAAGTAGAATGAAAAGGAAAAGTCTTTATTTAATTCAAACGCGCGCTCTACAAAGTTCTTAGAACCGTCAGATCCGGTAGACAGCACGAAAGATAACAAAACGATTTCAAATTAAAATAGATGTCTATAAATAGTGTTCAAGTAAATGATGTAGAGGGAAATGCACATCAGTACGCAGGTGATGGGAAGAATATCAAATAACGTGTGGATATGGGACTAGAAGCTTAAGCTAGAAGCGTTTAGTTCATCATAATCATCATTTTCAGCCTATGTCGACTCACGGTTAGGGTATAGGCCTCCGCTCCCTTGCGCCATTGATCTCTATCCTGAGTTGATGTCATCTACGTAATCCTCGTGATGGGTCTGATGTTGTCGACCCATCTTAGCTTTAGTCATAGGGTAAAAATTATGGAACCACATCTACATTTTACCTGACAGGAAATTAGCTTGTACTATACGCATACATAAATGAATATTAGTGAACATTTCTCACATAACTAGCCCAAAACTAAGCAAAGCTTTGGAACCCTGTTAGTTGATATAATAGCTTAAAAACACTTATGATACATAGAAACACCTAGACACAAGACATTTCTTTTTTCATTCACACAAATGTTTGTCCTGGGTAGAAACTGAACCTAAGGCTCCGAGGGCAATTTTACAGGTACACATGTTACCTACATCGGTGCTGTTGTGCAAAAATTCATGATCATTCCGCAAAGCGCTGTTTAAAAACGGGCAAGGGCAATGTTTTCAGCTTAATTATTCAATAGTATTTGGATTACACTAACTCCGTTCAAATTATATTTTTGTATGCGATCTGTAGCAGCCTCCTATATGCTATTCCAGACTAAAATCTAACTGTATTCAATATATCAACCCGATCCAGTCCGTTGTTCCGACATGGTTGTGCAACAAACATCAAATCTTTCTCATTAAAACACCTCTAAAAATACTACACTTTTCTCTGCCAGTCAAAAAGCAACTAAAGAGAATGTAATCGGTGAATGAACGACAGAATTCAGTGGTAAATGTCAAAAAAAGTCCAGTCCTTCGTCCTTAATCCGTATCGACTGGTATTTCGGAGTGGATCGTTGCTCCAGGTATTTACCGCCGAACGAAAACTGTCTTAGCTTCGATGTTTGTCTCTCTTTTCTTTTCGTTTGAAATGAACGAGATGGCAATAGCAAAGCCAAAGCCGATATAGTTAGACGGTAGAAGGTCAGTCCTTATACCGCCTAACTAAATCGGCTTTCGATTTGCTATTGCGGTCTCTTTCATTTCAAGAGAGAAGAAAAGAGACAGCAATATCAAAGCTAAGACAGTTTTCGTTAGGTAGATCCCCAGGTAGGCTCAGTGAAGCGTACATGCGCGCAGGCGTCGCGTCGTCGACGGTCACACGACGACGGGACGCGACGTGTTTACAATTGCAATGCAAATCTGCCGGCGCGTCGCGGAATCGGCCGACATGCCATGTGGAGCGGCACCGACGTACTTTCGTAGGGAATCTCGCCGCTTTCAAGGTGTTTTATTTATTTTTTATCATCGCCGCTTCGAAACTCCGGTTTTTTGGTTAATTATGACACTTAACTGTAATCAAACATTTTACGATGGTTGCTTATAGCAAGAACATCAGTAAATGGAAATGTCGTCCGTCATGTTAGCTTCTCGCTATTTCACAGATAGCATGGAAGGTGTGGTTTCTTGGGACACTAAATAGGAACGAATTTCCTTTGGATAATATAGGAGCAACAAAATTGGCAAAAAATAATTGCTTAATTTTATTATTTATGGTACGAACAACTGAAAAATAAAGTTAGCCACACTGGTTACGGCAATCATTACGCGTCACTTCCGTTCTATTTATCTTACGAATGTAGTGTCATATTTTTTCAATTTATTACGGTTTGCGATCATTACTTTTCTCCAATTTAGCGACATTCGAATGAAAATTTCACTACCGATACCACAGAATAAATATTAGTTACAGAAGCCTCACTTACCGAAAACAATTATATAAATACCGACTCTTGCTGGGACACAACAAAGTTCAATTCAGCTCGCAATAATACCTGTCGCGATTTTCAAATAAACATTTGCGCTCTTTCTAACGCGTAACTCTGTCCCTGTCTAGCGCGGAGGGTTGTCGACATATCTAATAACAATATGCGCGGCAAACGTGTTGCGCGAGCGCTCAGCCGTGCGTCCGACAACCGACTGGCACTTGTTCCCTGGGAGGGACGGTCTAGCTGTAGGCTAAAACCGCGCGACTTTGAGCGAGTGATGCACTGCCGATACGACCGCAGCGAGCTCCGTTTTGTTTTCATCCATTTGGCTTTTTTTAACAACATTTAAATAAATCTGTTTAATTTTGGTCCCCCATCGAAAATAGAATTTTGAGAAATCATTTCGGTGAATTCGTCGACAGCGTATCAGGTTTTAGACATAGACAGCGTTTTTTCAAGGTCCTGAAAAAACGTAGTAGACCGCATCATCGCTTACAATACACAGCAAATTGATGCACTCAAGCGGTAGTCTTTCTGCAATACAAAGGCAAAACTTTACGCGGTGGTATGTATTGCTTGTAGGTATACATTCTTTGGTATTCCCTTGGGTCAACACTCTTGCTCGAAAAAGACGTCAGAGTCTTGAACAACGCCGCAAAATTACAAGTTTATCCGGTTTTTTATCGGATACATTTCGGAGTGGATGCAGTTGATCTGCATGATCTAAGCCGAATCTACGATATCACAATTGTGATATCGAACGTTTTCACCAATAGGCCACCACGACTTCACATACTGCTAGAAGGTCGAAAATATCAGAGTAATTTTTTTACTGTTCACATTTTAAGTTACGGCTTGTCTAGTCGGGTTTTTAGGGTTCCGTAAAACGTAAAAACGGAACCCTTATAGATTCGTCATGTCTGTCTGTCTGTCTGTCTGTCCGTCCGTATGTCACAGCCACTTTGTGCCGAAACTATGAGAACTACACTGTTGAAACTTGGTAAGTAGATGTATTCTGTGAACGGCATTAAGATTTGAACAAAAAAAAATTAAAAAAAGATAAATTAGGGTTGCTCCCCATACTGAGAACTGAAACTCAAAAGTTTTTTTTTCATCAAACCTACACGTGTGGGGTGTCTATCGATAGGTCTTCAAAAATGATATTGAGGTTTCTAAAATAATTTTCGTCTACACTGAACAATTTGCGCGAGAGACACTTCCAAAGTGGTAAAATGTGTGTCCCCCCCCCCCCCTCTAACTTCTAAAGTAAGAGAATGAAAAATCTAAAAAAAATATATGATGTACATTACCATGTAAACTACCAACGAAAATTGGTTTGAACTCGATCTGATGAGTAGTTTTTTTTAGTACGTCATAAATACACTATTATTGAAACTTCGATCAAAGTTACAACGAACTACAAGAACTATGTGTACTATGTATATTATGTTACTTGCTGCAACGGAACCCTTCATAGGCGAGTCCAACTCGCACTTGGCCACTTTATTTTTAACTATAATAGGTTCGCACTTGACCACCATCTCGCCTGATGTTAAGCGACGATGCGATCTACGATGGAACGTGCTTACCTAGAAGAAACTGATTCACTCTCGATTTGAAGACACCAAGATTGTAACTATCGGGAAAAACCCACTCAGGCAACCCATTCGACAACGAAAGAATGTCTAGGACGTTCTTATCACAAACGTGGAGTCAAATATCTTCATTCGTGTTTTTGGAACATCAACCATGAAACGATGTCGCTTTTTTGAGATACGTGAACGTGAACGGTGATGGGTGAACGGTGAAGGGCGACTGCCTATCCGGAGCCCCGGGTTAAAATGCCACCCACTACTGTATTTTCGAAGTAATCTGCGTAATGTCGCTAACTTAAAAACGGTGAAGGAAACATCATAACATCGTGAGGAAACTGACATATACCTAGGATCTTTCGAGGTCATATGTCATCCAGCACTGGACTAGGGTGGTGAATTATGGTCCAGAAGGTAAGTACGCGAGAAGGTCCAGAGTCCCAGCAGAGGAAACATTTAGCGGGCTGTTTCAGCTCATGCTACAAATTTTTATTTTTAGAGATGCACCTTACCTTGACGGAGGTGTTGCGTCATTCTGGACTCCTCACATCAAACGCGAGTCGGAACAAGAAATAGACCGCTAGAACAATTCGTATCCATTCAAACTACTCTCTTCAGACTCAAGCCGAGCGTCATAATAGAATTTCACGGCGCTATTTCAGAAACACATTCAAACTGAGCTTTGTCCCGTAAATAGCTTCTTTTTCAGAACTGTTCGGTGCAAAACGAGTACAAGATATTTATGGATGATTCAGAACTTTGCGAAGAATTTGAATTAAATTTAGGTATACTTGGTTTAAAAATGTTTGAGTATAATGAGTCGTATTTTTAGCGATTATACGGATTCCGTAAAGATGATGGATCTTTATTGAAAATATTATCTGTAGGTCTTAACTTTTGTAAATAACTAGGGGTCCATTGAATTAAATTCTTCTTTAGCCACGTTGAGTACTTTTTGGTACAGGAAATAAATAAATATTGGTGGACAATTCACACACAACACCATCTGACCCCAAACTAAGCAAAGCTTGTGTGATGGCGGCCAGATAGCTGATATAATACTTATATAGTTTTAAATACATACTTATTATACATAGAAACACCCAGACACAGTGCAAACATTTGAATTCATCACACAAATATTTGCACTGGGTGGGAATCGATCCCACGACCCTCGGCTTCGCAGGCAGAGCTACTACCAACTAAGCCACGAGGAAAGTCTTATGGATTTTCGTTATCAACGTCGTTGTACACGTAGCGTAGCGTTAAAGTGGCGGTTGAGCAGCGGAGCGCAACGTGCGCGTTAGACGGTTTTTAGATTAGTAAAATCTCGTGAGTTCGCATCACCAAAATGTAACGCATTTTGGTATTTTGTAGATTTGGATATCAGAATATCTGTAGCAATACAGGCGACGAATTTTGTAACATTAGTGCTGTTCAATACTAAAATTCTAAGTAATAATTTTTCACTTCTATAACCTATAACTGCAGTTATTCCCTATAGCCGGTAGTCCCTATATCTGCAATTGTTGGGGTGTTTGTTTGTTTTTGTTTTGGCGCGCCACAGACAGATTTGTCGTGGGCTGTTATTTGAATTCTAGCGTCCCGCTCGGGAATGATAAGAAATCTTCGGGTAAACTCGGGACCATAGCCGTTGGTCATCTAGAAATCCGCCAGCATTTCCCATTGGCTGATGGGCCCAATGCTGACACATTTCTAGGTGCCCATGGTCATGGCTACGCTCTCCGGTTTCATGCGCGTAGTTTCCAAAGTAAGCTATCAAATTCTGAGTCATAAGTGTTCACTTCTATCGGCAGTTCTTATGACTGCCATTTTTTTTTTAAATTCTTTGAAAAAATAAACAATGTGACGTAAAAAACAGTATAACAAAAGTACGATAACATTGAACATCGGAACATTAAAACGTACGAAAGGGCCGTAAGTGCTCCAATCTCTAACACTAATGGGCCCGAGTCCACGGCTGGTTTACCAACTAGGGCCCTCTCATCTATCAATATGTAGACACATTCTCTTTTAAACTGTCTACTTGTGCTCTTCGGGTAATTGCGGCCATTATTCGAAGCAGCCATTTGTCAGTTTACTGCGGCTTTTTATTTAGGATTATAAATGTTTGCGGTCGGTGACGAGATAATGAACGTTCCCTAAGTACATTGTTTAACTAATTCACTGACTCAAGTGTTCAATTGTTTAAAGTCAGTACAAAAGCATAGATAGATAGATAGATAGATTAACTCTTTATTGCACTTAACTAAAAAAATAAATAAACAAAAGTCACTTAAAACAAAACAAAATAAAGTAGCAATTGGCGACCTTATCACTAAAAGCGATCTCTTCCAGGCAACCATAGGATGGAATGAGAGATTTGAAAGTATGGAGGAGGGGAAGCACAAAAAAGTAGTGGTTGATACTTATATTATAGACATCCACAATTATAAAATAAAACAGAAATAAAAACTAAATTACTAAATAATACTATAACATACCTACTTAAATAATAATTTACATCCCAATACATATATACTTACGTACATAAAAATATACTAATACATATAACAATGAGTTTACGATATAATACATAAATATTTAATGTGATTTTAAATATAGTAACAGCTTCAACTGAGTGATGACTGCGATAAGTAGATTTCTTTTACTTGGTTCTTAAAAATAACATGCGATTGAGCTTGTCTAGTGGTCACAGGCAAGGCGTTCCACAGTTGAACAGCCTGAAACGCAAACGACTTGCCGTAGAACATTTCACTACGTGCCGATGGTATTTGCAGCGACAAGTTAGTTTTTGATCTAAGAGGCCGAGAATGGGCATTGCTGCAGAAAGTAAAAATATTTTTTAAATAGTGCGGAGTTAATGGGTTAAATAGTACGTTATATGCAAGAGATAAAATATGAGCATTCCGACGAAAGCGAATGGGGAGCCACTTGAGCTGCATACGAAACTGAGACACGTGATCATATTTGCGTAAACCAAATATAAATCTTATACAAAAATTTTGGAGGCGCTCAAGTTTATCTAACTGATCTGCTCTGAGATCAAGATAGCAGACGTCTGCGTAGTCTAGGATGGGAAGGAGAAGAGATTGTGCAAGCCTAGATGCCATGAGACCAATTTTTTTTATCAATCATGGTCTTGCACTTGACTGCTACTTCGCCTGATATTAAATGACGATTTGGTCTGCGATGAATTGTATTTACCTAAAAGAAACCGAATCACTCTTGATTTGAAGATAAACGATAAGATTAAAGATAAGATATTTGTGCTTCTAGGTATACCAACTCAGGCAAAGCTTTCTAGTTCAGATGTTCCCATTTAACAACATTAAATTACAAAGAAAACGAAAGTTCCTAACAATACTAAGCATAAACTAAATCCTACTACTACATATTACAAATGCGAAAGCTTATTACTGTTGTTATTTCAAGCAAAAATTACCGGAAGGAGTAGCGTAGGCTACTTTTTATCCCGACAAAACAACGGAATCGGGAGCTGCGCGAGTGAAACGACCTTTTTACTTATCACTATTCGTTGTCAACAACCAAAATAAGTAGAACCACAGCATACATCGCCGCTAGCGATTCTAGGGGTCAAGTAGATTGGTGGTGTGTAAATAACTCGGCTACACACACAGAGACGCAGTTTGTTACCAATTTCAGGATTCTCAGGGCACATCTATTAGCTCTAACTCGTTGTTTGAAAATGAGACGAGCTGCCGGCCCTGTTAGTTAATAGAAGCGTAGTTCGCGTGTCAGTGTCTTGTTTATCGTTGTAAATGATTGTAAATATTGAAATCAGCACTAGTATCTGTTAGATAATGAATGAGAGTTGGCATACAGCGGTGGCATCCAACAGTGTCAAGGTCCTATGCGTGTTGACGCCGCGTCTGCCAAACGCCGCGACAAAATATTGCGAAACCGCGTCGCTCGGACGATTTGATAACGTCATTAAAGAGTGTTACTTCTTTAGTTAACAGGGTCTCACGTTACAGACGCACTTACGCATTTTATACGGATATTTCGCAAAATTTTAAATATGTTGTGGGTTTTTTATTGAGTTATCGTTACTTGAGCATTATTTACGGATATTTCGATAATTTTAAGCAATTTACGAAACCCTGGCGGGTTAGTGGCGAGAACTTCAGATTTCACAATCGTGAGATCTTAGGTAGGTTGCCCACTTGCATCTCTGTATTTATCTGTATTTTTGTACGAGTTTGTCATTCCCACTGGCTTTACGGTTAATAAAAACTTCGAAGGGAAATCTGCATGTTCCAAGAAAACTCCTTTTGCATAACATATTTATCATATCATGCGTCATCTGCCAACCCGCACTTGGCGATCATGGTGGACTACTATTTTGACTCTCTCGTTGAAAGAAAAAAATCCTGAATCCCAGCTGTGAAAACATATAGTGGGCAGATTATGCTAACCATTTTACAGGTTTTGTTATTGTACCTCAATTCCTCATTCATAGCTACATTCCTCATGGGAAGAATTACTTGATCATTTTCAATTTAATTGTGTCATATCCAGAATTTTGTGTCATAAGCAAACATTTGTTATTACATAGAATGAGACCAACAAAACTTGCGCTTGATGATAAATAACATGCCATCATTGCCATCCCATAACATCACAGTGCCACGTATTTGAACTTAGTCAATTTATTAACATTTCCAAATTGTACGACACAATGCAATGAAATACCTTTTAATTGCCTTTTAATTCAATACGACCAATTTCTAAAATTGGACGAATTTAACGCTAAAAATATTCTACAATAAAGGTCACCTCGTCTACTCAGCCAATTTACTGCCGCTAAACTCCTTAGTCACAAACATTTATAACTTGTCTTTTACTGTCTTGAATGAATCATTGTTTAAAAATGATTAATAAATGTATTCACACTAACATTACGTGAAGGGGAAAGTTTGTGTGTATGTTTGTTCCTACTTATCTCTGTAATAGCTAAATGGATTTAAATTAAACTGAACATGTAATATTTACAATACTATGATTAATAGATTAGGTAAAATTTTATTCCGTTTATTATTTTAGTAGTTCTCGTGGGATATTTAATGAAATGATTCATTTGCATCAATCGTATTGGATGCAAAAATATTTAAATTATCGTGTAATTTTTTATGTCCCGGTTTACACTGCGGGGCGCATTGTTCTGTCGTAATGTTTTAGTTGTGTCCTAAAGGCAAATAGTTAATTAAGAGATCTATTATCAGTATCTTATCCTTCGCTAGAAACTTGCTACGTTTATTGTCAATCCAATCGCGTTGATTATGTTCTACGACCACGCTAATGTCCCATTTAGCACCGATCGGCTTTCCATTCCAGTGTCTAACGTTTATTTCTTCTAGAAAGCCGGTGAATTAGGTCGTAATGAGACCTAAATAATAACAATTACAGTTCGAATAAGAAACTGTCTAGAATACTGTTTAATAATCTATATCACAATAATAATTATTAAGAGTCTGAAATGTCCCAATGTTGGGCAAAGGCCTCCCTACCCTCTCTTACTTGTCTCTATCGGGTTCTATAACAGGCCAGCTCTGATGCTTTTGGTCTAGGACACCAATAGTTTTTAGGCTGCAACGTCGTTTCTGATCTGGAGTCCACAGATTGGTTGTTTTAGCCCAAAGATCATCCGACATTCGACAGGTATTTACGCAGATAACTCTGCGTTGCATAGCCATTGGCAACCCCGAGGTCGGACTTCTGATCTTTAGTCAAAGATCAAGTATGCGCTCCGTATGTGACATTGTGAGAATAGGGCATTCTCCCAATGTCCATGAACTTGCATTTGTGCCTATGCCTATAGTGGCGCTAGAGTTATTCATACGCCATGCCACTATCGGACCTCGGACGCAAGCTCATAACATTTTCATGACGCATTCTTCCCATTCTGACATATGAAGCGCAAACTTGAGTTTATCACTTAAGATCAGAAGTCCAACCGGTAGCTGTTAGACCGCGTAGGTATTGTTTTCGACAAAACTCGCACTCACCATACGGACTTCAAAGCCAATCAACCAGAAACGAATAGGTATTTAGTTTTTACAATCTGTTGTGTTTTATGAAAAGCAGCTTGACTACTATAGTCAGTGGTGTACGAAGCAGGTTTTTGCCGTAATCGTATGCGGCAAGTGAAGCGTGGCCACTCAGCAGCATTTCAATATGCGGTTTATCGCTCTATCGGCCGATGTACACAATGTTATCGATCGTCGATCGACACGAGACGCAGCCAGTTTCGGCACTGCCGCCTATAAATATTACCTTATTTATTAGTGCCTACTTAACCGTGGACATGGTGCATGAAGCTGCCTTGAAATAACGGGAAAGGTAAATTTGTGAATTGCTATGATAACTTATAACTACTTAATAACAACTCTATCAGATAATGTTGCGCGTGTTAAAATTGACTTTGTTATATATTTATAAACTTTTGTATCTAGCAAATACCACATTTACACAGCCCATTTTTTTTTTTTTTTCAAAAAAGTATGGGTCAATGCATGAGTATGTTACCCACAGTAACACCCATTTAGAACCTTTGCCCGGTAATGAACAAAACATTGCCCTACAATCCGGCATAAAAAGAAGTGGTGACCCAGTGGCGAGAATGTCCGATTTTTTAAGCCATGTCGTTTTTAAGGTCGTAGATTGTTATTCCGCCTGCACCTCTGTGTTTATTTCCAAGAGTAGGTGGACGAGTTTTTTTATAGTATAGTTTTTTTTGTAGTGACTAGAGCAGCAGGACGTGTGCCTGATGGTAAGCAACATGCCTGCCACATAACAGCACAGTGACACACAGCTATTGGAACATGAAGATTCCAAATCATTACCTAGCAGTGCACTGCGCTTGCGCACACACCCAGAGGTCTAAGATATTATATCTCTAAGCCTTGTAATTTATCTGGAAACATTGCCCTTCAAACCGGAACACAGTAATGTTGTACATTACAACTTATCACCAACGCTAGCTTTATAGGTGAACGAAAATATCGTCAGGAAATCTGTATTTTTCAAGAACGACATCTTTCGGGGACATGCGTCATCAGCTTATCCGCACTTGGCTAGAGTGGTGGATTTCAGCGTGTTGTTTTCTAACTAAAGAAAGCCTCCAGACCCAGCAGTGGGAACATAAAGTGGGCTACCTCTGTTAGACAATAGAACACGGTTTAACGAAATATTTAGTAAAGTGGGGCGATAATTTCAAAAATAAGGTAAAATGATGGGCAAAAGTGTGTCACTTCCTCAGCCAGACTCTGTAAAAAAGTCTACTACTACAACTACTACAGAATTATTTATTACCCTAAGGCCTACTGTCCACGCACGCATCTTTTGTCGAATGCATGCATCCTACGAACAAACGCAAGACGTGCGGCTGTCGTGTCGTTGTCGTTTCGTGGACACAGACTTCATTATTTGTACGCAAGATGCAAGCATTCGTCTTGCATCCGACAATTGTCGAAATCGTGCGGATGTCGTGCAGCTACGTGGTCAATTGGCCTTACTAAACTCGTCAACAATAAGATATTCCAAAGTAATTATTCTTTCAGCTAGAAACAAAATTCCAAAAACAAACTAAGCACCCAACAATCGATTACCTAGAATAAATGGAGAAAGCGAAATTGGAAATGTTCACCTGGTAAATGTCACACGAATTGAATTGCCTGTCAATTTCAACATGGAACTTAAACTAAACGTTTTAAGGGCGAAAATAGATGTTATACCCCAGAGGTTCTAAAACGAACGAAGGGCGAATTAGTCTCGACTGGCCACCCTCTTTGGAAGCCGAGTTTAAACACTCAAATCGCTTAATCCAATGAAAGGGGTCTAGTGTCCAGTGGAGCTTAGCGTTTTATTCGGCAAAGGGATTACAGGCGAAATGAATATTAAATTAAACTTTGGTAGTCTAAAGCGAATTACGTGTGTTGGAGAAATTTTCGTTTTCTGGTAAGCCAATGTTACTTAATTTCTGAGTTCGCTTCATGCTAAATACATATATCTGCCATATTCTATATGTAATGGTAGGACTCGTAGCAGAGTCGGCCTGGGGAAGTACCACACCTTTGCCAGTTATTCTACCGCCAACCAGTAATGTGAAAACATTACTGTGTTCCGGTTTGAAGGGCAATGTTTGCAGAGAAATTACAGGGCTTAGAGATATAACAACTTAGATCTCTGGGTGACGAGCGCAGTGCGGTGCGGTGCTAGGTAATGATTTGGGCTCTTCATGTTTCAATAGCTGCGTGTCATTGTGCTGTTATGTGGCAGGCATGTTGCTTACCATCAGGCACATGTCCTGCTCGTCTCGTCACTCTTTATTATTTATTTAAAAAAAAAACAACTACTGAAAATTCCACATTACTAATCATAGAAAATTCATTCGATACACTTTACAAACGCTTCTCTGTAAGCCTCACCCCACGAACTCAAAACAAACCCGCTATTATGTACCCGGCGATTCTTTGTATTTTTAAATTCTACCCCCACTTGGCAACAAATCATGAAAAAATACTGTGTTTACGTGGAGTTCACAATGGCGATAAATTAGAAAGGCTTCGCGGCTTTAGAAGGGGGTCGATACAAAGTATCCGATTTCTTCGTTTTACCCACTTCCTCGACAATTACGACAGTTGCGGGGAGGCCTGACCACAGCGCAGATTAGGTGACAGTCACTATGGGCTCAGGTCTAGGAACTACGGCACTAGGCACTGCAGCAATCTCGTTACGGTACATAAACTGGGTAGGTACTATTCGTCTAATTTACTCCCATGGTTTGAATGAGGGAGTTACTTTCGATTATCTCAAAACAAAACCGACATCCCTTCTTGGCCTCCCTATGAACATTCTCAAGTTCTACAATTTTGCCACTTTATAGTTTTACCCACTATTGGAATATTATTCGCGAAGGTTTTTTCGCAACCGCACTGAACAAAGAGACCTGTTCCGTAATGCACCGAGGTTCTACAGGTGTTTTGTTTCCGAATGAATGGCGATAGATCGGAATCGAGGCAGTGATTTGTGTGACACGATATTGGATTCAACGATACATCTTGTTACGTATGTTTATTGTTACAGGAATAAATTGTCTTCGAGCCAGGGCACGCTCTATTTCGTAGCTAACAGGTATTTTTCAAACGACCTTCAGATTTCACTGCAGTTATTTATTTTACGAACAAGTCGAAAAAGATGCAAGATATAAAACATACAGCAGATACATACATCTCCAAAAACGTATTTTTTTTTTCTAAAACTGCCATCAAGGTTCATGGTAACCTATTAATCTATCTCTCTCTCTCTATCTCTCTTTGCCAGGCAAACTTCTTCCTTTGGTAAAATAATATTTTCATTTCAATAATAGAGATAAAGTTTCCGCAACAAAATGTGTCAGTAGTACTTAGTAGCCGTCGCTGTGCCGTGCTTCCAGGTTTGTCTTTGACATAGAATATTGACCAATTATACAAAAATTAAGCGACGACGTTAAAATACTCACTAGTCCCAAGCAAGAGGAGAGAAACATTTCTCTTTTTCTTACGTAGTTGGAAAAGCTTTACAAAATTTCATTTTCTTTGAATAAATCAGTAAAGCTACACTACCATTAATACTATAATGGCACCAAATACACTTTATATCAAGTTACGATCTAAATTTGACAGAATAATTGGTTAATTATCAGCTACACCGTCAAATGCCTTCAAATCCGTCATGTGTCAAAGTGCAACAATGGCCCGCTATGACGGATCCCAGCCGAAAGCCGACACTGAGGGGTGGCGTCCCTTGTATGCGACGTGTCAACAAACAGGATTACAATATCTACGACTTAATTACACTTTTCCCCACTTTAAAATACAATATCACAGTCTCCTTAAAATATTGTTGCAAATTTTTATCCCCATAGCGTAGTAGAATGTCCCACTTGTCCCCTCATCTAGTCGAGAGTCTCAACAAAAAGGACAATAATTACAAAACAGTAGGAAAAAACTTGTACAGTGTAAGAGCTCTTATCGCCCCGAGCGTTGAGCTCCATTAGACACTTCACACAGATTTGGGGCGGCGAACTGTTCCTGAAACACAAAGCTAGCGGAATTCGGTGCGGGAATCTGAGGGAAACAATATGGGGACTTTAGTGTGTCAAAGGTCCCGGTTCGACGGCTGTCAAGGGCACCGAACAATACTGAAAGCGCTTATTATCTTTCGGCACTCGATCGAGGCTCATGTGTCAATGTCAATCGCCTTTATGCGCGACTGGCGAAATGTTTGTTTCCTTGTGTCGGCTAATTAAAGTTTTTGCAAGTCAAGGCAATGCCACTCGCTGCGCATTTTACCTTGTTTTGACGGGGCGCTGCAATTTTCCGTCTAATGGGTCGGGTGACTCATATTGAATAGACGTTGAACCCAAGGTCAATGTGGCTGATGGTGGATGCCGATTTATTTTGTAAACACCACGGATAGTTACAACTGGATACCGTGGGAAATAGAAATCAAGCTGATATATAATATACGCTCTATATTATACGCGGGGTGAAGTTCTTCTAGCAATGCGAATACGCATTGCTAGAAGAATCTACTACTCCCCCGCTCTACTCTCTCTCTTCTACTACCCCGCGTAGTAGAGTGTTTTACCAAAATAATTTTCTATTCTTCACCTTTGAATCAAATGAGAAATGACGTGAATTTCTATGCCGCATAACGCATAAACGTTTTAATTAAACTGAAAATTAATTCTTAATAGATATCAAAACAGAAGGAGATTATGAAATAAGATTCACTTATTTCATAACTTTTTTATGAGTGAACCAATTTAACAATATTTTTTTTTATTACTTGAAAGCTGCTGCTTTTCGTTTAGTTTCATTCAGGACGTAGTTAAATTTGATCAAAACCTTTGTGACGTGGTATACGTTCTCTGTCTTTGTCATTTTTAGGGGATGATTTGGAAAACTATCTTTGTTGAAAGAATGTACCTACTTCCAAATTAGGTCACAGAAATTTAATGAATATCGGTTGAATATAATCGGTTTAATAGTTTTCTACTTAAATTGCAGTCGGTTTGTTGATTTTTATAGGATATAATATTTTTAAATGAAATGCTTACTAAGTCATTATTTATCTACCAAACAGTTGAGTTTTTTACACCTAAAGTGGTCATTTCATTTTTAAGTGAAAAATAAATAATAAGTAGAATCGCGATAGAGGAACAAACAAAACGACAAGCAAATAGATTTAGCATTTATAATATGTATTAGCAAGGATTCCAAGTTTGCTTTCTAAAATGAAGTGTTTACAATACTGTTTAGAGCTAACGTCTGTTTCTCACGCCTATTAACATTTCTGCAATAATTTTGTAAAATCTAAAGCCATTTTTTTGTAATATAGAATGACGTGACGAGCAAGACATGCGCTTGATGGTAAGCAACAGCTCTTCTACCGCCTAACTAAATCGGCGTTCGCTTTACTATTGCGGTCTCTGTCATTTCAGGGGGAAAGAAAAGAGAGAGCAATGTCAAAGCTAAGACAGGTCTAGTTGGGCGGTAGACCATCAGGTCTGCTCACGACAGTTTAATAATAATAATAAATATTGGTGGACAATTCACACACAACACCATCTGACCCCAAACTAAGCAAAGCTTGTATGATGGCGGCCAGATAGCTGATATAATACTTATATAGTTTTAAATACATACTTATTATACATAGAAACACCCAGACACAGTGCAAACATTTGAATTCATCACACAAATATTTGCACTGGGTAGGGATCGAACCCACGACCCTGGGCTTCGCAGGCAGAGCTACTACCAACTAAGCCACACGGCCAGTCAAAAAAAGTTGTGTGTTTTAACGTGAATTACTGGTTATCGCAGCACTGTGCTCGTCACTCAGAGATATAAGACGATTTATTTCATTGCTCTATCATTTCTCTGAAAACATTTCCCTGTGAACCGGAACACAGTTACGTTTCCAAATTACTGCTCGGAAGTATGACAAATAAGTAACTTAAACTTATTAACTACACTCGTACGAGTATTCGTAAAGTTTACTTCAGAGCACAAATTAGGGAAACCTGAAAGAATTCCTTACTCACTTACTGTACTTAACAGATACTAACATCTCGAACGACGACTAGCGATAGAGGACTTCAGACGGTACGATCTCTTGGGCAGCTGCCGGTAGGGAAAATCAAGAAATCCCTGGTACCCTGGAAAGTGTCCTACGTCCTACGTCCCTAAAACGCAGGATCTAAGAACTGCCAACCTGAAGGTGCAATGAAGAATTCCGTACACCAGCACTGCTCTACGTTATCTATAGACCAGCATTTATCGCTTTTCCAATTATTTTACAGAATAAATTACTCTCATTGAAACAGAGGAAAGTTTACACATTGTATAGATATTATGTTTACTACTCGGTAGTAGAACAATTAGCAAAACCGTACTACAAGGCAGAACCCTACAACACAAAACACTAGATCGACACGTCGCGTCCCAGCATGCTCGGTACGCTTCCAAATGGTAGTGGGTTTCTTAGCTTAGCAGAAATGGTATGGAGAGATAGTGTAGTTATCAATGTAATTTTTAATAGCCACTGTTTTAGTCCGTAACATTAAAATGGTTATCTAGGTAAATGCTTCATCGTAGACGGCATCTTCGGTTAACGTACAACATGACGGGTCTAACGCAAGCTTATACTAATATTATAAAGCTGAAGACGTTATTGTTTGAACGTTAAATTCTTTCACGATTGGATATGTACGTAATCCCTGAGTGCTTTGGGCTAACAGGCTATAAAAATAATACGTAGGTACCTACAACGGGTAAAGCCCGGACGGAACGCTAGTCAGGGATATAAGAGTGTGTTTATCTCACGCTTATTAGCATCCCCCGCAATCGTATTCGTAAATCTAGAGTCGTTTTTGAAACTATTCGTGATAGCGATCGTTTGGCAGAATTATTTACGGTCGCGGAGTACCGTAATTCACAGTTTATTTCTCGATTCTGATATGCGTATCGGAACTGTATGGCAATTAGCTGCGAGCCAGGTAGTCTAGAATGTGTTGAGAAATCGACGTGTCTATTATGTGCCAATGAAGTTATTAGTGTTATTGGCGTAATGAAACAACTGGCTCGTTTCGGAAACGGCCAATATTTTGATACAAAACCTTATGTTGAATTAATGTAAATAAATAAGCCGTTTTTAACTTTACAAGCCGTTTTTGTGCAGTTTTTGTTTTGTAGATTTAATGACGTTAAGAAATTAAATCCAACATATTGCGGTTTTTAATTCTTGAAGTGAAAACTTCTTTTGTTCCGTGGGCTGAGAATTGAGCTCAAGCCACGTTCTTCAAAGAAATCTTCGGGTAAACTCGGATGATCTAGATGCTATATGCTTGATAGCTATCAAATTCTGATTTATTAGTTTTCACTTCTATCGGGAGTGTCTAGGACTGCCATTTTTTATTACAATTTAATCTTATTACGTAATTAATATGTTTGACAGAAGAAAATTGTTGCGATGTAAATACAGTAACTAATATTAGTGTAGTAGTGAGTTTTACTCTATCGTGAGAGCTAGAATTTTCTTTGATGATGTAAAGTGAGAAGTAATTTATTTGCATGACATAACATATTAGTCATATCACTTCAGTTACAAGCAAAGTACCCCATACAACAGTACAACAATATTTTGAAACCCTGGAAACCGTAAGGTTGTTCGAGACTATGTCTTGAGATTTTACTATTGTAGATATAAATATTTTAAGTATTAAAACGATGATTGTTAATTTGTAGGTGTATATGACACTCTCCATCCTCCGGTTGATCCAGAGATCGCTCTTATCGATAACGTCGCCATTTGCTTTCCCTAAATATTTTTGTTCATTTATTTTTTCTATCTGGTTTGTAAGACTAGTGCACTCACCCGGGTCCGCCGCCAGCTGCCTGTACACAGCGAGCGCGACGTCGTCTTCGCTGACGAAGTCCCAGAGCCCGTCGCAGGCGACCACCACGAAGTCCTCGTCGCCGTCCAGCTCGACGTCGGCGATCTCCGGCCGCGCCGTCACGTACGGCTTGTATTGAGCGTCGCCTGATGGACAAACGGAGAATTTAGATTACATTTCTAACAAACTTTTTTTTTAAGAAATGTCTTATGGCAGGCTTAGAGGCGATAGGGATTTTACTGCGCGACCGAACTGAAAAAAATGTAGACTAAAATCGTAACAAAAAAATACAATGCGCGTGGCAATGTTACAACTCCGACTAAATCTAAAGTAAAGCTTATTTTTTAAATTCTTTAAACATTAAACTACAACTTACAATTTATTGAAAAAAAAAATGTTTGGATCACTTCTAGACCTCCAATACAAAAATAATAAAATCGCGAAAAATTTACGATTGTATATTTTTGTACGAACATTGAACACTTATACAATTTATTATTTAACGTCGCGTCGTTAATTGACATTAAATCATTTACATGAAGTTTCGCGTCAGTTTGACAGTGTATTATATTTGGTTAAACCATTTATAAGGCAACAAGAACAACGTTTTCAGAGTCAGCTTCTTTTAGTGTAGATTGTTTCTTTGAAACTAAAACTTAAAGTTATTGTATTTACTATTTAGATCTACTACTTAACCTACTTAAATCTTAATATTTTAGTATTTTGCTTAAACTTAACAGTACGTATAGTCTGGATAGTCCGGATTACTTACCCAAGTGAGCGGACCATAAAATTATTAGGACCATTAATGTATTATGCCGTTAATTATTTTATAGTCGACCTATTATGAATACTGCTTGACATACATAAACAAGTGGTGAAGGTAATGTCGTTGTTTCCGCGAACTCGAGTACTTGACTTAATCTAACGTAATCATGAGCTTAATTGAAGCTACATGACAGGATACCAGCCTGCCCTCGACTTCGTGTGCGTAGGATACTAAAAAGGACTATTCCCTAAGAAATTGCAGCTTTTGGGATAGCAAAATGCAAAGCAGTGCCAAAAGTCGATGTTTTAATCTGCTATCAGAGCTCATTCAGTTATAATGACTTGACTGAGCATCAAATATCCGAACTGTCATATTCATAATTAGTAAGTACCTAATATATGTATGTATTTTCAAAAAGGGTTCTAAGAAGAACATAATCGATATACAATCATAAGAAAAACATTTACTGGAGTTACATGCAATTTTTTCGTTTTTGAAAAAACTGTTCAACAACATAAATTAAGACACGTGACATCTATCTAAGCCTTAATTAGAGATGGCGCTCAAAAGTAACTTACAATATTAAAAAAAGTTTTGAGGAACTTTAAATAGCACTACGTAATATTTATTCACGAAAAAAATTTTTTTTTCTGTGTTGTCATCATATCAAAACACGCCACTACATTTAAAGCTCTATACATTAGACCATCTATACTATATCAACCTAATCATGCATGAAAATCGGCTGATAGTGTGGGGCCTATTCTGCTGTACCATAGATTGATAGATGAATACTACAGTAAGATAGTCGGCAGACTATCTTACTGTAGTATTCATTTGACATTGGTTATAATATGCATTTTAATACTCTACAGTCCACACCAACTCTACCTCGTATAAAAAGCAAGTAGCCATAAACGGCACAAGATAATCATAATCATAATAATTTATTGCATAATATGGGTAAATACATATTAAGATGTTAGTATAGTTATTTTGGGTCGCCATATTTAGCCTTACGGCATGCAAATGTTAGTAATTTAGTGAACAATATAATAATGATGTTTACATAGTTTCCAGGAGTTTAGAAAACAATATCAATAATTAATGACAAAAAAAAACAAAAATGTCAAATTGTACAATCATAATTCGTAAAATTAAGTCAAATTGATATGAAATTATGATTACATTACAATGTCAATGAAAATGTCAAAAATAAATAGAAATTAATAAAGGTGTTCGAATGTCCATTACAAAAATTCATAAGAAAAATAAAAACAAATTTAATGTATTGTTCTATTACAAAAAGTATAATTTGATGCATCAGAATTTATCATTTAAATAGTGTCTGATGGAGTAATATGCCTTTTCCAGAAGAAACACCTTCAATTTATGTTTAAACAATTGTTTTTCGTTTATTGTAATAATTTCGTTCGGTAGGTGGCTATACACCATTGGAGCCATACATATAGCACTATTAGCAAGTAATGTCGTTTTACGATCAGGTACCTTGAGTTTGTGTCTAAGTCTTTCTGATTTCAAATGAATAAACATATTTAAGTTGTTTCGAACAAACATTACACATTCAAAAATATATAAACATATCTCTATCATATAATATCTAGAGATCTCTATAAGATAATCTCAATCACTGTTCTCCTTAGAAGAAGTTCCACCGATAATGTGGCCGAAATGATCGCGACCGCGCCAGAATAAAGCTCTCAATAGAAGGGAGGTAAAGCAAACGTTCTAGCTTAATCTCCCGTGGAACGCCATATCGATGATTTTTCTACTCCTCTACCAAATAAACCCCAATACCGTAGGGGACTGTGTAGCTGTGAGGGAAATGTCAACATTGCGACAGTAATTGTTACTGTAGTTGGTCGTATCTATATTATAGAACTATCGAAAATGAAGTATTACGGATGGGACAATTTTTATCGATAGTCGATGTTTATTTTTGAATAGCTTTCCGAATTTTGTTGATTTTAATTTGGTGTAGTTGTGTAATACTTAATGCAAAAATATTATTTTTTGGTATATTCGTGATGTTAATTCTTCTTGGAATTTGAATAGTTGTAATGCTGTGATTTTGTATCGTATATATCTACGGCACAGATTACAGAAATAAAACCAGATGGAGCGCGCAGAACAGAGCTACTGAAGCAGACAAAGGAAATACAAACGCCGAAGCAAATACAAACTCCAGTCAGTATGAAACGGACTTCCGTGTTGTACGGGAGTCCCGTGTGATTTTAAGTTTTGTTTTAAAATATGCCGTCTTGTGTCTTAAAACATTGCAAACAATGTTCCCAAAAACAAAAAAAAGGAAAGACGAATATAATTTCATAGGAAAATTTGAATATTTTTACTGTTATTTGTATAATTTAGGCGATTTCATTTTGGTGATGAATGGAACACAACACCTCAACGAAAATAGGTTAGTGTGGCGATACTAAATGGAAATTATTTTCCCTGAATTTAGGGTAAAATATAGATTATATATTTTTTTAGATACTCGTAGACCAAATTATTGATGGGCATTGTATTATTCAATTTAATATAATTTCAAATTTAATTTTGGTAAATGTTAAATTTGTAAAATGTGTAATTTATGACATAAAAATGTACAAAAAACAAAATCATTAATACATCATAAAATTTGTTTGTGTATATATTTATTTCGTTAGTGGCACCACTGCCTAAAATAATACAAATTTTGTTTCCTCATGAATCAAAAGGTTATATGGAAGAGATCGCTTTTAGCGACAAGATCGTCTTTTGTGCCCATTTTGTTTTGTTATTATATTTGTTACTTCTTGTCAACTTTGTTTATGGTGCCAATAAAGTATTTTGTATTGTATTGTAATGTCATTCGATATATTATCTAAGTGAAACGGTGGCAATATAATTGATTATAAAATGATGGTTTATAAAATAAAACATTTGTTGAAGGAAGATATTTTTGAAGTTAATATTATGCATAAGTGCATAACGTTGTTTGTAAAATTAAATATTTTTAAATTGTTAAGTTTTTTAATATTATACGGTTACTTGATTTTAAAGTCTTGTTTTGTCAAAAAAAGGTGAGTAATAAGTGAACTGTTAAAATTATTATTTTGTTAGTTTTTTTTTTGTTTGTTGTTTGGGCCTATAACATACAGGTAGCCTATATGCATTTTATCAAAAATAGTTTGGTGTTAAAGATGGTTGTTTTAATTTTTGTTTAACCATCTAAGCGAGTAAATTACACTAATATTATTATTTGCGATTCAAGTTAATTTCTAGTTGCATGCAAAATCAAAATTCTTTTCTTCATAGAATGGAAATAGTAGTAACAAGAAATCCTTGCATAATCGGTGTAATAATATTAATATTTTAAAATATCAATTGATGTGTTTGTTATACGTGAAGATTTCCCAAGCTAAGACAACAATAGTGGGACTTTTTTCTTAAGACTGACAACATTATACAAGTAATTTGGAACGTTGATTTGACAATTTTAAGTCAACATGACTAATTACGGGCTTCACAGTGTTGTTCACGAAGGTTCCATCTGTGTTTTATTTCTGTAATCTGTGATCTACGGGATCTACGGGTATCCTATTTAATGTAGTCATGACAGTTTTTCAAGACTAAAATACGATGAGAACTACTACACTACGTTACATACCTAACTAACTACTTACACTAAGCACACCTGAACTATCCATAGACCAATGAAGATAATCAAGATGTTCAAGCCCACGCTTCCAATTGGTAGGGGATTGAACGTTTTTCCAGCCTATATACTCGTAGAGTGCCCAGACTGCTTTTGGGTAAAAGCACTGAGGATCATACTCAAACTTGAAACTTACTAGTAGGTACGTATAATCAGTCTGTATTTAAAACTATATAAGTATTATTTCAGCTATCTGGCTTCCATAGCTTTGCTTTGCTTAGTTTGAGACTAGATGGCACTATGTGTGAAATGTCCACCAATATTTATTTATATTAGTTCGCAATACATAGGTACAGTCCGCGAGGTATAAGCTGAGCTTTGCATTAGTGTGAGTGATCACATGCATACGCGTCTATTACCAAAAGTACAGTCAGACAACAAACTCTTAAACAACAAGCTGACATTAACTATCCAGGATCAATATGGTCATTGCGAAAAGAAGTATCTCTTTTAGGATTCAAATGGTCAAGGACAGAGAATAACAGAATTTTTTTTATGGAAAAGCATGAGATCCGTCACCTACGTATAACTTATTTACTTAAAATTTCCGAATACCGTACTCAGGGCAGGCCTATCGTTTATACCGATGAAACGTATATTGACACCACTCACACTTCATCAAAATCATATTCAGATGGCAGCACTTCTGGTTTGAAGAAACACCTTATTAAGAGAACATGGTCACAGCGTCCTGCGTCTGACTGTACTTTTGGTGATCACTCACACTAATGCAAAGCTCAGCTTATACCTCGCGGACTGTACCTAGTACCTATCTAAGTTATACCATCTTGTCTTCCAGTACAGGCGTAATACAGTTTGTAATCTAATTAACATTATGCACTAATTAGACAGCTTTACAACAATAATTCCATCAATCAGTATACGTAAGCGTAATGTGAGTAAATTCTGCGTGTCCAAAATCATTGAGTGACTACACGAAACATGGTGGCTTTTTTTTTTAAATAAAGAGTGACGAGCAGGACATGTGCCTGATGGTAAGCAACATGCCTGCCACATAACAGCACAGTGACACGCAGCTATTGGAACATGAAGAGTCCAAATCATTACCTAGCACTGCACTGCGCTCGTCACCCAGAGATCTAAGTTGTTATATCTCTAAGCCCTGTAATTTCTCTGGAAACATCAACCTTCAAACCGGAACACAGTAATGTTTGCACATTACTGCTTGGCGGTAGAATAATTGGCAAAGGTATGGTCCTTCCCCAGGCGGACTCTGCCAAGAGTCCTACTACTACAATTAGCTATTATAAAACAGTGGTATATGTTACGTGCACTAACACACATATTGATATTATAAATTCGGTACGTAATTAATAATAAAAGTGTATGCTCTAAACCAGAAAAAATACTCATATCAAGTTAGGATCCAAATCGATACTGTCGACTTGGATCCTTGGATCGATAGTCGATTCAATCTGTGGACTGCGCAGTTTTTACTGGGAATTTATATAAATAAAACCGGCCAAGTGCAAGTGGGACTCCCGCACGAAGGGTTCCGTACCATTATGAAATGAACGGCGAAAACCTTTTTGGCTTTATTCGAAATTTCCTATACATCGCAATTTCCGCAGACAGGCAAAACTTTATTAAAATACTAGCTGACCCCGCAAACGTTGTTTTGCCTTAGTGAACAACCCTTGTCACTTAGGGGTATGAAAAATAGCTAGTAGCCGATTCTCATACCTACAGAATATATGCATATAAAATTTGGTTTAAATCAGTAAAGCCGTTTCGGAGGAGTAAGGAAACAAACACTGTGACACGAGAATTTTATATATAAGATTGATATTTGCGTCATGGTGCTGACGATGAATTCGATATCGCGTTCTATTATTACTAGTGGCGCCATCTAGTTTGTTTGGGACGGACTAATCGAGCAAAAATTTTTTTTTTATATAAAAAAGTGACGAGACGAGCAGGACATGTACCTGATGGTAAGCAACATGCCTGAAACATAACAGCACAGTGACACGCAGCTATTGGAACATGACGAGTCCAAATCATTACCTAGCACTGCACTGCGCTCGTCACCCAGAGATCTAAGTTGTTATATCTTTCAGCCCTATAATTTCTCTGGAAACATTGCCCTTCAAACCGGAACACAGTAATGTTTGCACATTACTGCTTGGCGGTAGAATAAATGGCAAAGGTGTGGTACTTCCCCAGGCGGACTCTGCTAAGAGTCCTACCACTACAAAAATTAAGGTTGTTGTATAGGAGCTCCCCTTAAATAATGTTTTTATTTTATTTTTAGTATTTGTTGTTATAGCGGCAATAGAAATACATTATCTGTGAAAATTTCAACTGTCTAGCAATCACCGTTCTTGAGATACAGCCTGGTGACAGACGGACGTACGGACAGCCAAGTCCCAGGAATAGGGTTCCGTTTTTACCCTTTGGGTACGGAATCCTAAAAAAGTATCAAATACGTGCCGAAATTCCGAAAACAAACTTCAGAAAATGCATTTCTAAAAAGCCGATACATATTTTCATTTTTGTAGTGGTAGGACTCTTTGCTGAGTCCGCCTGGGGAAGTACCATACCCCTGCCAGCTATACTACTGCCAAGCAGTATTGTGAAAATATGACTGTGTTCCGGATGAAAGGGCAATGTTACTTGTAAAATTACAGGGCATAGAGATACAACATCCCATATCTCCGGATGACGAGCGCAGTGCACTGCTACTTAATGATGATAGTCTTCATGTTCCAATAGCTGTGAGTCACTGTGCTGTTATGGGCAGGCATGTTGCTTACCATCAGGTCCTACTCGTCTAGTCGTCACTCTATACCTACACAACTTATTTTGTGTGAATAATAAAATGTTGCAACAAGTCGATATCGACTGTATGTGTCTGTGTACATCCCTAGGCTGCACCGCGTGTCCAAGATCGATAGTGCGGCCGCGTGCAACAGGGGTCCGGCCGCGAGGGCTGGCGAGGGTGGCGGCGCCGCGGCGCCCGGCGCGCGCATAATGAACTCGCAGACTATGTGCACTGACTACACAACAGATGGATAACTACACATTCTCCTGGCCAACGTGGCCAGGCACTGTCACAGTCACCGAGGTCATCACACGCCTGCGGTGTTGGTCATGGTCAATGATCCTATAATCCTATATGATGCAGTACCTACTCGTGGAGTATGGTAAGTCAGTTTGGTAATGGAGAACGTTCACTAATTTTGAATTTTACCTTTCTGTATTCTTCGTTCAAAATAATAAGAACTCGTGAAAGAATTATTTCAATGCGTCAATTAGTTTCCAAGATATAGACTTTGAAAGTGAGCGGTCCGCGTTCAATGCGCGTGACATCTTACCACAACACTCGCTTAGTTCGTTCACAACTGGAAACGATGAAACAAAACAAAACACTGTGCAAGTAAATTACTGCTAGCTACTACAGCTGGCAATTTGCGACTGAGCAGAGTGGAGCGTTGTGAAATGACGTCACACGCGGTAGATATTTTTGCAACATTTGAATGCTTTTAAAATGACTTTTTCATAAAACAAAAACTAGTGATTCTGAATGATAGTGAAGCTTTAGTGTAACAAAGTTTCAAGTGATTTTACATATCTATTAATATTCCCAATTATAATGGAATGTTTTCAGGTATGCTCAATACATGTGCGTAAGTATAGTAAGTTTAGGTTATTACGGCACTGCAAGTGCGCTAACCAAGTTCAATAAGCGGTAGATGCCGTCTGACGTTGACTACTACTGGTCCTTTACAAAAAATGAGAATTAGCACTCCATTATTCTTACCTCTTTGCTACTCTATTTTTAAGTTTTTGAATATTTTTGTTATTTTGTATTCTAATTAAGTGCAATACAGAGTTTTTCTATCTATCTGTTTGCTATTAATTTTTGTATGTTGTGTTTGTTATTGATTCGGCTGCTATCGTGCACACACTCCAATGAGATAATGAGCTTACACAATAAATTAATGGCGAATATTACATTAATATTAATGTATTCTTACTCTGTTCACAATGCATCACTTCCTAATCTTAACATATTATTCAGCTATAAACACACGCACAGTACTATTATAAGGTTGTGTGGTGAGATGTGATGTCACACAATAATGACAAAACTTCTACTATCAACTAGCAGTTATAACAACGTTGTACTCTGTCTCTTCCTAATCTTTACATTATCCTTACCGCAATATATTGAGCTACAAAACACACACACACTCCATTGTTCCTGCATATTTCACAGCGGCCGGGTTTAGTATTCATTCAGCGGCCAGCTTGCCAACAGGCCAACACTCAATGGGATGTGTCACACAATAATGTCATCGTTTTGCAGATTTGGGCTCATTATAATAACAAATTGTTTTTATGGTCTGTCTGCCCTTTAAATGGAAGGAGATGATCTTATTATCATATCAGTATCGAGCATCGTTGTAAGGTTTTAAGCCTTCCGGTGTTTTGTCAGATACATTTCGGATAATGTCCCCAGGAGTTACACAATTTCATTCAGCTCGCCCCTATTTACCCCCGCCTCGTCCCGCACGGCCTGGCAGATCAGACCCAAGCGTAATTGTAACTTGATGAATATTCTGCGGATTGGTAGCAAGCGCCACGTATCTACGTTTATTATAAGCACTGCAAAACTATGGAATACTCTACCCGATTCTGTTTCTCGATAGGTCCATACTGGGATTTCTGGGTGTCGTCAAACCTAGTATTAACACGTATTTTATAGGTAAACGTGCTACATCCTCGATATTGCTTAACAAGAGGCAAATCGAGGTCAAATTTAGACCCATCTTGCATAAAACTATTTAGTATCCGCCCAATAAAAACGTAAATAAAAGCATACATAAATCTTTCGGTGGTTTAATTACGAGCAGAAGCTCGGTTGCTTGTAAATCACGTCACAAACATATTGTTTAAAAGTTCTTGTAACTAGGGTAGCTCGACATACGAAAGAACAATTTCGAAAATAAAGTCATGGGCATTCAGGAGGATTCTTCTGGACAGCCTTCGGTAAACTACATCGTGTCTTCTCGTCACATATCCCGCAACGTCTACAAACAAAAGTCTTCAATGAGTCTGTTCTACTATACTATACCTATTGAGTCGAAATGTGAACACTGACTATTAAAGCGGTCCACAGATTCACAGCGAAGTAAAAAAAGAATTACATATGCTTGGTGTTTCTCTGTGACGTCGCATTCGGAACGGAACCATCAGAACGAAAGTTACCGACAAATATAGGTAGCTTTAATTAACATTAGCAAACAGAAGTGGCAAAGGGGCGGTCACATCGGTCGCAGAACCGATAACGGTTGGGGTAGACGAGTTCTCAAGGATTTTAATCTCAACGGAGATTGCGAATTGGTCAATGTAGTGTAGGACACCCTGAGACTAGATGAAGTTACCATATATTATGTAAGTAAGACAGCAAGCTGTAAGGAAACGTACAGCTGAGAATCGGGCTGAGTGGCGCCCTATGGGAGAGGAGAATGTCTAGCTGAAGGCTAGACTAACGATGATGATCAAATTCTGAAACTATGTTAAGAAACAACTCTTCAAAGGAACAGTAACTTGCGGCATATTTGAATCAAAGCATAAGTCACCTAATTAAACGCACTCTCGTTGCCTTGCATGTCGCAACATAAAGCAAATAACTTTCATGAAACCGTCGAAAGCAACTTTACAAAGGGCTCATTCCATAAATCCAGTCATTAGAAGCAAGATGGGGCAAATTGTGTTAATTCATTGCAGCAAGACTCCCCGTTGACTTCCCATCGCATCCGCCGCAGTTTAGCTGCCAGTTGCTTTTAGTTCCGGTAAGGATCTCACCCCCTATCCACAGTATGTTCTACTTATGCTGTTGCGGAGTCTCGATAACGATTCGAGCAAATATTGAAGGATATTTATAGTTTAAAGATACAATTTTCAATTTTAAAACTAACTTTGTTTTTCTATTTTTATTACGAAACATTGAATACGTTTTCCCCAACAATATCATATAATTTAGGAACAAATCAAAACTTACTAATTACTAACATATTATTTAGACCGGCTGTTAATTTCAGTACAGAAGTAGATTAACTAGCAGTTAGTACGGTCGTTGCTTTATATCTCGTTGCTGTTATTGGCTAGGACGGAAGTATTATGGTCAGCAGACGCCGGCAACGGCAGGTCATTAAGAAAACAGGCAGTACGACGATCAGGAAATTATCATAAAACAGTCGATTAACAAGGGAGTGATTCTAGCACAAATATTACTTCAGAAACAACGTTAAATATTTTTTCAAAATTAAGTTTAACAAATTTTCTGTCCAATTATTATTTTGTAAGTACACGATTTTTATTAATCATACATACTGTCGTCGACAACATCGTGTAACACCATCGCATATCAAACACTACACAACGCACACCCTATAGACATTTCGTTACAGTACAGTAGTAGATTAACCAGCAGTTAGTACGGCCGTTGCTCATTATCTCGTTGCTCTTATTGGGCGGGACGGCAACAAGTTTAATGGTCGGCACACGCCGGCGACGGCGGATCATTGTGAAGAATGGCCGCACATCGAGCAATAATCATAAAACAGTCGATTAACTCCCGGTTACGCCCTATGGGGTTGATGATCAAACGGACGAAACAGGTAGTACCTACTTTATGTGGCTTTATCATCGAATAGATATCTGTTAGCGATCTAAGTAATCGTTTTAATTTTGCGTGTTGAACTATAAATGGTTACGAAGAACGGTTATTAAGTTAAAAGCGCCGTTATATGTACCTATCACTATCGTTATAAATCCCAATGTTTGGATAATTGGATGTTTGTTGCTCAATCACGTCGAAACGTATGAACGGATCGGGCTGAAATTTAGCACCCAGTTAGATTATAATCTGGACGGACACATAGGCTACTTTTCTTTCCGGAAACCCAACGGGAACGGGAACTACGCGGGTGAAACCGCGGGGCATTGCTAGTAATAAATATAAGAAATCTGTTTTCAAGCATTTACATGTTACAAAAATATAAGCTAAACACCTTATAATCATTACTTCTGGGGTTTTTGTTGAATCAGACATTCGATCAGAAATTGCCTATAGATGGCGCTCGATCAGCTGTTATTGTGAAAATACTAGCTCTGCGTTCCAAACAAAATTTTGAATTGTGATTTTATACAAATTGTCCAAGCCTTGGTCTAATATTATTTAGCCACGCTATGCTTCTTAAACTACGCATTCAAGCTTCGTCATAATTGCAGCATTTGTTATCTACTTTATAAAACCCTATTCAAACGTCAAAGCCTTAGTGGCATAGTGACTCGAAATTTCGATATCTCTCACAATCGTGTGGTCATAGGTTCGAAACTCACCTTCACCTCTCAGAATTTTTTCAAAGTTTGCGATCACGACGTAATTTAACGTTAAAGGAAAACATCGTGAGCAGGCATACAGACAGGCGTGCTTTAAAAAAGATCTTTGGAGGCCATGTGTCATCTATCAGTCGGCGCTTGGATTTTGTCCTTGACTCTTGCGTGAGAGTGTCCCAGGTCCCAGCAGTGGGAATCTAAAACGGACCGCTTACCCAATAGAACAAGAGACCACAACGTTTCGTTATGTTATAAAAGATGAAATATAGATTAAATAAATACAACTACATTGTACAATTAAGAATTACTATTGCATAAGGGTGTCTGGCAGGAGGTTGGAACCGTGGAACCTGAGTGTGTGGCAATGTGGCAATCGACTGCGCCATTTTTAATATTATCTTGAAAGATATTACACAAAATTTTAACGTTATATTTGACGAAAGAGAGATCAAATTTTATACAAGAAGAGAAATTACAGGGCATAGTGATAATTCATCTTATATCTCTGGGTGACGAGCTCAGTACAGTAGGTAATGATTTACATTATTTATGCTCCAATAGCAGCGTGACACTGTGCTGTTATGGATAGGTGTGTTGCTTACCATCAGGCACATGCCATGCTTGTCCCGTCACTATACTACAAAAAAAATGGCAGTTATAGTGACTGCCGACAAGAGTGAAAACTTATAACACAGAATTTGATAGCTCACTATGGAAACTACGAGGGTGAAGCCGGAGGGCGTGGCCATGACCATCTTGAAATTCTTCAGTGGTCAATACCCATGGTCCCGAGTTTACCCGAAGATATCTTTCATTTACGAACGTGACGCTGGAGCTGAGCCTGAGCTCAAACGGCTATCACGTCCAAAGAAGACAGCAGACGCGCAAATTACCCACTCCCGGCACGGGGAGGTAGTGACGAAAGATAACGATACGGGACTCTTACGAGGCCTCGTAGATAATCGGGATGGGTACACTTTAAATATTTTAACCAGGAACAATTGGAGGGCAAGTCTGGAGCCAGCAGCCACTGTAATCCCAGCTCCAATAGCGTTTAAACTAAAATTGTTGCGGTTAAAAAACTCGTAGTTGCATCTGTGCGATACGCTCTCGGTGCTCCGCATCCGCGGTGATACTGACACGTTTGCAGAGCATATCGTCGGCAACTCACAGCCCACGAAAAACCTGTTTGTGGTGCGTCAAAGGAAGTTTTCACTTCGAAAAGTAGTACTCACCGATAGCTCTGGACACGGCGAGCTGTCCGTTGACCCGCCACGTACCCCAGTACATGACGGACCCTCCTGAGGCCTCTATTCGATCTCGTTCGTCCTGCAACAACAACGGCCATTGTACAAACCATGTAGAATTGTAAACTATCCTACTTATAATTAAATAGCAGCGCAGCACCCCGCGGTTTCTCTCGCGTAATTCACGATCCTGTTTTTTACCGAGATACCGATACAGATAATTTGTTGGTAAACACCATTTTACAAGTCAAACAATACGGTATTTGACTAAATTTATAAAACCGTTTAAATGATTTTTGATTACACAATATACCATACTACATGAATATTTCCGCAAGATTCACTGTTTTACCATTAAAAATAAATGTTTAAAGTAAAAAGTTCAAAAACCCCGCCAAAAACGCTGTTTCTGGTCACGTGACGCGCGTGACGTCACGTGCCCGTAAACAAATCAGTGTTCTGAAAGAAACCGTTTGCTGTAGATTGAATATTTACTGGCAGGTGACGTCACGTGCGTCACGTGACTAGAAACAGCGTTTACGTCGCAGATTATAATTCAGTATTTGTCAAAATTTCATTGGCGTATTATACAAAAGATACACACTATATATTCCAAAATAGAGTGAAATATGTTTATTTAATGTGTTATCTGATAGGATGATCATAAATTATGCTATATTTTAAACATTGTCAAACACCGTATTCAGTAATTATTCAATATAAACAAAAAAAAGTAACCTATGTCTTCTTCCAGACTATAATAATCTTCGTTCCAAAGTTCAGCCCGATCCGGTGCTACGTTATTGAGCAACAAACATCCTAACACCCAAACATTGATATTTACAATATTAATAGGATATGAAAGTCTCGATGTTTGTTGATAAAATTGCGTCGCAACGTCTTAACGCATCGGGTTGAAATTTGGAATTAAGTTAGATTATAATCAAATAGCAATAGCACATTGGCCACACTTTTTATCCTGCGAAAATTACAGGAATGGGAACTGTTAGCGTGTTAAGCCGTGAGACGCTGCTAGTTTCAATTCAATTCATTTATTCGAACCATAAATTCATAAGAACACTTGGTAACGTCATTAACAAAAAGGCAAAGGATCTGCGTACATAATAAAATAAAGTAACAATGTCAAAATGAATAAAGCGGCTGTAAAAGGCTTTGTCAAAGACAAAATAACAAATAATTAATACATACAGTATAAAGATACTACATGAGTACATTGTTCAAAAGTTTTATAAATCTATTATTTTACCTTATTACAAGATTCTAGTTTCGACACATTTCTCTTCCATACTACAATAAATAACAATAAATTTTAAACTACAATAAATTACAAACTAGTATTTTCTGCGACTTCAACCACGTACAGTTCATGGAACGGCTATACTCTAAATAACACTATCTTTTCTGGGATAAAAGTAACCTATGAGCTATTCCAGATAATGAAAGAAAACCAGAAATTGTATTTCAATGGCTCCGTTCAGTTACACATACATAAACAGCCCAATAAATGTTCCCACTGCTGGGACTCGTGCCCTTCTCTCGCAAGGAGAGAGTCAAGGCCATGATCCACCACGCTGGCCCAGTGCGGTTTGGTGGATTAGTTCCTCCGTTCAGTTATTACAATGTTATTAAGTAATAAACATCTAATCTATCTCTTCAAATCAATCTGCATACAGGAGAATCGCCGACATATTAAAAGCATAAGCATATTTGTATATTAATTGGATTTTATCTAAATAAATGAATTTCTGAAATCTTTAACCATTATCCAATTTAGCATTATTTTAAGGTATCACAGTAGTTTACAACACTAGAATGATTGAATTTATTACAGAATATTTACGGTGGTCAAATAAGAGAGCGACTCCCAGTGAATCGTGATTCGTCGATGTCGGTGACTTTAGTTCTCTGACGAATAAATTCATTGCGGATGCAATCCCTCAGCGAAATTCCAAGTATAGCCCTTACCATAGCTCCCTGAGCGATTTTGAGCTTTCCGACCATTTTGACTGTCAGCATGCACGTTTCAGCACCGTAGCTCATAACGGGTAGGACGCACTGCTTGTACATTTTTGTTTTGAGACTTTGTTGGATGGGGGGTGACGAGAAAACTCGACGAAGTTTCTCAAACGCAGCCCAGCTCAACTAGATTCGTCCCATTACCTCACTGTCAAAGCGACATCTACCTAGTTCGAGCGTCTGCCCTAAGTAAACGTATCTCTGAATTAATTTCGAGAGTGGTTCCAATTACGGCAATCGGACCCGGAGCAACGAACTCGTTGTAATGACTTTGGTTTTATCCAAATTCATCCAGAGGCCGATGCATTGAAAAGTGTTGTCCAGTATCCACTACATACCAGCAACTCTGCCATAATGACGGTGTTCTCCGCAAATCGTAGGTGAGAGATGTACTCGCCAATGATATTTAGACCATGTCCAACCCAATCCAGCGTCTTAAACATATCCTCTAGGTCTAGTGCGTTTGAGAACAATTTCGGTGAAATTACATCTCCTTGTCTCAGGCCTCGATGCAGAGGAATATGGTTTGTCTGCTGGTCTTGAATTTGGACCGCCATTTTGGCGGCGTTGTATAAACACTTTATCACCTCGACGTACCTACCGTCAATCGATCTGGCATCGGTGTAAGGACTCCAGAACAGCCCAGGTTTCGACTGAGTCGAACGCCTTTTCATAGGCCACAAACGCTAAGCAAAGTGGCCGATTTTACTTTTAATACTCCTTTGTCTTCTGTACAATTTGTCGTACCGTGTGGATGTGGTATATGGTGCTGTACCTACTTCGAAATCCGGCCTGTTCAGGAGGCTGAAACTCATCGAGTCTTCGGGCGAGACGATTCGCTAAATTGGTCTTGTCTCCCTTTTTGAAGAAGAGGGGTCATCCTCTTCTTCTTCACACACACTTCTGTGTCCGCGGAGTTCTCTCGGTGAAGACGACGGCATTAAACAGATTTTTAAGCTTTTTTATAAGTGGGACTCTACCAGCCTTTAACAGCTTTGTTGTAACCCAGTCCTCGCCCGCGGCTTTTCCATTTCTAAGTTCCCTAAGAGCCATCACGATTTTGGCATACTTCCGGCAGTTCTTTGGTATAGTTAGATATAGTTGGTATAACTATATCAACTATATCTAACTATACCAAAGAACTGCCGTAGACGTGCTGCTAGGTAGACACTTTTGACCCCCGATTTTGCTCAATTGCTTTTTCAACCAAAAGTGTGTTAGCTAATCAGAGGTCACGTCGTACATGTTTGGTAATATTCTTATTTAGAGCCCCTTGTTCTGACGAAGTTAACGTGGGATTGCGTCGTTCCTGCATGAGTTGCAGAGTTTCCGTCAAAAGCTTTGCTGCCTTTGCGCCGCATTGCGCAAAATTTTGTGCTCTCATTTCGCAGGACATCCACCACTCTTTCGAGCCTCTGGTCAACGCTATTTGTAGTTTCTACGGCAGCAAATTAGTTCTCCAGTTTTAGCTGTTGGAATTTTTCAGACCCGACAATTTTTTGTAATTTGGAGAAAGTTTGGACGGAGTGTTGACTTCATCAAACGTACGTGTTCGAGCTTATAATTAGTATTCAGGGTGCCTCAAACTAGCTTGTGATTGCTCCCGGTAACAAACCTAGATAACACCGAGACATCCCTGAAATTACGCCGTTTGTCCGCTATGATGAAGTCAATCTTATTTTTCATTCGTCCATCGGGGTTCTCCAAGTCCACCTCGTCTGAGTCTGTTTCGTGTAGAACGAATTCATCAGACAGCCTTTGCTTTTAGAGGAAGTCGATTAGCATTTGGCCCCTGTCATTTCTTCTTCCCAAACCATATGGACTACAACCGATTCACTGCAAGTCCTTACACCCACTTTGGCGTTAAAATTCCCCATAACAACGTTGCTATGGCCGTGTTATGCAAGGCCTTATATCCTCATACCAAGCTTCCACCTCTGTATGCTTCCTAGGGTGCATACGCCATACCCATTTTGAACTATACCTCGCGGTCAACTTCAGAACAAGGTACGCGACCCTCGGAGACACGCGATTTCCAAAACGGTGTTACAAAGAGTTTTGTGGACCAGAAACCCGACACGACCTTGCGACAGCTGTTGACCTTCACGGTAGAGCATAAGATGCCCTGATTCCAAGATTATGGTGTCCTCTCCCTTTCTTAGGACTAGCTAGCTAGCTGAGCGAGCCTGTCGTCTTTGCGAACGGTTACCCTGCCGTTACCATGACCACCACCTTGGCCAGGAATAGCAGGGCGGCCGGGCACTACAATCCTACAGTGTCAGTTCCTGGTCAGTTCACACTTCAGGGATAGATAAACCTCTTCGCACATAAAACAAACTTGCAAACTAAAAATACCAGTGAGCCACGAAATATTCGTTCGCAGCCAGGCGCAAAAGTTTGTTAATAAGTCCGCCATAATGAATCGGTTAACGTTAACATTTATTATTATTTTAACAGGAATTTAAAAATCTTATCCATGTAAAATGTTGTATACCCAAAAGAGTTTACATTATACTAAGCATAGAGAACAAGCGCTTTATACCGAAAGCACGGCGCTTCTACCGCCTAACGAAAAACGCTTTGACGCTTTGATGATTTGATATTGCTGTCTCTTTTCTTCTCGCTTGAAATGAAAGAGACGGCAATGCCAAAGCATCAAAGCGTCAAAGCGTTTTTCGTTAGGCGGTAGACCCCCGGGACTGATCGCTCTTGTGTTGTCGCTCTTGTGGAAGTGTCATACTTTTGTCGCGGCACATCACTCTGTTGCCATAGCTAACATACATCTGCTTACGATTGGTACAAAGGAACCGTGCGGAAAAACCTGATCTATTTATAGATAGCGCGCGAGTTGAATGCAGTCGGGGTCTGAGGTAAAGAGCGGGAGCATCTCCCCCCGCTATCCGCACGCCCCACCTCACGCGCCTGCAGTCGCGTCTGACTGTCGCGGTCACAGCACTCCGCATTCCTAAGCTCTGCATTCAACTCGCGCGTTATCTATAGTTATTCTTTATCTATACCTCTCTGCTCGGCTTGTGCGGGCGCACGAGCTGCATGAGCCGCATGCGCTTGGCGAGCAGCGCCAGCGAGTCCCCCGCCCACGCGGCCAGCAGGCGGCGCGCGCGCACGCACACCGCCACCGCCGTGCTGCCGCCGCACGCGCGCTGAAACACACCACCACACAGTCACTACATGCGCGTCACTCACGAGTCAGACATTTAAGAGTGCGCCTAAAGCCAGGTAAAATTCAGATTTCACCCGCGCGACGCGTTTCTTAATGTGATATACATAAAGTAGAGAATAGCATGACACAGTTTGGAGGAAAAATCAACATTTAATCAGGAGTCCATTTTTGACCAAGTTTTATTTAATTACTCAATAACTAAACATAAATTTAAAAAAGTGTTCGGTTACTTTACTAGAACATACAAATAGGAATTTTATTACCAAAAAATAATGTGGGGTCATCGCTGATAATTTCGAGTACTCGAATTAAAACGGGTTTTTTCGGTGTCATTTTTATTTTTTTATTGTAAATTTTTTTTAAATTCTATTCGTTTATTGTGCTTCTTCTTGATTGTACCCACACGTCAATATTTTTTTTGTCATAGTTTTTAGTTTCTTAACTTCAGTGAGCGGCGTCGAAAATGTCCTTTTTTCGTTTTCTGGCTTTAGGCGCCCCCTTAAATATTATTACTAGCGCATGGAACCGCCGCAACGAACCAGCTTTTATCACGCGTGCGTTGTTGCCACTGGTTTAGGCTGTTAATCTATGGGAATAACGATGTCCTTACAATACGTTGAATAAAACGCGTAAGCGCCATGAAATTCACGGCACTTACAACGTTTTGGTCGAGAGAAAAATGTAATCTCTAAGCGGCATTGCGCGGCATGTTTTGAGAAATTGTTTAGACAACAGTCGCTAGGTTCAGCGCTGCAGCGCAGGCCGCCCCCCTTGTCATCAAGATGTGACAGGTTTTTCGTTTGGTATAACTTCTCTATACGTAGTAATTACAACTCACTGGAGGCAGATCGGGTAGCGGGTCGATAGTAGTCTATGCGGGTGGAAAATATAATTGTCATATAATAGTGAGGCTTCAAAATATTTTTGTCGGTGAGGTTCGATAGTACAATAGTTGGAGAAGGTAGAAAGCTCAAGCCAAACCCAAACCGATGAGTATCATTACAAATATAAAATAAAATATATACACACACCACCACCACCGTGCTGCCACCTCACGAGCCCTGTAACATGCGGCACGGTATCGTCACTACATGAGGCGAAGGTCAAAAGTATAGTAGTTGTTGCGGGTTGAAGGTACCAACCTATAGTAGGCGGTGAGGGTCGAAGATATAGTAGTCGGTGAGGGTCGAATGTAATGTGTATAGTAGTCGGTGAGGGTCGAAGGTATAGTAGTCGGTGAGAATTGAATGCATATTTTACAAATACAAATACTCGAAAATATCATACAGACGGTGAGTTTCGTATGTATAGTAAGTAGTCGGTGAGGGTCGAAGGTATAATAGCCGGTGAGAATCAAAGTTACAGTAGTCGATGCGGGTGGAAAGTTAGTAGTCGGTGAGGATCAACGGTATAGTAGCCGGTATGGATCGAATATATGTATAATAGTCGGTGAGGATCGAATTAATATATAGTAAGTAATCGGCTAGATTCGAAGTTATGGTAGTCGGTGAAGGTCGAAGATAAAACAGTCGGTGAGGATCGAAGGTAGCAAAAGTAAATTAAGAGTAAAGTCACAATGAGATAAAAGATATTTTTAAAACGCCTATGAAAATGGCTGAAATAATAAGCTTTTAAAAAAATGGCAGTCATAGGAACTGCCGATAGAAGTGAAAACTTAACTATAACTCAGAATTTGATAGCTTACTTTGACAATTACGCGGGTGAAACCGGAGGGCGTGGCCATGAGGATGGCCAATGGGGAATGTTGACGCATTTCTAGATAGCGAATGGGAAATACTGACGCATTTCGCTAGTGACGGTAGATTTCAATTCACACCCCAAGAAAAATCTGTCAGTAGCGCGCCAAAAGAAGTTTTCATTTCAAAAAGCTCACCTCTTGGTTAGACTTCCGTATGAACTCTGCATCGGTTCTGAGGAAGGCCTCTCGCATGGCCTTCCGCAGGTCGGCGGTGAAGTGGGGGCTCTCCACGAGGTACTGGTGGAGGTGGGCGGCGCAGTAGGTGGCGGCGGCCGAACCCGCGTGGCCATCGTACACTGCGTAGAAACTCGTCGGCTCTGTCGTCTGAAATCACAATAAACATTTATTAATAACATACGTTACATGTCAGAAACTAATTGGCTAATTTTAATTAATGCTAATCAATCATGTGTTATTCCATACAACTCCAGTGTCCTGATGTTTGTTCCCAGTGAACTCTTCATCACCAAGTCAACTGATATTCATGAAAGTTGCCATTTGTGTGGTTTGGTCTAACTTGAGAGATAGGATAGTTTTTATTTCGATTTCAGGTCTTTATTTAAAAATATCCGAGCGAAGCCGGAGCGAAGCGGGCCGCTAGTAAAGGATTCAAATTGTACCATAAGCAGCCCAGTTAAAGTTCCCAAGCATTAAAGATCGCAAAGATTTGTCTTAGTGATATTGACCGCGAAAGTTGATTATTTTTATAGGAATACAAAGCGTTAACACCACAATTAATAAATATTAGAAAATAAATAGTGTGTATTATTTGATATCATTAGACAATTCTATCAATCCGAAGCTGGACGTAGGTGAGCAGCCAGACAAACTTACCTACCTCCATTCAAGCATGCGCAAGTCTCTTAAGATGTTCGCTGAGGTTCAAATACGCAATTCACCGAAACGACTATCAGGAATATAATGCTCGGACCAACATCCCACACGGCGGTTACCTCGTAAACCAAGTCAAGGTACTTGCTGAGCCTGTGGCTCTCGACCTTCAAGAGGTTTCGTCTATTTGGAATGACGATATCAGCAAGCACAGTATGTCGTTGAGGCCGGTCTACCACCACGAAATCAAGCTTATTTGCGATAATAATTCTATTAACATTTTCAAAGCCTAGATAATCGATATACTTTCCAATTGCAGAGCAAAGGACCGACCTCTATCCACTATCTCTAGTTTTCCAGACCCATAGCAACAGTCCTCCAATCCTATTTTAAAGTGCCAAGATCGGTCTGCCATCTCTTTTTGGGTCGCCCGGCCAGTTGCACCTGCAGGCCTACTACGAAGTCCGATAAACGATATATCGGCCGAACGTATGGACTTTTCCTACCTCGAAAGATAATCTGTTGTGATTATATAAAGATAATGTCGGTTGATAGGTTCGGCTGTTTCGTTCGATTCGACCTTCATCCGACCTAAGCCCCGCCATACACGCTACGGTCTGCCGGAAAGGTCTATTAGGGGTGCAGTTATGCCTGCGCAGGTAGACCGGAGTGTGTGTGGGAAGCCTGCACAGGCGACCGGAGCAAGATCGAAAATCAATTCTGTTCGGTTGGACTGCGCAGGCATCTGATGACTCCCAATCTTTTTTCTGCACTTTTCAACGGAGACGCTATTTTGAGAATTGATACTCAGATTTGTGTTGTTGTTCTAATTCTAAACAATAAAACACCATACAGCGTGCAGACAATGCCTAACGTAATCTTATTCAGATCCACCTTTATTTCTCCATAAACAAGTAAACATGGGAGAAAAAACTAGTACATTGGCTATTCAGCATTGAATCACTTCGACGATTTGGCTCAGATTCAAACTGCATAGCTAAGATATGCATATTGTTTTATTATGCATGTTTACGTAGGTTTAACATTGAATAGCTATAAATGAAAAGATTTATTGACTTGTGACGTTGTGACTCATATTTTCAGTAAATCTGTATTGTCTAGAGCTTTAACTCTTATGAATATTAACGAGATTACTGAGCACGAACTTGGTAATCAAAATTTATTATCATTTTCAGTGTTTTAAACTCACTAGCATGTAAAACGTCTGGTATTATAACATGAGGGAGGCTCACGAAATTAATTTCAATATTGCTGTAGTAAAAGTTGTTCATAATAGATGTGTATAGCGCTGAATACTTTTTACTTTGCAAATACGAGTACCACTCCATTCATCCCGCTGATATTTCAAAAATGAAGTTATGTCGTTTACGTCACTGATTATCTGCTCTAGAGGGCGAGCCTCTTCAGTCGACAAGGTCAAGATAAGACTCGACTACGATTCAAATGCGTCACAATTTCTATCGACCAGATATGTAATAATGCCAAATCTGTAGCTTTTGTTGATATTACTTGAAAATTATGGTTACTTATTCATTTATTTATTACTAGTAGCGCCGCGCGTGTTTACCCGCGATGTTCCCGTTTCGTTATTTTCTCGTGATAGGTAAGACCGACCCTATGCAGTATTTCAGACTATAATCTTTATGTGTTCCAAATTTCAACCCGATCCGTTCAGGCGTTCCGACTTGATTGAGCAACAAACATCAAAACTTTCGCATTTATAATATTAGTAGGATTGGGAAAGATTGTATTTTTCGAACGGTTTCCCGACTACTACCGGTTTTCGTAGCTTCTCTACAAAAACATGGATATCCAGCCTAACATCTGTTTAGATACCTAACAGATAACTCCTAACGAAGACCGATACCATAACGTAATGCACGGACGCCATTGCTGTCTGCCTACCAACCATACGTGCTGCCTTCGATTGGCTTTATCCAGTCTCCATATTCTATCCACAATTGTAAGACAAAGCATTCAACCTTCTAATTGGGGTCGCGCCCTTTTGGAGTATGCTCTCGAAAAGTGATGACTAAAAGTGTGCGTTTTAGTCTTATCAACACCGAAAATCAAGAGGGGTTGAAAAAATTGCGCTAATTAAGACCGAGAAAGGACTCTGCCGAAGTTTGAAGCTACTGTACTCCGATTTTGATTTATAAAAAATAGGTGTCATGGGACACCACGTAGGCACGAAGTTCCTTCGGATAACAGTCGGATTAGGATTGTGTTGTTTCTAGCAACAGTTTGAAAATAAATATTGCTCAACTATGTTATTTTTGGTACGATCATCTGATATTCTCAATAAAATTGGCAACACTGGTCACCGCCAGCGCCAGTTCATTTCCGTTACATATTTTTCTCTCGATTTTAGTCTCACATTTTTTTCAGTTCTGTCCCGCAGCAAAATCCCTATCCCCTATCCCTATCCAAGCCTACCGTAAGGAACTTCGTTCCGAAAACTAAAGGGTTTATTTTCAGAACTAATCCTTAAAATCAACGCACTAGCCCGTCTACCGGCGCCGTACCCATATGGGTTTGGACCACGTTTAAACCTTATTCTAATAGGATAAAGTCAAAATTTAAAGTTAGTCTATGTTTAATTAATTGACGGGCTAGACAGCATCATCTATCAACCAATACACAAAGCATGATACTTACATCAACACCGAAGAGCGCCTCCAAATTGCCGACTTCGACGTGTCGGTCTTCCATGACCCGGCGGGAGTTCTTGGTGGCACACGAGACGGTCTTGAGGTCGCGCTGCGCGAGCGGCGGCGGGGGCGGCAGCGTGTCTAGCCGCGAGTTATCCAGGTATCGGAGGCAGATCCGGTTCACCAGCGCCGTGACCGCTTGCATTAGCCGCAACGCGATGTAGACTGGAATGCGAGAAACGACCAGTTAGAATCTGAAGATGACGGTTACGGGTTTTAGAAGCTCACACTAATATCTGCCCTGTGATCTGAACTACCTACGATTTCGACACACACCAAGATACGGAGTGATACTAAAATGTAACACACAATTATGGTAGTTATGCTCTTCTCGAAAATTCGCGATTCATGAATGAGACCAGCATAGGATCGAGACTAGTAGCGTACACAAAGGGGGTCCTATACTCCGTAGTAGCAATAAGGGGCTGAAAAATATGACCATGATTGGGACTCTTTTGCAATCGGGCGACGTACTAAGCCTTTGTCAGTTAAATATTTTACTGTCAACCAATGTAAAATAAACCCTACTCAAGTTTAAAGAACAATGCGTCGAGTGAAATCACTACGTAAAGGCGTATACCATGATACACATTCTCGTATCTAAATAGATTTCGTTATACGAAAAGCTACACTGAAATACTACATTGCCTTAGTAGGTTTATCCCGACGGATCCAGCTTACTGTCGTCAAGCCGAGAGTGAAGCGGATGCTTTATTTCTTTTAGGTAAACTCGCTCCATCGTAGACCGCATGGTCGTTAAATATCGATGACGGTTAAGCTTTAAAATAAAACAATTATACTATCTTTTTCATGATCACAGAATCTGCTCTAAGCAAAGTTTGTATTGCAAGTATAGTATGTATGTATACTTTCAAATAACTTTTCATACAGGCTGAACAAAGATAAAATGACAAAAAGCGTAAGAGACTATAATTGATAGGCTATCAAATAGGTAGGTAGGCTATCGATGATTAAGACGAAAAAGGGGAGGCGCAGTTTTGTAATGTGAACTCTTTTTGTAGTATTTTTATAAAAAGTTTACCAGAGCCTCTACTGCCTATCGAACTTTTTTTTTTCCTATATACCCAATGCAATGCATATGGTTATGGCATACGTCGTTATGGAGAGGCGAGTAGTTTAACATCAGACGCACGAAGTCCTAGTGAAATATGGGTAATACCGCCAAGTGTAACAAAGAAAGACATCAAACCGTTTCTAAGAGTAGTCATCGACTCAGATTGAACACAGTAACGTGAGACAATAAACTATGAGCGTCTAGCATACTACAATATGTTCTCTGTAAAAACAATGAAATCACGAAATTAACACGAAACCTTGACCATACATGCTAGAGATATACAGGCAGAATACTAGACATAACAGATATACTTCTTATTTACTTCTTCAAGGATAACCTTCCTCAATTTGTTCTTGTACCGCTGCGCTGTATTTACATCTATTGCCATTATTTTTCTAGTATTATAAATTACGGGATATTTTATGCATGCAAGCTGAAACGGTGGAGCGAGGCCGTGTAGGTGCACAACCGTGATAGCCTAAGACCCTAAGACATTACTTTTCTACCTAATGGCACGACAGCAAATAGCTTGCGTAATTTTAAGCCCAACGTATGCCTGCTGCTGATAACCTAAGCCCTGAAAGATAGCGAAATGACCGGATTAGGTACTAGCATAAGATCATGCCTCTGTCATGTAGGGATATACCAACAAGAACAGATTAAAAGCATTTAGTGCAATCCACACACTGTCCAAAGATAACTCTTTTGAATTTTAAATCAACATTGAGGAGGGCTTGTAGTGACAAGATATTAATTAACACATCTTCTCCCACAATTCTAAAACGTTCACATCTCTTACTCCATTCCTTCTTCCACATTCTATTTATTTTACGAAATTCAGGATCCCCTTAACAAAACCAGCACATTCTATGTTTGCTTTTTTCTGTACATTTATCGTGGAGAATCACGGAACTACAAAACTTAAATGAACCAGATCAATTGTCTAACAACGCTATACGCAGTGAACTTGTATATATCCCACTGGGTTCTAGATATTTTTAATTATCGTTTCGCAGAAGATTGTCTTCAATTATTCATTTGTTTTGCAGAACATGATACCGTTTGGATTGATACCAGTATAATACATTAAATTACTTATTTGTAATTTTCTTTGGTATCCAGTTTATTGTATCAATCCCCTAAAAAAATGCATTTAACGTGTATCGATTGTGTTATATTTAGCTGGACTCGATTGTACAAATGTTACGGGCCGTGTGCGATGATGTAACAGAGCAAACTGGCCGAGATCGCGTGATATCATGTGTCTGCTGTCTTTGTGTCTACGGCCTAGTTTTACTTAGGTCTAATAACAACTAAAATTCTACGAATATGAGCAACAGTCGTTCTCGGCGTTCAAATATTCTGACGAACCTGCGGATTGGGACGTGGCATAATCTAACATTTGCAATCCGTATTATCGCTAACAGAATATGCAATGTTAACAGTGGTCAATGACGGCCACGAATATGCAATTTGGATGTTCAGTAATTTATCGTATTCAATTAAAATCATCTCTCGTCATTTTATTTCGAAGTTATGGGTGGGTGGTATAACCGTAGTATCACAACGTCTTTATAATGATAACTACTATTTTCTAACTAACAATAGTCATGTGATCTGACATTGCTAATGTATGTACATTACCAATATCAGATTAGTACAAATAGAATGCGGGCAAATTGTCTATAATTAGTATTCCGTTAGTTTTGTTAGGTAGTTGGTGAAGAAATGGATACATGCCTACGAGTAAGCCAGAATGATACAAGGAAATGCATATGGCGAATCTTTCTTTCCTTCCAAAAAAATAGAAAAAATCGCCAATATCAAAGATATAAATAGGGTTCATGAGATCGCATCGCATGTAAGATCTTAATAAAATTTTGCTTTCTTGATTTTTATCCTTTACGATGTTAGCGTCGGCAACAAGGTCTCAAGCTATATAATAGACGACCTAGCCTTAATGAGTCGAGCAAAGTAATACATAGTTGTAGAGTTCATAAACCTTATAATGTAGGACCTAGATTCTAGGCTTAGATATTCATGCTGTAGTTAGAGATACGTATTGCAGACTGTCTTAGACGTTACAACTGAAATTAAAGACCACCGTGTAAGACCTGTCGCGGTGGCTTAGTGGCGCGAACGTCCGGTTACACAAGCGAGAGGTCACAGGTTCGAATCCCGCTGGCACCTCGTGAGTATTTTTCCAAGTGGAAATTTACACGAGTGTGATAATCACTGGTTTTAACGGTGAAGGAAAACATAGTAAAATACAGGAATGTTTCAAGATGTGTCGTCCGCCAATCAGCACTTGGCCAGCGATACGGACTATGGTCTTGCCTCTCTACTTGTAAGCTCCGAGTCCCAGCAGTAGCAATATAAAGTGAGCTTTCTTTGCTAATTCCTTTTTTATTTGCTAATCTAGATAAATATATGTATATATAACAACTGACTCGACAGCGGCTAAATTAAAATTAAAAGTCAGATTCTATTCAGTCCTGAACGACAATGTATTATTTTGCTAAGTCAACTTCAGGTTCATAGTACTCCGACCCCCTTCACTATATAACTTTAGTGAGGGCATTGGGGTCACTGAATAAATTACGAGTATTCAAAACTAACCGACCCTCGAGAGTTACAGGACAAATTATCTACGTAAACTTTTGAATCATATAACCTTTTGACAAACGTCGAGTTTACCTATCTTAACCTATGAGACATTGTTTTTAAGAACAGTTGTTAAATCATACCCAAATGTCACTAAAATTACCACAAAACGGTTCGTATTGTGATTGTAGGGCTCTTGGCAGAGTCCGCCTGGGGAACTACCACACCTTTGCCAGATATTCTACCGCCAAGCAGTAATGTGCAAACATTACTGTGTTCCGGTTTGAAGGGCAATGTTTCTTAATCTTAGATCTCTGGGTAACGAGCGCAGTGCAGTGCTAGGTAATGATTTGGACTCTTCATGTTAAAATTGCTGCGTGTCATTGTGCTGTCATGTGGCAGGCATGTTGCTTACTATCAGGCACATGTCCTGCACGTCTCGTCACTCTTTATTTAAAATATATCTTATATATAAAATTCTCGTGTCACAGTGTTTGTTTCCTTACTCCTCCGAAACGGCTTTACTGATTTTTACCAAATTTTATATGCAAATTTCATACACCTAAGTGTTAGGGATTGTTCACCCCAAACATTTTTTTTTTAAATTTTGTAAAAATTTTTTTGTTTTTATTTTTTTATAATGTGGCGTTAAAAATACATACAACCCTAAATTTTTACCCTTTTATCACCAACCCCTGTTTTTTTATATCCATTTTAGTAATTTAATCATTTGACAGTGAATTCCTAAACGACGCGACGGGACCGATTTGAATGTTTTTTTTTGTGTGTGTATTCGAAGATGGTTTAAATTCACAAATAAGCCCGGCAGATGGCGCTGCAGAGAGTGTCTAGGTTATGTCCGAGCGAAGCCGGAACGGGCCGCTAGTATATATATATACATATTATGATGCTTTATTTTGTTATGTAAAACTAGTTTATCCTACAATCTGGTTTGGCCGGTAACATATATAAGGGTTTCTTAGTCAGTAAGGAATATCTCCAGATTCAATATGAATCCAGAAGCCTGTAAGCACGACCATCTCTACGGTGGTCGCCACGCAGATTTATAAATCGGTTTGCGTCAAGCACCTCAATTGGTTTGGTAGCATGTGTCAATTTCGCAATAAAATTTTATTGAAAGACGTCACAGCGACGCAGCTTCGTAGGCACAACTTATTTAGATTCATTCGCATGCAACTTATCAAAAGAAAATGTTTCATTAATAATTTCATTCAAAATAGAATCTTGGCTGTTTTGATTTGTAAGTTGAAAAGACGCGTATAGTGTATATAGCGTACAGTGACGAAATACGTAACTATCTAAAATCGAGACAATTGAATGAATGGGTTATAAGTACAGTTAAATAATACGTAATTAAATATTTCCTTGTAGCTATTTTAATCCCGGAAATAGTCAATGAGATCTAAAAAAGCCGACAATTCGAAGCAGAATTCTTCTGGATACGTCTGTTTGTTGTAATGATCTTTCCGTTTGTTGTTGATAAAATTATTGCTCGTCATCGAATTAGGTTTACCGTCGTGATGGGCCAATGAAATTATGTGATAAAAATCTTGTTTCGTTTTTACTGTTGATTATCAGATAGTCAACCAAATGGCTAGTCTTTGTCCATCATTTCGGTTTTTGAAACCTAAGTCATCATAGAGGGTTACTATTCGTAACCTAATGGACATGATTCCAGCCTTTATTGTAGTTTCACCATTTCACCGCTGTGGTTCCTGAGACCAAAATGTCTACAACTCTACATAGTCCAGTAACTTTGTCGCCTGAATGTATGGAGTAGGATGCGTTAAATCCGGTAGATCTGATTTTTTGCAGACTTGTTCATGATGTTGGCCTAATGATTGTCCCAAGTTTGTGACCTCGAGCGATGAACGCAACTTTGTCAAAAATCGAAAAAAACGCCAAAAAATCGTTTATTTTTCAAATTTTGGCGATTATAACCCTAAACGACTAGTTTTTGTAAAAACTTTCTTATGGCGTTTATAAAGTAGACTAAATTTGCTACAATATGATACTAGAATTGTCTCTGTACACTCAATAGTTTCTGAGAATAAGCCTTTCAAAGTTTATATTTTTTTTCGTACTTCGCACTTTTTAGCAATATTTTAACTCCTACTTGACCACTTTGTGGCACAGTTACGGCGGTTTTTAACCCCCGACCAAAAAAAGAGGTGTTATAAATTTGACGTCGAAGTCTGTCCGTCTATCAGACAGACACACATACAGGTCTGTCTCTATGTGTATCTGCCTGTGTGTGTATCTGTCTATGGCACCGTAGAGCTCAAACGGATGGGCCGATTTCGATGCGGTTTTTTAAATTTGAAGGTACATTTTTGTGTTGATGTTTTGAGCTATTTTTGGTTAATATCGATTCAAGATGGCCGCCTCCACCAAATGGCAGACCAAATGATTCATCACAATCTACGTCAATATGGGTATCAAATGAAAGGGCTTGACTAGTAGAGTACTATACAGTATAACAAATTTAAAATCACAAAATGGCGAACTCCATAATTTTTTGTTTCACTAATGCCTTAATATGGGTGTCAAATGAAAGAGCTTGACTAGTAGACTACTATGCACTATGCACGTAAAGCTCAAACGGATGGGCGTTTGAGCTTTACGGTGCTATAGACAGATACACACACAGGCAGATACACATAGAGACAGACCTGTATGTATGTCTGTCTGATAGACAGACAGACTTCGACGTCAAATTTATAACACCTCTTTTTTTGATCGGGGGTTAAAAACCGCCGTAACTGTGCCACAAAGTGGTCAAGTAGGAGTTAAAATATTACAAAAATTGCGAAGTACGAAAAAAATTATAAACTTTGAAAGACTTATTCTCAGAAACTATTGGGAGTACAGAAACAATTCTAGTATCATATTGTAACAAATTTAATCTACTTTATAAACGTTATAAGAAAGTTATTACAAAAACTAGTCGTTTAGGGTTATAATCGCCAAAATTTGAAAAATAAACGATTTTTTCGCGGTTTTTTCGATTTTTGACAAAGTTGCGTTCGTCGCTCGAGGTCACAAACTTGGGACAATCATTAGGCCAACATCATAAACAAGTCTGCAAAAAATCAGATCTACCGGATTTAACGCCTACGGTAATGTTTAAAGTTACTGTACTAACATGTTGTAGATTAAAAAATCCTACAGTGTCGCACACTGAGAGAATGCTTTAAGAACTGACAAAGAGCCGTAGACACCCGTACCCAAAGAGTCTACATATACTACGTAAAGAGTTAGAACAAACGCTTTACACCGAAAGCACAGGACTGATCGCTCTTGTCTTGTCGCTCTTGCGGAAGTGTCATACTTTTGTCGCGGCACATCCCTATGTCGCCATAGCTAACATACACTTCATCTGCTTACGATTGGTACAAAGGAACCGTGCGGAAAACCCTGATCTATTTACTTATTCTTTATCTAATTTAAGCCCGTAGCAGAACTATCACTTGACCATAGATGGCATTTACAGATGATGATATTCATTGTTTTTGACATTCTTCGTTTAAAATATATCTTGTTGGCCTCCAATAATCAAGATTACAAAGGGTATAGAGGAAATTCTTTACATTACTACGGATATACGTAACCTTATCTAAACAGTAAAACTCAAGGACAATCAAATTGACGTCAAGGTCACCTTGACTCATCTAACGAGAAGTAAAATGACTCATTGCGATCAGGTCAGTTGGCTTTAGACTTGATGTTTCGTACGTTGTCCGCGAAAATAGTCAAAATATCAAATATTAGGAGATGGTAGAGTTTGAACCGTTGTACCACTTGTAGTCAAAATGTTTGGCGAAAACGTGTATAAGTAAAAGAGTCTTAAGGTACAAGTTCGCGCTGAGACCGCGACGCGAGACCGCGACAGGAGACCGCGACCGCAGACCGCGACAAGCACTTGACACTATGGAATTGTATGGGCACCAGTTTGCGCCGAGACCGCGACAGGAGACCCAGACAGGTCGCGGTCGCGGTCTCGGCGCGAACTGGCGCCCATACAATTCCATAGTGTCAAGTGCCTGTCGCGGTCTCCGGTCGCGGTCTCCGGTCGCGGTGTCCGGTCGCGGTCTCCTGTCACAGTCTCGCGTCGCGGTTTCCGCGCGAACTTGTACCTTTACGGTTTTAACGCTATGTTGATGACACAGTTAGAGTTTGAGACATTGTCAACAGCAATAAATAGTTCTAGCTGAGAATTATGGCTGATAGTGGTTCGCAAAAATCGAACCAGTTCGAGAGCACAATTTTAAACTCCGGATCAGTCAATGCTGTACTATTGGCTTAAGTATTTTACCGCATTTTTTTATAGTACCTATAGTGTGACGAGACGAGCAGGATATGTGCCTGATGGTAAGCAACATAGCTGCCACATAACAGCACAGCGACACGAAGCTATTGAAACACGAAGAGTTCAAATAATTACCTAGCACTGCACTGCGCTCATCACCCAGAGATCTAAGATATTATATCTATAAGCCCTGTAACTTTTCTGGAAACATTGCCCTTTAAACCGGAACACAGTAATGTTTGCACCTTACTGCTTGGCGGTAGAATAACTGGCAAATATGTGGTACTTCCCCAGACGGGACTCTGCCAAGAGTCCTACCACTATTATTAAAGTCAATTCAACCACGGGTCAGTGAATGCGGTACTGTTGGCTTATATTACCGCATTTTCAAGTCATTGTAGCTGTACCCACCTGAATCGTCGGATCTGAAGCCGAACTCGTTGGGGCATTTCTTGGCGGCAATCTTTACCTCCTCCAGTATTATCCGCCGCAGCGGAGTCATCAATGTGAGCGGACATGATCTGAAAACATAACACCGTTCGTGAAAATTAAATTCATAGTTTACTATATAGGGCGTGTGGCTTGAAATTATTCTCATAGTGTAGGTATCTTGGAGATAAGAGACGTAAATTTATTTAACTACGTACTTATGCGGTAAGACGTTACGGTATAACATCCCAGACTTTGTATTCTTCCCACGTCTTGCCATTAAACAATATGAAAGGTATTTCGAAAATAATACCTAATCGATGTTCCAAAACATTATCCTACTAATATTATAAATGTCAATGTATGGATGTTTGGATGTTTGTTGCTCAATCACGTCCTAACGTTTAAACGGATCGGGCTGAAATTTGGAACACATAAAGATTATAGTCTGGAAGAACTCTGAGCTACTTTTTATCCCGGAAAACAACGGGAACGGGAACTTTGCGGGTAACACCGGGGTGCGCTGCTAGTTATTAATAATTGTCAAGTATGAAGTACCAAAATTCTATAATTCATATAATATTAGATTATTGTTAAAATCATCTTTGAATTCCCATCTTTTGAAGTAACAGTAGCAAGTGAAGCTTACCATCAATCACGTGTCTTGCTCGTCTCGTCACTATACACTATAAAAAAAACTACACCCTTAAATGATTTACATAAGTGAATATAGTAAAGACAAGCTCTAAACAACATTGTATTGTTACAAAAACCTTAGCAAAAAGCAACTCCGATAGGAATTCAATTTAAGTAGAGCAATCGAGCATCGACAAATCTATGCCACTTCAACATACGCGTATCTTTCTGCCTTGAACTGTACTAGAAAAACATAAAGGTCTAACAGAACAAAGACCACTTATTTCAACTAGTTTATTTGATTTCTACTCCAACATGCAACTTGAGCGTCTTTTCGCTACTCGGTTATTGGTAAAATAGATTTCGAGGTTTTTTTTTAAATAAAGAGTGACGAGACGAGCAGGACTTGTGCCTAGTGGTAAACAACATGCCTGCCACATAACAGCACAGTGACACGCAGCTATTGGAATATGATGAGTCCAAATCAATAGCTAGCACTGCACTGAGGTCTAACACAGAGATCTAAGATGTTGTATCTCTAAGCCCTGTAATTTATCTGGAAACATTGCCCTTCAAACCGGAACAAAGTAATGTTTGCACTGCTTGGCGATAAAATAACTGGCTCAGGTGTGGTACTTCCCCAGCCGGACTCTGTCAAGAGTCCTACCACTACAGCAAATGGGTAAATATTCATGGGTAAAGCAAGCCATCGCTTCACACGAACGATAGCGTAACACGGAAACCATGTAATATTGACAGTATCGTGCCGACAAGCAATAAAAAATAATTATGTTTGGCGACAGATTGTGGTCGGCGAGGCGGGTTCAACGGAACTTCGATCAATGAGGTGCTGGTGGATACACCGTTCCCGGCCCACTTGACACCACAAATCACTGAGAATTATTTGTTTTTCTATAGGGTACTTCTATACTTCCTACAAATATTATAAATGCGAATGTTTGTGAGTGTGTATCGATGTTTGTATACAAAAACTAATGAAGAGATCCGAATGAAATTCGGTAGATAGAATAATAGTTCGAAATAAAACATAGGTAAAACAAATAAAAAATATGTATCTCGGGAATATGACGGAATCTATACTATATAATACTAGCGGCCCGTTCCGGCTTCGCTCGGACATAACCTAGACACTGTCTGCAGCGCCATCTGCCGGGCTTATTTGTGAATTTAAACCATCTTCGAATACACACACAAAAAAAAACATTCAAATCGGTCCCGTCGTTTAGGAGTTCACTGTCAAATGATTAAATTAATAAAATGGCTATAAAAAAACAGGGGTTGGTGATAAAAGGGTAAAAATTTAGGGTTGTATGTATTTTTTAACGCCACACTATAAAAAAATAAAAACAAAAAAATTTGATCAAAAATTTTAAAAAAAATGTTTGGGGTGAACAACCCCTAACACTTAGCGGTATGAAAAATAGCTAGTAGCCGATTCTCAGACCTACTGAATATGCATATAAAATTTGGTAAAAATCAGGAAAGCTGTTTCGGATGAGTAAGGAAACAAACACTGTGACACGAGAATTTTATATATTATATAAGATAAGATAAGATAATATTATATATCTATACTAATATTATAAAGCTGATGAGTTTGTTTGTTTGTTTGAACATTAGGATCTCGGAAACTACTGGACCGATACGAAAGATTATTTTTTTGTTGGATACTCCATTTATCGAGGAAGGCTATAGGGTATATAACATTACGCTACTATCAATAGGTACGGAGTATGAGTGAATAATGTAAAGAAAACGGGGGAAAATATTTCTCTTTGAGAGCTTTAGTTCCGTGAATTTAAATTATCTTTGGTCGCTGAAGTCTGTGACGGCGCGTGTCTACATTTGAAGTTAGTGTCATTTGAAGTAATCAAATTTGTTCTACAACAATGTTTAACAACAATGCATTGTTGCTTATTTACGTATTTTTAGGGTTCCGTAAAACGTAATAAAGTGGCCATTAATGGATATTTTAGTATGGATTTTCCTCAAATAGACGCGGGTGAAACCGCGGGGCACAGCTAGTAATATTATAAAGCTGAAGAGTTTGTTTGTTTGTTTGAACGCTAGGATCTCGGAAACTACTGGACCGATAGGAAAGATTATTTTTTTGTTGGATACTCCATTTATCGAGGAAGGCTATAGGGTATATAACATTACGCTACTATCAATAGGTACGGAGTATGAGTGAAGAATGTAAAGAAAACGGGGAAAAATATTTCTCTTCGAGAGCTTTAGTTCCGTGAATTTAAATTCTCTTTGGTCGTTGAAGTCGGTGACGGCGCGTGTCTACATTTGAAGTTTGTGTCATTTGAAGTAATCAAATTTGTTTTACAACAATGCATTGTTGCTTATTTAGGTATTTTTAGGGTTCCGTGAAACGTAATAAAGTGGCAAGCAATGGATATTTTAGTATGGATTTTCCTCAAATAGACGCGAGTGAAACCGCGGGGCACAGCTAGTCGGGAAATATGCAGGTGAAACCGCAGGGCGGTGCCGGTAATATTACAAAGAGGAAAGATTTGTAACAATGTAACGAATTTACTAAAAAAAAGTATTTAAGGGATTTTCGACAATTATTTATTTCCCAATAGGGTACAATCCTCAAAAAAACTAAGTAACCCGTTAGTTAGATTGCCAAAAAATATTGTACACGTATTTTTAGGGTTCCGTAAAACGTAAAAACGGAACCCTTATAGATTCGTCATGTCTGTCTGTCTGTCTGTCTGTCCGTCCGTATGTCACAGCCACTTTTTGCCGAAACTATGAGAACTACACTGTTGAAACTTGGTAAGTAGATGTATTCTGTGAACCGCATTAAGATTTTTACAAAAGTTTAAAAAAAAAACAAAAATTAGGGGTGCCCCCCATACTGAGAACTGAAGCTCAAAAATTTTTTTTTCATCAAACCTACACGTGTGGGGTGTCTATCGATAGGTCTTCAAAAATGATGTTGAGGTTTCTAATATAATTTTTGTCTACACTAAATAATTTGCGCGAGAGACGCTTCCAAAGTGGTAAAATGTGTCCCCCCCCCCCTCTAACTTCTAAAGTAAGAGAATGAAAAAACTAAAAAAAATATATGATGTACATTACCATAAAAACTACCAACGAAAATTAGTTTGAACTCGATCTGATGAGTAGTTTTTTTTTAGTACGTCATAAATACACTATTATTAAAACTTCGATCAAAGTTACAACGAACTACAAGAACTTTGTGTACTATGTATATTATGTTACTTGCTGCAACGGAACCCTTCATGGGCGAGTCCAACTCGCACTTGGCTACTTTATTTCTTTTGTTTCACAAACAAAAAATGACGATGATACAGCGCTTCGAAGTTTCGTGTGACGTCACTTGTGAGTACGATTTTTACTCACGAGTGACGTCGCGACCCCCCACTCTCGAAGTTTGATGGTCTATATCTTTGACGATTTTTAATATTATGAAAAAACAAAAAATACGTGTCCAATATTTTTCCATCTAGCTGACGGACTAATTTAGGATGGTGTATTTTTGACCCAGTCCGGTACCCTATTAGAATGCTACATTTACATCGTAAATCGATTTCGTTCGATTTCAATATTGTGGGAAGTACCTATGGATGGATCGCTAGGCTTGAGTAAGATATGTATATTTTAAGTATATATATATAGAGATTTTGTAGTGGTAGGACTCTTTGCAGAGTCCTTCTGGGGAAGTAATTTCCACGCCTTTGCCAGTTATTCTACCGCCAAGCAGGAATCCGAAGACATCATGCGTTCTGGTTTGAAGGGCAATGTTTGAAGAAAAAATACAGGGCATACAAATTAAACATCTCAGGTAGGTATATCTCTGGGTGCCGAGCGCAGTACAGTGTTAGGTAATGATTTGGACTCCATCTTGCTCGTCCTATAGCTCTATTAATCGCTCGCAAATAATGAATTCGATGAGACTATACATTATTGTCATACAGTTAACCTCGTATAAATGCTAAAAATAACTATAAACAATATGATATAGAACTGTATTAAACAACTTAAAGGCCACTAAGTGCCAAAAACACTTCAAAGTTCAATGACAGACCAGCATCAATTGAAACTTAAATTATACGCAATATTTAGCCTGCCATTACTCGTCAGAAACATTAGTAGTTAGTAAGTTTTATTTCAATACATTGCACTACATACCACACCGACTACATACCTAATTAACTACTTACACTTAAGCACAACAGGACGTCTACTTTAATTCAACGAAAACGTAATTTCGAAATAAACTCGCGATTTTCCAACTCCGATTCTACTTCGATCCGTCGTTTTGTCCGTTTAAATGTTCTAAGACTACTGTTCCGTATAATCGGGCAACATTATATCGGCCATCGAAAATATAGCGGATCTATGTTGACAGCCGGCTGTCAAGTGACGTTGTCTCGTTTCGCCGGTACGTTCGAGCCACTCCTTGTATTTTTTCTCTGGTCGCGGGAACGACAATGACATGAGTTTTTCGGGATAAAAGCTTTAATATTGTGCGGGAACACGTTATTAACATTAATTGTGACTACTGGATTAGTGCTGGACTATTAATTGTGAAGTGGCTGCTGGATTGGCCGCTTCTAGAACGCAGGATCGTTGAACGCGGAATCGTAGTGCCGGTGGACTACTGCTGGAACGGGAATTCGGGAGGTCGCCTCGATATCGCCTGGTTTGGTTCTTCCCACATTCCCATTTGATCCCTACCTACATTCCTAATAACCATTCCCCATATTGAATATAATTAAAAACAAATTTGATATCTGTTTTCCATTAAAACTTACAACGAACCGTATTAAAAATACAAATTGGGTAACTGAGGAAGTTTTTAACATGAACTCTCTTATCATTGACATGCAGAATATTCTGCTAAAATTTCCATCAAATGATGAATTAAAACTTAAAATTGACGAGTTTCAAGTGAAATACGAGAACCTAGTCCAACGCGAACGTAGTCAATATTATTGTGAATTAATTCAAGGCTCCTCGAATTGCATTAAAACCATGTGGGAAGTCGTAAAAATTGAAACCGGTAAATCGACGAAGCATCGGGACTTCACGGAACTCTTAATCAAAGCCGATGGGTCGAAATATTTGAATAAGATAGAAGCAGTGAACGCCGTTAACACGCACTTCGTAAACGCGGCAGCCGCGTGTAACGCTCCCGCTGCTAGCGTCTCCGCAGCGTTGTACGCGTTGGCGATGTGTCGCCCGCCAGCTGATCGTGCACTCAGGTTTGAGACGTTTACGGCCGAAGAGGTCTTTAAAATAATAATGCATGGTGTAGCGCGTAAAACTTCCAGAGATGCGTACGATATATCGATCACGATGCTCTACAGTGTTGCCGGACCCATGGCGGGTATACTAGCATTGCTGTATAATAGATGTATCCGTGAAGGTGTGTATCCCGCGTCTCTGAAATATGTCAAGGTGTCTCCTTTGTATAAGGGAAAAGGCAAAGAAGATGAGATCAACAGTTACAGACCTGTCTCAATTATACCGGCTGTTGCGAAAGTATTTGAGCACGGTTTGAGCTCGCGACTAACGAAGTACTTGTCAGATTGTGCAATCTTATCTGACAGACAATTTGCCTATCACAGTGGCAGGTCTACCACGACTCTCGTGCGGGAGCTGCTTCGCCGGATCTTGGAGGCGCGTGCCAACCGCGAGCAAAGTAACACTATAAACCGCTAAGTTGAAACACTATGGTGTTGACGGTAACTCACTCCGCCTTCTTAGGGAATTTATGGCTGATCGTAGCCAGGTGGTTGTGGGTGAGGGAGGCTCTATAAAATCGCAGCCGCTCACAACTGTGATTGGAGTAGCACAGGGATCGTCGCTCTCTAATATTATGTTCTCCCTTCTCCTCAACGACTTGCCTGACAGCATCAGCGACGGACACGTACTGATGTTTGCCGATGATGTGGCAGCGATAGTCACTGCGCGGACTTCTGCGGAGCTTGAAAATAAATTGAACGAGGTATCGAACGGCTTGCATAGATGGTTCAACATCAACGGAATGATCTTGAATGTGCAGAAGACGTTCTTTACCAGATTCGATTTATCGGGGCATGAGAGCGACCCACTGAATGTGAGAGTGCAAAACGAGGCAATGAAGCATATGAAAGTCATGGCATTTTTGGGTTTCCAAATTGACAGTGCCCTTACGTGGACCACTCATGTTGACACACTGTGTCAAAAAATCGGGCGTGCGTGTTTCGCTCTATGGCGCTTGTCAGCCATTTTACCGCGGAGCATGGTGCGCAATTGTTATTTTGCTTCCGTGCACTCTCTCTTACAATATGGCATAGAGTTCTGGGGGTGCTCTGCGGATTGGGAGCGCGCTTTCAGGATTCAAAAAAGAGCATTGCGAGCCATAGCGAGAGTGCGGCAAGACCAATCAGCACTGCCGCTGTTCCGTGAGATGCACATATTGACCGTGCCGTGCATGGTGATCCTGCAGGCGGCGCTGTACGCCTGGGACCACCTGGACGAGTACCCGCGCCTGCGCACCGCGCGGCACGCGCGCGTGCTGTGCGCGCCCGCGCGTCGCCTCACGAAGGAGTCCAGACAGGTGCACATACTGGCAACGGAGGTTTACAACCGTACTCCAGACGACATAAAAGATGCCCCGTCTCGGGCATCTTTCAAAATACGAATGAAAAAGTGGCTCGTGGAGAAAAGTTTTTACAGCATTGGTGAACTGATACCAGATAATTTAAAATAATATACCTACTTACTATCGCAGCATCGACTAGTTTTAGAATTGTAATATTATTTGATTTTTATTTAATGTAATTGTGTTTATCGTATGACTCGTATCGTATAATTTGATTCTTATTGTATGATTTTAGGTTGTTGTAATTTGATTTTCACTGTGTGATTTCAGTTTAATATAATTTGATTTTAAATGTATGATTAATTTAACGTGATTTGGTTTGTATTGTACGAATTTAATTTAGTGTAATTTGATTTTTAGTGAATGATTTTAAGTATTGTTGTGGAATTTTAAATTGACATATTTATAAGTAACTTGTATTTCCTATTGACATATACTTGTATTAATTTGAATATCTTTAATATGACATGTAACTACTCGTTATCAATAAAAGAGTATGAGTATGAGTATGGGGTTCGCCAGCTGGAGAGGTCTCGTCAGGGAAGGGCGAACTCGGGACCCGTCATCAGGAATGCGGGTTCGGGTGTAGTGGGACGCCTTCCCACCCTGGACTTGCCCAGGTTCACAGGTAACCTGCGAGAGTGGAGCGGCTTCCGGAGTATGTTCGCCTCTCTCGTAGATTCACGCACCGACTTGACGAGGGCGGAGAAACTGGCGTATCTCCGCACGTCACTGGAGGGTGAGGCACTCTCCCTGATCCAGCACCTGGAGCTGGATGACGACAACTTCGGCACGGCGATGGAGTTGCTGGAGACGAGGTTCCAAAACCCTCGGCTCCTCGCCGACGCTCACGTGTTCCAAATACTGGGGCTGCCGAAGGTGACTGAGAGGTCTCAGTTGAGGCCGCTAATCCTCACGCCCGTGAAGGTGGCGTACAACGCCTTGCGCAGCTTGGGACTGCCAGTAGAACACTGGTCGTTTCTGCTGGTCCACATTCTGCTGGGCAAGGTGCCGCTGGAGTTGCGCGCCCGGTTCGAGCGGGAAAGGGGCCTTCACGGCGACCCGAAGGTCTTCCCCACGTTTGAGGAGCTGCTTCGGGTCCTGGAGTGGGAGGCGAGGATGGTCGAGTCGGCGCCGCAGGAGGCGCAGCCCGCCGCTTCAGCTCGTGGCCCTGCCGGAACAGGACCGCGACCTACCAATCCCCGCACTCAGGGTGGGGTAAAGCGGACGGCGACGGTGACGAGTGCGTCGGAGCAGGAGTGCCCGAACTGTGGCCAGCTTCACGCGCTGGTGCAGTGTCCGGCCCTGCTTGTGAGGACGACTTCCGACCGACGAGGCATCGTTCGGAGGTTGCGTCGGTGCTACGGGTGCCTGGGGGGTCATTTGTTCAATGACTGCCCCACGGCACGGCCGTGTCCTGGGTGTGGGGGACCACACCACCAGCTCTTGTGCGTCAGGAGCGATGGTGCTGGTCGACAGCCCTCAGGGAGGGGGCCCTCCACGGGCGGGGGCGCTCCCACGCAGAGCCACGCATTGTACAACAATGAAGTGGCTACAGCGTGGAGCACACCCCCTCCACCCCAACTCCCGGCAGCACCGGGCAGCCCAACAAGGGGCGTCCTACACGCGGCTCGGTCACCGACCTCACAGCCCGCGCGGACGCGGGCGAACTGGAGAGGTGGAAGGGTGATACAGGAGTCACCACGGGGGCCACCTCCCCAGCGTTATCCTTCTCCGCCGCTGGATCCGCGATTAATGCAATGGAGGGCGTACACGCCTCCCCTCCATGAGCATCCGAGGCTGGACTACCACCCGCCCTACTTTCAGTATGGCAGGGCAGCTGGATATGCCCCCCCTCCGATGGCCCTTATGACTCGGCAGCCATATTGGGCTGGGCCCTGTAGTCCGACGGGTTCGGACGGGCCTCGGAGGGATTGACTAGCCTCCGTTCCCTTGGCACAGGATCAACCGGTGGTCCTGCTGCCCACCCTCTGGTTAAGGGTTTGGGGTCCAAGAGGCGACTACGTCCGGATACGAGCGCTCTTGGACACAGGGTCCCAGGGGTGCATTTTGACAACCCGGGTTGCTCATCGCCTGGGCCTGGCTAGGTTTCCGTCACCGACTCCGTTGCGAGGAGCCGGGAACTCAGAGGTGCGGTCGGCTGGACAGACCCGCCTCTCCTTCTCGTCCGTACATTCATATTCGGAAAGGATTGCGGTCAGGGCCACCGTCATGGATTCGGTTGTCGGTTGGCTTCCTCAGGCGGACATAGATCCGGATCTTTTGTCCTGTACTAAGGGTCTTAGGTTGGCGGATCCCCGCTTCGGGATGGCGGGTCCGGTAGATCTTTTGTTGGGTTCTGATGTACTGGGTTACATCATGAACGGGAAGCCTAGACTGTTGGACCAGTCTTCGCTGATGGCGCTGCCCACCATCTACGGGAACGCCATTTTGGGAATGGTGGATGAGTGGCAGCAGTCGAATCAGGCTTCTTTTACGGGAACGGCCCTCGCTCAGATCATGCAGAGGTTCTGGGAGATCGAAGAGCCGCCTACCGTGTCTCGGCTGGATCCCGAGCACGTGGAGTGTGAGAACTTTTATCAGGCTCACACTCGGAGAATGGTTTCTGGGCGATTGGAGACTAGGCTGCCTTTCCGGGATAACCCCCCGCGTCTGGGCCAGTCTCGATCATTGGCCGAGAAAAGGCTCAGGTCCATGGAGCGACGCATGGCTCGAGATCCTGGACTTCGGGAAAAGTACATCGAGTTCATGAGGGAGTATGAGGCACTGGGCCACATGTCTCCGGCTCGCGACGACTGGTCGACCATGGACCACTACTTTTTGCCTCATCACGCTGTTTTGAAAGCGTCGACAGGCAAACTCAGGACGGTGTTCGATGGATCCGCTCCGACTTCGACAGGAGTGTCACTGAACCAGTGCCTCCACGCTGGACCGAAGTTACATCGGGATATTGTAGACATCATCCTGAATTTCCGTAGGCATCAGGTGGTGTTGGGAGCGGACATCCGTATGATGTTCCGACAAACGGTCATACACCCCGAGGACAGGAGGTTCCAGTTGATCCTCTGGCGGGAAAGTCCTCAGGACCCTATGATGGTGTATGAGTTGAACACCAACACCTATGGGTTGAGATCAAGCCCCTTCATTGCGATCCGCTCACTGCTGGAGTTGGCGGAACAAGAACGGGCTCGGTACCCACGTGCAGCCGCAGTTCTGGAACGCGACCTGTACGTGGACGACGTTTGCACTGGTGCGCAGACGGTGGAGGAAGCTCTGTTGCTCCGGGATGAGCTTACAGAGCTTCTTGCATCTGGAGGCTATGAGCTTCGGAAATGGCTCTCTAACGACCCCAGCGTCCTGGCTGGTATCCCGGACGATCACCAGCAGGATCCGGGGCTCTTCGAGGAAGGTGACGATCCGCACGGGATTGCGGTTCTGGGCATGCAGTATCAACCGGTTGCTGACATCTTCACCTTTCGGGTGGCACTGGAAGCCACACGCGCGTGGACAAAACGGACGGTTTTGTCCACCATCGCCAGGATGTTTGATCCAAACGGTTGGATCAGTCCGGTTCTGTTCGCAGCCAAGTGTCTGTTACAGCGACTTTGGACTCTGAAGGTCTCATGGGACGACCCCCTGGTCGGAGACTCGCTTAACATTTGGCTTCGTTTGATATCTGACCTCGAAACGGTCAATAGAGTGGCGTTGCGAGTGGTCGCATTCTGCCACCAGGCTGTAGTCGGATCAGCCTGCACGGGTTCTGTGATGCGTCCGAGCTGGGCTATGCCGCATCTGTGTACTTGCGTACAGTTGACGCTGGAGGCCACGTCAATGTCACGCTCTTATTGGGGAAGAGCAAGGTAGCTCCTATCAGGACACGACTCACTATTCCGAAACTGGAATTGAGCGGAGCCACATTACTTGCTCGGCTGCTTAAGCACGTATATCAGGAACTGTCCACCTCGATAGACATCCGGAAGGTCTATGCGTGGTCAGACAGTCAGGTCGTACTTGCCTGGTTACGAGCAGCCCCTCACACCTTGGAGACTTTTGTGGGAAATCGGGTTTCCCAAATCCAAAACATTGGACTGGACATGGTTTGGAGACATGTCCCGGGTGAGTTGAACCCCGCTGACTGTGCTTCGCGCGGCTGTTCCGCGCCGGAGCTAGTTGATCACCCCTTATGGTGGGGTCCGGACTGGCTGCGGGAGCCAGAAGCTTCCTGGCCAGCTCTCGGCGCGGACTCGGAGCGAGCGGAGCTGCCCGGAGTCAGCGTGCATGCGATTGTGGCGGAAGTGCCCAGACCCAGACCCTGACTGGTTGACGGGTCGTTACAGCAAGCTGGATAAGTTGTTGGGGGTAACTAGCTGGATTAAACGCTTCATCCACAACTGTCGTCACCCTCGTCAGAGGAGGAGTGACCAGATCGCCACTGTGGAGGAGCGTCGGAGTTCCTTGCTGCACCTCATTCGGCTGGTGCAGGGTGAGAGGTTTCCGACGGAACTTGAGGCGCTGCGCTGCGGACGCGCTCGCTTGAAGGGTGCGGTCGCCAAGTTGAACCCTTTCACAGATCAGGATGGTCTTCTGCGCGTAGGAGGTCGGCTCCGGAAAGCCAACCTGCCGTACGGCAGCAGGCACCCCCTGTTGCTACCGAAAGGAGGTCCTCTGGTGGACCTGCTGATCACCGATCGGCATATCGGTAACGCGCACGCTGGATGTGGCGCGCTTCTCGCTGTGTTGCAGCGTGAATTCTGGATCTTGTCGGCTCGCAGGGCGGTCCGAAAGGTGCTGTTTAGATGTGTCCCTTGTTATAGGCTCAAGGCGTCTACCATGCAGCCCATGATGGGAGATCTTCCTCCGGATAGGATTTCTGCCTCGAGGCCGTTCGACGGGGTCGGAACGGACTTCGCTGGGCCCTTCTCGGTCAAGTCATCGACGTTGCGTAACGCCAAGGTCGTTAAAGCCTACCTGTGCGTCTTTGTGTGTTTGGCCACCAAAGCAGTCCACCTGGAGCTGGTCTCTGCGCTGTCTACGGAGGCCTTTGTCGCGGCGCTGGATCGCTTTGTAGCGCGAAGAGGAGTACCCTCTTTAATACGTTCGGACAATGGCACAAATTATCGAGGGGCGGCGAATTATTTACGCGAAGTTAATAATTTTTTAAATTCTGGTAATAATAGTTTAAGTCTGGCTCTCGCCCAGCGGGGAATCAGCTGGCAATTTAGTGTGCCGGCCTGTCCTCACTGGGGAGGAATTTTTGAGGCTGCGGTGAAGTCTGCTAAAACCCATCTCCGCCGTGTCATCGGGGAGACCGTGTTAACTTGGGAAGAGTTAGTCACGGTACTATGCCGCGTGGAGGCAGTGCTTAATTCCCGTCCTCTCTGTCCAATCTCGCCTGACCCTAACGATCTAGAAGTCTTGACGCCGGGTCACTTCTTGATCGGTCAGCCTTTAACCGCGTTGCCGGAGTATCCCTGGAAGGATGAGCGCCCCGGACGCCGTTTTCAGTTATTGCAGCAAATAAGTCAAGACTTCTGGAGGCGCTGGTCGGCCGAGTACTTGCATCTGTTGCAACAACGGGTAAAATGGACAGATAGGACGGAGGCCCCTCGGGAAGGGGACTTAGTATTATTAAAAGAGGCAAATTTGGCCCACCTACTCTGGCGTAGGGGACGTATTTTAAAATTGATATCTGGTACTGATGGCACACCCCGCGTGGCGGAGATTCTGATTTCTGGTTCCAGACTTCAGCGCGCGGTGTCCTCTCTGGCACGCTTGCCTCTTTATTAGATATACGTGATTTCAAGGTTAAAATTTAATTTTATTTTATTACTATTTTTGGTAAAGTGTTTTTTTTGGTTTGATTTCCACTTTCGGGTCAAAGTTGGGAATTTCGTTTTATTTGGGGTCCGGATACTACTAAATACTAGTTACTAAATACTGGTTTCTAAAATTGAGCTGGTGTTCAATTGGTCGGGGGTTTTGTTCCGTATAATCGGGCAACATTATATCGGCCATCGAAATATAGCGGATCTATGTTTGACAGCCGGCTGTCAAGTGACGTTGTCTCGTTTCGCCGGTACGTTCGAGCCACTCCTTGGTTTTTCTAATCTGGTTTGCTTTTCTGGATAAAAGTGTTATTGTGCGGGAACACATTATTAACGTTAAGTGTGTTACTACTGGATTAGTGCTGGACTATTTTGTGAAGTGGCTGCTGGATTGCCCGCTTCTACAACGCCGGACCGTTGCTTGTTCTGGAACGGGAAGTCTACGGAACTACTGTCTGGTTTGGTTTCCTTATTCCCGTGTTCCGTTCCCTACATTCCTAATAACCAAACAGGGCTTTGGGACGACGCCGGGAACCCTACGTAAGTGATTTCTTTTCGATAACTTGTTTGCAATTAGGGGGTAAATATTAAAATCGGTATAAAAGCAAAATAATAATGTTTAGACTTGCTATGGGCCCCAAGTCGGTATTTCTGGCATAAATACTATACAACTACTCTAGTTAGAGTATGCTTAGAACATTTAAACGTCAAACAATGTTGTATCGGACGAAGCGAAGTAGAACGAGAGTAAGAAAGTCGCGAGTTTTTTTTTCGAAATTTCGTTTTCGGAGCAACAGAGTAGACGTCCTGAGTTATCCTGAAGTAACTATTTTCTTATCTGTGCCATTGATCAAGTGCGTAAGTTATTATGAATGAAAAAATCAGCCAGCCAGTTACCAACTGGAACCCGTAAAAGTAATTAACTCCTCATGTGATATGTCTTTTGTTGATATTAATGAAATGAAAAAAGGAATACATACGTATTTTTTTATGTCTTTTTTTTTTTTTTTTTTTATTTGAATTATCTACTCCACAGACTCCGGGGTCCGTGATCTTTGTCATTTGTTTTTTTTTTTTTACATATTTCTTGGATTAGAGAGTGTGCAGAGCAACTCCTGGCTGATCTTTGTTACCAGGTTTGGGCGGTGATACCTCATTTCGAAGAGATTTTCCCTGTCGATATAAGGCAACTGATAGACGTCTCCGATGAGGACAATTTCACCAACACCAGACAGCCTTGAAGCCATCAAAATGGGTCCAAAATGGTTCATGAGAGCTTCGTCCACCATGAGGCGACTGAAACTTTCTCTTCCGAAACCATTTACCAGAGCAGAAGCCATGGTTCGCACTCTGGTTTTAACCAGGTTTCCGATACGGTGCGATAGCTTTTCTCTTAGATCTTTTGCTGCCTCAGTTGTTGTGGTGATGATGGCGTCCTTGTCCACATCAAAGTTTCTTATCACCCATGTTGTCTTTCCACATCCTGGAACTCCGTTGACCCACTGTATTCTCGGTACCTCCCAGTTTTCCCAACCAGCTTTGACGTTTGAGTTCCTTTCGATGTTCTTGGCCATCTTAGGATCTTATCGTCCAGCATAATCTTGGTGCATCGGGCAGTAACTACAACTGGGTCGTTTTGTGGTGTCGCATAAACAGGCACTCCCGCGCGCTCTGTCTCTATCTCGTTCAGTGTCACGAAGCCATTTTCTGCACTGTAAGCTGCCATATACTGTCCTGTCATGGTTCCCTTGATGACCCGGGAAGTGACATTATTGTAAATAGCTGCTTCGGCCTCCTCGAGTTTCGCCTTTAAGAGGCTTTCACTTCCTAGCTTATAGGACTGCAAGATGTTTTCGCAGGTCTTGAGGTTGACTTGTCTTGTCGCTCTCAGTGTGGCTATGAATTCGATGAAGGCGTTACGTGCATGGCTCCGCGGCTCCGAAGCCGTGACATAGCGGGGCGGTTCTACCTGACCCATATCGGCTCTTGTTCGGCTTATTTGTTGCTGTGAAGCTACTTTGAGGGTCTTTGTCGTCAAGGGGTGTGATGAATGGGATGTGATTCGGAGTATGCTCCTGGCTGCTGCGTTGAAGGCAGTCACGAAAGCTGCGTTCGTTCCTCGGCTGCCGCTTTGATTACCTGCGGCTTTTTCCGCGGCTGCCCTCTGCTGTGCCCTTTCGGAGCCGGTTTGAACAGTCGAACTAGGAACAGGATGTCCCCAACTGTCAGTTGCATTTGTTTGGTCGTACGAAGGGGCTCTGAGGAAGCTCAAATTTTCTCCCCTATCTTCATATACAACAACCTCATGATGTTTAGAGGCCTCAATGCAACCCAGCCGGTCTGCGACTCTCGCTCTTGAATATTCGACTGCCATCGCATCCACGCTTATCACCCGGGGTGTTTCACCTGCATTTCTGCTCAGATGTTCGAGCAGCGCACTTGCCTGTGTGAAAGGGGTCCGACCTTCCGAGTACTCTATCAGTGCAATCGTTTTGTTTTTCGATCGCACCAGCCGAAATCGGTGGCCATCTACCTCGCACACTGGCATGGCGTCATAGGTTTTCCGCTTCATTGTGACTTTTGCGGTACTCCCATTGAGCAGGCAAGACAATCCAGGTGACCAACGGGCTCGTTTCCGTTCCCAGGCGAAGCAAAAGCTTATTCCGAATCTTTCTTTGTTGCTGTCCATGAAGAGAGCCACTCCACGGATACGGATCCCTGCCTCTCCTCGGTCTGCGTTCTCCAGTAGTTGTTGGATGGAGGTACTTTTCGAGGAACTATGTTGGGCGGGAACCACATTCCACGTGGCGTCCACGGGCAGCGGATCAGGGTGTGGTGGCGAGGGGAGGCGTGTATTTGATATTGTGGAGTTTCTCTTGGCCGCTATGCGGAATGAGCTCTCCATGAAGGACAGGAGCCGTGTTCTGTTATCTGGATCTGCTAAGATGTTATGGAGATCCGAGACAACCAGCTTTCTGTCGATCATAGATTCGAGTTCATGTCTTGCGACCATGAATCGGGGACAATCGATTAGCACGTGCCAGATCGTTTCGGGTTGGTCGGGGTCACACTCGCATCCAGGACCGCTCTTGAGCTTAAATCTGTACAGGTATTCTGCTATTCCTCCGTGTCCCGTCAACGCTTGTACCTGGAAGGGAGTCAATTTTATGGTTCTCATCATTCGATATGCGTTTGCTATATCGGGGAGGAACGTCTGGGTGACTTTTCCAGTGTCCGAGGTCTCATATCGATCTTGATCGTATTTTTTATGTCAGAACGCTTGATCATACTCTCACGAACACAAACACTAAGCGACAAATAGACCCACTTCCGCAAATAAAAATAAGAAAAAATATTAGTGAAGTAAAACGTACTTCGTAGGTACGGAACATCAAAAAGAAATATGAGGAAGTGTTCCATGTTTCGTGCTTAAGGAACGTGACAAATTCCGAAACGGCAAGATCTTCGTCTGAAATATGTAGGTAGCTTACATTTTGAATGATTACGGCAACATCATCAGACATCTGATATGTTCCTCTCTTTTTTTAAAGTTAAAGTTCTTGGTGTCTTCAAATCGATAGTGAATCGGTTTCTTCTATGCAGGTAAGCACGCTCCATCGTAGATCGCATCGTCGCTTAACATCAGCCCAGATGGTGGTCAAGTTCGAACCTATATCAGTTAAAATTGATCTGCGTTAAAGACATCGCATCTCGCATCAACGTACGTACGGACGCAAAGTCCATCGCTCTGATAAGGTAACACCTTTAATGATTGACTCTGCTAAGACCCCAATGCAAAAGTTGATGATGCCACTATCATTTCATATGAGCAACTAGAGTATGAAATGCGTTAGCTCAGTGTTTTCCTGGTGGACACAATCTTCGTATCTTCAGGCTAAAATAAACGCGCTCTATCGTAAGCCGCTTCGTTCCTTAGCTTAGGAGGTCTAACATGAGCAATGGGCATTTCTATAATTTTCAAAAGATATTTGTTTTCCATATAGGCTACTTTTTCAAGCTAGGATAGCAAGCTAGTGTAAGTAAGCTAGCAAGCTAGTAGTTCAAGCTTCGTGTAACTTACAAGCTCGCTATCCTAGCTTGAAAAACTAGCCTCGTGTAGCTAGGGCATAGAATAGATAATACAGATAGAACGGACACTCCCCACCCCCCGCCAGTTTCAAGCTTCCTACCCCGCAAGAACGCGAGAAGCACTCAGCGACACGACATAGATGACACGCACACATGCGTAAATGCGTTCGAACGACATATGCGAGATGTGTGAGTGTAGGTATGTCAACTGCACCGTTTGTATAGATTTTAGGCCGAGTGTCCGGGGTGTGGCTAGGGCATAAATGCTACTATTCCAGGCTGGAGGATAACAAATCAAAGCACGAGGTGCAATTTGTGCCAGATTATTTCTTATTTAATACTTATTTACAGCAATAAAAACTGAAATGCATCACAAATAAAACGATAGGTAAGAGCAACGTCCTACTATCGCTATCGGAAAATACCTCCGTTTTCCAGATAAGAAGTACTACTTACTGCCTTAGCGTTATGTTATGACCATTCTAGGACCGAGGCGTACCGTTAATATCGTGTTTCGAAACGTTCATCGTCAACGTTCTAAGAAACTGAACCGGGAAACTACTATAATTTCACTGAAGGGTCGAGTGTAAAACGCAATGGTTATTTTCATGGGTTATTAGGGAGTTGAACTACCCCCCATCGCTGGGCTTAGTGTGCTTGCGTGTTCGGTTTTAATCACCGAGATATTCTACCAGTTTGCATATCAATGACACGTCTTCACAAGAAAGAAAATAGTTTGCAAGGCACTAAATGGGGATGTAACGCTTATTCAATACTATCTACATATGCATAGCCAACACCGATATTTATTTATTGTTTTATTAACCGACTTCAAAAAAGGAGGAGGTCCTCAATTCGGATTTTTTTGTTTTGCATGTAGGTACATAATATGTTTAGCTATAACTACGCTAATTATTATGAATCGATTAGGCTGATTTCACCAAAATTAAGTAAGTATAAACCAAATTTCAACCTAATCTAACTATAGTAAGTGGTTCTAATTTATCTCGCGAGATTTTGTCCTATACTAACATACAGGGCAAGTTAAATAAACGCGTAGAGAAATCTTCAGTGAGCGAGTGCCCTAGCTATGCTTTAAAAAGTTACGAGTCGTTTTAATGTCACCTAATGTAAGACAGCACAACTATTAACCAGAGCGCCCAGAATGTAATACGCATCATTTGATATGCCATCCCAAAGTTCGTCTTACTAGCAATATCTAACAGACAAAAACTTATCCAATACCTGGACTATAGATTTCCACAGAATCGTTTATTTACCAAAGGTAAAACACCCAAACAGTACACCTTGCATTGGCGTCGAACGTCAGCCCAATGGCTAACAGAATAAATAAACCAACCGGACATTCCCTAACATAACACATGCTCCCCCGGGCTCAGTCGTAGTTATAAAATGCGGACGTGTTTGTCTGTCCATACACCACTTAAAGAGTTCAACGCCCCGCTGAAAGCGATCTTGCTCTTCCCCATTTTTCCCCGTGATATTGACAATGTAATAGAGAGCGGATCTATACAAAGATTCTTTTGAACAGTGGCATTAAGAGCGTCTACTATTATATAGCATGCAATGCAGTGTTTAACGTGCAGTATAGTAGACTCGTTCAGTACGGTAGATCAAAATGATAAGTATAAGGTATGCTTCAATTATGCTTTCAGGTACGCAATGCATATCACAGGTTCACAGGTATAGTAAGTTAAGGTTAGTAGGGTCCTACCTCCTGCCCCTTCTGATCATATACATATGTATGTGTATTATCACGTGAAGCAAAATCTTTGTGCCCTTTTTTACGCAAATCGTGCGGATGGAGGAGTTTGTTTATTATTTAAGACTGTGGTCAAATTGAGCATACATTATTTTTTTTCGATGTGTAATTGTAATATACAGCAAAAACTGATAAACTTCAATCTTAATTTTGGAATATGTGATGCAAAGATTAAATTCAAATAATTTCTCCAAATTCGTTAAATATACCGCAGACATTTTTGTCCTTGCGAACTGCGAAGTTTCTAAATAATGTACCAAAAGAATTCACGTAGATTGCTCACGGGTCGAGGTCAGAGATGTTCAGACAAAGCTCTACTCTTTATTTCCAAGAATTGTACACCTTACTCGCACTGAGAAGAAATCGCGATTTAAATATACGTGGAATTAATAAACAAAGGTAAACAAACAAATAATAAAACGATACTAATCCATCTGTAAACGTTATTTTTTTAAGAGTCCATCGACTTTATTTTCTTAATTAAACTCAAACAGTCCACCAACTTTACAAAAAAATGCAGCCACATTGAAAGCCTCCTATTTTATTTAAGTCTGTTAAAAATACTTATTTGATGAATCAAACCAACATGTAAGCCAACAAATTTCAATATAAGTCAATAATAAAATTTAATTATCTTACTAGATGACGCATTCGCATAGTAAAATTAATAATATAGAGAACAATCTAAAGACACGCTTTTCTTGTCTCGGTTCGGCTAAGGCCTTACGATCGATCGAGCGGTCGTGTACTGGTGTAGCAACGCAAAGAAAACTCAAAAGAAGGTTGACACTTTTACGAAAACTTAGAACTAATACCCCGTTTACATGATTCCAGTCCAGCACCGGACTACATAATGGAAACCGGCACTGGAATGCATCAATCTAGAGCCAGTGCATTCCAGTGCCTGTTTCCATTATTCCAGTAAGCAATCCAGCGCTGGATTCGGTCGCTGGACTGGTATAATGTAAACGGGGTATAAGGGACAGTGGATATATCTAATAGAATCTCAAACTGTACACGATTTTATCACGCAAGTAAAGTGTCACTGATTAACAGATACCAATAGGTGACTCACTTTTTTTGTTTAGACTGATAGTGATAGCACCGCACCTAACACAAGTGTTGCAACAAGATTAAACATAAGTACTGCAATCGAAGTTATACACAACATAATTAAATTAATACGAAAAACGAGAAAAAAATGCTTATGTCTAGCCCAGATTAGTAAACTTTAAGATCGTAGAGGAGCCCGAAAAGACACTACACACGTTGTACTTAACTTCTTAATTTATTTACTGGAATATTTAGAAGATTGTTCAGTTGTACCTCAGAACTCTTCACAGGTTGATATTTGAGATCGCTTATTTTGTAATCTACACATTTTATTCCATATACTCCATCTGTGTGACTCCACATTCGTAATAAGAACGTCTAGGCTGTAGAATGCGTTGCCTGAGAGTTTTTTCGATGGATACAATCTTGGTGTCTTCAAGTCGAGAGTGAATCTGTTTTGTCTAAGTAAGCATGCTCTATGGCGGACCGCATCGTCGCTTAACATCAGGCGAGGTTGCTGTCAAGTGTACACTTGTACAGGTATGTACCTCTCATTGTAAAAAAAATGTACCAAAAGTGCAAGAGTAGGGCATTGACTGCATTGTTAACAAATTTGTAGATGTGTCAGATTAGACCAATAAGCCACTTACTGGCAAGTCAGGGAAATCTCGCAATTGTATTGAACATACGGCTTCCCAGTACCACAGTTCAGCCAGATTACGCGCAACTGACTGCCGGAGCATTGACACTGCGCGTACTATCAAGAGCATCCGCATCTGCCCACGCGGTCGCTGGAGCCAATTGTGCAGGGCACCAGCCTACGGCCTCAACCCACTACCGCTATTTTAGAGCAATTCTATGCACAGACAATAGCGCGACCTTTCGAAGATGTCTCTGATTTGTAAACTTTGTTGACTTTGCATGTTCTTCTTTCTAAAGTATGCGGGTTTTTTTGGATTCTATGTGAAATTATGTATTAAAACATGATTACAGAACAAATGCTGTCAAATCTATACTGAAGAAATCTCTTCGCAGAGTTAGCTTGGCTTTTGGTTTTAATAAATTCAAGAAAATGTTTTCTACTTTCTAGATGTTTTATGTATCCGAAGGGAGTTTCATATTGTAAGAGATGAATTAACAAAATCCGCTCACAACACTTTAGTGTTGTTTAAAATATGTAAAATTCCATGCTTCTAGGGTTCTAGACCAATTTAGGATTAGGTTGTTTCAGTTTGTAATAATTTAAAGTTTATATTGTTTGTTATTTCAAATACATATGTTCCAAGATCACTTTACCAATGTGTCTGAATTGAATTAATAATAAAGTAATAAATGCTAGTGGACATTCCTCACACAACAACCCCATACTAAACAAAGCTTGTATTATGGGTCCCAGATATATCATTAATATATTCCAGTTGACCAGTCCTCGCAATATTTCAGTTTTCAATATAAAACTGACATATCGACAATCATATCGGTAGTGAGTTAGTGACTGATTGAATGTCGGTCGTACGAATCCAACAGTGCCGCACCATGTCGGGATTACTTGGAATCATACCAAACAGGGCGATCAATAAATGTCAAGAAACTTGTCGCGAGTCCCAGGTCTCCTCGTCCCTTAGTGGAATGTCTGACTTACATAATATAACGGTGTTACGGTAACGTATAGATATATTTTCTGACTTATATTTCACAAACTCACTATTATTTCGTCATATATAATAGTGAGTTTGTCTACTTCGATGACAAGGTATATCGTAGCACTTTATTTTTTCAGAGCTTGGAGAGTGTTCGGTTCGGTGAGTGATTTTTGAATCGTGAAGGTATTTTAGTCTTTAGTAATTGTATCCAGGTTTCGATATTTCGGTGCCGTCGTTTCTGGTGACACTGGTAGAGCTCTTTTCTTTCTATTATGGAACAGAACCTGCTTACTACTGTTGGAGGAGGCCTATAACCGGAGAGGAGCCATGCTCTCAACATACGTTTTTACACAATTTGTATTATGTTTACATCAATGTAATGAGCATGGATATTAAAAGGCTTTATTATAATTGTATCCAGGAAAATAGATTCACATCATTTCTATGTTTATGTGTATGTCACACAGAGATTTAACATACCTTGTCTATTAACCTGTTTTTTTTTCTTCTGGAAACATTGCCATTGCGGTACCGCAACACGCTAATGTTTGCACATTACTGCTTGGCGGTAGAAAAACTAGCAAAGGTGTGGTACTCTGCAAAAAATCCTACTACAAAAATCTACAAGAATATGTTTACTACGCATAATCCTCAACAAGTTAAAATATGTATGTGAAAATCATACATTTACCTTTCTATTCTACAAACTTTTTGAAATATTTTGTTTATAGTATAGAGTGACGAGACGAGCAGGGCATGTGCCTGATGGTAAGCAACATGCCTGCCACATAAACACACAGTGCGTGTCACTCAGTCACTCAAACAGTAAAAAATGAATGTATTGGAAAATGAAGAGTCCTAATCATTACCTAACACTAGGCACTGCATTGCGCTCGAATTAAATCCATGGAAATAACTACTGGAAGTATTATTCACGGAAATAACTACCGGAGACAGAGACGAACTTCTTAGCATTCCATGGATTCACCGTGCGGGTGCCGGGTCCATCGTGTGACAGAGAGAGAAAATTCGAGTAGACCCCAAGACTTGTGACTCGGGCGTAGGTTTAAAAGGGGTCCCTTTTGGTGACGTACATCAACACTCACCTTCACTACTCGTATTTCTCTCCCTGCCCAGCCGAATCCGATATGATCCTACTAGTGCAGCTTTAAGGTACAAGTTCGCGCCGCGACCGCGACGCGAGACCGAGACCGGAGACCGCGACCGGAGACCAAGACAGGCACTTGACACTATGGAATTGTATGGGCGCCAGTTCTCACAGGAGACCGAGACAGGTCGCGGTCGCGGTCGCGGCGCGAACTGGCGCCCATACAATTCTATAGTGTCAAGTGCCTGTCGCGGTCTCCGGTCTCGGTCTCCGGTCGCGGTCTCGCATCGCGGTCTCAGCGCGAACTTGTACCTTTAGATACTCGTTCTAGTATACAACTTACTGCACTTCTGGACAAGCCAAGGAATTACTAATATGAAAGTAAAGACGTAGTTACGTTCCTCGTATGTGGGTACGTACGTATGTACGTTGCCGATCTAAATAGTATTCGCTGAAATTCAGCAAGTGCGTACAAGTAGCAGAAGAATTTATCACTTACTATATATTAAAAACTTGATCATTTTTACAGATGACTGGGCATGACAGTGCATCCACGTAATACGAATGACCTCAGCGCAATTGGCAAGTTTCGTTAATCTATTTTCAGAAGTTGCATGTAAACACACCTAGAACATCCAGTCATATTATTATAGATATGTATATTAACTCTTTATTGCACTTAACAAGTAAACAAAGTTACAAAAAAAATTGTAATAGTATTACCTGATTAACCCTATCTACTTGCATGTTTAGAAATCGCAGTGAAATACAATGCAACTATCTGAATTTTGTATTCTCCATTTGGAATGGCTCATTAAATTTAATTCCTACATTTATTGGCAAAAAATAATCGAATAAGACTGAAATACGAGCTATATGTGGGTTGTAATCGTAAATTTCAGAATAAATGACTATAATAAATAAATGTTGTGTGTCCACCAATGTTTCCCAATAATCGAAGACTACGTATTATAGATAAAATGGTCGAATTAGGCGCTGCGCAAACTAAGACATTTTAAGTTTCCAGTTACCGACACAGAACACTTTATCATCGTCAATCATTATTAAAGTAAAAATTTATTTTGGCGCGCCACAGGCATATTTTTCGTGGGCTGTGAATTGAATTATAGCGTCACGCTCGGGAATGATAAGAATCTTCGCGTAAACTCGGGACCGTGGCTATTGGTCCTCTAGAAATGCGTCAGCAGTCAGCATTTCTAGATGGCCATGCTCATGGCCACGTCATCCGGTTTCACCCGCGTAGTTTCCAAAGTAAGCTATCATATTCTGAGTTATATACGTTTTCACTTCTATCGGCAGTTCCAAAGACTGCCATTTTTTTTGTGTCCAGTTACGGACACAAAATGGGTTTGCTTTTGCGCAGGAAGTAGATAACTTCATACTGGTTCTATTGGAAACAAATATTCATTCATAGGTAGCTTGTGTCTGACACAGGACACAAAAGTGTCCACGTTTGCACCCTGCCTAAAGCTAGCTACAAAACAAATATAATATGAATACACCATCGTACGTATTTACATACTTACCCAAAATTATTTTACTTTGTATTTCTTTTTATATTAAGTAAGTATAGAGTAACAAGACGAGCAGGACATATATCTGATGGTAAGCAACATGCCTGCCCATAACAGCTTAATGGTACGCAGCTATAGGAACATGATGAGTTCAAATCATTACCTAGCACCGCACTGCGCTCGTCACCCAAATATATAAAAGGTGTTTCAGCTCTTAGCCCAGTATTTTTTCTGGAAAGATTGGCCTTCAAACCAAAACACAGTAATGTTAGCACACTACTGTTTGGCGGCAGAATAACTAGCAAAAGACTCTGCAAAGAGCCCTACCACTTAAAAACTTAAACATACTTAAAAATTTTAGAAAATTATAGATGTTTCTGTGTTGATATTTTATAACTACCAGTTTTATTCTACGTGTTAGGATAACAAACCCCCAAAGTTTCACGTTTATAATTTAAAATAATAGGATTTTGCCATGACAAGCTAGAATCAGTTAATCAATAGTTTCCTGGGATTGATGCGACAAAGACCAGCTAACACAAGGGAGTGATTTTACCGGACATCAAACTCGGTGCGTGGCGCTCTAATGGAAGTGCAGCATGCACTCTGCTATTCTGGCCAAAGTGGAATGAACTAAATGCACAACATTGTTTGACGTAGTTAACCAATCAATTCCCGTTCCCGTTATTTTACCGGGATAAAAAGCCTGTGTTCTTCGAGACTATAATCTAACCGTGTTCCAAGTTTTAACCCGATACGTTCATACGTGACGACGTGATTGAGCAATAAACATCCAAACATAATAAACATAAATTTATATTCCAGAATTCATTATTACATCCTACTAAATATAATAAATGTCAATGTATGAAATGTCAATGTATGGATACATTGACATTTCTTATATTAGTAAGATAGAATAATGAATAGGGTACAATCCTCAAAAAAACTAAGAAGCCCGTTAGTTAGATTGCCAAAAAATATTGTACACGTATTTTTTCTTTTGTTTCACAAACAAAAAATGACGAAGATACAGCTCTTCGAAGTTTCGTGTGACGTCACTTGTGAATACGATTTTTACCCACGAGTGACGTCGCAACCCCCCCCCCCCACTCTCGAAGTTTGATGGTCTATATCTTTGAAGAGTTCACACAGACATGACACTGGATTTTTATTTATTAAGATTTATATATGGTAAGTAGAGTAAATATACAAATGTATGATGAGTCGGCCATAAATAAGGAGACACAGCAAGCAAGGATTACGTTACCTTGTGAAGAGAAAGCTTAGCATACACTTCCCACGTCTTTCTTATCTCTTTAGGTGTTAAATTATTGCAACGTCTAGCTTTCGCGCAAAATTAGACGCCCCTTGTAATTTCTGATTGTTTTGACATAATATGATGAACAATTTATTGTTCTGTCTTTGGTATAGGCGTACCACGAAATAATGGACTTGGATGACATCGTAAGGAGGGCGTGGGCATCGGCAACCCTGGTTGGTTTGACGACGCCGTTAGTTCTCTCATTTTTTTTTTTAATAAAGTTTGACGAGTCGATTAGGACATTTGCCCGATGGTAAGCAACATGCCTGCCACATAACAGCACAGTGACACGCAGTTATTTGAACATGAAGAGTCCAAATCATTACCTAGTACTGCACTGCGCTCGTCACCCAGAGATCTAAGATATTATATCTCTAAGCCCTGTAATTTCTCTGGAAACATTGCCATTCAAACCAGAACACAGTAATGTTTGCAGATTACCGCTTGGCGGTAGAATAACTGTCAAAGGTGTGGTACTTACTCAGGCGGATTCTGCCAAGAGTCCTACCACTACTATTGGCCACTCCAATATTTCCACGTAAGGGAATAAATAAATCTAGTAATTACCTACAATGTACATTTGGAAACGACAAATGCCGTGCAAGTTATCGTGTGTCACACCGTTACACGTCATAGGTCAACCGCCAGTTTACCATAGGTCCCCTAATAAAAACGCGTGTTGCTATTTTGACTCAATGAGGCATGTTCAGACGCATCCCATCCTACAAATATTATAAATGTCGATGTTTGGATACTTGGATGTTTGTTGCTCAATCTCGTCGTAACGTATAAACGGATCGGGCTAAAATTTGGAATACAGTTTGAATATAGTCTGGAAGAACAAATATGGTACTTTTTATCCCGGGAAAATAACGGAAACTACTGGTAAAACCTAGTAAGAAATATGTAGTTTTTAACTACTAGTGAAATTTCTCGAATAAAATTAAACTTTCAAGATGCAAATACATTTCTCATTGCGCATTGCGATTGATCGCCGTTTCATTCAATAAAAAACGATGTATTTGCTCTATGATGGATTGCATTTCAATTATTACTTATAATGTACGCATAAAAAAGTAATTAGGTTTGCGTGTGTAAGAACACAGTTTAACAGAATAACCAACGGTATGTTCACAACAATTGCGTTACAACAATTACTGTAAGCTTATGTTGTGTTGAGAGAACAAACATGTCAGGCTGTGAGTGCGCTTCACGCTTGACCTGTTCCGTAACCGGGTAAGACAGGTGGCCATTCCGTTTATTTACACCTGATTGTACACAACATTAAGCCGCGTACAAGCGTAATGCCGCTAACTTAAAACGGTGAAAGAAAAACATCGTGAGGGAACCGACAAGTACCTATAATCTTTCGAGGTCATGTGTTATCCACCAACCCGCACTGGGCCGTGGTGGATTATGGCCTTGATTCTATCCTTGCGAGAGAAGGCCCCGAGTCCCCGCAGTGGGAACATTTGGTGGGCTGCTTATTACTCAACATTTGTCATGTTTTGTACAAATGAAGATATCGCGGATACACTTCAATCTTGGATAGAAACGAAGTATGCATTAAATAAAAAATTAAAGGGTTTCGTGTGTTGATAAAAAATGTTTTTTCATCCCACCAGCTCGGAAAGAGTACTTTTGCTCCTCGATATCAGGGCGCAAAAGTCGTTTTTACCCTCTAGAGGTTAAAGTAAATTTGAATTTAGAACATCGTGTGTACTGAGGTTTTGAATTCAAAACATAATTTAACCTATTTATTTCTACCTCCTTGGTGCCGAATTCATCATACATTTATTTTTAATTTGTTAAAAACTCATACTCGGAACCTCTTTGGTGTACTTTTTTTTTAATGCTTTGCGCGCAATTTTCTTTTCACGTATGGAGGATAGAGGAAAAGAATGTTATTTCAAATGGCAAAACATTTTGAAATGCTATGAATGAATCAATTGTAATCAAATTGAAGTATGCCGAGTTGCCGAGTTAAATAAATATATATTATTGATTACTAAAATAGTAACTAATAGATAATTTCAACTACTTGTGCAGTACAAAATAATGTAGTAAATATAACATCAAATAAATAATTACTATTTTGAGAAAACATGTTGGTACAATATATTTTGAAGTCAAAACTTCTTTTGGCGCGCCAAAGACAGATTTTTTGTGGGCTGTCAATTTAATTCTAGCTTCACGCTCGGGAATGATAAGAAATCTTCGGATAAACTCGGGACCATAGCCAATGCCCATCTAGAAATGCCTCAGCCTTTCCCATTGGCCATTTAAAAATGTGTCAGCATTTTTAGATGGCCACGCTCATAGCCACGCCCTCCGGTTTCACACGCGTAGTTTCCAAAGTATAAATCAAATTCTGAGTTATAAGTTACCACTTCTATCGGCAGTGCCTATGACTGCCAATATTTTTCTTTCATGAATTCTGAATAGTACGTTTATTAATTTCCTTTAAAATGTACCCCGATGCAAATTTTGCGCTACTATAATTTAATGCATTTGGGCGGACACTTTTTCATGTACACATGAAACTCCTTACCTCAATCGGTCAACTCTCCATATTTTCACGTCATATTGTTATTGTTAAAACCATGGCTAAATAAACTTAAGTTTAAAACTTATAAAATTGAATACAAGTGAAATACCATAATAATAAGTGATTCTAGCGCCCAAGAAGTTTATTTAACGCCAACAGAATCGACTGAAACTGAAAATGCGCAAAGCGTTTAGTAATTTCCTCGCTAGGGGGGGATGAAAAATTACGTGTTACACTCGAGTGCAAAGATTTTTCACCTTGTGCCCTTTTGATTCCCTTGCTACGCTCAGGATTCTAATTTTTGAATCCCTCGCTACGCTCGTGATTCAACTTTAGAATCCTTCGCTTGCTCAGTCATCAAAAATTGAGCACGCGGTTAAAAAGCCACTTTGCACTCTTGTATAACAAATAACTATTGTCAGTCTTATCTTATCCAATTAAGATCGTCGATATTTTCTCCAGTATAAGAGTATCTTCTCAATGATTTAACTCGGTCATAATTGGCCAACAAATATACGAAAATAACGACTATATACAGGATTCTCGAATGTATCTTCGAGTAAATAAATACACTATCATCATAGACATTAACGTCATTTTACCTGAGCAAACTAAATACGTAATTACAGAGAAGTAAGTTAAGTGAGCCATTATGCAACTCATATTCAAGTAATGGTCATCGGCCGGTAACACTTTACGCTCTCTTACGACACAAATTGGTAAGAAATGGAGCGTTTAGACAATTACATGTAAATAAGAAGTACCTAGTTTTGCAGACGGGATCGCGTGTGGAGGACTCGGGTAGTTAGCACAGTAAGTAGGGTCAGGGTACTTCGGAGTTTCGACTTGGTGTAAATTATTAACAGAACATTCCCTTGTGAGTTGGGACACTGGGGGTATGCGGATCGATGTTGCGAAGGGTGAAAGACTACGAGGCTATAGTGCATGAAGCGATCCGACTCTAATGAATTGAAGTTTTTGTAGGTGACAAAAAACATACAAATAATAATTGAATTGAATTGTAGCAAACATGATCAAATACATTTATATAAAATATCGTACAGGTAAGTATTCATATGTGGTCACATGGTCTTTTCAGTTTTGGCTTACAAATTTGACGACATAAATAAACAATTTAGTAAATGTATGCATTAGCAGCACCCCGCGGTTTTGCCCGCGTACTTTCCATTCCCGTTATTTTCTCGGGATAAAAAGTATGGTCATGTGCTATTCCAGCCTATATTCTAACTGTGTTTCAAATGTAAACCCGACGTTTCGACGTGATTGAGCAAGAAACATCTAAACACCCAGAGTTTCGATTTTACAATAATATTAGGAACTAGGAACGAAGCCATCCCAAGTCATAGTTCCAGAAAATAGCAAAACTTTAGTAAAATTGTGTCAAATTAACCTACAGTTGGTAGTTAAAAGTAACTAGTATAATATACTAGGTAAAGTTGTTTTTAATATATTTAATGTTTGTTGACATTTTCCAACGTCCTTACATCTGAAATTTATCAATATTATTTACCTACTTGTTTAATTTTCGTAATATTTTCAGAATCGCATAATAACACAAAACACTAATCGTTGTATGCCCAAAGGTCCTCCTATATACAGAAATTAGGGGGATAACGCAACCCCGTCGCCATTCTGTCTACAGTTTCCGTGTGAAGAAGCTTTGCGATAGATACACCGATGCTATCTGCCATCTGTCGTCTTTACACGAGGTGAAATCTTATTCTTACAAAATATTTGTGGTGCTAGTTCGTAAGTGATTTACTGTAATAAGTACCTTTGCCAGTTATTCTACCGCCAAGCAGTAATGTGCAAACATTACTGTGTTCCGGTTTGAAGGGCAATGTTTCCAAAGCAATTACAGGGCTTAGAGATATAACAACTTAGATCTCTGGGTGACGAGCTACGTGCTAGGTAATGATTTGGACTTTTGATGAATAATTTTTTTCATGGTCCAATAGCTGCGTGTCTCTGTGCTGTTATGTGGCAGGCATGTTGCTTACCATCAGGCACATGTCCTGCTCGCCTCGTCACTCTTTATTTAAAAAAAAACTGTTTTGTGTCACAATAAAGAGTTATCTATCTATCTAAAAGGATAGGATAGGATAAGATATGTCAATTACATCCAGTATTATGAGTTACTAGCATTAGCCGCGGTTTTACCCGCGAAGTTCCCGTTATTTTCCAGTGATAAAAAGTAGCATATGTAAGATGTAAGGACTATAATCTATGTTCCAAATTTCAACTCGATCCGTGCATACGTTCCAACGTGATTGAGCAACGAACATCCAAACTTTCGCATTTATAATTATGTAGTAACTAACTAATTATAAGTTATAATAAGTTACGGCTGGTCTAGTCGGGAGAACGGCGACTGCCGATCCGGATACCCCGGGTTCAAACCGCACACGCACCACTGTCTTTTCGAAGACATGTGCGTAATGCCGCTAACTTAAAACGGTGAAGGAAAACATCGTGAGGAAACCGACATGTACCTAGAATCTTTCGAAGTCATGTGTCATCCACTAACCCGCACTGGGCCAGCGTGGTGAATTATGGCCTTAACTCTCTCCTTGCGAGAGAAGGCCCCGAGTCCCAGCAGTAGGAACGTTTAGTGGGCTGTTAATGATGATGATGAACTAGCTAATAGTTTTAAGTAGCAGTGCCACGCGGTTTTAAGTATCTGTATATTTCCCATTCCCGTAATTTCCCGATAACAGGTAGCCTAAGTGCTATTCCAAACTACAATCTATCTGTGTTGTAAATTTCAAGCCGACCCCTTCAGCCGTTACGACGCGACGTGAGAAACAAAAACCTAAAATGTAAGTAAATCACAGCTGTGTTTGATCAATAACAAGATTTTGAAAAAAGAACTAAGTACAAAAGATATATATGACATTTATTACTTTAAAAAATGTTAGACACTGTGCTGCTATGGGCAGGCATGTTGTTTACCATCAGGCACGTATCCTGCTCGTCTCGTCACTCTATAGCTATATAAGAGATTGCTCTAAGCAATAAGGCCGCCATTTGTGGTGCTAGTTCGTAAGTGTTTTACTGTAATATTTCTGTTTTTGTGTCACAATAAAGAGTTATCTCTATCTATCTATCTACTAATTAATTACGAATAATTATTGTTATTGCTAATGAATGTTACAAAATTTATTTTTTACTAGCGGCCCATTCCGGCTACGCTCGGATATTGTCATTTTGACTATTAATCGAAATAAAAACTATCCTATCTCTCAAGTTGGACCAGACTGCTAACGGTGTGCCAATTTAATTTAAAATCGGTTAAGTAGTTTAGGAATCCATCGCGGACAAACATCGTGACAGGAGATTTATATATATTAAGAAGATTATGTTGTTGTTTCTTAAATAATTATGTTTTTGTTTTATTTAGTGTCATAAAGAAAGAGTTTATCTATCAAACAAACAAAAAAAACTTCAGAGCGTAAGGATCAGCCTCATTCGCAGCCTACAAAAAAATCTGTGTGTGATGTGCCAAAAGAAGTTCTCATTTCAATAATGCTATCACAATGGAAAAGGTACAAGGTACAAGTAGATTACGGTGTCCCAGACTATATTTTTTTTCGTATTTAAGAACGCATACGTAAATATAACTAGTGAATTTGTAACAAGGAAAATAGCACGATACTACTTTACGGCTCACAGCCATGACGCATCGTAGTACCAACTGACACTACTGACGTAGGGCGCTGATGCGGTAACTTCACTATAAATTTACTCGATAGTAATCCAGTCACGTGCCAGTGGATTTCCTACAAATGAGCCATTCATTCAAGCTACATTCAAAATTTAAGTTAAAATCCTTACTAATATTATAAACTTCCAGTACCCTGCATTTACCTTTCCTGTTATCTTATATATAAAATTCTCGTGTCACAGTGTTTGTTTCCTTACTCCTCCGAAACGGCTTTACTGATATTTACCAAATTTTATATGCATATTCAGTAGGTCTGAGAATCGGCTACTAGCTATTTTTCATACCCCTGAGTATTAGACATTTTTTTTTTAATTTTTGGTCAAATTTTTTTGTTTTTATGTTTTTCTAATGTGGCGTTAAGAAATACATACAACCCTAAATTTTTACCCTTTTATCACCAACCCCTGTTTTTTTATAGCCAATTTAATCATTTGACAGTGAACTCCTAAACGACGGGACCGATTTGAATGTTTTTTTTTGTGTGTGTATTCGAAGATGGTTTAAATTCACAAAGACAGACAGACAGGCAGATGGCGCTGTAGGCAGTGTCTAGGTTATGTCCGAGCGAAGCCGGAACGGGCCGCTAGTTTCTTTATATATTATACTTGTATTATAAAGTCATATACGTTAAGACAAGACATGTGGCTGATGGTAAGCAACATGCCTCCTACCAATAAGAGCACAGTGACACGCAGCTGTTGGAGCATGAAGAATCCAAATCATTACCTAGCACCGCACTGCGCTTCTCACCTGGTGTTTTATCTCGTAGGCCAGTAATTTCGTAGGAAACATTGCCTTTCACGTTTGCACACTACTGCTTGACGGTGTGGTACTTCCTCAGGCGGACAATGCAAAGAGCCCTACCACTACAAAGTTTTTGTTATTTTTCCGTGCGACGAAAAGTAGCCTAGGTATGTTATGTGGTATGTGGTATTTATTCATCAATATTTGAGTGAAATTGTAACAACTCCAGGACGTCTACTCCTAGTAGACTCACAGAAATCTAAATAATAGTACCTTATTATTTAGATTTCTATGAGTTGACTACTCTCCAGTAGAACCGGTTTATTTGGAAATTACGTTTTTCGTAGAAAGAGAGCAGACGTCCTGCAAAGAAAAGGAATAATATATATATGACGAAAATAATAATACGAGTAAAGCAATGAGTTTGGAAACAGAAATTAATAATTATAAATTATTATTAATTAAACTAGCAGCGCCCTGCGTTTTTACCCGTTTCCGTTATTTTCCCGAGTTAAATGTGCTATTCCAGACTATAATTTCAACCCGATCCATTCAGCCGTCCCGACGCGATTGAGCAACAAACATTCAAACACCAAACTTTTGCATTTATAATAGTTGTAAGTTTGCTGACCATTTTACACATAGCTTTATTAGAGGATCTGGACGTCTACTCTAATTCAACGAAAACGTAATTTCGAAATAAACTCGCGACTTTCCAACTCCGATTCTACTTCGATCCGATTTGTCCGTTTAAATGTTCTAAGCCCACTCAAATTAGAGTATCCTTAGAACATTTACACGTGAAACAATGTTGTATCGGACGAAACGAAGTAGAACGAGAGTATGAAAGTCGCGAGTTTATTTTTTCGAAATTACGTTTTCGTTGAAATAGACTAGACGTCCAGTACATCACTGGCCCACACGAAAATTACACAGTGCGGCCTAAACGTCCAATGGGAGTCGATCTCTTTACTCCGTGGACCATGCCGCGCCACGCCGATAGTTGCGCAAGCGCATGGAATGCATATGATTAACGCTATCTACTCATCTCTATATTATGTGTTGGTGAACAATAAGCACGCGCCATCAAAAATATTAAAAACACCTGTACACTTCCACAAGCTTCACAATAAAATAAACGAGGGAGCTGATGTCGTATTTCCTGATGTTTAGTTTATTAACTGGTTAGTTCTACTATTTAGGCATTTTCGAAAAATTCATCCAAATTGGTATCTACCAGTTGTGATGTTTGAAAAGCTGGCTTTGTAGTTCCCTCGGTGTAAATTTGAGGGCAATGGCTCATTTGGAGTTCATTGTCGCATATTGTACAGAAGATTAAAAATCCCGAGGTAGAACATTGTTTATTTTGTATTCCAGTCTCATAGGTAGTCGCTGAGTAATTATTTATTAACGCAGAAACGTTTAGACATTAAAACTGATTAGATATATAGATAGATAGGAAGTTCTTTATTGTTACACAAACAAACAGAAAATGTATAGTAGACTAAGTATGAACTAGCGTCACAAGTGGCAGCTTTATTACTGAGAACATTTTCTTCCAGGCAACCAGCATAAAGGAGAATCGTCTACAAACAAGCCCAGCCGGGGGAAGTTATGTATTAAGTACAATATGCTCACGATTATTTCGTGTTGTAGGACAAAGACATCGTAGTTATTAATTAAATTGCTGAGCTGTTCGGGCAGTTCTACCGTTTTAATAGCGAGCCCGCCTTTTGAAAGCCATTTTATAAAATGGTTATGGCTTTGCTATTAATCTCTTTATAATGTCAAATGAAAAGAAAGAGTAATATCATAGCGAAAACTATTTTAGTTAAACGGTAGACCACCGGTGAGACCGCAGAGAAAGTGTCGGTATGGTGCTGAGAGCTATAGCTCAGGTGGACACCTGATCTGCCAACTGACCCGTCGAGAGCTATTCAGACACCAGGTCATATGTCGGCCAAGTACTGAGCCCAATGTAGTCATGGCGTTCCAAATACCCTAGTGTGCTGAAAGGGGTATCACAAGAGACGTTTTGCCAACGAAAGGGCAAGGATTAGCTGTTATATATATGTGATTGCATGCCTTTGTTTCTCCCATTTACGGCAGAGGTGTCGTTTTAGCGGACTACAATTCTATATAACAGCGAGGTGTGTATCTTCGTTTTTCTACGTAAAAAAAAGCATTACAGGCACTGGCAAAATACCGCAATAACTTTATGGTAATAAGCTCATACTGCTGAGGGTAAACTCTTATTGCGATGTTATCCGAGGCAATTGTGTTCAGCTTTTCGTGCACTGCGACCACGACCATATTGTCGGGGGTTACGGTTCACAGTCGCAGTGCATGTAGTGTAATCGTTTACTTGATCGTACAATCATCGCAAGAAGCGCTTATGGTATGACCCATGAAACATGAAACTTTCCCCGTGCTTCAGTTTCATCTCTTACTTTAACGGGGCAACATACTTTGTTAGTACGGTTTTCCGTAATCCAAGGAATGAGGTATTGGTATATTAGCAAATTTATATAAATAAAAATGTTCATATTTGTAACTAAACATAGTATGGACTGTGGAAGCTAGTCTGCTGATAATTTATAATACAGTTATAGTTTTGAATACATAAGTACTAATTGTGATAAATACAAACACACAAATGTGTGTCTCGGGCGAAAATCGAACCCGCAGCCCACGGTTCAGTGAGCCGACTCACTACCGACTTGCGGGTTGCGAGTTGCGAGGTTCACTGTTCAAAGAACTGAGAGGAATATAACTCAAAATTGTATCTAGTAGAAAAACTAGAAATTCTGCAAAATTTTATAACTATTTATATCAAACTAGGAGCGCCCCGCGGTTTTCCCCCGTAGTTCCCGATACCGTTATTCCCCCGGGATAAAAAGTAGAGATAGTACTCGTAGTACTGAGTAATAAAACTAAAAGCTTTGCAAATAAGTAATTTTGTAGTGGTAGGACTCTTAGCAGAGTCCGCCTGGGGAAGTACCACACCTTTGCCAATTATTCTACCGCCAAGCAGTAATGTGCAAACATTACTGTGTTCCGGTTTGAAGGGCAATGTTTCCAGATAAATTACAGGGCTTAGAGATATAACAACTTAGATCTCTGGGTGACGAGCGCAGTACAGTGCTAGGTAATGATTTGGACTCTTCATGTTCCAATAGCTGCGTGTCACTGTGCTGTTATGTGGCAAGCATGTTACTTACCATCAGGCACATGTGCCTGCTCGTATCGTCACTCTTTATAAAAAAAAAGATTGTGTATGTATTATGTTCTTCCAATCCTACTCGTATTATAAACGCGAAAGTTTGTAATAATGTATGGATGTATTATATTTGTTACTCTTTCACGCCAAAACTACCGAGGGGAATCGTATGAAATTTGGTACATTGGTAGGTAATGGGCTGAAATAACAGAGGCTATTTTTTATCCTCAGAAAATAACGGGACCGGAAACTACACGGGTAAAACCGCGGGGCGCTGCTATTATTTAATATTATCTAAATTTGGTCTACTCCATAGGTTTGCTATTTAGTAAGTGTATAAAAATTAAATAATAATCAATGTGTAAAAAATATGCAACTTTAACTTAGTTTCATCTTAGTACTTAATACCTAAAATAAATTGCCAATACAGGTTAAAGGATAGCTATCCAGTTTCGAATTGCCGAAGGCTTTATTCTTAACGGTCGCAAGTTTAATGGTGACTCGTGCAGACTTAGCCACACAAAACCTGTAATTTGACCTTGACCCTCCGCGGAGTGCTCTCACAAGCATGCCGTAAACTTTTAATGCCTGAATTTCTGACACAGTATCCGTAACAGTATTCTACTGTAGCTAAATTGATATCTGTATCTACATATTTTTTCTAATTAATATTTTTCCAAAAATGAAAAGGTCATCAGTAAAATATTTTTATTTATGGCTATGCTTGGGGTTTCTCTGAGGGATTGCATCCGCAATGAAGTAATTCGTCAGAGAACTAAAGTCACCGACATAGCTCAGCGTATTAGCAGACTGAAGTGGCAATGGGCCGGTCACATCTGTCGCAGACCCGATAACCGTTGGGGTAGACGGGTTCTGGAGTGGAGACCGCGAATCGGTAAACGTAGTGTAGGACGCCCTGAGACTAGATGGAGTGACGATATACGAAAGACGGCTGGTGGCGGTTGGAAACGCAAAACTGAGGATCGGGCTGAGTGGCGAAATATAGGAGAGGCCTATGTCCAGCAGTGGTCGAACACGGGCTGATGATGATGATGATGAAAATATTTTTATGTTTATTAGTTAAGTATACCATATTGATCTCTGTCAATTTTGTACTGGCTTGGAAAATTCTTTATCTTTACTTGAATTTTAATTTTAATACTCACAAAGTTTTTATTAAAATCCATCATATCACAGAATTTTTCATTTTGAACTCATTTAAACCAGGATTAAGTGCAATACATATATAAATAAATGTATTTTCAATCTTAGGCCATAGATATTTCTATTCTATTTGTATTCAAAATCTGACCTATTCAAGGGGTTCATTATGACTGTAATAAGTAATAGTTACAAAACTACAATTACATAGACAAGGTATGTGATGATATGTCCAACTAATTCACAAATATTAAAGATTGTTGACTGTAACAAACAAGTGTTTTTGTGGGTATTTCTATGTACTCTACAAGTAATACATAGAAACTGAAATAGCAGTGTTATTTTGGTGCATAACAACAGATATTACGAACTAGCAAAGAGGGAGTTGGGTACTGTATCAATACACACCCACTTTCAGACTGAAAGAAGTGAAAATTCAATTAGTAACGGTAGTGGTGTTATCAACCTTTAAATGTGTAACAACTCCAACACATAATAATTAAGTGGCTTATATTAGGATACACACATTTACAAAAGCCTTTCCGATTGCTTGGTTGACGCAACGCATGACCAAAATACTGACGTTTATTTGGCCCAACGCATGATCATTGTTATTCAGCGCTATAATGCCCCAGCATGCTGGGGCATGCTTCCAACTAGTAGTGTGCTTGAACATCTTGATTCTATGTAGACCTTCATTCAACCTTTAAGAACTTAGGTGGTTAGTGTAGTTCTCAATGTATTTTAGTTTTGTTAATAAAGGCTCAGCCTCTTTTAAAAAAGACTCACAGCATAGGGTACTTAATATGTGAGCTCATCACAATATAAAGCTACACAATACATCAATCAAGGAGATTTCAAATCACTCAGCTAGCTGCTTTTCATTTTTCAATTGGAAATATTGAAAAGTGTTTGTCTGGTATTTAAATAGAATTACCCTTAAACACATATATTATAATTCACTAGCTATGCCCGCGGTTTTACCCGCGTAGTTCCCGTTCCCGTTATTTTCCCGGGATAAAAAGTAGCCTATGTGTTCTTCCAGACTCTAATCTAACTGTATTCCAAATTTCAGCCCAATCCGTATATATGTTACTGCGTGATTGAGCAACATCCATACTTTGACATTTATAATATTAGTGGGATTAAACACAGTATTGTCAGTATAGTGTGACAGATCAACCAGCTATACATATAAGATGTATTTTTGAAAAATTTGCAGACACGATAAGAACCATCAATAATTGTGTTATGTCATTTAGCAATTGTTTCATAATAATCTATTTATAGTTGCTTTATTTAATGATTCAATTATGTTACACAGAGAGATATCAGTGCAGTTTACAATGCACACAAAGTCATGGATGTTGTTGATATTTTCAACAAACATCAGGAATGCAGACTAGTAAAGTGCAAATTAATTTAATTGAAAAACAATTGAGTTTACTTGCTAAGGGTGTCTATTACTGGTTTGCTCTATATTTTGTTAAAATTAGAACAGTCATCATTCACACCAGCATAAACTATGTCACAGGAGTTATCAAGTTATTTGTTAAAACATTATTTTCATGAATAATTATTTGATTTGTATCAATAAAAGAAGACATTGAAGTTATATTTCAAATTCAACTACACTGTTTTGGGTTTGTTAACAGGGTATCGGACTGGATCAAAAATAAACCATTCTAATTAGTCCATCAGCTAGATCAAATATGGAAAAATATGGGACAGATATTTTTTGTTTTAGCAAATTATTAAAAACTGACAAAGATATAGATCATCAAACTTCCAGAGTGGGGGGTTGTGATGTCGCCTGTGGGTAAAAATCGTACCCACGAGTGACGTCACATGATTTTTCTAAGCACTGTATCTTTGTAATTTTTTGTATGTGCAGCAAAAAAAAAAAATATGTGTAGGTACAATATTTCTTAGCAATGTAGCTGATGTTCAATATTCTGATATTTATACTGTAATTGGAGAAATTAAATGTGAATAATATAACACAAAGTGAGTAAGAAAATCTCTCCATTGGGGAAGTTGAAATTGTATATTTAAAAATTATCAAATGAGAACCAAATACCTATTATTTAAATAACAGTTTTCTAAGTTGGAATAGACCTACAAACAAACTTTTCGTACATAATGTGTATTATAACTACCATTTCTTTGTTTAGTGTTTACACATTCAATTCGCCAAAATTACGTGTAGTTGTAACTCCATACCACATAATATCACTGATTCACACACCTTTTTAAATAGTTAATACCAAGCAGATTTGTGTTACTTGTTATCAGACAAGTTTGTTTTCTTACTAACATTGGGCTTGTCTTATCAGTTACACTTGTCACACAACTTGTATGAATGGGTATTGTTTTAGAAGATATTTAGCGATAGATTTGCGTGAAATAACATGGAGCAAAATTTAAACTCACTTTTCAGTCAAGTATTGTGTAGTCCAGTAGAGGACTTCACCAGGCAGCTCCGATTCTGTGATGGTGTAGCCCGCGATATTTACAGGCAGCTGGTCTTCTGGGTTCACAGTTGCGGCAAAATTCTCAAAGAATACTCGATACGACGTCAAATAATCTTCTCTATCACCCATTTTTCACTAAATAAGTCGTATAATCGATCAAAAGACTTTGTATAGCGACTAAGCAAAACTAGAACACAGGTAAAGCTTACACTAGATACACTATTTGTACAATATAACTAAGCACTGATTATATTTAATTCATACGATACGTATGTTTTCTTTCCAGTATTTACATTTGTACCATTTTTCGAATAGTTTATGAAAATCAAAACAAAAATCACATCTCTCCCCTCACTTTACACCACTACGATGTTTTACATGAATTGCCAGTGTACGACTAGATCACTAGATAAAAGGCAAATAATATACCTTATAATCGTAAAACTGAAAGTGGAGCGCCCGCTTTAAGTTTTTTCTTCAGGTTGGTTCATAATATTCAAATCAGAGACAGTGACAAAATGTACATTCTGACAGTAATTTATCTGTTCACTTTGACGGACTTTGACATAACATTGAAAGACGTCAGACGCGGATCGAGACACGCACGACGTAGATTGTCGTCTTAGACATATAGGCCTCAACCACAGTACGGGCCTAAGGCGGGCGCGGGCGCGGGCGCGGAAATTTCAAACATAAACTCCGCGCCATCGCTTAAGTCCTCTGACGAAACAGTTGAACTAATTTTATAAAATCAGTTTTGTTTATCGTTATCGTTGTAGAATGCAACAATGGCTCCACTCACGACCGGTCGTGAATGGTGACGCGGAGTCTACTAGACGCGCCTTTGTGTCCACAGTGCAGGCGGCCTAGCGCGGCGGGCTTGAGCGACTAAGCGGGCGGAGATGTCAAACGTTCATTTGTTCGCGCTAGACGTGGGTAAAAATGAATCTTTGGCGAGATTGAAACATTTGCATCTGGATGAGTCGATCAGTTGTAATTTGTAATTTTGTAATTTGGAACACTGAGTCAAAATAATGATTTAGATATAGATATATAGATATGATATAGATAGATTTACTATCTAAATTAGAGAGTAAAGTATCTCAATCACAGTTACAGTTTATTACGGCCTTCTAAAAAAATGGGGTATAATAGTAAGGTAGACGCTGATGTCAGTCTGTCTGTCTGTAGACACAACAGACAGTCTGGTGCACCAAAAGGATGCTCTCAGAAGGATGGTTCAATTTTGATACGGTTTTTTGATTTAAAATTCAGTGTCTTTGCGCTGGTTCTTAGTAATGTTTGATTAATATGTGTTTAAAATGTCCGCCTGTATAAAATAGTGGACCAAAGATCTTTTCACAACCTACTTCAATATGGATATCAAATGAAAGTTAAAGTAGTAGAATTCTATAACAAATTCTATCAAATCCACGTTATCAGGTGGAAATCTAAATATTTCATTATGTTCTTGTTATATTTTAACATTACAGTAGATACATACTATCATATTTTTCATATCCGTAGAAGTTTTATTCATTGCGTAAATCAGAACAAACGATTTAAGCAATAGATTCAAACTTCGAAAACTTGGTTCCAAAAGAATGAAAAACTTATTGGTTTTGGTTTGCAAGTTGCAACCTATTGCTCGTTCACAGTGCTTGGGCGGGGGCGGGAGCCATGCGTAGGCGAGGGCGCAGGCGCGGGCGCGGGCGCGGTCGCGGGTGCGGGCGCGGGCGCGGGCGGTGTCGGCAGTGTCCACACGTCCACAGTGAGCCGCGAGCGTTTGTTGCGGATTGACGTGTGTCAGGGCTCGTGAACAATGGACGACGATTTGATATTTTTACTAGACAGTCCAATTCTGAGATGGGAGATGTTGAACGTAAGAAATGGTATACACGACATAAATGAAAACAGAGAAAAATTTGGTGAATTTTTTAATTTATATGAAAAATTGAGAGTACACCCATCAAAATTTTTTGAGTACACTCGAATGACTGTTTCAACATTCGACTACATCCTTAGCAAAATATCAGATAAAATCACCAAAGAAGATACAAACTTTCGCAAAAGTATAAGTTCTGAGGAGAAATTGTTCATTACTCTGAGGTAAAAATAAAACAAAAGATTTTAATAAATGTAGTATTTATGTAGAAGCAAATATATATACAATTGTACCTAGTTGTTATAGCCGTGTTATTCGTTGCCAGTAGAATTTAAAGACTGACGAGAAGAAAACTGCATCATTTCCGTCTCATCTATTATGAGTTGTGTGATTTTATTCCGAATTCTTAATTTTTGTACTTCATCAAATTTTTTCATATGTGGTAGGATACTCATAAAAAAATAGAAATCGTCGCATTTCTCCGGCTGGTTATTGTTTATTTTCTGTTCTATTAGCAAAATTTTTTTTTTTTCACATTCTAAAGTCAAAGTCAAAGTCAAAGTATTTTATTGATAAATATACATTTACAAGTCAGGCATAATAAATTGTATAACAGTAATTATACGAATTAGAATAAAATTGTAAACACGGAATTAGACAAAAAATAATTAAGTAAGTAATAATACATTTTAAAAAATTAAGCATACAATGTCATAATAAATAATAATGCAATAATGTCAAATGGTATATAAAAAATATTACCAATTAAATTATCATAATAAGTAATAATACAATAATGTCAAATGGTATTTAAAAATGTTACTAATTAAATTAAATTATAATTTTACCGTCGGTTTTCAAAAAATCTTCGTAACTGTAAAACGTTTGCTCGATAAGCCAGCGTTTGAGCTTACCCTTGAAGCTGCTCAAGCTCGGTGCTGCTATCACAACATCTGGTAGTCTATTGTATACTTCAGGACCCATAACGTAAGTCAGTTTACTTGATTTGGAAAGGGAGTGGGAGACACTATCCAATTTGTCGGCATTGCGTATTTGACACGAATGCCTTTCACCACGCTTACTATAAAGGTCGAGGTTCTTCCTAACATATACTGCGACCTGGAAGATCAATATGGAAGGTAGTGTGAGGATACCGAGCTCTTTAAAATGCGGTTTCACGGAAGTGCATCGCGTCACGCCCACGATTGCACGCACTGCCCGTTTTTGCGCTCGGAACGTACGCTTCCAGTCGGCTGCGCGTGCGTACAGCTCTGCGCCGTACTGCAGCCTGGAGTGCACCGTGGCGAAATAGCAGGAGCGAGACACCTCCGGGGACACCACTCGTGATACCCGCCTGAGCGCGAAACACGCACTACTTATTCTGCCGCAGAGATTGGCAATATGTAACTCCCACGTCATACTCCGGTCGATCTCGAAACCTAAGAAGGTGGTGCTTTTCACCTGTTCTATTACAGCGCCATTCAATTTTACATTTAGCAGCCTTGTTGCGTGTCCTGATAAACAAAAGTGTATAAAGTGTGTCTTTTTTAAGCTTAAGGCCAGACCGTTGTCACCAAACCAGGTATTCAGATGAGTCACAGTACGATTCAGACCTTCCTCCAACCTGTCTATGTCTGGTGCTGTTACAATAGCTGCCACATCATCAGCATACATGAAGATTTCGGCACCATTCACAGCATCAGGTAAATCATTCAACAGGAGGGAGAACAATATGTTTGAGACCGACGATCCCTGTGCTACACCCATCGTGGCCGACAGCGGGTCTGATCTTTCACGGCCATCCCCAGCATCTACCACTTGCAAGCGGTCCCGCATCATGTTCACCAACACTGCATGAGATTTTCCGACTATGCCATAGTGTCTAAGTTTTAAAGCAAGGGTTTCGTGATCCGCTACGTCAAAAGCCTTCGATAAGTCGCAGCATAGCACAGCTACCTGCTGTCTGCGCTCACGAGCAGCCATCACGCACCGGACCACTTCCCGAGCTAGCGAGGTCGTGGACCGTCCTTCGCGGTAAGCGTACTGACGCTCTGAGAGAGCGTCTGTGTCCGCCAAGTACGTCACGATTCTCGCACTTAAACCGTTCTCAAACACTTTGGCTATAGCCGGTATGATGGATACAGGTCTGTAACCGTCAATGTCATCCCGCTTGCCTTTTCCTTTAAATATTGGCGAAACTTTAGACATTTTTAGCGATGATGGGTATGATCCCTCCCTTAGACATTTATTAAACAGCTCCGAAAGTACAGGAGCAAGAGGCACAACTGCTATTTTCAACAGCTCCATGGAAAGTCCAAAAACGTCCTTAGCCTTCTTTGGAGGTATTCGTGTAGTGACAATCCGGAATACCTCTTCAGCAGAAAAACACTGCAATCGGAGAGAACGATCAGGAAGCTGGCGCGCCGCCAGTAGTGTGACCACCGAAGAAAGATTAGATTTCGGGGCCCCACAGGCTACCGCTGCCGATAAAAATCTAGCGTTCATTGCCTGAAGGGCTACTTTTGGCGAACTAAACTTGACTCCGTTGGTATCTCTAATAATATCAGAAAACAATAGTTTGGGGACATTATTTTTTCCTCTCTCAGTGTTGACAATATTCCACATCGCCTTTGGCGGATTATTACTAGTGAAAATCACGTTTGAGTAATGGTCAGCTTTCGCTTTGCTAATCGAAGAATTGTATTTAATACTAATATCGTTCATAATTGGTTGCAATGTCAATAATTCATTTGGAAATAATTCTATCAATTTATTAATGTCAAACAGAAACAATTTCAAATTAATAACGTCAGGAGTAACCCACGACGAGTCTCGTTTTGAGTTGGCCTTACGTTTCATTGGGAAGCATACATCCCATTTACTAATTAATATATTAGTTATCGCGCTAGACAACGTTTCCGCATTTTGATTGCGGTCAATGCAATCAACCCAGTCTATACTGTCAACCGATAACACAAAGTTAGCGCGGTTGCTCTGAGAAAAATCTCTGGCGAGGCGAGTGAGAGGCGGAGGCGGCACGCAGTCAAAAGTCACCACTCCACGAACAGCGAGGTGGTCCGACAGGACCGTACGCACCGGACTAGCGATAACTGTTCCCTGTTGCAAGTTTGTCAACATAATATCTAAAGACGTCGACGATGAACCAACAACACGGGTTGGGAAATCTACCACTAAACTCGCGTTATGGGCCCTCAGTACGTCTACAAGTTTTTTATATTCTAGCGTGGTGTGATCTAAAACGTTAATGTTTAAGTCCCCAACAATCAAAAATTTCCTACCTGAGTCGCTAAGCTTATCGAGCAAACATTCAAAAGCATTTAAAAAACCGTTAACTGGCGCCAAGCCCGTACGATAAATACACACAACAGTGAGGTCAAAATCTAAAACATCAATCGCAGATATTTCACAAAAACGTTCGACAGATAATTGCGTAAAGTCGATGTTTTCAACACAGTTTAATTTATCGCTTACGTAAATACATGAGCCACCGTGCAATGTTCTCGACCTACAAAAACTAGATCCAAGTTTAAAATTTTTCAAATGGATAGCCATCAAATTAGTGGATGTTGCCCAATGCTCAGTAATCGCCAAAACATCGCATTTTAATTCAGTTTCCAACAATACTTCTAACCGTTGCGTTTTTTCATTTAGCGAGCAAATGTTTTGTTGACAAACTATCAGCTGGCTCGGACGTAAACAGTCATTAGCAGAATTTGTATTATGCAGCTGGATCTGTGCGGGAGGGGGCCGCGGGGGTGAGACCGGGGCGGCGGGGGCGGGGGCGCGCGGCAGGCGCTGCGCTTGCGGCTGCACCGGCGGGCGCTCCGCCAGTCGCAATGTCAGTGTTGGCGGGGTCGGTGGACGGGCGCTCCGCCCGCCCGCCGCCCCGACGAAACCAAGGACTCACCTCCACACGCTGCGGCCAATTTTCTGCGCTCATAAAATAATCAAATTTGCCGTCGGGGACTGTCACCGCAAATGATGCATAGTAACGATGTTTTAACGTTAGCTTTTCAACATAATAATCCGTCGATGGATTTTTTTTGGTCATGTATTTTTTCAATTCATCGGGGGTAGTGTCCGGCTTAAGGAAGCAAATGTGCAACTTTTTTGTCCGTTCTACTGCGACCAGCTCGGTGTTAGTGATGTCGTTACCGTGAACAACCTTCCTGATGTTGTATCGACGAGCGTTACGTTTTTTGACCAGCTGCCATGAAGAGCTATGTTGCGACGCCGACGGGTCAACATTGAGCAGTGTTCTATCACTAGTAGATGCGATGTGTGATGTTGTGAGTGGCTCCTGTGTGTTCCGCGAGATTGTAGTGGAATCATCGCTGGTGTGGCTCGGAACCTCACGTATCTGTCTAGCGGCAGCACGTTGAGCACGCATAGATTTCGTAGGTACGGCCGGTGACAGTAACGGTTCTGTTGTATGAGGTGCGGCTGCTATAGAATGTCCACTTATTACACTAGATTGTGCTGCCGACGACACTTTTCGCTGTCCCGACGATCCCAACGATGATCCTGATCGCGGGTGAACAGCCGATTTACTGGGATCACGAGCAGTTTGACCGTTAGCACTATCAATTTTACGCTCCAACCTTTCAATTACTGCGGTCATCTCAGATAATTTCTTCTCCATAGGAGCAAGAAGCTTGGTTAACATCTTCTCAAGACAATCCATGGTACAATTCGTCATTTTAATATTTAAAAACACAATAAATTTATAGAACGTAAACACACGGCGCGGCAGTGTTGCCACAGGTTTTTATGGTTATTCTATTCTATTAGCTCATCTCTGTAATCAGATGCCCTTTTGTTGCGTTTTTTCGTGTTTGTGTGACTGCTGTTGCTAGATGTGCTTGGAGGTTCTGAACTTATCACATTAGCAATGTGGGATTGCTCGTCAGTATGAGATGAGTCGTTGAGAGATTCTGTATCACTATCATGCAGATTCCCTGTCATGACTGCAGGTGTTATGTCATCGTTTATGAATTTCATTAGTTGAAAGTAAGGCCAAGTGCTCTCTATATTGTCACCACCAGAGTCACCAGAGCGCGGCGTAGGGAATTTCTTTTTTTCCTTTCGATAATGATCGCGAAGGTTCTTCCACTTTTTACGCAGTTGTTTTTCTGTAATAAGTAATGTTTAATGTAATGCAATTTATGAATCCTTTATTACAGGTTTTTGTCAACGGGAATTGGATTTAGAGCGCTGGCTTACAGTTTTCGTATGGGGAAAAGTACCATTGCGTCTATAATTCACGAAACATGCCGTGTTTTATGGATTGAATTAGTTCCCATTCACATGCCAACGCCAACTGAACAAACCCTAAAAACGATTGCAAAAGACTTTGAAACTATCTGGAATTTCCCCCACTGCATCGGAGCAATAGATGGAAAACATTGCGAAATAAAAAAACCACCTAAATCGGGTTCCGCACATTGGAACTATAAAAAAAGAAATAGCATTGTCATGCAAGCTGTAGCTGACGCAAATAGAAGATTTGTAGCAGTTGAAGTAGGCGGTCGAGGCAAGCAAAGTGATGGTGGTACTTTTATTTCGTCATCCCTATATAGGCTTATAGAAAAAAAAAAATACAAAATTCCTATGCCAGAAAGACTCGCAAATTCTGACATCATTGCACCCTACGTTCTAGTGGGTGATGAAGCATATCCATTAAAACATTATTTAATGCGTCCTTATCCCGAGCGAGTCCTTAATCATGAAAGAAAATGTTTTAACATCAGGTTGTCTACCGCTAGGCAAACAATCGAATGCGCATTTGGAATTTTAACGAGTAAATGGAGAGTGCTATTAAAACCTATAGAAACAAATAGGAAAAATGCGTTGTCCGTTATAAAAGCTGCTTGTATACTGCACAATGTCGTAATGGATTTAAACGGTGATCTCGATGTGGATATCCAACATGTTATATCTAATCCGCCATTATTTAACGAAAATCAGGATCGTCACATAAATCTCGGGATAAATAATAATAATTCATTACGAAGAGCAAAAAATGTGCGTGTAAAGTTTACAAACTATTTCTGGGAACAGTACCTTAGAATGTAGAAATATACTCAGGTAAATAAAAAAATATGATGTTATATTAAACTAACCATCGCTTCCTGGAAATTGTTCAATTATTTCTCTCCATAGTTTCCTTGTAATTGTGCGATTACTGTGGTGTGGATGTTCACTTTTCCAAATAGGTGGTTTGGATTGAATCGCACATAAAAATAATTCAGTATTTACCGCCATTTTCGTTTTTTATTTTTATTTGTTCATGAACAACATACCATCAGGGTTGCCAACTCGATTCCGCGGGGCGGTGCTAAATGACTTTAAAAAAAGTTCCAGATTGCTGTTGATTTGTAAAAATTTATTGAATTTCATCTCTTTGTACTATCGCCGTTGAAGAGGATGGATTTTTCACGTGAAATTTAATTCTATAGTATATTAATAATATAATAATAGTTTTTGAAGTAATAACTTCTTCTGAAGTGAATATATATATATTTAGATGTTATCGCTTCAGAAGAAGTTACTACTTCAAAAACTGAATTAAATTTCATGTGAAAAATCATCCTCTTCAACGGCGATAATATACAAGGTGTTGCAAAAAGGTGCAACAATATTTATGGTAGTTCATCTACATTAAGTTTTGAATCATGTATGTGAAAATTAGGCATGAAAGCTCAAAAAAATTATCCAAAAAAAAAAATTATTTTTTTGGTTGTTATTTCATTTGACATACCCCTAATGGCCAGATCTCCGCACGGATTTTTGTACGACGTCGCGACGTCGGTGGCAAGGTCGTTTGTCTGCTGCACAAGCTTTAGGGTTGAAGCTGGTGATTTGGTGGGAATTTTACGTCAAACTTTGACTCGAATTATCTCGTGATCTACCGTGCTGAGGGGAAAGAGACCTTGGGTGATGAAGTATACATCAGTGTTAGAATGGACTGTTAAAATATTGTTGGGGGTAAATCCACCACGTTGTATATAAATGAATTGCTGTTCGTGGGTCCGCTAAAACTCAACAACGGCTGGGCCGATTTGGCTGATTTTGGTTTTGAAATCTTTGTGAAGGTTTAAACGGTGAGAAAATATTACAAAGTCACGAAAAAGAAAGCAAAAAACAACAATTTTATTTTCTCAAATAAACTGTTCTACATAATTTCTACATTTGACATTACCGATCAAACATTTGACGTTGCCGATCAATTTTTTTTTTTCGAGAGTTTTAATCAAAGAGTTTCATAGGTATATAGTTTTAATCAAAGAGTATATACGCTTTTGAAGTGAAAACTTCTTTTGGCGCGCCTAGACAGATTTTTGTAGGCTGCGAATTGAATTCTAGCGTCACGCTCAGGTATGATAAGAAATTTTCGGGTGAACTCGACATGCTAGAGCGAGAACGATAATACCTATAAATGCGCCAGAGCGAGAAAGATAATATAGTCAACTGCTCTTCGCTGCTGTGTCCCTGTGCTGTGTATATTTAATATTTATTTTTTATCGCGACATTAACTTCTAGGTATTTACCACATTAATTGAACCTGTCACGAAATATTAAATTTGCTTTTATGGATATTAAATCATTCTCCCGCATGTTACTCTTGATTAAACATTTTTTTTCGAGAGTTTTAATTATCTTTGATTTAAACTCTAGAACTGTACGGGGGCCAAATAGGGGATGTACGTAGGCGAACTTATGTTCGCCATTGTTGAAAATAAAACCATGAAATTTTGAAACTAGACACTTGATGTCCATTATACTATAAATTGATTCTATAAATGTGAAAGTAACTTTGTAACGCTTTAAAACCTGAATCAATAAACTGATTTACTCTTCAAGAAAAGACATGAGCTACTTTTTATCTCAGAAAAAGTGGTAAATGAGAAAAAATGTTGAAATGTTATATGGGAATTAGTCATTTTTGAAGGTTAAACCAGGTATCAAAATAGTTGATAGGAATGTAATGGGTGTATGTTCTGGAACTATTAGTATTATTCTGGAACTATTATTAACTTAGTATTGTACCCCTCCAAAAGTTCTACAAAAAAGTCTTCAATAGTAAATGTCTTTCTCTTAGGAATAACCCACAATTACCATTTTTACATTAATAACCCGTGAGAAGCCGGGGCGGGTCGCTAGTCTTAGATAAAGATGTAACCTCTTTGTATAACATCTTTTGGCGCACCACACACATTTTTCACAGGTTGTAAATTGAACTCAAGCTTCATGTTTGTAAATGAAAGAATTATTCGGGTGAACTCGGGACCACGGCCAGCTAGAACTGCGTTAGCACTTCTAGATAGCCATGGCGTGTTACCATGGTTACCATTACACATTTAAAAATCTAACCATGGCCATCTAGTTTACGTTTAGTTCTTCTTTAGTTCTCGTTTAGTTCTAGTTCTTTTAATAAACTTTTTTTCACAAATCGACATGTGATAACATTCGTTAGACAAACTCACGGGTAGTGAAATGCTTATTTTACAAAAAAATATATAACAAATTGGTTACCTATATCTAAAAAAAATGTTTTGACAAACATTCATTCTAAAACGTATTATTTGACAAATGATTCTTTTAATATTTTTGTTCACTACCAAATGCTTAAAAACGAAACGGACGCTTGACAATTTTTTATTTTATAATGTGGCAAGCAAACCAATTAACAAAACAAACATTTACTAAATTACGTAAAAACTTTATTGTAAGTTTTAGTTACCACATCGGAGCGATTAGGTTACTTAGGACCCAAATCCGATTCGGAGCACTCCGACTCCACCTAGTGTTGTCGTTACTACCCCTAGAGTGTATATAAAAAATGCAGGAGCCAGAAACTCAAAGAGTGAGTGAAGCAGCGAGCAACACGGAAGGGAGTAGCCTTAGCTAAAAAGTATTGTTCAAATCTTTCTGTCATTTCTTGCGGGAGGGGAAGTTGCACACTAGCGCAAAGCCGCACTATTACATACAAAACATACCTGTACCGATCCATTGCCGATCATACTCACACAACCAAATCACTAACACATAAAAAATAAAGCATCATTCACAAATCTAGCCCCGCCCTCACGCCACAGTATATTATCAAACTCCATGGTCCACGCGGACTTGTACTTGGACGCGGACAGAGGGGAAACGCTGTGTATGCCTACTCCCTTCCGTGTTGCTCGCTGGACTGTAGTGACACTCAGGGCTGACCGCAGAGCTTCTGGCGGGAGTCTACCCGGAGTCAAATCTCAGTGATAGACCCTAATCGAAGCGGTGGTCAAATGTAAATGACAGAACCAAATCACAATTGTTAGTTGACATAGACAATTTATCGGGTACTTTTAAAATATTTGTTGTAAATTCTATTTTGGTAAATGATACATTTGTAAAAAGAATAATTTATGAAATAAAAATGTATAAAAAAACAAAATGTCATTCGATATATTGTCTAAGTGAAACGTTTGCCGTGTAATTGGTTTTAAATGATGATTTTTAAAATAAAACATTTGTTGATGCAAGATATTTTTGAAATAAATATCATGCGAAACGTTGGTTACAAAATGAAACATTTTTATATTGTAAAGTTTTTGCAATGATATTTTAATATAAATATTATATGATAAGTTGGTTTTAAAGTGATGTTTTGTCAAAAAATGTTTGTGAAACATTAGTGAACCATCAAATGTGCAGCATGATTCCTATTTAGGTGCTGGGTGCTGTATGTAAGATATCAATGCTTAACTTATGAAAATAGTGCCATATCTAGCACTGAAAGTGCTAAGTTTGCAACGCTGCATACAACCAACCACACACACGCCAAGCAACAATACTGAACTGGTTTGACATCCCTGCCACCCGCGCACTAGGTCGCTCGCAAACTAGGCTCGTAGTGAGGACATAACGCGCGGACAGGAACGTTGTTTGATAACTCCGCGCGCTTAGTCGCTCAAGCCCGCCGCGCTAAGCCCGTTGCACTGTGGACGCAAAGGCGCGTTTCGTATGTTTGAAATTTCCACGCCCGCCACCGCATCCGCCCTAGGCCCGGGGGTCTATTTCATTTCATTGCCGTCTCTTTCATTTCAAGCGATAAGAAAAGAGACAGCAACGTCAAAGCGTTTTTCGTTAGGCGGTAGAGGCCCCGTACTGTGGTTGAGGCCTATACGCACGACGTTAATTCCGTTTTGTTTCTTACTCTTATTATTATGCAACGCAGTTTTTATTTCTTCAATCATACAATTCATTCTCATACAGTGAATACTACTAACTCGTGATTGAGAACTCATTTCGTTCCAAATTAATATCACTTTTACCATCCAACTGTTCCCAATCATTTGGATCACAGTGATGTTTCAGTAAATGAGCTACTTAAACACGTCTAGTTCAATTGTTTCGTCCTCACATCTAGTTGGCGAGCGACCTAATGCGCATGTCGCGGGGGTATCAAACCTTTTCAGTCTTGTCGCTTGGCGACAAGATTGACGTTTACGCGGCTGGATATATTTTTTGGTACAATTATGATAAATACTGAATTGAACTGTTTAAAATCTGTTTAATTTTTCCGCAAATTTATAAATAATTCCTTCTTAGAACTAAAACTATACAAAAGTTTGCATTTTCTTTGATGATTTAAGCTATATTTTTTTCCAAGGATCTATTAAAATGTTGTAATGGACATTCGAGCGTACTAAAAAAGCTTTTTGGGTGTTTTGCTGCAATAATGAAACAATTTACCACATTTTTCCCTGTTATAAATTATTTCATGTACGTCATGCAAATCGTCGCCTATAGTTTGCGACCCCTGACGTAGGTCGCTCGCCCGCTGCTCACTGTGGCCACCCACCCGCACCCGCGCCCGCGCCCGCGCCCGCACCCGCGCCCGCGCCCGCCTTAGGCCCGTACTGTGGTTGAGGCCATGTCGCACGAATCGCACTTCTAAACGTCACTTCAAACTTAAAACTTCATAGAGTGTTTGTTTTGTTTACGAGTAAGTAAACAACATATCTGATATACCCATCTACTACAATAATTTATAAAAATATATATGTACAACGTCATTTTTTGTTTGTATTTTCACTATAAATTAATGTCATTTGCTTGGTGATTATCCATTAATACATGCTGACTATAATAATGTGGTGATATCATTTTTCGGACTAATTAGCCGGTTTTTATCAAAATAAGAATACGTGATTGATAATTGTTTGATTAGATAAGTCGTTACGCCCGTGAATACAGTTTCAGCTGCCTGGTCTTTTCGTGTCGGTCAGTCAATAGCGGAGCCGCGATACCACAACAAGAAAATGCCTTCCATTGTGGGAAAGTATCAGCATTACAAAAATGAGAATGTTGAAGAATATTTCACTGCTGTGGGTAAGTAGACTTAAGGTATTATATTAACTACAAAAAAACTAATTACACTCTGCTTAGCTCTTTATTACAAATTAAATATTTCAAATATTGTTTTACTGATGGATTTTAACTATAATCTTGGAATGTACAATCCGGCTGCGACACATGCATAGTATGATAGATGTATTAGGAAGACGAGTTGGAAGAAATGTGACAGAAGATTCGTTATTCGTTAACTAAGATAATTGTTTAATTTAGCTGTCAATGTACAATATTAAACTATATATTAACCGTATCAAAATCGTGCTAACTATAAAAAACGTTTTCGGCGTGTGTTTTATAAATAATATGAATGTACCTATTTAAAAATATATAAGTATTATATCAGTTATCTGGCTCCCATAGTACAAGCTTTGCTTAGTTTGGGGCTAGAAGCAAGATAGTGTTGTGTGTGAAATGTCAACCTATTATAATATTTATTGATTATTTGAAGTCAGAAAAACTACACTCCATGTCAGTTAATCTGAATATGCCTTTATTAGTACATATTTTCCAGGCGTACCATTCATGGGTCGCAAGATGATGTCCATGTCATCTCCTTTAATGGAAATCACCATGGAAGATGATGTCATGACCATCAAGAATGTGTCCTTGCTAAGAACTGTGGAATACAAATTCAAACTCGGCGAGGAATATGAGGAAAAAATGCCTAACACTACCATCAAAGTAAGTTGAATCGTATAGTTGTTAATGTGTAATATTATGGAGTTCTAAGATAACATCTAGCAAAATTTTAGCCCTCTTCATCTAATTTTTTTTCGTATCTTATTTCATGTGACCAATGATGGTGACCTCAAGTGGCCTTTACTGCCTACGAAACTTTGTATTGCCTACAGTGCTATACCTTATACCCTTTGATTTGCTTATATTACTGAAATGTAATGCAGATCTGTTCAAATACAAGATTAATAGAACTATGCCAAATCAACTTGATAGGCATAAACTGAAGATTTTCCCAAAATGAAAGTATTGATTGTAATGGAACCGTTTATTCTTTTAAATAAACCAAACCTAGAATTTTATCCAGTTGTACAGTAGAATAATGATCAATCAAATAGTACAACATATTTCCAATACGTACAACCAAAATGCTTGTCATGATGACAATAAGTAAGCAATGCAAAATAAGATGACAATTAATAATCCTATAAACAGGGTATTACTTACATTGTTTCATATCATAAAGATAAAATAAATAATTTTGCGTTGTTATGCAATATTTTCAGAGTGTTACAACAAAGGTAAATGACAATGAACTGGAAACCAAGTCGATAATTCCCGAAACTAATGCCAAATGTGGCAGGCATTACTTGTTTACTGAAGAAGAATGTATTATTGTAAGTACATACATATTTAAAACACCAATTACCTATATCTTTTATTAAACTTCAAAGAAATTTCAAATAATGTATAAAATTCGTTTTGACTAACAATACTTGAAAAGCAGATGTCTTTTTTAGCTTTGTACAATACTAGCAGCGCCCCGCGGTGTTACCCGCGAAGTTCCCGTTCCCGTTGTTCCCATTGTTTTTTCGGGATAAAAAGTATCCTATGTGTTCTTCCAAACTATAATCTATCTGTGTTCCAAATTTCAGCCCGATCCGTTCATACGTTAGAACGTGATTGAGCAACAAACATCCCAACATCCATACATTGACATTTATAATATTAGTAGGATTAGTATTATATTGTTTGTAACCCTAGATCATACACATTGTTATTATCCAAAAATAATGGCTCTGAGTATTGTATTATCTAGAATTTCGGCAGGTAGTCCCTTGTAAAAATCTCTAATTACATATTACATAACCATTACGAAATATTAGAATTTAACTCGAAATAGCGTGAAATTGAGACCAGTAAGATAAACAGTTATGATGGATTCACACAACTTTCATTTTGTATTTCACAAATTAGTAAAAGGTTAAATTAGGTACATTAAGACATTATTTTCAAAATCTAGGTCAAAAATATATCATTCTAGATATAGTTTGTGTACATTTTGTAAATAAATATATATGTATATTATATAATTGATACTTTTTAATTTTATGTTATTTTTAATATTATTTTGGGAATAAAATTCTTTGTGTTTAGGAAAAAAAACCTAGGTTAAGTCATTAAAACTAAATTTAATTGTTATCATAGAATAATTGTCATACAACTAGCTGGTTTTGCAATTTCCTTGTTAGAATCAAAATAAGAATTATCTTTTTCAGACCCTGACCCATGACAAAGCATCGCCTGGAAAACGCTACTTCAAGAGAGTTTGATTAAATTTTTGGACCTAAAACACAGTGACCAAGTCTACAGTGTTTAAACACATTCCAGATAACTAAAACTTGTCAACACTTGATGAACATCAAATTATATAATTTGAAAGAAAATATCTGCCACATGATTTGCAATGGCACTCTAATATTTTATTCCATTAGTGGTAATACGAGTATATGGTGTATGGTGTATAAACTAGTTATTGTGAAGTGTTGTACAATCCTATTGTTGTACTTATTTGTTGTAATTTAACCATTTGGATGTCAATATGATTGACATTTAATTTATCTTGGTCTGATTTTGGAATACTTTATTTTTTATGCGTTTTAAATTACTATGTATAAAATGAACAAATAAAATTGTCTACAATAAAAAATGTATTTCTTAATATTTTTCTGATTTTTTAAAAAGTTTTTACATATTTATCAGTACCGAATAATAACATTGAAGGGTCGTATCCAAAACCCAAAAGTGATTCATCAGAGACCCAACCTCGAGTAACCTTAATAATGCATTAGTAAACTGAAATTACAATGAGCTGGTAATATCTATCTTTGAACTGATTAGTGTTCCTGAGTGGAGATCGCGAGTTGGAAAAAGTAATTTGGAACACCCTGAAACTAGATGATGTAGTGTTAGACGTAAGACAGCAGACAACGGATGTAAATGTATATTGAGCTGAGTGGTTAGGGGGCGTCCATAAATTACGTGAGGTGTTTAAGGGGGGGAGGGGTCGAGTCAAATCTCATCTAATCTTGCGTTGGAGAGAGGGGGGGTCTCGGCAAATATCACGCAATTTATTTTCTTTGAAACAAAAAATAACTATTTTGCTCCATTTAATCCAGATTGTACATGCTTAGGTAAACGTAATCGTAATACGAACGCCCCTCGCGCTGAATCGACGCCGTCAGCGTCGACGTCACACAAAAAAAATCATTACCTACTCAACAACGAAACCATATTTTATGTGTCTGTAGATGACAATGTACTAATTGATATATCTCCTATATCTCAGGCATCAAAATAAACTAATTATTGAGTATTTTTATTTGTTTCATATGTTCAGACTTTGAAACCCATTTTGTGGGTTGAGAAACAAAAAAATAAATGAATATTCAAATAAAACACAAAGAATAAAACAATCTAACGTGTTTACGTAAGAAACCCACAATCTTGAAAAATCTCACGTGAGATTGGGGGATGGGGAAGGGGGTTGAATAAAATCTCACGATATCTCACCAGAGGGGGAGGGAGGGACAGAAAATTTAAAAAAAGACCTCACATAATTTATGGACGCCCCCTTAGCCATATGAGAGGCAGGCCAGCAGTGGCAGTGATAAAAACAAGCTGAGGATGACGATATAAGTATGAGTTACTAAATGATAGATAACAAGTCAAAAAAATACTAACCCGATACAAATTATAACTATCTCAATTAGGTGAGTTATGAAATAATATAACTGCATCAAAACCAATACAATCGTGTAACGACTGTGTATCACGTAGATACGCCGAAATGTACATACCTAAAACTTGTAACACCCTTCTTTTACTATAGAGGTTAACATCAGTATATACAAATAAATACATTTTGTTGCTAGTTTCAATGTTGAGAGACGTATAGGTTCTTCAAAGTAGTACAATCTTATCTACAAGGTCAATATACTCGCGTTTAGTCAAAAATAGTTGCTTTGAAGACATAGTTTTGAGTAACAAAGCGAAAAGATCTGCCAATTTTCTTTTGTGTTTCATTTCATGGATGTGTTATATTGGCTAATAAAATACTTGTGTTTACAGTCGGATTCAAACTGTGGACTGTGCAGTGTTATTAAAGGTTAAAATTATAACCTTGAACCGTGTTTGGTTACTAAATTAGTATACAAAAAAACCTTTAACAGATAATTGTGCGTATGTGACTTGAACATAACATTGTAGTAGTATTGTGTAGTGATTATAGTAGATTGTGTAGTGTGTGCCGCGTATTTGTTCCAGAAATTGGCGATTCATATAATTTTTGTTCACTAGGTAAATGTGTTTTATTGCACAACCATATTTTAATTCATGATTGTTGCCTATCGTTTTCGGTTTTAGGGTTTTCGTGCCTGTCCAGTGAATCTCATTATTTGAACAATATGGTATCTAACAATACGGTATTTGACTAAATTTGTAAAACCGTTTAAATGATTTTTGATTACACAATATACCATACTACATGAATATTTCCGCAAGATTCACTGTTTTACCATTAAAAATAAATGTTTAAAGTAAAAAGTTCAAAAACCCCGCCAATAACGCTGTTTCTGGTCACGTGACCCGCGTGACGTCACCTGCCAGTAAACAAAGCAGTGTTCTCAAAGAAACCGTTTGCTGTAGATTGAATATTTACGGGCAGGTGACGTCACGCGCGTCACGTGACTAGAAACAGCGTTTACGTCGCAGATTATAATTCAGTATTTGTACAATTTTCATTGGCGTATTATACAAAAGATACACACTATATATTCCAAAATAGAGTGAAATATGTTTATTTAATGTGTTATCTGATAGGATGATCATAAATTATGCTATATTTTAAACATTGTCAAACACCGTATTGGTCCAGTTTTTAACTTTGTGTTGCCATCACTTTACTATCCTAGGTAATATTTATATTTCTTTGATATACAAAAATACTTTGTTAGTAATTAGGAAATCGCTGATTGATGTTTATATATAGACAAATTAAAACATTGAAATAATAACTTAATACGTTAGCGTGATTGCATCACTTTGAGATAGGAGAGAACAACTATACTATATATACTTTGTTAATCCTTTAATTTACATTATTTGCAGTTAACCACCAGCTACCTCACGTAAATATTATTACGATACAATAATAATTGTATTATGTCTCTAATTCCCGGAAAATACCAACATTACAAAAATGAAAACATAGATGATTACTTAACAGCTGTGGGTGAGTGGACTACCGTTAATAAATTTTTGCAGTGGTGTCATGTGGTGTCAGACGCTGATTCGGGGGGTTATGGGGGTAATAACCTTGAATGGGTTAAGTACCTAGGTGAGCCACTCAATAAAAAGCATGCATGTACTTATCGCACAGTTTTATGACATGGCCACGACTATATGTTCCCCATGACCCCCCTCCCCTGGAGGCATGTGAATCCCCCCCCCCCCCTCCATGGAGCCAGAGCTGGATCAGCTCTTGAGTGTTGTAACTAAGTACAAAGGAAACATTTTTGACAAGGGCGTGTAGTTTAAAACGCGTTACTTAAGATTGTAAAATTGCAATTTCAGGAGTTCCATATATAGGTCGAAAAATGATATCCATGTCATCGCCGTTATTGGAGATAATTATCAGTGGTGAAATGATGTCTGTCAAAAATTACAATTTATTATTCAATTTGGAAAGTAACTTTAAAATTGGCGAGGAATATGATGAAAAAATGCCAAGACAAACTCTAAAGGTAATAAAATAACCCTGTTTTCGAGTGTTTCGACCTCCAGGCTAAAAAAATTACCCCCATTTTTCACTTCTTCATTTGACAGAACAGTCCGAAAATATTAAAGATGAGAACAGATCATTTTAAATTTATTTGACTACATAAAAGCTTTATTTTACTGGCCGACGTATGAGTGGCCAAATAGAACGCATAAAATATTAAAAATAAAGTAAACTGCAAATCTTCTAAAATAAAATGTATTCATTGTTTCTCTGTTATATTAAATTTTCTAAATCTACTTACTCTAGTCTTTCATATGATTTTAAGTAATTGAATACATAGAGTAGTCGGTCAACCGAATGGAGAAGTCTATCTATCTATCTATCTACGTCCACTAGGAACTCGATTCAGGCTAATGCCAATGACAATAAGGAGCAACGAAGACATTCATTTAATGTTATGTGACCAGAATTCTAATAGTTTATTATTGATTTTTCAGAGTAAAACTAATGTTATAAACGATCACGAAATGGAAACAGTATCCATTACACCAAATGATGGATTGAAAAATACTCGAAGATATTTCTTCACAGAAGACGAGGTTGTCATAGTAAGTACCAAGCTTAATATTTTCCTGTTTCATTTCTGTTTTCCTAGTGTACAAATATACTCAAAAACAGCGCACTCAATGTCCCCACTGCTGGGGCTCCAAGTCTTCTCTGACAAGAAATATTTTCAAGGTCGTAGTATATCACGTTCATCACGCGTGTGTTGATGCCAGATTTAATTAATTTACAGTGAGGCAAAAATGTTTCCTCTTTTAAAGCTTTTGTTTTTGTAGATGATAATTTTGCACTAAGAAAACTTAGAGGAGCAGTCGGGATTCGAACCTAAGACCTTGTTATGGTTTACTGGTACAACCCAATTTGAAAAGAAGCGCAAAAATATATTATTCATGTTTGCTGTAGTTGAATTCTAAACTATCTGAAAGTTTACTGTTTTATTTAATATTTTTATTTCAAAATTGTTTCTTTACAGACAATGAGCCACGAGAAAGCTGCTACGCCGGCAAAGCGGTACTTTCGTAGGGTTAAATAAAACATCAAATAGTATTGCCCAATTCAAATGATTTGGATATAGTAATCGCAATATTATATTTTCAATGTCAAGAATATTATATAACTATGCAATATAACACAGTCACTAGATACAAGTTAAACTGCTATAAATATACCATACGAAAGTAAAATCAAGTAGTATAAAATATATAGATTACGTGGTTACGTATGAGCATGGTACATGATGTAAGAATATTCCTAAAAAGTTTTAGTGGTGATTTAGTAACTCAGGTTAAAGCTCGTGAGAAATTTGTAGGTAATTAGTCAAGATTTAAATAAGAACGTAGCATCAACGTTATTTTTGCCAAAAATAAATTCTAATTCCTTTCATCTATTGGAAGTGGCGTTTTGGTACCCCACACAATTGCTAGTATTACGTGAAGACGAGGTTGACGCTATTTATTCGAGTTTGGATTATTGTAGTGATATAGGTATGGCCTACACGAGCAATTGTAGTCACATTAACCGCATGATGGTTATAAATTATCAAACTGAGTATACCTACCTTTATAATTACTAATAGATTAACTTCAGCGAATTTTATATTATTAATACTCATATTGTAAATTACATTTTAGTTATATTAAAATAAAATTAACAAATGTAATGTATAATTAAACGTAGAAAATAAGTTTTATTTTTATTTTTAAGCTTTCATTGGCAAGTTAATTTATAAATATGCACATTTTAAAAATATTCAAGAATATTTCAAAGTGTCAATTTTGTACTATACAATCAATACAAATAGTTATAGTGAATCCAACCATTTATTATCTTTTTGGCAGATCTAATTTGTCAGTTATAGTGTTGTGACCAAGTATAAACAGGTACATCGATACTAGCATTTTGCAACAGTCTGGTTATTAAATTGAAATTAAATAAAATTAAAGTTTATTTTGGCAAATAAGAACATGACATTTTGTCGGGTTGCCTGCGAAAAATCAGTCCCAAAGTCCGGTTGCCGAATTTTTAAAAGTAAAACATTGCTGCGAGCTTGGCTAATTTCTCGGAAACTATAAACTTTAGGGCAAAAATTGTTGAGGTCGTTATTGTAGAAAATAATATTTTGCATCTTTTGTGGCCGGAAAACTTTTCTGTGACATGTAGCGTTTACGATTTATGGCTCATTTAATTAACCAGTTTTTCTTTTGCAGCCGATAACTCTTGAAATATTAGATTAATCAATAAAACGCATCAGACCTTTTTTAAAGACTAGTTTATTTCCTACAACTTTCGTTTAATTTTTTTTTCTTATGTTCATACGTTTTGAGTTAGAAGAAGCTTAAATTCAGTTATTCTGCCAAAAACATTATAAATTAATGAATTGTATTAAAATGAACAATTGTTTTATTTGTGGTTCTGTTAGACGACAAAAACTCTGTACTTGTAAGAAAAAACAGATACTGAGTCTAATGAAAGCCAGCATTAGACGAAGCGAGAGAGAATAGAAAGCAAACTAGAAGATCAATAATTAACGGATTCAAAATATCCATTTCAAACTATACAAATACATACTATACATTTGAACTATACAACAATGACGTTTAAAGTGGTGGCTCTCTACTAGCCAACTAATATTATAAAAGACTATAAAAAGATAGAAACTCTTTATTATCCACAATATAATACTTAAACAACAGGGACTTATCCTAGAACTAGTGAACCAAGTGGCGACATTATCGCTAATAGCGATCTCTTCCAGGCAACCGAAATACCATGAGTAAATACTATGTTATGTCTAGCACAAACCCCAGGATATGCCATAAATGGCGAAAAATGCCCATACCCAGCCTTCTGGCTCGTTCCCACCACAAGAACTCGGGGAAAGGCCGTGGCCCGCCGTGCTGGTCCGCTGTACATGTCGCTGAAAGATGTCATCACATTAACATCTTCACGAGTATTGATAATACCCTATACATTTCCGAGAATAAGGGTAGATTTGTTACCTTTTTTAAATGTTACAGACCGAATACACATAAGTATTGTTGCGGTGGTAGTATAATCATAGAAAACGAAGATAATTTGTGTGCTATCACATATTACTAGTCCCTATCTAAGAAAACCCGAATAAATTTCGAGTCATTTTAAATAAATTTTACTTATAGCAGTTGCTTAACATCCTGTTATTGAAAAATTAGATTTGTCCAGTCTATTGAAACAGTGCTATAGACGCACAACTAGTAGACGTAGATCAGGTACAGCAGTAACCTTTGGGTGACCGACTGATGAGACATTATTAAGCCAAATATGGAAATATTTTAACACATTAAGCATATCAGGTTAATTTATTTAGAAATTAACGAAAATGGTACATCATGTTCTTCAAAGTTTACATCAGACATAAATAAACTTTGTTAATTTACCTAACTACAAAATGTTATTTAACACTTTATTTTAATAAATATTCAAATGTTTTTTTTTTTTTTTTTTTAACATTTATAGGTTTACACTTGACCACCATCTCGCCTGATGTTAAGCGACGATGCGGTCTAAGATGGAGCGTGCTTACCTAGAAGAAACCGATTCACTCTCGATTATATATCGATATGTTTCAGTCATCATAACCTTGTTCTTTTTTGGATATACATCAGGAGATAAACACGTCTTCAAATAATGCTGTATGTTTTCCTGAGGCGCATCAATATAACGGTTTTACATGAGTAAATAAATTGATACAACAAAATGAGGCGTTTTCCAGATGCAAATTGACTTGTCAAAAACAGTCCGAAATTCCGCCAAGTGTGGCACCACAGTTTGTTTTTGTGAAATTTCTCAAATTGTGTAAATAAAACATTGGTGCCACCTATGGCGAAATTGGGAACTGTCTTTGACAGCTCTTTTTGCATCTTCAAAACGCCCCATTACGAAAAGTGGCACTTATCTTATTCTTTACACTTGGGCCACATACTGGGTCTCAGAAGAAGGGGACTGGGTAGTGATTCTAAATACAATCAAATTCGGAATGACAATCCTTGTCTCGCTTATTCTAAACGTATAGCGCAACGTAGAATATTTTGAGTACCGCATGGGAAATATTCTAAGTCTCTTGAAAGTTGGACTGGGATTTATTCTGCGATATGCGCTAATGTTATGCTTTCGTCGAGATACGCATTAGAGTAAAACAAATCCAAAACATGGAAAATTATTTTGATAAGTGAATTCAAGAATTTAATGTTAGTCTCGGGAGCATTGAACGTCCTGAATTTTATATATGGCAACATTCTTGAAATCACTTTTTGGCTGCACTGTGTATTCCGTAATGCACAATGAATATTTTATGTAAAATATTCATTGTGCTCAGTAAGGTACTCAAGTAAGGTACTCAAACACTTATTATACTTACGGTTTGCGGAATGGCCTGCATTTATTTCATGATTTATTGGCCATGAAGGCCTCGAAAGAATTGAAAACACAGGGGTCAACATAGTCGTAGTCATGTTACAAAACTCTGCGATAAGTACATGCATGCTCCCTAGGTACTGGATCCGCGCTTGCCATCAACACGTTTTACTAGGCATTTTCAAGCAAGAAGAACAAAATAGTTAAAAACTACATGAAAGTGATGTTGGGCTATTTTAGTCCTAAATTATAGTTATTTGCGTGTTTAATTTTGTGTAATTATACACAAATTCTCATAGGGTACAATAGATTGTTCCTTAGCATAACTAGGACATGATGATGATGTTGAAGAACGAGAGAGACAGAGAAAGACTAGCCTCAGATGCCTCAGACACACAGACTAAGTAGAGATATCTCAGGAAGCTTGGATTTGGTCAATAGTGTGTCAGGTAGGTGCCAATGAGTAAAATGTTATATTTTAGAAAAAAAAATACCCCGGTTGTAAACGAGTATGATAATACTGTCAAAAATGTACCTAGAGATTTGACCCATACATTTTGTTCACGGGCCTGTAGTCTGTTTGTAGCTTTGTTAGTACCTAGGTACATATTTGACAGTATTATCATACTCGTAATGAACCACCTACATATATATGAAGCATACATAATTAATGTGGGGTGTAAGGGGGAAGCGCTTAACATCTAGTTTCCCCAAATGTCAACCTCTCCTGCGCGCGGTACACCCTGCTGCCGACTAACGAGGCTCTGACGACCGAACCAATGGCGGTATATCCATTTAAAAGCCAGTCCTAAATTGACCTGGCCGGTGACGGGCAGCGGCGTCATCGGTGCAAAGGACTGGCTCCGCGGTCACCAACCCGCCTGCCAAGCGTGGTGACTATGGCAAATACCCCCCCATATGATGGTCACAACAAAGAAACGGCCCCTAGTCCCCGGCGGCTCCGTTATTCCAGGCGCTGGTGGCAGCCTTGGTTCCGGCGGAGCATGGGGTGCTAAGAATCCCCGGCAGACGCCCCGCCACCAAACCCAACGATTCGACCTGGCAACGTACAACGCACGGACGCTGAGGGCTGACGAAAAGATTGTGGAGCTGGAAGAAGAAGTGGACAAGTTGCGCTGGGATATCATAGGGTTATCCGAAGTCCGTAGACAGGGCGAGGACAGAATAACCCTCGAATCCGGCAACTTGTTCTACTACCGGGAGGGAGATCAACAATCCCAAGGGGGTGTCGGGTTTATCATCCGCAAGTCTCTCGTCAACAACGTGTTAATGATCGAGAGTGTGTCGAGCAGGGTTGTATACCTTGTACTTAAAATAACCGACCGGTATTCATTGAAGGTCATACAGGTATACGCACCGACCTCGACACATCCCGACGAAGAGGTTGAGACCATGTATGAGGACATCTCCAAAGCCATACATGTCTCGCCAACACATTTCACAGTTGTGATGGGAGACTTCAACGCGAAACTAGGCAAACGTAGCGGTGATGAGTTGAGAGTGGGACAATTCGGATATGGGCAGCGGAACCCAAGAGGGCAACGTCTAGCTGATTTCTTGGAAAGGGAGAGCCTCTTTATGATGAACTCCTTTTTCAAGAAACAGCCACAACGAAAATGGACCTGGATTAGCCCAGATGGTTCCACAAAAAATGAGATCGACTTCATTATGACGACTAAACGGCAAATATTCAGCGATGTCTCTGTGATCAGTAGGGTTAAAACCGGCAGCGATCACCGTATTGTAAGAGGCACGCTGAATCTAAACATTAAGTTCGAAAGATCACGTCTAATGAAGTCCACGCTCCGACCAAATTATGCTCAAATCGAAGATCCCGACAACTTTCAACTCGAACTTCAAAATCGCTTCGAAGCCTTAGATGAATGCGTAACGGCGGATGAAATAAACGACAGGCTGGTGGAAACTGTTCAAGCAGTTGGCAGGGAATTTTATAAGAGCCGACGCCAGAATAGAACCCAAAAGCTCTCCGATCATACTCTGAATCTCATGGCGGTTAGGCGAGATATGCGATTGCAGTCTTCGGTCGACATGACGGTATACAGACGGCTCAATAGACAGATTTCTACTTGTGTGCGACGCGACATACGCTGCTTCAATACTTCGTGTATTGAAGAAGCGATCAAGCGGAATAAAGGCTCGAAAGTGTTCGCAAGAAATCTGTCTCTTGGGCAAAGTCAATTGACCAAATTGAAGACCGACAGTGGTAACGTCGTCTCGTCGAGGGCCGAGATTTTGGAGGAGATTGAGAGGTTCTATGAACAGTTATACACCTCTACGCAAACACGACCTGTCGTTAGCATGGCAAAAGACCCAAGAGCCAAGCTGACCCGACACTTTACCGAAGACATCCCGGAAGTCAGCCTGCATGAGATTAGGATGGCCCTCAAACAACTTAAGAACAACAAGGCACCTGGCGACGACGGAATTACGACTGAGCTTCTGAGAGCGGGTGGAAAACCGGTACTTAAAGTCCTCCAGAAGCTGTTCGACTCCGTCATACTTGACGGTAATACGCCAGAAGCGTGGAGCAGAAGTGTGGTGGTGCTCTTCTTCAAAAAAGGTGACAACACCTTGTTGAAGAACTACAGACCCATCTCACTTCTGAGCCACGTTTATAAGTTGTTTTCGAGGGTAATCACGAATCGTCTCGCACGCAGGTTTGACGACTTCCAGCCACCCGAACAAGCCGGTTTCCGAAAAGGCTATAGTACCGTAGACCACATACATACGCTTCGGCAGATTATACAGAAAACCGAGGAGTATAATCGGCCACTATGTATAGCGTATGTGGACTATGAGAAAGCCTTCGATTCCATCGAGACCTGGGCAGTGCTTCAGTCTCTCCAGCGATGCCGCATGGACTATCGCTATATCGAAGTGTTGAGGTGCATTTACAGCAAAGCCACAATGTCTGTCCGATTACAGGACCAGTGCACAAAACATATCCGGCTACAGAAAGGCGTGAGACAGGGAGATGTCATATCTCCGAAACTGTTCACTGCCGCGCTGGAAGATGTTTTCAAGCTACTGAACTGGAACGGACATGGCATCAATATCAACGGCGAATGCATCACTCACCTTCGGTTTGCCGACGATATAGTCATTGTGGCGGAGTCGATGGAGGACCTCGGTGCTATGCTCAGGGACCTCAGTAGAGTATCCCAACAGGTAGGTTTGAGGATGAATATGGACAAGACGAAGGTCATGTCAAATGTTCATGTCTCACCTGTACCGGTTATTGTTGGGAATACTACACTCGAAGTTGTTGACGAATACGTCTACCTGGGTCAAAAGATCCGATTGGGTAGATCCAACTTCGACAAAGAGGTCCAGCGAAGGATCCAACTCGGATGGGCAGCGTTCGGGAAACTACGGCACATCTTGGAGTCCAAAATACCCCAATGCTTGAAGACGAAAGTCTTCAATCAGTGCGTGTTGCCAGTGATGACTTATGGAACTGAGACGTGGTCCTTAACTGTGGGCCTCATAACAAAGCTCAAAGTCACACAGCGAGCTATGGAGCGAGCTATGCTCGGAGTCTCTTTGCGCGACAGAATCCGTAATGAGGATATTCGCAAAAGAACGAAAGTAGCCGACGTAGCTCGAAGAGTAGCTAAGCTGAAGTGGCAATGGGCAGGCCACATCGCTCGCAGAACTGACAACCGATGGGGAAGAAAGGTTCTCGAGTGGCGACCACGAACCGGAAGACGCAGTGTTGGACGGCCTCCCACTAGATGGACAGATGACCTCACGAAGGTCGCTGGAAACCGCTGGTTGCAGGTTGCGCAGGACCGTTCGTTGTGGAAATCTAGGGGGGAGGCCTATGTCCAGCAGTGGACGTCTTACGGCTGATGATGATGATGATGATGACGAATGAACCACCAGGAGACATATGTAGGATGATAGAAGGGTATATAATAAAGTAATTAGATTCCGCCCTATAACGTCACTTGTAAGCTGTCCCATTAAGTGCAGTTGAAGAGGTTGAGGGTTGCAAACTTCGATCTTTTTTTTTTAAGTAACCACTCCTCGATCATTAAATTTCTCCTTGTTACATGGTTTTTGTACGGTTCGCACTTGACAACCATCTCGCCAGATGTAAAGCGACGGTGCGATCTACGATGGAACGAGCTTACCTAAAAGAAACTGATTCACTCTCGATTTGAAGACACCAAGATTGTAACTATCGAGAAAAACCCAACCAGGCAACGTATTCCACAATCTAGACGTTCTTATCACAAACGTGGAGGCAAATCTCTTCGTTTGTATTTTTGGAACGTCAACCATGAAACGATGTCGCTTTTTTGAGATACGTGATTTCCGATAGAAGAAAGGGCAAGGTGGTATTAGATCATGCAGATCAGTTGCACACTCTCCGAAGTGTATCCGATAAAAACCCGATAAGCTAGCAATTTTGCGGCGATGATCAACACTTTGAAGTCTTTTACGCACAAGAGTGTCATTGCCTATGAGCCTATTGGCATGTCTCTCAATCGATTCCAGAGTCTCCAGCCGATCCATCCAAAAGGTGCGAACAGTAGCTACTCCATACAGGAGCGAATCTGTGCATTGTATAACGTGAGCAACTGTTCAGAATTGAAGTATCTTCGCACCTTTTAGTGGACACCCAGTTATTTGGCGGCTAATTTATCCTTAGACTCAATATACGTGCCAAAGTTGAGCGTCGATGACAAAGAAACGCCCAAAAGCTCGAGATGGTCAGTAACCGGCACAGATAAGCCTCGAAAAGTTGGAGCCAGTTCCAATGGACTCCTTTTCGCGGAGAATAAACACGCCTGTGTTTTTCCTTTGTTAAACTTGGTCAAATTGGCATCGCCCCATATAGAGACTGCCTCAAGGGCCAAGTTCAAACGCTCGATCATCTACGACGGTGCTATCATCTGCGTACCCAAAAATACCGGGTTTCAACAGATCGTTGATTTGTCGTTTATGTAGCAGGAAGAGCGTCGCAGAGAGTACCGACCCCTGAGGAACTCCGGCATTGATAGCCATTTGATCCGACGAGCAGCCATCAATGAGGACTCGTATGGATCGATTCCTCAAGAAGTCCGATATCCACGCAATAAACCCAGGTGACAAACCATAGCCCGAAAGCTTGCTTTTAAGGCCATCATACCAATCGCGAAACGTGTTGGCTGACTGAATTTTGCGTGCATAACGGCCGACTAGTGTGCGGTTCAAGCTGTATGTGACAGCGCTCTGGCCGACTCTATAGGCACAACTTGTTTGTTAGCCAGACTATGTACGTCCAACTTTTTTAAACGTCCTTGGGTTGGCATAAAGCAAATAGAGCAAAGTTTGGCCATTGCCATCTAACGCAGGAATGCAGCCAGCATCATGGGCACCTTTGCGCCGGGAACGGTTCGAGGTGGGTTATTTGGGGAGTAGTTTTTAGTTAAGAATTTACATGTTGCAAGTAGTTTACAGTTTTATTGAAATAAACAACATTTTTATGGTTTCAATATCTCTTCTTCTATTGTTCCGTAACGCCGTACAAAAATCATGCAACAAGGAGAAATGACCGAGTTTGGCAACTATCCAGCCTCTTTAACTGCACTCAGTTGGACAGCTTACAAGTGACGGCATATTGCTGAATCTTATTACTTTATACCCTTCTATCTGAGCCTTCTATATAGGTCTCCTGGTGGTTCATTTGACCCATGTACACGTGGATGTAGTCGATAACAGTAAATGGCTAAATGAAATGGTTTTAAAATTAGATGGAGCATATGATTCGGAATCCATTATGGCTTTTGATTTGACAGCTTTAGTGTGTTGTCAGGATAGGCGATTTTAGAATTTTTAAGCTTTAAAAGAGTAACGAGTAGAATCTTAGCTGAGATTCTAAGATACCTAAAGAGGTGAAAAATGCAGATTCATTAAATACGTTTAAAAATAAATAAAAAGTTCACATATTCTATACACACACATGATCTTACGCTCATAAAAAAATAAAGTTTGACATTAGTAATAAAGTAAATTAATATTTTTGTGTTTCGTTACAGATAAATTGTTGTAATTTTTGGCCTTTTTGATTATGAGCAAATGTCTTATAAAATATAATTACATGTCTTACTCCATATTCCTACACTGTGGTCTGTTTTCTACGTTTATGCCGAATGGTTCTTTTGCACGTTGGATACCGGTTTTGTACCTAGCTCGCCCGCAGATAACGCGTAGCGAACATTTATTAAGATGAATAGTTGTTTACGCATATTGTGTTTTGTTTGTTAAATTATAAATACAAAGCTGTTTACCGTCGTTGTACTTTGTAAAAAATAAAATGAGGATTTTTGTTTGTTAGATTAAAAATAGTTGTTTACCTACATTGTGTATTGTATAAACATAGTATTATTTTTAACAATTATACCAATTAAAATATTTTCTCGCAATAGTGAAATGTATATATCTATAATTAGTTAAATATGTCATGTGTTTTTAGGTATGTATTGTAAAACTTATACTTCAACTGTCACAGAGAAAAGTATTTTAAAACCACCTGTTTGACAATTTTCAGTTCCGATTCTTAACATTAATGGCGCTGCCTGACATAACAACAACTATGGCGTTGAATACTGTAAGTGTGTTGCTAAATTGCTAAAGTGACAGTGAATTCTGGAGTTCAGAGGAATCGTACACAATATTATCGTTTCCACTATCCACCTTATTAAGACTAAATTAGATCGGGTAGGTTACATGAGACCCAGCTCCGACTCGGAGCACCCCGACTCCACCTAGTCTTGGCGTTAATAATACCCCTATGGTGTATTTTAAAAAATGCGGGTGCCAGAAGCTCAAGGAAGGTCTTGAGTGGAGCGAGCTATGCAAGTACCCGTAGTGGAGCGCAAACAAACAAGTCAAAACGGCTAGCCGTAATGTAATACGGCGGATTATACAACCCGGCTGCTTATACATCATAATCCGGATCTCGTTGTTGGGCTGTATGTTTGATGCCTTGACACAAATTGTCTTTTAAAATGTGCCATAAATTCCGAGGGCAAACAAAATAATAATATTACCACAAACAACTCTCTCAGCCTCAACGGACACCAGGAAATTGAAGCTTCTCTCAAAGTGATTTACCATTGGTTATCATTTTCTAACGTAAACCTCTTTTTTCGGCATGCGGCTTGATAAGTTTCTTTTATACGATTTTAAAGTTTTGGAACGATGTACCTACGTGGTACATGATAAAGAAGTATTCTGAGATAAAAGCACTCTGGCTGGGAAGGATGAACGCTGTATACTCTTCCTAATTCTGCATCTTTTTTTGTAGCGGGATGTCCAACTACTTCTTGGCCTTGCGGCTATCTACTCGTATTTCATAGAGACACCTCCCTCCCGTGCCTCGGTGTCCCCTCTATCACCGCGTTGCGCCGCGCCGCGCCGGCCTTTCGCGTCAGTGCAAATATTTCGATGGGATGGATATTTTTAATTTCGTAATATCTTTTGAATGGAATGTCCGATTTTAATAATTCAAATAGGATATCAATAGATATTAAAGCAGTTTTGAATAAGAAATAATTTATTTGGATAAAAATTAATACAAATGTTTGGATAAAATGGTCTGAACTTGATCGGCATTTTATCTTCTTTTAAAATGTAAAAAAGCAGTTGTAGCGACGTAATTACTGTAGTTACGAGGTTGCGAGTAGTTGCGAGGTTTTTTTGTAGATTTTAATACCTTCTATAATATTGTAGATTATTGTTTTGTTCTATAATTGGTACTTTCCGCAGCGTACGCGATGAAATCTATTTTATGGCTGTTTTTTATACCTTGCGTTGGTTTTAGTAAAAAATTCCAAGTATTTCTAATTTTTTCTCGTAATAAAAATAGCCTATATTACTCAGTGACAAAGTAACTTTCTTTTGGCAAAAGAATTTTTGAAATCGGTTCTGCAGTTTTTGAGTTTATTCGTAACATACAAAAATACAAAGCTTTCCTCTTTATAATATTAGTATAGATATTTTATTTTATTGAACAGTATTAATTCAATTAAATAACATAAATTATAGAATTCCTGACCAGCCGAAATCTAAGTGCTTGTTTTATTCTTTTTAGTATTGAAGTATGTAGTTTGGTTCACTTTTTATGCAGTCTGGTTTTTTGAGTTTTTTAAAATTATTATTAATAATTATTTGTTGGTACAACCAACCTAGGTTGTTTATTCTTACGAATTAATAGAGTGAGATAGTCATATCAGAACGAGTGTGTAAAAGATATCTAAACGTATATCTTTTCCTTTTCAATAACCGATATTCTGGGTACTATGTTGTAGCTTTCTTCCGCGTGATATCTATATATTTAAAAGAAAGTCATGTTAGTTAGACTATTCATAACTCAAGAACAGCAGAACCGATTTGGCTGAAAATTGATGAGACGTTAGCTTAGTACCAAAAGAAGGACATAAGACATTTTATCCCGTTCCCGTGGGACGTCAGAAAACGACAATATAAATATCACGTTCAACTGCGTTCCCGTGTGGCGTGACATAAAACGTCAAAAATTACAGCTAAACGTCATTTTGTGGTGACGTCATGGTTGACGTTCATTTCGTCCATATCATTAATTTCGTTCATTTCATTAATTTCATTCATTTAATTAATTTCATTAATTTAGTTCATTTCTTTAATTTAGTTCATTTCATTCATTTGGCTGAAAACAGGTAGGGAGGTAGCTTAGAACCAGGAGAAGGCCGGGATACTTTTTATCACGTTTCCGTGGGACATCAGAAAACGATAAATATTCCGTTCGACCGCGTTCCCATGTGACGTGACATAAAACGTTAAAAACGGAAATGACAGCTAAATGTAATTTTTGAAGTGAAAACTTCTTTAGGCGCGCTATAGACAGAATTTTTGTGGGCTGTGAAATGGATTCATCAATCGTCACGCTTGGATATGATAATGGATCGGATCGGATATGAAATCTTCGGGTAAACTCGGTAAAAACGGCCAGGTAGGTACTAGGGCAACAGAAACAGTAAAGAGTTTCGATTACCTACCTCCAACAGCCCAGCGTTTATCTCCAGATACCAGGACAACAGAAATATAAAAGAGTTGCGTTTGCCCCTACTAGGTACCAGTACCAGGGCAACAGCAAGTTCTCACTTCTATCGGCAGTTCCTATGACTGCCAATATTTTTTTTTCTATGGTTGATTTGATACGTCAAAGAGAACCATCTAATAAGTTTACAGTTCACTATAATCGTAAGTGCAAGCTCAGTTCAAACTACTGATTTACAAAAATAAAATATTAAACAACTTTCGTTATTAGAAACTACACAGACATTTAAAAAATTGTCAGTCATAGGAACTGCCGTTAGAAGTGAAAACTTATAACTTAGAATTGGATACCTAGCTTATTTTGGAAACTACACGGGTATAACCGGAGGGCATGGCCTGACCATCTAGAAATGCGTCAGCATTTCCCATTGGCTCACGCATTTCTAGATAGCCATGCCATGATAGCCAGGCCACGCCCTTTCAGCATTTCCCATTGGCTGACACATTTCTAGATGGACATGGTCCCGAGTTTGCCTGAAGATTTCTTATCATACCCGAGCGTGTCGCTAGAATTCAATTCACACTCCACGAAAAATCTGTCCATGTGCGCCAAAAGAATTTACATTTCAAAAGTTTCAAGGGCAAAATGGAGGAACAACTTGATCGACGTCAAGAGATAATGCAGCAATGTTAAGAGCAATTCTTCAAGATCTGTAGCCCCTACTTCATGAACATAATGTTGTAGGTGTTACTGGTACTGGAGAGGAAATGAAACCACGTCACTGTATAAACTGCTGACTATATTGCTCTTAATACACAAGTGACGCGGGGCGAGAGACTGATCGCTCTACCGCTGTCATCTGCTTATATACTAAATCTTACCACATAAGTACGTGCTCTTAGCCCCTATATACACCCCTTTCTTAAAAAAGGAGAAAAACATAAGCTAATAACATAAGATAACAACCCAAAAAAAAATTACTTATATCACAAATTGTTTACATTATAAAATTACGATCAACTCGTCACATGTTTCTTCCACTTGTTTAGCTAGCACATTTTTCCTTCCGTGCTAACCTTGGCCTCTTGACATCGAACCGCTTTGCTCACTCGGCGTTCTAGTTTGCACTATTGACTATTGACTTATATTTCCTATTACATGACATTCACTTGCAATCCAATCTGTAAAATACACAATACCCGAATAAATCGCCAGAAGTTCCTTGTCGTATACACAGTACTTTTTCTGGGATTCCGTGGGCTTCTTTGCAAAAATAATCGAGGGTTCTCCAAATACCCTTTTCCTTCTGAGCAATACCGCGCCTATACTAATGTCTGACGCGTCTGTCATAAGGGTTAACCTTGCCCCTGGACCCGGGTCCTATAACTTGGCAGCATTTTGTAAGCTTTCCTTACTTTTCAACGCTCTAATTGCCTCTATAGCCCATATTGTCCCTTTTCCTTGCACATTGTCTGTCAATATCTATCAAAAATTCTCTATACTCTTGCAGCGTTTGGTATGTATGCTCTATAAACATTTTACATACCCAAAAAACCTGCGTAACTACTCTACTGTCTCCGGTTTGAGATAGTCCTGAATAACCTTGACTTTGTCAGGCAAAGGACTTATTCCATTTTCCGAGACTTCGTAACATAAAAAATCTATTTTACTTTTCTCAACATACATTTACCTATTTCAACTTCCATGTAATATATCTGTAAACGTTCAAATAACCTACGCAAATGCTCTTTATGCCAGGTTGCATTTTTCGAGCCAATTTATTATGTTATCTAAGTATCCAAGCAAAACTGATTGCTCAGCATTATTACTACTACTACCGCCGCTGTCATTGACACCAATATTTATTTGTTCTACGCCAGTTAACCCAAAGGTCAATCTCGTAATCGAAAATACCAAACGCGTAATAATTGCTGTTTTTCTATATCCTCTGTACTATTTTTCTACCGCCAGCTTAAAATTCCTTGAACAATCGGCTCCAATTATCGGCTGTTTAACATCGCATAGCAATTTTCTTGAACCGGAAATGGAATCTGCACAGACACTCTGGATCACCTGGTGCCCTTTTCTTTCGCGAACCAGTCCTATTTTCGCTCCATTTTTGGCGGCTTCTGCTTCTTCCGCGTTCTTGGCCTTGAACCTTACTGCGTAGTGAAGCTACTTCTAACTCCAGCTTCCTCATCTGCTTGACTAGCTCCGTGAGAGGTAAATGGGGTACCTGTTCGTTACTCCCGGACACAGCAGCAATGTCGTAGCACGTGGTGTTCTCTATAATTTTGTTCTTGTTGCTAAATTCTTGTCGCTCAGCACTATCCTCATAGACCTGCAGCAGTCGGTCCTTCAGCGCCGTATACTTGTTGTTCACCGGCGTCTGGAATGAGTCTCTCCCCAATTTTGATGTAACCATGTTGAACTTTCCTCCATCCCCTTGTTTCTGCGATGCCATCACTGCTTCAAACTGGGCCAACCATAACCGCGGCATGTCAACCCAAAAATCTGGAAGTCTCGTTGACACACCTATAGCGGCCAGGGCACAATTAGCGGAATTCGTTCGCTCGTCTTTCATGCCCTGCTGACCCACTTGCCCACTTACTAGTGCAGCGTGCGGAAACATTGTTGAAAAACAATTTACTAACGCAGTAACACCAACAAAATCTTCTGAATCTTCTCTTTAACTCACTGTTCAATCGTCGGGGTCACCACTGTAACCACCACTGAATCACGTCGAGCTGGATCACGTCGGGGTCACCACTGTAGGTGTTACTGGTACTGGAGAGGAAATGAAACCACGTCACTGTATAAACTGCTGACTATATTGATCTTAATTATTCACAAGTGACGCGGGGCGAGAGACTGATCGCTCTACCGCTGTCATCTGCTTATATACTAAATCTTACCACATAAGTACGTGCTCTTAGCCCCTATAATGTATTGGTCAGGCTGTTTATGAGTGGTTTGGAGCACATGCCAAATGAAGACTACAAAGTCGTATTCAGAGCGGACAAACCATCTGGATACCCAAACACACATCTAACGCTTTAACAATAGATTAAGTTGCCATCCTGATTACTGGTGAAAACTTGGAAATACGCGACATTATGCTTACACGTCGTGATACTGGGTAACTGTTACAAATATCTGAAACACATCGTTCATATGACACGTTGCAATACCAAAAAATAGAAACGGAGTGCTTAACTTTCGTACGGTTCGTCCAAGCCAAACTGCGTTCTGAGAAGTATGTATATCTATTTACGCGATGCAATTAATACTGAAGGAAATGCAGCTATTGTTGGTCGATTAACTATTCTGCCAGCAACGCAATAGGTAGTTCGCGTCATATTTATGCATGAATATGCGCAAGATGAAATGACAAATGTACGTCATTACGGCAGGCGCGGTCCCAGCGTCGAATTTTGGAGGGGGTCACGAGTAGAAATACAATAAATTGAGTAAAAAAGACTTCTAGTAGTGCCCCATTTTAAGGTAATGTATATGATTTTGGGGGGACATGTCCCCTATGCCCCCCCCCCCCCTTTCGGACCGAGCATGCATTACGGTCGGTCAGATATTTTTATTACTGTTAGCTGGAATCCAAAATGGATAGAAGTTGTTCAAGTGCTGCTTCCCAAACAAATATCAAGTGATCGTGCTTCACTTAAGAGTGGAACCCTAGCACCAAAATACATGGCCAATAAACGATTTGGAATCTTCATGTCCCAATAGCTGCGTGTCACTGTGCTGTTATGTGGCAGGCATGTTGCTTACCATCAGGCATATATCCTGCTCGTCTCGTCACTCTTTATTTAAAAAATAATTTTTTGATTGATTTTTTTGAATTTACATTAAAATTATCCAAATGAAAAATTGACCTGGATACAATCAAAAGTCTGCTTATTTATCGTCACTAAGGCGGAACAAAGTTCGCCAGGTCAGCTAGTTTATTAATAAATATGGAAGTGTAGGTATATTTATATGTGTAGGTATATGTGCAGATTGTGCCGTGAAACATTGTATCATTGTTTATCGACCTATACACACCGGCCCAGTGGAGGCCAACGCCAGTGTGTGGAGGGTCGTTTTGTGATCACTCGCGTCGCCCGCCTAGCTGGCCGAGTGACGGCAAGTGGCCAGTGTGTATAGGGCTGTTTTGCCTCGACTTGTCTCTCGTGACCGGTGTCGGTTTTTGTGCACAAAACAAAGGCGCTCGGCGAGTAGCGTCCTATTCTCCTATTGGCCTATCTCGCTTGTGCCTGCGCTCTGCTAGTGTGTGGATGCTACGTTTTGTCTCGTACCGTTTTGTCAGCGCTCGCGTTGGCCTGCGCTGGGCCAGTGTGTGGATGCTATCTTTCGTCTCGTGCCGTTTTGTCGACACTCGCATTGGCCTCCACTGGGCCAACACTTCGTTGATTAAAAAGTAATAACCAATTTTTTTGTCGCAGCCAGTCTGCACTGTCTACAGCCAGTCTGCAGTCTGCACTGCATCGTCGGCATTTGTCACAATATTAATCTAGCACTTTTATATTACCCGTTTAGCACCGATCCGTGGTATCGAGTTGGCAACCCTGTTTCGTGCTACAAATTTATGAAATTTAGGGATGAAACGATACCACCTGGGTATCGATACTTTTACTCGATACCGTATCGGTCATGAGGTATCGATTCCTACTCGGTATCGCATGAAAAGTATCGATACCTACTTGTATCGGAGCATATTTTCAGTATTTTCGTCGAAATTATAGAAGAAAATAAGAACAGGACGTCTACTCTCTTTCTACGAAAACGTAATTTCGCAATAAACTCGCGATTTTCGAACTCCGATTCCACTTCGATCCGTCGTTTTGTCTTTTTAATTTCTTCTAGAAATCTAGAATATTAGAGTAGGCTTAGAACATTTAAACGTCAAACAATGTTCTATCGGACGAAACCAAGTAGGACGACAGTAAGAAAGTCGCGAGTTTTTTTTCGAAATTACGTTTTCGTAGAAAGAGACTAGACGTCCAGGAGTATGCGGTATGGTCATGAGTATTTATTTAAAAAAAATACTTTAATTACATTTTGAAACGCACTACGGTATGTATTACGTATGTTAGATATTTCAACAAATACACAATTCACAAGGTTTAAAATACTTACTTTGAAATCTTTACATTAGTAGTTGGAATATAGTCAGGGTGGGTCTTCAGGTGTTTGTGCAAATTGGAAGTATTACCATAGAATAGATAATACAGATAGAACGGACACTCCCCACCCCCCGCCAGTTTCAAGCTTCCTTCCCCGCAAGCACCGCGAGAAGCACTCAACGAAGGGTTATATCGGACGATAATTTTCTATGAGAATACGACCATGATGCTGTATTATTTAACAAAATGGTACCAAATTTTTCGTCTATTATACGAAACAAGAATAAGAGTTTTTCATTTCATAAGAATTTCTACAAAGATTGAATCATTTTTATAAACTGTGTTAAGCTATTCTGGTTAGGAGTACGCGCCAACACTGAAGTCCTGTGACAAAATTATTAAACTCGTTGTTTTAAAACTGCGGCTTTCGTTAATCGTTGTGAAATACGTCAGTGGCGCCAATAACGTATGGTAACGAGTGATGGGGCGGAGTATAGTTCGGAGTCACTAGTCACTAGTGTTGCCAATTTAGTGGATCTTTTTACTAAAATTGCTACTATTCAGATTTATTGGTAAGTGATTATTTCTTAGCATTCAACCGACTCAAAAAAAAGAAAGAGGTTCTATATTAGACTATCTGTACTTTTATGTGCGTCCATGTATATATTATGTCGGTCAATAGTGAACAATGAATATAGGATTTCATCTAGTAGTATGCTTATTTAAGATTTCGCAACAACCGTTCATTAAAAGCAGTAAGAGGATACGAGTACATTGACTATTGGAAAGGATAGTTCCAAAAAAAAATTAACGATATTTTTTAAACTAAAACTTATTCAGTAATTAACGGCTTTTCACATTGACTTATAAACTTTACCGGTTCTAGTACTACCGGTACTACTACGATTTAGTTTCATTTTTAACCAACTTCAAAAAAGGAGACGGATCTCAATTCGTTTATATGTTTGTTACGTGATAGCTCCATTTATTGGGAAACAAAGGACATAAGCCCAAATCACATTGAAAAAACCCAGGTGTCCACACCTGGGTTTTTTGATGTACCTCGGATTTTAAGTTATTAGTAATAATATTCTAAACTATCATCATCATCCGTTTGAGTGGCTAACCTGCGTTTTTTTGCCTGTAGAAGTTTTGTAGAAGTTCGTGTCAAAAGCTCGTTTTATGGAACAAAATATATTGTATAATTTGGTGTTAATGATATAAAAATAATATATACCGGCCGAGTCATAAAGATATATATCAAACAATGCACGAATATGCTTAGGTTCTTTTCGCGATGGGTGGCCTTGGAATTCAAATTTAACGAGTGTAAGTAAAATAATTCATGATAATACGCTTATTTTTGGTAATGTACTTTGGACTTTGTATTTAATTATCAGTATGCTTACATCGCGGGTCAAATCTGGACAAGTACTAGCACAAGCACAGCACTAGCATAGGCCTGGGATATGAGGCGTACTTGAAGAGAGGTATATGCTAAGATGTTATGATGATGATGATTACATCGGATTGCAAACAGTATTGGTGAACTTTAAAAAAAACGCCTACAAAACTACACTGATAAAAAAACATGCCACTAATTTGGGTTATGAGAGTGGTGTAATTTTTTTTCCTAAAATATATTTGCATACAATTATTAGAGATTTTTTTGAGATTAGATACAATTATTTTGTGCCGAGGTCAGGGTACGACTTGGACCATGTCTCCTATGATGTTTCTTTTTTTTTTTGGCAGCTCATAGTTTTGAAATATGAAAACAAAACTAAAAATTACTTTCGTTTATTTTTGTTCAAGTTTTTTATGATCGTCCGTCGTTGAAATTTGGTCAATTAAGTTTCTGAATTTAATTTGAAATTAAAACTGATTTTTGTTTATTTGGCGCAAATAAATTATTAAGCAATGACCTTAAAATGTGATTTGAGTATAATAAACTCGCTTACTATTCTCACAATATTTAAAGTTTTATGCGATCCTTACTATAATGCGAATAAATAAATCACTATTTATCAACATACAAAAGTAATATTTTTTTAAGCATTAGTAATAAATTAAATCCGGAACTAGCAACATTATCCGACGGCCATTAGTTGATAATAATTTGTAATGTTTGTTTACAACATTGAATTGGAGTTTTGAGTTGAAAAATCATGTAGTTGTTTTTTACTGTGCTGACATGAGATGTAAATAATTAGTTTGTGCAGTGTATGAAACTCTGATATACCTAGTGAACTGTGATAACGCCTTTTAAATGCAACTTTTGAACGTTATTGTAGGTACCTAATCTAATTTTCTGTGTTCTGTGACTAGCCTACCTATAATGAAATACGTGATATGTGGAGTGATTAATTAATATATTGTCAGAATAAAGTTTTCTCTTTGGGTAAGTGTACTTAACTAAAAATCAATTCGTCCATGGTACCTTTATTATCTCCTATTTTGTTTTAAATCTTCTCCCTTCTGATTGTTGATGAAAGTTATATTTACCTACATTAAATATCGAACACTAACTAGGTAAGATTATAGGCCACTTAACACAGGCAGTTGAACTCACGGGTCGTAGCTATTCCATAAAATAATTTAGTAACCCTAGATGACACGCACACATGCGTAAATCTGTTCGAACGACATATGCGTAGTTGTGTGAGTGTAGGTATGTCAACTGCACCGACTGTATAGATTTTAGGCCGAGTGTCCGGGGTGTGGTATTACCACAATATTGTACGTCTTTAAAACACTTTTTACATTGGGCTACTTTCTCATTTCTCTTATTAAAATATCGCCACGCCTCAGACCTTGGTGGTCCCATTATCACTGAATTTATGTTGTTTTAACTTTTTACAAATTCAATTCAATCAATCGCAACAAAAACAAACAAACAAGCACACGCACGCACAGCCCAGATTTATTAGTGAATGACTTGAACGAACACTATGTTCACCAAGGGCCTGCCTGACACGATAATCACGTGATCAAGCCTGAGCGAAACAGTATAATACCGTTCAAAGTAGGAGAGACAGAGACAAACTGTTGAGTGAAGAGTGACCGGTGACCATGATCACCGAGTACCGATACAAGTACTTACTTTACGATACTACTTGGTACTCAGTTCTAAAGTATCGATGCCAAAAGTACTTGGTATCGAAAGAAAAGTATCGAGTAGTTACTTGTATTTACTCGTATCGTTTCATCCCTAATGAAATTTGGTTTTTCTAAAACCTCGATTGAATATCGTCAAATATCGTTCATGTTTTGTCGTTTTCGCGTTGGTACGAGTGGTATTGAATTTTTTGTGCATTTAATCAGTCTTTTGAATAAGTATAACTAACAATGGCTAACTACACTGTTCCTCAAGATCAAGTAAGTAGATTTTTAATGTATTTCTTTTCATCCACTACCTACGTTTTTACTAGAGAAAATATAATTATAGATTCAATCTAATGATCGTTTCCTTAGAACTATAACTTGCACTTGTTAGTAACTATAAGTGCCCAATATAATTCACGATATATTTTGTAACATTTCAGGACCAACAAATAAAAAAACTTAAAAAACTACTGGAAGGATGGAGAATGGCTTTATTACCATTAAAATCAATGATCTTATGGGAGCAGCAGTGGTACCCTTGTGCCATAGTCGGATTTGTATCTGTTTTGTACCTTCTCATTTGGTTCATGGATTTCAACTCTTTGGCAACTTTTGCTTTTGTGGGATTAATTTTTAACATAATAGACTTCATCGTACCAGTGGCATGCAACTCAATTTATGGAACTGCGGGATGGACTGGCCAGAATGAAAAAAAATTTGAAGATATCTGCAAGAATTTAGTTGTGACCTACAACAAAGGATTACAAAATGTATGTTCATTCTATTCACTACGGGAGTCGAGTCCTTGCTTGGTAAGTTACATTGTATGTATGAACATTATGCGTATGCTTGTAAATTTTGGAATGTTAGTCTAATAATGATTGTTTGTTTCAGTACTACATTATATCAATGAGTATGTTGTGCATATTGTCATGGATTGCTTCATCCATCAACAACACATTCCTGCTTTACATTCTGACTACTGCAATGCTGCTGTGGCCGGGACTGCAGCGCACAGGGATATTCAACTCCATTCTCTCAGTCCTTAACTTGGCCCCTAAAATTACAAAATCTGAGTGAATACCCTATTTCAACATAGATTTTATTGTGATGGTCTGGTCATAATTTTTAAGTTTTAATTAGCTTTTGAGCTGTATGAGCTTTAAATTATTGTTTGTGTGATATTAATAAAGCGCCAAAGCTAAAGGTTTTGAAAATATTTATTTTATTTGTTAAATTTTAAGGCTTAAGCAGGATAGTGAATAATTGGCTACATTTGATAAAATTATGTATTTCCAGCTGTGCTATCTGTACCAACGGTGATAGCATGTGATAGACAGGATGTTTCTCATGTTTAGTTTATAATTTGTGTTATCTTGTAGAATTTAAATATTTGGGTATTACTATTCCACATTGGTGTAGAGTAAAAACTAAACCATTATTGTAGTTTATTCAGATCAAGTTTTGGGCTTCAAGACTGTATGGAAATGGCAAAAGAAAAAAACATAACATACATTTTTTCTTCACATTGTGTTATTATCGAACTAAAAAAAGATAGCAGCTTCAATTTTGTGTCATTGTTTACCAATTTTAGTTTTTTATTTTGTACTTATCCAAAACAGATAATTTGTTTGGGTCAGGAATGTGTCCTTTTTTAATTCCACTACTTCGGTTGTGTTAGTAGTTTATTTAAGATATTTGTTAGAGTTCTTACTTTGTTACATGAATAGTTATAATATGTTAAAGTAAACAGTAATATAATAATTGAATGTATTTTACTTTAAGAAATTGACTGTATCATACATTGAAGGCTTGTCAATTTTCACTTTTTATTTTAAATGAATTCCAGGGTAAAATAACACCACAAACATTAATATGAAATAGTAAAATTTTATTTGTATTTCATTTCTAATAAATCCTTAATAATAATTCTAGAACATAGCAATGAAAACATTGTAAATACAGAAGAAAAGGCAAGAAGTATAGCACATTTATTAGAATGCAAACAATATCAATTTATCATTAGGCTCATGTTTTAAACATGAAAATATCACTGTTTGTCACACAGTTCTTTTTGTGTTAAAATAATATATTTGTATAAAAGTTTTGGGACTATGTTCTAAATTATTCACCTGGCAAATACAAACAATAATGGTCGACTTGAAACAAAACACAACTCATGTTTGTCATAAGCAGGTTAAATTAGTCATTGTCATTAATCTTAACACCATATTTGTTTGACTAATGCCAGGTATAGTGCCACCAACTTATGCATTGAACTGCTAACAGCGTAACTATTGATGCTTACAGAACACAGAGAAGAAGTACTCAAATTTTAAGCACTTTTCGATTGTGGCGTTATCGCTACATTCTCTAGATAAGTTTGTGGTACTGTAAAGGTGAATAGTATCTGCTGTGATTTCCTTTCTATTAAAAACTGTAATATTACAGATAGGTATCTTAGCTATTGATTTAAGTTACTCCACATGTCGAAATAATTAAAAATTAAATCACATAGGTACTTGCTAACATCTTGGTAGTTTTAATAAAATTCACTAACATAATTCGCAAATATACATAAATTCTTAAATATCTATAAAAATATTCGATACTCAATAAAAAATAATACAAATGAAATTGGGGTTACAGAAACTAGAGGCAATTAGTTATTAGCAATTAGAGGCAGTAATCAACCGCAGTGGCGATCTCGAGCTATCTATAAAGCTGTTTATATGTGAATCTATTGTTATCTGTTAAAATGAAATAAAAAACTTTCCCTTTTAAGCCGGAGGTAATAAGGTAGAATTGACCATAGAGTTTGTCTTTGGCTAAATTTAGTGACTGAATTCAGAACTAAATTTATAAACAAGGTTAGTCAACAGACTTCAGAAACAAGTAATCCTATCTTAGCACTTTTGCTTATTGAATGCTATTTACACTTCACGGAATTCAGTAGTGACAAAGTTTTGCCCAATGTAATAAGTCAATAAGCGATGGACCTCTAAACGCGCCTAGATAAAACAGATTCATTGACTGATTGACATGTTAATAGGATTCCTTTATTGTTTAGTAACACAAGTACAAAAAGTATTGATCTTGTTAGTGTAGATTTTAAACATTATTTCAACAAGAGTAGCGTCAGACACCACTGCAAAACGAATAGGTAAGGCTAAAATTGCTCATTACCTACCTATAACCCAAGTATGACTTGCAATGGGGCATTATCAAAAAACAAAATAAATCTTACAAAAATAGATATCAATTGCGTCAGCGCAGCGGTGGCGTTGACGTTTAATTTTTTTAGAGTTAGATACTTTTTATAAGGATATGTCAATGTCAATAATTTGACATCTACTTATTACTCATTGGTATATATCATAATGAAAACGCTTCATTCAAGTCATACTCACTCATCAGTATCATTATTGTGGCGTATCTAAAATATTAAAGCCCGGTTTCACATTGACATCTTTAGCCTTCGTGACAGCAGGCCCGGGGGTTTCGCTTACATTGTTATTGCTCTGACGTTCGCCAGATGTGCTCGGCCGAAGCAAATCTTCGGCTACTAATGTCGTTTTAAACCTACTACTACTCGCCGTGCTTCCTTGCGATTGCAAATTGCTCTTTTGAGCGCTACTATCACTGTATCTCCTACTACCGTTGTTCAGAAATTCGTTTCTCCTGAGTTTTATTTTACTACTTTCTTTGCTTTGTAAGTTTAACGAGTCCAAGTCCGTATAGAGCGGCGGGAGATCGGCTTTCGAGTACTTTTTCGATTCGTTATCTAAATTGAAATTTTTGCTACTAGATGGGATGTCCTTGTAGAAGGTTTCCTTGGTTTGTTGTAAGTTAAGGCCGTAAAAATCTGAAGATGCGCTGCTTGTGGAAGGCTGGGCATTGTCTAGCTTCAGAGACGCAAACCCGGCGTGGGTTTGCGGACTGAGGTCGTTGCGGATAATCTTCATCGGTGAGCCGCAGGGGTCCACCGACAGGGTTTCTTCGTCGTCTTCGCCTTCGCCACTCTGTAGAATAAATACATTTTATGAAGTCTAGTGAGCTTAGAGGGCGAGGGGTAGGTACGGCCCATGAAGCTGATTTCTGATAAAACACGCATCACTGTCGGGAAGAGAGGGCATCAATCAGGTCAGGACGTCTACTCTAATTCAACGAAAACGTAATTTCGAAATAAACTCGCGATTTTCCAACTCCGATTCTACTTCGATCCGTCGTTTTGTCCGTTTAAATGTTCTAAGCCTACTCAAATTAGAGTATGCTTAGAACATTTAAACGTCAAACAATGTTGTATCTGACGACACGAAGTAGAACGAGAGTAGGAAAGTCGTGAGTGTTTTTTCGATATTTCGTTTTCTTAGAAACAGAGTAGACGTCCAGAAACTATTGTAGCTATTAATTCTATAGGTACCGTTGATATTGACATATTTTACAGATGATCAATGCGAATATTTAAATCAATAAATAAATCATTCACGCTAGTAGGTGAAAGTAATTTTAACTGCAGTCCATCCTAGATCACCTCTATGCTTAACATAAAAAGGCGATCAACCACAATCTATGTGTAAATTAAAACACTAAAGCTTTGGTCAAGAGGAAGATGCTTGACCAAAATTTTACGATCCAGCGGATATAAGGCACGACTGCAAATTGTGCATAGACTACGACTATGAGTGCCTGGAGGTCAGAATGTCCAATTTCACAAAGCAAATGTCTTAGGTTTAGTCCCATGCACATGCACTTCCTTATAGGTATGTCCACATGTCACATGTCCAATACTTAAAAAGATCAAATTTTTTTTTTTTTTATAATATAGAGTGACGAGACGAGCAGGTCATGAGCCTGATGGTAATGTTATCCACAAACCAGCATTTCGCCAGATGGCGCATTATAGAGGTTCACTCTCTCCTTGTGAGGGAAGGGGCTAGGATTCCAGCAATAGTAACAAAGTGCCCTAGTTATACTATGAGCGCTTGCATTTTCATGATGCAATCGGTGGTGCGACATGTAAAATAACGTAGGTAGGTAGGTACTATGGCTGCGTTAAAAGCCAAGCTTTAAAATGCCAAAAAGTGTTAGCCTTAGGCATAGTCACCAGTAAATCGTGGTCTGTGATGGAGCCGGCGATAGCCTCGTTGCTGTTGAATTCGAGCTCGGACGCTATCGACACCGGCGTGACGTCGCCGCTAATTGAAGAACCTGGAACCATCATGTTGAAACATGTCTCAAACATTGTAACAATTTACATAAACTAAATTCCAAGAAAGCTTAAAAAAATAATAATAATAAGGCGTTTTCAGAATGACAGATATTAGTGACCAAGAGATGAAAAATGTGTCAAATTAATGACTTGACGTTTACTTTTCATATTGTTCTAAATGCGAAACGCCATTTTTGGCGCCATTGAGAACTACTTAGGACAGGTTTTTTGCATTATTAAAACGCCATATAGCCTGAAAAATCTCAAATTAAATTTCAAGAAAGTCTTTCAACTATTAGGTATTTCGGATATTTCTGCATGAGCATCTTGATCATCAAGAATATCCAGGCGGAACCAGGCACGGTCTCGGCATAAATTCGTGAGGAGCGTAGAACTTACCACATTTTTAGTAAACATCGTGAAGGTAATTAAGAATATTTAGAACATATTCTATTGTGTAAAATAGATAATAATGTGATTCTCTTAAGACAATCATTAAACCACCAGAACACGGCTTTGCTGGGTCTGGTAATATTGGTACACAACTCAAAGGCATAGTGGTTACAAGCAATAAGCAAATAAATAATCCATAAATGTCATTAAAAATATTTAAGTTTTAGTGTTTTCAGTTTTTTGCTAAAAAAACAAACATGAAAACTAACATCAACTTTAATTTCATATTATTTTTGGGAAGCTCTAACCGCCTTCGACCTTCTAACGAAAACTATTTTGTTTTTGTTATTATTATGTGTTATGGCTTTAGTTTTACTATTGCTCTCACTTTAATTACAAATTAAAATTTAGAGATAGCAATAAGGCCCTGACCACACATGCTACTTTTTGAAGCGGGATGCAGCGACTAGACGCCAAGCGCAAGCTACTTTTTGAAGCGTGACGCAGCGTCTGAGTGCCTGTCCCCGTTGCTAAAAGTAGCTAGTGTGGGTTGCTCTAACTAAGCTTAAACTATTTTAATTAGATAGTAGACCAGCGATGCAATACAACATTTAATCCACAGTATAAAGAAATACTAGTAGTTCATCGCCTTTGATCTTGGGAGAAACGCCGATAATGTCTAGACACGGGTAGGGTTGTTGCAAATTTTAAAAACGTGGCACCAAAATAAAATTAAAGCATTCGGAAGACGTCAGCCCTGAGCCGCGCTCCTGCAATACTAACATTGTAATATAGGCAATGCAGGAGCGCGCTACCCGCGTCTCACCCCGCACGATTGCCCCGTCTAAACAGAGGTTTGGTCATCAACTCGCCGTGGTGGAAAGTGATGTTGAGGCCGAAAATAGAGTAAATAGTCCGAGAAGGTATTTGTTTACATTCGACGACTGGCCTCGTTGCTTAGTTGGTAGTAGCTCTGCCTGCGAAGCCGAGGGTCATGGGTTCGATTCCCACCCAGTATACCCACAAATATTTGTGTGATGAATTCAAATGTTTGCACTGTGTCTGGGTGTTTCTATGTATAATAAGTATGTATTTAAAAACTATATATAAGTATTATATCAGCTATCTGGCCACCATCATACAAGCTTTGCTTAGTTTGGGATCAGATGGTGTTGTGTGAATTGTCCACTAATATTTATTTATTTATTCAACAACATTGTAGGTCTGAGGAAACTGGAAGGCGGTAAGGTATTCCGAAACCTGGCGCTTCGCATTACACAAATGTAAGCCCTTTTAGTACGAGCCGATGGTAGGCTTAAGACGCTGAATAACCCCAATCGAAATTGAGATATCGGCGCTTGAAGCGCCACTACAATACATGCGGTCAAGGTGGTCATGATTTCAGAAGATCATAGTTTTCACTGCGACTCGATAGATGGCGCTATTATAAATAAATATATTATAAATAATTCACATCATTTTAGCATTTCTTACCTGGACTCCGCGCCACCACTCGTGACCGTTGGCGAAAGGAGCCACTGTCGTATTCCACAATGACAGGTGAAACCTATGATATTATAGTGGCTTAGTTCAATCATTTCGCCAAAGGCCTTCAGTGATGGCGCGGAGTCTAACAATAATTGTACATTTTTATTTTGTGTTTTTTTCTCATAATGTGTGTTAATTGTAAGTAAATATAGATTATTATGATTTTTAAGAACAAATGTTTATGCAAAACGATTATTAATTGACTTTGTAACAAATAACTTAGGTTCATTTATTTGTCTTTGATATGAAAATCAATTTTTATTGTCAGGCTAAATCGCAAAAAAAGAAATAATCAGTAAATAGGTACCTACTTACTTTTTTTTACATTAAAGAGTGACGAGACGAGCAGGACATGTGCCTGATAGTAAGCACCTAATGCCTGCCACATAACAGCACAGTGACACACAGCTATTGGAACATGAAGAGTCCAAATCATTACCTAGCACTGCACTGCGCTCGTCACCCAGAGATCTAAGATATGATATCTCCAAGCCCAGTAATTTCTCTGGAAACATTGCCCTTCAAACCGGAACACAGTAATGTTTGAACATTACTGCTTGGCGGTAGAATAACTGGCAAAGGTGTGGTCCTTCCCCAGGCGGACTCTGCCAAGAGTCCTACCACTACTACCTAGGATTTGATGCCAGCTTATTTATTTTCAAGGTTGTGTACCAATAATTTCTGGTTACCTAGGTACCTACCTACTTAGATGCTTGTAAAAAAGTCGGACGTAGCCTCGCTAAAACGAAAACTGTGTCTATAGAGTCGGCCAGTGCGCTGTATATGTGTGGCACAAAAATTTGCGCGCGTAATGGCCGACTGGTGTGTTTTTGTGTGCGTGTCAGCCTGCATGTGACAGCGCACTGGCCGACTCTATAGACACAGTTTTTGTCTTAGCCAGACTACCTCCGACTTTTTTATACGTCCTTGGCCTAAACATTATATTTTGAAATGAATTTATTATTAGATCTGATTAGGTCCATCCACGATTTGGTAACAACAAACTTACTGAGGTATTATAATTATGATTATTAGCACAATATTATGAAGAAAAATTACTGTGGTAGATATTAGGCTAAATACGATACAACTCCATTCAAGGTATAATAAAAATGTGAAATGACAGCCAAGTTCAATACTATAATATATGGAGTGAATTTCGATGGAGTGGTGCAAATGTTTTGGAGTTCAGCATTCCGAAGTGTTCCCAAATGTCATTTAGTCGTAAGAGACATCCGATTGAATTCCGTTACAGGCTGGGCCGTGATTTTGTACCTCGAAATGCTAATGTGAGAGACTTAGGCGTTAATTTCGATTCCAAACTAACGTTTCATGACCATTTCGCAATTGTAGCTGCGAAATCCTTTCGAAGATTAGGTTTCGTACTCAACGCAACTCCCGCGATTTCAAAAACGTTGGCGTTATTGGGTTGATCTTCAATACTCTCGTCTGTACTAAGTTGGAGGCTAGTGCTTGTGTGTGGCACACGTATGAAAGTACATATACACCGTTGCTTGAAAAGGTTCAAAAAGCATTTCTTAGGTACCTATACAAGCGAGTTTACGGATATTATGCCTACATGTACCCAACCAGTTTTCTCTTGGGTGCCCTTGGGTACAATTCTCTGGAGGTTAGAAGATGTCATGACCAAATTATGACAATGTGTAAGGTTTTGAGAGGTGATATTAACCCATTAAGCCCGACTCGCGACGCGGCCGGCGTCGTGACCTCACACAAAAAATCATTACTAAAAAATGAAACCAAACTTTGTGTGTCTGTAAGCGACAATTAATTAATTAATATTATCGCCTATCTCTTAGGCATCAAAATAAACTAATATTCAAGTATGTATATAATGAAAAAATAAGGTTTTTAAGTCTCAAAACCGGTTTTGCCCAAATCTGGCCTCCCGGGGCTAGCCAGCTTAATGCTCCCGATCTATGTTCAGAGATTTGTCGTCTGTATGTTCCCAACAATTACAGACGAGCTAGACATCACCAACTCTTTGCTGCCCCTGTAGCTCAAAATGTCGCTCGATCCTGATCCCTGGTTCCGCGTACACTCGCCGCACTTAATGCTCTCACTGATGCCAACCCTAATTGTGACATATTTGCCGATAGTTTGAATGTGGTTAGAACGGAGTGTTTAAGGTTTTGTGAGACATATTGCTACAGGACCTCCACCATCCAATCAGTGTAGTGATTTTGTCTGACTTCTTGTTATAAAGTATTCGCAATTTTTGAATTTTATGAATGATGACATGACATAAGAACAATTTATTCTTGGCATAATTTGGAGTTAAGTTTTGTTATTTTAGTAATGATAATGATTAAGTTATTGTTGTGTTTAGAGGTATTGTAATTATTTTGTTTGTCTGCTTAAATTTATGACCTATTCATTTTAAAAGCTTAAATTTTGACTTTGTATTAGTGTAATTGGTTGTTTTGTAAGCCGTACTAATATGTAAATAAATAAATAAGTGCGAGGCTCGCCGGCCAAGGCCGGTCACTGTCAATTCACTGTGAAGTCCTGCAATTGACTAAAGCCCCATAGAATATTTTTTAAGAACTTAACATTTGTTGTTTTCTTACAACTTAACATAACGTATTAAAGCTTCAGATCTTACTTGGCTAGTTTTCGCATACGAGTTATTTGCAGTTTTCATTTTCTAAAGCTGTTATTTTATAGCCATTTTACAAGCCACATAGAATATTTTGTAAGAACTTAACATTTGTTGTTTTCTTATAACTTAACATAACATACTAAATCCTCAGTCAGATTTTACTTAGCTAGTTCTCATATACGAAGCTAGCACTTTAATCTATTTTTGAAGCTGCCTAGTCTTGGGGCGGATATAACTACTTTGGGAAAAGAGTTATAAACTTCCGGTCCCATAATGTGAGTTAACTTCCGTGACCTCGTGTGAGAGTGTGGTATAGCATCCAACTTGTCCGCGTTGCGTATGTTGCGAGAATGTCTCTCTCCTCGCGTATTGTACGATTCTAGATCATTACTGGCATACACAGTCCCCTGGTAGACCAGGTAACGTAAGTATGCCAAGCTCTTTGAAATATGTACTGACGGATGTGCATTGCGATACGCCAACTATGGCACGTTCGGCACGTTTTTGGGTGCGGAAACAAAAATGAATGAAAATGAAACTACAATTTTTACTAATATGAAAGTTTAGATGTTTAGGTGTCTGTTGCTTAATCACGTCGGATCAGTATGATGAAGTTTAGGTTAGATTACAGTCAGAAATAGTACATAGATAAGCAGCTCACTAAATGTTCCCACTACTGAAACTCGAGGCCTCTTCTCACAATGATGGAATCAAGGTCTTAATACAGCACATTGGCACAACTGGTCCAAAGTGGGTTGGTAGATGACACAAGACCTTGAAATAATTATTATGGGTACTTATAGGTTTTCGCACTATATTTTACTTCACCTTATTTTAAGTAAGCGGTATTACTCATGTGACTGAAAAAACAGTGGTGCACGTGTGGGATTCAAACCAAGACATAGAATAGATAATCTGACCAAAGGCTCCGGATCGGCCGTCACCATTCTGCCGACTACCGACGGCTCGCCAGTTTTCTTGAATGAACTTGGCTGGCCACACTGCCGTGTATCTAGATACGATTATTTAAACGGCAATATGATTAGAATAAATAATATAAGTATTTATAAATAAATATTTATTTATATATTAGGTAAATATTTATTTATATATATCATTAGGTAAAAAAAATAACATCATTGTACTAAATGTATACTGTCACATTTAGTAGACAATACCTTACTGTTTTTATTTTGTCCTTTTTCGTCGGGAAGACAATTTTAATTTTTTCGTAAACTTTTCTTTCATTCGTCAGAAGTTCATCGCATTCGCCCTGAATTTATATAGATTTGTTTTATATATATATATTTTTAAATAAAGAGTGACGAGACTAGCAGGACATGTGCCTGATGGTAAGCAACATGCCTGCCACATAACAGCAAAGTGACACGCAGTTATTGGAACATGAAGAGTCCAAATCATTACCTAGCACTGCACTGCGCTCGTCACCCAGAGATCTAAGTTGTTATATCTCTAAGCCCTGTGATTTCTCTGGAAACATTGTCCTTCAAACCGGAACACAGTAATGTTTGCACATTACTGCTTACTTAGCTCGTATCAGCGAGCGATTGACCCACGTCGATTCAAACAAACTTGAACATCTGGATTATCTGTAGACCTTCATTGGTCTATGGATAATTCAGGTGTGCTTAGTGTAAGTAGTTAGTTAGGTATGTAGCGTAGTGTAGTTCTAATTGTATTTTAGTTTTGTTAGTAAAGTCTCTGCCTGTTTTAATAAATATCAACTCAACATTTTACAAAAAGAACGGAGGTATTGAGACGCGAACCGACGTCGACGTTCGCGCAGTTTTATATCACAAGACCTCTGACCACTACACTAGAGAATCCTATATCTGTGTACCGAAAATAAGAATCACTGTCCATGTTTTCAATTGCAGTATAAAATCATACTAAAAATATGGATAAAATTAAAATAAGTGGTCTCATCTCTCATCATTGATAAAATTAATTCCACTTGATATGAAAGCAAAAATACTAGTAAATTAATTGAACTGTAATTTTACTTCTTTGTTAATATTTCAAATATTACGGCAACGATTTTGATAATACAGACCTATGTTTATGACGTACCAAACAAAAAAAAACATCAAAATCGATTAACAATTGGCGGAGCTAGCGCGTATTAAGATCCATAAAAAACATATAACCGTACCGAGGACCTCGTCTTTCTTTGAAGTAGGTTAAATACATATTTTATAGTCTCGGTCAAACACAAAATTTATTAAAAACTGCAAAATTAAATCACCCTAGCTGGGACACGAGTCTGAAGCTTTACGTTATTATACCTAGACGCTTAACGAATAGGCTAATATGTGTTACATCTGCATGGCCAAATTAACAGTCAGTAACTGTAGTTTGAAATTTCGTTTGATGTGTAATAGAGATATTAGAACTGTTTTATCGACAGTTCGTTTTCTATTCGTAATTTCCTAGTCGGGGACCGCATTCGTGCCGGCCGTACGTCCATCGTCCTTGACGGCTCTGGACATACTAACCGTCCATAGCGAATACATAAATAATTATTTTTTCACATGAAAATCAAGATATATGAAATATTTTTCTACTAGCACATCAATTTAGATGAGGTGCATCACCTGTATTTATTTCATAATGATAAACTAGTGAATAACAGTGCAGTAGATGAGTGAGTTTTTTTTAGAGGCTTTTTCGCGATTTTTTTCTATCGAGAATTTTTTTCTCAATCGTGTTTTGTAGCCAAGCAGAACATCAGAAATATAGTCAAAAATGACATATATTTTATTCAGTGCGATTTGTTTAACAGATTTCCCAGTCCAGGCATTCAAAAAAGTCGAATTAGCATCATTCCTCCTCTTAATACACGTTTTCTACGTAAACCTGTGTTTAATTTCATCTTATTATTTGGCAATCACTAATCGGTAAACAATTTACATTCAGGAAGCAAGAAAAATACATTCCGCAATGCAACATTCACCCCTAAAGGCAGACCACTGTGTGAATAGGATTTCGTGCATTTGCCATGCATTTCGAACAATATTACATTATTTACATGCGTAGTTTTTGGCAAAGTTTGTGATATGGCCATACCTAAATATTATATACAGGACTGAATCGGGATATCTTATATTTTGCATACTTTTTCAGAGATTGATGGCACTTAGCTTCAGGCTTCGGCTGCATACTTTACTTTTGGAGTAGCCGCACGAACCTTACTAAAATCTGAACTTACGAACACATTTAAAGCACACCTAATTATATACATCAAAACATACCTTAATATTGTTATTTACTTCGTTGCGATTAAGTCTTGTATACAAAGTTTTGAATCGAATTTAGTGTTAGTAGCTCGATGAAGCTCGACAAAGCCATAGCATAGGTACTTATCATGCGAAACCTACTTGTTATGGTTTTTTAATATTTTTTAAATTCTTAGCGTTCAGTACATTGGGCCCTTTCTGAACATTTTAAAATTAGATACTCGAAGAAGTGTTTTCAAAATTACAGATATGAGCGACAGATGGGTGAATTTCTTTTTTAAATGTTAACATTAACCAAACACAATTACTTTAATATTTTTGTGGGCACAGATGTATTTGTTCAAATGGATAAGTACATCAGTAGTAATAAAATATCAGCACCAAATTCCATACTTTTTCCAGATAATTACATTTAGTACTATTATGTATATAGGTTTTTTGAACGTTTCAACCCACTGTTATTTTTCGGTCTGACTCCCGTCAGGGCCGGCCTGAGCCATCTAGGTGCCCCGGGCGAGCCATGCCTCAGGCGCCCTAAAGGACACAACAAACCAAATGTTAAGATTTCCCAGCGCCCTTGTAAGTATCCTAGTATCCGGCGCCCCGGGCGACGACTTAGCATAACTTATGTTTCTTTGAGTTTCTTTACAAATGTCGAAATAGCGAGCCTTTGTCTAACAAGGAGCACAATAAAACACTTCTAATTTTAAAATGTGAAGAACGAGGGTTCCCATTGGTATTTTAATAAAAACCACGTAATAGGTTTTCGTAGGTTCGTACACAGAAATAAAATTCAGAGACGGAGAGGTTATTCCGCGTCAGCATCGTTTCCAATGAATGTTAGAGGTTAGAATGCCCCTGATGTCTGTAGCCGTTCCATGCATTGTGGTAAATTCAAGCTTGGCGATAAAGCTTTGCAGTGTCAGTTTCGTTCTGAAGCGCAGCGTATCATTACAAATTTAATTGGATTATTTTAACTAAAAACAATATATCTAGGTAGGTGTCATTTCCATTGATTAGACTGGAGTTATCACGTTAATTACTTTAAATTCTTATTTATAATTCTAGGTCTTCAATTATATGCTATTTAGGTGCCCTAGGACTTGACACTATAAAATACGATAGGTAACTAAATGAAAAAAAACTTATAGCAAATGGTATCGGGCTTCTTGGACTGAACAATTATTGAACATGTGCATAATATTATGGTACTTAATACTTGTATTTTTACCAGTCACACCAGTTTGGTCTAGGTCAAAATCGAATTATTTTCCGACTCGAACGTCATCATCATCCACAGCCTTATGTATCCCACAGATGGAAATTTATAGGCCTCTCATTAACCATGCGATCTATTAGGTTCGTTTATTGAGTCCAGGTTCGATACGCGATTAAAACAATATTGGCAACCCATGTAACTAAATTTTCCATTTTCCCACTCAATCACAGATCGTAAATTCCATTTTTTTAAACAATAGTAGCTTTGCACTTGACCGCTACCCACCTGCTGCTAATCGAAAATGCGGTCTGCGATGGAGCGTGCTTACCTAGAAAAAAAACCGATTCACTTTCGACTGTATATACATCATTATCCGGTACATCTCGCCTTTATTCGCCTTTCTTTGTCTAGAAGGGTTTACATAAGTGCAGTTGTATACCTGTGGTGCTGGCCATTGGTACCAGGGGGCGAAGGCCCGCGGGATCGCACAGCGTGGCCGCTTCACCGTCCCATTGCGGGAGCTTGCCCGCTGTCCAATTGCTACTGGAATCCACAATGGTCACATGGGCACAGGCAAGGTCGGGTGATTTACCCCTTTACAATCAATCTTTACTCTGATTAGTACTCAAATGTATCAATTAAGTATGTATGGGTGTGTGGGGGAAGTTAATTAGTGATTCACTTCAATCCAGTTATTGACATATTCCATGAAATTCGTTCAATTAGTTTCTAGGGTCCTGCATACGCCCATGACTGTTTAGTTTGCCGGATGATGCTCGCTCTATATACTTTGTAGAAAAAATACCAACAGGATAACATTCAATCGTGTTTTTTTAATCGAAACACGTTTTTTTTTTTAAACCTATTTCGTAAAGCTTGTGTCTACAGAATACATACTGATTACAACTATACAAAATACTCCCGAAAACGAAACAAAAGAACTTACTGCTGTGCAGATGTATGTCGATATTTCGATGTACTATTTAAATCTTTTCGAATTTCAAAGTGCAGAACAACAAACGGCTATGGAACAAACAAACCGACAGTAATTCAAGCAACACTAGCACCAATGAAGTAGTTTTACAAATGGATGCGTGACGCTAAGCTGGCTGTAGAGTTACGTTAGCTGATGGTAACACCACTCTCTGATATCACACTTAATACAAGAACGCGCGTCATTGCGATTGAAACACTGGTCATAGTGCAAGGGCGGATGAGAGAAGAGTTGGGTCATGAGTCATGACCCTGGGCTAGGTCCAGAACCTAGTTGCCAACAATATACTTCAGCTCAATGGAATAGGGGAGAGAAGGTCTACCAGCACTAGTCAGCACCAAACCATCCAGTAATTGTCTTTTTAACCGATAATAGATTATCACTTGACCGCCATCTTGCATGATGACAAGCGCCGATTTTAAGGGTAGATACTAAAAGCCGGATCACACAGAGGCGATCCGATAGCGATAGCGATCCGGATAGTATCCGAGTATGGGATCACGCCCGCTTGCTGTGTGTCAGGTTGCATACAAATTCGAACATTACAAAAAATCCCGTCTCGGATCGCTATCGGATCGCCTCTGTGTGACCCGGCTTTAACTATCGCCCAGGAATACGGTAAAGAGATCATCTCTGCAATAAGAGGTCATGTTAGTATTTTAACTTGAGCCATGGACCATACCAGCAGTAGTGTTGGTTACTTAACACAAACCCAACGCAATTCTACATCCAGACTGTGAGTTTTCCGATGACAGGATTCCTTGTGTACTATAAAGGAAATCTAAAGGTCAAAAGAACATAGAAAATAAACTAAACCTTACAGAGGTTCCCAGAGAGATATTACTCGTCGTTTATACCTGTCCGAGTTTTTGTGTTCCGAATTAGACGCGTAGTTAGAGTTGGGGGACGAAGGTCCGGCCGAGGATAGTCCGCTGGGAAGTTCACCAGATGAAGACATCAAGGAGGACGGTCCACTCCAACCTACACCTGCGGATGTAAGTGAGTTTTGGTTTTCTCTGCCAAATTGTATATATTATATTCGTTATGGAAATTCTATTGATAAACTGTTTATCAAAATACTTTCATCAAACACACGTGAATTACTTTAAACTTAGTTAAAGTTTTCTTTAAATTAAACCTTGTTAGGGAATTTTGACAGGGTTTCACTGATATTTTCTAATACCCTTAGGTATTTACGAGGGTCAAACTGAAAGTTCTTAGAACTGGCCACTTATAAACAATATAATAAAAAAATAATTCTATAATTTGAAAATAGAACTCTTTGCCAATATTCCTGAGTAGGTATATACTTCATTCATTTGTCATTTGTTTTACGATTTGGCGGCAAATTGAAAATTGTCTGTGTCACGTCAACATGAATTTAACACGAGAAAATTTTCGTGCAATGATTTTTTATGACTTTCGATGTCATTTAAGTCAACAAGAAAGTTATGATAGACTACGATTGGCCTTTCACGATGAAGCCCCATCTCGTGCGACTGTTTACAACTGGTTTAATGAGTTTAAACGTGGTCGCACTAATCTCACTGATGATTTACGTGAGGGACGGCCTTCTACGGCGACGACTGAAGATAACATCTGTGTTGTGCGGCGTATGATAGAGACTGACAAAAGAGTGACCTATCAGCAGATTCGGACAAGCTTAGGCATCGGTATGAGTCAAGTGCACAAAATCCTACACGAACATTTAGCGGTCAGGAAGCTTTGCGCCCGGTGGATACCTCATAATTTGACTGAGGCTCAAAAACTCCATCGTGTGGATTGGTGCCGTAAAATGATTGAAAGATTTAACGGAGGTGACTCAAATGCTGTGTTCGACATACTAACAGGTGACGAAAGCTGGATTTACTGTTATGATCCTGAAACCAAAAGACAATCTGCTCAGTGGGTGTTTCCTTTCGAGGAGTTGCCAACTAAAGTGAAGAGAGATCGAAGTGCGGGGAAAAAAATGGTGGCCTCCTTCTTTGGAAGGATAGGTCATTTCGCAACAATTGTGTTAGAGGATCAAAAAACAGTTTCTGCAGAATGGTACACTACCAATTGTTTGCCACTTGTCTTGGAAAAAGTTCGAGAGAAACGACCTCGCAGTAGGATCCTCCTTCACCACGACAACGCCTCATCGCACACCGCCAAGCGAACGATCGACTATTTGGCAACATCAAACGTTGAATTACTGGGTCACCCGCCGTATAGCCCCGACCTCGCGCCTTGTGATTTTTATTTATTTTCAAAAATTAAAGAAAAACTTAAAGGAAAGCGGTTTATGAATGCTGAAGAAGCGGTGGCTGCGTATCGCGATGCCATTGAAGAGACCCCTAAGGACGAGTGGGCAAAGTGCTTTTCCCAGTGGTTCCATCGCATGCAGCGGTGTATTGACGTGAATGGACAATATTTTGAAAAGATATAATAAAACTAATAACTGGCTAATGTAATCAGTTTTTGATTTTCTAAGAACTTTCAGTTTGACCCTCGTACATCATTTCATATATCAAACTTTATCTATATAAACGATTATAAGTACCCAATGTCACTTAAGTAAGGTCTACCGTGGCATTGGATATGTCACCGTAAAATATTGCAATGTTTTTGTGGTATAATCAAGTGTTTTTGAAGTGAAAACTTCTTTAGGCGCGCCTAGACAAATTTTTCGTGGGGTGTAAATTTAATTCTACCGTCAGGTTTGGGTATGATAAAAAATCTTCGGGTATACTCGGGACCTTGGCAATTGGGCATCTACAAATGCGTCAGCCAATGGGAAATGCTGAAAAGGCGTGGCCTCGCCATCATGGCATGGCCATCTAGAAATGCGTGAGCCAATGGGAAATGCTGACGCATTTCTAGATGGCTATGCGCCATGATGGCGAGGCCACGCCCTCCGGTTACACCCGTGTAGTTTCCAAGGTAAGCTATTAAATTGTGAGTTATAAGTTTTCACTTCTATCGGCAGTTCCTATGACTGCCATTTTTTTTGTATTGTATTGTAGGTAAAGCAATACTGACTGTTGGTGGGCGAGGGTTGCTTGTGCGCGGAGTGGTGCGGGGGGTGCGCGGGCGGGTGGTGGCGCGCGGGCGGCGTGGACAGCAGCACGGGCGCGGCGGCCACGCGCTCCAGGAACGCGTCCAGCTGCCGCAGCGACAGCGCGTTGTGGAGCGTCTCCAGCGGACGGATCGCCGGCACGCCCCCGAACCCTTCCAGCGCCGCTGGACAACCAGGCCAAACGTTACACCGGCACCGGTTGCATCGGAGAACATTAAAGCTGTTTTTTATATTATACAATGACGAGACGACCAGGACAGGCATGTTGATTTTGTGGCAGGCATGTTGCTTACCATCAGGCACATGACCTGCTCGTCTCGTCACACAATGCTATAAAAAAAAAAAAGGACATGTGCCTGCCGGTAAGCAACATGCCTGCAACGTAACAACACAGTGACACACAGCTATCGGAACATGAAGAGTCCAAATCATTACCTAGCACTGCACTGCGCTCTTCACCCAGAGATCTAAGATATTATATCTCTAAGCCCAGTAATTTCTCCGGAAACGTTGCCCTTCAAACCGGAACACAGTAACGCTGACACATTACCGTTTGGCGGTAGAATAACTGGCAAAGGTTTGGTACTTTCCCAGGCGGACTCTGCCATGAGCCCTACCATTACTAAACCGGTCTAGCCGGGAGAACGGCGACTGCCGATCCGGAGCAACCTGGTTGAAATCCCACCACTGTCTTTTCGAAATTATGTGCATAATGCCGCTAACTTTCGTGAGTAAACCGACATGTGCCTAGAATCTTTCGAAGTAATGCGCCATCCACCAGCGCTGGGACAGCGTGGTAGATTATCGCCTTGACTCTTTCCTTCCGAGAAAACGAGAGAAGACCCCGAGTCCCAGCAGTAGTTAGCGGGTTGTTTATGCTGATTGGAGAGGAGTAAATCCTAGTGGAGTGCGACTCACCGTTGGTTGTAGAGCTGGTCGGTATCATGACGCGGAGGTTAGGCGCGGAGCTGGAGCCCGAGATGACGGCGGTGCTGAAGAGGCCGGCGGCGGCGGAGAGCTTCCCGCGCGCGCCCAGCCCCAGCATCTTGAGGTAGCTCATCTGGCCGGCGATGCTGTGCCGCTGCCGCCGCCCTGCGCCCCACACGCTACAGCCGGCGCCGGCCAGCCGCGGCCACGAGCCCCCGCGCCCGCCCGCGCCGCTCTCCCGCGCCCCGAACGTGATCGCCGACAGCGGAAGCTCGTTAGTCGAGGACTCGACGCCGTCCACGTTAATTAAGGGCGTTATGGGCTCGTCGCTCAAGCGGCGGCCGGACGGCGCCGTCACTAGGAGGGCGGGGACTCGCCACGCTTCACGAGCGAGGGTTAGCGCAAACGGGCACGGTTACATGAACGGAACGGGGTTAGTACGCGGGGCGGTGATGGAGAGAAAATCAAATTAGTTTTATATCAAATAAATACATAAAGTAAATAAAAAGAGTGCGTCGAAGCGTGGCGATGGTAGAGACGCGATCGACTTCGCACTAGGTGTAGACCGTGTAGAGAATAATTCCGCAATCCGAATGAAGTCTGTTTGACCATTGTTCGTGGACAACGTCTGACCGTACAGTCGGCGGCTCCCCCGCGGCTCACACGAGTGGTCCGGGGGGACGCTCCCGACCTGGAGCTGACGTCGTCGTTCATAGCTCGATACCAGTTTACCTGAACTTGATTCTGATCTGTCACACTTTATGATTAGACAAGTAGTATGTGTAATATACACACAATAATTGGGCGGGTTTTGTAATTCATTTTTGGATTGACCCTTCGCAATTTCATTATTCTTCGTCATGTGATGCTTATTTGTTTAGTGCCTAATCTGATTTATCTGATACTTCTGCAGGAAAAAAAATCTTATTAAGTTTTGGTAATAAAAAATATTTTCCAATATTATCCAACCAATTCCAAATATTCTAAAATTCGAGATAAAACCATTGAAAAGTCATTTAATTCGTAAGTGAGAACTGGCATTTCGATGCAGAATATGAACACGTCATAGCTGTCTTTAAACAAGACATTCCTGTGAGGTTTAACTTGTACTCAAGGCGTGAACATGACCAAAATTAAGCTTGTCAGTACGTATTAAGTTAGTGGTTAATATCGGCCATGCAGAACACTAGTCAAACACGAGGCAGAGACGTGAGGAGCGAGGATGCAAGGCAACACACACGACATCGCCGGCCAGGTGAGCTGTGCGTCGCAGCAAGACGCGGTCCGCCCCCGTCCGGGCGCCACGCCACTCGGAAATAAAAAAGTTACCCAACGACGGCACACAAGATAAAACATAACTTAAGGTCTTAGAAATAAGGCGTACCAAACAACCCACGATGCTAATGAGGTGAACCCGAACCGTGAAACTGTAAAGCATGATACGAAAGGACAATAATCTATCTAATATCAATGGACGTAGGTATACTTTGAAACGGATACAACCCGAAGTCCCAACTTACAAAGAAACCAAACTAATGCACCTAGCGACGCGATGGTAATGTATTCGAATACTACATATGTAAGCATAATTGCAAGAAACACTATTTTACCCTGTTCTCTGCTGTATATTCTTATAGGCATTTATCGAACTGAATCCCATAATATTTTCAGTCTTATTTAATGATTTCAAGACAACATTGAGAGGTGGTTCAAAACTCAAACTTACAATTCAAGCTATATTTTTCATCTTCCTCATTTGACTAATAAGTACATAAGTTTTCTAGAGTTTCAATGATAACGTAAGGATTTGAATCTGAATACAGCAGCTGCTGCCTTATTCTGAACACATTCGGGCGATTCTTATCAAGAAAACTACAGTCAGTGAATTTCATCGACAAATCGCTCCCATTTCAAGGTACGCAACCTTTTGGCATGGCATCCAATTTTATTTTTAGTGTTTTTTTTGTGTTTGATATTCTGTAACGAAAAACTTTTCTTGGTTGTAACTTTTCTCGTTAACAACTTTTTGACAGGTAATTGCATTGTCTGTGAACGAAAAGTGAGAAAGCCTTTCAATGTTTGAAGTGCTAGTCTTATCCCAAACAGATTGTACATATACCCCAAGTGAGTCTGAAACTCGAATGTGCAGAGAATAGGGCAGCAAAACGCGGCCAGATTATCTGAATTCGAGATATTATCCATCTTTGTCATCATTATGGTTCATGATAGAGGGGAAGAAAGATTTCGCCACCCAATACTCTTACTGATTATTTTTTGACGATGATTTTGCGAATCCATCCAAGAGCACTTATACCATAACCGCGAACCTTATCACTGTGCTTTAGGGGTCACAATAGCGGTTTCCGAATTGTTGAGCATGAGTGGCCTCATAAGCTCCCGCGTTGCAGGGTTAGTCGGTTCATTCAGCCTCTCTATTAAGTACTATACCGATGATGGAGAAAGAACATATCTCTAAATCAGATAATCTGTATACGTAGTACGTCTCTGTTAGCGTTGCGAAGACGCTAGCAAATGTATAGAACAGTAGAAGAGTGCACATAACGGGCGTAAAATTATATTTTCTAATACAACTCTTTTTACGGCCAATTTTGGTCGTTATTTTAGTTCAATAGATTTGCAAAAGTATCCGCAACGTTAACTGAGGGGGCAGTGTTGCAATTTCTGCTAGTAGTCGTAGTAGATGTATGATTACGTCAGCGGTATTGGCACGTGTTTGCCCGCACTGACCTTGCCTGTCGACGGCTTGCAGGCTCGTATACCGCAGGTTGGGGTCCGACTGCTCCGTCTGACACACTGACACGCGGCATTCGACTCATGTTAGTACCCTATCTGTGAACCTAGCTATCGTTTAGTTGCAGCAAAATACGGACTCTGAAGACGGGGATAGTTTTGACAAGAGATGATTGAGACAAGTAAATTAATTAAACTTTAAAATTTTCGCCATTCAAACTAATGCTACTAATATAAATATGAAAGATTGGATGTTTGTTGTTCAATTCCGCCTGAACGGATCGGGTTGAAAAATACAGTTGGATTATAGTCTGGAATAGTACATAGGCTACTTTTTATCCCAAGAAAATTAAGGGAGCGGTAACTACGCTGGTAATCCCACGGGGCGTTGCTAATCAGTGTAATAAATGGGTTAAGTTTAACATATTTTACAAATCTTGATGGCTGTCTTTTGAAGTTTGTCTCAACAAACCTTGAAGTCTCAAGGAAAAGGTTCTTAATCAAGTCTTTTCGAGATGAAAATAGACGTGTCAAAAGTAGTTCTCATTTTCGCCATAGGTGGCGCCAAATTGAGAACAGATCTAGTTTCATTCTGAAAATGCTCAATTGTCAGATTGAGTTCTTATTTACATAAACATAAACCTACGAGCGGCCCGTTCCGGCTTTGCTCGGATTATAACCTAGATACCAACTGCAGCGCCATCTGCTGGGCTGATTTGTGAATCTAAACCATCGAAGGCCCTACCCAAATGCATACAGAAAAATTCATTCAAATCGGTTCAGCCGTTTAGGAGGAGTTCACTAACAACGAAAAGTGGCATTGATTTTTATATATATTATAGATATTATAGATAGATATACATAACCGGTTACTGGAAGACGCCTGAATCTACTATTATGCACGTGCACAAACTAGGTATATGAGTAGAAAAGGACCAAACTTAAGTATTTTACTGCAACTAAAGTTTTCTACATGAGTATGGTATAAATTAGCAAAAAAATCTTAACACATGAATAAAAAAAAGTAATAAATAAAAAAAATAATTAATCTAAACGGGAACATTGTAATACGATTTCTTTATTCTTATGCTAACTTTGTTTAGGTGTCCTGAAACCCGTATAATATGAATGAAAAATCCAATTGATTTATTATTACAAGTTTCACAAAGTATATACCTTTCTTTGGTTCGGGTAGTTGATTTTTAATAGTACATACTAGGAAATAAAGTTCAGTTTTGTCTGTTATTAATTCAACTTTTCAACACATAACATAGTTAGAGGTACATTAACAAGTCATTCACAAATATTAACACCATGTCACAAATTAAATTATAGATCCCTTGAGAAAAGAATAACAGCATTATTAATTAAATCGACGTTGAAATAGAAGTTAGCCAAGTTCGGGTTGCCTATAAATTAAATGTAATGAAATTAAATAAATATTAATTTTCATTACCTTAAATTTTTACTTCGAATTAAAGTTTTATAATTTTTTATTTAATTTGTATATTCACTTGCCTGTCCCTGGTCACTACAGTACCATATATTTTTTTCCGGTTAACTGTTACTGGTACTACAGAGCCACAACCACTAAGCGTTCGGAAACACGTTTTTATTAATAATCTGTAGCGCAGATATGTATTGACTGTGGTTTATAATCTGCAGAAATAATCATAGATGGCATTTAATCAATTTTTAGTTTTTCAGCCATTGCATTTTTTTTCCTTTTCGCTGTCGCGTCGGGAACAATGGCCGCGTTTTGAGGAATCATTTTAATCATTTAATTTAGTAGATTTCTCATGTATCCTCTGTTTATATTTTATCATTATTTGAAAGGAAATATAATTTACTTTTTCAATGAGTCTATAAAATATAGGGTAAGTTTGTTGTAATAACAGATAATACAAAATTGGCGGGAAATCAGTAGAAAAATTACAAAATTACAAGTTTGAATTTGGTTTATTGCTAAGAAGTTGTGAGTTTAAAGTTCATATTTGAAACTTAAATGTTGCCTTGTGTCATTATCTATTGAAACATTTTTTTTTTTTGAAATCGATTCTATAATTCTATTTTAATGAACGTTTTTACCAGGAGAGGTCGCGCGGTTTTTTATACGCTTCTATCGACCGGCAACGTTGGACAGTTGACCGGAAAAAAGTCTGCTAGCGCGGACAGTCAAGTGGATATTGTGACGTGATTTGAATTTTGTTTTGCAATTATAAGGTGTTAACACCCGTATATGACCCACCTATCACAGTTAGATCAGCTTTTTTCCAAGTTTTAATACAATTAAATCACAATTAGATATTTAATACCTTAGTTATGAGGGCTGTTAGATATCAACCAGCCATGCTAGGCCCGTGCCTACGTGCGTACTTACCGTTGTCGTGGGTCTGCTTGTGCTGGTCGTAGCTGCGGGCTCTGGGCGGGTGTTCCACGCCTTCTTTGTGCTCTTTTTCATCGACCTGAAAATTTATAAACTTTTTATATTTCCATATTTCTATCTAGTTATTGATGTACATTGAGTTTTTGTACTACGAATAAACAACTTTGAATGAATACACTTCTTTTTTATAGTATAAAGTGACAAGACGAGTAAGATATGTGCCTCGTGCCCGCTCACCTTGTAGTGGAGGTTACTAGGTTGCCAGGGAACACACACACACAGCTCCGCCCATCAACTCTACGATGATATCGACCTGCGCCTGCGCAGCGATCTCGGAGTCGTGGTGTGAGCCCGCGCGCAGCTCGGCGTTGAGCCGCGCCGCCAGGCTCGACGACTCGTGCCCGCTCACCGTGTAGTGAAGGTTGCTAGGTTGCCAGGGAACACACACACACACACACCACCGTCCATCAACTACGATGATACCGACCTGCGCATGCGCAGCGATTTCAGAGTCGCGGTGTGAGCGCGCGCGCAGCTCGGCGTTGAGCCGCGCCGCCAGGCTCGACGCCTCGTAAATGCTCACTGTGTAGTGGAGGTTGCTAGGTTGCCAGGGAACACACACACACCACCGTCCATCAACTACGATGATACCGACCTGCGCATGCGCATCGATCTCGGAGTCGTGGTGTGAGCGCGCGCGCAGCTCAGCGTTGAGCCGCGCCGCCAGGCTCGACGCCTCGTGCCCGCTCACCGTGTAGTGGAGGTTGCTGGGGAACACACACAGCACCGCCATCAATTTCATGCTCTTTACAATGAGCAAAAACAAGGCGTGAAACTAAGCATTGTAGATGCCTAGTTTTACGGAAACAACATGATGAGATGTATATGTCGGAATCGAGTCGCAATCGAGTTACAATCGAGTCGTGTCCGGGACGCAAGCGCCACCTGTCGGCGTTCGATGAGTCAACATTCCCCCGGCCGAGCGGAGCGCACGAGACTTCTTGTGCGGCGGTCGGCCAGAGCGGTTGTGTTTGAACCATCGCGCGTTCTACGATACGTACTTTGTTAAACAACCTACTTTGTTACCTGTACTTAATAAATCCAATTGTGTTTGCGAGTTTTCATCCAACACTACCCATCGATTACGCCCACAGCAGGAGGATGCGACTAATGATGATGATGGCGAGACTCTGTCCGCCGACATATATATTATGTCATCGTAAAATTGTCAACATCGTCAGATTATAATATAACGCGTGTGATTATAATCTCACGGTAGATTAGGTTAGGGTAGTTTGTAATCTGACGGGGTTTACAATTATATGAGTACTCATATTATATTAGCTATCTGGCTTTCATAGTACAATATTTGCTTAGTTTGGGGCTAAATGGTGTTGCGTGAGATATGTTAATTTATTTAATTACACTGCCCTCGTAGCTAAGTAGTCGTGCTCGTTCAGTATAGTAGGTATCTGAGGATATGAGATGCCTTTAGGTATACTTTATGTATATGCTGCATACGTATTGTTAGTGAGTTTGGGCAGTGCATCCTCACTCGCTCAAGGTCGCGCGGTTTTAGCCTGAGCGCTCGCGCAACATGTTTCCCGCGCATATTGTTATTAGATAATATGTCGACAACCCTCCGCGCTAGACAGGGACAGAGTTACGCGTTAGAAAGAGCACAAATGTTTATTTGAAAATCGCGACAGGAATTGCGAGCTGAATTGAACTTTGTTGTGTCCCAGGAAAAATCGCTATTTATATAATTGTTTTCGGTAAGTGAGGCTTCTGTACTAATATTTATTCTGTGGTTTGGGTTAGTAGGGGCTTTGCGACTTCAGCACTAGCTAAAAGTTCGGCAGGAAGTAGAGCCATCTGATGCCAACTGCCATTAAATTTGTAAAAAAAAACCACACACAGTGAACCATTGATAATAATTAGATAGGTTAGATTCACGCCAATACTTAGTATCGTGTTTTGAATACGAATATTTGTTCTATGTTTGGGTGTTTCTATGTGTATCATAATTCATATATTTACATATTATTTAGAAGTTAAAGTATTTTACCAGCTACTTATCTAGTTTCCATCGTACAAACTTTCTATTTAGTGGCTCAATATTTTTGTGAGAAATGTCCAGCAGTATTTATTTATATATCACAATTTTGCGTAGCAAAATCGCGGGCTTGGTGAAATATTTAATCATAATTTAAAACTTTTCACCACGCTTAAATAAAACTACAACTACTTTAGAAAAAACCTAAAATATTGTAACAAATTTGGAGAAAGATATCACCAATTACATTGATAGATAAACTCATTGTCTGTAAATAAATTAAATTGAATGTGTGTCAATTTCGCTGTGTATTACGATATTAGTAAAAGCCACAAACAAACCCAATCTTGCGTAAAACAATGACATGAACAATTACATCCTGAAATGACATGAATAAACCGATGATATTATGCGCCCCAACACGACTCACCAAATCGGTATAGGGTCGGAAGGCCTCATACTGCTCAGTTTCGAGGATCGTTTTGGCGAAAATGTGTTGTCCAATTCGTCACCGTCCTGTAACGTATTGTGAACCATCACCTAATGACAAAGAAAGGCACTTTGATAATAATTGTTTTATATGTAGAAATGGGGCTTCTTTAGGAAGCAAAAAGAGTTGTTAAAAATAGTTCTCAATTTCACCAACTATGATGTTTAGTTTTGTAATTTTATTTTTAGAATAGAATATCGAGACGAGCATTCCATGTCCCTGGTAGTAAGCAATGCTAACCATCATGCCTGCGCATAATAGCACAGTGACACGCAGCTATTGGAACATGAAGAGTCCAAATCATTACCTAGCACCGCACTTAGCTCTTCACCCGGAGATATAAGGTGTTTTATCTCATATCACTGTAATTTCTCTGGAAACATTGCCCTTTAAACCGGAACACAGTAATGTTTCCACACTAATGCACAATGCAATTTGCACACAGTAATGTTTGGCGGCAGAATAACTGGCAAAGGTGTGGTATTTCCCCAGGCGGACTCTGCAGAGAGTCCTACCACTACTTAAATTACAATTAAATGACTGGCCTCGTGGCTTAGTTGGTAGTAGCTCTGCCTGCGAAGCCGAGGGTCGTGGGTTCGATTCCCACCCAGTGCAAATATTTGTGTGATGAATTCAAATGTTTGCACTGTGTCTGGGTGTTTCTATGTATAATAAGTATGTATTTAAAACTATATAAGTTTATAAGTATTATATCAGCTATCTGGCCGCCATCACACAAGCTTTGCTTAGTTTGGGGTCATATGGTGTTGTGTGTGAATTGTCCACCAATATTTATTTATTTATATTTAAATATGATACATTGGCGCCACCTATGGCGAAATTGAGAACTATATTTGGCAGGTCAATTTACCTTGAAAACGTATAATTAGTGATAATAATCAATATATCGCTTACTGTTATAACCGTTGCTAGTCAGTTGTTATGGGATGAACTCTCTGAAGTTGGTTAATGGAACTAGAGCGCATGTATGAGTCTTTGTTAAAAAAATACTTGTCTGTAAAGTCGGTTTACGGACGATAGTTTAACGTGACAACGACATAACAGTCATAACAAAATATTGGTGAAATCATTGCATACAATGCTAGCGAGTGGAAGAGAGATAGGCGCAGCGCTTCCGCGCAATGAGCGTAACGGGACACTTTTTCGTGCATACAGCCGGCGTTCATCGATTTATTAGACGTTGTCACGTCAAAAAAAACGGGTTCTGCTTTTTGCCGTCAAATCCGTCAATCAATCACTGTGATATTTACAGTTCAACAAACGAACTGATACGCTCATATTAGAATTCAGAATTTACTTATACATTTATTTATAACATAAAGTGACGGGACGAGCGAGATATACGCCTAAGTAAGATAGTAAGCAAAACGTCCCGTAACAACAGTGTCACGCAGCTATTCGAACATGAAGAGTCCACAGAAGAGCGTGAAGAAACTGCTTAAACTGATTAGCATTGCACTACGCTCGTCTGCAAGTCAAAATACTAACAACAACTTTTGAAATCAACTAAATCAAAAACACATGAAGCTATAAAACTGTGCATTCCAATTTTTAAATACATTGTTGTGAAGAGCAGAAGTTCCTTTCTTGTTTCGTTTCGTGTTTGTATATAGTTTTGAGTTAACTCACAGCTTGTAACGTCTCCTGGCTGGCCATGTTGTCGTCCTCGCCTTCTTCCTCTATACACTTCACTTCTTCTGGAGAACTCTGCAACAATTTAATTGATACTTAGTTTATATTTAATCCCTGACGCAAAAATAACGAGACGATATAAGTTTTGTTTGTGTCTGTCTTTTGGCATCGTAGCTGCCGAACGTATGAACAGTATATATATATATTCGTTTGTAAGGTGAATTATTACAGTGATTTTAGCTATATTCGATGTAAATAGGTAAAAAGTCATCACAAAAAGTCAGATTACATGTTTTTTCACAATTCCTTATGGTTAACTTACAAAATTTTGCTTTTATAATATTAATATGATAAAAGTACCCTATCTTACCGAGTTGTTGGTGGTGGAATGGTTCCGACTATGCGGCCTGAACCCAGGGCCCGGGGGGTAAGTTCTTTTGCACGCAGCAGTTCACGCCGGGACTGAAGTGGAGCTCTACGTGAAACCTGTCAACAGATATTCATTGGAATATTAAACGGTTATGTATTATAAGTACCGTAAATAGGGCGGTGCCACCGGTGCCCAGGCACAAAGTGTAACTTTGGGAGGTGCAAGAATGGCTAGACAAGGCAGGACTACTATTTTTTCGGCTTGTTCTTGATAAGTTCCCGCTGCGCTCCTAGTGTACGATTCTAACATTTCTTTTAACAGACCTACATATGTGTAGGTCTGTTAAATTTGACAAAACACTGTGCTAATTTTTTAGGGCCCACATACATAGCATTTCTCTAGCTAGAGTGGGTACCTATTATACAAGTACTAGCTGTTACCCGCGAAATAAATACTAAGGTAACTCGGGCAGTACCTATATTTATACCCAGACACATTTACGGTTACTAAAAACAGTTTATAATAAAACAATTTCATACAATTTCATCAAAATTGGTTCAGTTGTTTAGGTGTGAAAGCTTAAGAGACATTTCAACTCCCATTTCATCCCCATACAGTTCGAAATTACAAAATTGCTAGAACAAACATTTATTGGATTCGTGGCAAGTGCCTATATAAAGAGTTTCATAGTTTTATCTTCAACGATTGGGAACTTCCATATTGACATTAATCCCCTTTCATCCCCGTACAGTTCGAAATTACAAAATTGCTAGAACAAACATTTATTTACTTCGTGTCAAGTGCTTACATACAGAGTTTCATGATTTTATTTTCAATGATTGGAAGCTTCCATGTTGACATTCATCCCCCATTTCAACCCCAATTTTACCCCCGTACAGTTCAGAATTACAAAATTTCTAGAACAAACATTCGTTTGCTACATGTCAAGTGTCTAGATACAAAAATTGATAACTTTGAAAATGACGAATTTTCATACAACCGTTCATCCCTTGTTTCACCCTCTTAGGGGTTGAATTTCGCAAAACCCCGTCTTAGCGAGCGCCTACATGCTAAAAGGGACCTCCATGCAAAATTTCAGATTCCTAGCATTTTTAATTTCCTTGATGAGCGACCTTTCGCTTTTCGCTTTTCGAATATATATATAGATTAAAAAAACCAAAGAAAGTCGCAGGGCGAAAAAAAAAGGTATTTACGGCACTGTAGGTATAAAGATTTCTCGTATATCTCAGGGTAACGAGCGCAGTGCAATGATAGACAGCGACGTGAGTTCTTCGTGGTTAAATTCTGTGTGTAAGGTGAACGGTGAACATCTTCTTCTTCTATATATATAAAACTCAAAGGTGACTGACTTAGTGATCTATCAACGCACAGCTCAAACCACTAGAGGGATCGAGCTGAAATTTGGCATGCAGGTAGATGTTATGACGTAGGCACCCGCTAAGAAAGGATTTTGATAAATTCGACCCCCAAGAGGGTTAAATAGGGGATGAACGATTGTATGAAACTTTTTATTCCTTTGAGATATTTGCATGAAATTTCGTATACAATAAGTTCAAGTAAAATCATGAAGGACGTATGAAAGCGTTTTTCAAATTTCAGTCTCCAAGGGGGTGAATTAAGGGATGAAAGTTTGTGTGAATTTTTTTATATCTCTTGGACATATTTGCATGAAACTTCGTAAGCATTTAGGAAACCCGTTCAATTACCCCGCCGGTCACATTCGGTAACTTAGAAACTCAAAAACTACGATCGATTTTACATCTTCTATCTATCTATATATATATATATATATATATAAAACTCAAAGGTGACTGACTTAGTGATCTATCAACGCACAGCTCAAACCACTAGAGGGATCGAGCTGAAATTTGGCATGCAGGTAGATGTTATGACGTAGGCACCCGCTAAGAAAGGATTTTGATAAATTCGACCCCCAAGAGGGTTAAATAGGGGATGAACGATTGTATGAAACTTTTTATTCCTTTGAGATATTTGCATGAAATTTCGTATACAATAAGTTCAAGTAAAATCATGAAGGACGTATGAAAGCGTTTTTCAAATTTCAGTCTCCAAGGGGGTGAATTAAGGGATGAAAGTTTGTGTGAATTTTTTTATATCTCTTGGACATATTTGCATGAAACTTCGTAAGCATTTAGGAAACCCGTTCAATTACCCCGCCGGTCACATTCGGTAACTTAGAAACTCAAAAACTACGATCGATTTTACATCTTCTATCTATCTATATATATATATATATATATATAAAACTCAAAGGTGACTGACTTAGTGATCTATCAACGCACAGCTCAAACCACTAGAGGGATCGAGCTGAAATTTGGCATGCAGGTAGATGTTATGACGTAGGCACCCGCTAAGAAAGGATTTTGATAAATTCGACCCCCAAGAGGGTTAAATAGGGGATGAACGATTGTATGAAACTTTTTATTCCTTTGAGATATTTGCATGAAATTTCGTATACAATAAGTTCAAGTAAAATCATGAAGGACGTATGAAAGCGTTTTTCAAATTTCAGTCTCCAAGGGGGTGAATTAAGGGATGAAAGTTTGTGTGAATTTTTTTATATCTCTTGGACATATTTGCATGAAACTTCGTAAACATTTAGGAAAACGGTTAAATTACCCCGCCGATCACATTCGGTAACTTAAAAACTCAAAAACTACGATCGATTTTACATATTCTATCTTTATCTATCTATATATATAAAACTCAAAGGTGACTGACTTAGTGATCTATCAACGCACAGCTCAAACCACTAGAGGGATCGAGCTGAAATTTGGCATGCAGGTAGATGTTATGACGTAGGCACCCGCTAAGAAAGGATTTTGATAAATTCGACCCCCAAGAGGGTTAAATAGGGGATGAACGATTGTATGAAACTTTTTATTCCTTTGAGATATTTGCATGAAATTTACATCTTGAAAACTTGAAACTCGACTTAGTTAATAATTACGCTTAACGCGAGCGAAGCCGCGGGCAAAAGCTAGTTATGAATATAACTGCATCGAAATACGGGGTACCAACTACTATGGTAAATATATCCCGAAATTATACTTGTATATGGATTTAAGGGACCGCGATGGTGGGGGAAAACCTTTATAAACGACCGCGCACTTAGTTCGGTCTCTTTTCTGCCACCGGACCTCCTCTCAAGCGGTAGCTCTGATCGTTTGACCAGCCAAAGTTTAAATTGTAGTCTTTATCTGTCGAGTTTACTTTAAGAATCAGTTTTAAGTTGTTTTAGTTTAAAATCAGATTGATTTCGTTTGTATTATGGTTAAGCTTGGTGTATAAATGTAATTGTGTAAAACTAATTGTGTTTTTTGTTCTTTTCCCACCTCTGGTCTCTAAGAGTATTATATAAATCGCTCCACCGTATAACTGTGGTAAAGTTCCTGTTTCTATTTTTTCCGCAATTAAAAGTAACATATGTGCCATCTTAGACTACAATATTGATCCTTTCAAGCATTATGACATGATTGAGCAACAAACATTTACATTTTATAACATTAGCAGGATGATCAGTAGACAATAACTTAAAATATATATATTCAACATTAAATAGAATTACCGTTCTTCCGAGCAAGGGTCTTTCGTGGGGTCTTCGTAGAGCATCACAACGATTTGCGACATATAGTTGAGTTCCGACACCATCGACACGTATTCCATCGCACGCCGCCATTGCTCGTCCTTCAATACCTGCACGAAACAGAGTCACTAATTCAAACATAATCTCAGGGCGCTCCTTATGTGTTTTTGTCTGACAAATTTTAATTGGGGGCATCGGTTCGCCGAGTGAATTTGTGCAGAGATGCGACGGAGAGAGTTTGCGGCCGCGAATTGTGTGTTGATAAGTGACGTGTATAATAAGGTGAGGGCGTTCTTATAAATGCGTGCAAAGGATATTTTCATCTATTTATTTATTTTAGTTTCAACATGTAAAGAAATAAAATACTAAATGATCGCTTTATTTTGATCCCTGATAGATAGGACATATATCAATGAGTACGTTAACGTTTACATAAACATAAAATATGGTTTAGTTGTTGAGTCATATTTTTTTTATATGATGTCGCTGCGCCTGCGCATTGCGCGGTGTATGAAAAGCTAAATTGTTTAGCTACTATGCTACTAGCGTGTACTATGCTAACAGCTTAGACAAGCTTAACATTAAACAAGTCAAAATATTATTTACAAATTCTATTTAAAATCTTACTATCGGATTCAAGCCAATTCAAACATAATTATAACAATTATACAAAAACAATATTAAATTCAATTTATTTCTTAGATTTGGGTACCATACATGCACAGCGTAACCTCTTATAGCGACTTACTGAAGAATTTAATAACTAAGGAGATAATGTATGATTTACATAGCTTGAATAGTTCGAAATTGAATGTGCACCTTATATGTGTTTGTGTAGACACACACAAAGGGTGCATCAGCGGTAGTGTGTTGAGCACGGTGAGCAGCGAGTGCACGTGGCTCTCGCTGGTGAAGTACAGTTGCGTACGCACGTGGCGTGTCTCTGTGCGTCTTCACTAGTGTGTTATGGTTGCCGCATGAACGTGTGTGTGTGTGTGTAGTAGCCGCGTGAATGTGTTTGTACATATAAATAAAGGTGGCCTCACATCGAGCAGCCCCCCGAAGCGCAGCACGGTGAGCAGCGAGTGCACGTGGCTCTCGCTGGTGAAGTACAGTTGCGTACGCACGTGGAGGGTCTCTGTGCGTCTTCACTAGTGTGTTATGGTTGCCGCATGAACGTGTGTGTGTGTGTGTGTGTAGTAGCCGCGTGAATGTGTTTATACATAAATAAAGGTGGCCTCACATCGAGCAGACCCCCGAAGCGGAGCACGGTGAGCAGCGAGTGCACGTGGCTCTCGCTGGTGAAGTACAGTTGCGTACGCACGTGGCGTGTCTCTGTGCGTCTTCACTAGTGTGTTATGGTTGCCGCATGAACGTGTGTGTGTGTGTGTGTAGTAGCCGCGTGAATGTGTTTATACATAAATAAAGGTGGCCTCACATCGAGCAGACCCCCGAAGCGCAGCACGGTGAGCAGCGAGTGCACGTGGCTCTCGCTGGTGAAGTACAGTCGCGTGCGCACGTGCCGGCCGGGGCTCGACACGCCGTGGCTGTACCTGCCGGGGCACACGCTGCGACATCAGTGAAAACAGTCACAACCGCCTTTATATATACACACCTTCATTCACACAATACGTATTATTTATATGAAATACTAGCTGAACGCGCGCGCGTTGCTACGCCATCTATCGAAAATCGATCGTACCAATTCAAATTTTGAACAAATTCGGTTACTTTAGGTTCTAATGACGCACCCTTTAAAATATGACATATGCTGTCACGCAACGAAAGCTCTCAAAAAAGCAATATTTTTTCCCGTTTTTGATACATTTTTCATTCATGCTCGGCTCCTGTTGATAGTAGCGTAATGTTAAATAGCCTATAGCCTTCCTCGATAAATGGACTATCCTACAAAGAAAGAATCGTTCAATTCGGACCAGTAGTTCCAGATATCCTTGCGTTCAAACAAACATACAAACAAACAAACTCTTCAGCTTTATAATATTAGTATAGATTATAAAGCTGAAGAGTTTTTTTGTTTGTTTGCTTGAACGCTAGAATCTCGACAATTGAAAAATATTTTTTCTGTTGGATAGTCCATTTATCGAGGTAGGCTATATAACATTACGCTACTATCAACAGGAGCGGAGGATGAATGAAAAATGTAACAAAAACGGGAAATAAAAAAATCTTTTTGAGAGTTTCGTTCGCGCGTTGACGTGCGAAGCCGAAGTACGTGACAGCAAGTGTCTATCTTTTAAGTTTATTCTGAACAAATTCTGAATCTGAGGTAGTACGACTAATTTTCGATAGGTGGCGTATCAACGCGCGCACGATTCAGATAATTTATACTATACAGGACTTCATCACGAACCAAAATTATTATTTATATTACTTCGACGTTTCGGCAGCGTTAGTACCACCGTGGCCACGAGAATGTCCGTTGTAACGCTGGCGAAACGTCGAGGTAATCAAATAATCATTTTATTTCGTGATTAAGTCATGTATAGTACAAATAATAAGTATTTAAATGCGAAATTCAATGGCGTTCGTTTCCCCACAGGAAGTGCTCCCTACAGGTCAAGGTCATGATTTGCAATGGCCTATCTGGAAGTCCTAAAATAGACTTCGAACTCAAGTGGACCGTTGCAGACATAATATGTGTAAATGGGGCCTGGCAGATCCTCCAGCCGAGCAGTGCGACTGTGGCGTAAACTCTCAGACTATGGATCATCTTCTCATATGTCCACTGTGCCCTGTACACTGAGCGACCTGTGCGAAACAAAACCAGTTGCAGTTTCTGTAGCCTCTCACTGGTCAGAAACTGTTTAAATTGTAAAAAATATTAATAATAAAAAAATATTAAAAACAAAAGACAACATTCAAAAATTCAATAAAATCATTAAAAAATAAAGTTTAAGATTTAGCCAGTCCAAAATTGAATCGTGGACACGACAAGAAGAAGGAGTTAGATCGCTAAAAATATTGTACACGTATTTTTTCTTTTGTTTCACAAACAAAACATAACGAAGATACTGTACTTAGAAGTTTCGAGTGACGTCACTTGATGGTACGATTTTTACCCACAAGAAGTGACGTCACAACCCTGGAAATTTGATGTTCTATTCATTATTATCTTTGTCGATTTTTAATAATTTAATAAAACAAAAAATACGCGTCCGGTATTTTTCCATGATCTGGCTGACGGACTTATGAGAATGGTTTATTTTTCACCCAGTCTTCACCCCTATACCAAACGATTTGTGACGGTATAGAGGAGCAAAATGACAACATACCTGGGGTTGAGCCTGTTGACGGTCTCCTCCCCCGACTCCTCGATGTTCCTCTGCAGATCAGCTCGGATCTTCTTCAGCAACGGCGTGCAGATGCCCTGACCTATCGTCAGCTTTTCTTGCATCGTCAGACCATATTCCTGTCAGTAAATACAATATTTTATTTATCTATACTGTGTCTTCAAGTTCAGAGTGAATCGTTTCCTTCTAGGCAGATACGCTCCATCGTAGACCGCATCATCACTTAACATCACGTGAAATGGCGGTCAAATGTAAACCTATAAAACTAAAAAAAAAGATAAAAAGCAGTCATAGGGACTGCCGATAGAAGTGAAAACTTATAACTCAGAATTTGATAGCTTACTTTGGACGAAACCGTAGGGCGTGGCCATGAGCGTGGCAATGGTATGCAATGCGTCAGCATTTCTAGATGGCCAATGGGAAATGCTGGCGCATTTTTAGAAAGCCAATGGGCATGGTCCCGATTTTACCCGAAGATTTCTTATCATTCCCGAGCGTGACGCTAGAATTCAATTCACTTCGAAAAATTAGCAGTCATAGAGACTCCCGATAGATGTGAAAACTTATAGCTCAGAATTTGATAGTTCACTTTGGAAATGGCCATTGTTCATGTACCCCGAGTTTACCCGAAGATTTCTTTCATTTACGAGCGTGGCACTTGAGCTAAATTCACAGCCCGCGAAATATCTGTGTATGGTGTGCCATAAGAAGTTTTCACTTCAAAAAAGGGCTAAACTTACCTGCGGAATAACGATATCAGCCAAGTACTTGGCATATATGTAGAGTTCTTCAGCCAAGTCGAACTGCAGCGTGTGCTGGTTGTGTTGCAGGTCGTATTTGATGCAGTCGTAAATGTCCGGGATCTTCGATATGTCGTATGTTTTGTTCTTTGTGCAAAAGTCTTTTTCGATCTTCCCCCATCTTCGGCCCATTAGCTCCCACGTCTCTCCGTGGTAGAGGATCGTATCTGTTGGTGTTTTTGGAAGTTTTTATACAATGATTTAAAGCAAACTATACCTTATCATGACATGATACAGTAGATGAGAGTTGCAAGACAAATTTTTGACTTTACAACAACCCACGTGACAACAACCCACGAGCTTATTGAAGAAATATCGTCGGATATGCTGAGGCGACTACAGAAAACTCTACCTTATCACAACACGGTACAACACAGTACAGTCGTATGACTTACCTTTAGTCTTAGGGTCGTCTTTCTTCGTGACGACTATCCTCACGAGCTGCTGTATGAGGGTGTGGACATGCGCACAGCACCTGACTGGGTTTTTGACAAACTCCATAGCGGCGGATATACTGAGGGAGCCGCAGGGGTTGATGCGAGCCCGGTCCTCTTCCGTGAAGTCGCGGTCCACTTGCATCGCCTCGTGGAGACGGGCTTTTGCCCTGTAATAGGTGACAAAATGGTCTTAACTTATATATCTTATTGAATGCTAGCAGCACCCCGCGGTTTTACCCGTGTAGTTCTTGTTCCCGTAATTTTCCCGTGATAAAAACAGGCTGTGTGCTATTCCAGGCTCTAATCTGTTTCAAATTTCAATTGAATCCATTCAGCTTTTAACTGCAAATCTATCATGACTCATTCTATTTGACATGGTTTATGAGATCGGTGTTTCGCAAACCAATTACGGCTATATGTATCTTTTTAATAGTAACATTTTCTTTGATTATTTTTTACTGGACCCGAGATAGAGAATATATTTGATATATTTGACCCGAGAGAATATCGTTGACGCCAATATGAAATAACTATAGGTAGATAGATTATCTCTTTATTACACTTAGAAAACTACACAAAACCTTAAAAATAAAGTAGCAATGTAGATACTTACATATTCTGCACCTTAGACGAATCGCAGTCGTTATCAAGCAGCCCATTAGTGTTGGCCGATTTGACCATCTGCACGAGAATAGGCGTGAGTTCGCCCTCCAAAGCCAGGAGTCCCTTAGCGAAGGCCGCCGCGGTCATCTGCACGCGGCCCTCGTCCGACGCGTAGATCTTCAGGTCGTGACGGAACGTGGAGTGGAGACGCAGGAGCCCTAGGCCTTGCGTGCCGCCTTCACCTGTACATGACAGATGTATAAGCTTTATTTGTTCGTGGACATTGGTATCATTATTATCATTACTTTTATTACTATAATGCCTTTATTATCACTACTTTTTTATAATAGTACATTATGATATAAGTGCGCTAAGTTGATTATTACAGCCGAGGCGTTATTGCTAATTAGCAGAGGCTGTAATTATCAAAGCGCACGTATGTCAAACGACGTTTTATAACACATTTTCGAGGAAATAATTAAAACTCTGACGACATTTTCAAATAAAAACAATGCAGCGAAAAAAAAACGCGCGGAATTATTTTTACTTGTTCACAGATTAGCAATGCGCGCGCATCGGCGACTTTTTTTGTAAGCAACGGCACAGAACTAGCCGGTATATATGCCATTGGTAATGAAGTAAATTAATATTTTTGTGTTTTGTTACAGATAAATTGTTGTAATTTATGGTCAAAATTAATTAAATAATTCTTTATTACATTTTACCTGTCAAAGTTAATGTTATTGTATTATATGTGTAATGTATCGTAAATGTTGAACGAGTTACCGGGTATGTGCCGGCCCTGTCCCCCCGGGTACATGCAGCGGAACATGCGGCCCAGCTCCTCCGCCTGGATGCGGCCCGCCGGCGTCAGCTCGCCGCCCCACTTCAGGATCAGCACCAGGGACGGGTCGCCGTCACCCCCCACTGGGAACAGAACGAAAATTACCTTCAACATTTGAGAAGAAACTTCATAACGGTGAGGAAATTGTTATAGCCGTGTATGTAGATTTGTAGATGATATTTTACCTACGTTTTTCAGAGTTTAGGTCTACGTAAAGAATAAGTAAATAGATCAGGGTTTTCCGCACGGTTCCTTTGTACCAATCGTAAGCAGATGAGGTGTATGTTAGCTATGGAAACATAGTGATGTACCGCGACAAAAGTATGACACTTCCACAAGAGCGATCAGCTTTACACCGAAAGCACGGGTCTGCTTTCGGTGTAAGCGTTTGTTCAAACTTTTTTTTTTAACGTATAGAGTGACGAGACGAGCAGGACATGTGTATGATGGTAAGCAACATGCCTGCCACATAACAGCACAGTGACACGCAGCTGTTGAAACATGAGAAGTCCAAAACATTACCTAGCCTTGGACTGCACTCACTCTTTGCTACTCGTAGTTATATACCACTAAGCAGCAATGTAATCTAACGTAACCTAACCTTACTGTGTTTCGATGGTAGGGGCAATGTTTTCAAACAAATTGCCGGGCATAGAGATAAATCATCTTTGATCTCCGGGCGACGAGACTGACGAAGGCAGTGCAGTGCTCGGTAACGATTTGGACTCTTTTATGTTCAAATAGCTGATACTGCTGTTATGGACAGGCGTGCTGCTTATCAACAGGCACATGTCCTGCTCGTCCCATCACTCTATAGTCTATACTATATAAAAAACAAACAACAATATAGATTTTTTTGTATAAACAAACAAAAATAAAGATAAGTATGTGTGTATTTTGGCGACTCACCGTCGTCGGAGCTGGAGCCCCGCGGTCGCCCGCGTGGTTGGTACTTCATCTGCACCTTGCGGTTGATGCCCGAGAAGTGGCCGTACCTGGACAACAATAAGTAAGCCTTTCCAATCTGTACGTATTCAAATATCTGTTTATTACGTAACGGTTTTTTTGTATCTGTTACAGCGGAAACAGAAATACATCATTTGTGAAAAATCCAAGTAACTATCACGGTTCATGAGGACAGTCTGTCTTAGTAATAAGGTCCCGTTTTACCCTTTGGGTGCGAAACCCTCAAAAAGACAAAACCCAAACAAGACAGGCGCTTCTACCGCCTAACTAAATCGGCTATCGCTTTGCTAATCCTGTCTCTATCATTTCAAGCGAAAAAAAAAAGAGGGAAACTTCAAAGCGATGACATTTTTCGTTCGGCGTCACGAATTCCAAAACAAGACAAAGACACTGTACAAAGTCGTTACAACACTTACATCTCCAACACACTCTTGAGCTGTTCCAGCTTTCCTTGCTTCTCCTCAAGCTCCGGGTCGGCGTGCCTCGTGTGTATGTCGGCCAGCAGCGCCCGCGAGATGTCCAGGATCTCTTGCAGCTGCTTCGGCTTCTTCAGTTTCACGTGGCCGCGCTTGTAGCCCTCGTACTTCTCGAATATCTCGAAGAATCTGGAAAATAGAAGACTGTCTCTTTATTATTCATTTGATTCTTTACTAAATGGCTCGGGTGCGCTACATCGGGGGGGTTAGTTTCTACGTGCATGTGCGTTAGTGACAATGGATATATCAAATTATTTCTTAGGTTGTGAAATTGCAAACATCGTCAGGTCACAATAAAACGTGAGAGATTATAAACCCAGGTTAGTTTATAATCTAACACCGTTACATTATATTCTAACGGTATTTACAATTTTACGAGTATTAAGAAGGTACAGCTTAGCAAAAAAGGGGAGAAAATGGAAGACTATAGTGAGGCGAAATAGAGATGGGAGGTACCATACTCAGCATTATAAAAAACTTTTTTTACTAGAAACCCGACTATGAAATCGCGAAATACAACTGTAGCATACAAAAATGCCCTTTTGGACTAGGTCAAATGTATGGAAAAGGTGCAATTTTTCACCATTTCTGGGTTGATTCCATAGTAAAAGCATATGATTTTCATGAGTACAAGTTAGCATTTTTTGTTTTAGTACAGCAGTTCTACTTAAATTTGAATTATAACAATATTTTCATAATTAACTTCAATTATAACAATGTTTTCATAATTATCTTGAATTATAACAATGTTTTCATAATTATCTTGAATTATAACAATGTTTTCATAATTATCTTGAATTATAACAATATTTTCACAATTATCTTGAATTATAACAATGTTTTCATAATTCTCTTGAATTATAACAATGTTTTCATAATTCACTTAAATTATAACAATGTTTTCATAATTATCTTGAATTATAACAATGTTTTCATAATTATCTTGAATTATAACAATATTTTCACAAGTCTCTTGAATTATAACAATGTTTTCATAATTATCTTGAATTATAACAATGTTTTCATAAGTAACTTGAACTATAACAGTGAGTTCTTCTTCTTCTTTTTCCTCATGGCTTCCATTCGGTAATATTACCGCAATTTCGCCACCGTCCAACGTTTGAACATTGAGAGTGTCTTTGTTCTATATATGTTTTTAATTCAGGTGATTAGACAATGAGGAGTTTTTAGAATGACAGCTGAATGTCAATCGCCAAAAACAGTTCTCAATTGCGCCACGGGTGGAGTTGATGTTTCTTTCCAATCAAGTTCAAAAAGGAGGACGTTTTCAATTCAACTGTATTTTTATTTATTACCCCAGACCTTTCCACTGGGTGAAACGATAATTATCGATTATCTAAATCGGTGAAGCTGTTTTTGTAATATCAACAAAAATGAAAATAAACATTTTTCGATGACACTCGTATATTACTTTGTTATGAATTCAAGTGAACTGTGTACGTTTAATTTTTAAATTGAAATCGGTTGTTTTCTATAAACTTGAAGTCAATTAGACTCACTTCATTCATTTGGCACTTCTATGTCATTCTAAAAACGATTTGTAACATTGTGTTTAAATTACTACAGATTAATCATTTACGAAAAATATCAGTATATCACAGCTATTTTTAGTTTCAGAGTTACTACAATTTCAAGACTTTTTTGAGAACTATGTACAGAGGTAGGTTTACGTTACCAATTAGAAAATCACCATTTAATTTTACTTAAAAATATGCCACAAAGAGGGAAAATGTGTACAAAGCAGTCCAGCTTTTACGTATTTTATTTACGAAATAAATTGGAAGACAGTAAAAAATATACAAAGTAGTATTTTTATGACTACTGGTTAAAAAAATTCAATCAAGACTAGTACCTAATTTAGTTGGAAAGCTTAGTTTTCAAACTATTTCAAACTTTCCATAAGCAAAAAAAGCAAGATTATCTTTTCATAATGTGCACAATAACATAATGTGGAATTTCAAATTATTCATTGCGTCAGAAAAAACTGGCACAAATATGAATCGAGAAGGCAAAATTTTGGCTTTTACTTAAATCATTTAAAATTTAAAAATTATATATTGACCTTAAAAGTGTAAATTCGCAAAAAAAAGTATCGCACCAAAAACTTCATCTTTCAGATATTGGAAAAATACTGTTTTACATCTTTTTCCCAAATATCGGAAAATTTGTACGGAAACCTCGACAAAATTTTAAGTTAAGGCTTTCCAAGGTTAAGAAGTGAATTGACCATACGAAATATTTCAAATTTAGCCTTCTCGGTTCACATTGCATTTTCAAATGTGTAATCTAGCAATTCCGTGACAAAGTTTTTAAACATAAAAAAACCAACCCAATTAACAATCTACTTAATAAAATTATCAGATTAAAACTTACAGATCAGCTAGGACCTAAATGGAAACAGCTAGAAGCATACATTTGGCAAAATATTGTGTAAACAACAAGGATAATTAAATTAACTACAAACAAATAATTTACGAAATTTGAACTGTAATGGCATTAAATAAGGGATTACAGTTTATGAAATATAAGTAGCCCTCATTAACATAATGAGGGCTACTTATATTTTATAAACCTGAGGCTTTTTTTTTCAAGGTTAGAGACTGTCTCAATCCTGTAATATTGGCCATATTGGCCAAGTATAGATTGGCGGACGAACGATGGTCGGTGACAATGGCGGTTCGGAAACACACCTTCTGCCGGTTTCCTCACCATGTTTTCCTTTACCGTTAAAGCTAGTGACGATGATAAGGTCGTACATTTGCACTTGGAAAAATACTTAATAGGTTTTCAGGATTCAAACTACCGACCTCACGATTGTTAAATATACTCGTAACTAACATAATTATGATACATTTATTATATCAGGCACATTGAGGCTCTCTTTATGCAAATATATATCTAAATGAATTACAAAAACGAGAAATAAAACAAACGAAAAAAAAACGAAAATTAGATAATTAATACACAATGTATGTCCTAAAGAGCTGGCTGCAGAGACTCAAAGGTTGTTTTGTTTTCAGAACGACAAATCTTGTTTATTAAGTTTAGCATAAGTGGTCCCACTGCTGGGACTCTGGGCCTTCTCTCACAAAGAGAGGGTGGAGGCCATAATCCACCAAGCTAGCCAATAGACAAGATGACGTATGCACGCCATTTTCCTCACAAGTTTAAGTAAAGAAACAAATGGGTTTTCTGTAAAGTTGGTTAGTTTACGGACAATAGTTTAACGTGGCAACGTCATAATAAAACATTGATAGATGCGGCGCAAGCGTACAATGAGCGTAACGGGACAATGAGCGTATTGGGACATAACGGGATACTATTGACGTCACAACGTTTAATAAAATCGATGAACGCCGGCTGCATGCACGAAAAAGTGTCCCGTTATGTCCCGTTACGCTCATTGTCCCGTTACGCTTATTGTACGCTTGAGCGGCATCTATCAATGTTTTGTCATGACGTTGCCACGTTAAACTATCGTCCGTAAACCAACCGAATTTATAGACAGCCAATTTTTTTGTGCATGCAGACGGCGTTCGTCGATTTATTAAACGTTGTCACGTCAAAAGTACATCAACGATTAAGACTTACCTAGGATGTCGCACCTCGACCTTCATCTTCTGCTTGGGCGTGCGGTCCCCGTGCCGTATGACCGCCACCACGCATCGCAGCTCCATCATCTTCCCGAAGGTGGTGGGCACTATGGGCGGGTCGTCTAACTGGAACGGCACCGACCACGGGATGTGAAGCGTCGGCGCCAGCTCTCGCAGTATCATGTTGCCCAATATCTTGGCGCAGTCGTCGTAGTATTTGTTCGAGTTCTTCACGAACGAGAAACCGTTGACGTCGCACACGAACGATTTGCCGTTCGCTCTGGAATAAATTTAGAAGTTGAGAACGTATTTTTTAGACGAGTTGAGCAATTTTTGGTAGGAGGAAATCTTGTAGTGTCGTCGACGACATCGTCACGAAAGTTTTAGAAAAATAAAGTGGTCAAGTGCGAGTTGGACTCGCCCATGAAGGGTTCCGTTGCAGCAAGTAACATAATATACATAGTACACATAGTTGTTGTAGTTCGTTGTATCTTTGGTCGAAGTTTCAATAATAGTGTATTTATGACGTACTAAAAAAAAAACTACTCATCAGATCGAGTTCAAACTAATTTTCGTTGGTAGTTTACATGGTAATGTATATCATATATTTTTTTTTAGATTTTTCATTCTCTTACTTTAGAAGTTAGAGGGGGGGGGACACACATTTTACCACTTTGGAAGTGTCTCTTGCGCAAATTATTCAGTGTAGACGAAAATGATTTTAGAAACCTCAACAACATTTTTGAAGATCTATCGATAGACACCCCACACGTGTAGGTTTGATGAAAAAACATTTTTTGAGTTTCAGTTCTCAGTATGGGGGGCAACCCTAATTTTTCTTTTTTTTTTAATTTTTTTGTTCAAATCTTAATGCGGTTCACAGAATACATCTACTTACCAAGTTTCAACAGTGTAGTTCTCATAGTTTCGGCAAAAAGTGGCTGTGACATACGGACGGACAGACAGACAGACAGACAGACAGACAGACAGACAGACATGACGAATCTATAAGGGTTCCGTTTTTACGTTTTACGGAACCCTAAAAAGCTCTATTTTGAGTGCGTTATACCAATGGAAAAATATAGTTTGTAATAGTTTTATTTAACCCCTCTGGCAGTTGGCTTCAGACACAGAACAACTATTCTTAAGGAAGGAGCATCTAGCATTCCCCTCTCGTACCCATATGAATGCCAAATGAGCTTTATTTGTCAACCGCGTTTTACAAAGCGTTTCGTAGACGTGTGCATGTTTGTTATGTGTAGCGTTTGTCTTAGTTTGTGTTTATACAAACAGAGATTTGTTGCTCTTCAAGTTTACAAATGTGTGAGATAAACGTTACCCGCGCACCGCAAAAAAAAAAGTGAAAATGTGTGTTAGCAAGCCAAATGTCTTGCGTCCTATGGTAAATCTTTTTTTTTTTTTTTAATAAAGATTGACGAGACGAGCAGGACATGTGCCTGATGGTAAGCAACATGCCTGCCACATAACAGCACAGTGACACGCAGCTATCGGAACATGAAGAGTCCAAATCATTACCTAGCACTGCACTGCGCTCGTCACCCAGAGATCTAAGTTGTTATATCTCTAAGCCCTGTAATTTCTCTGGAAACATTGCCCTTCAAACCGGAACACAGTAATGTTTGCACATTACTGCTTGGCGGTAGAATAATTGGCAAAGGTGTGGTACTTCCCCAGGCGGACTCTGCTAAGAGTCCTACCACTACAAAGGCTTCAGATGATCTTTACTGCCATTCCTGATCATTGTAGTATTATGATATACTAATTATGATGAACATTCAGAAGGGCATCATAGTTTTTAGTAACATTGAAAAAACGTAAAATTCATGATGGAGTCAGCTAGATCAATTAACAGCAAACTCAGTTTCATATCCTATACTACTAATCCTACTTCCTACTATTATTATAGATCTGAAATACGAAAGTTTGTATGTATACATTTTGCACGGATGTTCCATTGTTCATTAAGTTCATTACTATTTCAAGCAACCAACTAGTAATAGTAAAGGAATCTGGATGAAATTTGGTAAATAGATAGGGTAATAATAGTCTGGAATAACACAGGCTACTTTTCGTCACGGAAAATGACGGGATGGGGACCTACGCAGGTGACACCGCGGAATCCTATTAGTAATATACAGGGTTATTGGTAAATCAACCTGCATTCGTTTAAGGGCTTGTTCTGTATTCTGTATATTTAAACAAACAATTTCTGTTCTACAACTTTTGTTAAAACTCAATAGAATTACATACCTACATATCTCACTAAAAAGTGTTTGTTGTCCTCTCTAGCACTGTTTAGCGGCTGTTTAGTATTTATTTACTTCGGCACATTATTTATTTTATCGAGCGTTAAAAAGCGCGCACGCTCTTGTTACGAAGAGTTCGATGCTTTCAGACCGGGCAAATATATATTTTTTTTTACTTGGCGAATTTATAAAAACTGTAGCATTCAAGTTGTCGTATTTAATGTACTTATCATCGCCTTAAAAGGATGCAGGCTGAATACCAATAACCCTGTATATGTTTTGTATTCTCACCTCAGTAAATCAAACCCGCAGACAGTCTGTTTGAACGCCAGGCACACCTTCCTGGAGATGAGTTTCTCCTGGTTAGACAGTATCACGGGGTATCTGATCTCCTTGCCCTCGGAGTCTCGCTCCACCTTCCCGTCTAGCGCCGGGCTCTTTCTGGCCTCCGCGTGAGCGTAGTCCGGGCCCACTGTGTATACCTTCACGTCTGTGCCTGTTGAGTGAGATTAATGTAAGCAGTGCAGCTGCACAAGTTTAGGTAGCAACGCAAAATAACTATGATCAATTTAAAAACTCACCATCCGTAGGCATAAAGTCTTCGTAGATAAACGATCCCGTTTTCCTAACCCTCGATTCGGGAGAATAAATACTGCTACGGCTTCCTATCTGCAAACAAGAACGAACATTCTATTACCTAGAACTAGAATTAGGTAGATTATATTAGACCCAATTGTTGTTTAGTAAGTGGATAAATGACTCGGTTAAAAGGTCTTGTCTTGTGCAGTTTGCTTATGTTTCCTGTGATAGCTAAAGGTTTGATTCAAGAAGAAAACAAAGGCAGCTTCTAAAAAAATATTGAAGTAATAGGTACACAAACACTGAACAATGAGACGATTTCAGACCAAAAAAAAAAAAATTTGGCAGTCAACTGCCAATAGAAGGGAAAATTTTAACTTAGAACTTTAGTAGTAAACATCACTAATGTTGTACAATAACTTCACCTGTATATTAACAGAAAACAATATAATATTAGCATGCCGGTAATTCGAACCCTTAAGATTTTCCCCTACGCAGCTAAAGAAGTTACACTTCAAAAATCTTACAAAAAAAAATTGATGTCGTCTATCACTATCACGAGGCATGAATGGCTTAAATCTAACGCGAACAAAACATCGGGAGATAATCCTACTAATATAAAATTCTTCTAATTCTATGACGTCATAGGCACGAAACGTTACAACTTTTTCGTGAGATTTTTTTCCGTCTAGCTCTCTTTCATAACGCGCGATAAGGAACTTCGTTCCAATATTATAAATGTGAAAGTTTGAATCTTTAGACGTTTGTTGCTCAATTAGACCGGAACTTCTGAAAGGATCGACTTGAAATTTTAATCACAGTTAGATTATGTTGTGGAACTTTGACATAGGCACCTTATTATCTCGGGAAAATAACAGGAACGGGTATTACGTGGCTAAAATTGCGAGGCGCTGCATTAATTATTAATGCGAAAGTCTGAATGTTTGTTGCTCAGTCACGTCGAAACATAACGGATCGGGTTGCAATTTGGAACATAATTAAACCGCGGGCCGCTGCTAGTTTTTAACCCCTATGTAGGTAATGTTATCCTATCCTAGATATAAAATTTTAATAAATCCTTATAACTTTCTAAACATTGCGTAATGCCGCTAACTTAAAACTGTGAAGGAAAACATCGTGAGGAAACCGACATGTACCTAGAATCTTTCGAAGTCATGTGTCATCTACCAACCCGCACTGGGCCAGCGTGGTGGATTATGGCCTTGATTCCTTGCGAGAGAAGGCCCCGAGTACCAGCAGTGGGAACATTTAGTGGACTGTTTATGTCTTGAAGTGAAAACTTCTTTAGGCGCGCCTAAACAGATTTTTTGTGGGCTGTGAATTGAATTCATTCGTCACGCTCGGGTATGATAAGAAAGCTTCGGGTAAACTCGGGACCATGGCTATTGGCCATCTAGAAATACGTCAGCCAATGGGAAATGCTGAAAGGGCGTGGACAGCCCATCATGGCATGGCCATCTAGAAACGCATCAGCCAATGGGAAATGCTGACGCATTTCTAGATGGTCATGCCAAGATGTCGAGGCCACGCCCGCCGGATACACCCGTGTAGTTTCCAAGGTAAGCTATCAAATTCTGAGTTATGAGTTTTTACTTCTATCGGCAGTTCCTATGACTGCCAATTTTTTTTTTTATGTATACCTTTCTAAATAGTCTTTGACTGCCTCCGCCCGCGGACGTGGGGTAGTAGATGTAAATGTTGTGGTCCTCGGCCGACACCGGCTTCTCCACGAATGGCTTGTTGAACACCACTCCGTTCACTTCCACGTGGTCTTCCGATTCCACTAGCTCGTGGTCTGCAAACATATACGATAACACTTTTACTTTTATAGGCTTACACTTGACCGCTACCTCGCCTGGTGTTAAACGACGATGCGGTGTACGATAGGGCGTGCTTGCCTAGAAGAAATTAATTCATTATCGACTTGATGAAATTTCGACTGAAAACTAATGGCACCGCCGATTTTACCCGCGTGGTTCTAACTTCTTCGTGATACGGCGGAAAGGTAAAGGAAACGTGAGGCGGAAAACGGTAGTTTGAGTCGATGCATACCTGTCTCATACCACTGTACCTACCTATCAATTATTATCATTCTATTTTTTACACAAAATGGTGTATATTTCAGCGCCATTTGCCTATTATTGTAAAGTAATATCAAGAAACAGGACCCAGGATGTGACACGTTTACCTATGGTTCCTGTTTACTCCAGATTTGGAGACATCCAGGATGTATGTAGGTACCTATCAGGAAACACGGAATCGGTAGAGTAGGTTATCCTGATCCACAGTTTTGCAGTGCTTATTATAAACGTAGATGCTCTTTGTTCAGAAATTTATCTGGAAACATTGCCTTTTAAACCAGAACACAGTAGTTTGTCAACATTACATAAAAAATCTGTCGTTCATTGTCATGAAGTAATTTTTTAAACATATAAATCGGCATCGGCATATTAATGTAGGTAGATATATCTGTATGTATTTAAAATGTCCTTAAACAGCATTATTCTATAATAGTATTTCGTAAAATACCTAGATTCAGAGCTAGATTTAAGATAAGGAAAACTGTTTGTAAGAAAACAATTTTCCTCCACCACTACCCATTACTATGTACATAAAATATATCAGTTTGAATTTTTGATCTAAATATAGCTTTAGGTACGAGTATCTTATCTGCATCTACGCAATCTAGGCGCAATCTACGTGTTTTAGTTCAGTAGGTATTAATGATTCTAGGCGTTCTTACTTCTTACTAGGATACTTACGTTTCGGATCTGGTGAATCCCTATCTAAAACGGCATATCGCGGTATTTCTATACCTTCGCTTTCTAATATCGCGTATACTCTTCTCCGGTCCTGGAAAACAATATCTTATTGAAAAATATTCTATGACACTGAAATTATAAAGCCTACATTTATAGACACATAATCCTTCACATTCTCACTGCACTGAATAGGACAAAATTTGACTTGAGAGTAGCTCTTAATATCATTTTACAATCCTTTTTATACTAGAAAATTGCTTCAGAACAGAACATTGTACTAAAGCACAAAACTATCAACCAAAGCTTAACCCCTTTTGACCGCCAGGACTAAATTGCATTTCCGTGCCCTGGACGCCAAGCGTACGAAATAAGTCAAAATTTAAAAAAAATAATTGTGCTGTCTCCATTTCATATCTAACACACAATGTTTTGGTATAGTCTGTTTTTTTGTCTGACGTAGTTGGCGCACAGGGCTCACTCGCGCTTGTCAAGTATAGGTGACTCTGGCGGTCAAAAGGTTAATTATGTCAAATGTAAAGATTTGTATTAAAAACATACCTGAATATCATACTGCATATGAAGATTATTTATCACATAAGGTTTCCTCAACTTCTCATATTGAATGGCTTTGTCCAAAGGGAAGCCTTTGGAATGAAATGAGATCAAACAATCACAGATCGGCCACTCTTCAACTGGACTCTGTAATTTATTACAAAGCTTACTAAATTTACATCTTAATATTGAACAAATTAGATTTATTACCACCAGAAATAATAAGGTTCCGAAAGGTGTGTCACAAGGCGCAATACCGAGCCCTCTATTGTACACTATACATGAGAAGATTGACGTGCAAATACTGCATTATAAAAAGCATTGTCAGTGTCACAATACAAGTGAATTTGTAACCTGAAACCCTCCACTTCCAGCAAAGCAAGGAAAACCCGAAGCCAATAGTAATCATCCAGCACTTAGAACCATGTCACAATAAACAAGTCATACACAATTGAATTATCCACAATGGAGAGAACGATACCAGAATAGACGATACTGCGACAGTTAGTGATGGCATGACAAATAGAAGTGAAACAAAATACTTACATTCTTAGAAAATATGGGTACAAAGCATTTACAGCAGACACTCTCATTGTTTGCCTAACTTGATAAAAAACAAGTTACCAAAAATAGAATAATCGACTCACTGTTACTAAAGACAACATGATTTGCTAACAATAGTTGGTAAATTGTAGATTTTCAAAGAAATGGTATAGTTTGTTTCACCATTAGTGTTAGACAGACAGTGCCGAGAACCTTAAGGATAACCTCCTCGGGGAAGACAAGCATCTTGATGTACTCGAACTCGTCGAGGCGGGTGAGGATCTCCTTCATGGGCTTGGACTGCGACTTCTTGGCCATGGCGCATACGCCGACCACAACCTTCTTGCCGCCGCCATCGCATTGCTCCAGAGACTCGCACAGATCCAACTCGCCCTGATTAATTATTTCATGTTACATTAAACTAATATTTAATGTCGCATTCAATTTTTTAATGTCGCATTCAATTTTTTAATGTGTACCAATTTTCAAACCGATTCGTTCAGCCATTCCAACTTGATTGAGCAAGAAAGAACCAAACTTTGACATTTATTATATTAGTAGATATAATAAAACATAATTCATGTATAAGATTAGAAGATAAAGCAAGTTAGCTTCAATGGGAGATTTGTACCAGTGTACCAGACCATAATTATACTTCACAAATTAGTCTAACCACGCTTATCTGGTATGTGTACGTATATGTCACCGTAAAATTGTCACCATCAACCGTTAAAACCATCAGATTATAAGCTATTACACATATTATAAAGTAACCTAACTTACTGTGAGATTAAATCTTACATGTTTCAATACAAACTGACGGTGATTGGAATTTTATGGTGACATACAGTTAACAATAGTGATGAATTACGATAGTCCATCAATCCGTCACAGCTCACGTTTACATCATAAGTACACTAAGGCATCGAAATTGCACATTAGAGTTGGTAGATCAGCCCAATGTTATATTTTGCAGTTGAGCCAAATAAAGGCTGTCCTGTTACTTAGTTCAACACACTGAAACTACTAATCGCAATGTGTAATTTTTATACTGTATTTTTAACATAAGTAGTGGTCCATCATAAGCTGTGTTGCTTAACAAGAAGTCAATTCAAAAACATAAGTAGTGTTAAACAAGTCAAACAAGTCCAATGTGGCATTTGATTTTAAAACTTTGGATTTTTATATACACATGAACAAGTAACACAATAAATTAACAAAATCTGGTTAATTTACCAAATGACTAATCTAATGACTGACTTTTCATTTAAAGAACTTTTTGTAAAATAAGTTTTTGTTTACGTACATCTGTTACATTATTATTTGTATACTTGTAAGTTGACAGTCAACATTTTTTAGAGTTTGTAACTATGGTATATATTATTAAGTACTATGTAAATAAAATTAACTATAAATATTGTATAAGTTTTACTAAAAATTATGGAAAATAAACAAAAAAAGCAATTAAGTACTAATCAAGAAATTTAAAAAATAACATGTTATATTGTAAACCATTAGTGAGCACAGAGGCAGTTTCGACTTAAGTCAGTGCCAATAAACCAATAAAAACATAATGAAATCAAATTAGAGAACATCAAAACAAGACCTTGAATACTTGTTATTTACACAAGACAAGTGGAACTTGTCAAAAAGGAAAGTAAACACAGAATAAATGTAAACAGTACTGAATCTATTACATTTATCACAGAATACTAAATCAATGTATAGTGTTTTAAAAGCCACTCCAACAAACTATGATATCTTACATCGGGTAGGCAATCATCACAATAACATATATCATCATCACTCTGTTCTTTCTTTCCCTTTCTCCATCGTTTGAGTCGCCACCAGTCCTTGAGCCACTGCCACTCCATCACAGCACTACCGACCCACACCTACTACCACTGTATCGTACAAATTATCTATGATAAGGCACAGTTAACCTTGTCACTGATTGGTCACCAACACACTTGATAACCAAGATAAACTTGACATAAATTACCATACTGCATTACCTCACTAAACATCCGCAACAAAGCTTGTGTTGCTATAAATAATATTCCAGACTCTAATACAATTATGTGATAAGACTTCTGTGTCCACTTGTAGAATGGTCACTGCTGTATGATAATGCTTTGTGTTGTTAGTGTTATCATTATCACATAATCCATGGAACCATACTGGAGTAAATATTTGTTTGCGGTTTGTTTGCAGATTTACTGATTATGTACATTTTGTTAGGAACATTAGCAGTTTAAAATAGTTATCTGGAGTAGGTATGCTATAGCTAGATTAGCTAGAGGTCAAATTATTGATGTTTTCTGGTCGATAACCTTAGGTCACTGACCCAGATTTGCTAAACAGCAGGCCAACAATACAATGGATGGGACTTACAGATGATCTTATTGGTACAAGATTTCCATCATCACCGACGTAAAACTGCGGCTGAGTAGCTTGTCGCAACCCTTGATAACCATGTTCGAGCTCAGTGTATGACATTACCTACATGCAAATATAGAAAAAAAGACTGACTAACTGGATTTTAAGAAATTGGTAAATTACGCATAAAACAGCTGTAAAATGAATCGGAAATACAAAAATAAAAATATTTCCTGTGAAATGCGAAAGAATTCCCACCGGACTGGATACGAAGAAGAGAAATTAAAAAATCAAAGACAAGCATCTATTTTAATACGCGACAGACATATGATTTACGCGTGAAAAAGAAAGAGAAAGTTATGTAAGAATCAGACAGATTTTTAGCATTGCTGTTAAAATCTTCAAAAGTCAACATTTTGTTTATTGTCAAAGTCCATCTAATATGTCAACTTTAGAAACAGCTGTTTGTTGTTATTGTGAAATGTGAATCCAGTGATTGATCACATCGTGATGGTTGTGTGCCATGTGGATATATTATAATTTATTGTAAATTGAAACAAATTGTCTAAATAATGTCCAAAATGGTAGAAAGATCAAAAGGCATTGCATCTGTGGAGTCCTTCTGGCATTCCGTAAATATTTTACTTACAAAGCCTCATGTTATCAACAAACGTATTTGGGGTTGCAAAATTTGGAAACAACTCTATTGCGAGCCAGGAACTTCTAGCAGGAAACCGCCTTCAGTATTAAAGAAGCTAGCATATTCTATTACTAGTGAAAATGTAGATAATTACGCTTTAGAAATACTGAAAGAAGCAATTTTGAAACATTCAAACAAACCGTCACGTATTGAAATGATTATTACTGAATTGCTCGCAAAGAACTTCAGTGATTGTCAAGCTATTCAGATAGTGATCATTGACCGAGATGACGCTTCAGTCACGTTTTATGATGTGACGGAAGAGCAGAGTAAGCAAAAGTTGTTCCCTGACTTTACTTATGTGATGCAGCTGAAAGAAAACAAAGTAAAACTTCATGCTGATACTGGTTTGTAGCTTTTGTATATCTTTTCATGTAATAAAATGTATGCAGCTATTTTGTTATAATTTCATTATTCACCACTCTGACCAACTCCAAGTTGGCGGGTAACACTCATATTTAAAAGATGTAGTCTTTCTTTGAAGTATGGTGATTTCCTCACAATATTTGTCAGTTAAAACTGTGACGAGAAACTTATACATCTGCACTTTAAAATAGTCAAGGTGGAAGCGGGATTCAAACATACAACCTTTTGACTGTGAAATCAGATGTTCTTGATACTGGATTACTTCTTGTATTGAAAATACCTAAATTGCTTTCAGATATAAATTCCCCATCATACCAGTGGCTTGAAAATGTATTGGTGCCACAGTTAGAGAAGTGGAGAAATGAGACAAGCACCAATACATATTGTAAGAACATCTGTAAAGAATCTTTGGCACTGGTGTCTCAGCAGAAATACTATTCCAAGTACAATGAATTAAAACTTAAGTATGGAAAAGAAATGGTGAAGGTAATTATGAAATTAACTTTTACTTTATAGAAAGTCAATTTGTAAGGAAAATAAATTCTTTGAAAATAATAATATCTACCAATACTCATTAAAATAGAGCTTCCCAAACTTATTTAAAATATTATACATTTCTTTAAAAAAATTATTAATGTGTATATTTTTTAAGACTGAGTTTTTCATTAAGGAAAAACTTTATTTAAAGCAAAAAAAATGAAATTGTTAACAATTCTAGTTAATAACGTGGGGAAACAGAAGAATACTTGTTTTATTATTCCAGATTTGGCCTGAATGCACAGATCCATCCAAGTTTGTCTATGAAGATGTTGCTATAGCCACTTACTTGCTCCTCTTGTGGGAAGATGAAGCCAGGCCTCTCTCGAAGAAGCAAACCTTTGTAGATTTGGGCTGTGGAAATGGGTTACTAGTCTACATGCTCACAATGGAGGGATACTCTGGAGTTGGTATTGATGTGAGGAAAAGGAATATTTGGGATATGTATCCTAGTAAAGTTATATTAGAAGTAAGTAGTATCATTGTTATACTTTGTTTTCATTTATGTGGAATTTGTAATAACTATATTATATAAAGGCTTGCCAATTATGTAATGCAATCTGTATGATTGTTTTGCAAAAGAGTGTCCTTTTAAAATTGCAAGATTTACATAAGGCCGGCCAATTTTATTACATTTACAATGCAATGTCTATATTTTACTGAAGACATAAGACATTTGCAATGCGAAATATAACAAAAAAAAAGGTAGTTTCCAGAAGAAGACCACAGTCATCAGCCTTTCTAAATCCACTGGTGGACATAAGTCTCTCCTAATGTATGCCACTCATTGTAAACTTAATGTATGCTTCCATTATTTCAGGAGAAAACAATAGTTCCATCAGATACAGCCCTGTTTCCTGATACTGACTGGATAATAGGAAACCATTCCGATGAACTCACTCCATGGATTCCTGTCATCGCAGCCAAAAGTTCTTATGAATGTAACTTTTTTCTCCTACCCTGCTGCTCATACAATTTTGATGGGACCAAATACCAGCGTAAAGATTCCTCAAAAAGTCAATATGTGGATTATTTAGAACACATCCGAGAGTTGTCCAAAAATTGTGGATTTAGTGTGGATATGGACCGACTTAAAATACCAAGTACAAAAAGGATTTGTCTTGTTAGTAAAGGAAGAATGTACTCCAAAGATGAATATGAAGTATACTGCAGAAAAATTCAGGATATTATTGATGAAGACTCAAATTGTATTCAAAATGAAATTAGTCAATCATGGGTCAAAGATTTCAAACCTAGGGAAGCTGTTGAGAGAGTAAGAAATTGTACACAGATAGATAAAAATCTTATCAGTTCTATAGTCAGTAGCATAACATGTTATTTACTCAAAGATTATGATAAGAAATCTGATTGGTATGCAGGTAAATGTGTAGAGTTTAGTGAATTAATTCAATTAATACCTCAACATGAACTGAAACAGTTGAAGTCAGAGTGTGGTGGAATCCAGACACTACTCAAAAACAACCATAATATTTTCCAAGTGCAAAGTGGCAAAGTTCAATTGAGGTATCCAAAAACTATAGAAGAAATAAATAAGAAGAACAAGAATGGTAACCTAAAGGTTAAGCAAAAATCTTGTTGGTTCTACAATAATCACCCACAGGGTTGCCCTCTTCCAGAAGAAAAATGTAGTTTTTCACATGTTAAAAGTTGAATGAAACAGTTTTAAAAAAATATAAATTTTTATTATTCCCATATTGATAAAGATCCACATTATTAGCCTACCTATTTACCTAGTAGCATAAATAAAAATATCATTCATGGTTGTCATGTACTTATCACCTCATAAGTATAAAACAGCCATTTTACAATATTACACAATGCCCACCAAAGTTGCCCTTATAACTATTTACATTATGTATAAGTCATTATTCTATCTCAAAGAATTTATTGAGCTCAGTCAAATTTCTTGCATCTACTAGTTTAGCAACATCATGTTCTCCCATAAAGGAACAAACCATCCTTAATGTTGTCCAAATAGTTGAAGAGCCCGGATCAGATGTAGTCGCTTCTGGAAACATGCTCTTGGCTTTGTACTGCTGATTTAAAGCCACAAGGAAATGTTCTGCAGCTTGTTTGTGAGCTCCTAAGTTCATACATGTAATACCAACATTGTAACGGGCTCGAATAAAACCTGGCTCTAAATTAAGGGCTTCATGGTAAGCATCTACGGCTTCCTCAGACTTTTCACTATTGGCCAGAGTAGCACCAAGTCTATTCCATAACTTGGCATTGTTAGCCGCTACCATCAATGCTGCTTTGAAACAATCTACAGCCTTGTCGTACTCATGACTTATATTGAACAAGACTCCAAGAGCATTCTGGACATCTGGATCTACCTGCGAAGGATTTAATTGTGCTGCTCTCAAGTACAATGATTTAACATGAGCTTGTAAGTCTTTCATGTTCAGTCTCTTTGTATCGATATCTTGTGGGAATAGATCATTGTATTTTGGACTTGCTTTTAACCAGTCTAATAAAGAATTAAAGGCCTGCTTCGGCATGTTCTCATTAGCATATGCTGCGGCCAGGGTTATGTAAGCTTCGAGTTGCCTTGGATCAATGTTGAGTGATTTTTTTAGTGCTGTTATAGCCAGAGGGTCTTGTTCATTTTCTGCCTGAGTAGTTCCTAGGAGGAACCATGCTTCAGCTGAATCTGGTTGCTGCTGAGCCGCAGCCTCAAAACATAAGACAGCACCAGGAATATCACCCATTTTTAATTTTTCTTTACCTATGTCAAGTGCACTCATGTTTTCTAACATCACATTGCCTTCAGTGAATGAGTATTCTTCAGCAATCCCATAAGCAGTTTCTGAATTCCAATAATCAGACACATCGCTAAGTTTCTCCCAGTCTTCTCTATATTTCTCAGCCATTGCATCAATCACTTGGTCTTTAGTAACATTCTGTTTTACATCAATGTCATCTCCTAAATGTAACTCCCCTGCACTGACTTTTTTCATGAATGACATGAACTGATTGTAAGCCAGGTCATGATCATCATTTACATTATTCACATATTCTTGAGCTTTTGCTTTCACATCATCATTGGTTGTGAGTTCAGACTCACTTATATATTGAATTTGTACATTAGATGAACTTGATGGCTGGATTAAAGGCTGTGGTTTAAACATGTTGCGCATCAGCATTTGTGGAGGCATATATGATGACGTAGGGCCAGCCATCCATGGTTTACTGAGTGGAGTGGCAGTTATTGCCATATTTGGCACAGGCTGATGTATCTTCTGTACGGATTCAGAGTCTGGCATATTATTTAGCAAGGTGTTCATATTGAAAGTTTGAGGAGCTTGTGATGATGTTTGAGCCATGAATTCGTTGACAAACCTATCAGCTTGGGTGAGTGGCTGTGATAGCGATGCATCGCTTCTTACTATATTTGACAGCTGCACTAGGGAATTGTTGCCTCCACAGTCGCCACCGACGAGTTTATTGAGCGACATTTTCTGAACTTGAGTTTGGACTATTCAAATATTAATTAAGCAGTGTTTCTTGATAAAATGATAATAAACTAGTCTCTACGATCAAAGGTCAATGATTATTCGTGCACTAAAGCGAGCGGGATCGTAAAAGTTGTGATAAACAACTCGCAAACTATTTTTTATGAACTATGGCACTGGCACAAAAGTCACAAATAATATAGTTACAGCGTTTATTATTTTATGAGCATTTCCCGCTTACCATAAACGCAATTCACTAGTCTACAATCAAATACAATCACAGATCTACAATCACGAATTCACGATGTGAGAGCGAAAATTAAAACAAAAAAAGGAGGAATCAACCTGAAAATTAAAATACTGACACACTGACAGTGACGTTTGACATAATCAAGAATTCAAGAGTCAAAACAATGATCGTTTTTTCTTTGATTCCGTAATACCACGCAAAAATTATTGTGCAGTGATCAAAAGGATAAATGTGTTCTCGTACAAATCATTACTGATATCGAACCTAGGTTAGTTAACTTTTTTTAAAAATAGTGATCACACAAATCTACCGATCATTATCCAAAACAACTATGCTACTACAATTTCAAGTAAAACTAAGACACTTAGTTTCTCAAAGAGAACCAGCACGTCTGAGGGTTATGCAGCGAATGAGAGCGAGCCCCAGTGCGCGACCGTTTTTATAGGGCCGATATGGGGGTAGGCAGGTATGGGGTAAACTAGATTCGGTAATACGGCCGTTCCTGACGGCGAGGCGTCCTCGACCGCTTCATCTCCCAACGGAGGCATATCACTCCCAGCCACATCCTTGGCAACCACGAGTTCACCCTCTGCAATATAAAAACGTACTTAAAGCACCATGTTCTAAAAAGTATAGAGTAGAGTAGTGTAGAGTAGTGTAGTGTAGAGTAGAGTAGAGTAGCGTAGAGTAGAGTAGCGTAGAGTAGAATAAAAAGAAAAGCGGGTTTTGTACAAATGACTTAAACTGCGCAATTTAAGGCACACGCACAACACCCAGGTTATGTTAACTCGTATATGAAACGGTTAACATAGTAGTACGTTATCATCGTAATATTCAACGATACAGAACAAATGAATATCACCGACATAACACAACTACACAGTAGGGAAGTACAATTCGGCCGAATCCACCTCTATCCATACTGCTCTAACAAAGGGAAGTAAAGCCCAGTGGGCCCACCTCAATCTCTTTGAAAAGGGAAGTAAAGCACATAGTGCCCACCTCAGACCTTTGAAACGGGAAGTAAAGCACATAGTGCCCCCTCAAACCGCAAATGATCTATAAGAACAGCGCTGCACGTGTCCGGGGTCCACTCGCCGCGCCCCAGCACCATGTTGGGCCGCCGCCTGCTGTTCGCCTGCCCGCCTGCAGCTCGTAGCGGTGGTGTGCGGTGGAAGCGTGCGCAGGACCTCGTAAAGGCCGCGCATCCCGGAGTCTTTGCCCGTCGACTGTGCCGTCTCGTTGACGAACACGAAGTCGCCCGCGGCAGATGATGCAGGCTGGCAGCGGGTCACCGGCATTCAACAGTGGCACACCAGCTGCAGTGGACTCCTCGTTATTCTCAGTGTCACCGCATTTCATGAAACAAAGGTTTCAGTTTTAAAGAGAAAGATAGTAATCAGAGTGTGAAGTCAAGCAAAAACTTGGAGCTATCAAATCGCATTCACGATACTTCTTCTTGAAAGTTTTAAGAAATTCTTTAAGTTTCAAACTCCAATCAGTTGCAACGGCGAAATACATATAAAGGCATGCTGCAGTCATTCCCATATATGCATTAAACCACAATGAACAGACGAGATAAATGAATAGACATCAAATTTAACAGACGCATGTAGACTTACGAATAACTCAAACATGCGAGAGGAGACTTAGACACTACTTCCGATAAACTGTATTGGGCACGAAGCAAGAAGCTATCGCAGACGCTAGCTTCGTGATTCTGTGAAGAGATCACTCGCGAATCCTATCTCAGTTCCACCGTACCTCCTTTAAGTGCTTTAGGATCTGGAGATTCAGCAAGACTTTGACTCTTATCAAGTCTCGGTCGCACCTGACCCTGTTTTATGCCAAGAGTTATTTCACCACTTTAATTCATCATTTGGCCACCTTACCTCATCTAAACGCTAAATATCAGTTTTCGTTCATCGTCAAAATGTTCAAAACCAGACGTCAAAACTAAAGGAATGTACGAACCATCAGTTATCGATTAGGACATTGACAGTTACGCCACGTAGTGACTATGTTTCTGGATTACTGACGTTATCACAGAAAAACTTCACGTTGTTTACATTTCGCAAAGCAAAACTATTGTGAATTGGCTTCTAGCAAAAAGAACAGGTTTTGACTTTAATTGACATGAGAGTAAGTTTTGTATGCGTCATTGGCGAGAACAGTTTCTTTTAGATCTACCCTCATCTTATTGCAATAGGTTTGTCGATTTGTCGAACTGGACAACCCAAACTTTCATCAACTACCTTCAAATTTTACTCACTTTTTGTCAGAATCTATCCTCATATCCTGGTTGATTGAGATTATAACAGTGAAGAGACTAGTTTTCTTGAAATGCACACTAGTAACCACGGAATGAGGAAACGTTCACTCTAGCCGTGTGCGGTTATTGAAGTGGTTATTTGAAGCACTGGCACTAGAGAAAATTACTTTCACTAAGAAAAGCGTTTTAAGTTCAAATTTGAGACTATCAAGTACAGTTGATACCAGTCGATTCACGTAACCAAGACAGTAATTCGCCTTTTGGGGATAATCCCACACGAGCAGGGTGCTCTTTGTAGTCACACAGGTTTTCCGATCGCGCGAGACTCACTTAATCACTGTTGTTACACTGATGTTATAATTTTTGGATCAAAACTTGAGACATAGTAATGGATAGATCTCACCGAAGGTACTGCTTTAGGCGCGTAAATGAGACGCCTCGTAACATCTGCGGGGGCAAGGCTTGAAGCCTCGCCGTGTGGTGGTGCTGCGGCCAGCTGAACCTGTGCTAGCCCGGCCTGTTCCCGAGCGCCAGGAACTGCCGCAGCGACGCCACAAGGAAGCTCTGCCGCAGAGACGCCTCAGGGAGGCTCCGCCGCAGAGACGCCTCAAGGAGGCTCCGCCGCAGCAACGCCCCAAGGAGGCTCAGCCTCAGCGACGCCTCGAGGAGGCTCGGCCACAGCGACGCCTCATGGAGGCTCCGCCGCAGCGACGCCTCAAGGAGGCTCGGCCACAGCGATGCCTCATGGAGGCTCTGCCGCAGCGACGCCACAAGAAAGCTCTGCCGCAGAGATGCCACAAGGAAGCTCTGCCGCAGAGGCGCCTCAAGGAGGCTCTGCCGCAGATCGCTCGTCCAACACTGAAAGCCTAAATAAGATCACTTCCAGAGTGCTCCTCAAAGCGGAGATAAAAGCCGGTTCTCCGCACCTTCCATCGAGATTGCCGTAGCTAATGAGACGACATTCCAAATCTGCCATTTTTCTATTTCGATTCTAACCTTACTTTTACTTCGATCAAATATACAAGACAGTAGTGGGCGGTTGGAATAGAACCCAGAGGATCCTATCCCGCTTCTGATGATATCGAACCTAGGTTAGTTAACTTTTTTTAAAAATAGTGATCACACAAATCTACCGATCATTATCCAAAACAACTATGCTACTACAATTTCAAGTAAAACTAAGACACTTAGTTTCTCAAAGAGAACCAGCACGTCTGAGGGTTATGCAGCGAATGAGAGCGAGCCCCAGTGCGCGACCGTTTTTATAGGGCCGATATGGGGGTAGGCAGGTATGGGGTAAACTAGATTCGGTAATATTACCATATTTTGCTGACTACCTTCTCATTATACTGACATTTATTTTGATCAAATGGCTAGTCAGCCGTTAGATACGACACGAGCGGTTGTTATATTTAAATATTATGGTTTTACAAAAAGTAGTATGAGAACTTCATAATAACCAACAAAAATTCGATGCACTTTGGGAAGAAGTATAACGACTAAATAAAACCGGCCAAGTGCGAGTGGGAGTCCCGCACGAAGGGTTCCGTACCATTAGCAAACAAACGGCGAAAACCACTTTGGCTTTATTTCGAACTAGCGGCCCGCTCCGGCTTCGCTCGAATAATAACCTAGATATCAACTGCAGCGCCATCTGCCGGGCTGATTTGTGAATCTAAACCTTTCAGGGCCCTACCCAAACATATACAAAAAAATGTTTGTCTGTAAAGTCGGTTTACTGACGAAAGAACGTGACAACGTCTTAAGAAAATACTGATGGAATGGTAGCATTTTTCAAAAGAAAATTTTAATTTCATTTGTTTAATAGATTTGTATGTAAAAAGTAATCAGTAGAATTTAGTCATTTTCAATCAAAACAATGCAAAAAAATGGTTGTCTGTAAAGTCGGGTTACTGACGTTAGTTGAACGTGACAACTTCAACTACGCCTTAGAGCGAGGTAACGCCGGCGGCGAGGTAACGGCGTTAACGGCACATGACGTCATGGTTTGCGGGCGTGCAGCCGGCTTCATCGAATTATAAGACGTTGTCAAGTCAAAAAGCTTTTAGATGCCGGGGATCGAACCCGGGGCATATCACATGCAAAGCGAACGCTCTACCACTGAGCTACATCCCCGTTTGAACTACTGGTCCAATACGTGATAACGTCTTATAATTCGATGAAGCCGGCTGCACGCCCACAAAACATGACGTCATGTACCGTTACCGCGTTACCGTCGGTCGTTACCTCGCCGCATGTTTGTTACAGTTGTATTAATTATTTCGACCAGTAGTTCAAGCGGGGATGTAGCTCAGTGGTAGAGCGTTCGCTTTGCATGTGAAATGCCCCGGGTTCGATCCCTGGCATCTAAAAGCTTTTGACGTGACAACGTCTTATAATTCGATGAAGCCGGCTGCACGCCCGCAAAACATGGCGTCATGTGCCGTTAACGCAGTTACCTCGCCGCCGGCGTTACCTCGCTCTAAGGCGTAGTTGAAGTTGTCCTGTTCAACTAACGTCAGTAACCCGACTTTACAGACAACCATTTTTTTTGCATTGTTTTGATTGAAAATGACTAAATTCTACTGATTACTTTTTACATACAAATCTTATAAACAAATGAAATTAAAATTTTCTTTTGAAAAATGCTACCATTCCATCAGTATTTTCTTAAGACGTTGTCACGTTCTATCGTCAGTAAACCGACTTTACAGACAAACATTTTTTTTAATTGGTTCTTGAAGCTGCCCAAACTCGGGACTGATTCAACTATTTTAGAAAGAGTGTTTTAAAGTTCCGGTCCCATAATGTGAGTCAGCTTTTCCAATCTTGTGAGGGAGTGTGGTATACTGTTCAGCTTGTCAGCGTTGCGTATATTGCAAGAATGTCTCTCTCCTCGCATGTTGTATGAGTCTAAGTTATTTCTGACATACACAGCCACTTGGTAGATCAAGATTGCAGGCAACGTAAGTATGCCAAGCTCTTTGAAATATGGTGTGACGGATGTGCATTGCGCCACGCCCACGATGGCACGTACGGCACGTTTTTGGGCGCGGAACGCACGTTGCCAGTCGGCAGCGCGTGCGTATTGTAACCGGGAATGCAACTGCAGCCTGTAACTGGGAAGGAACTAGCCGACGTATGAACGATGGGCAGCTACCGGATGCCAGCGCCATGAAAAACTTCTGGCGCAGCATCTGGTCGGTGCCTGTCGAGCACACGGAGGGAACTTGGATGCTTGTTGTTGAACGTGCGTGTGAGTCTGTCGAAGCCATGTAGTCTATTACGAATTACGATAGACTTCGAAGACGTTAGTTTTAGTTGTGCTATCCGGACGGCTCAGAACTGGAAAAGTCCTGGGCTGGACGGATTGCACGACTTCCGGATAAAGTGGTTTCGATGCTCACATGATTATTTGGCAACACAATTCCAAGAAGCCCTCGAGACGGGTTCTCTTCCCGGTTTTCTGACCACCGGAGTCAACTTTCTGCACCATAAGTCTGGTAGTACCACGGAACCGAAGAATTACAGACCCATTACGTGCTTACCTACCATCTACAAGCTGCTTACATCCATTCTGAGAGTAAAAATTAACGCGCATATATTATTATCGCGAATAACGTTTTGGTCTCTAATTCTAATTCAGGGTAGGGGTGATTGGCCTGCACTGACGTCCCGCTAGTGGTGTATTGTGCACTTCCCCCTGCCAGCCTACCCAAACCAGCAGACCTCTTTAAAATAGCAGAGGACGGCCTTGGGTCGCTGGCATATTAGTTCCAGTCCCATTTCGTCAGATGTAATGCGTTCACGTAATTGATTGGGAGTTCCAGTGTGACCATATGTGGCAGTTTCCTGCCATTTTGGCAGGATTTGGGCGTTATTTTAGCCTTTGGCATGATAGGTTGACGTTTTATGAAAACTGGCAGTTTTTGGCAGTATTGGTGGATCGGAAAAATGTTTGTTACCATAACTCATATTCCCGATAATGACCACCCGGGGGTGAAAATAAGAGCATAACGATAGACAAAATTGACTAATGCTTTCAATTTATTTGATTAGTTCTCATACATCCCTAGTAAACTCAGTAGATTATAGTAAAGCGTCACTAGTGTGGAATTCTCAGATAAATTCAACTATACTTCTTCGTTCTTTTGTAGGTATGTACTGTAACTTTCGTAAGTCGTAACATTCAGCTCTATGACGGTTGTATTTCATTTTAACCAACCAAAGAAAAGTTAAATATAATGAATAAATCAATGTATAAACATGTAAAAATGGAGGTATACAATGAAAATTGCAATGCTTAACATCCCACTGATATTATAAATGGAGATGTTTGGATTTTAATGTCAGAATGACGTTTGTACGTCTGAACGCATCGGGTTGGTATTTGGAACACAAATAGATTATAGTCTGGAAAAACACATAGGCTACGTTTTATCCCGAAAAAATAACGGAAACGCGAATTACTTGAGTAAAACCGCGGATACTGCTCGTTTATGATGTTACTAGGATGTCAATGTTTGGATGTTTGTTGCTCAATCACGTCTTAAAGTACAAACGGATATTGTTGAAATTTGTAACACGGTTATATTACAGTCTCGAAGAAAATATGGGCTACTTTTTATCCCGGGAAAATAACAAGAACGGGAACTGTGCGGATAAACCCCCGGGGCGCTGTATTACGACATAATCTTGTGTATTTATGGGTTTTCTTTGATAAATACAGCGATAATTGCGGTTGGCAATATATTGGCATTTTTTGCCCCAAGCGTTGGCAGGATTTGGCAGGATTTCACCCGCAGTATGGCAGGATCCGTGATTTAGAGATGGTCACACTGGGGAGTTCCTTCAAGTAGTCACGCTCTTGATATAATACCTCCTGTGGCTTCACAGCGCAAGAGCACATGCACCACAGTTTCATTCGCTTGCAAACAGCCCCTGCATAGGGGGCTGTCTGTAGATCCTATTTTGTGGAGATGATAGTTCAGCTCACAGTGACCTGTGATTAAACATATTATCAGATGAAGATCAGCAGATCTTTTGGTTTCAACCGAATCGTTTCAGAATCGCTATGAAATAGTATCTTGGCAACCAGAGTGAACCAGAGTGTCTCTCTACTCTCTACCTAGTCTGTGCCAGAAATCTAAATAATCTGATGTTCAATACATTTTACTAATATTTCTATTTACATCTATAAATCAGAACAATCCATAATTGGGAATATACTGTTTGTTGCGAATGAGAGATTTACATTTTATATGTATACTGTTACATAAGTACTTAATTACTGGCGAGAGGTTATGTTCAAAAGGTAACCTTATAATTATTAATGTAATTCTTCCTCCGACTCAAAATGCCTGCAGAAAATGAAGTTAACATTGAAAACAAAGGTGAATCAAATGATGCAATTAAGGAGGAACTGGTAGTACCTGATGATGAAAAGTGGTTGGTGAGTTAACATTTGTTTACCACTGTAGTCGCCCTAAAGTAACATTCTTACTAGCATACTAGCTGACCCGGCGAACTTCGTTCCATCTTTTAAACCGTCAATGGACTCTTACAAATCATTCAAATTAGTTCAGCCATTCTCGAATTCTTGCGAGACTAACGAACAGCAATTCATTGTTATAAGATTTTTATTTAGCTAAATGGCAAGCTAATAGCTAGCACGGTAATGCTGCCTGCATGATGGACCCTCTTTGGACTAATAGTTTTTTTTAATAGTGACGAGACGAGCAAGACTTATGCCTGATGGTAAGCAATAAGCCAGCCCTTAACAGTCAAGTGCCACACAGCTATTTGAACAAGAGTAAAAAATCACAACCAGGTACCAAGCACACTCTTTAGTGTGCTCATCACTCAAGAGATATAAGATGTTTAATCTCCTAGCCCAGTAATTTCTCTGGAAACAGTACCCTGGGCTTGAATATTATAGACCTTCACCAATCTTTGGATCTTCACCGAGTCGCGCAGCGAGCTATGGAGAGAGCTATGCTTGGAGTTTCTTTGAGGGAGGATTGTATTCAGAATGAAGTGATGAAGTGATGGGAGAGGCCTATGTCCAGCAGTGGACTAAGATAGGCTGATGATGATGATGATGACTATGGATAATACAGATATTATGCTTAGTGCTTAGTGTGATTAGTTAGGTCATACTGTTTGTATAGATCTCTTTGTAATTTTATTTTATTATTAAAGTTTCTTCCCCTTTCTACTTATGGTGCATTTAATTCAATTAATAATACTGTAAAGTTGTAAACTCTTATTTCTTAGTGTTGACTAGTCTAGTCCATGGCATATTTTTATTTGCAAGAAACAAAGTTACTACCTTAATCTGCAAGATGAAGAAATGAGAGATGAACTTCTTAGCATTCTATGGATTCACCGTGCGGGTGCCGGGTCCATCGTGTGGCAGAGAGAGAAATCTCAAGTAGACCCCAAGACTTGTGACTCGGGCATATGTTTAAAAGGGGCCCCTTTGTGATGTACGTCAACACTCAACTTCACTACTCGTATTTCTCTCCCTGCCCAGCCAAATCTAGCTCCTACTTCTATAGCGTATAAATGAACTATATAGCCGTTTTTTGTTAATTCATTTAGAAGGTTGTAATACTTCTTTTGTTTCATCGCGTGGTCTTTAGGTATATTATTTTCCTACGGTATGGTAAGTTCTACAAGGACTATGCGGTTATAGGTTGATTAAACTTCTGTTAAAGTACTCAAATGGTAGCTACTTGTATACGGGCACATTTGATAATTTAAATTCAATTAGTATGGTATATTACAGATCAGAGAGTGTGACACATACTATGAAGAGTACAAAGAGTGCACAAGTTTTAAGGGCAGGTTCCATCAGTATTTCATATTTGGAGAGTCTCTCGACTGTAATCAGTGGAAGAAAGATTATGATAATTGTTCCAAATGGGAGAGTAATAAGGACTGCAGAGCTGGGGTAAGTACTTAAATATTATATTCAACTAGAAGCGCCCCGCGGTTTTACCCGCGTAGTTATTTTTCCCGTCGTTCCCGTTATTTTCCCGGGATAAAAAGTAGCCTATGTGTTCTTCCAGACTATAATCTATTTATGTTCAAAATTTCAGACCAATCTGTTCAGACATTACAACGTGATTGAGCAACAAACATTGAAACATCCAAACATTGATATTTATAATATTAGTAGGATTGATAGAATCTTTTATTTTACACTTAAAAAGTTGAACTATACAAACCCATTGGCTCTGAACTTTGGTATTTGTATTTCAGAAGTCAATGGTTCATAAGCATACTCGTAAATGTGTTATTTATTTATATCAATACTAGCTGTTACCCGCGACTTCGTCCGCGCGAAATAAATACTAAGGTAATAATAATAAATAATAATAAATATTGGTGGACAATTCACACACAACTCCATCTGACCCCAAACTAAGCAAAGCTTGTACTATGGTGGCCATATACATAGCTGATATAATACTTAAAATGTAGTTTTAAATACATACTTATTATACATAGAAACACCCAGACACAGTGCAAACATTTTAATTCATCACACAAATATTTGCACTGGGTGGGCATCGAACCCATGACCCTCGGCTTCGTAGGCAGAGTCACTACCCACTAAGCCACGAGTCCAGCCTCATAGCAAGGTAACTCAGGCAGTACCTATTTTTATACCCAGGCTCTTTTACGGTTACTAAAAACAGCTTATAATAAAACAATTTCATCAAAATCGGTTCAGTTGTTTAGGTTCAGTAAGAGAGATTCGTCCCCTATTTCAACTCCAATTTCATCCCCATACAGTTTGAAATTACAAAATTGCTAGAACAAACATATATTGGCTTTGTGCCAAGTGCCTAGATAAAGAGTTTTATAGTTTTATCTTCAACAATTGGAAGCTTCAATGTATACTTTCATCCCCCATTTCAATCCCAATTTTATCCCTATAGGGTAAGTTCGCCTGTTCGCGTCCATCGCCCAGTTCGCGTCCATTTTACGGATCTCCATTTAAAAACTCACGAAATTTAGTATACTAACACACCAATAAGTGGCAAAATTAATACGGCTAATACCTCGATGTATAAGAAGCATGCACACATATACAACAGCTCCGTGCTTGAAACCAACCCTGTGTAAAAAAATAGTTTGTGACGGTTGTTCAAAAAGACAGTGCAAATACGCGGAATTATGAAAAAAAAATAGTGGGCACCGGTGCGTTTGAACGTAAGTCTTTTATTGTTTTATGTGCAATTTGGACACATAGCTATTTCTAGACGTTGATAGTGATATAAGGAAGCATATGAATTATGAATTTGTTTATTTTTTTATAGTTAACAGTTAAAATAAGGTGGACGCGAATTACTACACCGAATTTATAAAACATGCAGTTTGCGTCCGCCATGGACGCAAACTATACCTACAGGGAATAGTAACAAAAACAGATTGCGTCCATTTTTTAAATTAATAGATTTTGCGAAATTCAACCCCTAAGAGGGTGAAACAAGGGATGAAGGGTTGTATGAAAATTCGTGAATTTCAAAGTTATCAAATTTTGTATCCCGACACTTGACACGAAGCAATTGAATGATTGTTCTATCAATTTTGTAGTTTCGAACTGTACGGGGTGAAATTGGGGCTGAAATGGGGATGAATGTCAATATAAAAGTTCCCAACCGTTGAAGATAAAACCATGAAACTCTGTATATAGACACTTGACACGAAGCAAACAAATGTGTGGTATATCAATTTCATAATTTCGAACTGTAGGGGGGTGAAATTGAGGTTCAAATAGGGGATGAATGTTGATATGAAAGTTCCCAACCGTTGAAGATAAAACCATGAAACTCTGCATTTATATACACTTGACACGAAGCAAAGGAAGTTTTGTTCTAGCTATTTTGTAATTTCGAACTGTACGGGGGTGAAATTGGGATTGAAATGGGGATGAAAGTATACATGGAAACTTCCAATCGTTGCAGATAAAACCAAGAAACTCTGTATATAGGCACTTGACACGAAGCAAATAAATGTTAGTTTTAGCAATTTTGTAATCTCGAACTGTACGGGGATGAAATTGGGGTTGAAATGGGGGATGACTGTGAAAAGTGCATTAGATTGACTACATTGACCTATCATCTGAAATGCACGCGGATGATTTTAGGGTAAAATTAACACAACAGATTATTGTTAAATTAAAAAATTGAGTACTTCTTATGTTACCTAATTTATTTTAAATTTTAAGTACCTAATATCAAAGCTTAGAAGAATAAACAGGTATTTTTATTTTCTTTTAGAGAGATTTTTGATGTTAATATGTTGTTTTTTAAAACCCCATAATTCTTTAATTAATAAATAATTAAAATCCAATCTCTTTTTACATTTTTATAAAATATCACCCCTTAATTCCTTTTCTGAGCTGGTGGACGCAAAGTGGTCCAGCGGGTGGACGCAAATTGGATTTTATGGACGCAAACTGGGTAAATCGCCTATTTCTGAAGTTTGTCTGTTTTTAGACAAAACGCAACATTTTTCGATCAAAACTAAATGTTCATCTTAAAATAGACTATCAAAAGCAACACATTACATACTCTTTTCATTAAAATGAGTGCTGGGACATATTTATTTTGCCCTTCAAACTTGCCAACTGCACTAAGTGGACGCGAACAGGCGAAATGACCCTACAGTTTGAAATTACAAAATTGCTAGAGCAAATATTCGTTTGCTTCGTGTCATGTGTCTATATTCAGAGTTTCATGGTTTTATCTTCAACAGTTGGGATCTTCCATGTTAACATTCATCCCCGTTGTAACATTCATTGTTTCGTGTCGAGTGTCTAGATACAAAATTTGATAACTTTTAAAAACACGAATTTTCATACAACCGTTCATCCCTTGTTTCACCCTTTTAGGGGTTGAATTTCGCCAAGCCCCGTCTTAGCGAGCGCCTACGTGCTAAAAGACACCTCCATGCAAAATTTCAGACTCTTAGCAGTTGTAGTTTCTGAGATTTCGTGATGAGTGACCTTTCGCTTTTATATGTATAGATTTATTTTGGCATTATTATTGCGGCCTACATTTTGTTGAGTGAGTCCCTTATGTTTCAAGGCTCAAGTGCCCAATACCGGGCTCACTGATTGGCTGATGCGAGTTCACTAGTCAAGTTGAGGTTCACTGGTTAACTTTTTTTTTTTTTAATTTAGAGTGACGAGGCGAACATGCCTGATGGTAAGCAACATAATAGCACTGTAACATGCTATTGGAACATTTAGAGTCCTAATCAGTACCTAGCACTGTACTGAGCTCGTCACCTAGAGATATAAGGTGTTTTATCCCTATGCCCTGCAAGTTCACTGGATACAATTCAATATACGAGATTCAATGTTTGACGTTTGACTAATGAGGTTTACTGTTACTACTACGACTACGTTCACTGGTTGAGCGCGCGAGGTTCACGGTTTGACTACGCGAGGTTCACTGGTTGACTTCGCGAGATTTACTGGTTGACTACGCGAGATTTACGGGTTAACTGCGCGAGATTCAATCGTAGACTGCGCGAGGTTCACTAGTTCACTGCGCGAGATACACGGGTTGACTGCGCGAGATTCACGAGTTGACTTTACTAAATTTGGTGGTCGACTACGTGATGTTCACTGATTCACTGCGCGAGATTCACGGGTTGACTACGCGATGTTCACTGGTTCACTGCGCGAGATTCACGGGTTGACTACGCGATGTTCACTGGTTCACTGCGCGAGATTCAAGGGTAGACTACGCGATGTTCACTGGTTCACGGCGCAAGATTCTCGGGTTGACTGCGCGAGATTCACGGGTAGACTACGCGATGTTCACTGGTTCACTGCGCGAGATTCAAGGGTAGACTACGCGATGTTCACTGGTTCACGGCGCAAGATTCTCGGGTTGACTGCGCGAGATTCACGGGTAGACTACGCGATGTTCACTGGTTCACTGCGCGAGATTCAAGGGTAGACTACGCGATGTTCACTGGTTCACGGCGCAAGATTCTCGGGTTGACTGCGCAAGGTTCACTGCTGATAATCCGGCTTTCAACCATGGCCTTTGACAACGAGTAGACGCACAACGTCTAGTTGCCAATCAACTGTAGTAATACTGATAGGTCAAAATAGTAGGTAATTACAGATTATAGTAATAGTAAAGTATAAAAGTATAGTAAAGTTCACATTGGTCATAGTAATCATAGAGAAACGATCTTCATATGTTCACAATTTTTCAATGCATAAATTAATGCACCTGTCATGTTACAGCTAGCCGTGATCAAGAGTGAAAAAGAGCGTCGGTTAACACGTCTCCGGGCCCACTACGGCAACGACACGTGGAAGAAGCGCGACGCTCCCCCCGCGGACTGGGCGAAGCCCCTTCCAGAGTGGATGGTCCAGAGAGATGAGAACACGTACCTAGCGCAAAAGGCGAAAGAATTGAAAGAAGGGAAAATTGAAGAAGCAAAAAGTTCTTGTTGTATAATGTGACGGAATTTCGTTGATCATGGACAAAGATGTTTTTGTTAATAGTTACCAAATTGTAACGAAAATAAGTGAATATTAGTTTATTAAAAATTTTTAGTTACCTAGGTAAATACAAGAGACTTGTTACTGTTTAAGTTTTTTTTATTAGTACCTGTTACCGGCTATTCACATTTTCATCTTATACCTTTAAACGAGCAATTCTTGTACCTATATAAATATGTAGGTATATATATATAGAATCTGAATCTCGAAATGGCTCGACGGATTTTCATGAAATTATGTATGCAGGAGATTTCGGGGACGATAAATCGATCTAACTAGGTCTTATTTAAAAAAAAACGCATATTATGCGCGTTTTTAGACAATGAAAAACTGTCACATTAGACATTAGAATGTGAAGGTAAATTTCGCCGCGTGACGCGACAGCATAATTAGCTCAGACGGAAGTCGGGCGCTCATAGCGGTCACGAATTAGTAGCTCCGGGTTCGAATCCAGACGGGTTCTCTTTTTTTTTCAATTCGTTTTTTTAAGAAAATCTATTTCTTGGAGTCTTTTATCTGTAGGTATCTAAGTATATTTAGTACTTTAACTGAGCAAAGCTCGGTCACCCAGGTACTATTATATTATCTACTAGCAGCGGCCCGCTGTTTCACTCGGTGTAGTTCCCGTTCAAGTTATATTTCCGGGTTAAAAAGTAGCTTATGTGCTATTCCAGACTATCATTTAATTGTGTTCCAAATTTCTATGCGTTCCGTTCAACCGTTTCGACGTGATTGAGCAACAAACGTTCAAGCTTTCGCATTTATAATATTAGGAGGATTAGTTGCGTTCTGCGGTTTTGCCCGTGTAGTCGTTAAAGGCTTAGGTATTATACTTTATGGCTAAATTTAGTTGACCGAGTTCAATAGCAAATTGAGAAGCTAACCTTAGTTAGCTGAATTTAGATGCAGGTTTAGAGACATGCAATCCTTGCTTCTGAATTTAGTACGCTAGCTTACTGGATGCTATTACAGTACACTGAATTCAGTAGTGTTATCAATTGAGTAAAAGTAAACCAATTGAATAAATGTGAGAATTTAAATTGACAACTGTTCGATCTTTCCCATATAAAATTTCACAAAGGAATGCTCTTCAACGGCTTAGCTCCATCTACTTATAGCGCCAACCGGCCAACCCCTCTAAAACTCTTTTGAGATGGCGGGTAGAAGTGAATGGTATCCCACCGGAGCCCTCTACACTAAATTTTATCAGTCATACGCTTTCCTTTAAATAATCAGATACTTGTTCTATTATATGACACATATTTAGACTCAAATCCCAGTATTAAAAATAATACTATAGTGAAATACACTACAAACAAAATACAGGTGATAATAGTAGCGACTAAATTCAGTCGGCTAAATTTAGCGTAATGTGATAAGCCATATACCCGTAATAAAAAGCGGTACCGAAATAAGTGAAGCCTTAGTCACAGATCTGAAAATAGTTATCCTTAGTGGCGAGAAAGTCTCCACAATCGCGAGGTCTTAGGTTCGCATCCCGCTTACAACTCTTGAGTATTTTTGCCAAGTGCTGGTATAATAGTTTGGTATCACCACTGGCTTAAGCGGTAAAGGAGAACATCGAGTGAAAATTGGTATCTTCCTAGAAAGGAAACTTTCACCTTGGAAAAGTTTAAACTTTTCTGACATGCAGTTTAGGTAGGTACATCACGATATTTTCCTTCACCGTTGATGCAAGTCAGTTACAATGACAGACATTTACGTATGTAAAGGTATAACTATGTATATGCGCCTAGAAATACAGACTCGGACAAATTATTCCTATTAGCCTTTAGCGAGTTTCGGACTCTCGCCTTTGTTCTCTGGCAAGTTAGCCTTTGTTTTGCAAAGTGTCTTGAGATCCTAATAGATTTTTTGAAGTGAAAACTTCATTCGGCGCGCCACAGACAGATTTGTCGTGGGCTGTGAATTAAATTCTAGCGTCACGCTCGGGAATGATAAGAAATCTGCGGGTAAACTCTGGACCATGGCCATGCTCATGGCCACGCCCTCCGGTTTCACTCGTGTAGTTTCCAAAGTAGGTAAGCTATCAATTTCTGAATTAGGTATAAGTTTCCACTTCTATTGGCAGTTCCTATGACTGCCAATCTTATTTACATTAAGTACCTATTGGTGTAATCCATGGGTCGGCAACGCGTGGCCCGCGACGGTTTTGAATATTTACTAAATTAATCATTTATTCATTCACCTATGAATTGGGGGGGGGGGGGGGGGCATGTGGCCCATGGCTCCCAAAACGTTGCCGACCCCTGCAGGTCTACTACGAAAACAAACTCCGAATGTTCGGATCCGACCGGCAGCTGAATCGGATCTGTAGCCTACCACGAAAAACATTCGGATCGGGTAGGTACATCTCGGTCGGAAGTTATAGACTTAGGTCGGATCGAACGAAACGGCCGATTCGATCAACCGACCGATTGTCTATCGAGGTTGGAAACGTCCATTAGTTCGGCCGATATATCGTTTATCGGACTTCGTAGTAGACCTGCTGGTCTAATCTATCAATAACTTTTTTAATCCCATAGAAAAACCAAAGGACCAAAATACTCCTTTGAATAAGAAGGTAAGTACGTGTATTTTTGTATGTATTGTACACTAGCAGCGCCCCGCGGTGTTACCCGCGAAGTTCCCGTTCCCGTTGGTTTTTCGGGATAAAAAACCAACGGGACCAACGGCAGCCTATGTGTTCTTCCAGACTATAATCTATCTGTGTTCCAAATTTCAGCCCGATCCGTTCATACGTTAGGACGTGATTGAGCAACAAACATTCAAATAACCAAACAGCCATACATTCACATTTATAATATTAGTAGGATGACAGCGGTATATCGCACTCAACATTTCAAGATTTATTTTTTACAGTAGTCACGGGACGAGCAGGGCATGCCCCTGATGGTAAGCAACACGCCTGCTCGAATCATCCGTGTCACTCAGATATTGGAACATGAAGAGTTCAAATAAATACCTAGCACTGCACTGCGCTCGTCACCCAGCTGTATAAAATGATTCATGACTGGGCATATGCCCAGTAATTTATCTGGAAACTTTGCTCATCAAACCGGAATGCCGTGATATAATTAGCTATCTTATAATTGCGTCCGTAGCGGACGCAAAAATATATTTATTTCCTACAACCTTTTGTACACGACGATTAAAGCCATAGGTACGCTATTTTCAAATTCAAACTTGGCCTATCATACAAATTTCATTTGCGCGATGTCGCCAAACGAACTTGAAAGCATTACGAAAGGATGCTTACGATTTCATCCTTATCGAAAAGTTATTTCAAGTTTCAATACTTATTTATACTTATATAACCGATGTGACCTGGCAACCAAGTTATCAGATAGATAAGCCCACCAGCGCCTTTAATTGTTCACAAATAAGATATAGCTTGTTTATTCCACGGCCGGAGTCGCTCGCTGTACATTCTCCGTAATCAAACAAAGGACTGTTTATCCATCACTGATGAGTCGTGTGTTGTGCAGTACGGTGCTCTCTCTGAGATTCATACGACTACCGATGGCTCGAAACGCATCCGCTTTTCTTATTGAAGACCCCAAATACTCTTTCTTGAAAGAGTTGGGTCTGAAAGAAAAAAATGTGGGCGTGTTTAACGGAAAATGGGAGGCTAGTGGACAAGTAAGTAAACGTTTGATTTTTCCACATTTATCTTAGCACTAATTTAAACCTAAATACATTCGACATCTCGTCAAAAGTTATTTATTTGCACAGCTGCATGTCTCAGGTCTCAGTCTCAGTATTATTCGTACTGAACGTTACTTATGGTGCTTACATGTAACTATTTCAATTCAGCAGGTGTACGTTAGCGTGGATACATTATATTTAGATAAATAGATAGCATTTCCGTTAAAACACTTCTAGTGAATTAGTGATGTTACTTTTGCTAACGCAGAAGCATGGATTATGAGGTGATTTAAGTAAGAAAAAAGTTCTAAACTATGTTCTTGAAGGCGACAAAAGGTTGTTTTATTTGCGTTTTTACAATATAGAACGACGGGACGAGCGACAAGCATGTCATGTCATATATTTACTTGATCATAGAATAGGTGACTTGATGGTAGCAACACCCCTGCCCATCATGACCTGCAAAAAAATGAAATGGAAGTGAACTAGAAAAACGTTTCAAGCGTACTTTAAAGTATTTCAAAAAATGTGACGGGCTCGCTAGTATTTGCTGGTACTTACTGACTCCGTAATAGTAATAAATTGCAACGAATATACATTTACCTACATGTTGTTTTTATCTACGTTCATATCTACTAACTTGGAGGCATGTAGGCATAGGTGTTATCTAGGTGTGTTAATGTTGATTTTAATCTGTTTACTACACTCATACAATTCCAACATTTAGCAAAAGATATGGAACATCCACGCGAAGTTTGCCTAGCTCTAGTTGTTTACAAATTGAAACTCTGCAAACAAATGAGGGTAGGTATTTGCGCGTTGATGCAATGATTAGTTGATAGAATGCAAGTTATTCGACAGAGGTACACCACCAAAATAAAGAATTTGCTGATATTTCGGTAATTTACCAATGATTGGTAAAGTTTGCACGATAATAGGTACCTACCTACATGAATAACTCACACGATCAGCAACGTGTGCAATAGGTAGATAGGTACCTGCTGAATTTGACAAATCGCGATTATGCGAAAGTTTGTGTGTTTGCTCAATCACGTCGCAACGGCTGAAAGGAACATACATAGATAGTTTGTGATCTAAAACAGCACATAGGCTATTATTTTACTATTACGTGTTTACACTTTACACTTGACCGCCATCTCGTCGAATGTTAAGCGACAATGCAGTGTACCTAGGTACCTACGCTATTTTTAAACCCGGGAACTACCCCCGTTAAACCAAGGGACGCTGCTAGTAGGTACCTAATACCTAGTTATGCATTTGTTTGCACTGCCGCTTTCCTTCCGTCTTAATTTAATCTCGCTAATTGATCAAATATTTTAGTCCTCGCTTCTCGCATCATCTGCAACTTCTACTTCCACCTTTTTACCTGTTACTTATCTCCAAACGTGTCCAGACGATCAAGTCGTACAGCCCCGCCAACGGGAAGGTGATAGCGGAGGTGCAGGCTGCGAGCCCGGCCGACTACGAGGCCTGCACGGTGGCGGCGCAGGAGGCCTGGCACTCCTGGGCCGAGATGCCCGCGCCCGCCCGGGGGGAGGTCGTCAGGCAGATCGGTGACGCCCTGCGGGAGAAGCTGCAGCCGTTGGGACAGCTGGTCTCTTTGGAAATGGGTAAGATTTGAAAACTATTTGTTTGATGACGGTTTTGCTGTGGTTTTGTGGATTTTGCAGGGTTCGCTTGAGGAAGTATCAAACTTTAGTATTAAAATTAACGTGGTTGTTACACATATTGATTGGGTAAACGGGTAACTCACGTGTAATGAGGTCGGTCAATCCGACTCGAGTTTCGGCCGCGTCCGGCGGCCTTTTTCAGGAGAGTGTACGCGCCCGATGCCTTCCCGTTTAGCACTGACTGTTTCATTACACGTGAGTTACCCGTTTACCCAATCAATAAGTATCAAACTGTTTCTAGTTATTCTTCCGCCAAACAGTAATGTGCTCTGGTTTGAAGGGCAATATTTCCAGATAAATCACATTTATATAGGCCATTGAGATAAACCACCTTATACGTCTGGGTGACGAGCGCAGTGCAGTGCTTGGTAACGATTTGAACTCTTCATGTTCCAATAGCTGCGTGATACTGTGCTGTTATGGGCAGGCGTGTTGTTTTCCATATGGCGCATGTCCTGCTCGTCCCGTTACTATGTATAGGTACTCATACCTACTATAAAAAATGTACTGTAGTGAAGAAATTGGAAGGACCGATATTTGACTAGTTGACAAACAAGCGTGGACTGATGATCTTCCGGTTAAAGAAATGTGAAAATTCCTTGTGTAGCTAAAGATTGTACCTACCTACTTCATGAAAAACAAATTATCCATTCTTGAAATGTCATTGTAGTTTCGTATATCATGGTTACCTAATGTAGAGTCAATAAGGATCCCTTGCTGATACTTGAAGTTTCTGTTAAAAACTAAAAAAAATATCCCCAAATACCTACCTAGTAACAATACAATATTTCTTTCAAATTGAAGCATCATCCCTCAGGTAAGATCCTCCCGGAAGCGATCGGCGAAGTAGTGGAGTACATCCACGTGTGCGACCTCGCCCTAGGGCTGTCGAGGACGTTGCCCGGGACCATCTTCCCCTCGGAGCGCCCGGGGCACGTGCTGATCGAGAAGTGGAACCCGCTGGGGCTGGTCGGCATCATCACGGCTTTCAACTTCCCTGTCGCTGTGTTTGGTTGGAACAGCGCTATTGCCATGGTAGTATTATTACGCATGCTTTTATCTAGGCTAATTAATTTCATCATCATCAGCCGCAAGACGTCCACTGCTGAACATAGGCCTCCCCCTAGATTTCCACAACGAACGGTCCTGCGCAACCTGCAACCAGCGGTATTAATAATAAGTAATTCATTTAATTAGGTATAATTAATAATACAATTTCATTCAATTGCAGTTCGACGAGACGTATCATCTATGAACCTACTGTTTATTTTACTTTGTCGATAGCTTATAAATATTACATGTTTATTTATCATAGCGTTCCTTACTAAAGTAGTTGTTATATAAAGATCATTTATTATGTTTCTTTTACTTATCTACATAGTTTGTACCATCGTACCTTCACCATTTCTAAAGTAAAATCCACGATTTTTTCCACGACGACGACACGAAAAGACGATTTTTGTTCCCCCAAGTAGACTAGTGCAAAAGTTCTATGCTACCTACACATAATTTTCAAGTACCTAATGTTGTGTCCTCAGGTATGTGGAGACGTTAGCGTCTGGAAGCCATCCGACACCACGCCCCTGGTGGCGGTGGCGGTTACCAAGATCGTAGAGAGCGTGCTGGTGAAGAACAACCTTCCCGGCGCCATCGCTGGTCTGTGCGTCGGCGGGAAGGACATCGGTGAGGCCATCGCTAAAGACAACCGCATGAAACTGGTGTCTTTCACTGGGAGCACAGCCGCTGGACAGCAGGTAATATTCGCCTTTTTAAAGTGACAAGAATAGCATGACACGCGTAATTATGCACTTGACGGTGCGCAACACCAAGTATTCGAATATGAAGAGTCCAAGTCACTACCTAGCACAGCATTGCGCTAGTCATTCAAATATACAACATGATTTATCTGTTCGCTCTGTAGATATTTTACTGGAAACATTCTCCTTCAAAGCGGAACACAGGACAGTTGGTAACAACTTGCAGCAGATACCCGGCAAATGTGATATCTCCCATTTAAAATATCCATATACCCACAAATACATAGTAAAAGAAGTACCTACCTACTGGTAATTTGCCAACTATTGTGCGTCTACGTAACCCTGTAAACTGAGTCTCTACTATGTTAATTCCTAGATTTCACAATATGAATGCATTATGGACTCGGGGTGCGCTCCGATGACTACTCGAATTCTACTCGTATTTTGTAAACACATTACTACGTGAGGCTTGAGGCTTAAGGCATTGGGAAGCAACGCGCACGTAGCTATTGGAACATGAAAGTCCAAATTATTACCTAACACTGCACTGCGCCATGCGCGTTCCGAATGGGGGGGGGGGGGGGGGTCACAGGGGACATATGCCTCATGTCTCCAGTAAAAGGGCAAATAATTGATAATTTGGTCTTAAAAGTATTCGCGATGCAGCTTCCGTCTCATTATTCGCATTACAAATAGATGGGTCAACACTCCTTGATTCGCGGCTTCGTGAGAGGAGCGAGTAGGTATGGACCTATCTGGCACAAATGCACATTCACTTACAGTCAATATACACACAACGTTATCTTGTTACCGCATCAATGAAGGTATCACAAAATTAAACAGTTCGCTTATCAGAATATCCCATATAGCAATTGCCTACAAGGTTTAATCAAAATATTATTGTTATCAGATAAAAGGATAAAACCTCAGACAAAGTAATAATTCTTAGGTACTACTCAAAGGATAAAACTAGTCTTTTTAGATATATTAAAACTCAGTTTCTTTAATATATTTGTTCAAAAGTTAAAATAATAATATAATTAGTAAGACCTATGTAGTAAGAGAAATACCTACCTACTCGTTGCGGCAGGAGAGGACCGCCCGCGCCAGTACCTATTATGGTGCGCCGTTCTCCCTGCCCGCCGCAGCCTTAAACGGATCGCCACCGTTAGATAGCGAACGCGATGGGGCTGCAGAAGAGGAGTGCCGGTATTGTGGTGCACCGCTCTCCTTGTGCTCTGCAGCCGAAGGTGGGGGCCCGTCACGGAGTACTAAGTAAGGGTGTCCAGACGCTCCGGGAGCGTTTGGCATCTTAGGTACTGATTGACTGGGTCACGGTAGTCCCGGCGTATGCCTTATAGGAAGTCCGAGACGGGCAAGCTACGGCGGGTTCGCGGGAGAATGCGAGAAAAGGTCCCTTGTCCCCGCCATAAGCGTCAAAGATGGATCCTAGTAGAGGTTTTAGTCTGTAGGGCCACCGTGTCCGTCCGTGGTGTCGAGTGCGATATAACTCGACCGTCTGCCCCAGGTGGAAGAGTGAAATAAAATAGATATTGTCTATTCTACTGCGCAGGTGAGGCATGTGAGTCGCGACCCAGTCGTTGATAAGTGCCTCTTTACTTAGTCTGTGATCAGTGTTTAAAATTCTTGTTGACAACTAAGGTATTAGGTAGGTACCTACCAGTTGGACTGCAGCAAGCTAGATTTAACTTGTGAACATAATATTTATTGTGTATGCAGGTGGGAGTGGAAGTGCAGAAGCGATTCGGGCGCCATCTCCTAGAGCTGGGCGGCAACAACGCTATCATCGTGAACTCCGACGCAAACCTCGACCTGCTGCTAAACGCGGCTCTCTTCGCTTGTGCCGGCACGGCGGGACAGCGCTGCACGACCACCAGGCGACTACTCATCCATAAGAAGGTAGGAGACTGCTCGTTGCTTGAAAAACGATATCGTGTCATAGTTCCCATGACTCGAAGGTAGAACTCTACTTTCGTAATAATAACGTCTAGACTGTGGAACGTGTCCCAGTGGGTTTTACCGACAGATAGGTCAAATCTAGAAAGATACCAGGACCCGGCAGGACGCGTCCCGCGTGTTGGGTCCTGGACGTCTACTCTCTTTCTACGAAAACGTAATTTCGCAACAAACTCGCGACTTTCCAACTCCGATTCTACTTCGATCCGTCGTTTTGTCCGTTTAAATGTTATAAGCCTACTCTAATTAGAGGAAGCTTAGAACATTTAAACGTCAAGCAATGTTCTATCAGACGAAACGAAGTAGAACGAGAGAGGAAAAGTCGCGAGTTTTTTTTCGAAATTTCGTTTTCGTAGAAACAGAGTAGACGTCCTGGACGTTTACTCTCTTTCGTCATTTTTTTTACGTCGTTTTGTCCGTTTAAATGTTATAAGCCTAGTCTAATTAGAGGAAGCTTAGAACATTTAAACGTCAAGCAATGTTCTATCAGACGAAACGAAGTAGATCCGGAGTAGGAAAGTCGCGAGTTTTTTTTCGAAATTACGTTTTCGTAGAAAGAGAGTAGACGTCCTGGTATTTCACGATTGTTAAAAAAATATTTAAATCATAAATTTAAAACTGTAAATTGTTAAATCGGACGTTCTAGCCGCTAGACCTCCCTCCACCAACCACACTGCCACCTTAGCCTCTAGGTTGAAACGACGAACGCATGTAAATAATATCTCCCAGGCGATACAGGGATAAAGTGTTCATCCAAGCTTAACGGGCACTTTTGGGCGTGGACACTATTATCTTGTCTGTGGCGTATGATTTTTTTACGACATAAGACGCGGAACAACGATTCAAGGGCTGTTCCAGGGGGTGACAGAGTCCAGAACCTAGTTGAACCACTGATTAATTAAAACGCACGAAAAATCCGCCCTTGCAATGTCTGTGGGGTCTGCTAGTGTTGTACATAAATAACATTGTACATAAATACAAATCATAATTTCAGGTGTACAGCGAAGTAGTGTCTCGACTGGCGAAGGCGTTCGCGGGTGTAGTCAACAAGATCGGAGACCCGCTGCTGTCGGAGACGCTGATCGGACCGCTGCACACGCCCGCCGCCGTCGAGGGTTACAAGAAGACCGTCGCCGAGGCGGTCAGGCTGGGAGGAAAGATCGAGTTCGGAGGAAAGGTAGTTCTTACCCCAAGTTAACGAAATACAGTAGAATTCGTTTATGACTCCTCTTATATTTACTGTTTAATATGACATAATCACACAGCGAAATTTGGATTTTATATAGAACTAGCGGTCCTCCACGGGTTCGCCCGTGGTATGTACATATATAGCCTATAGCACTAAGGATAACGTAAAAATCCAACGGTGAAAGAACTTTTGGAAATCGGTTCAGCAGTTCCAGAGATTAGTATGTCCAAAATCCTTTTCAGCTTTATAATATTATTGTGGATAAATAAATAAAGTGGGCTGTTATGCTGTAGGACTGTGCTTTAACGACGAATATAATGTACGCAAAAATATTAACGGCAATATTCGTCAGGTGATCGAACGCGAGGGTTACTTCGTGGAGCCCACCATCATCACCGGGCTGCCGCACGACTCGCCGCTCGTCAAGACGGAGTGCTTCGCGCCCATCGTCTACTGCCTCGAGATCCCGGACCTCAACACCGGCATCGAGTACAACAACGAAGTGGAACAGGGCCTGTCTTCTAGTCTGTTCACTGAGAACTTGGGAGATATCTTCAAGGTACGTCTATTATACGGTTTGAAATAAGTTACGGCTGGTCTAGTCGAGAGAACGGCGACTGCCGATCCAGAGACCCCGGGTTCAAACCCCACACACACTACTGTATTTTCGAAGTCATGTGCGTAATGCCGCTAACTTAAAAACGGTGAAGGAAAACATCGTGAGGAAACCGACATGTACCTAGAATCTTTCGAAGTCATGTGTCATCCACCAACCCGCACCAGCGTGTTGAATTATGGCCTCTCTCTCCTTCCGAGAGAAGGCCCCGAGTCCCAGCAGTGGGAACATTTGGAGTGGCCTGTTGATGATGATGACACCTATTGTCCGCTCTGTCAATCAACGTTTATTGCCTTTACTTACTCCCAAAAGGCAGTACTGCATCGAAATCTGACGCTTTTGAATTTTTAACACAACAATCAACAATTAACTGAAACAGGGCCTGTCTTCTAGTCTCTTTACTGAGAACTTGGGAGATGTCTTCAAGGTACCGACGTCTGTTGTATTTTCTAATTTTTTGATCAAATACTCTCAAGGACTACTGCATCGAAATCTGATACTATTAAATCCAACAATGATATGACGAATCCATTAAACTGTTACGCTGTTAGGCGATTAACACACTGCCAAAATTGGTTAAACAAACGTTTTTCGCGTTTTTAATAAGTGTAGTAGGTACATTTATTTAGGTGCATATAAACACGCGTGTGATAAATAACAAATGTGGGATACGACACCTTCTAAGGGGCTGTCCATTAATCACATGATGTTTTTTTTATATATTTTTAACCCCTTGGTGATACGTTTTTAAAGGTTTAAAACTAACCCCCCCTCCCCCCACCAAAATCACGTGTATTTTTAGTAGGTACCTACAAAGAATCTTAATTTTTTTATGATATTTATTATAAAAAAAATTATAATATTTAATAGCGGTATTTAGTATAATCTAATCCTATTCTAGGCGCGCTAGGACTTCGTTCGTTGCCTGGCAACGGGGAGTGACGTCACTACACGCCGATTTACAATTTAAAAATCACGCGTTGGACGAAAAAATAAATACACGTGATATCTTACTATACCCCTCCTCCTCCCTTGTGATATTTCGTGATTTTTGCCGAACCCCTTCCCCCCCCCCCCTTTTGAACCTCACTTGATTAATGGACAGCCCCTAAATTAAAATAATTTTCGTATTTAATTTAAATTCTAAGCATTATACTGTTAACTCGCGGAATATTGCGTAAATCTAGCAGTGGAACACCAAGATATCGACCTAGCCGAGTTTGATTTCCATTTCCGTTGGCGAATGTCAAAGGAACATGTGAATTGAAATTCATTTTATATTCTTCCTCAGTGGATCGGCCCCCACGGCTCCGACTGCGGTATCGTGAATATAAACATCCCGACCAACGGCGCGGAAGTGGGCGGCGCGTTCGGCGGCGAGAAGGCCACGGGCGGCGGCCGGGAGTGCGGGTCCGACTCCTGGAAGAACTACATGCGGCGCTCCACCGTCACCATCAACTACTCCGGGACCATCAAACTGGCGCAGAACATCAAGTTCGGAGACGAGTAAACTCGACACTTGGCTCAATCACACCACATTCCTTACAACCGCGGTCGAATACAATAGGGTATCGGACTGGGTCAAAATACACTATTCTAATTAGTCCGTCAGCTAGATCATGGGAAAAAAGGGACGACAAGTATTTTTTGTTTTTTCAAAATGTTAAAAATTTACAGAGATATAGAACATTAAACTTTGAGAGTGGGGGGTCGCGACGTCACTCGTGAGTAAAATCGTACCCGTCGTAACGTCACGCGAAACTTCGAAGCACTGTATCTTCGTAATTTTTTGTTTGAGAAACAGAAGAAAAAATACGTGTACAATATTTTTTAGCAATCTAACTGACGGTTTAGTTTTTTTTTGAGGACAGTTCCTATTTGGGAAATTAGAACAGAGTACTGATTCGCAACGCAATCCGAACGATTCAAATTCGGAATTACCTTGTCTCTGTCATTCTAAACGTATAAGACAAAGATCGAGAGGTTTGATTCCGTGTCGAGTATAAATCCGATTGGGTTGTTAATCAGGAAACAGGTTTTATGATAATTTTCCAAATATGACTGACCGTAAAACTGTGAATATCGTTATTTTATAACAAAACGCGCGAGATTATGAACCTAGAGTAAGATAGGTTAGTTTCTCTACCGTTATGACGTCCTAAGATTATGGACTGACGGTACCCATTTACAATCTTACGGTGACATGACTCATGCCTATTCTCTCAGCATAGTAGGTCTGTCTCTGTCGCACACATGCGATACAGTATTAAATACTGTCAAGACAAGCACAAACCTATGTCGACATTGTGGTTTATGCAACAGCTATCATGCCTCAGATTTTTAGTGGAGAGTCAAAGTTAAAACTATTCAATGTTCAACGAATATTACTACTTACCAGTTAGTGATGAGTTCAAGCCATTGGTCGATAAAATGAAACTCTCATAGTACCGGTAACTATTACTTTAACTGTTATTTATAGATTTAATAACAGTTACTATAAATGTGTGCTTAATGATTACAATGCTTTTCTATATTTTTGTATGCTGTGTTGTGAAAAGACTGAAGTATTTAATAAAATAAATGTTTAATCATATAAGTATGTACACTTTATTTCATTACCTTAAAAGATAAATTACATTGATCTACTTATAGTACGGTCAGTTTTGGTACATCTTTTCCGACTCAACTTTTCCTGTGTCCATGTACAATAAATAATAATTATTCTATTATGCATATTGCAATTATGCTGAGTCTTTTTGATAAGTAAATAGCCAATAAGTTGCATATATCAATATAATAAGTTTAACAATAAGTTAAATACCAAAAAACACTTTGCAAGATGATAATATTACGGAAAGCGGTGTAAGTTATGAGAAAATATTTCAGCTATTTTCTGATAACTCATAGTGTCCAGTCTCATCAACTCATATCATTTGTGACGCATTTCATACTTTTCTTAAATTATATTTCAGGAAACTTAGTGTAAAAATAGCTGATCAATGGCATGAGTATCTAAGTTTACACACATATGTGGTCTATACAAGCCCCAACGTTAGGAGATGCTTCCGTTAAATGGATGTTTTAACATAATTTATCTATACTAATAATGTGGTCACACAGAATTCATTTTACTCATTAAAATTCATTTTAACTATACAATCAAGCTTAACATTGCTTTGTCATTACCATTGACTTTAATGATGACTGAAAACATCATACAGTAACAAGTATGTTCCGTGAATGCATTTCCAAACACTTTCCAACTGCCCATACTTGATCAGATGGTGGATTGTGGCCTTGACTCTCTCCTTATGAGAGAAGGCTCCAATTGAGAACATAAAGTGGTATGTCTGCCTATGAAAATTTGGTCTTACTCCTGATTATACTGCAACCCCGAATGCGTAGTTCATTTTACGACCTATTTAGCTGATTTAATTTAATTGCACCATTTAGCTGATTTAATTTACTTGCGCCATTTAGCTGATTTAATTTACTTGCGTCATTTAGCTGATTTGATTTGTATGTGATAATGATAACAGCAACTTTGATCATACATTTCCGTCATATCGGCACCCAATAGGAATAGGGCCGAACCCGACAACACCAAGCGGCGACCGGTCGCATCCATTTGACGTTCAAACTAAAGTAGTTTGTAACTATCTGAAAATAAGGTCCAAAGGCGCGCCGCTCTGTTGCGACCGGGCGCTGCGCCGTGACGCCCGGTCGCCACTTGGTGTGCAATTCCCGCTTGTTTTTTTTTAAATGTGTAAAGTATCGAGACAAGCAGGACACATCACATATCTAATCGTTAGTAACATGCCTGTCCATAACAGCACAGTGACATGGAGCTATTGGAACTTGAAGAGTCCAAATCGTTACCTAAGTTTACAACACTGGTGTTTTACGGGTAAGCTGGACGTGGGTTATCGTGTATTACACAGTTATACTACAATCTATTAAATGATACAGTCGTTCGACGAAGCCGTTACCTTTCACTAAGCTACCTTTCACTGTTGCTCAGTTCTCTGTTAATCCTCTGTTTACAACTAATTACCATGCCATAACCTTCCAGCCTCGCATAATACTAAATTTGGGTATTGATAAAGAATCCGCGCACTCCAACCGCAAGTTCTGTGAAATAATGGCAAGCTATTGGAGTGATTGGTTACCAGTATATACAGACGCATCAAAGTTGAACCAAAACGGAGATGTTGGAACAGCAGTCTGGATCCCTAAATACAACATTGCTTTAAGGCACAAATGCCCTCCTCTAGCCTCGGTGTTCACTGGAGAGGCTATTGCCATACTTGAAGCAATAATGTATGTTTCGTCACACTCCATAGCTAAATCCATTATTCTAACAGATTCAAAAAGTAGCTTACAGGCCATATTGTCCAATCAATTTAAAACAAAGTTGAAATTTCCCGTTGTACTTAAAATTAAGGAGGAACTGCTGAAAGCACAAAATCTAGGTCTTCAAATAGTTTTGGCATGGATACCAGGGCATGCTGGTATTCTAGGAAACGAAAACGTAGACTATCATGCCAAACAAGCGACAGTTACTGGTAACAAAGAATATTACCACATTTACACACATGATCTTTCCTCAATGTGCCAACCCCAGCTATTGGAGTCCTGGAATAAAACATGGCTACAGTCCAAGACTTTTAAGGGAAAATTTTATGGACAAATTCAAGAATCCATTCCACCTAAACCCTGGTTTTTTAAATTTAGAAATATGAATAAAAGAATAACATCCACAATTTGTCGCCTACGGTTAGGTTTTGCCTGTACTGCGGTATTTTTAAGAAAGATAAAAATTCGTGACACTTCTATATGTGAATGTGGCCTGGCTGACGGCACCACCGACCACATTTTCCTGGAATGCTCCAGATATCCAGATTCTCTTTATAACAAGATCCCTCCTGACCTTCCCCGCCCAGCTAATTTCTCCAATCTCCTTCCTTTAGTATATTCTCCGTTTGTGTATGTCCTCAGTAAATTTATTAAAAGTAATAATATCAAACTATAATTCTTGTTATAGGATATTTTATATTCTTATTAATATTCACACCCATACCTTTTTTTTATGTATGTATATCTTGTGATGTTCATCTTTGTGTTTGTCCATTGCAGAGGTCTAATGTAATATACAAATACTAACCATTAACAAACAAATCTCTACTGCACCGACCAACTGCAAGAGCGACTAGTATTCAAGCTGAATACCGACCAAATTCCAACAGAGCATCCTACTGAAACACATGACATTGGCGAAATTATGGTCATACAACCGAATGGAAGCCAGTAATAAAGAAGAAGAAGAAGAAGACGAAGCCGTCTAGGCGGGGCAATCGTGCGGAGCGTGCGGGGTGACACGCAGGAAGCGCGCTCCTGCATTGCCTACATTACAATGTTAGTATTGACGTCTTCCGTATGTTTTAATTTTATTTTGGTGCCACGTTTTTAAAATTGCGACAACCCTACCCGTGTCTAGACATTATCGGTGTTTCTCCCAAAGTTAAAGGCGAAGAACTACTGGTAGTATTTCTTTATGCTGTGGTTACACGCAGGTTTGGAATATGAAGTCTAAATCATTACCTAACTGGTGTTTTATGGTAAAGCTGAGCTTAGGTTATCGTCACGTGTGATGCACACGCCACAGGTCAACGGCGATGTCCAGCGAGATCCGGCGGTGGAAGCGGTACGTGGGAGGCAGGTTGTACCGGAGCTCCGCTACCACGCTGCCCTTCAGACCCCAGTCCAATACCTTGCTGCTGATGTGTTCTCTGGAGACAATTATAACAATTAAGTATTAGGTACCTATTTTATGCAAAGACATGACTGATCGTACGACTGCCTCCTTCGAATTTTAGTAGCAGAATTGCACATTTAACCTTAATGGGAACCCGTTTATGTCTTTCTTTGCATACTGCTCTGTCCTATGACTATAACTATCTCGTTTTGTCTGATCATTCGTGGAAAGTAGTGCACGTCACACGGATATTCGGCTAATCATAAGCGCGGTATTGTACCTCGTCCTGCCTCGCCTCGTCCCCGCTGGTCAATTGTGATAGTAGGCGAAATTCGTATCATCGCCGATCAACAGGGTATCTCATCTGTGATTTTCTGTTTTATCTATATACATAAAAGCGAAAGGTCACTCATCAAGGAATCTCAGAAACTACAAATGCTAGGAATCTGAAATTTTGCATGGAGGTCCCTTTTAGCACGTAGGCGCTCGCTAAGACGGGGTTTTGCGAAATTCAACCCCTAAGAGGGTGAAACAAGGGATGAACGGTTGTATGAAAATTTTGTATGAAACGTGATTTTCAAAGTTATCAAGTTTGTATCTAGACCCTTGACACGAAGCAATTAAATGCATGTTTTATCAATTTTGTAATTTCGAACTGTACGGGGTGAAATTGGGGTTGAAATGAGGGATGAATGTCAATATGGACATTCCCAACCGTTGAAGATAAAACCATGAAACTCTGTAAATAGACACTTGACACGAATGTTTGTTCTAGCAATTTTGTAATTTCGAACTGTACAGGGGTGAAATTGGGGTTGAAATGGGGGATGAATGTCAAAATGGAAGATCCAACCATGTTATAAGTAAGTTCAACAGTTGAAGATAAAACCATGAAACTCTGAATATAGACACTTGACACAAAGCAAACGAATATTTTTTCTAGCAATTTTGTGATTTCGAACTATATAGGGATGAAATTGGGATTGAAATGGGGGATGAAAGTATACGTGGAAGCTTCCATTCGTTGAAGATAAAACTATGAAACTCTTTATATAGGCACTTGGCACGAAGCCAGTAAATTTTTATTCTAGCAATTTTGTAATTTCGAACTGTATGGGGATGAAATTGAAGTTGAAATGGGGGACGAATGTCTCTTACAATACGCTTTCACACCTAAACAACTGAACCGATTTCGATGAAATTGTTTTATTATAAGCTGGTTTTAGTAAATGTGTCTGGGTGTAAAATTAGTTATTGACTGAGTTACCTCAGTATTTATTTCGCGCGGACGAAGTCGCGGGTAACAGCTAGTAAACTATAATATTCACTATTATAACGTTATGTTACCTAGAAAAACCGTTAATTCTTTCCAAATATATCCTCATAATTTAATAAACAATAAACATGGTCAAAAGTTTATGTTTACCTTGTAGCAGTTTTATGTAAAGAATACACTGAATTGGAGCTGAGTAGCGTCCCCATTCTGAGGAACTTCACATCGATGCCGGCGTTGTTCTTCGTGCCGAACGGTGGATTCATGAGAACCGTGTCAAAGTAATTGTTCACCCTGAAACAAACAACCAATATTATTGTTTCGAGTTATCATGGTTGTTCACTAGAGCTGTTATACCTGCATAGTTCCTTTTACTTTCCTGTGATAAAAAATAGCCCATGTTCTATTTCGCATTTATAATATTAAGTACGATGAGACACTAGCAGCGGCCGGCGGTTGCGTCATTTATCCAGGATAAAAATTAGGATTTATATTTATTTTTTATAAGCACTGTGCTATTACGCGTAGCTCACGTGTTGGTTGCATGACGTCTATATCAAAAATGGGTTTGTTCCGCCATCCACAGTAGACTACAGGCCCGTGAATAAAATTTACGTAGTAAATGAACCACCAGGAGACCTATGTAGAATGATAGAAGGGTTTAAAAATCATAACATTCTGCACTATGTCACTTGTATAAGCTGTCCAACTGAGTACAATCGAAGAGGGGGGGTTGCAACCCTCGATCATTTCTCCTTTTCGCACGATTTTTGTACGGCGTTGCAGAATAATAGATTAGAAGAGGTATTGAAACCATAGATCGTCGATCTATGATTGAAACTATAAAAAATATACATTTTAAGTTTTTAATTATTAGTTTGTCGGAAAAAATCGTGATTTAGCGACGATTTACAGATTAAATTTGGCCATTTGATTATGTACGGCATTGGTTCCATACAGTTTCAATACATCTCCTAATCCATTATTTCGCAATGCCGTACAAAAATCATGCGACAAGGAGAAATGATCGAGGGTTGCAACCCCCCCCTCTTCGATTGTACTCAGTTGGACAGCTTACAAGTGACGGCATAGTGCTGAATCTTATTACATAGGTCTCCTGGTGGTTCATTTACTAGGTACGTAAATTTTGTTCACGGGCCTGTAGTCTACAGTATGAAATCTGGTGCGAACACACCATTCTCAATACAAAGATGTGCCCTCCCAAACTTCAGGGCGCACGGAATCATGTTGTCGTTATTTTTTGTTTTAACTAATATAGGTTCGCATTTGACCACCATCTCGCCTGATGTTAAGCGACGATGATTGATGATCTACAATGGAGCGTGCTTACCTAGATAAAACCAATTCACTCTCGATTTGAAGACACCAAGATTGTAACTATCGGGGAAAACCCACTCAGGCAACGCATTCCACAACCTAGACGTTCTTATTACAAACGTGGAGTCAAATCTCTTCATGCGTGTTTTTGGAACATCAACCATGAAACGATGTCGGTTGCAGGAAGCGGTGGACGCAACCAAAATAGCAGAACCACAGCAAATCTCGCCGCTAGCGATTCTGGGGTTGAAGTAGATTGGTTCTTTGTAAACCACTTACGATACACACAGAGACGCAGTTTATTACCAATTTCAAGGTGCTCAAGGCACATCTATTAATTTATCTCCATGGCGGAACCTATATATGGGGCTTCGGCGCCAGATATGACTCATCATGTGAAAAAAAATTTTAAAAAAATGAACTTACCCTGAAAAATTTTGAGGTTAGTTTCAATTCAAAGTAGAAATCATAAGTGAAGGTAATGATTTGTTTTAAAATTTGTATTTGGCCATGAGTTAATACCTGCAAAATTTAGATTCCAAAAAGTCACATTGCAGCACATCAATGTTGGTGAGTTCTATTTCTGTGATATTGTCTCGAGTGACTTCGAGGGCATCCCTGTCTATGTCAACTGCTGTAACCGAACTGGCCCCGAGCAATTCTGCACCAATGCCGAGAGTGCCCGGCCCACACCCTGCATCCAAAACCATGCTGCCTTCTAAATCTTCAAACTGGGTCTAAAACAAAAATATTCTCTATAAATGATAAACTCTGCTGGGAGGTTTCACTCATCAACTATTCTAGCACTGAGAGGCCATATCTGGCCGCCAGGTCGGACTCTTCCGAGAAGAAACCCGCAAAACATTAGGCCGAGTGGGTTAACCCTTAAATAAAATCATCTGGGTTTTTTTCAATATTCAAAACAACGACACCTCTTTTTTTGGTCGGGGGTTAAAAACCGCCGTAACTGTGCCACAAAGTGGTCAAAGTAGGAGTTAAAATATTGCTAAAAATTGCGAAGTACGAAAAAAATTATAAACTTTGAAAGACTTATTCTCAGAAACTATTGGGTGTACACAAACAATTCTATTGTATCATATTGTAGCTAATTTAGTCTACTTTATAAACGCCATAACAAAGTTTTACAAAAACTAGTCGTTTAGGATTATAATCGCCAAAATTTGAAAAGTAAACGATTTTTTCGATTTTTGACAAAGTTGCGTTTGTCGCTCGAGGTCACAAACTTGGAAAAATCATTAGGCCAACATCATAAACAAGTCTGCAAAAAATCAGATAGACCGGATTTAACGCATCCTACTCCATACATTCAGGCGATAAAGTTACTGGACTATCAATTCAAAACAATAAAATTCACATTGAAAAACAAAGTGCTGACAAAGGTCAGTACAGATAGAGCGAAACTCTTTTTAATGGGAAATATGTAAGCTAATTTTTATCATGGGAAAACAACCGGAATGGGAACTAAAACAATAAAACCACTCTCCTAGTAATACAAAAAATAAAAAAGTACAAAAATGTTAAGTACAATTATGATATAGTTCTAAATACACACAAATAACTTATTATATACTTACTTATATTTTACTATTGAACTGAATGCTTACCTGTATAGTATATAAAGCCAGAGCAGCAATATGAGGTGGAGTTTCATACTGTTCTAATTCTATCTTCGGCTTATTAAATCCGTTCAGCTGCTGCAAATACCCTTGCAGGGTTTTTAATTTCATTGTTGCTCCCATTCTCAATAGTAGTAGTATATTATATGGCTTTAATGTTGTTTTGACAATAACTTCAAATTAGTTACCTTTACTTGACTAAAACAATATTGGTAATAACCAAACAACAAAAGTTATTCTTGACCAAAAATATGTGTCAGTTAATAGGTGATGATTTTTATTGATTTTATGTGTTTGTCTTGTGTTATCTTTACTTGCTGTCAAATCGAGGTAGTACTGGTAAAATTTGGTTGCCAAATGATGAGTCTTGGGACACAAAGAAACCGCAAGATGTTGCGTTAGCGTGCTGGAGAGCTGCCCTGTGGCTTGTGTTGATTATGTTTGCTTCTGGAAGTTGAGGAAAACCCTGAAGAAAAAACAATTAATTACTTTATAAATATCAATCCAAATCTACACTAATACAAAAAAAATGTATGACTCTGTTTTTATTTTTTATTATCATTATTATTTTAATTTTTTGTTTATTACTTGAAAAACAAGCCAATGGTACATGTAACAGAACACAGTAGCAAATCAAATCAAATCAAAATAATCTTTATTCAATCAACATTTTGCATGTACTTTGAATCGTCAATAACTTATACATTCGTTTCAATAAGGCTCATTACAATTCAATATTTCAATTCTTCATTACTCAACTAACAATAGAACAGAGTAAGTCATTTTTATCATTGTAATACATAGCATACAAAGCTTACCTTCAAAAGAATTAGATACAAGCATTTAGTCACAGTTAATGTAGTGCCAATTTTAAAAGAAACAATTATGAAATATTAGAAAATAAATTATGAATTTAATTGGTCCTTATCAATTCTGGACATAGACACAATTTCTGTTTTAAGTTATAACAAGGAAACAACCCTCAAGTTTGCCTATTGTGCTTTTATGTGACTATTGTACTGTATATTGGCTTTAACATGCACAAATATTCTACCTTGTGAAACTATCAAATAAAATGATTAATAAATTACTATAGGAGTAGTATAATCAACATACAGCGGTAGCAGACACCGGTGGGATCGAGCACATCGGCAGCTGGCTGACCGGGTTAGGTTGTGTTAGACTAATAGATGTCGCAGTGAGAGGAGCCACAGCACCTTGCTTCAGCAGCATCTGCTTCTTTAACTGAAGCTCTTCTAGTATTTTACGGTTTGTCAACTCTGAAATTACACTCCAAATTGAATAAAATTCCCAAATCACCCAGAAATAAAGAGTATTTTTATGAGAAACTATTAGTAAGTAATCCTAACCTCTTTGAGCGTTGGGCTGAGGAAACGCCATCTAAATAAAATAATTATTGGTTTATAATGTAAAGGACGCATATAACTTTACATAAACTTCTTGTCTAGCAATTAAACGTGATACTACTCAAGATTCGTGTTTTACATAAAATGAAAACAATAGAGATTTCAGAAAAAAATAACTCGACCAGTCGGAGTCGGACATTGACGAGTGACGACACTGTGACATTGACAACATTCAAATTTAATAGTAGGGCAACATTTACTTGGAAAATTCTGTTTTTGCGTGTAACGAAATGTTGACAGAGGTCAATGATCACGTAGTGAGGTGGAAGCTGTTCTTTTATTCCGGTAAATACCGATGTTTGTGTGGTCATGTTGGTAATAAACACCTTATAAAATAATCTCCTTTCGCACTGATGCAGAGTTCTTTGTTCACATCTATTTTTAGCAAATAGACCTGTCTTATTTTTCCATAGGATTTTCCTAGAGTCTAGAACAAGGTCTAATTACATTTACCAGTTGACAAAAAGATAACAACTCAATTTAGATAATCAGCCAGGGACCATATTATTGAGTACACATTTCCTTTCCAATGTTTTGTTCTTTCCTTTCACAGCTTTTATGCAGCTGTTTCATGGCATGCATAATTCCATCAGCTTTCTAAAGTTAACCAAGCGACCGTCCTTATAAGGATAAATGGACAAAAACAACAATATTATATAAAAGCATTTATTTTAAAACAATGTAGGTAATAATATACTTTCTGATTCTTGGCAAAACAGTCTCACATAAGCAAGTCAACATTTGGCCTCTCTTAGAATAAACATAAGACTAACATGCGCTGCCATTACTCACAAATTAATAAAACTGAATATATCAGATAAATAAACCATATAAAAGGACAAAATATAAAATTATCTTCATTATATCTACATTGCAGTTAGCATTGCATCTCAGTTGAGCAATCTTAGATTAATTTGTTTACTAACGTAAATTATTCTAAATAAAGGGAACATTAATTAACATTACTAGAATTGACTCACAATATTAGCATTATGTAAAAAAACATCTACTGTACCTAATTAGTGGTTCACAGACGCAGACATTACAGTCCACAATGAGTTTGTGGTTTAGTTTTGATACAATTTAATAAATAAATGCACAACGAAAATATAAATTTAAGTTGCCTTTGTCTTTTTACGTTTATAAAAATATTTTTACAACAATTTAGAAATAATAATGGTTTCATTATTTTAATAAACAATTTGGAATAATTATTGCACAAGCTCAAAGCTAAATTATCATGTGCACTTAATTTTTTACAAAATCTAAAAGGAACAAACCAACACAACTCACCTAACGCAAAGCATACAGCTATTATGACTCAATTTATGACATAGATATTTTATAATATTATGGTTTAAATGACAACTATAAGCACTCCATATAAAATCTTTTACAAAAAAAAAACTTTGATTTATTCTATGTAGTCTTATTTGAATTATACATTAACCATTTAACATTAGTAACATTGAGATCCGGACAGCTTATAGTTGCCAATCGACATTAACACAATGTGGTTGGCTAGAAGCTACTACGCTAACTTATGGACTTGCATTAACGCCTAAAATTAATTTTAATAACGATAAAATGAATCGGGGAAAACTCTCAGCGGCGAAGGTAAACGAAGCTAAGAAAGATCAACTTTTATAATTTTGATATGTTATTCTTTATTACCTACTTATATATTTTAAACTCTGAGATAAACAATAATAAAACGTAACAACCACATTGTGCCCGACCCCCGCCACCGTGGCCACCGATTCGAGTGTTGGTTTGTAAGGAAACATTCACAGCACAGGAACAAACACATTCTGGACTAAATAAAATCTGAAAAAAAAAAATGATAACAACATTTTGTTTTTTTTTAAGACTAGCACGTAATTTTGGCACAACGCTGTGTCACCTCCGAGCACAGTGGCATCGATGTTGTTTTATACACGAGTTTTAGAATAGAGGTGAGGGGTGCGGGCGGGGGCGGCGGAGGGGCTCCCCCGCGCACCCCCGCCGCTACAAGCTCCCCCCGCCCAGGAACATGTTACAATATAAACAGCAAGCAAAGAAATTCGAAAGCATTATGGTTTTCCGTATCGATTAATACATATTTGTGCCCAATGTGTCATGTTCGATGTATCGTTTTTAATTTATTTATGAAACCCTAAAAAACCCCAGTGACCGATCCTATCGTTCACGGTTACAATATGGACAGCTGCCATTACAGTAATAAAATGCAAAATAATGTATATCATTAAAATTTAGTGTAAAAATTAGAGTAAATTATAAAAAAAAAACTTATTTGAGTAAATAAATTCTCTTGTTCCATTGCTCATTCAGTGCTTTACATTAACAGAGTGTAAAAATAAATGTTTAGTAGTGTTCGGAAGCGAACAGTTTACCCTATCGTCGGCGGTAGTGCCAACTTCGAGATCGGGAGGGCACAGACTAAAGATTATCCACCATTACTTTCCGGAAAATTTAAACCACAATGGCGCGATTAATCACGAGTTCTGTTTATAGATCAAGATTTCTATAGTGATCGTACTGTAGTATAGAAGCTCGACACCATATTAGTTTTTGTTTTGTGGTGAGTGTAAGGGTGGAAGGGGTATAGATGAAGGCAGAAGTTCGAGAAAGAGTAGGGAGTCGTCTCTACGAGGCGGCCACGGCCGCTCCGCCTTCTCAAGGCGTCGCGGCGAACATTTATTTGTACACTCTGCCCGCAATGAGTATTTTACCTCAACAACACTCCTAATTTCCAACAACAGTACATACCTAACACTTTCCCTGTATAAATATAATATTAGAGTCTTGTAAAAGAAACATTTCGAAACCTCATAGGTCATTAACACTACGTGAGAAATTACACAAGAGCATTAGGATACGATATAATATTGCTACGAGTTAACTTATCATTTGGCACTAAATTAACATATTGCATCTCGAGCATTCGTCACAAAGTATTTATACTTGCAAATTTTTTAAACTCTCAATTTAACAATCTTAATATTAATAATTAAATTTTGTTTAATTTTAATAACGACATATTTTTAATTTGGCGACATATCCAAACATACAGTTCTGTGATTTAGGGACTACAAAAGGAAACACACATAATTTCATTATTGAGCAACGATCTGTCCATTCCCAATCGAATGTAAACGCGAGTAACCGGGGAATGTCCGCTATATCAAAATAAATTATTAGACAAGACGCGCTTTCGGCAAGTAAAATTTGGCAAAATTGAGCATAAAGACTTCAATTGGCATCGTAAAACATTACAATCGGTAACATTTTACTACGCAGCACTGCGTGACTACATATTACTCTAAGTCTGGTAACTGCAACTTATCCATAGGTACTCCAATCTCTGCGCACTTTCGAGACGATCAAACTGCAATGTCAATCACATATCACGCGTTTCGAACGACCTTGTTTTTATACCATTTTCCAGTTCGAAATGCGTCCTTTTATAAACCTCAAGTGACCGCTGATTCCGATCAAATAATTAGCCAACCTTTAGATCAGTTCTAGCGATAAGGTTTCCGGTTAAACACTTCATGTAATTTTATCCTACGTACTTAAAAAACCAATATTTTACAATAATTTCGATTGACTGTACGATATGTGTGTTTGATACAGTGAGTTTTAACAATTATTGTTTTCCGATATGTAGAATGTATGTGATTGACGTAAGTGATTGACGCATATACTGATCGTCTCCTGAATGCGTGACGGTCGAGTGTCACTCGAGCATCGCAGATGGTCTGGTGCGTTACTACCAGCTAACAATGACCGGCGTTTCCATTACATTTATATTTACGAATAGCGTCCTTTAGCCTCTTTATTTGTGGGGCCAGCTCGCGTAACCCTTACCATCCCTAGCGTATAACGCTCGTGCATTATATACAAAATTGTAGATCGTGAAAAACCTAGTATCGTATTGATATGACGTATAATGTGAGACTTTACAATTACGAGGATGTCGTCACCGTTCAAAAGAACCGTTAAAACGAACGTGGACTTTTCAAGACCATTCCAATTTACTAGCTACATTTTTTATAACAACATGGTTAAAATAGATTACTTTTAAAAAACGTAATATCGTTATTTTTATCAAATAATAGTTATTGCTTCGTTTTGATATGACTTAACATCAGCGAGCGGCGCGCCGCTCCGCGCTCCGGCTATGTACCAGATACATCCACGCTACGTACAGTTACGCTGTACTAATCATAATTACGTAATAACTCTTAATATATATTTTAAAAATATGACTGCTTTATATCCATCATGATCACAGCTCTCCGAAGACTTTACAATATCCAAACCTGACGCTCCAAAATAAATTCTTTATCATTACACCTATAAAACGAAAATGACTACGATATATCTAAAGTTTAGCTCTAACATTATGCCATTTTGATTTATTTACTTTGCGATTGCAACGGTCCCTCGTTCAGCAGTTAAATGCCTCATATAGAAATTTGAACGTAACCACGACGACGACTCGGTTCGTGACCGAGGAGGAAGGAAGCGACGACGGCCGACGTCCGGGAACTCAAAATTTGGAAAGGAAGCGGCGGTGTCCGCGGGACGTCGTGACAGAAATACAACTACGAAACACGTCTTAGGAACCTGATAAATTATTGCTAGAAGTCGGGCGGCCCTGCCGGGCGGCCGCGGCGAAACCTTACCAGTAGCCAATAGAAAAATATCACCTAAATAAATATGAATATTTGGGCGGGCGGCCCTCGCCGCCGCGCTAAATATATCTCTGTGTGGCGCGAGGCGCGCGGATTGATATCGTTTTTGGTAAAATAACAGATTGTGGTCGGGCGCCTCACTGCGGCTCGCCGTCGGGCTCCTCGCAGCCGCCGCCGGCGCCGCGCGACGACTCGCCACCGCCGCCGCCGCCGCCGCAGCCCCCAGGGGGCTTCGGCGTGTCACTGTAACACCAAACACACACAATAAGCACCTATCGAAAATAACTTATTATAATGAATTGAATAATGTTGCTAATAAGTCGTGTCGACAAACGGCCGTATAGCGAAAAGTCTCGACCAACATCTTAAGAGACTTTCACTAGACTGTTGGATCAAGGGTCAGATGCAGATGCATCGTCAGGAGGTTCCTCTCTCTGCAGCCCTAAGCACCGATAGCTTGGGCCCTGCTCCGCTGCTGGCGGCACCCTAGTTTTTAAGTTTTTTATAATGATTATATTTTTATAGTTATTGTAAAAAACTTGAAATTAAGATTAGAAATACATTGACACATAATGAAGGACACTACGGTCGACATTTGTCGGGCGCGCCGCAATCACTTCGTCATGTTATTTCCGGTTGTGCGCATCTCGCCAACGGCGAGTACTTGCACAGACACAACCTAGCCAGGATCACCCACCAGCAACTTGCTCTTCGACACGGCCTTGTCGAGTCCGAGGGACCGTACTATAAGTACGCACCTCTGCCAGTTCTCAAAAATGGTTGTGCGTTGCTCTACTGGGACCGCTCTATCATTACGGACAGGATTACATAATATGGTCGCGAATAAGCCTGATATCGTGCTGGTGGATCGGTCTCAGCGCCGGGCTGTGATCGTTGACATCACCGTACCACATGACGAGAACTTCGTGGAAGCCGATAAGGACAAGCTCAGCAAGTACCTAGACTTGGCTCATGAGGTTACCGCCATGTGGGATGTTGATTCCACGTTCATAGTCCCGATGTTCGTGTCGGCAAACGACCTTATAGCGAAAAGTCTTGGCCAACATTTTAAGATTTTCGTTGTTGGATCAAGGGTGAGATTCAGAAGAAATCATCTTCGACACAACGCGCATCATCAGGAAGTTCCTCACTTCGCAGAGCCTAACCGGTAGCTTGGGCAGTGTCCCGATGCCGGCGGCGATCTAGGTTTAGGTTTTTATAACATTATTACACTTGATTGTTGATTTTGAAAATTGTAAATATAAGACAATGAAGTAAATACGTGAATAATAATACATTTGTCGAGTCATTCATTCATTTGACTTAAATACAGTAAAATCTTTCCGAAAGTAATCTATGACAATGTATTTTCTAAATGACCGCAAATACACAAAACTCAATTTATAAAAATATTTCATCCAGTAATAACCGGTAATTTGGCTTTATTCACGAAGCTACCAGTTTATCATCAATACTCATTGTATTAGGGAAAGAAAACGTCGTTAGGAAACCGGCAGGTTCCGACATGCGATTTTGAAACTGCGAATGAACGCCCTCTGCGTCAAAACGCGATACAGTCGCAAAATCGTGAATCACCGATGCTAAAAGTAGCATATCTCCTGTGGTTATAAATAAAACAAATTGGCAGTCATAGGAACTGCCGATAGAAGTGAAAACTTATAATTCAGAATTTGATAGTATGATAGTTCACTTTGGAAATTACACGGGTGAAACCAGAGGGCGTGGCCATGACCTGACAAAAAATGCTGAAAATGCTGACGCATTTCTAGATGACCAATGGCCATGGTCCCGAGTCCACCCGAAGATTTCTTATCATTCCCGAGCGTGACGCTAGAATTCAATTCACACGAAAAATCTGTCTGTGGCGCGCCAAAAGAAGTTTTCACTTCAAAAATGCATGGACTATGGAGTCCGTGGAATTCAAATATAAATAAAAAAAGAAGAAGTAGTAAGTAAATAGTACAAGTACTCACAAGTTGCAGTAAGGGATCCTGGATCCGGCGGCGGAGGCGCAGGGCGCGGGCGCGTCCGGCTCGCAGGGCGGCGGCCGCGCGGCCGCGCTCAGCAGGTAGTTGGTCGAGTCGCTGAAACAGTTCGACAGCCTGCTTCAAATTGTATTACTGTCTCGGGTCACACTGTGGCGGCTCTACGATCTACCATCTACCGACTACGGTTCGCGGCATCTATCGTCTACACTCCGCGACATCTACCGTTTACACTCCGCGACATCTACCGTCTACACTCCGCGGCATCTACCGTCTACATTCCGCGACATCTACCATCTACACTCTGCGACTTCTACTAATAATATAATTAAAACGACTACTAATTAAATAAAATTAAAACATGCGTCAAACGTCAGCCCCGAACCACGCTCCCAAACTGCTTACATTTTCGTGTTCGCAGCTTAGGAACGCGTTTCCCGCATCTCACCCCGCACGATTGCCCCGTCTATACGTCTTTGTCGAACGACTGCATGAAGACAGTCATATCAAGGACAACAAAATCATGGTTGAGTAATGAGTAGTGTGATCGACGGTGATGAATGGTCTAGACCGTAGATATCGCAGAGTGTAAATGGAAGATGTCGCGGAGTGTGGAAAGTCGGAGTTACGGCTGGTCTAGTCGGGAGAACCGCAACTGCCGATCCGGAGACCCCGGGTTCAAAACCACGCGCGCACCACTGTCTTTTCGAAGACATGTGTGTAATACCGCTAACTTAAAACGGTGAATACATCGTGAGGAAATCGACATGTAGGTGCCTCGAATCTTTCGAAGTCATGTATCATCCACCAACCCGCACTGACTGGGCCAGCGTAGTGGATTATGGCCTAGACTCACATTAGACCCTGCGAGAGATAAGGCCCTGAGTCCCAGCAGTGGGAACATAAACTGGGTTACTTATGCTTTACACTACACGGGCCTTAAGGCCCTAACAATGCGTCATGCAAGTGACTCTAGTAAAATAATAAAATGTACTTGCTTCAATTTGATATAAATCCGTCAAACACTACTGATAAAATAAATTGCATGTCCACTAGGGCAGTTATTAAAAGCAACAAGCATGAATAAAATTGATATTTACTTATCAAAAACGTAGTTCATCTCATGTTGTTTCTCAACCCCGCTTCTGTGGACATGCAACACATTCACTCATTAATACTTCAATTACACACAAATGTTATTCAAAGAACAATACACTAAATGTACCTACAAGCACTAGAGGCGTTAGGGCGCTGTAGCGCAACCGCCCAGGGCGCCGGAAATAAAGGGGTGTCTGGCGGCGCGGCGGTCAGTTATGAGTCAGATAGTGCGATCTTAGCTAGGGCTTAGCTCGAATTATTTTTCAGGTAATGTATGCTAATTTGCGTAAGTATGTTAGCTTAAGTTAGGTTTAGGTGGGTCCTGCGCTTACGCGCTAACCCAAAAGTCCGTTAGGTAGTAGGGGCACTCACCGCCAGCTACTATAGGTCAGTTAGGAAAAAAAAAGCCAAAAAAACAATCTCGCCCAGGGCGCTGGTAGTGCTATAACCGGCATTGTGTACAAGCTTCAAGAATACAACGAATGAAATGAATAAAAAACTAAAAAAACAAAGAGTGTGTGTGTGTGTTGTTATTTCTATTCTTCGTGCTCTGAAGTCTAACTTCAACTATAGAAGAGATAAATTCTTCAACACAAGAATTATCTACTATTAACTTGAAGTTAGAGTGTTTACTAAAATATTGATTAGTTAACTTCAGGGTGTCGGTTTTTGTGAGTGTGCGCGCGCATCGTGTAAATTTACTCTCATAATTCTTCTCTAAAGCGCCAAAAGATTACTAAAAAAAACAATTAATGTTTTAATATTGTTGTAAAGTATTTAATATGGTTCAAGTTTTATATCATTTTATGGGACCGTTGCACTCCCACGTCCAATTGATAAAGCAATACGGTCATGGGTACCAAGTACACGTACCTGATAAAGTGGTCATATTTACCATAAGAATATTGTAAACACGCATTATCTAGTGACGTCAGCGTCCGAGGTACGTCATAACCACCCCCAGACTTGAGCTTATCTGCAACCATTGCCCATGTAACATGGTAGCAGTGTAAACAAGTCGTCTGGATGAATCAATTGATATCTCTGTTTGTTTGTGTGCTATGGTCCCTGCCATTGACTCGTATCAATGTCGAAACGAGAGTTATTTATGGTGATAAGCATGGCACACATATTGTCAGGGTTGCCAATATGACTCAAAAAACTCCCAAGGGAGACCATGCAGTCAGAAAAGTATGATATTACATATCCTACTAATATTATAAACCAGAAAATTTGGATGTCTGTTTCTCAATCACTTCGAAACGTCTAAACGGATCGGGTTGAAATTTGGAACACAAAATGTGTGGAATAGCACAGCCTACTTTTTATCGATCATACGAGAAAATAACGGGAACTGCGCAGGTAAAACCGCGGGTCGCTACTAGTATCCAACTTCCTACTAATATTATAAATGTCAATGTATGGATATTTGGATGTTTGTTGCTCAATCACGTGCTAACGTATGAACGGATCGTGCTGAAATTTGGAACACAGATAGATTATAGTCTGGAAGAAGACATATGTTACTTTTTATCCCAGAAAAACAACGGGAACGGGAACTTCGCGGGTAATACCGCGGGGCGCTGCTAGTTATCTATATGTTGCCGAAATTATATTGCTCATAAATTCTGATTCATTCCGATTATTGACTTAGCGTAGTTAAATGACAGTGAAAAACTGACGAGTTTATGGGGCAAAAATTAAAAACAGTTTCATCGCAAAATGAGTTCGTTGAGTAACATGCAAATCAACAGACTTATTTTGTTTATGGCTTTTGCTAAATAGAGATTCGTAATAAATTATTTTAAAACTAAAAAACGGACAGCATTATCATTAAACAAACAAGTTCTTGCTTCGGCCGGTTCACGGTACTTAACGGCGACGGCGATGCATCGTACACCGTTATACATCAGTTTTATGAATTCGATTTTAATCTAAACTATTTTACATTAGCGTTATATATTTTTGATGTCTTTGTGTTTATTTCTACATAATTTAACGACACTACTTTGAAAAATAAATGAGACCAGATTGACTCGTCCGTCAAGTTAATAAAATTAAGTAATTGTTTTTTTGTCCATAACATTCGAATCATTACAGTCCTGCATTACTTCTAACGATGATATCATCATCAAAAACAACTTGCACTTTTCTTCTCTACAGTCCTCGAAAAGCACAAACATACGACTATTAAACACAAGCCTCTGTGCAATACGGTAAAAATATAGTGTCTTTGAATTACTGCATGATCTTCAAATTAACTACTAAACAAATGCTACAAGTCCAATAAATTTGGGTAAAAAGAAAAAAATGGCAACCCCAATACATGGTTTTATGAACTGATAACCCCTGATTCATGTTTTGAGTCTGATAAATGATTTATAAGTATAAATACCTTAATGATGTAATAACAAATGGCAAAGTTATATAAGATTTGGTTACTTTTTGTCGTAGCGTATATAATTAGCCAAGTATAAGTAAAACCTTTGAGGACTTACCATTAGTTGGTCTGAGAGTATAACTAATGCGTAAAGAATAATATTATCTTTTGCTATTCGTCTGCCGAACTGAATATAAATAACAATATTTATCATTTTCCAGTTTAATTTAACCAATTCTGGTTTGGTTAAGTTAGTTTGGTTGAGTTATCAAACAATTATCTTATTGAAATTCTTTTATTGCCGTTAAAAACTCCCGGAATATTTTTTGGGTTCAATAATTCGAAATTATTAAAGAATATATATAATAACGTTCAATTTAGTAGCTATTTAATAATGCATGTGTTACATAAAGAAGATCAAAAAAATACTTATGTTTTAGTAATAATATTCCTGATTCACTATCAGGATGTGCTGGCTTGGATCCTCGGCTGAATAACCTACGTGTTGGAACGATGAACTAAAATAAAAAGTTTATAGCGGGTTGGGATGTTCACATTACACGTTTTACTTTATTTGATGCAGAATAAGAGAGTGAACCATAGAAAATGCAATTTAGAAAACGTTATGTTGTACTAAAGCGGTACAAAGACTCTCAGACATCAGAACGCAGAAGCAAACTACATTGGAAATTGAGAGGGTTGAATTCTATTATAATCAAAAAAAAATACTACAAGATCAACTCTTAAAATTGTATTGTGATCAGAAGCTCAACAATTTGCTCAAAAAAAAAAAGTATATATGAATAAAACCTATAACATACAACACAATAAAAATAGCATTTCCTAGAAATAAAAAAAAATCTATTTAACCTTTAAAATAAAACAATGGGTTTCTTAAAGACGAAAGATGTCTATGATGAGGAAAAATTTATTTTACCTGTTTCAAACTAATTATTATTTTTTTCTCAGTAAAATTATGTATATTGACGTAAACAGGAAAACATAAAAAGTCTAATAAGGTCAGGAAGGTGCAGTCCGAACCACCATCAGAGGTAAGTAACTATGATGACGATACATTCTACAGAATGTTAGAAGAGTACATAGCAAATAATAATTTAAGAGGCCATGAATATAGTAGGTGATTCTGACCTAATTCAGCGATTCAGACAAAAACAGTAAGTATTTGACCGCTTGTATGTCCAGAAAGTGACATCGTTTCATGATTGATGTTCCAAAGACTCGAACGAAGAGGTTTGAATCCACTATGGGGATAAAAATATCTATATTTTGGAATGCGTTGCCTGGTATTTTCTGATGGATATAATGGGTGTTTTCAAGTCTAGAATGAATGGGTTTCTTCTGGGTTAACGCGCTCTATCATGGATCGCATCATCGCTTAATATCAGTCGAGATGAGGGTGAAATAAAACCCGTTAAAAAAGATTGTAAAGAAAAATCTCCTATTTCACTGTTTTAATTTAGCAGTTCCTCGTCACAAAATAAAAAATAGATAGAGATGGCACCCCTCCGGAAATTGTAAATCGACTCGCCCAGTTACAGCGAATGATTAAAAGTTCCAATCGCCCTAGGCTAACTATCAGGACGCATCCCCGCCAGGTCGGCCCAAAAAGGTTTCAGCAGGACGGCGCAACCTGCCACACCGCGCATGAAACAATCGACTTATTGCAGCAACGATTTCCAGAACACATTATCTCACGAAACTCTGATGTCAACTGGCCGATTTAACGCCGTGCGATTTCTTTCTTTGGGGTTTTGTGAAATCTCGGGTTTATGCGAATAAACCCGAAACAATTCCTGAGCTCAAATCAGAAATCCAACGCGTCATCGGTGAGATACAGGAACATCTCTGTGCAAAAGTCATGGAAAATTTCATGAAAAGAGTAATGACCTGTCATCGGAGCCGTGGGGGTCATTTGCCGGATATTTTATTCAATATTTAATCGGAACGTGTCTTCTTTACAATACAATAAAAATATTACAACTCTGTCATAAAATACTTGATTTTATTTTAAAATGAAAAAGTGCACTCTTACTGAGACACCCTTTAGTAGTTAGGTATTTTCTTTCGGTCTACTTTAAATGTGTAGAGTAGATGCAATGATGCTAGATTAATAGTGCATGCGAAGACAATTTCTGCGCCTCCGCGTTCAGGGCTCCTGAGCCCTGAGAACGCCTTCTCACACAAGAAGAGAGTCAAAAGCAATGTATCAAAAAAAAATGTACTACCGTACGGTTGGAGGTTGAAGCTTGTGCTCCGAAAGATGCAGGTATTTATCGGAACACGGTTTTCTCACGATGTCCTCGCATGCCAGATACGATGACAAACCACCCAGGTTTACTTTAAATAATAGCTGAATACTTCTAATCTAAAAATCGCTGCACAAACAGCTACGTTGAAATCATATTGATGGGCACGCCAAGTAGTGGGCGTGGTTCTAAAAGAAATTGATGACGTACAGTTCTTTTTATATCAAGGTTCAAAGTATTGTTATCAGATTGTGCGACTGTACCTACTGTAAATCCTTATCTATGTTAGGTAAGAACTTTTATCTCGACTGTCAACACTTTTGTATGTACGTGTAAAACTACACAAATAACTTCTATCGGATATAAATTCTAATTCATAGCATTAGGAAAACACGTCAATTTTATTGAAAACGAAGGCTGGCTACATTTTAAAAAAAACCTACAGATAAGCATAGTAAGAGGAGATCTAAAAAGATATAATTCAGTCAACCACTTTACTGATACGAGTGATCTCAAACATTTATTTTTTTGAGGATTTTATGTGTGTGTATGTGTGTCTATGGTTGGTGGTTGCGTACATGTGCGTGATTGATAATTCAATTTAGCTGAGTCGATCGTGAAAAGCTAATAGAGCTATTGATAGATCCTCAGGGAGAGGTCGTCTACCTCACCAGCGACGTTGTCGGGGCTGCCGTTGGTAGCCAGCTCTTAAACCAAAAACGGCCGTATTTAATATTATCGGGAGAAGAGGGCTCGGCTGACCCCAGCGCCGGCGATGTAGCGGCGGCGATGGGTTCGCCCGGGTCACTCAGTATGTCTCTCGGTCGTCGTCGACGCCGGAATTGAAATATTTCATCAAAACATACAAATATTTCATTTTATTTTGTGTATTTTTGGGATAATAGCCGTATATTTCTCGCTTAATGTCACGTTTACTGGGTGTATGAAAGAATTACTGGGCGTATTAGAAAATAGTGTATTATATATACTGCGTTTTGAGATTTTTTACTGGAATTGATGAATTAACAGCTAGGTACTGAATTTATCACGTTAAATGTCAATTTTATGAATATCATGTGTAATTTTGACTGACAGAAATGGGCACGAGCTACGGCAGAGAAAGATAAAACCAAACAAAAAGAGCCTAAACATATTTTCAACTATCACCACTACAAATTTATCTTGGTTGCGTCATTTTAAACTTAAGACGTCATTTTCTGTTATCATTATACCATTAAAGTTCCATTTTTACAATAGTAACCTTTGTCAACCTTTGATACTGCGAACACGGTAAAGAAAATTTAAGATGGTGTTTTACCTATCCATACATCTATATTTATATAAATAAAATTGAAGTGTCTGTTTGTAATTTTCAGCTTATGGTTATTTTCGAAAAAAAATTAATAGAGTTTAGCGAAAACAAAATTTAAATAATAAAAATGTGAAACTGGTATCACTGTAAAAATATGGCGGTACGAAGATCGTCGGCTAGTCGGTAGTACTTCTATAAAATTGAACGTGGGACTTGCCAATACACATGGTAGGACTAGCTCCTTTTTGTTACTATATGTTTGGTTTCTTTAAGTTCAGTATGCAGTTAAGGCGAACTGCAAAAAGCCCCTTTATAAAACATACAACACCATGGCCTTTTCAGCTAAAAACACGATTTACACAGTAAATAGTGATGTTTTGCACATGACTGCTTGACGGCAGGATACTGGGTACTTCCCCAAGCGGGCTCAGCAAAGAGTTCTACCACTGAAATTAGATTTAGGTAATCGAAACTTACGTCAAACTGTTGACGTGTTTAATTCCACATCATACGAAATCATTTTATACAATTACAAAACACGACGATTTTGAATACAAAGGGCTATTGATTATGCTTAATAACATAAATATGTGTAGTCAAAGGTTAAGGTAAAGACCATGTACTATCGACAAGCGTTATGGGTGGTCGATATCTAATCCTTTCGCAGTTCGAAAACAATCAAGGCTCGTGTAAGTAGGTACTATGGATTTTCGATAATATAATTACATCAACTTATATCCGTCTAAAGTACGACATGTTTTTTAATTACAAGAAATGGATTATGTACAGCGAAAACGACAATAGATAAAAAATAACATAATGCGATATCTCATTCTCGATCAGAATACATTGCTTTATCCTTTTTTTTGTTATGGGCTAGTGTGTTGTTTGCCATCAGGCGCATGTCTTTCTCGTCCCTTCATTCTATTCACCAATCGCCTTAGCCATATCTCACTTTATGTGGGATCGGTACAACATGTCCGTTTCCTCCATTCGTCAAATCTGAGTTGACTTCTTTTTCCTATTCTTGTCCTCTTCATCACACAATACATCCACGCTTTTTTGGTCGCCCTCTACTACAGCATCCATTTACATTCAAATTAACTTTTTTGGTTATGTGGTCTTCATCCCTCCGCATAATATGTCCAAACTATGATAACCTAGTGATTTTCAATCTCTCTGTGACGGGTGCCTCTTTCACACACTTCCCATAATATACTCATTTGTAATCCTATCTATTAGCGTCCTACCACACATCCGTCAGAGTTACACCAGGGTCACAAGTCGTTGCCTATCCTACCTATACATTTCATCCATGCAGCATACATGCCTGAGCTCACGGATCACGATCCAGGGGTATTAAGAGTTGTTCTACCTCTTACAGCCCTCTCGCGGTGGCTCTTAAGATAAGATAAGATAAGATAAGAAAACTCTTTATTAAAAGCCACATAAAAAAAAAATAAGAACATAAATTACAATAAAAACTTAAGTAAATATTATGCTAAACATTTTAATTGGCGGCCTTATCGCTTAGAGCGATCTCTTCCAGGCAACCGTGCACGGATAGGATATTTTGTCCAATAATGCGGCCTTAATGTATCCCATAGATTAAAATCGTATAACTAGTTATACAACTTAAGTATAAAATAAGAAATATACACTACTTACAATAAAGAATACATTACAAATACACTTACTAATATACAAAGAATAAAAAATATAAATGTATTTATTCGAGAAAAAAAAAAAAACATTTATTACGTATAAGTACCTTCATAGACTTAAAATAATAAATACCAAAACTTACTCATATCAGATTACAATTCAAGGATAGATGGCAACTAAAACTTCAAATAAAATTCTTTAATCCTTAGTTTGAAGACATCCAGCGACTGGGCACGCTTTATTTCCAACGGCAGCTCATTCCACAACTTGACAGCTTTCACAGTGAAAGAAGAGGAATAAAATGATGTACTATGTTGAGGAATATCTAGCGTGAGGTTATCCGCACTTCTCAGTGGTCTAGGAAGAAGTGATTGGCGGAAATTAAAACGCTCCTGAAGATACCGGGGAGAAGAGGGGAGGAAAAGGACATTGTAAAGGAGGGAGAGTATGTGAGCATCCCGGCGACGACGAATAGGTAGCCACTTGAGCTTAGCGCGGTAGCTAGAAACATGATCATACTTGCGCAAGCCAAATATGAATCTGATGCAGTAATTTTGAAGTCGCTCAAGTTTAGATAGCTGCTCTTCAGTGAGATCGAGGTAGCAGACATCAGCATAATCAAGAATAGGAAGCAAGAGTGATTGTGCCAGCGCACCTAAAGCCCTGAATGGTGCTTGTTCGCCTTCTTCTTTAACCACATATTCCTGGCGCTGTCACTGCGAAAGAGCTGTACCTAAATATCTACTAACCAGCCCAGGAGCCCGATCCTGCTAGAGACATTCGTCTCAAGCCCGGTACCGCCATAGAATAAGAGTGAAGAAAAAGAACAACGACAAATCTTTATGCAAAAAAATATTTTCCAAAATACGTGTAAATTATCACGTACAGATAATTATGTGTTTTTACCCATGCACTGCAATATAATTTGAAATGACTTCTTAAAACATCTATTAAGATACGGTTTTCCTTCTCAGAACCGTAGGAAAAGAATATCAGCGATAAAAACTATGACGTTTCCTATCGAAGACTCCAAAATCATTTTTATCAAGTCTCTGTGATATTTGCAAGTTCATATTACTAATTATAATATGATAAGAAAAAGTTCCCTATGAATTTTCCTGAATGATATCTCAGCAGTAATGTGCATGAATGATATCGTAGCACAGTAAACTGTGTTCCGAATCGAAGGGCAATGTTTCCAGTGAGATTACAGGGTAAAGAGTTAAATCATTATATTGCAATTCATAGTTAGTGAATAGCAGCCCATTTTATACTCCCATGTTGGAATTTGGGGTTTTCTGTCACAAGGAGAGAGTCAAGGTCATAACCCACCACGCTGGCCAAATGCGAGTTGGCGGATGGCGCAAGTTCTCGAAAGATTTTTTTTCTTGGATACGCGAGTTTTCTTACGATATTTTTATCCAACGTTAAATCTACCTATCGGTCATTCATACACTCACTCACACACACGGTACACAGCGGTGATACACATTACACACTACACGTATTTGTGATTTCGAAAAGAAGAGTCAGTTTTCAATTCGATTGTAATATTTTTCAAATATGTTCCATCATATCTCCGTCATTTCCAGAATACAATGAATTGAAAATTATAAAGGTAACTTTCAAATTAGTCCTGAATTATTTTAATCGGGATCTGAGTTCGATTTTTATTATATTTAAGTCAGTATTTTCCGGGAAAAAAACATCTTGAATGTCTTGCACGAAAACACATAGGTACCAGATATAATCAGCTAAAACATCAAGCTATTAGAACCTACGATTTGTCTTCATTATTATGCATAAACAGCCCACTAAATATTTCCACTGCTGGGACTTGGGGCCTTCTCTCGCATGGAGAGAGCCACGACCATAATCCACCACGCTGGCCCAGTGCGGGTTAGAGGATGACACATGACTTCGAAAGATTCTAGGTACATATCGGTTTCCTCACGTTTTCATTCTATGACATCATGATAATTGTTCATGGCGTCATTTATAGTGGCTAGAATTGTAAAGTTTATATACCGTCTGTGCAGGGGAGTACCCAACTACGGTGAGGTATTTTTACAACTTTTTTTATATTTTTATTTTAAACACTCCACAGACTCCGGGGTCCGTGACTTTTGTCATTACAATAATCTTTTTTTATTTACATAGTTCTTGGATTAGGAGAAGAAGAGGAAAATAAGGGGGGGGGGGGGGGGGGCGGTGAACATTTCAAACCTAATTATAAAGGTATTTTTACAACTTGTTAGCACCAAAATTGATAATGGGCCACCAAAAGCGTAAAAAAATAGCGGAATCTAAGCGAGTGAAACCGCGGGATGCTCCTTGTGTAGTTAGTCTACATTCCTTGTTTGTGAAACATAACGAGAATCACACTACAATGGTACACTGTACACCATACAAAACAAGTCAGAATCCCTGACCTAACCAAACGTAAAGTCTACCTAAAAAATCTATCTTCATTTAAATAGCACTTTCCAGTTATCTAGATAAATTAATGTTTATTGATCATTACAAAACTACTAAATACATATACCTTATCAATTAATCACGCGATAGAGATAAAATAAGATAAAAGAGTATCGTTTGCGCGAAAATTTTGCTATCTCTCTATGCGATCTATCTGCGCTGATCAATTAACATGAATGGTTATGATGATATTATTTATTTTAATTATTTTTTAAACCTCGAGGCAAGGCAAACGAGTAACAAGATTAAATCCTTTGTTGTCTGTTTTTTAGATGGCAACCAAAACAAAGTGTGCATGAATTGTGTAAAAGTGGTAGATTCGGAAATTACGAATGATGGAGACGAATAGAGAAAGCGAATACGTTGTATAAACCCCATATAACGTGGGATAAGGGTAAGCGAATGGTGATGTTCAGTTTTTTTTTCTTTATAATGTAGTGACGAAACGAGCAGGACATGCGTCTGGGATCTCGGACTATAAGATGCTTTATATCTTTGCATTGCCTTTCAACTCGGGACATAGTAGAGCTGATAGTAAGTGATCACCGCCGTAGACCTGAACACCATAATGCGTATAGTGCGTATGCGAATAGTGCGTAGGCTATCTCTGTGAAGCCTTCGTTTGAAACTACATAGGTTCATGGTATTTCAAAAGGAAACAAGCTATTCCACATATTATAAGTACGAGGCAGGGACATTCGATGAAATCTAACTGCGACCGATTTTTAGTTTTATTATAATATAATATTGTATTTATCTATGATAATCTGTTTCTGATCAATAATCGTATTAATATAAATGCGAAAGTCTCGATGTTTGGACGATAGTTGCTGAATCATGTCGGAACGCTAGCAAGGATCAGGACGCCTACTCTATTTCTAGGAAAACGTAATTTCGAAAAAACACTCGCGACTTTCCTACGCTCGTTCTACTTCGTTTCGTCCGATACAACATTGTTTGACGTTTAAATGTTCTAAGCATACTTTAATTAGAGTAGACTTAGAACATTTAAACGGACAAAACGACAGATCGAAGTAGAATAGGAGTTGTAAAATCGCGAGTTTATTTCGAAATTTCGTTTTCGTAGAAACAGAGTAGACGTCCAGGTTTAAATTTGGAACACAATTATTACATGGAATACCACATAGGTTATTTTGCACGAATAGATTATAGCGTGTCTTACATTCTTACACATACTTACTTACACATAGGCCTTTTTTATCGCGAATAAATAACGTGAACTACGCGGGTAAAACTTCGGAGCGTATGTGTTCTTCTAGATAATAATCTATCTCTAATTTTCTTCCAAATTTCAACCCGGTCCGTTCAAGCTTCCTGACGTGATTTAGCATCGTATATCCAATATCCATCGTATATTTCGGATTTACATATAATATTGGTAGGATAGCAAAATTATAAGGATAGCGAAGTTTGAAACCCACATTGGATATCATTTTAACTGTACTTACAACATTTTACAGAACTCAAAATTGTGATCTAAACAATTAGAATTAGATTTGTACCAAAAATCATAAAACCATGAAAACATGTCTAGATGATGTTCATGATGTTCGTGCCTGTGATGGTTCTAATCAAAATAAACCAATTTCATAATGGATGCCCATTTCCTTAAAAAGGATCATAATAAAATGGCGGGTAATATTTGGAATAGGACAATAAGACAGTCAAAATTATTTTACCTCTAGTAGTGTTAAAAATGCTATGGTTCCACGTGGATATACAGTGATAAATATCGCCTAACAATCGCGTAAATATTTTGCATTGAAATGCTGATTATCAAATTAATATGTTTGCAGTAATCTAGCAGAAATCCAAGGCAATCGAACAGAAGCAGAAAGTCCGCTCACCGCGGCCATTTCCGGTGCACTTGATGTTTTAAATATACCACCAACCTTCCCAATTCGTGACGCACTTTACACCTTAGCCAAATTTCAAAACTGCCAGTACCTACGGTAGAGATTCTTAATCGCGACATGACAAAAAGATAAAATGCTTAAAGATTTGTCAATAACATCGTGACGGTGATCGTAAAGCAAAAGTCAAATCATGGGTAAGATTGATGTCCATAAGTACTCTCAATGTTCAAACGTTGGACGCTGGCGAAATTGCGGTAGCATTACCGAATGGAAGCCATGACGAAAGAAAGAAAGATGTTCTTAAGTATTTTTTGTATTTTTTTTGTATGTGGGTTGTAGAGCAGGGGATGCGCGAGTCGGGAGGGAGCGATTTTAGTAGTAGCACTCTTTGCAGAGTCCATCTGGATTCTCCAGTACCACACCATTTCCAGTCATTCTACCAAGCAGTAACTTGTTCCGGTTTGAAGGGCAATGTTTTCTAGAGAAATTACAGGGCACGGATCATCGTATATCTTTTTGGGTGACGAGCGCAGTTCAGTGCTAGGTAACGATTTGGACTCTTCATGTTCCTATAGATGCGTGACGCAGTGTCACGCATCTTGTTACTTTTGGTTGCTTACCACCAGCTACATGTCACTTTATACTATAAAAACATATGTGCAGGTCGATGTTAAGGAATGTCGGTAAGTACTATAAATTCTTTGAGTCTTCTAGTCTACGGCGGTTGTAAGTTGTAACGCTGCCGAAACGTCTAGATCAGTGTTTCTCAAACATTGTTCTGCCATGGCCCGGTAAATTTCACACTGCCACTTCGTGACCCGCCGGGTTGGACATTTCGTAAAATAATACATTATTATTAATAAAACTCTTTGGGAACTAGATACATATTTGTTATTAATTTGTTAGTCTCTAAATTTTAGTGCGAAGTATGGAGATGCTGCTTATTTTAACTAATGAATCTAAGTTCGTGCAAAATGACGAAAGTTTTATGGGAAGGTCTGGTTCTACTTCAAGTCGGTTTCTGTATTTATTTAATAGTATCTCTTCTCGAAATCATATCGATCAAACAAAACATATAAGACTGGCATTATATTATGTCTGTACTTTCATCGGTTTGTAAGGAAAAATAATGACATGATTTCAGATGCCTTACAACCTTTTTCAATGTCCTCTGCTATATCTAGAATCATACGCCCTACCACGCTATTGGATAATGGTAACTGACTTACAATCAATAGTACGTAGGTATTATGTGCTATGTGCCAAGCTTGTTACTTAGCATCAGCCATATTATTATGTGCTGCTCGTCTCGTCAAATACATTCGTCACTAAAAAAAAATTGAATGGAATATTGCGACCCGGTATTTTGTTTTCATGACCCGGTACCGGGTCGCGACCCGGCGAATGAGAAACGCTGGTCTAGATAATTGAAGAATAATTTAATTCGCGACTAAGTCCTGTGGTACATTTACGTTATGAAAAGCAATAAAGTATTTACCTGGCTGTCCTCATCCTTAGCGCCGCGCAGTTCTCCTTACACTTGTACGCTAGCACCTGCTTGATCCTGCTCACTTCGACGTCGGGGAAGTGTCGGCTGACGTACGATATGAGCGCGTGGACTCGGCGCCTATCCAGGGGCGGTTTGGTGGGCCGCGACTCTTGCCCCGCCCGCGACCAACGCTGCCCCGTCACGGAACAAGTGGCCAACTCGATGGGCGAGAATAACGCCGCCGCCAACCCTCGCGTCACCTTCCTATAGTCACCCCATTTCACTCCTCGGAGCAACTCTTCGCGGATCTCGACGCCTTCGCCGAGTTTTATCTAAAAAACGAGAGGATTCAATGTTATAGGTAATACGAATAGATATACCTTTATTTTAGATTAAGAGTAGAATTGGGTAGGTAATCGTTGCCATACTTCTTTGTTTTGGGCTCATATTAAGTTAGGTATCTACAGACTTAGAAAGTAGACTAATAATCTTACAGTGCAGTTTCATTTCAGTAACGACAACAATAAGGTAAGTACATCTTGTGAAATAGTCCTTTGTGGATAATATTTTATAATGATTAGTTTTATGTTCATTTTGGATCTCTTATGTATATTATAATTATAGTCCAAGTATGGACAGTCGAGCCACAAAAAGGAAGAAAGATTAAAAAATAAACTTAAGAACTATTATAAGCTAGACAATTGAATTGGCGGCCTTATAGCTCGGAACGATATCTTCCAGGCAACCAATTTTCTTATGTTACAGTTTTCCATTTTATCAGTAGAAGTTACGAGTATGAAGTAATATCATTGCTGGCTGGCAAACAACATAACGATTTATCAGCATCGACATTGAATTATTCTGCTCAAGATTTTCCGTGATAGTAGGTAATTAGTCATGCGAGTTACATTTCATGAAAATTAATAAATTATGTTTTAGACCGCGTGGTTTTTTCATGCAATTGAATTCACCACTGATATTAGAGCACCTGGGCGTCTACCGCCGAACGAAAAATGTCATCGCATTGATATTTCTCTCTCTTTTCTTTTCGCTTGAAATGATAGAGACAGCATTAGATAAGCGATAGCCGATTTAGTTAGGCGGTAGAAGTGCTGAACCTAATCGAAGTATGACGGTTTACAATCACATTTCTAAGCAGACTTATTTGTTTTTTAATGACAAGAGCTTTATTTATAGCACAGGAGAAACGCTCCATTCACGAATTAATTTGATTCGATGGAGAAGCGGATAAGAAATCGAGTTATATAATCGTCGTCGATATGCATTATCTAAATCCTGCCATGGAAACAGCTGATGCAAAACAACGTTACTCATAGCCGTACCTGGATACAGCTGATAGAAAAACGATAATAACAATTACGTGGTTTTCACACTAAGTCACGATGACGGATACACAGGTACAGCTTCTGATAATCAGCGTGATGATGGGTTATTAGATCTGTTGGCGATCGACACATATATGTACATAACTAGTTATAGCGATTTTTATAACACTTTGGTAAAATTGTATCACGAATTAGTTTAACGGTAAATATTGTGGTAAATTCGGTTTATTTAGGTAGAAATAGGTAGGGCACTCCTAATAAATATCGTTTTGGTTTGGTCTATTCGGAAATATAGGTAGGGTGTCCACTTATTTACCTAACTTCAGGCAAATGTTGGTAAAATTAGGTAGTTTTTAGGTAATAGCTAAATTGTAAGCTAAGGTACCCCCCAGGATGTTATGTTTATTTATAGAGCTGGTCGTGGGCTACATTTTAAGTGGTCATTCGTTAGCCTACGACCAGTAATGGAAAAGATATGGTCAAAAGAGTGACTTTTCCATAGTGAAAATGAACCGAAAAGAGGGCTCAGAATAAGGGGCTCTCTTTGAGGTAAAGGTAAGGGGGTACCTTAGCGATCCTGATTTTGTTCGGAGCATGCTCTACTCAGCGGCTCCAGTAAGAAGACTCAAAAGGAAGAAAAATAAAAGGAAGACTCAAGCAACCAGCGTTTCACTACCCCGCTCCCTACTCCCCTTCAAGGTCCGCCCAAGAGGATCTCGTCGAGCGAACGTCGGGATCACGTCGAGTTATCGTCGGGCCCACGTCGTGTCAGCGCCGAGTCGTCGCCAAGGGCACGTCGGGTGTCACTTCGGTGGTCACGTCGGGGGTCACGTCGGTGGTCACGTCGGTGGTCACGTCGGTGGTCACGCCGGTGGTCACGTCGGTGGTCACGCTGGTGGTCACGTCGGTGGTCACACCGGTGGTCACGCTGGTGGTCACGCTGGTGGTCACGCTGGTGGTCACGCTGGTGGTCACGCTGGTGGTCACGCCGGTGGTCACGCTGGTGGTCACGCCGGTGGTCACGCCGGTGGTCACGTTGGGGGTCACGCCGGGGATCGCACCAGAAGACAAGGTCAAGTCAAGATCACCCAAGGTCAAGTTCACATCCAGGACGAATTCGAGGATTGTCCCACAGCGGTCGCAAAGTGAACCCAGGGACGAGTCTACCAGCGCCCGTCGGAACGAGAGGGCACGTACCCAAGAGACCTACTTACAACAGGTCTCTCCCCCTCTCGCTGCCGGCAGACCAGGCTCGTCAACGCATAGCGGTCGGTCACATACGGCCGGTCCGCGACAGCTGGTCCTTCGAGCCGGATTCACGCCATAGCGATCATCGTGGGACTTCGTCGAGCAAGTGAAGACTTGAAGACAGCTGCGCTTCGACAACGGACGAGGTGATCATCGAGCAAGAAACGAAGATCAAGATGCCCTTTACAAGAAGCCAGAAGGGAGGAGATCGGCTGGAACGCACGCCGACTGAAAGAGCATCACGTGGCATCACAATGGAGTCCGGTACGACATCCGGTACCAGAGCAGAAGGTACTTTCCCGTCTGGGACGTCGTTCGAGACTACGATTGGGGCCACAACCGAGGAAGTCAGAACACTGGTGGGAGACACAAGTTCGAAGATCTCCGAGAGGCTACGGAAATCAAAGGCCTCATCTGTAGCGTCAACAGCCAGGCGGAAGAAAGAGATGGAAGCACGTGTAGAGTTAGCTCGACGGAAGCTAGACCAGGCACGAGCTGCGGCTGAATTGGCAAAGGCAGAACTGGAGATGGTTCAACTGGAAGAAGACGACGACGGCTCCGTGATCAGCGTGCCAGTAAACCGGGAAGAGATGGTGCAGAATTGGATCAGCGATTCGACGGAAAGGCTGCCAGGGAAAGTGTCAGAACCGGAGAAGCCCGGTAAAGCACAGGCAGCCACGAAAATCACTGAAGTTTCTGCTGACATCAAGGACATCGCTGAAGCACTACGGGACGTCGTCAAGTTGTCAACGAGAAATGTAGCAGCACCTAGCTACATGTTCGATCTCCCACAGTTCGACGGAAACGCTAGCGAGTGGCTAGCCTTCAAGAGGGCATACGAAGATACGGCTGAGAACTTCTCTGTAATCCAGAACATGATAAGGCTGAGGAAGTCCATCAGGGGTGCAGCGCAAGAGTCGGTGAAATGTCTATTGTATTCGGACAATACACCTGAAGACATCATGGAAGCTCTGCGTCGGCAATACGGAAGACCAGATGGACTGGTACTGGCAGAGATGGAGAAACTGAAAAGGCTGCCTAAGATGACGGAGAGTGCTCAAGACGTGTGCGATTTTGCATGTCGAGTGAGCAACATCGTGGCAACAGTGAAGAGCCTGAAAAAGCCTCAGTACCTCCAGTCACCGGAAATGCTCAAGACGATAGTGGACAAGATGCCTGCAGTAATACGGTTCCGGTGGTTTGACTTTACGGCTGACACGGAAGATCCTGACTTGTTACAGCTGAGCAAGTTCTTGAACAGGGAGGCAGACCGGTGCAGTCAATATGCACTGCAAGAAGCTGTAACCAAAAGCCAAGGATGGAAGAGAGAAGTCACCCATGCCGCCGTGGAACAAAGGGAACATAACGAGAATTGTCCAAACTGCCAAGGGAATCATCGTCTGTACCAATGTAAGAAGTTTACAGAAGCCTCGATCAAGGAACGCTGGAAGATCGCAACTAGTAGCAAGCTATGCTTCAAATGCTTGCAAGGGCGACATCGAAAGCAAGACTGCCAGAAGCCAGGGTGCAGAGTATGCAGAAGATGGCACCATGAGCTTCTACATGAAGATCGGCAACCTGAAGGATTGAAGAGGGAACCGGATGGCAAGGAAGTAACCAACAACGTGCTCCAGGTCAACACGGCGAAAACTAAGAAGGCGTACTTGAAAATGGTACCGGTGGAAATTTACGGGCCAAAAGGAAGCGCCAAGGTTTTGGCTCTGTTAGATGAAGGGTCAACGGTGACACTGGTGGACTCATCCGTAGCCGAACAACTGGGGCTACAGGGACCTCGAGAGCAACTTACCATAGAAACAGTCGGAGGGAAGTTGCTGTCGAACAAAAGATCCATGAAGCTCAACATGAAAGTTCGAGGAGTTCATCAGACACGGAAAAGGACTGTCACCGGGGCAAGAACCATGGATGAACTTCACCTGACACCTCAAGCAGTAGACAAAGAGAAGGTCAAGCTGTACCCTCACTTGCAAAAGATGGCGGATCAACTTTGCTACGAGGAAGAGCGGCCGAAGGTTCTCATCGGGCAAGACAACTGGGAGTTGATTGTCTCCAGGGGAACGCGGAAAGGGAAGAGAAACCAGCCCGTCGCATCCCTCACATACTTAGGGTGGGTGCTACACGGATGCGACACGGGGGCAACGAAACCTGACGACATTGTTACTTGCGGGCATGTCTTCGCCCGAGAAGGACAAATGGCAGACTTCAAATCTGCGCAGAACCAAATTAAAGGCATTCAGAAGAACCTGGACAACGACGAGAATTGTAAGAAAAAGGAAGACCCTACGTGGAGAAGATCTTCAAGGCAAAAGAAGAAAAAGAAGTCTCCAGATAACTCGATGAAAAAAGCCACAGAGAAGGTTCTTCGAACAATAGGCCAGAAAGAGTGCTACAGGGAAGACGTCACTGCGCTCACGAAGGGGAGGCCCCCTGAGAAGTCCAAGTTGAAGAGGATCGACATGATAACAGCAAGGTACATGCCAGATGAGAGGCAGCGCGACGAGGAACCACCTTCATCGAATACGCCCGTCGAGTCCTTTGGCCGCACTGTTGTCAAAGTGAGTCGACGGCGTCAGAAGCGAAGGAGAGCCCTGTTTCTACGAGAAGACTGCCTGCAGCGCCTAGAGATATCACCGAGAGGCAAAGAGGTCCGCACCTACACCGGACCTGATGGCAGAACTCCAATGGTCGAGGTCCGCACACATCGCGGAATTCTACGGCAGCCTGGTTCCAAGGCCGCGCTGTCGGTGCCTCCATGGGGCGTTGAGCACGAGGTTCCTGAGTTCCTGACGTCGAGCAGCGGCAGCGTCGAGACGACGAGCAACGGGCCTCCGACCGGTGAGATCGCCGAGCCAGAGGATGGTGCTAGCGCACGAAGGGGAGGATGTTGGCGATCGACACATATATGTACATAACTAGTTATAGCGATTTTTATAACACTTTGGTAAAATTGTATCACGAATTAGTTTAACGGTAAATATTGTGGTAAATTCGGTTTATTTAGGTAGAAATAGGTAGGGCACTCCTAATAAATGTCGTTTTGGTTTGGTCTATTCGGAAATATAGGTAGGGTGTCCACTTATTTACCTAACTTCAGGCAAATGTTGGTAAAATTAGGTAGTTTTTAGGTAATAGCTAAATTGTAAGCTAAGGTACCCCCCAGGATGTTATGTTCATTTATAGAGCTGGTCGTGGGCTACATTTTAAGTGGTCATTCGTTAGCCTACGACCAGTAATGGAAAAGATATGGTCAAAAGAGTGACTTTTCCATAGTGAAAATGAACCGAAAAGAGGGCTCAGAATAAGGGGCTCTCTTTGAGGTAAAGGTAAGGGGGTACCTTAGCGATCCTGATTTTGTTCGGAGCATGCTCTACTCAGCGGCTCCAGTAAGAAGACTCAAAAGGAAGAAAAATAAAAGGAAGACTCAAGCAACCAGCGTTTCACTACCCCGCTCCCTACTCCCCTTCAAGGTCCGCCCAAGAGGATCTCGTCGAGCGAACGTCGGGATCACGTCGAGTTATCGTCGGGCCCACGTCGTGTCAGCGCCGAGTCGTCGCCAAGGGCACGTCGGGTGTCACTTCGGTGGTCACGTCGGGGGTCACGTCAGTGGTCACGTCGGTGGTCACGTCGGTGGTCACGTCGGTGGTCACGCCGGTGGTCACGTCGGTGGTCACGCTGGTGGTCACGTCGGTGGTCACACCGGTGGTCACGCTGGTGGTCACGCTGGTGGTCACGCTGGTGGTCACGCTGGTGGTCACGCTGGTGGTCACGCCGGTGGTCACGCTGGTGGTCACGCCGGTGGTCACGCCGGTGGTCACGTTGGGGGTCACGCCGGGGATCGCACCAGAAGACAAGGTCAAGTCAAGATCACCCAAGGTCAAGTTCACATCCAGGACGAATTCGAGGATTGTCCCACAGCGGTCGCAAAGTGAACCCAGGGACGAGTCTACCAGCGCCCGTCGGAACGAGAGGGCACGTACCCAAGAGACCTACTTACAACAGGTCTCTCCCCCTCTCGCTGCCGGCAGACCAGGCTCGTCAACGCATAGCGGTCGGTCACATACGGCCGGTCCGCGACAAGATCAAATACGTAGATCTAGGTGGCGGACCTACATCAAGGCTTATTTGAACAAGTTACAGTTACTTGCACAAGTTGTGCAAAAAATGTGATGGGTTTTGAAAGTCCGCAGCTAGTTCTTAGAACTTAGAAGTCATGCTCCATTTCGGTTTTTTTTTTAGTGGTTAATTTATAAGGAAGTAGATTGAAAATGTTCTACGTCATTGTACTCGAATTGGCTAAAGAACCTTTATTGGTATACTAAGCACTTATCACCTGTATTCGTGAAGTCTATTATGGATATTTTATTATCTTTATTGGTGATGTCTAATGGAGATATTTTGTTTTGTTTCGTTTATAACGTGAGACAGTTATCATCAAACTAGAACGTTGACTAAAAGAACATTCTTACGAAAAAAAAAACAGCCTAAGTATACACAATAAATAGGTAATTAGTATTGGGTAAGAACCTAATTATTGTACGTCTCCATCGTTGCTTAAAATGCCCATTCATAGTGATTTTATGTAATTCGACATTTTTAATCCAATAGCTATAATTTTTAGTGAATTCAGCAGGTGAATTCGTTTGTTTAACGTAGCACCCTAATTCCCTATAAGATAAGATAAAATAAGATTACTCTGTATTAAAAGGCCATAAAATACATTAATAGATAGAGTGAGAGATTAATGCGAGTTAGGTGCGAAGGAACTACGTGTCTGAAGAGTTGCTCACTTTATACCAAGCACAAATTCGATCTTGAATGGACAAACAGTAGGTACTGTTTGCGTGTTTGGGATGGATCGGCTAAATACCAGCTGGATAAATAATACCTTTTTAGATTCAATCGAGAGACGTGCCAAAAGGCCCATATACTCCCTCGTTTGTAAAATACTTCAAAGTCTGAAACAGTATGTGCAAAAATATTCATGATCTAATATCACTTTGCCCTTTTTTCAACCGGACTGCTCATGGCTCCAAATAAGCGAAAATGTGGTCTTCGGTGGAGCTTTGTTAGCAGAAACCGATTCACTCTAAGACGATTATATCCATTAGGGAATATCCACACAGACAACGTATTCTATAGTTTAGACAGTAGTAGACAATGATCTTATTACGAGTTAAACAAACAGCAGTAAACTTTACAACAGTAATTCTAAATGAAATTAGTAAATTTTTATAGTTAAGCTATTAGGTAAAAAATAGTAGACACAGACTGGAACGAAACTAACAATATCCCAACGAGACAGTTCAGCGACCGTCACCGGCTGAAGTGACAAAATCTCAGGGTCCATAGTTTATCATTTAACAATTATTCATACGCCCCGCCCATCTCGTTCTTATTGGTTAATTATTTTACGACCTATTTAAATGTTATAGGTATAATTTGCCACAATATGGCATTAACTGGTGACCTTAGATGGAAAAATCTGGATCTCGTCAGCCGAAGACCCCTTAGAACTTTTGATAGTGAGAATCTCGTTGAAATCTCTAAAAATATTACAAACGCTAAAGTTTAGAAAAAAAATACGATTTTACAACAAAAGTAGTTTTAGGTGGAGTCCGGATACTACGGGATTTTTTTAACGAGGACCAGAAAATGACAACTGTTGATAATTAGGTGCCGCTTTTTTATTATTTTGGTTTCAAATAAAATTCTATTCGGTCCGAGGTCCTCTCGCGGTGTCATTCGGACCGCCTGTTGCTGACCGCTGCTCTAGAGACTCCAGAGGTCTAGAGTCTCTAGAGCATGAGAAAGGACATTGGCTACTTTTTGAGCGAAAGAAAGGGTTTTAAGGGATGAAATTGAGATGTAAGTTTTAACTTATATTTTATTTCTTACTTAAACTTTTATTTTTTTAGAGTTTTAATAATTAGGTATCAAATTAATATGATTTTCAAAGTTTATTGAAATTACACCTTTTAATGGGAATTGGTGAATATAAATTATCGTGAAAAGCTGGTAAAACCCAAGATTAACAGCAGGGCGCAGCTAGTAGTAGTACATCATATAAAACAACATAAGGAATCGTGATTCGTTTACTTGATAACGCTATCTATCACTTTTAAAGCTCTTGTATGATAATAATAATTGTAAGAATAACAAATAAATACAACTCAGCTTATATGCCCTCAGCCGGAACTCAGGGCATTCTTTCATAAGAGTCACGGGAATTAGTTTAAAAGTATTTTTACAAATGATTACAACTTAGTAATTTTAAAGAAAAGTTTTAAAACCCGTGGTGGGTTTAAGTAATAACCTAAATTGACCTAAATTTTTAAATAGGTAATTATTTCAAAATTTAGGTCACACGTATGTTTGCAAGTGAGCTCATTATGCGCCTAAGATTCAAATAAAACAAGAACAAAATTAAAAATGATGATTTTTAATTTTGCACTTTTATGCGTCTTTCTATAGATTTAAAATTAACGGAATTTTGCAGGAAAGTACGATAAAAATGTGTAGAGCTCTCGTCGATAGCAATTTGTACAAATTAGGAAATAATTACGACAGTGTTTAATCAACAACTGCGTACATTTAATTAAAATTAGAAGTAGTAGAAAATTATAGGTATTTCTAGAAAGCATGCATTTCTCTTCCAAGCATTGAAACTGCAATAAGTGTTTACTATCGAATGACATAATAAAACAGAAACACAATCGTCCATCATGTAGTTTTATTAGACAGCGCGGCACTATTCTACTTTCACTCCATGTCTTGGACTCGTGGTGCTTCAAATAAACTGCTAGCTATTTTAAAAGTATTATATTACGTAACTTTTGCTAAATCCCCATTAAACGTAGCATGTTTTTTTTTAATATAATAGTTGCATTGGTTGCATGTGGCAAAAAAGTAAACATAGAAGACTGCGTTGTGTAATGTCCCCTCTTTCAGAGGCCAAAATGAAACAATGGACAAAATATTTTAAATAGTCTTGTGTGGCCTTCTTGAAGGGACAAGAATAATGTTTCTTATCAACAAGTCATTGTTATCTTTATATCACCTTTAAAATTATATATGTTTTATTTCCGCTATCTGGATACCATAACACAAACTTGGGTTAATTTTAGTGAGACAAAATGTCGACTAATGTAATATATTATATTATATTATGTACACGTCACCGTAAACATCTTAGTAGATGATATCATTAGCCTAGAAGACACCATATACGACTTTATTCGTACATGGTGTCTCAGAAACGACTCCTACAAATGCTAGGAGTCTCAAATTTTGCATGGAGGTGCCTTCTAGTATATAGACGCTCGCTAAGATAGGGAACTGCGGTTGAATGAAAATTCGTAATAAACATGGATTTTTTATTTAAGTTTATTATTAATTGGAAGTAAAAATGTGTATGGTGTGTGTGGTACTACAGTGTATAATGTGTATAGGGTGTTTGTAAATCTCCACATTGAGGGTGAAATAAGGGTTGAAGTTATGTAGGTATGGGAAGTGTGTCATTTTTGAAGATAGAAGCTTGAAATGTTATTATTCATGATCTTAGTCAACAGGTAATAAAAAATATACAATTGTTTATGGAGGTCTATCCTCCTAGATCGTGAAATAAGGGTTGAGAATTTGTATGATGTCCATTATTTTCGAAGTTAGTAAATACTAAGTTAAGTGTGTATCATAGTGTAACACTCGCGTCAAAGCGACGTTACAAAATAGTTTGACATTTGAAACAGAGTTGGAGTCTGAAATATCATATAGACTACTTATTATCCCAGAATTAGAATATAAACATTAATATGAGTTTGTTATATAACAAACTCATAATAATTATCACATTGGAATGGCTCAATGAGTTGATATTTGCGACGCGAAATTTTGATCAAGCAGTTAATTTCCACACAGACCACATATTAAATTCTACGCGGACAAAGTCGCGAGTATCAGTTAGTGATAAACAGTCTAGTCATTACTAGCCTATGTTCCACACTTATATTATTTTCCTGGCGAAAACATCATTCACCTACCCTTATCATCCATGTGGAATCTACAACATGTCCGCTTCCTGCGTTTTCTATCATTCTTCATGTCTGAGTTAAATTCTTTCATACATTAATGAAAAACGTAATCGTTTGATAAAACACGGTTTCAAACCAAGAGCGTTGTAAAACTATTGTACTGTCATACGATCCTGATGGGTGTGCAAAATAATTGTTTTGTCTTCAGTTGAACATGCGTGGGCAAATTTTCAGACGTGTCGAAGTTAGTGAAAATAACTTTGAAAGATCCTGTTATAGCTAACATAGTAATATAGCTAGTGTAACTAACAAAAAGAGATATAAATAAATAAAAATAAAATAAATAAACTGATAAAAACGTGTTACAAATCCAACTGTGTCAAATTTCGTTGCCCTAGATTTTGGAGCAGACTTTTAATAAAAAGTTTCGACTTTGTGTTGACAGTGTTTCGGTCGCAAAAATATTTTTAAGTACGTAGATAAGAAAAGGGCTATGTTTCTATTGTATGGCACGGATATGTGACGTAAGATTGGCAGATAACCTGTCCTTGTGATATCGATAACAAAACACCACGACTATGAAAAAAAAAACTATTCCATTACACACCAAGTTTAAAATCTTATCTTTTAATTTAATCTAACTTGTAATGTTGTCGCAAAATATGGACATGTAATGTTATATTGACTTTTATTTTGGTTGAATTTTGTTATTATTAACAATAATATACGCTTATAATACAATATGTGACCTAGTAACCCAGATTAATCTGAAACAGATATAAAAATGTCCGGCTTACGTAGTTCTTGATTTTCAAGGCAGGAAAAAGCAACCTAGTTAGTCTAGTTTTTTGTATAAACTTAAGATTATTTTTGTAGATCACCTATACGAGCTATTCCGTTAACAAACATGAAACAAATAAGAAGTGTTAAGCTGTTTTTTTCTGAGATACAACCCCAAATCATATTCATTGCATAAGATTCGGTTTACTAAAAGGACTATTTTTTAATGGCTATTTCAATTCGTTAGACTATCATGTTTTGTAATATTTTTTTTTTTAAACTGGAATATTAGCTCAGTTTATTTATCTTGAAAGTTGTAAATCGATTGTATAAGTACTATATTCTGTGAAATAACTAATTTAAGTACTGCTAATTTTAGATATCAGTGTTACGAGAGATAGACGACACGTGTTTAAAATGACTTCAGTTATGTAAAAGTTTTTAATACTATTTTATTTGTTACGTAAATTTTAATTGCTTTGTATAACTGAACTGTCTCACGTTTTGGTGCTTAAAATTTACATATCTGTCTCGATGTTTTGCTCCCAGTAGCTGAGCCTTTCAGATTCTCCACCGGTGTTTAAACACCTTACACAACTTTATATAGATATAGATATCTATACTAATATTATAAAGAAGTAAAGTTTGTGTGTTTGTTAAATTGTAAGGGGTAATCTCGGGATCTACTGAACCGATTTTAAAAATTCTTTCACCAATAGAAAGCCACATTATTGCTGAGTGCCATAGGTTATATAAAAAACCGAAAAATAAAAAAGCTTTTACGTGGTAGTCCGTTTTGCAAAGTGAATCGGAGAAAAAACGGTCGAATGAAAGCGTTTCTTGCGAACGCTGCCTTAACTATGAAAGATACATTTTTGACGTCTAGAGAAAAGATGTGGAGCTTGAAAATGCCTACAAAAAAGTCAACGACAGCATATGTCTAACTTTTATACTGAAGTTACAAAAAGTAGTATTCCAATTTAAGTAGTATATCCAATTTGGATGTTTGTTGCTCAATCACGCCGAAACGTATGAAGGGATCGGGCTGAAGTTTGGAATACAGTTAGATTATGGTCTGGAAGAACACAGGCAAATTTTTATCCTGGGAAAATAACGGGAACGGGAACTACGCGGGTGAAACCGTGGGGCACTGCTAGTATTTAATAAGTATGTATTTACAACTATATAAGTATTATATCAGCTATTTGGCCGCGATCACACAAGCTTTGCTTAGTTTGGGGTCAGATTGTGTTGCCACCAATATTTATTTTTATTTATATCTGTATTTTCCGATAATAGGTATGATGATCGCTATTTAGCTTGAAGCGACGATGCGATCTACGATTGAAATTGAAAGAAACCGATGAACTGTAGATTTTAAAATATCCAGATTATATACATCAGGGGATGTTCTTAATACAAAAGTCTAGTCAAACCCGCTCAGTTCGAGTCTTTGGAATATCAAACACGAAACGATTTCGCTTTTTCGATCTACGACCGGTCAGATAAATATGTAATCACAACTTCACAACACAGCAATATATAAACAAAAAGGCACATTTGTACAACTAGTGAAACAAAGAGTGAGCTCATCGCTAAGACCTACAACTTCTAGGCAACCTAAGGATGGAGAAAAACGTTAAGTGAAGTTTAGGCAACAAGTAACACATTGAAATGCAAAAAAATAGATATTAGAAGGTTTCTACAAATCGTCTTCAGCTTTATTGTATCAAAGTATCAATATACTAGCCCCATGATTTCGTACGAAGATAATATAGCCCATGGCCTGTTATCTTCTGCTTCGTGTCGATAACGTTATTTTGTTATTAAACCAACTTACTAATCTATGTTTCCTACAATGTAAAGAATGATAATATTTAAAAAAAATCTTATTATATATTTTTTATTTGCTTTTAATATGATTTTGTGTTTTTTTTTTATTTGTTTGCCTGGCCTGTTATGACATCGACGAACACGACACGAGAAATAAGAGAGAATAGAAACAAAAACGCATCCCAAGATTATAAAAAAAAAACTTCATTTTGTTTTAATCTGTCTACAGTTATGTACCATGTTACATGTACAGTTATGTATGTCTATGTTACCGGAAATGTATGAAATCAAGGAATTGTATACAAATCCTAGGAAATGTGTACAATTCCAATATCGCATTAGGAAATGTATAAAGTAAATGCTTTCTGTAATAAAACTGTAACCTAACCTGTTGCATGTTGCTTACCAACAGGTACATGTCCTGCTCGTCTCGTCACTCTTTATTAAAAAAAAACCTAACCTAACCTGTTGCTTACCATCACGCACATGTCCTGCTCGTCTCGTCAAACTTTATTTAAAAAACAAAAAAAAAAACTAACCTAACCTAAAGCAATACCCTCCCCTCGTCCCGCTGTCCCCGCGTACCCACCAATATCTTTCATGTTTTACATTTCCGATTGCTATTTAGGAAATGTATAGATTTGATTTGAGAGATCTAGGAAATGTGTATAATATAGTTTATTTCATAAATTTCCGTGCGATTTTAGGAATTACATACATTTCCTAGGATTTATATACAATGACGGATTACATACATTTCCGTTAACATCTATATAATTATCTATAGTTATGTATTGGCCTTCTGTGCGCTTTGGTGTATACTGTAAGCACAGAAGGCAACTGAAATTTAAGAAATAAATGTACAACTGCAGACAGATCAAAACAAAGTTAATCCACAAAACTTGATCTAACAAATATATAAACTGTACCTATACTCGTATTACTACATCCATATACCTACCTAAATAAGGAAAACATAATGTCCTAGCAAAAGTGATATAATATTATGTATATTTTATTGTAATACCATTTAATGTATTTCTTTATACTGTGGTAATACTGAAAGAATGGCCAAAATTGTGATTTAAAACAAACTCTACGGATTTCAGGTTGTAACGATAAGTTGGAGATATGGAATGTGAGAATTGCACACAAATAACGTAAAATGGTCCTTTAGAGACCTTTCTTTCTTGAGGACATAGACGTAGGACACACTCGGTAACACCAACTGCGATCTTCATATATCTTCGGGTAAGAATTATTTTAGTGGCACATTTATAACATAAATATGTATAAATATCATATACATCCAAAATTTCGCATAATTTGCTAACAGAAGTGGGGGCAGAAGTGCAGCCGTAGTGGAGGCTACTTAGAAAATAACAAAAGACGATTACTAGCGGAGTCCCAACCGTAACGCCCGCGCTACAAGAGGCAAGTTCTTCAAGCTAGGATAGCAAGCTGGTCTTAGTAAGCTAGTACTTCCAGGTTGCTAGCGTGTAGACAAAACGAGCGTTGCGTAGCGTTCTAGCCTCGTGTAGCTGGGACATTAGTGATTGGCTACTCTATCATATAAATCTACCCTATTTTCCTTTGTTCTGTTCTCCTGATCTAAGACAAATGTAATAAATAAAGAACCAAATGACAAGGGTCACGGACCCCGAAATCCGTGGAGTAATTAGAATAAAAAAAGCTGTTGTATTGAAAACATTACACGGTAACTATTTAGATACGGTCGGTGTTATGCCGCGGTGACAACCTTGCGATTTTCGAAGACTAAATGAGGGTCGAGTAGAGGTAGAGTGGTCCTCTCATTTTCCAGTGAGACTACCCGCATTTGCCCCGCAGGTTTTAATTATTTTATATAGAAATAATAACTGGCATGATTTACATTCCTTATGTTATCATAACAGGTGGCTCGGTGGCCGATGGCACAGATGGTGGTTGCTGGTAAGTCTGACTGCAGAGCTGTAGGAAGCGTAGGAATGGTTTAGCATAGATTGCGCTATAGGGTGTGATGCTAAGCGTGTTATAGGAAACTGATTAATACAATTTTCATTAACAATAAACTTACTTATAACTTGTGATACGAGTAAAATATCTGACAAATGGGTTAGTATGACCACTACAATCTTTTGTTATAGAGTTAAGGTATGAGCAAAATATGGGGCTGATATTAAACTAAACGCGTTCTCATAACAGTACAATTACTAATTAAATCTGAAGTGTTCAAATCACTACCTTGTGCTACGCTGCACCTTTAGGTTTGTAAAAGAAGGTTTGTCGCTATGAATTGTTATGTTTCGGAATCAGTGGCTTTAGAACGGAACATGGTATTTTTTTTAAGGAGCCCATGGCAGTTGGCTTTAAGTGTTCTCTAGTGATTAGTGGAACATTGTATGATTTGCACATCACTGCTCGACGGTTGAATAACTGGCAAAGGTCTGGAATTTCCCCAGGGGGATTCTGCCTAGAGTCCTACCACTACCAATCTCAGGTAAAAAAACGAACGTAAAACGACTTAGTGAAAAGTAAAAGCGCCGTTTAGCTACGGGAACGTAACTATACGATATTTGGAGTAACTCCGTACGCCGAACATACGAGAGACATCCTCCAAACACGTTGTTTTCCCATGTTAGTCGATTATTATCGCATACGTTAATTTGTTGAAGTTTCTCAACGATAAGTTTCTGAAACGCCATTCAATTAATGACACTTCGACTTCATAAAAATGTTTTAAGTATTTGATAACCCTACACGAAACGTGACTCTACATTTTTCGTAAAACAATACCTACTCTCGAAGAGTTAGCCGACGAAACGATAAGAGTATAACGTATGTGTTATTTTGTTAATTGTTTATTTACAAAGTACGCCGTAAATAGCCATGTATCATTGCATGGGACGATAAAAAACATTTATCGGATACTGTGGCAAACAATATCTTCAAGGGGTAATGAAAATATTATTGATATACGCGATATTAACATGCAATCGTTTTATTTCATACATGGTGTTCATGATTCAATCAGATTACGCATATCAGGTAGTGATTATTACACGTTATTCACCAAATTGAGTTTTAATAGGGGATTTAATAATACTCCTAAGAATATCTATAATAATTACTTTTTTTTGTTTTTATCATTTGTTCATTTTAACGCACAATCACTGAAATCTGTCTAAATTAAAAAAATGGTTGTCTGTAAAGTCGGTTTACTGACGATAGTTGAACGTGACAACGTCTTAAGAAAATACTGATTGTGTTAAGCGCCATCTAGGTAAAACATTCTGAAGCTTTTTGAACTTTTTGGGAGTGCCGTCAGATGGGAAAAGCTGAATAATTATTTCGTACATACAAAATACATGTACCTACATAGTACATACCCACACGGTGGTAGTCACGGTAACAGTGTTCACAAGCTCAATTGTTTTTTATAACCACAAAAAATGTTCAACATCATAGACATGTCTAAAAAGTTTTCGTTTAAAAAAAATGCGAAGCCTTGAACTGTTACGCAAATAACATAATTATAATATTCCAATGTGTTAACAAAAAGTAAAAGCGATGAGAAGCGAAATAGGTCGCTGACCTCAGGGCAGACTGCTTCTATCAGCTGATTAGATCGAAATCTGTCAATAACTTTATATCAAATGGTCAGTTGGGTTAACATACTCCTCATTCATACATAAACAACTTTGACGACTGAAACGATATTGTTTTTAATTTACAGTTCGTTTCTTGAAACATGGCGGAATTGAAGTTTGCTTCTATGCGCGTTTGCGTCTCTGATTGCGTATTTTTGAAGTGAAAACTTCTTTAGGCGCGCCTAGACAGATTTTTCGTGGGCTGTGAATTGAATTCATTCGTCACGCTCGGGTATGATAAGAAAGCTTCGGGTAACCGGGACCATGGTTATTGGCCATCTAGAAATACGTCAGCCAATGGGAAATGCTGAAAGGTCATGGACAGGCCATCATGGCATGGCCATCTAGAAACGCATTGTCAGCCAATGGGAAATGCTGACTGCCAATTTTTTTAACTTTTTTAGGTTTACACTTTACAGCCATCTCGCCTGATGTTAAGCGACGATGCGGTCTGCGATGGAGCGTGCTAGCCTAGAAGAAACCGATTCACTCTCGATTTGAAGACACCAGGATTTTAACCAAAACCCACTCATGTACTTGTATGCACGTGTCGTTTCTTTTTTTTTTTAAATAAAGAGTGACTAGACGAGCTGGACATTTGCCTGATGGTAAGCAACATGCCTGCCACATATCTGCATGTCGTCCTCAAAGTTTTTATTTTCTATACCTTTATATCTTAATTTTTGCAACCACGGACATAAAGGACCAATCGATTGAGAATTGAGAGCTACGTCTGAGGGTCCTGTGACCGTTTGTACGAGAAAAGCGTTAGTACGCGACTACGCGATGAATGTTTTCAATTCGACTGGTTTTTTATGTTTGTTTTATGTCGACGATATCGTAGTTTATTAATAATTCATATTAAACATTAGTGAACAGCGTGAGTTTAATTTCTCAATTGAAGTCGGTTGTTTCGCTTTTTCACATAAAAACAAAAACATAATCATTAGAAAGAGCAATGTGTCGTCACTGCGTCACTATTTTTTTGAGCTAGAATCACATATTACTGTTACTTATCTGCATCACACTATTCTGCATCAGCAATGTGGGTTAAGTGATTCTCAAATGATGGCAAATAAATCTATACACTTCTGTACATTAAATGTTAACAAAATAATATAAAAATCTCAAGTCACGATGCTTATGGTCGGTAGGAGGAGTAAAAAAACGACTCGCCGAATTTTAACGCTTTTTTGTTGGCGAAATCTTGTGTGGTTGCGTTGCCGACATGCGTAATACGTCATTTGTATAGGTATCTGTGACGTATTGTGCCACATTAGTGCTGTTTAATGAAAAAATCGAAAATTTAAAAACTTTAAACTTTTCACGTCATTTTTTTTTATTTGCAGTAATAGGTACCAAACAAGCAAGTGACCCACTTGATGGAAACTTTGGACAAGAAAAAATTGGCAGTCATAGGAACTGCCGATAGAAGTGAAAACTTATAACTCGGAATTTGATAGCTTACTTTGGAAACTACAAGGGTGTAATCGAAGGGCGTGGCCGGGCCACGCCCTTTCAGCATTTCCCATTGGCTGACGCATTTCTAGATGGCCAATGGTCATGGTCCCGAGTTTACCCAAAGATTTCTTATCATACCCGAGCGTGACGCTAGAATTCAATTCACACCCCACGAAAAATCTGTCTAGGCGCGCCTAAAGAAGTTTTCACTTCAAAAGATGTTGAATATATAGGCAACGTCAATAAAGATAGAAGGCGTACGGTGTTGCATGTGGCCCAATAGGTGGCATCGCTTGTTTTTCTACGGTGTTTTATAAAATAATTAGCAGCGCCCCGAGGTTTTCCCGTGTGGTACCCGTTCCAGTTATTTTCGTACCCCATGTACTACTCCAGAGCTCCAGACCATACAGTGTTTCAAACTTCAACCCAATCCGTTCAGATGTTCCGACGCGATTGAGCAACGAATATCCCAACTTTCGTATTTATAATATTTTTTTACCATTTATAGGACTGCCATTCACTCACTCTCGATTCGAAGACATCAAGATTGTAAACATCGGGACAGACCCACTCAGGCAATGCACACCACAGCCTATATAGTATAACTATAAGAAGAAGAAAGTGTCTTCTTCTTATTCGCAAATCTCTCATTCCATCCTACGGTTTGCCTCGCTTTTAGTGATAAGGTCGCCAAATTGCTATAGTAACTTTTGTTTATTTTAAACTAACAGCGCCCCTCGGTTTTATCCGCATAGTTCCCGTTCCCGTTGTTTTCCCGGGATAAAATATATACGTTCTTCCAGACTATAATCTAACTGTGTTCCAAATATCAGCCCGATCCGTTCATAGGTTACGAAGTGATTGAGCAACAAAGATCCAAACATCCATACATTGACATTTATAATATTAGCGGTTTTTTTTTAATCAAGAGTGACGAGCACGAGCGAGCAGGACATCTGCCTGATGGTAAGCAACATGCCTGCCAGCCTGCCACATAACAGCACAGTGACACGCAGCTATTGGAACATGAAGAATCCAAATCATTACCTATCACTGCACTGCGCTCGTCACCCAGAGGTCTAAGATGTTATATCTCTAAGCCCTGTAATTTTTCTGGAAACATTGCCCTTCAAACCGGAACACAGTAATGTTTGCCCATTACTACTTGGCGGTAGCATAACTGGCAAAGGTGTGGTGCTTCCCCAGGCGGACTCTGCTGAGAGTCACAACAAAATGATGCTTAAGTGCAATATGTATGTAACGGAAGAGTCACTCACAAGCCTGGGTGCGGCGGCGCCTCCTCTCTCGTTCTCCCTCTTGAGCACGAAGGGCAGCGCTCGCCGGTGTTGCTCCAGCCACACAGCGTCTGGCACGGGCCGGTTACGCCGCCCGTCCCATCGCCCCACCGCTACGAACACAACACACGCTCTACTTTACTATACACATGGCGAGACACTTTTATAAAGCAACGTTTCAGGAGACTCGACAAGATTAGACGCAGGCACGAGCCACAGAGGGCATGACAACCCCCCCCCAAATCGTAGTAAAAGAGAAAAATTCTAAAATGTACAATATATCGAATAGTAGAAGCGCGAAAGGAACGCCAACTACGCAGGCAAAATCGCTGGGCTCTACTACTGGTAGTCTGTTTTAACCGATCATATTATTGTATTATTTTTTTGTTACTACCCTTTAAAATTTGAAGCTACTACCGCTCCTGTTTAAGCGTAGATATCGTTAACTTAGCGTAGGTAAGTGTATTTACGATTCCTTTTTTGTAATCACCTTCTTTTCTTCTTACTCAATGGATACAAATCCAAGACCAAAGTACTACTCGAAAAAAAAACCAAACAGTACCAAACTTCAATGGATAGCGTCATCAGATCAGCGCCATCTTCACCTAGCTATATCGTCTTTGTCATCTTACTTGTGTTTACGAAATTACACCGTAATCGAATACAGGAAAGTAAATTTAATTTACAAGGTTTGTCCCAAATTATCAGATGACAAATTATGACTAATCAGACATTGGATCATTTGGCAGAACTGGTTCAAGCGCTTACCCAGTAGTAAGTGGTGAATGATGCTATTATGTATATTCATAATTAATTTACGGTCATTGCTGTCGATGTGTCGATTTAGATGCTTCACAGACTTTATGGCCTTATTTTATAAGTCTGACCTTATGAACTTGTTTTATAAAGATATTTTACATCATTTGAAAGATATTTATGTCATATCAAATTGAGTTTAGTAGCCATATAACCAGACTTAACTTCATTGGAAACTTCCAATTCGAAACATTGACATTGATTTGATTGGACAGCATTCGTTTTAGGGCATATTCTTGGGGATGAGTTCTAGGCTGGCGTTCCACTTGGGGTGTTTTGTACATACCAGCCTTCAGCTGAGCCAAACCAACTTCTAATCCAACAAAAAAAAGACTGGCCTCGTGGGTTCGATTGTCAGCCAGTGCAAATATTTGTATGATGAATTCAAATATTTGTATTGTGTCTGGGTGTTTCTATGTATACTAAGTATGTATTTAAAATTATACAAGTAATTATGTCAGCTATCTGGCCGCCATAGTACAAGCTTTGCTTAGTTTGGGGTCAGGTGGTGTTGTGTGTGAATTGTCCACCGATATTTATATACCCGATTGAGACACTGAACCAATTGGTCATAACTGATCCAATGGTAAGGATGTCAAAAAAGGCCAAAGCTATCAAAGTAAATTGAGTTTAGAATCACCAGTCTTCTTTGCCAGTGTTGGTGGTTATTGTTTGTTTTTTTACGCCGATTACGATTCTATCGACGGTGTGCACGAGCAGTTATGTTACGACGCAAACCATTGAAACAACGCAAAAAAATAAAACACAAAACAAACAAATAGGAAAAAATATGTAGATAATAAATGACCATGGATAAACTTTGATATTGACACGAGCAAAATAGCGCCATGTACGCTGATTAAAAACTAAATAACCTCACATAACACATAAACAACCCACTAAATGTTCCCACAGCTGGGACTCGGAACCTTCTCTCGCAAGTCAAGACCGTAATCCACCATGCTGGCCCAGTGCGGGTTGGTGGGTGGCACATGACTTCGAAAGATTTGAAGTACATGTCGGTTTCCTCACGATGTTTTCCTTCACCGTTTTTTTTTAAGTTAGCGGCGTTACGCAACTTACCTCAACAGGTTTGTACTATGGTTTTGATGTATTTAATTAAAGCGTTTTATATATTTTAAAGAAATTCACTAAGTGAAAATATCAAATAAATTAACGATACTTATATATTTTTTTAAGGTTTTCGATTACATATTTTAACATTTCAAGTAAGATACTCGTGCGTATTGAAACATTTGTAACGCCGGCGCAGAAGCAAAATATTTTTTTTTTGTCTTTTGTAAACAAACAGGACAAAAGGTAAAAGTAAAATTCACTTATAAAAATCAAGAAAACATTACGCTGGACATAATCGCGATCTAAATAAACCCTTTCAGGTGAAATCTACCTAAAATCACCAACATTAATATCAGAAACTAATAGTAATATTAAAACTAATCTCCTAATAACCCACCCCTAACTGGTCCCGTCGCAAAAGTGCCCATGACGCTCGCCGCGTTCCTATACCACGTTGAATGGCAATGCCCAACCTTTGTTCCAGGAACGCGCCGGAGCGGGAGTCACCCGTATTCTCCCTAAATTTAAATTTATTTTAACCATGTTTCGATCGCGTTAAATGTTCGTGGTCAAAAGAAGATTCTCGAATCGAGTCGAAAATTTTCTCAATACTATTAAGGCCATTGTCAGTAGATAGCTTAAAACAGTTCGATCTCAACTAGACCAAGTAATATTATCTATACTATAGGCTCAAATCGCGAAACTTTGGAAATAACTTACATTTTCGACACTACATTTTGCGATATAGGTAGGTACATCAGATTATGCTGCTCGCCAATCGATAAATCTCGCCTAGTTCTCCACCAAAATAACAAGATATTTAGTCGTTTGGTAGGAATAGGTACTCCTAATTGTTTTCGACATTTAAAATGATTAATGCTTTTTCGATATCGTTACACAATTTATATCTTAAAAAGATATTAATTGATCTATGTTATCTGTAGCTTTTTCGTAGAGCGAATCTTATCTCAACAACTCAACATATTTTGTGACAAATCATTGCGAAATTTCTTAGTGTATTGTGTACTAAGTCGTACCATTGAATGTCGTTATTTTAGACACGTTGATTTCAGAACATAAAATGAATACCAACCAATGTTTAGCTCTTATTTTCAATTACTCACTTAGTTTCCGCCATTTATAACTAATTAAATGTAAGAGCATAAAAACACAAGCTTTAAAAGTTACTTTGTATAACGTGAAATTTTCCAAACTAAAGTGCACTATTTAGAACTTTGAGTACTAGGTATATATATAGGTAGCTCATTGAAAACGATCTAATAACAATAATTGCCTTAAGGGACGCATTTTTTAGACCTTTATTTAGTTCAAAGTACATCTCGGTTTCAACTTTATTTTTCAATGAATTTAAAATTGTTTAGATTGTTTGCGATATTTAATACATAGACATGATACTCTTGTCAGTACTGCCGAAAGATTACCACATTGAAATTAAAAAAATATCTATCGCAATACTTTATTTTCTGATTAAATAAAAAAAAATACAATGTATGTACATAAGACACTATTGCACAAGCAATGTACACAATTACAACCGAAATTATACCGGGTTACACGGAAAGGATGTACCAAACTGAAAGAACATAACGCAAAACACATTTTGGAAAATGAACAACATATATTTTTTAATTCTACGAAAAAAAAACAAGTTGAAAAATTTACAAATAAATATATCTCTATCATAATTTCGCATAATTCTTGATTCGTACAATAAAATAACGTGTGTAATTATAAAGTACTGATCGTCTTTCGCATTTAGTGCACCATTTCCGTGTAAATTTGTAATATATGAACAATTGCGTTATAATAAATCATTGTATATTAACGGAGCTTGGATCCTACACTAAACAGTCAACTTTTGTATGTATATACTGGTATATAACAATGTGTATGGCAGGTTACTGTTTAACAGTATGTAAATAATTCTATTGCAATAACAGAATGACTAAACTAGAAATCACCTATGGCGATTTCTCAGTTTTGACATAATGTTAGGTTTAATACAGGGTGACAGTTATAGGTGTATTATTCCAAAGGCAAACATTAGGCTATTCAAACATGCATTTTATAATTTTCAGTGCAGTTTGATTACGTGTGAGAAATGCAAGATCTGCTTTCAGATAATACACCCATTTCGTGAAACCCAGTAGAACAAATATTATAACATCTTTCTATAGTCACTATTGAGTTTAACCCACAGGCGTCAGAAGGATTAGTTTTGGAGTTGAAGAGTCATTTGTCTTTAAATATATCATACAAATTATGGTGTATGGATATCGTTAAATGGCATTCAAATGAGATACATTAAAAATAAAATGTTCAATGTTGTATATCCTTTCCAACGCCCATGCTAAAAATGTTTCAAAAATTATTTCAAACAATAATTAAGTGGATATCGAGTGGAAGAATATTTCAAATTTTGATTATATATGACACTAGGCATATTATCTTTTATGATATAGTAATCTAATTATTAATATTCTATTCAATTTCAGCTGTGTCAAGAGATTTTTTATTACATTTTTATTTTTCATTTAAATATGGCAATAATGAAAGCTGCATCTTAACATATTACTTGGGATTAAAATTATTATAAGAAACGTGCCATTAAAATTACAATTACTAATGTACAAGCGATTATTTTTACGAGTAATTTTTATTATTGCAATTAATTTTCGTAATAATTTTAAGATTAAACACTTTTTTAAAATAAATGCAAGTGAAAATTTAGAGATCATGGGAAAAAAGTTACTTGAGATCACTCCAATACGTTTCACAATATTTTTTTTCAAATGACGAAATATATTGTAATTCACAACCCTAATCATACTTTTTCAAGTCCCTTATAAATGCTTTTGATATAAAATGACTAGACAATTCTATTTTCATGGCAAACTTTTCTTACAGGGTATTAACGTTGTTGCGACATTGACATAAACCCGGAATTGCGTCAACACGAGTCGTACATAATACGAAGATTTCATGCTTTTGATTTAGTAGTAAAAAATATAAAGATGCGTGTAGACATTGCAGGCATATATAGTATATATGTTAACATTCCAACTTTTCCACTTTTCAAATGTGCGTTACAAGTTGATTTGAAATTATTTTTCATTTGTGTTAGTGAGTACCTACTATCAGTTTAACTTACATTTACACAAATAGGCCCCAATGTATGCAATATCAAGCCATAGTTAGCTCGTTATCTCAAATTGCATCTTTTATATTTCAATCTATTTTTACTTTTCTCTTTCGATACTACAAAAATGACGGACAAACATTAAATATACTAAAATAATACAGTATCATTCAGTTCCGTGCAATTCTTTACAACTATCGTCTAATAAATTAGGAGAAAATAGTAATAAATAGTAAAATAAAAAAAAACATAAAATTTCATTGAACTCTGTTGTTCGCAAAATCGTTAAAAAGTCGTAACAACGATTGATGCTATGAAATTAAAATCAGTCGGTGATCGAGATTGCTCACGGGACAAAAATTAACATCGTCGTTTTAATTAACACCCTGTATAACTAACTACAAAAAAAAAACAAAAGATTAACCGATCAAAATTTAAAGTAGTATAAAAATATTAATTCGTTATGTACAATTAAAAATATGTTTCACTTATAAATAAGAAATAATGCTGCTTTTACTTAAAACACTGGGTAAATTCATAGGGATAAAATGGCAAGTAAAATTATAATATAAACTATACGCATTCTATTATATTCTTATCAGCTTTTTGTCATCACATCAGTAATTATTATGTCACACCCACTGCCCTATCTTTTTTGTACGAAACGATGACTTTCAAAAAAATTAAAAACTGGAAAATAATCGTACGTCTTCATAGAAAACTTTGCCGCTAATTTAGTAAGAGACGGATCAGAACGAGTTTAGATTTCTGGGTTTAGTTTAATTCGTTCGTTATAGCTATTTAATATTAGTCATTTAGTAAATTATTGCTATAAGTGATATGATTCACGCTGACCTCAAATTTAGAAACTACATAGGGTTGTTGATATAGCATAGCTAACACAATAGAGAAAACTTCCAGACCATTAAAATATTGAGTACCTACTATTTAGTATGTAGATATTCGATTTAAATTCCCACAAAATTTTGTTATCGGGATTTGTTTTTATTTATTTATTGCTTCACGTAGAAAATATTTCGTATTGAATTCCACACAAAAGAAATAATGAGATAATGAAATCAAGGCATCAAATGTATCAGTCTCGCTCGACGGTCTTACTCATCACGCAGATTAGGTATTATAAACCCATCATAAGATAATTAGTTGAGTAACGAATCCAACCACCGCACAAAGCAGTTATTCATGTTAAGTCTCAATAAAACCCATTCTAATCTATTCATCTCTCAGTACATTAGGCATTCAATGACAAAGATAGCGCGAATTGTATCATTCCTAACTAATAATATTTATTCGATACATAATATGAATTCGAAGACTAAATACTCCTCCATACATCTGAGATTTTGTACAACTATTGACCGGGAGCCATGTAATCACTCAACAATAACATTTGTGTAGAGATAAAACTATTGTGTATAAAAATATCGGTATTGCTGTTTACAGAACCTATGCACCCCATGTCGGCGTACATAGCGCTCCTTCGGCAAATGAAACGGAGGTGCCGCCCGGGCTCGCCCGCCGCGCCGTACAAAATATTACCTCTATTATGAAAATACACATTATATTACATTACAAGTATGCGGGCGAGACCGAACGACAGACACGGTCCACGTGTGTGTATAATGTACTGTATTGTGTATAAATATGTAACCAGTAAATAACCCTATGTTATAAAATGAGCACCGGTCGCAACAAATGCTATAACAACAATCAGTCTATTGTCAGAAAGGAAGGTACCGCGCGCGACGCCTCGACGGACTCCCGTTAGTCACCGCGGACGCTATGATTCAACCGTAACCGCGACTATGCGCCGCTCAAGACGCGATCTACTCGTTTTCCCCATGAGCAGTCTGACGCAAGAGATCCGATGACCTTTTCGCGGAATCATGTCGTTCAACCGGATGAATTAGCCGGTATCGGTCGCATAGGTCAGGAACGGATAAGGCGCGTCGAGGGGCACGCGCGCACTCGGTATATCGTAGAAAGGCACACAATAAGCGGAGAGATGCGGTCGGTAGCGGCCCCCGGCGTTACTCCGATCACAGACTAGATACACCTATCGAGAGCTCCGGTCCGCCGCCGCCGCCGGCGGCGAGGCAGCGAGCGGGCTAGTGGTAGTGCGCGGGCAGCGGCGGCGGCGGCGGCGACGGCTTGAGGGAGTGGCGCGGCGGCGCGTGCTGCGCCAGCGTGTGGCGGCGCAGGTAGAGCGGCGTCTTGAAGCTGCGGCCGCAGGTGGCGCAGGCGACCGGCTGCGCCTCGTGGATGAGGCGCACGTGCTGCCGCAGGTTGGACGCGTTGCTGTACCGGCGGCCGCACACGGCGCACTGCACGCCGCCCGCGCCCGCCGCCGCGCCCGCGCCCGCGCCTCCGCCCGCTGCCAACAACACCACGATCGCACCAACGCACCGCGCGCGCTCGCACCGCCGCGCCGCCCGCTCCGCTCCCACACAATGGACCCGCCGCTGCCGCCGGCCGCCCCGATCGCTTTCCGAACGATCCAATTCCCAAGTTGCATTGCAAATTTGATTTACCGCTGTGTAGGATGGTTACGCGTGCGAGTTCCGAGGTCGGACTCTGGACGGCGGCGGTTCCATTAGCCGATAAACCGGTGCGGAGTTTCGTAGGATCGTGCGAGCGGAGCGGCGGCGCGGAGCGGGAGCGTCGGCCGACACCCGCGCGCCTAGCCACCACTTTACGGAACCGCGCTCTCTCGTTCAATTTCTGTTATTCTAAGACAAAGGAGGTTCGCCGGGGGCGCGGCTGTCCGACTCGACGTGTGCGTGTGAAATGACGTGACAGAGGTAATAAGAGAAACTCACCTTCCACGTTCTCGTCCCGAAGGTCTGATGTTATTCCGGCCATGAGATCCATGTTACCTGCAGAAGAGAGGACGAAGTTTAGTCCAAGATTCAAATAAAAAACGACAAGTAATCTGCCGGTATGTATGAGAAGGGATAGTAACCTTGTATTGCGGCGAAGGGGTTGGCAAGCGCGTTATTTTCGTACCCATACATGTGCGGGAAACTGGACCTTTCCTCGTCGCTGGCCTCCTGTTCCATCATTTCCATTTTCGGTTCGAGGAGATCGGACGCGTTGAAGTCCTGGCATTTGTCTGTCCGCTCGGGGTCTCCCGGGTCCATGAGTATGTCGCTCTCTTCATTTTTCACCTCGGGCGCTTCGAGATCAGTTTTCACCCTCAGAGACGGGTAGTTGGGTATTTCACTAAAGTCGTCGTTATTAGGCCTCGTTTGACTAGAAGTTTGAAAGGGAGCTTCTTCGTTGAGATTGTTTCTGGCAACATCGGGAGAATTTCTGGGTGTGCGTCGACCGGGCGCGGGCTCCTGGTCGTCCGCTGGTGTGCTCTCCACGGTTTGGCTTGCGGCTTTGGAGGAGGAGGTAGACTGGGCGCTTGACGGCTTCGCGCTGAGCAAGTTACGGAGTTGGGAGGGAGGCGACTTTCGGTTCACTTTCTGAAAAACGACATTATATTATTAAGCTATTCCTCATTCACTCACAATTTGCAAATCTCACATCATTTTCCAGCATACGTTGCGATGATAAAATTCTAGTCTTGTTTTCTTAACTTAGACTGTGCCTTATCACTTATTCACGGCATCTTTATGGTTAGAAAGTGTATTGGCTCTCTTGACACGCCAGTTGCCTTGGCGCACGGAGTGGTTTAAAACACAAGCTAAGTCAAGGCATTGCATGTTGCTGGCTGCATAGGAAGGTTACCTTGTCGTTGTGTTGCGAACAGTCAGTGAGGCCGCGAATTTGCAACGCGTCGGCCGTGCGCAGGAACGCGGAGAGCTGCGCCTGCGCAATATTCACTTGCCCGACGTACATGAACTGCAGCAGAGCGCGCACGTGCGACACTTCGCAATCGCGCATGAATATTATCGGGTGTGGGCATGGGTTGTTCTGAAATAGAAGAACAACAATAAATACCTGACTCTTAAACAAAAAATAACAGTAATCATAGTCGAGTCATTGGGTATTGGTATGGGGGAAGTCATTGTACAAACATACACCGCAGTATTCCAAACATTTCCTGAAGGTGTAAGCAAGCCAGAAACCTGTATATTTTTTAATAAAGTCAAGTCGGTCACATATTTGCCAGTTTAAAGTTACAGTTAAACGAACTTAATGATACAAAAATAAACTAAAGTCAGCTTTTCTAAAACGACGGAGAGTGTCGTAAACGAAATTTGGGCACATATAGAGTCTGGGCAAAATCCTCTTGGAGATGTTAACCTAGGACTCATATGATCATTTTCAAAACAATTCTTATAAACGTCAGGTAGGTAAGTGTAATATGCGGTAGACCACTTGGCTTAGAAACCTAATGAAAAAGATTTGACATCAGCACTACCTCGCTATGAGGGAACATTGCTTTGACGTTATCCATATCTCCTATAGGGTGGAAATTGTTAAAGTTTCCCAATTCGCGATTGTATAGCAAAACTATTTTTGAAACAGTGAAAACATACCTTTTTAACAATTTTACGTCAACCTCGTGACTAACGTGGTAAACCCATGTTCGGTACGGTACAAACTATTGCTTTAGAAGGCCAAGAGTCACACATGCGTCAGATTAATATTGAGGTTTTATCTAATGAACTTCTTCCGCTTACGAATTGCAGTCGATTTAACAGGTATGTGTTAAATCCCACTAGAATGTCGCGCCACCATAGATACTTTTCTGACCTGATTCACTAATTGAAAAATACGTTGTATTTTCCTGTTTCATAGAAATAGGACAAAAACAACGTTAAGTCAGGACTGTAACATTTAGCTCCTAAGTAGATGCTACTAATACGTAAATGCGAAAGTTTGGATATTTAGACGTTTGAATGATTGTTGCTCGATCACGTCTGAACGGATCGAGTTGAAATTTAGAATACAGTAAGATTATAGTCTGGAATAACACATAGGCGTTTTATTATGACGGGAAAATAAAGGGAACGGGGACTGAGCTAGTAAAATCGCGGAATGCTGCTAGTCATACGATTAATGAAAATGGATTTTATGAATTCTTGATCAATTACGGACGTACATTCGTATATAGGTAATGCTGGAATAAAATCGTTTCTCATATGCGAACTTCAATAATAATAATCTTACCTCTTAGGTGTGGATTTTCTAGAAATCTAATTTAATGATTGCGTACTCCACAAAGAACACCCTCGAAATTACATGTTTCTAGAAAGGTGGAGCGCTTTGTTATACTTCGATATGTTACTAGCCTGTATAAATTTAAATTTAGACTTATAATACACAAGCAATATTAATTATTACTGAATATTTTCTGTGGTTATATGGTATAATTAATTACTAGTGTAGTGAACCGTGATAGCTTAAAACAAGTAGTGGTAATTGCATATGAAGAAAAAATAAGTACCACTCGACATTGGCTTCGCTTAGTTTAGGAAGATATGTTGTGTGTAAAATTATCGACTATTATTTATCCAACAAACTAAAGCTAAGAACTTTTTTGTCAGATTACTCGTATAAACGCATCAATATCGGTCCATTCCTTTGTGAGCTACGATACCAAAGACACGCTCAAGTTATAAGAACCCTCGTTTAAAAATAAATATCCGCTTATAAATAAGGCTAAAGCACATAAAAAATCAAAAACTCAACGACCCCGTAACGCTATGATGACAATGTGTGACCAAATTGGTGGATATTTCACACACAACACCATCTAGCCCCAAACTAATAGATAAAGCTAAAGCAAAGCTTGTACTATGGGAGCCAGATACCTACTCGATTTTATACTAATATGTGTTTTAATTAACACTGGATTTTTAATACACTTCTGAAGCTGAGTGCAGCACGCGTTCGCACAACGCGATTTGCGATGCAACGCATGTCGGCAGTGGTACCTGGCTGCCGCTGAACTAATATGGCCTTGATATTGCTCTCTCTTAAGTTAGCGTTTTTGTATACGTTATAAAGTGACGCGATGAACAAGACATGCACCTTATGGTAAGCAACAAGCCTGCCTACAACAGCATAATGTCACTATTTGAATATGAAGAACCCCAATAACTTTCTAGCACTGCACTGTGCTCATCGCCCAGAGATATAAAACGTTTTATTTTTTTATTCTGTAATTTATCTAAAAAGACTGCCGGGCAAATCGAAGCACAATAACGTTCGTGTATAACTGCTTGGCGGTAGAATAACTGGCAAAGAATGGTACTCTGCAAAGAGCCATTTCACGTTTTTTTTTTAATTATACTGAGAACAATAGGAAAGCCAAAACTGTTTTAATAGGGCGGTCGAAAGGCCGTTTCCCAATAGGAAATTACTAAGTTAGGAAACGAATACACGCAATAAGTATTTTGGGTATGGTTTCAGTAATGCTCTCCGTGAATGCGTAAGTTAGTAAGATTAGGTTAGTAGGGCCCTGCAATTTCTGCACTACCCTAAAGTTTGGCAGGCACTAGAAACCATCTGGTAGTAACTTAACTGTCATCGGTACCTTCGGTATCTATACAATAAACGAAACAACCGACTTCAATTTAAAAATTAAACTGACACAGTTCGCCAGTTTTAATATAATTAATAATAAACTAACATATCATCGACGTATTTTCATTTTTTTTTATATTACAAAAACAGCTCCACCTAGGTCCATGTAGTTATATGTGACCATTCGGAAAGTCCGTTTCGAGCAAAATAAGATTTATCAAAATCGGGTCGCCCAGTCGAAAATTATGACGTAACAAACATAAAATAAATACAGTTGAATTAAAGACCTCCTCTTTTTTGGAGCCGTTTAAAAAAACCGTAAGCACTGCTGTAATCTTAAATAGTGTCAATGAATGAATCACACTCTAACACACGTCCGTATATCGTTATCACAAGAGTGACGACACTAAAATTTAGGTATGCCTATACAGGTGTTGATTAAGGAACCTGGGTGTGAGAGATAAGTTTACTTCATAATTAAAACTCATAATAAAATGAACTATGATTTTAGTAGTTTATCTTTATTAAAAACAGTTTTCGAATAGCAGGTTTTGCGTTATTTAAATAAACGCCTTAGATAGGCGTATTCACCTCGTATACACCTGTGTAGATTGAAGGGTCTCAAAATTGTAAATAATCTTACTAACAACATAAATGTGTAAGTTTTGATGTATGTATACTTGATCCTCAATCACGCCACAAGTGCCAAGAATTAAGTACCAAGGTTGTCTAACTTGAATTAATGTTAAATCTTACTGTATTACCTTAGATTTATGCTAACGTGAGATGTTTGTAATTAATTAATACAATTTTATTATAATTGAACGGATTATGCTGAAATTCGGAAGTCCGACTATAATCTGAGTTAAGCACAGTAGCATTATATTAGCAAAATATCATATAATATCAGCTGTTTCCTGTTTTATATAATATGCAAATGTTTGCCTATTCTTCGATTAAATTCCAAAAATCTCGTGAAATATTTATTAATTTAAACGCAGTGTCTTAGTAAATTATATTTTCTTTAAATTCTGCTCGGTTCGACCCTAGTCAGGCGACAAGTTTTGAAGTAAATTTAAGTTTTTTAGGGAAATATAGTTGCTATACATTATAATATATAGAGACTAGCTGACCCCGCAAACGTTGTTTTGCCTTAGTGAACAACCCTTGTCACTTAGGGGTATGAAAAATAGCTAGTAGCCGATTCTCATACCTACAGAATATGCATATAAAATTTGGTTAAAATCAGTAAAGCCGTTTCGGAGGAGTAAGGAAACAAACACTGTGACACGAGAATTTTATATATAAGATTTACATCTAGAGAACTGTATCTGTCAAGTGGTGTAAGATTAATTGATGTTGTGGATGGACAGTGGATACTGCCTCACACAACACTTACTGGACTCAAATTAAGCAAAATTTGTATTATGGGATGGCCAGATAACTGATATAAGTAATACTTATAGGGGTACAGTGACTTCAAATATGAACATCACACATTTCCACATGATTAGAGTAATCGTCGTTCGCTCTTTATAATATTAGTAAAATACAAGTTGTAAGTACATCCAATAACAAGTACATGAAACTTCAAGTTTAATAAACAATGAGCGTCGTTAAACAGAAAGAAACCATCCATGAAAGGAGAGTTTTGGGATAAAACAATTTAAGACGTTTTCAGTGACGTTCTATTACAGTACATACTTAGAATAATAACGCCATATCTTATATATAAAATTCTCGTGTCACAGTGTTTGTTTCCTTACTCCTCCGAAACGGCTTTACTGATTTTAACCAAATTTTATATGCATATTCAGTAGGTCTGAGAATCGGCTACTAGCTATTTTTCATACCCCTAAGTATTAGGGGTTGTTCACCCCAAAAATGTTTTTTTTAATTGTTGGCCAAATTTTTTTGTTTTTATTTTTTTATAATGTGGCGTTAAAAAATACATACAACCCTAAATTTTTACCCTTTTATCACCAACCCCTGTTTTTTTATAGCCATTTTAGTAATTTAATCATTTGACAGTGAACTCCTAAACGACGGGACCGATTTGAATGTTTTTTTGTGTGTGTATTCGAAGATGGTTTAAATTCACAAATAAGCCCGGCAGATGGCGCTGCAGACAGTGTCTAGGTTATGTCCGAGCGAAGCCGGAACGGGCCGCTAGTAAGTATGTAAATTAAACAAACATTGATGTGAACCAGAAAATAATTGAATTACGTTAAGAAAGATGCAGTAAGATAAACACCTTAAAATCGTATCGTCTTATCCCAAAACTAGCTAGCTATTCATGGATGGTTGCTTTTTGCTTAACATCGTTCTAATTTGGAATGGAGAGAGCAGAGCTGCATTGTGCAGAGTGCAACTTTCCAAAACGTTAAATAAAGATCACGATATAACTTTTTGCGTTCGTTATTTGTAGGACAACCGAAAAAATCTTACCGGAATCTTTTGTCCGTGATTTTATCAAAGGCAATGGAAAAAATGTAAAATTAAATCGGATGCATAAAAAAATTGTGCAACAAACGATCCGAATTTATTTGCTTTGTGTAGAATTTTAATATTGTCAAGGTAAATAGTATTGTCACTGAATCTTAATCATCATCATTATCACCCACAAATCGATACACACTATTATAATACATACAACATAGTTACTGCTTAATATGCTTTATGCTGACACAAATTATTTATATTAACTCTTTTTCTGATATGGTGATACGACGAGCAAGATGTGTGCCTGATATTAAGCAAGCATATTAACTTAATAAAGCAACTTATTAAGTATTTTCCTTAATGCATTTTATCAAATACTAGTGGCCCGGCCCGGCTTTTCCCGGGTTGTGCAAATAGTCTATCATACATGACGAATTGACTGAGTAGGTAGTAGATTTACTTATTTCTAAGGTTCGTGCTCTTCCAAATTGTTGAGCACTAGTTTCCTATGACCTTTGCCCACGCTAGTAGCCCGAGCTGCTGTGAATGGATCATTTTTATTTTAGGATATTTTCTAAGATATTTGTAATGAGCTACCCAGCAAATCTGCCGTTTGTTATTGATTTTTAGCATACCGTGATTAACTGGTTCAACGGCTGACTGAACACCAAAGTCAAAAGTTACGTCAAATTAAAAAAGGCAAATTTCATTATCAACTTTTTTTTACGACTTTTACTTGACAATAACGAATATAAACATATACATGTATACATATATGTATAGAAAAACATAGACACAAAACAAATATTTATTTTCATCACACAAATTGCAATGCGTGGGAATCAAACCCACGCCCTTTGTTGACAGCTTTGTATATGTACAAAAAATGGTACGATTCTTTGAAATCGGTGTAATGGTCAAAACAAGCAGTAATGTGCAAACATTACTGTGTTCCGGTTTGAAGGGCAATGTTTCCAGAGAAATTACAGGGCTTAGAGATATAACAACTTAGATCTCTGGGTGACGAGCGCAGTGCAGTGCTAGGTAATGATTTGGGCTCTCCATGTTCCAATAGCTGCGTGTCACTGTGCTGTTATGTGGCAGGCATGTTGCTTACCATCAGGCACATGTCCTGCTCGTCTCGTCACTCTTTATTAAAAAAAAAAAAAAAAAAAAAAAAAACATTATCTCACACGTAATAGGTAAATTCGTTATCTCTTTATGATATTAATATGCATAAAATATTTATTTAATTTGATAGCCCATTCATCCTATGGGGTGCATGTCAACTGTCTGGCCAATTTAAACAAAAATCAGAAAAAAAAATTGTAGAAAAATATGAAAACCAAGATTCAGTGTTAATTTTAACACGGCTACCCTAAAACAAAAAGTGTTTTTATCCATATTTATTATTAATAATATTCTTCGCCATTCTTCTCATTAATGCATTATTAATCAAAAAATAAAAAGCCTGTTCTGATATTTCAGAAATACTCGCGATGTATTATATTATTTTATTGAACGCGCCAAAATATAATTAAAACCACTTTATGTTATCAAATCATTTCAGTTTCGTTCCAAGTTACAACCTAGTAGATTATTTCATAATTAATAAAATAATTGTTAATGATTTAGTGGGAAGTTTTTTTACGTTGGTGACAAGCCAGAAATAAAATAACAAACCACAGAAAACGTAACTGAGAATTTAACAAAACGTGGGAAACAGATGATATTTTCTTGCGATTTGTTTTTTTTGCGGTCGTGTATTTGGCGTCCTTCTTGGTTTAGTATAGGCGTTGTACGTAACCCTGTGTACGACTATCTGTCTTGATAAAATGTTCAAAGAATTAAATTCGTATCGGATAAACCTCTACGATTGTCAGCACATCTGTCTGTACCGTAGATATAAGTTTTGTCCACCGGACGTGACGTTTCAAAATCTTTTCCCGATATATTAATCGTAGAATCGCGTAACCTTATCAACTTTGGTACTTATTCATTAATTATTATGAAACATACAATCAAATATAATATCAATATGAGACGGTTAGTCTTTGAATTCATAAACATCTTTTTCCAAATCAGCTGATAATAAATATGCATTAAGCATCCGCGTTGTGCTAACTGTCGAAAAAACGTACGCATAATAAAAATTGGAGTACCTACCTATATTATGTCAGTTATGTAATAACAAGCGATATCTTTTAAATGTATGTAGATAGGTTTCTAGATACATTTACGAGACATACTAAATACTAAAACACTTTATGGTATTTTCGTCTGTCTGTTTCTAATATCCAAAATTACTGTATCAATTTGAATGATAGTTACTACTGAGAGGTAAGTTAATTTGCTGGATACGTACCATGATATTTTTTATACATGAGTAGGTACATAAGAAATTTGCTATTTAGGTAAGAGAAAGGATAACAGATCATTCAAAATCATCAGGCAAAATAATCATTTATCAAAAGTTTTCTGGGTTCCGTTCAGAAAATGTTAGAAACACCTACGAATATAGTACTAATATTATAAAGCTGAAGAGTTCATTTGTTTGAACGCTCCAATCTCAGAAACTACTGGACCGATTTCAAAAATAGTTTCACCATTGGATATGTTCGCCGAGGCGGACCGCTAGTAGATATATTATAAAAACGTAATTTTTTTTTTGTTGAATTTAAATACCTACTGATGGACACTTTTTACTAGTTTTTACACAACACGCCCTAACACCAAACTAAGCAAATCTAAAACTTCGGGAGCCAGATTGCAAATATCACAATACATAATTATATTATAAAAGCGAAAGGTTGTTTGTATTTCTAAGTGTGTGCGTTTGTACGTATCTCTGTAACAGCTGAACGGATTTAAATGAAACTGAAATACGTAGTAAGTACTAAGTACCCACATTGACACATATTTTTGATTTTTCTTCCTATTTGTACTTGATCATAGTAGTAGTAGTACGTGGAAGTAAAATATCGACGTTTTCCCCCTAGTAGTAATAGGTGGAAAAAAATCCACTCTTCTATACCAGTAGGGATGAAATCAAAATGATTTTAGTTTTTACTGCTTAAATTTGCCTAAATTACATTTATGTCCTACTCAGCTGGTAGAAAATGCGCCCTAGCATTAAGCTTTCCGTTTGTACATTATTTTTGTTATTGTGCAATAAATCATTATATATATAAATCAATGCCACTTTTCGTTGTTATTGAACTCCTCCTGAACGGCTGGACCGATTTCAATGATTTTTTTTGTATACGTTTGGGTAGAGCCCTGGAAGGTTTAGATTCACAAATCAGCACGGCAGATGGCGCTGCAATTGATATCTAGGTTATTATTCGAGTGAAGCCGGAGCGGGCCGCTAGTATTAAATAAATAAATAAATAGGGATAGATCAGCAGGGACATGTGGAACTGCCGAGCACGTTCACTACTAACTTAACACTTAAATAAAAGGCCAAAACCCGAGGATAACAATTACAATTAAATAAAAAAATGATTAACTAAGTACTTATTAATAACACTATTTAATTTAAGAAGGCAGTGAGAAAATTAAATTTATTTATACAAGCTAGTTAGAGCTAGCAGCTTCCCACGGGTTTATTCGTGTAGTTTATCCCGTTATTTTCCCGTAATTAAAAATATATCTGATATTCCTGACTGCAATCTGTGTTCCTAATTCCAACCTGATTAGTACAGTAACTTTAAACATTACCGTAGGCGTTAAATCCTGTAGATCTGATTTTTTTGCAGACTTGTTTATGATGTTGGCCTAATGATTGTCCCAAGTTTGTGACCTCGAGCGACGAACGCAACTTTGTCAAAAATCGAAAAAACCGCGAAAAAAACCCTAAACGACTAGTTTTTGTAAAAACTTTCTTATTGCGTTTATAAAGTCGATTAAATTTGCTACAATATGATACTAGAATTGTCTCTGTACTCCCAATAGTTTCTGAGAATAAGTCTTTCAAAGTTTATATTTTTTTTCGTACTTCGCAATTTTTAGTAATATTTTAACTCCTACTTGACCACTTTGTGGCACAGTTACGGTGGTTTTTAACCCCCGATCAAAAAAAGAGGTGTTATAAATTTGACGTCGAAGTCTGTCTGTCTATCAGACAGACACACATACAGGTCTGTCTCTATGTGTATCTGCCTGTGTGTGTATCTGTCTATGGCACCGTAAAGCTCAAACGGATGGGCCGATTTCGATGCGGTTTTTTTAATTTGAAGATACATTTTTGTGTTGATGTTTTAAGCTATTTTTGGTTAATATCGATTCAAGATGACCGCCTCCACCAAATGGCAGACCAAATATTTCATCACAATCTACCTCAATATGGGTATCAAATGAAAGGGCTTGACTAGTAGAGTACTATACAGTATAACAAATTTCAAATCACAAAATGGCGAACTCCATAATTTTTTTTTCACTAATGCCTTAATATGGATGTCAACTGAAAGAGCTTGACTAGTAGATTACTATACACTGGTATACAGATCTACCGGATTTAACGCATCCTACTCCATAAATTCAGGCGACAAAGTTACTGGACTAGATTCGTTCAGACGTGGTTGAGCAACCAATCATACAAACTTTGACGTTTATAATATTAATAGCATGTCAAACGCGTACGAAGTCACAGGACATCACATGTTCATTTGTTACGTAAAACATACTGAATCGCTTATGATCAGATTTTCGCAATTTGAAAGCTTACGGAGCTATCAAGTGTCAGAACTGAAACGGCCTTGCTTTTGACTATGTGAGTATTTTAATTTGGACCAAGTTGAATAATATTTTAATATTGTATGTCGTACACTCCGCCCCACGATTATACGTATACAATCATATTTTTGGACAAAATCTATTCACTAAGTGAACAATTATTACTATAGAGCCAATTTTGAAATTTTGAAAAAAAACACGTTGATATACATATATTTTGCCGCACCCAAAGTTCGGAACAAATAAAACTGTTCTTAACTTCGGACTATGCAAAAAAATTACTCGTATCATGATGATGAGTACAATGTGTCCTTTTCGCCTTAGTACAGTCTAAGTAAACTACAAAATACGTGTAATTTTAATTATATTTTTTTATTATCACATGATAATAAAATGCGATCATTCAGGTTCAGTATCACGAAGTAGATATGACATAGTGGAGCGTAAAATTAATTTGCTAAAAAAAATTATTATGGCTTGGTTATTAGTTTAAATAATAAGACGTGAGCGAAACATACAGCTCTCTCGTGCTAATGAGGCTACAAGTGTGTTACAAATACTTGTACGATAAATTGCTAGAGATATTATTTTATTGTAAAGCCATTCTCTGATAAACAAGCTAGAAATACCTACACGCCAAGCGTTCCCATAATGAAAGTACACAGTTTTATCTTCAATGTGACTCTGGGTTTCGTGCCCTGAGAGTAATGTGCGCAGTGCGGTGCTAGACAGCGATTTTGACTCTTCAAGTTCAAATAGCTGTGTCCCACTGTGCTGTTATGGACACGAGTGTAGCTTACCATCAGGCACATGTCTTGTTAATACCTATTGTGGCTCAACAATATAAATAAAACAATAACTTTAATTTAAAAGACTCGACTGCAAAAATCTGATAAAAAACATTATGTAATACAATATACTATCTAAGGACACTTGGATGATTGAGACGAAGCTAACGATTTCTAAATTGTCAAAATCCATCCAGCCTTTTCTAAGATACGTAGTAATAAAGAAATTTACAAATATACAAGATACGCGCGAAAAATATAACACTTTCAGTCGGGTAAAAAAGAAATGAAATGGCGCATTACTCTTTTTAAATGGTTTTATAGTCCAGCGATAATCAAGAGCCCGTATCGTGGGTTCGATTGCAACACAGAACAAGCATTTGTGTGATGAATATATAGACTATAATATATACTTATATTATTGTATAAACTTTGATTTGTTTTAGGGTGATCTATAATATATGAGTGAGTATTTACAATTGTACAAGCATTACATCAGCTATTTGTGTCCTAGTATACAACTATACAAGTTTTCTTTAGTTCATAGTATTTAACGAGAAATGTCCACCATTATTTATTTATTTTACAATAGACATTTCAAATAATGAGAATATACGACAGAGCTGAATCATGGTAGACCTTGGTGTCTACCAAACCTCCGCCAGTCAAGTAGAAATTAATATTTTAATATTGATCGTCCGATCCGAGATTTGGTACACACCATTAGTTCAGAAAACAATATAATTCTTTGCATGTACGAATACATAGCTATTTTATTGACCTATTTTATATATTTGTTTTACTTCCACAGATCTTGGGCGCAACAGGCATTCGGACTCTCATTCGTTTATTGCACATATTATTGACTTAATTTTCCTCGCCGACGGTGAAATAATTTCGATGATGTCTTTTTAACCGATTTGAAAAAAGGAGGACGTTTCTCAATTAGATCGTATATATATTATCTTTTTAGTTGATATATTGGTCTTGACACAGAAGAAAACAATAAACAGAATAGATACTTGGGAATTACACCACATGAAGTTAATAAGTGCATATCAGGCCTGAACAAACGTTTTCAGTATACATTTAGTACAGTACCATTGCCTAAATTATTATACCTTGAAAAACGATAACTACTCGTAGTTTATATTGTGTGTTTCTTTGATTAAAAATATTCCATGAATGGCATGGCATATCTTTTTAGTCCATGGTCATGTTTTGATAACGTTCGTACGGATATCCCCATGAGTAAGCTATGACTACTGATTAAAAATAAACAACCATCTACTTGTTACCTAGTTCCAAATTTCAGCTCAATCCGTTCATAAGTTAGGACGTGATTGAGCAACAAACATCCAGACATTGACATTTATAATATTAGTAGGATTAGTAGGTGCAGTTGTTAGCTAGTTTACTCACTGAGTATGTCGTGGGTTCGAGTCCCACCCAGTACTAACATACAATGTTTGTTTGTCCAGGGTCAGTATTAAAATTATAAGTATTTGTTAAAATGATGTATAAAAAATGTCGATCATATTCATTATTTATTTATTAATCAAATAATAACAATATTATTGTGATTACGTTCGTTACAGAATGATTTTTCAAAGAGTATGTTTTTAATTTTGGAACATACTGTTCTAGTGCACTGAATGGGTTTGCTTATGACCTTGTCATACCGAGATATATTTATGTAATTAAGGTCTATCTATAGACGTGGAAAATTTTGGCATGAACATACCTTTTGTCACAGAGTTCGTGTGAAGATTTCCGGATCGTATATGTTTCGCGAGCAATTTCATGTTCAAAACTTACCGGAAACCGACACGAAACAAAAAAATTGGCAGTCATAGGAACTGCCGATAGAAGTGAAAAGTTGCTGTTGCCCTGGTACTGGTACCTAGGGGCAAATGCAACTCTTTCATATTTCTGTTGTCCTGGTATCTGGAGATAAACGCTGGGCTGTTGGAGGTAGGTAATCGAAACTCTTTACTGTTTCTGTTGCCCTGGTACCTGCCTGGCCGTTTTTACCGAGTTTACCCGAAGATTTCATATCCGATCCGATCCATTATCATATCCAAGCGTGACGATTGATGAATCCATTTCACAGCCCACGAAAATTCTGTCTATAGCGCGCCTAAAGAAGTTTTCACTTCAAAAATCGCTGGCATTTGCATTCAGAGTAATGCTCGTGCTCACGAGGGTAGTTTCTCATGCTAGGATAGCAAGCTAGTACTTCTAGCTTCGTGTAGACAACGCTACACAACGCTAGTTTTATCTACACGAAGCTAGAAGGACTAGCTTGCTAGCTCACTAACAATAGCTTGCTATTCTAGCTTGAAAAACTAGCCTCGTGTAGCTCGGCCATGATAGAGTTGTCTCTATCAACGAAGCGTTAGCAGAACCTCCGCAATTAGTTCTAATTTGCGCCACAGCTGGTGTTAAAGTTGTATTTGGTTAGGTAAAATTGATAATCCATAAATAAAAAATCTACTAATCCAACTAACATCATAAATAGTGAGTATGTTTGGATATTCGTTACTCTTTCACGCACAAACTACTAAAGGGAACTGGGATATTAAAGAGTGACGAGACGAGCAGGTCATGTGCTTGATAGTAAGCAACATGCCTCCCACATAACAGCACAGTGACACACAGCTATTGGAACATCAAGAGTCCAAATCATTACCTAGCACTGCACTGCGCTCGTCATCCAGAGATCTAAGGTGTTTATCTCTAAGCCCAGTATTTTTTCTGGAAACATTGCCCTTCAAACCGGAACACAGTAACGCTTACACATTACTGCTTGGCGGTAGAATAACTGGCAAAGGTGGGGTACTTCCCCAGGCGGACTCTGCCAAGAGTCCTACCACTACGAAATAACACAAAGGCTTACTTCTCCAGTTTTACTTTTACTAAAATAATGGGATCGGGAACTACAGTGGTAAAACCGCGGAAAACTCCTAGTCGGATATATTTTTTACGTTTCTATGTGTATCAGTCGTTTCTGACATTATGAAAAAGCCGATTCGGATCGGATTAACCCTGGTTAAATGGAGAGGTTAAATTAAACATATCAACGGCACCGCTACACAAGTCAATATCACATAGAATAAACAGAAGTAGGCACCCTCAATTACAGTAGCGTTCAAAACACAATTACTGCTCGCGTGTAGGTATTTTCTAAAACAATAGATAACAAAACGCCGTGATATTTTAATCGATTTCAAAAAAAGGAAGTGCGTCTTAATTCGACTATATGACTTTTGTTCACAAGCTAGTGCTCCCCGTGTAGTGTTCTTTTTCAGTTAACCTCAGCATAAGCAACCCAATGTATGTTCCCACTGTTGGGACTCGGGCCCTTCTGTCACAAGGAGAGAGTCAAGGCCATAATCTACCACGCTGGCCAAGTGAAGGTTGGCGGAAGGCACATGTTCTCAAAAGATGTCTTCGGACACGCCAGTTTCCTTTTACGATGTTTTCCTTTCATAGTTATAGCCAGTGGTGACAACAGCTCTTGGTAAACCACTCAAAGGTACATGTGAGATTCGAACCTACTACCGACTGTTATAAGTCGAGTTAATTTAAATAATATGTTTTTGATTGATTTCGACTACATTAACGATGTTCTCATTTTATTGTCACTTCATATCTCCGCCATAAATGGCCGATATGGAAAAAAATGGTATTTTATTTAAAAGTATTAAAACAAATAAATACTTTCGATTTGGTCTCACAAATACTAAAATTAGTTCAGAAGTTTGATTTTTAAATCGATTTGAATTGTCGTTTGATTTTTAAGTGAGAATTAATAACAGAAAGCCGTCAACTTGCAATATTATAAAATATTATCATTATGGCTTTAGAAGGCGTTCCGTTGCGAAGTCGGTTTCGCATTCACGGTTTCATGAAAAACTTAACACATAGTGGAGTCAAGGTCGCACTTGATTTTGATCAGAGTGTTTCTCAGTATTCGGTTGTTAGTGCTTTTAGATACGGATCTAGGTTTTAAAATAATAAAAAATACTTTATATATTATTTTTGTGCACTACTTTATGTATATCTTATAATTACAGCAAGGGATTATAATGTGGGTAGAAAAAGTACCGATATTTAGAGAGTGTTATAAAATAAATAGGTAAATAAAATAATTTTATTCGCGTTAAAAATTATACGAGTAGAATATTCATGCATTAAATTGTCATTTACTCAGGGAATTTATTGATTTCTGTACTAATATTAAAACTACAAAGCGTTTTTTTACTATAAATACAAAATACGTTGCTTGAGTGTGTATTTCCAGATGGATATTGTCTGGTATTTTTTTTAAAGTCTAGACTGACTCGGCTACTTCTAGATAAGCGCGTTCCATTAGACAGCGGACAAGTGCAAGTCTATTATCGATAAAACTAATATTTCGATGTTTGCTGCTTAATCACGTCGCAAGAATTAAACCGATTTCGCTGAATTTTGGAATGTAGAGAGATTGTATTCTGGAATAACGAATAGGAAAAATGCAGGTTTTTTTCTAACAGACGGTCTGATGTATAAAAATATTGTGCCGTGATGTCTGTGTTCGTACTCCTTCGAAACGGCTCATGACGCGACATTTTGAAATTTTATTCAGTCGATAATTTAAACAGCAGAACACCAACGTTTACGGGGTTAGCTAGAAGTAGCTACATAAAAATTGACTAGTAAAAGCGTGGGTCAGAGCTAAATGCGAATGTTTTGATGTTTAGATGTATGTTGCTCAATCACAGCGGAACATCTGAACGGGTCATATTGAAATATGAAACACAGTTAGATTATGGTCTGGATTAGCAGATACGCTACTTTTATCGCTAAAAATAACAGTAACGGGGGTAAACCACAGATACCGCTAGTGACTTTACAAGTCAAATAATAATCTTATGCTTCAAATTATGCATCTTTCTAAATTAGTACCACTAATTCTGCAATTACTTGAATCGTATTTATTCGATACGATCATGACTAATTAAATATCAGAGAAGCGAGACAGGTAAAACATTAATTTATCAGCACACCATGGCAAAAACTTGCTTAATGCTTGCAAAAGTATGGTAAAATTTAAGCTTGACCCGCCATGCGTGACGATTGTTGCGAAACTAACTCAAACCAAAAGCATTTTAATGAAATAATTATATTATTTATATAGTAGCCACCACATTAAATTAGCATACAGTTGAGAAGTGAGCGACCATGATATCTGCAAATGTTAATAAAAATCCATGGTCAGTTGATTCGAAATGATCATTAAATGTGTGGCGGATTAGATTTAAAATGCAACTCTTAATTAGCAGACCAGATTGCACATACTGCAAATATTGCTAAAAAATGATTATTCTGGTAACATCCCACGGTTATGAAGCTGTTTTGGCCGAAAAACATTTAACGATGAGATAAAACAATACTTAAGCTTGATTTTTGCCTATGAAACATACTTAATGTCTATTCATTTTCTTATACCTTCATAAGTCAAACATGATATTTATGTTTTAGTACACTAGTATGTTTGTATTATTTATAAATTATGATAAATAATTATTATTAAATATTACCTCAAATCATATAAGTACACATAAATAAAAAATAGGCATGTATTTTTAAAACTACATATAAGTATTTGTTCCTTATTTGTATTTCCCCGCCTCACTATTTTCATCTCCTTTTTCCATTTTTAATGGAAGCAATTTCCCTTAGTGATAAAGTGACCAATTGCTACTTGAATTGTAAAGTTTATATATATTTTTGTTGCATTTTAAAATTAAGAACAATAAAGAGTATGTCTATCTATCTTAATGTACCGACTGTTTCATTTCCTACTGTTTATAATGAAAAGTTATAAGTTTATAGGTTTTAGTGAATTGAAGCAAAGGGCCAATGATCTGCCACTTTGAGCCAACACCACACACAATATTATCTGTACACATATACATTTCAACTCATAGTGTATCTGCCTATCCTGAAATCATTTCTTAGTTTACACTACACCTAAGAGACACTGCCACAGAACAGGCAATATTGAAAAATGAGGTGATAATGAGACTTATAGCCCAGGTGTTCTAAAGTATCAAATCTGTAAAAATAATCAATAAAGAATCAACATTATTGTTTTACGGCAACATGTCACAACTCTATTAAAAAAAAAACTTCACCTTTTTAATACAAATAAATCTCACCTTTGTGACTATTACAGGAGAGGTAAAACTACTTTGACGATTTGACAGATGACCTTAATGCAGCCTTTTTGGATACCCTGCTCGGGGCTGAAGGAGACGCTAAATGATCTATCATAGTATTAACTCAGATAGTTTTAGTTATATTATAAGGTTTTGTACCACTAAATTGTATCTAAATTTAGTAGTGCATAATTGTTATTTTATGTTTTAGTCTTGTTTCTTTTGTTTCAAAGATAATATAGAAATCATTATGAGATATCACGATCTATGAATCAAAAAAACATATAGGGAAGTCCCTGTTTTGAATAATGCCATTTAAAAATTCTATTACAACAGTCTTGGTCAACAAAAAGAAATAAATTAAAACACTGTTTCTTAAAATACAACATGATTTTAAGTTGTCACCGTTAGTGCAAACCAACAATATGTATTACAAATCTAACTAGAATATATTCATACTGATCTGGTATATAAGATAAACAATGTAATGGCAGAAGTACATTCAACACTTGAAAAGAATTGTGATTATCAATTTCTAGGCAATACTAAGATTTCACTCATACTGTTTGGGACAAGCATGTGGTTTGTTCCCTCTAACTCCGAAATATAGTTACTGAGAAACATTTGAATTTATGAACAATTGAAATAAAGCTAGCAGACAAAAACGCCAACATGATGTATGAGGCTGAGAGCTTATTCATGAGGTAACCAATTATCTGCAAGATTTTGAAAAAGCATGCCCAATGACCTCATGGTCAACAAAAACATAATTTTGTTGCATTTATGCAAAAACACACCAAATCACATTCAAGAACTTTCAAATAAGACTCTCAAATAAGACTCTTGCCAGAAAAAAATTATAATATAAATTCTAGATATAAAGAATCCAAGGTCTAATGAAGTGAGGAGACAAAGACAGTGGATACATTCTCATGTTAAATAAACAATAGTATACTCTGGATCAGGAGTGAGTCAACTTTTCTGTATTTGTAAACTGCTAACCCAATTTTCACGTAACATAATGTAATAACTCATAGTCTAAATCTTCACTCTTAAACTGATAACAGCTTTCTAATAAAATCCACTGAGCCATTCCAATTGAAAAAATTATAAATGCACTATTAGGATGACAGAATATATTGACATGTATCATTATTTTAGCGTCGTCAATTCACCCATACTATCTAACTTTCTGATCAGATAGGTATTAATTCTATTTTACATAAAAAAATCCCATTACTCTATCAACTGATCATCTTTACACCATAAACATATTTGACCGACTATCTAAACTGTTACTTTATCAGTCGAACCACAACATTAGGATGTGATAAGTTATTCTAGTATTTCGTACACAGACCATGGGATCAAAGAGTAACATAATAATCTCCAAGTCATACTATAAATCAAGACACATTCTCAGTAAACAAACAAACAACATAAATATACATGTTTAAATGGCCATTGGTGTGATAGATTTATCATAGCAATTAGACTAATCACCTTTGGTAAGTGATCATACAATTGGAAATAACATGTTGGTGGGACGAATCTTATACTATTCTAGTGATTGGAGTTTTGTAGAGGTATGGCTATTAGCTACTATACAAAATGTTGAACTTATTTTTCTTGTATGAACTTAAAATTGGTGGCAATTCAATTTACTATTTGTGTCTTCTGTTTAAATTATTCAGTTGTCATTTAAAAAAAGAACTTAAAATGCATCTGTTGAAAGTTAACATAGAATTGTAATTTATTATAATTTGGAGCAAATGTGGACTGATTTAATATTCATAAAGTCAGACTCATAAAATACTTGTGGCGGATACCCCAGACTGCATTTTGAAATGACCACAGACAGCTCTATAGGCCAATTATGAAACCGTCTCTAAAATAAATTAAGAAACCATGCAGACGCAGTTATTAGCATGCATTGTAATGGTTACATTATAATGTAGGAATCCATTATGTGCTTCCACATAAATGTAATCTATAGCCCCAATGGTAATGAGTTAATTAGAAATTGTGAAACAGAATTATAAGTAGGTACAAAATAAATGAAATCACGAGTACTTAACCGGAACGCGAGACATGGCATTTGTAAGTAGATCAAGTGTTTTATACATAACAACTTTCACTAGAGTCATTGTAATGGTGACACATCAAAGTGTGGGGAGTGAAAGATGGACTTACTTTGAATAGCTCCTTGAAATAGGGACTACACGCCGAGAGCACCACTTTGTGGGCCTCCAGCCTGTGCCCCTCACATGCCAGAGTGACGTCCACGAAGTCCTCATCATCGCGCAGCGCCTCGAATTGAGAAGTGATATTCGCTTGAAAATTGTTCCATCTCAAACAAAATTGCTGCTCGCCACCCAGTTCTGTACCTTCCATTACTTATAGACATAACTCGATATCCCTGCTCATTTAATTGGTTGATAAGAATAGTTAATTAACGAAAATAAATATATCACAGTAACTTGCAATTTCAGTCGCCGTCTGGCCGAAAATCTTATGAAAGAAAACAATCAATAAAATCTCGTACCAATATGAGAAAAATAAAAACTTTTTAATTTGTCATTTCGGTACATTCACTTTGCCGTTCCGTTTTACTTTGCGCTATTTACCGATTTTTTGACGAAACTAAACTAGCACGCGGCAAGTATCGGTTAACTAGTGATGTGGTAATAAATCGAAAGACGTCACAGTGCGCTGCTACAAAACTTGCACGTACATTTCACTCCACTATTATCACAATCGAGTATTTATTCTTAGGAATTTGTTCTGAAAAATTAAATAATTCGTAGCTCACTACAATATACGATCTTCACTAGCGAGTTAAAATACTAAACTGAAGTGCAAATGTACAAAAAATATTCACGACTGATAACCTTGCGACTTTGTTGCATTTTGGAGAAAGGAGAGGGGAGACTTGCAACTCATGCAACGCGAGGGCTGAGGCCATTAACCTCTTCACTCGTTCCATTTTACGCAATTTACCTTGCAACGTCATAAAAGTAAGGTGAACAACTTCAATAAAGTTAGTTTCAATGGTTTCAATAAAGCTGTGACTTAGTAAATTAATGATAACCTCTATAATTCAAAATAAAATAAAAATTGTAATCAAAAACTTTAATATCAAAAACAATTAAATGTAGAAATAAAATGAGATAGCTTTATCTGCCTCGCTTACCACCAATATATTTTTTTCACATTTAGTGCACAGCAGATTTTTCTTATGTGTAAAACTACCTCATACCCTTTAACATTTTGGTTTTATGAAAATTACTTAATTTATAATGCTTGTTCTCCTTCTACCATTTCCTTAAGGTTTAATAGTTCAAACTGTCCAGTGCCTTTTGTTTCTGTTCTGACAAGCTCATCTAAAATTCTAAAGTTGCCTGGATCAATAAGGCAAATTATGTTTGCTGAGCCAGATTCCCAGTTTTCTTCTTCTACGCTAGTTGTGAGTTTCACCACTTTTTCTTTGATTTTTCTGGCTTCCTTGCCCATCAATAGGATTCTTACACGCATCTGGGCCCTCTCTAATGGTATTTCATTCTTGAGAAGTTGAATAACATCTAAAGCCTGTTGTTTAGCGCTTTTGTTAACATTAACTGAGAAGTGTATATCTTTCATTGCTTTCTCTATGATTGACACAGGGTATGGTCTTTTAGTTTCTGGATTTACACATTTGTCGGCTACTGTTGTTGCAATATCTTTGACTAGGGAATCTATTTGTGAATGTCTTTCCTTGTCTGAGACCTGTAGCTCGCCTTTTTGAAGTATCTCCTTACATATTTCTGTTTGATCTTCTTTCCCGAATATTTTCACAAGTTCTTCTTTTTTAGCAACTTGTCCTTTTGACACATTAGTAAATACTGTATGTGTCTGTAATACTTCGTCGATGTCTATCTCTCTAAAATTTATACAAATTGCCAGATTAATAATTACATCGTAACAAAAAATAAACAGTAATGAAGAGAAGATAAATCTTACAGCTTATTTCGCCATGATAAAACTTTGTTTTTGTAGCAGGCTATTTCAAACCTCTTTCCACCTTTCTTTAAACGGACTATAGCGACATTTGTTAGGCGGATTTGGTTAGTAGGAGTAAATATTTTAGACATTATGGATTAAAATTACAGTAATTTGAACAATTTATTTTCTTCTCCTCCGTAACAAAACAGACAAGATGATTCACGTTTATTTTCACACAGGCAGACAGACGTGACATTGACTGCGTCAAGCCGTCAAGTCAGATGTGAATGTCACATACCATTTTTGACAGTTGGTACTGTTTTTTTTTTCAACAATAGGCTTGCGCTAGACTGCCACTTCGCCTGATGAACACGAACATGTAAGGGGTCATACAATCACCCGTTAACTGGTGAAGTCAAAGTACTTATAAGATTACAGGCCTGTGAACAAAATTTACGTAGTAAATGAACCACGAGTAGGGTGATTCTGTAACTCGCTATGGGCTCATAACGACAAGTTTCGTTATGTTACCGACGGTGTCGCTATTATAACGACAAGTGCGATTTTGTACACTATTCTTAACGAGTTTTGTCGTTATTGTTACCGAAAAGTGTCATTATGATGTCGCTATGGTACGAGTGGATAGCGAGGCTCAGAGACCCCTCGGTACGCTATACCGACCATTATAAGATTATAACGACGCTTCGTACGAGAGCGTGCACGTTTATTATATTTTTCTCAACTCCAAAACTTGCTCCAAAAGTGAAAAATAATTAGGACGTTTGAAATAACAAGTAAGTTGAATTTTGTAGTAATTAAGAATTATCAATGCAGATAAATTGTAGAAAAAAATGTGGCACGGATTTTATTATTTTCCGAGTAAAAAGAAAATAATCTATGAAATGTATTATTGCTCCGAAGAACCCACAAAGTTGCTTAGATAATATGAACTCAATGTTGAGCAGCGTTGAGAAAATTTTCTTCTACGCTCCACTCCAAGGCTATTTGTGTTAAGTTGCGTTGCTCAACCCGGAGTGGGACTGCTCGCCAGGGCTATGGGCTCCAAGCCTTGCGGTCCAAGCGACGCGGTCAGGAGAGAGTTGCGCGGAGCAGACGGTGCCGGCACGATGGTGATAGGTAATGAGGTCCCGCGTCAGGTTCGCAAAAGAGTGCACGAGCACACACGTATTCACGCCGTGTGTGGCAAAGGTGAAATACTGCGGAGGTTTTAGTCGGTAGAGCAGCACTCATGATGTCGAATCCGACACAAATCGTACGTTCCCTTGAAGCGGAAGGGTATGTTAATGCACTCTTGGTAGCGATTCTGAAACCATTCGGTTGCATCCGACACGGAATCTTATCTCTCGGTCTTTGTCTTATCTGTATAGCATGACAAAGACCGAGAGATGAGATTCCGTGTCGGTGCAACCGAATGGTTTCAGAATCGCTACCCACATCTCTACATAAAATGGTACCTTTTGCCTTTTAATTTCAAAACTGTAATACAATTTCCCGTTAAGGAGTTGTTTGCTGTAACTATTATTAAATCACAGGGGCGGCAAACATTTAAGCACCAAGGAATCGATTCACGCCGAGACTGATTTTCATACGGACAACTTAGTATATACTATATATTGCACTATCAAGAGCATCAGGTCACAGAGCTAGCCAATTTGTTCTTCTGTCGCAAGGATAATAACGTATACACATTACTTTTAAGTACTTTAAAATTCCTGTACCATACACATTTTAGTAGAATTTACCTAGCGATCCTTTGTTTTTCTACAGTTCTCTTACGGATCATAGATTTTTAAAGCAATGGATATTTTAGTAGGGATTTTGCTCAAATAGACGCGGGTGAAACCGCGGGGCACAGCTAGTCGTTGAATATACTTACTTCACAATCGATGCCATGGTAACGATGGAAAAGAAGCAAAAATACACTACAGTGATGGAAAAGAAGCAAAAATACACTACACTATATTGTTGGATTGATAGATATTAACGATGGTTTTGCACAAGACTAATAATAATTGTAATCCCTTCGATTTGAAATTTGAACCGCCATGCGCACCACGGCGGTACGAATTTAAACTATAGGGCAAGTTTCGATAAAATTCTAGTAATTTACTAAATATTTGTGCAAATACGTCACATCCTGTCGGTATCCATAACGACGATTCGTTATCCCATTCTGTAACGTCGAGGTTTCGCTAGTCGTAGTTACAGAATCATACCGTCGTTATAGAACTGTCGTTACACACGGTGAAATTCGTTATGACTACGATACCGTCCCCGAATCGTTATGCCCATAGCGAGTTACAGAATCGCCGTACAGGCGGAGTCTGCCAAGAGTCCTACTACTATTTTATATGATCCACTAGAAAATATTTTAATCTGTGGTGAATGATCGTCTGTGGCAAGTAGGTTTGTTCTTCAGAGGGCAAGTCTGAGGTTAGGTTTCTATCTTGTACTCCATAGACTAAATTGCTGAGCTGAACCTATCAATCAAAATATATATCATCTGTGGTCGTTTTTGTGTCAAGTCAAACGCAACGCACGACGTGTATTACTCGAGAAATTAGCCATGGGTCGTTACACGTTCTGGCAATCACGAAACTATTGACTGCTATTGCTGGTAATAGCGGTTTCTGAGACTATTTATTCTAATCAATAGTTCTTAGGTCGGTTTTTAGTTATAGAGAATAACTAAAAACCGACCTAAAAACGTTTTCGAAAGATCACACGTTATTTTGAGCAATACAGAAACCGGTATTGCTATTATCTCGTTTTTGTTTCCAGTGAATTTTAAAATATTAATTGAAATATAAGATTTATTTACATTAAAATACTTGCGTTTAAGCGAGACATTTTGAACAATTGATAAAATGACAATATACCTAAAATAATGCAAAATATAAATTTACCCTTAAATACAGAACTAAAAACAGTTTCTAGTTAGGATTAAAGTTTATTTTTAGTTTCAACTAAAATTCGAATTAAAGAAAGATTTTTTTTATTTAAAGAGTAACGAGATGAGCAGGACATGTGTCTGATGGTAAGCAACATGCCTGCCACATAACACAGCACAGTGACACTCAGCTATTGGAACATGAAGAGTCCAATTCATTACCTAGCACTGCACTGCGCTCGTCACCAAGAGATCTAAGATGTTATATCCTAAGCCCTGTGATTTCTCTGGAAACATTGCCCTTCAAACCGGAACACAGTAATGTTTTCACATTACTGCTTGGCGGTAGAATAACTGGCAAAGGTGTGGTACTTCCCCAGGCGGACTTAGTCAAGAGTCCTACCACAACAATTTAACTCTATCCAGTATCCACGAGTGCCCTTGAACTTTGGTCCTCACCCAAAAATATTTTCAAAAACTGTTTCTATTTTAGCACCTATACTCAAGTGGCAATATTTCGATACCTATTCAAACAAATTACTTTGCAAAGATCATCCCATCCCGCTCTTGCTTAGTGTAAATTACGATCATACTATCCTACTCGCACCTCGTACGTTTCTCGTAGCAAAAAACGCTGTACCGTACAACGCGTCCACTTAATAGCTGTATCAGTGATTCAGGTACAAATATCGTCGAGTCGCACAATTTCGTTGCTGTAGCTGAAGTAATAGTTACTAGTCATAGCTACGATAACTGTTTGTATGCGGCATCACGTTACTACGATGCGAGATCGAGTTACTCGTCTGTAGCTGGTTTGTAAGAATCACTGGTTTTTGCGCGCTCCGATAGCGGTTTTTGGCTGTAGTAGAAAAATGCTGCTATTGTAACTATTGACGTCGCGTAACGACCACGACTACGAGAAATTGGTCGTCATTTTGTTTGTGTATTTTGTCGAAGATTTTATGTGATTAATCATCAAAATGGCGAAATTGGTTGATATTTATAACAGCGAAAAGGAACCCGTAATAAAGAGGAGACAATTACCATTAATTATCTACGAAAATCTTACTGTAAGTTCTCTGCACTTTGACATTACCACAAGCGTAGTTTATCAAGGTGGAATTTACAAAACTAGGAAATTTTTAACGTATACAACAGCATTATTACACAAGCAAAACATATGCGTTATTATCGAACACTCAGTAAATTGTCCAACGGTGTGTTTTGCATATCCAGTACAAAAAATGTCATAGATTGCTGGCATCAATATCATCTTTTGATTGACCTTATTTTGTTCAAATTTCTTTGTTAAAATGTTTCATTATTTATTTATTTTTCTAGATGATAATGGATTTGAACACAATGGGTCTGATTTGTGACAATCCTCAAGTGAAAGGGCGCGAATACGACGACTTCATGCGCAAATACAAAATTCTCACGACTGATGAACTGAAAGCGGCACTAAGAGTGGACGCGTCTGATATTTTTAATGTACTAAATCAAAGCATTCCGTGTGTTGGCTGTCGAAGAAGGTGAGGCTCAGCTAATTTTTATGTTCCATTTTGCAGTAAATAAGTTGTGGGACCATGCTTATCAAATTAAAAGTAGGGCAAACAATACAGTGTGTAAACATGGCATGACTTCCTCACTGGTAATATTTTGTCAAACTACCTGGTTTGATATTATTAACAGAGATAGTATATTAAACTAGACATTTATGCCTATAAAGTCTTTATTACTTAATTTCATGTAAGTTCATTGTGGACATATTTACAATTATTCCTATTTTGTTCTGGGCCTTTATTAGGAAAACTAAATTAGGATGTTCTTGAGCTGCACCTGAGCTGTGAGCTGCTTGTCTTACATGTGAACTGAGACTAACAAGTTGCGGCCTCAAATGATCTGAATATTCGGATCGGCTCAGATCTGAGTTACACATATTTACTGGTCTCTGCCATTTATGGACTGCAATACTTGTGCATTGCTTTCCAAGAAGGAATAGGTATAAGCTCCCTTTGTTTGAAGCAATCCTTGTTTTTTTAAGTTGTAAGTGGGTGGTTTTGAAGTATTAAATGTTGAGAGAGGTGTTACAAGTTTGATCTGGTTGTTTATATGTCTGTTAGTGGGTATGTATTTCCTAAACAAAATGGAATTGAAACTATTTTGATCTAATTTATCTCTGAAAGCTGACATGATTCAAAATATTTGTTATTTGTATTTTACTAATATTATAAAAGATAAAGTTTGTAAGAATGTATGGATGTATGTTTGTTACTCCTGCACACAAAAACTACTGAAGGGATTTATTGGTACATAGATAGATAATGGTCTGGAATGACACATGTGTTATTTTTTATCCTGGGAAAATGATGGGATCGGTAACTCCGCTTGTGAAGCCAAGGGCCGCTGATAGTCACGAGATATTTTTATTTCATCTTTATTATTGTGGAGAAATGAAGATACATATACAAAAATAAGTATGTATCTTCTTAAAAAAATATTCTTATCTTCTTCAAAAAATATGCTACCATGAGTTGTACTCGTGACCTATGGCTCAATGACCTGTCTACTCTACCAAGTCAGGAGTCTGTCATCGAATAATCAAAAAGTATAGAATGTTGAAATCACAAATTTCATATTACGCTGACATGTTACTTTGCAGATAGGTTATTTCTATTCTTTTATTTGCCTAAATACACTGAATTACAAGTATGTTTCTAAATATAGTCGATATACCTAACTGTGGCATAAATGCATACACCATCACAGACTAAAGTTGCACATCACACGATCAGCAACAGAATAGTATGTAATTGGAACAAATTGCTAGATTAAGGATGCTATTTTGGCAAAGTTGCCAAATTTTAAAAATGAATAGGACAGTTGGATAGCATAGATAACCCATTTTATCCTCACACTGCAAGGTCTCTGGGCTTTCTCTCACTAGGAAAGAGTCCATACAGTAATCCAGATTAAGTACTCTCCCAATAATGTGATCATACTTGGCACACTGGCAAAATGATGGTGTTATCTATACTAATATTATAAAGCTGAAGAGTTTGTTTGTTTGTTTGTTTGAACGCAAGGATCTATGGAACTACTGGGCCGAATTGAAAGATTCTTTCTTTGTAGGATAGTCCTTTTATCGAGGAAGGCTATAGGCTATTTAACATTACGCTACTATCAACAGGAGCCGAGCATGAATGAAAAATGTAACAAAAACGGGGAAAAATATTGCTTTTTGAGAGCTTTCGTTGCGTGACAGCATAATATGTCATATTTTAAATGTTGCGTCATTAGAACCTAAAGTAACCGAATTTGTTTAAAATATGAATTGGTACGCCCAATTTTCGATAGATGGCGTAGCAACGCGCGCGCGTTCAGCTAGTACAATATACACAGATACTGAATGGAGGCCATAAAAAAAAGAAATTCAGTTAACATAATCCACCATGCTGCCTTAGGTTGACAAATGATTGATGGATAGTCTTACTAAGATTACAAACATCAAAGTATGGATGTTTGTTGCTCGGTCACAACATAAATGTTTGAATGGATCATGTTGAAATTGGGAAGACAGATTACAGTATGGAATAGGACATAGGCTACTTTTTATCACACGAAAATAATGGGAACTGCATTGGTAAAAGCATGGCACACTGCTTGTTACACTTTACGCCGACAATTGTGTAGTTACTATTTATGACACAAATTGCAAATGAGGAATCACTCTTTGTACATGTTAATGCCATATTTAAGTCTTATAAATTAGACATTCTGATATTCTACAAAATCCTCTGAACATTATATATATGGAGGATTATTTGTTGCTCAATGACATTCTAACAATTGAATAGCTCAAAGAGAAATTTGAAATTTAGATACATTGTAGCCTAGAGTAGCACATAGGCTAGTTTTTCTCAGTTTCCAGTAATAATGAATATCAAGAAAACTATTAATGATATCAATGATAATGGTAAATACATAAATTATGTTTTGTTATTGCTCATTGGTTCTGTTACAAAATTGTTAACTATTATATGTACAGGTCTTTATTTTAAATTAACATAAAAAAATAACTCGCATATCATTCCTATTATAAAAGCAAAACTATTTTTTTAAACTATGTACCTAAAATTTTATAAATATGTAAACCCAAAAAAACTAAATCAAATGTAATAAGTACACAAATATAAAAAAAATACAAAAACCCCCTATTCTAGAAGTCCCTTAGTGAAAGAAATAGTGGTCAGAATGCTATTATGGCTAGGTATTATAAATAAAGTTGAATAAAGTTCCATGATTGTTGCTTAATCAATTCAGAATGGCTGAACAGATTGAGATGTAATTTGTAACAAAAAATTAATAGTCTGGTAATAAAACATAAGATAGGGAAAAATTAACACAGGCTACTTTTTACCCGTCTGAAAGAAGGGTTATATTTTTCGCGCATATCTTGTATGTTTGTAAATTTCTTTATTCCCACATATCTTTCAAATGGCTGGATGGATTTTGACAATTAAGACATTGTTAGATTTGTCTCAATCACCCAATAATCTATATATATAAAAGCGAAAGGTCACTCATCAAGGAATCTCAGAAACTACAAATGCTAGGAATCTGAAATTTTGCATGGAGGTTCCTTTTAGCACGTAGACGCTCGCTAAGACGGGGTTTTGCGAAATTCAACCCCTAAGAGGGTGAAACAAGGGATGAACGGTTGTATGAAAATTTGTGATTTTAAAAGTTATCAAATTTTGTATTTAGACACTCGACACAAAGCAATTAAATGTTTGTTCTATCAATTTTGTAATTTCGAACTGTATGCTGGTGAAATTGGGGTTGAAATGGGGGATGAACGTCATAATGGAAGTTCCCAACCCTTGAAGATAAAACCATGAAACTCTGAATATAGACACTTGACACGAAGCAAACGAATCTTTGTTCTTAAACATTTTGTAATTTCGAACTGTATAGGGATGAAATTGGGATTGAAATAGGGGATGAAAGATGAAAGTAGATATCCATGGAAGCTTCCAATCATTGAAGATAAAAAACCATGAATTTTGTATAAAGGCACTCGACACGAAGCAAATAAATGTAGCAATTATGTAATTTCGAACTGTACGGGGATGAAATTGGGGTATAAATGGGGGATGAATGTCAATATGGAACGTCCCATCTTTTAAAGATAAAACCATGAAACTCTGTATATATAGACATTTGATACGAAGCAAACGAATGTTTGTTCATCAATTTCGAACTGTATGGAGGTGAAAATGGGGTTGAAATGGGGGATGAATGTCAACATGTAAGTTCCCAACCGTGAAGATAAAATCATGAATCCCTGTATATAGGCACTTGACACGAAGCAAACGAATGTTTGTTTTAGTAATTTTGTAATTTCAAACTGTACGGGGGTGAAATTAGGGTTGTAATGGGGGATGAATGTCAATATATGGAAGTTCCGAACCGTTGAAGATAAAACCATGTAACTCTGTATATAGACACTTGATACGAAGCCAACGAATGTTTGTTCTATCAATTTCGAACTGTAACGGGGGTGAAATGGGGGATGAATGTCAATATGAAATTTCCCAACCGTTGAAGAACACCATCAAACTCTGAATACTTTTAGATACTTGACACGCAGCAAACAAATGTTTGTTCTTGCAATTTTGTAATTTCGAACTGTAGGGGGTTGAAATTGGAGTTGAAATGGGGGCCGAATGTCTCTTACGCTTTCAGATCTAAACAACTTAACCGATTTTGATCAAATCAAATCAAAATCAAAACTCATTTTATTCTGTCAACACATACAGTGCACGTAGAAACGTAATTTTATACAATTCTTTAAATTTAACCTGTAGTCACTTCATAATAATTATAATCAAAATTGTATACAGTTGTTTTATTATAAGCTGTTTTTAGTAACCGTAAATGTATCTGGGTATACAAATAGGTACTGCCTGAGTTACCTTAATATTTATTCCGCGCGGACGAAGTCGCGGGTAACAGCTAGTATAAATAAATAATCCTTAGATTGTATATTGTATTATGTAATGTTGTTTTATCTGTAAATTTATGGCTGGTTTTTTAAATTAACGTAATAATCACTAGAAAATTAAAGGAACGGGAACTATTTGAGTAAAGGCGCAAAGAGAGACTAGTATTCAAATATACTGTATAATCATCATCATCATATCAGCCGAAAGACGTCCACTGCAGGACAAAGGCCTCCCCCAAAGATTTCCACAAAGATCTGTCCTGCGCTGCCCGCATCCAACGATTTCCGGCGACCTTTACCAGATCATCGGTCCATCTTGTGGGGGGCCTGCCAACGCTGCGTCTTCCGGTACGCGGTCGCCACTCGAGAACCTTTCCGCCCCAACGGCCATCGGTTCTGCGAGCTATGTGCCCTGCCCACTGCCACTTAAGTTTAGCAACTCGTTGAGCTATGTCGGTTACCTTGGTTCTCCTGCGGATTTCCTCATTTCTGATTCTATCGCGCAGGGAAACTCCGAGCATAGCTCTTTCCATTGCCCTTTGGGTGACTTTGAGCCTTCTTATGAGGCCCATAGTAAGCGACCACGTCTCTGTTCCGTATATCATCGCTGGCAACACACACTGGTCAAAGACTTTCGTCTTGAGACACTGCGGTAATTTGGACGAGAAGACATTACGTAGTTTCCCGAACGCTGCCCAGCCGAGTTGGATTCGACGAGTGACCTCTTTCTCGAAGTTGGATCTACCTAATTGGACTGTTTGTCCTAGGTAGACGTATTCGTCAACAACCTCGAGCGTAGAGAGTCCTACTTTAAGAGGAGTGGGTACAACATGGTTATTTGACATGATTTTTGTCTTATCCATGTTCATTTTAAGACCCACTTTTTCAGAGGCTCTACTGAGGTCATTTAGCATTCTGCCGAGGTCGTCCAGGGTTTCAGCCATGACCACGATATCATCGGCAAAACGGAGGTTGGTCATGTACTCACCATTTATGTTGATGCCGAGTCCGTTCCAGTCCAGAAGTTTGAAGACGTCTTCCAGTGCGGCGGTAAACAGTTTCGGAGATATGACATCCCCCTGTCTCACACCTCGTTGCAGCTGGATCGGTTTCGAATTCTGGTCCTGAAGACGAACTGACATGGTGGCGTTTTCGTACAGGCACCTTAGCACCTCAATATACCGATAGTCAATTTGGCACCGCTGGAGCGACTGAAGCATAGCCCAGGTCTCGATCGAATCGAAGGCTTTCTCATAGTCCACAAACGCCAAACATAGGGGCTGGTTATACTCTTCGGTCTTCTGTATAACCTGCCGTAGCGTATGTATGTGGTCTATGGTGCTAAAGCCTTTTCGGAAACCGGCTTGTTCGGGCGGTTGGAAGTCGTCAAACCTGCGTGAGAGACGGTTCGATATGACTCTCGAGAACAGTTTATAAACGTGACTCAGAAGCGTGATGGGCCTGTAATTCTTCAAAAGGGTCTTGTCACCCTTCTTAAAGAAGAGTATCACCACGCCTCTGTGCCATGCCTTTGGCGTTTTGCCTTCGAGAATGACGGAATTAAATAGCTTTTGTAGCGTCCTTAGCATAGGCGAACCTGCCGCTTTCAGGAGCTCAGCTGTAATGCCGTCATCACCCGGCGCCTTGTTATTCTTTAGCTGTTTGAGAGCCATTCTAATCTCGTACAGGCTAACGTCTGGGATATCTTCGGTGTAATGTCGGGTTAACCTGGCTCTAGGATCGCTGGTCAGGTTTACGACAGGTTGCTGTGTCGTCGTGTATAGCTGTCCGTAGAACTTCTCAACCTCTCCCATGAGCTCGGATTTGGACGATATGATCTTCCCATCCTCGGTCTTCAGCTTCATCAGTTGGCTCTGGCCAATAGACAAATCTCGGGCGAATACTTTAGAGCCTTTGTTCTGCTCAATGGCCTTTTCAATACACTTCGTATTGAATTGCCGTATATCGCGAGTCAGTGACTTTGAGATCTGTCTATTGATCCTTCGATACTTAGAAGCATCACCTGAGGATTGTAAAACCATCTTGCGCCTTTCTTCCATGAGCTCTAGGGTAGGGTTAGAGAGTTTTTGGGTTCCTTTCGTACGACGGATTTTAAAGTATTTAGATCCGATCGTATGGACAGCTTCCACGACCCTGTCATTATAATCATCCACGTCTACGCAGTCACCTAGGCATTCGAAGCGATTCTGAAGTTCGAGTTGGAAGTTCTCGGAATTCTGGATTTGGATAGGCGCTGGCCGGAGCGTAGACTTCATCAGTCGCGACCGTTCGAGTTTTATATTAAGATTCAGCATGCCTCTTACCATTCGATGATCACTCCCGGCTTTTACCGCATTGATCACGGAGACATCACTGAATATTTCTCTCCTTGACGACATGATGAAGTCTATCTCATTTTTGGTTGCACCATCGGGACTAATCCAGGTCCATTTGCGTTGTACCGGCTTCTTATAGAAAGAGTTCATCATATAGAGTCCCTCTTTCTCTAAGAAGTCGGCCAGCATCTGGCCCCGTGAATTCCGATTACCAAACCCGTAATTCCCGACCCTAACCTCATCATCGCCCCGCCTGCCCAGTTTCGCGTTGAAGTCCCCCATGACGACAGTGTAATGGGTCTTGGAGGCATGCATGGCTTTCGAGATATCCTCATACATAGCCTCTACCTCAATATCGGAATGTGTCGACGTTGGCGCGTATACCTGTATGACCTTCAGCGAATACCGTTTGGTAATTCTGAGTATAAGGTACGCTACCCTCGTCGACACACTCCCGATTTGAGTAACACTGTTCACGAGGGACTCGTGGACGATGAACCCGACACCACCTTGGGACTGTTGGTCGCCCTCCCGGAAATAGAGCAAATTGCCGGATTTAAGTATTATCGAGTCCTCGCCCTCTCTTCGGACTTCAGATAAACCTATAATACTCCAGCGCAATTTGCTCAATTCTTCCTCCAGTTCGATAACCTTCTCGTCAGTCCGCAGTGTTCGCGTGTTGAATGTTGCCAGGGCCAAGGGTCTTTTACGGTAGCTTAAGGGGGCCGTCCGGGGATTCTTAGCACCCCCTGCTCTGCTACTGTCGTGGCCGCTACCACAGCCAGGACTAGCAGAGCTGCCGGAGACTAGGGGCCGTGGCTTTCTTTTTGTGTTCATAATGGGGGGGTTTTGCCGTAATCGCCACGCTTGGCAGGCGGGTTGGCGATCGCAGTTGGTCGGAAGTTTTCTACAAGATGCTGCTGCCCATCTTGTGTTATTAGTGTCTTGTGTTATACTGTATAATAGGTTCTACTAATACAAAATTATAATGTCACGTTCTTGAGAAATAAATATTGGTCAGGTGACTATAAATTCTATGTTGTTCTAATTTTACTATTCAAATTATATGTCTGTACTAGAAACTGTCTGCATAACACATACTCAGTGACTTGTACAGATGGTATACAACTGGAACAGGTTGTCTGACAAAGTTATTTCGGCAAAGCCATTAAACTTATTTAAAACTAGCATGTGCCCGCGATTTCGTCCACACAGATATTTTTAGATTACTGGTATTTGAATAGATTAAAATCTCACTCTATCTCTCTCTCTCAATCTATCTTTACAATAAGCAACTCTATTATCTGTGATGTCATTCATAAATCTTTCCCATCTTTCCAGTTGAGATTTTTTTTAAATACATATACAAGGTCTGTACCTATGCTATGCTGTGATATGCGTATCAAAGTTTGTACTATCTCCCTTCATCAATGTATTTATTGAAAGTGTTCAAAGAAAACTTATTCAGGTAGACGGAAAGCACTACAGCTCATTAAATAGAGGAAAGATTGCTCACTGGGGTTTACATACAAACTTATAAAATATGGTATTTTCCGGCTTTACTGGGATATTGTCATAAAAAGACTATTAATCGAAATAATATACATTAAAAAGATTGAATGAGTTCTATGGTATCCCTAACATGAGGGATCTAAATAATTTGTAAGAGAATTGGTATCATAACTTGCCTGTTATTAAATAAATTGCTGTTTATAATTTAGATAAGGAAGATTCCCTAAGGAACATAGCATTTTTTCGGGGTGAAAATAGTCTTTGTGCTATTTCAGACTACTATAATCTATCCGAGTTCAAAATTCAAAGCCTAAACCTTCAAAACTTAAAAAGTGTGTGAATAATAAACATCCAGACTTTCACATTCATATTATTAGTATGATTATGAGGAGTTGCACAAGGTGACCCAATCTCTAGCAAATTATTCACAAGCTCTCTCATCTCAACGTCATTTTCTTTGACAAGGCGTGTGAAAGACTTAGAGCTAGAAGTGGAGTGTCTGTGTATCAGTGTTCCTATCTGTGGAAATGTAACTCATAAAAGAATCAATAGGTCTTCATGCAGTTTATTTTTGTTTGGAATCATATATGATTGAGATGGATCTTATCTGTAATTTGTGATGGCAGGTTGCTTATATTGTCATATTTTAACAGAGATAATATTGCTTTCATTTTCAGTGTGGAACGCCTTTTTTATCAACTATGTAAATCAGGACATCCCACATTGGATCCACTAGTTCTAACTCCAGATGAAGTCATGACTATCAGAGAAGATAAAATTATACATTCACAGTCTCTCGCCACATTGCTCAATGGACACAGGTTTGTTAGAATTCTTTTAGCAATAATACACTAAGACTCACCGATTTTTGAAACTGTGAGCATGAGCAGCACAGTAAATGGTTTTTGTGACAAAGTACTGAAATTACTGTTTTGAGAACTAAGTTTATTGTATTAATCCCAAAACTGTTGAACGATATTAAATTATTAATAGACTACAGGCCCGTGAACAAAATTTACGGGTCAAATGAACCACCAGGAGACCTATGTAGGATGATAGAAGGGTGTAAAGTATTAAGATTCAGCACTATGCCGTCACTTGTAAGCTGTCCAACTGAGTGTGATTGAAGAGGGGGGGTTGCAACCCTCTACCATTTCTCCTTGTCGCATGATTTTTGTACGGCATTGCAAAATAATGGATTAGAAGAGGTATTGAAACTGTATAGAACCGATGCTGTACTTAATCAAATGACCAAATTTGCTCTGTAAATTACTCGTACTCTGTAAATTTTTCCGGCAAACTAATAATTAAAAAGTTAAAGTTTATAATTTTTATAGTTTCAATACCTCTTTTAATCTATTATTCCGTAACGCCGTACAAAAATAATGCGACACGGAGAAATGATCGAGGATTCCAACCCCTTCTCTTCAATTGCACTCAGTTGGACAGCTTACAAGTGGCGGCATAGTGCTGAATCTTATTACTTTATACCCTTCTATCATCCTACATAGGTCTCCTGGTGGTTCATTTGACCCGTAAATTTTGTTCACAGGCCTGTAGTCGATAACTCTATAACTAACCAAATTAACTTTCTGAAATATCACTGATAAATAAATAGACGTTACAGCCATGTCAAATAACATCTGGCATGTAAATGTATCTGTCCCTGTAATATTGGAAGTATCTTCAAATTAAAATCTTCATCAGTTTATAAACTAATCTTACCTGTAAGATGAAGAATAAAATGTGTTAGATTATAATCTGACGGTGGTTACAATGACTGAACTCTAGACACGGAAGTGTGGCCAGCCAAGTTCATTCAAGTAAACTGGCGAGCCGCACCATGTGTAATATTTTCCACAAACCATTTGGAGCTACCTTTGTTCTCCTCTGTATTACATGAATCATAGAACAATGGTTCTCATACTGTCTGTCGAATGCATTAGAAAAGGTGTTAACAGTGTATGTAATGTTGCGTCCAGTTCCGGCATAGACTGCCTACTGTTGAGCCAGCCGCGGTGGAAGAAGTCGCAGCGGTGCGCGCTCCACTCGCTGGAAGCGGGCACGGCGCGCGGGTGGGGCGGCGCGGGCGCGGGCGCGGCGGCGCCGCCCGTGTGCTGGGGCGCCTGGCTCTGCGGCTGGGGCGGCCGCGCCATCTGGCGCACCGCCTGGGACGCCATGCGGGCCTCGGCGCGCGAACACGTCACCCTCGTACACTTCAACACGCTACTCGACACGCTGCAAAACTATCTAAGGAAACACCGCTTCTGCGCCGATTGCAAAACTAAGGTCAGTTGCTTTACGTGCTACTTGTATTTTATTTATTTATCAGCTAACTAGCCGTTAACCACGACTTCGTCCGCGCGAAATAAATACTAAGGTAACTCAGGCAGTACCTATTTGTATCATCATCATCAGCCTATCTTAGTCCACTGCTGGACATAGGCCTCTCCCATAGCTCGCCACTCAGCCCTATCATCGCGGTTATACGTCTCTATCCACTGCCTGCTGTCTTCCGTATATCGTCACTCCATCTAGTCTCAGGGTGTCCTACACTACGTTTACCGATTCGTGGTCTCCACTCAAGAACACGTCTACTCCAACGGTTATCGGTTCTGCGACAGATATGGCCGGCCCATTGCCACTTCAGTTTGCTAATGCGTGAAGCTATGTTGGTTACCTTGGTTCTCTGACGAATCACTTCGTTCCGAATACGATCCCTCAGAGAATCTCCAAGCATATCTCTCTCCATAGCTCGCTGCGCGGCTTTAAATTTGTGGACCGCTTTAACTGTCAGTGTCCAAGTTTCGGCACCGTAGGCACCTATTTGTATACGCAGACACATTTACGGTTACTAAAAACAGCTTACAATAAAATAATTTTATACAATTTCATCAAAATCGACTCAGTTGTTTAAGTGTGCAAGCGTAAGAGACATTCGTTCCCCATTTCTACTCCAATTTCATCGCCATACAATTCGAAAACAAACATTCGTTTGCTTCGTGTCAAGTGCCTATATACAGAATTTCATGGTTTTATCTGCATCGGTTGGGTACTTTCATATTGACATTCATCCCCCATTTCAACCCCAATTTCACCCTCATACAGTTCGAAATTACAAAATTGCTAGAACAAACATTTGTTTGGTTCGTGTCAAGTGTCTATATACTGAGTTTCATGGTTTTATCTTCAACGGTTGGATACTTTCATATTGACATTCATCCCCCATTTCAACCCCAATTTCACCCCTGTACAGTTCGAAATTACGAAACTGATAGAACAAACATTAGTTTGCTTCGTGTCAAGTGCCTATATACAGAGTTTTATGGTTTTATCTTCAACGGTTGGGAACTTCCATATTGACATTCATCCCCCATTTCAATCCCAATTTCACCCCCGTACAGTTTGAAATTACAAAATTGATAGAACAAACATTTAATTGCTTCGTGTCAAGTGTCTATATACAAAATTTGATAACTTTAAAAATGACGAATTTTCATACAACCGTTCATCCCTTGTTTCACCCTCTTAGGGGTTGAATTTCGCAAAACCCCGTCTTAGCGAGCGCCTACGTGTTAAAAGGGACCTCCATGCAAAATTTCAGATTTCTAGCATTTGTAGTTTCTGAGATTCCTTGATGAGTGTGACCTTTCGCTTTTATATATATAGATACAATGTCGATTACGCTTAATATTTAGTTAAACTTAGTTTATTTAAGCAATCAGACAGACACAAATCGTAAAAAATGTTGTTTTGGTAACGTACCGTCTATACATTCATATTTCATATCCATGTAGTAAAAAGCGGTTATTTTAATATTAAAAACCGACACTTCAAATTTTATTTATTTGTATAGATTAAGCCCTAGCCCGTAATTGGTCTAGTGGTGAAAACATCAAATTTCGATAGCGGGACATCGTAGTTATGACCCGCTTGTGTTTATTTTTCCATGTTAAGATTGTCATCACACACGTATTGTCCGCCTACCCGCACTTAACTAGCGTGGCCCACCTCTCTCCATGCGAAAGAAGGCCTCGAGTCCCAGCTGTGGGAACACAAAGTGGGCCGCTTATGCAATGCTCGAAAAAGCGACGTCGTTTCATGGCCTAGACGTTCTTCTTATCACATCTGTGATAAGAACGTCTAGCCTGTGGATTGCGTTGCCTGAGTGGATTTTTCCCAATGCTGACAATTTTGGGAGTCTTCAAATGGAAAGCGAGTCGGTGTTTTTTTTTAGGTAAGCATGCTCCATCGTAGACCTCATTGTCGCTTAACATCAGGCGAGATGGCGGTCAAGTGCAAACCTACAATAGTAAAAAAAATGATTATAACCACAAGCTAACATTGTTGATTTGTCAAAATACTAAATGTAGTAAAGAATTCAAAAAAAGGTTTCAAATCGTTTACTTAGGTACTAGATGTTTACGAATCTTAGATTCATCCACCATGTAATGATGACCCTTGGATCTGTCTTGTCTGACGAGACTTCAAGCCTGAGATATTGTTTAACCTCGAGGAGACTTTGGGAATGTAGGTCGTGATACGTATAAAAGTGTACGTACATCGCTAATCTATGCATTGATAACACCTTGACTACAAGGATGCGGTTTTCGATTGGGCAATATGCAGATTTCTTATGTATTTTATTTAGCTAGTGTCACTCACGATTTTGTGTAAATACGTTTTTTTTAATTCCTGTCAATATAGGATCAATTTAGATTAATCTGCATGTTGTCAGGATTTAAGGAAAATTATAAAGATATTCAATCTATTTTTGTTTTTGGTCTTGGAAAAATCTTCAAATGCTATGCAATCACACTAAGACTGGTTTTTAGCTGATAAATGTACGTACCTACGTGTATCACGAATACGTACTTAAAGCGTATCAGATGGCCTACGGCCTTAGCTGATATTGGTCTCTTTTTAATTTTGAAATTATAGAGACAGCAGTAGCAAAGACAAAGCCGATTTTAGTCTGGCAGCAGGTTAAGACTGGTTAAAATCCGATAATATCAATCACAGCTATTGCTTAACATCGGAATTCGCGGTTATTAAACGCAGCGAATCAGTTAAATATGTATATACCTATTTTTTACAGTAAACATTGTTTTTTTACAAAATTAGAACCATTTTGTTTCTTTAAATATTACTGTATACTTATATCTTCAATCTCAATACAGCTATGATAAATCCACCAAAATAAATCATAAACTCTTTTCCACCCATACCTGCAATGTATAATACTGATAAGATTTCGTGGGTATCGTTTCGAATACTATCTTATCTGTTGTCTAAACACTTAAATATTTATTCGACAGGTTTTAAGAGCATACCAGTTGTTAGTAGAAGAAAAGGAACCACAGAAAGAGAAAGGCTACGTCGGTGCATTGTACAGTGGAATCAAGCGGTGCCTTTTGGACAAACATTTGCATCTACAGGCGAAGACTGACTACATCGCACACCTTATAGCGAGAGCAGAGCCAGAGTTACTAGGGAATCATAGGGAAAGGCACGCCAAAACACTTGAAATCGCACAAGAAGAAGTAAGTATTTTATAGCTGTGAGTTAACAATTATTAGCCATTACACTTGCAGGTTTCAATGTTTTTGCCTTCTGAAGCCATTGAAGAAAATTACGACCATACGCTACCTCATAATGGTCATCTAAATAAATTATTATTATGAAATTATATATAATAAATTATATATAATAAAATAAATTATGTTGTTTTCTACAAAAACAAATTTTCCGAAGACGAGAAAAGGAGATTCTTAGTTCATATCATTTATAAATCGATATTTTTTTTGTTGGAATGGTCAGGAAAGGTTAATTAGAGAGAGTCTACACACAGAGAGAGAAATTAATATCATTACAATGTGTTAAAGAGATAGCAGACAGACTTGAAACCACTCTGTCGGGAAGAAACTAGGAATCTACATACCTATTAACTATTATAAATAGCCTAACAAGTTAAAACATGTTCTCGGGCGCTTTCATACGTCGACTTTTAGAATGCACACTGAACTCAAATGCTTTGATTGTTCAGGTATATATGTATATTATATACCTATCACGATAGAGTTTTTTTAAATGAAATTTAGCAACTCCACAGACTGCAGGGTCCGTGACCTTTGTCATTGGAGTTTTTTTACCTATCTTGGATTAGGAGAAGAAAAGGAAAACAGATGAGAAAATTTTCCTAATTCTAGTGCTTTTTAGTCCGATCTTCTAAGTCGCCTCCTCCCGGCTCAGAGCCTCCACTACGACCGTAATTCAAGATTAAGTTAAATTAAAACTCTTCGTGATTAATTTAGCAATATTCCTGTCAGCAAAAATTAGCCGTGACTAAAGACGGATGTTGGTTGTTTGCTTCGTTACTTTCCTACATCTTTCCTCAAAGTTCAATTACAACGAATTCGATCAAGGTCGACGCAGCCCTATTGTCAGAAGAGGCGGCAGGCAGACACAGACACGCTTTCACGTTTATGTTAGTGCTATGTTTACAAACTAGCTATTTGCCAACCATTTCATGGTCGTGAATGTTTGCGCTTACTATTTTTAGGCTTTATCAATCTTTGAGTATCAGGTAATAAAATCGATGAAATATATCTTATGATCTCTTGCGATATAGACTATAATAACCGGCTTCGTCATAAAGTTGACTGTGGTACAGGCCGTTCGGGCTCCGTCATCGGTTAAATATATCTAATGATGAAGCGTCACAGTTGATACAAGTTTAGAACAAGATTATTTAAAAAAAATCGAGATTTGAAGATTCAAGTTGCTTATAGCAACTAGATAGTGATAAAACTACGTACACATATTCTGGTAAGCCGAAGATGGTACAGATAGGCGTACCTAGTATACCTAGTACCTACCTAGTAGTAGTACCTAGTAGTAATTATTATTGGAGAGGGCTATGTCCATCAGTAGTCGTGTATGGGCTGATTTCTGATAATAATAATATGATGACGATGAATAAAACTGTTACAGTGAACGACCGTTATAGGTTAAAACTAGCTGCATTTCTATAATCATAAGACGCTCGCTTCGATCTCCATTCTAACGCCTAACTAAATCGACTTTGGCTTTGATATTGTTGTCTATAATGTCAAGCGAAAAGAAAATGGAGAGCTATATGAAAGCTAAGACAGTTTTAGCTAGGCGGCAGGCTCGCCGTATGTGCGCAAGCCAATCATCATTCAAAAAAATTATTCATCTAGTGTGCGATAAGGACATTTGTACGTTTTGTGCGATTGCACAAAATTTTCCAAAATTGACCCTCAACAGTCCCAGGTATATCGAAATGTTAGTCTTCGGGCGGAGTCTTCAAAGAGTCACCGCTACATCTTCAAAGAGTCACCGATACATTTACTCGCTGGCTATACACTCCAGATAAAGAAGTTTCCAGAGAAATTACAGGGCATAGAGATAAATCATCATCAATCAAAAAGCTTCTTTTGAGACTTTTTGGAGAACTTGGAGACATTAGATGAAAGCGCATAGGCAATATGAGACAATTTTTTATGTCTTTGATAGAAAATAATTAAGAACAAGTTTTTCACCTAAGAATAAATTCACCTCTATGTTATGATTTAGACTCTGCATGTTCCAATAGCTGCGTGATACTGTGTTGTTAGGGGCAGGTGTGATGCTCACCATCAGGCACATGTCCAGATCGTCTAACAGGAGTAACACGTCGAGGAGTGGTCCTCATTAAAAAAAATTGCAGTCATAAGAACTGCCGATAGAAGTGAAAATTTATTTATATATATTTACTTATAACTCAGAATTTGATTGCTTACTTTTGTAACTACGCGGGTGAAACCGAAAGTTCAGCCGTAACTTTCGGTTTTCACCACTCAACTTGTGTTTGAATCACTACTCCACCTACACCTCCGAGAAGACAGGCTAACCAGGCAGCCTCGGGACTGGCAGCAACAGTACCAGTCCCTCATCACCACCAGCGGCAGGTCAACTTGGCGACCGCCAGCCGTCAGTCCCCGCTACTCGGGACGATCCGGCACCTCCGCCCGTGGTGAGTCAACTCGGCGACCACCACCCCGAACGCCCCGTACTGTGGACGTTCGGATCACACTCGCGGTTGGTCAACCTGGTGACCACCGCTCGGACGCTCCCGTACTGGAGACGTCCTCCTACTGAACTACAGCACGGGTCCGGTCGGACTAGCACCGGACTCTGCACCATCACTACCCCGAACGCTCCGTACTGTGGACGTTCGGGTCACACTCGCGGTCGGTCAACCTGGGGACCGCCGCTCGGACGCTCCCGTACTGGAGACGTCCTCCTACTGAACTGGAGCACGGGTCCGGTCGGACTAGTACCGGACTCTGCACCATCACTACCCCGAACCCTCCGTACTGTGGACGTTCGGGTCACACTCGCGGTCGGTCAACCTGGGGACCGCCGCTCAGACGCTCCCGTACTGGAGACGTCCTACTACTGCAGCAAGGGCCCGGTCGGACTAGCACCGGACTCCGCACTACTACCAACATCCAGGGCAGGCCATCAAGAGGAGGCCTGCTACCTGACCGCTACCACAGTCCAGGGCGGGCAGTGAGCATTGTCCAGCACACTTCCACTGGGCAGGCTTGAACCATACCTTCCTCCCACGGCGGCCAAGACACCTTGAGCCTAGCCTTCTGCGACCCTGACGTGAGCCTGCGTTGGGGGCTGTGGGAAAATCATCCCTACACGCATTGCACGACGCGTGTATCCTTATTCCTGCCTTTTCCGCCTGTCGTCTTAGGTCTCTTGGCGACAGGTATCCTGCCTCATTTATATATGTATTTTTCACACTTATATGGTTAGGGTAGGATACACACATTCACCGTAGGGATAACTAGGTCAGGTTCTCTAGTAAGTCAGACAAGCGTTGAACAATACGTTGTTAAGTGCTTGTACTGACTTCTCTGACAATTGTTAGTTTATCGACGATTCGATAGGCTAGCAAGTGTAAATTTCGGTGCCGTAACAAGATTACTTGAAGTTATTAATTTACTGTCTCTATAGAACTAAGTTACGGCTGGTCTAGTCGGGAGAACGGCGGCTGCCGATCCGGAGACCCCGGGTTCAAACCCCACACGCATCACTGTCTTTTCGAAGTCATGTGTGTAATGCCGCTAACTTAAAACGGTGAAGGGAAACATCGTGAGGAAACCGACATGTACCTAGAATCTTTCGAAGTCATGTGTCATCCGCCAACCCGCACTGGGCCAGCGTGGTGGATTATGGGCTTAACTCTCTCCTTGCGAGAGAAGGCCCCGAGTTCCAGCAGTGGGAACGTTTAGTGGGCTGTTGATGATGATGGGTGAAACCGGAGGGCGTGGCCATGACCATGCCAATCTAGATCGTCCAAGCTTACCCGAAGATGTCAATTCACAGCCCACGGAAAATCTGTACCTATGTGGTGCACCAAAATAAGTTTTCACTTCATAAAAATACACTTGCACGTATGAGTAAGTTATACATATGTGCGTATTGAGTGCGTCAACATTGCGTCTTCCTCCCCAGGTATTGATATGTCTCGGCATCTGCATCTACGAGCGGTTGCAGCGCATCTCGCTGCGTCTCCGCGAAGAGGAAGGCACGTGCCAGACGCTCGCCGTGGTCGCCGTGGAGGCTCTCTACCGCAAGTTCGAGACGGCCGTCGAGCAGAAGAGCGGCGTCTCGAAGCTGCAGCTGTTGTACGACGAGATCACGCAGGAGGAGCTCACGAGGCAGCAGCGGAAGGAGCAGAAGAAACTGAAACGGCGCAAGAAGAAGGAGCGCCTGGCGGTCGAGAGCAAGTGCAAGGTACGGTGCTATTTTTATTTAGTCGATTGCATCACAAAAGTAGAAATACCTCTGTTCTTCGTCGCGTCTTTGCGAACATCAACCGTGAAACGATGCCGCTTTTTCGAGCTACGGGAAGTCTGATAGAAAAAAGGGCAATGTGGTATTAGATTATGCAGATCACGTGCACACTCTCCGAAGTGTTTCCGATAAAAAACCGATAAGCTAGCAAGCGGCGGTGGCGATGTTCAAGACTTTGAAGTCTTTTACACACTAGAGTGTCTTGGCCTATGAGCCTTTTGGCACATCTGATCCATCGTAGACCGCATCGTCGTTTAACATCAGACGAGATGGCGGTCAAGTGTAAACCTATTAAAGTAAAAAAAAATGAAACTTGTTGTGAAAAAATAAATTAAAATAAACTTTGGTTTAACATGAACTGTTTAAAATTTTAATGCACAATATAATATGAGTTTGATTCGTAAACTATTTCCTCACAGGAAGCAGATTCAGAAGAGCCCGATGAACCTGAGAAGTGCCAATGTGACGACTGCCAGCAAGAGTCCCGAGACACGCCCACAGACCTGCTGTCCCCGCGCGACTTCGCCCCCTTCGAGCCCAGCGGCGACGGCTGCGACTCGTGCCAGGGCGACGACAAACGGCGCTCACCCAAAAACAAACGCACCAAGAAAGGCAACCTCTCCCCCAACGATCACTCGCAAGACTGTGGCTACTCCTCAGGGAATAACGGCGGATGCTGCGACACTATCTCTGGATCCTCATCGCTCATGAGCTCGCCCGAAGGCTCCGAAGTCGCCTGTTCCGAAGGATTCTGCAATCACGAAAGAGGCGATTGTTTGGATAATACCAAAAACGATAAAAATCTGTGCACCGATTTCACGCTTTCTCTAGAGGAAATGTTAATGGTGAGTATTTATAATGCTCAAGCAGATAACTTTCATAATTTATTTCACACTCAATTTTCAAATTTGAAGAAACCATTGAAATTGAAAACATACATTGTGGCCGAAGGAGGGTCAAATAATTTCTTTGGGCAAGAATTTTAAAATGAAAGAAATTGAAAAACTACCTAGCAGGGCTTATTTTGTTTACAATGTTGCAGTATAAAATAGTTTTACAAAATCAGTGCTATTGCTGAAGTAATGATAAATATTATCTTGACATTATTTATCTAGACACGGACAACTTACAAACCTTGCTCGTTGACATTAAACTCTAAATTTAATATTGATGAGGTTATAGTTTTGGAATAAAAACAATTCATTTATTTCTTGATATGAGACAGACCTAGTTACTTGAACATTGTGTTGTTTTCCCAGGAGACATGTACATCTGATGAAGAACAGGACTACATACCAATGGAGGAAGTGCTCGAGTTCAAATCGCGTAGGAACATAACGGAGAAAAGACAAGAGTTGCGGCAAAACCTACGTCAGAAGTTCGCTCAGCTTTGTGTAAACACACCTCGGCAGAAGGACAAACATCCAGCCTAGACCGCCTCTGCTCGTGGATCATTCAACTGCACTGCTAATCAACAACAGCCTGAACTGTCATACCAACCTACCAATACAAAAATCTACTCTACGCGCTGAACTATGTAACTTCTAAATAAACAAGTTTTATAATTATGTTTATAATCCACATAAATGAAGTAACAATACCATGTCTCCAGTATCTAAAGTTACTTGTCTAAAAACTTGTTCATTATTCCTTTGAGACATTGTACCCACTAGTGAAAAGGCGTGAACACACTACCATTGTCTTCTGTTATTTTTAGCCAAATACTGTTCCAAATAGGATGTTATGGCAGTTCAGACCGCACAGATTAATGCTTTGATAAAAGTCTGTAGATTAACAGTGTTTTAAGCAACAATCTTTAGTAGTGGCAATGTATCTGGTTGTTTCATTTGCAGTACCACCAAGTGCCAGTATAAAGCTTGTGTCTGTTCAGCATTGTGTAGAGCCAGATTACGTTTTTAGACAATACTCAATAGAATTATACTTACTCTCCATAAAATATCAATATTACATTCTCAGCATGTTTATCAGGGTTTTGATCAGAGATGTATAGTAAGTTTTATTGCAACATATTCACTCCATTTGATACTCTTTTTTTTTTGTTTTCATACCAGTATTTATTAAATCTGTTTCAGTAAAGAAATATTTTTTGAAATTACATTTTGTCAGAATATTTTAGAATCAAAGTGCAAGTTTGAATGACTCTTATTATTCCAACAATTCTAAGAATATTGTATAATTATTGTGAACATTTCATTGACTGGATAAATCCCAGCATTTAAAAATATTTACTATATAAAATGTTAGAAAGCTTAGTATGGAATATTTAAAGTAGCATTTTTTTGATCAAATTATTTTATTTGAATGCTTTTTGTGATTCAATAACATGTGGTACCATGATGATTATTGCTCGTTATCAGCTTCTAAAAGCATCGGTCCGAGTTACCTTGGCTATATTGCCGTTGTTAAATTCGAGAAACATTTGTAACTCAGTTTAAATATACTATGTAATACAGTGATGATATTTTTTATTTTATTTTTAACCATAGACTTATAATATCATGTATAATATGAAGATATATTTAGAAATGAAACTCAAATTTCAAAGAAAACTTGAAAGAGCATATGTATGATATATTCATTTTATTATACTTGAGCTATACAGAGTGTGGCATTTGTTCCACCAAACCCAAAGGAGTTTTTCAAAACTATTCTTCTTTCAGCCACCCATGTTCTTTGTTCTTTGACAACATAGTTTAAATCGTCTACAGGACTGTCCAGGTTTATTGTAGGTGGAATGACTCCATGATGGCAGGCAAGCACGGCAAATACGGCTTCTAAATTACCAGCAGCTCCTAATAAATGTCCATGAGCTCCTTTAGTTGAAGATATTGAAATGTCTTTTGAATGTTCACCAAAGAGATTTTTGATGGCTATAGATTCTATTCCATCTCCAATAGGTGTTGAAGTGGCATGGGCATTGATGTATGTTACCTGTTCTTTATTGATACCGCTGTCTTTTATAGCCCTATTCATTGAAAGCACAGCCCCACTGCCGTCTTCTCTGGGAGAAGTTATATGTGATGCATCACCAGATAAACCATAACCTAATATTTCTGCATAGATTTTAGCATTGCGCTGCTTAGCATGTTCATATTCTTCCAAAACTAGTACAGCCGCACCTTCTCCCATAACAAAACCATCTCTTTTTTTATCAAATGGTCTGGATGCTTTACTCGGCTCATCATTAAAGGCTGTACTGAGAGCTCTCAGTCGACAAAAGCCAGCAATTGCTAGAGGACTGATACAAGACTCTGCTCCACCACACAACATTACCTCAGCGTCACCATTCCGGATGAATCGGAAGGCATCTCCGATTGCATGAGCTCCTGTTGCACAGGCTGTTGATACTGCATGGTTGGGTCCTCTAAAACCATATTTAATACTGATTTGGCCTGCTGCCATATTTGGTAAAATCCTAGGCACAAAAAATGGGCTAACTTTGTTGTAGCCTAATTTTAATGCGTCATTGGTATCACATACATCCTTCAGATCTATCATACCCATGCCAATGGCAACTCCAGTAACTTCTTTGTCAGTGTTAGACTCTGGTAACCAATTCGCATCAGATAAGGCTTCAGATGTTGCCACTAAAGCTAAACAAGTAGCCGGTGCCATTGATCTTAAATTAGCTTTGGATAACGCCTTTGCCACTTCATCGTTCTGATCAACGGGGACGACGCCTGCTACTCTGGAGGGTAGTTTAGAATACTCTTCGCTCTTAAGCGCTACTATACCACATTTTCCTTTGAGCAAATTCTTCCAAACATATTCAGAACCAGCTCCCAGAGGTGACACCACTCCCAAGCCTGTAACTACTACTCTTCGTCGAGGAGGAAACTGTGAGAATTTTCTGAAATGCCGGATTACATTTGTGCCCATCTTGAAAAATAGCAAAGATTTTACTTATTTATTAAATATCAAAATAAAATAACATAACCTCTATCTCAGCTGTTAAAATAAATACGAGAGTAGGTACACTCAAAACAAGATCTTCGCCTCTCACATTTAAAGCTGAAAATGTGAAAATAAAAAATCTGAAATGAAAATAAAATTGCCATAGATTACACAACTCCACAGATGTGTCAAAGCCAAACTGTAACTTTTTTACAACATTTTGTGCCGAAGATTGTTTGTGGATTGTTTGAAGCCGCCTATGCACACTGGCCGAGTAGAGGCCAACGCGAGCTACGAGCGCCTTTGTTTTGTGCAAAAAACCGAGACCGGTCACGACTCACGAGTGTGACGAGTCGAGCCAAAAGAGGACTCTTTTGGCTCACACAGGACGTCTACTCTAATTCAACGAAAACGTAATTTCGAAATAAACTCGCGATTTTCCAACTCCGATTCTACTTTGATCCGTCGTTTTGTCGTGTCCGTTTAAATGTTCTACGCCTACTCTAATTAGAGTATGCTTAGAACATTATGTATGCAGTAGACGTCCTGGCCACTTGCCGTCACTCGGCCAGCAAGTCGAGCGACGGTGAGTGATCACAAGTCATGACAAAACGACCCTCCACACACTGGCGTTGGCCTCCACTCGGCCAGTATGTATAGGCGGCATTACAGACAACACAAAAACTGCCAAATGTTCACGAAGTTCAGTGCTATCTAGAAAAAAAAAAGGGTCTTTTTTGGGTCATTGGCTCGACTAGAATTAGGGATGAAACATCGCTCATAAAAAACATCGATGTTATCAAAAGTGCAAAATCGATTTTATGAACGATCGTTCATAAACGATTTTATTTTTGATGTTGTCATGGTTTTGCCATATTATAAACTACTACTATGCATCTATGTATATCTATATTGTGACGTCATGTGTTTGTCCTTTACCGTAGTTAAATACTAACCACTAACTAAACTACAATAAGTCAACCGATCAAAGGCCTACCAGCATAGCACTGCAAATATACCGAGCAACCCTGAGAACAGTGGCCACCAACGACACACAAGACACTGGCGAAGTTGTGTTCATGCCGCATACAGAAGCCAAAAATACAGAAGAAGTTGAAGTTACTACTATGCATTTTAAATCGAATTAAAATAAAAACTATAGCTATCATACTTTTTATGTTTTATATGAATTATTTTAAATTGTTGTCGAATATTATTATTTAATACAACAAAAGAGTCTTAATCACACAATTTTTTTCCGTTTATTTCTTTAAAATAGGATGTAATTTCCTCTATCAGATTCCAACAGATCAGATTCGTGTGCGAAGTTTTCGTAAAAGTCTTGTTTTACAAAAACAACTAAAATTATTATTGAGGGTTATTTGTTTAACTTTTTTTTTTTTTTTTTTTTTTTTTTAATATTTTTAATTGAAACAAAAGAAGTATAAACCGTAAAATTACATATTAACTAAAATAATAATTAAAAAACTAATCTCCGAATAACCCACCTCTAACTGCACCCGGCGCAAAAGTGCCCATTATGCTCGCCGCGTTCCCACGCTGAATGGCAATGGCCAACCTTTGCTCCAGGAAAGCACCAGAGCGGGAGTCACCCGTATTCTCCCTGAGCCTGCGCCCCAATTCTGAGAGGAACCCTTTAGCCTCTGCGCCCCAACAACCCAAGGTCTCCACGGCAACAGGTATAAATTCGTACTGCGACACCAACATACCATACTTTCGCTTCTTCTTATCAGCGGCATCCTCTGCCGCGGCCGATGGTGAGTGGATAGTGCGACCTAGGTGGCTGGCGGCGACAGTGCTGACGCAAGTGGCGTCCCAAATTAAGCACTTCCCGTTCTTCCAGGGCACCAGAGTCAACCCATCCGGTCTCTTGCCGTCCGATCTGCATAGGCCCGGGGGCTCAAGTACGCATGGAACTCCCGCCGACACTAAGGCTCTCCGAACTATGTCATTGAGTGCATGGTGTCGCGAGAACCTTCCTGCACACCGTCGGCAACTCAAAGCGTGATGGCCATTGGCTTCTACCAGGGAGCCGCAGGTGCATACGTGGGGTTCACACACCTTGCAGCCCAGGCGAAGAGCCACCGCAACGCGCAACGAGTTGTTATCCAATAAGGTGCCTAGGTGAGGAGAAGGTAGCGCCTGCAACCAAGCCCCAGATTCAGGCTGCGAGACGGCCCGGAGTCTGGCCATATCCGCTCCCGAGGCACATGCCCAAAGTTCTGCTTGGACCCGCTTGACCCCAATAGCATCCCACGCCCGTTGGCTTTGAGACTCTACGGGAGTTGACTCGCCGGAGTTGAGGGCACTCCAGACCATCAAAGCATCAGAAGCATAAGGTAACCTTTCCTCGCCACCATTTGAATTTAGAATAGTAGCGGCAAGATCAGCAACCCCATGCACCGACGCAAGGAAAGCAGGCAGGCCGACATCTCGCGCACAACGCACTCCTAGACCCCCAAACCGAATTGGGAGAGCTGCCTGTGACCATTGACGTTCATCAAGGGCAACGTTAAGAATAGACTCAACCGCCGATTTCAGAGCCTCGTCAAACGCAGACACTTCAGCCGGATATTTCCAGGTGGGGGCCGTCCGCAACAAGTATGTTATTTTAGGAACGGCGAAGCACATTCGCAATAACACTATCGCCACGTGCGCGGAAATGTTTTTAAGGCGTTCACGAGTGCCGAGAAGAAGCCTCGTACGAGATATAATGGCCTCCGGAACAGCATCAGCAAAAGTCGGGGACCCCAATAGAGTGAAATCCGAAGTCGACACTTCCTTAAGTCCTGGTAACATAGAACTGAAATGCGCAAAGTTTCCGCGCGCTTCCACACTGCAGGGGAAAAACTCGCATTTGGAAGGGTTCACCACGAGGCCGAGATCCTTGAGGAGTGGGATAAGTATCCCAAGGTCCTGAAATACCTCTTCCGGCTTACCTCCGATAGTGCCATCGTCTAAATACCATATGTTAAGAGAGGATTTTAGTTCAACGATGAGCTTGTGAATGGCCAAACTAAAAACGAGTGGTCCTAGTGGATCTCCTTGCTGAGCTCCTACTAACTAATGTTTAACTAATGTAAATGAACAAATTCTTGAGACTGACAAAACACTACAACTCAGAAATAGAACAAATGGACATTAAAATAGGGTGTAATTACGTATGTCATTCTAATAATGCGTACTAACGTTCCAATAAGCACACAGTTGAGGTTAACCAACAAAATGTACCTTAACTTCACTTTAGTATTTGTATGGTTTACTGGACGGTAAACAACAATCGAAACCAATGGCCGTCGATGCAGGTGGGCGAAGCAAACTGCTTCATTTTACACGCCTTAATATTGCAGAGTGAACGAGATACTAAATAGAAAAATCCGCACTGGTAACAGCAGCGAGCAACACGGAAGGGAGTAGGCGTACACAGCGTTTCCCCCTTGCGAGTTTGATAATATACTGTGGCGTGAGGGCGGGGCTAGATTTGTGAATGGTGCTTTATTTTTTATGTGTTAGTGATTTGGTTGTGTGAGTATGATCGGCAATGGATCGGTACAGGTATGTTTTGTTTGTAATGGTGCGGTTTTGCGCTAGTGTGCAACTTCCCTTCCCGCAAGATATGACAGAAAGATTTGAACAATATTTTTTAGCTAAGGCTACTCCCTTCCGTGTTCCGTGTTGCTCGCTGGGTAACAGAGATAGTAAGACGGCGCTATGGAGGCAGGAGTTACTATTAACTGTCTATAGATGGCACTGTGACAAAACATCGCTCATGAAGTACGATGTATCGTCGATGTTTGGAGTTAAGACGTCGATGTTCATGAACGATACATTGATGTTTCGTTTGCACTTTGCAATCTTTGCTTCTTTGCATCCCTAACTAGAATCGAGTCGAGTGTTTTTGTATGTGTAGGTATATTTGCCTTATACGTTATACCTTATATTCGATTTTTTAAGAATAGACGAAAGTAAGAAGTAAACGTGATTTACAAATTAATAATAGGAAACGGATATAAAGAATATTGTGGGAAATTAAAACAATAGTGATATTCTGTTATTCTGGCATTCTGCAAATAACCGAGCTGATTTTATTACTTGCTACTACCATTAAATAACTTCTGAAGTATTTTTTTTCAGTTCCAAACTACAATGATTCATAGCTTACTAAGACATCATTACAAGTTATTTTTACCTGTGATTGTGCTGGGTGTAGCTATTTACTTTCAGGATAAATTAAAGTTTCAGTACAGTAATTACTTTAAGACCCAATATTCCAGTGATGATAAAACTAGGACATTTACTGTTCAAAGATTATCTCGATACAATGGTATTCTGGAAAAGAAAATGTATATGGCTGTGCTTGGTATAGTTTATGATGTGTCTAAAGGCAAGCAGCACTATGCCAAAGGATCTCCTTACCATTATTTTGTTGGTATGTTTACAGTTTGTATGTAATATAATAAAATTTTGTGTATAAATCAACATAAAACGATCCAAGATCACCACAAGAGTGGCCAGAATTCCATTTTTTCACTGGCCTTTGAATAATTAACTACAAATGACACACATCACTTCGAAGGAATACCTACCACGCCAACTCTAAAATTATACATTAGTTTGCAGGATTCATAAAAAAATGTTGGTAGTTACTAAAACTGAGGTTTGCCTCTACTTCCATATTAAGTTTTTTGTTTAGGCTTTGGAATGTGCTGCTATAGTGGCTTTCCCAATGGATGCAACCTTGGTGACAGTCTAAAAGTAATATAGCAACTACTGTACTGTTAGACTAGCCCAATGATAGAACACTAGATACTGGCGAAATTACAGTAGCCTTGCCGAATGGAAGCCAAAAGAAAAGTTGAAGTTACTGTACTGTTTTTCCTGAAATACTTTTCCTGTAGAATTGGCATAATATTAATTATAGGCATTGTTATAATTGTAGTTTGTACTGTAGGGTTTTAAATTAGATTTTCAGAACAGCTGTAGGCTGATATCACAATATCAGATACATCTTCATAGATTTCTCCAATTAATTTCAGGGAAGGATGGTAGCAGAGCTCTTGTAACGGGAGATTTTAAAGATGAAACTGAAAACAAAGACCATGTTTTGGATCTGCCCTGCAAGGACATTTTTTCATTGTTACAATGGAGGGAATCACTCAAAAAGAAATATAAAAAAGTTGGCAAGTTGAATAACTCAATATTATTATTTGATTTATTTGTGTAAACACACAATATCACAAAGAACAAAGGTACTACCATGGATGATGTGTAGCAGCTGGATTGTATAATTCGCAGTATTACATTACAGCTAACCGTTTTGTAAAGTTGCAGTCCAACGATTAGCCGGGTTGTCATTGCGATACGTTCTTCAATAAGGCAGGCAATGTTTAGCCGCCTTCTTAAATTCGCATTGCTTAAATTGTAGGGTGACCATCCTTACAAAACAAACAATGTTTAAAATGAAAATTAATTTTATTCATCAGAAAAATCTGACCGATTACTTCTTACGATATTCCTTACTATTTTTTTACAACATTTTACCTGTCAGATAGCTATCTATATACATAGATAGATATCTCAGAGTGTTGCGAGCCATGTGAGGCCAAGCGAAGCGAAGGAGGGAGGTGGCGAGTGAAGCGAGCCGGTGACCTCTAGTGGAGCTGTACTGGAGCTCTGGCCCTCCCTTAAGCTTTTGGCTCCCGCATTTTTTATATACACTCTAGGGTTGTAGCGACAAGACTTGGTGGAGTCGGGGTGCTCGGAGTCGGATTTGGGTCCTAAGTAACCTACCCGGTCCAATTTAGTCACAAGGTGGGCGGTGGAAACTAAATAGTTTCCAAGTAACACCCAGGTAGACAAAGGTGAGGCGTCTCAAGATTCCTCCGAACTCCAGAATCCATAGTCACTTTAGCAATTTAGCAACACACTTAAGGTACAAGTTCGCGCCGCGAGACCGCGACAAGCACTTGTCACTATGGAATTGTATGGGTGCCAGTTCGCGCTGCGACCGCGACCGCGACCTGTCTCGGTCTCCTGTCGCGGTCTCAGCGCGAACAGGCGTCCATACAATTCCATAGTGTCAAGTGCCTGTCGCGGTCTCCGGTCTCGGTCTCCTGTCGCGGTCTCCGCGCGAACTTGTACCTTTACTGTATTCAACGCCATAGTTGTTATGTCAGTGAGTTGTTGTGTGTTAAGAATCGGAACTAAAAATTGCAAAGAGGCAGCTAATCTCTCGCTTTATTACATTATGGCTAGCCGTATTGAATGACGTATGTCGTCGAATACATTCTGGCTGTTTTTTAATCAGCCGCATTCAATCCGGCTTAGCGTTAAACCGCCGCTTTTCAAAACGGCTAGCTGTAATGTAATACAGCGGATTATACAATCTGGCTGCGACACATGCTCTTGCTCCTCTAGGGCCTCATTGAGGAATCCCATCAGTAATGACTAATGATCAACAACTGACCTATTTTAACTCAAACAATATCTCAGAAAAGCAAGTGTGGGCTTTTTGAAACACTACATTTAGGGCTATCAAATTTTTAGTTTTTATTTCTATCTGACCCTATGACGGCCATTTTTAATTGTGCATTGATCTTGTATGACCACCACCTCACCTGATGGTAAGTGACAATGTGTTTGAACATGATGCATGCTGACCATGGACATGTACATCCATGATGCCAACCTAGAAAATAAATAATCACTCTGATCTGATCTTGTAAAGTTCTGGTTTGTATCCCTCAGGGTATTGTGAGGCCACATATTCCATTCCAAGACTGTGTGTGGAAAGTAGACCCAAATAATTTTCATATCAAATAAGTCATTCCATCTGTGTAGATTCTACAAATTCTGACAGAATTTTTATTATTTTCAGGACTTTTATCTGGAAGATACTATGAAGTAGATGGAAGAAGCACTCCATATTCTGTTGAGTTTGAAGAAAGAATCCAAATTTGTTTAGATGAAAAAGAATCTACCAGAAAACATGATTTGCAATACCCTCCTTGTAATGTAGCTTGGACTGAAACCGAAGGGACCAAAGTATGGTGCACTAAAACTAGGTAGTAATATTTTATTTATTTTAATTTAAAACAAAGTCAAACAACCACAAAATTCCAATTAGTTCATCTAGCTTGTAGAACATTTAATGGTACTGGATGCAATAACTAATTATTTATTTTCAAATCAAATTTCTATTGTTCAGTTCATTATCTATGAAATTGAGAAAACCAGCAATTTTAATGCAAAAAATGATCCCATCTTACTTGCACTAATACAGTTGCTATCTTTCCTCTGTACTCACCAAACTGCAATAGTCCTCAAACATATTCGTTTTGCTTAACTGCTCAATACATTATCTATGTTGTTATATATCATAAGAATATATTTAAACTTATATATGTATTTATTATAACAGCTAATCTGGCTTCCATAGCTATGCTTAATTTGAAGCTAAATGCTGCTGTGTGAAAAATGTTAACCAGTATTTACTTTTCATTAACTGTTATTCCTCTTCAACAGTGGTGGAATATCCAGAAGTTGGGCAGGAGTGCCAAGACAGCTCTACTCTCCTGGTGATCAGAGTCCTAAATGCATCTGCATAAATACTGACACAGAGCTGGACTCTTCTAAGCAGATTAAAGAATATGAAAACTGTTCTAATACATCTGTCACATGTTTTGTTCAGTCATAACTGAAGTTTTGTGTGTAAGTGATAAAGTGATCTGCTAATTTAATACTAACTTCGAAGAATCTCTACATTCCATCGTTAATTATTATGTACTTACATGTTTTATAGTTGTTTTTTAATAAAATAAAGAGATGAAATATTATAATTGTTTAATTGTACTGATACTTAGATACAATGCATTGAATACCATTGGTAACAAAAACCCAATGTTAATTCTCATCAACATCTGAAGTGTCCTTGTTCGGTGGGAGAATTTCTGTCTGATTTGGCTCTTCAAGTTCAAGACATTCTATTGTTTTAAGGAATACTTGCATTGGTATTTTCTTTCTATTCAAAAATGAACGGTTACCCAAGAGTTTCTTTATTTTTGCCCTACGTTTTTTTATTTTTTCCTTTGTATATTGGTTACCTAACTGGAATGTGAGCAGTCTTTTAATTTTTCGTCCTCCAATAAATGTTTCAGTGCTGGTATTTGTCTTAGGCTCTTCAAATATGGTTTCTAATGTTTGAGAAGTAGAATTAATTTTTTTATTGAGATACAACGCTTCAATTTGCTTAGGATTTGCGTTTTCGGTGAGAATGCGCTTTCGCGGTTTCATGCTCACCCTTCGATTTGAAGGTTTATTTATTTCAGGCATCAACGACCTTCTTTTCCTTAAAACCCGTGTGCTAAGCTCTGGGACCTCATTTGTATCTTCTGCAGCTTCAATAAGAGAATCATCCAAATCCATTATTGTCATTAAATCCATACGTGTGTGTAATTTACTCGTTAATAATTCAGAATCGGATCTGAAACAAGATCAATAAACTGCTAGATTTCCGTATGTGAACACACAACAATATTATGATTTCGGTCTATTAAAAAATGGCATTAGATTTACCTGTTGCCGTCCATTATTTGATGTTTACATCAAAAAGAGAATACAATCTAGGTCTACATCACTTCAAAATATCTTTTTTTGAGGATTAGTTTACTAAAAATTAAATTGTTTACAGGTTTACACGACAGAATCCGTTAGCTACTTTATCCACAGACTAATTAACAGCACAGATTAATACATACATAGAGGTTAGCACAGGTATAAAATGGTGGGGTGCGTGGCTCGGGAACCTCCACGTGGTGCACCCTGGGCATCACACAACAACTTGCCTCGGTGGCATCTTGTTGTGTGATGGCAAATCCCGGCCGAAGCTGGGAACTTCCACACGCGCTCCTCACCCCCTTGAGCAGTGCGTGTAGAGGTTGGGGAGAGGGACTGGAAGACTTGGGAAGGTTACTCGACTGATGTATCGGCCAAGTAAAATTCCTAAGTCTTCCAGATGAGGGTCCTCCACGAGCACTCTGATTAGCAGAGTGCTCAGTGGAAGGACAAGGGATGCGAAGCGGCCATTAAGGCGGAACCGCGGCTATCCCTAGCCGCGGTGTTGAGGGTGGATCTCTTGCTGCCGATCATCATTGCCGTGAGAGGTGAGATGAAATGTTTCTCGGCAGTGAGAGGATCTGTGAGTTGGAGGAACGAGCAATAGCGCTCCTCCACTGAGGCGGAAGCGGACACGGGGGCGAGCCTAGAGAGTCGACCCTCTGGGCTCGCGACCCGTCTCCATCGGAAGGCCTGGGGTGTCGGACGTTTAGGGCCGTCCGGCACCCCACCTAGGGATAGGCCTTCGAGGAGGTGACGCGCCGCTGATTTCTGGCGCGTCGCTGGAGCCAAATGCGGGGGTACTGACGCCCTCCGCGAGGCGGGTTCGCAAGGGCGTTGGCAAGGGTCAGGGTCGTTGACGGGAGTGCGACAAGTGACCCCGCGACCCAGACCCCTGGCCATGCAGAAGAAATCTGTGGGGGTTTTAGTCGGTAGGGGCACCATGTCTGGTGTCGAGTCCGACATACCTCACCATGTCCCTGCATGGTGGGGATGCGTAAATGTATTTCCCCCACATAAAAAAAAAAAAAAAAAAAAAAAAAAAAAAAAGGTATAAAATGGTAAAATCCAATACGTCAGAATGAATGAACATAAAATAAATAAAAAAATAATAAATAAAATAAAACCCGACTAAAAACCACAGATAAGTAACACTACAAAGACCGAAACAAGTTTGACAAAATAAAGTATGTACTAAAACATTAAATACTATAGTGCTCGCAGTATCTATTCTATGGTATAAGTCTGCGCGCGACTGGTGGCGGACTTGATGTTGCCAGGTCAAGCTAAAATAGGTTCCCCGTGCACTGAGAAATTAAGAGATAATTCTGGGTAGGAAATTTATAACACTCTTCCCAAAATAGTTATATCGGCCCCAAGTTTCGGCGGCTTCAAAAACAGATTAAAGTGCTGGCTTATCAATCAAACTATTTATTGTAGAAAATAAAATTTAGCATCTTTTTCTTAAAGGTCAGTTTATTTTCTACAATAACGACTTCAATAATTTTTGCCCTAAAGTTTAAAGATTCCGAGATATTGGCCAACCTCGCAGCAATATTTTACTTTTAAAAGTTCGGCAACCGGATTCAGGACTGATTTTTTACAGACAACCCTATACCACCGTGTTCATAATAAAATAATCTTATGTTGTTTAATTTCGAACGTTGCAAAATGCTAGTATACACAGGTATAACAGGCACATATATAACAGGTATAATGCGATATACCTGTTTATACCTGGCAACCCGAGAGTTGAGACCGGAAAAGAATAGACAACCTAACGTTTGCATATTCTATGGGCTTCATACTTTCGATTGGTATAGAATTTGTCTAATAGCACTCACATTTTTTCCCACGGGTATTGATTGACATTGGCGATAAAACAATCAAACCTCAAAAATAAAGCCTCAGCTTAATAATAAGCCGATAATAGGTGGAGATTTGATTGCTGTGGTATCCCTACATATTAGTTGTCAAATAGCTCTGCGTTTGGAAAACTGCACTTTTGACCTGTTATTGTATCGTTCTTCTTCACAACCACGATTGATTTTCAAGAACCAGCAACGGCCAGCACTTTTAACCACTTTCGGCATAATAAAAGCTATTAATTACTTTGGAAATTAATAAATACACCAAACGTAAACAAACTTTTGTCAACTGACGTAAACAAGAAGTTGACGGCCTGTCAATTAGTTCCATATTTTGCTACGCGCAGAGTTATATTGCGAGCACTCTAGAACTATGATTATCATAGTTGTATGATTTAGTTTGTATCATCGATGTAAGGTGTTACTATTAGTATACAATCGGTAGTTTTCAAGATATTTGTGGTAGGTGCACTTGTCCGGTAGGCGCACTTTGCCACCTTCACCTTAGTTTCATGGTTTTTCCTTATACTAATAAAACACTTAGTTCTCATCGATCATCATCAACAGCCCACTAAACGTTCCCACTGCTGGGACTCGGGGCCTTCTCTCGCAAGGAGAGAGTTAAGGCCATAATCCACCACGCTGGCCCAGTGCGGGTTGGCGGATGACACATGACTTCGAAAAATTCTAGGTACATGTCGGTTTCCTCACGATGTTTTCCTTCACCGTTTTAAGTTAGCGGCATTACGCACATGACTTCGAAAAGACAGTGGTGCGTGTGGGGTTTGAACCCGGGGTCTCCGGATCGGCAGCCGCCGTTCTCCCGACTAGACCAGCCGTAACTTAGTTCTATAGAGACAGTAAATTAATAACTTCAAGTAATCTTGTTAGTCTATTATGATTAACATTGTGTCTTGATGTTCTCCGTTTAAAACGACAGCGGTTGTTCATAGAAATGTATACAGAACATGGTTATCAGTACTAATAGTTCTTTGGCTGTACTAATAGTTAGCGTTTTGGTCTGCAAGGCTTCGAAGTCAGTCCTTGACCTAGATAAAGTAAAGCTCATCGAATTCCTGTTACTTAGACAGAACAAGAACTTGACACAGAGACTTTTCTTTCGGACTTGCGGGGCAAAATGCTAGTTTTATTACTGTCTGAATGATCATAGATTTAGACTATAATCTCTAAAGCATACGCGATGAGACGGAATAAGTTCTTCAACAACCTTCTAAACAAACTAACGTAGATTTAGACTACATATAATCTCTAAAGCAAACGCGATGAGACGGAATAAGTTCTTCAACAACCTTCTAAACAAATTAACGCAGATTTAGACTATAATCTCTAAAGAATATAAGTTGAAACAAATTAAGTATTACAACCTTCTAAACAAATTAACAAAAACGGCAATGTAGTTAATTTCTACATAGAAAGTTGCTGTAGAAGTAGGAGCGAGAGGTATACCAGCAAAATCTCTCTATAACCTGCTGAAAGATCTTGGCATGTCCAGAAATGCAGTACGTTCTATGCTAGAAAGAGTATCTAAAACTGAACTGGTGGGTTTTTGTCAGATTTGGCTGAACAGATGAGAGGTCTGCCGAGTAGTTAAGGTGAGTGTAGACTTTCGTCACAAAGGGATCCCTTAAACCTACGCCCGAGTCACAAGTCTTCGGGTCTACTCCAGTTTTCTGTTTTTCTCTCTCTGTTGCACGATGGACACCTGGCTTTCGCACGGTAAATCCATAGAGTGCTAAGATATGTCTTTCTTCTCGCGGTTAGGATTGCGAAATAGTGTTGAAGCGAGGGCATCCTCGTGGAGTGCCTACCTACTCAAAGAGTGCTACATCTCGATCTCGTACGTCGTACGACTAGCACAGACACCTCAGACGCAAGGGCTGATTCAGCTTTTGTCTCCAGAGGGGGTCGCATAGTCGTTGGTCAAGTAACAAAACTGTACGATAAGTACATGCATGCTTTTTAATTAGCGGTCCACCTAGGTACTGGACCTAGCCCATGGGGTCATGTCCCCCTCCCTGGATCCGTGACTGCTCAGACGGTACGACCCCGGTCTACTGACGCAAGAAATAGGCTCCCGCCATTGGAAGTGTGCTAAACGGAATCCCTAAATATCGCATTTTTATCTGATTATAGTGAAAGTTTGTTTGATCTACGTATAACATTGTGTAAATATTGTCCAGGTGGTGGTAAGGTTTGTGTTTCTGTGTTTGTGACCTAGTTTTTACGTACATATCCAAGGATGGATCCCGACCCTCCTGAGCCCGATCCACCGCCTGATATTGATATCCCACTGGTGAGTTTAATCTCAGCTACAAAAAGACGCCTAGAGGATGAAACTTTTAACCCAAACCCTTCCAAAAAGCCAATCAGTGCACACCAAAACCCGACAGCCGCTGCCGAAACTATCTATGTCGACCCCGCTACGGTTATCGGCGGATACCACTATACCACTGCTGACAAAGGTCCGTTTGTAGTCCACATCTCCCGAATCGATCCAGAAACCTCAATTAATATGATGGTTAAGCCAATTAAATTCGGACAATTCCTTAACCAAAACAAAATTAAGAACATAAGTCCAGGTGGAATTAAACAGATAGGGCGCAACAAAATCTCTGTGCAACTGACTTCTGCCAATGCGGCAAATGACTTTGTCGCCCATTCTATTCTCACCACACACAAGTAAGTTGCTATGATCCCAGTTTACAATATTACACGCATGGGAATAATCCGTCATGTTCCAACAGATCTTTCGATGACTGAATTTGTAGAGTCACTTGAACTCCCTCCCGGGTGCGGTAAGGTTCTCAAGGCACGCCGAATTAACAGGAAGAATAATACTGACGGTGTAGTAACATGGGTCCCAACACAAACTGTGGTGGTGACATTCCAGGGTCAAACTTTACCAGCACATGTTATATCCTACTATACCTCGCTCCCAGTGGAACTATATCACTACCCCACCATCCAGTGCTATTCTTGCTGCAGATTCGGACATACTAAAGCACAGTGCAGATCTAAGAGTAGGTGCTATCGTTGCTCAAATGAGCATATGGGTGATAACTGCGAAGTAACTGAGCATGAATCCACCTGTCTCCATTGTTCTGGACGTCATTTTGCCACCAGCAAATTGTGCCCAGAATTTGAGAGACAGAAGTCCATCAAGGTCGTAATGGCACAAGAAGCTATATCATATATGGAAGCCGCAAACCAATTCCCTAAGGTGACAAGATCGTATGCTGAAGTTGCTCAACTTTCCCATTCCCTCCCTCCCCCCATATCCCAACAAATGGCAAATATTCAACAAAATAAGCGCTCATATGTTAAGACTGTATATGCCAATCCTAGACCGAAAGCCTCACTAGGGAAAACATACAATAAAACCGCCCACCAACAAATAATCTCCAATCCACCCTCCACATTGCCGAACGGCTCTGCTTTATATGCGAACAACCCTATACCCCCTTCACCCCATGGTAACATGATAGAAACTCTCCTATCACTGCTAATTAACATTTTCATAAACAATCCTCAACCCTTACCGTCCAACGTTGCCTCTCAACTGACACACCTAATCTCTCTTTCCCAACAAAATGGCCAGCTCTCCTCTGAAAGTACTACAATGGAATGCTCAGAGCATGCGTCGTAAGAAACATGAACTGACCATTCTAATTTCAGAAATCCACCCAACAGTCATTGCCATCTCGGAGTCATGGTTGCAGCCTGGTGCCTTGCTTCCGGGTGCCGGGGTACTCCTGCCTTCGCGATGACAGGTCTGATGGATATGCAGGATCTGCTTTACTTGTTAAGCGTCCTGTTCCTTTCTCCCCTATTCCTTTCCCTCCCCACTCCTATGGTATCAACATTGTTGGTATCAGATCCTTAGATACCTCCTTTGTGTCCATATACATCCCCCATCCCACTCTCTCACTCATCTCTGAATTCCAAAATCTATTGTCAACTGTCCCCCTCCCTATGCTGGTGATGGGAGATTTTAATGCTCATCATGTCATGTGGGGTTCCAATCACTCAGACCAAGCAGGTCGCTCCCTTGCTGATGTATTCCAAGAACTTGATTTATGTGTTATCAACAATGGCTCGCCCACTCACAGAGTCAGACCCTCTCAGGACCCAAGGAGTGCATTGGATATAACACTAGGATCTCCTGCGATAGCCCCTTCACTCTCCTGGGAAACGCTTCCCTGCACCCATGGGAGCGACCACTTCCCTATAATCATCACAAAGCCAGATAGAGCCATCCCAGAATGTAACCCTTCTCCCTCCCTTAAATACAAACTTTCCTCTGCAGATTGGACTGCCTATTCTTCATTAGTAGATAGTAAACTCAGCACCCTAACCATACCTATAGATACCGACCCCCTACTCTCATACAATATTCTCATAGATACCCTAATCACTTCGGCAGAACAACATATCCCTATTAAGAAACCTTGCTAAAGGGTTTATAATTTCCACTCCCTGGTGGGATTCTGAATGCACAGTAGCAGTTCAGGAACGCAAGAAAGCTGAAAAGAGGTATAATTCTAATATGACTAGAGAAAACTTTTTAATTTACAAAGAAGTGGCAGCTAAATTTCGTAGAATGGTATCAAAAAAGAAAAAAACAGGATGGGCTAATTTTTGTGAGAGCTTAGCGCCAAAAACACCGGCTTCACTGGTGTGGAAACAAATCAAGAGATTTAGGTGTTCAGTACAGAATGAAAACCCTGTTGGAAATGACCCCTCAACATGGCAGGAGGATTTTTCTGACAGCATTGCCCCACCATCAGCCCCAACCATAGAGTCCTATCCCTCTCCTCCATGCCCTCTTCCCTCTACATGCACGCTTGACTCCCCTTTCTCTTTCAATGAACTATGCATAGTACTTGACGGACTGACAGACTCTGCCCCTGGTATTGATGGTATCCCATATTCATTTATAATTAAATCCCCAGATAACCTTAAAAATAATTTACTTAATATAATTAACAAATTTTTTGACTTAGGTATTGTCCCGAAACAATGGAAGACCCAGGTTATTATACCAATACAAAAACCTGGAAAAGACCCTTCAATTCCTCAGAGCTATCGGCCAATAGCACTATCGTCTGTTTTGGCCAAAATAACAGAGCACTTGGTTAAAAATAGACTGGAATGGTTTGTGGAAAATAGGAAAATTTTGGCTAAAACTCAATATGGCTTCAGGAAAGGTGTAAGCACGCTAGACAGTTTAAGCATCCTTACAACAGACATCCAGGCTGCACATAAAGAAAAGAAGTACCTTGTGGGCGTGTTTCTAGACATTTCTTCGGCCTATGATTGCGTCTTGCTTACTGTACTCAGGAGTAAATTAACTCAGCTGAGCATACCAGACAAGCTTGTACGCCTCATATGCAATATGCTTATGGAACGAACAGTTCAGATCAAAGTTGGAAACAACCTATTACCACCTAAAACCGTCTGGAGAGGCCTCCCACAGGGTTCAGTTTGGAGTCCAATCCTTTACAGCCTGTACACCTATGACCTTGACAGAAGTGTGGATTCATTCTGCAGTGTACTCCAGTATGCGGATGATCTGGCCCTCTATGCCTGCGACCAATCCTGTGAAGAAATAGTTGATAAGTTGAACACTGCTTTAGGATACTTGAATGATTATCTAGGTGAACAGGGCATGACATTGTCAGCTTCCAAAAGCTCCGTAGTTGTATTTACAAAAAAAAGAACCATACCACAAATAGGTTTATGCATTGGACAGGAGGTAATTCCACAGAGAGGTCACACTAAGTTCTTGGGAATGGAACTGGACTCGAGGCTAACAGGCACACAACATGTAGACTATATCGTTGGAAAATGTGAAAGAAATATTAACATCCTTAGATCTCTTTCTGGTGCTTGGTGGGGTTCACATCCTTATTGCCAAAAATTACTGTATAACGCCATTATCAGAAGCTATATAGACTATGGCGTTTTTCTATTCCATGGAAATAAATCTGGGTAGCGATTCTGAAACCATTCGGTTGCATCCGACACGGAATCTCATCTCTCGGTCTTTGTCTTATCTGTTTAGCATGACAAAGACCGAGAGATGAGATTCCGTGTCGGATGCAACCGAATGGTTTCAGAATCGCTACCCTGGTCAAAAAAGACTTTCCAAAATTCAATCCAAGTGCCTGCGGATAATCATAGGAGCAATGAAGTCCTCCCCCATAAATGCTATGCAAGTGGAATGTGGGGAGCCTCCTTTGGACCTACGCGCACAATTCCTTTCAGATCGTTTTCTATATAAATTAATTCAAAATTCAAATCACCCCCTTCTTCCACGACTCAATCACCTTTCCCAACTATATGGTTCCCAATACTCAGAAAATATTCCCTGTTTGGCTTATAGTTACATAAAATACACCCGCATTCCTTTCCCCATTGTCCAATACCCAATGAACCCTCTGTTCATGACACCATATGAAGCCCTCACATACCAACCTAACATTCTCCTTCATTTCGGAATCAACAAGGATGATACAAGTGCTAGGAAACTGTTCACGGAACAGATTAATTCTAAATACAGCGGTTGGTACTATATTTTCACGGATGCCTCCAAATTATCTTTCAACAGTCTCGTAGGATCAGCAGTCTGGATTCCATTCACAAGAATTTGTCTTAGTTTCAAATCACCCCCCCTCACATCCATCTTCACAGGAGAAGCCCTTGCTCTCCTTGAAGCTATAAAATTTGCTAAATCGCATAATTTACACAACTCCATTATTTTCACAGATTCAAAAAGCTGTCTCCAATCCATCCTATCCAACCCTTTCCGCTCTGCTACCCGCTACCCCCTTATCCTCCAAATTAAAAACCTACTGTATGATTGTCATAGTGCAGGAGTCAATGTGGTACTAGCTTGGATCCCTAGTCATACCGGAATCCCAGGTAATGAGACAGTAGATGCCTGTGCCAAGGCTGCGATCCACTCTGGTTGTCTTGACAATTATAAACTCTATGCACATGACTTTTGTCTACTCCCAAAATTCCACCTAGACTCATCGTGGGCCAGACATTGGAAAACTACTCAAAAGACCACAGGCAAATTATATGCTGAGATACAACCAGATATACCCCCAAAACCCTGGTTTTTTAAATTCCGCGAGGCCAGCAAAACAACTACCTCTGTGATTTGCCGATTGCGTCTTGGTCACGTCTGCACCCCGGTCTTTTTGGCAAAACTTCGGATCAGGGATAATTCTATATGTGAGTGTGGCTTTGATGAAGGAGATGTGGACCACATATTCTTTGAATGCCCCAAATTAAACTACTCCCTCTACTATATCCTTCCCCCTAGTATCCCTCGTCCTACCTCTATGAAATGCCTATTATCCCTTAACTTTTCCCCCCTAATCAACTCCATACTATGTAAATTTGTAAATATAAATAAAATTAAACTATAACAATGTGTGTCTCTCCAAACTAAACATTAAGTATTATTGTAATAATATGTACCTATTATAATATAACTACTAACTCGGTGTTGGGTATTTTATGTGTTATGTCTGTCTGTTCTAGATTAAACCAACTTATCCAGATCAAATAAGTAAACCCTGGGATATAAAACATAGTACCGTTTACGAAACTCCCAAGAAACGGACATTGGCAGAATTACGACAAAGTCGTATAGCCCAGAAAACAAAGAACTGAACTGACGCAAGAAATATGCCAGAAGGGGTCTTGTCTACTCCAGTTTTCTGTTTTTCTCTCTCTGTTGCACGATGGACACCTGGCTTTCGCACGGTAAATCCATAGAGTGCTAAGATATGTCTCTCTTCTCGCGGTTAGGATTGCGAAATAGTGTTGAAGCGAGGGCATCCTCGTGGAGTGCCTACCTACTCAAAGAGTGCTACATCTCCATCTCGTACGACGTACGACTAGCACAGACACCTCAGACGCAAGGGCTGATTCAGCTTTTGTCCCCAGAGGGGGTCGCATAGTCGTTGGTCAAGTCACAAAACTGTACGATAAGTACATGCATGCTTTTTAATTAGCGGTCCACCTAGGTACTGGACCTAGCCCATGGGGTCATGTCCCCCTCCTTGGATCCGTGACTGCTCAGACGGTACGACCCTGGCCTGCTGACGCAAGAAATATCCCAGAAGGGGTGGGGTTTTACGGCTCTAGCGGGGACGGTCCAGCACCCGTAGGCTTGTAGCTGATACCTATATGTAGGCTAATATACTAAAATATTTAGTTTTGACTATAGAGGCCGGCAAACAAGTTGACCCAAAATTGACTTAGAAGGGGAAAGTTCGCGCATGTATACTTCCACCGAATAGACGTTTCTGCGCAGCTAACTTCATTGGGTCAACTTGTTTGCCGGCACCTGTCTGAAGCAGGAGTGGTCGCTGCCTCAAATTAGGGGGGGTCACCAATATTAATACAATGTGGAGTAAGAAAGGCCTCACTAGCAGTGCCCCGCGATATAACATAGCCTATGAACCACGAGTACCTATGTATTCGATATTACTTTTATCACACGGTCTTGTGACTTGACCATAATATGACTACCCCTGGAACCAAAGCTGGATCCGCCCTTGGCCAATTGATTGACATTTTTACCATGCAAGTGTCGTCGGATAGATAATTTAGTTTTTAACTCTTCGATGGACATATTATTAGGACAAATTTCAAGTCGGCTGGCTGATTAGTATGAAATACAGAAAGAAATTTACAGTTATAGTGTGCTGCAATATCAAATTAATCGAGTGTTAACTAAATAGGTACTTATATTTCGTTCATCGGTGTACTTTCTACAATGTTCAGCCATACACATATTTATTCTAATATTACAAATGTCAACATATGGATGTTTGTTGCTCAATCACGTCGTAACGGATGAACTGAGTTGAAATTTGGACCACAGATCATAGTCTGGAAGAACACATAGGCTAAGTATTATCCCAGGAAAATAACGGGTATGTGAATAACGCGGGTAACACCGAGGGGTTCTGCTAGTATTAAACCTTTATACACCACTACAGAAGCATTGCCCTTTATTGGTGTAATCGGGCGATCTGAATTTGTTTCTATGCATTTCCTTTCCTTACAGGGGGCTGTCAGCGGATCACCTCCCTTCAGTCCCTGCCGGAGAGTACATAGGCAATATAACCTGTTCAAAATAAAACACTTGTCGTTTTATAACGATTTATTGTACAAAACAATAATACATTAAAATGTACAGGTATGTTTAAATTTTTGGACTCAGGTCCCAAACACTGGACAATCGTGTAATTATCCTTCCCTTACAGACACCATACTGCTCGTCGAGGCGTCAGCACTAATAGAAACAGACTCGGCTCTAGGTAAGCAAACTAGATTATAAGAGAATAAAAATATAACAATAAATTAATAAAGTGCTCTCAACTTAAGTACACATCGTCTATCGCACTGTTATGTCGACGGGCACCATGTAGTCTTTAATAGAACAACGTAATATTATAACAAATCGATTAAACCTCCTAAGCATACTGTAGTATATACACATTATGAACAACATTAGTCCTCTGTGGTGGTGTCGGCGCAGGGTGTTGAGAAGACCGCGCCCCGGTGTCTCGCTCCCTAGGCAGCCGGTACTATAGACTTGCGCATACGCATCTAAAGCCAATCGGTTACTACATCGGGAGACGAGAGCGGTGGAAGTAGCACAGAGAAGCGGGTGAGGAACTATGTATCGGTGGCGTTTACCACTTGTCAATGACCACCTCGTTCGCTGCAAAACAACGATAGTGTTAGTCGCGTCGCCGGACCGGAGGCTTCCGTCACAACTTACTGGGTCTTATGCAGATATCACAACCGTGTCGTAGTTACTAAATGTGTAGTTTCACTGCGGGATCACAACAAACAATGAGTGTTCATGGAATACGTGCGTGCAGGGCGCGGCGGCGGGTCCGGCGCTTAGATCTTCCACGTTGGCTGGGCTGGGGGCAGAACACACCTCGTTAGTGCATGCGGGAGCCGCCAGCGGCGTCCTAGCCGCGGCGGGGGACTCGGGCGAGCGGGACAAGCTTTGCAACATTTTATCAATTTTTTTTAACTTTTATAGGTTTACACTTGACCGCCATCTCGCCTGATGTTAAGCGACGATGTGGTCTACGATCATCTACTTCCATTGCTAAACAAATCGCACCAATTCATGAACTCATCTTGCGAAGGTTGTTCGATTCAACTGATTGACATTCCTTGCATCGCGACTGTGTACTATACCTACCAGTGATAAGGTTCGCAGCGCATGAAACGTTGATCGTCTTGTATCTCAAACTTTCGCAATAGTAGCTCATGATATAGTGTAAATTTCAATTAGCATCCTTATTTTTTTTTGTTTAATAAGTGTTGCTTTTTCATAAAGACACTTTGATTGTAGAATATTGCAAAACTTTTAATTTCCCATTAGATTCCATTAGTAGGGTACACATAACATCTAGTGCATACTCTTACAACATTGCATTGTGTTTTTGGACATAATTATATTCAAATTTGATAGTTGGGAGGGTAGACGAACAAAACAAAGACAGTAGGGGGGGGTAGGTGCAAAGTATGGTGGTGGTGGTAGTGGTTGGTGCAAACCCAAAAGAAAATTTATAGGAAAATAAATGCAAACATTATTTGTTGACTATTTTAATTAAATGTAAAATAGTAGGTATAAACTGTACAGTTTAATATAGGTAGGTACTCTGACATCGAACAGTTTTATGAGGTTGGGGGGACAATCACAAAAAATGTTTTGAGCATGCCCTGTGTTGTGCAGTGTAATATCTGTGGGGACATATCTGATGGCTGACGGCCTTACTTCATCAAGTTTCATTATTCAAGGCGACAATAGATACTGACAAAGACATAGATTACACATTATATAGGGCATTGAACTCATTGACTTTGCTAAATAATAGGCACCTTACATTGACATACACTTGAATCCATTTTGTGCTAATTACAAGTCAATGAGTAAAATGCCAAATCATAATATATTGTTATTAAAAAATCACTTCAAACTGCACTCAATTATCATCACAAGAACCATGCGATGCACTCATGCACAAATTCATTACTCTAATAATTCAAAACTTATGTAGGTACGGACCGATGTACAAAAATACAATTTAATCAAAAAAATGGACCAATTTCGATGCAGTTTTTGTAAACTTAACATAATATTATGTCTCATTTGTAAAATAGCGTTGTCTTATCCTCAATCCGTAAATTAGAGATGGAAAACCTTAAAATTACAAATCCAATTGGTAATATACATAAGGAAATAAATAAGTTATATTAACACCAAATACCGAATTATATAATCGTTGTAAACTTACTATGTTCGTACATACATAGAACTGTCGGTTTATTGCTTTCGCTTCAATATTAACTTGCATAATTCGTGTCATGTCTGTGACATGGGACGGTAGTTAATATTCAAGGCATTTGTGATTACTTCAGTAATTAGTTTGTTCTATATTTGTAGGCGTTATCAAGCATGGATTATATGCTAAAGCGATCAATTGAATTATGCAGAATTTTGAGTAGTAAAAGCCTTGCAGTAAGGTTAAGATAAGGACAAGCGTTCACAGTATCTTACGTACGCATCACATCGCGCCGAAATTCCATAATCTGAGAAAACCTATCACAGATTATAGAATAGAATGATACCGCAAAGTAATCGGAATGATGTGAGTCTGTGAACGCTTACCTTCAGTATTGCAGCTGGAGAGAGAGAGAGAGAGAGAGAGCATTTGGGGACTTGTTTCCCGGTCATTTCATATTATGTGCTGCCATTTGCCAATATTACGATTTAACTAGATTTTTTACTCACACTAGTTTATTACTGAAGTATCCACGTCTGTAAGTTAAATGCATTAGGGAGACATTCTCATGTTAATTCAAAAGTGTAGAATTATGGTAAAGCAATCAAGTGCGGATTATAATCAGAAAAACAAATTACAAATAAAACAAATTGAAACGCATTAGGAATAGTTAGGAAGCGCTCACAGAAAGGACAGAGACAGATATATCATCTTCCATTAAGAATCTATGCTGAGATAATTTATTATAACCACGTCCCTAACAATACACTTACGATAAATTACGCTAAGCTAAGAATGAACATTCCTATAGTAAGTTAACATGTCTGCAGTCCACAAGGACAGTTACTGAGCAGTGCGAGTGCCAATCGTTCGTAAAAAGGAGCGATTATATTAAATATACACAATGTATTATCGAATGCAATAAATCTAACTTATAAATTACCTTTTAATTAAACCAATTATTTGGTGTTTCGTGTTATGAAGGTCCTCACAGCCACTTCACGTGAAAACATCGTTCATATATAAACGTAAACGGTAAATTAAAGTGTGTTAGCGGTAGAACGCTCTGTATAGAGCGAGAGCTCCAATTTATTGTCTCGCACATGTAAAACATTTTTTATTTTATTTATGTATATAAAATGCATAATAATAAATCACCGAGCGGACGGTGCCCGCTATAGCGCGAACGCATTTCTAACATCGATCGTATACGAATTAATTACTGATCCGACTGTTGAAGTATAAAATCAGTAAATAATTTTTTTAACTCTCTCGATTTCCACTCACAATTTTGTATACATTTTTACAAACGCTTTTTTTTAAGTAGGTATATTGTCGATTATTATATTATTATTTTAACTTTATATAATATTTTAGCTTATTTAAACGGCCGTTCAAATTCATGAACAAAAGCCGATTCAAAAATGAAAACAAAATAATGAATAGAAGGGTTTCGAGTTGTGTCTAAAAGTGTTTGGTGAGTGTAAACCGTGAGGGCATTAGATCGGTAGTCAGAGATGCGCAGGCGCAGTAAGATCTAGTAGTAGTCGGGGAACACTACAGCCGGGGGTCGTCTAGCGTCCTCGATCGCACAGTCACTCACGTCCTCGCCGCGGCGCACTTCACACGTGGTCGGGTTAGCATTCCAAACGGTTAGTACTGTGGTGAGCGACGCTCATAGTCCAAGGGGTCCACAGTTGGGCGTTACCCCGGCCACTCACATACGCACATGGTTTTTTAAAATAATTCGATTCAAACCACCCTCAAAAAGTTTACCCATATATATTCATAATTTTCACTAAAATTTGTATGTCCAATGCTAGAAATCGTTCTTTTAGTTCTATTTTACTATATCACTGGGTTTAGTACTCGAGAATAGCATGATAATTGAAAACAAAAAAAATACTTTTTTTGAATAATTTAAAATTTAGAGAATTTTGAGTATTTTTTTGTTTTAGACTCAAAATTCTCTACACAAATCTAGTGATATCGTACGACAAAACTAAAAAAATACACTATTTAATATTTAGTCACAAAAATTTCAGTGAAAATGCACTGGAGTTGTAATTAACAACCAAAAAAAAAAATGTACATCACAGTTGGAAAACAAACGAACATCGCTGTCCGCGTTCCTCAATAAAATAAATAAAAGAACATCGCAATTCGCGTTCCATTGAAAATGGAACGAGCGAGCATCGCTGTCGGAATCGCGAGCCAGCGCGTTCCACGCTAGCTAACTAAATACAACGTCGCGGGCGTAACGTATGTGAGTGGGGCCGGCAGGCGTGAACAAACGGGGGGCTGGGGGTGGTAGCACACTGGTGGTGGGCCCTCCGTCTTATAGGGGGCCGTAGATGATGATGCCGAAGAAGACGGCCCACATGAGCACAATCCATTGCATGCCGTCGAGCCAGTCGGCGACTGAGCGCGTATTACCGTCGGAGATCTTGCGCGCGACGAACTTGAGCACCTCGTCGAGTAGCACCACGGGGATGGAGAACTTCATCACCGTCAACCATTCGTCGATCGACAGCGGCGTCACTTGGAACACGGTCTGAAACACGCGCGGCACACGCTTGCGTCACTACTTTGTATTTAGCGACGTACGAATAAGGTACAATCCTCAAAAAAATCAAATTAGTTAGCTTGCTAAAAAATATTGTACACGTATTTTTTCTTTTGTTTGACAAACAAAAAATTACGAAGATACAGTGCTTCGAAGTTTCGCGCGACGTCATTCGTGGGTAAAAATTACCCACGAGTGACGTCGCGTTCACATCAACTTCAAGAGGGGACCCCCCCACTCTCAAAGTGTGATGTTTTAAATCTCTGTCGATTTTTAATATTTTGAAAAAACATATTTGTCCTATATATTTGGACATGATCTAGCTGATGGACTTATCAGTTTGGTGTATTTTGACCCAGTCCGATACACTATTATCTCCAATAATGCGTGGAACATTAGAATCATCTCTAGCGGTCGCAAGAGGAAATGCATTCACGCGACATTGACGAAGGTGACAGTATTCGTACATCGCCTTTATTGCAGCAATTAAATGACGGTAAAATGGAAGAAAGGTAAAGACTCGTAACCAAAGTAAAAGATGCAACTATGATATTTGTACGTTAATCACTAACTCATCGAATTTTGACACGCAAAGTGCGTACGTACATGAAACGTGTCTAGATTACGGTTTACATGCAAATAGCAAGGGTAAATGCGCCTTAGCATTAAGCTTTCCGTTTGTACATTATTTTTGTTATTGTGCAATAAATATTAAATAAATAAATACATTTTGTGGCATTAAGATAAAAGTTGTTGTTTTATTTTTGTATTATATTGAGGTATGTCTGATGCACAATAAAGTGTTACTATAATTTTCCTGTTGTTGTTGGTTTCCTGCAAAAACTAACAGTGATAATTTAGCGATAAGGATATAATAATATACAACGTGGTGGATTTACCCCCAACAATATTTTAACAGTCCATTCTAACACTGATGTAGACTTCATCACCCAAGTTCTCTTTCTCCTCAGCACCGTAGATCACGAGATAATTCGAGTCAAAGTTTGACGTAAAATTTCCACCAAATCACCAGCTTCAACCCTAAAGCATGTACAGCAGGCAAACGACCTTGCCGCCGACGCCGCGACGTCGTACAAATATCAGTGCAGAGATCTGGCCATTAGGGGTATGTCAAATGAAAAAACAATTAAAAAACAATTTTTTTTTATGGAAAAAAATTTTTGAGCTTTCATGCGTAAATTTCACATACATGATTCTAAACTGAATGTAGATGAACTACCATAAATATTGTTGCACCTTTCTGCACCACCTTGTATATATATGGCACAAGGTTTAAGTAAGACCTATTTTACATTGTGTGTAATAGGGATCAGGGCAAATTACCCACACGATGGACAGATCTCATTGAAATAACCACACAGTCTTTCATGTCAGAGTGTTCTCGTAATGCACGCTATCTGTATGCTTTTACTTTTGTTTTTTACTAACTGACGTGTAAATAGTACATTTATGGAATAAACGTTGACTTTACGGAACCGAACAACGTGATTATTGTGCGATCGGTAATTGCTGCCGAGAAGACTGAGGACAGACAAGACCCTTGTGCCGTCGTCTTACCAATCACGAGCACTCTGTCAAGAGTTACCGACTAAGATAATATAATAGATAATTTTATTCCTTAAATACATTTTTGCATACGAGTTTATAGGTAAACTGTGTCAATTAATAAATGCAAGAACGAGTGTATTATAGCAGGCGTAAACTCACCGAGAGGACCTCGACGTGTAGGATGACGAAGTGGAGAGTGAAGGAGAGAGCCATGGAGCCGACGAGCCAGAGGTTGGACCACGGCGGCATCGCCACTAGCGACTGGTTCTCCGACAGCGAGTTCATGGCGTTCAGCATCTCGATGGTGACCAGGACGGACAGAGCCATCGTCATAGGGTGAGGGTCAGTGAAGAGCTTGCAGTCGACACCCTGGAATAATCGTAATTAAGCGTTAGAATACGTTAGCAATCTATTTCTTAGCGATACGATAGCAGTAAATATAGGCGCAGTGCTAGGTAATCTTATATCTCTACGGGTGCAGTGCTAAGTAATGATTTGAACTCTTTATGTTCCAATAGCTGAGTGTCACTGAGCTGCTATGGGCAGGCATGTTGCTTACTATCAGGCACATATTCTGCTCATCTCTTCACGTCACTTTATTACAGAAAAAAAAAGTTTATAGATAATAAATATATGTACTTGAAAAGCGAAACCTTAATCTGAAAATATGGAACCAACACAAATTTATCCAGAGCATTAAGGTTAGTTTCCGAAAGTTTAGTCCGAGTTGATGGTTGTTGGTAATTGAAACATTTAGGTACTTTTAGGAACAATTGAAACATTTTTCGACGGAAAAGTCCGTAGATTCGGTATTTAGTGGACGAACCTTCCAGTCGTCGCCGCCGCCCAGGCACTGCAGATGGTGGGTGAGTTGCCAGTATGTCATCTGAGGTCCCATGGGAGAGTACATGAACCACCAGGAGGCGGCACCGACGGTCGCAGCGCCGACGTATCCACCGATAGCCATGTACCTGAAAGATAGTCAAGAGTATAGATTGGGGATATACATACTAAATACATATAAGGTTACCCGAAAGAGATGTTTCAGTGATTATGATTATTTTTTTATGTTTATTATTAGGTATTTCTATCATTTTTAACTGTGTGTCAATAACGTGTATAGCTATCTATCTAAATAAGACTTACATACACAGAGACCGTTATCTGTGTGCAGTTCATCGTTCTTACGGCCCCAAAATACTTATTGGGCTAGGTTATTCCTTACTGGAGGTTTAGTTTAATGAGATCAATGTATGTGTCACGAATTGTCCCTTTTTTACAGGTTCAGTGTCATTGCAAAAAAAGAATTGGTGGCTATTTTAGGTTCATAACAATGTTAATGAATATATTTTGTTAAGTTAATAGGATATGATATTGACTTGCCCCTATACATTATCATATAGAGTTTTAGAAATACATTTGAAACTACTATTTTCTTATAAATAAATTTAGAACCATTTTTTAGATTTTACCAGTCTGAGCTGAAGTTATTTTTTTTATCATTAATAATGGGTTTACATCAGGACGTCTACTTTATTTCTACGAAAAGATAATTTCGAAAAAAAACTCGCGACTGTCCTGCTCTCGTTCTACTTCATTTCGTCCGATACAACATTGTTTGACGTTTAAATGTTCTAAGCATACTCTAATTAGAGTAGGCTTAAAATATTTAAACGGACAAAACGACGGATCGAAGTAAAATCGGAGTTGGAAAGTCGCGAGTTTATGTCGAAATTACGTTTTCGTAGAAAGAGAGTAGACGTCCTGACCGGCAAATCAATTCTCGTTTACCAGGACACACATAGCTCAAGAATTACTAGTCAGATTCGAAAAGTTTTTATTGCACTCGATGGGGGTTGACGTGCAAGCCTGAATAAATCGACGGATAAAACTGAAGGACACAGCTAGCTCAAAGCTCTTTATACCCGTGAGAACAACAACACTTGTTTCTACACAGGAAAGAATCGATCCGAAAAGTGCATTCTATTATCTATTTATGTATTAATTGTCTAATTACGTATGTGCGAAAGTACCTATAGATAGTAATTATAGGTTAGTAGGGCTTTGAACCTTTTGCGTTAGCCAAATGATCGGTAGGCAGTAAGAGACCATCTAATACAGGTCCTTTATAAAAACCTATTGTATTCAGTGGAATAAGTGATAGCGAGTGAATTCGTGGAGCTCAGCTAATGCTGGCTATAAATAGAAACAGGTTATTTTCATAAGGACCTCAACGTCGAGACAATGACGTCTAAATGACCGATAAAGACACGCATGCGAACGAGGTCAGCGCTAAAACGGCAACATGTGTTTAATTGCACTTATTTAGCTCAAGTAAATGCCAGGTAAAGCGCAAATATTCGAACAATACAACTTCCTCCTAAAAATGATGCAACTATTGACCTCATACTTAGTTGCTTATCAAACATAATTCTTGTGGAACAATGAATCGAAAACGACGTATCCACATGTTTGCTAATTTTATTAAAAGGTAAAAATAAATATTATCTATACCATTGTGGAAACATTTCTCTTAGAACTAATAACGGTATAATTAGATTTCACGATTTTCACGAAACATACGGTTTGAATTGAAACAAACAAACAACATTTTTACGAGCAGTCGTGTTACAAACATTACGACGTCGCGAGGAAGATCTAATGCGCTTAGAGGCAAGAGGCAGATGCTTTGAGATCGTTTTTAGTTTTCTATGGGCGGTTTCAATTATTTTAATTTAATTAAATTTTCCACGGGCGTATTTTTCTGCGCGTATACTACGGACGTTTCGGCTTTCGGAATACGCATTTACACGCATTTCAAAAAACCGGACTCACGTATTCGGACATATATTTCGGCGTAATCGCTCGAACCGGTAGTGGTGTCGTGTCAGTATCAACATCGGCTCGCGCTTATACTAGCCTAGAAGCGCGTCAAAACTATTACGAGTTGCGCGTGCCCAAAGACGCGCCTACACGCGCTTCCAAAACAGAGCTTATACGAGCGTATAAAACGCTAGTCTGAAACCGTTATCTATTTTTATTGACTTTATTTACCCAACAGTGTGTCAACAGCTGAAATTGATAACGATATCCTATTTTATAAAACACTACTGCCGTTTACTTTTCTATACTACCGAAGGAGACGAAATCATTAACCCTTTGTCTAAATGAGCGTGATAAAAATAGAAAATACCCTTTACCGTTCTACGTCTACAATACTTATGTCTACCTAACTGAATTTTAATGTAACCTTGTGATATGTAAAAATGATTTCATTACGCGTATATTGACGTCAAACCCGAGCTCATTCCTAGTCGGCAGCGGGCGTCTACATCAATCGTAAAAATAAAATGTTTATAATGCTAACACAAATGTAGACACCGCTACAATCCTAAATTAAATAGTAAATAGTGTTCACGTGTTAAATGTGACATTCTGATCTAATTTCGATGGGGTTAACGAACGTTTGCGTCGACGTTCAATCAATTTTATGGGAGTCATATTTAAAGCGGCCAGATGGCTTTCCTGAGATAGTTTACTTTGATCTGACGAAATATTTTTGTATTCATATTTTAGCGCAACAATTATAAACGTTGGTGCATTAGATGTCGTAAGAAATCGTATCGTGTCGTATAAAAAAAGGTTTAGTGACGTCACAACGTTGGGTATTTCGTCATCACGTTTTTAAATATTTATGGCCATTATTAACTTCTATATAGGTACTATATTCTTGTATTCGTATTGTGTAGCATTCTTTGATAAATCATCACGCTATATGACAAAATAACATTAGGTCACTACAAAAGAATATTGAGAGGATACAGTAGCATCAACTAATTCATATTTTTCTAACATACGATAAATGATCATCAGCATATGAATAAATGAACATGTGTGATATTTTTTCAGCAAAATATTGCTTTTATTTTATTCTTCAAAATGTGAAAGCAAAAAAAAACGAGTAAAATGTTTATCACGGAAATAAATAAACCAGGGTTCTCATTCAGAAGCGTCAGGACTAGTGGCAGTTGGCCTAAGACAACCTGTACTGCTAAACCTAATTTGGGTTGGCGCAGTCACACTACCTACCTATACTCATCGATTCACGAGCAGCGTAAGGGCACTCCAGAAGGTAAGACTAGGGCTGTCGACTCCGTATATCATATAGCGATGTCTACATGTAGAAAGATTAATTACCTGAAGAACAGCCATCCAGAGATGAGACCTTCGTCAGCCTTGCGGGGGGGTTTGTCCATGATGTCGAGATCCGGGGGGTTGAAGCCGAGAGCGGTAGCGGGGAGACCGTCAGTGACCAGGTTGACCCACAGCAGCTGCACGGGGATCAGGGCCTCGGGCAGACCGAGAGCGGCCGTCAGGAAGATGGAGACCACTTCACCGATGTTGGACGAGATGAGGTAACGGATGAACTGCTTCATGTTGTTGTAGATAGCGCGACCTGGAAACGGTAGAGTCGTGGGTTTAAGACTGCAGCTTCTAAAGCTGGTAGGGACACTGGAAAACAGATGTATTCACTGATGACAAAACTTACGAGACCATTCATGTTTTCAAGTGTAATAAATAAACTATATTGGATGGTTACCTCGCAGAGATTTCTCTCAGCAATACCTAAAGCCGCCAATTGTGACGCTAGTTCATAAGTGTTTCACAGTAATATTTAAATTTGTGTCACAGTAAATAGTTTTCTATCTATCTATATTTCGTTGTGCAAATTGCTTACTTTTAAGGATTAACTATGATTCATGACTTAACATAATGAATAAAATGTTTAAGAATAAAAATATTTTAGGGCTAGGCAATTAACAAAATATCATCATATTTAAAAACTGTGATCTTTGTGCAACCATTAAAGCTAAATGGAACATTTAATTAATTACTACTGTTATTTTAAAACATTTTTCGATGAGCTGAGGAAACAATGACAAAAATACTAAACATTGGGTTTTCCCTTCATTATTACCATTTATAAATAAATTGTCTGTAAAGTTTTTTTTTACTTCAGAGAAAATATTTTTTTCCCATTTATAATTATTTGTCCTGAATTTAAGTTTCAACTTTTATCATTCAAAATAAAAACTTGGGATATAGAACATCTGCTAAGACTGTTGTATTGTCCAAGTAGACTGAAGCATTATTCCACTGACCTTCCTCAACGGCAGACACAATGGAGGAGAAGTTGTCGTCAGCCAGCACCATCTCGGCGGCGGACTTGGCGACGGCGGTTCCGGATCCCATGGCGATACCGATCTCGGCCTTCTTCAGGGCGGGGGCGTCGTTCACACCATCACCAGTCTGTGGAACACCCCCCGATTGTTAAGAACATCTCTCATTACAACCTAGGAGATGATTTTCTTTACCAATTTGTTAAGTTTCTCGTAATTCTTAGACAACACTAGTTGCAACAGTGCGACGGGGTTTCACCCGCGTAGTTCCCAATCCCGTTGTTTTCCTGAGATAAAAATAGCCTATGTGTTATTCCAGACCATTATCTACCTATGTACCAAGTTTCATCTAAATCCCTTCAGTAGTTTTTGCGTGATCCATACATCCATACATTTTTTTACAAACTTTCGCGTTTATAATATTAGTAGGATACTATAAAGCCGAAGAATCTTCGCATTAGGAGCTCATATAAGTAATGTTGTTTTAATAGAATAAAATTGAATTACAAAGGCGCCGTGTCATTTAGAAATACATAACGATATCCATTAGAATCAGGAATATTATGAGAAGGAATGTCAGTTAAAAAGTACCGGAGCTATGTATTTTATTTATGGCATTAACAGGACAGAGACATGTAGGAAGGCGCTAAGATTATAAATCATCTCATGATTATGCGGGGTGTTTGTTTTGCCTAAGATCAAGACAATCTGTGTAGAATAACTAACAGCAATAATTTTATTAATCACTATTCTGAAATTCCTATTTTCTGAATTAGTTTCCACATTAACGCTGTATATAAATACCAAATTTATACATACATTAATCATTACGAATACGACTGTAAAACCTTTATGCCACATTGATAACTTTAATGTATGGCAGTTTATAAACATCGACAACCTAACGTAAACAAGTAGCGTCCAATAATGTAGTCGAACGGTAAACATTAAATACTGCCAACGCTCGCCCCCAAAATTATTGAGACATTGTTTAGTTCGTAATAAACATCAGCTATTTCCCATATTCCGGTAAAATTAGTTCATTCATGACCGACCGACGATGTATTTTCTGTTACTATGTTATTGTGTTTTAGTTTTAAATAAGTATCCATAACCATACTAATCCGTAAACACAACCATACTAATCCATAGACCATCATTGTGATGATTCATAAATTGTAGTAAATTCGAATATTCAAAATTACAGTTGTAGAGGTTTTACTGATTGGTTGGCGAAAATTAAGTAAAACAAAAAGCTTTAGGGCTTGGATCACTTGACTACACATAAACTTAAAATGGTCAACTTCTATTTTAGACAAGTTCTTACCATAGCAGAGATTTCGTTCATGCTTTGCAGGTATTCAATGATCTTGGACTTGTGCGCGGGCTCCACACGGGAGAAGAGACGGGCGCGGGCGCAGGCCTGGCGTTGTTCAGAGACGGGGAGGTCGTCGAACTCGCGACCAGAGTAGGACTTGCCAGTGGTGTCTTCTTCCTCGGTGAATACGCCAATACGTCTGTGAATTAAATCAAAGTTAGAATTTGCTTGATTCCATACTTAATAAAACATCGTCAAATGAAGAATGGTGTACCTGCAGATAGCTTCGGCGGTGGCCTTGTTGTCGCCAGTGATGACGATGACACGGATACCGGCGGCGCGGCAGCGAACGATGGAGTCGAACACCTCCTTGCGGGGAGGGTCCAACATGCCCACGACACCGACGAACGTCAGGTTCACTTCGTACGTGTAGAATTTGGTGGAGTCGCCGAGGTCCATTTCGTCGGGCTTCATGGGGTTGTCGGCGGTGGCGAGAGCCAAGCAACGGAGAGTGTCGCGTCCGGTACCGTACTGGCGGGTGAGTTCCAGGATGCGGTTCTTGAGAGTCGAGTTCAGAGGAACCTTGCTGGTGCCCACGCGAGCGTGGCTGCAACGCTCGAGCACACCTTCGGGTGCGCCCTTGACGAACAGCTTGGGACCGGTTCCGAGCCGGGAAGGCTTGAGGGGCGTGCAGTAACTGGACATGGATTTCCTGTCACGGGAGAATTCCAGAGTAAACTCTTTCTTCCACTTGGTTTCAATTTCTTGGCGGACGACGATGGCAGACGAGCGGCGGTCGAGGCCGGTCTTGGGGACGTTGAAGGGATTCATCTTCTCGGAGAGCACGATGAGGGCGGTTTCGGTGGCTTCACCGACCTTCTCGAATGCCTGTTTGAACTCGTTGAAATCAATGGCGGAGTCGTTACACATAATGCAGATGGTGCCCAACTCTTGCAAGGTGTCGAACTCGGAGGACTTAACCTTCTGGCCCTTCAGGTAAACGTCGCCGATGGGCTCGTATGTGGAGCCGGTAATTTCTAATTCCAGGAAGCTGCTGTCGCCACCCTCAATTTTCTCGAAGATGAACATACGGGAAACGGACATCTGGTTGGTGGTGAGCGTGCCGGTCTTGTCGGAGCAGATCACAGATGTGCAACCGAGGGTCTCTACGGAAGGCAGCGATCGCACAATGGCGTTCTTCTTGGCCATACGTCTGGTACCGAGAGCGAGACAAGTCGTGATGACAGCGGGAAGACCTTCGGGAATGGCGGCGACGGCGAGGGCTACGGCGATCTTGAAATAGTAGACGGCGCCCTTGATCCAGCTGCCTCCGTGAGCGGGGTCGTTGAAGTGACCGATGTTGATAGCCCATACGGCGACGCAAATAACGGAGATGACTTTAGAGAGCTGTTCACCGAACTCGTCGAGTTTCTGTTGGAGGGGAGTCTTGATCTCCTCAGTCTCGGACATTTCAGTACGGATCTTACCGATGGCGGTGTTGAGACCGGTGCCGATAACGATACCGCGGGCCTTGCCGGCAGCGACATTGGTTCCGGAGAACAGAATGTTCTTCTTGTCCTGGTTGACGGCGCGGGGGTCGGGGATAGCATCGGTGTGCTTGATGACAGACACGGATTCTCCGGTCAGGATGGACTGGTCAATGCGGATGGTGGTGGAATAGATTTTGATCAGGCGGATGTCGGCGGGAATCTTGTCACCTACAGACACCTCAACGATGTCGCCGGGGACGATCTCTTTCGCTCTGAGTTTCTGTACACCGGATTTGTCGCCTCTTACTACTTTACCCATTTCGGGTTCGTATTCTTTTAAGGCTTCGATGGCAGATTCTGCATTTCTTTCCTGCCATACTCCTACTACGGCGTTAGCGATAAGAATAAGTAAAATTACGAAGGGTTCGACGAACGCTGAGAAAGCGTCTTCGTGTTCTTCAAATAAAGCTAAAACCTGAAAACGAAATAAGATTTTATGGATATTCCACGTTGTAACTGTTTCTAAAAAACGTATGATATCATATTGGAAAAAATATACTTACGAATGATATAATAGCGGCTAATAACAAAATCTTGACTAAAAGGTCATCAAACTGTTCCAGAACTAACTGCCATATGCTTTTGCCTAAAAATGAAACATATATGTGAGTTTTTGACAAGTATGTATTTTAAAAGTAAGATAGAAGAATCGGAGGGCGTCTCCCGATATTTTCTATAGGACAAAAGAAATATTCGAGTGGGCTCTACAGCTGACAAGAAAAAAAATAGAAGGGGAGGGAAACTAGGTCGACACTTAGTGAGTTCTTCAAGCTCTGTTTTAGATTTTACACAATTTTTTTTCTAACTGTGTGTCGTAGGTACTACAGCAGATATTCGATAGATTTTGAACAATGACATATCGAACACATTGTGTACTGCAACCCAAAAAAAATAATTTTATGCAGCTCTTGTAACTTAGATAATTCTTAGCGAAAACTGTATACTCTACTTGCGTAGAGATTCCAAGTATTCTAATGCCAGCAAACAAAAAAATTGTCTCGAGAGACCTTGGCTCTGTTTACATTTACACAATGCTAAGGAAGGTGTTGTTTAGTTTGGTTAATCCCAAGTATAGCCATCGGTACTTCCTCTTTGGATTTTATTCTAATTTAGTATTGAGGTGATTCGTTGTTCGTTTCTCTTACCTTCCTCGGCCGGCAGTTCTGAAAAGAGAAAAGACCCACGATTACAATTTTGAATAAAACATCAAAGGAGTTAATTTAGCAGGCGATAAACTAGTCAGAACAGACGTGCGATCTATCTCGGCAGTTACGATCGTACGTAAATACACCTCGGCTGGGTAGGCGCTCGCATCGCGGCTCAAACGAAGAGGCTGCGACTGCGCCGCTTGCTACCGACCGCGCGATGACTCTTCCTACACGACTAATGACGTCATACACGAATCGCGGCGCCGGGAACCAAGTTCAGCTCTCGATTAACGTAACGTTATCAATAAACACCTAAACCGGTTTCCATTCGGCAACTACGCACTAGTCGACAATTCAAAAACATGAGTAAAACACGTGTGCCGGTATTTACATCTGTCTAATCAAAACGCAAGATAATGATGTGTCGATTCCCGTGATAATGAACGGCGGCTCCGCGATAACCGCACGTGATTTATCGATCTAGATATCATTATACTCCGACATTAATATCGATCTTAAAATATATACGGGCAGGTATTCGCTATTTTCGGAACAGAGCTATCGATAGCTGCAACGAGGTAGACTGTAGTTTTTTTCAGATAGTTTTGTGGGTAGATGTTTTATTTATTCGAAGATTCTGAATTTGCTTACGTTTGAATCTTTGATTTTCTACAATCGTATGTTTTGCTGAGGTAAACCGGTCGAACACCTCCCTAAGTTTTATCATGCGTTATCTTTCTTTCTTCGACATTGGTCTAGACAACACGATATCCGTGATGATAAATTATTACATTGACGAATGTGAGGGTTTCATCATTTGTGTCACAGCGTGGAGTGGCCACATTGGGCCACGTCCGAGTGGAGAAGTGGCGTGAGGGCGACGCCACTGACCTTAGCAAACACACGCATCGTCGTCGTAGTAACCTCGCTGGTGGTGACGTCATTAGACCAGCTTCGTTACACGAACAATGACTAGCCAATCAATAGATGATTGCATTAGTTTGCAACAGCGCTGACTGTTTCTCCTAATGGAGGAGGATAATAACGGCGGTCCATAATAAGAACGTGTGCGATAAGTTCGAACATTTCCTGTGTCTTAATAGTGTAATCGGGCAACGTGCGCTAAGTCAATCGTATCGACTCTATTTGCGTACCCGGTCCGGCTGCCAGCCGCGTTTGAGACTAATGTAAGCAATTAGTCAACGCGTCGATATCGCGGTGTCAGCTTCCCTGCAGCATTCTTTTGCGAATCTTTAAAAAGCATAAAAAATGCGAAGCCAGCTTTGCACCGCCTTCTGGTAGAGCCTACGTCATTACGACGCGACGTCAACGCGTGCTGAGAATGACAATGCCAACACAATAGACGATATTCGATTTTGGTTCGTCAAAGTATCCGTTTTTATGACTTGGATGGTCGAGTAAAATTAGAATTTATTACAGCTATCCATCGAGAAAGAATTCAATGTTATATTTGAAGCAGTAAAGCATCAATCGCGGTATTTTGGGTATCCATAGGTGGAATGCCGAAGGTGGGTTGCTGCGGCACTTTGTTTTAGACACTGTTCCTTTAAGACTCGTTGATTTAGATGTTCATTGTGAGAACAGTACTATCATTACAAACTTTTTAATCTTAGTAAACAAATCTAAACGCAATCACTTGTGGCCTGATATTAAAGGCGAGGTGAAAGCACGATAAGGATTGAAAGAGTAGCGTTTTTGTCGGCGTGATTTTGCAAGCCTCTTTTTAATGTTGCAAAGAGAAAGTTGGGAGAAACTAGGTAGAAAGTATCATTGGCAGTCACATGGGATTTTTAGGTTTTTAAATACGTCGTATTTTGAACCCAAAAGGAAAGTTTGTATCTAGGATTCAGACTCTGACTGTAGATGAAGATTTAGATTAATATTATTTATTTATTCAGCAACAGTGAATGTTACAATATTGCAGAAGTAATGCTGTAGGTAATAATTGCTTGATACGATTTGTGGCCGTATAAGAACGTGAGACGAATTGATTTTTAGACTAACCGGAGAAACGATAGTGGAAACGGTTTTTGAAATTGTTGTAATCTGATGGAATAAAAAAATGGAATCGTTTGCGTGAAAGTATCGTGCATATTCGTTGAGCGCGTCAGCAGCGTTGGTAGACGTAACCCGCCAACGTAGACTGTCCGAAATAAACCAGGCTTCAGACTACCTATACTATTTCACTAGACACTCGAGCGAAGCCCGTCCGAGCCACGGATGCTGACTCGATTGACTCTAAGCTCCCCATACCAATTGAATTAAATTCTCCACATAGCTAACTACCGCGGCCGGCGCAAACTCTCCAAACATTCATATGGGACACATCCGTTGAAATTATTCTAGTGTTTTCATTCCAAGCCAAACGAGTTATGTTTAACGGAATCCAATGTCTATGTTTTGTATAATACAGCGCAAAATATCGCCGCATTATCAGGAAAACAAACGTAATATGCATATGAAGTAGGTTTATGTGTTTCGAGGACAAATTGTCGATGAATTAATCTTTATCGTCATTGTGACTAGAACCGCGTTTTAGAAAACCTTGTGCTAGGTTTTAATTATTATTATATTTAAGTATACTGAAGCATTGACATTATTTAAATCTACAGTATATGAGATAGGAATGCGAGAACGAGCATTTACGAGTATGTAACCATTACAGAAACGTTTCAGCTAATTGAGTAATACCGAAGCAGGTTCATAATAAATATATCGGTCGGTTCGGTTCATAATGGACTCGAAAATGAAACGTGTAAATACGTTTACAATGAGCGTTGAAATCGCTAGTGGAGCTCATTGCATATCTCTACGCTGGATCTATTTTCGCTCGAGATGTTCCGTATTGTGACCGGACTCCCACTGGTCACTCTCAAGCTGGAGTGACGCGGGGTTTATGTGAGGTTTGCTGAAGCAAAATAATCTCCAGCGGTACGATGTGCGTGAAAACAAACAAAGCTAGTTAGATCTCGAGCCGGCCGCATGTTTTTAATCGACTGTTGTCTGTTACTTCCACGTAGCTATGCCTCTACGTGTGCGCAATAAAGATACAAACGTGAAGAATTAAGTACCGCTTGTTAAATATATTTACATAGAAAAATAATAAAGAAATCTCGCTGATTCATATTTGTACACGCGATTATGATCTGGTTTGGGCGAAATTATGGAGGGTATTAATGCGAAGAGTTCAGAGAAGTACGTTTTGTTGCAGCATCTGTTTTGTCGATGCTTGACTCAACAGAACCAGCTGTTCTTTTAATACATCTATATCTTGAATGGAATGACTCACGTATTGAGTTCGCTTTAGATAAACCTGTTCAATAAGACGTTTCTAGGACAGTCTTTATTTTAAACATTTTAGCCGTGCGTGAGCACAATTATCTTTGTTTTACAGTTTTTGATTATAGAGTAACAAGTAGGTATCGAGATAGATGCGAATACATGTTATATATGGATTTACGAGGGTTATCCAAATTGGGAATACGAAACAAGGTATACATGATTTTTTAGGATGTTAGTTTTGTTTCTTTTAGGTAAACGCGCTCCATCGTAGACACTATCATTGCTTAACAATGGAAGAGATGACGTCCCAGCAAAAGGAAGCTTTAGCTTGAGTTATAAGGTTTAACTTCTATCGACAATCCGTACAATTGTCAACGTTTGTGATTTCATTCAGGAAATGTTGTTACGAATCGTAACGTAACTTACGTTACGAATAGAATACTACCGAGTTACTTTCGGCGTAGTGAAGCCTCTCTGTATAATCTTGTGTCATAATGGTTAAATGAGTGGTTATCGTCAAGGGTAGGCGAGGGTCGCCGAGGCCGGGAGGTGTCGGTACGCCACACCGCCTCCGCACGCTCGAGGGCGCTGATCAACAGGCCAGTGCTAAGGCACACGCACCGGTGCCTTGCAATGACCACCTCTTACACCATAAATAAACACAGGTTGGGACACATACGTCTATCTATGTTATATACATTGAACGGTATCGAACTAAACATTTGCACGTAACGAGAAATCTTTAAATCAATACTTTTCTAAAAGAATGTAATGGTATCAGTATCATAATAATTTTCGTTTTATTTAGTGTGCAAACACTTATGACAACATTTTTGTAAGAATTTTCCCATAAATAAAATGGAGTGAGGAATGTCTAACAATATTCAATATCTATTTAACAATATTGATGTCAAGTTACACATGGGAAGTTTTTCGAAATCGTATGCTTCTAAAATAAGATAACGAATGCCTACGCCTTTCTTACGACTGGCCTCGTGGCTTAGTGGTTAGTAGCTCTGCCTGCGAAGCCGAGGGTCGTGGGTTCGATTCCCACCCAGTGCAGATATTTGTGTGATGAATTCAAATGTTTGCACTGTGTCTGGGTGTTTCTATGTATAATAAGTATGTATTTAAAATTATGTAAGTATTATATCAGCTATCTGGCCGCCATAGTACAAGCTTTGCTTAGTTTGGGGTCAGATGGTGTTGTGTGTGATGTCCACCAATATTTATTTATTATTATTTATTTATTATTTATTTATTCTATAGATATAATTTAGGCAAGAGTTGAGTTTAGCATTTTTAATATCATACAACCCAATAATAACAGGATCGATATAGGTACCTACGTGGTGAGGTATCTATGGTATGATGTTGCTGAATTTTGTACTGATTATATCTGATTCAACTCTATGGTCATAACACATCTATGATCTATAGAACACACTGCCAAAGTTAGTGTTCTTCGATAGGCGATTTTGAGCCGTGATTAACGTTGACAAATAAACAAAACGCAAACATTCGCGCCGGCATAACCTATCCTACAATTTCCAGAATCTTCCAGACTGTTGGGAGTCAAGCTATAGATAACGTCAAACTAACGTTTGTTTGCTTCAGACCATGGGCTGAATTTCCGATGACCTATTACCAAAATGCAAACACAGGCATAACGTACGATTGGCTTTCGTAATAGATTATCTAAACTGGAATGCGTTGCCTGAATGGGTATTCCCTGATGAAAATAATTTGATTCCTTTTAAATATTTTTTCTCTGGGTAAGCGCGATCCATCGTAAACCACATGGTTGCTCACGTGGGGCGGCGGGAGGGTGGTCAAGCGTAAAATAAAAAAATATACTTGGCTATTGAAAATATTGCCTCAGGATATCCTCCTATTTAGATATTTAGTTATCTAAGAAGATGTGTTATCGAAGCATTTTGTGCTCGAAGGGAACCATATTTTAAATTAATTTTATGATTTGCACAACGTGCATTTATAAGAACGAAGTTTCGTGCTGTAGTTACAGCGAGAGATTTCAGCATCTCTCCCATCCCGCTACCGTGTCCATCATTCGTGGCTTTCGCAGAGAGCGCGCGCTATCAATCTCCCCGCATTCACATCAAACACATCTCAATAGTATTTATGCGCACCTACATCCATAGAAACGATTACAACTTGAAAGGAATGCGTAATTTTATTGATACGCGCACGTGCTCTCGTGTACGAATGTATGTATCTGCGGGATGAAATCACTCGATGGTATTAGTCTTCCTTTTAGTTTTAGATTGAATTACCGACCCGCACTTGGCTAGAGTGGTAGATTATGGTCTTGAATCTTTCCTTGTGAGAGAAGGCACGAGCCTCAGCAGGCTGTAGGAGGAATATAGTCAACTGTTGATGATGCTTAGTTCAGATTTTAAAGTTTAAGAATTAGTTAAAATTCAACAGCAGATAGAATGCGCTGGTTACTGACAGAAATTAGAACATTTTGATAATATAGACAATTTTGTGGTAAAAAGTATATTTAAAATCGATTTCGGTTAATCTCGGTTGCTGTTGGTAATTAACAAAACAATCGTCATGTACGTATATCCAAGTGTATTGTTTTTTATGAATTAATAGATTCGAATTTAATCCTTCCACACCTAGACAGTTGAGTTAATAAATCTCCTGTCGCGATGTTTGTCCGCGATGGATTCCTAAACTACTTAACCGATTTTAAATTAAATTGGCACACCGTGAACAGTCAGGTCCAACTTGAGAGATAGGATAGTTTTTATTTCGATTGATAGTCTTTGTATAACAATATCCGAGCGCAGCCGGAATAGGCCAATTATATATATTATAATATTTCAATATATTGAAATTAAGAGGTTAAAGAATTTTGAAATCCATAGAAAATGTAAGACATTAATCAAACTAAGTGTGTCCAAGGCTAACTAAGGGTATAAAAGCTAAAACCGTACGTTTTTCACAAGACGCTTATTTAGTAACAATACATACATATTTATTTTCGAATAATTTAGTATTCTTAGAAAAAAACAAAAACCGATTTCAATTAAAAATATTAGTAAACGCCGACACCCGCCTAAAAAATTTCATATTTTTTTGTGAAATCAACTAAACGCCCTGTCCAGTGAGACAACTAGTACGAATACGGCATCGAGGTAAGCAAATTTTAGATGTTTTTTTGATATTTCAAATATCGCTACACCGATTTCGATAAAATGTATATGGATGGTCCCATATACATTTTCGAAATCTCTCTCTCTCTCTCTCGCGCATAGATTCAAGGAGGTCATTTCAAAGACGCAATACACGTCCTAGCCGTTAAGGTACTTGTAGGTATCGTGAATTATAATCCATAGTCCTTATCAAATGTTTTGCTACTTCCATAGTGACAAAACTGTTTGAATACAAAAATTGTGTCAATACACAAAGGTAGTTTGTAAGGAGAAACAGTAATAGAAGTAAGTAGACTAGGTAATATACATAAAGTTTCATGAATTATAAATGAGTTCTATTTGTACTGAGTCATACTATCTATGAGTAGTTCAATAGGTATATGTCTAAGGTATAACACCATTAAAATCAATTCGGTTTACAACTATTTTTAACACTTGACACATTTGTTTAGGTTTCAACAAATTAATAAATATGAAATAATAATAAATGGATAAATTATTTTTAAATTGTCCTCTATAAGTGTGTAAACTGAGATTGGTTCTTTAGTAGTTTTAAATTGATTGTTATTTAATTGTTTATCAGTCATTTATTTGTCTTCTACGTTTCTGAGTTTTTTACAATTGTTTATCATATTATTAGTGTCATCAAGATAGGCAAAGCCAGAACGATAGATTACTTTACTTTGCTTTAAAGGCATGTTGTTTTCAATACAGTCTTCTATTTAGTAACTGCTGATAAGTGTCATTACTGGTATCATTACTTATTGATTCCTAGTTTTTTAGGATATTTATGAAAAATTGTGTTGTACTGGTATCAAAATGCATTGTTTGTCTCATTCAACACAAAACTTGTTAGTGATGATTTCATAGTGATATATAATTAATTATATAACTAATTATAAAGTTATTGTCAACTTGTTAATAATTGGGAATTCAATAAATCCTTATTTTGTTAGCTAAATATAAACCTTTTTTAATGTAATACAAACATAAGAGCCATACTGTGGCAAGGTGTCGTATTTTTAATTTGCCTTGTCAACAATGAATGATTCATGGTCAAGTCTAATCATCTGGCAAGTTTTCAAATAGCCCTGACTGATGAAAAACGGGACATCACTGAGAAATGTGACTCTATTATATAATTTCGGGAGGGATTCATTACATTCCATGACCAGTAATCATAAAGTTCTTTAATTCTGTCTGAATGCTTTCGCTGATTTCAGGTAGTGCTTTTAATTTCGATTCTGTTTGAACCATTAGACAGAGGATGATTACGAGAAGGTTCATGCCCAGTTGCCCGTGGTTCGAATTCCACGCACAGTACTGTCTTTGTGAAGTCATGTGTGTAATTCCGTTAACTTAAAAATTGAAACCATTATAACGAAACCGGCATGAACCTAGAGTCTTTCGAAGTCATAAATATGTCATCCACCAACTTGCACTGGGCCAGTGTGGTGGATAATGGACTTAACTTTCTCCTTGCCAGAGAAGGCCACAAATCCCAGCATTTAGTAAACTGCTTTTACTACAGTGTAACATTGATATAATTTTCTCTTTAATTTCCGATATCCCAAATCAAATTGAATGATAGCAATTGCAATGCCGGAACAAACTTTATTACATGGCAGAGATTGTTATACCGGTTATAGATATTAATCAATGAGTGTCAATAAGGCTATATATCATAAGATAATTATCTAAAAGAAGCAGAACTATTATGTCTAGGTAGCATCTAATATTCCCAAACTAAATGATCCAAAAAACTAGAAAAAAAATTGTTACAAACCTACATAGCACGACCCAGTTACTATTTGAAAGCTTTTTTGGGACAATGAATTTTAGATTGTGTTTTGATGATACACTTTTCATAAGGTATAATAAATAATCTATTTTTTTCATGATTGTAAAAGAAAATAATGAGTAAGCTGTCAAAAATTGGTCTATAATTTTTCATAAATATAGTATATTGGACCTTTAGATTCAGATCTGATTTTTAACCAAGTTCAATGGGACAAGGTTATCAATTTGGCCGGTATTTCTTAAAGGTGTACAATATAATTTTATTCTTTATGTTATATCTCATAGAAATAGCAAAGTTTAAAATGATTATACACGACTAAATGATACCAGTTGGACTATGTGAAGACACAAAGTAAGACTATCAATTAGCCTCCCAATAAGATTTTACATAGTGATAATGGAAAAGGAAAATCAAATAGCAGAAATATCAATTAGCTAGGTACTACTTACCTACTTGCTATTTGAGCACTAAGTTTGTCTTCATAATATGGATTTCATACACTACAGATTTATGATTGAAGTGACCAAATAGGTACAAGAAAAGGTGAATATTCATTAATGTACTTTATAGTCTTTGATCATTTAAAATATTAAATGTTTCAGTAAATAACTTGTGTTAAAAACCTTCCATTTTGTGATACATATTGTTTAATTCAGTAATTCAATCATTGATTGATGGATAGGTGAATAATACAAGCTGTGTTACTGAATTTTGGTCAATTTTAATATTATTTATATTTTAATGAATTACCACACTTGAATGTTTATATCGCAGTTATTTATTTCCTTATTACAACAATATTCTTTGATAGACACATAATTTTGTGAGAATTGACCTAGCCGTACACACACCACTGTTCTGATTAGTTTATAGTAAGAATAAATAAAAATTAATGATTTTGAATAGCTACTGTTGATAAAGGTAAACATGAAATAATTAATAAAAAAGGTAAACTTACCATTTGGCCCATATTTGTCTTGGTTTCTTTTTACTTGGTCTGGACTGAGGCCTTTGTCTGCGTCTGTGCCAAAATGTCCTAAAACTTCTTCCACGGACTTCGAGTGAGCGTCCTCCATGGTGGAATTACTACGTTGCCGTCAGTTCTAAAAAGCAAAAACAGAGTAGAGGTTAGAAATGACGAGTCATCATTATCAACTTGATACTTTGAGGTTATGTCGCTTCCAGAATGAAATCAAGAAAATCGTAACAAGAAGACTAAGAGGTAATAATGGAAATCACGAATAAGCAGTAGTTCTCTAATTCTTAGGAAGGTCCGATTATGTCTTCTCTTTGGTCTTTTTCAAAGCTTTCTTTCATGATACAAATTGTGTCAAATAATAACTGTGTCGGAGAACTCCTCTTGGCGATTGCGTAGACCCGTAGACGCGAAGAAATTTTACAGTTTTAAGATCTCTTGATAAATAGGCCAAACAGCGTTTACAGGTAATGAGCGATATCCTATTTGCAAGCACCGTTTTCTCACTGCACCACTCACCAAAAAGCGTATATTTAATTCATGAGATACAACCGATAAACACAGTCCTTCACTTATTTTTAACAATTCTTCTTATTTCATTAATCTAGAACTATTTTTTTGTACTAATTTAATACTTTTCTCGTAAATATCATAAACGACAGGAACACGTATCCAATCCAGCCGTCATTTTTTCCGAAACTGACGTAAAATTGAGATCGAACACAGCGCCACCTTTTAATTTACTACTAAACCAATTTAGTCAAAACAAACTCTTTTTAATTGTGTCATTCAAAAGAGTTGACAATAAATAATGTATGCATAAAAAACCCAATAAACCTAAATATTTTTTTTACTGAAGCCACAAGCTATAAGTTTATAACTATAATTCAATTATTAGTCTAAGACTAATGTGGAGCCGTGCGATAGGCCAAAATGTACCACGTGACGCAAAGCTATTTCGGTGCCAAAGGCGCCTACAAAATGCGGTATTTTTAAAATTCAGAAATTTACGCCGCGTTATGTAACACTTTATCACTTATTGTAAGCACTAATATTCTCCATTTGTAACAGTATGGGGCACTTAATTTGCACTCGTTGGTACGACACGCACAATTATTTCGGTTTATGGTAATTTGGAACTTACTGAAAATATGATTTCGACAGCGTCGGGAAGGAAAGAAGAAATAAAAGTGGCGCGGGAGATGTTTTCCCGCCGCGCCCCGTGTATCGACTCCCGGGCGAAGAGCGACGATTTTAGAGCGGCGCGGGCGCGGTGGAGGGACACCGTCGGAGATTTCTTTAATTATTTTGGCAACAGTACTGTACTCGATGGCACAGCGGAGTCGCTTTCCAGGGTTGCATGTCGCAGCGGCGCGGCGGCAGTTGCCGGCCGTTCGTCTGATGATCTTTTTATAGCAGGCGCTGCCCGGCTCGAGGCTCGAGCTCCCGGTGCTGTTTTGCGGTCACTTCTGTTTACGACTATTCAAAAGGTTGTTTTCTTAATGATCGTCTCTAAATGGCAATTTTTTGAGTAAAAGACCTTATAAGCTTTGAACCGTTATTAAATCCGGTACGGGATTTACTTCGGAGCTTACACATTACGAGCTTGATAAAAACATCGATCAAACGATACGGGGTACTCTATACTTTTATCACCCTAATTGACTTGTTAGGCCTTATCTGCCTAAGTGTGAAATTGCATTTTAATTTAAAGGTGCTTTGTTGAGTCTAACAATACAAAGTTATTGACCTATACAAAGTTATTTTTGCTACGAAAATCTTTAAAATTACATCTCGGGGTCAAATACTAATTTCAGGAGTCAAGGTCCAAATATAATTTCTGAGGAATTCCTTTAAACCTGAGTTAGTCCTTGAAAAGTCGATCGCCGAACGATGTGGGGGAAAGATCGCAAATTCGCCCGCTTTGGAGAATGGAAAACTTTAACGTTTCTAAGATAGAAATGATTTTTCTTGGAACATTTGCCACATGTACCTACATCTTTATTTGCTTTTTTTTATTTTTTAGTTAGATAGTTTCCGACACTGGAAAATTTATACAGAGTTTTATTTATGAAACAGTAGGTAGGTACCTATGTAGAGGTATATCTGTGATTAATATCTTATGGCGAGCAGAATTTGCACTATAAAATATAAAGGCGTCCTTATTATTTTCTTCCTAGCAACTAACTTTTTATTACTGGATCCATAACTTTACCTACTTAGGGGCTTAAGTACTAAGCAACATAGAGGCATGAAATATCTGAGGTCGTAATATCGTGGGTTGAAACGCTTTCGTTTGGAATCAATTAGGCAGAGCATGTTAGTACTACCTACCTCGAATAAAAAAAGAGTAAATTTTCTTTAGTACTGAAAAATCAGTTCAGACATTGAAAGCTCTTAGTATTGATATATATAATAGATATACCTACACTTAGTTGAAGCACAACCGATTAATTAAAACGTTACAGCGATTACCTACCTCGTCAGATTGATTACATAACAGAAAGAAACTTCACAATAACCTTATGGGCAGCTGTTTAAATCGATGAAAAAAATGTATGTGAGAAGAGCGTTTAAAACGCGTATTTTACGAGTCCGACAAACACTTCCCAGCCAGAAAAAAATGTCAAACGCCTTAGAGCACTGGTATATTTAGAGAGAATATATAAATTCGGAGGGAGACATCTGAATGCCAATGTTAACTATCATAGCGGATGGATTGTGTTAAATGACTTGTTTTTATACTCACAAGAATTAATATTAGCTTACGTGCTGTTGAGTGTTGACGAGTGTTATACCTACAGCCGTGTGTGCAGTTATGTTATGCATTTACCTCTAATGGAGTAAATGGTAGTTTAAATTTAACTATTACCTACTTGTATTGTGAAGTAAACTGTTAGTGAATAGGTAGGTACGTCAGAATTTAAAAACAAACATAAGTACCTACTTGTGTTAATTGTAGAGTACGTGGCTTCTATAGGGACAATGAATGTAATATGCATATTTTTTTAAAGGATAATAACGTATTTTTAGTGGATATAGATACCAATGTTACAAACTTTGTACTGTTTTAACGTTTATAAGTACCTATATAGTAAGAAATAGTAGTTTTATATAAAAAAGATTAGCACTAGTGTTGTACTAAACTTCATATCACTAAATCCGAGAGCTGTTATCAAATTTTGAATAAGGTATTTGTGGAAAGCTGAAAAATTGTCACATAGTTCTTCTATAATACCCCGACACGGAGGTGCAGACCTGGCTGGTGAGTAGCGGGGCAAAAAGAATCCCTCAATTTAGATCACCGGGCAAGTAGAAAGACCCGCCAAAATGATGCCTTTTTGTGAATGCCTATTTTTAGTCATAAATAATACCCAATGAAAATTTCAAAATAATTTGTTACATATTTTGCAAAACATTTTTGTTCGCATCTGGCGATGTTAAAACCGCGACTACCTCGTGCAACATATAAAAACTGCAAATGGCCTCAAACAAAGACATGCGTCGCAAAAAAATTCGAAATCTATGACCTCAAGCGTTTATTGAAAAATTATCACCAAATATGTATTAATTATATGGATTAATTTTGCCCCGCTATGCGCTACTCACGAGCCAGGTCTGCACCTCCGTGTTGGGGTACAGCTATAGGAGAGCTATGAGACAAGTTTTCAGCCTGCCTCAAACACCGTACCCAAAATTTGCCCAAAAAAAAAACCATTTGACATTATTTGAGAATCACTTTACTCGGAAATCGGAACGCAAAAAAACAAAATTACTTACTCTTTGATTATTAGTTAAACTACTAAAAAAGTTAACTCAATCCTACAAATAGGTACTAAAACGTAAAAGTTTGGATGTTTGTTGCTCAATCAAGTCGGAACACTTGAATTGGGTTGAATTTTGGAATAAAATTGGAGTATAGTTTGGAATATCTGCACATAGGTACTTTTTATTGCTGGAAAATAACGGAAAATATGCGAATAAAACCACGAGGCTCCGCTAGTTTATAATATTTAGATAGCAGCACGGTTTCACCCGCGTCTTTCCCTTTTATTTCTCCGCGATGAAAGTAACTTATGTGTTATTCCAGAGTGTACTCTATCTGTGTTCCAAATTTCAGCTCGATCCGTTCAGATGTTCCGACGTGATTGAGCAACAAACATCCAATATTTCACATTTATAATGTTAGTAGGATATATTTGAAGTGTCATCAAACTATGGGGCTCCGTTGGACGAGACTTAAAATTTTAGAGATAAGAATGCCGAGTATGTATTCGTATACTTACTACTTACATAATTTTTCACATTAAATGTTGGATTACCTACTCCATGACTTTGCGGCAATAATTACCTAGTTGTCGTGTTAGTTATTTAACGTTTTACAAAGGGCTTGGTCTACAATTCGGACCAAGTAGAATCAAATCATAACTTAATGCATATCCAGAAATTCAACACCACAAAAGGATTTAAAATATAAAATATTCTATATGTTTTGTAGTGTTTTTTCCTTCAGTGGTCGGACTTCGATCTGCGATATTTTAGTATGAAAAAGTTGTAACACTTCAGGGTTATGAATGAATACCTATACCAGTATACCTACATAAGAACTTTACAAGCAATGCCTTCTGTAAAAACACATTATTCCAAAATTTTTTGTACCTAGATCAGATTTTCAACTCCTATAAATATTAGCCTTAATATATGGAATGTTACAGTTTTCAGATTTTTATTCAGAATTAGTCTTCTCGCCCCGGCTTCGTACGTTAAAATCGAACCTTTTCTGAAAAGAGATGTAGGTACAAATTAAGTACTTTTCATGTGCCTCCATTTGCATTGAGATTAAAAAAAAAAAACAGTTATTGTGAGATAATTGTACTTGTACTATTGTGGATCGCGATGAGTTCTACAACGCTGTATAGAGGTACATTTATTTGATAGATCATCAATAGTTTTAGCAGCACACCCGGATTGAGAAATTTTATAGGCCTATTATTAACATTTTGAGTGACATTTTTAGAGTTTTTTTTTGTAGAAATCCATAACTTAACTCGATATTAAACATGGAACGATTCCAACTATATTTTATAATTTGGTTGCATTTTTAAAATTAGTAGTTTTCAAATTCAATACTTACAAACAATATTCAGAACGCTTCTTTTATAACAATAATATAGAGTTACTAGCAGTGCCCCGCGGTTTTAGGTACCCGCGTACTTCCCGTTCCCGTCGTTCCCGTTATTTTCCCGGTATAAAAAAATAATCTAAATGTATTCCAAATTTCAGCCTGATCCGTTCATACGTTACGGCGTGATTGAGCAACAAACATCAAAATATCCAAACATCCATACTTTGACATTTATAATATTAGTGGGATTTATAGATTCACTTTCATATTATCTGTCTTTTCTGCATATGTTTCATTATGACCAGTATGCTGTACATACCTACTCACATAAAAACAAAATTGTACTAGTTAAGAACATCATTAGAGTAAATCTTTTTCCAGAAGAATTTTAAATAACATCAACAGATCCAACGCGAAGCTTTGAGTCTGCGTAAACGTTCCTTTAATCTGGTCAGCTCGTAATAGGATCGTTACGAAGATATATTACTTCGTGGGTATTCATGTTTTTCATATACAGGGTTAAGAAAAAATCGAATACCTACGGCGAGGTACACTGAGACAGGAAAATACAAGAAGATATAATAGGGTTTACGCATAACGGATGTAGGACGTCAAAAGGTCCGTCTTAAACTTGTAATTATCAACTACTTTTACCCCGTCTTTTTACTATTTTTCATCTTTTGATTGCTTGAAATAAGTCGCTTCAAGCGATAAGTTTTGACATTTGCTTAATTAATAATAAGGAGTTTTTTTTGTTTATTTATTTTAGTGTTGTGAACAATAAAGAGCTTGTATCTATCTATCTAGTTTCACTACGGAAGCCTGAAATCGTTAAAAAACAGCAATTGCATGCATTTAATCGGATCAATAGATTTTTTTTTTCTAGGGCAGCTGATTTTTATAAAGTCATCGAGTAGATTTATTTTATAGTAGTTCTTAGGGTATTTATACGATAAAGGCCTTTATGCCTTGTAAAATTAATTTATTACAACTGAATAAAAATTACAACTGAAGTAGGTGTTCTTAGATCACAGTGAAATTAGATTAAGTTGTACAAACACATAATAATACCTATATAGTACGTTTATTTGCACTAAATTTATGCCATTAAAAAATATTTGACGTTGTCTTAAATTTGTATTTTTTTTCAAAAGCCCCTAATTGAATAAGGTCATAAAGATGCAGCGTGAACCTTTCGTATAAATACATATTATTTGAGGTATCTTCTTTACAAATAGCAGTTAAAATTCAGAAAAATGTTACAAAATTTCATAAAATTTTATGAGTACGTAAAAATATTTTTTTTTCACCACAAAATACTTTTTGGTATCAATAAAATACTAAGGAAAATATGATATAGGATTATAGTATATAGTGTTGAAATAAAATCGATTAATGGTTTTACTGACAAATGCGATATTTTTCATAAAAAGAACACAATCAGTTTACTTCACAAAACACCGTTATAAATTGAATTCACTCACCCACTCATGTGCTGAAATCAATAACTTAACAAAAGAAATTTGAGTTTAGAACATTGAGGTTTTAACATTTAGAACTTGAGGTCTCTTTCAATAAGCCCACAGACGTAAGTAGAGATATACTTTAATAAGCCCTACCAAAACACCACCACTAACGGCGCGGTAGTGACCACAGACTAAGTAGACAAGTAGTGACACAATTTTCTTAGTCCTCTACGAAACGTGCTACGCGCCTACGTCACACCCCGCCACTGTAACTTGCTCATCGATAAAAACTGCCAGTATTTTTCAGAAGTCATAATTTCAGTTTATCTCTACCTTAACGACCAATTTGCCTCGAAAAACAACAAACTGAGCCTGGAAACGTTGTTTACTATGATTGAAACAGTCGGAACGTCAAAACTTGCGATTACTGGCCGATTTCCGGTGTACGGAAGGTTTACAATAAACCGTATCCAATTGGCAGCATTTCGATATTAGCTATAAACCCGCGCGCATGTTTAACGAGCGATTAAAAATCACTCTACCTCGGGCTGGGGAACTATTTACAATATTTTATGGATCATCAATTAATACGCCTCGTATTTCGGGACCTACGCGTCATATGTTTATGCAATTATTGATCGTCAGTCATTAATGATGGGCAATAATAGTAAGTAAAATACTGATACACACAGAATAGACAGCACTTTGAAGATACTACCCAAAGATTCGGGGAAGCTACTCTGTTTATATTTTGACGTGTGCTTCTACTTGGAAGGTTAATGATTTCCTTTTTGTTGGTATAGTACTGTTTATCTTAACGAATGATTGATAGGTGTATATCGTATATCTGTTCTGGTCGATTATTGTTTTTTTTTCTATTTGATTGTAGATATTATGTGTCTGTGGTGAGTATTTATACTGCTATGTTCATAGACTAGTTAGGTAAGTACCTACTGTGTTTAAAGCTTGTAAGTTTGACCACGTTCTAAAAAGTGTTGGTAAGTAAGTTCAATAGTGGTAGGACTCTTTACAGAGTCCACTTAGTACTACTTCTTTTTCAGTTATTCTACTCCCAAACAGTAATGTGCAAATATGAATGTATTCCGGGTTCCGGAAAGTAACAGGGTCGGGAACTACGCCAGTAAAACCGTGGGATGCTGATAAGCGGAAAGGAAGCGAGACAATCAGGCATCATTTTACGTAAGTCAGTTTGAAATACGAAGATCCGACGACAACGGTCCAGATTAGAAGACATTGGATCCTATAATTAATCAAATCAAACGACGTCGGGCTGAGCAATTACCTTAGAAGAACATTTTTTCTAACGTAATAGTGGGTTTAAGAAGGGTGTTTCAAAGTAAATCACAAAGGAATCATCTGTCCAAATTAACCAATAAGCATTTTTTAAAACTATTATAAGTATACATTTGACCGCTCTCTCGCTTGATGTTAAGTGACGATGCGGTCTACGACGGAGCGTGATTACCTAGAAGAAACCGATTCGCTCCTGATTTGAAAACATCAAGATTATAACGATCGGGAAAACCCACTTAAGCAACACATTTCACAGTCTAGAAAGTAGAGTCTCTCGTCACTAAAGTAGAGTCTTTCTTAGAAACTTTCTTACGTTATCAAAACTAGCTCAAAAGATGCTACAACATTTTAGATCTAGTTTTCTAGATGTAGGTATGTATCAGCAAGATCTCAATGCAAAACGCCTCATTAGAAAGACCCGCCCTAACCCATCCTACACCTACACATATAATGCTGAGGGTCTATCGCAACGTGCGACATGCAATAGAACTTTTAAAACTAAATTTGGTTTTACGAGCCATCTAACAGCTCACAATAGAAATTAGCCAGATTCGCCATTGACGGATACGTCAAAGAGGAAATCATCATCGTAAGATGTATCCAAACCCTTGTATTTTCGTAACTTCTGATAAAGTGCTCGCGGCGTTTTCCTCAGATCAGCGACATGTAAAACACAAGGGAAACAGCGATAGTTTATTGTTTCCGCACATCGAGCTTGCTTATTCATCGAGCCGTGTTTTACTGCGCTCCAGTTTCGTGCTTTTGCCTACGTTCCAATTAGTCAATCAAGAGTATTAAATTAAAATTCCAAAATACATAAAATAGTTACTTGCCGAAAAGTATCCTAATCAATGCACGAAAAATAAATTAACTAAAGTGTTTGAAGTGAAAAATTATTTGGCCGCGTTGAACCATTTTTGACCGCGGAGAATGTTATGGAGTTACGTCACCGACATGCCAATGTACCAGCGAACTTATACATTTATGACAGATTTTTTTTTTAATACTATGGTATTAGTATCGCACAAAGATTGCACATAATAATTTCAAAACGCCTGTCAATGGAAAAAATAACTCTTGTCTTAAAAGTCAATCATAATCACAAGTTAAGATTACCTTTTTACACAAAAAGATCACACCTATCTGGCTCCCATAAAGTTTTGCTTAGTTCGGGGCTAGTTCTTGTTATGTGAGGTATAAAATTAATTGATTTATTTAGGTATGTTTGAAATACGAAACAATGTTGACATATTTCGAAATAATATCGTCAAATCTAGATTGTTTTGTCTATCCCAGGGATTTGTGAACTGTATTTTCTAGGGATGGGCAGAACATGTTTATCTATTAAGTTTTTGTCGCCAAACTGGACGGACAATCGATTTATGGACTGAGATCACTAATATTGGTTTATCACACGTTATCAGTCCTTCACACACAATTCAATAGAACATTTTCATTCCATTACTTATGCCGTATAGGTTTTAGAGAGATTTCTCTACTTAGTCTGTGGGCACTGGAGACTTTGAGTAAGAGAAGAGAAACGGCTGGTACATTTTTTGTTGTTTTTCTTTTCACTAATGCCCGAGCGACATGAGCTTATAAGCTACCAATTGACATATATATATATAGAGAGAGTACATGTGCAAATTAAGGGGGCGCCTAAAGCCAGAAAACGAAAAAATGACATTTTCGACGCCGCTCACTGAAGTTAAGAAACTAAAAACTATGACAAAAAAAAATATTGACGTGTGGGTACAATCAAGAAGAAGCACAATAACCGAATAGAATTTTAAAAATAGACTCAGAGTTTTTTACAATAAAAAAATAAAAATGACACCGAAAAAACCCGTTTTAATTCGAGTACTCGAAATTATCAGCGATGACCCCACATTATTTTTTGGTAATAAAATTCCTATTTGTACGTTCTAGTAAAGTAACCGAACACTTTTTTAAATTTATGTTTAGTTATTAAGTGATTAAATAAAACTTGGTCAAAAATGGACTCCTGATTAAATATTGATTTTTCCTCCAAACTGTGTCATGCTATTCTCGACTTTATGTACATCACATTAAGAAACGCGTCGCGCGGGTGAAATCTGATTTTTTCCTGGCTTTAGGCGCACTCTTAAATGAGTAATGGTTTATGCTCGAGTGATATGAGGCTAGTTTTTCAAGCTAGGATAACAAGCTAGTGTTAGTAAGCTAGTACTTCTAGCTTCGTGTAGATAAAACTAGCGTTGCGTAGCGTTGTCTACACGAAGCTAGTAGTTAGCTAGTAGCAGAAGCTAGCTAGTAAGTACTAGCTTGCTAGCTTACTAACACTAGCTTGCTATCCTAGCTTGAAAAACTAGCCTCATATCGCTCGGGCATAAACCATTACTAATTTAATTTACACATGTACTCTCTCTCTCTATATATCAATTGGTAGCTATAAGCTCGGCCGAGCTACCTGATTTGAATTGCTGTTCATTGTTAGGTATCGCAATGTTCTTAAAATGTTAGTTGAGTTGGACTACAGAGCTGCTTCTCTTCTGACCCTAAGAGTGATGTATACTGCACACTGCTAATAATTTGATGATTAATAGGCGTAGTTGTTTGACCATTTGTGGCATGTTTATAGTTCTTTAAGCAATACAAATGATCTGTTTTTTATCTTTAGCAAATCATCTTCTTATCGGAAACAAATTATAATATTGCATAAGCTCTAGCTGAATAGGCCATAATGATAAAATACATGATAGAATGATGAGCATTCCACCTATCGAGCTTTAGGTTTTAAATATTTGTTATAATTTTATGAGAAACCTCCAAATAAGTAAAATTTTTAAGACAGTTTTTTTCCAAAATAGTTTTTTTTTTATTTTCAGTTATTTCTAACTTACATTTTTAAATGTTTCTTAAATTAGACTAATAATTCAATTAATAAGAATTTTGCTAAACGGGTATTTTACAGAATTTCCACTAATTTCCTAAAGAAAATAACGTAAACACCCCACATACCATTACGATATAGATTAATTAGGCTTTAGAATTTCCCGTGAAATAATTTTTCCCAGTCACGCATCCTGTAGTCCGAGAAAGACTTCCTAGAAACAACACCGATAGAGTCGGATCAAAGCAATAAATAAATACGCTCGATCCGACTACATTGAACTACATCGAATATTGCAAGGTGCGGAGTACCGAAATAAGCTTTTAAAATTCCTAGATAATGTAACGGCCACTGGCGTTTGAAATGCGAATATATTTTGGGCTACCATTACATGTTTTAGAAATCGCGCCCTAGGGAAAGAAATCTTAGTTTTTTTTCAGACGAAGTTTTAATCATGTATTTAGCATTTTAATATTACTTACTTTAAACGATGCTGCCTAACTGCCAACTCCCTACCTAAGTAAGTAGAAAGGTATTTCTCCTTTTTTTATTTCAAATATCTAAGTTGTATTACCTTGATCAGTCTTAAACTGTATGGTTTTAAATTATGATCAGAATGTTGCCGTTTAATTAGTTAACGTATAAACATAGCCTTTCGGCATGGTAATGCCGTCAATATGCTGGACACGCTTCCGATTGATAGTGGTCTTGATAATCCTGATTATCTTTAGACCTTCGTTGGTCCATGGATAATTCAGGTGCACTCGGTGTAAGTACGTAGTAAGGTATCTTCTACGTGGCATAGCGTCCTTCATATTGTAATTTAGTGTTTTTAATAAAGGCTCTGCCCGTGTAAAAAACCTTTTATTTTAATATAAAACGAGTCTGTGTAAAATAACGTAACGCATTTATCTAAAAACAATGCCTACTTCTGAGAGTTGTATTTAAAGTAACATGATGCGTTATTTTTTGATTTCGACTAAAAAGGACTAACAATTTTGATCAATTAACGCTGTCCTGTTTTTATAAGATTGCGCAGAACATAAAAAAAGTTAAATCTTTCGGTTATTCTATAATTTAGTTTTCCATTCAATCGAACATGGAAATCGGAAGTTGTAAAAAAAATTGACGAGACAACCCTGAAAATGTCTGAGTAGAGCATGTACTAGTACATAGGCTATGTACCCGTGATGTTTGTAAGGCTATTCGTCATCTGCAAATAAACAGGCGAAGGTAATAATCGAAATAGAATGATCGCGCTGCCAGCGCCCCTGCCAGCGAACACGTTGGCTGGGATTTGCTCAAAACGGCTCCAAATCCCTGCTCTTCTTACGAACATTACCAAGGTTAGCGTTACTTTGCCTATCTAAGCGCTATACTATGTTGATTGATTGACATGCAAGATTTTTGGAATGTATCTTAGTCATAAATATTTTATAACGTGCCTTTAAACCGAAATTTTTATGCACCACTAACATTACTAAGACAAAATCTATCCGTATTAATTTGAATTTAAAAAAATTGATTGCCACGTAGATGTCTATTTTTACATATTTTATTACGTTTACTAAGCTTCTTATTTTTTGTTTTCTTTCTAGGTATGTTGTTATATGACGTCAGATAATTTATTGGACAATTTGATACGGTGAAATTTTAAATAAAAAATAAACATTATATTATATGTGTTTGTAACGGCACGGATTGACGTCAAAGAATATTAGGTGCTTTGTTCCGCATTTTCGTGGTTTTATAATCTCGATATTTGAAGAGTATTTTTACAGCTGGCAATAACTGCAATAGAGTAAACATTGAAGACGGTAGATCTCTAGCGCAAAGCTCCGTTCGCTAGCGTTTGACAGTTTTATTCGATTGCGAATTATGAAGTTTGTAATTTACCGATTCTGTTTTAATTCTGTTAAATTACTACAAACATAAAACTGGTAGGCATTTAACCTTGAGCCTAGTATGCATCTTCTCACTAATGACGCTACTATGTACCTTGCTGACGTAGATAACCGCTGCTAGATATTTAAAACGACCGTGACAGTTAAAGAGTTGGCGACTGAAGTTCTAAAATTAAATAGGCACATACCTAACGGCGGACTGAAATGCTCAAAGTCAAATGGTGATGCTCTCTGCCAATTTCACCCACGATTCTCATGAAAGTTTGGCGGTTAAATACATACTGTTTCCTACTGGTACTCACGAAACATTTAGAATGTACAGGTACAGGTACCCACAAATATGTTCTATAGTGTCTCTATAGATTTTTCGTTCAAATACTTAATAAAAAAAAATATTTTACATGATTTTGGTTTTAAAATTGAACTCGTTAATTATGCGCTTTGTTTTTTCATAATCTCAATATTTATACCTGGATCAGTAATTTGATACACTCAAAGATGACGCTGCTTGGCCTATTCATTGGGGTTTTAACCATTTTCCTATTAATTTGATAAACAGTAGTCAGTGTCATCACAAACAAAAACTGCTGTTTTGGGAGTGATTTTAAAACAAACTTCTTTCTCTAGATAAATAAAGCGTCACTGTATCAATCTGTTTAGAATTCACTCTGTTTATTTGTTTCTGGCAACACTGACTTCTGTCTGTCACATTTTGGAACATAACTTTGAAGTTTTCGTAAGATTTCCACACGTTTAAATCATGTTATCCACTTGGAACGTCCGTGATTTGAATCCTTCGCTGAAAAGCACTGAGTCACTTCACTGCACAGAGTCCTGGTAAAACTTTCACTGGGAACTTACCGTATCACTGTATCACTTGGTCCCTTAACTCGGTTAATGGTTGATATACATAGGTATATTTTGTGAATGCTATCGAATGAGGTTAGTGCGCCCCATGGGGAGTGCGTCGGGAGTATGCGGCGCGCCGGGCACGGTAACAGATCGCCGCGCTCTTTTATAAGCTTCGGTCAGACGCAGCGCACTAGGAGCCGCACGATATTACTTTCAGCGGGATAAAAAAAAAAAACGCAATATTTTTTAGTAACGTTTTTTCCGTTAGGAGAAAGACAGGCTATTATTCAATACACTGATCAAGTGCAGCTAAGCACATGTCCTCGAAAAACATTTGTAATATGTAGATTACTTCACAATGTTTAATTTCACTATCAAAGCCAGTGCTAAAAACATATTTGGTCATCAGCCCTAGGAAAATTATTCAGTGGTGGATTTATCTACAAATTTACGTTTGGGAATTCTCGCCACTGGGCCGTCACCGCTTTTTAAGTTTTGTATAAAACCATACGAACATTTTCCATACATAGACATTGAATGTTTGGTTTGTTTATTTATGATACACAAGTCGAATAAATATTTACAGCGAATGTTGCAATTAGAACGATCTCATTTCTTAGCAACGGTGATTTCATCATCATTATCTCTCAATATTAGTTCCACTAGTAGTTGTAGCCAGATAAACGATAGTTAGGCGTATAATAAGTACCTCGGCGGGCTGAACTTTGGTCGACGTTTGCTTAAAGTAATAAGATGAAGCGTGTGGTACCATAGTAACCGAGTGTTCTAATCTGCTTGACAAAAAGTGGTAACAGGTACCTACATGTTTTAGTCATGTTTGCACATTTTTATTACATACTATTTTTACTTAGAATCTTTAAATATTTTTTTTTATTAAATAATGACAATTAATAAAAACTTATTTGAAAGAAAAGAGTCCTGGGATCAAATAAATAAATGTGAAGGTATACGTTTAAATGCCTAAACGGATCGAGTTGCAATTAAAATCATAGATTATTGATTTATAGATAAAACAACATTTGCATAGAATATAATTCATTAAAAACGTAGACAACTAACGAAATCTATAAAAAGTCATAAAGCCAAGTTGGGTCGTAAGATCGTGTTATTTGTTTTCTTTCTGACATCTTTCTCTATTATGCATAATGTATAAGGTTAACACAAAAATAAATTATTTGTGGCGAATTTGAACTATATTTTGCCCTGGTCTCGTGGATCAATTGGTAGTGAGTTAATCTGATCACTAAGTTTGTAGGCCGTGGATTTGATTCCCACTCAGGATAAACATTTGTGTGATGAATAGGAATGTATGTTTACATATATCAAAAGTATACATTTAAAATTACATAATGTATTATACACTATACCAGCTATAACACAGACCCAGGTCCCATACTACAGACTTTGCTTAGTTTGGGACTTGACGCTGTCTTTGTGAAAAATGTCGTCCAATTTTTCGTTGTAAATTTATTATAATGACGGGCAAGTTTAATGTTATTTTCAAACGATGTTTTAGTCAATTTTCGGTGCAAGTTGTACCAAACTTTGTTGTCCTAATTTTGTGATGACCGTGTGGTCGCCCGGCGCGGGCCGGTTGCCAGATACTATACTGTTACCGACACAAGCTCTCTCCGAATATCCAACGATACACGAAATAAACTCTACGGTACAGCCATACAGTTTAAAATTCATAAAACAAACTCTGTAAGGAAAAGGTTGCCAGTATGGCACTAGTGATAATGCTCAATGTAAACTTTGGTAGAAATTAAGAAGCGTTTATTTGCCAGTAATTAACCTCAAAGGGGCGCTTTTTAAGTGATATTACAAAGGTGTCCTACGCTTTTAAATTGTACTTTTGTTTTGTAAATAGTATGAAACTTTGGGTTTGCGATTAAATGTAAAGTAAATACAACCGGGAACAGCAGTATGGAGCAAATTTAGATATTTTTTTATTTATTTTGACATGTCAATGTTTTTGCCTTATTTTTTACCCGGGTTCTTTAAATTTAATTTATTATAATATACAGACATTGGAGAAGTAAGGTATGCGCTTGATAACAAAAACAAAGTTATCAAGCGATAACAAAAACACGCCTGCCCATAACAGCACCGTGCTACGTAGCTATTTGAATATGAAGAGTCCAAATCACTGCCTAGCCGTGTATTGCACTCGTGACAGAGAGATATATAAAATGTTTTTTCTTATTGCCGTGTAGTTTCTTAGGAAACATTGTCCTTCAAACCGGAACACAGTATTTTTTGCATATTTTTGTTCGACGGTAGAATAATTGACAAAGGTGTGGTATTTCCCATAGCGAACTCTGAATAAAGTTCTATCTCTACCGTGAAGAGGGGCCAATCTTCAAAAAAAAAAAAATTGTCTGTCAGTTAGATTGCAAAAAAATATTGTACACGTATTTTTTCTTTTGTTTCACAAACAAAAAATTACGAAGATACAGTGCTTCGAAGTTTTGCGTGACGTCATTCGTGGGCACGATTTTTACCCACAAGTGACGTCGCGACCCTGGACTCTCGCAGTTTGATTTTCTATATTTCTGTCGATTTTTAATATTTTGAAAAAACAAAAAAAAATACGTGCCCTTATTTTTCCATGATCTAGCTGACGGATTTGATTTTAATTAGCATGGTGTATTTTTGACCCAGTCCGGGGGGTCTACCGCCGAACGAAAAATATCATAGCTTTGATGTTTCTCTCTCTTTTTTTATTCGCTTGAAATGATAGAGACATCATCAGCAAAGCGATAGCCGATTTAGTTAGGCGGTAGAGGTGCGGTACCCTATTGACAAAACATGAGTAGGATATATTAAAGTTTATTTCTACACCTTTTCATTAGTAAGTTTTTATAATTTTCCCCACATTCTAAGGGATAAAGTTTACATGTTTAAAATGTCGGTTTCCTCACGATGTTTTTCCTTCACCGTTTTAAGTTAGCGGCATTACGCACATGACTTCGAAAAGACAGTGGTGCGTGTGGGGTTTGAACACGGGGTCTCCGGATCTTAGTTTAACTCTAGAATAATCTATACTAATATTATAACGCTGAAGAGTTTGTTTGTTTGAACGCCAGGACTTTAATAACATCTAAACTTTCATATTTGTAACATTGGTAGTAACGATTTCCCACATTCTAAGGGATAAAGTTTACATGTTTAAAATTAAATGAAATTCAACTGATTATTGAGAGTTTTGATGATGTATTGATTGAATTTCATTTAATTTTAAACATGTAAACTTTATCCCTTAGAATGTGGGAAAGCGTTACTACCAATGTTATAAATGTGAAAGTTTAGATGTTATTAAAGTTTCTTGCTCAAACTCGTCAGAAGAACAGAATGACTGTGGCTGAAATTTTGAATTTTATTAGATACTGGCTGAACCGTGCGCGCGTTCCTACGCCATCTATTGAAAATTGGTCGTACGAATTGAAATTTTGAACAAATTCGGTTACCTTAGGTTCTAATAATGGCCTTGTGGCTTAGTGGTTAGTAGCTCTGCCTGCGAAGCCGAGGGTCGTGGGTTCGATTCCCACCCAGTGCAAATGTTTGTGTGATGAATTCAAATGTTTGCACTGTGTCTGGGTGTTTCTATGTATAATAAGTATGTATTTAAAACTATATAAGTATTATATCAGCTATCTGGCCACCATCGTACAAGCTTTGCTTAGTTTGGGGTCAGATGGTGTTGTGTGTGAATTGTCCACCAATATTTATTTATTATTTATAATGACACAGTCTTTAAAACATAGACACATGCTGTCACGTAACGAAAGCTCTCAAAAAGCATTTTTTTTTCCCGTTTTTGTTACATTTTTCATGCTTCGCTCCTGTTGATAGTAGCGTAACGTTAAAGAGGAAGGCTATAGGCTATTTAAGCCTATAGCCTTCCTCGATAAATGGACTATCCAACAGAGAAAGAATCTTTTAATTCGGACCAGTATTTCCCGAGATCCTGGCATTCAAACAAACAAACTCCTCAGCTTTATAATTTTAGTAAAGACTAGCTGAACGCGCGCGCGTTGCTACGCCATCTATCGAAAATCGAACGTACCAATTCAAATTTTGAACAAATTCGGTTACTTTAGGTTCTAATGACGCAACCTTTGAAATATGACATATGCCGTCACGCAACGAAAGCTCTCAAAAAGCAATATTTTTCCCCGTTTTTATTACATTTTTCATTCCTGCTCGGCTCCTGTTGATAGTAGCGTAATGTTAAATAGCCTATAGCCTTTCTCGATAAATGGACTATCCTACAAAGAAAGAATCGTTCAATTCGGATCAGTAGTTCCAGAGATCCTTGCGTTCAAACAAACAAACAAACAAACATTCAAACAAACAAACAAACTCTTCAGCTTTATAATATTAGTTATGCCGTCATGCAACGAAAGCTCTCAAAAAGCAATATTTTTTCCCGTTTTTGTTACATTTTTCATTCCTCCTCGGCTCCTGTTGATAGTAGCGTAATGTTAAATAGCCTATAGCCTTCCTCGATAAATGGACTATCCTACAAAGAAAGAATCGTTCAATTCGGATCAGTAGTTCCAGAGATCCTTGCGTTCAAACAAACAAACAAACAAACATCCAAACAAACAAACAAACTCTTCAGCTTTATAATATTAGTTTAGATTATTCTAGAGTTAAACTAATTGCCTATTATTGCGAAAACATCTAAAGTTTCTGAGATAATTAGTATTTTCTAAGCTCTACGCAGTCATGGTCGCGGGCAAGTCATTAAAATATTATAATTGTGAAATTTTGTATGTCTGAATGGTTGTTGCTCAATCACGTCGCGTCGTAAGAACGGATCAGTCTGAAATTTGGAACTTAGTCAGGAAAAGCACAAAGGCTTTGATCCCCAAAAATGTAGAGTTTGTTACAGAATTCTCTTAATTCTACGTGGGAAAAAATTGCAAGTAATTGAAAAAAATTATATGTTTGTGAAAACATCACTCGGTTTGAAGGGAAATGTTTTCAGTGAAATTACAGGACATAGAGATAACACATCGTATCTCTGTGTGACGAGCGCAGGGCAGTGCTAGGTAATGATTTGGGCTCTTCATGTTCCAATAGCTGCGTGCCACTGTGCTGTTATGTTATGTGTGCCTGCCCATATGTTTCTTTTTTTAATAGTATTGTGTGACGAGACGAGTAGGACAGGTGCCTGATGGTATGCAAAATGCCTGCCACATAACAGCACATCATCATCATCATCAACAGCCCACTAAACGTTCCCACTGCTGGGACTCGGGGCCTTCTCTTGCAAGGAGAGAGTTAAGGCCATAATCCACCACGCTGGCCCAGTGCGGGTTGGTGGATGACACATGACTTCGAAAGATTCTAGGTAAAGATAAAGATAGATAAAGATAAATTTATTCAGTTCACAAGTTCACATTTTGACAATTTGCTCAGTGGAAAATGGAACCCAAACTCGGCTAGGCCGGTATTTTGGTATTCCTCCGTTTGATTTATAAAAATTACAATACGTACAATCTAAATAATAATACAATACAGAATCTGAATAAAAAATAAAAAAATAAATGTAGGTGCAAACAAAAATTACAGTTAGGTATAAAACATAAGGTTAGCCAATTGGTGAGGCTCAAGCGGACGTGTACGTACGAAAAGAAAAAAAAAAAAACGAAAATATAAGGGTGGATGCGTGTGAATGGATGTGTGAGAGTACGTGCGTGTATGGTGTAAATGGGTGTATGGCGAATGTATGTAAGTGTCTATGTGAAGGTATGGGTGTTTGAGTGTGTGTATAAGTGTGCAAGTGTTAGTGCATTTGAAAACTTATTTCACTTTTCGCGAGCTATTCGTTGTTTAGTTTCGGGGTGAACTTCCTGAAGACATGTGTGTGGCCACGGGTGATGGTGTGAGGTGAGGGTGATAGCTTCTAATATCGTTGTCATAAACCCTAACAAGTTCCTCCGACATCTCATAACTCAAAAGCCGGAGCCAGTCCCTCACTACGCTTTGAGCTTCTCTTTGCGACATACCCTTGAGGTCACAGTGTTTGCACACTGAATTATAGGTGAAGGCATGGATGTACGGCGGTAAGCGTGACGCAAATACTGTTTTGACCTTCGGAAGCACGGCAGTGGCGGAGCGGCATCTTCTTTTGTTCGCATACGATTGTACTGTTGTGCGTGACTTTTCAATGGCCTTTATGATGAAAAGTTTTCTCACAGAGAGAACTCCAGCCTCCTGAAAGACTTTTTCGGTAGGATGTCTGCGAGGTCTCCCCAGCAAAACTTTTAAGACAGCTCTCTGAGCCCGCTCCACAGCTATCATGTACCTTGCAGCGGCTCCACCCCACACACCTATGCAGTATTGAATCAGAGATTGGCATAAGGAGGTGTAAACCAGACACAGCACTTCCCTGCTCGCGGCCGCTCTCAGTTTTTTCATAATGTGAATGGTTTTTCTCACTCTTTTAGCCAGTAAGGAAATGTGCTGCTGAAATGACAGGTTCTGATCTATTTGAATCCCTAGATATTTAGTGCAGGACATTCTCTTGATGTGGGTACAGCAACACTCCAAATGGGTTGCGGGATCGTCCAGAAAAAGACAATCTCCCCCGTGGATTTTTATGTAATCCACGTTAGGCTGTGAGGCTCGTGTTATGTGGAAGCCAATGAAGTTGGTCTTGTCTGTGTTAAGGGACAGGAGATTATCGTCAAGCCAACGTGCAATACGAGTTAACCCAATCTCGGCAGCCAGCTGAACCCTAGGCCAACTCTTCTCGTGAAAGACTGCCACCGTGTCGTCCGCATAGCTAATCAAGGAGACATTTGACATTTCTATCTCCGACAGTTCGTTGATGTACATCAAAAAGAGCGTCGGAGATAAAATCCCGCCTTGAGGGACACCGAAGCAAACCTTGACCTCCTCACTGAGAAGTGCACCGATTTTAACCTTTTGGGTTCTATTACTGAGGTAGCTCGTAAACCAGTCCAAAGCCTTTCCGCGGACTCCGAAACGCTCCATTTTCCGAAGAAGTATATTAGGCGATAAGCTGTCAAAAGCACGAGCCAAATCAAGGAAGACAGCAACGCATCTGTCCCCTTTATCCAAGTGTGATGTCACTGTCTCCGTCAAGACCCGCACCGCATCTTCCGTGCATTTACCTCGTCTAAAACCGAATTGTCTGGCAGTCAAAAGGTCGTGCCTCTCCAGGAAGTCAACTAGCCGTTTGTTAACTATTTTTTCCAATATTTTGGAGAGTATACACAATACAGATATTGGGCGGTAGTTTTGAACACAACTTTTTGCACCACTTTTGTGTATCGGAGACACGAGTGCCGTCTTCCAGAAGTCTGGAAATGTCCCTGTCTCCAGGCTCAAGTTACAAATGTGCACCATAGGAACAAGAATAGAGTTTCTAATATTCTTCAGCATCAACGATGAGATACCGTCGACACCGGGTGCTGAATCCGATTTAAGGTTCTTGATGAGATCATTTACCTCGTAAAGGTCTGTCGGACCAAGAAAGAGTGAGTAGGGAGAATTAGAGCCCAGGGTCTTACCAACACACAGTTCCTGTTCTGTTTTACCAACTCTCTTCAATATTTCGGATGCAAGATTTGATCCCATTTTTGAGAAATGTTTGTTGCATTTGTCGATTTCTCCTTGAGGGTCATTAGAGTTATGTAGGAGCTCCTGTGCGTGACACTTATTAGGGGGGATATCACAAATGTCTCTAATAGTGCTCCAGAGTTTTTTAGAATCCTTGTGATGTACGGTAAGTTGAGCATTTTCATAATTAGTTTTAACCTTACGGAGAATACTGTTCAAGAAGTTTTTATATCTTTTGTAGGATATTTGAAGAACTGCGTTGTTTGGTTGCTTTTTACTATGCAAGTGCAACTTATCTCGGTGTCTCATGCAACGAAGCAGACCAGGCGTTATCCAGGCTTTTAACTGTGTTTTGGATCGACTGGTTTTGGTTTTCTGTGTATGTCGTTGCATGGTTTGAGTTATAATTTTATTTAAAGAGCTAACCGCCTCGTTGACGTTACTTAGTTGTGTGAAAGGTTCCCAATTGATATTTTTAAGGTCCTTCTCAACAGCCGAGAAATCAGTTTTCAGTTTTGTATTATTTCTAACTACATTTCTTTTTGCGTTAGAGGTTAGACTAGCCATCACAATATTGTGGTCCGTCAGTGGACACTCGGTTACGACTCCAGTAGAGGTAGATTTAACTGATCTAACGAAAATGTGATCCAGACATGAGTTTTCCCTTGTAGGATGTGTAATTGCCGGAAGGAGACAATGTGTCGCCATTAGATCTCTGTAAACAGAACATGTGCTATCCAACGTTTGGTCAAGCAGGTTTATACTCATGTCCCCTGTGACGATTAGCGTTTTGCACCCCTTAAGTGGATCTATTATTGTATCTAACGATTCGAAAAATATTTCAGAAACCGGTGACGCTGGCGACCTATAAATACCTACCACGGTTGTGCAGTCATTAATTTTAACTACCAGGCAGTTTGTTTCCGCAAACAATGACTCCGTAGCGGACGCGCTCCAACACTGTTTCACGTATATTGTCACTCCACTGCATTTATTGACAACTCTAGTGGTGCGAAAAGCGTTATAGCCTTGTAGGTAAGGAACGTAAGAGTCTTCTTTTAACCAGCATTCAGTTAACACCAATAAATCAAAATCGACATTTATTCGGCTTAGAACAACAGTTAACTTATCAAAATTCGCATGAATGCTCCTGATATTACACGTTAGAATTTTAAAATTGTGAGTGTTAGACTCCAAGTAGACCCCGCACTGTTCTGGTTGGGCTACTGTGTGACATTCAATATCCAGTGCTTTCTCTATGTCCTCATGTATGTCCGTACTAGCCATATTCCTTATAGGTGTATGATGAAATAAATTTACTCATAGTAGGGGTCACACAGACAGTCGGCCCGAGCAGAAAGTAGGGGCTTTTGATTAACTGAGAAGTTTTCAATGTAAGGGGTATGCTTTTATAATATGTGTATACGAGTGTTTGTGTTAGGTGTCTGTTTTTGTGGTTGAGTAAGTTAAGAGTAAGTGTTTTTTGTGTGTTGGCTGGGAGGTGTGTATTGAATACTTGAGCATGACTTACAATAGTTTTACTTATTTTTAAACTAAATATTACTAAACACAGAATGAAAAGGCAGTTAAAAATTATAAATACAGGTACATGTCGGTTTCCTCACGATGTTTTTCCTTCACCGTTTTAAGTTAGCGGCATTACGCACATGACTTCGAAAACAAGTGTGCGTGTGTGGTTTGAACACGGGGTCTCCGGATCGGCAGTCGCCGTTCTCTCGACTAGACCAGCCGTAACTTACATAACAGCACAGTGACACGCAACTATTGGACCATGAAGAGTCCAAACCATTACTTAGGACTACACTGCGCTCGTCACCAAGAGATCTAAAATATTATATCTCTAAGCTCTGTATTTTCTCTGTTGCTTGCAGCTAGCAGGCACATGTCCTCCTCGTCTCGTTACTTTATACATAAAATATATATAGCTTAGCATAAGTAACCCGCTATCCTAACGGAAGACGTAGGTTCGATTCTCGCCCAGCAAATATTAGGTTCCAAAGATCTATAAATGTCAATATCGAACTGGAACGTGTCAATCTTAAACCAATAATAGCACGGTCGGGGCAGACATTGAAATAGAAAAAATTGCGGGGAGCGATTTTTTTTTATGAAACGTCGGGGAGGGTTGTTGGAAGTATAAATCTCGATTTTCGAACTAATCCCGGTAGAGGGTTCGCCGCCATCTTGTTTTAAAGTTTTTGTGAAATAACTCGTTCATTTTCAACTTTAGAGCAAAAATGATAGTCACCAAAATTGTTGGAAATTTAATTTCTCACAAGTTTGCTTCATATAGGTTTTACGCTAGGATCAATATTTGCAGAGTTATACTATCAAGTTTGTCAAAAAAATCGTAATGGGTGGAATTTTATTTTCTTCAACTTCGGTTCTCGCACTTTTTAGGGTTCCGTACCCAAAGGGTAAAAACGGAACCCTATTACTGAGACTTGGCTGTCCATCCGTCCGTCCGTCCGTCCGTCTGTCACCAGACTGTATCTCAAGAACGGTGATAGCTAGACAGTTGAAATTTTCACAGATGATGTATTTCTATTGCCGCTGTAACAACAAATACTAAAAATAAAATAAGTAAAAAATGTGCGAGAACCAAAGTTGAAGAAAATAAAATTGCACCCATTACGATTTTTTTGGTAAACTTGATAGTATAACTCTGCAAATATTGATCCTAGCGTAAAACTATATGAAGCAAACTTGTGAGAAATTAAATTTCCAACAACTTTGGTGACCATCATTTTTGCTCCAAAGTTGAAAATGAACGAGTTATTTCACAAAAACTTTAAAACAAGATGGTGGCGAACCCTCTACCGGGATAAGTTAGAAAATCGAGATTTATACTTCCAACAACCCTCCCCGACGTTTCATAAAAAAAAATCGCTCCCCGGAATTTTTTCTATTTCAGGCTAGTTTTATGGCTACCTCGACTGTACTATAAAGTTATTATCAAAGACGAGTATCATACGACCACTTTAGAATCTTAGCAACAATATACTACGTACTTTAATGATGATTTATTGTAAGAGCTTTAAATAGTATAGTGAATAGACATTTCTCATAAGTTCTTCCGTCTTCAGATTTAAACATAAATCTCTACATCCATATTTTTTGTTGATTTGGAACTTAAATTTCTAATCAATTGATATATAAATAGTAATTGCACACACTTGAATGTACTGAATGTAGCTTTCTATATAGTTAGTTACGGCGTAGCAGGAGTATCTTCCTGCGTAGCCATTCTACGAGGAGGGTATAAAATGTACATATGATACGGTTACGGGTTTTACGCACTTTTTGTCCATTTATATAAAACTAGCAGCGCCCCGCGGTGTTACCCGCGAAGTTCCTGTTCCCGTTGTTTTTCCGGGATTAAAAGGCGCTCTATTGTACTTCTAAACTGTTGCGTTTATATTTAGGGTATTTTAAATAAATAAAAAACGCTGAAATTACAAGATAGTCCTAAAAAAAAAATTCAACCATTAAAAAATAACACAAATGTAGGGGCTAAGAGCACGTACTTATGTGGTAAGATTTAGTATATAAGCAGATGACAGCGGTAGAGCGATTAGTCTCTCGCCCCGCGTCACTTGTGTATTAAGAACAATATAGTCAGCAGTTTATACAGTGACGTGGTTTCATTTCCTCTCCAGTACCAGTAACACCTACAGTGGTGACCCCGACTATTGAACAGTGAGTTAAAGAGAAGATTCAGAAGATATTTTTTGGTGTTACTGCGTTAGTAAATTGTTATTCAACAATGCACGCTGCGCCAGTAAGTGGGCAAGTGGGTCAGCAGGGCATGAAAGACGAGCGAACGAATTCAGCTGATTGTGCCCTGGCCGCTATAGGTGTGTCAACGAGACTTCCAGATTTTTGGGTTGACATGCCGCGGTTATGGTTGGCCCAGTTTGAAGCAGTGATAGCATCGCAGAAACAAGGGGATGGAGGAAAGTTCAACATGGTTACATCAAAATTGGGGAGAGACTCATTCCAGACGCCGGTGAACAACAAGTATACGGCGCTGAAGGACCGACTGCTGCAGGTCTATGAGGATAGTGCTGAGCGACAAGAACTTAGCAACAAGAACAAAATTATAGAGAACACCACGTGCTACGACATCGCTGCTGTGTCCGGGAGTAACGGGCAGGTACCCCATTTACCTCGCACGGAGCTAGTCAAGCAGATGAGGAAGCTGGAGTTAGAAGTAGCTTCACTACGCAGTAAGGTTCAAGGCCAAGAACGCGGAAGAAGCCGAAGCAGCCAAAAATGGAGCGAAAATAGGACTGGTTCGCGGAAGAAAAGGGCACCAGGTGATCCAGAGTGGCTGTGCAGATCCTATTTCCGGTTTAAGAAAATTGCTATGCGATGTTAAACAGCCGATAATTGGAGCTGATTGTTCAAGGAATTTTAAGCTGACGGTAGAAAATTAGTACAGAGGATATAGAAAAATAGCAATTATTACGCGTTTGGTATTTTTGATTACGAGATTGACCTTTGGGTTAACTGGCGTAGAGCAAATAAATATTGGTGTCAATAACAGCGGTAGTAGTAATAATGCTGAACCATCAGTTTTGTTTAGAAACTTAGGTAACATAACAAATTTGCTCGAAAAATGCAACCTGGCATAAAGAGCATTTGCGTAGGTTATTTGAACGTTTACGGATATATTACATGGAAGTTGAAATAGGTAAACGTATGTTGACAAAAGTAAAATAGATTTTTTATGTTACGAAGTCTCGGAAAACGGAATAAGTCCTTTGCCTGACAAAGTCAAGGTTATTCAGGACTATCTCAAACCGGAGACAGTAGAGTAGTTACGCAGGTTTTTTGGGTATGTAAAATGTTTATAGAGCATACATACCAAACGCTGCAAGAGTATAGAGAATTTTTGATAGAGATTGACAGACAATGTGCAAAGAAAAGAGACAATATGGGCTACTAAAGAGGCAATTAGAGCGTTGAAAAGTAAGGAAAGCTTACAAAATGCTGCCAAGCTATAGGACCCGGGTCCAGGGGCAAGGTTCTTATGACAGACGCGTCAGACATTAGTATAGGCGCGGTATTGCACAGAAGGAAAAGGGTCTTTGGAGAACCCTCGATTATTTTTGCAAAGAAGCCCACGGAATCCCAGAAAAAGTACTGTGTATACGACAAGGAACTTCTGGCGATTTATTAGGGTATTGTATATTTTAAAGATTGGATTGCAAGTGATATGCGTCACGTAATAGGAAATATAAATCAATAGTCATTAGTGCAAACTAGAACGCTGAGTGAGCAAAGCGTTTTCGATGTCAATATGCCAAGGTTAGCACGGAAGGAAATGTGCATAACAAGCAGAAAAAACATGTGACGAGTTGATAGTTATTTTATAATGTAAACAATTTGTGATATAAGTACATTTTTTTTTTTGGATTGTTATCTTATGTTGTTAGCTTATGTTTTTCTCCTTTTTTTAAGAAAAGGGTGTATGTAGGGGCTAAGAGCACGTACTTATGTGGTAAGATTTAGTATATAAGCAGATGACAGCGGTAGAGCGATTAGTCTCTCGCCCCGCGTCACTTGTGTATTAAGAACAATATAGTCAGCAGTTTATACAGTGACGTGGTTTCATTTCCTCTCCAGTACCAGTAACACCTACACAAATATCGTTGTTGGTATTTGTAATTTATATTTATGAAATACAACAGTAGATACAGAAGATTTAGGTACCACCTAATTTAATTGTTTTTAGGGTTCCGTATAACGCAAAAACGGAACCCTTATAGATTCATCTTGTCTGTCTGTCCGTATGTCACAGCCAATTTTTCCGAAACTATAAGAAATATACTGTTGATATTAGGTAAGTAGATGTATTCTGTGAACCGCATTAAGATTATTTACAAAAATATAAAAAAAGATATTTGGGGGTGCCCCCACCCCCTTAGAACTGAAACTCAAAAAAAAAAATTTGAATAATTTGCACAAGAGACACTTCCAAAGTGGTAAAATGTCCCCCCCCCCTGTAACTGCTAAAATAAGAGAATGATAAAACTAAAAAAGATATATTATGATGTCCATTACCATGCAAACTTCTACCGAAAAATGGTTTTGAATTCGATCTAGTAAGTAGTTTTTTTAATACGTCATACATACACTATTATTAAAACATCGATCAAAGTTACAACTAACTACAAGAACGTTTGTATTATGTTCCTTACTGTTCCTTCATGGGCGAGTCCGACTCGCACTTGGCCGCTTTCATTTCCTGTTGTCTTGTTCATTTTGACTAAAGACCTATAGCTATAACAAACTACACAAGGGTCTACCGTCTTATATTATATACCTAACCATTTTAGCTAGCCGGTAACGAGATAATATATGTAAAACCGTTTTTTTTAAATTAAAGAGTGACGAGACGAGCAGGACATGTGCCTTATGGTAAGCAACACGCCTGCCACATAACAGCACAGTGATACGCAGCTATTGGAACATGTAAAGTCCAAATCATTGCCTAGCATTGCATAGCGCCCGCCACCCAGAGATATAAGATCTTTTATTTCTATGCCCTGTAATTTCACTGGACACATTGCCCTTCAAGCCGGACTGCCGGCCGGTAAAACGGGACTATTATTATTGGGACTCCACTGGCTTTCCGTCTATCGATCTGTCACCATGCTGTATTTCATGAACTTAGATATTAAATTTCGCGTTTTATGTTGTTTCTGTTGCTGCTATAACCAACAAATATTAAAAAATTAGCTTGCTAGACATTGAAAACATAGCATTTCTTTGACAGGTATATTCTTAAAATAAGTATTTAGTTGGGCATAAATTCATTCACTTAAGTAATTTGACTAAAACTACAAGAATAAGTCGTTTCATTAAAATAAAACCAATATTTAACCTCTTAAATATTTGTTTAGTTACTATGAAGGCAAATAAATAATAGCAAACAGTCGAAAAAAATATTTTGAAAAGGTCGATGATCAACGGAGTTGTGGTAACAATTATAATAGTACCATTATGATATAAGTCCGCTAAGTTGATAATTACAGGCGAGGCAAAATTGCTAGCTCGAACCGTAGGCGAGAGCTATAATTATCAGAGGCTGTAATTATCAAAGCGAACGCATGTCATACGACGTTTTAAAATAACATATTTGCGAGGAAATAAATCAAAATTCTGATGACATTTTCAAATAAAAAATATTGGCAGTCATAGGAACTGCCGATAGAAGGGAAAACTTATTACTCGGAATTTGACCCATCATGGCATGGCCATCTAGAAATGCGTCAGCATTTCCCATTGGCTCACGCATTGCTAGATGGCTATGCCATGATGGTTAGGCTACGCCCTTTCAGCATTTCCCATTGGCTGACGTATTTCTTCTTCACAGATTAACAATGCGCGCGCATCAGCGCCTTTTTTTTAAGCAAGGGCTCAGATCCAGCCGCTATGACATTCAATCAATCATCAACAGCCCACTAAACGTTTCCACTGCTGGGACTCGGAGCCTTCTCTCGCAAGGAGAGAGTTAAGGCCATAATCCACCACGCTGGCCCAGTGCAGGTTGGTGGATGACACATGACTTCGAAAGATTCTAGGTACATGTCGGTTTCCTCACGATGTTTTCCTTCACCGTTTTAAGTTAGCGGCATTACGCACATGACTTCGAAAAGACAGTGGTGCGTGTGGGGTTTGAACCCGGGGTCTCCGGATCGGCAGGCGCCGTTCTCCCGACTAGACCAGCCGTAACTTATGACATTACGACATTAGTAATAAAGTAAATTAATATGTTTGTGTTTTGTTATAAATAAATTGTTGTAAGTTATGGTCAAAATTAATTAAATTAACAAATTAAATAATTCTCATTATGTTTTATCTCTCATAGTTAATTTTATTAATAAAATGTTAACAATTTTTCTGACATAAAAAAAAACTCTTTACTAAGATTTAAAAAGGTACCGTTCGTTTTAGACGGAGCATTTTGAAACCGTGCGTTTTACATTATATTATCGCACAAGTACGTAATAAGATACATTACGATACAGAAATTGGTGCAATAAGAGACCCTTTACGAGCAAATATGTTATAATAGTACATTATGATATAAGTGCGCTAAGTTGATAATTACAGCCGAGGCTTTATAGCTATAATTTAGCAGAGGCTGTAATTATCAAAGCGCACGTATGTCATACGACGTTTTATAACATATTTGCGAGGAAATAAACAAAACTCTGACGACATTCTCAAATAAAAACAATACAGCGAAAAAAAAGGCGCGGAACAATATTTACTTGATCACAGATCACAGCACAGAGTAAGTAATCACTATGGATCACAGATTAGCCATGCGCGCGCATCGGCGCCTTTTTTTTTAAGCAACGACACAGAACCAGCCTGTATGCCATTAGTAATAAAGTAAATTAATATGTTTGTGTTTTGTTACAGAAAAATTAAAGTAATTTATGGTCAAAATTTATTAAATTAACGAATTAAATAATTTTTTATTATATTTTACCTCTCGAAGTTAATTTTATTCATAAAATGTTGACCACACTTTTCTGACATAAAAACTCTTTACTAAGATTTAAAAAGGTACCGTTCGTTTTAGACGGAGCATATCTCTCTACCTAGTCTGCGGACGGAGCATTTTGAAACCGTGCGTTTTACATTACACATTGCAGCACAAGTACGTAATAAGATACATTACGATACAGAAATTGGTACAATAAGAGACCCTTTACGAGAAAATATGTAATAAAAATTATAAAGCATTAACGAATTAAGAACCCTCGTTTTGTTCGTAGTCGGTTTTTCACTGTTGAACAACATATCAACAGGGTGTACAACGCGTGGGCTATCTCCTTCTCGCGTTTTGGTATTTTTAAAACATTAATGCGCTGAGTGAGATTATAAAAAGAATAAATGGGTTTGTTAACATTGACATTACAAATATTTTAAAACGACCACTATTTATTTTGGCGAAGAAGTAGCAAAAATATGCTACTACTCACACACTCGCCAAAATATTAATAATTTCTGTTTTTAAAATACGAGCTAGTAAAAATAAATGCTTTAAAATACGAATACAATATTTGTCCAGTGAAGTTATTTGTAAAAACATAAAATGAAAATTCGATAACGATATTTATTTCATCGTACACTTTGTTTCGATTACATCAATGAACTTCACTAAATACAAACAATTCAAAAAACGGAGTAATAAATACTTCGTGTTCAAACTCAGACCAACTATTCTTCCTCAAAGTGTTCAAAATGTTTTTAAAACACAATCTTTGATTCTTTCATTTCTTTAAACCTCAAGATCTATGCCCATTGGGCATAGATCGTAGAACCCAAGATGGGCCCTCCCAAACTTCAGGGGGCACGCAATCATGTCAACGTTGGGAAGAGTGAGCTCACCGTTTTAGTCGGTTGCAGGACGGGGTGGACGCCGGACGTTTTTACCTATCATTATTCATTGTCAACAACAAAATAAGTAGAACCACAGCAAATCTTGCCGCTAGCGATTATAGAGGTCAAGTAGATTGGTTGTTTGTAAACCACTTACGATACTCACAGAGACGCAGTTTAATACCAATTACAAGGAGCTCAGGGCACATCTGTTGATTTATATCGATGCTTTTAGTGATGTATTGAACAAGTATGTGCAGATCCAACCACGTTTTATAATCGAAATTTGTGTAGTTTTGTTGTGAAATAAAAGTGTAATTTTAGTAAAAAGTGTTATCATAGGAGACACATTAATTTGTTTCGTTTGTAATAAAAGTTATGGTAAAATAATATTGTTCTCGGAGGAAACTCTAAAAAAATGTAAAACTGTTTTGAAAATCAGAAAAGAACAACATAACCTTAAATATAAACACATTATACTGCCCGATGAGGATACAGAAAATGGTTATCACCGGGAATGTTATAAGGCATTTACAGGACTTATGAAGAAATACTTAACGTCTGAACCTAAAAATTCAACAAAACACAGTGAAAAACAAAAATCAGCCAGTGTACCTACAGACAATTGCTCAACAACCTCGTCGTTGACACCTAAGTTGACCACAGAACTATCTCATTTACAGCCTCCCTCTACAGAATCTTCAATAACATTGCAATCAAGTTTAACTTCTGTATCTGATCGTAATCGACTAAGGCCTCGCGCTTGCACTTACAGCGGACTTTCGATGTGTCTGGCAAGATGTAAAAACTATTAAAACTGTCCGGCTGTTGAGGTAACATCTTTTCATAGGTCCCCAAGTACCATATATAAAATTTAGCTTTTATACTATAACAAAAGTATAATGATAATTTATTAAAGTTTAGGGGTGTCTGGCAGGGGGTAGTAGGGTGGCAGGGGGGGTAGCAACTGTCATAAGTGTCTGGCAATGGATGACGAGATTTCTAAAGTTATCTTTAACAAAATATAAAAAAATTGAGCTTTAAGTATACGTTAACGAATGTAAGGTACTATTTTATACACCTTTACTATCGGTTACCTGCCCAAGTAACCACAACCCAAACTATATATAGTCCCTGGTCGTTTTTACCTGTATAGGGGACATGCACAGATGAACTTTCAGCCTTTATAAAATAACGAAAGTCTGGCCCTCGTGGGTTCTTGCTCTATTAGAGCTTGAGAAAGAAAATAAGCTGCTGTGTGGGATGCGAAAAAATGGCGGTGAGACGTTGAAAAACAGGATTAATTTTACATAGTAGGTTCGTCATTTTGAAGCTAGCAGCTTGAAACTTATTTTAATTTCAAGCCTTCAATTTATATTTAATATAAATTTTACTAATTCACATCCCGTGACTTCATGTGGTGATTATGTTATTTTTCTGAGATAACAAGTAGCGTATATGTTAATTCAGATTATTATTATCTATGTCCTAAATTTCATCCCGTGGGGCGCGGGGGATAGCTAGTACCTACAATAAAATATTAGTTTCGGTCTGGGGGTGATGTTTCACCCAAAAGTAATGTTAGAGTGTTATATCACTCTAACCTACCGATAACGAATACAATACCAATTAGTAATCTCTTGAAATGTTTTTTAAATACGATTCTTTGCGTTGTACCATTGAAAAGTTACCATATTCATCATCATCAACAGCCCACTAAACGTTCCCACTGCTGGGACTCGGGGCCTTCTCTCGCAAGGAGAGAGTTACCGTACTATAAGGGCCCAAATATGCTACTACAAAAAAACACGAGGCTGTCATCAAAATACAGTATTTATTGAAAATAAAATAGCGGTATTTTCAGTTGCTTTTGAAGAGTAACCTGAAGTACCTGACTAACCCTTTCCATTAAAAGTGTTCTCTATAACCTAAAGCCAAAGTCATTGTTTGTTGCAAAGTCTGCCAATCTACTTCCTTGTTCATATCGCCCTTGCTTACATAACTGGTGAATAAAACTGTCCTCACCGACAGTGTTATATTCTATTGTGTACACGACACCTGTAATGGCAAACTATTTCATTTTTATCCATGGTGCATCCCATTTGCTCTTCTAATTGTTTCCGTGTCGCACCAGCCAATTTGTAGATATTCTTGGCACCGCTATCAGACCATAGATCTGTGCTTTCGCTTGGCACCAGGTCCCCAGTCTGCATTGCTGGCATCACTGCCCTTCCACTAGACACTTGCGCACGCGTCTGTCACGACCACTATTAATCTTACGCGGTATTTTTTTGTCCATAGGAACAACATTTACGACTAGAACTTTAGAATACCTATCAGACAGGGTTAACATCCATCAAGGTTTTGGCCGCACACATTCTTTGAATGATTAGTCAGACGCATGAAAGATATGAATGTTTAAGAGCTGTAAAAAGTTCCCGGTGACAGATGGTTAAGCGTTAGAAAAGTGTTTAGTTAGGCTTTAGCAGTTGCAAAATTTGGGGATAGCATTTATTTCATTCTGCAATGTTTTGTACAAATAATGTTTAAATAAGTACTAGTACTAGTAAAGCTAGACTGGAAGTCGGGCGGTCATGGTGGTCACGAATTAGTAACTCCGGGTTCGAATCCAGACGGCGGCGGCGTCTCTTTTTTTTTCAAGTTTCCTTTTTTTTTAAACAAAATCTATTACCAGGGCCTTTTATCTGTAGGTATCTAAGTATTTTTAGTATTTAAACCTAGTAAAGCTCGCTCAGCCAGGACGTCTACTCTAATTCAACGAAAACGTAATTTCGAAATAAACTCGCGATTTTCCAACTCCGATTCTACTGCGATCCGTCGTTTTGTCCGTTTAAATGTTCTAAGCATACTCTAATTAGAGTAGGCTAAAAAAGATTTAAAAGTCAAACAATGTTGTATCGGACGAAACGAAGTAGAACTAGAGAAGGAATGTTGCGAGTTTTTTTTCGAAATTTCGTTTTCGTAGAAACAGAGTAGACGTCCTGGTATCTATACCTGGTCGTCAGACGTTCAGACTGGAAGTCGGGCGGTCATGGTGGTCACGAATTAGTAACTCCGGGTTCGAATCTAGACGGCTTCTTTTTATTTTCAAGTTTCCTTTTTTTTAAACAAAATCTATCTAGTAAAGCTCGCTCAGCCAGGTATAGTATAGTATACCTGGCTGAGCGAGCTTTACTTGGTTTAAATACTAAAAATACTTTGATACCTACAGATAAAAGGCCCTGGTAATAGATTTTGTTTTAAAAAAAGAAACTTGAAAAAAAAGAGAAGCCGTCTGGATTCGAACCCGGAGTTACTAATTCGTGACCACCATGAACGCCCGACTTTCAGTCTGAGCTATTATGCTGTCGCGCCACGCGGTGTAATTTACCTTCGCATTCTAATGTCTAATGTGACAGTTTTACATTGCCTAATATCCGTTTTTTTAATGAAACCTAGTTACATCGATTTATCGTCCCCGAAACCCCCTGCATACATAACTTCATTAAAATCGTTCGAGCAGTTTCAAAGATTCAGATTCTATATAAGTATATATATGTATTTACAAGAATTGCTCATTTACAGGTAACATTTATTACTGTATGGTTTGTGCTTGCATTTGCGATATCGAGAATGGAAGGTTAAATAATAATTATTGTGTAGTTTCAATAGTGGTGTAGATAAGGATCAAAGTATTTTAAGTAATTGGTGTCGTTTTAAAAAAAACTGTTGTTTGTTATAATAGGTTTTAATCGCGCTGCAGTAGACGTTTCTGTAATCAGTTATAAAGGAGTCTCCTACGACAATAAGTGCGTTGGATACCATCGTAAATAATGTTTGGCTTTATCGGTATACAAGGGTCGGCAGGTGATTCCTGGACTGACGCCAAAACCCACGCACATCGCTCGTCGACTATGCCGTCTCGTCGCACACGAAACTAAACTGTACTTCATCGATATTGGACTGTAATTTCAATTTGCGAGACACAAATCTTAAAATTGATGTCCAAATCTCTAGTGGCATCTGCCTTGAGCTATGTATTTTTATTTTATCGCATTTATCGCAGGGCCATCGTGAGCTATGTCTGTCGATAAATCATGGGGCTGAAGTGTTGACATTGCTTTGAAGGGAGTATTATGAAAGATGGATGGATAGGTTTATAACGCAGTTGACTCCAACCAGGAGATTGGTGATTTGCTGTTTCTTGGAGCTGTCATTTACTCTGAGATATTTCTGTAAAATAGATTGTGCAAAGTAAAATGTTTACACAGTTTTGTGACGGTGGGGTCGCGTTGCCATTAGCCACGCTAGGTGGTGCGTGCGACGGGTGGTGTCGATTTGACACCATTATTTGTACCAACCTGACCCGTCAAAAACCGAATCGTCGCTCCGAGATTTGTAGACCAATAAAAATGCCTACAAGTTATAATTAGACGGAGATGTGACAGGGCGGCTCATAAAGTAGGTAATCGAGGTCACCCAGGCGGATATCAACCCAGCTGGCAATTATTTAAAGATCTCCAATGGGAAAAATGAATTTGGTTTGCATTATCGTCTACTGAAAGTCTGTTAGAAGGCAATTTCTCTATTTAGAAGAGACTATGGTTGCCTAGACCGATGGAAGATTCAGTGAGGGCTAAGCGAGTCGGTAAATGATCGATTTTGTATAACAAATGTTTTAGCTACACTAGAGTCTTCTGTGCGATCAATTGGCATAATGAAAAAATACCCAATGACTCGCCTATATAAAGTTACTACTGACCTCTTACCCACGTAAGCTCACAGCTATTTGTTTACAATGGAGAACGTTAAGATGATATAACATTTTTGGAATCACTATTACGTCTTCAAAGAAATTTTTTCTCGATTCTTGAATAGCAGACATTATTGCGAAATAAATATAAGTTAGAACAAACACTGCCAAATAAATCATGACGTCATCGTCCCATAAAGATGATTTCTTATTTAGTATGACGGCGCGTTGATTATTGAGAGTAAACGGCAATATCACCTTCTTCGTTGTCGACCTGACAACGAGACTGATATTATGTCATGGTTGTTTACTCTGACGCAACACCAAGCGCTGGCAACAGAAAAGAAGCCGGAGGCGGCCATTACATGGCTAGATGCATTCGGTCGACATCGCAGAATTATGTCACGTGTTTGGTGGAGTGTCTTATGATTATTAATTACCAATTATTTAACAGCAGTCGATTTATTTTGTGTTTCCAATTATACTGAAAGCATAACCAATATTCTAACGTTGTATTTTATCTTCCTCGCCCGAATACCCACGTCCGCTTGCAGACCAACATGGAGACTTCTGATAACAAGGGCCCTTCTGACGTCCCTTTATCAGAAGTGGGATACGAAGGGCAACCCCCAGGTGAATCGAACGACGACCGGGAACAGGTATCGCACGGCTTTTTACGTACTATGGAAGCTTTGCTGTCCCGACTTTTGAAGACGACCCAGCCTCCTCCAAACACTACCGCTGCAAAACTAATTTGCTTCGACCCGGATGAAAATGACGCGGATATAGAAGGTTGGTGCAGAGTGACAGAGATAATCGTAAAGAGTGAAAAACTAGATGGTGCGAAACTTTTGTGGGCACTAACGCACGCTCTTCGAGGCCGTGCAGCTACATGTTTAACCAAGCTGCAAACTTCACAATTAACATGGGATCAGATAAAAGAAGTACTTCTAGCAAAAATTGAGAAACCGATGCTACCCCAAGACTACTTCGACGAGATACTAAGATTCCAAGTTAGTCCGAAAGAAACAGCCTGTGAAGCTACAACACGTCTTTGGACTATGGTAGAACAGATTCCCCGCACCGAAATGCCAGAAGATGTCATCACAGGGTTTGTGTGTTCCGTTTTATGCCAGAAAGACGGCGTTATGCGTCGTGAACTACACTCCTACAATGTGACTACTAGAAGCCAACTGTTCCGGGTATTAAGGGGCATCTTTTCGAAACGGAAACTAGAAGGACAAGACAGTAATGACAACGAAGCGAAGAAAAGCCGATTCAACGAGCCACGGTTCATGGGAGTGTGTCATCGGTGCGGTCTGCAAGGTCATAGACAAACAGACTGCCGCAGACGTCGTGAAGACCCCAATGACAGGGCTTCTATGAAAACAACTGAACATCCTCAAAAGTCGCAGATATTCTCGCGGCCCCCCACCTGCTTCGTGTGTGGTCGCCAGGGCCATGTGGTGTCGACGTGCCCAGATCGCAAAGGATCGAACGAGCGGCCAGCGTCGACGGTCAAAGAAGTCCATCTGTGCGAGAGGAGACCAGCAACTGGCACCTTAACATTATCCGGTGAGCCCGTTTCTTTTCTTTTTGACAGTGGTTCCGCCTGCTGGCTGGTCACTCGTAGTATAGCCGATAGACTGAAAGGCACTATGCGCAATGACTCTGTGTACCTCACAGGGATAGGACAAAACTAAAAGGGGTGATAACGTGGACAAGCGGGCATGACGCCATTTACAAGAGGATAATTGGTATACTAACTGCAGAACCGGTACTAGCAATTTTCGACCCAAAACTACCGGTGGAGCTTCATATCGACGCGAGCTCAGAAGTTTATGGCACAATACTAATACAGTGGCGCCGCGATTCATCCCACGTGATATCTTACTTCAGCCGCCGAGCGACAGATGCCGAATCTCGCTACCACTCATATGAGCTAGAAACCCTAGCATGTTCGCTCTGTCGAACACTTCAGGCACTATCTGTCTGGGCAACATTTTACAATCTTCACGGACTGCAACTCGTTAAAAGCCTCGAAGTCCAAAACTGACCTCACACCTAGCGTCCACCGATGGTGGGACAATCTACAGGCCTACGATTTCGATTTCATTCACAAACAAGAGCAGTTACTAGCTCTCCGTTATACCACGTTCTCTCGCGTGGACTCTGATCAATAAGATAAGATAAGAAAACTCTTTAAAAGCCATAATACAAAAAAATTACAATTCAATTAGCGGCCTTATCGCTTATAGCGATCTCGTCCAGGCAACCTTGCATGGATTACATACAAAAGATAGGAGCATGGCCCTTAGCAAATACATTTGAATTCATTTATCAACAACATTACGAGTACTGTCAATCATGTTCACATAGAGATAAAGCATTTAGGCGCTGAGAAACCCCTAAATAAGCTCTACGAACAGTACTAGTTTCCTTAGATGTCAAAAGTAGTTCGCAAATTTGTGGATTCCTGTATTGTATGTAAAGCGTCCAAAGGCCTATCCGGTGCTACTCAGGTTAGAACAAGAATGCGTCGGTGATCATTGATTCTTTCACTAAGTATACACTCCTTGAGTTTACTTCTTCCCTAGACTCAGCAAGCGCAGTCAAAGCTCTGAAAAAGGTTGTGTGTATTTTTGGTGCCCCGAAGCGCGTCATAGATGATCAAGGTAGATGCTATGTAAGTGCCGAATTCAGAGAATTTTGTAGTGAGTATTCTATAGACCTTCATCTCATTGCCATCGGCTCTAGTAGGGCGAACGGCCAAGTCGAACGGGTCATGCACACCCTTAAAAGTTTACTCACTACTGTTGAGAATGACTCTAACAGAGTATGGCGTGACGAACTCCTTGATGTACAGCTAGCTTTGAACAGTAGAAGATCCCGAGTCACGGGGAATACACCCACGGAATTCATGTTCGGGATATGGGCTCAATCTTTCGGTGTGACCAAAATAGCCCTTAGATCAGAATCTGTTCCTCGTTCCGATCTAAATACAATTAGACAAGATGCCGCTGATAACATAGCTAAAGCAGCACTAGCTGAAGTGAAACGGTTCAATAAAGACAAAGCTCTAATAAAGCCATTCTAAAAAGGACAGTATGTCTTTATAAAAAACAATGAGCGCAACCAGACTAAAAATTTAAAGGTCCTTTCATTATTACCAAAGTGATAGAAAATGATAGGTACGAACTAAAAAAAATCTTGTCTAGGCGCGTCAAAAGAGGTTTTACTTCAAAAACATTGACAGATCTAATAGAACCTACAAATTCGCACACGATAATTTGCGTATAGTGCCCAGAGGTCTTGATGGTTTAAAAGAAGTATCTACTACAGTAGCAAATGATAACGAAGAGGTGGCCGAGACGGCGGGTCAAGGTCAGACGGATAGAGCGGTATTATCAGAAGATGATTGTGATACCATACCAGTCTGTTGTTCAGACACTGCGACCGCCAGCTCTGCTACCCTTTCAGCGTCAGATTGTGAAGATTTCCTAAATGTAAGTAGGTACCTAAGTCATGATGCATATGAAATTATAGATGGCTATGTTACACTGGTTTTTGACTACCTTCACAGTTACCATATGAGATGGTTATCTAGTTGAGCCCGAGGCCGTCCGGTCCAAGTCATCATATGAGATGATGATTTGGTCGAAGGGACACCTCGTTCGAGTATTTCATATGAGATGATTATCTAGTCGAGCCCGAGGCCGTCCGGTCCAAGTCATCATATGAGATGATGATTTGGTCGAAGGGACACCTCGGTAGAATATTTCATATGAGATGAGTATCTAGTCGAGCCCGAGGCCGTCCGGTCCAAGTCATCATATGAGATGATGATTTGGTCGAAGGGACACCTCGGTCGAGTATTTCATATGAGATTATTATCTAGTCGAGCCATGAGGCCGTCCGGTCCAAGTCATCATATGAGATGATGACTCGGTCGAAGGGACACCTCGGTCGAGTGTTATTTGCATGAGGTCAAATAGCACACACAGTGTACGTTTGTATCAGGGAAAGCTGCGAGGTCGTCCGGTCCATATCGTCATAAGAGATGACGAGTCTTGGTCGAAGGGACACCTCTAGCTGGTTTCATTTGCATGAGGTCAAATGAGGGATGTTGTATGGGCGTACGCGTACATGTGTAAAATTAGGTCTTGTATGTCAGGATAGGACGAGCATAGTAAATGTGATGATCCTAGTGGTTTTATTTCTTTCTTTACAGATTAATTTAACATGAGTCAAAGGAGAGGCGAGAGGCGCACGAGGACGTGCGCATGTCAGTCTGGCCGTGACGGCGCGTTGATTATTGAGAGTAAACGGCAATATCACCTTCTTCGTTGTCGACCTGACAACGAGACTGATATTATGTCATGGTTGTTTACTCTGACGCAACACCAAGCGCTGGCAACAGAAAAGAAGCCGGAGGCGGCCATTACATGGCTAGATGCATTCGGTCGACATCGCAGAATTATGTCACGTGTTTGGTGGAGTGTCTTATGATTATTAATTACCAATTATTTAACAGCAGTCGATTTATTTTGTGTTTCCAATTATACTGAAAGCATAACCAATATTCTAACGTTGTATTTTATCTTCCTCGCCCGAATACCCACGTCCGCTTGCAGACCAACATGGAGACTTCTGATAACAAGGGCCCTTCTGACGTCCCTTTAAGTATGTTTAGATTTCTTATGTACAGCTTTTATTTATTTCCAAATTTTATGACTTTAGAAACTACTTTTCGCAGTAGATCCTTACAGAAAACGATTTGGTTTTTTTCAATTGGAATGTTTGTTGCCTCGTAGTCTGAGTTGATCACGTACAGTCAGCATCTAAAATAATTGTAGGGAATGTACATTCAAAGTATTTTTTTATTATTGTCAAACTTTGACAATCTTAATACCAGTTATTAATTCATCAAACCAAAGACATATTTCGACGAAATGCTAACAAATCGATCAGCCAAAATAAATGCCTCCATTTTTCAACGTAAGTAGCAGACGTGATATTTAACCAATCACCAGGCCATCTTGGAATTGATTCAGTGCATCATTAACCTTGCTCCGTGCTGCTTTTCGTTCGAACCCGGCCTACTAGCTTGACATAAATGTGTTTTTGTAAAACTGAAAACACATCATCCTTTCATAAACAATCTGTTTTTTATAAATTATTATATGTAGGTATATTCCGAGTCACTTTTCTAATATACGGAGTTTAAATCAATCCGTACCTCGCCTGACGTCTAATAAAATTACGATGTTTATTTATACGCCACTGTTAAAATGTGCGTAATTATGAAAACCACGGAAGATGGCCTCAGTTGTTTATTAGCTTTCATTACCGATTGACGGCTCTAAAAATGTTTCTTAGGTAAGCGATGGATAAGGAAGGTCGCAGATAACCGAAAATAGCACCGGCGATGACAACGACCTGCGCCAAAGTACTTTGTTTAGTCTATGGATTGTTCGTGGTTGTGTTTAAAAACTGATGGAGATTGACATAGAATTTTGATTGGAGTTGTCTAAGATTAAGAGGGAAAATCAAACGATCGTAAATTTACGCGGCAGCGCTCTCGACTCCCACACGTGCGCATATGAGTGTTGTTATATTAGAATGCTTTAGAGCCGGGTATAACAATAATTAATTTAAAAAGAGGAGTGCTGGCAAACGGCCATTTTAAAAATTCCTCGTCGATGTCGCTTCGCTTCACTGCCACGGACTAGTTTGTGCTGCTCAGCGATATCTGATAACTACGAGTATTTTCACTTCAGATCAGTGTCTGAGTGCCGGCTTGGTTATTTGTTGAAACTATTCGGTAGGTACCATTGAAAAGTACTTTGTACAACACTTGAATTTTCTCCTCTCTGACATTGAATTACTTTGCTTGTCGACTAACTTTCTCTCTACATTGCGAGTGCCTGAGTTTTAGTATGAGGCACTCGTATCTCAGCAGAAGTGGGATATCGTCAATTTTCTCTTCGTATAAAACAAATAAACTTAACTACGTTTTATGTTATAGAAAAACTTCGAAAAAAATCTTCGCATGATGTTAATATTTTTTTAATAATTTGAGACTTTGCCAGTGAATAAATATGTAATTGCACTTATATTCATCAAATAGTTTCTACTGAGAGCTTTACTTAAATATTATATTAAAACATATAGCGCTCGGTCAATCCAGTAATTTAGTTAGGCAATAGACACCTGGACTTTAATGGAAAGTCTGCATAATATATTAATCTATTCTAATATAAAGCTGAAGAGGGAATTTGTTTGAACGCGTTAATCTCAGGAACTACTGGACCGCTGGAGTGCTATAGGCTATATGTTATGTACTACGAGCGAAGCCGAACCGCTAGTAACACTTATACGCAGCAGAGAGAAGAAGAAACAGATTTATTCTTTCTTCAGGCTTTTAATGATTCTGTTAACGAAGTCCAAGAACAAGTTTTTGGAAATATCACATAAACGCTACCAAATATAAGGGAAACTAGCAGGACGCCTCAGTTTTATCCACATAGTTCTTGGTTCCGTAATTTTCCAGTAACAAAAATGCCTATGTGCTTTTCCAGACTAACCTGTGTTCCAAATTTCAATCGGATCCGTTCAGCTGTTCCGACGTGATTGAGCAACAAACATCCAAACTTTTATATGACGGTATATCTAAGATGAGAAAGATGTAGTGGTGGTGCTTTTCTAATTTTTCAAACGTTCGCGTTTACTTGACCTGACGTAGAAGCGTGTATGCGTACCTAACCTTCTGAAGCAGTCACACTTGCCCCGCTACTCACCAGCCAGGTTTGCACCTCCGTGTTGGAGCATAATAGGAGAGCTTTGTGACAAGTTTTCATTCAGCTTGACTCAAATACTTACCCAAAATTTGCTGCTAACTCTAGGAATATCACTACATACATAATATAAAACAAAGTCACTTCCTGCGTCTGTCCGTCCCTATATATGCTTAGATCCTTAAAACCACCAAACAGATTTTGCTGCTGGTTTGTTTAATAGATAGAGTGATTCAAGAGGAAAGTTTATATGCATAGTAGGTACGTGCATAAAATAGCAGGGGAACACGTATAATTTTAAAAGTTTCTAATGTAATGTCATAAATAAACACATTTTTTGCGCTTACACTGCAAACCCTGGCTGAACCCTATGAGCTAGATGAAAATTATGTACAGCAGTATTGTACCCCGTACCCCTTCAAAAGGTCTACAAAAAAGTCTGCAATAGTATATGTCTATGTCTTAGGAATAACGAATAACCCACAATAACCCATTTTATTAGTATATTTAGTATCAGCATTGCACCGTACGAGGCCGGGGCGGGTCGCTAGTAATATTATGAACGAGTTTATTTATTTTGTGTGTAGTTTGTAATTGTACAAGTATGTACATATCTGTAACAGCTGAACGGATTTCAATGAAATTAAATACGCAGAAATTAAATTAAATTAATTAAGTACGTAGATTAAAACACATACTACTTTTTACTATGTTAAGGTTAGTGCTTAAATACCGCGAACGCAGCTAGTAATAAAGTAGTAGTCTATAAACATCAAAGTGAAGTTTGGTAACACGTACAATATCAAGAATTTCAGTTATAATTACAGTTTTCTTCAACACAGGTCTAGAGTGCTGCGATACTACAAACACATTTGAAAGATATATTTCCTAAAAAAATAAATTTCGAGTCACATAAAACTTTACTTGGAGCTAATATATTTTGAATTGGATTTTAAAGTGTTCAATTAAAATAGCCATATCTAAACAAATATGTCTAGTTTCCGCAGGCCCCAATGATTTATTAGAATGAAATGTAAATATATAAATCACAGTAAGACAGTGCAAGTGAATTTGGTATCATGTGCGTCAACGTTCCATTAAATCCGGAAGAAAAATAAAGAAATCGCAGCTTTCTAGCATGATTCACCGTAGTTACCGTTAGTTATACAATGTATGATCTGGTTTTGATGCAGTCATGGTAATAAAATATAGAGATACACAAAACTTGATTTTTGACACCTTGGAATGGTCATGGTTGTTTGTTATAAGACATAGACTCAGAAACAGTTATAGACTTAACTTTTAGATTATTTCTGTTGAAAATTCCTTTTTTAAACAACTTAGACATAAAAGACAAGGAAGACATAGAGCTGATTGTAAGTAACACGCCTGCCCACAATAGTTAAGGGCACACTGACACGCAGCTATTTGTACACGAAGAGTCTAAATTACTGCTTAGCAGTGTCATAGAATAGATAATATATGGCAGTGTACTGCGCTCGTCAACCAGAGACATAAATAAAATGACGTGTCTTTTTGCTTTGTGATTTCATTGGGAACACTGTCCCTCAAATCCAAACATTATGTTTGCACGTTACTACTAGGCGGTAGAATAACAGGCAAAGGTGATACTTTTCCAGGCTGCATGTGCAAAGAGACACGGCGGGTGTGTCGGACTCGAAACTACCAAAAGTGGTGCTCCAACCGACTAAACGCCTACAGGTTTCTCTGGCATAACATGGGGTCAGAGTCACGGCAAAAACTCTCTCGTTTACTATACGAAAAATTTGGTACCTAAACTGCACAGCATCATGGTCGTACTTTCATTTAAAATTGTCGTTCGCTAACAACCCCTTGTTGGTTGCTTCACGAGTGACCAAAACGGCCTAAGGAAAGAAAGGTAGCGTCAAATTCACGGGGGATGAGGAGTGTCCATTCTATTTAATATTATCTATTCTATGGTCACGGGGTCACTTTTCACATAAGTTACAGGGTAACATAAGTTTTCATATCAAATAACAAGGATACGAAAACGACAAGTAACCAAAATACTGGCGTTAATATGGCTCAACGTTTCAGTATTTCCATTCAACGTGGTAATACCGCTAAACATATCGTAGTGGGCTTTCTTGATTATCGTTATTATATCTAGTTCTTCATCGGTCTATGGATAAAATTCTGGTGTGCTTATTGTAGGTATGTAGCTAACTACATACAATTACATTGAGAACTACACTATATACCTAAGTACTTACTATAGTTCTCATTGTATTTTTTTTTATAAAAGCTCTAACCGTTAAAATAATGAGATTTACACAGGAATTAGGGGAACCGGACACGATGACCTCACATAAAGTGGAAGAAGAGCCGGTGATTGTTGAAGACAGATTTTTAAAATCCTATAAAAGGTATACTACCTAAATCAGTTTCCGGAAAATACAATTCGACTAGCAATAATCAGCGTAGAGTCAAAGTAAAACATTTATTGGGAATATTTCAAGCTACGCGTAAAGTTGTTACAGCGCAGTCCTTATTTGCACATTAATATTTACAGAAATTAAAGTACAACCCCAAAATCACTTTTATACATTCAATTTAAATACATAGTTGTTTACAAGTTATTGCAACAGCCTTAATACTACAATTAAGTACGTATAATGGACTAGCGCTTCCACTGGGAAAATTATTAATGATAGCAATGTCTTCTAAACAACGTAAAGAAAATTCACTTGTCCTCATTTTGCTCTAGCTAGTCCCAAACCAAGGAAAGGTTGGTAGAAGTTGATATATTACACTTATAATATTAAATACATACTTATGACGTACAGATACATCCAGACATAGAACAAACGTACATATTCTTTACACAATTTGTCCTGGGTGGGAATCGAATCCATTGCTTATTGGTTCAGTAATCAGAACAGATAGGTACGGCCACGAGATCAGCTTAGGATAAGCAAGGAAATTACTTGATTTAATAGACGTACTAAAAATACCACTGAACAGTTTCACCCGCGTATTTCTCGATCCCCCATTATTTTCCTGTATATAAAAAATCTATCAATAAAACTTTGTAGTGGTAGGACTCTACGCAGAGTCCATCTGGGGAGGTACCACACCTTTGCCAGTTATTCTACCGCCAAGCTGTAATGTGCAAATATTACTGTGTTCCGATTTGAAAGGCAATGTTTCCAGTGAAATTACACAGCATAGAGAAAAAAGACATTATATCTCTGGGTGACGAGCGCAGTGCAGTGCTAGGTAATGATTTGGACTTTTCATGTTCCAATAGCAGCGTATCACTGCCTTTATGTGGCAGGCATGTTGCTTACCATCAGGCACATGTCCTGATCGTATAGTAAGCCAAAATTATTTAAAAAAAAATCATACCGATCCTGTCATACAGACAATAAATAAATAGCTTTTATAACATATTTGCTCGTAAAGGGTCTCTTATTGGACCAATTTCTGTATCGTAATGTATCTTATTACGCACTAGTGCTGTAATGTGTAATGTAAAACGCACGGTTTCAAAATGCTCCGTCCACAGATTAGGTAGAGAGATATGCTCCGTCTAAAACGAACGGTACCTTTTTAAATCTTAGTAAAGAGTTTTTATGTCAGAAAAGTGTGGTCAACATTTTATGAATAAAATTAACTTTGAGAGGTAAAATATAATAAAGATTTATTAAATTCGTGAATTTAATTAATTTAGACCATAAATTACTTTAATTTTTCTGTAACAAAACACAAAAATATTAATTTACTTTATTATTAATGGCATACCGGCTGGTTCTGTGCCATTGCTTAAAAAAAAAGGCGCCGATGCGCGCGCATTGCTAATCTGTGATCCATAGTGATTACTTACTCTGTGCTAGTACTCTGTACTAGTGATTACTTATCTGTGATCAAGTAAATATTATTGCGCGCGTTTTTTTTCGCTGTATTGTTTTTATTCGAAAATGTCGTCAGAGTTTTGTTTATTTCCTCGCAAATATGTTATAAAACGTCGTATGACATACGTGCGCTTTGATAATTACAGCCTCTGCAAATTATAGCTCTCGCCTTCGGCTCGAGCTAGCAATAAAGCCTCGGCTGTAATTATCAACTTACCGCACTTATATCATAATGTACTATTACTTGAAAGAGTCATAAACATCTATATATATACTTACAAAGTTTCGCATTTGATATATAACTAGGAAGTAGGATAGTCAAGATCGTATACGTATGTATATGATGCGTTTAATAGGTAGTATAATATTCTTTGGCAATGTGAAATACGGAATTATTACTCGTATAATTAAATAGCAGCTACAATAAACTAAAAATATCTCTAGATACGTCCTGAACTAGTTGCGGAGTACGGTTTTACCAATGTATATTTAAAAATAGAAAGGTAAATTAAGTAATTAAGAATAAAGAAATAGATAATAGATTTTTGTAAGTGGGGAACAAGCAAATGGGAAAGCAATGTTTTTTTTTAATAAGGGACGACATATCTCCACATGAAACCTTTACCAACTTGTATACTTTTTATCTGAATCTTAACCCACCACCGACACTAATGTCTGTGCCTTTTGTCAGAATTTTCATTTTTTTAACGTCGTATTTATAATGTGAACGTCATTTGGCAACAATAAGGTAATCTTAAATTAACCAGCTACTAGAATCTACACGTCGTCAGCGAAGTACCCTATAATACCCTAGCGTGGTAAACAACGGCAACAGCCGTGTAAGGAACACTATCGTGGCGTTTCATTTTGCCCTTGGTCTTTATGACCAATATGACAATCTTTGTGTCTTCAAATCGAGAGTGAATCGGTTTCTTCTAGGTAAACACGCTCCATCGTAGACCGCATCGTCGCTTAACATCAGGCGAGATGGCGGCTAAGTGTAAGGCCAATTGTCCACGTAGCTGCACGACATCCGCACGATTTCGACAATTGTCGGATGCAAGACGAATGCTTGCATCTTGCGTACAAATAATGAAGTCTGTGTCCACGAAACGACAACGACACGACAGCCGCACGTCTTGCGTTTGTTCGTAGGATGCATGCATTCGACAAAAGACGCGTGCGTGGACAGTAGGCCTTAGCCCATAAAAGTTAAAAAAATTACGATCACTGATATTTCGAGAGCTAATAGCAAATTTTGGGTAGCTAGCTCTCCTATTATATCCCAAGACAAGGTGCTGTGAAAAATGTATGGATTCGTTTTGCCCCGCTACTCACCAGCCAGGCGTATACCTCCGTGTGCCAAGGGTATAGGAGAAGTATGTGGCAAGTTTTCAGCTTGTCTCAAATACCTACCCAAAATATGTTACCAACTTTTGGAATGTGACTTGTACGTTAGGTCAGTGCACCCTCACTCGCTCAAGGTTGCGCGGTTTTAGCCTACCGCTAGACCGTTCCTTCCAGGAAACAAGTGACAGTCGGTTGTCGGACGCACGGCTGAGCGCTCGCTCAAAACGTTTCCCGCGCATATTGTTATTAGATTTGTCGTAAACCCTCTGCGCTAGACAGGGACAGAGTTATGCGTTAGAAAGAGCGCAAATGTTTATTTGAAAATCGCGACAGGTATTGCGAGCTGAATTGAACTTTGTTGTGTCCCAGCAAGAGTCGCTATTTATATAATTGTTTTTGGTAAGTGTGGCTTCTGTACTAATATTTATTCTGTGGTTAGGTCCTCAGCTTCATGAATGTTATGGATGTGCGACCTTGTGCCTCTACCATAGCCTTTGTTACTGCTGTTAATGTTAAAAGTAAATGCGCAGAATTTATTCCTTATTTCTCAATCCGACCAAAGCTTTCTCTTTTCTTCTTCAGTAGCGTAGATATCGCCTGCGCCGCACAACCTACTGTTGGCTGCATCGCCGTAGGCTTGGAGCGTAAAACCCTGGCGACTGGCTCCCTTGGGTACGAGGACCCGCGCTCTACGATAGCTCTTCTGGAAAGACTTAGGACTGTTACTTGGGTATATACAAATATCAACTAAGTAACGTTCCCAAGTCTTTCCAGTCCTACTCGTCCCCAGAACCTCTAAACGCACTGCTCGCAGAGCGAGGAGCTCGCATAGATGTTACCGTCAGGGCCGGGATCAGCGATAAATCGACAAGAACACACCAGGGATTCGGATGTCGTTTATTGATTCCCTGACTGCACCACAAAGAGGTTCTTGAGCCATGCCAACCTACCTACATTATCTTTTTTTTGAGGCAAAAACAATGTTATCTGTCTCAATGTCATAAAAAGCTTAGCTAATAAGGCAGCATCAAGCCAAGTAAAGCTTTAATACTGGGTAGATTAGGAGACTCAATTATATCTACGCGTAGGCGGTTTTATGTTATAGTGTCGACAGTAAATGTCAACTTCAGTTCATAAATATTAATTTTCACCGAAACCATCTCCTTGATGGAGCATCAAAGTCAAGCGGAAAGAACATGTGGGGCGTATACTTGTAAACAACACAATGACAAACCTTTTAGCATTACCCAGCACTACTACACTCGTTGTTCAGTAATAGAACTGAACTTAAAACTGCAAAAAGAATCGTAGAATTTCACAAAAAAATACAGTAAGTAATCAACCTGGAGAACAAAGTCAAAATTACATCAGAAAATAACAGTTTACAAACAGCGAAACATTCTTATTTGCGTTATCAGAGTTGGATTATTTGGATGAGCGTAAACCCAGGGATATGCAAGTTGGTATCCGACCAAAATACACAGTATATTATGCACATATCACATTATGTGAGATTACCTTGAGAGTAAAATTAGATAGTTTTACAAGTGAGCAAGTGCTATTCGCTCGTGTGAAATATTTTTAGTATCCATACGCTGCGGCAGTCACTTTAGGAAATCTTCGTATCTATTAGCAGGATCAGGAACCTCGCGGTTTCACCCACGTAGTTCCTGATCCCGTTATTTTTTCGGGATAAAGATAGCCTATGTGCCATTCCAGACTATTATCTATATATCTACCAAATTCCATCCAGATCCCTTCAGTAGTTTTTGCGTGAAAGTATAAAAAACATTCATCCATTCTCACAAACTTTCGCATTTAACATTCTTTTTGGAACAGGACGTCTACTCTCTTTCTACGAAATCGTAATTTCGGAAAAAAACTCGCGACTTTCCTACTCTCGTTCTACTTCGTTTTGTCCGATACAACATTGTTTGACATTTAAATGTTCTAAGCATACTCTAATTAGAGTAGGCTTAGAACATTTAAACGGACAAAACGAAGGATCGAAGTAGGAAAGTCGCGATTTTATTTCGAAATTACGTTTTCGTAGAAAGAGAGTAGACCAGGAACGGAATTACGCGGGGTAAACGGGTTTTAAAACAACAAAAACTAGTAATATTATAAATGCGAAAGTTTTAATGTATAATGTATGCTCAATTACGTTACAAGAATTAAACGAATTTGACTGATATTTGGAATGTAGATAGAATTTAGTCTAGAATAGAAAATAGTCCATCCCGAAAAAAATGTAAAGTAACTGACTTCACATCAATTAAACCATATTTTAGTTGTTTAGATCGATTATTGATCGTACAACAATAACAAAATCACGTTAAAAAAATTAAGAATGTGCAATATATTTTATGACGTAATTGGGTTTTTTTTAATATGTACATTTCATGAAATTTCTCAAAAATCGATGGAGCCGTTTCCGAGGAGTCAAACACAAACATCATGCCATGAAATTTTTATACTTCTTATATATTTTATTATATATTCTTATATATTGTAGGTTTATTATTATACCTACATTAGAAAGAAATTTGAGACATAATGAACATCACTTAACTGCAATTGAAAAAACTCAAAATCTTTGTAAACAGCCCGTATTATGAGCGAATATATAATTAATATGATATTTCTATTGTCTTAAATAACTTTCGGAGCAGCGGATCTTTGTAGCTCAATCCGGATTAACACCTAAATCCGAAGTTTGCATTCATCTGCTGATATAGATGGATCTCACGAATCACGCACTAGAGAATGAAATATTACTGCAGTTAGTTTTGAGATATTTGTTTTGTCTACAGTTTTTATACAACGCATACAAGATTAGACTCTCTGCACGCAAACCTCGTAGATATGGAAGATGGAATAGTTTCAAGAAGATATTAACTAGTGGTACAAAACATAGCAAGAAAATCAAAATCTTCAGTTACAAAAGAAGTTAACAAAGATTGAAATTATCAACATACAACTCTTGCAGTTTCTCTCATACTGTATAATGCTGTAAAGAGAGCGGATTTGTTTTGTTGGCGACCGCAGCGATGTAATGTTTCGGGGTGCGTGGTTTGGGAACCTCCGCGTGGTGCACCTTGGACATCACATAACAACTTGCCAAAAATGTTAACCTATATGTTACTACTCTCCTAATTTCTACTAGTGTTACACATATAGATTATAGTCTGATATACCGCATAGTCTACTAGTAGTCTACTACGACAATGCGAACGGGAACAGAGCGGATAAAACCGTGGGAGGCTGCTAGTAGGTAGGTATAATATAATGGCTGTCAGCAGGGTTCAACTACCTAATTGCAGTTCTCGAGGAAATTGATAATTGCTTCAGCTTCAGTTCAGTTGTTCCGACGTGATTAAGCAACAAACATATTTTTTTTGGATTTATAATATTAGGTAGTAGGAAGTAGGAGAGTAGTAATATATAGTAGTACTAGCAGCGCCCCGCGGTGTTACCCGTAGTCCCCGTTCCCGTTGTTTTTTACGGGATAAAAAGCAGCCTATGTGTTCTTCCAGACTATAATCTATCTGTGTTTCGAATTTCAGCCCGATCCGTTCATACGTTAGGACGTGATTGAGCAACAAACATCCAAATATCCAAACATCCATTCATTGACATTTTTAATATTAGTAGGATATACTAGCAGTGCCCCGCAGTTTTACCCGCGCAGTTCCCGTTCCCTTCAGTCCCTTTATTTTCCCGGTATAAAAAGTAGCCTTCCAGACTATAATCTAACTATATTCCAAATTTCAGCCCGATCCGTTGATACGTTACGGCGTGATTGAGCAACAAATATCCAAACATCCAAATATCCAAACATCCATACTTTGACATTTATAATATTACTAGCAGCACCTCGCGGTGTTACCCGCGAAGTTCCCGTTCCCCGTTGTTCCCGTTGTTTTTTTTTTCGGGATAAAAAGTTGCCTATGTGTTCTTCCAGACTATAATCTATCTGTGTTCCAAATTTCAGTCCGATCCGTTCATACGTTAGGACGTGATTGAGCAACAAACATCCAAACATCCAAATATCCAAACATCCATACATTGACATTTATAACATTAGTAGGATTATAGTGGGATGGGATATGTTGTCATTTTTTAATTCGAGAATAATTTTGCTGTCTGCCATCGTTGTCTACATATTATATTACCTACATGGTTTTATTATTATTGTGCGTACCTATATTAAGTTTAGTGTTTATTTTATCGTTTTATTACATTTTTATTTTTGGCATTTTCTCTTCTCCGTGATAATTTTTGAACAAATGTTTTGAACACTTTATACTTACGAATAGTTAGTTTCTTCGAGTACATCTCCATCGAGTGAAGATTCAATGAATAGATTAGTGGTAAAAGGCAGCTGGGAAATGGGGTCAGGGCAATCCACCCACACGTTGGGCAGACCTCATTAAAACGGTCACATAGTCTCCCATGTTACATTGTTCTCATGTTGCCAGACAAAATAGAGAAGTATTGTGAGATCTGTGAGTGCCACCGGGGGGTTTTGTCTGTCTTCGGGAACCGAGGATGGACGAGACCTCCCGTGTGATGGCATCTTACCAACCACGACTACTCTGTCAAGAATGTGTACAAGAAAAAATAAATACTTACTCGGTTATTATTTTTATCGTGAGCTACATTTTTACAAATTTTAATTGAGTCACAATGACGTCAATCAACATTTTGCAAACATAATACGTAAAATATAATAAAGTTGATGTAGTTATGCATATAGATGTATTTTTACTAATTATTTTAACGTTTATTTTTGTGGATCACAATAGTTCTCAAACTGCACACCAAAGTGAAGAAAATACATTTTTGAACTAGAACGGAGTTTAGTCGTTAAATAAAATAAGTTACAAAGCAATCAAAACATTCCAATGTGCCGGATGTATTTGTTGGCAACGGACGTAGGTAATAATTAGGTAAATTATGAAGACGAAATTGTACATTGTATTGGACGCCATGGACCATGCTGTCCTAGTACCTAACTCATTAACTCAGGGATTTTTATTTTCTACGACACGATATCGGCATTTCCAAGGAAGTTACACAGATTTATCGCCTTACGAAGCATACTGCTGAGAGGCCAAAGACTTATGATTGCCGAAGGGAATCCAGTATTTTCAACAGCTGGTATTTGAGGTCTTCTGTCAAGAAGGGAGCCAAGGCTATAATCTACCGTGCTAACCACGTGCGCCTTATAGATGCGAAAATAAGTTGTTTACATTACATTACATTTACATTTCTTACCGATTTCAGGAAAAGAGGAAGTTTTCAATTCTATCGTTTTTTTGTTTGTTATCTCAGAACTTTCGACTAGGTGAACCAATTTTGCAACAAATTTTTTTGTTCACAATGGCCGAATGGTCCCTTATAAATTTTATCGAAATCGGTGGAATAGTTTTTGTCAAAAAAAAAAACAATCCTTCGTTGATAGTCGTAGGAAACTCGGCGCTGCAATTATCCGCCCCTGGTTGAAGATCCAGAGGCCAGATCAAACCCAGACTTACCTATAATAGGAGAAAAGGAAATGAAAGAATGCGAGCTGTCCGATGACGATACCATAGATAGAGCGAAGTGGAGATAGGAAGAAGAGTAGGAAGGCTGACCACACTATAACGTTGACAACTTGCTTTGTTGAAATAAACGAACAGAACGAACTTAAGAGAATACAGGCGACATGATAATTAAATTCACACCATTGTTTCCCTAATGGGACCAAATGAAAAGCTACTGATATTGTATCGGGATAATACCTTTATTATAAGACTAGCGGTCCGTCCCGGTTTCGTTTGTGATACTTATAGTCTATGATAGAACTAAGGGATCATGTACAGATCCAACGGTGAAATAATTTTCCAAATCGGTCCAGTAGTTCCTGAGATTTGCGCGTTCAAGAAAAACCTTTCAAATTTTATAATATTTGCATAAAGTATATATTTACATACCTATCCCCCAATACTATAAGAGTAGGATGGAATAAAAATTTACTACGTTAATAATGTTACTAGCTCCATGGAGCTAGTTAGAGACTTTACATATTTAGATGTTACTACGTAGATGTTATGTTTGGTACGAAGGTAACCAACGACTTTGTATCTTGTACATATTTTACCATGTTTGTATATTATGAGTAAACAAGAATAGCTGTGCTATGAGTACGTTAAAACAAAATTTAAATTAACTACATATCTGTTTATCGTATCATATAAAGGCCCCCATTGGCACTTGCCACCAAGGTCCAGGTGACCGGGACACAACTATTTATATCTCACATGTAATAGCTAGAGCTCGACAAAGTCCATAAACAGCGATGATAGCTCGTAACGGAAATAAATTACAATAATAAAATGATTCAATCATTTTTAGGGTTCCGTAGACAAATGGCAGAAACGGGACCCTTATAGATTCGTCATGTCCATCCGTCCGGCCGTATGTCACAGCCACTTTTTTCTGAAACTATAAGAACTACACAAATTGTTGAAACTTGGTAAGTAGATGTATTTTGTGAATCGCATTAAGATTTTCACACAAAAATATGAAAAAAAACAATACATTTTGGGGTGCCTCATACTTAGAACTGAAACTCTGTATGAAACTGAAACTAAATTGTTTTTCATCAAAACCTCACGTGTATTTATGGATAGGTCTTTAAAAATGATATTAGAGGTTTGTACATTTTTTATTCCAAACTGAATAGTTGGCGCGAGAGCCACATCCAAAGTGGTAAAATGTGTGTCCCCTGTAACTTCTAAAATAAGAGAATGACAAAACTAAAAAAAAAATATGACGTAAACTTCCAGTCTTCCACCGAAAATTGGTTTGAACAATCTAGTAAGCAGTTTTTTGTAATCGTCATAAATATAGTATTGTGTCTGAATTTTCCACCAACAATAAACTACAAGATCTTTTATATTATGCAATTGCTGCTATGGAATATGGAACCCTTAATGGGCAAGTCCAACTAGCACTTGGCCACTTTTATTAAGCTTTTCAATAATGAGTTGTTGTATAGTATTGTCACGGATTTTTTTTTTTTAAATGTTAGTTAAATTAAAAAGGGGGGTTTTATACAATTCATGAGCATCGACTTCGTCCAGATTTAATAAAAAGATTTATTCAAAGAAATACATCCATAAAATATGGTCATACCATCCGGAGAGCTGTAACTTACAAATGGTTAACCTATGTATGTTACATTTATTGATTTTTTTGCAGTGGTTCCGGTGTGAAGAAATCACTATAAAACACGATTGACTGGCCTCGTGGCTTAGTTGGTAGTAGCTCTGCCTGCGAAGCCGAGGGTCGTGGGTTCGATTCCCACCCAGTGCAAATATTTGTGTGATGAATTCAAATGTTTGCACTGTGTCTGGGTGTTTCTATGTATAATAAGTATGTATTTAAAACTATATAAGTATTATATCAGCTATCTGGCCGCCATCATACAAGCTTTGCTTAGTTTGGGGTCAGATGGTGTTGTGTGTGAATTGTCCACCAATATTTATTTATATTTATTTATTTATTGGCTGAATCTCTTTATAATGGTAGTATCCATTATAAATCATACCAAAGTAACATATTATTACATTCAGTTTAAACAGTTTATTTGTAATATTATCTATAAATCTGTCGAAACTCATAATATAATCAATTCAACGTTACGACTACAAGAGTGGCAATTGACTATCGTTTTGTACAACATATAGGAATAAGTACTCAGTTGTATAACGGTGATGTCATTAACTACGTGACGCTAAAAGAAGGCCAGGAGATACTAAAGTGATGTGTGGACTGATCAAAGACTCTGTATTTATAATATAAACTACTGTGAAATTTTTATTCCGCTTTGCTTTCGCATTCGAAGAAAATGTGTTAGAAATATAACTGGCAATTTTTCCAGATTGTTTTTTTGCGAAGTTACGCTTACGTGTTGCGGTATTTTCATTTTGTTTCCGCATGTTCGTTAGGTATATCCAACATAATAACACGTCATTTCGGAGGTTGAACGAAATAATTTAAACTCGCAATAAAACTATCACAGTTTTAATTTAGTTTGTAAGAAATCTTCTAAAAGGCACGTAATTTCTCCAAAGATACACAATTCAACTTCTTGTTCCAATGTTTTGGCAACACGATCAAAGTTAGCCACGTTTATCCTCACAAATTGACTGGTCTTTCAAATACTGCGCCCGAAACAAAGCAGTTGATATTTTTAAACGGTTTTGAACTTCGGAACAAGGTAACATGCGGCGAAGTTTTTCTCTTCATTAGAGGAGTTTTGGGGTAGTCGGAGACAGCGATGGAGACAAAAATAAAACAATGTAAGCTTTCAGGAATAGCGTGTGTCGGAAATAGAGCGGCCGGTGACGCGTCCTTGGCGGAGCTTTGCCGCCGCGGGCGCTCAAAATATGTCATTAGCTGCGAGCGACGTCGCCAGGGGAATACTTGGGTATATTGGAAACAGGTACGGTTATACTCGCTGCTTCGGACAAAGGTTCCACGAGGCACTTGTTGTCTAGGTCTGCAGATATGTTAAGATTGATAGTGGTTTTATAGAAGGTCATAACCGCTCTGATTAATTTGTCCAAGATAATCTTCATACAATTATGAAAGGTATACTACATATAAAGGTGGGTATGACAACTAAATGCAACAATACCAATAAATATTCAAAATTTGTTACAAACGTAAACTTTATTTAGAACATAGAGTTTTGATCAACGCCCTTAATAAGTAAATTGACGACAAAAATATGAAACTAGGTACCATGAGGACGTCATACAAATTATTCTACCGGGAGAAAGATATGATTATCATTTTATTAGATGCCAAACATTTATTTTAAATTTACGTTCGTATCTCGACGCAGACACCATGACAATTTCACGTAAACGGCACCTGTTGGCAGTTAATATCGGGCTGGTGACACCGAGAGCGTCGTGGCCCGCGCTTGTTCAGCGCTCCGTCTGCAATCCTCATTGTTTGGCACCGACGATACGCGGAAAATACGCAACACGCAAAATTGATGGGATTCGTAGTGATTGCCCGATTCCCTTGCCAAAATGAGGAAATCTGGTTATGGAAGATTCTCGCGGAATGCAATCACGTGCGTGCGTAGGTTTAGATGCTCGCTTTTACGATACTTCCTAGTGATCTATTTTTACACGAGGTAGACTTTGACAGGATCATTTCGAATAAAATACGAAGAGCGGTGCTTTTTAAAATCTTTTGCGCAATCTACGACAAAGAAGCCTTGGGCAACGATCAAGACCGACTGTAATATGATTTCACCTAGCACTTGAGGTATATCCATTGGCATGGGAGAGTAGGAAGTGCGTAGACGGGATTTAGTGGCCAGCCGGCGACTGCGTGATCAAAACAAAATAAATATAAACTCACGCATTTGCGTTGCCATTGGCCGACAACCTCGAAATTAACGTCGCGCGGAACATCACTGACCATAGTCATTTATATTCTTTTTGTGAACGAGGGAAATTGTCCGGGGAACTGAATCAGGGCGTCGGTTCGGAGCACCCTAATGAAGGCTTTAGAATCCGCTTACTATGGGATACACGGAGAAAATTAATTGGAAGATAAAGCTAGGTGGAGTTACACTAGGTACTTTTTTTTTGAACACGTTTCTACCTAAATATTTCAGATTACAGCATTATCTGGAAATTCAAAAAGTCCGATAAGGACGGGTCGTCAAACACATTTAGAGGAATCATTCTGGTACTTTATATTTTTATATAAATCTAATTTATGTTATTACAGCTTGTCTTCAAAACGAGAGGTTGTCAGTCCGCAATGACGGGACATTCGGTCAAAAGCCGACCTTAGTGATGGTTGAATATTTTTAACTGTTGCTTCCTACGCAGCACATTTGCTGATGAGTGAAGCAGTAAAATAGAGTATCCGACCTCACGGCGACTTTAGTTTTATTACAGCTAGTGTCTTTATAGTAACGATCCATTCAATTTGAATGTCAACTTCTACACTACCGCACTACCACTAGTACTAACAAACTAAACTTTAAAATAATTCTAATTTAGTGCGTTCTTTGATAGGAGTTGTTGTTGTAAAGGCATATCATAAAATCTAGAAATAACCTTAATGACGGGAATAAATTAAAAAAAAATGCTTTACAAAAAATTTTTTGCTATATATAGTTTTAAAGATTTTTTTGTAAAATAAAGTCCATTTATGGTTAGTAAGTCAGTAATGTATAGGTTAGAGTCAAAATAACTCTAGGGTTCATTAGAATTCCATAACTACTTCGCTTTAAACGTTTATGATAGACGATTGTGAGGATTCGCAGGATACTTACCTTATTTACAGACCTATGCGAAAGTGCCACAACACCTCAGCAATATTTGTATGAGCGCCGGTAGTAGGTACGTACTTTACCATAGGTCTCTACCTCTCAGGTCATGTAACCAAATTATAAAGTATACCCTATATCCGAGACCTTTTCCGGATTAAATTAAGCTTTTCTTTTATTACTAGCCTACTTTCACGGTGTTACCCGTAGCATAGTTTTTCACAATAATTTATTTTGGGTAATACATAAAATACAAATACGATTCATGGGTAAATGTTGTATATCTTGGAATGTTATATTTAAAAATAAAAATAATAATATGGAATGTTATATTTATTTATGTCTAATCAAAAGCCAAAAAACTAAGTTTCAAGCTTTTTAGCTTTGAAAAAACGAAACTCTCATCAGCTATTTCGAGTTTTAAATATCGAACTATGAAATCGAGAGTGGATCGGTTTCTTCTAGGTAAACACGGACTAAACGCGTAGACCGCATCGTCGCTTAACATCAGGTGAGATGGCGGTCCACTTGACCGCCAAACAACCTAAACCTTTAAAAGTTAAAAACAAAAAGTTCTTCGCATTAAAAATAACCTCTTCCAGCTCTAGACAATCTCTGTTCATTTTCATTCAAATAGATTCAGTAGTTTAGGTGTGAAAGCGGAACAGACAATTATATAGACTTACTTTCGTATTTATAAAATACTAGCGGCCCTTTCCGGCTTCGCTCGGATCATAACCTAGACACTGTCTGCAGCGCCATCTGCCGGGCTTATTTGTGAATCTAAACCATCCTCGAATCCACTTGTACACACACAAAAAAAATCATTTAAATTGGTCCCGCCGTTTAGGTAGAGTTCACTGTCAAATGATTAAATTACTAAAATTGCTATTAAATAAAGTAGCCAAGTGTGAGTTGGATTCGCCCATAAAGGGTTCCGTTGCAGCAAGTAACATAATATACATAGTACACATAGTTTTTTTAGTTCGTTGTAACTTTGATCGAAGTTTTGATAATAATGTATTTATGACGTACTAAAAAAAAACTAGTCATCAGATCGAGTTCAAACCAATTTTTGTTGGTAGTTTGCATGCATAATGTACATCATATATATTTTTTTATTTTTTCATTCACTTATTTCAGAAGTTAGAGGGGGAGGGGACACACATTTTACCACTTTGGAAGTGTCTCTCGCGCAAATTATTCAGTGTAGACAAAAACTATTCTAGAAACCTCAACATCATTTTTGAAGACCTATCTATAGACATCCCACACGTGTAGGATTGATGAAAAAGAAATTTTTGAGTTTCAGTTCTAAGTATGTAATAACCCTAATTTTTTTTTTTTTTTGTAAAAATCTTAATTCGGTTCACAGAATACATCTACTTACCAAGTTTCAATAGTGTAGTTCTCATAGTTTCGGCAAAAAGTGGCTGTGACATACGGACGGACAGACAGACAGACAGACAGACAGACATGACGAATCTATAAGGGTTCCGTTTTTACGTTTTACGGAACCCTAAAAATAGGGGTAAAAGATAAAAGTGAGGGGTAAGGATAAAAGGGTAAATATTTAGGGTTGTATTTATTTTTTAAATCCACATTATAATAAAATAAAATCAACAAAAAAAATCCGAAAATTGACAAAAAAAATTGGAGTATACAACCCTTATCACTTAGGGATATGAAAAATAGCTAGTAGCCGATTCTCAGACCTACTGAATATGCATATAAAATTTGGTAAAAATCAGTAAAGCCGTTTCGGAGGAGTAAGGTAACTAACACTGTGACACGAGAATTTTATATATAAGACTAGCAGCACCCCGTGTTTTCACCCTCGCAGTTCCCATTCGCGTTATTTACCAGGGTGCAAAGTAGCCTATGTGTTTGTTATTCCAGACTATCCAAACTATCTTGTGTTTCAAATTTAAACACGATCCGTTCAGGTGTTCCGACTTAAATGAATTGAAGAACAACAAACATCTAAATACCCAAACTTTCACATTTAAAATATTAGTAGGATTGTAAGAAGCGGGATTCAGTAGGGATTAGATAAGATTGGACTCAAGAAAGGATGTAGGATGTCTATGAGCTCAAGACTCAGGAAACATACTGAATGCATTATGCACTTATGAACTTACACATCAGCATGATCCATTTTCAAGGCTCTACCTCGGATATATTTCAAATAGATGTCTTTAATCAACTCTTTATACGGGTAAACTTATGACTACCTATGTACCAAACCCGTGTAGTTCTACATAGGTAAAATTGTTGTTTTATATAAATAGCCATTTAACAATGTCAACTTCAATACGGACTCCGTCTGAGAAATAATTTGTTGTAGGTATTTAAATATCTATACTCCGGCAGCAGCAGCGGAGGAGGCAGCAATTAAAAAGCGCCAGAAATACGCGGCTATGGAGCTGCAGTACTTTTTTGTTCCGGTGGCCGTGGAGACTATGGGCAGTTGGGGAGCCGATGCAAAGAATTTAATCCGAGAGATTGGGCATCGTCTACGCAACCAAAGTGGTGACTCCCGCTCTGGGTCGTTCCTGAGGCAGAGAATAGCTATCGCTATTCAGCGAGGCAACGCAGCCAGCGTTTTGGGCACATTTGCACCAGGAACGATTCAGGGTGGGTTATTTAGTTAATGACTTTGTGGACCCGTGTTTCAATAATTAATGTAATTTTTAATTGTATACTAAGTTAGGCAGTTGTTTTTTCCTGAAATCCTTTAACAATAATTAATGCGCCCTTTGCAAGAGTTTCGTGCTTTCACAAATAACATTATTTAAATATTAGAATGTACCCCTTCTTAATACGTAAATGTGTATTTGCTTGGTATTACAGTAAAATTATTTGTATTATTTATAATATAAATAATTAAATAATATAAAATCAAAAATTAAATTCTAAACATTTTGGACTTAAAATGACTCAGTAGCTACATCCGTCTGGGGAAGTACACGTCATACGATGATCCACTTAACCACCGAAGTAAATTATCTTATATCTCGGGGTGTCTCGTGTAAAACTGTGTTGCTTTGCAAGATTGTGATTCTCTTCATGTTCAAGGTCTTTTACGCCGTAGAACTATTACAAGCAGGGATATTGGTTACCAACAGGGATCCGTTTTGTTTGTAACTTTATCATGTAAAATAAACCTAGTGCATTTTTGCAGTGACAACTGAACTGACATGGGCCAGTCCAAGCCAGTATCGCTTACCATCAGTTCTATATCTATTACTACTCGTCACTCAGTTGAATACAAAAACAATTAGTCAAAAGTATCATGAACAACTACTTGGCGACAACGCAAAATATTTTAGCAGTCAGAAAAAGATCTGCGATAGACATTGACGGATCAGGGCAGACCACGGCGCGCTGATAGCAAGCGTGAATCATTCTCGATAGGTAACTGCGCCCGGCACCGAGTTATGAAATAAAAATTATTACCTCACCCATACTTACCGAACAGTTAGAACGCAAACGGAAATAGGGTACCACATACGTCAGCATTCGCTACATTTATTTAACACGTCAATAAAACAATACGATGGTACTGCATCGCAAACGTAATAAAAAATGAGTTTCAGTCACCTGCTATATTCGAGCATCTGCCCACGCGGCTTCCAATGAAAATATACTCGCCGATGCCAGCTGCCAAAGAAATTAAATAGAGTAGATTTTTCAGCGGGATGGACGTTAACAATGGCCGCGGGTCGACAAGGGAAGGCCGGCGGTGACGGCGGGCGCGCCTGGGCCGCAACGCCCGGGAACGGAGCACATGGTCAGCTCCCGGATGGGTGACCGCCAGTTGCAACAACTGAGCGCCGTGAGGCAAGGCTAGCGCTTGTTACTCGTAACTTCTCAGTACTCTTTTGTAGTGATATAACTCCACATCTATGTAACTTCACTAAGAGTCCCATTGAGGAAGTATCCCATGTTTGTCAGTTATTTTACCGCCAAGTAGTGTAAAAGTTACTGTGTTTCGGCTTGAATTGCAATGTATCCAAAGAAATCCCTAGGCTAAGAGATCAATCATTTAAATCTCCGGGTGATGAGCGCAGTGCGGTGCTAGGCAGTAATTTGGGCACTTCACGTTAAAATAGCTGCGAGGCTGTTATGGAAAGGCTCAGATTCTTCGAAGCTGGAAAAAGCGTTTTCATTTGACGATCGACGTTCCTAAGAATTAAACGAAGAGGTTTGACTCTACTTTTGTGAAAAGAACGTCTAGGCTGTGGAATGCTTTCCTCGCTTCCTTGAGTGGCTTTTCTGATGGTTACAAGCTTCGTGTCTTTAAATCGAGAGTTTCTTCTAGGAAAGCACTTTCCATTTCAGCGGTCAAGTGGAAACCAATAATAATAGTAAAAAAACTCGATACTTATCATCACGCGCATGTCTTGCTCTTATCATCACTCTATATTATAAAAAAGTACTTTGGATTGTAGCATGCCCAGAAGGGCCCAGAAGGTAGCAGAAATATACTGCCTACCCACACGTATTTGCCTATTTGCTACGTAAATACATAGTATCTATCTAAACTAATTAAACCAAAAAAGGTTTAATTTTTAGTACAAAAATAATTTGTTGGTAATCAAGAGGTGAAGTGGCGTGAGATCTGACAGAGTGTAGTTGGTTTGTCTCTCAGTTTAGCCCATAAAATAATTAGTGCCTGCGTCAAATTATTTGCATCGGAGACCCTGTACAGTGACTTGGCTCGATCTGCAATTTTACAACATCATCGTCTTTCATCACTCGTCTCATAAACTCATAACATTGATTAGGAACGATATGATGAATGTACAAATCGAAATAAATGAGTATTGTTCATCATTTCTGTATTATATTGTTGGTCGTGTGACATTAATCAAAGTAAAACCCCCTCAAGTGTGTAAAAATTTCTTGTATTAGTAAAATTGCCGCGCATAGAGATAAAACATCTTATAGTACATCTGGGTGATGAGCGCAGTGAAGTGCTCGGTAATGTTTTGGACTCATCATGTTCCAATAGCTGTACTGTTATGGGCAGGAATGTTGCTTACCATCAGGCACACGCCCTGTCTCGTCACTTTAAACTATAAATAAAGTAGCCAAGTGCGAGTTGGACTCGCCCATGAAGGGTTCCGTTCCAGCAAGTAACATAATATACATAGTTCTTGTAGTTCGTTGTAACTTTGATCGAAGTTTTAATAATAGTGTATTTATGACGTACTAAAAAAAAACTACTCATCAGATCGAGTTCAAACTAATTTTCGTTGGTAGTTTTCATAGTAATGTACATCATACATATTTTTTGGTTTTTTCATTCTCTTACTTTAGAAGTTAGAAGGGGGGGGGGGGAAACATTTTACCACTTTGGAAGCGTCTCTCGCGCAAGTTATTCAGTGTAGACAAAAATTACATTAGAAACCTCAACATCATTTTTGAAGACCTATCGATAGACACCCCACACGTGTAGGTTTGATGAAAAAAAATTTTTGAGCTTCAGTTCTCAGTATGGGGGGCACCCCTAATTTTTGTTTTTTTAAAAAACTTTTGTAAAAATCTTAATGCGGCTCACAGAATACACCTACTTACCAAGTTTCAACAGTGTAGTTCTCATAGTTTCGGCAAAAAGTGGCTGTGACATACGGACGGACAGACAGACAGACAGACAGACAGACAGACAGACAGACATGACGAATCTATAAGGAATCTATCCGTCTTTACGTTTTACGGAACCTTAAAAAATGTTGGCACTTTTATACATACATGCAGAATGAATGAATAAATGAAAACGCCGAAACTACTACTAATAGGAGAGATATCACTCACAAATTAATAATTACGCAAAATTAATTAATTGATTCATACTTTTTGTCTAACTTAAGGGCCCTTTTGGAATGGAACAGCTAATTATTATAATTTTTCTGGGACTTAAAACCCTCGATAACTGAGCATCACAATCTGACTCCCATTTAGCGGTTATTTTTGAACAGTCACTTCATTCAGACTATCAACAAGTCAACTAAAAGCTATTTCCTCTAATTAAAGCGAAATTTATTTTGTTCGAAACTTTTTTATAAATTCTTGACGCGACGACAGGTCGTTGAAATCTAAACGATAAAAGATCTAGTTGACATCGAGTTGCCGGAATAAAAGATAAGTTTATTTTTCTGTTGAGTAACAAGGAAACACAGCTGCTTTGCTTAGTCAATCAAAATGTATAAAATACAGGACTTTAGCGTACTAAATAAACTGTGTAGAATATAAGCAGTACTTTTCGTATGTATTGATAAGTTTTGGAATGCAATTACGCCACACTCTAACACTTTTACGGAATAATTCTCCGAAATAACTTGGCAAACTAACTTTTGATGAGAACTTTCTGGACTGTACGCAAACGGTTGTGTAGTAAGTAAATGACTGTCGTAATGAAGTGCCGAATATACATTAAGAAAGTGGATAAAAAAATCGTTAAAACTTAGGTACGTCGGTCATTTCACGTGAGTTAATTAAGATTCTTTACGTTCCTTTTAAATTTTGTGAAGGAATACAAATTTCAACAATTACTCGATCGATTTATCTTGCTATTTTTAAATGTCTAAAAATCTATCTTAATTGAATTAAAATACTCGTAGCTGCGTCTATAATTGGAGTCAAAGTACTTTATTCATAAATGTACAATTTACACGTCAAGCTTTCTAAAACAAGTTTTAAAACATTTCCATCAAATGTGTCTTAGTAAGAGAACTAGACTTTACGATGCATCCTAGTCTTTTAACTAAGACATTTGTATTATTCGCGATGACATGAAGTCAAGACCATCTATAACATTGTGCTGTAGCATAAGCAAGCGTCCGAGGGGCAAGAGGTGGAGTTTGCAGTCAAATTTAACGACTCAATTATATCATCCGATCACGCAATACGAAAGGTAAATAAATGACTGCAGTAATTTCAAAATAACATCTCTTAGACAAGCTTATAACATCGAGAGTGAGATGAACGAGCGGCATTAACTCACTGCATATTTGCGGAAACAGCCACGCGACTGACGCGAGGACTGACCCATTTACTTCGCACGATGCAAAGTGCACGCGCTAATTTACCTGCTCAACTAGCTAACAGAAACTAATTCTTAAGCTAAGAGAAAGAAGAGTTGTTTTCCATTGAAAAAACATAGTTTATCGAGAATGATTTTAAGCGTACGGCCTTTGCTGAAAGATTGCATCGGAAAGCTAAAAATCTATTAAAAAGTGGTCTAGATTTTCGGGGATCTAGCTAGTAAGCTGAACTAGATATTTAAAATAGCATAGCACAATGACATACACAACAATAGAACAAAACGATGAAGATTAACGTATTGTAATAGTGAAATGTTCTTTGTAATATTTTGTACAACGAAAATTGTCGTAAGTGGAGTACTTCATCATAGGAACTTTATTTTATTGGTAAGTATAATAACAATGAACAAACCAAGACTAAACTACTTATTAAACGACTTATGATAAAAAGTTACAATATTTGCTCGTCCAAATGTCGCACACGATAATGATAACATTTTCTCTAAAGGTAGATGATAGACTAAAGGCCGATTTACATCAGACGAGCGAATGCTCATTCTATCCCCACTGTATCAAATTCATTTGGTGTAAACAAACGTAGAACATTTTTTCGTTGTTTTGTTTGCGTTCGCAAAGATTCTATGGAATATTTTAATATGAAAAACGCTAAGAACGATCTTTCGTTTACACTAAAAGATCGAGAAAGAATGCTCTTGTTCCAGCTCTATGTTCGTTCAGTTTAAATCGGCCTTAAGATGATCAAACGAACTTCTAAGTGAGGTTATAGTTCCAACAGGCATATTGAAATGTCAAAATATTGTTTCGAAGCTAGTTATGCTTATAGATTATGAAGTGTTTTAAAACGTTTGCCTTTGTTCAAAGTGAATGAGGGCCAATAAGTACTAGGTGTCCTCTCAAAGGTGCGAAAGTACTTCAAATCTGAACAATTGCTATTGTTATATTTATAAAGCACAGATTCGCTGTTGTATGGAGTACTGTTCGCACCTTTGGTATGGATCGGCTAAGTATCAGCTTGAGGCTCTGGAATCGATCAAGAGGCGTGCTAAAAGACTCATAGGCAATAACACTCTTGTGCGAAAAAGACTGCAACATCTTGAAAATCGCCGAAAAATTGCTAGCTTATCGGTTTTTTATCGGATACCCTTCGGAGAGTGTGCAACTGATCTGTATGATCTAATACCACCAAGCCCTTTTTTCTATCGGACTTCTCGTAGCTCGAAGAAGCGGCATCGTTTCACGGTTGATGTTCCAAAGACACGAACGAAGAGGTATGACTCTACTTTTGTGATAGAACGTCTAGACTGTGGAATGAGTTGCCTGAGTGAGTTTTTCCCTATGGTAATCTTGGTGTCTTAGTGAATCGGTTTCTTCTAGGTAAGCACGCTCCATCTTAAGGCAGGTTTGCATTTTAATTAGTCCGAGCGCGAGTGCGAGTGCGATTGCGAGTGCGAGTGAGTAATCGCGACTGATTACTATGCACTCGCAATAATCAATCGTTGTCCACACGTGTTTGCTTATTATCACTCAACACCTGCACTGCTCACTCGCACTCGTACTAATCAAAATGAAAACAGGCCTTTAGGCCGCATCGTCGCTTAACATCAGGCGAGATGGCGGTCAAGTGTAAACCTATAAATGTTAAAAAAAAAAGTGACGTGAGCGATTTCTACACACAAACTTATTTACATGACACGATGGCGACCACTTCTGTTGGCATTGAAACCTTCAAAAACAGGTCAAGTCATTTTGGAGGAGTTTGATTGTAAATACTGCGTTTTACACATTGTACAAAAATTTTATTTATAATACTTTTTTTTCAAATAGGGCAGAGCCTTTATTAACAAAACTAAAATACAATGAGAACTACACTACGCTACATACCTAACAACTACTTACACTAAGCACACCTGAATTATCCATAGACCAATGAAGGTCTACAGATAATCAAGATGTTCAAGCCCACTACCAATCGGAAGCGTACCCAGCATGCTGGCGGCATTACCACGCTGAATGGCAATGCTTATGCGTTGGGCCAAATAAACGCCAGCATTTTGGTCACGCGTCGCATCGACCAAGCGTTCGGAAAGGCTTTTGAAGATGAGGTGAGCTCCCGGCCCCCACGGACCCAATGTCTCAACCCCAAAGGGCTCAAATATGTAACCTCTTCCGAGGGTTGCATATTTGCGCCGTTTGAGTAGCTCAGCTGAATTAGCCGCTGCACCAGCCTTACAATGTGTCTCTGGAAGATGTGATGGTGCCAGAGTATCGACGCAAGTTGCGTCCCACACTAGGGGCCGACCCAACTTCCAAGGCACAACAGTCATGCCGTCAGGTCTTTTGCCATCGTCACGCGCAAGCCCACTCGGTTCGAGTATGGCTGGGACATTGGCGGTGGAAAAAGCCCGGCGTATGATGTCGTTCAGGCTGGCGTGGCGGCCAATACGACCTGCGCTTTTCGAGCAAGAGAGACCGTGGTGACCGAGTTGGTCGACGGCAGTACCACAATGGCAGCGATGGGCTTCATAGCACCTCGCACCCAAGCGCAAGCTAACAGCTAGACGAAATGCAGTTGGATCTAATAGGCTACCGGTATTGAAAGATGGCAAAGCTTGTAACCAAAGGCCCGATTCCCACACAGACACAGCAAGGATACGAGCACGATCCGCGATACTAGGACACGTATCGAGAAGAGAGTTCCGTGCTAGATCGCAGGTCGGTCGATCCCACTGTCTCTGAGATGACAGACATCTGGGGAAATCGTTGTTTGGACAAGCCAGCCTCCAAGCATTCTTAGCCTCGCACAAATTAGCTACTACTACATCAGAATATTCCGAATGGCCTAAAGAGGGTGCGAGAATTTTGTCTATTAGATTTTGTCTATTATTTATAATACTTATATCGTACATTTAGTGAGGAGGGAGTTCGTCTTTAAGCGATACGTATGTATCGGGAATTACTTTAGATAGGCAAGTATTATGCGGTTCTAATCAACATTATTAATATACACACCTCACTTTTGTTAGCTCATCATTGCTCCGTAAATCCTCTACTACTGTCACTGTACTTTGAAAGAAAAATCGAAGGTGATTCTAGTGCGATGACATGTCATAAAAAGTAAACATAAAAAGCTGTTAATTTTCTAATTTTAACCCTAGTTATTAAATTGTAAACAAAATTGCGGTGAAGAACTCAGTGTTAGTTATTTTACGCGGTCACACAACTTTATATTGTGTTTAACGACTTCGTTGGATTTATTACTCTATTACATCGTTTTAACGTTAGTAGCTTGAAGACATCCTCTACGACTTTACAACTAAATTAGCTGTCACTTGCGACAATGTCTCAGAAATTTAATATTTAGAATATTTGAAGCGAGAATCCAGAACAGTAGATATTCACTCTGAAAACTATTATTTGTCGTGGAAACAGTCAATTTTCTGTCGTTGAACTACATACATATCTAGATAAAATGTATGAACTTCAAATATACGTGGAAATCGTGTTGCATTGGTACCTGCTCAGGCTAGGGCTAAGTAGATAGTAAGTAGTATGAGCGAAATGACATAAGCAATAAATGTGGAGTAAATAATAACACAACAAATGTGGCGTGAATTAGACCTTATTGCACAGTGTCCTACACATCTTTTTCCACACGTTGGTACCCACCCCTACACCAAATGGAACATTTTTTACCGTTTTTAACACGCTTTTATTAGCTTCACTTGTAACTAACTATGTATGTAAGAAAATCTTGGAATCTTAATTTGACCCACTTCCCGGTCTTCGATTAGGGTGAAATTTTGCATATGCTTTGAGTTCTGATGACAATACATGACTAGCTAAGAAACTTCATTATACAAATCCAATATGGCGGCCTCCCCATTAGCTTCACTTGCAACTAACTATGTATGTAAGAAAATCTTGGAATCTTAATTTGACGGACTTCCCGGTCTTCGATTATGATGAAATTTTGCACACGCTCTGAGTAGATACTGATGATAATACATTACTAGCTAAGAAACGTCATTATAAATCAAATATGGCGGCATCCCCTAGATGGCGGACAGGCTATTTGAAATGCACCCCCATGATATGGGTATCAAATGAAAGGGTTTGTTGTTAGGAATACGAAAAAAATTGTCACGTGACTTAATTCCAACATGGCGAACATCCAAGATGGCGGATTGGCTATTTGAAATGCACCCCCATGATATGGGTATTAAACTAAAGGGTTTGCTGAATGGGCTACGAAAAAAAAAAATCACGTAACCTAAATCCAACATGGCGGCCATTTTAAGGTGGCGGATTGGCTATTTGAAATACAAAAGCGTGTTTTGTAGTTTTGTAAACTATTATTATATTTATTTTACTACAGCACCGTTAGATGCAGACCATAATATGCATCGTGACTAAACACAAAAATGTTTTTTTTATTTAGTAGGGGAGAGCGGGGTACAAACTGCCGATTTTAAAAATCCTCATATCATTGGGACGAAACAAGTATTATGTCAGAAAGTAGTGGTTCATCCTAAGCCAAATTTAGTCTATTATATGAATTTACCAACAGATCTTGCACATTTGTAACAATTTTTAAGAAAAAGTGTTTTTTTAAACAGCGGCGGCAAGTTACTTCCAACCCCACTTTCTGAGGTTTCTCAATTTAAGTTTAAAGGGGCGCCTAAAGCCAGAAAACGAAAAAAGGACATTTTCAACGCCGCTCACTGAAGTTAAGAAACTAAAAACTATCCAAAAAAAATATTGACGTGTGGGTACAATCAAGAAGAAGCTCAATAACCGAATAGAATTTTAAAAATAGATCAGAGTTTTTTACAATAAAAAAATAAAAATGACACCGAAAAAACCCGTTTTAATTCGAGTACTCGAAATTATCAGCGATGACCCCACATTATTTTTTGGTAATAAAATTCCTATTTGTACGTTCTAGTAAAGTAACCGAACACTTTTTTAAATCTATGTTTAGTTATTGAGTAATTAAATAAAACTTGGGCAAAAATGGACTCCTGATTAAATACTGATTTTTCCTCCAAACTGTGTCATGCTATTCTCGACTTTATGTACATCATATTAAGAAACGCGTCGCGGGGGTGAAATCTGATTTTTTCCTGGCTTTAGGCGCACTCTTAACTTCATTTGGTCAACTTTTGCATGGGTCAACTTTTAAAATGTTTTGTATCATCTTAACTTACCTGTTACCTCAATAAAGATTTTTGTGTTTGTATTTTTGTCTAGTAGGTAAATAAAATGCCCGTCTTTTTTGTGTATGAATAGGACCTTTATAAAATAACTGAATTACAATGAGAACTATCTACACATCACAGTGTAGATAGTTCTCATTGTAGGTAATTCAGTGTAAGTAGATTCTACACTATCCTAAGCACGACTGAATTAAGTAACCAAACAAAAAGACTAATGAAGGTCTAGAGATAATAATCAATATGATCAAGCCCACAACCAATCGGAAAAATGTATGTTTTGAGATTATTTTAGTTAAAATGAAATTTGTCAATACGTGTTTTAATCACTAGTACCTGGGTGACTAGTGGTTTAATCACTGAGTATACTTAGATATACAGATCATACAGATAAAGGGCTCCCAGTAATAGATTTTCTCATAAAAACTTAAATATAATATAAAAAAGAATGAACTTGAAAAAAATATCTAGCAGCCGTCTGGATTCGAACCCGGATCTACCGTTTCTTGGGCACCCGACTTCCCACCTGAGCTATTATACTGAAGCGCGTGGCGGCGAAATATACCGTCGCATTCTAATGTATAATGTAACAGTTTTTCATTGTCTAAAAACGCGCATAATATACGTTTCTTAAAAATGAAACCTATCTAGATCGACGTATCGTCCCCGAAAACCCCAGCATACATAATTTCATGAAAATCGTTCGAGCCGTTTCCGACATTCAGATTCTATATATACAACGTGGTGGAATTACCCCCAACAATATTTTGACAGTCCATTCTAAAACTGATGTAGACTTCGTTACCGAAGGTCTCTTTCCCCTCAGCACAGTAGATCACGAGATAATTCGAGTCAAAGTTTGATGTAAAATTCCCACCAAATCACCAGCTTCAACCTTAACGCATGTACAGCTGACAAACGACCTTACCGCCGACGCCACGACGTCGTACAAAAATCCGTGCCGAGATCAGGCCATTAGGGGTATGTCAAATAAAATAACAAAGGGTTCGCCGTTGAGGAGTTAAGCGCACAATACCTGTAACCTGTAAAATCTAGTTCTGAATTTCACCAAAGGAGGCGCCAATGTTATATGTACATTTTTACCCACTTATCACTCACAGCTATTTTTCTAAAACCACTCATCCCATTGTTTTCGCTGGTTATTTGTTATCTTATGTTGCGTCGCGTCGTCTCAAACTGAAAGATGGAAACTTCCCATAACAAATGAAGTAGATTAGTAGCTCAATATTATGTGATTTTAACCAATATTAATGAATACCTAGAATGTGTATGTGGATACCTACGTGTTATAGGAGCCAGACTTACTTTTATTAGTAATTCTGAATTTCGGATATAAATGTCGTAAAATCGAGAACTTGCCGCACTAAATGAGCTGTAAAACGTTAATAGCGTTTGCCGATAAGTTTGAGTAAATAATTTTGGCAGTGAAGTTTAAACAAACATTCGTTATTAGGTATTTTCATAATAACCAAGAAAGACGAAACGTTAGCTGTTAGGTACCATCGGGGATTTATCCGTGTTAGATTAGTGGCTAGAATATGCGATTCATAATCGTGTAAACCTACGATAGGTTCAAATCCCATCTACACCAGAGTTTTTTTGCACATATATAATTTTATCATAATTACCTACTGGCTGTTACAGTAAAGGAAAACATCGTGAGGAAACCGATATGTCTTAAGAATCTTTCGAGGTCAACCTTTACCTACTGTCCCAACGTGTTGGATTAAGACATTAAATCTGTCTTTGCGAGAAAATCCTCGAGTCCCAGTAGTGGGCTGCTTATAAATCCGGCTGTATGATGCAGGGCCACGGTTTAGGACATTATGTATGACATTTCAAAACAGTGTCATAAGAACGCCATATTTAAGAATGTTTAAAATCTTAGTGGATCCGGCGTCATCGTAAATGGCCTAACAAATGCCTTTTATGATGAACAGCATGACATGCTAACGGACTATTTCTTCTTATACGAGTTACGAGTACCTACGTATTAAATACACTCTTTATCGTACTTAAAAAAAAACACATCTTACGACAAACCCTAGTAATGCAGTGACAATTGGCATCCTTATTATTGCTGCAGTAACAATTGGCAAACCTATTGATCTCTTCCAGACATAGGTACCTAATCTATATTATTAAGTAGGTTAAACTCGTAATTTCTCATCCTAGCAGTTCTCTATATTCATACATTTATTTATTATTTTTATGTTTAGACCCTGATTGTACTGCCTGCTCATAAATTGGTCTCAAATCACAGGACAACATGGCGGATTCTATTTTGACTTGTCCTTTTTTAGGTATCTCAGGAACAATTGGACCGATTTCAATAATTCTTTCACCGTTAGATGTGTACGCGATCCCTGAGCGTTATTAAGCTATATTAATTATTTATTATTAATTTCCAAATACTTTGACATTCTATTTTTAGTTTTATGTAACAATTGAAGTTTGATTGACATTAATTTTACTTTTTATAAAAATTATATAGACTTTGTATGCATTTATTCTGACATTCTAATTTAATTTTATGTGACAATTTTGAGACTTTGATTATACTTTTATGAGAAGGTTATACAACGTGGTGGATTTACCCCCAACAATATTTTAACAGTCCATTCTAACACTAATGTAGACTTCATCACCCAAGGTCTCTTTCTCCTCAGCACGGTAGATCACGAGATAATTCGAGTCAAAGTTTGACGTAAAATTCCCACCAAATCACCAGCTTCAACCCTAAAGCATGTACAGCAGACAAACGACCTTGCTACCGACGCTGCGACATCGTACAAAAATCCGTGCGGAGATCTGGCCATTAGTGGTATGTCAAATGAAATAACAACCAAAAAAAAAAAAAAAAAAATCGGATTTTTTTTTGAGCTATCATGCCTAATTTTCACATACGTGATTCAAAACTTAATGTAGATGAACTACTATAAATATTGTTGCACCTTTCTGCAACACCTTGTATATACATTGTTTACATTTATTTTGACTTTTTATTTTTATGTAAGTAACAATTGATATTACGTTTTATGGATTTTATTTGTATATTTATGGGTTACCTATATTATAATTTTTATTATTTTGAAATGTTTGACATAATTTAATTTGAGTGACTTTGCTGTAGATTATAATTAAGGTGTTTTAAATTGTATTTATATGGACTGGTTCTGAAATAAATGATTTATTATTATTATTATTATAACCTGAAGTAAATGATTTTTTTTATATTGTATATGTAGCACAGGCGATGAAGCACATAGAAGCCGGGGCGCACCGCTATTAAATAAATAATAGAGGTATCAATGAAGAGTATCTGATCTATTTACCACAGACATGAGTCTGTGGTAGGTGAAGCTCAAAATCTCATTCCAATTTTTTGTCTGGATGGATACGGTTCAATTACCCGAACAGCTGCGGGTAAAAACTAGTCAATAATAGAAAATACGTAGTCGAGATTCGCAGTAACGCTGCCCCGTCATCGCACATTTCCATATGACATACGATCTGCGTTCTGTACAGTAATATCAGCAACCACCGATAGCTCAGTGACGGACTGACAGACACCACGCTTCGAAACCAAACGCGCGGTGATCGGCGAATTAATTATTGTAAAATAAACGTTTGCAGATCAATAATAAACGTGTTTCGGGGTAGTACATCAGGCGGGTATGCAGTGAACTTAGGGTTGCCATCCGCGCGGGTTGCTCCGGATTTGTCCTAATTTAGAGATCTTCCAGGGAGCGTCCGGGCGAGGTTTAAGTTCTAGTCTGGGTTTAAAAAAAGAAAGTTTTGGGCTGCTCGCGACACATACGCTGTCCTCGCATGCCCCAATCTACCGACGAACCTGCAAAATTATTATAATAATGATGATAAAAGACGACTAAACTAAATTTAATTTTAAGGTCTGAAAATAAGGACTATATATATTTTAAAAACCTGTTATCATATACGGGTTTTGGGCTTTAAAATCCGGGGTTTTAACGCGTCTCATCCTGGTTGCCAAATTTTAGAGGTGGTAACCCTAAGTGAACTGTATATCAATATAAATCAAACGCGTCACAATGTTTGGCCGTCGGGATCCGGTCGCAAGTCGCGAGCTCACCGCAGGAATCCAGATTACTCTTTTATCTTTGTAGAGCAATACGTTCATAAATGAGGGAGGATAAACAGGTCGAATAAATAAAGCTCAACTATGTTTTATGCCGTTCCGATTCGTCGTATTAGAAAACGGTATTTTGTGAGCTTACAAAACTTACCTTGCATTGTACAAATTGACTGCTACTAGCTACAGTAGTACCTACTAGGTATTCATACACTGTAAAAGTACGAAAATTCCGCGTTATAATAAAGTTTCCGTAAAAACTTGAACAGTGACGTAAATGGAACTAACTATAGTTTTCATACTTTTGCAGACAAATTGCAACTTTTAACGAATGTTTTCTAAAATACACGATTTGTGATGAATCGGAGTTAATACCTACATTAGGTACCTACCTACTTTTTATTTGTGATTCCATGGAATAAGCTAGACGCATATCCAAGCCGACCTTTATCCATTACCTAGGTACCTAGGTAGTAAGTAGCAACCCTAAGTATATAAGTCACATAAAAATTACATACCTACATTTTCCGACGACCGAAGGTTCATGGTAAGCAATACCTGCGTTACACTGTTAGCAATGCACTGTATGCACCCAGGGCTGTCTTTCACCTATTAGAAGCCCAGGGGACATTGAGATAGTGGGTGCCTTTATGACCATAATAAAGCATTTTTTGTTAAAATATACCAAGAACGTAGATATGCAAAGATTTAGCTTTATTTATATACAGTAGGTAGCCTGATTTTCAGGCGAGAGTACCTACCTCAAGAGTAGCTATCGGTTATCGGTGGCAGAATAACTGGCAAAGATAGATAAACTCTCTATTGCACTTAAATAATAAAAACAAAGTAGCAATAGGCGACCTTATCGCTAATAGCGATTTCTTTCGGGAAACCGTATATGGAAAAAAATATTTACCTATGGCAACTGGTAGGAATGCAAAGGTATCTCCCCGCAAAGAGTCTTGACATGCTGAGTCCGGACCATATAAGACCTATGAAATCCATAGGAACAATATCGTAAAAGAATCGACTTTCGTATAGTGTATGTGCACTACAAATAAAACCGTCACCTTGCGATTGTCTCGCGAGGCTATCTAGACATAGTTAATGGCCGCGTGTAATTTATGAACCAAAGGGCCGAGAGAGACGAGGTCGTCGCACGGGCCGACTCGCATTGGTTGACATAAATATTGTCTGAACTGCGGTGACATTTTTGAAGATATTATTTTAATACATACGAGTAAGTATTAATTTATAATATGCTTAGTTACATAAGTGTAAGTTAAGTTGTTAACAGTTAGTTACATAATGTTTGAATCTTATAAACACTGCCCGTTATTCTACCGCCAAGCAAAAATATGTAGACATTTCTGTGTTCCGGTTTAAAGGGCAATGTTTCTAGATAAATTGCAAAATAAAGATGATGATCCATCTTAGATCCCTGTGGCAGGAGTGGAATGCCATGCTGGGTAGTAATTCGGATTCTGCATGTTCAAATAGTGGCATATCACTGTTGTAACGGGCAGGCTCGTTGCTTACCATCATGCGTAAGACTAGCTCGTTTCGTCACCCTATATTAGCAAAATGAAACGGGAAATGTATTGTGGTAAATAATCGGCTGAAACAGCGGGCCGTTGCTAGTAAAGGCCTGTTTTCATTTTGATTAGTTCGAGTGCGAGTGAGTAGTACAGGTGTTGAGTGATTAGTATCAAACACGTGTGGACACCGATTGATTATTGCGAGTGCATGGTAATCAGTCACGATTACTCACTCGCACTCGTAATCGCACTTGCACTAATTAAAATGCAAACCGGCCTTTAGAAACAGGTACATATTCAATTACAATTGCGTGTATTAACAGTCTTCGTTTAATATAATATTAGTAGCGCGCCGCGGTTTCACCCGCTTAGTTCCCAATCTCGTTATTTTCCCGCGATAAAAAGTAGCCTATGTGTTATTCCAGACCATTATCTATCTACATACTAAATTTCATCCAAATCCCTTCAGTAGTTTTAGTTTGAAAGAGTAACAAACATGCATACTTACAAACTTTCCCGTTTATAATATTAGTAGGACAGTGACGGGTCGAGCAAGACATTATGACAGAACCAGATGGTGAGCACAGACAGGCGTGCCTGTTTTTTTAAAATAAAGTGACGAGACGAGCAGGACATGTGCCTGATGGTAAGCAACATGCCTGCCATATAACAGCACAGTGACACGCAGCTATTGGAATAATATAAAGAGTCCAAATCATTACCTAGCACTGCATTGCGCTCGCCACCCAGAGATCTAAGTTGTTATATCTCTAAGCCCTGTAATTTATCTGGAAACATTACCCTTCAAACCAGAACACAGTAATGTTTGCACATTACTGCTTGGCGGTACTGGCAAAGGTGTTGTCCTTCCCCAGGCGGACTCTGCCAAGAGTCCTACCACTACGAAAACTGGTCTAGAACTGACCTCCACCCACATCCACAGATATGTATGACTAATTTCTTTGTCTTGTTCCTGCAAATTTCGTCGTGTGATGAAACTGCCGACAAATGTTGTTGTTTTAAAAACTGATGATCCACTGACAAATTGACTACTTGTAATTTTTTAATTACAAGAAGTTATTTGTTTAATAGTACGGTTAATTTTTTGACGAAGGTCACGGACCCCGGACTCTGTGGGAGTGGCTAAATTAAAAAAAAAGTAGGCTTCATATTAAATAGCTCGACCAATAAAACACATACTAGTAATTTAGATTTTTAATTTTATGAACTTTTAATCTAGACCTACATCCACCTATTTTATCACAACATTGATTTATAACAACTGTCCTTAGTTCTAATTTAAGTCTTTCTGTACTTTTACAGTACCTATCTATATACATATATATTGGACTTGAAAATAATGAGGTACTCATTGTCTATATAGTATCTCCGCTTCACACAACTGCAATCCAGACCCAACAAAACCGGTTTCTCATCACACACACTACAATACTAATATCCTACACACACATACATTACTCATCTCAACACACTTACACTTACTCGATTACTTTAGCAACAATTCTTCTACCTACCTACTATGATGTAAATTAAAAAAACTGTGACACGAAATGTACCACCCACATAAAACTGAGTGCAAACATACAATATTCAACTAGTAAATAAGTATCTTAAATGTAAGGAGTATTAAGAGTCTTTTTGTATATTTTCTTTTTTAGTATCTCTGCAGTCTATTATTACTTGTATAAAATGAGGAAAAGTCTGGATTCCACAACACAGGTTATCCTAGTGTGGGTCCAGTGCACACTAACACAATAAGTACTCGTTCATGGTACCTCTTATCACTTGTACCATTTCTTGTGTTTTTGTTAATGTCCTTCGTTTTTGCCACAATAAACGTTTCTTCATTTTTTCATAGTCTTATTTATATATGAGGCTATTTGCAGATCGCAACAGGACCCATGTAAACCGTTTATAGTATGTTGATAGTATTCAGGTCAAAGTTTTTAGTTTTTTGTTCACAATCAGCAACATTAAGCTTCCCGTGATTAGAGCTCCGCTCCTGAAAAATAAAATAACAGTTACATTAAAAATGTTAGCTTTTAACCTTTTAAGTATTTTATTTCATGGTCTATAAAGAATAAAGTTATGTTTTGTAGACATTTGTAATATAATGTGTGTATATTTTAAAAACACTTTATGTAAATAATTAATTAATATTTTATTGTTTCTTTAAGATTCGTTCCAAGTTACATTCTAGGGTTTTTCTCAAAAATTTCCAAATCTTTCCCAAACTAAGCCTTCTATTTTTTGAGAACTACAGTTTCATAATAGTAAACCACATCCTTAAGTATTATAGCCTTCATCCTTAATAAAATAAAAAATTATCCACATATCACAATACAAGCAGCGCCCTATGCGGTTACCCACATATTATGTAGTTATTTATTTTCCCCCTATTCCCTTTATTTTCCCGGGATAACAAGTAACCTATGTATTCTTCTAGACTATAATCTATCTGTGTTCCAAATTTCAGCCAGAACAGTTCATACGTTACGATGTGATTAAGCAACATACATCCAAATATTCATCCAAACATTCATTCATCAGCCGTAAGACGTCCACTGTTGGACATAGGCCTCCCCCCTAGATTTCCACAACGAACGGTCCTGCGAAACCTGCAACCAGCGGTTTCCAGCGACCTTTGTGAGGTCATCTGTCCATCTAGTGGGAGGCCGTCCAACACTGCGTCTTCCGGTTCGTGGTCGCCACTCGAGAACCTTTCTTCCCCATCGGTTGTCAGTTCTGCGAGCGATGTGGCCTGCCCATTGCCACTTCAGCTTAGCTACTCTTCGAGCTATGTCGGCTACTTTCGTTCTTTTGCGAATATCCTCATTCCGGATTCTGTCGCGCAAAGAGACTCCGAGCATCGCTCTCTCCATAGCTCGCTGTGTGACTTTGAGCTTTGTTATGAGGCCCACAGTTAAGGACCACGTCTCAGTTCCGTAAGTCATCACTGGCAACACGCACTGATTGAAGACTTTCGTCTTCAAGCATTGGGGTATTTTGGACTCCAAGATGTGCCGTAGTTTCCCGAACGCTGCCCATCCGAGTTGGATCCTTCGCTGGACCTCTTTGTCGAAGTTGGATCTACCTAATTGGATCTTTTGACCCAGGTAGACGTATTCGTCAACAACTTCGAGTGTGGTATTCCCAACAATAACCGGTACAGGTGAGACATGAACATTTGACATGACCTTCGTCTTGTCCATATTCATCCTCAAACCTACCTGTTGGGATACTCTACTGAGGTCTCTGAGCATAGCACCGAGGTCCTCCAGCGACTCCGCCACAATGACTATGTCGTCGGCAAACCGAAGGTGAGTGATACATTCGCCGTTGATATTGATGCCATGTCCGTTCCAGTCCAGTAACTTGAAAACATCTTCCAGCGCGGCAGTGAACAGTTTCGGAGATATAACATCTCCCTGCCTCACGCCTTTCTGTAGCTGGATATGTTTTGTGCACTGGTCCTGTAATCGAACAGACATTGTGGCTTTGCTGTAAATACACTTCAACACTTCGATATAGCGATAGTCCATGCGGCATCGCTGGAGAGACTGAAGCACTGCCCAGGTCTCGATGGAATCGAAGGCTTTCTCATAGTCCACATACGCTATACATAGTGGCCGATTATACTCCTCGGTTTTCTGTATAATCTGCCGAAGCGTATGGATGTGGTCTATGGTACTATAGCCTTTTCGGAAACCGGCTTGTTCGGGTGGCTGGAAGTCGTCAAACCTGCGTGCGAGACGATTCGTGATTACCCTCGAAAACAACTTATAAACGTGGCTCAGAAGTGAGATGGGTCTGTAATTCTTCAACAAGGTGTTGTCACCTTTTTTGAAGAAGAGCACCACCACACTTCTGCTCCACGCTTCTGGCGTATTACCGTCAAGTATGACGGAGTCGAACAGCTTCTGGAGGACTTTAAGTACCGGTTTTCCACCCGCTCTCAGAAGCTCAGTCGTAATTCCGTCGTCGCCAGGTGCCTTGTTGTTTTTAAGTTGCTTGAGGGCCATCCTAATCTCGTACAGGCTGACTTCCGGGATATCTTCGGTAAAGTGTCGGGTCAGCTTGGCTCTGGGGTCTTTAGCCATATTAACGACAGGTTGTGCTTGCGCAGAGGTGTATAACTGTTCATAGAACTTCTCGATCTCCTCTAAAATCTCGGGCTTCGACGAGGTGACGTTGCCATCATCGGTTTTCAATTTGGTCAATTGACTTTGCCCAAGAGACAGATTTCTTGCGAACACTTTCGAGCCTTTGTTCCGCTTAATCGCTTCTTCAATACTCATAGTATTGTAGCAGCGTATGTCGCGTCGCACACAAGTAGAAATCTGTCTATTGAGCCGTCTGTAGACCGTCATGTCTACCGAAGACTGCAACCGCATACCTCGCCTAACCGCCATGAGATTCAGAGTATGATCGGAGAGTTTTTGTGTTCTATTTTGGCGTCGGCTCTTGTAGAATTTTCTGCCAACCGCGTGAACAGTTTTCACTAGCCTGTCATTAATTTCATCCGCCGTTACGCACTCATTTAGGGACTCGAAGCGGTTTTGAAGTTCGAGTTGAAAGTTATCGGGATTCTCAATTTGAGCAGAACTTGGTCGGAGCGTGGACTTCATTAGACGTGACCTTTCAAACTTAATGTTTAGATTCAGCGTGCCTCTTACCATACGGTGATCGCTGCCGGTTTTGACCTTACTGATCACAGAGACATCGCTGAATATTTGCCGTTTAGTCGTCATAATGAAGTCGATTTCATTTTTTGTGGAACCATCTGGGCTAATCCATGTCCATTTTCGTTGTGGCTGTTTCTTGAAAAAGGAGTTCATCATAAAGAGGCTCTCCCTTTCCAAGAAATCAGCTAGACGTTGCCCTCTTGGGTTCCGCTGCCCATATCCGAATTGCCCTACTCTCAACTCATCACCGCTACGTTTCCCCAGTTTCGCGTTCAAGTCTCCCATCACAACTGTGAAATGTGTTGGCGAGACATGTATGGCTTTGGAGATGTCCTCATACATGGCCTCAACCTCTTCGTCGGGATGTGTCGAGGTCGGTGCGTATACCTGTATTACCTTCAATGAGTATCGGTCAGTAATTTTAAGTACAAGGTATACAACCCTGTTCGACACACTCTCGATCATTATCACGTTGTTAACAAGAGACTTGCGGACGATAAACCCGACACCCCCTTGGGATTGTTGATCTCCCTCCCGGTAGTAGAACAAGTTGCCGGAATCGAGGGTTATCCTGCCCTCGCCCTGTCTTCGGACTTCGGATAACCCTATAATATCCCAGCGCAACTTGTCCACTTCTTCTTCCAACTCCACAATCTTTTCGTCAGCCCTCAGCGTCCGTGCATTATAAGTTGCCAGGTCGAGTCGTGGGGTTTGGTGGCGGGGCATCTGCCGGAGATTCTTTGCTCATGCTCTGCCGGAACCAAGGCTGCCACCAGTGCCTGGAATAGCGGAGCCGCCGGGGACTAGGGGCCGTTTCTTATTTGTGTCTGTCATAAGGGGGGGTGTTTGCCATAGTCACCACGCTTGGCAGGCGGGTTGGTGACCGCGGGGCCAGCCCTTTGCACCAGTGACGCCGCTGCCCGTCACTGGCCTGGTCAATTTAGGACTGGCTTTTAAATGGATATACCGCCATTGGTTCGGTCGTCAGAGCCTCGTTAGTTGGCAGCAGGGTGCACCACGTGCAGGGGAGGTTGACATTTGAGGAAACTAGATGATATACGCTTCCCCCTTACACCCCTTCCACCACCACACCCACATCCAAACATTGACATCCTACTAATATTATAAATGTCAATGTATGGATGTTTGTTGCTTAATCACGTCCTAACAACGTATGAACGGATCGGGCTGAAATTTGGAACACATAATTATAGATTATAGTCTGGAAGAACACATAGGCTACGGGCTTTTATCCCGGAACAACAACGGGAACAACGGGAACGGGAACTACGCGGGTAATACCGCGGGGCGCTGCTAGTTTATAATAAGTATTAGTGGGATTATTCTTATTAACTGTAATTTTATTCCGCCGCCAAGCAGTAATGTGAAAACACTACTGTGTTTCATTTTGAAGGGCTACGTTTCCAAAGAAATTATTGGAAGAATGTAAAGAGTCATCTTATATTTTCGGGCTACGAGCGATGTGCAGTATATACTAGGCAGTGATTGAACTCTTCGTGTTCAAATAGTTACGTGGCATTGTGCTGTTACGAGTAGATGTGTTGGTTACCATCAGGCGACGTCTCATTTGTTATTCTACCATACAAAAAAAAATTAAACCTTTAATCTATTCAGCAGTTTTTGCGAGAAAGAGTACCTACCAAACTCCCATCCATCACAAAACTTTTAAGGTTTTCAGTTTTTAGTTTAGAACAGGAAGCATTAGTTCTGTCGGATTTATAAGTTAGTAGTCTCTATACTTCTAATAATCCAGTGTTTAAACTAGTCTTAATATTTCACTAAGATAGTTACGAACGGATGCAAAGTACAATGAACAGCTAGATACAGAGCAGATATTGAAAATTATTATTCTTCCGCACGGATTTCTTTTGCGTTCGCGAGTCCGGTACCAAACAGTAGACGGGTCGTCAAGATTAGTAATCTTACGCTCAAACACGAAAAATATCAGAGTTAACATGGCGATAACGCTAGAATACGTAGGTGTATTATTGTCCTAGGAAGATTTTATAAACAGAGTCTTTGCAAACTCTAGCGATTTCGTGAAAACACGGAGATATTAGACTATGGCATTTCTCAAACTTACTGGAAAAAGCAGGGTTTTTGCAAAAACACGAACTGAATATAGTTCAGTATGTTTGAGAAATATCTAAGCGATTACCTAATTATCGATTACATGATTTTTGCGAAATCATTCATCAATCAAAAATTACGGTTTATCAAATCAACATAAGTCATATATGTAGGTAATTAGACCATCACCCCAAGTGGACGTGAAAAAAACCCCAAGAAAGCCAGGGCGGCACATACTATCAACAAAGAACAAATATGAGGAAAACTACAGGCAGTGATCGGGTGAAACAATTCAAGAAAAAATGCCGACTTCCATCAAAAATGTCATCTAATATTGTGTCCATAGAATTAATAACTTCTTTAATAAATTAATCGACTTACCATATTGCCATCCGACCGACAAGTGAGCGTTTCTTGTAGTAAGCTATCCTGTACTCTTCGCTGTTTTTCAACCCGTTCAAGATACGATCAGCCCTGAAATGAAATAAATAAATTATTCAGTATTACAATGTATATAAATAATGGAAACCAGATAAATAGTATTTGTATAATACATACTGTTGTATGGTTTTCATGCCAGAACAGTAAGTATAAACCAATTCATGGAGTTCAGTTCAAAAGCTAATCCTACTAATATTATAAATGTCAATATTTGGATGTTTGTTGCTCAATCACGCATGAACGGATCGGGCTGAAATTTGTAACACGGATAGACCATGGTCTGGAAGAACACATAGGCTACTAAGGCTAATTTTTGTCCCGTGAACGAGAATTACGCCGGTAACACCGCTGGGCGCTGCTACTTGTCGATATACACTTATGATACACAAATAGTTGCCTTGTGTGGGAATTGAACCAACGACCTACAGCTCTTTGGGCAGATCCACTACCGACTGAGCCACAAGGCAGTCCTGATTAATAATTGTAGCGTGTGGCAATAGTTCTCAAATTACCTAACGAAGTTTATCCCTAAACTAACCCCACAGAGAAAACTGTACACTTTTTAAATAACTATCGTAATCCATAGGGAAGATGCGATTTTCAAAATCTATCTTCATCAACAAGGATATACGTCTCATAAGGGACAATTATGTAAAACAAATTCATTCTTAGGGAAAACGGTATTGGGTTAGCAGCTAAGTTTTTTGCTAGGAGTAGGTACAATGGGTATCTTACAATTATTTGCGAAAAGTCAGTTTTCTTTCGTCACGTTTACTTGGTTCTGTTTTGTATGGAATATTGGATACAAAGAATCTTGCAAACTCAACATACGGCAATATTGCACATTTTTCATTTTGGACATTAAATGCATGTTCTGCAATATAATCGATGATGTTGAGTTTAACGAAGCTAATGTCGAAATTGCATGCCGCTGTTGACTTTGTGTATAACTGCCATAAATGCCTATGTGGCAATATAACACACCAAGCAAAGAAACATGTACAAATAAGTAGAGCTAGCTGTATAATATCAGAAACCGTAGCATCAACTGAAGTTACTGCCTAGTTACTACTTTACTACACTTAAGTTACTACTTTATAGAGAGTTTCCTCGCAATGTTTTCTTCCCCTGTTTTTTTTTTGTTATGCCGCTATCTTATAAAAGGAACAAAATCGTGAGGAAACGGACATGTTCTTGGAATTTTTTGTCGTCATAGTACGTCATCCATCAACCCGGACTGGGCCAGCGTGGTGGATTATGCCTTGACTCTATCCTTGTGAGAGAAGGTCCGAGTCCCAGCAGCGGAAACATTTAGTGAGCTGCTTGTGCTGCAGCTTTTTGGACGAAACATTTGAACTTTAGTAATCAAGTTCGTGCGCATCAATAAATGATTCCCATTATTCTTTTTTTTTAATAAAGAGTGACAGGACGAGCAGTACATGTACCTGATGGTAAGCAACATGCCTGCCACATAACAGCACAGTGACACGCAGCAGTTGGAACATGAAGAATCCAAATCATTACCTAGCACTGCACTGCACTGCACTCGTCACCCAGAGATCTAAGTTGTTCTATATCTAAGCTCTGTAATTTCTCTGGAAACATTCCCCTTCAAACCAGAACACAGTAATGTTTGCACATTACTGCTTGGCGGAAGAATAACTGGTAAAGGTGTGGTCCTTCCCCAGGCGGACTCTGCCAAGAGTCCTACCACTACAGAGTGAAGTAACATACATACTTTTTAAGCGTAGGCGTAAAAAAAAAACCGATTGTTGCTTGACATTGATCATAGGTAATAATTTCTGTGGCCACTTACGTGTTCTTTGCATTAGCGGCCACAAGCGCCGACTTAGCGCCGTAAGGTTTGATGTCGACGTTCCCGTAGCCGGCGAGCAAGGACGCCACCTACAACAAGCGGTTACGTGAAGTTGCGCGTACGCAGCGACCGGCGTCACACCGCCGTAACATCTATCTATAGCCGCAACCCTCGCACTGAAATATAGCAACCGACGACATTCGCTCCGGGATCAATTTTATTTATAACTTAACCTTAAATCAACCTTGACAGTGGCATGAAAAATGAGGTTTCGTAAAATACGAACGATCAGTACATTAGAGAAATCAAACACCGGCTCGTCGGAAAAGCTTGTCGGTGCAAAAATAAAGTTCGTTCCCGGTTGTGACACTTGGGCATTATCAATCTGTTTTAACTAGCGTCGGGGATGTGTGGACGGCAGGTGGTGTGCTTGTGTGGGTAAGGAGATGTGATTGTGTGCGAGTTTTTGGCGTGACGCCAAGTGTCCGTTTCTGTCTACATGTTTGACACTAGCTAGATTTGTAATGTGTACGGCAGAACCACGGCGAGAATAGACGAGCTCGATACGTTGGGGTGTTTGTCGATTCACCGTTACGGCTGTTGTTCTCTTCAATCTGTCATCTCTGTAAAGTTTCCACTGCGGCGAGCGGACGACGACGGGCGGTGATGATAGCAATGTGTATAGACCAGCACCTCTACCGCCTAACGAAAAACGCTTTATGACGCTTTGACGTTGCTGTCTCTTTTCTTCTCGCTTGAAATGAAAGAGACGGCAATGCCAAAGCGTCAAGGTTTTTTCGTTAGGCGGTAGACCCCCCGATCTTAATCTAACATGATGATTAAAGCGATACTATTCACATCATAAAGAGATATCAGTTATATCTGAGCGTATACCTTGTTTTTGTTACCATTCATACCACTCATACTATAAATGGGAAAGTTTGGATGTTTGTTCCTCCTTAGCATTGAACAGAATTGAACGGATCAGTCTGAAATTTGGCACTTTGATAGTTAGATAAAACACGGAACAGTACATAGGCTACTTAATCCTGAGAAATGTAGTATCTTTCGGGAACGCCTTTTTTAAATTCTACGCGGACAACAAAGCCGCGGAGGCAGACGTCAGTAGAAAAAAAAACGAAGTAAGACGCAGTCATGGATGTCTGTGGCGTTATTTATCATAAGATAAGTTAGGTTAGATTAGATTAGAGTGGGCTAATTATGTTTAATTCTAATTGTTTATAATTATAATTATTTTCTGGAAGCCAGAACTTTGACGAGGGACGAGGTTGTAGGTAATCATAGAAATTACTGACTTTTAGTATGTATTAGACCGCGAGAACTATTTCAACAGAATAAAGTTATAATATAATTTTAACGAGTTTGTATGGAAAAGGATTTCTTTTACGCCATTTGTTCAGCGTTTCGCACAGGTGAAGCCGTACGTAAATTTTGTATATTTTATATAAGTCAATGGCCGAACTATGTAGACAAACCATAAAATCTGTAAAATGTCTAGTACACGACCGGATGTCCATCGGTTAGTCACTCACTCTTCGACTGACGACGATAGTTCACGGGATGCCTGGATGGACGTCATAGAACGAGATTCAAATTTTCATGGGCTATATACTATATTCAAGTTACGGCTGGTCTAGTCGGGAGAACGGCGCCTCCCGATCCGGAGACCCCGGGTTCATAACCCACACGCACCACTGTCTTTTCGAAGTCATGTGCGCAATGCCGCTAACTTAAAACGGTGAAGGAAAACATCGTGAGGAAACCGACATGCACCTAGAATCTTTCGAAGTCATGTGTCATCCACCAACCCGCACTGGGCCAGCGTGGTGGATTATGGCCTTCACTCTCTCCTTGCGAGAGAAGGCCCCGAGTCCCAGCAGTGGGAACATTTAGTGGGCTGTTGATGATATATTCAAGTGCAAGGAAAACACGTATTCCAAAGAAAACTGCTGCAAACGGAAAAGTTTACGGAGCTTCATAAATATAACTCTATATTATAACTAGCCGTAGTATGTAATTAACCTAAATTAAACAATCGTCTTGCGAAAAATCTTTCTCAACTATTGGATTTCCAAAGAAATAATAGAATAACGAACAAAAGGAAATATGTTAAACAGTTTTCGATTCCGATTCTGTAGTTCCAGAATGTTAAAAAAATACAATTAACATTGGCGGACATTTGTGTCCATATAGAGGTACAGCCATATTGGTTATCTGCCTGCATCCTTTTAAGGGCATTTGAACCTAACATTAAATATGTTAATTTTTTAGTGAAGTTTTTAAAATTTCGTATATTTTTTTCCTATACTAAATAAAAAAAGTGTCCTAAATTTTGGCAAATGAAGGGCCGTCCCAAATAGAGCTAAACAGTGCTAGAGAGGACAATACAACTATATTTTTTTTTGGGATATTTATAAAGACCTTTTAACAAAAGTAATCGAACAAGAGTTGTCTGTTTAAATATATAGAACATGCCCTTAATAAATGCAGGCTGATTACCAGTAACCCTGTATACAATATCCACCACCGACAGCTGTTACTTATGACAGTGATTAGTATGTCATGATATAGTATTTAAGTATTAATATCATGAATGCGAATGTTTGGATGTTTGTGGCACAATCACCTCGTAACATCTGAACAGATCAGGTTGAAATTTGAAACATAGTTAGCCAATAGTCTGGAATCTGGAATAGCATATAGGCTACTTTTTATCCCGGGAAAATAACGGGGACGGGAACTGAGCGGGTCATATCGCTGTTAGTAAATAAATAAATCGTTTATTTCCGAAAACACAAGACTATAGCACTTTTAACATGATGGTGAAATTGCGAATAGATATAATTCTACTAGCCGTACCATTGGGCCCCAAATAATAAATAAACATGGATGTACTACGTCCTTTACATTTCTCACACAACACCATCTAGCCCCGAATTAAGCTAAGCTACTATGGGAGCCAGATAGCTGATATAATACTTAAGTAATTGTAAATACATACGTACTTATTATAGACTAGCTGAACGCGCGCGCGTTGCTACGCCATCTATCGAAAATTGGTCGTACCAATTAAAATTTTGTTCAAATTCGGTTACTTTAGGTTCTAATGACGCAACCTTTAACATATGACAAATGCTGTCACGCAACGAAAGCTCTCTAAAAGCAATATTTTTTCCCCGTTTTTGTTACATTTTTCATTCATGCTCGGCTCCTGGTGATAGTAGCGTAATGTTAAATAGCCTATAGCCTTCCTCGACAAATGGACTATCCTACAAAGAAATAATCGTTCAATTCGGACCAGTGGTTCCAGAGATCCTTGCGTTCAAACAAACAAACAAACAAACTCTTCAGCTTTATAATATTAGTATAGATAGAAAGACCAAGACTACTGTTATTATAAGATAGGTACCTACTGTTCGAAAAACGTCATCATGGTTGACGTTCCAAAGACACGAACTAAGAGGTTGGACTCCACTTTTGTAGTGGTATGTCCCCCTGGGGAAGTACCACACCTTTGTCAGTTATTCTACCGCCAAGCAGTAATGTGCAAACATTATTGTGTTCCGGTTTGAAGAGCAATGTTTCCAGAGAAATTACTGGGCTTAGAGATATAACATCTTAGATCTCTGAGTGACGAGCGCAGTGCAGTGCTAGGTAATGCTTTGGACTCTTTTATGTTCCAATAGCAGCGTATCACTGTGCTGTTATGTGGCAGGCATGTTGCTTACCATCAGGCACATGTCCTGTTCGTCTCGTCACTCTTTATTTAAAAAAAAATAAGAACGAGGGTTAGTCAGTTTCTTTTAGATAAGTGCACTTCAACGTACATCATCATCACTTAACATCAAGCGAAATGGTGAGACAATCAATAAGGGATCGGAAGTTAGGTATCCTAGTTTTGGTTCCTAGGTATCAAACTTATTTGGATTAAGCAAAACATTCTGAATTCCAGACTAGAACAAGATTGGTTCCTGTAGCCAACTGAGTAGATACTTTCCTTTATGACAATGTCTCCTAACGTAATTTTGTTTCCAGTTGAGTAGCCGACTGAGTAGATTATTTCCTTTATGAAAACGTCTCCTAACGTAATTCGCGTAGCGTCTGCTGAGACAAATGTACGAGTATTCTGCTTCGATTTCGCTTTAGCACTTCTTTGCTTGAAGTAATTTTGTATTTGCATAATTAGAGTTTATGAAAACTGAGACAAACAATAGGCTATCGGACATATTTAGACTGATTTTAATTTTCGAAATTCAGAATACTTTGCTTAATCCGTAAAAATAGGCTGATATTTTTACGGATTAAGCAAAGTATTCTGAATTTCGGGACGAGAATAAGATAAAAGCCATTGCGTAACACTTGGCCGTATCTCCCTGATTTGTTGGCAGGAGTGGTAAAGTGGTATTAAATGCCCAAAAAGTATGTTGGCCACGAAACATTGTCGTCTCTTCTTCATTAGTTGCGGTGTTTTATGCGCTTTAACGCTGCACTTAGGATTTAATTGACATCGCTCGTTTAAAAAGTTTTTCGGGGAAAGAGTGCAGATAAAAATCTTAGTGCTGTTGTAATTTGGCGAGAACAGACGAGTGCATCTTGCGTCAAGCTCGACGTTCATTACTACATTATTTCGATTTCTATTAAACACTTATGTGTGATAATACTACAGTAATGAATACAGTTCATACAAATAATGGTTGAAAACGATACTACTAAATTGCGATTAAATACTTAATGACCCATTCTATAACTTATATTCATTAAAAGATAAATCGGTCGAGCAGATTTGATAGAAGTAAAGTAATAAATAAAAACCTCGTGTTCATTGTATTTGTGGTTACACGAGGTTCCCGAGGAGGTTAATGTGTTCCGGTCTGAAAGGCAATGTTTCCAGAGAAATTACAGGGCTTAGAGATATAACAACTTAGATCTCTGGGTGAGATAAATCGGTCGAGAAGATTTGATAGAAGTAAAGTAATAAATAAAAACCTCGTGTTCGTTGCGTTTGTGGGTAGTACCTACGTACTACCCACAAACAATAACACGAGGTTCCCGAGGAGGTTAATGTGTTCCGGTCTGAAAGGCAATGTTTCCAGAGAAATTACAGGGCTTAGAGATATAACAACTTAGATCTCTGGGTGACGAGCGCAGTGCAGTGCTAGGTAATGATTTGGGCTCTTCATGTTTGGTAGCTGCGTGTCACTGTGCTGTTATGCGACAGGCATGTTGCTTACCATCAGGCACATGTCCTGCTCGTCTCGTCACTCTTTATTTAAAAAAAAAAAGAAAAAAAGAGGTTTTTCTTTATTAAACATAACCTGCAGCCGGGTAAATAATACTAACCATTTCGTAAAAGCTAAGAAGGACAGTTTCAAAAAGCACCAGGTATAACTTGGCTAATGGTGTGATCGTCATATGGTATCCACTAAGATTCCGAGAGCTGGCAGGAAATTTTGGGTATGTATTTGAGGCAAGCTGAAAACTTGTAACATGGCTTTATTCCTATTATACCCTAACACGGAGGTGGAGACCGGACTGGTAAGCAGTGTGGCAAAATTACAGATTTCTGGTATTAGAAGTAACCCTTAACTTAGCTGTAGTGGTAGGACTCTTAGCAGAGTTCGCCTGGGGAAGTACCATACCTTTGCCAGTTATTCTACCGCCAAGCAGTAATGTGCAAACATTACTGTGTTCCGGTTTGAAGGGTAATGTTTCCAGAGAAATTACAGGGCTTAGAGATATAACAACTTAGATCTCTGGGTGACGAGCGCAGTGCGGTGCTAGGTAATGATTTCGACTGACTGATGTTCCAATAGCTGCGTGTCACTTTACTGTTATGTGCCAGGCATATTGCTAACCATCAGGCACATGTCCTGCTCGTCTCGTCACTCTTTATTTATTACGCCAAATATTTTTTTATTTAAGTCAATAGTTGTGTTAATATTTTTTTAATTTATTTATTATTAAATCTAATATTAATAGTTTTATATTACTGTAAGAATTCGCGTACAAATCCGTGAGATAAAGCGAGTACAGCTGTTGTTGCATCACCATTAGTCGCCCACCATTGCACGTGTAGGTAAATGAACATCAGATCGTATCGGAGGTATTTAGCACGTGCAGTGAATTAAGGTACACCGAAATAGCTACGCTTATTTGCGGTTTCGCTTGCGTCTTTACAATTTTAATCATATACAAGGGAAGGGTTTCCCTGGATGGAGGTAACGGTGTATTTTTGCTAAAGGAACAGCTTCGCTAAATACAGGTTGGTCCAAAAATATCGTTGTCAAATTTTTCAATAACTTTAATTAATTTAATGTCATAAATACAAATAAAATTCAAACATATAATAATACACGTCACGTCAAACTAAATTAACCCGCCCTGAATCGTACCTGGTGCAAACGTGCCCAAAACGCTGGCTGCAACTTTTAATTATGAAATATTGTTAAAATTATTGCATGCTCGTCTACTAAGGTTATTCGGTAACAATAAATAATACGAGTTTTAAGTTTTTTATGATGTTTGTATTTTTTTAATTTATTGTAAAAACTCAAAAATGAAGATAAGAAATAAATGAAGTGAATAATACTAGTTGAAATTTTGCTTTTAAAGGAATTACATTCTGTTGAAATTTTATACGTAATGTTGCTGTTACAGTTTCTTGAAATTATGTTTTAATATAATGCTCCATTCTATGATAAAGCCAAGCCTTCATCTCTTCTGTATTTTTATGTAAAGAAGCACACGCTCTGGTGTCTGGCCTATAAAATGGACCACGTGCTCACATTGTAATTAATCTATTTGATTTAAATCTGGCTTGTACAGAGGCCATTCTTTGGAAATGATGCATCGTAGGGCATCGATTTTGCACACGCACAAACCTATGAGAAGGCATGGAATCCAGCTGAAATATCCAAGGTTACTTCTTAAAATACCTTCTTATATTTGTTTTTCCTGGGTAATAAACACAATAATTTTTCATGCGCAGTGCCCAGCCTCAGGAAGCCACATCTTTCACATCTCTCGAGACCATTTTTTACCTTCGGCATCAAATATCTGTTCTTTTCGTAAGGTCTTAAATTGTTTGTTTTAGACTATAGGATACTGTGGATCAGCTTATTCTTAAATCTTTTTGATATTTACTACCTTGTAGAATGGATATCACGTTAAACTTTTATGAACGATAATTCAAACCACAAGCTTTCTAACAGTGCTCCTTCTATCCCTTCCAGGTCTATAGTGTAGTCAAGTTCCATATATTGTTTAGTGACTATAGAATTATATACAACTGATGCCGATCGGTTTCATATCCAAATATCCTCTACTACACTTTTCCTATGAAAGAAAATTAGCTTTACGACATATTATCATAGAATACATAAATATAATTGGGGAAAATATGAAGAAGAGATGAGATATTTATGGACATTTCTCACACATCATCTAGCCCCCCCCCCCCCAAACTTACCTAGTCTTTTTATGGGAATTCGATAGCAGACAAAATACTTGTTTAATTTTATTGTAAATACTAAATACATACTTATGGTATATAGAAACAATCAGTCACAGAACAAACATCCGTGTTCATAACACAAATAATAGAAAAAAGATCGTAAAATGTTGGAAATATTTAAAGTTTATGTCAACGTATGCTGAACCATCCTGTACAGCCAGTGACAAGAGTACCATAGCATTATTTACGTTAAAATACTGACAATCTGTTATTTCTAGAGGTGCTCATTTGCAGCTTACCTAGGAATGTACGCACCTTTAGTGCCGGTTTATGAGCTACAAATGATCAACAGCAGTGCAATAAATAAACAAATATTACTGTGCTTCTATTTGAACGGGCGATGCTTTGTGCGATATTACTCGGTAAATATTATGGCGGTTTATTGAGTGAAATATCTTCGTTCCATATATTTAAGGGAGTATAAGGGACCTACAGCCAATGATTTCAGATGGTCTCAACTGCCTACCAAACTTAGGGCTACCGCAGAAGACGTAGGACGTTTACTTACTGACCCTAAGATACTATTATAAAATGTATTATATTATTATAAATATATAATATATATATAAAAATAGTAATTATAAAATTAAACTATGGCAGATGACTTCACATGACTTTATAACATTCACATGGCATTAATAAATATAATATAGAACTTTAAATTTCATTTCAAATTGAAATTAACCAAATTGTGGGGGATATACATGAAGACTGAATACAGGACAGTTAGATCACTCATCTAGAAAGATCATGCTCGCAGAAAACAAATATATTGAAGTGGTTATATCAGAAATTTTCCATCGAGTCCGGAAATCCAAATGGAAAGCAGGTGGACGCGAAACCAGCCTTGACCAACTGGTGGGAAAATATAAAAAGTGTGCAAATGCTACGAGTTTATTTTTCCGTTTTAATTATACCTACCCGGAGCCATCTGACGGATTTCAAAAATCTATTCACAATAAACAGCCTAAAGTAATCACGTGGAAGCAGGCAGAGGTCTAATAAAAGGCAAAGGTCATAAAAAAAGTCAAACGAAAATAGAGTAATAAGCCGTACGTCCGGCTGATGAAAGCCGAGGTTCGACAAGAAGAACTCAGCTGGCCAGTTACGCTTTAAATATCTCCATGAACGATCTTATGCGGTTCAAATCGGTTATAGGACTCGTTTTCCGTAATCGACAATCGGAAAGTCATGGTTTCAAGTGAAATTACAAGACAGAGATAAAACGTCTTATGTCTTTGGGTGACGAGCGCAGAGCAGCGTTAGGTAATGATTTGGACACTTCATGTTCCAATAGCTGCGTGTCACTGTGTTGTTATGCTATGTTGTTTACAGTAAGGTAGGTACATGTACTTCTCGTCTCGTCACTCTATATTTTACAAAAATAATGTTTTTCTTCCCGTAAATAAGTACTGGTATTTATACAAGTTACGGCTGGTTTAATCGGGAGAACGCCGACTACCGATCCGAAGCCCCCGGGTTCAAATCCCACGCGCACCACTGTCTTTTAGGAATCATGTGCGTAATGCCGCTAACTTCAAAACTTCGCCAGGAAACCGACATGCAGCTAGAATCTTTCGAGGCCATGTGTCATCTACCAACCCGTACTGAGCCAGCGTGGTGGATTATGTTCTCAACTATCTCCTTGCGAGAGAAGGCCCCGAGTCACAGAATAAATATTAGTACAGAATCCTCACTTACCGAAAACAATTATATAAATAGCGACTCTTGCTGGGACACAACAAAGTTCAATTCAGCTCGCAATACCTGTCGCGATTTTCAAATAAACATTTGCGCTCTTTCTAACGTGTAACTCTGTCCCTGTCTAGCGCGGAGGGTTGTCGACATATCTAATAACAATATGCGCGGGAAACGTGTTGCGCGAGCGCTCAGCCGTGCGTCCGACAACCGACTGGCACTTGTCCCCTGGGAGGGACGGTCTAGCTGTAGGCTAATACCGCGCGACCTTGAGCGAGTGATGATGCACTGCCCGAATCCCAGCAGTGGGAACATTTAGTGGGCTGCTTGTACATTATAAGCTAGTGATAATAGTAATATGTTACCTTCCCGAGGTCGATGGCGCGGCCGCGGAGCGCCGTGACAGTCAGCCAGCTGGGCCGGTGGCTCGGCGGGTCCGCTTCCGAGATGCTCTGCAAAAATTACACTAATTAAACAATTGCCTTCAAAATAAATCGAGTGTCTTCAAACGGAGAGCGAATGAGTCTTTCAAATGTGTTCCGGTTTGAAGGGCAATGTTGCCAGAAAAATTACAGGGCTTAGAGATATAACAAGTTAGATCTCTGGGTGGCGAGCGCAGTGCAGTGCTAGGTAATGATTTGGATTCTTCATGTTCCAATAGCTGCGTGTCACTGTGCTGTTATGTGGCAGGCACGTTGCTTACCATAAGACACATGGCCTGCTCGTCTCGTCAATCATTATAAAAAAAAAATACAATACAGCGAGCCACTTAGCCGCGATTTAACTGATATGGAGTTATTGGTCCACGCGACTTATGAGGCAGCACGAATACATTTACTGTTTCTTTTGAAGAACTTTCTATTGTTGACCACATCCACTGCTAATATCAGTATCAATGGAGCTCAAGCGAAAGCCTATTATTGTTAAAAATATATAACCATTTCTACGAGAATATTTTACACTTAGAATACTATTTTTCAACCTAAGGTTGCCTAACGCCACCAACTTGTCGCACTAGCGTAAGATTTTCGTTAATTCTTTTAATATTTCGTTTTCTATCGATGTGTCAATATTTCTACGATAAGAACAATGATTCAAAGAAGCTCTTCTCTAGAGTACTGTGAGAGATATTCGTTAACTCGTAGTTGGCCGACGTGAGGTCCTGATACTCGCCTCTTATTAAAAAGTTCCGAATCTCAGCAGTAGGAACAGAGCGAGCTGTTCGTGATTGAAAGATTAGACAAAAAGTAAAATGTAGTTTGTTACAATTTTATAATACTGATAACTTAGACAGACTAAACATAGTCATAACCTAGATTTTGGGGTCCAGGTCGTTAGTTGAGTGCGGCAGCGACCGCGCGACTCTGACCCCAAGCCATGCAGAAACCTGTTTCTAGTCGGTAGAGGCACCATTTTAGTGTTGGATGTGTCAAGTCCGACGCATCCACCGTGTCTCCTGCACGGCGGACGGTGTGTAAATGTGTCATTGTACACACAAAAAAAAATACAATGCCTGGAAAAAATGCATTTTCTTGAAAACAATGAACAAAGGTCGCCAGGTAGTGATCATTTGAGGTGACAAAAAAATATCTCCAGGACGCCTCTCCAAAAAGTTGTATAGCTACAAAACCTTGTCACAGATGATTTTTCCGAGCCACTTCCCAAATTATTTTTCTCAGCTCATGTGGGATTGATGCTAGCGCCGCCCTTGGCACACTTTCAGTTTAATTTTAATGGAGACGTATCATATTAACAGATATGACATTTTCTTTGTGGCGACTGTCTTATAAAATTGATAGCTAGTCGTGGGAATATAATTCACGACCTCGATTTAAAAAGTTGAGATTTCTTTTTATTTGATTACTGACCCTTTGAGTTGATGGAAATGCTATTTTTTATAAATATTTCAAATACACTTCCTTTGTAAGATAGGTTTTAAATTCTCTCTAGTACCTACTTAAATATTCACTGGTTCATCCAAAGAATTGAGAACTTAACCAATTATTTTATCTCGGAACTTAACTTTAACAAATATTTATTTTATTTTGCTTGATTCCTATTTTACTTTTTTACAAGATAGAGTAGCGTAGTAGCAGTAGCGTAATCGTGTTTTTTCCATTTGAAAAATTGACGAGACAAACAAGACCTGATGCCCCTATATTTATCAAAACTTTACTGTTTAGCACTGCACTATGAATGGTCGTCACGCATATATGATGGTTTGTCTCGTTGCCCTGTAATGTCTGAGGAAACCTAGGATTGATGCAATTATTTTGTAGTGGTAGGAGTCTTGGCAGAGTCCGCCTGGGGAAGAACCACACCTTTGCCAGTTATTGTACCACCAAGCAATAATGTGCAAACATTACTGTGTTCAGATTTGAAGGGCAATGTTTCCAGAGAAATTAAAGGGGATAAAGATATAACAACTTAGATCTCTGGGTGACGAGCGCAGTGCAGTGATAGGTAACGATTTGGACTTCATGTTCCAATAGCTGCGTGTCACTGTGTTGTTATGTGGCAGGCATGTTGCTTACCATCAGGCACATGTCCTGCTCGTCTTGTGACTCTTTATTTAAAAAAAAATATTATAGGTACTAAGTCATAATTGCGAAGAATCACATAATGTCGCATTATATTATCGATATTGTTATTATTTTGTATCTTTTTGTTCTTTGCGGGAAGAAGTCCTCCCCAACTATTTAGGGAGGTTTTTGTCACATAAATTACTTATTTTAATTAATTCATTGATAACAAATCAAAACGATCATCGTTCAAATTGGAACCGTAGATTAAGCTCGTTTTATTTACCTCTAAATTGTAATTTTAATTTTAAACATCTGACTGTCAATCGAACCACCAACCCGGGTGGGAACTACAGCTCATAACTATGATGCATGTATTTACATAAGTAGGTCGCCAACGTTCCAGTTTTACTTTCAAATGATTTATCGTATGAATTACGCTTGACATGTAAAAAATGAACATAATATTTTTGACACACGCTCACTTTCATTGTTTTCGTAGATTCCACGAAATCCCGACGTTGTAAAACTTCATGTTTCGTTAAAAATTGAAAGCAAACAAAGTGTTCTTCATCACTACATAGTATTGTTATAGAACAAGCCGCGAATAAATTATAAATGTTAGGACAAGTGTCCTCTGTCGGCACCATTTATTTAGCAATGGGTTTGTTAGGAAGCTTCGCACACGGTTTGTTTATGTGAGAATTGACGGGTTATTATGTTCAGTATTTTTTTGCAGATTTGCCGGTTCAATTCTAAGCCGGGTACTCCACAAATGAAGAAGTAGGATAGCATTTGGTGTTAAATCCAAAGTAATGCATTTTTTTTTGTAAAATAAGCATAAAGAGCTCTCTGCACAACATAATCTATGTTCGGGCATCGCGCTAGGGTATAAACTCTGGCTTAAGAGTGCGCCTAAAGCCAGGAAAAAATCAGATTTCACCCGCGCGACGCGTTTCTTAATGTGATGTACATAAAGTCGAGAATAGCATGACACAGTTTGGAGGAAAAATCAATATTTAATCAGGCGTCCATTTTTGACTAAGTTTTATTTAATTACTCAATAACTAAACATAAATTTAAAAAAGTGTTCGGTTACTTTACTAGAACGTACAAATAGGAATTTTATTACCAAAAAATAATGTGGGGTCATCGCTGATAATTTCGAGTACTCGAATTAAAACGGGTTTTTTCGGTGTCATTTTTCTTTTTTTATTGTAAAAAAACTCTGATCTATTTTTAAAATTTTATTCGGTTATTGTGCTTCTCCTTGATTGTACCCACACGTCAATAATTTTTTTTGTCATAGTTTTTAGTTTCTTGACTTCAGTGAGCGAAAATGTCCTTTTTTCGTTTTCTGGCTTTAGGCGCCCCCTTAATGCAAAATAACTTTCATGGTACACGTATCTTTTGTTTAACTGATTGTTGAGAATAAAACAGAAATAATGGAAATCAAAACCAATCACTACATAATATAAAACAAAGTCACTTCCCGCGTCTGTCCGTTCCTATGCTATGTATATGCTTACGTATTTAAAACTACCAAACAGCTTTTGATGCGTTTTTTTAAATAGATACATAGAGTGATTCATTTTTATATTATGTATAATTCTTGCATAAGATAGTAGAGAAACACTGATAATTTAAAATGAATAAACACATTTTTTACGCTTACACTGCAAACGCTGCCTGAACCCTATGAACTAGATCAAAATAATGTATAGAAGTATTGTACCCCTTCAACAAAAAAAGTCTACAAAAAAGAATGTTATAGTATATGTCTATCCCTTAGGAATAACCTACAATAACCATTTTTATTAGTATATTTAGTATCAGCATTAGGTGCGAAGCCGGGGCGGGTCGCTAGTAATAAATAAAATAATTCAATTTTAATAACAGCGTTACACATATTTAAAAAATTGGCACTGAAAATATTTGGCGATGATTTCAATTGCACAGGTGTAATAAATTGTAATAAAGTGTAATAAATTGGGAGTCTTAGCTCCATTTTAGCACAAAAAAGTCACATGTACACAAATTCTACCTAAGGTTACTTTATTTATGTACCTACACTGCTTGTTTCGTGCTCTTGAGCAGGCGGGTTTCGAAGATTCTAGGTACTACCAGTGCATCATCACTCGCTCAAGGTCGCGCGGTTTTAGCGGAGCGCTCGCGCAACACGTTTCCCGCGCATATTGTTATTAGATATGTCGACAACCCTCCGCGCTAGACAGGGACAGAATACGCGTTAGAAGAGAGCGCAAATGTTAAGTTGAAAATTGCGACGGGTAGGTCCCATTTGTTCTATGGAACATGACGTCATAGAACAATTTGAGAAAATATTGTCCCTATTTGTACTATAGAACAGTTTGTAATTTTTGTCTCAAATTATTCCATAGAACAAACTAAGTAAATAGGTTTAAAAACTTCTGAAGTTGATATGTAAACTGGCCACTCGATAATGATTTACTACCACTTGTCTTAGTGACATTTTTGATTAGATGGTTACTCAGTAACAAAAATTATAACGCCGTAACGCACCATAACGGATTTTGAGAGAGCTGCAGTCGCAGGGTCCTCACTTATTTATTGTTGTTTGTTTACAATGAGTGGATTGAATCTTTGTTTATCGTAATGGAAATAAACGTAAATTTTGATAGTTTGAATTTTCTGCAACGGGGTCGTGGAAAAGTTTAACAGCATGGTGATAAAGAATATTACCTACAGACAAATTATACTAGAGGAATGTCATTATGGCGATTTATAAATTATCGGAAACTGAAATGTGTCGGAAGTATGAAGATTTCTATGGTGAGTTAATTATGTAAATAATTATTTTTTTGAATTTTCAGCTTTAAAACGCTTTTTTATAAAATTTAATATAAGAATATATTTTTTTAGCGGTAAGAAAAATGTAGGTAGCGAGTAGTTTCTTTTTTTATAGTGAACTGTACCTGGTATTAACGTCAGTGATTAATGTCATTCACGTCTTATACATCATGGAAGGTTTTGGGCGAAACTGATTCGCATTTTGTTCTATGACATGAAACTCGGGTGAAAACGTAGTATGTAGTTCCATCGAAAAAATAGGGACGAAAATGTGTCATTTTGTACTATGACGTCATGTTCCATAGAACAAATGGGACCTACCTATCGCGACAGGTATTGAGCGCTAATGCGAGCTGAATTGAACTTTGTTGTGTCCCAGCAAGAGTCGCTATTTATATAATTGTTTTCGGTAAGTGAGGCTTCTGTACTTGTACTAATATTTATTCTGTGGTACTACGGACACGCAGCCATGGGGGAAGTTTTCAACGACACTTTATTGGTAGGTACTCATAGTATAAAACAGTAATAATCCGCTTTGTTTACACATTGAATCTCGTGGCCGTCACTCACAAAGAGAGAGAGAGAGAGAGAGCGAGTCAAGACTCGCTCTCTCTCTGGGTTAGCAGAAGAAGCATTTCCTCGAAATATGAATTTTGTAACATGTCAGTTTCTTAAAGACATGTTTCTTTGCCGTTAAAACGTGTAATCTTTTTTTGGTGTCAACGATTCAATTTTGAGTTCATTTTATTTTTGAAGTGAAAACTTCTTTTGGCGCGCCTAGACAGATTTTTCGTGGGGTGTGAATTGAATTCTAGCGTCACGCTCGGGTATGATAAGGAAATCTTCGGGTAAACTCGGGACTATAGCCAGTGGCCATCTAGAAATGCGTCAGCCAATGGGAAATGATGAAAGGGCGTGGCATGGCCATCTAGAAATGCGTGAGCCAATGGGAAATGCTGACGCATTTTTAGATGGCATAGACGCATGAAGGCCAGGCCACGCCCTCCGGTTACACCCGTGTAGTTTCCAAAATAGGTAAGCTATACATTTCGAGTTATAAGTTTTTACTTCTAACGGCAGTTCCTATGACTGCCAATTTTTTTGTTCTGAAATTAACATTTGTTTATTTTTTTTAGAGTTCCGTACCCAAAGGGTAAAAACGGAACCCTGCTACTGAGACTTGGCTGTCCGTCCGTCCGTCCCTCCATCTGTCCGTTCTGTAACCAAGAACGGTGATAGCTATACAGTTGAAATTTTCACAGTTGATGTTTTTTGCTCGATGAGTCCGTCCCAAATAAACTAAATAGCGCCACTAGTAAAAATAAAACGCGATATCGAATTCATCGTCAGAATCATGAGCCAAAAAACAATATTTTAATTAAACTTTACGCCTGTCTGCAGGGCCTGATTAACCCTTAGGCTAATTAGGCTGCAGCCTAGGGCGCGAGAATCTGGAGGGGCGCGCTGAAATCATCTGGACTTGTCGAAGGGACAGTTCGGGTTTCAGAAAGACCTCTCCACGACCGACACCGTTCGTCCGAAGGTCCGAAGGAAGGTGTACACCAGTGGCGGCGTATTGTTTACGGTGTCTCCTAACATAGTAAACGCGTTCTACATCCCAATCAACCACACCACAACCACAACAGAAGTGATGGGGTACCCCAATATCTATGGCGCATCGTAAGAGACTACCTCTTTCACAGAGAGGTGGTGTCTCCAACAATAGAAAGGGAGGGAGCTTATCCTCATGTCAAGTGGGGTTCGACAGGAGTTTGCTCCTACGCTACCCCTGTGGCACTTTGGTTGTTCGGTTACAAATAAGCAACGCTAACTTTTTTTTTATCGCGTATAGATCCGAGTTTGACCAACAACTCGCCTGATGGTAAGCGACGGTGTGGTCGAAGATGACGGACGTTGACCTAGAAAGTACCTATTCACTCTGACCTTGAAAAGAGAGATTGTATCTCTCACGGAACAAGGATGCCGGCAACTTATACCACTCTAAAGCTGTACGTACGAGAAAAGTGGATTCAAACCGTTTTGTACGGATTTTGGCAATATCCACAGTGTAGGGATGGTAGTGGGCCGACTTACGACTTGCGAACTGCGTTGCATTGGTGTCGCTTATTATGCCAACGGCACGCTGGTTATTGTGAGAGGGGCGGAGGTTTCACGAGGTGGCGGTGCTGGCGACAGTGGTAGCCAGGATTAGGAGCATCGGCCTAGAGGTGGTTTTTCACAAGTTGGAGGCCATCTGTTTCCGTGGTTTCTGACAGACACCTTCACCTGCACCTGCAAGCTCTGCCTCTAATATTGTGGTGTGTGCCTGTGTGGCGTGTCTGTCGCTGGCAAGCTGGCACTGTAACATTTCGGTATTTGACAGCAGATCAGCTGATTAGATGGAAGTTTGGGGCGTATTTGCGTCAACCTGAAGAGTGAACTGTCTCAGGACCGACGCTGCCGCTGATTGGGTTCAATGAGAGCGACATAGATACTATAGGGCGCGGGTGCATCAGACGGTACATTATTTCTTCTAGCTTGAAATTATAGAGACAGCAATAGCAAAACCAAAGCCAATTTAGTTAAGCGGTATAAAGGCTGGTGTGTCACCGGTGCAATTGCGCAGATCACACCGATCAACGCGCATTGAAGATGTACCCGGGAGAAGTGGCGGATCTCTTACTGCCTACTACCTTAGCCAAGATGTTTAACTGTGAGAGGTCATGGGAGGCGGTGGTTTCCTTTTGAGCGATCTCGCAGAAGTCGGAGATGAAGATAGCTGAGGAGCAAGAAGGAGGTGGACTCTCGCTTCTCCGCAAAAGAGGAAGTGGTGAAGAGAGCGAGCCACTCTGGCTCGTACCTACACCATCTCCACTTACAGAGCCTGAGATGTCGGACGTTCAATGCCGTCCAGCACCCTATTTCAGAAGGTGAGGTGGTGGCCCTCCCGATAAGGTGACGCTAAAGTACTGCTGGTTTCCGTTGAATGGTTGGTGTGCAAGGGTTCGGTCCCCCGCGACAGGGTCAGTGACAGCTCTACGATAGAGTCCACGATAAGGTCGCTGTCGAGTGTGAGAGCGCTCTCGCGAATCAGTCACCAAATCACTGCCGGAGAAATCCGGGGTATACTTTCGAATCCTTTGAGGGTACTGTAGGCTCTTGCGTGCCTTTTTAAAAAAGCCCTGGTATAAATCATGTTAAAATTTGTACACAAGGAAACAAAGTCAATACTAATATAAAAAAGTATCTAAAATTACCTAAAAAGTACCTAGTACTTTTTAGGCCGACCATAACATACCTGCCTTTCTACTGCTTAACTAAATCGGTTTTGCCAATTGCTTTCTCTATAATATCAAACGAAAAGAAAAGAGATAGCAATACCAAAGCTAAGACTTTTAAGCTAAGCACTTTCCGTTTGGCGGTAGACCCTCTGGTGGGGGCGCGTCCTCATAATTAGCCTAGGGCGGTCAAAACTGTTAATCAGGCACTGCCTGTCTGCGGAAAATGCGATGTAGGTATAAGAAATTTCGAATAAAGCCAAAGAGGTTTTCGCCGTTTATTTGCTAATGGTACGGAACCCTTCCTGCGGGAGTCCCACTTGCACTTGGCCGGTTTTATTCTGTTCTATCGATATCGCCAAGGAAGAACACCGTAACTCAGTTTTTAATAAGTTCGTAACGATTTTAAGTTACATTAATATTATTGATGTAAAAAAAAAAAAGATTATTTTTGAACTCACTCACGTATTTCTATTCTTCTGCGTTCAGATTTTACGCTTTGTAAAAATATTGTAAGTAACTAATCAGTAATTCAAGATACAATAACTAACTAGTAATCCAAGATACAACTTTGTTTTCGGTAATAATTATGTCTTATTTAATACGCTCTCATCGTAATCTTTTATTTATGGTTTGGTTCTCAGTATAAAATATGTTCTACAGCGTAAGGCAAAAGACATACACCAGAAAATGAAGGCAATTTTATTAACAAAGCACCTAAAGCATGCAAAAAGTTCCTTCAGAGGCCTCGATTTGATCATATTAGTCTAATAGAGCCCAAACTAACTTCGTACCCTGTGGGCAGCAAAGCGTATTGATCATTTTTTTTAAAATAAAGAGTGACGAGACGAGCATGACATGTTCCTGATAGTAAGCAACATGCCTGCCACATAACAGCAGTGACACGCAGCTATTGGAACAATGAAGAGTCCAAATCATAGTCAAAGTCAAAGTACTTTATTCATAAATGTACAATTTACACGTCAATTAATAAAAACATAAAAACAAAAGAAAGAGCATACAAATTGTATACATTTTCAAAGTTTAAAATGATTACTTTACATTACCTAGCACTGCACTGCGCTCGTCACCCAGAGAGCTAAGATGTTATATCTCTAAACCCTGTAATTTCTCTGGAAATATTTCCCTTCAAACCGGAACACAGTAATGTTTGCACATTACTGCTTGGGCGTAGAAATTGGTCGAATCAAACTTCTGTCGTCCCCGACTGCTTGCAATGTTGAAATCTGACGGGACGCTGGCTCACACCGCAATGGAGATGGCAAACATATTGGCATCTCAGTTAGCGGAATCTTCACGAATGCAGGTAGTGCGACTCTTACTATTCTACCTGGGTATCTGACATTTCGACTTTCATACATATTCGTCAAATGGAGGTTCGTAAAGTGCTACGCAATTTGAGAATAAGGACAGTGGCCTGGAGGGTATGTCTGCTTAAGTATTGAAGGCTTGTGCACCTTAGTTGTATCCTGTACTGACGCGTCAGTTCAGAGTCTCTATGCCCAAACTGGGCAAGTACCGAGGCCGTGGAAGCTTGTTAACGTGCAACCAGTACCCAAAAGAGTTAGTTACGCTGACCCTGCCAACTGCAGGCCCATTTTGGTCTAGTCCGTACCCTGCAACACTATGGAATGAATCCTAAACCATAGGCTTCTGACTTACCTATAATATACCTCCTCAGTGACCGGCAGTACGGATTTTGCCTAAACAAATCCAGCGGGGATATTTTTTTTTTTTTTTTTTTTTTTTAACTTTTATAGGCTTACACTTGACCGCCATCTCGCCTGATGTTAAGCGACGATGCGATCTACGATGGGGCGTGTTTACCTAGAAGAAACCGATTCACTCTCGATTTGAAGACACAAAGATTGTAACCAACAGGGAAAACCCACTCAGGCAACGCATTCCACAGCCTAGACGTTCTTATCACAAAGGTAGAGTCAAATCTCTTCGTTCGTGTCTTTGGAACATCAACCATGAAACGATGTCGCTTTTTCGAGCTACGAGCATTCCGATAGAAAAAAGGGCAAGGTGGTATTAGATCATGTAAATCAGTCGCACACTCTCCGAAGTGTATCCGATAAAAAACCGAAAGGCTAGCAACTTTTCGGCGATGTTCAAGACTTTGTAGTCTTTTTCGCACAAGAGTGTCGCTGCCTATGAGCCTTTTGGCACGTCTCTCGATCGATTCCAAGGCCTCCAGCTGATACTTAGCCGAACCATCCCAAAGATGCGAACAGTACTCCATACAAGAACGAATTTGTGCTTGATATAACGTGAGCAACTGCTCAGACTTGAAGTACCTTCGCACTTTTGAGAGGACACCTAGCTTTTTGGCAGCTAATTTAGCCTTGGACTCGATATACGAACCAAAGTTGAGCGTAGATGTCAATGTAACGCCCAAAAGCTCAAGACGGTCAGAAATCGGCACGGATACACCTCTAAAAGTTGGAGTCAGTTGGAATGGACTCCTTTTTGCGGAGAACAGACACGCCTGCGTCTTACTCTCGTTGAACTTGACCAGATTGGCATCGCCCCATGTAGACACCGCCTCAAGGGTCAAGCTCAAACGCTCGATTAGACTCTCTCTTAGTACCTGAGTTTGCTGCCCACTGGCTCTCGCACTAGATATGTAACTCTCTACAACGGTGCTATCATCTGCGTACCCAAAGATACCGGGCTTCAACAGATCGTTGATATGTAGCAGGAAGAGCGTCGCAGAGAGTACCGACCCTTGAGGGACTCCGGCATTGATAGCCATTTGATCCGACGAGCAGCCATCAATGACGACTCGTATGGATCGATCCCTCAAAAAGTCCGATATCCACGCAATAAACCCAGGAGCCAAACCATAACTAGAAAGCTTGCTTATAAGGCCATCATACCAAACCCTGTCGAAAGCCTTCGAAATATCCAGGGAGACTGCAAGTGCTTCCCCGTGTTTCTCGATAGCTTCACTCCAGATGTGAGTGACGTACGCTAGAATATCCCCGGTGGACCGGTTTCGGCGAAACCCGTATTGCCGGTCACTGAGGAGGTCGTTAGATTCTAGGTACGTCAGAAGCCTGTGGTTTAAGACACGTTCCATAGTCTTGCAGAGTATGGACGTGACTGAGATGGGCCTGTAGTTGGCAGGGTCAGCACGACTTCCCTTTTTGGGCACTGGTTGCACATTGGCAAGCTTCCAAGACTTCGGTACTAATCCAGTTTTGAGAGAGAGTCTAAATAGACGCGTCAGTATCGGGGACAACTCAGGCGCACATGCCTTCAACACTAGGGCAGGAATACCATCTGGGCCACTGGCTTTTATTCACGTCCAGATTGCGTAGCACTTTGCGAACCTCCATTTGGCGAATGTGCATCTCTGACATAAGAGTCGGACAGCCAGGTGGAGTAGGAGGTGTCGCGCTACCAGCATCTAGACACGAAGATTCCGCAAATTGAGATGCAAACAAGTTTGCTTTCTCCATTGCGGTGTGAGCCAGTGTCCCATCAGGTTTCAGCATTGGAGGTAGTGAGGGGCGACAGAAGTTCGATTCGACCGATTTAGCTAGGGACCAAAACGCTTTGCTACCCGCAGGGTACGAAGCTAGTTTGTTCCCTATTCGACTGATGTGGTCAAACCGAGCCCTCTGAAGAACCTTTTTGCTTGCCTTAGCAGCCTTGTTGAACGCTTTCTTCTTCTGGTGTATGTCCCTTGCCTTACGCTGTCGAGCATCAACCCAGGCTAGGTAGGCCTCATGTTTAAATGCTTCAGCACTTTTACATTGAGGACCAAACCAGGGGCGAGCTTTGCTGGACAATGGGACGTCGGAGTATGGAATGAAATATTCCATAGCCGTTCGTATTACATTAGTCACAGCATCCGCGCAGACTGTGGGATCACCAGAAGTGAAGCACAATGACTGCCATGGGTAAGATGCAAAGAAAGAACGCATCTCGTCCCAATCTGCTGACTTGTATCGCCACATCCGCCGGTTGCCTCTGGGGCTGGGATCAGGCGGATGGTAGACTGATACTGACTTCACCAGACAGTGGTCGGAGCTGCCTAACGGCGAAGATACCGCCACGGAGTAACGGTCTGGATCTGTGGTCAGCAGAAGGTCTAAGCAATAAGGTGTATGCGACTCAACGTCGGGTACCCTTGTGGCCTCTTGGACCAGCTGGGTTAGGTCTAACGATAAAGCTAGCTTTCTCGTTTCCTGCCCAGCGTGGTCAGTGTCCCGGTATGGGAACAGCCATTCCTTATGATGGCCGTTGAAATCCCCCAGTAACACTAATTGGGCCGAAGGGTATTTCTGTTGAGCCGCGTCCGCCGCCTCACTTAAATATTCCGTGAGCCTAGTCGTCTCCTGGTCTCCGCTGTGCGACCGATATACACATGCATAGACAATTTTGTCAATGCCGGTGTCTATTAGTACCCAAATAACGGAAAATCTAGTGTCCTCAAGGTTACGGAGACGCCGACAGCAGATGTCGTCACGGGCGTACAGGCACACACCAGCACGAGGCCGGAATTTGTGCTCCAGGGTATAACCTGGGTATGTTAGGTACGCCACGTCCGACGGACAACCTATCTGCGTCTCCGTTAGGAACAAAAGTGACGGCTGATCAGTCTCGAGATGGTGATGGACTGCCGTGAGATTGGAGTGCAATCCTCTGATATTAGTGAGGTGCACTTTAATGGTCAAGGAGTGCAGCCGCTTTAACACTTTATTTCCTTTTTTAACTTTTTGCATGTTTTGTATGGTGTGAGAGAAGATCGGTGGGAAAACGGAAGTAGAACGAGGCAGCATAACACTTACCAATGGTCACAACACATAACACAAATACATGTATGGAAAACTAGTCTGGAGACTGCGGGGACGCCCGAGCCCCCCCGGAGATGTCTATCTGGCCTTGACTTCCGGTCGCCAACCGGCAGGATAGCGCATCCCGGGATTTTTCGCTAGATGGCGGGGCAGCCTTTCATGAGTGGCTAGCTCACTACTTGGGCCCCCAACTATCTGCGGTCGGTCGCGGCAACCGTGCCTCGGATCCCGCTACCCTCCAAGACTAGCCTTCCCATGTAATGAATCAGTGTGTGACAATCTGGTCTCGTAGTTATGCTGCAACTGTTCTGACCCGTTTTCCCTTTACGGCATCACCAGACAACATGCCGGAACACGGCTGGGCCGCTTGGCGGCATGACTTGGTCTGGTGGGTGGTCACCAGCCACGGCCGAAGCCTACCACCGGTATTTTGTCACCTGATTGGCACCACCCAGGGACTACGTGTGGGGTTTCTATGTACAGGTGCCTCCCCACGGACGTAGGTGACTCGGCCCCCAAAATATTCTATTGTATAAAATATTCTATTGTATGCCACTCACATCTGGAGCGAAGCAATCGAGACACGGGGAAGCATTTGCAGTCTCCCTGGATATCTCGAAGACTTTCAACAGAGCCTGACATGATGGTTTTATAAGCATTTCCTTGTTTTATGACGTGGATATCGGACTTTTTGAGGGATCGATCTATACAAGTGGTCATTGATGGTCGCTAAATCACATGAATTCACACTGAAGACAACAAGATTGAAAGCATTGGTAAAAACCTCTGAAGGCAACGCATTCCACAGCCAATCACAAATCGAGTCTTTGGAATGTTAACCATGAAACGACGTCGCTTTTTCGATCTACGAGCAGTCCGATAGAAAAAAGGGCAAGGTTAATAAACAATACAGATCAATTGCACGCTTTCCGAAATGTATTCGTTGTCTACCTATTATAAGGTGTTCCTGCTTGCTATATTTATTCCTTGCCATATAACCACATACCACTTACCATATAAGGTACGGCGCCACGGATGATATTGATTTTGTTGCAGTATGTCTTCAAACCCGCCAACACCTCCGCCGGGCCGACGGCGCGGTAGACGCCGATGTTCTCACACGCCGCCCAGTGGCCCAGACGGATGAAACAGTACCCTGAAGGATAATAATGGAAATAAAATGAAACAGTATTTTTACGATCTAGCCTGCTACACTTAAGCCTTGATAATAATTATTTTTCAACAAAAACAAAACCGAAGCCGTAAACTGAAAAATTGAACCCACACACTCAACGAATTGTAATAAAATTTTGGAAAACCAAATATGAATAGGCTAATATACGAGGGTCAAACTGAAAGTTCTTAGAAAATCAAAAACTGATTACATTAGCCAGTTATTAGTTTTATTATATCTTTTCAAAATATTGTCCATTCACGTCAATACACCGCTGCATGCGATGGAACCACTGGGAAAAGCACTTTGCCCACTCGTCCTTAGGGGTCTCTTCAATGGCATCACGATACGCAGCCACCGCTTCTTCAGCATTCATAAACCGCTTTCCTTTAAGTTTTTCTTTAATTTTTGAAAATAAATAAAAATCACAAGGCGCGAGGTCGGGGCTATACGGCGGGTGACCCAGTAATTCAACGTTTGATGTCGCCAAATAGTCGATCGTTCGCTTGGCGGTGTGCGATGAGGCGTTGTCGTGGTGAAGGAGGATCCTACTGCGAGGTCGTTTCTCTCGAACTTTTTCCAAGACAAGTGGCAAACAATTGGTAGTGTACCATTCTGCAGAAACTGTTTTTTGATCCTCTAACACAATTGTTGCGAAATGACCTATCCTTCCAAAGAACGAGGCCACCATTTTTTTCCCCGCACTTCGATCTCTCTTCACTTTAGTTGGCAACTCCTCGAAAGGAAACACCCACTGAGCAGATTGTCTTTTGGTTTCAGGATCATAACAGTAAATCCAGCTTTCGTCACCTGTTAGTATGTCGAACACAGCATTTGAGTCACCTCCGTTAAATCTTTCAATCATTTTCCTGACCGCTAAATGTTCGTGTAGGATTTTGTGCACTTGACTCATACCGATGCCTAAGCTTGTCCGAATCTGCTGATAGGTCACTCTTTTGTCAGTCTCTATCATACGCCGCACAACACAGATGTTATCTTCAGTCGTCGCCGTAGAAGGCCGTCCCTCACGTAAATCATCAGTGAGATTAGTGCGACCACGTTTAAACTCATTAAACCAGTTGTAAACAGTCGCACGAGATGGGGCTTCATCGTGAAAGGCCAATCGTAGTCTATCATAACTTTCTTGTTGACTTAAATGACATCGAAAGTCGTAAAAAATCATTGCACGAAAATTTTCTCGTGTTAAATTCATGTTGACGCGACACAGACAATTTTCAATTTGCCGCCAAATCGTAAAACAAATGACAAATGAATGAAGTATATACTCAGTAATATTGGCAAAGAGTTCTATTTTCAAATTATAGATTATTTTTTTTATTATATTGTTTATAAGTGGCCAGTTCTAAGAACTTTCAGTTTGACCCTCGTAACTGCTACGTTGAGACAGCAAGTTCTCAGGGTAAAAGAAAATATAATCGATGTTTATGCCAAATTGTAGGTACATTGTTTACAAACTGGCGAGTTTGACGATTGTATGGTAACATTTACAATCTTCACATACATCGAGAAACATTTCAAGAAAATCTAATATTTTTAAATTAATAAAGAGAGAAGCACTCAACTTCGTTGTGCTGAGCTTTATAGATATTTTTTTAAAAGGCCCATGCCACTTGGCTTCTAAGTCACGGCAAGTCTACTCGGGAGAACGGCGCCTGCCGATCCGGTGCACCGGGTTAAAATCTCAAGCACACCACTGTCATTTCGAACTCATGTGCGTAATTCCACCAACTTATAACGGTTGCGGAAAACATCGACATATTCATAGAATCTTTCGACGTCATTTGTGTCATTCACTACTCCGCACTGGGCCAGCGTGGTGTATTATGGACGAGTCTACTCGTTTACCTATCCCGCAAAGCTTAAACACAATAAAAAATGAACCACATAGTCCAGTCGACTTCAAATAAACATCAACACTCTTAGGCTGCGGATATGTGGATTTCAAGCCATATGATTGGTGAATCGCGGCACAGCTCGTCTCCACTCTGCTCCGCTGTTGAACCGTAGCCTTAAGTGTTGATTTTTAATTTAAGTCGACTGGACTATTTTGAAGAATTGAGAACATGGTATTCTACCGCCTAGTGGTATTTGGCTTTACTACATTTTTATTTTCGATTGAATTTTCAAGCAATAGTAAAGCCATCAATAGCCAGCAATGGTAACTATTTTATTTACGTCGTACCCGGAACAGGTGTTTTAAAGTTTTTTTTTTTTTATATCTTTACCTGAACAGAAAGAGTCCCATCCAGCTTCATGATAAGATTGCTTCACGTTGAACGGCTTGCTCAGTCGTATGGAGTTGACGCCTTGTTGCAGCTTCTTGCATTTACCTTCAGAGAAGAACTCGTACAGTCTGAAAACAAAAGTTGGTATGCTATCAAATACAGTAGGAGCTAAGGAGATTATCTCAACTAAAACTAGGTATAGGGCTCTCTAAACACTCTTTATTACGAACATTATTATGCCGTGGAAGCAAAAAAAGCAGTTATAGGGAGGGACTGCTGATAGTACTGATAACTTATAACATAGAATTTCAGTATTTACCAGCTCTAATCTTGCACGATGCGTCACCTGTATATCAACAGATATATTATGTACTGCTATTATGGTGACGTGAACTCACAAGATTTCAGACATCCAAAAAGAGCACGTCATGCACCACTGCTCAGCCGCCGCTCCAACGCTACGCTGCTATTTGAAGTGAAAACTTCTTTTGGCGCATCACAGACAGATTTTTCGTGGGCTGTGAATTGAGCTCAAGCGTCACTTTCGTAAATGAAAGAAATCTTCGGGTAAACTCGAGACCATGGCCATTGGCCATCGTTATAGCCAAGCCCTCCGGTTTTACCAGCGTAGTTAATCGAGCGAGCTATCAAATTCTAAGAATTATAAGTTTTCACTTCTTTAGGCAATCCCTATGACTGCCAATTTTTTTTAGCGATATATTTCGATCAAGCGAACCATACGATTTTCGCTACCAAAAAATATTCAACGCGATCTCTTGTTGTTTCAAATATTGAATGGCGTAAATACATATGATACCTAGCTTATGTAATTAAAACTGAAAACGCTTAGCACCTTACTACACTAGACGAAAGACGTCTGTGATGGAACTTAATAGCAAGTGTAATTTTATTAGATGGCTACAATCTTCATAACATTCTTCTAAGTTTTAACTTAGACTTTTCTAATTAGAATGAAAATACTAAATGCTGCTCACCTAAACAATCAACATAAATAATTTGCAGCTGTTAGAATAATCACTTACTCTTGCAATGCGTTTGATCTCCACACTTCATTGAATGTCAACTTCTTTCCCATTTGATGTGATATGTACTTAGTATCAAATATAATTGGGAACATTTTGTGTATGTTCTCTTTGAACTTGTTATAGTCACTAGGCAAAGGACCTATGAACTGGTTATGTAATAACACGGTATCAAGGAAAATATTATGTCCCATGATAGGTTTCCGATGTTGTTCCAGCAAAGCAATTATCTGTGAGAAGCCAAGGAGATGTTCCATAAGGTTGTCTTCTAGGATTCCCATTGGAGCACTGTTCGCTCCTTCCACGTCCTTATCTCTGTATATGAGGATCTGAAAACAGATAAAAATATTTTAGGGACATGACAAGTTGACTTGAACATAAGGATGAATTGGGACTGAAAACATGGAGTTATTAAGCAAGTCTACGACGCATTCGACGTCATTGCGTCTTATTGAGACGAGTAGTCAGTAGAAACCGCCGCTGTTATTGAAGATGAGGTGGCATGGCAACATCTGGATAGATTTGGGAATCTCTGGAGAGACATCATAATGTGGATAGATTCGTATGTTTACGCATCATGAGCTCCACTTCTCTAAAAAAAACCTACACCAATCTTTGTGGTATCTATTTGATAAAACATTTGAAAACCGTTCCAGTCTAAAGTTTAGACACATAACCTTCCATCTATTAAAGGGTCCCCTTTAGGAAGTTGGGTTTTGTGGGACTAGAAATCACGAATGTGGCCCTCTGACTAAAATCCCCAGAGTTCTACCTTTGCCAAATGTAGCAGGAATGCAGAGATATCCAACCAATAACTGGTTTCTTGGTGCCAGACACCCCCCCACGACGATACAGGCCAAGCGGCGCACCACAATACTGATACTCCTCTGTTGTCTAATAGTTTGCAATTGATCGCCATCTCGCCTCACGTTAAACGACGATGCGATCTATGCTGGAGCGTAGGTACCTACCTAGCTTACCTAGAATAAACCGATTCACTCTCGACTTGAAAATACCAAAATTGTATCCGCTAAGGCGCGGAACGCATGCTGCGTTCCGCGCCCAAAAACGTGCCGTACGTGCCATCGTTGGCGTATCGCAATGCACATCCGTCAGACCATGTTTCAAAGAGCTTGGGATACTTACGTTACCTGCTATATTGATCTACCAGGTGGCTGTGTATGTCAGAAATAATTTAGAATCATACAATACGCGAGGAGAGAGACATTCTCGCAACATACGTAACGCGTACAAGCTGGATGTTATATCACACTCTCTCACGAGGTCACGGAAGCTAACTCACATTATGGGACCTGAAGTTTATAACACTCTTCTCAAAAAATCGACTGGGCTCGTGACTTAGTTGATAGTAGTAGCTCGGCCTGTGAAGCCGAGGGTTGTGGGTTCGATTCCCACCCAGTGCAAATATTTGTGTGATGAATTCAAATGTTTGCACTGTGTCTGGGTGTTTCTATGTATAATAAGTATGTATCCGATAGATGTAGATAGATGTAGACCGCCCGATGCACCAAGATTATGCTGGACGACAAGATCCTCGAGATGGCCAAGTCCATTGAAGGGAACTCAAACGTCAAAGCGTGTTGGGAAAACTGGGAGGTACCAAGAATACAGTGGGTCAACGGAGTTCCAGGATGTGGAAAGACAACGTGGGTGATTAGACACTTCGATGTGGACAAAGACGCTATCATCACCACAACAACTGAGGCAGCAAAAGATCTAAGGGAGAAGCTATCGCACCGTATCGGAAACCTGGTCAAAACCAGGGTGCGAACTATGGCTTCTGCTCTGGTAAATGGTTTCGGAAAAGAGAAATTCAGCCGCCTCCTGGTGGATGAGGCTCTCATGAACCATTTCGGGGCCATTGTGATGGTCTCACGGCTGTCTCGTGTTGGCGAAATTGTCCTCATCGGAGACGTAAATCAGTTGCCTTACATCGATAGGGAAAATCTCTTCGAAATGAGGTATCACCGCCCGAACCTGGTAGCAAAGATCAGCCAGGAGTTGCTCTGCACACATCGCAACCCGATGGATGTTGCATATGCGCTGAGGGAAATATACTCAGGTATGTACTCCTCAGTACCCCGTATAAAGTCCCTGGAGCAGAGAAGGTATAAAGGAGCGCAAATACCCGGCACCCAACCCAACACCCTCTTTTTAGTGCATACTCAAGAGGAAAAGGAGACCCTGACAAACCAGGGTTACGGGTCAGGCACCGGGTCACGCATCCTTACCATTCATGAAGCGCAGGGATTGACATACGAGTCGGTAATCGTAATTAAAATTAAGTCAAACATGAAGCTGCACGAGAGCGTGTCCCATGCGGTTGTTGCAATCTCACGGCACACGGGGACCTTCACATACTACGCTGACGACACCGACGACGCCATCGGTCGGTTCGTGCGGCGAGCGTTGGCTGCATCACCAAAGACCATTCAAGATTTTAACCTGCAGATGGCCATTAGAGACAGAAATGCGGCTGTAGTGGAGGCTCTGGGCCAGGAGGAGGCGGCTTAGGCAAAAGACGATGTCGAGTCGATTACTATCGGAATCCCAACCGGTAGTGATCGGCTCAACAGACGAAATCGGACTGACTAGCTTTAGAATTACGTTCAAAATGTTCACCACCCCCCTACTCCCCCCCTTATTTTCCTCTTCTTCTCCTAATCCAAGAACTATGTAAATAAAAAAAGATTATTATAATGACAAAAGTCACGGACCCCGGAGTCTGTGGAGTGTTTAAATTAAATAAAAAAAAAAAAAAAAAAAAAAAGTATGTATTTAAAACTATATAAGTATTATATCAGCTATCTGGCCTCCATCATACAAGCTTTGCTTAGTTTGGGGTCAGATGGTGTTGTGTGTAAATTGTCCACCAATATTTAAAAAAGTTGTTATATCTGCCCCAAGTTTCGGCAGCTTATCGATCAAACTTTTTATAGTTACACCGAATTTTTAGAGACTGATGGCAAGTCCTATAAAAATGTATTCAAAAATTTGACATGGGTCAGTACAATTGTAATAAAAACATATTATACTCATTATAATGCTTGACAGTTTTCTGTACAATAATTATTATAATACAGTAAAGTTGTCATTTCAAACTTTGAAAATGTAAACAATAGAAGCAGACTAACAGGCAAGGACACGCACTAAAATATAACATTACAACAAGCAAAAAAACATCCTGCAAATTTACAAGAGATGATATTGATTTTGTAAGGCTTTTAACTCCAAGACAACAAAACCAAATCACAATTTCCTTCTTGTAATTTTTTAACAAAGCAAAAACCGAAAATAAAACATTAGCAACTAGCTAATATAAATTACCTTATTGCTATTACCTAAGCTATCGTTGGTGAGTATGCCGGGGAAGCGAATCCTCAACTCATTGTGGAGAACAAATCGTAGCACCGGGTCAGGGACGTCTAGGTACATTGTGCCTTCCGACTTGTCATTTGTGCATATCCATCTGGAACCATTAATTTAAATTTATTTTATAGAATTTAGAATGTTAACTTCTATTTATTTTTACGAAGTTTGTACTAGACTGCCATTTTGCCTGGTGTTACTAGGCAATTTAGTCTACGATGGAGTGTGCTTACCAAGAAGAAAAAGGTTCACTTTAGGCTTGAACACACCCAGATTGTTAAAACTCAGTTGAGATTCGCACTTTCAATAACAAAAGAAAACGAACCGATTGTACTGAAGTTACGTATTTGTGTTGTATATGGTGAAAGTGATACAATTATTACACTAATTATTTATTAGAATTGTGATCTAATAAATAATTAGTTTTTTTTTTCTCTAAAATTATTCACCAAGTCCCCTTGGATCCTAATACTTATTACAATCTAGCCTAATTTATTAAGTCTAAATAATTAGTTATTTAAGAAAAAATTTACAATACTAACTTGGAAATTTCAGAGCAATAATGTTGCAATTGTTTTTCATCCTCTATTTCCAGAGATCGAGACAAGTTCTGGAAGAGAGTTTTGTTCTTGATGTTTTCACGTACTTTCACTTCTTCTGCTTTGCTTAGGTAAGGGAGCCCTTCGTATGTGAACTGAAATTTGATCATTAAAATAAATAAATATTGGTGGATAATTCACACACACCAACTGACCCCAAACTAAGCAAAGCTTGTGCTGTGGTGGCCAGATAGCTGATATGATTACTTATATAGTTGTAAACACATACTTTTAATATACAAAAAAACACCCAGACACAGTACAAATATTTGAATTCATCATTTGAATCATTATTTAGTTACTTTAAACAACAGTTCATTGATTTATAGAATAATCACAGTTAATCATCATTTTAAGCTATTATGGCTGTTCACTACAATAACATTCGAGTTTATCCATTATTATCAAACTCAAAATTTTTGGGTCAGGCTTCACCTAAAAACTATACAATTGAAACAAAACCAAGACAAACATTCATTCAAACATTCTGTCAAAATTATCATCCATAGATATGATTTTCTGTGGATAATATTTTTCAGAATAAAATAATTATCAGTCAATCAACCTATCAGTGAAACTAATAGCACTAAGCATTATATTAGTTTAACTTGTCGGAGAAAACCCAAGTTTTCAAAAAAGTATGCTCCAATTTGATCTCACAACAAAATTTATTGCAATTTATATAAGACTCAGGTTTTACTTGCCTTATTGAAATCAAAACTGTGCCTGCACAGAAACTTGAGTGTCGAAGCTTGGAAAATGAATGACTGGTCAATATCACCAAATACTTGTGGACAGAGGTGGAAGGTATATCCTGTAGCAATGTAACTGTCCCGTTCCCGATCATAGTGGAACATTGTGAGCCCTACTTGTGTCATGATCATTTTACTAACTTCAGTTTTCAGCCGGTTGTACCTTTCTACATTGGTATCGAACAATCTGAAAAGATATTTGTGGAGGATTATGTGGAAAGTTTGTTGTAGTATGTATGCATTCTGTAGAATACTCATGCCATTATTATAAAGTAATAAAAATACTTTATAATTATGGCGTGGGTATTCTAAATTATTCCACCATGGAAAGAACATGCCCATTTGTTATCTTCCACTTTCAAGTAGGTAAGAACCAAGGAATTTGATTTGTATTGCAGAAGAATTGAAATCTATTCAGGACCTAAATTAAGAAAAAACTATAAGTCGTATATTTTTTTTTTAAACTTACCAACCAAAACATTAAGTTTTCATTTTGATAGTAAATGAACACTTATAGTTTCTCAAGCATTTGGATAAAAATTACCTGTGCTTGAAGCAGTCACTAGACAAAATAGCGGTGAATTCAGCATCGAAACCAATAAAACATGATCGTTTTAGATCTTTGGTAATGTTTGGAAGTTCCTCTGCATAGTTTTTCCTAGTGATTTCCATGATTACTATTTACATACGTATCACCCCAAATTACAAAAAAGACTGATGGGTTAAAAACTGATTTTAAAGTTATTTTTTTGTTTGTTATTGTACATCGTACATTATTCAAACTTCAAACATTTCAAACATAACCTCTAAAAGTGACACAAGTGTGTTATGTGCAGGGTTGCCATTAAAAAAAAATGACTGCCGTGTTTTGGATGTCGAATTGCCGTGTTTTGGGGTAAAATTTGAGATATTGCCGTGTCTCGTATATCTTCACAAACTATGTACTATTTTGTAGCTCTACTGTCCCTAATGAAAGGTTTAAAGAAAATGTAAACAAAATAACTAAATACAAATAGTTGTTTTATTCATTAGAACCCTCACAATATAAATGTGTCACTTAAATATATTTCTTCTTCTTCGTTCTTTAATTTGTATTATGAACTGTCTTTCATGTAATTAAGCATTTTTTTATTTGGCTCAAAACTTGTGCAATTTCCTTTAGACTGAATGTATTGTTTGGCCAGCAATGTATTATTGAGCAATGCATAGTGAATGTGATCATTTTGTTACGAGATTTCGTTTTTATAATATTTACGCTACTAAATATTAACTCGCAATCGGCATCGACATGGGGCAGTGACAAGACATTTAGTACATTTGGCCAGGTTTTCACATGTATCATTCAGCTGAGTCAATATTTGTGACCAACAGACATCGACTTTGAACGAGATTCCACAGTGAACGACATTTTTGAGCAACATGCTTTCGTTTCTTTCCTTTTTTAGATGTAGTAAGTAGGTTGTTCAGTATCACTATTCTCACTTTGCATTTTGCACGGTTTCAATTAGACATCAACGTTTACAAGAATGAATATATTACGAACAAAGAAAATTACGAGTTCAGTGTTTCGGGGGTGCCCCTACTAGTGACGTGGTAGCATGGGTCTTTAATGTCTAGCGATGTAACCTTGTTGTAAACATCTTAACTAAAGTTTTATGTAACCAATAACCGACTACACTTGAAATGTCACTTGTCAAGTGTTGTCGATTACCTATAATTTTATAGATTGTGTTCTTTACTGTATGCTAGTATATGCTGCATTAATTACAATAACAAAAGATACCGCTAGAAGCGCTTTGCAACGCTCTTTAGAATAATGGTCTCAAACACGTACAAGTAGTAAGGCAGCACTTCATTTGCCGAAGCGTAAACAACGCGCTTAGGTAACCTGACACCCGTTTACCCGCCAAAATTGTAAACGCAAGTACCCACCGGTGTATCGAGCGAAAGGTTAAAAAAATAGGTATTTTAACTCAGCAGTTTTATATTTTAGGTAGATATTCTAAATAATATGATGAATAATAATAATAAGTTACGGTGGCCTAGTCGGGAGAACGGCGGCTGCCGATCCGGAGACCCCGGGTTCAAACCCCACACGCACCCCTGTCTTTTCGAAGTCATGTGCGTAATGCCGCTAACTTAAAACGGTGAAGGAAAACATCGTGAGGAAACCGACATGTACCTAGAATCTTTCGAAGTGTCATGTGTCATCCGCCAACCCGCACTGGGCCAGCGTGGTGGATTAAGGCCTTAACTCTCTCCTTGCAAGAGAAAGCCCCGAGTCCCAGCAGTGGGAACGTTTAGTGGGCTGTTGATGTTGTTGATGATTGTAAATAAACAATTGTAAAAAAGTTGCACCATGCCAAATCAAACGTCAGTACCTTTATAGAGCCGAGTGCTCTCGAAGTTTGCAGAGGGGGTAAAAAAATACTAAAGTAGTGTAAGTGAAAATTTCTTTCGGTGGGCCTAGACAGATTTTTCGTGGGCTGTGAATTGATTTCATTCGTCACGCTCGGGTATGATAAGAAAGCTTCGGGTAAACTCGGGACCATGGCTATTGGCCATCTAGAAACGCATCAGCCAATGGGAAATGCTGACGCATTTCTAGATGGCGAGTCACGCCCACCGGTTACACCCGTGTAGTTTCCAAGGTAAGCTATCAAATTCTGAGTTATAAGTTTTCATTTGTATCGGCAGTTCCTATGACTGCCAATTTTTTTTACTGAAGTTTTACCTGGCAATAGTAGAGTTTGAAAATCTACTACAATTATTATGTTACTGTCAGTGTCAGAGTAGAATTAATCAATTTTGTTTTTTTCTTTGATGGGCGTAGAACATGAACCATACAGCCAGCCTCTTTAGAGTATTAAGGCTCGAGCAGACTGGATGCGTATGCGTAGACGTAAGCGTAGACGTGCACGTACCACTGGGTTGTAATGTATGGAACTGTATGAGACAAGACACACCGCCTGCGTAACGTAGACGTGCGCGTCGACGTAATGCGTAGCCCTACGCAATGCAGCGCCCAAAACACAAACAGGCTGCGTGACTTACGCCGTACCTTACGCAGAGCAGGATGGCAACGTCGCGTTGATGACGTTGTATTCAATGGCGCGCTTTATTAGACGTCACACCGAACAAGTTTAAACACGCACGTATCTTTGCTATGCGTTGCTCTACGCGTGTAACTGCAGTCAGTTGTATTTTATTACAAAATGGTGTTTTGTTTTGATTTGAGTAATAATGAATAACGATAATAAAGAAAAGCTTATTGAAATTGTGCGTAAATATGAATGTATCTACAATCCAAAAAGTAAAGACTACAAAAATATATCATATAAAAGTTTATTATGGGAGAAAATTGGAGCTACACTTGAAATGCAAGGTATGTACTTATTTAGCTATTAAAATATGTAACAAACTTTTCTCTAATAGTAATTGCATCATTAGGTGACCTTGTGTTGGTACGTCTTAGAGGTGTTAATGCACTTTCTTCCAAATTTGTTTCGCTTGTTTCAGTTTGAATCTCGTGCATCATAATATCACCGTGTTTTATTCTCACATAATTATGTAAACAACATGCTGCTTTCGTAACGAGAATAGCATTTTCAACATGGCATTCAATAGGTCTATGAAAAATTCGCCATTTTTCCGCTAAAATACCAAAAGTATTTACAATGACACGACGGGCCCTGCACAATCTGTAGTTATAATTTAGTTTTCTCGTATCATGTAAAGTTGTGGCTCTTGGAAATGGTCGCATTAAGAAAGTTTGTAACGCGAAACCTTCATCGCCGATAAGCACGTGTGGTACAGGTTCATTAGTACCGGGCAGAGGTTTCGATGTTAATATTGTTTTTCCCAGTAAATAGTGTCGATAAAAGTCAGAATTTTCAAAGATGTTGCTGTCACTGTGTCGACCGTAGCTCCCAACGTCTATCATCGTAAATTTATAAAATGGGTCGGCAATAGCAAGTAAAACAATTGAGAAATAATTTTTATAACAATAATAATTCGATCCACTACTGGATGGACATTTTATCTTAACGTGTTTGCCATCGATGCTGCCGACACAGTTTGGAAAATTCCAAGTTTCTCTGTAACCCAATTCCGACTGTTTCCATATGTTATCGTCAGGGTTAGGCATGTATATAGGTTGTAAACTTTCCCAAATGGCTTTTGCTACCTCTTTAATGATTTGAGATACCGTGCTTCGTCCAATGCGAAACGAAAACGAGATAGTAACAAAGGAGTCGCCGGTTCTGATGTATCTGAAAAATAAATAATAATATTAGAATGTTTTGTATTTATTAAAATCCCTTATTTTTATTTTAGGTTCCAAAGCAAAGGATGCGTGGCGATCATTGAGAGATGGATATATTCGACATAAAAAAACAATGAGAGGGCAAACGGGTTCAAGCAAGAAATATTCAAATTTCACATGGAGTTCCCAGATGTCATTTTTGGACAGCATGCTCGAGCTAAGACCTACAAGTACTAACATAACACCACCGCAACCAGGTTTCGATGCGCCACTATCACCATCATCCTTACCAAGACAGCCATCGCCTGCACTAATGCTCTCGCCGCCTTCCCCGCAACCTGGACCATCGAGGCTGTATTCTGAACCTGAAGTTGATGACTCTTCACAATCACTATTAGAAACACTTGATTTACCCTCAGCAGAATTGCAGCAGCCGCCAATAACTAGTTTACAGCCATCACCGTCGCCAGCGTCACGTACCTACAACTAAAAAAAAGACTGACAGCCGTAACTTGGTAGACAATGCCGATAGAGTCCTTGATTATCTTAAAAATAAAAAAAAAAGAGAATGGGATGACGCGGACCACTTGTTCATGAGCTATGCTAAATGTTTAAAAAAATTATCAGTGGACGAATTTGAAAATAATTCAACAAATAAAAGACGAAACCCAACGACCAGTCAACAACCATCGTCGCTAATGTACCTATCACCAGCTTATTCCGTAATGTCTGATGGATCTACTGAAACCATTTTTATAACAGAAGATCAACAACCGATGCAACCTGTGTTGATAGCGGAAGGTACTTCTGATGAACCACCACAAGACAACGACGTCTTTCTAGCCATAGATCTAACGAACCACAATTCGAATGAGTCGCAATAGTGTTGCCGATTTAAACAATCTTATTAGGGGAGCGGAGGGGGTTGCCGTACAGCTAAGCAAGAACTCTGATTACAAAGAAACTAAAGGCCATTGTTAGACAAATCTAAACATTACTGTTAAAGAAAATATTATCTTACCACATGTTCTAATAAAAATTAAAACTACATAAATAATTGTTTCGAATTTATTAAGTTTTATAAAAACATAAATGTACGAATTCACCCGAAACCTTCGGATGATTGCGTACAGCGTAATTCTTTATTTTTCTTCACAAAATCCACAAATGTAAGTCCTATGTAGGTCCCTTTTTCAGATGGTCGTGGAGTGTCATTACTGGGACTCTTAATTTATCAGCTGCTTTACGTAATTTCGAGCCTTCTCTCACCTCTTCCACGGTGAGTCTCATTTTTCGAGGAGACCATGTGAGTTTCTTTGCTCCAGGCTTCTAAAAAAGAAGAAATTAAAAAAAAGAAAACTATATGTCATGCCTTAATTTCGGGAGAGTATCTTTCTACTTCGTCTATGCTTTTGGGTATGTTTTCTATGTTTTACCATACAGGCGGGTGATTTTGTACAAAAATGTACGAACCGAGCCAACTCCGCCATTTTGTGAAAAATGTTTCAATAAACAAAAACTATTTCTAGTTTTAAACCACAAACAGTGCTAGTCGAAGGAGATATCAATATAATACAACATAAATAATACAAACAATGTAATTTGAAAGAAAATGTAGTACTTACAGCGAAAATTCTTCACAACACTTTCAATAAAATTTGGCGCGAAATTGTGACACACGCTTTATTCTCGAAATCTGACGAGTCAGTGGCGCGGGTGGAAGGGAGGTCTCAGCACAAGCGTGGTGCAATCGTTAGACAAGGATAGAATAGTTCTGCCATATTTCGGTATCTGTAAATTTCGATGTACGGAATCGCCTGCTGTACGGAATGTGCCTCCGTTCCCCTAAGTATCATTATTCAAAATAGAAAGCTTTTTCAATTTAGACGTCAGATATTATTACGTTACGTTAGATATTACTACAATAATATTTTATTATTTTCACGTTAGATACTACTATTTTCATTAGGTACTTCCATTTCTAAATACGTTAGATATTATTATATTCATTAGGTACCTACTTCCAGTTCTTAATAAAGAAGTAAATTATTACCATTCCATTGATCAACAAGATAATTAAGATACCTATTTGTTTAAGGGTTGTGCAAATGGTTATTATCTGACAATTTGTTACTTATTTGATTATAAAATGAAAAATAAAATTACCTTAAAAAATTGCTAGTCTTTCTCTTGTTGCAATCGCCTTCCTGTAGTTGGTATCCAGTTTGAATATACGTGGTTTCACTAAATCATGCAATTCTTCAAAAGAACTTCTTGACATATGGAAATACAAGTAAAATCGATCCTCATACGATTCCAGTTCACGACAAAGGTTGTGATATTCACTATGTGTTTCTCTCCTTTCATTTATATCATGGACCCATTTTCTTTTTGCAGACGAGGTAGCATTCTGGCACAGTAGTAGTAATATTGCTTCTTCCTCGTCAGATGAACTACTAGGTCCATATAACCAATCTTCGTCAGACATCGTTCACAATATAAGCGTCTTTATGCGAATGGGCCTGCGTTGCGTGCTCGATTGCGCAAGCGTAGATGTCTGCGTAGCCCGGTGTGACATCGCTTTACGCCGTAATTACGCGCGTGACTACGACGTGGTTACGCATACGCATCCGGTCTGCTCGAGCCTTAAGTGTTCTGTGCAGCCAACCGTTGAGTATTTCTAGGAAGCACGTACGTACGGTGTGCTTCCTGGAACCGTTACCGTAAAACGCACTCAAATAAGTATAGCGTGAATAATGATTTTCTTAGTGTTCGAACACCACCCCTTGGTGATTATGGTTATGGTTAAATTCCCACTTCAACGCATTGTTCGTGGATGACAGTCTGGAATTTCATATAATATCTTATACCTTTAAACGAGCAAACGAAGCAAAGCTTGTATGATGGCGGCCAGATAACTGATATAATACTTATATAGTTTTAAATACATGGGTACTTATTATACATAGAAACACCCAGACACAGTGCAAACATTTGAATTCATCACAAAAATATTTGCACTGGGTGGGAATCGAACCCACGACCTTCGGATTCGCAGGCAGAGCTACTACCAACTAAACCACGAGACCAGTCATTTATATATGTATTATATATATATATAGAATCTGAATCTCGGAAACGGCTCGACCGATTTTCATGAAATTTTGTACGCAGGGGGTTTAAGGGACGATACATCGATCTAGCTAGGGTTTATATTGGGTTTATATGGATGGGGCATATAAAAAAACTAGCGGGTAGAGTAAGAAAATTAATCTTTACTTTTAAACAATTACGACACGTCATGAAGTTTGAGTCTCTCATTAAAGATATATTACGCCTTAGCACAATCAATTCTAACGTATTGTGTTCTCTCCTGGGGTTTAGCGGCAAAAACGCATCTAGAGCGTTTAGAAATAGCACAGAGAGCTTTGTTGAAAGTAATGACATTCAAGCCAAGACTCTTTCCTACATCAGAGCTGTATAAATAATGCTCAGTACTTTCGGTAAGACAATTATTTATAAAAACATTAATAACAACACAACATACTTTACCGATAGAAAAACGCTGGGAAGGGAAAACAGCTCAAAATAAAAGAAGAAAAGATATAGTATTTAAAAGCGTACCAAAACGAACTACTTTTGGTACTAGAAGTGTAGAATTTTTGGGACCAAATCTATATAACAAATTAAATAAAAACTTACTGTTTGGCAAAATTTCAAAATTTAATTGTAATGAAATAACAGTAAAATATTTACTAAAATTAAACTATAGCGAGACGGAGGAGATACTTGATCAATTCGGATGAAAATTGCCCCCTGAGTACAGTATATTGGAGGGAAAGTCGTTTTAACAGGTTTCAACTTAACACACTCACTCTTTACAATACCCACACTCACCAACACATCACACATATCTACTGATCATCATATCACACATACCTACTCACCATCATACCACACAAACTCACAGTCATGTCTCCATGAACCGAAATCATCATGATACCAGATGGAGATGCTTGTAATGTAAACATACACACTCTACCACACTCTAATTCTAATTATTGGCCTCCTACTTAAACTAACATTAGTGAATTATATATATACACACACACTGCAATCAAACCTAAACAACATTCAAGCACACGCCGACTTATAATGGAAGGCACTGTATTCCACAACACAGGTCTAACCTAGTGTGGAGTTCAGAGTTCCGCTATTGACGTCATACAAAACACTTTCAACAATCAACACACGCTTACATGTAATAACCATAACTAACTCTAATACTACATTTAAACATTTATTTTTTAGGTTAAGTACTTCTCTTTATGTACTCAATAAATCATTTTTTAATTTTTTTTTTTCACATATAGAAAACGTCATTTTATGGGCTTTTTCAGGCAATGAAAAACTCTTACAATGTCATTAGAATACGATAGCAAAATTCACCATTGTAGACAATGACTAATTGGCGCAAGCGGGAAGGGGTCGCCTATGAAATTAGGAAGCCACGTTTCGAATTCTGACGACAGTTATTCTCAACTCTCTTTTTGTTATTTTTTTCCTGAGAATAATAGTTTTTAAAAAGGCTCCCTCTTTACCCACGCATTTAATTTGTATCTAAGTATTTTCTAACAAAAAAAAAACGAAAAAAAAAATGACAGTCATAGGAAAACTTTTGTATTACTCAGAATTTGATAGCTTACTTTGGGAACTACACGGGTGTAACGTGTAACCGGAGGGCGTGGCCTAGCCATCATGGCATGGCCATCTAGAAATGCGTCAGCATCTCTCATTGGCTCATGCATTTCTAGATGGCCATGCCATGATGGACAGCCCACGCCCTTTCAGCATTTCCCATTGGCTGACGCATTTCTAGATGACCAATGGCCATGATCCCGAGTTTATCCGAAGATTTCTTATCATACCCGAGCGTGACGCTAGAATTCAATTCACACCCCATGAAAAATCTGTCAAAAAGAAGTTTTCACTTCAAAAATCTATTGGCGATTTATCTGCACAAACTGACTGTTGTACATAACAATAGATGGCGTAGCACAACTAAGCCTATGAGTATTTGGTTTGGGGCTAGACCAACACTAATTTTATTATCAATTATTCGCTTAGGTGACAATATATTTAATATAGTATAAAATAGTTTGGAGCCAATCCAGGGTAGCGATTCTGAAACCATTCGGTTGCATCCGACACGGAATCTCATCTCTCGGTCTTTGTCTTATCTGTTTAGCATGACAAAGACCGAGAGATGAGATTCCGTGTCGGATGCAACCGAATGGTTTCAGAATCGCTACCCAGAAGTGGTGCGGAAATGTGTGCATATAGTCGAAAATACGACTTTCCTGCGGTCTAATGTCACGATATCTCAAAAGCGATGCTTTGTAGAAGAAAAGTGTTCAGGGTAGCGATTCTGAAACCATTCGGTTGCATCCGACACGGAATCTCATCTCTCGGTCTTTGTCTTATCTGTTTAGCATGACAAAGACCGAGAGATGAGGTTCCGTGTCGGATGCAACCGAATGGTTTCAGAATCGCTACCCTGATCTTTTTGTAGACAATTTTACGATCTACAAACTTTGTCTTAACTATTTTTCGATAGCTCTCGTTTTTTCCGTTTATTGCCCGTGTTACTACCCGTCTTACTACCAGTAGTAACACGGGCAATTATTTTTGCCCGTGTTACTACCAACAGGTCCAGTAGTACGACGGGTAATTTATATTTGCCCGTCGTACTACTACAGCCATTTTCAGATAGTTAACTCTTTTGCATAAACAACAAAATAAAATTATTACTTGTACCTCGTTAGATTCAACACTGATCTTTTTGGAAACTATTGGCGACTTGTTAATAAAAAATGTATGTGGTTAAGACTGCAAAGCAGAAGTAAATACTTTATCATCTGAATTATATAGTATTAAGGCGCGGGCCCAGAGCGGTGCATGCTGTGCACGGGTGCGCAGCGCATTTAGCTGTGTGTATTAATTTATTTGACAACGTGGGTCTACGTTTTCACTGGAGTACACGAAGACTATGTATTTTGTGGCACGGCGCATGGAGAGGCTACGCATGTAACACTGCAATCCGCGGACACGGGCTTTACTGGGGGTCGTTCCACAAGGCGTGTGACTGAAACCTGCACTGCGATAAGCGACCTGTACCTATATAGTCGTGGGTCATATTCATATTAGTGTACTCCAGTGGAAACGTAGACCCACGTTGACAGCGTTGAGCTATGTAACCCCCTATTCGAGCAAGCTACGCCTGTATCAATGATGCCAATTTATGCGTAGCATCTCCGTGGGTTGCAGTAGATACAACATATATATCTACACTAATATTATAAAGAGGAAAGATTTGTACCTATTTTTGTATGTTTGTAATGAATAGGCTCAAAAAGTACTGGGCCGATTTAAAAAAAAAAATTACCAATAGAATGCTACATTCTTCCAATTTGACATAGGCTACATTTCATTTTGAAAAAAATTAGGGATCCTTGGTAAAATTTGAACAATGTAACCGAAGGTGTAGAAAAATGAGTCTTAAAATGTCTTTCGTCGAATGCGCTGCCGAAACTATTAGCGATAGAACAAAATAATGTACAACAATATTGAAGAACATCATAATGTCTACAAAAAACTCCGCGATAGCATATGTCCAACTATTGTAGTTATGTCACTACAACAACTTTTTTCATCTTAAACATTAATGAAAATGCTAACCAAATTCAAACCATGCTATTTATGTGTTTATATTAATCCTTATTTAAATAAATTATTTTATGGTCAAGACCATTTAACTACCTATAAAATAGTTTTTAAATTAGATTTTCCATTCAAAAGATATTACGAATTAAAACATTCAAACAGTAAACAAAACCGCCATATTCTCCCATTTCTACCCCGTGCGAAGCCGGGACGGGCTGCTAGTTTTCTTATAAAGCAAAGCTTAATACGAATATATAAGAATGTTTGAAATCGATCCAGTAGTAGATGTAGTTCATGACATTAGCGCATTCAAACAAACAGCCTCTTTAGCTTTATACTATTAGTATAGATTAATGATCATATTAGTAAGATATAAATGAGAAACAACTCAGAAATTAAAGTTATGTTTTTTTTATCTATACAAGTAAAAATAGCAAACACAGCGACACAGGAGTGAAGAACAGCTGACTGTCTCTTTCTCGCTCGGGTACACTCAGCGGTCCGAGTTCCCCCGTTGGAGCCTTTCACCACACAGCGTCACGGACCGGCTTCACTTATTATAGTCTAAAGTAAGGTGCAGGGAGGCAATTGCAACTAAAAATATAAGAACTAAATTTTGAACGAATGTACTTACTTTTGTGTAAGCCTTAGATAAAAAACACTGATTTTGCTAATTGCCCTATATATTACTGAACGCTATTAATGTGATGAATCGTTTATTAGTGGATAAGGAAGCCTAAATTATATCATTTCTGCAAGAAGAACGCAAATGGTTGCCTTTACCCCTCACCGGGGTAATTGCAACTTATAGTTGTAAGTATGTTATTATTATGAATATACATTTTTTAATGGGTGCAAGTTGTAATTTGTATTGTGTTTTTTTCGATAATGGTTTTTAAAACAACGCTAGAAGATTTAAATTACCGTAAACTTTTGTCAAATATGTTGAGGGGCAAATGCAACTTTTTTGTTGAGAATAGTGATGAGCTTAGATATATCATGGTTTATCGATAATTTAGAAAGAAAGAAAAAAACAGTGTTTATTGAATATTTGAATTTAATTGAATTGAACACATGACAAACATATAATGGTAACTTAGAGATAAAAATAAAAACTAAACACAAAACAGAACAAAGTACATATATATCAACCATTCTGAAGGAGCAGTCACACACAGGCACAGTCAAGCGTTGGATGATGATCGTTCAATTTCACAAGTTCACATTATAGCATTTATTGGACATTATAATTACTGAAATTAAAATTAAATATGAATTGCCCCCGACGAGTAATTGTTGGTTCAGGTAATTTAAGAACAATATCATTCAAATGCTTGATGGTAGAAATATCATCTACAGTTGGATAAGTAAAAGTCGTTCCCTCTTTAGCTCTGGACATTTTTACTTTTCTTACAAATTTTACTTTTGGGCATTTTACACTATCTAATGCCAAAACTTGGCCAACAAAGTGCTTCACACTTTTTTTTGTAGCAAATTGTGCTATAATCCAATTATCTACTTTTAATTTTTTTTCATCGTTGATATAATCAATTTCGTGCAACCCAAATGGGATTTCTGTTGAGTAATTTTCTTTTTCTTCTTCGTTTAAGCACTCAGCTATGTAGGCATCAAAATTTTCATAATCCGAGTTATCAGTGTCTACTAATTCAAAACTGCAATCTGAAATAATTGAGCTCGAATCACTATCGCTATATTTTCTTTGTTTATGTTTTGTCAATTTTTGCTTTTTGGCGAACTTTTGATTCTTGATGTTTTTATTATTTTGCATTTTTTTTACTTTTGAATCAAATACTTTTTCTTTTTTCAGAACTATCTTTTCGTTGTCTGCACTTTCCTTATCTGATGAATATTCGTGAATAATTTGTTGCTCTTTTAAATCTTGAATCATTTTCGATTTGTATATCTTATTCTGGTTCCCTTCCTTTGTTTTCTTTTTCTTTGCTTCTTTCTCGTTTTTTTCTTTCAAGTCATTCTTCATTTTTTCTATAGCTTTTTTATATGTTAGCACTTCTGCTCCTTTCGTATTAACGCGCTTTTTAGTCTTCTTAAGCGGATCATTTCGAGCTATAGCATGCAAAATTAGCTGCTCAAATGATAGGTTTGGCTCTAAATTTTTATTATTTGTATTTGCTGGTACGATGACTCTATCAGATAATATTTTTATTTTATCCGGTTTTGAGACACGTTTAGGATTCACATTTGAGTTTATTTGTATTGCATTAAGCGCTAAGGTTAGTAGAGTAGGTACGTTGTATTTAATTTTTGATAAAAAACATTCTTCTTGTCTTGGTGTACCACAATCGATTGATTGGTATGTCTTTGTTGATTGGTTAGGTGGCTGTTGAGCTCTAGTTGTATTGTCGTCAACACAATTTTCTGCATTAGAATAAAGCGCACATTGTTGATTTTCTACATGTTGCTGCCACTTTTGCCATGACAAAGAATCGAATTTATCCTTCCCAATTGCATACCGATTAATGGGGAATATTCCAGTTCTTTTGAATCCATTTTGCAAAATCACTGGATTCAAAGAATCCCAAATTTCTGTTATTATTCGTGCAAACTCTGCTTTTGGTAATTTTGAACCGACATGTAAGCGCTGCCATTTAATAAGTGCATCTTCCCATCTATCTTTAAGCGGTTTCATTGCGCTGCAATCTAAGGGTTGCAACACATGTGATGAATGGGGGGGTAATTTTAATATTGTGATTCCGTTAGATGCTGCCAATTCTATCACATTCAAATCAACGTGTGTGGAGTGCCCGTCGTAAATCAGCAACACGGGTCTCTTGTCACCGACGGCGGGTATGAAAACGTCCTTTAAGTATTTTTCAAAAATACTAGTTTCCATCCATCCCTTATGACTAACCGCATAAGCAGTTTTTATATTTTCGTTTTGGTACATCCATTCGTTCCATAGAAATTTCCCCTGAAATATTACCAAGGGCGGTACTTTCCCTCCAATTGCATTAGTAGCAAACAAAACTGTGGTATTTTCACGAGCAGGGCCGCTTGTCGTCCTAGTTGATTGGAATCCACTTAATCCAACGATTTTGCTTTTAGATGGATCCGAGCAAAAACTCGTCTCATCTAAATTATAAATTTGTTCGGGTTTATCGCCAAGGTCTAACTCCCGAGTGACTTTTTCAAGCAAATCAAAGTACTCATATAAAATAAACGGGTTGCAGGCCTTTTTCCGTGCAATTTCCACAGATTGTGGTTTTTTGTATGAGAGCTTATGCCGTTTGCGAAAAGCTAAGAACCATTCTTTTCCTGGTGTATCATTTTTAAAGGGAGTCACTATACCGTTTCTACGGATATATTCCGAAATCATAGCGATGATTTCCTTTTTAGTCAATGGATATCCACATTTTTCGAGGATATGAATATACGAAGCTATTTTTTCTTCGAGCTCGAAAGAAAATACTCCAGGTCTTCCAACTCTGGACATTTTTGCTCCTCGAGTACCGTACAGTCTAGATATTATTGTAGATCTCGGTATATTGTACCTTTGTGCTGCATCGTAGCTGTTGAGTGTTTTTCTTCTGACAGCTTCAATTGCTTCATTTAGCTGTTCTATTGTGTAATTGGTCTCTTTTTTTCTCTTGTAGTTGCGCACCATCTAAACAAAACAATTATTATTAAAATGTCACCTATGTATTAATAAGTCATACCTAATCTGGCTTCATTCGAAATTTCATTTAAATCTGGTAAGCTTGAAACGGTAATAATAGTACATTATGGTAGGCCTACTTCATATACACCTACTTACACGAGCAAAAAAAATAATATTGAAAATATCGACACTAGGACATCTCTAGCGTTTATCAACTTCGTACAAATTTGGTGGGGTAATTGCAACTAACCTAAAAGTTGCCAAAAAGTCACAATTTCCCCTCCACACGATTTCAAGGGGCTATTGTAACTCTAGTTTTAAAACATAATACGAGTGTTATACTGACGAAATAATATAGTAAAAAGACTTACCGTATTCAAAATTCGCTTTTTGTTAAAACACCCGGTCGTTTTAGACGTATTTAGATATTTTTTCTCCAAAAAACTCACAAGCCGACTCTTCTGTGAACAACAACCAAAATGGCGGATATTCAAATGTAGATGTAGATATAGCAGGTTAAACGAAATCAACGCCATCTTTTGTATCTAGAAGGAGTTTATTTTCCTACATTCTTGTATAGATGGCGTTATCCACAGAAATGAAATTGCGCGAAATTATTTAAAATAGTTGCATTTTCCCCGTAGTTGCATTTGCCTTCCTGCACCTTACAGAAAAATCTGTGTATGGTGCACCACATGAGGTTTTCACTTCAACAAACTAAAAAGTTAATGGCCATCTTCCAGCGGCATCATCAGACCCTGGTTATCATCTAGCACCAAAGTACCTTCTCATCAAAACGAATAAAACGAGCTCAAACTCGATGAGGTTGTCGTTTCATTGCTAAGTTCATTTGGCGATCTTTTAGCTCCATCATCAGATCAGCCCCATGTCGTCATTACATTGTATTGTCTGTAGTGAAGCTATAGTAAAACACGGGGAAGCACTTGCGATCTCCCTGGATATCTCGAAGGCTTTCGACGGGTTTGGTATGATGGCCTTATTAAATTGAATTCGATCCATACGAGTCGTCATTGATGGATCGGATCAAATGGATATCAATGCCGGAGTCCCTCAAGGGTCTCTCTCTCTGTGACGCTCTTCCTGCTACATATCAATGATCTGTTGAATCCGGTCGGTTTCTTTGGGTACACAGATGATAGAACCGTTGTAGAGAGTTACATATCTAGCGCGAGAACCAATGGGCAGTAAACTCAGGTTTGAGAGTTTGAGCGAGCGTTTGATCTTGGCCCTTGAGGCGGTGTCTAAACGGGGGCGATGCCAATCTAACGAGGTACAAGTAATGATTTCATTTTGTTGTTTAAGCAAAAGAGGTACCAATCTGAAAATGGCTGTAGTAGTACGACGGGCAAATATAAATTACCCGTCGTACTACTGGACCTGTTGGTAGTACCACGGGCAAAAATAATTGCCCGTGTTACTAAGGTAGTAAGACGGGTAGTAACACGGGCAATAAACGGTTTTTTCAGAGATATACGCAAAAAACGAAAATTTGTTACATTTGACCTCGAATAAAAAACAACGCACAAGCGGGATCGATGGGGACTTTTGACATATTATTAGGGTTCCGTAAAACGTAAAAACGGAACCCTTATAGGTTCGTCATGTCTGTCTGTCCGTTCGTATGTCGCAGCCACTTTTTGCCGAAACTATGAGAACTACACTGTTGAAACTTGGTAAGTAGATGTATTCTGTGAACCGCATTAAGATAAAACAAAAAAAAGAAAAATTAGGGTTGCCCCCCATACTGAGAACTGAAACTCAACATTTTTTTTTTCATCAATCCTACACGTGTGGGGTGTCGGTCGATAGGTCTTCCAAAATGATTTTGAGGTTTCTAAAATCATTTTCGTCTACACTGAATGATTTGCGCGAGACACACTTCCAAAGTGGTAAAATGTGTGTGTCCCCCCCTCTAACTTCTAAAGTAAGAGAATGAAAAATCTAAAAAAAATATATGATGTACATTACCATGTAAACTACCAACGAAAATTGGTTTGAACTCGATCTGATGAGTAGTTTCTTTTTGTACGTCATAAATACAATATTATTGAAACTTCGATCAAAGTTACAACGAACTACAAGAACTATATGTACTATGTATATTATGTTACTTGCTGCAACGGAACCCTTCAAGGGCGAGTCCGACTCGCACTTGGCCACTTTATTTGTAATGACGTATTCAAGGCCTGCACAAAAATCCAGCTTGTTGGGAATTAATGCAAACTGGAATGTCTATTTTGACTGGATTATCAGCAAAGAGTACAATAACGCACCGATGCTAATAAACAAAAGACAACTTCGTTAATTTAAAATTATATTTAGACACTCGACCAAATTTGATAAGCCTTTTAGGCAGTAAAAATAGAATCAAACTTTGCATTAAATTTCCGATCCGTAATTTTTTTTAATGTTTAGAATTATTTACTGAGTATAAAATGACAAAATAATGACAGATCCAGGTAGAGGTTCAAAAAATATTTTTGGCTGATATCTCGAAAAATATGCACTCTAGAGGATAAGTCTAACAGCCAATTATTGCAATAAATAAAATTTCACATCTTTTGTTTCCAGCAATTTTGTTTGAACTTACCGATTACGATTTATATCCTATGTAGAAAAAATTAGATGTGAATTCTGTTCCCAGTAGCATAAACATTGCCTTTTTTACTCGACTGGAAGAAAGAAAGGTTATGTGTTTCGCGCGTATATTGTATATTTGGAAAACTTTTATTTCCACGTATCTTCCAAACCGCTGGATGGATTTTGATAATTACGATTTTGTTAGACTAGTCTCATTCACCAAAGTGTCCTTACTCCTTAGATAGTAAATAATGTTGTTTACGTGTTGATTTTTTGCAGTCGGGTTTTTTAAATTTAAAGTTATTCTGTCACGGCTATGGAATATTTCATTCCATACTCTGACGTTCCATTGTCCGGCAAAGCTCGCCCATGGTTCGGTCCTCAATGTAAAAGTGCTGAAGCATTTAAACATGAGGCCTACCTAGCCTGGGTTGATGCTCGACAGCGTAAGGCAAGGGACACACACCGGAAGAAAAAGGCGTTTAACAGGGCTGCCAAGGCATGCAAGAGGGTTTTTCAGAGGGCTCGTTTTGACCACATTAGTCGAATAGGGAACAAACTAGCTTCGTACCCTGCGGGCAGCAAAGCGTTTTGGTCCCTAGCTAAATCGGTCGAATCGAACTTCTGCCGCTCCTCACTCCCTCCAATGCTAAAACCTGATGGGGCGCTGGCTCACACCGCAATGGAGAAAGCAAACTTGTTTGCATCTCAGTTTGCGGAATCTTCACGTCTGGATGCTGGTAGTGCGACACCTCCTACTCCTCCTGGCAGTCCGACCTTGATGCCGGAAATACATATTCGCCAAAAGGAGGTTCGTAAAGTGCTACGCAATCTGGATGTGAACAAAGCCAGTGGTCCGGACGGAATTCCTGCCCTAGTGTTGAAGGTTTGTGCACCTGAGTTGTCTCCTGTACTGACCCGCCTGTTTAGGCTCTCTCTCCGTACTGAGCAAGTACCAAAATCATGGAAGCTTGCTAACGTGCAACCTGTGCCCAAAAAAGGTAGTCGTGCTGACCCTGCCAACTACAGGCCCATCTCGGTCACGTCCATACTCTGCAAGACTATGGAACGTGTCTTAAACCACAGGCTCCTGACGTACCTAGAATCTTACGACCTCCTCAGTGACCGGCAATACGGGTTCCGCCGAAATCGGTCCACCGGGGATATTCTAGCGTACGTCACTCACATCTGGAGTGAAGCTATCGAGAAACACGGGGAAGCACTTGCAGTCTCCCTGGATATCTCGAAGGCTTTCGACAGGGTTTGGCATGATGGCCTTATTAGCAAGCTTTCTAGTTATGGTTTGTCTTCTGGGTTTATTGCATGGATATCGGACTTCTTGAGGGATCGATCCATACGAGTTGTCATTGATGGCTGCTCGTCGGATCAAATGGCAATCAATGCCGGAGTCCCTCAAGGGTCGGTACTCTCTGCGACGCTTTTTCTGCTACATATAAACGATCTGTTGAAGCCCGGTATCTTTGGGTACGCGGATGATAGCACTGTTGTAGAGAGTTACATATCGAGCGCGAGAGCCAGTGGACAGCAAACTAAGGTTTTGAGAGAGAGTATGATCGAACGTTTGAACTTGGGCCTTGATGAAGTCTCTGAATGGGGCGAAACCAATCTGGCCAAGTTTAACGAGGGAAAGACGCAGGCGTGTCTGTTCTCGGCAAAAAGGAGTCCATTTCAACATACTCATACTTTTCGAGGTGTGTCCGTACCGGTTACTGATCATCTAGAGCTTTTGGGCGTTACCTTGACCTCTACGCTCAACTTTGGCACGTATATCGAGTCTAAGGCAAATTAGCTGGCAAAAAACTAGGTGTCCTCTCAAAGGTGCGAAAGTACTTCAAATCTGAACAATTACTTCTCTTATACAAAGCACAGATTCGGTCTTGTATGGAGTACTGTTCGCATCTTTGGGATGGATCGGCTAAGTATCAGCTTGAGGCTCTGGAATCGATCGAGAGGCGTGCCAAAAGGCTCATAGGCAAAGACACTCTAGTGCGAAAAAGACTTCAAAGTCTTGAACATCGCCGCAAGATTGCAAGCTTGTCAGTTTTTTATCGGATACACTTCGCAGAGTGTGCGACTGATCTGCATGATCTAATACCACCTTGCCCTTTTTTCTATCGGACTTCTCGTAACTCGAAGAAGCGGCACCGTTTCATGGTTGATGTTCCAAAGACACGGACGAAGAGGTTTGACTCTACTTTTGTGATAAGAACGTCTAGGCTGTGGAATGAGTTGCCAGAGTGGGTTTTCCCTGATAGTTATAACCTTGGTGTCTTCAAATCGAGAGTGAATCGGTTTCTTCTAGGTAAACACGCTCCATCGTAGACCGCATCGTCGCTTAACATCAGGTGAGATGGCGGTCAAGTGTAAACCTATAAAAGTTTAAAAAAAAAGTCATATTGCTCGTTGCTCGAAAAAACAACATCGTTCATCATCATGAGTGAAGAGTCGAACGAAGAGTTTTGTCTCGACTTTTGTAATAAGACTAACTAAGGGGCTGTCCATTAATCACGTGAGGTTCAAAATTGTTCGGCAAAAATCACGAAATATCAGAAGGGGGAGGGGGGTATAGTAAGATATCACGTGTATTTATTTCGTCAAACGCATGATTTTGATTTTGAAATCGAAAAGCGGCGTTGACTTGCCTTTGCCAGGCAACGAACGAGGTCTTCGCGCGCCTAGAATAAGATTAGATTATACTAGACCGGTATTTAAAAATAATTTTGTAACATTTTTATAATTCTTTGTAGAATTATAATTGTAGGTATATTAAAAGTATTTTTTAGAAAATTCTTTGTACCTACCAAAAATACACGTGATTTTTGGTGGGAGGGGGGGGGGGGCTAGTTTTAAACCTCACCACGTATCACCAAGGGGGAGGGAGGGGTTAAAAATGGGGGGGGGGATGCAGCCCTCGATCTTTTCTCGTTGTCGTGTGATTTTTGTACACCGTTGCGGAATAATGGATTAGAAGAGGTATTGGAACTGTATGGAACCAATGCCGTACATACTCAAATGACCAAATTTACCCTGAAAATCGCCGGAAAATCCAGATTTTTCCGCAATAACTAATATTTAAAATGTTATAATTTACAATTTTTATAGTTTCAATACCTCTTTTAATCCATTATTCCGCAACGCCGTACAAACAATATGCGACAAGGAGAAATGATCGAGGGTTGCAACTTGGAACCCCCTCTCTTCACTTAGTTGGACAGCTTACAAGTGACGGCATAGTGCTGAATCTTATTATTTTATACCCTTCTATATGCCTACATAGGTCTCATGGTGGTGGTAAATGACCTATAAATGTTGTACACGGGCGTGTAGTCTGTAACATGATTATTTAAATACGGAATATTTGCCGTCGTAACATAGCGGAGCTACCCCTGACATCTAGATTAATACTGTAAATATAAAGCTGAAGAGGTGTTTTGTTTGAACGCGCAAATCTCATGAACTACTTGACTGAATTCAAAAATTCTTACACTATTGGATATGCACGTGATCCCTGAGTGCCATGTATATGTATTCTTACGAGTATTTATACATGTAATCATCACGCAAATATTTGCACTGGGTAGGAATCGAACCCACGACCCTTGGCTTCGCAAGCAGACTTACCTACTACCTACTTAATTATGAGGCCAGGCCAAAATTTCGTATTTACTTAATTAAAAGTACTACTATTATGTTGTAAATAACTACGATAGCCTAAAACATTATTATTAATAGTTCTACTCACAAGAAATCTGGCTGGAACGCTAGTATTGATGTAGAGGAATATAGGTCAAACATAACAGCGATTCTTGCTGCTGCCATATATTTAATATGTGTACCAATTAACAATGAATCTTTTGTTACCTACTGCTTTAATTTAATTAAGGTATTATGTGGACTGGATTGGCATTCATTATTGCAGCACACCGGAACAATGTTTCAAACCGGCTTCAACAGTAACCAAAAAACCAACAGAATAACTTATTTATAGGAAACAGTTCGTGTAATATTAAACTGCGTAACACCATAAATAGGTGGATTGTTGAGATTAATACAAGCAACGGTTGCACAATATAATAAGTTGCATAACCAGTGAGAGCTCAGTCTCTGCTTCGCCAATTTACTTCCGAATGGGGTCCCCAGGCCCTGATGCGGGGCCTGAAGGTGCAGTGTTGCAACTCTGCAAGAATCAGTGAATCGCAGTCGCCACTTGCTGGTTGACTCGCGTAGCCGCGCGCCGCATTCACTGCCCTACATTCTCTTTTCGGCATCAACGTTTTTTTTAATCATGTAACTAGTGTCATTAGTGTTGTCACCTTAGAAAAAAATAAAAAGTATAAGTTTTTTTTAAATAGGCGCTTAATTTTAAAACGTTCAAGATGGCGTCCGAAAAAAGTGTGATTGAAAAGCATAGTGTGCCGTTGAAGAAACCAAATTACATGCTTATGTCCTTACAGAGGATATTAGTGCTATCAGTAATTCTTGCCAGTGTTGTTGTGGTTGTTTATTACACGCCAATGCCAGGTAATTTGTTATCTTTACTACCTTCACCCACACTACCAAAACTTATTGGCAGGTAGAATTTTATAGAAAATCGATCTGACTTCCGTTTATTTGAAAGAAACGGTTCGAAATAGATTATGGCTATTTTATCAACAAGTGATACGGCGATGAAACTAGTCAAATGTTTGTGCAAACGGACCTTATATTTGGCCCTATATTCATATAAATTTTTTAGTGCTTGGTAGAGTTTCGTCCGGGGAAGTACCACACACACATTTGCCTGTCATTCTACCGCCAAGCAGTAATGTGAGAACATCGCTGTGTTCCAGATAAAGGGAAATGTTTCCAGTGAAATCATAGAGCATGGGGATAAAACATCTTATATCTCTGGGTGACGAACGCAGTGCAGTGCTAGGTAATGATACAGATTTTTCATGTTTCAATAGCTGCGTGTCACTGTGCTATTAAGGCATGTTGCTGACCATCAGACACATGACTTGCTCTATACTATTAAAAAAAATGATAATAACATTTGACTTGGTTAGTGACCAGTTATATTTAATTGTGTTTCATGTTTATTAAAATGTTTATATTGCTAGATGTAGTGAGCAACACTAACTTTACATTTTTTTGTGGAAATCGAATTTGTTAACAATAGGGACATTTGAATCTAAAAAACCTAAGCTAATTGGAAGGCAATAACGTACTAGACTTTTATACGAACATCGTAAATAGTATTTATATTGTAGTATAGGACTTTACGTTTTGTAAACACCGCGGGTTCGGTGCTTTTCATTAGCGACTCAAACATTTTTTAAACAAAAAATTACGATTACACATCTTTAAAAGTACGATTTTCCTTATTTTTGCTGCTTATTAACGAGTATGAAGCAAGAGCCGGCCGTTAGGGAAGAGTGCGACCCGACACATTCGCCGTCGCCTTTGAGCCATGAGTGCTCAAGTGATATAATATACCCATATTTAATCTATGAATATACCCAACCTAGTGGTTAAATTTAACACCCTACTCGTGATAGAACAATAATATGTAATCAATCAATAAATATGTAATCGTGTAAATTACCACACAGTCCAGCTAAACCAAATTGACGTTCGACGATATGGGTCGTTGACTTACCTTGAAGGAATATGTAAATGCCTTTCGTCGATTATGTCTACATACTAACCTACTGATACTCTCTGACAAGGTGAGTCAATAATTTGTGCTATGACCAAATTATGTTGTAAGCTATTTAGCACTTTATTTATATTTTTCTGCACACGCATACCCAATACGATCAGATTGTAGCTGATAAGGGGCAGTTTTTTTTATGATAATTACCTACGCCAGGTGATTTTAAAGATTTATTTTCTTACACGGAAGAACTTAATTCGACATTTACTTATTGTGCAAAATATCGTCGAATTGAGTGGTAAATTTTTCAAAGTGAACCGATTTTATTTATTCTTTTTTTATTTGAGCTGATGAAACACCAGAAAAAATTATGCGAACTTGACTACATACCTATTTATTTTTGAGTTATGCTGTATTTAATTGTTCTCATTTCATTTTATCTTTCTTTGTCCTTGATTTAATTAATTAGTCACTTACATTTTTGTTTATTAAAACGAGTTCTTTATTTCTCACTTGAAGTCGGCTATTTCGATTATCGAAGAAAAATAAACGAAGGCTAATCTTAGACATTAAAACATAAACAAACAGGTTAACAAGTTTCTTATTGGTTTACGTTATTGTATAATCTCACACCCAAGATGGTATCAAGCTGAAATCTGAGAAATTCATTTCAGTAGACTAGCTAGTATCAGCATCACGGATCTCAGAAGGATCAACACATGTGTTGATCCTTCTGAGATGTTATTTCAAGCAGACCAGACGTAGGACTATTATTATTTAGTAATTGCGCCCGCAGTGTCGTTTGTGGCTTAACATCCACTAACTTTAATGGGATTAAAAGTAACCTATGTGTTCATGCAGATATATGTGCTGTTATGAGCAGGCGTATTGCTTACCATCAGGCACATTGTTCACACAGGCTCGTCTTGTTCTATAAAAAAACATAATGTATACAATACACATACTTATAACGTGTTAATTTAATTTAATTCCGATCAGCCGTCACAGAAATATGCGGGAACAAAAGAGATTTTCGCTTTATCGCACAATTTAGGCTTTGAAAAAAAAAAATGTAAGCCTGCCGAAAAATGTGTTGCTACATGAATGTTTGAGAATGTGTTTACTGCCTTTCACAAGTTCTTAAGAGCTTCTAAAAGCCAATAAAACCCGAATTCGTAGCTGTACCTTCTTGTAGAACGATAAAATTGTTCCCATACCGATAATACAGAATTCGATTAACATAAGTTTTTTTGAAGCCGATTTGTGCATATTTCATCCTCTTAAAAATATTTTGACTATGGGATGAGTTCAGAAATCGTGAATCATAAATTAACTATTGTGTGCATGTTTAGATCGCATGCACATTTGTATCGAATGCTGATTATTATGCAGTCTGTTTGTCAAAAAAATATAACAAGCAAAGTTCGAAAATATCGATAGTGGCACGAGTAGGTACTTGTACATGTTATGTAACTACATACCTACATATAACTACAGGCTGTAAGCAGCATCGTTACAAGAGCGGTACATATCCGTGAGCGGTAAGTACTGACGGTGTTCAGGTACTTTGGCAGACAATAGTGGTCATCTGAGGCTAACTACCATAGGACTCTTTATAAAAAAGATAGATGGATAAACTCTTTATTGCACTTAACAAAATAAACAATCTTAAAATATATTAGCAAATGGCGACCTTATAGCTAAAAGCGATCTCTTCCAGGCAACTGTGGTATGGAAAAGAAGTTAAAACACAAACATACGGGAGTAATCAAATAAAGAGTAATTTGATACCTTACTAAAAATAGTTAAAATGGGATACTAATTATTGACTAAAATAAAATAGACATTAATTCTAATAACAATACATGCTAATTCATAAATAATTTTATTACATAAATATACTCATATAAATATGCAATGAATCCAAAATACTATTGAATAAATATCAGCTTCAATCAGACTTCAGCAGACAGCAGGAGGCCTTTGACAAATAATGTTTTTGACTTGCACCTTATATACTTACTGGAAAAGGTTAAAAAGACCTACACGTTGCAAATCCTGAAGGGGCGGAAACATAATCTGATCAGGATCTAATTTATGGTCACTTGTAGTAGATAAAGAAGTTTTTACTGGTCGCTGAACAGTTTCCGCTTTGGTTGTACATTTTTATTAAACTTTTTAAGTTACTTTTAAAATGAGTTTTCTAAAATAAATAGACTGGCGCTTGATCACCTTCTCCACCGGTATTAAGCTAGTTAATTTAAAACATGTTTATCGTTTATTCTTTAGGATTTATTTGATTGGTTCCTATAGGTATCAATTTTTACCAAGGGATGATTGTTTCAGAGGCATATTTCGAGAACTGCGACAGGGAATGTCACGAACTGGACTGGCCGATGATCTGCCGCGTTAAACTAGTCATCGAGGTCTACAAGACACTTAGCAAGTGAGTTTTGAGATGACAAGATTTAAGTCAGAAGCTATTGCCTAATTGCCTAATAAGTCTATTAGACTGTACTCAGTTGGACACCTTACAAGTGACGGCATAGTGCTGAATCTTATTACTTTATACCCTTCTATCATCCTACAAAGGTCTCCTGGTGGTTCATTTACTACCATGGACGTATAAAAAGTCGGACGTAGTCTCGCTAATACAAAAACTGTGACACTAGAGTCGGCCACATATGCATGTGTGCGTTGTCAGGTTGTCACTGATTGGCTGACACGCACACGTATACACAAGTAGCGCGTGTAATGACCCACTGATGTTGCGTGCCAGCCTGTATGTGACAGCGCACACGTGCATATTATGTGGCCGACTCGATGGACATAGTTTTTGTTTTAGCGAGACTACGTCCGACTTTTTTTATACGTCCATGTTTACTACGTAAATTTTGTTCACGAGCCTGTAGTTTATAATCGAAGCGCTACAATTATTCGCTGCTGCTTTTTTCTGCGGTTTCATACAAATGCGTTTACGCACACATAAACATGGGTTTTTACGCCTTATATAAAAATAAAAATACAAAAACTAGTGTTAACAACCCGGTTTGCTGCTTGAGACCACATTTAGTTTTTGTATAATATTATAGACTATTTTATGTCTCGTAATTTGCTTTTAAACAACGACAATATTTTCATCGATTCCTTCGATCCAAATATTATGCATTAAGATAAAACTTATAAGGCGACCCAGAAAACATTTTACCAAATAATACTTTAGTAAAGATTCTGTGTCACACTTACTGACCTATGATGCAATACAATTTAACCCATACCTCGTTTTCGTTGCAAAATAATGTGCAAATAATATGCAAATAATTACATCAGATGCAACAGAATCACTTTTATTTCCTTATTTCTCAAATCTTATACATTTTATTTGATTGAGAAACTAATCTCGTATAATTTTAATTACAGATCTTGCGGGAGTTGTACAGAAAAAGACGGCGGTGAATGTCCAGCTACATGCATATCCGCGGACGGTCGAGAGAGAGGCGTCCTGGCGGCCAATAGGGGTCTTCCGGCCCCTGTGCTTCATGTCTGCCACAATGACATTCTGGTCGTGGATGTAGTCCACAGAGCGCCGGCGCATGCGCTGTCTATACACTGGCGCGGACAACCGCAAAAGGAAACACCTTTTATGGACGGCGCTCCAATGTTGACACAATGTCCCCAACCTGCCTACACGACATTCCAGTACAAGTTCCGTGCGTCAGCTGTGGGAACTCACATGTACCACGCGCATTCTGCAGCCGACGCAGCTGATGGATTAGCTGGAGTGTTCGTCGTCAGACAATCCCCGAGACTTGACGTCACCAGAAAATTGTATGACATCGACGCAACTGAGCACACAATTTTTGTATCGGAATGGGGGCATTCTATGGGACCTTTAGCTGGAATTATGCCTTCAGTCCCCAATGCAGAGTCACTGCTTATTAACGGAAAGACCCATTCTGAAGAATTTCCCGATTCCCCTCTATCCAAATTCGAAGTGGAAAGTGGTAAGCGCTACAGGTTCCGCTTGGCTTACGGAGGAGGATCCAAAAGCTGTGCGGTTAAATTTTCCATCGATCAGCACACTCTAAAACTAATCGCATTAGATGGACACTATATTGAACCTGAAGACTTTAGTTCAATAGAGATAGGTAGAGGTGAACGTGCAGACTTTATTGTAGAAGCCAATAAAGTTTCAGCAGTGTACAAAATGCGTGTAATAGCAGACGAGTCATGCCAAGAGAACTTGAAAGGTATGGCTGAGTTAGTTTATAAAGGAGAAGACAAAGTGTTGACAAAGGACGAGAATAGTGCCGTAGTGCGGGAGTTTACGAGTTTGTTCAGTGGTCGATGCAGTGCGAAGGACGTGTTATGCTTAGGAGAGTTGCGAGCCAGTGATCCGATGCCGACTGCGCTGGTGGAAGTGAACGAATCAATCTACGTTCCATTCAATTATTCTACGAGGCAGATTTCAGCGAAACGAGTGGGTGAGTAATACATTTTGAAACAGTTAATAAAGCTTCTTTATTGTGTTTCTAGTCCAGTGCAATTACGGAAAAAATGGGGAAAAAAACATAAAATGATGTAGTTTGGGAATTATAAAGGATCGATAGGGGGGTGTATTCTGAGCATATATTCCAATTTGAGGGATTCTGGCGAGGTCAGCTCAAGGTCATTTCGATGAAAGCGCGTTGAATTCGATATCTAGAGAACGGTTAGTGTAAGGCAAAATATTGTTGAGACCTCTTCTAAATTAAATTTACTAACTTTTTTTTCTAAAACTTTTTTTTTCATCAATATTTTTCAATTTATTGCTTCCGAAAGGCAAACATTTTACTTTCTTGGCTGACTGGGGTTTCCCGATAATTACAGTCTTGATGTCTTCTGTGTCGGTAAATCGCTGTCTGTTAGTTTAGCAGGCTTGATCCTAGACCGCATTGGCGCTTAACATCAGGCGAGATGACGGAAAAGTGCAAAGTTAGAGAGTTAAGTCCCGCCACAAACATTAGTATGATGAATTCAGATGTTTGGTCTCTGCATGTGTGGCTGTTTACACGTATGATTATAGTTTGTATTAATTTTTGAATCAGCTGGCTTTTATAGTAAATAAAAGGTTTGTTTAGTTTGGAGTTTAATATCTTGTGTTGTGTGAGTAAGCATTTATTATTGCTAAACCAATACTTAGTATTGTGTTTGACAATTACGATAAAATTATCGAATCTCAAAGAATGTACAGTTGCTATAAATTGGATTTTACATTCATGTTTCATAATTATCATTCTTATGCTTTATGAAATTATCACACAACAACATGATCTACGCTGTGTAATATTTATGTATGCTTAGATAGTTATGTGTAAATGTTTTGTCATTGTTTTCTAGGTGTTGTAGCCACAGTTAAGCAAGTTATGTTATCTCATTTTACGCAAGGCCTTCTAATCTAAGTTCTCTCGCGCTCGGTAATTATACTACACGATTCTGGTTATTTACGCCAACAAATTAATTCTCCTTGTACCTCCATTGTTTCGGAACTTTCACTGCGACGTTGCTCTTTGTTTACCTATACATAAACTGTTACTAAAGTTTCTGCGAATAGTTACCAATATACTAAGACAAAAACACGAGTCAGACAATCACATTGAATATTTCTTAACACCTCTACCGATATTAATAGATTACGAGTATCACTACATTCTGTGATTCTGTCCCAAGGTTTTTTGTGCGTCTAAATTGTCGCAGTTTGTCAGATTTTGATGAATTTACTAGTTAACTATACATTTAAGTTAACATATATAAAGCTTTCCTGTACTGTTTTTTCAATGGGGTTACTAAAAATAAGTTTTCATTAAGTTTTTCACTTAAGCTCCCGTGAAACACGTGTTTCAAGAAAATTTCAATGAATCCTAATATTATAAACGCGAAAGTTTGCAAGTATGGATGGATGGATGTTTGTTACTCTTTCACAGAGAAACTACTGAACGGATCGGGCTATAATTTGGACCATGTATAGGTTATAGTCTGGAAGAACCTAGAACATAGGCTACTTTTTATCCCAGAAAAAAATAGAAACAGGAAAAAGCGGGCAAAACCGCGGGTTTACCGCGTTTTTTTAACGCGGGGTTGCGGGCGCTTGTTACCTATATATTACGATTCAGCAGATACAGTTCAAAATAAATCGGACCAGACTTACAAATAATCTCTATAACTAATAAATCTAATAACTCAGTAATAAAGTGCTGTTGATTTGTCGTGAATCCTAAAAAGCGGTCAAGTACTAAGATGAAGAAAACATTAAGTCTGAGGAGTGTCCCTATATCCACGTAGTATAAACGTAGGTATCTACCGCGGACTAAAGGTTAGTACTTATTTTCGTTCTTACAGTGGCTTCATAAATAAAGATTGTCAAGTTTACGAGCGCGTTAGAAGCAGCTGCTGTAGAATTTGATGTCGCCATTACCCTTTTGATTTGAACATCTCTTAGAGTATGGAATACAATAGAACATCTTTACAGATCAAATGTCGATGTACGTAAGAGTTTTCTCTGTTCTACAATTCACTATGAATAATAAAATAATCGGTTCTTGGGCGATGTCATTTCATTCTAATAATATTATTTTACAAATTATACTTGTTGAAGGTGATTGGTAAGAAAGTAAATGTTTTTGTCGTTTGAGACATTCATTCACAAGCAAGCTGAAGTGGCAATGGGCAGGCCACATCGCTCGCAGAACTGACAACCGATGGGGAAGAAAGGTTCTCGAGTGGTGACCACGAACCGGAAGACGCAGTGTTGGACGGCCTCCCACTAGATGGACGGATGACCTCACAAAGGTCGCTGGAAACCGCTGGTTGCAGGTTGCGCAGGACCGTTCGTTGTGGAAATCTAGGGGGGAGGCCTATGTTCAGCAGTGGACGTCTTGCGGCTGATGATGATGATGATGATGAGACATTCATTCTAACGTTTTAACAATTTGATTATACCTAGTTTAACTTATTAGTGGTTATACTGTGAAACATATATGAAACATATATAAAACATACATACATGAAACACATATAGTACGAAACTGTTAATAAAATGTTTTAAAAGTTAGGTAAAATGTTGCAGAAAAATAAATAACCTTTTTCAACCGATTCCCAAAAATATGTTTTCAATTCGGATGTGTTTGTTACAAACTTATCACGTAGGTATGTCCGTCATTTATAGTTTTTTTTTTAATCTTGATCATACTAAGTGGTGTTACACAGTTTTAATTATTATGTAAAAGGAGTGAGTAGTACGTATGTTAGTATCGTGTTAAATTACCTTGCCTTCTATTCACATTAGGTTCCATATACTGCCTAACACTGAAAAACCCATGGTATGATACATTTGGTTTGAAGTAAGTAATCGTAATATCTACTAACACATTTTATGTACGCAGAGCGTACAAACTAAATAAGTGTCAATAATGTAAAAAATATGTTTGAAGAACTTTTATTATGTGACAGATTTGTTAATGCGATAAATGTCGCTTGTTAAATATATTCAACCGCAGTTATATTGTTTTGGATAGGTTGATTAATTAAAAAAAAATCCAATTTGGACCCCACACTAAAAGTTGGTTTTAAAATTTGGTTAATACAACTAATAAGCATAACCCTGTATATGTAATACCATTAAAGTTTATAACATAAATCGGCACTGACCTTCTAAATCTCAAACGAAATTTACTCAAAAAAAGATCAGTTCAAAACCAGATTTGCTTGTTTATTTTCAATCACATAACAAGTCTCACTTGCATCTATACGTTTTATTCTAATTGCTCTACTTTGAGTGATGTGTCATACAAGGAGATTATAAAGATGAAATGAGGAGCTTACATTTTATATTTATAAACATTTTCTACTAGGTATAGTATTCTCCGTCATCACAGATCGATTGGACACAATAAATTAAATTTAAATATATAACACAAATACAAAAATATAATAAAAAAAACAAATTAGCCTATGTGTTCTTCCAGACTATAATCTGTGTTCCAAATTTCAGCTCGATCCGTTCATACGTTTGGACGTGATTGAGCAACAAACATCCAAACATCCATACATTGACATTTATAATATTACTAGCAGCGCCCCGCGGTGTTACCCGCGTAGTTCCCGTTGTTGTTTCGGGATAAAAAGTAGCCTATGTGTTCTTCCAGACTATACTCCATCGGTGTTCCAAATTTTAGCCCGATCCGTTCATACGTTATGACGTGATTGAGCAACAAACATCCAAACATCCAAATATTCAAATATCCAAACATCCATAATATTAATTATAATATCATATAATGTTATAGTAGGATAGGATAGTAGGGTTAATAACCCCGAGCCTATTCTCAGTTTTTCGTTTCCGATTCTCATCATTTTTAACCACTAAATCATAGGTACATCAGAAAATATCAAATGTCTCTAAAGTTGTACAATAGATAAACGATGTAGGCGTAATGGAAAACTCCAGAGAATGTATCCTTGTTTGAAAGGTAACGTTAAACAGAGATAGACGATGTTCTTACTACCGTAGAGTGTGAAAGAAACAGATGTACCTAATCAACTCTCCGGATCAAAATTAGATAAGCCGTCCACATTCCATTTCAGATACAATTTCCTTGGCGATGTGTAGCTCAGTCTCCGCTCTAAATACGTATGGATTAGTAAAAGCATGAAATTGAACACTGACCGCATATTATTACAGTAACGGAGATCGAACAGGTTCTCGGTCGGTATATAATTTCACCTATTTCCTACTACCTAGGAAAGAACCACAAGACAGGAACTAACTTTAAATTATATGTACTTATAGGTAAGCTTGTAGAGATTGATAAAGTGAACACACGTTTAAAACGTCGACTTTTTGTGCTGCATGTTTTAACTTCACGTGCCTGCAGTGTTCTACATTAAAATGCGAATGATTCGAATCATTTGCTTAATTCCAATACCTATTCAAAATGTAGCGATTTCAGACGACTTGTAACTCGTAATTTTTAAAATCCTCGTCTGTTTCAAACTACTTCATGTGAATAAATGAATTTATTATCTATTATTATTCTTAACTATATATATATATAGTTAGACTGTAATATATGGATGTTCACGAAATGGTCTGCAAAGGGGTTTGGGTACTTTTGTATGGGCCCGTGGCGTCGTTTTTTTTTTTAGCGGCCAGAGATCTGTTATCATTTTCTTGTAACAATAAAATACCCCGATGCTATCTGTGCAATCGGATTTGCTCTAAGTCATATCGGAGCTGAGTTATAGCCTGTCAAAGTTATTTATTTTTTGGATTTTTTGTATGGGCAAGTGGCGTCGTTTTTTTATTTTAGCGGCCATCGATCAGTTATCACTTTCTTGTAACAATAAAATACCCTGATGCTATCTATGCAATCAGATTTGCTGTAAGTAATATCGGAGCTGAGTTATGGCCTCTCAAAGTTTTTTTTTTTGGTTTTCTTTGTATGTACTAGTGGCGCCATTTCCTATAGCGGCCAAACATCCGTTAGCACTTTTGTGAAACATTATTTTTACCCTAAGGTACCTGTGTAATCAGATTTGTTGCAAACTATATCGGAGCTGAGTTATGGCCACTTAAAGTTTTTTTTTGGTTTTCTTTGTATGGACTAGTGGCGCCATTTCCTATAGCGGCCAAACATCCATTACCACTTTTATGAAACATAATTTTTACCTTAAGGTACCTGTGTAATCAGATTTGTTGCAAACTATATCGGAGCTAAGTTATGGCCACTCAAAGTTTTTTTTTTGGTTTTCTTTGTATGTACTAGTGGCGCCATTTCCTACAGCGGCCAAACATCCGTTAGCACTTTTATGAAACATTATTTTTACTTAAAGGTACCTGTGTAATCAGATTTGCTGCAAACTATATCGGAGCTGAGTTATGGCCCCTCAAAGTTTTTTTTTTTGGTTTTCTTTGTATGTACTAGTGGCGCCATTTCCTACAGCGGCCAAACATCCGTTAGCACTTTTATGAAACATTATTTTTACTTAAAGGTACCTGTGTAATCAGATTTGCTGCAAACTGTATCGGAGCTGAGTTATGGCCACTTAAAGTTTTTTTTTTGGTTTTCTTTGTATGGACTAGTGGCGCCATTTCCTACAGCGGCCAAACATCCATTAGCACTTTTGTGAAACATTATTTTTACCCTAAGGTACATGTGTAATCAGATTTGTTGCAAACTATATCGGAGCTGAGTTATGGCCACTTAAAGTTTTTTTTTTGGTTTTCTTTGTATGGACTAGTGGCGCCATTTCCTACAGCGGCCAAACATCCATTAGCACTTTTATGAAACATAATTTTTACCTTAAGGTACCTGTGTAATCAGATTTGTTGCAAACTATATCGGAGCTAAGTTATGGCCACTCAAAGTTTTTTTTTGGTTTTCTTTGTATGTACTAGTGGCGCCATTTCCTACAGCGGCCAAACATTCGTTAGCACTTTTATGAAACATTATTTTTACTTAAAGGTACCTGTGTAATCAGATTTGCTGCAAACTATATCGGAGCTGAGTTATGGCCACTCAAAGTTTTTTTTTTGGTTTTCTTTGTATGTACTAGTGGCGCCATTTCCTACAGCGGCGAAACATTCGTTAGCACTTTTATGAAATATTATTTTTACCTTAGGGTACCTGTGTAATCAGATTTGCTCCAAACTATATCGGAGCTGAGTTATGGGCCCTAAAAGAAAACCAAAAAAAAAACTTTGAGGGGCCATTACTCAGCTCCGATATAGTTTGGAGCAAATCTGATTACACAGGTACCCTAAGGTAAAAATAATGTTTCATAAAAGTGCTCGCGGATGTTTGGCCGCAATAGGAAATGACGCCACTAGTACATACAAAGAAAACCAAAAAAAAAACTTTGAGGGGCCATAACTCAGCTCTGATATAGTTTGGAGCAAATCTGATTACACAGGTACCCTAAGGTAAAAATCATGTTTCATAAAAGTGCTCGCGGATGTTTGGCCGCAATAGGAAATGGCGCCACTAGTACATACAAAGAAAACCAAAAAAAAACTTAGAGGTGCCATTACTCAGCTCCGATATAGTTTGGAGCAAATCTGATTACAAAGGTACCCTAAGGTAAAAATAATGTTTCATAAAAGTGCTAACGGATGTTCGGCCGCTGTAGGAAATGGCGCCACTAGTACATACAAAGAAAACCAAAAATAAAAAACTTTGAGGGGCCATAACTCAGCTCCGATATAGTTTGCAGCAAATCTGATTACACAGGTACCCTAAGGTAAAAATAATGTTTCACAAAAGTGCTTGCGGATGTATGGCCGCAATAGAAAATGACGCCACCAGTACATACAAAGAAAACCAAAAAAAAAACTTTGAGGGGCCTTTACTCAGCTCCGATATAGTTTGGAGCAAATCTGATTACACAGGTACCCTAAGGTAAAAATAATGTTTCATAAAAGTGCTAACGAATGTTTGGCCGCTGTAGGAAATGGCGCCACTAGTACATACAAAGAAAACCAAAACAAAAACTTTGAGTGGCCATAACTCAGCTCCGATATAGTTTGCAACAAATCTGATTACACAGGTACCTTAAGGTAAAAATAATGTTTCATAAAAGTGCTAACGGATGCTTGGCCGCTGTAGGAAATGGCGCCACTAGTACATACAAAGAAAACCAAAAAAACAACTTTGAGGGGCCATTACTCAGCTCCGATATAGTTTGGAGCAAATCTGATTACACAGGTACCCTAAGGTAAAAATAATGTTTCATAAAAATGCTAACGAATGTTTGGCCGCTGTAGGAAATGGCGCCACTAGTACATACAAAGAAAACCAAAAAAAAAACTTTGAGGGGCCATAACTCAGCTCCGATATAGTTTGCAGCAAATCTGATTACACAGGTACCCTAAGGTAAAAATAATGTTTCACAAAAGTGCTTGCGGATGTATGGCCGCAATAGGAAATGACGCCACTAGTACATACAAAGAAAACCAAAAAAAAAACTATGAGGGGCTATTACTCAGCTCCGATATAGTTTGGAGCAAATCTGATTACACAGGTACCCTAAGGTAAAAATAATGTTTCATAAAAGTGCTAACGAATGTTTGGCCGCTGTAGGAAATGGCGCCACTAGTACATACAAAGAAAACCAAAACAAAAACTTTGAGTGGCCATAACTCAGCTCCGATATAGTTTGCAACAAATCTGATTACACAGGTACCTTAAGGTAAAAATAATGTTTCATAAAAGTGCTAACGGATGTTTGGCCGCTGTAGGAAATGGCGCCACTAGTACATACAAAGAAAACCAAAAAAAAAAACTTTGAGTGGCCATAACTCAGCTCCGATATAGTTTGCAACAAATTTGATTACACAAGTACCTTAAGGTAAAAATAATGTTTCATAAAAGTGCTAACGGATGTTTGGCCGCTATAGGAAATGGCGCCACTAGTACATACAAAGAAAACCAAAAAAAAAACTTTGAGTGGCCATAACTTAGCTCCGATATTGTTTGCAACAAATCTGATTACACAGGTACCTTAAGGTAAAAATAATGTTTCATAAAAGTGCTAACGGATGTTTGGCCGCTGTAGGAAATGGCGCCACTAGTCCATACAAAGAAAACCAAAAAAAAAACTTTGAGGGGCCATAACTCAGCTCCGATATAGTTTGGAGCAAATCTGATTATACAGGTACCTTTAAGTAAAAATAATGTTTCATAAAAGTGCTAACGAATGTTTGGCCGCTGTAGGAAATGGCGCCACTAGTACATACAAAGAAAACCAAAAAAAAAAACTTTGAGTGGCCATAACTCAGCTCCGATATAGTTTGCAACAAATCTGATTACACAAGTACCTTAAGGTAAAAATAATGTTTCATAAAAGTGCTAACGGATGTTTGGCCGCTATAGGAAATGGCGCCACTAGTACATACAAAGAAAACCAAAAAAAAAACTTTGAGTGGCCATAACTCAGCTCCGATATAGTTTGCAACAAATCTGATTACACAGGTACCTTAAGGTAAAAATAATGTTACATAAAAGTGCTAACGGATGTTTGGCCGCTATAGGAAATGGCGCCACTAGTACATACAAAGAAAACCAAAAAAACAACTTTGAGGGGTCATTACTCAGCTCCGATATAGTTTGGAGCAAATCTGATTACACAGGTACCCTAAGGTAAAAATAATGTTTCATAAAAGTGCTAACGAATGTTTGGCCGCTGTAGAAAATGGCGCCACTAGTACATACAAAGAAAACCAAAAAAAAAAACTTTGAGGGGCCATAACTCAGCTCCGATATAGTTTGCAGCAAATCTGATTATACAGGTACCTTTAAGTAAAAATAATGTTTCATAAAAGTGCTAACGAATGTTTGGTCGCTGTAGGAAATGGCGCCACTAGTACATACAAAGAAAACCAAAAAAAAAACTTTGAGTGGCCATAACTTAGCTCCGATATTGTTTGCAACAAATCTGATTACACAGGTACCTTAAGGTAAAAATAATGTTTCATAAAAGTGCTAACGGATGTTTGGCCGCTGTAGGAAATGGCGCCACTAGTCCATACAAAGAAAACCAAAAAAAAAACTTTGAGGGGCCATAACTCAGCTCCGATATAGTTTGGAGCAAATCTGATTACACAGGTACCCTAAGGTAAAAATCATGTTTCATAAAAGTGCTCGCGGATGTTTGGCCGCAATAGGAAATGGCGCCACTAGTACATACAAAGAAAACCAAAAAAAAACTTAGAGGTGCCATTACTCAGCTCCGATATAGTTTGGAGCAAATCTGATTACACAGGTACTAAGGTAAAAATAATGTTTCATAAAAGTGCTAACGGATGTTCGGCCGCTGTAGGAAATGGCGCCACTAGTACATACAAAGAAAACCAAAAAAAAAAACTTTGAGGGGCCATAACTCAGCTCCGATATAGTTTGCAGCAAATCTGATTACACAGGTACCCTAAGGTAAAAATAATGTTTCATAAAAGTGCTAACGAATGTTTGGCCGCTGTAGGAAATGGCGCCACTAGTACATACAAAGAAAACCAAAACAAAAACTTTGAGTGGCCATAACTCAGCTCCGATATAGTTTGCAACAAATCTGATTACACAGGTACCTTAAGGTAAAAATAATGTTTCATAAAAGTGCTAACGGATGTTTGGCCGCTGTAGGAAATGGCGCCACTAGTACATACAAAGAAAACCAAAAAAACAACTTTGAGGGGCCATTACTCAGCTCCGATATAGTTTGGAGCAAATCTGATTACACAGGTACCCTAAGGTAAAAATAATGTTTCATAAAAGTGCTAACGAATGTTTGGCCGCTGTAGGAAATGGCGCCACTAGTACATACAAAGAAAACCAAAAAAAAAAACTTTGAGGGGCCATTACTCAGCTCCGATATAGTTTGAAGCAAATCTGATTACACAGGTACCCTAAGGTAAAAATAATGTTTCATAAAAGTGCTAACGAATGTTTGGCCGCTGTAGGAAATGGCGCCACTAGTACATACAAAGAAAACCAAAAAAAACAACTTTGAGGGGCCATAACTCAGCTCCGATATAGTTTGGAGCAAATCTGATTACACAGGTACCCTAAGGTAAAAATCATGTTTCATAAAAGTGCTCGCGGATGTTTGGCCGCAATAGGAAATGGCGCCACTAGTACATACAAAGAAAACCAAAATAAAACTTAGAGGTGCCAATACTCAGCTCCGATATAGTTTGGAGCAAATCTGATTACACAGGTACCCTAAGGTAAAAATAATGTTTCATAAAAGTGCTAACGGATGTTCGGCCGCTGTAGGAAATGGCGCCACTAGTACATACAAAGAAAACCAAAAAAAAAACTTTGAGGGGCCATAACTCAGCTCCGATATAGTTTGCAGCAAATCTGATTACACAGGTACCCTAAGGTAAAAATAATGTTTCACAAAAGTGCTTGCGGATGTATGGCCGCAATAGGAAATGACGCCACTAGTACATACAAAGAAAACCAAAAAAAAAAACTTTGAGTGGCCATAACTTAGCTCCGATATTGTTTGCAACAAATCTGATTACACAGGTACCTTAAGGTAAAAATAATGTTTCATAAAAGTGCTAACGGATGTTTGGCCGCTGTAGGCAATCGCGCCACTAGTACATACAAAGAAAACCAAAAAAACAACTTTGAGGGGCCATTACTCAGCTCCGATATAGTTTGGAGCAAATCTGATTACACAGGTCATCATCATATCAGCCGAAAGACGTCCACTGCAGGACAAAGGCCTCCCCCAATGATTTCCACAAAGATCTGTCCTGCGCTGCCCGCATCCAACGATTTCCGGCGACCTTTACCAGATCATCGGTCCATCTTGTGGGGGGCCTGCCAACGCTGCGTCTTCCGGTACGCGGTCGCCACTCGAGAACCTTTCCGCCCCAACGGCCATCGGTTCTCCGAGCTATGTGCCCTGCCCACTGCCACTTAAGTTTAGCAACTCGTTGAGCTATGTCGGTTACCTTGGTTCTCCTGCGGATTTCCTCATTTCTGATTCTATCGCGCAGGGAAACTCCGAGCATAGCTCTTTCCATTGCCCTTTGGGTGACTTTGAGCCTTCTTATGAGGCCCATAGTAAGCGACCACGTCTCTGTTCCGTATGTCATCGCTGGGAACACACACTGGTCAAAGACTTTCGTCTTGAGACACTGCGGTAGTTTGGACGAGAAGATATTACGTAGTTTCCCGAACGCTGCCCAGCCGAGTTGGATTCGACGAGTGACCTCTTTCTCGAAGTTGGATCTACCTAATTGGACTGTTTGTCCTAGGTAAACGTATTCGTCAACAACCTCGAGCGTAGAGAGTCCTACTTTAAGAGGAGTGGGTACAACATGGTTATTTGACATGATTTTTGTCTTATCCATGTTCATTTTAAGACCCACTTTTTCAGAGGCTCTACTGAGGTCATTTAGCATTCTGCCGAGGTCGTCCAGGGTTTCAGCCATGACCACGATATCATCGGCAAAACGGAGGTTGGTCATGTACTCACCATTTATGTTGATGCCGAGTCCGTTCCAGTCCAGAAGTTTGAAGACGTCTTCCAGTGCGGCGGTAAACAGTTTCGGGGATATGACATCCCCCTGTCTCACACCTCGTTGCAGCTGGATCGGTTTCGAATTCTGGTCCTGAAGACGAACTGACATGGTGGCGTTTTCGTACAGGCACCTTAGCACCTCAATATACCGATAGTCAATTTGGCACCGCTGGAGCGACTGAAGCATAGCCCAGGTCTCGATCGAATCGAAGGCTTTCTCATAGTCCACAAACGCCAAACATAGGGGCTGGTTATACTCTTCGGTCTTCTGTATAACCTGCCGTAGCGTATGTATGTGGTCTATGGTGCTAAAGCCTTTTCGGAAACCGGCTTGTTCGGGCGGTTGGAAGTCGTCAAACCTGCGTGCGAGACGGTTCGATATGACTCTCGAGAACAGTTTATAAACGTGACTCAGAAGCGTGATGGGCCTGTAGTTCTTCAAAAGGGTCTTGTCACCCTTCTTAAAGAAGAGTATCACCACGCCTCTGTGCCATGCCTTCGGCGTTTTGCCTTCGAGAATGACGGAATTAAATAGCTTTTGTAGAGTCCTTAGCATAGGCGAACCTGCCGCTTTCAGGAGCTCAGCTGTAATGCCGTCATCACCCGGCGCCTTGTTATTCTTTAGCTGTTTGAGAGCCATTCTAATCTCGTACAGGCTAACGTCCGGGATATCTTCGGTGTAATGTCGGGTTAACCTGGCTCTAGGATCGCTGGTCAGGTTTACGACAGGTTGTTGTGTCGTCGTGTATAGCTGTCCGTAGAACTTCTCAACCTCTCCCATGAGCTCGGACTTGGACGATATGATCTTCCCATCCTCGGTCTTCAGCTTCATCAGTTGGCTCTGGCCAATAGACAAATCTCGGGCGAATACTTTAGAGCCTTTGTTCTGCTCAATGGCCTTTTCAATACACTTCGTATTAAATTGCCGTATATCGCGAGTCAGTGACTTTGAGATCTGTCTATTAATCCTTCGATACTTAGAAGCATCACCTGAGGATTGTAAAACCATCTTGCGCCTTTCTTCCATGAGCTCTAGGGTAGGGTTAGAGAGTTTTTGGGTTCTTTTCGTACGACGGATTTTAAAGTGTTTAGATCCGATCGTATGGACAGCTTCCACGACCCTGTCATTATAAACATCCACGTCTACGCAGTCACCTAGGCACTCGTAGCGATTCTGAAGCTCGAGTTGGAAGTTCTCGGAATTCTGGATTTGGATAGGCGCTGGCCGGAGCGTAGACTTCATCAGTCGCGACCGTTCGAGTTTTATATTAAGATTCAGCATGCCTCTTACCATTCGATGATCACTCCCGGCTTTTACCGCATTGATCACGGAGACATCACTGAATATTTCTCTCTTTGACGACATGATGAAGTCTATCTCATTTTTGGTTGCACCATCGGGACTAATCCAGGTCCATTTGCGTTGTACCGGCTTCTTATAGAAAGAGTTCATCATATAGAGTCCCTCTTTCTCCAAGAAGTCGGCCAGCATCTGGCCCCGTGAATTCCGATTACCAAATCCGTAATTCCCGACTCTAACCTCATCATCGCCCCGCCTGCCCAGTTTCGCGTTGAAGTCCCCCATGACGACAGTGTAATGGGTCTTGGAGGCATGCATGGCTTTCGAGATATCCTCATACATAGCCTCTACCTCAATATCGGAATGTGTCGACGTTGGCGCGTATACCTGTATGACCTTCAGCGAATACCGTTTGGTAATTCTGAGTATAAGGTACGCTACTTGTGTAACACATACATTACACAGGTACCCTAAGGTAAAAATAATGTTTCATAAAAGTGCTAACGAATGTTTGGCCGCTGTAGGAAATGGCGCCACTAGTACATACAAAGAAACCAAAAAAAAAAACTTTGAGGGGCCATAACTCAGCTCCGATATAGTTTGCAGCAAATCTGATTATACAGGTACCTTTAAGTAAAAATAATGTTTCATAAAAGTGCTAACGAATGTTTGGCCGCTGTAGGAAATGGCGCCACTAGTACATACAAAGAAAACCAAAAAAAAAAACTTTGAGTGGCCATAACTCAGCTCCGATATAGTTTGCAACAAATCTGATTACACAAGTACCTTAAGGTAAAAATAATGTTTCATAAAAGTGCTAACGGATGTTTGGCCGCTATAGGAAATGGCGCCACTAGTACATACAAAGAAAACCAAAAAAAAAACTTTGAGTGGCCATAACTCAGCTCCGATATAGTTTGCAACAAATCTGATTACACAGGTACCTTAAGGTAAAAATAATGTTACATAAAAGTGCTAACGGATGTTTGGCCGCTATAGGAAATGGCGCCACTAGTACATACAAAGAAAACCAAAAAAAAAACTTTGAGGGGCCATAACTCAGCTCCGATATAGTTTGCAGCAAATCTGATTACACAGGTACCTTTAAGTAAAAATAATGTTTCATAAAAGTGCTAACGGATGTTCGGCCGCTGTAGGAAATGGCGCCACTAGTACATACAAAGAAAACCAAAAAAAAAAACTTTGAGGGGCCATAACTCAGCTCCGATATAGTTTGCAACAAATCTGATTACACAGGTACCTTAAGGTAAAAATTATGTTTCATAAAAGTGGTAATGGATGTTTGGCCGCTGTAGGAAATGGCGCCACTAGTCCATACAAAGAAAACCAAAAAAAAAAAACTTTAAGTGGCCATAACTCAGCTCCGATATAGTTTGCAACAAATCTGATTACACAGGTACCTTAGGGTAAAAATAATGTTTCACAAAAGAGCTGACGGATGTTTGGCCGCTATAGGAAATGGCGCCACTAGTACATACAAAGAAAACAAAAAAAAAAAAACTTTGAGGGGCCATAACTCAGCTCCGATATTACTTACAGCAAATCTGATTGCACAGATAGCATCAGGGTATTTTATTGTTACAAGAAAGTGATAACAGATCTCTGGCCGCTAAAATAAAAAAACGACGCCACTTGCCCATACAAAAAATCCAAAAAATAAATAACTTCGACAGGCTATAACTCAGCTCCGATATGACTTAGAGCAAATCCGATTGCACAGATAGCATCAGGGTATTTTATTGTTACAAGAAAGTGATAACAGATCTCTGGCCGCTAAAATGAAAAAACGACGCCACTTGCCCATACAAAAAATCCAAAAAATAAATAACTTTGACAGGCTATAACTCAGCTCCGATATGACTTAGAGCAAATCCGATTGCACAGATAGCATCAGGGTATTTTATTGTTACAAGAAAGTGATAACAGATCTCTGGCCGCTAAAAAAAAAAAACGACGCCAACTTTACCCAAACCCCTTTCACTTTTTATGCTTGTTCCGTGCCGTAGGTATATTTTGCTAACCTACCTGTTTATTAGGTATTACTTATCTTGTATTATTAACTAACAATCGCCCTCGCCCTTATATGCGGTAATTTAAGACCTGTGATTTTTTAAGTAAAAACAATAATAATTTTAGGCGGGATGTGTGGCATCATAGGTAAATAAGAAATAATCAATTTTGATTCTCTTTTTTTTGTTATTAAAAATCTCACAAAATCACAATGGCAATTAGCTGTATTTTGAGTCGGTGGTGACTTGATTTTTATTATTTTGTGTTTATTCTGTTTAGTTTTTTTATTTTTGAATACTTAATATTTAGCTTTTCCGTAGTAAAACAAAAAACAAGTCACACATATAGTCGATACTCACAAACTTTACCGTGTATTAAACTATGTAGTAAGATTTTCATATTCCACCTAAATATATTGTAGATATGTTTTAATATAAACCAAAACTCGTATAATCACGTACACAAAACATAAAACATACTATTATTTTTGCTTATTTGGGGTGGTACGATCAATCATAAATGCAGAATATATTTGTTCACTGAACTTAGAGATCGTTTCAAATTTTCGGATACTTACCAAATTTTGTTACTCAAAAAATAAATGTAGCGCCTAGATAATTAACGTAAAACTTAAAAAAAACCCAATGATCTCCGTCCGGGGCAGCCATTAAATGAACTAGTTTTGCAATTTCATAGTAGTAGCGTGAATAATTGAAGATTTTTAGCGATATAGGCATGTACTTACACCCTCAATGGGCAAGCCGTACAATGGGACTTTCAGAAGTTGATGATGATATCTAGTTACTTTTACTTACGATGAATAATTTTATACTTTTTCGACTGCTTTTTAACCTTCGTGAGTTTTTTCAAAATATTTAGTTTTGCGTTTAATTTGTAATTTTTAGACAGTTAATGTTCATTTTTAAGTGGGTTTCTTCTAAAATTGTTCCTTGCTTTCTTAATGTTCCTTATCTTACTTGTTCCTTCCTTGTTTAATATTTATCTATCGATTTTATTTTATTTTATGGTAGCTACGACAAAATAAAATATTTTAATGAAGTGCCCCCTAGTGAGCTACTATCGTAACACCAATTTTAGAACCAATTAACTAAAAACCATCACTGAAAACTGTATCAAAATCGGACAAGTGGTTTTATAGAATAATTGCAACATTAATTTGCACAAAAATGTTTAATGCAGCGCCCCCTGCTGAGTTGTCACCGTAATACTTATCTAAGAACACGCACCAATGAAACTTTAACCAACCACAGATAATTTCACAAAAATTGGACATATAATTTTGGAGAAAAATTGCAACATGAATTTGGACAAACATTCTCTCACCCCAAACGTACATATATACCGTTTCCGATCCGTCGCGGGTAAGAATAATAATTATCATACTAACATTATAAATGCCAATGTTTGGAAGTTTGTTGCTCGATCACGTAAATGTTTCATAAATTTTCTCCACAACATGTTAAAATTATCAGCAAGAAATTCGTTCCGGAGCATCGGCGCTATTTCCATCGAATGCATGCCCCTTCTCTGTGAAGTGATGTAATGTGACTTGAGCAACATCATAACATGTCAGTAGGCCGCATTATTTCCCAACGTTTAACTTTAATAGTCATAACTATAACTGTGCCATTCCATATTCCTATTTCAAATTTTATAACATGTATTCGTAAAATTTGGAAATACGTAATAACATCAAATTACTTCCTATGATACAACACCATTTGGAAATATAATATATATCAATAAAACTATTTTTCCTATTACCTAATTGTATCACTTTGATGCGATTGATTAGTAAGACATAGTCCATAAGGAGCTATTAGAGAGCTTACCAAAGTAAGTAATTTGCTTACCAAAGGTTGTACATTATATGGATCACTTGTATTTTTTGTTCGTATGGAACAAGTGTACCTACAATGTAGTGTCACTTTTCATTCCTAACAAATGATAGTATTTTCTTTCTATTTTGTTGACTTGTACTTTATTTGATTTTGTCTACTTTGTGATAAAATGGTATGGTGGTCTGGTGGTAGTATGTTCTTGCCAAATTTACGAGCGCCGTCTACGTCGAACTCGATTACGGAACTCGATGCCCATAGAGTGCTTCATGAACCGCTGCGGGAAACGCAATTTGTGCACACTTTCTATGGTGAGCGTTCACGTTTCAGCACCGTATGTTATAATGTGCAGAATACATTGGTTATAGACGCGAACCATCAAGCATTGCATTTTCAGTCTCTGAACACATCGTCTCGTCATCGTCAAATGCTGCCCATTCCAGTTGTACAGCTACTGGACGGTACAATGGACGTTTGTTGCCGTTCCGGAAAATCTATTCATCATATTATTTCCAGCTGTTTGTGTCTTGGGAATACTTGTTCGTAGGAACCACCTAGCTCTCGAGAACATCCACCAAGAACTTAGTTTTCGATACGGTCTTGTCAGGTCAGATGCGTCGTACTGTAAGTTTGTACACTTAGCGCCATTTCTCGATAACGGTCGTATGCTGCTCTACTGGGACCGCTTTGGCGACACGCCATTGGCGACAAAAATACCTAAATCGTGCTAAAGATGCGGCCTCAGCGCCAGGATATTCCTTGGGTATCATCAGTGTCGCGATGGCTATGTGGTAACATACGCCTCGTCCCTTTTACCACACTCACCGTGATCCTCGACGACATGATGAAAACCGTGTAGAAGCCAAGACAAATGCCTTGACTTTCTTCACAAGGTTCAGTTTCAGTAACCGTCCTTACTGGCAAAAGCCTCGACTAGCACCATAAGAGACTTTCGCTAGATGGCGATCCTGGACATAGTGCGCATTTGGTTCTCTGGTTTCTTATTCTGGAACCCTAACCACCGGTAGTTCCCCCACTGCTGGCGGTGATCTAGTATTATGTTTTAAAAAATATAAAAAAAAACATATTTTTATACTTTCGTCTTGTGAAATAGGTTTTAAAATAAACTAAATTACTGGATTGATAACAACTGAGATGACTGTGTTCACGAGTTCACGAGGTGTCCGCTGTCTGGGATGTTGATTTCACGATCTGAGCACGAATAATGGCGTTGGGGATCAGACTACGAAACCGTTAGTTGCATCGTCCCCAAACATCCCCAAATCACTGCGGTGGCGCAGAACTCAAATAAACGCCATGCAAGCAAGGCTATTTCGACTACTTTACCACTGTTAAATACTCAAAAGACAATGTCCTGTCTCGTTTTAATTTTAATCATCAGAAAGTGATAAAATTGAGCATCAACATTAGAAGCATGAACATTACTAACTACAATACATTGCCGTATTGTATCAATAGTGTCTTTGTTGCTCCACCAGGTTGTTGATTTTTCGAAAATGTTTGTCTATCCCAAGGTTGCCGCGAACATTTACCTAGTTTTGTCTCTGGTGTTACTATTTTCTTGTATTGTGTGTATGCTTAAATGCTGTAAACAATACAGAATTTCTTTCATTCATATATCGGCAATTTGCCATGGCTTATGCCATATCTATTTCTCCTGTTATGTCAACACAAATTACGAGTAGGCCCATTGGTTGTAGCAAATGTAGTTATAATTGAACATGATTATAAGACCTGCCGGGTGATTTGCCCAGATAAAACACATACGTAATACGCCGCCGTTGCGACAATTTCACGGTTTCTGAGTCAATGTTATTTTTTTAATATTTTCAATTACACAATCAACTCTTGTGTGAAAGGAACATACTAAGGCATAACGTGTTCACGGCAAAGAATGTTTGAATAATAATGATATTACGCGATTAGATAAATAGGATACAATTAGACGCCGACGTAATAGAATATGATCTAAATTAAATTTCTGAAAATGTTTGGACTCGTGTTATTTGATACTTGTTAAGTAGGCTTCGCTAATACCATCTCAGTTTGGTGAAAACTTTAAAATGCAAATAGCTACCAAAACTTTCAATTAGATCATCGATGCAAAAAAAATATGTTTTTTTTAAATAAAGAGTGACGAGACGAGCAGGACATGTGCCTGATAGTAAGCAACATGCCTGCCACGTAACAGCACAGTGACACGCAGCTATTGGAACATGAAGAGTCCAAATCATTACCTAGCACTGCACTGCGCTCATCGCCCAAAGATCTAAGATGTTATATCTCTAAGGCCTGTAATTTCTCTGGAAACATTGCCCTTCAAACCGGAACACAGTAATGTTTGCACATCACTGCTTGGTGGTAGAATAATCAGCAAAGGTGTCTGTTAAATAGTAAAATAGCATGTAAAGAACAAAAAATAGTTTTTAATCTTTAGATCCGCACATGAGGCTCTGTCTCGACCTTGGACCGCTTCTTTGGTACATACATGTTGTCCTAAAACAAACAAACCCGTTCTTGCCATTGACTTGCATCATTATTGATTTAACTTTTATTTACAATACCGTGAAGCAAGAATATGATACCGATAGCTTATGCGACTGATTTTTTACTTTAATGAGGTTCCGGTTAAGGGATTTAAAAAAAAAAAAAAGGTTTTGGTCTTCGTTTGGAAGGTTTCGAAATAAACGTCAAGAGTATAAACTAACCGGTTTAGGCTTCTACCTGCATGCAAAAAAGTAATCTTTCCTTGTTCAAAAACTTTAGGGAAATTGTAAATATCAACTTTGTATACTTTTTATAGTTATATAGGTAGGTATACTAAATTCTGTAAGGTACGTGCATGCAAGCTTTTACCTCTACGTATGTTTGTAAGTTTAGTACCTAGCTATAGTTTGTGAGAGTGTGCGTTAGCCAAAATTTCGGTAGACAGTACAGGTATATCGTGACAAAACCCGAAAAATCATCGTGACAAAATGTTCCAAGGATCTTTTCAAGTGACGTGTCAATCCGCACTGAACCAGCGTGGTGGATTACGGCCTTGACTCTCTCCTTGCGAGAGAAGGCCCCGAGTCCCAACGATGAGGTAATTTAGTAGACTGCTTATGTGGTGACTTTAGTGCAGTGCTGTGCTGTATCCCACCTAACATCACGTAGATAATAAATGATCATACTCGTATATCCGTTCCGTATGATTTTGATCCAGAAAGTGAAGTAATCAGCGGCAGTATATTGCAGGTTATTATAATAATTTAGCCGCCACAAATCACGCCTCAATTGCAGCTCAGGCTTTACGTCGATTACTGACATTTGTGCCATGGGACTATGTGTTTTCCGCTATATTTAACAACATAAAGTTAAAATGTCAGCCTGCTAGAGACCAGAGTATAAACATGATTTCCTTGTTACTGACTATAGTTAGGCACATAACATAAACTATATAAGATCCAGGATCAAGCTTGGGCTCATATTTGTCACTTAGTCCTGGTCAAGTCAAAAGACTGCGACAAGTGCGTACGTGCATTTCAATTAGTGGTCCACCTAGGTTCTGGACCCAGCCCAGATCCCCAGACAGAGTACCTACTCTGGATCCAGGGAGGGGGGTCATGACCTCATGACCCCCCCTCCCTGGATCCGCCGGGAGTCGGGAGGAAAAGATCAGGGAGGTCTTGTAGGGTTCCGCATCTGTCAAAAATGGATTAATGAAGTTTCGACATTATCTTCGTTTAATTACATTATTACATACAGTTTTGACTATTCAATTATTTGGACCAGTCAAGTGATACGGAGTGTAGACATCATTGATAAACTAACGTATTCTTTTTTTTTTTTTTTAAAGAATGTGTGACGAGACGAGCAAGACATATGCCTGATGGTAAGCAACATGCCTGCCACATAACAGCACAGTGACACACAGCTATTGGAACATGAATAGTCCAAATCATTACCTAGCACTGCACTGCGCTTGTCACCCAGAGATCTAAGTTGTTATATCTTTAAGCCCTGTAATTTCTCTGGAAACATTGCCCTTCAAACCGGAACACAGTAATGTTTGCACATTACTGCTTGGCGGTAGAATAATTGGCAAAGGTGTGGTACTTCCCCAGGCGGACTCTGCTAAGAGTCCTACCACTACAAGTTATGTTCATGTTCCAATAGCTGCGTGTCACTGTGATGTTATGTAGCAGGCACGTTGCTTACCATCAGGCACATGTCCTGCTTGTCTCGTCACTCTTTCTAAAAAAAAAAAATATATTACAGATACGAGTGAGTTGGTTCCATGGTAGGTTTTTTGGTATACTTAAACCCTCTCTGCGCGGCGTTGTTAATTTCATAAGCGTGTTTCTCATGATAGTTTATTTTTCTACGAAAATGTGTTGGATATAATATAAAATACATTCAGGCTGTGTTATAAAAACATGTTTTTGTAGCAATTCGAATTAAAATTAAGTAGTCGTAGTATGCCTGAAGATAAACTTCTTGACTTTTTATAACGAATTCTGTTATAGGAGGTTTTTTACGGAGTCCATCTAGGGCTACTCACTATTTCTAGTTATTCAGTCACTAAGCTAGAATACAATAGCGGGATTCACTATGCAAAAATTACGGAAACGAGAACTGCGCGGGTAAAACCGTGAGGCTTTGCTAGTAAATCTATAAAGCCGTAAATTAATCTAATAAGTCGTTATATACAGTAGGCTACAAGGAGCAGAATCGCACGACGGAAGGGAACTGGATTTTTCGACCTTACATTTTTTATCGGATCATTTTCCTCAGTATTGAATTAAAATGATTCTCAGCTGAACGTAACAAAATTACGCTTGAATAAAGTAGGTTAATAAAGTAAGGAAAAGCCTTTAATTAATATTAAAAAAGTTTTACCTGTCTACGTGGTAAATGAGAATGGACAAGCGGAAAACTGGGGTCGAAACGGAATACAGAGTCTTAAGAAATATTGTAACGTTATTTAGTCGAGCCGGGATGAGATATTGTGAATAATTCATGGAAAATATAGTGATCTAGTTGAAGTGGCGATTTACCAAAGGCAGCCGGTGGCGGTTGGAAACGTAAAGCCGAGGATTGCCCTGAGTGGCGTATTATTAATACAAAAAATAATTGAGAACTGATGTTGGTTGTTGATGTTTGTCAACAGATGACTGCTTAGCTCTTATTTTGGATAACTTCTTAGAACTTTTTTTATAATGTTAAGAGCAAGTGGAAAATCAAACTATTTGTTTTCATCGTTTTCTTCTCTGACATTCTACTAAAATTCTGAACTGGGTTTATGTATGGAAAACAGATAGGCTATTATGATTTCGAATAGCTCATAAGTTTCTTTTCATTCTTCTATATGATCTCTATATGATCTACATCTTCATATCCCGAAAAATATTAGAAATCTTTTGGGAATAGAATCGCTCTTTGTGTTAAAAAACCACTACCTCCAATGCTGAAACCTGATGGGACACTGGCTCACACCGCAATGGAGAAGGCAAACTTGTTTGCATCTCAGTTTGCGGAATCTTCGCGTCTAGATGCTGGTAGCGCGACACCTCCTACTTCACCCGGCTGTCCGACTTCTATGTCAGAAATACATATTCGCCAAATGGAGGTTCGCAAAGTGCTACGCAATCTGGACGTGAACAAGGCTAGTGGCCCAGACGGTATTCCTGCCGTAGTGTTGAAGGCTTGTGCGCCTGAGTTGTCTCCAATACTGACGCGCCTGTATATACTCTCTCTCAAAACTGGGCAAGTGCCGAAGTCTTGGAAGCTTGCCAACGTGCAACCAGTTCCCAAGAAGGGTAGTCGTGCCGACCCTGCCAACTACAGGTCAATTTCAGTCACGTCCATACTCTGCAAGACTATGGAACGTGTCTTAAACCACAGGGTCCTGACGTTCCTAGAATCTAACGACCTCCTCAGTGACCGGCAATACGGGTTTCACTGAAACCGGTCCACCGGGGATATTCTAGCGTACGTCACTCACATCTGGAGTGAAGCTATCGAGAAGCACGGGGAAGCACTTGCGGTCTCCCTGGATATCTCGAAGGCTTTCGACAGCGTTTGGCATGATGGCCTTTTATGCAAGCTTTCAGCTTATGGTTTGACTCCAGGCTTTATAGCGTGGATATCGGACTTTTTGGGGGATCGATCCATACGAGTGGTCATTGATGGCTGCTCGTCAGATCAAATGGCTATCAATGCCAGAGTCCCTCAAGGGTCGGTACTCTCTGCGACACTCTTCCTGCTACATATCAACGATCTGTTGAAGACCGGTATCTTTGGGTACGCAGATGATAGCACTGTTGTGGAGCTACATATCTAGCGCGAGAGCCAATAGGCAGCAAACTCAGGCACTGAGAGAGAGTTTGAGCGAATCTGATTAAACGAATACAATTGTCGTAAGCTATTGTTTAAAAAAAGTGACAACAGATCTTGGGCCGCTAACGGAAATAGCGCCAATATAGAAATAAAATATATTTAAAAATACCAAAAAAAAAAACTTTGAAAGGCCATAACTCAGCTCTGATATTACTTACAGCAAATCTGATTGCACAGATAGCATCAGGGTGTTTTATTGTTACAAGAAAGTTATAACGGATCGATGGCCGCTAAAATGAAAAAACGACGCCACTTGCCCATACAAAAAATCCAAAAAATAAATAACTTTGACAGGCCATAACTCAGCTCCGATATGACTTAGAGCAAATCCGATTGCACATATAGCATCAGGGAATTTTATTGTTACAAGAAAGTGATAACGGATATCTGGCCGCTAAAAATTAAAAACGACGCCACGGGCCCATACAAAAGTACCCAAACCCCTTTTGCATGTAAGCGTCTTTTAGCACGGAGGCGCTCGCTAAGACGGGGTTTTGCGAAATTCCACCCCTAAGAGGGTGAAATAGGGGATGACATTTTATATGAATACACAGGCATAACCTCCTATGGTGTGGGGATCTACTAAAGAAGGATGTATCAAAATTCCATTCCCAAAGGGGTGGAATAGAGGGTAACAGTTTGAATAAAACGTTGTATATATAGGAGTAGGGGGTACACCTTACGCTAACGACTTACCTACAGAACGTAAATATAATTATGTATAATAAAACAAACATTCTATGTTTTATTTGCTCCCGAGACTTTTTTTTTTTGTTACCTTTTATAGGTTTACATTTGACCGCCATCTCGCCTGATGTTAAGCGACGATGCGGTCTACGATGGAGCGTGTTTACCTAGAAAAAACCGATTCACTCTCGATTTGAAGACACAAAGATTGTAACTATCGGGAAATACCCACTCAGGCAACGTATTCCACAGTCTTGACGTTCTTGTTACAAAAGCAGAGTCAAATCTCTTTCTTCGTGTCTTTGGAACATCAACAATGAAACGATGTCGGTTCTTCGAGCTGCGAGCATTCCGATAGAAAAAAGGGCAAGGTGGTATTAGATCGTGCAATTCAGTCGCACACTCTCCGAAGTGGTTCCGATAAAAAAACCGATAAGCTAGCAATTTTACGGCAGTGTTCAAGACTTTGCAGTCTTTTACGCACGAGGGTGTATTTGCCTATGAGCCTTTTGGCACGTCTCTCAATCGATTCCAGAGCTTGCAGCTGATAGGTACTTAGCCGACCCATCCCAAAGGTGTGAACAGTACTCCATACAGGAGCGAATCTGTGCTTGGTATAACGTGAGCAACTGCTCAGACTTGAAGTACCTTTGCACCTTAGAGAGGACACCCAGTTTTTTAGCAGCTAATTTAGCCTTGGAATCGATACACGAGCCAAAGTTGAGCGTAGACGACAAAGTAACGCCCAAAAGCTCGAGATGGTCGGATACCGGCACGGATACACCACGAAAAGTATATGGAATGGACTCCTTTTTGCGGAAAATAGACACGCCTGCGTCTTTCCCTCGTTAAACCTGACCAGATTGGCATCGCCCCATTTAGAGACTGCCTCAAGGGTCAAGTTTAAAAGCTCGATAACAAGCTCGAGCAGGCCATAACTCAGCTCCGATATGACTTAGAGCAAATCCGATTGCATATATAGCATCAGGGAATTTTATTGTCACAAGAAAATGATAACTGATCTCTGGCCGCTAAAAAAAAAAAACGACGCCAACTTTACCCAAACCCCTTTGAGACTTCTAGCATTTATAGTTTTTGAGATTTCGTGATGTGACCTTTCGGTTTTATAAAAATAGAAGATAGATATAGATAGTCCTCCTTGACGTATTCGTCAATGTCGAACCCAGCTAGGTAGGTACTATTATGGCGCTAACATGGCTTGCAAACCAAGTTTTCCTTCAAATAACCTATCGTTGGACGCACAATGCAATAGGCCATTCGAATTATATGTGTAGTAGGTGCAGGAAGGAGATATATGAAACTTATTTATCGACATTCACAAAAAAATTGCTCATGCATACTATATGCAAGCCAAAACCCTATTTTTTCAAATAAGTATGAAAGGTTTCTGATGTAAGTTGGGGTTTGTAATAATGTAAATATGGCGTTTTTTTTAAATCAATACCCATTAAGCAAAAACAAAACTTTGCAATGAATTGGTCTTTTGCTAAGCCTCCTTCTTTCCTCATGATGCGATGGAGCGTCACGCGTCCAACGTTATTGATTCGAAAAGTTATTTTCAGCCCTCTCCGACATTTGACTTTCAATTTTGAGCTAATTGAGTTAATTCTGTTATGGTTATTGGTTATGGAAGTTGCTTGGCTGTTTCAGAAACTTTTCCTTGGATACTTTGGGGAATGATTCGTTTCAATTCGTATCAAAGTATAAGTAGAGTGGGCTTGGTATGTACTAGATATTTGACGCAGAGTTGTGCTGATCCGATATTACATTTCATAATCTAGCATGGATATAATTTTGTTATTTTTGCTAAAAACTTTTTTTGCTGATGTGAAGTAGAATATAATATAATATATTAGAATATGTATTTATCAAAAAAATATGGGAACTTTCTCGTCGGTCGATTAACGTTTTATGGGGGATTATGAACAGGGTCACTATCTCGAGGTTCGACATTATATCTATCAGTGTTGTCGGAAAAAAATACTGTTTGGATAATCCGATGTATTTTAAATAAATCGCGCATAGAGATATAATATATTCTTCCTGTAAATTTAATTTTTAAGGCTTACCAAAAATTTGTTGCAAATATTTTTTTTTGCATCTTAATATTATAAACAGAACAGAACAAAGTAATGATAAAAGTCAGTTAATTAAGAATATATTACATGAAAGGCATAATGAAGAGAAAGGGAGAGTTTCTCCAAGTTTGTGTGGCAACATAGTTATAACTTTACTATATGAACAATACATTTCAATACGTAATTATTTTAGACTAGCGGCCCATTCCGGCTTCGCTCGGATATTGCCATTTAAGTTAATCCTAAATTCTAAATACTTATTTTTTGTTGACTCTCTGTTGTTTATTTTTGTTTAGATTATAGGTATGATAAAATAACTTTAATGTAATGTAATGTTTTTGTAACCTCATACTAAAGAGGATTTATTTTTGCATGCCTGCAAACTATTTTATAGGTAGTTAAATGGTCTTGACCATAAAATATTTTTTTTGAATAAGGATTAATATCAACACTTGAATAGCATGGTTTGAATTTGGTTAGCATTTTCATTAATGTTTAAGATGAAAAAAGTTGTTGTAGTGACATAACTACTATAGTTGGACATATGCTACTGCGGATTTTTTTGTAAACATTATGATGTTCTTCAATATTGTTGTACATTATTTTGTTCTATCGCTAATAGTTTCGGCAGCGCATTCGACGAAAGACATTTTAAGACTCATTTAGCTACACCTTCGGTTACATTGTTCAAATTTTACCAAGGATCCCTAATTTTTTTCAAAATGAAATGTAGCCTATGTCAAATTGGAAGAATGTAGCATTCTATTGGTATATTTTTTTTTAATCGGCCCAGTACTTTTTGAGCCTATTCATTACAAACATACAAAAAAAGGGACAAATCTTTCCTCTTTATAATATTAGTGTAGATTAGAAAATAAAACGAGAAATGCATATTGCACTTAAATCAATTAGTTTAGTACTTGACAGAAGGCGTGGGAAAGTTAGTTAGGTATTGTTTGTTCTTCAAAATTAGGCGCCATGATAGAGTATGAGATAATGCGACAAAAACAAATTTGCAGACAAGCTCTTTAAAAAATTTCACTACTTTTCACGATTTGCTTCAGTGATTAGCAGAAATAGTAAAATACATAAATGTAGTATTACATTTTTAATTAAAATTAAACAAAGCTTGTACTAAGCAGATATAATATTTTGTCATATATTATATCATTTGTATATTACATCATTGTCATCTGATATAATATTTTTATAATCGTAAATACATAACTATGCTACAAATAAACATTCAGACATAGAAAAAATATCCGTATTCATCATACAAATATTAGTATTAGTGGGGAATCGAATCCACGACTTACGGTTCTGCAGGCGTCTTACTACCAACAAGGCCAGTCAAAGACCAGCGATAGCTTATATCAGTATATCTTATTTTGAAATCGTCTTTATCCTAGCTGTCGAAAGTTGAAATAAAAAAAAATACGAATTATGTTTCAAGGAACAGACTAAGGAAGGAGGTAAACAATAAATATAATTTATTGATTTTAAAATTCCCTACAATTGTTTTCAGAAAGTTGGGGCCAGACGGACGGGCATCGCTTCACATACCCAGCGTCTCCCCTTCTGACCCAGGGTAGCGACGTGGGTCAAAACACGATCTGTTCTGATGAGACGGAGCAAGGGGACGAGTGTGTCCACGTGAAGAACATTCCCCTGGAGTCAACAGTGGAGATCGTCATGTTTGATCAAGGTATTAATATCAAATGTATGCTGTGTAGAGTAACTGTCTAGCACCCGTGGCGTATCAGTTGTAGGAAACGCTTCGATATAGTTGCTATCTTACATTACAAGGACAAAATAAAAAAATGGATGTAACCAAATGTAAAAAGTTGGCTTGTAAACAAAATATAACCACATCCGAATCGGCGCTTTCGTTGACTTTTTGTGCCCTGTGTGAGATACAAGCTGCCAATGAATATTTGTTTTCAATAAAACCTGCATGAAATCACCCACTCCCAGCGAAAACGTAAACAGTTTTTTGTTTTCCTAACTGGACAGAAATGACTGTCGAATCAAAAGGTGTTCGATGTCGGTTTGATGTCGGTCTTTTTTGCAGCGCCTTAGTTGCTACCATGCCACAGATGATGTGTCAACCTCTTTTTACGTCAAAGGTGCATTCTATTTTTCGCAATCTAAATGAACATTGGAAAGTCTGAATAGATTTAGTGGTAGAGATAGGAAAAAGCGGAATGAGGATAAGGGTGACTTTGTCCAATATTCTGACTAAAAAAGGAACAAGATATAATAGGTACAATGATATATTTTATACGCTAATGATTTATAGATAATCACGATATAGCGATAATGACAATCAATGGTAATAACTACTATTAACAATTCACGCACAACACCATCTGACCCGAAACTAAGCAAAGCTTGTACTATAGTGGCCAGATAGCGGATATAATACTTATGTAGTCGTAAATATTACTTATTATACATATAAACACCCAGAAACAATAAAAATATTTGGATTCATCACACAATTAATATTTGCTGGGTGGTAATCGAGCCCATGACCCTCGGATTCGCAGGCAGAGTATCCACTAAGCCACGAGGCCAGTCATAATTAATGATGGTTATCATTATTATAGTGATGTTATCTTATTATGTACCAGTGTGTAAAGCATATTACGTAATATACATTAGCTACTATAACATTACATCCAGTCTAGCGTAGGAGAGCTGATTTTTGTAATCTGTGGTACTTCATTCTTTGCTAATAGGTAGCTAACGTACCGGCAAAGCTTACTTATGTGATGTAGTTGCATAGCTAGCAGAGATCACTTTCTATCAGATGACCAGCCGGCTTGTTTATCTCTCATTGCCATAAAACAAAGCAGGTAAAAGACCAGAATTACCATCGCTACAATACAACAATGGTCAACCAGTAAAATGGTAATCACGCGAATTTTGAAAATTGTTAAGATAACCTTGTACTTTCTATCCATGATCACGCCATTCTCCATTTATGTTCGTGATTTACGCATTTCGGACATCGTCTAAAATGATTGTTTTTACTTTTTGGTGCACGAGCACACCATCTTAAATGACATAACCGCTGGTCAGAGCGTGATTAAGGCCAGTGACCCAGATTTGGTATCTTGCTTCATGGGCTTGAGGGCTGTGTAATTAGAAATTTGCTACACTTTAACTCCCAACTAGTTTCATTTTATGGTAAAGAGACTCGTTAATTGAATAAATATACATACATCACATCACAAACACAAACCTGACAAAGTAAAATATAAATCTACAATGGCGTAAAATTTTAGTAAGTAGGCATGGACTTTTATTTAAAAATCGGCATAGATATTACTTGCAGTGCCCCGCGGTTTTACCCGCGTAGTTCTCGTTCCCCTTATTTTCCCGGGATAAAATAGACTAGACTATATTCTGTGTTCCATATTTCCGTTCGTACGTTGCGACGTGGTCGAGCAACAAACATCCACATCCAAACATTGACATTTATAATATCAGTAAGATAGTAGGATTTATTTAACTTTGCTCAACACAAGTGTACAAGTACATTGCACTTATAACTTCTAACCTTACACATTAAAATAAAAATACGCGTATATATGTTACGGGCAATTTGATAAGTCCGGGCACTATTAATAATGACCGGTCTGTATTCATAACGCCTTATTCGAATTATTCATACTGCCCAGTCCAAGTGATAAATTCAAGCTATCTCAAACCCCCACTTATTACATGAACCACGGGCCGTCGGACATTATTAATAATGGCCGATCAAAGTGATAAATTCATCACTTTGCCCATCGCTCTTGGGCATTATTAATAATGACCGGTCCTTATTAATAATGCAGCTCGCTTTATGTCCCTACTGCTGGGGCTCGGGATTTTCTCTCACAATGTCCATAATCCAACACACTGGCCAAGTGCGGGTTGGCATTTACACATATCATCGAAACATTTCTTGCTTGCATCACGCTGGTTCTTCACAATGTTTGCTTCACCGTTTCAATGGTGATGAGAAATTTGTACATCGCCACTTGAAAATATACTCAGAGATGCAAGCAGGATTGGAACCGACGACCTTACGATTGTGCAACCGAAAGTTCTAGTCCAAACACAATGAAATACGCCAAACAGCTCAATTGACATTAACAGAACATTTGATTGCGGCAAAAAAATTTCAAGTCATGTAAAATTTCAAATAAGCTCCTGCTAAATTTTTTGAATATTTTTTTTACTCCTCTGAAAACGCTAGACTATTTACTTAATCTATACATACTCTATGTATGAAATACATTTCATTTCCTTTTACTAAACTTAAGAATCTTCTAGACTATTTGGGCATCTAGACGATTGATCTGCAGATAAGGTTTTAGTGGACTGATTCATACAATATATAACAATGTGATCGAACTTGTGACAACACATACCAAAATCAGATTAGAAGCAGGATTGGTCTATCACGTGGTTTTCTCCTTAAGTTAGCGGCGATGTTAGCAATTACGACTTCTTTACGGATATCTCGTGTAGTCATGTACCTAGCTACTGCAAATGGTATACGTTATAATCAACATTGTGAACAACTTTTATTTTACCAGATATACCTAACCAGTAGGCACTAGACCATTACGGCTTAAGTCACGACACACGCCACAATTGAATCTGTTTTAATTAGACCAGAATATGTATTATGTTTTCGTACAAAATACAAACGAATGAATTCTATGCGCGTTGGTAATTTTGACAGTAAGTTACTTCGCTACATAATGAATGAGTACCTGGGTGACCGAGCTTTGCTCAGTTTAAGCACTGAGTATACTTAGATGCCTACAGATAAAAGGCTCCAAGTAATAGATTTTCTCAAAAAAAAGAAAGAAAGAAAAAAGAACTTGAAAAAAAAGAGAAGCCATCTGGATTTGAACCCGGGGTCTACTGCTTCATGACCGCTCATCTTATCGACTTAGCTAATATACTGCCGCGCAGTATATTAGCGAAATTTACTGTCGCATTCTAATGTTAATGTAACAGTTTTTAATTATCAAAAAACGCGCATAGTATGCTTTCAAAAGAAATGAAACCTAGTTAGAACGATTTATCGTCCCCAAAACCCCCTGGATACATAATTTCATGAAAATCGTTCGAGCCTTTTCCGAAATTCAGATTATATATATATATAAATACAATTATTGCTCGTTTAAAGGTATAAGATATAAGATATAAGATAAGATACAGCATATATTATATTAATAGTACTAACTTGAAACATGAATGTACTTATTACAGGCAGTTTATTGATACAAAGGCAAGATAAAAAATGTTAACGCCCAGGTATTTTCTAGACAGAGTTACACAAGTACAAGATTTACGAAATAAAAAAAACAATTAACTATCACATGGTAAAAGGTAGTTTATTACAGAGATTTCTTTCAACGTTCGAGTATTTCACACATTTACAAAACCAGTCAATTATAAGAAAAATGAGATGTTGTATTTAAACATTTTGGACTACGAAAGATTAAAATAGCTATTAATTGGCTGTTATTAGTTTTTACCCTACGGTATTACCCATCGGTGCTATATCCGATGCAAAAGTGTTTAGTAGTTTTTGATTTCAGCATTATAAAAAAAAAGTGGTCAAGTGCGAGTTGGACTCGCCCATGAAGGGTTCCGTTGCAGCAACTAACATAATATACATAGTACACATAGTTCTTGTAGTTCCTTGTAACTTTGATCGAAGTTTCAATAATAGTGTATTTATGACGTACTAAAAAAAAACTACTGATCAGATCGAGTTCAAACTAATTTTCGTTGGTAGTTTACATGGTAATGTACATCATATATTTTTTTTAGATTTTTCATTCTCTTACTTTAGAAGTTAGAGGGGGGGACACACACATTTTACCACTTTGGAAGTGTCTCTTGCGCAAATTATTCAGTGTAGACGAAAATGATTGTAGAAACCTCAATATCATTTTTGAAGACCTATCGATAGACACCCCACATGTGTAGGTATGATGAAAAAAAGTTTTTTGAGTTTCAGTTCTCAGTATGGGGGGGAACCCTAATTTTTCTTTTTTAAATTTTTTTTTGTTTAAATCTTAATGCGGTTCACAGAATACATATACCTACCAAGTTTCAACAGTGTAGTTCTCATAGTTTCGGCAAAAAGTGGCTGTGACATACGGACGGACAGACAGACAGACAGACAGACAGACAGACAGACATGACGAATCTATAAGGGTTCCGTTTTTACGTTTTACGGAACCCTAATAATTGGCAGTCATAGGGACTATATAAGTAAATACAATAAGTAAAGAGACGAGACGTACTTCTTAGCATTCCATGGATTCACCGTGCGGGTGCCGGGTCCATCGTGTGACAGAGAGAGAAATCTCGAGTAGACCCCAAGACTTGTGACTCGGGCGTAGGTTTAAAAGGGGCCCCTTATATTGACGTACGTCAACACTCACCTTCACTACTCGTATTTCTCTCCCTGCCCAGCCAAATCCGATATGATCCTACTAGTGCAGCTTTAGATACTCGTTCTAGTATAGAACTTACTGCACTTCTGGAGAATCCAAGGTCTTTAAGCAGGTTATAGAGAGATTTTTCTGGTATACCTCTCGCTCCTACTTCTACAGCGTATAAATTAACTACATAGCCATTTTTTGTTAATTCATTTTGTAGGTCGTAATACTTATTTTGTTTCATCACGTGGTCTTTAGGTATATTAGATAGAATACGATAGATAATACGATACGACAATACGATAGAAGTAAATACGTACTTATAACTCAGAAATTGATGGCTCACTTTGGAAACTAAGCGGGTGAAACCGGAGGGCGCTGCTAGTCTGGAATAAAACTTCAATTTAACCTCTAGAGGGTAAAAACGACTTTTGCGCCCTGATATCGAGGAGCAAAAGTACTCTTTCCGAGCTGGTGGGATGAAAAATATTTGTATGCCTACCATATCCATATCATATAGTGAGTATAAACAGAAGAAATGTGTGTCAAAAGCTATTGTAGGATGGAATCAACAGAACGCGGCTCAACAGAAATACCCTTCGGCCCAATTAGTGATAATATTCAAAATGGCATTATCGTGTAGGTACATATTTATGTAAGTCTTCTAACCATGGCCATGATTAGATGTGTAAATGGTAACCATGGTAACACGCCATGGACATGTAAAAATGCCATAACGCATTTCTAGGTGGCCATGATGGCCATGTTTAAGATTTCTTTCATTTACAAACGTGACGTTTGAGGCCAATTCACAGCCCACGAAAAATCTATGTATGGTGCGCCAAAAGGTTCTTTATTGAAGTTTTCAGTTCAATAAAGAAACTCAACTCTTCAGCCATATAATAAAACAATACAGAAATATAGACAAACATAACTCATGTCTGACACGACTCTAAGGTTTCACATACATTACACACCGAAGTGAGAAATTTTGCGTATAGTTTACCCAACCTAAGATGCTCAAGTTATTGTCCGAAAGTTGGAACGACACTCGTTACAACACCCGCTCAAGGAAGTCTGAGTGTCAATATTCGCCTAACCACACAATGTCTAATGGCCACTTGTGTAACTTCTCGCAACTAGGTTCTAGGTAAATTATTAAAACCATAAAAACGATTTCTAAACAATAGATAGATAGTATACCCTGTGGACTATCTATGCACTTTAGTGCACTGTTTGTCTAGCTTTGCTGTTCTGTACAACGAAACAGAGTTAGGAGTTTGTTTTTTAGGGTTCCGTAAAACGTAAAAACGGAACCCTTATAGATTCGTCATGTCTGTCTGTCTGTCTGTCTGTCTGTCTGTCTGTCCGTCCGTATGTCACAGCCACTTTTTGCCGAAACTATGAGAACTACACTGTTGAAACTTGGTAAGTAGATGTATTCTGTAAACCGCATTAAATTTTTTACAAAAGTTTTAAAAAAAAACAAAAATTAGGGGTGCCCCCCCTACCGAGAACTGAAGCTCAAAAATTTTTTTTTCATCAAACCTACACGTGTGGGGTGTTTATCGATAGGTCTTAAAAAATGATGTTGAGGTTTCGAATCAAATTTTTGTCTACACTGAATAACTTGCGCGAGAGACGCTTCCAAAGTGGTAAAATGTGTGTCCCCCCCCCTCTAACTTCTAAAGTAAGAGAATGAAAAAACTAAAAAAAATATATGATGTACATTACCATGAAAACTACCAACGAAAATTAGTTTGAACTCGATCTGATGAGTAGTTTTTTTTTAGTACGTCATAAATACACTATTATTAAAACTTCGATCAAAGTTACAACGAACTACAAGAACTATGTGTACTATGTATATTATGTTACTTGCTGGAACGGAACCCTTCATGGGCGAGTCCAACTCGCACTTGGCTACTTTATTAAACCAAAAAATCTGTGTCACCAACAAACATACAAAATCTGCTTAACGTTACTTTTTTTATAGTATAGAGTGACGAGACGAGCAGGACATGTGCCTGATGGTAACCAATAACCCTGCCGATAACAGCACAGTGACATTGGCATATGAAGAGTCCAAATCATTACCTAGCATTGCACTGCGCTCATCATAAGATGTTTTATCCCTATGCCCTGTATTTTATCTGGAAACATTGCCGTTCAAATCGAAACGCAGTGGTGTTTTCACATTACTGCTTGGCGATAGAATAAGTGACAAAGGTGTGGTTCTTCCCCAGGTGGACTCAGCAAAGAGACCTAACACTACTCTTGTTTGCAGTGTATAGTCGGGTACAAACAAAGCCGATAGTCACTGGGTGCAATTTTTAAAAAACATGTTTGTTATGGCATTATGTATATACTACATATGTATAGTCGCACAAAAGAATAAAATAAACCAGTGTCAGTATACTTTGTTGTAGTTTCGACAATGACTAAGGCTTAAGTGAACATTGCTTGAATGCCAAGTTCACACCAAATTTAATGTTGAATGACGAACAAATAAAACGGAAGTAGACAAACTCTCTCTCCAGTACAAGTAGTTTTATATTTTTATTACCAAGTGCAAAGGTGTCAAGTGATATCGAACTGATTAATTAAGGTGTAACTGGCAATTTTATCACTTCTAAACGATCTGTGAATAAATGCGATTATATCTCACCGTTTTAAGCGTAACGGTACTTTTATAATTGTTTTTGTTCTCAGTAGGTAAATTCTGAACGAACGAAAAGTGCATGGCATTTTTAATAGAATGTAGTGGTAGGACTCTTGGCAGAGTCCGCCTGGGGAAGGACCACACCTTTGCCAATTATTCTACCGCCAAGCAGTAATGTGCAAACATTACTGTGTTCCGGTTTGAATGGTTTCCAGAGAAATTACAGGGCTTAGAGATATAACAACTTAGATCTCTGGGTGACGAGCGCAGTGCAGTGCTAGCTAATGATTTGGACTCTTCATGTTCCAATAGCTGCGTGTCACTGTGCTGTTATGTGGCAGGCATGTTGCTTACCATCAGGCACATGTCCTGCTAGTGCCGTCACTCTTTATTTAAAAAAAAAAAAAGAATATTGCTGCGAATGCAAAAGTTTGGGAAAAGTGAAATCAAACAAATCAATAACCGGGATAGTAAACGAGGTACTTCTATACCTACTTGCTTTCAAGATAGACAACACAATATAATTAGTGACGAATGGTTTATCATTATAATAATGATTACAACATTGTCTGTTAGCTGTGAGCTGTGAGTGACGTGACAGAGTATGATTTATGAGTCGAAATTAACTTTTCCTGTTCCACGCTAACTCATTTAGAAAAATAGACTTAGCTTAATTAGATCGATAAAGCTTCGATTGAGATGCTAATGAATTGAATTAGTTTCACCTCTCATCTCTCTCTCGTTAACTAAATTCGTATAATTTGATATTTATGCAGCCTTTAAATCTACATTGATTATGATTTTTTTTGGTACGAATTATTAGGTTTATGCAGAAATGTTGTACTATGCCTAAAGGTTTATGTTATACTCAGTATTTCGAATAGTTGTCGGAATGAGTCTAACTAAGCATGAATGGAATAGCATTCCACTGTGGAACATGTCGTTTATTCTGACAACATAAAAAGATTTTCCTAGAACCTTTATTTTTAAGCTTTTTATTACATTCTAGCAGCGCTCCACGGTGCTACCCTTGTAGTTCCCGTTCCCGTCGTTCCGTTACTTTTCCTGGATAAAAAATAGCCTATGTATTTTTGCAGACTTTGCAGACGATGTTTGTCCGCGATGGATTCCTAAACTACTTAACCGATTTTAAGTTAAATTGGCACACTCACGGTGTGGTCTGGTCCAACTTGAGAGATAGGATAGTTTTTTTTTTCGATTAATAGTCCTTATATGACGAAATCCGAACGAAGCCAGAACGAGCCGCTAGTATATGTTCCAAATTTCAGCCTGGTCGGGGTAAAATCTCTACTGTTCTTGACCTAAGACTAGATGGAGTGACGTCATACGGATGGAGACGTAAACCTGAAGATAGGGCCTCTATCCAGCAGTAGACTAAAATAGGGTGCTGATAATGATAAAAATACCTAGTAGGGTAATACTAAGGCTACTAATAATAGGCTTAGGTAAGCCGCATGGCACAACATGGGCTAGTTCTATGAAATTTCTAAAACAACAATGAGAACCAACTGCCTGTCTCAATATTTGTTTCTCTTTCCGTTAATGAAACCAAGAGATTATTACATAATATATAGAGTAAATTGTATAAATGATACCGTGTTGCCAGTGGTTACTTTATGCATGCACTTTAGTGAAAGCTCAATCAAAATAAATACCTATATCGATGAAACCTAATTCTGCGAAAGTCCATTTTCTATTGAACACGAGTTATAAGCCAATCAGGTTTGAGTGGAGCTTAAAAATGCTCTGTAGTCATAAAATTAAACCAACTTTCTCAATCGTATCACGAATCACGTTAGGTCTCGTAAAATATAAATGTTTTTGTATTGATATTCTAGATGTAGATAGACTCGGACTGACAGACAGACCTCAGAATTTCAGGTACTGTAGGAAGACGTATGAAAATTAGAGAATCTTTAGTTTCCGATAGGATAAAAAAAATTGCAGGATAATTATTCAACCTGCATGAAAACAAAATAGTTTTTCTATAATCTAAATTAGTCTATTCAGGGAATACCTAATTTTATGACCAATTTTTTTTTATTTCAGGTGGAGAGTCCGACCACATTTTCCACCTTCATGGATATAGTTTCTACGTCATCGGTGTTCGTGCCTTCAACACAAGTCTCGACAAAGAAACCGTCAAGGCAATGAATGAAGAAGACTCTTTATTCCCTTCTAAAAACTTAATCAATCCTGTTCTGAAAGATACTATTATCATTCCTAAGTTCGGAGCAGTCGCATTGAGGTTCAAAGCCGACAATCCTGGGTACTGGCTTATGAGAGATGAGCGGTCTACGCATTGGACCAGAGGACTCGATTTCATCCTAAAAGTGGGTGAAACGTCGGACTTTGTCCAAGCGCCGAAAGATTTCCCCAAGTGTGGTTCTTATGTGGGTCCCGAATATTTTCTCATTTGAAGCCGACTGAGATATTAGTTACCTTTTATTTGTTAATGCTCAATTAGGTATTTATTTTAATAATGTGATATCATTCTTAGCCAACCACTATTGATGCTCATGGAACGGAATAATAGGAAACAATGGGTAAGTAACTATCGCTAATAGTAGATAATGTGAATGTTTATGAATATACACATAGGTACAGCGTCCTTTTTTAAAGGCATATTTTAAAGTCAAAAATAATAACTGGTTCTTCTGCCAGTGATTATTGGGAGCTTTGACGGAAAACGAAGATATTTTAAGTCTTATTATTTTTAATCATTTGCATCTTCGAATGCAGTTTAGTGTTGATTTGATTGAGTGATAACATCTACCTACAAAATACTATTATTTAAACAAATTACTTTTTAAGACTTGTACATATACAATACTTGTAAATATATAATTTCTAAAATGTTTATAACTATTTTTTTTATTATTCCTTTCACCTGTCATATAAAAGTTAAATTTTGACTTTCTGTTGATCTTTAAATCTATGAATAGAATAAGCCGCTTAGGGAAATCGATGAAATAACTAAAACCTCAAGTATACGTTAAAAAAACGTAAAAGTTTTAAAGTCTCTTGTGGCCGAGTAGTGAAAGTGTTAATAATTGTGCCGAACGGTAGTCACTCAAGTACCCACGTGCTACACCGTGGTCACAGATGCCGTAACTGCAGAGGGTTGACTAAAAAAACAAGTGTTAAAGTTATTCTCTAAGTCATGCCAGTCATGTAAGTCCCTATTTGAGTAAAAAAGATCTTATTTAGTACTATATTTATTTTTATAGTACATTATGGACTTTATATTAAAATACATGTAGTATTGGAAATAAAGTGAGCGTAACGTTTTATGTTTCAATACTTATCAATGTTCCTCAACAATTTAAGTTATTTATTTATCACAACTTGGTTTTTATACTAAATAGCTAAAATACAAAAATATGCATTATATTTAAAATGGAACTTCTTAATATCATAAATCGGTAGTATAATCTGAATATAGTTATAACAATTATAGTCTAAAAGACATGCAAGAACATTGTAACATAAGTATTTTTCCTGACCACAGTGGTGGCATCTGGCATGTTGTAAAATTGCGAGATATTCTTTCTTGGGTTTCACTTCTGGCTTTAATTGTAATCTGTGCAACCCTGTGGTAAATGACCAAAACCTTGCGGCTGGTTTCTACAGAATGTAATTATTATTACGAGTAAAGAAGGCAGTGTGATTACGTAGCTTCATTTCTAACCCGCAAAGTATCTAGCATGATTTCACAATAGCAATTTGCTTACTTGCAGTTTTCCTTATTTGCAAAAATGTACGTTAAGCCCGTCTTAACGTACATTCTTGTACACAAATGGGCTATTGTGACCTTTAATAGTTTAATGACGAATTTCGAATTTTTCCTTTCTCAGTATGAGTTATAGGTACCTGTCCTGAAGAATGTTCTGTATTAAATATTGATATGGTCTGACTTCTTGAACAATCAATCTCGACATTTTGTATTGACGAACATAATTATATGTTCGCTGGTTAAGAAAAAAAGGCGTGACGGCTGTGTGGATTCCCAGTCTGAATATTCATATTCATATTTTAACCATACCCAATACCTACCTAATTTGTTTGAGGCGTTGGTTAGGTGAGCAGAATATTCGGAAATATGTAGTTTACCTACATACAAAATGAGCACGGTAATCTTGCGCTATTGTATAAATTTAAAAATATATTTTTTCCCAAAATGTAACAATGTCTCATATATGTAAATACTTTCTCGTTTGAAAGTTCAATGGTTGGAAATACTGCTACTGATTGAGTGTGTTGCATACGGAAGTTTAATCCTGTGTAATAAATGTCTGTTTGAAATCTGTTTTAATTAAAGTTATCTCTAAACCTGATTTTATTTTAAACTATTCTCAAGCACACATGCGCATATGTGGTGCATAAGTGTTAGTAGATAGTAATTATTTCCTTCTAGCACGCTTTTATTTCATAATAACTAGATGGGGCTGTGACCTCTAGTCTCTTTTGTGCTGGTTCTATTCGCGAGATATAATTTATTCTCCTTAGATGTAGGTGGATCAATTTGTTTCTTTTATGACTTGTTTTATATCGGAAAACTAGTTTCATCCAACTCTTGTGTCTAAAATTAATCTAAATTGCACAAATACGTTCAGTTACGGTTCCGTTTTAACTGATGCAGAGTCGTATACAAACGCTTTATTAGGTTCAAAATTAATTTACAATTCACAATTTCAATTAATTCCCAGAGACTAATTTTATTGCCAAAATTTGTCTTACCTCGTCATAGTTTCTACAAAACAAATGTATGTAAGTAGCACCTAAAAATATGGAAGTCATTTTATGCTTTCTTTAGTGAAACCTTAGTTTAAAAAAGCTACTGCATTAGAGTATTACATTAATAATTCTAATTTCCTATCGACAGTCCCTCGATGGGAAAGTTTTATGGGCAACCCGTGTACCAATTAATGCGCTGATTGGATGGACGTTGTATCGGTTTACCAAATCTATGTATATACGAGTATAAAAGCGAAAGGTCACTCATCAAGGAATCTCAAAAACTACAAATGCTAGGAATCTGAAATTTTGAATGGAGGTCCCTCTTAGCACGTAGGCGCTCGCTTAGACGGGGCTTTGCGAAATTCAACCCCTAAGAGGGTGAAATAAGGGATGGACGGTTGTACGAGAATACCGTAATTTTCAAAGTTGTAAGCATGTAATCCACTAAACTGATTTTATTTAAATTTGGTACACAGACGAACTAAATCCCAAAAAAGGACATACGCCACATTTTATGACGGAAAAAGGGTTGAAGCGGTTGAAATGGGGGATGAAAATTTAAGGTGGAAGTTCGTCATCGTTGAAGATAAAACCACGAAACTTCGTATCTAGACACTTGACGCGAAGGAACTAAAAGTTTGTTCTAGCAATTTTGTAATTTTGAACTGTACGGGGATGAAATAGGGGTCGAAATGGGGGATGAAAGTTTACATGGAAGTATATTTTCATATATATATATATGAAAATAACTCTCTCTATCTGTTACGCTCTAACGTCTAAACCACAGAATCAATTTTGATGCAATTTGCTACACAGATAGACTAGACTCAAGAAATGACAAGGGCGACTCTTTATCACAGAAAAAGAGTTGTAGGGGTGGAAATAAAGATACATTACATGGAAGTTCGGCAATATTGAAGATAAAACCATTGAAATCTATACAATTTTGACTTTGATGAAATTGTATAAAAATGTTTTAATTTAAGCTGTTTATCTGTAGTTTTGTATGGGTGTACAAGTAAACACTGCCTCAGTTACCTTAATATGTATTTTGCGCGGAAGAAGTCGCGGTTAAAAGCTAGTCATTAATATTGGGATACGGTCATTCTGTAATGTAGTGTACACACACTAGTGACAGATTAGTGACAGATTATGGAGCAATTGGTAAACTGAGGCTTGAGTGTACGCTAACAAGAAACAAAGCAACTGGTAGACGTGAACAAACAGAAGCTTGCTGCTTCCTATGCCATTTTAGTTACGTATAATAATACCCCCAGACACGTATTCCAAATAGCAAAAAAGTTATCTTCTACATGCTGTTGATAACTCATTAGAGTGATATTCAAACTCAATTATTTTATTATGATTAAAATGCATATATATTATGTATATATATAACTATCCCCAAACTAGTTATTAACTGTATTTTGGAATCCGGTTGTTTCCTTCCGAAGTTTTGCTGTTACCTATGTGAAGCTAGACGCTAGATAAGGTCATTCTAATTTTGATGTGATAGGTATTATTGAAAATAAACAAGAGAATGTCTAGACTAGAAAAAACGAAACTAGAAATCTAGAAAATACTAGGTTAAGCTAAGCAAGTTATGCTAAACATTGACATACTTAGTAATAATAAAAACCCAATTTCTTTATCGATATAATCAAAAGATGTGCCCTGAGCACGTTGAAATTGTTAACAAATGCGTCTTTGTTTGTAGCGTGAGTGGTTTACAAATACCAATCTACTTGACCCCTAGAATCGGTAGCAGCGAATTATGTTGTGGTTCAACTTATTTTGGTTGTTGACAACGAATAGCGATAGTTATAAACGTCACTGCTTCCTACAATCGACTAAAATGGAAAGAGCGGGCGCATTCTTCCCAACCTATGTCCCAACGACAACATAATTCCGTGCGGAGGACACATCTATTAATTTATATCGAAGAATTTCTTCAAAAATACAAATGTTGCATTTGAATTTGTTTCTGCGATTTCAGGTTTTTGTATTGGTTGTAAAAAGGTAAAAAAACAATTTTCCCAGTTTATCTAATAATTTGTGGATGAACTTTAAGAATACCAATATTTCTTACTCTTTAATAGGTAAGTATTGATAGACGTAACAAGGGGACGAAATCAAACATCTAAAAGGAAGGTAAATGATGTTGATAGGTCAACGTAAATTGTGTTATTTAGATGTTTTTTTATTGTAAGTGTGTTTTTCTTTTCTGTTTAAAATAGTTTATAAGGACCATTTTTTTGGTATGCCATCTCCTGTTCGTGCACGGTTGCCTGGTAGAGATCGCTCTAAGCGATAAGGCCGCCAATTAAATTGCTAGGTTTTTTTTTCTGTTTTGTATAATTTGTTGTATTTCTTGTTTTATGGCTTTTTAATAAAGAGTTATTGTATTGTATTGTAAATGGTATGTAGGAATAACAAGAAATTGGTAAAAAATGTTTGTCTGTAAAGTCGGTTTACTGACGATGATAGAACGTGACAACGTCTTAAGAAAGTACTGATGGAATGGTAGCATTTTTCAAAAGAAAATTCTAATTTCATTTGTTTAATAGATTTGTATGTAAAAAGTAATCAGTAGAATTTAGTCATTTTCAATCAAAACAATGCAAAAAAGCTTTTAGATGCCGGGGATCGAACCCGGGGCATTTTACATGCAAAGCGAACGCTCTACCACTGAGATACATCCCCGCTTGAACTACTGGTCGAAATAATTGATACAACAGTAACAAACATGCGGCGAGGTAACGACCGACGGTAACGACCGACGGTAACGGTACATGACGTCATGTTTTGTGGGCGTGCAGCCGGCTTCATCGAATTATAAGACGTTATCACGTCAAAAAAAATACAAGAAGAGTCAAATTTGCAGTCGATTAGGAATTTTTGAAGTGAAAACTTCTTTTGGGGACCACACACACAGTGAGGGCTGTGAATTGAGCTACAGCGTGAATGAAAGAAATCTTCGTGTGAACTCGGGACCATGCCCATCTATAGAAATGCGTTTACAGTTATTTGCATTTCCAGATGGCCATGGCGTGTTACCATGGTTACAATTACACACACATGAAACCATGGCCATCTAGTCTAGATGGCCATTCTTAGAAGACTAGTTTAGACGACAAGGCTTGGAATATTTGTTCCAGACTAGCAGCGCCCTTCGGTTTCTCCCGCGTAGTTGCCAAAGTGAGCTATCAGATTCTGAGTATTAAGTTGTCACTTCTATCGGCAGTCCCTATAACTGCCTTTTTTTGTACGACCAGCGTTTGACCACAGCTCGCCTGATGTAAATCCTACTAATATTATAAATGTCAATGTATGGATGTTTGGATATTTGGATGTTTGTTGCTCAATCACATCCTAACTTATGAACGGATCGGGCTGAAATTTGGAACACAGATAGATTATAGGCTGGAAGAACACATAGGCTACTTTTTATCCCGAAAAAAAAAACCGGAATTTCGAGGGTAACACCGCGGGGCGCTGCTAGTTAATGATAAATATGGTAATGTATTTATACCTAATACATACCGAATATAGTTCGCTTGCCCATGAGGTACCTAGTCACTGAAATTTTGAAGAAATCCGGGTGAGATTATTCTGGAAACACCGTAATTTTTTTGTATTACATACACGCTTTTCCGATTTACTCCAATAAAGAATTTCGAAAATGTCGAGTTACTACCAAAGCTATAGTAGCCTAATAACGCAATAACGTAACACACTAACAAAATACAAGTTATAGAGTTCTTACGATACTTTTAGTCTTTCGTCTTTTACCATTCATCATTCATTTCATAAAGACAACGGCCCCATTATGTATTTAATTCTTTAATGCAAGTTGTTTATCTTGCCCCAAAGAATGCCTCGAATCAGCCTAGTGAGTATTACCTCATCTGTGGCAACAATGAGTGCGCCAAAACGGAACGTGTACCAAGCACCTTTCACTTTTTAAAATAACGCTGTCAATCAAAGTATCGACAATATTTTCATTGTTCCTAATCACGTTGGAATAAAGATTCAATTGCTTTGCACGGAACGAATAATTGGAGGCGTATCTTCGATGTCCAAACGGCGAGCTGACCCATAACTGGAAAACTTTGGCAATTAGAATAGAAAGTTTGAGGTAACCATAGTGGGTTTATTATTGTAAGTTGTCAAGTAATTGTGACAGGGTTATTTTAGGTTCGTTATACTCGTATTTAACCCTGGATTTGAGTTGGGTACCGTTAAATTACGAGCTACTGATAGAGTGTAGGTATATAGGTAAGTAAGTACACATATTCCCACCATATTCCCATTAGCCTAAAGTTCCGTAGATAGGAGTCATGGCTCTGTAAAGTGATAAAATACGAAGATCCCTTTTTTCGATTGGTTTGTGTGACCTATAGAAAAGAACACAGAAAATTGAAGCGGTTCGTCTCTACTTCCGTTTATGAAAATTGATACCGTACGATGGGTGATATGTTGTGAGTTCGTGCTACCGACATGCGTTATAACAACAATCTCAAAACACAGATGTTCAAAACTTCAGGGCGCATGGAATCATGTCATCGTTGAAAAGAGTGAGCTCACTGTTTACGTTCTAATCGGTTCCAGGAAGCGATGGACGCCAGACGTTTTTACCACTAACAGTATTCGTTGTCAACAACCAAAATAAGTAGAACCACAGGATATCTCACCGCTAGCGATACTAGGGGTCAAGTAGATTTGTTGTTTGTAAACCACTTACGATACACACAGAGACGCAGTTTATAATCAATTTCAAGATGCTTAGGGCACATCCATGGATTTATATCAATGCGTAATAGCAGTACATCTGCAATAGTGCTGTTTTTACTCTACTTTTAGCGGCAGTCCCTATAACTGCCCTTTTTTTAATAGGGTACCGAACTGGGTCAAAAATATACCATCCTAATTAGCCCGTCAGCTAGATCATGGAAAAATATTGGACACGTATTTTTTGTTTTTTCATAATATTAAAAATCGTCAAAGATATAGACTTCGAGAGTGGGGGGTCGCGACGTCACTCGTCAGTAAAAATCGTACTCACAAGTGACGTCACACGAAACTTCGAAGCGCTGTATCTTCGTCATTTTTTGTTTGTGAAACAAAAGAATAAATACGTGTACAATATTTTTTGCCAATCTAACTAACGGGCTACTTAATTTTTTTTTGAGGATTGTACCCTATTAGATAGTTACGGGACGAGCAAGAAGCGCGCCTGGTAGTGAGTAAAACACGCCCGCCTATTATACCACAGTGTCATGTAGCAATTTGAATATGAAGAGTAAGAAGAGTTCAAATTCAGTTCATCGCTGTCTACCACTGTCTCGCTCTTCACCTGGACATGTAAAGGTACAAGTTCGCGCTGAGACCGCGACACGAGACCGCGACAGGAGACCGCGACAGGTACTTGACACTATGGAATTGTATGGGCGCCAGTTCGCGCCGAGACCGCGACCGCGACCTGTCTCGGTCTCCTGTCGCGGTCGCGGCGTGAACTGGCGCCCATACAATTCCATAGTGTCAAGTGCCTGTCGCGGTCTCCTGTCGCGGTCTCGCGTCGCGGTCTCAGCGCGAACTTGTACCTTAAGACGATTTATCTCTTTGCCCTGTAATTGATTAATATTAACTGCTTGCCGATAGTCAATAACAAGAACCTGTGTGTTATCAGACATTACTTAATCTTAAAATTAGGTGCGATTCAATGGATTTGTAGATCAAGTTATACCATCGTGTGTTCATGTTTTGCTTATTGATCCAGAAGTCAGGTGTACGCCAATCTTCAAAAACATTAAACTAAAATTCATGTTATGTTTAGCATTCTAAAGACAACTTAATTACTTCAATGATATCGAACATGCTTCGTAATTACAAGTGAAACTAGATAGACACTAATTATAAGACTAGACGCTCTCAAAAAGTTGGCACCAATTAATTGGTTACAAATTCTTAGAATAGTACCTACATATTCTTAAGAGTATTATTAATCTAGAAGCTAATTACTTGGCTTGGTAAACGGTTATTATGTTATTATGTTTAAGATGTCGGACAAAAGCTTAGATCCAAAGAGGTTTTATTTTTTTTAACTGTTATAGGTTCGCACTTGACCACCATCTCGCCTGATGTTAAGCGATGATGCGATCTACGATGGAGTGTGCTTACCTAGAAGAAACCGATTCACTCTCGATTTCTTCTCGAAAACCCACTCAGGCAACGCATTCCACAACCTAGACATTCTAATTCAAACGTGGAGTCAAATCTCTTCGTTCGCGTTTTTGGAACATCCACCATGAAACGATGCGCTTTTTTGAGATGCGAGAAGTCCGATAGAAAAAAGGGCTAGGTGGTATTAGATCATGCAGATCAGTTGCACACTCTCCGAAGTGTATCCGATAAAAAACCGATAACCAATTTTGCGGCGATGTTCAAGACGTCTTTTACGCACAAGAGTGTCATTACCTATGAGCCTTTTGGCACGTCTCTCAATCGATTCCAGAGTCTCCAGCTGATACTTAGCCGATCCATCCCAAAGGTGCGAACAGTATTCCATACAGGAGCGAATCTGTGCTTGGTACAAAGTGAGCAACTGTTCATATACCAACTTCGATCTATACAAGTGTAAGAACGAATTAAGAATAATGAGTTCAAATGTACGGTTGTCTGGAATGTCATTAAATGTTCTAAATAATTTTAGGGCATCTTTGCTGTAATAGGACTTGGCTACGTTGTTGTATATTTTGGCTTTGGACCGTTTTACAAAAGTCGTAGTCCCAAGGAGACTGAAGAATAATTGCATACTTACAAATGTGTAGGTTCTGAGGGGAATGTTGCACGACTAGATAATGCGAGTGCGATAGAACCGCGTGCCAGCATCGGACTCGAGCCAGGTAGTACATATTTTCTCATCCGTGCTCGAGGGCTTAGACACTTATGTAAGTCTATTACGATTTTCTTACTTATTACGACTTGTGAAATCTCCGCTTATCATCGAAGATCAAATATTTCTGAGCTCCAGGTTTTGTTAGGTCTTTTTCTTGTTCTTTTACATCTACTTCTTTAGGAAGCAATTAATCAATAAGAATACAGACACTGGGTGAAAATTGTGCCTATTCTAACGATTCAATTGTGTTCACTATTACTCGAGAAATTAAACGGTTTGAGAATGTCAAATAATATCGAAAACTCTTTAAAAATAGTTCCCACTTTCGTTACAGGCAGCATTTATGTTTGACTAGCGGTACGCCCCGGATTCCTCCGTGGTACATAACATATAGCCTATAGCACTCAGGGATCACGTACAAATTCAACGGTGAAAAAAAATTTTAAATCGATCTAGTAGCTCCTAAGACGCGCTAAGCGTTCAAACAGAAAACCTCTTGAGCTTTGTAATATTATAGGTATAGTTATTATATTATTCAGTCATTTAATCCTTGTTCTTAAATTTAGGTTTTTACAATATCAGTAAATGCATCAAAAAACAACATAAAAACATTATAAAAACCTAAACCTAGATAGCCGCCAGCAGCGGGGCAGGGCCCGAGCTACCGGTGGTTAGGGGTGCAGAGTGAGGAACCTCCTGACGATGCGCGCTGTGTCAAAGATGACTGCCTTCTGCCTTCTTATATTATTATTATTATGTTATTATATTATTAGTAGGTATAGATTTTGTTACAGAAGTTTAAAAGTCACCGTTGCATAATAATAATTTTAAATATACTTAGTCCATGTGTCAATTTGAAAACGCCTTATTTCACTCAAATTCAGGAGATCTGTTTACCATTCTGCATAGAGTATCAATTTTCAACATGGAAATTCAATCTTACAGTAAGTCTTTCTTTGCGACGACGCTATTTTGGAATAAACCCTCGCCCGACCGCTCCTATCTTAACCATCTAAAGACTGCCTCAGTTTTTATAAAGCTCACAATTTGTTCCTGGTAAAAGTTTCTCCGGGACCATTTCCAAAAGTGGATCGCAATGCAATAAAAGCGCTTGACGAGGGTGAAGCGCTTTGTGAGGGTCTAGCTCAGTTGCGTTTATCCATCGCCATTCAATATCCGTGTCATAACATTCTGTAACAAATGAGCTTTGACCTTTTGCTGTTTTTTTACCATTACACACTCAATTGACGTTTTTGCTATACATAAAACATGTTTTATTCGAACATGCGATCCTTTTGTAAAGTGATTCATTTATGTTATAAGTTGTTGGTACACATTTTCTCGTCAAAAACTTAGATGTAAGTGGTTTGGTTTGTAGTGTTTTGTACTTGGAATATTGTTATTTGGTTTTGTTTCCTGAAAAAGTATCATCATCATCAGCCTGTGTTCGTCCACTGCTGGACATAGGCCTCTCCTATAATACGCCACTCAGCCCGATCCTCGGTTTTACGTTTCCAACCGTCACCAGCTTCTTTCGTATATCGTCACTCCATCTGGTCTCAGGGCATCCTACACTACGTTTGCCGATTCGCGATCTCCACTCCAAAACCCGTCTACCCCAACGGTTATCGTATACCAAGTATAAAAAATATACCAAGATGTTAAAAATGCAGGCAAAGTTTTTTATTTATAATTACTGTAATTTGATGTTTGGTCAATCCTGGTTACGACAAAGGAATTCAGTAAAAAACAATTCTTACTAGATAAATAATGTTTTTGTAGTACGGTACAGTCCGCGAGGTATAAGCTGATTTTTGTGAGCTGAGCTTTGCATTAGTGTGAGTGATCACCAAAAGTACAGTCAGACGCAGGACGCTATGACCATGTTCTCTTAATAAGGTGTTTCTTCAAACCAGAAGTGCTGCCATCTGAATATGATTTTGATGAAGTGTGAGTGGTGTCAATATATGTTTCATCGGTATAAACGATAGGCCTGCCCTGAATACGGTATTCGGAAATTTTAAGTCAATAAGTTATACGTAGGTGACGGATCTCATGCTTTTCCATTAAAATTTTTCTGTTATTCTCTGTCCTTGACCATTTGAATCCTAAAAGAGATACTTCTTTTCGCATTGACCATATTGATCCTGGATAGTTAATGTCAGCTTGTTGTTTAAGAGTTTGTTGTCTGACTGTACTTTTGGTAATAGATGGGTATGCATGTGATCACTCACACTAATGCAAAGCTCAGCTTATACCTCGCGGACTGTACATGGGTATATTAATTTGCATATGAGATTTTAAAACAGACACTAGTGTGTATGTAGCATAATGCGGAAGGATTTGACTGAAATAGGCGTATTATGTTTAAAATTAGGAACAGTTTACTTCAGGATCAAATAAAAAGTCTGGTAAAAAACTAATTTAAAAAAACACACGAGTTTTACTATTCAGTTTAATTAACACACGGGAAGGACCCACACCTTTGCCAGTTATTCAATTGACAAGCAAGGTAAATACAAATTGCTATACTGTGGTTTGAATGGCAATCAATGTTTTTATATAAATCATCATAACGAGTGTTGTGTAGTGGCTTATCCTCTTCGTGTTCTCATAGCTGCATTCCAATGTACTGTTATGAGTAGGCGTTTTGCTTATCGTTAGGCGCAGTCTTGATGTGAGAAGACGACCTATCACACTTCATCAACTCTCAAAGTTAGAAAAGAAAAGCGCAAAAAAAAAAATTGTTCCAGGGCCAGTTCTCTTCCGTTAGTTGTAGCGTTCTCGTTACTATGATCAATCTAACAAATCAAAATGAGGAAGTAAAAAACATTTAGCACAAACATCGTGATACTGTACTGTTACTGATACTGTATACTGTTTTTCATATTATGAATGCCATTAAAAATCCTATATAAATATATAGAAGAGCAGAATCTAAAGCCACCATTCGCATAGCAGAGCGATGTGCATTAGTAATGTGCTGCCCGAACCAGGTATAAAAGTGGTCTTCGCATCGCTAAATTATTCAACCTCTTGGCCTGCGATAAGTCGCCTGTGAAGGCGAACTTAGATTATCAGCTTTGAGGCACCTTTGACCACCACCCCATATCGCATATATTTGCAAAATTATCGACAAAGTTTAAGAGTGTTTCGGAATTACGTGATCTAATTATTCCCTCTCTTAATGAACGCTTTCCAAATGACCCTCCCTGACCAGAGTAACTTGGTAAGGTGGGGAAAAGCCTCTGAAAAATGTTGCTATACTTGTGGTGAGGCGATATGTACAGCAAGGCACATTTTGGTGGGATGCAAGGTGCTCCTTAATAGGGGTCATTACTCACAGCGCCATGACAGAGTACTTGAAATCATACGTGAAGCCGTAAGCCTTTCGGTAGCTAGAGCCCAAAAGGGATTGACGATAAACAAAAGACAAATTAACTTTGTAAAAGAGGGCTCAACTTCAAACTCCAAGAACAAGCCTTACTCAATCCTGGGTTCAGCACCTGATTGGACTATTTTGATGGACACGTATGAAAAGCACTACAAAATCCCAGAGGATGTGGGTGTTTCGTCATCCAGACCGGACATTTTCCTTTTTTCTCGGGCTACGAAACGCATAGTCCTGGTTGAACTTACCGTACCGTGGGAAACTTATATACCTAAAGACCACGTGATGAAACAAAATAAGTATTACGACCTACAAAATGAATTAACAAAAAATGGCTATGTAGTTAATTTATACGCTGTAGAAGTAGGAGCGAGAGGTATACCAGCAAAATCTCTCTATAACCTGCTTAAAGACCTTGGATTGTCCAGAAGTGCAGTAAGTTCTATACTAGAACGAGTATCTAAAGCTGCACTAGTAGGATCATATCGGATTTGGCTGGGCAGGGAGAGAAATACGAGTAGTGAAGGTGAGTGTTGACGTACGTCAATATAAGGGGCCCCTTTTAAACCTACGCCCGAGTCACAAGTCTTGGGGTCTACTCGAGATTTCTCTCTCTATCACACGATGGACCCGGCACCCGCACGGTGAATCCATGGAATGCTAAGAAGTACGTCTCTCTCTTATCAGCCAAACAAACCAGACCCGAGCTCCACGGATACATGGTAGAAATACCTTGTGAGGAGTCACTCTGACTTCATCTAATTATTATCATACCTACCTACTACGGTACTGTAAAACACTGTGTGCGAGCTTTATTTCATATACATAGGTAAGTACAACCCGAGTATCATGAAACCAGTAAACAGATTTATTCAACGCAACTGTGCTACATTCTAGCCCGCTTTATTATAACTATGTGATTTGATATTATGCAAAATCAATTGTAAGGTAACTCTACTCTACAATAAGGAATGTACTACCTATTACCTATACACCCTATACCTATGAGGAAACAATAATAATTTCGACGATGATTCCATACACTTATTGAAGTTTGAAGAAATGTTAGGAATAGCAATCTTATTTAATATTATACAAGCTGTACCCTGCGCGCGTTGCTACGCCACCTTTCGAAAATTGGTCGTACCAACTCAGAAACCTGATATTGGCTCATGCACAACAACTTTGCCAAAGCTCATCATATGATAAAAAAATGCAAAGTTTACGATTCTATTTAGGACATTCAGGCAAACATTTATTTTTATACATATAGATTTGTAGTGCTGATTAGATATAGATTTCATTGTAGTACCTATGTAGAAGTTGGATTGGAATAGTTTTTGCGCAAAACTGGTACGGTCACGACATATTATTATTTTTTTTTTTTTTATTGATTAAAAACTTCTTACAAAACATCAAAATTCTTACTTACTAAATTCAAAGAAATACTTAATATATTATGTTAGTAGTCCATTAGCAGCCGTGCTAGGTTGGAGACCTGTGTTACAGCTGCTAAGATTCCCACCTCCGGCGCTCACTCGATCACGTAAACCTTTTTTTTTACATAACGTGACAGTCGAAGCTTTAAATATTACCAATTATTTTATTGGACTGTGGGTATTTATGGTTCCAGTTAATAAAAACGTAAGTTATAATTTTTTATGTGGGTATTTTAGTTTTAAGTTAATGATAGAAGGTCACGACATATGTACCTACATGAAACTAATATACAATAGGGTACAATCCTCAAAAAAAAACTAAGTAGCCCGTTAGTTAGATTGCCAAAAAATATTGTACACGTATTTTTTCTTTTGTTTCACAAACAAAATTGACGAAGATACAGCGCTTCGAAGTTTCATGTGACGTCACTTGTGAGTACGATTTTTACTCACGAGTGTCGTCGCGACCCCCCACTCTCGAAGTATATCTTTGACGATTTTTAATATTATGAAAAAACAAAAAATACGTGTCCAATATTTTTCCATGATCTAGCTGACGGACTAATTAGGATGGTGTATTTTTGACCCAGTCCGGTACCCTATTAGTTATATTTGAATTGTATCAATTAACAAAAAACACGGCCCCTTTAGTCTTTGAAGTGACTTTATAAATAATTAATGGTCAAATCTAATGAATACGGCAATTATAATATTAGTCAATGGTACAATCGTGTAAATGTCGTTATCTACGTATCGGTACTTACTGGATATTGCTAATACACACAGCCTTCGCAGTTTACATCGTCAATTACTAACGCCGATCCCGCCATCAACCACTAAACATTAATCAAAACCGAGTTGCAGTATGGGTATATTCATGTAATACCATAACACGAGTGTAGTATACTCCGGAACACTGGGTCTTCGCACGCAATCCTACCATTCGGCCTTGGGTCTAAAACTAGGTTAATCGTGAGGTAACATCCACAAATGACTTCTTTGTACCTTAACACTGACTAAAGAAAGTCGAAAGTTCAATTTGTTCCAGGCAGGTTCAGGTACTGAAGATATTTGGTCTAGACAGTGGGTCCACTTTTTTACTCATTATAAGTACCTAGTTATTCTTAAAATATTCGGATCCATCCAATGAAGCATATTCAAGGAAAGCTAGAAAAGGTATGTGGATTCTCTGCATAGCCTGTTTGGGGAAGTCAAACTTGTACAATACTGTCCCACTGCCACGCAGTAATATGTGAACGTTATGTTTTGAAGAACATTGAAGTTATTCTACCGCCAAGCAGTAATGTGCAAACATTACTGTGTTCCGGTTTGAAGGGCAATGTTTTCAGAGAAATTACAGGGCTTAGAGATATAACAAATTAAATCTCTGGGTGACGAGCGCAGTGCGGTGCTAGGTAATGATTTGGACTCTTCATGTTCCAATAGCTGCGTGTCACTGTGCTGTTATGTGGCAGGCATGTTGCTTACCATCAGGCACATGCCCTGCTCGTCTCGTCACTCTTAATTTAAAAAAAACATATTACAAGTTACTCTTTAAATTCTGGGTAGGTATAGGGTTATGTATCAAGCTGTAGATTGACATTTAACTCCAAGGCGAAATCCAGTCGGTTAGTAACGATTTTAATCCTACGCACCATCTAAAATACTCCTACTCATGCATTTTTTAAAAGACGGTATTGTTGCTGCTGCGGCAAAAAACGTTATAGACTAAAATCTAATCAAGTCTAAATCAAATAAAATGATGTAATTTGGTCTTTGATCTCTTCTTCAAAAGATATTAGAAGACCTAAAAGAGTTTCCGGCCCTAATGACCGAATAAATTAGAAATATCACAGGTAATTTAATTAACAAAGTAGTCCTTAGTGTCGCCTTCAATCCCAATTTGGTCACAAAAGACCCATTTTCATGAAGAGAAATGTTACTTTTAACGAGCTTTTAGCAGCGGATATTTAATCGCGCCCAAAATGTGATGATAAATTGGACTATTTTTTTCTGCAACACTGAAACGTGACCGAATTTATTTTACAGCTATTTCACTTCGTGATGGATTTTTTAAACGAACGGTGTTTCTCGTTTCGATCGGTGCATGCTAAAAACAAAGTAGATCGAGGCCCCGTTTTTATGGGCAATCATTTTACTTCCCAAAAAATGTAAAAGTATTTTAGCATATGTTAAACATAACAACTAATCTAAGTTACACGTTATTCATACATCAAGTTACAATACGATCTATAATAGAGTAAAAAAAAACACATCAAATTCTGACTGATCTAATCGATAAAATCTCTGATAACAATGATCTTCTGAAATATTATAATAAGTTGAATGACGTGTGCAATGAGTTACTAACGACCTCCAAATTTAATTAGTATAATAATTTAATTACTTCAAGCAATAATAAATCAAAGATAATGTGGAGTATTTTAAACAGTTTTTAACAGTTTTACAATTTGCGATAAGACTTCACTGATGTACTGGTCAACTGCGACGGTGGCTCCTTCGGGAGTAAGTTGGAACTAGTAAACCACTTAAACACAGTTTTTCTAACAGCGGGAACGCAGGCCGGAGCGCCTGCTGCGAACACAGCACAGAGTCTCGTGATGATGACGGAAGTAACGCCGAGTAACAACATGTCGATGTACCTACGGCCTTTCACAGAATCTGACATACTAAAAATTTTCAAATTTAAGTTAGCCTCTAAAAATACTTCGGATATTTATGACATATCTGTCAATATACTCAAGGAAGTGTCCCAAATTTTAGCTCTTTTATTAGTGGAATTATTCAACAGATGTCTTAAAACCGGTTGTTCTCCCAAAGCGCTAAACAAAGTTAATATTGTACCGATATACAAAGGCAAAGGTGAAAAATTTTCTGTGAAAAATTACCGACCTATTTCCATCATCCCAGCTCTTGCCAAAGTGTTAGAAATCAGCGTGAACAATAGATTTATGATACAGTTTTTCAACGCAAGTGGCACGTTTACAAACCGCCAATAAGCATATCGTGCAGGGAGATCAACCACGGCGCTCGTTGTAAGTCGATTGGCTAAGTCAGCTCCAAGAAACGCTGTACGAAGCTGCTATTTCGCCACAGTTCATTCTTTACTAATGTACGGAACGGAGTTGTGGGGAGATGAGTGTGATATAGTGCTAATTTTACATAAACGTGCAATTCGTGCAATAGCGCAAGTACCGTGGGGCGTGTCTGCTAAACCATATATCGCAGAACTGGGCATACTGACTGTAACGTCCATTTTAATTTATCAAGTAAACTTGTTTACATATGTAAACAAGCACAATTTTCAAGTCTTGGGCTGCAATCGGAGAGGACCTTTCAGAGGCAAGAACCAAAACAAATTTAAACCTGTGACGCATAAGCTCGATAGGGCCAGTAAATCGTGAGGGGTCCCGTTATATATAATCATCTGCCTGACGACGTAAGAAGCGCGGCATCCGTCGGACTGTATAAGAAATGTTTAAGGACACATTTAATAAAAAACGCCTATTATTCACTGAAAGAGTTTTTTGGTGACAAATACCACAAGCGATTGTTCTAGACAATAATAGTGATATGATTTCCTTTTTAGGGTTCCGTAAAACGTAAAAACGGAACCCTTATAGATTCGTCATGTCTGTCTGTCTGTCTGTCTGTCTGTCCGTCCGTATGTCACAGCCACTTTTTGCCGAAACTATGAGAACTACACTGTTGAAACTTGGTAAGTAGATGTATTCTGTGAACCGCATTAAGATTTGAACAAAAAAAAATTAAAAAAAAGAAAAACTAGGGTTGCCCCCCATACAGAGAACTGAAACTCAAAAATTTTTTTTTCATCAAACCTTCACGTGTGCGGTGTGTATCGATAGGTCTTCAAAAATGATGTTGAGGTTTCTAGAATCATTTTCGTCTACACTGAATGATTTGCGCGAGAGACACTTCCAAAGTGGTAAAATGTGTGTCCTCCCCCCTCTAACTTCTAAAGTAAGAGAATGAAAAATCTAAAAAAAATATATGATGTACATTACCATGTAAACTACCAACGAAAATTAGTTTGAACTCGATCTGATGGGTAGTTTTTTTTTAGTACGTCATAAATACTTAAATAATTGAAACTTCGATCAAAGTTACAACGAACTACAAGAACTATGTGTACTATGTATATTATGTTACTTGCTGCAACGGAACCCTTCATGGGCGAGTCCAACTCGCACTTGGCCACTTTATTTACTTTTTATGTTTATTGAATAATTTAAATGTATTATTTTGACTTGCAAATGCTTTTTACCAATAAAATATCTGTATCTGTATAAAAACGACACTGAGTACTTGATGACTAAAATGTTTAATGGGAAGGGGAAATTAGGTAAGAGCATCAACATAGTGTGTGTTGGACATGCATCATTACTCTCATGCTCTCCGTAGGCGCGTTAGGGCTTGAATGATCAATATTTTCTGGGTTTGTAGAATTTCAAATGGAGTAGTCATCTCTATACCTATTTTCTGTTGAGGGGATCACCCGGAAGGGGCACGCCAATACGTACATCTAGAAATGTTGTATGATGTGGTGCGATGTTCAGTAGGCATGTATTTTTACAGTGTATAGTGACGAGACGAGCAGGGCATGTGCCTGATGGTAAGCAACATGCCTGCCACATAAAAGTAGTAACTGGAAGAGTCCAAATCATTACCTGGCACTGTACTGCGCTCATCACCCAGAGATATGAGATATTTTGCTATCGCTATTTGCTATTATTATCTCTATGCCCTGTCATTTCACTGGAAACGTTGCCCTTCAAACCAGAACACGGTAACGGTACTGCTTGGCGGTAGAATAAATGGCAAAGGTGTGGCAAAATATGCACATGGTGGAGGAATTTTTGGTTCTTCTGGCACGTGGTATGTTCTGACGCGCAGATCACAGCTGTACATTTGTAGTGGTAGGACTTTTTGCAGAGTTCGACTGTGGAACGCTTCTCCAGACATCTTCTCCACCATGTGGTTATATTATTTTGGGCGATGACGTCATTTAATACGTAGCTGACGCTCGAGACCTTCAGGGTCACATTTGGTTTTCCTTGAAGGTTATTCTTCAAATTTTTAAGACGCATACCACGCAGTTGCATTGTAGGTAAGAAGCGTACGTCGCGTTATAGGTCCAGTTTGGTTCACAGTGGCATATTAGAGTTGTTGACCAGCTTTGACAGCGCTCGAGCCGCCTTCGCTTGCTGGACTACGTAGTTGGTAAAGACCGCATGTTCAAGTCTGCGTCGATGTGGCCGTCCGGGTCACAGACTTGACTGTGCGTTCGTCTCCGACGAAGTTGCGGTGGTCTGTCCGTTCCCAATTGCGGACATGCCAGTAGCGCAGCCGGTTTCCCAACGTTGACAGCACTGCGCTATCTATTGAACAATCCTGGCAATGAGTTCAAAAGCTTCTGTGCGCTATTCGCTGCGATCCGAAGGCTGCGTGAGTGATATAATGTACACGCTGTTATAGTCAATGAGAACCAAAATCACTCCTCTTCCACCTGGTTCTCTTTCTCCAGGACTGGACTATCGTAGTGTCGCTCCCTTGTGAGACTCACTCTGCTATCGGCCTATGTATGGTCTGTATTTTTATGATTTAATGAGATTTATGTATGTATGCAAACCGGCATGCAATTATGGTAAGCAACATGCCTGCTGCCTGCCCAAAGCCCGTACATAGCAGCACAGTAACGCGCAGCTATTATTGGAACATGACGAGTCCAAGCCATAACCTTGCACTGCACAGCACTCGTCACCCAGAGATAAAAGATGTTTAATCTCTATGTCCTATGATTTCACTGGAAACATTGCGGTTCAAACCCAAACACAGTGATCTTTTCACACTATTGCTTGGCGGTAGAATAACTGGTAAAGATCTGGTACTTCTCCAGGCGGACTCTGCAAAGAGTTCCACCGCTACAAAATTACAAGGTGTGGTCCTTCCCCAGAGTCTGACAGGGGAAGGTCCACACCTTTGCCAGCTTTTCTACCGCCAAAAGCAGTAATGGGCAAATATTACTGTGTTCTGGTTTGAAGGGCAATGTTTCCAGATAAATTACAGGGCTTAGAGATATAACAACTTAGATCTCTGGGTGACAAGCGCAGTGCAGTGCTTGGTAATGATTTGGACTTTTCATGTTCCAATAGCTGCGTGTCACTGTGCTGTTATGTGGCAGGCGTGTTGCTTACCATCAGGCACATGTCTACCCGCACCCGCTCGCCTCGTCACTCTTTATTCATTAAAAAAAGTAAAATATAAATTAATACAAATAGTCCTGGTCATAATTTGGTTTTATTTATTTGTTTTATCGAGTACTAGCGCATCACCCCAGCTTCGCTCATGGTACATAGTTTATAGCACTCGGAGACTAATTAATAGTCAACGGTGAAATAATTTTTGAAGTGAAAACTTCTTTAGGCGCGCTATAGACAGAATTTTCGTGGGCTGTGAAATAGATTCATCAATCGTCATGCTTGGATATGATAATGGACCGGATCAGATATGAAATCTTCGGGTAATCTCGGTAAAAACGGCCAGGTAGGTACCAGGGCAACAGAAACAGTAAAGAGTTTCGATTACCTACCTCCAACAGCCCAGAGTTTATTTCCAGATACCAGGACAACAGAAATCAAATCAAATTCTGAGTTATAAGTTTTCACTTCTATCGGCAGTTCCTATGACTGCCAATTTTTTCAATCGGTTCCGTATTACCTACCTGAGATAAGCGCGTTCAAACATATGTACAAACTCTTAGGTTTTATAATATTAAGTAAGTATAGATATTATATTATTAATATTTAGTATTGTAATATCAGCAAATTTGGTATTATAATAATCAGTCATACAAGTACTACCTAACTAGCTATTTTATGCCTACTCAATTATAAGTTTTATTTCTTGAAATAAAAATGGTATAAATTCAAGAGTTGAAAAAAAAAGCTTTATAAATCGCAAATATTAACTTTTAACCACAAGTTTTTATCACACTGTTTACAATGTGCAGAATAAAGGTCCATCATATTGTTCGTATTTCGTCTATAGAAATCAATCATAATAGTTAACATAAGAGTCTTTAAAAAAATTAACAATACATAGGTAATTGAAACAATCATGTGGTAGAGACGAGAGGTGTACTAGTACTAGGTTAACTCGATTGGCGGCTCGCCAGAACGATTGTGGGCTTTTTGGCTGTTATCAATTGAGCACATCGGGTGATTTGTTTTTAAAATTTGCAAGCGGATCAATGGCCTACTCTGTTCTTGTTTCATACAAAAAGTTCTGAATTAGAAAAAAAAACACAATAATGAGTAGAATACAATATGTGTGTTATTTTAACTTATAACGACCTATGTAAGAATTTTTTTTTTTTAAATAAAAAAAAATGGATAATCCTACTAATATTATAAACTAGCGACCCGCCCCGGCTTCGCACGGATGCAATGCTGATATTAAATAGACTCATAAGCAGTTTTTGATCTGGTACTAATTTTGGCACATTGTCATTAACAAACGCTGTTAGATAATTTCTGTTAAACTGTTGTACCATTGTGTCAATAGTATTATTGTGGGTATGAACGGGAGAAGGTAGTCCAAAATCACTTAAATTTTTGTCGTTTAATTCTAGAAGTTTGTTTTCTATTTCAATTGATCCTTCATTATCAATGACTTCAGTGAAGGGTAAGGTGTTATCCTGATTTTGTTGTCTGACACGATGTCTAATATCTTCACAGAACTGATCTTGGAAAGTATCCCATAACTTCAATGGTTCCGATGGTTGACAAAATAAAAGTATGACTACGAACAACTCCCTTAGCTTTTTTTGGACAATGTGATAACGAAGCTTCGCTTAACGTGTTACCCCAATGGTCGTCGTTTTCAAGGAAACCTCGGTCACGGCAAGCTGCTACATACGTCTCTTTGACAAAATCGTTTACAGTTTTAAGGTATACAAATTAGGTCGGACGCGTACGTGGTGCAGTAGAATCCTAAGATAAAAACACTCTGATTGTGATGGATGTATCCCGTAGATTACCTAAAGCGGCATCTTTTTTTATCCCCGGATGTCCAACTACATCTTCACCACGCCTCCTTCTAGTGAATTTATTATTTGCCCATGTATAGTATTGCGGGACTTCATGATACAGAAGAGTTTTCGCGAATTCATCTTCATTACAGAGAGCAAAAAAAGCCGGTAATGTGGTATTACGTGGGTTTTGGGCAACGCTCACTTCGCAACGGGCCGTGCAGCAGAAATCGTAATATTTTAATTTCGCCATAACTTCAAAACCAAATGTCCAATTTTAATAATTCTAAGACCAAATATTATTTACATGAACTGTACTTAGTGATAAAATAATTTATTTCGATAAGGATTAATAGTATGAATAAAATAAATGCGTTTAAATGTAGTCCAAAAAAAAAATTCAAGATTTTTAAATAAAAAAATGGTTGTTGTGCCTCACTCGACATAGATAGGTTTAGTGTGTCGCGGACTTTTTTGTAGATATTTATAAGATCTACAATGATTGAGGACATTTTATGGTTCTATCTTTTATAGTTTAGGCAGCGTACGCAAAATAAGTAACTTTTCTGGTTGATTTTTTACACCTTGTGTCCGAAAAACCCAAACATTTCACGGAACCCTATTTTTTTCCAACATAAAATTTTGCCTATGTTACTCGTGGATAATGTAGGTTTCGAATGGTGAAAGAATTTTTAAAAACGGTCCTTTCGTTTTTGAGCCTATTCATTATAATCAAACAAACAAAGTTTTCCTCTTTATAATATTAGTATATCAGTATATTAGTATAGATGTCAATATATATTATGGATGTTTGGATATTTGGGTGTTTGTTGCTCAATCACGTCCTAACGCATGAACGGATGAAATTTGGAACACAGATAGATTATAGTCTGGAAGAACACATAGGCTACTTTTTATCCCGGAAAACAACGGGAACAACGGGAACGGGAACTACGCGGGTAACACCGCTGCTAATATTTTTTACTGTTTTTTTGTTGTATACTGTGCTGACAGTACCTACCATACTTACAATACCAATAAACATACTGCGTTCTTTCAATACGTTACTAAATATCCGTACCTGATTTCTGACGGCATTATCAAATTGAATTTGCGATTTCCCGAGTAGCAAGATTGAGTAGTGAGATTTTTTTTTTATTTTTTTTTTTTAAATGTTGGTTGATCAACCACAAGTAAGTAATTGATAAACCTCACTCATATTTTAAGAAACCCTGATTGATTATTTTCTATTTTTTTCTCATTTTTTATAATCTGGAATAAGACCCAGATCCAGTATATTTTTTATCTCGAAATAGTAGAGAATTCATTAACAAATTGTTTTATTTTCTTCATTATACGCCGAGGAAGTCGCGATCAGATTAGCATGTAATATTTTACTGTCTTCGTTTTTACTACCATGCCAGATTTTAGAACAGTTTTCAATGAAACCTGACATTTGGCCTCATGATGTTTCACGATAATGGTTAAGTTTTAAAACAAACAATAAAAATTAAATCTCCATTAGGTAAGCTAACTTTAAATCAGATTCAAATATTTATTTTAACTTGGTTGTATATTTTGTATTTACCGAGGACCATCTAAAACGATTCCAAACAAAGTGCCTATAAATATATAAGAGCAATTCCTTTGAGAGCTACTTACTATGTTTCTAGAAAAGGGTTTCATAATGTGTTTCTAGATTTAAAAAGCTTTTAGTTCTAAAGCGTAAAATATGTTAATAAAATAAACTTAGACTGATCGATTTTAAAAAGATGTGTTGTTTTTTTTATAATATAGAGTGAAAAGACGAGCAGGATATGTGCCTGATGGTAAGCAACATGTCAGCCACATAACAGCACAGGTGACACGCAGCTATTGGAATACGAAGAGTCCAAATCATTACCTAGCACTGCACTGCGCTCGTCGCCCAGAGATCTAAGATATTATATTAAGCCCTGTAATTTCTCTGGAAACATTGCTCTTCAAACCGGAACATAAATATACGTTACGTAGATGAAATTCGATATCAAAAAAACAATACTTTGCATCAATCAAACGAACATGTCACACCTGTTAAATGATGAGGTTTTTATTATTAGGTAAAATTATCACCACCTCTTGATGGACCACAACTCCTCGGAAGTAAACTTCAGATCGAGTAGGTAGTGCCTATTTTAACGTGCAGATTCAATGATAACAGAAGTACTGAGGCATTAAAACACAGGACTATAGCATGGACCGCGTGATACGTGCGAACCCCGCCAGGAAGAGCGCACCTCAGCGACAGCAGCCAAACACGGTCGTCGCTCCTCGCTATTCTTCTATCAAGTCAGCGCGCGTGTGCAACTGTGCCAATAACTGAAAAACCATTCAAAAACCTTATCAAATCTCAAAAAGTCTAATCTCATCAAAGTACCTCTACTTTGTGTTGTGAATCTAAATAACCATATACTAACATAACATAACTAAATAATAAAATAATGTATAAAACGTTAATAAAAGGCATGGACCTAGGAGTACGTGGAGGTGAAATTTTTCAAATAAAAAAAATAAAAACTAAATAATAAGCGTGAAGTGTGTGTGGAGATCAATCCACTGCCAGCCGACAGGTTAGCGGTTCCAGAGGAGGCCGAAGTAACTACCCAACACTCACTTTTCTCCCTCCCTAACTCACAAGCCCCGGTAAAGAATCAGCAATTCACCCAAACCAAAATTTTTTGTTGTGGTGTCTGACCATTATACAAGGTGTTGCAGAAAGGTGCAACAATATTCATTGTAGTTCATCTACATAACGTTTTGAATCATGTATGTGAAAATTAGACATGAAAGCTCAATTTTTTTTTTCCATAAAAATTAGATTTGTTTTGTTTGTTATTTTATTTGACATACCCCTAATGGCTTGATCTCGACACGGATTTTTGTACGACGTCGTAGTGTCGGCGGTAAGGTCGTTTGTCAGCTGTACATGCGTTAAGGTTGAAGCTGGTGATTTGGTAGGAATTTTACGTCAAACTTTGACTCGAATTATCTCGTGATCTACTGTGCTGAGGGGAAAGAGACCTTCGGTGACGAAGTCTACATCAGTGTTAGAATGGACTGTCAAAATATTGTTGGGGGTAAATCCACCACGTTGTATATTTATTTACCTCGATTATACTTTTTTTTTCAATTAGCATTTATTTATTTATTCATTTAATTTAGCACTCATGGGTGCTATAGGCTATTATGTAACAAGGTTACCGTAATAATCGCATTATGGGCATTTTTTTTACAACAGGCCCCTCGATGTTTTCATTCAGCAGGTACAAGCCTTTTCCCTGAAGGGGATTATCCAGGCTTGTTATTATGCAATGCTCGTTTCCTCCCATGAAATTTGTTCAAAGATTAAATCGTAAACTTCCAACATCATAGATAACTTGAGTCCACTAGGCACCTTCTGATTTACGTGGCCCATCAAAAGAGATTGAACTGGGCGGTTCGCTGAAAAATGCAGAACGGTGTTCGTGTATAAATGTGCAGTACCTACTTGTACCTAGTAATGTTTTAAAAGTTGATGCTCTACAGTGCAAAATTATTTTTCATCCCACCAGCTCGGAAAGAGTACTTTTGCTCCTCGATATCAGGGCGCAAAAGTCGTTTTTACCCTCTAGAGGTTAAAGTAAATTTGAATTTAGAACATCGTGTGTACTGAGGTTTTGAATTCAAAACATAATTTAACCTATTTATTTCTACCTCCTTGGTGCCGAATTCATCATACATTTATTTTTAATTTGTTAAAAACTCATACTCGGAACCTCTTTGGTGTACTTTTTTTTAAATGCTTTGCGCGCAATTTTCTTTTCACGTATGGAGGATAGAGGTAAAGAATGTTATTTCAAATGGCAAAACATTTTGAAATGCTATGAATGAATCAATTGTAATCGAATTGAAGTATGCCGAGTTGCCGAGTTAAATAATTAAATATTATTGATTACTAAAATAGTAACTAATAGATAATTTCAACTACTTGTGCAGTACAAAATAATGTAGTAAATATAACATCAAATAAATAATTACTATTTTGAGAAAACATGTAGGTACAATATATTTTGAAGTCAAAACTTGTTTTGGCGCGCCAAAGACAGATTTTTCGTGGGCTGTCAATTTAATTCTAGCGTCACGCTCGGAAATGATAAGAAATCTTCGGGTAAATTCGGGACCATAGCCAATGGCCGTCTAGAAATGCCTCAGCCTTTTCCATTGGCCATTTAAAAATGTGTCAGCATTTCTAGATGGCCATGCTCATAGCCACGCCCTCCGGTTTCACACGCGTAGTTTCCAAAGTAAAAATCAAATTCTGAGTTATAAGTTACCACTTCTATCGGCAGTGCCTATGACTGCCAATATTTTTTTTTCATGAATTCTGAATAGTACGTTTATTAATTTCCTTTAAAATGTACCCTGATGCAAATTTAGCGCTACTATAATTTAATGCATTTGGGTGGACACTTTTTCATGTACACATGAAAATCCTTACCTCAATCGGTCAACTCTCCATATTTTCACGTCATATTGTTATTGTTAAAACCATGGCTAAATAGACTTAAGTTTAAAACTTATAAAATTGAATACAAGTGAAAAACCGAAATACCATAATAATAAGTGATTCTAGCGACCAAGAAGTTTATTTAACGCCAACAGAATCGACTGAAACTGAAAATGCGCAAAGCGTTTAGTAATTTCCTCGCTAGGGGGGGATGAAAAATTACGTGTTACACTCGAGTGCAAAGATTTTTCACCTTGTGCCCTTTTGATTCCCTTGCTACGCTCAGGATTCTAATTTTTGAATCCCTCGCTACGCTCGTGATTCAACTTTAGAATCCTTCGCTTGCTCGGTCATCAAAATTGAGCACGCGGTTAAAAAGCCACTTTGCACTCTTGTATAACAAATAACTATTATGTACATCAATATTCAATATGCATTATCAATTTTATGGCTAAATAATTAATAATTATGAATACCCATGTAAATGCCTAATTTATAATTCAAGACATTCATACATAACTCTTACTAAACTTAAATAAAAGCGGTCAAGTGCTAGTCGGACTCGCCCATGATGACTCGCCGTTCCGTAGCAGCAAGTAACATAATACATAAGCTCTTGAGTTCGTTGTAACTTTCATCGATGTTTTAATAATAGTGATATTTATGACATACTTAAATAAAGTAGCCAAGTGCGAGTTGGACTCGCCCATGAAGGGTTCCGTTCCAGCAAGTAACATAATATACATAGTACACATAGTTCTTGTAGTTCGTTGTAACTTTGATCGAAGTTTTAATAATAGTGTATTTATGACGTACTAAAAAAAAACTACTGATCAGATCGAGTTCAAACTAATTTTCGTTGGTAGTTTTCATGGTAATGTACATCATATATTTTTTTTAGATTTTTCATTCTCTTACTTTAGAAGTTAGAGGGGGGGGGGACACACATTTTACCACTTTGGAAGCGTCTCTCGCGCAAGTTATTCAGTGTAGACAAAAATTATATTAGAAACCTCAATATCATTTTTTAAGACCTATCGATAGACACCCCACACGTGTAGGTTTGATGAAAAAAAATTTTTTGAGCTTCAGTTCTCAGTATGGGGGGCACCCCTAATTTTTTTTTTTTTTTAACTTTTGTAAAAATCTTAATGCGGTTCACAGAATACATATTCTTACCAAGTTTCAACAGTGTAGTTCTCATAGTTTCGGCAAAAAGTGGCTGTGACATACGGACGGACAGACAGACAGACAGACATGACGAATCTATAAGGGTTCCGTTTTTACGTTTTACGGAACCCTAAAAAACTACTTATTAGATCGAGTTCAATACAATTTTCGTTGGAAGTTTGCATGGTAATGTACATCATAATTATATATTTTTAAGTTTTATCGTTCTCTTATTTAAGAAGTTACAGGGGAAGGGGCACATTTTACCACTTTGGAAGTGTCTCTCGCGCAAGTTATTCTGTGTAGAAAAAAATGATATTAGAAATTTCAACATAATTTTTAGAGACCTCTATCTATAGACATCCCACACGTTTGGGTTCAGTGAAAAAAAATGATATAAGTATGGGGCACCCCCATAGTTTATTATTATTTTTTATATTTTTGTTTGCAAAAATCTTAATGCGGTTTACAGAATACATCTACAAGTTTTTACAGCATAGTTCATATTTAGTTCCGGAAAAAATCGATGTGACATACGGACTGACAGACGGACATGAATAATCTATAAGGGTTCCGTATTTAAATTTCACGGAACCCTAAAAAAGCGTCTTTGTTCGGTTAGATGTCTTTTCCCTTAGAAGCGTGTGAGAAACATAATATCAGTTTCTAAATTGGTGTCAAAAATCAAAAACATTTATTGTTGTAAAAATCTTGTCACGATTTATGTATGTATTACCAGCGGCCCGCCCCAATTTTGTTGTTCCAGATACTAATCTCCATTGCCTTTTGAGGCTCCATCTACCGGAAAATTTTGAAATATACGATCAATAACAACAATCAATATTAATCATCAGTTTATTATTAATTAAAAATTATGGAGACCACTAACAGAAACAAAAATTATCCTGTCTCTTAAGTTGGACCAAATCACATTTAAATGCCAACTTTGGTGATTATCGGTTATCCTGGTGAGAACTGGGAAGTACACTGGGAACAAACATCAAGACACTGGAATTCCAGCTATATCCCTAGTATGTACGGGCTTTTCTCGGTTTTTTATTTGTATTGCTTTTTATGCTAAAATGGAATAAGTAAGTAGTTAAATATTGTATAATAACTTAAATTTAAAATGGCAAATGTAAGATGAAATAATGATTATAATAATATTCGGAATGTATTTATGAACGCATTGATCAAATAATAAACACTTACGCCATCGGGTGACGCGTAACCACCAACGAGTAAAACCGCATGGTTGCCTAGTATAGTTTTAAACTCACACTCACTACAGCGCTGCTCTGCGTGTGCTCAGTCATAGAATAGATATGGCCCAGTGTAAGTTGTCATTCATTCGACTCACGGTAGCACACAACTGCAATCCAGACCTATCTAACTTACCGGTTTCTACACATATACACACACTACAACACTAACCTACTACACACACATTACTCATCTCAACACTTTATTATTTACTCGATTGCTCCATCAACATTTTTTTTTGTCCTACCCTCTAATTAATAAAATAATAATTGTGAACCAAATTATATTATGTACCCTCATAAAACTAAGTTCATAAACGAATTATATAATTAATAATTAAGTATCCTAAACATAAGGAGTTTGATAGTTTCTTTTATAGTAATATGTTTGCTTTGCTCTTCTTTCCATTTATTACTGTACCTATAAAATTAGGAGAAGCCTGGATCCCACAACACAGGTAGCCCTAGTGTGGGGTTCAGTGCACACTAACACAATATGTATTCGTTTTTTTGTATTTCCTTCTTGTCAAATGTACCTTTTCTTGTGTTTTTGTTTATGTCTATTGTTATTGCCACAATAAACATTTTTTTCATTTTTTTCATTTCATATCGGAGTATAGTCACAACAGCTATACTTCAGAGCATGCAAAATTGTAGCATACATATATTAATGGCATGTTAACGAATGCGTTCAAAACAGCTAAACTTCTAATTTTGCTAGAATTTTGTAAAACTATGAATATCAGTAGCCCTCTGTGACTCGCTGGTTCGCCCACATAATTGATGAGGCATAATGAATTAGTTCGTAGACCCGATAACCGATATACGGGTTCTGGAGTGGACCGCAAATCGGTAAACGTAGTGTAGGACGCCATGAGACAAGATGGAGTGACGATAAATGAAAGGTTGAATTTGTCTGAATGAATTAGTTACTTACTTCAAAAGTCCTGTAAAATTGGTAATTGAGTTAATTAAAGTTTCTCTAATATTAACTCTTTTGAGTTCATTTCATGTCACACAAATCGAAAATTTCGACTTGACTGGATTTATTTGACCCTGATCAAATTTTTTACAGGTGGCTCGTGAAAACTTTGAATAAATGTTGGACGGGAACAATTTCACCTTACAAAATCTGCTTTTCATATCTTAAAAGCTTTTACGATTTCGAACTGTTGAAAACGTTTTTTTACTTACCTCCCGATGTTTTGATTGTCACAATGGTCGGTCACGAGAAGACATTTATTCATTATCGTTACGCTAAGTACTCTATGATGTTTTTAATTCAACTCTGAGATATTATTTACTATTCTACTAAAATTGATAAGGCCGACGTTTGGATGTTTGTTACTCTATCACATCGTAACGGGTGAACGGATCGCACTGAAACTTTTAAAACAGAAGTAGTCAAGCCCCAAGAGGCCAAATTTGGGCAAAACCGGTTTTGGGACTTTAAAACCTTATTTTGACATGAAACACATACACGATTATTAGTTTATTTTGATGCCTAAGAGATAGGCGATAATATTCATTAGTACATTGTCGTTTACAGACACACAAAATTTGGTTTCATTTTTGAGTAATGATTTTTTGTGTGACGCCGGCCGCGTCGCGAGTCGATAGCCTGGCATAATAATACAATGCAATTTTATAACAGCTAAATAACAGGAAATACCCGGGTAAAACTGCTAAACTAGTCAGTAATAAATCTGTTCATTCCAGGTAAGCACGTCCTGTCGTAGAAAACAGATGCTGATTCAACGTACACAATAAGTTTTACTAATTGTTAACCTAAAAATATTCAGAAATAAATAATCTTTTCCATGCATTTCAGCATAAGCAAATGCATTTACTGCTGGGACTCTGTACCTATTCTCGTAAGAAGACAGTCAAGGTCATAGATCCACCACGCTGGTTCAGTGATAGTTGGGGGATGACACATACCTTCGAAAGAGTCTAGGAGTAATCCTACTACCCTACGATGATTTCCTTTGCCGTTTTTAAGTTACCGGCATGACGCACACGACTTCGAAAAGACAGAGGTGCACGTGGGGTTCGAACTAGGGGCTCCAGATCGGCAGTTACCGTTCTCTCGACTAGACCAGGCGTAACTCCACGTGTTTTATTGAGTGGTAAGTCCATACAGACCGTTTTTCCAGCGGAAATAGTTCGATACTCAATTTCCAAGTACTGCAGATATATGTTTATCGTAATACTGAGTAGCCTCGACGTGGGAAGACTTCACCGAGTGCTGGCTGAGCCTGCGTCAGACGCGGCCTGCGACCTGTTCGGGTATGTGGCTCACCTCAACTGACCCTCTTACATACTGAAATAGCCGTTAACGCCTTTTAGTACCTACCTCTTTCTTATTATCATTTTATTATTAGCAACAATTGTTATAAATGATGGGGCTGCCATGTGACTTGTCATAAAAGCCCCTCAAAATAAAGTGACCAAGTGCGAGTTGGAGTCGCCCATGAAGAGTTCCGTTGCAGCAAGTAACATAATATACATATGTAGTACACATAGTTCTTGTAGTTCGTTGTAACTTTGATCGAAGTTTCAATAATAGTGTATTTATGACGTACTAAAAAAAGTACTGATCAGATCGAGTTCAAACCAATTTTCGTTGGTAGTTTACATGGTAATGTACATCATATATTTTTTTTAGATTTTTCATTCTCTTACTTTAGAAGTTAGAGGGGGGGGGACACACATTTTACAACTTTGGAAGTGTCTCTCGCGCAAATTATTCAGTGTAGACAAAAATTATATTAGAAACCTCAACATGATTTTTAAAGACCTATCGATAGATACCCCACACGTGTAGGTTTGATGAAAAAAAAGTTTTTGAGTTTCAGTTCTCAGTATGGGGGGCAACCCTAATTTTTCTTTTTTTTAATTTTTTTTGTTCAAATCTTAATGCGGTTCACAGAATACATCTACTTACCAAGTTTCAACAGTGTAGTTCTCATAGTTTCGGCAAAAAGTGGCTGTGACATACGGACGGACAGACAGACAGACAGACAGACATGACGAATCTATAAGGGTTCCGTTTTTACGTTTTACGGAACCCTAAAAATGTCATAATCAAAACATTCTGTAAAAACGTGCTTGTCGACGTAGTATATACCTATATATCTCGATCTACAATAGGTTAGTAAGGTTGACTATGTAATGGCTGTCAATAGGAGACTCTAGCCTTCCCGTGGGACCTGTCAGATGCACTCGTAGTTTGACGCGTATCTACCCACGTTCGTTGACATTAATATTCCCTTAGCTTTTTTAAACGATTTATTCGTCGAAGGATTATTACTTATAACAGCATAATAGACTTGCGTTAATTTGTTTATAAGCCCCTTTTAATATTACACAAAGGTAAGCTGAGGGGCGTAGGCATTATTAAAATAGCTCTATTGTGTTGGCTGACTGAATCCACGCGACCCTCGTGTTAGCTGCATTTAACCTGCCTACTAGTAACTTATTAAAAAGGGTTTCTTTGTGAGCGTCAGTGGGTAAACTTATTTAATTAGAATATTCAGTGTTTAAATCCACAGTACCAGCCAAAACAGTTCGATGCCTTTTTCAAACGATTTCAGACAAAATGAAATTTCTGTTCAGAAATGTCATCGTAATTTTTCAATGTATGTTACCTCATAATCTAATCAATTACTATCGGTGACGGAGGTCGATTAATTGATATTGATATTTCTTTTGGTTAAAACAAAAATTAATGACGTATGCAGTATGCATGCAGTGCATATCGACACATAATCAATCAAATTACTTTCAGAAAAAACGATTAATTGGGTTAGTAAATGGATACTTATTACACAACTATTACAATCATACTTGTTGCTACAAATCTAATCGGAATTTAATATAATTAAATAATAAATAAATATTAGGTATAGCTTCTTTTTTCTAACTTATTTTGAGGGGTTCCTATACTTATCTAACTCCTGACACTGTCTGCAAGAAATGGCTGTGGAAATGGACCCCAAGTTTTTTGGCTACTATTTACTGGACAATGTTGTGATAAAACGATTGTATTCGAATGAAATGAGAATCCGATTTTTTGTTTTATTCATGAGTCTAAATATGTAACTTCTCGAGAGATCAAAACTCTTCAAAAGTCGTTTAAAATTCAACATCCTACCTGTTGTGATTGTAATGTAAAGCTCAAATATTTATATTGCTGAAGATAATCTTAAACATTCCTGTAATTTAGACTTCAGACAAAATCGGAGATAAGATTTTAAACAAATGATGTTAGTTGAGACTATGTCATTTGTCAGGTCATCTAAGTTCTGTAAAACAGAAATTCGCAGATTTACAAATAATTTGTCATCATGTATTAATGACTAAATGTTACAAAATCAATGACAAAAAAAAAATGTGGCCGCTTAAGACTGCACGGCGGAAGTGAAAACAAAAATAAAAAATACTTAACTATTTAATGCCTAGTAACACAGCAACACTTAGATAGTATAAGTATCCTCTTTGCAGCAACACGATAATAACATGCGGCTGAATGACTAGTATCCATGGTCAAGAATAAATTAAAAGCATTTTTTACGTGGGTCGGAAATATCGTTTGACTCGCAATTTTTTAAGTATTTTCTATTTATTTATTGTATATATATAGGTATTTCGCTAAAAATGCATTAATATGTTGTGTTATAGTGTATATGGAAATACTGTGATGAAAATGGGTATCATTTTGTGTGTTTACGCTTTACGTAGTGTAAGTGCTGTGATAAAACAGTAATACATACATATATTCCAACCAAAACTTTTTGCAATGGATGTGAAATGGAAATGAAATATTTAATGTCAGGTTCAATTAATGTAGTAAGTACCTAGAAGTTAATGTAGCGATAAAAAATATGAATATACCTCCTAAACACAAGGACACAGCGAAGAGCAGGTAAAAGAGTAGGTTCTTCAGACGACATCTAAGCCGTTAGACCATGTAAGGACAATAGGGATGTTGAGTGTTGACACAAATTACAAATTAATTTTAAGTGTTAATTTTATGATAGCTTGTATTAATAGAATATCGGAATTGCACATTTTTATAATTTGATATTACTAAGTAATTTTTTTATGAATTATTTTTAATATATTTTTAATCTGTTATCACGTATCTGTATCACGTTATCTGTAATCTGCTAACACCCAAACGCCAATATGAGCTTATTACGTCACTAAACGCAAAACAAGCTGAGTTCCAATACTGTTTGCTTCTTGAGTTTTTATTATAGTTTGCGATCTTAGCGACGATGATGTTGAGTGTTTGTATTCAAGTAAAAATAAGATAACACATAAACTAGACATACAGTCATGAATCGCGACCAATGTTTTGCGGTTAGTGACGTCATGTCAGTCTGGTGATAGTCGTTAGTGTTTTAGCTGGATAATTCAAAATTACTCTATTATTGTATATTTACTCATCGAAAGTACTAATATTTTGTAATATTTTTTTTTATGGGAAACAAGCGTCGATCTTCAACACATAAGATTTTTCGAAAAATGTTTAACATCCCTATTTTGTATGGTATACAATTATTGGGTAGAGACGAAATAGAGACAGCCAGTAAGTTTGTGCTTAAAATTAAATGGTTTAAGTTTGATTTTCCAGTCCAAGAATGTTAACTGTGAGTTATATTAAAAGCAGTACAAAACGTGTACATCTGTTTGTTAATTCAGTCCAATTTCGTGAATCAGCCAGACGCTTGCTCCTCGCGATCCAACATTTTCCGACACAAAGGAGTGATTTAATCAAGAATATCTTCCGCATTATGTCTGTATCAGCTACACAAAGGCCTACGCCGCGCCATAACGCCGTAGCTGAGTGCTACGATCGCTATTGTGATTGGCAGAAGCCAAAACATTTTATGGTTCTTTATATAAAAAACAGTTTGTAGAGTTTTTTTTTTCTTGTTTTTTATTGGTGAGATTGCTTTGAATCTACAAAAATATACTCGCAATTTCAAGGTTCAGACGATGATCCGCTTTATGTTGAAATATGATAATAATGTATATAGGTAATTATTAAACTAATTGTACGCAATAATCGATTATAAAATAAACATAACGAATGCTAAAAAAGTGTAACTTTTTTCTAAAGTGTAATGTCTTGATAAAAAATAAGAAATTGGTGGACAATTCACACATGTATCCTAAAAAAAGTGAATTTTCGAATACTCTAGTCGTACATCACGTCACATATGTACCTACATAACTAGAACATGAATTTATCATTTTAAAAATTCTAAAATCAATAACTGTTTGCAATTCATCAAAGTCACACAAAAATAACAGCTGATAAAGCATTTACCATTTGATAGAAAACAAAACACAGCCTTTGTTTGAGTTTGTGAACAGCGGATTGTAGCGTGGGTTTATGAAAATAAAATTTCATCGCCTCACCGTCTTTGTTGGCGACCATTTTACATTTTTCAATTACAAAAGCGAATTGCGGTTTACGCGAAATCCTTTAGAGAGCTTACAGTTTCATGATTTGTTATATTTTAGAAATGCTATTTATTAACATTATTAAGGGCTTTTGAAGGTATTCATTGACATGGGGAATCAAATTTAATGATTTCAATATAGAGTTCAGTTTAAGTTCAGTTCAATGTTAGCGTCCTTACTTTTTACAACCAATTTAAATTTCTAACGAGACGTTTTGACTTCGTCCAGAGTCGAGCAACTAACGAACTTTAAACTATACGTGTCATTGCAACAAACTGTGTTCTATATTTACTCATTACACATCTAACGGGAAATGCGGCGCGTATTAGCGGTTGCGTAACGCCAGAACAGATAAATAAATAATAAAACAACCAACCTTTCACACTCAACCGATGATGCGTTAGTACGATCGATGATACGCTCGATGCATTTTCCCTCAGATTTGTACCGACCCTAAATTACACTAAAATTTTGTAACAACGGTGACTTTTTTTTCATCTCAAGACACATTCAAATATGCAGCTGTTTTTGAAAAGTAAGCACGAAAACTAAGTCGTCTGTGTTTTACTGGGCAGAGTTTTCATTGACAAGAATAAATTATCACTACATCTGAATTATTCAAAGGTCCGATGAAGGTCTAGAAATAAGCGTGTCTAGCATTCCAGCTGATTTACCACGACAATTACACAAATTTAATAATGGCACTAAAATGTTTCATTCGTTTGTATTCGTATTTACAAAACGAAGTTTGAAGTAATTTGGAATAATTTAGTTTTTAAATAGTGACGGGTTTTTTACAGTAATAAGTGGCGCCTTGGTTTAACGGGGAGTGAGTGTGCTCATTGAGCTGTAGGTCATGGGTTCGAATCCCAGCCAGGGAAAATATTTGCGTGATCAATACAAATGTTTTCCACTTAACCATGAGAATGTGTTCAACATTTTACGTGTAGGTATATAGCTATCTGGTTTTATTACACGAGTTTTGTTTAATTTGGGGCTAGCTAGTGTAGTGTGAAAAAACGTCGGACAATATATTTTTTATTGGCAGTAGGTACAGTGGTTCCAGAGTTTATCTAACACGTTTCAACGAACATGTAAAATAAAAGCTCTCTCTATAATATTATTATTGGCTTTACCCTACGGTTTCATAAGTTTATCATATAATATCCTTTACCCTTCCTCACGAATTGGATTTACAGAGACAAAAATTTACTGAATGATGAAATAGATAAATCAAATATGATTCGCCTTGAAACTAAAAATAACAAAAGCCAAAACTGATATAAATATCATAAATTTGGACGAAAAAAAAAAAAACAATAGAAATGGGAAAAATAACTTATTTTCCCGTTCGTGTGTGAAACGATAAACGTTACAGTTTATCTCCAAACTATTCGATTTACTGTAAAGAGTTTGCGATGGTTGTCTGATAGGTTTTACGGCGATAACTTGCCAGAGGCGCAACAATGATCCTTGTATACCTACGTACTCATTCTATTGTTTTACTACGTGATTTAGTTTATAGTTCTACTAGCTGACCCCGCAAACGTTGTTTTGCCTTAGTGAACAACCCTTTAGGGGTATGAAAAATAGCTAGTAGCCGATTCTCATACCTACAGAATATGCATATAAAATTTGGTTTAAATCAGTAAAGCCATTTCGGAGGAGTAAGGAAACAAACACTGTGACACGAGAATTTTATATATAAGAAGATAGCAATGATGATAGTTATATTAGGTGTGTATTTGTAATAGAAAACAAATTGTATACAAAAAATCCTCACTCTAATCAGATTGTAGCTGATTATAGCAACGCTGGCTTTTACATTTAAATTGTATATTTATGAATACATACTATGGTTTATTCCTCGCACAGATAATAAACAGCATTAGCTATTCAGTAACGTAGTGGTAGGACTCTTTCCAGAGTACATGTGGGGAAGTACCACACCTTTGCCAGTTATTTTACCGCCAAGACATAATATATTAGATCTCTGGGCGACGACCGCAGTGCAGTGCTAGTTAATAATTTGGACTCTTCATGTTCCAATAGCTGCGTGTCACTGTGCTGTTATGTAGCAGGCATGTTGCTTAACATCAGGCCCTGCTCGTCTCGTCACACTATACTATAAAAAAATGTCTATCCGATAAAACACATTGCCAGGCAGAAATTATCATCTGAGGTGAAATGGGCAGTCATGATGCTAACAAAATGTAGAAATTGATTTCAACATTTTTTATTACGTTAATGATTTGGATTTAAATAATGCTGACTTTACTCTTAGAAAGAACTCAAGTAAATGATAAAATTAAATTGCAAACCGCTTATAGTAGAATAATTTTACAAAAACTAAAATAAAATTCATTGCGCTCATCCATCTATTCTTTGAAAGAAAACTAATGATGAAGTAGTATTATCGAATAGCACCTAAGTAATTGAAATAACAACGTCTTCACGGCACAGGCTTTGAACCAAATGAAACTGCTTAATCTTAAAATTTACTTTCAAATTTTAAAAGTCTGTGAAATCAGATAAAAATTATATTTTTGCCTGCAGGGGATCGTGGCTTCTTGGTTTTACGCACATATTTAAAAGCCTCCATTATTTTCGTGGGATAAAAAGTGTTATTCCAGATAATTGTCTGTCTATGTACCAAATTTCATTCAGGTCTCTTCAGTCATCATTCGCCTACCCTTGTCCTTTTATGTGGGGTCGGTACGACATGTACGTATCCTCCATGCGTCTCTATCATTTGTCAAATCTGAGTTTATGGCTTTTCTATCTATGTCCTCTTTCACACAATCCAGCCACACTTTTTTTTTGGTCGCCCTCTACTACAACATCGATCAACATTAATATCTAAAACTCTTTGGGTTATGTGGTCTTCATCCCTACACATAGCGCGGCCAAACCGCGATAACCTGGAGCTTTTCAACCTTTCTGTCACGGGTGCCACTTTCATACTCCCCTAATATACCTACTCTCTTTTGTAGTTTGCTTAAAAGAGTAACAAACACCCACACATACATACAAACTTTCACATTTTTATATTAGTAGATTAACGTATGTAACTACATAATAATATAAACCATACTACTCAGTACGTATTCAAGCATACACACGCAATACACAATAATAATAATACACAATAAGTAAAGTATACACGCGAAATAAAACATTCTAATTTAATAAAATTCAAGAATAGGTTCACGTGAGATACCGAATAACAACTCATTATTTTATTTTATTTTTTATATCGTAAAGTGACGAGACGAGCAGGAAATGTGCCTGATGGTAAGCAACATGCCTGCCACATAACAGCACAGTGACACACAGCTATTGGAACATGAAAAGTCCAAATCATTACCTAGCACTGTACTGCGCTTGTCACCCAGAGATCTAAGATATGATATCTCTAAGCCCAGTAATTTCTCTGGAAACATTGCCCTTCAAACCGGAACACAGTAACGCTTACACATTACTGCTTGGCGGTAGAATAATTGGCAAAGGTGTGGTACTTCCCCAGGCGGACTCTGCCAAGAGTCCTACCACTACAGCAAATCCTATGCATCCCTAAAATATCAGCTTTTTGGATAGTCGTGTAAAAGCAGACTAGCAAAGATTTAAATAGAGATTTCTCGTTTCCAACGCAATTAAACCCTTGACTTTACGGTCCGAATTAATGGCTAAACTAGTAAATATGTTTCAACGGTAGTCAGTTTATTGCTATAATTACTGTTGTGGTGGAGTTCAGTTTTATGCTAATTCTTTGTATTTAATGTGTGCCGGTCGCGTGACGATAATCAAAAGGCTTACTCGCCGGATTCAAATAAATATTTTTGCTCCAACTAAACAAATTGTCTTTGTTTGTTTGTACGAACGCGCAAATTTTGGTTTAGCTACCATTATTTTTGACGTGACAACGTCTTATAATTCGATGAAGCCGTTTGCACGCCCGCAAAACATGACGTCATGTAACGTTACCGCCGTTACCTCGCCGCCGGCGTTACCTCGCTCTAAGGCGTAGTTGAAGTTCAAATAACGTCAGTAACCCGACTTTAGAGACAACCATTTTTTTGAACATTTTTTTATTGTAGATTGTTGAACTTACTATTTTGTAAAAAAAGAAAAGATACCAATTTATTTAAATGAATGCAATTTGTGATTAAGTTAAGAAGGTCTAGTTCTCTTCTGGGGTGTGAAACGAAAAGTTTTTTCTTTTCATATAGAGTGACGAGAGGAGCAGGACATGTACCTGATGGTAAGCAACATGCACATAACAACACAGTGACACGCAGCTATTGGAATGTGAAGAGTTCAAATCATTACCTAGCACTGCACTGCGCTCGTCGCCTAGAGATATAAGATGTTTCATCTCTATGCCCTGTAATTTCACTGGAAACATTGCCCTTCAAACCGGAACAGAGTATGTTTGCACATTACTGCTTGGCAGTAGAATAACAAGCAAAGGTGCAAAGTGATACCTAAGCTAAAACCATAGGTCACTAACATCAATTAATTATCCAGTATACCTCAAGTGTGCTACACGGCAAACTTGAAGTACATAATATTAATATCATTAACTTAATATCAATTAAAGCAAACCTACTCGATAAAAATTAAGTATTGAGACTAAAGCTACTAGTCAATATCATTTTAGTATAATTTATAAATTATCCAAAGCTAAGCTAAATATATTTGAAAAAACGAAAACGATACGAAAATTGTGTTCTCGCATTAGTATTAACCAAAAATAAATGTATTTCAATGACGCCAAATAAGCTTAGCTTGGTAAAAGACGCCACAGAAAATTCGCTTTGATGTAGTTTGGATTCCATTATAATTTTAACATGTTAATACACATTCAGAATGTTGTCTGAAAATATACTGGTATAATATTTTACTGCTTCTTTTATCTATGCTGTACAAATTCATGAAATCATTCTAGTATTCTGTTTAATATACTTTATACACTCGTTAATTAACTCGTTATATTTTTACATCTAAAATACAAAATGTATTTAAGTTGATTTAGACACTTCAAACGATATTGCCGGCTAAGCGAAACTTAGTACTCATAAAATTATGTAACAATACTCCGTCTGAAAAATAAAACATTTTGTTAAAATACAGCCACTTCAGAGAATATATATTTTTGTGGTGAAACTCAACGCTTAATTTGTCCTAACAAAGAGCTTGGAAAGCGATAAAATCGTAATTTAGCCCCTAATTTAGCCACTTTTATTGGTCGTATCATATTCGTGCTACAACCGTAGTTCAAGTTATCCGAAAAGGTTCTCACAATGGTTTTAAGTGTCACAAAGGGCGCGAATACTAAACGAATGGAGGCTTCGCGGGTCCGGACGCGATGGGCGGGCGGGGAGCGCCGAGGGCGGGGGCGCGCTCCGCTCGGGAGTGTTACAAGCTCTATCGAAACTCCCTGTTTTGTTACGCAAATAGGGTGAAAGTAGGTCAATAGTGACATCGAAAAGTACAGTTAACTAAGTTTTTACTTCTGGGTAAAATATCGCTTGTACGTTACATAGGTACTGTTAATAGAAGATAATAGGTACATACATAATTATATTTACTTATTAGAATAATAATATAATTAATATACACCATCACGTGAAATTTCAAATCACGTGTTTATCATATTACATATACCTAACTGCAAAACAATTCTGTTTAAATTTTGATTCGAATATAAAATTACTGGACATTTGTATATGTAACAATGTTTTAATTCTCGAAAAAAGTTCATATTTGGTTGCTAAAGACCGAATAGTTCTTCACATTTGCTTAAATTATTTTGGTTCAATTATTAACTGTTTCAAGTTCGTCTCAAATTAGTTTTACGTATGCGTTCAAAATATACAAAAACACATAAAAAAATATTAAGCTGTAACTGTATAGTAATTACAATAAGCTAGTAAAAAAAACAACCGTTAAAATTTTACCCCGAATCGGTAATTTCCCGATCGAGCTGGCACCCCCGCAGAGGTTCGCAGACTCAAGCGCGCGACACCGGCGTGCGAACGCCGCGCAAGTCTCGGACCTCGCTGCCTTCCCCCAACTTACAGTGCTAAACCGTTGTGAACTCTCCAAAGCATGCCCTTGCCACTGTGAGTGCGCGAACCGATCCGCCGCCTAAAACCCTGTTGCGTACCTCCGCCGCCCAATTCCCAAGGCCGCGCCTTTTTGGGCCCTCATCGATAAATTTTGTAAGTACCTGAACGCTTTCTTTTGTTGTCGTCAAGCTACGTGGATTAACGAATAGGAATTTTTACTTACTCAAAATCTAGTAGCTAAGCTTTTAAGAGTTTTAGCGTCTCTTTTATTCGTACGTAACGGTTTTTAGTAGCGGAGGCGCGAGAAGATCGGAGAAAACCTTTGTGAAATAAGATAATAAATGTTTAACTTTTTATTAAATTTTCAGTGGATAATTTTTGTAAATTTTGTACTATTTTTGTAAAGATTTTCGGATATGTAGCCATATACTGATATGATTACATAAAAAACGATTATTTGGAAAATTCAGAACAAGTTTCAGTTAGTACATTTAAAAACTTAACTTACATTTAGCCCTTAAAAAAAAAATATTTACCTACTAATAATTTTATACATTGAAATAAAATGTGTTTTTTCTAAACTACCGTTTAGCTTAGAAGTTTCTTGGTTTTTTTATGATTGTACGCGCTAGCGGGTAGTTTCTTTGGAATCTCTCTTCCGTTAGCGTTAGTTAGAAAATTTATTTTTTCACTTGATGGCTCGGTTTACTGCAATTTTAGATTATTTTATCAACATGTGAACATATGGAACAATGTCAATATTTTTTCAAATAAAGTATAATGTTTATTCGCAAAATACTAATGAAATTGTTTCATCCGAAGCTGGCAGTGGATACAAGATGATAACGAAATTCAAAAGACAAACGCCGTGGTGCTAACCTTTTTCCGAGCAAGGAAACAATTTAGTGACATTGTATTACTATTAATATTTAATGTTTCCTCCACTCTCGGGCCGGGTCCGGTGCGAAGTTTGAATTATTGTTTCCTTCCCGGGCTCGCTCTGCGCTCGGCGACACATTAGCTTCCCGGGACGCTTTGTTGTCAAACGGCTGAAATGAGCCCTAGAGCTTGTCAGGCTAACTAAAATTGTGGACAGTAGACTAAATGGACCCTGTTTAGCTGGTTAGCTAAAATTGTCAATAACAGCACGCCCGTGTTGGCGAATTATACCTAGTTAGGTGGATTCTAACTAAAACCGCTGCCGTTGGCTGGATTTTGTAAACTAAATTTTTCTTATGTTGCTATAATGATAAACTACTGTAAACTGTATATAGATAATTTTGTGGTCTTAAGTGTGGCCTTTTAAGCAGACTACATATAACTTTAAAATGACTTGTAAAGTTATATCTCCAAAAAACAGAAATGAAAGCAATAATTTCGGAATAACTGGCAGAACAAGGTTGTACTAATTTTATATTAAAAAGGGGTATTTTACCAGAATGTTGTTATACTTTATTGAATTAGGGTAACAATAGGATTTAGAAATTTATGAATAATCAAATTTTATAACAAATGAAAATTAAGTTTTAACAACTAAATTCAATTTTAATAAATCACACTTTAGCAAGTCAATATTTACTTAGTATGGCAAGTGAAACAAATTCCTAAACTTGAATGGTCTACACGAACCAGATACCGGGCAGTGGAAAAAAGCCTTGCTCTTAACTGCTTGATGAAATTCGGCTCCCTTTTATTAAATTACCCGCTGTCTAAAATAGGTATAACAAAAAGGTCTTGCTTGCTGGTCGAAGTTCAGAGAAAAATGATGAGAGTTCTACTTCTTTTATGCAGAGTTCTTGGAGATCACTTTGAGGATTTAACCATAGTAGATCATGACTTGAAGAAGGTGAGATTAAACCTCTTACATAGTTCCTTATATCCTGTTCAGCTTAGTGTGGATCAAGGTTGTATGCTGTTAAAATACTTTTATTGACAACGAAATTAATATCTAACTGAAAAGTTAGATATTAATCGCTTTGTTCCAAAAAATACTCGACATGTGAAAAACCTAAAAAACTTTGATCGAAGATAAATCCGTACAGGAGTTTTTGATATTTCAGACGTCAAGGAAAGTAAAAGAGGCTAATTTGAGTTAAGTGAAGTCTCAGTAACATATTTATAAACAAAGAGCTAATTTTACAAGCTAAACGATCGTAGTACAACGCGAAACATTCAGAGAAATAATGAGCATCCAAGCATCCTGCTATCACGTTCTTTTACGCGTTTTCAATGAAGATGAAGTTTGCTGTGACAATTCCAAACAATCAATTTTAACTCTTGTTTCCATGTTTTTATGTCAAATGGAAGACGTACCACGGGTAACTCGTTAAAACTTCCGAACGAGAGATATAAAATTGCCGGAACAAAGAAGTGGCAGGGCGGTGGGGTAATTTATTCCCCCGGAGAAAAGGGGCTTTAGATGGACAGCACGAACGGTGCAGCTGGTGTTGAGGGAACTGTTAAAATAACCTGGTTTTATGTGTGAAATTGCGCAACTGAGAATATCAAAGTATTACTATAGGAGGTCGCTTTACAACACTAGACTAAAATTCTAGTTTAAAAACCGGTAATAAAAGGAGTTCATAAGTTTTGGCTGTTTTAAGGTTTCTGTGAAAAAAATATAAAAAGATTTTGTAGATTAGTAATTGACAAATTGTCATTTTGACGTGAAGCTAAATCATTAAATGAACAACAAATGATTTGATCATGTCAATCATGTTTTGGTGCAAAGTTATCGATTTTCAGCCTTTGATGAAACTAAATAAACGAAGATAAGGTACGCTCTAATATAAAGACAGCATAATGTAACGAAAATCTCACACAAGTATACGCAATGTGCACACAGCTTCACTTGCATCGTGAGAGACGTTTGAATGAATGCCAAAGACATCATGACAAGTAGGCAGTAGGTGGAAATGAGATAGCTATACATCACATTTGTTTAGATATTTTTTTCGACAAGAATAGAAAGACATGCAAATGCACTGGCGTGAAAGAGACAAAGTAGCCGCAACTAACATATCGCCGGTCGTGTTGCACTCTTACGCTGTTTAAATATCTGTCTCTTTTTAGAAATGACCAATTGTAAAATTGTTTCCAACAGAAAAATAATTTTAGATGTAATAATCATTGAACTGTTATGGAAATAATTAAAGATTTTGTGTACTTACGCATGAAAAGTGATACCATGGAACTTGTTCTTTGTCTTTGAACTGTTTGTGCACCTTGCAAAACCAGAATAAGACATTATTGCGGCTCATATCGGATTTTTTGAATTGTTAGCGAACGTCCACTCAACTTGTGGCTCCTGTTGCGACTGAGCCTCAATCAGGAGACGTCACCTGATTTTACATTGTGATCGTAGATGAGCGCATGCCGCTTCTTAGTGTTTTAAGAGTTCAATGTTTTCAGCGGATAAATTTCGAATAGTGTGCAGCTAATCTATATGATCTAATCGTTACTTGGGTAATCTCGTTGTCGTCAAGCCGAGAGTGAATTGATTTCCTCTGGGTAAGCCCACTCTATTGTAGATCGTACATACTATTTATTAAAAAAATGTTCTACTGTGAACGACATAAATGTTTCGGATAACGTTATTGCTAAATGGAAAATTTTCAACGATCAGTGAGGATTAAATGAGTTTGTACGGTGCATAAATATTAACCGTATCCGTAATGAAAAAAGGTATTATCCTTTTTCGTTGACTATCATTTGAATTTCCAACGTGAATTCGATTCAATAATTACCGACGGATCTAAATAGCTCATCTCATATCATGATACATTTGTAATAAACTGAGTCAGTGAATCGATCAGTGTGTAATTCCATCTAAAAGCAAATAACGACATTGTGATTAGAGTATAAATGAAGCTCGTACTAATGAGACTGCGCAGTAGCATTTATATCTATTTTACCTTTGAGATTTAGTATTCTACCGGCAAACTGATTCGATAGAAACTAACCCGATGCCAGAGTCACGCTCACGCGATGCAACAGCGATCCAAATGTAAGTATTAGTCTCTTAAGGTATAATCAGATACTGGCAAGAATGTAGGGATACTCCAAAATAAGATTACACGTATTGCTCAGGATTTTTATCTACTCTACCGTAGGAATAGTAATTTTTTCGCGATAAAAAGCAAATTCTCATTGAAATAATTTTGAATAAAGGAAAATCAAATTTTTACTCTACAGTTACCCTATGTTTTCAAGTTTTGGTACTAGGTTGTGTAATATCTTGCTCTAAGATTAAATCTTAGCTACAGTGGATTTTTAGTTTCATTCAGGACTCTAATTCGACAGTATTTTCTGACAAAAGTTGATCACTGATTTATCTTCTCGGCATTTTGTGTTTCGTATTATGTATATATTGTTATTTATATATATTTATAGTTTTGTATATTTTATACATATAAATTTATACTTATTTATATTGTACATTCATTATGTAGTCTAAATCATTTAAATATCATAACTACTGCCCAAAATATTACAAATTTAGTTTCCTCATGATCTTTGGATCATGAGGATGATGAGGTTATCAGGAAAATATCGCCTTTTGTGCCCATTTTGTTTTGTCATTTTACGTGTTACTTGTTGTCAACTTTGTGGTGCCAATAAAGTGTTTTGTATTGTATTTTCTCAATAGCTAAAAATCATTTTCCATGTTTTGGTCATCAATCCTACTAATATTATAAATGTCAATGTTTGGACGTTTCGATGTTTGTTGCTCAATCACGTCGTAACGTCAAAATGGATCGGGCTGAAATTTGGAACGTGGGTAGATTATAGCTTGGAAAAACACATATAGGTACTACTTTTTACCCGGGAAAATAATGGGAACGGGAACTACGCGGGTAAAACCGCGGGACGCTGCTAGTTTATACATCAAGGCAAATCAAATCTAAACAGTTTGACTAAAAATACAGGTTTTACAATTATTACATTATCCAGAAATCTCTTCGTTGATATTCCGTGATATGCACAAAATTTGAATATGAATGAATCAGAGCGTTTTCATTATAGGAAAACAAATGAAGCAATCAAACCGCCGGCGCCGAGCGGTTTCTGCCGTATTTAACGATTATTCAAATAAAGTAATCCGTGTTAACTTTATTTTATTGTCCCCAGTAGGCTTGCAGCTATAACGACTCGGCCCATAATGCAGAAAGATGAGAATTTACATAATTCAGGCCGCAATCTACGTATAGAGAATGGAATTTGAAAATGATTTAATTTAAAACCATGAGAAGTCTGTTCAAGACTCGAGCCTCATTTTGACGATTCGTTTTGTTTCTGCCATTGGCAATTTAATATTACATTTTCATTTATAACTAGCGACCTGGCTTGATGTCGGCCCAAATATCGTCATTATTTTGTCTAATTCGTACTTATACAAATGAAATATAATCTACGACCTTTATTGAGGTATTTAGACCTTTAAAATTTATTGGTATTGATCCCAAAAATTAACTCATAAGTACTAGTATTGAAAAAAAAACCTTATTGACTCTTTGTATTATTATTATTATTCAGTTATTTATTTTTCTTCTTAATCTCTAAGTTTTTTACAATAGATATATAAAATAAACATTATAAAAAACTTAAAAACTAGGGTGCCGCCAGCAGCGGGGCAGGGCCCAAGCTACCGGTGGTTAGGGCTGCAGAGTGAGGAACCTCCTGACGATGCGCGCTGTGTCAAGGATGACTGCCTTCTGCATCTGGCCCTTGACCCAACCGTCTAGCGAAAGTCTCTTTAGATGTTGGTCGAGACTCTTCGCTACAAGGCCGTTTGCCGACACGACTATTGGGACTATGATCGTCGAGTCAACATCCCACATGGCGGTAACCTCATGAGCCAAGTCAAGGTACTTGCTCAGCTTGTCCTTCTCGGCTTTCACGAGGTTCTCGTCATGTGGTACGGTGATATCGACGATCACAGCCCGGCGTTGAGACCGGTCTACCAGCACGATATCAGGCTTATTGGCGACAATAGTCCTGTCCGTGATGATAGAGCGGTCCCAGTAGAGCAACGCACGACCATTCTCGAGAACTGGCAGAGGTGCATACTTATAGTACGGCACCTCGGACTCGACAAGGCAGTATCGAAGAGCAAGTTGCTGGTGGATGATCCTGGCTACTAGGTTATGTCTGTGCAAGTACTCGCCGTTAGCAAGATGCGAACAACCGGAAATAACATGACGAAGAGATTCGCCTGGACGGCGGCATGCCCGACAAATGTCGACCGTACCGTCCTTCATTATGTATTTCCGGTAATTGTTCGTCTTGATAACTTCGTCCGCAATTGCACAGGCAAAACCTTCGGTTTCTCCGAAGAGGTCTCCGAAGCGCAGCCAGTTCACCGAAGCGAGCAGATTCACATCGGGTCCCGTCAGGGCCCGATAGAATCGCCCGTGCAGCTCCTTGCTCTTCCAAACTTCCTTGCGATCATCAGTGCTGAGCACCGATGGTTTGCGCCAGTTCTCGTTTGCCAATGAAAGAGGCGTGAAGCTCCTGTCAACTGCCACAATATCGCGATGCATCCCGGACTCACTGTTGCGGAAATAATCTCTGAGACTGCATATCTCGCGGTTGTGAAGGTTCTTGGCATTTAAAAAGCCTCGACCCCCCCATTTCCGCGGGATATACAGTCTCATAACAGACGAGCGCGGGTGAAGCATGCGGTGTGTTGTGAGCAGTTGACGGACCTTTCTATCCAGGGCGTCGAGCTCAGTCTGAGTCCATCTCAGTATGCCAAAGGAGTATATCAGCAGAGGCATTACCCAACCGTTGAAGGCTCGCGCCTTGTTACCGCCTGACAAAAGACTTTTAAGTACTTTTGTCAGCCGGCAAAAGAAGCGCTCCTTCACCGATTTCTTAATGTCATCTGCTGATATACCCAACGACTGTGACATACCGAGATATTTGTAGGTCTCGTCTTCGGAGAGGGATCTGAGAGTTATAGTCTCGGAAAGTTGTAAATTCTCTGAATTTACTACTTTCCCTCGCTGTACATGCATGACCGCACACTTGTCGACACCGAGCTCCATCTTGATGGCGTTACTAAAAACCTCTGTGGTTTTTAATAGCTCCAACAAGTCTTGGCGTTTCGGTGCAAAAAGTTTGAGGTCGTCCATGTACAGCAAATGAGATATAACCTCACCTCCTCTACGAAGACGATAGCCTAACTCTGAATCTTTCAGCAGAGTGCTGAGAGGATTCAGAGTTAGGCACCACCATAGGGAACTTAGACTGTCTCCCTGAAATATTCCCCTTTCAATCTTTATCAAGTCCTCCGAAACAAACGAGCTGTCTACGCTACCTGGTTGACAAAGGACTGTGACCCACTGTCCCATTAGTTTGCTTAGAAAAACTTTTAGAGTTGGATTTATTTTGTACAACTCTAAAACTCTTTCTAGCCACGAATGGGGCACCGCGTCATAGGCCTTCTTATAGTCAATCCAAGCAGCGGAAAGGGCTCCCTTGTTTCGTTTGACTTGTTGGCAAATGGTCGTGTCAATGAGGAGCAGCTCCTTAGTACCACGGGACCCAATTTTACATCCATTCTGAGAGGAGGCCAAAACGTTATTCGCGACAATGTGCGCGTTAATTTTTGCTCTCAGAATGGATGTAAGCAGCTTATAGATAGTAGGCAAGCACGTAATGGGTCTGTAGTTTTTTGGTTCCGTGGTACTACCAGACTTATGGAGCAGGAAGGTGACTCCGGTGGTCATGAAACTGGGAAGAGAACCAGTCTCGAGGGCTTCTTGGAATTGCGTTGCCAAACGTTCATGTGAGCATCGAAACCACTTTATCCAGAAGTTGTGCAGTCCGTCTGGCCCAGGACTTTTCCAGTTCTGAGCCGTCCGGATAGCACAACTAATGTCTTCGAAGTCTATCGTAATAGACTCCATGGTTTCGATAGACTCACACGCACGTTCGACAACATGTATCCAAGCTCCCTCCGTGTGCTCGACAGGCACCGACCAGATGCTGCGCCAGAAGTTTTTCATAGCGCTGGCATCCGGTAGCTGCCCATCGTTCACACGTCGACTAGTTCCTTCCCAGTTTCGGTACACCTTCCTTTGATCACTCTGGAAGTCGCGATTTTGCCGATATCGATTCACACGCTCTCTGTAGCGGCGAATACGGTTTGCCCATGCATAAACTTTCTGCTTCAGATAGTCATTATTATTATTATGTACGTATTTATTTCCTTTCTTAAGCCTAAGTTTTTACAATATTTATATATAAAACAACATAAAAACATTATAAAAACCTAAACCTAGTTTGCCGCCAGCAGCGGGGCAGGGCCCAAGCTACCGGTGGTTAGGGCTGCAGACTGAGGAACCTCCTGACGATGCGTGCTGTGTCGAGGATGACCGCCTTCTGCATCTGACCCTTGATCCAACCGTCTAGCGAAAGTCTCTTGAGATGTTGGTCGAGACTTTTCGCTACAAGGCCGTTTGCTGACACGACTATTGGGACTATGATCGTCGAATCAACATCCCACATAGCGGTAACCTCGTGGGCCAAGTCAAGGTACTTGCTAAGCTTGTCCTTCTCGGCTTTCACGAGGTTCTCGTCATGTGGAACGGTGATATCGATGATCATAGCCCGGCGTTGAAACCGGTCTACCAGCACGATATCAGGCTTATTGGCGACAATAGTCCTGTCCGTGATGATAGAGCGGTCCCAGTAGAGCAACGCACGACCATTTTCGAGAACTGGCAGAGGTGCGTACTTATAGTACGGCACCTCGGACTCGACAAGGCAGTACCGAAGAGCAAGTTGCTGGTGGATGATCCTGGCTACTAGGTTATGTCTGTGCAAGTACTCGCCGTTAGCAAGATGCGAACAACCGGAAATAACATGACGAAGCGATTCGCCTGGACGGCGGCATGCCCGACAAATGTCGACCGTACCGTCCTTCATTATGTATTTCCGGTAATTGTTCGTCTTGATAACTTCGTCCGCAATTGCACAGGCAAAACCCTCGGTTTCTCCGAAGAGGTCCCCGAAGCGCAGCCAGTTCACCGACGCGAGCAGATTCACATCGGGTCCCATCAGGGCCCGATAGAATCGCCCGTGCAGCTCCTTGCTCTTCCATACTTCCTTGCGATCATCAGTGCTGAGCACCGATGGTTTGCGCCAGTTCTCGTTTGCCATTGAAAGAGGCGTGAGGCTCCTGTCAACTGCCACAACATCGCGATGCATCCCGGACTCGCTGTTTCGGAAGTAATCCCTGAGACTGCATACCTCGCGGTTGTGGAGGTTCTTGGCATTTAAAAAGCCTCGACCCCCCCATTTCCGCGGGATGTACAGTCTCATAACAGACGAGCGCGGGTGTAGCATGCGGTGTGTTGTGAGCAGTTGACGGACCCTTCTATCCAGGGCATCGAGCTCAGTCTGAGTCCATCTCAGTATGCCAAAGGAGTATATCAGCAGAGGCATTACCCAACCGTTGAAGGCTCGCGCCTTGTTACCGCCTGACAAAAGACTTTTAAGTACTTTTGTCAGCCGGCAAAAGAAACGCTCCTTCACCGATTTCTTAATGTCATCTGCTGATATACCCAACGACTGTGACATACCGAGATATTTGTAGGTCTCGTCTTCGGAGAGGGTTCTGAGAGTTATAGTCTCGGAAAGTTGTAAATTCTCTGAATTTACTACTTTCCCTCGCTGTACATGCATGACCGCACACTTGTCGACACCGAACTCCATCTTGATGGCGTTACTAAAAACCTCTGTGGTTTTTAATAGCTCCAACAAGTCTTGGCGTTTCGGTGCAAAGAGTTTGAGGTCGTCCATGTACAGCAAATGAGATATAACCTCACCTCCCCTACGAAGACGATAGCCTAACTCTGAATCTTTCAGCAGAGTGCTGAGAGGATTCAGACTTAGGCACCACCATAGGGAACTCAGACTGTCTCCCTGAAATATTCCCCTTTCAATCTTTATCAAGTCCTCCGAAACAAACGAGCTGTCTACGCTACCTGGTTGACGAAGGACTGTGACCCACTGTCCCATGCATTTGCTTAGAAAAAATTTTAGAGTTGGATTTATTTTGTACAACTCTAAAACTCTTTCTAGCCACGAATGGGGCACCGCGTCATAGGCCTTCTTATAGTCAATCCAAGCAGCGGAGAGGGCTCCTTTGTTTCGTTTGACTTGTTGGCAAATGGTCGTGTCAATGAGGAGCAGCTCCTTAGTACCACGGGACCCAATCTTACATCCATTCTGAGAGGAGGCCAAAACGTTATTTGCGACAATATGCGCGTTAATTTTTGCTCTCAGAATGGATGTAAGCAGCTTATAGATGGTAGGCAAGCACGTGATGGGTCTGTAGTTCTTTGGTTCCGTGGTACTACCAGACTTATGGAGCAGGAAGGTGACTCCGGTGGTCATGAAACTGGGAAGAGAACCCGTCTCGAGGGCTTCTTGGAATTGTGTTGCCAAGCGCTCATGTGAGCATCGAAACCACTTAATCCAGAAGTTGTGCAATCCGTCCGGCCCAGGACTTTTCCAGTTCTGAGTCGTCCGGATAGCACAACTAACGTCTTCGAAGTCTATTGTAATAGACTCCATGGTTTCGATAGACTCACACGCACGTTCAACAACACGCATCCAAGCTCCCTCCGTGTGCTCGACAGGCACCGACCAGATGCTGCGCCAGAAGTTTTTCATAGCGTTGGCATCCGGTAGCTGCCCATCGTTCACATGTCGACTAGTTCCTTCCCAGTTTCGGTACACCTTCCTTTGATCACTTTGGAAGTCGCGATTTTGCCGATATCGATTCACACGCTCTCTGTAGCGGCGAATACGGTTTGCCCACGCATAAACTTTCTGCTTCAGATAGTCAATGCGTTCCGTAACATTGGCTAGATAGTGCTGGGGACTGATACCAGTCCCAGCGAATGCCTGTGTCACGAAACGCATGACTCGGGGACGACTGTTCCCCTGACTGAAGCAGATTAGCTTTGCTATAAGAGTCCTGAATGTGCTGATACGCCGTTCTATTCGCATTTGCCATGCGGGTGCATCTCTGGCGGTTCGCGTTGTACGGTCAGTGTCTGGAAACTTGACACGTGCAACGCGACACGCCGCGATAGCACCGCAGTACAGAATAGAATGGGTATCAGTCAAATCTTTGCTAGTACCCAAATAGGGCACCAGCAAAGTATTCAGGGCTCCCATCAAAGCCAAATTCCGTTTATGAGTGGGCAAACGTGGTAAGCGCGGCCTAGAGTTTGGTGTGAGTCGATATTGGAAGATCGCGTCTTCCAAAGCACTCCTCAGTTGCCCTCTTACCTGGTCAGATACATTACTACTCGCTGAGTCTTCCTCCTCGTAGTCGGGGTCGACCGGTGCCGCAAGTGTCACCTCTGACGGTGGCACTGAGGCCAGTGTCAGGGTCGACGACGCGGCGGGCGGATCCCGCGACGAGGTAGAAGCTGGGCGAGTATGTTGTTCTTCCAGGCGTAGCCGATCAAGTGCCGAGTCATCCAGCAGTTTGCACCGCCGGATTGCTCTCACTTGATCAGACAGTCGTTGAGCAGACACGGCGACGACGGTTGGTTCAAGGGCCTGAAACAGAAGCAGCATCCTGGCACAGTACGCGGTCAGGTGGGTTCCTCCCTCTGTAGCCCTGTAGTAGGCGCGCATGCAGTTCTCATTCATTTGTTGAGTCCATCGCATGCGACGCACTACACCACCGGTAGCGGGGGCCGGGCGCGAGGCAGATTGCCTCACAGGCCCCAAGCATGCCGGCAGCGGCGGACGGCCACGACGTCCTGCTCTTCTGGGCGGCGGGGTCCGCACCGCGTCCTCGTCACTCGAACTAGCACTCGTGTCGCGGGGAGTCAAGAAAGCTTCATCCTCCGACGACAGGCTTGGCGGTGACGGGACACGGTCTGGTGTTGGTTGTGCGCTACGTGTTTCCGCTTCATTCCGTCTTCTTAACCGTGTAATCATTATTTTCACATTCCATTTCTTAATATTTGTTTACATTGTAGTGTTTATGATGGATCTTGATTGACAGACTATTGTCAAAATGCATTTTCTATTTTATTGAGGAAAATTAGGTTTAAACTATTCTTTATGTTTTTCGTATATTTCTTCGAGGTTTTTCGTATTAGATTTTCAAAAATATGAACTATAAAACTAAGGAGAATGGAAGAAACGTAATAAAATTAAATACGGTCGAAAAAAGACGTGCAGTAGTGACAGCGGTTTTTTTTTTTTTTTTTTTTTTATTATTATTATTATTAGTATCTTTGTAGATATATCTGTCAAAATGGTCCAAAAAATGGATTGGTTAACAAATTACGAATAGATAACGACAGTAAATTAGAAGCGGTCTGAAAAGTTGTTTTTAGATAATTCTGTGATTCATTACCCTGGAGTTGTTTTAGGGGTGGGGAAATACGACGGGTACAACGTGAGCGAAATGTTCTTAAAATATAGCGTTACTAGCGGGCTGTTCCGGCTTCGCTCGGATAATAACCTAGATACCAACTGCAGCGCCATCATCCATCTAAACCATTCATGGCAACCCTAAACTTTAATAATAAAAATAAATGTTTATTTTTGTAAAACAATTTTAGGTTTGCCATAAGCTCCGGGAAATTTTAATCGATATAGAGTGAAAAACATTTAAAAAAAAGTTGATAATAATTGATCAGTTATCGAGCGGAATGAAAAATTATTAAATTACTAAAATGGCTATTAAAAAATAGGGGTTGGTGATAAAAGGGTAAATTTTTTTTAAACTCCACATTATAAAAAAATAAAAACACAAAAATTGTCCAAAAATTAAAAAAAAATTAGGGGTGAACAGCCCTTATCACTTAGGGGTATGAAAAATAGATAGTAGCCGATTCTCAGACCTACTGAATATGCATATAAAATTTGGTAAAAATCAGTAAAGCCGTTTCGGAGGAGTAAGGTAACTAACACTGTGACACGAGAATTTTATATATAAGAAGATAAGATTAGCCGTGCCCTGTGGTTTTACACGTTACCCCTGTGTAAAGGTATAATACTTATAGTTTGCGCTACCTTTTCTTACTCACATATATTCTTACCTATTCACCTGTTGGTTAGTAACGGTGTGGTAATTTTAGTCCAAATCAATATGAATATGAACTGATGAAGTAAGGAACTAACATAAAATAGTAAGTTCTGTAATGGTATGACTTTGTAGAGTCCTGCTGAGGTACTCTTATTACACCAGTAATGCATACACATCGGTGTGTTCCGGTCTTAAAATAAATATCTCTAAAAAATTACATGGCATAGAAATGATAAAAAAATATTGGCAGTCGTAGGAACTGCCGATAGAAGTGAAAACTTATAACTTAGAACTTATTTTGGAAACTACACGGGTGTAACCGGAGGGCGTGGCCTGGCTATCATAGCATGACCATCTAGAAATGCGTCAGCATTTCCCATTGGCTCACGCATTTATAGATGGCCATGACATGATGATCAGGCCACGCTCTTTCAGCATTTCCCATTGGCTGACGCATTTCTAGATAGCCAATGGCCATAGTCCCGAGTTGACCCGAATATTTCTTATCATAACCGAGCGTGACGCTAAAATTCAATTCACAGCCCACGAAAAATCTATCTAGGCGCGCCAAAAGAAGTTTTCACTTAAAAAAAATCTTATAAATCATCACATCACATCACATCCATACTCACAAACTTACGCATTTATAATATTAGTAGGATTAACGCTTTTTATTACCTAACAAATGTAAAGGTATTTACCATTTCAGTAAGATGATATACTACAGCTTAATCCTGTCCCACAGAAAGTATCTCGGTAACATAATATTCCTTCAAAGAGTATAAAAACAACGCAGAGCGTCATTCGGCCTCCCACTCATCTAATGAAGGTAACATTTTCCTACGGCGACAAAGCCGTTAGTGCCGGTTCTATGGAAGCTTCTTTTCCGTAGTCAATTTGTGGGATTACGTTTCTGTGACTAATATTCTTAATTTAATCTGCATAATGATATCATTTTCGGGCACTCACACTGACAATAAACTAAGTTGATGTATTTTATGTTAAGTGCAATTAAGTAAGTTTTGTAGTGGTAGGACTCTTGGTAGAGTCCGCCTGGAGAAGGACCACACCTATGCCAGTTATTCTACCGCCAAGCAGTAATGGGCAAACATTGCTGTGTTCCGGTTTGAAGGGCAATGTTTCCAGAGAAATTACAGGGCTTAGAGATATAACATCTTCGATCTCTGGGTGACGAGCGCAGTGCAGTGCTAGGTAATGATTTGCATTCTTCATGTTCCAATAGCTGCGTGTCACTGTGCTGTTATGTGACAAGCATGTTGCTTACCATCAGGCGCATGTCCTGCTCGTCTCGTCACTCATCATTAACAAAAAAAAAGAAAGTAGCTTTGAATTGTGCCACGGGTGGGGTTTTTGATATGAACACATAAATATCGGTAATTTGAATTACTTTTTCATCAAATGTCTTATTGTTCAGATCAACCGTACATTATCCAAAATTTACCGGATACCGATTTACCAATGTATTGGGATGTGACCGTTAAGGCCGATTTACATCAGACGAGCGAATGCTCATTCTATCCCCACTGTATAAAATTCATGCAAAGATTCTATGGAATATCTAATATGGAGAACGCTAAGAACGATCTTTCGTTTACACTAAAAGATCGAGAAAGAATGCTCTTGTTCCAGCTCTAGCTCTATGATCGTTCAGTTTAAATCGGCCTTTTACGGAAATGCGAATATTCGTATAGTTTCCGTAATAGCTCATGTAGATCTGGTGCAAAAGCACGATGTTAAATGAGTGAGATTACAATCTATTGACCAGTAATAATACTGAATTACCGACTCTAATGTGACCGTCATTTCGAAGCAGGAAAATGAAGTTTCATTACACGGAGTGGGACGCGCCATAACGTTCAACGCTCATGTTTAATCTAATAACGTTTGGAGTATGAAAGGTTTATTTTTATTGGGATTTTAGTTTATGTGTCAAGGGTAGGCGTGAAACACACCTCGTGCTTTATGAAACAGGTTTTCTGAGTGTTATGGAAATCACACACAAGAACGCTTTAGTTTAACTTATCTGGTACCGAAAAAAAAAAGTTAAAAAATATATTTGAATACACTGATAGGATGAGCGAGACACGTGCCTGATGGTAAGCAAAACGCCTGCCTAAAACAGCACAGCGTTATGCAGCCATTAGTACATGAATATTCCAAATCATCACCTAGCACTGGACTTGCTCTTGCTGATTGGGCTTCAAACCGTAATCAGTGATGTTTGCATATTCGTTACTGGTGTGCGTTAAAATAACTGGCAAATGTCTCAAGGCGGTTAAGTAACTGGAAAATCTACTTCCCCTTATGAACTGATAAAAGCCCCTATTGTTTGAGTCGTGCCAGCTGCGCCCTGCGATTTAACCCGTGTTTTACCTATATATAACTTTAACGGGATAAAAAAGCTTTGTAATCCAGGTAGTGTATTTACTATACATTTACTTTCATTAAAATCTGTTCACCCGTAATAGAGATACGTGAGAACTTACACAAACACAAACTTTCGCCTTAATAATATCAGCGTGTGTGGTAATATTATTTACCCATGGAGAATATATTATGAGAGAGTAATTATTATTTATTTAGCTATAATTATTCGATTTCAATATCTGTCCGAGCTCTGAGCCATCTGACTCGCTCTCATTAGTACTGCCGAGTGTGACGTGAAATTTGACTAACTAATACAGTATCATGATGATAAATGTTATTTTTATTAGATATCTCGAATACGTTAATATAATGAAATAGATATATGAATCAAAGATGCGAAATCAATGCAATTTAAAAAAGGAAAACTAAAAGTCCTTAACCTATCTGCCTAAGCCTATAAAACTAGGTATAATTCAATATTATCCATGCATAAATATGTAAAAAATCAATGTTATCCTATTCTACTTATAACTTTGGTCCCTGTTGAAAATAAAAGTGGCTATGGCTAACAATATTCATAATTCTTTGTTTTACGCAGACACATTATTTTAACATTCCAAATACTTGTTTCTATACATGTAAGTTATTATTGTGAGGTTTGAAAATGAACCGACTGGCCGTTTCAGTCAATCAAGGCGTTGTAGTCGATCTATCATCCATCATATTGGTGAGTCAGGCCTCAATCAACCACAGTTCGTCGTATTTCATCGAGACGCGTGCCATGCTGACCAGAATGTAATAAATCACGGGTATATATCAACATTATCTTGTAACTTCTACACAGAAAAATGTAATTTATCTTATAGATATAAGTCTATACATGTATAAAGGCTTTATCCTTAGTGAGCGCTTTATATTGACAGCCTTGTTCACTGATAAACCTTTCACTTCCGCATTTTTGTATTCCAGAAATGTACATACGCACAATTTATTTCTGAGTTCGTACTTAACTTTACTTAACAAAACGAAGAACAAAATGAAAAAGTTTTCAATGAGATCCATTTTTTTCAAATATTAACAAATGTCCACTAAAAATGGAATGGATGATTGAAAATAGATTTTTAAACAAAGTCAAATCTTTTTTTTATTTTAGAATACAACATTTTAGAATTTTATGTTATTGAAATTTAGTAGTTCGTGGATAAAGTCATGGTACAACATCATATTTGTGTAATATTTTCTAGTAAGTACACTAAATCGTAGACCGCATCGTGGCTTAACATCAGGCCATTATAGCAGTCAAGTGTAAAACTATACCTACAAGTAAAAAAAATACTTATGTGAAACCCGGTTTTGTGCTCTGGTTTTCAAGAACATCGTAAAGGTTCGAGATATAATCGTTAAGTGGTTTATCTTTGAATCACTCCAAGCACTCCAATTTTATACATTTCATAAACCTATACAAATTTGATTTTCCTATTAGGAATATTTTATTTGAGAAACTTCTCGCAAAATTGTGTTCGTATTATTAGGCTATAAGTATATAAGTATTTACTGAAAATGTTAGCAGTTTATGCGTGATTTTAGAAGAAGAAACTGAGTTAAACTATTTGATAAATTGAATGTGATAACTATTTAACTACGTACTCCACGATTCAAGAACGATCATAAATATTTTTTTACTGTTACAATACACTAAAATTTTATCGTCGTGGTATTCAGTAAAAGTACTGAGTTCTAAGCTTCTGGATTAACAATGATCGTTTCAGCTCGATTGCGCTATAAAAACTAGCCTCCGTTGCTTTGTAGCTTGAGGCCGTTACCTAAACCTAATGTCAGACTAGACGACCTACTGAAAGGATTATGTGATTCCACCACACACTGTCGAGTTTAACTGGTTTCAGACGTAACTCCGTCGTGCGTCGCTTTACTTTATGTCAGGAGACTACTACTTTATAATTTAGGGATATGGGTGTATTGACAGAGAAATAAACATGTGACCTATATAATCAGTCAGAATAAAATAGTGTACGTTATTCGATATTTGAATACTTTGCTTTGTGTTTATTTTCTTCGGCTTATAAGTGTTTATTAAAAATTTCATCGTATTTGGTTATATTTTGAAACCGCCATTATTTTTACAAATACGTTACATGCGCTTTGCGTTGCTGTTTAGGGTGGGTCCGTGGGTCGTGCTGTCCTGCACTAAACATTGAATAGATTTGTCAACTCCCATAATTTTCGTCGTTATTTCATGGATTCGACCTTTCAATATGCTTTGTATCATATTTGTTATAACATTTGCACAAATACAGCGAATAAGAGCTATTTGTCAATATTTGCTACGTTCGCATAAACGCAATTAGCAATTTATGGACTGATTCATGTGTGGGTGGCATGTTTATGACATGTGTAACTGCATCGAATATTGGATCTAATACAGCGATATCGTTACCATCGATGCAAAAGTGCTACGCTACGCGTTATGCCGCTAGTAGACGTTCCTGAATCTTGTATTTCAATTTAAAAAAACATCATGTGCCACTCGCAGCCAATACAACGACTGATCCGTGCTCACAGCCATTTGCTTTTTGCTAAGCTGTTTGAGGCGTGAACAAAGTGATTGCCAGGCGACTTTTAGTCAACTATTAACCAGTTCGTCGCACATTGTGTCGTCAAGTAAGACTATGCGTGAGTAATGTCAGCGTCATCCGACCGCGAAATAGCTCATTTCCCTCGACCATTAACCGACCGAATAGGTACCACAGACACGTGCCAACGTTAATAAAAGTGTTTTTCTCTACAAAGTGCTTTACAATGTTTTTTTTTTTGTTTCATAGACGGGTTTTAAGAATTTCATTGGATCACGTACCGCCTCCTGCAGCGAATACCTCGTGCGTAAACCTTCATGAGATGTAAATCGTAATGTTTACACGTATCCGAGTAGCGTGGGTACGAAAGGGACGTGTGTGTAGTTGTCAATCCGAATGAACCGATTTTTTTTTTGTCCTTTTGTTCCGTCATCGGTAACTTATAGTGGAGTTTTTTTTTGCTGTTTGTTTACTTTTATCGGGATTTAAATTTCCAGCAAACTATGTCAGTTTTTGTTAAAACAGAATTAAACCTTCTATAAAATTTTATTGATATGTACTAATCTAGATTAAGAAATCGTCTGCAAACGGTTCGACGACCACTTCGTTGGTTGCCAACAGGCGAGTTAGTTACTGTAATTATAATACCGTCTTATTCAAGTAAATAAGAACACAACTAAACATTTTGATATACTCCTGATTACCTTGGATTTGAAATTCGTACAGTATTCTACTAGTCCAGCTCTTTCATTTGATACCTATATTGAAGGAGTAGTGAATTTTTTTTAATAAAGCCGCCACCTCAAAATGGCGAGATCTTAAGGAACTAAATTAATTTTTTATTTTTATTAATGAATGAGATCTTGGATTTGAAATTTGTCAAAATTCTTCGTGTTCAAGTCAAGTTCTTTCATTTGATACCCATATTTGTGTAATAAATTCAAATATTTGCACTGTGCCTGGGTGTTTCTATGTATAATAAGTATGTATTTAAAACTATATAAGTAGTATATCAGCTATCTGGCCGCCATCACACAAGGTTTGCTTAGTTTGGGGTTAGATGGTGTTGTGTGTGAATTGTCCACCAATATGGGAGGTTGTGAAAAATGTATTTTATCCGATACTTTGTGGAGGCCGCCATATTGAATTTATATTAACGAAACATAGCTAAGAGGCACCATACGGAAACTAGCTTTCAAATAAACAAAATAAAACGCATTTGAAGTCGTCGTCCGTTTGAGTTCTACAGTGCCACATACAGACACACATACACATGGACAAACAAACAGATATCGACGTCAAACTTATAATACCCCTCTTTTTGGTCGGGGGTTAAAAGTGACTCTTATTTGGCGAACAAGGAAAAATTTGGATAAAGCGAACTTTCCTCCACGATGTTTCGCAATATTTGCCGAGATTACAGAAACTGTAGGATAACTGTCGGACTTCCCCAACTTCCATTACTAAGAATAAACGCGGTTCTAGGGTTGATTTGTAATATAACGAAATAAGGAAAGATTTCCTCAGTCTTAATTAAGTTAGGGTTAAATATTATTGTGGTGTTTCTGGTGAACCACGAAATTAAGCGAAACGAGTATATTTTCCATGAATGTGAAATCAAAATGGTTACATATTATTAAAGCTTTTTCTTTAAGTTCATGTTTAAATATTTGCGTCATTTTACAAGCCGAGACAGATAGAGCCTTGGTGCGTTATCATTTCATAGACGTAGAGTGTGGTTATGTCGCGAGATACTGTACCTGTACAGTAGCCATGCGTACTGCTTTCTGACCCTGCCACTTCTCAATAAATGTGTCATAAACGTATTTATGTTTGTAATTAGTATTTTTTTAGCTTAATTTCATACTTGGAAATTGTGTCATTAAAATATTGACCATACAAAAAAGCTGCAAAAACTTTGAATTAATCAAAAAGGAATAATATTTCTAATGATAGAAGATCACGCTATACAATGACTTTCACCGAGCTGTGTATTGGATGAAAAATATTTTATATTCAATTTTATATGTCAACAAATATATTGCAAATGGGTTGTCTAAAAATTTCAGTCCAGAATATGATTAATTATTGATATAAAAAAAATAACATTTCACTTAATTTTATTGAATTTTTGAAAAAACCGTATAACATAACTTATTATTTTGGCTTTAGTAAATGCTTACGAAATCTCATTGCAAAATTCAACCCCTAGGGGTATGAAATAGGGTATGGAAGTTTATATGAAACTTTTTATTCCTTAAAATTTTGCATGAATTGAGCATGGTCAAAATAATGAGTAACGTATTAATTACAGTATTTTTAAAAATTCAACCTCCGAAGGGGTGAAATAAGGCATGAAAGTTTGTATGAAAATTTTTATTACTTGAACATATTTACATGAGATTTTGTAAACAATGAGTCAAGCCAAACTAATAAGTAATGTAACCATTTTTTTTCAAAAATTTAATAAATTTAAGGAAAATGTAAAAACATATATTTTTATTAATCTTATTCTGGGCATTTATAAAGCAAAGATGAAAGACTGTCAAGATTCAGCGCCTGCGTCGTTACTTTATTGCTGTTAGAGCATTTCGATAGATAATTATTTGGAACTAGCAGCGCCCCGCGGTTTCACCCACGTAGTTCCCGGTCCCGTATTTTCTGGGATACAAATGGCTATAATTATATTCTCGCAGACTATAATCTATCTGCGTTCCAAATTTCAACCCGATCCATTCAAACGATAACGATGTCATTGAGTATCAAATATCCAAACGAAGACATTCATAATATTAGTAGGATGAATGAATAGCGATGGAGTTATACATAATACATGTTCTAAAAATTACTAGAATACTCTCTGAACGTATGTAAATTAAAGTTTCATATTCGCGTTGATCGATTCTCCTCACATTCATCCCACGTACGTGCCAGTAACGGCTGCCACATGAGCGAACGAGTGACCCAAAGCAAGTGCACACAAATAGAGTCTGTATAATCTATATAATACATAATAAAAGCGGCCAAGTGCTAGTCGAACTCGCCCATGAAGGGTTCCGTAGCAGCAAGTAACATAATACATAAGTTCTTGTGGTTCGGTGTAACTTTGATCGATGTTTTAATATTAGTGTTTTATGACGTACAATAAAAAAAACTACTAACTAGATCGAGTTCAAACTAATTTTCGTTGAAAGTTTGCAACATATATAAACATCATATATTTTTTTAGTTTTATCATTCCGGGTATTCCAAAAGTTACAGGGGACACACAAAGTTTACCACTTTGGAAGTCTCTAGCGGAAATTATTCAGTGTAAAAAAACTTACATTAGAAACCTCATTCAACGTAATTTTTGAAGACCTATCCATAGACACCTATAGGTAGAAAGAAAAAATTAAAAAAAAATTGAGTTTCGGTTCTAAGTATTTATTTAAAAGTAATTTAATAGTAGTTTAAAAAAGTTAACCCTGCTCATAATTTCGGCAAAAAGTGGCTGTGAGATACGGACGAACAGACAGAAATGATGAATCTATAAGGGTTCCGTTTTACGTTTTACGGAACTCTAAAAATGTTTTTTTTGTATGTATGTCTGTCTTTATAGAATCGTAAAGTATGCATTTGATCATGTGATGATCTTCAGATGTGATGAAGTTGTTGTGCATAAGCCGCAGGAGGCTTCCGAGTTGGTACGACCAATTTTAGACAGGCAGCGTAGCAATGCGCGCAAGGTACAGTTAATAAGTCATAAAGTGGTATTAATTGTATGAAAACTACAGGAAATTAACAACTAGAATTATAGGAAAATAAAGAAAGAAAAACATTACTTCCTACATTTTCATTACTAATGAGTGTTTAATCTAATGTGAAGTTATAACTTGGGAAAGCTTAGGTATTAACAAGATATCAGTTTGCACTTCAGGGACATCTGGATCACTAATGGAAAATCAACGTAAGGCTTATTGTCCGGGCGCTGGGATCCATTCGATTATGCAAAACTCGTGATGGCTTTTTTATTCGTAGAGCTGGTTGTGTGTAAAAGCGAATTTTTATTACAACGTCCGCAGTTATTTTATCTGTAATCGAATACAATCTGTGCTTTTGTGACATGTAGTAAATAAGGAATATGGGCAATTGGGACTATTTCTGGGTCAAAAATATACTATTAATTACTAATTAGTCTGTCACACAGATTAAGGAAAAATATGAGGCACGTATTTTTGTATCATCAAATTATTCAAAATCGATAAAATGATCATCTATATCAAAATATATAGATCATCAAAGTTCCGGAGTAAGGTTGTGACGTCTTTACCATTATTCTACTGCTTGGAAATAGGATAAATACATACATGAACATTTTAAACCCAATTTGCATATTCTAAAAAAAATATAGAGCTGAAATTAAAACACAGCGATAAATTTACGCAGCAGTAAAGTAAGTCGATATATTTTACTTCTATTGATCCTCCTGCTAAAAATGTTTGTTAAGCTGATTCACGAGTTTCCTTCCTCTTGTTTAATAAAATGTCCTGTATTTTCATTAACAGAGGCAATCGAAAGCAATTTCGCAACCTGCGTAGTCTATTTGATTGAAGATAAATTGAGCAAATCGTCTTTAAACGACTCAATATTTTTCGTAGTATTTGGGGTTTGCTCAATGGTTAGTAAGAAAATATATTATGACAACGTTTTTATTTTTTTCGGGCGATTAGAAATATTAAAGCTAAGTTCGATAGTAAATAATTACATGAGATTTAGCACATAGACAAAAGTCACCCAATGCTAAAGAATAAGAAGTATGGGAACCATTTCTTATGAAACGTGCACATCGCGTCAAAAATTAAGGCCGTACCCCGAGCAAATGACCTTGAGTATTTCTTACCTCATCACATACCGCAAGAAAGAGCAAGAGAGAAACAGTAGGATTTGTCACTGATTTACGCTCAAATTTTAGAATAAGCTTTTTATTAAATCATATTTTGGTCATTTGAAAAACATATTTCTACCAAAATGTTTGAAATGGAATTGCTTATCCGTTGGTGTAAGTATTAAATCCAAATAATGGCGGTTTTTCGAGTAGATGCCTGATAATTACAATTATTTATATTTTTTATGGTTTCGTTATGAGGAGATTATTTAAAAATGAATTCATTAACAAAAAAAGAAAACTACCATTTTGAAGCCAAGAAATTTTAGAAATTTAATGTATTTTTTACCAGTTGATATTTGTTTTAGCTAATGAGTAGTAGCTCTGAAAACTGGACAAAAAACTCGTTTTGCTGGGGGACGCACCTTAAGAAGTTTTGAGGACAGATCAATACCTAAATCCATACATCATATGGCCAAGTCCATAAGAGAGACTTTCGCGTGAATATAAATAAATAAATAAATAAATATTGGTGGACAATTCACACACAACACCATCTGACCCCAAACTAAGCAAAGCTTGTGTGATGGCGGCCAGATAGCTGATATAATACTTATATAGTTTTAAATACATACTTATTATACATAGAAACACCCAGACACAGTGCAATGTATATCAATAATATGTCTATTAAATTTCGTCCATAGCGGTTTAACTCAATGGAAAGTCTGACGTGTTTATTATTTAGTTAGATTTGCAATTCATGAGTTCGGGTAACAAGTTAGACGGTTCTTATCCAAGTTGAGATCTTGATTACGGCACGCAAAGTAAATTAAGTACATTTTTTTCTGCATAACATACAGCGGTAGAGTTTTCTATTCAAGGAAAGTCGGATATTCGAGAAATGTTGGCCAATCACAAGTTCGTTGATTCCACTCATTCATTTGTAAATGTTCATGTACTAAATGATTGTGGAATGAATCACTAAACATTTGTCCACGAGACATAAGCTTGTTATAATTCGTGAATGATATATTTTATACTGAAGTTATGGTATTCTATACTATCTATACTAATATTATAAAGAGGAAAGATTTGTTTGTTTGTTTGTTTGTTTGTAATGAATAGGCTCCGAAACTACTGGACCGTTTTCAAAAATTCTTTCACCTTTGGAAAGCTACATTATTCCCGAGTAACATAGGCTACGGCAGATGGCGCTGCAGTTGATATCTAGGTTATTATTCGAGCGAAGCCGGAGCGGGCCGCTAGTAAATAATAATATTAAAGATTTTTTTTTATTGGTCCAGTAGCCCTTGAGATTAGCATGTTCAAATAAATAAAATCTTCAGGTTTATAATATTAGTAAGAGGTAGATTACACAAGTATTTATGAGTAGTCTGTGTTTCCATAGTGTAGTTTTCATAGGATGTAGTGGTAGGCCTAAACAGAACCCGCCTGGGGAAGGACCACACCTTTGCTAGTTATTTTACCGGCAAGCAGTAATGTGGAAACATTACTGTGTTCCGGTTTGAAGGGCAATGTTTCCAGAGAAATTACAGGACTTAAATATATAACATCTTAGATCTCTGGGTGACAATCGCAGTGCAGTGCTAGGTAATGATTTGGACTCTTCATGTTACAATAGCTGCGTGTCACTTTGCTGTTATATGGCAGGCATGTTGCTTACCATCAGGCACATGTTCTGCTCGTCTCGTCACTCTTTATTTAAAAAATAATGAATATTATTTATTTTGAAGTTAGACAGTGTTGTGTATAAAAAAAGTGTTCAGTAAACTTGTTTAGTTTCTTTCCAAAGTAGGTAATTATGAGAGTAGCTATTCGCTAATAACGTGGTGGTCCACATTAATTATTCAAAATCCACTGTTCCCCAATACATTATACCGAAAACATTTCAAACATGTATGTAGGTAAGTACAAGCGTGGGCGTGTCCTACATTCTAAAATATAAAGGTTAAAGTGGTAAAGATCGCTATCGAATAACCGTCAATTGTCTAAAAATAAGTGATTGCTTTATCGATATCAGTTTCAAATAAAGTGGCCAAGTGCGAGTTGGACTCGCCCATGAAGGGTTCCGTTACAGCAAGTAACATAATATACATAGTACACATAGTTCTTGTAGTTCGTTGTAACTTTGATCGAAGTTTTAATAATAGTGTGTTTATGACGTACTAAAAAAAAACTACTCATCAGATCGAGTTCAAACTAATTTTCGTTGGTAGTTTCTATGGTAATGTACATCATATAGTTTTTTTAGTTTTTTCATTCTCTTACTTTAGAAGTTAGAGGGGGGGGGGGGACACACATTTTACCACTTTGGAAGTGTCTCTCGCGCAAATTATTCAGTGTAGACGAAAATTATTTTAGAAACCTCAACATATTTTTTGAAGATCTATCGATAGACACCCCACACGTGTAGGTTTGATGAAAAAAATTTTTTGAGTTTCAGTTCTCAGTATGGGCAACCCTAATTTTTCTTTTTTTTCTTTTTTTTTGTTAAAATCTTAATGCGGTTCACAGAATACATATACCTACCTACCAAGTTTCAACAGTGTAGTTCTCATAGTTTCGTCAAAAAGTGGCTGTGACATACGGACGGACAGACAGACAGACAGACAGACATGACGAATCTATAAGGGTTCCGTTTTTACGTTTTACGGAACCCTAAAAAGCGAGTTATCGGGATCTCCCATCTTTTGTGGTAAACATTTTTTTTCTGAAGTCATAGGTAAGCGGTAATAATATTACCAAAACGCACATGTTTGCTGGTAGGTTCAGGAAGGATTCAGCATTCCATATTATGTTAAAATGTCACATGTTTTCTCTCAAAATAATTAGAAATCTCAAATTAATTAATGGCCTAGATTATCTCAAAATAATCTAGGCCATAGTTACCATGTAGTGTATGACGACGGTTGTACATGTTAATTTCGACTTTCTGTGCTTGACTGATGGTGTCCTTTTATTGTTAGCTCAGACTCAGTGAGAACCGAACATACATATTACGTTCACTAAAATATCTTTCTGTCATCTGTTGAAATTCTTATAAAAATTAATGTGCTAAGAGATTAAACACCTTATTTCTTCTGGTGACAAGTTGTTTTAACATCAGGCACATGGCCATGACAAATCTTAATTGTAACAAACATTTACATACGATTGTGTATTAAAATCAAGTGAGGGGAACATCAGGACTAATTTGTCAGGTAAGATCACTTTCTGTAATTTCAAAGAACGTGTTACGTTAATTTCCCCGTTAAATTCAATTTGTACATAAAATGTGGTATCCTGGAGCTTGTTCCGTTTGTTTTGGTTCGGGCAACACTCCGCAGGCGTTACAGGAGGGATGTCAAGATGAATCATTTATTTCCTTCGCAAGGAGGAAAATATACGATTCTTTTGATCACACGTCGTTTGTTTCACACGTGTTTTGTGTGGGGTTTTCGTTTCTGTTATTGGGAAGTTATTAAAGTAGTATTTTTATTTCTTTGATTTCGCTACATTTTTGGTTCTATCCCGGAAATTTGAAAGGCAATGCTGGTACCGGCTCTGGAGAATGTTGACTTACAAATTATGTAAATAAAATGACACACGTTTGCGTAGATAAGGTACATTGAATTTAATGGTAACATTTTAAATTTATCACCTTTCATTTTGAGCAAAATTCAACAAAATAATCTCTTTGCGTGATATAAAGAGTAGGTACATTATAATGTAGGTTCATCAACTATAGATTTACAAAATAACTATTAATTTAGTCAGATGTATGCTTAGAGATATGATTTACGTATATGCGTAAGTTACAGTTAGTTACTAAGTTTAAGTTAATATAGTTTTGCATCTTCTGCGCTGGCCTGGAATCTGGTAGCGAGTAGAGTCCTACCGTCATAATGCCCGTTTACGACGAAAATTTTAACAGTTGCCATTAGTACGTTATATTCCATTCTTCTCCATGGTTTCAATGTTAAATACGATCCCTGACAGACGTTTCATAAGCCTAACGTATGACATGAAGATATGAGTGGTATTAGTCGCAATTTTCGCATTTTTATACACGTAGATGTTGCTAGAAAAAATACATTCGCAGTATTTTTTCTCCTCCAGCTGTAACGAGTTGATGTAATCGTATTTATTTCCCTTCATATTTTACTCTTGAATGTCGAGTTCTAATAACAATCCTCGCTCAAAATGAATACTTAGCTACCATTTATTATTCCCTTACAACATAATACCGGCTCATTCAACATTAAGCCGGTGGCTGTGACGCGGTTCAGCCGCTTCATGAAGCTTATCCGACTTCACGAGACTACACAGAGCGTCATCCCGTTTAAAACACAAAGGTTAAGTTTCTTCCGAGTCCCTTTATAGTGATGACATTTGGATAAGAAACATAAGACTATTAGTAGCTGTTTACACTCGATGTTTTGTGTTTTTTTTTAATGACACGACTTTTTACTGCCATTGTAGCTCAGTTCGTTGTCAGTTTACCCAAAATGTTGTAGGACATTCGATGACCACATGGGACGACTGGAATATTCCTCAGTCAACACTAAATACCTTCAAAGCTCCAAACTAAGCAATCAGCTTCCATTAACATTAATTGTAGGTATATACAGGAACAGCACAAATACCTATACACAGATATAAACACACAGATATGTATCCTGGGAATCGCATCCACTTCCTACGGCTCTGTGGGTAGACTAACAACCAACTGAACTACGCATCTGGTCATAGTTACAAGTCAAATCACAAGCCGCAGTTGTTCAGTTGATCACGGAAATAACCTTTAAAGTGTCTGTACTTGTAAAACGAATATCGTAAATGCTTTAATTATTGAACTATAATTGTTAAATAGTCTCCTATTAAACCTCACGCTACAAACTACAAGCAAGTTCTAAGTTACTCAAATAAGTTCAAAATTAGTTTCATGGAAAAACAAATTAACTGAAACGCGCCCTAATTGTAAAAGAATCAGGTACATTAAAAGAAATTATTCGCTTCCCTTTATTACTCCAATTATCTTAATACCTTTCCCACACCGTAGAACGGCTCTGATTGCGAAGCTAGTCGGTGCAAGTATCTGGTTCCACGACCGAACGGAATTACCGGCCTTCCCGGAAACCTAAAGAAAATGTTCTATGAATATAAACCTACGAGTATCTTCTAAAAGAAGGGATCTGTGAAATAACTTTTTAGAATTTCGAGATTAGGTGAACATTTTCTACTTCAACTTCTTTTATCTTTGGCTTCTGTATGTGGCATAACCACAACTTCGCCAGTGTCTTGTGTGTCGTTGACGGGCTTCTGTTCTCAGGGGAACATTTTCTATCTAAGATGTTCACTTGCGTCATCTTATAATCTGGTTGTCATTGTCATAATTTAATGCTCTCTCTAATCGAAAAGAAAACATAAAAAATACAAACAATAATCCCGCAATAAATAATTATATCCCGTATTTTTCATGCAGTGAAAAGTTGTCTATTTGCTATTCTAAGGCTATCCTGTTGTTTTTTTTTTAATTTCAATCGGATGCGTTCAGGCGTTCCGATCTGATAGAGTAACAAATAACGAAAATGTCATATTTATAATATTAGTTGGATAACAATGCATCAATCTGTTCGTAGGTTGTAAAATTGAAATAGTATTGCTAAATTTTATAACTGTTACGTAGGTGCACAGAATTTTGAAGTTACACAAACTGTTGAACAATCCTATATACCTACTAATATTATAAGTGTGAAAATTTGAATGTTTGTTGCTCAATCACGAAGCAACGTCTGAACGGATTGGGTTGAAATTTGGAACACAGTTAGAACATAGCCTGGAAGAGCACATAGGCTACTTTTGTCTCAGGATTTAAAATAACGGAAACTGGAATAACGCCGGTAATACCGCGGTGTGGTGCTAGTATTACATAAACATTTATCCAGTAGTGGGGTTTTTTAAAGAAAACTTTTCAGCGTAGTTGCGCAACACAGCAGACGATAAACTTGGTGCACAGCGTTATTTGATCCGACGCAACGGAGAAAAAATGTCAAGTGCATGAGTTTCTACGTGAGCGAAGAGCGGGCGGAAAGTTAAGTAAGGTGTATGGTTGTTTAGATATGAAACCAGAATCAGAATTGTTTATTACATAACTGTGTACAAAAAAGATGGCAGGTATTAAATATAATAAAATTAAGTAACATAGAAAATAAAAGATAACAAAAGTAGCCAAGTACGAGTGGGATTCCCGCACGAAGGGTTCATTAGCACTGTTAGCAAATAAACGGCGAAAATCTTTTTGGCTTTATTCCGAATTCCGTATACATACTCGTAGACTATTGCAGCTTCCGCAGACAGGCATTCATCCGAAAAGATTTATTAAAATTTTGATTTTGACTGGCCTCGTGGCTTAGTTGGTAGTAGCTCTACCTGCAAAGCCAAGGGTCGTGGGTTCGATTCCGACCCAGTGCAAATATTTGTGTGATGAATTCAAATGTTTGCACGGTGTCTGGGTGTTTCTATGTATGTATTTAAAACTATATAAGTATTGTATCAGCTATCTGGCCACCATCACACAAGCTTTGCTTAGTTTGGGGTCAGATGGTGTTGTGTGTGAATTGTCCACTAATATTTATTTATTATTATGTATTTATTTTGCCTTATGGTTGTAACGATGAATTCGATACCGCGTTTTAATCTTCTAGTGGCGCCATCTAGTTTGCTTGGGACGGACTAATCGAGCAAGCAACGGTAAAAATCAAGTTTGTTGTATGGGCGCCCTCTTAAATATTTATTTTATTTTAATATTAGTATGTATTGTTCTAGCGGCAATAGAAATACATCATCTGTGAAAATATCAACTGTCTAGCTATCACCGTCCTTGAGATACAGCCTGGTGACAGACGGACGGACGGACGAACGGACGGACGGACAGCCAAGTCTCAGTAAACATGTAGTTAAGAAAAGTGAATATGTTACCTAATATAAAACAAAAAAAACAATCTACGCGAAATAACTCTTGTACACAAGTTTCAAACCGTCGTTTATTTTGTATTTATTGTAAGTTTTGAATACATTGCAGCTTGTAAATGTCTTGTAATGATATTATTAATTCGTAATACGTCTCGAATACTACATAAAGTTCAAGAATTTGATCGTCTAAATTTAGACATCATCGATGTTGCGTTTGTAATCTCAAGGGTGCATTTGAACAATGTTTGGTAAGGTAATTTTTATTTAGATATTTTGACATAGGACTAACATATGCATGTGACAAATCAAATTGATGCCAACGCTGTCGACATTTCGTGCCTTTTAGGGCTTAGCACTATTAGTACTAAATATTAGCAATCAATCGTAGTAATATACCATACAATTAGCGTTAAAGCCGGGTTGTTGTTACTTCATATACTAAAATCTGTTTTCGGATAATTTTCACATTCGAAATACAACAAAATTTAAACACATAAAATTGAACTTCCATAAGTTATATAATAATGAAAACTGAAAATGACTTGATAGTTTTGAGTATTCTTGAATAAATATTTGGAATACGGTGTTGGTGGAAACACTACGTAGATATTGAGCTAAAACATGTTGGTGTTCGAAAAGGTAGCCGTAAAGTGAGCTCCTAAGCTATGAAACCCGTGGGAGGTAAATTGGACGCCGTTGCGGCAGCGGCCCTCTGATTCCCGCCTCGGTGGGTGCTCCGCCATATGAAACCTAATCTTAGAGAGGAGGAAATCCACTTTGAAAATGTTCCATGATGTTGCGGATGCTCGAGATAGTGAGCACTTCGTCGCGGCTTCGCGGGTGTTATTGATTTTCATACCTCGTACTCGCTGAATGAGCAGTCTTACTCATACAAACGCTGATGTCTATCCGATTTCTACAGATTAAGTGATTATCTATACCTATTTATAATACATGCTCATAATATTATTAATGCTTCATTATCTGTTTGACGCCTCTATACATACCTAGTTGATTATTTTCTATGAAGTCTCATTGGCGCACGGTTAGTTAAAATGATTGCAGCGCTCCCCATAAACTACTGTCCACATATAAAATTTCGTATTTAAAAAACTGTAAAAGTCATTTTAGAGAAAACAATTTTAGCGGAAATAATTTTAAAGAAAACTATAGAGACAACAGAAGAGAGTCGGTGTGTCTGTACATTAAAACTACGGCTGCACAATCGCTCGCACTCTTCTTAAACGTACCTATTCCTCGATTCCGCAAGAAATAAACGTTTAAAATAACAAGCTCAAATTCTAGATCGTCTTTCTAGCAGTAATAGACAAGCGGGTTTAGCAGGAAACGGCTTAATTAAGTAAACTAAATATGCACATATCTCCGAATTGCCAGGACCAACTCTACTGGGACTATTTTGCCAATGCTCACAAATGTACGTACTACCTCTACTTATTCTGTGGTACAGCATCCCGTGTTTTCGGAGTGGTGCTACAGAATACGTAATAGTAAGTACGTGGTAGTGCTTTGAAGCTGCAATTTTACTAACGACCAAATTCAGCTCGAAAGGTATTTTTAGCTGACGGATGACGAGTTGTACGAGTTGTTATGTCGTTTAAAGTAACAAAGGTGCAGGGAAATATTTACCATGATGAAAACTCGAAACGTTTTTAGGAAACGGTTTTTGTTATTCGCGTATTAACATTTTCAGTTGAATCTTGTGCCTTTAAACGAGCAATCCTTCTATATATATATATACGTATAGAATCTGAATCTCGGAAACGGCGCGACGGATGTTCATGAAATTATGTATGCAGGGGTTTTCGGGGACGATAAATAAATCTAACTAGGTTTCATTAAAAAAAAACCGCATATATTGCGCGTTTTTAGACAATGAAAAACTGTCACATTAGACAATAGAATGCGAAGGTAAATTTTGCCGCGTGACGCGACAGCATAATTAGCTCAGATGAGAAGTCGGGCGCTCATTGCGGTCACGAATTAGTACCTCCGGGTTCGAATCCAGACGGGTTCTCTCTTTCTTTTTCAATTCTTTTTTTTAAGAGAATCTATTTCTTGTAGTCTTTTATTTGTAGGTATCTAAGAATAGTGTAGTATTTAAACCAAAGGTCAAACAGGTTTTGTAATCTTAAACGAGCAATTACACTTTGATAGAATAAAGATTTAAAACTGTACATTTTTAAAACTATATCGTATTTTTTAAGAGATTGCTGCTACATATTACACCTACTAAATTGTTAGGTGTAAAATAATTTGAATTTATTTTTGTTACGTACAAATTTTGTAATATTAGAGAATGTTAGCTGAGATACATAATATGCAAATCTATACCTATTTGTACTCAGGTTTGTAAAATGCATTATAAATAGTGATAAATAATATAAAACTACACAAAATAAAGTAGCCAAGTGCGAGTTGGACTCGCCCATGAAGGGTTCCGTTGCAGCAAGTAGCATAATATACATAGTACACATAGTTCTTGTAGTTCGTTGTAACTTTGATCGAAGTTTTAATAATAGTGTATTTATGACGTACTAAAAAAAAACTACTCATCAGATTGAGTTCAAACTAATTTTCGTTGGTAGTTTTTATGGTAATGTACATCATATATTTTTTTTAGTTTTTTCATTCTCTTACTTTAGAAGTTAGAGGGGGGGGGGACACACATTTTACCACTTTGGAAGCGTCTCTCGCGCAAATTATTCAGTGTAGACAAAAATTATATTAGAAACCTCAACATTATTTTTGAAGACCTATCGATAGACACCCCACACGTGTAGGTTTGATGAAAAAAAAATGTTTGAGTTTCAGTTCTCAGTATGGGGGGCACCCCTAATTTTTTTTTTTTTTTTTAACTTTTGTAAAAATCTTAATGCGGTTCACAGAATACATCTACTTACCAAGTTTCAACAGTGTAGTTCTCATAGTTTCGGCAAAAAGTGGCTGTGACATACGGACGGACGGACAGACAGACAGACAGACAGACAGACAGACAGACAGACATGACGAATCTATAAGGGTTCCGTTTTTACGTTTTACGGAACCCTAAAAATACATTGCATACAAGTACATAATCGTGTAAGATATAATTGAACACGTGAGTGTAGAATAAATATACCTACATTAAAAGAAGCTAAAGTTTGTATATGAGTTTGTAGGGGAAACTAAAGGTAGTGTAGTGTTGTAAAACCTTACTAACTATAAAATATTTCAGTCTTCAAATAGTTTATTTAGAGAGACATTTTTTTTTTAAAGTGACGAGACGAACAGGACATGTACCTGATGGTAAGCAACATGCCTGCCACATAACAGCACAGTGGCACGCAGCTATAGATATAAATAAAAAAAATATAAATTTAGATAATGAAAATGCATGCTCCATGTTTGTGTTTTTTTTAAGAGTGATGGGACGTGGAATACATGTGGTTGAAAACAACTTTGATATAAGCTTGTTTATCTCATTGTTTTTCTTTGCACTCATTGCGAATCAATGCAAAGCGGGAACACAGCATTGCTTGTACATTACTACTTGGCTGTAAAATAACTGGCTAAGGTGGACTTCCCCAGACGGGCTCATCGAAGATTTCTGTCGCTACTATAACCGTATTGTGTGTCTATGTTAGTATATAAATTCGTAATTGTTGTTAAAAGCAATCTGCATCCATGGACGTATAAAATGTCGGACGTAGTCTTGCTAAAACAAAAACTGTGTCACTAGAGTTGGACACATTTGCACGTGTGCGTTGTCAGGTTGTCACTGATAGGCTGACACGCACACATATACACAAGTTGCGCGTGTAATGACCCACTGATGTATGCGTGTCAGCCTGTATGAGACAGCGCACACGTGCATATTATGTGGCCGACTCGATGGACACAGTTTTTGTTTTAGCGAGACTACGTCCGACTTTTTTTATACGTCCATGTCTGCATCAATTACATATAATATCTAAAATCGATTATATTACACTGAACTCAATCATCAGTATTATACGTAACCAACCGTAGAATTATTTTCACGCCAAGGAACAAGGAAAACCAATGTTTTGGGAGGAGGAAAATAATATTGTGTTCACATTCCCTAAGTTTCCCGCATGTTGCTGGATAATAATGACACAATCTTCAAGTGGATACTTGTTGCTACGGCTAAAGTGTACGTCAATTATTTTACATGGTACCATGTTTTATAACTCCTTTAAGAGCTAACGTAAGAAAAAGAAAATCATAAATAAATCTCATTAAAATTAGCGATATGTTTTCGAGGTTGTTCCAGTACCAAAAGGGATTTGGTCACTCGGGCTCACTCCCCTTGAAAAAGGTCGTATCATCATCAACAGCCCACTAAATGTTCCCACTGCTGGGACTCGGGGCCTTCTTTCGCAAGGAGAGAGTTAAGGCCACATTCCACCACGCTGGCCCAGTGGGGGTTGGTGGATGACACATGTCTTCGAAAGATTCTAGGTACATGTCAGTTTCCTCACGATGTTTTCCTTCACCGTTTTAAGTTAGCGGCATTACGCACGTGACTTCGAAAAGACAGTGATGCGTGTAGGATTTGAACCCGGGGTCTTCAGATCGGCAGTCGCCGTTCTCCCGACTATACCAGCCGTATAAAGGCCGTATAATGCGGCTGAAACTGCCTGGAGTGGTCATGATTGGACAGAAATAGATGACTTGATTAACACGTAAATTTATAGAAACAAAAGTCATATCCATAGACCACAACCGCACTTTAATTTAATTCTGTGGAAAACTGTATATCGGACGTTTCATTTGTTTTGGAGAATTTGGGATATTTTAGTAGTTTTGACGAATACTAATTAATGCTCAAGTAGATAGTTAGTATTTATTCAACTATTTATTCAAGGTCTCTTACGTGAACCAAAAATGATTTGGAAGTTGTGAATTAATTCAGTGGTTAGATTGGTGGTGGTGGTGGAAAATTCACACACAACACCATCTGACCCCAAACTAAGCAAAGCTTGTGAAAGATTTAGCAGTTCCTAAGGTTTGTGATCTCGTAAAAACACAAAATGTACTTTGAACAGTTTAAAGAAACGAATGTATAACCCAACAAAAACAACCTAATCACCAAAAATTAAAAAAAACTTAGTTTGGCCTGGTGACTAGAACATTTGATTTCATAATCATGGATTTGGTCTAAGATCGTGTCTGGCCGATCGAATTTGGCACCTCTAGAGTTTTTTTTCTAGGGAAGAGTTGCGAGTTTGTCATTGCCACGGGCTTTAACATCAGAGGAAAAAAAATTACGCCACTATTAGTATACTTTTTAAGCTATGGCTTAACTAAGTCAAGGAGTTTCAAAAATGTATGTTTTGGTTTTTATTTTTTTTTCTTATTCAGCTTAATTTGAAATATTAACTGGATACCGCGTTGCGGTCATCGTTTAAATAAATATTGGTGGAAATTTCACACACAATAGGAGTAATATTAATCCAGTAACTAACAGTCAGTACTGCTTCTATTTAACCAAGCCGGAATTATGATAGAACACTAAAAATCAAAAAACTAAAAAACGTAACAGATACCTTTGTAGAATCATGTTTACCTTTCCAGAACTATAATGATCCACGATTAATGATTGTAGAAGAACTGATGGTTCTGGCTAAAAGGAGTCGTAATCGTAATCAGGGTTGAAAAAAAACAGTTTTTTTTTAATATTTATAAAACAAACAGTTTGATGTTTTGTAAAAAACAAGTGTTTTTTTGGTTATTTATTCATTTTAGTTTTGGCCATTAATTTCATTTAAATGTATTCGTTTATACGTTTATAGGCTAGGTATTTTCAAATTTGCAAAATAGTTATTGGTTACACAGTTATTTTATGTTGCGTTCGTACCTATATTATCTAATCTGTACCAAACGGTTTAGATTCACCTGTGTCTTCTAGCTAATATTAATTTTTAACAGGCGAAACCCATTGTTATAAATACCGTGTTTGAAAAGTTCAATGAAGAAACTTCAATATATCTATTTAAATACGGGAAATACCCTACAAGTCCATTGAATTACTTTCTTTCGACGGTCGACGTAGCGACTTTCCTAGCAGGACCAACGGGGAATTTTCTATTAATACTAGAGGTATAAATTGGAGTGTCTTTATAATATTTTTTTTCAAAATTTCACAATTAATTTTGTAAGTACAAAAAATAAAATAAATGGCATAAAATCAACTAGTTTTATGTCAATCTATTTCAAGTCCTAAGTATATCAATACCTATAAATACTTACAAATAAATGAAGACAAATCATTGTCTTTAATTAAAACTAAATTCTTTAATCTTTCTTTAATCTAAAAATCTTTAATTAAAATTAAAGATTAAAACAAGTTTTAATCTTTGTTTAAAATTTGTTTTAATCTTTGTTTTTAAACATATGATTAAAAACACTGTCTAAATTCAAACTGTTTTAAACACCGATTTAAACATGTGTTTTAAAACTATTTGTTTTAATCATGCCAACCCTGGTCGTAATACAATACGCAGACAAATATTAATAAAATTCACTAGTAATCCAACGGTATAACATCATGTGACTTTAGAAAAGCTTTTCTGCAAGTCTAGTCGTTTTAAAAATGGAATCGTTACAATGAGTATTTCTTCTTATTGCTAGGCGCTGATTCAATATCATTATTGGCTATACCGACACGACCGCTGCAGAAATAAATTTATGCTGATTCCTCAGATACGAATTCATGACCGTTGTCGTACTGTAGTGGGTCTATAAAATGATAGTACTCTCCAAGCATTAACTCACAAGGCTCTTAGCAATGCATTTCTGAATTTGCGATCTCTGCAAAGCACGTAAAATTTTAATGGCCAACCAGCTAGACGGGTTTGAGTATTTATAATAAATCTAATAGCTTTGGAAATGTATAGGTACGAGTCATGGACGTATAAAAAAAGTCGGACGTAGTCTCGCTAAAACAAAAACTGTGTCCATAGAGTCGGCCACATAATGTGCATGTGTACGCTGTGACATACAGGCTGACCCGCATACATACACACATCAGTGGGTCATTACACGCGCAAACTTGTGTACACGTGAGCGTGTCAGCCTATCAGTGACAACCTGACAACGCACACGTGCAAATGTGGCCGACTCTACTGACACAGTTTTTGTTTTAGCGAGACTACGTCCGACTTTTTTTTTACGTCTATGGTACGAGTATATGCAGCAGGAATCTGTCGTATCTTCAGAACATTAAGAAATAAATAAATAATTAATATACTTTTTATTCATGTTATGAAGAGGAATGATTTGTATTTTTGAACTTGTGCTATTCAAAAACCATAAAACGATTAAAAAAAATCTTACTTTATCAAAAATTACATTATTCCTTAGTAGCATAGACTATATTTAATTATTTATTAACTAGCGAGGTAGAGACGTGCTGCTAGAGTGCTTTGAAATACTAGTTATTTGTTTAATATTCTGAATTAACAATGTAAATATATCTAAATAAAAAAAACTCCTACGTGGTTAATTGGCTTACCATTACTTCTGCCTAATATGTGTTGTCTACTAGCAACCCGCCCCGGCTTCGCACGGGTGCAATGCGAAATCTTCGAAAATATTCCTTCAATTTACATGCTGTAGAGGGCCAAATTGATCCGTATTATATGCACAATGTATTTAATGTACTTAATTGGATAAGGATTAATGCTGTATTGCTTAAAATCGCTTTATAAATATTCCTGTGTAATCTATGCTGTGGAATGCGTGGCCTGAGTGGGTTTTCCCGATAGTTACAATCTTGGTGTCTAAAAATCGACAGTTAATCAATTTCTTTGCGGCAAGCACGCTCCATCATAGACCGCATCATCGCTTAACATAATGGTGAGATGGTCAAGTGTAAACGTAATATAAAAATTAAAAAAAGCCATTACATTTTAATGTAAAGGAAAAAAAATGGTTATTGTGGATTATCCCTGACATATAGCCACGTAATCTATATATATAAAAATCAATGCCACTTTTCGTTGTTAATGAACTCCTCCTAAGCGGCTGGGCCGATTTGAATGATTTTTTTTGTACACGTTTAGTTAGGGCCCTGGATGGTTTATATTCACAAATCAGCCCGGCAGATGGCGCTTTAGTTGGTATCTAGGTATTATCCGAGCGAAGCCGGCACGGGCCGCTAGTAAGGAATGTAACATAAGGAACTTTTTGTAGACCTTTTTAAAGTGTAAATACTACTTTATTAAGATCTATCTCGTAGCGTTTGCAATGTAAGCACAAAAATGTGTTTATTTACGTCATCACATTAGAAACCTCTAAAATTATCGGTATTTCTCTACTATAATTTATTTATTCATACTAATAAGAACGACAAATTTAATGCCAATTACACTTATTACATTCTAAAACTAAATTAAATGAAATACTATTCAAGTGTCAATCAATTGTAGAAATTAATTAATTAATTATGCTTTGGCTACATAAGCGGGCTAGTGTTAACGCGACGAATATGGCCGGGTAGGTACCTACATCTTATCATCGCGTAGTTTTCGGGCGAAGGTTTTATAATTTAATATAAGGGGTTTTAAAATTTTTAATTTTAAATTTTAAATTTAATATAAGGGGTTAATAAGGGGTTTTATAATGTGGAAGTATTTTAAACTTAAGCATTTCTCTTGAACACTTTATTTCATAAATTATACTGCATGGAAGTCCGTTGCGTAGTTTGACCGCCAGGACTAAATTGAATTTCCGTGCCCTGTACGCCAAGCGTACGTCATAGCACAAAATTAAAAAAATCACAGCGCCCTTGGTTTTCAGCGACTAGTTTCGTACATTTACACGTTGTTTTGCTGGGATTTTCTATTTAAGGATTTAAGTAGGTTACCTAAAAAAAATCCAGTACTCACACATTTTTAATTAATGTTTTGGTATAGTGCGTTTTTTAATTTTACTTAACCATAGACGTTGGTGGCGCTCAGTGCTCGCTAGCGCTTGTCAAGTATAGGTGACTCTGGCGGTCAAAAGGTTAAAGATCTAAGCATGCATAGGGACAGACAGACAGCGGGAAGTAACTTTGTTTTATATTATGTTTCGTAGTAATAATGTTTGTTGGTTTCTTTACAAAATACCGTTAATTTTGTAAAAGCTTTGACGATTTGTCATAGACATTGAACTTTGTTCGTGATTAAATTTAATCTTCACTAACTTTAACGATCATTTAATAGCACGGCTATTAAATTAAAGTCTGTTCTTTGATATCCAACAATTTTCACAACCTTGAAAGTTTAGTTCGGGCTTTCATTTAATCTAATGTAAAATTTAACTTATGGTTTTGTACTCGGCATTCATAAATAATTTTAGTGCTCATTTCAATACAACATGCAGTAAAGATTTTTTATAATTTATGAGAATAAATTTTGGCGAGATCCAAAAAACAAAAACCAAATTCAAACACTCACCCAAATTTCATATTAATTTTAGTTTTTTCAACATAATATTATGTATTTTGATAAAATTTGTATGGGTCTATCTCTAAACTATGATCTACCAAACAAAAAAAGAACCAACATCAAAATTGATTCACAATAAGCAGCGCTATCGCGTAACATAGAATTAAAAAAAACATACAACCGAATTGAGAAACTCCTCCTTTTTTTGAAGTTGGTTTTTAAGTCGAAAAAATTTAACATAGTTTCGAGTTATTACGTTTGCTATAACAACTATTAATAGGTATGTTCTAATGTTCGTGTTCTGTATTAAAATTTTAAGTTCATGAAATTATTTAATTATAATTCTAAGTATTATAGGTATAACTTATATTGCTAGTGCTAAAACGAAAGGCGTGGTGGTATAGGTATTAGGTAATCTTCGTTATTCATGACTTTTACAACGCGTTAAAATAGACAGCGAAATTAATTTTAAAAATGTATTAAAAAAAAAAAAGCCGCGGGGCGCTGCTAGTACAAATATCAATGTTGAAGTTTTTTTTAAATAAATGCAACATGCCTGCCACATAACAGCATAGTGACACGCAGCTATTGGAACATGAAGAGTCCAAATCATTGCCTAGCACTGCACTGCGCTCGTCACCCAGAGATCTAAGTTGTTATATCTCTAAGGCCTGTAATTTCAATGGAAACATTACCCTTCAAACCGAAACACAGTAATGTTTGCACATTACTGCTTGGCGGTAGAATAACTGACAAAGGTGTAGTCCTTCCCCAGGCGGACTCTGCCAAGAGTCCTACCACTACAAAAAGAAATAAAATGTGTGAAATAGATGATTTTTCATTTAACGACACCCTTGTTCGATTAAGACTTAAATTTATTTGTCCGATACATATCAGAAAATATGCAGCTGATCCAAATGATCTAATACCTACCCTTCCTTTTTTTCTATCCGACGACACGTAGCTTGAAAGCGATATCGTTTCATGGTTGACGTTTGATGTTCCAAAGACTCGAACAAAGAGGTTTTCTTCCAGTTAGGTAATAGATACGAAGATCTAAACCGAGGAAAACGTTGTCTGATGGAATTAAACTGGGTGTTTTCACGATGTGTGAACACATTTCTTTTAGGCAAATGATCGCCGTTTAGCTTCAGGCAAAATGGAAAGTGAAACATAACAAAAAAAAAAAAACAGGACCTGGACGTCTACTCTCTGACTATGAAAAACGTAATTTCTAAATAAGCTCGCGACTTTCCTACTCCGGTTCTACTTCGATTCGTCGTTTCGTAAACATCAAACAATATTCGATGGGACGAAATGAAGTAGAACCAGAGTAGGAAAGTCGCAAGTTTATTTCGAAACGCCTACTCTCTTTTTATAAAAAACGTAATTTTTATAGAAAGAGAGTAGGCGTCCAGCACTGAACTAATTCTACTATACTTTGTTTCACAATACGGCCAACCCTGTACCTAGTTAGTTCATAATGTTGCGTAAAATGCTTTTCTTTTGAATTAGTTCTGACATTTTGTAGGATCGTCCAGGTAAAACAAAAGAAAACGTCGACTTTAGTTTATTGTAGGTACACGAGGATGAATCTAAAATGTGTTCCCATCCAAGTTGCATTTAGGGTTGCAACGCAAGCACAATGACCGAACCAACATCGGTCGCTACCGTGCGGGAGCTGAACGGCGGTGTCCGGCCGATTAATTAGCGTTGACTCGGTAATTAACTGTGCCTCTGTGACAGCCCTACGGCTCATGCAGGGAATCAGGAATTACCGGGCACCACGATTCTGTTAGGTAAATGATGTGGTACGACTACAAAGTCGCCTGGAATAGACTTCGAATAAATTGGTTAGTGTTATTTACTTGTTGGTTAAAAATAAAAACATTGTATCCATCAAAGTCTATTTTCACATTCAGTCATCATAAATTATTGCATTTTAAACGTTGATAAATTACAATTAAATTGGATAGGGCGTATACCAATGGAACATTTATTTTGGTTATGTCATTAAATAATTAACACATAATAACAATGTGCAGTATCAGGTCGCTCTACCATTATAATCAGCCAAGCCATCTAAATGCCAATCATATTAAGTTTGAATCAATCATTTCTTAATATAGATATGATGTGTATAAATTTATATCAAGACTACTACTTTGCGGTAGAATGTTTGGTGAAGGTCTGGTGCTTTCCCACGCAGACTGTAAAGAGTTCTACCACTATGAAAATCCGTTTATTCTTAAAGCACTTTGGGTCTGGTACAATTAGGTAATAATAAGGTGTTTTTTTTCGACAATTCTATTATTCCTAATGATGGGTTTAGGTTTAGTTCAAGGATTATAAGTGACCGTTTGTAGTTTTTGTACCCGGCTTTATTCATATTGACTAAAATACTATTTTATAGCCGTAATGTAGGTAATAGTTTCTTCTGAACCTAAGAAAGAATTCTCGCGGCAATGCGTCCTAACTTGAAAGCTCTAGTTTGTTCGTGTCGCGTATAAAATTGTAGTGGTTCAGCGAACGTATTACCATTGCAAAATAACAGCTGCTCGGTTCGTTCCAGCTTGGTTTTGTGAATTTAGGGTGGGATTCCACTGCTGGTATCCTTCTCTTTCTAGGAGAGAGTTTTTTTTAAATAAAGAGTGACGAGACGAGCATATCATGTGCCTGATGGTAAGCAACATGCCTGCCACATAACAGTACAGTGACACGCAGCTATTGGAACATGAACAGTCTAAATCATTACCTAGCACTGCACTGCGCTCGTCACCCAGAGATCTAAGATGTTATATCTCTAAGCCCTGTAATTTCTCTGGAAACATTACCCTTCAAACCGGAACACAGTAATGTTTGCACATTGCTGCTTGGCGGTAGAATAACTGACAAAGGTGTGGTATTTTCCCAGGCGGACTCTGCTAAGAGTCCTACCACTACTATATGTCAAGTCAAGTCAAGGCCAAAATATACCACAGGGAAATGCGGGTTGGTGAATGATGCATATCTCTCTGAGGACATGCCGGTTTACTCTCGATATTGTCCTTTACTTTGTTTAAGTTTTTAAGTTTGAGTTAAATGTAGAGCCCGTATCACATGCACGCATTCACTGTATGCTTCTGACATTCATCAAAGTCGTAATTTCTCATCTCTCAAAAATATCTTCAAAGGAATGGTGTCTTAAGATCCTGCTGTAGGAAAAAATGTACTCGTAGGTATTAATAAGTCATCAGTATATCTCACTTCTTTACTAATAGGCTTTCCTCATGACACAGTACTCAGTTCAAGCCTGAGCATTTGCATCCACTGCGACTCGATAGAGTAAAGTTCAAGCAAATATTCACATAAGAAAATTATTAGTTTGAATTTGAAGTTTATTGCACACAAATAGTGATTAGTTTACATTCTGAATGATGTATTATGTTATGTTAGCTGTGGTACTGCTTTCAATCCACTTCTGACGGCAGTTTCGTCTCGAGTGTTATATGTATGTCATAAGTTATGTATGTAGGTACAGATGACTTAATGCTTAAGCAAATTATGTTTAAAACCTAAAAATCTTAGTTTATGTTTTGGGTGTTGATAGTTCAATAGATATTTAAAAAATCGTTTCAAATTTCCTTATCTATGTTCCTCTCCGCAGCGTAGCACACGTAAAAAACCCGTTGCCTAGAATGTTCTAACCTATCCTTACGCAATTTTCAATATCATTTCTGATTATATAAGATTCATATGTTTTTGCTGCGAAAATATCACCATCGAGCTCAACGATTCAGTTCGGTCTCGATAGTTTAGAGACTTGGAGTCGGCAAAATCGGTCGCCAGAGCAAACTTCCCGATTTTATCTATTTCCTGCGCTACGGCGATTGTGCGCTTCGTTGCTAACTTATTCAATATAACTTTTGTTACTATGTGCCACTGGCAAGATAGTAAGAAATACAACGAGAATAATATTTCGAGTAAGCAATTTAATAATTGATTGAGATTTATTTAGAAAATTTCTTTAGCCGCACTCTATCTGCTAGTAGATTAACTTCTAACCAATAAGTGAAAAGACCAAAGAGCTTACATAATTATACTCTTTATCTATGGATGAGACAGTATCTTTAAAATACTGGAATCTTTTTTGTGTAGCAATGTATGGTTCAAACATAAATTCTAACATCGTAACGAAATTGAGAAACTGAATGAAAAAGAAATAAATGACGACTTCCAATTTTAATTATAGATCCTATACCTGCGCTACGGCTGGTCTAGCCGGTAGAACGGCAACTGCCGATTGCTTCAAACCCCAGACGCACCAGTGTTTTTTCGAAGACATGTGCAAAATTTCGCTAACTTAAAAAAATCGCCGAAGGAAAACATCGTGAGATAATCACCATGTTCCTAGAATCTTTCGATGTCATACGTTATCAACTAACCCGGACTGGGACAGAATGGTAGCCTTGACAGTCTGCCTCCTTGCTGGGGAAGATCCGAGTCCCAGCTGTGGGAACATCTAGTGAGCTGCTTTTGTTTATACTTATACCTGCCAGTTATATATAAGTTACGGTGGTCTAGTCGGGAGAACGGCGGCTGCCGATCCGGAGACCCCGGGTTCAAACCCCACACGCACCACTGTCTTTTCGAAGTCATGTGCGTAATGCCGCTAACTTAAAACGGTGAAGGAAAACATCGTGAGGAAACCGACATGTACCTAGAATCTTTCGAAGTCATGTGTCATCCGCCAACCCGCACTGGACCAGCGTGGTGGATTATGGCCTTAACTCTCTCCTTCCGAGAGAAGGCCCGAGTCCCAGCAGTGGGAACGTTTAGTGGGCTATTGATGTTGATACCTGCCAGTGTATTATGAACCAGTACTTGATGAACTCTGAATACTATGATATTTATCTCAATTCGCCGTAGGGTTCGGTATCCACTGTTGTAAACCCGAAAGTAATGAAGGCTGCGGAACACATTTGTACGGTGATTTATCGCTTCCCCGAATCTTTTATGGGGTTTGACACGTGAGGGCAAACATTCTTTACCCTTCGACCTGGCGGTACTAAACTACGTCGAAGAGTAGATGTACGTTTAAGACGTCACTTGTAGCGTCACATAAATTGATGGTGCGTTCAAAGCGACTACATAAATACTATATTGAATTGACTGAGCACTCAGTGGACACTCGGCTGTGGATAGTAACTAAGTGGTAGGTAGTGTAAGATCCCCCAGTTTTACTACTGTCCACTAACATATACTAAAACTACAAACACAATGTAAAACTACGTATACTTTAAGTAGTGGTAGGACGCAGAGACTGCCTGGGGAAGGACCACACTTTTGCCAGTTATTCTACTGTAAAAAACAGTAATATACAAACAACTGTATTCCGGATCGAAGGGCAATATTTTCATAGAAATTCTAGTTACTTAATAATTTGGATGTTCATTCATTCATGTTCCAATAGCTATGTGACGCTGTGTTGTTATGGGCAGGCGTGTTGCTTATCATCAAGCACATGCCCTGCTCGTCTGGATAAGATTTTTTCACACACCCCGTTTGTGAGGAAAATTACATTACTTAGCTACAGTTACTGTTTCTCAGACTCACTGCACATCTTTTTATTTCTCAGTTTCATAGCACACCTTTACTGGAATGAGCGAATGAGTCACACCTTTTTAAAGGTTCGCTGTGAACGACCCGCACCCCTAGAGTTAAAAGTAGGTAACAAAGGGCCATAGGTTATGCTTTGTTATAGCCAATCACAATTATTATCAGATAAGCACTGTCTTACTACAAGTAATGATACATCTTATATGAGTGCATATTCGTATTTTCTATGTTTAAAATAGCCATAATTCGAGAACAGTACATCGTAGAAGAAAAAGTGTTGAAGTCTTTTTTGTAGACAATTTTATGATCTACAAACTTTGTTTAAACCATTTTTCGGTAGCTTTCATTGTTTCAGAGATATACGCAAAAAACGCAAATTTGCGCCTTTGACCTCGAATAAAAAATCACGCACAAGCGGGATCGATGGGGACTTTTGATATGTCATTTGTAAAGACGAATTCAAGGCCTGCGAAAAAATCCGGCTTGTGGGGAATTAATGCAAACTGGAATCATAATTTAGTCTATTTTGACTGGACTATCTGTTTGACGTAGGTATTCAAATTGCACTACATTTTGAAAACTATCAACAGTTCTTAAAATTTAAATAGGTAATTCAATTTAACTCATTTCATTTAATTCGACAGGTGAAGTAATCCAAATAACCAACATTTCCAATAACACCTGCTAGTCGTGAATTAACCAAATAACAGTTAATTAAAATGTCCTATCAAAACATTAATCAGACGAAACCACAAAATTAATTAAAACACTGATACTCATTTCGTCGTAGCTTTAAGCTATTTAGTCTGCGAGAAGACTGATATTGACCTTTTTAGTTTGTTTGACCTTATGTATTCAACTTATTTAATCTTTGGGAAAGGTTTATCTTTAAGTTAGACAGTTGCAGAACTCCTTTGAAGAGTAGGGTTAGAGAAATATCAACGATAATTTTATCACCAAGGAATAAAACACTTCTTACCATGGACGTATAAAAAAAGTCGGACGTAGTCTCGCTAAAACAAAAACTGTGTCCATCGAGTCGGCCACATAATATACACGTGTGCGCTGTCACATACAGGCTAACACGCACACATCAGTGGGTCATTACACGCGCAACTTGTGTATATGTGTGCGTGTCAGCCTATCAGTGACAACGCACACGTGCAAATGTGGCCGACTCTAGTGACACAGTTTTAGTTTTAGCGAGACTACGTCCGACTTTTTTATACGCCTATGCTTCTTACCTATTAAAGTGACGATGCAGCGCATTTGCTCTGTTCTGCTTTTTTGAAAGTTTATATAAAATTTCCCCTTGACAATTGATGTATCAGTTTGAACGGGGGTTTTTTCAACGGTTAAATACGCAAACTAAATCTTAAATCTACTTAATCTTATATATTGCAGTAGCACTGCAATCATAACTAGTACTAATTACGATAGTAATTGCAATAATTCCCGCAGTAATTTCAATGCATTGTGCTGTCATGATCAGATGTCATGTGGTGAGTGCCACATGGCTTGTCACTTACTATAAAGCTACGGATACATGCATCTAACTAAATAGGGCACGTTTAGAACAATAACGAAACAACCGATAATTAAATCTTGAAAAATACCACCAGTTCCATATTATAATATTTTCTCCAGTGCAAAAACGTTTTGTTGCAGATTATGTTGGTGATTTCAGAGTCGACCCTGTACTTTAAAAATTATGACTACAACGCACCCGTTTTGGCTTAGTCTTAGTAGGATTGGCGTTTTGACAAACTTTATACACAAAACGTTTGTCTAGTCACAGGTTTACGATTTTGAAAATTTTACATAACATACATTTGTCACAAAATTTACATACACGGCATATTTCAAATATTTACTCAAGACTCACACATAACTTGTCTTTTTTTGGTAAAGTAATCTGTACAAGAACTTTGACGTTAGTTCCTTTAAAAGAGCTCAAAGAGAATGTGTTTACTCTGAAAAAACCAAACATCCAACTTCAATTTCAAACCGTACCATCCAGACAGATATCTACGTGTAGCTCTACAGAGTTTAAATTTAGACCCTTCAAAACTGTTTCGTAAATTTCACGCCGAACAAGCATTTTTGGGAGCAATGCATAGATCGAGAAATCTTATTTCTAATGAAATCGAGAGAACCTTTCACTAAAGTCGTTTAAAACTTATTTTTATTTCTAAATTCAATTAGAAAGTAGATTTATTCTGTTTAAATGGAATATCGGTAAGCGAACTAAACGTACTGCTCCAGAATGTAAGTTTGAGGCTTAAAAATAACCAGAGCATTATCGTTGTTAATATTTTTTAGACTCTTGTCGACATTTAAAACAATATCCTCTCTCTGCAGCTGGCCTCGTGGATTAGTGGGTAGTAGCTCTGCCTGCGAAGCCAAGAGTCGTGGGCGAACCCACCCAGTTTAAATATTTGTGTGATGAATTCAAAATAAATGTTTGCACTGTGTCTGGGTGTTTCTATGTATAATAAGTATCCTATGTATTTAAAACTATGCAAGTATTATATCAGCTATCTGGCCGCCATATTACAAGCTTTGCTTAGTTTGGGGTCAGATGGTGTTGTGTGTGAATTGTCCACCAATATTTATTTATTTAATAACAAAAACATATGCCCAATGTTGAAATGTAAATGGGTTCGGAAAAGTACGAGTACCTATAAACATTAAAACAAAAAGTCAATCCAAATCGGTTAGGATGTTTTCGGCTTATCAAATAGTTTCAGCTATACATAATAAAGATTCGGTCTAATTGGGAACCTTTTTCTGTTTTGAAATCGGTAAAAAATGTACCTAGTAATGTTATTAAATAATTAAGATGGTTGCAGTACAACCTACTACAATGTTAGAGCAATATTACTTCTTACTTCATCGTCTATCCCTTCCACAGCAATGCTATCGTTACTCCGTTATGGGGATGTTACGAACTGTTATTGGGGCGCATCCTCAAGACGTTAACTATGTTTAATTACTTAGCAGTTGGTGTTGCCACTTTAACTGGAGCAAGCAAATGTTTGTGGACGACATGTTAAAAGTTAGCTTGTTACTTTCCTAAGTTATTGGTAGTTATGAGAGTGTTTACAGTAATTTTCGGTATATTCCAACCAATAACGTTCTATTAGTGAAGAAGAGTGAAAGTGTGGTACATCTATATCAAGATAGGTTTTATTTATACCTACATTTAATAGTTTCCTTAATTACTCTGATTAAGTAAGACAATTTACATAAATATTAAATACATGTCACACGCGCAGGGAGCGGCTCCTTCCTTATTTGATGTGTTGCTAAAGCATTTGGTGACATCAATTGTGTGAGCAAAGCTTTTTAAACAATATTTTTGTTTTTTTTTAGTATTTCAACATTTTGAAATTTTAAGACGAGCAAATCGCGCTCCTCATTGTAAACAATAGGATACGGTGGGGTTTTCATACATTTAGTGAATATAAACTCTTTGAGATTTATCCTCTGTGTGGATGATACCTACTTTTAAATGATTAATGTTTTTTTCTGCTTACATCAAATGATTCACGGTGTGTAATGTTTTGTTTTCAACTAGCTAGCAGTCCTTTCACCCGAAAATAAAACAAATTGGCACGATTTGCTGTTTTCCACAAAAATTTAGAAAATATTATTACCGTCTTCTTTTTTCTCTTTGTAAAAACCCTAGTTAAGACATTTACAAATCTCTTATTTAAAAGGGCCGTAGATCACTCCGCCTACGTGAACCACGATCCCGTTTAAACAATAATTTTCACAAAAAAGCCAATTCATTCTGATTAATTAGTCCTAATTATACACTGAAGTCGTTTCCGAGCCCTGGCACCCGGCGGGTGTGGTGATTACGTCATTCAGCTCTTTGTGACGCGACTTTATGACCTGCTCAAGGATTTGGGGACATTCAAAGAGGCTGTACCTACTACAGTTATATAACGCTTAGGTACCCAGTTCTTCTGTCTGAACAGTAATGGCGCAAAAGTAAGACGTCCTCTGTAGCCAATTTAAATGCTTAAGATTTTTTTGCTTGAAATGTCCTGAAGGAAAAAAAAAATCAGGTCCGGTGATTAAAAATTAGTATTCCAGGGATTAGGCTCATTTACGGATATAGTATAAAAACAGTGCTTGTCTAGAGCCGAGACCATTTAGAGGTTGTCTACGATTTTATCAAAAGTTTATTAGCGGAAATTTCATAAAATAAGAATGAATAAAATATTTGATAAAAATAATTCAGTTATCTCATATTGCTGTTGAAACTGGTGTATTACAAGGTATAAGTTTACAGTCCAAAAATCGAGGAGCTGACATAGACATACAATAAGTTAAATTGTGTTTCTAGAACTAGTTTTTAAAACATTTTATAGTGGTAGGACTCTTTGAAGAAGAGATAGATTTTTGGAAGTTATTGTATCGCCAAGCAAATATGTGCAAACATTACTGTGTTCCGGTTAGATCAAAAATGTTTTCAGATAAATTTTCAGGGCCAAGCAAAAAGTATTTTAATATAATATATAAAGGGTTACTCTAGCAATCAGCATGCATCCGTTTAATTAATATACTGTACATTTAAACACACTACTTTTCTCAAAACTCAATTATATGATAAAATAAGTGTTTGTTTTCATCTCTAGCACTGTTTAGCGGTTGTGTTTATTCCCTTCGGCACATCATCTATCGCGCGTTAAAGAGCGAGCGCGCTCTTGTTACGAATTGCTTATTATCGGGCGCAAGTTATGTTTGTCCCGTCACTCACACCTTTTTAACAAGAAAACGTTTTCTAGTCTAGACTTTTCACGTTCCTATAACCCTATTTTGCTAAAAAGGTAACATGAAGATCTCGCCACTCGTTTAAGCTTAGTGAATCTCGTAACTCTTTATTCCCAAGACACGAGATCTAGTTACGGCTAGGTCTGTGTTAGACCCTTTTCATACATATGCGGCCTGACTTAGTTGCTTTATATTCGTTGTAGAAAACAGGGGTTTAAAATTATGAAGTACCTGCGTAGCTGGGTGTGAGGTCTCACGTGACTGCTGTGCTAAGTGCTATATTTGCCTGAGTGGTGTGAAGATTGGCCGGTTTGAAGGTCTCAAACTAAGGCCGTGTTGAGTGTCGTGTGTGGTACAGTAAACGTGTGTGGATAAAGCGTTAGATATTGTTTTGTGTAACTCGTCTATTTATTTAGGTTGTTGGCAGCTTAAAATCGTATCGTTTTGACCATATTTCAACAAATTGAGAGGCAGTCGAAATTGGCAGAAAAAGTTGCAGCAAATTACAATAATGATTTCAATTTCTTTTATTGTCTTGTAGAATAACGTCGTAACTTGTAGCATTGCGACGATATTGTGAGTCCATTCACAAAACGCCAGTTTTCGTCCTAACTTACTGCATACAAATGACCTTTAATAGTTCGAAATTCAAATCGCATTTGACAGTTATAGTTTAAGTCTCAGTTTAGTCTAATAAAGCAAGACGTTTCGGGATTGTCGCCCGTGACCAACCCCTCTCGAGGGGTGGTGAAAGCCAGAATTAGATTAAGTAAAGCATTATTGAGTCCCATGAGGGATATTCGTGCTAACTTTACGAAATATTACATCTACACTCCACAGCTCCGAGCTTGAATTTAAAAGGCAGCTTTATGGGCCTTTTAATGATCGTTTCACATTTATAAGAAAGACCAGTCTCTTCACGCTTCCCATACTTTGGTAATGGCTTTGTGATAGGTGTTATAATATTGCGTAGTAAACGAAGATGATGGAGATCCTATTTACGTAAAGTCTCTAATGACCGTTTAGACGAAAAAATTGTTTTTCTGTATTTTTTTAGGACAATGAGTATTATTATGTAGGTATAGTTATTAATTGGTAGTAGCAAATTCAATTATTTTTTTCAATAATGATGGAAAAACGCTTTTTCCAATGTAAGTTATCACATCACTCATGTGATAAATGAAAAAATATTACTCGAGATACGGAGAGGATTTTAGTGGGTTAAAGTCAACGAGATTCTAAAAATGTGCCTATTCGTACCTATTTTCAATTTTCGTAATCCAGTTCGTGTAGGTACATCTAAAACAGGATAAGACAGATAATTGCCGACGACTAAGTTGCGCACATCGAATTGTAGTCGCAACCTAAACTTTCGCAATATAAATTGTAATTTGTATCGCGTATTTTAGGGACCTATTTTGAACTTCACAAAGAGAAGGAAGGAGTTTCGAGGAGGCGGAAGCGAAGTCTTTATTAGAACTCTTACCATTCCTGTAATTATCCAAACAAAGCGTTGGGCAGACATAAAATCATCTCAGCCTACAGCGGTTCTTCAATAGGATGTCAGTTTGCCCTTTGAGATTCGGTCTTTGTTCGAAGCCTCTTTTTGCAAAAGTAATGACTTATTTGCAACTCGCAGATACTAAAGAGTTTTTTTCCTTCCTCATTATTTTCGGGGATAAAATTTGCAATTTTTGGACATCTAAATTTATAGCATTCATTTAAACCGTTTCGATTTAACTCTGCAATTGTTTCTAAAGTGTTTTTGTTTTCCGTAAGCACTTATCTAAAGCAAATGTAAAGATATTCATGGCAAGCGAATATGCAAATGAAACACCCAAATACATAATTACGGTATGTCCTCAGCAGCGACTAAAAATTCGGACGCTTATTATTATTATTAGGATTCCGTGGACGAAAAAAATTACTCAGCGATACAGATGTTACAAACATGTTTTTGTTATTTTTGAGCTGATGATAAGTTAGAGGTAAAGTCAAAGACACATTCAGCTTAAGGCTGGGCACGCCGCCGTCTTGATCATTTTGATTATCTTTTGACTGGCCTCGTGGCTTAGTTGGTAGTAGCTCTGCCTGCGAAGCCGAGGGTCGTGGGTTCGATTCCCACCCAGTGCAAATATTTGTGTGATGAATTCAAATGTTTGCACTGTGTCTGGGTGTTTCTATGTATAATAAGTATGTATTTAAAACTATATAAGTATTATAACAGATATCTGGCCGCCATCATACAAGCTTTGCTTAGTTTGGGGTCAGATGGTGTTGTGCGTGAATTGTCCACCAATATTTATTTATTTTTAGACCTTTCTTGGTCTATGGATAATTCAGTCGTGCTTAGTGTAAGTAGTTAGTTAGGTATGATGCGTAGTGTAGGTCCTATTGTAATTTATTTTGTTAATAAAGGCTCTGCCCATTTAAACCAACATTTAAGTAGCTGATGGCAAACTTTGATCTGGTTACCGCTTTATTTGCCATTGGCCTCAGCTAACTACTTTATTTTCCTTTTTTCTTTTATTAAATCTAGTAGAATAATTTGAGCAATTATTAAGTACATAACTCATTAAGTACATACACAGCTTCTAAATAGATGTAGAAGAATAATGCAACTATCGCATATATTTCACACAAATAGCTTTTTAATAGGCCACAACATGGCTGTACCTACAGACTATACGGTAACTAGCACGCAAATTCTCAATTAAAATTAAGTGAAATCATTCAAGTTACGTATTCAGCCGCTGGTTGCAGCTGTAAAATGCTGAAGCCAGCTTAAGCACAAACATTAAAACAGCTTAAGCTATAACGATAGACGACTTAAGCTTTTAGCTCGATTTATCTCGCTTTGTATTAATGGATTTTGCTTGAATCCTCGGAAGCCGTTTCTTTTCCGTCGATGTAATCTGGATTTATGAGAGGTTTATTGTTCGCTGACAGAAGAAGAACGATGGTCCAGTTTCAATACAATGAATTGATGTTCTTTTTATAACGTTCGTGATTAAGTAGTGTAACGTTACATCAACTTTCTTCCAATTCAAATGGATTTGCTTCTCTTAAATAATAAATATAATAATAATAAACAAATATTGGTGGACAGTTCACACACAACACCATCTGATCCCAAACTAAGCAAAGTTTGTATGATGGCGGCCAGATAGCTGATATAATACTTGTATAGTTTATTATACATAGTTGTACTTATTATACATAGAAACGAAACAAAAAGGGACTTTTGCTGAGTATTTCACAAATTCGGAAGTTAAATATTACTTTAACTAGTCACTTTTAACATCGAAGTCTTACTGGAATAAATCTTCGGACATTACATCGGATGTTATACTTAAATGTAAAACAAATGTAGACGTAATTTGTAAATGTTTAGTGTTTCCTGTGCAGAGGCAAACCCCTCAAGAACCGTCACCATCCATCATTGCAGTCGCCGGCGGGAGACCAGGTGATGTTCCGAAGATTAAACCGGCTCCGTGTTCCATTTCATACCAACAAACAACCTGACAGCGTGATATTCACGCGACGTTTATCGCGACATCTCACGGGAACAAACTGCTGACGGTTGCCCGGCGCCGTAAAATCTACGCAAAATACTCAATCACCCCTAAATTTAAACTTGTAAATAAAATCAAACGCTTCTTCATGAATGGGCTTCGAAAACGGAATTCTTGAATCTATTGTTTTCATTCCTCTTTCAAATAAATAAATGGTCTCGTTCAAATTCCTTTTTCTATCAATAGGGTAATGCCCACGGGCATTACGGCTTATTGGCTGTTAATAAAGCGACCCAGGAATTTGTAAAGACGTGCCTTCGTGTTCTACTTCGTGCTGGCATTTGAAGCCGTGGCATGGAGCACTGAGTGAAATGTATGAGATTCTGGGGTCTCTGTGGTCAACTGTGATTTAGTTGAGCTTCAACCTGCGAGGGTAAAGGACGTCTAAAAGGTGTGTAGAACTTGGAAGAAATGTCTTTGCTCCATTTTAATTTACTAGCTTCATTTGGCACGTCTGGCTTAGATTAATTTTGTTTGCCGTTTGTATTCTTGGAGAATCTTCTATCGTTTGCTTATAGTAGAAAATTCATTATTCTCACTTGATTAAGTAAATAACATAGTTCATCCATATGAAATAAGAATTTGTCACCATACTCACGTCGTTACCGCAGTTTATTTGAAATTTCATTTAACTTTCGCAATTGTGAAAACCAAAGTTCTCGGGTGAAACATTGAAAACTGTTTGTGAACGTACTTCAGAAGTGCAAAGACGCAAGTTTGGTGTTTGTTTTCTTATAGAACAAAGTTATCTGGAACCTGCACTTCTGAAAGTTGTTCCGCAATCTTTTGCAACACGTCGAGTTTTCGCTTTGTGTGATTAAGACAGTCCTTTAGTTTAACCATTTTAATTAACCACTGGAAAGAATTGTTTTTTTTCTTGATTTGTAAAATCTCGATACGAATTTTATGAAAGTAAGCTCTCTGTTTAATTGGAGTACTCTTATGAATAGAAATTTTTTCATCTTCAAATATCTTTTGTTTTACCTTTGTTTGAATATTTTCTGTTCTTAATTACACGTTCCTGACAACTGAAAATGAAAATGTACTCTTACAAAGGCATTTGTTAACAAGCAGTTACAAGTCGTGTCTGATAAAATAAATAATAATTGCTACCTCTGCCCGAAAACACATGAGCTTGTAGAATGAGCGAAAAATAAGAATTTCTTGTACCTACATTATTCTAACATGGAATAAATTTAATATTGGTGGACTTCTGTCTCACAATAAAGTAGTCTCGCAAAATACGTATGTATTAACGCATGGAAATTTTCAAAGTACAACTATTTTTATATTTTGTATTGAGAAATATCAAACTCCTGACTTTATTTAACACCATAAACGCGCTGCGTGTTCGTCTGATCTTTATAAATTTAAATATTGTTAAGGGGGCACCTAAAGCCAGAAAACGAAAAAAGGACATTTTCGACGCCGCCGCCGCTCACTGAAGTTAAGAAACTAAAAACTATGACAAAAAAAATATTGAAGTGTGGGTACAATCAAGAAGAAGCACAATAACCGAATAGAATTTTAAAAATAGATCAGAGTTTTTACAATAAAAAAATAAAAATGACACCGAAAAAACCCGTTTTAATTCGAGTACTCGAAATTATCAGCGATGACCCCACATTCTTTTTTGGTAATTAAATTCCTATTTGTACGTTCTAGTAAAGTAACCAAACACTTTTTTAAATTTATATTTAGTTATTGAGTAATTAAATAAAACTTGGTCAAAAATGGACTCCTGATTATATATTGATTTTTCCTCCAAACTGTGTCATGCTATTCTCGACTTTATGTACATCACATTAAGAAACGCGTCGCGCGGGTGAAATCTGTTTTTTTCCTGGCTTTAGGCGCACTCTTAAGGAAGTCTATCTATGTCAATTGCAAAAAATATTCATTTTGTTACCAAATTAATATTATGTATATTATACATTTGCTTGTGGTTCTAAATACGATTGTTTTTTGTCATACCGTGTATTAAATGGTGAAGATTATTAATTCTTAAGATATAGGCATTTAACATTTCTTTGAAACATTTTTGGTATGTAGCTTTACAGTAACTCAATTTCAGGCTACAGGCACTATCTTAAAATTTGACTGGGAAAACAGATAAACCATATTAGCTATAATATGAGTTAGTCTCTCTTCCATCTGAAAACTATACGCCAAATTTCCAATATTTTACTCAGGGCTTTTAGCCAAAAAATTTCAGCCAAAAATTATACCATGTTAATTTATGTTTTAAACTTTTAGTTAAATCGTACTTGTGGGAAATAACGGTTAAAAAATTTAATACCTCTAGTAACTTGATTATTTAACTGGAGGTAGGGGGGTTTTAAGGGGGGTATCAATTTCAGAAGCTGATCAGTTTTCCCTTTTAATTAAATATTTTAATACATTACGCGTAACGGAAAAATACGGCATTTATGCCGTTACGTTACAGAAAAATGGATCTCTGGAGCAGGGCCGTCTTAAGTCTATTCTGCGCCGGGGTGCGGGACTCAGCCTGCGCCCTCATTTTGTTTACACTGCAGCGTGGCACGCTACGGGCCAATGAGGTTGCCCCCCCCCTAGGTTAAGATTTCTCAAGCAAAAACCCGGACTACAAAAACGGTTTAAAAAACGGTTTAAAAAAGTTCACATATTTTTCCCCGGGGCGGATGCCCCGTTTGCCCTCCCCTAAATTCGGCTCGGAATTACCCTAAATGCAAGCCGGATAATATAAACCGGCACTAGATTGATGTTTTCCAGTGCCGGTTTCCATTTTTCCAGTAAGCAATCCAGCGCTGGTTTCGATCGCTGGACTGAAATAATGTAAACCGGGTACTATACTATCAATTTTGGATTCTATACTTACAATGGCTAAGTTTGTCAGTCTGTCTTGGGTCATGGTTGAACGAAGATATTTTTTATTAGTTTTAATTTTGAAAAGGATCTTTCACCTTCTACTACTGTAACAGGCAGTGTTAAATATACATTTACGCAGAGCTGTTGTGATACTAGGAAATGAGGAAATTAAATTATTAGAATATAAATATAGCTTAAAATATCAGTGGGAGTACTTGTTGATGCATTGGGAAAAATATGGTACTTACACCTAATTGTAGTGATTTAGAGATCATTTCTCTGTAAGTGCGAGTGTCCGGACGGCTATGTCAAAGGACGTAACAGACGTACAGGTGCCGCACCGCGCGCCTATTTCAAATGAATTTACACTCTATTGACTTAGAGATCATTTTACTTCAAGTGCGACCAGGCGGCGACAAACATGTCAAACGTACATTCATACATACACTCTCTTTGGATTAGAGATTTTGCTGCGTGCGTGTTGTATTAAATAAAATTGTTATTTGTGTAGTGTAGTAATGCGGTATGACAAGCGCCGAAAGCGTAATAAAAGTAAAAAAAATATTATTGCCGATGAAACAAAATTTTTTTTTGCCGTAAGTAACAATAACATAAAACTGTATAATAGCGTTAAGTTCAATGAAATTTCCAAAAATTCAGCGCTCGACAGGCGCCCCCGGGTGCTCCGCGCCCGGGTGCGCCGCACCCCTTGCACCCCCTGGTAAAGACGGCCCTGCTCTGGAGGAAACCTTTACAAAGTTCCTTTTAAAAGTAGGCTAAGCGTATAATTAGGGCCCCGCGGTTTCCGTTCCGCAAACACAGCTGATGATCCATTCTTCTAGATTACTTTTGTAGGTAAAGTGGAAAAGATTCCAACTTTTGAAGGTTAATCCGATTTGCCTCTTTTGGTTTGAGCGTTGTCCTTGAAGGTATTCGTTGTCAAGGATTTCTGCAAAACGATTGTTCTCTTTTTAGCAGAGTATTTTTCTTTTTCTTAAGATAAATCGAATTGACCTTTTTACATTTCCAAGAACTATACGTAGTCTTTTTTGTCAGATATCTAGAAGATATAAAAAGTGCCAGGTCTGAGTGATCTAAAAATTTTCACATTATTAGAGGGGGAAAAAATGTAGTAAGTAGTTTGTATGATTTTCGCTACGTTTTTCTGAAACAACTAAATGACTTTGAAGGACATTAAATACGATTACTGTTAATTAAGAGCCCAATACGTTCCAATGTTGGGCAAAGGCGTTCCTTGCTTCTCCTACCCTGTTTCCACTTGTATCTATCTAGTGATATAACGTGCCAGTTTTGGTGATAGTAGTCTAGGTCACCCCGTTAACACTTTTTAGGCCTGCTGTAGCATCGTTTCCGATCTAGATTCCACATAGTGTGGTAGTTTTAGTCCTAAAATCATCCGAAATACGACAGGCAATTCCAGGGGGAGGGGTGTATTTCAACGTACGAGGTTAAACTAGCCCCCGGCCCCGGGGCCTTTACACAAGATCGTTGGCAAATCGCTTGGTCGGACGTCTGATCTTTCGTTAGAGAGCAAATTTAAACTAAATATGTAGTAGGTAATTACATTACTTGCATTAGAACAAAGACCACTTTTTATCCCTTTAAAATTATAGGTTGCTAAGCTGCGGGTTAAACCGAGCGCGTAGATAGTCATGTTATAAGTTTAGCGTGTCCATACACCTGTCTGTGTCATCGTAGCTCCTAAACAGATGAACTAATTGTGACACGTTTTGTTTGAAAATTGACTCAGTTTTCACCACAAAAATGTAGCATGTATACTATCTAAATGTCTTCGAATCTAAAGTGACTTGGTATAGGTCCTAATATATAGGTACTAGAACTTTGTTCTTGTAAGATCTGTTATAGGTATACACATAGGTATACACATACACATACACATAGTTAAAAAAGCTTACAAAAATGAACATTGGAAACAATTTGTGCTCGAATAAAATCGGTTAAGATTTTCTGTATTCATAATAATTACGTGCTTACTTGTGTACGAGAACTGCAGTGTTAACTAATTTTAGTTTAATGTGGGATGTTGTACGTTGAAATATGCAAGCGATACTGTGCAATCGAACAAATTGTGAGCTCATGCATGTAACTAACCATTACCGAACAGACTGGCCGGCAGTAGACGACGAAGTTAACGCCGAAAATAGGCGCAGACAGAAATTGATTTATCTAACTCTCTGTGTCGACTTGCCACGGAGAGAATAATAAATCAAAACAAATTCAATTTCGGCCCCGAAATACGTGAATTGGTACACTTTCATTATTTCTTTCATTTTCCGCATTCCGTGAAAGCCCTGGTTTTATTTGTACAATTATATTTATCACAAAATATTTGTAGTACCTAGTTATGATTTTTTCATATTCTTTTAATCATAATCTGTCTTAGATGAGTTGATTCTGATTAGTTTAAAATAATGACAATAAAAAACAAAATCTAGAGAAGAGATTAACTAAAAAAAAACATTAAACATTCTATATAAAATCTTTTTGACTATTATTAGTTCATATTAATTTGGGGACGGCCTTTATTAGTTATGATAATAATTGTTTAGTTTTTATTTATTGGATATATTAATAACGTATTTCAAAGGAATTGGTTATTAAGTAGAAATATAAAAGTTTTGAACATTGGTATAAATAACTTAAGAGTTCAATGTTTTTTTTTTAAATCTGATTCAGAGAGTATATAATTTGCTCTTGAATATATTATGTGACTTGGTGTCGTTAACTTAAATGTATTAGAAAACATTCTAGTTAAATCAAATTTATATTGTTCTTGAGAGTGTTCTTGTACAATTCTTGCATCTTTCACCCCTCCATTATCTTTTAATTTTAAATTAGACAAACAGGTCTACAGGAATATTAATGTAGTCAGGTACATTTATAAGAACACGACAGAGCCGTTTGTGTTCACTTTTGTTATTTGGACAGTTTATACCGCGTATAGAGATCCCTGATAATAAATTCAAAAAAGGGTTTTTAGAACGCACACTATTGGGAGGGGGCTTTTGCATGTATTTTGATATTTATTCACACAAAGTCTAGAAGCTCAATGTAACGAGAGCCATTACTAAGTTTAAATCTACTACTACCTACATCTAGTTCCAGCAATATGAAAAAATACCTCACTCAATAAAAATAGCACTTCACAACCGGGATTCAAGTTCTATTGCAATGGTTTTTGGCAATTGATTTTAGACTTTAAAATCTATACTTAGTGGCCTAGTGGCAAGACCGTCCTATATCACAATTATGAGGTAGTTTATCCCATCTGCCGCTTGGAGTACCTATTTTTTAACGTGAAAACGTACGAGTTTTTTATCATCACTGGTTTTAAAGGTGAATGCAAATATCGTAACAAAACAGGTGTTTTTAAAGAAATAAACTTTTCAAAGTCATATGTCGTCTGCACTTGCTTAATGTAGTGGATTATCGCCTTGACTTTCATCTTGTGAGAAACATTGGAAACATAAAGTTAGTATATGGTTGTCTTACGGATTTTAAAATACTTCCATTTCAAACGTCGAGTTCTTGAACCTTCCACTGAGATATCAGTTTATCGATTGCCCCAAAATTGGCTCGTGACGTCAGCACGAGACACCCAACGGCTTACATAGGAAAAGTACGGGAAAGAAGCGAAATAACCGAGCTTAGGTAGCGTTAAATAAGCCTTAAGCAAGGACCGTGTACCCCGAAACCCCCGTTGTATTTGAATAAAGGGGCAGTTATTTTCCATTTTATTGTGTTTGAGATGACAATTCAATTTAGACCAAAACCAATAATGGACGCATAGAGGAAAAAATAGCACTGTGTATTGTCCCAAAATTTACTTGGTAAGTATTTGTATAAAATCACTATATTTTACCAATTTTACAGAAACGTAAACTTGAAAATGTTTTTTTTATCGATAACAGAAATATTTACAAGCGATATTGTCTACAATGGAGTGCGCTTACCCAGAAGAAACTGATTTACTTTCGATTTCATAAAATCTTGCAGAGTATTCAACATCAAATACAGTTCAGTTGCTTCAGTTGATCCATTATTTCTCAAATAAGTTACTTTGAGTTCTAGTTAAAAAACCAAAGTAAAGCACTTTTAAAGGAGTATTATGTACCCAAACATAATGTTTTATCCTGTTTCACAAATTTTAAAAGAAACTCAGCCCCACACTTTTTAACATTGCGTTCATGCAAACATTTTATATACATAGACTCTGAAACTAAATTTCTAGTTATATCACCACGATTTTGTACCAAAAATATTTTTTGTATGCCGAATAAAAAACTGTTTTAGTGTAAACTTAGATTTAAATTGAAAACATCAAATAAAATAGTTTACATATAGCTTACGTAATTTTTTGATAACATTTTTCTGCGCAAGGAATAAAAAGCGGTTCCGGTATTTCTTACCGGTAATATTTCTGTATTGGTCTCTGCGACAAGTAACAGTGTTCAGGTAGCCGTAAAATGACCTCCTAACATCCCCCGTTTCGTAACTATCAGAAACTTTCCAAGGGAAACGGAATGTCGTGGCTTAATTTAGATTTACAGCTAGTTAGTTAATGAGACCATTCCGGGACATAAACGACTTAATCGTGGAAGGAAATATCGTAAACCATAATGGTGCGTTGTTTGTTTTGATACAAAAATGTTTGTTACGAATGTAGAAGTTATGGAAGCAAATATGCACGAAATACGGGAAAAGTTGTTATTATGTAGCGAAAATGTAGGGTTGGTAACGTTTTGCCTTGAATTTATTGCCATAATATTCGTTTATAATTTCTTTGTAATCCCAAATATATTTTGAAATTTAGTTGTTGAGGTCAATGTAATTTATAATATTATTATAATATTTAAAATTGTTCGTTGTTTCATATTTAGGATAGTAATCTATAACGATATATTTTTACCATGATCGGAAAAATCATAACAAGTTTTTTTTTACGAATAACATAAAGTTTAGGTTTTTCGGAATGGGGTAGTTCTGAATGGTTTGATATGGATACGGAACGGATATATATGATGGTACAAAGAAGTTTCATATAAACTAAAAGGTGTACGGAATTCAGGTTTCGTTATTACGATTAGTGAAGTCTCCGTTTTTATCTCCTCACTCATACTTGTTACAAAACAGATCGAGCCTCATTTTTCTATCATAAACCTTGGTGTACTATCATAATTGTTCAAGTCAAGAGTGAAAAAGTTTCTACTAGATAAGTACGCTCCATGGTAGACCTCATCATCACTTAACTTGAGACGAGATGGTAATCAAGTGCAGATGATTTATTGTATAAACAACAAGTATCTATTTTCATGTCTGTAAACAAAGACCACCGAACACTGCCCACATAGGCCCGCTGGTGATTTTATAATGTGTAAATCATAATAAAATCATACTCGTACATAAAAATACCCCTCAATGGTAAAAAAGTATGATTGGGAGAATCGAATATGAATCCTTATCGATGCTGGCAGTTGCACAACGACTGCCAACCGCCGTGTTGCCAGCAAACAACATAACTCGATCATCCGAGCAACTCGGCCTCTCGGTTATCTCCAAAACCAATCACTGGAACAAACATTGCTCCAACTCGTGATCTGTTGCCATTTAGTTTGTTTGAGTTTCCGATCGAAGCATCTATAAATGTTTGAACGCTGTGACGGTTACTGCGATACATAAAAACTACCTACACATATCACACTGGGGTACAAAAAGCACAGTTTTTTAGGATTCTTTGTAGAGTCCGCCTGAAGAAGTACTTACTATACGTTCTCTAGTTATTTTACCACCAAGCAGTAATATGAAATTTTCATGGTTGAAGTTCTAAAAACTCAAACGAAGAAATTTGACTTTACTTTTGAAATAAGAACGGCTATGTTGTGGAGATACTAGTGTTGTGATAATAACGTCTCATCGTAGACAGGCGACATGACCATCAAGTGTAACTGAACCTATAAAAGTTAAAAAAACATTCGCATGTTGGTAATACGAACCCATAAGATTTTCCTCCGCCAAATAGTATTCAAGAGGGCTGTAGAAGATTCACTTCAAAAAATGTAACTAAATAAATACAAAGTTCTTTTTATATTAAACATCGAGAAAACAACAGTTTATACCAAACACAACATTCAAACACCCCCATGACATTTATAGCGATGCAATAGTTCTGTTTTCGTATATTGTGCCTGTTCAGAAAGTTTCCGAATGATTTACTCGGAAAGTTTTCTTGGACAGGCAATGAAGGCAGTAAAGAGCGGATTACCCGTAAAAAGTAATTTACGACTCCCCACACACATGTGTTCTCTTTATATTAGGTAGAGCCTGCTAAATAATTCACGTGGGTATATGACTTACAAGGAAAAGTCGTTAAAACGTAACGTCTCCCGCAGACTCTATCACTACACTGAAGCGTTGATGGACTAAAAGTGACCTTGATATTTATACTAGTTTATATAGGTTTAACTTTATAGAAAGTTTACTGCATTATACATATAAATATCTAATTATTATCAAATTAACTATTACTACAATACAAATTGCAACATTAACTCAAACAATTTATATTTACCTACTTTTACTACTCAAGAATCAACAGTTTCTACAATCTAATTAATTTGGCATGCACACTGTTTTTTAAATTATCAATCTGTATAATTTTTGTAAAGCAAGAAATAAAAGGTTTTTTTTTGTATTTTTATTTATATTTATAAAGGTTTAACTGTTTCAGTTTTAGCAATATACGTTTGTGTACAAAAGTTCCACTACTTCTGCTCTTAGCTGTACTCTGTGTGTAAATAAAATATACTATGGCTTGTGTCCGGATCGGGACTTGGATCGAGAAGAAAATATCAACCAAAAGAAATACTTCAATTTTTCTAATCTCACTTAATCTCGTTCTAATGGATGAAGGTTGGTAGTTAGTGATGTGATACTAATGTTCTTGAGAAATGTATGCAAGCATTCTGAGTAGTTGTATCGTATGTCTTGGAGATGCTAAGCTTTGCGCTGTCAGCTTTAATTTCTCATACATGGTAGAAATTATAGAAGCCACAAATCAATAAATAATGAAACTTCCATAAAATTTGCTATTCATATCAAACTGACTTATTTTATTTACGAAGTAAGAAAGATTTATTTTTAAAGGGTCTTAAGGGGCTTGTAAATTTTTCACACTTATGTTTTCGAGGCCCACCAGGGATAGATAGGGACAAGTAGCTTGAGAGCTGAGCTGAGTTTAGTCCGTGAATGAAGACCGGGTAAAAATGACGGGAATATTTAAATCCAGATTTTATTTTGTTTTTAAATAAATCTTGGAGCGAAAAAGGAAGCAAGATAGAGGCAAAGCTCAATATAAATTTGTCACCTGAAAAATGTAAATACCTTCAGTATATAACAAAACTAGCAGCGTCCCGCGGTGTTATCCGCGAAGTTCCCGTTGTTCCCGTTGTTTTTCCGGGATAAAAAGTAGCCACATAGGCTATTGTCCCTATCTATCCCTGCTATTTCTTCCAGACTATAATCTATCTGTGTTCCAAATTTCAGCCCGATCCGTTCATACCTTAAGACGTGATTGAGCAACAAACATCCAAATATCCAAACATCCATACATTGACATTTATAATATTATATAAGTAGGATAAAGTATGTAAATTAATCTCCACAAAACCAGTCCACCCGTAAGTTAAGCCAACTATCGCTGTAGAGATTTTATCAAGCTGATCGATTTTCTTCGGTAGGTATATACGAAATCCGTGTGACACGAGTGGATTACCCTTGGCAATACGTCTACCGAGTTAGGAAAGATTCTTAAAGCTCTTGGACGTTCGCCAGTGAGTTTGGAATACGTGTTAAACTTAAGACCATCGAGATTTATTTGGCGATTGTGATATTGTGACAGCGCAAAATCAGTTTTTGGTTGAGAATAAAAGCGACCACAAACGGAAATCGGGTGCCAGATGACAAAATGTGACTGACAGCCTTTTAAAACTGCGAAACATTGCGTCAAAATTTTTTTTTTAGTTTAGAGTAACGAGAAGGACATGTAGCTGATGGTAAGCAACATGCCTGCCTCATAACAGCACAGTGACACGCAGCTATTGGAACACAAAAAGTCCAAATCATTACGTAGCACTGCACTGCGCTCGTCACCAAGATATTATATCTCTAAGCCCTGTAATTTCTCTGGAAACATTCCCCTTCAAACTGGAACACAGTGATGTTTGCACATTACTGCTTGGCGGTAGAATAACTGGCAAAGGTGTGGTACTTCCCTAGGCGGACTCTGCCAAGAGTCCTACCACTACTAAAGTAGATATGGGTTGATGTTATGGGCAAGATAACACTTCAAGACACCGAGGTTGTACCAGTTCAGAATTAGAAAAAAAAGTTTACATAGAATTGTTTATTCTGTTGATATTATTTTCATTCTGAGCGAAACATTCGTCCTCCCAGCTGTTCACTCGCTTAGCCTTCATAACGTTTGTTAGCATCCCTGTAATGGGGTTTAATTCTATCTTGATCAAAAGTAACATCATCGTTGCATTTAACGCATGCTAAAAGTTTGAAATAAAATTAGATGTTTCAATTTTCAGTTTTGTCCTAAAAAAATTAATAAGAGAAACGGGCCGCACCACTGATCATTTCAGGTTAGCGCATCGCCGCGTCGTCGGTAAATTTGAACGTGGCTCGCATATGTAGCTGTATTTAAAACGGACGCGATCATACTTTACTTTTGAGCCTTAAAATTAAATATTTCCAGAATTTTTCGTAATCACCAACATGGTCTTCGTTGCCTTAGTGACAACGTGGGATTGCCACATTACGTTTTTAGGGTTCCGTAAAACGTAAAAACGGAACCATTATAGATTCGTCATGTCTGTCCTTCTGTATGTCACAGCCCCACACAAAAATGATTTTAACACAAAAATACAAAAAAATTTGGGGGTAGACCTGAAACCCAAAATATTTTTTCAATCAAAGCCATACGCATGTTGTATCTATGGATAGGTCAAAAATGATGTTGAGATTTTAATATTTTTTTTCTATTCTGAATAATTTTAATTTGGGGGGGCGGCAAAATATTTACGTAACTTCTAAAATAAGAGAATGATAAAACTAAGGAAAATGTACGATGTACATTGTACATATTACCATACAAACTTCTACCGAAAATTGGTTTGAACTCGATCTAGTTAGTAGTTTACACTATTATTAAAACATTGATCAAAGTTAAGCTCTAGTTTCCTAGGATAGCGGTGCCGCTTCAATACAGCGGTCGGTCAATAACGTCACTAGAATGTTGTCTATGTAAATTAAATGGCACGGTTTCCTAGAGGACGGTAATAGACACCGTTACGTCAAAAAGCGGTACCGCTATTTGAATGACGGCCGTCTTGACGGTGTCGGAAACTTCGTGAACGTTTTTGAAGTGAAAACTTCTTTAGGCGCGCCTAGACAAATTGTTCGTGGAGTGTAAATTGGATTCTACCGTTACGCTCGGGTGTGATAAGAAATCTTCGGGTAAACTCGGGACCTTGGCGATTTGGCATCTAGAAATGCGTCAACCAATGGAAAATGCTGAAAGGGCGTGGCCTCGCCATCATGGCATGGCCATCTAGAAATGCGGGAGCCAATGGGAAATGCTGACGCATTTCTAGATGGCTATGCCATGATGGCGAGGCCACGCCCTCCGGTGACACCCGTGTAGTTTCCAAGGTAAGCTATCAAATTCTGAGTTTTAAGTTTTCACTTCTAACGGCAGTTCCTATGACTGCCATTTTTTTTATAACGTAATTGTATAGCGGCAAAGCCATATCGATATATTTTGAGCTTTTTGACTGGCCCGACGTCAGTATGATTTATAAAATGAGTTCTAATTCCAACTGGAGCAGCGACGACGTACTAAAATTTCAAATGCGCTTTCTGTACCATGCGATTTTAATAAATCATCTTCTATCCTACGATTATTTATCTCTTCTAATAGTTCATCTTCCAAGTCAATTATTAAAGCTATATTATACTATACATGATTAAATCAAGATCGTCAATTTTTCTCTTCTGCTTGTTGAGGTTGGTGGGTGACTGCGTAATATAACGGCAGCGGAACTTTCCACATGTCGTTACCGTAAAAACGGCCGTCTTTTTGCGTCCGTAATATTACGGCCGGTATATGACGGCACCTCTATCGTAGGAACCCAGAGCATTATAACGAACTACAAGAACTTACGTATTATGTTACTTGCTGCTACGGAACCCTTCATGGGCGAGTCTAACTCACACTTATTGTCTTTTGGATTTTCACTTTACACTTTGTGATCCGTTTTTACATTTTTCTCATTATTGTAGTTTTGCTAAAAATAATAAGCACATTATGTAATAACATTGAAGCTGCTTCTTTTGCAAAACAATAGATTCAATCTCACGCCGCTGAAACGAAAAAAAACTGATCGCATTTTGTTCAAGGATTTTTTTTTATATTCACAAATAGTTATAATTTAACATTATCTACGGGTTCATGTTACGTAATGTAGTCATGAAGAACAAAAATATCTTTTCACGTAATATTACCAAATTTTATACGAAAAATAAGAATTCTTATTTTCCGGAGTACATATTTTCATGAATCGCTTCAAATGATTCGTATAAACATGGCGAAAGCTTCAATTAGGCGTATAATAAATACTCGTCCGTAGGGACGTCAAAATTATTCGGCCAAAGGACATTTTGGGATAATTGAATCGATCCGAAGGTCCACTTTGTATGCCGAATGTGAAGCTTTCAATTCTGAGCCCGGTTTTATGTGTAGGCTAGTTATAAAGGTGTAATGTAGACATCGGGAAAATGAGTTTTCACACCAGTGTGAATAAATAAACAGGATCAATGAAGCTTAGGTACATTCTATAAATGTAAATTTTATGAGCAATGGTTGTTTTAATTCACAACTACTGTTGTATTAGCAATTTCATCGTAGTTTTACACAAGAGCCTCTCTTTAGCTTTTTTGTTTGTACTTTATCTTTTGTGTTTATCTATGGGTGTAAAATTCTTTAGTCCGTTATGGCATGTATTGGTAAACTAATCGATTTTTTTTTACTAAAACTTCATATTTTCGACAAAAGTATAGACATCCACTCAACTACCAATCAACCACCACCCTGAATAAATGTGTCCAACGTATATACGCGTATTTTTGACACTTTTTTTGTAAGTGTGAAAATAGTCCAGACTATTTTCACACTTACACATACACTTTTATAGCTTTTAGTGTTCTGGTGTAGTAATAAGCTGTCAGCTGTAATTTATATTTTCCTAAAACATTCCTATATTAGTCAGATGGAAACGTTCTTATTTAATTTTCATTTTCTTTCCACACCAAATCAGACTCTTTTGTTTAAGTAGTAAAAAAAATAGAGCAAAAAAGCAATGCAGTGGATTTGTAGATTATGTGATATAAATAAATAAATATTGGTGGACAATTCACACACTACACCATTTGACCCCAAACTAAGCAAACCTTGTACGATGGCGGCCAGATAGCTGATAAAATACTTAAATAGTTTTAAATACATACTTATTATACATAGAAATATATATCATATCTGTGATATAGCACAGCTTTGCCAGTTATTGTACCGCCATGAAGTAATTTACAAACAGTACTGTGTTCCGGTTTGAAGGGCAATGTTTTCAGTGAAATTACAAGGGACAAAGACAAATTATCTTATAATCTCTGGTCTCTGGGTGACAAAAGCTAGGCAATGACTTGGGCCATTTTAAAACTTGGCTTGGCACTGGCCCTGTTATAGCTAGTTGTTTTGCTTACTATCAGGCAAAATGCCTTGCTTGTCTTGTCATTCTATATTTAAAGAATTGTTTGTTCAAAAAGTCATGCGTTGTGTATTTGGTTGTGTAGTAAAATTTTTGGAATTCTGAGATATTTTTATTACTTTCGGATCTCAAATAAATCCTCATAGAAGATAATATTTTCTCCAAATTACAGACAAATCCAGTTATAAATATATACCTTTTTACCAATTAGAAACACCTAGACCGTTTAAGCTTTAGCTTGCCCGTAACTTTCTGTCTATGAATTTAAATAAGTTGAACAATTAATTAGCCAGAATATCGTTAATTTATGACTCCTAAAATATTATCTTATACCTTTAAACGAGCAATTCTTGTACCTATATAAATATGTATATATATATAGAATCAGAATCTCGGAAACGGCTCGAACGATTTTCATGAAATTGTGTATGCAGGGGGTTTGGGGGACGATAAATCGATCTAACTAGGTTTCATTTAAAAAAAACGCATATTATGCGCGTTTTTAGACAACGAAAAACTATCACATTAGACATTAGAATCTTCGCATTCTAAATAAATTTCAATAAATTTTCGTAAATTTCGCCGCGTGACGCGACAGCATAATTGGCTCAGACGGAAGTCGGGCGTTCGTGGCGGTCACGAATTAGTAGCTGCGGGTTCGAATCCAGACCGTTTCTTATTTTTTTTTCAAGTTTTTTTTTTAAAGAAAATCTAAGAGTTTCTAAGTATTTTTAGTATTTAAACCGAGCAAAGCTCGGTGACCCAGGTTCTAAATGTAAAAGTTTGGATGTTTGTTACTCAATCACATCGGAACGGCCGAATGGATTGGATTATAATTTGGAACACAATTAGATTGTAGTCTAGAATAATACATAAGCTACTTATTATAAATAAGTACGTCGTTAGTACCATTTTATAATACTTAGGTATTTATCGGTTTAAAACCGTTGCGTATTTCTTCATTGATTTGTCATTACTCATTGGTAATTGTTTTAATGGAGACGGAAAACCTCGTGAAGAAACCGATATTTTAGTGTAAACATATTTTTCGAGGATATGTGTTATCTGTCAATCTACTCATGGTCATTGTGGACAATTAAGACCTTCACTGTCTGTAGGACAAGATCCCGAGTTTCAGCAAAGATAACATAAAGTAGACTGTTTATGCCCTTATTCTTTATTTTAAACCGACTTTAAAAAAAAAGTAGGTTTCTCAATTCGACCGTATATTTTTTTTTGAATTCTTTATCGACACTTAAATTTCGTAGTTTAGTTACGTAGGTGGGTACCCACCTTTTCTGTGGATAAATGCTGCTCTTCAACAAACCGGGCTAAAGGTCATTGAATAATAGGTACAATATTACACGGTTCAAAAGCACCAAAACTCTCGAAACATTTTCGAATAACACTCGTTTTCGTATTGTTACAATTTGAAACACGATTCGAACCTGTTTATTGTACCAACTACGTTTTTCATCGATTTTATTGTTGAAAATCAAAATATTCTGAGTCCGCTCCGTCGAAACTAGAATTTTGAATTGAGCGCAGCAAGAGATATTTCGTTTTCTGTTATTGGAGAACTGAAAAAGTGATATAAAACTTTTTGTTGAACGTTATTGTACAAATAAATTCAAAAAATATTAGTAAATAATTGTACAGTAAGTTGTTTGTGGAACATTCCTAGCGCTAATGAGTTTAAGAAAATTGTAATTTTTTTTTCTATAATACGCAACGACGAGATTGAACTCGAAGAGTCCGGGCTATGACCAGTACCTACTGCGCTGAACTTGTCGTTGGAAATGTTACAATAATTGATTAATTATCGTTACCCGACCTGCTAATATCATTGTTGTAACACTAATCTTTGTATGTATTGACTGACGGCTGTTTACACGTCACGTTATTTACATAGTAATCATAATTAAAGTTAAAAAATAGTCCAAAATGAGTATTATGCATTATACATTCAATAAATAATTAGGTATTGCTGATCCCAATACCAGTCGATAGATTATATATTAGGTGGATTATAACACAGATTACTTTTAATCGCAGAAATATTACAGAAATGGGAACTACGCGGATAACACCGCAGGGTGCTACTAATATTATTTTGTCAATGAATCGTTGGAACATTTCAGTTTCTTGGAAAATATTGCTAAATTGTTTCGCTAGTTGTCAATTATTATTTTGTGATATGGGGCCGTTCAAGTATTACGTAAGCAGATTTATTACAATTATTGACGCCCCTCTTCCCTTGTCTTCTAAAGTAAGCAAAGCTCTTACCGGCAAAATCAAAGCCGGGTAAGAACCCGGGATGTTAAATCCCATAAAAAAACTATTGCTGACGTAATCACCATCTAGACCCAACCCACACGTCATCAAAAATAAGCAAAGCATGAACCCCCCCAGCCCCCCGTATCTTTTTCAACTGTCATAATTATTTAAAATTCAATAAATTATGTAGATGTACTCTGGTAGTATAGCTCAAACTCTAGAATTCTTCTCTTAATTAATGAAATAGTAACCAACTTTGTAATATTTTATAATAATCGTGCTGTCACATCAAAACGACCCCACTCATTTGAAATCTTTTGTGTCTATCCCGTGTGATTAATACTCCTCTGTAAACTACAAAGATGCCGTATTGTGTAAAAAGGTCCCCGGATTACCGAAATTTAATAAACACGGCAATTGTTTGCATAGGAATGAGTTAATTATTCAGATCAAAAGGCAAACTGGAAAGTTGTCGCAATTAGTCCGCCTTTACGAGTAAAAATCTATGCAAATACAGTTGTGTTCGGTATATTTGGTATAATAATAAAAAAAATACAGTAGAAAACTAAAGTTTTTTATTGTCTTAATACAATCATCATCGTCATTATTTCTCATCACATCGACCACAATACACTAGCTTTGTAAAAGAATTAAAGAACAATATCTTCTTAATATATATAAATCTCCTGTCACGATGTTTGTCCGCGATGGATTCTTAAACTACTTATCCGATTTTAAATTAAATTGGCACACCGTGAGCAGTCTGGTCCAACATGAGAGATAGGATAGTTTTTATTTCGATTAATAGTCTTTAAATGACAATATCCGAGCGCAGCCGGAATAGTCAGAGAATCAATAGAATAGCCAGCTAGTACGAAATAAAATATGACTTTCAAATGTTAATTCTTAAATTTAATTAACTCCGCGGTTTAATCCCGCCCGTGTTATTTTCCCGCCGATCCATTCAGATGTTTCGACGTGATTCAGCAGCAAACATCCAGACATTGTCATATAATATCAGTGGGAACTAAGATTAAACGTAACAACGTTTCGTCAACAACTCACCTGATGAAAAAGTACTTTTTAGGGTACTCGTACTTAAGTACATTCAGCACATACTTCTAGAAAGTACTAACTAACTTATTCACTCTCTTTTTTTCATTAAACTCGTCGTTGTAATTACTTTGCAAATGGCAATACTAAAAGGAAAAGTGACGCAAGCTGAAGATGTATATGAATCCTCTCGGACCATTAGTTTTAACAATCAACTCAATTACTACTTATTACTCAATTGTTTATTCATCTTGTTATTTTTTTCCAAACCTTGTATCTATCAGATATTTTTTTTATCCACTTGAAATTAATGTGATATTTGGTTTGGCAACAGGAAAGCCTTTCCATGATTAAATATTTGAACGAATCGGCGAACGTCGTAAATATAAACAAGCTCTCCAATGTTTATTACCTACCTACGTCAATACGCCAATTCGGTCCAAAGATACCGTACCGAATATGTGTACTGATTTGGAACTGTGCTCTTTAACAAACAAATATTTGGAAGGAAACCGACATGTACCTGAGATCTTTCGAGGTCATGTGTCACCCACCAACACGCACTGATCTAGCGTTGTAGATAGATTATTGTCTTGATACTCTCTTCGTGCGAGAGAAGGCCATTATCCACTACGCTAAAGAGAAGGGAAGATTTAGTGAGGTGCTTATGCTTATGTAAGAACTAGCAGAGCCCCGCGGTTTTACCCGCGTAGTTCCCGTTTCCGTTATTTCTCCGGTATTAAAAGTAGCCTATGTGTTTTTCTAGACTATAATCTAACTGTATTGCAAATTTCAGCCTGATCCGTTTATTACGTTACGGCGTGATTGAGAAACAAACATCAAAATATCCAAACATCCATACTTTCACATTTATAATATTAACTAGCTTTTGCCCGCGGCTTCGCTCGCGTTAAGCGTAATTATTAACTAAGTTGAGTTTCAAGTTTTCAAGATGTAAATTTCATGCAAATATCTCAAAGGATTAAAAAGTTCCATACAATCGTTTATCCCCTATTTAACCCCCTTGGGGGTCGAATTTATCAAAATCCTTTCTTAGCGGGTGCCTACGTCATAACTACGGCATGCAGGTAGATGCCAAATTTCAGCTCGATCCCTCTAGTGGTTTGAGCTGTGCGTTGATAGATCACTAAGTCAGTCACCTTTGAGGTTTATATATATATATATATAGAAGATGTAAAATCGATCGTAGTTTAAGTTACCGAATGTGACCGGCGGGGTAGTTTAACGGTTTTACTAATTTTTTACGAAGTTTCATGCAAATATGTCCAAGAGATATAAAAAATTTCACACAAACTTTCATCCCTTATTTCACCCCCTTGGAGACTGAAATTTGAAAAACGTTTTCATACGTGCTTCATGATTTTACTTGAACTTATTGTGTACGAAATTTCATGCAAATATCTCAAAGGAATAAAAAGTTTCATACAATCGTTCATCCCCTATTTAACCCTCTTGGGGGTCGAATTTATCAAAATCCTTTCTTAGCGGGTGCCTACGTCATAACATCTATCTGCATGCCAAATTTCAGCTCGATCCCTCTAGTGGTTTGAGCTGAGCGTTGATAGATCACCAAGTCAGTCACCTTTGAGTTTTATATATATATATAGATAGATGACCGGCGGGGTAGTTTAACGGTTTTACTAATTTTTTATGAAGTTTCATGCAAATATGTCCAAGAGATATAAAAAATTTCACACAAACTTTCATCCCTTATTTCACCCCCTTGGAGACTGAAATTTGAAAAACGTTTTCATACGTACTTCATGATTTTACTTGAACTTATTGTGTACGAAATTTCATGCAAATATCTCAAAGGAATAAAAAGTTTCATACAATCGTTCATCCCCTATTTAACCCTCTTGGGGGTCGAATTTATCAATATTCTTTCTTAGCGGGTGCCTACGTCATAACATCTACCTGCATGCCGAATTTCAGCTCGATCCCTCTAGTGGTTTGAGCTGTGCGTTGATAGATCACTAAGTCAGTCACCTTTGAGTTATATATATATATATAATATAGATATTTAAACAGTGTGATGTGTTGTTAGGTGGTGTGACGGCAGGAGAACCGAAATTCTGACCGAACGGTGACCGAGCCAGCTTAAACGGAAGGTTCAACATCCACCAGTAAAATGAGTCGATGATATTATAACTATTGCCGGTTGAACCTGGGCTCAATAGAGACAGGACTGAGACAGATGGCAAAGTGAGAGAGACGACTATTTCTACCAGTGAGACAGAAAACTATTGTATAGTTGTATTGTTTCATTTTATTTGATTTGTATTATTTTCGAATTGACAAATATTAAAATATGTTTGTAAATCAACAAACCAGCGAGAGCACGAATATTCTGAAGCACAAGCTTAGGCTTAGTTCGTATATTCGAAGCTGAAAATTTACATGTAGCGACTTCAGACAATTTGTAACTCTCAGCTTCTAAAATCCTAAGGCTACTCTGTAACAAACTTCTTACTGTGTGAATAAATGAATTATTAATGCATTATTAATAATAGAAAACGCTGTGGATGATGATAATGATTTTCTCCAGTGCCATTGACACTCACCTGAAAAATGGAAACAAATCCAGAACCATGTTACCAGTTTATTCATTATGTTCTCATTACAAACATTTATTTGCGCAACACCGCAATATTGCCGTACTACTTGCTGTATTGCTATCGATCTCTCTTAAAATTTGCTACAAATCACAGAGACAGATATAGCAACGTCACAAGTAATTTTCTTAGGCCATATACCTTCAAACCTGTACGACATAAATTGCATTGGGTGCGAATGGTATCACAATTTGAGTTTGAATCAATTCTGATGGCCTTTGGAGTAAAGTTCCAAATAATAGCCAAGATATATCACAAATTTGTGTAGGTTCGAGAGAAAAATGTTAAATAAACGGTCTGTGGTATGAATTTTTTTTCCTTTGGAAAAGGAAATTTTCCTTTTTAAAAAGGATATTAAAAGGATTAATAAAATTTATTTTATTGATTTTAAAATTTAAAAAGGATATTAAAAGGATTTATAAAAGTATACTTTCCTTTGGAAAAAGGATTTTCCAAAGGAAAATATAAACTGTAAAAAACTGCTTTTTTAAAATCATTATCGATATAGTAATGTTCTACTTTTGAAACATCAAACGAAATCAATGAGTCAAAATGGTCAAAGAGTAAGTCATGCTTTATCCTACAGTTGCGTCTATAAAATAAATGTTCAGGTAATATTTTAAGCTACAAATAAAATCAACTAACAATAACGTCATGCTAGTCTTAAGAAAACCACACAAGAGCGTTGCGACTTGTAATTAAGTTACAGTTAACGCAACTCTAAGTTCCATTTGACTAACTGCAAATGGGAAATATGTTAGCAATGAACACAGGTGAAACTACTTACAAAACAGTTGTTCCCTTAGATACATTTCTCGGGGAAAGTTTTATGTACAAGTCTTCATTTTATAAACAGAAAACGTAATAATACAAAAATACTGAGAAAAATTACGTGGCCTCGTTACAGGTAGCCACTAAGAAGACTTCTCAAATAATTATATAAAAGAGGGATAATCACATAGCAAACATCAAATATACACAAGAACTAAATCATTTAAAGAATATAATGTACTGTAATAACTCTCAAATTTAAGCTAATGAGTAAAGATTTGTGGGAGTTTATTAAAGCTTTATATAGACCACAACAAGCTCATTAAAAAAAATGTAGAGATACTTTATGACGAATATTTTAACTTGATGTTTCATTTATAGACACACACATTTTATGCAGGCAGTCACGGTATACTAATATGAAAAAAAAACAATTGAAAACTGTTTCCTTGTCATTGGTAACAGTTTTCGCAGCACAAAGTTACATTGTCCAAGTTCGAGTCTTAATTGAAAGCCCAGCAAGCCTCGAATTCAGTCGATCCCGTAAATAGCGAAAAAAAAAATGTTTTCTCTTCGTGATAATCAGACAAACAATACGCATTGTATACATATGAGGCGGTGAATAACCACCACTTCGTCAGTCGTGTGATTACACAAGCGTAATTGGGGGCAGAGAAGCGCACACGTAATAACTGCCCGCGGACGGGTTTAATTTTGCCGGGCATTGTTGCCTCTCTCGTGCAGCACTCGGTTCATTGGCGACGGATGCTGTTCAGTTTAGTATGAGGGTTTGTTTCCTTAATTGTATTGTGAACTATTTCTCTAGACTGTTTTACAACTCAACTCTACAGATTCAATAGGTTTTTGAATTTTCGATGGTTGAGCTTATGGAAACAATGTACGATAGAACATCCTTACTTTACCATTAAGTACCTAGGTGACCGAGCTTTGCTCGGTTTAAATATTATATATACTTAGATACCTACAGATAAAAGACTCCAAGAAATATATTTTCTTAAAAAAAACGAATTGAAAAAAAAAGAGAACCCGTCTGGATTCGAACCCGGAGCTACTAATTCGTGACCGCTATGAGCGCCCGACTTCCCGTCTGAGCTAATTATGCTGTCGCGTCACGTGGCGAAATTTACCTTCACATTCTAATGTCTAATGTGACAGTTTTTCATTGTCTAAAAACGCGCATAATATGCGTTTTTTTAAATAAGACCTAGTTAGATCGATTTATCGTTCCCGAAATCCCCTGCATACATAATTTCATGAAAATCCGTCGAGCCGTTTCCGAGATTCAGATTCTATATATATATACATATTTATATAGGTACAAGAATTGCTCGTTTAAAGGTATAATAAGATACTGCGTATGACTGTGATGTTATGAACAAGCGTGTTGCTTACTATCAGCCGCGTGTTCGGATCGTCCTATCCTTCAAGTTATATAAAACATAGGATGTGAAAGTAACACTCTCTCTATCTGTTACGCTTTCACGTGTAAACTACAGACCCGATTGAAATAAAATTTGGTCCAGATATTTCCGGGATATCAAATTCATCATATCATATAGCAACGACACTTGCCAGTGTTATTTGTCTTCACTAGACAATACTATTGTATCTAGGTTAGATTCTTAACAGCTGACACATTTTTTAAGAGTTATTACGTAGTTCGTGTTTTATAATCGTTGACAATTTGTGTTTAGGGCTCTATATAAAAACGGGACCTTCTTAATATTTAAGGTACGTTATATTTCACTCAAATTTAAAAAATTGTTGAAGAATTGTAGCATATCTTAAATAGTAAGTAAATTCTTGTTTTTATACTTTTGTGTGTATTTCAGGATATTTATCAGCTAATTTTCTTTACGTGTTTATGTAGGTAACTTTGTAAATAGGCGTAAATGTAGGTTTTTTTTTAAATTAAGAGTGACGAGACGAGCAGGACATGTGCCTGATGGTAAGCAACATGCCTGCCGATGCTGCTGTAGGTAGGACATTCTTTATTTGATAGATGCCGTAACACCTGCCTCCACGAACGTTGTTGCGGGTTCAGTTAGCGATATAAACTAAGCCAAATATTATTGTTTTACCATTACTTTTGGCTTAGCACTATACAATCTTTGTAACTTCGTGTGTTAGATTATTACGTAGACTTTACTCAAATATAGGTACGAAAATGAAAGCCAAATTATCTCGTCTAAAACCTCTCCCAATTACCAACAGACATCCAGAATCGATAAAGAAAGAAATCAACTTGAATCTAGTCTCTATACAAACTTTTTAAGGCCCATAACGCAAAAGCAAAGATATTCCTATCCAATTTTCATATGGAACACTTCGACCTGTGCCCTACCGCGCCCAATTTGGGCGGGCAGCAATTTGCTTTGGGAAATATGAATTTTTAATTCCCTCCATTTCGAAACGACGTCGTTCACCTTGAGAGTGACAAGGGGACGATACAAACTGGAACTTTGTACAGATTTCATGAGCGGCTTCTTTTCTTTTTCAGAACTCAAACGAATCTTCAATCGAGTTGATAACAACATCTACTGAAGTTTAGGTGAGTGGTTTGTTCCGAGATTATACACTTGGGATTGTTTTAGCACTCCAAAATATGCGTCAATTAATTTGAGCTTATTTACGACATATTCTAAGCGTACAAATATTCTACGTTATACCGCAAAAAGTCCGCGAAAATATAGGAAATGTAGACAGTTTGACTCAGACTACATTACATTAGACACTACATTGTGTAAACACGCGATGAAATCTAAATAAAACTATCTAAATGTACTATAATCTTGCCTTTACCAGGTTTGGTTGTGTTTTTACACAACAGTCTAAATCAAAATAATACCCAGTAATTTCGCTGAAGTGTTTTAATATGAAGTTAATTAGCCTGCTTGTATGCGAGCGCTCGTCCTCGTTGAAATGCTCCTTCTTGCGGCGGCGGCGAGTGTGTCAGATCACCCCTGAAATAGAATAAAAAATTATAGAATAGAATACATTGACAATATATTGCCAATGCCAGTTACACTCACAAATATCCATTATATGTAATTAAAACATCATGAGTATTTCTATGCAGACACGTCAAATACAAATTTATCTGTAGGTATAGAATGTCATTGATTGTCATTTTTGGGGACCGTGTCACCTCCGTCCGTGGGGAAGCACCTGTCCACAGAAACCCCCCACACGTGGTCCCTGGGTGGTGCAAATCGGGTGACAAAAATACCGGTGGTAGGCTTTGGCCGTGGCTGGTGACCACCCGCCAGACTGAGTCGTGCCGCCAAGCGGCCTAGCCGTATTCCAGCATGTAGTCTGGTGACGCCGTTAGGGAGAACGGGTCAGAACAGTTGCTGCATAACTGCAAGACCGGATAGTCGCACACCAAAACTTTACATCGGAAAGCTGGTCATGGAGGGTAGCGGGATCCGAGGCACGGTTGCCGCGACCGACCGCAGATAGTAGGGGGCCCAAGTAGTGAGCTAGCCACTCATGAAAGGCTGCCCCGCCATCTAGCGAAAAATCCCGGGATGCGCTATCCTGCCGGTTGGCGACCGGATGACAAGGCCAGATAGACATCCCCGGGGGGGCTCGGGCGTCCCCGCAGTCTCCAGACCAGTTTCCCATTGTTGTGATTGTGTTGTGTGCTGCGACCGTTGGTTAGCAGTGTGCAGCCTCGTTCTACTTCCGTTTTCCCACCGACAATCACTCTCAAAATAAAACTATGAAAAGTAAACACAGAAACAAAGTGAAACAGCGGCTGCACTCCTTGTCTCTCAAAGTGCACCTCACTAATATTCGAGGTCTGCACTCTAATATCACCCCAGTCCACCATCACCTTGAGACTGAGCAGCCGTCACTCTTGTTTCTTACGGAGACGCAGATAAGATGTCCGTCGGACGTGGCGTACCTAACCTATCCAGGGTATACCTTGGAGCACAACTTCAAGCCGCGTTCTGGAGTGTGCCTGTACGCCCGTGACGATATCTGCTGTCGGCGTCTCCGTAATCTTGAGGACACCAGGTTCTCTGTTCTATGGGCGCTGATAGACACAGGCATCGACAAAATTGTCTATGCCTGTGTCTATCGGTCGCACAGTGGAGATCAGGAGACAACTCGGCTCACTGATTATTTGAGTGAGGCAGCGGACGCAGCTCAGCAGAAGTACCCATCAGCCCAATTAGTGTTACTGGGGGATTTCAACGGCCACCATAAGGATTGGCTGTTCCCATACCGGGACACTGACCACGCTGGACTGGAAACGAGGAAGCTTGCTTTGTCGTTAGACCTAACCCAGCTGGTCCAAGAGGCGACACGGGTACCAGACGTTGAGTCGCATACTCCCTATTGCTTAGACCTTCTGCTGACAACTGATCCAGACCGATACTCCGTGGCGGTATCTTCGCCGTTAGGCAGCTCCGACCACTGTCTGGTGAAATCAGTATCCGTTTACCATCCGCCCGATCTCAGCCCCAGAGGCAGCCGGCGGCTATGGAGATACAAGTCAGCAGATTGGGATGAGATGCGCTCTTTCTTTGCATCTTACCCATGGCAGCCACTGTGCTTCTCTTCTGGTGACCCGTCAGCCTGCGCGGATGCTGTGACTGATGTAATACGTACGGCTATGAAATATTTCATTCCATACTCTGACGTTTCATTATCCAGCAAAGCTCGCCCATGGTTCGGTTCTCAATGTAAAAGTGCTGAAGCACTTAAACATGAGGCCTACCTAGCCTGGGTTGATGCTCGACAGCGTAAGGCAAGGGATACACACCGCAAAAAGAAAGCGTTTAACAGGGCTGCTAAGGCATGCAAAAGGGTTCTTCAGAGGGCTCCATTTGACCACATTAGTCGAATAGGGAACAAACTAGCTTCGTACCCTGCGGGTAGCAAAGCGTTTTGGTCCCTAGCTAAATCGGTCGAATCGAACTTCTGCCGCTCCTCACTGCCTCCAATGCTGAAACTTGATGGGGCGCTGGCTCACACCGCAATAGAGAAAGCAAACTTGTTTGCATCTCAGTTTGCGGAATCTTCGCGTCTAGATACTGGTAGTGCGACACCTCCTTCTCCACCTGGCAGTCCGACTTTGATGCCGGAAATGCATATTCGCCAAATGGAGGTTCGTAAAGTGCTGCGTAATCTGGATGTGAATAAAGCCAGTGGCCCGGACGGAATTCCTGCCCTAGTATTGAAGGCTTGTGCACCTGAGTTGTCTCCTATACTAACGCGCCTGTTTAGACTCTCTCTCCAAACTGGGCAAGTACCGAAATCGTGGAAGCTTGCTAACGTGCAACCTGTGCCCAAAAAAGGTAGTCGTGCTGACCCTGCCAACTACAGGCCCATCTCGGTCACGTCCATACTCTGCAAGACTATGGAACGTGTCTTAAACCGCAGGCTCCTGGCATACCTAGAATCTAACGACCTCCTCAGTGACCGGCAATACGGGTTTCGCCGAAACCGGTCGACTGGGGATATACTGGCGTATGTCACTCACATCTGGAGTGAAGCTATCGAGAAACACGGGGAAGCACTTGCAGTCTCCCTGGATATCTCGAAGGCTTTTGACAGGGTTTGGCATGATGGCCTTATTAGCAAGCTTTCTAGTTATGGTTTGTCTCCAGGGTTTATTGCGTGGATATCGGACTTTTTGAGGGATCGATCCATACGAGTTGTCATTGATGGCTGCTCGTCGGACCTAATGGGTATCAATGCCGGAGTCCCTCAAGGGTCGGTACTCTCTGCAACGCTTTTTCTGCTACATATCAATGAAATGAAATGAAAATGAAATGAAATGAAATGAAATGAAATGAAATGAAATGAAATGAAATGAAATGAAATGAAATGAAATGAAATGAAATGAAATGAAATGAAATGAAATGAAATGAAATGAAATGAAATGAAATGAAATGAAATGAAATGAAATGAAATGAAATGAAATGAAATGAAATGAAATGAAATGAAATGAAATGAAATGAAATGAAATGAAATGAAATGAAATGAAATGAAATGAAATGAAATGAAATGAAATGAAATGAAATGAAATGAAATGAAATGAAATGAAATGAAATGAAATGAAATGAAATGAAATGAAATGAAATGAAATGAAATGAAATGAAATGAAATGAAATGAAATGAAATGAAATGAAATGAAATGAAATGAAATGAAATGAAATGAAATGAAATGAAATGAAATGAAATGAAATGAAATGAAATGAAATGAAATGAAATGAAATGAAATGAAATGAAATGAAATGAAATGAAATGAAATGAAATGAAATGAAATGAAATGAAATGAAATGAAATGAAATGAAATGAAATGAAATGAAATGAAATGAAATGAAATGAAATGAAATGAAATGAAATGAAATGAAATGAAATGAAATGAAATGAAATGAAATGAAATGAAATGAAATGAAATGAAATGAAATGAAATGAAATGAAATGAAATGAAATGAAATGAAATGAAATGAAATGAAATGAAATGAAATGAAATGAAATGAAATGAAATGAAATGAAATGAAATGAAATGAAATGAAATGAAATGAAATGAAATGAAATGAAATGAAATGAAATGAAATGAAATGAAATGAAATGAAATGAAATGAAATGAAATGAAATGAAATGAAATGAAATGAAATGAAATGAAATGAAATGAAATGAAATGAAATGAAATGAAATGAAATGAAATGAAATGAAATGAAATGAAATGAAATGAAATGAAATGAAATGAAATGAAATGAAATGAAATGAAATGAAATGAAATGAAATGAAATGAAATGAAATGAAATGAAATGAAATGAAATGAAATGAAATGAAATGAAATGAAATGAAATGAAATGAAATGAAATGAAATGAAATGAAATGAAATGAAATGAAATGAAATGAAATGAAATGAAATGAAATGAAATGAAATGAAATGAAATGAAATGAAATGAAATGAAATGAAATGAAATGAAATGAAATGAAATGAAATGAAATGAAATGAAATGAAATGAAATGAAATGAAATGAAATGAAATGAAATGAAATGAAATGAAAATGAAATGAAATAGTTTATTTCCAGACTTTTACATCCATTAATAAAAATATTTAAAATAACATATACGTATCAGCCAAATAATAATAATAGTAGAATAAATTATAATAGTAAAATAGGTACAGTCCGCGAGGTATAAGCTGAGCTTTGCATTAGTGTGAGTGATCACCAAAAGTACAGTCAGACGCAGGACGCTGTGACCATGTTCTCTTAATAAGGTGTTTCTTCAAACCAGAAGTGCTGCCATCTGAATATGATTTTGATGAAGTGTGAGTGGTGTCAATATATGTTTCATCGGTATAAACGATAGGCCTGCCCTGAATACGGTATTCGGAAATTTTAAGTAAATAAGTTATACGTAGGTGACGGATCTCATGCTTTTCCATTAAAATTTTTCTGTTATTCTCTGTCCTTGACCATTTGAATCCTAAAAGAGATACTTCTTTTCGCAATGACCCTATTGATCCTGGATAGTTAATGTCAGCTTGTTGTTTAAGAGTTTGTTGTCTGACTGTACTTTTGGTAATAGATGCGTATGCATGTGATCACTCACACTAATGCAAAGCTCAGCTTATACCTCGCGGACTGTACATTATGATATGGGCGTGTGATATGCCCTCCACGTTTTATGGAGTGGACTGTTCGCCCAGTCCCTGACGGCTACGACCAGCGAGTTGTCGGAGCGGTGCAGGGCGGCGCGCGCGGCGGCCGCGCGGCTCCGCAGCAGCGCCGGCCAGCCGGGCGCGCGGCCCGCACAGAACATACCGCTGGCGCTGCACCACCGCGGCAGCCGGAACATCGCGCGCCACGCGTCGTTATACTGCACGCGCACCTCGCTCATGACAGCCTTGGTGTAGTTCGTCCACATCTCCACCGTGTACACGCTGGTGCAGAAGCTAATAAATAGCTGCGCTTTTACGGAATCGCTACAGCGGGCGAACCGCCAATCAATGATCTGTTGAAGCTCGGTATCTTTGGGTACACAGATGATAGGACCGTTGTAGAGAGTTACATATCTAGCGCGAGAGCCAGTGGTCAACAAACTAAGGTATTGAGAGAGAGCATGATTGAGCGTTTGAACTTGGCCCTTGAGGCAGTCTCTGAATGGGGCGAAACCAATCTGGCCAAGTTTAATGAAGGAAAGACGCAGGCGTGTTTGTTCTCCGCAAAAAGGAGTCAATTTTTACAGACTCCTACTTTTCGAGGTGTATCCGTGCCGGTTACTGATCATCTTGAGCTTTTGGGTGTTACCTTGACATCTACACTCAACTTTGGCTCGTATATCGAGTCCAAGGCTAAATTAGCTGCCAAAAAACTAGGTATCCTCTCAAAGGTGCGAAAGTACTTCAAGTCTGAACAATTGCTTTTGTTATATAAAGCACAGATTCGCTCTTGTATGGAGTACTGTTCGCACCTTTGGGATGGATCGGCTAAGTATCAGCTTGAGGCTCTGGAATCGATTGAGAGGCGTGCTAAAAGGCTCATAGGCAATAACACTCTTGTGCGAAAAAGACTGCAAAGTCTTGAACATCGCCGAAAAATTGCAAGCTTATCGGTTTATTATCGGATACACTTCGGAGAGTGTGCATCTGATCTGCATGATCTAATACCACCTAGCCCTTTTTTCTATCGGACTTCCCGTAGCTCGAAGAAGCGGCATCGTTTCATGGTTGATGTTCCAAAGACACGAACAAACAGGTTTGACTCTACTTTTGTGATAAGAACGTCTAGACTGTGGAATGAGTTGCCCGAGTGGGTTTTTCCCGATGGTTATAATCTTGGTGTCTTCAAATCGAGAGTGAATCGGTTTCTTCTAGGTAAGCACGCTCCATCTTAGACCGCATCGTCGCTTAACATCAGGCGAGATGGTGGTCAAGTGTAAACCTATAAATGTTAAAAAAAAAAAAAAAGTCATTGATGATTAATAGTTTTAATCACAAGAAAAACACATTTAAAACTTCAGCTGTAAAATACCTGTGTAAATTTTTTCAATTTATGATAGAAATAATAAATAATTGAAAGCGACAGTAGCAAACTATTCTCAAAGCAGAAACTATTCTCGTAAATTTAAACAATAGATGCAATGATCCAAGAGATCATTGCTGGCCTATTGGCCAGGGTTTAAAAACAAAGTTTAAATCGGACTTATTAATTAGAAGATCACTTCCAAACAATCGATTGTCACTCATCCCTGCATTATAGGACCTACCTGGCTTGGAACTTAACAATAGATCCTAACACTAATAATATTGTGGGGCAAGCTAGCTGGAGCTGGCACATGCGTCATACTCGTAAACGGGTGCTGCCTATGGAAGCTGATCTGCTCATGGCAGATACCTACGTGGTATTCATTTAAATGGAACAAACTAGAATTTGCCTCTTTTCTTTAATGTAATCTCAACTATTCTTTTTACAATTCTTTTTAAAAAGCTCGTACTCAGACATTCTTCCAGTGTAATGTGTCACAGTAAAAAAAATCCTCGAGTAAGATTAAATTGATAATTTTATAGATTTAAAATGAATTTAATCTAACGAAATTAATATTAATTAGAATTATACCATTAATTTCTAAAACACGCAATTATACATTAATCTATCAACAAATTATTTTTCATCCCACCAGCTCGGAAAGAGAGAGTACTTTTGCTCCTCGATATCAGGGCGCAAAAGTCGTTTTTACCCTCTAGAGGGTAAAGTAAATTTGAATTTAGAACATCGTGTGTACTGAGGTTTTGAATTCAAAACATAATTTAACCTATTAATTTCTATCTCCTTGGTGCCGAATTCATCATACATTTATTTTTAATTTGTTAAAAACTCATACTCGGAACCTCCTTGGTGTACTTTTTTTTTAATGCTTTGCGCGCAATTTTCTTTTCACGTATGGAGGATAGAGGTAAAGAATGTTATTTCAAATGGCAAAACATTTTAAAATGATATGAATGAATCAATTGTAATCGAATTGGAGTATGCCGAGTTGCCGAGTTAAATAATTAAATATTATTGACTACTAAAATAGTAACTAATAGATAATTTCAACTACTTGTGCAGTACAAAATAATGTAGTAAGTATAACATCAATTAAATAATTACTATTTTGAGAAAACATGTAAGTACAATATATTTTGAAGTCAAAACTTCTTTTGGCGCGCCAAAGACAGATTTTTCGTGGGCTGTCAAATAAATTCTAGCGTCACGCTCGGGAATGATAAGAAATCTTCGAGTAAACTCGGACCATAGCCATTGGCCATCTAGAAATGCCTCAGCCTTTCCCATTGGCCTTTTAGAAATGTGTCAGCATTTCTAGATGGCCATGCTCATAGCCACGCCCTCCGGTTTTACACGCGTAGTTTCCAAAGTAAACAATCAAATTCTGAGTTATAAGTTACCACTTCTGTCGGCAGTGCCTATGACTGCCAATACTTTTCTTTCATGAATTCTGAATAGTACGTTTATTAATTTCCTTTAAAATGTACCCTGATGCAAATTTAGCGCTACTATAATTTAATGCATTTGGGCGGACACTTTTCCATGTACACATTTGAAACTCCTTACCTCAATCGGTCAACTCTCCATATTTTCACGTCATAACAATATGACGCGACTAAATAAACTTAAAGTTTAAAACTTATAAAACTGAATACAAGTGAAAAACCGAAATACCATAATAATAAGTGATTCTAGCGACCAAGAAGTTTATTTGACACCAACAGAATCGACTGAAACTGAAATGCGCAAAGCAAGTTTAGTAATTTCCTCGCTAGGGGGGGATGAAAAATTACGTGTTACACTCGAGTGCAAAGATTTTTCACCTTGTGCCCTTTTGATTCCCTTGCTACGCTCAGGATTCTAATTTTTGAATCCCTCGCTACGCTCGTGTTTCAACTTTAGAATCCTTCGCTTGCTCGGTCATCAAAATTGAGCACGCGGTTAAAAAGCCACTTTGCACTCTTGTACAACAAATAATTATTCTGCATCAATTTTTGTAGCAGTTTCCAGGACTTGGACTTAAGCAATAATAATTGCAAATAAAAATTTTGAAATTGTTTCATGGTTTGTCCACGTTTTGTGCGAAATACTAAGTGACAAATGAGAATAGCTACCATTTAATTTCTTTTATTTACTCAACTCTGCTTTGCACAGCTCTAGCGGGAGAGGTTTAGAGAAACGAGGTGTTGTTGAAATAGAAACATAAAAAATGCAAGCTAAAAATGTGTACGAGAAATACTTCCGATGAATATACACGAAGCGGTATAGGAAAGTATGATAAAATATCAATATGAATCCTATTTATATACTATTGTGACGGGACGAGCAAGATGTCTGATGGCAAACAACACGCCTGCCGTTACGCTGTTATTGGAACACGAAGAGTTCGAATTATTATCTAGTACTGTACTGCTCTCGTCAACCAGAGATATATAAATTAATTTATATCTATATCCTGAAATTTGTCTGGAAAGATACCTTTCAACCGTAGCACAGATCTGTTGGCACATTACTGCGTGGCGGTAGAATAACTGGCTTTGATGTAGCACTTCCCCGAAGAACTATAAAGTTCTTCGTGGAAGTGCCACATCAATCTCCTACCGCTATAAAAAATCTCTAAACGGTGCACAGTTCTGAAGTCTTACTACCTATGTAACTTCCCACTACGCATATTCTTCGCTCATCTCTGGTTTACTGACATAGTTGTATACATGCATAGGACTCTTGGCAGAGTCCGCCTGGGGAAGGACCACACCTTTGCCAGTTATTCTGCCGCCAAGCAGTAATGTGCAAACATTACCGTGTTCCGGTTTGAAGGGCAATGTTTCCTAAGAAATTACAGGGTTTAGAGATAGAACAACTTAGATCTCTGGGTGACGAGCGCAGTGCAGTGCTAGGTAATGATTTGGACTCTTCATGTTTCAATAGCTGCGTGTCACTGTGCTGTTATGTGGCAGGCATGTTGCTTACCATCAGGCACATGTCCTGCTCGTCTCGTCACTCTATAATATAAAAAAAATCCTTAGTCATCTCTGGTTTACTGACATACACTATTTAACTGCTCTACTACACATCCTCACACCGCACAGCTGTCTCTCAAAATGTAGACGGATGTTCTTTGACTTGATAACAATCTGCCTACAGCTTTTCAAACAACCTCAATCCAGTCACGAATGTTTTATTCAGTGTTACTGGAGCATAGTTCAATATTCTTGATCTCAGATTTTACATAAAAGTCTTTGTAAGAGATCTTCATTCGTGTTTTCTCTTCCATTTCACGGATTCGTAATGCTTGGTTCTCACAAAGCAAGTGACAGGAACTGTCTCTCATTTACTCCTGCAGATTTTTTCTTTCATTAATGTTTCAACCTTTTATACCTGTAGTATCTTATTTGAGTTTAGAAAACGCAGGTACTTTTTATTTCTAAAATTAGTTTCTGTATATACATAATATATAAATAACGGTTTCGAGGTGAGAAAGATTACACTAAATTTAATGCTAACAAACAAAATGACTTCAAGATTTGAACTCGTTTTATATTTATTATTTTATACATTTTGTCAAAATTAACACTATGTAAAAATCGACAATTTTTCACACTATTTATAACCAATTAAATAGCATTTTGGTAAATTTGGCATTTTGGCAATGTTTGAGAAAATAGCAATACCAATTTTTTGGTTTTAATTATCAATACCAAAACCAGTATTTTTGTAAAACATACTGTTTTACAAAATAAAACTGAAATTTAAAGAATAATTTCTAAAAAAAATGTTAATCTATCTTTTTTTTTTATGTATTTTTTTAAATCTTTTATTTATTCTAAAATGTTTTACAAAGTTTCTATCTATTTTATTATTATCAGACTTAGAAATAATGAGCCTCTGGATCTGTGAGAGGAAGCTGCTATTTGATACAATCAATGCTCTCCCACGGATCCGGAGTACCTCAGGCGTACTACATTTTTTTTTTTTACACAACACCATCTGACCCCAAACTAAGCAAAGCTTGTATGATGGCGGCCAGATAGCTGATATAATACTTATATAGTTTTAAATACATACTTATTATATATATAAACACCCAGACACAGTGCAAACATTTGAATTCATCACACAAATATTTGCACTGGGTGGGGATCGAACCCACGACCCTCGGTTTCGCAGGCAGAGCTACTACCCACTAAGCCACGAGGCCAGTCATTAAATGTAAGTTATTTATAAAATACTAGTCTAAAAATCTCAGCTCCACAAAAATATATAATGTGATGATTCTGATACTAAAATAATGTTTATTGTTTTTAATAATCGGGCAGAGCCTTTTAAGCCCGACTCGCGACGCGGCCGGCGTCGTGACGTCACACAAAAAATCATTAAAAAAAAATGAAACCAAATATTGTGTGTCTGTAAACGACAATGTACTAATTAATATTATCGCCTATCTCTTAGGCATCAAAATAAACTAATAATCGATTATGTATATCATGAAAAAATAAGGTTTTAAAGTCCCAAAACCGGTTTTGCCCAAATTTGGCCTCTTGGGGCTTGACTATAACAAAACTAAAATACAATGAGAACTACACTACGCTACATGCCTAACTAACTACTTCCACTAAGCATCTCTGAATTATCCATAGTCCAATGAATGTCTACAGATGTAAATGATTATTGCACTGCCACAGATAAAATGTACGTTAGCAAGCATTACCGGCACGTTTCACGCTTGGAGCACAATGAGGCTTCTGAAGCTTGAAGAATGAGGGGATGTCACCTGTTGCCACTGACATTATGAGGCTCGATAGTTGTCTGCTGTGACTGAATATTGACGAGGCGGTACGATAACAGGGTTCTATAGCTATAACCTCTATTCATAATTTCTACTTCAGCGTTTATTGGTATCACAGATATACTCGTAAATATATTTAAAGTTGAATTTATTCGGACTGCAGTTTATAAAGCTCGTAGTTAATTGAATTTATTTGATTGGCCAGTCACACACATTTTTTAAAGCCTATTTTGTTTAAGCTTGTTCACACTTTAACACTCGGGGCTTCATAGCTTTTGTATAATTTTAATATGCGTCTCATGGGTGTAAAAAAAAGTCGCACATAGTCTCGCGTTTGATTGCATTAATTTTAAATTATTATTTGACTGTTCTTCTGAGACAGAAGGTGATATTGCAAGTGCGTGTAAAAATACAGTAGATGAATTTTAGACTATGTAAAAATTAGAAGGAGATTTTTTTCGAATAGTTTCTTTCGCTAATTGATTTTTTTTTTCATTAATAATAGTCTTGTCATAAAAAACGAAATACTTAGCGCCAAAGTTATCGCTCTTCCTACAAATATTTTAAAAGTGGACGTTTGAATGTTGGAATGTTTAGATATCTGGATGTTTGTTGTTCACATAAGTTGTTGAAACTAAACATATCAGAATGCGAAACTCAAATAGATTGTAATGGTTTGGAGTATATGTTTTTATGTCGAAATAACACAGGGTTCTTAATACAGACTTTGAAGTCATGAACATCTATCTGCTCATAACTTCAAAGTCTGCATTTTATGATAGGTACACTAATGATTATTACTTTACAATATCATTGAAGTGAACCGAAACTATTATTGTTATAAAACAAAATATCCCTCAATCTAGCGCAAAATTTTATGCGCATATGCCGTTAAAAAAAATTCGAGCCTGCGTCAGACGCGGCCAGAGACCTGTTCAGGTATGTGGCTCACCTCAACTGACCCTCTTACATACTGAAATAGCCCTTTACGCCTTAACGCCTTTTAGTACTTAGCATAGCTGGGCATTAACTCGTTAATCCGTTAATCGTTAATTAACTAAGTTAACATTTTGATTAACGGATTAACTTTTAAGTTAACTTTTAAAAATGTTAACGGACACGTTAACTTCCGGTAATTTTTATTCCTCGAGTTTTTTTTTTGGCTGAAAATTTGAGCATAGACATAGTCGAAGTTGACTGACGTTTTCAATTTAGTTGAATATTTCTCACACATCCCCCGTAAACCCAGTAGATCCATAATAGTAATCCATAGCTAGTGGGAAACTTCCCAATAAATTCAATCATACTTTTTCGATCGTTTATCTGCATTATAACTTTCTTTTAATAAAATGGGTGGTAGTTCGTTTCAACTAACCAAAGAAAAGTTAAATAAAATGAACAAATCAATGTAGGTATAAGTACATTGATTTGTTCATTTTATGAAGAATGGAATGGAATGGAAGTATATAATGAAAATTCCAATGTTTAACATCTTAATAATATTGTAAATGGCAATTTTTGGATGTTTTAATGTTTGTTGTTTCATCACGTCAGAACGTCTGGGAATGGGAACGGATAGGGTTGAAATTTGGAAAACAGCCCTCAAGCGCTGCAGTTAAACGTCTGTTATCAACGGGTAAAGACATTTTAACACCAAAGCGAGCCTTGCTTTCAGACGAGAACTTCGACATGTTAATGTTCATGAGGGGAAATAGATACATGTGCACATTATGCTCGACGATTAAATTACACATTAAATTAAATTAAATAAATAATAAAATTATACAAGTATTTGTTTTTTTCCTAACCTGTTAACTTCCAGAACCTAAACCAAAAGGTTTTATAAGTTCACTAACGCAACAATATAAAAATCCGAGACCGATATTAACGGATTAACGATTAACGTTAACTTGCGTTAATTCTTACGAAATGTAACGCTTTAACGTTTAACGAATCTAACTTTATTGTAGCGGATTAACGATTAACGAAGTTAACTATTTGATTAACGGTGCCCAACTATGGTACCTAGCTACAATTGTTATAAATAATGGGACTGCCATATGACTAGTCATAAAAGTCCCATAAAAAAAACTGATAAAAAATCCTTATTGTTATAAAACAAAATATCCCTCAATCTAGCGCAAAACTTTATTATTTCGTTCCTTAATAATATTTTCAACAACAGACTTGTTTTGGGTACTCAGCAAGAAAACTTATCTCCGTAAAACTTTTACGATTTTTTCATTTTACGTCAGAGTAATGTTTTGCAATAATGCAGCCTTAGCGTCGACGTCGACGGGATGATGTATGCCAGCCATCTCCACCATTCCAGCTAATAAACCTCGCACCATCTATCTCTGTCGTCTTCTAATGCACCTCACGGTACACACCTCACAGACGGCCAAATTGGTTTGCCGAGAATGGACATTTGTATTTGTAAAATTAGAAGCTACATATTTTTTAATTATTTTTGTAAAATTAATTAACGGTACCTTTTAATTAATAGTACCTGAATGACCAAGTTTTGCTACGTTTTTCATTGCTTGAAACGGATAAGAAAACGTTTTATAAAAATTAAACTCAGATAGATCGATTTACCACAATCTAAGCCCCCTACATACCAAATATTATAAAAATCATTGGACCTTATCTCCGAGATACAGATTCTATACACAAGAATTGCTCGTTAATTCTATTACAGAACGTATTAAATTTTAGAAATGCCATACAGCTATGTGCAGCCATTTGTGATCCGGTTTGAAGGAGAATGTTTCCAGAAATATTAGATTGGGTAAATAGCTACGTGACACTGTGCACTGTAGGCCAATTAAAGGCCTTATCTGTTCAGTTCATACAACGTGGTTGACCTTCATATGTCTAAATCTAAACATCCAATCACAAACTTTCGCATTTGTAATGGAAAAACTCTACAACTACTCTTGCAGTATACAAATACATTAAGCAAATTTTAAACCACGTTAAAGAAAAACAGCACGCTGTCGGTATGCTACTTGATATGAAAAAAGCTTACGATAGGGTATCACATACAATACTATTATCAAAACTCCATGATATTGGAATACGAGGTAAACCCCTAAACTGGATAAAATCTTACCTTACAGATAGAAAACAGTTGGTAGAAATCAATCACTTTCATCAAAATAGTGCCACACAACAAAGTTTTAGATCTGATCTAATAACTTTAAACTGGTCAATACCACAAGGTAGTGCTCTAGGGTGTGTTTTATTCCTTATTTATATTAATGATCTACCGAAAATGTTAAATATTCCATGCATACTGTTTGCAGATGATATATCACTACTTTTTAAATGTTCATCTGATACTACATCTATACATCAAATCAAAGACATTTTCACGCGCATACAATCTTGGATGTCATCAAACAATTTAGAATTAAATATTAAAAAATCAAAAATAATCCAATTTCATCCTTTCCAAAAAAACCCTATAAGTCTTACTACTATCTCAAAACTTCTGAACATCGACGAAACAAATATTTCTACCTTACTCGGTATTGACATCGACTCTCATTTAAATTTTAAAGCACACATTTCCAAAACTAAATCAAAATTGTCTCAGTTCATATATGCGCTATCTATTCTAAAATCAAATACCGATCTAAAGACCGCCAAAAGTGCCTATTATGCGTATGCTTTCTCCTGGTTAAGGTACGGTATCGTAATATGGGGAAACAGTATAGATGCAAAAAATCTTTTTATTACCCAGAAAAAATGTATACGTATTCTAGCAAATATCCACCAAAGCAGTAGTTGTAAACCATTTTTTATTAAACAAAAAATATTAACATTACCCAGTATCTACATTTTAGAAGCTGCCATGTTCGTTAAGAAACACCCTAACTTATTCACGTTTAACAGCAACCTCCGACGTAAATATCAGCTTATAGCCCCTGAGCCAAGACTAGAAATAATAAAAAAAGGCCCAGAGTACATGGTAATTAAAATTTTTAATGCATTACCACGCTATATAAGAGAAGAACAAAACGAAAAAATATTTTGTACAAAATTAAAAAACATGTTACTTACTAAGGCCTACTACAACGTCAAAGATTTCTTAGAAGAATCTCAATATGTCTCAAACACACGTCATTAACGCTACAGGACAAAACATGATTATGCTATCTCAGTCAAATAATTAGTTGTCTATCGTAACTATTATTTTATTTTAATTAATTGTATTGCTACGCCCTAACAGGGTCATGTACCTACTAGATTTAAGTTTTAAGTCAATGTCATGTACATGTTGCAATTGAATAAATGATTATATATGATTATAATAAAACATAAACCACGGGTCAAGCTGTGATCCATGGTACAGTTAGTGATTTGATAATACAAAAAATAACTTGAGAAATTCAACTAAATATTTAAAGCTAGAGGGAAATAAACATTTGTAGCTTCCACAAGGGAACAATAATACCTACCCTTGCCAAGTTATATATATTTTATGGGTAAAACGAAAAGAATAGGGTTGGGCAGCTTTTAAACTATTTTTTTTAAGAAAAACGTGTTTAGTACTGTTTTACAAACTGGCGCTTAGATTACTATCAGTCATTTCAATTGCCCGTGTTTCGACGTAGCTATTTCTAACACGTCTATAAAGGTGCATACAATAGAATTTTCTGATCTGTGATCGCCTTTTCCACGTTTAACTGCCTCGATTCAAATTTAATTTACATATTCATAATGAGATTTGAGCAAAGTGGATTTAAAAATAAGGTTATTTTTCTTTTGTGCGCGCCAGACAACGCGAAACTTGTTGCGCGTGGCTCCAGCAGTGACATCGTAACAAAGACAGACTTGCTTTTGTTACGGGTCAGCTCGCCAGGGGCTAATCTCGGGCGCTTGACTTTATGCTCTGCCCAGAGTTTGTTATGGATCGACTGCAGATTTTTACTCGTTGAAATATAAATTGGTATTTACCGGGACTGAGTTTATTCTATTTTCTTGATAATGGAGAGCTCTCAGTTTTTCAACGATCTGGTACAATAAAAAGTAGCCAAGTGCGAGTTGGACTCGCCTATGAAGGGTTCCGTTCCAGCAAATAACATAATATACATAGTACACATAGTTCTTGTAGTTCGTTGTAACTTTGATCGAAGTTTTAATAATAGTGTATTTATGACGTACTAAAAAAAAACTACTCATCAGATCGAGTTCAAACTAATTTTCGTTGGTAGTTTTCATGGTAATGTACATCATATATTTTTTTTAGTTTTTTCATTCTCTTACTTTAGAAGTTAGAGGGGGGGGGACACATTTTACCACTTTGGAAGTGTCTCTCGCGCAAGTTATTCAGTGTAGACAAAAATTATATTAGAAACCTCAACATCATTTTTTAAGACCTATCGATAGACACTCCACGCGTGTAGGTTTGATGAAAAAAAAATTTTTGAGCTTCAGTTCTCAGTATGGAGGGCACCCTTAATTTTTGTTTAAAAAACTTTTGTAAAAATCTTAATGCGGTTCACAGAATACATCTTACCAAGTTTCAACAGTGTAGTTCTCATAGTTTCGGCAAAAAGTGCCTGTGACATACGGACGGACAGACAGACAGACAGACATGACGAATCTATAAGGGTTCCGTTTTTACGTTTTACGGAACCCTAAAAATGAAATGAAAATCTTGCATCGTTGGAGTGTTGCAGGGAAAAGCTCAATATTTTTTTTAATTATATTGGTGATTGTTTGAAATCCCTCTATTATATTCTTTTACATTTAAAATATCTAGTTAGTGCAGTTGCATTCTTGACGTTATATGAAGAATGTGTAGTTAACATCTGAGACAATTTGAATTACGATTTTCGATGCTTGTAAAACATAAGTGTCAGATGTTATTTTATATGGTAAAAAATAAAACCAGTAAAATGTAATAAAACATACTACAGCATACTACAATTACATAATTAACTATGTGCTTTAAATTAAGCGTTTCTCAATTATCGACAAACTTATAAATGTATCTACCATAAAGTAAATCTAGATTCATATTTGTTTCACAGCATCCCACGTACAGCTATATAGGTATATGGATATTATACCATCCACCTAAAATATTGCTCTAGCCAGTTTTGCTGTTCACGTAGGGTTGTCACTCTCTTTGGTTTGATTTGCAATCTACGGGTAATTTGGGTACTTGGCTAATATTATAATAATATACAAACTGTACCATAATTTCTAGTATGGAGTTGGATGTCTTGATTGCATTTAATAAAACCTACTACCAAACTCGTTGCATTCATCAATTAGTTATTATCTTCCCAAAATTAGACCGCATTTGTGGCTCTCGAAGCGGTTCATTTAGTTATAAGCCAAATTTTATGTAACGTCTCATGTAATATATTATACCTTAAACTAGATCAGATATTACATAAAATCATATCATGTAGAAGAATCTTATGTAATGATAGTGATAATTAAAGGTACCGTATTCTTATATGCGGAGTCTAATAAAAAAGCTAACTAAGCATTAACTCATAAACATACTCGGAAACATTCTACGTTAGACAAGTTTTTTTCAAACGAACAAAAATGACCCACAATGTAGGAATCAGAAAAAATTACAAAAAATTACAAATAACGAAATATTAAGTATGATTGTTCTTTATCCAAATATAATTTGACTAATTTATCTTTATTAGCAGCGCTATTATTATATTGGCGTTTGAATATCTTTTTTATTTAATTTCAATTAGTAGCACAGTACATCACAATTTGGCATGATAATGAAAATACATAATGAGTAATTATAATAACAACATAATAATAACAAGTAGGTAATGTTTAATTTTCTCCGTGTTTGCAAGGTTTTTGAACCTTGAAGGTGGTAGCCCTATTCACATAAGGTCTTCTATTCTACGTTGTGCAAATCGGCACAACCAAAGCACTAAATATTCAAATACGTTTCGGAAGCAATGTTAATGTAATGGAATTGTAAATGGCCTTCGTAGATTTGCTCAAACATGAGGCACTTCAGCGATTTGACTGCACGTGTGATCCAGCGGTTCCTTGCGAGACATTAAATGTAGTGATTTACAGATTTATTGTCTTGTGTAGTGAAATGCTCGGCTGAAAATGGCCGATAAATGCGATTGGTGACATTTTAAACTTTAGCTATGTGGTTATAGTACCATGTGACTTGTCGAACAACAATTATATTTAACTTTATTATTTAAAATCAATAGATTGTACATTTTTTCGTGAACGAGTCCCATGGCATACTGTCTCTCACCTGTAGGTATTACTGGTAATTGACCATACAAGTAACTTATAAACAAATTAAACAATATGAGTACTATTATTTGTCGTCGACCCATATTTATTATTTTTATAGGTACATCAATAACTCTTTGGTGTAAATTTTCGTTGAAAATTAAAGTCAAATTGTACGTTATTAACGAATAAACTCAACAAAATTTACCTATAAACATTTATAATAGCTGCCTATAAATTTGAATGAAGTAAAAAGTTTTCCCGCATCCCGTGCAACACGGTTCCCGCACTACAGCAAGTTTACACTCCGAGTAAACACGAGTTTCAGCTTCCAGCCCACGTTTGATACAAAGTGCAGCGACATTTCTGTTTTTTCAGTCTCTTCAAACTTTGCGATCGCGCTTCGCGTTGCAGCCGCTTTTTAACTTCCGAAGCAAAAGAGAAGCGTTATAAATTTGACAGTTCTGTCTTTCCACTCTCTGTGTGTTTGTGTATTTGTATCTATGTATATTTTCCTGTTGTTTTCTTTGGTTAGGTATCTGTAAGACTGTGTATTTATAAGTGACAGCGTCGCAGCTCTTAAATAAATAAACATAAGACATAATCTCTTACTAATATTATTTAAAGCAGTTCTTGTATTGAAAGATAAACTTTTCATTGTACTTAAATTAAATTAAAAACAATAATTCAGAAAACCTTTAAAATAAAGTAACAGTTGTCGACTTTATCGGTGTAGCGATTTCTTTCACCCACCCGGTGGGTCGAATAGAAAATAGAAAGATTAGAAGAAGTACAATTAGAAGTAGACAGATACTTATACTAAAGAATTATGTAAACGTACATTTTATTTCAGATCATCAATTCAATTAGCATGATGGGTTTGTGATAATATTAATATTTAATACTCATTTAGACCAGTGCAGAAGCGTTTGAAAATGGCGAAAAAACAAAAATAATTTATAGTAGGATGAAACCCATTGTAAATGGAAGAAAATATGACAAAAGTGAAAGGAAAAATAATTTACGGGCGATCTGAGGTCGGGAAGTGGAAGGGGGGGCCCGTTTTAAGCGTAAAAACGGTTTATCCCAATTTCTGGCAAAACTACAAATCCTATGGAAATAAGTTGTATGAGAAAGTTGTAGAACTTAAAAAGATCTACAACTTTTGTCTGGACAGTTTTTTCACATAACCTCATAATTTATGAGTAGATAATTTACGGGCGATCGCCCGTAAATTATTTATCCTTTCACTTTTGCCATATTCTCTTCCATTTACAATGGGTTTCATCCTACTTTCATTTATTTTCTTTTCAAAAGCTATCGAGATTGGTCTAATTTCGCTAATATTTAATACTTACCTATAAGTAAAAACAGCTGCACATAGAACATAGAATTTTGTTAAAAAGCTAATTTAGGATTTATTGAGATTTTTTTACAGTAAAGAGTGACGAGACGAATAAGACATGTGCCTGATGGCAAGCAACGCGCCTGACCATAACAGTACAGTGTCACGCAGCTATTGGAACAGGAAGAAGCCAAATCATAACCTACCACTGTGCACTGCGCTCGTCACCCTAAGATATAAGATGTTTTACCTCTATGGCCAGTGATTTCTCTGGAAACATTGCCCTGCAAACCGGAACATATTGTTGTTTGCACATTACTGTTTGGCGCTAAGCTAACTGGCAAGGCGTGGTACTTCCCCAGGCGGACTATGCAAAGAGTCTTACCACTATTAAAGTACAGTGGAGTTTGTTTTGAAAAAAAATTAAAACTTAAGGGGGCGCCCAAAGTCAGAAAACGAAAAAAGGACATTTTCGACGCCGCTCACTGAAGTTAAGAAACTAAAAACTATGACAAAAAAAATATTGACGTGTTGTGACGGAACTGTTATTGGACTAATATGAGTTTACCATCCTTTTAAGTTATTGAACTTACCAATTGTACTTAACTTACTCGTTGCTCTCAATATAATGGTACTGGACTGAGGTTCTGTCGCTGACATAAAAGAAAACAGAAAAATGGGAAGAACTCAGGTGGAACTTCTAGACTTGCGCTGGTTGGGCCTCCTTAAAGTCGTGATTCCGCCAGGCGAACCGTGACAGGAGCACAGGCTATCTCTTCAGAGTGATCCGCTTATCAACTGAGTGCAGGCTTTAACTACTGTGAGGTCAGCTAAGACATACTCACGATTGTATGCTTAAAGTTTTACCACGAGCAAGAATAAAGAAGGCGTTGACAAATTTTAATGTGAAACTTTATCGGTGTTGTTAGATTGATTAAAATCTAATAAGACATTACAAAAAATCCAATAAAACATTCGCAAACTCTAGGTGATAAGAGAAATCATCTGCCTCGTCCTTCCTTTTGACTTATTTAGTCATTTTATAGTCTTATGATCGGGTTTTTGGATGTTGAGGTTGTGTAACGCACCTTCGCTTCGGCGCGGCCCGATATCTAAAGAACTAGATAGGGTCTCTTTTAGTCATTTCATAGTCTTACGTTCGGTTTTTGGATGTTAGGGTTGTGTAACGCACTTTCGCTTCGGCGCGGGCCGATATCGTAAGAACTAGGTAGGTTAGTTATTGTATAGCCTTTTGATCGAGTTTTGTTGTTGAGGTTGTGTAACGCACCTTCGCTTCGGCGCGACTCGCATCAAAGGTCGGTCTAAGGACGCCTTATCAGTGCTTCTGATAATTCATATTTGACTTGAGGATCGACGCAGTTGAAATCTCACGCCCAATCCGGGAGTAAAAAGACCACAACCAACGAGGAGTGAATGATATTTAATATATATACAAACAAGTCGGAGAATTCACCTATTCGAGTCTTCCCTTAGCCACTATGTTACAGTTCCTAGCAGGCCTTATCCGGGTTCTGCAAGCAGTGACTATGAAGTTACTGTTAGCAATTGCATGGTCGTGGATATCGTGAGCTGCGATATATGACAAGAGTTAACGAACTCCAACGACCCGAAGGGTCGATTTCCTATTCTTCCTGTGGCTAATGTATTGACATTAGCGACAGGAATATGTCGCACGTAACATCAGGTTATTAGACAGCGTTTTTACAAATAAATGTACACAGACTCAAATTAAATGGAGCAAGATGCGAAAGTGAATGTGCAATAAGATAGAGTATAACTTAGTAGGTATTTTGTGACAAGATATTACCATTTCCAATTGGAACTTAGACAAGATATGGCCATTTCCAATTGGAACTTAGATTACAAAATTAAAACACACAATTATCATTTCAACTGCTCTTCATATATTCATATGTTTATTCCCTAAGATCGTTCTAAGGCGTTCAACATCCGTTGCACTAAGGGATAAGAAAAACTCTGTTATATTAAAAGAAAACTTATCCAAACGCCTTTGAACAAAATAGATCTCTAAAATACATCAGAAATACATAATAAGGTTTACATAGCATTACGTTTGGTCCAATTTATTGAACTATTTCTTTCACTTAGTACACACAGACTACTGAGACTAATACAGTCCTTAGGTTACTCCTTTCTTAAACCATAGTTAGACGTTAAATTGTACCAAAAGGTAAACATAGTTATTAGGTGCTAATTACTTAACTTTTAATCTCTCTCTCTCTGGGCGAAACCTCGTAAGGTCTATCGTCGCGTCGGGTCTCAAAGAATCACATTATTACTTTATAGACATGGAATACATTTAGAAACAAAATTATAACACTTAGGTAATCTTCCCGAAAAATGCGTACGCGCCGTTATATGGTGAAAAATATAATCTTTAACTCAAGATAATCGCGAAAGAAATAGGTGCGCCTCGTTACACGGCGATTTTCTGACTGCCTCCCCCGCCGACTTCCTGGATCCTTTTGTAAAGCGCTTTGGGTTTCAACAGCCCACACCCGCGCACGCCGCTACCACAGGTCCATCCGAATCAAAGAGGCGGGTCTATGCGCCTACGCCGCCCCTTGTGACTCCAAATTGCGAGGATACTGAAAAAAGTTTTTAAAAGTGTACATAAAAAATCCTTGAATGCCCCGTTACCGTGGGTCGTGGGTTCGATTCCCACACAGTGATATTCATGTGATTAGTATTTTATAAATGTTGGTACCACGTCTGGGTACTTTCTATGTAAAATGAGTATGCATTTAAAAATATATAAGTATTATATCAGCCATCTGGGTTCCACAGTAAGGTTTTGCTTGGTTTGAGGTCAGTTTGCTAGGTTTAGTACTGTGTGAAATAACCAACGATATTTACATATCTATTTATATTATAGACCCTTTAAGCCTGGCAATAATATAACATGCCAATTGTTATCGCTAATATGTCTGTTGAATTTGGTGTCTATACTCAATTCATTAGATAGATAGATAGATAGATAAACACTTTATTGTTCACAACACAAAAAGAAAAATAAATAAACAAAAAGAAAAATTCTTAAATCTAATGTAACAAACGGCGACCTTATCGGTAAGAGCGATCTCTTCCAGGCAACCAGAGGATAGAGAGAAAATTTTAGAAAGCAGAAGACGGGGTTAGGGACTATGTGTCGTAAAGTATCAAATATACATACATACATATTAACATTCATACATCCTAATACTTAAAATACTTATATTACATTTTGTAGGTAAGAATTATAATATACTAATAGACTAATACATACATTATATCATTAAGTAGGACAATTTGAAAAGGAGTAGAATCAGTGTGGTGAAAGTTGTGACAAGTATAAAGCCTTAACTTGATTTTTAAAAACAGGCAGTGATGGTGCATGTCTGATAGCCACAGGCAAGGCATTCCATAGTAGGACTGCCTGGAACGCAAAAGATTTGCCGTAAAATGTTTCGGTACGTGCTGATGGAGCATTCAACAATAAATTAAACTTCGATCTTAAAGGACGAGAATGGACATTGCTCCAGATTGTGAAATTTTCTTTTAAGTAGTGGGGGGTTAAAGGGTTAAACAAAATATTATATAGAAGAGAGAGGATATGAGCATTCCGGCGAAAACGGATGGGGAGTCACTTGAGCTTATTACGAAATTCGGATATGTGATCATATTTGCGCAAGCCAAATATAAATCTAATACAGTAATTTTGGAGACGCTCAAGTTTATCTAGCTGGGCCTCGGTTAGATCGAGATAGCAGACATCTGCGTAATCAAGAATTGGAAGGAGTAGAGACTGAGCAAGCGTAACTTTGGTGGCGGTGGGTAGAAAATTACGGAGTCTGTTTAAAGATCTACCAGACGCAAATAATTTGCAGCTAATGGATTCCAAGTGCGCTTCCCAACTTAAAGTTCCATCAAAAATCACACCGAGGTTTTTCACTGATTTGCTGTAAGGGATAATTACCCCATCAAAAACAATTTGAGGTACTGTGACCCAATTTATTCTAGAGGTCATATAAGAACTACCTATGATAACGACTTGTGTTTTTGTGGGATTAGCGTTCAAACCGAAATTTTTACTCCAATTTAAAATCTGGCGGAGATCAGCGTTAACAGTATCAATTGCTACATGTAGATTAGAGAGTGAAGCTTGTGAATACATTTGGAGGTCGTCCGCATAAAGATGGACATTAGTTTATGTTATATAGATTTCATTAACATTAATCATTCTATCCGAATAAATATGTGCCTATTATATATGACCATGGTGCTTATGTAAAATAATGTAAACAAAAGAATAAGTCTTAAAAAACTTAATTATACTAAATAATATCTTGTCACTTATTATTATATGTGACAAGATATTATATGTTTTTATACTAAGTATATAAAGCAAGCATCATTCAATCGCATTCGTTTCCCATGGACTCAGTATAGCGCCAGCCCTTGGTTATAAAAAAATATCTTATCGTCTAGAAGTGTTCCAAACTTCTCATGCACATTCCAAAATCCACACAAAAAATATAACCCACTTCATGTAGCCAAAGCTCAAAACAACATTTGACATATTTATTGCCTGTCCCCCTATAGTGTCTTTGTTCTACAAAACCAATTATAAGTATCACGAAAACTGCCCTTCGCTAAGTTCAAATGTGCAAGTCGTAAATAATTAGAATTTAAGTGTTAGCCCAAAGGATGTTCTTTGTTCGATTCAATAATAGAGCCGTGTCAAATCTGTTTAGATAAAAATGCCCTTTTCACTCAGAATAATATTATAAAAAAAAAGGAACAAATGAACACATGTAGGCGAGTTTAGGTTCCGTAACTAGGACAGAAAAAAAAAGAAATATGAGTTTGGGTTCCATGACAGTGTGGGTACAATCAAGAAGAAGCACAATAACTGAATAGAATTTTAAAAATAGATCACAGCTTTTTACAATAAAAAAATAAAAATGACACCGAAAAAACCCGTTTTAATTCGAGTACTCGAAATTATCAGCGATGACCCCACATTATTTTTTGGTAATAAAATTCCTATTTGTACGTTCTAGTAAAGTAACCGAACACTTTTTTAAATTTATGTTTAGTTATTAAGTAATTAAATAAAACTTGGTCAAAAATGGACTCCTGATTAAATATTGATTTTTCCTCCGAACTGTGTCATGCTATTCTCGACTTTATGTACATCACATTAAGAAACGCATCGCGCGGGTGAAATCTGATTTTTTCCTGGCTTTAGGCGCACTCTTAACGATAACCTTGCATCATCTGGTGATTTTTGGATAGGTATTCTAACAAATTTCCAGATACGAGTGTCTACTAAAAAAAATAGATAAAAAAAAATTGGCAGTCATAGGAACTGCCGATAGAAGTGAAAACTTATAGCTCAGAATTTGATAGCTTACTTTACAACTTTACTTACAACTACACGGGTGTACCGGAAGGCGTGGCCTGACTATCATGGCATGGCCATCTAGAAATGTTTTAGCATTTCCCGTTGGCTCACGCATTTCTAGATGGTCATGCCGTGATGGTTAGGCCACGCCCTTTCAGCATTTCCCATTGGCTGACGCATTTCTAGGTGGCCAATGGCCGTGGCCCCGAGTTTACCCGAAGATTTCTTATCATACCCGAGCGTGACGCTAGAATTAAATTCACACCCCATGAAAAATCTGTCTAAAAGCGCGCCTGCGCGCCAAAAGAAGTTTTCACTTCGAAATACTTGGGAGGTGTCAAGGGACATTCTGATGGAACGAAGTTGTCCAAAATATTGCAACTCTTTACTGTTTCTGTTGCCCTGGTACTGGTACCTAGGGGCAAACGCAACTCTTTTATATTTCTGTTGTCCTGGTATCTGGAGATAAACGCTGGGCTGTTGGAGGTAGGTAATCGAAACTCTTTATTGTTTCTGTTGCCCTGGTAGCTACCTGGCCGTTTTTACCGAGTTTACCCGTAGATTTCTTATCATATCCGAGCGTGACGATTGATGAATCCATTTCACAGCCCACGAAAATTCTGTCTATAGCGCGCCTAAAGAAGTTTTCACTTCAAAAAACACAGTTAAGCTATGAGTATATCAAGTGCAGGTTTATTTCGGTAGTTGTAACACTATCATGATTATCGCTATACAAACTCGGACGAAGAAGTTAGACTTCACTTCAATTAAAGTTTATGTAATTACATAAATTTATAAATAATAGAATATGTTGCTTGAGAATATATTTCCCGATGACTAAAATTTCTTTATCATCAACTCAAAAAATATTGAATGGGTTTTTCTTAGGAAATAATGCTCCTTGTCAGACCACATTACCGTTTAATGTCAGGGAAGATGGCGGTCAAGCGTAAATCTATCAACAATAATAGCTGCTGTCCAAATTGGCAAATTGGCTCAACCTCTTACAGGAATGAATACAATGAAAGTTTTCATACATAAATTGTAATGTTTTTTTTTTCTCGTAAAACTAAACAGGAAACCGTGCTTCCAATAATTAATAAAGTAACATTGCTCGGATGAAATTTGTAGGACCAAATAAAAAATATGTAAATATAATACTTAATAAACAAAAATAAATATTCCAAGCAGGCTTATATTATATTATAAGGGTTCAGTGGTAACTAATTGAAAAACACTGAAAAATTTCGATACGAAAGCTGTAAAAAATCAATCAAATATTTATTATTTTTGAAATATATATCAGCTGCTAGTCATTGGGACAGCCGATAGATGTGAAAATTTAGAACACAGAACTTTAGTACTAAACAACACTAATGTTGCACAATACGTCACTTGTATTGCCACAGATATAATGTTATAATGCATCTCGGTGAAACTAACTCGCAAGATCTCATCCATCCAATATGCGTCGTAAAGTATGCTCGGCTACGGCCTGCACCTGACATATAAAATACACTCAAATATGGGCTTTATGACTCGCACATTAAGATATAGATTAGATTGGCAACATAAATTAGCAGACGGCTGTCAGCGAGCGGTCCGCTAATTTGTGTTGGCAATGTAATCTATATCTCAACGGTATGACATAAAGTCCATATATTAGTGACTGCGGTGTAGCGGTATAAAGGTCTGCTCACACCACTACGCCGCAGTCACCGCCCCGCATTAGGATGTCTTTGATCCGAATCAGATTTCTCACATCAAAAAGTGCTCAACGTAGCTGAAGAAATTTTCACTTCAAAAAATTATTCTGAATCGGTTTGTGGATGACTACGTTATGAGGTAACAAATCTGAAACTGCAACCAAATTGAAGGGTACAGGGAAAAAAATATCAATGTCTCTTGACGATTGGCTTGCGAACGTCGATAACTATATTTTAACTTGCTCAAAGGATTTATATTAAAACATCGTGAAGTATCCTTTAATACTACAATGTACCTATCTCAAAATAATTTCTTTTTCAAACAGCTTTTTGAATTTTGTACTAGATGGTATTGGTACCTCATGTTCGGAAATAATGGGCATTGATATTTCTTTCCATGTCCCTCAATTGAGAACTTCTCCTTCGTGAAGTCGGTTGAAAAATAGTATCGTGTCAAGCTTTCATGTCTTCAGTTAGGTCACTCCATTTGTCGTGACGTGACTTGCGTTTCTCGTTTACGGTAAATACCAACCAAGACTTTGTTTTAGCACTTAGCACGCCAGGCTATAGAGCGTTATGGCTTTTTTATGGCTACCTATATAATGTAGCTAAATTAAAATACTATTTAAGCTGTCACGATTATTCACAAACTGTTTTATTCACGTAGTGTTAACTAGCCGATGCCCTCAACTTCTAACATCTTAAGTTACATATTTGTACTACTACTATACTAGTATCGGACCGAGGTTTAACCCACGTAGTTCTTGTTTCCGTTTTCTTCCCGCGATTAAAGATCCATGTGCTATTCCAGACTATACATAATCTGTGTTCTGAAATTCGCGCCGCTCCTTTCAGTCACTCCGGTATGATTAAGCAACAAACATCCGTCCTTTACATTTATAACATTAATAGAATTCCATTTAAAAAATTCGTCATAGTATTACTACTACTACCATACCAAATTCTACACCAATTCCACTGGTGAGGCCGACAGCGACTTTCGTGTTTTAAATAAGAAAAAATAGTTATTTGTTGTACAAGAGTGCAAAGTGGCTTTTTAACCGCGTGCTCAATTTTGATGATCGAGCAAGCGAAGGATTCTAAAGTTCTAAAATTCTAGAATCCTGAGCATAGCATGGGAATCAAAAGAGCACAAGGTGAAAAATCTTTGCACTCGAGTGCAACACGTAATTTTTCATCCCATCTTAGCTAGGAAATTACTAAACGCTTTGCGCATTTTCAGTTTCAGTCAATTCTGTTGGCGTCAATTAAACTTCTTGGTCGCTAGAATCACTTATCATTATGGTATGTCGGTTTTTCACTTGTATTCAATTTTACTGTATTTAACCTAAGTTTTAAACTGTAAGTTCATTTAGCCATGTTTTTTTTGACAATAACAATATGACGTGAAAATATGGAGAGTTGACCGATTAAGGTAAGAAGTTTCAAATGTGTACATGAAAAAGTGTCCGCGCAAATGCATTAAATTATAGTAGCGCTAAATTTGCATCATTTTAAAGGAAATAAATAAACGTATTATTCAGAATTCATGATAAAAATATTAGCAGCCATAGGCACTGCCGATAGAAGTGGTAACTTATAACTCAGAATTTGATTACTTACTTTGCAAACTACGCGTGTGAAACCGGAAGACGTGGATATGAGCATGGCCATCTAGAAATGCAGACGCATTTTAAATGGCCAATGGGAAAGGCTAAGACATTTCTAGATGGCCAATGGCTATGGTCCCGAGTTTACCCGAAGATTTCTTATCATTCCCGAACGTGACGCTAGAATTCAATTGACAGCCCACGAAAAATCTGTCTTTGGAGCGCCAAAAGATGTTTTGACTTCAAAATATATTGTACCAACATGTTTTTTTAAAAATTGTAATTATTTATTTGATGTTATGCTTACTAAATTATTTTATACGGCACAAGTAGATGAAATTATCTATTAGTTACTATTTTAGTAGTACAATAATATTTAATAATTTAACTCGGCAACTCGGCATACTTCAATTCGATTACAATTGATTCATTCATAGCATTTTAAAATGTTCTGCCATTTGAAATAACATTCTTTACTTCTATCCTCCATACGTGAAAAGAAAATTGCGCGCAAAGGATTTAAAAAAAAGCACACCAAGGAGGTTCCGAGTATGAGTTTTTAACAAATTTAAAATAAATGTATGATGAATTAGGCACCAAGGAGGTAGAAAAAAATAGGTTAAATTATGTTTTGAATTCAAAACCTCAGTACACACGATGTTCTAAAGTCAAATTTACTTTAACCTCTAGAGGGTAAAAACGACTTTTGCGCCCTGATATCGAGGAGCAAAAGTACTCTTTACGAGCTGGTGGGATGAAAAGAGCTTGTCAAAGGGTTGCTTGATGGTAGTCAATACTCGTAGAAGGAAGAACAGATTGGGCTTACGCCAACGACTTGGGGTGTGTTGTAAATTTTAGCTTGTTCTGCATAGCAAAACCAGCAGAGTTATTTAAAAAAAATAAAATACGGTCGAATTGAGAAACCTACTTTTTTTTAAAGTCGGTTAATAATAACGGAACTCGGCTTTGGGTCCTCATACGAGTATCAATGGCACTCTTTTTTTGTCAGATGTGGTGAGTTAAATTCATTCTTAGAGACTTATCAGTGAGTCCCAATTTTGCGAGGTCTTACAATGCAGGAGGCCGTAGGTACCCCATAGTTTCGAGCAACACACGTGTTCATCACATACCATACGAGGTAGATAGTACACAATACACATGCATAGTCGACGTTTGTGTATTAGTTCGTTAGTAACTCAATCGGTCAAAGCTTAAAGACTGCGTGGATTGGCCTCAGGAACAAATTATTCAATTTTTATCACTTTGTCCCAGTGTAGGTACGTAGCGACGGTACAAAATGTGCTTCATTCATCTCTATCATACGTTACCTTCGAAACTAATAAATACTTCAATACATTAAATAATAATAAACAAAATAACGTGCTTAAACATTTTAATTTCCATTACAAAAGTTACCTTCTATAATCTGATAAGCGATGTCACTGTGGTGCGACTGATATTGACGTTTATAAGCTTGTTGCAATATCCTCTCGTGTCAGTGGAAGTGTAAACTTGATCCAACCAGCCGTCGCATCGAATCGCTGAACCAAGTATTTACTTTCCCCATTCCATTCGTACCCCGGGAGTAATCGATCTGGCTGAAATATAGATATTATTCGATTTAATCCTGTTGCGCGCATTTGTAGGATACATACAATGTGATAATGAATGAAATCAAACATTACATATAAAGATGCGTTGTCTGTGCATGAAATAACAAGCCAAGAATTGTTTGTCGTTAAAAATAGCCTTTATGCATATCGAAGCTATAAACTGCCCACAAGTTTATCATAATTGTTACATTATTACTACTACCTAGATTAATAAATATACTTACCACATCGAGTCGCTACTCGATACTCGATGTTTCACATATTATTTGTAAACAAATGCGACGTACATTTTGAGAACTTTTTTACAATATCACAAACATTTCAAAGTCTGTTACAATAATACACAGACATATATAAAGAGATACAATAATAGGCCCCAGTGAAACAGTGTAGAAATTGTTTAGACAAAAGTATCTGAACTTAAAAGAAGGAAATATATCTAAGCTCTCTTAATTAATGACAGTAAAAACTCATCAGTTACTAATCACACTTGGAAGAAAGAAATGGCCATTACAAAGAATTCACAGGAAATGTCAGGTGTGAGACTTGAAAATAAAAATATAGGTACCGCCCAACCCAGCCTCGAGAGATCTCTGTCAGAGACCGAAAGCGGAAATGGATCCGTAATTTAACGATCCCAGTTCATGTTTTATTCGGTATATTTTCGCAGTCCGTGAGGTTTGATGTTTCATTAACTAAGGAAATTAAGCTGTGGAGCATGCATTAACTAGCAGGTTCGTTTGTTGGCTTCCGGCGGCGAGAACAGTTCGACCCGTGGTTAGCGCTGCCGAGCTCTATTGCCGCAGGTGCGTACATTTTGTATTGCTAAAGCTGCCTATACACACTGGGCCGGTGCAGGCCAACGCCAGTGTGTGGAGGGTCGTTTTGTGATGACTCGCGTCGCTCGCCTCGCTGGCCGAGTGACGGCAAGTGGCCAGTGTGTATAGGGCTGTTTTGTCTCGACTCGTCTCTCGTGACCAGTGTCGGTTTTTGTGCACAAAACAAAAGCGCTCAGCGAGTAGCGTCCTGTTCTCCTATTGGCCTACCGCGCTTTTGCCAGCGCTGGGCCATTGTGTGGATGCTACGTTTTGTCTCGTGCCGTTTTCTCGACACTCGCGTTGGCCTCCACTGGCCCAGTGTGTATAGGCAGCTTTACACGTGGGAGTGTCATTCGAATTCCAAACTAGGGATTCAAATTTAAGCTCAATTATATGTTTTATTTTAACGTACAATTTTAAGCTCGCCGTTTTTTTTTCAGGATGCCTAGAGAAAATATTTCAAATGCCCCAGTCGTTGCTTGTTGACTTGCACTAATTGCTATCGATCAATTTGAATGTCAGCATGTTTGGATTTTAAGATGTTTTGATGTTCGTTGCTCACATACATCGGAACACCTGAAGGTTAGGTTGAAATTTGATACAGTCTGTAATAGCATATAGGTTACTTTTTATTAAATAACGAGGCACTGTTGGTAGATAATAATGATTAAAAACTTTAACACAATACTGTGCACGGAAAGAGAAGCAGCTAACAGCACGTTACATGTTGTAAAATTTGACTCTAAGCCCGCACATAATATTAAAGCAAAACATTTAATCAAACGCATTTTAAATTCCATTTGAATGGCCATTTTAGTAATTAGCCGACCTCTGACAGTCCTTTCTAACTAGCTAACACAACATCGTATTACTAATTGCGACCAAAACTTTTGTCGCCTTTTGCGTAAACACGAATCCCCTCAGTATTTCGGTCACGTCGCGGTAACTCCGCTCCCGCCGTCAGACAGACGCAATTATCTATACGTATACAACAATATTAATATACTATGTTCAGATATATCTAAATATGTTTCGCTAGTCAGCCCCTGGAGGGTATGGAATGGCCAATTGGATTTATTACGGTTATCGGCGTTATTCCCATGTTGGATGATAAAAGTACGGCCAGAAGCGTTTTATGGGACTAATTTGGTACACATGCTTTTGGACAATGATTATGTCGCAACACGATGGCCAGGATATCTATTTAAAGGTAATTGATTTTATAAATGATTGTAGTTTAAGCGGATAGACTAATAAAGAGTTTTTATAGATCGTAATTTTCCGCGCATCTACCTGTCTAGTGTACGGAAGAGAAATTAAATCCTAATTTCGAAAACTATGTTTGTTAACTTAACATAAATAATAACAGCACAACTCTCCATTTTACTACTTACGTAAATTAAGAGGAGAATTAAACCTACTGATTATCTTATGCTGAAACTGTAGATCTAGAGTCTATTGGTATGTTTTCCTTTTTTTTTATTAATTATGATCTCTACTTCACTGTCTACTAGCAGCGGCCCATGGTTTTACCATGTACCTGCTTAGTTTATTTTTATTTTGCCGAGATAAAAATAGCCTATGTGTTATTCCGGACAATTGATTGTCTATTTTATCCAGATCTCTTCCGTAGTGTTTAAGTGGAAGAAAAATAAAAACCGACTTCAATTTAAAGTTAAATTCAGACGCTCGACCAAATTTCATAAGAAGCTGTCAGTCACTACGTCGTTCAGGTAAATGAAAGAAAATTTTAGTTCTTTGTTCATATTTGAAAAACCGCTACGCTGATTATGATAACATTTTAATGGGACCACCTCTGAACTATTATCTCCTAAACAAAAAAAGAACCATCAATGACAACTATCGCGGAACATACATACCTACAATAAAAAAACATACAACCGCAATAAACTAAACTACAAAATAACAAAAAATTAACGTTTGTTTGATATGTAAAATATTTTAAATACTAGGTGGAAACTTTATCATATCTTGATTAGATATCTGAACTCCTAGTAATAATTAAAAAGCCAAAATTAAAAAGTTTCCCAATTTACCTAATATACCTAATTAAAACCGTTAACGGTCGCGAAATCTCTGGGCTGGGACCAAAAATTTAATTAATGTACGAAGAAGGCCGAGAGCCCTCAACCGGCGGACACTTTGGCACGCCCTGCTGACTTTTTGACCCTTGTTTTATTTTAAAGTATCTGCAAAGTTAGATACTCTTCATTGCCGCATTAAGTGATTTCTCACTTCCACACAGTGGCCCGATGCCGGAGCGCTCTTGAGATTAGGCACAAATCCACTTTGTGATTTATTTTGACTTGAATTTTGTTTAAAAAGCTAAAGTTTAGTGAAGTTTATGTAAGCTCATAACGTGCTGTAGTAGATCTCTTAACCCTACACTGGTCGCGCTTCTAAATGAGACCGCTGTAGTCGCGCGGACCACATACGTAGTCCATTTTTATATTGTAAATAAAAAAGTATTTATGCATATATATTTATTTAACTTATGAAAATACAATCAAAACAGTTATTTTAACTAGGTTTTATAAACAAAACTAAATCACAACCTCTGTGGCATAATAAGTAAACAAAAATAAAAATCTTCTTCAAATTGGCACAAAAATCATAGGTTTCACTCTAATTGAGATAACAATAAACCTATTTATTAAACATTCATTTCTTATAATATTTTCTGCGCTGGAAAGACACATTATTTTAGAATAATCTCCACAGATAAACTTTTTGCACGCTGTGCACGACTTTCTGGTGTTTTTATTGCGCGCTCTTCTACAATCATGACAACGGTGCACTACATTACTCGACGTCGCTTCCGAGGTCGGTGGTTGTCTCTCTGGGACCGCAATACCAAGAAAGTCTTTTATATTGATTATAAGGGACCTTGGCAACGATGTTTTTCCAATTATCTTCAGAGCCAATGGTTTCATCTAAGTCAGGGACAGGTCAACCGGGAAGTCACGGCGGCAAACACTTTCGTAGTTTTTGTTTGCTGTGTAAATGTATAATGCGTTCAGTGCACTCAAATTTAGTAAGTCGAAGAACATTAACGTTAGTCAAAAGCCATCTTTCAAACAGTTTTTGGAAACGTTATGCGAAGAACACATTTTGTCAACCAAGTCAACTCCGTTTTTTGTCTTATTATAAGTAATGATTTCCGGCTTCCGTTTATCTCCAGTAGCGGCGTCAATTGTAGCATCGTTGTGCATGGTTGACATCAATATAACAGCTTTTTTGGGTTTCGGCACATACGACACCATTAGACATGGGGGGTGGAACCCAAATTTTGACGAAAATGGTGGATTTCATCTTGCAAGGCGAAATTCGCGAGGGATTCTTCATTCAATCTGTGCAGCTTCCCTTTCGTTCATTTTTATTCTACAAATATAACGTTACATGTATTTAAAACAACAAAATGTAACAAAACAAAGTTAAATTAATGCATTTATGTACATTTTCACATAAAAGAAACGAAAACAAGAAAAATAAATACTCGATAAATACTCACGTAATTGGTCGCGCGGACTACCTGTGTAGTCCGCGGACTTTGCTGAGCTGCGGAGCTATTGTGACTCGATCACAAGCTCCCGGCGCTTGTGCTGCACTGAGCATGTCTCTCGATTATTCACTTGAAAGTAACTAGCGGCACAAGAAACGCGCGCTTACTGTTTCTGAGAAATTTAAGGTTTTGTATTAGTGGACTACACATGTAGTCCACGCGACCACTGCAGGGTTAAATCTATGTACAAGTTAATGTTATATGAAATGATAACCAAGCACTGTTTTTGACTAGTTTTCTTGAAAAGAAATTGATAGCCCTTCAGGTATTTTAAAGTATAGCCAAACGAGCAGGTATCCTCGCAGTGAATTATTGTTGATGTGAACGGTAAAGATACATCTATTCCTATATTTGTCAATTAGAACTTGGATAAACAAACGGGTAAACGGGCGTATATATTAGGTTCTGGTGTGCCAGTGACGGATTGTGTGGCCTAGTGGAGGGCCCGGAGACGAGCAAGCTGCAGTGGGTTTGTGGAAGAATACAAGAGCGTCCACAGGTTCTATGTGTAATAGGTATGTATGTATTCAAAACTATATAAGTATTGTATCAGCTTTCTGGCCGCCATCACACAAGCTTTGCTTAGTTTGGGGTCAGATGGTGTTATGTGTGAATTGTCCACCAATATATATTTATTATTTATTTATCTCCCCCAGGCGGAAAGACATGCGTAAATGCATATTCCCTCCATTAAAAAAAAGCTAAGTACTTGAAATACCATATAATGAAGGCACTTTTAAACACCTTCTTAACGCTTCAATTATTTGAGCAAGAATTTCTGTTCCTTTTGTCATACTACTCAGAAACTTGTTTTTGTAGTTGTTCAGGTTCAGACAAAGTGGTTAAAGCGGTATGTACTAAGAGACGCTCTCAGAATGTGACAATAAAATCCCACCTTCGAGGTTGTGAGTTTAACATGGTCGTACTTCTCCGTAGGCAAAGTGGGTAATCCTGCAAGTGAAACTTCTAAATGAACCGGGAAGGCTCTGAAGTAGTTTCGCACTTTGTACTCCGTGAGATGAGTTGCGCGGTTGCGAGTAATAGATACTATTGTTGGAAGTATAACCAGTATGAGGAATTGAGAAGCCGATTTCCATGCAAAAGAACATTGATTGTAAGTTGATTCGTAGGAGAGTATTGTAAATTAACGTCAGGCTACTCTAAATCCAAACCAATCTTTATGCAAATACTGTTGTATACTATCGTAGGTATTATTTATACCGTTATTTTGTTTAATTAGCTCAATTTTAATAGGCTATGTAGACAACATAGCACATTTTAACTGTGCAATAAGTTTACTCTTACTAATATCGAGTATATTAAAGAATTAGATACTAATTGAAATATACAAAAATCCTGCCTAAAAGTACCTATGGTCAATTGGTCATGTTTGTAAACAAAACACAATGACGTCATTATTGATGAAGAAAACGTCGTAGTATTTCTCTTTTGGACAGCTATTTGCATCTATTCTTTATCTCTATCTTTGCTCTGTTCTGGCCTACCTGCGGCAGCTTTTTGCCCGGTACTTACGACAACCGCGCACGCCTGCCTTGCAAAATTACCTACTTTTTATAATTTCAAATTATGTAATATAGACTACAGGCCCGTGAACAACATTTACGGGTCAAATGAACTACCAGGAGACCTATGCAGGGTTCATTTACTACGTAATTTTTGTTCACGGGCCTGTAGTCTAATACTTTTCCTTCATAATTTCATGGGCCTGAACCGGTACAATTACATTCAATTGAGTTAGTTTAATCTTTACATTCTAGATAGGGTTAAAAAATTACGTGTTTTTGGCATAGATATGCAAAACGTAGTAATTATTATTAAATTAAAGTAATTATTACAGTTGTTTTTTAAGTAACTTGAGGGCAGGCGGGAGTCACGATTGGGAGGTCGTGACTCGTGACCTTGACCATGATTAACATGTAAATAAATAGCACTGATATAAACACTACAAAACTCATGCGTGTCAGTGACCATACATTGGATAATTTCTGTGATATTTTTTTCATCGGATTTTAGGTTGTTTTTCAGCTTGATGTGTTCAGTAACGGCAGCAGACAACGCTGTTAAAATTTTATTCATGAAATTGTGGGAATCGAACCCACGACCGAATCGTTATATTAATGTTAATGTATATGTAATATAAATAAAAAAGTAACGTTAGGGCCAAGTTATTTGATTAATATGATTGTATATTATGATAATGTAAACTGTAATATGACTACGAGTAGCTAGTTTGCCAATAAACGTTGAAATTGAATTACTGAAATAATAATATCTGTTAAGTAATGAAGAATAATAATATAAAGATCGTAACTTCAACATAAATTATAACTTGATTCCGGGCTCTCATTACAAAATCTGGGCAATTTTAGGTTCACTAAAAACTATGATTATCACATTTTGTTACTCTTACTATTTGAATTTCTTACCAGCATACGAACCTCGTTGAAAGTTTTCAAATATAATATTTTCCAATAGTCATGTTTTTGGTGTTTGAGCATCATTAGAGCTCTGCAACTCTGTCTATTCTGCCATAAATCCTGGCTAAACTCCTTACAGCTAACATGCTACACTCTATAGAGACTTTCCTTTTAGGTAAGTACACTTCAAAATAAACCTTATCGCTGCATTGCATCAGTTGCTGAGAAGGCGTTTGAGCGCACCCCATCTCTATACTAATGTTTTATACCTGTACAGTTTGTTTTTTGTTAGCAGACGCTACTACTATGGACTTATCAACTCAATTTGAAAACAATGTTTTGGAAAGAATAGGTCGATTCACTGAAAACGCTATAATTTAAAAACATCGACGGGCGAAACTACTCGAAATATAGTCAGTTTTTAATAAAACAACAAAAATGGCGTTAGTTTGTTTGTTCCGCGTTTTTATTATCATGTTATAAAAGTGCACTAGCGGTTCGCCCTGGCGTCGCCCGTTGTACATGCAATACATATATATTTTTATTTTATTTATTTCAAAATCTACATTAATTTATCCATACTGATATATCATATTTGCTGTGCTAAGTGCTGGTATTACCGTTTTGAATAATGTATACCGCATTTAGTAACTTGTGCTATTACGTAGGTTAGGGAGTGAAAGTTTGGATTATATTTCACTAATTATGTATTTTGGTGATTCGTATGAAAGCAGGAATAGGCTTGTCGATAATTACGCTCTATGTGGGTTTGTGGGTACATAAATGTGATGGCGTGACTACGAGTAGTTGTGTTAATAATATAATTTTTAGTCAGTTTTCATTTATAAACCGGTTTTTAGAATACATATTGAAATCAAATTAAATAAAAAAATTCATCAGACCTAATAATTTTTACTATTTATAAATTAATTAGCGTTGTGTGGTATTGCCCTCATACTAAAGATTTTCGATTTTTTTACGGAACCCTAATTATTTTCGCCGACTAAGAGTAGCCTGTTACGCCTTAAAATAATGTATTATTTGCCTATTAGAAAATTCACCACACTATAAAGAAACGAAATAAATTTTGTTTGGGTACTTGCATCGATAACAATTTTAAACGGTGAAATAATAAATGTTATACGAGTCCATTTACACTCGTATCAAAAGCTATCAACAACACTTTATCGCTCACATAACTACTATAATATTCACCCTTTACTGAAATTTTACACGAACTATTCTTTCAGTCACGTAACACGTTGCATTGGAATAATACTAACCTATAGGTACCTCTATACTCGTATTAACATGTGTAACAAAAAGTTTATACCCATTTTTATGGAGATTGCGTGGACGAAGTACTATAAAACTTCGCTCACTTATCTCTTCTTAATATATATGAATCTCCTGTCACGATGTTTGTCCGCGATGACTTCCTAAACTACTTAACCATTTTAAATTAAATTGGCACACCGTGCGCAGTCTGGTCCAACTTGAGAGATAGGATAGTTTTTATTTCGATTAATAGTCTTTAAATGACAATATCCGAGGGCAGCCGGAATGGGCCGCTAGTTGTTTATAAAACGTAATGCCGCTAACATATATACGGTGAAGGAAAACATCGTGAGGAAACCGACATGTACCTAGAATCTTTCGAGGCCAGTGTCATCCACCAACCCGCACTGGGCCATCGTCGTGGATTATGGCCTTGACTCTCCTTGCGAGAAAAGGCACCCAGAGACTCGAGCAGCGAGAGAGCAATAGGAACATTGAGTGGGCTGTTTATGCTATACTTGATAAAAAAGTGGCCAAGTACGAGTGGGACTCCCGCACGAAGGGTTCCGTATCATAAGCAAATAAACGGCGAAAACCTCTGCCTTTATTTGAATTCCGTATACATAAACCATCGCAGTTTCCGCAGACAGGCTTTCAAAAAAAGTTTTTCTTAAATTTTGATTTTACCTTACGATTTTAACGACGAGGTCGAATGCTAGTTTTAGTGTACTAGTACCGCCATCTAGTTTGTTTGGAACGGACTAATTGAGCAAGAAACGGTAAAAATCAAGTTTGTTGTATGGGAGCCCCCGTTAAATATTTATTTTATTTTTAGTATGTGTTGTTATAGCGGCAATAGAAATACATCATCTGTGAAAATTTCAACTGTCTAGCTATCACCGTTCTTGAGACACAGCCTGGTGACAGACGGACGGACGGACAGCCAAGTCTCAGTAATAGGGTTCCGTTTTTACCCTTTGGGTACAGAACCCTAAAAAGCGTACGGAATGGTAATATGTATTTTGAAAATTATGCATTTAGTACTTACATTACATCAATAAAAAAAACATTACGGCCACTACCATGTATTTGAAACATACGCATAAATTCTAGCGTTGGTGACCACTAGGAGGTGTACTAATAATAATTGGTTGACATACTACTCTAATCCTAACTATCGTTAGTTTGAAGATACCTATAGTATAAAGCTTTGCTTAATGTTTTTGAATTAGTTATCCATCCATGCAAAGAAAAGTACCACTCCTGCTCCTGAATTATAGCTAATCGCCAAAAAGTTAATACTTGCAATATTTATCTTGTCCACTTTATCTTTCTACGGTTGGAACTCGGAGCCTTCTCTCACAAGAACGGAGTTAAGGCCAGAATTACATTGGCCAAGTGCGAGTAGTCGGAGGACGTATGTTGTCAAAAGATTCCTTTCTTGGAACACACCCATTTACGCACAGTTCTTTCCTTCACCAGTAATGTCAGAAGGTTATGAAAAAAATGGTTGCCTGTAAAGTCGGTTTACTGACGATAGTTGAACGTGACAACGTCTTAAGAAAATACTGCTGGAATGGTACTGACGACGTCATGCGGCGAGGTAACGGCGGTAACGGCACATGACGTCATGTTTTGCGGGCGTGCAGCCGGCTTCATCGAATTATAAGACGTTATCACGTCAAAACTTATACATCTGCACTAAGACTTGGAAAATTACTAAATATGTGCAGAAGAGATTCGAAACAACTTATGACCTTACGACTTATTAGCATTTTCTTGACTGTCGCAAATTAGTCCCCTGAATATTGCGTCATAAGATAAAGAAAGATTTCAGATAGGTAAATACAATTTATTGACCTATGTAGATGTTTGTCTATGATGTTTGATTGTATAACATGTCGATTTGCTTAAATAGGTTGTCGATTTGAGTTACGCCACGTCCCGTAAATTTTTTAGTATGATTTACATAGAAATATTGGACGCTGTATTGGATCTACGTACGGGTACATCAAAAAGTAAAACGTATAAAACGGAAAAGCTACAAAAATTTAGTACTGCACAATTGTAACGTGCACTTTCATATATTGCCTTTGTGCGATATCTCAAAATGTATTGTAAACGATAACACATTTGGCCGTTTGTGAATCAGATAGGCGGAATTCGAATTGTGTTGATGCAATTTTTGTAGTTGCTGTTATTTTGTGTTTGATGCATTTTTTGTTTTTATTGATGACTTAGCAATGGACATTCAAAAGCTTTTCGCACAACAAAAAGCGGTATGAATAAAATACCATGAATTATGGCGAAAAGTAATCATTGTTCTCTTCAATAAAGCGATTCCAAAATAACAGAGATGAATGATAAATGGGTGAAAACGTCCTATGTGAAATTATTGACATTGACATCGTCATTATTTTCATCTATCTAAGAGCTGGGTATAGGACTATCTCTTACTCTGCCATCTACCTCGGTCTTGTGCTATTTGAGTCCAGGTTCGACCCGCTACTTAGAAAAAACCTATTCGTTCTGGACTTGAAGAATGTATAATGTATAAGAACATTCTAAGTTATAACTTATTAGAATAAAAGTTAGTAAACTTTTCCCATATAAACCAACGCAAACAACAAACAGCCATACCATTTCAGTATTATGTAACATAACTATTTAAGTGATATTTATAGTGCTTATATGGAGACACAAATCAAAATTTCATCCAGATCCATTCAGTACATACATTTTGCAGGAGAGTGTAAAAAACATCCATACATACAAACTTTCGTAATAATACCGATTGAGTACAAATAATGAAACTATTGATGTATTCAGTGTGTTTTATCGAGATTTACGTTCAAGCATAGAATAGATGTTCAAGTTCAACCGCTAGTAGCCGTCCCAAAAGACTATGAAAGAGGTTACTTTCGCATTAGGTGCATGAAATAGCATGGAAATACCGGGAATTCGTACTATATTGGTGCAAGTTCCCGGTATGTCAAGCACGGTAAATATCGCTTTAAATAGTATTGTTTAAAACAATAGCATAAAACAAAGTTTAACAATTATTCTTATAGTCATATGAACTAGTACACACAAATCTGTATAAATATTTTAGTCAAACTAAGAAATACCTTCACGATAAAGTAATGTTTTAGATTTTGTTATAATAAACATGTAGAAAAAATGAACTAATAAACAAGGTTGGGGTTCAGGATAAAATAATAGAACACATAAAAATATCTTCAATGTAAATTCGGCGAACCAACTCCCGGTAATCTTAATCCTCTTGTTGTTATAATAATAGCACATCCATTTGCGCTTCCTACGTTTTCGTCACGTTTTTTAGCAGATTAATTTTAAAATATCTGTTAGAGTAATACCAAAATACGCTGACTTCATATTTCTTTATAATTTAGACAAGACAAGACATAACCTAGATTGTAAGCAACACGTCTGCCTATAATATTTCTGTGACACGCAGCTATACGTAAAGAGCTTAGCCTTGCCTTACACGTTGATTTGAGCTATTAGGGTTGTCACTGCGAGAATCGAGCTCCTGGTATTTCCCAGTTTATTCGTGAACGTGATGCATGAAACTACATACAATGAGCTATCGAGGACTCGCACTAATGTTGCTAGGATTATAAAGTATTTTCACAACTTCAAAAGTTATCAATAAGACTATGCTATATTTAATGTTAAATCATATAGTCCGAGATCTCAGAGCTCCCAGACGTCACCTATTTTCTGATGAATGAAATGTGGGCGATTGAGTAGAGTTAGTAAGTACTAAGAACACATGCTTACTCGCTAACTTGCCTAGACGGCCAATTTTGAGATATGGGGTAATGAAGGTACATACAAACATTACTTACTTCACGTATTTTCTAATAAGTGATTTTCACGTATGTACGTTGTAGGCAACATCCTTAAAAACCAGGTTCCAATACTCCCAGACACTTTCCGTCAGCCGTTTTGCCAACTCCAAAATAATAATTTAACTTCACTTAAATTCTCATGCTCCATTTTGAAAATATATTCGTCAGACAACTATTTTGTTGCTTTTTACAATAAGATATACCAATCTAAGGGGGCAACCATCCCCTAAACTCAACTATGTCCTATGGGTAAGAGCGAGAGACTGCGTGAGACATTTATTAGGAAATATTGACTTAATTGAGTTTAGGGGATGATTGGCCCCTTAGATTGGTCTGTCTTATTGGAAAAAGCTTTAAAATAGTTGTCTAACGAACATGTTTACAAATGGAGTATGAGAATTGAAGTGAAGTTAAGTTATTTATTTGGAGTTGTTAAGCAAAACGGCCGACGGAAAGTGTCTGGGAGTATTGGGACCTTGTTTTTAAGGATATTGCCTACAACATACGTGAAAATCACTTATTAGAAAATACGTGAAGTAAGTAATGTTTGTATGTACCTTCTTTACCCCATAACTCAAAATTGGCCGTCTAGGCAAGTTAGCGAGTAAGCATGTGTTCTTAGTACTTACTAACTCTACTCAATCGTCCACATTTCATTCATTAGAAAATAGGTGACGTCTGGGAGCTCTGGGATCTTACTATAATAAGTTAAACCGCCAGTTTAAAATAAAGTTAGAAACAAAAAAAAAAAAAATATATATTGGTGGACAATTCACACACAACACCATCTGACCCCAAACTAAGCAAAGCTTGTGTGATGGCGGCCAGATAGCTGATATAATACTTATATAGTTTTAAATACACTTATACAAACAAATTTAACAAATTTATAACTTACGATTTTTCAAACACATCGTGAAATATAAGTAGAAGTTAGCAGGAATCAATGAAAGCCCGGTTTTACCCGGCCTTGTTTATGGACCTCAAGGGCGGTCACGACGATCGACCTTCGTCCCGAGTTTATATTTGTTGCATGAAGTCTCGGCCAGAAAAAGGTCATGGGATGGAGGTTGAAGTAAACACATATAAAACTAGTGACGATAGATACGTGCTTCTCAAATTTGTTTATCTTATTCTTATCTATTTAATTTGTCAAACATGAGCATAAATAGCCCACTTAAGATCCCAAAGCTGTAAATCGGGGTATTATCTCACGTCGAACAAGTGAAGGCTGTAATTTTCCAAATTAGCCAAGAACGCGTTGACGGATGTGATATGTTATACTTTCAGACACTTTCCGTCGGCCGTTTTGCTTAACAACTCCAAAATAATAACTTAACTTCACTTCAATTCTCATACTCCATTTGTAAATATGTTCGTCAGACAACTATTTTAAAGCTTTTTCCGATAAGATAGACCAATCTAAGAGGCCAATCATCCCCTAAAGTCAATTTAAGTCAATATTTCCTAATACATGTCTCACTCAGTCTCGCGCTCTTGCCCATAGAGGCATAGTTGAGTTTAGGGTATGATTGGCCTCTTTGATTGGTCTGTCTTATTGGAAAAAGCTTTAAAATAGTTGTCTGACGAACATACTGACAAATGGAGTATGAGAATATAAGTGAAGTTTATTATTTATTTGGAGTTTTAAAGCGAGTGTTTAGCAAAACGGCCGACGGAAAGTGTCTAGGAGTATTGGGGCCTTACTTTTAAGGATAATGCCTACAACATACGTGAAAATCCCTTATTAGAAAATACGTGAAGTAAGTAATGTTTGTATGTACCTTCATAGCCCCATATCTCAAAATTGGCCGTCTAAGCAAGTTAGCGAGTAAGCATGTGTTCTTACTACGTACTCCACTCAATCGTCCACATTTCATCCATGAGAAAATACGTGATGTCTGGCAGCTCTGGGATCTTGGACTTGTCTTGAAACTTGTTATTATATTTTTAACGACTAGCGGCCCGTTTCGTTTTACTCAGATATTGTCATTCTTTTAAGTTGGATCCAACTGCATACGAAGTGCAAATTTGATTTAAAGGCGTAGTCTAGGCATATATCCTGCTGGTCTCGTCACTCCATACTTTAAAAAATACATTAATGTTTTCGATACGTTTTCTAGATCAGTATGCTTCAAGAGATTTGAACGCATCGTGACTTTGGTTAACACTAAAGGTACAAGTTCGCGCTGAGACCGCGACGCGAGACTGCGACAGGAGACCGCGACCGGCGACCGCGACAGGCACTTGACACTATAGAATTGAATGGACGCCAGTTCGCGCCGCGACCGCGACAGGAGACCGAGACAGGTCGCGGTCGCGGTCGCGGTCTCGCGTCGCGGTCGCAGCGCGAACTTGTACCTTAAAAGAAAAAGAGTCGAAATCCTCCAGATATATTTAAAACTAACAGCGCCCCGCGGTTTTAGCCGTACAGTTCACGTTCCTGTTATTTTCCCGTGATAAAAAAGAGTAGCCTAGGTATGTGCGATTCGAGACTATAATAATTTGTGTTCCAAATTTTAACACGATCCATTCCGACGTTCCTACGTGATTGAGTAACAAACATGAAACATTCAAACGTTTGGATCAATAATATTAGTAGAATTTACTGAGTTTTTTCAGTCCCTAATTAAAACTTGACTCTCAACATGAAATTAAATCCAACTATAACAGAAATAGTTTAATTCCTACTTCATGGCGGCAGTAATAGGTGAGCAAGAGCAATGTATTTTAAATTTTAAACGATATCAGATAGAATTTTCATTTAAACTCTTTGTGGGATGCAGTAGTATTATCATTATAACATTAATAAGTCGCCGAGTTAATAGCTTCTATTCGATATTCATTCACTAGTGCTGGTTTCCAATTTTATTATTTTTGAAAGAAACAGGATCGTACCATTTTTCATACCATTTTTACAAAGTTTGGATCAAAACCACAAAGGCGTACTAGTGAAGTTCATTAATTTTCATTAAATCCGAAGATTATCGACAAACTGAGACATCTCAAATTTTCTTCATTGTTTTGTTCAAGTAAATTTATTTGTAATGAAATTTTGACTTTATTGTAAAGTCCCCTTAATAGCATTACATAAATCACAAAATCACACAATAAGCTAAACATTCTAAGTGTCGGCTGCGCGAAATTTCGCAAAAATTGGCGTGCAGGTGGTGCTTAATTGAGAAAAAACGTCAAATTTTCATCACATTCGCGTTTATTACTCTCATAACAAGGTAGTCTCTCAAAAATTAATGTGTGAAAGGCGACGGGAGTTTTTACGAGAGCCGTAATACGTACGCGCCCTGCGGGGGTCGTAGCGCGGATGGACGCAGCGGAGCGCGAAGTTACGACGCTACTCGGCACATAGGTGGCTAGGTGCTAATACGGAAACCGTACATAGTACATAGTCCACAACCTTGCAGATTTAAGTTTACTAGTGGTTGCTAAATGGTGGAAGCAGGACCATTAGGTGGCTAGGTGCTAATACGGAAACCATACATAGTCCACAACCTTGCAGATTTAAGTTTACTAGTGGTCGCTAAATGGTGGAAGCAGGACCATTAGGTGGCTAGGTGCTAATACGGAAACCGTACATAGTACATAGTCCACAACCTTGCAGATTTAAGTTTACTAGTGGTTGCTAAATGGTGGAAGCAGGACCATTAGGTGGCTAGGCGCTGATACGGAAACCATACATAGTCCACAACCTTGCAGATTTAAGTTTACCAGTAGTCGCTAAATGGTGGAAGCAGGACCATAAAGCAACTTTATAAGAATAAGAATAAGAATAAGAATATATTTATTGCTCACACTGTGTAAAAAAGGTCTTAAAATATATAAAATGTACAACAGTATACCCTTGACGGGCGTGCAACATTAACAAGTTTACATAGGTAGTACTACGAGTATCTTGTAATTTTGTTTTTGATAACAATCATCTATATTTATCAAATCAGTTACAAATTAAAATAGTTGTAAATAGTCATTTCTCCCGTCGTTAAAATACTCTTTTAAATCGTAAAATGCCTTAGTCAGCAGCCATTTCTTTAATTCTCTTTTGAATGTAGACCCATTCAACAATTTTATTTTAGAAGGAAGATTATTATAAATTTTGATACATGTGAAAAATGAGTTTTTGTGATAGAGTGCGTTATTTGCCTGCGGAACAAAAATATTATTTTTATATTTAGTTCGCAACAGGTCGGATCTGCTTGATGAGGTAAAAAAATGGCTTCTATGCTGGTTTGCAAATATACTGATATGGTAAATAAATAAACAAGTGAGGGTTAACAAATTTTGTTCTTTGAATACATATCGCAAAGTATCAAGACTACTCATGTTGAAAATGGCTCTTAGACATCTTTTTTGCAATACAAATGTAGACTTAGCTTCGGCTGAATTTCCCCAAAAAATAACTCCATAACATAAAAGAGGATAAACGTAACCATAATATGCATTTATTGCTATTTTCTTCGATGACACATTTGCTAAAATGTATAATGAATGTATATATCTGTTTATTTTGCTGTTCGTTTTAGTAATGTGCGCTTTCCAATTTAAATTTGTATCGATAGTAACTCCCAAAAAATTTGCCTCTTTTGCCATGTTTAATTTAATACCTCTATGCACTACATTGAGGTCCAGTGGCTGCCGTTTACAGTTTTTGAATTCTATTAACATTGTCTTTTTTATGTTTACTTGTAAATTTAGGTTTTCTAAATAATTTACAACCTTTTCAAGTATCTCAATAATTATCTTTTCAAAATCGTCACGAGTCATATTGTTATCTTTGGGTATGTAAATAGTGGCATCATCAGCGAACATAATGCATAGATATTTGGTTAGAAGTGGTAGTTCGTTTATGTATATTAAGAATAATAATGGACCAAGGATACTTCCTTGTGGTATGCCACATATAATATTTTTAAAATCTGAATATACTTTCTCGACCGTTTTTGTTTTCATGTTGTAGGTTTCGATCAAGGTTGTTTGAGACCGATTTTGTAAATAAGATTCTAATAATTTCAGTGGTTGCCCTCGTATTCCGACATGTTCAAGTTTGGCTAATAGCTGTGAAAATTTCACGCAGTCGAACGCTTTTGACATATCAAGCAGCAAAGCAACTCCTGTTTTGTTACGATTTATTTGATCCCATACTTGAGTTAACAATTTAAAAACAGCTATTGTGGTATTTTTGCCTTTTTGGAAGCCATATTGACAATTACTTATGATGTTATTGGAGTCAAAAAATGAGATAAGTTTGTTAAATATCACTTTTTCAAAAATATTCGAAAAGCTTGGGAGTATTGCAATGGGTCGGTAATTATTAACATCATCCTTACGATCTTTTTTATGAAGGGGTTTTATAATGGCCTTCTTAAGTTCATCAGGAAAACAACCAGTAGATAACGTCAAATTTATAATATGGACTAGAGGATCAACTATAACATGAATGCATTCTTTAATTACCTGGATAGAGATCCCATCGTGACCTGAAGATTTTTTATTTTTTAATTTATTTACTACGTTTATAATTTCGTTTTTATCAACCGGAGAGAAAAATATTGATTTATTATTTGAGTTTGTTAAATTTTTTGTAGTTATAGATTTGTTATTAATAACTGGCAAGTGTCTCTGACTCACGTTAATAAAGAAGTCAGTAAATGTTTCAGCAATTGTAGTTGGGTTCAATGTATCCTCGTTATTTACTTTCAATTTTTGTATGGTAGGAGGTATGTTATTTGTGCAGGATGTATTTTGTTTTATTATACCCCATGTGGCTTTATTTTTGTTACTGCTTCTGTTTACGTATCGTATATTAGAGATTTTTTTGGAGCGTTTTATCACTTGCTTAAATACTTTGCAGTATTTATTGTATGTACCTATATTTTTCTTAGATTTATTTGCCTTATTTTTTCGATATAAGTGTCTTTTATTTGTACTAGATTTTTTTATTCCGGGAGTTTTCCAGTTCGTTTTTTTGTGATAAGTTATTTTCTTTGCTCGTCGCGGAATACATAGGTTGAAGATCAGTGTAAATAGTTCTATAAATTTTTTATATGCTTCATTGGGTTCATTTTCAGTAAATACATCCATAAAGTTTACTTGCGAGATGTATTTTAGAAACACATCCATAAATTCGTCTATGTAAATTTTTTCGGTAAACCAATACTTTTCATGAAAGCTCAAGTTTGTTAAAATTTCTATAGATTGAGCTGTGTGATCAGAACCAACTATCAGCCCTAAATCTAACACTTCCGTTTTATATTTTTGTACATTAGTCAGAATGTTATCTATACAAGTATTTGAGGTGTTAGTCGATCGTGTAGCTGTACTGATAGTAGGATGTAAATTATAAGAAGCTAATGTTTCTGTAAATAATTCACTACGTTTGTCTTTTACAAGTAAGTTAATGTTAAAATCACCAAGTAAAAATATTTTTTTAGAGTTATTTCTACTTTTGTTATAAATTTTGTGTAATAAAGTTTCTAAGCATTGAATAAAAAGTTTAAAATTTCCATGTGGAGCTCTATAAAGGCATATAACGATTGAATTTAAGTCTGGTATCTTTATTCCACAACATTCAAAATGTGTTTCTAATGCCATTTCTTTTATCCAATCAATTTTAGTGAATTTAATAGAGTTTCTAATGTAAATAATTACACCACCGTGTATCTTTTTGTTTCTACAGAAATAGGAGGCATTTGTGTAGCCTTCTAATTGTCCAACTTGAATATCGTTTTCTTTGAAAAAAGTTTCCGTGAAGCAACATACGTCGAATTTATCTTCGTTGACTATTAATTCCAACTCGTCTAACTTTCTCCTAAGGCTCCGTGCATTTAAATGCATAATTTTGAAATTATTTATGTTACGTTTGGGCTCGAAAAAACTTTTGAGAGATTCTCTTTGGGCTACTTGTTTCAGGGGCTGCTTTATTGTTAAAGTAAAAAGGTATTGTTCCTGGTTTTGGAACGTCCTCTGTTGTACGGCTATTTTCTGAATTTTCTCTGTAGGTAGAGTTGATTTTTTTGAAATAATAGGGAATCGTACCTGGAATTACTCGAGACTGGTTTATCGGTTTTACTTTAGTATTGGAATTTTTATGAGTTTTTGTCAAATTTCTCCCTAAAAAGAATTTTCTCAATTTGAAGTTTGACCACAGACTAACGAAAAATAAACAAATAAAAGAGTATTTATGCGTGTGTATCAAAAATATGTGTCATACATAAATACATAATGTCAAATAGTATGTGTAATGGTTTTCATGATTGATTCAATGTATTCTTCACGAATAATTAAAAATATCAATGTATGGATGTTTGGATATTTAGATGTTTGTTGCTCAATTGTAACGTCGTAACGTGTGACCGAATCCGAATGTTCCGAAACTTGGAACCTATTATTATTTATTTGGTGCCTATACTGTCCCAATTCTGGGCAAAGGCCTCCCTACCCTCCCTACTTATAGGTATAAATTATAGTATGTGCGCATAACGCTGGTAACACCGCGGAGCGCTAGCTAGTATAAACTAAAAGTGTGAAAATGTCATACTTCTCCGTCCGTGAAATTTTCGTAAAAAGGAGTACAAAGTTTTTGCTTCACATATTATAGATACTGAATTTATCAACGCTAATATTTGTTAAAGATACAGTTTGTGTGTATGTGTTTTTGTCTATGGCATCATAGCTCCTAACTAAGCTTTGATAAGTTTTTTACTTCTTATATATAAAATTCTCGTGTCACAGTGTTTGTTTCCTTACTCCTCCGAAACGGCTTTACTGTGTTTAACCAAATTTTATACGCATATTCTGTAGGTATGAGAATCGGCTACTAGCTATTTTTCATACCCCTAAGTGACAAGGGTTGTTCACTAAGGCAAAACAACGTTTGCGGGGTCAGCTAGTATTTATATATATTTATAGTTCTTAGCTATAATTTATGTCAAGGGTTCTTTAACAATTTCATCAGTCTCATTATCAGATTTAATTAATGAGGGTGAGCATTACTTGTCGTTTGGTATTATTCAAACGAAACCAAATTACCTACTCGATCTTAAAACTCATAATTAATTAAACAACATGATCCAATTCAAATAGAGACGTGTCCACAAGGGCTTTAGCATTCTAAATCGTCTGCGTTAATTGTAATTAACGATGGTCGAAACTGTTGATCGCACGTCTGACAAGTTCGATCGCACGATTCAATTTTCTCTGGGTCATGTTATCTTTAGATAATACAATTTAGATGACGGAGGTTGAATACTAAATAATTTATACTGTCCGGATCGCCAATAACAAAAACGACATAAGCTCAAACGGCTCTGTAAAACAAGGGAGAGAGATAACAATACCATAAGCAATTTTGTCAGGCGGTAGAACCCCGGAAGTGTTGCCAGCATAACTTGACCCAGACTCGTTATAACTCAGTCCAAGCGACTGTCAACTGGCACGTTAGCTCGTTAGTAGATATTACAGGCTTGAATGCAGTAAAAGAGCGAGCAAAACTAAAAAAAAAAATGTAACCGTGTAAAATACCCTTTCCTAGTAATTAGAATTTCATGTAAACAAGAAATAACGAAATGATTTTGAACAATAAAAACTAATCTATAACAGTAGGTAACTATTGTATTTTGTTACAGCTATCATAACGCGAATTCATGCAATTTAGATTAGGTAGATTAGAATATAGAGGCTGTTTCTTTTTAATCTGTAGCAGAGGTTGGGTAAAATTAGTTTTAGCTAGCTTCTAGTTCTTATTATACTCACTAAGTAAAGGTTATATATCCGATAAATTAAATTTAAAATCCTGGGATAATCTGATTATTAATAGAGTATACGAAACGGATTTAATTTAGAAGATATAATAACGGTTATCGAATGAAAACGCCGTCACTAAAAAAAGTGACAGTTTTTCAATCCGCATTTAGCCAATATAGAGGAATGAAATGGAATGGATGGAGGTTGAGGGCAACTTTAACCTGATAACCGTGGTAAAAGAAAGACTCGGATGCCAAACTAAGCCCTCGAGAATTGTAGCAGATTGATATTAGTTCCGGTAACACGTAATTAAATAATAAAATCAATTAGAAGCTAGAACCGAAATACCGATTTCAAGCATGTAGGAAGTATCATTAAATACTGGGCACACTTTAAATCAATAAAACAGCGCTTAAATGTTAAAATAAACAAACATAATCCGTCTCGCAATACAAAAAAACAAGAAATTGAAAATGTCACACGTTTTTCGTTCCAAACGAGCTTGCAAATAAATAGCTAATTATTTATTTTTTCGTTTCGCAAAACGGCGTTAAACCAAAAAGAGGAAAGAAATAAGTTTGTAATAACTTTTGTGAGCAAAGCTGCAGAGCCACAAAATGTGCCACCGAGGTGATATAACTTTGTTTTATCGGAACCATAAGTTACTCTTTTTTCTTATAAACTCCTTTGCTCTTTTCATATTCTTCATAAACGTCTATTATGGATATTTTGGTAAATAAACGTTTTGTTTCGTTTTCGCGCGAGTTAATTCCCCTCGGAGAATTTAGGCGTATGTGAATAAGAGAGAATGTGAGTACTCTTTTTGTAAACTTTACTGTTGATTCATTTACAACAATTGATTTTTAAAGTTTTGCTTATATTTAATTTCAACTTTTTAAATTTCAATTTATCGAATTACTGTGTCTAAATCATTTTTTTTTACTCAAACAGGTACATTTTAGGACTAAAATATAACCATCACTATTTGGTTATGTCATTTTAGGCAAAAATTTGTTTTAGATTGTGTGTGCCTAGTCGATTTCCCTTTAAACAGGTTGTCTGGAATAGATTGATCTCAGCAATAAGGTCGTCTCTTGCGGCGGCTTAAGCTAACTGACATCGTTAAAACTAAAATTTTACAAAATTGGTTCAAAGTCGTAACGGATAGATGTCAGATAGGTACTAGCTATCGTAACATTTTTTAATCAGTAGCGTTTGAAAATGGCTCATTAGAGTAAAATAATTTATTGTGTTCAATACATCTAAGGCTCTGACAGTATTTTTTGTGTGTAAATAGTAGGTATATGTCACCATATAATTGTAAATTCCGACAGATAACAAACTAACCTAAACTACCGTAGGATTATAATCTCAAGTGTTTGCAATTTTACTGTGAATATACCTGCATATCATGCATTTAACAGATAATTATACATAATAATTTTTAATATAATACAGTGAAGTGATAATTTCAAACTTTGAAAATGTATAAAATTTTTATGCTCTTTCTTTTGTTTTATTTTTTTATTAATTGACGTGTAAATTGTAAATTTGTCAATAAAGATATAATATATAATTTATAATAAAGATTATTTTATAATAAAGATATAAGTAAATATACTTTGACACTTACACTACATATGTTCCAACATTTGCACGTCTTATCTGAATGCCAAATTTTTAAGCAAAGCCAATATTATCGGCTTTTGTAACGTTAAATGAACTCGAAGAGGCCTAATCGACTTTAGGTCAGGTTTACAATAAGGCGATCAGAGACAAAACAAACATTGGATTCATTACCCAAATATTTGTTCTGGCTGAGAAAGGAGTCCATGTTCTAGGACTCTTTATACAGACTTAGTATCGACTAAGCTGCAAGTCTAGTCTACTGATACTATCACGTCGCTATGAATGCTACGATTTTGCTACGAAACATAATCATTCATGTCTTTTCAGACAAAAATGTTTGAAATCACACACTGCCACATTGTTTAAAACATTGGAAAGCTAATCTCGAGCCAGTGGAGTTAATTTTGCGAGTTAATTCCAGTTTAAAGACCAGTTGGAGGTTGTTTCGAGCGGCTGAGCCGGGCACCGGCGATTCCGTTAGTTCAGAGGCAAGTAGGCGGAAAGTGCGGCTAATTGCGTTGCCATTATGAATAGTTTTGCATAACTAGCCTTGTAATTTGGGTGAGTTAGTTTGGAGTTTGTGACCGCTCGTTACACGGATAATTTACGACACAGGAATCTGCTGGAATGTGTCAAACTGCTCCTGTGTCTATTTATATTTTATATTAAATGTGCAGCTGATCTGCATGGTCTTATCTTTTTTTTTCTGCCCGACTGCAAGTGTCTTCAAAAAGCAAAATCATATTGTGTCAAGGTCCATGTTCTAAAGGCTTAAACGAAAAGGTTTCATTCCACTTTCGTATTACGAACATCCGAACTTTGGATTGCGTTGTCTGAGTGGGTTTTACCTGATATATATAATTTAGAAGTTTAGTATTTCGAAGTTACGGCTGGTGTAGTCGGGAGAGCGGCGCCTACCGATCCGGAGACCCCGGGTTTAAACCCCACACGCACCACTGTCTTTTCGAAGTCATGTGCGTAATGCCGCTAACTTAAAACAGTGAAGGAAAACATCGTGAGGAAACCGACATGTACCTAGAACCTTTCGAAGTCATGTGTCATCCGCCAACTCGCACTGGACCAGCGTGGTGGATTATGGCCTTAGCTCTCTCCTTGCTCTCTCCCCGAGTCCCAGCTGTGGGAACGTTTAGTGGGCTGTTGATGATGATGATGATATAATTTGGATGTCTTTAAGTCTAGAGTGAATTGGTTTGTCTGATGTGGGCGCTGCATTATAGATCGCATTGTCACTCGTAAATATCAGGCAAGATGGCAGTCATGTCCAAACCCTATATCTATAAAATAAGTATACATTTTCGTATTAAGATACTTTTGAGTGATATGTGAAAATGATAATGTATCAACCCTACTTTTGGTTATTAGCATTTGTGTGTAGATTCTTTTTCTCGGTTTTGTTTCGGTTTTTCTCGGTTTTTTTTTTTCGGTTTTTCTCGGATTTTAGTCAAAATAAATGATTGAGTGATCGTTTCGGTACAAAGACAGTTGATTCTCGTCACGCTAATAATTTTGTTACCTACAGACGAGAAATCTTCGCTGTTGTTACGTTATGAATTGTAAAATCTACGTTGATCCAAAACTAAATTCGCTGCAAACTCAATTTACCCTCACGTGCGATAAGTAATTATTTCTTGAAATTTCAAATGATGTTAAGTTCTGGGGGTCGTAGCTTCAACACGATCGCTATCTATAGCTTCTAGACAATGACGTATCTAGTCTAACTAGATTAGATAACGTTTACGACAAGACCGAGCTAGTACCTGCCCAGCTACCTCAGTCTGCTCCGTTACATTATTTATTTGCAGTAACCTTTCTCAACTATTATCGTGAACAGCCACAGTATTGAATTAAACATGAAACGACCGTTGTTTTGGTATCATAACTCTTCAGAGCATTATGGTTCGGGTCGTGAATAAACACGTTTATTTTCATAGCTTCTCTGTTATTTTAAAGCTTTGACTTTGTAAGTATTGGCGGCACCACAGAACAGATATCTGTTCTGTGGGCGGCACGATGTCTTTGGAGCTGATATTGGATAAATATTACGCAAAATTAGGTTTACATGCTTGTTATGTGATTGAATACAATGTAGTAATTCCTCAATCTGACCATATTGAACCAGACACATGTTTTATTTTTTATTTAATAAAGAGTGACGAGACGAGCACGTTATGTCCCTGATGGTAAGCAACATGCCTGCCACATGATAGCACAGTGACACGCAGCTACTGGAACATGAAGAGTTCAAATCATTACCTAGAACTGCACTGCGCTCGCCACCCTGAGATCTAAGTTGGTATATCTCTATGCCCTATAATTCCTCTGGAAACATTGTCCTTCAGACCGGAACACAGTAATGTTTGCACATTACTGCTTGGCGGTAGAATAACTGCCAAAGGTGTGGTCCTTCCCCAGGCAGACTCTGTCAAGAGTCCTACCACTACAAGACTACACTATTTTTTAATAGTAACTGCCCGCGACTTTGACCTCGTAGAATTAAGAAAAATAACTATTCCCTAAGAAACTCGCTCACAATATTATGAAATAATATTCAGAATTAAAGTAGCTTATTTGCTATTCCAGATTACTATCTAAGTTTCGAATTGCGGACTAATTGTTTTGTTATTACAACGTGACTGAGCAACAGACGTCAAAACTTTAGCGTTTTAATGTGTACTCGCAGCGCCCCGCGGTAGTTGCCGTTTCTGTTTCATTTTACTGCGATAAAAAGTAGCATACATACGTTACTTTGTCTTGTTTGTTCCTTACTTATAGTCTGACTGTGTTCCAAATCTGTCCAGCTGTTCCGATGTGATTGAACAACGCATCCAAACTTCAGTACATACTAGTATACATAAGTACACGTACACGTAAGTACGTATACGTATTAGTAGGATCAGTATAAAGTTAGATACTAAATGGGGCTATGTTTGACTTTACTAAGCATACAAGGTATAAGATTGGTTGTACACGCTTTCCCAAAATAAGGCAACCCACACAGGTACTTCAGCAGGAATCGAATCCACGACCTACGACTCTGCGGTCGACTACGACTCTTTACAGTCAATAATTAAGCCAGAAGGTCATTATATCGAGACTGTGCGATAATAAAATTATTAAAGTTAATACAGTGAAGTGGTAATTTCAAACTTCGGAAATGTAGGTATACAATTTGTAATGCTCTTTCTTTTGTTTTTATTTTGTATTAATTAACGTGTAAATTGAACATTTATGAATAACGTATTTTGACTTCGACTTTGACGACATATACCTGAACAGTGATGTTAGTTAACCCTTAATCAGACACAGGAAGATATTCTCCCACCCTCTCGATCTAGCTAAAATCCCTAATATTTTTGAAATGGCGATCTATTAGGTTTTTTTACACAAATAGAATCTTAGATAATTACAACATTATCATACCCGCCCTTTCAAGTGTACTTTACACTTGAAATGGCGGGGTTCCAATCAATGCGGGGGTCAATGTCAGAATCAAATAAATGTCAGTTTAAAAAAAAAAATGCGCAATTTCCACATAGTGGAGACATAAATCTGCAAAGTTTCTTCAAAAAAGATTCTGGTAAGTATGTAGTAAGTTATGTACCAATTTATTATATTCGGTGTAACTTTGTTAGGATTTGTAGTGCAAAAAATGTTTGTGTGCTTTTGATTCTTTTGAAACATATTCTTGCAAGTGAGAAAATAGTTCTGTTTGTCCATTCCCGAACTCCATTTTGCGTCACTATATACAAAAAGCAGGGATTTATTTGTGTAATTTTTTTAGATTTGTCAACTATTTTAGTTTATTTTTAAAGTTTTAAGTCGCGATTGTTTTAGATCATCATTAATTTTTGTTGATTTTTTAAATTTAACGAAATTGATAGACGTAATCGAGGAAAGGGAAATAATTTCCCACCCGTAAAAACATCAGTATTTTCAGTTTTAGTAATTTGTAATTGATTTTATGGACACTAATATCCAACATGACCTTAGTAAGAACATATACTCAAGCCATGAAAAACTGTTTTTTCGTTTTGCCCAATTAAGGGTTAATAAATAATCGATACACGATAATAATACTTTATACAATAGGTATATCTTCGGTATGACGTCAGCAAAGCTTTCAGAAAATGTCTGTCTGATGTGCCTGATACAGATAGGCTCAATACAAAGCTTCGTATCCAACAGAATATGCATGACTGTGACAGTGATATGCCAAGTGCTAGACGTGTTCCTGTGTTTGACTGATCATAATGGTTACAAAATACCTACAAGTTACAACAGAAAGCACTATTATAGAAAGCGAAGTTATCTACGATTACATTATAGCGAAGTCATACAGGGTCTTATCGCGTATTCGACAGGTATTATGAGATTTCCTAGTAAGCGGATTTCATTATAGTTCGTACATACCTATAACATTTCTGGTGTAAGCCAATATTGGTAATTCGATGTATTCAAAAGATGAGATATGCTTCAAGTTTATTTTGCGTCTTTTAGGTATGCCTTACTACACAATGTTATAGTTAGTATGGTAGGTTAGCACGAACCGTGAGCATTCTACACTGTCCAACAATTCAGAATAAGTGGAGGCCATCTGAGATCGCTACTTTCATAGGAAATAATGTTAGCCTATTTAGGTTAAAGTGAACTCTAGCTCTCTTTTTACCAAACACATGTTTGTCTTGTAGAAGGCTGTTCACACCTTGGGTTTGAATCAGCTAAGTACTAGTCCGCGCGTAACATTCGATCGAGACAAATGAATCCCAAATGGGTCATAAGTAACGGACTCCTTCTCGGGTCTTCAAGACAACGTTTAGATTTACCAGCTAGATTCGAGCATACGTTTGATACATCGTGTATCATCGTCATAGTTAATTGATGGATAAAATCTGGATGTTTTCAAATGATCGACTGGCCTCGTGGCTTAGTTGGTAGTAGCTCTGCCTGCGAAGCCGAGGGTCGTGGGTTCGATTCCCAACTAGTGCAAATATTTGTGTGATGAATTCAAATGTTTGCACTGTGTCTGGGTGTTTCTATGTATAATAAGTTAGTATAAATATGTATTTAAAACTATATAAGTATTATATCAGCTATCTGGCCACCATCGTACAAACTTTGCTTGGTTTGGGGTCAGATGGTGTTGTGTGTGAATTGTTCACCAATATTTATTTATTTATACAGTGAATTGGTTTCTTCTACGTTAGCGTGCTCCATTGCATTACTCCGCGTTGTTGATTAATATCAGCCAAAATGGCGGTCTAACTCATACCTATTAACGATTAAAGAAAAGAATGGACTAACCAACACGTATTATCATAAATAAATAAGTATTCATTTAATGGTACAGTTGTTATACTCAGTGTTTTCTCTTAATATGTATTGTCGAAGGACCAAGAAAAACACACCCCGTACGAACATGGAGCCAGCGATACAAAGTATCACAGTTCTTTTATAGGATTAAACAGCCATTTGAAATTAATATACGTTTGCGAATCTCAACTCCTAACTCCTTTCGTACAGAACGCGTGCGGATAAGATCTCGTAGCTACGTGCGCAGATATGACAAAGACGGTAAGAGATTGAAACGGGATAGGACCAAAGAAGACGGAACGTATCAAATGCCTGCTCAGTTAATTAACCAGATTAGCTTTTACCAGTTTAAGTATCTCCACATCGGTGTCTAAACTCATATTACGTTTGTAAATTTTCTTGAATCTTCCGGCGAAATTTTATGGGTTACACGTCGTTCAAAAGTTTTTAGATTATGACGCACTTCTCTGAATGAGAGCAAGTTCTCAGAACATTGAAAGTTTTTACTTCTATCAGATAAATGAGCAACGAGAATGTTTTTCAAGTGTTTTGTTCTGAATTGATGTTGTACTAACTCTTGGGGTTGTTGTACTATGAATATTAACCTTTTGACCGCCAGGACTAAATTGCATTTCCGTGCCCTATACGCCAAGCGTACGTCATAACACAAAATTAAAAAAATCACAGCACCCATGCTTTTCAACGACTAATTTCGTACATTTACACGTTGTTTTGCTGGGATTTTCTATTCAAAGACAAGTTAAGTAAAAAAACATATCCCTACTTATAATTATTTTGTAAATATTTTGTTGTAGTCCGTTTTTTAATTTTAGTCAACTATAGACGTCGTTGGCGCTAAGTGCTCGCTAGCGCTTGTCAAGTATAGGTGACTCTGGCGGTCAAAAGGTTCACGGCCTTTATTTTTTGTTTAATTCATGATTAACGTACCGCGTATGTCAAACTTGTAAAATGAGAAGTTATGGCTAGTCTAGCCGAGAGAACGGTGACTGTCAATCCGGAGAGCCCCCGGGATCAAATCCCACGTACACCACTGTCTTTTCGAAGTCATGTGCATAACGCCGTTAACTTAAAAAGGTGAAGGAAAACATCGTGACGAAACCGACATGTATCGAATCTTCGAGGTCATGTGTCATTTACCAACCAGCACTAGGCCAGCGTGGTGGATTATGGCCTTGACCTCTCGCCTTGCAAGAGAAGACCTCGAGTCTCAGTAATGGGAACATGTTTAATGTATGAATATCAACCGTGCCATGTTACCATTGGCATAATATACAAAATGTTGAACTTAAATTATTGTGTTAAGAAATTATCGCAAGTAGAGCTTAAGGTGGATCTCAGGAGAATTTTAACACTTCTAAACTCGTGGCGATTACTGACTTTTACGAGTACTGAAAGTTTCTTGGAAAAATAAAGAGAAGTTAAAATAAGTCTTAAATAATAGGCTGCGGTTGTGAACTTTACGAAGTCAGAAAGTTGCTATTCTAATTCATTAGCGTAGGAAAGTAAATTGTTTTATTGGGTAATATTTAATTAGTTTACCAACTGATTAAAGTGCGCAATGACAATAGTTCACACGAAAGGCTTATATATATTATGCTTGTATTAACCACAGTTTTTTTTTGTTGCTTTACTTAATTTTACGTATATTAGAGGCTGTTAATGTTATTACGAGTATATACCTACGTAATTATTATCTTTGTATAGTAGTAGTCGTAGCTATAAAGTAACTTTTTTATCTTTCTCGCTAAGAAAACCATAGTAAATATTACGTTCAGTTAATGACGTTTTAAAAATAAGTAGTTCTGAACAAAACCTCAATATAATCTAATTTCTCCAAAAAAAAACAAAAACCAACTTTAATTAAAGGGCTCCCACACAAAACCACCATGCGATGCGATACGACGTCGCATCGCAGGAACTTGCGATGTGAATTGCTGCGATACGATTTTGTGCGGCTAGCCGTTGGTTAGGGTAACCATACCTTCAGCGGCAGCGGTAGCCAGCCGTTTTGGACGTGTTTTTCGGAAGCGTAACACGGATCGCAAAAAGATTGTTGCACTGCTGTTATTCTTAAATAGATTTGAAAGAAAAAGAAGATTTTGGGTTCATCCATTTATTACAATTATGAATGCTGATGGAAACTATTTTACTCACAAATATTATTGGTTGAGAATAGAAGATTTTTTTTTTGATTATTTGAGAATGAGCATATCTTCATTTGAATAGCGTCTTTCTCTTCTTCAGTCTCAGAGCTGACTCAAATGGTGTTACCAAGTATGACGTAATATCGCATATACATTTGCGCGATGCGAATCAAATCGGAAGTTCGTAGATATTTGCGATGCGATGTGAATCCGTGGTTTTGTGCGGGAGCCCTAAAATCAGATTCGGACATTCAGCCTAATTAGATAATGTCTACCACTATGTCGTCTAAATACATGAAAGCAAATTTTAGTTGCTTGTTCATATTTCAAAAACTGCCTCACGGTTTTCGATAAAATGTATATGGCACCACCTCTGAACAATGATATACCAAACAAAACCAGAACCATCAACATGGATTCACAATTAGCGGCGCAATCACGTAACATACTTACATACAAAAAAAACATACTACCAAATTGATAACCTCCTCCATTTTTGAAGGCGGGTAATAACAAGCATCCAGAGTCTCTTTGATCTCATTGAACCATAATTATGAAAAATCACGTCGATTTTTCTACCGCCACAACATTCGTTTACAACATCAGTAAAATATTTTAGCATAATGGAATTAAATTTGTTAAACTGGATTAACTTTACATACTTTACTTTAAGTTACGGCTGGTCTAGTTGGGAGAACGGCGCCTGGCGATCCGGAGATCCCGGGTTCAAACCCCACACGCACCACTGTCTTTTTCGAAGTCATGTGCGCAATGCCGCTAACTTAATACGGCGAAGGAAAACATCGTGAGGAAACCGACATGTACCTAGAATCTTTCGAAGTCGTGTGTCATCCACCAACCCGCAACCCCTGGGTCAGCGTGCTGGATTATGGTCTTAACTATCTCCTTGCGAGAGAAGGCCCTGAGTCCCAGCAATGGAAACATTTAGTGGGCTGTTGATGATGATGACTTTACTTTCATACTGCCACCCGGTATTTTGTGTTTATATTGATTTTTCATTACGTTTCACTTTCAAAATGAGACTCTCGAATCTACAGGTCGCAAGGTCGGAAACGGTAAATTCGGGTTTCGCATGTGACTTCGATTCCATGTCATTCCCTGTGGGATATTTTTATCTACTGAGTGATATGGCTGTATAGTGATATAACATGTAATGGGGAGTTTACGTGTGGATGGTGGTTACGTTATGCACCGTGAAGTGTGAACGTTGGGGGTAAATAATAACAATTCGAGGTACGAATGTCACGTGATATGAGTTTAACGCAATTAGGTCACCAATTTAAACAAAGTAGCGTGGCTATTAAACTTATTTGTGTGATGAAAATTGACGTTACAATTCAATTCATTTCATTTATTCCTTGCGAGAATAGGTAAAATTTAACATTGTGTAACAATTTAACAACAATTTTTGTGTTCTAGTTTGTTCTATGTCTGGGTGTGTGATGTTTTTATTATAAGAATGTTTTTAAAATTAAGTATGTATGATATTAGCTATCCGGCTATCAAAACATAAGCTTTGTTCAGTTTGGCGACTAGATGACCTTGCTTGAAAAAAAATCGATTAATGTTGTTAATATATAACTTAAATTAACTTTAAAACATTCTGTGATACTGTAATACGAGTATAAAAACGTTTTTCGATACAAACTATGATTAACAAAATCTTAGTTAAATTATAAAGTTTAATACTATTCGCGATTTAATACCAATATACAAAAAATACTCAAGTCATTGGATGTCAGTGAATTACAACCAAAGATAGTTTTACCTCAAGATGCATATAGTTCCTGACTACTATAGTGCTTCTCGTTCTTTTAATTTCAATTCAATTTTCAATTCAATACTCAAAAGGTATTGCTATAAAGAAAATATTCCACTGGATAAGGGTAGTGCTGCGATAGTTTTATGAATTCTACCCGTGTTCTATCCATTCTAAAATTAGATTTTAAAAAGAGGTTTCATGTTACGTTAATAAAATAGAAGGGAGAATAATCAAAAACAGTACAATAAAACATTTATTTCAAATTGTACTTTTCATTCAATATAATTAAAATATACGTACTTAGTTTGTTTGACAATTTTTTACCATATAGTAGCAGCTAGCCCAGACTTCACACAGGTAACTTGGAACTTAGGTATAGAACAAACATTTAACTTTTTCAATGTTAGAAGCCCTTGTTGTAGTAGAGATACTACTATTAGATGTTGTGGTAATTCAGGATAATTGAATTATTTTGTACTTCATGAAAAATATTGCTTGATTATTCACACCATATTTTATCCTATTCTTCTTCAGAGTGGCACATCTGCAAAATGATAATTAATTTGAATACATAAAACAATCCAAATTATTACCAGAAATCTAGTGATAAATTCAAATTCTATAATTATTTTTGTAAAAGTTCCAACAAAAGGATGTAACTAAATCAGAGGTGAAAATTTGTAGGAATAATGTTTTATTTTTAAAGCTTAGTACTTCATAGCTTCACACCTTCTCGCACAATAAAAAATAGATCACCTTTTACCAAAGGCATCATTTAATCTCGTTAAAATCGGGATTTGTAAGTAAGAATTGATAATTGTAATAATAGAAGGACAGTAATAATGTGTGGGAGTTTGATGCCATTCCCACTCTATTAAATAAGAGTTGGAATTGCAGTGAGAGTGGGAACAGAAATTGAAGCATTGGTAACATGAAAAAAATTAGCAGTCATAGGGACTGCCGCTGCCGATATGACTGGAAACTTTTAACTCAGAATTTCACAGCACACTTTGGAAACTACGCGAATGAAACCGGAGGGCACTGCAAGTCTTCAAAGCACTTTCATCTACACAAGTCTTCTAAGCATGGCCTTAAACTAGATATGCGTAATGGTAACCATGGTAACACGCCATGGCCATCTAAAAATGCTTACGCATTTATGGCCATGGTCCCGAGTTCACCCAAAGATTTCTTTCATTCCCAAGCGTGATGTTTGAGCTCAATTCATAGTCCACGAAATATCTGTATGTGGTGCGTCAAAGGAAGTCTTAATTCCAAAAATGAACAAATGCGAAGCCACAGGCAAAATCTAGCACGTATCATTAGCAAATGGTTAGTATAAAAACTATCCATTAGGTATGTACCTACTTGTATATTTCATGGGTAAATATGTAACAAATAACTGGTCACACTTTTTTGTTTGTTTTGTTTTAAAGGTTATGTTTACATTTTACATATTTTGCAAATTTTGGATTAGATACTGCCGTTATTGTATAAATTTAATTCACGTAGATATCTAGAATGCATAAATATCAATTTCTATCAAGTCGTCATAACAAATATTGTCTACTTACGTGTAAAATGAGATTCCTCTGATTTTTCTTTTACAGACGCTATTGCAGCTTATAACACTACACAACGCACATTGTTTAGCATAAATATCACCAATCTCTTAATAGTCTTTCACAAACAAGCTTTAAATCTTCTTTAAATACACACAGTATTTAATAAAACATAAAAAATCCGAGTCTGAGCTTTGAACAGACTTTTGTTTGGCAACGCCATGTCAGATTTGTAATTTAGCCAGAGAAAAAGCCGGCCACGGTGATAAGGACGGAAAATCAGTACCTCTTTCTCTTTTTTTCACAAGTGATAGATATTTAGACTATCTCATTTCCGCAAGTCGTGACGTCACTTATTGTGCTCCCCTGATTACAACTCACAACATAATATCTGAAAATGCTGACAGATATGCTACGATATGACGTACTTCAGAATTTTATTGAACAGTTTCTTGAATAAGTAATTTATTATGTAACAGCAATACGTAATGGATACTGTATCGGACAATATCAGATTTCAATTAGTATTTTAGTCAGAGGAGAAACCGAGTTTTTAAACAAAGGAACTTGTAATAATATCAATAAAATATAGTAATTGTAAATTCAGTGTACATTCACGTTCAAGGCACAGACCGCGACCTGCTATAAGTCACCGAACGATGCTGATCGCACAAATAACTCGGATTCACAACACAATATTACTTTTGACAGAAACAGAGGTTTCGTGATAGAGAGAAAGTAATTACTACTAATATATCTGAATGAATACACACATTTGTACCTGTGAGTAATTTCACCCCAAATCACTGGCTTTTTATTCTTGGTTTACTGACAAACACAGACTAATGACTTGGATTAAGCCGCTAGACATTTATTATTTAGAGAGTAAGTATTATATACGTTATTCGGACTTCTACATTTTTTTTTCTATTATAAGAAATCTAATACCAACTCACTTACAAATACTAACAAGCAAACATACTCTGTCAAACTATGTAGCATTATTTAGCACTTTGTAGGCAAATACTCCTAAAATATTTATTATTATATATTAAATGGTGCAAGTTAACCTTAGACAATTTAATTAAATAAATAGATTTGATTGATACAAAATGAATACGTTCCGTTACGATCATATGCCAAATATTATTTACTCAAGCCTTACGCAAATTAAAAATTTGTTGAGCTTTTGAGCAAAGTCAATGCCTATAGAAATTTTTGACGTTTGTGCCGTCAAATGAAATTGAAACAACACGCTCTCATGTTCCCAGCGCTGGGATTCGGCTCGTCGCGCAAGGAAAGAGCTATAATCCACTACGCTGGCCTAGTGCGGGTAAAGAATGACACATGAACTCAAAAAAATCTAGAAACATATCGGTTTTTTCACGATGTTTTCCTACCGTTTTCTAGTTAACGGCATTATTTACATGACTTCGAAAAGATTGTGGTCCACGTGGACACCAATCGGGGATTTTGAATCGGCAGTCGCCGTTATCTCAACTAGACTATCCGTAACTACGCTTTTGTAAAAAAATATCAATATAAGTCGCAATTTCGTAATGGAACTACTACCGACGAATCGTAGTCGATAAGCCCATGAACTACATCACTGCGTTATCTTCCAGCGTGTCGTAACGGAGATGGGCCATCAAATCATAATGGAGCACGATCAGGGGGCCTGGACAGTGTCGGCACAATCTGCGCACAAGATATAACTAACCAGTTTCATATTTCCATATATCTTCATCCGAAATAAAGCGAAAATTCCGCGCATTTCCGGCGCCGCTGAGTGCATTTAGCCATAAAATATAATGGTTGATTTTTCCTACGCTACGGAAAATACCCCCGGCGGGAGTGTTACGTAGAATGTGCCCGTTTTTTGTTAAGTTGTTGTGATATATATGTTGTTGTTGTAAATTTGTTGTAACGGGACAGTGATTGTTGTGTTAGTAGAGACATAAATAGTTCGAGCATTATAACATAGAAGTGAACGTTAAAAACTTTGTATCATTCATAAAGACACGACAAGAGAAAGCGAGGACAGTAAATTAAAAAAGAGTGAAATGGTAAGTTATGTGAGAGAACTAAACTTATATTTTTGAGAGTAATAAATAGCCTGGAAACTAAAGGTTTTTTAACGCTAAGATTTCCATTTACCAAAAGTTCTAAGGTCTATCTATGGTGTGCTAAAAATGTGAATTTAGTTTCTGATATCTATTGAATAAATTGTGGCAATCAATTGTTAGTATAATTCTACAGTCTTTTTTACAATTATCAATAAATAATCGCACGCCGCAGTTAGGTAAACAACATAAAATACATTTGGATAGATGTAATAAGTGGTTTTGTATTTGAATTATGTTTCAAATGGATTTAATGTCTGGATAGCCACTTCCTTTGTCTCGATTTAAACAAGTTAATTTAATTTCAAACGAATGTCTGAACAAATGTATAGTTTCCTTCCTGTCTTCCCCCTTTAGGCCCGTGATGCGTCATCTCAGGTCATTACGATCAATGCCGTGTTCCGCGGTAGGAACAACTGTAATGTGATGAAGCTTGTTATGGCTTCCTTGGGAATACACACTTAAAAATGTATAAATAACTGTGATCCATGATTTTACATAGTTTTCCTGTGAAATGAACTTCCAAATACAAAAACATTTTTTCAAATGGGAATTATAGATTTCAGAATTTATCACGTACAGCGTAAAGAGCATCGTCAGTTAAAATCAGGCGAAACGGCGAGATTTGCCCTGGACAAACCTAAAACAGAAAATAAAAAACGAACAAAAGAACTCTTCCGCTCTTATATCATAGATATGAAACAATTTTAAACGTATTTTACTCACAAACGACAGTATCATTAAAGTAGCTTAATTAAGGCTCTACCATTAATTTTAATAAGTGTTATTATCCCTACCTTTTGTCCAATTATATTTGGTTTAAAAGGATATGTTTACGCTGTAGCAACAAACTCTGTATTTATGAAACTGAATACTGTAGTTGTGCTTTAATTTTCACTGTCTAATTTGAAGTTACCTATGACTCTCAGATTTCTTGACTATCAGATGCAAGAAGATTTGTTGAAACCCATTTCGTTATTCAGACATAACAGTGATAGTGTAAATTATGAATGGTTTCCATGTTTAATAATACTGTTCAAAAAAGGTTTAGAATAATCATAAAAACCAGTAAAGTTTTAAGATGTTTTTGACCCAGAATTATTTCGTCTGTGAGATGAATGGGTTTTCACGTTTTTCATCATCAACCAAATAAAAATGTTTGAATTCTCTGGACCTACATAATTATTTTATATTAATACGTAAAGCAAACACTTTGCACTAAAAACAAACATAACACAAATTAACATGTATTTCAAACACGTTTTGATAATTTAGTCCGTCGTCTAATTGAGAACACAATAATATATACGGTTTATCGTCGAAGTTCGACCACTTGACAATTGTATCTTTTGTTTAACTGTTAAGTTGTTATTTCTAACTGGCAATACTTCTCGCCAAAAAGTAGTTTTAATGCATCCCCACTTTTAATACTACGTTGTTATCAGAATATATTAAATATATAACTAGATGGCGGCAGTGAGTTATTAACAGACTGCAAAAAAAGAGCAGGTCTTCAAACCGTATATTTTTTTTTGTAGACTAACAATGAATAACAATATTTACTTATTTCATTGTAAGTGAAGGTACGTAATCACACAGAAACAACTTAAGAATAAGAATAAGAATAAGAATAATTTATTTACCAACACAAGGTTAAACACTTTAACAAAATTAAATATTAGTATTGACAAAACAAAACATTTGTTGATTAGCAGTGAGCTCCAAACTAAGTGCAAGACTTGTATCTTGGAGCTCGAGTGCGAAATTTCAAAGAATAAATTCGTTTCAGTTAAACTGTAGATTACTAATAGCTAAAACTAAATGGAACATTTCACACAGTTATTACAATGAAACAAAAGGTGAAAAAGAAAACAATTAAACAAAATAAAAATTATTACAACTCTAGAAGTTGACAAGAATATCTAACCGTGTCTAACAAACTAAGCTATCCACTGTTTATGAACTATTTACTATACAAACAACCTATGAGTTCCTCAGTGCCATCATACGTAAGAGTTTGTAACCAGGCTTTTAATTTATTTTTAAGTTCGAATTTCGTCAAGTGTTCGCAGTCTCGCAACCGCCTCGACACGTTGTTGTAGATACAGACAAGCGAGTACGACGGCGCACGCCTAGCAAGGGATGACCTGGCGTGGGGTAGAGGCAGTAAGTATGCCCTGGTAGAGCGCTTAGCCAATAACGTTAAGTAATCTTCGCGGGATCTTAAGCAAGAGTGAGTCCTCATAACAGCGTTGAGCACAAACAACTGTCGAACTCTTAGAACGCTAAATTCGGAGTAGAGTAGATCGGTGGAAAAACGAAAAGGCTTCCTTAGCAATACTTTAATTAGAGCCCGTTGTGCTCTCTCAACCGTTATCAAATACGTCTTTCCAGCGCATCCCCAGACCGAAATGCAGTATTGGATGACTGACTGACATAGCGAGATGTAAATGTCCTTAAGAAGAGATATAGGTGCACAGTCCCTCAGGTTTTTCATAATATGAATCAATTTACGCACGCGTGATGATATATCGTTTATGTGGTATTTAAACGATAGATTCTCGTCAATTATTACTCCTAGGTATCTTATACTCTGGACTCCCTCAATGATGCTACAAGAGCAAGGCGAAGATTGAGATTGGTAAACTGTGGAGCAACAATGGATTTTCAAACGTAAGTGAGAGGGTGGACGAGAAACCGAAGTTTTGCCAAAAGCGATGTATTTAGACTTACGCGCGTTTAAAGTGAGCAAATTTTTAGCTAGAGTATCGGCAAGAACCGCCAGATTATCTTCGGCAAGGCGAAATACCTGACTCCATGACTCGCCATGGAAAACAATCGCAGTGTCATCGGCGTAGGTGATGATATCGGCATTGGGAAGCTCACTGTTTACTATATCATTTATGTAGAGCAAAAACAAGGTCGGACCGAGCAGGCTTCCTTGTGGAATTCCATAGTTCACTGGAAGTTGATCACTGGAGTGGTTACCGACTTTGACGAATTGCGAACGACCAGTTAAGTAACTATGGAACCAATCCTGAGCGACGCCTCTGACACCGGATGCCTCCAGCTTTCTCAGGAGCAAACCAGGCGATAAGGAGTCGAAAGCTTTAGCCACGTCCAGAAACACGGCAACACATCTCGCTCCTCCGTCCACGTAAGAGGATACCAAATTCACCAAAAGAGAAGCAGCGTCCTCCGTTGACTTACCTTGTCTAAAACCAAATTGCCTATCCGAAATAATGTTTTGTTGCTCTAGAAATTTTGTGAGTCGAGTGTTAACAATCTTCTCAAGGATTTTAGAAATTATACTGAGTAGAGCGATAGGCCTGTAGTTATCTGGAGACGATGTAGAGCCGCTTTTATGAATGGGAGATACAGATGCAATTTTCCAACAATCTGGAAAAACCCCGGTTTCTAGACTTAAATTAAATATGTGATGTAAAGGAGTCACTAGAGTTTGAAGTGACATTTTTAATAATTTGGACGGGATAGAGTCAGGCCCAGGAGTGCAGTCAGTTTTAAGGTCAGCTATAATGCACGACATTTCATGCGGGTCCGTGGGATACAAAAACAGTGACTGGGCGCATGACGGCATTGTTTTATGCGATTTTATTAACGTCTCTTCGGTTACACTGAGCTTAGATAAAATGGCATTTGCGAGGTTTTTGCCTACCGAAGCGAAGTGACGATTGCACCGGTTGAGAGGGTTTCCATCATTGCCTTTCATCAAGTCGGAGGAAGTACTACTTTGCCTGGAAGTATAGCAAATATTTTTAATGGTTTTCCAAAGTTGCTTTGGGTTATTCTTACTTTGCTCCAACAGTTGACTGTTGTAGCAAGTCCTCACGTTACGTAAAAGTTTGTTACAAAAGTTTCTGTATCTTAAATATATCAGAGAACGTTGTCTGTCATTAGGGTTATTTTTGCTGTCGACGTGCAGTTTGTCGCGATGTCGCATACACCTGATCAAACCAGGAGTTATCCATGGCTTTAGTATCGCGTCTCTACGACCCACTCTAATAGATTCTGTATGGTTTTTTATAGCATTTGACAAGAGGTAATTAAAAATATTTGTGGCGCAGTTAACATATGAACAAGAGAGTACTGGAGACCAGTCTGTAAGAGCCAGCTCTGAAGCCACGCCATCATACTTAGTCCTTAGATAGTGTCTGTTTAAAGAATTTTGTTTTTTTATTCTAGCGGGATAGCAGGCAATTGTGATGGAATGGTCAGTAACGGAAGACTGACAAACGGCACCAACAGTTTTACGTTCAGAACTGATGAATATATGATCAAGGCAGGTACGGTTCCGAGTCGGGGAGGTAATAGCAGGAAGTAAGGCGTGAGAAGCCATTACACAGAGATACTGGGAGACATGTTTATCGCCAGGATCACACAAGTTTATGTTAATGTCGCCTGCAACCACAAGGGGGGATTTAATTTTTACTTTTTCGAGGACAGTATCTAGAGATAACAAAAATGGATCTATATTTATTATGGAAGGAGAGCGATAGATTCCCATTATGGTTATTTTGTTGTCCAGGTGTAACCCTAGAGAGTCTGAGTCTATCAGATCAGGTTCAAACGACGTAGCGTAGTAACTAGTTTTGACATAAATGACTACTCCGCCATTTTTGTTTATTTGACGACTAGAACGGTAGCAGTTATAACCTGGTAGGGGCTGCAATAAAGTGTTATTCGTTAACCAACATTCCGTTAGAATAATTACATCGAAACAAGTGCTAAAGCGATCTAGCGAGACTACGAAGTCCTCGAAATTACAATTGTAACTTCTGATATTTACGCTGATGACTCTAAAGTTACCATCTAGGTTTTGGTTTAGAAACGATCCGCAGGATTCGGCTGAATCAAAATTATGACATGCAATGGATATCGTTGCGTCGATATCGTCTGTGGTATTAACCGAAACCATCGGTGGAGTTTATAGACTGAGAAAACTTAATAGCCAAATCACTACAGTATACATTGCTATAACAATTAAATAGGAGATTCGAAACCAAATGCATAATATTATTAGATAAGTGGAAAGCTACATTTATCGACTTACATAGCGGAGTGGTGTGATCAGTTAGATAAATATAACATAATATTAAATTTTTAGACATATAAAGAAAACAATTGAGCATATTATTAAAATTAAAAATAAAACCGGAAACAGCCGAAACTACACTAATATCAGACGAACGAAAAGACACGACTTCAAGGTGAAATTGCAGGTTCGGTGGGGGAATGTTCTGACTCACAGTTTGTAGCCGGGCCGAGACCACGTTCCAAGTCCGCTGGCGATCTGATGACAATCGCTGGAATTCCCTCTTTTCTGCGAGCCAAGATGACACCATTTTTGACCCAACAGTACTTGAAACCAGTTTCCTTACAGCGTTGTCTCGCAGTGCGAAACAACAGTCTGTTATCTTTCGTAAGTCGCTCGTTGAGATATAGTTTTCGGTTTGTGCCCCCGACTTCGATGTCTAAAGTATTCAATGACGGGCGACTCTTGGCGGCCTTCAGAAGATCATCGCGTGTCTGACGTCGAACAAAGCGTACGACCACGGGCCGAGGGAGAGAAGTAGTAGTGCTGACACTTGTCGACGGGCGGGAGCCGACTCTCGTGACGTAATCGATGTCTCCTTCCTTTAGATTAACGCCGAGCTTTGTAGCCGTCACGAGGGCCAAGTGGGTCAGATTCTCGCCCTTTGCCTCATTTACACCAGACAATTCCAGCTCATTTCTTAAATCGATCTGCACCTTTGCGCCCAGCTGCTGACGGAGATCGGCGACCGCCTCGCGCAGAACGCATATTTCTCGTTCGCGTGCGGTGTCGCGCGCCTCGAGTACGCGGCATTTAGAGCTACACTCGTCGATTTTGGCGATCGTGTGGTCGGTCAGGAAGTTCATTTGCTTTTTAAGGTCACCTATATCTTCCCTCATGAGCTTCAGCTCAGTATACAATAATTCCATAGGTTCGGGGTCTGGAGTTACCGCGGGTGAGCAAGCTGGTGTGTTTTTATTACGCCCGCCCGCACTTGTAGACGGCAAATTAAGGCGCAATTCACCGGACGCAGGTCGCGCAGGCGACTCCGTATTGTCGGATTTCGGCAGGTTAATAGTGCAAAGCGGACAGACCCAACTCGCTTTTGCCTCTTCGGGAATGTTGCGAATGTCGGACAAGTTCACACAGATACCGTGAAAAATGCTGGGGCATTTCGAGCATTTAACTAGTTGTACCGATCTAACGGGTTTTTTGCAAGCACCGCAGATATTTGCCATAATTTTATCGGGTAGTATGGGCATTGTGCGACGAATGAAATGGATTCTACCCGATGTTAAATATAAGTTTAGCTCACAGCACGCAACGTAGCAGACAGATCGGAAGCGTAGCACTTCGCCGGAACGTAGACTCAGTTATCGTAGTCTCAAAAACCAGTCCTCCGTAGGTTAGTCAGCCCGAAAGTGAGACAGATTTATTAGTTAGGACAGAGGCCGTCTCTTTTTTCGAGGTGAAGAGGGGCTTACCTCGGCAACGGCTCGCTCAGCGTGTGACTCGAAGAACTTTGTTGCAATAAAAGTGATGAAACGGAGACACGCCGCAATAAGGTTTACTGCACGTTGAAATTAGGGATATATTTACTTGCACTAACTGTCAAAATTATGAGATGATACGGAATACGTCTACTCTCTGAGGTGGTCAAGAATTATCTGTACACTTGGCATATAATGGATACGTAAAACGAAGGATAATTTAAAACGTAGCTAGCCACACGAAACATAACTTACTTGTCATTATTAGGAATGTAATTGATCAATTTGTATAAAACATGTTTGGACCATCCAAGCTGTATGTTATTTTATGATTTCATTTTTTTTTTATAAATTGTTAGTCTCATTTGAAAAAAACATTCAATTAATACGAGCAATGTACAGTCGAGCAAGTACATACGTCCGATCAGCAGCTGGTGACACCGATAAGTTTGGTGTGGCAGTAGGCTTGCACCAAGAGTCAGCTTTGAGCCCTTATTTGTTCGTCCTGGTAATGGATGCTCTGACATCAGACATACAGGAGAGAGCACCTTGGTGCATGCTCTTTGCTGACGATATCGTTCTTGTCGGAAATGAGGGAGCCGAGGTGCAAGATTGATTAGAAAAATGGCTCGAGAAACTGGAAAATTTTGGACTAAAGATCAGCAGAACCAAAACAGAGTACCTTTTCTGTGATTTTGGTGGTTCTTCCAACCTTTTTCCTATGGCCTTAAATGATGTACCCTTACCACCATGTACGGATTTTAAGTACCTTGGGTCTCTCATCCAGAACGACGGCAATATCGATCGGGGATGTCAAAAGCAGGATTAATGTGGCATGGATGAAATGGCGACAGGTCACAACAACAACTTGTGATCCGCACATTCCACTTAAAGTTAAGGGGCAAATCTACAAAGCGGTTATAAGACCTGTCGTCATGTATGGATCATAATGAATGTTGGGCAACCAAAGGTTCGGATGAAAGACGATTGCATGTAGCGGAGATGCGAATGCTGAGATGGATGTGTGATGTGACGAGGGTAGATAGGATAAGGAATGAGTATTTTAGAATAGAATAGAATAGAATATTATTTATTATCATGGAAGCGACATTCACATATACTATAATTACAAATATTAAGTTGTAAGAGCGCCACTACACAGACTCGTCACATTACAATTTGATGTACAGAAATGTTTGTACCTACTTAGACCTGTTGAGATAGGTAGGTACTTCGCTTATAAATTCTTAATAAAAACAAAAAAACAAAACCAAAATGATTGAAGGTAGGTACCTACTGCTTTAGCAGTACCCACCTTCCACCTCTTCCTACTACATACATGTTTATGTCGAAAACAATATTAGGGGAAGTATGAAAGTACCACCCGTGACAGAAAGGTTGAAAAGCTCCAGGTTATCGTGATTTGGCCATGTTATGCGTAGGGATGAAGACCACATAACCCAAAGAGTTTTAAATATGAATGTTGATGGATGTTGTGGTAGAGAGCGACCAAAAAAAGTGTGGCTGGATTGTGTGAAAGAGGACATGGATAGGAAAGGAGTAAACTCAGATTTGACAAATGATAGAGACAAATGGAAGAAACTTACATGTTGTTGATACTTATTTATATAATATAATGTCATATAAATAATATTTATATGACAAAACAACACCCCACATAAAACAACCATATTATGTACTAAGAATTAAGTTTAACGCGTATTTGTTCCATGATAGTATGCACCAATGGATTTGTATGTTAACGATAAACTCTATAAGCACTCAATCAATTAAAATTCAATTAAAAAAGTTAGAATCTTTCTAGAATATTGATAAGTATAATAAAACGATAAGCAAAGTTTAAAGTGACGTAACTCGGGAATAAAACAAAATGGTAGCGTAGGTAACAATATCGGCAAAATCCTTGAATTACCCTTAGTATTGCCAGTTCCCACCTGAGTACCCTCTATAGATTTTGAAAAGCCTATTCCATTTGGTTTAACCGTACCTCTAGATAAGCGATATGGGTAAAAGGATATTACTTGTGCAACGTCTTTGATAGTTTACTTTATTTATGTGGTTTTAATATGACATCTCGATGAAAAATTTGTTCTACATTCAAGTAATCTTGGATTATCAATGGAATATTCCCAACAAATTCAGTAAAATTATTCGTTTATAGTTAAATGTGTGACATTGTGGTGTTAAAGGTACGCGTGTTTCTTACCATCAGGCTCATGTCCTGCTCGTTCCCTCACTCTATACCATAAAATGTGTGAGTGGTGACGTAGACTCTGTACTTCACCAAAGTATAGTAGGTATTTATAAACCTGTCTATCGTAGGTAATTCATTATATCTATGTAATTTATTTTAACGGGTAAAACCATTATAACAAGACTATAAATTGCGCTGAGAAATACACTACACTGCACTGCACTGCATGGCTAACTACTTATGTATGTAGGTACACTAAGCATTTCTGAATTATCCTTAAACCAACGAAGGTCTAAAGGTAACTAAGGTGATCAAACTTCGTAGGTAATTGATCTGACCTATAAAACCAGTAATTATACTACACACAGAACAAAATGAATTCTTGGTACCGTGTAACTTAATTATAGATCTCTATTATTCGTCGAACAAAAAGTAGTGGTAAGCGTGAAGTAAAATCGACCCAATGGTTTATCCAGCCGTAACTCGGCGGCAGTCTCGGGACCGCTCTCATATTCAACCGCTACTCTGCCACTGCCATCTTGTGGGATCGCTTCGCGGAGTGACAGATTGCTAAATATGGCGCCAGTGAGGCGCCGAAAACCAGCGGTGCGTCATCTCTTTGAAAGCGCTTTTTCGTTGGTGGAACGCTGGACGTCTGTCGCACCAGGCTTTCTAGTAGAGACGTGGAGTGAGTCAAAATAGCTCAGCTCCACGTCCGCTTCCCTCCAGTCGGATGAGCGAGAGTCTACTATTCTTCTCGCTCCTCCGCTTCACACGACATCCCATAATGAACATCTTAGTTAAGACGTCCGATTTAGTCTATTGAGCCGATCACTACCGGTTGGGATTCCGCTAGTAATCGACTGGACATCGCCATTTGCTATTTTCTACGGCACCTCCTTCCGGCTCAGAGCCTCCACCACGACCGCATTCTATTCCGGATACATAGGTTTATTTAGTAATGTAATTAACTAACATCAAACTACTAAATACTTCAAAAATAAGGATTCATAGGAGCCTTGGAAAACTTTATAGGTGTAGAACATTTTTTTTCCTAACCTTAATAGACACGTTCCCTGGGCGAACGACCTTAAAGAACTTAAGTTCTCGAGTAAACACAAAATAAGTTAACAATATTAGAGAGTCCTAAACTAACATTGGACATGTTTTTACTTCAAAAGTGACGAGTGTTGTGTTAGCATTTTCTTGTGCCTCTCTAGCCTAATATAGAGTTGCTTGATTAAGAGCGCGCCTAAAGCCAGAAAACGCAAAAAAGGTCATTTTCGACGCCACTCACCGTCGTTAAGAAAGATAAAACTATAACAATAAAAATATTAACGTGTGGGTATAACCAAGGAGAAGCACAATGACCGGATAGAATTTTAAAAATAGATCAGATTTTTTTACAATAAAAAAATAAAAATTGCACCGAAAAAACCCATTTTAATTCGAGTACTCGAAATTATCAGCGATGACCCCACATTATTTTTCGCTAATAAAATGTCTAATTTTACGCTCTATTTAAGTAACCGAATAGTTTTTTGAATTTATGTTAAATTTTTGCGTAATTAAATAAAACTTGGTCAAAAACTGACTCCCGAATTCAAATTAATTTCCACTCTAAACTGTGTCATGCTATTCTCGACTTTATGCGTACCAAGTTAGATATTAAATAGACCTTTGGGTCCTGGTCAGTTGTCGGGCAACGCTCGATGTGGAAGGTTGTTTACGGACGCTCTGTCAGGCAAATGCGTGCGTGAATTAAAAAAATGGGATGAAAGGATAATAAGTTTTCTGCGAAAAAAGAGAACTAAACGTAAACATTTTGGAATTTTAGTCAGGTACTTAATGTATGTTTTAGTTAGGTAAGTCAAATTTTGTTTTGGAATAGGTTCGTAGTATGTACAATAATAGGTAAAAAAGTAGGTAGGTATCTATTATTGTTAAAAAGATAAGTTTACCAACATTGTTTTTAATAAATTTAATAAATTTTAAAAATTCAATTTAATAAAAGAGCAATCTGTGGTAGTACATGCAAAAACCCAAACAAGTCATTGTGTACATAATAAATTTTGTATGATGAATAAATTAATAGTTTTAAGTTTTAGTGACAATTGAAACAAACGATCAGAAAATATTTATGAATTGAGGTCTGCGGAAAATAATGTTTTAAGTATTTTTTTAACATAAACTTTTCTGATTAAAGAAATGCAAACTTGATGAATATGTTTATCAGCAGACGATCCATCGTGGCACGTCTGCTGAGCATTAGATCTATTAAAATAGGGAGAAAGGAGAATGTATATTTCATGGTAAACTTTCCAGCATGTGTCTTGATATATATGTTTTTGGTTAACCCTGCACGCGTTTGAAGAAAACTCGTGGAACAGTCCGTACGTGCCGGCTAGATCATTATCACATATTCTTATTATATATTCACAGTGTTTATCAAATATTATATTATATTATTATATATTTGTTTTATTATTATTTATTTGTATTATTATATATCTATATGTATATATCACCAGAAAGCCCTTGAAATATAGTTTACTATTATATTAACTTCTAGGTACTTACTACATTAAATAATCCTATCACGAAAAGCTAAGTTTACATATTACGCCCGTTGTAAAAACGTTTTGGATTTCACAGCACTAATAAAAGAACACAACACACAATAGTACATTATGATATAAGTGCGCTAAGTTGATAATTACAGCCGAGGCGATATTGCTAGCTCGAGCCGTAGGCGAGAGCTATAATTAGCAGAGGCTAGCCCTTTCAGCATTTACCATTGGCTGGCATATTTCTTGTTCACCGATTAACAATGCGCGCGCATCAGCGCTTTTTTTAAAGCAAGGGCACTGATCCAGCTAGTATGACATTAAGACATTAGTAATAAAGTAATTGAATATTTTTGTGTTTTGTGATGAATAAATTGTTGTGAGTTATGGTCAAAATTAATTATATTGATAAATTAAATATTTCTCATTATATTTTATTTCTTATACTTAGTTAGTTTTATACCTAAAATGTTTCCAACTTTTCTGACATAAAAACTCTTTACTAAGATTTAAAAAGGTACCGTTCGTTTTAGACGGAGCATTTTGAAACCGTGCGTTTTACATTACATTACCGCATAAGTACGTAATAAGATACATTACGATACAGAAATTGGTTCAATAAGAGACCCTTTACGAGCAAATATGTTATAAATAATATTAACTTTACCACGTTTGCCTATTATTTGCATTGCATAGTTTTTTTAGTAGATTACAATAAAATATAAACCGTATTCACATTTTTCGGTTTAAAAAAAATTTTTCTTTGTCGTGGGGCAAAATGGCGTCGGACGATCGCGACACAGAAATGGCGGAATACCATTCGTATTTTTTATTTTTTCAGGCCAAATGAAAAGAGACGGCCCATTTTCCATGGGCATTTGCCCCACAGCAAAAGTGCAGGAGACTCGACCAAAATTGGATCATTGTATAGGATTTTAAATATAATTATATTGAGGAACTGTTAATGTTTTTATTCTGCATAGCGGGGTTTAAAAGATATCAACTAAAACGTTGAAAAAAAACCGCGATGTGTGAGTTTCGAACGAATCGAGCTTATTTTACATTCTTGTTGGAGTCGAGTTTCGAACGAATCGGATGTTGTGTCAATTTTGTTCACTTTTTTTTTTTATTTTGGCGTCGCACGCCTTTTGTGTTTTCCCATATTACGTATTTCAATATTTTCAAGTTTTACTAAAAACTGCAGCTAGCTGCAAACAAGCTGCAACGGAACCCTTCATGGGCGAGTCAAACTCGCACTTGGCCACTTCATTTTATTTTTTACACAGATGGAAACCGACACAACCACACAATGTCTATACTTGAAAACGAAACGTATTTTCGGGTAAATAGATTGGTAAATAATCTACATGTTTGTGCTTTTAAAAAACAAGAAAATATTATGTACAATGATTACAAATACTAATACCTACCTAGTTTAAATATATTTAAACCAATAACAACAACATTAAGTGAAACAACCATTAGGTAATTTGATTTCTGGTATTTTGAACTGAGGTGTTTGTTTGTTTGGCGGTTGTTAAATAGAAAAATATTACTTACATATTTATGTAAATTTCATTATTATTAAATATTTATCTACCTAATCATTATTAGTTCTAGCATCCACATACAATGTTACCTGAATTATCCAAAAATAAATGCAGAGTACAGGTTAATCAGAAACCTAGTATCCATATTTATCTAAACTCATCAATATCAGTCCACCCGTTCTTTCTTTTAACATCTTTCGTTCTTTGTTCTCAATTTAGATACTATGTAAAAATAGAAACTTGATAATTTTACCCACACGCGCATTCATTAGTAACTCTTACAGTATCTGTGATTTATCGTAATGTTACGTGTACTTACTGTACTTAGTTATATTATGACCTAAGGTGAGCTTAGCTCGTATCTTTCTATTAGCGCTAACGCGGCGGAAGAAGAGTGACGTGGGGATGAAATCTGTTCCTTTTTTCGGAATGAAAACTACTTTTGGCGGTGCGCCAGATTTTTTTCCGGGAGCTGTAAGTGAAGCTGATCTGTTGCGATCCAAGATGAAAAGCTCCGTCGGGTGAACTAGGGACCGCCAAGGGTACCCGAATGAAAAAGATACAGCTGCTCTTCACTGCAGTGTCGCTGTGCTATTTTGATTTATATTTAATTTTAAAAATACAAAGTTTGATTAATGTCTTTTTTCTATTTATCCTACTAACATGGTCATGCTATTTAGTATTACAAAATATATCAAAGTTGCGGTTACATATTATATTATTACAGAATAAATAAATAAAACTCGTTCACTTCTACTGTGCGGTCTAAGTGCACACATTTTTTTTAAGCAATAGACTGATGCCCTTTTTATATATGATATCGTAAAACACGCATTTATTGAATTAGAAAACACGACTACATATTAAATAAATAAATGACTAAATCTTGTGATTCAGTCACATTTAGTTTTCATTTCTTTCATTCGACTGTTTTTCAATAAATGGTTTATTGTGTATATAGACAATGAAAAACAAATTGATGTATTTTTTTAAAAACATCTATGATTAATCTGAATGTTTTCATATACTGGATTTCGGAGAACGATGACCTTGAGTGATCGTAGCTTCTATCTTACTCGCGGTGACGCGACGTATTGGAGAGGGGAAGGGCGACGCGCGGGTGAAATTTGATTTTTTCCTGGCACTAGGCCCGCTCTTAACGCAATTTGCCCTAAATTAATATAGACTACAGGCCCGGGAACAAAATTTACGTAGTAAAAGAACCACCAGGAGAGCTATGTAAAATGATAGAAGGGTATAAAGTAATAAGATTCAGCACTATGCCGTCACTTGTAAGCTGTCCAACTGAGTATAGTCGAAAGGGGGGGGGGTTCCAAAGTCAAAACCCCCCCCGGGTTGCAAACCTCGATCATTTCTCCTTGTCGCATGTTTTTTGTACGGCATTGCAAAATAATGTATTAGGAGAGAGGAGAGAAACCAATGCCATACTCAAATGCCCAAATTTACTCTGTAAATCGTCGGCATAGTACTGAATCTTATTACTTTATACCCCTATATCATCCTACATAAGTCTCCTGGTGGTTCATTTACTAAGTAAATTTTGTTCACGGGCCTTTAGTCTAATATCAGAAATAACTTTTGCGAAGAGTGTCACGTGTTTTAGTATCATTGCGTAAAAAAATTAAGGGTCTGTCAATAGAAGTGAAAACTTACACGCGACTTACGACGACGCACTTGACGCGAACTCAAAGAATTTCCGCTACAAAAAGTTCTCAAGAAAGTTTTACTTCGAAAAATAAACATCTGATTTTTTTTATCCGAAATGCGGTTTGGATTGCTTCAATCGAAAAGTAAGTTTCAGTCTTGGAAAACAACACACTGACGTGATCTTTGGTATCTCAAATGTCCATAGGCGGATAGTGACCACTTACCATCATCATTTGACTGGCCTCGTGGCTTAGTTGGTAGTAAGCTCTGCCTGCGAAGCCGAGGGTCGTGGGTTCGATTCCTACCCAGTGCAAATATTTGTGTGATGAATTCAAATGTTTGCGCTGTGTCTGGGTGTTTCTATGTATAATAAGTATGTATTTACAACTATATAAGTATTATATCAGCTCTCTGGCCGCCATCATACAAGCTTTGCTTAGTTTGGGGTCAGATGGTGTTGTGTGTATTATTATACCAATATTTATTATTATATTAGATAGATCGATGGCAATACGTTTTTTGATTTCTTCTTGAAAAAAAAAACATCTGTGTAAAGTACTGAGATTTTTTTCTATAACATCAGCGGCTAATTGCGAATGACGAAGGGCGTCAACCAGTGGACGAGAAAAGACTGATGACCTTGAACATCATCTGTATTACAACATTTTCAGTTCATTATCGCCCACTGATCATGGTTTTCTTCGTTTACCGTTTGTCTCCTCTATGCAAAAACCTGGTGTTGATAATAATAAACATGCTGATCGTAAGATCAATTTATTTTCAGTCATTCACATTGACCTTGAAAGGAAAAACTACCTAAAATGTCGTGAGTCACAGCTGGTTCGACCAAACTTTACGATCCAAGCACGCTACGTTACACAAGGGAGCTTTTATCCTAATTGTTGAACGAATTCAACTCCAAAAACAAATAACGCTTATGGAAAAGTCATCGTTCATAAGACGAATTATCGTTAAAAAATATTGTTTGGGTGAAGAAGTCCATATGATCATGCTTCGTTTATAAATAAGTACTTAGGATACTTTTAGGTTTCAGTGGCTTCTTTCCATTTACTTGTGGTTTTGTGGCATCTTATGCCCGCCATACACGCTACGGTCTGCCGGAGAGGTCTACCTGTGCAGTTATGCCTGCGCAGTCCATCCGAACAGAATTGATTTTCGATCTTGCTCCGGTCGCCTGTGCAGGCTTCCCATACACACTCCGGTCTAACTGCGCAGGCATAACTGCACAGGTAGACCTCTCCGGCAGACCGTAGTGTGTATGGCAGGCCTTAGGGATGGCATACACGCTACGGTCTACCGGAGAGGTCTACCTGTGCAGTTATGCCTGCGCAGGTAGGCATTAGTGAGATGAACGTTTTCTTTTTATAACGTGTTCCAATATTGAATCTTAGTTATTATTAACTAACATCGCTCCACGGCTTTACTCGCGTAGTTCCCAGTTTTATTATTTTCCTGCGATGAAAATTGGCCTATGTAACCATAATCCGTGTTCAAAATGGTAACAATACAATACAAAAACACTTTATTGGCACCACAAAGTTAATAATAAGTAACACATAAAATAACAACGTAATGGGTAGAAAAGGTGATCTAATCGCTAAAAGCGATCTCTTCCAGATAACCTTTATTTAAACCCCTTTAAATGGTAACTCGGTCTGTTCACGCGTTCTTCTGGATTGAACAACAAACATACAACCTTTCACATCCTACTTATAATATAAATAACAAAGTTTCGATGTTTGTTGCTCAATCACGTTGGAACGCTTATGCGGGTCGGGTTGACATTAAGGATACAGAATAGACTACCATACTAGAATAGCACATAAGCTACTTTTCAAGGCGGAAAATTAACGGAGACCAAAACTACGCGGGTAAAAAACGACCCTTCTTGTAATTATTAGTAGTTATTTAGTTATTTTGAATATCAAAAATAAGCGCGTTCAAAAGTTAGTTTAGATGTCACTTTCTTTCACATTTCATGTGTCCACACATTACAAATAATATCTGCTGCAGAAAAAAATATTATATCCCTTAAAACTTCGTAGGTATTTTTCTAGATAAGTTATTAAAATTATAATATTAATAGTAAAACAAGATTATGTTTGTAAGCCATAAAAATACTATAGACCCGACCCAAGTAAGCAACAATCCCTTTCGAGCGAGAGGCGAAAACCCCTCGTATTATAATGCCTTTTTATGAAACGGCCGTAGGGTCTAACTATCACTTGGCGACCCACATCGGGGTTTTAAGGCCAGCCTTTTCGCCCCGGCCATTCCACCCTTGCTGGCAATTGAATCACTGTATTTTAAATTTCCCCACAGAGAAACCCTTCACTTTGGCTCGCATAAATGAACAATTGTGTTTTAACTAGTTGTGAATACCGAATCGCTCACTTAAAATTTGCCGTAAATACTCGTATAACTGTTTATTTAAATTGTTGACAAAGTGACGTGAAAGATATTTACTAAAATTAATATAAATTTTAAAAGTACAGTGTAAACTCTTTATAACGAAGCTCATGGGACCGAGCATTTTTTATCGTGTAGAGAATTATCGTTATATAGACTACAAAAGACAAACAACTAATGTAACCAAATAGTGTTCATTTCTACGTACGATAATTAATTTTATGATACGATAGAATTTTATATACTTTCTATATATAAAAATCTATCGTTATAAAGTTTATCGTTTTGAATAACAACGTTATATATAGTGTAGATAATTATCAAACTGAGGGGTAGTGGGTAGTGGGCCACATTGCCACAAAAACTGATTTTAACCATCGGGATAGACTATCGGATTCGAGACGGCTTTTACAAATCCAAATACAAAAATCTTTATTGCTATTTGTAGGTAAGATAAAATGATAAAGTTGACCCTTACAAACGGGCCTTTTTTTCGAGAGACATGCAATTTTTCTGGCAAAACAATGTGTTTTAATTAAACAAAGAAAAAATGATAAGCAATTATAGCGAAGCCCTTTGGCTAGACAGTGTGACGATCTGTGTAGTGGGTCCATATATAATTGTTTTTGTGTTGAAAAACGAAACAAACGACTTCAATTTAATAACCGCTCCACAAATTTCAATAAAATTTCAATTTAATATTATGGGACTGTGCCTGTGAGGTATTATACCCTTTCGAACAAAAAAATAATCATCAAAATTGGTTCACCCAGTCAAAACTTCTCGGGTAACAAACATAAAAAAAAACAAAAGAAGGAAAGAAATAACTTTTCTGAAGTCGGCTGAAAATAAACCCTCCTTTTCAACCTCGATCGACTTAATAGTCGACGTGTATTAGGAAACGCCTAAGTCCAGTAGTGTTGATTGATGGCGATGATGATGAAAATAGTTTTTCAGTTATATCTCATAAAAGTTCTTTGATGAAGTAATTATTAATTTTATATATGTTTAATTCAGATTTCATGTCCGGTTGAAATGTACGTAACCAATATCATGGTGAAAAGTCATCAAATAAAATAGCATTGGTTGTAAGTAATTTTAAAAAATTACTATGGAAAAAGCAGTAAAACAAACTTAAATAACTTTGATACTTGCCGCTAATCAAATGAATCTACCCAATAACGTAATTATTACAGTAATTTCATTTGATTACTCTCTCAATGGGCTTTGTGAGTTAGTTTGCCAATTACTCGTATTATCGGTAGGTCTATCATAACATCGTAGGTATGTTAAATTATTCACAAATGTTATTCAATCATTTATTAGCCAGTAAAATATTCGTATGCCAACGTTAGTGAGTTTATTATTCTTTCATCTCCAATTTGATAGAAATTCGAAATGGGTATAATCCCGCCCAAAACAAAGGAATATCGTAACCATCACAAGCAGCTAAAAATAACTGCTTTTTTCGATGTTCCATTATTTTGGACGCAATTATAATTGTAAACAAAAAGATTGTAGGTACAAACAAATATGTAGATGTAACCAAAAAAGTGAAATAATATTCTCTTCATTATTTCTGTGCAGGTTTTATCCACAAAAGTTCATTTTATTCTTAGTGTAAGTTAGATATGTGTTCGGAATTTCTGAAATAACTAGTTAATTGTTTGATCTCATGTTTACTATGTATTTAAAAAAAAAATTATGCAGTAATTACGGTAACATAGGTATATCTCTGGGTGACGAGTGCAGTACTGCTGCTGCTATCTTATACTTCTTATAAATCTATTATTCCGCAACGAGGTACAAAAATCATGCGATAAGGAGAAAAGATCGGGGGTTGCAAGTAACAGTAGCAATCCCTATCTTCTACTACACTCAGCACTCAGCTTACAAGTGACGGCATAGTGCTGAATGTTATTATTTTATACCCTTCTATCGTTCTACATAGCTCTCCTGGTGGTTCAAATGAGTCACCAATTTTGTACACGGGCCTGTTGTTTATATCATAAAAAAGCGACGGAATGGCAGTTTGCAAGTCTATAAAAATTTAAAACTACGTAACATAGAGCTGGAATCTTTTAAAACACAAAGGCGCAGAGCTGAGGTGCTATTAAAGTTGTTTGTTTTGTTCGACAGGGCGGATCGCGGAGCACTCCCGTGATCATGACCTAGTGCCTCATGACATCGGCACACCCCTCGCCTTGCACCATAAGCGGTCTACCTCACACGCACATCGACACCCACGTAAGTATTACACGCATACATCCATTCTCCTTCCTTATTGTGTTATGGTGGGCTTATTTATGTGAAACGAAAACTTCGGATCCCTCTTAAGAATATTGCAGTACGAAAGAAATTAGATTTATGTGTAGTCCTATGTCTACGTAGTTATATACCACAGAAGTACGGGATTTAAAAAAAAGTACCTATATTAGTTTGTGAGCTTCAGAAAGGTTAAAAAAAGAGTGCTGATAGAAGAAAAACTTGAACAATTATTATCTACGAGTACGTACCTACAATATACAAAATATGTCTAACTCGCCCACTGAAGTTTTCACTTCAATATAATATTTTTTGTTGGGTTTGGCTTTTAGTTGTCAAAAATTAAATACATTGCATTAAACAATATGTTCATTTCCAAGCTGTACAGAATAGAGATGTTTAAATTGGTTAAGTTAATCGTGAAATTAAAAAGTACTCGTTCATTTCCCATACTTTTTCTCAACAAATCGATTAGATTAGATAGTGTAGGAATAGCTCAAACTTAAAAAATGGATTGAATAATTTGTATAAAGTAAAGCCATATGTACATACATCACGCCGTAGTTTCATTCCGTGTGGGAGTTTGGAACATCACAGCTTGACGTAGCACCTACACATATTCAGTACATATGAAATAGTTGTCAGGAATAAGCCTACAGAAAATACTTTGAATAAATAATTAAATGAATTATAGTAATTAGGCAAAGTACCTACACTGAATTAATGGTTTGAAAATTAGGTCAGGTGCTCAAAATATTTGCGTTCATGAACATGACGTTAGCAAAACGAACTGTTAATTTTTTAATGAACTTTAGACTAATTTGATATGTTCTTAATTAATTGTACGGGTAATATTAGTGTTTTATAGCGATAAGTCACGACATAGCGTGGTCTGTGAATTGAGAATTTCATGATATTGAATTACCTAGGTACAATGATATATCTTGCTGTTTATTTAAAAACATAATATTTTTTATGTGAATATTAACCACTTACAATATTGGTAAACAATAAGTATGGACATACCTACTCAGCAATGGTTAATTATGTCTGTTTTTAGAAGGATAATATCTTAAAAAATTGGTTATGAAACTGTCTAAAATTCGACGGAAAATATGTTCATTCATTACGAAACTGAAGTTGAGTCTTTTTATTAAATTTGTCGTCAAGTATAGGTTCTTATGCACACAATGCAAAAATACCATACACACAAATACTGTGTGAAATGAACCTTTTAAATACTACAAAAAAACAGTTACAGTTCAGCAATTTGAACTCGAAATGAAAACATTAATCTGGGCTTAATCATGATATAAATTACTATTTAATTACCCCGACGTTTCTTGTGTTCGGTTTTGAAATAATGATTTTGATGGCGATTAAGTTCTGTGTAATGTTTTCAACATGGAAAAATATCCATCATGGTCATAAGAAATGGTTCAACTGTTATTGTTTGGTCCAACCATAAGAGGAGAATATATTTAACGAATAATAATAATTATGGTCCGCTTCTATTTATAATAATTTTGTACCGTTTAAATTTGCGCTAAATTGTAAATATATTACAAAACAAAGAGAATAATTGAAAAAAAGCGTTACTGGTATCAAGGGAGGCATTTAAGAAATACCTAACCTCGCCCAGGGAGCCAGTTAAATTAGTATTCTTCCCGCGCATACTTCCAATAGAATATTCAAGTCAATACCCACGAATTTCGCCGACATTCTTCAATCCAAATGTGGGGGAACATTATTTTTGCCCTACGTGTTTTACGAACAGGTAGCGTTCGGGAAGCTGTTTAGAAATAAGATTTTGTTTTTCTTGTTTAGGTTTGTCTCTTCCTTTTATTCAGGTATCTGTTGCGTAATACTATAAGCGTCGGCGTCGGCTTATAGAACCAGTGTAACCAAAGAAAATATATTTAACATAATACTTGTACAATCACTAGTGCCTCACACTCAACCAGAATAGGGTTATACTTATGCTAATTGCTTAGGTACTTGCTCATAACTTTACTAGTCGTTTTTTATGGATTAGCATTAGCTTGCGACTTCATTCGCTTAGAATTAAAAATATGAGTATTCACTAAAAAAATCTACATTTATTTGAGATAAAAAGTAGGATTTGTGTTACTCCAGACTTTAATTTATTTGAGTTCAAAATCTCAGCTTGATTCTTCAGTTCTTACGATGTGTCTATCTTTTAAAGGTTGCGTCATTGGAACCTAAGGTAACCGAATTTGTTCAAAATTTGAATTGGTACGACCAATTTTCGATATATGGCGTAGCAACGCACGCACGGATCAGCTAGTTTATAATAATAACGCAAGGATTGACTCACGTCAAGGCTATCGATCACGTTGACCAAGTTGCAGGTTGATGTATGATTTCGATTTTGGTTCTGTAAAGTTGCTACCTAAAATGACTCAGGCGGTGTTGTTAGCTACGTTGAAATCTGAAATAACCTCAATTTAAAATTAATACACTGGTAACTCACGTTTGACATACTCATTCCAGTCCGACTCAAGTTTCGATCGCGTCCGGCGATCTTTTTCAAGGCGAGTGCGCGCGCTTGTTCGCAACTCGTTTAGTACTGCAAACGTGAAACGTGAGTTACCCGTGTATTAATTTAAAAAAAAAATGGCAGTCATAGGAACTGCCGATAGAAGTGAAAACTTGCTGTTGCCCTGGTACTGGTACCTAGGGGCAAACGCAACTCTTTTATATTTCTGTTGTCCTGGTATCTGGAGATAAACGCTGGGCTGTTGGAGGTAGGTAATCGACACTCTTTACTGTTTCTGTTGCCCTGGTACCTACCTGTCCGATTTTACCGAGTTTACCCGAAGATTTCATATCCGATCCGATCCATTATCATATCCAAGCGTGACGATTGATGAATCCATTTCATAGCCCACGAAAATTCTGTCTATAGCGCGCCTAAAGAAGTTTTCACTTCAATATGTAATAACCACTTTAGTTCTCATACTAAAATGTATAATAACCTAGTAAGTTTTCATAGTGTGTGTCGTGTGGTTCAGACTGAGGAGGATGGTGTCGCGCTGGCTGCTGGCCTGCTGCGTGGTGGCGCTGGCGCGGCCGGCGCACCCGCAAGGCGCACAGCAGTGCCCTGCCGCCAACACCATCACCCCGTGCAGCTGCACCGTCAAGAAGAACGGCCTCGACATACTCTGCGAGTTCACTGAACAGCAGCACATACAGAAGGTACGTTTCACAAGACAAAGCTCATAATTTTCGACGATATAATATCAGCTAGGAACAAATTTATAAATATCGCTGGACATTTCACACAACACCATCTCACCCCAAACTAAGCTTGTACTAAGTGAGACAGAGCTGATATAATAATACTTCTATGGTTCTAAATACATAGGCACTTTTTATTAAAACACACTAGATACAACAACTATTTGTATTCATCACACAATTATTTCGTCAGGGTGGCAGACGTACCATTCTCGGCTTCGCAAATACCACCAAAGCAAAGCCTAAATAATATTATGAACCTGAAAAGTTTATTTGTTTAAACGAGCTAATCGCATCTACGGAGCCAATTTCAAAAATGATTTCTCTTTTGGATATGTACGTGATCCCTGAGTGCATATAAAACAAAAAAGATTTTAACACCCAAATTTTATACCTAAAGCATGCTATCTAAAGAAAATTGGACATGTTTGTGGGTATTATTGTAAACATAATTTTCATTATCAATGGCTTTTTTATCCCACTGTTGAGAATCGGCTTTATTTTTATCATGCCATCTTATTCGGTTCTCTGCAATCAAGCACAGGTTCAACCTGGTTCATTGGTCCTTTCAATTCTACATTAAAACTGAAAGAACTTAACATTATTGTTATCATTTCAGTAAATCTCTAGCAAACATTTCTAGAAATTCTCTGGAAAAAGTATTGTACATTTCTTTATCACTACATCCTTTACGCTACGGTTTTATTATTGCCTCAGTTTTTACACAGACAACAATAAAGCTACCTTCGTATTTATGATAGAAACAAAACACAAATTCAGCCCGAATGTAAATTTTAACTGTGAAATAGCGTGAAAGGTCAAGAAAGCTTTACAACATCAAATTATGTTTCCAGTTGTACCAGTTGTCCAGTTGTACCAACACCTCTAATTCAGAAATTATCTTAAATCTCCAGCTCCGATTTAAATGGTTGAAGCAGCCAACAAAGAGATTTCAAGAAAATTGTGTTTATTTGACACAATGTTAGATGATACCTACGTGCCCGAAAAAGGGGTTTAGGCAACATTTTCTGTTGTAGAAAGAAAAATGCGAGTGATATTTTAGCCGCAAGAACCACAAGGTCGAAGATCTTTTACTTGTAACAATAGATTTTGTCACCAAAACTTTGATTATACTACTCACAATGTTGGGGCTTTAATATTAATATTCATGTGGGCTTGTAGGCGTTGTTTAATAAGGGTTACGCAGATTGTGTGTTTATTTACGATTACGTCGATATTTTATATTTAAAAAATTGTTCATAATGATGACTAGAACACCTGGCTGGAACTGTTTGTCACAATGTCTCTTTTTGTCACAATGTCTCTTAGCAGAGTCCGCCTGGGGAGGTACCACACCTTTGCCAGTTATTCTACCCCCAAGCAGTAATGGGCAAACATTACTGTGTTCCGGTTTGAAGGGCAATGATTCCAGTGAAATTACAGGGCTTAGAGATTTAACATCTTAGATCTCTGGTTGACGAGCGCAGTGTAGTGATAGGTAATGATTTGAACTCTTCGTGTTCCAATAGATGCGTGTGTCTGTGCTGTTATTTGGCAGGCATGTTGCTTACCATCAGGCAAATGTCTTGTTCATCTCGTCACTCTTTATTAAAAAAAAAAAAACATTTTTATCACTAAGGTATTACTTAAGTTACCTATGTATTTTATAGGACACAATATGTTAGTCAAATAAGTAAAGAAAAATACCTCAATGTTGTGTTTTTTGAAAAAAAACGTTAAAAGAAAAAATCTAAACCACCAAAGAGAAAAATAGTTTCGCTGATTCAGAAAACCGGGTCGCCGGTACTTGTCTCGGCAATGTATTGTGATGACAAGACAAAACCTTACCCGCGTACCTCACGTTTCGCTTCAAAAGAAAGCTTTACCTTCCACATTGAATGCACCATTTCCATGGCATCATTAAGTTCCTCCCGCCTTATTGTTTTTCTTTTATTTCTCGGAAAGCACACGGCAGCTATTTCAAAATGGTTTCCGTAATGACTGGTGCAATAATATAGCATAATTCCCTTTCTGCGCACGTACTGCTTCAGAACGTTTTGAATTGAATTTAAAGGAAACACCGAGTTTATACAAACACCGTTTGTTTGAAATTAATTTCGCTTCTGGGACTTGTGCTAGTTATAATACTAACAAAAAGGAAATGTCCAATGTTGACCTAGTTTTTCTGCGGACAGACAGTTTTCGTTATGACTCGATTAATAACTGTAATGTTTTTTCTTTCTTCATAATTCTGCAAAAAAAGCATGAGTAAGGTGGTAATTCTTTAGATATTTAATCGAATTTTTATAGTAGAAGAGTCCTAAATTCGTGCTGGTAAACTAATCTCAAAAAAAAATCATACTATCCGCAACTAAAGTATGAATATCTCGTAGTAGGATGTTAACTTATTAACGCAAGGAGAAAGTCAAGGCCATAATCCACCACGCTGGCTCAGTACGGGTTGGTGAATGACACTGAGCTCGGAGGATTATATGGGTACATGTCAGTTTACCTCACGATGTTTTCTTTCGCCGTTTTCTTTACCGGTGTTACGCACATGATTTTGAAAAGACAGTGGTTCGCGTGGGATTTGAACCCAGGACTCGGGATCATCAGCCGCCGCCGCCGTTCTCCCGACTAGACTAGCCGTAACTGTTTTACGTAAATTGGTTCATTAGAATGTGTATTTATATGTGGATAATTTCACATCGAATTTTAATAAAAAATAAGCAGATTTTAACAAATTTTCATTGACTATGTCTCTGCTACATAAAATTTGCGCTTTTTGTTAATATTCCATTCTAACATGTTTATTTTTTTTCAGGCAATGAACACTCTCAGGTCGAAACCGATGATCATTTTCTACCTGAAGCTGCGTCACAACAACTTGGCCAAACTACCTTCATACATATTTCTCGGGCTGGATATTCGTCATCTCACGGTGCATAACAGCAGCTTGGCTGTTATAGAAGACTCTTCGCTTAGCTCTATAGGTAACATCATTATTTATTGTTTTTTTAACAGATGTTTGAAATCGTGCTGTGATATTCCGAGAACTGCTAGAAAATTTTGGGTACGGAGGTATTTGACGCAAGCTGGAAACACATAGCTCTCATAATGTACCCCAAGACAGAGGTGCAGACCTGACTGGTGAGCAGCGGGGCAAAATTAATCCCTCAATTTAGAGTATTAATTTAGACTTGGCAGGTATAGTCGCTCCAAAATTGTCCCTCTTTTTGAGAATTCCAATTTTTTGCTAAATAAATTATTGTTAAAATTCCCAGGTATTGAAGCGCCGTTGCTAATGTTACTTACGTCTTACAAGGATAGAAACTTACAAACCTTGTTCTCTCTGAGATAAATAGTGCTTTCCCAACAACATTTTGAAAAGTTCCATATATCAGCACAACTGTTTAACTATTTAGCCAATTTAGCTATTTGGCTACTGTTTTAATATTATACTACCTAAGCCAGCAAACGTTGTTCTCCCGTGGAAATTATTTACCGAATGAAAAATCAAACATACGCGAATACGCGATACTACAAGTAAATGACTTTACTTTATTATATAGATGACTGTTAAAAATAATTGGATATCGTTCACACAATATTCAATACATTACGACCATTGATGGTTTATTATTTAGATTTCTGTGGATGTAACTAAGTAAAGGATGATGAGGTACGCTCTACTATAAAGACAGCATAATGTGGCGAAAATTTCACACAACCATACGCAATGTGCACACAACTTCACTTCCATCGTGAGATACGTTTGAATGAATGACAAAGACTTCATGACAAGTAGGCAGTAGGTGCAAATGAGATAGATACATCACATTTGTTGAGATATTTTTTTTGACAAGAAAGAAAGACAGAGAGACGGATATATGTACATGCAGCGTAAAAGTGCAACACGACCGGCGATATGTTAGTTCCGGCTATTTTGTCTCTTTCACGCCTGTGCATTCGTATAGGCGTGAAAGAGACAAAATAGCCGGACCTAACATATCGCCGGTCGTGTTGCACTTTTACGCTGCATGTACATATATCTGTCTCTTTTTAGAAATGGCAAATTGTAAAATTGTTTACAACAGAAAAATAATTTTAGATGAAATAATTATTGAACTGTTATGGAAATAATTCAAGATTTTGTGTACTTACGCCTGAAAAGTGATACCATGGAACATGGATTTTTTTGAATTATTAACGTCCACTCAACTTGTGGCTCCTGTTGCGACTGAGACTCAATCAGGGACATCAGGGTAGCGATTCTGAAACCATTCGGTTGCATCCGACACGGAATCTCATCTCTCGGTCTTTGTCTTATCTGTTTAGCATGACAAAGACCGAGAGATGAGATTCCGTGTCGGATGCAACCGAATGGTTTCAGAATCGCTACCCAGGAGACGTCCTGATTTTGCATTGCCATCATAGAAGAGCGCGTGCCGCTTCTTAGTGTTTTAAGAGTTCAATGATTACGACTGAAAAATTAAAAGTTTCGACGGTTTGGTAAAATCATGGTAAAACATTTTTACGGTTTATAATTAAACCGACAAAGATTAGGGGAAAACAAGGTTAAAATCGGTCCAGTCATTTCGAAAGAAAACGACCACTAACACTGTGACATATTATATTAGATTTAAAGAAATGTCTGAAATATATTTACGAAGTGCAAAAATTTAAAAAGCGGCGTTTTTATTCGCATTCGATTGACTGCAAGCTACGCCATCAGTCTTTTTTTTTAAAGATGATAATGTTCTATCTTTCTATTTTCAAATAGAACGAACGAGTTAATCAATTCAGGCGCAAACAGGGGAGCACAATAAGTGACGTCACGACTTGCGGAAATGAGATAGTCTAAATATCTATCACTTGTGAAAAAAAGAGAAAGAGGTACTGATTTTCCGTCCTTATCACCGTGGCCGGCTTTTTCTCTGGCTAAATTACAAATCTGACATGGCGTTGCCAAACAAAAGTCTGTTCAAAGCTCAGACTCGGATTTTTTATGTTTTATTAAATACTGTGTGTATTTAAAGAAGATTTAAAGCTTGTTTGTGAAAGACTATTAAGAGATTGGTGATATTTATGCTAAACAATGTGCGTTGTGTAGTGTTATAAGCTGCAATAGCGTCTGTAAAAGAAAAATCAGAGGAATCTCATTTTACACGTAAGTAGACAATATTTGTTATGACGACTTGATAGAAATTGATATTTATGCATTCTAGATATCTACGTGAATTAAATTTATACAATAACGGCAGTATCTAATCCAAAATTTGCAAAATATGTAAAATGTAAACATAACCTTTAAAACAAAACAAACAAAAAAGTGTGACCAGTTATTTGTTACATATTTACCCATGAAATATACAAGTAGGTACATACCTAATGGATAGTTTTTATACTAACCATTTGCTAATGATACGTGCTAGATTTTGCCTGTGGCTTCGCATTTGTTCATTTTTGGAATTAAGACTTCCTTTGACGCACCACATACAGATATTTCGTGGACTATGAATTGAGCTCAAACATCACGCTTGGGAATGAAAGAAATCTTTGGGTGAACTCGGGACCATGGCCATAAATGCGTAAGCATTTTTAGATGGCCATGGCGTGTTACCATGGTTACCATTACGCATATCTAGTTTAAGGCCATGCTTAGAAGACTTGTGTAGATGAAAGTGCTTTGAAGACTTGCAGTGCCCTCCGGTTTCATTCGCGTAGTTTCCAAAGTGTGCTGTGAAATTCTGAGTTAAAAGTTTCCAGTCATATCGGCAGCGGCAGTCCCTATGACTGCTAATTTTTTTCATGTTACCAATGCTTCAATTTCTGTTCCCACTCTCACTGCAATTCCAACTCTTATTTAATAGAGTGGGAATGGCATCAAACTCCCACACATTATTACTGTCCTTCTATTATTACAATTATCAATTCTTACTTACAAATCCCGATTTTAACGAGATTAAATGATGCCTTTGGTAAAAGGTGATCTATTTTTTATTGTGCGAGAAGGTGTGAAGCTATGAAGTACTAAGCTTTAAAAATAAAACATTATTCCTACAAATTTTCACCTCTGATTTAGTTACATCCTTTTGTTGGAACTTTTACAAAAATAATTATAGAATTTGAATTTATCACTAGATTTCTGGTAATAATTTGGATTGTTTTATGTATTCAAATTAATTATCATTTTGCAGATGTGCCACTCTGAAGAAGAATAGGATAAAATATGGTGTGAATAATCAAGCAATATTTTTCATGAAGTACAAAATAATTCAATTATCCTGAATTACCACAACATCTAATAGTAGTATCTCTACTACAACAAGGGCTTCTAACATTGAAAAAGTTAAATGTTTGTTCTATACCTAAGTTCCAAGTTACCTGTGTGAAGTCTGGGCTAGCTGCTACTATATGGTAAAAAATTGTCAAACAAACTAAGTACGTATATTTTAATTATATTGAATGAAAAGTACAATTTGAAATAAATGTTTTATTGTACTGTTTTTGATTATTCTCCCTTCTATTTTATTAACGTAACATGAAACCTCTTTTTAAAATCTAATTTTAGAATGGATAGAACACGGGTAGAATTCATAAAACTATCGCAGCACTACCCTTATCCAGTGGAATATTTTCTTTATAGCAATACCTTTTGAGTATTGAATTGAAAATTGAATTGAAATTAAAAGAACGAGAAGCACTATAGTAGTCAGGAACTATATGCATCTTGAGGTAAAACTATCTTTGAGCGCAAACTATATCTTTTCTTAAAGTTTTTGTTACTGGTAGTGTCGTAAAATTGAACTGTACTCTTTTTTATTATTGGATGTTGTTAATTTTCTAGCATTGTGTGTCATCTGTTGGGTTTATTTAAATATTTTTTTAATATAATTTATGTGTTCTTTTTCGTGTTTTAGTATATATACCTATGTGTTTATACATTTATTTTATTTCCTCGATTTAAATTCCCATTTATAACTTTATGCGAGGTTTGATACAGGAGGTTTTTAATTACTTTCTGACGTTTCTGTCGGTAAAACGAAAAAATCGTGATTAAGTCTTGTACAACGTTTTAATATATCGTATCTAAGCTATATAACTAAATCAACAGGAAACAAGCTGACGCAGCTCGACGTATCGCAGAATAGCTTGGCTACCATCCCGACTTCATCGTTTACCCATCTCAATCATCTGTTGATCCTCAACATGAACCATAACAAAGTGAGTAGCAAATATATTATTTTAACGTTTTGATGTTTCATATATTTTTTATTTTACCTACGGCGTTGAAACGTGAGCATTGACAGTGAAAGCGGTTGGCAAGTTCAAAGTCATTCAGTGGACTATGAGAAGCTTATGGAAAGAGTAATTTATGCTCGGGATTTCTCTAAGAATTTGCATTCATGAACGTCCATCAATCCATCAGAGAACTAAGGTCACCGACATAGCTCAGCGCATTAGCAAGTTGAAATAGCAGTAGACTGGTATGTCTCAGAACCGACAACGGTGGGTAAAAAGACCCTGGAGTCGAGGCTGGGAATCAGTATACGTAGTGTAAGACGTCTTGGGACTAGATTGAGTGTTGGAGTAATGTTTTACGAAAGGCAGCTTCTGGCGGTTGGAAACGTAAAGCCGAGAATTGGTCTTGAGTGCCATATTATTGGTCATTCAAGAGTCATTCCGTTTTCCCAGCAACCTTTGTCAGTGTGAAAGATTATGCTCTTAACTTGAAGAACTTTTGAGAATAATTTTCTGAATATTGGACACATTAACGGTCCGTTTACGTTCCATTTTCAAATATAACTTTGACTAACTCGTGATTCGAGCACATGCTAAAAAGGTTCCATTGACAGGTGACTGCGGTCCACAACCGTGCGTTCATGGGGCTCGACACGTTGGAAATACTGACGCTCTACGAGAACCGGATATCTGTCGTCGACGGCGAGGCTTTTAAGGGGCTCGAGAAGTAAGTGGAATGTAATTCCCAATAGGGAAATGTTTCCATTTAGTTTATGCACTGAGGTAGAGGAGGGAAAAAACGGATTTCCGTCTATTTATGTAATTCATACGACAATATTTTGCTTTAATCCATAAATATCACTAAGTAAGTTATACGCGTACTATATGTATCAGTGTTTCATCTTATCATGTTATCATATGAATGTTTCATTTTTTTTAAATTGTATAAATTACAGAATGTCTCACTAATAACATTACATAATTTTTCTACATCTGTCAGTATAAAAACGCGTCATTTTAAATCGAATATCTATTTTAGGTAATTCAATATGTTTACAATTAATAAAGATCTCTTTTTTCGGTTCACTAAGAGACGGTGAAACATCTACTATCAGGTCATTCTCAAACAAAATGGAAGACTATTTATTCATATTAAGTAGAAATTACCAAACCATAAAGTAAAAATTAAACAGAAATTACGTGGAAATTACCAAAACTGAATGCGGTAAATATTCCCAGTGTGCCCCTAATGTATGGGTGTAACACACTTAATGACACTTAGCTAGAAGCGATGTTAGCGTTCACTGGTTTTGATTACACTGTACTGTGTATTTAACTCTGTTTTACTACGAGTCTGATTCTGAAACGTTGGTTTAGTACTCGTAGTCGACCTTGGCTTTGTATTATGAGATTGAAGCTTAGATATATATGTAAATTCAGCTGATTAGCTCAGGGAATAAAACAGAAGCAATATTAACTACAGGTACCTTTGAAAATGTTATCAGCTAATAGGAATGTATTTTATATATTTACACAGCATTCTTATTAGAAAATACACAACGAATTCAGTATCTTTGGGTCAAAAATCCACGATGATTTATGAAAAAATAATACCAGAGCGCAGACGGAGCAGAACTAAATTTCGCACACTTATAATCCTACTTATATCATAAATGTCAATGTTTGGATGTTTGTTGCTCAATCACGTTCTAACGTATGAACAGATTGGGCTGAAGTTTGGAACACAGTTAGATTATAGTCTGGAAGAACACATAGGCTACTTTTATCCCTATAAAACAACGGGAACAACGGGAAAGTGAACTACGTGGGTAAAACCGCGGGGCGCTGCTAGTTTATCAATATAGACAAGGATATAGATTATACCTATAATCTAACCGTCTAAAGTCATCCGCCAACCCGCACTGGGCCAGCGTGGTGGATTAAGGCCTTAACTCTCTCCTTGCGAGAGAAGGCCCCGAGTACATTAGACTAATGTAGATCAACATCAACATCATCAACAGCCCACAAAACGTTCCCACTGCTGGTAGTCGGGGCCTTCTCTCGCAAGGAGAGAGTTAAGGCCTTAATCCACCACGCTGGCCCAGTGCGGGTTGGCGGATGACACATGACTTCGAAAGATTCTAGGTACATGTAGGTTTCCTCACGATGTTTTCCTTTACCGTTTTAAGTTAGCGGCATTACGCACATGACTTCGAAAAGACAGTGGTGCGTGTGGGGTTTGAACCCGGGGTCTCCGGATCGGCAGCCGCCGTTCTCCCGACTAGACCACCGTAACTTAATGTAGATCATAGGTACAAAATTACATATTATAATGTACCTATAATACATATTTATGACACGTAAGAACACCCAGACACAAAACAAACATCTGTATTCATCATACAATGGTCAAAAAAAGGAGTCAAACCCACGACTTCACGATTCATTGAGCAGACTCAGTACAGAGTGAGCTATAAGGCCACAATAAGTTTATATAAAACTTAATAATCACATCACTTGTTGTTATTGTTGCCGTACAGAAAGTTGAAACGGTTGAACCTCGGCGGAAATGACCTGTCTGCGGTACCCCAGAAGGCGCTGGCTCTTCTCGAAAACTTGAAGAAACTGGAGATGCAAGAGAATCGAATTACTTCTATTTCGGAAGGAGACTTTGCAGGTTAGTAATACTCAGAAGTGTATTTGTCCTAGTATTTGTGTTTCACTGTTTTATGTTGCACCAATAAATATTCTGAAAAAGTATTTTCTTATCACTGAGTAGGTACCTACGATTATATTTATGTATTTTCAAAAACTATTGTGAACATTTAATAAAGCTTGATTGAGGCATCGATTGCAGAAGCTAAGAAATACAACTATTGAACTGTTAGTAACATTTTCATTGTTTTTAAATTAATATAATTATTTTTCGTCATACCTCTTTCCTACGAAATATTTTACCTTCTGGTAAAATGTTTCAATACGAAAATAAAATAAAACTAATAGCAAAAAAATGGAATGTTTCAATATCATCAACATCATCAACAGCCCACTAAATGTTCCCACTGCTGGGACTCGGGGCCTTCTCTCGCAAGGAGAGAGTTGCAATAGGTCTATTACAATGTTGATGTCTTCAAATCGAGAATGAATCGATTTCTTCTAGGTGCCTACGTAAGCATGCTCCATCGTAGACCACATCGTCGTTAATCGTCAAATGAGATGGCTATCAAGTGTAAACCTACACATAATATTAAAAACAAAATGGCATATCATCATCATAGGGACTACCGATAAAAGTAAAAACTAATAACCCAGAATTTGGTAGCTCACTTTGGAAACTACGCGGGTGTAACCGGAGGGCGTGGCCATGACCTTGGCCATCTCAATCATCCGAGTTTACCCGAAGATTTCTTCAATCTACGATCGTGATGCTTGAACTCAATTCACAGCCCACGGAAAATCCGTATGTGGTGCGCCAAAAGAAGTTTTCACTTTAAAAAGTTAAACGATAACTTAGACTTTTCAGTTTCTTTTGTACCTAATATTTTGGTATAATTAACAGGTCTGCGCAGCCTAGACTCACTAGGCTTGGCTCACAACCAGTTGCGAGAAGTACCCGCTCAAGTATTTTCGCATCTGACTTTCCTCAACTCCCTCGAACTGGAAGGCAATCAGATCCAACGGATCGACGAAAAAGCCTTCGCTGGACTTGAAGGTAACTTGATAGTAAAACCAATCTAAAGTTGGTAATTTATTTCATTAGAAGGCATGTATATTGCAATTGTGCTGCCTTACGAACATAGTATATAGTGCTATTTCAAGCTATAATCTAACCGTACTACAAATTTCAACTTTATTCGTTACCTTTCCGACGTCCCGACGTGATTGAGGAACAAACATCAAAACATTAAAACTTCCGCATTTTTAATAATTATATGAATCCGCATTTATATTACATCATTTTCATATAATATATGAAAATTATATTTATGATGTATCGTTCCATAACTATATTAAATATATCGTTATTTATGACGTATCATTGTCATCTATATTTATGATGATATAATAAGGTAATATAAAATACCACGCCTTTCGAATTTATGATAGCAAAATTCAACATGGCATCGTGACATGAGATGTTGGGAAATTTGGTTATTATAAATGAGGATTTCAAAGAACTCTGAACACTATTTTTATATCCTACGTATTGACCTTACTAAATACACTGAAATGCATCCTAATGTCCTTCAATTGAAATTCAATAAAAATGTATCCTTCAAAAACAATAGATATAGGTACCTAACCTATTTATTTAAGCATTGCGTTTTGGCCAGCTAATAGATAGAAGCGAATTAGAAAGAAAACTAATTTATTATTCTTCCAGGAATAAACAGAATAATAGGGTCCGCGGAGCTAGTTCGCTAACAATATTATTTTCTGCTACGTTAAGTAGAAAACAATTTTTCTTCGCTGACAACAGGAATTATTTTTATAGGGATGTAATAGGAAGGAATATAAAATGCTTTTGTGTGTGCTTTGGGTAATAACAATTATTCTAATATTTTAAATTACAATGTATGGATGTTTGTTGCTCAATCACGTCGAAACGTCAGATCAGATCTGCTTAAATTTAGAACGTATATAGATTATAGTCTGGAAGAACACTCATCCTACTTTTTATACCGGAAAAATAACGGGAACGGCAGGAACGGGAACTGCGCGGGTAATACCGCGGGGCACTGCTAGTACATAATAAAAGTCATTAAACTAATTAGTATTTCGGAAACAATTGATCCAGTGGCGTATTTTTCTTTATCTATATATATAAAAGCGAAAGGTCACTCATCAAGGATTCTCAGAAACTACAAATGCTAGGAATCTGAAATTTTGCATGGAGGTCCCTTTTAGCACGTAAGCGCTCGCTAAAGGTAGCGGTTCGCGCCGCGACCGCGACGCGAGACCGCGACCGGAGACCGCGACCCGAGACCAAGACAGGCACTTGACACTATGGAATTGTATGGGCGCCAGTTCGCGCCGCGACCGCGACACGAGACCGCGACGCGAGACCGAGACGCGAGACCGCGACAGGCACTTGACATTATGGAATTGTATGGACCCCAGTTCGCGCGCGCGACCGCGACACGAGACCGAGACCGGAGACCGAGACGCGAGACCGCGACAAGCACTTGACATTATGGAATTGTATGGGCGCCAGTTCGCGCCGCGACCGCGACACGAGACCGAGACCGGAGACCACGACAGCACTTGACATTATAGCTTTGTATGGGTGCCAGTTCGCACCGCGACCGCGACACGAGACCGCGACACGAGACCGAGACCGGAGACCGCGACAGGCACTTGACACTATGGAATTGTATGGGCGCCAGTTCGCGCCGCGACCGCGACACGAGACCGAGACCGGAGACCGCGACCGGAGACCACAACAGGCACTTGACATTATGGAATTGTATGGGCGCCAGTTCGCACGCGCGACCGAGACCGGAGACCGAGACGCGAGACCGGAGACATCGAGACGGTCGCCGCCCCGGTCAAGTAGTGTCTCGTGTCGCGCTGGAAACGCATGCGTGTTATATCCAGTCGATACACCGCTGATTACGCTAGGACAAAAGCTTATTAAAAATACTTTTTGTCAACGTCGCATCGTCAGAGGCATATTTTTAACCGACTTCCTAAAAGGAGGAGGTTATACATTCGACCACCGTTTTTAGGGTTCCGTACCCAAAGAGTAAAAACGGAACCCTATTACTGAGACTTGGCTGTCCGTCCGTCTGTCCATCCGTCTGTCACCAAGACTGTCTGTTTGTATCTCAAGAACGGTGATAGCTAGACAGTTGAAATTTTCACAGATGATGTATTTCTATTGCCGCTATAACAATAAATACTAAAAATAAAATAAAATAAATATTTAACGGGGGCTCCCCGTAATGCAACAATTAATTTGTTTTTTTTTTACAGTTTCTTGCTCGATTAGTCCGTTCCAAAATAAACTAGATGGCGCCACTAGTACACCAAAACACGCATTCGACCTCGTAGTTAAAATCGTAAGCTAAAATCAAAATTTTAGAAAAACTTTTGCATGAAAGCCTGTCTGCAGTAACTGCGATGATTATATGTATACGGAATTCAAATAAACGGCGAAAACCTCTGGCTTTTGAAAGTACCTACGTTTCCCGCCAAAACTTAGCTTCCCGCCAAACCGCATAAATAAGTTTGGTGGTTTTCAAATTATGTGCTTGAGTCAAAGTCCAAAGGATCAGTGAGCTTCAAGCTTAGACTTATCGAGCAGTTACTAAAAATGACTAGTTTTTCTAACGAAAATTGTAAAGCGCTGATTGAGCTAATCAGAAAGCACCCCTTGATGTACGATTCACAACTAGACTCCCACAGGGACGAAAATCTGAAGGACAACATTTGGAGGAGTATAGGTGAAACCACAGAAATCTAAATACTTATTATTTAGATTTCTGTGGGTGAAACCTTAAATAAAATAGGTGTGTTTTTTTAAATTTATTTATTCTGCATAGACATACGCACATACTACTTAACATAGATGGAATCAACTTAGGCAAGCCGTGTGACACGTTGTATTTGCGATTCTATGGCTCCTTGCTGTGGCGTAAAGAAATCGGTTAATTTTGCTCTAATGTCTAGTCCGTTGCTATTCGAAAACCCTCCGGTTCCACGTAATGAAACTAAATTTGAAGGTAAATTTTCTTCTTGATTCCATCGATGTACGGGCATTTGAGTGTATTCCAAAAATCCGTCTCTTAATAGGTTATGCAAACAACAGGCAACTAAGATCATATCTGTGCATGTTTCTTGTGCTATGCCGATAGGGGTGTAAAATATTCTGCTTTATTCTGCTTAAATCGTTTTGGCGACTTGTCTAGCGTAACTAAATGCTTCATCTTCAACTAAAAAATGTGGTAATATTCAGTTCGAATTCGGTAGATTTTTTGATTCTGGAACATTAAATTATTTTTTCATGATTTTTTCCCATTTCCGACTTTTGAAATATTCCACTATCTCCTTCTTTGCCGTAAGAGCCAACGTCTACGTCGTCTACTGAACTTGTAATGATGGTCTACAATAGCCAGGAGAACAATCGAGTAAAATTCCTTATAATTAAAATATAACGATCCACTGTTTTCAGGGGCCCTTATTCTGACGTGTTTTCCGTCAATAGCGCCTGTGCAATAGGGTACAATCCTCAAAAAAAACTAAGTAGCCCGTTAGTTCGATTGCCAAAAAATATTGTACACGTATTTTTTTTGTTTCACAAACAAAAAATTATGAAGATACAGCGCTTCAAAGTTTCGTGTGACGTCACTTGTGAGTACGATTTTTACTCACGAGTGACGTCGCGACCCCCCACTCTCGAAGTTTGATGGTCTATATCTTTGACGATTTTTAATATTATGAAAAAACAAAAAATACGTGTCCAATATTTTTCCATGATCAAGCAGACGGACTAATTAGGATGGTGTATTTTTACCCAGTCCCTATTGTGGAATTGCCATTTATCCCAAAAGCCTTTAGATATCAACCTAAAGTCACTTTCTTTTGGCATAGGCACTAAAATTGGCACTAAAACAATCTTCAAATGTTTCAACACCTCTTTGACTATTTGAGAAATATTTAACAAGGTGATTGATATACGAAATGCGAATGATAGCGACGCATATGTTTCTCCATTTGCCAATAACCGGAAAAAAGTGTATGCATAACAGCAGAAGTGAAAACTAAAATAAGAAATAACTATTAGATACTTTTGAATTATTTAACAAATAAAAATGAATGCATATTATAATAGGGTGAGGGCGGAGTGGAGTTGAGTATGCAACCAGTATGAGGACCAAACTCGGTGTACGGTTTTGGACTCAGAAAAGCATGCAGATAATCAGATTTTTTTTCACCCGTGCGAAGTCGGCGCGGGTTGCTAGTTAATCATAATAATCATTTGATATTGTGTCTAAAACAGTTATTTAAGTGAAAACTTCTTTAGGCGCACCTAGACAGATATTTCGTGGGTTGTGAATTGGATTCTAGCATCATGCTCGGGTCTGATAAGAAATCTTCGGGTAAACTCGGGACCATGGCTATTGGCCATTTAGAAATGCGTCAGCCAATAGATTGTCATGATGGCCAGGCCACGCCCTCCGGTTACACCCGTGTAGTTTCCAAAGTAAGATATCAAATTCTGAGTTATTAGTTTTCACTTCTATCGGCAGTTCCTGTGACTGCCAATTTTTTATAATGATACCAAAGCATGTCTTCACTTCATGTTTGGGGCACCCCCTGTAAAAAATGGACCAATACACCTCCTGGCAACATCCAGAATCATAATTTGAGAGAGAGTTTCAGAGTTCAAAACCGTACACCGAATGCGGTCCTCATATTACGCATACTCAAGTCTATTCCACGCCTGCCTATAAATTAAACAATCTCTAAACGAGCAATTCTTGTATATTTATATTTATATAGAATCTGAATCTCGGAAACGGCTCGAACGATTTTCATTAAATTATGTGAGCAGGGGGTTTCGGGGACGGTAAATCGATCTAGCTAGATTGCATTGTTAAAAAATGACATTTTATATGCTTTTTCAAACAATTAAAGACTCCTAGAATATCATTAGAATACGATAACAAATTTCGCCGCTATGTTCAAAGGTTAAATGGCTCAAGCGGTAAAACTCCGCCCTCGGTATCAAGGGACCGCGGTTCGAATCCTGATGATTACTTCTCATTTTTAGGGTTCCGTAAAACGTAAAAACGGAACCCTTATAGATTCGTCATGTCTGTCTGTCTGTCCGTCCGTATGTCACAGCCACTTTTTGCCGAAACTATGAGAACTACACTGTTGCAACTTGGTAAGTAGATGTATTCTGTAGACCGCATTAAGATTTGAACAAAAAAAAAAAAAAAAAAAAACTAGGATTGTCCCCCATACCGAGAACTCAAAAATTTTTTTTTCATCGTACCTACACGTGTGGGGCGTCTATCGATAGGTCTTCAAAAATGATATTGAGGTTTCTAAAATCATTTTCGTATACACTGAATAGTTTGCGCGTAAGATACTTCCGAAGTGGTAAAATGTGTGTCCCCGCCCCTCTAACTTCTAAAGTAAGATAATGAAAAATCTAATAAAAATATGTGATGTACATTACCATGTAAACTACCAACGAAAATTAGTTTGAACTCGATCTGATAAGTAGTTTTTTTTTTAAATCCGTCATAAATACACTATTATTGGAACTTCGATCAAAGCTATAACGAACTACAAGAACTATGTATATTATGTTACTTGCTGCAAGGGAACCCTTCATGGGCGAGTCCAACTCGCATTTGGCCACGTTATTTTTTTTCGTTTTTTGACGTGATAACGTCTTATAATTCGATGAAGCCGGCTGCACGCCCACAAAACATGACGTCATGTAACGTAACCGTCGGTCGTTACCTCGCCGCATGTTTGTTACACTTGTATTAATTATTTCGACCAGCAGTTCAAGCGGGGATGTAGCTCAGTGGTAGAGCGTTCGCTTTGCTTGTGAAATGCCCCGGGTTCGATCCCCGGCATCTAAAAGTTTTTTTGAATTGTTTTGATTGAAAATGACTAAATTGTACTGATTACTTTTTACATACAAATCTATTAAACAAATGAAATTAAAATTTTCTTTTGAAAAATGCTACCATTCCATCAGTATTTTCTTAAGACGTTGTCACGTTCTATCGTCAGTAAAACGACTTTACAGACAAACATTTTTTAACTTTTTTTATGTACCTATGTATCCTTAGATCTTTCAAACTACGTAACGAATTTTAATGCATTTCTTAAATTGTATCTGCCTAAATATAATTTCAAAAAACCGAGCAAAGCTCGGTCAACCAGGTACTTAAACATTACGTAGTGAACATAGCGACACGACAGTGACAGATGCGGCAGAAGGACTAATATCCACGGCCAAGAATAAATTAAAAAAGAAGATAGTGACAGCAGCCAGACAGCAGCAGCAGCTGTTTCTCTCTCGCTCTAGTACATTCGGTGGGTCTATATGGGGTGGCATAACATTTTTGTCCTATTTTAGGTAGGCATAACGTTTTTAGGACTAATGATAATTTACCATATCAACTAAACGCATAACTGTCTTCGCATAATTTTAACTAGCATAACCATATATGACATAACGATAACTTAGCATAATGTTTAAACGCATAGCCATATATAGCATACAGACAACTTAGTATAATGTTTCGACGCATAACTATAAATAGCATAATATTTAAAGGCACACATTGAGCAAAAACATAACAATACTTAAACATAATGATCAAAGGCATAAACTTTAAACACCTAACTAAAAAACAAGTGCAAAGAGCGGACTGTAGCAACATTATTTAAATAAAATACGTGGGTGTGTGAAATGCGGGTGGGTACTTTGACAACAATATTTATTATTCGTAATGTAGGTATCTACTAATTTAATGGAATATATATGCAGGACTATGCAGTAGTATAACAATTTTTGTACTAATTTATGTAGACATAACGTTTTTAAGACTTAAAAACCTACATACACCTAAGACATATGGTGCACTTTTTGACTCCAGGTGGGCTCCCGCCAGAAGCTCTGCAGTCAGCCCTGAGCTTCTGGCTCCCGCATTTTTAAATACACTCTAGGGGTAGTAGCGACAAGACTAGGTGGAGTCGGGGTGCTCCGAGTCAGATCTGGAAGGGTCCAGATCTGACCCTTCCAGATTGGATCCTATTGTTATATAGGGATATAACCTGGTTATATATTACGTAGCACAACAAATAATTAAAAAATGCCTAAATGCGTCTGAGCAACAGTCGAATTGAATGTAGTACAATACATTTTTATGATTAAAACACATTACGCCAAAAAACAATTATGCAAAAGTTACATTATGACACTATATTTATGTTATGCTACATTCATTATGACAAAGTAAATTAGGGAAAAAAAATTATGCGATTTAAACGGCACCTTAAAAAAAAATTTAACAAACAAAAAAATGCCTAAATACTATTATGCATCTCATCAATAGTCGAATTAAATGTAGTACAATAGATTGTTATGCTTAAAACACATGACGCCAAAAAATGATTATGCGAAAGTTGCATTATGACACTATACATTATGCTACATTCATTATGACAAAGTAAATTAGGAACAAAAAGTTATGCGTTTTAATAGGCTCCCCATTCGGCGGTCTCGAGTTCACCCGAACATTTCTTTCACTTCCGAGCGTGACGATGATCTTCATTCACGAAAATTCAGTGTGTGTAAATTGTACTAAAAATGTTTTCACATAAAAAAAGTGTCGAAATTTGCGGCATAGACCGCTGTATCTTTTGATTGCATTGTCTTAAAAGTTTGATTTTGTCACGGCTTCAAGGGACAAAAAGTTTGAGTGCATGATATAAATTGCAACTTGTTACGTTTACGTGTTCCTGAGAAAAAAAATCTTGACAGGCAGACGAACGGACGGACAACAAAGTGATCCTGTAAGGGTTCTGTTTTTTCCTTTCGAAATACTGAACCCTTAAAATATTAAAAGTACTACAAACAATTACCTTTATTATTATACATTACAGATTCCGAATGTCGTAAGAAATTTAGTTTTAATTTTTGTGAGAGTTAGTGCTAATTTTTCTTTCATCAATATTTTTCCTTTTTCATGCTTTGTTTTTTTCAATAAATCTATATATATAAAACTCAAAGGTGACTGACTTAGTGATCTATCAACGCACAGCTCAAACCACTAGAGGGATCGAGCTGAAATTTGGCATGCAGGAAGATGTTATGACGTAGGCACCCGCTAAGAAAGGATTTTGATAAATTCGACCCCCAAGAGGGTTAAATAGGGGATGAACGATTGTATGAAACTTTTTATTCCTATGAGATATTTGCATGAAATTTCGTATACAATAAGTTGAAGTAAAATCATGAAGGACGTATGAAAGCGTTTTTCAAATTTCAGTCTCCAAGGGGGTGAATTAAGGGATGAAAGTTTGTGTGAATTTTTTTATATCTCTTGGACATATTTGCATGAAACTTCGTAAACATTTAGGAAACCCGTTCAATTACCCCACCGGTCACATTCGGTAACTTAAAAACTCAAAAACTACGATCGATTTTACATCTTCTATCTTCTATCTATATATATATAACTCAAAGGTGACTGACTTAGTGATCTATCAACGCACAGCTCAAACCACTAGAGGGATCGAGCTGAAATTTGGCATGCAGGTAGATGTTATGACGTAGGCACCCGCTAAGAAAGGATTTTGATAAATTCGACCCCCAAGAGGGTTAAATAGGGGATGAACGATTGTATGAAACTTTTTATTCCTTTGAGATATTTGCATGAAATTTACATCTTGAAAACTTGAAACTCGACTTAATTAATAATTACGCTTAACGCGAGCGAAGCCGCGGGCAAAAGCTAGTTTAATATATAATCAAACTGTGTTTTATTCAGCCGAAAATACTTCCTGAATATAATTATTGTCATCAAACATTAGGTGTTTCTTGACTAATAGCGAAAATGATCCTTCTTAGCCTCTACTTATATGTAATTTTCCCTAATAGGTAATCTTCTTTTAGTTTTATATTTGTAATAATAATATAAGAGCAAATCATCGTCTTCTTCCTCCTCCAATAGAAGTTCTACAACTTGGTTTTCCATTGTGATCCACAAAACACAACTGACTCTATCGACAGACTCCCCATACTGAAGCAGCCGTGACACTTGTCGCGGTCTCCGGTCTCGGTCTCGTGTCGCGGTCGCGGCGCGAATTGGCGCCCATACAATTTCATAATGTCAAGTGCCTGTCTTGGTCTCCGGTCGCGGTCTCCGGTCTCGGTCTCGTGTCGCGGTCGCGGCGCGAACCGACACCTCAGAGACCGAGACATGTGTCGCGGTCTCCGGTCTCGGTCTCCGGTCTCGGTCTCGCGTCGCGGTCGCGGCGCGAACCGCTACCTTTAGACGGGGTTTTGCGAAATTCAACCCCTAAGAGGGTGAAACAAGGGATAAACGGTTGTATGAAAATTCGTGATTTTCAAAGTTATCTTTGTATCTAGACACTTAACACGAAGCAATTAAATGTTTGTTCTATGAATTTTGTAATTTCGGACTGTACGGGGGTGAAATTGGGGTTGAAATGGGGGATGAATATCAATATGAAAGTTCCTAACCGTTGAAGATAAAACCATGAAACTCTGTAATATAGACACTTGACACGAAAAAAACGAATGGTTGTTTTCTCAATTTCGTAATTTCGAACTGTACGGGAGTGAAATTGGGGTTGAAATGGGGGATGACTGCCAATATGGAAGTTCCCAACCGTTGAAGATAAAACCATGAAACTCTGTATATAGACACTTGACACGAAGCAAACGATTGTTGGTTCTAGCAATTTTGTAATTTCGAACTGTGCGGGGGTGAAATTGGGGTTGAAATGGGGGATGAATGTCAATATGAAAGTTCTCAACCGTTGAAGATAAAACCATGAAACTCTGTATATAGACACTTGACACGAAGCAAACGAATGTTGGTTGTAGCAATTTTGTAATTTCGAATTGTGCGGGGGTGAAATTTGGGGATGAATGCCAATATGGAAGTTCCCAAACGTTGGAGATAAAACCATGAAACTCTGTATATAGACACTTAACACGAAGCAAACGAATGTTGGTTCTAGCAGTTTTGTAATTTCGAACTGTATAGGGATGAAATTGGGATTGAAATGGGGGATAAATATCAATATGGAAGTTTCCAAACGTTGAATACTAGATAAAACTATTAAACTATTTATATAGGCACTTGGCACGAAGCCAATAAATGTTTGTTCTAGCAATTTTGATATTTCAAACGGTATGGGGATGAAATTGGAGTTGAAATAGGGGACAAATGTCTTACGCTTACGCTTTCACACCTAAACAACTGAACCGATTTTGATGAAATTGTATGAAATTGTTTTATTATACGCTGTTTTTAGTAACCATAAAAGTGTTTGGGTATAAAAATAGGTACTGCCTGAGTTACCTTAGTATTTATTTCGCGCGGACGAAGTTGCGGGTAACAGCTAGTCTTGAATACAATCCTTGGGAAAAATTGTTTGTGCGTTTGAACTTGTGGAAAATTATAAAGACTGATTACCTACACATTACACACTGGCTTTAACATAAAAGGGTGTGTACTTACCTACTATTTTCCCAAGTAGTCTCAGTAAAAAGTGGTTCACTACACCATAGTAGGTAATTCACATTTCATACAAAAATATAGTGATTTACAGCTATGTCATTAGTATCAATTTTACAGAAAACTTGCAATACCTCCGTCTGGGCGACAACCGTTTGCATGAGATCCCCTCGGAAGCGCTGAGACCTCTGCATCGTCTTCGCCACCTCGACCTTCGCTCCAACAACATTACCTACATAAGCGAGGATGCTTTCACTGGATACGGGGACTCTATCACATTCCTCAACTTGCAGAAGAATATGTAAGTCTCGCTCAGTTACTATCCAAATCAGCTTTATTATTCTACTCATACATATGAACAGATTGCAGATCTTTATTATCCATATAACATGTTTGGTATACAAGGCAAGTCATTGCACAGCAAATGTTTTCAAATAATTATAAGTCAATATACTATACATAGATGACGAAGTAGATTTTAAATTGTCTGAACAAATTTTAGTATACGTTAAAATATTTTTTTACAAACAATAGGTACCTTTGCAAACAATAAAACTTAAACATGTATTTTAATGTCAATAGTAAGTAGACCACAAAATTCAATAATGCAAAAATACTTATAAACGTTTTACACTCCAAACTTCTAAATACAAACAATAAACAATAAACTTTATGTAATAGATTGTTGCTTGTGGGAATTGTGCTTAAAATACTGGTCTAATTGCCACATTGAAAGACAAAGACTTCGATCACAAATTTATCGAAGGGTACGTAAGGGTATAGGTAAGTATAATAAATAATTAATTAACGCTTACTTAGAGGAACACTCTCGCTTTACTTGTAATTTCCAATGTGACAAAACAGAATTGAAAGTCAAATTCTATTCATTTATTTCACTAGTTTATTGTTAGTTTTTTTTTTCTGCTGCCACGAATAAATTCTAGTTGATTATTGTTCACTTTTGATTTCTTTTGTCAAAACTACCCTCAATATTTTTTTTACGGTAGATTCTATTTTTTATTTTGTTTTTTTCATAAATATGATGAGTCATACCGTGGTCCGAACCCATATCGGTCCAGTCAGTTGATGGGTTTAATACTAGCATACTAGCATATGTGTGCTATTTAAGTTGTTCATACAAAAAACTAACTCTACGTATATTTATGAGTATAATATATAGTAAATTTAATCGATTTAAACGATGCTTCTACTTTCGTGATGAGATTAGATTGGTAATACGATGAAAAGTACGTTCATGAATAGAACTATTTAGTACCACTGAAATATTATATTATAATAGTTCTTTCGCCGTTATAGGCGGGTTTTACCGCATTTAATGTATGTAATATTTAAGAAACATATACATTTTATAAATAACAATGGAAATTTACGGAGGGTAAAGTATTTGCGTAGAAATAACGTTAAAAATAACTCTTATTGAATTTTACGACTCGCATACAAGTTGTTAAAATAAAAAAAGGTACGGGCCGTTTTGCCAGTCCAAATTAAAATTACGGTTCTAATATTTCGTCATTATTCTGACTTTACAGCGCTTAACAACTCCTAAAATAGAAAGAAAGATTTAGACCCTCTCGTTAACAAGTTCATTAAATAAAATGATTCTACTTGAAATTGTCCATAAATATAAATTTGTGCCTTGCAAACTTGAAGCACCGTATTACAATACTTGACTTAACCTCAATTTTGTTTCCTTAAGTTTCTTTGATGTCACAAACCTTGAAAATTACTGTACTGATGTTTTGACTATGTTCAACATTTTTACTGGTTATGGCCCGCATAATTCTTGAGTGAATGTTCGGAAAACTCTAAACATTTATTAAGTGGTTAATCATAGGGTCATTCAGTTAATCAGTAGTTGATTTACAATGAAAAAAACTTGAGAAGACAACTTGAAGGTCACGGGGGAGGCCTATGTTCAACAGTGGACTTAAATAAGTTAAACATTATCAACAAGTATCTGGTAATGAAGCATCATAGCCCTGACAAATATTAACACTGTTCAACAGTTTCTTGCTTGTTTTAACATTGTAAAGTGGTTTTCAGAATTGTTAACGCTCACTCGACTGATACTAAACGATCTTGAAAGACTTGCTCTGTTGTTTTTCTTTTCCCTTATTTCGATCGACGATCTTTTTTTTTTTTAATTATTTTTATCTTTCACTGAAGAATATCCATGGTAGTTTTAGCAAAACGTCTCTTCTAAAACGAAGACCAAGTTAGATGATAAACATCATAAAACAAATTCAGTAGTTTCATGGATAACTACGAACTTAAAAATGAAATTACCGGCACATCCAGGATAACATTTTTTTGTACAGCTGTGTAATTATAACTACTTAGATAAGTTTCGCAGGTAATGGATTACTTGCAATACTTCACGATTGCGTGTTCCATTCATATTAACCCTGCCATTCATTATCTTGATATTAATTAATTAATTCTCGAAGTAAAGTTTGCCGACAAAACTTTGTTTTAGGGTTCACCAGCTGCCGACAATGGGTTTCGACAACCTGAATTCTCTGGAGACCTTGAACCTTCAGAACAATAAACTCCAGCATATTCCCGAGGAGATAATGGAACCTATTTTGGATACTCTGCGCGTTGTGGATATAATGGGTTCGTAGTTCTTGTTTCTACCGTACCTATTAAGCGCCAGACAAATTGCTTTGTGCTACTTTTGGTTGTATTTCAATGGGTCGATGCTTTGTGCTAAATTTTGCAATCTTACTTGAACTGTCATAGTTGTATTGAAACCTTGGTACCAGTAGGAATTATTTAAATTCTCGTATGAGATTTCCAGTATGTTTCGTCTGATGTCGATGGTACGAGTAGGTATATCTGTACCAATCTTTTAAAGCTGAAAAGTTAATAATATTGAACATGCTAATCTACTGGACTCCTTTCAAAAATCTTTCTACTTTGGATATGTACATAATCCTTGAGTGATTTATGCTATAAATAACACGGGGTAAGCTAATATTTTATAGACCAACTAGAAATATATCGCAGTTTTGTCCACGTAGTTTCTGATCTCTTCATTTGCCCGCGATATAAATTGTGTGTCTTATTCTACAGTACAAGGTATTATATCTGTCATTGTTCAATTCAAAAATAAAATTTGATTTTTGTCCATTCATCTGTTTTTACGAAAAAGAGTTACTAATTGGCCATCCTACTGATTTATATAGATAGTCGTATCGTTTTACGTTGTAGAGTTTATGCCAAATGACTAACATTTCATACTCATCATATTGTATAAATGTATGTACACACCGTATGTACCGGAGTACATTTTACTCCGGTTTGTAAATTTAACTTCAAAACATCAGATAGAGTCCCCGGTGACTTTTTAATAAGGTTCTATTTTGCTCGCAGACAACCCTCTGATATGCGACTGTGAGCTGGGATGGTATGAGGCCTGGTTGTCGGGGCTACGGGATCGCGACGACGAAATGATGCAGAAGAAGAGGACCGTATGTACGATGGTTAGCGAGCATCGCGAGTACAGCGTCGCCAAGATGCCCCTGGAAAAGATGAACTGCAAGCGAAAACCTCCGTACGGGCGAACGGGAGACGGGCACACACACACCTGCAATCTCATCACACACACGTTAGTACTCATCGCCGCCATGTGGCTCTAAAACAACGTTTGATGTTTGCTTTATTTCAATCCCCCTTTGTTTGTGAAGGGTTTACCCTCGAGCCGACTGTGGCCGGACGGCTCGACCGAGACCCTTCGCCCAATTCGTATTTTCAGTTGAAACTTAACGTGATGAATTTATGCAATAAACTACGATACATATCAATGTGGGGCTAAACCAAATTTAGTAATAAATGGAGCGGTAGCTTTTTAAGTACGGAAGACGGAATCATGGAGTGTTAGTGTGATACAGTATTTTTACATTAGGAAACCTCTCGGTATGCCTTAATAATGTACCAAGTAGCTGATTGCTATTCAACACCGGCATTCTAGCCTGTAGGTATCACTCGAGCTGAGTTTCATTAAAATAATGGTCGTAGGATATCTCCACATAAGGAGGGATGATTCAAAAATGTGATTCTTCACTAAGAATTAGAAATTGACGCAACATTTTTATTTCTAGTATTTACCTTGTAATTTGAAATATCGTTATATTTTATATCATTTACCCCTGCCTTAATATATAATGTACACCATATTTAATAAGCTTATACGTATTACAATGTTGACTATTATGATACTGTTCTATTATTCTATTCTATACATCTAAGGGTTCTCTCAAGGTATTATATTAAATCGAGACATATTAATAGCTACGAGTGTATTGTTGAAATATCGGTAATTAAGTTTGTGGTTCCGTTATCTTCGTATCCTCGTGATGTTTATGGTCGAACTGCTTTTTCGATTCAAAGCCAGCATGTTGTTTATCTTTGTTGCTGTTACTAATCAATAGTGTCCATAATTGTTCAATTTGAAGTAGTTTAAATTAAGTAGATAAGTGTTAGTGAAGTTTTGTCTATATTATATTAAAGCTGTTTATTATTTAATGAAGTAGCATTTCTTAGATAAGTAACGTAATTATTACATTATTGGTTATTTAGGGAATATTTTTTTGTAGACGTATAAATTAGTTGTCTAGTTTAGTTATGGTAGGTAGAGAAGGTTATTAGATTTATTTGCTATTTTTACTTTGTATGAGTAAGCAAATAATAAATGTGACTTTAAATAAATGTTTCATCTCTTGATTTACATTATTCGCAATGAAATCATTGTCACACCTAAACATAACCAGCCTTCACTTCTTTCGAGCAATGTGTATAATTTTTGCTCCAAATTTTGATAGTTAAATAATATTTCAAGTGCTATATTTGTAACCAAAAACATATCCCCTAGTCTGAATTAAGTAGTTTTAAGATTGTTTACACCCTCATTAAAGTAATGCGTTTAGAGAGATTGAAGCATGGGATGTGATAGTAGCTGAACTCGAGTATCTACGAGGCGATCCATTATACATTATTATTCCAATTTATAATCATTATACAGATCGTTACAGTAATCGTTTGAATATTCCGTATAAACTATAATTATTTACAAAATGTAAGGTTAATGTGTAAAATGTACACAGTATGTAAGACGCGAGATTGAATACAATATTTTTTGTATTCTTTTTACATACAATGATACAATGATACATTAATATATAATATACGCATAGTGCGCTGCTGTTTTTATGTATAAGCAATTGCACATGTCTATTTACATAAATATTGCACAATAGTAGATAGTACAAAAATATAAAAAGTAATATAATAACAAAAATATAAAGGTATCTCTATTTATGTAAGTTTCAGAGTCAAAGGAACCTGATTACTTAAGATTTCATGTTTAATACATATTTGTCGTACTTTACCTATTCTGTGTCGTGTTTCTAAAACATCTAGATGTGCGTTTTTCTAAATTATATAAATGTGTATTTCATTATTATAATATCTATTGATGTCTTGCTTACTAAATGTCTATTCTGACGCAAGTTCAACCTTATAGCAGTGAAATATATAAATTTTTAAGTTATGTTACAACTAATTGAGTAAAATCTAAAAACTTTCTAAAAACTATTTTTTAATCTAATTGCATGTAATTATGCTATATTTATTATAATTAGAAATACTAATTATATCATTGTTTGTTACACTAATTGCTGAAAATATGAAAATAAAATGTTATACGCTTCATCGTTGTCTATGTGAAATGTAATCACAAATTATATTATACTTATAAACAACAATGTGAACCATGATATTGCATATCAAATAGTTTTAAGTGTTTAAAATCTTAGTAGTAAATAATGATCATTAACAGTCTCAGTTATCTCACGTATCTTGTTGTATAATTGATGAATCGCTTTGTCAAGCTGGTCAATTTTAATAAATTAAAAAGCTTTAGTAAGCTTCATAACGAAACAATCAATTACATCCTAACCAATAACTTCTATATTATATCGACACGTATTTTATGGGAAACATTAAAAAAATAACATATTAAGGCACTCATAAAATAATTTCACATTTTATTTGCACTTGCTATCACACTGACTGGTTGTATTGCAATAGTACAGCAATAGCTCCATTTTATGAGAATTGTGGCTGAACATTGAGAAAATCATTATTTAGAAATTGGTCTTTTTTGTTTACGTGAAATGAAAATTATCATTAAATACAAAAAAAAATCTGTTGTGTAAAATACAATGTTAATGTTGTGGAAACTAAGCACATTTAACAAAATAATTGGATAAATTAAGCCACTACTTCTGTGAACGCTGATTGCGGGAAAGCGATGTATTTTTCAAGGAAAATAATGAGAGATTTATGTAATTGCTATTAAAAAGTCAAGCGAGATCATCCAACATTGAATCTTTTGTAGATTTATAGGGTATCATAATTATCATCTCTAATGAAATTAAAAATTATGAACTAAAATTTGATCACCATGATTGACATATTCATCCCATTTTTTTCATACATAATGTTTAGTATTGAATCAAATCTGTATCAAGCATGTATCATTTCGGATTCTAAAGAAACCTACTACGTATGTAGATAAAACACAGTTAATGTTATTTACTTAGAATTTACGACCTTGTAATATCCCATTTTATGAAGTTGTATTATATGTCGATGTCGGTGACGTAAACTGTTGTATTATATAACAGTTGTTTATACCCGATTATATTTTATTTACTCCGAAAATAACTGCTGATGTATTAAAAATTAAATTTAAACAAATAATATCTAGGAGGTTTATTGTCACATTTATTATTCTTAAGTACTATTGGTAATTATATATCTAATATTGAAAATTGCTGTAAAATGTGTATTTATTTAAGTTTGGTTTAAATAAAAATATAATAAAAGGTTTTATGGTTGTTTTATTACAGTTTAAAAAAAGTCTCAAACACCACACATGGCACATGGCAGCTCTTATAGAAAAGCGATCCCTCCCTGTTCAGTGTTCACGTCTACTGCAGTGGGTCGGATGCTGATTCTGATATACGAAGTGTATCTTAGGTACCTACTCTTTAATTAGAGTAGACTCAAAAATATAAGTGCTAGTATTTTTATTAGTTTTCAAGTTTTCTGAGTTGAAAATTAATGGTTTGCATATTTAATCGATTTTTTATACAAAAGAAACGAAACATAAACGTAAAATATGAGTTAGCCTTTGGTGAATATGAAAGAACAGTGCTCTGCGGTTCTTCCCGCGTGGTTCCAGTTACCGTAATTTTATAGCCTATGTCCTATTTCAGACTATATTCTAATATTGATGATTCTAATCCAAATATAAAACCGATCTGTTAAGCCGTTTCGATGGGATTAACCTTTGACACGTCCTACGCCGATTTATTTTATACCTACCTAACCAAGAATTCGACTGTTTTTCGGTTGCGCAACCCCTGAGTTAATATTTAGAGATAGCCCAGTCATATTAGGTAAAAAAAGGGGTCAACCTCGGAATGAAAGATAATAAGCTGCAAATTGGTATGAACCTTTGTTTTGTCATTCTAAATGTTGTCTCAAAAGTCACAATCGTTATCGTGTCCGCGTCTCAAGATATTCAAGGTCAAAGGTCACAAAAATCGGTTTCTCGCGAATATCTGGCTTCCTATCGGTTAAATGAGATTTGCATTTATTATAAAAGTTGTAGGCTATAAAATTCCCTACAACTTTTGTTTAAACTTTTTTTTCATACGACCAACCGTTTTGAAGGTAGAGCGCGAAGAGTGCACATCGTACAGTCATATACGGCCTAATGCAAGGTCAAGCGTGAGTTATGGTTATCAGTACGTTATAAAGTAAATTATTTACTTGGAAATTATAATTATTAAACAATGCCTATTATTTATGTACTAACTATTAATTATTTATATTTAATTAAAGTAAGTAACTTGATTATTTATATATAATTATTCATATTTAACCTTACAGGCCCGAGTGACGTCATCGGCGTCGCGACGTCACACAAAAAAAATCATTACTCAACAATGAAACCATATTTTATGTGTCTGTAAACGACAATGTACTAATGGATATAATCTCCTATCTCTAAGGCATCAAAATAAACTTATCATTGAGTATTTTTATTTGTTTCATGTGTTCAAACTTTGAAAACCATTTTGTGGGTCGATACACAAAAAAATAAAGGAGTACTCAAATAGAACCCAAAGAATAAGGACCTCTCTTATCTCAATGTGATAAAAAACCATAAGATATGACTAACTTTGCCCCATAAAAACACTTGTAATGTAACCCGACACCCCATAAATCAACAATGGAAATCCGCATAGACCACGACTTTACCGTCATACAAATAAAGATCAAATTGTCTTACATTTTGAATCTACGCAGTTCGTAGCGCGGGAATTTCGACTTTCGTATTCAAATCACCTCCAATTATCAAGAAAAGTATCTTTTTGTTATGTAAATGAGTTCTAATTAGTTTTCATAGTATTTTTACTGTATTTACTAACAAACATCGTAACATATAACGTAAAAAATACATATGATCCCGATATTCTGGAAGGTTTGGAGATGAACATGACAGATAATGAGGATGATGACAATGAATCGAACATTTTTGAGCGACAAGAAGAAGAAGACGACGAAGGAGAAGAAGATAATTAGCTTCCATTTCCAATTTCATTACAATTAAAATCAGCAAAGATACTTTTGATATTTGAACTCACATTTTGATTAATGTATATTATGCCGTATTTAATAATAAATAAAAATATGTGTAAAATATATACTCTTACTATCATTTTAACTTAAAATAAAACTAAAATATATAATCCAGAATTAATAATATTTTATACTTAAATAGTTAAATATGAATAATTATATATAAATAATCAAGTTACTTACTTTAATTAAATATAAATAATTAATAGTTAGTACATAAATAATAGGCATTGTTTAATAATTATAATTTCCAAGTAAATAATTGACTTTATAACGTACTGATAACCATAACTCACGCTTGACCTTGCATTAGGCCGTATATGACTGTACGATGTGCACTCTTCGCGCTCTACCTTCAAAACGGTTGGTCGTATGAAAAAAAAGTTTAAACAAAAGTTGTAGGGAATTTTATAGCCTACAACTTTTATAATAAATGCAAATCTCATTTAACCGATAGGAAGCCAGATATTCGCGAGAAACCGATTTTTGAGACCTTTGACCTTGAATATCTTGAGACGCGGACACGATAACGATTGTGACTTTTGAGACAACATTTAGAATGACAAAACAAAGGTTCATACCAATTTGCAGCTTATTATCTTTCATTCCGAGGTGAAAGCCCTAATATGACTGGGCTAAGAGGATAGGACGTTTAGAGAGCTCACCAAAATAGCATTTGAAGATATTTTTTTTTACATCATTTATATAGATAGAAAATGAATGTCAAACCGACTTAAGTCTCCGATAATTAATTTATGCCAATTAAAACAATAAAATACTTGTCGTTGGCTTATACACGCTTATAATGCAATTCATTTCCCTATGTCTTATTATCAAATTTAAATATTAACGTATTTATGAGCCACGAACATCGTGACGATCGATATTTCATTACCGCTGCGATAGTACGGCGATGGCTTCGAGAGGTTTTGAATAGTAGGTTGATGATGTCAAGCGTAATATGATTATAACATAATTGATTGCCATAACTGTCAGCAATTGCTCAAAGGTAATGTATGAATGTATAATAATACTATAAGTAGTAATATGAGTATCTGTATAGGAGAGTATATTATAAACTCAACGAGCATTTGGCCAGCCTGGTAGTTTATGGTCTTGCATTTCGCTTTGTGAAAGAAGGTCGCAAATTTCAGTAGTGGAAATTTAGGTAATGTTCGGGATGGATCGGCTAAGCACTAGCTGGAGGCTCTAGAATAGACGTGCCAAAAGGCTCATAGGCAACGGCACTCTTGTGCGAAAACTACTTTGGAAAACTACTATTAAACTACTACTACAACGTCGTCGCAAAATTGCTAGCTAATCGGCTTTTTATCGGATACACTTCGAAGAGTGTGGCACTGATCTGGATGATCTAATACCAATTTACCTTTTTTCTATCGGAATGCTCGTAGTTCGAAAAAGCGACATCGTTTCATTGTTGATGTTCCAAACACACCGGTAGGTAGGTAGGTAGACCGCACTGTCGCTTAACATCAGGTGCGATGGCCTATAAACTGTGGCTTAAATGTAAACCTGTGGTCAAGTGTAAACCTATAAACTGTGGCTTAAACTATGCTATCTATCATTGTACACAATGGAACCAAAAGCTGCATAAGATATGTGACTACACTTTGTATAAATATTTCAGCGGCGCGTCTCGACTTCGTCCAGTTCAAATATTGCCATAAGCCATAACTTAGTACTAAGAAATAAAGTATACATAACGATCTCAATACAAAGATGTGCCCTCACAAACTTCAGGGCGCACGGAATCATGTTATCGTTGGGAAGAGTGAGCTCACTCTTTCCGTTCTAGTCGGTTGCAGGAAGCGGTGGAACGTTTTTAGCCATCCTATTTGTAGGATGTCCTATTTGTGCAAAATACTTTAAAAGAGTTTCCAACATAGCCAGATGACCATTGAGTTCTTGTCGCAACTGTCTCGCTGGCGGGGACGTGTTAGTGATACGAACACTAGTTCGTAGTGTGAAAGCATTTCAAATCATCATTTAATTTTTTCATTTTTACAAATCATTTATTTATCATCAACAAGTTTTGGTAAATCAAAGAATAAATTAAAATTGTTCGTACATATCACATACCTATCTATAAACTTAGACGAACTTGGCACCCAAACTAGGATTATCCTGTGAGATGGGATACCAAGGCCTTCCACCGTCTAAATAAACATAGACAACCACATTTTACTTTTATTGAATTAGGAAAATAAATTAAATAATTTATATATTATTGCCCACATAAATAATAATTGAAAGCATATCCGTCGCTCTCTCTAGCGTAGACATATCTAATAGAAAGTTTTACGTATACACATGAATAAATAAAAAACTGCTGATTGAAGCTATGAATTAACAATTTTACAACCTTACTTTTTCACCATTTTGATGAAGAAATTAATGCCCACATACCACATATACATTTAGCACACTGCGTAAACGAAGTCGCGGGTAACCTCTTTCTAGTAGACAGTTATAAAACACAACTTTCTTTAGTATAATGGTCAGCAAGGACCGCTTTTACTTTTTAACAAACTTCCAAACGGTTCTCAATGCGGTTGTATGTTATTTTCATGTACCTATATTACGCGATAGCTTCACTAATAATAATTGTAAATCAATTTTGAAGTTTTTATTACGTTTGTATATTTGTTTTTATTTTATATGGGATTCATATCCCATATAAAATTTATCGAAATCGCTGTAGCAGTTTTTAAAATATAAAAAAAATAAAATTTACTTTCATGTATTATATGGATGACTCTTAAGTCTTATGAAATTTGGTCGAGTGACGGAATTTAATTTATTAATGAAGTCAGTTTTTTTTCAGAGATTTTTTTTACTGTTATCCGAGCATACGAAAATGTCATATTACACACGTTTTTCTTCTACTTTCATGTCTTTTAAAACACCCTCATAGGATAACGTTACCTATTTGCAAAATAAGATTAATTTATGATTGAACAATCATAACAGCAGTTCCCAGCAGTGGGAACATTTAGTGGGCTGCTTATGTTAATTCAAAAAACTCTATTAATGTTCAGAAATTCTACACTACTCGCTACTGAGCGCTTTTTACCTGCAATTCCTGCTGAATATTTGAATTTTCTCTTTGCAATGTTAATTTAATGTCAACTTTTCTCTAGTTGTGCCAGTTTAGTTAGTTTGCTTTTGTTCGCTGGAAAATACTAGACAACACAGGTCATAACGGAATATCAAAGCAGCTTCCAATTTAAGCTCTCTAATTGTAAACCAATATAAAGGTATGAACATTCACATGTAAACAAATTGTTCAATCATACATTAATAGTTAATTCTTTAAAATCTAAAATTTCTGAACATTAATAGAGTTTTTTGAATTAACATAAGCAGCCCACTAAATGTTCCCACTGCTGGGTCTCGGGAAAGAGAGAGTCTAGGCCATTATCCACCACGCTGGCCTAATGCGGGTTGGTGGATGACACATGACCTCCAAATATTCTAGAAACATGTAGGTTTATTCACATTTTTTTCTTTCAATGTATTATTATATGTGATTTTTAGATTAGCCCGGGGCTCCGAATCGATAGTTGCCGTTCTCCCGACTAAATCATTAGTTCGCATTTTCTGCAATTTTACAAATTACTTGAACGAAGAAGCTGTGGTAAATTAGACTGACTTATTGATCATAATATAGAATCAATACTGCGTACTCGGATCAGTTATATATATTACAGTAATGCTTGTTGCATTATATTTAGTTTTGAAATAATTTACTTTATTGAAAGACCGGCTTCGTTATTTTTGAAGCTACAGTGACGGGTGGTCCGACCCGTCACCGCCCAACAAACAAATACGTCGTATAAGTCTTGACTTGTACGACCTAAAGTTGGATAGCAGTCTGACAATGGTAATGAGATGACTACCAGGTCCTATAGATGTCTTTAATGCAACTAATTAGTCGTGCGACGAATATGTCATAGTAAACTGGTATTAGCAACGTTGGGGAGACTAAACGATACGACGTTATATTACAGTCTTAGCTAAAACGTTTGTACGACAACGCAATAGTCATACTAACGTTATAGTCCAATAAACGTTTTGAACAAACCAAATTATGTTTTTGGAAAACCTTTATACAACATTTATACAACGTGGATGTTATATAGACGTTTTCATAGTGCCGTTTATATAACAATCAGTACCTTGTTTTACAGCGGTCAATTAAATACTCTTAAATGACTGGGTTGTTTATTGACGACTCAAACATAACCTTTATATTACATGATGTCTGTTTAAAGTCCTGTCCTGACTTTAATCAAACTTGCAGTCGCATTTAAGTCAGGTTTTGACTTTATAATGATTAGACGGCCATATTTACGGAAGTTTGATGAATTTTTCCTACGAAAAACCGCACTGCACTATGAAGTGTTCTTTCCTGAAATAGATTTACAAATAATAAATGTTGGTGAATATTGACAATACGAAAAGGGTTTTAATGTTTTTGAGGAACTTTAATAGCTAGCTGTCATGGCGACCATCATCATCATTATCAGGTCGTACAGAGGTAAGTGTGTGACAAAAGCAACAGTCAGACATTTTTAGAAAAAAATAAAACTATTTTTGTTAATGAAAATATGATTATAATACAAAATTACGAGGGGGCATGAAAATCTGAATAGTATTCACATAGGTATATTATCATAAAACTTCAGTTCCCAGTCAAACTAAATAGCATGAGAGACAGATAAAGTAAGCAAGATATGAAAATTAAATAACACTCACCTTATTATTTCCTAGTTGCAGTAAGTTGTAGTATGTTTTTATTTTACACTAAATTAAATCTTCAAATGAAAAGTTAGGATGCGACTACTGCGCGACGAAAGTGGTTATCACATAACATTTGTGCGACTGTTGAATGACGTTAACGAAGTTGGCTCGAGCTTTCTGTATGACCATTATACGACCATTTAGGTCGTATTACTGGGGCCATTTTCGCGTTTAGTAAACGTTATTATAACGTTAGTATGACTTTATTATAGCGATGTATGGGATTCAGATACTTAATACTTAACCTTTATACGACGTTCAGTTGTTACTTGGGCGGGGTATAAAAAAATATTGATTTGTTAATGACCAGCGGTCCGGCCCGGTTTCACGCGTGGTACATGATATATGGCCTATAGCACTCAGGAATTGCGTACATAGAATGGTGAAAGAGTTTTTGAAACCGGTTCAGTAGTTCCTGAAATTAGGATGTGCAAACAAAATAACTCTTCAGTATTATAATATTAGTCTAATATAGTATATTCTCAGGCAGATTTACTACCAACTAAGCCACGAGGTCAGTCTAAATCTATTAAGTTTATTAAAATAAGTCTCATTTATTTTATTCAAATACACACAACGCGACGATTACCACTCGGAATTAGGCAGAAAGAACATCTTGATTAGTCAAACTCAGCGTATAAAGTTCAAATTTTATCTTAGTTGTCGTATGTATAAATTTGTCAAGTTGTTCCACTATATATAAGTTATACGCACACATGTCAACTTTGTTTGTGGACACCACTAACGAAGATCGAACAAAATATTGCGCCAACTACGTTTTTTCGTATTATGTCATACAACAGTACATATTTTGCATGTTACGCGTGCGAAAAATCACTTAGCATTGAATGAATGTAGGTACATATAATACTAGCAGCACCCCGCGGTGTTACCCGCCAAGTTCCCGTTCCCGTTGTTCCCGTTGTCTTTCTGGGATAAAAAGTAGCCTATGTGTTCTTACCACAGAAATTATTTTGCCTTATTATTTAGATTTCTGTGGTTCTTACAGACTATAATCTAGGACGGGACGTAACAAACATCCAAACATCCAAATATCCAAACATCCATACATTGACATTTATAATATTAATAGGAAGTAGTATACATTCATTCGCTGCTAGTGCTATGCTAATTATATCAATGGGTAATTTTTACAGACAACCAATAATGAAATTATTGGTTGTCTGCTACTTATACTTATTCGTTCCTAGGTTCGTTGCGTGGTGACTGACAATGCGAGATAATTGGCTACAAAGTCAGAGTCCTCAGAGTACTTAGCTCTACATAACCCTGAAAGGAGAATACATGCAGGGGCAAATAATTGGCTGCTGAAACATGACAGTGTCATGGTCGTGGGTAAACCAAAATTATATTCATGTCTATCTTGTGATCTGTATACATGTATTATGTAGGTATCAATAAACCTCTATTTCTTCTGGCCACACTATGACTTGAGAACGGCTTTCCCAATTTCGTTCATCTTTATAAATTTAGGAAAACATAACAACTACCTTTATTATTAGCTATTGATGTAACCTTAGCCGCTTCAGCATTTTACATATCCTCTTTCTTAAGTAGTGATCCAGTAACTTTGTCGCCTGCAAGTATGGAGTAGGATGCGTTAAATCCGGTAGATCTGATTTTTTGCAGACTTGTTTTTGATGTTGACCTAATGATTATCCCATGTTTGTGACCTCGAGCGACGAACGCAACTTTGTCAAAAATCGAAAAAACCGTGAAAAAATCGTTTATTTTTCATATTTTGGCGATTATAACCCTAAACGATTAGTTTTTGAAAAAACTTTCTTACAGCGTTTATAAAGTAGACTAAATTTGCTACAATATGATACTAATAGGCCAACATCATAAACAAGTCTGCAAAAAATCAGATTTACCGGATTTAACGCTTACTGTAATGTATAAAGTTACTGGAGTATAGGTACGTTTGAAATAACTAAGTTGTTTGTCAGTTAGAGACAGATCGCACCCCGCTAATGTCTTTACAAAACTCAAATAATTTTAGCATAGCGTTAATTAGTTGTATTGGTCAGAATTAAATACTTCATTATGGAAATCCATAGTCGGCTTCAAAAACGGATTGAAATCCTTACCCCGATCGGTATGACGTTTTTAAAAAGATCAAAGAAAATTATAAATATCATATGATTAGAAAAAACATTGGTATTTTACTAGGTACAAAAACGACCAAAACCTCATCTGACTAGTCGAAAACCAAATTTGAAATCTACAATATAAATACTGTTTATCTGAAATGTTAATTTGGACACGAGACTGAATTAAATATAGAAAATCTAGACTGAGGAGTGGTAGGTGTAAGTTTTAATTAAAATAGTTCCTAACTCAGACGGGCACGTAGTTGAAGCACTTATCTACCTTACTAACAACTTGCACCAGGAGCCAGGTTTCAGCTATTCACTTGAATATCTTGTACCACCATGATTACAGGATTTGAACTTCAACCATGATGACAGGATTTCTATAATAGGTTCGTTTCGTTCGTTCGAAAAAAACCTATTCTTGTTGTGATAATTGTGTCGCGTACGATTTTACAATCATGATAAAAGCTAAAGATAAACGTCATAATTAAACCAGTACTTTCCAAGAAAGACATCATTGGAGGACATTCTTCATCCGCCAACCCGCTCTGGGCGAGCATGGTCGATTATACCATTGATTTTCGCGTCGCGTCGTAAGAGCAAGCGAGAGTCCTAGCATTGGGACCATAAAGGTCAGCTGCTCATGCAACCCTTCAGCAAATGTTGGTAATAAAGCGGCAGTAAGTAACTATGAAAACAGAGCAAGTTTACATTTTAACTTTCTTTCTTGTTTGTTCACATATGCAACATGCTAGCTATTTAATTAAAACCTCAACAAGCTCAAATAGTTCACATTTAATGTTTTTTTTTTATTTTGCGCATTTTGTCTTGTAAACCGTTACGGTGCATCATGGAGGTTATTTTTAACTACGTAATTAATTTTTAACCACTAAACACACTAAAATCTAAAAACCAAGTTGGCAATTTTTGTGGTAAAAATGGTCACTTGGGTATTACGTAACGTTTATGGAGTTATGGAGAGTGAGGGGTACAAAAAAACGTCACGGTGCATTACAAAGAGGAATCTCTCCTGCATCCCCAATTTTTAAAGATTTTGTACCTAAGGGAGTAAATAATATAATATTTCTTTATGCTTGAATGCCCCCCACCCACCACCACCAATGAACATGTATTGAGATAATCAACATATTTAAGCTCACTGTCATTAGGATGTGATGTATGTACATACTTTACAAATATTGGATAGCATCATACTAGCCAAGGACAATAATGTAATCTACGATCCCCCTACAGCGTTATTTATGATCATAATATTACATTTTGCTGGTGCAACTTTGTTACTGCTGCAGTGAAATATACCGTCATCGCCTCCGGATGCAGTTGCGATTGCAAAAAAATAAACCGCTAAGAGAGAATCTTAAATTGATCATGGTTCCGTAGAAAAGCCTACACTATTTAAACAAATTCTAGTAGTTCAGTTAGTATAAAATACGATAATTTGAAGAAATCCTAGAAAACCTCATCTAATGTTCAGCAGCTAACAGCGTTCCACAGTTGCACATAAAATTGTTTTTTTACAATCCAAATTAAGGCAAAAACAATTAACATAAAACAATAAAAATAGTTTTGCAAATATTTACCCAGTCATCGGCGATTACCTATTTAACATACAAAGTGTAATATTCAATTTATAAAAAATAAAGTTATGTTCAGGATTGTCTAAAAATAATTTTGAACCGTGTAGAATATGTACATATGTTTCTAAAGTCTTATTTCATAATTTTTTATATATTTATTTTACTTATTTATTTATATATTTTTAAATAGATGGAGTAACTTAACGCACGCTAGATTGTTGGCAAGATGGCTGTCCAACCTGGCTATCACCACATAAGCCGGCAGTGATTGATCTCTTTATGTCCAAAACGTGACGAGCGCATTATAGCACTGTTCTAGCTCGTTACCACGAGCAATAAGATGATTTTATTACTTTTGCTTTGTAATACCTCTGAAAACCTTTCCCTTCAAAACATAGTACTGTTATATCACGGTAGCATATCACTACTTGACCATTGAATGACTGGCAAAGGTACTCGTATTTTTCTGTTGGCCACTGCAAGACGTACCTATCACTTTAAATACGATTTAATTAAGTCTTAGAAAACCACTAGAACACATTAAAAATTAAATCGTTTTCTGTTGAATTGTAAAATTGTAAGGATCCCAAAAACGGAAAATGGGCAACATATTTTTCATCAAGCGAAGGGGTGAGGCGAGGGGTCGCAATCACGAGTCGACCTCGGCTGTGCGTGGGCCGGGGGTGTCCCACGCTGAATGGCACGGAATTGGAATCGGATGTATTTGGATCAGTGGGTGGATCGTGTTTTATTGGCAACTAACTATGCTCCGCGGTTTCATCCGTCGGTGTTAATTACACTACAGCTCTCCCTGTGAATTGGACTATCAAAGCTGCCCTCTTTTTTAACACGTGCAAACGGATTCTTCCCTTTAGGTGTACATTTAAATCTAATAAATAGTATAGTTTGTTTTTTTATAGTACTGTTGTGATAGTAATTGGTCTGAATCGTTTTTTATGAGGAGACTACTAGCTTACAAAACTTAAACGTATTTTCATATAGGCCGCGGCGCCAGCGCAAGGTGTACGAAGATTTTTCATGACTTTCGCATCATGCTGCTATGGCAGTGTGATTGTACTAATTAGCATGTTGTGCATGATGGTGTAAGATGTAATGATTTGTTAGAAATTGCTGATCTATTTAAATAAAAGCGAAAGGTCACTCAACAAAGGACACTAGGGTGTAAGGGGGAAGCGCTTAACATCTAGTTTCCCCAAATGTCAACCTCTCCTGCGCGCGGTACACCCTGCTGCCGACTAACGAGGCTCTGACGACCGAACCAATGGCGGTATATCTATTTAAAAAGCCAGTCCTAAATTGACCTGGCCGGTGACGGGCAGCGGCGTCATCGGAGCAAAGGACTGGCTCCGCGGTCACCAACCCGCCTGCCAAGCGTGGTGACTATGGCAAACACCCCCCCATATGATGGTCACAACAAAGAAACGGCCCCTAGTCCCCGGCGGCTCCGTTATTCCAGGCGTTGGTGGCAGCCTTGGTTCCGGCGGAGCATGGGGTGCTAAGAATCCCCGGCAGACGCCCCGCCACCAAACCCAACGACTCGACCTGGCAACGTACAACGCACGGACGCTGAGGGCTGACGAAAAGATTGTGGAGCTGGAAGAAGAAGTGGACAAGTTGCGCTGGGATATCATAGGGTTATCCGAAGTCCGTAGACAGGGCGAGGACAGAATAACCCTCGATTCCGGCAACTTGTTCTACTACCGGGAGGGAGATCAACAATCTCAAGGGGGTGTCGGGTTTATCATCCGCAAGTCTCTCGTCAACAACGTGTTAATGATCGAGAGTGTGTCGAGCAGGGTTGTATACCTTGTACTTAAAATAACCGACCGGTATTCATTGAAGGTCATACAGGTATACGCACCGACCTCGACACATCCCGACGAAGAGGTTGAGACCATGTATGAGGACATCTCCAAAGCCATACATGTCTCGCCAACACATTTCACAGTTGTGATGGGAGACTTCAACGCGAAACTAGGCAAACGTAGCGGTGATGAGTTGAGAGTGGGACAATTCGGATATGGGCAGCGGAACCCAAGAGGGCAACGTCTAGCTGATTTCTTGGAAAGGGAGAGCCTCTTTATGATGAACTCCTTTTTCAAGAAACAGCCACAACGAAAATGGACCTGGATTAGCCCAGATGGTTCCACAAAAAATGAGATCGACTTCATTATGACGACTAAACGGCAAATATTCAGCGATGTCTCTGTGATCAGTAGGGTTAAAACCGGCAGCGATCACCGTATTGTAAGAGGCACGCTGAATCTAAACATTAAGTTCGAAAGATCACGTCTAATGAAGTCCACGCTCCGACCAAATTATGCTCAAATCGAAGATCCCGATAACTTTCAACTCGAACTTCAAAATCGCTTCGAAGCCTTAGATGAATGCGTAACGGCGGATGAAATAAACGACAGGCTGGTGGAAACTGTTCAAGCAGTTGGCAGGAAATTTTATAAGAGCCGACGCCAGAATAGAATCCAAAAGGTCTCCGATCATACTCTGAATCTCATGGCGGTTAGGCGAGATATGCGATTGCAGTCTTCGGTCGACATGACGGTATACAGACGGCTCAATAGACAGATTTCTACTTGTGTGCGACGCGACATACGCTGCTTCAATACTTCGTGTATTGAAGAAGCGATCAAGCGGAATAAAGGCTCGAAAGTGTTCGCAAGAAATCTGTCTCATGGGCAAAGTCAATTGACCAAGCTGAAGACCGACAGTGGTAACGTCGTCTCGTCGAGGGCCGAGATTTTGGAGGAGATTGAGAGGTTCTATGAACAGTTATACACCTCTACGCAAACACGACCTGTCGTTAGCATGGCAAAAGACCCAAGAGCCAAGCTGACCCGACACTTTACCGAAGATATCCCGGAAGTCACCCTGTATGAGATTAGGATGGCCCTCAAACAACTTAAGAACAACAAGGCAACTGGCGACGACGGAATTACGACTGAGCTTCTGAGAGCGGGTGGAAAACCGGTACTTAGAGTCCTCCAGAAGCTGTTCGACTCCGTCATACTTGACGGTAATACGCCAGAAGCGTGGAGCAGAAGTGTGGTGGTGCTCTTCTTCAAAAAAAGTGACAACACCTTGTTGAAGAACTACAGACCCATCTCACTTCTGAGCCACGTTTATAAGTTGTTTTCGAGGGTAATCACGAATCGTCTCGCACGCAGGTTTGACGACTTCCAGCCACCCGAACAAGCCGGTTTCCGAAAAGGCTATAGTACCGTAGACCACATACATACGCTTCGCCAGATTATACAGAAAACCGAGGAGTATAATCGGCCACTATGTATAGCGTATGTGGACTATGAGAAAGCCTTCGATTCCATCGAGACCTGGGCAGTGCTTCAGTCTCTCCAGCGATGCCGCATAGACTATCGCTATATCGAAGTGTTGAGGTGTATTTACAGCAAAGCCACAATGTCTGTCCGATTACAGGACCAGTGCACAAAACATATCCGGCTACAGAAAGGCGTGAGACAGGGAGATGTTATATCTCCGAAACTGTTCACTGCCGCGCTGGAAGATGTTTTCAAGCTACTGGACTGGAACGGACATGGCATCAATATCAACGGCGAATGCATCACTCACCTTCGGTTTGCCGATGATATAGTCATTGTGGCGGAGTCGATGGAGGACCTCGGTGCTATGCTCAGGGACCTCAGTAGAGTATCCCAACAGGTAGGTTTGAGGATGAATATGGACAAGACGGACTCACCTGTACCGGTTATTGTTGGGAATACCACACTCGAAGTTGTTGACAAATACGTCTACCTGGGTCAAAAGATCCAATTGGGTAGATCCAACTTCGACAAAGAGGTCCAGCAAAGGATCCAACTCGAATGGGCAGCGTTCGGGAAACTACGGCACATCTTGGAGTCCAAGATAATCAAATCTTGAAGACAAAAGTCTTCAATCAGTGCGTGTTGCCAGTGATGACTTATGGAACTGAGACGTGGTCCTTAACTGTAGGCCTCATAACAAAGCTCAAAGTCACACAGCGAGCTATGGAGCGAGCTATGCTCGGAGTCTCTTTGCGCGACAGAATCCGTAATGAGGATATTCGCAAAAGAACGAAAGTAGCCGACGTAGCTCGAAGAGTAGCTAAGCTGAAGTGGCAATGGGCAGGCCACATCGCTCGCAGAACTGACAACCGATGGGGAAGAAAGGTTCTCGAGTGGCGACCACGAACCGGAAGACGCAGTGTTGGACGGCCTCCCACTAGATGGACAGATGACCTCACGAAGGTCGCTGGAAACCGCTGGTTGCAGGTTGCGCAGGACCGTTCGTTGTGGAAATCTAGGGGGGAGGCCTATGTCCAGCAGTGGACGTCTTACGGCTGATGATGATGATGATGAAAGGTCACTCATCACCGAATCTCAGAAACTACAAAAGCTTTTGCTTTTGCTTTAGCTGAAATTTTGTACAGCACATGGTTTTAGCACTCAGGCGCTCGCTAAGACGGGATTTTGCGAAATTCAACCCCTAAGAGGGTGAAACAAGGGATCGACGGTTGTACCTATGAAAATTATGTCATTTCCAAAGTTATATCTAAGCATGAAATCCACTGAACTGATATTATTGAAATTTTATTACACATAAAAAACTAGATCCTAAAAATTGCCTACATAGTCCACTTTTCATTACGGGAAAAAGGGTTGAAGGGATTAAAAATTATAATCTCTTCAACTTCTAAATAAACTTTCATCCCCCATTTTAACTTAAAATGGGGGATGAAAGTTTATTTAGAAGTTCGTAATTGTTGAAGATAAAACTTTGTATGTGTAACTAGACACGAAGAAAATAAATGTTTATTCTAGCAATTTTGTAATTTCGAATTGTACGGGGATAAATTCGGGTTTGAAGTGGGATATGCAATTTTTTGTGGAAGTTCCCAATTGTTGAAGATAAAACCATGAGACTTGGTATCTAGACAGTTCATCAACATCAACAGCCCACTAAACGTTCCCAATGCTGGGACTCGGGGCCTTCTCTCGCAAGGAGAGAGCCAAGGCCATAATCCACCACGCTGGTCCAGTGCGGGTCGGCGGATGACACATGACTTTGAAAGATTCTAGGTACATGTCGGTTTCCTCACGATGTTTTCCTTCACCGTTTTAAGTTAGCGGCGTTACGCACATGACTTCGAAAAGGCATTGGTGCGTGTGGGGTTTGAACCCGGGGTCTCCGGATCGGCAGGCGCCGTTCTCCCGACTAGACCAGCCGTAACTTACAGACAGTTAGTTAGTAGACAGTCTAGACAGTTAATGCAAAACAATTAAATGTTTGTTCTAGCAATTTTGTTATTTAAAACTGCACGGGGATGAAATAGGGGTTCAAAGGGGATCCCCCCTTTGCACCCCTATTTCATCCCCGTTCAAAGGGGGTTTAAAGGGGGGATGCAAGCTTATATGGACCCATACTATTCTACTAATATTATAAATGTCAATGTATGGATGTTTGAATATTTGGATGTCTGTTACTCAATCACGTTGTAACGTATGAATAGATCGGATTGAAATTTGGAATACAATTAGATTGTGGTCTGGAAGAACACATATGCTTTTTATTCCGGGAAAATAACGGGAACGAGAATTACGCGGAAGAAACCGCTGGCCGCTGCTATTAGTATTATAAATGTGAAAGTAAAACTGTTTGTCTGTTACGCTTTAATGCCTAAAACACTAAACCAATTTTGATGAAATTGTATAAAAATGTTTTAATATAAGCAGATTTTAGTAAATGTAATTTTTTATGGGTGTACAAATACTGCCTTAGTTACATTGATAAATACCTATTTCGCGCGGACTAAGTCACGGGTAAAAGCTAGTGTAATTATAAATACATACTAATCTATACTAATATTATAAAGCTGAAGAGTTTGTTTGAAAAGAAAAGTGTATTTGCCCGGTCTAAAAGCATCGAACTCTTCATAACATCGCCGGAAAATTGCTAGCCTATCGGTTTTCAATCGGATAGACTTCGGAGACTGTGCGACTGATTTGCATGATCTTATCAGATCGGTGGTATCCCACCTTGTCCTTTTTTCTATCGGAATGCTCGTAGCTTCAAAAAGCGACATCGTTTCATGGTTGATGTCCCAAAGACACGAACGAAGAGATTTGACTCTACTTTTGTGATAAGAACGTCTAGGCTGTGGATTACGTTGCCTTAGGGGGTTTTCCCCGATGGTTGCAATATTTGTGTCTTTAAATCGAGAGTGAATCGGTTTTTTCTAGGTAAACACGCTCCATCGTAGACTGCATCGTCGCTTAACATCAGGCGAGATGGCGGTCAAGTGTAAAACTATAGAGTATAGAAGGTAAAATAAAAAAAAAAGCGCGCGCGCTCTTTATTGGTCGATAAATGAAGTGCAACATAATGTGATGTGAATAAAAATAAAACAAAAAAACACTAAACAGCCGCTAAACAGTGCTAGAGAGGACAACACACACTATTTTATTTTTGTATATGTATTAAGTTTTAATAAAAGTTGTATGTTATGTATACAAGCAAAATGCCATAAACGGGTGCAGGCAGATCAACAGTAACCCTGTATAGGCGAGTGATTGCAGCTTATCATTCACGATAATATCTATTATCTTCTTATATATAAAATTCTCGTGTCACAGTGTTTGTTTCCTTACTCCTCCGAAACGGCTTTACTGATTTCAACCAAATTTTATATGCATATTCTGTATGTATGAGAATCGGCTACTAGCTATTTTTCATACCCCTAAGTGACAAGGGTTGTTCACTAAGGCAAAACAACGTTTGCGGGGTCAGCTAGTATTTGTATAATAGAATCTACGTGTGTGCGATGATATACTGGTATTATAAATTAAGGTATATTTACCATTGTTATTTGGTGCAGCATAAACATTTGGTAAATGGCAAAATGGTGAATGAAACTGCATAGAAATAGCGGGGGGTTGCTCCATATAACCACGGTAAATATTCCGGAATAAATAATAGTAACGTGTTAACGTTATCTCAATTTGTTATTTACAACTTTTGCAGATTTTAAAAATATATATTGCAAAAATTTAGCTCATAATGTTGTTATTCTAGAAATATGCTTTCTTTCAACATACAGAATGTGTCGTACGATATGCGTAAAATCCCCATATGGATAATAAAATCCTCGTACTCACCGCGGTTTCCTGTTTTCTCAGCAGAGTGGATTTTCTTGTCACTTTAATTTAACTTCGACAAAAGCTCGTTTATTGCCATTTCTAAGGTACCATTCTACTCCGCTTTTTATTTCTCTTGATATGACGAAAGATTGAAAGTAAATGGAATTTTCATCCCACCAGCTCGGAAAGAGTACTTTTGCTCCTCGATATCAGGGCGCAAAAGTCGTTTTTACCCTCTAGAGGTTAAAGTAAATTTGAATTTAGAACATCGTGTGTACTGAGGTTTTGAATTCAAAACATAATTTAACCTATTTATTTCTACCTCCTTGGTGCCGAATTCATCATACATTTATTTTTAATTTGTTAAAAACTCATACTCGGAACCTCTTTGGTGTACTTTTTTTTTAAATGCTTTGCGCGCAATTTTCTTTTCACGTATGGAGGATAGAGGTAAAGAATGTTATTTCAAATGGCAAAACATTTTGAAATGCTATGAATGAATCAATTGTAATCGAATTTCTATTATTGACTACTAAAATAGTAACTAATAGATAATTTCAACTACTTGTACAGTACAAAATAATGTAGTAAATTTAACGTCAAATAAATAATTACTATTTTGAGAAAACATGTAGGTACAATATATTTTCAAGTCAAAACTTCTTTTGGCGCGCCAAAGACAGATTTTTCGTGGGCTGTCAATTTAATTCTAGCGTCACGCTCGGGAACGATAAGAAATCTTCGGGTAAACTCGTGACCATAGCCAATGGCCATCTAAATGGCCATGCTCATAGCCACGCCCTCTGGTTTCACACGCGTAGTTTCCAAAGTAAAAATCAAATTCTGAGTTATAAGTTACCACTTCTATCGGCAGTGCCTATGACTGCCAATATTTTTCTTTCATGAATTCTGAATAGTACGTTTATTAATTTCCTTTAAAATGTACCTTGATGCAAATTTAGCGCTACTATAATTTAATGCATTTGGGCGGACACTTTTTCATGTACACATGAAACTCCTTCCCTCAATCGGTCAACTCTCCATATTTTCACGTCATATTGTTATTGTTAAAACCATGGCTAAATAAACTTAAGTTTAAAACTTATAAAATTGAATACAAGTGAAAAACCGAAAAACCATAATAATAAGTGATTCTAGCGACAAAGAAGTTTATTTAACGCCAACAGAATCGACTGAAACTGAAAATGCGCAAAGCGTTTAGTAATTTCCTCGCTAGGGGGGGATGAAAAATTACGTGTTACACTCGAGTGCAAAGATTTTTCACCTTGTGCCCTTTTGATTCCCTTGCTACGCTCAGGATTCTAATTTTTGAATCCCTCGCTACGCTCGTGATTCAACTTTAGAATCCTTCGCTTGCTCGGTCATCAAAATTGAGCACGCGGTTAAAAAGCCACTTTGCACTCTTGTATAACAAATAACTATTGTAAGGGTTGATGTGTTTTTAAGACAAGATTGATTCCGAAAAAATGATATTTGATTCATCCGTATGTAATGTTATTGGATACAGAAACGATATTCGATTACGTAGCCTACGTAAACTTATCGTGTGCCATTTTCAAAGTTCGTGACCTGTTATAGACTGGAATAAAATTATCTATGAACTTTAAAAGAGTACAATTAATAGCAACTGGTGATTGAAAATAAAAATTGCCGAGTAAAATTATTTTTTACTTGCCTGAAAGTTCAACTAACTCGACTTTCATTGAGTCTAGTGATACATTAAACTCCCAAGTAAAACAGGTGTCCTTTTGAAGACTGAAAGTTTAATTTACTTAAATAGACGTTATTAGAAGAAACGAAGGGGTTAGACTACTTTATTGTGAAATCAAACTTCGTAGGTTAACATAATTTGAATTGTGAAAAGCGTTGCCTGGGTGGGTATTTTCCGATATACAAAATATGGATGTTTTCAAATTGGCTGTTACTTCTATCTAGAAGTACGCTCCACCGGTGCTGCATTATCGTTGAATGGTAGGCAAGCTGGCAGTTAAACGCTGGATATATGTATTTTATAATTTAAGTAAAAAGTTGTTGTTTTTCCGAACATGTTTTCCAAAGGTTTATAGGAGGCAAAAGTCAGCCAAAATTTTGACTAAAGTCAAGGTATAGAAAATTTAGCTGAACTCAAAATGACATAATTGAACTTAAGTCAAGTTTTGGAATACGGTGGTAAGTTTTCTTTGAAAAATAAAACCGATCCTGAACAGACTGAGTTAACGTATAAACTTATTTTATGGCAAATAATTAGCCAATTCTTTGTAATAGCGGAAAAAACAATGGTTGTTATTATTCATTTCATGATTTTTAATTTATTTCTTTGCTTTCGAAAGGACCGAAGGTAATCCCAAGCTTACTAAAGCGCAATATATCTCACCCCTGTCAGTTACTCGAGCTGTTTATCTCGTTGAAGCCCGCTCCGTAAACTTGGTATCGCGATCAAAACTTGCACCGTCCCGACGCAACAAAGGGTACATTGTTCTACTTCGTCACAGGGAAAATTTACGTAAGTATTAAAATATAGTGAAGGTAAAAGTATTTTATAAATTATGTGGAAGTAGAATTTTGGTAGGTTAAAGATCCGACTAAAAGGGTCTTAGGAGGGCAGACCACGCAAGAAAGTGAGCCCAAGAAAGAGAACAGCATGTGTCAACAGAGGTTCCGATGTCCTCCCCAAAGCCTTGATGTAGACGGGGTAGGAGACCGTGGTAGAATCGGGTTTGGAGGTTTTAGAGAGTACGATCTCACGTAACTTAGCTGTACCCCAATACAGCCAAACCAGCAAAAGTTTCCTCCAGCAAAAAAAACATCATGTAGAGATTGAAAATAAAAGTGGAGGAATGAGCTGAGCGGCGTTTCATGGTAGAAGGCTGTATACTACCTTTACAGTGGATTTTATAGCACACATAATTAATTAAAACACAATTAATTTAAGTGAATACGTTTGCGATCAAGTGAAACTACAAGGTGTAATCAGATAAATAAGTGTAACGATTTGGGTAGGTACCTACTCATGAGCTTCATATGCTAACTAGCTTTTCTGACTTGTATTTTTTCGGAGGAATGACTGAAAACTTTATATCTCTCGACAATAAATATATATGACTATTTATTTTTCGAGAGACAGAAATAACGTAATATCATCCAAAATTATATCTTTAGGATAGATTCTTGACTTTTTTTAACACGAGTATTTGTAAGTGACACACAACAAAACACAGTGAGTTTATCCATACACGATAGTCACGATAACACAAAAAAAAAACAATGATTAATTAAGCCATTCGGTGAAAATATTTTCCCGTGATGATGAAAATAATCTTTCAAACATCAGTTTATCGTTATTTTCTTGTTTCCGTATTTAACGTCATTTAAATAGATGTTACATAAACCTCTAATACCTATCTGTAACGCAATCTTCTGTATCTTTAGCAACGGGACCGCAAACATCGCCGCGGGGTTATTGCTTGTGGCGCCGTCTGCTCGAGTCAGTGCTCCGTTGGGAACCGTATTTAAGGAAACGGGGCTAAAATTGACCCCACTGGGTAGCACAAATATAGCCTTTGTTTGTTGCTTCGCTGGGCTGTTGTTAACAACGAATGAATGAACTGGGATAAACCGTTTTGTCTTTTATACAACGTGTTGTCTTTTGTTTTACAACAAACCACACATAAAATTATATTCACAATCATGCTTAAGAGCATACTAACGGTTTTGCTCGGCTTCTGCTATTCGGTACATGACTAAAAGAAACTATAGGTACTGTAATAAAACGTACGTACCTATCTCTTAGGCAAAAACGTTTGTCGCTTGTAACTTCGACAAAGATAGACTATGCAAACTTTAGATTTTAAAACCGTGGGGAAATCTATTATATAAAAACGTGTTATTTTAAATATTTGTAGGTTTAACAAACCTTATCCCATAAAATTTAGCGTGTTTAATTATCTAGAATTGACTAAAAGAGGGCTTTGAGCATTTGAAAATGTATAGAAACGGTATAATTTCCTGTTCCATTTTTTATTATTCTGTGAAAACAGTTCCGCAAAATGCAACAAAACGATTTTGGCCCACGCAATAAAACGTGCCCTCGATTCGGGCCTCGATAAAGCCGCCAATAGACGACGGTAAATCAGGTATTACCGCGCACGCCAATGTGTCTGTAATCGGCTTTAATATAAGCTGCCCTTATTTAGCTAACTGTAATAATGTACAACGATTTCTAATATGAAATAAAGTTTTGTACTTTGTTATGCGAATGTTTTGTGTAGACGAACAATGTTGGTTACACAGTTTGTATGACCACATATTTTTTTTAATTTTAGCTAAAATCCTGTCGTGTTTGTTTGGATTTTCCTGAAAAGACCACGTTCAACATAGTATTTATTATCAAACCACGCGAGAAATTCTAAAATTTCGTGTGATATCTATACATTAGTAAAGATATCACACGAAATTTTAGAAAGACATTATAAAGCTGAAGAGTTTGTTTGTTTGTTTGTTTGAACGCAAGGATCTCGGGAACTACTGGTCCGAATTGAAAGATTATTTCTATGTTGGATAGTCCATTTATCGTGGAAGGCAATACGGCTATTTTACATTACGCTACTATCAACAGAAGCGAAGCATGAATGAAAAGTATAACAAAACGGAAAAAATATTGCTTTTTGAGAGCTTTCGTTGCGTGACAGCATGTGTCTATCTTTTACAGGTTGTGTCATTAGAACATAAGGTAACCGATTTTGTTCAAAATTTGAATTGGTACGACCAATTTTCGATAGAGGGCGTAGCAACGCGCGCACGTTTCAGCTAGTCTGAAATATAATACCTACTTACGTAAAAAAAACAGTTGCTTAGTTTGGGGTCAGATGGTGTTGTGTGTGAATGGTCCACCAATATTTATTTACTTACGTAAAAAAAACAAACAAGTTTTTTTGTGACAAATTAAATATTGTTTTGCAGGACATTTTACCAAAATCAACTAAATAAAGTCAATCCAAAATTTAAAATCAATTCTCACAAGTTATGTAATGTTTCTTTGGACACGCTGTAGCACAAATGATAAACTTAGATTTCTTTTTACGCCTAGCGAAGATAATTAACCTTCTCAATATCAATATGTGCGTGGAACAATAAATTCGAGTGAGAATTCCTTACGTAGTTTGAAGTAGGTTAACAAACGAGACTTGTTCCCAACTCTGATAGTTTACGATAAGTGGAATTGCGTCCAAAAAAAATCTACATAATATTATGGAGCACAAATTTCGATTAAGTACTATCATTTTGAGAAATATGGTAATTCGGGAAATATTGGATACTTTCCTTGATTTTTTTTCTAGCGGACTGGTCGTTCCTCGTGAAAGCGAAAACATTGCAAGTTGACGTTTTAAGGACTCGACCGAAGTTATTTTTACTCCACCGTAGTAGTAGGAACATTTAACCTGGCATGCGTTGTTTGAGTAAAAATTACCTGATATTCAAATAAGATATTCTGGGTGTTTTCAAATGGGAGTAAATTGATTTCTTCTAGGTAGAGCGCATCATCGAATGACATCATGTGAGATAGCGGGCAGGTGCTAAACTATTATTGAATTAAAAACACTTTACAGAAATCGTATAATAATGAACTGCTGTGAATTTAATACCATGAATTGCTAGGTCCGTTAATTTTCTATTCTCTTATTCTCTACAAACGGTAAAAAAAACGTCGTAATTTACTCTTAGGTACATTGATTCGAATATTTGAGACCACAATTTTCTGCCCAACAACAAAATATGCGGAGCTTTCCCTGTCAAATGACAGATTTGCTTGACATATTGGCTTTTAATCTGACGTGTGATAGTGCGCCCTTCGCCGTGAAATGAACCGTTCGATCACCGCTGTTTGCAGAGTTTATCTTCTACGCTAATGGCGTGATACCTGACATTATTGTCGAACCATAAGGATCGTTTTCCAGTCACAGATTTCAATATTTTTTGCTATGACGCCTTTGGTTCCAGTTAACTCGTGATCAAAAGACAAATTCTATTCATTTATTTCACTAGTTAATAGTTTTTTTCCTGCTGCCGCGAAAACTGTTTTGTGTGATAAACCTTCACTTATGATTTGTTTTGTCAAAACTAACTTCAAAATTTTTGAGAGTAGATTAAATTCTTTTATTTTCTATTTTTCACGTGATGAGCCATATCTGGTGCCAAACCCAGATGGGTTCAGCGCCGATTTACGGGAAGAATACTTCACCCCATCACCCACAATCTACCTGTTGCCGCATCTCGCTATAGGGCTATTATTTTCCTTGCCATCTAAGGATAAGTGCAGTCCGTGATAGTTATTAACTTCTTATCTGATCGGTATTTAAACCTTTTAAGTGATTGGAATAAAATAATGTATACCTACAGTTTAAATTGATAAACGCACTATAGCTAGCTATCTTATAGTCTCTGAAGAGAAAGATAAAGTCTGAATGAACATTTAGTTGGAAGAAGCCGCATGTCTCTAAAAGATGTTTGTCTTGGAATATGTCAGTTACATTATAATATTTTTATTTCTATGAGTTGAGATCGATCCAATGCGAAATTTTATTGTGCTTAAGTTTGACTGTTCCATTTTTGTTAGTTGTCTTTTTATATTTACCATATTGCAATATATGTGAACACCAGCCTATTGTTATCGTCTAATCATGACCTATCGGTTAAAAATTACGCAGAATCTGTAGTTAGTGGTCAAACTGTGAAGCCGTGCCTATGACAGGGCTACGCTGGAATGGAAGTTGCTCGTCCAAATTTTATCGCGAAAGGTAGAACTTTGTCTACTACAAGGTAAGAGCTTATTAATTTGTTGGCTAAATATTGTATTGTTTTTATTTACTTATTATCCGTTTAAAAAGTAAATATATATTGCAGAGTTTATATTTTGAACTGACTTTAGATTGCATTGTTGCATCATAATTTACACTATCAAATACCAAATAAATACAGGAGAATTAATCATATTTATCTCTCGTAGTCGCCGCTAACTTCAAACGGTGAAGGAAAACATCGTGAGGAAAGCGACATGTACCTAGAATCCTAGAATCCACCAACCCGCACTGGGCCAGCGTGGTGGATTATAGCCTTGACTCTCTCCTTGCGAGAGAAGGCCCCGAGTCCCAGCAGTGGGAACATTTAATATGCTGTTTATGTATTGGATATTATAATAACTATAATAAAAGTTAGTGTAAAATATATCATTTTAGTAGGCCTATATGGCGGATTATGAACATTACAGAAGATTATTACAGAAAATTTAATTGGCCTCGTAGCTCATATTCTTCATTTCAATATTATTTACATGTGTAGAGTTATTCAATTATAATAACTCAAAGCTGCGGCCGAACAGGCGTAGCTCCTTAAACAAAGGAAATACTCCCTGCTCAGCGCTGATTATGATATTTTGCGTTGGCTGTGGAGACTATGGGTCCGTGGTCTTCCAATATGAAAAGTTTTACAAAACAACTGTCGAAGCGGTTGGTTCTCGCCTCAGGGGCACTCAGAGCTGGCACTTACTTCGCCCAAAAATAATCTGTATCAGCTATCTATATAGCATCTAATCAGCTGTATCCCCATACAGCTGGGCAACGCTGCCAGCGTTCTGGGAACCCTGCCGCGCGGCAGTGATCTCGACGGTGTATTTGTTTTCTAGGTAGAAATAATAGTTAGGTATCTACATAAATAAGCAAATTAACTTACATATATTTTGTCTTGTTTCCTATAAATTAACAAATGTTAGATTTCAAAAAAAAAATTATTAATAGCAAATTCCATCAAAATACATTCATTGCATTAGCACAAACAGTACAATCCATATATTAATTATATATACATACTACCAAACAATTAAAATGTAGGTAACACTCCTTTCTTTTTGGGAGTAAAATATAATGTGTCGAGTTTTGGAGAGTTTCATTAGATTTATCTTATATAATTTAAAAGTTAAAATATTACCAATAAAGGTAAAATAAGTATTATTTATTTGTACTAACTGTACTAACAACCATAAATCAAGTATAGTGATTTGTCAGTTGATTTAGTAAAAAATGAAACCCACTAGTTTCAATGATAAGATTAAACATCATTTTAATTTAATCATCTGAATTACTTTAATATTCATTTTCGAATTATAATACTTAAACGAAAGTAGGTATATATGTATACCTTCAAAATTTACAACTTTATTATTTATTTAGGTATTTGGTATCGATCGTGGCCCATTAGGACATTTTTTATACCGACAGGACGAGAAAAACACGCGCCTGATGGTTAGCGACACGTCTTATAAAAACACAGTCCTACTTAAATATTTAAACACGAAGACTCCATAACACCACCTAGTGCCGTCCTGCCCTCGTCACCCAGAGATATAAGATGATTTATCTCATTGTAATTTCTCTGGAAATGTCCTTCAAACCGGAATACAGTAATGTTTGCACATTACCGCTTGGTGATAGAATAACTGGTAAAGGTGGGGTACTTCCCCAAGCGGACTCTGCAAAGAGTCCGCTTACATTCACACCACATCTACACTATCTGACTACTATAAATGTAGCAAATTTACAAGTCCTCATCTTTCAGTCTCATCAAACATCTTTTTGATAAATCGTGCAAATGTCCAGCCATATTATATTAGATCCTTACATAAATTAAATTTGTCTTTTGTAACGGAGGGAAATAACGTCGATATTATTTTAATATAGTTCTAAATAACATATAAATCTAATAATATCTAATTTAAAAAATTCATCAATCATCATCAACAGCCCACTAAACGTTCCCACTGCTGGGACTCGGGGCCTTCTCTCGCAAGGAGAGTGTTAAGGCCATAATCCACCACGCTGGCCCAGTGCAGGTTGGCGGATGACACATGACTTCGAAAGATTCTAGGTACATGTCGGTTTCCTCACGATGTTTTCCTTCACCGTTTTAAGTTAGCGGCATTACGCACATGACTTCGAAAAGACAGTGGTGCGTGTGGGGTTTGAACCCGGGGTCTCCGGATCGGTAGGCGCCGTTCTCCCGATTAGACCACCGTAACTTAATTAAAAAAATAAACAATTAACATATAAACAATAATGTACATACAATAACATATAAACAAAAACATATAAAAAAACATATATAAACAATTAATAAATAAACAATTATAAAAAAGAATTAACGAAATGCGGGTAGGAGGCCGCAAGCAAACAGTTATCCTCCTGGCAATATTTTTGTTTTTATTGGTTTTTCGACGTTTTTCGTGTTAACTAGAGAAGATTTTCGAAGAAACTGAACTGATTCGTTAGAAGATATTATTGGTTTTGTTGAAAGGGGAGTGTGAAGGCAGAAAAAACGGAAACAATATTTTCATCTTTATTCACCACTTGCTGGAATGGAGTCTGTTGTGAGGAACACAGTTAATATTACAATTTTGTGACGTGACATTGCTAAGAAAGTGTCGTGCGCCTCACAGTGCCTAATTTATTGGAAGTCAACAGTGAAAAAAAGAAAGAAACGGTATATTTCCTATCATTATCCCGTTCTATTTTGACGTGTGGCGCCATCTCGGTTTTGAGCGACGCACTGCGCCAACTTCATTGATACTTTAATCTCAGACGTCTGAACGCGCGCTGTTTTCTTTAAGTGAAGACAGAGGGAGCCAATTGTCTACACAGATGAAGCATATTAAATTTATCGGAAATCATAATTCATACTTAAATTTACCCAGCAGTGGATGGCAAGGAGAACCTGGAAACGTTTATAATATTCTCGTCCATTTCGGTGCTTGGCTTAAGTGCATAAGTTTTAACTTTTTTTAAATTGGTTTGTTTTGTCCTATTATTGTAATATTTGACTAAATTACTATGATGATAATTATAATTGTTATATTGTGTGTTTTGTAGTAGTTTTTGTGTTTGTGTTTAATAGTAATACTCGTAGTGTTTTGTCCTAGTGGATAGTAATTTATTTATTTAGTTTTTATGTTGCATGGGCAGCATAAAGTAGTATCTAATAATAAAGCTGTAAACTTGTAAATGTATTATTAATGTAGTGACATTTTGCTTCTTTTTTTTTTTTTGGAATCATGATTTGTTAGGGGAACTGCTATCACTTGATAGTAGATAGGTATTGAGAATATAATGTGAAACAGTTGTTCTAGACCTTGTTCTATCTGCGCCAACTTTTGTAATATAAGTCCTTGATTATTTTTTATTTGGTGATTATTTTTATTTAATGTTTTTTTAATGATTTTAATTTTTATTTAATGTATTATGATTTAATTAATTTTGAATTGACAAGTATAAGTGCACATTCACGTGTTTTAAGCACGTGTTTAAAACATTTGACTACTTAATTAGATTTTAAGGTAACTGTATTCGATGCCCATTCGTAACAATACTCAATTTAATATTTTACACTAATGTAATAACGGTATAATTATTTGCTTCATTAATCCGGTGTTGCTTTCTTTTTTATTGCTATTTTATTATGGATTTATCTGCGCCTGTGTTGTGTCCCCACTGCCCAGGGTCAATGCGCAGTTTTAGCCAACGGGGTCTTAAAATACACACAGGTCGTGTCCACAAAAATGTACAGGCTTGTTCGACTAGCAACCCACCAAATTCACAAAGTGCTCCACCACATCTCACTACCAGCCAGCGTGTGTCTCATGCCGTAGCGTCCGAGTGTCTGCTTGGAAAGCTTGCAACGTTAAAGGCACGGGTACCGGTGTTGCGGCACATACCCAAAGGTGCGCGCAATCAGATGGCTGGGAAACGATGTAATGTAATTAATAAATGCGTGGACTTTAATGGTGTGGATGACTGGTGGGCTCTTCTCTCATTCGCTTTTAGTGCGATGAGAGTGCCGTCAAAAGCGCTTACTGGCAATATGACCATCAAAGTCAAAGCTAACGTGGATTCTTGTGACTCTTATGATGCCAGAGAAGATATTGACGGTCTCGAACCAAATTTAAGGTCACACTCGATTAAAAAAAGTATAGAAACGAAAGTTTTCGAAGGTGATCTCAGGGGAGCTGTACGCCTCCTAATGTCAAATGACTCTTTTGCTAAGCGCGATCCCAGTACATTAGCTGCTCTAAAATTAAAACATCCTGGTCCATCGCGTCCTCTTGTGTTTCCACCAGAGCCGGATAGATCACAGGCCCCAGTTTCAGTTACAGTGGAGGACGTGGCTCTGGCGTTGGGTTCTTTCTATAGTGGTTCTGCGGCTGGGTTGGATGGCATCCGGCCGGGACACTTAAAGGAATTGACTTCAGTTTCAGCCGGCGAAAACGGAAAGCGTTTGATGGACAACCTGACTAAGCTCGCAAACTTCTTATTAAGTGGTCAAGTTAATCCAATAATTTGTCCATACCTGTACGGGGCCACTCTTTGTGCAATAGCGAAGGGAGATGGGGGGTTGAGACCAATCGCCATCGGTAGCACATTTCGAAGGTTGGTTGCAAAATTAGCTTGCCGAGCGGTAAAGGACGGGATTTCGGCTTACTTGCAACCGCATCAATTGGGGTTTGGTACGCGCCGCGGCTGCGAAGCGGCAATCCATGCTACACGTTCTTTTGCAATGGACTCTGCCAACTCGCAATGCGTGATCGTGAAACTCGACGTTTGCAACGCATTTAATACGTTAGAACGAGACGTTCTCTTGAAGGAGGTTAAAGAAAAAATTCCATCACTGTATCCTTTTCTTCATCAAGTTTATAAAACTCCATCAAATCTATTTCATAACGATGACCTTTTACTTTCGCAAGTGGGAGCTCAGCAGGGAGATCCACTTGGGCCGCTAGTATTCAGTCTAGCTATTCATAAAATTATTACAGACCTCAAGTCACCTCTGAACCTTTGGTACCTGGATGATGGAACAATTGGCGGAAAACCTGAGATCGTGGAACAAGATCTTCGTATTCTCGTCCCACGCCTTAAGGAACTGGGTTTGGAGGTAAATCCGACTAAGTGCGAGTTTTTTCCCTGCAGCAGTGAAGCTCGTACACACTTCATACATTTTAATACTTTATTTCCGGGCCTCAGTGAACTTAATCCTAAGACCTTTAGTTTGTTGGGTTCTCCCATTTTCATTGATGCAGTTCCTGAGGCTATAGTATCCCGTACAAAACTTCTTCTTTCCTCCCGGGAACGTCTTAAGGATCTTTCAGCACACGTGGCGATGGTGTTGTTGCGAATGTGTTTCGCGGTCCCCAAAGTCACATACCTGTTGCGGACTGCTCCGACATGGCTTTGTCCAGCAGAGGTCACGTCCTTCGATGGGGTGCTTAACCCTCCGCCCGTCGCGTGGGGTCTTTGAAAGCCTAGGTGTTACAAAAACGTAAAATTTATGTGTTTTAAATCATGCCCGCGTTTCTATACTTTAGGTACCCTCCCAAGTTAGATTATAGTCGGCGCGTATTGCAGCAGATTTCAGCTCGCACACCTGCGAAGTGAGATATGGACGTGTTTTTTGCGCGCGGGCTGTGAAAGACCCCACGCGACGATCCGCGTAAGTAAAACTGAATTCACAATTTTATGTTGATTTTCTTTTGTAACATGTATTTTATTTATTTTTCTTTTGTTTTAGAACAACATTTAACAACAACGTACTTTTAAAATGTGAGAAGAACAACAACGACGTATATTGCATTGGTTAGAAGAAGAATGTGATGACTTTTACGGTGGCGAGGAAGAATATGATTTGTAACATGCTCAGTTGAAAGGAGTGAGCAAAATACAGGTTTAGAGCAAGAATACGAAGATTTTGTTCTATACTACTATACAAGGCGATTCATACCTCCGCTTCAGGATATATAACCAGGACGTCTACTAACTTTCTACGAAAAACGTAATTTCGAAATAATCTCATGACTTTTCTACTCCGGGTCTGCTTCGATTCGTCGTTTAGTCCGTTTAAATGTTTTAATATTAATGTAATTATAGTAGGCTTAGAACATTTAAACGTCAAACAATGTTCGATTGGACGAAACGAAGTAGAACCGGAGTAGGAAAATCGCAAGTTTATTGCGAAATTACGTATTTCGTAGAAAGAGAGTAGACGTCCTGATATATATTGGGATCCGCATCTATCCCAATGAAGAAGCATTGCATTAATTGTCTGAGACAAACCGATAGAAAATTCAAATCTATCTGCCACTTTTGCAAGGGTAACATATGCCCAACACATACTAAAGTGGAATGTACTGACTGTGTTGAAACGGAAAAGTAGTCAGAATTCGTTTGGCAAAAGTTTATAGTTTTTTTTGGTTTTGCGATTCAATTTTACTATAATAAGGTGTGTTGATTCAATTTAATCTCATATGGGTAGAATAAATATGAAAATTTAGTTATTTTGTAAGAAAAAAAATGTTTTTTTTGTGGTAAGATTCAATTTATGTTTCTTATTATAGATTAGTAAATTAAAGTATTAAATAAATTATTATATTTGATTTACTTTTTGTATTTTATTACTATTGAAACACTTAATAATAAACCAATAAGATATATTAAACAATACAAGTTTTGATAGGTTTTATATGCGGTTGATCTTCGAGGTTTTCAGGGACCCCACGCGACGGACCGCGTTATTAAAACCCGCGCGACAGACGGAGGGTTAAGGACACGGTTGAGTTGATTCTCAACGTCTCTCTAAACGATTCTCAATGGACGCAGGCGAGTCTACCAATACGGCATGGAGGCCTTGGGATACGGCGTGTACATGATGTGGGCCTACCGGCCTTCTTGGCTTCGGTTCATGGGGTTGCGGACCTTGTCGCTGTCATTCTTTGTTCAAATGGTGGCAAGGCGAGTATACCTTATGTTTCTGGAGCGGTGTCGGCCTGGTCGGCTCTTAATTTGGATGTGCCAAGTCCAATTACCCCACATGTTCAACGAGCATGGGATGACGTTGGTGCCAAAAGGATCCTCACACAAATGGTAAGCAATGCCGCTGGTGCCGATTTGGCGAGGCTGAGGGCTGTATCACAGTCAGAATCCGGGGCATGGTTAGACGCGCTACCGTCACCTCACCTGGGCACCCTACTAGACGATGACTCCTTGCTGCGGCTCTCCGCCTGGGCTGCAAGGTCTGTGAACCCCATAGATGCACTTGCGGTTCCATGGTTGAAGCCGATGGTCACCACGCGTTAAGTTGTCGTCGCTGTCTAGGTAGGTTTCCGCGTCACCATGCCCTCAATGATATAGTCCGGAGAGCGTTTATTTCGGCAAACGTTCCTTGCGTCCTTGAGCCACCGGGTCTTAATAGATCCGATGGTAAGCGTCCGGATGGTATGACCTTGGTGCCTTGGGGGCACGGCAAGTGCTTAGTGTGGGATGCTACGTGTGTTAGCACTGTTGCGGCTACGCATCTGGGTCGCACCATCCATACTCCGGCAGCAGCAGCGGAGGAGGCAGCAATTAAAAAGCGCCAGAAATACGCGGCTATGGAGCCGCAGTACTTTTTTGTTCCGGTGGCCGTGGAGACTATGGGCAGTTGGGGAGCCGATGCAAAGAATTTAATCCGAGAGATTGGGCATCGTCTACGCAACCAAAGTGGTGACTCCCGCTCTGGGTCGTTCCTGAGGCAGAGAATAGCTATCGCTATTCAGCGAGGCAACGCAGCCAGCGTTTTGGGCACATTTGCACCAGGAACGATTCAGGGTGGGTTATTTAGTTAATGACTTTGTGTTTCAATAATTAATGTAATTTTTAATTAAAAAAATTAACTTTTAGAAATTTAGAACTAGTATTCGTAACTAGGTATCGCGATATTTCAAGTTTCCCATTTTGGTTAGGAATTCCTTTTTTCTTTCGATCTAAGATATCGAAAGAAAAAAACCAAAGTAGGAAAAATCTAATAAATTACGGGTTTCAAAACACAGACGCATGAATAAATCTTATATATAAAATTCTCGTGTCACAGTGTTTGTTTCCTTACTCCTCCGAAACGGCTTTACTGATTTTTACCAAATTTTATATGCATATTCAGTAGGTCTGAGAATCGGCTACTAGCTATTTTTCATACCCCTAAGTATTACCCCTAAGTATCACCCCAAACATTTTTTTTTAATTTTTGGTAATTTTTTTTCGTTTTTATTTTTTTATGATGTGGCGTTAAAAAATACATACAACCCTAAATTTTTACCCTTTTATCACCAACCCCTGTTTTTTTAGAGCCATTTTAGTAATTTAATCATTTGACAGTGAACTCCTAAACGACGGGACCGATTTGAATGTTTTTTTTCGAATACACATATTCGAAGATGGTTTAAATTCACAAATAAGCCCGGCAGATGGCGCTGCAGACAGTGTCTAGGTTATGTCCGAGCGAAGCCGGATCGGGCCGCTAGTAACTGTATAAATTCGAAAAAGGAATTCCTAACCAAAGAGAATATATTTGAGATCAAAGTGGCCAGTACCACAAAACACCAATTTCATATGTAAGGACGTAATATTAATCATAGAATTTGGTTAACAGGAAGACGTCATGCAGCAGCGGTTGGTTACGGTTGGTGCTTCAGACCACCTTCGCTTTCATCACCGTGACCAGCTTCATCCTCATCGTCATCATGGCCGTCAAAAACCCCCACCCGGCCCCGGTGCTGAGACCGACAGTAATTATTTTATAACTTTATTTGAGCCAAAAAATATTTATGATAAGTACAGAGCTTGGTTATTATAATGCAACATAGGTACTTGGTTTACATGAGTCTTGGATTCCACACTATGGTCCAGTGTTGTGGAATTCAATGCCTTCCAGAATTGTTATTGTAAGGGAAGATGCTTGTAGTAGCGAAATTGAATCAGGCCTCACAGAAAATGCAAATAATAATGTATTAAAATTTGTATTTTATGATATTACGTTCATCATCACATAATAATGATAAAAGTAGTGAAGTGATGGGGACTTTATCACAACAGTCACGGCCAGCATCATCATTAGCCGCAGCAGTATCTTATTAGTAGTGTTTTATTACAGTCTAGAGTGACGGGACGAGCAGGATATTTGCCTGATGGTAAACAACACGCTAGCTCATAGCAATGCTGTCTCACGCAGCTATTTCAAAATGAAGAGTCTGAAATTTTTACCTAGCCCCCTTTACGCTCATCACCCAGAGATATAAGACGATTTACCTGTATGCACTGTTATATCTCTGGAAACATTGCACTTCAAACCAGAACATAGTAATGTTTGAACATTACTGCTTTGCGGTATAATAAACTGGCAAAGGTATGGTGCTTCCAGGTGTGGTGGTTGTGGGCTGTGCAAAGAATCCTACCACTACAAAACTTATGATCAGTTTAGTGTGTTGTTTACAACACACAGTCCACTTTTGCGAATAGTGTATGACACGTTGAGTCCACCAAATCCTGGACTTTACGTTTCTTCTGCGTTTATCTTGACTTTATTGGTTTTTGGAGTATTTTACGATACTTTAGATATGATACGATTACTTACATACGGATGTGAAATTTTTTTCAATGTTCATGACCAGATCAAAACAGTTCTTGATCTCAGATATGATTTTCGGTCCAGATCCTATACCTTTAAATTGGAGTATTAGTAATATCAAATCGCTTTATAAATTTGGAGTATATAATAATTATGTACATACGCAGAAATACAAAAATCACGTACAGTCGAAACTGAACAGACGTTTTTTTTCAATACAGGTTCCATTGAGATGCCATGTCCAGGGATGTAGAGTAATGTGCAAAGACGCGCCATTTTACGATCAATTTGAAGAAGATATTATTCTCGCGTCAATGGTAATATGTTTTATGTTTTTATTATTTAACCAAAAACGTTTCTCTAATTAGTTTTAAAATGAAACCCTTGTTTGTTCTAGGAAGCAGATGCCCAATGCAAACGAGTCTACCTAAATCTTTTGAATCCAACTTTTACGGATGGTACTATACCGCACACCTGGCTGTCACGACTCCGTATTGAGGTTCACCAACTTTCTATCATCGGTGGAAACCTGAGGAGTATAACATCAGGTTCCTTCATGGCGCAATTCATGGGAAAAGTTAAATCTCTTCACTTACAGGATCTATATATCAGACATTTCGAATCAACTAGCCTCGTCGGTCTATCAAGTCTCAGGGTTTTTAATATTTTGAACAGTAGATTAGAAGGAATCCAACAAAACGCCTTAAGACCAGTGGATGATACCTTGGAAACTCTTTCAATTACTGAAAGTGGTAAATGGGATCCAGTCAAGTTTACTGGATCACGAGGATTCAATCAATTGACCATAGTCGATTTTTCACACAATCTTTTCAATGACATTTTGAATAAAGGTAGTTTTATTGGATTGGAACTCACTAAAATACTGTACCTTAATTTTTGCAATATAGCTGCTATAGGGGAAGGTGCATTCGATTATTTAAAAAGCATAGAAGTTCTATACTTAAATAACAATAGGCTTGCGACTGTGCCTCCTGGATTATTCAGCACTATAGTTGCGTTGGATAATCCAAGACCAAGAATAAATCTACAAGATAATTATTGGTTCTGTGACTGCTTTGTTGATGATTTGAGACAACTGATTAGAAAACAAATACTGCTTGTTGATGTGAAGTGTACCTTTCCTAGTGAATTTAATTCTATAACTTTTACTCAATTTGAAGATTCTTGTAACAATGTATCGGACATACAGTACGAAAATAATACAAGTTATGACGACCAGATAGATATCGTGAGACCTAATATATATAGATCTCAATTATATCCCGATCCTATATATTTTTACTCAAATAGCTGTAACAGCGATTTTGATAGTGACTCGCTCAAACTCATTACACCAAGAAAAAATAGCGAATGTTCTTCAAAAATAAATGCTTTGACTTTGTCTGAATTAGTAGATTATCATTCCAAAAAACCAGTACCTAATAAGAGTGATTGGCTCCGGTTTTCATATTTTATTCAAACAGATTTGTTTTCTGTGATACAAATTGGAACTTTACAAGAAGCAAATGATTATGGTTTGATCTGGTACCAATCGAATTGCCAACAAGAAATCTATTGCCTCGATTCCATGCCATTCAATTTAAAAGTGTACGATGCTGATCCTCGCGTTCGTTACATATTTTGCCCTATTAATTTGAAAAATAGTAGCATAGAAAGAGATGATTGTATTGACATTTCAGTAGAAACCCATGCAGCATTCGAAAATCGAAGTAATATTTTCCGCTTAGTGATATACTTAACGACAATGGTGCTGTGTTCGTGTTTTGGAGCAATGGTCGTTTATGGTTTGATTAGACAAAAACCGACCTTATTGAAAGGCAGCAAAAGAGTCCTAATAGTGAAACACAAAAATGTCGACGCTTTGGTATTGCCTCCGAAAATACCTCTAAGAAACGATATGATCGATTCGAAAGACAATGAAATTTTCACTCTAACGCAGTGCCACAATGGGAAATTGAAACCTCCGAATGTAAAAAGAATGAAATCTGTTAGGAGTAACAAAAGCGGATCTCCGAGCTACATTTCCGCGATGCAGCCAACGGAGGATCAGCTAGCTGAATGGCGTATCAGGCACCATTTCAATAACGATTTGACTATTAGCTCTAGAAAATCGGGACTGTCTAATTCGTCGTGGATCGACACCGCTTATTACTATTCAATCGACGAAAGCGACACGACTTATGAGAGCTTGAAATAGTTGATCGATAGGTCGCGTGACTCATAGGAAATATTGGCTATTTATCACACGTATCGTTTTTCACTTGTAGACTGAGTTAGATTATTAACGTTTAAAAACAACACAGAAATGATAAGCAACGTCGAAATTGGTCCGCTTTATACTCGATATTACGATCAAATTACTTTTAAATCCAACAAAACAAAGTGCCGTTCGGTGCGTATTGGCGAATGTCGATTTGATAAGTCAAATTGAAATTTTGCTCGATTTCGGGGATGGGTTGTATTAAAATTTGTGCGTCTTAGAGACTAAAATACATTACTTGCAGCTAAGTACACTTTTTCGCGTAAAGTCGTATATTCCGGCGAGGCTAATACCAACAGTCCGTTCCCGTCAGCGTTCCGCTCGTGAATCAATCTCGTACAGCTGTTTGAGGAGTTGGCCAGGTTGTCAGCCGGCGTGCATTGTTTCGGCCAGCTCTATTGGTGTTAGCTATTTTTAAAAATACAGTATTTAAAAGTAACTATAGGCCTAGTACCTAATTAAAAGCCGCGGAGAGTGGAATTCGCAATATCACTTCAATCTCGAAACCACGAAAGTCCCGAGTATTTTTGTAGGTAAATTGCTAATTGAGATTATACAACGAAATGTTTCTGCTATGATAGTAATGAAATACTAAAAAAAAACAAGAAAATAATGTTATATTAGAATACAACATTACAGGTAAATGTAACAGTACATAAAATTGTTGTATTTGCGCGCATAAACGTTATACACAAGTAGTTTTTACACAATTTCACTTCAAAATTAAACTTTTTTATGGCATGATAATTAATACACCTATATTCCAATATCAATACGTTACGCAGTTAAATATAGTAAAATAAAGATGTAAAGATTTACCTATTTGTGAAACTTTTTGAAGGAAATTTATAGCATCTTCCACCCAGGCGATGCCGGGTACAAACACCTAGTTGAAGCTCTTAGTAAATAAATTAGTGTTTCGCCTATTAAAACAAAGACCACCGATAACAATTACTTGTCATAATGAACTATCTTTTCACTGTCGCGGAAGCGCGCGTCTGCCAAAAGTCGATTAGAAAGACTCTAATTTATCTATCTTTAGCTGTCTTATAACCTTTTGTAAGTCTCAACAATAGAATTGAAACGGGCTACAATAGTGTTGGCAGCCCTACGATGCGGTAGAACAATGCACTTGGCAATGACACTAGCAGGGTTGACCGTTGATCATGAATTTCTCAGTAACGAGAATGAGTCATTACAATATATTATAATGAACTACCTACGTCAATGTGAAGTAATCTATTGTAGGTGTGTATCATCGCCATTTAACAGGGGAAGTTTTTGCAATCGATTTCATCCATATGTTTGTATGCTATATGGAAAGAAATAGATAATGTTTATCTTAATATATAAAATATGTGGCAACGTGTATTGAATATCTTAAGTCTCTAAACAATAATTTTGTCACCAAACTTTTATTTAGGTTATTTAATTGTAAAACAGTTTTGTTTACCTTAGCAATTAACTAAAACATGATGCCAAAATTTAATTGTCGATTATTTTTGTTTGTCAAGATACGGAGTATTATGGATTGTTAAATCTGAAATGAGGGATTTTAGACTGATCACTACTACTTACAATATTACAACACATTTCATGCTGTTTTATTAGTGATCAGTCAACAGATACCTATATCAAGTAAAACAAATGTATAATAATTAAGTTCATTAAATAAAATATAAAACGATGTATTCTTTGGAGTTCAACTTGTGTTTTGACTTTTTATGAGTTTCCTCAATCTATATATATAATTATATATATATATATCTAATTATCTATATATATAAAAGTCACTCATCAAGGAATCTCAGAAACTACAAATGCTAGGAATCTGAAATTTTGCATGGAGGTCCCTTTTAGCACGTAGGCGCTCGCTAAGACGGGGTTTTGCGAAATTTAACCCCTAAGAGGGTGAAACAAGGGATGAACGGTTGTATGCAAATTTTGTATGAAACGTGATTTTCAGTTATCAAATTTTGTATCTAGACACTTGACACGAAGCAAACGAATGTTTGTTCCATCAATTTCGTAATTTCGAACTGTACGGGGGTAAAATTGATGTTGTAATGAGGGATGAATGTCAATATGGAAATTCCCAACCGTTGAAGATAAAACCATGAAACTCTGTATATAGACACTTGACACGAAGCAAACGAATGTTTGTTTCATCAATTTTGTAATTTCGAACTGTACGGGGGTGAAATTGGGGTTGAAATGAGGGATGAATGTCAATATGGACATTCCCTACCGTTGAAGATAAAACCATGAAACTCTGTAAATAGACACTTGACACGAAGCAAACGAATGTTTGTTCTAGCAATTTTGTAATTTCGAACTGTACGGGGGTGAAATTGGGGTTGAAATGGGGGATGAATGTCAACATGGAAGATCCCAACTGTTGAAGATAAAACCATGAAACTCTGAATATAGACACTTGACACAAAGCAAACGAATATTTTTTTTAGCAATTTTGTGATTTCGAACTGTGTAGGGATGAAATTGGGATTGAAATGGGGGATGAAAGTTTACATGGAAGCTTCCATTCGTTGAAGATAAAACTATGAAATTCTTTATAGGTACTTGGCACAAAGCCAATAAATGTTTGTTCTAGCAATTTTGTAATTTCGAACTGTATGGGGAAGAAATTGAAGTTGAAATGGGGGACGTATGTCTCTTACGCTTTCACACCTAAACAACTGAACCGATTTTGATGACATTGTTTTATTATAAGCTGGTTTCAGTAAATGTGTCTGGGTGTAAAATTAGTTATTGCCTGAGTTACCTCAGTATTTATTTCGCACGGACGAAGTCGCGGGTAACAGCTAGTATATAATAAATAAGGCACTATTATTTTCAGAGCCTGTAATCTAGTGTCGTATGGAGGATGTACCTAATTCATACGTACGTAAAATCTTGTATCCTAAAGTTGGACAGTTGTAAACAACAACAACAACATCAACAGCCCACTAAACGTTCCCACTGCTGGGACTCGGGGCCTTCTCTCGCAAGGAGAGAGTTAAGGCCATAATCCACCACGCTGGCCCAGTCCGGGTTGGCGGATGACACATGACTTCGAAAGATTCTAGGTACATGTCGGTTTCCTCACGATGTTTTCCTTCACCGTTTTAAGTTAGCGGCATTACGCACATGACTTCGAAAAGACAGTGGTGCGTGTGGGGTTTGAACCCGGGGTCTCCGGATCGGCAGCGGCCGTTCTCCCGACTAGACCACCGTAACTTAACAGTTGTAAAAGCTTATCTTAATTTGTGATTATATATAATAGCACTCGTTTCCGTATTAGTTCAGTCTATTATTTGGAATATGAAAGTTTGTTCCACGTGTAATTTTTCTTTACATTTTTCGAAAGAAAGAATTAATTAAAGTAAAATTACACGTGGAACAAACTTTCATATTCCAATATAATTATAAATCTTATATATAAAATTCTCGTGTCACAGTGTTTGTTTCCTTACTCCTCCGAAACGGCTTTACTGATCTTAACCAAATTTTATATGCTTAATCAGTAAGTCTGAGAATCGGCTACTAGCTATTTTTCATGCCCGGCAGATGGCGCTGCAGACAGTGTCTAGGTTATGTCCGAGCGAAGCCGGAACGGACCGCTAGTATATATATATAAATCTAATTATCGTATTAATACGAAGCCACCAAAAAGAAAGTTACTCCTAGTTTTTTGTTCATATTTCAAAAACCTCCACATATTTTCAGTATAATAAGACCCCAGAAATCTAAATATTATTATTATATAGATTTCTGTGAATAAGACTGACAATAAGTTTTTTAACCCTACTTAAAAAAAAAAAGGAGGTTCTCGATGCGGTTATAAGTTTTTTTTGTATCTAAGTAACGCGATAACTCCGCTAATTGTGAATATATTTTGATGTTTCTTTTTTGTTTGGTAGATTATATTATTAAATATTATGATATTTATTTGAAATTATTGTTCTGAATTTATATGGGACCACCCATATAAATTAAATCAATATCTATCGTGGCGGCGGCTTATGAAAAATGAACAAATCAAAAAAGATTTACTTTTATTTATCTGGACGACTTTAAATTAATTTATCGGGTCTTAATTATAATTAGGATTGTCGGAAAAAATCTTTTTGTGGAAAAATTTTGCTTCACTTTATTGTGTAATATATTATTTAATATGTGTGGTAATATTTAGACCTAATAATAAGGCTTCTTCAGATGACCTATGAACTTATCAGCAGCTAATATTAAAAAAAAAAAAATTGTTAATTTATTCACACACCACATTTCTGTGTAAATCTTTAGTTTTTTATGATTTAGATTTTATGAAATTATTAAAAAAAGTACCTATTCATGAATGGTGAGTATAAAAAATAAAAATATATATCCGATCTTATCATACATTTGTTTTTAAAGATCATAAAACCACGGTTGAACATTTATATTAATTACTTTAATATTTGGTTGTAGGTAGTGGTACCTAAGACTTTTTTCAGAGGCCACCTGGATAAATACCACTTTTTTTCAGTTTTTCTATAACCCAACAGTAATGTCTAAACGTTGCTGTGACACGCTTTAAGCGATGTTTGTAGAGAAATTAGATGACAAAGTATATTATATCTTCGGGTGGCTGGCATACAGTGCTAGGCATTGATCTGTCCTATTAGTGGTCAAACATGCCACTGTGTTGTAATAATGACGTGTCGCTTACCATCGGGCGCATGTCCAGCTCGTCCTATCACTTTTTATAATGCGAAATAATCTATAATCTTTTTTTTATTACAAATAATTTCAATAAATAATCAGTGATATCTTACTCAGATGATAAATGTTTTTATTTCTTACAATAAAATTGATCTCATTGTTCGATTAACTTCTTTAGATACCTAATCGTGTTAAAGAGCATATAGACATTTATAATATTAGTATGATTCCGTATACATCGCAATTTCCGCAGACAAGTTTTCATCCAAAGAGTTGTTTTTATATTTTTTATTTTTGCGTTATTATTCTGATGAGGAATTTGATATCGCGTTTCATTTTTACTAGTGGTGCCATCTAGTTTGCTTGGGACGGACCAATCGAGCATATTTGTGTGGGAATTTCAACTGTCTAGCTATCACCGTTCTTGAGATACAGTCTGGTGACAGATGGACGGATGGACGGACAGCCAAGTCAATAGGGTTCCACACAGAAATCTAAATAATAAGGTAATAGAAATGGCATAGCTCTCAAATTACTTGCAAAACGCTTGTCGCCACATTTCCCCTACCCCCGCGGTCACTACTACATGCGCGTACTATTCCAATACAAATTCACTCACACACGAACAGCTGCACATTAACAAACTAGATCTGTGATTGCACCACACACATCCATAAACGCTTATCAGTGAACCTACTAATACATTGAAAAATAAACAATTTTTCACATTTACGCTAGTGCTTGACAAAAATTAAAACATATCGATATTTCAAAGTACGGTCCAATTTTAACATTCGATAAAGGTTATTATTGATTTCATTAATTAGGTGTATTACACTACAACAAAGTCAATATGCTTATAAAATAAGTGAGTCACACGGGGTATACTATTGTTTCGAAAACTGAACTATGTAATTCTGACACCATATGGGCTTAGGTATAGTTGAAGAACAAAGGTTGTTGTATATTTTGTACATCGAGCAACTCGATCTTCCGCGCAAGCACGGAAGGGAAGTAGCCTTAGCTAAAAAATACTGTGCAAATCTTTGTCATTTCTTGCGGGAGGGGAAAGTTGCACACTAGCGCAAAGCCGCAATATTACATACAAAACATATCTGTACCGATCCATTGCCGACTATACTCACGCAGCCAAATCACTAACACATAAAAAATAAAGCACCATTCAAAATCTAGCCCCGCCCTCAGTGTATTCCACGCCACGGTATATTATCAAACTCCGCGGACTTGCACTTTGACAGAGGTTGACGCTGTGTATGCCTACTACCTTCCGTGTTGTTCGCTGATTTTGTATGAAAACTTAATAAAGTCTTAAAAATAAATGCTTACAATAGCTAAATACTGCCTCCGTTACCTTAATATTTATTTTGCACGGATGAACAATCGCGCGTTATAGCTAGTATGTATATACTTTTGTTAATAATTTATGAATTATGAAGTAATGTTTACCGCGAATTAAAAGATTTTACGTATGGGTGTTAACTGTGTACAATTTTTTTATCGATATTTTATGTTTAGTACAATCATTTAGTATTTTTACCTGGAAAGTTTTCCGGGAGTTTTGAAATTTGGCAATTTTATAGATTTTGGTATGCTCTTGCCAAATTTCAACTTTGCCACCTCGTATGGCTGCCGCTCGCGCCGCCATATTGAAAAAATGGCGCCCAACATCAGTGTTTAGATAATAACTCCTTTCTGGAGCATTTTACAGGAAAAACATATTTATTCAAAATAAAAGTAGAGAAAATTTCCTACAATTTATGTCTTAACCTTTTCTTTCCTAAAATCAATAGTTTCGGCGTAGGAGTGCCGTAAAGTGTAATTCAATACACGTTTCGGCAGAAATACTCGTTTCCACACCACCATGAGGTAGAGAAATCGGCGCATTTTTTTTATCGTGGTATCTATTCCCAGTAGGTCTAATCCACATCTGACTCACTATTTAAGTATTTAGGTCAATTTCCGTCGCTTCATTCTTCTTGACGGACCAGGTGTTGGGTCTTCATCGTCTTCAATACCGATTGAAATATCGAAGACGGAAGTTTCTTCGGCATCATCGACGATGGGATCATCAGTTTCATCGTGGTTTCATCTTCCTTCTCGATGTCATCGTTTATTTGCTCGAGAATAGTGTCCGTTTCTTCTTCTTCAATGTCGTCTTGTGACGGAAATGGCGAATTATCGCAAGAACCACCACAGTTCGTACACACAACGGAGCATTTTAGTCCTGCTTTTCTGCATCCGCAAGCTTTTTGACAACCTTTCTTGCATTTGCAAGAAATAAGCTTCAGTAAGCTTTCCGGAGCAGGGGGATCGAATGTAGTAACAGGAATGAGCCCGTTCTTGTCTTTTTTCCATCCCCATTGTTCTGCTTTTTTTTTTTCGTTTCCATCATCATCGTCATCAACAGCCCACTAAACGTTCCCACTGCTGGGACTCGGGGCCTTCTCTCGCAAGGAGAGAGTTAAGGCCATAATCCACCACGCTGGCCCAGTGCGGGTTGGTGGATGACACATGACTTCGAAAGATTCTAGGTACATGTCGGTTTCCTCACGATGTTTTCCTTCACCGTTTTAAGTTAGCGGCATTACGCACATGACTTCGAAAAGACAGTGGTGCGTGTGGGGTTTGAACCCGGAGTCTCCGGATCGGCAGTCGCCGTTCTCCCGACTAGACCAGCCGTAACTTACACTTCGTTACAGACTAGCTAGACATGGCAGACTAGTAGTTAGCTAGGTTTTCATTCTATGGAACAATATTTAACCTTCGTATAGTTTTTATAATTTACAAATCACAATATGAGCATTGAGCAGTTTAAAGTAAATATTACACGTTGGTGCGGATGTATCATGGTTTACAGTGCTCGTACGCCGAAACTATTGATTTTAGGAAAGAAAAGGTTAAGACATAAATTGTAGGAAATTTTCTCTACTTTTATTTTAATTAAATATGTTTTTCCTGTAAAATGCGTCAGAAAGGAGTTATTATCTAAACACTGATTTTGGGCGCCATTTTTTCAATATGACGGCGCGAGCGGCAGCCATACGAGGTGGCAAAGTTGAAATTTGGCAAGAGCATACCAAAATCTATAAAATTGCCAAATTTCAAAACTCCCGGAAAACTTTCCAGGTAACCTCTATTTTTTCGACCAAATGACTGTACTAGTTAATTTATCGATAAAAAAGGTAAAATTTAAAATACAATTTTCATCGTTTATTTTTGGCCAAGTAAAATTGAGCCGTCACAGCAACTAGCTCACGATCGCTACCTGCGGTTGTACCATGGAAGATTAGAGGTTATGACGATTTCTTTAATTTTACATTACATTGCTGTTTATGCTTGTACCACTCTAGATGTTAATTAATATACGCAGCAATGGTATGCAAAACGACGATAACACCAAAAATTAATAACTATCATAGTGAATCATTGGGCTCCGTTTATTTTAGTAAAAAATACAATTAAAATATAATAAAATACCTATCAGTGAAATATAATCTCATTATTGGTATAATTGCAAGTTGTGGAAGAACTTCCACAGTTTGTGTGTTGTTTATGCTGCATAACGCAAGTTTTAAAGATGATTCGCGCCAGCCGGTTCGAACAAGACTAAACTACAACTCGAGCACTGGTGGCCTACAAGTCACCAGTGCGGCGACAATGTCACGCGGTCATGCGACTTCTAGTATCTTATTATTTAGATTTCTGTGGGGTTCCATTTTTACCCTTCGGGTACGGGACCCTAAAAAGTACTAATCTGTCAATAGCTATAGGTATACCATTCGCGTATCCATAGTTGCCATCTGTGGCTCACTTCCATACTTAACAAGCAATTTTTAATTTAAAAAAAAATTGCTTAGTGGAATTCATTTCCACCAGTGATACTTATGCTATGTGTTTATGGATATCAAACAAATCCATTGCAAAGTAGAATAGCACATGTCTAGTAGAAAAACAGCCTTAATGTTGCGTGACGAATGTTCAAAAATTTGCTGCCTAACTTGTTACATTTAATATCAAAAGCCTCAATAGCTACAACCGTTTTGTTATTTTCTGGATTTCTAGATTCCAAGTCGTTCCGCACCGAAGTGTTTCCAAGTCTCAATAACAGCACTCTATAAAATACGTGGAACGATCTCAGAAGGAACTTTCTCGAAGTACAGAGAAGTAAAAAATCAAATAAAACGTGCTTTTTATAGCACTTTTTTGTTCTAGCTCGTTTCAAAAGTTGTTTGAGATAACGTTAGTGTTTTATGAGTATAGAAGTGGCACTATAGAAATGTACTAATGTACTAGATGTATAACAAGATGTACCTATATAACTACTAAACTAGAACTACCATTTTATTTCTGAAAGTAGTCTTGGTACTTGGTAGGAACATGCGACTTCCAGGCGTGTATTCAAAACCCCAGGCGATTTCAGAAGGTATTCTCTTTGAGTAAGTCTAGGAATAATTTATTTCCAGTACATGGTAAAATATTTCAGGATTAAAAATCAGGATTGACATTTGTTGATTATCAATTAGCTCCAAACTAAGAAGTTTGGATCTTGGAGTTCAACTGCGAAATTACCAACAATAAAATGTCGTGATTAAACATACATGTTCAAAGACAAGCAACTTTCGAGAGTATGAATATTTGGGTGACCCAGATTTGGCCAGTATGGTGGATCACGACCTTGATCCTCGCTGAATAAGAGAAAACACCTAACGGTGGCAACCACGTTAAGGCCACGGTGCGCAGGGAGAGCTGGGTGCCGTAATACAGTATTTTCAGTTGGCGGCAGTCTTTTCCCGCCGCCATCTGCAGTGCTAGGTAATGATTTGGACTTTTGATGAATGATTTCTTCATGGTCCAATAGCTGCGTGTCTCTGTGTTGTTATGTGACAGGCATGTTGCTTACCATCAGGCACATGTCCTGATCGTCTCGTCACTCTTTATTTAAAAAAAAAATATCTCTACCCCACAATCACAGTGCTCAGCCCTCAACATCACGGTCCACTTCAGTTGTACCGATACACCGTACAACCTACACGGCCGCATTGTCGTCGGCTAGGAGGTAAAATCCTAGACGAGCGGCACCGCGATTTCCTCTTAGCTTCACCGTGGGTGACCAGACCACGGCTACTGAACCCCCCAGCCTCTTCAATGCGGGAACCACTAGGAGAGGCTAATTCAGGATGGGGTTGATTGGCCTGCACTGACGTCCCGCTAAGGGTGTATTGTGCACACTAGGAGAGGCTAGTGGACATTCGTCATACAACACTAAATCTAGAGCCTCAAACTAAGCAGCTTGTACTATGAGAACCACATCAGCATCACTACATATTATTATTAATCAAAGTCACTTCTCGTTGTCTGTCTATCTCTACGTATGCTTAGAGTTTTAAAACTACGAAACCGATTTTGATGCACTTTTTTACTAGTTAGAATGATTCAAGAGGAAGATTTTAAATGCAAAATGCATATCTAAAATAGTTGAGAAAAAAGGTTTCTAATGTGATGTCATAAATAAACACATTTTTTGCGCTTACATTGCAAACGCTGGCTGAACCCTATGAGATAGATCAAGTATCAGCATTGTACCCCTTAATAAGGTCTACAAAAAAATCCATGGTGTATTTTTTTTTTAAATAAAGAGTGATGAGACGAGCAGGACATGTGCCTGATGGTAAACAACATGCCTGCCACATAACAGCACAGTAACACGCAGCACTATTGGCAGCACATGATGAGTCCAAATCATTACCTAGCACTGCACTGCACTGCGCTCGTCACCCAGAAATCTAAGTTGTTATATCTCTAAGCACTGTAATTTCTCTGGAAACATTGCCCTTCAAACCGGAACACGGATGTTTGCACGTTACTGCTTGGCGGTAGAATAACTGGGAAAGATGTGGTCCTTCCCTAGGCGGACTTAGCCAAGAGTCCTACCACTACAGCCTATCTCTTAGGGATAACCTAACATAATCATTTTTATTACTATATTTAGTATCAGCATCAGTATAATTAGCACAAGGGCGAAGCCGCGGCGGGTCGCTAGTAGATAATATAATAAATACTTGTGTAATTGTAAATACGTACTTATGATACATAAAAACACTCAACCGTAAGACAAACATTTGTATTCATCACATAAATATTTGTCCTCGGTGGGGCTCGAACCTATGACCTAATACTCTGCAGACAGATTTATTACCACGATATTGAGCCACGCGGCCAGTCAATCTACAAAGTACAGTTATAGTTTAAGGTACAATAGTGCAATTTACTTATTACTTATTTATTTTAGGTAACCGACATGCCGAAAGTTGCTATCATAAAAATGTGTAACTTATACTTATCGCTTTTTTCTATCTCTTTCTATGGAAATTTACGCAAATAAAATCTAATTCTTCGTAGGATATTTATTTAACTATACCGCTACCCTAGACTTACCATGACTAGTGAAACTATAGCCAAGCAGTAGTATAGGTACTAAAATTTCTTTAAGCTAATCTGAAAGGCAGGGTTTCCATAAAAAAATCAAAGAACAATACAAATTAGCCCTGCTCGTCGCGTTAGTCTGAAAAAACAAAAACATTAATAAGAGGAAAAGAAGCTGCATCTGCAAATTGTTATTTTTAATCGACTACAACAAAAAAAGTTCTCAATTCGGTTGTATGAGTATACATTTTTTTAAGTGAAATTTTATTTTGACTTTCCGCTCACAGATTTTTCGTGCGTGTTCGGGTGAACTCGTGACCCCCGAGTGTGCCAGAGCGAGAAAGACAGTCTGCTGCTCTTTCCTACTGTTTTGCTGTACTATATTCAATTTTAATGTATTTTATTTATTTTCTCACACCTATTTGTGTGATGAATTCAAATGTTTGCACTGTATCTGAGTGTTTCTATTTATAATAAGTATGTATTTAAAACTATATAAGTATTGTATCAGCTATCTGGGCGCCATCACACAAGCTTTGCTTAGTTTGGGGTCAGATGGTGTTGTGTGTGAATTGTCCACCAATATTTATTTATTTATTTATAATTTCTTATCCTATCCTTTTCAACCATTATTTAATTCTGCTTACTCTTTCATATTTAGAATTGTTTCGCATCTATACTTCTGTTTCACTCTAACACGTTACATTCGGTTGTTTTGGTTTGGTTCACGCCGTAACGTATGAACGGATCGGCGCTTCTACCGCCTAACGAAAAACGCTTTGATGCTTTGACATTGCTGTCTCTTTTCTTCTCGCTTGAAATGAAAGAGACGGCAATGCCAAAGCGTCAAAGCATCAAAGCGTTTTTCGTTAGGCGGTAGACCCCATGGTCCATGGTTGAAATTTGAAACACTGGTTATAGACTGGAAGAACATAGGCTATTTTTATCACGGGAAAATAAAGGGAACGACGGGAACGAAAACTACGCGGATAAAACCGTGGGGCGCTGCTAGTACTACATATTACAAAATCCAGATCATCATCATCATCATCAGCCTGTATTTGTCCACTGCTAGACATAGGCCTCTTCTATGATACGCCACTTAGCACGAAGACCGAGAATCGGGCTGAGTGGCGTAAACTCCAGATAATTCAAATTAATTCTAAATTCAAGTCGTTTTTTGTTTTTGTTTTCAGAGAAAATTGAATTATTTAACTATATATTTGTGTCTATTGCACAAAAAAAAATATTGCCATATAATCTTCATGAGAACAGTAAGCATTACGTGACCCAAATATTTTCTAAATATAAAACGAATCGATGAAAACAATAGTAAAGTGAGTGACACGCGTCAACCTGCCAGAAATGTATCAAGTTTACTTTAGCTTATGTTATTTGAGAAGTTAATTTAGTGTGCGACAGACAGACAAATGTATCTGCCCACTTCTTGTCACCGATGCACTAGAAATAAATCTTGTTCGAGTTACGGCTTCGTGTTCGATAAATAATGCATTACAATATTTTTTTAACCACATGTTGGAGGAAAAAACTTATATCATTAAGAATTGAATTATGAAAAATAAAGTCTCATTTCATTTAGGTTTTCGGTTTTCAAACGAACCGAAATGTGTTCAATTTTTTTTTATTGTAAGTATAGAGTGACGAAATGCGCAGGACATGTGCCTGATGGTAAACAACATGCCTGCCACATAACAGCACAGTGACACACACCTATTGGAACATGAAGGAACTGGAAGCATTGCCCTTCAAACGGCAACACAGTATATTATAATAGATATCCTACTAATATTATAAATGTCAATGTATAGATGTTTGTTGCTCAATCACGTCCTAACGTATGAATGGATCGGGCTAAAATTTGGAACACAGATAGGTTTTGGGGACCGAGTCACCTTCGTCCGTGGGGAAGCACCTAGATATTGAAACCTCACACGTGGTCCCTGGGTGGTGCTAATCAGGTGACAAATTACCGGTGGTAGGCTTCGGCCATGGTTGGTGACCACCCACTAGACTAAGTCACGACGCCAAGCGGCCTAGCCGTGTTCCGTCGTGTTGTCTAGTGACACCATTTAGGGAAAACGGGTCAGAACAGTTGCTGCACAACTGCAAGACCGGTCTGTCACACACCAATACTGTACATCGGGAAGCTAGTCATGGAGGGTAGCGGGATCCGAGGCACGGTTTGCCGCACCGACCGCAGATAGTTGGGGGCCCAAGTAGTGAGCTAGCCACTCATGAAAGGCTGCCCCGCCATCTAGCGAAAAATCCCGGGATGCGCTATCCTGCCGGTTGGCGACCGGATGACAAGGCCAGATAGACATCCCCGGGGGGGCTCGGGCGTCCCCGCAGTCTCCAGGCTAGCTCCCCACTGGTGTATTCGTGTTGTGTGTTGTGACCAATGGTCAGTAGTGTGTGGCCTCGTTCTACTGCCGTTTTCCCCACCGATTTCCTCTCCAAAAAACATGAACAAAGTCAAAAAAAGAAACAAAGTTAAAGAGCGGCTGCACGCCTTGTCAGTCAAAGTGCACCTCACTAATATTCGAGGTCTGCACTCAAATCTCACTGCAGTCCACCATCACCTCGAGACTGAGCAGCCGACACTCTTGTTTCTTACGGAGACGCAGATAGGTTGTCCGTCGGACGTGGCGTACCTTACGTATCCAGGCTATACCCTGGAGCACAAATTCCGACCTCGTGCTGGAGTATGCCTGTACGCCCGTGACGACATCTGCTGTCGGCGTCTCCGTAACCTTGAGGACACTAGATTTTCTGTTCTTTGGGCACTAATGGACACAGGCATAGACAAAATTATCTACGCCTGTGTGTATCGGTCGCACAGCGGAGATCTGGAGACGACTAGGCTCACGGAGTATTTAAGTGAGGCGGCGGACGCGGCTCAACAGAAGTACCCTTCGGCCCAATTAGTGTTACTGGGGGATTTCAACGGCCATCATAAGGAATGGCTGTACCCATACCGGGACACTGATCACGCTGGGCAGGAAACGAGAAAGCTAGCTTTATCGTTAGACCTAACCCAGCTGGTCCAAGAGGCCACAAGAGTACCCGACGTTGAGTCGCATACACCTTATTGCTTAGACCTTCTGCTGACAACTGATCCAGACCGTTATTCGGTGGCGGTATCGTCGCCGTTAGGCAGCTCCGACCACTGTCTGGTAAAATCTGTATCTGTCTACCATCCGCCTGATCCCAGCCCTAGAGGCAACCGGCGGTTGTGGCGATACAAGTCAGCAGATTGGGATGAGATGCGCTCTTTCTTTGCGTCTTACCCATGGCAGTCATTGTGCTTCGCTTCTGGTGATCCCTCAGTCTGCGCAGATGCTGTGACTAATGCAATACGAACGGCTATGGAATATTTCATTCCATACTCCGACATCTCATTATCCAGCAAAGCTCGCCCTTGGTTTGGTTCTCAATGTAAAAGTGCTGAAGCATTTAAACATGAGGCCTACCTAGCCTGGGTTGATGCTCGACAGCGTAAGGCAAGGGACATACACCAGAAGAAGAAGGCGTTCAACAAGGCTGCTAAGGCATGCAAAAAGGTTCTTCAGAGGGCTCGGTTTGACCACATTAGTCGAATAGGGAACAAACTAGCTTCGTACCCAGCGGGCAGCAAAGCGTTTTGGTCCCTAGCTAAATCGGTCGAATCGAACTTCTGCCGCTCCTCACTACCTCCAATGCTGAAACCTGATGGGACACTGGCTCACACTGCAACGGAGAAAGCAAACTTGTTTGCAACTCAGTTTGCGGAATCTTCGCGTCTAGATGCTGGTAGCGCGACACCTCCTACTCCACCTGGCTGTTCGACTTTTATGTCAGAGATACGCATTCGCCAAAAGGAAGTTCGCAAAGTGCTACGCAATCTGGACGTGAATAAAGCCAGTGGCCCAGATGGTATTCCTGCTCTAGTATTGAAGGCTTGTGCGCCTGAGTTGTCACCGATATTGACACGCCTATTTAGACTCTCTCTCCAAACTGGGCTAGTACCGAAGTCTTGGAAGCTTGCCAATGTGCAACCTGTGCCCAAAAAAGGTAGTCGTGCTGACCCTGTCAACTACAGGCCCATCTCAGTCACGTCCATACTCTGCAAGACTATGGAACGTGTCTTAAACCACAGGCTCCTGACGTACCTAGAATCGAACGACCTCCTCAGTGACCAGCAATACGGGTTTCACCGAAACCGGTCCACCGGGGATATTCTAGCGTACGTCACTCACGTCTGGAGTGAAGCTATTGAGAAACACGGGGAAGCACTTGCAGTCTCCCTGGATATCTCGAAGGCTTTCGACAGGGTTTGGCATGATGGCCTTATAAGCAAGCTTTCTAGTTATGGTTTGTCTTCTGGGTTCATTGCTTGGATATCGGACTTCTTGAGGGATCGATCCATACGAGTCGTCATTGATGGCTGCTCGTCGGATCAAATGGGTATCAGTGCCGGAGTCCCTCAAGGGTCGGTACTCTCTGCGACGCTCTTCCTGCTACATATCAACGATCTGTTGAAGCCCGGTATCTATGGGTACGCAGATGATAGCACCGTTGTAGAGAGTTACATATCTAGCGCGAGAGCCACTGGGCAGCAAACTCAGGTACTGAGAGAGAGTCTGATCGAGCGTTTGGGCTTGACCCTTGATGCGGTGTCCAAATGGGGCGATGCCAATCTGGTCAAGTTCAACGAGAGTAAGACGCAGGCGTGTCTGTTCTCCGCTAAAAGGAGTCCTTTCCAACTGACTCCAACTTTTAGAGGTGTATCCGTGCCGGTCTCTCACCGTCTTGAACTTTTGGGCGTTACTTTGACCTCTACGCTCAACTTTGGCTCGTTTATCGAGTCCAAGGCTAAACTTGCTGCCAAAAAACTTGGTGTCCTCTCAAAGGTGCGAAGGTACTTCAAGTCTGAACAGTTGCTTACACTATATCAAGCACAGATTCGCTCCTGTATGGAGTACTGTTCGCACCTTTGGGATGGATCGGCTAAGTATCAGCTGGAGGCTCTGGAATCGATCGAGAGACGTGCCAAAAGGCTCATAGGCAACGACACTCTTGTGCGAAAAAGACTTCAAAGTCTTGAACATCGCCGAAAAATTGCTAGCCTATCGGTTTTTTATCGGATACACTTCGGAGAGTGTGCGACTGATTTGCATGATCTGATACCACCTTGTCCTTTTTTCTATCGGAATGCTCGTAGCTCGAAAAAGCGACATCGTTTCATGGTTGATGTTCCAAAGACACGAACGAAGAGATTCGACTCTACTTTTGTGATAAGAACGTCTAAGCTGTGGAATACGTTGCCTGAGTGGGTTTTCCCCGATGGTTACAATCTTTGTGTCTTCAAATCGAGAGTGAATCGGTTTTATCTAGGTAAACACGCTCCATCGTAGACCGCATCATCGCTTAACATCAGGCGAGATGGCGGTCAAGTGTAAACCTATAGAAGTTAAAAAAAAAAAAAAAAAAAAAGGTTATAGTCTGAGAACAAATAGGACACTTTTTATCCCGGAAAAACAACGGGAACAACGGGAACGGGAACTTCGCCGGTAACACCGCGGGGTGCTGCTAGTTATACAATATATAACATTGATATTATATTAGATAGCTTTTATATGACACCTGACTAGATTTGAACCTATTTTATACAAATCTAAGGTTCTGTCAATTTCAATTGGTTTAATTGACGTTTATTTTCAAAAATACGACGGTACTTGTGTCATACACACAAGTACCGTTGACTTGCGACTATGTGAATATACTAATGTTATTTTTAACACATCCACAAATGTTAACAGTAAGCCTTACAACTAAAAAAAAGAGAATGAATTACATGCACAGCAAAGGGTGGCCTAATCGTTTCAAACGATTTCTTGTAGGCTACCTATGTAGGGATTCATTGTGATAGATATCGTGAACTGTAGCACTGTTATTAGCAGAGTGCTCAGTGGAAGGACAAGGGCCACCGTGAGGCCACAGAGGCCGAACCACGGCTATCCCTAGCCGCGGTGGTGACGGCGGACCTCTCGCTGCCGACCATCTTCGCCGTAATGCTGCGACAGTGAGAGGTCGTGTGAGTTGGAGGAGCGAGAATTGGAAGCCTCTCACTCCTTCACTGAGGCGGAAGCGGACACGGGGGCGAGCCTGGAGATTGCGAGTTTTGGCTCGGGGCTAGCATCTCGTCTCCACTGGAGGGCCTGGGGCGTCGGACATTTAGGGCCGTCCGGCACTCTGCCTAGGGATAGGCCTTCGAGGAGTGACGCGCCGCTGATTTCCGGCGCAATTTCCGGATTTCCGGACCTAAATGCGGGGGCACTAACGCCCCCCGCGAGGCGTGTCCGTAAGAGCGGTGGCAAGGGCCAGGGTCGTTGACGGGAATTCGAAAAGTGACACCGCGACCGTAACCCCTGACCATGCACGAGAAATTTGTGGGGGTTTTAGTCGGTAGGGGCACCATGTCTGTCACCATGGTGTCGAGCCCGACATACCTCACCATGTTCCTGCATGGGGATACGCAAATGTATTATCCCCCACGTAAAAAAAAAAGATATCGTGTACTGTACAAATTACGTTCAATAAACAGACATTTCCGATATGGCGTTGTTTTGTTACCCTTTTTCCCCCCTTTTTCAGTTTAACACTTGACCGTCATCTCGCCTGATGTTAAGCGGTGATGCGGTTTACGATGTAGCGTGTTTACCTAGAAAAAAACCGATTCATTCTCGATTTGAACCTTTTTTTGATTCCCATTCCCTTTTCACGCATCAGCACACGTACCTTTACCTACATGGTAAAATCATGGAACACTTTTATCTAATGCTATGAAAATTGTTCTAACATGATATGTTTATATTTTTACGTAAAATGAAATAAGCAAACAGTTGATGGTTGGAATTTGAATGTGCCTAAATTAGACTTTTGATTAGTTACATATAAAAATAGATTCGTGTCACTGTGCTGTTATGGGCATACGTTGGGGGCATGGGTATAAGTTGCATACCATCAGGCACATGTCTCTACTATAATAACTTTAACTTAAAAACACGCGACTGCAATAAATCAACAGATATATCTTTTTAAAATTATGAAACAAAATATACTTACTACCTAAGGATACTTGGGTGATTCAGATAAATCTAACAATATTTTAACTGTCAATATACATCCAGCTGTTTTGAAGATACGTGGGAATAAAGAAATTTACAAACGTACAAGATACGCGCGAAAAATATAACCCTGCTTTCAGTCGGGTAAAACACGGCCAGCTGAATGGCGAACGCTTTATTTGAATTTTAATTTAATGTCTTCAAATCGATTTCTTCTAGGTTAGCCCGCCATGGCACACATCGTCGCAAGGAGGAGGTCAAGAATAAACTTATTGATGATAATAAATCCCTTTGTCAGCTTAATAAAAGACCAGAACAAATAACAAATAAATAATGTACCGTACTCGTATGTAATCGTACAGTGAGTTATCAAAGTGGTTGGCAACAACTTTTCCTCTCATTTACACATACCGGACAATGTTACAGTTGTTTACAAATGCATTGAAATCCGTCGCACAGTGCCTCGACATATTGTCGTCTGTTTGGCCCCAGTTGGCAAATAGAAGGTGGCAATGCAACAAAATTAATTTCACTGTCTGAGCATGCACCTGGCGCTTATGTCCTTTGCCATAAAGAAGTAATAATATTGCCGTTTAGATGAGATAATCTAGACTATAAAACGTGGAAAACGGAATTTAGGGATGGAAGCTGATAAACGTTTCAGCTGTTTTTTTGTCAATGAGTCAGTTGTGAAGTAAGGTTATGAATAAAATGTGTGCATACATAAGCAGCTCATTAAATGTTCCCAGTACTGGGACTCCGGGCCTCTCGCAAGGACAGAGCCAAGGCTATAACATTCTACCTAGACCTAGATATCGTCTACGTAAATGTCGGTTTCCTCATGATGTTTTCTTTCCCAGTTTTTAAGTTAGAGGCATTACGCACCATGACTTCGAAAAGAAAGTAGTGCACGTAGGATTGCAGAACCAGGGATTTTCTTTGGAAAAGACGTAGGGTACTTCCAAGACTCTTTCGTTAATATTCAAGATCACCTATTTGGTAGTTCAGATAATATGTATGTATGTATGAGTTAGGTAGTTCTCTCTTAGCTAGCTAGTTCGATTTTTTTACAGGTATCAGATGGTATGATTTTAAGCGTAAGTATTGTCAGGTTAGGTTCACTTTGGGTCCTGCGCCTCCGACGCTAACCCTATAGGGTCCGTTAAGTAGTATAGGCGTCTCGTGGCCCGCTACAATATTGTCCAGGTCAAAAAAATCTTGACTTGACTTGACTTGATCGTGATCTTGAATGGATAGAAATTAATTTAAAATCGTATGTATATTAGTTTTATTGGTAGAACAGCAGTTTCAGTGTAGTTTACTTAGTAACAGTTTCGGATGGTGTTTTATGACTCTTTTCTATAACTACCACGACGTTAGATATTTATTTTTCCGTAGTTAAGGATCCGAGCAAAAAATGTAATCTTTTATTAGGCCTGTCTGTAGCTTTCAAGTTTTAATAAGTAGGTAGATAATATCATTTCAAAAACGCGTTGCTAAGATTGCGGTAAAATATATTATCTTATATATAAAATTCTCGTCTTATATATAAAATTCTCGTGTCACAGTGTTTGTTTCCTTACTCCTCCGAAACGACTTTACTGATTTTAACCAAATTTTATATGCATATTCTGTAGGTATGAGAATCGGCTACTAGCTATTTTTCATACCCCTAAGTGACAAGGGTTCACTAAGGCAAAACAACGTTTGCGGGGTCAGCTAGTGTCATATAATATTGGGTAACAATTCCTACTTTTCTTAATTTTTATAATCCATCCACACATACTTTAGAGGTACATTTTGTAGCTTTTGGGCTTACCTATATTATCAATAAATTTGATATAATATATTTATGTAATCTTACTGACAATTTTGGTTTTTCTAATTGAAATGGTTTTTGTTTTATATTCACTCGCAAAATATGCCCACGTGAACGAAACACCGGGTTCACTAGTCTAAAATAATTCCACATAATCCAATCTCTTAAAAAAAATCAAGCTTTTTAACTTTATTGTAGTTTAAACAGTTTAAATAAAGCCTTATGACACATAATTAATTTATTTCAGTTACGACCACTAAATTTTGTTGCGATCCCTAGATTAATATATAGGCCATGTTTTATTTCCATGTATTTTTTGGTCTTCGTTAGCTAGCTCGCTGTCAAATTATAATGTGTGATACGGTTGACTATTCATAAAATGTGGAACCTTTGTTGTAATTCTAATTGCTATGTAGTGAATTTACCTCTTTTTCCCTCTTTCCCTATTTTACCTCTACCTCTTTGAGTGTCTAGCGCAGTGCGAGCGACGAGGAAAATAAGACTACGGAACCTTATCACATTATTTACCTTGATATGCAGTCAACGGTTATTTATCATTTAAAGTTAGTTGGGTGTTTGTTGCCAATTTATGAACATCAAAATAATTGCTCCTCTATTTAGACTATTACTATCATACCTGCTCTGTCTATTCAACCAAAAAAATAATAATTAAAAGCCACGTGCCAAGCATCTACAATTCATATATATGGGTAATCAGCTTCATTTGTTATTGTTGCTGCGATCTTAGCCGATGTAGCGCGAGCATTTCCCGCATCAGGTGTCTGCTGGCCTTAAAGAGAATAGTTAAAACTGCTGTAGATTCGCGCCGGGAAGATAAACCTGAGATGTTCTGACCGCTGCCAAGCTGGGTGACATTATCGGCCGTCTACGTTCAGTCGCTCATTCCATTCAGTTAAAAGGACTTGTGTTCCTCTTGGTGTGGTTCGCAATAGCGTACTCATTCATACAGTTCCTCGAACCGTAGTTCCGTCTGTGATTTTAATTTAAAATGGTGAGCTTTTTTGTTATGTGGTTTGTCGGTAATTTTTACGAAAGGACTTTTTAATGAGTTTGTGCCGTTTTCAGGAAGAACTTGGCAAGGAGCAGATTGCCAGTAAGTTGAACCTTTAATTTATGCTTTTACTCTTAGATAATTAGAATGTTTAAAATCTTATTACACTTAAACTGGATTATGTGACGAATTTACAAGCCTTCACGAACAGAAAATTGTAAACGTTATTTTAAAATAAATTTGTCGTAAGATCAGTAGACGAACTTCAGAAAGTTTAATTTGGTTTACAAAGTTTTGTAAACGTAATGTGAAATAGGCACCGATTGATTTAAGCATCTTAAATTTAATGAGTCCAATTTTTTGCTTTCTAAAAATCGAATTTATTTTTATCATTCGAAAAGGTTCGGTTTTGCGAACTGTATAGTTTTTATACGTTAATACGTAGCGATGCGTGAAATGTAGATACGTTGAATGCCAATGCACTCTTTCATTTTTTTAAAGATTGCAATACCTATAAGCTTTGTTTTACAAATACTATCAAGTATTTATAAATAAATTTGTGATGTGCAGATTCCCTTGAACTCATTTTGAGTGAATTGAGTTAAATTTCAAACGAAATAAATGTATCAGCGACATTTTTAAAAGTTATACTTATGTAATATTCCAAATTTGGCATAAATATAATGCGGATTTAGATTATCTTTGCCGGTCTCCGTCATAAACCAAACAATAGGATATAGCAAAACTGTAATGAAGCTAAAATAGTAAAAAATGTATGAAATTAATTCAGTTCACGATTCATTAGTTATCTGCATCTATGATAGATGATTCATTGATTGATAAGTTTAATTGGAGCGGAGTCAACGAAGCGCAGTTGCATTGATAACTTTTTAACTGCATTTATTAATATTTTCAGTTCTGAAGAAGGCTTTTGAAGCGTTCGACCAGGAAAAGAAAGGATGCATTGGCACAGTGATGGTGGGTACCATCCTGGGAATGTTAGGTCACCAGGTATCGGATGAGACACTCAAAGAAATCATTGACGAAGTGGACGTTGACGGTTAGTATCTACAAAATCTTGTATTGTGTAAAAGTACAGCGTGTATTGTATTGTACAGAATAAGTTTTATACGTGGTGATGGCAGATGCAGGAATAGCACTATTTTGGTATTTTGTTGAGGCAAATGTTTTGTTACACTTTTGCGATTACTTTCATCAGCCTGTGTTCGTCCACTATTACTTTCAATTAACATTTATCCATTTAAAGAGGGACTGATGATAGCTATGGAATTGAACTCCAGAGTTGCGATAATATAACGTACATTTATTTGGTGGTCATGGAACAGTTTTTTTAAATAGTGATACGTCAAGCGTACATTGTTTTATTCTGTAAAATTTAAGCACTTTTCAAATATATAAAAATAATTTCTCTCCGTAGACACAGAGCCAAGATAAATTGGAAAGAAATAAACAGAGCAATTTCCGATTCCAATTAAATTAATATGCAAGATAAATTCTTCAGTCTGCTAACATATGCTGTTTTTTTGTTATGCTGTGCTTCACTGCTGCATTTGAAAAAATAGTAATACTTTCTAATATAATTGTGTGACTCTTAAAAATGAGATGTTAAGCATGAGCAAATAGTATTTAGGGAATTTCTATCAACTGGATAATTAAGAACATGGCTAACATTGGGGTGAGCTTTAAGAGAGGTTATTGATTTTACGGCTAGTCTTGTCGGGAGAAAGGAAATTGGCGCTCCGGGGCCCATGGTTCAAATCCCACGCGCACCACTTTATTTTCGAAGCCATTTGAGTAATGCCGTTAACTTTAAAAACGGCAAAGAAAAAACATGAGGAAACCAGCATATTCCAAGAATCTTTCGAGATTAAACAGCATCAACCAATCCCCACTGAACTAGAGTGTTGGATTATAACCATGACTGATGAGAAGTATTGAGAATAATCTGGAAAAATTCATGTGTAGTAATGATAATTGTTAGCATTGGACACCAGTATCTAATGCCTACGATCTGAAATTGTTCTTATTAAAACACCAACTGCTTTTCAGAGAAAAGTCAACTGCTTTAGATGAAACGACTTGAAGTGTGATATTTAGTATGTCAATCGTGGTTACATTTCAAACCTAGTTTTAATTTTCAATATTTCGCTGTTTTTGTTGGGTTAGATACATATTGATGCTTCATTTAACAAAATCAATTACAATATGATAAAACATGGACTTCAGGATAACGTTTTCCGTTTGACAGGTTCTGGTGAATTAGAATTCGAAGAGTTCGTTACATTAGCGTCTAGATTCATGGTTGAAGAGGACGCAGAAGCTATGCAACAAGAACTGAAAGAGGCATTCCGGTTATACGATAAGGAAGGTCAGTATTTTATTATAACCATAATACAACATTGGGACTATCCATCGGCGAGTGAGCCAGTACATGATTTCTTGCTAGATAAATTAAGCATGACCTTCGGTTTGCGTTCACCAGGTGCATAAAAGTAAACACTCTAAGGTATTAGACATTAATCGCATCCACTGTCGTTAAGACTTGACCTGAAAGTTGAAACCTGAAAGTTTATAGAACTGTTACGTGTTTGTACGAAACATATCGGATATACCTACTGTGTGTAATGTTTTTGTTCGACAACAACAGTCGAAATCATGATTTCGTGTTCTAAAGAAAATAAGTAATGACTCACCCCATTTTGTGACGTACTCGTAACAAAGCTAATAAGTAAAGTCGATCGATTGTTGACTTTATCGTTATCGACTCACGTTATCAGTTCAGTATGACATTTTTTTATCGGAAATAGTCTAGCTTTTATTTTATTAAATTCTAATTAGAGCGTCTTAAGTTTTTGTTAGAACGTACTAATTGCCGGAGTAGCCTTTTGTAGCCTTTTTCGAGGATATGTTAAATTCAACAAACCGCGTTTGACAGGCTTGGTGTATTTTTAGTTTTAGTTTCAATATTTTTTTTCAAATTCAGAGTGACGAGACGAGCAGGACATGTGCCTGATGGCAAGCAACATGCCTGCCAAATAATAGCACAGTGACACGCAGCTATTGGAACACGAAGCGTACAAATCATTACCTAGCACTGCACTGCGCTCGTCACCCAGAGATCTAAGTTGTTATATCTCTAAACCCTGTAATTTCTCTGGAAACATTGCCCTTCAAACCGGAACACAGTAACGTTTGCCCATTACTGCTTGGCGGTAGAATAACTGGCAAAGGTGTGGTACTTCCCACAGGCGGACTCTGCTAAGAGTCCTACCACTACAATACATAATGCAAATTTCGTGATAGAAAACTTAAGAGTCCCATCAGTAGAAACGAAGAAAGGCGACTTATATATTAATACAACATATTGTTACCACCAGCAGTTACAAATACAATTTAAAAAGTTCAGAAAAGTTGTCTCACCTGTGTACCTACACAAATTTATTTAGTACAAGTTAATTTAGCTATCACTAGGTCACATTGTTACTGATACACCGGTCATTTGGCAGAATAACGACGCTTTTCATCATTCCTATTAATCTCCTTGTCATTGTAATTGTGCCAGTCGGTTGTAAATCATTCTCAATTAATTGCTGAATTGTCGTTTCATTAAATTTCGTTGGCGTTTGATTTGCCTTGGACCCAATTCGATAAGAAATGAGGTTCTCAATAAAATTGTGATTAAGTATTATTTGTTGAAAACAGTTTTTGAACATTTTGCTACTTTACTTACAAAAGTAAGACTGAGTCTATAATACATAAGAGTACGTTATAATTGTTATGAATATTGCCTTTATTATCTGCTTGGGGAAGTACCACACCTTTGCCAGATATTCTAACGCCAAACAGTAATATTATGCAAATATTACTGTGTTCCGGTTTGAAGGGCAATGTTTCCAGAGAAATTACGGGGCTTAGAGATATAACATCTTAGATCTCTGGGTGACGAGCGCAGTGCAGTGCTAGGTAATGATTTGGATGACCTCATGATCCAATAGCCGCGTGTCACTGTGCTGTTATGTGGCAGGCACGTTGTTTATCATCAGGCACATGTCCTGCTCGTCTCGTCACTCTTAATTAAATAAAAAAAAAAAAGATAGGTACACATTTAAGGTTGGCGTTACAGTTGACTTTTCATGAATTGGCTGACCCATCCCACTAATAAAGGCTAAATTCGAATTAGTTTCAAAAATAATTTGCTAGAGATTATTCTTGTGATGAAGTTATAAAAGTCTCATTAGTTTGAAATCTCGTAAAACTATATCGATATTATCACTTATGTATTTTTAAACTATGTTGTTATGAACTCGCTAATTGTGAATCCAATTATTGTATTTAATAGACAAATATTTATTTTTCTGAAAAATAAAACTGTTTGCAATTTAAAATTAAATTCAAACACCCGAACAACTTTCATACGAAGCTATCACTACGTCGCCTATGTAGATAAATTAAAGCAAATTGTAGTTTTTTGTTGAAATTTCAGAAAACTACCACATTGACTTTTGCAAAAATTTTATGAATTTATATGGGACCATCTCTATGGTCCCATAACAACTGTATCTATAGTTTATGATCTACCAAAAAAAAACGATCAAAATCGACTTTCGTTTGGCAGAGATATCGCGTAACATACATACAATAATAAATACATACAACCAGAACCTTCTCATTTTTTGAATCGGTTAATAACGTACTCATAAACGTTTCAAAACGAAATTAAAAGTAATGAGAACAAATTTAGAAGGACTGATTTAGAATATTCATTTGGGATTGGTTGCATGTATGCGGTGTTACCTGACTGAACTATTTAACGTTGCTTAAAAACTGACAACTGTTTGGCTCATGGAAGCTTTGAGTAATATTTTTTTACTAATTAATTTTACATGACTACAAGTCTATTCCAGCCTCATTGTAATCCCTACTAATATTATAAATGTCAATGTCTGGATGTTTGTTGCTCAATCACGTCGTAGCGTATGAACGGATTGGGTTGAAATTTGGAACACAGATAGATTTTAGTCTGGAAGAATACATTATCTAAGGAAGGTTATTATCCATATTACTTTTTATCCCGGGAAAATAACGGGAACGGAAATTACTCGGGTAAAATCGCGGGGCGCTGCTGGTAAAGTATTCATAATTATAATATTTTGAATAATTAACTATGAGGGTACAATAAGTCAACCCAAGAAACAGTTTCATTCAAACCATCCAATTTTGGAGAGTGTATCTTCCCAAAATGTTAAGTATTTCATATTTATAGATATTGTTTTAATTATTCCCCGTAGTTTCACATGCTAATAGTCCAGAAACTATACTACTAATCGAAAATTAAAAAACCATTTCACATTTATACATAATAAACATTAAATTAACGAAATATTATGCTACGTTTCAGATCTTTTTTTTTTCATCTTAGTAATTCAACTTATAAAAAGCTTGTTAGCATAATATCCCTAGATAAACCCATAGTTTTCACTAAGTTAATTTAGCGAATACGTTTCATTTCGATATCTTAGTAGTCATATTTTTCGATCCCTCTGGGCACAAGTTAAATTACAAGTATAACATTCTGCTTTTCGTATTATTTTCTGAAAATTACAAAAGTAATAATGGTACCTATATAATGTTTAAAATAGAGGACTAAATGAATTAGACTTCTCGTGAAGGTTCAAAGGTTATTCTACGAAATTACTTACTGATATAATTTAAACAAACTACGTACTAGAATAATAAATAATAGGTACCCTGAAGCAGTTTGTATTTTGATATTGAGCTCCTAAGGCGGCATACAAATATTAAAGCCAGAGGAGCAAACAAGAGTTTGCAAATAGCATATTAACTAGGTTTAATATGTTTTCCGTCAATCGTTACAATTTGTAAATCAGAATTTAAAAAAAAATTATATGTTCATCTAAAACAGTGGGCTAATGTAACAGTGACAGCCCACAATAAAGGTATTTACGAAAAAATCATAAATGAGTACGTTTCTTTGTTCGCAATGCAATGGAATGCACTTAGATTAATGTTTAGCTTTCAATACTAAATTGTAATCGTTTTGCTAAAAGCCAAACAAACGACGAGCGTAAGTAAATATCTTTTCGTTCGATCGATCTGGCGATGAGCCAGAGTGAAGGTACTATTACGATAGACGGAAAGAATAGTATCTAAATGTAAGTAATTTATTAGACAAGTGTTTTGGGACAATCGAGGGCATACCAGGCAAGCGAAACGTGATTGGGATATTTTTAAATCTGTCCAATCGAATCTGAAATAGATTGTTTCCCAGCATTTATCATCTGAAAATGACCAAAAGCTCTACGACTGCTCTGAAAAAACAACGTACTATAATTTACTGCTCATTATAAAATGTTCTAGGCGTAGGTATTTTTTAATTTTAACAAAATAAGTATTGACTTAACATTACATTTTTCCGCAATGTTTGAAAAATGCCCAAAAGTAAAAAGAAAGAAGAAAATCCAATGAGAGTTGAATATCGCAATTTTTTGGCCAAAATATCTAAATAAATACGAATTTATCCTAAGTATTTTTGACACGAGATGGCAAAACCAAAACGTGATAACTGCTCGATTTACTGTTACCGCTGCATCACAAAACTTTTCGGCTCTATTTTATATAGCTCAAAAATTTGACTGCTGCTGCTGTTTATTTCGCGTAGTCCTCGAGTCAATATTTGGAATACGACAACAAATCTTTGGATAGCTAACTAACTAGTAACTAGCTAACTAGTTAAATGCAAAACAATGCGAATGCATTTCTAACAAATTGATTATTGTTATGTTATTGTTATTGTTATGTTATTTCGATTTCAGGTAACGGGTACATCACTACTGGAGTTCTCCGAGAGATCCTCAGAGAGTTGGACGACAAAATCACAGCCGAAGACTTAGACATGATGATTGAAGAAATTGACTCTGATGGCTCTGGCACCGTTGATTTTGATGGTAAGTGTACTAAAAATTTGCAAGATTCGTAATCACTGATAATGGTGCGTTAACATTACTACACTTTACGTTAAAATGTAATCAAGTACCTATTAATCTGAAAAAAGATATAGGTGGAAACACAAGTTAAGGCATGTAAATCATGAGGTTTCATGCGATAGTATAAAAATCAGTATCATGTAAAGAGATAACTTGAACCAAAAGTTTCCCAAAAGAACAAATGTAATAAAATGTTTTGATTCATTAATTAAAACTTTAGCTTCCAAGACATAACTAAGTACGTTATGTGAACACAAAGTTTACAGGGCAATTTCATTTCAGAAACCAAGGATAAACTTTGTAGCGTAGTTGCTAAATTATAAAAGTAGGTAATGAGCACTACTTTCTTGCGTAAAATATTTTAAGATATGTTTAATCAAAATTTCATCTTTTAAGAACTTTAGAACAACGCGTGTTTTGGTTTTCACGTTTTTTAATTCATGGATTTATTTTCATGTAGGAATTTTAATTAATCAATCATGTTGGAAGCGACCATAGAGTAGGCGAAGAAGATAGGTATTTTTCATTACCTATACTTATAGATTCATGAAGCCAGAACACAAATGGCTTCTAGTTGCGAATTTATACATAAAAAGCCAAAAAAAAAAACAATAATTAATAGGAGGCCAGTAGAAGCCAAAACTAAAAATTATAACTAGGTATAACACCAATACAGCTATATTAAATAAATGTAATAGTCAAAGTAACTTGTATTTTCGTAATAACACAGCCCCTCACAGTACTTGGGGCATAAAGAGTTGAAGATTTTAGCTAGCACTGCTCGAACCAAATAATTGTTACACATTTCTACTTGTTGCTAAAATAACTGCTAAAGTGTGGTACTTCTACTGTGTACTCTATAAAAAGTATTTTTTGCTACTAAGTCTATATTTGGTTACTACTTATATATAATCAATCTTATCTCGTTTATCGAAATTATCGTTTGTTTTCATTCCAACATTTTGTTACAGAATTCATGGAAGTCATGACTGGCGGTGACGATTAGAAAACTCAAACATACCCAAATTTTCCAAGATAAATCTAAAAAATTCCCCAGCGGGAAAAGTGACTGTGCGACAACCAATCAAGGGACAGAGCCACCATTACCTCAAGATCACTGGCCAATGAGAAGACATTATGCTATTTTCGTATTTTAATTGCAAAACCACTAATCATAACGAAAAATGTCACTCATAATTTCCAGCTACCGAAACTACTCATGAGCCACACACATAAGTACCTTTTAATTGTTATGTTAAAAATAAACATTTAAAAAGATTTGAACAATTATTTCACTCCCGCCTCGCTGAGAATGCACTTTAAGTAAGATTCTTATATTCTTCTTTGATTTATGTTAACAAATGTATGTATGTCCTGTATTGCTAAATCGGAATCGGAAATCATCTTATAAGTTCAGCTGCCAATCGCAATGCACTGATGTTATGTCGTGATTTGAACTGTTCATGTTGAACTATATGAATATTTACGTGGCACTGTACCGCTAAGAGTCGGCGTTTTAAACTCTCAGCTCTACGTATTTAGATACCTTTTAATTAAGCAATGGTAAATTAAGACAATTGCGTGTGTAGGTAGATAGCATTGGACTAACATATCATATACTTGCGCCGGGAAGGATATACTGGTGAACTACCACCATCCACAGCACAAACAGCCCTATAAATGTTCCCACTACTGGGACTCATCCTTGCAATTCTTGGTCCTTCTCTCGCATGGAGAGAGTCAAAACCATCATCCGCCACGCTGGTCTAGACCTGGTGGATGACACATGACTTCAAAAGATTCTAGCCGTTCTCCCGACTAGACCTTCCGTAACTTACCACCATTCACAAAAATATTCGAAAAGAATCACCTGTTGCTGATCAAAACGCTAAATTCACCTTTTATTCCGAGAGCTGCTAGCAAATTTTGGGTAGGTATTTGGGGCAAGCTGAGAACTTGCCACGTATAGCTATCCTATTATTATTCCCCAACACGGAGGTGCAGACCTGGCTGGTGAGAGGCGGGGCAAAATAGATCCATACATTTTTTTAAATTTTATTCAGTGAATAGGTATGTATGTTTGAAACAATATGCAATTTTTATTAAATATGTTGTAGCTTAATGTTAAAAGAATAAGCCAGACAATTTGACTAAATTGTCTGGGGCTCTAACATTACCAGGCGCGTGCAAATATATTTTGCAAATAATAAAAATGGTTTTGAGGCAATTTGAAATTTAAAAATGGATGTTATTTAGAACTTAAACATAGGGATTCTCAAAAACAGAGATAAAGAGACAGCTATCTGACAGGTGTTCTAAATTTTACCCGCTACTCACCAACCAAATCAGCACCTTCCGTGTAGGGATATAATAGGAGAACTATATGACAAGTTTTCAGATTGCCTCAAATACCCTAATCTTGCTACCAGCTCGCGGAATATTTGTTACTGTTACACTTAGGCCTACTGTCCACGCGCGCGTCTTTTGTCGAATGCATGCATCCTACAAACAAACGCAAGACGTGCGGCTGTCGTTTCGTTGTCGCTTCGTGGACACAGAATTCATTATTTGTACGCAAGATGCAAGCATTCGTCTTGCATCCGACAATTGTCGAAATCGTGCGGATGTCGTGCAGCTACGTGGACAATTGGCCTTAGAATAAAGTATTCGCCATCGATAACGATGAAGAGGACCACAAAAGATTCTTAAAGCTCCATGATTCAGTGCCTAGAATTCGCAATTTTCTGAACTAACAATTAGTACAAACATGACCTACGTCATTACTGTTTATGTTGAAGATTCTATCCACTCAACAAACACCGCAACCTCAGACTGTATTGCAACGTAACCGTTATATATTCTGGTGGAGACTCCATTGTATTTCTAAAGACGCATCACCAGAATATTTAGTTCATATTTTTGTCACGTGTTTGGTTATAGTGTTCGTTGTAAGATATTCAGTCGAGTGCTCCCAGGTGCTGTGGTTCCACGTCGCTATGCAAATGAGTCTAAGCATATCTGAAAATAATAAACTACGTCTACGTAACATGCGAGGGAAACCCACATATCGTTATAGGAGAAACTATTACGGAAAAGTATAATTTTATACAGCTATGTAGGTATATATATCATTACTTTTGTCTATGTAGGCTGAGGTAAACGATAATCTATATACATATACATCTATATATATAAAAGCGAAAGGTCACTCATCACGAAATCTCAGAAACTATAAATGCTAGGAGTCTGAAATTTTGCATGGAGGTGTATTTTAGCATGTAGGCGCTCGCTAAAACGGGGTTTTGCGAAATTCAACCCCTAAGAGGGTGAAACAAGGTATGAACGGTTGTATGGAAACACGTCATTTTCAAAGTTATCAAATGTTGTATCTAGACACTTGACACGAAGCAATTAAATGTGTGTTCTATCAATTTTTTCATTTCGAACTGTACGGGGGTTAAATTGGGGTTGAAATGGGGGATGAATGTCAATTTGGAAGTTCTCAAAAACTCTGTATATAGACACTTGACACGAAGCAAACGAATGTTTGTTTTATCAGTTTCGTAATTTCGAACTGTACGGGGGTGAAATTGGGGTTGAAATGGGGGATGAATGTCAATATGAAAGTTCCCAATCGTTGAAGATAAAACCATGAAACATGAAACTCTTTATATAGACACTTTTCACGAAGCAAACGAATGGTTGTTCTAGCAATTTTGTAATGTTGAACTGTACGGCGGGGAATGGGGATGATATTGAGGATGAAATGGGGAATTGATGTCAATATGGAAGTTCCCAACCGTTGAAGATAAAACCATGAAACTCTGTATGTATGGGCTCTTGACACGATGCAAATAAATTTTTGTTTTAGCAATTTTGTAATTTCGAACTGTATGGGGATGAAATTGGACTTGAAAGTGACGAATGTCTCTTGCGCTTTCACACCTAAACTGAACCGATTTTGATGAAATTGTATAAAATTGTTTTATTATAAGCTGTTTTTAGTAAACGTAAATGTGTCTGGGTATACAAATAGGTACTGCCTGAGTTACCTTAGTATTTATTTCGCGCGTACGAAGTCGCGGGTAACAGCTAGTACCCTATAAAGTCAGATTCCTTGAGTTTGAGGGTGACAAAATATGTTTCTTTAGCGTTGACTTAGAAATTGATTTATTCACATCTTCAAGATATAGATGTAGGTATGATATACTTGAGTGTGTGGTTTTATTTCATTTCTATTCCAAGAAAGGGCTTGACAGACAGATAGTCGGATGGATTACAAGGTGATCCAATAGGTGTTCCAATGTTTTTCATTTTCTGGTACGGAATCCGCTTTGAAGGGCAATGTTCCCATAAAAATTACAAGGCTTAGAGACATAACAACTTAGATCTCTGGGTGACGAGCGGAATACAGTGCTAGGTAATGATTTGGACTCTTTATGTTTCAATAGCTGCGTGTCACTGTGCTGTTATGTTGCAGGCATGTTGCTTACCATCACGCACATTACCTGTTCGCCTCGTCACTCTATATTAAAAAAAAATCCTGAAACAAATCTTTTTTGCATAAAGTGAAATAATTTTATAGTTTTTCCTCCATGGAGCATAATAAACAGCCCACTTCATATTCCTGCTGCTGGGACTCGGAATCTCCTTCCAGAAGAAGTGAGGTGAGCCAAAGCTATAATTCAACATGCAAACCAAACGCGGATGGGTGGCGGGCGTATAACGCTTGTCATCGAAAAATGTCTTTCGTTCTGACAACATGTTTGTTTTCTTACGATGTTTTCTTTCAGCGTTAAAGTCAGTGATGATGACAAATTTGAACATCTGCACTAAATGGTCCGAGATCCCAGAGCTCCCAGACGTCACCTATTTTCTGATGAATGAAATGTGGACGATTGGGTAGAGTTAGTAAGTACTAAGAACACATGCTTACTCGCTAACTTGCTTAGACGTCCAATTTTGAGATATGGGGTAATGAAGGTACCATACCAACATTACTTCCTTCACGTATTTTCTAATAAGTGATTTTCACGTATGCTGTAGGTAATGATGAATGAATGAGTGAATGAATTGAAGTAAAGTTAAATTATTATTTTGGAGTTATTAAGCAAAACGGATCGGAGCAAAATTTTTCGGAATAGAAGAGAAGGAGGTAATATCATATTCAAGCCTAGAAAACGTTTTAATTGAGTTTACTAAAAAATACTTTAATTTAAAAATTGATCGAAGAGATATACAGAAAATAAAAAGAATTGGGAAAAAAGGAGAAAGACCCAGACCAATTGTTGTCACCTTTTCTACATTAGGACTAAAGATTGATATATTTAAACAAAGAAACACTCTGAAAAACACAACATATTATATAAACGAAGATTATCCGCGTAATATTTTAAATAAAAGAAAAGAATTACAGGAACAAGTAAAACTTGAGAGAGAAAAAGGAAACACTGCTATAATAAAGTATGATAAACTCATAATACTTGACAAAAACAGGACCACCTCAAACAAGAGAAACCTCTCAGTATCTCCTGAAAGTATTACTATTCAGGAAAATAAAACTAAGAAGAATAAGCTACAGCAGGCAAGCTCAAAAAACAATGTCGTAAGGTCAAACAGTATCACAGAAGGGGTTGTAAAACCAAGTATGTTGAACTTCTTGATCAACAAAAATACAACAAATAAAAATGCGTAGCAATTAACCCTCTCTCTTCACACGCATAACACGAATAAACAAATCTCAATAAATAACATAAAAAATCTTCCAACCCGGCTGGTCACCGTGGAAGATAATGACCAAAACCCTCCAAAGATACATAATTCAAATTCAAACTATACCATAAAAACTCCGAAAAAACACACAACGTTAAGCCGTCACTTAAATATTCTAACATACAACGTCAGAACTCTGTCTTTATACGACCGATTACTAGAACTGGAAGAGTGTATAAGTAAAATTAATTACGATATATTGGTATGTCGGAAGTAAGACGACAGGGCAACAAAATAGAAGAACACAACACATTTATACTTTGCTACATGGGTTCTACCCCCGGAAAATATGGGGTGGGATTCATAATTCACAAGTCACTGAAAAACAATATAGAGAGCTTTATAGGGACAACAGAACGAGTAGCAACTCTCGACATGAATTTCGAAGGTAACAAGATATCAATAATACAAGTATACGCACCTACAGAAACAGCACACGAACAGGAAATCGACTAATTTTATATGACCATTGAGAAAACGTTTGAAACAGCACACACACACATTATCCTCATGGGAGACTTCAACGCAAAAGTTGGAGCCCCCAGAAAAAACGAACTGGTCATGAAACAATACGGATACGGTAAAAGAAACGATAGAGGTCAAAGACTTGTTAATTTCGCGCTAGAACACGAACTAACAATTATAAATACTTGTTTCAAGAACAGATCAGCTGGCATGATGTGGTACCGCATAATAGCACGGACATAGCACAAGACCGAAAGAAATGGGCATCTTTGGAGGAGGCCTTTACCCAAACCGGGGTTCCTGTTAATATATAAACATATAAAACAAATACTTTACTAAGCTAACTTATTAACACTAATTAATTATTTGTTTACTGAAAAACTATAACTAACCAAATTTTGTAATACAAGAAATCATCATCATCAGCCGCAAGACGTCCACTGCTGAACAAAGGCCTCCCCCCTAGATTTCCACAACGAACGGTCCCGCGCAACCTGCAGGCAGCGGTTTCCAGCGACCTTTATGAGGTCATCTGTCCATCTAGTGGGAGGCCGTCCAACACTGCGTCTTCCGGTTCGTGGTCGCCACTCGAGAACCTTTCTTCCCCATCGGTTGTCAGTTCTTCGAGCGATGTGGCCTGCCCATTGCCACTTCAGCTTGCTTACTCGTTGAGCTATGTCGGCCACTTTAGTTCTTTTGCGAATATTTTCATTACGGATTCTGTCGCGCAAAGAGACTTCGAGCATAGCTCTCTCCATAGCTCGCTGTGTGGCTTTGAGCTTTGTTATGAGGCCCACAGTTAAGGACCACGTCTCAGTTCCATAAGCCATCACTGGCAACACGCACTGGTTAAAGACTTTTGTCTTTAGGCATTGGGGTATTTTGGACTCAAAGATGTGTCGAAGTTTCCCGAACGCTGCCCATCCGAGTTGGATCCTTCGCTGGACCTCTTTGTCGAAGTTGGATCTACCTAATTGGATCTTTTGACCCAGGTAGGCGTATTCGTCAACAACTTCGAGCGTGGTATTCCCAACAATAACCGGTACAGGTGAGACATGCACATTTGACATGACCTTCGTCTTGTCCATGTTCATCCTCAAACCAACCTGTTGGGATACTCTACTGAGGTCCCTGAGCATTGCACCGAGGTCCTCCAGCGACTCCGCCACAATGACTATGTCGTCGGCAAACCGAAGGTGAGTGATGCATTCGCCGTTGATATTGATGCCATGTCCGTTCCAGTCCAGTAGCTTGAAAACGTCTTCCAGCGCAGCAGTGAACAGTTTCGGAGATATAACATCTCCCTGTCTCACGCCTTTCTGTAGCCGGATATGTTTTGTGCACTGGTCCTGTAATCGGACAGACATTGTGGCTTTGCTGTAGATACACTTCAACACTTCGATATAGCGATAGTCGATGCGGCATCGCTGGAGAGACTGAAGCACTGCCCAGGTCTCGATGGAATCGAAGGCTTTCTCATAGTCCACATACGCTATACATAGTGGCCGATTATACTCCTCAGTTTTCTGTATAATCTGCCGGAGCGTATGTATGTGGTCTATGGTACTATAGCCTTTTCGGAAACCGGCTTGTTCGGGTGGCTGAAAGTCGTCAAACCTGCGTGCGAGACGATTCGTGATTACCCTCGATAACAACTTATAAACGTGGCTCAGAAGTGAGATGGGTCTGTAATTCTTCAACAAGGTGTTGTCACCTTTTTTGAAGAAGAGCACCACAAAACTTCTACTCCACGCTTCTGGCGTATTACCGTCAAGTATGACGGAGTCGAACAGCTTCTGGAGGACTTTAAGTACCGGTTTTCCACCCGCTCTCAGAAGCTCAGTCGTAATTCCGTCATCGCCAGGCGCTTTGTTGTTTTTAAGTTGTTTGAGGGCCATCCTAATCTCATACAGGCTGACTTCCGGGATATCTTCGGTAAAGTGCCGGGTCAGCTTGGCTCTGGGGTCTTTTGCCATGCTAACGACAGGTTGTGCTTGTGTAGAGGTGTATAACTGTTCATAGAACTTCTCAATCTCCTCCAAAATCTCGGGCTTCGACGAGACTACGTTACCGCTATCGGTCTTCAGTTTGGCCAGCTGACTTTGCCCAAGAGACAGATTTCTTGCGAACACTTTCGAGCCTTGGTTTCGCTTGATCGCTTCTTCAATACACGAAGTATTGAAGCAACGTATGTCGCGTCGCACACAAGTAGAGATCCGTCTATTGAGCCGTCTGTATACCGTCATGTCGACCGAAGACTGCAACCGCATATCTCGCCTAACTGCCATGAGATTTAGAGTACGATCGGAGAGCTTTTGGGTTCTATTTTGGCGTCGGCTCTTATAAAATTTCCTGCCAACTGCTTGAACAGTTTCCACCAGCCTGTCGTTTATTTCGTCCGCCGTTACGCATTCATCTAAGGCTTCGAAGCGATTTTGAAGTTCGAGTTGAAAGTTATCGGGATCTTCGATTTGAGCATAATTTGGTCGGAGCGTGGACTTCATTAGACGTGATCTTTCGAACTTAATGTTTAGATTCAGCGTGCCTCTTACAATACGGTGATCGCTGCCGGTCTTAACCCTATTGATCACAGAGACATCGCTGAATATTTGCCATTTAGTCGTCATAATGAAGTCGATCTCATTTTTTGTGGAACCATCTGGGCTAATCCATGTCCATTTTCGTTGTGGCTGTTTCTTGAAAAAGGAGTTCATCATAAAGAGGCTCTCCCTTTCCAAGAAATCAGCTAGACGTTGCCCTCTTGGGTTCCGCTGCCCATATCCGAATTGTCCCACTCTCAACTCATCACCGCTACGTTTGCCCAGTTTCGCGTTGAAGTCTCCCATCACAACCGTGAAATGTGTTGGCGAGACATGTATAGCTTTGGAGATGTCCTCATACATGGTCTCAACCTCTTCGTCGGGATGTGTCGAGGTCGGTGCGTACACCTGTATGACCTTCAATGAATACCGGTCGTATATCGTCGGTATTTTAAGTACAAGGTACACGACCCTGCTCGACACACTCTCGATCATTATCACGTTGTTGACGAGAGACTTGCGGACTAAAAACCCGACACCCCCTTGGGATTGTTGATCTCCCTCCCGGTAGTAGAACAAGTTGCCGGATTCGAGGGTTATCCTGTCCTCGCCCTGTCTACGGACTTCGGATAACCCTATGATATCCCAGCGCAACTTGTCCACTTCTTCTTCCAGCTCCACAATCTTTTCGTCAGCCCTCAAAGTCCGTGCGTTAAACGTTGCCAGGTCGAGTCGTTGGGTTTGGTGGCGGGGCGTCTGCCGGGGATTCTTCGCACCCCATGCTCCACCGGAACCAAGGCTGCCACCAGCGCCTGGAATAGCAGAGCCGCCGGGGACTAGGGGCCAAGACTAGCTAGGAAACAAGAAATAAAAAGGTTTAAATAAATAAATAAATAAATTAAGCAAAACGGCTGAAGGCTAGTGTCTGGGAGTATAGGAACTTTGTTTTTAAGGATGTTGCCTACAACATACGTGAAAATCACTTATTAGAAAATACGTGAAGGAAGTAATGTTGGTATGGTACCTTCATTACCCCATATCCCAAAATTGGCCGTCTAAGCAAGTTAGCGAGTAAGCATGTGTTCTTAGTACTTACTAACTCTACTCAATCGTCCACATTTCATTCATCAGAAAATAGGTGACGTCTGGGAGCTCTGGGATTTTACTCTAAAAAATACGACTTCACTATTGTCAAATTGGACGTTCTCACCACAACGTCACCAAAGCTTAAACTCTTTTATCGCGGGGAAATTGCATTTATGCTTGTCCGCTACAGACGGGGTAAGTCGCGACACCATTTAAATAGTGGTGCACCTACTGATTAAAACCCCCACTAGTTACTCCATTAGTGACTGCCTTTGCTCTCCACCGCGACCCTGTCACTACCAGCGCAGCGCTCTTGCAAGCCCGCCTCGCGGGGGGAAAGAAGCCCGTGTTTAGCTCCAGCAACGTGGCAGAAACCAGCGGCGCGTCACTTCCTCGGTACAATTTAACTTTTAACATAAGTTTATACTAGAATAAGACAGGAAGTAAAGTATTGATATTTAGAAGCGTCTTTGTTAACGCCGCGTTAGTTGGGTTTTTATACAATACATTCAAACTCAAGAGTCTAGAGTGACGGGACCAGGAAGACAAGCGCTTGATGGGAAGCAACATGTCTGCTCATAACAATACCTACAGTGCCACTAAGCAGACTCTATTTGAACATGTAGGCTCCATGACACATCCTAATAGGTACTTACTGGACTGTGTTCGTCACCCAGAGATAGAAGACATATCTTATTGCTAACAAATGCATAATATATTATAATAAAAAGGGACTTTTACGAAGAACTTTCCAACCTGTGTACTGCGCAGTATTGGCTGAGCAGGATATCATTTTTATAAAATTGTACTGACTACACATAATATGAGTTTGATGAATTAATATTTTTTTTTTAACTTGAATAGGTTTACACTTGACCGCCATCTCGCCTGTTGCTAAGCGACGATGCGGCCTACGATGAAACGTGCTTACCTAGAAGAAACCGATTCACTCTCGACTTGAAGACACCAAGATTATAACTATCAGGAAAAATCCACTCTGATAGCTCATTCCACAGCCTAGACGTTCTTATCACAAAAGTAGAGTCAAACCTCTTTGTTCGTGTCTTTGGAACATCAACCATGAAACGATGTCGTTTTCTCGAGCTACGAGCAGTCCGATAGAAAAAGGGGCAAGGTGGTATTAAGTTATGCAGATCAGTCGCGCACTCTCCGAAATGTATCCGATAAAAAACCGATAGGCTAGCAATTTTGCGGCGATGTTCAAGACTTTGAAGTCTTTTTCGCACTAGAGTATCATTGCCTATGAGCCTTTTGGCACGTTTCTCGATTGATTCCAGAGCCTCGAGCTGATACTTAGCCGAACCATCCCAAAGGTGCGAACAGTACTCCATGCAAGAATGAAATGAAATTCAGTGAGTTCATACAAACATCCCATCTGCGCTAAAACTAAAATTTCTTTCTTTTTCTTCTCCTTGATCGTATCCTCATTACTGAGGGTCGTGACTACCATCAACGTCCTTGATCACTTCTGCACCACCAGGCACTCCTGTCCTGGGCCATCAGGGACTTATGCTTGTCAACTTTTTACACCAAAATGAAACTTTACCTCCATCACCGAAAATAGTTTTGAATTACGCCATCAATGGCTTGGTTTCCGTGAAACTTTTCCACAGGTTTTTGTATTCTGAAATATCTCACTAATAGTAAAGTTTTCAACGTGTTCTCATGCTATATTTTATGAAAATAAATAAATACACATTAGAATCAAAATCGTGCTGATTTAATAGCTCCCCTCGAAGTAGGTAAGTACCTATGTTTTAGGATTGTTCAATTTGGACGAAGTTGAAAGGCCGCTAGTCAGAAAATATAAAACAAAACGGGAGCTCCAGTGTTTCACATGCATTATAAAACGCAGGTGGCCCCTGAAATAGATGTGATATTTTCTCTAGACGCCTGCGTTTCTGTTCTTAGCTCGCTACAATGTGACATATCTATTTTGATATTGCTGGGCGCTCGCTGTCTACTATTGCTTGCGATTAAGCCGTAAAGTAACTGGAGTTAATTTCTATCAGATATTAGTAACTCCGAGACTGTGTAAGAATATTAATAAACTAGTCAAGTGCGAGTTGGATACTTACATTGAGGGTTCCGTACCACGATAACCTACACATTTTGATAGAATTTTATTTTATTGACAGTGACAGAATAGGTTTAGTTGTAATAGGGCCATTATATTTTTTTATATGGACCTGTGGTGGTTTATTCATTTGTGATCACTGCTGTCTATAGAACTTTAGGCACAGAGCTCTACCAACCTAAGCTCCCTAACTGTACTTATGGAACGCATACTTCATGCTTCCTACCGCATGTTTTCAAGAATTTATAAATGTCTTTTCAAGTTGTTCTACTAGTGAAAACGTACCTACTACGTAGTTTCTTATATACCAGCTTGAACGCAATACATCTAGCAAAATTACTTTTAAAAGTGTTAAGTTATGATGTGCAGTAGCGTCAACCTTCAAATCGAAAAAACAGTTCTTTCACACATTTCGTCTCGGTTAATCGGTATTTTGTATGTAGCCTTTTTCAAACGCAATCCTACTAATCCTAATATCGATACTAATATTACAAATACGAAAATTTGTATATTTGAGGCTCCACCACGTCGGAATGCCTGTACGGATTGAGTTGAAATATTGAACATAGATAGAGTACAGTTTGGAGTAACACATACATATGCTACTTTTTATCACAGGAAAATTACGGGAATGGGAACTACGCGGGTAACACCACAGGCGTAGCAAGTAGCTAATTTAATATATAACGATAACAAATGTATCTATAAGTATCAGTAACATAATTTATCTTGTTACGTGTTTTTTGTATTAATGTTTTTTTTGTGACGACTTTGTATTATTATTAATAACTAGCTGAATCACGCGCGCGTTGCTACGCCATCTATCTAAAATTCATCGTACCAATTCAAATTTTGAACAAATTCGGTTACCTTAGGTTCTATTAATGACGCAACCTTTCACGAATCTTTGACGAATGACACATGCTGTCACGCACCGAAAACTCTCAAAAAGCAAAATTATTTCCCGTTTTTGTTACATTTTTCATTCATGCTTCGTTCCTGTTGATAGTAGCGTAATGTTAAATAGCCTATAGCCTTCCTCGATAAATGGACTATCCAACAAAGAAAGAACCTTTCAATTCGGACCAGTAGTTCCCGAGATCCTTGCGTTCAAACAAACAAACTCTTCAGCTTTATATTAGTATATAGATATAGATAGAAGAATAGAAGATATAGATTTGACTCTTGTTCACAGATATTATATTTTCATATATTAAATAAATATTCTGTGATATCTATATGTATTAGAAATACCTACCACTACCACTCATAGGTCTTTTGTGCTATGATCTTATATTTAAATCTCTACTGCTTTTGTGAACGAAAATGGCTGGTTTGGTAAATGGAATTGCTGATATTAGTTTAGAAATCGAATCAAAATGTACACATCTTGTACCGACAGATGCAATTATAGCGTCTTGCAAATGGACTATAAAACGTTGCGGATGCGAAGTCACTGCATTAGTTATAAATGGATTCAGAGACGGAATGACAGCTGTTAAATGAGCCGCGGAATATGTAAACAGGGTGGAGAATAGCTTTCAAGATTTATGATATTGTTTTTGACGTTCGCCTTGGTGTCTTGATGCTTCCAGGAACTGCGTTTGGTAGGTAACGGATACTCAGACATAGTTCGAGGACTTTTAAGATATTTCAGAAATGTGGCTACTATGTGCCTACAGCCTACCAAGTTAAGTAGGTAGTACCTACTATGAAAATAAGTCCATTTTAACGGGATTTTATTTATTGGTATCCATGAATCTATAATATAACGGAATTTATATTTTCAACACCATTTTCACCACTTTCTAAGCAACGGATTGGTCTTTGAAACTTTGGACACTTATCAAGAATCGATCAGAATGCAATGCATCAGGATCAATAATTTTGATTACATTTTATCTGTATTACATATATTATTACATTACATATTACATTTTAGCTGTTACCCGTGACTTCGTCCGCGCGAAATAAATACTGAGGTAACTCAGGCAGTACCTATTTGTATACCTAAGCTGTTTTTAGTAACTAACGGTTACTAAAAACAGCTTATAATAAAACAATTTTATAAAATTTTATCAAAATCGGTTCTGTTTTTAGGGTTCCGTAAAACGTAAAAACGGAACCCTTATAGATTCGTCATGTCTGTCTGTCTGTCTGTCTGTCTGTCTGTCTGTCTGTCTGTCCGTCCGTATGTCACAGCCACTTTTTGCTGAAACTATGAGAACTACACTGTTGAAACTTGGTAGGTATATGTATTCTGTGAACCGCATTAAGATTTGAATAATAAAATTAAAAAAAAAGCAAAATTAGGGTTGCCCCCCATACTGAGAACTGAAACTCAAAAAAAAATTTTTCATCATACCTACACGTGTGGGGTGTCTATCGATAGGTCTTTAAAAATGATATTGAGGTTTCTAAAATCATTTTCGTCTACACTGAATAACTTGCGCAAGAGACACTTCCAAAGTGGTAAAATGTGTGTCCCCCTCTAACTTCTAAAGTAAGAGAATGAAAAATCTAAAAAAAATATGTGATGTACATTACCATGTAAACTACCAACGAAAATTAGTTTGAACTCGATCTGATGAGTAGTTTTTTTTAGTACGTCATAAATACACTATTATTGAAACTTCGATCAAAGTTACAAGGAACTACAAGAACTATGTGTACTATGTATATTATGTTACTTGCTGCAACGGAACCCTTCATGGGTGAGTCCAACTCGCACTTGGCCACTTTATTTAGATGTGAAAGCGTAAGAAACATTCGTTTTTCAAACATTTCAACTCTAATTTCATCCCCATACAGTTCGAAATTACAAAATTGCCAGAAAAAAGACTTATTTGCTTCATGTCAAGTGCCTATAAACAGAGTTTCATGGTTTTATCTTCAACGGTTGGGAACTTCCATATTGATGTACATTCCCCATTTCAACCCCAATTTCACCCCCGTACAGTTCGAAATTACAAAATAACATTTCATTGCTTCGTGTCAAGTGTCTAGATACAAAATTTGATAACTTTGAGAATGACGAATTTTCATACAACCGTTCATCCCTTGTTTCACCCTCTGTAACGTTACATATTATTGACTACAATATGTAAACGTACATCCCTATTTTTCATTCCAAAAGCACCACTTTTCATAGGAGAGATGCTTATACTTACATACCAAAATTTTATACCACTAATATCTTTTTAATCGTTTCCATACGACAAAGAATAATTTTCTCATCATTATGATATTGTTCTGGAATTATATATCTCATTTTAAACCTGTAATATTTACGTTTTTCCAAAAATTTTATTTGTTTACATCTTTTCATTATGTCACACTTCAAACACCATTCGTCGCTTAGCAACCTCTCTTTTTCATAAGGGCGTATAGTTTTTAGACTTAATCCTCTTTGAATTATTAATATTAAAATAAAGTTTATTGCTCCAGATTCGAATCACTAAAAGTCTTCATTTTAAATGAAATTATTTGATATGGGCAGAGAGTAATTGGCTTCAGAAGTAAACACATCTAGCTTCAAGGAAAAGAACATGAAGATGCCTGGAAGGGCTTTAACCACTGGCTGTGGACTGAGCCCTGTCATCTGGGAAGGACGGATGAACCCTAGAACATGAAGATGCCTGGAAGGGCTTTAACCACTGGCTGTGGACTGAGCCCTGTCATCTGGGAAGGACGGATGAACCCTAGAACATGAAGATGCCTGGAAGGGCTTAAACCACTGGCTGTGGACTGAGCCCTGTTGTCTGGGAAGGACGGATGAACCCTAGAACATGAAGATGCCTGGAAGGGCTTAAACCACTGGCTGTGGACTGAGCCCTGTCATCTGGGAAGGACGGATGAACCCTAGAACATGAAGATGCCTGGAAGGGCTTAAACCACTGGCTGTGGACTGAGCCCTGTCATCTGGGAAGGACGGATGAACCCTAGAACATGAAGATGCCTGGAAGGGCTTTAACCACTGGCTGTGGACTTAGCCCTGTCATCTGGGAAGGACGGATGAACCCTGAACCTGATGCAGACCGCTGAAGAGGAACCCTGAACCTGATGCTGACTGCTGAAGAGCCTTTCCTGCTGCAAGCCACGTAATCCTACGGGCTACGTGCTACTGAACTCCTGCTGCAAGCCTTTGAAGACTTCAAGCCTCTGAACTCTCTTCTCAATTTTTTTTATTATTTTACACTCCTTTCTTAATTTTGCTTTACCTTTTCACATCCCTTTTAATTCTTTTCTTAAATATACTTGTATTTGTGACCTTCTTATTATTTCCCCTTCACCTACCTCTCCCACCTAAATTCTCTTATGTTCACTAACGTGACATTTATAAAAAAAAGGACGTAACTTAAAAATAAAAGATTTGAGAATTTGAGGGGCTAAGTGAGTGCAGTGGCTTCCAGTAGGGAATTGTTCACAGGAGTAGTAATCCGCTTCAAGAACGATGTCTGCTTCAGGTATAGTAATCCGCTTCAAGAACGGTAGTCTGCTTCAGGAATAGTAATCCTCTTCAAGAACGGTAGTCTGCTTCAGGAATAGTGATCTGCTTCAAGAACGGTAGTCTCCCACAACAGGAATGACTTGAGGGGCTGCAGCCAGGAGCTGGTTCAACGTTCAACAGACCTTCAGGGTTCAACAGTCCTGTATGAAGGTGAGGGTTCCCAGCCGGCAACAGGGGATGATACTATGTCATGGTCGAAGCCAACTGTTGTTTTGATGTTGCTCTATTGGGAGCCAGATCCTCACTGCCCAGCTCAAACAATTTCATTTAAAATGAAGACTTTTAGTGATTCGAATCTGGAGCAATAAACTTTATTTTAATATTAATAATTCAAAGAGGATTAAGTCTAAAAACTATACGCCCTTATGAAAAAGAGAGGTTGCTAAGCGACGAATGGTGTTTGAAGTGTGACATAATGAAAAGATGTAAACAAATAAAATTTTTGGAAAAACGTAAATATTACAGGTTTAAAATGAGATATATAATTCCAGAACAATATCATAATGATGAGAAAATTATTCTTTGTCGTATGGAAACGATTAAAAAGATATTAGTGGTATAAAATTTTGGTATGTAAGTATACGCATCTCTCCTATGAAAAGTGGTGCTTTTGGAATGAAAAATAGGGATGTACGTTTACATATTGTAGTCAATATGTAACGTTACACCTCTTAGGGGTTGAATTTCGCCAAACCCCGTCTTAGCGAGCGCATACGTGCTAAAAGGCAACCTCCATACAAAATTTCAGATTCCTAGCATTTGTGGTTTCTGAGACTCCTTGATGTACCTTTTATATGTATAGATTAACTGACATAATATTGTTGTTACTGACTGCTACTGACATTTTTTTTTTGCAAAAAGTCGTCAGTTGCCAAATCATTACCTAGCACTGCACTGCGCTCGTCACCCAGAGATCTAAGATATTATATCTCTAAGCCCTGTAATTTATCTGAAAACATTTCCCTTCAAACTAGAACACAGTAATTATTGCACACATTACTGCTTGGCAGTAGAATAACTGGTACAGGTGTGGTACTTCCCCAGGCGGACTCTGCCAAGAGTCCTACCTCTACTACACAGTCAGTGACGTTCGATTCGTTACCACGTAATCGATCAATTTAACCCAGTTGTTACGGATATCCCTTTTTTCGGGGGATCTTTCTGATATTTTGTATTCGATCTAATTATAGGTTTACTATAAGAGGAAAAATAAGTAAAAAAATATAGGTGTTACGGAAAACCTGGAAAATGGTGTTTGATATACGGAACGCTAGTAATATGTACTGCTATACATCAGATGTACCGTAAATATATATCTAATACATTTTAGCAATGTAGGTAGGTAATAAAATACAAATTACTCTATAAATAGTAAATAAGTTATTTTATCTTTTAATTAATACCACATTACGTAAGTAGGTAAGTAGTAAAAACCTCAAAATAATTTACTCAGTACGTGGAGCTCATCAATTAGAGGTACCTATTATAGAAGAAAACAAATTATCGAAAAACAGATGAAAAGGTGCCTTGTTTCTATTTTGCGAAGAACATCAGAGTATCACAAAACTACACTTGTACCCAATCTAAACTTCTTGTCTTGTAGTCAATGACATCCACTCCAGAATGCTCTTGGTATGACAGAAACCAAACGACGTATCCAAGACGAGTTGCTCTCACCCAAACCTCATATCCCCATCTTATGGGTTTGCCTCGCATGTACTGCTTACATACAGCGGTGGGCACCCACACAACATTTCCACTGTACGGAAGCATACCAAAGAAACATTTAATTTCCCTAACTGTCACGTTTCCTTCTTCGTTTTTCTACGTAGCATTAAAATTTCTGTAGTCAACCATCATTTTTATTATTTCATCATCAAAATGGATCATCCAGTTAAGGGCACTTAGCCAGCTAAGCTAACAAGAGGTAATAGTTTGTTTCGTCATCATCATCTGATGATTCTTAACCAGCTATTTCGGCTCCTGTCCTCAGTTGTGAACCAGGCTGAAAATTTTGCAAAATTCACAAAATTTTCATCCCCCGAGTCATTCAACCGTTGACGTCACCAGTACAATTTTCCGGGAGGTAATTATAATCGTGTTAGGCACCGGTAGATCATCGTCCCACTCGAACGCTTGGACAATTTCATACAGACTCAAAATTTTGGTCTTTGTCCTAAACCAACAAAACACAGTTACTTAAGTTACTATCGTTTGATATACGGAACATCAACTTCATAGTCAAATAAGTGACATGAATCGTAGGAAAATCAATGAAAATATATACCTACTTATACTAAAGATAATACTGTAATTATTTACAAGAATTATCCAATATTAATTCAATTAATAACATCTACTCACCTCGTAACACTCATGATAAAAATTCACGATTTATTAAGGTTTATTAATTTTACATGTCCAACACAGACTAGAACAAACCACGTCTATTCGACAAAGGGATCATACAGCTATCACAAACAATAAACAAATAAATTTGAAACTATCCATATTTTGTTTAATATTTTGTATTGTTCATTGATCCGTATATCAAACGCTAGTAACAAGTGGATTCAAACACGTTTCCAACTAAAACGTTTTTTTACTTTTTAGGTGGATCTTTTGTATAAGCTTGTTTTTTTAACTAGTCAATTATTATTTACGTGAATGCTTGAAAACGGAGCTCTATGATAATAGATTTTATGTACGTAAGTTTGTTTTTTGTCGACGATCCATTTTGTTTATGCGAATTCGTTTGATGTCACAAGCGACGAACATTTTCTATGTTGATTTGACCTTAACTCAAAATTTGAGAGGGTTTTGGTATCTACGCCTTGAGTTAAATGTTTTGATTCCACCTTTACATTTGCATTTCTCACGGTAAAATTGTCAAAACCGTCAGATTATATTATACCACGTGAGAGGTATAATATAATCTGACGGTAGGTCAGGTTAATTTGTAAGCTGCGTCGTTAGATTGGAATCTGATGGTTTATTCAATTTTAGGGTAACTCTCGTGGACTTTAATTTGTGATATCGGAGAACCTTTGCATAGTTGCAGCTATGTATGTTATTCAAAATGAGATACTAAACTTACAATGAGGATATTTAGTAACCTTCAATAGTAATCATGATTTTAATGATCTTGATCATGTTGGCTTTGAATATACTGGATTACAGTATTTAACAAATAGATAGTTTACTTAAACTATGCTACAATTTAGACATACCTACATAAGTAGTAGATATACACATACAAACAGAGACTTGAAACTTATAGTCGTAACACCCACTTTTGACGTTAGCGCCACCACACAAAATATATCATCATCATCATCAACAGCCCACTAAATGTTCCCACTGCTGGGACTCGGGGCCTTTTTTCGCAAGGAGAGAGTTAAGGCCATAATCCACCACGCTGGCCCAGTGCGAGTTGGTGGATGACACATGACTTCGTAAGGTTCTAGGTACATATCGGTTTCCTCACGATGTTTTCCTTCACCTTTTTAAGTTAGCGGCATTACGCACATGACTTCGAAAAGACAGTGTGGAGTTTGAACCCGGGGTCTCCGGATCAGCAGGCGCCGTTCTCCCGACTAGAACAGCCGTAACTTATACATAATATATAATAGGATCTTATACTACTCCATATGATCTGATACTGGGGATTCGCCACTGAGATTTACGTTCCTGAGATCAGCGCGTTCAAACAAGTAAGCTCTTCAGCTTTATAAAATTACTAACTGAACGCGCGCGCGTTGCTACGCCATCTATCGAAAATTGGTCGTACCAATTCAAATTTTGTTCAAATTCGGTTACTTTAGGTTCTAATGACGCAACCTTTAACATATTTATGACAAATGCTGTCACGCAACGAAAGCTCTCTAAAAGCAATATTTTTTCCCCGATTTTGTTACATTTTTCATTCATGCTCCGCTCCTGTTGATACTACTATCGACGTAATGTTAAATACCCTATAGCCTTTCTCGATAAATGGACTGTCCTACAAAGAAAGAATCTTTCAATTCGGACCAGTAGTTCCAGAGATCCTTGCGTTCAAACAAACAAACAAACAAACTCTTCAGCTTTATAATATTAGTATAGATGTAGACATAGAAATGCCACAAAGCCGTAGATTATAGATTAACTCATGACTAATAATAATAATAATTCAGTGATAAAAACAGATATTTGTTCTGTGTCTGGATCCTTAGCATAGTGTTTACCGTCTGTATTTTTTTCTAAATACAGTACCTACTTATTGTATCATAGGTGTGTGATATATCATATGCTAACAGCACACTGCGGTTTTATCTGCGTAAATATAATCTGTGATCTAAATGTCAACCTGATCCGCTCATACGTTACGAGATGATTGAGCAACAATCATCCAAAATTTCGTAACTCCTAACATCCAAACATTGACATTTAATATATTAGTAGGATGTATTGTTTCAACTATACGGCTTTTTGCATGTTTTATTTTAGAGGTAAACAGTGAGGAGTATCTACAATACACATTACACATACATACATTATACATTTATACATGTCTATAATAGGCCGTAGTTAAGACAGGTACCGAAGTAAATGAAGTAAGAAAATCAATCGTTATTTTATTAACACGGCCGCTAAGTAGTCGTCAAATTAATAATGTAACTACTAATGCTACTAAATATATAGGTTATTGGGTTATTGCGTACTGTATTATACAGACATGTACCTTATATATTATGAAAGCACATATGTCTAGTTTGATTGGAGTATATATCTCTTCTAATTCTGTAAGGCGTCGTACACCGCACCACAGAGATGTTGTCATCCCTGACACAAATAATAAATAAGTGACTACTACTGTAAATACTACTTGTTCTGCCATATATTTTCATCGCGATAGTGAGTTCACTCGGAAACAAGTATTTATCATATAGTCTAGAATTTCCCATCTATATAAAGTATAAACTAGAATTTCCAGTCCAGATAACAGTCCATTATCCTACAGGATTGTTTGTAGTTAATAGATTGTTTAAAGCTTTAAAAGTTTTATCTCTGTATAGCTGCTAGGCTGCTCAATCTCTGGACTGAGAACTTTATAATGCCAGAAGGTTACTGGAATGCGCTGAAAATCTGAAAGCGTAGACACAATATAAATGCTCAAGTCCACCATAAGTAGGAAGGGTATCCAGCACAGGTACTGTCATCATCATCAGCGTGAGTTCATCCACTGCTGGACATAAGCCTCTCCCATAATACGCTACTCAGCCCGATCCTTGGTCTTACGTCTCCAACCACCACCAGTTAGTTATCTTTCGTCTACAGGTACTGTAGACAGTAAAACTAGTTTACTAAAAATTTAAAATATTTCCAAATAAGATATATTTGGAGATATATATATAAAAATGAATTGCTGTTCGTGGGTCTCCTAAAACTCGACAACTCGATTTGGCTGATTTTGGTTTTTAAATGTTTGTCGTAGCTAACGGTTTAAATGGTGAGAAAATATTGAAAACTTGCATAGAAGATAGTAAAAACAACAATTTCATTTTCTAATACAAACTGTTCTACATAATTTCCAGTCAAACATTTGACGTTACCAATCTAACATTTTTTTTTTCGAGAGTTCTAAGCAAAGAGTATTTATAAGTTTTTGAACTGAAAACTTCTTTTGGCGCACCTATGTAGACAGATCGTGGGCTGTGAATTGAATTCTAGCGTCACGCTCGGGTATGATTTGGTAGTTATTTTGATTTTAGTATATTTAGTATCAGTATTGCACCCGTGCGAAGCCGGGGCGGGTCGCTAGTCTAATATGTTTGATCGTGGGCTGTGAATTGAATTCTAGCGTCACGCTCGGGTATGATTTGGTAGTTATTTTGATTTTAGTATATTTAGTATCAGTATTGCACCCGTGCGAAGCCGGGGCGGGTCGCTAGTCTAATATGTTTAAAAATTGACGCTATTTTGAGTCAAAGGTTATAAAGAATCGATTGCATCACAAACCACACGTGTGTTGAGTTTCGATATCGGCAATATCGAAGTTCTCACGTCTGGGTCTCATACAGTACGGAAATGACGTCATACCGTCGGAACAACCAGTTTCCGCCCGCCCGGCTCCGCTGATTGTTTCCTCGCCGTGTGGAGGAAGCCTTAGTTACGAACATGAATTTGTAATGGAAACTAATTGTTACCGAATACGAGCTTCAAATGTTGAGATAATTGGTGCCGTAGTACCTGAAAAGTGATCTGTTCTACAAAAATTGTTATCATTCACAATTAGTGATTTTCAAAACGCAAATATACCTGTTAAATATGTGTAGTTCAGGCGCGGTTTTGAAGGGGGTCACCAGTACAGAGCCTCATATTTGGGGGGGGGGGGGGGTCACGAGTAGAAATACAATAAATCGAGTAAAAAAGACTACTAGTAGCGTCCCATTTTAAGGTAACGTATACGATTTGGGGGGGGGGGGGGGTCGTGTTCCCTGTGACCCCCCCTTCGGACCGCACATGGTGTAGTTCTCAGTTTTGTCAAAGGTAGCGCCAATGTTTCCTTTTTTTTGGAGAAATGTCGCAAAATAGAACTTTGGCAGGCTGCCTATATTTGTTTTCTACTGGGCAGTTTCGAAGTCTCGTTATCGAAATCGAGATTTGATATCGACAAATCGGAAGGGGACAAGTAAATATTCGTTATGTCAAGTAATTTCTTAAACTGAGGTTGGTTATGTGTGTTGAGGTTGGGTAGGACTAAAATTTGTTATAAAAATAATTTTATAAGAAATCATTTTTTGCAAAAAATGATCGCTATTTAAAGGTATATTTTTCATCGACTCTTATGGACAATTCAAGGGGTCTACAAAAAGTGTGTAACATCGAGTAAGTCGTTGTACTAAAGTTGCACTGGATAAACATTATTTTCGCCGAAAAACAAAAACCGACTTCAATTTAAAATTAAATTCAGACACTCAACCAAATTTTATAAGCTATTACTGCCTCGTTTAGCTAAATAAAATAAAATATTTGTTTTTTGTTGAAATTTCGAAAAGCGCCTCACCCATTTCGATAAATACTACATTGGACCTCTTCTAAACTATGATCTATCAAACAATAAAGAATCATCGATATCGATTTACATTTCTCGGAGCTATCGCCATATCTATTCTATGCTATCGCGTAACATACATACAATAAACAAACAACATTCAACCGAATTGAGAACGTCTTTTTTTTTTAATCGTTAACAACTAATTCTTGTTTAGGAACTAAACAGGTGATAAACATATATACGGTCCGCGATGTTCAATAAATAGCACGAGATGGTTAAAATAAAACCGGCCAAGTGCGAGTGGGACTCCCGCACGAAGGGTTCCGTAGCATTAGCAAGTAAACGGCGAAAACCTCTTTGGCTTTATTCGAAATTTCTTATACATCGCAATTTCAGCAGACACGCAAAAACCTAGATTTTTGGCTCATGATTCTGATGAATTCGATATCGTGTTTTAGTTTTACTAGTGGCGCCATCTAGTTTATTTGGGATGGACTAATCGAGCAAAATTCAAGTTTGCTGAATGAGAGCCCCATAGGCAATAGAAATACATCATCTGTGAAAATTACAAATGTTATCAAGATAATATTAATGGCAAAATTACAAGAAGCTATCACCGTTCTTGAGATACATGAACATGAAATGTTGAAAATTATTGTCTCAGAAAATATTTTCCTGATAGTAAAAATATGAGAGATTTAATTATTTTGAAATCTGACAGGAAAGTATGTTGCAAGTAAAATTTTATTATAAACTAGCTGTGCCCCGCGGTTTCACCCACATAGTTTCCGATTCCGTTATGTTCCCGGGATAAAATTTAGCCTATGTTTTTCTCGACCATTGTCTATGCCTGTACCGAAGGTCATCACTTTAGTACCCTTTATAGTTTTTGCATGAAAGAGTAACGAAAAATTTTCGCGTTCATAACATTATGTAGGATGCCTTTTTCTCTTCTTGGCTGGATCTGAAAAGAAAAACAGAATGCGTCAGGTACTGTTATCTCTGAACATTTGTAAAAGTAAGCGAAACGTTGTAAGGTTAAAGTAAATTTTGGATGATGGACAAGCAACATTTCACTACAAAACAAGATAATCCAACAATCTACCAAGCTAATGTTTTCAATAAATATGTTACGTTTTAGGTATGACATTTTGAACTCTTACGTGGCTTAACTTAACTGCTGAGCAATCTAGAGTTCTAGAGATGTTCGATTGTTTATTAGTGATGTGCGTATGTTGTTTTACTTGCTGGTTCACTAATCGACTTATTAGCTTTGAAACTAGTTTCGACGTTGCGTTGGTAGGTTGCATAGGCCAATAACCGTTTGGTAGACGGATTTTGGAGTGGAGTGAATCGGAAATTGCAGTGTAAACACCTTGAGACGAGACGGAATGACGATTTACAAATGACAGCTAGTGGAGGCTGGTAATTTGCACGCTTTATATGGTATTCATTTTTTATACTGTGAGTATTATCACCATCATTACCAGCTCTAGTCACTATATAGTCACAGAATAAATATTGGATATAGCCATGATTTATTAAGGCATCCATGATTTATGTTTTTTTGTTTCTGTTGGATCGACTATTATTGTCCGTGTAACCGTATAGTCAAGCTCAATGTCAATGTATGACTCGATGATAATGTATGATGACGATGAGTCGGAACGACTGAAATAGCAAAATACGTTTTAATGTACAATTTGTCATGATTATTTTGGAACCAAGTTCAAATACATAATACATATTTGGTCCACATTTTGCACACATCACCATATAGCCTCAAACTAAGCAATGTTTTAGCTGTTGAAGCCAGATAAGTAGCCAATTTAATGCATACATACTTTAAAACATAGAAACATCCTAACACAGAAGAAACATCCGTATTCATTGTACCTACGTGTTTGGACTGGCCGGGAATCGAACTCAGAGCCAACGGTGGAGTGAGCAGACCTACTACCGACTTAGCCACAAAACCAGTATAAAATATAAAAACCATTAGTACTTATTACATCTGTCTTACTTCTTTGAAGTAGATACGTTTTTCACTTCACTTCCGGAAGCATTGTCTCTGAAAATGGTATACAATTTCTCGGCCAAAACCGTGATTGACCAATGACACGAATAAGCGGAAGCAACTGAGCGTGAAATCGATTACAATATACCTTTAAGTATTGTATTTACAAATGATTTATTAATAGATAGCAAGCAGTAAATTCGGCCGTGTCTATAACATTGGACGTCACGGTCCTGAGATTCCATGTGTTGCACTGTTGGACAGGTGCCGCCAACCTTTTTGCTAATTGGGTAGTAATTTTAATGAGCTCGTGAAAGACGAGATGTAATTGCTTTAGTCAAATGGGTTTTTTGGCCCTGACAATGCTGGGGTATCATAATATGGTAGATGAATTATATTTTTGGTAGCTTTTCGTGGTAGACAAAAATATGAGTGCTTAGTGTAAGCTGTTAGTTAAATATGTTGTGTAGTGAGTTATTATTGTTATTTACTCTTGTTACAGGATATCCTATTTAAAAAAAAAATTTAGTCCTTGTAAAATCCTGACTGAATATACGAACCATTGCTTTGAGGTAAATAATAGTTAATTACTAATAATTACCTACTTAAAATGATAATGTAGAGACTCCCATAATGTAGACACATTGTTATTTGTAATAATAGACTTTCTTTTATAATGCAACAGGGTCTTATAATGCTGTTACAAATAAAAAATGTGCAAGTGAACTAGCAAAGTTTATTCGTTACTAAAATTATGTTATTGGCAATTTTTCTATTTTTCAGACCAGATTTTTCTCATTGAATGTGCAGTTTCACGAATATGAGGCCAGAGGTTTGTACTCCGCCGAGATGCAGGCGTTCTTCCAAATATAGAAGTACGAGTTTCTCATTACCACTAAATCAAATGGTGAAGGAAAATGTTCTGAGGTAATCGTCAAATTCCGAGACAGACATCTATACCTATAGAGTACTTGTCTCTTCCGCGAACTTGCTCTTCGCCAGCGTGTGGATTATAATATCTTACTATCTCCAATACAAGCTTACTCTTTGTGAGAGAAAGCCCCGAGTCCTAGCAGTGGGACTCCAAACAGACTGTTTGATATGTAGAATGTACCTATCGAAATACACGAACTTACTCTTGCTTTCAGGTTCTAATGTATTTTGAAATCTCGTCCACTGAAGTCATAATGGTATCGAGGCGAGTTACTTTGTGTCAGTTTAAAAACAGATCGAAATGTTGGCGACCACTGCAGTATGCCACCTAGGCGGAACATAACCCAACCCAGATATAAGACAGACTAGGTCCAGAAAATACGAAGTTAATCTTCTATATTCCTGACGGATTATTTCAGTGTGATTTAGTGCTATAGACGAACACACGATAAAATGGTGCGTTGGATTTTTATGGACTTAAATTAAACGTATAAAATAAATTATGATAATTTACAAGTGCTATCTAGAGTTTATATATCTACACATAACTACGGAATGTGACGTTATCCTACCGATTTTAAAATTTCTTTTAAAATGGACTTAGTTTCTGTTTTTCTTATTTTTTAAAATTAAATTGCAAGAAATTATAATAGAATTGACACAAGTGTTACTATTTACGTAATTCAAATTTCTGACTTAATTCTAATAATTGATTTACAATGTCCAAGTGGTATATACTACTTTTGTTCCTCCCAATAACTATTATGTTTCCTTCCATGTGGCGAACTCAGGAAGAACTTGACAAGGAACATATTACCCGTAAGTAATTTAAATAATGTATTAATCTCAATAATTTTAGAATCTTGCTAGTCAATTAAAATAGTGTTCAAAAAAAAGGAAAATGTTGACATATTTGTAACTACAAAAAATTTAACTTAGCCATGATCCTCGGGATCCTCACCTCTAACCAAATATCAGACACAAATGTCTTAGATCTCTGGGTGATGACTGTTTTGTAGTGGTAATAATTTGTACTCTTAATGTTCCAATAGCTGTGTGACACTGTACTGTTATGGGCAAACAGTAAAAACAGTAACTAATTGCTTCTGCGAATCGTAAAACTGTCTAATTATTATCCGTATAAGATTATTTATATTTTGTGATGTCAAAATAACTCGAAGAGAATAATAGGTCCGGTATCAGAATATTTTAAAATGGACTGATTGTTGTGAACATGGCATGAAACTTAAACTAAATAAAACTCTAAATGCTCTTTATAGGTACTGTATTTTCAGTAAAATTTAATTACTTTTTGTGACTAGACTCGTGGCTCTGTTGGCAGTAAGGCTCCCCACGGAACCGTTGACTGTGGGTTTCACCTAAATAAAACAAAAATCTGAGTTATGAATACAATTTTTTTTGTGTGTCGGGGTGCTTCCGTGTATGATAAGAGTATTGTTAAAATGAATTATGTATTGTATCATCTATCTGGTATTCATAATGCAAGCGTTACTTAATTTAGGTTTAGATAATCAATGATCTCCAAAAACATTAGAAGAGTTGTTTTTTCACATTTGTTCAAGTCAGAAAATTATCTCGCCTTCTTATGGATGGGGTCGTGATTCTCGCTCATGTCTCTATGTACCTATGCCAAATTTATAATAAATGTATATTTTCCTCGTAGAAATGCCGCGTTTGTTGGTAAACCTGTTATTTGAATAAAATTTTTTTTAAGTTTTAAACAACAAATATTTTAAATGGAATATAAGATTACATTACTACTATTGCATCACGTCCGCTGTAATATAGTTGTTTGTATAGTAAGTTACGTATTGTCAGCATTTTTTATAAATATTAATATATTATTATCTTTGGAAACGACAAAATAAAAACAGTAATATCATTATAACCATTGTTACTATTTTATGTTGTTTATGTTATGTAATGTTCTGTGTTAAGTAGTTATAATTTGTTGCAGTTCTTAAAAATGCTTTCGACGCATTCGACCACGATAAACAGGGAGTGATTGGTACGGAGATGATCGGAACAATTCTGGAGATGTTGAACGCCGATGTGGATGAGTCGGAACTCAAGAACATTATCGCGGAATATGACACGACAGGTGCGTGCTTCCCCTAGTTATGGTTCAAATGGGTTCAGTTCAAAGCGATTGTGAAAGTACGGGAACATTACTTAGTTCTACAGATTTTCACTAGATGGCGCTGCAAGATTTTATTAAATTAAGGAACAGTCATAAAATTAAATTAAATTTGTACTCAATTAAAGCAATTGAGAGCAAAACTTAGCAAAACATAAAAACAAAAGAAACACCTCACCGTGACAATGTTTTCACATTGCCGTGACCAGGATTCGAACCTGGGTTACTACGGCCACAACGTAGGGTCCTAACCACTAGACGATCACGGCTACCGAGGCATGTGTACCAATGTCCAAATTAAAAATTACTTTTGCTATTGAATAATTTAAAAAAGTAGAGGGGAAAGAGACTAGGATATTTATTTTTATACAAAAAATAATATCGATAAAAAGCGATATCGACAAATTGGGTTATTTTTGACATCAGTTTGATTGATGATAACATTTTAGTAGGTATTGATGTAAATATTTCATTTCTTTTCAGGTTCTGGGACTTTAGACTTCAAAAATTTCTGCAATTTAGCTGGTAGATTCTTAGTTGAAGAAGAAGATGACGAAGCCATGTTGAAGGAATTAAAGGAAGCTTTTAGGTTATACGACAGAGAAGGTAATCATCACGATGTGTTAACTTTAACAACTAATCCAGTGTCCAGTCTGGGGTTTAGTTACATTCAATATTATTAGGTAACCTCTTTTAATTATTTACTGGACTTCTTCTTAAGTTTTTTCGAGTACAAGCCATTCACACCTATCTTCAGAATTTCTTCTCCAACCAAAACTTCGTCACTTCATTAAGTTAGTAAGAGAGAGTAGGTCTCTTCCTACGAAAAACGTAATTTTCCGGTTCTACTTCGTTTCGTCCTATCGAACATTGTTTGACGTTTAAATGTTCTAAGCCAACTCTAATTAGGCTTGGAACATTTAAATGGACGAAACGACCGATCTAAGTAGAACCGGAGTAGGAACGAGTTTTTTTTTTCGAAATCACGTACGTTTACGTAGAAAGAGAGTAGACGTATACTGGTCATCACTTGATCATTTTTTCACATTTTATTACGCTGTAATAATACTTGCTTATTGTTTGATGATAGGAAACGGTTGGATCTCGACCGACGTGCTGAAGGAAATCTTCAAAGAACTGGACAACACCATCACGGCTGAAGATCTAGACAACATGATCCAAGAAATCGACGCTGACGGCTCAGGGACTGTGGACTTTGATGGTACGCATTTAAAGACTATTTTGATTGCCATTGTTTTGCTGTACTAATACCCAACCGAATATTTTAAACAGTTGAATGTTTCAGGCAAATAAATTAACAATAAAACAGACATGACGTACGCAACGTTTAAATCTAAAAAAAAAAATTAACTGTATTCTCATACTACAATCTAGGTACTACTTACATATATGAGAATACATTATAGATATTTACAATGTATAGATACATTGTAAATGTAATATTACGAGTATTACCTATTGCTACCGAAATATACATACCTATGTATGTAAATAGGTATTACGATTTAATTGTATTGGGTATTCGAAGCGCCCGCGGTTAAACCTGCTAAATATAATTATGTACTTATAATAATTAAAAAAAAAACATATATGCTACTAGTAGCGCCCCGCGGTGTTGCCCGCGTAGTTCCCATTCCCGTTGTTCCCGTTATTTTTTCGGGATAAAACGTTATAAACGCCTATTATCTATCTGTATTCCAAATTTCAGCCCGATCCGTTCAGACGTTAGGACGTGATTGAGCAACAAACAACCATACAATGACATTTACATAATATTAATGGGATTCCAGACTAAAAATATAAGTTTCAATTCGATCCGTTCAAACGTTCCGACGTGACTGAGGTACAAACGTTAAAACTTTTGCTACTATAAAATTGCTGGGATTATTCCCAAGTATTTTTAATTAAAACTAAAGAATTCTTATTTTTTTTTCAGAATTCATGGAGGTGATGACGGGAGAATAGAAGATGTCAGCATTAGTCACATTTTATCTCATTAAGTTATATTTAAGTAAATAGTTTTTAAAAATAATTAATTATTAGAAACAAATTGTAATTATAAGAAATAGTCGTAACACGTATCTATGAATATTGAAATACCGCGCGCAGTATTGCAAGACCAATAAATAGATATTTACATTTATTTCTTGAGTTTTTTTTTTAAATAAGTGATGCGACTTCTTCAACTGAAACAACGACACATTTTCAGAATAGCGAATACGAATGACCAGCAGCACCCTGTGCTTTTACCGTACGTAGTTGTCTTTTTTTTTTTAATAAAGAGTGACGAGACCATCATTTCATGGTAAGCAATATGCCTGCCACATAACAGCACAGTGACACGCAGCTATTGGAACATGAAGAGTCCAAATCATTACCTAGCACTGCACGGCGCTCGTCACCCAGAGATCTAAGATGGTATATCTCTAAGCCCTGCAATTTTTCTGGAAACATTGCCCTTCAAAACGGAACACAGTAATGTTTGCACAGTACTGCTTGGCGGTAGATTAACTGGCAAAGGTGTGGTACTTCCCCAGGAGGACTCTGCCAAGAGTCCTACCACTACGAAATAATACGTTTCCGTTATATTTCGCAATATCCTATGGGCTATTCCGACCGACTGTGCCTGTTCTAAATTTCAGGGCATAATAAAAAGAGCCTATGACAGTTGGCCTTAAATAATTTCTACCTAAACCATTTTCGCACTTTAGCCACCCATATGTAACTATTTTCTTATCTGTGCCCGTACGTTGTCAGAGCGTTGCGTTATGACAAAAATACCTACATTCTGGTATTTTTAGCAACAACAATTACACTGACTACTGCATTTGAGTTATTATAATCACACCATTCAATACAGTGACGCTTTTCATTTAAACTTTCTTAGTTTAATTGCATTTATTGTTTGTTGGAAATTTCTCCAAATCTGTATCGTTAAGAAAAAAATAGCAAGGAAACAACCTAGATACACTTTTAACAAACAAAAATAAAAGCGAAAAACAAACAGAACAGTAGAATCAAACGCTATGATTAGAAATTATATTAATTTCACTAGGAAATCGTAAAAGGAAGGCGAGAGCGTCGATTTCACAATTGCGAGGTGGTAGGTTCAAATCCCATCTGCATCTTTTAAGTATTTTTCAAATGCAGATTTACTAGAATATTATTTCATTTTATGCATTGTTGAGTGAAAAATGCTCATGATACTAATCCTTTGTCTGCCCTTTTATTATGGTGAGTGCTGCCCTCCTTGAGTAATCGTTTCAAATAGAATAAACTTACAACATGGCTGCGGTTTACAGGTTTACACAACGGACAGCAACGGTTCTCTACAAAAAAGACAAAGCATTGACTTATTGTCACTAGGTGGCGCTTGGTTGCCACAACTTTTATTTATTTCGCAGATTTCGTTAAGAAGAACGGCAAAAATAATGTCGCCTACAATAATTCGAAACAATTCAGATTTCTAATGACGAATTTTGTTTAAGATATATGAAAAACGTTTCAAAAATACTTCTCACAAGTTCCAACAATTTGTGCTGACACATTTTTCTTTTGTTAAAGAAATTTTCATTTGTCAGTGTTAATCATTTGACATATTTTTTACTCATATGACACTTCTATGTATATCTGTCATTCTGAAAACGCCTTATTATTGAAAGTTTTTTTTAATACGTTCAGAGATTGCTCCAGTTATCTCAGACTTACCTACATAAACACAATTGTGTAAATTAGGTACGCTAAAAAATTTTACAACTAAAATTATACGTTTTTTTTATTTATGTAGCCTTACTTTTAAGAAACGTTCTAATATCATAAGACGCTTAATTTTAGTGCCTATTACCTAAGTATGACATTTTTGCGAATTGACGTTCAACGCATCTTGAGCGATAGTGTTTACAATCAAGGTACGTTAAACATTGAACGTCATGTGAATTTAGTAAATATATGTTTTTAATGATATGTCCGGATGGTAAACAACAAGCCTGCCCACAACAGCACAGTGCCATGTGCCACGCTGCTGCGTGAACATGAAGACTCAAAATCAACGCCTAACAATGCATTGCATAATGTCATCCGAAGATATAAGACGATCTATTTCTTTCAGTTGTAATTTATTTGCTTAGATTTCTGTGCAAACCCAAACAAATGTTTGTTTGACTGTTGAATAACTGCCAAAGGTACCTATGTATGTACTTCCCCCAGGGGACTCTGTAAAGACTTTTACTGCTATAAAAATTGTATAAATTAACCAATAATCCACAGTTCTAGGAATCAGTAAAGAAATAAAGGCCAATCCCAGTAATTCGCTTGCTTTCTTGACTCTCAATTTCTTCATTAATTTCCAAAAATAGCTTCAACAAGCCATTAGCAGTTATTTGAAGTGTTTTCGCAAAACACTCGCAATATGTTTAAATTCAAGGAAAGATAATTCTGCGCAAAACATGTTTATGATTATCAGTTATTTGCCTTTCTCACTAAATAATTAATTTGTGACAAAGCACGGCGCCATCATGAAAATTATATTTAAATTTTGAGACGTAGGTATGTATTTGTGCTATTATTGGCGGTAAAATGTTGGCAGCTCGCATTAGATTTGGCAAACAAAATAACATCTGCCCTTGCTTGATGGAATGTCAATCACGCAAGACAGATTGAGTATGCACTATGCTCCAAGGAGTTTGTTACACCACATTTACAGTGAAGCCATAAATAATTGTGATGTACTGGCAATAGACGACATTGTCGCATTTTTAATAGTTTTCGTCATCATCATTAATTTTTTTCATGGTTGGTCCCTCAATTGGACGATGGAAACTTAGGACCGGATAAAGTGGAGAGAATTGGGGTAAATTTTTGCCGAGCAGTGAGATTAATTATACTATAAAAAAGTTCCCTCAACATGTCGTGTCTGTTATTTATGTTGTTTGTTTTTAATAGATAGTCTACAGGTAGCTGAACCGATTTACATTTAATAGATCACAGATGGAACATACATATAGTAAATTAACCATGTAAAAGAACAGCTTGAGCAAAAAAAATATTGTATTCAAGTAAATTAAGAATTAGGACAGTTCTAGGGTTTTGGTATGACATTATTGCATTTAGTTGCCGAAGCTGCGGCCCATGTATGGTCGGTACTATGTTTACAGTACTGTGCACAGTTTAAATTTTAATATGTATAAATTACGCGTCACGTTGTTTGTCCGCGATGGACTCTTAAACTACTTAACCGGTTTTAATGAAATTTGCACACCGTGTGTAGTTTGATCCAACTTAAAATATAGGGTAGTTTTTAATTCGATTAACAGTCTAAATGGTAATATCCGAGCGAAGCCGGAACGGGCCACTAGTGTTTGCTTAAAACATAAGCCACTTCAGACACGAGTGTTGGGGCTCGTGTCAAATTTGTGATCTGTGCGATGGTTAACGTTTTGAAGTTCTAAGTTAAATTCCCTAGAGCAGGGAAGGTGTAAAGGAGCGCAAATACCCGGCACCCAACCCAACATCCTCTTTTTAGTGCATAATCAAGAAGAAAAGGCGACCCTGACAAACCAGGGTTACGGGTCAGGCACCGGATCACGCATCCTTGCCATCCATGAAGCGCAGGGATCGACATACGAGTCGGTAATCGTAATTAAAACTAAGGCAAACATGAAGCTGCACGAGAGCGTGTCCCATGCGGTTGTTGCAATCTCACGGCACACGGGGACCTTCACATACTACGCTGACGACACCGACAACGCCATCGGTCGGTTCGTGCGGCGAGCGTTGGCTGCATCATCAAAGATCATTCGAGATTTCAACCTACAGATGGCCATTAGAGACAGAAATGCGGCCGTAGTGGAGGCTTTGGGTCAGGAGGAGGCGGCTTAGGTAAAAGACGATGTCGAGTCGATTACTATCGGAATCCCAACCGGTAGTGATCGGCTCAGGAGACGAAATCGAACTGACTAGTACTAGAATTACGTTTAAAATGTTCACCCCCCCCCCCCTACTCCCCCCCCCCCCTTATTTTCCTCTTCTTCTCCTAATCCAAGAACTATGTAAATAAAAAAAGTTTAATTTAATGACAAAGGTCACGGACCCCGGAGCCTGTGAAGTGTTTAAACTATATAAATAAAAAAAGAAGTTCTAAGTTTTAATGTGCATGCACATGTGATAAAAAACACTGTTTAAACGTGTATTTTAAAACAACTCGTTTTAATCATTCCAACCCTGTTAAGCAACAATTGACATAAGTTGACATAAAGCACGCGAAAGGTTAAGTATATATATAAGAACATATAGTATTTCTTTTATAAATAACATAATAATTAAAAAACTAATCTCCGAATAACCCACCCCTAACTGCTCCCGGCGCAAAAGTGCCCATGATGCACGCCGCGTTCCCACGCTGAATGGCAATGGCAATGGCCAACCTTTGCTCCAGGAACGCGCCAGAGCGGGAGTCATCCGTATTCTCCCTGAGCCTGCGACCCAATTCATGCACATAATATAATGTATGTGACAAGCTTGCCAACTACCTCAAGCGTTAAGAAGTAAGTACAACGCATGTGTGAGCCATCGTTCTCTATATTTCATGGAAGATAGTTGTACTAGTAGGACTCTTGGCAGAGTCCGCCTGGGGAAGTACCACACATTTGCCAGTTCTTCTACCGCCAAGCAGTAATGTACATTACTGTGTTCCGGTTTGAAGGGCAATGTTTCCAGAGAAATTACAGGGCTAATCCCCGTAATTTCTATGATATAGATATAACATCTTAGATCTCCGGGTGACGAGCGCAGTGCAGTGCTAGGTAATGATTTAGACTCTTCATGTTCCAATAGCTGCGTGTCACTGTGATGTTATGTGGCAGGCATGTTGCTTACCATCAGGCACATGACATGCTCGTCTCGTCGCTTTTTATAAAAAAAAGATGGCGATGGTGAGATGGTGATGGATTTTTCTTATGGGGGTTGTGTTGTATGTATCATACAACACAACCCCCACAAGAAAAAGCCTGTGAGCGAGTCTGAGTGCTCGAGGCATATACCTACGTAGTCCTTATCGATTTGCAAAAAATACTATACAGACTGTATAAGCTCATTTTAATTCTCATTGCTGCAATTCTCGCGGCTTGAAAAGTTACCAAAAGAAATCAATTGTTTTCTGTAGATATTTTGTGGGTGCTAAAGTGATCTATTCAGATTTGAGCTTATTATTAAGCAAATTATTATTAGTATTAATTTGAACCTCGCCTAAGAAAGAAGCGACACCGCTTCTAAGTTCTAAGTTCAGATGTACCCCACTACTATGTCATGAAGGGAACCATCATGAGAAAACTGGCATATGTATACGAATAACGACAAATTTTAAGGTAATGTGTCTTGCGTCAACCCGCAATTTATCAGTGTCGTGGATTATATTATAGATTTGATTAGTGGATTAGATTATAGTATTGACCTATTGACACTATTTACAAGGGAAAACCTCCAGTTTCAGCAGTAGGCACATGTCACCGGCTGTTCACTCTTGTATATGATGTTGGAAAATAAGACAAGTTAAAAACTATGATGTCAAAATCAACCGTTTTCTTCCGTACGAAATCCTACAGTTTTCAGTTCTACGAGTATAACTGTAATCTATACGTAACAGTCACTTGTTTCTCCATTAATTGTATAACTTGTTGCTAAAGCGCTTTTACTTGTTCAATTTTACGACATTTTAGTGCGCTGTAATACCTATCTATCAACAATAGGTACACTCAGTGGCAGCAACGCAGAGTAATAACGATTATTAACACTAAAGCGATCGATCCATTCTAAACTCTATTTCATGAATGACAAGGGTCACTAATATTTCATGTGATAATAATAAACCTAGATAGAATCTAGTTATTTCATATAACACAGCAAGTTGGTGCGATTTCTTAATTTGTTGTTTTATATCAAAACTGTGTTAAAAACAAGTACTTTGAAAAATTGTTTTAGGAATTTGTAACATTTTGTTGTGTCCTTGAGATTATTTAAATTCGTAAGTGTAATTTAAGCAATAAATTAACGGAATTATTATGCAAATAATACGCTAATCCATAACGGAATAACTGTACAGTGTTGAGCATAACATATTAATTTTAAAAATCTCTATGCTCTTACCCATATGCTAATATTTGTACTTATCCAAAACGGCTCGATCGATATTTATCTTTTTTTTTAATACTTTTAGTAGGAAAATAGATTAAAAATAACTTTTACTCTCTACCGTATTGTAGAGAATACAACTTCGCATCTTTTGTTTCCAGTAAACTTTGTAAAACTTACCGTAATATTTCGAGAGTTATCGACCGCGATAAAAAAAAACCGTTGCATTAAATGGGCTATAAATCGTAAACGGTTAGTTTAACAAAAATGTTTGTGAGGAGCAAAAGATGCGAAATTTTATTTTCTATTATAATGATACCAATAACGTTGGCCTCAATTGCATAGTTTCTGAGATATCGTGAGCAAAAGTTTTTTCAAGATAGCTCTTGAAGCGCCATCTGGACCTGTCAGTATTTTGTGATTTTATGCTCAGTTAGTAATTTGGATCACTTTAGGATAACATTATAAAAAAAAATCTGAAATTTAGAGCAAAATTAAATTATTTTTTACTGGTCTAAGATCGGTTTCGCACTACGTCCGATCCGAATCCCATCCGAACCCGTGAAAACATGGATCTAGAAAACTCGGACCGACGGTTTCGCACTACATCCGATCTGATATGCAATAAGCTGCCAAATAACCTGAAAAAAATACCATTTTATTGAATGAAAAAAATACCATGTCTCTAAAGAATATATTAGAGAATAAATGGTTTTACAAACAATAAGATTATTTTCAAGACAGTTTTATGAAAAGACGTTCCGTTGCCACTTTTAGCATGCTATAAATGATTCAATTTGGACGCAGTGCGGGGAGCGTTCATCATACAAATAATACTATGGCTACTTCAGTTCATCAATTATCTATTCCGAAATGGAAATTTACGGATGACGGAGACAATTCGGATGACGGAAATCGGATCTAGTGCGTAAACTACCATACAAATAGCTGGACGACAACTTCGGAAACTGTTTTCACGGATTCGAATCGGATTCGGATCGGACGTAGTGCGAAACCGCTCTTATAGTGAAGGACGCCTGACGGAGCCCCAATTAAAATCCTACTAATATGGTGGTCTCTTTGACCTAATTTGATGTCTATGAGTCAGGAGCTAGCATGGTTATTAAAAGGCACTCTATGCTTTAATATACAACTTTGAATACCTTTTACAACTGTACATCTCCAAATGAACGTAAAATTACTAATATGATACATGTGAAAGTTTAGATATTTATTGCTCAATCAAAATTAAAAAAACTTAACGAATTAGACTGAAATTTGGAACTAAGATAAATTAGTAGCTAGAATAGCACATAGGCTTTTTATTTAAAAAAAAAGGTAGAGTTCCTTCTTCTAAACTCTTGGCTGATGAAATCACGGGTAGATGCTAGAAAAATATCTGTTTTCTGATTATTTCCGCAAGAGTATCGTTGTATACCTAAAGGCCGATTTAAACTGAACGAACATAGAGCTAGAGCTGGAACAAGAGCATTCTTTCTCGAACTTTTAGTGTAAACGAAAGATCGTTCTTAGCGTTTTCCATATTATATATTCCATAGAATTTTTGCGAACGCAAACAAAACAACGAAAGAATGCTCTACATTTGTTTACACCAAATGAATTTGATACAGTGGGGATAGAATGAGCATTCGCTCGCCTGATGTAAATCGGCCTTTACACAAACCCTTCTAAGCTCATTTGCAGTAGGTATATTAGCCGGGCCAATTCTGTGGTCGCGATACTCAGAGCAACTAAGATGTCTTCCTGTGCCGACCGGAGGCGACCAAGATTGAAATTTACTAGGAAATTGCGTCCATTCGCAAGTACCATGTGGGTATGTCATTATAGCATACCTCAGTGCTATAGAATTGCATATCTTGGAGGTTTACTAATCAAAAGTATGCATTAAAAACGTACGCTCAGATATGTCAGTTCATTTGGCCATATCTTTACTAAATTTAAAATAGTTGATTGATAACAACATGCAGTCTTACGTTTTGTACTACAAAATACGGCGTTTTTTAGCTTAACGTATTGGTTTCCATTCAGCGTGGAAATGCCACCAGCATGCTAGGCACGCTTCAAATTAGAGCATCTTGATATAACTTTAGCCTTTTATCAATCTAACGCTAATTCAATTATGCTTATTATAAGTACCTAATTAAAAATGTAGTTTAATATTGTTTTTACAATGTTAATTTTTTTTTATTAAATAATATAAGTATGTGTATAAGATACGCAAACTATTTATTTAATCTACAGACAAGTCTATAAAACCAGAAAAAAATGTACGTTCAAGAATTAGTACTGCGCTAAAAATACATTTCTTGTGGAATTACCACGGAAATATGTTACCCTAGCCGTTTCCCAGAAATACTAATTGGTCAGTAATTTTATGGTTAAATCTACTTACATAATTGCATTTTAGAAAACCAGTTCTTTGACTTATTAGAATTATTTATAAGAAACACTTATTCAAATAAGTAAACAATTAAAAATATAAAAAGTTAGAAAGTTTGGCCTTATGGACATTGTAAATTTATAAACTGCGAGGTATGAAAATATAATGAAGCAATTAAATTCACCTACCGTTAAATGAGTTATTGCGAGTGTTTTACGTAATGAAAATCTGGTTCACACATAATAGTTAACACCAAGTTAAATGTTGGTGGGATTCCTTTAGCATGCATCGTAAATTACAACTGTGTATTCGCACACCGATTCATCCCAGACCAGCGTAGCGATTCTCAATCCAGTCAATTGATCTCTAGTTCGTTACTTCACCAAAAATACTCGTAGTTAAACGTGCAAAGAGTTAAACGAATACAGACTCAGTCTATTGGAGTTTCGGTTTAAAATCAACTGGAATAGGAGGGCCCACCGGCGGACCCGTGCCGCAATCCGGGCTAGACGGAATCACACCTCTCGTCTTTGTCTTATCCGCACAGAATAACAGAGACAAGGATTGTCATTCCGAATTTAAGTCGTTCAAATTGCGTACAGAATCAGTGCCCTGATCCCATAACATGGGACACCACCGTTACCACAAACTGCTTCAATCATCAATTTAAACCAACAGATGTGCCCTGAGTACCTTGAAATTGGGAATAAACTGCGTCTCTGCGTATATCGTAAGTGGTTTTCAAACAACCAATCTACTTGACCCCTAGAATCGCTAGCGGCGAAATTTGCTGTGGTTCTATTTATTTTGGTTGTTGACAATGAATAATGATAGGTAAAAACGTTCCTGCAACCGACTAGGAAGGAAAGAGTGAGTTCACTCTTCCCAAAGATTACATGATTCCGTGTGCCCTGAAGTTTGGAAGGGCAGATCAGTGTATTGAGATCGCTTCAATAAGACAGTGTTAAAACACGACGCTACGATATTATAGTAGCTTAGTGGGTAGTAGCTCTGCCTGCGAAGCCGAGGGTCGTGGGTTCAATTCCCACCCAGTGCAAATATTTGTGTGATGAATTCAAATGTTTGCACTGTATCTGGGTGTTTCTATGTATAATAAGTATGTATTTAAAACTATATAAGTATTATATCAGCTATCTGCCTGCCATAGTACAAGCTTTGGTTAGTTTGGGGCCAGATGGTGTTGTGTGAATTGTCCACCAATATTTATTATTATTATTATTATAAAAGTAAACACAATGACCAGCATAAGCAGCCTACTAAATAATATTTCCGCTGATGGGACTGGGCCTTCTCTCGCAAGGACAAAGTCAAAGCAATAATTCACCACACTGGCCCAATGCATGTTCGTGGATAACGCATGACCTCGAAAGCTTCTATCAACATGTCGGTTTCTTCACAATGTTTTACCTCACCGTTTTTACGTTTGCGGCATGACACATGACTTAGAAAAGACAGTGGTGCGGGTAGGATTAAAAGGGGCTCCGGAGCTCGTCTGTGGCCGTTCTCTCGACTAGACCAATCGTAAATAAAGTGGCCAAGTGCGAGTTGGAGTCGCCCATGAAGGGTTCCGTTGCAGCAAGTAACATAATATACATAGGACACATAGTTCTTGTAGTTAGTTGTAACTTTGATCGAAGTTTCAGTAATAGTGTATTTATGACGTACTAAAAAAAAGTACTCATCAGATCGAGTTCAAACTAATTTTCGTTGGTAGTTTACATGGTAATGTACATCATATATTTTTTTTAGATTTTTCATTTTCTTACTTTAGAAGTTAGAGGGGGGGGGGGGGGGGGGACACATTTTACCACTTCGGAAGTGTCTCTCGCGCAAATTATTCAGTGTAGACGAAAATGATTTTAGAAATCTCAACATCATTTTAGAAGACCTATCGATAGACACCCCACACGTGTAGGTTTGATGAAAAAAATTTTTTTGAGTTTCAGTTCTCAGTATCCCCAATCAGGCAACCCTAATTTTTCTTTTTTTTTTCTTTTTTTTGTTCAAATCTTAATGCGGTTCACAGAATACATCTACTTACCAAGTTTCAACAGTGTAGTCCTCATAGTTTCGGCTAAAAGTGGCTGTGACATACGGACGGACAGACAGACAGACATGACGAATCTATAAGGGTTCCGTTTTTACGTTTTACGGAACCCTAAAAAGGACAGTAATGTTCCTAGTACTTCGACTTCTCACTTGGTGAGATAAGACCTTAAAATTGGCTTGGTCTTGGGTTCGCCCAAATGTGGGTTGGTGGATCACGCATGTCGTCGGCTGAAAATTTGCGGTTCCCTCAAAATGTTTTTTTTTTTACTTTTATAGGTACACATTTGACCGCCATCTCGCCTGATATTAAGCGACGATGCGGTCTACGATGAAGCGTGTTTACCTAGGAAAAAACCGATTTATTCTGATTTGAAGACACAAAGATTGTAACTATCGGGGAAAACCCACTCTGGCAACGCATTCCACAGCCTAGACGTTCTTATCACAAACGTAGAGTCAAATTTCTTCGTTCGTGTCTTAGGAACATCAACCATGAAACGATGTCGCTTTTTCGAGCTAGGCGCATTCCGATAGAAAAAAGGAAAAAGTGGTATTAGATCATATAAATCAGTCGCACACTCTCCGAAGTTTATCGGATAAAAACCGAAAGGCTATGTTTTCCTTTACCTCAAAGCCATTGCTGATGTCGACTGTTTCGACCAGTGTAGTATACCTTGAGCAAATGTTTGGATATTTGATACAGCTTAAAGAAAGAGAATGGTACAGTGATAGTAAATACATTATTTTATTTTTATTACCGATATGTATTTATCAATAAAATTTCATGTATTTCGTCATCTTTCCACGCTACAGTACTTTAGTACACCTCAGAATGCACCCACTAACACCATAAAATCATGTTACTAAGTACCTATACGCCCTAAAATTAATAAACAAAATACAAAGATAACCAACTTCTTATTGGTCAGAGCTAAATCTGCAGTTCCACTTGTTTGTATGTAATAGCGTAGTATTAACGAAAACTACTAGGCTGTAGTATTAGTGTCGAAAGCGGAGTCTAGTATCAGGTGTTTTACTTCCTTCACACTAGCCCATAATAGCACAGCACTACCAAAGTATTATGTATTAGATTAAAATAAGGGTCTGGCATTGTACTGCTCTCGTCATCTACACAAGATGGTTAAATTTTCGCCCTTATTTCCCTGAAAGTTTCGCCCTTGAAATAAAGATAAAGATAATCTATTGAACAGATTTTGAGTTACAAAAAAATTATGCAGCTCTGCCTTTTGCATTAGTGTAAATACTGTGGTGCAAAAGGCAGCGTCTTCCATTATTCGACTTAACTATGATGTTTAACAAACTATTAATTTTAAGTTTATAATTAGAGAATTTAGAAAAATGCAAACTAATCATTCATTGACAATAATAACACTGCTAAGAGCCAAAATTAAATAACAATATCAAACTTATTGGTTAACTTATACTAAATCCAAAATAAAAAGTAATACATATAGTGAATAAGAAAATCTCAAATAAATTAAAATTACTACTAGAAATATAAAAATAATAACAATATCCTAATACATCTTATCTTAGAACCTTTTTCAATAGTTTTTTCAGTAAATTAACGACAAGACTTTAGGCTATATAGTGGTACCTTTCCATCACTTTGCCATTTATTCTGCCAGCAAGCAATCGTGTTCAAATATGACTGTGTTCCGGTCTGAAAGGCTTATGTTTCCAGACCAAGGCTGTGATTTAAACTTCTCAAGTTCAACTTTTTTACCTGTCGCTATAGTTTTACACGCACACGACACTGTAAGGACACTCATACGTGTGAAACCGTATTATTATTGCATTAAATTCTCGTGTTGTATAAATTTGAAACTGATAGTTTAATGGAGACGGGCACTTAGGTACAAATAAATTTAAATCGGGGTTACGAAGTCATAAGTCAAGTTATGCGAAGTATTTTGACTTCGTGCCGCCGTGAGCTCGCCACGCACGCGCTGTCATCGCTTTGTAACGGCTTAATTAGAGGGCTGGGAGCTACTGAATTGGAAAATGCAGCGAATGTACAATGCATTCTCAAACTAATATTGCCAATAAGATAATTTGAATTGAGGAATTACCGTGAACGACTACTTTTTGAGTAATTAATACTGAATGGTTTTCCTCTAATAGAAATAAGGTTTATTTACAATTTTGGTACTGTAACTTACTTTATAAATACACAGGTAACTCATGTGTGATATAGTTAGTCCAATCCGACTCATGTATCGAACGCGTCCAGCGACCTTTTTCAAGGAGAGTGCGCGCACGTGATCACAGCTCGTTTAGCTCGTTCATTGCTAAATGAGCTGGACGCGATCGATAGTTTCCATACGAAAATTGTCAATTACTTTTCAAATTCGTATGAGTGTTCTCAGTAGTAATCACAGTCGTCATTATTGTTATCTCGTTGTGAGCCACTGCTGAGTATAGGCTTCTTCGCCCTTGCGTCACCTGGGTACATTCTGTACCAATCGCATCCACGCATGCATCCCGCAATGGGTCTGATGTCATCAACCCTTATGGTTCAATAGAATGCTAGCCATACTTCAACACAACCGTCTGCACGCTTGACTACGTGTCCTTCCCAGCACTATTAGTGTCGCCAACATCCGTGACTTCAATCCTTCGATTTCCATATTTTGAATTCGGTTTCTCAAACTGATGATGCCTTGCAAGTGACGTTACATTGCCCTTTGTGTGATTCGGATTTTGTGCTTAGTTTTTTTGGCCAGCATTGATTTCGTGTGGGTTTCGGCCCACGATTAATTCTTTAGGCAGGTCATCGTGGGCTACGCACGTATGTTAAATCTTAGTTTTAACGCTTAGTGATAAGCTTTCTGAAGGCAGGCCAACTGATCTGCGGCGTTTAATTATTAAAAAACTCTTTACAAAAAGTCTAGAGATAAACAATTACGAGGGTCAAACTGAAAGTTCTTAGAAAATCAAAAACTGATTACATTAGCCAGATATGTTAAATCTTAGTTTTAACGCTTAGTGATAAGCTTTCTGAAGGCAGGCCAACTGATCTGCGGCGTTTAATTATTAAAAAACTCTTTACAAAAAGTCTAGAGATAAACATCACCTCCGTTAAATCTTTCAATCATTTTACGGCACCAATCCACACGATGGAGTTTTTGAGCCTCAGTCAAATAATAGCAACACAATAAGCCAAGTCCTGTGGTAGATAAGCAGTTTAATTAAATAATATTGTTTTGAATTAGGAATTCGCTTATTTTCGTACTGTGTTAAATGATGGATCCGTTACAATAATGAAAGGCGTTAAATATTTGATTACGTCCACAATTAACGCTAGAATTGGCAACTCAGCTTTTAAATGACGATAACTCTATTTTGTATACCAAATAAAGTAAGTTGGTTATTAAGTTATCGTTAATATTATGTTTAACATGACCCAACAAGTATCTAGCCTCAAAATAAGCAAGGTTTATATTATGTTAATGAAATAACTGATATAAATTAAAACTAAAAAGGAAAAATATCCTTGTTCAACACACAAAAAATGTATCTGGAAATGGAACCCACGACCTATAGCTCTGTTGGTAGGCTTATTTGTACTACCAACGTAGTCGCACAGCCAGGGCACATTATGTTCTCCAATTAATCGTTTACTAATTGTTCACAATTTTTCTGTTATAGCGTTGGAACGCTTTCTTTGCATAATGAATGTTCCCAATGTGTAGTAAAGAAATCGTAAATAGTCATAATACGTTAATAGTTATTTGTTGTACAAGAGTGCAAAGTGGCTTTTTAACCGCGTGCTCAATTTTGATGACCGAGCAAGCGAAGGATCCTATAATTGAATCACAAGCGCAGCGAGTGATTCAAAAATTCGAATCCTGACCGTAGCAAGGGAATCAAAAGGGCACAAGGTAAAAACCTTTGCACTCGAGTGCAACACGTAATTTTTCATCCCACCTTAGCGAGGAAATGACTAAATGCTTTGCCCATTTTCAGTTTCAGTCAATTCTGTTGGCGTCAAATAGGCTTCTTGGTCGCTAGAATAATTGATTATTATGGTATTTCGGTTTTTCTTGTAAAGTGTCCGCCCAAATGCATTAAATTATAGTAGCGCTAAATTAGCATCAGGGTACATTTTAAAGGAAATAAATAAACGTACTATTTAGAGTTCGTGAAAAGAAAAAATATTAGCAGTCATAGACACTGCCGATAGAAGTGGTAATTTATAACTCAGAAATTATAACTTTGGAAACTACGCGTGTGAAACCGGAGGGCGTGGCTATGAACTTGGACATCTAGAAATGCTGACACATTTTTAAATGGCCAATGGGAAAGGCTGAGGCATTTCTAGATGGCCAATGGCTATGGTCCCGAGTTTACCCGAAGATTTCTTATCATTCCCGAGCGTGACGTTAGAATTCAATAGACAGCCCACGAAAAATCTGTCTTTGGCGAGCCAAAAGAAGTGTTGACTTGACAAAATATATTGTACCTACACGTTTTCTCAAAATAGTAATTATTTATTTGATTTTATATCTACTACATTATTTTGTACTGCACAAGTAGTTGAAATTATCTATTAGTTACTATTTTAGTAGTCAATAATATTTAATTATTTAACTCGGCATACTTCAATTCGATTACAATTGATTCATTCATAGCATTTTAAAATGTTCTGCTATTTGAAATAACATTATTTACCTCTATCTTCCATAAGTGAAAAGAAAATTGCGCGCAAAGGATTGAATAAAAAAAGCACACCAAGGAAGTTCCGAGTATGAGTTTTAACAAATTAAAAATAAATGTATGATGAATTAGGCACCAAGGAGGTAGAAAAAAATAGGTTAAATTATGTTTTGAATTCAAATCACTCAGTACACACGATGTTCTAAATTAAAATTTACTTTACCCTCTAGAGGGTAAAAACGACTTTTGCGCCCTGATATCGAGGAGCAAAAGTACTATTTCCGAGCTGGTGGGATGAAATTGATTTTATAACATTTAAGAAAAAAGCTGAGTATGTTTTGGTTGATTGTGGCTAAACAATTACTCAAACATATTTGGTGTGACATAAACAATCATTATAGTGTGACTATTGCCTCCAGCCTAGAATCAAAGTATGCCATATCCAAGGGCACTCTCAAGAGGTCATAAAAAGATAAGCCATCGACATGACATGAACACTTTGACAAGGTTAGTTGCGGCCCAAGGGCCACCATGCTTGCGGACATACGAGGACAATACGAAATCTGTGCGTAGTAAAAGTTACGTCTGTTTCTGTTGCAAGAAACTTCAGCTCACTGAAATGTAGGGTTTCGACGACTTGTTTTACTCTGGAGGCCATTGAAATACAATTATTGTTTTGTATTAACGGCAAGAATATGGTTTGCAACATATGACATCGCTTAGCATAACACACTAACGAAGCTTACACATAGTTAACAATACTATTTTATAAGGTAATTTTAAAATTTTAAAACTCATTTTAAAATGTCTTTGAATTTTGCCATTAGGCGAATTTTTTACTCGATATAAGATAATATTTAAGATGATCATTGAATCGTAAAAATTACGATGTTTAATTATTTAAGCTTATAACAGAAAAAAACTAACTTGCTCGTATCATCGTGTAACATTTAATTTAATACTACAAAGTGAGCCATGCACATAGCAAGCCAGTTAGTACTGGCTTATCCAGTTTTGAAAGCTGCTGTTTCATAAAAGCCTAGAGAGCCATCCAGATCCACCAATAGAGATAGTTAACAGTGGAAAACTGTATCTATTATTATTGAGAGATTAATTGGTATTGATGGTTTGAAGACATAAATAAAATATAGTCACACAAATAAAAACATTTGGCAAAATCGGCGTTCTTTCTTTTTGGTATTTGTAAAAAAAAATATTGTTAAATTACATTCACAGCCAATGAAAATTCAGATCTTGAATAAATAAACAATTAATTCCATAAAATAATTGAATTTAAATTCCCTTTAGTTCTTAAAGCTTATGCATATCCTAACAATCCAGCCAAAATCATGGTTTACCTACCAACAGAGTTGTAGACACATAATTTAGTTGTGTCACAAAGAATGTAGGCAGGCCTAATTAAACAAGAAATCATTTTAATTGAGGCGTCAAATAAATCCTTAGGCTGCTAATACGATTACCAATGTTTATTTAGAAATACTGTAGATTTCAAAACAATTTTGACGCGAGCCGCTGATTGTTCTAGTTATTATAAATTGACTATTTGTAGAGGATTATTTTGTGCTGTATGTACATAGTGGCGTGCAATGCCAAATGACCTGAATATTTATATGATCTCTATTACAATATCACAGAGGATTAGTTTTAGATGTAAACTAAGTAAGGCTAAATGTAAACTACTTCATTTAATTAATATGAATGTATCTAATCGTATTTGTCAAATCACGTGTGGAATTTTTACACTGATAAATGTCAAGATTCCTCTGAACAGAGAGGGGGATTAAGGCTATTAAAGTTTTCCGCTATGTTCCGCTATATTTCGGGAATGGGAAGGCTTCAGCAATTTCATTTTCGTTGAAGAGTTAAAAAACATCTGATAAGCAAGTTTCCACAATTCTTCATTCAATGTTTGTGATGTGCCTGTGTAGTTGAGAAGAGCAATAAAGTGTAGTTAGACAAAAACATAATGGTGCGGCACTTGGCGAGATTCAAATCCGCGGTCGCCGATTGAAATGAACGCGTTACTGCTCTAACCATTCTCAAAAATAGCAACATCTACTTAGTACGTGAAATTTGAGTTTTAAGAGTGCGCCTAGTGCTAGGAAAAAATCAGAAATCACCCGCGCGAGGCCCTTCTTAATACGAAATGCATATAGCATAGAGGGGAAATCAATATTAAATCGGGAGTCAATTTTTGACCAAGTTTTATTTAATTACTCAACAATAAAAAAAATTAAAAAGTGTTAGGTTACTTTAATAGAACGTAAAATTAGGAATTTTATTAACAAAAAATAATGTGGGGTCATCGCTGATAATTTCGAGTACTCAAATTAAAATGGGTTTTTTCGGTGCCATTTTCATTGTTTTTCTGTGAAAAAATGTGATCTATTTTTCTTCTTGATTATAACCACACGCCAATATTTTTTTGTTATAGTTTTTAGTGTCTTAACATCAGTGAGCGGCGTTGAAAATGTCCTTTTTTGTATTCTGGCACTAGGCGCCCCCTTAAGGAAAATCGCAAAGTTTCTCTAAAATATTAAATCTTTTTAAGGAATTAACTGCTTTTAATATAAATTTTTGCTTACTGCAAATAAATAAGATACTATAACTATAGATATCATATCATTTATTTAAGACAATTTGATACAATCAAATTTATTAACAGCCAATAGAGTTAAATCTATCATTTTTTTAATGTACAAAACCTTTTTAATAACATATTTAGCCCGCGCATTTGTTTTTATTAATAGCATCTCGCCCAGTTTGTAGACTGAGTAAGTATGTAATTACAATTATTGTTGATTTCAATCTAGTTATGATAATAAATATTAATTTTAATCAAAAACATCTAAAAGGGCAAAGGGTTTGATCCAAGTAATGTAATTGTCAATAGACAGCATTTAAAACACAGCCGTTAATACTTATAAGACCGTTTAAGCCGTTGTTACACTGACACGCCCTTCATGTCAAAGTAGAGTCAAGTCAGAGTCAATGTTACAACACTGTTTCAACTTTAACCTAGATAGATAACTCGCTTATTCATACCGCACCTATCTTTACGGAGTATCTTGACGATAAAAAAACTGTTGTATAGCTTGCTTAACCTATAAATCATACTAACACGCTGAAAAAAGAAAACGTAACGGATTTAGGAATTTAAAAATACTCTATATGACTTGCCCAAGTTATATTTATTCAAAGAAGAATAATAACGAAATTATATGCAATATGTTAACATTTGTGAATATTTTTGTTTCGCTTTGAGGAAATATATTTACGCATGTCCTTGCATCTAAGGAGATTGTCGGGTTATGTCGGTTTGATATTCTTATCTGGACATGTAACATGGTCTTAAGAAGTGCAGCCGCTCTTATACGAGTATGATACCCACACGGTTATCGTGGTGGAGCAGCAGAGGAACAAAAAACAAGATTCTGTATATCGGTGCGCTGCTCTCCCGGTCGTCACCAGCCGAATAGCTGATAGTGACGCAGTCGGGCCCGTTGCAGAAGACCCAGGGTATCCAGCATCCAGTTGTGAAAAACTCTGGCACCTACTTACTGATTGGTCTCCAAGGTGGTCCAAGTGTACAGTGGATTTAGGTGCACTGGTGTTGCTTCTAAGGTGGGACCAGAAATGGGCAGGCCGCTACGAGTTCGCGGAACATATTTTCATTTATTTAACGAAACCACATGACATGATATATAAGATTAAAAAATTTGAAAATGGGGGTTCTCTGTGTAAAGTTTTTAGAATGCTTCTCAAGAATCATGAAAATAAATGACACATCGCAACACGCAGCAACACAACAGCCTTTACTTCAACCTGTGCAAAAAAACTGCTTAAGAAAGCTCAACTAAATCATATTATGGGAGTAAACTTATCTCAATATCGTACTGTACTTCTTTACTTCAATGGGACGTACATAGTGTAAGCTTTTAGATGACAAATAGGTAATATTGTTTGTAACATTCATAAAGTACATTGCTTCAAATCCCATCCTACGAATACGTTAATAATTACAAACGCAAATACGTCGGATCAACAAAACGGGATAAGTTTTACTATATATACCCACACCTAGGCTACTTCATACCGCGAATAGACATTTAACTCTATAGAAAATTGTATTTGTCATCAAGTTCTATTATGCAGTTTTTTTTTTTGTTGCGTTCTATTTGGCCTGAATATTGTCTATGGACTTGTAGTAAAATGTTTCGTTTCTTGTAGAAAATAGACTATTCTTCGATACTGCTGGATGCTTGAACTGTCAAATCGTGAATAGAAAATCTAGATGTCTATCAAGGCATCAAAGTCCTTGCACATTGACACGAGGATATTGCAAAAACACATGCCTAGTCGTGAGAACTACAGAACACAACTGGTTCAAAACTTGTATGTGCAATTAAGTACATATAGACAGTAAGTTCTGTTCGTGGACACTTAAGTGATCACGTGATATTGATCATATCATTACTGTAGACAATACAGCATGTATGGAATGTATTAATGACTGATTGAAACAATATTTGACGTGATTTATTTATCAGCTAGGAACAACAATTAAGACTATGTTTTCAAGCGTTGTAACACTTTACTTGTAATGTATCGCTAAATAATAGAACTTTCCGTTTTATTTATGTTTTGCGATGATCGTAGCAGGTATACTTTGGAATTACATATTGCATTGGTATATATTACTGTTATTCTATAATTTAAAGCTCACGATTATTTTAAAATACCAAGTAAGTATGACGAATTATTCAGAAATTAACCTTTTATTTCAATCCCCTTTAGATTAAAATTTATATTCTTCCTGTATTTCTAAAAATGTTTATAAAAATAGAGTTAAGCCATAAAATAAAACGAATATTTATTACTTTTACATTATTTAATTTCACAGCTAATAAATAGTTTTAGAGCTCAGACTGGCTGATAAATCACTACAAAAAATCTAGTGTTTAAACCAGCACTTAACCTATCAACGTAACATCAAGTTAGTATTCAAATGAAATGTTTATTTACAATACTAATGCACGATTTAATGTAACGATCCGTATCCAATGCTATTATAACAATGGATAGATACGCTACTTTAATAGTCTGGTTCTATTGTATTTACATTCGCAAGGTAAATTACAAAATAGCACATAGTCCGAATTGTTTTGATAATAATGGACAATGTTGTGCTTTTTATCAAAGGTCTGAGAATAAGAGAAAAAAATCGTAGAATAGACGCCCGGGTCATAGGTTAAAAAGGTTAAGGTTAAATAAGTAATAAACATCAATCATGGTTAATATATCATTTGTACCTCTATTCTACTGCACTACAGATAAAATCGATCTGCTGAAGAACTGATCTAGAATAGACTCGTGTTTTGAACTTTTTCCTATTGTTTATATATTACATCTCTAACGATACACTCAGTCCGACTATCAGCATAAACTAATAAATACATCACTAAATGTCCCACGGCTGGGACTCGGAGCCTTCTCTCGTAAGGACTTGACTCTCTCAAGGCCATACTCCACCACACGGGCCCAGTGCGGGTTGGTAGATGACACATGATTTCGAAAGATTCTAGGTACATGTCGGATTCCTCACGATGTTTTCCTTCGCTGTTTTAAGTTAGTGGCATTACGCACACAGGCGCGGTCTCAGCTTCGAATTTTGGGGTCACGAGTAGAAATACAATAAATCGGGTAATAAAGACTACTAGTAGCGCCCTATTTTAATGTAACGTATACGATTTTGAGGGGGGGGTCACGTCCCCTGTGACCCCTTCGGACCGTGCATGTACGCACATGAATTCTAAAAGACAGTGGTGCACGTAGTTTTGCACCCGGGGTGTCCCGATCGGCAGTCGCCGTTCTCCCGACTAGACCAGCCGTAACTTTTAGCGCGTAGCCCGACCATGAATGACTCCAATTATCTACATTTGAGTTACACACATCGTTTATGTGTAGGGTCTGCAGGTGTCCTATCTACACCACACTTGCTGAATTTCTGTTCTTTTTCTAGAACTCCAGAAATCCTTCTCTGTTCTTCATCATCATCATCAACAGCCCACTAAATGTTCCCACTGCTGGGACTCGGGGCCTTCTCTCGTAAGGAGAGAGTTTAGGCCATAATCCACCACGCTGGCCCAGTGCGGCCTGTTCTTACTTACCAGTCTGTTCTTACTTACCAAAAAATATTAATCAGAAAATCAAGCATATTTATAATATGTGAGTTGGTAGAGACTTGATACTATCTTATTATGTGATTATCTGTCACAGAACTGATACGCGTGACGATACAACTTTTTGTGGAATGGAAACTTTTTAAATTCGTACTGTTTATAATAAATTTTACTCGTACCTATGCGAAATCAGTTTAAAGCGATTTTGAAATACATAGTTAACCAATTATCAGTGGTACCTACTTTTGTCCGCTTTTGATAACTACTATGTTAGCAACTCACCCTATTGTTCTGCCAAACGTTACATGATTTAAATCGGTTCCTAATATCCGTGATTTTAGTTAGTTTAACTAGCACTGAGTCTGGACTTCCGTAACTTGAATTCAATCTACCTCTCAGGTGAATGACTAGAATCACAAAATCTAGATCACTTTCTCTCATTACAAGTAGTGGCACTTAAATATTGACCTTTATCTGTATAATTTACTGTTTAAAAATGGCATGGAGGCAAAAATTTCTTTAATATAAAATAAATTGGATCAATTTGGTTTGATTAGAATCTAGTACTCCCGGTTCACTTTCTTTGAAACACAATTTCTTGGAACATAAAACTAAGAAATCTATTTCCATTGTTTCTTTTATCTAAGAATATATAAAAAAGCGTGCTTAATGTGGTGATGAGAGAGAAAGTTAATGCTATAAACGTAAAGATCATCGCACAAGAAAACTTGATACGCTGCTGAGTTATATTCATACTCAAATGCTTAAATTGTTGACAACTTTAGTCCAGCTACCTTAATACAATGCGTGTTTGTGTGTTGATATCTTTGACGTATTTTTCAACGGCGGACCCTGCTAGAAGCGATTGACTATATCAGTCTATCAAATGATCTAATATGTCTTCAACGAAAGCAAAAGTTACCTTTGTATATTCGAAATTCCAATTCCCTTAAAGAACTGGTCGGATTATAACTAGTTTTAAATTGAATTTCACAAACTTAAGCCAATTTGAGCAGCCTGATCGTTGCCATTCTTGGTTTTATTGATTAGATTATTCACACGCTATTACATGTCCGCATTCCGATCAGTGCTTTAAAACCCTTGATACAAATTGAAAGTTTCCTATGCTCCAGTTTCGAAGCGATGACATAAGGCACACTGGCCCAGGATTCGGTGTTGCAAGCTTGCCCCGATTCGTGACCGAACACGAATGCCCGGAAGCGAGCGTCCCACTTACAAATCATTTTTCGTGGCCGCAGTTACCTTTATAAACAAAATTTATATCTCCACCATGATTTCGAGAGATCATGGTATTGCCATTTGAGAATTATGTGACGCTTGAAACTGGTACAGTTTCGACAGGGCCCTAAATTCGTGTGTTTTGTTTGTTAACACAAACGTATTTGGATGTTTTTACGGTCTTTAAATCAAATTCAAAAGTCAAGTTGTGCTTTTGAGTATTCTAAGCTACATGTTTATTTATTTAATTTACATAGATTTGTTTTGGCACGATCTAATTTAACTCCGGAAGAATTTAACCTACTCTATTGTAAATATTTCGTATTAATATTGATATTCTTTAGGAAACTAAAATGAGTAAGTATTAAGTGTAGGTAATCACACAAATATAAACACGTGCTAGTGCTATTTAGCACAAACCATGCCATTTTTTTTGCTCAATCATCCGCAATGTGTCTGATGTGTTTCGTAAACTTTAAAGAATATATAATTATTGTCATCTACATTATTTAGCAAGGCTTGTACAACTATTGTGTTATTTCAACGCATTAAATACAGCCAATTGGAGGAGTCACTATCATTTTCTTGTACAAAGCATAATTTTACGTTGCTAAGTTTTTGTTATCAAATTTGACAGCTTCCATAAAAATGTTGGTTAAGATGTACATGGCCGAAAAGATTAGTTTAATTCTTAGTTCTTGACACATAATTGTACGGTAAACATTCTTAGAAATGTAACAATAGAGTCTAATGACTTAATTTTGGGAATGTGTGGTCGATTTACCATTGCGATTGCATTAAATTTTAGCCGATTATAGGTACTGCCAGTACAATTTAAATAATTCTGTAGATGAGTTAATGTGTGAATATTATATGTTTATTAAAATTATGTAGATTTTTTTAAAGATAAGATAGTTTGTAGTAAGTCTGCCTGCGAAGCCGTGGGTCGTGGGTTCGAAATATTTTTGTGATGAATACAGATATACTCACAGGCACAATTATTAACCGCCTTATTGACCTATATTTTTCGCCACTTCGATCTTTTCGACAGAATCGGTTTTGTGGAATTATTTAAAAAAACCTTTCATATTTTCAATATCTTCACGTATGTAGGTATGTACTACTACCATAAAATTTGCTTTAAAATTAACGATTTCTGCAAATTAGGAAAAATACAGAGTGGCCGGTTGAATTGTACCTGTGAGTGTATTTGGACTGTGGCTAGGCGTTTGCTATGTATAATAAGTACATATTATGTATTTAATAATATTTAAGTATCAGGTATATCAGCTATCTGGCTTCCATAGTACCTACAAGCTTTGCTTAGTATGGGATCAGATGGTGTTGTGTGTGAAATGTCCAGCAATATTTATTTATAGTTTCTACATAATATGGAACAATTAGTTGCTATACCACCAATAATACCTCAAAACATAAAATTTACACCATTGAGTCCAAAGAATTGAACCAACATAGATCGCACTATATAATACCAGCAGTCCGCCCCGGCTTCGCCCGTGATACAAAAAAAAATTGGCAGTCATAAGAACTGCCGATAGAAGTAAAAACTTATAACTCAGAATTTGATAGCTTACTTTGGAAATTGCACGGGTGTAACCGGAGGGCGCAGTCTGGCTATTATGGCATGGCCATCTAGAAATGCGTCAGCATATCCCATTGACTCATGCATTTCTAGATGGTCATGCCATGATGGCCGGGCCCCACCCTTTCTGCATTTCCCATTGGGTGACGCATTTTTAGATGGCCAATGGCTATGGTCCCGAGTTTACCCGAAGATTTTTATCATACCCGAGCGTGACGGTAGAATTTAATTCACAACCCACGAAAAATCTATCTAGGCACGCCAAAAGAAGTTTTCACTGCCAAAATATATAGCCTATAGCACTCAGGGATCACGTACATATCCAACAATAAAATAATTTTGGCAAGGTAGTTCCTGAGATTAGCGCCTTCAAACAAATAATATCTTCACCTTTTTATTATTAGTAAAGTATATTTATGTGGAAAAGTTATGAATAGACAGCTAAAATGTGAATAGTCAAATGGATTATTATACCATTTACCTTGAAATTAAATAGAATTATAAAACAGTTTGTCAACATTCGAGCGATGTCATCTACCTAATAAGTTGTAACAGTAATCGCTTGACTGATTTTGTCGTAAGAAACGTTTTTGTCTCCATCTAGGCTATCTGGAGATTGGGGACAAGAGAAGAGTTTTAGGGTTCAACGACAACAGTAAGATACACCTCATTCTTTGGTTTTAGTAGATTATTAAATAAAATATAAAAATATGTATAAGTAACAGTTTTTTTATTTACCCATTGAAAAGTAGGGAGCTGTCTTTTTGATAGTATTTATTAAGTTTTTGTTGTTTATTTTTGTCCGCTTGTGAGAAATAATAGATAAGAGAATTATTTTGTAAGTATAACTCAAATTTCACCTGCGTCATCTGTTACTTCAATGGTATTTAAAAAAAATGTCCAAATGGTCCAGTGGACTGTACAAAAAGTCCTACTGGTACTTACCAGGGATGTTATAGAGCTTCGTAACCGTAACCGAACTATCAGATATCCGAAATAAAAATATATCCGTTACCTCTGCTGATGTTTTACTATTAGAACAATGATTAGGTGATAAGCGACATAACATTTCTGTTTATATTGTACTTCAACCTTGTGGCAGGCATGTTGCTTAAGGCACATGTCCTGCTCGTCTCGTCACTCTTTGTGTAAAACACCTAACATCCGTAACCAAAAATATCCGAAACTAAATGATAATCTGAAATAATTACATATCTGTAAGCGGTTTCCAAGCTGATCTAATTTTATTCCCATATCCGTATCCAGATCCAAAGTGTCAAGATCCATAACATCCCTAGTACCTACTATAAGATGTGGTATACTTACACGATGTTGTGACGACATAATTATATGCTGTCAAGCGAACCTAATGAGAAAAAAATGTAATACGGCAAATAAGGTATTTAATAATTGAAGACTCTGTTTACTATAAAATAATCAATTCCCAGAACTGTACGGAACCCACAACATGAACTTATCACGCTCAATTTAAAACAAATTAATTTTTCAGCCACTTATTTGCTTCTTTTTGCCAAACAATCTAGGTCAGAATAGCCGCTGGTTTAAGAAGTAAAAAATTAGGAACAATCGAGCTGGATTTAAATGGTTGATTCGCATTTATTTGTGATAAATGAATGTACAAAAATATTTCAATGGGAACTTTGAATGTTACTACTGTATTGCATCTATAGTGAATGTGAATTTAAGTTTTATAACGTATGTAGTATTAATTAGTTACATTATTTCTCATTCCGTCAGAGACGTTAAGGATTATTTATATACGTTAATAAGTCCATATAAATCAAATTTCAGACCAGTTATTTGGCAGAAATGATATAAAATATCTAATCAAAACGTCATAAATCTTCATTCAATATTCATATTAATAAAAAAAGTTCGAAGTTGGGAAGTTCACAAAAATCTAGAAATGAGTTATTTTTTTCTATACATTTTTGTAAGCTAATTTAAAGACTTTTTGGATAAAACTGTTTTTTTTTTACAAGTTGTTTGTTCACTTTATATAAGTATATCTGTTTTTTTTTGTATAATATCTGTTTTCTTCTAATTGTATGCATAATATCATTAAATTTGGTGCGGTAAGCCTAAAATTTAACATCAAAATAAAATTATCAAAAAATAATATAACCTTAATCGAATAAAAGAAGGTTCCTATTTCGATAACAATAATTACAAAACTGATCTAGATTTGACAGGAAAAAAAACTGGAATAGGTATAGGCTCAGAAACAGGAACAGGTATAGGGCATAAATATTTTACACTACACAATATAGTATCGCTCCGCAGTCTTACCCGCGTAATAAAAAAATAAAACGTAGCCCATGTTCAATTCCAGACTATAATCTGTGTTCCAAATTTCAACCTCATTCCCCGTTCCGACATGATTGAGCAACAAACATCCATATATTCAAACCCAAGCATCTGAATTTTGACCTTTTTAATATTACTAAAGTATTTTTTATAGGTAGACTTCTATAACACTCCATTGAATCATTTTCGTAATCAAGACTCCATATCCTGAGCAACCCCGGTAGCCGGCAAATATAATGTACATTAGAAGATATTTACAAACGGGTTTCAAGATACTATCAGAGCCTGGTGCAGTTCTCGGTGGAATTTTGAATGGCTTGCTTGTTCTCATTTGTTTTTGACCATTGTGAATGAGTCAGTACAGTAATTACCGATTTTATTTAAGTTCATGTTTTTACATCTAAACAAGTTTAATCGACAACTAAAAGTTTAATCCTGGATAAAAATATCTCTGGATATACAGAGCTGTATATCGTCATTCCATGTTCAAATAGCTGCATGGTAGGTGGTAGGTACCATTTTTCACAGGTAGATGTGTAATTTACTATTTAATCCATATTATAAAACATCAATAGTCAATTATTAGTCAATAGTTATATTGCTTGTAGAATTATTTATTTAAGTGACCAAGAATTTTAATTTGACTATGTCATGTGCAGCATGTAATGAGCTAATGAGTTGGTGTAATATTTGCAAGTTGCATGTTTGAATTTAAATAAATCTCTTGAATATTGGCTAATAAATACTTCCAAATGAATACACTGCGCGTTCATCTTATGCTCTGCAGGAAACCTGAATTAGACCGAGTATTATGTAATAAAATGCAGGCGCAAACTAAGCAATCACCTGTTTTACATGTTCTAGAAAGTGGCGATCACTGCAAACACAATCGCTGTCAATTAAATTCATGTCGGATTGTTCGTATCTAGAACTGGTGTATATATTTTATCGGCTTTCCTTGTCTTTTTGATGATAATTCGGAACTGAGAAAAGACGCATTATTTGATTTGACCAATGAGCAGCAGCGGCGGAGAGATTGTGCGTAAGGTTGATACCACCGTACTGTCCGTCAACATAGTACCTACCTATGTATAACGAGAAAATAAGGGAAATAGAGAAATAGAACGCATAACCTGTGCACTTATTAAAAAAATTACATGTTTGATGCTACATAATTATATTTGTGGGGCCACTGTAAGGCTCTATATCGATACTACAAGATATCGTTGGTTTGCAAGAGCTGCGCTTGCCATCAAGTGACTACCACTTAACCATAGATTCATTTTATATACAAGTACCATTAGCTAACAAAAACAAAAAAAAAACTTTTAACAATAGTTTGTATTGTTATGGATATACTTGGATAGTACATCACCTGTAAATATATCTAGATGAAACACAATAAACTTAAGTTATCTCGAATATAGCAAAAAGCAGCATTAGAATAGCACTTGACAGTTGACATCTAACACTCCTTCCATTAGGAATTTTAACGATCGCAACCTAACTACCTTTTCGACTACCTAAACTGCTTAGTTTTATGACATTTTGGAATATAATCAAGACACTCTATATCGTTTAGTACTTAATTTACAATATCATTTATATTAACCCTGAAACGACTCTATTTAGTCTGTCAAAAGTAAAATTATGGGAGCAATTTAAAATAAAACGCTCCAGTAACAGTGAAGTAACTGACGTCATTTATTTAACTGTTATTCGTTATGAAGTTTACATTGTAAGTTATCAACGGTTTATAAGCCAATTCCATGGTTCAATAAAATTCTCGTAATAACGTTCAGAAAACGTATAACGCACAATAATAAATAATTCAATTAACATTTTATCACACGGCAATTTCCATCCATTAACTCGACTTATAGATTCCAGTAATCAATTAGAAATAGAATAAAACGTTGATTTTAAAATAATAATTGTGTTCACTAGTTAATCCTTGTTTATTGAGAAGTCTACAATTTTGTTTTTCTTCAATTTCGTTAATCTCTTTGTCAACTTTAATACTTCTCAGTAGCATGTAAAACCAGACTTGAGAGTAGCAAAAACAGTTAAGTATGAGTTTATTCCAGTAAAATAAATTTTTTTATTATTAAGAAAGATTAATCGGGACCAAATTACAAAAAAAGCTAAACTTTAATAATTACAAAAGTTCCCAGAATTAGTGTTTGACCCCACACTGGGCTCGGTGGCCCGTGCTGTGGAAGCCAGAGAACGAAAGTAAAAACACGACGGTACAGTCGCACCAATAGGTAGCTTTCTGTACACACTCGGGGTAATACGTTAAATTAAAGTTGCGATGTTCATGAAATTAGAGGGAGCTAATATCAAGCACCATATACCTGGGACTGCTTGCCTCTTCGATGATATTTCCTCAAATCGTTCAAATGCGCTCACTTACAGATCGTACATCCGATATAATATAATAATCCGTAATTTTTTGATGGTTTTCTTGATGTAGTTGACGGGAATTATCACATGGATGAAAAAGGATAGGTGAGTACTTTTGTGAGGATATCTTCTGAGTACTTCCACCGAGTAGAATTTCTAAGAGACGAATGCGCGATGCTTGACAGCTGTTTAGAGCTGTGTCTTGAACTACCCTCATGTTAGGCCATCGCAAAATTAATAAAACGCTATTGAGAACGATACAAACACAGTAGATGTGTATAAAGCTGCGTCTACGCAAGGAGAGTCGAGCAACGAGCGGAGCACGAGCCGAACACAATTCGTCTAGTGTGGACGGACTTACAAGCTTCGAACGAACACACTGCGCTAGACGAATTGTGTTCGGCTCGTCCTCCGCTTGTGCTCCGCTCGTGCTCGGCTCTCCTAGCGTAGACGCAGCTTAAAAAATGTTATTGGACTTATCCCAGCTAGAGGTAGATTCAGTGATGTTTGTGTGTGATGGTGTGTGTGTGAGTTCGTAGTAACTGAGTGACAGAGAGATAGATGATGAAGAAGTAAGTAAACGGGTGCCCGTTCGCTTTCAATCACAGATTGAACCCCTCAAATTGTGTCAGGTCATTATGGTGGCCAATTACAACACTGAACGTAAAAGATACAATGTATACGTGTTCTTTGCAAGAAACCAAACTGATCATGGTGAAATTGAATTTCCAAATATTTAGCCGTATCTCCAACGTCAGCTTTTGTCTAACAGACTACATTGAGAGAAAAATACTAAATGTATAACAGAAACGGCGAAGAACAAGTTGAAAACACCGCGATAGAGTAATAATTATGTCTACCAAATAGCGGAAAGTCTTCCGCGATTGCAGCTTTCATTCGATAACCAACGTCAGTATAGCTGCTAAAAGATAGAACCGAATATGTCCCACAATCAACTTTACCTTTACTTTAAAAATGCAATAGTGGAACCCCATGTTGTTAAAGAAGTAAGTTGTACGAACAAAACAAGTAGGTATCAGATTGATCTAGTAATTATCACGTTCTGCATAATTGAAATACGTTATGCATAATATTTTGCAACAATCTGGGGACAGTTACAAAAGTGGTTTATTTCACGCAATCGACAATTAAATGCTGTTGCTGTTTTAGAAATGTACAACTTAAATAATCTTACTATGAAAGTCTTCTATACAATAAATAATAAATTTATGTTCAGGCCACTCAAAGCAGCCCGCTTTATGATCTCGTTGTTGGTACCTGGGGCATTGTCTTACGTGTTTTTCATTTATTATAATATATTCATTTGGAGTGCGTCAAGCCAGAATCCACCGCTGGCCAAGTGCGAGAGGTAGGCGAATGACGCATGCCCTCCGATGATATTTTTTTGGATCACACCGGTTTCTTTCAGACGCTTTCCTTCACTAATAAAAACTAAATGTGTCTGTGTACATACAAAGCTTAAAAATTAAAAAAGTTTTTTTTTTTAATTGTACGAGTATACTTGTATTTCTATCATCAAAAGCTATTAAAACTTAAGAAGAATGCATCGGTCAATAAAAAGCAGAAATGAAATTGGAAACTAAGACACGCCTTAGGTGCTGGTGATTTATGAATTCTCTTAGCATAAAACGCTAACTTCTTGCGTCAAACGTGGTCAAATAGATTGAAATTTATTTCGCTATACTGACAGACAAATTAAGTGATGACTTTAAATTAAAATTATTATACTTAAACCAGTATTTATACGAAGCAATGTCTGATAGTATAATAATAAAAAGTAAAGTATACTAAAAATAATAAATTGTCTTGTTTTCGAGTATTCATTTTTAAAAAATATCAGTGATCAACACTTTACAGGAATAAAATTAGTTATGACCATAAACTCGTTAGTTCTAACTTCTAACAGCCTATTTTGTAATTTAACTCAACAAGTCACAAAAACTATACTCGATACAATATTCCTTAAAAAAAGTTAATATAAAGCAATGGTAACCGTTTTTCTATCGGACCAGTTTAGTAAGATTGACGACGGCAACTGCAATAAACAAGAAGCCAAAGCCTTAGTGAAGGGTCTAATTAAAATTTATTTAGGTATTTAGTATTTAAGAACTATACAAATTGATTTTTATAAGTGTTGTTTCAAAGTAATAATGCATTTAAGAAACATAAAAGTCAAAACTTTAGTTTTGACATCCTCGTGTTTAAAACTCAAAAAAAAATGTAACATTCATTTTGCGATTCCAGAATTGGCCTCAAAATTAAACAAAATATAAGATTGAATTCAGTTCTTAGTCAGTATCAAAATAAACAGTTCAAAAAACATCAATTTCTAACCGACTAGTAACTGTAAGTATTTTCTTTCATTTGTAATGTAGATAATATTCATTACTACCTCTAATGATATCATTAAATTGAATTTGATCGTGACGTAAGACGTAATGTCGTTATGTAGTTTTGTCTTAACACAATACGTCGGGGTAATTAAAAACATTAGGTTACAGGTAACATTAACATACGATTAAATCCTGTTGTTAAGTCTTTGACCGTCATTCGCCACGGATCACACATCTGAAATTCCGCTTTGTAGGCCACAATCTATTTAAAAAGTTTTACAAAACAAAACACATCGTAAATTAATTTTTTATTGTAATTTAAATGATTAACATGTTTTTACTAACGTTATTCCGAGAGCTGCTACCAAATGTTGAGGAGGTATTTGAGGCAACCTGAAAACATGTCACATAGCTCCCCCAATATAGCCCAACATGGAGGTGCAGGCCTGGATGGTGAGAGGCGGGGCAAAATGGATCCCTTAAGTTAGATCACCGGGCAGGTAGATAGTCCCACCAAAATAATCTCTCTTTTTCAGAATCCAAATTATTTAGTTTTTGAATAGAACCCGAATTATGCTACCAGCATTGCTGTCGAAACACTTGGTACGTATGTATCTATGTTTTTATTATATTCACTTCTACAAACTATCAAAGCTAGCCTATTTCAGTGTGCTTTTATATTATAATTTTGTACTGATCTACCGTAAATAATGACGAAAATACAATAGTTTAAAGAGTCATGAGCAGTTGAGCACAATACGTCTTCTTTTTCTTTGTGGAATATGTGATAATTAAAAAAAAACGTTTTAAGGCTATTTATTTATTTACAGGTTATCTATTATTATATAATTATTTACAGTTTTTTATACCAAAATATTCCTAATTCCAAAGTATTCCATAATATTACCCGAGCTAAATTGTTTTACTATGATGGTTTTTTAATCTCAAACGTCAATCCAATCGTATTATTTACGTACCAAATTAATTGATTTTGCTCAAATAAATATGATACAGTTTTTTTTCTCGACAAAGCATTGAGTAAACTTTTGAAATATAAGGAACTTTAAATACTTAATGTTATCTCTAAACCTCAACTCAAGCTCTTTATTTTCCCTTATAAACACCGGTATTTGTGGCAAGTGACTTAAAGCCCTACGGGTACTATTGACGCTAAACAAACTTTATTTGGAAGCGTTTGTGCCTAATAAAGTACATTAGAATAATGACCGCGCTGTTATCGACACTTACCTGAAATTGAAGCAAATTGACTTTGAAAAGGTTTATAACTTAGAGTGGCAGGAATTATCCACTGAATAACTTGAATGTATTCATACGATGGTGTTAAATATTGAAAGCTATTTACATGTTCTAGACTTTCACAGTGTCTTTTAAATTGTCTCGATTTTTGAATGAGTTTCCATCATTATATGATGATACATAAAATTTATGTATAAGTATATATTTATACATAAATTTTATGCATATAATAAGCATATATTTATACATAAATTTTATGTATAAATATATGCTTAAATCATTCTTACTTAAAAACATAAATTGTATATCATCACGTCGTGAATAAATAACATGCTACACGTTGATGTTATGAGTAACATGTTCATACTAATATAATCAGTAATCTAAGTAGGTATGTATCGTTAAGCAATATAATATTTTTATTTAAAATTTCTTTCCCCTTTCGTCTGCTAGATCAATTTTAGTACGATGTAATGTTCGCCAAGTGTGTTTTAATTAGTTGATCAAACTATAATTAACTACTTCTTTTACAGTTCATTACCTATTAGTCTTACGAAATCAATTAATTTCTCAAGATTAGCCACCGTTGAAATTACTCGGCGGGCGAGTCACCACGCCTATTTTCTAGGTTAGCCGCATGATTCCAATCCATTCTCAAATATGGTCTAAGGTCGTGACAACTGGCGTAGTTATTTGGTACGGTTATTGGTTTTATAGGGCTATTTATTTTAATACTCATATAATTTAATTATCTAATGGTTTAAAAGGTAGATAGATATATCAATAAGTACTAGGTATTGGTATTGTAGTTCCGGACTGACTATTTCTTACACCACTGCCCAAAAAAAAGCTGAGCCATAGCACTTGATAGATTTTGGCCCCAACAGCACGATACTCGTAACTACGTGTCGTTGGCTCGTAATCAATCAACTTGTTTTTGAGACAAAAACACGATCAACAATTTAATTCTTTAAAAAATAATCTGTTGAATATTTCTTTGTAACTTTCGAATAAATAAATATTGGTGGATAATTCACACACAACACCATCTGACCGCAAACCAAGCAAAACTTGTACTAAGGCGGCCAGATTGCTGATATAATACTTATATAATTGTAAATACATACTTATACATAGAAACACCCAGACATATCTACTTGAATCAAAAGTTATTATTCTCAAACACAATTTAAGTTATACCTGGAGGAAGGAGTTATTAATATCCCTATTTATGGCTCCACAAACTAACATAATAAGTATAAACACCGTTGAACACTATAAAACCATAAAAAAGTAGGTATTTTTTTAAAAGATATATTTAACCGTATTGGTAACGTAGAGAATCTTGAGAAGTAGTGCCCACTAAAGGTAAAATATCTAAACTTCAGAACTGAGCTTACCGACTTATTTTTTAACTGTTTAAAAATTTGCATCGTGGTTTTCGTTATTTTAATTTAAATATAATTTTGTAATTTTTTATTCAATTTTAATAATCTGTGTACAATTATAACATAATGAATAACACACGGTGATCCAGTTGAACAGCGGGTCAGTGACATTGACACTGTTTGCAGTATTTATTGGCAACATTGCATTTATCTCGTAAACCATGCATATTGCATATCGTTTGCTGAGAATAAGGTTTTAAAATACTTCTAAAATCAAACATAGCTGCAACTTTCAATAAATGCGACATTAAACATTTTAGAATTGTGAATGCCTGGCGTGAATTTGAGCTCAATACAAAAGTAATGTTTTTAAATAGGCAAATTAATATACCTACTGGGAATAATAATATATACTCCAATACATGTACAATAAGAGTGAAAAAAAAATAGTTCACCCTAATGTAACTGATTACATTAAGCAGACCTCTTCTGAGTCTGTTTTCCTACGTATGCATATCTGCAACATCAAAAGCTTCTTGAAAAATGAAACAAACGAATATTTTCAACTGTTCCTTGTTGAAATACGGTGTAAAAACGTTTGTAAGAAGGGAATTACACATCCAACCGGCATGCAGAAAAACTAAATGTAAGACCCGTCCTTCAATGCCAAACCAATACGGTTCTGGCTTTAGACTGGTACTGTTCTGGAAAGAGACCAATCCTTTCTCTCTATTTTGTTTTAAGCAAGAAAAGAAAGAGGAAATTAAAGCAATTTTTTAATTAGGCGGTGAGCTCTCGGGCGGCGTTTCATTTTAATTTCTCATTTAAAATTTCTTATGTGGGCAGATATCAAAGTATACACATCTAATTTAATCACTGATTATATTCCATAGTAAAAGTTTGGGTAATTGTGAATTTTGTGCTTAGATGTAGTTGTTGATACTACCTACCTGTCTGTGAGTGTTATCTTTTAGTTAGTAGATTTTTTTTCTGTCAAGGCCTTTGTTGTCCTGACATTTCGGACTGTCCAGCAACAAATAAGCATCCCTGGCATAACAAACTAAATCGACAACATAGAGGTGCACTCATGTCGGAAAATGTTGCATGTGCATCTCCCTGAGGAAAAAGATGAAAATACATGTGAATTGGTGAAAAGGGTGTCCAATCGCCTAAAAATTGCTGCTTTTATACCCAAAATATAAATGTTCTATTTTTATTTCATGTCTGTAAAAGTGTATTTATTTTGTTTTTGGCCTGTACTAAAAAGAGTATCTATAACACCTATGTATATCTATCTAGTACCTATCACTGAGCGCACATCGTCGCAGACTGCGTCGTCGAGATTGCTACCACGTGCATACAAGTGCAAACCAATTGTCGATTTACTTTAAAGTTTTTTTTTTTTTTTTTTTTTTTTTTTTTTAACATTTATAGGTTTACACTTGACCACCATCTCGCCTGATGTTAAGCGACGATGCGGTCTAAGATGGAGCGTGCTTACCTAGAAGAAACCGATTCACTCTCGATTTGAAGACACCAAGATTATAACCATCGGGAAAAACCCACTCAGGCAACTCATTCCACAGTCGAGACGTTCTTATCACAAAAGTAGAGTCAAACCTCTTTGTTCGTGTCTTTGGAACATCAACCATGAAACGATGCCGCTTCTTCGAGTTACGAGAAGTCCGATAGAAAAAAGGGCTAGGTGGTATTAGATCATGCAGATCAGATGCACACTCTCCGAAGTGTATCCGATAATAAACCGATAAGCTAGCAATTTTCCGGCGATGTTCAAGAGTTTGCAGTCTTTTTCGCACAAGAGAATTATTGCCTATGAGCCTTTTAGCCCGCCTCTCGATCGATTCCAGAGCCTCAAGCTGATACTTAGCCGATCCATCCCAAAGGTGCGAACAGTACTCCATACAAGAGCGAATCTGTGCTTTATATAATAAAAGCAATTGTTCAGACTTGAAGTACTTTCGCACCTTTGAGAGGACACCTAGTTTTTTTGCAGCTAATTTAGCCTTGGACTCGATATATGAGCCAAAGTTGAGTGTAGATGTCAGGGTAACACCCAAAAGCTCAAGATGATCAGTAACCGGCACGGATACACCTCGAAAAGTAGGAGTCTGTAGAAATTGACTCCTTTTTGCGGAGAACAGTTGCTCTGTGCATTTTTCCCCGGTATACCATAGGTCAAAATCGATTACTCTCATGTAATATTGGTGTTTTAGCCTGTTTCTATGTTTCAACTGTGTACGATAGTCTTTTTCATAAGGAGTGCGGCGCGTTCGCGGCTGCCGAATTGGATCGACCAAACCGTTCGTGAGTAAATCGTTAATTAAGTAACATATAACGTTTTTTCCTAATGTCCTATACACTGTTCGAAAGAAGTGTACATAGACCTTACTATGAATTCAGATAACCTTTTTTGCCCTTTCCTTTTTTGCTATTTAAAATCTATCTGTATCTCTCCCATTACTACACTAGATACACAAATAACAGTCTCGTTTACTAGATTCTCACTTGTTTTTGCGCGAAAGTACTATTTAAAAATCATACTTCAATTCATCGCCACAAACTTTCACGTACCTACTATATTATATCAGAATGACTCAATATCTACGAAATTTCTAAATAAATTAAGTTTTATACTAGAACGAGTATCTAAAGCTGCACTAGTAGGATCATATCGGATTTGGCTGGGCAGGGAGAGAAATACGAGTGGTGAAGGTGAGTGTTGACGTACGTCACAAAGGGGTCCCTTTTAAACCTACGCCCGAGTCACAAGTCTTGGGGTCTACTCGAGATTTCTCTCTCTCCCACACGATGGACCCGGCACCCGCACGTTGAATCCATGGAATGCTAAGAAGTTCGTCTCTGTAAAGAATTTATAAATAACTAATGCTTGATTAACAAAATATAACCTATCGCGTTACTTATGGTAGGGTCATTTCGCCTGTTCGCGTCCACTTAGTGCAGTTGGCAAGTTTGAAGGGCAAAATAAATATGTCCCAGCACTCATTTTAATGAAAAGAGTATGTAATGTGTTACTTTTGATAGTCTATTTTAAGATGAACATTTAGTTTTGATCGAAAAATGTTGCGTTTTTTCTAAAAACAGACAAACTTCAGAAATAGGCGATTTACCCAGTTTGCGTCCATAAAATCCAATTTGCGTCCACCCGCTGGACCACTTTGCGTCCACCAGCTCAGAAAAGGAATTAAGGGGTGATATATTATAAAAATGTAAAAAGAGATTGGATTTTAATTATTTATTAATTAAAGAATTATGGGGTTTTAAAAAACAACATATTAACATCAAAAATCTCTCTATAAGAAAATAAAAATACCTGTTTATTCTTCTAAACTTTGATATTACTTAAAATTTAAAATAAATTAGGTAACATAAGAAGTACTCAATTTTTTAATTTAACAATAATCTGTTGTGTTAATTTTACCCTAAAATCATCCGCGTGCATTTCAGATGATAGGTCAATGTAGTCAATCTAATGCACTTTTCACAGTCATCCCCCATTTCAACCCCAATTTCATCCCCGTACAGTTCGAGATTACAAAATTGCTAGAACTAACATTTATTTGCTTCGTGTCAAGTGCCTATATACAGAGTTTCTTGGTTTTATCTGCAACGATTGGAAGTTTCCATGTATACTTTCATCCCCATTTCAATCCCAATTTCACCCCCGTACAGTTCGAAATTACAAAATGGCTAGAACAAAACTTCCTTTGCTTCGTGTCAAGTGTATATATATGCAGAGTTTCATGGTTTTATCTTCAACGGTTGGGAACTTTCATATCAACATTCATCCCCTATTTGAACCTCAATTTCACCCCCGTACAGTTCGAAATTATGAAATTGATATATCACACATTTGTTTGCTTCGTGTCAAGTGTCTATATACAGAGTTTCATGGTTTTATCTTCAACGGTTGGGAACTTTTATATTGACATTCATCCCCATTTCAGCCCCAATTTCACACCCGTACAGTTCGAAACTACAAAATTGATAGAACAATCATTCAATTGCTTCGTGTCAAGTGTCGAGATACAAAATTTGATAACTTTGAAAATCACGAATTTTCATACAACCCTTCATCCCTTGTTTCACCCTCTTAGGGGTTGAATTTCGCAAAATCTATTAATTAAAAAAATGGACGCAATCTGTTTTTGTTACCATTCCCTGTAGGTATAGTTTGCGTCCATGGCGGACGCAAACTGCATGTTTTATAAATTCGGTGTAGTAATTCGCGTCCACCTTATTTTAACTGTTAACTATTAAAAAAAAAACAAATTCATAATTCATATAATTCCTTATATCACTATCAACGTCTAGAAATAGCTATGTGTCCAAATTGCACATAAAACAATAAAAGACTTACGTTCAAACGCACCGGTGCCCACTATTTTTTTTTCATAAGTCCGCGTATTTGCACTGTCTTTTTGAACAACCGTCACAAACAATTTTTTACACAGGATTGGTTTCAAGCACGGAGCTGTTGTTTATGTGTGCATGCTTCTTATACATCGAGGTATTAGCCGTATTAATTTTGCGACTTATTGGTGTGTTAGTATACTAAATTTCGTGAGTTTTTAAATGGAGATCCGTAAAATGGACGCGAACTGGGCGATGAACGCGAACAGGCGAACTTACCTTATTACGTAAAAAAATAATGCTCTTGTCTGAGGTCATATTTTCATAAAACAGTCGGCTATCAGTATGAGACCACCGAGTGTTATATTATGTTGAATTATTTAATTAAATTAGTATAATTGCGAGATTATTTTGATCTTGACGGGATGAATGGGTTAATTAGTATTTCTATGCTCTAATCATACAATGATTCGGTCTTTATGGTGGGACCCTTAGATTATTCGTGTCATGGCTTCTTATTGTTTCATTTTAAACTTGATTTGAAATCTTTGCTTTGTACAAAGTACAAGTTCGTAGTACTTTTCATAAATTTGGGCTAGTTCGAGTGAGTATCAGCTTCAAGGTAACCCTTGATCGTGCCTTTATTAACATGAAAATTTATGAAATAATTTTTTGGTAAACAATTTCATTGATTTCAACAATCTAGCGAAATATTAAATCGTAATATATAACTAAATATTTATATTATATTATCCGTTACTTATTTCACCATTATTAAAATTCGGTGCTAACTTGGACTGAGTTGTGTACATACGTGAGTAAAAAATGAGAATAAATGTATTAAGATCACATAACTTTATCTTTTTATAACATATAGCTACAGAACAACCAAGACACGCGTCTGATAGCAAGTAATACCTACACTAGTCAAATTGAAGAGCGGTGGCGGCAAATTGCCTAGCTAGTGGTTATAGAAGATGGTTTATTTCTGCACTCTGTAATCATAATCAGTACCTCGGTGTAACAATAACTCTCAAACCGGAACACGTAATATTTGCACTTTACCATTTTGGATCACATACTTCTATAATATTCAAATGTATTATATGTATGATCATAATGGATGCATGTATGCTTCTTGTCTTTTCACGAAGTTGATTAAAACGCGAGCTACCGACTAGGTTAAGTAGCGTCAAGCAGTGGACGACAAAAGCTGGTTATTATGACAAATCCAAATTGTGTGACTCCAATATACATTTTCAATTTATTTTAAATTTTTCCTCCATTAAACTAAAACACTATTTCTATCGACGTCATTTCCTCGTTGTATTCCCGAATGTGCAAGCGTGTGCTGCTCCTATTAATTTTAATGTGTACGGACGTTCTATAACACGAGTTGGTACCTGTATGTGAGAGTTCGTTTGTGGGTGTGGATGTAGATGAATTTGTGGAGTGAAGAGAACTAATCCCACAGTGCTTTTACTCGACATACGTTAACATACTCGATCATTGGTAATTATGGCCACCCAAAGTAGGAGTGCGCACGCGCCCCCGCAACCTTGAACTCGTTCTATTGGTTATTTATTGATTTTTCAAACATTATAGATCAATAACTGTGATTAACCGGATACATATCGGTTACAAAACAGACGTAGGCCTGAGCCCGAGGCTTGCACTTGAATGAAATGAGAAGACCGCCTTGGCCCACTGAACAATTTGTCTACTTATGATTTAGTGTGGCCACTTATCACTATTATTGTTTTTTCTACGAAATTCAGACAAACCAGTTATAGTGAAATAATATGCGCATAGTCAGTTTAGCCCTTGACAGTGAGTGTGTGTGTGTATTTGTATTTATTTATTTGTTAAATTCTTCGTCTTTTGCTAGAAATATAGGATCGACTACAGAATGACTACAGAATACTCGTTTATTTTTCAGTCATCCTAATCGTCAGTAAAGTACTGTAATGATGATAGATATAGTGTTGCTATTGGTTTTTTAATTTACCACTGCTATAGTAGGTAGTGTCACGTTAGTGAACATAAAAAGGTTTTAAAAGGGAGGAGATAGGTGAAGGGGAAGTAATAAACAGGTATAAAACAAGTATATTAAAAGAATGAAGATTAAAGGGGATAAGAAAAGGTAAAGTGAAATAATAATAAAAAAAGTGTAAAAGAATAAAAGATTTGAGAGTTAACTGGCTTGAGGGGCTAAGTGAGTGCAGTGGCTTCCAGCAGAGAATTGTTCACAGGAGTAGTAATCCGCTTCAGGAATAGTAGTCCGCTTCAGGAACGGTAGTCTGCTTCAGGAATAGTAGTCCGCTTCAGGAACGGTAGTCTGCTTCAGGAACGGAAGTCGACTTCAGGAACAATAATCCGCTTCAGGAATAGTAGTATCTTGAGCGGTAGGGTTCACAGCCGGCAGCAAGGAATGGCTTCAGCCGGCAGCAGGGAATGTGGCTCTAGCCGGCAGCAGGGAATGGCTCCAGCCGGCAGCAGGGAATGGCTCGAGCCGGCAGCAGGGAATGGCTCCAGCCGGCAGCAGGGAATGGCTCCAGCCGGCAGCAGGGAATGGCTCCAGCCGGCAGCAGGGAATGGCTCCAGCCGGCAGCAGGGAATGGCTCCAGCCGGCAGCAGGGAATGGCTCCAGCCGGCAACAGGGAATGGTACTATGTAATGGTCGAAGCCAACTGTTCACTGGTGATGTTATTCACTTGGAAGCCAACTGTTCTTTTGATGTTGCTCTCTTGGGAGCCAGATTCTCACTCCCCATCTCAGCCTCTGAGATTCATAAGGAAAGCTTTCAGTGTTTTAAATCTAGAAAAGAAGACTTTATTTTAATATTAAAGTCCAAAGAGGATTAGGTCGAAAAAACTATACGACCTTATGAAAAGGGTAGAGGTTGCCTAGCGACGGTTGTTTTTTGAAGTATGATAATGTAAACAAATAAGATTTTAGAAAAACGTAAATTTTACAGGTTTAAAGTGAGATATATAATTCCAGAACAATATCATAATGATGAGAAAATTATTCTTTATCGTATGGAAACGATTAAAAAGATATTAGTTGTATGAAAATTTGGTATGTAAGTATACGCATCTCTCCTATGAAAAGTGGTGCTTTTGGAATGAAAATAGGGATGTACGTTTACATATTGTAGTCAATATGTAACGTTACAGTAGGTATTTTTATACAACTCATATTGCTCTAAAATTACTAGAGGTTGTAAATGTCTTCGTTCATTAACTCGTTCTTCGTGTTGTTCGTCTATCCCCAAACAGAATCCTTAGAGATAGATAAGAAACTAGCGACACTTAAGCATGGTGTTCCCTGTATCCATAGGCGGTGGTGACTATTAATTTTTTTCTATCGGAATGCTCGTAGCTCGAAAAAACGACAGCGTTTCATGGTTGATGTTCCGAAGACACGAACGAAGAGATTTGACTCTACCTTTGTGCTAAGAACGTCTAGGCTGTGGAATGCGTTGCCTGAGTGGGTTTTCCCTGTTGGTTACAATCTTTGTGTCTTCAAATCGAGAGTGAATCGGTTTCTTCTAGGTAAACACGCCCCATCGTAGACCGCATCGTCGCTTAACATCAGGCGAGATGGTGGTCAAGTGTAAGCCTACAAAAGTTAAAAAAAAAAAAAAAAAATTGTCGGGTAGCCTCTTGCATGAACACTGAACAGTGTATAAAAACATATAATAATTATAAATGAAATTAATTTTTGAAAATATTTACCTTAAAATCGGTCTATTCGGTTAGTGCGCTCCATCATGCACCGTCATCATAATTTAACATCAGCTAGCGGTCAAGTGAGTGAGTAGGTATTAAATAAATAAATTTCAAAAAGAAAATAATCGAGTCTGTTAATAATTTGCAGACATATCGGCGAGCTCGATTGCCAGATATAAAGCATGAAGCAGCGGACTTGTTTTACTGGACGTCTACTCTAATTCAACGAAAACGTAATTTCGAAATAAACTCGCGATTTTCCATCTCCGATTCTACTTCGATCCGTCGTTTTGTCCGCGTATATGTTCTAAGCCTACTCTAATTAGAGTATGCTTAGAACATTTAAACGTCAAACAATGTTGTATCGGACGAAACAAAGTAGAAGGAGAGTAGGAAAGTCGAGAGTTTTTTGTAGAAATTTCGTTTTCGTAGAAACAGAATAGACGTCCACAGGGTTACGCATGTTCTTATCGGAAAGGGTTTGATATCGTATTAACGGACTTAACAACAGCTTTTACTTGAAATTAAGTGATTGTCATGTTCTTCGTGTAATTTTTACTATTTTCTGGTTCAAGAGAATCGAGAATCATGCAAGAAATACATGCTTATGATATTGTGCTGAAAAATATTATGCAACTGCCTTTATTCCTGAGATTGCATGCAAACACGCACGTTGCGCACAATTGTAGTAGGTACCTATAACAATAATCAGATCCCCCACCCACCCACGATGTCTGGATTTAATATAATTTAATAATTCATTATAATATATCTAATCTGTTGGATCCTACAAATCAGCTGTAGCTGTTATTTTTTTATTTTGTTGGTTCCCAAAGAAATAAACAAAAAAATTGGCAGTCATAGGAACTGCCGATAGCAGTGAAAACTTATAACTCAGAATTTGATAGCTTACCTTGGAAACTACACGGGTGTAACCGGAGGGCGTGGCCTCGCCATCTTGGCATGGCCATCTAGAAATGCGTCAGCATTTCCCATTGGCTGATGCGTTTCTAGATGTCCATGTCATGATGACCTGTCCACGCCCTTTCAGCATTTCTCATTGGCTGACGTATTTCTAGATGGCCAATAGCCATGGTCCCGAGTTTATCCGAAGCTTTCTTATCATACCCGAGCGTGACGAATGAAATCAATTCACAGCCCACGAAAAATCTGTCTAGGCGCGCCTAAATAAGTTTTGACTTCAAAAAAGTATCTTTCGGCTAAGTACCTACTTTCTAAAAGGCTATATAACCATGTAAATCTAAAGGATTTAATAATTTATGTAGGTATATGACAGTGGAGGCAAATTATGTAATGGAATGTTACGATGAGGGAAATCTCGCCTTTAACCAAAATTTTATTCAAAACTAATGTACATTATTCATGAAAATTAAAAACCAACACAGAAAAGTTGTAATTTGAATGTTATATGGTACCTAATTATGAGACATGGAAAAACTTAGGACTAGTAAAATTCAGTTTTGCTCGGAGGATTAGATGTCTGTGATTATGACAATGACCATCATCATCCCCAGCCTTCTCTATCCCATTGTATTGGCCTCTCTCTAAATGTGATTACTACGATGATGTTTGTTTGTAAATTAATCGTGACCGGTGAACCGCCATTTCGATGCATATTACGTGTACTCGCACATGATGCGGCCCAAATAACGGACTCTTGTTGATAGTTTTTTTTAATTTAAATTTTCAATTGAATGCAACAACCCAAGATTATACTCGTATCAATACTAGTATATTTGCGCAATGTCGTATACAAAAAAAAACACTGTATTTTTTATTACAAAAATAGCTCTCGAATTTGAGATTAATCCTTTCAGCTTTTACTACTCGCAGCTTTAACCATTGAGCAACAAACATAAAACCTTCTAGTTTATATTTAATTTAAAACAATATTAGTAGGACTGCTCACTTATTTACACAGCACAGTTAGCACAATACAAGTTTGTTACAGAGAAATTATGCCTAATGTTAAATTTAAAGTAGGTACTTATTAATAGGTGCAATTTAAAGCAACGTGAAATGAAAATACGCGGTAATGAAAAACTAATTCGTGTAAGACCCGATTCATTCATTCATTCAAGAATACAGAATGATTACTAACAATCACTAGTATGTATATCCGTGTATTTATGTAATGTATATTCAGCTGAAGAGCCTTATCGCCCGTCTTCGAGTAAATCTTAAAAACTGCTACAAAATCCGCAGGCGAATCAGATAATATTGAATTCAATAAACCATTCACGATCACTTTTACTACCACATAAATTATCTTACGTAACAATATCTATTCATAAAGCAACTGTGGATTATTATTTAATGCTCCGCCTTAAAAATAAAAGATAACTAAAATTATAACATGAAGGCGAAGGCTACAACTAATGGCATATTACGTCGAACAATACTATTATAATATTTCCGGTACACTTGTGCTCCGATTGAAGATATCAAAATGCACAATCAACTGGTAAAACTACATTACTGAATAGCACTTTGTCAAAATTATAAGTTATGTATTTTCAAGCAATGATCAAAGTTAGTTTTAAAACCTTCAAAGAGGTACAGTGCCTCAAATTGACCAAATACCTATCTACACGTGGTTGACGATACAATGATAGGTATTAAATTTGTAATATGAATGAGATTGAGGGTCAACAAACTAAAATCTGACATAGAAATATGGATAAGTAGAAGTGGCAAGCTTGTATAGCAAAACAAACTGACGAATAGATTTAAAACATCGTGGTCGAATAAACATAGGTACCAAATTCATTCGCATCTTGAAAACCTGCAATTTTTGCACGCATGCAGATAAATCTACAGTTAACTTAACTTTAATCCTATGTTTTAATTTTTTTATTTAATCGTTTTTTTTAATAAGTGTACAGTATAGTATATATAGTGTGTATAGTATATTACAAAACTACATACGAAAGCTGATTTTCTCAAAAATATCACAAAGTTACAAACAAATGAGACAAAAATAAAGTGAAGAATCGTAGGTTCGCACATGCGCCAGTCTGCCTACTCATTACATAACAAAAATTAATAACTGTGTTAGATACAGAAAAAAGTTTATAGCAGCGCCTCTAAAGATTCAATCTCGATGTGTAGATAAACCAGCATCAACCGTAATTAGTCTTATACTGACTCCAAAGCGGAAGTCAATTTCGGGTGTGATTTCCCTCAATGAGTTAGTACTAAATTGCTATCTATTATTTCAAATTGGCATTGCGAGTTCAATGGCGGTGTGGAACCATTTAGATTAGGCAAATAAGGGTTCATTTGCATTCGTTGATTTCAGTAACTACCGCTTCCGTTTGTTCTATGTTTATTTTATATTGCAATACCTAAATTGGTATTGTATAAAATTAGAATTCTAGTTAGCTTAAAATCCAAGGAAACTAATAGAAGCCATATTATCACATGCGGCTTGATAACGACCTAAATGATTTTTAATTACCTACCTCTTCGGTTGCGTCGTATTTCGTAGAACTCTTCGAAATCTTTTTGAGGACTCCTCGGAAGATAATATAAAATAATTTAGTTCGCGATTACGTCCTGTGTAATATTTTCGATTAAATTAATTGTATACCACTTAATCATTTCAGAAATTATAAGACTAAATTCCTTAAAAATAGATATGTACCTACATAATAATGGTTTTTTGAAGGATTGTGCTTGACAACCAACTTGTTTTTTGGTAAACGACGGTAATATGATGACACACGCAATCTTTGAAGATAGCTATTCACTTCGACCGTGGAAAGATCTAGATTGCACCTTGCTGAGGTTGATGCATTTTGTTGGTTTCTCTTGTTCCAACTAGAAATTAGAAATGACATCATTTCTAATTTCGAGTTGGAACAAGAAATGTGAACATTTAGTTAGGCAGTAGCAGGTGGCCTCTGCAAAAACAGTTCTAGCGCGCAAAAATATAATCGTGGTTTTAATTGTCATTTAAATTAATTTTGAATAACGAACAGTACTAAATGATCTATATTTTTTTCTTTGTACAATAAAAATAATTCATTTTTTTATGATCCCAACCTTCGGTTTGTAGCATTGATTAACACCTAACTTTCAATCATAGTTACAAAGTAATTACATTTTTGTGACCTTGCTATTTGGAAGTTCAAAAATGGGTCCAAATTATTTTACCTCTTACACTAAATCAATTTATGAGCACTTAAGCTACATAATTGAAGCTAATAGGTTCACATTAGTCCATTTCTTCTCAGTTTAACCATGACCGAGTAATTGGATTATTTGTAACTTGAGTGGTCTCGTTGTTACATTGAGTATAATTGTCTAGTTTATAATTTTGAAAAGTAAGTAAGTAGCTGTTAACATAATTATGTATTACGTATTAGTGTATCAATGGACAGTATGGCAATGGACAGGACACATGCTAAGGGAACCGATTGAAAAATGGACAAAAAGTAAATCGGAATGGTACCCTAGGGATGATAAAAGAAGCAAAGGACGTCAACAAAAAGATGGGAAGACGAGTTAAAAAGAATCGCTGGTCCAAATTGGATGAGAATAGCAAAAGACAGGAAGATCTGGAAAGCTCTAGAGGAGGCCTTTGTCCAAGGACAAGCTGAGGATAAAGATTCCAATCGTTTGTAATAATATAGTTAGTAAAAAATATATTGTAAACTTGGCAATAAAGACTCATTTTATTTTAATTTATTTTATTAGTGTATCTAAATGTATTTAAGTATGTGTGATGTTGCATGCACCTATGGGATCGGATATAGTGATACCTTGCTTAAATTTATTATTTTAAATTTGTATATCACTATAAATATCTCACTATAGATCACTGATACCTATATCCCAGCTATTAAGAATTTGATTTGATTTGAAATAGTAACCATCCAGAATAGGTTCGAACAGTATAGTTTTACTCATTTACAGTGTTTACAAAGACCTTCGGAATTATATTTTGCCCCTTTTTCATGATTAATGCACATTCTTCAATTCACGTGCATTTCTTCAAAAGTCCTTTGGTAGGTATATCCTACTTCCTACTAATATTATAAATGTCAATGTATGGATGTTTGTTGCTCAATCACGTCCTAACGTACCTATGAACGGATCAGGCTGAAATTTAGAACACCGATAGATTATAGTCTGGAAGAACACATACCATTTTTATCCCGGAAAACAACGGGAACGGGAACTTCGCGGGTAACACCGCGGGGCGCTGCTAGTACCAAAATAGTCCCCTACACCGGCTAAATATGATTTCGGTTTCGAGCTGAAGATACACGAGAGTGTTCCGCACGCAGTCGTGGCTTTGTCTCGGCACACTGGGGCCTTTATCTATTACACCGACGATATCGAGGATGATGCGATTTGCTGTCTTGTGTTGCGAACGTTGACCGCACCACCGCGTACCATCAGAGACTATAACTACCATTTATGGCCAGATAGAAATGCGGAGGTGACGGAGGTTCTGGGCTAGGGGGAAGCTTGTTGTAACAAACAATGAATAAATCGTTTTAGGGACACTTATTTTTCAAAAACAGATTTAGTACAATAAAATATCGCTGAGTTATATTTTACTCTTAGCGGACCCGACATTCATTGTCCTGCACATATTTGAAAGTACTATAAATACTATTTAAAAAAATTGCAAAACAGCGCTAAAACAGCATATAAAAAAAAGAAAAACAAAACATCTCATCGTGAATCTAAACCATTTTCAAATCCCCTTGAACATACACAAAATATTTCATCAAAAATAGCCTAGCTGAGGCGAAGTTTAATTACAAACACAAGCACAGAAAATTGTTATATAAAATACTAGCGGCCAGTTCCGGTTTCGCTCGGATTTCGTCAAATAAGGACTATTAATCGAAAAAAAACTATACTATCTCTCAAGTTGGACCAGACTGCTCACGGTGTGCCAATTTAATTTAAAATCGGTTAAGTAGTCTAGGAATCCATCGCGGACAAACATCGTGACAGGAGATTTATATATATTAATTAATATATTCATAGCTAGATGATGAGTCAGCTTCGCTATCATTGATTAATACAGCTAGTTAAATATTATACCATAATCTTATCTAAATAGTAAATCAGAGGTTTTAATTCACAATAAATAGTATATATGAAATGATATTACACCTGTCTACATGCTGATTGGTATTTCATATCTCTTAACAAATGTGACCTTCCATTTTTGACATGTCGTCGACCATGACGCAATCGTTTATCAACTCTTAATTAGGTATCTAGAGCTCAAAAACAACCGTTATATGCGATATATATGCACAGCACTATTTCTTAATCGTAACCCACTTGACTAGCTCCAGCCTAGCCTTTTTAATTTCGAAAATATTTCGAAATTCAAAATAGCCAAGATGAAATAACGGCTCTCGTGTTTGGTGCCACCGTATTAGGAAGAGCTGTTAGCGCTAACACTATTATTTGAATCAGTTTACTGTTTGTTGTGATCATTAGTCTGAGATAAGGCACTATTTGCAATGCCTAGATGTGTTTTTGGTTTTAATGAAAATTTAATTATTTTAGATTAAGGTGTGAAATGTGTATCAAACAGTCCTTGATAGTAAAAATATACCATAACGTTTTCATAATTTAGTGATGTAATAAAGTAGGCTGGTATCAGCTTTCGGTGTGGTTATAGGTCCAGAAAACATTCAAAATTTCGTGCAAAACGATCAAAAACCTTTTTGCAGGGTGTTTGTGGTACGCAGTCGCGTATATGAAATATTGAGCATAAGTTCGGCCGAACAATGATCACTACAACTTACTATGTTATACTTTAATCGTTTCTGATTATGGTTTGGTTTATTAAATTCTAAGTAGTGAAATCAGATCCATCATGTTGTTTTTTTTAAATACGCTTGCTATTTAATTCATCATCAACAGCCCACTAAACGTTCCCACTGCTGGGACTCGGGGCCTTCTCTCGCAAGGAGAGAGTTAAGGCCATAATCCACCACGCTGGCCCAGTGCGGGTTGGCGGATGACACATGACTTCGAAATTTCATGGCTATTTAATTAGTTGTATTTAATTTAATTTATATGTTACGGGCCACCACGTTACTGTGTATGTGTATGGTATCTTTGCCGTGCACGGTCATTGAATCGATGTGCACGTTACCTGAAAGAGATCTAAGTGATAAGCCCACCAATTAAAATGTCTGTAATATAATGTTTCTATATTTTCTTTTGTAAATGAAAAAATAACTCAAACTCAAAGAGTATATTCAGCAGTGTGCGATAACGGCCTGATAAAGATAGATAAATACTTTAAAATATTCATTTTCATGATAAAAATAATTACATTTTAAAATTATGTATTTGATATTCTTAGATTAACTACTTAGAGATAAATAAATAACATCTTCAATTCAGCTGTCGGATTTTTATGTTGATATAATTACAAGGACTTTCTATATTCCCAGACATTTTCTAATGTCTCTGATTTATCTGTATCAATTTGTGCATCTTATTATAATGCAATAGGCTCACGTAAGAAAAGATTCAGATCTACTCGTAGCGTTTACTTAATTGATATTTAACAAGCCGAGCCACACGCGAATCGTAATGATATCTTGTAGCATTATAAATATGCAAGGTCTGATGAAATTTGATCTTCAGACTTGGCAGTGAAGTTTGCGAAGAAGATGACATAACCATCTTTTTTAATGAGGCTTCACAAATTGGCATATTATATGTATGTCTCACTAATAGATTGTGTCTAGTACCTCAATGTATATTGAGCTCTGAAATGTCTACTAAACTATCCGCTTGTACACGACACGTACCTATAGCCCAGTGTAGGGTCACTGTTTTAGAACTTTTTTAAGTAACATGTTATACGTGTTTATTTCTTATATAAACAAAAGTATTCGTTGTATGGCCGTAAACCAAACATTAAAATTCTAAATTAATAAAGTTATCAACAGAAAAGTATATGACAATAAGTAAAAGTAAGCTATTATTACTACTGTATTTAATTTTCAATTTTATTGAAGTAGAAATATCTGCCACTGCTTAGTTGAACTTCCCCGTCTCCCTAGCTCCATTCCCGGAAGAGAAAAGTTGCATTAAGATGACCGATTGTTATTTTTTTAAAGATTTGTGTCGTTTGTTTTAAGATAAGTTCATTAACGATCTAACATAAGATAATACGAATGTTAGATCAGGAAATAATCTAAAATTCAAATAAACTAACACTTTTATTCACGATTAAATTAAATAAATCTTAAAGCTTTTAAGCCTGGTTCCGTTGAAATTCCACATTAGTCCAAATTGTTACACATGTATTTATGTACATGTATAATGTAACAATAATTTATTTGGAATTATAGCCATAATAGGTATTATCAATCAACAAAATAATAACTATCACCACACAATACATTTTTTTGTTTTTATAAAAAGTGCGAGACGCACAGGACTTGTGCCTGATGGAAAGCAACATGCCTGCCACATAACAGCACAGCAACACGCAGCTATTGGAACATAAAGAGTCCAAAGCATTACCTAGCACTGCACTGCGCTCGTCACCCAAAGATCTAAGATGTTATATCTGTAAGCCCTGTAATTTGTCTGGAAACATTGCCCTTCAAACCGGAACACAGTAATGTTTTCCCATTACTGCTTGGCAGTAGAATAACTGGCAAAGGTGTGGTAATTCCCCAGGTGGACTCTGCTAAGAGTCCTACCACTACTTACATTGTTAGTATTAAGTTTCTTTAATCAAATTCGTCATACTAGTTTAAAACCCTGTTACGAAAACATTTGGACTGTTACATAACTGTTACATAATTTAGTAGGATTTATTATAAACTTTGTAAAATAATTAACAAAGCCTAAAGATAGTGAAGTTAAGATGTTTGAAAAACAACACAGTCTTAAAATAAGTAATAAAAGTTCTTAAGATTGACACCGTCAGTTTTTTTCATATTTCTGATTAACAGTTTCTTATTCTATCGCTATTAAAAACAGTCTAGTAAATGTAATATTTGTAATGTTTACCTAATGGATGCTCTAGTTATATGCGTATCAATATAAATAGTTTACTTATTGTCACAAAACATGATCCAATAGCCATGAATATAATACCCCGTTTACATGATTCCAGTCCAGCGACCGAATCCAGCGCTGGATTGCTTACTGGAATAATGAAGACCAGCACTGGAATGCATCAATCCAGTGCCAGTGCATTCCAGTGCCGGTCTCCATTATTCCAGTAAGCAATCCAGCGCTGGATTCGGTCGCTGGACTGGAATCATGTAAACGGGGTATTATGCTTCTTTTGTTTAACCTGTTTTAATTTGTAAATTATTGTTATTTTGGTGTGTTCAATAAAGTGTATCTATCTATCTATCTTTCGCAAGGTTGCCTTCTTACGAGCACTGTCATAGTGCTCTACTGTCTTAGTAGGTAAACTGGACAGTTAAAATATTTTCCAGGTATTAATTAGGCTTTATAACATAGATACCCAGTGACAATTCGTTCACCGCCAATTATTTTGATTACTAGTTGTTGTAGTTTTAATGGAAGTAATTTTTATGTAAATTTTATTGTACTAAAGTGTTTAGATACGGTTATTTGAGAAAAATAAAAAATAAACAAATTTTTCTGTTTGATCATTGATAGGGATGCGCTTGACTCTCGTCATCTTCCTCTACTTTTCGTCACGTCGTATATATAATAAATTTAAAATAAATTGGTGTTTTTTTTTAATTAACGCTTTAGCTGCAAAGTTATTCAATGGTAGGGTTGCTTTTAGCGTAACCTACATTTTAAGGTTAAGTTTCATGGCCGCCAACTTGAAATACCGATAAATTTTGATATTTCGAGGAAAACTGCAAAATGTACTACTTTCAAAACCACATTCAAGAAGTGAAATTGTGGTCTGTAATCTAATTTACCGCTACACTAGAGTCCGTTTTGTCTGTTTTTTTGTTAATAGATAAAGTTTTACTGGCACACAACGGACTACTAACTAACTTAGTTCAATGACCCAAAGTGAATCCTGGCTACTGATATCAAAAGAAACCACTCTTCTCTTTTCTTAACCTTTTCTTGCCACGAGTCAGAAGGTTAAAACTTACGTATGACTCGTTTCACCTGATCTTATCATTGGAATACGGCACGACCTTCCGACCGGCGACTACTTGACACCGCTAAATTAACACACTAGTTAGCAGCTTGATCCTCTTTTGATTCTAAACTTGAATTATAATTTTCTCGTCTCTTGGAATTACTATATGTATGTTACTATCAGATATTCGGTATTGTATGAACTACGCCTTTGTCGATAGTAGTCTTTGTCATTTTTATCATTATAAATTTATTTGCCTATTCTCTTGTTATTTTTGTCTGGTATTCTGCATTTTCTATTTCCTTTTACAAATAAATTTGCAAGAGAAGAAGTGGACCCCACTTCTTCTCTTTACTTCGAGATGCGAATGTTCCAGATTTCTTCACCTCGTTTATGTGTGTGTGTATGATTTCGTCACCTCTAACCGTTTTGATACGGTCTGGTCAATCGTAGTTACTCTATAACTATTTTGTGATTTTCGTGTGCTATTAAATATGCCTCTAATACATTTTGTTTTTTAAGAGTTACTGTTTTATTGCTGACGGTTTACGCCGGACCTCATTATAATTTGAAATGTTGTGCTAACTGTGAGCTACAATTTTCGATACAGATAAATAAATAATCCCTACTTGAAAATCTATATCCTAAAATTGCCCTACTTGGGCGTTACAATCACCGATCACTATTTTAATGTCGTAGTTAGGGATTTGGCCGAACACAACAGAATTTCCAATTCTTCATGAAACCCATCCTTAATAATGTGTTCGTGTAGTGCTGTATGTATTATTTGGCGCACAAGCATTAAATTAAAAAATATTCCCTTCACACGCAAGACAGCTAGTCTTTACGAAGCAGTAAGAAAAGTTTGTATGTTTGATGCTCAATTACGTCGTAACTGGAACCTGAAACGATCGGGTCAAAACCGCTGGACATTGGTAGTTACTTAATAAGATAAATTTTATTAGCATAAATGCAACTCCAAAATTACAAATTAAGTAAAAATTTGAAAAAACATTTATGTATTGTCAAATTTACAAATTCAATATAGCTTAACCACATTTCCAAATTAAACTTGTAGATTACATACTTATAAAACAGAAATTAGAATATAGTGACATGCATTTCGATTCATATTATATTTTGAAACAATTAAATAATTAAACATTCAAAATTCACTAAAATACTAAGCGGCTGTAAAGGAGCCAAAAAAATAAATAAATAATAAAAAACATAAAACTTTGCTAGACATTATTTGCTAGACAGAAAACAAGGCTATACAGCATGTCAGATAAATAGTTTTCGAACAAAAAAGGGTTTCAAAGTTAACACATAGTTAAGTTCACAACAGTAATTACATCGACTTATAACATCCATATACGAGTACATACAATAGTTTCATGTGAAATATAGGCAGAGAAAATTACAATTAATATTACAATTAATTCTAAAGCACGTCAAAAATAGCAATAAATTTTTAAGTACTTATAAATTTTTACAATTCATTTTATCAAATTAATATATCTTTTACTATCCGTAGTCCATACACGTAGATTTAAAATCATTATAGTTATTTTTGACGAACTCGTGAACCGTGTGGACGTGTGATATACACGATTCTACACACACACACACACACACACACGGTACACGTCTTAGATAGGAGCAATCGTTTTACATTCGCACAAAAAGCCCCATCCGTTTCGCAGTCTTTTATACATTTTGGTAACTTATTGTACAGCAGTTGTCTTACTACCTTCGGATTTTTAGTAGACTTGTGTAATCTGTGTTGAATCGAAAGTAAGGTCTCTTTGTTACGGAAAATAACATTTGACACATCACCCCGAGTTTTATACAGTTGGAGATTCGACCGAACATATCGCACAATTTCTAGTATATACACGGTACCTAACTGATGTGAGTATTCCCAAGGCCTGAAATAAACATCTAACATGAATCTCGATACTTGGCTCTTGTTAGTACTCTAATAGCTCTTTTTTGCATTTTGAGTACCCGCTCATTGTCTGTCGAGTTGCCCCATAAGATAATTCTATATGATAATACTGAATGGACATATTTTATGCTTAATATACTTTTTTAAAGTAACATTCGGACGTTATCTGTCTTATTTGAATCAGGGCATAGATACCTTTTGACATTTTTAGCAACTGTTGACAAAGTGCAGATCATAAGTTGCACATGATTTGTCACCATCATTACAGACTTATGGATAAACCGTTCTATTCAAACACAGTATGTAGTATGTAGGTATCAAATCAATCTGTGTTTAATAAAAAGCACAAACGTGTCAAATTCTCAAACTTATTTACTTTATTAAAGAGGTTTCTTGTTTAATCGCACTAATCTCTGGAACTACCGGACCGATTTAAAAAAATCTTTCACCGTTTGACATGTGCGTTATTCCTGAGTGGTATAGACTATTTATTATGTAACACGGGTGAAACAGGGGCAGGGGCTTTATGATAAAAATATAATCATAAAAAATCAGTAACATTAACGACGTTCTTATATTACACCATGACACGAGAACTGACGTGTCGTTAAATTATCTAAGTTGAACCTAGGCAACCTCGAATACGGAAGGTATAACTTTCATGATAAAATATGTGAAAATGTTCACTAATAAAGTAAATCGAAAGTTTGTACATTGGTACAGTACACGGATGTTAACGTGTAAATAACACTGTAGCATTTACATTTTACTACAATTTACAGTTTCTTCATAATAAAATGTATTGCAATTTCAAGCACCAAGGGTGTGTTGTTACCATAATAATGGTAGATTAGCTCAGTTTTGAACTATAAACAAAGTACAAGAAAAGTGAAGTATTACACTGGAGAATTTATAATTCATAAATTTCCATCATTGTCATTTACGTGGTTGGTTCAAAACGACTGGCGGTACTCGTGCTATAAATAGTTGACTTATTACACAAAATAACAAGGATTTACTTATGAATTTAGAAATGCAAAGTGAGTGGTTAACCATAGGTGAGTTTTGTATCCCATTAGCTCTGAAGTGGCGCACCTTGCTATATGACTGGTCTCCTGCCTTATTAAAATTTTATCTGAACGCTTTCCAAATGACCCTCCCTGACCAGAGTAACTTGGTAAGGTGGGGAAAAGCCTCTGAAAAATGTTGCTATACTTGTGGTGAGGCGATATGTACAGCAAGGCACATATTGGTGGGATGCAAGGTGCTCCTTAATAGGGGTCATTACTCACAGTGCCATGACAGAGTACTTGAAATCATACGTGAAGCCGTAAGCCTTTCGGTAGCTAGAGCCCAAAAGGGATTGACGATAAACAAAAGACAAATTAACTTTGTAAAAGAGGGCTCAACTTCAAACTCCAAGAACAAGCCTTACTCAATCCTGGGTTCAGCTCCTGATTGGACTATTTTAATGGACACGTATGAAAAGCACTACAAAATCCCAGAGGATGTGGGTGTTTCGTCATCCAGACCGGACATTTTCCTTTTTTCTAGGGCTACGAAACGCATAGTCCTGGTAGAACTTACCGTACCGTGGGAAACTAATATACCTAAAGACCACGCGATGAAACAAAATAAGTATTACGACCTACAAAATGAATTAACAAAAAATGGCTATGTAGTTAATTTATACGCTGTAGAAGTAGGAGCGAGAGGTATACCAGCAAAATCTCTCTATAACCTGCTTAAAGACCTTGGATTGTCCAGAAGTGCAGTAAGTTCTATACTAGAACGAGTATCTAAAGCTGCACTAGTAGGATCATATCGGATTTGGCTGGGCAGGGAGGGAAATACGAGTAGTGAAGGTGAGTGTTGACGTACGTCAATATAAGGGGCCCCTTTTAAACCTACAGCCCGAGTCACAAGTCTTGGGGTCTATTCGAGATTTCTCTCTCTGCCACACGATGGACCCGGCACCCGCACGGTGAATCCATGGAATGCTAAGAAGTACGTCTCTAGTTACACATCGATATTAAATTAAATATCAATTACAAACTAACCAAACTATAATTCCGGTTGGTTAGGTGTTAGGTAGATGATGTGGTTACGACCTCTTGATCTTTAGTTAGGCGGTAGTATTTTAATGGTTTAACTCTCTCATCAACTGCTCTCGAAAATCGATGAGGACCGAGCAATAACAATGCCTTTAACCATCTTGTGAAGTAATAGAACCTTTTTTTATTACTAACATCACAATTACAGCAGCACTATGGATTAAGTTAGTAATATTAAAGCTAAATCTAGCTTTAAAAAAATAGCTTTCTTAACGTTCTCTTTCTCGATGTTTCTTGATCTTATTTTGGATAAAAAATAAGACTATTGAATCTTGTACTCAGTTTTGCTTCACAATCATTGTGTTGTTATTGTAGATGTTATCTAGCAACGTAATTTTATCAGTATTTATGACTAGAGCCCGGTAGTTTTTGAAAAAATCGGAAGATTTTCTTAGATAATTTAACGTTATTGAATGATTTACTGATAAAAATAATACCAATCAGTTGTACAAAAGTCGACTAGTGATAATATGTAAAACGAGGCATATTTTCAAGTTTAATAACATTGACAATATAACATAATAGTTTTGTCATTATTAAAAAATTTTATATACCTATTTTAACTTAATAGAAGTGTTCTTAAAAATTATTTGTCATAAAACTTGAATTAAAATGAATAAACACATTTTCGCTCATGTGATACGTTTTGAACTCTAAGAGCACAGAAACTCAAAATGTTTTAATGCATAAAAATGCTTTAGTAAGTATACTTTATAACTTACACTGTGTAACTATAAATTTGTCCAAACTGACCCAATTTAGAATATTTACTTCATCTTTTGGGTACTAGGCTAGTCAGGATTCTAAACTAGGCTGTCCATTAATCATATTTTACTCAAACTTGTAGTTGAAATGTTTAGTGTGTAGATAATATCAGATAAGAAGTTAACGTCATTTGCGGCAGCTTAACTGACGATAACCGCTTGTTAAGTAAATTAGAAGCAATTAAATTACAAAAATGCTAGTAGCTGTGCAACTGACTCTACACTGATAGTGATCTGGGCCTGTGTTCTGCATAAGCAAAAGAAGCCCTGTTGGAGTGGTGGTGTAGTATGTAATATGTTCGGAACTAACTTCGAACTAGAGATTTGATACAAAATATGTTAAATTGAAACTTTCGCGATTTCAACTCATTAAAAACATTACACAGTGCTTAATCGCGATATAAATTGTATTATTACGTTTTGGTCCCGTTATAACAGCCGTGGTGAGGAAGAGTAAAGGAATTGCGAGTCGTATCATTCGGAAATGAGGAGATTTTCGTCCACACTCATGTGCCCCAAAACAGGGTTGTTATAGTGGCCGCTTTAAACAAGTTGACCCAAAATTGACGTGGAAGGGGAACGTTCGCGCATGGACACTTCTACCAAAGAGACTCTAAAAACGTTTCTGCGCAGCCATGCGCAGCTAACTTCATTGGGTCAACTTGTTTGCCAGCACCTATACCATGACACATTAACACACAACATTATTATGTTTAATGTTGATATTTGTAACAGCACATTGTCTTCACTGATATCAAATGACGCCAAAGTGCAAATGTTTGTACCTATATCTAAAAAAAAAATGAGTTTAAAATAAAAACAATATTTAGTTACGGGGTTGACAGATTTTTTTACTAAATTAAGATATGAAATAACAATGCCAACTAATTACAGCTCATCTTTGACTGCAAGTTAAGAGTTTTTGTAATTTAAAGTCGAGATATTTTACTTTACCTGTACTTTCAAAGAGTCATAGTAACAAGCTTTAGAGTTAAAATATAAAGTGTGTTTGATGTTCTGAGTTTGCTTTTACAGAACATAAGGCCTGATTAAATAAATACTCTTAATTCATTGGAGTGTTACAAGTTTTTGCGAAACTTCACCCTAGTAATTTTTTACGTTAATTTGTGTCACAGACATTTATTTCGAAATACATAGTTTTGCAAACTTGTGAACATAATGGAATGAAATTGTATAGATCTATTGAAATCAGAAGTATAAGCAAGCGTGATTTATGTTGTACGCGTTTGCACCATTTTTCAATGAATGATAGCCTACATAACTTAACTTCAAATACTATATAGATGGACTCATACTTTTACCTTCGAGGTCGAAAAGTACCTACGATAATCTAGTTAAAAGGCTTATGGCGTCTACTCCGTCTGTAAAATAGCAAAATAATTCTTTGGACCAGCCGTAACATTAATTCCATTGACTTCACTGAAACAATTGTAGACGTTAACACTTTTGAAATGCTCCAAGGATCAGTCAGGATCAGGATATCGGAGGATCGGCGGTAGACCCCCGGGGGTCTACCGCCTAACGAAAAACGTTTTGATGCTTTAACGCTTTGACATTGCTGTCTCTTTTCTTCTCGCTTGACATGAAAGAGACGGCAATGTCAAAGCGTCAAATCGTTTTTCGTTAGGCGGTAGAGGCGCGGATCTAGGCGTTATACAGTTATAAACAAAATGCGTTTTTAGTTGATATGGAGTGATTCAATCGGGACTTTTTATTTCTAAATATAATAATGCATAAATAGTAGCGAAACACTGATAATTTTAAAGGTTTCTAATGTGATGTCATAAATGTACACATTTTTACCCGACTGCGCGACGCAAAGGAGTGGTAATGTGTTTAACAGTCTATGTATGTATGTATGTTTGTATGTTCCTTTGAAGCACTATTATACAGACCAAACGCCTTGCCCGTTTTTATGATTCATACGTCAATCGATTTCTCTTAATCTGGCGAGTGACACTAAAGACATGACATTAGTGTAAGTCCAATATGGCGGCTTCAGGACGCCATATTGTCCAAATAAAAAGAATGAAAATCACCAAAATATGTCTAGAGGGGTATCGTTGAATAGGTATTTCAAAATAATGTTTAGCTTTCTCTCAATGTTTTTCGATTTGACTGACCGTTTAGGATGTATATCGATTTAAAGTTGAGTAACAACCATTCTCACATTTGTAGGTTTTTAGGTAGCAGAAAACTTCGTATAACTAACTGTACGTGTGAATGTGGATGGATATTATATACTAATGTATCTAGTAGGCATCGATATAAATCAATAGATGTGCCCTGAGCACCTTGAATTTGGTAATAAACTGCGTCTCTGTATGTATCGTAAGTGGTTTACACACAACCAATCTACTTGACCCCTATAATCGCTAGCGGCGAGATTTGCTGTGGTTCTACTTATTTTGGTTGTTGACACCGAATAATGATGGGTAAAAAGGTAAAAACGTTTGGCGTCCACCGCGTCCTGCAACCGACTAGAACGGAAAGAGTGAGCTCACTCTTCCCAACGTTGACATGATTGCATGCGCCGTGAAGTTTGGGATGGGGCCCATCTTGCGTTCTACGATCTATGCTAGTAGGTATATTGGACTACCTTTTTCATACGTGCAGGAAATGTATTTACGCATACCCTACTGCCCTGCCCGGGAGACACAGCCGGGTTATGTTGCACTCTATATCATGTATGGATATGGTGCCCCTATCTACTAATAAACCTCTATGGGGTTTCAACTCTGCCGCTGATAGTGGGAACACGGAACCGCTCTCGGATTGCTCCGCCTCGGTCGCCCATCTCCAACTTCAAACGATTTAGTAGGTACTCAACGTCAATCGAAAACCTATACTAACACAAAACTATAAATATGAATTACATGCAGTAGAAAATCCTACATATTATATCAGTAGAAACGAAGACATTTGGTCAACAACCAAAAGATGCATATTATTATGTTGAGCATATTAACATTCACTACATTGTTCATAACTAAAAAGTATAAAATAAAAAATGTAATTTAAAAACTCAATAACCCGACTGCGTAAAAAGTGAACCAAACTACGTTCTCGCATACTAAAAAAAAGGAAAAGAATAAAACAAGCATTTAGATTTCTGCTGGTCTAGAATTCTATAATATGTTATTGTATTAATACTATTTAAATATATACAATATGTTCTAATAAAAGAACATTACAACTGAACAGTCGGGATACATTATTATTCGAATTCCGCTCTAGGAATAAGTGAAAAATAAATTTGAAGTCAGTCTTTTAAGGCTGTCAATTTACTTCAATTAAGTTTTAACCTAATTGAGTGGAATTCAGTGTGGAATTAACACCTAATACTTACTTATGTTTAATGTCCGGTACTGGTATTCCAAGCTATTACGCCTAACATAGATTACTTTGCTATTTGCATTCTCTATAGATATTTATTCAACGGACCTTTTGTCTAATATTCAAATTCTTATGTTTCAACGATACTTATATTGTCAAAACATGTCACAGCTAGTTACGGCCGAAATATTTACTTTGTTAAATATCCGCTACTTGCCATATCCACTGTAATTGCCCACAGATTGGCAGCCGCACTGATATTGAAGTATGTAGTCGTAATTATGATAATAGTTCATATTAGACCATAATGGGTTTTGAAACCATTAGTAAATGGAATAAAAATTCATTACGATTATAATCGATTTGATTGATGCTATTAACAATGTTTTAGAGATAGATTTGGTAGAAGTGTTCTAAATAATAAGTATTTTGAACTTAGTAGTTTTGCTACCGTAACCGATTAGACTCAATCAATTTTCACGGCTTGTAAGATCAGCTTTTTTACATGACAGTCGTTGGAAATCGAGAACCATCGGTATGAAAGTCAGCCGCTGGTTAAATAAAATCATGATCAATTAAACATTACATCTACTTCTTGGAAAATAATTCAACGAATATTTGAAAAATTTGCAAAGAACATCTACTAATAGTGTTTTATACAAAACAATATTAAAATGTAATAATGCATCTATTTGATTGCCTCACTAACATCTACCGAGTTATTATAAGACTGGTAGCAATCTCAGCGTCTTTGTAAAAATATTTAAATGTATGACTCATACAGAAAATATGTCTTATGTACCCTCAATAAACACATGCTTAACTATTTACTATCATCACATATATAATTTTCATTCAACCGTGACAAATTAATGGTTATATTAATCGGTGCTCGATTATTATAATTCACTTTTATTATCACATTGCTATCAAGTGTATTAACATAATAATGAAATCAGCATGCAACTACTATCCCCGTTTGGTGTGACGAAATTTGTGTGGCGTAACAAAATCGTTAAAAGCTCGCTTAAATATATATCGCAAATAAAACTGATCCATAAACAGTTTGTTACAAAACAAAAAAAAATGCACTTCACTTAGCTGGTAGTACTATAGCAGCTATATAAAGGTATATTTTTAATTCGATGAGTTCAATACATTCGGTTGCTGAGTTTAATTATTATTTCGTAATGCGCAGTGGTAGTACCACACCTTTGTCAGTTATTGTATCGCCTAGCAGTAACGGGAAAACATCATGTTCCGGTTTGAAGGGCAATGTTTCCAGTGAAATTACAGAGCATAGAGATAAAACATCTGGGTGACGAGCGCAGTGCAGTGTTAGTTAATGATTTGGACTCTTCATGTTTCAATAGCTGCGTGTCATTGTGCTGTTTAGGACAGGCATGTTGCTTACTATCGGGCACATGTTCTACTCGTCTCGTCTATAGCCCAAACTATAACATAAACTTGTGAAGAAATACAAGATACTCTACTACATAGATTGTGGTACTATTATGCCTTTTACTTCGGACCTGCGCCTAACGAGTTCAAGTTCAAGCGACGATATTATTGAACTATAATATATTACCGCTGGGCAACAAACGTTCCATCTGCTTTGCTTCGGCTACCACTTTTTTAACGAAACACAACGTACACTTTCCCTCATGTTAATAGACTACAGGCCCGTGAACAAAATGAATGGTTCAAATGAACCGCCAGGAGACCTATGTAGGATGATAGAAGGGTATAAAGTAATTAAGATTCAGCACTATCAAAGCAACTTCTCCAATGGTCTTTTGAGGATACGGAAAGCTTCTTGAAAGGAATTTGGTGAGCAACGGGATCAGACTCCACTCACACCCACACATACACCCACACACACACACACACCCTCTTATATACTCACATACTCACTCATACGCCCATTCTCATATCGTTTTATGAGTGTAACCGATGTCGGTCCCTAACTATGTATTTTTATGTTTGTAATTATTTCTCGATTGTAAGTTAAAACACTCGTGTGCCTTCAGTGACGAACCACATGTGAAACCTAAAATTAAAACTACTACACAGGACAAGCCTAGCTTAGTGTGGATGTTTTTGAAATTATTTTGTATTAAACTAATAGATAAGATATCTCTGTATTCCTATACCTACTTATTTGTTATTTTAGTTGAAATAAATTTGATTTGACTATGCCATCACTTGTAAGGTGTCCAACCGAGTGCAGTTGAAGAAGGTGGCAACCCTCGATCATTTCTCCTTGTCGCATGATTTTTGTACGGCATTGCGAAATAATGGATTAGAATAGGTATTGAAACTAGATGGAACCAATGCTATACATATTTAATTAACCAAATTTACTATGTAAATCGTCAGAAAACGTGAATTTTCCAACAAAGTAATAATTAAAAAAGTTTTTTTTTTTTTTTTTTTATAGTTTCAATACCTCTTCTTATCTATTATTCCGCAACGCCGTACAAAAATCATGCGACAAGGAGAAATGATCGAGGGTTGCACCCCCCCCCCCCCCCTTCTTCAATTGCACTCGGTTGGACAGCTTACAAGTGTCAGCATAGTGCTGAAACTTATTACTTTATACCCTTCTATCATCCTATATAGGTCTCCTGGTGGTTCATTTGACTCATAATTCTTGTTCCCGGCCTGTAGTCTATAAGTATGATGTTCCTTATGTAGAGTCCCTCGCCCTTATTGATGATGGAAACATCCAAATATTTACCAGATATGCGTAATAAATAGCTGTTTGTAACAAAATAAATATGCATAGTAATAGTACTTCTGATGGTGCTGCAACAAATTGCTAATTGTTTCTTTTTTTACGTTAAAAACAAACGATACATAAGCACAGTTTTCTAATTTTGTTTTTAAGACAGTCCATTCAACCAACGCTAGACGTACTTCGAATTAAGTAATAAGTAATTGTAGATTTTAATTCCCACGAGCAATGATTAGATCGATCAGATTTTTACTAATTATAGCCGGAGGGCACACAAAAAGGGCCAAATGACAAGGACGAAATGCTTAGTTTTGTTGAGCAATTTCGTTGAGCATTATAATTTTAGAGGCTTAATTTGAGATCATTAGTTTTATGACATTTAAATTGATTTTTATTACATTATCAATATTTTAAATACCATTGATTTTTTATAAGATCACGTGTTCTCAATTAGGGTACACTGCAGCTAAAGTTTGAAGGCATAGAAATTAAATCATTAGGTAAATGATTTACACGTAGGTATCGACTGTCAACGACGATGGTCCATATAGCCTTATAACACAACAGATGACTTAGCAATATTTTTATGGATGTAAGATAAATAATAATTTATATTCAAATAGTATTGATGATTTTCATAGTATTATTTAGATTATTTTACACGGAAATTAGATATTTATGCTGATCAGATATTTAACGAACGTACTATCCAACATCATTCACTCGTTGTTGGGAAATAATCACTCTGTTTAAAATAATAGATCATAAATAACTTAATTAAAATGAATAAAACCCGGAATGTCATATTACAGTATTGAACTGTGCACTTTGGTATTTCCGTATGTGTATTGGACACTCACTACCTCATATTTGCTGTATCGTTTTGTGTTGCCATGGCAGTTTGATAAGAACTATAACTCTATTGTTATCATCCTCGTAGATGTTAATAATTAAGAAGTTAAAAATTATTGTGGCATTGTGGCCATGTACTTATTTAATGTAGTTACTCTTTTAATGTGTTGGTGTACACAATGTTGGTGGACTGAATAAATAAACTTAACTGCCACTTATAAATGGAAAATAAAATACAGTCGAATTGAGAAGCCGCTTTTATTGAAGTCTGTTAAAAAATGACAATGAGTTAGGCAACTCACACACATCTTTTTCAACGCAATCTTCTTAGTAAGACACCCGATATCAGACGGTAATCAAAAATAGTACTCATTTTAGCTCTACATACCGGCTACAAAGCGGCAGATGCTAGAATCTCCCCGCTAGGTCGTAAAGGACCCCCCCTGGAATGTCAGGTCGTTCCTTAATCATCCATACCGGAAGTAAATTGCATTTCAAGTTTTCCACGTAATATGATAACTTTTAGAGCATGTTTACTCCTTCTTAAAAGGTATTATTCATTATCTTAAATTATATAATTCATTAAATAATTATAGAGTAAGATCCCAGAGCTCCCAGACGTCACCTATTTTCTGATGAATGAAATGTGGATGATTGAGTAGAGTTAGTTAGTACAAAGAACACATGCTTACTCGCTAACTTGCTTAGAAGGCCAATTTTGAGATATGGGGTAATGAAGGTACTTACGAAGGTACGTACAAACATGACTTACTTCACGTATTTTCTAATAAGTGATTTTCACGTATGTTGTAGGCTAATATCCTTAAAAACAAGTTCCGAATACTCCCAGACACTTTCCGTGGGCCGTTTTGGTTAACAACTCCAAAATAATGATTTAACTTCACTTAAATTCTCATGCTCCATTTGTAAATATGTTCGTCAGACAACTATTTTAAAGCTTTTTCCAATAAGACAGACCAACCTAAGGGGCTAATCATCCCCTAAACTCAATTTATGTCAATATTTCCTAATAAATGTCTCACTCAGTCTCCCGCTCTTACCCATAGGACATAGTTGAGTGTAGGGGATGATTGCCCCCTTAAATTGGCCTATAATAAAATCTTATTGTAAAAAGCAACAAAATAGTTGTCTGACGAACATATTTACAAATGGAGCATGAGAATTGAAGTAAAGTTAAATTATTATTTTGGAGTTGTTAAGCAAAACGGCTGACGGCTAGTGTCTGGGAGTATTGGAACTTTGTTTTTAAGGATGTTGCCTACAACATACGTGAAAATCCCTTTTTAGAAAATACGTGAAGGAAGTAATGTTTGTATGTACCTTCATTACCCCATATCTCGAAATTGGCCGTCTAAGCAAGTTAGCGAGTAAGCATGTGTTCTTAGTACTTACTAACTCTACTCAATCGTCCCCATTTCATTCATCATAAAATAGGTGACGTCTGGGAGCTCCGGGATCTTGGACTACTAATTCTCAGTAGGACATCGAAGTTATAATATTTCTAACGCGGTTTTATAGATGGATGTGCTTGTTGGATGATCTTGGAAATGGAGATGGATGTTAGTTACTATTTAATACAAAGTACAATGAATAAATTTAGATGAAATTTAATACAGAGATAGATATAGGTTGTCTATTGATGCGGACATTTATATTTATACATATTATGTATTATGTATATCAGAAATTGCATGCATGTTATTTTATACGTCACGTTACGAGACACGTCTTCGAGTTTGAGTCAGAAATAATTAATGTATTCAAGAGTACTGAACAGTTCTAAACTATTCATTTTATACCAAAAACGAAAATACATAAGTATGTCCGTAACTATGAATCAAACCAGTTATTTGCGTTTGATAAGCGCTAGTACCTACAGTATTCAATATTTTCCGAATATTTCAATCGACATTTAGTAATAAATCTTGATTAGTTACAGAACAGTTAACGATGATTATAAATACACAATAAACAACTGACTTCATCAATTTCACATAAGAAGTTCACTAACTAATAAAGCTATTTAAATATGCAAGCTTCTGATTCGACAGTATAATATAATAATTAAAATAAACTTACGACGCAAGCAATTAAGTAATTTCTTGATGTCATAACGAATATGATAAGGATGGGCCAGACAAAACTGGATTTAACTAGAACACTTGCTAATCACGAATCAGCGAATTGGCTATTATACTACATCAGTTTGTTGATTTTGATGTCTGATGAATTCATTTTGATGTCGTTATTAAGCCTACCTTTTAGTGTTCCTTGGTTATATATTTTTGTTTAAAAATCACATAACACCACTAAACCTAATTAAATGTGTTTTAAAGGATTATTATATCAACTTACGTTTGAAAATTTTTAGCTTAAACAAATAAAAAATAATAAATAAAGGTTAAAACTGTAAAACACTAGGATTATCTGAATGTACAACCATTAATTTTCAACAGGCATGTTGCTTACCATAGGAGTTTGTCTAGCATGTCCCGTTTTTTATTTGGAAAATAACAAATTTTAATTTTTCTCGGAATTTACTTTTAAGTATGTCATTTAGTACATTGCCAAGAGTGATCTAATACGCTAGTGTCATCTAGCAAATATTGAGTTGTAACTGAAATTTTGTATGCAATTTAAATTATGTATTTTAACCAAGGTAATCCAACGTCTCACTGCTCTGCAAGTTTTTAGACCACCCAAATACCTTTACTTACACAACAAGGCATATAATTGCACGTGCATAATTAGCTCAGAAATCTAAAAATTAAGTAAGATTTCTCCTCGTTCAGCCGATTGGTCAACCTATTGCCAGAGTAAATAAAACCTTAGTTAAACTGATTACAATTACGATGTTAGTAAATGATACGTTTTATTTTTACGATGCCAATGAATCGAAGGTCAAAGAATGCTTGATTATGGGCAGGCGTGCATACCGATCGTTAAAGCTTTCGAAATTTGTTGTTTATAAATTTTATTAATGGTAAGTAGTTTCTCATTGAGCTCGATTAAATTGATTCGGTTTAAATGATATTGACATGATTAATCAAAGCTAATAGATTAACTGTAAGTCTATTTTTGTTAAGTTATAAAGTGACGAATGTGCTTAAGTTGTTTTGAAGGCTATATGTAAACATTTTAATGCATTTTTCTAGGATTGAATAATTTACAGTGTAAATTAGTTGATAATTTATTATTTATTCATTATTTTTAGCCGACTTCCAAAAAGGAGGAGGCACGACTTCAAATAGATGAGTGAGTAGTGCTTATAATAATCATTTCAATTTATTTTTCGCTTTTGAGTGCCTATTTGTGGTTTTGAAGTCGGTTGAATTTTTTGTCGTTACAAAAATGTTTTAAACATATCAAATCGTAACTTTGAGATAAATCTTCGATTAGTTCTTCTTCAATAAATTATTGTAAATGAAATGAAATGAAATAATTTATTGTAGAAAACTGTGTACAGATTAGGATGATACAATTATACGCCAGTACTCAAAGACAGTTTTGTCCTCACGGACATACAAAAGTTCCACTTGGTCAATGTATATTAAAAATATTATAATAGGTATAATAGGTCTACAAATATCTGAAAAATATCACAACATCTTTCGAGTGTCATCCCAATGTTGTCATAATATTTGAAGATATTCATTCAGTGAGTAAAATGTGTTGTCAAGAATCGTTGTACGATGTGTTGTACGAGTTGTTACCCACAAATGTGGGACTTATTTAATCGTGTCAAAAAAATGTCGGAGGACATTTTTCACACAAAGTCTTCTAGTCCCAAACTAAGCAAATCATGTATCATAGAAGTCGAATGGTTGTAAGTAATACATCTATATACATTATTACTACTACATCATTACAAAAAAAAATGTTTGTCTGTAAAGTCGGTTTACTGACGATAGAACGTGACAACGTCTTAAGAAAATACTGATGGAATGGTAGCATTTTTTAAAAGAAAATTTTAATTTCATTTGTTTAATAGATTTGTATGTAAAAAGTAATCAGTAGAATTTAGTCATTTTCAATCAAAACAATGCAAAAAACAATGCAAAAAGGCTTTTAGATGCCGAACCCGAATGGTGGGTTCGAACCCGGGGCATTTCACATGCAAAGCGAACGCTCTACCACTGAGCTACATCCCCGCTTGAACTACTGGTTGAAATAAGTAATACAACTTCTGTAACAAACATGCGGCGAGGTAACGACCGACGGTAACGGTACATGACGTCATGTTTTGTGGGCGTGCAGCCGGCTTCATCGAATTATAAGACGTTATCACGTCAATAGGTATATGCCTACTAGTACCTACCATACTTATGCGTCGTTGTAGCTACCAAGTTAAAAGGCTCAAATAATGACTTTCACATTTCTATTATTTAATTTTGGTTTCGCAACTGACAATCTGCTTTACGAGTTGCAAATTTGACTACGTATGATCTATCACTGCCATGAGGATTAGTTCTAGGTTGTTACACTCCATTTCAATAGCTTTATTTATTTAAACTTTATTGAGCCATACATTTTTATAATCCTAGCCGTTTGACGTGTGATCTTATGCACTATCTTTCGCCTTCCGTACCTTCTAAGGAGAACAAAATTTACAAAAGGGATTTTTTTTTGTTTATGATGGGAATCAATATCAGCCGCACTGTAATATATACTCGTAGTTGCAAATAACTGTTTTTGAGAGATTTTAATGGTATTTTGCTAAGAATACCACCTACCTAAATGGAAGTCAAAAAATCCAAAACCTAATTTTCATCTACATTTTTATTTTACATACACAAAGTCTGAGGGAGACACCGTATATCCAGTTTTTTTTTAAGTTTTTTTTATTAAATATAGAGTGACGAGACGAGCAGGTTATGTGCCTGATGGTAAGCAACATGCCTGCCACATAACAACACAGTGACACGCAGCTATTGGAACATGAAGATTCCAAATCATTACCTAGCACTGCACTGCGCTCGTCACCCAGAGATCTAAGTTGTTATATCTCTAAGCCTTGTAATTTCTCTGGAAACATTGCCCTTCAGACCGGAACACAGTAATGTTTGCACATTACTGCTTGGCAGTAGAATATTTGGCAAAGGTGTGGTCCTTCCCCAGGCGGACTCTGCCATGAGTCCTACCACTACAAGTGACGAGTGCAGTACAGTGCTAGGCAGTATTTCAAACCCTTCATGTTTTTGTCACTGCAGCACTGTGCTGTAGCACTGTGTGTTATGTAGTGTGTGTAGCACTGTGCTGCCATAAGCAGATGGGTCACTCACTATCAGGCGCATATTTTGCTCATCCTGACACTCTATCGTATATTATAATATCCATTACCCATACTATCTTGATTGAACTGTAATCCTCAATCACTTGAAATTTTACGAAACGAGATCTTTAATAACATTGCATCTGTAATCCTCACTTACTCCCTGCGAGAGAAAGTCCTCGAGAAACTTCATCGTAACGCATCGGTTTCCTTACCATACTTTCATTCATCGTTGAAGCTAGTGGTTATCACAAACAAGTACATCTGCAGTGAGAAAATACACAGAGGTGCAGACGAGATTCGAAGCCACGACCTCATGTTTGTGAAAACAAATGGTATCACCATTATTAGGTTTTGTAGTGGTAAGACTCCGCCTGGAGAAGTACCACACCTTTGCCAGTTATTCTACCACCGAGCAGTAATGTGCAAACATTACTGTGTTCCGGTTTGAAGGGCAATGTTTCCAGTGAAATTACAGGGCATAGAGATAAAACATCTTTTATCTCTGGGTGACAAGCGCAGTGCAGTACTAGGTAATGATTTGGGCTCGTCATGTTCCAATAGCTGCGTGTCACTGTGCTGCTATGTGGCAGGCATGTTGCTTACCATCAGGCACAAGTCTTGCTCGTCTCGTCAATAAAAAAGGTGACCACGGTGTGTAAAGTCATTTCATAATTAATTTAAATTTTAGCTAAATAAACACAAATAACGAAATACTCAACACATTTGATTGTGGCAAGCTCGCCTACGCCCTTGGCAGTGGGCGGTTTTATGTAGTTTCAACGCCCTCTGAGGACAATGGTTCTGAAGCTTTGTTTTCATCATTGCGTAATTAATTGTACCAAAATAGCTAGATTTATTGATTAGGTAAACGGGTAACTCACGTGTAATGAGGTCGGTCAATCCGACTCGAGTTTCGGCCGCGTCCAGCGGCCTTTTTCAAGGAGCGCGTACACTCTCCTTGAAAAAGGCCGCCGGACGCGGCCGAAACTCGAGTCGGATTGACCGACCTCATTACACGTGAGTTACCCGTTTACCTAATCAATATGTGTAACAACCACGTTAATTTTAATAGCTAGATTTATTAAAAAACAATTGTTTTGGATTTTTCCCCGTGGTAAAACGTTTAATGTTAACTTGACATACTGGTGTTATGCCATCACTTTAGATAGCATTATGATATTTTTTTGTGAAATTGTTTGTTTCAAATGCTATTTTAAATTTTCATCACAAAGCATATATTTTTTTTAAATAAAGAGTGATGAGACGAACAGTATATGTGCCTGATGGTAAGCAACATGACCGCCACATAACAGCACAATGACACGCAGCTATTGGAACATGAAGAGTCCAAATCATTACCTGTCACTGTACTGCGCTCATCACCCAGAGATCTAAGATGTTATATCTCTAAGCCCTGCAATTTCTCTGGTAACATTGGTCATTATATTGGTCATATAATATAACATTTCTCTAGTGGTTCGTTCCAGCTTTGTCCATGGTACATAATAAAGGCCACAGCAGTCCGGGATCACGTACAAGTACATCTGTCCAGTAGTTCCTGATATTAGCGTTCAAACAAAAACTTCTTCATCTTTATCATATTAGTATATATTACAAAAATAGTGCAAATTAAAGGTCACAATAAGATCCATCTGTGTATGCATCAGTTAGTTATTGTGGCCTGTTTAGCCATTGAACCCTCCATAGTTACCTAGTAGGTAATTTCTAATAGCACAACAATTTTTTTAGGGCTCGCAAATTGATAATAACACTTCAAATTCAAAACTTACGCAATAAGAATAATTATTATAAGTAATTCACATTGAATAAAATAAGCAGATTATGATACCAGTTAACTAGACCTTGATTTTGCCCGTTCTTGTGTAAGCATATCACCGAGGTGTCGATCACATAAGACCGAATGTCTACTGAATGAAATATGGTAGGTGAATGAAAAACCCTCATGTATATTTAACAGGCCTAGGCTATCAATCAATGTTATTTATGGTTATCAGGTAGGTCTTTTAATGCGTAACATTAGTTAATAATTGAAGCAAAAGTAAGTATGTATTGAAAGCCCTGATGTTTAAAGGTCGAGTCAAATTCATGTTGCTGTTGTTAGAGAATTAACTGTCGAAAAGTCTAGTAACTTTTTTTTAAATTGTTGTTGCTTGATTGCGATTCCGCGTCCTACTTGTCACAATTTAGTTCATGTCTGAACAGTTCCGGGTTGAATGTATTGGAACATTCTAATCAGGCAATTAAAACGATATAAAAATCTAGTCACTTCAAAAATCGAAACTCTAGCAACTTTAAGAGGAAGATCGAGATATTTGTTAGTTTAGTAAGTGGTAGAAGTAAATTAAAAAAAGCGTCTAATATAATACGAGCCTTTTTGTGCCTTCTCAAGGGTGATTGATGGAGAAACTTAACTGAACTACATTAGGACAGAGCTATAGTCAGATTAAGAAAAACAATTTTTTTTTTTCCAAAAAACTTACAAAACAATAATGCACCTGGTGTACTTTTTAGCCAATTGTTTAATAACGCGAGATATTTGCACTTATTTACGTTCCATGATAAAAAAACGAAGTAAAATCTCGTACAAAAGATTTAAAGTTTCAGAAAGCTTATTTATCAGCTTCAAGCAGATAATAATTAAATCAGAGAATTTAACAAACATTCGAATTTACCTTGGAATGTAATTTCGACAATCCTTCGTCACGAGTTCTACCTGTCGGGGGCCTACTTCGGTCCCGATTCGATTGTTATTCGATTAAGACAACACAATTAAAGCTGTATTCATCGTGCCCTTAACTGTGTTTTCGAGTGGCCGGCGGCGATTTCACAATAGTCGATGAAACGTGCTCGGACACTAGATATCGGAACACTGACTGCTTACTACGTGACTAAAGACCTAAAACCATTATGAAACAGTAGTCCAGCTTGTAATCTCAACTTGTTGTCTTATAAACCATTAACAGTTGTGTAAAGTTAAGTAGGTGCTTTTATTATAAATGGATCATATTATCGACATCGATTTATGATCATTTTTATGAAGCTATACTAATTCAATAAATAGTTTCATAATTTAACTAAATCAGATGAGATAAAATATTTACGATCTATATCAGCAAATGGCTCAGCAACTTTCAAAAACAATTATACATTTGTAGAGTAACGTGACTCTTTCTTTTAATTTACTCGATGTAATCTTAATATATATAACTCCTTAACATATGTATATTATGTATTTAACCGGGTCATGCAGGAACCATCCCAATCTGTTAATTTGTGCGCCTCTTCAGTTTGCACCCTATTCGTAGACACCTGTGTGACAGCATTATATACCACACCAGTTTGCCAGTTGATGATGTAAGATGTGATCGAACCCCATTCAACCAGAACAGCCTGAAAAATGTACCAATAACCACATATTGTGTTGCCATAACCATTCAATAGTGACGAAGTGACAAAAGCTGAGGAAAACACTGTTAAGTAAAGTAGTTGTTAGCGTGGACTGCAGGAAGTATAGACAAGTATAATTAATTACGGGATATTTATCGTAGTTATATGGCTACTCCACTATAAATCCCGTTATAATTAATGATAGTAGTGTAGTTAACAACCGTTATAGCTGCAATCAATACCTACACTTTACATTTATTGCGTTTACTCTCTAAAATTTGTCATTATAATACAAATTTAAGTTCCTTTGACGTCTGTTTTTTAGTTGGGCTGATGACTGGGTTAAAATCATATCATTCTACTTAGTCCGCCAGGTAGGTTATGGAAAAATTCGGGACATGTATTTTTCGTTTTATCACATTAAAAATCAACAAAGATAATATAGATTCATTGGTCTATGGATAATTCAGGTGTGCTTAGTAAGTAGTTAGTTAGTTCTCATTGTATTTTAGTTTTGTTAATAAAGGCTCTGCCCGATTAAAAAAAGAAATAGGTAGATCATCAAACTCTGGAGAAGGGAACGGTGACGTCCCGTCTAAATACAAATCGTGATGAAGTGACATCACACGAAACATCTAAGCACTGTATCTTTGTCAATTTTTGTTTATGAAACAAAATAAAAAATATGTGTACAATATTTTTTAATAAACTAACTGACGGAGTAAATAATCTTATCCAAATGATATTTTTTAATTGAAGTAGGACATATACATAACGCATTAGACTAAGTGTTACCTTCTATAGAGATAGTTATTACAAAAAATCTTTTAAAGATAAAGACAACTTGAAAACATGTAAATACTCACACAATATAAAATGTATGTCAATGTGATAGGTATTGCTTTGAGAGCACTTATAACAGCTTCGACGAAATCACACTAATATTTTGAAACAACTTAGTAGGTAGTCGATTTGCAAAATTTAACATTACGCAATGGCATGACCGCTCCACTTCTTTCATTTAACTGAACAATCAACAGGTGCCGTTTTAAAGACCTTTACTAGCAGGAAAATTAAATTCTTGAGCTACGAATGCTTATTACATAAGTACAACTCCCTAATCAGTACTTGATACAGCGCAGGCTCCGTTGGTCTACAGTATATGAAATACTAGCGGCCCGATCCGGCTTTGCTCGGATAATAACCTAGATATCAACTGCAGCGCCATCTGCCGGGCTGATTTGTGAATCTAAACCATCGAGGGCCCTACCCAAACGCATACAGAAAAAATCATTCAAATCGGTTCAGCCGTTTAGGAGGAGTTCACTAACAACGAAAAGTGGCATTGATTTTTATATATCTATAGACTAGCAGCGCCTTGCGGTTTCATCCGGGATAAAAGTAGCTTACGTGTTATTCCATACCATTATCTATCTACGTACCAAGTTTAATCCAAATCCGTTCAGTAGTTGTTACGTTAAAGAGTAACGAACATCCATCCATCCATACTTACAAACTTTTGTGTTTATAATTTTAGTAGGAATATGACGCTTGTTTATGTCAATAATTTTCATCGTCATCATCATCATCAACAGCCTACTAAATGTTCCCACTGCTGGGACTCGGGGCCTTCTCTCACAAGAAGAGAGTTGAGGCTATAATCCACCACGCTGGTCCAGTGCGGGTTGGTGGATGACACATGACTTCGAAAGATTCTAGGTACATGTCTTCCTCACGATGTTTTCCTTCACCGTTTTTAAGTTAGCGGTTTTGCGCACATGACTTTGAAAAGACAGTGGTGCGTGTGGGGTTTAAAACCGGGGTCTCCGGATCGGCAGGCGCTGTTCTCCCGACTAGGCCAGCCGTAACTTAACCGTTAGCCGTAATTTTCATCAATTTGATCCAAATACTAGTCTTGATTTTTATTGGTTAACTTGCCCTACAGATATGCATAGCGTTACGTATCTATATATACGTAACATCTATAATGTAATATAATTTATTTCACCCAAAACTGGACATTTAACTCACATAATTTTAATAGATTTTCGTCAAATTTGTGTTTGTGAATTCCAAGTTGGTAGCAGAAAGTAACTTAATAGTTTTAAATGGCCATTATAAAGTAAAGTTATTCAACGGACTAAATTTTTATTTGCTTAGAATAGTAATGGATCGTGAAAGTTTTTTCGTAGGCTCTGTTGCGGAATTAATCAAATTGAACTTTTTTGTCTACATTTTTACCTAGCTCTAAAGCTCGAAAATAAAATTATTTATACCCCAAAAACCGTAAAAGCAGGAATAAATTTAGACATTTGTTTTTCGATATCTTAATATAGCAAAAAACCGGCTAAATTCATTTGGGTACTAAGATTTTTAAAACACTTCTACGATTTTTTTTAAATTTCGAATGTCGATAACAGGCTTGCACTTGACAGCCATCTCGTGATGTTTAGCGACGATGTGGTCCATGATGGTGCGTGATAACCTAAAATAAGCCGATAAATTCTAAACTTGTGGACACTCAGACACTCCATAAGAAAATACCAATCGGGAAACGTAACAAACTTTAGGTGTTCCTATTACCATAGCATAGCATAAACACATTAAATGTTCCCTCTGCTGGGACTCCGGGCTCTCGCATGGAGAGAGTTAAGGCCATAATCCACCACGCTGTCCCAGTGGTTGGACATCTTATTACCAAAATAGTGCCAAACCTTTTCGTTTGAGTCTTCGGAGAATCAATCACGAAACGATGTCGCTTTTTAGAATTACGAGTAGTTTGATACAATAATGGTACGAGGTGACGATGTGACGTAAGAGTGCGCTTGCCCACGAGGAAGGAAAGGATATTGACTCTTATCTAGTCTTGAAGAGAACCGCGTTCTATTTTGCAAGAAACAGCACGACCGAAATAGCGTTCCTCTATTTTGTAGTTTCGTTCCTCGCCACAAAAATGATATTCAAAAACGCTGTATTAACATCTTCCTAAAATAGGCAATAAAAAAAAATTCAATTTTTTGTGTTCTACCGCTGAAGTTATCGTAACAAAATAATAAAAAAATATTATCGGCACAAACCACCTCAATTAAATTTTGCATTCATTTTATTACTTTTTAGTACATTGATGATAACTTAAATGTCTTCAAAGTAGATCATGAGCGACATTAAGAACATTATCACAAGCTCGTTTTTGCGTTTTTGACCAACTTTGAGGTGGAGTTTCGCAATAAGGATGATGACGAGTCGTCATTGATGGGTGCTCGTCGGATCAAATGGCTATCAAAGCTGGAGTCCCTCAAGGGTCGGTACTCTCTGCAACGCTCTTCCTGCTATATATCAACGATCTGTTGAAGCCCGGTATCTTTGGGTACGCAGATGATAGCACCGTTGTAGAGAGTAACATATCTAGCGTGAGAGCCAGTGGGCAGCAAACTCAGATACTAAGAGAGAGTTTGATCGAGAGATTGAGCTTGACCCTTGAGGAGGTGTCTAAATGGGTCGATGCCAATCTGGTCAAGTTCAACGAGAGTAAGACGCAGGCGTGTCTGTTCTCCGATAAAAAGAGTCCATTCCAACTGACTTCAACTTTTAGAGGTGTATCCGTGCCGGTTTCTGACCGTCTTGAGCTTTTGGGCGTTACTTTGACTTCAACGCTCAACTTTGGCTCATATATCGAGACCAAGGCTAAATTAGCTGCCAAAAAACTAGATGTCCTCTCAAAGGTGCGGAGGTACTTCAAGTCTGAACAGTTGCTTACATTATATCAAGCACAGATTCGTTCCTGTATGGAGTACTGTTCGCACCTTTGGGATGGTTCGGTTAAGTATCAGCTGGAGGTTCTGGAATCGATCGAGAGACGTGCCAAAAGGCTCATAGGCAATGACACTCTTGTGCGAAAAAGACTTCAAAGTCTTGAACATCGCCGTACAATTGCTAGCTTATCGGTTTTTATCGAATACACTTCGGAGAGTGTGCGACTGATTTGCACGATCTAATACTTCAATCATATCTTTTTTTCTATCAGAATGCCCGTAGCTCGAAAAAGCGACATCGTTTCATGGTTCATGTTCCAAAGACGCAAACGAAGCGATTTGACTCTACTTTTGTGATAAGAACGTCTAGGCTGGAATACATTGCCCGAGTGGGTTTTCCCCGATGGCTACAATCTTTGTATCGACAACACTTACTTACTGTACAATCTTTAAATCGAGAGTGAATCGGTTTTTTTTCTAGGTAAACACGCTCCATCGTAGACCGCATCGTCGCTTAACATCAGGCGAGATGGCGGTCAAGTCTCAACCTATAAAAGTTAAAAAAAAAAGATGACGGGGTCAAAAATATACTATTCTAATTAGTCCGTCAGGTAGATTTTGAGAAAATATGGAACACTTATTTTTTGTTTTATCAAATTATTAAAAATCCGCAAGGATATAGACCATCAAACTTCCGGAGTGAGAGGTTGTGACGTCAAGTCTACATAAAAATCGTGTATAGATCGAAACTTCTAAGCACTATAACTTCGATTATTTTTGTTTATGAAACAAAAGAAAAAATACGTATACAACATTTTGTAATAATCTAACTGACAAACTAATTAGTTTTAAGTCACCATGCCTGTTCATTTGATTTTTCATGACATGGAATAAAATTTACAATATACCCTTATATTATGTTAAGACACCTGTCTCGATGTCCTGTGACGACGGAAATTATAGATCACGCGTCAGGCTTAGCTCAATTATTTAGCGACGGGCACACTCTCCACAATTAAGACAATAAGAAGTAGGTAGTTGGCCAACCTAGCTTTAGTTTAATTAGTGGGCAGAACCTTTATTAACAAAACTAAAAGACAATGAGAACTACACAACGCTACACTTACACTAAGCACACCTCAATTATCTATAGACCAATGAAGGTCTACAGATAATCAAGATGTTCTCGTTGTAATCACGTTTAATTAGGCCTTTCTGTCAAATGTCATGTTCTTGTTATTGACGAGCGCTTTCTTATTAATTAATTACTCTAATGGCACGTCTCTCTACGAGTATTACAATTAATAGTCGGAGCAATTTGCATCGCATCGCAGTTTTGTGTGGGAGCCTTTAAGTCCAGAGCCTTAAGCTGTGAATTGGCTGACTGGTCATATATCTTAACCTACTAGCTGTGCCCCGCGATTTTACCCACGTAGTTGCCGCTTCCGTTGTACCCTTTATTTTCAGGGATGAAAAGTTGCATTCTTCAAGACTATCATCTGTCCATGTTTCAAATTTCAATCAAATACGTACAAACGCTACGACTTAATTGATCAACAGACATCCAAATATCTAAAGATTGACATAATATGTCTATACATTTTTTTTTTTACAACATAGAGTGACGAGACGAGCAGGTTATGTGCCTGATGGTAAGCAACATGCCTGCCACATAACAGCAGAGTAACACGCAGCTATTGGAACATGATAGTCCAAATCATTACCTAGCACTGCACTGCGCTCGTCACCCAGAGATCTAAGATATTATGTCTCTAAGCCCTGTAATTTCTCTGGAATCATTGCCCTTCAAACCGGAACACAGTAATGTTTGCACATTACTGCTTGGCGGTAGAATATTTGACAAAGGTGTGGTACTTCCTCAGGCGGACTCTGCTAAGAGTCCTACCACTACTAAAATACTATATAATATTAGCATGTCTGTACAGTATACAGAAGTTTGAGGCAACTCGGTAGTTAAAAATTAAAAACACAATGACAACACAAAAACAAATGCTCCGAAGCTTATTTATAAGCATTGTAACAATTTGCTATCCAAGGGCCATTATCATCTATAAGCACAGATTACAGAAATAAAACCAGATGGAGCGCGCAGAACAGAGCTACTGAAGCAGACAAAGGAAATACAAACGCCGAAGCAAATACAAACTCCAGTCAGTATGAAACGGACTTCCGTGTTGTACGGGAGTCCCGTGTGATTTTAAGTTTTGTTTTAAAATATGCCGTCTTGTGTCTTCAAACATTGCAAACAATGTTCCCAAAAAACAAAAAAGGAAAGAGGAATATAATTTCATAGGAAAATTTGAATATTTTTACTGTTATTTATATAATTTAGGCGATTTCATTTTGGTGATGAATGGAACACAACACCTCAACGAAAATAGGTTAGTGTGACGATACTAAATGTAAATTATTTTCCCTGAATTTAGGGTAAAATATAGATTATATATTTTTTTACATACTCGTAGACCAAATTATTGATAGGCATTGTATTATTCAATTTAATTCAATATCAAATTTAATTTTAGTAAATGTTAAATTTATAAAATGAGTAATTTATGACATAAAAATTTACAAAAAACAAAATCATTAATACATCATACAATTTGTTTGCGTATTTATTTATTTCGTAAGTTGCACCACTGCCCAAAATATTACAAATTTTGTTTCCTCATGAATCAAAAGGTTATATGAAATAGATCGCTTTTAGCGACAAGATCGCCTTTTGTGCCCATTTTGTTTTGTTATTAAGTGTGTTACTTCTTGTCAACTTTCTTTATGGTGCCAATAAAGTGTTTTGTAATTGTATTGCATTGTAATGTCATTCGATATATTATCTAAGTGACACGTTGGCTAAATATAATTGGTTATAAAATTATGGTTTATAAAATAAAACATTTGTTGAAGGAAGATATTTTTGAAGTTAATATTATGCATAACGTTATTTGTAAAATGATATTTTTTTAAATTGTAAAGTTTTTTAATATTATACGGTTACTTGATTTTAAAGTCAAAAAAAGGTGAATAATAAGTGAACTGTTAAAATGATTGTTGATTGAATGTTAGTTTTTTTTTGTTTGTTGTTTCGACCTATAACATACAGGTAGCCTATAGGCATTTTATCACAAATAGTTTGGTGGTAAAGATGGTTGTTTTAATTTTTGTTTAACCTATCTAAGCGAGTAAATTACACTAATTTTATTATTTGCGATTCAAGTTAATTTCTAGTTGCATGCAAAATCAAAATTATTTTCTTCATAGAATGGAAATAGTAGTAACAAGAAATCCTTGCATAATCGGTGTAATAATATTAATATTTTAAAATATCAATTGATGTGTTTATTATACGTAAAGATTTCCCATGCTAAGACAACAATAGTGGGACTTTTTTCTTAAGACTGACAACATTATACAAGTCATTTGGAACGTTGATTTGACAATTTTACGTCAACATGACTAATTACGGGCCTCACAGTGTCGTTCACGAAGGTTCCATCTGTGTTTTATTTCTATAATCTGTGTCTATAAGTATCTGATTCTCACGCTTAAATCCTAGCCATAAATATGGATTTAGGGCAACAAGTTTAGCCCACTTTGATAACAAACTACAAGCCATACAAGAAGGTTGGATAGTGTAAAACAAATGATCACAGAGCAATATGTCAACACATTGTGAAAGGCCCCGGAACAAATGCCAAAGTACATAACAACAGCAATGCAATGAGATTGGCGGTTATTTACGAAGCCCATAACTTCTAGCTGTATGTATCAAGTGTTTTTCATATAGTTAAATCGCAAAATAGCGTAGGTTCACATTTTTATTGCACAAGTGAATTTATATTTAAAAAATCCACCAAATGAAAAAATAACTCATAAATAACCAACAGCAAAGACATATTATTTAATAATAATTACAAGCTTGGAACTTCAATACTACATAAATATATATGTTATTATAAATTATTAAAATAATATAATTTTAAATATTATATTCTATTTACTTACCACGTGAAAATAAACTTTTGGAGCGACGTTATAAACTATTTTAACTATTTTAATGATGTTATAGGAGCTATTTATTCTCAAGAGGGGTATGTTGATCGATTATTTATTTTGTGACTTTGCGCTCGATAAATAATGAACTGAATGCAAAAGTACAGAGTGAAATTAATCAAAATGTATACCACTATTTTTTTTTAATTATGCATAAAAGGACCACATCTAATGGATTATTTCATCGACCACCGTACTTTAAAACAGCTACATATATTACAGTTGCATAACTAAATAAAATACCGCAAAAGGTAAACTAGGATATGGAATAAATGAAACCATTTACAACTAAGAATATTCGGAAGCTAGCGTGGTAATTCAGACCAAATATGTATGTATAGAACAGTTTGGAAACATGACTGTGGTTTAGATGCTGGTGACATTACCACGCTCAATATCGTAATATTTAGTGGAGCTAAATAAATATTAGCATTTTGCTAACACCTTGGTAAGGTCTAAAGGGTTCAAGGTCTTGGTAAAATCTAGAACTAGCTGTAATAGGTACAATTATCATCAGTATTTCTAGATTAGATTATTTCTGTTGGGTCTAGCCCTCTCCTATGACTCGCAAATCAAACCAATCCACAACTTTATGTTCCCACACACCGCCTGCTGCTTTCCGTACATCGTCACTTATTGAGGTTGTGATTCGCGGTCTCCTTCCTTGAGGAAGTTTACCCTCAACTATTATTGCGACACTATTCAGATCAATAAGGATGAAACGATTTAATAAGATCATAATTTAAGAATTTTGTTGAGTTTCAGCACTTTACTACTAAAGTGATCAGTGAACTAATAACAAATGGGATAGTGTAAGTGCATTCAAAATAGTAAAAAGGAAATTAATTAAGTTCATTGGTTCAGGAGATTACTACAAATACGTTAACAAATATTAGTTCAAATAAACCACTCGCTCTCTGTGTTAGCAATGTACTTCAGTCAAAAAAGTGTCCGAAATGGATGATTTGTTTTTAGTTCCAAATTATTTTTTTTGTATATATTGTTGTTGTTTGATTGGCACAACTGTGGCATGCGGAGTTTGAGTTGCATCTGTTATTTATACTAATTAAAGCAGTGCAGTTTTTCGTTATATCATATCTAGTGTGTATAACAAATTTCATTATGGACAAAAACATCGAACAAAGAGTTTGTCTTAAATTTTGAATCGCCAATAGGTCGTGTTCGGAGTCACTGAAAATGTTATAATAGGTTTGAGTTTTTCAAACACACGTGCTTGTGAGTGGTACAAAGCGTTCAAAAGCGGTTGAGATGTGATGGAAGATTTGCCTTGCTCTGTTAGGCCATCAACGTCTGTTACTGAAGTTAACATCGCAAAAGTCAAAGAAATAGTGACTGAAAATCCTCATTCAACTTTGAGAGAGATAGCCGCCGTACTTTCTGTATCTCACGAGTCGATCCGTATAATTTTAACTAATTATTTGGATATGAAACATGTTACCGCTCGGCTAGTTCCATAAGTCCTGAATTTTCTCCAAAAACTCAATCGATAGTCGCGCTGAGGTTATTCGTCCCAGCATGTCAATTCCGACCCAACATTTATGGAACGCATTTTTTGGTGGTTTACGAGTTTGACATGCAATTAGTCAACAATCTTCCGAGTGGTGCCTTCCAACTGAACCGAAACCGAAAAAACTACGCCAAAGTCGATCACAAGTCAAAGTGACTTCGCGGAGTTGTGGACTCGAAATTCTTGCAGGATGATCAAACGGTAAATAATGAATATTATTTGAGTGTTATGCGGCATTTAAGAGAGCAAATTCGACAGAAAAAGACCAGGTTTGTGTAAAGAAAATTCTTGGATTTTGCACCACGACAATGTGCCACAGCCACAGCCATCATTGTGAACGAATTTTTGACCAAACACTCCACAAATACCATCGAGCAACCACCATATTCACCAGGTATGGCTCCAGCCGACTTCTTCCTTTTTCCTAAACTTAAATTATCACTTCCTGGCACTGATTTTCAATCGGTAGAAGACATAAAGGGAAACTCGCGACGAGACCTGCGCTCAATTCCGGAAATATCGTTCACAAAATGTTTTGATTGGATTATTCGTTGGCGTAAGTGTATCGTTTCTGAAGGAGCATACTTTGAAGGTGATAAAATAAATTTGGATTAATAACAAACATTTTGTGTATTATTGATCTTTTCCCATTACTTTCTTGACATAGTAGTAGATTAAAGTACGTCGCAATAAAGATACCTATGTAGATGTACACTTCCGAGGATGACTGAAGGGACCACCAACTTGGCTTCAGTAAAATTAAAACAATTTTTACTACGCCAGCTACACCTACAATGTATCAAAAACATTGTATTGCTTAAATGATTTCGCAAATAATCGTTTAACAGAAACAATGACAAAACGAAATCGTGATAATTTATTATCTGTGTTTAATAATAACCGATCGATAACAGCATGAGCTTTCCTTCTCTTTGCAATTAGTTCAAGGATTGAGCTGTGGTAATTGTCATTTAAATGTAAACTTTATATTGATTTAATTACAGATTAGTTTGTGCTTAATTTACTGGCAAGTTGATAAACAGGCAGTCAAGGGTTGGTAAATATTGTAAGCAAAGAGTTTACAAATACGAAGGTATAGAGTTAGAAAAAAAGCTTTACAGCGAAAGCACGGGCATAGAATAGATAATACAGACACGGGTCTGATCGCTTTTGTCTTGTCGCTTTTGAAAAAGTGTCATACTTTTGTCGCGACACATCACTATGTTGCCATAACTAACATACACCTCATCTGCTTATGATTGGTACAAAGGAACCGTGCTGAAAAACCTGATCTATTTACTTATTCTTTCTTTTTATCTAAGATTGTAAGCTTCTATTTAGTTTCACTTGTATAAATCTGCTCATACTCAAATTTAACAAATTATAATTTGAATGTGTTAATGCCAATTATGAATTTACAAAGTAAGTCAGTTAGATTTTTCCTTTAAAATCAAAGCAACTGGATATTTTTCATGCTTGCGTAAACAGGATAAAACATCAACATACCGATGTCGTAGCTACGTCATCATTCGAGTAGCAAGAACTCGTGTCTAAAATATGGTACCTGTAGATTTTTTTATTATTGTTTATTTATTTTATCCAGTACATAGCCCTATTGAAGATTTCATTCAGGGATATTTTAAGAATTCAGTGTTTAAGAAAGAAAGAACTTGTTGTAAAGTATTATTTGTATATCAGGCAAGTTTTTTTAAAATACAATTTAGTACTTTTATCCATTGAAGCCAATAGTAGATATATTATTTACAAGATTCCAATATTACCCAACAGTATGACATGTTAAGTTGCAACATAATCAACCATTTGTAGATCGTCTAATTAATAATTAAGTTACGTAAAAGTAAAGCAAAATCGGTCGCAATCGACGTCTCCCACGCTAATCTCATATTCGCCCACTTTGCATACCATTGGTATAATACGCGTGTTATCTAGATCCGTTAGAACTTTCGTTTGGTATCTGAATGTCGAGCACGCATTCGATGATTAGAAATTGTCGCGACGCCGCCGTCGATGCCGCTGATGTCACTCTTGCGTGATTTAATATGGATCATTCTAAATACAGATTATGTAATAAAATTCCAGTATCGATATTATTAACTAGAAAATAGCTGGTCTTTCTTTCCTTTAAAAAAAGTAATCCAACTGTGACTGAATTAGAAATAGTCTGAATCCAGAACATAGATCGAGCCTACCTAGTGTGGAAGTACCTACATTTGTGTTATAGGAACTTTTATGACACGATATTTATTTTGTATCGTATTTTTACTTTATTTTTCTATACAAGTAGCTTAATTTTTGTAAACGTCTTGTGTCCTTAGATCTAAAACTTTTGATGCAACATACTTCATCATCTCTCAACTGTCAAGATAGGATGAATTCATTAATCCATTTTGACAGCTCCATCGGTTTGTTGTGCTAGAGGTTTTTACCATAGGAGCCTATTGCATAAAACAATAGTATCGTAGCTGCCTATTTGAAAAACCGTTTTCTTAACAGAACAATAAACCAAAATACAAAATTGATTCGAATTGAATTTGAATTGACAAAAATTGAAATGAACTTTTTATTAATTTATCGCCAACTTTTTGCCACATCATTTATGTACACAAAACAACCAGCAACGAATGAAACAGAGCGTAACATGTAATGCATCCAGTCATGTAGGTAAGTAAGTATCGGTTTAACCGACTGATTAACATTATCGACCGAACTGCTTTATTACTTGGGCAAACTCTAGACGAACGGTCAAGTGTATCATTATCAGTTTCATAACCAGCAAAATTGACATTGCAAAAATTAATTGAGTTGTCAACTATGTGTAACTATGTATAATGTGTCAATAGCCCTGTCATTAGGGTCGCCATATTTGAATAAGATTTAGACGTTTTAAAAGATACATGAAACTATGAAATATCTATGTATCCACTTTCTTACGTTCAGGCGCACATCAGACATCAGCCGGAACTCCGTAAAAATTACACATTTTAGGGACCACTCACCGACATAGCTCAGCGTATTAACAAACTGAAGTGGCAATGGGCCGGTCACTTCTGTCGCAGACCCGATAACTGTTGGGGCAGACGGGTTCTGGAGTGGAGACCGTGAATCGGCAAACGTAGTGTAGGACGCCCTAAGACTAGAGTGACGATATTCGAAAGGTAACTGGTGGCGGTTGGAGAACAAAGACCGAGGGTCGGGCTGAGTGGCGTATCAAAGGGGAGGCCTATGTCCAGCTGTGGACAAATACGGGCTGATGATGAGAAGGACCTACTGCACACAAACGTCAATCTCCACACGTGTAAGAAATACACATGTAATACTTGTGCGTAACATATAGAATATCAGAGAGAATAGATATTAGTTTAGATAAACGATCGTGAAAAGAAACGCGCAAGGAAAGCCCGCAGCATTGCTTGAAAAGTATGGTGTAATAAGAAGTTTTCGAATTTACAAATTATTGCTTATCTTCATAAAAACAAGATTTACATAAAAGTTCTTAAATAATATTGTCCATAATGGCGGCATTCCTGATTGTAACACTATAAAATATGGCAACTCCACTTATAGGTAATGTGACAGTTGCGTCACTTCGGCACATGAATGGAGGTGAGACCACCAAGAACTTCGCTGTAGGTGGCTGAGATAAATATCATAGACTCCACGCCACGGAGGGAATCTTCAGGCAACATTGTGGAACTACATTATTTTTTCAATGAAGTCTCTTATGGCGCGTTGCATACTCTGTTTGGATGTGGCTAGACCGAAAACTAGACCAAAAAAAAGGGTAGTCAGTGTATTTTGGCCCTTCTAGCTTTAATTTCAATAGTGCATAAACTATATATATCGACCCACATAGCACCAAAAGAATTGACGGATCTCTTATCTTCGGCTTTCTTCGGTCATATCGGCTTATTCACTAACTTTTGTTATCCACTATGAAATACGACAGTGGTTCCAATCGTCAATGGTCAGCAGGAGTGTTTAACGTGTGGCGTATCTTATAAATTATAAGTGATGTGATGGAGCAGTAAAGACTGATTACTCAATATTAAAAGCAAAGGCATGCGTGAAAGTAAAGGGTGTGTGGAAAAGAAAATACTTTGAAGTGGCTTAGCTCATCTTTATGCGATTTATTGGCAGAGAACTAGCTATAATAATATCCAATAACATATGCTGTTTGCAAGGAATCATTCGATTTAGAAATCGGCTATTGCAATATTAAAACCTACAGTAGCGCTACATTGCAAGATAAATTGTATTTACCTACAAAACAATTAATAAAAGATTTGAGAAAACAAATAAAGTGGCCAAGTGCGAGTTGGACTCGCCCATGAAGGGTTCAGTTGCAGCAAGTAACATAATATACATAGTACACATAGTTCTTGTAGTTCGTAGTAACTTTGATCGAAGTTTTAATAATAGTGTATTTATGACGTACTAAAAAAAACTACTCATCAGATCGAGTTCAAACCAATTTTCGTTGGTAGTTTTCATGGTAATGGACATCATATATTTTTTTTAGTTTTTTCATTCACTTACTTTTGAAGTTAGAGGGGGGGCGGGACACACATTTTACCACTTTGGAAGTGTCTCTCGTGCAAATTATTCAGTGTAGACAAAAATTATATTAGAAACCTCAACATCATTTTTGAAGCCCTATCGATAGAAGTATAGGTTTGATGAAAAAAAATTTTGAGTTTCAGTTCTCAGTATAGGGGGCACCCCTAATTTTTCTTTTTTTTATTTTTTTTCTAAAAATCTTAATGCGGTTTACAGAATACATCTACTTACCAAGTTTCAACAGTGTAGTTCTCATAGTTTCGGCAAAAAGTGGTTGTGACATACGGACGGACAGACAGACAGACAGACAGACATGACGAATCTATAAGGGTTCCGTTTTTACGTTTTACGGAACCCTAAAAAGCGGATAAAGTCAATTTATGAACATTTTTTGTTTCAAACATGTATAGTTAAGTACACGGCACAGGTTGTTTTTTATGCCGCCTATACATACTGGCCGAGTGGAGGCCAACGCCAGTGTGTGGAGGGTCGTTTTGTCATGACTTGTGATCACTCGCCGTCGCTCGCCTAGCTGGCCGAGTGACAGCAAGTGGCCAGTGTGTATAATAGGACTCTTTTGGCTCGACTCGTCTCACTCGTGAGTCTTGACCGGTGTCGGTTTTTTTGCACAAAACAAAGGCGCTCGTAGCTTGTATTGGCCTGCGCTCGGCCAGTGTGTGGATGCTACCACTCGTCTTGTGCCGTTTTGTCGACGCTCGCGTTGGCCTCCACTCGGCCAGTGTGTATAGGCGGCTTTATATTTCCGTGTGCTTGTTACAAAAATAATTATTTTTCATCAAGTGCATAAAGAATTTTCATAAAAAGATTTCCTTATTTATAATCTTTGAGATACGAGATTTATTAGATTAGAGAGATTATTTTCTTAGAATCATTTTCGAAACTTTTTCAACATTTAAATTTAATGTTTTTTTTTTTTTATGAAAGGCACAACATAATCACATGTATTCGTGTTAGTAAATCCATAAAGATAACGTTAAGAAATATCAATGATTTCTTCGATGAATGGTATTATAGTAGATTCCACTTGACTGGAAGAGTTTTTGTCGGATTTCGCAATGCGTAATAATTTATTTAGGCCGCTTGTTTAAAATTCACGAGGCCACTTTCTGTTTGCATTATAAATTATATCAACACATAAAATGTATGCAAATTATTTACTGAGTTTTCGTTACTTAACTCCAAATGTACATTTTTTATTATAATTGTAACATAACGCGAAGATAGACTAGTATGAAAACATAATAATATATTATCGCGATCCGAATGTTTAGACCGTTATTTAGAATCCTAATTAATGTAGCTCGATCCTAAGTAATGTGTTCAATTATGACATCAATTTCCGGATATTAACGATGATTATTTAGTGGATCAAGTACCCGATATTTTGGTGCATGTTATTACTTACATACCATTTTTTATTTATTTCTATAGGTTTACACATGACCGCCATCTCGCCTGATGTTAAGCGACGATGCGGTCTACGATGGAGCGTGTTTACCTAGAAAAAACCGATTCACTCTCGATTTGACGACACAAAGATTGTATGTAACCATCGGGGAAAACCCACTCAGGCAACGTATTCCACATCCTAGACGTTCTTATCACAAACGTAGAGTCAAATCTCTTTGTTCGTGTCTTTGGAGCATCAACCATGAAACGATGTCGCTTTTTCGAGCTACGAGCATTCCGATGGAAAAAAGAACAAGGTGGTATCAGATCATGCAAATCAGTCGCACACTCTCCGAAGTGCATCCGATAAAACCCGATAGGCCAGCAATTGTTCGACGATGTTTTTTTTGATTGACTTTGAAGTCTTTTTCGCACAAGAGTGTCGTTGCCTATAATCCTTTTGACACATCTCTCGATCAAGAAGCACAAACGACAAAATTAAATATTTTTAAACATTTCATGGATAAGTTTTGTAAGTAACCATCACGACTAATTAGAATCATAATATTATAATAATACATGTAGAATAAAAACAACCTTGGATCGTTTCACCGTAGTTAGCGTTACACGACGTTAAAACATACAATATTTTGTAATCACGGATTTTAAAAACTGCCTGTGTGAGTTTGATCTTTTTGGTAAAATTGTATAGACATTTATTTAGTTATTTTTATGAAATTAAAGGACTATTTGGCTTAGTTGTTACTAAGTCTGCCTGCGAAACCGTGGGACGTGGATTCGATTCCCACCCAGACTAAGTATTTGTCTCTTGAAAACAAATATTTTTCAGTGTCTGGATGTTTCTATGTATAAAAAAATTGCAAATACAAATTTAAAATATAATAATTATATAAGCTATCTGCTTTCCATAGTAGGTACAAGGTTTGCTGAGTCTTAGAGCTTAGTCCCAATACTAGATGGTGTTGTGTGAATAATGTCCACCGATATTTATTTATTTCATAGAAAAGTATTGGATCGGTGCTCTTTGTAAGAGTTACGATAACATTACAAAGACGAGACGAACTTCTTAGCATTCCATGGATTCACCGTACGGGTGCCGGGTCCATCGTGTGGCAGAGAGCGAAATCTCGAGTAGACCCCCGAACTTGTGAATCGGGCGTAGGTTTAAAAAATTAAAAATAATGTATAACTAAATCCATATGTTTCTACAAATACATTATGGCTCAATTTATTACCATGTAGTCTCTACGCTGAAATATTTTAAAGCTTTAATTAGTTACGTAAGTTTTTATGACGCTAATAAAATATGAATTCGACATACCTACTGAACTTACTTCCTATTTCCAAGATAGAGATCAATATGGGTCGCACTAACAGCTCGAAGGTTAAACTTATCCGCGTTCCCCGCCTTTTGTTTGTCACTTTTTGATATATTATGTTCATATTAAAGTCACATAAAATGATAAATTATGGCGTGAGTAAAATATTCAATGCGAAGCTATTTGGCCTTAAAACAATTTAGTTAAATGATTAAAATTAATATCACTCTCTATTTCGGCAGTTATTGAAATGTATTTTTTGTTTTTTTCTGGTTTATCTAAAGTTAATAAACATGTGTAAACTTATTTGTTTGCAGGGATACCTACTCATGTTTTCGGTCTATTCTCCGTAATCTAAGCATTTTCAAATTATCTCTCGAGCGAAATATAAAAATTTTAGGAATAGGCAAATCAGTTTAGTTATTTTTGAAATATCAGACGTCATTCAAACACATAAATAAGTGTATGCCTGTTTTTTGTATTAATATGGTTAAATATCGACATGATAGTTGCCAATTTAGTGAAAATGAAACTTCTTAGAAACACAAAAAACAAAATAAGACTTAAGGTTATAATTTATTAAATATTTGTGAACAGTTCACACACAACACCGTCTGACTCCAAACTAAACAAAACTTGTACTATGGGAGCCAGATAGCGGATATAATACTTTATTGTAAATAATATACATACTTATTATGGTTTTGCAGAAAAAGATGCTACCTCTTTGGTGAAACCTGACATGAACTCGTTATTCATTTAATTTGAATAAGGCCACAATTACTTATAGACTACAGGCTCGTGAACAAAATTTACGCAGTAAATGAACCACCAGGATACCTACGTAGGATGATAGAAGGGTATAAAGTAATAAGATTCAGCACTATGCTGTCACGTCACGTCACGTCACATCATGCGACAACGAGGAATGATCGAGGGTTGAAACGCCCCCTCTTCGATTGTACTCAGTTAGACAGTTTACAAGTGAGGGCATAGTACTGAATCTTATTACTTTATACCCTTCTATCATCCTACATAGGTCTCCTGGTGGTTCATTTACTACGTAAATTTTGTTCACGGGTTGTTGTCTATTAAAAAGGTTTGCATTATACAAAATAAAAAATATGTACCATTATTTTAACAATCTCGAGCGCTTGATATCAAATGTGATAGCAAATACACAAAACGTGCAACACTAAGATTGAATAACAAAAAAATAAATGGACAACTACGGTTGCGTGACTTTTTAAATGCCACTCCCAGGTTCTGTGAAATGCAAGTTTATTAAACGATAAGTGTAACAAAGGCCTTCACAAGAAACCCAAAATCGACAGGTTCGATATTTTTTTTACAATCAACTTTACCTTGCACTTACATAATTGGAGCAATTACTCACAAAATTGTCCAAATGTGACGTAAGTGGTTCAATACAGGTATTATTATCTTTTACGTTAAAAAGAATGTGCTAGATTTGAAGAACTGTGTCAAAATACAAATTGTATCATTCCAAAAAGTATACAATGACTATACTGAATTGTTCAAATTGAGACAAAGTAACGCGGTATTATCAAGTTGATTTATGTTTTAATTTGCAGTAAAACAAATGCATACGTTTATAGATAATAATTTATTTATCGAAATTGCTTCTCATAAAAGTATTGTGTAAAAAAGTTTTTCAGAGCCAATTAGCCTAAATCAATATATAAATGTATATTTTATAATATTAAGTCACGAGGGGAATAAGATACGCACCGGATGGTAACTAACAAGCCCGCCAATAACAATAAGGACGTATAAGTGCCATGCAGCTATTTGAACATGTAGAGTCCATGTTACTGCCTCTCTCTCTCTCTTCACCCGGATAAATAAAATTATTTATCTCTTAACCACTTAATTGTGAAAAAACCGTGGCCAGGGCCTGTCCCTGGTCACTACCGTACCACTTTTTTTTTCCGTCAACTGTTACTGGTACTGTAGTGCCACAAGCACCAAGCGTTCGGAAACAAGTTTATATTAGGTTTTTTTAATCACTGAAAAAACAATTAAACCATTCTAGTTTGAAGGGAGATGTTGGCACATTATATTTTGATGGCATAATAACTGACAAATGTGTGGTACTTCTCTAGGTAAAGTCTGCAAGGAGCTCTGGCATAACAAAAGTTATAGGAGTATTTTTCCGAACATCCCTTTTTAATCACATAACTTGTCAATAAAAATATTGTCAAGCATATAGCTCTGTCAAACCATCATAAAGCATGCATATACTCGTATTATTGAAGTATAATTACACAAGTAAGTGTTAATTTTATTTAGTATAGAGTATAGGTGTGCGTATAGTATTCCGTAGAAACATTCCGATAATTAGTTATAGTACATCTGAAAGTTAGAACCATTGTTTGACAGAAGTACACAAGTAATCGGCTCAGTCATTTGAGTTGCTAGATGGGACGGTTTTTTATCGGATACACTTCGGAGAGTGTCTGATTTACATGATCTAATACAACCTTGCCCTTTTTTTTATCGGTATGCTCGTAGCTCAAAACAGCGATATCGTTTTATGGTTGATGTTCTAAAGACACGAACGAAGATATTTGACTCTACTTTTGTGATAGGAACGTCTAGGCTGTGGAATACGTTGCCTGAGTGGATTTTCCCAGATGGTTACAATCTTTGTGCCTTCAAATCGAGAGTGAATCGGTTTCTTCTAGGTAAACACGTTCCATCAGACCGCATCGTTGCTTAACATCTAGCGAGATGGCGGTCAAGTGTAATCCTATAAAAGTTACAAAAAAAAACGAAAGTATATATTTTATTGTGGGCAAGTCCATAGGCAAATTCCAGCTTTATTATAATGACACATTCATTATAACGGAATAATGTTAAATTATCTAATATATGTATACATTATAGTATTGTATACTTATTGAATATTGTCATTTATTATTATCTATTTGAGCTAAAAATTCAATCTCAGAAACATATCATGTAAATAGATAATATATGTATATATATTACCAAAAGTGAGTTCATAATATTTGAATACAATGACGCAGTACGGCGCCGAGCCTACTTGTTTCGATTGATAAGATCTAATTTCTATAGAACAAACAATACGACTGGATAGTGTGTAAAGAGAGCGTAATGCGTTTTGTCATTCCGTGGGAAAACTATGAGCAATAGTCCAGCTGTAAGCTGTAGGGTTGCCACTCTGAGAATTCAACAATGATAACTTTTTAAAATAAGAAAAAGTTATAATGTTTTTCTGAAATTTTACGTTAAGATAAAAATATTAAAAATTAGATCCAGTTTAATAAATTATGCTCTTACATTTTTGTATTGGTCGCCTCAGTGGCATTATGTAAACACTCCATCGGAAGATAAAATATGAATTTACTTAAAACTTTCTTTGAAGCAAAGTTACCCATTTAGCGTTTACATTAATTACATTACAAAAAGTTTGTATTCCTAGTTTCGTTGTCAATCTCATAAAAACTTAATTGGTGGTATAGTATGGCAAAACTAATTGTTAACTTTCTTTTTCTGTTGTATAAAATGTGACCAACGTTATAAATATAAATTGGAACTGTTAAAATGTAGCGTTATTTTTTTCGCTTAAGTTAAATAACGACAGCCCTAATAGTGGTCCGTCTCGTAAACTTTGATATAATGTCACGCGCACGAATTTATGCGACATTCCTTTATTTCGTAAATTTGATCCCAGGTTCAGGTCAAGTCATTACAGTTTGGTAAAAGATTTTCTTTTATTAAACCAAACAGTAGCTACGAAGCAGTATTTTTGTCGGACGTAAGATAAAAGATTAAAAAGAAAAAATAAACACCTAGTGGTCTACGATGTGAATTTTGTAAATCGTTAAAGTTAGAAAATACTGGGTTGTGATATTTAAAAAAAAACGAAAAAGTATGTGTATTATGCCAAAACATAATTTAGAAAAAAAAATACGTATTTCGTCCCAAAATACTGGCAGTCAAGAAAAAGTACTGGCTGAAATTAATTCTGTTTTAAATTTTGTTCGAGGTATTCATTTGTTTTTTGAAAAGACAATATGGCAAAGCTCCTGTCAAAGTCATAAATATGACATCGATCTTTATTTTCTTTTTTTGGAAAATATTGTGTGAAAAATCCGATTCATCGAAATATAAAATATTTATAATACATACAAATACTTTTCTAAGAGCTCCAACACTATTATTTGTGGAAATAAACATGTGTAAATATCACCAGTGGACGGTTCACAGGATTATCTGAATTTATATGTGACAAAATTTAATTTGTGTTAATCTTCATCATACCGTGCCTTTCTAAACTTCTGCCGAATTTTGAGTAAGTTGTACTGCTTCTCCAATATTATTAATTCAGTTTTGCCTTATTTATGTCTACGTAGGTATGTCTAAAATGTAATAACTCACTTTATTTTCCCTGCGTAATGCATAAATATCTATAAGAATTGGGGACTTTCTTTATCAAGGATAGAGTTAATGTAAGAGTTACTGAGCTAATGAGGGTGGGCGCATATACCTACTGAAAATAGGTATTTTTTTTTTTTTTTTTTTTTTTTAATCTTTATTGAGTTATGAGGTTTTGTCTTTACAGACAATGCCACCCCGTAAAATCATATATGTACATATTTTTACATTTACAATAATAAAAACCTTATTTAATACCCGACCAGCTCTCTTACCCTAACACGTCCCACAAGGGCACTTAAAATTAACAAATTTAAGGTATGTTAGCAGCAGTGCCCTGGCCTGCGCGGAGGCCGGGCAAGCCAGCGCACTGTTGCAGTCACCCACCGCGGAGCTGTCGCGGCGCGCGCGCGGGACCCCGAACCGCTCACACTCCAGCAACACGTGCTGCACGTCCTCCACCACTCCGCAGTAACAGCACCGTGGGGATTCTGCTATTTTCATCAGATGCTTAAACTTATTACCATGAATGTGACCAGTTCGAAGCCTGAGCAGAGCGACCACACATTGCCTCTCCATCTCTATAGAGTCGAACCATGGGTATCGAGGAAGATCATTTTGTATTGTCTTGTACCAAATACCTACAGATCGAGATCGCTCGTCGAAATGCTCTTTCCATATACTTCTGCACAACTCTTTTACATTTTTAATCAGTTCAGTATGAGTTGGAAGGCAATTGAGTGGTATCCCATCTGTAATGGCTTCCTTTGCGGCTCGATCTGCTTCCTCGTTACCGACGATTCCTACATGGGAGGGCACCCACTGGATAGTTATAGACTTATTGCTAGTGGTAAGTTTGTATATACCATCCAATATAGAGTAGGCAATCGGATATCCTCGAAAAGTCGAGGTTATACGAGCCAAATGCTGCAGTGCACTTTTGGAATCCGTTATTATTACAAATCGCTCAGCACTCAGATCCGCCAGATACGACAATGATTCTGCGATTGCTATCAATTCGCTGTGCATGGTGGAAATATTTTCATTTATTCGAAATTTTGCCCGAATATTTGCCTGTGGATCATAGAACGCTGCTCCAGCGGTAGAGTTCATTTTAGATCCATCGGTAAAAATGGTGTAGGATTGGTTACAAATCGAATCAAGATAATTATTGCACACATTACGTAATTCTCGGGGATTATAGCTCTTTTTTGCAGCATCAATACCCTCAATTTTACAAATTATGTTCTGTGAAACGCTAAAATAACTACTCCAAACATTCATACTGTAGACATGTAGTTTAGGCCAGGACTGAACTTTCAGATTTTTCCATTTGGCATGGATTTTTATTAACAACGGGGTTTTTTTCCTTCGCCAATATTCTTTTCTTTGGCAAAGATCATACAAATCATTAATGATGTTTATGGTTACGTTTGCATCAAATGAACGCGATTTAAACCAAAATTTACCTGCAAGGTATAGTCTACGAATATGAAGTGGCGGTAGACAAAGTTCTGTTTCCATTGCATGTGTCGGTGTGGTTTTGATAAACCCTCCTATGACCCTCATGCATTGGTTTTGAACTTTATCGAGTTTGAAAAGATGGTATTTGGCACTTGTGTCGTACAAAAAGCTGCCATAGTCTAATCTACTTCGTATGATTGCTATATAAAGACGGCGAAGATGCTTAGGATGTGTTCCCCAATTTGATCCTGCTAGCACTTTAAACACATTCAAAAATTGTAATGTTTTGTTCTGTACTTCATTGACGTGTAGACCCCATTTTAGATTATTATCAATCCACATACCCAAGTACTTCACGTTATTTACTTGTTCTATTTCTTCATTATCTATTCTTAAATTCAAATTTTGCCTAGTTTTACCCTTTGTAAATAAAATAGCTTTCGTCTTAGTTTTAGACATAGTTAGTCCCAATTCATGCAAAACCCCTAGAATAGTGGTTAAAGCAGTTTCTAATTCAGTGACAGCATCCGGTATTTTTTTACGACTGCTATATACCACAAAGTCGTCTGCGTATTGTGATATATACACATTATTAATAATTTTGCAAACCTTGTAAGTAACTGCATTAAATAGAGTAGGGGACATTGGATCTCCTTGAGCGATTCCTATTCCTGTTACCCTTTGAAAAGTACTGCCATTCACCCGTATCTTTAATGTTCTTTCACGAAGAAAATTCCACAAATATTTGCAAATTACATCACCAATGCCAAGATCATCTAAAATTTTCATCAAACTATTTAAATTTACGTTGTTATAAGCATTTTTTACATCTATAAAACAGGCCGCAGTAGGGAGGTCATTTGAGAAACCGATTTGAATACGTCCGACCAACCTTGATAAATTGTCCAGGCAAGATCTTGCTCGTCTGAACCCTACGGTTTCGTTAGAGAAGCAATCGTTTCGTTCTAGATACCATTCGAGTCTGCGATTAATTATCGTGTTAAATATCTTACATGGACATGAGAGCAGTGCTATTGGTCTTACATTAGAAAAAGAACTATTGTTGTTTCCTGGTTTTGGAATTGGCACTATCTTAATATTTTTCCACTGTACTGGAACAGAACCTGAGCCCAATACTTTATTATACAAGGTTACCAATACTAATTTGCCTACGTTAGGTAAATTTCTAATCATTGAATAAGAAATATTATCATCCCCAGGTGCCGTGTCTGTTTTTTTGATACAATTATTAAGTTCTGCTAACGTTACAGGGACTGACAGTTGATTATTTCGAGATACAAAACAAGGCATGTCTGTCGTCACATAATCAGGCGCTAAACTACACAAAAGAGATTCAGCTTTTTCTCGATCAATTGTGAAATTATTTGATCTGAGGCCTTTTATCCATCTCATCTTATCCCACATTTCGCTACAAGTAGTGACACTGCCCATACTACTACACATTTTTTGCCAAGATTCTGTTTTTGCACGTCGTATGGCCAACTGAGCCTGGCGAATTTTGTCTTTAAGAAATGCCAACTGTGCTGGGGTGGGATTCTTTCTGAACTTAGCTAATGCCAAGCGACGCTCAGCAACAATCCTAGATAAGTCTTGTGACCAGTATGGTTTCGATACAAATTGATTTTGTCTAATAGGGCAGTTACAAGTTTTAATATTAGGTATATTTATTTCGGCTGCTTTGTTTAAAATGTCTATAAGTTTATTATATGCGTCTTGAACGCCTACTGGCATTTCACAATTAGTTAATTGAGTTTCAATGTATTGTCTGTAACCTAGCCAATCCGCATTTTTATAGTTCCGACGCGTCTCCCGTGCCTGAGTCGTGTACAATTCAAATTTTACCTTAATGATTAAATGGTCACTACCCAAATTTTCACTTAATACCCTCCACTTAAATCTAAGCGCGATGTCCGAGGTAGCCAGTGAAATATCTGGAGAAGTTTTTTGTAAAGTACCCTCAACAAGTTTGATTACAGTATGACTGCCATCATTTAAAGTCACATAGCTATTATCAGATATTGCGTCGAAAATTTGAGCTCCTCTTGTATCTCGCTTAGACGACCAATTAGGATGGTGACCATTTAAGTCTCCCGCAATTAGAGATTTTTGGTTAAACCGTGTGAATATTTGATCCCAGTCGGATGAAGTTGTACGTGGTGTTATTGTAGGTGGACAATAAATACATATAATATTCTCTAAATGTTTACAGTTTAACAATTTAACGTGAAGTACCTGTATTTGTGGATTAGACGTATTAAATACACATTTTTGGGCTTGCAATGAACGGTGTGTTATTATAGCTATTCCAGCGTATCCATCGCTCCGGTCTAGTCTAAAAATATTATATCCATTGATCTTAAAGATACTATCTGGAACAAGCCACGTTTCACACACAAGTGCTATATGCGCTTTTTCTTGATTTAACAATAACTCAAACTCGTCTCTTTTAGGTCTAAGACTACGCGCATTCCACTGCAATAGGTTAACTACTGGAATGGAATACCCGGTATTAACATCTAAAATATTTGAAGAATTACTATCCATAATTGTTCATAAAGTTAAAAATAGGCCAGTCGGGCATATTATGCAGAATAAAAACTACAGCTTCCTTAAAAATAATGCTCAAACAATCCCTGAGCTTTACATCCCACGAAACATTTTTGTCCAATATCTTCTCTTTGAGTTTCTTCCATAATATGCTCCACGAAGTTGATTTTCTCTTCTTTGCTTCCTTATCTGTCAAATCTTCGTCTTTTGTAGAATTTCCTTCCTCGATGCTTTCTATATCCATATCTGTCTCCACGTCATTATTGCCCTGCGACAATGTGTCATTTTTTGTCTTTGTACGTTTTTCTCTTCTATTTTTCTTCCTGGTCATTTCTGCATAACTACGAGTATTTTGTGTTGCGCTTCTACTTAGTTGTTCCTGGGTTTCAAAATGAGGCGAGTGAGTGTCCTGCTGATCTGAGTCATAATATACGAGGGGTAGCTTGTGTTCAGTTTGAGGTAAATTTTGCGATTTGTAAATGGCAAGAGCTTGCTTATATGTACAGTTGCGATACGCCATCAATTCGCGTATATTTTTTTCCTTTTTGAAAATTGGACAGATTTTTGCAAGTGTCATGTGTCTACCCCCACAATTATTACAAGTAAATTCAGTCGTTTCACAATTACTGTGATTTCCTCCACATTTAGGACAAACTGGTTTTGTAGCTGAGCAGGTTCTAGACAAATGGCCGTATCTCCAACACAGTGAGCATTGAGTTACTGGATAAATATAGGAATTTACGGTTGCTCTCATATCAAAGATATATACATGTGAAGGTAACACATCACCTTTGAAACATACCCTTACTGCTTCACTCGGAATCCACTGACCATCAAGGGAATTTCTGCGTTTCAGTCTTTTTACACCCAGAATGAAGGTACGACAAGATAAACTTTGTAAAACTACTTCGTCTGAGAGATCTAGGTCAATGCCGTTGATTACACCATATGTTTGGTTTATTTCCATAGTTTTTTGACATCGGTATCCGTTCTCATTAAATAGTTTGCACTTCAATAACAACTCTGCACTTTCTTCGTTACTTAAACGTAATAACGCTTTATAAGCATTTATATATTTAACTTGCACTACATCCTGTATTCTTTGTTCTTTCAATGCTTTTGCTAATTTGAACTGTCTGGGTAGCTTTTCTGTCCCAGTAAAACTGACTTCAATATATTCTTCCGCAATTCTGGTAGTTTCATCTATTTCAGTGGATCGAGCAAAGCGTTTACCTTTTCTTCCAACTGTCTCCCAAATCTCCTCGTTGTTTACAGCTCTGTTCCTCTTTTGTGGTGTTTTCTCATTTTGTATGTGGGTATTCGTCTCAGTATTATCTGGATTCACTATATTCTCGCCGTTTATCTGTCTACCTTCGTCTGATCGTGTTGCCTGCGATTCATCTTGCAATTCGGAAGTCGATGTCTTGCTTTCATCCATTTTGCACTACTTGCATTGTAATCGAATAAATAAATTTAAATTAGATTAGCCGCACGGAGCTAGATACGGAACCGGTTTATCGACGACCGATACACGTCACGCCGTGACAAGCGCCCGCGCGCGACTGAGGTATTTTTTAAATAAAGCAGTTTTCTAAGGTAGTCGTTCTTAAAACAGGTGGTAGGGTGGTACTAACAAATTTGTAGGTACTTGAAAAAGTGATTTAACATACGTGACCCGCCCGGCTTCGTACGAGTCAATGCTGGGGACAATTCTGATTCTAAATGTAGGTTAGTTGTAATAAAAATGCTTATTGTGGGTTATTCTTAAGAGATAGACGCATACATTATCAGCGTCGCTCTACTATTTTATGCACGTATTATACATACAAACCTTCCTCTTAAACCCTCATATATTTATATAAAACTTATCAAAATCTGTTTGGTACTTTTAAAGATCTAATACTAGTATGTAGTGACGATGCGAGCGGTTGTAAGTGTTCCGAGGTTCCGACCTACGATCTAAGACTTGAAAACAGTAACTGTGTTGCTTCGTTCTGAGCCATCACGAGGTCCTTAATCTATTTTTGATTTGATCATCAACAAATTTCAACATCGTTTGATAGAGTCATTTTATATGAAAAGTGTTTTATTTATCATATCTAACTCCATTTTCTACCAGCTAAAGTTGATAAAGGCATTTTAAAATGAGCTTATGAATTAGGAAATAAGTATAGGTGCTTATCTGTCTTAGTGTTGCCAATAAGTAGGATATTAATCTTGTTACTAGCCATAATTTGTGTCTATTAACGAAATAATAGTGTTGTAACATTATTTGTGACAGGAATGTCGTACACATTAACTTAGTGACCGATCGTAACTGGAGACTATAATATAAACATATTGAACATACGTTTAGAAATTGCCATGTTATTTAGACCATTTGATTTAACAGGCTTCAGAATTGACAGATGATGACAAAATAGGCTTGGCACGTCTCTCTACTGTGTTGGCAGGTTGGCGCGTAGTTCATGTAGGGGGAAAATAATAATTTTACCAACATTTTGGGAAGGGGTTGTAGGTATTCGATCTTACGACCGTAAGAGTACTGTACTGTGGAGTTAGTGTAATGTTAGTCATCCATCACTATTACCATAAATCACCATCTATTAGTGTAATGGCAAAAAAAACAGAATACCGTAAGCAGCCCACTGAATGTTTTCACTGCTGGGACTCGGAGCCTTCTCTTGCAAGGAGAGAGACAGGGCCATAATCCACCACGCTGGCAGTCCGGGTTACTGAATGACACAGAACTTCGAAAGATTCTAGGTAAGTACATGTCAGTTTCTTCTCGATGTTTTCTTTTAGCAGGTTTACGCAAATGACTTCGAAAAGACAGTGGTGCGTGTGGGATTTGAACCCGAATGCTCTGAATCGCCAGTCGCCGTTCTCCCAAACCGTTAGACCAGCCGTAACTTAACCTTTTGACCGCCAGAGTCACCTATACTTGACAAGCGCTAGCGAGCACTGAGCGCCAACGGCGTCTATAGTTGACTAAAATTAAAAAATGCACTATACCAAAACATTAATAAAAAAATTATAAGGGCCGGTATTTTTTTTTACTTAACTTGTCCTTAAAAAGAAAATCCCAGTAAAACAACGTGTAAATGTACGAAACTAGTCGCTGAAAACCATGGGCGCTGTTATTTTTTTAATTTTGTGCTATGACGTACGCTTGTCGTACAGGGCACGGAAATGCAATTTAGTCCTGGGGGTCAAAAGGTTTATGAACTTCATAATAAATAAATAAATATTGGTGGACAATTCACACACAACACCATCTGATCCCAAACTAAGGAAAGCTTTTACGATGGCGGTCAGATAGCTGATATAATACTTATATAGTTTTAAATACATGTTACATACTTATTATACATAGAAACACCCAGACACAGTGCAAACATTTGAATTCATCACACAAATATTTGTACTGGGTGGGAATCGAACCCAAGACCCTCGGCTTCGCAGGCAGAGCTACTACCCACTAAGCCACGAGGCCAGTCAAAATCATCATTATCAACAGCCCACTAAACGTTCTCACTGCTGGGACTCGGGGCTTTCTCTCGCAAGGAGAGAGTTCTATTTAATAGTAAGTAATTCTCAAATGTTACGTTAACATACATTTTCCAAATTGTTTGGTTCTAAGACTAATGGCGTAGTTTAAGTAATTACATCTTAGTGATGTTTTGTGCTTTGTATGACATGTTCTATTTTATCTCATCTTCGGAAAACATGTGAAATTATACATGTGAAAAATAAACCGCTAACATATTTTTTATTTATTGTGCCTGCTTTTAAAATGTAACTTATACAAAGTGACATTTGTTTTTTTAACCACAAACAGGACATTACGTTGACGTACGTCACTACTACTTTAAACGTTGTCGGAAATCAATAACTACCTCAACCATTTTTTATGTCCTGTTAATTAGTTCAGTTATTTAGAAGTATACGTTTATAAGCAAATCATTTTGTATTAAACGTTACCTAAGAGAGTTGATATAAATTAGTTTAAACTGAATTATAATTAATATATATTATAAGGAACTAAATTGAAGGTTCTGTTTCTTTAATACTGAGAACATCTTTGAGTGATATTCAAGTGACGATGACTTACCATCTTACGTGCATAAATTAGCGCATATCTACCCGGCGCCTCAGGAACCAACCAACCAGTAGGTACCAAAGGTGTTTGGCACCATCTGGATAATCTTAGCACCCAACAACGAGCCAGATGTGCCTACCACCATCATACAAATCACCAATTTCATAATTTATGTATCTAAGGACCTAATATGTAATATATTTTTAATCAACATCATCATCAACACAGCCCACTAAACGTTCCCACTGCTGGGACTCGGGGCCTTCTCTCGCAAGGAGAGAGTTAAGGCCATAATCCACCACGCTGGCCTAGTGCGGGTTGGCGGATGACACATGACTTCGAAAGATTCTAGGTACATATCGGTTTCCTCGCGATGTTTTCTTCACCATTTTTGTTAGCGGCATTACGCACATGACTTCGAAAGATGTGATGGTGCGTGTGGGGTTTGAACCCGGGGTCTCCGAATCGGCAGGCGCCGTTCTCCTGACTAGACCAGCCGTAACTTCCTACACCAGCCGTATCTTCTATATATATTAATTTTTAATAACTAACATTAAAGATATTTCAATACTTAAGAAGACTTCTCTCCTACATAATATAAGGTTAGAAATAAAATGGAAGGATAAATGTACAATTGTGTGGAACTTTAATGTGCTAGACTATTTAAACAGCGCCAGCGTGAAGATAATGATTAACAATGTTCCAGCTAAAACAAATTCTAATTCAAGTCAATAACTAACTTAGATCATGCATAAACACGCCCTTCTTAACAAATGAGTGTGTCACGCCTAGTAATCGATCACATGTGTTTAATTTCCATTTAAGAACTTTATCGCAATAACTTCCCAAGTCTTTCGAAGCAGAAAAATGGGAATACAAAGTAGATATTTTTATTACAATACTATTGTGACCGAATTTAAAGCACTGCTCCGAATGAAAATAAAATACACAAATTTTCATAATGACTGTAACGTTATGTTTACCAATTCATAGTAAAACTATCATCCCCGTTACGCTATCATTTATGTAACCTTAAGGTAGACGTGAATATCTACTTATTTTTCTACAAACTTTATATACTCACTCCACAGAGCTGTTCAGTTTGACAAGGGATCAAATAGTAGATACACCGCAGAAAATAGCATAGTGCCTAAGTAGGTCCGTTCCCATAATTAAAGTGCTAACATTGCATGTTTGCGATTAAGGTATCAATTTGTTTTAAGCCGGAAATTTATCAATACGTTGATAGATACGTTTGGCAGTCGATAATTGATTTAGGCAAACGCGTATTAGTGCAGGTTGAGCAAAGGTAGGTATAGCAATAGTGGAAGTAGAGCAAATTACGAGTATATTACCTACTTTTAGATTTTGTCTTCAATCTGTTTTTTTTTAAATAAAGAGTGACGAGACGAGCTGGACATGTGCCTGAGGGTAAGCAACATGCCTGCCACAACAGCACAGCAACATGCAGCTATTGGAGCATGAAGAATGCAAATCATCACTGCACTGCGCTCGCCACCCAGAGATCTATGTTGTTATATCTCTAAGCCCAGTAATTTCTCTGGAAACATTGCCCTTCAAACCGGAACACAGTAATGTTTGCACATTATTGCTTGGCGGTAGAATAACTGGCAAAGGTGTGTTTCTTCCCCAGGCGGCCTCTCCCAAGAGCCCTGCCACTACTAAAACTACTTGGTTGGGTTACTATAATCCTGAGATTATTATTTATCATATTATTAGCTCTTATTCTTAAAAAATACGCAAATCAAATACATTAGTTGTTAAAAATACTTGGTAAAAAAATCACCTATCAGATACAACTTTAACCAGATTACTAGATATATGTGTCATTCATTTTTAAGTGGAAATCGACATGAAATCTTTACCAACTGAATTTTTATACCTTCTGGTTATATTTCTGACTATACATACTTTACAAGACTAATTTTCTTTTAAACGATAAGGCCAATACAGTGCTAAACTGTACACTATTAGTAGTAGACTCAACATCAGTAACTATAAGTAGTAATTCAAGCTTCAACATAATAAATGTATATAGATAAGAAACATCCTAAAGTATGAATTCTATAACGTAACCATAAGCTACTCACTATTTACTTACAACATTATTTTCTAGAATATTCTTCCGAATCAAAAAGTGCGTTCTACTTTTGTCGTAAATAGGCTGACCGGGGTTATAGTTATAAAATATGCCCATTAATTTTTTAAACATCCGGCTGACCTCCAAGCGGCCTTGTTACGTTTACTTTCTAGCAGTACCTGTAGGTATGTCCGTTTCAAAAAAGCCTTAGTTACGCTTTTATTATAATTAACGGTGCTATAATAATTAAAAACTTCAATCAATGTACAAAAAAAACAGAATTTGATTTTGTGACCACGAGTTCGTGAAAATATGAAACATTTACGAAACCATGGATTCCACGATACACATTTGTACACCATGGAATACGTTTCTTCCGCTTATTAGTATTAAAACCGTTTATATAAATAAGCTGTAGGGATTAGTACTTTTCTACTTACAACCGTATTTCTTTATAACCCTGTGTAACAAATAAATATTATAAAATAAGTACTATTATCATGTACATTTTATTAGTTTTGCAATTATTGTAAGCATTCGTTTTGTTCACTTTGCTGTTATCTCTGACATGACTGTGGAATTATTGTTTAGTAATTAAAAAAACTGGAAATAACGATGACAATAAAGATTATTTAAATATTAAATGCATTTTTATATTCTACGTGACATTATATTCGAAGATATAACTTGAAAAAAAATCGTGATGAAATAATAAACCATACTTGATTATTGTTTTAAACATTTTATTAGTCTATGAAACTAACATTATTTCAATGATTTACTTTTCATGGTATTCTATCCACTCACAGCAGCATTTAGTTGAGAAAAAATAACCCCACTTACCCATTGAAAGATCTAACGCGCTAGACTTTTCATTACATTACAGTCATATAACAAACATTCAGTCGATGCTAATAAAGTTATATGTAGATATTTTAAAGACTAATAAATTTATCGTAAAAAACATAAAAGTTGTGCACTTTTATTATCTGTTATGTTAAGTTATATATATATCATGATTACTATCTCGATTCTAGAAAATTAATGCATCGACAAAGTAATAAAATCAGTTAAGTGTTTATTTAGAGTTATTGGAAAGCCCGTCGGCTGGTTTAGATTCACTATAAAATGTCCCGTGGAGCTACTAAACCTAATTTAAGTACCGAAACGTAATTCATTTAGCAAAACCATTCCGTAAATAAAAACAATACAGATCCGTCTGATTATTTAATTGGACTCAGCAATAATAACATCGCTTAAAATTATTATGAATCTTAGGTATATTAGATATCAAATAAACAAAACATGAGTCAAACTATTTATTTTCTCTACACGTTTACGTTTAAGAATTTTGTCAAGTAACTTTATTAATTTCGTAAATTCTTCTAAAAACATCTCAACCAAAAAATCTATTGTAAGTATTGGTAGAGTTAGTAGAAACGTTAATTAAAACTTTTTGCTCTCCGTTAGTTGGATATTTTGGTTTATTTGCTACTTTTTGTGCCGTTGACCTTAATTTATCCTGAAACGTTGTAATGCACTTGATGTCTATTGTGTTTGTTATTACCTATCTTCTCAGTACAAAGTTTTTTATTTCCATTAAGAATTCATGTAAGGACATAAGATTAGTTTTACTCCGCTTGATACTTGGTACGGAAACGAAAAACCCAGGTTTCAAAGACAGTCGCAGAAAAACTTTTATTACGTTGATTTCGGCTCAGTGCATCTACTCTTTGCAATTACGTGTGATCTAAACGCTATTTTATTCAAAAACTACCGTTTCACTATCGTTCAGTAAATGCGGGAAACCAATAATTTAAGTCATTAAGGTAGGCTTTCAATGCTTGCGACCCTCTATAACATTATTTGCGTGGCATTCATAAATCGCGCCAAATACAGTAATTATGGATAGACCAGGTATCAGTCCCTGTCACATCAAAATGTTTTGAGGTATTGGCATTCCAGAAACATAGAATGATCGTTATGATGTGTTAATGTGTTAATGATACCTGTCATAGCTATCATTGTCACCATTGTTAAATGCGGCCAGTGCTGAATGCCTCGACAATGCCATCGGTCGGCTTGTACAGAGAGCATTAGCTGCATCTCCGACAACCAGTCAAACACAACTTATAAATGGCCATTAGGAATCAGGGATAGAAATGCAGCTGTGGTAGAGGCAAAAGACGATGTTTAATCAATTACCAAAAGAGTCCAGACCGTTAGTTATTAGTTCAATAGATTAAATCGGGCTAGTGTGTAGGAATCACTGACAATATAAAAACGACTGCCGGCAGCTTCCTATTCAAGAAGAAACAAAACTTCTTACGAAAGTGCCCAACAGTGTGACATCTGTCGCATCTGTTCATCATCTGTTCATCATCTATTTTGACGACAATTTCAAAATTCCAATAATCATTCGGCCAACTACAGACAAATCCGTACTTATAATAATAATCCGTCAGCCGACACTAGAATCGGTAAATCTATACCTGTATGGCGGAACAGCAATCAGTCAGTCAATTCACATCCATCATTTGCAACTCCCAAATAAGTCACGCGAGAGTAGATAATTCAAAAATATATGTATTTATGTTAGCCCTACAAGGCGGTGGGTGCCAGATGCACCCCGTTTGGGCCATTACCTTTTTCTTGAAGGGCCTTTGCGCTAGTCACGACGAAATGTAGCACTCGTACGAAATGTAGCACTTGTTTGGTACGCTAAGTGAGTGTAGTAAGTATTTGGAATACTTTTGGGTATGTTTTATGTACCAACATATGCGCTGCGTAAATGCGTATGTACAGGAAAATATATTCGGTAGGCTGTAGAGGCCTCCTGAGGCAACTACCATGGGACGCTTTAGAAAAAAAAACTACTGTCTTTCATGTTTTTGTGTAACAAAAATACCCTTTCAAACATAGGCAACGGTTTTCAAATATGCGGATCAAGTTCTTCACATAAATCCATAATAAGCTGCGGTCGCCCGTCATTGTCACTGATCGCAATCTCTGACATCAGAAACCTACCTTAGAGAGAAGAAACGTATCACCAACGTCACACTTAAATCGCACTCAATTACTTCGCTCGCCACACTCGATTGTGAAATCACTTGGAATAAATGCAGAATGCTACATTTTCTTTTAAATTGGCCAGATTGGTTATGTGGCAGGCGTTTTACATATCTCCATTTGATTTACGTAAAACGATAATATTCTTGATTCTTATCTAAAATTTTTATGTTTAATTATTCATTTTAGCAGTGATATTTTCTTCATTTTTAGAATAAAACTAAATATTACAATGTAGATTTGCACAAAATGTTTTTTGTACAATAATTCTAACACCGATCAAGAAATTGTTCAAACAGCCGTTGCAATCACGTGTATTGAGATTTTTTTAAACCTTACATAGAACTTGATTTCCTATAGTATCTCTCTATAGTAACTCACAATAACTAAATGAACTTGTAACCAGCTGAAGCTACATCAGACCGGAGGAAAACAGATCATTGTCTGTACCAGGGATATAATTATGTATATCTATGTAGGTACATGGTTAAAACCAAGTTTTCTAAGAAAAAGTACCTAATGACAAATTAACGTTTATGTTATGTATGTAAGCGAAAAACTTAAAAACCTATATAAGTAATATTCGGAGTTTTGCGATACCTACGTAGAGTATAGCGCTGGCAATAGGTATATCCTTCAAAATGAGATTTACATCTCATTTAGAGCCTTCAAAATTGAGTTGTAAATATTTCTTAGTTTAAAATAAGGCAACCTACAAAAATTGTACTTTTAATTGAACCGTTTTAAGTTGAGTATAATCTGCTAGTGAGTCACTCAGTGTACATTCATTAAAATAAATAAAATTCACTGCCTACTTTTAGATTTCTTTGAGGTATATCTCAGGAAATACCTGCAATTCAATTGTATGTAGGTAAATGAAAATGAGTCAACTTCGTCATGTTCGTTTCCCCACTTTTCACTATTGCCTGTCCTTCACCATGTAAATAACTTGGGAAACCCTTTGTACCCTTGCCATTGTGACCTGCTAATAAAAAGTAGCCGACATAAAATCGACACTAAATTAAAGCCGCCGTGACCGAGGACGGATTGCGCAGATGCACTAAACCGTTGCACCGAAACAACACCCAAAGAAATCTAGAAATAAGGTTTCATAACCCGTAACTAAACGGGAGATAATGTTAATATAGTTTTGTGTTTCGTCAAATATGATTTCTTGACTTTCGTGTCGCCCGCTCGAATCGTACCAAGGCCGGTTAAAAGCGGAATCAACCAAAAAAAAAAGTGTAGCAACGATTACGTAAAAGGTGCCGAGAAAGTTGCGTGTGAGTTGATCGCAGTCTGCGTTGGAACAATGCGCCTGTTAAAAGCATAATGTTCTCTCGCATTTTTGCGGAACTGAGATGGCAGATATTTGGTGACTTTTAGATTTTGCATAATATCGCAGTACTTTCTTGGGTAAAAATACAAATTCGAAATTACATTTTAAATAGTTTCCATTGAAGTGTTACCCGAAGTTTGATGGTATCAATCATTACAGTTTCCTACATTTTTTTTTGTAATATAAATATTCCAACCTTTCTCCTGTATTGGCCGCAATAATGATCATTGAAATCTAATGATTTTTACTGAACCTATACAGAATCTGATAGCTGAGGTAGCTGATTAATTTTAATTCTCCAATTCTATGGGGGCTTTTAGACTACAAGTCTATGTCAGACCCGTTGTAACCTAATAAAACGCGGTGATAATTCCATAAAAACATTGCGTGCTCACTACTCAGGGTGCATACTTGGTGGGTACTCTTCAAATGCGCTTTGGATCACAACGCGCTTTTAAATGTATTCATGACGAAATCTCGTAGTTCGCCTACTGTACATAGGTATTTATTTACACATGTACAAGCTGACCCGGTAAACGTTGTTATAAATTATGAAGAATATTATAGTAGGTACTCATTTAGAAAATAGCTATTAAAACAGGCGATTGGGGGTCGAAAGGTGAAAAATTAACAGAGTCCGACTGGGGAAAGGGATCTTTGCTAGATATTCTATCATCATAAACCTGTAATGTAAAACATGTGCCTTACAGTGTTCTGGTTAGAAACACAATATTTCCATATAAGTTACAAGACAAAGATTTGAATCATCTTATAATTATATCCGAGTGGCGAGTGGAGTGCAGCGCGGCACTGTGTTGTTATGGCCATGCGTATTGCTTATCATCAGGTACACGTTAGGCAGTTCTGTCACTTATTCTTATAAAAAAGCAAAAAAAACTAATTTCATTTAAATGAGACCACAAAAATATTCAGCACGGGTGATATTACCATAAAATAGTATCAATAACTCTCATTTTCCAATAACTACAGCACGTTTCACCTAGATTCTGTAATTATATATTTATTCGTTGCTTAATGTTCGCTGACCAAATACATAATGCAGTTTATATAAAATATTCAATTTCACGCAATCAAACGAGGTGTATTCATTAAAAATGTCATAACGTTTCATAATGTCGTTCTGCATTTTGAATGAGATAGGCGTTAAGAAATTTCTTGTCGAACAGTTTTGTAAAAACTTTGATAGGAATCAAATGTTCACCGGGTATTGCAAGCTTTAAAATTACGAGACAATAAGTAACATATCGGTCGTTATTTAATGGTGTGTTTATTCAAATTTTATAAATATATGTAAATTGACTGCAACTAGAACATTGAAAAGCGAAATTTGTTAAAATACAACTTATACGGAGAATAATAATTATTATTAGGATCTATTTGACACAGGGCTTGGAATTGTAGCTGACTCACTAATATTGTAAAAGTTTTTTTTTTATATATCGACGGTAAAAACCAAACCTGCTGTAACCCACAAAATGCAAAATGTTCACCAGAGTCAAAAAACTTTTGAGATTTTACAAAAAAATTCATAACTCAAAAACTATTATTCCTATAAATGCAATTTTTTGAAACAAAATGCATTATTTAATTGTTTATTAAATGAAGTAACTAAAACTAACCAAAAGTTTGTTTTTGTTTATGTTTTTGTGGGTTACAGCAATGTCACTTTTTTTTTTGTTACGCAAAAATGCTGTAAATGAAGAAGACAAAAATGTATGGACTGCTCCAAAAGAAACATTTTACATTTAAGCAATATCGTCTTAATAACGTATGGCACTTATTTAGTTTTGAAAATGATGTCGTAAATAATATTAGTATTAATGCCTCGGTACACTTAATTGTCGTTACTATCAGAAATTATGAGAGGTCAGTAAAATAAAAACGATATAAGTATGGGATGATATAAATTTGACATTATTTTAATACGTTTAGGAACAATCACCACTACTAAATCAAGATTTTTTTCAATTTGAAAACAATCAAAAAACACTTTGGAGCACAAAAAGCACAAAATCGGAATTGTGAACTTTAGGTACCCTATCTTCTGCTTAAGGCCTTCGGATCGACCGTGATGCTGAACCATGATGATAATACACCTGCCCATCACATTATCACGCGGCTATTGGAACATTAAAACTCCAAATCATTACCTAGAATTGTGCTGCAGTCGGCTGCGTCCTGCAGAAATCGTTCCGTCCTAAAATATGGTTTATCTAAATATCCTATAATTTTGGCAGAAATATTGTCCTTCAAATCAGAACACAGCGATGTTTGCGTATTACTACTTGCCAGTAGATCAATTGGCGAAAATATGCTACTTTTCCAGTGGAGAAGTAGAGTAAATAAATATGGCCAGATATTTAAAACACAACACTATCTGACCCCAAACTTATTAAAAATTGTATAATAGCATCCAAAAAGCTGATATAATACCTAAACAAGGTTAGTGGTAATCAGCTTGCATCCTTTTAAGGCCATGTTAAGTACACAAAATACTCAGTCTTCTTCAAAAATGGTGTCAAAACCCTTTTGAAGAACTATCGACCAATATCCCTTCTGAGTTGTTATCACATGTTGCTTTATTCGAAGACTCAACAAGTTTCAACCACCAGAATAGGCCGGATTTCACAGCGGGTATAGCACCATGGACCACATTGACTTCGTGCGGCAAATCATACAGAAGAACAATGAGTACAATCAGCTCATTTGTTTGGAGTTTTCGGACTATTAGAAGGGATTCGACTCGGAGGAAACCCGGTCTGTCCTGGAATCCTTACAGCGATGTCAAATTTACTGGTGATATAGCGAGATGATAATATGTTTGACGCCGCTACTATGACCATTCAAGTTCAAAACTTGCAAATGAATGCTCCACCTGCGACGAGAAGTGAGACAAGGGAACGTAATCTCCCCAAAATTGTTCTCAAACGCATTGAAGGATATATCTAGGACACTGGATTGGACTGGATGTGGCATCAATATAAACGGTAAATACACCTCTCACCTACGATTTGCAGACGACATTGTTATGATGGCCGAAACGCTGGAAATACAAGAGATGCTGAATAGCTTAGCTGAATTTTCCCAATGCATCGGTGTCCAAATATTAGATAAAACCAATGTTATGGTGAACGAGCTCCTAACTATGGGATCGGTTGCCATAGCCAGGAAACGCTTTTACTTGGAAAACAATTTCAAATGTGAGTCCATGAAGAGGATTCAGCTAGGCTGTGCAGTGTTTGGGAAACTCTCTCTTCTCGTCACCCATCCCACAAAGCCAGAAGACGAAAGTTTTCAATCAGTGCGTTCTACCGGTCATGATCTACAGTGCTGGAACGTAGAAACTGACACTTAAGACCGTCCACAAGTCCATTAAGGTCGCACAGTATGCTATGGAACGAGCTGTGCTCGGTGTCTCTCTGAGGGATCATATTCGAAATGAAGTCATCCGTCATTAGTTATTGACAAAGCTTAACGTCTTAGCAAACTGAAGAGGCAGTAGGCTAGTCATATCTGTAGGAGGACCGATAACCGTTGGGGTAGACAAGTTCTTAAGTGGAAATCGTGATTAGGTAAACGTAGTGTAGGAGGTCCTGAAACCCAACGGAGTGACGACATACGTAAGGCTTCAGGCAGTGGTTGGAGAAGAAAAGCCGACAACAGGGCTGAGTGACGTACCATGGGAGATGCCTATGTCTAGCCTATGTAGACTAGAATGCGCTGATGATGATGATGTAGGTATTGAGTTTTAACAAAAGTTGTACAACAAGTATTGTTTGTTTAAATACACAGAAATACATACAAATACAGACCTTAAACCTGCATCCATGCAGGCTGATTAGCAGCACCCTTGTAATAAAAATACATACTCATTATACATAGAAATATCCTGACACAAAACAAATATTTGCCCTGGGTGGGAATCAAACCCACGATCCTCGGCTCGCAGACAACTTACTACCAACTAAGCCACGAGGCCAGGCGAGGTACTACCAGTACAAAAATCGCGGTAAATTTAACTTTTTCCAGGATAAAAAGTATCCCATGTTTCAGAAGTTCAGCAATTTAGGCATGAAGAGGTAATAGATAATTAAAGTTACTTTTCACATTCATAATTTCTTTTACTTTTCTATTCCAAATTATATCTCTAAATTAGTTGAAATGATTTAAGGTGAAATAAAAAACATTGATGATGCATTCATATTCATCGTCAAATCACTTACGTTTATAAATTGAATCTAATTCGGTAGTAAAGCACAACAACAGCACACTCGTCACGCCTTCCCAAGTGTCACACAGTAATGTACATAACTGAACGACGTGGTGATCCGCGGTGCAACCGGCGCGAACGTATTTTACAATGGCGGTAAATGAGCAAAATCTGCAGATGGCTATCGTGTTGAAAATAGCTTAAATAACAAAGTCCGGTAAATTGTAGTGAACTTAAATTGGCGTAACTAGTGATTGTCTATAACACCACATGTATTTAAAATGTAGTAACTTAAAATTACCCACGTTTGATTATATAATAGATGTAGTAAATACCATGCGTTACTTAATTGTATGAGCAATTTTGCTGTAACCCACAGTCCTCAACATTTCATGACGCTGTTATTACAATGCACACATAATTTGCAAAAGGGAAATTGTTGTAAATAGCAAATGAAAGAAAAAGGCCGTTTTTGTGTTGTTTACAGCAAGAGAAATGTTGTCTTTTTTGAAAAATTGAAAAAATTTCAATGCTGTACAAAATTTTCTAGAGGTCGTAGAGCCACGGGAGTGGGACCATTCGACGCAGTATTTTTTTTTGATGCTAAATCTGCAAAAAAAAAATTTTGCCGAAGGTGTGGTTTACAGCAGGTTTGGTTTTTACCGTCGATATATCATTTTAATTTTTTATAGACTAAGTTTTATATATTAAAATTTTAATATTTTATATAATCAACTAGCAGTGCCCTGCGGTGTTACCCGCGTAGTTCCCGTTCCCGTTGTTCCCGTTGTTTTTTTCCGGGATAAAATGGAAGTAGCCTATGTGTTCTTCCAGACTATAATTTATCTGTGTTCTAAATTTCAGCCCGATCCGTTCATACGTTAGGACGTGATTGAGCAACAAACATCCAAACATCCATACATTGACAGGATTATTATAACATTAGTAGGATAGTAGGATGAATACGTCGCAAATTTTGTGGTTCTTTGAACAGCACAGATATCTAAGCAAATAGCATTAGAGTTACTTCATAATTTATGTTTGTTTTTTTGCATTTGCATAAAATATACTGATTAGGTATAATAACTGTATTAGCAAAGCTGGAAATACGCACACCGGCGTAGCAGCCGGATACACAAAGATTTATATTATCAGGCAAATATTTACAGTAATTAAAGCAGTCTGTTTCGTGAGACCGGAGATTTATCTGGTACTTGCAGCGATTGTAAGGCAGGCTTTATTATCATAAAGGTTCGAATGACCTTAGTGATTACGTTTGTGTCGTTTGAATGCAGGGAAAAGGTATTATAATTAGCTCTAGGTAACTCTACTATTACAGGTGTATGCTAACCATTACTGTGGTATTGTATGAATCTACTTATATATTTATACTCAAAATAGTTATGGCGTGCACTATTTTGAAAGTGCGTATTAATTTAAGCCCATAGTTTCTTATTACTGGCTTGCATATTGTGCCCGGGAAGGTTTATCTTCCCGGGCCACACTATTTAAGTTCAGAATACTCGTATTTGCGTAATTGTAATTTTTCCCTATAATAACATTATTTATATCATCAGAATCAGATTGTCTTATTGCGTAAACCACAAAACTGTAAATCCAGTTGTAATGGATATGAATGGATAATGGAAAGGTTTTTTTTTGGTAATTCTAAGGCTCTATCAATCCAGGCTCACTTAAACCCACGAAAGGTTTGCATTACCTAACCCTAGAAAATTTAAAAATACTCTTCAAAATGTTAATCCCGACCAGATATCAAATTTTAACTAAGTGGAATATTTAGTTAGTATTCCTCAATTTTTAAGTACATTTTCGTATGCATTTAGTGAAAAACTGTTAATTTGCAATTACGAACAGACGCTTCAATTTTGATTACATGTTTAGATTTACTGAAGTTACGGCTGGCCTAGTCGGGAGAACAGCGACTGGCGATCCGAATCTCCCGGATACACAACCACGCGCACCACTGTCTTTTCGAAGTCATGTGCGTAAACTTAAAACGGCGAACGTCGTGAGGAAACCGACATGTACCTAGAGGTAATGTATCAACCACCAACCCGCACTGGGCCAGCGTGATGGATTATGGTCTCTCCTTGGACTCTATGGACTCTCCTTGCGAGAGAAGGCCCATTGTGGGGAACATTTAGTGAGCTATTTATTCGTTTTATAGATTTATTATGAACTTCACTATGATTTAGTATGAAATTCACTATAAAGTCTTATTGCACGGAATGGTGCGATTATGTAGTATGCTCGTGGGGTTTTATATTAATTTCCTATTGTTCCTCCAGTACCTTACCTTTAAAGTACCTGAAATAAGAAATACATGTTCAAAGTTGTACCCTTAATCATCGACATCCGGTATGCTCCGTTTTTGGAAAGACGCTTGAGTTTTGCAATTGACAACTTGCACATTACAAAACTGTGACATTAGAAAGAAGATCAAACCTTTATGGAAATAAAATCGTTATTTTATTAAAATTTGTTGGTTAAATGGTTTGGTTGTTGGTTTATGTAACAAATTTCTGTCGACAAGCCTTTCATTAGGCTTGTAAGGTCATGTATTTTTCCAACAGCCTTGCAATGCCATTTCTTGACCGCATGCAACCTTTTATGAAATTGTTTGAATAAGTCAACTTTTCAATAATGCCTGTCGAAAAAACTGTTGTTGACGTTAGTGCCTTGTTTAATTTTTTTTAAGGTGGTTATTACAATTCCAATTAATTTTACTCAAGCTATAAATATCTTGTAGTCTTATTTAAACGGAAACCATGTTCAAATGTATAAATCTACATTGAGATTTGTTGAGTTTAGTAAGTAGGTATACCCGTAGAATGTTTTCACTAGACATATTTATGCTTATACCCCTAGTATTCTTTAAATAATTTCATAAATATGTAAGTATAATTAGTCAGAAAACTTAAGATAGAAACTTTAGTTTAGTAGAAGCCATTTGCCGCTAACTTCCATAGAACCATCTACAAAGTAAAAATATTACATTCGTGTTTCAAAACCATCCAATAGGTACTACATACATAATAGATCCATCGCAATCTTTAGTTTAAAGTTTTCAGTTTCTACCTAGATTAGGGATACCCAGAAAAAAATGCTTGACTTATTGTACCATAACCAAGGTTCTCAAGTGATAAAATTATGCAATTTTTTAATTTTATGAAGAGCATGTATTTATAGCCCGCTCTGGAGACAGTCCTATTATTAGGTATAGGAAGAACGTTAATGCGTTAAGTAGGCTATCTCTAAAAGAGATCTATTTATCTATATATTTATTTTATAAATCACACTTCATACGGTTACCCATAAGATTGGTATAATTAACGATTTTTTTAATTTATTTCATTTAATACGATAAATAATTTAGTTTATCCAGAGAAATTTCAGAGCATAGAGAGAAAGCATCTTATATTCTACCTATCTCCAAATAACGATCGCAGAGCAGTGCTGTATGACACTGTGCCTTTATAGGCTGGCGTGTTGCTTATCATCAGGCACATGTCCAGCTTATCTCGTCACTCTATACTATAAAAAATTGAAATAAAAAACTTATGGATTGCGAAAGCCAAGTTATTATCCTGTGTAAACCAAGCCCTGTATTGTAGCTACCTACACATTAGACTACTACATCCGCTTATATTTCAATAAACCATTCAACAATACATTGATTGAGTTGATTTACGTTCAAATAGGTCCGGTAAGTGTCAGTCTTATTTTTAATAACAGGAAAATTATCAATCATTACGGAGCTAGCTAGATAACTAACTCTAAGTTTAATTATTGCCGTTTAAATAGTGACTTTTTATATTCTCTATGTTATACTGATACTAATACAAGTAAATTTTTGATAATTGACAGAGAATACATAATGAACCGTTTTACATTACAAAACTTATTTCCTTGAAAAAATGTGTCCAGAGTGACTATCTACTAAAAACAGCAAGTAATTAAATCTTAACATCAAAACATATTGTTGATTAGCTTAATTTGAAATTGAAATAATGCGCATGGTGAGAGCACTCTCACATAAATGAATGTACCTTTGTTTTGCTAAAGAGATTTAAAACGGCAAGTTTAGATAATTTTCTAAATGAAACTTTTTCAAAAGAAATGCTTTTAAATGACGATAAGTACATATTATGTGAGAATTTAGCTAATTCATTTCAATGGAAGACTTATGTAAGAATGTGAAGAATCTCATAGTTTAGTCAAACATTCGCTTAACTTTTTAATTTAAAAAGAAAGTCTTTTATAACTGAGCAACAATATCGTGTTTCTTCCAATTAGAATTCAGTCAGCTCGCTGTTTTGTTCATGCTGTCTCCAGGCTATGCAATGTGCACGTAATGATAATCTAGACACCTAAATTAACAAGCATCAGGAATAGAAAGCGGTATAACATTTCATCGGTTTCTAAATACGCATCAACTGGTTTGCAAATAAAAAAAATAAGTTAACGCGAAGTGTTTCTAGCTGTTAAACTTGTACTGATTTACAAATTTCGATGAAATAGTTGCATTTAGAAATAGTACAAAACGACCGATTTTTCTTATTGATTACAAAGTTTTATGATCCAAAGTGATATTTTTTTTTGTACCAGCTTTGCACAGCAAATCATTTACTAACTAAACAACAGTAAGATGTATCACTTAGCATCTCATTTCACAACATTACATCCTACTATCCTACTAATATTATAAATGTCAATGTATGGATGTTTGAATGTTTGGATGTTTCGATGTTTGTTCCTCAATCACGTCCTAACTCCTAACGTATTAACAGATCGGGCTGAAATTTGGAACACAGATAGATTATAGTCTGGAAGAACACATAAGGCACACAGAAGGCTTTTTATTCTGGAAAAACAACGGGAACGGGAACTTCGCGGGTAACACCGCGGGGCGCTGCTAGTATTACATATTAGCGGATCGCCCCAACTTCGGCCGTGGTACGTGAAATATAACCTATTATAGCACTCAGGGCTCAAGTACATACATATCCAAAGGTGAAAAAAATTTTGAAATCGGTCCGGTAGTTGTGTTCAAACAAAACACCTCTTCAGCCTTATAATACTAATATGGATAAATGTTTGTGACATTAGATGAACAGAGTCCAAAGATACAATGTAGCTTTGCAATTTATTTAGAAATGAAAAGTACACCCTATTCATTACAAACATAAAAAATCTAGCAGTACCCTGCGGTTTCACTCGCGCAGTTCCAGTTCCCGTAATTTTCCCATGATTAAAAGTAGCCTATGTGTTATTTCAGACTTTTATCTAACTTGTTCTAAAGTTCAACTGGATCCGTTCCGACGTGATTTAGCAACAAAGATACAAACATCTACTTTTGCATATTTATAATAAAATCCGGATATTCAAAAATTACAACATTTTTTGATTGTATGTATTATATATTGTTCTTATAGCTGCAGATTTTTAATTTTGATACAATTTATGATTTATACTTTTGTACATAGTACCTTACTCTCTGGGATCAGACTTACAGCTTAATTTTCTAATGAAGTTGTAATTTAATCTAGAATTTATCTAATACACGATTCAATCTTAAAATTAAATAAAATCTAATCTAAAATACATCACAACATGTTATCAAATAACCCGCCCTGCGCTGTTCCCGGACTACCTAATTTACATAATTTATAGAACTTACGTCACGTAGATTCTAAATGCTATACCGTGTCAAACAATTACTCGCAGCATGCCACCAGAAGCAAATTGATACAATCTGGCATCAGGAACTAACGGCACGCTGGGTGGTCGATAACTCCCACCCACTTCAATGAAAGTTAATCTAATTTGACCCAAATCACAATAAAACAATCGATATTGTTTAAACAAATATCTAACTTCAGAAACATACAAGTATTACTTATGATACAAATTTGTTAAGATTTTTGCAGTTTAGTTATTGTTTCATGATTATCGTGCAAATCTCGCGAAGTTTATTTTGACATTTTAGTATTTCGGTAATAAGATTCCATAGGTATTATAAAAATATTGTGTATATCTATGTGAGTAGTGGGCCTAAAAGTAGTGGTGGGCAGTTGGCTAGACCGTTCGATGCACAATCGTGTAAGATCGTAGGTTCGAGCCCCACCTGTACCTCTGAATTCAAAATTCCATGTACAGATGTGTGTACATGTTTATAATCACCACTGTCTGACGGTGAAAGAAAACATCGTAAGGAAACCGGCATCTTCCAAATCGAGTTTATCCGTCATCCACTAACCCTCACAGGGCCAGCGTAGCGGATTAGCAGTGTGGATGGCCTTGACCTCTGTCGTTGCGACAAAATGCCCTGAGTGTCCAACCAGTGGAACATTTAAGAAGCTGCTTTTGCTAGTGGTTCCAAAAGATGGCGTTAGTTATTTTACCACGAAATTGTGGCATCGATAACCCAAGTACGAATATGGACAAAAAAGAGGTCGTCAAATAATGTTGAAAAAAAAACATTAGTACACATTTTTCAATATTCAATGGCGAATGTCTGAAATATTATGGTTATTCTCAATACGAACATAAATTGTAAAAGTGTATTTAACAATAGCGTTTAAAATCGTTGTTTATTTGTTAAATAATAAATTTCAATTCGTTTTAGAGTATTCTACTATACGAAATATAAAGTCAACATTCCACCACCTTCCTTGAAATACAGGTATCTTTTACAACACAAAAGAATTATAGGCTAACTTTTCAACCTTCAATCAAAATACACGCAGTTAAATAAGATCCGGTAACTCAATGAATCATTTTACAGAACATTATAATCTCAACATCTCGTTAACTAACTTACAAAAACAAGGTCTTATCTTGTATTAGATTATTTATTTGAGCTTGACACTAAGAGCAGTACCCTGTTCAGTTCACTAACGCTATTAAAATTTTATAATGCTACCTACTACTACATTTTTACAAATAGTGATGTATAATAAATGTAACTGCACTTAAACGTATTACAAAATACGGGCTAGCGTAATCATATTTTCTTGTAGTTAGTCTAAAGGTACCTAGTTTCAAGACGAACTGCAGGCCGCAAATTGCAACTGCAAGCTGCAAGCGACACAGTTAGTTAAATGTATATCTTTCTATGAAATTGATTCCAATAGTGGCAGCACTGCAGCCCGCAGCTGCGGCTCGCAGTGACCGCAGACTGCAACACCAGTGGGGTGCAACCACAGAGTTGCCACGTTGCACATGCAATGTCGACTTTTTCGGAAGATAATCAATACTAATTAGTACGACAATACTTTCAAAATTTTTCTTTTAAACCAATTATGTGGTTTTTATGAAAATAAAATTGCTTAACAAAGAAAATATCAGAAAGTATTTCTTTTTTTCTGACATAAAGTAACATGACGTCATTATCTTCATATTATAACAAAAGGCACATTAGTAAACTGACTATGTCCGCGATATTCTATCTCGTGTAAAGGCGCGGCCCCACCGCGGTGCATGCTGTGCACGGGGGGCACGCGGCGCATTTTAGCTGCGTGTATTCATTTGTTTGACAACGTGGGTCTACGTTTCCACTGGAGTACCTACACGAAGACCCACGACTATGTTTAGCGTGGCACGGCGCACGGAGAGGCTACACACATGCCACTGCAATCTACGGACACGGGCTTCACTGCGGGAGGTCGTGGGTCTTATTCGTGTACTCCAGTGGAAACGTAGACCCACGTTGACAGCGTTGAGCTATGGAACCGCCTATTCGAGAAAGCCACGCGTGTATCAATGACGTCAATTCATGCGTAGCCTCTCCGTGGGTTGCAGTGGACACAACCACATACATTTTCTTACAAAGCGAAGCTTAATACACGTGCGTAGCCTCTCCGTGCACCGCGGTGGGCCCGCGCCTTTAAGGTACTGGAGTGATTGAGGCATGTATTGTGTCGCCGCGCTTAAAACTAGAAGGAACCGCGACCGCAGTCGCTAGCCGCAATGCCTCCTGCGGTTGCAGCATGCCCATATCGGAAACATACCTTTGTAAAAATACAAGACATATTTTTAAACCGCTCCACGGATTTTTACAAAATGTAGGTAGGTATATGGGACCATTCGAGACGTGTACCCTGTATTTACTAGGAAAATTTTTAACTGCTGAGTTCATCATACATAGATCAATAATTATTCAAATAACTATTGGCGTGACATCTAATACGTACTAACTCGATCCATTGATTTTTTTTAAATCTTCAAATATCTAAAGATATTGTCTATATTAATATCATACAGTCAATATCTTTCGATGTCAGTACATTACCTCCCTACATATATATTGTTTTAAAATCGTGGCTACACACGTTGCCATCTGATATATTTCTATTGGCAAAGCCGTTCATGGCTACAAACGGACTTATCTAATTTGATCAATGCAAAGATAACGCGTTACATGAGTGCCAACGTCACAATCACTGAATGGTGTTAGACTTGAACTTGATTTGGACATTTGCAAGACGTACATACGTAAGCTTTTGTCTGTGTTTTGCGTAATGGATCATGAGAGTTCTTGGACTATGATTTATTATTTAATTGTTGTTGAATAATAAACTTCTTAGAAATGTAGTAATTGCGAAGGTCAGATGTAGTAATTTTTGCTATGCAAGTACTTTTAATTCATAATACCTGTACAACTGAAATGTGCGAAAGCTATTAATGCCTGCAAGAAAGTACTCTGTTCTATCTACTAAGCTGACTACTCAGGAAGAGCAGTGTTTATTATTAAACAATCACTATTCACATGACTCCAACATGCAATCCTATAGTAAGAGGTATAATTAACATGATTAACAGGAAATTAGGTGCGCTATTTGCATGTTCGTGACTAATACGAGAAAGGTAGGTTTTCTGGACCATATTCAGAGACTTAAAGGCAAGAACTTTGGCGCTACCTACCCAGTTATATATTTACAAGTTGATTGTTTTAGTCTTATATGTATTTGGGTGAACTCAATAAAGCCAATTGAGATATAATATCGTCATACAGATGAAGAACAAATTGCAGTCTGCTAAAGAATATTTCAACTTCCACCTATTCGTAGATAGGTACACGTAGTTACTATTTTTGTAGATACATAACGTTTAATAGAGACTGTGAATACAGACTACTGTGAATATTAACATACAAGAGAATATACTTCTGATTGTATTGTTATAATAACAATGAGTGCGTATATATTACAATCAACTACTAAACCGTAAGTATTGATTGTGGCTACAACTATTTGTGATACTAATATTAAATTTATTAAGGTATATATCAAAGTCGACCCTGAAAGCAATGTCTAAACAAATTATTTACATGGTCTGCTATAAATTGATTAATGAACCGATAACCTAATTCTTTAAAGTCACGCCCACCCTTTTCTCATATCCTGAACATATCCGCCATTATCAATAACCCATGACCAACAAACTACTGTCATAAGTTTTAAGGAAGTTGAAACATAATTTCTTATCCAAGGCTAACCATGTTATTGTTATTTTTAGCAGTTTTAGTATACATATAATGTTACAAAAAGTCAGTCATAAGGACTGCCCAAAGATGTGGTACATAATAAAATATGATTATTGATACTTAGAATTTTAGTAACAAACTCTAATGTCAAATGTTGCACAATATGCAGGTCATATGTATAGCTACACATACATGAATGTCCTTATTTTACGTTTATTAATTAAATTACACTATAATATAGTAGAGAAGAGTCCGTTCTTGAATCAAAAAACACAGTACAAAGTTTGTTATCCAAAACTATGTCAGATAAAGATTCTAGAATGAAGAATCCAAATTGTACGCTTGATTTGCCTCTATTCTTGGTATCGCAAGTTTACAGACTTTATGCGGTATATGGAATAATTTATTGCTGCTACCATTTTAGTAGCATTATAATATGTATAAATATAGTATTAAACCTGGCACAGTTACCACGATCGAATTCCTTCCGAAACATTGTTGCATTGGGTGCTCGATTTCCAGTAAGCTACTATTCTTGTAGGTTTAGCTACAGGTCTTGCTAGCTAGCTCTTGTAGATTTGTGACAGATAATGTTTATACTATAATGTAATCCTCCAAATATTTGTAATATTGATAGTTATATATAAGATTTATAGTGCCTTTAATCAGTCTGAGTATTAAATAAATCATAGTAGGTTAGTACTTCTTCAGATGAGTCTAAAAACGAAGGTTTGAATTAAATGAAATGGCACGACTAAATTGTAAAATTGCTAAAACTTCGTGGTCCATTTTGACGGTTGTTGTCTGATAGATGTTTCATCCTAATGGACTGTTTTGAAGTCTTTACAAAATCAAAAACAAGTGATTCTCGTTGACCAACTCTAGTCTATTGATGATGTGAGTATCTTTTGACACACTAATTAGTCTCTAAAGTATTTAAATAATTTATTATCGGACATATTTATGTAGCATCTAAAATTTTTTTTGCATATCTGTCTATTTGTTCCGACTAATCTGGCCGACCAAAACGGCTGGACCGATTATGACATAACTTTCTCTACCAGATAGCTGATGTTCTATGGATCTAAGGTATAACATATGCTACTCTTACTTAAGGAAAATAATTAGGGTTTCGTGAAAAAAATTGGTTGTCGGTAAAGTTGGATTGATAGTTCATATAGATAGTATAGTAGTATACAGATAGATAGTGACAACGTCATTACACAACATTGATGAAATGAGTGAATACAATAGAATTGAGTGAAAAAACAATAACAAAATTACAAATTTTGATTTACCCACGACTACCTCGGATTTGTAATCTGTACAGCATTCTACTAGTAAAGCCCTTTTATTTGATACCCATGTTGAGGGAGTAGTGAAAAAAATAATTTAGGCAATTCGCCATTTTGTGCTGGGGCCATCTTGAGTTTGATATTTGTCATAATGGATAGTATTTTACTAGTCAAGCCCTTTCATTTGACACCCATACTGAGGTAGATTGTAAAGAAACATTTGTTGAGCTTAATGTCTCCTCTACACGTCAGCTGATGCATTTGCAGACGTCAGCAGATGCATCTGCAGATGAACCACTGCGATCTGTCTGGGGAGCCTATTAAAACGCATAACTTTTTGTTCCTAATTTACTTTGTCATAATGAATGTAGCATGATGTATAGTGTCATAATGCAACTTTCGCATAATCATTTTTTGGCGTCAAGTGTTTTAAGTATAACAATCTATTGTAATACATTTCATTCGACTATTAATGAGACGCATAATAGTTTTTAGGCATTTTTTAATTTGTTCTGTTTTTTTAAGGTGCCGTTTAAAACGCATAATTTTTTTCCCTTATTTACTTTATCATAATTAATGTAGTATAACATATAGTGTCAAAATGTAACTTTTGCATAATCGTTTTTGGCGTAATGTATTTTAATCATAAAAATCTATTGTACTACATTGAATTCGACTGTTACTCAGACGCATTTAGGTATTGTTTAATTATCTGTTGTGCTACGTAATATAAAACCAGGTTATATAGGGTCCAGATCCGACTCGGAGCACCCGACTTCACCTAGTCTTGTCGCTACTATCCCTAGGGTGTATTTAAAAAAATTGGCGGTCATAGGAACTGCCGATAGAAGTGAAAACTTGTGACTCAAATGTTTTCACTTTTAATTGAATTGTCTAATTTATTTATCGCCTTTTCAGAAGACAAACTATTTGTTAAGCCATCGTAGGTCTATGTACATTCGCATAATTTCAACACCGCCAGCTAAATCGATGGTTGCGCCATCTAGTTTTATATCAACGTATTTATACAGAATATTGCAACTCTTTCCTGTTTCTGTTGCCCTGGTACTGGTACCTAGGGGCAAACGCAACTCTTTTATATTTCTGTTGTCCTGGTATCTGGAGATAAACGCTGGGCTGTTGAAGGTAGGTAATCGAAACTCTTTACTGTTTCTGTTACCCTGGTACCTACCTGGCCGTTTTTACCGAGTTTACCCGAAGATTTCATATCCGATCCGATCCGATCCGATCCATTATCATATTCAAGCGTGACGATTGATGAATCCGTTTCACAGCCCCACGAAAATTCTGTCTATAGCGCGCCTAAAGAAGTTTTCACTTCAAAAATGCGGGAGCCAGAAGCTCAAGGGAGGTCCTGAGTGGAGCGATCCATGCGAGGCTATGCGTAGCGAAGGGGGGAGGTGTCGAGCGAAGCGAGTGGCGAACTCCGTAGTGGAGCGCACGCCGAGTATGGAGAAGTGACACTCAGGGCTGACCGCAGAGCTTCTGAAAGTAAAGAGAAAGAAACAGTAAAGAGTTTCGATTACCTACCTCCTTACCTACCGGGAGCCCACCCGGAATCAAAAAATGCACCAATTTTAAGTCCTAAAAACGTTATGTCTACATAAATTAGTACAAAAATTGTTATACTACTGCATAGTCCTGCATAGATATTCCATTAAATTAGTAGATACCTACATTACGAATAATAAATATTGTTGTCAAAGTACCTACCCACCCGCATTTCACACACCCGCGTATTTTATTTAAATAATGTTGCTACAGTCCGCTCTTTGTACTTGTTTTTTAGTTAGCCGTTTAAAGTTTATGCCATTGATCATTATGTTTAAGTTTTGTTATGCTTTTTTCAATGTGTGCCTTTAAACATTATGCTATTTATAGTTAAGCGTCGAAACATTATACTAAGTTATCTGTATGCTATATATGGCTAGGCGTTTAAACATTATGCTAAGTTATCGTTATGTCATATATGGTTATGCTAGTTAACATTATGCGAAGACAGTTATGCGTTTAGTTGTTATGGTAAATTATCATTAGTCCTAAAAACGTTATGCCTACCTAAAATAGGACAAAAAATGTTATGCCACCCCATATAGACCCTCTGTCTGTAGGTCGATGTTGGTTTTTGAAAAACGCTACGCGTTCGTACGCAAAATGGATATTGAGACCTTATCTGCCGCAGCTATTTATTTATTAAGCATTTTTAAGATAAATAGTAACTAGAGTAAGTAATTAGTTATCTAAAGATAGAAAAAATACTGCAAGAAGAATTCGTACACTCTCATTTGCTTCCTGGTGAACATTGACGCGTCGTCAGATTGTGAATAGAAGCAGAGCTTGCGCCCGCTGGAACCCTTTGATCCGTGCCACAAAAACCGACAACCAACGGATAAGTTGCAGATGCATCCATCGACGTTAAACACCTACCACATATGAACAAATCACTCAGTCAGCCAGCCAGCAGATGCATCTGCTGATGACACCTGTAGATGAATGTGTCTACGTGTGGAGGAGGCATTAGATTAGTCTTTTACTTAGTAACAATTCGAATGAAGGCTTCATAAATTATTATTTATCTTTTGCTGATATATAGGTAGTGTTACCTTTTCTGCCTCCGTAATCTTTAATCACCCCACCAAACCCTAACAATAGCAATTCGATTTCTCGAAATAACAAGTGCACGATATTTACAAATGTCGATTCTTGACCCTACATTTGACCCTTGAAATGAGATTATACAGCCTCACGCTGGGGGCAGGTATATGATAATAGGACCTCATTTGAAAAGTAGGTTTATTCGTGCATACCATGTCATTACGTGTCTATAACGTCGTAAAATCGGATATTAAGAAAATTTGCTTCTGGTTTTATAAATTACTTAATTTAGATGAAAATTAGCCATTAAATTTACTGCAACATACGAATACTCAAATTCCGGATAATAAAACTAATTTCAATTAAAAAATGTAGTAAATCAAATTGAGACTTTCCCAAAATTATTAATGATTTTCAAATACCCAGTATAATTAAGTCAAAGACCTTTCGTTCTTTAGTTGGTCATAAGGAACTAAATCAGACAGTTTAAACAACCCAAGACACGATAGATTATGTCGAGATGAGGTCATGATCAAATCACTATACTTGTTAATCAATAGTTAGTTCCAAATTGTTCGCTAGAACCCGCCTTTGTTATATATAATCCAAAGGAGCCAGAGTTGTATTAAGGCAAGCAAAGATACAAACATCTTATACTTATCTTAACAAGATTATTCCTAAGCAGTGATTCACTCTAGTTCTTAAATGTTTTAAACAGGACACATTATTTTCCATCGATACATTTTTATACATACCTACGTTACAGAAGCTATGTATAGCAAGAACAATGACAAAATAATAGTTAGCTTCATGGTAGCGTCTAGAAATGACGTTTATACGAAATGAATTTGTTCAACAAACGTTAAGTATGACCAACTTAAATTGTGTACTAAGTTAGTTTAATCACAGGAAAACCCAATATATTGTAACATTTTTTGGGGCTTCTATTACCACATATATTTATTTTTAAAATCTTAGAAAAAACAATAAATTAATTTCCCTATAATCATGCTATTTTCGAAGTGATTGTAAAACAATAATGACGGCAAAAAAATATTTTATTTAGAGTTATTATCTTCTTTACTAATATTATAAAGCTGAAGAGTCTGTTTGTTTGTATGTTTGTTTGTTTGTTTGTTTGAACGCAAGGATCTCTGGAACTACTGGTCCGAATCGAAAGATTCTTTCTTTGTAGGATAGTCCATTTATGGAGGAAGGTTATAGGTTATTTAACATTACGCTACTATCAACAGCAGCGGAGCATGAATGAAAAATGTAACAACAATGGGAAAAATATTGCTTTTTGAGAGCGTTGCGTGACAGCATAATAATATTTTGAAGGTTGTGTCATTAGAACCTAAAGTAACTGAATTTGTTCAAAATTTTAATTGGTACGACCAATTTTTGATAGATGGCGTAGCAACGCGCGCGCGTTCAGCTAGTTAGTAGATAAAATATCAGTAGTTATAAATGATAGGTAGTGGATATACGTTTCATTATAGTATAAATTTATTCTATTTTAATGTAATGGCAACATCATAAATTCTCCCATGTCACTGCGGATGAAGAACTAGTATCCATAGCCAAAAAACATGTACTCGCTGGCAAGTCAATGTCAGTCACTAATACTCAGTCCTGTCTCTCTACTTAGTCTGTGCAGTCCTGCGATTTTTGTACCGGTTGTGTTCAAATTTAAGAAAAGTTTCAACTAAAATATTTATTTTTCTAGGCCCTTTGAAGACAAAAATTTTTCATTATTATCTTACTCAGGGACTGACGCTCAACATTTTAATATATATGTATTTGATGTATAGACGCTATCATTTCGCCTCAACTATTGTAAAGTATGAAAGTCTGCCGCATTATTCTTTGGGTTATTTTTGTTGTTTCACTGTAAATAAGAAAAAAATATTTTCACTAGATTTATTTATTTTCACACAAATTTACATCATCCACAATAGCTTTACAAAGATGATAGAAAAGGCTAAGTAAGGCTAAGATAATAAGATACGTTATCTGTCAGTAATTTGAACATATCGAACGAACAAGGTAAGTACTTCTGGAAGAATCATTGCAGAAAAGTGTAGGTATATTACAGCAGATCCAAATGTTAAGTTTGTACATAGTGGGGGCAAATGTCCTTTTGACCCAACTGGATACGACCACATTCTAAGACGTTTGACCGACACGCCGACATCACGCAACACGCCGCTCCGCCGATTGTTCAGTATTGAGTCGGTAACCTTACCGAAAATTAAGAGCACGACATGACATTCGGTATAGCACCTTGTTGGAGTCCATTGCCTATAGTTCATATTATTGTAAGGATGAAATAAAAATTGGTTTGCCCATTAGCACTGTTTTTGTCTAAGAGTAGTAAGCATGTTCCGGCACTAACTTCTGGCCTAAAAAGTTTTGAATGACGCGCTTGGTCTTCTATGAGTTTAGGTTTTCAATGTGAATGTGTTTTGTAGCATAGTAATGCAAAAGTTACACTAATGAGATTTTGAAAATTCATAGTTCTTTATCATTTTAACGAGCGACGGTAAAATGAAATATTTAGGATGAATGAAATAAAGCAAATGACAGTCGAGTATTATTGGGCATGCTTGTTGCAAAGAAAATCAGATAGCCTACTTCTAAAATTATTTTCATAGATTGCTGTATAACCAGACAATGGGTCTGGCTAGTGGCGGTTGGAAACGTAACACCTCGGTCAGGAGAACAGCAACTGCCAATGTGGATCACCTGGTTAAAATCATGTTTTCCAAAACCATATGTGTTACCAGGCTAACTTAAAAACTATGAAAAAACATCTTGGCGAAATCGACATATTCCATGAAACAGTCGAGGTCAATATTCATCCACCAACCCATACTGAGCCAGCGTGATCCTTGCGAGAGTAGGCCCCGAGTCCAAGCGTTGAGAGCATTATTTACCTTAATCAACAATATATCACTATATAATCAAAACTACTCTATTTTTCTTTTTGAAGTGAAAACTTCTTTTGGCGCACCACAGACAGATGTTTTCGTGGGCTGTGAATTGAATTCTAGCGTCAAACTCGGGAATGACAAGCCTTTTCGGGTTAACTCGGGATCATAGCCATTGGCCATCTAGAAATGTGTTAGCGTTTCCCATTGGCAATTGGCGTCAGCGTTTCTATATGGCCATGTTCATGACCATGCCCTCCGGTTTCCAAAGTAAGCTATCAAATTCTGAGTTATACATTTTTACTTCTATCAGCAGTTCCTATGACTGCCACGTTTTTATAACTATTAGAAAGAAATGCCCATGCAGTCAATACTAAAATAAGTAACAAAAATTAGTTTTGTGTATATGTCGGTCACGTCCATACTCTGCAAGACTATGGAACGTGTCTTAAACCACAGGCTCCTGACGTGCCTAGCAGCGAACGACCTCCTAAGTGACCAACAATACGGGTTTCGCCGAAACCGGTCCACCGGGGATATTCTAGCGTACGTCACTTATATCTGGAGTGAAGCTATCGAGAAACACGGGCAAGCACTCTCCCTGGATATCTCGAAGGTTTCCGACAGGGTTTGGCATGATGACCTTATAAGCAAGCTTTCTAGTTATCGGATTTCTTGAGAGATCGATCCATACGAGTCGTCATTGATGGCTGCTCGTCGAATCAAATGGCTATCAATGCCAGAGTCCCTCAAGGGACGATACTATCTGCGACGCTCTTCCTGCTACATATCAATGATCTGTTGAAACCCGGTATCTTTGGGTATGCAGATGATAGCACCGTTGTAGAGAGTTAGATATATAGCGCGAGAGCCAGTTGGCAGCAAACTCAGGTACTGAGAGAGATTTTGATCGAGCGTTTGAGCATGGCCTTTGAGGCGGTGTCTAAATGGGGCGTTGCTAATCTGGTCAAATTCAACGAAAGTAAGACGCATGCGTGTTTGTTCTCCGCTAAAAGGAGTCCATTCCAACTGACTCCAACTTTTAAAGGTGTATCCGTGCCGGTTGCTGACCGTCTTGAGATTTTGGGCGTTACTTTGACCTCTACGCTCATTTTTGGCTCGTATATCGAGCCCAGGGCTAAACTAGCTGGAAGCTCTGGAATCGATCGAGAGACCTGCCAAAAAGCTCATAGGCAACGACACTCTTGTGCGAAAAAGACTTCAAAGTCTTGAGCATCGCCGAAAAGTTGCGAGCCTATCGGTTTTTATCGGATACACTTCGGAGAGTGTGCGACTGATTTGCTTGACCTTATCCTTTTTTCTATCGGAATGCTCGTAGCTCGAAAAAGCGACATCGTTTCATGGTTGATGTTCCAAAGACACGAACAAAGAGATTTAACTCTACTTTTGTGATAAGAACGTCTAGGCTGTGGAATACGTTGCCTGAGTGGGTATTCCTCGATGGTTACAATTTTTGTGTATTCAAATCGAGAGTGAATCGGGTTTTTCCTAGGTAAGTACGCTACATCGTAGACCGCATCGTCGCTTAACATCAGGCGAGCTGGCGGTCAAGTGTGAACCTATAAACGTTAAAAAAATGTGCCTAGACTACAATGTTTTACTTGGAGATTAAAGTCATCTTAAAAGGTTTCGCATGCATCCTGGCGTCATTATAAGCTGTACACTCTCCCAGCACTCTGTTACAGTTACTACGACCAAGTTTGAAAGAGTTTTATTTATTACCACCGTGATTCATGCTACCCTATCATATTTAAATTGTATTTAAAACGAAATTTACAGAAAATCAACGAAACAAGGCTCAGTAGGTATTATGACTCAAATAAGTAAGCTACCAGAGTAACAACCAAGTAGGGATTTTATACATTATAATGGTTTGAATCATCGAATGGGAAAGGAAATAACTGGTTATTCCACATAGGGGAATTCATAAAACCCTCTAGAGGTAAGGTGCTTAATTATGTTTGTGTTTAAAATAGGTCTGTTCGAAATGACTGACTAAATGACAACAATTCAATTATTGGAATGTTGGTAAAACCTATCTTTGTGGAAATGTAAAACATTTGTAAGTTTTTTTTTTATAAAGCCTTAATTTGTATTGCAATAAATGGCACAAAAATGATTTATCCAAATCGGATGGCAATGGAAACGCGCTTTAATATCCGCGGTCAACTATCTAAAGAGATCAAATTGTTGTCTATCTACCTTGAAATAGCGCCGTCCCACCCGCGCCGGTAGACACGCCATGTCCGTGCCGTTTAATCTCATGCAGTCAGTGTTAATGACTGATGAAATTACAGAATCACGTGCATTTAATGAGAGTAAGCTACCTGCGATCTAAAAATGATGAATGATAGGAAGGTGATGAAATAGCTGCCAGCCACGAGTTCTGACTTCAGTTATTTGAGCTCCCAAAGTGTGTGTTGAATGATAGAATTCGTTAACAGCCAAAAACATTTAGAGAATCACAGATGACAAAATGTGATGGGTTTCAGTCAGGTAGGTCAAACATTTATTATCAGTCGTTATCGGATACATTTTAGAGAGTGGGTTGTTGATCCAATTGACAAGAGTCAAATGAACGCTTACTCTTAAAACGTATCTGTTTTTTCTATAGGACTGTCAATGGCTCCAAAAAGCAAATGCAACTTTTTGTGGTCGACTTTTCAGAGGCTCGAGCGAAGAGGTTCATTTGCTGTTAGTAATACCATGCATATGTACAATACGTATACCTACCATGTAATACCATAGTGCCCTTTTGTATAATTGAGAGTGAATAGATTGCTTCTTGGTTAACACGCTCCGTCCCAGAGGGCGTCGTTACTTATTAGGATTAGTTAAAAGTGTGATAAAGTGTAAACTCATGATATTGCATATTATGCACTACAATAAAATGTGTTTTTTTAATAAACATTTCAATGTTTTGACCTTTATTACCATTATTAATACTGAGTTTTTCTATCCATGATGCTCACATCAATAATGATAGTTCCAAAGTTATTTGTGTGGTATCAACGTAACAATATCTAAGAGTCGATAAACAAGCACTACTTATTACTTGGGTGTAATATTTGACCGACATTTATCTTGGGGTCCTCAGATTACTGAAACGAGCCGTAGAATATTTGCATCCGGAGGATCCTTACGCAGGTTGCGTAATTTGCTTCCAACCACTACTGAGACTGCGCTTGCTCAATCACTCTTGCTCCCTATTCTCGATTATGCTGATGTCTGCTATCTTGATCTCACAGAAGAGCAGCTATCTAAGCTTGAGCGCCTTCAGAATTACTGCATCAGGTTCATATTTGACTCGCGCAAGTATGACCATGTTTCAAACTACCGCACTGAGCTCAAGTGGTTGCCTATCCGTCGTCGCCGGGATGCACACATACTTTCTCTCCTATATAATATTCTTTTCTTCCCGCGTCCCCCTGTTACCTTCGAGAACGCTTTCAGTTTCACCAATCTCTTCTTCCCAGATTACTGAGAGCATCAGATAACCTCACGCTTGATATCCCTCGACACTCTACAACATTTTACTCTTCCTCTTTCACTATGAGGGCTGTTAAGTTGTGGAACGCGCTACCATTGGAAATTAGGCGTGCCCAATCCCTAGCTGTTTTTAAATGTCGGGTTAAAGACTTTTATCTAGAGTCTTAGTTGCGAACTGTCTTCTAGTAGTTACCTGGTATGCATTAATTTGGTACATTTATTATGTTTAGTTTATGTATGTTTTTGTAAGTAGTATATATAATATTATATATTTATTTATTTTCGGTTATGATTAGTACCTACTCGTAATGTTGTTGATAAATTAAATCAAATGTATTTGCTAAGGGCCATGTTCCTATCTTTTGTATCTAATCCGTGCCCGGTTTCCTGGAAGAGATTGCTATAAGCGCCAATTGAATTGTCATTTTTTTATGTTTAGTTAAGTTTATTGTCTTTCTTTTTGGCTTTTAATAAAGAGTTTTCTTATCTTATCTTATGACTATCTATTTACAATTTCTTGCTTTTTTTCGAAAACATGAGATGTTAAAAAAATAACAAAGAGTTTTTGTCGTTTTAACCTAGTTCAAAAAAGGAGGTTCTCAATTCGGTTGCATGTTTTCTTTTTGTTTTGTGTATAAGTATGTTACGTGGTAGATCCGCAAATTGTGAATCGATTTTAATAATTGTTCACTTTAATTATTCAGGACGACGTAGTGATAGCTTTTATGAAATTCGGTCGAGTGTCTGAGTTAAATTTTAAATTAAAGTCGGTTTTTATTTTTTCTGAGGAAATAAATGATTCTCTAATGTATTTTTTTTTAATAAAGAGTGACGAGACGAGCCGGACATGTGCCTAATGGTAAGCAACATGCCTGCCACATAACAGCACAGTGACACGTAGCTATTGGAACATAAAGAGTCCAAATCATTACCTAGCACTGCACTGCGCTTGTCACCCCAGAGATCTAAGTTGTTACATCTCTAAGCCCTGTAATTTCTCTGGAAACATAGCCCTTCAAACCGGAACACATTAACGTTTGCACATTACTGCTTGGCGGTAAAATAACTGGCAAGGTGTAGTCCTTCCCCAGGTGGACTCTGCCAAGAGTCCTACCACTACAAAATTTATTGAATATTATGTATTTAGAGGAAAAAAGTCAATGCTTTTAGAACGTTGCTTATAGAACTTTGTATATCTAGCCTGACTTAACGAATAGTTTTTTGAAGTGAAAACTTCTTTAGGCGCGCTATAGACAGAATTTTCGTGGGCTGTGAAATGGATTTATCAATCGTCACGCTTGGATATGATAATGGATCGGATCGGATATGAAATCTTCGGGTAAACTCGGTAAAAACGGCCAGGTAGGTACCAGGGCAACAGAAACAGTTCGATTACCTACCTCCAACAGCCCAGCGTTTATCTCCAGATACCAGGACAACAGAAATATAAAAGAGTTGCGTTTGCCTCTAGGTACCAGTACCAGGGCAACAACAGCAAGTTTTCACTTCTATCGGCAGTTCCTATGACTGCCAATTTTTTTTCGTATTTATTTTGTTACATACAGTAAACTCTTGCGTCTCTCAATACGCAACTTAATAACGGTTAGGTGTATCAATTAAAATCAATAGCAAAATCATACCCAACGTAATGCACCTTGTATTTGCATAACAGCTATCAGCGCTTGCGTTCAATCTGGTTTTGTAGAGTTATGCGTAAATTATTATCGATTTGTTACAATTATTTTGAATATTTTTTTCACCATGAAAGCTAAGGTATAAAACTTTTATTTTTATGGTGCTTGGATAGTTCATGTTTTTAAAAAACGGATTGTTAATGTGTCGCGAAATAAAGTTTTAATGTGAGAAAACTTTTGATATACATCATATTGAATATGAATAATTGAAAATGATTATGTTTTTTAAGTTGACAATTTCATCAGAGGTAATCTTACGACAATTTTAAAATCTTTTGACGTGACAACGTCTTATAATTCGATGAAGCCGGCTGCACGCCCGCAAAACATGACGTCATGTAACGTTACCGCCGTTACCTCGCCGCCGGCGTTACCTCGCTCTAAGGCGTAGTTGAAGTTGTCACGTTCAACTAACGTCAGTAACCCGACTTTACAGACAACGATTTTTTATTTGCTTTTACCTTAGCTATTAATTATTTTTCCTAGTAATACATCATAGGGTTCTTAAATCTCTTCATTTGTAATATCCAAATGTAGTTCATGTTTTTAAAAAACGAATAGTCAATGTGTCTCGAAATAAAGTTTTCATGTGAGAAAACTTTTGAGATATATCATAGGATATAAAAAATGATTATGTGTTTTAAGTTGACAATTTCATCAGAGCTAATCTAAATATTTTTATTTGCTTAGCTATTCATTATATTTCCTAATAATACATCATAGGGTTCTTATATCTCCTCATTTGTAAAACCCAAATGAGCATTGTTACTTGTATTTATTTTAACTGATCAAAATTTTATTTTATGCAGAACATTTTATGAAACAGTGATATCTACAACAACCATATTCACCAAATTTTTAATATCTTCCGTGATACTATCGAAGCCTAGAACTGGACAAGATAATTACAGTTTTTATTTTTTCAAACCCATATCCACCTGCTATAACAGTCCAATTGTACCTTACCTTCAAATAACAATAAATATAAATAACTATGTGTGTGCAACCTTCATTGAACATTATCAATTTGTAATTAATAGCCTGGCGTTAACACCTACTCGCGACCATATATCTTACTACTCCTACAAATACGTGATGTTGTACCTGTGTAAATATTTTCTATCTATATCTATAATAAAGCGACGTCGATTCAGATAAATAATTTCTCCTAGGATCGTTAAAATTTCTAAAATCGTTACTGAGCAAAAGTTGTAAGATTATTTTACCTTATAATATTTGCAATAAAATGTCGTAACTCAAAAGTAATGTAAAACGAGCTCTAGACACGTAATATTGTTTTTGAGTTCTAATATTTGATAAACTTATGTTTATAATCTCACCAATTCTTACGGATCAGTATATTTTTACGAAGTAAACTATTTATGAAATTTCAAAATAAATTTCGGCCGTAACTGTGATTTTGTAAAATTTTAGTCGTCAACGAATTAGTATAGAACAATACAAATACTTTAATGAGAGTTAACCTTTACTTTTCAACTCCTGATGGTGCACACTTACTGAGTTGGTTTTTTAAGTAGGTACTGTTTGACAATTAATATCATCTCGTGTTTGAACTATATAAGTACTCGATAATTCAGTCTGAGTTCCGGAAGAAGCAATAGCGAAATAAGCCAATAAATCTCACAGCTGCATTATTAATATTAAAGCGTAGTAGTTTCTCGCAATATTTCACAATGCCAAAGATATGTGAAGCCATGTGATTGATGAACAGAACATTAGAGCTAATCAGGCGATAAATTGACTGGCAATTTACTAGCTCAAAATCACCACCTGTGTCTGATCTACTACACATAATTTCCTTTTTCAGCTAATGTTTTTATATCTTCTTTAATAGTAATTTACCGTCTATCGTTATGATTAGATTTGCAATGAAAGTGGTAAATTGCTGTCTTATTAGTGCCGTTATGCTGATCCGATAGACACGTAGCAAGCGTTATGCATAGCATTATGAAACCCAGGTGTAGAGTTTCAACCGCAGATACCTACATAGTCGTAAGAAATTAGCCTCATCCGGATCAATAAAACCCATTACATGGTAACAATTTTATTTCTCCGATTACGTCCTTGTTCGGTCACATATTTATAAACTTTTGTAATTACAATAAGTAAAACGTAAAGGTACAATAAGTGAATGTTGTTAAGTCTTGTTTTTTGAATAGCAAGCCCCAGACTTTCTATCAGTACTTGTATAAACAAAACTGGAGCACTTGTAAAAACAGGAATTGGATTGCGAAATACCTGTAAGCGTGAGTTAACTAGGTGACACCGAGTTTTGAGAGCAAGGGCTTTGGAACGGTAGGTTTCGGCAACTTTTAATCGACGGATTTGGTAAAAATCGATACCTTGAAATTCCTATCAAAGTAAAGGACTCATTCTCAATCTATAAAAAATTAAATTGAGAATAGGTTTAAAGACGCTCCGGTTCATACGTGGTTCAAAGGTTAGCTATCACCATTTAGCGGTGCAATGCCGGCCAGTATAATGGGCAACATTGCGCCAGGTACGGTTAGGGGTGGGTTATTTGATTGATTTGACTGTATGTACCTACTTTGTATCTAAATCTATCCAACAACATATCCTAAAATTATGCCATATTTATAAAAGCAACATAATTTGTTCGCCAATATTTACATAAAACAACATAAAATTATAAAAAACTAGCTGTTACCCGCGACTTCGCCCGTGCGAAATAAGTAGGTACTAAGGTAGTTCTTAGCTACTTAGGTAGTACCTACCCATTTGTATACACATTTACGGTTACTAAAAATAGCTTACAATAAAACAATTTTATACAATTTCATCAAAATCGGTTTAGTTGTGTAGGTGTGAAAGCGTAATAGGCATTCGTCCCCCATTTCAACTCCAATTTCATCCCCATGCAGTTCGAAATTATAAAATTGCTGGAACAAACATTTATTTGCTTCGTGTCAAGTGCCTATATACAGAGTTTCATGATTTTATCTTCAACGATTGGGAACTTCCATTTTAACATTAATATCCCATTTCAACCCTAATTTCACCCCCATACAGTTCGAAATTACAAAATTGATAGAACAAACATTTCATTGCTTCGTGTCAAGTTCCTAAATACAAAATTTGATGACTTTGAAAATGACGATTTTTCATACAACCGTTCATCCCTTGTTTCACCCTCTTAGGGGTTGAATTTCGCAAAATCCCGTCTTAGCGAGCGCCTACGTGATAAAAGGGACCTCCTTGCAAAATTTCAGATTTCTAGCATTAGTAGTTTCTGAGATTCCTTGATGAGTGACCTTTCGCTTTTATATATAGAGATGTAAATTAATTTATTATTATATTATGACAAATAAATAACATTTATTTGTTTTATGAATCGTTACTAATATCTAAATATCTGGCTAGATCATTACTTTTACGCAGCAACCACATTCTGAGCTATCTAAAAAATACGGTAGATACTTACACCAATATGATTTGTGTGATTCAATATTTTTTTTTAATATTTTGTATTCAACATGTACCTACCAAAAAACGTGTTTGCTTAAAAGACCGTACTTACGGCATAAGCGATAACTTCACTATCTGAATTTTGTATTATGTTCTATGGATCGTATTAGTAGGATAATTGAGAAACAAGTCAGAAAATTTAAGATATTTTCTTTAATTCTATACATATCAAAATATTAAACGCAGCGACACAGCAGTGAAGAACAGCTGACTGATTTTTCTTGCTCGGGCACACTCAGCGGTCCCGAGTTCACCCAATCGAGCCTTCCACCTCACACTGTTACGATCACCTCGTACTTACATACATGCCTTACTTACAGCCTACGTAAAAATCTGGGTCCTTTGCGCCAATAGATGTTTTCACTTCAGAAATTGTCTTGAAGATAAGTATAAAAAAGATACCACCCATTTATCAATTAAGCGGCAAGTAACATGACTACTATATTTCAGCATCTAAATAAATTTCGCCGACAGTATACAACATCGCGCAATCTTGCGATCGCTATCGCTCCCATACTTGTAGCAAGCTTGTAGACAAAGTACCATCGCGAGTGATGAATAGTTGCACGCGATCGCATGCCTTATGTTCCGGACAAATTTGCGTTCGAGCAACTTTAAAACAACGTACATATAGTGGTATTTATAATAATTTGGTAAAATATTTAATTTTTAAAAATGAGTTTGCTTACGACCTCACGGCTGAAGTGAAAACTGAAAAAATAAAATAGCTATCAATCACAAAAAATGATTCAATAATTTTTACTATTTAAAAAAATATATCACGCATAAATTGAACATTGTAAACATAGCGACACGACAGTGATATTAGACAGCAGAAGCTCACTGTATCTTTCTCACTCGGATACACTCGGCGGAACCGAGGTCACCCGGACAAATCTTTCACTTCCGAGCGTGACGATCAGTCTCATTCATAGCCTACGATAAAATCTGTGTGTCGTACCCCAAAAGAACTTGTTGAAGCTTTCACTTCAAAAATGTTGGCACTAACAACACAACAATTGCGAAGTTACTGCAATATTTATTGGTACTAAAATGTAGATCATCTTTGTGTCACCGAATTATACCATAATTCGGTTAATCTTTGGGTTACATACACTAAATCTCTCGTTGTAATAATACCTAGTTGGAGTTGAAAATCTAATTCCATTGTTGGTAGCTTTTTTTTTGTAAAGCATACAATCACAAGACGAGCAGGACATGTGCCTGATGGTAAGCAACACGCCTGCCCATAACAGCACAGTGACACACAGCCATTGCAACATGAACAGTCCAGATATTACCTAGCACTACACGACGCTCGTCAGATATAATATAATTAATTTATATGCCCTGTAATTTCTCTGACATCATTGCCCTTCAAGCCGGAACACTGTGGTGTTTGCACATTGCTGCTTGGCGGTACTTCATCAGGCGGACTCTACATACTTGTCATAAGGGTTAGCTGTGTACATTTTAGGGGCAATTATTCTAATGAGCCACTGCTTTACATATTTTCAACGCCATGACACTAGGTTTAACACGCTCTTATTATTTTCGGATGTTGTAGTTATTTATGTCTACCGGTTGTTAATAAGCCTAAACTTTATATCCATAAATAATTTCGAAACATCAGCGTTAAATTTAAATAATTATGAAATCGTTAATCATTTACTCTACTTATTCATTCCTTTACCACGTACAACAATGCAATTTAATATAAATTACCTAATAATTTTACTGTTTTACTCATTTTCAAATTCTTAAGAAATTCACGCTAATATCTGGGATATACAATTACACCATAGAAATTTCAAGAAGTATTTATTTAATTAAGTGGAGATCATGTAATTATATTCATGCTATGCAAACGGACATAGTTAATTTACGCTCGAGGCAAAGGCAATGCGTCAAAGCGGATTTGAAACTTCTGTTCCAAGTAGAGAAAAGTTATTCTTAAGTGATTAGATCAATAGTCGGATATAGGTATTGACAGCTCAAGGACAATCAATATGGCAGTAAGCAGAAAAAAGTTGTAAATTTCTTACATACCAAAACTGAGGGGAAAAAAACGTTGAGAATACGCCAGCTTGTGCGTTCTGTAAAATTCAGTAAAAAAAAAATTGCCAGTTATAGGAACTGCCGATAGAAGTAAAAACTTGCTGTTGCCCTGGTACTGGTACCTAGAGGCAAACGCAACTCTTTTATATTTCTGTTGTCCTGGTATCTGGAGATAAACGCTGGGCTGTTGGAGGTAGGTAATCGAAACTCTTTACTGTTTCTGTTGCCCTGGTACCTACCTGGCCGTTTTTACCGAGTTTACCCGAAGATTTCATATCCGATCCGATCCGATCCGATCCATTATCATATCCGAGCGTGACGATTGATGAATCCATTTCACAGCTCACGAAAATTCTGTCTATAGCGCGCCTAAAGAAGTTTTCACTTAAAAAAAAATGCGAAGATTGTTGATAGTTTTAGGTAATGTCCCAACAACCGGTCAAGACTACACTATAAACGGACACCACTAATAAGCAGAAACAACAATAACTCAGTTTGAATTTTGTTCCCACAATACTTGCCTGCTTTTTAGGGTTCCGTAAAACGTAAAAACGGAACCCTTATAGATTCGTCATGTCTGTCTGTCTGTCTGTCTGTCTGTCTGTCCGTCCGTATGTCACAGCCACTTTTTGCCGAAACTATGAGAACTACACTGTTGAAACTTGGTAAGTAGATGTATTCTGTGAACCGCATTAAGATTTTTACAAAAGTTTTTTAAAAAAACAAAAATTAGGGGTGCCCCCCATACTGAGAACTGAAGCTCAAAAATTTTTTTTTCATCAAACCTACATGTGTGGGGTGTCTATCGATAGGTCTTAAAAAATAATGTTGAGGTTTCTAATACAATTTTTGTCTACACTGAATAACTTGCGCGAGAGACGCTTCCAAAGTGGTAAAATGTGTCCCCCCCCCCCTCTAACTTCTAAAGTAAGAGAAAAAAAAACTAAAAAAAATATATGATGTACATTACCATGAAAACTACCAACGAAAATTAGTTTGAACTCGATCTGATGAGTAGTTTTTTTTAGTACGTCATAAATACACTATTATTAAAACTTCGATCAAAGTTACAACGAACTACAAGAACTATGTGTACTATGTATATTATGTTACTTGCTGGAACGGAACCCTTCATGGGCGAGTCCAACTCGCACTTGGCTACTTTATTGTAAAATCTGTTTTCTAAGCTTCAAAAATCTTACATAAATGTTTATCAAGCTTTTACGCCCACTGTTTCTGCCTGTCGCAGTCAGTGAGACTCTCATAATAAGACAAAGTCAAGTCAAAGTTTAGGAAGCAAAAACAAAGAGAGAAATAAAACAAAATTACGTATGAACATAGACGTAAATTAGATGCCAAAAGGTGGTAGTTTACTAGCTTCAAATTGCTCGCTTGTACAACCAGTTGTTCTGATAATTACATTAAAACTTCGTTATCGTTGGATCTTTTAGTGATATCCTGTACAATTATGATTACTTAGGTATTCTTCTAGATACCTGAGGTATTGTAACTTGATAGACAATGGTAGATATACATTTATAATTATTTCCTCGGAAACAACCATTTTCAACTAAAAAGTTAAATTCTTGATGAAAAAAAAATTGGTGAACAGTAAAAAAAACAATATTCACTTTTTACAAGTAGGTTTTTAAACAAAGTGGTAATTGTTTATTCTTACGAATCTTAAGCTTTTACATTTACAGCTTATTGTCACTAAGCTACTACCACTAAATCATTAAATTTCGTTTTAATGCAAGTTATTATCCGCTTAAATGGTTTAAGCGGATAATAACTTAATAACTTACTGCGTATAATTACTATTTTAGTAAGTTGAATTTTGTCATCGCACTTTTTAATTATCAAGTTAGTAAAAATATATTTTAGTATTTTTTATAGTATTTACAGAAGCTTTCACAAGTCGTGCCTCACGCCTCACTTAAGTATTTTTTATGATATTAATGAAGTACATAAACACAATAAAAATCTAGACCCAAACGAACGAACCATTCAAAATCTAACCAGACCAATATACAAGTATTTTTTTTCCGAACAGATGTTTATCTTTATGATGTTGCAGCGAGCTTCTTAATTCTATCTAAAATTTCAAAACCATGACATTTAATTAGCTCACTGCTCACAAAAGAATTCACATTAAATAAAAATCAAAATGTTTAGTGTACGCAGAATTTTATAAAGTTTTTTTACGTATCAATTAAATTTCTTGAAACTAATAAATAACTAATTATTTTAATAAAGGTCAAGAAAATTAAAATTACATATTCGACCTCAAAAATTGTAACCTTAAAAGGACCTGAAAAAATTCAAACCATTCCAAAATCAATGATAATACGGAATACGCATTAAAATTTAAAATGCCCTGAAAGTTGGTTTAATGCCCATATTTGTAATTACCGTGCAGACATTGCGTAAAATCAATATTGTAATTACCTCGCGACTTCAAAGGCTCGCAAGTAAACATAAAAACCAAGAATTTTAATTATTAGTCGGGCTTATTATTTCTTTATTCGGATGAGTTACGTTATTTGCTTCTTCTAATTTTATGGGTTGTTTTTTTTACCATTCAAAGTTCAGTCCCATAGTATCATTTGATCTGCGATCTAGAGGTAGAATAAAGCATATAGTTGTCTATAAACCTCTTACATCTCAATTTGACATAACATTGCTGCTTCTATAGTAAGTAAAATGTTTATGATCGTAGTAAACAGTAATACAGTCATAATAGAGCCATTTCAGTTACAAGGTTTGAAATGTTTCCATTCTGTATTCATAAGTTCTACGGAGTAATTATTATCTCGATAGTTTTTCAGCGCTACTAACATTTTCGTAACTTAGAAAAACGTTTCAGGCTACGTGACGAGCTACGAGGCGAGTGACGTAACTCCAACGCAACGAGCGCGATAGCTGTCGCATGCCAACGCTGACGATAGCAAAAGTGCCGACGACCCTGGCTTGCCCCCCTTAACTAGAGGGGGGCAGCCACTTCCAACTCCCTTCACCTTCGTACCGAGCGCTGCTGTATTGCAGCCAATAACAGCCCGCTTCTAACCGGCGAAAGGTTTTATATACAAGTGGAATTCGCACTGCCAAATTGCTATAAGTCAAAATATAGGGTAGTCGAGCGGTTCACTCGCTCGCCCGACGACGCGGCTCCGACAGTGAATCGTACGCGAGTTTTATGACACTGACAAAATAGTGGCATAGGGCTAATGCAAAGTTATTGGACGCCTTTGTAAATCTTCAAATACGAAGCAGGAGACTAAGTGTTACAATGGGGTGCAGTGGAAGATACTGTTTATTGACTCTTATCGTGTGTCTAGTGTCCGAACTTGCTCTGGGTGTGAGAGTGGTGCCTAAAAGAAAGAAAGGTAAATAATATTTATTTTATCTTAAATTTAAGCTAACAACCTATAGCATCTAAATTGAAACATGAACAGTTGATCGCGACCGCAAAGCGAGCGCAGCGTCGATATGTTGCAATGTTTTGGTTCATTCATAAGTAAAGTTCACATGAATCCGAATACCAAGGCATTCTAACACACCAACACAAGAAAATTGATTCTATGCACGCTATTCACACTATTAGTAGCGTAATTTAGTATTATATTTTTTGTTTTTGATTATTGTCTCGGAAAAATAACTTTTAATATCTGTACAAAAAAAAACTGGTAAAACTGGTTTAAAAATAATGTTGTATTTTCGCATGAACACATTATTCATTTATTACAAATTAACTTTACTTATAATTAGTAAAAAAAACAGACTGCTATATTTTTTACAGGCAGTTTTATCGTCTGCAATAAATAAGTAGAGTGATAATGTCTTAACATGGAACGTGTGATCTCGATATAAAAATGTATTTGTTGAAAACTTCTATGAATTTTTCAAACATTTTTATAAGACGATTTCGAATAATTAATAAAACTGTTTACTAAACCATTAAATAGATTGTAAGATTTTCCTTGTCAGTTTAGTGGTGATTGTGCAGGAAAAATCCAAGTTTGCCTTGAAAGAAATCGCAACGCTTGCAGTTCATAATCGGAAATATGTTATTAAGCTAATGAATAAAATGATTACAACGCTTCATTTTAAATCTTTACTTCCTATTAGGTTTACGTTCCGATATAATTGTAAAGTTAAATAGTTAAGTTAAATATTTGGCATGAGAAAATATGTTTGAAATAGTAGCCAAACTTTCGTTTATGACGTGATGAAGCTACTTAAGTTGTAAAGCACTTGTCCATATCAAGATGCAAATCAGAGCTGTATTATGAATACCTAAAATATTTGAATAGACTTTGAAAGTCCCCTGAACTCCTTACTAGGCAGACTTTTGTATTACAGATTTGGTTATAAGTGTAATTATGACTGAAAACTCTCGTAAGACATTACATAATTGCTCCAATTTTACTTTACATTAAGAAAAATCATTATAAAACATTATATGTTTGTATATTCGCTACAATGTGTTAAATGATCTAGTATTTCAATTAAAGTTATTCAATCATAACTCAGCATATAGTAACTATCGTTGATAATAAGAATTGAAATATATAAAAAAAACTGAATGTACATTGCGATTGGACAAGCTTTGTGTTCCAGCTGACATACATTTTTGATTAAACGTGTCAAAAATTGCATCGTTTATTTTTATAAGGCAAGATGAAATACCGTTGATACAAATTTCAATTTTATTAACAGCTGCCATGCACCGGAGAAGCCGTTACATGGCCGAATTTTAGAGAATCAGTTAATTTGGTGTGTGTTTATTCACCTTAACAATACTTTTTATTCACGTTTTACGTAAAACAATGACATCGAGCCGGGAAAATGTATATTACACCGGTTTCATTTAGGATGATTCCGGTGTGGTGTTAAATAGAACGAACATATTGAAAAAATCCTTTAAATCAGTCATTGCTAACTTAGATATATTGTTAAGTGAAAATTGTGCTATAATATTAAATTCTAAAACGAGGACCTTAAAAAGTACGCTATATTTCCACAATGATAAGTACAATAAAACATTGTTCAAGTCATATCCGGACTCACTTAAAGGAAAAAAATACCCTTGTTGGAAAACACGGTCTGACATCACAATAGAATTGTGTGCTGAGTTCTGCTTTTCGTTGTTGGTCATGAACGTGATTCTATTCAATGGCTACAGAAATTCAAGCCATTTACATTTCAATTTAAGTACGTATGAAGTAGGTATAATAAACTACATTTTACTTCTCTTTACTCGCAGTGCTTTTTAGATTAAATATACGTATAAACGCAAAAGCGCACGTACATTCCTCGCACTAGTTCCTAGTGGTAGAGGATCCCATGTAAGATCGACCTTGGCCAATCTATAGCTTATAATGAAAAAATATTTTAAAGAGTTAAATGTATTGCTGGACACATGTACATACCAATGGGGCTGCCTAGAAAAATGTGGTCACTACGGCATTCATTATAATTGCCACAAAAATCATTTGATTAAAATTCCACTGCAATTGAGCTAATCGTAAAATTCGTATATCGTGAAAAACAGCATAAAAACAGTCGACTCAATTGAGCTAAAAATATTTAGCATCACTCACATAGGTAGAGGAAACGTTCGCCATAAGTGATGAAATGTATAAAAAGCAGCAAATCGGTCGCCACTTCGAGCGGTCGATAAACGGTGCATTTTTTGAGTTGTTCCAATTTTTGCCACCTCATTCATTAGGAGCGTAGGCGAAGTAGGCAAGGTCACACGTAACATTTCAAAATACTTAGATTTCTCAATTTCCATGACTCTCAGACATCCTGTATCGATTAAGAGTTTATTGCTAAACGTAATCAATTTTACGTACTAGCATAGACTTAAAATTAATTTAAACTCGTTTGTGTAATGGATAATACGAAGATGACACACGGATTGCCTAATTTAATTACCTCTGACGACAAAAACGTCTTCTGATGTAAAATTTTACGATTTATTTCGTAAAGATCGTACTAACCACCAAACGATCCGGTGCGTATGGATGACCAAATTAGCTACAAAAACACGCTTCACTTAACCGCAAGAAAAAACACAAATGCAGGAGATTTAATTCTATACACCGTAATATCCTATGATCACGTCATTATTTACTAAACTGAGGCTTTCTAGAGTTACAATACATTGTATGTATAAAACGTGATCACTTATGCCTGAGTTCTTATTTCGTCTGGTTTCTCAAGTGGAGCCATTGATATTGCCTTGACGGCGTCCGGTGCTTATAACCATGTCTCTAGAACGACAAAATCTCTCCTGCCGCTTCCTTCCATTCAAATACTATTGCTTTTAAGGCTCTTAGAAAATATCATGTTATATGTATAATGGAACTGTTTTTTTCAAAAATTAAAGGTTCTTAAACTTTTATGGCACATTAACAAATATTCATTTTCATGTTATAAATTGGTGTTTGAAAATAGCGGCTTTAAATTTTCATCTGATTTATAGTTTTTATATATTAAAAATAGAAGATTGGATAATTGCAAGTAATTTTCTATAATTTGACTTATTTTTTACAAAAAAAGGCTTCTTTGTGTAAATACATTTAGTGATCTCGACCAGCACTCATTAGCCGACATTATTTTAGAAAACTACAGTCAAATAAAATCTTCCTACTCCAACCATTTCGATTAATTCCCAATAAAGCACAGCGTCACGCTATGTAGCTCCACACTTTATAATTGCTACTTTAATCGATTACATCCCAATTTGCAAGTCACCGCTCGATATTTAAGACATTGAAACATCGGTACCGTAAATCATGGTAAAAAGTGAGATTGACCAGAGAGAGTTGGTGGTCGGTTCGCGTGTCATGTCCGATTTTCTACGTTTTCCAAATAATTAGTCTCAATTGCATCTTCGTAGCGCGCACCGGATAACTGACATAAGCCATAAGCGATCGTTTAGATGTTAGACATACCGACGCGACGTCGACATGCCGATAGTAACGATACAGGTATTCAGTAAAATAGCAGTACGTACTTATCTCTAAATAATGTAAACTCTGAACGAGTCCTTGTTCTTTAACGATATCATCCTAAAATAAAAACCTATTTTATTCGTTTAATGATAATTTTCATATCTGGCCTTACGAAACGAAGAGAGTTAGTATCCAACAAAATAGATAAAGGGCGATCGATTTCACAAAATTCATATTAAATAGATGTTTTATAAAATACATGCTACACACATTACATAATTTTCAAAGATGCCAAAACTTGTTTTCTAATACGCGTTTCTAATTATTTCAAAACTGTTACATAAAACAATTTTTCAAAACGCAAATTCCTACGCAGTTTCAAAATATATCTAAGCCTATTTGAGTTTTGAATTTATGATCACGTTCGCTCACTCAACACGTTACGTATCTCTGAATAAATTTACATTAATATTTTATAATAGGCCGAAATATAAACATTAAACCTATTCATTACCATCGGATCACTTGACTGTCTGTCTTGAACGGTACATATCAATTATTAACAGTAAATATTTGATTTACAACGATATAAAAAACAAACCTGTAAGCTGTAGACTAAGTGATTAAATAAACCGGTACTTACCGATATTTCTATCGACTCGTTTTTTACTGATTTGCATAAGCACTTAGAGACTAATACTGAGATTTGCAATATTAACGTTTAGTGCTAAAAACCATTAATTACAGGAAATCCAGGTCTAATTTGTGCGTATTTTTAAATTCTCACTAAACTTTAAAATTAGTAGATATGTAGGGAATTCTTAAAATGACTTGTAAAAACGGTTTAATCTGACATAAATATGACTTTTCTATTGTGCATAGAATCATTTTTTTTGTAATTTGTTTTCTTGTCAGAAATGATTCCAAGTGTTTTACTAACCTCAGTCCGATTTATCATAAGCATCTACAAATTACGCAACGTCTAGAGAAGTATTTATTTAAATTGAATCACTATTGTGTAACTGACCAACAAAAGTGAAATTATTCGAAGAAACCGACACGTTAAGTAGAATACGTTTTCCTAGCGTAAACTTGGTCATAAAATGTTAATGTATTTACATGGAAGAAACGCGTGACATGTGATTGTGATTCCTGTTTTGTTAGTCTCGTGGTCCGTTTGGTAGACTTTGATTTAGTTTTTTTTTTTTTTATAGCTTAGAGTGACGAGACGAGCAGGTCATGTGCCTGATGGTAAACAACATGCCTGCCACATAACAGCACAGTAACACGCAGCTATTGGAACATGATAGTCCAAATCATTACCTAGCACTGCACTGCGCTCGACACCCAGAGATCTAAGATATTATGTCTCTAAGCCCTGTAATTTCTCTGGAATCATTGCCCTTCAAACCGGAACACAGTAATGTTTGCACATTACTGCTTGACGGTAGAGTATTTGGCAAAGGTGTGGTACTTCCCCAGGCGGACTCTGCTAAGAGTCTTACCACTACTAGTTAACTGAACTGTTTTTTAAAATCAACGCTATTTTTAACTATTGTATTCCTTTGTGAAAAACAGAACAGTATCTCAAACAACGATTATTACGTATATTGTACGAAAACAAAGAAGAGCCGTCATGCACACCAATCAGAACTTTTACTAAAACTCAGAAATCATTATAAGCAGCCCGTTCTATACAGTCCAAGATCCCAGAGCTGCCAGACGTCTACTATTTTCTGATGAATGAAATGTGGACTATTGAGTAGAGTTAGTAAGTACTAAGAACACATGCTTACTCGCTAACTTGCTTAGACGGCCAATTTTGAGATATGGGGTAATGAAGGTACATACAAATATTACTTACTTCACGTATTTTCTAATAAGTGATTTTCACGTATGTTGTAGGCAACATCCTTAAAAACAAGGTCCCTATACTCCCATACACTTTCCGTCGCCCATTTTGCTTAACAACTTCAAAATAATAATTTAACTTCACTTCAATTTAATTTAACACAAATTCTCATGCGCCATTTGTAAATATATTTGTCAGACAACTATTTTGAAGCTTTTTCCAATAAGATAGACCAATCTAAGGGGGCAATCATTCCCTAAACTCAATTTTAAGTCTATATTTCCTAATAAATGTCTCACTCAGTCTCGCGCTCTTATACCCATAGAGGCATAGTTGAGAATACTCTCATAGCTGGAACTCGAGCCCTTCTCTCACTTGTCAAAGACATCCTTGGTGGTCGGAGTACGGGTTAACGGATGACATTTTTTCACGAAACATGCCCGTTTCCTCACCGTTAAAGCCAGTAGTGACAACAAACTAGTACCTCAGCATTTCAAAAAATGCTCAGAGGTGCCGGCGGGATTTAAACCTTGACGATTATGAACGATTATGGCTATCATAGTTTATTCAAAGTTCAAAATCTAGACCAAAATTCAGAAAATACTGAATCACATTGTACATCAAACTGCTGCATCGCTTTTGGGATGGCGAATGTATTTTTTTATTCCAATCCGCCATGCCCATAACTTTATTGAATACGTTTGATGAGCCCATAGTTACAGCAACATTTAAATTCCGGTTTTCGATTTTATTACGGTTTGATGATGACACCGTGTCAGGCAGGTCAGTAGGCCTAATCACATTATTTAAAAAAACATGAGAATTTGATTGACTCACATAACGGGATTCGTATTACATAAATACTCATCTGTTATATTCGCTGTGTTAGAAAGTTTTCAAAGTGTCAATATATTTTATTGATCGCGTTACTCAAAACATTGTACAGAGCGGCAATAAGTATATGTAGAATATATATGTACCTTCATATGTACAGAGGTGTACTTAGTTCTAATGATATTTCACTTAAAATCTTCTTGATAATGAAATAATGGGGATTCACCAATAAAAAGCCGTATAAAAACATAAAATTACGAATTATTTCTACTCTTAGAATATTTCTTTAATAACAATATTCTTAGTAGGTACCTACTTACGTATAATTGTAATTTGTTTTGGAAATGTATATAAAATTAAATCAGTCCAGATATGTACGTAACTAACTATACCTAATTACGGAATATTTATCGTGGTTTTATAGTAAAGAAACACAAACTTAGTTTAAATGCAGTGCACAACCTAGATAGCTAATAAATAAATATTGGGGGGCATTACTCTCACAACAATGATGTTAGCCTAGATTTATTAAACAAACAAAAATATATTGTTTGAAGCGTATGTCATTTTAAAAATTCTCTGTAATTGTAAAATGGTTTGAAAATGATATCTAGCTATCTATATGGATTTGGTAACCCTACAGCAGATCGAAATTTAATTTTGAATCAAAAGTAACGATCATACAAAATGATCAAACACGTACGCTTGAGAGTATGCAAGGCGAATATTATGATCATTAGATATGACCACAGATGGCGTATAGGTCATTAACGTTAGTAATATGAACTTTTTGCAAGATTACTCCTGCCATTATAGCGTTGCATACGCGTTATGAAATAGAACAATTCGTTTCTCGTTTTCTATTTAGATTGTTGCCTAATTCACGTAGCTGCTTCTTTGTTTAACTTATGAAGAGGTGTGGTATTTATTTTAACTAGAAACATAGTTAACTACGGTATTAAACCCACTTAAAGTACTTAAGGTAGGTTAGCGTCTTAAAGTGCCTTTGAATATTACATATTTTTATTGGTTTTGTACTTGTTTTGTACTTTAAATGCTGCCTATAGAATAGGGTTCGATGCATTAGATCAGAATAATTGTATCACTTGGTGCACATTCGGGTATCTTATTTTCTATGAAAAATGTTTGTAAATAAATAAACATTGGTGGACAATTCACACACAGATTCAAAACTTTTTATAACGCCATGAAATTATTTTTTTCAATAATCTTATGTGTCACTTTTTAGCTTTTAATAGTCGAAGTTTTTTAGCCTTGCATAAAATGGATATTTTAATTTTTAATCGAGATCTGTAAAAAGTAACATTGTTGTGCTTATTCTAAGATTGATAACATTTTTCAAGATGAAAAGTAATCTCACGTACCTACTCGTACTAATCTGATGTTACTTACTTTTTTTGTTTGATGTACTTTTAAGTTTCAACCAAATCCGTTGAGTATTTTTTGTGTATACCTACGTACACACGAATCTAGACGCCTGTAATCACTAAAGTTGACCCTTAGGTATAATATTGGTAAAAGTAAAGATTAATTAAATTCTAAATCATTATTACCTCATACCATAATAGAAATTTAACCCAAAGATTTTTTGTAAATATTGACGTAGTGAAATGATCTTCCTGGAATCTTATACTTTTTCTGAGGTGAAAATAACCATATATTTTTATCATAAGACATCCAACTCGTTTATCAAAGGAAATGATTTAATGCGATGTTCCTGCCAGTTGAAAAGCAACACAATAACTACACATTTCCGATTATGCAGCAAAAATACATTTTACTCAAACATACATACATTGTATGAAACGTAATGAATAAACGTGAAATTATATATTTTTTTGCAAAAAAAGTCCTTGACAATTTGTTTGAATAATATGTTTGATCGTCGTTGCAGATGTATACGTACTATGATAATATTTTCTTATACGTATCGAAACTAAATTCTGACTTAATTATGTTCTGATTATAAACAAATAAAAAAAAAATTTCAACACCGGAATGTGACAACCATAAACTGCGCTAAAATTATGAATTTATATAAGTAACACGTTAGATCGAATAAAGGAATAAAACGAACCCATAAATAAAATCATGTCATCAGTCACGTGACGGTTACTTTTACTAGAATCGACAAATTTAATCTCTTCACTTTCCTTTCGATCACAAATTCTAAACACACATTCAGTTTCTTTTTATTCCGAAAACCAATAGCTAAAGGCTCTCTATTTTGTCGTTTTGCATTCCAATATTGCCTACTTATGTGTATTCATAGAAATGAATTTGCCACTATTAAATATCCAAGTAGTGAACAGTGAAATTTCAACAGTAAAGAAGGCAGGTCATTGATCATTAGTTCAATTAATATATCAAAATGATCTTTCACTTTGTTAGACTGTCTTTTTCATTATTGCCTACTGTAATTTTTATGTCTTAGACATGTCATGTATGTGTCACAATATAGTGTTTCTGTTTGTCCGTCTGTTTGTTTGATTTTTGTGCTACACAAGCTTTGTCACTGTGTTTATTTCCATGCAAAGTGTCCTTTAATCCAAGTCTTGATGAAAAAGTCTTGTTTCACACATAGCTTTTAATATACAAGTACATATTTTAAAAAGAAGGATTATTTTAAGTATGGAGAATTGAAATAAAATATAAGTTAAACGACGAACATTTTGTTAATTTTGTGTTTTTAATTTTGCAAAGCACGCATTTTTGAAGAGCCACAAAAAAAAAACAATTGTAACGGTACACAAACAGTACCTACTTGTATCATGTAGGTTCACACCTAGGTAACGTGTATGTTCGAATTCCTATGATTAATGATGCGTTTAATTCTTCGAAATATGCAAGACTGCAAAGGCAATAGAACATTGAATAACAGTTTGCTGAAAATCGTGTGCAATGTGTTTCAAAGCCGGAAAATAACTTTCCATTTATTCATTTTGGTTCTAAAAAATATTTTTTTCAAACGAGAATACCTATTGTTTTTAAAAACCAGCACCGCGTTTTTCTCGCATAGTTCTCATTCCCGTAATTTTCAAGATATAAGAATTAGCTTATGGAATAACATATAACCTGGAATAACAATTCCAGGCTATATTCTGACGAAGTTCTAGTTTTTCATTCGATACGTTGTGCTTTTCTGTCGTGATTGAGAAAGGAACATCAAAACATCCAAACTTTAGCCTTCATAACATTACTAAGAAAATATTTATTACTTGTGAAATAATAACGTTTTAAATTCATTCCTCTAACATAATATTATAATAAGTCATTAGTAATGAAATTTAATTGTAATATACGCTATCGTTTGAGAAATTATGAAATGCATATAACAAGTTAACACCATACTTTAAGAACTTGATTAAGTACTTATTACTTGTTAGGTCTATAAATTACTACGAGAGAACGCTATAATAGGTGTAGTAACCGGCTCATCACTACTCATCCGACTAGAAAGTGGACAAGCTCAATAGTCTACCAATAAAAATCACCTTTCATAACTCAAACGTAATTTCAACAAATATGTTTGGCAGAGACATAGATACACGTCCACTCATGTATTGCGTTAAAAACCTAAGGTTTTTAGATCCGTGGCTATCAAAAAATCATTGGACACACAACTTTCTAAACAAAGCCATTAATCTTTGCTAAAACAAACACTGTGGCCAACATGTGTAACGTAAGCGAGCAGCAATTATCACCACCTATTCATGACTTCTGAATGAATGGACAATAGCTCAAACTGGGCTAACATTTTAGAGGTCCGTGCTTCGACTGTTAGAACGGTCTCCGAGTACCTACTGATATCGGTTATGTACCCCCGATATTTTATTGTGAACGTGGTTATACTTACTTTGGTCATATTATGTGTTTATTAATAGCAACTTAAAAAAAAAAAAAATCTGCAGATAAATTGAGCAGCACACGCGATTAATTTCCCGAAGCAAAAAAAAGAGTCGATTTTGTGTTAATAATACAAATACAAAGTAAAAAATCAATTTGATACGGAACTCTTTGATTAGATGCAGGAGATTTGTAATGGGCAGTTTCCACTTACGAGTAATTATGACTAACCGTTAAGACGATTCCAGACTGTAAATGATTTTCGATTCTTAAAAATGACTACTGAGGTACTTCCTAATTAAGTTAGAGTCTTGTTATTTTTTGTGACCACTCCAAACAAAGGACTACATAATCAAGTCGTGTTAACGATAACTAATAGTAACGATGTCAACTGAGGCAATTAACTACATTACAGACCACGCTTTGCATTCAAAAGGTCCTGTCACTTTAGTAGCTCCAGCTCATAATAGCTGAATGAATGAAAACAAGTGTTTTTATTGTAGTGTCGTCGTATTTGACTGACTTTGATTTTAAGTGTTTGACTCCTTGTATATGCACTTAGGATGCATTTTGTGGCATTTATGTTCTTACGCATGTATATTTTTCGTTGAACCGTTGGATGAAAATTTAACAAGAGCTCTAAAAATGCATTTTTTTAGAACCGAGGGCATCTTGTCTTACTTTTCTATCATCGCAATGTGTAACCTGGACTTCTTCACATGATGTATTTCATTGTTGCACACGTAAAAGCTTTTGAATACAAATTGCCTGTCAGTTATACGATGTAAAAATTACAGCCTATTAACTACCTGTTTTAACAGATCAAGTCCAAACAAAGAAATCATTTTTGTAGTTACATCATCTACTATTCAAAAGTCAAGAATGCGGTTAGGCAAACGTTATATCACAGCAAACCAATTTGAAAACCACCGAGCTCAATAAATTTCTATTGAAATTCAATGTCATATAGCTTTTTAATTGCGATCGCTGTTTTAATATTAGTGAAATGTAGTATAAAATATTTCATACTAGGCATTTTTTTTGTTTTGAGTTTATTAGTATATCACTGTATAGAAGAGCCAATCTATATAGCAGAACTTTAATTTTATTTGGACCAATAATATCTTTGATATCTTAATGATATTTTTGAATCGAAACTCAAGCAATAATCTAATCCACGGGACGAACATTGAACAAGGCAAGCGCCTGATGTAAGCAAAACGTCTATTCATAACAGCCTCAGTACCATTTACTTATTCCAACATGAAGAATCTAAACTAGAAATCACTGCGTAGCACTGCACTGCGTTCGTCATCAAAGAATTTGATATGATTTATCTCTATGCCCTGTAATTTTCTTGAATGCCAGAATATTTACTTTACAAAACAAATAAATCATGAGATTACACTTACGTAGAAGTATGTAGGTACATAAATTCCCGATGAAACTTGATTTTAAAGATATAATTTTGAGTACGTATTCCTTACATTGGATGTGATATCACGGATAAGATCTGGAAGTATCAGTAAAGGTTTTTCTTTCAGGCGTTGATGAATTAAACCAGAGGCTCGCTGTCGCGTCAGTGTTACCAGTTTACCCGCGACGTATAATTTTAAACTTTCTCTAAAGACTTAGACCAACCGAGTCTCAGATTTCCCTTTCCTTGCGTTGACGCTTCATTGAGCTTATCATTTGTATTAACTGGAAAATTCACCTGTTAAGTAGCCGAAGCGGTTGTGGCGTAGTATTATCTAGTTGATTCGACTAGGAAGATGTGAGATATCGCAAGGAAAGCTACAGTGGTTATGGGTTTTAATTGTAATAGATATATGATTATTACTATTACTACTAATGTATACCATAAATCCCAATTATTTATTTTTCTAGATTCACGAACGTTGTTTAATTACACACGTAATATTGGGTAACGGTAGCCAAAATAATAGATAATGAAGTAAATTTATTCTGAAATATCTACATCATTTTCAAATACATTTGTTTACTAAATCAAGACTATGATTATTTAACACAGTAGGTATACATAAATAAAGCGTAGAAATTTCGCGGCAACACTGTATTGTTCTAGATCAGAACTGATGTCAATTATAAGTTAGTAGATTCATACATCGACAATTCGAAAATTGGAATATTACAATACTGAAAATTATACAATTGTTAATATAATAGAGGTACATAGAAAAAGGAATGTTAGTCTGTGTCTCCTTTAAATAATCGTAAACTATGCATTTGATCACGTGACGAGCTTAAGCAAAGTTGTTGTGCATGAGCCATAGAAGGTTTATGAGTTAGTACAACCAATTTTTGATAGGTGGCGTAGCATCGCGCACCGGGTAAAGCTAGTATTAAACAAATAAAATACCACTCACGATCAAATTTACAACGTAAGCACGAAGTTTGATGTAATGAAAGAAAAAAAATCTCTTTGGATACCACCATTGTGTACTTTTGCAGTCTAGCATTGCTGCGTCCGTGACTAAGTTTTTTTTTTGTTTGTGAAATTTAACCTTTTAGTTCACGAATCAATTTGTTGAGAGAAAGTAGGAAAGATTATGTACGACCATAGTACTGGGACTACAAATTCAAATATACAAATTTGTATTTGCATTTGTAGAAATTTGTATTTGTAAATACAGATTTCCTTCACCGGCAATACTATTTAAAGTATTGCCGGTGAAAGAAACTATCGTGATGAAACCAGCATCTTTCGAAAACATGCAGTCGCATCAGCGGAAACATAAAGTAAACTGCTTATGCTATGAATCATTTCAGCTGAAAGTTTTCGAAAGAGTTCATCAAGAGTTTTCGAAGAAATTCAAGAATAGAAATTCAGCTTTACTTTGATCTTTTTTGTAGATTTAGACGATTAAATGACCACGGATAAAATAATCACGTTAAAATAAAATTTTGTAACGGTAACCTAATTATGATTTCGATTATAATAATATTGGTGGACAATTCACACATAACACCACCTGACACCAAACTAAGCAAAGCTTGTACTATGGAGGCCAGATGGCTGATATAATACTTATATAGTTATAAATACATACTTATTATACATAGAAACACCTAGACACAGTGCAAACATTTGAGTTCATCACACAAATATTTACATTTATGCTATGTTTAGGTTCAGTTCAGTAATAAGCTGTGTAATATATTGTAATAAATTGTACGAACAATCCTGATTGTTGTGATGATGATGAATGACCTTTCTCTCTACGCATCAGTAAGCCACCGCTGGGTCAAGTGCGGGTCAGTGACCATGGCAACGAAATCCACTTTGAAATGCCAAATATTACGTAGATACTTGTAAGCATCATACACTCACGAGACTGAGAGCTCTATTATAATCTAAGAACCTGCTCCGTATAACTATATAAATGGTAGTCATTATCCATTAGATGTTCATTCAGTATTATATATAAATTAATAATGGTTGACATTTCACACACAAAACCATCTAACCCCAAACTAAGAAAATCTTCTGCAATGGGAGCCAAATAGCTAGTATAAAACTAATTTTACTTATATAGTTGTAAATACTAGAGATACATACTTATTATAATACATAGAATCACCTAGACACATAGCAAATATCATACTTCAAACAAATATTGGCACTGAGTGGTAAATAATCGAACATACCATAACATAACAATATCTTAATGAGTTGTATTTTAATTACAGTAGATAGTACATGAGTGTGAAACCACTTCAATATAACAGACACATTGAAATTATCTGAATTATATTTTTATAATTAAATTTTCTCTTGTCAGTGAACGGAACTAACAAGAAATCGATTAATAATATATAGTAAATAATATACAATAATAATATAGATACATAATCATACAGCAAAGACAAGTGAACGGTAAAGCAGACTACTAAGAGAGTACACTACAAGGTGAATGAGACAAAAACTAAAGATCAATCAATATTCACACAAGCGCTACTATATGTACATTCTCAATTAGTATTTTCTGTCATCGTGTTGCAAACTGACAGGGTAATAGTCAGAAATTGCAAATAGCTCTCTGCAAATAATTTTTGATTAAAACGTTTTAAGTGCTAATCAATTTACTTTATTCTTTCCAGGTAAGCAAAAGAGATGATATTTCGTATCCTACGACCTTGTAAGACCGTGAGAGTCAAGACACAGCTAAGTGAATACTTTTCATGAAATCGCATTATTTAGTTTAAATTACCTCATTCCAACCGAAACAAACCTTACTTTGCTGATTCAGTTGTAGTACATAACCATACATACCACTATTTCCCATTTAAATTATTTCATTGTTATTGATAAAATTATTTTCTTAGACTAATTTTATCCGAAAGTTTGTGAATGGAATATTATACAGCTGCTACACCGATATTCCTTCGATATTTCAAAACTAGTGACATAAAAAATGTGTATTATGGACTCGTATATTTTGCAACCAGTCCAACTAATACTGAAAAGGCGATAAATTGTCTTCAGAAATGCGATTTGGAATTTATTGGTCCCGATCTAGTTGTTTTACAATATCTAGACCAGCTGTTGTCGAGAGTTCAGTGTGCAATTCTCATGACCAATGTTGAATTAATTTACCTAAGAACTTGCACAGCTGTTGACATTTCTGCGGAGAGTCTCTAAGGGAATAGTCTGGTATTCGCTCTTGTTGGTAACTTTTATTTTGTTTTTAAATTTGCCTTCATTCCACCAGTAGGTATATGGTAATAGTCATAATAGAGGTATACCGTGAATTACCCTATCATAATTGTTGTCGCCCACTGCTTATCAAAAGCCACTCTTCGTGTCCAATACTTGACTCGATTTCGTCTTAAAAACATTTTCCCAATGGAGTAAAACATAATTAATCTGATTCGTTTCTACATTTAAACAATACAACAATGTTGAAGAATTATTGTGGCAGCTATCTATCATTTATATGCTTCAGTTATAAATCCATTGTAACGGTTACAAACATGATGCACAAAAATGTGCTTTCTAATTTTTGTTTACTTTGTAGATATTGCAATTTAAAATTGCTTACAATATGGTTATTCTCATAAATTAAAAGAAATGGTATTATGCAACTCTAAGTAAACCAAAACTTATTCTTGATTTCACTTATTCAATTTTTATGACATCCTTTTTACATCATCGGTGAATTCGGTCGATCCAATTACTCGGGCGTGAACTGGGTGAAAGTTTTTGAACCGTTTACAACATCCTACTATCCTACTAATATTATAAATGTCAATGCATGGATGTTTGGATGTTTGTTGCTCAATCACGTCCTAACGTATGAACGGATCGGGCTGAAATTTGAAACACATAATATAGATTATAGTCTGGAAGAACACATCGGCTACTTTTTATCCCGGAAAAACAAAGGGAACAACGGGAACGGGAACTACGCGGGTAACACCGCGGGGCGCTGCTAGTCTTGTAATACAAATATGAAGTTGTTAATTCTCTGTAGAGAATTTTGAAATGTTGGGGTCACATCAAATATCATATAGAATCGCTGAAATGTTCCTAAATTTATTCTGAATAAAATACGTGTTAATGGCTAAAATAAATAAATAAACATTGGTGGACAATTCACACTCAACACCATCTGACCCCAAACTAAGCAAAGCTTGTACTCGTAGGTACTATGGCGGTCAAATAGCTGATATAACACTTACATAGTTTTAAATACAAAAAAGATAATAAAGAGAAGATGTTGATGAATATTTGTAGAGTCTGCCTGGGGAAGTACCTAACCTTTGCCAGTTATTCTGCCGCCAAGCAGTAGTGTGCAAACATTACTGTGTTCCGTTTTGAAAGACAATGTTTCCAGAGAAATTACTGGGCTAAGATATAAAACACTGTATATTATCTCCGGGTGGTTTAAGACTAACATACAAAACATAGTATTTACGATTATTCGGTGAACAACGGTAGATATATACATTCACTAGATAGTGCTAAGTCAGTTGGTTATTTACTGGTTTAAGATAGTACAAAACGTTACTCACGCCGATATCGGATAATGAGATCATTTAAATTTGATTTTTTCGAACGACAAACGCAAGTTTTAAGTACCTCGAAGGTTTGGCCACGCAAGACGATCGTAGATTTTTTTAAATAAATGATAAAACTATATACGAGTACCAAATGCTCTAGTGTTTTCAATACTAGAGCAATTAAAAATAAACGTAGCAGCTTAAGGCTAATTAGGTTGTCCATATGAATGAATCGCTCCCTCCAGCATCGACTCAAGTACGAAAGTGTCTAATTGACCGGTCTTGTCGCTTTTTATTTTCCATCGAAGGAAAAACCAAGGTGTCTGGCATCGTACTACGAAAGCCGCAATACACCAACTGTCTCATGCGTAGCTGTAAATCAATCACTCAATCGCTTTCATACTTAGAATTTGACAAACGCCCTTCCTGGCACAATCTCGCAAAAAAAGTGTGTCCGATCACATTGCCAGTTCAAGAACGAGTGTTCTGTAACTTTTACTTTCGCCAAACTGATGCAGTAAACTGTATGAGAAGTGGTGCGACAGGTTTGCACAGGCGCACTAGACCACCGTTGACAAGGTTGAGAAATATGTCCGACTGGTCTTACGCACGTATGAACCAGCATTCGCATGAATCAACGATATAAAATACAAAACACGTGGGTTTCATTTTGAAACAATAGTAAAGTTAGTAATTATCAAGATGCAGTATTCGTAACAAACGAAATTTATATCAAGCTCGTTAGATTCAGTCGGAAATTGAGAAAATCAATTAAACTCTATGCTTTAATTTCATGTCCATTGCGTTCATAAATTTGAATCATTGGCTTTATGTAGCATATTTTAATAACACATATACGACAAATACTACATAGTCTAAGAAGCCAAAATCACTAGCTTAGATTTGTTAGTTATCAATTTTAACAAAAATAAAATGTAATAGTATGACTTCATTGTGAACAGATCACACAAAGATACGTTGCGTGTTGTGACACCGATTGAGTGGTCTATCTAATTCCGGAGTGGCGCGAGTGACAGGAAAACCGCAAAAACACAAATTATATTACACTGAATCTACTCAACAAAAGCTTTATAATTTCCGGAACATTAAAAGGTACACCTCATTCGGGCAAGGCCATGTGGCGTGAACGTACCGCGAACTAGGTTCACGACAATTGCATTCCATATTACTTTTGTTCGAGGGAATTTAGTAACTTTGTTGCGGGTGTTAAAGCTTAAATCGTTGCGACACGTTGTACTATTGAAACCTTTAGTTGTATGACAATTTTAAAACCGAAGCTAATCGATTTGAAATCGCAAACAAACGCAGTTGAGACGGATATCGGCAACGCCCTTGTCATAAATGCTGATCAGTGCCTCGATCTTTATCCAGCCTATTATTGACTAGATGAACTTTGTAATACTGAAGTGTCACGAATAATGTCGATAGATCGTTGTAAGTATTACGAAACTCTCGGTTGAGCAAAAAAAAACAAACCCAACTAAGAATATGGATTATACATTTTTATAGCACTATGACACTTTTAATTGAAAAATTTCGAAACTATTGGAGTTATCTTTACTTCCAATGACAAAGAGGAATCTTAGTTTAACAGTGTTTGTGTGAAACCCTGTAGTATAAGAACTTATAAACGATTGGAGCCGTTTTCAGTTTTTAGGGTTCCGTAAAACGTAAAAACGGAACCCTTATAGATTCGTCATGTCTGTCTGTCTGTCTGTCTGTCCGTCCGTATGTCACAGCCACTTTTTGCCTAAACTATGAGAACTACACTGTTGAAACTTGGTAAGTAGATGTATTCTGTGAACCGCATTAAGATTTGAACAGAAAAATTTAAAAAAAAGAAAAATTAGGGTTGCCCCCCATACTGAGAACTGAAACTCAAAATTTTTTTTTTCATCAAACCTACACGTGTGGGGTGTATATCGATAGGTCTTCAAAAATGATGTTGAGGTTTCTAAAATCATTTTCGTCTACACTGAATAATTTGCGCGAGAGACACTTCCAAAGTGGTAAAATGTGTGTCCCCCCCCCTCTAACTTCTAAAGTAAGAGAATGAAAAATCTAAAAAAAATATATGATGTACATTACCATGTATACTACCAACGAAAATTAGTTTGAACTCGATCGGATGAGTAGTTTTTTTTTTAGTACGTCATAAATACACTATTATTGAAACTTCGATCAAAGTTACACCGAACTACAAGAACTAGGTGTACTATGTATATTATGTTACTTGCTGCAACGGAACCCTTCATGGGCGAGTCCAACTCGCACTTGGCCACTTTATTTTATTTCTTGTTGTGAATTGAAAAGTGACACAAATTATATCAACGTATTCCTTATTGCCACACGCTCAAATTTAGAAGAGCATAATATGATTGATATAATCGGTAAAACAGGATACAGATTAATTTCAAAAACATAACGATTGATCGGTGAACGCTACCCACATCTGAGTTCTATGTAAATCAATACTAATTCGACATGTTGATTAAATGTTCGCCATTGTTTGCATAAAGTACTATTTTAAAAGCGTGATCTACTGTTTTTGTGTACATTTGAATTGATTTGCATGAATTGCTGCTATCTCGAGTCGGCACGGCCATCTGTCTTGTACTTTGCGTTAGATATTTCAGCGAAGGGGACACCGTTAAACTATTCACATTGCGATTTATAATTTACTTTGTAAAATTGAAATTACTATAACTCGTTCCGAGGTAATAGATTGTTTCGTGACATAAATCACAACCGCCAAAGAAAACTAAAATACCCATTTTAGTTTTATTTGGCAGAATCTATTAGAGTTAATTTTAGACCTCCATATTTTTAAGTCATAAAATAATATCACAAAGCATATTCCGTGCTCTATTATACTATAAATATCGCTATAATTTTATTATACTACTATAACATTATTAACGTGAAAGTTGATTTTATAGCTTAATCACGTGTGAATAAATTCAAAAAAATAGCTAATATTTGGTGTGAAGACAGACAGACTTTTATCTGGAATCTTATTTTCAACCCGAAAAAATGCAACGTTATTTCGTAAACTCTACTCAAACGAAAACACTGAAAGATACTTTTATGACCATTAAACGAATTTCAACATTGGGTACATTTCTGACTGCTACTGGGTTGTGATCATATCGATCATTTTGAGTACTTCATCGGTCTATAGATAATTCAGATATATTTAGTGTAACTAGTTCGTTAGGCACATATTATGTAGTTGTAGTGCAGTGTATTTATCTTTGCAATTTAGTTTTTTTATTTTAATAAAAGTTCTGCTCGGATATGACAAAATCTATACAATATTATAATAAATGGTTGTAAATTTCATAGCACCAAGTTCAAAAAAACAAAAAGCTAATAGTGTTATAAATTGTTTCAAAAATCATAACAGTCTTAGCGTGTCGGCCTTCGAGACTAATGATATCTTTGACATTGCTATGAAAATGCCAAGACAATTCACCTGCTGCTAATGTACCAGGCTATTGTGAATGAACGTTAATTCAGCTATTTCAAAGATATAATTACACAATGAACATAATTATGTATGTAGAGACATCTGAATAGCAGCTTAACCAAAATACTTACTGTTCTCGGGTTGATGCGAACTTGTCAAATAAACAATGTGACAATGACAAGCTTTCTATGTAACGCGTTATAATAGCGGTTATATAAACGTGAAATTAAGTAACTTGAGCAATTTAAAGTTTTTGACGAGTAAACATAAACTATGCTATTTGGTCAATTTTATATCTAACTTACCAAATAACACAGTGTGGTAAGATTTTAGATTTACATCATCGAGAGGTACACCTACTGAAATTTTTGAATGATCTTTGAAACAATATTTTATTTTTGCCACATTACAGAAATAGAATACGAAAAATAAAATATTTTTATTAATAAATCAGAAATTGGGTATTACGATTAAGTTACGCGATGATTGCCACAAAATCATCGGTTTCATGTGTTACCTATTTAGGACGTGTGATTCGTAACGATTGATTATATTGATATATAATTAATTCTTACAAAAAGTAAATCACTTTTTTCATTAGCTACGACATATTCATCCATTACACTTACGATTAATTATTGCGTTTTTATTCCAGAACACGGAACACCTCATAAGTTATAAACAGTTGCATCATGTTTAATCACTTTAAGATACAACTTTTTCGGGTTCCACTCAAGCTCTGACAACAAAGCCTACTTATGCACGTAATTGCTACATATGTTATATTTATCTCACCGTCGATCAAGTAACAACTGATCGACTTAACGAAACTACTTTTACTTATAACGAGTAAGAAAACCCGCCGCAAAAATCATTTGAAACCTAAACTTGCATAAGCACTATATAAGCTATCTTATTAATATGGACTAGTTGCTAAATTAGTAATGATTTTATTTTGAAACCGGTGCCGTAGGAGAGCAGACCAAATTCAGTGCCGCAGCAATTTAAGGCGATATCACTATCGTGTGTTTAACGAGCAATGGCGCCAGCACTAGTTATATTTTTTTTTCTAAAGCCCTTACGGACTTGTTATCAGCCAACAGGTTGGTTGAAACGGATCTAGGTTGAGATTATACGCTAAATACTAAGTACTTGTGTCTCACGTTTTGGGCATAATCACTAATTTTTATCTATCAATTTTATTTACAGCTTTTACACAGAAATAAACTAAGCAAAGCTATTATATTCTGAGAGATACATACTATTACATAAACAAGATGAAGAAGATGGAAAGGCAAACACAGACATTTCGTACAGTGATTTGACAATGTTTTGATAAAACGTACCATTAAAATAGTATGGCTACGATAATTTATGTAAATAGGCATCATTATACAAATCCCGAACATAATAGGCAGATGTTGCGAAGTGTGAAAACCTTCGTCGCATCCGACAGGTAACCGCATCGATTACGTGAAAACGTTCGATGGAATGTTACAGCTGTTTATTATGACACAATAACCCCATGGAAGATTGTGCGAAAATGACACGTTTTTGTCATCCATTGAACTGCACGTAACTTGGCATATTAGTGGAGCTTAGATAATACGCAAATTGTAGTTAACAGTCTTTATAGATATTCAAAGGGAAGAAGATATTAGAGAGCATTTATTGAAAAAATTAAAAGAAAGTACGCTATGACGAATTCATACGCAAAATATTAGGCTCTCTATATTCAACTACTCTACAATCTTAGTAAGTAAGATAAAGAGATAGCTACGAGGTCTTTGTAATATCCGGTTATCGGCAAACAAGATCTAATTGAACTTGTATAGAGATAAGCTTAATTACCAAAAGCTGTCTATCAAGCGTTTAAATAGAATGGCCATTACCTGACACAGTTTTACTAATTTATGATCTAAACTCTGCTCGCGGAAATAATCAGCACATAATGCTCTAACTGCCAATAACACGCAGTTCATCAATATTGATCTGTAAATAGACAATTTACGAATGCATTTAAATATGAAAGCGGTTTTTGATCTAAGAAGTACGAAAATTGGATTGCATTTTAAGTCAATACTTTGCGTAATTGCAAAAACGCCGATATATTTATTCGCATAAACATATTGGCTATGTAGATTAATATTTTTCTTATATCTATAATGTTCAAGAAAGAAAAATAAATCAAAGTAGATGTTTGCATTACTAAAAATGTATGGTAGTGTTAAGCTTTGGGTAAACTGTATGTACCTAGATACATAAGATGATACGAATGAAAAAATAAATAAAGAAGAAGGCTTTAAAGCCGTCACTCTTAACGCCAAACCAGGAAAAAATACAGCCTATAAAATATTAAACTTTCGCAAAATATACAAGAGGCCAGCTGTGAATAACTGGGTCGAGTAAAAGTAAAATAAACAATAAAAACAAACCGAAACTAGCCATAAAAAGTTAAAATGAGGATCGTCAGAATCACTGTTACAAAACTGCCAAAAATAAAATAAAAACAAGATTGGCAGATGTATCAAAAAAAGTTTTGTATAGAAAGGAGTGTACAAAATGAACTCGTCTATGTAGTTTTAAGACTTTTATTTGATTTAGGTCCGGTATTTTTAAACGGATTTAAAAAAAATCGCGGTTACGGCCATAGATCAGAATTACAAAAGCCGCATTTAGCGAAAGTGTTTTATATAAAATTTATATTTGTAGAGCAGTGAAAACGAAAAGTAACGCGTTCAGAAATTAAACGAGTGGTGTTCGGATCACGTGGATGTAATGTTCTTGAACGTGTGAGGCGTACGTGCCTTGTAACCCAAGCCGAATGCGGAGATTCTATCGGTAAAGGTGTTTCAACTATTTGCAACTATTTCCATTTAATTATCTGTCAGATTTATTAGTTGTTATGTTAAAAAAGTGTTTTAATAGTACTTCCATAACTAAATAAAGCTTTCTAATATAATAAAATAGGTTGCAATTATCTTTTGAAAATGTTATGATATTATTAAAAAAAAAAGTTTGGTAACCTATTGAATAGATGAATTTGGATTTCATTTGGAGTGTCAAAAGTCCAGAACGGTTTAGAGAAATATTACGAAAAATTTCTTTGTTAACTCCAGAATGTCATACAAATATCAAATGTTTTAGTAAACTTAGATGTGCATTGCATATGGATGCAATGAAAGCAAACTTTTAACGGTGTTTTTGAATAACGTTATGGTAAGCAAGCATTATTCTATCGATAACTGAAATTATTAACACTCTACGTGAAATGTTTTGAGGGACATTTCATCATATTAAATTTAGATGAAAAAACACCGTATGTAGGTACTTTAAAAAAGTTATTGCAAATATTATAATGTTAATTAATTGAAATATCCACCTATATTTCTTTATTTAATTCTACGCAAAATTAAACTACCCACCCTAAGTTGTTAGCAAATGTGTCAGATACAGCCAAAATTACGGTGTTCAACAGTGAAGATACTGTCGAGTAATTTATAGCAGTACCAAGATTAAATTTGTCATGAGAAGTCATGTTGCCAAAATCTTTCCGCTTTCTCATTACATGTGAAGGCGTAATCAGATGTACCGTTCCGCCTACAATGTTCAAGCAATTTGTTAGATTCGCGTCACTTGAATTAATTCCAGTGAAAACGATACCTTTGCAACTTGATAAGATAAAAAGGCTCAGTTTAGACGGAGCTTAGTGTGGCAACTCGGGCGTGAAACGTTCATTATACTGACTTAAGTAATATTAATTGCTATCCGACTTTATAAAGAAAAGATTGTATTACCAGTTGCAACCGATTAGTCTGGCGCTCGTTAGTGTAGCAACGCTGGCAATACCACTATTGCGAAAAATTTAATTGGCAACTTTAGAGAAATGGGTTTTATTTAATAGTACTGATTCTGTGAGGGTTTGCTGTACCATTTAGAGCCATTTTTTGTATTGCTGATTTACAGACGAGTACCTAAGTCGCAAATTTTCAAAAATTGGGGTCTTAATGAATACGTATGATTTTTACGTATTTTATCGCTAATAGCGAAAAAAATACGTAAGTTGTTTTTAAATAGCTATGTTGTAGGAAGGCTGAAACTGAAGCTGTTTATTTAGCGGGCATACCAATGTAAGCAACAATCTGATGAACGAGCACCCTTAACACACTTGAGAGCCATCGCTGTCTAAGCGTTTTAACTATCGGGTATTTAATCAAAAGTGAAATTATAAAACCACATTAAGGTGCTGTCTCACCGCCAGCCGGCCAAACGCGTATTCCCAGACATATCAATCACAGTTACACAACCGCAAAAAAATATTTGCTTCTATTTGGACTAGCCGCTTGTAGTAATGATTCATTTCATTGTTGGGTAATGCCTACTTGACTTTGAACCATTTGTTTGAATGATGTTAAAAATGCGGCTAAATCGTTACATGAGCTTCATTAAAAGTTACATGACTATAATATCACCTCATCAAATGAGCACAAGTAAACAGTGCGTGTAGGTACTTTGTTGATTGCTTTTCTATGGAACCGTAAATAGCCAGAATTAACGTTTGATTAATTTGTTCTCCTTTAAAGTCTTTGCGTGGTCTTCTCTACGTCTATTTAGTTACAAAGAGAGCGCTCAAAACGATATGGTTGCCTATTGATTCCCTAGATTTAAGTGCATGTATGTGCTCTAACTATTTAACTTAGATCTATCTTAGTAGAGTGCTTTAGAGAAGAAGTTCATGAAGCTTGATCATAATAAATACTTGGTTAACGTCTATACAAACAGTTTATTTGAATCACAAACCTAAATCCAGGACATCGATTTGGCGGATAATTTCTCTCCAACTGTAGATCTTAGAATCACTCTGTTATTTAATAGATGACGAGACAAGTGTGACAATTTGAATTCGTCACGTCTCAACTGATCTGAAAGTTTCAAACTGAATAAATCGAATTGAGACTGACAACGTAACGAATTTATTACATTTTTTATAACTGCACAACCTGTTTGCGGGTAAAAAGCCGACTGATTTATCTACCGTTCTAAATTATGCGCTAAGTAGGTAGATTCACTAAGGTATAGTAGTAGTATGGTCACGGTAATATTATCTAGTGTAGTGAATTAGTGTAGGTAGTAAGTAGTTTACTTTTAACATGCGTATTTAATAAACAAAATATAGCTATTTTAATTATGGAGCAAAACTTAATTTTACGTTAATAATGAAATGAAATTAGTACAATCATACACAAAACTAAAACTTCATTGAGCACATTAAACAACATGGTACAATTTGTGATACTTAGTTTTGCTTACTTTTTCTACGTTGTTAAGTACCAGTTGTTCACTAAGCATCTTCCTTATTAAAGATCGGGAAAAATAAGCGTATGTACCCACAGACCTAACCGTTGTAATACACCAAACGGATCTTACATATTATCACAAACTTTCCCCTATCTAAAAATATCACTACGTAATGTTAGTTTTCTACACAACGTTAAATAACATTTGTTAAGGGGGCGCCTAAAGCCAGAAAACGAAAAAAGGACATTTTCGATGCCGCTCACTGAAGTTAAGAAACTAAAAACTATGACAAAAAAAATATTGACGTGTGGGTCCAATCAAGAAGAAGCACAATAACCGAATAAAATTTTAAAAATAAATCAGATTTGTTTACAATAAAAAAATAAAAATGACACCGAAAAAACCCGTTTTAATTCGAGTACTCGAAATTATCAGCGATGACCCCACATTATTTTTTGGTAATAAAATTCCTATTTGTACGTTCTAGTAAAGTAACCGAACACTTTTTTAAATGTATGTTTAGTTATTGAGTAATTAAATAAAACTTGGTCAAAAATGGACTCCTGATTAAATATTGATTTTTCCTCCAAACTGTGTCATGCTATTCTCGACTTTATGTACATCACTTTAAGAAACGCGTCGCGCGGATGAAATCTGTTTTTTTCCTGGCTTTAGGCGCACTCTTAATACTTATTATGTATTTGGCGTAAAACATGCTTAATGATTCGACTATCGCCGAACGTAGTAAACGGCGACAGACATAATTTAGTGTTCATAAAATAATAATTTATGCAGTATATAAAATAAATGATGCGTATTGAGTAAGCCGTCATTTAAAATTAATTATCATTAAACGACCAATTATACCGGTAGCTAATAAAATATGTCTGTTTGTTTACTTTTATCTCGATGGTAATAAATAAAACTTCGCACACATTTCATTTGTGAAACAACGGGTGGCTTTCTACTCGTTCGTTCCATTGTTCTACTATCGCTCCGATCAGCATAATTCCTTACTTCCTCGGCAGAGTCCAGGGCCGCTGCAACGCCTGTCACAACTTCCGATGTCGCCAGTTCGCCCACCCACGCGTGGTGCCTAGCTCTGATGTGTTTATAATCACATTACGACCTAGATTGCTAGAATTAGAGTCCCAAAACGTCAACCTGCTGCTAATTTCCCTAGCAAGTGTCGAAATTTAACAATGACAGCGTATCAGGTGACTCATATCTTATTTTTGTTTTGAAAAATATGCTATGTACCTATACACGTAATAAAAATATGCAACTAAAATTTGATTAAGAAATTTGGTATTTCATAATAGATTGAGTTGACTGAAATTTGTGCTTAAAGCAGACTATATGAATATGACTATAATGAGACTTGATTATATTAGTCCATGAAAATGTTGCTACCAACAATTTCTACACCAAGTGTGGTTAGGCTTTAATTAAAAGTACTTACGCATTGTTATCTAACATTAATTAGTAAAATTCAAACCAGGATATCTTGTATCCAGGTCGTTTACGAAATATTTAGCGAAGTTTTTATTGGGTTCGGTATCGAAACAATAAATTCGATAAAACGTTTATTTTCAATTTAATACAATAATTAACGATATATATAACGGGTAACGATAAAAAATATGCAGAATAATTTGATAAGTATTTATGCAGTTTACTTGTCAATTGAGGTTAGAGTTCCTTAAACATATCAATTTGACAGTTATAGAAAGGCACAAGGTTGATTCGACAATGTGGTCCAATGGCTTTAAAATATACAAAATAGGAAATGTCTAGTTTGCGGAAGTAAACAAATTCTCTATTTGCTGGTCTAAAATTTGCTCAAGGCATCGAAATCATTTCGCTGTACCCATGAATCATAGGCCTAATGAGTGACTGTAAGCTTGCATAGTCAGTGAGCCTACGAGGCAATCATACGGAGGTGGTTTTAGTTCCATAGTTACGAGTACAAATTATGTGCAACTTTGCAACAAAATTAAAAAAAAAAAACACTGAAATTAATATTAACTGCCACAAACATTATAGCCCACGCAACTTTGAAAACTTTTGGAGCACTAACTTTAAAAACTAGGTTTGTTAGAGAAATAGAAAACTTTAAGTATTATTACTAAAAAATTAAAATTAAACAATGTGCTCGGATTTTTTTAACTATGCTCTTATAGTTACTATGGATATTTAAGTACTGATTCTAACTAATCAACCAATTTATTGAGACCCTACAAAAACTATTCACAACTCTTATAACGTAGATTGGAGGCCTGCGAGGCGTAATTGTGGGAGACTAGTGCTGTGCCCAGGCTGCTATTACGTTGTTATACAAAGTACCAAGCCAGTCATTATTTTATTATCGCACGAGAACTGTAATTTATAGATATTTATCGATATTCGAATAAAGTAACATTGTGACATTAATTTGATATCGACTTATCACGACTATATAAAATGTTTCGCTTAAAGGCGTGCTTAAGACACATTTTGAATTAAAAGGCGAAACTGATATAGGCCACGATAGCTACTGAGCTTAATTATCGATTCTAAAATGGAAGTAACTACACATTTCGTGACTCCAGCCCGATTAATCAGATAAAACTTGCATGGAACCAATCGATTCCGATTTCACTAAATTTAAAAATAAAGTATTTGATTTTGTAGTTTCATTAATATAGAAACGGGAATCTGTAGTTGTTGTCATCGAACAGCTTAGAGTATAATATAATATTTTACATCCATTGTGTTTGTTTATTACGTTTCATTTGTATGTTTATTAAATACATGATTTATTTCTACATGCCATTTCTTTACTATTTTGATTAGCAAATCTTAAATAGAGAAAAAAAGTAAATGACAACAAAAAAGAAATCGGACTAGCATCTTCTTGAGGTAAAAGCCTGAATTGTATTGCAAACACTTGAAATGACAGGCAGATCTTGAGACTATTGCAAGTGAAATCGATATTTAGCTCCCAATTTTATGAAATTCATTCTGAGCGTTGAGTACGCTCAGTTAACGAAAATTGTTATTTTATTGAACGTATTTAAATGTTATAAAAATTACAATATTGTCGCGACAGAAATTCTCATTCAATAAGATCTAATACTACAGTTATATCAGTACATTACGTTACGTCAAAGTTGCTTACAGCATGAGTACCATTTTGACGAGCTAGGTGTATGGGAAGGTGAACAGTACAGTCCCGATTGACAATCCCGGATGTGGCACGTGCATGATATTTCACCACTCCAGGTTGCTTCTGGCTAGGAGCTTTTTTATAGTAAGAGTGACGAGACGAGCAGGACATGTGCCTGGTGGTAAGCAGCATAGCAGCACATTGACACGCAGCTATTGGAACATGAAGAGTCCAAATCATTACTTGCAGCACTGCACTGCGCTCGTCACCCTCATAAGTTATAAGATGATTTATCTCTATGCCCCGTAATTTCACTGAAAACATTGTCCTTCAAACCGGAACACAGTAATGTTTGCCCGTTACTGTTTGGCGGTAGAATAACTGGCAACTGGTGTGGTATTTCTCCAGGCGGACTCAGCAAAGAGTCCTACCACTACTGATTCTGAAGTATATAACCATGCAACGCTTTTCCACTGCAGGCTGCGGCTTGTCGCTAAGCCATAATACGCGCACGTGGTGATCGGGAAAGCATGATTGGAGTTCAAAAACGATCCGTGCTTGTTATTATCAATGCGTCCCAGTGTTCTTTCAACCATATTTTTCAAAGTTCAGAGAGATTAAAACACTCTTGAAGCATCATACGAGTGTTGAACTAGTCAGCGTCACACCCTCTATCGCAAAGATAAAGAAATGAATAAATGTTATGGGGACTAGAGGTACGATATTATCCCTAAAAACGTTACGTATCTCCTAAAACTAACTTTAAAAAAAGAGGTGTATAACTCTAATTAGATAATGGTGTTATGGTTGTGTTAGTGTTGATTCAGTTAGAATTAGTTTTTAACAAAATTGTATTTCACTCAAGTATGTTGACCCTTTTCGGTTGTTTCATTTTATTAACATTTTCATTTTAATTACAAATAACCAATGCAAAACAAGGCGTTGGCCGTGAGTTGCGAAAGCGTAACAAAGCGATGTCAAGGTCCCAGACACTACTTTGATTTGATAAATGTCTTGACCGATAAGATACCAATCGTAAATTACCTGACAATTCGGGTGACAGCATCATGTAACATTTGGATTATGCGTTGGTATGGATAGAATATTGATCAAAAGATCTGTTTGTGAAATGTGTATAAAACATGAAAAGAAGACTTTTTACTCCCTTTAACGTTAAAATGTGTTCTTGTTAATATATTTCGGTTAAAATTTTATTTTAGAAGTTTTAGTTCTTTTAGTTGAATTTTGTGCAAAATAAGTTACACTGCAGGTAATCCAATAAAATTTGCTTAACACTATATACCAATTTCTCTTGTAAATGGAAAATATTATCTATTTGAGATATGGGAGTACCCATATTCAATTTTAAGGTAGATTTAATACGTATAATATAATACACCTGGAAATTTACTGTGACGTCGTTATAAGTAATCAAAGTTTTGTTTTAATATATCAAGTTAATTTCCAACACAACATTATGGTAATTTTTCTTGATCTTGAATAATTGAGACTACGATAATAAAGAATGCTAGTCAAATTAAGGTTGAGGTAACGATCCAGTTTCGAAATAGCAACACTTTTTGCCACCAAAAGTTGCCGACCTTCTTTGAATAAACTCAAACAATAATAATTATAATAATTTCAGGTTTTTTGGTTACACCTTGAAATATTTTATGCGTAATTTTACTGCAGTTGATTCACAACTCTACATTAATATCTAAGAAACAGCATTTGTCACCTTGTAAAATAATAATAATAATTAAATGAACACTGACTAAAATAGAACCAAGCTGTTGTGTATTTGCTTGTGTATAATCTACACGCTGAGTATCCAAATTACGAAGGATTCTTAAAGATTTTTACTGTATGATGCTAGAGCAACATGCGACTACGATTAAGCGGGCGTTACACATTGTACGCCAAATTAAACATATATTACACACGTTCGTTGCGATACTTTTATCTTTTTGTGCCAAGTTAATAGCTTATAAGGCTGTCGGCGGGTCGTTACTGTGTGTTCTTTTGGAGCGGTGATGATTTGTATCGCGTTAGCCGCTGATGTATTTCATATGCCTTAACACATTACATATTATCTGGATAATTATAGTAGTTCAGTAATTAGGTTTTGTTAAATTGTTTGGAGAAATGTGAAAATGTTTAGATAGAAATACTCTTTATTATAAAAACCAAAATTAAAACGAAAAGCAAAGATATTTAATAAAAAAATAAAAAAAAAGCTTTTTCGCAATAATAATATTGAAGGCCTATGTCGGACAATAGATTAAGATCATTCCAATTTATTAGTAGAATTATTGTAGCCTTAAACGTTTTGTCAAGTCTGTTCATGTTAATACTTATACATGTAATCAAATACATTGATTGCAATGTGTACAATAAGTTTGCCTTTTTAGTACCTATTACTGAAAATATAATTCCTTTTTTCTCAACCCACCTTTGTTAAAAACCAAAGTGGGATCTTCATTTTATTGGATGTACACATACAAGTATTTCGATCAAATCACCTCAAAGTACTCTAGTAAAAGGATGATTACTAAAGACTTGTGCAGTATTTCCTTATTGGATTAAATCTTCAAAATGCATCTGCAGAATAAGATTAAAATTAAACACAATATTCACAAAGTCTTACGACTGCATTCAAGTCCTTGCTTCACTGTTAAATTGCATACCACCGTGAGAGACTTCCGAATAAGGAGCTCAAATTAAACGTGTAATTAGGTATGCAAATATAGTCCAAAGCTGTTGAAACCTTTACGCAACAAACAAATTTTCGTATTCACTGTCGTAAAAATAATAACTTTTATTGTAATGATATTTAAAGTTTCACTAGAAACTTAACAACACACACACATTGGCATTCCAACAATTATTAGGTAAGTAGTGTAAATGCAGTGAAACAGTTCACATTTTATCATCTTGTTCATTAACAAGTAAATTCCTGTAATATTATTTGTCTCTTTTTAACAAAACAATATGTTGAGGATACTTCTGTGCATTGTATTAGTTATTTAAACATGTGGTTTTATGAGATAGAATGGATAGATATAATACATTTTATTTACAACCATAGTGTAGGAAGTGTGATGGATTGATAAAATACTGATTAAATTTCGAAGAAATTTTCACACTATGGTTATTAATCAAAGCAACGCATAGACTATCAATTGGTTTATGGTAAATGAAATTGTAGGCAGTTACTGGTACTTTTAGCATTGGCAGTTCTTACATCACACAATTAGCGGTAATCTAATATCTTGATATTATTCGTAACACGAATAATAAACACATTCGGCTAATGATAAGTATTATATCACCTTCAAACATTTTCACGCGTTTTGGTCTACTAATGCATGACCACGAACCGTGGAATGGTTTTGACATTGCTTTGTCTATTTTAACGATTTCTTTATTATAAAGTTATGTGCTCACACTGCCTACTGACCTACTCATGTCCTCTGAGCACTTGAAATGTTTACTGTTACGTCGTTAATAAATGCTTATAAACTGTGCTTAGTGTTGTTAACAATTGTTGCTTTAACTTACGGAAGTAAATGTCCATTCAAATTACACTCTAACCTGGGTAAGTTAGAACTGGGTTAGAAATAAAACTCTAAAATGTCTTAATGTAAAAAAGTATTTGCCTGTAAACCTTCTGAGCTCTGAAGTAGAATCAAGACGATTTTACTTTGTTTTCATCTTGAAATTTTAATAAAAACGAATTCGATAGTAAACAAGTGCATTACCCATACGAGTCAGATTATAAATAAATAGCTGTACTACTAAAAAATACATTAAAATTTTAGAAACGTGTCGCCCCTATTGTTTGTTCCTGGTAAAAGCATATTTATCTTCTACGATCGCGGGCTCAGTCAAACTCATTACCAACTGATCCATGAAGCCAATCTAACATTATTTCCTTATGTGTATTCTCATTTTTCACGTACGTCTTTCCAAAACTTAAGACTTTCTTCGTCCAGCTTAATTCTTCTCGTAAAATTGCAACTTACACGTATACTTTGTCACGCGTTGATATCTTTTGTATAAACAAGTGTAACTAGACGTGACAGTGTTTTCTTCAAGTGATATTTTAGATATTGACTCGTATAAAGATAGTTTTTAATGTTATACTGTAATGTACCTTAGCTTAATTAATTCATAACAGAACACTTGCCTTTAAAAGCTTGAGTGAATCCACAACTGCCAAAAACTACATACACAGTTTTATAGTCTTTCGTCACCGTGCTTATCATGGCTATATGATAGAGGGATCCAATTAAAATTAAGATTCCATGTTACTTAGGTAATTATAATAAAACATTATTTTTACCATCGAATAGGTACTCAGAATGTACCAAGTTGGAAATAATCGGTAGAAGTTAAAAGTAGCAAAATTAACACGCTACAAGATTTTAATATTATATCCCTTTAATAAAAAGTACAATTATTAACTTTTTTGTCGAGTTCGAGTTTTGTCATATAATCATTCTGAATCTACTTTTTTTGATCTCACAACTTCCGGTATTCTGCATATCCGCTTACCTACGCATGAAAAAACGCATGCTCATATGAGCATTAATCGATTACGCAATTCACACCGAACCGCTAACAAGAAGCGGTACAGTTTTTGATATCAACTTCAGTATCGAAACTGGCGTGAATTGTGCATTTAATTACACTTAAATCCGCAGCAACACTTTTGATGGATTTAAATCTGTCCCCAATGATTTATATTTGAAACTGGTGAGGCGGTTGATAGTAGTGACAAGTCGCTGAAATGCGTAGAATCTTTGTTGGTCAATGGTCATACAATAAGCGTCCACGGTATAGTGTGAGCTACCACTGACAAAAAAAAGATTAAAAAAAACCGAGAACATTTCTTCACAGCAATATCATCTATTCGTAAACTAAGCAAAGTTTGTACTATAGAAGCCCCAATTATAGCTGATATACAATTATATATATACATGAAAACACCGAGACATAATACTTTTAAATTTTTACTAATAGTTTCAGTTTACCGATTCTTCAGTTCATTTTTCCATTTTCCACAATAGACGAGTTATCATTTTGCGAAGTCGTAATAATTTAAGTGTTTAAATAAACGCCAAACTCAATGATTCCAAAAGGTACAAATGGACACTGACAAAAAGTTGCTTCTTATGGTCACTTACGATAAGTCGACGCGATATCAGTCCTGAAAGTTTTAAAAATTATTTATCAATTATACAGTAGATCTCAAACTCTGCATGATGCGGTATACGGTAGTCGTAGTGAAAGTGATGCGCAGATACGGTGGCGGTGCCGGGTGGTGCACGCGCCTTGATACTATATAATTCATATACGACACGAGAACTACAGCTTTGAATAATTAAATAGTGGTAGGGTTCTTTGCAGAGTCTGCCTGTGCAAGTACCATACCTTTGCCAGTTATTCTGCCTCTGAACAGTGGTGTGCAAACATTACTGTGTTCCGATTCGATGAGAAATGTTTCCAGAGAAATTACTAGGCTAAGATATAAAACACCTTTTATCTGCGGGTGACGAGCGCAGGGCGGTGCTAGGTTATGATTTAGACCCTTCATGTTCCAATAGCTGCGTGTCACTACGCTGTTACGGGCAGGCATGTTACCACCAAGCACATGCAGTGCTCGTCTCGTCACTCTATTCTTAAAAAAAATGAAGTGGGTCTAAAAAGGGGTATAAGTGCATTTGATCATTGTAAATCAAAGTTGCTAATGACATACGATACATAGATCACGTTTAAGACCTTTTTTTCTGCCTGTTTAGAACCCCAGAATTGTGATAGTCTAGAATTATAAATTCTAGTCAATTTTATTATTGCTTGAAATTTCTAGGTTAGGAAACTTATATTTTTAACTAATATTTTTTTAAACATTAGAGACCTGTCAACTGAGCTGGAACTGTTCGTAATAAATCTATATTATTTAATTTAAAATTCGTTTTGAATTTGATCCGATCGTACTATTAATTAATACGGAGTGTTAATGATGCAGTTAAGAAATGAGTGATTGACGTGATTAACTGTGCGAATGGTTTTTGATAGCTCATTAGCGATGTTTATGGCAGCATTGCTCTAATTAAAGACGTCGTTTAAATCTATTGCTACAGTTTTTGTAATGAAGGATATCATTTTGAAATAGCATAATATGTTTACTAGTGCATTAAAATGGTATAATATAATAGAATACAAAATTGCTGACAAAGTAGTTGCATAGGAATATTAATTAGTTGTGATTTTTACGAGCCGCGTCTAATTACATTTTGCAATGGTTTAGTTTAGTAGATCTTATCGAATTTAAATTAATTACAATTTACTAATTTTCATATTGCGACCTTACTTATAGTATTTAAAATAGTTGGTTACGTACACGCACACTCACCACTTGTTCGATTTCTTTCAACCTTTGCCTGACCGCTTGCATGTACGTAGTTATACCTCATTCCAATTCTCTGTGAATAAAAGGTAAACAAATCGATGTCACTCAAAATATGACAGACCAGCATTTCTCAACCATTGTTTTACAAGATAGTTTGTAGTACCTTTCATTGCTTGCCCTTTTAAATTTTCGCCGCATAAAAAGGCTAAATATATATGTATGCATATCATAAACACCCAAATAAATGTTCTTACTGCTGCTGGGACTTGGAACAATCAACACATTGCCGCTGTAAAAAATCGTCAGGCACAAGAATCTGCAATTGCTGAACATTTGATTGATGCTAAAACTGGTCATTGGATCGAGATCCACGACCCGAAGGTTCTATCTACCGAATGTCATTACTACGCAAGAATGGTTCGGGAAGCATTGGAAAATAAAAAACATAGGTATATATTTCAACTACGACGCGATGACCACTATGTCAATAACCGAAAACTAACCAGTTTACAGTTATCGGCGTCGCGAAATCCTCTAATAAATAAATGTGTGCATAGCGCACTTAGTTTGGAGAAACCTGGTGATATGGTTAGTCTTGTGTGTAGTGTTAGTCACCGTGCAATTTTTGAAGCCCAAATGAGGGTAGATGGAGATTTCCTCTCATTTCATAATGAGAATATGGCGGGCATACGTACATTTATTTCCCCCACGTAAAAAAAGGAAAGGCAAAGCATTTGAGTTCGGAGAAGAATGTAACACTAGAAGAAAAGTAATTTAGATGTTTCCTTATGTGAAAACGTTCCTTTTATTTTTAACAATAATTAAATAAGACTGGCCTCGTGGCTTAGTTGGTAGTAGCTCTACCTGCGAAGCCGAGGGTCGTGGGTTCGATTCCCACCCAGTGCAAATATTTGTGTGATGAATTCAAATGTTTGCACTGTGTCTGGGTGTTTCTATGTATAATAAAAATGTATTTCAAACTATATAAGTATTATATCAGCTATCTGGCCGCCATCACACAAGCTTTGCTTAGTTTGGGGTCAGATGGTATTGTGTGTAAATTGTCCACCAGTATTTATTTATAAAAAAAATATCTAGTTCGAATTGTCCTCGTACTACCCAAAACTGATCATTACACTATGACGTAATATTCTGTAAACACATACAAAAGTTTCGATCAAAATAACACAAAATGTATGTCATTTTAGAGTGAAAACTATACATGCTTTTGATAGTAAACAGCGTAATGTGGAACACGTATTTAGAGGTTTGCGATTTTCTCTCAACTCGTTACGACACAAGAAACCTTTTTCTCGGAGTTCTTTAGTCATACTCTTACTCTTTTATTGATAACGAGTAGTTGCATGTCATATTCAAGGTATTCAAATATTACCAATACAAGTCAATAATTTAAAAAAAAGTAGACGTCAATTTAAAATCCCATTACAATAAAAATCAAATAATACATTATACTAAAATCAAATTACATTATAATTAAAAATTCTAAATTAATGACAAAAATAAATAGAGTAAAATTAATCCATACTGGAATATAATGGAAATGGGCATTTTCACAATATGGGCATGATGGGCAATATGGGTATGTTAGAAAAATAGGCGCGTACTTAATAAGAATAATTTGATGAAAAGAAGTATAAATGTCTTGAATGCAACATTGAGAGTTTGAGAAACACAGATCAAATTGCTAGTACTTAAAATCATATTTCTATCATCCTACCATTACTTTATATAACTTTTAAAATAAGATAGTATAGAATTATTTGATCAATACAAATCTAAGTATATGGTATTTAAGATCGCAATAAAGTCGAATTCTATTTGTGAAAAATATTTTAAGGCTATTTCATAAAAATACTAAGATTAAACGATGTTTATGTTATGGTATCACCTTTGTTTTGGTTTGTTTTGGTTTTCTACACAACTTATTGGAATGCACTATAGAAGTCGCTCTCGAAATTTAGCGATGACACTTCCGAATGAATAACAATTCCTACCTCAATATTTATCATCCCTGCGACCGGCATGATCGGTCACTTCGATGTCGAAAAATGTAAATCTACTTCATATATTGTTTCTAAAAAAATTACATGACAATGAAATACTGTATGTCTGGATAACGAGCCCAGTGCAGTACTAGGCAGAGATATGCGCCCTTTATGTTCAAGTACGAGTAGCTGCGTGGCAATATTGGCGGGCATTTGCTTACAATCAGGTGCAAATCTTGCTCGTCTCGCCACTCTATGGTTTAGTAAGTTGTATGATAGCGTTTTAGTCCTAAGTAAATTACTGACCATGGGCTTACACACTTACGACTTTTTGTTACCTGACCTTACGACTAGTTGTTAAAATTTCAAGAGCCTAAAAAATTATAATTAACTATGAACAAATTGTATAAAAGTTAATAGAAACGTTAAATCTTTTCCAAATAGGTATACGAAACTAAACAACGATTGCAAGTATGAATAACCTGGGTTTCAGATTTTCTAAAGGTAAGGTAATTTTTCATAAAAAGAGCATTGATGTGTGTCAAGAGTCAAGAGTGTTTCCATATTTTACAAATCTGCAAAATAGTAAATACATGTTTTTACGAAACTTTAAATTAGTAATATTCGGCATAGGTGTCAATATACGAACTAAAACATGAACCGATATAGGTACCATGCAACCGGTAAAATGTGCGGTTATTATCTAATTATGAATATAACGAAATAAGAATCCGTTCTTAACCACACAGAATTCACATAAAAACCTGTTTGTTCGCTTAACTAATATCGTCGTACTCCATCGTAAAGAGCATTTACATCGCTTTCCTAGCATAAATAAAAGCTAATGAAACTTCAAGTACATACCTATCTATATGATTCTAATTATAATCTTTTACAGCACAATTGAAAGTGGAAACCAATTTAATATCTTTATTAAAAACTTTCTCTTATCTCATAGATATATTGTTTGATTCTGGTTCGTTTTATTTGTGCATTTAAAATGGATTCATTATTACGTAACACCGTGCCGGTAGGCTTGCGCTAGGTAAAATTTCAACAATGATTTAATACAAGTGAGATGTCTAGTAGCTGTTTCATCATTGATAATTATATAGCAATTAAATGATGGACAGATTAATGTTGCTCCTGTTTGGTTGCATGATATATGTAATTATAACGATGCAGCGAAATATTTCTGATATTTTCTTAAATTTTAAATATTCAAATTTGAAGAGTAATTATTTAAAAGCAGCAATTAATCTGAATCTTTTCAATCTAAGTGCTCAGAGTACCAAACTTACAGTGTCTTTTCTACTTTGAGCCACTGTGCTGTTATGGGGAAGGGATGTTGCTTACTATCAGGCACGTGTCCCGCTCGTCACGTCACTCTGTATTTAAAAAAAGGTGTCAGTGTAAAATGTATTTTTGAGTAATTGAAATAATAATTACTGCCATTGATTAATATGTAAATGCAAGACTTTAATTTTATTTTTCACACAGACATTAAGGTACTACAGATATTCTTATATATGTAAAAACGAATCCTAAACGCTTAATTTCAACTATCGCTCTGTTTAGATTAGAATGTTCCTTTTACTAAACGAATGAATGACGAAATCGGAATAGATTTTAAACTATGCCAGATTTAGCACTTGTGATCTAAACTGCCGACTTATTACAATTATCTCAAGCGGTATTAAATTAATAACAAAAACGCTTTCCTTTAATTAATATCAAACTAACTAGATTTTAGCACATAAATACCAATTCCTTTTGAGTCCAGTCAACATTTCAAGTAAATATTGCATGATCTGAATGCGTAAGCCCTGCGATTACTCGCTAACATAAATTATCTTTGTAACTATCAAGATCCAGACGTTATGACGCCTTAGTCTTGTTGTAAAACAAGCTCATCTTATGTTTAGTATTTATGCCAGAAATACCGACTTGGGGCCCATAGCAAGTCTAGAACATTATAATTTACGTTTATACCGATTTTAACATTTACTTCCCTGATTGCAAACCGAGTAGTGCAAAGAAATGACTTGCCTGGGGTTCCCGGCGTCGTCCAAAATCCAGTTTGGTGGTAGGAAGAAGGAACGGGACCAGAGGGAATCGGAATACCAAACCAGAAACTTCCAGACGATCTCGCAAATTCCTAGAACGATCCTGCGTTCTAGAAACGGCCAATCCAGTAGCCCCTTCACACACAAATAGTCCAGCACTAATCCCGTAGCGTCACAATTAATATTCCAGCACTAATCCAGTAGTAATACACTTAACGTTAATAATGTGTTCCCGCACAATAACACTTTTATCCAGAAAAGCAAACCAGATTATAAAAACTAACCAAAAAAACCAGTGAATGTCGTTCCCGCGACCAGAGACAATGTTCAAGTGACAGCCGGCGACCACAGACACACGCTAATCGCCGGCCCGATATAATGTTGCCCGATTATACGGAACAAAACCCCCGACCAATTGAACTCCTGTTCAATTCTAGCAATCAGTATTTAGCAGTATCCGGACCCCAAATAAAACGAAATTCCCAACTTTGACCCGAAAGTGGAAATCAAACCAAAAAAAAAAACCTTTACCAAAAAAAGTAATAAAATTAAATTAAATTTTAACCTTGAAAAATACGTATGTCTAATAAAGAGGCAGGCGTGCCAGAGAGGACACCGCGCGCTGAAGTCTGGAACCAGAAACCAGAATCTCCGCCACGCGGGGTGTGCCATCAGTACCAGATATCAATTTTAAAATACGTCCCCTACGCCAGAGTAGGGGGGCCAAATTTGCCTCTTTTAATAATACTAAGTCCCCTTCCCGAGGGGCCTCCGTCCTATCTGTCCATTTTACCCGTTGTTGCAACAGATGCAAGTACTCGGCCGACCAGCGCCTCCAGAAGTCTTGACTTATTTGCTGCAATAACTGAAAACGGGACAGGCGTCCGGGGCGCTCATCCTTCCAGGAATACTCCGGCAACGCGGTTAAAGGCTGACCGATCAAGAAGTGACCCGGCGTCAAGACTTCTAGATCGTTAGGGTCAGGCGAGATTGGACAGAGAGGACGGGAATTAAGCACTGCCTCCACGCGGCATAGTACCGTGACTAACTCTTCCCAAGTTAACACGGTCTCCCCGATGACACGGCGGAGATGAGTTTTAGCAGACTTCACCGCAGCCTCAAAAATTCCTCCCCAGTGAGGACAGGCTGGCACACTAAATTGCCAGCTGATTCCCCGCTGGGCGAGAGCCAGACTTAAACTATTATTACCAGAATTTAAAAAATTATTAACTTCGCGTAAATAATTCGCCGCCCCTCGATAATTTGTGCCATTGTCCGAACGTATTAAAGAGGGTACTCCTCTTCGCGCTACAAAGCGATCCAGCGCCGCGACAAAGGCCTCCGTAGACAGCGCAGAGACCAGCTCCAGGTGGACTGCTTTGGTGGCCAAACACACAAAGACGCACATGTAGGCTTTAACGACCTTGGCGTTACGCAACGTCGATGACTTGACCGAGAAGGGCCCAGCGAAGTCCGTTCCGACCCCGTCGAACGGCCTCGAGGGAGAAATCCTATCCGGAGGAAGATCTCCCATCATGGGCTGCATGGTAGACGCCTTGAGCCTATAACAAGGGACACATCTAAACAGCACCTTTCGGACCGCCCTGCGAGCCGACAAGATCCAGAATTCACGCTGCAACACAGCGAGAAGCGCGCCACATCCAGCGTGCGCGTTACCGATATGCCGATCGGTGATCAGCAGGTCCACCAGAGGACCTCCTTTCGGTAGCAACAGGGGGTGCCTGCTGCCGTACGGCAGGTTGGCTTTCCGGAGCCGACCTCCTACGCGCAGAAGACCATCCTGATCTGTGAAAGGGTTCAACTTGGCGACCGCACCCTTCAAGCGAGCGCGTCCGCAGCGCAGCGCCTCAAGTTCCGTCGGAAACCTCTCACCCTGCACCAGCCGAATGAGGTGCAGCAAGGAACTCCGACGCTCCTCCACAGTGGCGATCTGGTCACTCCTCCTCTGACGAGGGTGACGACAGTTGTGGATGAAGCGTTTAATCCAGCTAGTTACCCCCAACAACTTATCCAGCTTGCTGTAACGACCCGTCAACCAGTCAGGGTCTGGGGGCACTTCCGCCACAATCGCATGCACGCGGACTCCGGGCAGCTCCGCTCGCTCCGAGTCCGCGCCGAGAGCTGGCCAGGAAGCTTCTGGCTCCCGCAGCCAGTCCGGACCCCACCATAAGGGGTGATCAACTAGCTCCGGCGCGGAACAGCCGCGCGAAGCACAGTCAGCGGGGTTCAACTCACCCGGGACATGTCTCCAAACCATGTCCAGTCCAATGTTTTGGACTTGGGAAACCCGATTTCCCACAAAGGTCTCCAAGGTGTGAGGGGCTGCTCTTAACCAGGCAAGCACGACCTGACTGTCAGACCACGCATAGACATTCCGGATGTCTATCGAGGTGGACAGTTCCTGATATACATGCTTGAGCAGCCGAGCAAGTAATGTGGCTCCGCTCAATTCCAGTTTCGGAATGGTGAGTCGTGTCCTGATAGGAGCTACCTTGCTCTTCCCCAATAAGAGCGTGACATTGACGTGGCCTCCAGCGTCAACTGTACGCAAGTACACAGATGCGGCATAGCCCAGCTCGGACGCATCACAGAACCCGTGCAGGCTGATCCGGCTACAGCCTGGTGGCAGAATGCGCCGGGGCAACGCCACTCGATTGACCGTTTCGAGGTCAGATATTAAACGAAGCCAAGTGTTAAGCGAGTCTCCGACCAGGGGGTCGTCCCAGGAGACCTTCAGAGTCCAAAGTCGCTGTAACAGACACTTGGCTGCGAACAGAACCGGACTGATCCAACCGTTTGGATCAAACATCCTGGCGATGGTGGACAAAACCGTCCGTTTTGTCCACGCGCGTGTGGCCTCCAGCGCCACCCGAAAGGTGAAGATGTCAGCAACCGGTTGATACTGCATGCCCAGAACCGCAATCCCGTGCGGATCGTCACCTTCCTCGAAGAGCCCCGGATCCTGCTGGTGATCGTCCGGGATACCAGCCAGGACGTTGGGGTCGTTAGAGAGCCATTTCCGAAGCTCATAGCCTCCAGATGCGAGAAGCTCTGTAAGCTCATCCCGGAGCAACAGAGCTTCCTCCACCGTCTGCGCACCAGTGCAAACGTCGTCCACGTACAGGTCGCGTTCCAGAACTGCGGCTGCACGTGGGTACCGAGCCCGTTCTTGCTCCGCCAACTCCAGCAGTGAGCGGATCGCAATGAAGGGGCTTGATCTCAACCCATAGGTGTTGGTGTTCAACTCATACACCATCATAGGGTCCTGAGGACTTTCCCGCCAGAGGATCAACTGGAACCTCCTGTCCTCGGGGTGTATGACCGTTTGTCGGAACATCATACGGATGTCCGCTCCCAACACCACCTGATGCCTACGGAAATTCAGGATGATGTCTACAATATCCCGATGTAACTTCGGTCCAGCGTGGAGGCACTGGTTCAGTGACACTCCTGTCGAAGTCGGAGCGGATCCATCGAACACCGTCCTGAGTTTGCCCGTCGACGCCTTCAAAACGGCGTGATGAGGCAAAAAGTAGTGGTCCATGGTCGACCAGTCGTCGCGAGCCGGAGACATGTGGCCCAGTGCCTCATACTCCCTCATGAACTCGATGTACTTTTCCCGAAGTACCGGATCTCGAGCCATGCGTCGCTCCATGGACCTGAGCCTTTTCTCGGCCAATGACCGAGACTGGCCCAGACGCGGGGGGTTATCCCGGAAGGGCAGCCTAGTCTCCAATCGCCCAGAGACCATTCTCCGAGTGTGAGCCTGATAAAAATTCTCACACTCCACGTGCTCGGGATCCAGCCGAGACACGGTAGGCGGCTCTTCGATCTCCCAGAACCTCTGCATGATCTGAGCGAGGGCCGTTCCCGTAAAGGAAGCCTGATTCGACTGCTGCCACTCATCCACCATTCCCAAAATGGCGTTCCCGTAGATGGTGGGCAGCGCCATAAGCGAAGACTGATCCAGCAGTCTAGGCTTGCCGTTCATGATGTAACCCAGTACATCAGAACCCAACAAAAGGTCTACCGGACCCGCCATCCCGAAGCGGGGATCCGCCAACCTGAGACCCTTAGTACAGGACAAAAGATCCGGATCTATGTCCGCCTGAGGAAGCCAACCGACAACCGAATCCATGACGGTAGCCCTGACCGCAATCCTTTCCGAATAGGAATGTACGGACGAGAAGGAGAGGCGGGTCTGTCCAGCCGACCGCACCTCTGTGTTCCCGACTCCCCGCAACGGAGTCGGTGACGGAAACCTAGCCAGGCCCAGGCGATGAGCAACCCGGGTTGTCAAAATGCACCCCTGGGACCCTGTGTCCAAGAGCGCTCGTATCCGGACGTAGTCGCCTCTTGGACCCCAAACCCTTAACCAGAGGGTGGGCAGCAGGACCACCGGTTGATCCTGTGCCAAGGGAACGGAGGCTAGTCATTCCCTCCGAGGCTCGTCCGAACCCGTCGGACTACAGGGCCCAGCCCAATATGGCTGCCGAGTGCAAAGGGCCATCGGAGGGGGGGCATATCCAGCTGCCCTGCCGTACCTAAAGTAGGGCGGGTGATAATCCAGCCTCGGGTGCTCATGGAGGGGAGGCGTGTACGCCCTCCATTCTATTGGTCGCGGATCCGGAGGCGGAGAAGGATAACGCTGGGGAGGTGGCCCCCGTGGTGACTCCTGTATCACCCTTCCACCTCTCCAGTTCGCCCGCGTCCGCGCGGGCTGTGAGGTCGGTGACCGAGCCGCGTGTAAGACGCCCCTTGTTGGGCTGCCCGGTGCTGCCGTGGGTTGGGGTGGAGGGGGTGTGCTCCACGCTGTAGCCACTTCATTGTTGTACAATGCGTGGCTCTGCGTGGGAGCGCCCCCGCCCGTGGAGGGCCCCCTCCCTGAGGGCTGTCGACCAGCACCATTGCTCCTGACGCACAAGAGCTGATGGTGTGGTTCCCCACACCCAGGACACGGCCGTGCCGTGGGGCAGTCATTGTACAGATGACCCCCCAGGCACCCGTAGCACCGACGCAACCGCCGAACGATCCCTCGTCGTTCGGAGGTCGTCCGCGCAAGCAGGGCCGGACACTGCACCAGCGCGTGAAGCTGGCCACAGTTCGGGCACTCCTGCTCCGACGCACTCGTCACCGTCGCCGTCCGCTTCACCGCACCCTGAGTGCGGGGATTGGTAGGTCGCGGTCCTGTTCCGGCAGGGCCACGAGCTGACGCGGCGGGCTGTGCCTCCTGAGGCGCCGACTCTGCCATCCTCGCCTCCCACTCCAGGACCCGAAGTAGCTCCTCAAACGTGGGGAAGACCTTCGGGTCGCCGTGAAGGCCCCTTTCCCGCTCGAACCGGGCGCGCAACTCCAGCGGCACCTTGCCCAGCAGGATGTGGACCAGCAGGAACGACCAGTGTTCTACTGGCAGTCCCAAGCTGCGCAAGGCGTTGTACGCCACCTTCACGGGCGTGAGGATTAGCGGCCGCAACTGAGACCTCTCAGTCACCTTCGGCAGCCCCAGTATTTGTGACACGTGAGCGTCGGCGAGGAGCCGAGGATTTTGAAACCTCGTCTCCAGCAACTCCATCGCCGTGCCGAAGTTGTCGTCGTCCAGCTCCAGGTGCTGGACCAGGGAGAGTGCCTCACCCTCCAGTGACGTGCGGAGATAGGCCAGCTTCTCCGCCCTCGTCAAGTCCTTGCGTGAGTCCACGAGAGAGGCGAACATGCTCCGGAAGCCGCTCCACTCTCGCAGGTTCCCTGTGAACCTGGGCAAGTCCAGGGTGGGAAGGCGTCCCACTACACCCGAACCCGCATTCCTGATGACGGGTCCCGAGTTCGCCCTTCCCTGACGAGACCTCTCCAGCTGGCGAACCCCTTCGGAGACCTCGTCGTAGACATCCAGGATGCGCCGCATGTCCGCCTCGATCCTCTCCATCTGCTCCTCAGGTGGAGACGGCCTTGCATCCCGCAGCGATCCTGCACTCCTCTCAGCGACCTCCAGGCGCCTGTCGAGCTGTTCTGCCCTATTTAACAGCGCCTCCTCCCGGTCTCTCCGGCCGACCAATCCTTGTAAGGATTCGAACCACCGGAGCTGGTTGGCCAAATCCGAAGCCATTTTTAAATTTAAACTTTAAATTAACCTAAGTTCGGACAATGTCACAACAAATATCAAAAACAACAATATATCCGCAACCTAAAAAACCGGATACCACTTAATACTAAATTTCCCGACAGTTTGGGGAGAAATTATAAACTGGGAACCCCCAAATATTCGGCTTACCCGGTATTTTTTGCCAGAAAATAAAAACAAAAAGGGAGTAATTACGGCCAACTACGCTCTGCTACCAAAAAATGTTTAGTATTTATGCCAGAAATACCGACTTGGGGCCCATAGCAAGTCTAGAACATTATAATTTACGTTTATACCGATTTTAACATTTACTTCCCTGATTGCAAACCGAGTAGTGCAAAGAAATGACTTACCTGGGGTTCCCGGCGTCGTCCAAAATCCAGTTTGGTGGTAGGAAGAAGGAACGGGACCAGAGGGAATCGGAATACCAAACCAGAAACTTCCAGACGATCTCGCAAATTCCTAGAACGATCCTGCGTTCTAGAAACGGCCAATCCAGTAGCCCCTTCACACACAAATAGTCCAGCACTAATCCCGTAGCGTCACAATTAATATTCCAGCACTAATCCAGTAGTAATACACTTAACGTTAATAATGTGTTCCCGCACAATAACACTTTTATCCAGAAAAGCAAACCAGATTATAAAAACTAACCAAAAAAACCAGTGAATGTCGTTCCCGCGACCAGAGACAATGTTCAAGTGACAGCCGGCGACCACAGACACACGCTAATCGCCGGCCCGATATAATGTTGCCCGATTATACGGAACATCTTACGTAAATCAAAATACCTCACAATGCATTGATGTTATGTAAATTAGTTTGAAATATCTGCGTATTTTTTATAAATAGACTAGAAATCGTCTTCTGATTGCGATCGTTTTGACGAATTTAGAAATTCCGGATACTATGTAGATCTGATCTACTTCATACTCTAGTCGCAGTATTTTAGTGACGTACTACATAAATAAAACAGCTTGAAGCGATAAATGTAATTTATAGCTATAATATTAAAAATAAAAATAAAATAAAAATAGTGGGAAGTACCACTATGAAATAAAAAGTATAATTTACAACTTCATACACGCTATTAATTAATATTTTATAAAAATGAGCCAAATTCCAGCACACATTTATTTAATACACAAGAAACACCTACACAAAGAGACATATCTATTACCTATTTTTATTACACAGTGCAGCAGAGGCCTCTATTTAAATTTTCTATTTTAAGTGCACAAAGAAGCCACGTAATAAATCCCGCTACTGAGCCAAAAGCTCAAAGCTTTCTTTTATAAGGAGAAGATCAATGTGATGAGAAGATGAACCACCAAGTGCGGGCTGGCGGAAAGACGTTATTCTCGGTATATGTAGGGTTTCTCACAATGGCGCCGTTATAGGCAATAGTGAAGACAAACCAACTTGTATAATATCTACACTGGAAAAAAAGTCTCATAGCTTCAAGCTGAAAAATTGGAACCTATAAATAGTCTTAAGCTTGTCTAATTGAACGTTTTAATGAAGCCATGACGGTTTTAAATTTTTAGTTGAGCTGTTAGGTTTCCTAATGATAGATAGTTGAATTTACCTTTTAGTACAATGGTTTAATAGTTTTATATTATAAATCAACTAGCTGACCCCGCAAACGTTGTTTTGCCTTAGTGAACAACCCTTGTCACTTAGGGGTATGAAAAATAGCTAGTAGCCGATTCTCATACCTACAGAATATGCATATAAAATTTGGTTAAAATCAGTAAAGCCGTTTCGGAGGAGTAAGGAAACAAACACTGTGACACGAGAATTTTATATATAAGATTGAGTTTCGTCGTTTGTTCAGGACCTGTGTAAACGCATACCTTACTTATCTACTACTACCTACATAAAATAAATATCGTTGTTATTGCGCTGTTCTAAACATAACCGAATATAAAGAATTCAAGCTGTGCAGTAGCAGTTACCACTATTACATATCTATTACCCACAACAAATCACTTAAACGGACATGTCGTTACACTTAGAGAGAACTGGACTTGACTATTAAGAGTCAATTTGACTAAACTTTCACTGTTTTCCGCTTGAATGCGCACGACTGTTAGTATTACATTTAGAGAAAAATCTTTAGTTTTACTAGTCTAGACTCAAACAACGTAATATGTTTCGTAACAAGAGAATATTCGTATTAATTGGCCATAACAGATTAAGCGTATAGCATAAGCTGGACGGTGTTTCATTTTATTGTATTTTTATTGGTTCCGGCGGTACAAAACTCGCTCTATAATGATTCAAACCTACTCTTATGGATGCGATGCAGTCATGTGATTTAAAATCGATAGAAAGCAATATCAAGGGAACGTTGGAGCTATTTCACTTTCAAACTTCGACACTTTAAAAATAACTTTTACTCTGGTTACCTTTAAAACTAGACTAGACCTTTGAAAAACTGCCCGTTTTTTTGCAATTAAAATCACACCCATCGAAAAATAGTCGTCGAAATAATATATGTACAGTTAAAATAATTTAGTAAGAAAACTAAAAAGTTATAAACTAGAAACATATTGGCTTGCTGTATGATGTGTGTATGTGTCTGTGAAAAAATACACTAAACTATATTCGGTACAGTAATAAATGCCACAGTCCTTATGAATCAAGTCTTATTTTCTTTCTTTCAAATTATACATAACCAACTAAATATTTTAACTACTGGGACTCGGGGCCTTCTCTCGAGAGGAGAGAGTCAACATCATAATGACACATGGCTTCGAAAGATTCTAGATACATGTCGGTTTTCTCACGGCGATTCCTTCACTGTTTTTAAGTTAGCGGCATTACGCACATGACTTCGAAAAGCTGTAGCTTTCTACAATTTCTAATTATAAATACAACAAATTGAGATTTTTGCAAATCGATTGTAGGAAAAAGTATTTAGTTTTGCTGTCGGTGAAGCAAAATATAGTGAAAAACTGACATGTTCCAAGGAAAATATAATTCGATGACATGTGATTAATAATTAGCGTATTAGTGGCGCCTTAATTATTTATTTCTAAATAGAACTCATGAACCTCGCGCCAGCAGTGGGAAAATATTTTTTTTGCTACCAAAACTCTCAAGACACAAGAGCAAGATAGATGCGCGATATGAACTCGCTTGATTAAAAATATTACGTAAGATCGCGCATATGTCTTATTAGACACGACACAATCTTGCAAACGAAATATGATCTTGAATAGTCATCCACTTAAAAGATAAGTAACCAGTTGAGTGTGTTTTCAAGCACGTGAAACTATGCTTTTCTTTTTGTATTGTTTTTTTGTTCAGATGACGATTTAACAAGATAAGGCAGAGGGCCAAAAACCAAAAAAAACAAAAACTTCCGTCTTCTATTTTCTACGTTTGATTGGAAAACCAAACTGACTCACTTAAAATTGTATACTCGTACTACCTAAGTATATAGATTTGTTAGTTAAATCATCTTTTAAATTAAAAACCCTGACTTAAATCTGTGTACCTATTTTAATAAATAACCTTTTAGAATTCACAAATCTATTTAAGTGGTACATTTAATTATGGTAAGGTTACGATATGAACATTATTATTGATGATTCTCTGAACATCTTTGTTCTAAGCGCCATTGTCTGGCCCACATGAAATATTGTTCCACGCTTTTAGAACTCTATATTGTGGCTGCATTCGACCTCACTGTACAATACGCGTAGTTTGCTATGATCTTTATGTCTTGATCACGTATCCGGTATAAAGCGATATTAAAAATGCGGTCACTTGTATTTACATGCAAAAGCTCTATGTGCAAAACCAACGAACGGATAATGAATAATTTGTAATAAAAATCTTAATCATTTAACACATAGGTATTGTTGACCTTTTTCTTGTGTGGCGTTACTACGTTGCATTGTAGTGTTCTGATTAGAGAGTGTCCTTATTATCGAGTTAATTGCTAATATAAAGCAAGAATTGCCATGACTTTATATACATCGTTATAAATTATGCACATAATTATGATTTTTCAAGGAGTAAGTTATGTTAGTCGACTGTTTCTAAAACACTATTATTGCACTCCCTATACTCTAATCAATCACCGCCAACAGTTTGTCTTGCAAATTATGTGGAAATTTATGAATATCTAATTATGTTTCTCAAAAGCCTATCCTGCTGCGTGGTAGTCTGTAGGTGTCAATTTAACTTAAACACAAGCTGTGTATAAGTTTCGATTTCGAGTTCGATTCGTTCATCAAAAAATGTCAAACGATTTTTTTTTCACAATCCCTTCCTTTCCTCCACCAACAACATCAGCTGAACCATTGTACTGATATTAAATAACATTTTATACGTTTTATTATAATATCAATTTATTCGTGATCAGGGTTGACGCCATTGTTAAATTTAATGCATTCGTGTCCATTTAGAAGTGAATTTATAATTATTTAAAATTTTAATCTGTAAAAAAAATCTAAGTCGGCTTTTATAAAATCTAATACTTAATCAATAAATTGTTACGTACCAATAGCCTGAATTATGATCCCAAACGCAGCCATTACGCCTGGTGTCTTTAAGAATAAACAAGCATTCGAGATACAAGCCGATCACAGATTAGATATGTTTGGAAGCATATTATTATCACCGGTAATGAGCATAATCTCAACGTCAAATTTAATTTTAACAAAAAATCTCTAAGGGTTTTCCATGTCGAATTGAACCCTCTAGCTTATACACTACAATAAACATAAGTAAAAAACCAGTGCATATGAATATTATGATTTAGATAGCTATAAGTTAAAACAAATTAGTCACATTTGGTCAAGTAAAGGTAGGTATGTTTTTTTCTTAATATTGCGAAATATTAGGTGTCAACAACGAGGTATGTCAAAATTTGTGGTGTTCTAGAATTTAAACTGTGCCTATTGCCTAGGTGTTGCAAACTCTATTATGTCCCAAATAGTTTTGGAAAAGAAACACCTCGTAATATTAAGAAACACTTAGCTCTTTTAACTCGATTAAATGTTGTATAGTAGCATAACGAATTCACGCTCACCAAGTATTTACCAATAAGGAAATGAAAGATAAAGTCGGTTCAAGGTTCTCAGTTCCAAACGGAATTAAAACACTGCAAAAAATCAAATTATTTTTATAGTGTAGCAAGCATTAACTAATGAGAATAACAAATATGTATAAGTAGTTACGTTGTTGAAAATAGCAATCTTCTCGAACTGCATAATATTCAACTAAGACAAGAAAATAGATTAAGGAAGTAAAAGTCTTTTGAATAAGGACGAAAAGTCAATGTCCTGTATAGTTGGTTTAGAAACAATGTAACAAACTGAAGGTAACTATTGGACCTGAGCCATGTCTGAGCTGTCAAAATGTAAACATTATAATTATGTTAGAAACACAATTGGTACCCACAATATTTTAAATACCCTCACAATTCATACTCTATACCAAACTTCCATAAAATCTATAATCATAGGCTTAGATGCTAATCAACAACACTATTTTAAATGTATGCATCATGATTAACTTGGACTTAACTGTATTGTACCTCACTTGGTCTAGTCCGTGTGTAAACCTATTACAATTGATGGTGAATTGAATCTCATGGTCTTGTTCAAATGTAGAACGTGAGAAAAGCCTATTAATCGAACATTTCAAGGTGTCTTAGAGTACCGATCGGCAGCCTTTAATATTTTTATACACTACTGTTATTGTGCAATTAAGACAATTTGGTCACAAAAACTGGCGCTTAAGTTCCAAATATTCGTAGAGCGGGACGACCTCCATGACAATTTTATTATTACTTAAGCAAAGTAGCCCTGTACCCGTAATCTAATTGGATTTTTGTTTTGTTCACAGAAGCCATAAGCACAGCTGACGACCAGTCGACATCAGCATCATGGTGGCAAGCAGGCACAGCGACGCCCTTCAGAGATACGGGGAGCAGTAGCGTGTTCTCTTCTACACACGGTCTGGTGCAAACTCACCCGAGCGACAGTGATCCCTTCGGAACTTTCGATGGAATCGATAGCACGAGTGGACCTTCTTCGAATCCATTCGCTTCAAGCGGCAGCGGTCCGCTGAGCGGTGGTATCAGAAATAACCCGCTGCCAGTTTTGGCTAGAAGTACAAATGGAAGGACTACATTGAAGCACCTGGACTTCACCAGCAGTGCCACCGCTGAGCTCAGAAGAAACCCAGCGCTGTCGGCTCCTGACGAATGTGCGAGAGCTTGCCGAGAAAATGAACCCCCAAGAATTTGCTACTATCACTTCACTCTTGAATTGTACACCGTTTTGGGAGCGTAAGTAACAATTAATTGCTTAAACATACAATCAGAATTAAATGATCCAACGTGTTATTATTTTTTAATTGGCACGGTATGAAGGCGAAATCCAAAGGTACACTTACTAATTATACGTCAATTACGATTCAGCAAGTGACATTGCGCACAAGGTAGTCTAATCGTCTTTCACAACGCGAACAATAAGGTTTCCACCCAGTAAGAAATTAATAACCGTTTCAGGCTGCGGCCGGAAGCAGCTATTCAATCTAACAACGATAATGCTGGCAGAATAAGAGTTTGTTTTACAATTAACGATTTTATAAGAGATCGGTTAAAATCCCTTAATTACTTGCGCAACACTTTACCTGTACTGTAATCGTAACGCCATCTGTACGACTAAAGATGGCATCCAAAAAAGTGTTTTGCGCACTTAAAAACGTGGCTAGATACGACCCACAGACCGACTTTTTTGTTTCACACATTTTACGGTTTGTTTCACACGAAGTGCTGACTGCATCGGTTTCAATGCCGCGCACTCAAGTAAACGCCAAGTGATCCAAATTCCCTCGGCACGTAATTGATAGGTGACGACAGAGCTTATGCAAACAAACGCCGTTTCAAACGTATTGCCTGAGGAAACAGTGGTGTAATCGGGCGACATTGTGATAAGGAAATAAAATTAACTACTTTAAGCTTATGTCACAGTTCTGAACTACACATTTATTAAACACTGGGCAGTTTTACAATAAAAAAAATGCAGCATTAGCAAGTTTAATGGGCCTGTCAATAATATACTAACTTTTACGTTTCAGAGCCTGCCAAGTATGCACTCCTAACGCAACTAACGTCGTGTGGTCCCACTGCCAGTGTGTTTTAGCCGATGGAGTAGAGCGAGGTATCCTCACAGCTAACAGAATGTTGCCTGGTCCTTCTATCCAAGTGTGCGAGAACGATAAAGTTGTTATTGACGTTGAGAACCACATGGAAGGCATGGAAGTCACTATCCACTGGCACGGCATCTGGCAGAGAGGTTCACAGTACTACGACGGCGTACCGTTTGTGACGCAGTGCCCTATCCAGCAAGGAAATACTTTCAGGTATATACTCTAATTATTTTATTACGTCCGTAATTATTTTAAACGTCGTACGTTACGTGAAGATAAATAATAAATAATAAAAAACAATTAGCGCATATATCTAATTAAGTTTATAGGTACTAAGTACCTATATCGTCATTTAATAATAATGTCATAATTTATTTTCTCCAAAACAATAACAGACTTCAATTTAAAATTAAATTCAGACACTACCAAATTTCATAAGTTTGTATTATTTCAGATACCAATGGCAAGGAAACGCAGGAACCCACTTCTGGCACGCTCACACTGGTCTGCAAAAACTGGACGGTCTCTATGGTAGCATCGTAGTCAGACAACCTCCCTCCAAGGATCCCAACAGCCATCTGTACGATTATGATCTAACGACACACGTCATGCTTATCAGCGATTGGTTACACGAAGATGCCGCTGAAAGGTATCCAGGAAGGTTGGCCGTTAACACGGGACAGGATCCCGAATCAGTTCTTATCAATGGAAAAGGACAATTCAGAGATCCCAACACAGGGTTCATGACCAACACTCCATTGGAAGTATTCACGATCACTCCCGGCAGAAGATATAGGTTCAGAATGATTAACGCATTCGCGTCCGTGTGTCCAGCTCAAGTCACATTCGAAGGCCACAACCTGACAGTAATCGCCACCGACGGAGAGCCCGTACAGCCCGTGCAAGTAAACACCATCATCTCGTTCTCAGGTAAGGAAAACACTACATTGTGATGAAATCACCCGTTTCATAATATTACACTTTCCAGTGCCGACTACTTCGCGTAGTGCAACACTCACGTAATTGAATTCGCAAATTCGCAGTTTAGTCTGCTAATGCCGATAACGGTCGTCTTTTTGGAATTATTCGTGCAAAAAATTGGTATTATTCAACTTCATAATCGTGATAATCGGGCGGTACGCATTATAAAAGACACGCCTCGGCCGTGTCGTAATCGTGCGTTCAGCGATATAGTGCATCCACTGAAGCATGCGCGATTGTATAACGTCAGAGCTTCCTCTTTCAGTGGTTATTAATTTTCTAGAGTTTATGAAGGTTGCTCAGAAAGAATGTCGGACTAATTTGTTATTATTTTTCGGGGTGTTTCAGGCGAACGATATGACTTCGTTATCGAAGCAAACAATATTCCTGGAGCTTATTGGATCCAAGTTCGAGGTCTAGGGGAATGCGGAATTAAAAGAGCTCAACAGTTGGGTATCCTTAGATACGCGAGAGGACCCTACCAGCCGTCGTCTCCTCCTCCCACATACGACGTTGGAATTCCGCAAGGCGTCGTGAGTATTCCTCCTAGTCAGCCATGTACTATACGACATACATTACACGTAGAGTAGAACGAATCAAATTTAGTGTAAATAAATTATTATTTACATAGCATTTACCTGGTAGCGATTTATGCGCGTGTCAGAAGGGTATCTGCGTTGATTATAAGACGGAAATTGCACAGTTGAATTCCGCCGACAAGACAACCTCGATTAAAACTCGGCTCGACTGTCAACCTGTCTGCTAGTTGCTCAAACTTTAATACCAGGCTCGAGCCATGATATGAAACTTATTACGCATTCTCGTATATATTAAGCTGAAAAATTATAGGTTACGAAGAATTAGACCATGTACAGTGATCCACATTGCCCGCCGGTGTATTGACTAGTTTGTAAATATCTAAATAGCCCTAGAAACCTACCAATTTAGTTTAATTTGTTGTAGATTAGACTCAATTTTAATTATTTTTATGGTTCAAGTTTTGTGGCAAATTTAATATGAATTAGAAAAGAATTATAAGTGAGTATCGAAGTAGTAGTAGCTATAGTAGATAATGTAAAGCACGTATTTTAGTAATTGCACGCTCCTTTCTCCCACTAACTATCCAGGTGATGAACCCCTTGGACGCCAGGTGTAACATTTCAAGGAATGACGCAATTTGCGTCAGCCAGCTGAAGAACGCAAAACACATCGACCCAGCCATTCTGCAGGAGCGACCCGACGTTAAAATCTTCTTGCCGTTCAGATTCTTTGTGTACAGACCAGAGATGCTCTTCCAACCTAATACCTACAACAGATACTTAGGTAAGATCACAATACCGTAAATCAATTTATTCCAAAAGACATTATCGTAATTACTTCACTAATTAAAGATTTCATTTTTATTGTTTTGTTATCTTTATTATTTGATCTGAAGAAAAATATTATTATGCATCAGGTTTATGATTCATTACTCATTCCGGTGCAGAACTGCAAATTACTTTCACCATTTCCCGTTGCATAAATAATGATCATCAGATATCCATTGCGATTTTTTATTTGCTCGGCTAAATTGGTTTCACAACTTATTTCATCGTTTTCAGTTGCTCCTGGAGGCGATCACGTAATAAGTTTGATTGACGAAATATCTTACATGTCACCGCCTGCGCCACTGCTCAGTCAATACGATGACATAAACCCTGAACAATTCTGTAACGGAGACAATAGACCAGCCAACTGCGGACAAAACTGCATGTGTACACACAAAGTAGACATTCCTCTAAACGCCGTGGTAGAAATTGTACTTGTAGACGAAGGTATGTTTTGCATAATTATACAAGAACATTATAAATGCATAGAACTAGATTGTAACACTTTTCTAATCTACATGCAATCAACATTGCGAAATATGCAATAATCAAGCAAACACTTTTATTACTAAATATCTCATTTATACTGCTATCTTAAGTGAAAGTTTATGAATGTTTTTTGTTATATACTAATATCTTTTCAAATTTTATTCCAGTTCAAATCGCGAACTTGTCTCACCCCTTCCATCTACACGGTTATGCATACAACGTCATTGGTATCGGCCGATCTCCCGACCAAAATGTGAAGAAGATCAACTTGAAGCACGCGCTCGATTTGGACCGAAGAGGTTTGCTCGAACGCCACCTCAAGCAAGGAGATTTGCCACCAGCGAAGGACACCATTGCCGTCCCCAACAATGGCTACGTCATTCTACGTTTCAGAGCTACTAACCCAGGATTCTGGCTTCTTCATTGCCACTTCCTCTTCCACATCGTAATTGGTATGAGCCTCGTGCTTCAAGTCGGCACACAAGCTGATCTTCCTCCAGTACCGCCGAACTTCCCAACTTGTGGAGACCACCTTCCTTCCATCTCCCTTCACTGACCCCGTTCCTGTTAAAACTGCACTTGTGCAAAACTATAAAGCGAAGTTAATGTTAACTAAGTGTAAATTTATGTTTGTTCTGTGTGATGTGTCGGTGGTTCCGAAGTGCTCGGTTCCGCCGTTGTGTTTATTTTGTAGAATGTATCAACGGGAGTTTCTGATAGTTTGTATTATTTTATTTAACGGCGTTACATTACTAAACGTTTCATTAGTTCATCATCGGTTTTTGTTTTAATGCCATATACGGTGATATATTTCTTAATTTAAGATTAATGATTATGTCGCTTTTATATGTTTATCGAGGCTCTTCAAATATATTTTTACTTCGCATGTAGGTTTAATTTTGATACTATGAACATAAAATTGACTTATTTCCTAAAACTAACAACTTGCCATTATATTTTTCACCAAGGATATTTATTACTTGTATATATTTAAAGTTATTTGTAAGTGCAAAATTTCCTTAGTATTTTAAGATAATTGGACCAGTGATTTGCTAGTGTTTCTATAAAACGATGATAAAATTAAAATATGTAAATATGTACCGATTCTAAAGATGTAAATACGCATGAACATTGTACAATTTCACGAGTAGTTTTTAGTACCCTCTGCACACCGTCCTTAGAATATAAACCAATACTACTACCTATTTTGCTCGAAAATGTAAATATATTAATGTGTATTAGGACGTCTAACATCTTTGAAAATTAGAGTACTTAACCTATTTTAGCAACATTTAAAAATATCTGATATTACATACTCGGTATCATTACATAGAGCCAACAATATGTAACGATCAAAAAAATTCGTCATCGAAAAACACTAGTCTACCGTGAAACGTAATAATATTCCATACAATTAATCAGGGAAATAAAACAAATAATTGTAAAAATATATACCTTCATTCCATTGTGAATGTTTTTATCGAAGTAGAATACCGCTCCATAAACAATAAACCTGAAATCAAATCGAAAGTTATTCATCTTGCCGTTAATTTGGCAAAATTAACTAATAAGTATAAAATTCTGTATTTAGGAAATGTACATTTTTATACCCTTTAATAAAACATTTGAAAAATAGACTTGTTTTCTTTACCCCAAGCACATACTATGATTTTAAATAAATATCGACAACTAATACCAAAATAAATAAAAAAAGTAAATTGCACAAACAATAAAATTTAACATGTACAAAGAAGTGTATAATTATGACTATTTAACTTGCATGCATTGTGTAAATACTTTATACGAGTAACTAGTTGATTTTAGTTTGATGAACATTATGGTAGCAGCATTTGATGGGTTTAGTAGCGGATTAGAACCCTCTCCTCAACGCACCGGAATCAGGTTGTAATCATTATATTATTTATACTTTTCCTTTACCTTAAATTAATTTGCTACATTGCATTGTTTCTTATTCAAATCGCTCAATACGATCACGTTACAGTGACAGTATTTTATTTACAATTTAATTAAAAAACACTCCTTTTATTCATTTCTGTGACTTTATGTACATTTCGGACACAAAATTATCCAAAATTCTATATTTTAGGTATTGAACCCACTGGACGCAATTTGCAACGTGAAAAGAAATGATGCAGTCTGTGTGAGTAACATGAAGTCTGCAAAGCCTATAGACAAAGCTATATTGCAAGAAAGACCGGACGTCAAGATTTTCCTGCCATTCCGATTCCACTTCTACAAACCGAAAGAATTATTTAGAGAAAATACTTACAGGAATTTCTTAGGTAAAAATGTTTACATTATGTATTTATTAAACAGAAAAATTCATCAAATCAAAACATTTTTGTATAGAAGTATACACAATAGAATAGATAACATAATATTGTGTTATGAATAGGTATCAAATACTTTTCCCTTTTTTTCGTGGTGGAAATACATTCTCAAACAATAACTTTAAGTGAATGGTTTGAGAATTTATGAAATTATTTAATGTTATAGCATGTTTTTTGAAAAACATCACTCTGAATGTTTTTTTAATCACAAGCCTTCTATAGATGTCATCTCTAATGGTCAAGTTTTTTTGCTGTGTTTGGTGGGCTTTTGTAATGGATTATTTATAAACTGGTAAAACCTGACCCCTGCACTGGATTGTTCAGGTACAGCTGGTATACCTTATACCTTTTATAAGCTAAAACCATTGTGGTCTTCATTAAAAAAGGCTGAAAAATTATTGAGAATCAGGAAAGCTGCCTCCAAAAACGTTATAAGTCAGTCAACGAAGTTAGAGCAATTACTCAACAACGTCGCTTTTCCAATCATCGAACGAGTCGTTGAAAAAAAGGCTTATTTTAATATTTTTCCACGTGAATGAAGTACAGGTCAGACGCTCTCAAATTTTGACACCCTTGGCAACGGAGCAGACGTTAGGCCCCTGAAACTGTTTCCATTTTATTTGGAATACTAAAACATTTGAAAGTTTTGAATACCTTATCTAAATATCTATGGATACTGATAGTATCCAGTGTGTATATAGTAGTATATAGTGTGTATGAGATTATTAGAAAACTTTTAACTTTCCAGTGGCACCCGGTGGCGATCACGTGCTGAGTTTAGTGGACGAGATCTCATACAGCGCTCCGCCGGCCCCGCCGCTCTCGCAGATGCACGAGCTGAACCCTGACCTGTTCTGCAACGGAGACAACAGGCCTCCCAACTGCGCCGTCGACTGTCGCTGCACGCACATGATAGACGTTCCTCTCAACTCGATCGTTGAAATCGTGCTGGTTGACGAAGGTGAGACAACTTATTTATTCTAGCTGTGTGTTGATTGAACCCGCGATACCAATACATATTGGTGGGATTGGGCGTTTTAAAATTCATCTAAACAACACATAGATTAATTTTAAAATGCCCAACCCCACCAAAATGTAAATTTTATTATTGTAAAATGTCCTCTAAATTTTTTTCAGTACAATCACCAAACTTGTCACATCCCTTTCATCTGCATGGGACTTCGTACAACGTCATAGGGATGGGTCGGTCTCCTGACAAGAACATCAAAAAAATTAACCTGAAACATGCGTTGGATCTGGATCGACAAGGCTTGTTGCACAGGCAGTACAATCTACCTCCGCTGAAAGATACGTTGGCCGTTCCTAATAACGGATACGTCGTGTTAAGACTAAAAGCAGATAACCCAGGTGAGACTTTTTTTGTAGAAGGGTAGGATAAAAAGTTTTGGGACGAGCAGGACATTTCCCTGATGATAAGCAACACATCTACCTATAACATCACAGTGACATGCAGCTATTGTAACATCAAGAGTCCAAATCATTACCTAGCACCGCATTGTCCTCGTCACCCACAGATATAAAATTAGTTATTTCTATGCCCTGAAACTTCTCTGGGCACATTGCCTTTTAAACTGGACACAGCGATGTGTGCTTATTACTGCTAGACGGCAGAATAATTGGCAAAGATATGTATGGTACTTCCCCAGGCAAGAGTCCTACCATTACAAAACATTAGCGATATTACATTAACTCCCAGCATATATAGGTACCTAGTTAGCTGCGCCTAAAATTAGGTAAAGAAAAAAGTAGATAGATTAATCCAAATTTACTTTATGTATCTTGTTAAAAAACTATAGGCATGTGTAAAAAAATGAGAACGAAAACTGTTTCGTTGTATTCAACAAAAACACGTTATTACGATTAATGATAAAACGATTCAATATTGCAGTTACGTTTGTAATTGAATAACTTAGTAACTCACGTGATTTATTATAGTCAGTCTAAGTAGTACCCGTGCATTCATTTATGTGTACATATTTTGGTGGACATTTCACACACAACACCATATGACCCCAAACTAAGCGAAACTTGTAGGTACTATGAAAGCCAGATAGCTGATAAAATACTTATATATTTTTAAATACAAAATTTACATTTTTTATAGTATAGAGAGACAAGACGAGCAGGACATGTGTCTGATGGTAAGCAACATGTAATTTCACTGGAAACATTGCCCTTAAAACTGGAACACAGTAATATGTGCCCATTACTGCTTGGCGGTAGAATAACTGTTAAAGGTGTGGTACTTCCCCATGCAGACTCTGCAACGAGTCCTACCACTACAAAACATAAATACATACCTATTGTACATAGAAAATGTATAATAACCACGTTAAATAACTTAGTGTTACTTTTTTGTTCCAGGATACTGGTTGTTTCACTGCCACTTCATCTACCACATAGTGATAGGTATGAGCCTGGTTCTGCACATCGGCACGCAGGGCGACCTGCCCCCCGTGCCCCCGAACTTCCCCCGCTGCGGCCACCACCTGCCCGCGATCACGCCGTCCTTCTACCCGATACACTGACGGCAACGATACGAACAATATCTAATGAAAACAGCACCCAGAATTGTCCGAATTACGTACATAGAAGCGATATTTCACAATACACGAACGTAGTAAGATCAAAAAGTTACCTAACTTCGAATGTCGATGAGGTTGAAAACGTTCGTAGTGCAGTTTTCAAACATTATTGATACAATATGTTATGTGGTACTGTTTGGTAAAATCTATCAGAACTACAATATACCTTAGGACAGTTGTATTGAATTTGATTGCTGCACTCAGATAGAAGTTCCATCCTCAGAAATTATTTCTGCTCTCTGCTTTGATGGTACCTTAGATTTAGATGTTCAAATCATCTAGAGTGGTAAAATAGTCGCCAAAACTGATATTTTTGAAAAAAATCTGAAATTCGACGTGCTGTTTCCAAAATACTCATTGTGTAATCGACTAACGATCGATTGAAATCGATTCGAATATGAAATGCGTACTGCCATATTTTATTCAGTTGTTGAAATATGAACAACGTACGGTGAATGCTATGGTTCGTGTACATACACATGTTGAGGTGCTGATAAAATAGTAACTACCATCTTTAATGACCAAAGTATTCCAGTAATACGAAACAACGTAATTATAAGACTAAGGAAGCATAGTTTTAGTGATTTTAATGTAGTCTACAGCATCAAGTCTTAATGCAAACCTCAGCTAAAATTTCTAATTGAGTAACATTTTTCGCAGTAATTAATTGATAATACTTTTTCACGAGTGCACGGTTAATGTTTAACACACTTAGCGCTCACACAAACTCTTAGTACCTACGCCATTAGAAAATGTTCAATTGAACTTATCGTGCTGACAGTTTGCCAGCCCAACGCTGAAATGATTTAGTCGCTACAGAAATTGACAAATAGTTGCATTAAGATTTGTACCCAAAATCTAACTGAAATATTTAGACATTTGGCTTCCAAGACTATAACAAATAAATCAATGGCTATGATTGATGCCATTAAAATAAATATTCGTTAAGTCTTTAATATGTATTTTTTGTAAATAAATGTTAGATCTATTCAAATACCTGTTTAAGTTAATTGTAAGTACTTTATCATCTTCATTACTGAAACGACTAATGTTCGATGACGTAATTTTACGTTGACGTGTCAGATGATGAATGTACAGTTTATAATTATTATTTAAAGTATAACAAAGAAGGATATTAAGGGGCTGAGTGCAAATATACCGATGTAAAATAATAATTTATGCTAATCGTGTATGATAAATTAGTAAAAGTAATTTAATTAATTAATCTACCTAATGGAAAATCGTAACGATTAGAGTTACAAAAACTATAACTGTATGCTTGAAACAAATATATTTCTTGTTGTGTAGTGATGAAGATATTATATTTTAAATTGTAATCGCTTATTGTAGCTCATTTTTTTTAATATCCGTCTACATTCTGTAAATTAAATATACTTTTGTGCTAATATTTAAAAAATATAAACACTTTACATTGTGATTTAATACAATGTAAATCATCTCATAAACGTTTTCAAACGTTTAAGTACTACTCAAGTTGTTGTGCTAAACCTGGGACCGTAATTTAGTTACGGTGCTTGTTTGTTGTCCGTACACCAAAATAGCAAACAAAAATACTATGTAATATTATTATTTTGTATTATACCTACTTATGCGTGTATTTAATAACTTTGTTTAACACGCTTTGAGTCTGGAGTAACGTGCTGTAGCGTTGAAATTTCATGAGAGATAAACTTTCTTCAGGAATCAAAGAGATGTTCTACTTGCTTCTAATTAACACGTTCCTAAATACTCAACTTGCTTGTCCTCGTGAATACGTAACTTTTGTCAGAAGAGATACAGAATATGGGAAATTGGGATATGGGAAATTGTGAGTCTTATCGAAACGTAGAAAGCTATACTATCCCATTTAAAACTTAGATTTTAATAATGTTTCTTTGTGGGATGTATTCTTTGTTTGTATGTCAGAGGAAGACCAAAGTTAACAACACGACAACCCCAATGCCTACATATTTTTGTTTGGGTACATTAATGTCATTTACTTTGCTAAAATCTCCTTTTTATATCTAACTATTACTTTTCATGAATAAAACATGAAAAGTATATCAAGTATTATTCTCTCCACATAAAATAATCTACACAAGAGAACATTTGTGTTGATAATAATTTTCTTAATACGTACCTTACCTTAACAGCTTAGAGTCATCCGCTACGGGAAATACCGCCAAGCAGTAAAGTGCAAACATTACTGTGTTCCGGTTTGGAGGGCAATGTGTCCAGAGAAATTACAGGGCTTAGAGATTTAACATCTTAGATCTCTGGGTGACGAGCGCAGTGCAGTGCTAGGTAATGATTTGAACTCTTCATGTTCCAATAGCTGAGTGTCACTGTTCTGTTATGTGGCAGGCATGTTGCTTACCATCAGGCACATGTCCAGCTCGTCTCGTCATTCTTTATTAAAACAAAAAATAGGATTTGCTGGATTTGTTAGTAAAATGATTGAATGTACATATTTTCTTTGCCCAATTAAGTATATCTCACACGAAAATCACGTTTACGGCGACCAAATATGACGTAGGGTAATATTTTAGTTTAAAATATACTCCTGCGAACGTGTTAGTCTCATAGAATGACTCTTCCTTCATTTCAACTTTAAGTTGCTCTACTTTATGTATAATTTTTTGTATCCAATTATTCATTTTTGTACATTTTTGCTTGTATATTATCAGCATCGTTGTTAAGAGTTTTAGTCATTACGAAGTAAAATAAAATAATAAACTTTTATAAAATGTTCGTTTTCTTTACAATGTATTAAAAACCTCTTTCTTTTTCTTTTAGGTTTACTTAATTCGACAATGGTACCATTTCCGAAGGTATTAGTTAAAATAAAATTAATTTAAAAAACGGATAGGTGCAAGTCGGATTCTTAAGTTCAACCTAAACCATTTGGCAACCTAAAGCAATCAAATAACGCAGTTTACGACCTTTTTCCAAAATTCAGCATTTATCAACAAAAAACTTATTAGACCTCTTTTTGTACTTATAAAAAAAACGGACAATTACTTATGTGTTTTTTATTGTACTTCCTCACAAATCATAATGTACTTACCTACCTCATAAAATAATGAAAATATGAGAGGAAGTAGCTTAACTTCTTCGTCTCACAAGATTCCCTACATGACATGGTTACGTTACGTTAACGTCTGAACGGGGCCGCTACCGCCTAACGAAAAACGCTTTGACGCTTTGACGTTGCTGTCTCTTTTCTTCTCGCTTGAAACGAAAGAGACGGCAATGCCAAAGCGTCAAAGCGTTTTTCGTTAGGCGGGAGAAGCGCCGGATCGTGTTGGGAAAACAATTACCTAGAGTATAGTCTGGAACAGGCAGCACATACTCTTTATCACGAAAAAATGGCGGGAACTTCGCGGGTAAAACCGCGGAGCACTGATAGTAAGCTATACGTTTTTTTAGATGTCCAATACTATGTCAATGAATGTAGTTTGGCTTGTGACTCCGTTCTGTTATTTTAAGTACCCGTATACTGATAGCATTATCGTGCTGAGTACCTATGGTCTAATAATTCTAGACTTTTCGGACTATTTTCTTTTCCAATTATTTTATATTGACGATTAACAAATAAACAACAACACAAAATATACAACTTAAATGTTTTAGATTACCTTTTCTTATTATATTCATTTTGTGAGGCAGGATTGAGATGTTTATAGCTTGTATCGGCATTTCATACTAAACTTATTACACTCAACTGAAATAAAATTATTGATTAGCGTTATATGTTTTTAACACATTGAACGATAATATTCATGAAATTAATTTTGTCTGTTATTATAATGTCCGGCTTGTGCGGGCTTTAGCTAGCCAATAAAAGAAAGTACGTTGTAAATGATAGTCGAAAATTTTATATTTTCTAAATTTATAGGAAAATCTTTCTATCTAGGGGCCGACCCAACTTCCAACGCACAACAGTCATGCCGTCAGATCTTTTGCCATCGTCACGCGCAAGCCCATTCGGTTCGAGTATGGCTGGGACATTGGCGGTGGAAAAAGCCCGGCGTATGATGTCGTTCAGGCTGGCGTGGCGGCCAATACGACCCGCGCTTTTCGAGCAAGCGAGACCGTGGTGACCGAGTTGGTCGACGGCAGTACCACAATGGCAGCGATGGGCTTCATAGAACCTCGCACCCAAGCGCAAGCTAACAGCTAGACGAAATGCAGTTGGATCTAATAGGCTACCGGTATTGAAAGATGCCAAATCCAAAGGCCCGATTCACACACAGACACAGCAAGGATTCGAACACGATTTTTATTTTTACTTAAATTTTTAAATTTTTACTTCGATTACTATGACTGATTGGATTGTATGTCATTTTTAATGTTTACCCTTTTATCACCAACCCCTATTTTTTAATAGTCATTTTAGTAATTTAATCATTTTTCATCCCGCTCGATAACTCATCAATTATCGTTTTTTTTTGGAAATGTTTTTCACTCTATTTCGATTAAAATTTCCCGAAGCTTATGGCAAATTGGCAAATCTAAAATTGTTTTATAAAAATAAACATTTATTTGTATTATTAAAGCTTAGGGTTGCTATGGATGGTTTAGATTCACAGACCAGCCCGGCAGATGGCGCTGCAGTTGGTATCTAGGTCATTATCCGAGCGAAGCCGGAAGTAGTAGCCGCCCGCTAGTAATTTTGTAAACATGTCAATCTTTGGATATTATTTGTTGCTCAATCACGTCATAGCGTATGAACAGATCGGGCTGAAACTTGGAACACAGGTAGATTATAGTCTGGAAGAAGACCTAGGCACACGTACACTTTTATCCCGGAAAAATAACGGAAACGGGAATTACGCGAGTAACATCGCGGGACGCTGCTAGTATATAGTCATAAAAAAAAACATTTTAGGGGTGGAAATATATTACGTTTGCAAAAATGTTCGTCAAAAAGTTCACATGGTATTATTTCTACCATGTGGATGGAATTGAATTACTTGGATGCCGATAATCTGTCTAGTCGCTTTGTCATCTCAGTCGCATATCTTATTAATATACCTAATTAATGTTTTTTTTTTATAAATTGCTCAATTATGTATAAAATCTGATATACATATTTACGTACATAGGATTAGAAATAAAAAGAAAAAAGGGTCTTGACAGACGGATAACATTACAAAGTGTTGTGTGGAACTACTAAAAAATACTACGTACGTAACTACGAACGTAAAATACTAGTAAATCATATATGACTTTTCTAAATGAATACAGTTTTCACATGTAAATTCTATCGACTTCAAACTATAGTGCTCTCAATATAACTCTGCGCGCGACTGGTGGCGTACTTAATGTTGCCAGGTCAAGCTAATAGGTTCCCGCGTTCATTGAGAATTGACAGCTTCATAAAACAAGTACGGGAAGGGATTTTTCAGGGAAGCAATATAAGTAACTACACATATAAGTTCCACGACAACTGAGACTCATGAACGAATGTCTCGAAGTAATGAATGCCGTTGCAGTGCTGGTTAGGCTCAGTATGACCACGTATCATTGGTAATTGGTACAGGCTGTCTGAGTCTCTTACCACCAGGAGAACTTTATTATAGTTTATTACATTATAAAAAATCTGTCATTTTCAACCTACACCAACAACGAAATAACAAGAATTTAATTTAAACTTGTAAATCTTTTATTAACTATAAGTAACACTAGAATTGATATTGGCGATAAAATAATCAAACCTCAAAAATAAAGCCTCAGCTTAAAAACATGCCGATAATAGGTGGATATTTGATTGCTATGGTATCCCTACATATGAGCTGTCAAATAGCTCGGCTTTTGGAAAACGATACTTTTAGTCCGTTATTGTCTCGTTCTTCTTCACAACCACGATAGATTTTCTAGAACCAGCCACGGCCAGCACTTTTATAACTTTCGGCATAATTAAAGCAATTAATTACTTCAGAAATGAATAAAAACACCAAATATAAACAAACTCTTGTCACCTGAGGTAAACAAGATAATGACGGCGCGTCAATTAGTTCCATATTTTGCTACGCGCAGAGTTAAATTGCGCGCACTCTACGACTAAGATATACAGCAAATTGTGATTACAATACAAATGATAATTTACTGATAACCCTGTTCTAATATTGAAATTACCCGTATTCAGTGTTTGTTTACTCGTCATTCACCTCATTTTTTTTAAATCGTGAATATGATCAATCAAAAAAGTTTTGGATGAATAATAATTATCCGAACCTATTTCATCAATGTTAGTATGTGGAAGAGTTACATAACATTTTTCAGTTATACACTTTTATACAGTTTATACAGTTTATTATTACACTTTTTTTTAACTTCGTAACTTCAAATGCATTTTTTATGGTAAAGCATTATGCTTTACTATAAAAAAAATGCATAGCTTTGCTACGCAATGACTGCGCTTTTTGGCTACGCTCTTGGCTTTCAAATTTGATCATCATTGACTTACTGCTCTCGACGATAATAACCATTTTAATTTTCCATCAAGGTCTGCAATACTGACCACGAAAATAACTATTTTTATTTGCCATCAAGGTCTGCAATACTGACCACGTTAATAACTATTTTCATTTTCCATCAAGGTCTGGAATACTGACCACGATAATAACTATTTTCATTTCCCATCAAGGTCTGCAATACTGACCACGATACTAACTTTTTTCATTTTCCTTCAAGGTTTGCAATACTGACTACGAAAATAACTATTTTAATTTTCCATCAAGGTCTGCAATACTGACCACGATAATAACTGTTTTCATTTCCCATCACGGTCTGCAATACTGACCACGATACTAACTTTTTTCATTTTCCTTCAAGGTTTGCAATACTGACTACGAAAATAACTATTTTAATTTTCCATCAAGGTCTGCAATACTGACCACGATAATAACTATTTTCATTTTCCATCAAGGTCTGCAATACTGACCACGATAATAACTATTTTCATTTTCCATCAAGGTCTGCAATACTGACCACGATAATAACTATTTTCATTTTCCATCAAGGTCTGCAAAATACTGACCACGATAATAACTATTTTCATTTTCCATCAAGGTCTGCAATACTGACTAAGCTAATAACCATTTCAATTTACCATCAAGGCCAGCAATACTGACCACGAATTATCGTGGTTAAAATGGTTAAAACCATTTTAATTTCCGTCAAGGTTTGCAATATGTACTGACCACGCTAATAACCAATTTAATTTTCCATCAAGGGGAAATACTGACCGTACTTTCCAGTTTTCCGCCAATATCAGTGATGTCAGCAAAATATCGTCGACATTACAAATCACAACAGTAGGTAATGAACATACGATTATGATAATCGAATTGAAAATATGATTTTGACTTAGAGTATCACAAAAATGTTTCAAGCTCCTGAAATTCTGTATAGATAAGAGAGGCACCATAAAATTATCGAGGCGTATTGCACAACCAATATCATCACTATTCAGGTGTATCGACATCATGAATTTATTTTGTGTAATATTCTTTACCCTACTTATTTTTACTAGTTATCTCAAAGGTAAGATATATCCAAATCGAATCCGAATATCGAATTTCCGAATTTAAAGTACAAAAACACGTTAAGGTTTCCGTTTCTAGTTTGGAATTTGGCTAATTTTATGAATATCCAATATAAAAGACTGAAATTAAACCACCACAAAATTCGTTGATGATTCCTTAAGTTAATTTCTGCACCGCTTTGACTTCGGTCGAAACTTTTCCAATTTGTTGGCTCGCTTTGAGCAAATATTTGGCGAGAAAATACTTTTGGCGATATTATGGCTGCTGTACCCCGTTTTTTTACTCTGTTTCATGTTTTTTCCTCATCGCCTAATTTGACATTTTCTCAAGTAACTTAGATTAGCTACATTAATCATGCTTTTTATTGGTCAGCATCGAATGTTAGAGAAGGCAGGATAACAGGAGGAAGCAAAGCGCGGCCCCACAGCAACCCGTACGTAGTATCTCTGCAGAGTCGATACCTATGGGGGAGGTACCGCGTCTGTACTGGATCCATCCTCAGCGAGCGTTGGGTAAGTCACATTACTATATACATAATACGAGTATATCAAGCATTAAACATCAGAGCGCTACCATGAATTGGATGAGCATTTTATTGTTGTTAACCTAGAGTTTATTACAAAAACACAGGCTATTTCACCTTCCATTAATAGTCCAGTAACTTTATACATTACCAGTAGGCGTTAAATCCGGTAGATCTGATTTTTTGCAGACTTGTTTATGATGTTGGCCTAATGATTGTCCCAAGTTTGTGACCTCGAGCGACGAACGCATCTTTGTCAAAAATAGAAAAACCCGCGAAAAAATCGTTTATTTTTCAAGTTTTGGCTATTATAACCCTAAACAACTAGTTTTTGAAAAAACTTTCTTATGACGTTTATAAAGTAGACTAAATTTGCTACAATATAGGTCAAGTAGGAGTTAAATATTGCAAAAAATTGCGAAGTTCGAAAAAAATTATAAACTTTGAAAGACTTCTTCTCAGAAACTATTAGGTGTACAGAGACAATTCTAGTATCATATTGTAACAAATTTAGTCTACTTTATAAACGCCTTAAGAAAGTTTTTTCAAAAACTAGTCGTTTAGGGTTATAATCACCAAAATATGGATAATAAACGATTTTTTTCGCGGTTTTTTCGATTTTTGACAAAGTTGCGTTCGTCGCTCAAGGTCACAAACTTGGTACAACCATTAGGCTAACATCATAAACAAGTCTGCAAAAAATCAGATCTACCGGATTTAACGCATCCTACTCCATACTTTCAGGCGACAAAGTTACTGGATTATAAGCACCAAGCAAGAACTTTACTAGCCACTTGCTTATTTAAACACCCATTTGCCTACTTATATTGTCCGACTGTTAGATACCTTGACAATGTGCCTTTAACAATATAGATATTTCAAGATTATAATGTTATCCTATTAATATTGAAAATGTCAATATTTGGATGTTTGTTGCTCAATCTTGTTGTAACGTATGAATGGATTGGGTTGAAATTTGGAGCACAATTCAACTGTAGTCTAAAAAAACATATAGGCTACTTTTAATTACGGGACCGGGGACTACGCGGGCGAAATCACGGGGCGTAGTAATGCTAGTATGTAAAAAATGTGTTGTTAAACTATAACTGTATTTTTTCTCTGTAGATTCTCTCTGCTGGTCATTGTGTATTGGACTCTTGGGCAAAATGGTTGCCAATGGATGCAATCATTGGAGCTCATAATCTTGCAAAGATATCGTACTCTATGATTTATCCGATTTCGCACCGCATAGCTCATCCAAAATACAGAGGGTAAGTAAATATCATAAGTATCGTTAATGTTTTGACGCTGACACATGCATAAAGCATATAGGTACAACGGACCCCCGGTAATACGACAAATGTTCTGGCAAATTTTAAATAAATATACGTGTAACTCACGTTTGATATAGTCAGTCCAGACAGACTCAAGTTTCGATCGCGTTCGGCGATCTTTTTCAATGAGAGTCCGCGCGCGTGTTCGCTGCTCGTTCTGGCAAATGCGGATCGACCACCTCGAGAAGGAAAGGTAGTTTCTGATAAATTCGTTGTCCAATAAACATCCTCAGAAGAGATTTACTTGTCGAAGCCCCAACGGACGAATGAAAAATGAGATTGGTTTCATCATCGCGGACAAAGGCATATTATTCAGGAATATCTCAGTGATTTTTTGGTATGTTACTGGAAGTGATGACGGGCTTGTTTGAGGCACCCTGAATATCGATTTTATTTTAATAAGCTATATTTATTATAAGCCTGAACGCATCCGTTTGATACAGTCAGCACTCCGTCTGAACTTTATCTAAACCGTAGTTGGGTCTGTAATATTCCTTTTAACTGGAGAACTGATTCGATGCCTCTGAAACTACAGATAGCGTTCTGCGTGTCCAGCACTAGACGAGCATTGTTTTAAGTATTACTAGCTGACCCGGCAAACGTTATTTTGCCTTATAAATTATTAATACAAATTTTAAAAATCTAACATTGGTAACCCTAAACTTTAGTAATAAAAATAAGTGTTTATTTTTATAAAACAACTAGCGGCCCATTCCGGCTGCGCTCGGATATTGTCATTTAAAGACTATTATCGAAATAAAAACTATCCTATCTCTCAAGTTGGACCAGACTGCTCACGGTGTGCCAATTTAATTTAAAATCGGTTGAGTAGTTTAGGAATCCATCGCGGACAAACATCGTGACAGGAGATTTATATATATTAAGATTTTAGATTTGCCATAAGCTCCGGGAAATTTTAATCGAAATAGAGTGAAAAACATTTACAAAAAAGACGATAATTGATCAGTTTTCAGATCAGTTCAGATCAGTTGAGCGGGATGAAAAATGATTGAATTGCTAAAATGGCTATTAAAAAATAGGGGTTGGTGATAAAAGGTTAAAAAATTTAACGCCACATTATAAAATAATAAAAACAAAAAAAATTGTCAGAAAATTAAAAACTATACTAAATATTTGGGGTGAACAACCCTTATCACTTAAGAGTATGAAAAATAGCTAGTAGCCGATTCTCAGACCTACTGAAAATGCATATAAAATTTGGTAAAAATCAGTAAAGCCGTTTCGGAGGAGAAAGGTAACTAGCACTGTGACACGAGAATTTTATGTATAAGTATTATAAGTTTACACTTGACCGCCATTTCGTCCGATGTCAACCGACGATGCGGTCTACTTACCCAGAAAAAACCGATTCAATCTCGATTTAAGTACACTAAGATTAATATATTATAGATGCTTAAATATAAATAGATTAATATATAATCATCGGGAAAAATCCATTCAGGCAACGCATTCCACAGCCTAGACGTTCTTATCACAAATGTAGAGTCAAATCTTTTTATTTGAGTCTTTGGAACGTCAGACAAAGTATGATCTGATAATGAGTGTAATAGATATTTTGACTATTTGTACGATTGTATAATTTTTAAATTTTCAGTGGAGTTGGCCCATATGACATATCTATGATGCGGACATCACGAGATATAGAATTTTCTGACACTGTTCAACCAATTAGCTTACCAACAACCAATACAGACCAATACAGTGAAGACGACGATCTGCTTATCACAGGCTGGGGTGCTTTGCAGAGTTCTTTCTTCATATCAGAATTCCCTAATAAACTCCAGGAAGCTAAAGTATCGTATCTTAGGTTTTATGGTAAGATATGTCATTTTTTGTATGTATTTAAAATTAGTCATATTTTACTCGATAAACGTTATTGACTTCAGTCTTGACGTTCTTCGATACATTTTCAAAGAGTCAATATAATCGCAGAAAAAAAAAATTGCCCAATTCTACACAAAAACAAAATAGTTATTTTTCATAAATAGCAACTGTAAATTTCTATTGTCCTACATCGTGGGTCACTTCACTTATAATAGTGTGAATTATACAGAATTATCAAACAATCAATGTTTTTTTTTCAAAAGTAATCTACGCTTATTTGTGAATCAGAAACCAATTTATAACAAAAAATTACATTGTTGAACTAATACTGATTTGAATTATACAGATTGCTTCCATGCTGTTAATCGGATAAAAGACAGCTACGAGTCTAATCCTCTAAGACGATATCACAACTTTTGCACGGGTCCGACATATAGCGGCGTAGCTGGGTGCACTGGTGACTCTGGTGGGCCTTTAGTTCGATACGTTCCGATGCCCGGCATGACCGAGATACCAGAAATAACTACAGAAGAAGAAACTACAGCGACTACTGACAGAGCAATGTCTTCAACACAGATGACCACCGATACACCTTCTACTACAGAAAGCACTATGTCTCCTCAACCGGTGACCACTAATAGACCTTCCACTACTACTACTCAAAGTACAATGTCTCCAATGCCCGTAAGTACTAACAGACCTACAACAAGTACTCCGGAAGGCACTACTGATGAAAGTACAATAACTACTGAAACTACTGTTTCTCCGATACCAATGACGACGAGTAGACCTTCAACTACTTTTAGTTCAACTACTGCTGAAATGACGACTCCTGAGCTTACATCACCTGCTACAGAGACGATTATGGCTGAGAGTACTACTATGTCAGAAATAGACATGGGAACTACAATTGACAACCCATCAGGTAGATTCCCAAACAAACCTATCGCGGTTGGAGTTAATTTTGGTCATAGAACAAGGGTTAAACAGGTACGTGCGACACTAATTGGTAATATAATGCCTACTGTCGTTGGAGTCATGTCCTGGGGTGTAGTTCCCTGTGGGTATAAAGGTGCCCCTACTGTTTATAGCAATGTTACTAACTATATGGAATTCATCAATAAATATTTAAACAGCTAATGTATTTGTTTTTCAATCGTATTTTGTCCCTTAGCATAATTTTTAAAGATATAAAATGAGGTATGATAAATAAATACATTTCAGAATACTTACTGCACTGTTATTAGGTACCTACCGTGTTTAAAAATGACATTTTTAATATGGGATTACAAACATAATTAAAAAAATTTTTTTATCCATTACAATAGATTTTCTCTTGATCGTATCTGTACGAGTATCCAGACTTTCGCATTTATAAAATTAGTAGAATGATTTTTCCAACTGCAATTTCGATAGTTATGTATATGGAAAATAGTCTATCAACAGTAGGTACTACTAAGTACTTTACTACTAAGTAAATAGATCAATGAAAAATAATCCGTGGTCTAACATTTTTTTCGCAATTTTTGTCATTTTAGTAGCACGAACATTAAGATTGTAAGTGCAATAATTGTTAAACTATTAATGTAATTTTTTTTCCTTTCGGGGAGTTATTTTTCAAAGGTCAAAATGCACAAGCGTTTGTGAGCAATATTTTTTCTCAAAAACCATCCAGATGCCATCGAATGCCACCTCAATTATAATTTTAGGATAATTCGAAAAAAAAATTGACCTAAAAGCACTTGATGACTGCACTAAAATTGTCAATGGAAACAGTGATTTATTGAGATGTGAATGCCGATATATACATAAACATACACAGTCTCGAAAAACGTCTCGAAAAGTTTTGTTTTAATCTGATTATTGGGTGGAAAATGCTGTTTCATTGAGAGGGAAAAATTCATACAAAACTCATGAAAAACTCATTCCCTCCATAGAGAGGGAAAAACTCACACAAATTACTTCCCACTAAGGGCCGGAATGAACTTTAAAATAGAACTACTGTCAGCTGTGATGAGTTTTATGTAAAAAAAAAAACTAAAAAGAAATGCTGCGGCCATGTGAATTTCTAAACAGCCAGTGTGAACTTAGCGCAAACTTGTTGGAGCGGAATAAGCCGGAAAAATTACGCAGTGAGTTCCATATTTAAAATTTAAAAAGTCGACATAAATTGGCGGGATACTATTATGGTATATAATCTTTTATGCTAAATGTTAAGATTTAAATATTCAAAATGAGTTCAAGCTATACTGAAATGTTGACACCATGAAATACCAGAGTCTCCTACCTTGACAGACATCCAGAATAGCCAATTTTGACAGAATATATCTATCAAACATCATGAACATTCCAACCAAAATGTAACTTTTAATTTCACGGATTTCAATAGGTACTACTAATAATGTTACAAATATATTATCAAACAATAATTGATATAAACAACTAGTATTATTTTCCTCATATTCGAAATGAAAAGTAGAGTGTTTAACACGGGTAAAAGAATCGATTCCTACTCGGACTGTAGTCTAAATACCTCGGGAATTCATTTTTTCAACCCTCGGTTAACAATCTACTACAATATTTCGATCTTTTATGGTAATGTGGAATTTGTAGTCTCAGAAGGCGCTCGGTGGCGTAGATATTCGCAACATAAGATGACGTCGAAGAAGATGTGTTGTACGCTTCACAACCTCAAGGGAGGTACCATCATGGTTGTAGCTACTGATTTAATGTAAAAGACAAGCCAGATGGCTAGTCTTCAAATCAACATTGGTTCACGTTTGCTGGTTTACAGGAAGGCGCAGGCCTCACCGTAAATCCATCACATCGTACCGAAATTGTAACATCTAATGCGACATCAATGCAATCAAAAATCAAACTAAACAATTACAGTCGATCTGTAAAACTAAAGGAGAACCAGGACGGTTGTTAATTTTTAGTGCTGAAACCTATTCATAACTGGATAAAAAAAACTAAGAAAAAATAAATAAAAGCGGTCAAGTGCGAGTCGGACTCCATGAAGGGTTCCGTAGTCGCAAGTAATATAGGTAATACATAAGTTCTTGTAGTTCGTTGCAACTTTGATCGATGTTTTAATAATAATGGATTTATGACGGACATAAAAAAACTACTTACTAGATAGAGTTCAAACCAATGTTCATTGGAAGTTTGCATGGTAATCTACATCATATATTTTTTTTTAGTTTTGTCATTTACTTTTTTAGACGTTACAGGGGTTACAAGGGGGTTAGAAGTTACAAGTTACATACATTTTACCACTTTTGAAGTGTCTCTCGTGAAAATGATTAAGTATAGAAGAAAATAATGTTCGAAACCTCAATATCATTTTTTGAAGACCTATCCATAAACATTATTCAATGCCTCAATATTCTAGTTAAGTTGTGTGTGCATGCTTTGGATAACAGTTTAGAACATCACAATATTATAATTTATCTGTTATTTAACATTAACTGTAATCTGTTATGTACGCCTGATTAAATAAATAAATAAATAAACACCTCACACGTATGAAAATTTCACGTTTGATGTTTTTTTTTTTTTTGAGATTTAGTTCTATGTATGGGGCTCCATTTTTTATTTTTGTGTAAAAATCTTAATGCGTTTCACAAAATACATCTTCTTACCAAGTTTCAACAGTATAGTTCTTATAGTGGCTGTGACATACGGACGGACAGACAGACAAACAGACATGACGAATGACAATGACATGATGAAGGATTCCATTTTTACGTTTTACGGAACCTTAAAAAGAGAGCAGTATTAAGACAGTCTCGTCAGCAGTTCGTGAACTATTATTGAAAGATACCTGTAATTAATGGGTAGTTTCATGGGGGAAAGTATTATAAGTAAATAAAATTATAATAATAGGATAAACACTATAAGTCCTTGTAGGAGCACCTACAACCTTGGTATCGTCGTATCTTATATTTAATTCATTTCATAAATCAGCAAATCCATTTTTGATACTTCTTCAATAATTTTATTGTCTGTTTTTATAAATACTTAATCAACTATACCTGTGTCCTTATAGTTATCCTTATAGGCAACAAAAATGTACAGTATGATATTGATAATTCAGAAATACTTTGAATGTATTTATACAAGTAAAATAATTATCTGTATTAAGATGTTTTTAAATATTAACGAAACTTCTTTAAAATCGCAGTTCTGATATAGTATTAAAGGAATTTAATAAAGTAATGCGAATCCCCTTGTTGTATTTTTTCACGTAATACCTACGTTACGTTAAAAAATCTCATTCAAACACTCATGTGTGACGTTCTACTAATATTTGTAAATTTAACTATCTTAACTAATATCACTTTTAAAGTCCTTCCATCAGTCTTTGGCTTTAGTTTAAGAGTACATCAGGAGGTCTGTAGTTGCCGCATTTGGGTAACGCGTCTTGGACAGCGACAGGCAACGTTTGAGGCGAATGAATGATGACAGCAGCTGGTAATGAAGAAAAGGCACATGATCGGCACTCTAGCAGCCAGCTTCCTTTCTCTGGACGTGTTCTGATGATGGCATAACCCTTGTTGGGGATTGTAAACGTGTCCTTTAGTGGAGGGTTTTGCAGATTTCTGAAAATCACAAAGTAGCAAATGGTTTCACATTGTAAATTCTGATATTAAATCGATTACTTATCTGTAGTTGATTTGGGATGAAAAAATACAGAATGTCAGGTGAACCAATGCATCAGCCTATCTCATGATTATACAGTGTGGTCAAGTATATTTATTATTACATTATAAATAAATACGTATACCCTACTAATATGATAAAGCTGAAGAGGTTCTTTGTTTGAAAGCGCTAATCTCAAGATCAACAATTTCAAACATTTACAATTCAAATTTCAATTTACAAAACAATTTCAAAAATTATTTCACCGATGGATATGTACGAGATCTATGAGTGCTACAAGCTACAGGGTATTATATATTATGTACCAGTAATGCTAGTATGCAACACATATACATAATATGTATTTCAGTCTACAATCAAAATATTCCAATGTAAGGATATCCCCTTGCTAATGATCAGTCAGCCCACACAAGATTGTCCTAATAAATAATGAATTAGACAAACGACATCAGTACGAAACTAAAAACCAGCCAGACACTTGCGTAGATAAACCTTTTGCAATGTACACCGCAAAAAAATAAGTCAGCCGACATCAGATAATTATAACAGTACCTGGGTGACCGAGCTTTGCTCGGTTTAAATACTAAATCAAAGTAATAGATTTTCTTTAAAAAAAAAGAAAACTTGAATAAAAAAGAGAAGCCGTCTGAATTCGAACCCGGAGCTATTCATTCGTGACCGCCCGACTTCCGTCTGAGCTATTATGCTGTCGCGCCACGCGGCGAAATTTACCTTCGCATTCTAATGTCTAATGTGACAGTTTTTCATTGTCTAAACAAGCGCATAATATGCGTTTTTTTTAATGAAACCTAGTTAGATCGATTTATCGTCCCCGAAACCCCCTGTATACATAATTTCATCAAAATCGTTCGAGCCGTTTCCGAGATTCAGATTCTATATATATATATAGGTACTAGCAGCGCCCCGCGGTGTTACCCGCGAAGTTACCGTTCCTGTTGTTTTTTCGGGATAAAGCCTATGTGTTCTTCCAGACTATAATCTATCTGTGTTCCAAATTTCAGCCCGATCCGTTCATACGTTAGTACGTGATTGAGCAACAAACATCCATACATTTACATTTATAATATTAGTAAGATAGTAGGATATACAAGAGTTGCTCGTTTAAAAGTATTCTTATACTTTAACGTATGCATTACCTCTACATACAGACTTTAAATCTGCAGATGCTAAATCTTCGACTCTAGTACCGTAGTAGAATATAATCCCCAAGGAAGATTCCAGGTCGTCCTTGATCTTCCATACCAGCGACTGAACAAGCCAAGGTCATACCGTCTGAGGCCCTTGTACTAATTTTCGTTCAGACAGTACCTACTCGTTGAGTTCGGTAAATGAGTATGATAAATATATGAAAAGGTTCAGATAATATGCTCTACGTAAGTGCGTAAGGATAGTTGGTTAGATTAGTTTAATAGGGCTCAGTGTTTTTAACTCTAGTCCAAAGATTGATAGGTTTGTAGATGCCACTTGAAACCAACTGTTATACGTCTCTTTACAAAAATGTGTACAGTATTACAACTTACTTAACAATCTTCTTCCGCTTTTCCATGTTTTTAAACAGATCTTTAGTTAGAGGCGTCCCGTCATAGTTCTGTCCGGTCGCTATTACTTGCACAGCTGGACCGTGCATATGGAACGTATACGAATCATTGCTGTGCACTCCTGAAAAGTAAAAAAAAACAATAAGTTTACAACTGAAATAATAACAGTAAATATTTTTAGTGTAGGTATAATTGTAAAATTTATGTCACCTGAAAGTAACGAATTGTGTCATTTAAAATACGTCTATTCTATTAAAATAAGTCTAGTAAATTATAAAAAGTTTTTTTTAATAAAGAATGAGACGAGCTGGGCATGTGCCTGATGGTAAGTAACATGCCTGCCACATAACAGCACAGTGACACGCAGCTATTGGAACATGAAAAGTCCAAATCATTACCTAGCACTGCACTGCGCTCGTCACCCACAGATCTAAGTTGTTCTATTTCTAAGCCCTGTAATTTCTCTGGAAACATTGCCCTTCAAACCGGAACACAGTAATGTTTGCACATTACTGCTTGGCGGTAGAATAACTGGCAAAGGTGTGGTCCTTCCCCAGGCGGACTCTGCCAAGAGTCCTACCATACATATAAGAGTTACATACTTACATACCAAGAGTACCATATAAGAGTTTACGTCATAAAGTGTTTTTCTATCTTTGTATTATTTTAAGGGTATCTAGAACACGTGAGGCCGTAAATACGAATCCCGCCTGCACTTTTGTGTAATTTGCCATGTGCAGATAGATGTATAAGTTTTGTCATCACCACTGGCTATTGTAACGTTGTAGGAATACACTGTGAGAAAACCGGTTTGATTCAAGATAATTCGAGGTCATTGACAATCCTTGTGAGAGAAGCCCTGAGTCGTAATTGAGAACATTCAATGGGCTGTAAGGTATGCGTTTTGATCGTCTGACGATCTGCCAAATATTTTATAAATGCACCTTTGTGCAATGTTCGCCCTGAGACCGCGACAGGACACCGCGACCGGAGACCGCGACAGGCACTTGACATGATAGATTTTTATGGGTGCCAATTTGCGCCGAGACCGCGACCAGAGACCGGAGAACGCGATACGTGTCTCGGTCTCCGATTGCGGCGCGATTATGCCAGGTGCCTGTTGCGGTCTCCGGTCGCGGTCTCCGGTCACAGTCTCCGGTCGCGGTCTCCGGTCGCGGTCTCCGGTCGCGGTCTCCGGTCGCGGTCTCCGGTCGCGGTCTCCTGTCGCGGTCTCAGCGCGAACTTGCACCTTAATGAAGGCCTTTGCTCAACACTTGGACACAATGGGCTCTTAATAATAAAAAATAAATAATGAATTGATGGCTTTAAATTTAGTCACAAAATAACGCCAAGTTACGTATATTTATCATATTGTTTTGGTTTAAAATTAATTATTATCAGCCCGAAATAATGGTAAATACCGTAGGGTACCATTTTTATTATTCGAGAATATAATCTGAGTTCTAATTTTCCACAAAATACGGTCAATTCGTACGATATGATGAAGCAACAGACATCCGAACTATCACACATAAAATATGAATAGATTTTTTAAAATACATCTATGTAGTACTTAATACGAGTAGGATAATAATTTAATGCCTCGTTTATAGATTCGGGAAGAAGGCCCAATTGAGCAAATTTAGACTCAATCAACTGGAATTTTTCCGGTTCCACCGGTGGGCCCATGCCACTTAAGAGGTTAAATAGCTGAACAATTTGATATTAGAGGTAGCAACGAACTAACCTTCATTTACCAAAGCTATTTCGAATGTGTCGCCGTCAGTTACTTCCAAAACTTGCACACACTGCGTATCTTGTTGCTTGTTTTCGGTTCCAACGTTGCATATTTTCGTGACGTCATTCGGCTTCAGTAACATCGGAGAGTTTGGATACAAAAAGCTTTTGCCATTGATTTGGACAACACCGTTTTCCTGGACAGCTGGAAAAGATTGTATCATAATGTTTTATATTGTGAATTGAAGGTCGCATAGATTTATTTATTTTTACATTAAAGAGTGACAAGTCGAGCAGGTCATGTGCCTGATGGTAAGCAACATGCCTGCCACATAACAGTACAGTGACACGCAGCTATTGGAACATGAAGAGTCCAAATCATTAAATATTACTGCACTGCGCTCGTCACCCAGAGATCTAAGGTGTTATATCTCTAAGCCCAGTAATTTCTCTGGAAACATTGCCCTTCAAACCGGAACACAGTAACACTTACACAGTACGTACTTAGAATACTTCTATTGGAAATTTTGAAAGTAAAAGAAACTCGAAAATAAATAAAAACAAATTCAGAAATTGATAGCGTTTTTAGGGTTCCGTAAAACGTAAAAACGGAACCCTTATAGATCCGTCATGTCTGCCTGTCTGTCCGGCCGCATGTCACACCCACTTTATTCCGAAACTATAAGAACTTTATTGTTGAAACTTGGTAAGTAGATGTATTCTGTGAACCGCATTCACAGCATTAAGATTTTTACAAAAATATTTAAAAAAAACAAAAATTTTGGGGTGCCTCGTACTTAGAACAGAAACTCAAAAATTTTTTTAGCAATCCCATACGTGTGCTGTGTCTTTGGATAGGTCTTAAATAAAGTGGCCAAGTGCGAGTTGGACTCGCCCATGAAGGGTTCCATATATTATGTTACATGCAGCAAGTAACATAATATACATAGTACACATAGTTCTTGTAGTTCCTTGTAACTTTGATCGAAGTTTCAATAATAGTGTATTTATGACGTACTAAAAAAAACTACTCATCAGATCGAGTTCAAACTAATTTTCGTTGGTAGTTTACATGGTAACGTACATCATATATTTTTTTTAGATTTTTCATTCTCTTACTTTAGAAGTTAGAGGGGGGGGGACACACATTTTACCACTTTGGAAGTGTCTCTCGCGCAAATGATTCGGTGTAGACGAAAATGATTTTAGAAACCTCAACATCATTTTTGAAGACCTATCGATAGACATCCCACAAGTGTAGGTTTGATGAAAAAAATTTTTTTTCGTTTCAGTTCTCAGTATGGGGGGCAACCCTAATTTTTCTTTTTTTTAAATTGTTTTGTTCAAATCTTAATGCGGTTTACAGAATACATCTACTTACCAAGTTTCAACAGTGTAGTTCTCATAGTTTCGGCAAAAAGTGGCTGTGACATACGGACGGACAGACAGACAGACAGACAGACAGACAGACAGACAGACAGACAGACATGACGAATCTATAAGGGTTCCGTTTTTACGTTTTATGGAACCCTAAAAATGGTGTTGAGGTTTCTCAGATCATTTTTTTCTATACTGAATTATTTGCGCGGGAGACACTTCCAAAGTGGTCAAATGTGTGTGTCTGTAACCTCTAAAATAAGAGAATGATAAAACTTTATAAAATTTATGATGTACATTCATGCAAACTTTCACCGAAAATTGATTTGAACTCTATCTATTAAGTCGTTTTTTTTTAATTCGTCATAAATCCATTTTTATTAAAACTCGATGTTTCTTTTCAAAGTTACAACGAACTACAAGAATGTAGGTATGTTATGTATTATGTTACTTGCTGCTTCGGACCCTTCATGGGCGAGTCCGACTCGCACTTGGCCGCTTTTTTGTCTCAAAATGAAAAATTCAAGGTAAGTACTTATTAAAATACAACTTCATTGAAGAGTGGTGTAAACAAATAGGTATTACGTGATTGATAAGTACCTAGTTAATAACGGGTGAAGTTTCGTTATGCACCTACATTTAAATTTGAAAAAATAATATATACCGTATATTAAAATGTTGGTGAGTGTTGGTCCTTGGAATATATTTTGTAAATATATTCGCTTGTTATCCGCTTGTTATTATTAACTTACGCACGGGATTTTAATCATAAGTGCCTGATACTAATATCACTCAACGAACAAATTTGCCTTTGCTGCCAACATTTTTAAAGTAAATTGAGCAAACAGTATAAGGTTTCCGATATTTCTAAGAACTCACATAAAGCAGCAGGGTAATGCGGTTTCTTCGGTATGGCATCGCTGATGTACCTAAAATCCAGATCACTATCCTTGTACTTGACAATATTGCGATCGATTCCCAAGTAAATTGATTTAGGTTTAGGTGGTAACGTGACGTCATGAAGGGATTCCATCATCTGCCCATTGAGACCAATGGAATCCAAACTTGTATCGCTGGGTTTTTCGTCCTGGAACGTAACGGAAGAACACTTTAACAAATAACTATCAAAAAAATTGCGTCATCTTCATGAATTTAAATTGATTCATTAACAGTTATGCTTTTACAACGTACAAAATTAATCAATTAGTGGGAAACAAGTCTCAATACTAAATACTAGGTGCAGCTTGTTTATTAATGAAAATCACTAACTATTACAATACAATACAATACAATACAATACAATACAATACAATACAGTACAATACAATACAATATATTTATTAATAACTCCAATATTACATGTCATTTAAAAAATAATTACAAAATATGATTAATCTAATTGCTTAGATATTTCAATTAAAATTGTACATATCTATAATCCGAAACTGTATAAAAAAAAACATTTCAGTTAATGTCATTAATAATTCTCTTGTAACTTAATAAACATGTCATAGTTGTAAAATAATGACTCTGATAGCCACTTTCTTAGTTTGGCTAGGAGCAGCAAGTTAAGAAGCATCACGCACGTCTACGGGTAGTCGGTTGAGAATGGCGGGGCCCAGCACATTTCAATTTCAATGCAATTGGTTATCCCACAAATATTCTAAATGCTAAATTTTGTGAGGATGGATGGATAGATGTTTGTTACTCTTTCACGCAAAAACTACTACAGGAATCGGGATGAAATGGAACATACATAGAAGAATAATTATCACTATAATAATCCAGAATAACACATAGGCTGATTTTTATCCCGGGAAATTAACGCGATCAAGAAACATGCGAGTGAAACTGCGGGACACTTCTAGATCCTAGTCTACTTTACGTTACATCTATTTTACGTTACATCCAGGTATAAAAGTATCTATAGCAAATTGTTACTATCATATTCCATTCATGGTAGGAGATCCCGCTATACAACGACCTTCACCGAGATGCTTATTTGATGTAACGTATTTTATTTAACAGGTCAATTAATATATTGCATATGGATTGTCTAGGAATTTTTAGTCCAGAGTATGATTAATTTCAATTCAATAATCACACCGTTGCAAAATGCTAATATCGATGTACCTGTTCACACCTGGCAACCCGCACTTTGCATATTCTATGGGCTTCATACTTTCGATTGGTATAGAATTTGTCTAATAATCAAAACGGTGTTTTTTTTTTATTTATTAATGAATCGTACTCTGGACTAACATTTGCTAGACAACCCATATGCTATATATCTATTGACCTATAAAATTAAATATAAAATACGTTTCATCAAATAAGCATCTCGGTGAAAGTCGTTGAATAGCGGGATCTTAGATTCATTAAAATCTGTGACATTACACCGTCTACACAAATTACTAGTAAACGTCTAAGTTACAAATTAGTATCTTGAAACTAGTAAGTAAAAGTTGTTACCTGATTTTCCTGCAACATAGCCGTATAATTGAAGCCGGAGTAGATTAGCATAGCTTTAGCAGAGACGCTTGCGCAGGCGCCGGAACCTTGCACGCGAACCCAGTAGCCGTTGCTCTCTTGTGTGGCTCTCACTACCACATCCATGCGCTCTCCTGTAAGCATAGAGTGTTGTGCTATTTAGTGGCTGTATAATTTATTTTAGTTTTATATTTCTCTGCAATAGCAGATATGATTCTGATAAACCTTATATATTCCTATTCGATTATATCGATTAATTCGATTATCGTATCGTACTCTAAGTAGGTATTTTTCCACGCCAACTGGCCAACATTTCATTTTTTAAAACAATCCTTCAAAAACAAAGTCGGAAATCTATCGGAATTTCTTACGAAATTATTTCATGTGAAAGTAATTTCCTAAATACAATGTATCATATTCATTCAATTTGACTCCCCAGTAGCGTAAATTTTATTCAACAAAACATTTTTTTTTTTGAGAAAATAAAACTTTAGCCCATTTCTCTATGTGCGCTAGTGGTGTGATACTTCGTTAATTAATTATTACTGTCATAGAAGTATATTAGATGCTGCAAACCTTTTGAAAATAAATTGGTATTTATGAAAGACTAGTTAGAGAGATGATACCTAACTCTATCAATTTTTGTTAAATATAAATTTATGTGTTTTATTTCAAATCGTAAATTGAAATATTGAATTTGACAGTATCAGTGTAACCAGCTCCACTGTATTTTTTCCCATTTCTTAAAATTTTAACTTCATAACATGTTTTTAAACTAAGAGGCAGAGTCCGACGGCGCCGGCGTCAATCATTTAATTTAAGGTGCGTCCCCCAGCAAAACGAGTTTTTTGTCCAGTTTTCAGAGCTATCTCATTAGTCAAAACAAATATCAACTGGTAAAAAATACACTAAATTTCTACAATTTCTTGGCTTCAAAATGGTAGTTTTCTTTTTTTTGTTAATGAATTTATTGTTTAAATAATCTCCTCATAACGAAACCATAAAAAATAGAAATAATTGTAATTATCATGCATCTACTCGAAAAACCGCCATTATTTGGATTTAATACTTACACCAACGGATAGGCCATTCCATTACGAACATTATGGTAGAAATATTTTTTTTTAAATACCAAAATCTGATTTTTTAAAGAGCTTATTCTAAAATCTTAGCGTAAAACAGCGACAAATCCTACTGTTTCTCTCTTGCTCTTTCTTACGGTGTGTGATGAGGTAAGAAATACTCAAGGTCATAAGCTCGGGATACGGCCTTAAGACTTTGAACCGCGAAAAGGAAGGGCTACATTACATAGATAAATAATCTAGCTTGACTTGCATACTTGAGTTCCGGTAAGTTTGTGGTCATCATGGTGTGACCAGCAGTGCAATCATTGCGGAACAAGTTTTCTTAATTACTTTGCGGGCATAATGCGAATATAATAAGTGATTTATATGACATCAACTTGTTATTTGGAGTAAATAAGTAATAATTTAGTAGTGGTAGGACTGTTAGCAGAGTCCGCCTGGGGAAGGACCACACCTTTGCCAGTTATTCTACCGCCAAGCAGTAATGTGTAAACAAGACTGTGTTGTGGTTTAAGGGAAATGTTTCCAGTGAAATTACTGGGCTTAGAGATATAACAGCTTAGATCTCTGGGTGACGGGCGCAGTGCAGTGCTAGGTAATGATTTGGACTCTTCATGTTCCACTAGCTGCGTGTCACTGTGCTGTTATGTGGCAGGCATGTTGCTTACCATCAGGCACATGTCCCGCTCGTCTCGACACTCTTTATTAAAAAAAAAAAAATATATATATTGTATCGCGCCTCGTTTAAAAGGGCTCGCTTGCAGGCCTTATGTACTTAACCAGTTCAGTTAACATCCTTTTCGCAGTTCAAAGTCAATTGAATATTATCAACTGTCTGCGAATAAGTACCTACCTAATGTGGCATAATTACACATTCAGTGCATTCAATTTTTTAGTAATCATCCAAATCTTAGACTTGTGTACGGCGATAAAATCGAATTAGACCATCACGTAACATGATGTTACCAAAAGTCAGATAATATCAACTGCAAGCAATCTAATTCAGTGAAAGTGGCCAGGTAGGTTCTGGTGCCCATCACCAGTTATGATTTACTGCCGCAATTAACGGGATTACGGTGTTTTAACATTGTTGTTATGCAACGTGTCATTTAAACTTTCGCATTTCTCTATCACACCAACTCAGTGTACCATGGTTCCACGTTTCAGATGTTACGCATAGACTTTTTTTAGTTCCGCGTCTATAATTACGCTGTCATACAAAGGTTTGAATGTGTGGAACAGTGTGCGGTCAAAGTTTTAATTTATTTGGTAAATTATCTCCTACATTATCTAACATTAGTTATTAATGATAAATTTGAATTTTCGAGATGATGTTCAACACGTTTAGAAGATAATTATGAGACAATTAATGTCAACAATCTCAGTAGCGTGTGCATTTGTCATTTGCCTAGCGATTATGTATTGGCCGCTTCGACGAATCCCGCCGTAGGGAGTATATATGTATGGCTAAAAAGCAGTAAGTACATTTGACTTACGAAATTAGAGACATTTCTTCAATCAGTCTTGAAATTTGTACTAATTTATACTAATACTAGCGGCCCGTTCCGGCTTCGCTCGGACATAACCTAGACACTGTCTGCAGCGCCATCTGCCGGGCTTATTCGTGAATTTAAACCATCTTCGAATACACACACAAAAAAATATTCAAATCGGTCCCGTCGTTTAGGAGTTCACTGTCAAATGATTAAATTACTAAAATGGCTATAAAAAAACAGGGGTTGGTGATAAAAGGGTAAAAATGTAGGGTTGTATGTATTTTTAAACGCCACATTATAAAAAAATAAAAACAAAAAAATTTGACCAAAAATTTAAAAAAAAATGTTTGGGGTGAACAACCCCTAATACTTAGGGGTATGAAAAATAGCTAGTAGCCGATTCTCAGACCTACTGAATATGCATATAAAATTTGGTAAAAATCAGTAAAGCCGTTTCGGAGGAGTAAGGAAACAAACACTGTGACACGAGAATTTTATATATAAGAAAGATTATAAAGCTACGTAAGTTTTTTATTTAAACGCGCTAATCTGTAGAACTACTGGACCGATTAAAAAAATATTTCACCATTGGATATGTAGGTATATATCGACGTGATCCCTGAGTGCTACAGATTAAGTAACCTGACACCCGTTTTCCCGCCAAAATTATAAAACGCAAATACCTACGGGACTAATGAGTGGTTATCTATGTGTTATGTACCACGGACAAAGCCGAGATGGAACGCTAGTCATTTTAGGTATACTAACGTTACATCTATTTGCCTCGTTGCTTTTAGTGAATCTAAACCCTGGATATTAGTTCATTGGCAATAGCCCAGGAAACTTTCACCACTCAGGAAACTTCATTAATTCATTAACTAAACTAAATTAATAGATTGGATTAATTTATAAAACTGTGTTGTTCAGTAAATAATAGTACTAGTGATCTCCAAACAAAGAAGAAAGCCTAATAGTTTTTTTTTTAAATAAAGAGTGACGTGACTAGCAGGACATGTGCCGGATGGTAAGCAACATGAAGAGCCCAAATTATTACCTAGCACCGCACTGCGCTCGTCACCCAGAGATCTAAGCTGTTATATCTCTAAGCCCTGTTATTTCTCTGGAAACATTGCCCTTCAAACCGGAACACAGTAATGTTTGCACTTTACTGCTCGGCGGTAGAATAACTGGTAAAGGTGTGGTACTTCCCCAGGCGGACTCTGCTAAGAGTCCTACATCCTACCACTACTTAGGTACAATTAACATTAGTTTGGACAATAATTAGCGTCAGCATTGTATACGTAGCTTTAATAGTTATTTTTAACAATGTAAATAGAGAGTATGGCAGAAAGTGAAAATAAAAAACGAAACCTGTTATGCGGCTGACCTTAAAACTGACGTCTGCGGTTTACTGCCAGTCTAGTGCACCTTTCTCTTAGAAGAAGTGAAATTGATTGTCATGACTTACTGAAATTCTACGATTAATATAAACGTCAACATCTATCGCATTCATTCTTACTTAAGCGTTAATGCTTATGAATAAGTGCTGTAATTTTGCGATGTGATAAATAAAAAACTTAGTTATCGCACTGCAGGTTTTGACCTACAGTGCTAATGTTAGTTTCGCAATAATAGAGCTGTTCATCTGATCCTTTAACCTAATAACTACATCACTATTGACAGCCTGATGTGTAACAAAAAAAACAACAATATATTAACTTTTTTGAGCAAACTCTTTATGACAGCTTTTTTGTATTATCTTGTTGCTACATACCTACGAGTAGGTACGAATATCGAGTATCTATTCTCTAGTTCACGCCTATTCTCTGTACGTTTAACAGTAGACCTAATTTAATGCAAGTATTTGACACTTTGACAAGCTCAACAATTCATAACATTGAATTGAAAGGTTATATTATAATTGAAAAAACATAAAGAGACACTTCATAGCTATAATGGTATCTTGACAGATTTGATGCGATAAGTGGTATTTTTCGACACCCTACAAAAAGAAAGATGTTCTCAATTCGACTGTATTTTTTTTTCTTTCCTCATACTTCCGACTGGGTGGACTGATTTTGAACATTATTTTTTGTCCGAAGGAGTCCGAATGGTTCCTCGTATTTTTTTTTAATCGGAAGAGGAGATTTATTTCAATGATATATTAGTTAATTATTAATTTTGTTAAAAATTAGAAATGTGTGCGTTATACTTTTGAATTAAAGTCAAATTTTTCGTTTCGCAGAAGAAAAAAAAGATTAATGTAAGTCAAAGATAACAAAAAAAGTACTATGTTATATTAGATGTACAATCACAACAGGTTTTTTGGATGAAAATATATGTAGGTATGCACTGCAAATTTTAGCTCCAACGAACTGTAAAATAGTCATGTCCATGCATATCTGTACACATAAATAAATTTGAAATGTCTGTTTGTAATTCCAAATTAACAGCGTTTCACTTAATGCAGTATGAAATGTAAAATGCATGAAATTTTGTACGTGACTAGCACAAAAAAATCTTTTTTAGGGTTCCGTAAAACGTAAAAACGGAACCCTTATAGATTCGTCATGTCTGTCTGTCTGTCTGTCTGTCTGTCTGTCTGTCCGTCCGTATGTCACAGCCACTTTTTGCCGAAACTATGAAAACTACACTGTTGAAACTTGGTAAGTAGATGTATTCTGTGAACCGCATTAAGATTTGAACAAAAAAATTAAAAAAAAAGAAAAATTAGGGTTGCCCCCCATACTGAGAACTGAAACTCAAAAAATTTTTTTTCATCAGACCTACACGTGTGGGTTGTCTATTGATAGGTCTTCAAAAATGATGTTGAGGTTTCTAAAATCATTTTCGTCTACACTGAATAATTTGCGCGAGAGACACTTCCAAAGTGGTAAAATGTGTGTCCCCCCCCCCCCCTCTAATTTCTAAAGTAAGAGAATGAAAAATCTAAAAAAAATATATGATGTACATTACCATGTAAACTACCAACGAAAATTAGTTTGAACTCGATCTGATGAGTAGTTTTTTTTTCGTACGTCATAAATACACTATTATTGAAACTTCGATCAAAGTTACAACGAACTACAAGAACTATGTGTACTATGTATATTATGTTACTTGCTGCAACGGAACCCTTCATGGGCGAGTCCAACTCGCACTTGGCCACTTTATTTTTGTTTTTCTCTGTCTGTCTGATTGTTTGTTTAATTAGCTAATCTATAAAATTGTACCAAATTTAAGGGGGCTTTCACTGGAAATTATGCTATGGCGACAAACTTAGACTTCTATAATTAAAAAAAAAAATACTAACAATAGTTTAGGTAAGTCGCGGGTAAGACAACGGGGCACATCTAGTTCTCTTATAAAACGAAAATGCCACTGGCTGCCTACGGTAACAGTATCAAATAGATTAGTGGAGAAGAATGCTGAAAAGAGAAGCCTCTTCCATTCGAGCCAAATACAAATTTAATGATGTTACAACCATTTACTTTGGCATTATACAAACACAATCCTGATGCTTAGCGTGTTTTGGTTCAATTAAGTTACGTTATTCACCATTCTGTAGTTAACGACTACTTCCCCGGCGGAACTCATTAAATACACATAATAATCACGTTATGCTCCTAATGTCACTGTAACGGTCATAATGTAATCTAAAATTGTGTACTTTCTCCCACTTCGAGCTTTTCTTGAAGGTGAAATTGTGGCTCGGCCGTTCACTCTCACTTTGCTAGTGTCAAATTGCGTTTGAATCGTATCACGTTTATTTGACGCTTACCTACCGACATTGGGGTTTCGTTATAGAACAAGAGCCCGTGAACCCCAGACCTTCGTTATTTTATAAAAGCTGAAAACTTGTCAGCGCATGCTCCTAACACAGGTAAGAACGATGGACCATTATGAAGTTTGGGTCATCCTGGCTTTGGCAAATAAACGGTACTAAGGCCCCAAGTCCCAGCAGTGGGAACTTTTAGTGGGCTGCTTATGATAATTAGGCTGCTAATTGTTACCCAAATATTATGTTTAAAAATAAGCGCGCATATTATGGCGCAAGTAGAATTATAATTGCATGAACATTAACACAACATGGGTGTCTGGCAAGTGCTTACTACGATGTTAAGTGTCTAGCAATTATTGGTGTAATGTTTAATAATATTCTGAAGGTATTACCAAAATATCAGACTTTATAATTTGACAAATTTAGATCGGTACACCTTTAGTACCGTTTATCTGCCAAAGCCAGGATGATCCAAACTTCATCATGGGCCATCGTTCTTAACTGTGTTGGGAGCATACTCTGACAAACGTTCAGCTTTTATAAAATAACGAAGGTCTGGGGTGCATGGGCTCTTGGTCCATTATTTTAAATTTAGATATCTCCCTTTTAGTAATCAAATTCGTATAAGGATTTCGTGTACTAAATTAGTATTAATTTATTATTTTTTAGAAACAATGTGTTGCAACCAATGTACCTACATGCATCGAAGATAGTGAAATTGTACCACTTTATTCGTTTAAAAGGAAGCTTTCTACAGAGTTTATACTAACAAATTTCAAGCGTTAACATAATAAAATTACATAAAATATTAATTACTTTTAACAGTTTTACCCCGGGTACTCTAACCACATAAACTCGTTCGTTTTTTCGTGTAAAAAACTATAGTAAGAAACTGTATTTTTTTGCTTACCTACGTGCAATCATTAACTTTGTAATTTCTACAGTAACGACAACCATTAGCTTAGCTTAGATAACATTCTCTTGTAGACTAGAATCGTTGTGAAGGCGATGTCGCATGTTGCATAATCGAACTCATTAATTTCCTAGAGCAAGAAACTTCTATCTTCCTAGCTTATCTGTTACGACTGGGTACCTACATGTTCCTTAGAATTCGTACAACTTATAATTGGAATATGCAGTAACCGAGTTCCTTACAGCAACGCATGCAATCGTATCCTAGATGTCGACATACCTGGGTGTAGGTTGACGCTCCTAGCCGGCACAGGTTTAACAGGTCTGCCGTCGGTGGATATCGCGACCATGTCGTGCTGATCGATGCGCACAAACACAGGACATTCTATACCGATCGCATTTATCAAGCGCAGTCTATAAGCGTAGCCTTGCATAACAAATAATCTGCAAGAGAAATTAAAAAATTGCTTTTACATTTGTGGTTGTCGTGCTGAAAACTAGTTTCGCACTTATCTAACTCAGCACGACACGAAATGGTCCGAGAATTTCGGTTCACATTCACAATATTCTGTTAAATGGTCTGCAGTAATTTGCAGTGACTGACCGGTGAAATGATTTTATGTGATCTACTTTTGTTTCGTTGCATTGTGTCGACATTTTACGTTTAGATGCATTGTAATTTGTTACAAATAAAATTCGATCATGATATGTTCAATGTGCTTTCTCATGTAGAAATTCAGATCAGCGTTTGCTGAAGTGGTAGAATTACACGCATTTTTTTAATTATCTTGATACAAAAGGAGCTCTTGTTAATGTTGGTATCTTCTCACGATTCCATTGTTTTAATGGAGATCATAAAAATAATTTCAAAAACATTTTAAAATAATTAAAAAGAAGTGTAATAAAATATTCTTACGAAAATGTAACAAAATATGATCAGAATGCAAACATTTGTTATTGTATTTGTCACTAAATACGGGTTTATACACATGATCTTCTATAACATTCCCTTTCTATAATAGTGTTTGCACTGATGTAACAATTTGATTTACTTACTTCGAATTGTCTCTTTCCCCATTAATCAACAGAGAATCAGGGGTAACACGGCTCATGTCTTCTAGGTTGCCAGTCATCATCACAGGGAAGTTGGCGCCAATGAGGAGGGTGTTCTCGTTACTTCGATCGTAGTCGTACAGGGACGACTGGGGGTCCAACGGCTGTGGTTGGTTTACCACTAAAGCACCGTATATGCCGTCGTTTTGATGAGCGACTGGAATAAATAATTGAAAATTAAGTACTTTAGAATTGTATAAACTATGTGTGTATTTCTCTTACAAGATAAAATTTCACAACCTAAATTGGAAAAACTGATATTTTTGGGACATCCACGTATTTTTGAACTCAATTAACCTAGTAAGTTTATTATTGTGACTGATTATATAATTTTGCCTTATTTTAATGCTCCCTTTGCGCATTAGACATTAATAGTTTTTAGCCCAGATTTTTTTCAGGAATATTTACTTCATGGTTTAAATAATTATTAATATAATAAGTGGTAAGATTGATCTCATACCACACTATCTTACCCAAAATTGAGCATAGTTTGTGTTATGTGTGCCAGATAGCCGATAACTATAATCTTAGTTTAAAATATAACAGAAGCGCCCAGACACATCAATTGTATAAATGTTTATCTGAGTGGGAATCGAACCCAATACCCAGACTCACTACCAACTGAACTATTAGGCCAGTCAAATATAATTATGTGTGTGTAAAACTACTAATCAGAACAAAATACAAAATAAAAATATTCGCTAGAAGTGAAATAAATCTGTTTGATGTTAATACAACTATGTAAAAACGCAAATCACGAAAGTATGCCCGGCAACGCTAAGGACAATTTCGTAATTCCAATTCGCAAAAGCATTTGAATGACTGCATTAGAAGATTAAATAGACCTAAACAATCATATTTGATGATTCTATAAATAAATGTGATATGTGAGACACACATTATTCATCTTGTTTATCTGCCATTTGTTTATCTCTACAACATGCACTTTAATACGATGGGAAAATATGACAGCGATTTTTTTAATTTTCTCTGACAAACTGGTTTCTTCACAGTGTAAAATCTCATAATTTTGCCTGTTAATAAAATGACGACCAGTTGATGAAATACTATGATGACAACTGAAAGAGTAAGATAATCCCTGAACCTTTATCAGGCCTGCGCTCCTTCCGCTTGAAAGTAAGAATTCTCACAGAGATTTTTTTATATACTGACCTGTAACAGTTGGCCTCATATAACCTTTACTACCTACTAGACTTTCGGTTAGCGCAGATGGCCGCAGAAAACTTAGCCTAACTTAAATCTTATAATATTTACGTTAAATGCATTCAACCAACGATCTCAATACAAAGATGTGCCCTCCCAAACTTCAGGGCGCACGGAATCATGTTAGGAAGAGTGAGCTCACTCTTTCCGTTCTAGTCGGTTGCAGGAAGCGGTAGACGCCGGACGTTTTTACCTATCACTATTCGTTGTCAACAAACAAAATAAGTGGAACCACAGCATATCTCACCGCTAGCGATTCTAGGGGTCAAGTAAATTTGGTTGTTTGTAAACCACTTACGATACACACAGAGACGCAGTTTATTACCAATTTGAAGGTGCTCAGGGCATTTGGTTTATATCGATGACAACATGATAAAAATATCTCACTAAAAAGTAAACATCGGGCAAGTCCCAGACAAGCATCCACTTCTTCTTCATATGTATTCAGTATCAAGTGGTTATAAATCATGCTGACTAAAAACAATCTCAAGGTAAACAAGATTCGTTCAACTCCATTATTAATATTTCGAATTAAAGTGTAGCACGTTCGTGGAATAGTTTGTTGCACTTTATTTGCTCTATTTTCCATTTTAATTTCATTTGAACAAGGTTACGTATATTTCACGAAGGTTCTGAAAGTGTTGGCTAATGCACTTCACACATCAAGGGGCACCCAAGGCTGCTAAGACAAGGTTCCGTTCGTTACAAATGGAGACTTGCACTGAAGACATAATTATTTTAAAATGCAGTTTAACCTTGAATGTGCTTCTGAAACCGTAGTATTGTAAATCATATTTTGATTCTGCATTCGAGTTTACAAGTTTGTAAAAAAAATTCTTTAAAGGGACAAAATCCCAATTAATAAAGTACTTAGCCAAGCCTCGGGTATCACAGCAGGATATAGTTAATTTAGATATGTTTTAGAAAAAAAAAAATATGGTGTCTTGGGACACCAGATATGAACGAAGTCCCTATGGATGATAAAGACTTGCAACACAATTTGCAAATATGTTTAATTTTATTATATATTGTACGATCATCTGTAAAATAAAATGGCAAAACTGGTCACGGGCAGTTTTTAAGCGTTACTTCCGTTTTATATTTTTCTTATGATTTTAGTCCTTATTCTGTTATAAGTTTTAATCTTCACGTTTTTAGGGTTCCGTAAAACGTACAAGCGAAACCCTTATAGATTCGTCATGTCTGTCTGTCCGTATGTCACAGTCACTTTTTGCCGCAACTATAAGTACTACAGTGTTGAAACTTGGTAATTAGATGTATTCTGTGAACCGCATTAAGATTATTACACAAAATTATATAAAAAACAATAAACTTTGGGGGTGCCCCTTACTTAGAACTGATACTAAAAAAAATGTTTTTCATCATACCCATACATACGTGTGAAGTTACATATAATTTTTTTCGATACTGAATAATTTGCTAAGAATATGACCCCCTCCCCTCCCCCCGTAACTTCTAAACTAAGAGAATGATAAAACTAAAAAAATATTTGATGTACATTATTACTATGCAAACTTCCTTCTAAAATTGGTTTGAACTCGATCTAGTAAGTAGTTTTTTTTAGTACGTCATAAATACAGTATTATTAAAACATCGATAAAAATTACAACGAACTACAAGAAGTGACAAGAACTTATGTGTTATGTTACGGAACCCTTCATGGGCGAGTCCGACTCGTACTTGCCCGCATTTATTTTCATTCTTTTGGTCTTTTTCATTCTTTTGGTCTCGCAGCTAATTCCCTATCTTCGTCCAGCTTGCCGTAAGGAACTTCGTTCCAAAAAATAGAATTGTCAAAAGCTATAAATATAAGTAAAATGGACTGATAATAAATTATTTTCTCCGCGTAAACAAACACCGACTTTAATTTAAAATTATATCCAGTCACTCGCCATATTTCATAAGATGCTATCTATCAATCACTACGTCGTCGCCCAAATAAATTATGAAAGTAAGTTATTTGTTCATATTTCAAAAATCGACAAACCGATTTCGATCAAATTTGTTCGGGTATAGGTAGTCCCGTAGTAGTCCTGAACTATAACCTACCAAACAAAACAAACATCGTACATACGAAAAAACGTACAAACCTACAAACTAATTGAGTAACTCCTTCTTTTTTAAAGTCGGTTAAAAAAATCAATACTATACTGGCCTCGTGGCTTAGTTGGTAGTAGCTCTGCCTGCGAAGCCGAGGGTCGTGGGTTCGATTCCCACCCAGTGCAAATATTTGTGTGATGAATTCAAATTTACGGAAATAACAACGACCACACATAAAACATATAAAGCCAAACATAATCTCCGCCTTTTTATAAAGTCGATCAAACAAGGACGACTGCAGAGCAAAGACCTTTTAAGTATTATTGTCTTATAAACAATAACCAGTTAATTTGGTTTAACCAAATTAACTGGTTAATTTTATAAGACCACAACACAATGCTTTAAAGTTTCAGAAAAGTATTGATAATAAGAAACGAATACAAAATTACTCATATTTATGCCCTGTAATTTTCCTGAAACCATTGTATTTCTAATCAGAATAATTATATTAATCAGGCACACGACTTTCCCGAGAAGGACACCACAATAAAAATAAAGCTTGATGGAAAAGGAAATATAATATGTACCCATTTTCACCTTTCATGTTTGTATTTCTACATTTCGTAATTGACAAATAATATAAAAAAAATGTAGTGTTATCTCTTTTTATAGAATTTTATTTATCTGAGTTCGTAGTTGAGTGCATATGTATAAAACAATATCGACAGAATTCACAACTTTTAATAACAAATATTATACCTACTCGTAATGTTTCTATTGACACTGCAAGCTGTTACTGGTGCATTAATACACTACTATTTAACTTTTTATTATTAATGGTGAACTAAAAAACAAAACACCCACATCAGTGAGGACTAAAAATTATATTTATGATTATAATCTTACCTGAGTCAGCGTGATAAAAGAAAGTCCCAGGAGACGTCACAATAAACGCATACTTATAGTTTTCTCTATAACCGATAGGGCACTGCGTCACCATGGGCACGCCATCCATATACGGAGTTCCTTTCTGTTCCACCCCATGCCAGTGGACAGCTATATCCTGGCTGGGGACCCTATTCTCAACTTCCACAACTATGACATCATTGACGCAAGCGTAAATGGGAGGACCCGGCGTTATACCATTGATGGTAAGTTTCGGACTCCCTTCATCAGGAATGAAAGGTTCAATCTTGAATTTGTGGAAGCATCGCTTGGGTTTCACGTTGAATTTGCAAGGCCGGTAGCACGATTTGTCTGTGGATAGGCATACTTTGTAGGAAGGTCGATGTTGCACAAGGTGTTTAAGCAGCACTAGCTAGAGCGATATTAAATTCAAGGTGTTGGTTTATAATGGTTGCGTCGTTATATCAATATTATGTTCTACAAAGGAAAATAAATATTTTGTTCAGAGTAATTTATTAATCATTAACGTTCATAACTATATCAATATTATGTTTTACAAAGGAAAAAAAAAACATTTTGTCTAAAGTAATTCATTAGCGTTCATAACTCCCCGCTGTGATGTCGAGTATCGGGAATGTCATGGAACATTCACAAGGATATAATATACAATTAAATAAACAAGGGGTTGCTAAGTGGTCGAATTTTGACTAAAAGACAATAATTCAACAATTAATTATTCTATTCTCAGTTTAACCACAGACCTTAACAACAAACTAAACAGTTTTTACGCATGTATGTCAAACACATGGTAATGTGTGTAATGTTCTTTTTATATAATTTAATGTATTTTTATGCATAATTAAAAAAAATAGTATTCTGCGTTTTTTCACTATGTAAACTCATAGTTTACATAGTGAAATTTCATACTTCTCCGCCCACACAATTTTCTTAAAAATAGGTGCAAAGTTTTTGCTTCAGATACTCGTATGTACAATACTCAGAGCAAAAACAATAGACTACAGGCCCGTGAACAAAATTTACGGGTCAAATGAACCACCAGGAGACCTGTGTAGGATGATAGACGGGTACAAAATAATATGATTCAGCACTATGCCGTCACTTGTAAGCTGTCCAACTGAGTGCAATTGAAGAGGGGGGGTTACAATCCTCGATCATTTCTCCTTGTCGCATTATTTTTGTACGGCGTTGCGGAATAATAGATTAAAAGAGGTATTGAAACTATAAAAATTATAAATTTTAACTTTTTAATTATTAGTTTGCCGGAAAAATTTACAGAGTACGAGTAATTTACAGAGCAAATTTGGTCATTTGATTAAGTACGGCATTGGTTCCATACAGTTTCAATACCTCTTCTAATCCATTATTTCGCAATGCCGTACAAAAATCATGCGACAAGGAGAAATGGTAGAGGGTTGCAACCCCCCCTCTTCAATCACACTCAGTTGGACAGCTTACAAGTGACGGCATAGTGCTGAATCTTAATACTTTACACCCTTCTATCATCCTACATAGGTCTCCTGGTGGTTCATTTGACCCGTAAATTTTGTTCACGGGCCTGTAGTCTACAAGTACTTATTTTAATTTCTCGTTTCTACATAGACTAGCAGCGCCCCGCGGTTTTACCCGCTTCCCGTTCCCGTTATTTTTCCGGGATGAAAAGTTGCCTATGTGTGTGTAATTTCACACTACATATACATATTTATCTGTGTCCCAAATTTCAATCCGATCCATTCAGGTGGTCCGACATGATTGGGTAACAAACATCAACATTTTTGCATTTATAATGCATATCAGTACTTTGGATGTGGAATCGAACCCAGGAGCCTCGCCTCTGAAACAGGTATACTAAAAATATGCCATAGATCCAAGCAGTTTGTATTAATACGAGTATTATCGGCCATTTACTGTTTCTGATAATAATACCCAAACGTACTCATTAAATACATTGCAGACTATCCAGTACACTTCATAGTAGGTATTTATTGCATGCAACAAACGATGCAATAAAAAACAAAGGTTGTTAATGTACAAGTTGTAATTATGTTTTGTTGTAACTGTAAATGTTTTCATTACTTACCGGAATATTTTGTCGTATCCTCCAGAAGAACATTCGAATTTGCAGGAGGAAAACTTTCTAAAGATGCTTTTCCATTATAGCTAATATTAGCTATTACAAATAAACAACACACTAATACCTTCATTTTAATACTATTTATCTCGAAATATGTTTATTTTATGTTATCAAATCATAACACAAAGACTTATTTACGATCTGACTTGTAAGAACGTGAAACGTGACCACTATCTACAGCACTGCGTCGAAAACTGGCTACAATCCAATTGCCTTCAATAAAGTAAAGGCTTTGGCGCACTAAACACCGCATGCACCTTTCTGTGCACAACAGTATTGTCCCTCCCTTTCTAAACTCAAACGTCCAACAGAGATGCAGCTATTGTTTTGCGATGTATTTTGAATGCTTTCATTTTAAATTTGCTTTTTCGTTTGATACTTTTGTCAAAAAAATCTTATGTTGTTTTATTTTAATTTGGCGTCTAGCATAACCTAGATTTCGTAATGGTTTATGTAGTTACCTAGATGATATAATTCAGGAAGTAACTTTTGTAGCAGTACAAAGACGTGAAAATTTGAAATCAATTCTATATTTATCTACATAATCAACTTTTAAGACTACTTAATTTACATATAAAATGGTCTGTGAGAGAAAGTGATATATCAGAAGAAGTACTATATCTATCTATCTATTCTATACAAAATGTATGTGAATAATTTATTTTCTGCGAAAGAACAACTTTAATTTGAAATTTTATTCAGACTCTCGATCAAAATAAATGTCATAAGAGACTATCACGTGTAATTAAAGCAAATTTATAAATTATACATTTTATATCATACTTTGAATTTTTTTAAATGTACATACATGGGATCACATCTGAACTATTCAGACCAACTATTCTTAGCTGAACTATGATCTACCAAACAAAACAATAACCATTCACAAAAATTCAACCCCTATAGGGTAAAGTGGGTGATGACATTTTTATATAAGCGCAGAGGCCAAACCTTCTTGGCATCATTAAAAGGCTCAAGCGCTGGCTTACCGAGCAGACGTTCCATAGCTATTTGTAATGTTTTTTTTTTTAAATTGAAAATATAATCTGTTGCAGATAATCCTACTAGTATTATAAATGTCTTTGTATGTTTGGATGTTTGTTGCTCAATCAGGTCCTAACGTCTGAACGGATCGGGCTGAAATTCGGAATGCACATAGATAATAGGCTGGAAAAACACATAGCCTACTTTTTATCCCCAAAAATAACGGGCACAACGGGAACGGGAACTACGCGGGTAACACCGCGGGTGCTAGTGATAGATAAATAGAAGATATTACAATTACTTTTTGAATTGTAATAGCTATCCAAAGTCAAAGTATCCTATCCTACTATTACAAATGCGAGTGGTTGTGAATATGGATGGATCGGGGAAAGTTTTTTACTCTTTCGCACCAAAACTACTGAAGGCATCTGGGTGAAATTTGGTACATAGATAGATAATAGTTTGGATTAGCACATTTCTGGATTTTTTTTATTTTGGGAAAATAAAGGGATCAGAAATTACGCAGGGTTTACGTATAGTTATAAACTGTCATTTACATTATTCTGATTGTAATCAATGTTCAGATTACTACGTATACCAACAGACAATGTTTGATAATTATTATTAGTTGTGTTGTAACATACAAATACTTAGGTATAATTAATGTTATAAATAAATGATGAAAACGTCTATTTTAAGTTGATAGGATGCACGACTCGGCGTGTTACAATTTGATTAATAATTCTAATCTTATATTTTGTATAAATAATCCAATAATTAAATGTCAAATATACTTCGTTTACCCAAGCTATAAAGTCTGACACATACCTAATATCTGTACGCGATGCACGATTTTACATCAAATCAACTTAGGTTAGTTTATTACAAATTTTGAAGCTACTGTCTACATGTTTTTTTTTTAATAAAGTGTGACGAGACGAGCAGGTAATTTGCCTGATAGTAAGCAACATGCCTGCCACATAACAGCACAGTGACACGCAGCTATTGGAACATGAAGAGCCCAAATCATTACATAGCACTGCACTGCGCTCGCCACCCAGAGATCTAAGATGTTATATCTCTAAGCCCTGTAATTTCACTGGAAACATTGCCCTTCAAACCGGAACACAGTAATGTTTGCACATTACTGCTTGGCGGTAGAATAACTGGCAAATGTGTGGTACTTCTCCAGGCGGACTCTGCTAAGTGTCCTACCACTACATAAATAAAATAAAAACAACAAGTATATTTATAATGTGGTAACACTAAACCAGGGGTCGGCAACGAGCGGCCCGCGACCTACCTTCTTTACTTGCGACCCGCGAGGGTTTTAAAAATAAGATATAAAAATTTCAATAACTTATTTTCGGCACAAAAATATCTAATTTATAAATAAATTTATTAATCCGCTATTATTTATCGCAAATATAGTTTTTTCAAAGTTAAGGTAAGAGAGATGGGAGGGTGCAAATGAATTACAAAAGTTTAGAAGTGCGGCCCGCTTTTATCTACTTTTTACATCATGTGGCCCATGACTCTGAAAAGGTTGGCGACTCCTGATGACTAAAACAAAGTCTTGAAGGATCATAAATACTCCGTAGTACCTACCACAAGAGGATAGCGGGCATAAACTCAGCAGTTGGTTGATGGTGGTTGATTGGTATGTGATAGATTAGAGAATTTTATTTAAATTGAATTTTGACTTAAAACTTTACAACAGTAACAAACTTAAACAGCGTCTGCAGTGTTGTAGCGAATGTGTACATGTTCACTGGCACTATGTCCGCTGCCAATATAATCACATGCTTTTGTGCTTGTCTCAGCATCACGTATACCATCTTTTTTTCATTTAAAGCAAAGTTCTCCCATCCACAGCTGGTTCTTTTTTTCTGAGTCACTTAGAGGGTACCTCGCCTGACAATTCACGCCACTCTCGGGTGACTCGTCCCGCGGAGCAGTATTTAACCGATTTCGCGCCGAGGGCGCACGTCACTTCTTTTCGCGCATTCTTAAAAGTAACTTATACTCCAGCTGTTTATAAAGTTCGCCTCGCACCAGTTAAAGTTACCGATTCGTACCGCACCGCACCACAAGATTATTTCGCAACACACAATTCAAAGGCAGCTGCTGAAGGAAATATAATTGAGGAAGAAGAACTGCCGCTCAATCGCCCGGAGGACGCTGGATTCTTAAGGTAGGACCTTTCTTTTGTGTTTCTGGAGAAAAGGCCAAACCCCAGGGTCTTCCACCCCCTTATTGTTTTTGTTCCTTTAATTTAAATTCCACCCGCTCCGCCGTCACGAAATCTCATAGATATCCAAGAGTACCAGCGCACCGCTGGTGACGAGAATTGTTATAATTAATAATTAATTTTCTTCGCCATTTAATGGTCCTTCGTCACTCGGATGCCTTGTTTATCCTGAGATTTCGTGGCTATTTACCCCATTCCTATTAATTTATTTATCTACCGCCTATTTTGTGTGTCTCTCGTTTGAAGTCAAGTTCGTTTTGTAGTGGTAGGGCTCTTGCCAAGCCCGCCTGGGGAAGTACCACAGCTTTGCCTATTATTCTGCCGTCAAGCAGTTACCTACTGTGTTACGGTTTGAAGGGCAAAGTTTCCAGATATACGACTGGGCTAAGAGATATAACACCTAAAATCTCAAAGTGACGAGCAGTGCAGTGTCAAACAGTGATTTAGACTCTTCATGTTCAATCAACTTCGTGACGTTTGACTTTTATGAACAGATTTGTCGTTACCCGTCTCGTCACTCTAAATAAATAATATTTGCTTATTTAAATTATTTAACATTCAAAAGTCAAACATTGCCTTTGGTTACCGCATCGCCTAATAAACTCGAATTTCGCATTTACACCGCAATTTTTATAAACCGTTTTCAATTCTGTTAATGACTACCTACATAAATCACTTATAATTACCAACGCATTATATTATCTCGTTCGCCGTTGGAAATTATTTATTTACCTACCTCGCATTTTTGTTATTTTGTACGATCACTTTAACATTTGAGTTTGGATCATACCTATTGTCTGGATTTGATCACGATGACGTCGTCTAATGATCAAAAATTAAAATTATTGGAATGTCAAAGACAAGTATATTTCGAGCGTCTTCAACAAATATACGATAAATCGCGTGCTAATTTGAATGACCCAGAATTATTGGAAGAATTTCTGTGCTCGGTTGAGACTTTACAAGAAATCAGGTGTAACTTTCAGATTTGCGTGAAAGATATCGAATCTTTATTATTGAAAATTGATAAGGATTCAGTTCCGGATTTCAATCAATGGCTCGCATTTGAAGATCTTTATTGTCGTGTTAAACGTAAACATTCTCAGTTTATTACAACCACAGCGCTCACACCAACGGTTAAACCAGATAAAACATTTCAAAATATTAAGCTAGCTCGTATAGAAATACCGGAATTTGACGGAAATGCAAACGACTGGCCTTTATTTTATGCTACTTTCCAAAGGGCTGTACATTTAAATTCATCGCTTTCCGTAACGGAAAAAATATTTTATCTCACTAGTAAATTGAAAGGTCGAGCGAAACAAGTATACATTGGATTCGTACCCTGTGAAGAAAACTATGAAACAATATATAACGCGCTCGTTTCTAAATACGAAGATAAGAGAAATCTCGCTAGTACTTATTTAAACCAAATTTTCTCATTGAAGCCCATTGTTTCCCCCACCGCTAATAACTTAGAATATTTAATCGACCAATTTTCAAATTCGCATCTCGCATTAATTAACTTAAACATACCCGACTTGTACGATTTTGTCATGTCATACCTTTTATTACAACGGCTGGACAGAGATTCGGCACGTTTATTCGAAATGGATAACCGCGATTCGGAAATACCTGCGTTTGATAAAATTACTAAATTTGTTCGCGACCGTATTAAGGTTTTGAATAGGACGAGTGAAAACTCAAGTACTTGTGTGAGAGCCAAGCTGTCAGAAAACTACATTCCGAAAAATAATTCACGCGCATTCTTAGTAAGCGATAACATTTGTACATTATGCAATGACAAACACGACCACTTGTATTCCTGTAAAAAGTACAGGACTTTAACCGCTCGAGAACGTTACGAACATGTAAAACAATTACGCGCTTGCATTAACTGTTTGAGTTCGCAACATAATTCAAACGCATGCCGGTCTAAGGGAACTTGTGCAAATTGTAAAAAAAAGCACCACACTTCACTCTGTTTTCAAGCTGATAACAGTAGAACCGGTCCGTCGAGTGATAACAGTCGTAGTCCAGTAGTGGCTGCTCAGAATAATAACGCTACTTCAAATTTATTTTTGAATGAACCGACGAATAATGACGCTTCATTTTGTAGTATGAACGCAAATTCAAAATCTTTGCGAAAAACTCAAAATGTTTTGTTGGGTACCGTTCTTGCTGATGTTCGCAAAAGAGACGGTTCCGTGATTCAAGTTCGTGTCCTCGTGGACAATGGATCGCAAAATCATTTTATTTCCCGCTTCGCTTGCAGGAAATTAGGTATTAACATCTTTCACGATGATACTGACCGTTTCGTAAACGGAATTGGTGGCAGCTACCAGTCTATATTAGGCTATACAGACGTAACGTTGGTATCTAAATATGACAGAAACGTTAACTTGCGGATTAAACCTCTCGTTCTTAAAACCATTTCAAGTTGTTTGCCCAGCTGTGAATTTGACATCTCACCGCTGTCTTATATAGGTAAACTCCAGCTGGCAGACCCGCATTTTAATAAACCCGCCGAGATCGATATTTTGTTGGGGGCTGAAGCCTTTTTACAGATATTACGACCCGGAAAATTGCTGGGTCCACCAGGGCGTCCCGATCTTTTGGAAACTGCTTTTGGATACGTAATATTAGGATCAATAGCTACGTTACAGGCTCATAATGGATCAGACAATAATGAAAACAATCACTCATTTTTCTCGTCGAGTGAGGGTAATTCAATTGAAAGTTTAGTTTCCAAGTTCTGGGATCTCGAATCGGTACCCACTAAAACTTATTTGTCTGAAAGGGATCAAGAATGTGAAAACTTCTACGCGTCAAACACGCATCGCAATAAAGTTACTGGACAGTATGTTACGGCTTTACCATTTATAAAATCAACCGTGACGTTGGGTGATTCATTAACCGTAGCCTCTCGCTGTTTTTCATCCCTTGAACGAAAATTCCAAACAAATACCGCCTTAAAAATGGAATATGACACTGTTTTGAAAAATTATATTAGTGAGGGTATATTATCACCTGCACCACCGCTAAATAATAAAAATTATTACGTTATTCCGCACCATGGCGTCTGCCGGGAGGGCAAAGCGCTACGTATTGTATTGAACGCGAGCGCAAAATGTGTTGACACGAACGCTTCACTCAATGACTGTCTACATTCCGGCCCTAATTTACAAGCTAATCTAACCGCGATTATTTTAAAATTTAGATTGTTTCCAATCGCACTGACCGCTGACATCAGACAAATGTTTTTAGCAATAGGAATCCGCGAGGAAGACCGTCGTTTTTTGAATATTCTATATAAATTTGACGGCGATTCTACCACCAAACTATATCACTTTAATCGGGTTTGCTTTGGCTTGCGATGCTCGCCGTACCTCGCTATGAAAACAGTCAAACAACTCGCTCAAGATGAAACTGATCTTCCAAACGCATCGGAAACCGCTGTTAATAATTTATACATGGACGACTTGGGAGCTTCGGTAGCTACCGCTGAGGAAGGTGCTCAGCTGGCACAAGATTTGATCGAGTTATTTAAGCGTGGTGGGTTTGACTTGGTTAAATTTGTGAGCAACTCACCTAAAGTGTTAAAAGCGATTCCACTGGAAAATCGTTTATCTTCGAAAATCGAATTCGACAAAGAGGATAATATGAAGCTTTTAGGCCTAATTTGGTCTCCAGTCGAAGACGAGTTTTCTATTGCCGTAAAATTTAACCCGCAGTCAAAATGCACAAAACGCCTTATGCTTTCGACGGTCGCGAAATTATGGGACATTAACGGGTTTTGCGGTCCTGTTATATTACACGCAAAGTTATTAATAAAAGCTGTTTGGACGGCACGCGTCGACTGGGATTCTACCCCACCGCTGGACATTTGTTTAGCGTGGAAACGCTTCTTAACGGAGCTCCCTACGTTACATAATTTTAAAATACCCCGTTTTGTAGGTATTAGGCCTAACTCTCGCGTCATACTCTTAGGGTTCGCGGATGCTTCAGAAAAGGCGATGGGTGCCTCCGTGTACCTTGCCACTCAACATACCTCGGGTAATAACCAGGTCCATTTGATAGGCTCAAAGAGCAAGGTCGCCCCGCTCAAAATTGTCTCTTTAGCTCGTTTAGAGCTGTGCGCGTTATTATTATTATCCAAATTGCTTCGATTTATGATAGAAACTATTTCTTGCCGCTGTCAAATAGATGAAATTTTCGCGTTTACTGATTCGACAGTAGCCCTTCATTGGGTTCATTCGTCTCCGCATCGATTCGACACTTTTGTTGCCAACCGTATCTCTCAAATACAGGACAATCTTCACGCAAACCATTTTTTTCACTGTGAAAGCGCACTGAATCCTAGTGATTGTTTAAGTCGCGGCCTTACACCTGGTCAATTTTTAAACCATAAATTGTGGCTACATGGCCCCCCGTGGGCTTTAAATGAAGTACACACATGGCCGATTAATAGATTCATTTTTAATCCCGCACAAGATGAAAAACTGTTAGAGCTTAAAAGGCAGGCAAACATTTTTCTTGTCACCGATGATCCAGAACCTTTTCTATGTTCTCTAGCTAAGCGCGTTTCTTCTTGGTCTAAGCTTCTCCGCATCGTCGTTTATATATATATATTTATTAGGAAACTTCCCCGCACTGATAGAATGCAACTTACACATTTACACTTTGCTGAGACTGCGATTATAAAAGCCCTTCAACGACAATATTTTCAAAATGACATGAAAACTATTTCAAAAGGTCAACCAGCCTCTAAGAAACTTCTCCCGCTTTCTCCGTTTTTGAAAAATGACATCCTCCGCGTCGGTGGACGATTACATAATTCATCTCTCGAATTCGATAGTAAGCATCCAATTCTTCTCCCGAAAAAGGATCATATAGTCAATCTTATCATCGACTATTATCATCGCAAATACCTACACGCAGGGCCACAGTTATTATTGTCGTTACTGAGACAGAAATTCTGGATTATATCCGGACGCAGTACTGTCAAACAACGCTTTCATTTTTGTAACAGCTGCTTCAAAGCTAAACCACGCACAGAGACGCCGTTTATGGCTTCTCTTCCCGCTGTTCGCGTAAACGAAGCATCAAAGCCCTTTCTTTGGACGGGCGTAGATTATGCGGGTCCACAAGATATTCTCATTAGCCGCTATCGTGGTGCACGAAGGGAGCGTTGTTATTTTTCGCTATTTACCTGTTTGATAACCCGCGCAGTACACATAGAGATTTCCGTCGACTTATCAACAGCTTCCTTTCTTCGCGCCTTTCGTAGATTCATAGCACGTCGAGGAAAAGTCCTTTCGCTATACTCCGACAACGGAACAAATTTTATAGGCGCGAAAACAAAACTCAATGAACTTAATAAATTTCTTAAATCCAAAACATTCGGTGATTCCTTTACACAAGAAACCCTTTATCAAGGTATAAATTGGGTTCTAAACCCACCATCCGCTAGCCATATGGGCGGACCTTGGGAAAGTATGATCCGGGTTCTAAAGGTCCACCTGCGCCGTACTATAGGAAACGCTCTCCTCACGTACGAAGAAATGCTAACAGTAATAACGCAAGTCGAGGCTATCCTTAACTCAAGACCTATAACCACGTTAAGCTCTGACCCCTCGGAACCTGAAGCTTTAACCCCTTCGCACTTTCTAACACAAGGTCCATTAGATTCTTTTCATTCCGATCCGCGCATAGATTCCGTAGACTTGATCCGCAACAAACGTCTAGTTGACAGCATAGTTCAGAGATACTGGAACCGTTGGAGACGGGAATACCTCAACACGCTCCAAACTCGTGTCAAGTGGAATACTAAAACTAACCCGGTAACTAAAGGCACTGTAGTTTTACTTAAAACAGAAAATTCACCGCCACTACAGTGGCCATTAGGTATAATTGAAGATATTAAATCCTCTTCGGACGGCATCGCTCGTATTGTGGAGATACGCACAAAAAATGGCACTTACATTCGACCAGTGGTAAAACTGTGTGTTTTACCCTCCCAATAATTCGCACCTTTTGTTTTTCTCTTACGCATGTCTACTTAGCATGTGTAAATCTAATTCACACTCTTATTTTTTTTCATTCTCTTTTACATGCGTATTTAATATTTATTTATTCCAGACATCCGTGATTAGTCACTGGATGCATTATTACCCGCACCCTTGCTCCAACCCGCACCCTTGTTTTACCCGCACCATTGATTTTACCCGCATCATTCACCCAACCCGCAAGTTAAACAATTTATCCGTTTAACCTATATCCTATCCACACTATATGTATTTGTATATTTTCCGCATCTAATACTTATTTGTATTGTCTCCTATTCCTATTTCCCTTTAGTTCAGGAGCCTACAACTCCTGAAGGCCGGGGGGATGGTTCTTTTTTTCTGAGTCACTTAGAGGGTACCTCGCCTGACAATTCACGCCACTCTCGGGTGACTCGTCCCGCGGAGCAGTATTTAACCGATTTCGCGCCGAGGGCGCACGTCACTTCTTTTCGCGCATTCTTAAAAGTAACTTATACTCCAGCTGTTTATAAAGTTCGCCTCGCACCAGTTAAAGTTACCGATTCGTACCGCACCGCACCACAAGATTATTTCGCAACACACAATTCAAAGGCAGCTGCTGAAGGAAATATAATTGAGGAAGAAGAACTGCCGCTCAATCGCCCGGAGGACGCTGGATTCTTAAGGTAGGACCTTTCTTTTGTGTTTCTGGAGAAAAGGCCAAACCCCAGGGTCTTCCACCCCCTTATTGTTTTTGTTCCTTTAATTTAAATTCCACCCGCTCCGCCGTCACGAAATCTCATAGATATCCAAGAGTACCAGCGCACCGCTGGTGACGAGAATTGTTATAATTAATAATTAATTTTCTTCGCCAACAGCTATACACCGCACGCTCGAACATCTCCGAAGCGGTCATCAACTTCTGGCAAAGGAAACAATATAAAAAGAACGCGAAAACACAGTAAATCAAAATAGGTATGTACTTGAGCATTTCTTGCAAAGGCAAACAGAAAAAAAGACTTATGCATATAGCATTTGATCCGAAGTCGACTCCCAAGGATAAGCTGTACAGAGATTTCAACTTGTCACAGGTGGATAAAATCGTGATGTGACGTTTGATGAAGATTGGAAGTCTTTCCTTGACTAGTGCTTGGTTTTCTGCCAGATTAGAGTACACGTTAAAAGACATGAGTTCTTCAGCGAGCATGTGGTACATGGTAGCCGTATGTGATATAATAAAGAGCATCAGAGTCTGGTAGTTCAGAACGGCGATCATGATAGTGAATTCTTGGATGCAGAGAAGGGCCGAACAAATTTGACCGTTGGGACTCGCAGTTAACGGTTCCAAACCTGAAATTGAAATGAAGGCTTAATATCTTTTTCTATTCAAAACCAATTTTTATCATGTTTTAGTCAAAAACGATTGTTACGGAATAACGCAAGAAGATTCTAGACTGTTACTGTGTTTCAGTTTACAGGATAGTATTCTCTGAGAAAGGGCAGAGCAACGTAACAAGCATATATCTACGGGTGAGGAGCATACATTAGTGGTAGCCAGAGATTTTAAGTGAATTTTAAAATACTGCATGTCGCTGTGGTGTAATGAGCTGTCGTTAAAATTATCCTTAGGCCTGCTGCTTCTACTTATTTAATTGTTCTTATCTTCAAAAAAATCCCCTTAGTATTAGTTTAAGAAAATGAATGAACATTTCAACAATTATGTGGTATGGAATATAATGTAATGCTGCTCCAGAAAATAGTACAAACAGCAGATACATAATACAGATACATAATATTCGCCTCATAGGTGGGGCCGCAGCAGAATGCTGCGGCCCCACCTATGAGGACCTATGAGGACCAAACACCTATGAGGCGAATATTCGTAACGTGTTGGCGCAACAAAAACATCGTATTCTGACTAAGACGATGTTGGTGTCTACATTAGCAGGCGAAGATTTATGTCAAATTGGTGCGATGTATTGTGCTTTGATTATTTACTTGTCTAGATAGACCGCTCCGCGTAGAAACATCAGAAATATAAGTTAAGTTCGTTCTGTCGGTTTAAAATTTCAGTCAGATCCGTTCATATTTTACGAACAGATTGAGAAACAAACATCAAAATATACAAAGATTGGCATCCTATTAATATTAGAACTAGCAGTGCCCTGCAATTTTACCCGCATTGATTCCGTTCCCGTTATTATTTCGGGACAAAAATATTGCCTGCTAAAAGATGTGTCTATGCCTAAGCCTATGTTTTGTTCCAAGCCATACACTATCTATTTTTCAAAGGACATTGTTCAAAATTGACTATCCGTGGACAAAATGTTCTTGATAATTTGATTTTGGCAAAAAGTTTATTAATTATTTTAATGACTAATTAATGCATTATTTTAATACCCAGATTAATAAACTAAAAGTTCATTATAAAAGTATTTTAATGTTTATTTCCGACTTCTCAAACTTGATTGCCAGCTTTGAATGATGTCGATTTTTTTCTCGAATAATATTGATTTCTGAAAATCGATAGAAAAAGTCATCCAATAACAATTTTGGCCCTCCGATGGTACAAAATGTTGTCAACGTTCGCATTACTTATGGGAAATATGAGTAAGTAGTCTTTCTGCTACTACAAAAAGATAATATTCTGACTACTAGAAGCTATAAAGTTTAATATATGATATCAAGGACAGTCAATGTCCACGTTTAGCCCAAAGTCCCTTATAAATGAACAATGTCTTTTCAGTCCGATCCGTTCAGACTTTACAACGTAATGGAGGAACAAACATTCACACTTAGAATATTAGGGGCAGTGCTCCAAGATATTAGCAGCGTAGTTGCCGTTCCCGTCATCCTCAATATTATTCTAGACTTTAATCTATGTTCCAAATGTCAGCCCAATCCGTTCAGACGTTGCAACGTGGTTTAGTAACAAACATCCAAACATTAACATTACGGAAACTACGCAGGTAAAGCCGCGAGGCGCTGCAAGTATCTACACAAAACTCATGGTTTCCGTTGTTTTTTTGTTGTTTTTATTTGTTAAAAAAATCTTATAATGGAATTTAGAGAATAAATCATTATCTACAATAGTCATGTTTTAATTTTATAGCATTGATATCTTGAGATATACCTAATTTAAGTGAATTGAACGATTTATAGGTCTCTATAAATCGAAATATATTTTTACCCACTTTAACAGGAAATACTTGGGGAGCTTGTATCTCTTAGCACGCATACCATTGACATAAGAACAGTAATAGCAGGGACAGTGACAGACAATTGTTAAACTTGTGTTTGAAACCTGGCTTCGTACTTTTGTCGCAATTACAGCGTAACGCGTCATCTAGACAAGTCAATAACCAAAGGCATTGTGCCGAATAGGGTTGTTTAGATTGTTGTGCGTCGAGACGTAGGCAGTAATTTAAAAATGAAGGAAATAGTGGCTTTGCATCATATGTCAGAAAACTGACATTTATTAAAATTGTACGAGTATCATTTACGAAATAATATGAAAAAGAGAAGAATGAGGAGATGGTGGATGACTACTATTCATTGAAACCGAACGATGTAAGTATTCTGGAAAGTAATCTCTTCTTACCGCAGGCGCAAGAAGATAGCCGTGAGTGTATAATAATTGTTGAAGATTGGCTGGAACATTTTCTTTTTCTATTTTTAATTGTATTTTATATTCTATTTTTCCTGTGACTTCAGTTGTTGCTTTAGTTACCTTGGTTAAGGAGCGTTTTGGTTTAATTTTGTAAATGTTTTAAATAATTCTAATATTTTTACTATCATTGTGCGCCTCTCTCATTTCCTATATTCACCAGCTAGTTACAGTCCACCGCTCCCCAATAATTATAATTTCACTTTGTTTTTCTCATGTATAACACAGGAATGGAAAGTATGTATGTTATCTTACTTAGCCGCAGAGAATTTCCTGGATTTTTACGTATGTCAACATCTGGCTTTGAAATACTGCTACAAAAGGTCGCACCATTAATTACCAATAATAGTTTAAAAAACGAAAAAACACGCTTTTAGCACGCACAAAAAATTACAAAAGCATTTCAAATAGCCTGTCCACCATCTTGGACGTCCGCCATGTTGAATTTAAGTCACGTGACTATTTTTTTTCGTATTTCTAACAGCAAACCCTTTCATTTGATACCCATATCATGCGGGTGGATTTCAAATAGCCAGTCCGCCATCTTGGAGAGGGCGCCATATTGGATTTGTAATTACGTTTCCTTTTTAAGTCATGTATTGTCATCAGAATTCAGAGCGTGTGTAAAATTTAATCCTAATCAAAGACCGGGAAGTGGGTCAAATTAAGATTCCAAGATTTTCTTACATAGGTACATACTCGTAGTTAGTTACCTACAAGTGAAGTTAACAAAAGCGTGTTAAAAAAGATACGATCAGAAAAGCTAGTAAGCTTTCCAATACTTAGGTCTTAAACATTCCTTTTCTGACGTTTGAAATTGATTGTATGAATTGTATAATTTATGGGGAACCTTACCTGAAATAAATGAATTTTGATTTTGAATTGACGTAGGTCAAGCGAATATTGCCGCGACAAATCCCTATGATTCGCGCCAGTTTACCAAGAGCTCTCCGATGCTTCATCGTCTTGTTGCGCATACATTGCGATAACACGACGTACCCGGCCACACTAATCGCGCCAACACGAATATTCGCCGTAGGACGCATATGAGTCCGCACCATAGACATAACGCGCTTGAAATAAGATATTTCATAACTTTAACTGTTCAAACCCATACTTAGAGTGCTGTAGTCTAGCCGCTACCATCCTATGTAATTCCAATTATTAACAGCAATCAATAAACGAAGCCTAAAGATGAGAAAGACCAGGATTGTGCTTAAATGAAGTTCTGTAATGCAGCGGTGATTCTTACTGGCCTCTAAATTACTTACCTACACAAAGTGCCATGGAGTATTCATTGGACACGTTCATGCGATTCGGAAGGTATATAAAGGCGGCATTCGTGTAGTTTGTCGTATAAAAGATGAGGACTATAATTTTTATCCTGTGCAACATCTTGTTGTGTTTTTCTCGAAGATTCTCGGTGGTTCGAGCTTCTACGTCGCTCTTCTCTATCAGTTGCAGGGTTTCAAGAAGAAGTGGTCTGGGATTAGAGAATGACAGGGTATTGTAAAAAAAATCCGCCAGATATTTTATTTTATGTTAAGAACGTCTCCCTCGCGGGTCTCCCTCGCGGAGTACTTTAAAGCCTCGTTTTTCAATTCCCGCGTCTGTAATCTTGTTATTTTTTATAAATAAACACACAAAAGATGAACCCCAGGACGTCGTTATTTTAACAAAGCAAAAAGTTTGTCAGCGTATGCTCCCATAACAGCTAATGTTTGATCTGCTTTCAAGCAAAGCACTATCGGCTTTCAAGTCATGTCATGAAAACAGCGCCAAATTAGGTGCTGATTTAGAATTCTAGTAGTGTTTAAGAATGATATACCATTATGAAGTTTGGGTCATCCTGGCTTTGACAGATAAACGGTATAGACAAACTTTCAGCTTTGTTAAAATAACGAAGGTCTTGGGTTCACGGGCTCTTGCTCTGTAAGGCTAAACTTAAAGAGAAGTTTTATTATTTGCATTTTTTTAATATAGTTTATAGAGTTACGGGAGCAAGATGTCTACTGTAAGCAACACACCTGCATATAAAATATCTTGCAAAATGTGTATCGAAAGATTACTTCAATTTAAAAGAATTGGATTTAGTAACTCGATATGAGTACTTTTGTGAACGAAGCCCAGAAATTCCACGAACAAATAAATTTTCACAGAATAATTGTTTACTGACCTTTTGTTGAGCCACCACCAACTCAGATTGAATATGAGTACCAGAAGCGATACGTTGACGAAGTTCTTGATGAAGTCCTCGGCGCCATCGGCCACCTTTATTTGGTAAACCAGACATCCCACGCCGTACACGTACATTAATAACGAGAGATGAAGGATCCAGAATGGCGCTAGAGTTCAAATCAAATAGAATAGGTAATCACAGCAACAGTTTCATTCATTAAAATAAATTAGACTTAGTATGAAAACTAACGTGGTTACTACACATTTCAAATAAATACACGGGTAACTCACGTTTGGTACAGTCAGTCCAGTCCGACTCAAGTTTCGGTCGCGTCCGGCGACCTTTTTCAAGGAGAGTTAAGTTTTAAACGGGCTGCGATCACACGCGAGCACTCTCCTGGGGTGAGCTACCCGTGTATTTATTTAAAATTAGTTTTACTCTTGAACTGGACTATCAGATACAAAAATATTTTTACTACAATTTCGGATTGGTGATTCTGTATATTGTCGGTCCAAACAAACAAACTTTTCAGCTTTATATTATGAATACTAACGACATTTGTTAGCCTGATTTACAAGGATGACTTTTTTTTTTATTTATTTAAATTTTACAGCTCCACAGACTCCGGGGTCCGTGACCTTTGTCAATCGTTTTCTTTTTATTACATGAATCTTGGATTGGAGAAGAAAAGGAAATAGGGGAGAGTAGGGAACATTTTCTTGCTAATTCTAGGACTATTTTATTTTCTAAGTCGCCTCCTCCCGGCTCAGCGCCTCCACCACGACTGCATTTCTATCCTTGATGGCCATCTGCAAATTGAACTCTCGGATGGTCTTCGGTGTTGCAGACAACGCTCGCCGCACGAACCGACCGATGGCATCGTCGGTGTCTTGGAATGGAACAAGGATGACTACATCATACCAACGGGTGTAACTGTTGCGTAGAGCTAAATATAGGTATACCTAAATATGTACGTATTGTCAACATTAGTTAACAAATATATACTTAATTATCTGGCCCTTGCGCGAGTCGCTACCTACGCCACCTACCGAAAATTGCTCAACTCATCTTCAACAACTCAGATTCAGAACAAATTTGTTTAGTTTGTTCGTGTATAAGTTTATACACAACACAATAACTTGGGAGTTTAGGTATAGGTTTAGGTATAGGCATTTCTTTTTGAAGTGAAATCTTATTCTGGAGCGCCTCAGACAGATTTTTCGTGGGCTGTGAATTTAATTCTAGTGTGCTCGGAAATGATAAGAAATCTTCGGGTAAACTCGGGATCATGGCCATTGGCCATCTAGAAATACGTTACCATTTCCCATTTTGAAATGCGTCAGCATTTCCCGTTGGTCATCTATCATGCTGGCGCATTTCTAGATGGCCATGTTCATGGCCACGCCCTCCGGTATCACCCGCGTAGTTTCTAAAGTAAGCTATACAATTCTATGAGTTATAAGATTCGCTCTCGATTTCAAGATACCAAGATTGTAATCATCGGGAAAACCCCACTCAGGCAACGAAATCTTCCGCCTAGACGTTATTATCACAAAAGTACAGTCTAACTTCTTCGTTCTTTCAAATCTTTGGAACGTCAACCATGAAACGATGGCACTTACTCGAGCTAGGAGCAGTCCAATAGAAATAAGGGCAATGTGGTATTAGATCATGCAGATTAGTTTCATACATCAATTTAAAATCTCTCCAAATCTGCGCAGACATATTTAAATATGATGGCATTCCATGGCTTGAGGGAAGGCATTACAAAACCCACCCGGTTAAAAACTTGTCTTGACCATTTTATGGTAAAAAATTTAGAAAATTGGAAAACTATCATTTTTGAACAAAAAATTACAGACCACTGTCCAATATTGCTTTATATTAATAACTCAAAATTAAACAGAAAAGTTTCTACATTTACAAAAATTTCTATAAACTACGAAGGGATGAACAATTATTTCCTTAAAGAAAATTGGGATGATATTCTTACCTGTAATAATGTCGATTTAGCTTCCAAAAGACTTACAACAACGCTACAAAAAATAATTAGCTGTAATACGAATACCAAGATTATTACAAAAAAACATCCACCACTCAAGCCATGGGTCACCGTAGGGGTTATAAAATGCATACGAAAGAGAGATAGATTATACAAAAAAGTAAAATCAGCACCAAATGATACAATTTTAAAAAATAAATATATACATTACCGGAATATATGTAATAAAATTATTAAATATCTGAAAACAGAATACTATAAAAATAAACTTAGTAATAATAAAGGAAATTTAAAAGAAACTTGGAGGGTCATTTAAGATGTGTGTAATTTTAAACAAATTAAAACTCCTGCAAATGAGCTCTTAAATAATCAAAGCAACCCTACTAATGCCTTAAATATAGTTAACTCTTTTTTCACGTCAGTTCGTGGTAAACTTGCAGAAAATACACTAAAACGAATGAATAAGACAGAAAAAGACTTGGCAACGCTAGCTAAAGAGACAAATACTCCAGTAAATTCGATGTCTTTCCCGCTTACTGACCCTATGGAAATCAAAAGAGTTATCCTTGGAATGAAAACACACAGCGCACCAGGTTGGGATAACATTACTGTGAATATTTTGAAAAAAATTATTGGATTTCTGGCTGAGCCTATTGCATTTATTTGCATCTTTCATTTCATTTCTTTCATTGATCATAACTTTCATCTTATTTACTTATTATAATAAAGATTAAAACCAAATTACAACTACGTATAAGGAAACAGACATTAATTTTAAAATTTAATTTATAGTTAAATGTCGTTTGTACCTACCTATACCAAGTTTTATAAAATTTTGGCGCAGGTACCAGTGCCCTCTGTATTTACCGCGAATAAAAAATAATGTGACGTTACTTACGTTAGATTTACTAATAACTTTACCTACTTGACATTAGTGAGAACATTATACTTTTTTTCAATAAAACTAGTAATAGTATGCCTAACGCCATAAAATAAATGAATAGGTAACGTAGCACGCTTCTAGAAGTACGTTCAGTTACCTAAGCGTAAATTAAAAGTTACACAAACCAGCGATTTTCTTGCGCCGAATCGGAAATCCAGCCAAGTTCGGGACAAAGTTCACAATCGAAATTATACTCTCGAAAGAACTTTCATTAAAAAGATTTTTCATTTTTTGAAAATATACTTTTAATTGACTACAAATTAATGACATATTGAACTTTTCAAAAACAAGTATTCCGGAGAAAAACGTGTGAAAAAGTGGGAAATTTTCTTTCAATTTCTGTCTCCGAAACTATTATAGCTGTAATTATAACTTGGTTTTAATTGTGGTTTAACGTATCTAATTAAAAGTAGCACCTCAGATTAAAAAACTGTAGCGCTGTAATTAGACTTCGAAATGTTTAATTAGTACTGTAGAAAAACATAGGTACATTTCCAATGCAAATGAACACTACTAATCTTTGAAGAATCTCATAAAAACTTTTATTAGTACAGTATCTGGCGATAAATATTGCACATCGACTTTTGGAAAGAGATAATCAGCAAATTTCGGCTTCGTAGAGCGTTATCTCTGTCGCACGAAATACAAACAGTCCGGTATCTATGAGGAGCTGTTAAAACAGTTATGATTTGCCTGTAAAACGAATTTTAAAAAAAACATATTCACAAACTTCAAAGTTCTAATTCTCAATAGGCCCAATTTTCACGGAGCGGATTCCAACCGCGGTGGGCGACGGTTTTGTTTCGATACTTACGAGACCCCAGGTTTTCGCAGTTTCTACTACGGAAAGCTACTGCGCAAGAACCGCGCGCAGCCACGCGGGCGCCGCTCGGGTGCCGCAGCCGCCGCGGCCGTAATCCGCGTCGTGGGTTTTGAATTCAATTTTACATACAAATCTGCCGGGCCCGCGCACGGGCGCGGTTGGCAACCGCTCCGTGAAAACCAGCTATTACTACCATTTCACTACCTGTGCTCTCAAAGGTGTCAATGTAACTCTCACTATCAGCCGTACCTATTTATCACTACTCTATCAGTGCAATTGTCTAAACCGTGTTGAATGCTTCTATAATCATTCTCACATTCGATTGCATAATCGCAAAACTTTTTTCCACTCTTTAAACTAGATCATGTTTACTTTTTAATGTTTTACTGTAGGTAGTTAAATTCACATAGTCTCTCACCTGAGACCACATATTTTCAATTGAATTAAAATCCGGATGATAAATGGTGGCAATCGTAACACAATGTGCCCAGTGTGTGTTCGGCAAGTACTTTGTCTACGGAAAACTCTGTATACCTCTCCTTGTGCTGACATAGAATAGCGTAAATCTATGTTTTTGTTTTTTTGTTAATTTTGGATCCACTGGGATTTCGTGTCTGTCAAACTAGTTGAGAATTTCCTGTTTAATGGTGTTTGAGTTGGCGACCCCCCAACATATTTATTATGATAAGGTGCGTTGTCGATAACTAGAACGGAATCACTGGGGATCAGCCATTTTTCGTAGTTATCTTTATTCATTTCATTGTGATAGTAACCTTTAATGTCCATGGATTTATACGTTAAAAAGGCACCGGGTCCAAAACCTTTTTCATTTCCCGCATGAACATCAAACGTTGACCTTTTGAAATTGGCCTTTTTACTCCTTTTTTCTTATCATCACTCCAAGATTTCCCTTTATTGTGGGATAGGTATGTATGTAAGACTCATCCATGTAGTCGTCTACATGGATGAGTATATGATGATATTTTTTCCTGTTTCGCGTAATTTGCGTATTTTATCGAGACATTCCATTGGTTTGACACTTACATCGTGCTTTTCCATTAGAACTTTTCAATTATCTTACATTTTAGTGAACCGAAATCCCATCTCGTGAAGTATTTTACGCAACGTCTTTTCAGACCTATTGTAGGTAATAATTAGCTTCAGATAATTTAGCTTTGAATGATTTTATTGTTGGCAGTTCATTAAACCGTAAGGGAAAATCATACACCATTCTCCGAACAACATCATACTCAAAATCGTCCATATTCGAACGAAATTGCTTTTTTGGTCTTCCTTTTCTTGGAGTGCTGAACTTAACTTCAGTAGAATGTGTTTCAATATCGACTTCGTTTATTATATTGTTCAAAATTCCAGTGGCATTTGCAACTCGCTCTTGAACCTTCTTAAAATATGTAACAACTACACCTCCATCTTTAACCTTCATTTTTTTTTATCTGTCGGCTTCGGTTACCAAATATTCATAAACATTGTAGATAATTTCGCATGACTGACCTCGTAAAGGTTTCCCTCTTTTTTTTAAAGATGCCTTGGTACCTACAACTTTAAATTAATTAAATTTGGGGGTGTTAACAAGTCTAAATAACGATGTATATATTTTGAACTGGACGCGACCGCACTCTATCGCACTTGAATAGTGATTAGTGATTGAGAAAACGTCACTTAGGTAGTGCGACAGAGATAATGCTCAACGAAGCCGAAACAGCTGATTGTCTCGTTTCAAAGATCGATGTGCAATATATATCGCCGGGCACTGTACGAGTACCCACATCTACTTACCTACCTACTTTTTACCTATACCTCTACAAATATGAAGAGCGTTTTTATTTGCTTGCTTTGCTTGTAATTAGCACTAGGATTAGATTGTTTTATTATATTATGCATTGCAATTAAATTGTGTGTCGTACCTAGGGTTATAAGATAGTCGTAATTGTCTGGATTCTCCACACATTTCAAGAAATGTCCAGATTCCCTACAAATAAAAAATCTCCCGACAAACCGCTGATCGTCATTTCCTGCCTCCGTAATGTTTTGAAAATATGCGGGCTCGTACTGCTCTGACTGTTCGTGTTTGTGATTGTCAATAAACATGATGACTGAAAAAACAAATTATTCCGTCAGTTACATTATTGTTTTTTTTTTTGTTGCACGTTTGTTGTCGAGTGACGTCAGTTCATTGTACGATTTTTACAAAAACGTGACGTTGCAACCCTCTACACCGGAAACTTGATGATATATGTACATCATTGTCGAATATTAATAATTTTCTAAAACATAAATACGAGTCCCATATTTTTTCTTAGTCTACCTAACGGACTAAATAGAATGGTATGGTATATTTTTGACTCATTCACCATCCCAATTCTAGCAAGAAGTAGTTATTTTGAAAGCGTCCAGCTTACTGAATAGTCTAGTCTATTGGTATTTTGTTTGATTTATTTTGTTTAACGTTTTTTGTTACATTTTTAGGGTTCCGTAAAACGTAAAAACGGAACCCTTATAGATTCGTCATGTCTGTCTGTCCGTCTGTCTGTCTGTCTGTCTGTCCGTCCGTATGTCACAGCCACTTTTTGCCGAAACTATGAGAACTACACTGTTGAAACTTGGTAAGTAGATGTATTGTGTGAACCGCATTAAGATTTTTACAAAAGTTTAAAAAAAAAACAAAATTTAGGGGTGCCCCCCATACTGAGAACTGAAGCTCAAAATTTTTTTTTTCATCAAACCTACACGTGTGGGGTGTCTATCGATAGGTCTTAAAAAATGATGTTGAGGTTTCTAATATAATTTTTGTCTACACTGAATAACTTGCGCGAGAGACGCTTCCAAAGTGGTAAAATGTGTGTCCCCCCCCCCTCTAACTTCTAAAGTAAGAGAATGAAAAAACTAAAAAAAATATATGATGTACATTACCATGTAAACTACCAACGAAAATTAGTTTGAACTCGATCTGATGAGTAGTTTTTTTTAGTACGTCATAAATACACTATTATTAAAACTTCGATCAAAGTTACAACGAACTACAAGAACTATGTGTACTATGTATATTATGTTACTTGCTGGAACGGAACCCTTCATGGGCGAGTCCAACTCGCACTTGGCTACTTTATTAATCCTAAATTTTCAAAATACTTTTATGTAAGTACTTAATAAAAATCAATCAGCAAAATAAAACAAAAATCAAGAAAATATGTACTTATAATAAAATAGAGCAATTTTTTTTGGAAATTTTGTTGATTCTTTATTATCCGAAGAAGCTTTGTTTTTACCCATGATACCGCATGTTTTTATCCAAAGAGAGGAACCGTATGTTTTTCGACTCCATAAAATCTGAGCGTTTGATATGAGATAAACTATATAAGTATTATATCAGCTATCTGGCCGCCATCACACAAGCTTTGCTTAGTTTGGGGTCAGAAAGATGGTGTTGTGTGTGAATTGTCCACCAATATTTATTTATTTAAGAGCGGGCCTAGTGCCAGGAAAAAATCAAATTTCACCCGCGCGTCGCCCTTCCCCTCTCCAATACGCCGCATCGCCGCGAGTAAGATAGAAGCTACGATCACTCAAGGTCATCGTTCCCCGAAATCCAGTATATGAAAACATTCAGATTAATCATAGATGTTTTTAAAAAAATACATCAATTTGTTTTTTATTGTCTATATACACAACATAAACCATTTATTGAAAAACAGTCGAATGAAAGAAATGAAAACTAAATATGACTGAATCACAAGATTTAGTCATTTATTTATTTAATATGTAGTCGTGTTTTATAATTAAATAAATGCGTGTTTTACGATATCATATATAAAAAGGGCATCAGTCTATTGCTTAAAAAAAATGTGTGCACTTAGACCGCACAGTAGAAGTGAACACTTTATTAGGAGTTTTATTTATTTATTCTGTAATAATATAATATGTAACCGCAACTTTGATATATTTTGTAATACTAAATAGCATGACCATGTTAGTAGGATAAATAGAAAAAAGACATTAATCAAACTTTGTATTTTTAAAATTAAATATAAATCAAAATAGCACAGCGACACTGCAGTGAAGAGCAGCTGTATCTTTTTCATTCAGGTACCCTTGGCGGTCCCTAGTTCACCCGATGGAGCTTTTCATCTTGGATCGCAACAGATCAGCTTCACTTACAGCTCCCGGAAAAAAATCTGGCGCACCACCAAAAGTAGTTTTCATTCCGAAAAAAGGAATAGATTTCATTCCCACGTCACTCTTCTTCCGCCGCGTTAGCGCTAATAGAAAGATACGAGCTAAGCTCACCTTAGGTCATAATATAACTAAGTACAGTAAGTACACGTAACATTACGATAAATCACAGATACTGTAAGAGTTACTAATGAATGCGCGTGTAGGTAAAATTATTAAGTTTCTATTTTTACATAGTATCTAAATTGAGAACAAAGAACGAAAGATGTTGAAAGAAAGAAAGAGGTGGACTGATATTGATGAGTTTAGATAAATATGTATACTAGGTTTCTGATTAACCTGTACTCTGCATTTATTTTTGGATAATTCAGGTAACATTGTATGTGGATGCTAGAACTAATAATGATTAGGTAGATAAATATTTAATAATAATGAAATTTACATAAATATGTAAGTAATATTTTTCTATTTAACAACCGCCAAACAAACAAACACCTCAGTTCAAAATACCAGAAATCAAATTACCTAATGGTTGTTTCACTTAATGTTGTTGTTATTGGTTTAAATATATTTAAACTAGGTAGCCACGTGTATAAGCTGTTTTCGAGAGTAATCACGAACCGTCTCGCCAGAAGATTTGATGAGTTTCAGCCACCGGAGCAGGCTGGGTTTCGAGGAGGATTTGGCACCATAGACCACATTCACACGGTGCGGCAAGTTATACAGAAGTCCAAAGAGTATAACCAGCCCCTGTGTCTTGCATTTGTGGACTATGAGAAGGCTTTTGACTCCGTTGAGACCTGGGCTGTTCTGGAGTCTTTGCAGCGATGCCAAGTAGACTATCGTTACATCGAGGTGCTGAGAGATCTGTATGACGCCGCGACAATGTCAGTCCAAGTACAGAATCAGTCGTCTAAGCATATCAGGCTCTGCCGAGGAGTGAGACAGGGGGACGTTATCTCCCCCAAACTGTTCACAAGTGCCTTGGAAGATATGTTTAAGGCACTGGACTGGAAAGGACTAGGCACCAACGTTAACGGCGAGTACCTCTCACACCTCCGATTCGCTGATGACATAGTCCTAATAGCGGAGTCACTGCAAGACTTGCAACGAATGCTTACCGACCTAGCTGATTCTTCAAAGCGTATTGGTCTCGGGATGAACATCGACAAAACTAAAGTCATGTTCAATAGACTGGTTACCCCGGGACCAATAATTGTGAGCGGACAAACCCTCGAAATTGTTCAAAAGTATGTCTACCTCGGACAGCAGTTACAAATGGGGAAAAACAATTTCGAGGGAGAAGTCAATCGAAGAATTCAGCTGGGTTGGGGAGCATTCGGTAAACTTCGTCGGATCTTCACGTCGTCTATTCCGCAGTGCCTGAAGACAAAGGTCTTTAATCAGTGCGTCCTACCCGTAATGACCTACGGTGCCGAAACGTGGACACTCACGGTGGGACTAGTCCATAAACTGAAGGTTGCTCAGCGAGCAATGGAGAGGGCTATGCTCGGAGTCTCTTTGAAGGATATGATCCGTAATGAGGTGATCCGACAAAGAACCAAGGTTATCGACATAGCTCTCAGAGCAAGTAGACTTAAGTGGCAGTGGGCTGGTCACATCGCTCGTAGAACCGACCATCGCTGGAGCAGACGAGTTCTAGAGTGGAGACCGCGCTTAGGCAAACGTAGCGTGGGGCGCCCTCAGGCTAGGTGGAGGGACGACCTGCGGAAGATTGCTGGCAGAAATTGGATCCAAAAAGCGCAAAATCGAGCCATTTGGCGTTCATTAGGAGAGGCCTACGTCCAGCAGTGGACTGCGATAGGCTGATGATGATGATGATGATGATGAAACTAGGTAGCTATTAGTATTTGTAATCATTGTACATAATATTTTCTTGTTTTTTAAAAGCACAAACATGTAGATTATTTACCAATCTATTTACCCGCAAATACGTTTCGTTTTCAAGTATAGACAATGTGTGGTTGTGGCGGTTTCCATCTGTGTAAAAAATAAAATAAAGTGGCCAAGTGCGAGTTGGACTCGCCCATGAAGGGTTCCGTTGCAGCAAGTAACATAATATACATAGTACATATAGTTCTTGTAGTTCGTTGTAACTTTGATCGAAATTTCAATAATAGTGTATTTATGACGTACTAAAAAAAACTACTCATCATATCGAGTTCAAACTAATTTTCGTTGGTAGTTTACATGGTAATTTACATCATATATTTTTTTTTGAGTTTTCATTCTCTTTGGAAGTTAGAGGGGGACACACACACATTTTACCACTTTGGAAGTGTATCTCGCGCAAATTATTCAGTGTAGACGAAAATGAGTTTTAAACCTCAACATCATTTTTGAAGACCTATCGATAGACACACCACAAGTGTAGGTCGGATGAAAAAAAAATTGTTGAGTTTCAATTCTCAGTATGGGGGGCAACCCAAATTTTTTTTTTTTTTTTAATTTTTTTGTTCAAATCTTAATGCAGTTCACAGAATACATCTACTTACCAAGTTTCAACAGTGTAGTTCCCATAGTTTCGGCAAAAAGTGGCTGTGACATACGGACGGACAGACAGACAGACATGACGAATCTATATGGGTTCCGTTTTTACGTTTTACGGAACCCTAAAAAAGTATTGCTGAAGTAATTACCATCTAGACACACTGAACCCCATGTCATCAAAAATAAGTAAAACTTGAAGCCCACCCGCCCACTATAGTGATAACCTGATAACATTATACATGTAAATAGAAAACATCTGTAAAAGTATAAACGTCACGTGTCAGAAAACACTTTTCAAACAATCTCGATTTAGGAAAGGATTCTTAACATGATTTTAATTTCCAGATAGCTAATGTTACGTATAACTTAACTACCCATTGTTGATATCGAAAAATACAAATATTTCTAAGAGAAAATAAAACCAATCAGAAAGTGAACAAATTCACATGCAACAGCTTGCTTGCTTGCTTGTATTATTTATAATAAATTTTAAACCAACAATTTTATAAACAAGAAAGATCACATTGTTTGTAAGGAAAAACCTTCCTACCTACCTTCAAAACTACTGGACTTATTTCTTTTCTTCATTATATTACTACCTTATTCTTAATTACCGTAGCACCATTAGCCCTTCACGTGCTTTACGCAAAGCAATCAAAGCATAGTTGCGTAAGCAAAGCTCTCTATTGGAAGACGGATTGTGACATGTATAGGTACGTTTTAACACGTTATAATGTTGGTACTAGCCTGTTGGGAATTTCAATTACGCAAATTAATTTATATGGAATTTCAATTACAATAGAAATAAAGGAGACTGCTCATTTTTGCCCCACGTCGTTTCAAGTTTAGGTACTTAATTAGCCCCGGAGACCTAAAAATGTTATTTAAGTAAATTAACATTTAATTAAATAATGCAAACTGTACATTCAAAACTAACGTGCCAAGCGGGGATTGCAAATTGGTGTGATTAAAAGTACTTTAATGACTGTACCTAAAGCCAGCCATGTTTTTTCTCTTTTTTTCTTCTGTTGACGTTTACGTAAAGTGAACGTGCTTGTGTCATTTTGCCCGGATTGCGACATTCTAGTTTTGGCGCCAACGTGAAAAAAACATGTCGCCTTATTGTATTATTTTCTTTAACTTGTGTATTTTCGAGTGGCAATGTGCAATATAATTATTAGGTGGGTTATTACAAATTACTATTTCATGTTCGTGAACGTACTTCTTTGACGGTTTTTAGTAAAATATATAATAATATAATATAATATTTGATAAACACTGTGAATATATAATAAGAATATGTGATAATGATCTAGCCGGCACGTACGGACTGTTCCACGAGTTTTCTTCAAACGCGTGCAGGGTTAACCAAAAACATATATATCAAGACACATGCTGGAAAGTTTACCATAAAATATACATTCTCCTTTCTCCCTATTTTAATAGATCTAATGCTCAGCAGACGTGCCACGATGGATCGTCTGCTGATAAACATATTCATCAAGTTTGCATTTCTTTAATCTGAAAAGTTTATGTTAAAAATATACTTAAAACATTATTTTCCGCTGACCTCAATTCATAAATATTTTCTGATCGTTTGTTTCAATTGTTACTAAAACTTAAAACTATTAATTTCTTCATCATACAAAATTTATTATGTACACAATGACTTGTTTGGGGTTTTGCATGTACTACCACAGATTGCTCTTTTATTAAATTGAATTTTTAAAATGTATTAAATTTATTAAAAACAATGTTGGTAAACTTATCTTTTTAACAATAATAGATACCTACCTACTTTTTTACCTATTATTGTACATACTACGAACCTATTCCAAAACAAAATTTGACTTACTTACTAAAACATACATTAAGTACCTGACTAAAATTCCAAAATGTTTACGTTTAGTTCTCTTTTTTCGCAGAAAACTTATTATCCTTTCATCCCATTTTTTTAATTCACGCACGCATTTGCTACAGAGCGTCCGTAAACAACCTTCCACATCGAGCGTTGCCCGACAACTGACCAGGACCCAAAGGTCTATTTAATATCTAACCTGGTACGCATAAAGTCGAGAATAGCATGACACAGTTTAGAGTGGAAATTAATTTGAATTCGGGAGTCAGTTTTTGACCAAGTTTTATTTAATTACGCAAAAATTGAACATAAATTCAAAAAACTATTCGGTTACTTAAATAGAGCGTAAAATTAGACATTTTATTAGCGAAAAATAATGTGGGGTCATCGCTGATAATTTCGAGTACTCGAATTAAAATGGGTTTTTTCGGTGTAATTTTTATTTTTTTATTGTAAAAAAATCTGATCTATTTTTAAAATTCTATTCGGTCATTGTGCTTCTCCTTGGTTGTACCCACACGTCAATATTTTTATTGTTATAGTTTTATCTTTCTTAACGACGGTGAGTGGCGTCGAAAATGACCTTTTTTGCGTTTTCTGGCTTTAGGCGCGCTCTTAATTTTGACTAATTTTTTTAAATGCTATATTATCCAATGCGGTTCCGCCTCTGTGGCCGCACGGCTGCCCTTGTCCTTCCACTGAGCACTCTGCTAATCAGAGTGGTCTTGGAGGACCCTCATCTGGAAGACTTAGGAATTTTACTTGGCCGATATGTCAGCCAAGTAACCTTCCCAAGTCTTCCAGTCCCTCTTCCCAACCTCTACACGCACTGCTCAAGGGGATAAGGACCGCGTGTAGACTGTAGAAGTTCCCAGCCACGGCCGAGATGGCATCTTGTTGGCACAACAAGATGCCATCGCGGCAAATTGTTGTGTGATGCCCAGGGTGCACCACGTGGAGGTTCCCGATTTGAATCTCTAGGGAATCTTCTCAATATACTTACCTCTGCATTTCGAAAGGTCACAATCACTTGCTTTGTTTTGACGTTTCATGACAAATAATTGGATATTGTCGAGCAGGAGATATCGACGGTAAAAACCAAACCTGCTGTAACCCACAAAATGCAAAATGTTCACCAGAGCCAAAAAACTTTTGAGATTTTACAAAAAAAATCATAACTCAAAAACTATTATTCCTATAAATGTAATTTTTAGAAACAAAACGCATTATTTAATTGTTTATTAAATAAAATAACTAAAGCTAACCAAAAGTTTGTTTTTGTCTATGTTTTTGTGGGTTACAGCAATGTCACTTTTTTTCTGTTACGCAAAAATGCTGTAAATGAAGCAGACAAATGTATGGACTGCTCCAAAAGAAACATTTTACTTAAAAGCAATATTGTCTTAATAACGTATGGCACTTATTTAGTTTTGAAAATTATGACGTAAATAACATTAGTAATAATGCCCCGGTACACTTAATTGTCGTTACTTTAAGAAATTATGAGAGGTCAGTAAAATAAAAACGATGTAAGTGTGGGATGATATAAATTTGACATTATTTTAATACGTTTAGGAACAATCACCACTACTAAATCGAGATTTTTTTTCAATTTAAAAACAATCAAAATACACTTTGGAGCACAAACTGCACAAAATCGGAAATTAAGAAACTTAGGTAACATATCTTCTGCTTCGGCTTCGGATCGACCGTGATGCTGAACCATGATGTTGATGTTAGGCAATACACCTGCCCATCACATTATCACGCGGCTATTGGAACATTAAAAAAATTGGCAGTCATAAGAACTGCCGACAGAAGTGAAAACTTATAACTCAGAATTTGATAGCTTACATTGGAAATTACACGGGTGTAACCGGAGGGCGTGGCCTCGCCATCTTGGCATGGCCATCTAGAAATGCGTCAGCATTTCCCATTGGCTGATGCGTTTCTAGATGGCCATGCCATTATGGCCTGTCCAGGCCCTTTAAGCATTTCCCATTGGCTGACGTATTTCTAGATGGCCAATACCCGTGGTCCCGAGTTTACCCGAAACTTTCTTATCATACCCGAACGTGACGAATGAATTCAATTCACAGTCCACAAAAAGTCTGTCTAGGCGCGCCCAAAGAAGTTTTCACTTCAAAAATCCAAATCATTACCTAGAATTGTGCTGCAGTCGGCTGCGTCCTATAGAAATCGTTCCGTCCTAAAAGATATATAGGCAGATATATTGTCCTTCAAATCAGAACACAACGATGTTTGATATGTTTGACGCCGCTTCTATGACCATTCAAGTTCAAAACTCGTAAGGAACGTAATTTCCCCGAAATTGTTCTAAAACGCATTGGAGGACATATCTAGGACACTGGATTGGACTGGACGTGGCATCAATATAAACGGTGAATACACCTCTCACCTACGATTCGCAGGCGACATTGTTATAATGGCCGAAACGCTGGAAATACAAGAGATGCTGAATAGCTTAGCTGAATTTTCCCAACGCATCGGTGTCCAAATATTAGAGCAGATCAAACCAATATTATGGTAAACGAGCTCCTAAGTATGGGACTAGTTTGCCATAGCCAGGGAACGCTTTAACTTGGGAAAACAATTCCGTATCTGAGTCCATGAAGAGGATTCAGCTAGGCTGTGCAGTGTTTGGGTAACTCTCTCTTCTCGTCACCAATCCCACAAAATTATAAAACGAAAGTTTTCAATCAGTGCGTTCTACCGGTCATGATCTCCAGTGCCGGATCGTGGAAACTGACACTTAAGATCGTCCACAAGTTTAAGGTCGCACAGTATGCTATGGAACGAGCTGTGCTCGGTGTCTCTCTGAGGAATCATATTCTAAATGAAGTCATCCGCATCCGTCATCCGTTATTGACAAAGCTCAACGTCTTAGCAAACTGAAGAGACAGTGACAGTGGGCTAGTCAAATCTGTAGGAGGACCGAAGACCGTTGGGGTAGACCAGTAGGGTAGTTGGGGTAGGTTCTAAAGCGGAAACCGTGATTAGGTAAACGTAGTTTAGGAGATCCTGAAACCCGATAGAGCGGATAGAGTGACGATATACGTAAGGCTGCAGGCAATGGTTGGAGAAGAAAAGCCGACAAGAGGGCTGAGTGGCGTACCATGGGAGACGCCTATGTCTAGCAGTAGACTAGAATGCGCTGATGATGATGATGTGGGTGTTGAGTTTTAACAAAAGTTGTAAAACGAGTATTGTTTGTTTAAATACACCGAATATGCTCTTAAATGGATGCATGCTGATTAGCAGCACCCGTGTAAAGTTAAAAATACATACTCATTATACAAATAAATATACTGCCACAAAATAAATATGTATTTGTATTCATGATACAAATATTTGCCCTGGGTGGGAATCTGGGAATCGAACCCACGACCCTCGGCTCGCAGGCAGACAACTTACTACCAACTAAGCCACGAGGCCAGGCGAGGTACCTACTACCAGTACAAAAATCGCGGTAAATTTAACTTTTTCCAGGTTAAAAAGTATCCCACGTTTCAGAAGTTTAGCAATTTAGGCATGAAGAGGTAATAGATAAATTAGGTTACTTTTCACATTCATAATTTCTTTTACTTTTCCATTCCAAATTATATCTCTAAATTAGTTGAAATGATTGAAGATAAAAATAAAAAACATTGAGGAGACATTCATATTTATCGTCAAATCACTTACGTTTATAAATTGAATCTAGTTCGGTAGTAAAGCACAACAACAGCACACTCGTCACGCCTTCCCAAGTGTCATACAGAAACGTACATAACTGAACGACGCGACGCGACGTAGCGATCCGCGGTGCAACCGGCGCGAACGTATTTTACAATGGCGGTAAATGAGAAAAATCTGCAGATGGCTACCGTGTTGAAAATAGCTTAAATAACAAATTACGGTAAATTTTAGTGAACTTAAGTTGGCGTAACTAGTTATTGTCTATAATACTACATTTATTTAAAATGTAGTAAATTAAAATTATCCACGTTTGATGACATAATAGATGTAGTAAATACAATGCGTTACTTAATTGTTATAAGCAATTTGCTGTAACCCACAGTCCTCAACATTTCATGACGCTGTTATTACAATGCACACATTATTTGCAAAAGAGAAATTGTTGTAAATGGCAAATGAAAGAAAAAGGCCGTTTTTGTGTTGTTTACAGCAAGTGAAATGTCGTCTTTTTTGAAAAATTGAAAAAATTTCAATGCTGTACAAAAATTTCTAGAGGTCGTAGAGCCACGGGAGTGGGACCATTCGACGCAGTATTATTTTCTGATTCTAAATCTGCAAAAAAAAATGTTTGCCAAAGGTGCGGTTTACAGCAGGTTTGGTTTTTACCGTCGATATGAAAAAGTATTTATACATATGACATGTGGCGTCATCTACAACTTTATGTATTAACCTTTGTGTTTTAAAAGTCCGATGTCGAAACACCAATGGAGGCCCTCGAGAAAGCAATTCTACTTTGTAATAGTTAACGCTGAATCCGCTAGATGTCACATCAAGTCCATGAATCAACGTCACCATGTAAAAGTTGGTTCAACAAAACAAAGCTGATCATATGACACGAGACGAAGGTTATTTGAAACTGGTTTTAAATTATTTGTTTTGCAATACAGCAGCGTTTTTGGACTATTGTCAGCTTAGGGAGAGTAAGCACACCATAAATGTTTCGACAAAATACAGTTTTTATTTGAGACTTCTTCATATTATGATGTGACAGAGTACATACAGGATACAGGTATGCTTGAACAAACAGACAAATATTTGGTTAATATATCAATCTCACTCTACGTTCTATTCTATGTCTACGTCACAGTTGCACTGGATACTGTGGTTATAATAGATGATGAATACGAATACCTTCGTGATCATTGTTTGGAAATAGGTAGGTATAGATATATGTATGTACGTAGTCAATAACCGCTAGGTAAGATTAAGTAAATAAATTATGATGTTTATTTTAAACAAATAATATATTTATTACAATAAATATAATTTCCAGTGTATTACTTAAGTACTGATTATTCACGCAAAAACATAAATCATGCTTGATGTACCTATTATTCGCAGCAGTTATTACCTCGCTACCGTCGTATTTATCATTAAATATTATGCAATCCCATGAAACGCATTAAACAATTAATTACAGAATCCTAGTTATTACTTAAATTTATGAATTCCCTAGGAATAGTAGATAAATGTCAGGAATGAAGATACCTAACTGCATGTCGATATTTTTCGAAATCAATAATTTGATAATTAGGTACTTACCATAGAATAGATTTGATATTTATTGTCACCGTGAGTTAGGTTGTGGGCGAGGGCAACAGGGTTTTTAAAAAGCAAACAATAGGTGTTGACCGCTTGAAGAACTGATCAAGACTGCCTTTTATTCAAAGTTCTATTTAAAACATTGGTATCTTAAGACAAAGGAATGGTTATACGAATATGAAATATGAGAATATAATCTTAATGCTTCCTGATATGAAGTACCATACTTCTAAGGATGCGATACGACACTTATCTAATATTACCTACTAACAATGGGTGCCATTGTGTAATGGCCTATCTTAGACGGACATAACTCCTCCCCCCTTAAGATGGAGGCGCACCGAAGGCTGCTGCCGTTGACGATGCTGGAGGTCTTCAGCTTCTGGGTTACGCTGGAGCTCTACAGCCTCGTGTTGCTGGACTGAAGTGTGCGCTGACCTCGGTTTCCACCATAGTTTGTAGACGCCGGTTCCTACTGCTGCCAGGATCAATATGATGTATACTAGTATTGACGGCCAGCTGGGAGTACTTGAGATGACGTTCAGGTCTTCTTCTGAAGTCTTAATTTTCTCCGACCGTTGTAGAGCGTCCTTTAGGGTATCTAGCTCTAAGTTTTCTAAGTTAATAGTTACAGGTGATATCTTCGTTGTGTAGTGAACTCGCGGTAAAGGTATAGTTTCTCTGACATTGACGTAGCGTTGGTGTGTCATCAGGATTTTGTCTCCGAACTGAACCTTGCAGCTGTTGTCGGTAGTTATGAGGAAGACACCTTTGTTTCGTTGGTATTGAACGTCGTTGTTGCAGGTGGTCTTCACTACTTCTTCTTGTTTCATGATGACTATCCAGCTGTTGTCTTTGACCTGCTGGACTAAGTTATTTTCATAGTTTGCTGTTGCATAGGTGCAGTTATGCGGTTCTTGATGTTGTATAAGTTGGGCGATGCAGTCCTTTGAGTGCTGTAATGTTTGCCACTCCAGGTGTTTGCAGATGACGTCGTCTTCTACGATCTCGATGCACGGCTCGTGGGGATATGCAAACTCATTATTTCCCAAGACAAGGAGGGGACTCTTAGGGATAAGGATTGTGTTATTATCATTGGGTATGGAGTAGAGGTGTAATAGATTATAGGGTTGTTCTGCAACTAGTGGTATATCCAGTATAAAGGTGAGCGTTTCGTTAGTACTGTATGCTTTTACTATAATAGCCTTCTCCCACAAATGAATGTTATTTAAATTTGGGGCATAAGCTAGACTTCCGTGAATTTCGTTTTGGATCTGATTTAATTCGTCTATGAGGTAAGCGGGGTCTATGATGCTAGGGTGCATTTTATTTAGGTGTGAGAATGTAAGTGCGTTCTCTAAAGTTTCCAATCTGTCGTACAGCTGTTGAAACGATGTCTCAATTTCGTTAAAGATGTTACGAGTTAAATAGTTCGTTTCGAAGTCGTTTTTCTGATTTGTGTATCTGTTGATTGCGATGGAAATTTGGTTTTGATTATTTTTAATATGTTTTAGACTGATTTCGTATTCTTTCATAAAATCCTGCATTATGCTTATAGTACTTTTCTGATTCGATTTATTATTATTAATTGCCGATTGGATTGCTCTGATTTCACTGTCGTATTTAATAGCATCGTTTTGGTCTAGGTTTCCCGTAATAGCTTTAACTACTGGTCCAAGGCCGTCGATTAAACCACGTTTGTGTCTATAACCGGCCTTAAAGCCTATGCCGTCTAATCCTAAGTAAAGTAACCTACTTTCTATAACGTCTATGAGGTAGTCTATTTGCTTACTCATAGCTGCTGTACTTAATGAACTATTTTGTTTTAACCTAATTGTATAATAATTGCTACATATGTCTAAATAGACATCCCTTAACTTAGAGGTGTTATAAACAACCGCTAGATGATAGGTATCTATTTGTGCTTGTGCTTTCGCCTCCGTAAGCACTAGGATGCCGTTGTGGTTGTCTATGGGCTGAATATCTGCTGAGCTGCCGGCGAGTCCGAGGACTGCGACGAGGGCGAGGGTGCTCCTGGAACATTTTCAGGACGCCTTAGTAAGCGAAAATGTACTCGTATTGTTTTCGCGTTAATGTGTTTATAAATTTACAATTTCAGCAATCTGTTCTGGGTGTATACGTATTATGGTATATGGTCCCAAGTACTTTGGTTCGAGTTTATTGGCTCTGGCTGTTTTGGCTACTTGTTTGTAGACGATATCTCCTACTTTAAATCGTGCCAGTTCGGTGTCCTTATTGGCCTTTTCTATTACCTGTTGTTTATCGCTTGATAATTTTTTATTTATCAGTTTTTGCGTATTTTCCATGATTTGTTTATGTTTTAAAACATACTCTTGGTAGAACTCTTTTGGACAGTGCAGTTCTAGTGGGTTTCTACTATCAGTGTGTCCGTAGAGTAACTCGAAGGGCGTGAATCCCGTTGCAGAGTGGATTGTATTATTATAGGCTATAATGGCGTATTTCATGAGGTTTATCGGTTCGTCTTTGTCTGTAATTCTCTGTATGCGTATAATTTCGGCGAGAGTTGAATGTAGTCTTTCTATGGGTGAGTTTGAGTTGGGGTTGTAAGGTGTTGTGAAATGTATGTGTATGTTATGCATTGCACATACCTCTGTAATTACGTCATTGTCAAACTTTGAGTCTGAATCTGTCGTTATTTTCTTCGGGACGCCTATTACTGCGAATATGCTAAGTAACGACTCGGCTATATGGATGCTAGTACATGCTGTAAGTGCTATTGCCTGTGCATATTTTGTGAAATTATCTATTATAGTCAAAAACGTTATACCGCCACTACTGTACAAGTCCATAAACATGTGTTCCATGGGCTTATGTGGTGTATCTGTTAAAGAGAGGGGTAGTTTTAAGGGGTTGCGTTCGTATTTACTTTTGAGACATTTGTCGCATTTGTTGATAAATTTTTGTATGGAAACTAACATATTTGGCCAGTGATAATTCCTGTGAATGTGTTTATATGTTTCTTGGATTCCTCTGTGCACAGTTTTTCCTTCGTGGTATTTCCTTATTATGTCCGTTTGTTCAGGGATATTGTCAACTAGTGTTACTCTACTCATACATCTAATTAATTTTGGCCCCCGATTATTAAATACGGTTCTGTATACTTCACAAAATAATGGGTAAAACTCTTCGTGGTGAAAATAGCAGTGGAAAATCCTACTGGGGATTGTGTGTTCTTTTAGAAATTCGATTATTTGTTCTTTTGTATTGTTTATAGGTATCCACACATCTTTTATTACGTATTTTCCTTTCGATCTGTCGTCTACTCTGTAGGTATCGCCTGGTGTTTTTCTAATAAGAAATTGTTTAAGTTGTCTGTCAATTGCATCTTCTATTTGGGGTATTTTATTTGTGTTTGATGTTAGCTCCGGTTCTAATGATTGTGACTCTGCTACGACAGGTGTCAAGGACATGTCTACTTGTGTTATCTGTGTGTCCGAGATTTGCTCTTGTTCTACCGTGCCTGGTGTTATAGGTATGTCTAGAAGTGTTCTAATATCTGGAAAATCTTGCTCTGGGCTTGTAGTCGACGTGCTAGGCTGTGGTTCACTTGTGCTAGGGGTGGCTTTTTTTTTCTTGGTGTAGTTTAGGAGTTGGACTCTTGATAGAGCGTCTGCGTTTGTGTTTGATTTTCCTTTTTTATACTGCACATCGAAATTGTATTCTGCTAGTCGAAGACGCCAGCGTGTGAGTTTGGAATTTGGGTCTTTTATGGACATGATCCACGTAAGAGGACGGTGATCTGTATAAATTGTAAATCGTTTTCCATACAAATAGGGTCTGAAATATTTTATTGCCCATACTATGCTTAGTAGCTCTTTTTCTATAGTGGAATACCTTTGTTCCGTATCAGACAAGGTACGTGAGGCGTATGCTATCGGTCTATCTGAGTCTATTTGACCCTGGGATAAAACTGCTCCTACGGCGACGTCTGAAGCATCTGTGGTTAAAACAAAAGGTTTTTCGAAATCTGGATACTGAAGTATTGGTGCATTAATAAGGACCTGTTTGCATTTTTCGAAGGCTTCTACATATTCTTTTGTTAATTCTATTTTACTCCCTTTCTTTAGGCATTTAGTCAGTGGTTTCGTAAGTTTTGCAAAGTCTTGTAAGAATTTTCGGTAATAACCTATAAGACCTAGAAAGGATTTTATTTCTTTCTGAGTTTTTGGTATGGGGAACCTTTTTACTGCTGCTATTTTGTCTTCGTTAGGCTTGAGACCCTTGTCAGTTAGTGTGTGACCTAGAAATCGGACCTGTTTTTGTAAAAATTCTGACTTGTTTAGCTGTATTTTGAGGTTATGTGCTCGGAATCTATCGAAAACTTGTTTACACTTTTCCAGGTGTTCCTGTAACGAGGTTGAATATATAATAACATCATCGAGATACGTTAGTACATTGTCAAGGCCACGTAGCACCGAATCCATTAGTCTCTGGAATGTGCTTGGCGCATTTTTGAGACCGAAAGGCATCCGAAGAAATTCGTAATGTCCGCGGTCAATTGTAAATGCTGTTTTTTCCACGTCTTCTTTAGCCATTTCCACCTGGTGGTACCCAGATGCTAAATCTATTGTTGAGAAGTACTGTGCACGTCCTAGTTTGTCTAAAATGTCATCTATGTTAGGTAATGGGTATTTATCCTCTACAGTTTTTTCGTTTAGTTTTCTGTAGTCTATTACAAGTCTATACTTTTGTTCTCCGGTGGCATCGATTTTCTTAGGAACCAGGTGTACTGGGCACGACCACGGGGAGTTACTTTCTTGAATTATATTTTGCTCTAATAATTGACTGATCTGATTTTTTATTTCTTCTTTTTGTTTTGGGGCTTGACGATAATTTCTGACATAGATTGGCTTACTGTCTGTTAATTTTAATTGATGTTTTATTTCGTGCGTGAAAGTTAATGGTATTTCCTCACAATGAAAAATGTCGCGGTAGTTATAACACAACTTTTTGATTTCTCGATTTTCTTCTACGTTCATATGATCTGTACGTAATCTTTCTAGATTTTTCTTCAATAATTCGTCCAGCTTTGCTTTGGTTTTCTGTGACAAAGATTTAGAGTTTTCTTCCTTTCTATTGTTCAGATTTAGACGTTGGAAATTTAGGTGACGATTGTTTCTGAAACGAATCGGTTTGTCTGTTGTATTAATAATTGAAGCCAGGGCATTTCCTTCTTTTACTGAAATTACTGCTGGGGGTAAAATTAAGCCATTTTTAGTTTTTAATCCGTCTGAATAGTAGTCTCCTTCTAAGTAATTGCATAATAGGTTAATAATTTGCTCGCTTCTAGGTGCTATGCTAGTGAATGATTTCAAATCGTCTTTGATTGGTATGTTAGCGTTCTCAGTTCGGAGTATCATATTTCTTATATCTATTTTACTTTTTAGTGCTACCAATAGGTCTAGTCCGAAAAGTCCTGCGAAGTCTGAATCGAAGTCAAAAATTAAGAACTTGTGCGTTATATTTTCGTTAAATAATCGCTGAGGTAGTTTTATATGCGCTACTTTCTTGTGTTTGGAAACTGCGTGGGGTGTTTTTATGTAATGTGTTTCGTTTTCTATTAAAATTTCTGTGTTGTTTAGAATTTTCACGATTTTCGGGCTTATTAGTGACTGAGATGCACCTGTGTCTAATAGAAATCTACCGCCTAGCTCATTTATATAGATATAAGGGAGGCGGCTGTATTCTTGAATGTTATTAATAAGTGTTACGTTGTTAGTTGTTGGAACGCTTCCATGAGAAAATTTTCGTCATTACTTTCCTCATTTAAGTTGTTTTCTAAGTCATCCTCGGAGGCCGACTCATCGTCGCTATCTAGTTCTGTTTCCTTTTGGTAATACGTCCGGTTTTTGTTAAATTCGGGGTTATTCCCGGGTGGTTTATTCTTCGTAGGTGTATTATTTTTGGTGAAAAGAACTGGTTTATTTTGCTTATTGTAGTTCGCGTTATTTGGGAAACTTTTTGTTTGATTGGGCGCGCTTCGCTCTAAGTTTTGCTTCCTCCTGTTTGGCTACCGTTATAGCCTGTTCCAAGTTTTGCACATGTTTTAATTTAATTAAGATGGCTGTGATTGGGTTGAGTTTTTCTAGGAATGTCTCCAAAGCCATCTGCTCATAATAAATACGTTTGTCAGGATTTAGAGAAATGAGTGTGCTCATCAAATTTCTAATTCTATCGCCAAAAAAATCAATGGAGTTATTCTCCCTATTCGTCTGAATTAGCTCTTGGACGAGTTGTAGTTCTGTTCTAAACTCTCCGAATTTTCTTTGTAACGCGTCTTTAATGTCTGCCCAGGTCTTGGTTCCTGGGCTTTGAGACAACGCTTCCACAGCTCTACCTGTGAGTTTATTTCTTATCAGGCAAGTAATGCAAGGGTCATCCCTGTTGGTGATTAACCCTAGTGCATTTTCAACTCCCTCAATATAAAATGCTAATGTTCTTTTATTCCCATCGTAACTGGGTAATAATTTAGCAAAGGTTGAGTGATCCGTAATAATCGGTTTCTCCTCAACAAAGGATCTTTCACTCTGGGCCCCCTTTTCGTTAGCCATTTTAATCTAAATAAAAGAAGGGTCACAATGAATGAGTAATCTCAGGAACGGTGTAAAATACACGAAAATAAATTTGCACGAAAGTACACACAAATTATAAAGGCACCTTAACACTTGAAAACACCAAAAATGTTATAAGAATGGAATCAAGGAAAAAGGTAGGAGTCTCGGGGAAAAACAGAATTAATGCTTACCCCACGAGCATGGCCGTTGCGAAGGCTGGTTGGTGGTGAGTCTGTTTCTTCAGCTGCGGTGATCTGCTTCCTCTGCTGCCGGAACCCACGGTAGGTTCTTTCTCGCGACGGAGACGAAGAGTCAAATCTACTGATTGAAACTTGCTACCGATATCGCGACGTGCCGACTGCGCCAGTTAGGTTGTGGGCGAGGGCAACAGGGTTTTTAAAAAGCAAACAATAGGTGTTGACCGCTTGAAGAACTGATCAAGACTGCCTTTTATTCAAAGTTCTATTTAAAACATTGGTATCTTAAGACAAAGGAATGGTTATACGAATATGAAATATGAGAATATAATCTTAATGCTTCCTGATATGAAGTACCATACTTCTAAGGATGCGATACGACACTTATCTAATATTACCTACTAACAATGGGTGCCATTGTGTAATGGCCTATCTTAGACGGACATAACTCGTGTCAAACAATTGGTAAAACAATAAGTTCAAGTAGAAGTCAAACAATAGGTTGTGCTTATTACGACGCGAATTTTTACAAGAAAAAACGTCTACAGGGAAAAAAATGTGTTAGGTACAGTCGCAAATTTGTTCCACTTGTCTTAAGAATTACTCATGTTGTTTTTTCTTTCATTGTGTTTTGAGTTTTGAACGAAATAGTACCTAACTATCAATCCAACAAAGGTATAAACTTTATGTCTATAAAGTCAATAACTTAGATTATTTTTAGGTAGACTTAGATACTATACATACGCTCGACTGCTTTATCTAATAGTTTTCCTCCTTATCGCAAGCGGCGGTAGGTAAAATTCCGACGAGACAATAAGAAAAACGTAAATGAAACTACGATAATACTAGAACATTTATAATTTCCGAAGCAACAATTGACCAACTTTCATAGAAGCAACATTTAACATTCAGCAAAAAATATGACTTCATTCAAAATTCTTTACATCTAAAAATATGTTACCTATAAGTAATTTAATAATACAATTGTAATAAATTAATCGTTCGACATTATCTAAGTGATGACTATTACGGTACGACTTCAGAAATCGTTCTTACTTACAGGGAATGTCTTTATTTTGGTATCATTAAAGCTTTCGATTCAAGTGACGCTATACGCCGGAAATCCCCGGCATGGCTCGTGTCAGCTGTGTTCTCCGCTGACACTTCGGACTCTTCTTATCAATTCTTCAACTCGTTTGTAAGGACTTTGACATGTATCACTACCATTAGCTTCTATCAAATAAGGACCGGCTTCACTGTCTCTGTTTTCAGGAGTTTGTGATTCACTAGATGCATCCGCTGTAGACTTATTCAAAAAGGGTTCTACGTCTGGAACGACAGGAGGAGTAGTAGCTACAGCTCTATTATCTTCAACTATTGTACCTACGGAATGGTTAGAATCTACTTCTTTTTGTCTCAGCCATACTGGTGAGTCCACGTACACTCTCGGTCTTTCTCTCAAAGCGTTGCTGCGTTCCAATGCTGGTCTCCTAACTGGTACTGGCGGTCTGTATGCTGCAGGCATCGGTACTCCTCTTCCAACAATTGTACATAGTAAACCTTTAAGCGCAGCACGAAAATCTTTCAAATGGTACGCATATAGTAAAGGGTTTATAGCAGAATTGAGATGAGAGATAATAATACAGACGTATGTTAGGGGATTTGGGATGTCAAGTTCGGGCATGAATGCTTTGATCGCATTAATAGTGTAAAGGGGGATCCAGCAAATGATGAAGAAGAAGACGATGATGGCTAGGTTTTGAGTAGCTTTGACTTCTCGCTTCTGAGCGGCTCCGAGAACCCTCAACATCGTACCACCTCCCGGAACCCGACGACCACCTTCAACTGTCATGACCTCGCTCATCTGAAATAGAACAAAAAACTGGTCCGATCAACAACGCTAGTACAAGCACTGTGGGCGCAGTCATTATAAATATGGTATTCGCTAAACACGATATGTAATAATTAAGGTCGGTTGATAAACACAGGAACGTCTACGTAATTTAAACATTAGAGACAACGTTTAGGTAAATAAATATGAATTATTACCTAATTAATTTTAGACCAAATACGTACTGAGCACTACATTGACATGCGAAAAGGTGATGTCCTTTTAACAGTACTCCTCCAGTACTCACTGTTTAAATAACTGATTCTACATAAAAGCAGGCAATTACTTTATTTATTAGTAACTAGTAACTACCAGTAGTTCATCGCCTTTGATCTTGGGAGAAACACCGATAATGTCTAGATAGAATTTGTTTGTTCTTAAAACATACGGAAGATGTCAGCCCTGAGCCGCGCTCCTGCAACTACAGCTAACATTGTAATGTAGGCAATGCAAGAGCGGAGAGCGCGCTTCCCGCGTCTCACCCCGCACGCCCCGCACGATTGCCCTGTCTAGACGGCTTCGTCGAACGACTGCAGGATTTAATAGACTGTGGTAATAATTATGTAGTAGGTAACTCTTGAACAATAAATGTCATGATTGGAATGATTTTTAAACTTTGTTGTTTCTTTAACACGTTCCCTGTGCAGCCAAGATTATGGAGTCTACCACCTACGTGCAAATGCTTAATGTGGATATTATATTAGGGTAGCATATAAATGACTGTGACAAAACTTTTTTGTATTTTTTTGCCCCCCTTTATTTAAAAAAACAATATTTGTAAATGAGCCATCCGTGGGTCATGCACGTATGAGCTCTTTACTCCATGATTCATCCGTGGGTCATGCACGTATGAGCTCTTTGCTCCATGATGACACCTGTGCGCAAAACTTGTTTTTGGTAGAAAAAAAGGTGTGTGCTTAAGACCACACGGCAGAAGTGAAAACTTCATTAGCTGATTTTTGTATTAGGTAGGTATGTCGTATTATAATAAAATATTATGGATCGTATTAGTTGAATAAATGAGTAAAACAAGCCAGAAATTAGAGTAAATATTTATTGAAATTTTATTTATATACAAAGTAGCTGTTACCTGCGACTTAGTCCGCGCGAAATAAATACTAAGGTTACTCAGGCAGTACTTATTTGTATACCCAGATTGTATACACATTTATGGTTAGTAAAAAAAGTGTCCATGTTCAAAAAGTTGTTGGCCGGGGCCGGCTTTTTAAAAGTTACTCCAACTTTGTATGGATTCACACGGTGCACCCCTATGATGCCCCTAACATTGTCCGCAAAAAGGTTGGTGAGTGTAATAGGATTTTTGTTACCGACTTTCTCCTGTTCCGTCGATTCCACAATACACTACACATTCCACTACGATTTTCTGGGAATAGTCTCTTTCTCTTATAAAGGGGTTTTCTAAATAGTTTGTAAGAAACATTTTCACTTGGATTTGGCTTCAATAGTTTTCTTTTTCTTGTCTGTTCGACGGGGTCACGCCCGTTGCTAGCGACGCTCATATTTATTTATACTATTGACTATATACAAAACTAAATATTTACACGAAAGAAACAAAATATTTACACAGCAAAACTAATTAATTTGATTGTGAAAATTATAAAGCACCCGTCGTGTTTTCCCGCCCAAAGAAAAGTATTTTGGAGTTGGTAGCCGTCAGTGTTGCCACTATTATTTTGAGCTTGTCGCCAAATAGTTATGAAACAAAGTCGCCGGTTTTGATTGAATTATTAAGGAAATACCAGTCTGGAAGAATACATAAGCTTTTTCCTTCTCTAACCTTCTACACTACACTAGTATATTCCCCTTTGTCGGTAACACGTCGTCTAAATCCGCTAAAAGGTTTTAAAAATTCGCCAGTTTCAGCGACAAAGTCGCTAAAGTGTCAACACTGGTAACCGGTAGCGAGCAGCGAGAGAGAGAGAGAGTATCTATTGTCCCATGTCCTCCTCTAACAATTATCTTTCTCGGTCTGGCACGTTTGTTGACCACATTATCTTTCTCGCTTTAGCATCCCGAGCTTACCCGAAATTTCTTATCATATCCGAGCGTGATGATCACGTGATCATGAATCCATTTCACAGCCCACGAAAATTCTGTCCATAGCGCGCCTAAAGAAGTTTTCACTTCAAAAAATAGCTGGTGATCTGATGTCGATTTGTGTGATAAACGCAATATTGATATACAACGACCTGCACCCTCGGAATAAATTGACTGTGCTATGAGGTCACGAAATAATAATTAAACGTCTCCTGAAATTTCAAGTCCCTGTTCCTTCTGGCTCTGTAAGCAGTCCAAATACCGGTTGAAGCAGCCTGTAAGTCTAAAAAAACGGACATGGAGTGCTTGAACTGCCGAAAAGCTTTTTGCCTCAATTGATATAACCTTGTTCATTAAATAATACTAAGAATAAATAAATAATACATAATGCATTTTTATTTTATATTTACCCATAATACTTTCACTTTTGATGGTAGGATACTGGCAACCCTAAATGAAAAGTCCACCGGTTTTCTTGTCAATTTAAATTTTAGTTTATTGGCTACACGTGTATGCGGATAAAAGTGGATAACCTCATACGTGTACATTTTTACGAGCCTTTAAACTTGCAAGGGCTCTTGCCCCATATGTGTGTCATGCACGTACGATCAGAACTTCAATTTGCACCACCGATGGGTCATACACAGGGAACGTGTTAAATGACACTCCCAGTTCCCGTTATACTCGTATTTATGTGTGAGCAACACATAAATTCAATGAAAACCGCTCGCACCACTGTCTTTTCGAAGTCATGTGCGTAATGCCGCTAACTTAAAACGGTGAAGGAAAATATCGTGAGGAAACCGACATGTACCTACCTAGAACCGTTCAAAGTCAGTATCATCCACCAACCTGGACTGGGCCAGCGTGGTGGATTGTGGCTTTGACTCTCTCCTTGAGAGAGAAGGCCCCGTTTATATCCAACTCATAAATTGCATTTACCTATGTATTGATTCATCACTGTCAACTCAGTCTGTTTTCCTTTTGATATTATTTAATTTACCTTAACACATTTATAATACAATTATTTTCCTTCGAAAAATCATACCATATTCTTTCATTATACCATCACCATATTAGTAAGTATACGTACTTAGCTCTCAGAAGAATCAAACATCAGAAGCTCTATCTGATTTAAAACCCTCTATACTGTAAAGTAAACCCCACGATGAACAATCATCAATTGACAAATTTCATTTACTCTCCGCACATTAAGCTTCGCTGTTTTTTTTAATTTTAGAAGAAAATAAGTGTAATAATAAGTGTAGTGTAAGTGTAGTAATAAATAAGTGTATTTTGTATTAATACGCAGTAATTTCGTAATTTGAAATTAGGTGTACCTTCTTTTGGTTGAGGATTACCCAAATTACTTTTAAACGTCTAATAAAGTAGTAGTATAGTTGAAATATAGCTACTTTTTGATGTTTTATCCAAAAAAAACAGACGAAAACTTTCTAAAAGAAATAAAACATTATTTTATTAAGACATCGCTATTAAAAGTTTTCGAGAGAGGAAAACGAATAAAAGGATAATTATTCATGCGCATTGCAATGATAAAAAAAAATATTTACGTAAGTGTTTGTGGTTTTTTTTTCCACAACAATGGATGAAGTTTTTCCTTGAGTTAGGTACAATACAATAATGTAAAATTGAATAATGACTATTGAATATAATGTAATGTGACGAAATTAATTTGTATGAATATGAGTCTTGTTATAGACTACAGGCCCGTGAACAAAATTTACAGGTCAAATGAACCACCTGGAGACCTATGTAGTATGATAGAAGGATATAAAGTAATAAGATTCTGCACTATGCCGTCACTTGTAACCTGTCCAACTGAGTACAGTTGAAGAGGGGGGGTTCCAATCCTCGATCATTTCTCCTTATCGCATGATTTTTGTACGGCGCGGCGTTGCGGAATAATAGATTAGAAGAGGTATGGAAACTATAAAATATATAAATTTCAGATTTTTAATAGTTAGTTTGTCGGAAAAAATTATGATGTGCCGACGATTTACAGAGTAAATTTGGTCATTTGATTATGAACGGCATTGGTTCCATACAGTTTCAATACTGCTTCTAATCCATTATTTCGCAACGCCGCGCCGTACAAAAATCATGCGACAAGGAGAAATGATCGAGGATCGGAACCCCCCCTCTTCAACTGTACTCAGTTGGACAGCTTACAAGTGACGGCATAGTGCTGAATCTTATTACTTTATACCCTTCTATCATCCTACATAGGTCTCCAGGTGGTTCATTTGACCCGTAAATTTTGTTCACGGGCCTGTAGTCTATTACTTGAAATAAATGAATTTTTATTTTTTTATTACATAAGTAGTTTACAAATGACATGGAATGAAATCAAAGCCAAAGTACTTAATTCATAAATGTACAATTTACACGTCAATAAATAAAAAATAAAAACAAAAGAAAGATCATACAAATTGTATACATTTTCAAAGTTTGAAATGACTACTTTACTGTATTATAATAATTATGGTACAGAAAACTGTCAAGCATTAAATGAGCATAACCACTTGACTGTCCGCGCTAGCAGACTTTTTTCCGGTCAACTGTCCAACGTTGCCGCTCGATAGAGGCGTATAAAAAACCGCGCGACCTCACCTGATAAAAATGTTCATTAAAATAGAATTATAGAATCGATTTCAAAAAGAAAAATATATTTGAATAGATAATGAAACAAGGCATCATTTAAGTTTAAAATATTTACTTTAAACTCACTACTTTTTACCAATAAACCAAATTCAAACTTAAATTTGTAATATTTCTACTGATTTCCCGCCAATTTTGTATTATGTTATTAAAACAAACTTACGCTATATTTTATAGTTTTATAAACTCATTGAAAAAGTAAATTATATTTCCTTTCAAATAATGAAAAAATATAAACAGAGGATACATGAGAAGTCTACTAAATTAAATGATTAAAATGATTCCTCAAAACGCGGCCATTGTTCCCGACGCGACGGCGAAAAGGAAAAAAAATGCAATGGCTGAAAAACTTAAAAATTGATTAAACGCCATCTATGATTATTTCTGCAGATTATAAACCACAGTCAATACATATCTGCGCTACAGATTATTAATAAAAACGTGTTTCCGAACGCTTCGTGGTTGTGGCTCTGTAGTACCAGTAACAGTTAACCGAAAAAAAAATATGGTACTGTAGTGACCAGGGACAGGCAAGTGGATAATATGTTTTTATAACAATTGTACTGACCCATGTCAAATTTTTGTATACATTTTTATAGGACTTTGCCTTCACTCTCTATAAATTCGGTGTAACTATAAAAAGTTTGATCGATAAGCCAGCACTTTAATCTGTTTTTGAAGCTGCCGAAACTTGGGGCAGATATAACTATTTTGGGAAGTATGTTATAAACTTCAGGTCCCATAATTAATGTGAGTTAGCTTCCGTGACCTTGTGAGAGAGTGTGAAATAACATCCAGCTTGTCCGCGTTACGTATGTTTCGAGAATGTCTCTCTCCTCGCGTATTGTATAATTCTAGATTATTTCTGACATACACATCCACCTGGTAGATCAATATAGCGTAATATAGGTAACGTAAGTATGCCAAGCTCTTTGAAATATGGTCTGACGGATGTGCATTGCGATACGCCAACGATGGCACGTACGGCACGTTTTTGGGCGCGGAACGCACGCTCTCAGTCGGCAGCGCGCGCGTATAGCTCGGTGCCGTATTGTAACCGAGAATGCACTGTGGCGAAGTAACACGCACGTGACACTTCCGCAGACACCACTCGGGATACTCGTCTTAGCGCAAAGCACGCACTGCTGACTTTAGCACACACACATCTTGTCGATGTGGTGTTCCCATGTCTTCCTGCGATCAATCTCGAATCCCAAAAATGTGGTGTTCTGTACTTGCTCAATTTTTACACTATTTAGCGAAACTTTAAGCGGTTTTGTATGATGGTCCGACAGACAAAAGTGAACGAAGTGACCCTTTTTTTAATTTAACATAAAACGTGTACTATTTATTCCCCAACGAATTCTATATTTTTTTAAATAGTTTATAAGTGTGATTACCGATGTAGGTACTTAGTATATATTTATAGCTTGATTGAGCAAGAAATATTAATACTTTCACATTTATGGTACAACTAATTTTACACAAATGGATGTTTTTTTTTCAATAGAATAGTGACGACACGAGCAGGTCATGTGTGTGTGATGGTAAGTAACATTCCTGCCCATGACAGCACAGTGACACGCAGCTATTGGAACATGAAGAGACCAAATCATTACCCAGTACTGCACTGCGTTCATCACCCGGATATATTGTGCTAGTATGATTTATTTCGATTTTATGTCTGCGCCCTTAAAATATATTTTTTTGTGTTGTTTATGAATGATATCAACTCCGTATGTATTCTCCTATCATTCGATTTTTGAAATGTAGGTAAACTTCGAAATCGGATGTGTAATTACAAATTACATAGACATTAAAAATCAATTTATACTCGTATAATTCGGTTGACGTGGGTAAAACCACAAATTTACTAAATATCTTATATATAAAATTCTCGTGTCACAGTGTTTGTTTCCTTACTCCTCCGAAACGGCTTTACAGATTTTAACCAAATTTTATATGCATATTCTGTAGGTATGAGAATCGGCTACTAGCTATTTTTCATACCCCTAAGTGACAAGGGTTGTTCACTAAGGCAAAACAACGTTTGCGGGGTCAGCTAGTAATTTATGTTATTAAGTCGACTAGTAATTCACGTGCGATATGGTCGATCCAGTCTGACTCAAGTTACGGCCTTTATTAAGGAGAGACACTCGCACTCTCCTTGAATAAAGTGGCCAAGTGCGAGTTGGACTCGCCCATGAAGGGTTCCGTTGCAGTAAGTAACATAATATACATAGTACACATAGTTCATGTAGTTCGTTGTAACTTTGGTCGAAGTTTCAATAATAATGTATTTATGACGTATTAAAAAAAACTACTCATCAGATCGAGTTCAAACTTATTTTCGTTGGTAGTTTACATGGTACATCATATATTTTTTTTAGATTTTTCATTTTCTTACTTTAGAAGTTAGAGGGGGGGGGGACACATTTTACCACTTTGGAAGTGTCTCTTGCGCAAATTATTAAGTATAGACGAAAATTATTTTAGAAACCTCAACATCATTTTTGAAGACCTATCGATAGACATCCCAAACGTGTAAGTTTTATGAAAAAAAAATTTGGAGATTCAGTTCGCAGTAAGGGAGCAACCCTAATTTTTCTTTTTTTTTTAATTTTTTTGTAAAAATCCTAATGCGGTTCACAGAATACATCTACTTACCAAGTTTCAACAGTGTAGTTCTGATAGTTTCGGCAAAAAATGGCTGTGACATACGGACGGACAGACAGACAGACAGACAGACAGACCGACAGACAGACAGACAGACATGACGAATCTATAAGGGTTCCGTTTTTACGTTTTACGGAACCCTAAAAAGGCCGCCGGTGCGGCCGAAACTTGAGTTGGACTGGACCAACAATATCACATGTGAGTTATCTGTTGACATAACAACCACTTTATTAGTTTTCATAGTAAAATTACTGAACATTGTCCTACTAATATTGGATGTTTGTTAATTACGTCGGAAATCTTATCGGATACGTTTGAAATTTGGAAATCACATCAATTGTATTCTATAATATTGTTGTTATTTATCTTTTCTAAATTATTGTCGAAAGTAGTAGTGCAGATGCGTAATAGGTATGTAGCATTGAGCAAAGCCGAAGCAGTCTACTTTTCTATCTAAACTTCTAGGATTCAGGATCTTCAGAAGGAGAATCAAAGCCGTAATTCTACTCAATTCGGTTTAGCAGATAAACACATGTCCTCGAAATAAGTGTTCCTTAAAAACAAGCCGGTTTCCTTGAGTTGACGACAAACTTTTAAATCTGCAAATAAAAAATACTCAGTAGTGCTGGCGGGATTTGAACCTACAACCTAACGATTGTGATATCCAACCTTCGCGCCACTAACTGGTCACTGCCAAACTTGCAACATTAAAATATAGTATACCTACCTCCACAATCCACCACACGTTAAATAAAAACTAATTGGATACTAATTGTTTCATGTTTTCTCATCACGTTTTGTTTATGTGGTGTCTATCACGTTTATTTGGCTGCTTTGGTTTTATAAAATTGACGTAATATAGCGATTTTCATAACCCTTTACAACCAGACTGAAAAAAGTGTATATTTCTTGTAATTTACTATATAGGCCGCGTTTATAGTTAAAGAAAATACTCAGTAAAAACGCTGACAAAAAATGGATAAGCATTCCTGAAAATCGACAGACAACAGACTTCATGGTTGCCCTTGTGAACTGTAAACATTGCATTACAATTAATTTGCGTTACTAATTTACGTCTACAGAGTGCACTAGAAATAGATTACGCGAGTTATGTGAACAAAGTAACTGTATCATATACGGTCACTACGGCGAATCACACGGAACAGGAAACACAAGGTGGAACGATTTAATAGGCGAAACAAATTCATTGCTTCATGCATTATCAAGTAGGTAGGTAGTTCGTACATGCGAAAAGACACCTAGTTTTAACCTTATACTCAATGAAAGACACAAAGTTGATGTCAAAGGACCAAGAGCTTAAGATACCGGAACAGATCCACTTCGAGATATAGGAGTCAGAAATTGATTCCTTTTTGCGGAACCAGACACGTCTGTCTATTTTTCTTATTAAATTTATTCAGATTAGTATCATCATTCCTATTCAGATACTACCTTAAGAGCCATCATATTTGGATGCCCAAATTAAAAGGAAAAGGAAAAGACGTAATAAGTAAGGTGTTAAACTGTATAAAATTATGGATGTAGGTGATTACCTAATTGTATTTTGACTCTTTGCAGAGTCCGTCTGGGGGAGGGAGTACTTACCATACCTTTGCCAGTTATTCTACCGCCAAGCAGTACGGTGCAAACATTACTGTGTGCCCGTTTGAAGGGATTGCCTTTCGAACTTTTTCAAACATTGCTTTACTTTTAAGGTTTCCAGTGCAATTACCCCTGTAATTGCACTGGAAACCTTAAAAGTAGAGATATATAGAGATACAACATATCTGGCTGAAGAGCGCAGTGCAGTGCTAGGCTGCTAGGTAATGATTTGGACTTTACATATTCCAATAGCTGCGTGTCACTGTTCTGTTATGTGGCAGGCATGTTGCTTACCATCAGGCACACGTCTTGCTCGTTTCGTCACTCTAAGGTAGGTACTAGAGGTATAACAAAAAAGTTGTAGTTGGCTGAAATGTTTTATAAATAACTTTACCTGTTTGACGACGACCCGGTAAATGTGAGCGTAGAAAGCCGCCAACAACACGCTGGGAGTCACGATGGTGGCGAAGTAGAGGAAGAGGAGGTAGTTATAGTCCATGATGTCCACGAAGTAGCAGCCGGGGGGCGCGCGCTCCGCCGCGTGCCACCCGAACAGCGGCAGGAGGCCCACGCCCGCGCCCGCCACCCAGCACACAGAGATTATCCCTGGAAATAAAAACAACATTATACTTACACTATTATATTTATCTCACTAATATTACCTTACACTAATATATGTATGTACATTTGACATTATTGTATTTTTATTATTATGACATTGTCTGCTTAATTTTAAATTTGATTATTATTTTGAAGTGAAAACTTGTTTTGGCGCGCCTAGACAGATTTTTCGTAATTGAATTCTAGCGTCACGCTCGGGTATGATAAGAAATCTTCGGGTAAACTCGGAACCATGGCCATTGGCCGTGTAGAAATGCGTCAGCCAATGGGAAATGTTGAAAGGGCGTGGCCCGGCCAACATGGCATGGCCATCTAGAAATGCGTGACCCAATGGGAAATGCTGACGCATTTCTAGATGGCCATGCTATGATGACCAGGCCACGCCCTCCGGTTTCACCCGCGTAGTTTACAAAGTGAGCTATCAAATTCTAAGTTATAAGTTTTCACTTCTATTATGCCTGCGCAATTATTTTTATGACAGTGAATGTCATGATTTTTAGTTTTGATTCGTAGTTTAGTCGTATTTTATTATTTTACATTATTATACCTGGTAACTCTTGTGTTGAATTCCGGTAGTGCCAATCTACTAACTAATTGTCTCTTTTAATTATCATCCTACAAGCAGTTATTTTACAGTGTACCAACCTGCGAAATGTGATAACATTAAAATAAAAAGTCTGGTGGTTGGCATACTAGATTCAATTCTCATTTTGTCATCAGAGCCGAAAGATGGTCGGCAGTAATAATTTATAGCATTGTTAAAACATAATTATTGTACCTATGTACCTGAGTACCTACATGGAAATAAACGTTAATAGAAGTAGAACGAATAACGAAGTTTCTTTTCAACTCAGAAGTGGGATCAAAACCAGAAACGAAGGTATGTTGAGAAAATATGTATTTTTCATTTGTTGAAGTTTTGATAAAACGCCCACGTGGTTTTTTTTTTTTTTTTACTTTTGGATTGGATAATGATACGCGTAATATAATGTGCAAGATTAATGCGTGTCTGATGTGTGATGATCCTCGGCCAAGGCTACTCCTTGGCAGTGTTCATTGTACACTCGCATGCGTTTTAAGTTCGACATTTCAATGCTCGATCAGGTCTACTCTCTGATAGCATTGAAATGTTTAATAATATGTACTGTAATATGCTAATCATTTATCTTTCAATGATCTCGCGAGCAAATTTTGCATTTGATAGTGATGCGCGTAACAATGTGTTAATGTATGTTTGATGTACGATTGACCCTCTGCCAAGGCTACTCTTTGGGGGCGTTCTTCGTACACTCGCATGCATTTTAAAATTAACATTTCATTGCTCGATCGGGGCTACTCTCTGATAGCATTGACATGTGATATTCGCTGTTGTTTGCGCTTGTCAAATGAAAATCTCGATTATTAATGTTAAACTACCTCGCTTATTTTAGCAAAACCTTGTTTTTATCAGCACATCAACATTTTATGACTACCCCATTTAAGATTGTTTTGAAGTCACAATTATTTCATATTTCGTTCAATATTTTTTTACCTGACTATTAAAGTATGTTTTTGTTAATTGAAATCATGTTTTTTCCGCTGGATAAAACTGAGCGAGTATGTGTGACTCGATAACTATGAGTGACCCACTTAAAATTTTGTGGAAGTCACAAATTATTTCAAACGTTATTTTTAAAAAGAAGCGGTAAGTATTATTTTTGTCGAGACAGTGGATAACTTTTTCTATAACAAAACTGTGTGTTAACCTTTGGGTTCAAAACCACGATCCACTATCGTTTTATTGTTTATTTAAATTACGTTTTATTGATATTTCTGCTGAGCGAGTATGTATCTCGCTGAATATCTGACTATGAGCGAGTATGTGTCTCGCTGGATAACCGACTATGAGCGAGTATGTGTCTCGCTGGATAACCGACTATGAGCGAGTATGTGTCTCGCTGGATAACTGACTATGAGCGAGTATGTGTCTCGCTGGATAACTGACTATGAGCGAGTATGTGTCTCGCTGGATAACCGACTATGAGCGAGTATGTGTCTCGCTGGATAACCGACTATGAGCGAGTATGTGTCTCGCTGGATAACCGACTATGAGCGAGTATGTGTCTCGCTGGATAACCGACTAAGAGCGAGTATGTGTCTCGCTGGATAACTGACTATGAGCGAGTATGTGTCTCGCTGGATAACCGACTATGAGCGAGTATGTGTCTCGCTGGATAACTGACTATGAGCGAGTATGTGTCTCGCTGGATAACTGACTATGAGCGAGTATGTGTCTCGCTGGATAACCGACTATGAGCGAGTATGTGTCTCGCTGGATAACTGACTATGAGCGAGTATGTGTCTCGCTGGATAACTGACTATGAGCGAGTATGTGTCTCGCTGGATAACTGACTATGAGCGAGTATGTGTCTCGCTGGAAAACTGACTATGAGCGAGTATGTGTTTCGCTGGATAACTGACTATGAGCGAGTATGTGTCTCGCTGGATAACTGACTATGAGCGAGTATGTGTCTCGCTGGATAACTGACTATGAGCGAGTATGTGTTTTGCTGGATAACTGACTATGAGCGAGTATGTGTCTGCTGGATAACTGACTATGAGCTAGTATGTGTCTCGCTGGTTAACTGACTATGAGTAGTATGTGTCTCGCTGGTTAACTGAAAAACAGATTGTGAGCGAGTATGCCTCTCGCTGGATATCTAATCGATAATTTCCCATTGTGTAACAGAGTAAAATATACGCCTAACGTGGCTGAAATATTTTAACAGATTTACAAATGTGTCTAACATTAGAACTTGTTCTTGTCAGATCTACTGGTTGATTAATCGTAAAAATATGTTTGAATCGCACAGTAGATATCTTAGACTGTGTTACTGTTAGTACGAAAACAGATTTTGTCGGGAATTATGTTTAAATTTCAGAGAGTACGAAGATGCCTGAAGACGATGTGAGTACACCACCTGGCTGGCGAAAGACTAACAAAAGGAAAAAGAGAAGGAGATCGATGCCATCTCTTTGATAATATTCTTCAGATAATGTAGTTCTAGTACTGAACTCTCGCCACCTCTAAAGAACCGGAAGAAAACCAAGTAAGCTGTGAATGTTAAAATATTAAGTCTTGAGTGAAGGAACAATTGTAATCATGTTTCATCATTATTTCACCCGGAAAGCAAAGCTCAAACCATTGATTGTTGTAAAAGTGTGCCATTATACATTATGTTGTTGAAATGATAATTAAAAATTGCAATTGAAATGAGAAAATTAGAGAATGAACTAAGTGTAGTAGTATACGGATTTGAGATTACTGAAAAAAGGCGGTACATTTTATAATTTATGTATAATAGATAATGCAATCGATCAATTAGCAATGGAGCACAGGCATTTAATTGTCTAGAGCCGGAAGTCTTGTTCTGTTTTTCTTTAATCTCAAAAACCATAAACTCATTCATATAATTAGAACACTAGACCCACTTTTAAGAAAATTAACAGATCCTAGTCCTAGTATTGATATACCTACCAAATTAATTAATTAATTAATTTGCATACCTAATATGAGGTTGTTTTTGGCTGTGTGTATACCTAATATTGTAAGATCTTTGTTACCCATTAACGAGCAAATAAAGAATTGAATTGAATAGTATTGATCACTAAGTTAAATTCAATCGCGTGCTATAGTTGCCGTTCCAAAGGGCTTTTGAAGTAAGACTTCAAAATGTTCTAGACCAGTAATAAAATTCAATCGTTGCAACCGGGTCGGACATCATAAATGTCAAAATCGATGAAATAATTAATAATTAAGGTTTGATGGTTCTTCCAACACCTTTGCTCATGGGCCAAAATTTTAACGATTTACTTTGCGTTACTGTTTTGAGAGACTAAACTAAACTCATGTTTCACAACGATCCCGAACAAGGATATTATTATATCGGACAATGAAGGCCCGTTAAAATTTTAGGTTGATATAGTGCTTACTGTTCAAATATAAACAATTTTAACCAAACAAAAAGTGTGTGTGTAAATAGATCAACTAAATCGTCATAAACAGTAAAACCGTACGCAACCGTAATTAGGTACAACTTACCATAGTTTGATGGTAGTTCCAATGAGAACCCCAATAACTTTGATTCATTTGATATAATATGTATCATGTCATTTTTTTTAAATAAGTACATTTGATATGATGTTTACATCTCAAAACTATATTTAGATAAGAGCTACATTTTGACATAGAAACTGATTTGTTTGGATCTTAGTTATTATTTTGAAGATATTCCTTACTTGATAGGTATATTTTATGTTTAAGTGTTCTGAATTACCTATTGTACGTAATTTATTTATTTTAATGTCTCGTTTGACACTATTTAGTGAATTGCTTGTTGCACATTGTATTATTGGAATGTTAAGTTTTACAGTGTAATGTACCTAATTAATTTATGTAAATAGTTTCAGGTGTTTGATAAGTAAAAATAAAACAATCACATAAATTTGTACGGATGTATGATTTTTAGTTTGTTGATTATTTACAGTATTTTCAATTGTCTCAAGTGAAATGAAAACTTGCACTTGTTTAAATTTAGATACCAGTCCAGTAATTTGTAATACATTACTCTATTTAAGAAATAAATAGATTACAAGGGTTTCGATAAGAATCTTGAATTGTAAAAAAATAAATAAATATGTGAGTACCTAACAGATAAACAATAATTCATTGTGATCTACTTGGTTTTACATAGGTATATTTGTTATTTAACGTACCTACTGCCTACGTAATAATTGTATAATTTTAGTACCAACTTTACTTAGTCTTTTAAATTGTATTATCCACTACTTCACACAGAATTCTAATTGTGAGATTAATGTGTATGCCGGGAGGCAACACGTGGTCGGATGGCCGAATGTCATGATTTTTAGTTTTGATTCGTAGTTTAGTCGTATTTTATTATTTTACATTATTATACCTGGTAACTCTTGTGTTGAATTCCGGTAGTGCCAATCTACTAACTAATTGTCTCTTTTAATTATCATCCTACAAGCAGTTATTTTACAGTGTACCAACCTGCGAAATGTGATAACATTAAAATAAAAAGTCTGGTGGTTGGCATACTAGATTCAATTCTCATTTTGTCATCAGAGCCGAAAGATGGTCGGCAGTAATAATTTATAGCATTGTTAAAACATAATTATTGTACCTATGTACCTGAGTACCTACATGGAAATAAACGTTAATAGAAGTAGAACGAATAACGAAGTTTCTTTTCATGTCTAATTATTATTATCATTTTTATTGTCTATTTATAGATATGTCTGATTAATTTTTTACAATATTTATCCTAATTCGTATAATTAATTATTGTTAAACAATTTATTATGCCTGACTTGTAAATGTATATTTATCGATATAAAACTTTGACTTTGTATTTATTTATCTTATTAATATTTTTATATCCACCAACGCGCACTGGAGCAGCGTCGCAAATTATGGTCTTAGTACAACCTCTTTGATCATGGCATTATCTCTCTCTTCTTGCGGGAGAAGACCCGAGTCCCAGCTGTGGGAACGTTTAGTGGGATGATATGTTATGTAATATATTTACTAAACTCGCGGTTTCACCCGCGTAATTCCCGTTTCAGTAATTTTCCCGGGATAAAAACCCTATGTGTTCTTCCATACTATAATCTATCTATGTTCCAAATTTCAGCCCGATTTGTTCTGACGTTACGACGTGATAGAGTAACAAATACCGAAACATCCAAACAGTGACATTTATAATATTAGTAGGATTTAGCCATCGTTGGACCACCTTTCGCCCAATCACGAAGATCGAAACTACCCACGCTTATAATAAACATCAACTTGCTCTATTTATCTATGTATGTAGTTTGTAGTTATATTACCTAAAACATTTCAATAAGTATAATTTTAATTTATTTATTTTGATGTACTTTATTGTAATAAATTAGGTAGGATGGTTAAACCCAACCTGGCTTTTTGATAAGGAAATCTATCATATGATCAGTTGGCATCAATTGGCTTCTAGGTACTGCCTAACCAACGAAATCCTACCTAGCACATAGCCTTCGCCACTAGAGTACTAAGTATTTGTCAAATCCGTGATGTACCTATATTACTGATGTACGATTAGAACCTATGTCATTCATTATCATACATTTGTAGGTATAACGTTTTGTTTATCAAGTTTAGTTACTTTCCGTGATATGACACGAGTTTTGCATAAATACAGAAAAATTACGTTCTTTTTTACACAGGTATTTTTCTAACAAGCTGAATTTGACGATTTTTCAAAATGGTTGTACCTACCTTATCCGTCCTCAGGAGCCTCATATTTAAAATCTGTCACAATCGATTGATTTACATGGTTTGGATTGGTCAATTAATTTAATTATTCTCGTTTGATGTCCATTCCTATCCCCAATAAATGAGAGTAAGTCTGACTATGTGCGACAAGGATAGATCCGATGGCTGAAATAATTGCTGAAATGTATGATTTATGTAATACTAATAAAGGAATACGAATGGTTTTAAAGAGTGGAGCTCACGGAGGAGAGTGACGGAGCCACTTTCTATTTTATAATATTAGTCGACAAAAAAGACTTCCACAGAAAGTTACAATCGTTAAGTTTGTTTTATACAAACAAATTGGAAAACGTACCAGACATATCATGTACCTACATAATATGTATATTCTATTGATTTGTAATTAAAACTAAACATTGCATTACTTCAAAAGAAATTAATTTATAACATTAATCACACATTACAAAGCATATCTCAGATATGAGATATATATGTTGCTCATATACTACATTTGTTTATTTTTAAAATTAAACATTAAAATTTAGGTTGTTTATATTTTTTTATGCCTAAATTTATGAAAGAAATATTGCGTGCCTACAAACCTACATGTTCCGTGTAAACGATGTAGGATGTACTGTAAATATATTTTTAGCAACCAGTAATCGTATCCTGTCGTGAGTCATACAACAAGCAAAAAGTTCCCGTTCTGTAAAAGATATCTGGATTTAAACCTTATAAATCTGGCGGTAAAGTTGGATAAAGTAATAGTTAGGATCGGATGCGCAGTGGCAAACTGCATATAGGGAATCCCACAACGATATCCATAAAGCAATATCAAGCTGGTAGGAGATAACAATTTGGGGATCACGACTCACTACGTGCAATGAACCGTTTGGGGCAAGGATTTTAGTACGACGCCGACGCGACGTCGCGGCGCCCGCGCAGCGTCTAGAATTAGAAAAGTTGTATGGTCCAAATGAGGGTTGAGGTGAAAAATATGAATTAATATCAATGTCAATTGGGTTAATAGACGAATATTTTGACAAATTAAATTCGTCGAGCAAGCATTTACGTTATGACAGGCTGTTGTTGTTGCTAAAATCTCATTATACTTTTACGCATCATCTCACACAAACATGGTAGTCATATAACGATCTGTTGTTCCCTTGTAATTCATGTTATTTTAAATAAAATGAAATAGGCGATAACTTTATGGTTGTAATTTAGTATCTACTAAAAACTCTCTACCGGTATCTAGTAGGTACCTAGGTAAGTACGTAGGTACTACGAGTACATATGTACGAGTACCTAGTAATCAGTACTGTTTTTTTTCTTCTTCTGAATAAGGTTAATTGAAAGAAAAACTAGAGTGCCACAAAGTTTCTAAACTTTGCAGAGTCCGCCTGCTTTGCCAGTTATTCTCCGTCATGTGCCAATATTTCCGGTTTGAAGAGCAATGTTTCCAGTAAAATTACAGAGTATAGAGATAAATCACTTCATTTATAGGTAACTAGCAGCGCCCCGCGGTGTTACCCGCATAGTTTCCGTTCCCGTTGTTTTTTCGGGATAAAAAGTAGCCTATGTGTTCTTCCAGACTATAATCTATTTATGTTCCGAATTTCAGCCCGATCCGTTCATACGTTAGGAGCAACAAACATCCAAACATCCATACATTGACATTTATAATATTAGTAGGATGATTTTGACTTTGTGTTCCAATAGCCTCATAACATAACATTATGAGCCGTGAGCCCCTTGCCACAGAATAAATATCCCCTGCTCATAATGTTATGAGGGGGTTGCTTACCACCAGGCATGTTTTGCTCGACTCGTCACTCTTTACTATAAAAAAGTGGTGTTCATTAAATTTCTACCCATTATAAGCATCAAGCATCACCATTTTCGTTACTCGAGTATCTCTTTCATTACACTGACCTCTCCTTTTCAGATTCATTTTAAATTTAATTAGTGTTCGAGTCGTCGATGTATTCGACCTTCCGTGCAACCACCTGGTACTCGATCCACCGAATGAGACAGGTGCATATTGATGAGTAGGTACCTACACTTACCTACAAGGAGATCTGGGTGACGTGCCACATCTTTCACGATAGGAGCTTTTTTTTTTAAATATGTGTGTGCTATGCGTGTGTTATGTACGCACGAAAAAAGTTAATAGGTACTTACCTATTTTCTTTATTCATCGTCCTAAGAAGTCTAACTTCAACCATAGTATAGATAAATAATATATTCATCACAAAACGTGTACTGACCAACGATCTCAATTCAAAGATGTGCCCTCCCATACTTCAGGGCGCACGGAATTATGTTATCGTTGGGAAGAGTGAGCTCTTACTACAATGCGGGGTACTTATGTACAATGCGGACATACTGACACTTTCCCAACATAGGGTATACCTACAAACTTACATACCTATTTAGCTATGAGTAAATTACAAGTAAAGCACGTATCAAGTCAGTGAACGGGAACTTGGAACGGGAAGAAGACTTTTACAAGGGGAAGTGAGCAAGTGAGCATACGATAGATGTGCAATCGTGCGAGAGGTTTTAGTTATGTATTGAAAACTTATCAATTCTCAACTGATACAACAGGGAATTTCATCAGTAAAGGTATCTAGCTCAGTAAGTCACATAGCTTCATTCATGAGGTAGACAGTAAACTGTACAAGAGGCCACCACCACAGAGAGAAAACTACACTGTAGTGTGGTTTCTGCTAGGAGTAGTCTCATGTAGTGATGTATCACTACATGAGACTACTCCTAGCAGAAAAATATAACCTCATATTTACCTCGGTTTTGCTCAGAAAGCGAATAAATCTTGTGGTCTACTTAACAATAATTATAATTATGAATATTTTGCTGGGGCCAAACTTACAATTATCTTTAAAATTACCTGTCCCACATAGATAATATGTATGTGGTGGGCTCTACTTATGCTCTGTCTTACGGCGGATAGATAATAGATATCCAAAAAATATTCTAGGATTACGCGACCCAAAACTTATAAAATTTTTGGGGATAACACATCAACAAATTTGGTTAAATCAACTTTTGTTTAGAAGTATAATGACTTACGTGTCTACGTCATTTTTGTATTTTGTACAAAAAACCTTTCGGCTTCATGAAATAGTATTAGAAAGATTTTATTTGTAGCGTTTATTTATTATTTCTTGATCATAAAATAAATCAAAGAGTAAAGAGACAGCAAGCTGTTGTCTATAAAGCGAGTTCCCACCCGTCTATACGAAAACAAAGTTTCTGGCAGACAGACATCTCCACATTGAAATTAAATAATTCACACACGCGATCAAGCAATTGAAAGTCCAATTACTTAATATTATAAAATTAGTGTAAATTGAAAATGAAACCGAGAGACCCAATGAGTCAACGAGGTCGATCACATTGACAATGTGTAAGTATACGGGACGCAACATTATCAGGATGTCTGGATTCACCATTTGTACATTATTTGTACGTAGGTATTCTGCGATATCATGAATCATTGAAAATAATAATAAATCATGGGAATGGCTGATAACATTATTATATGAGTGATAAACAGAGTTGTTGTTATCTAAAACACTGAAAACATACAAATTGTTTTTTGTTTGAGTGGTTTTACGTTTCGCAAACAATTTATGTAGAGAGGAGCAGTGCCCCGCGGTTTTCCCCGCGTAGTTCCCGTCGTTCCCGTTTCTTTTTTCGGGATAAAAATTTGCCTATGTGTTCTTCCTGCTTAAAAAAATCAAAAATTACACAGTTAGATTATAGCTTGGAAGAACACATAAGTGACTCTTTTATCCCGGAAAAACAACGGAACCAAGAACAACACGGGTAAAACCGCGAAACCGGCGCTGCTAGTATTCGTTAAACAAAGCGTATTTATTTATGCGATCTTCTCCATAAATTTATTTTAGAGAACATTAATATTTGTATGATATTGATGATTGATGATGAAACGCACACGTAGCCCTGCGCCATAAGCGCTTACTGCGACGTTCAACATTAGTGCGACGAAGTGTGTGACGAAGTGCCTTATCACAGGGGCCTATGATTTAAAATCGTTGTAACCAAAATGCGTTAGGTACAACTTTAATCTAATAGAACCTCGGCGATTCTGTAAAAAAATATCTGGTGTTTCTGTCTAATGCGCAATTTTTCAACTAAAACCGTTATCAATTACTTTAAACGCCAATGAGAAAGTAGTTTACTTACTTGGTAAGTACCTACCTACCCATATTTATATTACGAATAAAGATGCAACAATAATTTGACACATTATCTCCTTCTTATATATAAAATTCTCGTGACACAGTGTTTGTTTCCTTACTCCTCCGAAACGGCTTTACTGATTTTAACCAAATTTTATATGCATATTCAGTAGGTATGAGAATCGACTACTAGCTATTTTTCATACCCCTAAGTAAAAATAAGTGACAAGGGTTGTTCACCCAGCCGAACCAGAGCCGACATGGGACTGGTGGAACCGCCCCGTTATGTCACGGCCTCGGAGCCGCGGAGTCATGCACGTAACGCCTTTATCGAATTCACAGCCACACTGAGAGCGACAAGACAAGTCAACCTCAAGACCTGCAAAAACATCATGCAGTTCTATAGGCTGGGAAGTGAAAGCCTATTAAAGGCGAAACTCGAGGAGGCCGAAGCAGCCATTTACAACAATGTTACTTCCCGGGTCATCAAGGGAACCTTGACAGGACAGTATATGGCAGCCTACAGTGCAGAAAATGGCTTCGTGACACTGAACGAGAACGAGACAGAGCGCGCGGGAATGCCTGTATATACGACACCACCAAACGACCCTATTGTAGTTACCGCCCGATGCACCAAAATTATGTTGGACGACAACATCCTAGAGATGGCCAAAATTATCAAAGGGAACTCAAGTGTCACAGCGGCTTGGGAAAATTGGGAGGTACCAAGAATACAGTGGGTCAATGGTGTTCCGGGATGTGGAAAGACAACATGGGTTATTAGACACTTCGACGTGGACAAGGACGCTATCATCACCACAACAACTGAGGCAGCAAAAGATCTAAGAGAAAAGCTATCGCACCGCATTGGAAACCTGGTCAAAACCAGGGTGCGGACTATGGCTTCTGCTCTCGTAAATGGATTCGGAAAAGAGAGTTTCAGTCGCCTCATGGTGGATGAAGCCCTCATGAACCATTTCGGAGCCATTGTAATGGTCTCACGCCTGTCTGGTGCTGGCGAAATTGTCCTCATCGGAGATGTCAATCAACTGCCTTATATCGATAGGGAAAATCTCTTCGAAATGAGGTATCACCGCCCGAACCTGGTAACAAAGATCAGACAGGAGTTGCTCTGCACACATCGAAACCCAATGGACGTCGCATATGCGCTGAGGGAAATATACTCGGGTATGTATTCCTCGGCGCCTCGCATAAAGTCCCTAGAGCAGAGAAGGTATAAGGGAGCGCAAATACCCAACACCCAACCAAACACCCTCTTTTTAGTTCACACTCAAGAGGAGAAGGAGACCCTGACAAACCAGGGTTATGGTTCAGGCACCGGGTCACGCATCCTTACCATCCATGAAGCTCAGGGACTAACATACGAGTCGGTAATCGCAATAAAAACTAAGGCAAACACGAAGCTGCACGAGAGCGTGCCTCATGCGGTCGTCGCAATCTCACGGCACACGGGGACCTTCATGTAGTACGCTGACGACACCGACGACGCCATCGGTCGGTTCGTGCGGCGAGCGTTGTCTGCAACACCGAAGACCATCCGCGAGTTCAATTTGCAGATGGCCATCAAGGATAGAAATGCAGTCGTGGTGGAGGCGCCGAGCCGGGAGGAGGCGACTTAGAAAATAAAATAGTCCTAGAATTAGCAAGAAAATGTTCCCTACTCTCCCCTATTTCCTTTTCTTCTCCAATCCAAGATTAATGTAACAAAAAGAAAACGATTGACAAAGGTCACGGACCCCGGAGTCTGTGGAGCTGTAAAATTTAAGTAAAAAAAAAAAAGGGTTGTTCACCCCAATTTTTTTTTTTTAATTTTTGGATAAAAATGTTTGTTTGTATTTTTTTATAATATGGCGTTAAAAAATACATACAACCCTAAATTTTTACCCTTTTATCACCAACCCCTATTTTTTAATAGCCATTTTAGTAATTTAATCATTTTTCATCCCGCGCGATAACTGATCAGTTTTAGTCTTTTTAGGGTTCAGTAAAACGTAAAAACGGAACCCTTATAAATTCATCGTGTCTGTCTGTTTGTCTGTCTGTCCGTCCGTATGTCACAGCCACTTTTTGCCGAAACTATGAGAACCACACTGTTAAAACTTGGGAAGTAGATGTATTCTGTGAACCCCATTAAGATTTGTACAAACATTTTAAAAAAAAGGGGTGCCCCCTATACTTAGAACTGAACTTCAAAATTTTATTTTTCATCAAACCTACATGTGTGGGGTGTCTATCGATAGGTCTTCAAAAATGATATTGAGGTTTTTAAAATCATTTTTGTCTACACTGAATAATTTACGCGACAAACACTTTAATAATTGCCGGGAAAACTCTAAAAACAGCCCTTTTCTTTTTCCCATACAAACGTTTTCTAACTAAAATGTTAAGGCAATTTGAGCTTTATTGCTAATAAATAAAGTTCATATTAAATTAAGTGCTTTTCCATACAAACGTTTTCTAACTAAAATGTTAAGGCAATTTGAGCTTTATTGCTATGAAGTAAAGTTCATATTAAAAAACAAGCACTCGCTTATGTCTAAGCAATAAATGTGTGTTCCTAACGTCAAGGAGTCAATTTGCATTTTATTCCCGCTGCATAAAGTTCAAATTCCATCATGTCTATCAAAACAGTTGGAGGATAAGAGGATCTAATGTCACGTTTCGAAACCCACTCAGAAGAAACTCAACAAAAGCGATAATATCGCGAACCAAATAAAATTGAATAATCACAAAACGTAAGACTCATTAGTACTGATATTCAATTTGGTCGGCTTCACGATATTATTTACTTTGATTTAGTTTCGGCACTCGAAATAAAATGCGTCAGTTTTCACATCATTATATCAATCAAGTGTCAGTCAAACACAAACCGCGTTATCAAAAGTGTTTATTGACTAATCCACATAGAGCCATTAATTTAAAAAAAAGTATTTTATTATTTTGAATTATTGATTTAATATCCCTATCTTTGCAAAATGATTTGAATACACGTGTTTGTGCTGTGGAGTGCAATATTTTTGGAGTAAAACTAACGGTAATCTATTCTATGCTAACGGACAGAATACGAAACACCATACTGCTTTCCAAAACCGGAATAGCCGATGTGACTCAAAAAGCAGCCAATTTGAAAGTGGGATCGGGCTGGACACGTCTGCTGCATGTCGGATGATTATTGGGCCAAAATTACCACGCGGAGGAAACCAGATTGCAAACGACGACGCGGCAGACCAAAGAAACGATGGCAAGACAAACTCCACAAATATCGGAAAGACTGGACAGTATTAGCCATAGAAAGGGAAAAGTGGAAGGAGGGTATGGAAGCCGTTGCCCAATATTGGGACAAGACAGCCACATGATAAATAAATATTAATACCTATTATGTAAATGAAATAGATACAAATGGATTAAATTTCAAAATTCAAGAACGAATTACAGGCAAACTGAGGATTTATAAATCAGTTGATTCGATTCAAGATGATGTCGTCAACATCTACCTATCCACCGGAATTTTTGAACTCGCTGGATTTTCCAGGATTGCCACCTCATACCTAATCTTTAAATTGGATCGGTAGTTAAAAATGTTGTGAAATATGAACGAACCGCGTCTTTGCAACGGCACACGGTTAGCTATAAAAATACTGAACAACGTGATAGAAGCAACTATACTGAAAGGAAAGTATAAAGGAGAAGACGTTTTGATACCACGCATCCCAATGATTCCGACTGATGCACCATTTGAGTTTAAACAACTACAGTTTCCAGTGCGGCTTGCTTTTGCTATAGTCATAAACAAGTCCCAGGGGCAACCTTAACACGCTCAGCGCCAAGCCCTATATGGAAATACTACCAAATTTTGACAACTTTTAATTTTTGTTTTTTTAGTGTTGTGAGTTGTGAGGTGTTAAAAAAGTATACAAAATAATCACACCCCCTCCCCCGTCATCCCATTTTTTACCGGTGTGTATATTTTTTGATACACGTGGCCTGGGAAATACTTTAAGGTATGTAGATAAACTATTCCCCAGGCCATGTGTACCAATAAAGAAACACATTTCGTAATATTATTTCTCTGTGTTTCTCTGTTGAATGCACATTTATTTTTCAACCAAATATTATCTCAAGAAACTTACTATCACTCAATTCAGGGAACAAATAATTGTAGTTTTACTAAAACGATCTGTTCAGTTAGCCGGAGATGAAGTGCCATTAGCCCCTATTATGACAAGAAGACCGTCCAATAGAAAACATTATCTCATAAGTAACAAAGTTGGAGAGAAAATTGTACGCTGAAGATGTGCAGAGGCGCTATAAAAAGTATGACAGGAAAATTATTGGTGGCAAGACTTTCAGAGCAGCTCAAACAACTACTAAAATGCTCCGTATGTTAAAGTTTTCTGTGTCAAAAATGTTTCAATAATATTCACTGATTTATTTTGAACCTATTAAATTGATTATTTAGTTTCTAAGTAACTTTCTTTTTTAAATAAAATTATTTCAAGGTGATTTTTATTTTTCTCTTAATATCTCCTTAACTGATTGTCCGATTCCCAACCCAAAACCACTGAGAAAATGTGTAGAAAGCGTGCGCATTTCGGATACATACTGCTTTAACTGAAATGGGGAGTGTGTATCATAAACTATACACACTTCTTATGACATTGTGTATCCTAAACGATACACAAGGCGCTGAGCGTGTTATAGTGTTTGTGGTATTAATCTAGAAAACCCATGATTCTCACATGGTTAATTGGTTGTTGCATATTCCCTCCCGTGTTCGAAAACCATCCGATTTGTTTGTCCATGTGCCAGGTAATCAAACAAAAAACATCGTATATCACAAAGCACTACAATGAAAATAAAACTGAGTTTTGGTAATAACTTGATTAACAATAAAGGGATTCATCATCATTATCAGCCTATTTAATATTCGTCCACTGTTGGACGTAGGCCTCTCCTAATGAACGCCAAAAGGTGCGGTCTTCTGTATTCTGCATAAAGGGATTACTTGCTTTTAACTGCTTATATACGTTGAAGTAAAATGTTATTAACTGTATCAAGTTTCAACAGTATAGTTCTTATAGTTTCGAAAAAATGGTTGTGACATACGGATAGACAGACAGACAGACATGGCAAACCCATAAAGGTCCAGTTAGTACATTTTACAGAACCGTAAAAATGGATCTTCGAAATGTATGTACGCTCATAACTTTTGAATGACTGCATCAAATAGGATAATTCTTTGTTTGTTATTGTCGGGACAAGATTTGTACTGCAGAAAGTCTAGAAAATGTAGACGAAAAAATACATGGTGGTACGAAGTTCCGGTGAACTTCTACCGGTGAACTTATAGTATAAAAATACTAGCTGACCCGGTGGTCAGCTAGTATTTTTATACTATAGTCATACTGTCAACACCTTGAATTAGATAAAAAAATGGCAGTCATAGGAACTGCCGATAGAAGTGAACGCTTATAACTTGGAAGTTGATGGGTAGCTTACTTTGGAAACTACGCTGGTGAAACCGGAGGGCGTGGCTATGAGCATGCTGACGCATTTCTAGATGGCCAATGGCCATGGTCCCGAGTTTACCCGAAGATCTCTTATCATTCCCGAGCGTGACGCTAGAATTCAATTCACAGCCCTCAAAAAATCTGTATGTGCCGCGCCAAAAGAAGTATTCTCTTCAAAAACGTCAAACTCTTGACTATTACGATGATTCATTAATAACAGAAATGTAATGACCTTAAATGATTTTAAAAACACTTGTGCGAAATACGCCTACTGTTACATGGCGAACCATGACGTCACGGTATTTAGTGAAAACTTCGTGCAGTATACATAACACGGCTACTCATGCGATGATCAACTTCCTCAATTTTCATAATAATTACCTGCATAAACCAAAATTTGAATGACTCATTTCAGTTTCAGTTTCAGTTTATGCAATGTACGAAATATTAAACAAAACTCTCTAGCCCCAACATAAATAAAGCTTGTATTACGAGTAGGCAGTTAGGTGATAGAATTATCGTAGTTGGAGGGCTCTTGGCAGAGTCCGCCTGGGGAAGTACCACACCTTTGCCAGTTATTCTACCGCCAAGCAGTAATCTGTAAGCGTTACTGTGTTCCGGTTTGAAGGGCAATGTTTCCAGAGAAATTACTGGGCTTAGAGATATAATATCTTAGATCTCTGGGTGACGAGCGCAGTGCAGTGCTAGGTACTTAATTATTTGGACTCTTCATGTTTCAATAGCTGAATGTCACTGTACTGTTATGTGGGATTCATGTTGCTTGCCATCAGGCTCATGTCCTGCTCGTCTCGTCACACTTTAATTAAAAAAAAAAAGAATCAAGGGCGGATCCAGTTTTGGCGCCGGGAGGGGGTCACGTAGTCCGCGTAGTCGTGGTCAAAGTCACAAGACGGTGTGACAAGTGCGTGCGTGCGTTTCAATTAGTGGTCCACCTAGGTACGTACTAAGCCCCGCAAGTGTATTGACCCCCATGACACCCATTTATAACACACTCACAAGATTTTTGAAAATAAAAAATGCAAAATTACGTAGCCCTCCGCCTGGGGAAGACGACTGTCTCAGGTCATGTCGAACTACTACCTGTCTACCGCCAAGCAGTAATGTGCAAACATTACTGTGTTCCGATTTGAAGGGCAATGTTTCCAGAGAAATTACAGGGGTTAGAGATATAACATCTTAGACCGTCGCCTACGAGTTTTCAAGTACAGAGGACAGAACTAGTGGTGCACTGCTGTACCGGCAATCTTTCTCCCTTGCTGCCTCCACCCCACAGCCGCGGTGCCTGTCTGCTTAGATCGTGGCTCGTGGCCTACATCAATGCGCCGATGCCCATAGACCGCGTGACATACATGGTCGCATCGTCGTCGGCTTGGAGGCAAAGCCTAGACGAGCGGCCCCACCTCGGGTTTCTCTTTGCATTACCGTGGCATAGTAACTAATTTCTTATCTATGACCGTGGCTACTACATCGATAGATCGTTGGGCTACTAGGGCGCGGGTGCTGGTTAGTACAACACTGTGCCTTTTAGTCTAGTAAGTTTAATAGACAGAAAGGATGTCATCTAGGGCCAACTGCCATAGATGCCCAATAAAAAAAATATCACAAAAAGAGACAAGTTGTATTTTTGTTTCGTTATGAATAAATAGAAAACTAACTGGACTTTCACTGATAGATTAGGTACATTGATCACTGCGTAACAAGAACTAAGTACAATATATTGTTAATAGCTTAGGTTTATTATATGTTTAGCTAGATTTTAGTATGACGGATTTGAGCGCGGTGTATGTATCAGGGATGAGCTTCGACTCCGACTCCGATAAGTCAAAACTTCAGATTACCATTAACGCTATTGAGAACGCTAAGAGAACATTATATATTATTTACTCATGTGAAGCAGGGACGGACAGGGAGTGATAATAATTGTACAGTTTAGTTTAATCACACGCAATCTGTTCAAGAATTGCAAATCACACAAACTTGTTATTTAGTCAACAATGTCTTAAATAAATATCCTATCGTAAAATCTGCTCGGAAATGCAAGACTCGGCAAGTGATTGTAGTAAAAAAAAAAAAAAATATACGGTCGAATTGAGAAACCTACTTTTTTTTTAAAGTCGGTTAAAAAATATAAGATAAATTTAGATGTCAGGGTCACGTTTTCTTTTATTTACCTAGTCTCGCAGATTAAATAAATAGAGAATAACTATTGACAATCTCTGAACTATCCATATTGATGAAGAGGCAAGGTGTATTTAACTATGGAACTGACCAGGCGGTTACATATTTTGCAGTAGTTGTTAGCCATTTTACAAACTCCGCCTGGGGAAATAGGTACCATAGGTACTACCTCACCTACTATTCTATCGCGACGCAGTAATGTGCATAAATTGTTGTGGTCCACTTTGAGGAACAATATTTCTAGAGAAACTACGAAAAATATCTTATTTCTCTGGGTGATAGCCACTGGGTGGGTAGGATGGGAGCGCGGTGCAGTGGAAAGCAGTTATTAGTATTCGTCAAGAGTTGGCTTGGCACTGTAGGCGCTAGGCGTGTTACTTACCAACACAATCATCTCTTGCTCATCCATCGGCATGAGCAAGAGATGATTGTGTTGGTAATAATTCTACATACTTAAGGTCGTCCCCCAGCAAAACGAGTTTTTGACCAGTTTTAAGAGCTATCTACTCATTAGCCAAAACAAATATCAACTGGTAAAAAATACATTAAATTTCTACAACTTCTTGGCTGCAAAATAGTAGTTTTATTTTTTTGATAATGAACTTATTGTTTAAATAATCGCCTCACAACGAAACCATGAAAAAATTCAATAATTGTAGTTATCATGCATCTCCTCGAAAATCGTCCATTATTTTGATTTTGTACTAACACCAACGGATAGACAATTCCATTACGAACATTTTGGTAGTTTTATTTTTTTCAAAAGACCAAAATCTGATTTTATAAGAAGTTTATTCTAAAATTTGAGCGTAAAACAGCGACAAATCCTACTGTTTCTCTCTTGCTCTTTCTTGCGGTGTGTGATAAGGTAAGAAATACTCAAGGTCATTTGCTCGGGGTACGCCCTTAATAAAATTATTTCAAAATACTGCCGAGCACTATTTATACGTGAATAAAAATACGGGACGCAGTCCCTAAGGTATGCCGCACTCTCCTTGAAAAAGTACGCCAAATGCGCCTGAAATGTAAGTCTGACATCATCGCCCGTAAGCCGTAAGGTGTAATTACGAAACACGCCCATATAGTTACACATTTGCGCACATACCTACGAGTGATATAACCTAGTTAACTAACCCAGTAGCTTACTCTCGTCCTCGGCTAATTTCTATTTCACATGAACAGTCCACTAAATTTTCCAACTGCTAAGACTCGGGGCCTTCTTTCGTCACCACGCTCGACCAATGCGGATTGGTGAATGACATATAATTTCGAAAGATTGTAGGTACATGTCGGTTTCCTCACGATGTTTTCCATCACCGTTTTAAGTTAGCGGCATTACGCACATGACTTTGAAAATACAGTGGTGCGGTTTTGAACCCGGGGCTCCAGTTCGGCAGTCGCCGACGTCGCCGTTCTCCCGACTAGACCAGCCGTAACTTAAAGGCACTGTTAGACATCGCTAGCCCATCAATGTGGCATTGTTATTCTTTGTTTAGTGCTGGTTCTGTGATATTAATGCTAGACTATGGACTATAGCCGCTGATTGGCCGTAGGTATTCTGTCTGGACTTAATCAATGTTTTTTTTTATCGATAATAGGTTTGTACCTACTCGCCTATTCGTTATCTCGCCCGATATTCAGCGAATATATTATGTATTATCTTATGTATACGGTCTACGATAGAGCTCGATTACCTAGAAGAAACCGATTCGCTTCGATTCACAGACTTCACAAACCTGATGACCAGGTGGATACACCTGGTGAAAACATACAAACTATGTGATAACATACAAACATCGGTCGATTGAAATATGGATGCAAACTGTTACATGAGATTTATGAGAGTAAAGTATCGTCAATGGCGTAAAATCTATTTCTGGTATACACATTACATGACACATAATAATAGAAGCAAGGCAGTCTGGATATCACCTAGTTAACCGCGAGCCATGAAGCTGTATCCGTAGTCTCTTTACCTACTCGATGCCGAAATTGGTTTATCCTTGGACCTCACCAGTTATTACAGAATTGCTATATCTGGCTCCCATAATACAAGCTATGTTTATTTTGGTGCTGGTTAAATATGGCGTTAGGAATATCTAACAATATTTTTATTAACAGATGTTATTTGATTTATTTTTGCAATGTGTACTTTTGAATAAATTTGTTTGTAGTGGTAGGACTCTTAACAGAGTCCGCCTGGGGAAGTACCACACCTTTGCCAGTTATTCTATCGCCAAGCAGTAATGTGCAAACATTACTGTGTTCCGGTTTGAAGGGCAATGTTTCCAGAGAAATTACTTTATTTACTTTATTACAGGACTTAGAGATATAACAACTTCGATCTCTGGGTGACGAGCGCAGTGTAGTGCTAGGTAATGATTTGGAGTTTTGATGAATGATTTCTTCATGGTCCAATAGCAAAAATAAATGTTTTAACAAAGCTACTCACAAATAGTTCGACGGCCCAAAGAGAAACACTAAAAACGTCAGAGTTAAATTTATTGTTGGAGGACAGTTGAATTGAAAGTATTTTTTTCGCTTTTTCCGGTTTGGTCCCTTAGTTTTTTTTTTACAGTACGAGTGACTACACGAACAGGACATGTACCTGACGGTGAAGAACACGCCTGCTTAAAACAGCAGTGTGACCAATCACCATCATCTCCGATGCGCTCGTCCCCAGAAATCTAAGATGTTTTATAGTTATGTATGGCCTGTATTTCTCTGGAAACATTGGTTTCACATTACTGCTTGGCGGTAGAATAACCGATAAAAGTGTTGTACTTCCCCAGGCGGTCTCTGCCAAGAGTCCTACCACTACAAAATGTGGTAAAATAATATATACGTATAGGTAGCATGGACGTATAAAAAAGTCGGACGTAGTCTCGCTAAAACAAAACTGTGTCCATCGAGTCGGCCACATAATATCCATGTGTGCGCTGTCACATACAGTCTGACACGCACACATCAGTGGGTTATTACACGCGCTACTTGTGTATATGTGTGCGTGTCAGCCTATCAGTGACAACCTGACAACGCACACGTGCAAATGTGGCCGATTCTAGTGACACAGTTTTTGTTTTAGCGAGACTACGTCCGACTTTTTTATACGTCCATGATAGGTAGTAAACATTTTCTGTGTGAACCCTGTGTTACCTCAGACTACTCGTGACATTCTCTGTAGGCCGAAGGTATGCTACATTGAAATTAGGGCTAAAGTCTAACATTACCTCAAAAATGTTAAATGTCACTGATATTTAAAATGTTAATCTGACAAAAAGAACGGCCCCTTGGGTCTACAGTGACAAATCAAATCTGTACTACATAGCTTGCTAGGAAAACCGATAAGCAAATTCAATAATTAGAATATTTTGAGACAAATACTAGTATGAGTTAGTTAGTTATATAAGAGGATTAAATCAAAGCTATTTATAAACATACGTTTCATGTGATTTAAAAGGAGTTATCGAATAGTTAACTAGAACGACGAACTCAATTGATAACTATGGTATCTGATGCTAACACACGCATGACCCAAAAATATTCCCACGTTGATAAAGCAACATACTTACTGACGTTACTTATCTAATCTTTGATTTGTATTTTGTATATCGATGGATAAAAAAATCGGCGAAAGTGATTTCATGAGAAATGTTATTTATTCTCCTTTAGTATGGTGAATGCTAAGACCAACTATTCTGGTGTATGAAACAAAGAAATGTTTTGATCGAGTTGAATTAAAAAGAAATGAATCGATTTGAAAATGCAAATTAATACTTAAACTTAAAAACAACTAGAGTCATAATAGTCATCGTAATATGCGCAGTTCAATAATCTATTTGTAGTCGTTGCCAATTTGAACCATTACAAATACTACGAATTTAGGTTACTAGATTGTACTTAGAGTTCGTAGATAATAATGCGCAATTACTAATCAAAATTAGCAGTAAACAGACAGACCGCAGCAAAAGTAAAGCATTTCAGAAATAACCGAATTTGTTTTCCATTCTACACATTTTTGAGAATCAAACAACCTAAGTAGGTACTACCACAGTTTAAAGAAATACTACTTTTATAGACTATGGTACTTACTACCTGCAAGGTTTCTTGGAACGAAGAAGGAAGGAAAACAACTTAAACCGCCGCAAGCAGGTAAAATCAAACCGGTTGGAGGTTTACCGCTGTATTCGATACATTCGCTTAAAACCTGTCAAATTGTTAAGTCGAATCGATTTGGTATAGTCGTTTGTGATGTCACAAAACTGAACTCTGTCTAGTTCTGCAATACGGCGATAACTATTTTACTACTACTATTGTAGAGGTTACACCCGAAAATCAGATGTGTAGTAAACTAACAGCAAGATGTTTATTTATTTTTGCAAATATTTCGTGATTTTAACCGACTTCAAAAAAGAAGGAGGGAATCCTCCTTCTTTTTGTTGTTCGTTTTTTTTTTTGTAGATATAGATAGGTAGGTATATGTTACGCGGCAGCTCCGCCAATTGTGATTGTGATATTTTTTTGTTTGGTAGTTCACAGTTCAGAGTTGGTCCCATATAAATGTTATCGAAATCGGTGTAGCGATTTTTGTCAAAAAAATTCACAAAAAAACTAAAATTTGCTTTCATTTATGGGCATGACTTAGTGATAGCTTCTTATGAAATTTAGTCGACTGATCGAGTGTCTGAATTTTAAAATTTAATTTTAAAATGAAGTAGGATTTTGTTTTTTCTAAATAAATAAATTATAATTATTGCTATAAAAAAATTAAGTTCAGATATTAATTGCTCAATGACGTTGGTGGAACTGAAAAGAGCGGATTGAAATTAGGAACTCGGAGAGATTATAGACTGGACTAGAATAAAGGGTAGTTTTAAAATATCGAAAAATAAAAGTTCCCTTATCTTTTTCTACATTATTCGACGCCAATGCTGCACGCATACACTAGCAATTGTGATAAATAAATAAACTCTTTTTATACAAAAATTAAACCGACTTCAAAACCACAAATAGACACTCAAAAGCGAAAAATAAGTTAATATAATGACTACATAAGCGCTACTCACTCATCTATTCGAAGGCGGTGCCGATTTCGACAAAATTTATATGGGTCCATTCGGGATGCTACCCATCCAAAAACAAAAAGAAATTTTGAAATCGGTTCGGGCGTTCTCGATAAATCAGGTAACATACATAAAATATATATATGTTTATATATATAGTGGTCGAATTGATAATCTCCTCTTTTTGGAAGTCGGTTAGTAATTGAATGAAACTCCAATTATACTTAAACAAAAAAATAATTATTTTAATGTGAAAATTTCCAAATGCAGCATTAAAAGTTTGAACATTATAACATACACAGTTGTTGAACATTAAAAAATACAAATATAGGATACAATACATAGGATAAATACAGGATACATAGGTCTTATTATCAAAACACATAGCTCCTAAACTTTTAAAATATCGCCAATCATAGACTTTGAGGATTTACCATATTAGTTTCCCTGAGATCATATCAATATGAAGAAATTCATGAATCCGAAAGGTCTGCCATTTCCGAAATTGGTTTAAAAAATAATGTTCTTCTTGTGACAAGGATAGTAAAGTTATTATCATAATTTCACATTTAGAATAGTGAAGTATACGTATATACAGGAAAATAATAGAAAAACAAAAATAGGACACAAATTTAGCTAATTTCTTGGAGACGGTAGTATACATATGTATTAAAAACTAGCAGTGCACCCCGGCTTTGCCCGTGTTACATATAATATTATTATATCCTATAGCAATCAGAGTTCACGTGCATATCCAACGGTAAAAGAATTTATGAAATCGGCCCATTAGTTCCTGAGATTAGCGCGTTCAAACAAATAACTCTTCATCATCATCATCATAATCAACCACACCCTTCTCTATCCCACTGCTGAGTATAGGCCTCTCTCTTATTTTGCCATCTTAATAATAACTCTTCAGCTGTATAATGTTAGTACAAAATAAACACTTTTTCCACGATCTTGAACCACGTGGTTTACCCTCTCTAATTTAGTAGATTGAATGACCTATTTAGGATTGATCCAAAGTTTGGTTTTTACGCATGTGCCCACTTTTATGCTATCAATGTTATAGCCCAAAAATTCTGACAAGAATCGGGTTTTGGAATTCGCGATTAACTATTAGGATGTCGTTATTGGTACTAGAGAACTAGAGATAAGTTAATGTTTTTATTGTTTTGTTTTTTTAGTACATAGTTGTAATTTTTCTGCTGTGTAGTGTTTATGTCTGTCTGTCTATTACGACACTTGTGTACATCATCATTTAGAGTTAATATTGTTTGATACCACGTTCGTTGACTACAATTTAAATTATAATTAACACGCGATTGAATCACTGAATGGGGAAAACTTGGTAGACGTGCTATCTGCTTCATGTCAAGTACACGGTATGTTAGTACAGTTTGCTTGTATAGTGGAATTTTAAAACGTTCATTTTCAGGCACCTCCACATTTGTGAACGTCATTCATTGCTTAAGTAAATTTACCTTCACGGGGATTTTCATTCGTGTCGAATTTAATGTAAAATTATCGACATCCTTTTTGGAAACCGCTTGTTTATACACGAGACTGGTTTCATGAGTTGGTCAAATTGTATTGAGTTATAACTATAAAAAAGATGTATACGGCTGAATTCAGAAACCTCCTTTTTTTTAAAGTCGGTTAATGATAATCATAAAGTTTAGCCAATTTTGGATGAACTCCAGTAAGTTCAAGTAACTCCGGCTTATGTTATAGTATTGATAGTCGGTTTTCTGTTCCTAAAATCAACTATTGTTATAATCCCTGGGATCTCAGGAAAGTTAAACCAAAAACGGACGTACAAATCATTTAAATCTATAAAATATTACAGATACACGCGTTTCAATTCGTATAACAAATAAAAATCAAATATTTATTTTATCACAGGCTTAATTACGTTTCGAATTTTCACATACACACGTAATTACGTTTCGAATACACACATTTTCAAACTAATATATAATTAATTAAGTTGATGCTAGATCCTCGACAGTCTTTATTACATAATATTTTTATTTTATACGGCTGGTCTAGTCGGGAGAACGGCGACTGCCGATCCGGTGACCCCGGGATCAAAACCACGCGCACCACTGTCTTTTCAATGTCACGTGCGTAATGCCGCTAACTTAAAACGGTGAAGGAACACATCGTGAGGAAACCGACATGTACCTAGAATCTTTCGAAGTCATGTGCCATCCACCAACCCGCACTTGGCCAGCGTGATGGATTTTGGCCTTGACTCTCTCCTTGCGAGAGAAGGCCCCGAGTCCCAGCAGTGGGAACATTTAGTAGGCTGTTTATTTTATTATATTTTTTTTATTTGGCTTTGTATTGATAAATTACAATAATACATTGATTCTTAAACAATTTTTTCTTATTCTACTTTTTTTTTAAAGAGTGACGAGACGAGCAGGACATTTGCCTGATGGTAAGCAACATGCCTGCCACATAACAGCACAATGACACGCAGTTATTGGAACATGAAGAGTCCAAATCATTACCTAGCACTGCACTGCGCTCGTCACCCAGAGATCTAAGATGTTATGTCTCTAAGCCCAGTAATTTCTCTGGAAACATTGCCCTTCAAACCGGAACACAGTAATGTTTGCACATTACTGCTTGGCGATAGAATAACTGGAAAAGGTGTGGTACTTCCCCAGGCTAAACTACTAAACTACTTACTATTGTTAAGTGTATTTATCATTGAAAAAAAGAACTACGTGCAAATGAATTTTAAATATTGTGTATAACTATGTGTAGGGGTATTATTAATTAATTATAATTGAATTGAAGACGAGAGTCATTTCGTCATACTATGACTGGCCTCGTGACTTAGTGGGTAGTAACTCTGCCTGCGAAGCCGAGGGGTCCGATTCCCACCCAATGCAAACATTTGTGTGATGAATTAAAATATTTCTACTGTGTCTGGGTGTTTCTATGTATAATAAGTATGTATTTACAATTATATAAGTATTACATCAGCTATCTGGCCGCCATAGGCAAACAAGCTTTGCTTGGTTTGGGGACACATGGTGTTATGTGTGAATTCTCAACCAATATTTATTATTTATTACTATTTTGGTTTACACAGAAATTCGCATCCCTATACTACTATTCAAAAATAAGATTTCAGGGGCCTCGATTGTCCACTCACGAATTATAACAAAAATATAAACTACTGGTTTTAAAAGACTAGTAACACTGTTGAAACAAGTGCTAAAATCGTATACACTGGCATGTTTCTTATCGCTGAACTCTTTTTAAGAGATTGCGTCGCATATGTTTGCAGTAACCCACAAGGGACAGTTTTCTTCATATTTGATGAAGGTGAGTTCCTGATGACGTAGCACTTCATTCCAGGCGTCACATCTATGGGTTTGCCTTTCACGTCTAGAGCGTTGGTTACTGTCGTGTTTGTAGTCGTTGTCGTCACTGTTACTGAAGATGCTCCGTTTGCTGCGGGTTCGGTGTTCGTCACGTTTATAGGAGCCGTCGGGACTAAAGTGCCGTTTGGCATTATCGTGTAAGTAACATTGAGCAAGCCCGGCGCTACAGGCGCTGGCTCCGCACCGTTCGTGTTATTAACCATTGTTACATTCGTTACGGATGTTGTCACTACGCTTGTGCTTGTATTTGTGCCGCCATTTTGCGATTTCTCTTGCTCGGCTTGGAAAATGAAACTTGTAATAAGCTGACAATCGATTCGTGTTTCTTCATAGTCTCCGTTTTCTTTCTTCACGCCAAATTTGCACACTTCGCCTGGTTGCCCCTTATAGGAGGAACTGGAACCATGACCAGAATGGCTAACGGCGTAGGCAGTTCCTGCTAAGGTTCCGAGATTCAGTAAAGCTAGACCAGCAAGCAGTGTGCCGTATTTGCTTCCAGAGTCTTGGTACTTGTAGACGTATGTCGGTGGGGTACCGTGGTATACAGGGTAGTTTACTGGAGGACCATGGACTGGCGTATACCTGATCTGCTGAGGAGGAGTATAGTGGTAATGGTTTTCAATTTTTGTTGTGGTATGCGTTGTATGCGTGTTTCCTGACATTCCTTTGCCAGCGGGATATCCATGGTTGTTTCCTGATAAGCCACCTCCTGAAGAAGGGTAGCCATGGCTACCTCCGGAGGATGGATAAGTGTGACTACCTCCTGAAGATGGGTAACTAGCTCTATTGTTACCGGAGAGGCCACCCGATGACGGATAACCGTGATTGCTTGAAGGATGCGAATGGCTGCTCGAAGAACCGTGTCCTGATAGTCCTCGAGACGAAGGGTAGCTGTGGCCTCCGCCCCTACCACGCGCCGCACTCACATCATCAACTGATATTAAAGCACCTAGTAATATTAATGTTCCAAGTAAAACATACCGCGAGAAAGTCATCGTGTCGTTATCAACACAATAACACAAAGATACAAAACGCGGCCGAAGCAAGCACTCTTGCGCGTGACACTGGCGTTCAAATAACGAACGTTGCGTGGCTTGTGGTTTTCATTCCATTTACACAACTTTAATACTACTTCGCGCTCTTTTTATCATTACTAGGTGCTGCCAGTGCATATTTTGAAATATGCCTTTCGTTAACACGTTTCAATATTAAAATCCAACATGAAAGAAAATTATTTCATTTCAAATTAATAACGAAACAAATTATTTGTACGCACAATTTTTTAATTTTTGACAAGTTTACTAACTAAACAGAATTGTGACCTGGCCGTAAACTATGCCTGTTTAGAGTGTATCCAAAGTGGTTACATCAAATCAACCAACTAAATCAACGAATCAAAATTTAATAATTGTATATTATATAGGTACCTATACAATTTTACTAGGTACTTACTAAGACAACGAAACTTTTTATTAATTTTTATTAAATTTGTTCGGAAATAGACATATTTGGTAACAATGTCATTAACTTCAAAGTTAAGTTAAATAAAATTATTAACGGAAGTACCGAGCGTTCCTGACTCTCGTTTTCAATTCAATTATTGTAGTAACTTTATTAATAATACCCCTACACATAATTAAACAAAGCAAAATATTTTAAAAGTAAATTGCATGTTGTGCTTTGTTTTAATGATAAATACACTTAACTATATTAGTATAAGAATAATTAATGTAAGAAGCAATGTATTATTGTAATTTATCAATACAAAGCCAAATAAAAAAAATAAAAAAATAAAAATAATATATATATATTTATATTTAAAGCCCCCGAATCAAGATCTGTTTGATGGTTTTAAAAATCTAAGCATACATAGGGACAGACAGAGACCGGGTAGTGACTTTATTTCATACTATGTAGTGATGATGATGATAGTTATATACGAATTTCACGTAAACATCGTGACATTAATTTGGTCTGTTTAAATGTAATGATTCGTAAAAATAAAAAATAGTTTTTTTTTTCATAAAAATTTAAAGCCTTGATATTTTAGTGGCGAGAACTTACAATTATTTTATTACTCTTGCTTACTTTTGACTTATAAATAATTAAGTCACAGATTCGAATCACATCTGCCCCTCTGAGTATTTTTCTAAATGCAGATGTACAAGTCTGTCGTCACCACTGGCTCTTTAACGGTGAAGAAAACTGGCAGTCTGTCATTCCAAGAATCTTTGGAAGTCATCCGCTGACTTGCACTGGGCGAGGTTGGACTATGACCTTGACTCCCTTTTGAGTCACAGCAGTGGGAACATGTCATCATCATAATCATCACCATCAGCCTATCTTAGTCCACTGCTGGACATAGGCCTATCCCATGGCTCGCCACTCAGCCCTATCCTCGGTTATACGTCTCCATCCACTGCCTGCTGTCATGGGAACATGTAGAGTATATTTATACTTTACTGAATTATTTACAAATTAATTCATAATAATTTATAACCAGTATAAGAAAAGATGATTTTAAATCGAGAAATAATACCACTTAAGGAAAAAACAGCTATCCGTTCCAAAAAATATAGGGTGTTTTAGCGTACTGACAACACTACTGGATAAAAAGAAAGAGACGCCAGTATTTTATCGTTTCGCCTGATATCCCGCTACGTAATGCACGAATACAACCAACTGGCTACCTGACCCAACAAACAGACAGCACACAGCAGACACTCACCATTTGCTCTGGGGAATAACTATGACGTATTTGCTTCAACATTGCAACGACTATGTGAAATTATTATTACTCATCGTATGACGTCATTATCAGCTGGCCGATGATCATAAGTTTTTTGCTCGGTGCATTTTATCTTGAATCAAAATTTAATTTGCCCTGAGTAAGTATGCCAAATCAAATCCGCTGTTCCTAAGGTACTATTTTACTATAATATAAAATCACGTTTATTTGAGTGTAAGATTAATACCTACTTACCTGTTGTATAGTTTATTAAAGTAGCGAGCACTCAAACATTTTTTGTATGCAAGGATAAACAAGAAAACCGATAACTAATTTAGTCGTGTGCGTCGTCTCCTGATCATGTTGACATTATGAGATTATGAGATTATGACCAACTTCACCAAGCCCCCGCCTCTGAAAAAACAATCACAACCGCTGATCCCGTTGAATGCCTTGCGAAATTAGCAAATCAGTAGGTAGTTTATTTTTCTTGTAGGTTTATGTAGGTAATTATTTTCGTATTATGAGCGCAGCAAATCGAAAAAATTCAAAGAGGTATCTAACTACATCCTTCTAATACTATAAATGCGAAATTATCCATGTTTTTTGCTCAATCACGCCGGAACATCTGAACAGATTTAGATAAATTTGGAATACAGTTAGAATATAGTCTGGAATAGCACATAGGCTACTTTATATTGTGGGAAAATAACGAGAAAGAGAATTACGCGGCTGCTAGTATTCATTGTATAATCCTATTATTTATGTATTTCAGATAAATTTGTAAATTCATTGTAAGAAAACTGAATTTAAGAATGACTTTAATTGAAGATGAAAACAGCAAAAAAATCAAAAACTGCAAAAACGTTGTTAAGTTGTTATACCTACTCGAATTTCACAATACGATAAACAAACAAACCTCAAGTGATCCCGTTTGTGTCATCGAAGATATCACATAAGAAAATAAAGTGTTGATGCCGTTCAGCGCTGTGCCGTGGTGAGAGTGCGCGGGATGGGCGACTTTGAGTTAGCTGTAATTAGGGTTGCCAGATCGACAATCCCAGTAGCCGGAGAGAACAGCTAGTTTAGCCGGACATTTGTAAACACTACTGACTGCGGGAGCCACCGACAGTCAACTCGCGTGCGTTTGGTCATGCTCGGTGATCGCTTGTTTTTGAAAAATGAGCCTAAAAAAACGCCTGACGCCCATGCGCGGTCCGAAAGGGGGGATCACAGGGGACATTAAAAAAGCGTATACCTACATTAAATAAAAAATCTAAATATCTAATAGTACATAGACATTTTTTAACGCCGGAAAACAACTGGAACGGCAGCTACGCGGGTAAAATTGTCGGTCGCTTCTAGTAAATTTATTTTTTACTTGATTTATTGTACTTCTACTCGTGACCGCCTCCCCCCAAATCAGAGGCTGTGTACAGGCAACCCCCTCCAAAATTCGAGGCTGGAACCGCGCCTGATGACGAAAGACGCCTGGTTACTGGAATACAACAGCGAGGCACAGGGAAACGATTGAGTATCGCTAAGACAAGCAGCTGTGATTAATTTGATCCTTTGCTATAATACCTCGTTTACATTATTCCAGTCCAGCGATCGAGCCCAGCGCTAGATTGCTTACTGGAAAAATGTAAACCGGGACTGGAATGCGTTGGCACTGGATTGATGCTTTCCAGTGCCGGTTTACATTATTCCAGTAAGCGCTGGGTTCGATCGCTGGACTGGAATAATGTAAACCGGGTATAACTGTCTTCGCATTCTCACGTTTATTTAAGCATAGGGGTCATCCATAAATTACGTCACACGTCACACGGGTATAGGGGTTATGGGGAGTATTTATTAAACAGTGACGGCTGACGGCCAAGGCAAGCGCCTAGTACAGTGCAGTGCGCAGTAGGTAGTTAGGCAGTAGGTAGGCAGTAGGTACAGTGGTAGGCCACTAATCTACTCAAATGTTATAGTTAGGTAAGTAATAATTAAACATTTACGAGTTGCTACATCAATGTTCTCACCCAAAATTTCACCGACCGACGTTTAGCTAGTTACTTACAGCTCACAGACTGAACCATATTCACTTTTAAATATTAATAATGTTTCTGTAAAGCAACGCACTGTGAATAACTTGCTATAAGTTTCACGGCAGGTGAAAACTTATCAACTGGCGCCTAACTTAAAATACCTTTACTATTAACGTCTGTGATGAACATTTAGTCCAATGAAATGATACATGGACCTTGCCTGTTGTTTGTCTGAGGACGCAACGATACTTTTAGGATGTTTAGACATCTCTAAAGGGTGTCTAGAAGCTTAACCCCAAGTATGAGGGTCCGCAACATTAACTTATTTATATCACTAGCTTTTACCAGCGACTTCGTCCGCGCTAAATAAATATTAAGGTATGGGGGCATCCATTAATTACATGAGGTGTTCAAGGGATGGAGAGGGTCGAGTCAAATCTCACGTGGGGGAGGGGGTGATCTCGGCAAATCTCATGTCATTTTTTTTGCGGAAAAAAATGTTTTAATTCGCTGAGAAAATTGGGAGAAATTGATAAAAAAATCTGTAAATTTCTCTGTAATGTGAGGGTTAAACAAAATCTCACCAAGAGGGGAGGGGGTATCGAAAAATCGACAAAATTACCTCACGTAATTTATGGATGCCCCAAGATACTGAGGCAGTACTTGTACCCCCATACTTTATGTTTACTAAAAACAGGTTATATTAAAACATTTTTATACAGTCTCATCAAAATCAGTGTTTTAGGCGTTAAGGCGTAACAGACAGACAGGCAGAGCTACTTTTACTTTTTAAATGTATTACTTAATAGTACAGATTTCAAGTCTACGGTCTAGCCTCAAAATTTAACGCTTTTATCTTCAACATTGACGAACTTCCATGTAAACTTTAATTTCCCATTTCCACCCTTTCAGCTCTTTTTCTGTAATAAATAGGTGCCCTTGTCGTTTTCTGAATCTAGACCAGATCTATGTAACAAATTGCATCAAAATCGGCTCAGTAGCTTAGACGTCAAAGCGTAATAGACAGACAGAGTTACTTTCATATTCACTATTAGTATGGATATCAAGTTACAAAATTTCATGGTTTTAGCTTCAACAATGACGAACTTGCAATAAACTTTAATTCCCCATTTAAACCTCCATTTCATCCCCGTACAGTTCGAAATTACAAAATTGCTAGAACAAACATTTATTTTCTTCGCGTCAAGTGTTTAGAATACGAAATTTCATGGTTTTTAACCGACTTCCAAAGAGGAGGAGGTTATCAATTCGACCACCATGTTTTTTTAGGGTTCCGTAAAACGTAAAAACGGAACCCTTATAGATTCGTCATGTCTGTCTGTCTGTCCGTCTATCGATAGGTCTTGATGTTAAGGTTTCTAATTTAATTTTTGTCTACACTGAATAATTTGCGCGAGAGACACTTCCAAAGTGGTAAAATGTGTGTCTTCTAAAGTAGGAGAATGAAAAAACTAAAAAAAATATATGATGTACATTACCATGCAAACTACCAACGAAAATTGGTTTGAACTCGATCTGATGAGTAGTTTTTTTTAGTACCTACGTCATAAATAGGTACACTATTATTAAAACTTTGATCAAAGTTACAACGAACTACAAGAACTATGTATATTATGTTAACCCTTATGGGAACCCTTCATGGGCGAGTTCAACTCGCACTTGGCCACTTTATTTTAATGTATGTTACCTGATTTCTCAAATACGCCCCCACCGATTAAAAAAAATATTTTTGTGTTTGGATGAGTATGCTTCCCGAATGGTCCCATATAAATTTTATCAAAATTGGCCAAATGATTTGTGAAATATGAAAAAAAAAACTAAACTTTGCCTACAATTTTGTCTGGATGACATGGTTGTTGATTTCACAAAAGTTATGAAATTAGATCCTGTCAACATGAAATTGTGTAAATGCATGAATGAAAACTTGTTTTGCACTAAAAGTGTAAAATAAACTATCTTCTACAAAAAATTACACCGACTTCACAAATAGCCACTCAAAAACAAAGTTGCAAACCATATTTCAAAAGTTTAGAAATCTTAACTCTACCATGCCTGTATATATACGAATGTGTTGTGTTTGTTCGTAAAAATGTAGAACTATTCGAAAACTTGAACAGTGCTCGGCAAAAACATAAATTAAGGGTACCTAAGCGGCAAACAACTCTATTTGCCAATAGTGCAGTATGTATGGCCCCTATGTTGTACAATCACTTGCCGATAGAAATTGTTAAAGTAGAACAGATTAATGTTTTCAAACATAAATTGAAGAGCTTTTTGCTCGAAAAGGGTTATTACAAAATAAAAGAGTTTTTACAGGAGAAGTTTTGAACACTCTCACTAATGTTCAGTATTGTACTTGCATCTCTCTTGTGTATTGCTAATTCAATAAATATTGGTACAGGATATTTTATTATTGTGAATTGCTTAACCTGCCAATTGACTAGTTTTATTTTTGTGACATTTTATTAATTGCGAAATTGTAATTAAGGTAATATTATTCTCTTTAGCTTGACATTATTTTATTTTGACATTTATTTTTTTATTTATGAGATTGTAGTTATAATGATTATTTGTTCTATATTGACAGTGTATTTTTTTGTTTGATGACATTGTATTGTCTATGACTTTGTAAATTTGAAATGATACCTAGGACATTATTGTAATATCATAAATATATCAATTGGCATTTCTAATAATTGTTGGTGACATACAAAAGCTATTCGAGAGAGGATCGAGAGGAATTCATAATATTTGGTACATGTGTCAAAGGTCAAAGTACATGTATGACCGCGAACAGTTTTCTTTATTTTCTTGCGGGCTTGTTATGGAACGGACAACTATTGCTACTTGGCTTATTTTATTTGATTGTGTGTTAGCATTGGTTGATTTTTCTTGCAATCATGCTTTTTTGTTGGTGGTTATGATCAATTTGATATTATTGCTCAACATAATTATTTTTGCATACCGAAAGGTGGCATATGGAGGTCATTTTTATATAAGTTATTGTGAACATCCTTGTAAACCCATATACGCAAATAAATAAATTGAAATTTAAATTGAAATTGAAAGCGAAAAATAAACTGATAGAATTATTATAAGCGCTACTCGCTCATCTATTTGAAGTCGGTGCCAGCCAAGTCTAACAGATAGCTAGCGATAGATATATCATGTATGCAGTAAGTAGGCAGATATTTGTAGGTAGTATCTATAATCAGAGTTGTTTTTCGCTTTTGAGTGTCTGTTTGTGGTTTTGAAGTCGGTTTTTGTAAACGTAGTTTTATTTATTTACTAGCTGTTACCCGCGACTTCGTCCGCGCGAAATAAATACTGAGGTAACTCAGGCAATAACTAATTTTACACCCAGACACATTTACTAAAACCAGCTCAATAATAAAACAATTTCATCAAAATCGGTTTAGTTGTTTAGGTGTGAAAGCGAAAGAGACATTCGTCCCCCATTTCAACTTCAATTTCATCCCCATACAGTTCGAAATTACAAAATTGCTAGAACAAACATTTATTGGCTTCGTGCCAAGTGCCTATATAAAGAGTTTCATAGTTTTATCTTCAACGAATGGAAGCTTCCATGTATACTTTCATCCCCCATTTCAATCCCAATTTCATCTCTATAATATAGTTCGAAATCACAAAATTTCTAGAAAAAATATTCGTTTGCTTTGTGTCAAGTGTCTATTATATTCAGAGTTTCATGGTTTTATCTTCAACGGTTGGGAATGTCCATATTGACATTCATCCCCCATTTCAACCTCAATTTCATCCCCGTACAGTTCAAAATTGATGGAACAAACATTCTTTTGCTTCGTGTCAAGTCTATATACAGAGTTTCATGGTTTTATCTTCAACGGTTGGGAATTTCCATATTGACATTCATCCCTCATTTCAACCCCAATTTCACCCCCGTACAGTTCAAAATTACAAAATTCATGGAACAAACATTTGTTTGCTTCGTGTCAAGTGTCTATATACAGAGTTTCATGGTTTTATCTTCAACGGTTGGGAACTTCCATATTGACATTCATCCCTCATTTCAACCCCGATTTCACCCCCGTACAGTTAGAAATTACGAAATAGATGGAACAAACATTCGTTTGCTTCGTGTCAAGTGTCTAGATACAAAATTTGATAACTTTGAAAATCACGTTTCATACAAAATTTTCATACAACCGTTCATCCCTTGTTTCACCCTCTTAGGGGTTGAATTTCGCAAAATCCCGTCTTAGCGAGCGCCTACGTGCTAAAAGGGACCTCCATGCAAAATTTCAGATTCCTAGCATTTGTAGTTTCTGAGATTCCTTGATGAGTGACCTTTCGCTTTTATATATATAGATTAATTGTCAGTGTACAGTGAAACCTTATGACTAAAGTCAGTATTCTATACCCAATACTGATATTATAAAGCTGAAAAGGTTATTTGTTTGAACGCGCTAATCTTAGGAACTACTAGACCGATTTTTAATTTTATTTTTATTCTCTCACCATTATATATGTATGTAAACTTAGAGCCTTAGACAGAGCCTGTTAGTCCTGGGAGAGTATATAGACAATATACAATTTGTACGTAGGTACGATTTCTGCTCTGCACGCAACAGTTGAAAACTTAAAACCCAGGAACGAGGTAATGGATGAATATATTATTTCCCGTTCTGAGAACAGGAAATAATAATAATTAATAAATTGAAGAACGGCGTTCTTCAATCACACATACATATACTAAGAATTATAATAATAAACAATAATTAATTTGGACAACACTACACATTTCTCAGAATCATCACCTCTTCCAGCTAACGAAAAAGCTTATGGTAGTGCTAATTAAGTATATATGCTATTATCGCTCCTGAGACAGATAAAATAATTAACAATTATTAATTGCGAAATAAATGAGAGGTCTATAGTATATCCAAAAGCAAATTTACTAAGCATAATATTTCAGATCTTACATAAATTACAGAGCATACACATTAAACATTTTATATATCTGGGTGACGAGCAAAGTGCAGTGCTAGGTAATGATTTAGACTCTTCATGTTCCAATAGCTACGTCTGCTACTGTGCTGTTATGTTATTATGGCGGGCATGTTGCTTATCATTATGTGCATGGTCTGCTCGTCTGGTGATTTCATAATAAAAAGATACCCTTATGACATTAGATTAGATTGAATACTTACTCAATAACTTAGGTGCATAATATAAAAACATTAAACATAAACATAATTTTGTTTCGGTACCAAGAAAGTTGTTACAGTGATATGTGTTATCTAGTATTTTTGTTAGATTTCCTGTAAATCAACTTGTTTACGTAAATGAATTATTTAAGCAAAACAGATATTATTGTCACTGGCCTATGACCTAAAAAGATAACGAAGCGGACGACATGTTTTGTGAATAACATAAATTGTGTATTTTAGCAGCTAGAAAATATTTGTTAGTGAGATTTTAAATATTAGTTCGAAAATTCTTGATAGGTGACGCTAAATGGATAGTCGTTTTCTAAACACGCCTACAAAACAAAAACAAATGTTTCAGTTTGTTTATTTTATTTTTTTGCTTAGTTTGGCGTTAATATTTACATTTTTTTAAAAGCTTCTATCAAACGTAATGGAAAAGTACATAAAATGTGATATTTTTTTTATAAAAATCTTTATTTATATTCCGAGAGCTGGCACCAAATTTTGCATAGACATTTGATGCAAGCTGAAAACTTGTCACATCATACTTCTCTTATTTTACACCAACACGGAGCTGCAGACCTGGCTACTGAGTAGATGGAAACGAATGGAATGAAAAGAAAATGTATGGAAAATACTTACTCTTCTTTTTCCGTCTGTGGGTTTGCACTTTTCATACATATGCAAACGTTTATGAGACTAGCATAAAATATGAAATATGAAGAATCTATCAGTTTCAAGTTTAATGAACAGCTTACTTATGTGAATAATTTAAAACCGTCCCTAATAAAAAAAATACTAGATCGGTCAATGACTCGTGGTCCCACTAATTTGACCCACTGGTGGGACAGTGTGTCGATTTAATGGGCTCGTGGTCCCACTGTTTGGTGGGACCATCAGTCAACGTAATGCAGTCGCTCGTGGTCCCACTGATTTGGTCATAAGGGCTATAACACAAATATTTTTGTGAAATGAACAGAAAAGTGGAATTTATTATTAAATTATTTTATTTTATTATTAAAGTTTTTCCGCCTAAGGAGGGGATTCAAAACAGGAATAAGCCGAAAATAAAAAGGCCAGCATAAAAACGTGAAGCAAAATATTTTTTTTTTCTCAACAATGAACTTAATGAACAAAACTTAGAGTTTGTTCTCTTTAAACTTATTTTAACTTTTATCTTAACTTTTCTAAAAAATAACCAACTGTGATCTCCTTGTTTATCAGTTGCATTTGTGACTGTATTATTAAGTCGTCTTTTAATAGTTGCAACCGATCTCTTTTCTTTTCGAAAGTATTTTTTGCAGTAAAATCTTCTTTAAGTGTATGCAGTAGTTTCAAAACAGTAACATAATTTTTATTTATACTTTTATTGAGTTTTGAATTCCAACTTTCGCAAACGTTATTAGTGCGATGTCTTTCGCTAGATACACACCATTCCCTTACAAATTTTTCAGATTTGACACAATATTTATCAAAGTATGCCATAAACACGTTCATTTTCTCTATGTTCATACATTCAGTTTTGATGTATTCCAAACCTTCTTGAATGAACTCTTGCGGCAAAAGGGGAAGAGCAGAATATAATCCAACTATTATTTTATAGATTTTTGCTTTCAGACCTAACATTTTAGCTTTCTTGTAAAGGCTCCGCACGAAATGGGCGTAGCATCTTTTAATAATTACGGTAGGACATTCAGAAAATATTACGTCCAAAGCATTGGTAGGAGCAATTTCGAAATCGGCGTGAATTTTTATAGGATGCCATTCTGGAAATCGTGTCTTAATGATGTCAAATAATGCGAAGTATGAGTTTTCTTTTTTGTCACTCATGAGAGCAAAAAATAATGGAGCAACTTTTGTCTTGTCAGTAGTACTCCCCGTGTCTCCATGTATCACCATTAGCTGATTAAAAGGCTTGGGAGTGCTTTTAAAGTTTGCATCAAAAAAAAATTCATCGGTAATTGGTAATAATTGCTCAGTTCTTTCTGATGCAAATACAATGATTCTAGCATCGCCGCCAATACAAGTATAATCTGCTACAAGAAATGATTTGAAATTTGCGGGAATTTCAACCTCATGTAATGTCTTGTAAACCAATTTCTTTAATTTTAGCTGTTTTTTTCTTTCGCTGTACAAAGCACATTTCATGTTGTCGAATGAAGACACGTTTGTAACAAGGTTAATGCCTTCGTCTAATAGGGGGTCAAGTATTTTTTGTAAATTTTAGGCATTGGCTCGTCCGAACTCGCAGCTTCTTTTTTTCGCTTCTATAACTTTTAGTGCCACCCTGTTTTTTGCCATATCTGGTAAACATTCGGATTTGTGAACCTTGCTCTTAAACACTGTGTCATCCTAAAATAATAAAATTTAGTCAATATAATGCGAACCCGAAGTAAATTCTAGTTAAGTTTAAATGGCAGAGAGAGAGAGAGAGATTTTGTTTACTTGAATTATAAAAAGTAATCAGTAAGAGGCGATGAACGAAATTTTTTTTTTTTTTTTTTTTAACTTTTATAGGTTCACACTTGACCGCCATCTCGCCTGATGTTAAGCGACGATGCGGTCTACGATGGAGCGTGTTTACCTAGAAAAAAACCGATTCACTCTCGATTTGAAGACACAAAGATTGTAACTATCGGGGAAAACCCACTCAGGCAACGTATTCCATAGCCTAGACGTTCTTATCACAAAAGTAGAGTCGAATCTCTTCGTTCGTGTCTTTGGAACATCAACCATGAAACGATGTCGCTTTTTCGAGCTACGAGCATTCCGATAGAAAAAAGGACAAGGTGGTATCAGATCATGCAGATCAGCCGCACACTCTCCGAAGTGTATCCGATAAAAAACCGACAGGCTAGCAATTTTTCGGCGATGTTCGCGATGAAATCGCGGGAAAAAGCTATGTTTATGAGTACGAATAAGTGAATTATTCAACTTACATCACACACTGTAATAGAACCGGGACATTTCAATTTTCGTTTTTGGCTGCAATGCCAAATTGTCCTTGATTCGGAAGTATAACGTTTATGCCGATAGTATTGGTAGCCGTTGCTGAGTAGGATTTTTCCTCGTTTTCTATTTATTATTTGAAATATGATTATGAAAAAAACAGAAAGCTGTGTAAATAATTACTTAACTTGAAGGACGCGTGACACTGACAGGTACAACGTACAATTATAATGTATCGTGAATTGTGACTAAAAAGGCCAGTATCTCAAGTGGCCAATACCTGAGGAACTCACTTTAATTCAAGTACGTATAATACAAGTCTACGTATAAATTTGATGCAGTGGGGCCACGAACCTACGATTTTAACTATGACTTGTAGTCCCACTAAGCAGTGGGACCACGAACCCGTGATTTCAGGGATAGTGGGACCACGAGTAATAGTGGTACAATCCCAGTGGGACCACGAGTCGCAACCCACTAGATCTATCACCAAAAGTAGGTAATTTATGAATTATTTGAACATCACTAAATAAAAAATGTATTATGTAGGTATGCACCTACATAGTGAATTTAGCTTGAACTATAAAACTGGTGTGAGTGCATTAGCTAGGCTCGAGTTTCAGTAGCTAGCTGACGAGGCAGCGCGCTGCCGCGGCATCAATTAATTATTTGATATTTAATACTTGGGTCCAATGATGTTCAAACAATAGATATTACGTCATTGCTAGTGTCACTTATTTCTAAACATAAATATGATGTTTCATTTGAAGTTCAGACGATTTTTTCTATTACGCCATAGTCAAAGATCCGAAGTGATTACTAGTAGGTACCAGTAGGTACTTCATTTTTAGGGTTCCGTAAAACGTAAAAACGGAACCCTTATAGATTCGTCATGTCTGTCTGTCTGTCTGTCTGTCTGTCTGTCTGTCTGTCTGTCCGTCCGTATGTCACAGCCACTTTTTGCCGAAACTATGAGAACTACACTGTTGAAACTTGATAAGTAGATGTATTCTGTGAACCGCATTAAGATTTTTACAAAAGTTAAAAAAAAAAAAAAAAATTAGGGGTGCCCCCTTACTGAGAACTGAAACTCAAAATTTTTTTTTTCATCAAACCTACACGTGTGGGCTGTCTATCGATAGGTCTTCAAAAATGATGTTGAGGTTTCTAACATAATTTTTGTCTACACTGAATAACTTGCGCGAGAGACGCTTCCAAAGTGGTAAAATGTGTGTCCCCCCCCCTCTAACTTCTAAAGTAAGAGAATGAAAAAACTAAAAAAAATATATGATGTACATTACCATGAAAACTACCAACGAAAATTAGTTTGAACTCGATCTGATGAGTAGTTTTTTTTTAGTACGTCATAAATACACTATTATTGAAACTTCGATCAAAGTTACAACGAACTACAAGAACTATGTGTACTATGTATATTATGTTACTTGCTGCAACGGAACCCTTCATGGGCGAGTCCAACTCGCACTTGGCTACTTTATTTTTGTCAGGACTAAATCATGAAAAAACTGTAGATGGATAAATAATATGTCTGACACGTATTATTATATATTCAGTATTCACCCACAGCATTTTTTATCGTTGATTCATAGGTTCCTTGATGTGCTTAGGGCGTCTTTTCGAAGTCATTTGCCTACTATCTCTAACTGAAAACGGTGAAGGAAATCGACATGTATCTAGAATCTTTCGAGGTCAGGAATCATCCGCCAACCAGCACTGCGTACTGCGTACTGGGCATCAGTGTTGCCGTTTTATATTTTAAAAAAATGCTAACTTTTCGCCCGAATAATGCTAGAAAATGCTAAATACAATTTAAAAAGTGCTAAATAAAATGCCAATTTGATTTAAAGTATTTATTCATCAAAAAACAATATATGACTCTTCTATTTTGAACAATACCTGATGGTAAAGTATTAATAAGTCATATATCTAAATCTTAGTCATCTATTTCGAAAAATATCTGAAGGTCATCAACTTGTTCGTCTTTTTCTTGTTGTGACGTTGACGGGCCACTATCATCAGTCGCTGCATGTTCTTTAATACCCTTAATGTTTTTCAGCACGTCATCAGGAATATTATAAGAATTGCAACATTTTCCTGATCTTCGGAGTCCATATCTGACATACAGTATTGAGTTTAGTGTCGTCAACGACATCCGATTCCTCAGTTTAGTTTTCACCACATTCATTTGACTAAACACTCTCTCCACTTCTGCATTGGAGTGTGGAAGACAAAGGATAGACATCACTAAAGATGCCAACTCGTGAAATGGATTGTTATCGGCACAGTCTTTGTACTCACATACCTCTGACCAGAACTCTATCGTCGAATTTTTGTTTTTCCAGTCTATGTGACTAATGTTTCTCCATTGTACCACAATACGCTCTATATCGACTGCGTTACAACCAAACTCTTGAGCAATGTCAACAATTTCTGGTTTAATTGCTTTCAAAGTTTCCCGTACAGAAAACATATTCATTTTTCTCAATGTTTGAATATTTACTGGCAACCTTGATCGCATTTCCTGGACGAGCTTCAATGTAAATTGTTTACAGCGATGTCGTAGATTCTGAACTGATTCTGATGAAAGTTGGTATTCCGTAATTCGACGTTCTACACTGAAACCCATGTATGGAGATGGATCCAGGTAACTGGTGATGTTATCTGTCAGAATATTTACTATGGCTGATGCTGTTGGCATCAAAATTCGCCTTGCCACCGACTCAACCAATTCAACCAAGTCATTTAGAAGTTTGGTCGGGTCTCTGTCATTGCTTTCGAAATTCTTATTCACTTTTTGTACTTCATCTAAAATTGGTAACAAATATAGTAGATGCAGATGATTGATGGGATCATTATACATAGAGTAAAGCATTTCTGCCATGTAACAGTTTTCTTTTTGTTTCATAATTTCAAAATGGGTTTTCAGTTCTAACCATTGATCTACTATTCTACGGACAGCAGGTTCAATGGACAACCACCTGGTATTACACATTTGAGTAATTTTTAGAGGTTCTTTGCCACAGTTTATAGTTTTATAAAGTTCCTTGTAGAACAATTGTCTATTAGAAGAATGGCTAAACCAATTGTGGGTTTCTCGGATCAGGAACTCGATGTTTCGTGGTAGAGTTTCTTCAGATGCATGAGTAATAGCCAACTGTAAAGAATGACATAGGCACCGCACTAATACTAGATTATTATTGCCAGTTTCAGATTTCAGAAGGCTGTGCACGCCGTTGTTGACACCAGTCATAGAAGAAGCATTGTCGGTTCCAATCCCTATTAAATTGTTTATATTTAAATTTAATAGTGTAAATAGGGTCTTTATGCCATTGACTATGGCAATGGCTGTCCCGTTCTCAATTTCAACCAATCCTAAGAATGTTGTTATAATCTGTTTTTTGGTCTGGCTATAGTATCGGATTGACATACCGAGAACTTTTGTGACTGATATGTCTGTAGATTCATCTATTAATATGCTGAACTTTGCATGTCCAACATCTTTTATCAATTCAGATACAAAGTGCGGTGCCAAGACTTTATTTATAATATTGCTACATTTTGTTCTATGTAACTTCATGTTTTCTGTACTTCTACTGTCAGAAAATGTCTTTTTGCACAAATCCGATAGGTGATCCACCGTCAAAATTGCAGTATGCTCGCAAATAAAAAGTGCAAGATTGCCTTCCGCTTTCTGGGTATCAAGGCGGGTTTGAATTTTCGAAAAGTTAATTTTTGTTTGACTTTTCATGGGCTCAGCACACTTCACATGTTTACTTGTAGAAATATGTTGTTTTAAACAATACAGTTTTGCAATAATATTACACTTACAATATTTGCAGTAGGCTTTAGTGGCATCATCTTTGACCGGTGATAGCCAATCCTTAAACTCCCTCATCTGTTCCCATTCTTCACGATAATGTTGTGAATATTTGGGGGGCATTGTTCTCACCAAACTTGTATTTTAAAATGTTTTTGCGCGCAATCACTTTAGTTTTCCGCAAGCGTAACGTATTACCTATATAACTTGTGATGTGTCTGTCACTGACCGAACGAATGTTTGAGCAAAACATAAACAATCGACTAATCGGGAAAACCAGAACCATAACCAACAGAACCATCACCGAACCTCGAACGTACGAAATGATATCTCTTAACGATGGATGGGATTTCCCCTTATTAAAGTGTTGCCCTAGACAATGTTGAAAAAATGCTAAAATAATGCAATATGCTAAGTTCCAAATTAACATGCTAAATGAGAGGAAAATATGCCAAATTTAGCATTAAAAATGCCAAAACGGCAACACTGCTGGGCATCGCAGCGTGGGGAATTATCAAACACAAACAAACGTTAATTGAATGGAATTTGAACCATTCAATTAAAGTTTGTCAGCGATTCGCAGCAGCAAGAAGATAGCAGCGCCGCCTACTGGCTCTTATTGCTTTTGCAATCTATCCAGGAACCCAATCTATTTTTATAATATGTATTAGGTATATATTATTATTACAAATTCCAAAAACCAATTGGAAAGAGAGATTGGATTGGAGAGAGACAAATATTAAGAAATTTTATGAGCGCGGATACTAACAATAGTAGTTAGTAAATAACGCAATTTCAATATGCAAGTATGGCAATATTTTTTTATAGTGTAGAGTGACGAGACGAGCAGGATATGTGCCTGATGGTAAGCAACATGCCTGCCACATAACAGCACAGTGACACGCAGCTATTGGAACACGAAGAGTCCAAATCGTAACCTAGCACTGCACTGCGCTCGTCACCCAGATATTTAAGATATTATGTCTCTAAGCCCTGTAATTTCTCTAGGAACATTGCCCTTCAGACCGGAACACAGTAAGTATAGTCCATTATTAGTTTAGCTAAAGGTGGCGCCATTGTTTCATTTTGTTAGAGAAATTTGAGAAGCTTACATTTATATTCACTCTGAAAACGCCTCATTATTACAAAACTGAGTGAAATCGTAACGAGCGTTTCGCTTACCATCAGTGCTCAATGCTCTTGTTATATTATTTTTTTACAGAGCTTTTTAAAAGTGGCAGAGTCTTTATTAACAAAACTAAAATACAATGAAAACTACACTACGCTACATACCTAACTAACTACTTACACTAAGCACACCTGAATTATCCATAGACCGATGAAGGTCTACAGATAATCAAGATGTTCAAGCCCACTACCAATCATTTACTTATTTACCAATTATTTATTTATTTACTTCGATACATGAATATGGAGAGAAAAAAACGAAGACTAATGAAAAATTAATCTTTATTTAGGCGCTTTTAGCTAACGACAAAATGTCGCGATTAAAATGTAATCAAAATTTAATACTAGATATAATATAACTACATGTTGAAAGAAATTTAATTCTTAGGCTGTCATACGGCGATAAACATGGCCATCCACCATGGTGGTTTCTTCATCCATGACTGCAACTTCTCCCTATCCGGCAATATAGAACTTTCTTTTTTTGGCGAAGTCAACGGCTTCTTTGAATATTGCACCAATACATTGCAGTCAATCTTATTTCGGAAATATGCCTCTTTAGTCTTAATGTCAACAGAACACTCCATCCCAGATGGGTCTATTGGAGGACCTTTCACGCGGAGAGGATCAGTGGCTGCACTCGACGTAGTACAAACTGTAGTATTCACGATCGTTTCAGTTGAACTTATTGTGCGTACAACGTGCGTTGTTTTGTTGCCGTCATTGAATTTTTCCTCCTTAACGGTTTTGAGTTCATTAGAACTATTTGTGGGGATCATTGACGTGTTTGTTGCAGAAACATTTACAGCACTGATATTTGGAACAGTGATGTTGTTTAAACTTACGTTAATGTCAGTACCATTTGGTAATGCTGCCATGATATTTGATCCGTTTGTAGGTACCATAGCCGCATTGGTGAGATTACCTAAAGTTATGTTGGCTTGTACATCAGGTGATGTAGTATTTGTGTTTCGTATTACTGTGGTATTAGTAGTACAGACAGTTTGGTTCATTTGTATTTCGTTTGGATTGTTGACCTTCTGACTTCCATCGGTAAAAGTAGACACTATCTCACACGGTACTTTCAAAAGTTGTAGTTTTCCTTTTTCAACTATTCTTAAAGTACATGTAGCTTCCTCTTTCGGTATATCCTGTTGCTGAGGTCTGTTAGGTCTATTTCTGTAATAGTCATCATAGTAATAGTGATCAGAGTGATAGTGACTATGTGAGCGACCCATATTATACAAAGTCAACCCAGTTAATAAGTCACCATACCGGCTACCCGAGTCTCTGTATTGAGTTACGTATACGTGCTGTGGATAGTGGTAGATTGTAGGGTGGTAACTATATGATCCAGGTAGGTTAGCATAGTAGGATGGTGGATGATGGGAATTTGATCCATATCCTGAATTCGTATTATATGTGGAACTGGGTTTGTATCCATAATTGTTGCCTGATCCAGAAATTCCTGTTCCAGTCGGATAATTGTGCGTACCTGAGCTTGAACTCGAAGAATACCGATTTCCAGATCCTGACCCAGAGAGACCTGTTCCAGTTGGGTAACTATGTGTTCCAGACACCGATCCAGTGTTGTAACGATTCCCGGAATTATAACCAGATAATCCTGTTCCTGAAGGGTATGTGTTAGTCCCAGATCCCGAAAGGCCCGTACTAGCAGGATAGCTTGGTTTTATTGCAGATTGTCCAAACGGAGAATATGAATTTCCAGAACTAGACCCAGATAGACCTCCGGATGATGGATATGATGGATTCCGTGATCCACTCCCAGACAAGCCAGATGATGAGGAAGGATATTTATATGATGTTCCAGACCCAGATAATCCTGAAATAGAACTAGGATAACTGCTTCCACTTCTCCCACTAGATCCTGATGAGCTCGAACCAGTATTCCACGACGAAGACGGTTTGTAGCTGCTTCCACTTGATCCACTAGAGAACCAGCTCGAACCGGAACCTGATGAGCTGGACGATGGTTTGTAGCTGCTGCCACTTCCCCATTTCGAACCCGACGAGCTTGACCCCCAACTCTTTCCCCACGAGCTTCCACCACTACGACTACTTGATCCTCCTCCCCATCTTTTACACTCAGTCACGTAATTAGAAATACACAAAATCAAGAGGCACAACAGAATCGTTCTGTTGGCCATCGCGGATGACGTCAAGCCGCTCGAGCGTTCGAACCTGTTTGATCCCACTGTTCATAATCGTTTATATTAAAACGTTACGATATGCGTCACGATTTCATTCTGGGAAACACATTAGTATACCCATCTCGTTCTATTCCGAATAACAACCAGATACATAACTGTATACAGGCTAGAGGTGAAGTAAACAATGATTAAACTGACCATAGAGATAAAAATATCTGCGATAATTAACGGTCCGTGCATTAAACGAGGCTAATTGAACACAGAGGTCTAAATTGTTATACCAAGAGAGTATTGAAAAAATGATACTAATAAATAAAAATGTTCATTTATTTTCTTATACATTTTAAATGATGTGTAAAATCCGTCTGACCTACATTTTGGGTGTATTTTACTGGACTCATATGTTTTTAAGTCTAGCAGACGAATTTCTGCTAGTCTTTAATATCTACCTTATTTTTAGACACACAGAATTCGATTTATGGAAAACTCAGACGCGTTAATTTAGGACTAGTTTAGGAAAACTACACCAGTTTTCCTACTCCTACTCCTCCTACTCCTTCTCCTTCCTACTTAATGGCGGTAAAAAAACAACTAATTTCAGTGAAAACCATTATTTGTTTGTATCATACTAGCAGCGCCCTCCAGATTACAATCTGTGTTCCAAATTTCAACAAGATCCGTTCAGTCGTTTGGACGTGATTAAGCAACAAACATCCAAACATTGACGTCGTGTTACTATATCCTGTTAAATACTAAAAAAGGAAAAACACAAAGGGTACTACTTTTTATCACGGAAAAGTAATGGGAACGGGAACTACGCGGACAAAACCGCGGGCACGGCTAGTTTACTAATATTAATGGGATTCATTAACTAAATTTAAAAATATTAAGTAAAACCATTGATATTATAAATATGAGTTTATTAAATTATTAAAATACATTTAATTTCACGCCAACAAGAGATTGTTGCATGAAGTATAATAATTCCGTTTGTTCCGATTGAGAATCAAAAAATAGCTAGTCATACCTCATACCTACCTACAAAAATACATCTTTTGAAATATATTCAAATATTTACTTTGAAAACCTATTTGAGGAAAAAGCAGCGTTATCGCGCTTCTCTACAACACGCCAGTAAAGTTGTATCGGATTCCTTTACTGTCCTCATTACGTACTTCTGACTAAAAAAAGACTGAGTTTAACTGTAAATATCGTGTTTCCAGAATGACTGATATCCTACTAACATTATAAATTCCAAAGTTTGGATTTTTGTTGCTCAATCACTTCGGAACGGCTATACGGTTTGAGTTGAAATTTAGTTAGATTATTATAACAAAATAAATAATATAGTACGGGAATAGCACATGGGCTAGTTTTATTGCAAGAAAATAACAGGAACGGAAAATGCGTTGGTAAATCTGCCGGCACTGCTAGTGAGTGATAAATGAGCGAAACTATCCCTCAATTACTATTTTTAAGTTTTTTGAAGTTACGGCTGGTCTAATACGGAGAGCGGAGGCTGCCGGTACAGAACCCCTGGTTCGAATCCCATGCACACCACTTTTCGAAGTCATGTCGCTAACTTAAAAACGGCAAAGGAAAACATCGTGAAGAAATTGGCATGTTCCAAGAATCTTTCAAGGGTATTCGTCATCCGCCAACTCGCACTGCTAGCTGCAGCTAGCCTAGCGGATTATTATGGCCTTGACGACTCTCTTCTTGCGAGAGAAGGCCCCGAGTCCCAGCAGTGGAACATTTAATGGTCTTCTTTTGCTCTCCCACCGGAAACCTCAAAGCGACGTCCACTCTGAAGAGAAATACTGACTTTATATCCAGGAGATGATACTTCAAGAACTGCGAACCCTGAGTGATAACATCCCTACAGCAGCCACCCTTGACCACAGGGTAGAAGCCCTGTGAGCTGAAGTCAAAGCAATGGACTACTGTCCGAGGCCTTAGCCTACCACTTCTTGCAAATAGAAGAGATGGAAGAGTTAAAAAAACGATTGTCATTGGCGTATTAAACATCATCATCATCATCAGCCGTAAGACGTCCACTGCTGGACATAGGCCTCCCCCCTAGATTTCCACAACGAACGGTCCTGCGCAACGTGCAACCAGCGGTTTCCAGCGACCTTCGTGAGGTCATCTGTCCATCTAGTGGGAGGCCGTCCAACACTGCGTCTTCCAGTTCGTGGTCGCCACTCGAGAACCTTTCTTCCCCATCGGTTGTCAGTTCTGCGAGCGATGTGGCCTGCCCATTGCCACTTCAGCTTAGCTACTCTTCGAGCTACGTCGGCTACTTTCGTTCTTTTGCGAATATCCTCATTACGGATTCTGTCGCGCAAAGAGACTCCGAGCATAGCTCGCTCCATAGCTCGCTGTGTGACTTTGAGCTTTGTTATGAGGCCTACAGTTAAGGACCACGTCTCAGTTCCATAAGTCATCACTGGCAACACGCACTGATTGAAGACTTTTGTCTTCAAGCATTGGGGTATTTTGGACTCCAAGATGTGCCGTAGTTTCCCGAACGCTGCCCATCCGAGTTGGATCCTTCGCTGGACCTCTTTGTCGAAGTTGGATCTACCCAATTGGATCTTTTGACCCAGGTAGACGTATTCGTCAACAACTTCGAGTGTGGTATTCCCAACAATAACCGGTACAGGTGAGACATGAACATTTGACATGACCTTCGTCTTGTCCATATTCATCTTCAAACCTACCTGTTGGGATACTCTACTGAGGTCCCTGAGCATAGCACCGAGGTCCTCCATCGACTCCGCCACAATGACTATATCATCGGCAAACCGAAGGTGAGTGATGCATTCGCCGTTGATATTGATGCCATGTCCGTTCCAGTCCAGTAGCTTGAAAACATCTTCCAGCGCGGCAGTGAACAGTTTCGGAGATATAACATCTCCCTGTCTCACGCCTTTCTGTAGCCGGATATGTTTTGTGCACTGGTCCTGTAATCGGACAGACATTGTGGCTTTGCTGTAAATACACCTCAACACTTCGATATAGCGATAGTCCATGCGGCATCGCTGGAGAGACTGAAGCACTGCCCAGGTCTCGATGGAATCGAAGGCTTTCTCATAGTCCACATACGCTATACATAGTGGCCGATTATACTCCTCGGTTTTCTGTATAATCTGCCGAAGCGTATGTATGTGGTCTACGGTACTATAGCCTTTTCGGAAACCGGCTTGTTCGGGTGGCTGGAAGTCGTCAAACCTGCGTGCGAGACGATTCGTGATTACCCTCGAAAACAACTTATAAACGTGGCTCAGAAGTGAGATGGGTCTGTAGTTCTTCAACAAGGTGTTGTCACCTTTTTTGAAGAAGAGCACCACCACACTTCTGCTCCACGCTTCTGGCGTATTACCGTCAAGTATGACGGAGTCGAACAGCTTCTGGAGGACTTTAAGTACCGGTTTTCCACCCGCTCTCAGAAGCTCAGTCGTAATTCCGTCGTCGCCAGGTGCCTTGTTGTTCTTAAGTTGTTTGAGGGCCATCCTAATCTCATACAGGCTGACTTCCGGGATGTCTTCGGTAAAGTGTCGGGTCAGCTTGGCTCTTGGGTCTTTTGCCATGCTAACGACAGGTCGTGTTTGCGTAGAGGTGTATAACTGTTCATAGAACCTCTCAATCTCCTCCAAAATCTCGGCCCTCGACGAGATGACGTTACCACTGTCGGTCTTCAGTTTGGTCAATTGACTTTGCCCAAGGGACAGATTTCTTGCGAACACTTTCGAGCCTTTATTCCGCTTGATCGCTTCTTCAATACACGAAGTATTGAAGCAGCGTATGTCGCGTCGCACACAAGTAGAAATCTGTCTATTGAGCCGTCTGTATACCGTCATGTCGACCGAAGACTGCAATCGCATATCTCGCCTAACCGCCATGAGATTCAGAGTATGATCGGAGAGCTTTTGGGTTATATTCTGGCGTCGGCTCTTATACAATTTCCTGCCAACTGCTTGAACAGTTTCCACCAGCCTGTCGTTTATTTCATCCGCCGTTACGCATTCATCTAAGGCTTCGAAGCGATTTTGAAGTTCGAGTTGAAAGTTATCGGGATCTTCGATTTGAGCATAATTTGGTCGGAGCGTGGACTTCATTAGACGTGATCTTTCGAACTTAATGTTTAGATTCAGCGTGCCTCTTACAATACGGTGATCGCTGCCGGTTTTAACCCTACTGATCACAGAGACATCGCTGAATATTTGCCGTTTAGTCGTCATAATGAAGTCGATCTCATTTTTTGTGGAACCATCTGGGCTAATCCAGGTCCATTTTCGTTGTGGCTGTTTCTTGAAAAAGGAGTTCATCATAAAGAGGCTCTCCCTTTCCAAGAAATCAGCTAGACGTTGCCCTCTTGGGTTCCGCTGCCCATATCCGAATTGTCCCACTCCCAACTCATCACCGCTACGTTTGCCTAGTTTTGCGTTGAAGTCTCCCATCACAACTGTGAAATGTGTTGGCGAGACATGTATGGCTTTGGAGATATCCTCATACATGGTCTCAACCTCTTCGTCGGGATGTGTCGAGGTCGGTGCGTATACCTGTATGACCTTCAATGAATACCGGTCGGTTATTTTAAGTACAAGGTATACAACCCTGCTCGACACACTCTCGATCATTAACACGTTGTTGACGAGAGACTTGCGGATGATAAACCCGACACCCCCTCGGGATTGTTGATCTACCTCCCGGTAGTAGAACAAGTTGCCGGAATCGAGGGTTATTTGTCCTCGCCCTGTCTACGGACTTCGGATAACCCTATGATATCCCAGCGCAACTTGTCCACTTCTTCTTCCAGCTCCACAATATTTTCGTCAGCCCTCAGCGTCCGTGCGTTGTACGTTGCCAGGTCGAGTCGTTGGGTTTGGTGGCGGGGCGTCTGCCGGGGATTCTTAGCACCCCATGCTCCGCCGGAACCAAGGCTGCCACCAACGCCTGGAATAACGGAGCAGCCGGGGACTAGGGGCCGTTTCTTTGTTGTGACCATCATATGGGGGGGTGTTTGCTATAGTCACCACGCTTGGCAGGCGGGTTGGTGACCGCGGAGCCAGTCCTTTGCACCGATGACGCTGCTGCCCGTCACCGGCCAGGTCAATTTAGGACTGGCTTTTTAAATGGATATACCGCCATTGGTTCGGTCGTCAGAGCCTCGTTAGTCGGCAGCAGGGTGTACCGCGCGCAGGAGAGGTTGACATTTGGGGAAACTAGATGTTAAGCGCTTCCCCCTTACACCCCTTTCAACACTTACAGTATTAAACATACGTCACTTAATTAAATAATTTGCGCCACCTTTGGCATAATCATGGCACAATCAAGAACTTTGTATTTTTGACAATTAGTTTTGCATTCTGAAAATGCGTCATCGGCAAATCAAAAATGAATGGGTCATATGTACTATGATGTATTACCATGCAAACTTCCAACTAAAATTGGTTTGAACTCGATCTAGTGAGTAGCAGCCGATTTGCAGACGACATCGTCATTATGGCAGAGTCGCTGGAGGACTTGCAGTGGATGTTGGATGGCCTGGCTAACGCTTCTCAACGCATCGGCCTCCGGATGAATTCGGATAAAACCAAGGTCATGTGCAACGAGTTCGTTGCACCGGGGCCGATTGTCGTAAATGAAATCACTCTTGAAATTGTTCAGAAATACATTTACCTAGGGCAGACGCTCGAACTAGGTAGGAGCAGCTTTGAGAGTGAGGCCATGAGCAGAATCCAGTTGGGCTGGGCAGCATTTGAAAAACTTCGTCGAGTCTTCTCGTCACCCATCCCACAAAGTCTTAAGACAAAAATGTACAACCAGTGCGTTCTACCCGTTATGACCTACGGTGCTGAAACGTGGACACTGACAGTGAAAATGGTCCGAAAGCTCAAGGTTGCTCAGCGAGCTATGGAAAGGGCTATGATTGGGGTTTCTCTGAGGGATTGCATCCGCAATGAGGTAATTCGTCAGAGAACTAAAGTCACCGACATAGCTCAGCGTATTAGCAGACTGAAGTGGCAATGGGCCGGTCACATCTGTCGCAGACCCGATAACCGTTGGGGAAGACGGGTTCTGGAGTGGAGATCGCGAATCGGTAAACGTAGTGTAGGACGCCCTGAGACTAGATGGAGTGACGATATACGAAAGACGGCTGGTGGCGGTTCGAAACGTAAGACTGAGGATCGGGCTGAGTGGCGAAATATAGGAGAGGCCTATGTCCAGCAGAGGACGATTACGGGCTGATGATGATGATGATAATGATGATGACTATTATTAAAACATCGATCAAAGTTACACCGAACTACAAGAACACATAGTATTATGTTACTTGCTGCTACGGAAAACTTCATGGGCAAGTCCGACTCGCACTTACCGCTTTTATTTTTATTATTTAATTCTCAAATAGTTTAAATTTAGAATGAATTCTTCTGTGTTCGACTTTTTTTAAACAATACTTTAATGGACAAAAATTATACGATTTGTGATTTTAAAGTAATAAGTACCTATGCGACTGTAATGAGATTCCGGGTACAATTTTACTGGCGTTATCGAGAAGCGCGAGAGCATCGAACACTAGTAATTTTCTTCTTGATTACGAGCTTTAGTAATATCAAAAATAAAATCGTTGGGGGGGGGGGTGACCACCTGAGCTGGGTCACAGAATAAATATTAGTACAAGTACAGAAGCCTCACTTACCGAAAACAATTATATAAATATGTAGCGACTCTTGCTGGGACACAACAAAGTTCAATTCAGCTCGCAATACCTGTCGCGATTTTCAAATAAACATTTGTGCTCTTTCTAACGCGTAACTCTGTCCCTGTCTAGCGGGGAGGGTCGTCGACATAATTATCCAATAACAATATGCGCGGGAAACGTGTTGCGCGAGCGCTCAGCCGTGCGTCCGACAACTGACTGGCACTTGTTCCCTGGGAGGAACGGTCTAGCTGTAGGCTAAAACCGCGCGACCTTGAGCGAGTGATGATGCACTGGCTGGATACAGTATCTAGGTGGGCCACTGATTAAAAAGCATGCTTGTACTTATCGCACAGTTTTGTGACATGACTACGACTATGTGACCCCCGTACCACCCCTGGAGCCATGTGACCCCGCTACAGCCGGATCACTCCGCAGACTGCGGGAGAAGTGCACAATACTACTAGCCTACTAACATTAAAAATGACAAAGTTTGAACATTTAGAATCAAACACAGTTAGATTATAATCTGGAACATCTTGATCTGTAATAGTACATTGTTCACCGAGAGGAGAAAGTGACCGATTACGGGATCGGGAATCGCACTTTCACTCGAGTGATACATAGTGCTTTATACAACACCTACGAGGAAAATAAAAAACTAAATCTTTACTAATTGAAATTTATATTGAAATTGTTGCAGTTAGTGAAGCTTAATGTAACACTTTTTGCTGTTTCCTTCAACTGCGGCGGAGTTAAAAAATCTTCATCATCACTATCACTACTTATCATTTTGATAGTTTTATTTTACTTTTCTACGAAAACTGAATCCTCAAACAACACACAAATTGAAAATGGCGCCAATGGCGTCTGCAATTTCCACATGTTCTTTTTTCAAATTGTTTGACACCATCCAACACACAGCTAGTGGCCAGTGTCATTTTGCGAACTTGGAGATAAAAACTCACTGTAAAAACTTTTTGGCTTTTGATATTTAGGTTACCAGCGCATAGTCTTACCCAAAATTAAAAAAGAAAAACCACGTAAGAAATGGATTTTCATACAGTTTTCTCTCCCGCTCAGATGCGTTTTCTCGCCGCATATTTGTTCGATATGCAATGACGTACTTTCTACCGTAAATTTGATAAAGTATCAAGGTACTTTCCGAGCAGGTGTAGTATAAATCACTTTTTCATCCCACCAGCTCGGAAAGAGTACTTTTGCTCCTCGATATCAGGGCGCAAAAGTCGTTTTTACCCTCTAGAGGTTAAAGTAAATTTGAATTTAGAACATCGTGTGTACTGAGGTTTTGAATTCAAAACATAATTTAACCTATTTATTTGTACCTCCTTGGTGCCGAATTCATCATACATTTATTTTTAATTTGTTAAAAACTCATACTCGGAACCTCTTTGGTGTACTTTTTTTTAAATGCTTTGCGCGCAATTTTCTTTTCACGTATGGAGGATAGAGGTAAAGAATGTTATTTCAAATGGCAAAACATTTTGAAATGCTATGAATGAATCAATTGTAATCGAATTGAAGTATGCCGAGTTAAATAATTAAATATTATTGACTACTAAAATAGTAACTAATAGATAATTTCAACTACTTGTACAGTACAAAATAATGTAGTAAATTTAACATCAAATAAATAATTACTATTTTGAGAAAACATGTAGGTACAATATATTTTGAAGTCAAAACTTCTTTTGGCGCGCCAAAGACAGATTTTTCGTGGGCTGTCAATTTAATTCTAGCGTCACGCTCGGGAATGATAAGAAATCTTCGGGTAAACTCGTGACCACAGCCAATGGCCATCTAGAAATGCCTCAGCCTTTCCCATTGGCCATTTAAAAATGTGTCAGCATTTCTAGATGGCCATGCTCATAGCCACGCCATCTGGTTTCACACGCGTAGTTTCCAAAGTAAAAATCAAATTCTGAGTTATAAGTTACCACTTCTATCGGCAGTGCCTATGACTGCCAATATTTTTCTTTCATGAATTCTGAATAGTACGTTTATTAATTTCCTTTAAAATGTACCTTGATGCAAATTTAGCGCTACTATAATTTAATGCATTTGGGCGGACACTTTTTCATGTACACATGAAACTCCTTACCTCAATCGCTCAACTCTCCATATTTTCACGTCATAAAATATTGTTATTGTTAAAACCATGGCTAAATAAACTTAAGTTTAAGACTTATAAAATTGAATACAAGTGAAACACCGAAATACCATAATAATAAGTGATTCTAGCGACCAAGAAGTTTATTTAACGCCAACAGAATCGACTGAAACTGAAAATGCGCAAAGCGTTTAGTAATTTCCTCGCTAGGGGGGGATGAAAAATTACGTGTTACAGTCGAGTGCAAAGATTTTTCACCTTGTGCCCTTTTGATTCCCTTGCTACGCTCAGGATTCTATTTTTTTAATCCCTCGCTACGCTCGTGATTCAACTTTAGAATCCTTCGCTTGCTCGGTCATCAAAATTGAGCACGCGGTTAAAAAGCCACTTTGCACTCTTGTATAACAAATAACTATTATGGCAGGAAAATAAAGGGAACGGGAAATAGGTAGGTAGGTACGCGAGTGAAACCGTGGGATGCTGATAAGTATTTATAGAATAGATTTCAATCGTAAACACATTGGTTTTAAAGTATTTTTAGACAACAGTTTAGTTTTGAGTACTTCGGTACATTTTCTTAAGATAAAAATACCAAGACGACGTTTTACGTATTATCTATTCTATGGTTTTACAAGAATCTAGGGAGATTAGGTGACCTCTCCTTAAGGGGTTAACGGGGATCTCCTTTACACACTAAAATAATATATTTAACAACATTATTTTAACAATCGTTTCAAATGCGATCATCGCTCATTCGATTTTCGATTAGATTGAGGTATGTAAGTAGTTATAACAACTAAACAACGACAAAACAATGCCAGATTTGACAAACGTCGTACATAGGTACGTTATATCGCTGTAAAAAAATAACTAGGTATGCTTATGTGTTTGAGTATTGTAAATTTTTTGCAATAGTTTATCAGTGTATCATGATAGATAAGCGTTTTAGGCATTTGTGCACATTTTGTTCGGTTTGAATATCCTATATAGGTAAGTACAATCCGTGCATATTGTATATTTATATTCAAACCAAACAAGACTTGTGAGATGAGCTTGTGGGTTCATGATAAAAATATTTTTACACGATTTAAAATGAAAAATATTCCTTTTTTAATTGTTTAACCAACCGCAAAAATTTAAAGTTCTACTAAAACGTAGTGTAATAGAAATGTATTAGGGTTTACTTAAAACCCTAACACATTTCCAAACTTACTAAGAGTCTTGTCTATATCTGAGAGATAATAATATACCAAACAAAATAGTGATGACTACTCGTACTAGCGTATTGTATGACAAATAAATAAAACTCAATGTTATGAAATTATTTGTTGTATAAAACAGAACACGTAACTAATAATAGCAGCTTTTCAATATTTCAGAAGTTTATAAGTAATGAGTATTTAACAAAATGCTGATTTAGATAAATGCTATTCTAACACCTAAGGTGTCCTTAAATTTATCTTATACTGCTATGAACGCTGACATCCACCACGGGGGTTTGTTCAGCCACGATTGCAATGTTGTTCTAGATGGCATAACAGCACTTAGTGCGTTTGATGAAGACAATGGCTTTTTCGAATATTCTATAAGAGTATTGCAGTCAATTTTATTTCGAAAATACGAATCTCTCGTCTGTATATCAATGAAACATTCTATGTTGGAGGGTTCTACTGGAGCACCTTTCACTTCCAATGGATCCATTGCAGTAGTTGACGTTGTACACACAGTTGTGTTAATAATCGTCTCCTTCGATGTTATCGTTCGAGTCACATAGGTGGTTTTATTACCATCAATAACTTCCTTCTCTTTAATTGTCTCAAGAATGTTTGAATTGTTTTCTGATGGAGATCTACGGCGTCGCTCATTGCAGGGCGATACAGAAAATGGTGAACAATTGTTTTCATCTCTGTTTAAAACCTTATTCAAATCCTTGAAATCTGGAGAGAGGTCTGCCATCCAATCATCTCTATTATCATTATTTGAAGTCTTATCTTCACTGTTGGTTTTGAAGATGTTTGGATATTCTTGTTCTATTGTTTTCATGTAGTCATGTACATTTTCTAAAGCATATTTATCTGGTTTTTCGGTAGTTTGGCGATTATCAAGAATTGGGGTGATAAAAGCTTGCCATCTGTCATTAATGTCCCTGGTGTTAGTTTTATTAATATCATTGCTTTTTGGAAATGCATCTTCTAGTTCTTTTAAATAATCTTGCATGTTTTTGCTTCTTTCTGGTTTACTATCAAAATTGGGTCCATCGAGTTTTGGTATGATACGTGTATTATCATCATCATCATCATTAAAATTTGGCATCTTTAATTTAAAATCATCTGGTAAACTTGGCATAAATTTCTTCATGTAATCATCAATATTTGTTACCATTTCATTATTATTTGATGTTACTTTTAGGTTCAGATCTTCAGTAGTATGAGTTTCTTGAGTAGGAGATCTAGCTTGTTCAAAAGTTGTAGACGTATTTTTGTTAGGTATAGCATTAATGTTAGTGTTACATACTGTTTTATTCAGTTGTTCAGATGGAACGCTTATTTTTTGATTTGCCTCGGTAAAGGTCGATACAATCTCACATGGTATTTTTAATAATTGAATCTTTCCATTGTCAACAATTCTTAAAGCGCAAATAGCGTCCTCCTTTGGCTGTTCCTGTTGATCATCCTGAGGTCCATTGCTATTATCTGAGCCATAATGTCTTGTTCTATAATATTCATCTCGATAATAGTGGTTAATGTGATGGTGACCGTGCGACCGACCCATATTGTATAAAGATAGACCGGTCAATAAATTCCTATACCTGCTGTCAGAATCTCTGTATTGGGATACATAAACGTGCTGAGGGTAATGATATATCGTAGGACGAAACGAGTATCCCGGTTGGTAAGAACTTGATCCTGTGTGGTGATTCCTGAATCCGTAACCAGTGTTTCTATTACTAGTTCCTGAATGCCCTGGTCCTGATGGATAGCTGTGCGTACCTGTTCCATGTCCTGATGGAGAGTAGTGCCCTCCTGACCCAGTACCCGATAATCCGGGTCCAGAAGGATAACTGTGTGTTCCTGATCCTGATCCAGAATGCCCAGATCCGTGAGAGGTATGTCCGAAACCTACGTGATGTCCACCTCCGTGATGTCCACCTCCGTGATGTCCACCACCGCCATGGCCCCGACCACCGTGACCCTTACATTCCGCCAAATAAATAGGTATCGATAAAAATAAAAACCACAGCACTGTTTTGTTGGTCATCGCGTGTGACGTTAGCCCAGCACGAGCGTCCGGACTCGTTTAAATCTGCTAATTTTAAAAACGTACACTCAATAAATAGAATGAATGAAATGGCTGAAATAATTTGACCGTGTTGTTGACGTAACCTCTTACATTAGTTATCTTTTATCATACACACCGACAGTTTCTTTTCTATGGCTTTGGAAGGATAGCGTATATAATATATAATTGATGCGCTATGCTCCGGTTCTATTATATTAAAATTTATAGTGACGGGACGATCAAGACATGCGCGTGTCGGTAAGCAACACGCTTGCCCACAACAGTACAGTACGGCGCAGGTATTAGGATTTGAATAATTTAAATTACTGCTTAACCTGCACTGCACTCGTCGCCCAGTAATATAAGATTAATTAGCTCTTTGCCCTGGAATTTCTCTGGACACGTTTTCTTTTAAACCACAACACTATAATAACTTTACTGGTAAAAGTGTTGTACTTTCCGAGGCGGACTGTGCCCAAGATTCGTACAACTACAAAATCCTTCTTCTTTGACACCTAACTTAACGAAACCATTTGATTTTAGATTATACAGAATACCCGGAAACATGTAATGGGATCTATTGTAAGTTACCTCAACAATCTACGACCATGCTAAGTCCACTCCTTATTTTTGGTGTTCGACGAAATTTATATAACTATGTTTTTTATAATCAATTTTGGATCAGTTTTCGGGATGGGGCTAAAACATGTTTCAGGCATGTTGCTTACCATCAGGCACATGTACTGCTCGTCTCGTCACTATTGATAAAAAAAAGTGGCGCTTTTCTGACTTGTCCACATATTGTTTTTCATCCTTAGGTTACCTGGAAAATATCGCTCTCAGCGATAAGGCCGCCCACTGTCACATAACTTTTTGTTTAATTTTGCTATGTATTATTTTTTGGTGTGTCAATAAACAGGATATATCTATCTACCACAGACTAATATACGACATCATTACGTTTTTCCGGTTTGAGGGCATATTTTTCCAGATTAACATCTCGTCTTATATCTCCGAATGACTAGCGCAGTGGTGTGCTAGCAGTAGACTCTTCATGTTCAAATTGCTGTGTGGCACTTTGATGTTATGGGTACCAACCACCATATTTATTCATTCTTTAGTTCTCTTTCTCATCGCACACACACGCACACACTATGTCGGCTGACAGTACTTATAGTATGTTACTAATCTCACACAAAATTGAAAATCTTACAGTTCACCATAAAAGCGTTGGTTCGCCTCTCATGGGCGGCAATGCTGACGGTGCTGTGAAATTCTCATCCTCGAAACCTATAACTTACCTACCTGTCAATAAGGTCGATATTCTCGATTTCAATAGAGTATCTCTCTACCTAGTCTGTGATTTCAATGTACAGCTTACTTCCGCTAAAGAGATCGATACTATCAAAAATATTATTGTTATTAAATAAAATTGTTAAATAATTATCATCACATTTTTTTAAAACTTTTATAGGTTTACTACACTTAACCACCATCTCGCTCGATGTTGAGTGACGATGCGGTCTACGATGGAGCGTGCTTACCTGGAAGAAACCGATTCGCTCTCGATTTGAAGACACCAAGATTATAACCATCGCATCGGGGAAAACGCCACTCAGGCATTCCACAGGCATTGAAAATGTTGTGATATTTTAAATTGTTTTTCTCAACGAAGGTCGTACTTAATCGTAGTTTTTAACATGCGCCTGGTTATATTTCTGAGCAAAATATAATACGCCAGCAAAATTGTACGGAATCTCATTAAAGTCGCCACCAGCAATTACCTTTAAAAATCAAGAATTGTATAATTAAAAGTTTTTGTCCATTAAAAAGTTTTGTTTCAAAAGACAAACACAAATGATTCAATCCAAATTTGAACTTTTTTAGAAATTAAATAATAAAAATATAAGTCCTGATTTTTTATTTCATGTACCTACCGGGCGGCGCGGTGTGTCGAATATATTGCAATTTTATGTATACGTCCTCCATCAATTTTTGTCAAATTTAAAGTAAAATCTAAATAATTTCAGCAGTACCTACCTACACGAGCCTTAGCCGGTATTGAGAGCCATGTTTTTTTGTCGTGGACCGGTGGCTTCAAGGTTGCCTGGAGCTTCGATCATTCAGCTTGGTCATCAAGGGATGAAAAGTTGACCACGCCGTGTCACCATAAAGGCGTTTTTGGCCGCCAATAGCCATCCAGCAACGCACTTACTACAGACAATAGCGCACAATGCTTAGTAGCATTGTGCGCTATTGTCTGTAATATTTTTAAATATTTAACCTACTAATATTTTTAAAAGTTAGTCACCTTTGCAGATAAAACCAAGAAACTTTGTATCGAGACATTTGCCACGAAGTAAATAAATGTTTGTCCTAGTAATTTTGTAATTTTGAACTGTATGGGGATGAAATAGGGGTTGAAATGGGGATGACAGTTTATATGGAAGTTCATAATTGTTGAAGATAAAACCATGAAACTTCGTATCTAGAGACTCGACACGAAGCAAATAAATATTTGTTATAGCAGTTTTGTAATTTCGAACTGTACGGGGATGAAATAGAGGTTGAAATGAGGGATGAAACTTTATATGGAAGTTCGTCAACGTTGAAGGTAAAACCATTAAATTGTTTAACGTGGCACTTGAAATCCATAATATTTCGTATTATAATGTGAAAGTTACTTTGTTTGTCTGTTTGCGTTACGCTTTAACGCCTTAACCTCTGAACTGATTTCGATGAAATTGAACAAAAATGTTTTAATATAAGCTGTTTTTAGTATCTACAACCAAATTTGTTACGGCTTAACTTGGCTTTCACATACAATTTCATCCCCCATTTCATCTCCGTACAGTTCGATATGACAAAATAGCTAGAAAAATCATAAAATATTTGCTTTGCGTCAAGTATCTAGATACGAAGTTTCCTGGTTTTATCTTCAACTATTATGAACTTCCATATTATACTTATTATAAACTGTCATCCCTCATTTCATCCCCGTACAGTTCGAAATTACAAAATTGCTAGAACAAACAGCTATTGGATTCAGGTCAAGTGTTACGAAAACATATACGACAATTACGAAATTCCATACAAACTTTCATCCCCATTTCAACCCCTTTAACCCCTTTTCCGTAATGAAGAGTAATCTATGTCTTTTTTTAGGATTTAGTCTATCTGTGTACCAAATTTCATCAAAATCAGTTCTGTGGATTTCATGCTTATACGTCGAAAATTATGGAATATTCATACAACCGTCCATCCCTTGTTTACCTTCTTAGGGGTTGAATTTCTCAAAACCCCGTCTTAGCGAGTGCCTACGTGCTAAAAGACACCTCCATGCAAAATTTCAGACTCCTGGCATTTGTAGTTTCTGAGATTTCGTGATGAGTGACCTTTCGCTTTTATGTAGGTATATAGATATAGATGACAAAGTTTGGATGGTTTACTAATGGTTCGAAAAATTTTTAAACAAAACATCACTTTAAAAACATTCAATTTGCAGAATATTAATTGCAAAAACTTTTACAATTTAGAAATGTTTCATTTTAAAAAGAACTGATACCAGTTTGGATATTTGAATGTATGTTGATCAATCAAATCGGAAAGGCTGAACGCAAACACAGTTAGATTCGTCTGGAACGACTTGAGCTGGAGGAAAAAAAACGGGAACGAGAAATACAGGAGTGAAACCGTGGGATGCTACTAGTTGTACAATAGATTTCAGTCCTAAACACACTGGTTTTAATAATAGATTATGCTACAAGTGTGTTAAGTTGGTGATTACCGCTGAAGTGACATTAACGCCTGAGCCGAAGGCGAGGGCCTTAGAGAGCCGAAGAAGGTAATCATCAATACACACGTGTAACTAGGGCATGGCGGTATTGGACTTCTGACAAAACCGGTATTTTTTCGGTACTCAAATTTTTGAAACCGGGATACCGGTTTTTCGGTATTTTTTCGGTATTATACTTCAGCTATTCGGTACAGTAAATCCGGCACCTATCTGCTTAATTTAGCATTTCAAACTCTAAAGTTAAACAAAATATCAATAAATACGCATACATTTTAAACTAGTTTACGCTCGTTCGTTTTATACAAAAAATTAAACCAACTTCAAAACCACAAAAATGCACTCAAAAGCGAAAAATAAACTAATATAACTATTATAGGTCCAACTCACTATTTGACATCTACCTATTTGATGTCGGAGGCAGTCAAGTGAAAAATCTAGTAGGTAGATGTTATGTACCTAGTAAGTAGTACAATTACTTGTATCTTTATACTACTACGAGTATTTATCTTTACACTTGTACTTGATAGTATTTATGGATTAGTATGGCTGGTACCGACCTCAAACAGATGAGTGAGTAGCGCTTAAAATAGTTTTAATAATTTATTTTTTGCTTTTGAGTGCCTATTTGTGGTTTTGAAGTTGGTTTAATTTTTTGTATAAAAATAGTTGATATGCATCACAAGACCAAATTTAAAAAAAAGGGCGACCTTTTACAATAATCTGGAGAGATTAGGTGACCTCTCCTGAAGGGGTTAAGGGGAAGTTAGGCGCCAATAGAATATATTTAACAGCATTATTTAAACAATTGCTTATTTATTATTATATTTTCGACTTGTAAAATATTTAACATTATCAAGAGTGTAATGTTGAGCTATAACAACGACAAAAACAACACCAGTTTTGCCACATTCGTTTGCAAGTTATTCTGCCGCCAAGCAGGAGTATGCAAGCATTTCGGTTTGAAGTGCAGTGCGTCCAGAGAAATCGATGATGATCTGGACTCTTCGTGTTCAAACGGGCGCGTGATACTGTTATTTTATGGGCAAGCGTGCTGCTTACCTTCAGGTACATATCTTCGTATTTTCAAACTGTCCCTCGAGAAAACATCACTAAATAAAATTGGCCCACTGCGAGTGGGACTTTCGCACGAAGGGTTCCGTACCATTAGCAAATAAACGGCGAAACCCTGTGGCTTTATTTGAATTCCGTATACATAAAGCATCGCAGTTTCCACAGACAGGCTGTCAACCAAAAGCGTTTCTAAAAATTTTGATTTTACCTTACGATTTTAACGACGAGGTCGAATGCGCGTTTTAGAGTGGCGCACTCTAGTTTGTTTGGAACGGACTAATCGAGCAAGAAACGGTAAAAAATCAAGCTTGTTGTATGGGCCCCCGTTAAATATTTATTTTATTTTATTTTTAGTATTTGTTGTTACAGCGGCAATAGAAATACATCATCTGTGAAAATTTCAACTGTCTAGCTATCACCTTTCTTGAGATACAGCCTGGTGACAGACGGACCGACGGACAGCCAAGTCCCAGTAATAGGGTTCCCTGTTTACCTTTTGGGGACGGAACCCTAAAAACTATTGAATTCGTAATTTTAAATTTAGTTTAAATGTGTTTCGTCTTAGCTCGTGGCCTTCGAAGCCAGAGAGAGCCCCTCTCGGGCCGAGGGCTCATGGCATTTTGCCAACCCTGTCTATCTTCGTACATAAATCCTATCGTTAATATCACTGAAAAAAATTAACTATGTGTATGAGTATTGTACATTTTTTGCAATGCTTTAACAGTGGATCGTGGATAGATAGCGTTTCAGCCGTTTGTGCACTTTTGTTCGTTTTGAATACACAATATAAGTAAGCAAAAGATGTGCATTCTGTATATTCATATTCAAAACAAGACTTACAAGTCTTGTTTGTTTTGAATATGAACATCTCATACAGAGAGGCCCAGGTTCATGGTGGAAATATTTTTACACGATTTAGAACGAAATACATAAGTACATGTTTTTTTAATAAACCGACCTCAAAGATTCAAAATATTATTGAAACGTAGTATAATTAAATATCACTAGACCCATTGCTTTTTCAAACTCGGTTAAAAAAACAATACAAATTTATTAAAATTCCTAAGAGTCTTGTGAATATCTGAGAGATAGAATAAATAGTGCTGATTTCTCGTACTAGCATTTTAGCACAGTATAAGAAATGCTACAGACTGTGGTTTTAGTGCGTATGAAATAATGTTCAATGCTACGAAATAATTTATTGTACAAAATGGAACACTACACAACTTTTGAAATAGTGATAAGCTGCTATTATTAGTTACAATGATAGCAGAATTATCGCTATTTCAGTAGTTTATAATTAGTATTTAACGAAATGCTATCCTAACACCAAAGGTGCCCTAAATTATATCTTATACTGCTATGAACACTGCCATCCACCACGGGGGTTTATTCAGCCATTTATTGTAAACCATAGCGGCTTCCGATAACTAAGTTTTGCCATAACTTTATTTAACATTTACATAAAATGAAAATCCCCAAGCAAGTTTTTCAAAAAACGCTCTACGACTGTTTTTTGAGCTCATAGATTGAACGATTGTATTGAATAAATGAAATGAAGAAAAAATATAATATAATATAATGTAATATAATATAAATATAATGTACAATTAACACTGATATACTGCATAGCGGCTCCAAAAACATCTCGCGGGGGGCGTTAGTACATTTGGCTCAAGTGACGCGCCGGAAATAAATTTCGCTTTTGAGTGCTTTTTTTTTTGGGGTTTTGAAGTCGGTATAACTTTTTGTATAAAGAGTTTATTTTACCCTTTTTAGTAAAAAGTTACAAGTTTTCATCAATGCATTCACACTATTTCGTGTTGATAGGATCGAATTTCATAACTTTTGTAAAATCTACAACAAGGTCATCCAGACAAAATTGTTTTTTTTTTTAACTTTTGTAAGTTTACACTTGACCGCCATCTCGCTTGATGTTAAGCGACGATGCGGTCTACGATGGAGCGTGAAATTGTAGATAAATTTTAGTTTTTTTTGATAATATTTGTTTCAAAAACCACCCTGCAGATTTCGATTACATTTATATGGGACCATTCGGGAAACATACCCATCGGAACAAAAAAGAAACATTGAAATCAGTTCAGGCGTTCTCGAGAAATCAGGTATACCTACCTACTTTTTATATATTTTAACACATATTTAAAAAATGCCCCGTCACCTTCTCGAAGGCCTATCTATCCCTAGGTGGGCGGCACCCCAACAGCGCTAAACGTCTGACGCGTCAAACCTTCCAGTGGAGACGGGATGCGTAGGGATGAAACGATACGAGTAAATACAAGTAACTACTCGATACTTTTCTTTCGATACCAAGTACTTTTGGCATCGATACTTTAGAACTGAGTACCAAGTAGTATCGTAAAGTAAGTATTTGTATCGGTACTCGGTGATCATGGTCACCGGTCACTCTTCACTCAACATTTTGTCTCTGTCTCTCCTACTTTGAACGGTATTATACTGTTTCGCTCAGGCTTGATCACTTGATTATCGTGTCAGGCAGGCCCTGGTGAACATAGTGTTCGTTCAAGTCATTCACTAATAAATCTGTGCTGTGTGTGCGTGTTTGTTTGTTTTTGTTGCGATTGATTGAATTGAATTTGTAAAAAGTTAAAACAACATAAATTCAGTGATAATGGGACCACCAAGGTCTGAGGCGTGGCGATATTTTAATAAGAGAAATGAGAACGTAGCCCAATGTAAAAAGTGTTTTAAAGACGTACAATATTGTGGTAATACTTCCAATTTGCACAAACACCTGAAGACCCACCCTGACTATACTCCAACTACTAATGTAAATATTTCAAAGTAAGTATTTTAAACCTTGTGAATTGTGTATTTGTTGAAATATCTGACATACGTAATACATACCGTAGTGCGTTTCAAAATGTAATTAAAGTATTTTTTTTAAATAAATACTCATGACCATACCGCATACTCCTGGACGTCTACTCTCTTTCTACGAAAACGTAATTTCGAAAACAAACTCGCGACTTTCTTACTGTCGTCCTACTTGGTTTCGTCCGATAGAACATTGTTTGACGTTTAAATGTTCTAAGCCTACTCTAATATTCTAGATTTCTAGAAGATTTAAACAGACAAAACGACGGATCGAAGTAGAACCGGAGTTGGAAAATCGCGAGTTTATTACGAAATTACGTTTTCGTAGAAAGAGAGTAGACGTCCTGTTCTTATTTTCTTCTATAATTTCGACGAAAATACTGATAATGTGCTCCGATACAAGTAAGTATCGATACTTTTCATGCGATACCGAGTAGGAATCGATACCTCATGACCGATACGGTATCGAGTAAAAGTATCGATACCCAGGTGGTATCGTTTCATCCCTAGGGATGCGAGCCACCAGAGTCTCCACACTCGCCGCCGCGTCCGCTTCCGCCTCAGTGGTGTGAGTCTAACCACAGATCAGAAAATAGTTACTTGGTCTAACTCACACCACTACCTAGAAGACTTTGGGGACCGTGTCACCTCCGTCCGTGGAGCAGCACCTCTATACAGAAACCCCTACACGTGGTCCCTGGGTCACACCACTAACTAGAAGACTCACTCCTCTTACAAATTAATTAATCTTATTTCTATTAATTATCTCTTACAAAATAATTAATCTTATCTTAGTTAATTGTATATTATCAAATATACAATTAACATATAAAATAAATTAACTAATCAATCTAAGATAAGAGACGTAAACGAAAAAAAATCTTATACTTATAGTTCTGGTTATTATATTTGAACAGAGGTATTTTTATTTCTAATACGATGTAGACAAATGTATCTTCCATATAAGTACCGGAACGGGCACTTATCAAGGTCTTATATCAATCACATACTGCAGGAAATCACAACTGACTTTGATAAATACGTGAACATTCTATAAAATTGCTGCTGCTTTGCAGTAAGTACCTATGTTACGAGTAGGTATGACTGTTGGTATGCAGTCCTAAAATTAATTCCACAATCAAAACTGTAGCCAGGACTGCGTATTATCAAGGTCTCAGTAAATAAAATGATCTATTTAAATTTGCAGAATTACATCACACATTTTGCATATATTTCAAAAGCCAAAAAATTTGGTCTTAAGCCAATTTATGCCACAGCCTAGTGTATGAACAAGTGAACTTACTGGCACGTGCTATGATACTACTACCTTCTACGTAGAGTACCAATAACAATGAGCTGTTATTTGCAATCTAATAATCTTCCACCTGTAATCACTACTCGTGAAGGCAACCGACCATTCTGCAACGCTTTTTGTGGCGGCGACATAAAACGTCACAACAATCGGTTAGTTACAATCATGACATCGGCTCAGCACTACATTTAAAATGTTAGTGAGACTTCTTTTCGTGGCGTTCCTTTACAAATTAACCAAGTGTGAAGTGTCAAATACGGATGTAGTGAAAATATCACAGTTTTCGTTTCCCGTACCGTTCGAGTTGCCTAACAGGAACGACCGAGCGGAGCAATGCTGGCTCCGAATCGAGGATGTGGAACTTACCGAAACGCTAGCTGTGTACTGTAACATTCTACGAGCTTTCCTCGGGTACTATATCTACGACTACAATTCGAGAAAGATGGCCGATGACGGCGTGGACGTCAGTCTGTGGATTGAAAAACCGAGACTTGAAAAAGACGCTGCGTATGAACCGCCAGATATCGTGAACGGAGTAAAAAACTGGAGAGTCACTACTATTATGGACCCAACAACACAGAGACGGCTTTACGTATCAAAAAACGCAGTTTGCAGGATTATTTTGTATAGTAGGGAAGCTGTTACAAACTACATAGTAGACTGTGAAAATGTCTTGTACTTTGTGAACGAACATTCTAGTGCAGCAGTGTCGGTTCAACGGAACTACATCCTTGTCTTTGCGTGTTTTTTGTTTTTGCATTATCGTTTCTTTCCTCAGTTCTATTTTTAATCTACGTACTTTAGCATAATGCCCAATCTAACCTTATTGTTTGATAAAACTTGTACAAACAATTGAACAAACTAATTAATGCCTACGATATTAAACTAGTCGTTAATACCTAAAGGGGATAAATTATTCCTAATTGTGTGTTTATTATAAATGGATTAGTTAAGGAATATATAGCCAAAGCAATAATATGAGAATGAAAAACAGAAACGGACTGACGATAACGATTACCAGTAAATGTAAGTGTTTAAATTAACTATAAATGTACTCATAAGGAAGTTCAACAACATCAAATTAACAATAACCTAACCTCAAGTTATATCATTTGGTGCAGTTAGTACCAAATGGTAGGTATCATTATGTTACTTACCTACTATAAAATAATTGTCAGTTAGTCTGACGTAGGTACTTACGAAAACAATTCTACATTCCACAAGCAGCATTGAAAACCATTATATGATTATAACTAAAGTTTAAATGTTTATGTGCGTGTAGGGTCCAGCCTATAAAGGATCAATATTTTTTTCTGAAATTAAAAATAGGCATAGTTTATACAACCTATCTTTTTTGTTTAAAACTATTCCTTAAAGATCACAAATACGACCGTTAAGACATTCTATATTATCTATTCTATGGTTAAGATCAGAATCTAACAGTGATTTATATTTTTTCACTAGTATTTATTTAGAGTAATTTAATTTTAAAATGTGTACTTGCAGTAGGTAACTTATAAGAGAAAATAAAAAATATTAATTTATTGAGCACTACTTTGTAGACTAGCAATAAAGTTCCTAGGTATCTAGAAACTTGTTTGTATTTTATCATTACCAGTCTCATCTTTAACAGGAAAAAGCTGTTTGAACAAGTGTGAAATAAAATGCAAATCATTGAAAGAAACATCACGAAACTGGAATTCTTGATAACGAAGCGAAACGACAACAAGTTGACAGCGAAGGTCGCTAGACAATGTAATTGGTTACATCTGTTCATTTAGAATACAATTTCAACCAATTGTAATCTAAGACTTGCCATGCTTTTTACTTGCCTCTGACAGTAATATTCTTTAGAAATATATGTATATTTAGATTTCACAAGACTACAGACTACATGCCCACAAATCATAAGAACCACCAGGAGACCGTTGTAGAATGATTGACATTTAGTTCACGGGCCTGTAGTCTATACGTACATAGTATCAATCTACATAGCTTTCTCACTTGACTGGCACCGCCTTCAAATAGGTGGTTGAGAAGCGCTTATAATAATTATATTAATTTATTATCCCCCTTTGAGTGCCTATTTATGGTGGGTTAGTTTTGTTGTCGTTTTTTTTGTTGTTATAACAGTAGGTACATAGTTTATTAGATCTAAAGAATACTGCTTTAAGTTTACTTAGCTACGATGAAACGGAATCACTCCTTCAAGGAGTGAACTTCTGACAGATTTTCCAACTGTAATAGGTTAGTTAACCTTTCCATCAATACCACATGTAAAAGTAGCATACAAGTACACTCTCCTCACACAAACAAACAAACACACACAACATAAACATCTTTCAACAAACGTTTTCTTTTAATATGACTTTGTGTTAAATCATTTTTTTCATATACCTATGCTTTGTGTAATTATAAATATATTTGTTAGACTACTCATATATTTGTTACTGAAGAGATTAGCGAAGTCCTACTACAGGTAAACATATGCTTCAAAGGAGACTCCATTACACTTATTTCAATAAGAGTAGTTTTTAGAAGAAATACTTTTTTATGTTTTTGGTCTTGTCGCAAATCTTAATGTTTCCAGATTTGTACTTGATAAAATACTCAGAGGTCCAAGCGGGATTCCAAACTTCGATCTCACGATTGTGAAATTGGAAGGTCTAGCCACTATGCCATCCTGTTTTAAAAATTCTTTAACCATGTAAATATTTCAAACCATTCCCAATAAAAAGCACTGCTATGGAATATACAAACTGTGTTTGTCTCAGTTTCATAAATAGATCGTGCTCGAGACCGACAAGGATAGCACCTACTCCGAATGAACTCTCACGCAGCAGAACGAAATTGGAAACTTTTTGTTAACTAAATTGAATAGATACAAACCACTGAACGTAAAATACTGTCTGTTGTAAATGCAGCCAACCGAAACCTTGCCATTGTCGTTTCTGCTACCCAGTAAGAGGCTCATTAATACGAATTATACAAAAACTTACTACTTGCCGACGGCGAAGCAAAAAGTTGCTTTATTTATGAGTTTAATCAGCATGAATGTACGAATGTGGGTATGAATGTGTATCTGTTATTTTTTAAACTCCTTTCTGTAATGTAATAAATCCAAATTCGGCTTGCCACACTACCGTGTGTCTAGATAGCGGCTTTGATAACCCGCTAGCAATCTACTGCGATTCAATTCACGTAGAATTAAATAAAACCGGCCAAGTGCGAGTAGGACTCACGCACGAAGGGTTCCGTACCATTAGCAAATAAACGGCGAAAACTTCTTTGGATTAATCCGGAATTCCTTATACAGTAGAACCCCGATTATCCGAACATCGATTATCCGGACTCATTCGGCCGGCTCTAATTACATACCATTTTCAAAACGATTGAACGCCGCAACGAGACAAGTTACGAGAAGTTTATTTCCGCCTCCGATCATGTACTCGGAGCTCCTGTTTGCGGAATCGGAATAGTGTTTGTTTTTGTTTAATTTTCTTTGACAGCGTTCAACTGGTAGGTTGTCTTTAATATGTGTTACGTTTTGTGTTCGAAATTTTAGTAGTTTAAAAAATGGTGATTTGGTAGTAAGTTGGCACCCAAAGACATTGGCACCAGTGTATGGCGTGGGTATTTTTTCGATATCAGACATTTTTAAAAAATCTGATTATTCTAACGAAATTCACCTGCGCGTCTGAGAATAAAGATGGAAGCTCGCGACAAAGTCATGAAAAAATCTCAAAATGAAATTCTAGAGAAAGCAGTTTTAACTTGGTTCTTACAAAAGAGAGCATGCGGCCAGCCCATATCTGAACCTCTGTTATGTGAAAAAGCATTGGGTTTAATCAAAAACTTGGGCATCAGTGACTTGTCTGCAATGAAAAGATGTGATTCATGATGTCAAAGATCAATAACAAATTATTATGTAATTCTTTATCTAACGTTATAGCTTGGTTTTATACATCATATTGTCTAAACTACGCATGAACCCATAACATAAAGGTATAATTATTTTTAATAATATAAATAAACTATTGTTTGATTGCTTTCAAATTGATTATCCGGATTTTGGATTATACGGAATAGCCTTGGTTTTAATTGATCCGGATAATCGGGGTTCTACTGTACATCGCAATTTCCGCAGACAGGCAAAAAAATTCTTTAAAATTTGGATGTTTGCGTCATGATTCTGACGATGAATTCGATATCGTGTTTTATTATTACTGTGGCGCCATCTAGTTTGCTTGAGACGGACTAACCGAGCAAGAAACGGTAAAAAATCAAGTTTGTTGTATGGGACCACCCTTAAATATGACTTGTATTTTATTTTTAGTACCTATTTGTTGTTATGGCGGCAATAGAAATACATCATCTGTGAAAATTTCAACGGTCCTAGCTATCACCCTTCTTGAGAGACAGCCTGGTAACAGACGGACGGACGGACGGACAGCCAAGTCCCAGTAATAAGGTTCCGTTTTTACCCTTTGGGTACGGAACCCTAAAAAGGAATCATTCCCCGAGCAACTGTTTTTGTGTTAAGAACAAAAAATACATAGTCAGTTGAAACACTCTTTACACTTAAAACCAAAACGACAAATTGGCTGTTACCAAAGCAAAATCTTCCATGCAGCCATAGGAGTGGAAAAAGGAATAGTAAAAAGATGAAAAGTTGGAAAATGATGTGTGTAAATGTCAAAAAAATAGTAATAGTTAAAGTTATTCACTTGTTCCCACGTGAACGTGATCAAACAAAACTTATACGAAAACTTTTGGACCTTTGAAGAGCTGGCACCAATTTTTGGGTAGGTATTAAGGTACAAGTTCGCGCCGCGACCGCGACGCGAGACCGCGACCGGAGACCGAGACCAGAGACCGCGACAGGCACTTGACATTATGGAATTGTATGGGCGCCAGTTCGCGCCGCGACCGTGACCGCGACCGGTCTCGGCGCGAACTGGTGTCCATACAATTCCATAGTGTCAAGTGCCTGTCGCGGTCTCCGGTCTCGGTCTCTGGTCGCGGTCTCGCGTCGCGGTCGCGGCGCGAACTTGTACCTTTAGAGGCAAGCTGAAAACTATATTTATACCTATACCTCAACACGGAGCTGCAGACCTGCCTGGTGAGTAGCATCTACGAAGCTTCTAGTTTCCCATTATATAATCAATTATTAGTAAACTAGATGCTTCGTGGGTTAAGGCCGTACCCCGAGCAAATGACCTTGAGTATTTCTTACCTTATCGCACACCCCAAGAAAGAGCAAGAGAAAAATAGTAGGATTTGTTGCTGTTTTACACTTAAATTTTAAAATAAACTCTTTACAAAATCAGATTTTGGTCTTTTGAAAAAAATATTTCTACCATAATGTTTGTAATGGAATTGCATATCCGTTGGTGTAAGTACAAAATCCAAATAATGGCGCGGGGTTTCAAGTAGATGCATGATAATTAGAATTATTTCTATTTTTTATGGTTTCGTTGTGACGCGATTATTTAAACAATAAATTCAATAACAAAAAAAGAAAACTACCATTTTGAATCCAAGAAATTGTAGAAATGTAATGTATTTTTTACCAATTGATATTTGTTTTGGCTAATGAGTAGATAGCTCTGAAAACTGGACAAAAAACTCGTTTTGCTGGGGGACGCACCTTAAGAGATATTTTTTTCATCAATAGACTTATCAAGAATAAATGGACCCATATTGACTTGAAAGTATCGTATGCTTTAAACCAATGTTGAATGTTTGTTTAATACTTGTTCATGACCAAAATTGTAGTATTTATTTACGACGAATTAGGGAACCACGTTTACTCGCCAACCGCGTAGGTGTCATGATAATGTTACAGAAGTAATTTACAAATATATTAAAACGGTTAATCCAATATTATATTATATTATTAATCCAATGTTATATGTTTTGTAACTTAGTGCCTAGTACGGAACTTGCCTTAGCTAGGTCATCTATGCGCCGATGGCAGCTGCCAATCCGTCACTACGGAAGTCACCCTGTAGAAAGCGACAAAACTACGCAGCATGGAAACGCAGTACTTACCTACTATTCTGTGCCCTTAGCCGTGGAAACCATGGGCAGTTGGGGAGCTTGTCGAAGTCTTGAACATCGCCGAAAAATTGCTAGCTTATCGGTTTTTTATCGGATACACTTCGGAGAGTGCGCGACTGATTTGCACGATCTGATACCACCTTGCCCTTTTTTCTATCAGAATGCTCGCAGCTCGAAAAAGCGGCATCGTTTCATGGTTGATGTTCCAAAGACACGAACGAAGAGATTTGACTCTGCTTTTGTGATAAAAACGTCAAGACTGTGGAATACGTTGCCTGAGGGGGTATTTCTCGATAGTTACAATCTTTGTGTCTTCAAATCGAGAGTGAATCGGTTTTTTCTAGGTACACAGTACACACGCTCCCTCGTAGACCGCATCGTCGCTTAACATCAGGCGAGATGGCGTTCAATTGTAAACCTATAAAAGTTAAAAAAAATAGAACTTGATAACACATCGGTCGGCGAATTCACAAAAAAGGTGTTAACTCCCGGTCTGGCTCGTTTTTCTTGCAGAGGAAGAGGACCTATTGCAATTAGGCGAGGTAAAGCTGCCAGCATTTAGGGCTCCTTTGCGCCATGAACAACGCAGATTTACTATTAAAATTCTTCTTTGGCAATCAGACCTTATTTATAGGCTCCAATATAATAAATTGAAGCCTTAATTGAATAATATCAGTTATTAGAAAAAAATAAAGTGTTATTTGGTTGACAAATAATTTTATTTTGTATTAATTAACTTCAGGACTAACAATTGAACGTAAATATAGTTTGTACAACGTTTTCAAACTTTCAACTTGTGTCATTATACCGCCAAAAAGCGCATCCTGTGGCTATGGTGGTGAACAATTTCATTTTCAATAATAGAAAGTCATTAATCGCCTTATGTTTAGTAGTACCGAATTTTTAAATTGTTCTCGTAATTTGCTTACCTACTTATTACTTAAGTTCAACAAAGACTGTGTTGAACACAAGTAATGAGTAAACACACATATTATTATAACCACACAACGGATAGCTGGTAGAAAATGCGTTTTTTCATTATTATTTACAGCGACAGGGCGAGCAAGACATGTGCCTGAAAACAAGCAACACTCCTGCCCATAAAAAATAACAACAGAGTGCCAAATAGATATTTAAACATTAGACCTGCATCGTCCACTGCTAGGCATATATAAAATAGGGTTGTCCCAATTTACGCCACTGAATTCGATCGGCAGTTCCAGTCATTTACTGTTTCCCACCATTTTACGTAGATCATCGTACCATCATCGACAGATATATGAGATGTTTTATTTCTTTGCCCTGTTTGCTTTGTGTTACCAACATACCTACTCGTAATATGATATTGTGCAATAAATGGAATGGTGAACGTAATTGTATTATGTTTACTCAACGTATAACATGTAACAACGTAGTATTGTAATATTTACGAATATACAATCAATACAAAAAATGGCTATGTAGTTAATTTATACGCTGTAGAAGTAGGAGCGAGAGGTATACCAGCAAAATCTCTCTACAACCTGCTGAAAGACCTTGGCTTGTCCAGAAGTGCAGTAAGTTCTATACTAGAACGAGTATCTAAAGCTGCACTAGTAGGATCATATCGGATTTGGCTGGGCAGGGAGAGAAATACGAGTAGTGAAGGTGGGTTTATTCGAGATTTCTCTCTCTGCCACACGATAGACCCGGCACCCGCACGGTGAATCCATGGAATGCTAAGAAGTGAAAGAACATGAACTAAAGTTGTATTGTTTGTACGAGTAGGTATATTAGTAAATATTACAATATAATATAACTAATAACAATGGAAACTTATCGAATCAAGAGCGCAATAATGTTTCTTATGCATGCTCAGAAACTACCACCAAATATAATATTCGAGTCCCCTAGAACAACATAAATAATCCTCTGAAAGCAGCCGTAGTCACGTTCTACGTCCCTCCACGTACACAACCATACAAATCTAGCTGATTGCTTCATCAAAGTATTTTCGGGCCGAAGAAGCTCTAGAAATTATCCGAGAATGACTACAACTACAAACGTAATTATTTCTGTCAGTTTGTTCATTTATGTACGTAGATGCGTTAATTGGTTGGATCATTCTTTCCTTACTAATAAAAGGTAATCATGAAACTAATATTTCGAGAGCTAAATAAATATTAGTGGACAATTCACACACAACAAACATCATTTGACCCCAAACTAAGCAAAGCTGTACCATGGGAGCCAGATATCTGATATAATACTTATACACATAGTTGTAAATACATACTTATTGTACATAGAAACACCCACGACCCACGGGTTTGCAGGCAGAGTTACTACCTACTAAGCCACGAGGCCAGTCAGCCGCAGTCAGCAGAGCTGCTACTATAGCCCAACACGATGGTGCCGACCTGGACGTCTACTCTATTTCAACGAAACCGTAATTTCGAAAAAAAACTTGCGACTTTCCTACTCTCATTCTACTTCGTTTCGTCCGATATAACATTGTTCGACGTTTAAATATTCTAAGCATACTCTACTTAGAGTAGGCAGCACATTTAAACGGACAAAACGACGGATCGTAGTAGAATCGGCGTTGGAAAGTCGCGAGTTTATTTCGAAATTACGTTTTCGTAGAAAGAGAGTAGACGTCCTGGCTGGTGAGTTTAATAGAAGAGCTATGTGACAAGTTTTCAGCTTACCTCAAATACTTACCCAAAATTTGCTGCTTTCGGAATAAAATCATCGTCTAACTTTAGACATCGTTCTTAAAGCAACTGTTCCTGAACTTTAGTTTTGGTTTCATGCTCACCAAGTAACCTATTTTTTTGAGCAAAAACGTCGTCTTAGGAGATCAAGTCAGTCATCACCGTCACAAGCGCTGGACAACGATAAATAGTTAGGGGGCGTCCATAAATTACGTGAGGTGTTTAAAGGGGGGAGAGGGTCGAGTCAAATCTCATTTAACCTTACGTTGGAGAGAGGGGGGGTCTCGGCAAATATCACGCAATTTTTTTCTGATTGAAACAAAAAAAAAACTATTTTACTACACGCTTAAGATTTAATCTTAAGCGTAATCGTAATACGAACGCCTCTCTTATCATTCATTAATTCGTTCGAAAGAAATTTTAATTAAACGCGAATCAAACGAGAAAGAAAACGCGTTTAATTCGATATCTCGAGAACTATTAGTGTTAGGCAAAAAACTCTGGAAACCTTTTCTCTTCTAAATTAAGTTTACTAACTTTTAATTTAACAACTTTTCTTTTTTTCATCAATATTTTTCATGTTATTGCTTCCATAAGGCAAAAACTTTACTTTTTTTTCCTCCCTTTTTTTATGTTTCGCCATTTTCTTCCCAACTGTTCAATTTTATGAAACTTTACCGATATTTAAAAGTGTAGATCTTTTAATAATGAACAACTTTTTCCTTGGACTTTTTTCTGTAATGACAATACCTTCAGAGTTATATTACTTTACCGAGCAAAATCCGCGTCACTGCGTCACCTCCGCGACACTGCGACAAATCCGCGACACCTCCGGACTTAGGGTTGAACCCAAAATTTATAGTTGGATTGTGTCGGTGGGTTTCTTCCACACAGGGTATGTGGGACAACAACGTTACCTACTCCGATATATGCCAGAAATACGTAACATACATACAAAAACACTACGGTACAGACGTGGTAAAAAATGATGAAATGATGAAAAAAAGAAAAGTTGTTAATATAAAAGTTAGTAAATTTAATTTAGAAGAAAAAAGGTTTCCACAATTTTTTTTCCTAACACTAACAGTTCTCGAGATATCGAATTAAACGCGTTTTCATCGAAATGACCTTGAGCTGACCTCGCCAGAATCCCTCAAATTGGAATATATGCTCAGAATGCACCCTCCTTTCGATCCTTTATAGTCCCCAAACTACAAAAACAAACTTCTTAGCATTCCATGGATTCACCGTGCGGGTGCCGGGTCCATCATGTGGCAGAGAGATAAATCTCGAATAGACCTCAAGACTTGTGACTCGGGCGTAGGTTTAAAGGGGCCCCTTTTGGTGACGTACGTCAACACTCAACTTCACTACTCGTATTTCTCTCCCTGCCCAGCCAAAGACGATATGATCCTACTAGTGCAGCTTTAGATAGTCGTTCTAGTATGGAACTTACTGCACTTCTGGACAAGCCAAGGTCTTTAAGCAGGTTATAGAGAGATTTTGCTGGTATACCTCTCGCTCCTACTTCTACAGCGTATAAATTAACTACATAGCCATTTTTTGTTAATTCGTTTTGAAGGTCGTAATACATATTTTGTTTCATCGCGTGGTCTTTAGGTATATTAGTTTCCCACGGTATGGTAAGTTCTACAAGGACTATGCGTTTCGTAGCCCTAGAAAAAAGGAAAATGTCCGGTCTGGATGACGAAACACCCACATCCTCTGGGATTTTGTAGTGCTTTTCATACGTGTCCATTAAAATAGTCCAATCAGGTGCTGAACCCAGGATTGACTATGGCTTGTTCTTGGAGATTGAAGTTGAGCCCTCTTTTACAAAGTTAATTTGTCTTTTGTTTATCGTCAATCCCTTTTGGGTTCTAGCTACTGAAAGGCTTACGGCTTCACGTATGATTTCAAGTACTCTGTCATGGCGCTGTGAGTAATGACCCCTATTAAGGAGCACCTTGCATCCCACCAATATGTGCCTTGCTGTACATATCGCCTCACCACAAGGATAGCAACATTTTTCAGAGGCTTTTCCCCACCTTACCAAGTTACTCTGGTCAGGGAGGGTCATTTGGAAAGCGTTTAGATAAAATTTTAATAAGGCAGGGGACCAGTCATATAGCAAGTTGCGCCACTTCAGAGCTAATGGGATACAAAACTCACCTATGGTTAACCACTCACTTTGCATTTCTAAATTCATTGTATGCACTTTGTAACTATCATTTTCGTCTTGTTGTAGAAAGGTTTTTACCATGTCTCGGTCTTCCCTTTTCTTTCTCGCACCCAACCCAGCTGTATTTACTTGCGCACCTGCCATAAATTGTTTGTGGAATTGAAGTCTATATTCAAGGTTCAAAGCGCTTTTGTCTTTTGGGAGAGATGCAATTAATTCGTCTTTAGACTTTCCCAAAACATGCGTTTTTGTAACTCTTAGATGTTTGTAGAGTTTGGATGTTTTTTTTAGTGTCAGGCCAAAACTATTGTGATCCCTAAAAAGAGTAGAGGGATCAGCCGGATGTGCCAATCCAAACCATGACTTCAATATCTTTATATCAGATCTGATATTAGCATCTAGTTTTGCCAGGAGGGTTTTACCGATGTCATACACTAGGAAAGGCCAAGTGAGACGTGATGTGAGATAGTTGTCATATATCCATGCTTTTTTGATATTGCTGATAGGCTGTTGGATTTAATGTTTATTTATTTCCGTAATTGCACTGGACTAGGGTTAGGGTTCATGTTTGATTAATTTCAATTTCAATTTGTTTATTCGAACCATTATTTCAAAAGAACACTTGGTAACGTCACTTACAATTTATTAATTATAGACTCAGATTATAGATAATTATTCTCATCAAGTATGTTGCGGTTACATGGTGGAATCAATCTCCGATATTTCTATTCAACTTCATGAACCATGGTCACCGGTAACAGTACTCTCTGAGTTTCCATAACATCTCTTTAACATCTCAGAAACTTTGCTATTTTTTTTTAGATAGTCTTTAGTGCCTTGTTTACCTTGTAAGAAGACTTGCCACTAGTCTTATTTATAAGATCCGTGTCTCCAAAAGTAACTAATAAACTCAACAGTAGCTCTATTGGCATTTATTTGTTTGACCAAATATAAATTTAATATACTATCGGTTTAAACCCCCGTTGTTTTGAGAACAAGGTTATGCAAATCATACATTAACAGTGGCAATATCCGATAACTCGTGTAACAACAACTTTTTTATTTATTACAAAATGTTGTTGTTTTTTTATTATGTTTAACTTCTGATGTCCCGATACTGGGCAAAGGTTAATATACTTTTCTGATATGTTCGCACTTGAACGCCATCTCACCTGATGTTAAGCGATGATAAGGTCTATGACAGAGGGTACTTACCCAGAGGCAAGGACGCTTAAAAAAAGTCGTCCTTGCCTAGAGGAAACTGATTCATTCTCGACTTGAAGACACCAAGATTGTAACTAACAGGAAAACCCAAAGAGGATACAAATACTTTATGTAAGGGAAAACCAGCGCAACGTTTTCATAGCCTAAACGTTCTTATTAAGAAAGTAAAAAAAATAAAGTGGCCAAGTGCGAGTTGGACTCGCCCATGAAGGGTTCCGTTGCAGCAAGTAACATAATATACATAGCACACATAGTTCTTGTAGTTCGTTGTAACTTTGATCGAAGTTTTAATAGTAGTGTATTATTTATGACGTACTAAAAAAAACTACTCATCAGATCGAGTTCAAACCAATTTTCGTTGGTAGTTTGCATGGTAATGTACCTACATCATATATTTTTTTTTTAGTTTTTTCATTCTCTTACTTAAGAAGTTAAGAGGGGTGGGGACACACATTTTACCACTTTGGAAGTGTCTCTCGCGCAAATTATTCAGTGTAGACAAAAATGATATTAGAAACCTTAACATAATTTTTGAAGACCTATCGACAGACATCTCACACGTGTAGGTTTGATGAAAAAAAAAATGTTGTGTTTCAGTTCTCAATATGGGGGGCAATCCTAATTTTTCTTTTTTTAATTTTTTTTATAAAAATCTTAATGCGGTTCACAGAATACATCTACTTACCAAGTTTCAATAGTGTAGTTTTCATAGTTTTGGCATAAAGTGGCTGTGACATACGGACGGACAGACAGACAGACATACAGACATGACGAATCTATAAGGGTTCCGTTTTTACGTTTTACGGAACCCTAAAAATTATCCACATTCGAGCCTTTGGAACGTCATCCGTGAGACAATGTCGTTTTTTTCCTTCCACTGTTTTTATTTCTGTCGAACGTTATTTATACAGCATTCAATATTTTTTTTGTATGAAAAAAAATTGAGGTGTTTTGCAGACTAAATTAAAATTATATTATTTTTACGAAATGTTGAGGAGTTTCCGAAATAATAAGTATTAATTTAACTATTATTATACTAGTTTTTAACAATTTCAATAATAAACGGCATACCTACGTCAAAACGTCAATGAGTTTACAATCGTTACATTAATACCCTTTGTCTACGCTAGCACCATTGTGGAAGATTTTGTGGATGATTCATCGAACAACTTTTAAAAATGTTCTACCTTATGAGATGACACTCCTTGACCACGGAAGGTAGACCTTCCATGAACTAAACGAAGATCGTACATTAGGGGTCGTCGGTTAATCCTGCGAGGGTCCAAAGAGGGGGAAGGGTGTTCGAAAAAAATCACGCAATGTCCCTAGGCTACGTAGTAAGATATGACGTGTACCGCGTCTACGTTGCTACCAACTTATTGTTAACAAAAGCGGAACTACCTAAGAAACACAGAAGTTGCTTATTTTTGTAGGTGGCAACATGTTTCGATTTTGGCGCCTTCGCCACATTCTACAGATAAGATAAGATAAGATAAGAAAACTCTTTATTAAAAGCCACATAAAAAAAAAAATAAGAACATAAATTACAATAAAAACTTAAGTAAATATTATGCTAAACATTTTAATTGGCGGCCTTATCGCTTAGAGCGATCTCTTCCAGGCAACCGTGCACGGATAGGATATTTTGTCCAATAATGCGGCCTTAATGTATCCCATAGATTAAAATCGTATAACTAGTTATACAACTTAAGTATAAAATAAGAAATATACACTACTTACAATAAAGAATACATTACAAATACACTTACTAATATACAAAGAATAAAAAATATAAATGTATTTATTCGAGAAAAAAAAAAAAACATTTATTACGTATAAGTACCTTCATAGACTTAAAATAATAAATACCAAAACTTACTCATATCAGATTACAATTCAAGGATAGATGGCAACTAAAACTTCAAGTAAAATTCTTTAATCCTTAGTTTGAAGACATCCAGCGACTGGGCACGCTTTATTTCCAACGGCAGCTCATTCCACAACTTGACAGCTTTCACAGTGAAAGAAGAGGAATAAAATGATGTACTATGTTGAGGAATATCTAGCGTGAGGTTATCCGCACTTCTCAGTGGTCTAGGAAGAAGTGATTGGCGGAAATTAAAACGCTCCTGAAGATACCGGGGAGAAGAGGGGAGGAAAAGGACATTGTAAAGGAGGGAGAGTATGTGAGCATCCCGGCGACGACGAATAGGTAGCCACTTGAGCTTAGCGCGGTAGCTAGAAACATGATCATACTTGCGCAAGCCAAATATGAATCTGATGCAGTAATTTTGAAGTCGCTCAAGTTTAGATAGCTGCTCTTCAGTGAGATCGAGGTAGCAGACATCAGCATAATCAAGAATAGGAAGCAAGAGTGATTGTGCCAGCGCAATTTTAGTGGTGGTTGGAAGAAAATTACGTAGTCTACGTAAATAAGTTAAGATAAGTTGGTCGTAAAGTATTTATTATAATTCAAATTTACATTTTGCCTAGTGTCATAACGAGCCTTTAATTTTTTGAATATTAAAAAACAATTCCTCCTGACAACCCCTTAAATAATTACTTATTATTTCAAAGATCGATTCTATTTCAGATAATTATTGTTTGTCACCGCAAGATTTATCTACATTAAGCTACGCCAATAATAAGGCGCTATCTTCCCTGACGCAGGGTTTTTGTTTCTTCAAAGTGATTTACGACGTCTGGTGAATTACGGAGACTGGTGAGCTGGGAATGACAGGCCGCTTTAGTAAATAGGGCAAGAACTGGAGCTTAGCGCCTGGCAATATTTTCTGGTAAAGTGGTCTTATAAAGATACTATTCTCATTTTCGCAGGCGTTAACACTTGTTAACTAGTTGATTGTGTGATTGGGAGTCCTCGTCGTGTTTTTGTTTATCTCCTCGTGATATTACTGTTAGATACTATGTTGCTCTTGTTTATGTTAATTTATTTTACACAATAGAGTAATAACTACTACGTTAGCCTAGACCTGCCTAAAAACCTCACCGCGCTGGTCATTGGAAGATACAAGATGATTTGTGCCTGCAATATTTGGAAATATTGCCCAAAACAAACCATAATAAACATTAATTAGCAAACTAGTACTTATATGATGAATTGGTGCTACAAAAATTTGCAACGGTGTACAATGTACATCTAAAGGTGGACCCAGAAAATTTAAAGATTGAGGGATGTTGAATTGTTTAAATTATTAACTTCACTTGAGGTATAGTTTAATTTTTCTCTTTACTCTGTAATTACTCTGGAAACTGTTCCCTTTAAACTGAAAAACTATGACAATGACAATGTTTACAGATGAATGTTAAAAATAACGGTCAGATATCTAGCAATGGTGTGGCACTATTCCAGGACGTCTACTCTCTTTCTATGAAAACGTAATTTCGAAATAAACTCGCGACTTTCCAGCTCCGATTCTACTTCGATCCGTCGTTTTGTCCGGTTTAATGTTCTAAGCCTACTCTAATTAAGGCCGATTTAAACTGAACGAACATAGAGCTAGAGCTGGAACAAGAGTATTCTTTCTCGATCTTTTAGTGTAAACGAAAGATCGTTCTTAGCGTTTTCCATATTATTTATTCCATAGAATCTTTGCGAACGCAAACAAAACAACGAAATAATGCTCTACGTTTGTTTACACCAAATGAATTTGATACAGTAATAAATAAATAAATAAATAAATATTGGTGGACAATTCACACACAACACCATCTGACCCCAAACTAAGCAAAGCTTGTGTGATGGCGGCCAGATAGCTGATATAATACTTATATAGTTTTAAATACATACTTATTATACATAGAAACACCCAGACACAGTGCAAACATTTGAATTCATCACACAAATATTTGCACTGGGTGGGAATCGAACCCACGACCCTCGGCTTCGCAGGCAGAGCTGCTACCAACTAAGCCACGAGGCCAGTCAGTGGGGATAGAATGAGCATTCGCTTGTCTGATGTAAATCGGCCTTTAGAGTATGCTTAGAACATTTAAACGTCAAACAATGTTGTATCGGACGAAACGAGGTAGAACGAGAGTAGGAAAGTCGCGCGTTTTTTTATCGAAATTACGTTTTCGTCGTAATAGAGTAGACGTCCAGGCCAATTCTACACTCTACAGAGAGTCCTACCAATTTAATTGTGTAGCTTAAACATTTCACGGGAATACCTACTCGATTTACATCTCTGACTATCTCTCGTCTCGTCTGTCTGCTCGTCTCGTGACTCTTTATTTTAAAAAAAATGTGATTTTCGAAATTCTATAATTAATAACTATCATAAAATTGACACTAAGCATTTTGTGATTATTGTTGACATCCCTATTGCTTGAAATTGAGATTCTAATAGCATGTAAGCCACGATCCACGATGTATTATTAGTTTAGACAAGTTGTATTATTTTTTTCCGCAATTTTTTTTTTATATTCAGTATTGTATCTGGGAAAATCCACTCTGGTAGCTCATTCCACAGCCTAGACGTTCTTATCACAAATGTAGAGTCAAACCTCTTTGTCCGTGTCTTAGGAACATCAACCATGAAACGATGTCGCTTTCTTGAGCTACGAATCCAAAACAGTCCGATAAAAAAGGGACAAGGTGCTATTAGGTTATGCAGATCAGTCACGCACTCTCCGAAATGTATCCGATATGTTATCTAACTTTGTAATCTATGACGTTGGAATAAAAACTAACCTATAGTTTGTAATCTAACGTCGTTAGTCGTATGTCGTTAGTCGACGCCATTTAGAACTTTACGGTGACATGTACATGTACAGTCCGCGAGGTCAGCTTATAAGCTGACCTTTGCATTAGTCTGAGTGATCACCAAAAGTACAGTCAGACGCAGGACGCTGTGACCATGTTCTCTTAATAAGGTGTTTCTTCAAACCAGAAGTGCTGCCATCTGTATATGATTTTGATGAAGTGTGAGTGGTGTCAATATATGTTTCATCGGTATAAACGATAGGCCTGCCCTGAATACGGTATTCGGAAATTTTAAGTAAATAAGTTATACATAGGTGACGGATCTCATGCTTTTCCATTAAAAAAATTCTGTTATTCTCTGTCCTTGACCATTTGAATCCTAAAAGAGATACTTCTTTTCGCAATGACCATATTGATCCTGGATAGTTAATGTCAGCTTGTTGTTTAAGAGTTTGTTGTCTGACTGTACTTTTGGTAATAGATGCGTATGCATGTGATCACTCACACTAATGCAAAGCTCAGCTTATACCTCGCGGACTGTACATACATATTATGTTGCGTGTTTCTTACCATCAGGCGCTTGTCTTATCTTACCCTATTATTCTAGATTTACTAAAAAAAGACTCATGCACAATAGATTTAATATGAGTCTTTACAATGCAACTTATGCAACTTATCGATTCCGGTGTAACAAAACTTTACCAATGAAACCGTCGTATTAGTTTGTAGTGGTAGGACTCTTGGCAGAGTCCGCCTGGGGAAGGACCACACCTTTGCCAAATATTCTACCGCCAAGCAGTAATGTGCAAACATTACTGTGTTCCGATCTGAAGGGCAATGTTTCCAGAGAAATTACAGGGCTTAGAGATATAGCAACTTAGATCTCTGGGTGACGAGCGCAGTGCAGTGCTAGGTAATTATTTGGAATCTTCATGTTCCAATAGCTGCGTGTCACTGTGTTGTTATGTGGCAGGCATGTTGCTTACCATCAGGCACATGACCTGCTCGTCTCGTCACTTAATATTAAAAAAAAAATAGATTTTAAAATCAAAATTTCTTGAACTTTATACCCGGTTTACATTATTCCAGTCCAGCGACCGAACCCAGCGCTATATTGTTAACTGGAATAATATAAACCGGCACTGGAAAGCATTGGAACTGGATTGATGCTTTCCAGTGATGGTTTCCATTTTTCCAGTAAGCAATCCAGCGCTGGATTCGATCGCTGGACTGGTATAATGTAAACCGGGTATTACCTTTGAGTAAAGAATTAATTGGCTACGTTTGAGCTATGCACTGATGTGATGATGACAACTATAAAAAAATCAATATTAAAGGTTTTTGGACGTGCAACCCCCGGCAAGGGAAGAAAAAAATTTAATGTGTTTCGCAATTTTTCGGAACGGGACAAATAATTCAAATTAAAATGTAAATTGAAATAGAACTAAAAAATTGATTTGGAAATGGGTCTGAGTTTTCTCTTCCGGCCAAAATTAACCAAGTTAGGAAGGTTTTTAAGTTGAACGTAGATTAGATTGAGAAAATTGTAAGTAGTAGAAAATTCAGATAGATACATAGATATAAAACTCTCTATTGTGATTCAGACAAATTAAAAAAAAATACAGTGAAATACTTATGAACTAGCACCACACGTGGCGGCCTTATTGCTGAGAGCAATCTCTTCCAGGCAACCATCACAAAGGAAAATAGCCTACTTACACATACAAAAAAGAGCGAGCGACATTAATTAAAAAAAAAACTATTAAATATATATTACTACCTAAAATAAAATAATAAATATTCACCAATCCTACTTCCTACTAATATTAAAAATGTCAATGTATGGATGTTTGGATATTTGGATATTTGGATGTTTGTTGCTCAATCACGTCCTAACGTATGAACGGGGGTTCTACCGCCGAACGAAAAATGTCATCGCTTTGATGATTTTCTCTCTTTTCTTTACGCTTGAAATTATAGAGACAGCATTAGCAAAGCGATAGCCGATTTAGTTAGGCGGTAGAAGAGCGGATCGGGTTGAGATAGATGATAGTCTGGAAGAACACAAACACATAGGCTACCGCGGAACAGAAGAACAGCGCGGGGCGCTGCTAGTAAATAATAATAATAATATGCTATCATAACATTTAAAACTTACACAAATACTAATAACAACAAATATTTACCTATAATAAGAGTGCGAATAATATGAACAGTGATTCAAAGACAATGATGTATTGAACTGTAAATATTTAACCGACTTCAAAAAAGAGGAGGGTCTAAATTCGCTGTACGTTTTTATTTTTGCGTATCTTACGCTCCGCCAATGGTGAATCGATTTTGATGATGCTTTTGTGTTTAGTAGATCAAAGTTCAGAGGTACCTGTACTCAAACCTCAAACCTCAAACCTCTAAAAACCTAAATCACCCCTAAAAGCGTACTAAAAGAAAAAACTTACAAGTATTGAACAATTTACATTCGGCCAAGAAGTACCACAACAGTAGTTCCGTAGTGGTAGCACCCCGGTTGTCAATTGAAATTATTTTATTATATAACGGCAAAACCCTTAGCAATTGTTTGGCACACAATAGAATACTTATTTAATAATCTACCTTTAGAGATTATCACCTACTGTTATTTGCTAACGACCCAATATTAATTACAGCGCTCGCGGCGAAAAAGACGATTAATACAAAAAGTGTATCGTTAACGATGACCGTGGGCTTTTGTGATACAATTTGTTGTCCATTTACCTAATTTCTGTCCACACCACAGGTGTTTGCGTAAGGTGAAATCAATGAATTAAAATAAAACTGGAAACGCCTTTCCTCAGACCCACAAATGTAAAATTTGTTTAAATTTTAACCGTAAACTAACGTAACGTAATTAATAACTAAGTGTTTCAAAAAACATAAATAATTTATTCAATGGTAATAGAAAAAGTACTTTACCACTTAGCCCTTACGGTCTTTTGACCCTTCATTTTGAAGACGAGCAGCGCAATCTCGTGGAGAAACGGCAATAAGAATTATTGTCATGCGCCACTTGATTACTTTGTTGAATTTATGATAAAAACAGTCAACAAGTAATTTCCCAACAAAAAAAAAACAATTACTGGGCCTTATCTCTGCGTACTGACTACGTACTTAGTAGCTCATACTGATGATGGCCGAAAACTCGAGAGTAACGAAGTAATAGCTAAGCAAACAAACTTGACACCTTCATAGTCTAACCGGCAGAAAAGTTAAGGGAGTCACACACTACGCAGATATGGTAAGACATCTGTATCTGACCATATATCTTTCAATATCGCTCTCAATACATTCATTATGAACTAACACACACAGCGCAGATAATTTATATTTTATCGTAAAGTATCTGTGGACACCGACATATATATATTGAGAGATGGTGAGATTATCATCTGCGTATGCAAATATATCTGCAGATAACATCTGTCGATACAAATATTTAATCTGCATGTAAGTACAGGATGTTTTTGTTTTACTTTAAAAGGTTTACACTTGACCGTCATCTCGCCTGATGTTAAGCGACGATGCGGTCTACAATCGAGCGTGTTTACCTAGAAAAAAAAACGATTCACTCTCGATTTGAAGGCACAAAGATCGTAACCAACAGGGAAACCCACTCAGGCAACGCATTCCACAGCCTAGACGTTCTTATCACAAATATAGAGTCAAATCTCCTCGTTCGTGTCTTTGGAACATCAACCATGAAACGATGTCGCTTTTTCGAGCTACGAGCATTCCGATAGAAAAAAGGGCAAGGTGGTATTAGATCATGTAAATCAGTCGCACACTCTCCGAAGTGTATCCGATAAAAAACTGAAAGGCTAGCAACTTTTCGGCGATGTTCAAGACTTTGAAGGCTTTTTCGCACAAGAGTGTCGTTGCCTATGAGCCTTTTGGCACGTCTCTCGATCGATTCCAAAGCTTCACTCGCAACGCTGATACTTAGCCGAACCACCCCAAAGATGAGCTATCTAATAAATCTAGAATCAATAAACGGGTTTTTTCCGTAAAACGCGAACTCATTGTAAAACCTGTATAAACAATCCTTAGCAAAAAAACAAGTGTACTCCGTCTGAAAGATACCGACTGAATGTATCATCTCGTATATTATCGTATCTGTTTAGTGTGTGTTGCTTTCTGATAATTATGTTTTTATACGCAGATAAAATATTAGCGTATCGGCGTATCGGCGTAGTGTGTGATCCATTTATAACAAACCAATGCTTGTACAGCGATCGATTCACGAATTGCATCACTAGAAAGTGTAGTGTAAAAAATATCGACCAACATTAGTTTAACAAAGCAAGGATTTCTTTTAAATTTTACAAAATGAAGTGGTTTTAAACTACATACTGTAGTGGGCTCAGGAAAATATCTGTCTCAGTGAAATGTTTCGCCACCAGGACAACATGTCCATTGTCCACATAATCTCAATAATTTAAGTAAATCTGTTTCTTCTAGGAAAACACGCTCTGTCTTAAACCACACGAGCTGGCGGTCAAGTGTAAATCTAAACAAATAAAAAGAAAATGTAGACACAAAACATGTATTTTCCTAGTTCGTTGTTCAACTGGTATATCTCTACTTTCTAAGTTGTAGGTAGTCAATCTATTCCTACCAACGAAAATAAATCGTGAGATGGACGTGGATGTTTGTTGTCTCTAGGAATTAATGTCTATTTTATTAGAACCTCTTACCAAAATAACTAAGTTGGGGTATTATAACATGTAAGGGCTCCCATACAAAACTGCTATGCGATACGATGCGATGCGACGCCGCATCGGAGCAATTCGCCATCGCAAGTTCTTCCGATGCGGCGTCGTTTAGTGTGGGAGTCCCTTGAATATTAGAATGTGTCATGACTGAAATACAGTACAGAGTAAATGATACCTCCAAAATGAAAATGTCAGTAGGTATTACGACGGTACTTTACGACTAAAACTTTAATCAAGTTAGTTTGAAAAACTTAAATTTATTAAATTACATATTTACAAATTAATTAATAAATTGATAACATTACAATATTTACAAATAATAAATTAAAAAAAAACCTCGATGGTACTCTGTTAATTTACATGTCAAAGTCAAAGTCAAAGTTCTTTATTGATAAATGTACAATTTACACGTCAATTAATAAAAAAATTAAACAAAAGAAAGGGCATACAAATTGTATACATTTTCAAAGTTTGAAATTATCACAGTATTTTAATAACAATTATTAATTATCGTACAGAAAAATGTCACGTATTATACGAGTATAACAAATATGTTTCAAATAAAATTCTACTGCTAAATGTCATTTTTTTCAGATTTTTATAGGAACTTTACCATCACTCTTTAAAAGTTCGCTGTAGCTATAAAAAGTTTGATCGATAAGCCAGCACTTTAATCTGTTTTTGAAGGTGCCGAAACTTGGGGCGGATATAACTATTTTGGGAAGAGTGTTATAAACTTCCGGTCCCATAATGTGAGTTAACTTTTGTGACCTCGTGAGAGAGTGTGGGATAACATCCAGCTTGTCCGCGTTGCGTATGTTACGAGAATGTCTCTCTCCTCGCGTATTGTATGATTCTAGGTTATTTCTGACATATACAGCCACTTGGTAGATCAGGATAGCAGGCAACGTAAGTATGCCAAGTTCTTTGAAATACGGTCTGACGGATGTGCATTGCGATACGCCAACGATGGCACGTACGGCACGTTTTTGGGCGCGGAACGCACGCTCCCAGTCGGCAGCGCGCGCGTATAGCTCGGCGCCGTACTGTAACCGAGAATGCACCGTGGCGAAGTAACAGGCACGCGTAACATCCGCAGACACCACTCGGGATACTCGTCTTAACGCAAAGGACGCACTGCTAACCTTAGCACACATCTTGTCGATGTGGTGTTCCCACGTCATGCTGCGATCAATCTCGAACCCCAAAAATGTAGTGTTCTGTACCTTCTCAATCCTAACACCGCTTAGCGAGACTACTAACTGTTTACTAACGGTTTTGTATGGTGGCCCGACAGACAAAAATGAATGAAATGCGTATTTTTTTAATTTAACATAAAACCGTTGGCACTAAACCACGAGTTTAAGCCGTCAATTACAATATTCAATTTATCTTCTAATTCCTCTATTGAAAGAGCTGTTACTACGGCAGCCACATCATCTGCATACATGAATATGTCCGCACCCTTTACGGCTTCCGGGAGATCGTTTAGTAGGAGAGAGAACATAATATTTGAAACTGACGAACCCTGCGGTACTCCCATAGACGAAAGCAGCGGGTCTGATTATTATCGCCATCACCAGCATCCACCACTTGAGAGCGGCCTCATGTAGGTATATATTATACAAAAGCTGGGCAGTGTTTGGGAAACCATGTCGGGTCTTCTCGTCACCAATCCTACAAAGTTTGAAGACAAACGTTATCAAATTAGTTTTCAACCGGTCACGGCCTACCGTGCCGAAACGTGGACACTGCACAAGTTTCAGGTCGCATTATAGAACGAGCTATACTCGGAGTTCCTCTGAGGGTTCGTGGACGTAACGAAGTCTTCAAACGAAGATGATAATGACATGTATAAATAATTGGATAAGCTTCAGCCTAATTGATATGTGCCTTAACTCTAGATTTTAACAGCAAATCCCCATTCAGAAGTTTTAATTCTTTTATATTTCAAAACTTGTATTTCCATTATTGAACCATTTTTCCTTTATAGTTTTTGAATAAAAGTCTTATCAATTTGCTGGTGATGGCGTCACGTTGGGTAGCTTAGAAATGCTGCCTTCGCCCAAAAAAAGTATTAATAATTACTTAATTACCTGTGTTTTTCGGGTTCATGTTTAGTGGAAACGCTGTTCAGGTTAAATATAAAAAAACAATCTAATGTTACTTCTAGTATCTTCCAGTTTGTTATATCCGAGGTCCGAGATACTTTTACAATGATTAGGAATAAACCTTCATCAATTTTGTAAGGACAAAACATTAAGTAGATAGTCACATGGACCTTCTAAAATAGATGTTTGACTGATTTGGATGATTATAAAAAAGACATGTAGGTACCTATAAAAACAATATAAAATTTTCATGAAAATATAAGCAAACTTCAAAAAAACCCACAGGTTTCTCAGGAAATTATTGGATATTTTTGTTAGTTTTTTTTTAATTAATTTCCTTACGGCAGGCTTGGAGGGGTATATAGGAATTTTGCTGCACGACCGAACTAAAAAAATGTGAGACTAAAACTGTAAGAAAAATATGTAGGTAACGGAAGTGACCAGTAAAAACTGCCCGTGACCAGTATCGCCAACTTTATTTTTCAGATGATCGTACCATAAATAATAAAACAAATATTTAAAAACATTATCTAATACAATATACTACCTAAGAACACGTGGATGATTAAGACGAATTTAACCGTTTCTTAGTAGTCAAAATCCATCCAGCCGTTTGGCAGATAAGTGGGAATAAAAAAAATTACAAACAACTATATATATAAAAGCGAAAGGTCACTCATCAAGGAATCTCAGAAACTACAAATGCTAGGAATCTGACATTTTGCATAGTGGTCCCTTTTAGCACGTAGGCGCTCGCTAAGACGGGGTTTTGCGAAATTCAACCCCTAAGAGGGTGAAACAAGGGATGAACGGTTGTATGAAAATTCGTAATTTTCATAGTTCTAAAATTTTGTATCAAGACACTTGACACGAAGCAATTAAATGTTTGTTCTATCAATTTTGTAATTTCGAACTGAAACTCTAAATTACGGGGGTGAAATCGGGGTTGAAATGGGGGATGAATGCCAACATGGAAGATCACAACCGTTGAAGGTAAAACCATGAAACTCTGAATATAGAGACTTGACACGAAGCAAACGAATATTTGTTCTAGCAATTTTGTAATTTCGATCTGTATAGGGATGAAATTGGGATTGAAATGGGGGATGAATATGAAGGTTCCCAACCGTTAAGATAAAACCTTAAAACTCTGTATATAGGCACTTGACTCGAAGCAAATAAATGTATATTCTAGCAATTTTGTAATTTCTAACTGTACGGGAATGAAATTGGGGTTGAAATGGGGGATGAATGTCAATATGGAAGTTCCTTATCGTCGAAGATAAAACTATCAAACTCTTTATAGAGTCACTTAGCACGAAGCCAATAAATGTTTGTTCTAGCAATTTTGTAATTTCGAACTGTATGGGGATGAAATTGGAGTTGAAATGGGGGATGAATGTCTTTACAACGGAACCGATTTTGATGAAAGTGTTTTATTATAACCTGTTTTTAGTAATCGCAAACGTGTCTGGGTATATAGGTACTGCCTGAGTTACCTTAGTATTTATTTCGCGCGGACGAAGTCGCGGGTAACAGCTAGTACAAGATACGCGCGAAAAACATAACCCTACCCTTACCCTAACATACCCTCCTTTCAGTGGGGTAATTTAGCACTTTTTTTGAATTTGAGTTACCTCTTTATCCGAAGGGACTTCGTTCCTACTCCCATAAAAAATTTACTTGGTGTCCCATGACACCAATATTTTTAATATTTCTTTATAATTTCGACTATTATAACTGTACTCTTGACGCCATCTCGATTAATGTTAAGAGACGATGTGGTACATAATAAATCATTAAATAAAATAAATATTGACCCCAAACTAAGCAAAGATTGTATTCTATGGCTGCCAGATAGCTGATATAATACTTATATAGTAGTAAAAACATAATACTTATTATACATAGAAACACCCAGACATATCACAAATATTTGCATTCATCACACAAATATTTGCACTGGCTGGGAATCGAACCATGCTTGCTTAGAAAAATCTATTCATATCCGACTTAGCGGCACCACGATTGAAACCAACTATCACCATTGAGAAAACCCATTCAGGCAATGCATTCCACAGCCTTGACGTTCTTTTCACAACGTGGAGTCAACCTCTTCGTTTGAGTCTGAAACGTCAACCATGAAATTATACCGCTTTTTCGAGGTACAGGGTAGTACAATAGCATCCTACTATACTTGTCTATCTATACTTATAACAAAACTGTAGCGGATCGAATTCTGTACATCGAAGATATTTTGAAAAAAAATTTTTGGGGGCACTCCATAGTCGATACTGATGGCGAAACTGCATTTTTTTTCTTTCATGTCTGTCTGTCTGTCTGTCTGTCTGTCTGTCTGTCTGTCTGTCTGTCTGTCTGTCTGTGTGTATAGGGAACTCCCATCACGACGAAACTACTGATTCAATTCAAATGAAACTTGACATGATTTAAGGTCATACTAAGTAGATGGTAGCTGTCTACTTTTAATCCCCAAATTCTGCACGGTTTTCTTGCAGAAAGGGGTTAAAGTCAGAATGTGTTTTTGGTTGTAACTCATGTTTGCGTTGTTCAATTTCGTTAATTTTTATTTTGTTAGAAAGGACACATTTCTAATATAGTCTCATCAAAATTTTAGCATTATTGGTCGTGTGGTTCGGAAATAACATAGAAATTAAAGAATAACGGAATTAATAAGTTCGGTACATACTAACTTCTAAGTATTCTGTGACAATGTAAACAATAGCAGGTCTACTACGAAGTCCGATAAACGATATATCGGCCGAACTTATGAAGTTTCCGACCACGAAAGACAATCGGTCGGTTGATCAGATCGGCCGTTTCGTTGGATCCGACCCTTATCCGACCTAAGTCTATATAGCAAGTGCGAGTGAGACTCCCGCACGAAGGTTCCGTACCATTAGCAAATAAAACCTCTTTGGCTTTTATTCGGAATTCCGTATACATCGCAATTTCCGCAGACAGGCAAATAGGTTTTTAAAATTTTGATTTTTGGCTCATGATCCTGACGACGAATTCGATATCGTGTTTTATTTTTACTAGTGGAGCCATCTAGTTTGTTTGAGACGGACTAATCGAGCAAGAAACGGTAAAATATCGAGTTTGTTGTATGGGAGCCCTCCTTAAATATTATTTTTAATTTATTTTTAGTATGTATTTGTTGTTATAGTGGCAATAGAAATACATCATCTGTGAAAATTTCAAGTGTCTAGCTATCACCGTTCTTGAGATACAGCCTGGTGACAGACGGACGGACGGACGAACGGACAGCCAAGTGTCAGTAATAGGGTTCCGTTTTTACCCTTTGGGTACGGAACCCTAAAAACAGAAAGCTCTTGCTACTACTTATTATTACATTCATTTGCGAGAAGTTTTTGTAGAGCTTAATTAACATACAGCACTATCTTCAGAAAAAAAACATAAAAATGGAGGCAAATTGTCGCTACTGAGCATTCATGTAACAACGACCGCTGGATCGAAAACAACGTCCAGCAATCTAACTTTCTCATGAACATCCCTACCAACTGGTTAAGAAAACAATAAAGTCACGCCAACATGTAACCTTTATCCTCAAATTGCTGGGTTGCTAGAAAAATGTTTGTCTTCAAACTTTTGTTATCGCACTAGTTATTTCGAGTGAACATAATGTTGTTATGTCCATCAATGAGTTCTCGCTTACGCTAACGAAATTAACTATGTGGCATTATTAGAAAAAAATAAAAGTTACAAACCAACTATGTAGATGGCAGTAGGTAATCAATTAACTTATTACTACCGTATTTTGTCTAATAAAACATATTTCTCACATGATTTTTAGGGTTCCGTAAAACGTAAAAACGGAACCCTTATAGATTCGTCATGTCTGTCTGTCTGTGTGTCCGTCCGTATGTCACTGCCACTTTTTGCCGAAACTATGAGAACTACACTGTTGAAACTTGGTAAGTAGATGTATTCTGTGAACCGCATTTTTTTTAACATAAGTTTTGGGTCTTTGCCCCTTACTTAGAACTGAAACACAAATATTTTTTTTTCATCAAACCTACATATACGTGCGGTGTGTCAGTAAATAGGTCTTCAAAAGTTATGTTGAGGTTTCTAATTTCATTTATTTCTACACTCAATAATTTGCGCGAGAGACCAAGTGGTAAAATGTGTCCGTCCTGCAACCTGCTAGTTTTACGATTCTAATCAAACGTTACTATCACATGCATACAAACCCAATACAATCTAACTTTTGAAGCAGAATTTGGTCAATTTGAGTGCATTTGACGACCGAAACTTAGTAAATTCATAAATCGATATGTTGGTTCTGCTCAAAAAATGACGCGTTTAAGCCGTGTTTGAAAAATAATAATATAGTTACTATTATTATATGTGTTTATAGTATAGACAAGTATTATAAATCACTGTAATTTCTAGGAACAAACCTTACTGTTTGTTTTTGTTTCAATATTACATGAGTTCGGGTGTTTGCACGTGACCTCAGTAACCTTGACGAAGTGGCAGAGGTCAGAGGGTGTGTAAAATCCAAGATAACACGAGATAGGGATGGTTTAGGTGACATTTTGCGACTTGGCGGGAATATTTATGCAAGCGGCGCATTCTTGAGGGAGGAATAAGTAGAAAGTTTTGCTTTTATTTGTGCCTTTTACTAATTCTACTACACTTTTACTGCTTTTTGAGCGGTCTGGGACTGGAATAGTTGAAATAGTTAACGCCTATAATTGCGCTTTCGGACACAATCATCGATACTAACCATACAGCCATTACCGCGACAGTACATTTTTGTAGTGGTAGGACTCTTAGCAGAGTCCGCCTGGGGAAGTACCACACCTTTGCCAATTATTCTACCGCCAAGCAGTAATGTGCAAACATTACTGTGTTCCGGTTTGAAGGGCAATGTTTCCAGAGAAATTACAGGGCTTAGAGATATAACAACTTAGATCTCTGGGTGACAAGCGCAGTGCAGTGCTAGGTAATGATTTGAACTCTTCATGTTCTAATAGCTGTGTGTCACTGTGCTGTTATGTGGCAGGCATGTTGCTTACCATCAGGCACATGACCTGCTCGTCTCGTCACTCTTTATTTAAAAAAAAAAAAAAAGTAACCAAATATATCAAATAGTTAATGCATTTATTTTATTAAAATGAAAAAATACATTGACTGGACGAATATTTTTAAAACTACTGTTACTGTTAGAAGAAACAATCCATAAATTAAAATGTGTTTAGTAATAGACCTACGGTTTTTTATAAGCTAGACCTCGAATGAACCTTTGATTTTGTTGTTAATTCCTCCAAGTAACAATACTTCGAGTGGATTCTGTTCAGGCATTAGGATAAGTACGGTTCGACCGCGCAATCATTGCGAGCACATTTCTGCAAATTACCATATATTGGGCTGGGGTTCGATTAGGCTACATTTACACAATATGGGATCGTTGGGACATTCAGAGTCGGGGTAAGTACTACCACCAAATGGCCAAATGGAGATAGAATGTTGTTTGATTTGCTAAAACCGGATCGAAGAAGATACCAACTTTAGAAAACGTAGCAAATTGATTTAGTCGTCATCGATGTTTTATAACCGACTTCCAATTTACGACCACCATATTTTTGTATGTGACCTGACTTCTCGAGAACGCCCGCACCGATTTCAATGTTTATTTTTTTGTTCGAAATGTACCTATGCTTTCTGAATGGTCCCATATAGGTACATTTTATCGAAATCGGCCGGGTGTTTTTTGAAATATGAACATAAAACTAAAATTTGTTTGGATGGCATAGTTATAGATTTCACAAAAGTTATATGAAATTCGATCTTATCAACACGAAATTGTATAAATGCGTACTCAGTAGACATCTATGAACTAAATGACCAGTCATTTAGTTCATAGATGCCTACTCATGGCTTAGTTGGTAGATTGTCTGCCTGCTAAGCCGAGGGTCGTTGTTTTGATTCCCAGTGCAAATATTTGTGTGATGAAAACAAATACTTTGTCTGGATGTGTTATATGTATAATAAGTACCTATGTATTTATAATAATAAAAGTATTGAATCAGCTATCTGGCTTCCATAGTACAAACTTTGCCTAGTTTGAGGTCCGATGGTGCTGTATGTGAATTGTCCACCAATATGTATTTCTTCATTTACAGTGACTATAAATATTTCTGATATTTCATACATTTTCAGTATAACGACATGTTTCATACTTTATTTTTCAATTTCACGACATGCTTTATACATTACATTATTTTTACATTTGTGTATAAATAGATATAATTTGACTGACCAAAATCCCCTGCACAAGGGCACTTTACAGTTGCATTCAAATATTATGAGCCTATGTTGCAAAAGGAATTCCCATTTTAATTATTGAAATGAAAAAACGTTTATTTAGACAAATACCGAGTTTACAAACGTTGACTGACAAATTACATATTTTTAATATCGTAGGATCTAGAATTTAGCACTAAGTGCTAAGTTGCTTATTAAGTACCAATTTCCAGATTCCCAGTTATGAGTAGGTTCCAGCCGTTGCCGGGTCCAAGCTCCCACCCAAGCACTGCCTAAGTAGGTACCGGGACACGGCAAAGATCAGGAGGGCAATGTTTTGCCAGCGTGCACTGGATTATTATATATTATGGATTATTATTATATACTGTATATGATATAATTATGTAACGTTACCAAGTGATGTAATGTTCCTATAATAATTAGCCCTTTATTCTGTGATAAGAAATTACATTTTTTTTATATACATTGCATTTTTACCCGACTGCGCGACGCAAAGGAGTGGTAATGTGTTTAACAGTCTATGTATGTATGTATGTATGTTCCTTTGAAGCACTATACAGACCAAACGCCTGGGCCGATTTTTATGATTCACACGTCAATCGATTCCTCTTAATCTGGCGAGTGACACTAAAGACATGACATTTGTGTAAATTCAATATGGCGGATTCAGGACGCCATATTGTCCAAATAAAAAAAATTAAAATCACCAAAATATGTCAAGAGGGGTATCGTTGAATAGGTATTTAAAAATAATGTTTAGCTTTCTCTCAATGTTTTTCGATTTGACTAACCATTTAGGATGTATATCGATTTAAAGTTGAGTAACAACCATTCTCACATTTATAGGTTTTTAGGTAGCAGAAAACTTCGTATAACTAACTGTACGTGTGAATGTGGATGGGCATTATATACTAATGTATCTAGTAGGCATCGATATAAATCAATAGATGTGCCCTGAGCACCTTGAAATTGGTAATAAACTGCGTCTCTGTATGTATCGTAAGTGGTTTACAAACAACCAATCTACTTGTACCCTATAATCTCTAGCGGCGAGATTTGCTGTGGTTCTACTTATTTTGGTTGTTGACACCGAATAATGATAGGTAAAAACGTCCGGCGTCCACCGCGTCCTGCAACCGACTATAACGGAAAGAGTGAGCTCACTCTTCCCAACGTTGACATGATTGCGTGTGCCGTGAAGTTTGGGATGGGGCCCATCTTGGGTTCTACGATCTATGCTAGTAGGTATATTGGACTACCTTTTTTTCGTACGTGCAGGAAATGTATTTACGCATACCCTACTGCCCCGCCCGGGAGACAGCCGGGTTATGTTGCACTCTATATCATGTATGGATATGGTGCCCTTATCTACTAATAAACCTCCATGGGGTTTCAACTCTGCCGCTGATAGTGGGAACACGGAACCGCTCTCGGATTGCTCCGCCTTGGTCGCCCATCTCCAACTTCAAACGATTTAGTAGGTACTCAACGTCAATCGAAAACCTATACTAACACAAAACTATAAATATGAATTACATGCATTAGAAAATCCTACATATTATATCAGTAGAAACGAAGACAACGAAGAGTTGGTCAACAACCAAAAGATGCATATTATTATGTTGAGCATATTATCATTCACAACATTGTTCATAACTAAAAAGTATATAATAAAAAAATATAATTTAAAAACTCAAAAACCCGACTGCGTAAAAAGTGAACCAAACTACATACTCGCATACTAAAAAAAACTGAAAAGAATAAAACAAGCATTTCGATTTCTGATGGTCTAGAATTCTATAATATGTTACTGTATTAATACTATTGAAAAATATACAATATTTTCTAATAAAAGAACATTACAACTGAACAGTCGGGATCCATTGAACAATTACATTGTATGTCGAATAATAATATCGAATCCATTTCACAATTAGATTGTATGTCGAATAATAATGGATCCCGACTCTTCAGTTGTAATGTTCTTTTATTAGAAAATATTGTATATTTTTCAATAGTATTAATACAGTAACATATTATAGAATTCTAGACCATCAGAAATCGAAATGCTTGTTTTATTCTTTTCAGTTTTTTTTAGTATGCGAGTATGTAGTTTGGTTCACTTTTTACGCAGTCGGGTTTTTGAGTTTTTAAATTATATTTTTTTATTTGTTTATAAAATATCCCTTAGCACAGTGTGCCTTTCGGCATAGGCCTCTTCCAGCAGCTTCCACTGTTCTCTGTCATTTGCAACTCTTCTCCAGTTTGGTCCCGCTGTAAGTTTTATGTCGTCCTCCCATCTGAGGTACTGTTTGCCCCGATTCCTTCTGCCGTCTCTTGGGTACCAATCCGTCACCTGTTTGCTCCACTTCCCCATTGTGTCCCTTAGCATGTGACCGGTCCATCGCCATTTCTGCTGATCGACGCGTGATAAGACATCGGTGACCCCCGGTTTGTTTCGAAGGTCAGTATTTCTCACCCTATCCTTTCTCTTATGGCCGGTCATGCTCCTCTCCATGGCCCTTTGGCAGCTGGCAAGTTTAGACCTTTGAGCCATAGTGAGCGCCCAAGTTTCACAGCCGTATGTTAGGCATGGCAAGATGCATGTGTTGAAGGTCTTCCTCTTGATTGCCATGCTCAGTTCTCTGGATTTCATTATCTCCTTTAGGGACCAATACCTTTTCCAGCCAATGGCGATTCTCATGCTGATTTCTTTTGCCATTTGGTCCCTAAAGGAAACAACTTGTCCAAGGTATGTATACTCCGGCACAAACTTTAATGGTTTGTTGACAACGCCAATGTCGACCTCGGTGCTATTCGTCATTATTTTCGTTTTCTCTGTGTTCATTCTAAGTCCGATTTTCATGCTCTCTTCGTTTAGATTCGAAACCATGCGTCCGAGCTTGATTGGGTCTTCTTCAAATAGCACCAGGTCATCTGCGAATCTTAGATGATTAAGTTTTTTGCCATTTACATTAATTCCGAAGTCTTCCCATTCCAGTTTGCGGAATACACCCTCCAAAGCAGCTGAAAACAGTTTGGGGGATAATGGGTCCCCTTGTCTCACACCTCTCTCAATTTTGAACTCGTTTCCCAAGCTTTCTAGTTGGATTTTAGCTTTATTTTTGTTGTATATCATTTTTATGATGTCAATATATGCTGCGGGTAATCCTTGTTGTTCCAAACTGTCTAAGAGGTAAACATGGCTTATACTGTCGAATGCTTTGGCGTAGTCGATGAAAGCTACATAGATGTTTTTGTTGTACTCTGTGTATTTTTCGAGTATTTGTTTGACAGTGTGGATGTGGTCGATTGTCGAAAACCCTTTTCTGAAGCCTGCTTGTTCAACTGGCTGTTGTTCGTCCAGAATTTTAGTGACTCTGTCGAGCATTATCTTTGCAAATACTTTGTACACATTTGACATCAAACTGATTGGCCTGTAGTTTTCTATATCATCTTTATTACCCTTTTTATGCAGTAGAATAATGTGGGATTTAGTCCATTGCTCTGGAATTTTGCATTTAATTATGATTTCGTTGAATAATTTTGTAAGAATAGGAGCCAGTTCTTCCATTGTACCCTTTAACAACTCGTTTGATATTTTATCTGGCCCTGGGGATTTCTCCACCTTTTGGCTTTTTATTGACTTCTCAACTTCGCATTGTAATATTTCAGGTATTGGTTCCTCAGTGTTTACCCACGTAGGTTCCAAAAGTGTGTCCTTCTGCCTGATTGTTGCATTGGGAGTTTGTCTGGCATAAAGCTGGCTGTAGAAGTGCGTGGCTAGGTCTTTAATGTTATTTCTTTTCGAGGTGGTTGTTGTTTTTCTTTTAAGCCTAGGTATCCATTCCTTCCCTGATTCTCTCAGTTCTTTCAGCGCCTTTTTCACTCCTCCCGTCCTAGTTATGTGGTGTTCTAAAGTCTTCAGCCTTATTCTTTTTCTATCCTTTCGTACATTTTCCCTGATTTTTTTACTTAGATCTGATATCTTTTTAATTGTTTCCTTTCGCGGTTTGCTCGATATTAGGTCTTTTCGGTCCTTCAACAGATGTAGGGTGTAGTCGCTTAGCTGATATTTATTATTTTGTTGATTTCTGTTAATATTTGTTATAAGTCTTTTTTCCAGTAGTTCATATTTTTCTATTGTGTCTAAACCTTCGCTTGAAACTTGTTTTTTGATTTCTTCAAAGTGGTTTTTAATTACAGTGGTCGGAAGCACTTTCTGTTCTTTGGTGAAATTTGTTATGTGATGTCTTGGTGTTTTAATATGTTCCTTCCTTAGTGAGCAGCGCACCATTCTATGGTTCGTGTTGAAATTCAGCTTGCTTATGACCGTTGTGTCGGTGAATGCTTTGGGGTGATTGCTTGTAATATAATCGATTTCGTTTTTAAAGAACCATCGGGTGAGATCCAGGTCCACTTATTCCGTGTGTTTTTCTTGAAAGTTGAACTAAGTACTGTGAGGTTATGTTCCATAAGGAATTCGACTAGTTTTTGTCCATTGCGACTTCTTTTCCCGTGTCCGAACTTGCCAAGCACATATTCTTCGTTATTTTGTCGAGCACCAACTTGAGCATTGAAATCGCCCATGAGTATGATGTGTTTATCTGCGTTGTTACTTATCGCTTTTGACATCTCGTCATAGAAAGATTCCAATACAGCCACATCAGATTGTTCAGTTGGCGCGTATGCTTGCATGATCGACCATTGCTTCTTGTATCCTGGTAGATCGATGTTGACAATCGCTAGTCTGTCAGAAATTCCAGTCAATTCACGTATGTATTTCTTCAAAGACTGTTTTATTAAGAAACCTACTCCCTTTTGTAATAATGTTCCTAAGGTATGAATTAATAAATTGAATTTCCGTAGTAATTGATAACCCGTCTCCACCTCCGAGTATACCTTCATATTTGCAAGCGCACATATCATGTACAAGTCTTCAGTCAGAACTTCAGTAATTCCGAATATATAACGGTAATTCATTTACAAATATTTGGGTCTAATATAATACATGTTAGATAAGATGCAATCTTCTAATTCTTATTAGATTTTTTTGCGCAGCAGTCGGCACTGAGACTCTATTTTCAAGACGTACGTATGAACATAACGATGCGAAGACATAGCATCGCATGAAATTGCGAAAATTCTAAATGTTAACTCGATCATAATTATACTTTTCCACGAATCCAAGGAACTTGGATTCGATTTCATTGTCAAAATGTGGTAATTAAGAAAGATAAATAAAATTAGAAATATTGTAGTATATAATAAAAGTATTGCTTAAATATTTCCAGGGTCCCTGCGATGAGCTTATGTTGTAAAAGTCATTCGATTATGTTGACGTTAAAAATTTCGTAAATTAGGAGTCGTATCCTTCGGAGATACGATTCGTAGTCGCGGAGCATGAAATACTGAACGCGAATTGTCAAAATTTGTCAAATTTGTTTGTCAAATTGTTGCGCAAAAGCGACAAGAGCACATAGTACATACAGACTCAGGTCTCATATAAGTGGTTGGTGGCTGCCAACTAATAAAACGCAGCATGTTGCTCGGAGTACTTTCAATTGGAAAACCTTGTGCTGGAACTTTTGATTTGTTTGGCGACATTTAGTTTTTGCACATGTATCTTCTGTACTTTCAAAATGAAATTTTGAAACTTCTGGGCATTAAGTATTATAAAAAAAAAACAATAAACAGGTTCGAGTAACAAACGAATTTGTTTTTGATCTAGTGCGCAAAAGAATTATACAATTTCGTTACAACTGCGTACCTACTATGTTGTAGCTAGTTGTTATTAATATGTGTATGAGGTAAGCTACCCACCTTACTTCTCTTTAGCGTTGTTGTTCAATAAATGTTCATTTTCATCCTTCACTTACTTACCTGGAAAAGAATTTTGTTATCGATAAAATTGTTATAATCTACAGATCTACACTACCTACTCGTACTAAAAATGCGTCTCTTAGTTTGTGTATTATGTGTTGTGAACTTGTGATCAATAAGAAATATAAAATTGTATATTTTCGTGGTAGGTGATTGCTGGTTTTTTTACTATATACATAGTGTGACGAGACGAGCAGGACATGTGCCTGATGGTAAGCAACATGCCTGCCACATAACAGCACAGTGACACGCAGCTATTGGAACATGAAGAATCCAAACCTTTACCTAGCACTGCAATGCGCCCGCCACTCAGAGATCTAAGTTGTTTTATCCCTAAGCCCTGTAATTTCTCTGGCAACATTGCCCTTCAAACCGGAACACGGTAATGTTTGCACATTACTGTTTGGCGGTAGAATAACTGGCAAAGGTGTGGTCCTTCCCAAGGCGGACTCTGCTAAGAGTCCTACCACTACTACGTATTTACATTCAACGTGATAAACGTAAACGGTAATGTGCGTGAGCATCGGGGTTATCTTTAACTTTTGAGTGATTAGAGGTATTTAGTGCAAAAACTTTATTTAACATATATATAAAATTCTCGTGTCACAGTGTTTGTTTCCTTACTCCTCCAAAACGGCTTTACTGATTTTAACCAAATTTTATATGCATATTCTGTAGGTATGAGAATCGGCTACTAGCTATTTTTCATACCCCTAAGTGACAAGGGTTGTACACCCCAAATTTTTTTTTTTTAATTTTTGGTCAATTTTTTTGTTTTTATATTTTTATAATGTGGCGTTAAAAAATACATACAACCCTAAATTGTTACCCTTTTATCACCAACCCCTATTTTTTAATAGCCATTTTAGTAATTTAATCATTTTTCATCCCGCTCGATAACTGATCAATTATCGTCTGTTATTATTGTCATCATGTAATAGTTTGCCATATAATATGCCATTTAAGTAATAACATCATGTAATAATTTATAAGGCAAAGCAACGTTTGCGGGGTCAGCTAGTTTAACATATATAAGACAGAAGTACTTTAATGGCATCACACTATCTGGGGGCACGGCAGTGCCCCTGCCAAGTCGAGCGCGAAGCAAACACTGCCGTACCATCCTTTACTGGAACCATTTCGCCGCATTTTCAGGCCTCTATTTGAGAACCTCTGGATAAGACCAGAACGCTGAAATTTTCGTCATCTAGTAAGCTATAATCACGTAATTAAAATCTAAAATTTCAAGTCTGTACATCATTTAGTTCCGAAGTTAAGCGAAAGCAAACTTTCCCATTTACGACATTCATTCACTCACTCATGATCATCAAAATAGAACTAGTACTTCCCATAAACTCAGAGAGCTGAAATTTGGTACAGACTTAGGGTTTAATGACCACATAAAGGGAAAACTATAAAAACTAGGAATATCGAAAATCTGGGGTATCTGGTCGTATACCTGGTTATTTGAAAACACGCCTTTACAAAAAATATTCAATTCAACTTTGTTTGCCTCTTCATTTGATGTCAAAAATCGAAGGTCTGAAGTATCTGATGAAGAACCCTCAGCTTGTTCCAGCTGTATAAGAGATATAGTAATGCCCCATTCTACTATTGGTACACAAAAAAATCGACAGTCATTGCAAAAATCCAGCATAGTGGGACACATCTTCTAATCTAATCTAGCCTATTGCTTCCCACTACTGGGCAAATGTTGCTACTGTACAAGAATCAGAACCGGAAAAAAAGAATATGTGTCAAATAATACATCTAATATAATAAAACAATAAGTCCACGTTTCTACAAAAAGAAGTGAAATCCCACCAAAAACATTCTGTAAAAAACTAGCCAAGTCTCGATGAAGCTGCATATTTATCTCTAAAAAGTAATGAAATCTAGACAAAGCCGTGCCAAGTCTAAGGTTCCTTATGCGATTTCTTTATTATTATAGTTAATGTTGTGTGACTTGGCCGTTGAACATTCTTTATACGTTAGTCCGTTAGTGGATACAAGTCAATTTTGTTTACACGTTTTGTTGTATCTGTTGTAACTACTTATGTTTGTTAAGCGAGATAATACCATATACTGGTATTGGTAATTGGCCGCTAGTGTCTCAGATTAGGCTGTTGTTAATCAACAACAACACATGCATGCATTCAACAGCAACACCTGCGTTCAGCAACCTTTTTTAACATAAAATAGACGTACAAACGGACTTCTATCAATGAATAGAAGTCCCTCTGGACTGGAAATATTTTTTTAAACTGTTTGTTTCCGGCTCGCCTACACATAAGTATTATTGAAATTCTTTATTGTTCACACCATATAGGATACATACAATTTAGGGAAAATAGTAAGACAAAAACAATTGACTGGTTATTGAATCAACGTTTTCCAAGTGGCCATTTTCCATCGTCAATGGTAGCGGTTCTGGCGACAGATTGGTGCAATGGTGTCATGGAGCACCTGGTTTTGTACCCTTCAACGGCCAATTCACACAATATTAACTATAATAATAAAGAAATCGCATAAGGAACCTTAGACTTGGCACGGCTTTGTCTAGATTTCATTACTTTTTAGAGATAAATATGCAGCTTCATCGAGACTTGGCTAGTTTTTTACAGAATGTTTTTGGTGGGATACAGTTAACAGAAATACAGATCCTACTAATATTATAAATGTCAATGTATGGATGTTTGGATGTTTGTTGCTCAATTACGTCCTAACGTATGAACGGTTCGGGCTGAAATTTGGAACACATATAGATTATAGTCTGGCAGAACACATAAAACAACGGCAACAATAGGAACGGGAACTACGCGGGTAACACCGTGGGACGCTGCTAGTAATACATAAAATACGAACATACTAGCTGACCTGGCGAACTCCGTACGGCCATAATTTTTAACCTATTTCAGAAAAGAAGGAGGTTCTCCATTTAGTTGTATGTTTTCTATATTACGCGATAGCTCCACCAATTGTAAATCGACTTGGATGGTTATTATTCGTTGAGTAGATCATAGTTCAAAGGTCCCACACAAATTTAATCGAAATCAGTGTGACAGTTTTTGAAATATGAACAAAAACTAAAATTTACATTCTTGTATCTGTACAACTTAGTGATGATTATGAAATTTGGTCGAGTGTCTAAATTTTTTTTAAACTGAAGTTGGATTTACTTAGTTTTTTTGCAGAAAATAAATTATTTATTTTACAGTGATACGTGAACTTCAACTGAAGCCGTAGTGGCCTAGTAGCTACAGCGTGCGATTCACAATTGTGTGGTCGTGGGTTCCAATCCCGCCTGCCCCTCTGAGTATTGGAGATCATTATAAATATGATGTATTAAATTCAGATATACAAGTTTATTGTTACCATTTGCTTTAAATTTGACGAAAAACATCGTGCAGAAACCGGCATGTTCTGGGAATCTTTCGAGGTCACGAGTCATCTGCAAATCCGCACTCCAGCTCGGTTTATTCAAGGGCGGATCCAGCTTTGGCTCCATGGTGAGGTCACATAGTCCTGGGCAAGACACAAAACTGTGCGATAAGTACATGCGTTTGTTTTGATTAGTGGTTCACCTACGTCCACCTACGACTCAGCCCTGGGGGGGCTCAGCCATGGATCCGCCCTTGGGTTATATATGGCCTTAAGTCACTCTATGCGAGAGAATACCCCGAGTCCCCGCGGTTGGAATATTTATTGGTCTGGTTACTGGTTATGCTTATGCTGCCGACATTTATGGTGGCGCGAGTATAATATCGTGGGTTCTAGTTTCGATCCCCGGATACAATTATATACAATCGGAGACTCGCATCTCGGTAAATGTCCAGTAAATAGTGATTCTATAAAAAACTAAATCTACAAGTAATGTACACACTTTTAATGTTTAACTAGTGGTACCACACTGGTTTGCTTAGCATTTTTTTTAAATTAAAGTACTGCAAATATGGTACCATATTAAATTAAAATGGAATAGCTTTAGAAGATAACAATTGGCTGTAATGTACATAAGTAGATTTTCAGCCATTCAATTCAAACAGAAAGAGTTCCAAGTGAAAAATACATAACAAAAAAATATTCAAAGAGTTATATTATACGTAAGCAGATCAAAAGTCATAACGGCCATGTTTTGTATGGATCAAAACTGTCATCCATTTCACGAAGATCGTAAAAATATCGTCAAAACATCAGACCTTGTAAATGTCAAATATAAAATTAGTATTTTCATTTATAAACAAACGGACAGTTGGGAATGCGGCACGTGCTAAATTTGTCGTTCGTCATAAAATTAAAATAACTCTATTATGACTTGTAGATTTATGTACGTAATTAAGGTGTCCCTGCATGATGAGCATTCGTTGGCTTCTTTTTATAGTATTTACTTTCTTTCAATTGATTTATAGGGACTTATACTGGAAAATCTAAGTTATACTGCGCCATTTTGAGGGACATAATATCACCATTTCTGTGATCGAGTGAAACTGCGCACAACACTCTGGCTAAGGTATCGCTGGTGATATTTTGTTGCTACGAAAATAAATATGCTTCCGGTAGAAATGTGAGCTTTTTCTTGTACGCCAAATTTCGTAACTTCATAAATTGTGTTATGGTAGTTTCGACCTCTAACGAAGGTACCATTTGTATGGAAGTCAGTAACTTGGAAAGTTTTGTTTTGTTATTTAAATTGCGTCTTCACTACTGTCCCATTGATAGCATTTTTACACAGTTTCTATGTAGGTATAATTAAGTATATTTTATCTTCGTGGATCGTTATTAAAGATTTTTGGAAACTTTACGATAATGCCAATACGATAAAGTAATGTTAATGATCGCATTTTTATACAAAACTGAATTTATCTAATCAAAATACTAATAAATCAAAATACTGAAACAAATTCTGAATATTCACCACCTCTATATATATTCTTAATTGAAACTCTATACCTTAATTGAAACTCTATACCCTAATTGAAACCTCGTTTAACGTTGAAAAATACAATCCATAATATTCCAGTCACGTATCCCTTCGTCCCAAAACAATGTTTTCCGGACAATTAATATACTGTGGACTTTAGCCAGTTTTCCATTAACATTTTTCAGTGAGCACGCCTCGGTCCTATCATTTGTCTACATCACTGAGCAACGCGGTTCTCTGCACCCAGATCTGTGCGGTTTAAACGTTACTTAGTAGCTCTGCAATCATTTCTGAGTTTTTTTTTTCAATATACCTAGCATGTCATGACGGGACAACCAAGATATTTTCCTGGTAAAAACCACGCCTGCCCACAACAGCATATGTACATAACACCAAAATGAATACTCAAAATGACGACTAGTAGTCACCTAGCGCTGCACTGCGCTCGTCAAACATAGATACATATAAGATTGTTTATCTAATTACTAATTACCCTGTAATATCTCAGTTTTATTGAGTAACGAACGGCAGATAAAATTTCAACACAACATACATAACACGTTCACTAAAATTAGCTGCAAATACATTTACAATCATAGTTTTGTAGCTTGAAACTACAAAACATAACATGTATACATTTCCCAACGAAATTCAAGAAAACTTGCTAATAATTCATTCTTTATTATTTTAACAGTAATTCCCGATCTACCCGAGGCTCGTTTTTCAAGCAAGGATAGCACGCTAGTGTTGGTAAGTTAGAAAGCTAGTAATTCTAGCTTCGTGTAGACAAAACTAGCGTTCCATAGCTTAGTCTACTTGAAGTTTTCAGTAGTGGTAGGACTCTTAGCAGAGTCCGCCTGGGGAAGTACCACACCTTTGCCAAATATTCTACCGCTAAGCAGTAATGTGCAAACATTACTGTGTTCCGGTTTGAAGGGCAATGATTCCAGAGAAATTACAGGGCTTAGAGACATAATATCTTAGATCTCTGGGTGACGAGCGCAGTGCAGTGCTAGGTAATGATTTGGACTATCATGTTCCAATAGCTGCGTGTTACTGTGCTGTTATGTGGCAGGCATGTTGCTTACCATCAGGCACATGATCTGCTCGTCTCGTCACTCTATGCTATAAAAAAAAAAAAAAAAAAGCTAGAATTACTATTAGCTTGTTATCCTAGCTTAAAAAACTAGCCTCATGTAGCTCGGGCGTATCACGCATTCAAACAATCAGCCACAAATGACGCAAACTGACGTATTAATTGTTCTATAGCGTGTAGGTTGCTCTATAATAACGTATAGCCCAAGTAGAGTCAATACGAAGTTATCAGTAATAAACAGTTGACCGCCACAAACGAGCCAACTCCAAAACTACGTCACGGAAGCCAATGAAACCTTTATTGCTTCATAAAACTCAGTCCACCAACACTTTCGCGATGACTCCGACATAAACACACGTGATGTAGATACCAGGGATGTTACGGAGCTTCGACTCCGACTCCGATAAGTCGGAACTTCCAATTACTATTACACCTTCGGTTCCGACTTCGGCTCCGAAACTTTTAAAACGGAGGTTTTAATCGGAGGTAAGGTGTATAAATATTGAAGATAATTCCTTATTGTGGTGCATAGTTAATGGAAATACAAAATCCCAACTCCCGAAATCAATTGCTCGGCAATGTTTATCGTGTCCACGTGTTTGGCAAAAAAAAATGTAAGTATACCTAGTAAAAATGTCTCTCCTACTACCACTTCTGATCCTGCCTATGCCTCCGACTTCGGTTCCGACTCCGATAAATCAAATTTAAAAACTCCGACTCCGCCTTCGGTTCCGATAAAATTACCTCCGTTACATCCCTGGTAGATACCTATTTTTGTACTTATAAGTTTTATAAACTCCGCCACAAAAGTATGAGAGTTAATTTTGCCACCAACCAGTAATAACTAAACATTACTACGTTCCACTTTGGAGAACAAAGTTTCATCGAAACTACTTAACAAATAAATATGGCTTCTTAACGGCTTGTTTTAATATTAAGAAACATTTAACTCACCATCAGGCATTAGGTAGTTTACTTACTTCGTATCTGACCTTTATTAGATACATTTTTAGAACTGACAGTTCAATATTAAATACCTACATAGTAAAGTGAGTAGTAAAAAATGAGTACTTATGTAAATAAAATAAAGTTTTTCCCAAAAACTTTAACAACATTACAACTCTCCGGTTTAGCAACTTAACAGCTCCGATAAGAGGCTACAACCTACAACCACTCAGGCAGACGATTTTCTTTTTACCTGTCTTTTTGTATAAAATTACGTTATAAAAGTATACGTATCACGTCGCTCACAGCATACTACGTTCATTAGATGTTATTAGTACGGCTTAACATCGTCACCACCATCAACTAGTAATCTAGTAATGATTCATTGGGATTGATGTCGTCAATCCATCTGGATAGTAGGTTATTCGCAATCGGTACCAGTGCTACCCGCCTACGTCATCCCGTGTACCCACGTGTCCTCTCCCGTCGGGTATTCGCATAGATAACAAACACGTGTCATTCAGCGTGGTCTGCGTGGTGGCAAAAATTATCTCTGGTCGTAACGGCTTTGGCTACGTCAATTTTAAGTTTGTAGCTAACATGGACGTATAAAAATACGGACGTAGCCTCGCTAAAACAAAAACAGTTGTCATGGTCATTACGCGTGCAAACTTGCATGTCAGCCTGTCACATGCACAGTGCACTAGCCGACTCTATAGACACAGTTTTTGAAGTGAAAACTTCTTTAGGCGCGCTATAGACAGAATTTTCGTGGGCTGTGAAATGGATTCATCAATCGTCACGCTCGGATATGATAAGAAATCTTCGGGTAAACTCGGTAAAATCGGCCAGGTAGGTACCAGGGCAACAGAAACAGTAAAGAGTTGAAATATTTTGTACAACTTCGTTCCATAAGCATGTCCCTTGACACCTCCCAAGTATTTTGAAATGAAAACTTCTTTTGGCGCGCAGGCGCGCTTTTAGACAGATTTTTCGTGGGGTGTGAATTGAATTCTAGCGTCACGTTCGGGTATGATAAGAAATCTTCTGGTAAACTCGGGGCCACGGCCATTGGCCATCTAGAAATGCGTCAGCCAATGGGAAATGCTGAAAGGGCGTGGCCTAACCATCACGGCATGACCATCTAGAAATGCGTGAGCCAACGGGAAATGCTAACGCATTTCTAGATGGCCATGCCATGATGGTCAGGCCACGCCTTCCGGTACACCCATGTAGTTTCCAAAGTAAGCTATCAATTTCTGAGTTTTAAGTTTTCACTTTTATCGGCAGTTCCTATTACTGCCATTTTTTTTGTTTTCTTTTAGCGAGACTACGTCCAACTTTTTTTATACGTCTATGGTCTATGGTAGCTGAATTAATAAGTTGCGAATGGTCTAGACGGGAAAACGGTGACTGCCGATCTGGAGCCCCTGATTCGAATTCCACACGCATCAATGTGTTTTCGAAGTAATGCACGTAATGCCGATAACTTAAAAACAGTGAAGAAAATCATCATGAGGAAACCGACATGTGAGGTCATGCGTCATCTACCAACCCGCACTGGGCCAGCGTGGTAGATTACGGCCTTGACTTCCCTTCTTGCGAGAGAAACATTTAATGGGGTGCTTATGCTGTGATTTTAGTTGATATATTAATTAAAAATGTGGCCTTTGAAGGTCCTAATACAATTAAGTTTTGAAAACATTACATTATTATAAATGTGTTAACTGTTCGTTTCATGTTTCAAAATTTCATGTTCTCAGCACCCTCTCTCTGGCTGCAGAAATATCTTCTTATATATAAAAAATCTTTTCTTTTTTCATACCACTAAGTGATAAGGGTTCACCCTTAAAATGTTTTTTTTTATTTTTGGACATTTTTTTTGTTTTTTTTTTATAATGTGGCATTAAAAAATACATACAACTCTACATTTTTACCCTTTATCACCAACCCTTATTTTTTAATAGCCATTTTAGTAATTTAATCATTTGACAGTGAACTCCTAAACGGCGGGACGATTTGAACGATTTTTTTTGTGTGTACAAGTGGATTCGAGGATGGTTTAGATTCACAAATAAGCCCGCCAGATGGCGCTGCAGACAGTGTCTAGGTTATGATCCGAGCGAAGCTGGAACGGGCCGCTAGTATTCTATAATTATTAAATAGTACACAGTGATCATGTGTATTTATAGGTTTATATAGGTATTTCTAATATTTTTAAGACTTTATCTTAAAGCTATTAGGTCGATAGTAATTTATTGAGTGCCCCAAGCTATTATAAATGGTGGTATGGCGTGACCTCATTTGGTTAGTGAGTAAATATTTTGTCGTTGTAGGCGTTCATTCATTAAGAATAAAAATACCTACTAGTCGGGGTTTCCCCGAGACAGGCCTTCGTACCACAATTTATGGCTTTAAAAGTATAGTCTATGTAATAGCATAACTAAAGAATAACACAATTTGATTATTTATTATTCGTTAGTTTTCTAATGAGGCGAGTCGTTTTCGGATTACAATGACATGTTAAATAAAGTTCTCGTTAGCCTCGTAGGTACCATAATAAATGTTCAATTTTCTTAGAGAAATTTGAAAAGCATAAATATTTTTAGTATAATATTTTTTTCGCCCATCCATCAATTACATCTACGATTCTGAATATTTGTACGTTATTGTATCGAAAATACTTACCCAATTACGTCTAAAAAATCGATGAATGCACGAAAAAGTGTCCCGTTATGTCCCGTTACGCTCATTGTAAGCTTGCGCCGCATCTATCAATGTTTTGTTATGACGTTGTCACGTTGAACTATCATCCGTATGAATTCAAATATTTGTTCAATAGGTTTCTGGGTGTTTCTATGGACCTAAACTAAGTTTTTTTTAATACAGTTTAAAACATAATGAATACAAATATTTGTTCTTTAGGTATGTATGTGGGTGTTTATATCGTCCGTAAACCAACCGACCCAAAAAAAAATGGTTGTCTGTAGCAACCAATTTTTTTTATACGGCTAAACATCGTAGCAACGATACTAAAATCGTAGCAGCCAGTGCTACGTGACCCGAGATATATTGCTTCACGGTGTTTGTTCCATTTCATTGTGAGTGACATGTTTGTACTGAACTCGTATCCTCTACGAACACCAACTCTCATTGGTCGAACAAACAAACTTTCCGGAATTAATCCTTATATTAATCCTGTTTAGTTTTATTTCTTTTACCACTGAAAAGAATTATAAATGATGAGCTAGATAATTATAGTTGAATGCCTGACTACTTAAGCAGATGTATGTGCTGAACTGCTGAAATTATTTCACTTTGAGCAAGTATTTATCATGCTGGAACAACGCAAAGTTCTATTATTTCTGTTAGGTACTTGTTGGTACAATTTATTTTATTGCATAGAGTGACGAGACGAGCAGGACATTTGCCTGATGGTAAGCAACATGCCGGCCACATAATAGCACAGCAACACGCAGCTATTGGAACATGAAGAGTCCAAATCATTATCTAGCACTGCACTGCGCTCGTCACCATGACGTCTAAGATATTTTATTTCTAAGCTCTGTAATTTATCTGGAAACATTGCCCTTCAAACCGGAGCACAGTAATGTTTGTACATTACTGCTTGGCGGTAGAATAACTGGCAAAGGTGTGGTACTTCCCCATGCGGATTCTGCCATGAGTCTTACCACTACTATGTACTTAATAGATATGCTACGATTATACGAATACACCGCAGTAAAACTTCTATCTATGTATATATATGTAAATATAAAGTCCGAAGTATTCTGTGTCTGGGTGTTTCTATGTATAATAAGTATGTATTTAAAATTATTTAAGTATTATATCAGCTATCTGGCCGCCATCATACACGCTTTGCTTAGTTTGGGGTCAGATGGTGTTGTGTGTGAATTGTCCACCAATATTTATATATATTTATTTTTTGAACGCGGTTTTTTCGTATACTGGCTATAATCCGTATTTACGGAAAAGGCTTTGTGAAACCGTTTGCGTAAATGTTTAGTCTATCAAAGAAAAATATAACAAGTTATAATTTAAAAAATGTTTCAAGAGGTTCTTCGAGTGCAGACGTACTGTAATCAATATCTATGACTTCTGCGAAACTATAACTATGCTAATACGGTCACCGCGATCAAGACGGCGCCCGTTCGAGTTGTAAAATTATATCGTCTATGACTTAACGCTTTATGAATCTTATGGTCCATATAAGAAAGACGACCCCCCATCGGCCCTTCTACCGCCCAAACTAAATCGGCTATGGCTTTGCTATTGCTGTCTCTATCATTTCAAACGAAAAGAAAAGGGAGAACAATATCAAAGTTTTAGTTGGGCGGTAGGTAGACCCTCGGGTTCTTATCAATTTGACGACATTGTATGTAACGTAACATTATTGGGACGCACACACAGCATGTTTGGGAGACACAAATACATAAAAACACGTCGTTATACCTTATCAGTGCTAATAATGGCTGCTCTCCTTTTTAATGGCGATCTGCTTTTTTCCCGTTATTTCCCCGGTTTATAAACCCTATGTGTTCTTTAAGATTATACTAATAACTGTGTTCCAAATTTCAACCAGATTTGCTCAGACGTGATTGGGTAATTTGATTGATAAAATTTACTTTAATTTTAATGTTTGAATTAACATTTGATGAATTAATTGACATTCAAATGTAGATGTAAATGTATATTAGTAGCAGGTTTTTTTGCCAAATACCCACGTAAAATAAATGTATGTACACATACACAGTACAAATGATTTGCTATTAAAATAAATAGAATCGCATGTATTCATGACGCAAGCGCATAGCAGATTTATCGAATAGCCGAATTTCCTTGTTTACAACATCAAAGCTCTGTCATAAGATTACGAACTAAATGCACGGAGACAACTTCAACGATTCACGCTTCAGAAATATAATTTTACAGAAATAAAATTAATTTACAATGTAGTGGTTTTTGGGTCATTCTGTTCACACTCTGCCATCAACTAAGAAGCCACCTAAACCTATAAAATTTGACCCAATAGATCTGAATGAATTATTGACGATTGTCCGAGACATGAAACCTAAAATTACACCGGATATTTTTGACCTGAATTGTAAAACATTAAGGCAACTTATTTTGGAAAATGTGTGTATTTTAGAACTGCTACTTATAACTATTAACGATTGCTTGGAAAAGGGTACATTTCCAGATTGTTTAAAACAAGGCAAGATTATGCCATTATTCAAAAAAGGAGATAGTTTAGATCTGGGTAACTATCGCCCGATTTGCATATTACCTACGATTTCCAAAATTTTGGAAAGCGTCATAAAAAGTAGGATTATCAAATTTTTTGACGAAAACAACTTATTTACAGTGTCGCAGTTTGGATTCCGTAAAGGCCGGTCCACTGAAATGGCGATTAGGAATGTCGTGTATTATATTTTAGAATCTTTGGATGAATCGCAGAATTGTGCAAGCATTTACTGTGATTTATCCAAGGCATTTGACTGTTCGAGACATGACATACTTTTGTCAAAGCTGGAATATTATGGCTTTGAAGGTCCAGAATTAAACATTATGGGTACTTACTTACACAAACGGAGCCAAAAAGTATCAATCAACGAGATAAGCTCAAATAGTGAATATGTGGATATACGTGTACCACAAGGCTCAATTTTAGGACCGATACTGTTTTTGATCTACATTAATGATCTCGTAAATGCTGTGCCTGATTGGGCTTATATTAGCTTATTTGCTGACGATACCCATATCGGTATAAAGGATAAATCTAACATAAGAATTAAAGAAAAAATACAAATTGCTATGAACAGTATCAAAGGTTGGTTTGAAGCAAATGGCATAATTTTAAATGAAGATAAAAGTGTCGTCATGGAATATCATACAAAAAAATGTATTGGAAAGAATCCCACCGTAAAGGAAAATGTGTTTTTGGGTTATACTATTGACTATACTATTAGTCACATAGCGCACATTGATAAATTGTGCAAGAAAATATCAAGCGCAAATTACGCGTTATTAAAATTAAGGTCTCTAATAGACAAGAAACAGTTAGTATCCGTTTACTATGCTTACGTACAGGCAAGATTGCGATATGCAATTACTGTTTGGGGTAACAGTTTAGACATAAATAGGGTGTTAAAATCCCAAAAGAAGTCGATACGAGTCATGTTTGGACTTCGCAAGCGCTCCTCTGCGAAATTACATTTTAAGAAAAACAAAATAATGACGGTCATATCGCTGTACATTTACAATACTCTAATTGAAATGTACGAAGAAATTGGAAATAAGCTAGTCACAAAAAAAGAGCAATATAATCTTAAAATGAAATTGAGAAATGAAGACGACTGGTACATGCCAAAAGTACGATTAGCCAAAGTAAAAAAACAAGGAATTTATAATAAAATACTAATGTTTGACAAATTACCTCGTAGCTTAACGAAACTGCATCCAAACGATTTTAAACAAAAACTTAAATTCTTTTTTGAATCAAATCCCTTCTATTCAATAAAAGAGTTTATGGGAATGCGTTTGACTGAATCTTCATTCTTACTTGAATCCAATGATATAGCGTAGATACCTATTTATGTATGTTGGTGATCTGTGATATATGAAGAGAGATTATGGTTTTGTTGACATCGAGATTTAATAATTATAAACATTTATCTTCGTACGAAATGTGACATTTGTGTGATTTTGACATGTAATATTATAGAAATTTTGACATTTTGCAAATTTTAATACTTAATTATTTTATTTTCATATCTAGACTAATTGATTTTATGTTTGTGATTATTTACTTGATTCCATTCTATTTGTTTTTCTAAACTTAATTAATTCACTTGACGTTCATATACATTAATGAAATTGAAATTTTGTGTTAACTTAAGAATGTAAACTTTGACTTATTCATATTATGTTTATAATTATTTGTTTTTCTAAATTGATTTTATTCACTTGAAATTCTCATAAATTAAATTGAATCGTTAAATGTTAAACTGAATAATTAAATGAAATTTTGGGTTAAATTAAGAATGTAAACTTTGACTTATTGATATGTTTATAATTATTGTTTTTTCTAAATTTACTTTTTTTAATTGATAATCACATAAATTAATGAAATTGAAATTTTGCGTTGAATTCGGAATGTTATATTTATTTATTGTTTTCTTTTTTTTTTTCTTTTTTAAATATATATTTTTGAACTTGTAATAGTGACGTGCCCAGTGTAACATAAGTGGTTATAAGGTGAATAAATATATTCTATTCTATTCTATTCAACTTAACACACGTATAAAAAACGTTCCTAAAAATAGACCCGAAATTAGAAAGAAACATTTTTTTTATGAACTTGATGGCTTGTACAGTTCCTATTTTGTTATTAAAATAAATAATCTACCATTCTACAGTACATCAATCAAACTGTATTTGTGTTATAAACAACTTTTTCCAATCTCTAATAACAATAATCTCCCTGCGAGGAAAGAAAGGAGGCAGCGTTCCTTTCTTCGCGGCAATCATCCCTTATTTATTCCCCGTGGGGATTGAATATTTTCTTCAAATCAAAATGGGATCAACTTGGAATACAACACGTTTGAATGCAGAATAAAAAATCTGAATATTTTCATCATTCTGTTCAGTATTGACGGAATTATAGACATACCAGACATACGGACAAGAAACATACCCTTTATAAAACCATATTCGAAGTCGATAAAGATAACGATTGCACGCAACAGTCGAAAAAATACAAGTGACAGCTACTATTAGGCAACTGTATTTTCTCATACCTACCCTAATCGACTATTATCGGAATTAATAATGTGGCAGCGATGATCCCGATAAGGAAACAAGCCGAATTGATTTTACCGACCATGACTCACAATCATAGAATAAATGCTCTAATAACAAGATAAAAATTAGAATTTTGCAACATAACGATTATTGTTGAAAACACATCATTAACCAGTACCTAGGTAATGTTTTTTACGAGCATACCGACTGTAAGGGGTCATTCCATCGTTTCGGGTGTTACATTCGTACGACTAAATTTTTTTTTTTTGTATTTCGCAATAATATTTTAATAATTAAAGTGTTATATTCTCTACGTTTTTAGTTGTTTTATCTAAATTATAAAATGGTTTTAGTATAGTATATCTAAACACGACATTATAAGTCGAAAAGTGGGCGTTCGGGTGTTACACGATTTTGCCTCATGTTCTGAGTATTTTTACATTTGTTGAAAAATCTGCGAATTTTCTTAGGGAACCATTCCTAAAACTTTCAGGCCTGCAAAAGTATAATATTTTCTAACGATATATCACATAATCGTTTTTACACACAACATTTTCCTAATATTTTTTTCGATTTTACTTTGTTTCGGGTGTTCCCGCGGTTTTGTTTCGGGTGTTACGAGTACGAAAATTAATATTGTATATGGTGTTTTATTGGTCTCTAGGTACTACAAAAGAAAAATATGACAAATAGAGATAATTACAACGAATTCTCTGTGGTAATAACTCATAAGGTTTATTTAAAAAAAAACGAGGGACAAATAAACATAACTACAAAAACTCTTCTGTAAAGTTACTGCTAAATCACAAACTTCGTTAAAAATGTAGTAATAATCAAAAAAAAATAAACAAAACATTTTTAAACATATTAACCAATACATTTAACATACTCTGTTTAGTTTAAAAAAGAAAATAATAATATTTGTATTATTCAATCAATAAACTTAGTTATATTGACTTTTAAAAAAAGTTGTAACACCCGAAACGTTTCGGGTGTTACAGTTTTCAATCAAGAAAAAAATATATCAAATTAATTGCATGTTCAGATATTAGTTAGTATTTTGAATTATTACAGTCACGCCCTTACTTTTACTAAATATCACTATCCTAATCAATCTGCAAGATATATAAAATAATTTTAACAAAAAAAAGAACCGACTTCAAACAGTAAACTAAAAAGTAAAAAATAAATCTCTTTACCACAAAGTAGAACGTACTTTGATTAATTTGAACAGACATGATTAAATAAGTATTTAACAATTCTGAAGTCGGTGCCAAGTAAAACAACTACAGCTGAAGCTAACATTCGTAGAGTAGTAAATCGAACTGACATTTGGAACATAGAGAAGTTGTTGGGGACATATGTATGATAGACAGGAAGGTTGTTGCAACATTGACTTGGCACCGACTTCAGAATTGTTAAATACTTATTTAATCATGTCTGTTCAAATTAATCAAAGTGCGTTCTACTTTGTGGTAAAGAGATTTATTTTAGTTTACTGTTTGAAGTCGGTTCTTTTTTTGTTAAAATTATTTTATTTTACGATTTTAAGTGATGGTTAGATGAATAATTCTTGAATTAGGTGAGAAGATAAAGCATTACTTTTCTTGCAATCTTGACTAGTAGTATAATATTCACTATGATAAAGTGTTCAAATCCAGGATGGTCGGTGTACTCAGACCTGTAAAATGGTCCTCAGTACCCATGTGGGTGCCAAGTTCTCATCAATATTTAAGAGTACATGAATCAAGCACAAACACTAGCTACTGTAAACCGTTAAATAGTTCACATAACTGTCCTTTGTCTTCATCGTCAGACCCCTAATAACAGTCACATCCCACCTAGGTATGTGTAAAGTGCTCATCGATACAGCTTTATCAAGCCTATACACAAGGTAACTGCTGTAGATCGTTGAGGAGTAGTAGCCTCGACTGTCTTTCGGCTCCTTCATCGGATCGACTCCAAACCTTCATTCAATTGTAGTGCTTTAAAATACTTAATTGAAACATTTTCAAACCCTTGCAGTTTTTAAAGGTCTAATTATTAATTAATTAGTTACAACGCGATTGAGCAACAAACATCCAAACATAGACGTTTATAATGATGATGAAAGACAGTCCCAAGACATCTAGACGTAAAGTGCTCATCAATACGAATTAATCAAGCCCAAACACAAGATAACTGCTGTAAATCTTTGAGCAGTTCCCTCGACAGTATTTTGGCTCCATCATCAGATCGCTTCCAAATCTTCGTAGTGCCAAACCAAAATAAATTGTAGTGCTTGTAAATACTTAGGTAATGGAAAAATTAACAATCGCGCTTGTCGCCCCTGCAATTTTTGCAAGTTCTCTTCAATTTCTGCAGGATTCCATCATCAGATCCTGGTTTCCTTATCATGGTACCACCCTTGGAATGTCTCCTATCCAACAAAAAAAGAATCATCCAAATCGGTTAATAAACAACGAAGTTATCCGCGAACAAACATAAAAAAAAAAAATATATATATATACGGTCGAATTGAGAAACCTACTTTTTTTTAAAGTCGGTTAAAAAATAAAACAATTACCTGATTTTTCGTTTCGGGTGTTACATTGCCCAAGTAATAAGAAAACATACTTATATCCTGATAATTATATATTTTTTCGGGACTATTACGCAATCCTCCAACACTACGATAAATTACCTGAAATCACAACGTGGCAAAATCACTGATAGATCGACAGTTATATTTTATTTCGTATTCCCAAAAGTTAGAGGCACTATGGTCACTCAGCCAGTTCGCTTGAGTACAGACTTTAAAATTTAATTAATTAAAAAATTACGCGTTTCTTCTAGATTTTTTTGCAGCATGTTATAATTTGGAGTGTTTTCTGTCAAATTTCATCAAATTTAATGCCAAAAGAAGATGTTTATTTTTTCACCTTCAGTAGCGTTTGTCATGGAATGAGCCTAAGCCTATGTACTTCAAAATAACTAACTACTTCATTGATACAAGGATTAATTTTTTTATCTGGTTAGCATTTTGGTGTTTGAGTTCGTAAATAAAATTGCTTGTAGGGTTTTTATGGGATAAATTTCGAAGAGATTAGTTGCACAATCTAATTCCGCGTTGACCTCTTTTTTTATCATCGGACTGTTCGTAGCTCGAAAAAGTGTTTGATGTTTCAAAGACACGAACGAAGAGGTTTGACTCTTCTTTTGTGACTAGAACGGCAATGAGAGTGAATCGGTTTCTTCTAGGTAAGCACGCTCTATCGTAGACCGCATCGTCGCTTAACATCAGACGAGATGGCCGGGCCGACAAGTGTAAACCTATAAAACGTTTGTCTCAAAATACGCGTTTCATTTTCCAAAAAATGTTTTATACTTTTTAGAGCACATAAAACTATCCCACAGCAATGTTGACTAAATTTTAAGGTAAAATGTAGAATCGGAAGAACTAAACATTGGGAAATTCCGACAACAAGTTCAAGGCAAGACGATCAAAACAAAAATGCCAATTTAAGAAACCGAAATTGCAAATCATTCATCCTGTTTATAAACATAAAGCATATTTTGTATTCAAGTACACAACTCAACAAGATATTATTGACTAAAAATACACCAGAAAATCCATTTAGACGCTTTTACCGAACGAACTGACCTATAATCATGACCGATTTTTTTTAAAACACCGATTTTTGAGCAGCTGTATAAATACATTAAAATTGCCTAATGTATTTTAGTTTGATGTGACCTAGGCAATATAAATCTTTTTCTGTGAAACTAGGTGACGTGATGAGCAAGACAAACCCCTGATTGTAAACGTTTTTTGTTTGTAGAGTTTTGGTGTGAATTCGATGAATATCGCTTCGTGATGTTCTCTTATTTTCCCATACTTCAAATCTATGTGTAAAACCATTATTATTTTATTTATAAAAACAAAAACACTCAGATTTTAATTGTGTTTGTTAGAGAGAAAGTATACCGTCATAACAATAAACACAATGTTATAAATAACTAGATATTTAGCGTAATTTAAAAATCTGTTGACGTGCAAGACGTCTTACGAATTTAATTTCCAATTTCGCACGCAAAATATAATACAGAAGATAACTCGTCTAGACGTTAACACTCATTTTGTTAAAGCTATGAAAGTGGTTCATGAAGAAAAATAAGGTTTCTGAAATTAATTAATTAAAATGTAGCACCGGGCTTATTACTGTCTTTCATAAACAATGCTCATTTAAAAGAAACTGAGACGAAACTCGGCTGCAAAGACTCATAATCTCTGAAAGTTATATTGGTACTGTTGATGAGTTTTTTTATACTAAACCGTTAGATAATAGTACTAGCCTACGTTACATGAAGCATATAATTAAATCTCGTATCTCAAATTATTAACGAACTAAAAATTCGTTTTACAAAGATTAACGTCAGTTTCGTCGCACTATAATTTTTGAAGTGCAAACCTACTAATAGTTTTTTTTTGTTTGTGTATAGAATGACGAACAAGACATGAGCCTGATGGTAAGCAACTTACTCGCTCATTACATCACTGTGTAACGTATAAAACAGTTTTTGGAACACTAAGATTCATTCAAATTATTACCTTACACTCCACTGCGCTCGTCACCCAGAGATATACGATGATTTATCTCTAAGCCCAGTAGCTTCACTGGAAACATTGCCATTCGAACCGGAGCACAGTGATGTTTGCATATTACTGCTGGACGGTATAATAACTGGTAGAGGTGTGGTTCTTCCCCAGCCTGGCCCTGCAAAGAGTCCTATCATCACCAAAATTGTTGTTGTTGATATGAAATATCTCTACAGACTGAGATAAACAGCTCATAACAATAACAAAAAAAGGTGTGTGCTTAAGACCACACGGCAGAAGTGAAAACTTCATTAGCTGATTTTTGTATTAGGTAGGTATGTCGTATTATAATAAAATATTATGGACGTATTAGTTGAATAAACGAGTAAAACAAGCCAGAAATTAAAGTAAATATTTATTTAAATTTTATTTATATACAAAGTAGCTGTTACCCGCGACTTAGTCCGCGCGAAATAAATACTAAGGTTACTCAGGCAGTACTTATTTGTATACCCAGATTGTATACACATTTATGGTTAGTATAAAAGTGTCCATGTTTAAAAAGTTGTTGGCCGGGGCCGGCTTTTTAAAAGTTACTCCAACTTTGTATGCATTCACACGGTGCACCCCTATGATGCCCCTAACATTGTCCGCAAAAAGGTTGGTGAGTGTAATAGGATTTTTGTTACCGACTTTCTCCTGTTCCGTCGATTCCACATACACTACACAGTCTCCACTACGATTTTCTGGGAATAGTCTCTTTCTCTTATAAAGGGGTTTTCTAAATAGTTTGTAAGAAACATTTTCACTTGGATTTGGCTTCAATAGTTTTCTTTTTCTGTTCGACGGGGTTACCCCCGTCGCTAGCGACGCTCATATTTATTTATACTGTTGACTATATGTATATACAAAACTTAATATTTACACGAAAGAAACGAAATATTTACACAGCAAAACTAATTAATTTGATTGTGAAAATTATAAAGCACCCGTCGTGTTTTCCCGCCCAAAGAAAAGTCTTTTGGAGTTGGTAGCCGTCAGTGTTGCCACTATGATTTTGAGCTTGTCGCCAAATAGTTATGAAACAAAGTCGCCGGTTTTGATTGAATTATTAAGGGAATAACAGTCTGGAAGAATACATAAGCTTTTTCCTTCTCCAACCGTCTACACTACACTAGTATATTCCCCTTTGTCGGTAACACGTCGTCTAAATCCTCTAAAAGGTTTTAAAAATTGGCCAGTTTCAGCGACAAAGTCGCTAAAGTGTCAACACTGGTAACCGGTAGCGAGCAGCGAGAGAGAGAGAGAGTATCTATTGTCCCATGTCCTCCTCTAACAATTGTCTTTCTCGGTCTGGCACGTTTGTTGACCACATTATCTTTCTCGCTCTAGCATCCCGAGCTTACCCGAAATTTCTTATCATATCCGAGCGTGATGATCACGTGATCATAAATCCATTTCACAGCCCACGAAAATTCTGTCCATAGCGCGCCTAAAGAAGTTTTCACTTCAAAAAGTACTGCTTTTCAGGGATATCATCAGAAACTATAAGATAAATAAAAGAAAAAGGCTGTGGAAAAAATGTTAACTGGGACACGTTCAAATAAAACGCAACTGCTGAGCGCAACATTATTTGTAGAGTACACATTTCCAAAACATAAAAATAAGTACATCCTACCGTTGGGCTAAATTTTCCCTTCTGCCCTAACCGCTCGATTCAGGCTACTGGACAATCTAAATGTACAAAATATGTGCAAAATATGGCTAAGAGCCTCCAAATCAAGTAATTTATGTTCCGTTCACGCGTGATCACGGTTGTTGATATCACATTCCATGCCACAATCGTGTGGGCCAGCTATCACTCACGACACGCCACACTTCCACTGTTTGGTATCAACTCACTGCCCCCTGCGGTTTCACCTGTAGAATACTAATGTAGTTGTTATGTTTTGCAGCTTGAATTTTGTAAGAACCTCTACCTATACACAAGGCTTTAGACTTCTACGACTGACGATACAAGCAGTGTGGGAATTTGAGAACACTTTTTTGGTAGTCGTATAGACTATTACGAGATCTGTGATAACGAAAGTGACATTCTGTCATTAAATGTAGTATACCCTGTATGCCGCACCATTACAGACAGGCAGATTAAAGCCTCTGTAATAGTCTTGTTCTCTTCTTAAAAATATCATCAAGCCATAGGTCATAAACATTACGGGCATTTTTGTCACGTTTTGACTAGATTCTTCCACTGATTCCTATTTCCAACGAGCTTCTTCCATTAATAACACAAAATAAATTTTACTTTTTTATATGCTCTTTTTTAACATCGACTTAATATAGAATATTAACACTAAATTTCAATGGTTCACCCTATATTTCCGAACAGCTTCGCCTCTGCGTAATTATTTTTTCTACATTATTAGTTAGTGGTACATACCACTATTGGTACATATCACTTTTTTTTGTTGGACGATACGAGCAGGACATGTGTTTGATGGTAAGCAATATGCATGCAAATAACAGCATAGTAACACGTAGCTATTGGAACGTGAAGAGTCTAAATAATTACCTAGCACTGCATTGCGCTCCTCACCCAGAATCTTTTATCTCTATGCCCTGTTATTTCACTGGAAACATTTACTTTCAAACCAGAACACAATAATATTTGCACATTACTGATCAAAATTGAAATGCAACTATTAAAATGCAACGAGGCAACGCCAATCATATTTTAAGCACGTCCCCGGAAGCTGGGACGAATTGGCTTTTAAGTGCTTCTGATTGTTAGTATCCGTAAGTATATTATGTTGAAAATAAAGCACAAATTTAATTAAATTATATTTCAGCTTTATTTTTTGTTCTGAGGTTTTGGAATAAGTATTTAAAATATTTTCGTGAATTTAACGTATCGGATAAATAGATAAACTTGGAACTTAAGGTTTGACTTAAATCAATTGGAAATAACATAACTTAGTATTAAAATAACTAGAGCGAAACTTGAATGATGATTCCCACAAATATGTTTTGAAGCAAAAAACACCAAGGACTTTTCAAAATCACAGCAAAACCTTCTAGGTCTGCATGTATTTTCTTACAGCGAGAACACATCAACGCTTAACTACACAGACGGTCGGTTCTTTTTATATAGACAGATACATAAACAATATAAAGTGAGGTTTTCGTTATGATATTAGACATACAGACCTGCAGTACAAAAATATTGCTAGCCCTTGATTATGATTCAGTTCGCGCGTCATGGGACCATTATCTTTGTAATATACTCATTGAAGGCCTGTTTTGCTAGACAAGTGCCAATTACTGGATGATCGGTTCCTTGTACTGCCGATAAGGCTTTGATTTTAATGTCCGGCCCGCAGTAGTGACATAACAATTACATGAAGTTTTCTGAACATCATAAAGGATTAATTTTGAAAAGTGTGTGTATCTGAGCATACATCTGTAATTCATGTATCATTACGGGACAGATCTAATGGACGTCTTTCTCCTTGTATCATTTTCGTGTTTTATCTTCAAAACTATGTAGATCGGATATTACGATAATCGCTTGTTAATTGTAGAGTTGAATACTCTAATTCCGAGAGCTGGTAGCGAAATCTGGGTAGCTTTTTGAGGCAAGCTGAAAACTTGTCACATAGTTCTCCTGTTATATCCCTACACAGAGGTGCAGACCTGGCTGGTGAGGATCGGGGCAAAATGAATCCCCCAATTTAGATCACCCGGCAGGTAGATAGCCCCTCTCTGATCTCTCTTTTTGAGAATCCCTATTTTTTAGTTAATATAAATAACACCCAATTTCAATTTCAATTGCCTCAAACCCATTTTTTGCAAAACATATTTTCACGCGCCTGGCAATGTTAAAACCCCGACTAAATCATCTGTCATATTTTTTTTTATTCGTTAAACATTAAACTACCACATATAAAAAATGCAAATTGCCTCAAACATATTCACTGATTAAAAAAATTGAATGAAAATATTTAAAATGTATACATTTTGTCCCGCCTCTCAGCAGCCAGGTCTGCGCCTCTGTGTTGGGGAATAATCATAGGAGTGACAAGTTTTCAGCTTGCCTCAAATACCTAGGTACCCAAAATTTGGCAGTAGTTCTCAGATTCTTATTAAAACTTTTAGATTTATATTTTTTTGATTTAGATTTTTATTAAAACTTTGTTTGCGCTTGTCCTCTATCTAGAGTATCTAGACCACATCTAAACAGATAGATGCAAACCATGAAGCGTGTTTGTCGAGAGCGTAAAATCCTACTAATGATGACGAAGTTTTGTGGTTTGAATGTTTGTTGCTCAATCACATCGGAATGTCTGAACGGATCGGGTAATTTGGGATACAGATTATATTCTGGAATAGCACATAATTGTATAACGGGAACGGGAACTAAGCGAGTAAAATAGCGGGACGCTGCCAGTCAAATTAATATAGTTATAAGTTATAACGCCATAAAACATAAACGCCTACTAAAGAGGACATTATTTATGTACTGTTAGGTGTTTGGTAAACGAGCACAGAAAAAATTGTAAATCTTTAGTTTCCGGTACCTGTTAAGGTACAAGTTGGCGCTGAGACCGCGACGCGAGACCGCGACAGGAGACCGCGACCGGAGACAGCGACAGGCACTTGACACTATGGAATTGTATGGGTCGCGGTCGCGGTCTCGGCGCGAACTGGCGCCCATACAATTCCATATTGTACCTTGTTATCCAACTTGTACCTTAACATAGCATCATTAAATAATAATAAATTGGAAAGCGGCTAAATAAACTTATAACACACAAATTACAAGGTGTTACAAAATAGTACCTAAGTCCTATCCTCGTATTGGTTATCCCGTCGTGAAGCTAATCTGTTCAAATAGTAATTCCTGACGTAATTTATATCCCAAATTTATGTAGCCGCTTTCCAATTTATTATTATTTAATGATGCTATGTAACAGGTACCGGAAACTCAAGATTTACAATTTTTTCTGTGCTCGTTTACCAAACACCTAACAGTACATAAATAATGTCCTCTTTAGTAGACGTTTATGTTTATCCCTGTCTCGGAGATAAATATTCTTAAACAGTTATTTCCGTACGCTTAAATAAATTATAGCAGGTGGTTTCAAAAATATCCAAGTATTCGAAAAGTTGCTTATTTTTGCTGGATTTTAAATAATAATAGTGTAATCCTGAAGCTTGGACAAAATACATGTATGTATGGTAGGAATAAATAACTCTTAAATCAAAGTTTTACACACGTACCTACGTATTAATATTGATAAACAATTTTACACAACGGAATTGAGACTAAAACTGAGGAAAGCCTGTATTATTAAAACCAAATAGTTAATTTGATAATTAACAATTATTTTCATAACTGCAAACAAATACTTATAAAACATAAAATAAGTGGTAATTTTCCCCTATAAAATTTTACATCTTTGTATTAAGTAGATACTAATTATCAATTTAATATCTGCTTTTAATATTTACACATCCACTTTTAGCCTGTTATTACAAGTTTTACGAGTACTTATTTGGAATATTGATTTAGTCAGTCAGTTACATTTATGTTGTAACTAACTAAATGAAATGAACAGTAGACACAACTTTCTAATTTTGGAAAATTTATTTAGATACGGCACTGTGCCTTACAAGGGTTTTGAATTAACAAAGCACTTGTACCCTTCTCATATACCAGACCAGTATCATAAAACTCAGCCATATTACTACTATATTATATTATTATACTCTCGGGTTATAGTAGAGCAGCCCACAATGTTTTAATATGGTTTACTCGAGCGTTATGGCAAGTTTGTTGAAATTGGATTATTAGATTCCTTCTTACACGAATTTTCATCAGCTAATCTAGGCGTTGGGGCTTATCATACGTTACTTAGCAACGGCGTTATTAATCTATGGGCCCTACATAAAAAGTTTTTTTTTTTTATAGCATAGAGTGACGAGACGAGCAGGTCATGTGCCTGATGGTAAGCAACATGCATGCCACATAACAGCACAGTAACACGCAGCTATTGAAACATGATAGTCCAAATCATTACCTAGCACTGCACTGCGCTCGTCACCCAGAGATCTAAGATATTATGTCTCTAAGCCCTGTAATTTCTCTGGAATCATTGCCCTTCAAACCGGAACACAGTAATGTTTGCACATTACTGCTTGGCGGTAGAATATTTGGCAAAGGTGTGGTACTTCCCCAGTCGGACTCTGCTAAGAGTCCTACCACTACTAAAAAAAAAGGACTCTAATGGAAGCAAATTCTTCCCCTGGATTTAATGAAATGCGTTTGATAAAATCAAATTATCTCCTATCAGGCTCCCCTAATATGGGCTTCTCTACCCGTAGTTACATTTTCGAGGGCTCAAGAGTCGGCAACAATCAGGAGTAGACAATATGAACCTTATTTAGATCGTTTAACCCATATTCTGAAACCACAAATTACCTACCTACCTATAGAACTATCGTTGTATCATAATGATCATTATTAATATTCGTGTTTTTCCGTAATATCGGTTTAAAAATTTCTTGGTGTATGTGTACTTTTTTTCTATTGTTTTTATTTAGTGAAGGTCATTGGTAAAATAAACTTTTTTTTCCTTTTTCTTTCGTTGAAATTAGATTAATTAATTATTTATTTAAGAACTGTTATTGTAAGTTTTAACTTAGTAGTTTAGTAAAAACCTTATTGTCCGTTTTTAATCCTTATGTGTCTTATCGTTTCATTTTTATACCGTTTGAAATATTTAAGTGCGCAGATTTAACCCGAATGATTCTTTTACTACTTAGGAAATCTCGCACTTTTTCAATTCTTCTATTTGTTGACTAGATCAGAATATTTTCCTTTTTATATCTATTATAGGTTTACATTTGACATCCATCAATCTACGAGTCTACGATGGAGCATGCTTACCTAGAAAAAACTAAATCGCTCTCAATTTGAACACACCAAGATTGTAACCATCGGGAAACCCCCACTTAGGCATCGCATTCAACAGCCTTCATGTTCTTACTACAAAAGTAGAGCCAAACTTCTTCGATCGAGTCTTTGTACGTCAACCATTAAACAATGTTGCTTTTTCGAGCTACAAGCAGTCCGATAGAAAAAAGGACAAGGTTAGATCATGCAAATCAGTTACACACCCTCCGAAATGTATCCGATAAAAGCCCGGTAAACTAGCATTTTTCGGCTATGTTCAAGAACTCTAATCTTTCGAACAATACCGTAGTTGTCTGTAAGCCTTTTGGCACTGACAAAACATTTTAATAACTTTTGAAAATAATATAAATAGTATTTCAATCCGTCGTTCTAGTTATTTTCTAAACCTATCGACGGACTTCTATCAGCAACCATGAATTCCGCAGTTTTACGTAATTTTCATTCATAATACATTTACCGAGATATTAATAGCCTCAAGATAAATAAATACAGCATTGTTTATAAAACAGACCGCGATCGTGTAATTGAGACAGTAGACGTTTGCGGTAGATCGTCCAGACTCCGAGACGATTGACGAAACAAATGCTTGAGTGTAGTACGTACGTAAACTAGCTTTACGTAGGTATATGAAATACTTTATTCTGTATTCTATTGTAATAATGCATACATTTGAAGTGCAGTCATTGATCATCTATTGATTATTTACTTAAGCAAATGAACACATCGCTGCATTCTAACCGTGGACTCTTCATGTTCCAATATCTGCGTGTCACTGTGCTGTTATGTGGCAGGACTGTTGCTTACTCCTGCCTATTAGCTGCTCGCAGCTAAGCCTGATGGTCGCTCCTGATGTCTCCTGATGGACATCTCGTCATGCTTTATTATAAAAAAAAAGTTATTCTAGGTAATCAATAGTATATAATATAGTAATTTATTACTGTATTGTAAACTATTTGCGCCCCACGGTGTAACCGTAATTTATTTTCTAATGTCCTCCATTATTGTAATGTTCTAACGCCCAATCTTTTAATTCATTAGATAATGTCAGAATATTTAGCTATAATACAGATTAGGTACTTACCTACTATTGATTCGGATAGAAAAGACGCCATTAAGAATAACAATTGAATTATGTATCGTTCATGAATGGGCAAACCAAAATCTGTTTATACTTGGATTTCAAGCTATGTGATTGATGAATCGCGGCACAGCTCGTCTCCGCTCCGCCTCGGTGGAATCGCACATAAATTAAAAGTTGCAAAGAGCACAGCCTGTTAAAGTAAAGATAAACAAAATGGAAGCCATAGGGAATGCCGCTAGAAGTGATAACCTATAAAATAGAATTTTAGCGTTAAGCAGCACTAGTATTACACAATACGTCACTTATAGGTGTAGCTCAGATACAATGCTTTTTCGCATGTCCATGACGCGGACTCACAAGATTTTATCCACTCAAAGAGAGTATATCACGCACGTCCCAGCCTTCTACCGCCTAACTAAATTGGCTTTGGCTTTGCTATTTCCACCTCTATCATTTCAAACGAAAAGAAAAGAGAGAGAAACATCAAAGTTAAGACAGTTTTCATTCGGCGGTAGGGGGGGGGGGGACTCTGCTGTTACCCACCCGCGGGTCTACCACCTAACTTAATCTGCTTTGGCTTTCCTATTGCTGTCTCTATAATTTCAATCGGAAAAAAAAGAGAGAGCAATATCAAAGCTAAGATAGTTTTCATTCGGCGGTAGACTCCCGGGTGGTAGCATGTCGGTGACGCGAACCAAAAAGTCCCCTATCAAAGAGTGTACAACGCGACTAAGGTTACTGGAAGAAATCGCTCTTAGTGATAGGGCCGCCAACTTGCCGCACTAGTTCGAAAGTTTAATATTCTGAATCCTCTTTGTGTATCCTATGTTTTTGGTTAGTCAATAAACTGTATGTCTCTATCTATCTAAAGAAGATTTTACTTCATAAAATCACCTCGAGATATGTTTTTGAGGAAGCCCGCTGGTATTGAGGAAAAGGATATCATCCAATATGAAAAGCTTAATTACGCATAATTAAATGAATAATAGATTTGATTAAATGTAAAATGACTTCAAATCTTTATCCAAAAATGTCTTGGTGACTACGCCTTACTTTACAAGTCATTTTAAATTTGTTTTAAATTGTTGAAATATACTGCATAGGTATCATCATCATCAGCCGCAAGACGGACACTGCTGAACATAGGCCTCCCCCTAGATTTGCACAACGAACGGTCCTGCGCAACCTGCAACCAGCGGTTTCCAGCATAGGTAAGTATATAAAGAATCAATACAAAGTTTAGAAGATCATAAAGAAACTAGCTTCGTACCCTGCGGGTAGCAAAGCGTTTTGGTCCCTAGCTAAATCGGTCGAAGCGAACTTCTGCCGCCCCTCACTACCTCCAATGCTAAAACCTGATGGGACACTGGCTCACACCGCAATGGAGAAAGCAAACTTGTTTGCATCTCAGTTTGCGGAATCTTCTCGTATAGATGCTGGTAGCGCGACACCTCCTACTCCACCTGGCTGTCCGACTCTCATGTCAGAGGTACACATTCGCCAAATTGAGGTTCGCAAAGTGCTACGAAATCTGGACGTGAATAAAGCCAGTGGCCCAGATGGTATTCCTGCCCTAGTGTTGAAGGCATGTGCGCCTGAGTTGTCCCCGATACTGACGCGTCTATTTAGACTCTCTCTCGAAACTGGTTTAGTACCGAAGTCTTGGAAGCTTGCCAATGTGCAACCAGTGCCCAAAAAGGGTAGTCGTGCTGACCCTGCCAACTACAGGCCCATCTCAGTTACGTCCATACTCTGCAAGACTATGGAACGTGTCTTAAACCACAGGCTCCTGACGTACCTAGAATCAAACGACCTCCTCAGTGACCGGCAATACGGGTTTCGCCGAAACCAGTCCACCGGGGATATTCTAGCGTACGTCACTCACATCTGGAGTGAAGCTATCGAGAAACACGGGGAAGCACTTGCAGTCTCCCTGGATATTTCGAAGGCTTTTGACAGGGTTTGGCATGGTGGCCTTATAAGCAAGCTTTCTAGTTATGGTTTGTCTCCTGGGTTTATTTCGTGGATATCGGACTTCTTGAGGGATCGATCCATACGAGTCGTCATTGATGGCTGCTCGTCGGATCAAATGGCTATCAATGCCGGAGTCCCTCAAGGGTCGGTACTCTCTGCGACGCTCTTCCTGCTACATATCAACGATCTGTTGAAGCCCGGTATCTTTGGGTACGCAGATGATAGCACCGTTGTAGAGAGTTACATATCTAGTGCGAGAGCCAGTGGGCAGCAAACTCAGGTACTAAGAGAGAGTCTGATCGAGCGTTTGAGCTTGACCCTTGAGGCGGTGTCTACATGGGGCGATGCCAATCTGGTCAAGTTCAACGAGAGTAAGACGCAGGCGTGTCTGTTCTCCGCAAAAAGGAGTCCTTTTCAACTGACTCCAACCTTTAGAGGTGTATCCGTTCCGATTTCTGACCGTCTTGAGCTTTTGGGCGTTACATTGACATCTACGCTGAACTTTGGTTCGTATATCGAGTCCAAGGCCAAATTAGCTGCCAAAAAGCTAGGTGTCCTCTCAAAGGTGCGAAGGTACTTCAAGTCTGAGCAGTTGCTCACGCTATATAAGGCTCAAATTCGTTCTTGTATGGAGTACTGTTCGCATCTTTGGGATGGTTCGGCTAAGTATCAGCTGGAGGCCTTGGAATCGATCGAGAGACGTGCCAAAAGGCTCATAGGCAACGACACTCTTGTGCGAAAAAGACTACAAAGTCTTGAACATCGCCGAAAAGTCGCTAGCCTTTCGGTTTTTTATCGAATACACTTCGGAGAGTGTGCGACTGATTTACATGATCTAATACCACCTTGCCCTTTTTTCTATCGGAATGCTCGTAGCTCGAAAAAACGACATCGTTTCATGGTTGATGTTCCAAAGACGCGAACGAAGAGATTTGACTCTACTTTTGTGATAAGAACGTCTAGGCTGTGGAATGCGTTGCCTGAGTGGATTTTCCCTGTTGACTACAATCTTTGTGTCTTCAAATCGAGAGTGAATCGGTTTCTTCTAGGTTAACACGCTCCATCGTAGACCGCATCGTCGCTTCACATCAGGTGAGATGGCGGTCAAGTGTAAGCCTATAAAAGTTAAAAAAAAAAAAAAAAAACAAAGGAACTGAACCAGATCCATTACGTAAGATGATAAAAGAGCTATGAATTTAAGTTATCAACTTCAAATAGAATGAGTATCCAGCGGGTAACATTTAGGAATTAGTTATTTACCACGTTTTAATGCTTATAATTAATTTCATTTCATAAGCATTCATTTCATCAATGAAATGAAAGCTTATAATTTAAAAAAAAAACAAATGTCACATTGTTGGTGAAGATAGTTTAAGACATGCGCGAAATATACCCTAAAAGGATACATTTTTACATTTACATTTTTCACATGCTTTTCAAGAATACGTTTTTTTTTTTTAACTTTTATGGGCTTACACTTGACCGCCATCTCGCCTGATGTTAAGCGACGATGCGGTCTACGATGGGGCGTGTTTACCTAGAAGAAACCGATTCACTCTCGATTTGAAGACACGAAGATTGTAACCAACAGGGAAAACCCACTCAGGCAACGCATTCCACAGCCTAGACGTTCTTATCACAAAGGTAGAGTCAAATCTCTTCGTTCGTGTCTTTGGAACATCAACCATGAAACGATGGCGTTTTTTCGAGCTACGAGCATTCCGATAGAAAAAAGGGTAGGGTGGTATTAGATCATTTAAATCAGTCGCACACTCTCCGAAGTGTATCCGATAAAAACCCGAAAGGCTAGCAACTTTTCGGCGATGTTCAAGACTTTGTAGTCTTTTTCGCACAAGAGTGTAGTTGCCTATGAGCCTTTTGGCACGTCTCTCGATCGATTCCAAGGCCTCCAGCTGATATTAGCCGAACCATCCCAAAGATGCGAACAGTATTCCATACAAGAACGAATTTGAGCTTGATATAACGTGAGCAACTGCTCAGACTTGAAGTACCTTCGCACCTTTGAGAGGACACCTAGCTTTTTGGCAGCTAATTTAGCCTTGGACTCGATATACGAACCAAAGTTAGGCGTAGATGTAAATGTAACGCCCAAAAGCTCAAAACGATCAGAAATCGGCACGGATACACCTCTAAAAGTTGGAGTCAGTTGGAATGGACTCCTTTTTGCGGAGAACAAACACGCCTGCGTCTTACTCTCGTTGAACTTGACCAGATTGGCATCGTTTTATCATACAGGAACAAACAAATGAGATCTACAGATAAACTGACACATCCACAGAAATACTACACCGCCTTTGAGTCATGACGAAGGACATAACATAGATTACATAGGTACATACTCTTTTACGAATATTCCTTTAAACGTGTCTCTAAAGACAGGGTGTGTAGTTCACTCTTGATGTGTTTAATTCAAATTTCTTGAACTAGAACGAACTAACCTAATACAAATTTCTTAAATTCGTTCAGTTATGGTTTATAATGAAAATATTCGTAGCCCTTCATGCGCCCCGTAGAACGTCAATATGACCAGACAGAGAGTCGGCATAGCATTAAAACAAGTATTTCCATTTGTTGAAAAAAACACATCGATAAAGTAATGATATTGAAAAATCTGTAAGTTCTGACTCCAAACATAGCAAACATAATATCGAGATTTCATGAAATCCTGGCAAATAGCGTTTTGTTGTGGGTAGCTTAAGACGGAAGAAAATGGTGAGGCTAACTGAAAATAAGACCGTATTGTGCATCTTAACATTAATTAGAACAGCCAAGAACTATTAGTACCTACTATAATTAGGTACTCTTTAATTTATAATTATGTTATAATTCGTATTACTCCTAATTTGAACAGTCGTGTAAAAAGTATTTTACCACAACCGCTTATTTTCATACAACTTTTACGTTAGATATTCCCCCATGAGGCAAAAAAAACAATGAAACACTGAGCAACACCTACACAGTGAAAATCAATACGCCTATCATGTATTTTTATCAGTCTTTATTTGCTATGAAATTGGATATACACATACATCAAACAATGCAAAAGCTCGTGTAGGTAAATATTGATAAAATTTATAATTACATACGATTATCACAATTATTGTTAGTTCCAAGAAATTGGCGGGAATATTCTGAACTATGAAAAAATAGTGATAATAAGAATATGTAAAATTGTTTACACACCTACAATAACCAAGGCAAGCCACAGGCTTAGATGGCAACCATAAATTTTTGACACCATGTACACTACGTCAAATTCTGGCAATTTAAAAAGCTAGATTCCAATCTATTCAACACGAACATTAGAACAATACGCGACAACAGGGCCGTGATTCAATGGCTCATCTTCTTTGATTTCCTTTTTCTTCTTACAGCACTGGCAACACAAAGTAATCGTGAACACTATAAGAACCAGCGTCGGGAGCCAAACGTAAACAGGTACATCAGAAGACTTCATGGTTTCCGCGTATTGCTTTAACAAGGTGCAAGGAATGTCTTTTCTCTCTTTGAACATGGTCCGATTATGCCAGAGCATGCAAACCTGGTCATTCGTTATCTTCAGACGATATCCATTGTCCACCGTAGGCTGCACGGGAGTACCCGATGACGTAATATCAATTTTAAGCGAACTAGCGTTATAAACACGCATATCGTTAGCTTGATTTAAGAAAGACGACATAATAATACAATCGATAGTCGTCTGTTCGAAGTGAGTTTTATCGATGACTTGGAGAGAACACGTTTCGTCTGGAAGTGCTGCGTGATAGTGGCTGCTGTGATCCTGATGGGCGGAGGATCTCCCGAGGTTGTAAAGGGCGAGGCCGGTGAGCAAGTCGCCGTATCTGTTAGAAGAATCTCGATACTGGTACACGTAGGCAGGAGGTTGTCCGTGATACACGGGGTAAGTTGTTGTGTGGGTGCAGTATCGGCACGTATATGTGATATGGCTGGGCGGGTGGTAAGAGTACGTGTGATGCGAGTTTGAGAAGTGTGCTCTGCCTACGCCGCTACCGCTGAAATGACCACCGTAACCGTGTCCTCCACTGTGACCTCCGCCATGGCCTCCACCGTGGCCTCCACCATGACCACCTCCGTGACCGCCTCCACGAGCGCTGCTTTTTATTCCATCATCAGTGTCATTTAGCTTCGCAGTGACGTATAAAAAATGTAGCACCATAATATAAACTGCACTAATGTCCATGGTGCACCGCGATGGCGTTTCGGAGGCCGACTGGCGCGTCTTAGGGATAATGTCGGCTGGCGCGCGACGCAGACTTTAGGGCGCCAGACAGTCGTCACCCGGGAGCAGCGGGAACCGAGGAACTGAGGGGAGGGATCAATGGCGAACAAAAACCCCGTTAACGACGAAAACATTTTCACGCAAGTTTGTGTGGATTAACATTGAGTGAAATCATCAAGTATGTTAAGTAGTTAAGATAACAACGTAGCTGAAGTAGTTTATTAATAATTGCCAAACACTTTTATACCGAATAGAACATTTACTGTAATCGCAAATAATAGCGATTCCACCCCTTTTTTTCTAGACCGAAAAAAAATATACATCCGAAAAAGTTTTCAGATATGTTGGACGGACTTTTTTCTTAAATCTGCAAAAACTGCATTATTCCGAGCTTGTACCAAAATCCAAACGTGGCTTTAGGTCCGATTAATTAGCATAGTGCTGTTTTCCACTATTTACACACACTCATTATTTGAAAAACAAATTGTGTACATATTGTTGTTGTTTGATGGGGGCCGAGTCACCTACGTCCGTGGGGAAGCACCTGTACATAGAAACCCCACACGTAGTCCCTGGGTGGTGCCAATCAGGTGACAAAAATACCGGTGGTAGGCTTCGGCCGTGGCTGGTGACCACCCACCAGACTAAGTCATGCCGCCAAGCGGCCCAGCCGTGTTCCGCCATGATGTCTGGTGACGCCATTAAGGGAAAACGGGTCAGAACAGCTGCAGCATAACAACGAGACCAGATTGTCACACACTGATACATTACATGGGAAGGCTAGTCTTGGAGGGTAGCGGGATCCGAGGCACGGTTGCCGCGACCGACCGCAGATAGTTGGGGGCCCAAGTAGTGAGCTAGCCACTCATGAAAGGCTGCCCCGTCATCTAGCGAAAAATCCCGGGATGCGCTATCCTGCCGGTTGGCGACCGGATGTCAAGGCCAGATAGACATCTCCGGGGGGGCTCGGGCGTCCCCGCAGTCTCCAGACTAGTTTTCCATACATGTATTTGTGTTGTGTGTTGTGACCATTGGTAAGTGTTATGCTGCCTCGATCTACTTCCGTTTTCCCACCGATCTTCTCTCACACCATACAAAAACATGAAAAAAGTTACAAAAGGAAATAAAGTGTTAAAGCGGCTGCACTCCTTGACCATTAAAGTGCACCTCACTAATATCAGAGGATTGCACTCCAATCTCACGGCAGTCCACCACCATCTCGAGACTGATCAGCCGTCACTTTTGTTCCTAACGGAGACGCAGATAGGTTGTCCGTCGGACGTGGCGTACCTAACATACCCAGGTTATACCCTGGAGCACAAATTCCGGCCTCGTGCTGGTGTGTGCCTGTACGCCCGTGACGACATCTGCTGTCGGCGTCTCCGTAACCTTGAGGACACTAGGTTTTCTGTTATTTGGGTACTAGTAGACACAGGTATAGACAAAATTGTCTATGCATGTGTGTATCGGTCGCACAGCGGAGACCAGGAGACGACTAGGCTCACAGAATATTTAAGTGAAGCGGCGGACGCGGCTCAACAGAAATACCCTTCGGCCCAATTAGTGTTACTGGGGGATTTTAACGGCCATCATAAGGAATGGCTGTTCCCATACCGGGACACTGACCACGCTGGGCAGGAAACGAGAAAGCTAGCTTTATCGTTAGACCTAACCCAGCTGGTCCAAGAGGCAACAAGAGTACCCGACGTTGAGTCGCATACACCTTATTGCTTAGACCTTCTGCTGACAACAGATCCAGACCGTTATTCCGTGGCGGTATCTTCGCCGTTAGGCAGCTCCGACCACTGTCTGGTGAAGTCAGTATCCGTCTACCATCCGCCTGATCCCAGCCCCAGAGGCAACCGGCGGATGTGGCGATACAAGTCAGCGGACTGGGATGAGATGCGCTCTTTCTTTGCATCTTACCCATGGCAGTCGTTGTGCTTTACTTCTGGTGATCCCTCAGTCTGCGCGGATGCTGTGACTAATGTAATACGAACGGCTATGGAATATTTCATTCCATACTCCGATGTCCCATTATCCAGCAAAGCTCGCCCTTGGTTTGGTTCTCAATGTAAAAGTGCTGAAACATTTAAACATGAGGCCTACCTAGCCTGGGTTGATGCTCGACAGCGTAAGGCAAGGGACATACACCAGAAGAAGAAAGCGTTCAACAAGGCTGCTAAGGCAAGCAAAAAGGTTCTTCAGAGGGCTCGTTTTGACCACATTAGTCGAATAGGGAACAAACTAGCTTCGTACCCTGCGGGTAGCAAAGCGTTTTGGTCCCTAGCTAAATCGGTCGAAGCGAACTTCTGCCGCCCCTCACTACCTCCAATGCTAAAACCTGATGGGACACTGGCTCACACCGCAATGGAGAAAGCAAACTTGTTTGCATCTCAGTTTGCGGAATCTTCTCGTCTAGATACTGGTAGCGCGACACCTCCTACTCCACCTGGCTGTCCGACTCTCATGTCAGAGGTACACATTCGCCAAATTGAGGTTCGCAAAGTGCTACGAAATCTGGACGTGAATAAAGCCAGTGGCCCAGATGGTATTCCTGCCCTAGTGTTGAAGGCATGTGCGCCTGAGTTGTCCCCGATACTGACGCGTCTATTTAGACTCTCTCTCGAAACTGGTTTAGTACCGAAGTCTTGGAAGCTTGCCAATGTGCAACCAGTGCCCAAAAAAGGTAGTCGTGCTGACCCTGCCAACTACAGGCCCATCTCAGTCACGTCCATACTCTGCAAGACTATGGAACGTGTCTTAAACCACAGGCTCCTGACGTACCTAGAATCAAACGACCTCCTCAGTGACCGGCAATACGGGTTTCGCCGAAACCGGTCCACCGGGGATATTCTAGCGTACGTCACTCACATCTGGAGTGAAGCTATCGAGAAACACGGGGAAGCACTTGCAGTCTCCCTGGATATTTCGAAGGCTTTTGACAGGGTTTGGCATGATGGCCTTATAAGCAAGCTTTCTAGTTATGGTTTGTCTCCTGGGTTTATTTCGTGGATATCGGACTTCTTGAGGGATCGATCCATACGAGTCGTCATTGATGGCTGCTCGTCGGATCAAATGGCTATCAATGCCGGAGTCCCTCAAGGGTCGGTACTCTCTGCGACGCTCTTCCTGCTACATATCAACGATCTGTTGAAGCCCGGTATCTTTGGGTACGCAGATGATAGCACCGTTGTAGAGAGTTACATATCTAGTGCGAGAGCCAGTGGGCAGCAAACTCAGGTACTAAAAGAGAGTCTGATCGAGCGTTTGAGCTTGACCCTTGAGGCGGTGTCTACATGGGGCGATGCCAATCTGGTCAAGTTCAACGAGAGTAAGACGCAGGCGTGTCTGTTCTCCGCAAAAAGGAGTCCTTTTCAACTGACTCCAACCTTTAGAGGTGTATCCGTTCCGATATCTGACCGTCTTGAGCTTTTGGGCGTTACATTGACATCTACGCTGAACTTTGGTTCGTATATCGAGTCCAAGGCCAAATTAGCTGCCAAAAAGCTAGGTGTCCTCTCAAAGGTGCGAAGGTACTTCAAGTCTGAGCAGTTGCTCACGTTATATAGGGCTCAAATTCGTTCTTGTATGGAGTACTGTTCGCATCTTTGGGATGGTTCGGCTAAGTATCAGCTGGAGGCCTTGGAATCGATCGAGAGACGTGCCAAAAGGCTCATAGGCAACGACACTCTTGTGCGAAAAAGACTACAAAGTCTTGAACATCGTCGAAAAGTCGCTAGCCTTTCGGTTTTTTATCGAATACACTTCGGAGAGTGTGCGATTGATTTACATGATCTAATACCACCTTGCCCTTTTTTCTATCGGAATGCTCGTAGCTCGAAAAAACGACATCGTTTCATGGTTGATGTTCCAAAGACGCGAACGAAGAGATTTGACTCTACTTTTGTGATAAGAACGTCTAGGCTGTGGAATGCGTTGCCTGAGTGGGTTTTCCCTGTTGACTACAATCTTTGTGTCTTCAAATCGAGAGTGAATCGGTTTCTTCTAGGTAAACACGCTCCATCATAGACCGCATCGTCGCTTCACATCAGGTGAGATGGCGGTCAAGTGTAAGCCTATAAAAGTTAAAAAAAAAAAAAAAAAAATTGTGTCCGCTATATATCCAGCTAACCTGCTTACACCGATTCAGTTATTTGAACCGATCTGCTACAATGAACTTGAGCTCAAGTGCCACGTTGGTCGCCTCCGCCAATGAACCACTCATCCTGTGAGATAATGTCAGAAATGGCCGACTTCCGGATCGGTGACACCGCACACAGCTCCTTGGCGAGATTGAAACGAGATCACATCACGACCAACTTATTATTACCATTGGATGATGGCGCCATTAAATAACTTGCAGTTTTTATAACTTCAGTGGGATCTTTTTCTTGATAGATGCAATCTGACTGGAACAGCACGTGTTAGTAAATCTAAAAACATACTTTCGAATGGGACGGAATGGAATGTGGGAAATTCTGAAAAAGCCTCTGATGTGGCAATAAAAATTTCGTAAGTACCATCTCCGACTACACCATTGTTTATCATCAGATCAATCAGTAAAATAATATTTGGTGAAAACAACAAAACCGCAATAAGAGTTTGCATGAGTTAGTTTTAAGGTTGCCTGGAAGAAATCGCTTTCAGCGATAAGGCCGCTGGTTGTTACTGTTTTCCCTAAATTGTATGTATCGTTTTAATGGTTTGAGTAATAAAGAATTTACATTTAATCATTCAAATTATTTTGTTCTGTGATTTGGTCGTCGTACCAAATAAATTAGATGATAGATAGTCGACGCCATAGTAGTAGAGTCTTACCATGCTATTGGTTGCTTTATGAAGATGATTTATCGTACCGACGTATTATTAGGCTATGAGTTTTATATGTTAGTTGGTAAAAATGTCCCGACTGGTAGGACACAGACCTACAAAGGATGCTGCTATAATCAGATCAGAATCTTATTATGGGTAAAGCTCGGTAGTTTAAACCCAACAACAACCCAAATATAAATATCAGCATAATTCACACAGTGGCAATGAGGCTATAATATCTTCCTAGTCCCGCTCATGCTATTAGCTCTACATTGAAGTGGATATTGGATGTATTTTTCTTGTGCCTCGTCTACATTCAGATCCATGCTTTTATTTTGTGGCTCTGTCTCACAAACGTAAAAGAGCTGAAGTAAAAGTTCCGCCTGACGGTCGAAGCCGTTCAAAACAGCTATCACTGTATAATCACTTCGGTCTAGGTCATTCCATTTATACCCTAGTTTATTTAGATTATTATAGATTCACGGAAGCACTAAGCACTACAATGTATCACCATTGGACTAATCCCCAGGTGTGCTGTATATCTTCAACATGCCGCCCTCAACGTAGCAATTAGTAGACACACATAAATTACACAAGCAATAAAGTGGGTTTTGCAGATAGGGTGGATTAAGTTAAAAGGTTCGTATTTTACTGATCATTATACCTTTTATTACGAATGAAAATCTCGGAAAAAAAACAAAATCGTATGCTTTGTGGTAGCAGTAGTGTTGGAAGTCGTTGCTAAGTCCGCCTCGGTAAGTAGGTACTAAACATTTTCCATCTGTTCTAAATACAAGTATTCCGGTTTAAAGACAATTCCGGCAATGTTTTCTAATTCATTACAAACAGACAAATCATCCTAAATATCTGAACGTAGTGCAATGCTAGGCAATGATTAGAACTCTTATGGGCAGTTGTTCTTAACCATGGGACGCACGTTTTGCTTGTCGCTCTGTCTTTTAATAAAACTATGTAGTAGGACTCCTTTACATAGTCCGACTCTAGTCTCTCAGCTGGAGACTAGCTCAAAACCGAGAAAAGAGATACCTATATCACCAAATTTTTAACTGACTTCAAAGTTGTTTGTCTGTACATAATTATCTTGTTTTGTCATACATATATATATGTGTGTATGACAAAACGAGATATAGGTATAAATATATATCGTTTTGTTAGTACATAATTATAGAATTATGGATTAGTTATGGTATGGATCAATCAAACAATATAAATACCTACGTAAATATAAATTAGCAGAGCTATTGCTTAACATATGTAGGTACATACCTACGAAAACAAAAACCTCTGGAAAACAAATTAACCTTACAAAGAATGTACATATCTGCGACGAGTGTTTTGTTTTATTTTTGTGGATACTACGAAAACCCCTCCATCGATTTCGATAAATATTACACGGGATGGAAGTCTACCCTCTTAAACAAAAAAATAAATATCAAAATCAGGGTGATCCGCAAGTCGAACATTCTGAAATAACAAACTTACAGTCAAATTTAGAACCTCCTTTTTTGTTTCTTGAAGTCGGTTAAAAATATCTCCCTATCGGCTCATAACACACTTTCGCACGACCCTATAGAAAGGTAGCATTTTATGTACGTGAACACCCACGTCAATATTTTTTATCACATTTCCTCATTTGGGCAGCACATTTCATCAACTTGGAGTTAAGGTTCATTTTAGTAAAAATGTTTTAGTCCGTTGTTCGTGCCAATTTTACTTTACTACATTACTTTCATCGGACAAGAATTGGCAAGGTGCATTTTAACAAATTAGCTTATAATATTAGCATAGTTTAGTAGCTAATGTCGACGATTGATTCTTTTTACTCTATAGAGAGACGGAACGAACAGGACCTGCTCCAGATGGTAAGCAACACGCCTGCCCATAACAGCACAGGGTCATGCAACTATTGGAACATAGAAGAGTCTAAATAATTACCAGCACTGCACGGCGCTCATCATCCAGTTTGAAGGGCAATGTTTCCAGATAAATTACAAAACATTCCTTCAAACTGGAACACAGCGATGTTTATTACTTTAGATTAATTCCAATATGAAATATGAAACCTAACGCCATGTTGAAAGCATCCGTATCGTGGTACAATAGGGTACAATCCTCAAAAAATTAACCGACTCGTATGTCAATCCCTGCGCTTCATGAATGGTAAGGATGCGTGACCCGGTGCCTGACCCGTAACCCTGGTTTGTCAGGGTCTCCTTTTCCTCTTGAGTATGCACTAAAAAGAGGGTGTCGGGTTGGGTGCCGGGTATGTGCGCTCCTTTATACCTTTTCTGCTCTAGGGACTTTATACGGGGTACTGAGGAGTACATACCTGAGTATATTTCCCTCAGCGCTTATGCAACATCCATCGGGTTGCGATGTGTGCAGAGCATCTCCTGGCTGATCTTTGCTATCAGGTTCGAGCGGTGATACCTCATTTCGAAGAGATTTTCCCTATCGATATAAGGCAACTGATTGACGTCTCCGATGAGGACAATTTCGCCAACACCAGACAGCCGTGAGACCATCACAATGGCCCCGAAATGGTTCATGAGAGCCTCATCCACCAGGAGGCGGCTGAATTTGTCTTTTCCGAAACCATTTACCAGAGCAGAAGCCATAGTTCGCACCCTGGTTTTGACCAGGTTTCCGATACGGTGCGATAGCTTCTCCCATAGATATTTTGCTGCCTCAGTTGTTGTGGTGATGATAGCGTCTCTGTCCACGTCGAAGATACAGTGCTTCGAAGTTTCGCGTGACGTCACTCGTGGGAACGATTTTTACCCACGAGTGACGTGGCGACCCCCACTCTTGAAGCTCGATGTTCGGTATCTCTGTCGATTTTTAATATTTTGAAAAAACAAACTCATATTTTTATGTGATTTAGCTGACGGACTAATTAAAATGGTGTATTTTTGACCCAGTCCGATACCCTATTGCAAAACACAAGCGACACAGGAGGTTTACAGTATTAAATGTTTGAATTTTTTTTTTGTATGCGTTTAGTTCCTGAACAACTGTTATCTTTACTTTCTATCATAACTGTATCACTTTACGTATTTGTTCTTGATTAAAACATATGTACCTATTTGACAGAACTACTTACATAAATTGTTAGAAATATAATTATGTACCTATATTTATTTTATTTTATAAGATATTTTTAATACAGCGACAACCTCCCGATTGTTTAATGCTCACAGCATTAAAAAAATCTAAGCATAAGCTGAGCTACGGTAACTCGTGAGCGTGTTAAATCTTCTCAAGAAACGAAACAGTTACATCGTAATCGATCGTAACAGTTACATCTTACACAAAACTTACGAAACTAGTCCAGTTTCGTAGTAAAATCTTCTTCATAATACCACAGATCAGAAAACAGTTACTGATAATACGTATGGTACCTACACATACATATTATAAATGTAGCTTTCATCATCGCTCTAAAAACATTCTTCTCCTATTTCTCGGCGGAGTAAAAAAGTGTCTCGACATCGTCTCAAATATAGATGGAAATTGAGGAGAACATATTGACATGTTCCACCTCAATATCTTTGTAACGACAGAAAGCTTGAGAAACTCCCGAAATTATACAGATGGCTCGTATTCTACCTACCAACGAAAATAAAATCTATTTGTTATTTTTTTTAGATTCTGTTGTCTTGTGTGTTAGACTACTGGCCCGTGAACAAAATTTACGTAGTACCTAAATGAACCACCTGGAGACCTATGTAGGATGATAGAAGGGTATAAAGTAGGTAATAAGATTCAGCACTATGCCGTCACTTGTAAGCTGTCCAACTGAGTACAGTCGAAGAGGGGGGGTTGCAATCCTCGATCATTTCTCCTTGTCGCAGGATTTTTGTACGGCGTTGCAGAGTAATAGATTAGAAGAGGCATTTAAACTATAAAAATTATAAATTTTAAGTTTTTAATTATTAGTTTGTCGGAAAAATTCGTGATTTTCCGACTATTTACAGATTACATTTGGGCATTTGATTATGTACGGCATTGGTTCCATACAGTTTCAATACCTCTGCTCCTAATCCATTATTTCGCAATGCCGTACAAAAATCATGCGACAAGGAGAAATGATCAAGGGTTGCAACCCCCCCTCTTCGACTGTACTCAGTTGGACAGCTTACAAGTGACGGCATAGTGCTAAATCTTATTACTTTATACCCTTCTATCATCCTACATAGGTCTCCGGGTGGTTCATTTACTACGTAAATTTTGTTCACGGGCCAGTAGTCTATGTCTTCAATAACAGATTTTTAAAAGAAGGAGATTCTGGGTTCGGTTGCATTTATTATCGATAATCTATTTTCACTTGACCTCCATCTTGCTTGATGTTATACGATGATGCGGTCTTAGATGGAGTGTGCGTGCTAACTTAAACAAAACGAAATAATATCATCTTGAAAACACCAAGGCTATATCCATCTAAACCCACTCAGGCAACGTATTTTAAACCCTTGGTATTCTTATTGCAAAAGCGAAGGCTACCTGCTTTATTTATTATTTTATAGAAAAGAGAATGCTTTCAAATTGATTCCACAGAAACTAAGTACTAAAATCGGTCTTTATTACACAGCAAGTCATTTTTAATAAGAAATCTACTGAAGAAAGAATCTATTGAAGATTAAGGAGAAAAAAAAAGATTGTCTACACAAAAGAATATTTGAAACATTAAAAAATATAAATATGCATGTACTTACCTACATCTATTTTCAAAATTAAATTGAACTCCACTAATTGACCTAGGAACTAGTTAAATTTTCCTGACAACTCGTTAACAACGGTTCATGCAAACAAAATGTGTTTTTCACTTCCTAATGAAATCATGTTTACGCTGATCACAAACAACATTTGAATGTTTTGCTACATAATGTCATGGCCAATGAAATTTGAGCAAATACGTTTTCTAAACCAGTTAAAAATTAAGATACAATATATGTACCTATTCACATAAAAATAATTCGAATATGTTTGCGCTACTCAAATAGGGTCTATATGGGGTGGCATAACATTTTTTGTACTATTTAAGGTAGGCATAACGTTTTTAGGACTAATGATAATTTACCATAACAACTAAACGCATAACTGTCTTCGCATAATGTTAACTAGCATAACCATATAGAACATAACGATAACTTAGCATAATGTTTAAACGCATAGCCATATATAGCATACAGATAACTTAGTATAATGTTTCGACGCATAACTATAAAAAGCATAATGGTTAAAGGCACACATTGAGAAAAGCATAACAATACTTAAACATACTGATCAACGGCATAAACTTTAAACGCCTAACTAAAAAACAAGTGTAAAGAGCGGACATAAATAAAATACGTGGGTGTGTGAAATGCGGGTGGGTACTTCGACAACAATACTTATTATGCGTAATGTAGGTATCTACTAATTTAATGGAATATCTATGCAGGACTATGCAGTAGTATAACAATTTTTGTACCAATTTATGTAGACATAACGTTTTTAGGACTTAAAAACCTACATACACCTAAGACATGTGGTGCACTTTTTGACTCCGGGTGGGCTCCCGCCAGAAGCTCAAGGGAGGTCCTGAGTGGAGCGATCCATGCGAGGCCAAGCGTAGCGAAGGGGGGAGGTGGCGAGCGAAGCGAGCCGGCGACCTTCGTAGTGGAGTGCAGGCCGAGTATGGAGAAGCGACACTCAGGGCTGACCGAAGAGCTTCTGGCTCCCGCATTTTTTTAATACACTCTAGGGGTAGTAGCGACAAGACTAGGTGGAGTCGGGGTGCTCCGAGTCAGATCTGGACCCTATATAACCTGGTTATATATTACGTAGCACAACAAATAATTAAAAAATGCCTAAATGCGTCTGAGCAACAGTCGAATTGAATGTAGCATAATAGATTTTTATGATTAAAACACATAACGCCAAAAAACGATTATGCAAAAGTTACATTATGACACTATATGTTATGCTACATTCATTATGACAAAGTAAATTAGGAAAAAAAAATTATGCGATTTAAACGGCACCTTAAAAAAAATAGAACAAATAAAAAAATGCTTAAAAACTATTATGCGTCTCATCAATAGTCGAATAAAATCTAGTACAATAGATTGTTATGCTTAAAACACATGACGCCAAAAAATGATTATGCGAAAGTTGCATTATGACACTATACATTATGCTACATTCATTATGACAAAGTAAATTAGGAACAAAAAGTTATGCGTTCTAATAGGCTCCCACTCAAATACGGTTATTTTATGTTTTAATTAAAAAAATCTATGATAAGATTGCAAAACTACTTCTCTAAAATTTACACAATTACTCAAATTTCACGGCTATGACTTATACCTATGGGCTATGGGTTGTATTCATTATTATATCCTGAAGAATTTATGGGGCATTATTCCCTGATCAATACGTATTGAATCTGTATTTCACTGAATCCTTGATTTATTTACTATTACACTTCATGATTTATTGTTAGGATAACGGCTGTATTTGGGAAAACACAATCTTTTCACATAGTTTACAGAACTTCGAACTCATAGAAAAATTGTCGGGAAATTGAGCGGGAGTTAAAATCAAACTGAGCTGAGCTCGTGTTCCTGCAATCGTAAACAAACAACACAGGTGGTATTTCGAACGAATAAATCTGCGTATTTGCGTAACTTTTCAATCGACGGACTCCATTTTAAAAACAACCCCGGATAAATAGTCATATTTCAATATCTACGCCTACGTTTAACATGAAAATTGGAAGTATTTATATGAGTAAGCGTTACAATGCAAAATTACGAGATCGGAAGTTTAAACTCATTGGAGTTACAATGTAAAAATAAAATAACTAAAACTGTCTAAAATTAAAATAACTAAGAACATTCGATTTAAAGAAATTCTAATGATTTCATGTGTATAGGTAAGATTTCAAAACGTAGTGGTAGGACTCTTAGCAGAGTCCGCCTGGGGAAGTACCACACCTTTGTCAATTATTCTACCGCCAAACAGTAATGTGCAAACATTACTGTGTTCCGGTTTGAAGGGCAATGTTTCCAGAGAAATTACAGGGCTTAGAGATATAACAACTTAGATCTCTGGGTGACGAGCGCAGTGCGGTGCTAGGTAATGATTTTGGCTCTTCATGTTCCAATAGCTGCGTGTCACTGTGCTGTTATGTGGCAGGCATGTTGCTTACCATCAGGCACATGGCCTGCTCGTCTCGTCACTCTTTATTTAAAAAAAAAACGATAGATGTACGTAAGCACGCAGAGGCGGGAAGCGAAACGCCAAGGATCGGGCTAGTTGACCTATCATGGGATTGGCCTATACCCAGCAATGGACAAATTAGTATTAATAATAATAATAGCATTATTTATTTCTACGAATCCTTAAACAATAATATTGTAAAAGCAGTGATGACTAGTCTCATGATGAGTTGGTAGAGTCTGTCCGGTAAGCCGTTGGTTTGATTCTCACCCAGGAGAGACACGATTGAACGAATGATGATGTTTTTGCTCTGAATGCGGTGTTTATATCCTGCAAGTATTAATATACGCAAGTATTAATATCACGCATCCAAACTTTCACATTTATAAATGTGATTTATATGTTGATATATATGATATTATATGATGATAGATACCTACTCACCTGAACGGACATCGATCGGGACATCGGAGGTACTGATCGGAAGGAGGCCGAAATTTGGAACGTAGACATTTTTTAATCTAAAATAGCACAAAAGGCAAAGTTCCATAGGCAATTAAACCTCATGCCGATGAACGGACATCTTAGGTATGTTTTTTAATTCCAGAAATGTGTATTACCTATATCTGGCCTGCCTAGCAAAAGGTTTGAATAGATAATGTTTTGTGCAAAAAGTCCAATTTTTTTTTTTTTTAACAATTTTGTTTTAACTGACATTCAAATAAGAGTATCAATCAATAATGCAACGTATTTTATCTTTATAAAAACGCGCCGAACTCGGTGGGGTGTGTGATGCCCACGGACCAACGGAAGCTTCATTGAAAATGTTATTTTCTTCATCAGTATTTCCGAGAACAATTTACATTTTTAAAGAACGTTTATTTATTGTAGTCCTCGTGTATTTACCAAGTTCCCTTTTTACCCGACTGTTTCCCTTTTCACTGTACGTAATGCTTTTGAACTTCAATGAATTGTTCAATGTTTGTGTTCTGGCGTCTGGCGGAGACTGAATAAACTCAGATAAGTATTAATTTTAGCAACAAACTTTAAACTAGTCCACAGTGCTAATTGTCCCGCCAGTTTTATACAATATAGGTAGGTACTTTACGTCTAAAAGTACCGTCTGTTAAATTTCGTAAAGCATTATTATGTAAATTGAATACATTTAAATTAGACACGTAAATAAACTCCACTAAAATAGGGTTTCAGCAAGTTTAATAGCTTTCAAATACTTGTAAAATTGTTCTAAAGCCCACAATAATGGGCAAACATTGATAAGGTTTCCCGACCCTTCTGACACGGGTTCTGCCGTTCTCAGACGGTTATTACGTACTAACCAACCGTCGAATTTGTAATACCGAAGAAATTCGATGTTTTGTAACCGTTGGAAACGTCGATTTCGTAAGTACCTACGACCGGAAAGTTTGTCAAACCCTCTACCAAATATCATGTAATTAAATATAGACATCAATGATATTTTCATTTTCTTCGAAACCTCATTCTCACGGGGACAATTTCTTTGGTTGATTTCACAAAGTTTCTGAAATTGAGTTTAAAATTAATTTTAAGTATGCATCCTACTAATATTATAAATGTCAATGTATGGATATTAAATTAACTAAAAGCCACAAGCTCAGAATAAAATTTAATAAATATTATACGTACATATTAAGTACGTGGACCTCGATAACATAATATTTCTTTCACAAGCCCGACGTAGAAAAACGGGTCTTATAGGTTTCACGTTCTTGTTAAGAGGGCGCCTAGTGCCAGAAAACGAAAGAAGGACATTTTCGACGCCGCTCACTGAAGTAAAGAAACTAAAAACTATGACAAAAAAAATATTGACGTGTACGGGTACAATCAAGAAGAAGCACAATAACCGAATAGAATTTTAAAAATAGATCAGAGTTTTTTACAATAAAAAAATAAAAATGACACCGAAAAAACCCGTTTTAATTCGAGTACTCGAAATTATCGGCGATGACCCCACATTATTTTTTGGTAATAAAATTCCTAATTGTACGTTCTAGTAAAGTAACCGAACACTTTTTTAAATGTATGTTTAATTATTGAGTAATTTAATAAAACTTGGTCAAAAATGGACTCCTGATTTAATATTGATTTTTCCTCCAAACTGTGTCATGCTATTCTCGACTTTATGTATATCGCATTAAGAAACGCGTGGCGCGGGTGAAAACTGATTTTTCCCTGGCATTAGGCGCACTCTTAAATACGATTGTTTGTGTTGGTGGAGTCGTAAGCTCACCAAATAGATGGTAAGAAATATAGACAAAATGAAATACACACTTGAATACTATAATAGCTAAGGTATAGGTATTTAGATAATAACAGACTCACAAGATATTTAAAAAAAAAAGGAATTCTCTAATCAACAGCCAACTTAGTACATACATTTGGTATTGTAATAAAAACAAATGCCGTGATTATGTTAGGGATTAATAAGTCTTGCGGGCCGGACATAAAGAGCCCGGACAAAATAAAACGATTGGGTCTATTTAGCTCCGTTTTAGATAACATGATCGATATAGTTAGTTTTTGTGTAAATTTTTGTGTTTTTTTTAATTTTGTCATTGTTTGTTGGCAATCAACACCAGTATGAGTTCTTGTAGAGGAACTACGACGTAGCAAATTGGAAAGCCCGTAGTAGGTACGTAGTGAGGTTTCTTTAATAGCGTAGTACAATTTATCTACTTATATAATATAGGTACTGATTTTTATCAATGGTCTATGTGCTTTTACTTACGGATTCCATTTTGAGACTTTATTTATAATATCCTTGCGTTTATAACGTGAAATGTCTCGTTTTCACCAATAATAATTATTGTTCACAAAAGAAGGAATTTTAATTTGAAGCTTGTTTAATCTTTCCTAAATATTTAAAAATCTGCTTACAAGCTAAAAATGTATAGCTACTCAAATATCAGCACAGCCAGCAGTTGCAAAACCTATGACGGTTATCACTAACACAACCATGCATAAGAACACTTTTCTAATTGAGTTTGGGGACGCATCGAAGCTGAGATGAAGGTTTTGGAAATAGAGGAAAATTATTTAAGACAGATAATGATCCACAGGTCTTCTCAGAACTAGTTTATAAAGCTGCAAGAGCTACACCGTACTCATCCTAACAAACAAAGTACCTAAGTGACCAACCGTGTCAATATCAAAACAGGTCTAATCAAAAAAAATCTTATTACTCGACAAAACAGCCAGATACTTCTTATTGGCACAGAAAAAAAAAATACACAGATTTACATTAAAATATATAAAAAAATACAATCAACTTAAAACTAGTGCTATAGTTGGCAGTTAGAAAATGTGTAGGATAGCTGTTTTTTTTTCCGAGATTTTAGAGTAGGTATTTAGTTCCAAAAATAAAGAAACTGTGTTCATCATGACGAGGGCAAGACGATATTTTCGATTCAGTAGATTATATGTTTATATTATCTAGATTTATTCCGTACAATGTGGTACTTTTCGTAAGTTACGATTTAGCTAAAAGGCTTGAGGTGCCTACTGCCTAGTAAACCAGTGCGCATTCAATTAGGAAATTGACGTATGAACCAAGGGCAAATAATACGAAGCGTCTTGATAATCGGGTGTTAGCAAGTGGGTGCGGTCGTTGAAGCACTTTGAAAACATTATTGGCCATATGGAAAAACTAAAAATACCAATTCAAGAACGTTCATTAAAATTTACGTTTGTGGCTCTCCCATTCTGTCCTTTAAACATTTTGCAGCGCAGTATGATCATGTTACGGGAAAATTGGTATGAAATGTGAAACTAACCTCATTTGACGCGGAAATTTATGGCAACTTTTAATACTGCGGAATACTGGGTAAGTATGGAAAAGTGAGTGGTAAATTAGGTCATTCAAAATTACTGATTTAAGATTTTAACTATCGAGAAAAATTTACGTAGGCACTAATCGTACTGAAACACTAAACACTTAGCTAATAATTACCTAATAATTACCTAATTTAATCAAGAAATAGCTTCTTCCCGTTTTGATCCGAGTGTTTTTTCATCGCACAAAGGTCTGCGTTAGACCACCAACTCACCTCACCTAGTAAGCGACGGTGTCGTCAAAGACAACGCACCTAGACTAGTTTACGAAGAGTAGAGTAAAACGTTATCCTAATTTTAAAAGGTGACGTCGTCTACCTATTTCAAAGCTTCATTTGAGCGCAGGTAGGTACCTATAGCCCAGGATCCCTTCCTAGTACAATTTTTGCAATTGATTACTAATATGCGTGAATATCTTCATTTTGATGAGATGCTCAACAATTTCCTGTAAGAAACTCTCGATTGTGGTAGCTAATACAGATAGCTAGGATAAAATATTTCTGAGCGCAGGACCGGGATAATGTAACACGCAATTTGTAGGACAATATAACTGTTAAATTATAATATTAGCTAAGTAAAAAATACATTGTACAGGAAATTGTTGGGCGTCTCATCAAAATTAAGCTATTCACGCAGAATTAGTTTGATAATAATCAATTGCAAAAATTGTACCACGGATCCTGGACTACTATTATTGTAATTAAAATAAATTACGTATGTGAAAAAAATGTATTCCGTTTGCGACCTAAACGAATAACTATATAGGGAAAACGTATCTACTTCTAGCACGTGCGTCTTCTAGTAGTAAGTAGCTAGTTATTGCTTGTCATAGGATACTTATAATGAAATTATTTATTTTCGCGTACATATCGTATTTAGCTATAATAAATTACTTATCGTGAAAAGCTATATAGCCGAAGGGCGCAGCTAGTTGTAGCTAGTGCAAAGCCTTGTTTGGAATATAGAAGTTACTGACTCGTTGTAAAATAAAGCAATAGGATAATCTGGTACGTCACCGTAACATCTTGAGATATATATGATGTCGTAAGTATAATATACCTAAACAGTATTAATCTTTACAAGCATACTTGGAAATAATATCAGCTACAGTACATAATATAAATAAACAGACATTGAAAGTACTTTGGCTCGATTATAGAGTTCGCTCACAGAATGCATCGCAATCTTTCTATTAGAGACGCTTCACAAGGCACTTTATAAGAAAAATATCTATCAATCTTTGAAGCGGGAATCTTGCTGTATCACGCCCTTCACATCGAGATTGTGATCAAAGCTGCATCTATGGGACATACATCACTGAAGTTACTTTATTTTCACAAACAACATGTTTAGGGAAATCTTGAAGACAGATGCCTATTTAAATACATACATAAATATTTATTGTCTTTAAAAGACAAAGGGCTATGTTAAGTTAGACCTAAAAACTAAAAAGGGACAGTTATAAACCGTACTTTTCGAAACAAACAATTCGTAGGTACACTTCTGTATCTTTACAACTTATAAACAGCGATATTTGTAAAGTTAACCCCTTTAGAAAAACTTTAGCACGATTAGGTTGTGCAATCTATATATATAAAAATCAATGCCACTTTTCGTTGTTATTGAACTCCTCCTAAACGGACCGGTGTGAAGTTGGCAGCCAAAAGTTTCTGCCGTATTATCCGACCAAATTAAAATGGTATTTTTTGTAAAATTTGCTCAAATCAATTAATCTTTTGCTTATGCTTTAAAGCATTAAATAAAAATGGTGAAACTCAATACTTATAATTTGATAAAGCTCAGAAACAAATCAAAAAAACTAAAAAAAACCCAGGCACACTTTTTTCGCAGAGTCCACGTTTCCTTCAATACTGCGACCTGACGGCCCCTGAAATTCTGAAATATTATGTATCAGTATTGTAGCGTGTTTCATGCGCTATCAAAAAAACATAGTTAAAATGTGGCTAAATGGTTTCTACATAGAGAAATTTTCATCTGAAATCGCTCGGGTACCGAAATCTTAGGAGGAAAAGTTGGGTGCTGGCTTATTGTGAACTCCCACAGCTGAAATTAGCCATAAATCTTTACATTTAATCTAGGTCTAGACATATTCTATCGAAGTTAGTCATTTAAGATAAGGCTTCATGCAGTTTTAACCCTAAACTTTCCACACAAACAAAACTAGTGAAACTGCTCAACCTTAAAACACACCATGCTCGATTACGACCTGTAGGCCCCTGAAATACTGAAGTTTTTAGGTTTCATTCTGTAGAATGATACCTAGTCTATCTAAAAAATATAGTGAGAATGTGGCTAAACGATTGCTTAACCTTCAAATGAGTTCATGAAAAATTTACAAAAAATTTTTTCGCCAATCTCATGTTTCCTTCAATACTGCGACCTGACGGCCCTTGAAATTCTGAAATATTATGTAACAGTATTGTAGCGTGTTTCATGCGCTATCAAAAAAACATAGTTGAAATGTGGCTAAATGGTTTCTACTTAGAGAAATTTTCATCTGAAATTGCTCGGGTACCGAAATCTTAGGAGGAAAAGTTGGCTGCTGGCTTATTCTGAACTCCCACAGCTGAAATTAGCCATAAATCTTTACATTTAATCTAGATCTATACATGTTCTATCGAATTTAGTCATTTAAGATAAGGCTTCATGCAGTTTTAACCCTATACTTTCCACACAAACAAAACTAGTGAAACTGCTCAACCTTAAAACACACCATGCTCGATTACGACCTGTAGGCCCCTGAAATACTGAAGTTTTTAGGTGTCATTCTGTAGAATGATACCTAGTCTATCTAAAAAATATAGTGAGAATGTGGCTAAACGATTGCTTAATCTTCAAATGAGTTCATGAAAAATTTACAAAAAATTTTTTCGCCAATCTCATGTTTCCTTCAATACTGCGACCTGACGGCCCTTGAAATTCTGAAATATTATGTAACAGTATTGTAGCGTGTTTCATGCGCTATCAAAAAAACATAGTTGAAATGTGGCTAAATGATTTCTACTTAGAGAAATTTTCATCTGAAATCGCTCGGGTACCGAAATCTTAGGAGGAAAAGTTGGCTGCTGGCTTATTGTGAACTCCCACAGCTGAAATTAGCCAAAACTCTTAACATTTAATCTAGGTCTATACATATTCTACCGAATTTGGTCATTTAAGATAAGGCTTCGTGCCGTTTTAACCCTATACTTTCCACACAAACAAAACTAGTGAAACTGCTCAACCTTAAAACACACCATGCTCGATTACGACCTGTAGGCCCCTGAAATACTGAAGTTTTTAGGTTTCATTCTGTAGAATGATACCTAGTCTATCTTAAAAATATAAAGAGAATGTGGCTAAACGATTGCTTAACCTTCAAATGAGTTCATGTAAAATTTACAAAAAAATTTTTCGCCAATCTAATGTTTCCTTCAATACTGCGACCTGACGGCCCCTGAAATTCTAAAATATTATGTAACAGTATTGTAGCGTGTTTCATGCGCTATCAAAAAAACATAGTTGAAATGTGGCTAAATGGTTTCTACTTAGAGAAATTTTCATCTGAAATCGCTCGGGTACCGAAATCTTAGGAGGAAAAGTTGGCTGCTGGCTTATTATGAACTCCCACAGCTGAAATTAGCCATAAATCTTTACATTTAATCTAGGTCTATACATATTCTATCGAAGTTAGTCATTTAAGATAAGGCTTCATGCAGTTTTAACCCTAAACTTTCCACACAAACAAAACTAGTGAAACTGCTCAACCTTAAAACACACCATGCTCGATTACGACCTGTAGGCCCCTGAAATACTGAAGTTTTTAGGTTTCATTCTGTAGAATGATACCTAGTCTATCTAAAAAATATAGTGAGAATGTGGCTTAACGATTGCTTAACCTTCAAATGAGTTCATGAAAAATTTACAAAAAAAATTTTCGCCAATCTAATGTTTCCTTCAATACTGCGACCTGACGGACCCTGAAATTCTGAAATATTATGTAACAGTATTGTAGCGTTTCATGCGCTATCAAAAAAACATAGTTGAAATGTGGCTAAATGGTTTCTTCTTAGAGAAATTTTCATCTGAAATTGCTCGGGTACCGAAATCTTAGGAGGAAAAGTTGGCTGCTGGCTTATTGTGAACTCCCACAGCTGAAATTAGCCATAAATCTTTACATTTAATCTAGATCTATACATGTTCTATCGAATTTAGTCATTTAAGATAAGGCTTCATGCAGTTTTAACCCTATACTTTCCACACAAACAAAACTAGTGAAACTGCTCAACCTTACAACACACCATGCTCGATTACGACCTGTAGGCCCCTGAAATACTGCAGTTTTTAGGTTTCATTCTGTAGAATGATACCTAGTCTATCTAAAAAATATAAAGAGAATGTGGCTAAACGATTGCTTAATCTTCAAATGAGTTCATGAAAAATTTACAAAAAAAAATTTCGTCAAGTTCATGTTTCCTTCAATACTGCGACCTGACGGCCCCTGAAATTCTGAAATATTATGTAACAGTATTGTAGCGTGTTTCATGCGCTATCAAAAAAACATAGTTGAAATGTGGCTTAATGGTTTCTACCTAGAGAAATTTTCATCTGAAATCGCTCGGGTACCGAAATCTTAGGAGGAAAAGTTGGCTGCTGGCTTATTGTGAACTCCCACAGCTGAAATTAGCCAAAAATATTTACATTTAATCTAGGTCTATACATATTCTATCGAATTTGGTCATTTAAGATAAGGCTTCGTGCCGTTTTAACCCTATACTTTCCACACAAACAAAACTAGTGAAACTGCTCAACCTTAAAACACACCATGCTCGATTACGACCTGTAGGCCCCTGAAATACTGAAGTTTTTAGGTTTCATTCTGTAGAATAATACCTAGTCTATCTAAAAAATATAGTGAGAATATGGCTAAACGATTGCTTAACCTTCAAATGAGTTCATGAAAAATTTACAAAAAAAATTTTCGCCTATCTCATGTTTCCTTCAATACTGCGACCTGACGGCCCCTGAAATTCTGAAATATTATGTAACAGTATTGTAGCGTGTTTCATGCGCTATCAAAAAAACATAGTTGAAATGTGGCTAAATGGTTTCTACTTAGAGAAATTTTCATCTGAAATCGCTCGGGTACCGAAATCTTAGGAGGAAAAGTTGGCTGCTGGCTTATTATGAACTCCCACAGCTGAAATTAGCCATAAATCTTTACATTTAATCTAGGTCTATACATATTCTATCGAAGTTAGTCATTTAAGATAAGCCTTCATGCAGTTTTAACCCTAAACTTTCCACACAAACAAAACTAGTGAAACTGCTCAACCATAAAACGCACCATGCTCGATTACGACCTGTAGGCCCCTGAAATACTGAAGTTTTTAGGCTTAATTCTATAGAATGATACCTAGTCTATCTACAAAATATAGTGAGAATGTGGCTAAACGATTGCTTAACCTTCAAATGAGTTCATGAAAAATTTACAAAAAAATTTTTCGCCAATCTAATGTTTCCTTCAATACTGCGACCTGACGGCCCCTGAAATTCTGAAATATTATGTAACAGTATTGTAGCGTGTTTCATGCGCTATCAAAAAAACATAGTTGAAATGTGGCTAAATGGTTTCTACTTAGAGAAATTTTCATCTGAAATCGCTCGGGTACCGAAATCTTAGGAGGAAAAGTTGGCTGCTGGCTTATTATGAACTCCCACAGCTGAAATTAGCCATAAATCTTTACATTTAATCTAGGTCTATACATATTCTATCGAAGTTAGTCATTTAAGATAAGCCTTCTTGCAGTTTTAACCCTAAACTTTCCACACAAACAAAACTAGTGAAACTGCTCAACCTTAAAACGCACCATGCTCGATTACGACCTGTAGGCCCCTGAAATACTGAAGTTTTTAGGTTTAATTCTATAGAATGATACCTAGTCTATCTATAAAATATAAAGAGAATGTGGCTAAACGATTGCTTAACCTTCAAATGAGTTCATGAAAAATTTACAAAAAAATTTTTCGCCAATCTAATGTTTCCTTCAATACTGCGACCTGACGGACCCTGAAATTCTGAAATATTATGTAACAGTATTGTAGCGTGTTTCATGCGCTATCAAAAAACCATAGTTGAAATGTGGCTAAATGGTTTCTACTTAGAGAAATTTTCATCTGAAATCGCTCGGGTACCGAAATCTTAGGAGGAAAAGTTGACCGAGAAAACTCCCATAGCTGAAATTAGCCAAAAATATTTACATTTAATCTAGGTCTATACATTTTCTATTGAATTTGGTCATTTTAGATAAGGCTTCGTGCAGTTTTAAACCTAAACTTTCCCCACAAACAAAACTAGTGAAACTGCTCAACCTTAAAACACACCATGCTCGATTACGACCTGTAGGCCCCTGAAATACTGAAGTTTTTAGGTTTCATTCTGTAGAATGATACCTAGTCTATCTAAAAAATATAGTGAGAATGTGGCTAAACGATTGCTTAATCTTCAAATGAGTTCATGAAAAATTTACAAAAAATTTTTTCGCCAATCTCATGTTTCCTTCAATACTGCGACCTGACGGCCCTTGAAATTCTGAAATATTATGTAACAGTATTGTAGCGTGTTTCATGCGCTATCAAAAAAACATAGTTGAAATGTGGCTTAATGGTTTCTACTTAGAGAAATTTTCATCTGAAATTGCTCGGGTACCGAAATCTTAGGAGGAAAAGTTGGCTGCTGGCTTATTGTGAACTCCCACAGCTGAAATTAGCCAAAACTCTTAACATTTAATCTAGGTCTATACATATTCTACCGAATTTGGTCATTTAAGATAAGGCTTCGTGCCGTTTTAACCCTATACTTTCCACACAAACAAAACTAGTGAAACTGCTCAACCTTAAAACACACCATGCTCGATTACGACCTGTAGGCCCCTGAAATACTGAAGTTTTTAGGTTTCATTCTGTAGAATGATACCTAGTCTATCTTAAAAATATAAAGAGAATGTGGCTAAACGATTGCTTAACCTTCAAATGAGTTCATGTAAAATTTACAAAAAAATTTTTCGCCAATCTAATGTTTCCTTCAATACTGCGACCTGACGGCCCCTGAAATTCTAAAATATTATGTAACAGTATTGTAGCGTGTTTCATGCGCTATCAAAAAAACATAGTTGAAATGTGGCTGAATGGTTTCTACTTAGAGAAATTTTCATCTGAAATCGCTCGGGTACCGAAATCTTAGGAGGAAAAGTTGGCTGCTGGCTTATTATGAACTCCCACAGCTGAAATTAGCCATAAATCTTTACATTTAATCTAGGTCTATACATATTCTATCGAAGTTAGTCATTTAAGATAAGGCTTCATGCAGTTTTAACCCTAAACTTTCCACACAAACAAAACTAGTGAAACTGCTCAACCTTAAAACACACCATGCTCGATTACGACCTGTAGGCCCCTGAAATACTGAAGTTTTTAGGTTTAATTCTGTAGAATGATACCTAGTCTATCTAAAAAATATAGTGAGAATGTGGCTTAACGATTGCTTAACCTTCAAATGAGTTCATGAAAAATTTACAAAAAAAATTTTCGCCAATCTAATGTTTCCTTCAATACTGCGACCTGACGGACCCTGAAATTCTGAAATATTATGTAACAGTATTGTAGCGTTTCATGCGCTATCAAAAAAACATAGTTGAAATGTGGCTAAATGGTTTCTACTTATAGAAATTTTCATCTGAAATTGCTCGGGTACCGAAATCTTAGGAGGAAAAGTTGGCTGCTGGCTTATTGTGAACTCCCACAGCTGAAATTAGCCATAAATCTTTACATTTAATCTAGATCTATACATGTTCTATCGAATTTAGTCATTTAAGATAAGGCTACATGCAGTTTTAACCCTATACTTTCCACACAAACAAAACTAGTGAAACTGCTCAACCTTACAACACACCATGCTCGATTACGACCTGTAGGCCCCTGAAATACTGCAGTTTTTAGGTTTCATTCTGTAGAATGATACCTAGTCTATCTAAAAAATATAAAGAGAATGTGGCTAAACGATTGCTTAATCTTCAAATGAGTTCATGAAAAATTTACAAAAAAAATTTCGTCAAGTTCATGTTTCCTTCAATACTGCGACCTGATGGCCCCTGAAATTCTGAAATATTATGTAACAGTATTGTAGCGTGTTTCATGCGCTATCAAAAAAACATAGTTGAAATGTGGCTTAATGGTTTCTGCCTAGAGAAATTTTCATCTGAAATCGCTCGGGTACCGAAATCTTAGGAGGAAAAGTTGGCTGCTGGCTTATTGTGAACTCCCACAGCTGAAATTAGCCAAAAATATTTACATTTAATCTAGGTCTATACATATTCTATCGAATTTGGTCATTTAAGATAAGGCTTCGTGCCGTTTTAACCCTATACTTTCCACACAAACAAAACTAGTGAAACTGCTCAACCTTAAAACACACCATGCTCGATTACGACCTGTAGGCCCCTGAAATACTGAAGTTTTTAGGTTTCATTCTGTAGAATAATACCTAGTCTATCTAAAAAATATAGTGAGAATATGGCTAAACGATTGCTTAACCTTCAAATGAGTTCATGAAAAATTTACAAAAAAAATTTTCGCCTATCTCATGTTTCCTTCAATACTGCGACCTGACGGCCCCTGAAATTCTGAAATATTATGTAACAGTATTGTAGCGTGTTTCATGCGCTATCAAAAAAACGTAGTTGAAATGTGGCTAAATGGTTTCTACTTAGAGAAATTTTCATCTGAAATCGCTCGGGTACCGAAATCTTAGGAGGAAAAGTTGGCTGCTGGCTTATTATGAACTCCCACAGCTGAAATTAGCCATTAATCTTTACATTTAATCTAGGTCTATACATATTCTATCGAAGTTAGTCATTTAAGATAAGCCTTCATGCAGTTTTAACCCTAAACTTTCCACACAAACAAAACTAGTGAAACTGCTCAACCATAAAACGCACCATGCTCGATTACGACCTGTAGGCCCCTGAAATACTGAAGTTTTTAGGCTTAATTCTATAGAATGATACCTAGTCTATCTACAAAATATAGTGAGAATGTGGCTAAACGATTGCTTAACCTTCAAATGAGTTCATGAAAAATTTACAAAAAAATTTTTCGCCAATCTAATGTTTCCTTCAATACTGCGACCTGACGGCCCCTGAAATTCTGAAATATTATGTAACAGTATTGTAGCGTGTTTCATGCGCTATCAAAAAAACATAGTTGAAATGTGGCTAAATGGTTTCTACTTAGAGAAATTTTCATCTGAAATCGCTCGGGTACCGAAATCTTAGGAGGAAAAGTTGGCTGCTGGCTTATTATGAACTCCCACAGCTGAAATTAGCCATAAATCTTTACATTTAATCTAGGTCTATACATATTCTATCGAAGTTAGTCATTTAAGATAAGCCTTCTTGCAGTTTTAACCCTAAACTTTCCACACAAACAAAACTAGTGAAACTGCTCAACCTTAAAACGCACCATGCTCGATTACGACCTGTAGGCCCCTGAAATACTGAAGTTTTTAGGTTTAATTCTATAGAATGATACCTAGTCTATCTACAAAATATAAAGAGAATGTGGCTAAACGATTGCTTAACCTTCAAATGAGTTCATGAAAAATTTACAAAAAAATTTTTCGCCAATCTAATGTTTCCTTCAATACTGCGACCTGACGGACCCTGAAATTCTGAAATATTATGTAACAGTATTGTAGCGTGTTTCATGCGCTATCAAAAAACCATAGTTGAAATGTGGCTAAATGGTTTCTACTTAGAGAAATTTTCATCTGAAATCGCTCGGGTACCGAAATCTTAGGAGGAAAAGTTGGCTGCTGGCTTATTGTGAACTCCCACAGCTGAAATTAGCCAAAAATATTTACATTTAATCTAGATCTATACATTTTCTATCGAATTTGGTCATTTAAGATAAGGCTTCGTGCAGTTTTAAACCTAAACTTTCCCCACAAACAAAACTAGTGAAACTGCTCAACCTTAAAACACACCATGCTCGATTACGACCTGTAGGCCCCTGAAATACTGAAGTTTTTAGGTTTCATTCTGTAGAATGATACCTAGTCTATCTAAAAAATATAAAGAGAATGTGGCTAAACGATTGCTTAATCTTCAAATGAGTTCATGAAAAATTTACAAAAAAAAATTTCGACAAGTTCATGTTTCCTTCAATACTGCGACCTGACGGCCCCTGAAATTCTGAAATATTATGTAACAGTATTGTAGCGTGTTTCATGCGCTATCAAAAAAACATAGTTGAAATGTGGCTTAATGGTTTCTACTTAGAGAAATTTTCATCTGAAATCGCTCGGGTACCGAAATCTTAGGAGGAAAAGTTGGCTGCTGGCTTATTGTGAACTCCCACAGCTGAAATTAGCCAAAACTCTTTACATTTACTCTAGGTCTATACATATTCTATCAAGGCTAGTCATTTAAGATAAGGCTTCATGCCGTTTTAACCCTAAACTTTCCACACAAACAAAACTAGTGAAACTGCTCAACCTTAAAACACACCGTGCTCGATTATGACCTGTAGGCCCCTGAAATACTGAAGTTTTTAGGTTTTATTCTGTAGAATGATACCTAGTCTATCTAAAAAATATAAAGAGAATGTGGCTAAACGATTGCTTAACCTTCATATGAGTTCATGAAAAATTTACAAAAAAAAATTTCGCCTATCTCATGTTTCCTTCAATACTGCGACCTGACGGCCCCTGAAAATCTGAAATATTATGTAACAGTATTGTAGCGTGTTTCATGCGCTATCAAAAAAACATAGTTGAAATGTGGCTAAATGGTTTACTTAGAGAAATTTTTATCTGAAATCGCTCTGGTACCGAAATCTTAGGAGGAAAAGTTGGCTGCTGGCTTATTATGAACTCCCACAGCTGAAATTAGCCATAAATCTTTACATTTAATCTAGGTCTATACATATTCTATCGAAGTTAGTCATTTAAGATAAGGCTTCATGCAGTTTTAACCCTAAACTTTCCACACAAACAAAACTAGTGAAACTGCTCAACCTTAAAACACACCATGCTCGATTACGACCTGTAGGCCCCTGAAATACTGAAGTTATTAGGTTTCATTCTGTAGAATGATACCTAGTAAATGAACACTTTTTTTGTAAATGGTTTCTACTTAGACAAATTTTCATCTGAAATCGCTCGGGTACCGAAATCTTTGGAGGAAAAGTTGGCTTTAGTTTATTCTATACCACAGCATAAGACAAATATTTAATTAACACATTTTAGAAAAAAAAACACAATTTTATCTTATCTTATACCTATTATAATTATATTATATTATAATAGAATATGTATAGACCTAGAGTAAATGTTAAGAGTTTTGGCTAATTTCAGCTGTGGGAGTTCACAATAAGCCAGCAGCCAACTTTTCCTCCTAAGATTTCGGTACCCGAGCGATTTCAGATGAAAATTTCTCTAAGTAGAAACCATTTAGCCACATTTCAACTATGTTTTTTTGATAGCGCATGAAACACGCTACAATACTGTTACATAATATTTCAGATTTTCAGGGGCCGTCAGGTCGCAGTATTGAAGGAAACATGAGATAGGCGAAATTTTTTTTTGTAAATTTTTCATGAACTCATATGAAGGTTAAGCAATCGTTTAGCCACATTCTCACTATATTTTTTAGATAGATTAGGTATCATCCTACAGAATGAAACCTAAAAACTTCAGTATTTCAGGGGCCTACAGGTCATAATCGAGCACGGTGTGTTTTAAGGTTGAGCAGTTTCACTAGTTTTGTTTGTGTGGAAAGTTTAGGGTTAAAACGGCATGAAGCCTTATCTTAAATGACTAGCCTTGATAGAATATGTATAGACCTAGAGTAAATGTTAAGAATTTTGGCTAATTTCAGCTGTGGGAGTTCACAATAAGCCAGCAGCCAACTTTTCCTCCTAAGATTTCGGTACCCGAGCGATTTCAGATGAAAATTTCTCTAAGTAGAAACCATTTAGCCACATTTCATCTTTGTTTTTTTGATAGCGCATGAAAAACGCTACAATACTGTTACATAATATTTCAGAATTTCAGGGTCCGTCAGGTCGCAGTATTGAAGGAAACATGAACTTGTCGAAATTTTTTTTTGTAAATTTTTCATGAACTCATTTGAAGGTTAAGCAATCGTTTAGCCACATTCTCACTATATTTTTTAGATAGACTAGGTATCATTCTACAGAATTAAACCTAAAAACTTCAGTATTTCAGGGGCCTACAGGTCGTAATCGAGCATGGTGTGTTTTAAGGTTGAGCAGTTTCACTAGTTTTGTTTGTGTGGAAAGTTTAGGGTTAAAACGGCATGAAACCTTATCTTAAATGACTAGCCTTGATAGAATATGTATAGACCTAGAGTAAATGTTAAGAGTTTTGGCTAATTTCAGCTGTGGGAGTTCACAATAAGCCAGCAGCCAACTTTTCCTCCTAAGATTTCGGTACCCGAGCGATTTCAGATTAAAATTTCTCTAAGTAGAAACCATTTAGCCACATTTCAACTATGTTTTTTTGATAGCGCATGAAACGCGCTACATTACTGTTACATAATATTTCAGAATTTCAGGGGCCGTCAGGTCGCAGTATTGAAGGAAACATGAGATTGGCGTAAAATTTTTTTGTAAATTTTTCATGAACTCATTTGAAGGTTAAGCAATCGTTTAGCCACATTCTCACTATATTTTTTAGATAGACTAGGTATCATTCTACAGAATGAAACCTAAAAACTTCAGTATTTCAGGGGCCTACAGGTCGTAATCGAGCATGGTGTGTTTTAAGGTTGAGCAGTTTCACTAGTTTTGTTTGTGTGGAAAGTTTAGGGTTAAAACGGCATGAAACCTTATCTTAAATGACTAGCCTTGATAGAATATGTATAGACCTAGATTAAATGTTAAGAGTTTTGGCTAATTTCAGCTGTGGGAGTTCACAATAAGCCAGCAGCCAACTTTTCCTCCTAAGATTTCGGTACCCGAGCGATTTCAGATTAAAATTTCTCTAAGTAGAAACCATTTAGCCACATTTCAACTATGTTTTTTTGATAGCGCATGAAACGCGCTACATTACTGTTACATAATATTTCAGAATTTCAGGGGCCGTCAGGTCGCAGTATTGAAGGAAACATGAGATTGGCGTAAAATTTTTTTGTAAATTTTTCATGAACTCATTTGAAGGTTAAGCAATCGTTTAGCCACATTCTCACTATATTTTTTAGATAGGCTAGGTATCATTCTACAGAATGAAACCTAAAAACTTTAGTATTTCAGGGGCCTACAGGTCGTAATCGAGCAGGGTGTGTTTTAAGGTTGATCAGTTTCACTAGTTTTGTTTGTGTGGAAAGTTTAGGGTTAAAACTGCATGAAGCCTTAACTTAAATGAATAGCCTTGATAGAATATGTATAAACCTAGATTAAATGTAAAGATTTATGGCTAATTTCAGCTGTGGGAGTTCACAATAAGCCAGCAGCCAACTTTTCCTCCTAAGATTTCGGTACCCGAGCGATTTCAGATGAAAATTTCTCTAAGTAGAAACCATTTAGCCACATTTCAACTATGTTTTTTTGATAGCGCATGAAACACGCTACAATACTGTTACATAATATTTCAGAATTTCAGAGGCCGTCAGGTCGCAGTATTGAAGGAAACATGAACTTGTCGAAAATTTTTTTTGTAAATTTTTCATGAACTCATATGAAGGTTAAGCAATCGTTTAGCCACATTCTCACTATATTTTTTAGATAGACTAGGTATCATTCTACAGAATGAAACCTAAAAACTTCAGTATTTCAGGGGCCTACAGGTCGTAATCGAGCATGGTGTGTTTTAAGGTTGAGCAGTTTCACTAGTTTTGTTTGTGTGGAAAGTTTAGGGTTAAAACTGCATGAAGCCTTATCTTTAATGACTAAATTCGATAGAACATGTATAGATCTAGATTAAATGTAAAGATTTATGAATAATTTCAGCTGTGGGAGTTCACAATAAGCCAGCAGCCAACTTTTCCTACTAAGATTTCGGTACCCGAGCGATTTCAGATGAAAATTTCTCTAAGTAGAAACCATTTAGCCACATTTCAACTATGTTTTTTTGATAGCGCATGAAACACGCTACAATACTGTTACATAATATTTCAGATTTTCAGGGGCCGTCAGGTCGCAGTATTGAAGGAAACATGAGATAGGCGAAATTTTTTTTTGTAAATTTTTCATGAACTCATATGAAGGTTAAGCAATCGTTTAGCCACATTCTCACTATATTTTTTAGATAGACTAGGTATCATCCTACAGAATGAAACCTAAAAACTTCAGTATTTCAGGGGCCTACAGGTCATAATCGAGCACGGTGTGTTTTAAGGTTGAGCAGTTTCACTAGTTTTGTTTGTGTGGAAAGTTTAGGGTTAAAACGGCATGAAGCCTTATCTTAAATGACTAGCCTTGATAGAATATGTATAGACCTAGAGTAAATGTTAAGAATTTTGGCTAATTTCAGCTGTGGGAGTTCACAATAAGCCAGCAGCCAACTTTTCCTCCTAAGATTTCGGTACCCGAGCGATTTCAGATGAAAATTTCTCTAAGTAGAAACCATTTAGCCACATTTCATCTTTGTTTTTTTGATAGCGCATGAAACACGCTACAATACTGTTACATAATATTTTAGAATTTCAGGGGCCGTCAGGTCGCAGTATTGAAGGAAACATGAACTTGCCGAAATTTTTTTTTGTAAATTTTTCATGAACTCATTTGAAGGTTAAGCAATCGTTTAGCCACATTCTCACTATATTTTTTAGATAGACTAGGTATCATTCTACAGAATGAAACCTAAAAACTTCAGTATTTCAGGGGCCTACAGGTCGTAATCGAGCATGGTGTGTTTTAAGGTTGAGCAGTTTCACTAGTTTTGTTTGTGTGGAAAGTTTAGGGTTAAAACGGCATGAAACCTTATCTTAAATGACTAGCCTTGATAGAATATGTATAGACCTAGAGTAAATGTTAAGAGTTTTGGCTAATTTCAGCTGTGGGAGTTCACAATAAGCCAGCAGCCAACTTTTCCTCCTAAGATTTCGGTACCCGAGCGATTTCAGATTAAAATTTCTCTAAGTAGAAACCATTTAGCCACATTTCAACTATGTTTTTTTGATAGCGCATGAAACGCGCTACATTACTGTTACATAATATTTCAGAATTTCAGGGGCCGTCAGGTCGCAGTATTGAAGGAAACATGAGATTGGCGTAAAATTTTTTTGTAAATTTTTCATGAACTCATTTGAAGGTTAAGCAATCGTTTAGCCACATTCTCACTATATTTTTTAGATAGACTAGGTATCATTCTACAGAATGAAACCTAAAAACTTCAGTATTTCAGGGGCCTACAGGTCGTAATCGAGCATGGTGTGTTTTAAGGTTGAGCAGTTTCACTAGTTTTGTTTGTGTGGAAAGTTTAGGGTTAAAACGGCATGAAACCTTATCTTAAATGACTAGCCTTGATAGAATATGTATAGACCTAGATTAAATGTTAAGAGTTTTGGCTAATTTCAGCTGTGGGAGTTCACAATAAGCCAGCAGCCAACTTTTCCTCCTAAGATTTCGGTACCCGAGCGATTTCAGATTAAAATTTCTCTAAGTAGAAACCATTTAGCCACATTTCAACTATGTTTTTTTGATAGCGCATGAAACGCGCTACATTACTGTTACATAATATTTCAGAATTTCAGGGGCCGTCAGGTCGCAGTATTGAAGGAAACATGAGATTGGCGTAAAATTTTTTTGTAAATTTTTCATGAACTCATTTGAAGGTTAAGCAATCGTTTAGCCACATTCTCACTATATTTTTTAGATAGGCTAGGTATCATTCTACAGAATGAAACCTAAAAACTTTAGTATTTCAGGGGCCTACAGGTCGTAATCGAGCAGGGTGTGTTTTAAGGTTGATCAGTTTCACTAGTTTTGTTTGTGTGGAAAGTTTAGGGTTAAAACTGCATGAAGCCTTATCTTTAATGACTAACTTCGATAGAATATGTTTAGACCTAGATTAAATGTAAAGATTTATGGCTAATTTCAGCTGTGGGAGTTCACAATAAGCCAGCAGCCAACTTTTCCTCCTAAGATTTCGGTACCCGAGCGATTTCAGATTAAAATTTCTCTAAGTAGAAACCATTTAGCCACATTTCAACTATGTTTTTTTGATAGCGCATGAAACACGCTACAATACTGTTACATAATATTTCAGAATTTCAGGGGCCGTCAGGTCGCAGTATTGAAGGAAACATGAGATAGGCGAAATTTTTTTTTGTAAATTTTTCATGAACTCATATGAAGGTTAAGCAATCGTTTAGCCACATTTTCACAATATTTTTTAGATAGACTAGGTATCATTCTACAGAATGAAACCTAAAAACTTCAGTATTTCAGGGGCCTACAGGTCGTAATCGAGCATGGTGTGTTTTAAGGTTGAGCAGTTTCACTAGTTTTGTTTGTGTGGAAAGTTTAGGGTTAAAACTGCATGAAGCCTTAACTTAAATGAATAGCCTTGATAGAATATGTATAAACCTAGATTAAATGTAAATATTTTTGGCTAATTTCAGCTGTGGGAGTTCACAATAAGCCAGCAGCCAACTTTTCCTCCTAAGATTTCGGTACCCGAGCGATTTCAGATGAAAATTTATCTAAGTAGAAACCATTAAGCCACATTTCAATTATGTTTTTTTGATAGCGCATGAAACACGCTACAATACTGTTACATAATATTTCAGAATTTCAGGGGCCGTCAGGTCGCAGTATTGAAGGAAACATGAGATAGGCGAAAAATTTTTTTGTTAATTTTTCATGAACTCATTTGAAGGTTAAGCAATCGTTTAGCCACATTCTCTTTATATTTTTTAGATAGACTAGGTATCATTCTACAGAATGAAACCTAAATACTTCAGTATTTCAGGGGCCTACAGGTCATAATCGAGCACGGTGTGTTTTAAGGTTGAGCACTTTTACTAGTTTTGTTTGTGTGGAAAGTTTAGGGTTAAAACGGCATGAAACCTTATCTTAAATGACTAGCCTTGATAGAATATGTATAGACCTAGAGTAAATGTTAAGAGTTTTGGCTAATTTCAGCTGTGGGAGTTCACAATAAGCCCGCAGCCAACTTTTCCTCCTAAGATTTCGGTACCCGAGCGATTTCAGATGAAAATTTCTCTAAGTAGAAACCATTTAGCCACATTTCAACTATGTTTTTTTGATAGCGCATGAAACACAATACAATATTTATATATAATATTTCAGAATTTCAGGGGCCGTCAGGTCGCAGTATTGAAGGAAACATGAACTTGTCGAAAAATTTTTTTGTAAATTTTTCATGAACTCATTTGAAGGTTAAGCAATCGTTTAGCCACATTCTCACTATATTTTTTAGATAGACTAGGTATCATTCTACAGAATGAAACCTAAAAACTTCAGTATTTCAGGGGCCTACAGGTCGTAATCGAGCATGGTGTGTTTTAAGGTTGAGCAGTTTCACTAGTTTTGTTTGTGTGGAAAGTTTAGGGTTAAAACTGCATGAAGCCTTATCTTAAATGACTAACTTCGATAGAATATGTATAGACCTAGATTAAATGTTAAGAGTTTTGGCTAATTTCAGCTGTGGGAGTTCACAATAAGCCAGCAGCCAACTTTTCCTCCTAAGATTTCGGTACCCGAGCGATTTCAGATGAAAATTTCTCTAAGTAGTAACCATTTAGCCACATTTCAACTATGGTTTTTTGATAGCGCATGAAACACGCTACAATACTGTTACATAATATTTCAGAATTTCAGGGGCCGTCAGGTCGCAGTATTGAAGGAAACATGAGATAGGCGAAAATTTTTTTTGTAAATTTTTCATGAACTCATTTGAAGGTTAAGCAATCGTTTAGCCACATTCTCACTATATTTTTTAGATAGACTAGCTATCATTTTACAGAATGAAACCTAAAAACTTCAGTATTTCAGGGGCCTACAGGTCGTAATCGAGCATGGTGTGTTTTAAGGTTGAGCAGTTTCACTGGTTTTGTTTGTGTGGAAAGTTTAGGGTTAAAACTGCATGAAGCCTTATCTTTAATGACTAACTTCGATAGAATATGTTTAGACCTAGATTAAATGTAAAGATTTATGGCTAATTTCAGCTGTGGGAGTTCACAATAAGCCAGCAGCCAACTTTTCCTCCTAAGATTTCGGTACCCGAGAGATTTCAGATGAAAATTTCTCTAAGTAGAAATCATTTAGCCACATTTCAACTATGTTTTTTTGATAGCGCATGAAACACGCTACAATACTGTTACATAATATTTCAGAATTTCAGGGGCCGTCAGGTCGCAGTATTGAAGGAAACATGAACTTGTCGAAAAATTTTTTTGTAAATTTTTCATGAACTCATTTGAAGGTTAAGCAATCGTTTAGCCACATTCTCACTATATTTTTTAGATAGACTAGGTATCATTCTACAGAATGAAACCTAAAAACTTCAGTATTTCAGGGGCCTACAGGTCGTAATCGAGCATGGTGTGTTTTAAGGTTGAGCAGTTTCACTAGTTTTGTTTGTGTGGAAAGTTTAGGGTTAAAACTGCATGAAGCCTTATCTTTAATGACTAACTTCGATAGAATATGTATAGACCTAGATTAAATGTTAAGAGTTTTGGCTAATTTCAGCTGTGGGAGTTCACAATAAGCCAGCAGCCAACTTTTCCTCCTAAGGTTTCGGTACCCGAGCGATTTCAGATGAAAATTTCTCTAAGTAGAAACCATTTAGCCACATTTCAACTATGTTTTTTTGATAGCGCATGAAACACGCTACAATACTGTTACATAATATTTCAGAATTTCAGGGGCCGTCAGGTCGCAGTATTGAAGAAAACATGAACTTGGCGAAATTTTTTTTTGTAAATTTTTCATGAACTCATTTGAAGGTTAAGCAATCGTTTAGCCACATTCTCACTATATTTTTTAGATAGACTAGGTATCATTCTACAGAATGAAACCTAAAAACTTCAGTATTTCAGGGGCCTACAGGTCGTAATCGAGCATGGTGTGTTTTAAGGTTGAGCAGTTTCACTAGTTTTGTGTGTGTGGAAAGTTTAGGGTTAAAACTGCATGAAGCCATATCGCAAATGACTAACTTCGATAGAATATGTCTAGACCTAGATTAAATGTAAAGATTTATGGCTAATTTCAGCTGTGGGAGTTCACAATAAGCCAGCAGCCAACTTTTCCTCCTAAGATTTCGGTACCCGAGCGATTTCAGATGAAAATTTCTCTAAGTAGAAACCATTTAGCCACATTTCAACTATGTTTTTTTGATAGCGCATGAAACACGCTACAATACTTTTATATAATATTTCAGAATTTCAGGGGCCGTCAGGTCGCAGTATTGAAGGAAACATGAACTTGTCGAAAATTTGTTTTGTAAATTTTTCATGAACTCATTTGAAGGTTAAGCAATCGTTTAGCCACATTCTCACTATATTTTTTAGATAGACTAGGTATCATTCTACAGAATGAAACCTAAAAACTTCAGTATTTCAGGGGCCTACAGGTCGTAATCGAGCACGGTGTGTTTTAAGGTTGAGCACTTTCACTAGTTTTGTTTGTGTGGAAAGTTTAGGGTTAAAACGGCATGAAGCCTTATCTTAAATGACTAACCTTGATAGAATATGTATAGACCTAGATTAAATGTTAAGAGTTTTGGCTAATTTCAGCTGTGGGAGTTCACAATAAGCCAGCAGCCAACTTTTCCTCCTAAGATTTCGGTACCCGAGCGATTTCAGATGAAAATTTCTCTATGTAGAAACCATTTAGCCACATTTTAACTACGTTTTTTTGATAGCGCATGAAACACGCTACGATACTGATACATAATATTTCAGAATTTCAGGGGCCGTCAGGTCGCAGTATTGAAGGAAACGTGGACTTGGCGAAAAAAGTGTGCCTGGGTTTTTTTAGTTTACTGGTTTGTTTCTGAGCTTTATCAAATTATAAGTATCGAGTTTCACCATTTTTATATAATGCTCTAAACCATAAGCATAAGATTAATTGTTTTAATCAAATTTTACAAAAAATACCATTTTAATTTGGTCGGATAATACGGCAGAAACTTTTGGCTGCCAACTTCACACCGGTCCTAAACGGCTGGACCGATTTGAATGATTTTTTTTGTATACGTTTGGGTAGGGCCCTGAAAGGTTAAGATTCACAAATCAGCCCGGCAGATGGCGCTGCAGTTGATATCTAGGCTATTATTCGAGCGAAGCCGGAGCGGGCCGCTAGTGTTATTATAAAATTCATTAATTTTACATTATGGATTTTAGACATTTAACATCGTTCTAATTTCTGAATCATTTGATTTGTTGTTGTATTTTTATAAACGGACTTTGATATTTCATTTATTATGACTAGAGTTTAAACAGTTATTTATCAATTTTGATTGATATGATAGTATGACTGCGACTTACCTATATCATACAAAATTAATTTAATAAAATAAAAAATAAGATAAATTAATACTGAATTGAATACCTATATTTTAAGCCAGCCATTAAAAACAAGTTTTTTAGATAAGGTACCTACTACCTAGTACCTAGGTAGATATAGTTTAAGACAACATCATCGACAAGCAGGGCCTCAAAACCCCTTAGGCTGCAGCATATGACGCTAAAATCGTGTCTCCGCAGGTACTATAAATTTAGCATCATTGCATCTACCCTACGTAGGTATTTCAACTAGTCCGAGACGAAACACTAAAACTAAATGCGCTGTGAACTAAAAAAGCTTGGGAGTTCCTGATTTTAACAAACCTGGCCGAGGCGAGTCCTACAATTAGCCTAGGGCGGGCAAAATTCTTGATCAATCTCCGTCGACACGCAGGTCAGTCTTTAGTTTGAACGAGCAGGAACGAGTATTACTTAGGCAATTTACAGATATCATAACACCTATGCAAATATTTTATCCATAGCTCACCCATGTGTGCAAATAATTTTTCTATAACTTTGAATTTCGAACTAAATTGGGTTGGTGTTAAAATAAATAAAAAATTGAGTCATCGAAAATCGTGTTTCCAGTAATGTCTCCCACTGTGAAAAATCTATATTAACTTGAGATTTTTTATCGAGTTTCGATTGCGCTTGACCGCCATCTCGCTTTACATTGAGTGACGATGCGATCTTCGATGAAGCGCACCTTAGCACTCGCGGTTTTCCTACTCCTCTACTCGCGGTTCTAATTCGTTTCGTCCAATCGAACATTGATTGACGTTTAAATGTTCTAAAAAAAATTCTACTCTAATTAGAGTAGGCTTAGAACATTTAAACGGACGAAACGACGGATCGAAGTAGAACGGGAGTAAGGAAAGTCGCGAGTTTTTTCGAAATTACGTTTTCGTAGAAAGAGAGTAGACGTCCTGGGAGAAACCGATTTACTCTCAATTTGAAGACTCAACATATCTGCTAAATCCATCAGGGTTCAGGCAACGCAGTTCACAATTTAGATGCTGTTAATATAATAGTGGAGACAAAACCTTTTCGTTAAGTTTATACGTGCAACATTTCGAGCAGTGTTTGAAGCCTAATATGAATGGTCACAATGTAGGTAGATAGTAAAACTAATTGCTCTATCATAGGTCTCTGCGCACTAACCCCATGTAGGGTAGCCATAACGATCGCTATTGTATTCAAATACGATCACCCACCGAGAGTAAAAAACTGTGACTTTCATTTGCCATTCCGTAATCTTTGGAGATAACGAAATCATTAAAATGTTTTTTTTAATTTAGCCTAATTATTCACAAAATAGTGCAGGTAGATAGAGTTCGTTGGGTTCCGTGGTTTTCGTAACAATTTACGCGTTACGCAGTTCATGTTTTCAGCTTCTTGCCCATTTTGCGCATCCTTTTTAATACCTAGTCAATCAGTTTGTGCCTATTTTAGACTATGGTGGTTAAATAAACTACGAGTTAAATATAACATTCTATCTTTAGAAAAACAGTTTCGGAATTACAAATTGTATGGAATTCGATATGTATTAAGATTTCGAAACTTATGGTATAATACTAGGTACCTACCCTGCGAAAATCGTACTTACATATAGCAGTTCTGGTGCGAACATTCCTGGAGTAGCACATCGGATGCAGGATAGCCCAGTAGCGGTCCACTGACACGGCCACCAGGCAAAATATGCTTATCGTGCACAACATCACTAGCAACGACACAGTGAACAGACACGCGTGGAGGTTCCTAGGCAGTCCCACAGACGCTAGAATCGCGAACGGTATGCCTAAGAGTCCGACGAGAAAGTCCGCAGCAGCTAACGACACGATGTAGTAATTCGTGCGCCGCCTCAGCCTCCGATCGCGGCGAAACACGTGAATCACCATGCAGTTCCCCACCACCGCCACCAGAGCCACCAAAATCTCGAAGCTCGTGTAAACAGCGTGCAGCTCCGGAGTCGGCGTCCGATGAGGAGCCGCCGGCGTCGACGACGACAGCTCTTCCATATCTTCCAGCATTTCCATTCACATTCACATCTCCAAGCATACCATCGCACAGACACTATTGTTAGAAAAAAATATCGATGACATTTTTGATAAGCGAAATTCGTGTTAGAAACTTTGTATTAACGGTTATTCACATTCGCATCACGAGCGGCGGCGGAAGGCGCGAGCGTGTCCCGCCCGCGAGCCGCGTCCCATCACTGCGGGCAAATTGGCGCGAAACACCACCGGGCGTCGGGACGCCCTACGCCGACGCGCCCACCACTTGTTGCGACTCACACCGCTGCCCTTGAGGTAGGAATCAAATGCGCGTTACGACCTATAAACTTGTACTTTTTTCTCACCGTTTAGTACCTATATGGCCTATAAACTCGGAACTTTTTAATTCTTAACTGCCAGTGCTAAGAGGTTTTCCATGTTGCTCTTGAGTAGGTACATAAAACGTACCTAATATGTAGGTACGTTAACATTACAGTGAGACTGAATCAATCATTCGGCGAACGCGACCTATCAGATGACAGAAAATGCTTTTCTTATTATCCTTTTCCGTCTAAAAGGAAAATGACAGTTAATAAGATGAATTATTAGAGATAGTATTTTACTATTTTACCATAGAATTGTTATTAAACGCGACATATACTAATATATATATATACTATATACTGCCTATTACACACCGATAGCATCAAATCGAGAATCCATCATTAGCAATGATGAATCGAAGGGCTCTAAGAGGACACAACACACAACTGTTTCACGCATTTCGATATTTTCAGACAAAAAAGGACAAGATCACCGAGCGAAATTTTATGACAAATTTCCTTTAGCAAACAATGTACTTTACTGCGACGTAATTATTGGACTTCTGCTTTTGCTAATGTCAAAATATGTTTTTTTTTTGATAATTTGCGCGTAAAAACCTCTCAGACATTTTTTCAAAGTTGGAATATTTATTGAGTATTATAACAATAAATATGTAGGTACTTACCTACCTATATTTAAATAATATTTAAGTGCATATGATGTGGTCAAGTTAACGATGTTAGATTATAAATTGACGGTATTTACAATTTTACAGTAATCTTATATATAAAATTCTCGTGTCACAGTGTTTGTTTCCTTACTCCTCCGAAACGGCTTTACTGATTTTAACCAAATTTTATATGTATATTCTGTAGGTATGAGAATCGGCTACTAGCTATTTTTCATACCCCTAAGTGACAAGGGTTGTTCACTAAGGCAAAACAACGTTTGCGGGGTCAGCTAGTAAATATATAAAATACTAGCAGCGCCCCGCGGTGTTACCCGCGTAGTTCCCGTTATTTTTTCGGAGTAAAAAGTAGCCTATGTGTTCTTCCAGCCTATTTTATCTATCTTTATTTTAAATTTCAGCCCGATCCGTTCAGACGTTAGGACGTGATTGCTCAATCACGTCCTAACGTGAACCAACATCAAAATATCCAAACATCCATACAATGACAATTATAATATTAGTGGGATTAGGATTAAAATAAAAGTGTCGAAATGCGAGTTTGTTTAGATCACTCGTCCCGTCACTCTCATAAAAGGTACGAAGGGACAATATCACACAAGAATTTTAATAAATAAAGACGCAAAATGTATTTCTGTTCCCTATTTTTATTGCGACTCAATAAATTAGTTTATTTGCATTTTCTGTAGCAAATGTCGTTATTTCAGTCAATAATAAATAAGCCATGGTTGGTACCTAAATGTAAAAAAAACAATATCATGATCTATTCTGCTAATATGTCTCGGATCACGTGGGAATAATTTCTAATTGACTACATTCCGGATTTCATAAAAATAGAAACTTTCACTAATAGAAGAGGAACTATAAACAAAGTACTTATACTTTATAGAAATCAAACCCCACACAACTAAAGAATAAAATAGTCATACTCGAGAAAATATTATGTATATGTAGTTGGAAATTTTATATAGTAACTACCTATGGCTGCCTTTTGCTGACTCTGAATACTTTTTCAGTAGGTAGTATTTTTACCCGACTGAAAGAAGGGTTATGTTTTTGGCGCGTATCTTGTATGTTTGTAAATTTCTTTATTCCCACGTATCTTCCAAACGGCTGGACGGATTTTGACGATTCAGATATCGTTAGATTTGTCATAACTACCCAAGTGTCCTTAGATAGGTTTTAAATAAAAAAATTCAACATTGCCGATTTTTGACGCAAAATTGTGAGTAGTTGAAAAAAATAATTTTATCTAGGTAGCAAATCGAGTAGGGTATCAAAATAAAGGGATCTTAAAGATCATTACAAATATGTACATATGTTGTGCAGTTACGTTTAACCCTTCACGTGCTTTATGTCAACAATCGTTGCTTAAGGACTGGAGGCCAGACGTGCTTTACGCAACGCATAGTTGCGTAAGCAAAGCTCTCTTATTGGTAGGCGGATTGTGGCTTATATACGTCATAACACGTTATCATGTTGGTACTAGTCTGTTCGGAATTTCAATTACGAGAAATTTACCGCTAACCCAATAGAAATAAAGCTTCATTTGGCCTACAAGAAAAAAAAAACACTGATGCCACCGTGACATTTCTGTGTCGCGGGCTCCGACGCCATTTTTCCCCACAAAGTGATCCGACGCCGACGAGAAATATTCTTTATTTAAATCAAAAAATGAGAAAACGATGAGTATTTTTATTGTTATCTACTAAAAAAAGGATGGTGAGTGTGCTAAAGTTAATATTATGGGTGTGTTGTGTTCTTTTATTAGTGAAAAAACGTAATAACTTTGAAGTGCCGTAAAAAAATAAAGTACTAAAATGGTGGCTTCGTTTCGTTTCGTTCGTTTTTTAATTGTATTTTGAGTTTTATTGGCAATTTCGGTAAATAAATAAACACATGTGGTAGTTAATGTGTATAAGTGCTGGTTAAATATTTTGTTGTGTGTTTATGTGCGTGTTCTGGTGATATATTGTGACCAAAACTTCTTTGTGACGGCCGTGAAATGCAAACTTTGCATTTCGTGACAGAATTTATTAATGTGGTAAGTACCTAGACATTAACACAGTACTTTAACATAAACTACATTTCAAGGGCTTTCTTGTGATATATAAATGTGTACATATTATTGAGATAAATATCATTATTTATTCACTTTTCCACAACTCCTGCTCATTTCGTTTTTCGTACTCAATCTTACCAGCACATAGGCCACTTTTAGCGGGAACGTATCGCACGCGCGAAGAGTTAACTATAGTTACATTTGGAATAATTACAAGCATTTTAATTCAATCATTCGAATAAATTTATTTTCAATCCCTTCAGATGACACAAGTTTTTAAAAGAAGAGTTGAAAGTGCTATTGATTACTTATTAAACAAAACCCGAACGATTTTTTTTTTCTAGATTAACAAAAGGTGATAAAACAAAACGGTTTCGTTCATAGGAGACTACCGAAAGGAACACTAAAAAGTACACAATAAAATAAATAATTGAAAAAATAATAAAACCCGACTAAACACAACAACAGATAAAAGAAACACTACAAAGACCGAAACAAGATTGACAAAATAAAGTATGTACTAAAACATTACTACATTACAAGCTGAAAGTCTAAGTTAAATAAATTACATTATGTTTGGTGGCAGGCGGGACCCATTTTCTAACGATTAAAAATAATTTACAAATGGTTGCCGCCTGCCGCCGAACATAATGCAATTTATTTAACTTAGCCTTTCAGCTTGTAATGTAGTAATGTTTTAGTACATACTTTATTTTGTCAATCTTGTTTCGGTCTTTGTAGTGTTTCTTTTATCTGTTGTTGTGTTTAGTCGGGTTTTATTATATTTTCAATTTTTTTTTTCTGATTCTTTTATTCCTCTAACAACCACCCGCGTCATCAAATTTAATGCATTTAGTACAGAATAGATTTTTGGTGATTTCATTATTACCATGGTAAACATACCAAAATTGATAATAATAGTGTAGTGAACAACGGTGAGAGCGTGAGATCTAGAAAAAACAATGTCTGACCGTTAATGTTGTTCATAATTTGGTACCTATGTTCATCGCGTCCTTTTAGGCAAAGAACCCCCTTTTTACGTAGCTCTATAAACAAACTTGTTTATAGAGTAAAACAAGCATAACTATGCTGCATGCAAATAATAGTCATGTCAAGAAGGTGCGTCACGAAAGACGAGCCGATTAAAATAAAAATATAAGACCACTTCTATTTGCTGTTTATCCCAGAAAAACTAGATAAGTATGTACCTAAGGTTGGTTTTTTAAGTTTTGGTTAGATCAAGTCAAAGCAAAATGGCCCAAATCGTTAGGCAATATCTAAGGACTCTCTCTAGGAGACCCACTTAGGTCTATCGAGGCCCACCTGGGTAATAGTCTACGTTTAAAATTATAGAGACTAGGATTGTTATTCCTTGCCGGAATCGTTCCGACTGGGTTGTGAATCAGCACCGAGTTTGCGTTTGCAAGTTTAACTTGATTCTATAATCTTAGATTGTGTTATACCTACTGGAGTATGTTTGTGCATTGATAAGGGACAGCTTAGCGTCGTTGACGCTTCACAAAATACCTCAACGTACCTAATATAGCAAGAGCCTCTGAAACCCAACCATCAACAACCTATCTTAGTCCACTGCTGGAAAAGCCTCTTCTATGGCTCAGCCCTCTCTTCAGCTATATGTCTCCATCCACTGCCTGCTGTCTTCCGTATATCGTTACCTACTCCATCTAGTCTCACGGTGTCCTACACTACGTTCGCCGATTCGCGATCTCCACTCAAGAACGAAGCTGAAAGTTTGACACGGGGAAACACTTAGGTACAGTCACCCTGGATATCTCGAACGATTTCGACAGTGTTTGGCACGATGGCCTTATAAGCAAGCTCTCTACTTATGGTTTGTTTCCTGGTTTTGTGGCGTGGATATTGGACTTTTTGAGGGATCGATTAATACGTATGGCTGCTCGTCGGATCAAATGGGAATCCATGCCGGAGTTCATGGTCGCAAGGCTCGGTGGTCTCTGCGACGCTTTTGCTGCATATCAACGATCTATTAGAGCCCGGTGTCTTTGGGTACGTAGATGACAGCACCGTTATAGAGTTACATATCAAACGCCGGAGCCAGTGGACAACTATCTCAGGCACTAAAGGCTTGTTCGCATTAAGCTAGTGTATTAGTCTAGTAGAGAGTAATTTAGTGGCTAAAATACTCCCTACTATTCAAAAATCGTTCGCACCGTGCTTTAGTACAGTTCACAAGTGAGTAGCGTTTTGCAACATGAAGCGTCTACAACGCAATAAAATAAATAAGCAACGATTGTTTTATTTGCTTGTTTTTATAGAGCGGGGACTTAACATTCCGCAAACATTCATGTTCCACATACCTATAAAGAAACAAATTTTAATGTAGTAGATATATCTTCACTCCAGCGAAACGACATTTTGGCGGCAACCACAGACTAGTTAGTAAAGAGATGCGGCAACTAATGAACTCGACTAATTTGACAGGTTCGCACTCGTTTAGCCGATGAACCAGAGAGCACAGACGCGTGGTGGGGATGCTACTCGCCCGTTGAAAATAGAACAAAATGGATTGACTCGACTAAATTATTCACTAGACTACTTGACTAAATTTTTAGTGTTCATACACGTTTAGTTGCTAAATTACTCGCTACTAGACTAAATTACTAGCCTAATGCGAACAAGCCTTAAGAGTATGATCGAACGTCTGAACTTGGACCTTGAACCAGTCTCTGGATGGGGCGATGCCAATTGGCCAAGCCAAGTTTAACGAGAGAAAGACGCAGGCAGGCGACTGCAAAAAGGAGTCCATTCCAACAGACTTCTCTTTTCGAGGTGTGGTGTCTGTGCCGGTTACTGGCCATCTTGAGATTTTGGGCGTTACTTTGATATCTACGCTCAAATTTGGCTTGTATATTGAGTCCAAGGCTAAATTAGCTGTCAAAAAACTAAGTTCTCTCATAGGTGCGAAGGTACTTCAAGTCTGAACAGTTGCTTACATTATATCAAGCACAGATTCGCTCTTGTATGGAGTACCTACTCTGCTCACCTTTGGGTCGGATCGGCTAAGTATCAGCTGAAGGCTCTGGAATCGATCGAGAGATGTGCCAAAAGGCTCATAGGCAACAACACTCTTATGCGAAAAAGATTTTAAAGTCTTGAACTTCGCCGCAAAATTGCTAGCTTATAGGTTTTTTATCGGATACACGATACACTTTGGTGAGTGTGCGACGCGTATTTCCAATCTATACAAGGCCAGAACGCAAGGGTATGAAACTAATCACGTATAGATTGTAAATAAGTTTTTTTACTCAGATCTTCCAAACCATACAAGGCTAGTACGCAAATACTCGCGTATATTTTGTAGTAACGTAGAAGTATTATGCTGTTACAAAATATACAGCGCCAGTACGCATACGGATTAATCGTGTATGTTTTGGAACAAGCGCGCGAAGCTTTATTGTAGATGTTGGTTTCCCAGATCCGACTCGGAGCACCCCGACTCCACCTAGTCTTGTCGCTACTACCCCTAGAGTGTATATAAAAAATGCGGGAGCCAGAAGCTCAAGGGAGGTCCTGAGTGGAGCGAGCCATACGAGGCCTAGCGAAACGCAGGGGGGAGGTGGCGAGCGAAGCGAGCCGGCGACCTCCGTAGTGGAGCTCAGGCCGAGTATGGAGAAGCGACACTCAGGGCTGACCGCAGGGCTTCTGGCGGGAGCCCACCCAGAGTCAAATCTCAGCATCGGATCGACAACATAGACAATCAGTACGAAAAATTATTGTATACATTGTAATAACAGATTTATAACAACATTACAATATAATATACTCGTACGCGAACAGTTTCCTATGGCTGCGTTCTGGCGTTGTATAGAATGGAAAGACGCGACGCGAGCATCCACGTTACAAACTATACACCATCAATACGCAAAACTCTTGTATGGTTTGTAATAACAGATTTTAAAACAACATTACAATATATACTTTAGCAGTTTTCTATGGCTGCGTTCTGGCGTTGTATAGTTTGGAAATACGCGTGTGCGACTAATCTCTATAATTTAACCACCTTACCCTACTCTCTATCGGACTGCTTGTAGCTCCTAAACGCGACATCGTTTCATGGTTGACGTTGCAAAGACTCAAACGAACAGGTTTTACTCTACTTTTGTGATTAGATCGTCTAGGCTGTGGAATGCGTTGCCGGAGTGGGTTTTTCATGATGGTTACAATCTTGGTGTCTTCAAATCAAGAGTGAACAGGTTTTTTTCTAGGTAAACACACTCCATCTTAGACCGCATCGTCGCTTAACGTTAACCTGATTTACACCAGGTTGATGTCAGGTGATCAGGTGGTCAAGTGTAAACATATAAAGGTAAACAAATAAATTTAAAAAAATAATGTGACTGGCAGTCACCACTCACATTCACTGACTGCCTTCAACTTATAGCTACTTATAGCCACTGATATAGCCTACTTTAGTATTTAGCAGCGCAAGATTTTAAACTAATATTATGACAACTTGTGATTCTTCTTGATGTAATAATTTATTTTCATGTATATAATAAATACTTTATTATGACAAAAAAACAGATGATAAACAAAAAACACACAAAATTGAACACAATAATATTGTTATTGCTTAGAGCAAAAATTTAAAATACAATCAAACCAGGTTTACACAATGACATCTGCTGTCAACAGCCTCCATCTGGCCGATCTTAATCCAGCCGGTACAACTAAAATAGGCACCAGCAACTGCCACTGTGTAAATTTGGCTGATATGAAATCAATTTCGTGATGGCTGTAACCTCTGTACCAAATGCTTTGGAATGCCTATGTGTAAGAGCGATTTTTTATCTACTTGGTCCAAATTTGGATGGAAATTTAGGAGGGCCTCAAAGCATATTTCACTCAACTTTGGTATACACACCCAGACTTTATAAAGAACGTTATTTCTACCTGTGAGATCGCTCTTGGGTTCAATTCCACCAAAAATATACATACAACCTGTAGGGGTGACTGCAGATGAATGAAAGTAGAGAGGATTCGGTAACACTGTTTTTCTCATTAATGTCCATTGCATGTTCGAAATGTTAAGCCTCCAAATATCATTGTACACTACATGTCCATCTGAACCACCGGCTACGAACACTTGTACTCCGTCTGGAGTGTTGATCTGAACTGCACTGTGACACTTCCTAGCACAGGGACTCAAGGGCTCCTGCCCGCTATGACTGTCATCAGGCTTCGCCGTAATAATCTTCCAAGTATTATTGTCCAAGTCAAACATTGGTATTTCCATGAGCTCAAATGCCCAGTCTCCGGTGCCTCCTCCTATGATGTAGAATTTATTATCGTCTTGTATGATTTCGTGGCGATACCTGCCCATGGGTTCGTCTTCTTGACCTGTAGCAACAAACAGTGCATCCCATTGTAATGTTCGGAGGTCTAACCTGTAACAAAGAAACACATTAAATTCAAAATGTATACAAATCAATTCAAGATACTGACACATTGAGCAGTTTTTATATTTGATGTGTCATTTTCAGCAGATTCATAATACTTTACACAAGCTTTATTATAAATCAAATAAATAAATATATAAGTGATTAAAACTCGACCAAATTTTGTAATTTTAGGTACAGTAGAATTCACTTATAACGACTCCGCTTGTAACGTCTAACCGCTTTTAGCGACGATAATGTTTACTCAAGTTACGTTTCATAATTAGGTACTAAGAAAATATAACCGTATAATACGACTCCGCTTTAAGCGACGAGCTACATAAAGCAACCATTATTGATTAAATACGTCCGGTTAAAACAACGCGCAATATTTGGTTTACACAACCTACGCATCAATACCTCGGTACCCCGCCCCCGCGCTTCACCTCTCCTTATTAGCGCGTCAATCAGTGTTTGTCCCTTGTTATGACAAGTTCTTAAAGCTCGACAAAATGAGTTCCGTGAAGCGAAAGTGTTTTACAATTGAAGAAAAAAAGTGCAATATTACACCAATTTGAAGCCAATAATGCAACCCTCGCAAAGGAGTTTGGCATATCTCATTCTATAATATCAACAATAAAGAAGAATAAAGATAAGATCGAGCCGCTATTTAATGCCATTGTATTGAAATGCAAATGTGTAAGGACTTCTACTCATGAGCAGGTGGATAAGGCATCGTTACAGTGGTTCAAGCTTCAGCGCGACCGGGGAATACCCGTGAATGGACCTCTGCTACGAGAGGAAGCAAACTTTTTTTACTAGGCAGTTAGACATGCAAAATTAATATATTACATACATATTTATTAATGAGTTAAGTACATGTATACTTAAGAAATAACCCTGGCGTTTTGTACGTCATCCGGTTAGTACGACTTAGTATTGCTGGTCCCTTGAAGGTTGTTATATCAGGATTCTACTGTATTAATTTTTGTTACAATAAAAAAATCATCAGCAACAAAAACTTTCAGCAAAAAAAGATCTTATTGACGTGATAACGTCTTATAATTCGGTGAAGCCGGCTGCACGCCCGCAAAACATGACGTCATGTAACGTTACCGTTACCGTTAGTTCGTCGTCCGTGCCATGCGGACGAAGCTGAGCACTGAGGGCGCCACCCGCCGAGTCGAGCGGTATCACTACTCGCGCTATCAGCGTACTGATTTCTTAAGACGTTGTCACGTTTAACTATCGTCAGTAAACCGACTCTACAGACAACCATTTTTTTTATGTTTCAAAGGGTATCCTCACAATTTCTATTTTATCAAAATCAGTTGAGTGGATGTTTAATATAAACGAAATCTAAAAAAATACAGACATTGATGATGGATGCTCAAACGGATTTTCCTTTACTCTGAAACCTTGCTGGGTCATTGGAGCAGTATGTTTGGCTGGTCTACCCATTATATTTCACAAATTTTATTCAAATTTGTTGTATGTGTTTAATTTAAGTTGATTGTTTAGTGTTGAGAGAATAATAATCATTAAGATTACATTATTTTTTTCTTCTCCATTTCATACAAATCCAAGTTTCCATCACCCAATTATTTTATTTTAAGCACCCTGAGTTCCCTTCACCACACAAAAAGAACCAAGAAAATACTAACCTATAAATATCACAATTATATGCAAAGCCATTAGTGCCACCAACAGTATAAAAGTGCCCATCGTGGCACAGTACTGACTGCCCGTACTGGCCTGGTGGCCTGCTTCCTACTATGTCTAAAATGCTCAGCCTGGTTGAATTTTGATTTGTCTGCCAAACAATCACGTCATTGCTACATTTATGACCAAAGGGTTCACCTGTTCCACCATAGATCTGAAAAATAAAAAAATTAAGCTTAATTTAAACTATTGAATACTACCTAGTTGCACTTGTAGACTACAGGCCCGTGAACAAAATTTGTGGGTCATATGAACAACCAGGAGACCTATGTAGAGTGATAGTAGGGTATAAAATAACAAGATTCAGCACTATGCCATCACTTGTAAGCTGTCTATTTTTATTTTAAGTAAATTATCAATTACCATTAAGAAATTCTTCCCCCTAGTAAAATAAAGTCTATACTGGTACGGATGTCTCTCCCCTGTGTAGGCTTAGGCCTTCGAAAAAGTGATAAAATAGTATAAAGTGACTTAAACTTACATGAAAAGGTAGGTAAATAGGACAAAAATCAGAATATAAGGGTTTCATGAAAAAACTCTAACTTTTCTTCTTGGCCGCATCCTCCTTGTAATTGAAACCTCTTATCATATAATCAGCGATACATAGTTACATACAAATTAAGAAGAAAGAAGGTTTTTTCATAGAAAGTTTAATTTACATAAACTTCCATCAATGCAAACGAGAATGTAATTTCTTAAATCAGAGAAAACATAAAGAGATAATTTAAAGGACCTCACATTTTGTAGCACTGTTGATTCCATTAGGTAGAACAGTTGGAAACCTTTTTTATCTCTGAGAATTTTGGGTGCAGCAGTTAAGTATTGTTGTGAAAGTTATTTGTAAAACAAATAGGTAACATTTAGATAAGCTAAAAGCAAAAACACATTCTTAACTTGAAGGAAATGTGTTTCATAGTAAAATCTAGTGTAATAGCTAGTTAGTGGTAAATAGACATTTATGAAAACCAGAGCTTCTATGTGGGAGCTGCACTTATTTTCATGAAAGGTAACTCACCACCAAGTATTTCCCATAAACGCACATAGCATTTGACGCGAGTTCATCTGGCATATTTTCGATCTTGTGATGTGTCCACTTACGGCTGGCCATTGAAAAACTCCATAGTTCCTTGAAAAGTGGACGATTCGGACTCCAAGTTGGATTTTCTCTTTCAATACTAGTGAAGGGTAAAGAAGGGTTATAGCCACCAAAACAGTACACATGACTTTCATCGCAAGCAATTCTATGCCCGCTACGAGGCCTAGGACAGTCAAAACTCCGGTATTTCACTTCAGTAACCTTAAATGGTTCGAAAACATAGTCGTTTCTATGCGATGTCATACTGGATGTCTTAAATAACTCTTGCTGCACTTGGTCACAGAGTATCAATATGAATAACCGTGTATTAGCATATTTTGTACATCATTTCGACTTTAACTAGCCACAAAACAAATAAAACTATAGTTTTACAAAATGACAAAAGTACACGGCAGCGCTTATTTGTATGCAGTTCGTTCATTCAATGCCTGCACAGATAATTAATTTATCATTCATTCATTCGTTCAATGCTGCCATGCAAAACCTTCAATAAAAAACACTAAAATAACAAATGTTATCAATTAAAAAGTCATGAATAGGGTCTTTATGGAATGATATGTAACTGTCATCTGTCATTGAGCAAAGCACAGCAGGTGGCGTTTCTATTGAGGTTATTTCAGTGTTGCAAACTTAACAGATTTCCCATCACATCTAGCGCATTTGGGTACGTCAAGAAAGCGAAAATAACTTTCTAACGGCTAACGGAATATCTAACGGAAATCAAAACTACACATTTTCGTCCATAAATGTTTATAGCTTTTTTCAAACCGTAAGGTAGGCAAGTACCTAATAGGAACGAATTATGTGATATTATGATAATAGGGTCGATCAAAGACTTCTTTTGTAGTCCAGACACAAACTTATCTTTGTTTATGAGCGGGACTTACCTTTGCTACCAGCTAAGCAGTGAAGCGAAATCATGTTATTTTTAACGTCACGTTTAGGGTCGCGCCCGTAAGACGCGGCTCAAAAAAATCACGTGGTATGACTTCACTGCTGCTAAATGATCGGAAACCAATGTTTATATCGACTGCCCTCGTGGCTCAGTTGGTAGTAGCTCTGCCTGCGAAGCCGAGGGTCGTGGGTTCGATCCCCACCCAGTGCAAATATTTGTGTGATGAATTCAAATGTTTGCACTGTGTCTGGGTGTTTATATGTATAATAAGTATGTATTTAAACTATATAAGTAGTATGTCAGCTATCTGGCCGCCATCATACAAGCTTTGCTTAGTTTAGGGTAAGATGGTGTTGTGTGTGAATTATCCACCAATATATACATTACTAGCACCGCCCTATGGTTTTACTTGAGTAGTTCCCGTTCCCTTTATTTTCCTGGGGAAAAGATGTCAGTTTTCCATGCATATACGTGACAACGTGATTGTGTATCAATATTGTCGTTTTTGTGTTATTTATAAGATACTGAAAGCTGATGTATAATTTTAGAAATTTGACAGTTAATATTGGCAAATAAAAATATTAACGGATTTTTGATGGAAATACACAGCTAACTTGGTGGACAAGCATAGTGTTCTGTGTTGGTGGATTTCTAAAAATCTTGTGTCCGGATGCGTCCTCAGTAATAAAATCAGGATTTTGCCCCGAAAGTCCGGAAGAAATATTTCTGAGCCAGATTCTTGTTCGGTTTAAGTAACAAATATCTGACGAGCATTGCTCTGCCTTGCTCATAGACTGACTTCCAAACCTTGCAGACCAAAACACTAGAGCTGAAGAACTAAGAATTTTATAATCCCCTCTTCAGAAAATAATTGTTTCATTAAATATTAACTTACCGATTCTCCTTCGAAATACACAGACCTGGATCCGATTCAAACCTCCGGATCAAAATGAAAGCTGTAATAAAATCTTGTAAATTAAACTGACAGTTGCGGCAACCTTTTTACCTAGGTTCCTCCAAGTATTGCTCATATCTCGGAAGTCATTCTCTCCGTGAGTTCTATTATTTTTTCTCGAACTTGAAAGCACTCAACTATGCTTAAGCTCCACATTTTTTGAAGTGAAAACTTCTTTAGGCGCGCTATAGACAGAAATTTCGTGGGCTGTGAAATAGATTCATCAATCGTCACGCTTGGATATGATAATGGATCGGATAGGATCGGATCGGATATGAAATCTTCAGGTAAACTCGGTAAAAACGGCCAGGTAGGTACCAGGGTAACAGAAACAGTAAAGAGTTTCGATTACCTACCTCCAACAGCCCAGCGTTTATCTCCAGATACCAGGACAACAGAAATATTTATATATAAAGAGTTGTGTTTGCCCCTAGGTACCAGTACCATGGCAGCAGAAACAGTAAAGAGTTGCAATATTCTGTATAATTACGTTGATATAAAACTAGATGGCGCAACCATCGATTTAGCTGGCGGTGTTGAAATTATGCGAATGTACATAGACCTACGATGGTTTAACAAATAATATGTCTTCTGACAAGGTTATAAATAAATGAGATATTTCAATTAAATGTGAAAACATATGAGTCACAAGTTTTCACTTCTATCGGCAGTTCCTGTGACTGACAATTTTTTTTACAAAATTCCTATACTAAAAAAAAATATTTTTTCACGTCGTCAATTTTAATGTCTCGGTGACGTCTCTCGGCAAACAAAAAAGCAACCCAAAAAAAGACCCTAAGAAAATTTTGAAAAAAGGTTTTGCTTTCTGAATTGTTTCGTTATCACTGCTTATATAACCTTCACATAACAACAACCAAATGGACGCAATTCAACAGTCATTCCATGAGCTGATAGCCACTTTCCATCAGAGACTTGATACAATAGAAGTAAAGCTGCCTGGTACTAGATCATCTCCGCACAGCTCAGAGAGTTTGACTGCTGACATCATCTCCTTTAAGGCATTTGTTGTTGCCACTTTCCGAGCATTGCAGGAGCAAATAGCTATTCTGGCACAGCATATCGATCAACAAGAGAATAGATCACAGCGTAAAATCTTGCTGATACATGGCCTTCCTGAAGAACAAGAAAAAAAAGCGTATACTAAGTTTCTCGCCGTCACAAATAACTAGATGCCATCGAATGGGGCGTGCAGCAGAAGGCAAATCGAGGCCCATGTTGGTCAAACTGCGAGATGTTGTCCTACCTGATAGAATTTGGTCAGCCAAGAGCTCTCTTAAGAACTCGGGAGTAACATTATCTGAGTTCCTAACGAAGACACGGCACGACTTGTTTATGGCGACTCGGCAGCGTTTTGGCGTCACAAAATGTTGGACGAGGGAAGGAAGCATTTTTGTTCTGGGGCCGGACGGTGCGCGACGTCGCGCCTAGCCAGCCTTCAGGTAAAGAACGCAGCTGCGGGAGGCGTGGCCATTCCACCTGCGAGCGCCTCGACCTCCACTGCCTCTTAGCCATAGGTACAGAATCGATTTATGTATGCCGGCGTCATCACGAAGGCTCCTAAGGAAGCGTGGCCAAGACGTGATACTAACCCGATAAACCGACCGACTAGTCTCCGACTAATCGGAACATCCCTAGCATCATGTACGTCTATATACTCCTAACTGGGGGAGTACAGTCTTCCATCACTACTTTCTTTTTTACCATCCTACGGTTGCCTGGAATTAATCACTCCTGGCGATAAGGTCGCCAATCGCTACTTTATTCTAAGATCTTTTTCTGTACTATGATGTTTCTTTATAATTTAAGTTTAATAAAGAGTTTATTTACCTATCTATCTATAAATGATTAAGATTAATTGCATTGTTCTTGAATAATTAAAATTTCTGTATAATTCTGATTTGTTTCAAGATTACTTTAAAAAAACATTGTTTTTTAAATTGAGGAACATAACCTACTAGTTTTTCCTATTTGTTGTGATTTCCTTATGGTATATAATTTTTCAGTACAAGTATTCGTTTTCAATTTAGCAAAAAAACTAAGATGGATTTTCAAGTAAATGTGTCAATTTTAGGGGTAAAATATTCAAAGCAATATATAAGTATAAAATATCAAATATAAAAAATATATCTTTCTCCCTAAACCTGTGTTAAAAATTTAGGCTTAGGGATAAATATTTTCAGGAGTTGGTAACACTGCGCATTTTGTTTGTTTTTAATTGCAAATCTGTTTTAGTGGTAATTCGTAATTCACTTCTTTATTTTTTAATAAATGGAAGCATGTCTTATTATTAGAAAAGAGAAAGAGCTCGGCGGCAAGATGCCTGAAAATCCTGTCCCGGAATGGAATAATAATGCGAAAAGTAACCTCTACTAACTGTGCTAAAATCAATACAGTAAAACAAAACATTGATTGACATTCTCTTTATAACTGCATTGCAGTTGCAGAATCTATGATGGAAGCTAATTAAAATGGAACAATGTTGTTTGTGTCTCTCACAAAAGTATCCAAGGATCCAGTTCTTGCAAGATTAATTTACACCATAACTGTAATGTAAATGAAATGCCCATATACAATATATACATGAAAGAAATCCCCAATCATAGTGTCTTTATGATTCAATACAATTGTTAATTAAAAGTAATGAAAAACATATTAAACTGCTATCAAAAGTTTTGTAATTGAAAGTGAAATACCTACAGAGTTCATTCAATCTATACTAATTTTAAAAAATTGAAAAAAGTATGTCTGAACACACTCAGGAACTGCTGGACTAATTTCAACTTTGGAAATGTATGTAGTTTCGGAGTGCTATAGGCTAGGTAAATGTTAAATGTTCCATGGGTGAAGCATAAGTTATGTAATAATTTAAGAATGAAGATATGAAATGTTTATGTGAAATAGTAAGCATATGTGATATGTTATTGTCATCTATTCTATGTACATATCACAATAAAAATGTAAATTTTATTAATTCTTCAAAACTTCAAGAGACGTACTTCTTAGCATTCCATGGATTCACCGTGCGGGTGCCGGGTCCATCGTGTGGCAGAGAGAGAAATCTCGAATAGACCCCAAGACTTGTGACTCGGGCTGTAGGTTTAAAAGGGGCCCCTTACATTGACGTACGTCAACACTCACCTTCACTACTCGTATTTCTCTCCCTGCCCAGCCAAATCCGATATGATCCTACTAGTGCAGCTTTAGATACTCGTTCTAGTATAGAACTTACTGCACTTCTGGACAATCCAAGGTCTTTAAGCAGGTTATAGAGAGATTTTGCTGGTATACCTCTCGCTCCTACTTCTACAGCGTATAAATTAACTACATAGCCATTTTTTGTTAATTCATTTTGTAGGTCGTAATACTTATTTTGTTTCATCACGTGGTCTTTAGGTATATTAGTTTCCCACGGTACGGTAAGTTCTACCAGGACTATGCGTTTCGTAGCCCTAGAAAAAAGGAAAATGTCCGGTCTGGATGACGAAACACCCACATCCTCTGGGATTTTGTAGTGCTTTTCATACGTGTCCATTAAAATTGTCCAATCAGGTGCTGAACCCAGGATTGAGTAAGGCTTGTTCTTGGAGTTTGAAGTTGAGCCCTCTTTTACAAAGTTAATTTGTCTTTTGTTCATCGTCAATCCCTTTTGGGCTCTAGCTACCGAAAGGCTTACGGCTTCACGTATGATTTCAAGTACTCTGTCATGGCGCTGTGAGTAATGACCCCTATTAAGGAGCACCTTGCATCCCACCAATATGTGCCTTGCTGTACATATCGCCTCACCACAAGTATAGCAACATTTTTCAGAGGCTTTTCCCCACCTTACCAAGTTACTCTGGTCAGGGAGGGTCATTTGGAAAGCGTTCAGATAAAATTTTAATAAGGCAGGAGACCAGTCATATAGCAAGGTGCGCCACTTTAGAGCTAATGGGATACAAAAACTCACCTATGGTTAACCACTCACTTTGCATTTCTAAATTCATAGCGTGCACTTTGTAACTATCATTTTCGTCTTGTTGTAGAAAGGTTTTTACCATGTCTCGGTCTTCCCTTTTCTTTCTCGCACCCAACCCAGCTGTATTTACTTGCGCACCTGCCATAAATTGTTTGTGGAATTGAAGTCTAGATTCAAGGTCCGAAGCGCTTTTGTCTTTTGGGAGAGATGCAATTAATTCGTCTTTCGACTTTCCCAAAACATGCGTTTTTGTAACTCTTAGGTGTTTGTAGAGTTCGGATGGTTTTTTTAGTTTCAGGCCAAAACTATTGTGATCCCTAAATAGAGTAGAGGGATCAGCCGGATGTGCCAATCCAAACCATGACTTCAATATCTTTATGACATTAGCATCTAATTTTGCGAGGAGGGTTTTACCGATGTCATATACTAGGAAAGGCCAAGTGAGACGTGATGTGAGATAGTTGTCATATATCCATGCTTTTTTGATATTGCTGATAGGCTGTTGGTCTACCTTACTGAGGTCATTCATGAAATTTCCAACAACTACCTCTAATGATGGTGTACGTCCTTTGTAGTCTATCTTTCTACCAAGAAATTTGAAAGGCACTGCCTCTGCTATTGTGGCAACTCTTTGGCCACTTATGGAGAGTCCCGGATCGTAAGAAGTATATTTGGTATCTCGTCTACCCAGACATAAACAATGACATTTACTTGGTTTTGCCCTCATTCCCTCCGTCCATGTACAGAACTCATCAACATCATTCAACAATTGTTGACACTGTTTGGGATTTCGTGTAAGTATTGCAAGGTCGTCCGCAAAGGCTAAAATTGACTCAGTGTACTTATTGTTGATTTTAAACCGGTAGCCCCATTTCTTCTCACGGGATATTAATTTATCTACTAGAATATTTATAACTATATTAAATACTATTGGTGATAAGCAGCACCCTTGGAATAGTCCCACATTATATTTAAGTGGTTTTGAGTATTCTTTGTTTACTGCTATAACAAATTTTAAGTGATTATAATATGAATTAATTATGTCAATAATTACAGCAGGAAAGTTATACCATTTTAGGGCAAATAACATAAGTTCATGCTGCACGGAACCAAATGCGTTCTCTAGGTCTATCCAGCAGACTGTTATTTGTCTCTCATGTGTTCTGGCATCTTTCAAACTTTCCGCTAGTAATGTATTGTGTTCCAGGCATCCAGAAATACCAGGCAAGAAGCCTTTCTGGTGGTTGGGCCTGAAATACCTATTGCTAGCCATAAATGTGGTCATTTTTGTTTGCAATATACTGAAAAAAATTTTAGAAATTGTATTGGTTAGGGCTATCGGTCTGGTGTCTTTTGGATGAGTTACTTCTTTCATTTTAGGAATCAGGACAAAAATTGCTCTTCCAAATGATTTTGGGATTTGCTTTCCTGACCAGATCTTACTGAATATATTTAAGATATGTTTACGAACTGATGGACACTTTTTATACACTATGTAAGGAATGCCATCAGGGCCTGGAGCTGATTTAGTAGTTTTCTTCTTAATTTGATAGTTTACTTCCTCTTCACTAGGTGGAGTGCTTTGAAAGTTTGTTAGAGGATAAATATACCAAATGAAGCCGTAAATTGTGTCTTTAATCACCACATTCAAATGGTTAGGCCCACGAGGAAAAAGGAAAGTCGGGAGACCTAAAATGAGATGGGTTGATGATATCCGGGATACAGCAGGATCAAACTGGCTCAACCAAGCTAAAGACAGAAAAAATTGGCAAGAATGGGAAGAGGCCTATACCCAAAAGGGGTCCTTAACTTAAACTAAGAAACTAATTTAAGTACAAATAATATGTTAAATGTAAAAAGAAAAGGAAACAATAAAGGCTTTTTATTTTCATTTTATTTTATTTATTATTCACATTCTCTGATGTTATGACATGAGAATAAATTATTTGAATGACTGGCCTCGTGGCTTAGTTGTCAGTAGCTCTGCCTGCGAAGCCGAGGGTTGTGGGTTTGATTCCCACCCTGTGCAAATATTTGTGTGATGAATTCAAACGTTTGCAGTGTCTGGGTGTTTCTATTCATAATAAGTATGTATTTAACACAATAAAAATAATATTTCAACTATCTAAGTATTATCCAGGAAGAAATTCTGGCCTCCGCAACAAAATATCAAAAGCGTCTAGAAAACCATCCAAACATACTTGCTGCTGGTCGAATGATGAGAAGCTATTGTAGTCATGCCCTAATAGAATAACTAGTAGTAGTTGTCTAACTCAAATTCATACCTACCCATGATATGATGTTGTGCCGGTGTGAAACTGTGAATAGCGGCTAAGTACACATGTTTTAATAAAACTCTTTATTTATGCCAACTTAATTTTTATTTATTCCATTCTGATACCTTGCTACAACTTGTTATCTTTTGACAAAAATGGTTTGACATTCCTCACACAACAAAAGTATATTGCTATACCAAATCAAAAATACTGTATGTGGGAACAGTAAACATACATAATAAATTGATACTAACCACATAGTAAGTAAACTAATAATGTAAATATATAAGTAGGTACTTGTTTTAATTTAACATTCTACAGGCATGTCCTGATTTTAACAGTTATTATAATTTCTGGAGACATTATCTCAATTATGAATTAAACTATTAACACCAAAAAAGTTAATTGAACGAGTATCTAAAGCTGCACTAGTAGGATCATTTCGGATTTGGCTGGGCACAGGGAGAAATACAAGTAGTGAAGGTGAGTGTTGACATACATCACAAAGGGGCCTCTTTTAAACCTACGCCCAAGTCACAAGTCTTGGGGTCTACTCGAGATTTCTCTCTGTGCCACACAATGGACCTGCACCTGCACGGTGAATCCATGGAATGCTAAGAAGTTCATCTCTTACTAAATTATTTGTTGTGTAGGTTTCATTGGATGAGCCCGGTACTTCCTGGTCTGTTTGAGTACTTGTTGGGATAGTTCAATTCATAGTCGATAGGTAGTAGATAATCGTAGGTTATCAACAATTTTCAAGGCAGCTAGTTTCAACACTATTCTGTGTAAATCTAGATTATTTGTGTGTTCACCTTGAAAATGATCAGGAATCCATAATTTCCAATCATTATTTAGCACCTCTGAGACAAAGCTGACAATTAACTAGAGCAATAAACTTTTAGGTTTGGTTTCTTTTCTAAGACCACATAGGTACTGTTTACCACAAATGCAAATATCTTAGAGTAGTTGTTAGTTATTATCAGTTAGTGTTTCAAAGAACAATGAATGAAGTGGATTTTACAAATCAGTCTTCGACCATAGAGTACTTAAGGCCTGAGGACGTGAGGAGCTCCTTTTCCACACTGACGATGCGGCACGTCGTTGATGTTCCAAGACATCTTTTTCGTCCTTTATTTTGACGGTAGTATTGGTGCTATTTGATTATGGCGACGATTCGAAGTCAGGCTTCGAGTACCTAATTACTGTTTTTTGAAATCACAATATTTATCCATGATGAAACAACTGCTGCAATTATGGTTCATAATATTAGGATCAAGGACGTTTAAAAAAAGTCGGACAGAGTCTGGCTAACGAACAAATTGTGTCATATTGAGTCGGCCAGAGCTCTGTCACATACAGGCTAACACGCACACATTCGCACACTAGTCGGCCATTATGCGCGCAAAACTCGGGCAGCCAACACGTTTCGCGATAAAAACAAATCTTTACACACAGAACGTCCTGCGTCTTGAAATCCTGTAAAAGCCGTAGTGACCAACGCAATAAACCTCCAGGAATCATGTTTCTTATGTGATTTAATAATTTAATCACTTATTTCCCCATTTTAAATATTAAAACAAATCTTTATTTCCTAACACAAAATAGGGAATCCCAAGACCAGTGTTGCCAATATTACCGCGTCATAATTACCCAAAATATATGGTAAGTACTCGTAAATTATATCAATCGCATATTATAAGCAGCCCACTAAATGTTCACTCGGGGTCTTCTTTCGCAAGCAGAAAGTCAAGGCCATCTAGATAAGTACATGTCGTTTTCCTCACGATGTTTTCATTCGGCCTTTTTTAAGTAAGCGGCATTATGCATACGAATTCGAAAATACAATGGTGCGCCTAAGATTTGAACTTCGGATCGGCAGTCGCCGTTCTCCCGTCTAGACCAGCCGTAACTTAATAATCCTTATAACATCGATATAAACCAACAGATGTGCCCTGAGCACCTTGAAATTGGTAATAACCTGCGTCTCTGTGTGTATCGTAAGTAGTTTACAAACAACCTACTTGACCCCTAGAATCGCTAGCGGCAAGATATGCTGTGGTTCTACTTATTTTGGTTGTGGATAACGAATAGTGATAGAAAAAATAAATTGGCAGTCATAGGAACTGCCGATAGAAGTGAAAACTTATAATTCAGAATTTGATAGCATACCTTGCAAACTACACGGGTGTAAACGGAGGGCGTAGCCTCGCCATCTTGGCATGGCCATCTAGAAATGCGTCAGCATTTCCCATTGCCCCATGCGTCGGCGTTTTTAGATGGCCATGCCATGATGACCTGTCCACACTCTTTCATCATTTCGCACAGGCTGACGTATTTCTAGATGGCCAATAGCCATGGTCCCGAGTTTACCCGAAGCTTTCTTATCATACCCAAGCGTGACAAATTAATTCAATTCACAGCCCACGAAAAATCTGTCTAGGCGCGCCTAAAGAAGTTTTCACTTCAAAAACGTCCGGCGTCCACCGCTTCCTGCAACCGACTAGAACGGAAAAAGTGAGCTCACTCTTCCCAACGATAACATGATTCCGTGCGCCCTGAAGTTTGGGAGGGCACATTTTTGTATTGAGATAGTTGATATATAATTATATTATTGAAGTGAAAACTTGTTTTAGCGCACCACACAGAATTTTTCGTCAGAGATGTAAATGAAGCTCATCGTCACGTTTGGAAGTAAAAGATTCGTTTAGGTGAAATGGTACCGCAGTCTGTGCCCGAGTCTAAGTTTACTATATGTATAACATTTTTATTTTTAACTATTAAAATTATTAAATGGTTTTCTCTACTAGATGTTTCTTATTTTGTATAGCGCACATTTTGGTTGCCATTGTCACTACGTATTTTAATATTCTGTGTGCTAGATTTCCAAAAGAAAATGAAGCAAACGAAAACGACGACGAAGAAACGACTGGATCGAAACGGATAAAAATTGTTATTGTGAAAACAATTGGATCCCAAATATCAGTGTCAGTGTGTCGTTCGAAGTGCAGTAAGCATTTCGAAGTTAATGACATATATGACAATGCCTAAATGCTCTAATTCTCTAGGATGGTCCAGCAAAATGATTAAGAAATTAAATAATTTACTGATTAGGTACTTGTTTTTTGTGGTGTAAATTTGGTTAACGTGGCAACCCAGAATTCATTCCACACATGAATATCCGCCGCCATTTTGGGTCATTTGAGTGCCTCAGTCTTGTCTCAGGGTGGGCTCTGTCCGACTTTTTTTAAACGTCCTTGATTAGGATAGTACCTATATTACATTCTCTTTGATTAGGATTTCAGTTTTTCAGTAGATGACAATAATGGCGATTGGCGACACACGCTAGTCATCATGTCATGATACAATGTTGTTGTTGAAAAAGCCAGAGAGTTATCACAGGGGCGTTTATTTCCAACTTGAGGAGTTGAGAGTAAAATTTCAGAAATATCGGTATTTCATATCTAACACATGTTCCATTTCAGTAATTTCACATTTCGCCGTATATATCTATTACCGTACACATCATAGCAACGAAACGGCCATTTCCGCGTATTATGGAACGTTAAATATGTCTTTACACAGAAGATGACAGAAGCTCTCAGAAATATACATGTAGTGCTCACGCAGTAGGATTACCAAGCACAATTACAGTAAAGCACGAGAAAGTGTGCTCTATTATCTTACAGAAAGGGTCAAAATGCATGCACTACTCAACGTGGTACTGCGTGCAAATAGCGTTAAAGAAGCCGATTGAGGTTGACCTATCTTTATGGTTGTAACGATCGCGATTTGTCAAAAGCACTCGCACCTATGGAGAAGTGGCCACCGAAGTGAGTGAGACAAAACACAATCACATTTGCTTACACCTTCATCCACAAATCCTCTTTACGCACATGCACAGTTTGCATTTTTACGATGGCCAGTGTGGGAAATAGTTACATTATTTTTTATTCGTAACTTTTGTATTCATAAAATTCTTGTAAATTATTGGGATTAGAGACAATATTTCATTGCGTTATCAATAGGTATTGTACAAGTTAAATTACACATTTATGTCCATAATTATAATTTATATTCAGTTTTAAATAAAAAGTGTATGCTTAGGACACGGCAGAAGTGAAAACTAAAATAAGAAATATGTACTTATCCAAACTTTTATTTTAATAAAAAAATATTTTTGTTTACCTTTAAATACAGTAAAGTATAATACTGAACTTCCAATATAAACCAACGGACAGACAGACATGGCGAATCAATAAGGGTTCCGTTTTTACGTTTTACGGAACCCTAAAAACTAATCTCCGAATAACCCACTTCTAACTGCTCCCTTTACACCTTTAAATTGAATAATTATAGTAAACACAGCGATACGACAACGCCATCTATGAGTCCATGGTCCCGAGTTGAACCGAACATGTTTTCTCATTTACGAGTGCGACGATGATCTTCATACACAGCCCACGAAGTTGGGTCGGCCCCTAGTGTGTGACACAAGTTGCTTTGATACCAGAGTATCAACTGTTATCACCTGTATTATTTGTTTGTAGTAAATTTCACTATAGTATTATGTTTAATACTGGGATTTGAGTCTAAATATGTGTCATATAAAAGAACAAGTATTTGATTATTTAAAAAAATGGGTGTGACTGATAAAATTTAGTGTAGATGGCGCCGGTGCGGTGCGGTAGAAGTGAATGGTATCCATTCAATTCTACCCACCATCTCAAGAGTTTTAGAGGGGCTGGCGCTATAAGTAGATGGAGCTAAGCCGTTGAAAAGCATTCCTTTCTGAAATTTTATATGAGAAAGATCTAACAGTTGTCGATATAAAGTGTTACATTTATTTAATTGGTTAACTTTTACTCAATTGATAACACAACCACCACAACATCTTCCAGAGTCACATAGTAGGGTTGGTGCAGTGGCTAAAATTGAAAATCTTAAACGGTGAAAATATGCAACTCTCGGAAGTGGTCGTATATTTGAGCTCTTTGAGGTTGTAAGGTTGTGACATGGATGGCCATGGGGGCGGAAGCTGATTTAATTTTCAAAGGCCTTTTCGAGCGCTTTGTTGACTCGACCCTTGACCAGAATGATGTCGATTTTGAAGCGAAAACTTCTTTAGGCGCGCCTAGACAGATTTTTCGTCGGCTATGAATTGAATTCTAGCGTCACGCTCGGGTATGATAAGAAATCTTTGGGTCAACTCGGGACCATAGCCATTGGCCATCACGAGATGCGTCAGCCAATGGGAAATGCTGAAAGTGCGTGGTCTGGCCATCATGGCATGGCCATCTAGAAATGCATCTGCCAATGGAAATTGCCGACGCATTTCTAGATGGTCATGCCATGATGACCAGGCTCCATCCTCCGGTTTCACCTGCGTAGTTTCCAAAGTAAGCTATCAAATTCTGAGTTTCAAGTTAGTTGTCACTTCTAGCGGCAGTTCCTATGACTGCCAATTTTTTTTTCATCGTATAAATTAAGACTAAAACAAATTGGTTCGCCAGCTATATTGCACGCCTCTCGAAGAGACCAATTTGTATGAGTCAACTTTTTAAATGTTTTGTATCATCTTATCATACCTGTAAACAGCAATAAAGATTTTTGTATTTGGAAAACTTGGTTTAAGGAATATTCGCTTGTACAGGAGATATGAGATTTATTGTTACAAATACAAAGTTAATGTTTTGGAACCATTCCATTTGAAAAACTACCTTGAAGTCCTTAAATAAGCTGTCGAGTTAAATTTTCTGTTGAGATTAGTCAAACACATTAACGTGGAGCACGTCCAGGGTAGCGATTCTGAAACCATTCGGTTGCATCCGACACGGAATCTCATCTCTCGGTCTTTGTCTTATCTGTTTAGCATGACAAAGCCCGAGAGATGAGATTCCGTGTCGAATGCAACCGAATGGTTTCAGAATCGCTACCCAGGACTAGTTCAAACCAATTTTCGTTGGTAGTTTGCATGGTACATCAAATATTTTTTTAGTTTTTTCATTCTCTTTACTTCAGAAGTTAGAGGGGGGGGGGCACATTTTACCACTTTGGAAGTGTCTCCCGCGCTCAACATCATTTTTGAAGACCTATCGATAGACACCCCACCGGTGAAAGTTTGAAGAAAAAAAAATTTTTGCGTTTTAGTTTTCAGTATGGGAGGCAGCCCTAATTTTTTCTTTTTTTTTTGTAAAATCTTAATGCGGTTAACAGAATACACCTACTTACCAAGTTTCAACGAGTGTAGTTCTCAAAGTTTCGGCAAAAAGTAGCTGTGTCATATGGGCGGACAGACAGACATGACGAATTAATAAGTGTTCCGTTTTTACGTTTTACGGAACCCTAAAAACGTAGAATTTTATAAAGCTTGCTGTTCAAGGGAAACTGCTTTTTTATTTTTGTACTCCACAGAAGATAAAAAATAAAAACCATTACTCAACTGTCAAATACCATTTACTGTCACTGTCAATGTTATTGAAATGTCATTGTCAAATCGTAAAAAACTGCGTGCAAATAATTCTTCCGAAAGTACACATGCTTGAAGCCGATTTAACAATCGACGACAACAGTGACAAAGACAACTAGACAACTTTGTCAAAAAACACATTTTTTATTTTTATGGTTAAGAAACAAGATATAATTTTTATGGTTAGATAGATAAACTCTATAAAGCACATAATAAAACAAACAATGTAGATAAAGTCGGGACTCCCGCACGAAGGGTTCCGTAACATTAGCAAATGAACGGCAAAAATCTCTTTGGCTATATTGTTATTCGGAATTCCGTATATATCGCAATGAGACGTTTTCCGAGGAGACAAAAAGATATGATTCGATAAAACTATGATATGCGGCGCTTGTAGGTAGAGGTGGGCGTTGATTCAACGAACTGTTTTTTTCAACGGCTTTTCATTGATCAACGCATTATTAGCTTTTTATCAATGTGCAAACCAGTTGACGCGTCAACTGGTTTTCACAAACAGTTGAAGTATCAACTGGTTTGAACAAAACAGTTGAAGCATCAACCGGTTTGCACGAAACAGTTGAAGCATCAACTGCTTCGCAAAAAACTGTTGAATGTTCAACTGGTTTGCATATTATTAGTATTTAGTTTTTTTGCTAACTTTCGTTTACTCATATTGTATGCAATATGCAACCAATTTCACAAAGTTAGAACTATTATCAATGTTGATTAACCTCATTTAATTACCTAATAATTAAATCAACTGTTTTTCAACCCCTTGACCAATGACGAAAAAGTAATACATTAGGTTAACTTAAAAACTATTAATGACCCATCAAAGTTGTTTAGCATCAGAAGCATCGGCTTACTGTAATACCATATGATAAAGCGAGACAGCAAACTCATAATGAAATTATGTTAACTTAAAAATTATTAATGACCCATCAAAGATTTTTAGCATCAGAAGCATCGGCTTACTCTATTACCATATGATAAAGCGAGACAGCAAACTCATAATGTTACGTTTTGGTCAAAGACAATGAATTACGCCAAATATATCGATACTCAAATAAGGTAAAGATTGTGAATTTATGTTGAACAAATGTGGTTTGAAGAATAAACCTTAACATCATGAAGATAATGTTCAAAATAAATCATTCGTATTGCACATTTAAGCTGTTATTGTACATAATGTAAATCAGCCATAATGAAAAACCTAATAATCAAATTAACTGTTTTTTCAACCGGTTGACCATTGACGAAAAGCTAATAAATTACGTTGACGGAAAAACCGTCAACGACCCACCTCTACTTGTAGGTCTTTCACTTGTCTTGTCAAAAACAGTATGTGTTTGCGAAACGTCTAAAAATTTTAATTATCACAAATAATTTAGATTAGACTTTTTCCTTGAAAATGGGGAGGGGTTTAATTGTGATTACACTTTTGAGAGTCTATGGTAGAGACAAATCTTGCTGCATCTTCTACACTATCGCACTCTAGTGCGTACGGTGGAACTATTTTTGTCTCGTCGCAAAACCCCCTCGTTTCCGCAGACAGGCTTTCATCCAAAAAGTTTTTTTTTATTTTGATATTGCCACATGATTCTAACGACGAAATCGATATCGCGATTTATTTTTACTAATGGCGCCATCTAGATAGATAGATACTCTTTATTGTACACCATAAACAAAAAAACACTTATACAGGAGAGAATAACAATAAAACTAGTGTTACAAGCGGCGGCCTTATCGCTTAACGCGATCTTTTCCAGGCAACCTTAGGATGGAAATGGTCAGTAAGAATAATTTTAAAAGTTGGGTGTGTATCATGGGTATCCAAAAATGTTTTAGTTACATACACTAAAAAGGTACATAATTATATACGAGTACAGAATACATACTAATTACTTACGATAGGTACTTGTAAAATATACTAATATATAATATGAATCACCGTTCACCTATCACCGTCCTTGAGATACAGCCTGGACGGACGGACGGACAGCCAAATCGCATTGTAATAGGGTTCCGTTTTTACCCTTTGGGTACGGAACTTTAAAAAAAATAATCTTAAAATATAGTAGCAAATTGCGATCTTATCGCTAAAAGTGACCTCTTCCAGGCAACCGTGGGATGGAAAAGAAGTTAAAATATAAAAAATTGGCAGTCATAGGAACTGCCGATAGAAGTGAAAACTTGCTGTTGCCCTGGTACTGGTACCAAGGGGCAAACGCAACTCTTTTATATTTCTGTTGTCCTGGTATCTGGACATAAACGCTGGGCTGTTGGAGGTAGGTAATCGAAACTCTTTACTGTTTCTGTTGCCCTGGTTGTTTTTACCGAGTTTACCCGAAGATTTCATATCCGATCCGATCCATTATCATATCCAAGCGTGACGATTGATGAATCCATTTCACAGCCCACGAAAATTCTGTCTATAGCGCGCCTAAAGAAGTTTTCACTTCAAAAAGACGGGGAGCAATCAAATAAAGAGTAATTTGATAAGTACCTTACTAAAAATAGTTAAAATGGGATAAGTACTAATTATTGACTAAAATAAAATAGACATACATTCTAATAACATTACATTATACTTAATATAAATAATGTAAACTAAATTATAATAAAAATGAATACATAAATAATATTTTTACATAAATATCCTAATTTATGTATTTTAAATTCGTATATGCAATGAATCCAAAATACTATTGAATAAATATCAGCTTCAATCAGGCTTCAGCAAGCCTTTGAAAAATAATGTTTTATGACTTGCACCTTAAATACAGAAAGTGACGCAGCTTGTTTAATTTCCACGGGCAAGGCATTCCACAACTCAACTGCTTGGAATGCAAAAGATTTGCAGTAGAAAGTTTCGCAACGTGCAGAGGGCATTCGCAGGGACATATTATAGGTAGATCTAAGATGACGTGAGTGTGCACTACTCCAGAAAGTAAAGCAGTCTGGCAGATATCGTGGCGTAGCACGGTTAAATAGAACACTGTAAAGCAGTGAGAGGATATGAGCATTCTGACGAAAGCGAATGGGCCCTCACCAGAGTTAAGGTAAGCACTAGGTATGTAATTATTTCATTGCTAGCAGATTCACAACGCAATCGGCAGGGATTGGAATAGTGATTTATCATCATTTATCTATGAAATAGACTTTGTCCAGTAAAAATAGACTTTGGTCAATTTACTCAATTTTTCACTAAATTTCAGTGTCATCGTCATCATCAACAGCTCAATATATTTATGTTCCCACTGCTGGGACTTGGAGCCTTCTCTCGCAAGGAGAGAGTTAAGGCCATAATCCACCACGCTGGTCCAGTGCGGGTTGGTGGATGACTCATGACTTCGAAAGATTCTAGGTACATGTCGGTTTCCTCACGATGTTTTCCTTCACCGTTTTAAGTTAGCGGCATTACGCACATGACTTCGAAAAGACAGTGGTGCGTTTGGGGTTTGAACCCGGGGTCTCCGGATCGGAGTCACCGTTCTCCCGACTAGACCAGCCGTAACTTTCAAAACGAAACTAAATTTCAGTGTAGCGATTCTAAATCCATTCGGTTGCATCCGACACGGAATCTCAGCTCTCGGTATTTGCCTTATCTGGGTAGCGATTCTGAAACCATTCGGTTGCATCCGACACGGAATCTCATCTCTCGGTCTTTGTCATGCTAAACAGATAAGACAAAGACCGAGAGATGAGATTCCGTGTCGGATGCAACCGAATGGTTTCAGAATCGCTACCCTGATTAGCATGACAGAGACAGGGATTGTCATTCCGATTCCAAACCATTCGGAATCGCATTTAGAATCGCTGCTCAGGGTAGCGATTCTGAAACCATTCGGTTGCATCCGACACGGAATCTCATCTCTCGGTCTTTGTCTTATCTGTATATCATGACAAAGACCGAGAGATGAGATTCCGTGTCGGATGCAACCGAATGGTTTCAGAATCGCTACCCTGATCCAATTTTTTTATAAGGGTTTTTTTTTATCCAATGATATTTTAAACGACTTTTTCATCGCGAATCAGTACAAGAGCCTATAAAACAAGACACGGTCGTTCGACTTGGAAGATGAAAACCTTTTCAGCGGCCTACCTGAAGATGGAACCGGTGAGGATTGCTGGACCGGCGGGAGATGCCGACACATGGGCATTACTCGACGACGGTTCCACCGTGTCACTCATAAACACGGATTTAGCTAAACAAATTGGCGCCGATGGACCGAACAACCCGCTGTATATTACTGCAATCGAAACTGCAATAAGAAGATCGACGCTACATAGTCACATCGAGTGGCTCTATAAATACGTGGTCACGACTGTGTTCCTCAAGAACTAAAACTTCGCACCGTACACGACCTATGATTGACGTCACAGCAAGTACCTGACAACATACTCCTGTCCAGCCAACACCTAGAAACGCTTCGATGCCATATAGTCACCGATAATGCGACTCCAAAAATATCCATACATCAAGATAATTGGCATTTACTAACGACAAATGAGATGCCATCGGGGCGACGCTGACGCGATCAACCAGTGGCCTCACTGACACACCTCGCCTCCTTGGTTGGGTCATACATGGATCACATGCTGGCGGACACGCACAAGTACACTTCGTAGTGCATGCGACAACCGAAGACAACATAGATGACGCCCAATACCATTACTTAAGAGGGACACACAATAGCCGCTAATAAGCCGACAAACTACTCAGAACAACGTGCGCTGTACAATGTACATACTACGAGAACCCACGAGAAATTGTCGAAGTAACCCGCGGCCTAGGTGGAGCGAACTACTCGTGTAGTCGACGTGTGGACGCTGCGAGATATCCTGAGGCGACCGGTAAGGAAGATTGTAATACTGCCGACAGAAACCGCCGCGCACCAAGACTGAACGCCGACACTGCACGGCGGGAGAGATGTGTACGACGGTCTCTTTAGTTTGTGTCTATAAAAAAATACTTAAGTATATAAATAAAGTGTGATACATCTGTGATCCGTGGCATAAGGAATTCGCTCTCGTAAGATGAATGTATTTGAAACTCTTGGGTTGAATAAAATCTTGTTAGATTTTATTCCAAATTAAATTTCCCTCGCATTTTATTTAGTTGTCTTTTGTTTTTCTTAGTTCGATATAACTTGTATAATTGGTAATTGGTAAGGCTGTCCGAGTTTCTTACCACCAGGAAAACTTTATTATAGTTTATTACATTATAAAAAATCTGTCATTTTTAACCTACACCAACATTGAAATAACAAGAAATTAATTTCAACTTGTAAATCTTTTATTGAGACCATAAATAACACTATTTGAAAATTTGGCGCATAACGTTCTTTTAATGAGTCTTTTTTTTTTTTTTTTAAATAAAGAGCGACGAGACGAGCAGGACATGTGCCTGATGGTAAGCAACATGCCTGCCACATAACAGCACAGTGACACGCAGCTATTGGAACATGAAGAGCCAAAATCATAACCTAGCACCGCACTGCGCTCGTCACCCAGAGATCTAAGTTGTTATATCTCTAAGCCCTGTAATTTCTCTGGAAACATTGCCCTTCAAACCGGAACACCGTAATGTTTGCACATTACTGCTTGGCGGTAGAATAATTGACAAAGGTGTGGTACTTCCCCAGGCGGACTCTGCTAAGAGTCCTACCACTACGAAAAGGACAATGTCCATTTTTGACTCGCCAAAATATTTGTCGTGTAGACATATGAGTTATATATTAAAAAATCGGTGATTTTTTTGTTGTACTCGTGTGCGAAGTTATATAACTTTCTAACATTACAAAATAAAATAATTTGCATTTCTTTAAATTAAACCTACCATTTTCCAACAAAGCTGACTTGGAAAATATTGCAATAACGAATCGGTACTTGCGTTTCGTTTTATTGATCCGCGTTAGATTGAGATTGAATGTAGATGTTATGTATGTCAATTTCTTTCACAATGTCGTTTACTTACTACTTATACATATTTAAATAACGATATATGTAATTACGGCGACAATGAAATTATCATTGCATTTTATAGCAATGTAAACGAGAAAGAAGTTGGCATGCAATTGTGAAACGAAACGTTTTCACCAAACCAAATTGGTCAAACAAAGAGGTAAAACAATCTTTGTGGTCAAAGATTAATGTCAAATTGACAAGTTGTCAAATCAAAAAGTAAACAAGCAAAATGAATTGGTTTCGTCCTATATTATAGTTTTCTTTGTGTTTTCTAAGCGGTGTAATATTTATGCATTATTCACCACAACAAACTCCGATTACCAATGTTTCAATGTCGGATTTCAGACACAGTAAAATTATTCCGATTGTTCAAAAGAGATTGCTCCAGGAAGATTTTTTTAGCTTCTTTGCGGTGCGTAGAGAAATATTAGGAATTAGAAGAATATTATTAATTCCTAATCGGACGTCAACGACAACTCATTCAGTTTTTGTGACTGTGTGGGAATTTATATTGGTTTTAACAAAACTGGGAATTATGTGATTCAGTGCTTATTACTTAGGTACATAATTGTGGTAATAATTACATAAAACCATATATGCTTGTGTTGTCTGATGGAAACCTCTAACTCGAATATCAAAATAATGAGATATTTATACCTATCACAATTAAGATATTCCCTTGTGTGACAATATTTATATGCAAATGAAGTGTTCATACGTATGGTAATCAGTTGGTATTGAGCAGTACTATTATTCCTATTTATTCTGATAAGAAATATGTTTTGAAAGATAATATCATAGTTTTTTCTTTTCTTTTTTGTTCTAATCCGAAAGAAAACATAATTCTAATGTATTTTGACAGTAAACATAACCTTACTTTTGGTTTAACTGTAACTCATTTTTGGTATTTGGAAAATAAAATACACCAACAGCAGGCGTTTTAAGAAGCATGAACAATCCTAATTAGACACTATTCATCTCTATGCACTTTCAGTATCAAAAAAAGTTTGACAGGGTTTTCAATGTATGGGACGTGGGCATTGTCCTTTGAGTCATTGGCTTCCATAGAATCATCTTCTTTTTTTAATAGGGTTAACATCACGATGAATCACGGCGGTAACCGCAAAAGTTCCTGTCCATGTTCCTTTAATAGTTATTCTACTTGGTATTGTGGGTCTTCTTTGTGCCTCTTTATTCGAGTAACTGCGGATTTGTCCTACAATTGTCAAAATCTATTTAATTTTTCTTAAGCCACTTTTGGCTTTCTTCTTTTACATTGCCCATTGTAGCCGCTTTATTTATTTGAGTGCAGTGGTATAATGCGTTGTCCATTACCACGTGACAGTACGTTCTGAAACGCCTACAATAAAAATACAGTAATGAATACAGAGTTAAGGATCAAAGAGCATCCAAGGTAACGTTGAAAAAAAAATTAAGTAAAATTTCTTTTGGCGCACCGCTGTTAGGTGAAAGGTTCGATCGGGTGAACTTGGAACCACCGAGGGTACCCGAGCGAGAAAGATACAATCAGCTGATCTTCACTGCTGTGTCAGTGTTTTCTATTTTGATTTGTATATTTTGAAAAAAAAAAACATTTTTAACTCGTTTCTCACATTCGGTCTTAAGCACACACATTTTTTCCCACAGGTAAATTGGCGATAAAACAATCAAACCCAAGGCCGCACCTCAACCTAAAGCCTCAGCTTTAAAATATGCTGATAATAGGTGGAGATTTGATTGCTATGGTATTCCTACATGTTAGTTGTCAAATAGCTCTGCGTTTGGAAAACTGCACTTTTGGCCCGTTATTGTATCGTTCTTCTTCACAACCACGATTGATTTTCAAGAACCAGCCACGGCCAGCACTTTTAATCACTTTCGGCATAATAAAAGCGATTAATTATTTTGGAAATTAATAAATACACCAAACGTAAACAAACTTTTGTCAACTGACGTAAATAAGAAGTTGACGGCCTGTCAATTAGTTCTATATTTTGCTACGCGCAGAGTTATATTGCGAGCACTTAATTTTCACAGATGATGCATTTCTATTGCCGCTATAACAACAAATACTAAAAATAAAATAAAAATATTATGGGGGGCTCCCATACAACAAACTTGATTTTCGCCCGATTAGTCCGTCCCAAACAAACTAGATGGCGCTATTAGCAAAAACGCAAACGCAAAAAATAAAACGCGATATCGAATTCATCGTCAGAATCATGAGTCAATAATCAAAATTTTAAAGATTTTTTTTGTCTGTCTGCGGAAATTGCGATGTATAAGGAATTCCGGATAAAGCCAAAGAGGTTTTCACCGTTTAGTTGCTAATGGTAGGTACGGAACCCTTCGTGCGGGAGTCCCACTCGCACTTGGTCGGTTTTATTGTTATTATATTCTCTAAATAACTCCAGTAATAGGTTCCATGACCGGAACAGTCAGAATTTGATAGCTCACTTTGGAAACAACGCGGGTGAAACCGGAGGGCGTGGCTACGTAGTAATTAACATTCTCTCTGGGCGTGACCATGCATGACCATAGCCATCTACATCAGGAATGTAACGGAGCTTCGACTCCGACTCCGTTAAGTCGGAAGTTCCTATTATTATTACAGTTCTGGTTCCGAAACTTTTAAATCGGTGGTTTTAATCGGATGTCGAAGCATAACTTAACGGCGGCGGCCTGCACCGACAGTTACGAACAGATTCATACATGTTGCGCGGGGAATCTCCCGCGCACGAGTGTAATGAAAAGTATAAACTAAATGAGCACAATATAGGAAAACGCAAAATTCCAGCCCATTACCATAGAATAGATAATATAGACCATTACACCAATTGCCCGCCAATATTATCGTTAAAGTTACGGTGGTCTAGTCGGGAGAACGGCGGCTGCCGATCCGGAGACCCCGGGTTCAAACCCCACACGCACCACTGTCTTTTCGAAGTCGCTAACTTAAAACGGTGAAGGAAAACATCGTGAGGAAACCGACATGTACCTAGATTCTTTCGAAGTCATGTGGCATCCGCCAACCCGCACTGGGCCAGCATGGTGGATTATGGCCTTAACTCTCTCCTTGCGAGAGAAGGCCCCGAGTCCCAGCAGTGGGAACGTTTAGTGGGCTGTTGATGATGATGATGAAGAAACCTATATCTTGAAAAATCTCACGTGAGTTTGGGGGATGGGGGAGGGGGTTGAATAAAATCTCACGACATCTCACCAGAGGGGGAGGGAGGGACAGAAAATTTAAAAAAGACCTCACGTAATTTATGGACGCCCCCCTACCGGCTAAAACCTCGACAGTATTAATTCATCTTTGCCACAAACCGCGCAAACACCGGGATGTTCTCGCACTCTTCTGTGAACCCGCCGCGGGACAATGCACACCGTGGTCACCAGAGGTGGGTACCAGACATCTTCACGTCTAGACACTCTTTTGTCTCTCACGGCGGGCCAAATGGTCGGCCTCGTCACCTACCAAGCGTTCGCCATCATACGTTGGCGACCACGCAAGGCAAGAGTGGGCAGGGAGAGTGGTGCACCGTTATACCGGTATTCCTCTTCAGCCTCTCATCTCATTCATCCTCTTCTCTACGGTCACGGTGCATACCAGCAAACATCGCGGCACGTCTCATTCGCGCCGACACCGTCTACGCCGTGCAACTCCCTCCTGACCGCATTGCTAGAAACGCAAGGCTTGGAGCCCATAGCCCTGGTTAGCAGTCCCACTGCGGGTTTCTCTTAGCTTCACTGTGGATGATCAGGCCACGGCTACTGAACCCCTCGCCTCGTCTATGCGGGATCCCCTCGGGAAGGAAGCAAATGGTATCTCGTAGAGCAATCGGCGGCTGTCCGCTGTCTTCTTTTTATTCGCCGCGGTCGTTTAATATAGTTGAAAATTATGTACCTTTTTTACGTGGGAGAATACATTTACGCATGGTCACGCATTAGCATAGTGAAGGCCGCGGTTCCGCTTCTGTGGCTACATCGCCTCGAGGACCATCTGGAAGACAACGCTAAGAAACATCACTGTACCACGTGCTCACAATAAAGTGGTATAATACCAATGGCGACCACTAATTCCGTCTCATTTTTATGTATAACTCTCTCTGTCTTACGATTCATTAGCATGCTGGCATTGGTTTGTTCAGTAGCTGCCCCCGCCCCCTGGCTTCTGCGCTAGTTTAAAGGTAGGCGGTAGAAAAGCCTCCTTCCACTTGGCTCCCATGAATATAATCATGGTATTACTGGACAATGTTTTCACCTCTATGATCCCATGGGATCATATTATATTTTTATGTCTTTTGATACCCATGGAATCAAGATATATTTTATGTATGTAGGTATGTATTTTGATTAGAGTGGAGCGCGGGACACGAGAAAAGCAGACGGTACATTTGTAAGAATCCTTTTACATCCCGACGCGACGGGATTGAAGTTACTACACGCATGTATAAAAACGCGCTAGTAAACTTAAATCCCATTCAATACAGGAACCAAAAGGATATAAAATAACATCTTATTCCCATGAATAATAGGCATCCTAAGGCAACTACCACAGATCTTTTGATGAAGAAAAACAGCTCTTATGGCATCTTAGTAAAACACAGGCATAATTTTACGTCCAATATCCTTTATTCACCACATTAATACCATTACACAGTATAGAAATGTGAAGAACTGTTTCACTTTATTGGTTACATTGTAAATCAACCACACACAATGTTTGTTTTTTAGCAAATACTACAAAACTATTATAAGCAAACCTAACTTCAAATAAAAACTTTTAATTGAACTTTCAATATTTAACATGATAATAAAATAGATGTTTCATCCATCTTCATAAAATATTCTCACTTTAAATTGTAAAATAACACAACAAAATGTTTAGTACACAGAACTTCCAACTTGAGCCTTCTCAGTCCATTTTCAGACTTTAAAACACACTGATGTTATAGACAAGACTATATAGATCTTCCAATCTAAAAATGCAATTGCCTCCATTCTACAGGATTGTGCATAAAGGGTAAATGGAATGAGAAAACACAAAACAATTAGTGTGTGAATAAGTGTAGCTTCAATACGCTCAAGCAATGTTCGGAGCAGTGCAAGCGAGTGCCGTCCGACTCCGACATGCGTATATAGCAATGATATATAAAAAAAACCTCGCACTTTAAACCATGAAGATTCTACATATCGCCGTTATTGATGTCGCGGCAAGATATTTTCAGTGACAACGTAATAGATATAATAACAATGTCATTTTTTTTAACATTTATAGGTTTACACTAGACCACCATCTCGCCTGATGTTAAGCGACGATGCGGTCTATGATGGAGCGTGCTACCAAGAAGAAACCGATCCACTCTCGATTTGAAGACACCAAGATTATAACCATCGGGGAAAGCAACTCATTCCAGTCTAGACGATCTTATCACAAAAATAGAGTCAAACCTCTTTGTTTGTGTCTTTGGAACATCAACCATGAACGAGCTACGAGAAGTCTGATAGAAAAAGGGGCAAGGTGGTATTAGATCATGCAGATCAGTTGCACTCTCCGAAGTGGACCTGATAAAAAACCAACAAACAATTGCATTCTAATGTTATTGTTCCCAGCACCACAATGGAGCTTCAGTATGAAAACTGAGTGACTTACATGAACTTCATCTCTGTACACTGATTATTTATCGTAAAAAGGCAGCACTTTGTTCTACAATATCACCATTGGACCACTCCACCACGGGACATAGTCATGTCCAACACAAACAACTTTTAATAAGAAACTCTAATGATGTGAAAAGAAATGCAAATCCAAATAACTTCTGTTTGAAACATGAAATGAAGGGTTTAATTAATTGGTCCAACAGCAAGAGTAGAACAGTGAGTGCAGCACATCCCTACCCACTTAGTGCTCTGGACATAATTTCTGCATAATCCTGTAGACAACATTTTTAGAGGCGATTAGAGATTTATTAGAGGTTTAGTTGATACAAACATGCATTGATAATCACCACCAAAAGTACATTTTGATCTATTCTCATGAGTAGTTGAAAATAAGTGGCCTCATTATCAGCTATTACATTGCATTTTGATTAGTAAATGTCTGATTTACAAGCAATCAATCATACACATAATTCAGGTTTAGTTCTTAAAAACCCCTATAGAATTTTGTAAGTTTTCTAACATGAGAATGATCTAAAATAAACTGTATACAATAATGCCGCTCGGTTTTGAGCTAATGTTTTGAAATTTAGTCTATTTTGTATAAATTAGAACAGAAATGTGTATAAAGTATATAATCACTAAAACATCAAGTATCATCTACAACACCTAATAAGACAAAAAGGCAAGCTTGTAACTACAAATTTAGAGGTTCAGTGTTCCCAATACATGTCAACATACTTTTCAATACAGAGTGGGTGAAGTCAATAAGAAAATTCTTTATACCCATGTAGGAAGAGCTAAAAACGTTTGTTCAGTCAATTTGGATCACAGCATGATACAAAAATTGTAATCATTACATACTTGGGTAGTAGATTTTCTGACAGACTTACCTACAACATAGTAAAGTACGGTCCGTCCCATAGATAACTTGAAATATAATGTTTATCAGCTAAGCCAATTGTCACACAATAAAATATTTGATAATAGATAATTTATTTGCTCAAAACACGAGTAAATTACAAATAATTAATTATTGATTTTATTAATATATTTTTTTTTTTACTTTGAATAAAATTAATAAAATAAGTATTGGTAACTAAAACTGTTTAAATGCCTAATTTATTTATTTTCCTTAATTTATTCTGCATCTTATTTCACAAGAAACTGGGGTTACATAGAAACTATAAAAGGCGAAGTAAGCAAAAAAGGGGGGGGGGGGCGTTAAATTCACCACTATAATCAACCTTTCAAAAAACCGAACTTGAAATAGCGAAGTAGAGTCAATTATTCTGTAATAATGATCAAGTTCTTGTTGTGTACCATACTGCGCAGAATAATCGATCCTCTTTCGTGATTTCAGAAACATAGTGTAATAAGTTCAGAATGGAGTATATAATGTGCCCCTTCCGGTTTTGCAAATGAAACAATTGGTTTAGCTGTCAAGGGGGCGTTTCAAGTATTACGTAACGCAATTTGGGGGAGGTGTCTAATAAAACGTTACAATAGTTTATGGGTGTCTTTATTTTTTGTTTAAAAAACTAGGCTATTAAACCTTTTGTGGTGTCTTAGGTAAAATGTTTTTTTTTTAAATAAAGAGTGCCGAGACAAGCAGGGCATGTGCCTGATGGTAAGCAACATGCCTGCCACATAACAGCACAGTGCATAACACACGCAGCTATTGGAATATGAAGAGTCCCAATCATTACCTAGCACTGCACTGCCCTCGTCACTCAGTAATTGAGTTGTTATATCTCTAAGCCCTGTAATTTACTTTACTTGAATGTTACGTAACGGGGGAATGGGTGGAAAAATACGTTATGGTGCGTCACAAGGGAAGATAAGATAAAGATTTAAAACTTGTGTTTCGTAATACTTGAACGTCCAATATAGAGAAGAGAATTAGGCAGTACGCTGCATGCCGGTAGCGAAGAGAACTTTCTGTTTCTTTTTCTTCTTGCCAGCCGGGGAGGGCGCGGCTTGCAGCGCCGCTTCGATGGCGTCGCTGAGGCTGAGAGCGCGCGGGGCGCAGCCCTCGTCATCGGGTGGAGGCGGCGGCGGCGGGGACGCAGTCTTGCGGACGCGCCAGGTTCCGCTTGTGCTCGCCATCTGCGAAATAATGAAATAATTGAGTGGTGCCTTACTACCTCCCATTGTTTCTTAAATAAACATATTTCAATAAGTGTTCTAAAACTGTAGATGATAAATAGGAACTTTTCGTTGACCAAAGGCGAGACGAGGAAGTGACTCCTAGTAGTCCTATGATGCACACTTTCCGTACGTAATTCTATTTTTGACAGAATCGTGAACACAGAGCAAGTTGGTAGTTTAGCATTGGCATGTCGATCAATGTGCATTTGTGCACACTAGACTACAAAAATACTTCCATGCTAGAGTCCTTCCATGTAGGAAGGAACTATATTTTTGACAGAATAGGCTACAATCCTAAAAAAACGAATTAGTCCGTCAGCTAGTATTGTTAAAAAATATTGTACAAGAGGAATACAATTGTACGAAGACACAATACTTAAAAGTTTTCGTGTGACGTGACTTGTAGGTACGATTTTTAACTCGTCCGGGTCTTATGTCACTTCCAGTCAAGTCAGTCAGTCAGTCAGTCAACTTTTGTCAAGGGGTGCTTTAGTGGTGTACCTCCAAGCGTGCCTGGTTGCAATGCGGTCCTGGTGGATCTCGATCACCTAGGAACGCAATGCACTAGGACGGTGTACCCCGGTAACAATGGTTAGTAATGTACCTACGGGTACATCACTAGCTATTGGCTAAAATACCACACACACTACACAAGCACACCACATACATACACTCATTAGGCACGCAACCACACACACACATACAGATCACAATCACGCCTCACTTAGTAAGTACACCACCACACTCAACTACACTCAGACACACTATACAAGCCTACATATACGGCCGAACCGTGGCGGCCTATATCCACAACTCCGGCCCGCAAGGCCCTGGGGCACCAAATACCCCCAAAAAGTTGCGCCACACATACCAAGGGCAGGTTGTGTGTGAGATTTTTAAAAACCCAGCTCAAAAACCCTAATGTCGGCACAAAGAAAAAAGATTTTACCCCAGGAGGGTACCACTGGCTCAGCCAGCGGAGAATCCCTCACCGAGCCCAGCTCGGTCTGCCCCTCGTATTCTGGGGGGGGCAACTTGTGCTCTCAACCAGGCTCCAGCCTGGATTTATCAGGCCTCATGAAGGCAATCCCAGCAACTCAACCCTCCGTCAAGTCGCCGTGGACTGTAGTCACGCATAAGCGTCCCTGCAAAAGGGAGTCCACCGACGCGAAGGCTGACACCCAAACCCAAGGGCAGAAGAGCAGACCAGAACGCGTTCGCCATAACAGGCGCGCGAGAAGGAAAGCACTTCAGCCAAACAAACCCAAAATTATCGCAGCAGCGGAAACGCAGCGCGAAACCACACCATCCACCTCTACAGGGGCGGGACCACCACCGCCACCACCACCACCAGTTCCCAGCCAATCGGGGAAGAAAAGGAAACCGAGAGGTGCTCGCGGTAGACGGACCGCTGCGATGGCTCCCATTCCTGAAAAGGAACAGCAGGGGAAAGGGTCTTCGACGGACGAGAGAGCTTCATCGAAGCGCGCTCGCCTGGACGAGACCCAATCTCCCAGAGGGGACGCCAAACGCGCGAAGACCGACCCAAAAGCAAAACGGACGGTGAGCTACGCAGACGCGGCTCAATCCCACCTGAAGGTGGTGATTACTACCGTCCCGCAGAGGGACCTCTCGCAGACCCAGGCAGAGGCGGTGAGGGTAGCTGTTGCTGGCAAAGTTATCCAAACCGCACTGTCTCCATCTTCCTCGAGCGCGCCCGCACCGTCTTTCCGCGGTCGACCCTTCCTGTTGGACGGGGCGTTAGCGATGTGGTGCGAGGACGCGAATTCGCTCAGGTGGCTGGAAAAAGAGGTGAAAAACATCGAGTCACCAATTCCTGACACCACCCTCACGGTCATCAGGCAGTCGGACATGAAGAAGAAGCTCAAGGCTGGGCTTCTAATTCATACCAGCATTACCGACCCTGCCATACTGCAGCGAGTCCTTTGTGCCCAGAATCCGTGGTACAAGGTGGACTCGTGGCAGTGCTACGATATGACCGTGGACGACCAACCACAGGACGCTATGGGCTCCGAGGATAAGGTAGTGCACCTTACCCTGGGAATACCTGAAGACCAGAAGCAGACGATCCTGGACCGAGACCGCCGGGTAGCCCACATTACGGGGAGTGGGTACATCCGCTTCTTCTCCACAGTCGAAGCGAAAACGGCAGGAACACAACCCGTAAAAACAACCTCAACGAGTGAGACTGAAGCAAAGGAGACGTCGACTCCGGAGCCCTCAGCTTCCGCCCTCAAACAGAGTTTGAGCGAGGTGGAAGTAGTCTCACCGTTGCCGAGTGAGGGGTGCTGCAGCAGTGACGAAGATGGCGTCCTGCGAAGCCCATAGCCCCCTCAAGTTCATCCAGACCAATCTCCAGCACAAGCAGATAGCGGCGGCCACTCTACGCAGAGTGCTGGAGAAGAACAGCAAGACCGTCGCCATGATCCAGGAGCCCTGGATCAAAAATAATAAAATCTGCGGTCTCAGTAACATCGGAGGTAAGTTAATGGTAGACACTACTGTTGAAACCCCAAGAACATGTATTTATATGCCTAAAACAACAACAGCCACTTTGCTTAACCAATTCTGTTCTAGAGACCTCACAGCAGTGAGACTTACTACAGAAAACCAAACCGTCTTAGTACTAGCATCAGTGTACCTGCCGGGTGAGGGGGATATTCCCCCAAAAGAACTGGCCGACCTGGTACAACACTGCGAAGAACATCACTGGGAGCTGATCGCATCCGCGGACAGCAACGCTCACCACTCGCTGTGGGGAAGTAGAAATACCAACAAAAGGGGTGAGTCCTTAGCCGAATATTTATTCCAGACAAACCTCAACATTATGAACAGGGGTACGGAACCTACTTTTGTAAGCTCTAGGTACCAAACTATCATAGATATTACACTGGCAACCAACGCGGTGGCTAGCCAAATCGAGGGATGGCACGTATCAAACGAGCCATCTTTTGCGGACCACCGCCGCGTTTGTTTCCAACTGCGATATAAGTCAACAGACCCTGTTCCATATCGTAACCCCCGTAAAACCGATATAACAAGGTACACAGCATTATTAAACAAAACATTAGGTAACACACACCTAACTGACACAACACTTTGTACAAACAACATAGAAACGAACGTACAATTCCTAACAAAAACACTATTGGATAGTTACAAACTGGCATGTCCGGTGGTAAAATCAAACAACGTAGGTAAGGGTTCTTGGTGGGGGCCAGAACTCGAGAGACTACGCCATAAACTAAGGTCGCTCTATAACAGGGCAATAAACACCAGATCCATGGTGGACTGGGACAACTACAAAGCTGCACAAAAGCATTACAAGAGGCGAATCAGGTTCCGCAGAACGGAATCCTGGCACAACTTCTGTAATAGCATAAATTCAACAAACCAAGCCGGAAGAATAAAGAAAGTTCTAGCCAAAGGCGAGCTCAACCTCCCGGGCTCCCTAAAAAAGGAAGACGGCACTTACACAAACACAGACAACGAAACAAGTGCAGTACTTCTGGAGACTCACTTTCCTGGATGCCAGATCACAGGAGAACCAGAGTGGCCAGAAAAAAACCACTGCACACCAACAACCCAAGAATGGGAAGTAGCAAATAAGGTAGTAACCGCAGATAGAATAAAATGGGCACTTAAAAGTTTCAAACCTTTCAAATCCGCAGGGCTGGATGGTATATTCCCAGCGTTACTACAATGGCAACCAAACCAGGTAACAGAGCACCATTTACCAATTTATAGGGCCTGTATAGCCTTTAAATATATCCCGAAAACATGGAGGGAGGCGAAAGTAATTTTCCTACCAAAACCCGGTAAGGAGGACTACACGCACGCCAAATCGTTTAGACCTATTAGCCTAACGTCTTTCCTTCTAAAAACGTTAGAAAGATTAGTGGACCGACACTTAAGAGATGGGGCACTAAAACATAAACAACTGCATCCTCAGCAGCACGCATACAGAAAGGGTAGATCAACAGAGTCAGCATTGCATATGGTTGTGCACAAGATAGAATCGGCTCTCACAAACAAACTTTCAACACTTGCAGCCTTTATAGACATCGAGGGGGCATTTGATAAAACAATGCACAACAGCATAAACCATGCTCTATGCAAACTCAAGGTCGAACCAGTGATGAGGAACTGGATCACCGAGTTGGTCAGTAAAAGAGCAGTCCAGATAGTGATGAACACTACCATAAGGGCAAAGGTAGTAAAAGGATGCCCCCAGGGTGGCGTCCTATCACCACTATTATGGAACACAGTAGTAGACAGCCTCCTAAAGACGCTAAATAACAGAGGGTACACTACTATTGGTTATGCGGATGACCTCACTATACTGATTAGCGGAAGCGCTGAAAATGTGCTATGTAAGTCCATGCGCTCGGCTCTTCAGATTGTAGAGAAATGGTGTGGCGAACATCAATTGTCAGTAAATCCGAAAAAAACAGAGCTCATTCTTTTCACCAACAAAAGAAAGTTACCAGAACTACAACTCCCAAAAATATTTAATACCAAACTCACCCTATCATCGCAAGTGAAGTATCTGGGCATCATCCTTGATAATAAACTGAACTGGGCGAGTCATATAGATACAAAAATTAAGAGGGCCTGTCTAACTTTTTGGCAATGCCGGAGACTCATTGGGAGAAAATGGGGTCTCAATCCAAAAATTACACTGTGGTTGTACACTTCAGTGATTAGACCCTCTCTGACCTACGGATCAGTTGTGTGGTGGCCCAGAACACAACTGACCACAATAAAAGCCAAACTCCAAAGTCTGCAACGCCTGGCAAGCCTAGCAGCCACTGGATGCATGAAAACCACACCATCAGCCGCTTTGGAGTATCTCTTAAATTTGAGACCTCTACACTTAGTCATACAAGAGGAGGCCACTGCAGCCGCCCTGCGACTAAGAGCTCATGGACTATGGAAACAGGGTACAGAAACAGAACACACAAAAGTTCTGAAACGGGTGCTGAAAGAAATACCACTTCTTGAGGCACCCATGGATAGAACAATATGCCAACACGTCTTTGATCGAAGATACAATATCCAACTTAATGCAGAATTAAAAGACAGCTCTGGTAGCAGAGAAGTAAGGATATACACAGACGGCTCCAAAACCTCACAAGGTACAGGAGCCGGTGTCTTCTCAAATGATTTAAACATAAAAATATCAACATCACTAAGTAAGTTAAACACAATCTTTCAAGCCGAATGTATCGGTATCACCAGGGCGGCACAGGCGATCGCAGCCAGAGATGTCGGGGACTTAAACATCAAAATTGTCTCCGACAGCGCGTCAGTGCTTCAAGCCCTAAAAAACAACACTATAACCTCTGTCCTTATACTGGAATGTCACAATGCACTCCAATCCATAACAGGGACGAACAGAGTAACCCTGCAATGGATTAAAGGACACAGCGACTCACTAGGTAATGATGCAGCAGATGAACTGGCCAAGAGAGGAGCAAAGGCAATAACATACGGTCCGGAACCTTTAATGCCTATACCTCAGGCCCAAATAAAATCATGGCTGCAGGAAAATACCGAAAAAGCACATTCAATGGAATGGGGAAACATTGAAGGTTGCAGGCAAACAAAAATTGCTGTTCCGGTAGCAACAAAAAAAACTTGCCCGCAACCTTATCAGACTGAGCAGGGATAGGATCCGTAAAGTCATAGGTACTATGACTGGCCACTGTCCCCTTAACAAACACTTATTCAATTTAGGTGTAACAGATAGCCCTCTGTGCAGAGGATGCATGGAGGAAGAAGAAACGCCACAGCATGTGATTGTGGAATGCAGGAGCGTGGCGGATCAACGGGCAGAATTCCTCCACTCCCCAGCAGCAGTCCCGGAGGCCTTCAACAACCTGAATAGGTTGCTTGCCTTCTGGGATAGCCTGGGATGGTTGGAGTGATAGGGAAGTATGAGCCACACACAATGGCCCACTTTGAGAGGCTAAGTGCGGAAACAGCCCCGTCAAACTATAGTGCATTCCAATAAGCTGTGTAGAAAACCAAAACAAACCAAAACAAAGGTGATACCATAACATAAACATCGTTTAATCTTAGTATTTTTATGAAATAGCCTTAAAATATTTTTCACAAATAGAATTCGACTTTATTGCGATCTTAAATACCATATACTTAGATTTGTATTGATCAAATAATTCTATACTATCTTATTTTAAAAGTTATATAAAGTAATGGTAGGATGATAGAAATATGATTTTAAGTACTAGCAATTTGATCTGTATTTCTCAAACTCTCAATGTTGCATTCAAGACATTTATACTTCTTTTCATCAAATTATTCTTATTAAGTACGCGCCTATTTTTCTAACATACCCATATTGCCCATCATGCCCATATTGTGAAAATGCCCATTTCCATTATATTCCAGTATGGATTAATTTTACTCTATTTATTTTTGTCATTAATTTAGAATTTTTAATTATAATGTAATTTGATTTTAATATAATGTATTATTTGATTTTTATTGTAATGGGATTTTAAATTGACGTCTACTTTTTTTTAAATTATTGACTTGTATTGGTAATATTTGAATACCTTGAATATGACATGCAACTACTCGTTATCAATAAAAGAGTAAGAGTATGACTAAAGAACTCCGAGAAAAAGGTTTCTTGTGTCGTAACGAGTTGAGAGAAAATCGCAAACCTCTAAATACGTGTTCCACATTACGCTGTTTACTATCAAAAGCATGTATAGTTTTCACTCTAAAATGACATACATTTTGTGTTATTTTGATCGAAACTTTTGTATGTGTTTACAGAATATTACGTCATAGTGTAATGATCAGTTTTGGGTAGTACGAGGACAATTCGAACGAGATATTTTTTTTATAAATAAATACTGGTGGACAATTTACACACAATACCATCTGACCCCAAACTAAGCAAAGCTTGTGTGATGGCGGCCAGATAGCTGATATAATACTTATATAGTTTGAAATACATTTTTATTATACATAGAAACACCCAGACACAGTGCAAACATTTGAATTCATCACACAAATATTTGCACTGGGTGGGAATCGAACCCACGACCCTCGGCTTCGCAGGTAGAGCTACTACCAACTAAGCCACGAGGCCAGTCTTATTTAATTATTGTTAAAAATAAAAGGAACGTTTTCACATAAGGAAACATCTAAATTACTTTTCTTCTAGTGTTACATTCTTCTCCGAACTCAAATGCTTTGCCTTTCCTTTTTTTACGTGGGGGAAATAAATGTACGTATGCCCGCCATATTCTCATTATGAAATGAGAGGAAATCTCCATCTACCCTCATTTGGGCTTCAAAAATTGCACGGTGACTAACACTACACACAAGACTAACCATATCACCAGGTTTCTCCAAACTAAGTGTGCTATGCACACATTTATTTATTAGAGGATTTAGCGACGCCGATAACTGTAAACTGGTTAGTTTTCGGTTATTGACATCGTGGTCATCGCGTCGTAGTTGAAATATATACCTATGTTTTTTATTTTCCAATGCTTCCCGAACCATTCTTGCGTAGTAATGACATTCGGTAGATAGAACCTTCGGGTCGTGGATCTCGATCCAATGACCAGTTTTAGCATCAATCAAATGTTCAGCAATTGCAGATTCTTGTGCCTGACGATTTTTTACAGCGGCAATGTGTTGATTGTTCCAAGTCCCAGCAGCAGTGGGAACATTTATTTGGGTGTTTATGATATGCATACATATATATTTAGCCTTTTTATGCGGCGAAAATTTAAAAGGGCAAGCAATGAAAGGTACTACAAACTATCTTGTAAAACAATGGTTGAGAAATGCTGGTCTGTCATATTTTGAGTGACATCGATTTGTTTACCTTTTATTCACAGAGAATTGGAATGAGGTATAAACTAAACTATGTCACTTCCAGAAGTGACGTCAAGACCTGGACTCTGGAAGTTTGATTCTATATCTTTGGTCTGTTTTTAATAATTTGATAAAACAAAAAATACGTGTCACATATTATTCTATGATCTAGCTGACATACTAATTAGAATGGTTTATTTTATTATTTTTGACCCAGTCCGATACCCTTGCTGTCCGATATCACAGCAAGTTGGCGTGTCTATGTATGCTAGACCACAACATACCACAGCAAATGGAACTTACCTTAGCGAATGACAGTGCAGACGGTGGTGATTCCATGCTAACCGACGGACTGGCCTCGAAGGTCGCAAGCGGCGAAGGTTCGGCCGGGGGGCTGGAGAAGGAGTGCGGCGGGCTGACGTAGGCGTGCGCGGGCGGGAACACCAGGTCGGAGGAGAAGTCCGGGCGGGGCGGGCCCTCCGCGGCGCGGCGGTAGGCGCGCTCGCGGCGACGCTCGTCGCGCTCCACGCGGGCCCGCGTGCGCGCGCGCCGGGACAACTCCTCTGGAATTAAACAAAATTATTGTTCAAATACTAGAAAAAATCTCAAGACAAATACCAAAATTACAAAAAAAAATGCCAGTCATAGGAACAGCTGATAGTAAGTAGAACTGATAACTCGGAAATTGAAAGCTCACTTTGGAAACTACGCGGGTGAAACCGGAGGGCGTGGCATTTCTAGATACCAATGGGATATGCTGACGCAGTTCTAGATGGCCAATGGCCATGGTCCCGAGTTCACCCGATTTTTTTTTATGAATCCCGAGCGTAACGCTAGAATTCAATTCACTACCCACAAAAAATCTTGTCTTGTGGTGCGCTAAAAGAAGTTTTCACTTCAATAAAAATAGTTGAAGATTTGATAAAACTTCTCTTTTTTAGAATTTGGTTAAAAATACAATTTTAAATTATTATTTAAGACTTGCATGCAGGGGCGTAGCTAGGTAATCAAGGGCCCTGGGGCAAATAAAAAAATAGGGCCCCACTGCCATGTAAACTGATCAGGTTTTATCAAATAATAATATGAAATATACAATTACTTTAAAAACGCTAAGCTACTTAAGCTCTTTTTTGTGCACTGCAGGGCGGGTAATAAAAATATTAAACAGTAACAACATAAATTACATTTAATAGGCACCTTACATAATATATGTAGGTTTGGCTAATAAAACGAAATAGAGAAGATTCAATGGTTTATTATATAAAGGTCGGGCCTACCAACTGACTACATAACAATTATATTTCCAATTTTTTGACGTGACAACGTCTTATAATTCGATGAAGCCGGCTGCACGCCCGCAAAACATGACGTCATGTGCCGTTAATGCCGTTACCTCGCCGCCGGCGTTACCTCGCTCTAAGGCGTAGTTGAAGTTGTCACGTTCAACTAACGTCAGTAACCCGACTTTACAGACAACAATTTTTTTTCTAGCTTTAGTTTTCGCAAAAGTTTCAATGACTTCGTTTAAATCCAGGTTTGATGCGGTTTTGTTTTCAATTGCTATTAGCGATAAATGTCGGAGTCGAGTTTGCCTCATATTATTTCTTTTATAGGTATATTTTTATATTATTTTTAATTTGCTAAACGGCCTTTCAGCTGCTTTAAATGTGACAGGAATTGTAAAGAATGGGAGTAAGTAATAAGAATTGTAATAACATTGCTGTAAATACTTCCGTTAGGTCGTATTCTAGCACTCCATACCTGCTCATTATTTCCTTACATAATTGGTAAACAGTCCATGCTTGACTTAGTTAAGGGAAAACTAGGTGGTAAATATCAATAAATTTAAGTGACAAGCTAGTAACTATTATATTTGAATATTTTCTTTCTATCGAATATATGACACACTGCACTCATACCAATAAAACGTGTATTTAATTGAGATATTGATGTGTCCAGTACATTATTGAAAATCTCCATTTTAAATATTTTTTCTCAGTTCGGAAATCGGCGATCAGCAGCTAATTCATGAAAATATTTTTTAAATATTTTTTTTCCTTTTTTCTTGAAAATGGGTATCAATAGCATATTTTCTTGGAGTTTCACTGGCTTTACACTTGAATAATTCGAAATCATTTCTATAAATTTGCAACTTTGCTTTGGTCTCTGCTAAAACTTTACTCGCCTTTACTTAAGTTTAACCTTTACTTGTCTATAAAGCCACGTTGAGATGTACCTTTCCCTTTCCTTGTCTTTCCCATCCTATCCGTTCTTATTTACGTAAGTTTGGAACGCTTCACGTAAATATTTACGTCTTTTAAAATTTTCCCGCTTCACGGCATTTAATTTATTTCCAAATGATTTTTTTAAGCGTTCTCGAAAAAAATGTGAACTAGAATTCACAATAAAACGCACATCGATGATTAATAAAACGCACATATCACTATCCGTCAAATTACCATCTATATTGTACTGTATTTTATAAACTATTTTTAACCGATTTCAAAAAAGAAGGTTCTCAATTTGGTTGTGTTATAGTAATGCCAACCTACAGAAATAATTTTGGTAATTCCCTAGGCATAACTTTTGAATTTCTCTCAACTGAGTTGTCATGATTAAAGTGGGGTTGCAACCTGTCATATTTATTTTGAAAATGGGAGATATTTCCAAAAGTAACTTTAGTTCGATCGAGATTTCTGGTAAAGGTACGAGGGCCCCCTGAGCTTGAGGGCCCCGGGGCACTGCCCCGCCTAGCCCCTGGGTAGCTACGCCACTGCTTGCATGGCTCCATCAACATAGTCTCATAAAACTGAATGATGCGATTATACTGAACAGGTGTCCTAGTGTAGCCACTGAATAGTTCCAGTCCGCCCCCTCTGGCTTCATCAACAGATCTTTACTTAAATTAATGTATTTCAATTATAATAATACCAAGAAACTCTTTATTATAAGAAAACAGATACCAAAGAATATAAAAATAGGAGCAATCCTCACAACCAGGTAACTTTACACAGAATATGATAGAGATTACTTAACAGTACATTACCTTGGAACGTCTCAAGAGCTTCTACAGTGACATGAGGGGGATGCAGGTCCATTTCCACAATATCAAATGAGCAATGAAGTGGTAGATGTGCTGTACACGGCATGTGTTTTCTAGTCTGGAAAAAGATAACAGTAATTTAACATCTACAAATACCGCGGTCTAAAGTTCTACAGTGTATTATTCTTTTTTTTTAATATAGTATATATTTTATTTAGTATAGAGCGACGAGATGGGCAGGACATGTGCCTGATGGTAAGCAATATGCCTGCCACATAACAGCACAATGAAACACAGCTATTGGATCCAAGATATTATATATCTAATGCCCGAGTTACACAAGGCTAGTTTTTCAAGCTAGGATAGCAAGCTAGCACTTCTAGCTTCGTGTAGACCACAGAAATCTAAATAATAAGGTAATAGAAATGGGATAACTCTCAAATTACTTGCAAAACGCTTGTCGCCACATTTCCCCTACCCCCGCGATCACTACTACATGCGCGTAGTATTCAAATAGAGATCCACTCACACAGCAACAGCTGCACATTATCAACCTGGGTCTGTGATTGCACCACACACATCCATAAACGCTTATCAGTGAACCTACTAATACATTGAAATATAAACAATTTTTCACATATACGCTAGTGCTTGCCAAAAATTAAAACATATCGATATTTCAAAGTACGGTCCAATTTTAACATTCAATCGAATTGATTTCATTAATTAGGTGCATTACACTACAACAAAGTCAATATGCATAGGTACCTATAAAATAAGTGAGTCCCATGGGGTATACTATTGTTTCGAAAACTGAACTACGTAATTCTGACACCACATGGGCTTAGGTATAGTTGAAGAACAAAGGTTGTTGTATATTTTGTACATCGAGCAACTCGATCTTTCGCGCAAGCACGGAAGGGAAGTAGCCTTAGCTAAAAATTATTGTTCAAATCTTTCTGTCATTTCTTGCGGGAGGGGAAAGTTGCACACTAGCGTAAAGCCGCACTATTACATACAAAACATACCTGTACCGATCCATTGCCGACCATACTCACACAGCCAAATCACTAACACATTAAAAATAAAGCACCATTCACAAATCTAGCCCCGCCCTCAGTGTATTCCACGCCACAGTATATTATCAAACTCCATGGTCCACGCAGACTTGTACTTTGACAGAGGGGAAACGCTGTGTATGCCTACTCCCTTCCGTGTTGCTCGCTGATTTTGTATGAAAACTAATAAAGTCTTAAAAATAAAAGCTTACAATAGATAAATACTGCCTCAGTTATCTTAATATTTATTTTGCACGGACGAACAATCGCGCGTTATAGCCAGTATGTATATACTTTTATTAATAATGAATGAATTATGAAGTAATGTTTACCGCGAATTAAAAGATTGTACGTACGGGTGTAATGTTAATTGCGTACAAATTTTTTTATCGATTTATTATGTTACTTTATCGATAAAACTATGTAAAATTTAAAATAAAATTTTCATCGTTTATTTTTGGGCAAGTAAAATTGGACCGTCACAGCACTAACTCACAATCGCTACCTGCGGTTGTACCATGGAAGATTAGAGGTTATGACGATACCTTTAACTTTACATTACATTGCTGTTTATGTGTTTATGCTTGTACCACTTTAGATGTTAATTAATGTATGCAGCAATGGTATGCAAAATGACGATCACACCAAAAATTTAAAACTATCATAGTGAATCATTGGGCTCCGTTTATTTTATTAAAAAATACAATTTAAATAAAATAAAATACCTATCAGTAAAATGTAATCTCATTATTGGTATAATTGCAAGTTGTGGAAGAACTTCCACAGTTGTTAATGCTCCATAACACAAGTTTCAAAGATGATTCACGCCTGCCGGTTCGAACAAGACTAAACTACAATTCGAGCACTGGTGGCCTACAAGTCACCTGTGCGGCGACAATGTCACGCGGTCATGCGACTTCTAGTACCTTATTATTTAGATTTCTGTGGTGTAGACAATGCTACGGAACGCTAGTTTTGTCGACACAAAACTAGAAGTTCTAGCTTGCTAGCTTACTAACACTAGCTTGCTATCCTAGCTTGAAAAACTAGCTTCGTGTAGCTCGGGCATACCCTGTAATTTCTTTGGAAACAATGCCCTTCAAAACCAGTACTGTTTTCACTTCAACATAAGGGGCATTTCACACCAAGCGGACAGCCAAAAAAATATGAGGTTGTGAATTTTGTTCATACTCTGGTTAGTTATACTTCTAGTAGACGTGGGTGTGTACACACAAATTTTTTTTGTTTGTTGCCGTGCGATGTCGAGTTATGAGCTTTAAAAAAATTTCTAAAAATGAAATTATGAATTTTTGTATGCTTCTTACTTGTATACATTAATTATTAAAAAAACTAAAAAGTATTATTTCAACAATACTTGTACTTTTGAATGTGCTCTTAGAATGTGCAGTAAAAGCTCATAACTCGGCATAGGTAACTGACCAGAGTAGGAACAAAATTCACGACCTCATATTATTTTGGTTGTCTGTCTTGGCGTGAAATGCTCCATAAGTTAGTAGTAGTTCTGTAAAGGCACCTGTTCACTGAGAGGCAGCGTCTCGCGGTGCAGCACGCGGCCGCGGATGAGCGGCGGCGCGGCCGCCAGCGAGCCCCACGACGCGTTCAGCACGCGCACGTTGAGGCTGTTCAGGAACACTTGCTGTCCGTCCTCGGCTGCAACATCGCATACAATACGGTATTTGACAATGTTGAAAATTTAACATCATTTTTATATTTTTTTTATATTACACATACATACACATACAGTATAGTGACGAGACAGGACCTGTGCCTTATATTAAGCAACATACCTCCCACATACGAGCACAGTGACACGCAGCTATTGGAACACGAAGAGGCCAAATCATTACCTAGCACTGCACTGCGCTCGTCACCCATAGATCTAAGATATTATATCTCTAAGCCCTGTAATTTCTCTGGTAACATTGCCCTTCAAACCGGAACACAGTAATGTTTGCACATTAATGCTTGCTAGTAGAATAACTGGCAAAGGTGTGGAACTTTCCCAGGCGGACTCTGCCAAGAGTCTTACCACTACTAAATATGTTTATTTAATGTATCATCCTATCAGATAACGCATTAAATAAACATATTTCACTCGATTTTGGAATTTACAGTGTGTATTTTTTGTAAAATACGCCAATGAAAAATAAAAAAATTACTGAATTTTTATCTTCGACGTAAACGCATAGTTAAGGATGGCAACGCTGGTGACGTCATACGCCAGTAAATCTTTCATTTACAGTAAACCATTTCGTTGAAGAGTGATTTGTTTACTGGCGTGTGACGTCACATGACCAGAAACGTGAGCGTTTTTGGCGGGCTTTTTGAACTTTTAAGCTGCTTATACACACTGGGCCAGTGCAGGCCCACGCCAGTATGTGGAGGGTCGTTTTGTGATTACTCGCGTCGCTCGCCTAATTGGCCGAGTGACGGCAAGTGGCCAGTGTGTATAGGGCTGTTTTGTCTCGACTCGTCTCTCGTGACCGGTGTCGGTTTTTGTGCACAAAATAAAGGCGCTCGGCGAGTAGCGTCCTGTTCTCCTATTGGCCTACCTCGCTTTTGCCTGCGCTGGGCCAGTGTGTGGATGCTACGTTTTGTCTCGAGCCGTTTTGTCGGCGCTCGCGTTGGCCTGCGCTGGGCCAGTGTGTGGATGCTACGTTTTGTCTCGTGCCGTTTTACACAATTAGTCAAATACCGTATTCAATCAACAATCATAACATTTTGAGTGTGAAGCTTTTATATTATCGCCTCAAACTTTTTCCTCCATTTTATTGCATGTCGCGTGACGGCCGCGGAGTGTTGGTAATGTGAAAGACACTCGACAGAACAGCCTAGGCTGGCAGCATTACTCGTTATGCTACTTAAATTAATACTTAACTCGAATATTTTGCCAAAAATTTTTAGTTAAATGTCTACAATGTGAAAAAATGTTTCACTTACTGTGATTTCATAAAACCACTCAATCATTTGTTATAGTATACACTATCGAGTTCTATGAGTGACGAGACGAAGATGCCTGCCACATAACAGCACAGTGACACACACCTATTAGAACATGAACGAGTTCAAATCATTACCTAGCCAGCACTATACCAGCATACACTGGTGTGAGAAAATAAATAAGACACTAAAAAGACACTGCACTTGTCACTCAGAGATATAAAATGTTATATCTCTATGCCCTGGAAACATCAACCCTTCAACCCGGAACACAGTGATGTTTGTACTTTAGAAGGCAAATGATGTAATTAATTAGTATCTGACATGTATACTATGGTACATGCAATGTTATGGTTTTAGGCTAACATTATGTTAAATGTTAAGGCATTGTACAACACATTCACTTTTCATTAATCTACTGAAAATTCATGTTTTTATGCTAAATTGTTTATTTACCTTGGTAGAAATAAAAGTACTTTGCTTGATTCAGTTTATCAATATCAGTCAAGGTACTGTCCAATACTTGTTCATTCTTTAAAGGCTCAGCTTCAGTCAGAGGAAACTCTTCAGCCACATCACTTTGATTCACATTAGGGTTGAATTCTGGAGCAACGGGATTCAAGCTCGATTGGATGGTTAAGTCTTCGAGTTGGTTCTGAACACTTTGGATTTCATTAGCAGCTGCACCCTCCTCAGTTACATCAAACCAGTCCATTTTATTACCAGAAACTTCCGGCATCTTTTCATAATTTATCGGAACTTCTTCCTTAGCTGCTAGGTTAGTTTGTTTTTCTTCAATCATTGTGTCTTTTTCTTTCTTTGTCTCAAGTATTTTGAGAGCTTGCTCCATGAATACAATTTCAGTAGTATCTATCTCAGCCAAAATCTGGGCTTCAATTTCTCTTTTCTCCCTTCCTAAGATATCTTGCACCTGAGGGAAAAATACATTGATAATTTCAGAAAAGTATTGTTGGTACATCATTAATCTGAATTTAGATGTCATAGATTTATTTCAAAGAGGTGGTCCTGCCCTGTATCTGTTACCAAAAGGAGGCACACAAAATGTCTGTACGAATTCGACAGTACATTAAACACAGGATCATGAAATCAAAGAAATCAGTTGTTCCATACCAAATGTATTTTTTGGGCTCAACAGAATGTATGACAAATCTCTAATTATTTTTAGGTTGAATCTGATGATATCATCTATGATGATAAGTAGAACATGAGCCCCAGTTAGTTAAACTTAGTATAAACATTCTGCTTAGCTCTATTATAGTAATATTAAAAATCATAATGCCATTTAAGATTTTAGAGGTTAAAAGGAGTATTTTTAAGGTTGTTGTAGCTCTTAGAAAACAATACCAGATGTAGAGACTGACCTGTTGTCTATTAGCCGAAAAGATCTTGCAGTACGGCGAATCGTTGATGTTGTGTAAGGGCAGGATAGGTTCCGGCGAAGCTTCTATTTGGCCACGCACTGGTGCTACTTCCACCGTCGTCGATCCTCGCAGGCGACGGACCAAACGCATTGACACCTGCAATTATACGTCATAATATTTACGTTACACTTTGATTTAACCCCTAACACCATAAAAAAAATTGAGATAATAAGGGATGATATAGTTTCTGCATCTTATTCAATGAGTGAAATTAAACCAAGTTTTTGACTCAACTAATTGTTCAATCACATATACCTAACAAAAAAAAATTGATATTGTATAAATCTATCTATCTAATTATTGCAAAAAACAGTTGAATGCTTGTCGATAAAAATAATTAGTAGAGGTGAAATATTTTTCTAGGGATAGCAAAAATAAATGAAGCTATGATCAGTTTTTCCCGAAAGCTATAATCTTGGAGTCTTCAAATCATGAGTGAATCAGTTTTTCATAGGTTAACATGCTTCACTGTAGACCTCATTGTCGTTTAACATCAGGCGAGACGGCAGTCCAGTGTAAACCTATAAAGTTAAAAAAAAAAATTTACCTCATCATGCGGAGAGTCCCACTGCACCATCCTCGTAGGCCTCATATCGTGGACCTGCAGTGGTGTAGTGCAGACGGGGCAAGGCGGCGGAGCACGCTCGTGCGCAGCGCTGTAGTGTAACACACAGGGCCAGCAGTACACATGCCCGCAGGGGCCAACGCGCCCGGCCACCGGCGCTCCCAGGCAGATGGGGCACTCCGAGTGGCCCGTGCTTCGGACAACCTGGGAACACATAAGTAAACACCTATTTATTGTTGGTCAATATCTGATAGCTCGTAAAGGTACAAGTTCGCGCTGAGACTGTCGTCTCGGCGCGAACTGGCGTCCATACAATTCCATAATGTCAAGTGCCTGTCGCGGTGTCCTGTCGTGGTCTCGAGTCCCGTTCTCCCCACGTACTTGTACCTTAACTTTTTGTTAATATTTGATTTTGATGTGGAAATTTACAATTAGTGTTTCCGGTGCTAGTTTGTAAGCATTAAAATACATTTTGACTAAAAAAATACTTTTAGGGATAACTCGTAACGGGCACTGGTACTGATTCGCTTGGTGTTTTTTATCTCTCCTGTAAAGTTTGGCAGTTTACACTTAAGAGGTATCACATCCTCTAATTACATCGCATTGTCTCACGCCTCGATGCAGAGGAATATGTTTTTTGTCTGCTGGTTTTGAATTTGGACAGCCATCATATTTATGAACACCTCATCACCGCGATGGATGACCAATCGATTTTTCAATCAAGAGCGTTTTAACTACGAGCGAGGTCACGGCACAAGTTTCGTTATTCTCTTGCTCAGAATCCTTTGTTCTGACAAAGTTAATAACGCGGGATGGCGTCGTTCATCCTTGAGCTGCAAAGTCTCCCTGGAAAGCTTACTATGAACTTAAACTAGTAAATCCTACTAATATTAAAAACGCGAAAGTTTGTAAGAACGTATGAATGTTTGTTTGTTACTCTTTAACGCAAAAACTACAAAAGGGATTTGGATGAAATTTGGTACATAGATAGATAATGACCTGGATTAACACATAAGACTATTTTTTATCCCGAGAAATTCACATGATCGGGAACTGCGCGGGTGAAACCGCGGTGCGCTGCTAGTTTACATATAAATTGGCACTTACAACTTCTTCTATTTGCTCCCACTTAATCGGTACATCAGGATCCAATAAATTTGCCTTGTAGTCACCAGTTTCCTTCACCACAAATTGACAGCTGTAACAAAAGGATTTATTTATTTAGTTGTAACTGTGTACATTTAATGTTAAGTTTCCATTTATTTACACAAGTGTCAAAGTATGGCTACAAATCATTGAGGTTATTACCGAATTAAAGCCATAAGAAGAAGTTGAAGTCATTGAGGTTATAATCTTATAATACACAGGTACTTGAGATCCAGTAATCTTAACGAAAAATTAATAAATGCAAAAAAACTACTTCTCATCCCCAATGTAAAATGAGGAGTAACAAGGGATTAGGGCATAGCTCCTCAACAAACGAACTAATTTATATATATATACATATATATTATAGGTTAAGGTAGTTTTGTTCTAATTTTATTATGTTATACAAAATTGCCCGAACATTGGAGATTGATCAGACAGAAATCAATCAAGGATTGGAGATCAAATGAACTAAGAACATATTCATTGAATGATGTTGATCAACATTATGAGTCTAACGTAGTGGTATGAAGAGGTCTTACATTATGTTTGAGGTATGTAAAAAAAATTAGAAGACCTTTGGAAGAGGTTTTAAAATAGCAACATGAATGTGGGTGTGACCAAAACTTTTAACCATCTAGTTATAAAGAACATAATATTTGATTTTCAGATAAGGAATATTTGTGTACATCATGTTTAAAGCAAGTTCATAAATATTATTCAACTTATTGAAATTATAATCTAACTTTCTGACTGGATTACAAAAATTGTGTAGTGGTCAAAAAGTTTTGTCTGTTTACATAATTAGGACGGAGCTTTGGAATCCCACTAATGCTACTATAATATTAGAAATGTCAATGTATGGATACTTGGATGTTTGTTGCTCAATCACGCCTTAACACAAGCACGAATGGATTGGGTTGAAATTTGGAACACAGATAGCTTATAGTCTAGAAGAACACATAGGCTTCTTTAATCCCGGAAAAACAACGGGAACGAGAACTTCGCGGGTAACACCGCGGGGCACTGCTAGTAATATTATAAATGTCAAAGTATGGATGTTTGTTGCTCAATCAGGCCACAACATAAGAGTGGATCATGCTGAAATTTGGAAAACAGATTATAGTCTGGAAGAACATATAGGCTACTTTTTGTCCTGGGAAATGGGACTGACGGGAATGACGGGAACTGGAACTACGTGGGTAAAACAGCGGAGCACTGCTAGTGAACTATAAAAGTGTTTTATTTTGTTTGAAAGTTGAAGTTCTGAAGAATTTTCATAGTAAAATTTGAGTCCATGGTTACTAAACTTACTATGCACGAAGATAAAGGTCATGTTCATGTCTGAATGACACGCGTTGGTGCTGGGTCTGGCGACGGCCCTGTGGTCCCCCCCTGCGTTCTGGCGGACCTCGGGATGGATACATGAAGTTAAGCAGATGATTCAAGTTCTGCTTTTTGCTTCCAGGCACAAATACTGAGCCAATCTCTGGCTCATCATCTTCTTCTATCCTGTAAATATACAACCATAAGATCTAGTCTATTTCCTGTTGGGGCATGTACAGCATTCAGAGCCATTTTATAATCTAAAAAGAGAGGTGTCAGTTTTCACTTTCAGGAAACAAATGTATGACCTACCTATTTAAAAGAAATTTCTATGACCTTTAAATACAAAATAGATTGAAATTGTCTCAATCTCTATTTTCAAAACATAAAAATGTAAGGTGTATTACAAGTAAATAGATATAAGCAACTAACCCGGTGTTCTGCGCTCCACCCATAGCATCCCCGCCGCGTGGTCGTGGTCTTCTATCAACTGGACCCCTGCCCCTTGATGAAGGCACATTCTTGCGGTATACCTCATTCTTAGGTGCGCTGCCAGCACCATCGCGCTTTTTGTTATTATTACGTGGCCAAGGTTTATGCGTCAATTCTGCAATGTATAATTCATAATCATAATATAATACAGCTGTTCGCAACCTGTTTTGTGCCAATGTTTTGGAAACAAGTGAACGAAAAAAAAAAACAATTTTGCTTAGAAGAGGAAGGATTTACATGAACAACATAGGACCAATGTTTTGGCATCACAGTTTACCCTGCGTAATATTGAGCAATAAAATAAAACGAACGTCACACCAAAACGCCTACTGCTGATTACCAAAAAATGACCTTCAAATGTGTTGCTTTCTTACCAGAACTCTTTTTACAGTCGATGGCTGATGCCCTCGACTGTGGTTGAGTAGATCGATTCAAAGATTTCTTTTCCATTCTGGCTTCTTCTAACATGAACAGCTGAGCGGGATACTCCGCGAGCAAAGATAACGTACGTCGAGGCCGACATTTTAGCAAGCCATGTTTGATCCACAATAACAAAGAAAATATATTATTTCCTTAGAAAATGACTACCCACTGCGGAGATAGGGTTTTACACAAAAACACAAACACAAAAAAGGGAGTAAGGCTACTCCCTTTAACCGATGGCGAGGAAAACCTCGAAGCCCAAATTATTTTCTAGCGAGCTAGAAAATATGGCGACCAGCCGGCAGCCAGCCGAAAACACGGATGCGCACTTCCGCTACGAAAATATTTTATATTTATTAATTGTGTGATATGTAGTTGAAGTGCGTAAATGTTAAATAGTTTTTTGTTTTAAAAATAATTATTTTTCATAGATCTCTTTTATTAATGACTTTTACTAATGATAACGTTAAAAAGGTTGCTTAAAAACTGTAAAGTTTTTAATATGATTGCGGAAGATTGAATAAGTCTGTCTATGGTATTAGAATTTGGAGATAAAACAAAAAGGTCCATAAAATATTTACATTTAACTCGGCTCACCTATTTCAGGGATATAATGCTCACTCACAATCTATCCCTATACGCATATCTGCTGCCGAGAGAGGACGGACAGTTGGATTATTTCTGGCTTAACACCGAGTGCTATTCCTACAGATTAATAAAACCTCCACAGGGATTCATATTTACCGCTGACGGCGGGATCTAATCGCAGGCATCGGCCTTTGAGGATTTAGCCATATATATGGGTAAATACATAGATCGTATAACTCGATCTATGGGTAAATACTCAAAGACACTCACTCAACTCACTGCTCACTACGGTCCGTCCGTCTTCGGACCCTCCTCTGTGGGCACTTCCATCACTAGCGCTTCTGAACCAAGGGCTGCGCCGTGACCACCACGGAGAGTCGGAGACTGGGAACGAGACCGCCCCGCATCTGGACTGGACATGCTTAATCCTCCGTGACGGATAGTCCCGTCGCCTACCTACCTATTTTCCGCTATGGTGCCTATGGTGGACAGGGAGAGCGGCACACCGCAATTCAGGCACTCTCTTCTCTCTCCTCTTCCTCTGCAGTCCCACCCCGTTTCCTGTAATTATCACAGTGGTAAACAAGGCCACCGAAAGTGGTTCATCGTAATAGAGAGTGGTATCGAGAGTGGTTCTCGTCTACTACAACCTTCACCCCACGGCTGCGTTAACTATAACCTAACGTGACACCCCAGTTGTGTCGATGCTCTTGTGCTGCAAAACCTATACGGCCACTTCTCGTTGGCTTCGAGGCAAAGCGTAGACGAGTGGCCTCACCATGGGGTTTTCTCTGCTTCACCGTGGGTGAGCAGACCATGACCACTGGGGCTAAGAACTCACGGAGCAATTTTGTACCGTGTCCGCAGCGGTGACGTAACTGTGGTTTTATTTATATCCTTACGAGACAGGTTTTTACGGAGTTACGCAACCGTTACGGTTGAGATTATCACCTGCACACGTAGTGGGCGATGATCGCAAGATGGGCAAAGACGGCTCCCGCCACCGGCCACTGCAGTCACTCGGAAACCGATCGCAGGGCGCACCACGCACAAATATTTCGTGGGCTGTGAATTGACTTCAAGCGTCGCGCTCGGGAATGAAAGAAATATTCAGGTAAACTCGGGACCATGGTCATTGGCTATCTAGAAATGCGTCAAGCATTTCCCATTCGCCATGTTCATGGCCACGCCCGCCGGTTTCACCCGCATAGTTTCCAAAGTAAGCAATCATATTCTGAGTTATAAGTTTCAGTTCTATCGTCAGTTCCTATGACTACTAACTGTATATATGATATAATGTAAATAAATACTTTAAAAAACATATAATAACAGTATAAATATTTTTACTAAATATGTATAACTAGCAGTTACCCGCGACTTCGTCTGCGCGCAATAAATACTAAGGTAATACAGGCAGTACCTCTTTTTATACCCAGACACATTTATGGTCACTAAAAACAGCTTACCTATAATAAAACAATTTCATCAAAATCAGTTCAGTTGTTTAGGTATGTAAGCGTAAGAGACATTCGTCCCCTATTTTAACTCCAATTTCATCCCCATACAGTTCGAAATTCCAAAATTGCTAGAACAAACATTTTTATTTATTTATTTATTTATTTAATTGCACATATACAACAAATATTTGAAATACTTGTACATATATACCCTGCATTAAGGGTGTAGCAAACAGTGTGGTTTTCTTAATTCTAATCTCAACTATGTATATCTAGAAAACGTATCAAATTAATTTTAATATTTAGTTAGTATTAGGTTAGGTAGGTACATTGTATGTATTTATCAATATTATTGTAATTTAGCTTAAATATTAGACTCTTAAATAACACACTTAATATTAAACAATATCAATTCTAGTAAATTAGTCAGTATTCATAACACATAATATAAGCAAAGTTAGGCGTACTTCTCATCGTTTGAAAAAAAATCATTTAGGTCATAATAACATTTTTGTATTAAAAGATGGCGAAGTTTATTTTGGAAGCTAGTGTTATTTGTTTCTTTCCTAATAGCTACTGGAATATTATTGTATATTTTAATTGACGTGTATAACGGACCATTTTTATACATTTCAAGACGTGGTACTGGTAATTTTAGATTGTATTGTCTGCGTGGATTTGTTTCAGGAGTATACAGATGAGGATTTTGTCTAACGAATTTCGCGGTTTCGTAGATGTAAATACATGGTAATGTCAGCATTTTTTCCTTTATGAAGGATGGTTTACAGCTTGTACGTTGGGGGATGTTTACAATAATGCGAACACACTTTTTTTGCATTATAAGGAGTTTACGGGCATCGACGCTATTTCCCCATAAAATTACTCCATAACGGAGCCAGGAGTATGCATAGGCATAGTATGCGGTCAGGGCTGTCTGTGAGTTGGTGTTTATTTTTAATATTGCTAGAGCATAGACAAATTGTGCCAGTTTCGATTTCACTTTTTCGATATGGCATTTCCACGTAAGGTGGATGTCTAGGTTAAGGCCTAAAACTGTGCATTCGTTAATTTCTTTAATATTCAGGGTTTTTTCAAGGTTATCTAGGCATAATGTTTTTTTCTGGGGTGGTATAAATTGAATGAGTTTAGTTTTGTCTTCGTTAATTTCTAAGTTACAGAGAGATAAATTTGTTTTAAAGCTTTTAAAGGTATTTACTATATATTGGAGAGAAGCAGAGTCGAGTGTGCATTTGAACAGTAATGAGATGTCATCAGCGAATAAAATACAGGGAGATTTTGTTATTTTGGGGATATCGTTAATATAAATGAGGAAAAGGATGCAGCCCAGCACACTTCCTTGGGGTATCGACCAATTTGTAATTCTTGTATCAGATTGAACTAGTTCTATTAATCCTGTATCTTGATGATAGTGCTGTATTTCGACCAACTGTTTTCTGTTAGACAGGTATGAGGTAAGCCAGTTGAGTGGTTTGCCTCTTATGCCGATTACTGAAAGTTTTTGTATTAAGATATCGTGTGCGACCCTGTCGTAGGCCTTTGACATGTCTAGCAATAACCCGACTGAATGATGCTTGTCACGCATATTGTTTAAGATTTCCTGTACATAGTTGAATAGAGCTAATGTGGTTGAGGATTTTTTTCGAAAACCGAACTGATTTTTGTCTAGTAATTTATATTTTTCAAGGAAACTGTATAAGCGATCTGACATTGCGCGTTCGAATACTTTCGATACAGCTGGGAGTAATGATATGGGTCTATAATTGCTTACAATGGTGGAATTTCCGTTCTTCTTTAAAATTGGTTTGATTTTTGCTATTTTTAGAAGATCTGGAAAATATTCCTCTTCTATCGATTTATTTATCAATATTGTTAAAATCGGCGTGAGTTCATGTGCACAGATTTTTATTAAAGATGGAGGCATATCATCCATTCCGTGGCTGGTTTTATTGGGTAGCCTTTTTATTATTCCCAGGACTTCCTTTTCAGAAACTAAAGACATATACATGGAGTTCGTTTGATTAGCGTCTAAAAAATTTGTTCCTCCGTGTGGTTTGCTTTGCTTGTTTGAGCATTCTCCCAATGATGCAAAATAATTATTGAAGAGGTTTGCTACTTCTTGAGGCTGATTTACAATTTCATGGTTTTTAACCAATTTGACATTTTTTATTTGTTTGGTGTTAGTTTTGTTGGTGTGCTCTTTTATTATTGTCCACATCGCTTTTATTTTATTTGTTGATTGTTCCATTTTTTTAGCATTATAGAGTTTTTTGGATATATTTACTGCTCTTTTTAGGCATTTTCCGTATTTTTTACAGTGTAATTTTAATAATTTATTTTTAGACTCGTTTGATAGTGTTCGCAGCGTTCTTTTGTTACGACATGAAATTTTTAGGCCTTTTGTCATCCAGGTATTTTTATTATTTTGTTTAGATGTAAATTTTTTATATGGTATATATTTATTTAGTAGCTCTTTCAGTTTAAAATCAAAACTAGTATAGCAAATATTGACATTTTTGTTTAAGTCTATCAGATCTGTCCAGACTACTTTTTGAAGCGCATCTTTGAAACAATGTGTGTTTCTTTCGTTGAAACAGCGTTTTTGAGTAACAAAGTTTTGTTTTTCATGATTATTTTCCAAACTAATTACTTCAATGTAAAGAGCTTTGTGATCAGATATACCGTAATCTTTTACCGTTATTTTATTTTGAGTATTATGAAAATTTGTAAACAAAAGATCTATGCAGGTATCTGTTTTGTCTGTTTTTCGGGTAGATTCTGTTATTGTTTGCTGGAAATTATATTCCAGCATAGAGTTTATTAGTCGTTTGTAATTATTGGAATTCAAATATTTATTTAAGTTAAAATCGCCACCTATAATGATACGTTTTTTTGCTATTTTATTTTTAATTTTTTTCAACAAAGTGTCTATAAATTCAAAGAAAGTTTCAATTTCATGGTCATTTCGATAGACGTCAATTAATAAAATATTTTGTTTTGGTATTTCTACAGCACAGCACTCTACTACACTTTTGACTGATAGATCTTCTATGTCCGGTCTTTCTGTATATTCGATATTATCTCGAAGAAGAATGGCTACTCCACCACCTCTATGTTTTTTTCTGTAGTATCCGGCAGCAAATACAAAGTTTTTTACATTCAATATATCCTTTCTTTCTCTTCTGATCCATGTTTCGGATAGACATACTGCTTGGATCGTTTTGTGTTCTTCTAGTACGCTTTCTAATAAGTGTATTTTATTGTTGACACTTTGAGCATTTTGGAATATAGCAGTGAAGTTAGGAACGAAATGTATTTTTTGAGACTTTACTGGTGGTTTTAATTTGACGGTTTTTTGTGCTTTTTGGTTGGCTGGTTTTTGATTCTTCTCGATAATTTTGAAAATTGTCAGTGATAGAATTTATAGTTTCTTGTGTCTCATTTAGGTTTTTTGTTTTGTTTGTATTTTCCTTACCTTCTACATTCATTTTATTGTAATTATTGCTATTATAATTTGTTGTTACATTATAATCTCTGTAAGATCTATAGATTTCGGATCGCTGCTCGTCGTTTTGCGTAGTTAAATAGTACGGGACGCACTGGGCTGTACTGTTCTGTACAAAGTTTTGTTGATCGAGATCCAAACCAGACATGTTCTGTGTGTAGTTTTCTTGAATATATGAGTACTCTGTTCCATTAATAAATAATTTGTTGTTACGTAATATTGCATAGTTCCCTTTATTCCGTTCCTCTTTCTGTATTTCTATAAGTTTTCTTCGTAGTTTCAGATCACTTTCACTTAAGTACTCTGATATAGCTAAACCAGTGTTTTTGAAATGGTGACTGCTTCTTAAGATGTGATTTGTCATTCGTTTACTGATTATCTCTACCATCAATGGCCGTTTGTATCCTTTTTTCCCAATCCTACTATAATCTTCTATATATCCTGTTAAGTCAACGTGTAGTATATCCCAGCATATCTGAATAATACGGTGGTGTAATTCCATTTCATCTTCACCGTACTCTTGGAGTCCGTAAATTACAAACTTCTTACCTTTGTCACAATCGGTATGTGTTTTATTTGTATTAAAATTAGACTTCAGTTCTGTTATTTTTTGTTTCAATTCGGCGTTTTCTCTTTCGATCGTTTTAATTTTCTCTTGCACTTCATCTATTTCTGCTTCTGTTTTCGAATGTTGAGTAATAGTGTCCTGTTTAAAATCGGATAACTCACATTGGAGTTTATTAATTGCCACTGTAATCTCCTTCTGGATAGCTGATTTAATTTCAAGTAGCTGGTTTAGTAAATAAATTGTATTTTTTTCCAATTTTTGGTCCAATAATTCGCTTATTTGGACCAGGGTTATGTTGCTCAGCTCGTTTTTTGATGAAAATGTATTTGTTGTAGACTTTTGTGTTTCGCCAAATATAGAAGGTTCATCATCAATAATGTATTCTTCTACAGCCGTGACTATATTCTCGCATGTTAGATTTGGAGAATTTAGTGTTATTGTGGCATTTAGGGCAGAGTTTTTGGTTTCAGGTGGTTTACAATGCGAGCGTAGGGATCGTACCGGTGTTTCGTCACTTCTCTTGCCGCGAGTACCAATTGTGCAATTAGGACATTTCCAATTTAGTTGTAATTCTTGGAATTTGTTGCAGTAAATCTCGTTGTCTATTTTTACACAGGTGTAATGAAACTTGTTCTTGCAACTTGCGCAACAAATTAATTCGTTTATTTTAATATGTGTAAAGCAAGCTAAGCAGTCTCTCATTTTTTTAAAGTTATGTGCTGGCATAGTTATTCAATTTATTTGTAGATCGTTTATCGTTGGTTCTGTTTCACTCGCTCACTTTTAATTATGAGCTCGCTCACTTATAATTATTTATTGGCTTCGTGCCAAGTGCCTACATAAAGAGTTTCATAGTTTTGTCTTCAAAGATTGGAAACTTCCATACTGACATTCATCCCCCATTTCAACCCCAATTTCATCCCCGTACAGTTCGAAATTACAAAATTGCTAGAACAAACATTTATTTGCTTCGTGTCAAGTGCCTATAAGTATACAGAGTTTCATGGTTTTTTCTTCAACGATTGGAAGCTTCCTTAGTACTTTCATCCCCGATTTCAATCCCAATTTCATCCCTATACAGTTCGAAATTACAAAATTGGTAGAACAAATATTCGTTTGTTTCGCGTTAAGTGTCCATACAGGTACAGAGTTTCATAGGTTTATCTTCTACGGTTGGGAACTTTCATATTGACATTTATCCCCCATTTCAACCCCAATTTCACCCCCATACAGTTCGAAATTACGAAATTGATAGAACAAACATTCGTTTGCTTCGTGTCAATTGTCTCTATTCAGAGTTTCATGGTTTTATCTTCAACGGTTGGGAACTTTCATATTGACATTCATCCCCCTTTTCAACCCCAATTTCACCCCCATACAGTTCGAAATTAAGAAATTGATAGCACAAACATTCGTTTGCTTCGTGTCAAGTGTCTATATACAGAGTTTTATGGTTTTGTCTTCAACGGTTGGGAACTTCCATATTGACATTCATCCCCCTTTTCAACCCCAATTTCACCCCCGTACAATTCGAAATTACAAAATTGATAGATCAAACATTATTTGCTTCGTGCCAAGTGCCTAGATACAAAATTTGATGACTTTGAAAATCACGAATTTTCATACAACCGTTCATCCCTTGTTTCACCCTCTTAGGGGTTGAATTTCGCAAAACCCCGTCTTAGCGAGCGCCTACGTGCTAAAAGGGACCTCCATGCAAAATTTCAGATTCCTAGCATTTGTAGTTTCTGAGATTGCTTGATGAGTGACCTTTCGCTTTTATATATATAGATAATTATTTCAGTTTTAGTTTTCACTGACGTTCTTAGGATATGCATTTTTTAGAGTGAAACTTTTATATCATCGCCAAAAACCTTTTTGTCCGTCTATTGCATGTCACGTGACGGTTGGCCGCGTGAAACGTGAAAGGCACTCTACAGAGCAGCCCAGGCCAATATGGCGGCGTTACTCGTTAAGTTACTTCTATCGAATATTTAAAAAAAAAATTAGTTAAATGTCTCCAATGCGAAAAAAAATTGGCAGTCATAGGAACTGCCGATAGAAGTGAAAACTTATAACTCAGAATTTGACGGCTTACTTTGGAAACAACACGGGTGTAAACGGAGGGCGTGGCCTCGGCATCTTGGCATGGCCGTCTAGAAATGCGTTAGCATTTCCCATTGGCTGATGCGTTTCTAGATGGCCATGCCATGGTCTCGAGTTTACCCGAAGCTTTCTTATCATACCCGAGCGCACAGAACAGATGAGCGTGACGAATGAATTCAATTCACAGCCCTCGAAAAATCTGTCTAGGCGCGCCTAAAGAAGTTTTCACTTCAAAAAATTCACTTTTACCGTAAATAGTACCTACATGAAACCGCATACGTTTTTGCTTATTTAGTTATCACAAACCCTGTGGTATCCTTTAGAGCACACGAAAATAAATAATCATTTGTTTTCTATAAAAAAATTAAAATAATAATATACCTATCTAATGTCTGACTTAGTTCTCATTTATCCTACTAAGTACTACTAATAGGTACGATTCATACTAATTCTACCTGTTTTTTTACAATCTATAAACATATTTATTACAATTAATTGAAGATTAAGTTTTCGCTTCTTTTTATGTATATATGTAATATGTTAACGGAAATGTATGTAATCCGTCATTGTATACAATTCCTAGGAAATGTATTTAATTCCTAAAATCGCACGGAAATATGTGAAATAAATTATATTATACTTACACATTACACAGGATTATTTCCTAGGAAATCTATACATTTATTTTCCTAAATAGCAATCGGAAATGTAAAACATTTGAGATATTGGTGGGTACGCGGGGGACAGCGGGACGAGGGGAGGGTATTGCTTTAGAGTAGGTTAGGTTAAGTTGGTTAGGTTTTTTTTTAAATAAAGAGTGACGAGACGACGTTGCTTAACATCAGGACATGTGCCTGATGGTAAGCAACATGCAACAGGTTACGTTAGAGTTTTATTACAGAAAGCATTTACTTTATACATTTACTAATACGATATTGAAATTATATACAATTCCGAGGAAATTTATACATTTCCTAGGATATCTAATTATGTATTAAATAGTTTTTCAAACAACATTTTATACATTTCCAAAATAGTATCGGAATTGTACACATTTCCTAGTATTTGTGTACAATTCCTTGATTTCATACATTTCCGGTAGCATATATTCATATATACCAGTTTTCACTTCTTCACTTCACTTTTCCATTCAACAGAAGCTGCGCCCCTAAGCGCAGCGGACGAAAACCTGATAACGCAGGAACCCCCAGGCGGAGGACTCGCACGTATCCCGATTCATGTCATAGACAATGATAATCAACAAAAAAGAACTCATTTCCGGTTTTTCAATGTTGGCGGGAAATTTTAATATTTCTGCTTGAATTTTCCAAGATTACAAGTATTCACTATTCAACCGATTTCAGTTATTCATTTAATGAAAATGGATAAAGTGAATTTACCTGTCGAAGAAGCTGTTGAGCCATCAGAAGTAGCTCAGCAACCGCTGGTAAAGTGTAATTTATTGTTATTACCCATCACTTTTATGTTTCACATACCCACCCGTTTTTTTGTCATTATTTCATTTTCCTGACACTATTCGTGGATATACCTCCATTTAGTTATTGTTTGAAGTAAGTAGATAACCTCATACGTACCTACGGCTATTTTATTTTACTATCATCTTATTTAATTTTTCAGATCCAAGAATGCGAAACCAATCCAGACCAGTGCCAGACAACTCAAACTAAGAAAAAGCAGATAACCTTCGCCGATGCCATGGACGACAACGAAACGCCTTCTCAGACTAACAGGTTAGAAATGTTATTTACGCGATTTAAGAAGTTTCTGTAACCTTCGTAAGTCAGAACCAGAACTATAATATCTCCCTACTCAGCCTGCGCAGAACCCCTTTCATAAGTGGAAAGGTTCGTGTTATACTCATCACTACAAACAACTTTTAGTACAGAAACATCACAATAATACTCTTTGGACTCCACCGAAACGATGCCTCCAAGGAATAGTGCGCCAACAATAAAATTCATACTAGTAGGCATAGGTACTGGGGAATTTTAAAGAAAATAAAGTGGCCAAGTGCGAGTTGGACTAGCCCATGAAGGGTTCCGTTGCAGCAAGTAACATTATATACATAGTACACATAGTTCTTGTAGTTCGTTGTAACTTTGATCGAAGTTTCAATCATAGTGTATTTATGACGTACTAAAAAAAAACTACTCATCAGATCGAGTTCAAACTAATTTTCGTTGGTAGTTTACATGGTAATGTACATCATATATTTTTTTTTAGATTTTTCATTCTCTAACTTTAGAAGTTAGAGGGGGGGGGGGACACACATTTTACCACTTTGGAAGTGTCTCTCGCGCAAATTATTCAGTGTAGACGAAAATGATTTTAGAAACCTCAACATCATTTTTAAAGACCTATCGATAGACACCCCACACGTGTAGGTTTGATGAAAAAAAAAATTTTGAGTTTCAGTTCTCAGTATGGGGGGCAACCCTAATTTTTCTTTTTTTTTAATTTTTCTATTGAATCTTAATGCGGTTCACAGAATACATCTACTTACCAAGTTTCAACTGTGTAGTTCTCATAGTTTCGGCTATATTATGAAATTATCTTTAGTAAAATGACAACTAACGACGTTTTTAGGGTTCCGTAAAACGTAAAAACGGAACCCTTATAGATTCGTCATGTCTGTCTGTCTGTCCGTCCGTATGTCACAGCCACTTGTTGCCGAAACTATGAGAACTACACTGTTGAAACTTGGTAAGTAGATGTATTCTGTGAACCGCATTAAGATTTGAACAAAAAAAATTATAAAAAAGAAAAATAAGGGTTGCCCCCCATACTGAGAACTGAAACTCAAATTATAATTTTTCATCAAACCTACACGTGTGGGGTGTCTATCGATAGGTCTTCAAAAATGATGTTGAGGTTTCTAAAATCATTTTCGTATACACTGAATAGTTTGCGCGAGACACACTTCCAAAGTGGTAAAATGTGTCCCCCCCCCCTCTAACTTCTAAAGTATTATAATGAAAAAACAAAAAAATATATGATGTACATTACCATGTAAACTACCAACGAAAATTAGTTTGAACTCGATCTGATGAGTAGTTTTTTTTTAGTACGTCATAAATACACTATTATTGAAACTTCAATCAAAGTTACAACGAACTACAAGAACTATGTATATTATGTTACTTGCTGCAACGGAACCCTTCATGGGCGAGTCCAACTCGCACTTGGCAACTTTTTATTTAATTTTTATATTACTTCACAGCTGGCCTTATAGTATTCCTTGGAAGCATCGAAAAGTATGTTACAGTACAGCTATTTATCTTACTTTTTCAGGGTTGTGCCCATATCATAGTATAGAATATCTTAATCTTAATATATATAAATCTCCTGTCACGATGTTTGTCCGCAATGGATTCCTAAACTACTTAACCGATTTTAAATTAAAATGGCACACCGTGAGCAGTCTGGTCCAACTTGAGAGATAGGATAGTTTTTATTTCGATTAATAGTCTTTAAATGACAATATCCGAGCGCAGCCGGAATGGGCCGCTCGTATAGATTATAATAATAACGCCCATAGTAGGTAAATATTCTTCATGGTTCATGCTCTTGAGTAGGTAGGTATGATATGACTAGCGACTAGCACAAGGGAATTAAGAACAATGGGCGGGCTTACCGTCAGGGATAGGCGCGGTGGCAGCCTCAAATTTTAATTTAACGATTACATATACGATTTTGGGGTGGGTCAAATCCCATGTGACCCCCCCGCCCCACGCGTCTGGTCATCATCAGGGACATCATGTCTTGCTGGTCCCGTCGGTCTATACTGATATACTGTGTATTTAACTCTGTATGTATAAATATACACCCATAGGATTAGTAAATTTAATTATTCTCTGAAAATACCATCACAGACGGCAGTTTTGTAGTTAAATTTGATATCTGTTACATGTAAACTCTTTGCCCCACCTATAGCATCTATCAATGCTCCCGCTTAAAAAAATGTTGATTATCATTGATTGAATGACTATTATTTGTAGCGATTTCAAAGACGTGCTGAGCCAACCGGCTCCAGAGTTGAACCAGCGCGAGCGGCTAGTCTGGCTTCAGAGGCGGCGCAAGCGCGGCTTGTGGGCGCAGTGCGACGAATGCAAGTCCTGGAGGTTTCTACCAGATGTACTAGACGCCCACGAATTACCCAAGAAGTGGTATTGTCAGTTAAATCCAGGTAAATTGAAAAATTTATAAACGAGGCTTTCCACAGAACCAACTCTCTTAACCAAATATTGTAGCAGACATGTTGCTTACCATCAGTCCATCAGGCACATGCCCTACTCGTCTCGTCACTCTATCCTATAAAAAAAATATAGTTAAGGACATATTTGTCCTAAATGATTTATTTAGTAAGACGGTGAATCGCCACTTACACCATAATTAATTTAATCCTACTAATATAATAAACGTCAATGATATCGTATAGATCTGTAGCTCAATCACGTCGTACCTTCGTAGCGTATGAACGGATCAGGCTGAAATTTGGAATACAGGTTTATAGTCTGAAAGAACACATTTACGCTAATTTTTGTCCCGGCAAAATAAAGGGAACTATGCGGGTAACACCGCGAGGCGCTCCTAGCATTACAAATATGTGAAATAGCTTTTCATCACAAGTCTGTCAAGCCAAGAATGAGCAATTCAAATATAAGTATTATATCCAATGATATTTGAAACGTCAATGATTATATCAGCTATCTGGCCGCCTAGTACAAGCTTTGCTTAGTTTGGGGTCAGATGGTGTTGTGTGTGAATGTCCACTAATATTTATTTATTATTTAAATAGTAATGTGATAAACAAACATCTGTTACATCAGATCCTGCTAAGGCTAACTGCTCTGTACCCGAAGCACCGATCCCCTTGCGGGATGAAGAGGATTTAATCCACAGCGAGTATTCGGCAGGTAAGTTGCAAACTCATTTTCATTCTCATAAATATAAATGTAGGGTTCAATCACGATCTAAATTATTGAAGTGAAGACTTATTTTGGACCGCCGTCATTATCTATTCCGTCTATATTATCTATTCTATGCCGCCGAGTTTGCGCCGAGTCTAATAAAATAAAGTTAGAATAAGGAATACGCCGAGTGTACCCGAGCGAGAAAAATACAGTCAACTGTATCTTTCTCGCTCGCATATTCAATTTATACGTTTTTATCAATTAAAGGTAAGCGTCCACGTCCACAGGCCCGCATCGGACGTAACGGATAAAATAATTTTAACAAAAAAAGAACCGACTTCAAACAGAAAAGTAAAAATTAAATTTATTTAGCACAAAGAATTACGTATTTTGATTTATTTAAACAGAGATTATGAAATAAATGTTTTACAAGTCTGAAGTAAGTGCCAAGTAAAACAATTAGAGCTAAAGCTAATATTAGTAGGTATTTTTTGTTCTTTTTCGACATTTGTATACTTATTGAGAACATTCGTTATGTAAATAACGTAAACATTTTTAAATATGATAAAATTATCCAAAGGCACCGACTTCAGAATTGTAAAATGTTTATTTTATAATCTCTGTTTAAATAAATTAAAATACGTAATTCTTTGTGCTAAATAAATTTATTTTTCTGTTTGAAGTCTGTTCTTTTTTTGTTAAAATTATTTTATTTTACGATTTTAAGTGATGTGTAGATCTAACAAGAACACTTTCTGAATAAGGAGAAACTAAATATTGAATAAGCTACACGACGGACGAAAGAAACAACGCTATTAGGATACTTAAACGTAGTCTCAAATTGACGCATCGTCATAACGTCGTTGTCGTATGTAAGATTTTAATGTTAATTTGGTATTATTTTGAACTTTGACGCAAAAACGACGAAGTTTTAGAGGCACAGATATTTCAAACTTGACGTGTTTGTAAATCGCCGTGTCTCGGTCTGGGCCCCAGCCTCAGTTTCTCTGTCTTCTTGTCACTAATTGTTTCTATGTGCCTCTATCTCGTCTCCCTGTCCCTCTGTTTCTCTGTCTCACAGCCTTGAGCCTGTTTTCTCTCTGACCGTACAATACTTCACAATGTGATACGTTTTAAATCCAAGATGGCTGCCACCACAAAGTGATATGAAATTATGTGTTTTATTTTCAAAACTTCCTGAAAGCCGTAATAAACTCCCTTAACTGCCCTTTGTCTTCATCATCAGACCCCTGATAACAATCACAACCCATCTACGTAAAAAGTTCTCCTCAATACAAATTCATCGAGCCCAAACACAAGGTAACTACTATATGCCGTCGAGGAATTCCCTCAACAGTCTTTCGGCTCCCTCATCAGATCGACTCCAGACCTTCTTTAAATTATATTGCTTTAAAATACTCATGGAAAAACGAAACTAACGCACTAGTTATCTTTACAATTTTCGAAAGTTTTCTTCACTTTCTCTAGGATTCCAGGATCAGATCCTGGTTTCCTTATCATGGTACTACCCTCGGAATATCTGAATATCTCCTTTACAACAAAAAAAATCATCAAAATCGGTTCAGAAACGACGAAGTTATCCGCGAACACACGTAAAAAAAAACATAATTATATACGGTCGAATTGCGAAACATACTTTTTTTGAAGTCTGTTAAAAACGGATTTTAGTTTGCCTTGTCGATGAGCGATCCCTACGGTGCGGATTAGTGGACGCTGTTGTAGTGTTGTCTGTGTTATCTATTCTATGGTGTTGTATGATGACTTTTTATACAAGGAAAACTAAAATCCGTTAGATGCGATGCGTCCGATACGTACGATGCGGGCCTATGGATGCTAACCTTATATATTTAAAAAAAAATCATTTTAGTTATCACAAACCCACTGTATCCTTCGTAGAATACGAAAAGAAATAATTTGATTTCAAAATACTTATTTTTGTATTTCCTGACTTGGTTCTCATTTATCTTACTAATACGATCCATAATAATTCTGCATGTATTATCACCACAGTCTACTAAATCATATTAGGTATTTTTTATACTGTGCTTGTGCTATTGCCATATAAATCGTAATCGTAATGTATTTAAATTACGATTGCCGATTTTTGCTCTTCTGCAGGGTGTACAAAAACACACATTTTTTATTTAATTACTTAGCGTTTCGGTAGCATTACAACCGTGGCATATCTCGTTTTATCACCCCAGTATTTCCAGCTTCCAGCCGCATTTGCTGAAAGCTTAGCTTCATCAGGGTAGCGATTCTGAAACCATTCGGTTGCATCCGACACGGAATCTCATCTCTCGGTCTTTGTCATGCTAAACAGATAAGACAAAGACCGAATGGTTTCAGAATCGCTACCCAGGGTAGCGATTCTAAATCCATTCGGTTGCATCCGACACGGAATCTCATCTCTCGGTCTTTGTCTTATCTGTTGAGCATGACAGAGACAGGGATAGGCTTTCCGATTTTGAACCATTCGGATTGCATTTAGAATCGCTACCTAGGAGCTACCCTAGAGCCCTAGACTAGTGCCCTGATTTGTTATGGAATGGGAATGATCTCGACTTCTCGACACGGAATCGAAACTCTTGATCTTTGTCTTATCTTATCCGTTTAGATATTTAGAATGACAGGGGCTAGGATCGTGGAGGAAATCGGCAGTATTTTGCGATTTGGCTGCACGGCGATTGATTGCAGTGGTACTCAAAGATTAAACAAAATTTGCTTACAATGTCATCGGAATAAAAGCCTACGCCTACGGGATGATCTTTATACAAGACATGTAATAGATTCTAGATGTGTCTTAACACTGACTTATTTATTTTTATTCTAGGATCGGTAGTATGGGCCCGTATGCAAGGATATCCCTGGTGGCCAGGAATAGTAGATGATTGTCCGGACACAGAGCAGTTTTACTGGCTCGATGGATTTTCCGATATACCTGTAAGTTTGAGTTCTATACTAATTACGAGTGGTATCGAGTTATATTAGTAAAGTTATACATAGTATACAGAGTACATAGCTTAACGTATTAGCAAGCTGAGGTGGCAGTGGGCTGATCATGTCTGTTGCAGCTCCGTAGTTGAGGTAGACGTTTCCTAGACTCGAAACGGCGAATATGCATAGAGCGTCCAAACTTGATGGAGTGACGTTATACGTAAGGCAGCAGGGAGTAGCTGGAGAAGAAAAGCCAAATATAGGGATAAGAGCCTTAGAGGCGTATCATGGGAGAGGCCTATGCCCAGCGGTGGACTAGGGTAGACTGATGATGGTCATCGACTTATGTAATTGTAAAAAAAATTGCCAGTCATGGAAACTGCCGATAGAAGTGAAAACGTATAGCTCAGAATTGGATAGCGTACTTTGGAAACTACGCGGGTGAAACCGGAGGGCGTGGCAAAGAACATGGCCAACTAGAAATGCTGACGCATTTCTAAATGGTCAATGACCATGGTCCCCGAGTTTACCCGAAGATTTCTTATCATTCTCAAGCGTGACGCTAGAATTCAATTCACAGTCCGCAAAAAATCTGTCCAACAGAAGTTTTCACTTCAAAGATGCTGCTATTTATGCTAACCAGACGAAAACTTTACTCAGCAAGCCAAGATCGAGTGGAAATAACCTCTAAGAAAATTAGATCTAATTCTCTGTTACCGATAGACTTTGAATCCACTGAACCTTATTGGGATAAGTTTATTGAGTATACATAATAATTCTTTTTCAGACTCATTACAACGTGTCTTTCTTCGACTCTTCTGAAGTGACAAGAGCTTGGATAGCTCCAGAACATTTAAAACCGTACTCAGCATTTAAAAAGAAGTTTAAGTCCTTTTTGAAAGACAAAAAATATAAAACGAGACTTCAAGCGTCAATTGATCAAGCTAACGATGCCCTCAACCTACCTCTTAGTGAAAGGCTTGAAAAGTACAGTTTCTTAACAAGATACAAAGGAGATTTCAAAACCCCGAAGAAAATTAGTAAAAAAATGTTGGAAAATAATCAGAGTACATTAAAACGTAAATTCCGCATCGAGTTCGAGATGTCTGATTCTGAAAACGAATTTGAGGAAACTCCTAGACAAAAATCACGTGTTCGTTAAATAGTGAGAGTCAAATAGGAACAAATTTTAATTTTATTTTATGAGGACTTATCTCAATAAAATATTAGTTTGGGCATACATAGGTACTCAGGTCAGAATATAACTAAAGTGTTTTGTACAATTTGATACAATTTATTTCCCTCAAACTTTTAGTACTTACCCATAGGTACTTTATTAAGGAGACATGATTTCAAACAAACATTTTACCTATCAGATTTGATCAGGGTAGCGATTCTGAAACCATTCGGTTGCATCCGACACGGAATCTCATCTCTCGGTCTTTGTCTTATCAGTTTAGCATGACAAAGACCGAGATATAAGATTCCGTGTCGGATGCAACCGAATGGTTTCAGAATCGCTACCCTGACAAAATATGTAAGCGCTTTTTTAAGTGGACTTGAATTTAATTATTTATTTATTTTTCCACACACGATGCCACATCTTTTTTTTCTCGCCTGTTTTTATGTAATACTATAGGTATAAAAATTTGGACTCTGCTTCCATTTTGTGGTTAATGTTTAATATTTATGTTTTATATCTTTGGTTAATTCGGAAGTTATCTTAAATAACCTTTTTTAAGGTGTGAATGAGACAGTTATACTGTTAGCGCAGTAAACAAAGCCCTCTCTTAATAGTTTTGCTATTTTGTTGCTATCCAGAATATTCCCAGAAAAGTTGCTATATTGTTAGCTTATTTTAAGGGCTATGCACAATGTAGACCGAAATAGGCATAGTACACTGATCCACCACGATGAAGATAATTTATGTGATACAACATGAATAAGTTTTACCACGGCAACAGATCCAAATTCGTAAAAAATATGTCTGCATTAGTTTTGTGGTGGTTCATAAGCTATATAGGCAAGTTGATGTTGTTTCTCTTTTTTCGCTTTGTACGATGAATTACGCCATAACCTTGTACGTTAATACTAAATTATTTCGTATATTTCATAGATTAATATCGCGTTATTATTTTATGGTATATTTTAGATAAGTGTAGGGTAAGGTGCATTAGCATTTAAGTAGGTAAGAATTTTAAGTTTATTGTTTATTTAGATTTAAGAATGGTTTATTTGATTATTTGGCATAATAAAGTTAAAAACAAATAGAATTGATTTTTTCTTTTAGTAAGAAAAATCATAATATAAAGCATAGTAGACGAAGTATGAATACTTTCGTCTTATAATAACTTACTAAACATCACTTAGTATCAGACGTATGTATCTATGTATACAAGAAACCGTATTTTATTTATACTGTTTGAACACTTCAGATATTCAAGGCTATTTTATGATGAATCATAGTCACATAAAAATACACATAACTTAAAAATATATTATTATAAAAATACAAATAAATTACAAAGAAAATCTTCGTTACATGTGCGAACACTCGGAAATTATGGACAACACAGTGCCTATCGCTCGCGACACAGAATACTTACCGACAGCTGCAGAATTACTATGCAGTATTCTGTAACCCGAGCGAACCGCCGGCCGAGCCTTGTACTAATATCTATTCTGTGGCCGAGCGCTCTAGCACAGAATGAATATTAGTATATAAATAGCGAAATCTTGTTGGGACACAACAAAGGGCAATTCAGCTCGCATTAGCGCTCAATGCCTATCGGGATATTCACCTATACATTTGCGCTCTCTTCTAACGCGTAACTCTGTCGCTGTCTGGCGCGGAATGATGAGCAAGGGTTGTCGACATATCTAATAAAAATTATGCGCGGGAAACGTGTTGCGCGAGCGCTCAGCCGTGCTGTTATCCGTACGTTGATGATCCGAATGGTTTAAAAAAAAAATGTTTGTCTGTAAAGTCGGTTTACTGAAGATAGAACGTGACAACGTCTTAAGAAAATACTGAAGGAATGCTAGCATTTTTCAAAAGAAAATTTTAATTTCATTTGTTTAATAGATTTGTATGTAAAAAGTAATCAGAAGAATTTAGTCATTTTCAATCAAAACAATGCAAAAAAGCTTTTAGATGCCGGGGATCGAACCCGGGGCATTTCATATGCAAAGCGAACGCTCTACTACTGAGCTACATCCCCGCTTGAACTACTGGTCCAAATAATTAATACAACTGTAACAAACATGCGGCGAGGTAACGACCGACGGTAACGCGGTAACGGTACATGACGTCATGTTTTGCGGGCGTGCAGCCGGCTTCATCGAATTATAAGACGTTGTCACGTCAAAAAGAAATTATTTCGAACTGAAAAGACTTTTATTTGAATTAGACAATAAACTGGGCTTAATATAAAATGCGAGTGTCACGCGCGGATGGTCGATGGGACTGAGGAACTTTCTATGGGGAGAAGCTGTCTGGAACTGAATATGCTTACAAGGCAGTAGAATATAGTGACTAAGGGCTATCCTATACATAAGGCATATTTAACAGTGCGTCCGACAACCGACTGTCACTTGTTCCGTGGGAGTAACGGTCTAGCTGTAAGCTAATAACGCGCGACCTTGAGAGAGTGGTGATGCCCTGGCTCTAGCACAGAATAAATAATAGCTAGTATCAGCGAACGGGGTTAACGACCGTAGGTACATCAAGACCAGAAGGAGCTTTTGGCGCAGGTGTTTAATTTTAGAGGTAATACGCACGCTGCGCTAGTGATAATACTTATTTGTATTGACGGATAATTAAAGTTAAATTAGTCGTACATTAAGCACCTACTTTTTTACGTAAATAGAAAGAGAATCGAGTACTGGGTAGCGATTCTGAAACCATTCGGTTGCATCCGACACGGAATCTCATCTCTCGGTCTTTGTCATGCTAAACAGATAAGACAAAGACCGAGAGATGAGATTCCGTGTCGGATGCAACCGAATGGTTTTAGAATCGCTACCCTGAACACGCTAACCTTACTAATATTATAAATGCGAAAGTAACTCTGTCTGTCTGTCTGTCTGTAAGGATTTACCGTCTAAACCAGTGAATCGATTTTAATGAACTTTGGTATACAGATATACTAGACTGCGAGAAAGGACATAGGCTACTTTTTATTGCGGAGAAAGGGTTGGGGGGTTGAACAATGTAACAAAAACGGGGAAAAATATTTCTCTTTGAAAGCTTTAGCTGCGTGTACCATTCTCCTTGGCGTGGGCTGAAGTCTGTGACAGTACGTGTCACAGATTTGAAGGTTGCGTCATTTTAGGTAAACAAATTTGCAATAATGCATTGTTACATGTTTACATATAAATTAAAAATCTCTCTAATCTTATGTTGTGTAATGTTGTTTAAATTAAATTTGTCCGGTGGTTTTTATGCTTCTACACCAACACAACTATTCACATACAATAATTGTACATTAGAAGTACTTGAAGAAAGAACCACGCTACCTCAATTTTACACCAAAAGGGTTTTCGATAATCAAGCTCAAGATTATCTGAAGAAGACTGATCACCTGAATGAAGAATCATACTCCAATGAGTAACATATAGAACAAAGCTCTCAATGTTCAAACGCTGGACGTTGGCTGACGGGGTGTCGGACGCTTAGGGCGGTCCGGCACCACACCTAAGGATATGGTTTCCCGAAGTCGTGACGCGTCACTGGTTTTTAATGGATCACTGGAACCAAATGCGGTGGTTCGGATGTCTCCCATGAGGTGTCCCCGCAAAAGGCGGCGGCATTGGCAGATCGAGCCACGGTCGAATGCGATAGCGGTCCCGAGACTGCTGCCAACCCACGGTTGGAAAAACCTGTTGTAGGTATGGGTTTTGATCGGTAAGGGTACCATATCCGTACGTAATATCTATCCCGACATATCCCACTCTGTCAATGCATGACCATGGGCTCCAAACTTTGCGGTCCAAGGAATTCGGTCACGGGGGAGTTGCGCGGGGTAGACGGTGCCGGCGCGACTGAGACGTGCCGCGATGAACCGTGGCCGTAGACCCCGGTTGAAGAGGAATACCGGTATAACGGTGCGCCGCTCTCCCTACCCACTGCGGCCTTGCGTGGTCGCCAACGTATGATCGTGGACGCGGTGGGGCTGTAGGGGATGAAGAGTGCCGGTATATCGGTGAGCTGCTGTCCCCATCCTCTTCAGCTGGATGATGTTAGGTGATGAGGCCGAGCATTTGGCCCGCCGCGGGATTCAAAGGGTGTCTAGACGTGAGGATATCTGGCACCGACGAGGCGGTTGGTTACCGAGGTGATCACGGCGTGCATTATCCCGCGGCAGGTTCGCAGAAGAGTGCGAGAGCATACCCGTGTTCGCGGCAAAGGTGTGGCAAAGGTTTTAGTCGATAGGGGCACCACTCATGTCGAATCTGACACAAATCGCGACCATTCCCTTCAAGCGGAATGGTAGGTATGTTAATGCATCAACTCCACATAAAATGGCACCATTTGCTTTTTAATTTCAAAATAATACAATTTCCCGTTAAGGAGTCGTTTACTGTAACTATTACTAAAGCACAGGGGCAAACATTTAAGCGCCTAGGAATCGATTCACGCCAAGACGGTTTTTCATCTGGACAACTACTTAGGTATCTGTTGCGTTATCAAGATCATCAAGTCGCATAGATAACCAATTTGTTCTTCTACCGTAGGTAATAAAAAACTATAAATATCATATACACAGAAGTAGTTTAAAACACCTGTACTATAAAACACATTTTAGTATATCCCAGTACGTTTACCTAGCGATCATAGTTAAATTAGTAGGAATTTTCCTCAAATAGACGCGGGTGAAACCGCGGGTCTCAGCTAGTAGTCAATATCACAGACTAAGTAGAGAGATCAATATCTAAAGTGTTCAGCCAGTCAGCCTGTATAAATGCTAACTTTTTGGTCGAAACGTCTTTAAAATCGTAGAAGAAGGTATGAATACTAGACTACCAATTCACAACGCAACCGAACTATTTATATTCGAAATGGTACTCCTTGTTTCTGTAATTCTAAACGGATAGCAAAGACCGAGATGTTTGATTCCGTGTCGAGATCAATCCGATTGCGTTGTGAATCAGGGTACTGGGTAGTGATTCTAACGGCAATTCACCGGAACGCAATTCGAACGGCTTACATCCGGAATGACAATCCTTGTCTTTGTCTTGAATTTTCCGTGTGAGATCAATCCGACTGGGCTCAGAATCGCTCCGCTGCGCGCGTTGCGGACTGCAACAAACAAGTCTATTTCATCTTATATTAATAACTACAAAAGTAATTATCATCATCAGCAACATCATATCTTAATAACTACAAAAGTAATTATCTTAATGGTTATGGTGTTATGACGTTAAATTTGGAGGCAACGGGCTACATACTACATAGTGGCTTAAAATCGGAAAAACATATTGATAAAGTATGCGATAAGGCCGATAAAGCGGGCCTGTTTTGAGCTGTGGAGGGTATCCTCAATCTAGGCGTATTATATGGTGCGACAATGCTTTGGGGACGAGCTGCCGACTGGAAGCACGTTTTCATAATGCAGAAACGAGCCGTACGGGCGATGGAGAGCCACAAGAGGCCTCAGCACTGTCATATTTTCGAGCGATAGGCTTCATGACCGTTCCAAGCCTTGTTTGCTGTTAGGCTGCTCTGTACGACAAGAACAACTCTGATGAGTTTATTCGGCTCGACGTTGCCAACCCGCGCTCGCGCCACCCACAGCGGCTGCTAGGTGCCGCATAAACTCGCGAAGACACAAGACATCAAAACTGTAGCACGTAACTTGCACGTAATTGCACTGGTGGTCTATAATAGTAGACTGCTACCAAATGTTAAAGATTTGCCTTCTAAGTTGTCTTTCAAGTTGAAGTACTGGCTGGCCATAACTTAACAACATGATTTTAATAATCGTTATGTAATTATAATCTATTTTAAAATCATGAGGGAATTATTATTGTATACCTAGTTAGTAGTTTAATTTTAGTCAGCATAGCGAGTCGATTTAGCCGAGTGTAATTAGACTTTTGTCTAAATAAGGACAGACTCTAAAAGAAGAAGTTATGTAGGTAGTACCTATAGTACTACTAGGTAAATTTATACGGGAAATGGGAATTGTTGATATCTGGGTAGCGATTCTGAAACCATTCAGTTGCATCCGACACGGAATCTCATCTCTCGGTCTTTGTCATACTAAACAGATAAGACAAAGACCGAGAGATGAGATTCCGTGTCGGATGAAACCGAATGGTTTCAGAATCGCTACCCTTATCCAAAAAAAAATGACCTTACTATACAGTTTGTTTATTAGTTGGTTTTAGTCCGTTTGGCCTTATTTTACACGGTTGCAGTCAGATAAATTAATAGTTCAATGGTCTACGGATTGCACTACCCTTACGTTCAGACTATACAACGTGATTGAGCAACAAACATTCAAACATTGACACATTTATATTATTAGTAAGATTAGGAACAGAGATTATGATCTGTGCATCAAATGGACACCAGCTGAAAGTGATTAACTTAAGATATTGGCATTTACAACTGACATTGTCAATTCTTTGATTGATTGAAAGAAGAAAGAAAATTCACGGGAAAATCGGGAAAAGTCGCCGTGCGGTGCAAATTAAAATTTTCATATTTGCTTGAAAATAGGAAAGCAAGTGGAAATTTTACCACCGTACAGGCGAATACACTAATACTCTTCAAATTGAGAGTTACCAATTGTAATACGACAATGGCTACCATATCTCTCGCCAAAAGTTTGGTTAACCCAGGTAAAGTTCACAAGGAATCAATATTTTCACAATATAAAGATACAAACATTCACTTTTCTCTGTTCCTTTCTTATTTTTTAGCTTATCCATGTAAACTGCAACGATTGTAAACAAAATCTCTTTGGGTAAAGATTACAAGTAGATTATGTAAAAGCGGTTAGTCGTATAACGAAACGACTTTTGTATGCGAAGCACCTCCACATTCTATTAGTATTATTTCCCTAAATATTGTCTATATCTTACAATCTCAAATTTCTTTTTAATAAATCATATTAGAAAAGAAAAAAACATTTTTAGGTTAAGTCTTGTATTGATTCTTATCATCTTAACCTACTTAAATAATCATAAAGCTACTTGGTTTTCCAGCACTAAAATTAGTTCTCAACTCGAACCAGTGCTGTCAAATAAGGAACACACTTGCTCGACCAAGTCTGACCCCACTGAGTTTTGTGCTGAGAAGAAATTATGCAGAGAAACAAGTTTTTGAGAGAACCAAGCCCCACTGCAATGTTGGTACAATTGGACATGTGGACCATGGTAAAACTACACTAACAGCTGCGATAACTAAAGGTAAGGTTTATAACTAAAGGTAAGGTTTAATTGCATTACACTTAAAACTGTTCTAACGTCTTAAGTCAATATTAAGCAAAAACTTCTAGTTAAAATACTTCACTAAAAGTTTAAGAATAATTTAATTTCACTGGTAAAATGATTACAATCTTGGTTAAATTTCCTCTTCATAATCATAATTTCTGTAAAAACCTTATTAGAAATCAAATTAGATTAAACTACTTATTGAACTATTGCTGAAAAGTACTCTGTGGGACCAATCTGAAATTCTATAACCTCTTTTTTTTTAACATTGGTGAACATTTCACGCGTAACATAAATATTTCTGAAGTTTTATTTTTAACTTTTCTTTTAAACAACCAAGTTTTGATTAAAAAAAAAATACTTAAAAATATATTTGTATACCTAAGTTCTTTTTCAAAAATTTTACTGTGTCTAAAAACTTAATAAAACTTAGTAAATAATTAAATATTACTTGTAATACTTGTGAAGTTTCATTTAACCCAGTTACAAGTGGGGCTGCCTCATCCAGCTGATTTTACACAGAAATCCTAATAGATTGAGTCTATATTTGTTAAACTTTTTGCATGTTTTATTATTTTAAGTTAATTAACGAGTTAAAACATCCTTCAGTTAAGAAAACAATGCCCAAATTCTAACTGTTGATCCATGTTGTTTTTATTAGCATGAACATATTGCTTTTGTTTTATCAACATTCTGTATTCAAGGATGATAATGTAGATTGTGGTTGTTAAAACAATTTGATGTAAAATACTGATAAATCACTCTGAATGACACTTATGGTGCCATAAGTGTCTTACACATCGTAACTATCCCTATGTTGAATTATATGTATATGCTGTGAGAACTCTTAAATTTCTTGCTAACTCAAATGTAACTTATAAAATTTGTGCTTACATTCATAAATAGGCTTAGCCTATAGCAACCTGGATTAATTTACCTTTAAAATTGAGAGGCTTTTTACTGTGTGCAATGGTTTCAGAGATTGCCTTTCCCTGATAATCACAGATTATAATTAATAATTATCTTTTTTATACATTACTATAGGTCAAATAAATGATAAAATGGTTTAAAGAACATATTTATTTTGTGTTCACAGTATTAGCAGACCAGAACCTTGCACAGTCTAAAGGTTATGCAGACATTGACAATGCACCAGAAGAAAAAGCCCGTGGTATCACCATCAATGTTGCCCATGTGGAGTACCAGACTGAAACTAGGCATTATGGCCACACAGACTGCCCGGGTCACGCTGATTATATTAAGGTAATTTTATCATCACAGTAATAGGTAAGTAGGTACACATATATTATTCAATAGTTTCACTTCTCTGCCTGCCTCACTATGAATCACTGTAATACAAGGCAAAAATATTATGCGCTGTTCTGGAAACAAGGAAAAATAAATAGTTTGGGCGACAAGTGATTTTTAAGTAACTTTTATTTTATCCAAGATCTCTTAGATATAACAAGGTTACTTAAACAAAAAAAATAGCTGACGAAACATGGACGCAAAAAAGGAAGAGGACACGTTTTTCAAAAATAGTCAGAAATAGAATAACTGGTTGCCTCAAATGTATAAAAAGAAAAAAAAAATGTATAAAACTATAAAGGCTTTTAAAATAATAGACCCAGTAATAAAGACTTGCATTTTATACCAACTGACCCAGTGAACTTGTACCACCATATTTATTTAGTGATTATTTATACCATTGGTTAATTTTTCACAGAACTCTATCAGTCAGTGTTTTTCTAAAAGAAAAATAGTCTTAAGTTACTACTTCTAACATAAGCATCTGATAGTGAAAGTCCCATTAAAAACGGTCCAGCCATTTCAGAGATAAGCCGGAACAAGCAAACAGACATCTGAGAGACAACAATTTTTTTGTTAACGTAAAACATGATTTATAACGCAGATTGATGTCGGCAGAAGCATTATGTTCTGAGATGTATGCGCTAGCGCTCAACCTTAACATCTGATGATAGTTTCGAATGCACTAAGATAATGGATAGTTTCGATATGATTTGCCTCATTTTTCTGTCCTCTTGTGTGGACCCCAGTTTACAGGCGTTATTATGCAATGAGGTAAAAGGACCATAAATATAATAAATATGCATTTAGTGAAAGGATGACCATTTGTAAATAAACTAACATCTCAATTTTATGTATAGAATTGACATAAAAGTATGTTTGTAATCATAGTATGAATGTTATGTATTCCACAGAACATGATCACAGGCACAGCCCAAATGGATGGAGCCATCCTTGTGGTGGCCGCAACTGATGGCGTTATGCCCCAGACCAGAGAGCATCTGCTATTGGCGAAGCAGATTGGCATTCAGCATGTAGTGATCTTCATTAACAAGGTACATTACTAATATTATAATTGGTTACCTCACCAAAAATTAAACTGTAAAACTGAGAATATACTAAAATTATTGATGAATGATCATTGATTTTGTAATAGGTGGATGCTGCTGACCAGGAGATGGTGGAACTGGTAGAGATGGAGATCAGAGAACTGATGACAGAAATGGGATACGATGGTGATAAAGCGCCTGTAGTTAAAGGTAAGCATTTTCTACAGATAAGTGTAATGGGTTAAATTTTATTGTAAACAGTATGTGATGGCTCCAAATTGTTCGACAAATTACAATATTGTCAGTGAGATTGTAATCTAACAGGGTTTACAATTTAACAGTTTGACAAATTATACATATTATTATATTCAACACACGAAAATAAAAGTGGCCAAGTGCGAGTGGGACTCCCGAACAACAAATCACGTCTTTACCAGAGAACAACAACTCCTCTCTTTAGCCGAAACTGTTGTCTCGGACTTAATTTGAAGTTAACTTCCGGTTTGAAGGGCAATGTTTCCAGTAAAATTACAGAGCATAAATATAAAACATCTTATAAGTATCTCTAGGTGACGAGCGCAGTGCAGTGCTAAGTAATGATTTGGACTCTTGATGTTCCAATAGCTGCATGTCACTGCTGTTATATGGCAGACATGTTGTTTACCATCAGGCACATGTCCTGCTCGTCTCATCTCTCTAAACTAAATTAAAATAAAAGTTGCCAAATGCGAGTGGGACGCCCGCACGAAGGGTTCCGTACCATTAGCAAATAAATGGCGAAAACCTCTGGCTTTATTTGAATTCCGTATACATAAACTATCGCAGCTTCCACAGATAGGCTTTCATACAAAAGTTTTTCTAATATTTTGATTTTACCTTACTATTTTAACGACGAGGTCGAATGCGCGTTTTTGTGTACTAGTGGCGCCATCTAGATAACTTGGAACGGAGTAATCGAGCAAGAAACGGTAAAAAATCAAGTTTGTTGTATGGGAGCCCCCGTTAAATATTTATTTTATTTTATTTTTAGTATTTGTTGTTATAGCAGCAATAGAAATACATCATCTGTGAAAATTTCAACTGTCTAGCTATCACCGTTCTTGAGATACAGCCTGGTGACAGACGGACGGACGGACGGACAGCCAAGTCTCAGTAATAGAGTTCTGTTTTTACCCTTTGGGTACGGAACCCTAAAAATCTACTATTTCTTGTTATATTTTCTTACTAAAATTTACTATTATTAATTTACAAATGTCTGTTACACGTTTTTGAGTGGGCAACAATGTATCTTTCGCGAATCGATCTACTGTACTAAGACTTAGATTATCCGAAATCGACTGACTCAATTTCACTAAGTCATCATTTGGATGAATTAAATAATTTGGATAAATCAACAAGGGTTAGAATAATCGACGTTCTACTGTAATGTGTATGTATCCTTGACATGGGCAAATCTTGGAAGTTTAATTTGAAATCGGCGGTTGAGTCTATTCTTAACGTTGCGCTTGATGAACGTCAATGGTCACAATCAGCTCTTCCAATTCGGTTTGGGGGTCTAGGGGTGCGTTGTGCGCGAGATGTCGGCCTGCCGGCTTTCCTTGCGTCGGTGCATGGGGTTGCTGATCTTGCCGCTACTATTCTAAATTCAAATGGTGGCGAGGAAAGGTTGCCTTATGCTTCTGACGCTTTGATAGTCTGGAGTGCCCTCAACTCCGGGGAGTCGACTCCCGTAGAGTCTCAAAGCCAACGGGCGTGGGATGCTATTGGGGTCAAGCGGGTCCAAAAACAACTTTGGGCATGTGCCTCGGGAGCGGATATGGCCAGACTCCGGGCCGTCTCGCAGCCTGAATCTGGGGCTTGGTTGCATGCGCTACCTTCTCCTCACCTAGGCACCTTATTGGAAAACAATTCGTTGCGCGTTGCGGTGGCTCTTCGCCTGAGCTGCAAGGTGTGTGAACCCCACATATGCACCTGCGGCTCCCTGGTAGAAGCCGATGGCCATCACGCTTTGAGTTGTCGACGGTGTGCAGGAAGGTTCTCGCGACACTATGCACTTAATGACGTAGATCGGAGAGCCTTGGTATCGGCGGGAGTTCCATGCGTACTTGAGCCCCCGGGCCTATGCAGATCGGACGGCAAGAGACCGGGGTAGCGATTCTGAAACCATTCGGTTGCATCCGACACGGAATCTCATCTCTCGGTCTTTGTCATGCTAAACAGATAAGACAAAGACCGAGAGATGAGATTCCGTGTCGGATGCAACCGAATGGTTTCAGAATCGCTACCCTGATGGGTTGACTCTGGTGCCCTGGAAGAACGGGAAGTGCTTAATTTGGGACACCACTTGCGTCAGCACTGTCGCCGCCAACCACCTAGGTCGCACTATCCACTCACCATCAGCCACGGCAGAGGATGCCGCTGATAAGAAGAAGCGAAAGTATGGTATGTTGGTGTCGCAGTACGAATTTGTACCTCTTGCCGTGGAGACCTTGGGTTGTTGGGGGGCAGAGGCTAAAGGGTTCCTCTCAGAATTGGGGCGCAGGCTCAGGGGAGAATACGGGTGACTCCCGCTCTGGCGCGTTCCTGGAGCAAAGGTTGGCCATTGTCATTCAGCGTGGGAACGCGGCGAGCATCATGGGCACTTTTGCGCCGGGAGCAGTTAGGAGTGGGTTATTCGGAGATTAGTTTTTTAATTTATAAAATATTTGTTGGGTTCATTTATTTCTGTGATTCAAAATTCATTTACACGTCAAGTTATGTTTGAAATAATATCAATTTCCAATTTTAAAATTAAATTTGAAATGAAATAATGAATATCAAACAAATAAAAGGTACAGTCCGAGAGGTATAAGCTGAGCTTTGCATTAGTGTGAGTGATCACATGCATACACATCTATTACCAAAAGTACAGTCAGACAACAAACTCTTAAACAACAAGCTGAACTTAACTATCCAGGATCAATATGGTCATTGCGAAAAGAAGTATCTCTTTTAGGATTCAAATGGTCAAGGACAGAGAATAACAGAAAATTTTTAATGGAAAAGCATGAGATCCGTCACCTACGTATAACTTATTTACTTAAAATTTCCGAATACCGTATTCAGGGCAGGCCTATCGTTTATACCGATGAAACATATATTGACACCACTCACACTTCATCAAAATCATATTCAGATGGCAGCACTTCTGGTTTGAAGAAACACCTTATTAAGAGAACATGGTCACAGCATCCTGCGTCTGACTGTACTTTTGGTGATCACTCACACTAATGCAAAGCTCAGCTTATACCTCGCGGACTGTACATACATATTTAAATGTCATTATAATTTTCGTCTCCAGGATCAGCTCTCTGCGCTCTGGAAGGCAAGAGTCCCGAGATTGGAGCCAACGCTATCAGCGAGCTATTAAAAGAAGTCGACGCTTTCATTCCTACTCCAGTTCGGGAGCTTGACAAGCCGTTCCTCTTGCCAGTCGAGTCTGTGCACTCCATCCCTGGACGTGGTACTGTCATCACTGGCCGCTTGCATAGAGGTAAGATTATAGTTTATTTTTATTTTATATAGGTTTACACTTGACCGCCATCACGCCTGATGTTAAATGACGGTTTGCGATAGAACATGCTTACCTAGAAGAAACCGATTCACTCTCGATTTGAATACATCAAGATTGTTACCATCGGGAAAAACCAGCCAACGCACTCAGCATACGCATTCAACAGCGAATTTCGTTCGTGTCCTTGGAACGTCAACCATTAAATGATGTCGCTTTTTTGAGTCTTCTCAAAGTCTTCATAAAATAAAAGTCCTGTTTTGACATTTCAGAAATACTATTATCTATTTAACGCGCCATTAAAATGTACGATTTTTTTTTAAGTCACTTTATGTAGTTATTAATTCATTATTTTGTTGTCCCTTTCAAGTTCATTCCAAATTAATTACATTCTAGGGTTTCGCATCTGAGGGTTACATATTTTAGGGTCAGAGATCATGCAGGTCAACTGCTACCTCCATAATCTTATCTTTCTCTCTCCTTATTTTAGATATACTAAAATGTAAGTAGAATTTTCATTAATATTTTCTGTTTTTTACTTCAAACTTTTCACAAATGATTTGAATCCCAAGATTACCTGGAAGACGAGACTTCGCTGTCAACAATAAGGCTGTCTGTTAATATTAAGTTTAATAATTGTCTGGTCACATAACTCTTAATTAAAATAAACTACGTCTATCTCTTTCAGGAGTACTAAAGAAGGGTACTGAGTGCGAAATCGTCGGTCACGGGAAGACGATGAAGACGACCATCACCGGAGTGGAGATGTTCCACAAGACGTTGGACGAGGCGCAGGCCGGCGACCAGCTCGGCGCCCTGGTGCGGGCGGTCAAGCGCGAGCAGATCAAGAGGGGCATGGTCATGGCCAAACCTGGCACGGTCAAGGTACTTGCGTTCTTTTTTTTAAGTGAAAACTTTTTTTGGCGCGCCAGACACATTTCTCGTAGGTAGTGAATTGAATTCTAGCTTCACGCTCGGGGTATGATATAAATCTTCGAGTATACTCGGGACCATGACCATTGGCCATCTAGCAATGCCGACGTATTTTTAGATGGCCATGCCAATGGCCGCGCCCTCCGGTTCCACCCGCGTAGTTTCCAAAGTTAGCTATCAAATTCTGAGTTATAAGTTTTCACATCGGCAGTTCTTAGGACTGCCAATTTTTTTATCTCAAAAACCTTTAATAAATACTAGCGGCCCGCTCCGTCTTCGCCCGTTTTTCATATAAAATATAGGGATCACGTACCTACATATCGATGATATGTAGTCCATGAACAAAAGAGATGGAATCAGCAATCAAGCACCACGCACCTGGGACTGTTTCCTCGAATCGTTATGCTGTGCTTACTTTCAGATCGTAACACTCGATACACAAGTTTTCCTGGTTTGTCTTCATGATGGTAGATGACATAAATTTTCACATTAACGAAAAGGCGTCGACGAATAAGATTTATGACGATAGCTTCTGCTTACTCCAAAACTACCAGTTTGAGGTGCTTGACAGTTGTTTAGAGCTGTGTCTTAGAACTACCCTCATGTTAGGCCATCGCAAAATCAATACAACACTAGTGAGAACGATACAGCCAAATATATTCAGAAAAATAATATTAAACTCTGATATAATTTGTGTAAATTAGATATTTTTATATTTTTTTCTTAAATTATACTCTAGGTGATAATAATATATTAGTATGTGTATTTTGTGATGTCATGTTTGTGTTTGTCCCATACAGTTATCTATTATAATATAAGAAGTATTCATCACTAACAAAAGTATCCAAATTCGACGAACCAATCATCAGAGCCAAGAAACCTGCCTGTTCACCGAATATCAGACGTTTGATCATCAAACTCAAGACTACATGAAGCCAACCGATCATCTGTAGCAAGACCTGCTCTACTAAATAAACTTTAAAGGATTATATCACTAGACACTGGCGAAGTTACGGTAGCATTGCCGAATGGAAGCCATAACCACACCCCGGACACTCGGCCTAAAATCTATACAGACGGTGCAGTTGACATACCTACACTCACACATCTCGCATATGTCGTTCGAACGCATTTACGCATGTGTGCGTGTCATCTATGTCGTGTCGCTGAGTGCTTCTCGCGTTCTTGCGGGGTAGGAAGCTTGAAACTGGCGGGGGGTGGGGAGTGTCCGTTCTATCTGTATTATCTATTCTATGCCATAACAAAAAGTTGAAGTTGAGAACGATACAGGGCCTTTGTCAATTATACCCAGTTTAAATTATTCCAGTCCAGCGATCGAATCCAGCGCTGGATTGCTTACTCGAATAATGTAAACCGGTACTGGAAAGCAATGAATCCAGTTAGCATTCCAGTCCAGTAACTGGATTGGCAGTCTACTTTTGAATTCAGTGTGACCAATCCAGTGCCATTCCAGTGCTTTACGACACTGATCTCTTCTTGAAATCATCGTCACTGTAGTGTTCACACTTCAACCGCTTCTATATAGCTGGAATAATGTAGACAGTCCAGTGATCCAGCGAGAATCCAGTCCATATGTACTGGAATAATGTAAACAGGCCATTAGTGCAGCTGTAAAAAAGTTTTGTCTTAGTGAAAATAGAAAATTATCAAAATAATACATATGATATAAAGATTTCCATGTGTTATTGTCTAGGCGCACGACAGCATCGAAGCGGCGGTGTACATCCTCAGCAAGGAGGAGGGCGGCCGCTCGAAGCCGTTCACCTCCTTCATCCAGCTGCAGATGTTCTCGATGACCTGGGACTGCGCCACGCAGGTCACCATCCCCGACAAGGAGATGGTGATGCCGGGAGAGGATGCTAAGTAAGGAAAACTTTCTCTCTTTTACTTATATCTTATGTTACCATACATTTGTAAGCATAAGCATAAACATGGGTCTTTGGGGCTAAATTTTTGAAGTGAAAACAGCTTTTGGCGCGCCACAGACATATTTTTCGTGGGCTGTGAATTGAATTCTAGCGTCACGCTCGGGAATGATAAGGATTTTTTTCATTTCTTTCGGCAGATCCTATGACTGCCAATTTTTTTTTATATCTCTACTGTACCTACCTATTTATATACTATATATAGGTTTTACATTTAATTAAGTTTAAAATTAATATTCCAATATATTCTCGTATGAGACGAGCAGGCTGGCTCCGACATATAGACATAACGTCATAGAATAGATAATATAGATAGAACGGACACTCCCCACCCCCCGCCAATTTCAAGCTTCCTTCCCCTCGCGGACGCGAGGCGGACTTAACGAAGGGTTATTATTTCGGACGATAATTTTCTATGAGAATACGACCATTATGCTGTATTATTTAACAAAATGGTACCAAATTTTTCGTCTATTATACGAAACAAGAATAAGAGATTTTTAATTTCATAAGAATTTCTACAAAGATTGCATCATTTTTATAAACTGTTTTAAGCTATTCTGGTTAGAAGTAGGTACGCGCCAACACTCGTTACCATAAGTTATTGGCGCCACTGACATATTTCACAACGATTAATTAATATATTGTCAGAATAAAGTTTTCTCTTTGGGTAAGTGTACTTAACTAAAAATCAATTCGTACATGGTACCTTTATTATCTCTTATTTTGTTTTAAATCTTCTCCCTTCTGATTGTTGATGAAAGTTATATTTACCTACATTAAAGATCGAACACTAACTAGGTGAGATTGTAAGCCACTTCTTAACACAGGCAGGTGAACGGGTCACAGCTGTTCCATAAAATAATTTAGTAACCCTAGATGACACGCACACATGCGTAAATGTGTTCGAACGACATATGCGTAGTTGTGTGAGTGTAGGTATGTCGACTTCACCGTTTGTTTGGAGTTTAGGCCGAGTGTCCGGGGTGTGATAACGTGGCGAACATCATGGATATAAACCATGAGATGTGCCCTGAGCACTTCGAAATTGGTTTACACACCACCAATCTACTTGACCCCTAGAATCGCGAGCGGCGAGGTATACTGTGGTTCTACTTATTTTGGTGTGACAACTGATAGTGATAGGTAAAAACGTCCGACGTTCACCGCTTCCTTGTATGTTGTAATTGGAATCTATTATCAAATATTTTCGTTCGTTGAATCTCTTATTATTAATGATCTATTAGTCTATTATACATATTATGTCTTATAAAATTATTTTTGTATTAGGACGTAAAATTGAAATTTGTATCTAATTAAAATTAATTGTTAGTTATTAATCTGTGTACTCCTAATTGTACTCCCCGTCTTCCGTTATTAATTTATTTTTTACCATTCTATGGTTGCCTGGAAGAAATCGCTCTCAGCGATAAGGTCGCCAATTGCTACTTTATTCTAAGGTTATTTTTTTCAGTATTTTTGTAATTTAGATTGCATTTAGAGTGCAATAAAGAGTTTATCTATCTATCTTTCTGCAATCGACTAGAACGGTAAGAGTGAGTTCACTCATCCCAACGTTGACATAATTCCGTGCGCCTGAAATTTGGTAGGGCACATCCATAGGTTTATATCGATGGCGAACATAGGTAATTGTAATACGCGAATGAGGTGAGACAATGCCAGACAAAAGCAAAAAAACGTCTTCTCTATAATACGCCCCCCTAACTGAGATTTCGATCTCGCCAAAACCAGACCAGAAAATGTATGTATGACCAGAAAAATGTATTTTGACCCGCGACGACGAATTTGCTTCATGACATGACTTCGAGCGAATAATATCTTTATTAATTTCTTACAGACTAAAACTGAAGCTAATGAAGCCCATGGTTTGCGAGCCCGGACAACGCTTCACCCTACGTCTTGCCGACCTGACCCTTGGCACCGGCGTCATCACCAAAATCAATAACAACCTCTCTGAGGACGAACGTCTAAAACTCACCGAAGGCAAGAAAGCGCGGGAAAAGGCCGCCGCTAAGAAGTAAAGTATTTATAGGTTAGAACTAGGGTTATTACTGTAGATCGTTGTATGCATTTAATTTAATGATGTTTACGGAAAATAAACTTTGAAAATGTGTTTGTTGTTTTATTTTGCATTATTAGATATCTATTTATATAGGTAACTAAATTCTCCGGCTGTGTATAGGTAGGACGGTAGGTACCTACTTCTTACCTATTAACAATATTTTTACCTTATCGCCGTGATTCTTACCTATTAACAATATTTTTACCTTATCGCCGTGATGTCTCTGGAATTAATGTTTTCAAAGAAACAAATACCTAATGAATGTTGGCTCGTTTACATACTGTCACTGTACTCGACACCCTGTATGACACGATGTAGGATGATTTATCTCTGTCCTGTATAGTTATTCTGAAAATATTGCCCTTCAAACCGGAAGTGATGTTTGGCGGTAGAATAACTGGCAAATGGCCATGGTTTATGGTTTATCAGTTATCCAGGTTAGGCGCTTTGCTAACGGTAGGGCGGGCCGGCTCGCTCAATTTCACCTCTAACGATAGCGCAAAGAAGTCTCCTAGCACACGGCGTATTTTAAACGCGCGTACCTATACGCGCTTCAAACGAGATTCGAACGCAACTTTGTAACCTAAGCACATGGAGCGTTCGTGAACCTCGCGTATGCGTATACGCGGTACAGACACAGACGCGCTGTAGTCGCTCGTAACTTCCACGTTTTGATCAGACTCCTCGTTATCAGTTGTACAATGGCGTCGCGTCGGTTGAGACTACACTGTTTACGCCTCTTTTTTAATCTATACAAACGCAAAACACGGCATCTGCAGCGCGGACAACGCGTTACTGAAATGAGCGTTTAAAATACGCAGTGTGCTAGGGGCCTTATACTACCATTCCCAATGCACATCAAGCTGCCTATACCTACACACTGGGCCAGTGCAGGCCAACGCCAGTGTGTGGAGGATCGTTTTGTGATGACTCGCGTCGCTCGCCTCGCTGGCCGAGTGACGGCAAGTGGCCAGTGTGTAGGTATAGGGCTGTTTTGTCTCGACTCGTCTCTCGTGACCGGTGTCGGTTTTTGTGGACAAAACAAAGGCGCTCGGCGAGTAGCGTTTTGCCAGCGCTGGGCCAGTGTGTGGATGCTACGTTTTGTCGGCGCTCGCGTTGGCCTGCGCTGGGCCAGTGTGAGGATGCTACGTTTTGTCGACACTCGCGTTGGCCTCCACTGGCCCAGTGTGTATAGGCAGCTTCAGAGGGGAAAAAGACAGCGCCTCGAGTACCTACACCCCGCCGCCGCCGGGTACCTACCTACTAGCGGCTCTTGCTTCGCAGTCAGACTGCCTTGCCCTGCTATTTGCAAAGTGTCCTACACCACCGAATTCAAAACGACAAATAGGCACTCAAAAGCGAAAAATAAATTAATATAATTATTTATAAGCGCTACTCACCCACCATCTACCTATATGAAATGGTGCCAGTCTTAGAGTATACATTAGGTACATAAGTACTAGCAGGGCCGAGCCGTCCCTGTGTGCGAAGTGTGCGGCGCACACAGGCGCCAGGACCATAGGGGCGCCAGCGCCGCCACCGAATTTGTTTTTACACTTAAGCGACACCATGTTCTTTGTAGTCGAGTATCGTCGATTAGTAAGTAAGTAGGTAGGATAGGCGCAACATTTGCCTATGTAGTTAAATAACAATACATAAATTGCTAAGTTGCTATAGTTTATTGTAAGTGTCTCCCAAGATAATGTTTACGTTTTGGGTTTTGGTTTACATTCGTTACGGTCTCGCTTTTAAAATCAAAAGAACCACCGCGCCGTGAGTTTGTTTATTTAATTGAGATTATAAACGCAACTCGATACAATATGTGCGATGCAAGTTGAATGGTGTCATAGGAATTCCCTGATTTTAATGAACGAGTGAGCCAAAATACTGGAACAATCATTAATCATTATTCGAAAGTGTGTGCAAGATGCAAGTTCGTTTAAAAAATATTTGTGTTTCAAATTCCTTCTAAATCCGCTTAGTAGTTCCGATGTTACGGTAAATATTTGTTCCCTAAAGAATTTTGCACTTTTTTGGGTTGAAAAGTAGTTAATGTGCAATTCCAGACTAAAAGCATTCGTGTTAAATTTCCACCAAATCTGTGAATAAGCCATTCCGATGATAACATCGGAATGGCTATTATACATTAACTATAAAGTTAATTAAACATTCACTTTTTTGTGATAAAAAGTAGCAATATGTTATTTTATACTACTGTCACGTAAATTGGTTTGATATTTGAAACACAGGTGTTTTATAGTGTAAAATATTACATAGAATAATCCTTATTATTTCGGAAAAAGTATAGTTTCCTAAGAAACTAATATTATTATTTATCATACTGGAATGGTTCAACGGATTAAGTTTAAATTTAGCAGGATTAGCAGCCTGCTAAATGTTCCCACTACTGGGACTCGGGGCCTTCTCTCGCAAGGAGAGAGTCAAAGTCATAATCCACCACCATGGTTTAGTGCGGGTTGGTGGATGACACATGACTTTGAAAGATTCCAGGTACATGTTGGTTTCCTTGCGATGTTTTTCTTTACGCTTTTTAATTTAGCGGCATTAGGCACATGTCTTATACAATGGTGGGTGTGGTATTTGAACCCAAGGGCCCGGAAAGTTAGTTAGTTAGAAAGTTAGTTTATAATGTAAATGGGACGTTTGTTGCTCAATCACGTCGGAACGTCCGAACGGATTGGGTTGAAATTTGGAACACAGTTATAATATAGTCTGGAATAGCACACACTTAGGCTAACACGGGAAAATATCGGGGATGTGGCGACTGCGCGGGTAAACCCATGGAGCACTGCCTTCTGCTTTACCCCCGATTACCTTGGATTTGAATTTTTTTATAGTATTTTATAGTACTAATCAAGTCCTTTCGTTTGATACCTTTGATATTGATATAGTTGTGAGAGAAAAGGTTGTTTCACCATATTGTGGTGGCGGCTATCTTAGAATTTAAATTCATTACGGTGTATAGTATTCTACTAGTCAAGCCCTTTCGTTTGATACCCATATTGAAGAAAATTTTGAAGGAATATTTTATTCGCCATTTTGTGGAGGCGGCCTTCATGAATCGATATTAACCAAACATAGCTAAGAACTACCCCGCAAAGAAACTGGATTTTAAATGAAAAAACTGCATCTATATGGGCCTATCCATTTGAGAGCACGATGCCACAAACAAACACACACACACCGACACGACATACAGGCAGACAGACATTGACGTCAAACCTCTACACCCCTCTTTTTGCGTTGGAGGTTAAAAAGGGGCGCTATAAAGGTTTGGCACACAGGCGCTGGTGGGGGTCGGCTCGGCCCTGAGTACTAGTTATTTATCCTCTAAGGTGCCAGTCAAATAAAAGCTAAAAAGTAGATTGATACTATGTAGGCAATAGGTACTTGTTAGACGTGGCTGGTACAGAGTAGGTACGGACTTCAAATAGGTAGATGAGCGAGGGTAGCGCTTGTAATAATCTTATTAAATACTAGCTGTTACCCGCGACTTCGTCCGCGCGAAATAAATACTAAGGTAACTCAGGCAGGAGGTACTTATTTGTATACCCAGACACATTTACGGTTACTAAAAACAACTCATAATAAAACAATTTTATACAATTTCACCAAAATCAGTTCAGTTGTATAGGTTTGAAAGCCTAAGAGACATTCGTCCCCCATTTCAACTCTAATGTCATCCCTATACAGTTCGATATTACAAAATTGCCAGAACAAACATTTGTTTGCTTCATGTCAAGTGTCCATATAAATACAAAGTTTCATGGTTTTATCTTCAACGGTTGGGAACTTCAATATTGACATTCATCCCCGTACAGATTGAAATTACAAAATTGCTTGAACAAACATTTGTTTGCTTCGTATCAAGTGTCTATATACACAGTTTCATGGTTTTATCTTCAACGGTTGGGAACTTCCATATTGACATTCATCCCCGTACAGTTCAAAATTACGAAATTGATAGAACAAACATTCGTTTGCTTCATGTCACGTGTCTATAAACAGAGTTTCATGGTTTTATCTTCAACGGTTGGGAACTTACATATTGACATTCATCCCCCATTTCACCCCCGTACAGTTCGAAATTACAAAATTGATGGTACAAACATTTAAGTGCTTCGTGTCTAGATACAAAATTTGATAACTTTGAAAATGACGAATTTTCATACAACCGTTCATCCCTTGTTACACCCTCTTAGGGGTTGAATTTCGCAAAACCCCGTCTTAGCGAGCGCCTACGTGCGAAAAGGGACCTCCATGCAAAATTTCAGATTCCTAGCATCTGTAGTTTTTGAGATTCCTTGATGAGTGTGACCTTTCGCTTTTATATAGATATATAAATCTCCTGTCACCATGTTTGTCCGCGATGGATTCCTAAACTACTTAACCGATTTTAAGTTAAATTGGCACACCGTGAGCAGTCTGGTCCAACTTGAGAGATAGGATAGTTTTTATTTCGATTAATAGTCTTTAAATGACAATATCCGAGCGGAGACGGAATGGGCCGCTAGTTTTATTGTAAGTTATTATGCCCTGTGCCCGACTAAAGGGTACATTATTTTATCGCTTTTGAAATTGGCTTGTTTTTTTAAAAGAAAGTAGTTTATTTTTTACCCTTTTTAGTGCAAAACTTTTCATTGATGCATTTACATGATTGATTGTGGAATCTACAACTACGTCATCCTGATAATTGTACGCATTTTAGTTCTACGTTCATATTTCAAAAACCACCACACTGAATTCGATAAAATTTATAAGGGACCATTCGGGAAGCATATCCATCCAAACAAAAATAGTTTTTTAATCAGTCCAGGCGTCCTCAAGAAATCAGGTACCTAACAACTTATTATGTACATAAAAAATAACATGGTCAAATCGATAACCTCCTTTTTGGAAGTCTGTTAAAAATTGATGTTGGCAATTAAAAACATTTCAGGTTTTACAACTTTATTCAAAAGTACTTAATCACCATAATTTTTACAATGAAATATTGTCAGTCCTTACAGGATTACAAGTAGATTCTCAACAACAGCATAAGATATCAGCTAATTCTGTTGCCTCTGCAAAGTTACAAAGATAGTTTACTGACTTATAGTTGGCATTAACCATGCAGTTTAATACAAAAGAAACTTATAATTTAAGAAATTAAATCATAAAATAAGTATTTACTTCTAAGATGAGTTAAATAAATACAATGTTTATGGGATCAAGTCAATAGTCTTTTCAATTTTCCTTATTTTATGAGAATGATTGCATTGTTATGAGACACATTTTGCTCTTACATCTCAATTTCACAACATAACAATCATATAGCCTTCACAAAATGAAATTAAAAAGAAACGAAGTTTAGTTTACAACATGTTTTTCAAGCAAAAATGGTGTCTAATGGAATGAAATTACAATTTGCGTACATGTGAGGATCACGTAATACATCTGATCAAATAATGATCCCTTTTCACTGGAAATTTTAGTTTCGTAGCAGCATATTTACAAATCTTCATCTTCTTCGGGCAGTGCAGTGTCTTGAGCTTCTTTGAGGTCCTTCTCGATCTGGTTTTGCCAATGAGGGTCCATTGTGACTTCTGGGGGTACCAACGCAGGCATGGCTACAAACTCCAGGTTTCCATCACCAATCAGTTTCCTAGCTAACCACAGGAAGGGTTTCTCGAAGTTGTAGTTGGACTTGGCGGAGATATCATAGTACTGAAATGAGAAAACAATTGTTAATTTTAAATTCTTTCTTACCAAACACACAAAAAATATGGTGGTTGAATTGATAACTTCCTCCTTTTTGGAAGTTTGTTATAGTTTGACAGTATGTCCTTATGGAATGAACAAGGTGTGTTTGGACTTAAGTTGTAAATTTTTTGGCAATCCTTTTCACTATTAGTGAATAACAGTATATTGTACAGCTTTTATATTAGTAACATTTTTTTGGGCAATTATTTTGTCAATAATTGACTTGGTTTGCATCCATATACAACTATGAGCTTTTACAAATTACAAAATGTTGTGAAATCTTACAAAGTATTTTTGTTTTGAGATAATACAATACAAATATACCTAGTAACATTGATTTATTTCAAAAACAAGTGGTGGTTGCTATAAGTGCCGTCACAGTTGGGAAGCATCCTAACATCTGCTAACCCTGCATGGGTTAAACAGATTCTCAGGAACATAATTTAAATTTTTTAGCTATTAACTAGTTTAGTAACCAAAGAGTAATAAGTCTTAGTGAATAAAAATTATTTGATTAATGCTGAGGCTCTCAGCTAGTATTTATAAAAATCTCGTCTGTCTGCAAGTTTCAACAGAAACAACCCCTCTGTCTAGTATATTTATTAATCTGAAGATAATTAAAGACATTGTTATTTGATTCTTACCTGAAGGTTCTTTTTCCTGTGGAAGACGATTGTCTTAGCCTTAACTTTTCTGTCCTTGATGTCTACTTTGTTTCCACATAGAACAATAGGAATGCCTTCGCATACTCGGACTAAATCTCTATGCCAGTTGGGTACATTTTTGTAAGTGACTCTGGAGGTTACATCGAACATGATGATAGCACATTGACCTTGAATGTAGTAACCGTCTCGAAGACCTCCGAACTTTTCTTGTCCTGCTGTATCCCATACGTTAAATCTGATCGGGCCACGATTCGTGTGGAAAACCAGAGGGTGCACCTCAACACCAAGAGTCGCAACGTATTTTTTCTCGAACTCTCCAGTCAAGTGTCGTTTCACAAAGGTTGTTTTGCCAGTACCCGCCGTCTCCGACAAGCACACACTTGAATGTAGGCATATCATCAGTCATTTTTGGATAGTTTTATTTAACTTTTTCACCTGCAAACAGAGAAAATGTATGTAAGTTAGTGGAAAATTACGTTTTGGTGCATGACGCATCAACAAAGATAATGAAATGTTTTTATTTCGTAGACAGTAATATTTTAGTACCAATAATAATAAATGTAGGCGCAAAATAAGGCGCGAAAAATAACAAAAACACGTTCCAAAGGCAAATGACAGGTTAAATTTGATTTAACTCCTCACTGAATGGCGCTCAAGAAGCCTCACAGGAATTTGGCTCTATCGTACCGAACATTAAGTTAATTTTCAATTTAATTACACACTATGCCACAAAAATATATGATGGAAAATGAAGGGTAGCACTCAATTCACAAAATCACATAAAATTATTGCACATATTACCAAGATTGTTTAAGAAACTCGAGATTAAACTCGTTGCAGATATAAGTCGTTACGGCTCACAATGGCGTCACTTGACTAAACGGAAGAATTCTTTGACATTGACATCCGCAGTAACTAGGAAGATAAACACGTTGAGTACTTATTAGTATTACTAAATAATTAGATTATTGCTGCTAATCAAAATATAACACATAAATCAGATATTATATAAAACGTTTTAATTTGACATTTTTACAGTCACAGAATGAGTATTTCTATTTGTTAGTTTTGTCTTTGAAAATTAATATCCGTGCTGTTTTATCGATATTATTTATGACGTCACACGAATCGGTTTCAGTAGCGCCCTCTACAACTTTCAGTCTATTTGCGAAATGGACCGAGTTGACGTTTTGTAGTTTCATTTCGTTTCGTGTGTATCGATTTTTTGAGTGAAGTGAACGTAGTGTTCGTGTCCTTTATTTTAGTGACGTTTGATAGAAAAATATCTGTGAATGGGATTGTGTAACAAGATAAAACGTTTACTTGGTGTGTGATTCTCTGTAAAGGATGACGAAGGACAGGTTAGCGGCGCTTCAAGCGGTAAGTCTGATTTCTCGGCATTGCCATAACCAAAGGTCTCATTGGTGACCTCGAATTCCTAATGAAATAGCATGGAAATATCGAGTGAATTCAGCCGGGGCTCTTGAATGCCCAGGGGCTTGTTTAGTTCGCTGGAGTATTCATGTTTGGAGGAAACTCGGTCTCTGAAGGTGGTGTAATATCGTCGCCCCACCCCGCTTGGCACTGCTGAACGATAGCTGTCATTGGAGCGAAACAATTTGTTGCGTTCTGCAGTTCCAAAACCTACCTGCTTTTAATTATATTTTTTAACCATAGGCTCAGAATTGATTTGAGAACCTGCCTACCCATTCTTAGAAAGCAAAAGTAACTTTTAGGTATGAGTCATAAACAGAATAAGAACACTGAATTTGAAAGCAAATTTAAATTGAAGAATTTCAATTTAACAGATAACAATTTTGATACCAATAACTGAACAGTCAAAATGACCAGTTTCCGTATTCAGAAACAAAGAATTTATGAAAAAATGTTAGCAATTCTAAGAGATTCCAATTAGATTTCATAAGGTTGTCTTCAAATATTTACTGGAAGTTTTCAAGACTATCTTCGATCATCTTACTAGATATTACCTATTTATTTTATTTCATATTCTATATTAGCTAAAATGCAGAGAATACTAATTAATTGGAAACGGTAAATTGTGCAAAGGAATTCACACAATAACTGGGAAAACATTAGGGATAAATTTGCTCTTTGAAAGAACCTTTTGTTATCATTACAATGTTAAACGAGGCTTTGTAAATTAAATAAATAATTGTTACAGGAGCTATTATAAAATAAATTCCTTCATTTATAATAAACTGCAGTATTTAGTAAGATTTCTGTAGTTCTTGTCTTAATGACGAATCTTATGGTGAAAATGTTACATACATATAGCTGTAAATTTATTTAATAATAACATTTGCTTGTTAGTCCTGAGTTACTTACCAGTTGATATATTCAAGGTTTTCCCTCGTTTCGTGCAATGCCTAGCAGGTCATTGTTATGTTGTATGATGAGGATAATTAGAAGTCGCATTCCACTTTTGGGTTGTCACCTAATACAACATCTGTTTATATGGCGACATCTACTAAATGTCTATATGGACAAATTCATATTTTACTTTTATTTCTATTGATACTATGTTCAGACTTCAGGGATTGAATGGATGAGTAGACTGTTTGAAAAGACTTATTGGCCATCTACCTCTAATTCTGTAGTATTATAGGGTTTACTTCTTCATGTTGATTGATAATGCATTATTAAATGATTACCTCAAATCAACATTTAATACTGCATGATGCGAAGCAACTCAAAATAATATAATTAAATCTCATTCATGTACATGTATTGGTGTGATCCGTTTTAAATAACTGTTTAAATTTATATTGCATGATTAAATCACTAACAAAGAAAATATTATCAACTGGCCATAAATGAAAAATAAAATAGGAATTAGCAGATTTATTAAAACTCCCTATAGTTAGAATATTTGCAAGGGGATTTAATTAGTGCACTCAAAATTAAACTAATACAAAGTTTATTCAAAAATTTGTATCATCTGACCGTCATTTGTTTTTTTTACATCAAAATTTGTTTTTCTATTCGTCCTTCATAATCTAGAAAAATAAAATTGACGGCATCCACCTGCCTACCAGGTAGTATACCTATTTCAAATCCTATATACATTTTTTATTAGCATAACCTAGCAGATAGCAAGCTACTGCTGTTGTCCACTACATTTGCACCCACTTCTGTAGCTTGTGAACTCCTCTCATAAGCAAAGAGTCACAATGTGTGCCTAGTTCTGGTCAGCAGAAGTATGATCTCAAAACTATCTTTCTTGGAACTTGTCACTGAATATTTTCTTTCATCTTTAAAGCCAGTATGAAACAAACTAATAATATAGTAAGATAAGATAAGAAAACTCTATATTAAAAGCCACATAAAAAATTAAGAACATAAATTACAACAGGAACTTAAGAAAATCACATCACATTTTTTTTGTCTATAATTTTTTCTGACTTGTATTTTACAATTTTTGATTTCTATACCCCACATCACACATGTGAGGATACTCATGTGTGATGATATGTTAATAGATTTAAAAAAAATGTTTTAAATTGCAATAATAAATATTTCCATTATTCTATTTGGCATTGCTGTTTGCTGTTTACACTGATGTAATCTGATTTGTAACATACTTTTTGCAGCTAAACTTAATTCTTCTGTAATTTGTAGCTTGTCAACATTTTTTACTAAAAAAATAATTAAGTTTTATGATTATAAAAATGGATTTGTTATTATATTATCTGACATGGATTGCATGTTAGTAAATATTTTGTAGGTAATGTTAGTAATATCTATCTCACCCTTCAACAACTTCATGTTAAGTTTCTTTAGTGAGTATTTGTTAAATTTGATCCATGAAAAATGATAGTTTACCTTTCTAATTGAAACAATATGTATGTCAAAAATTTGTATAATAAAACAGGCTTTTAAGCCTGTTATTATATTATTCCAATAATAATATCCCATGTATTGGGATATTGTAAATATATCCCTCGGTATCCCATGTATTGAGTCATATTTTTAATCTCTGCATTTCTAACGGAGTATTTCCTGATAAGTTTAAGAAGACTATTATCAAGCCCATTTTCAAAAAAAACAACAAAGAGGATGTAAATTGCTATAGGCCTATAGCTCTTATACCAGTCTTATCAAAAGTGTTTGAGAAAATAATTTACAACAGCGTATCAAATTTCTTTGAAAACAATAATTTATTTTCTAAAGAACAAGTTGGGTTTCGTAGGAAAAAAACAATAAACCAAGCCATATACAAGTTCTTGGACATTGTAACAAAAAGTCTTGACAAAAAAGTACCTGCCTGTGCCTTATATATGGATTTGACTAAGGCCTTTGATTTTGTTGACCATAAACTGTTGTTGGCCAAAATGGAAAGATATGGTGTCAGAGGCAACATTCATAATCTTATTAAATCTTATTTATCTGATCGGTATCAATGTACGCAGATGAGTAGGATCTGTCTGAGATCAAAGAAAGAAATAACTTATTGCTCTGAATATGAAGAGGTTACGTATGGTGTGCCACAAGGAAGCGTGCTAGGTCCGCTCTTATTTATTATATATATTAATGACCTTCCGCTTGCTATAGACCAGCCAATGATTCTTTTTGCGGACGATAGTACCATTCTGTTTACGGGCAATAATAGTTCTGATGTAAAAAACAAAATTGAATTGGCACTAAATAGAACAATAGAATGGTTGACATCAAACAATCTGAATATAAATTTGAATAAAACACATATTATGACATTTAGGAATAAAATTAATAAATTAGGAAAATTGGACATATCTTACTCTGGACATAAAATTGAAAATGTTGACACTACTAAGTTTCTAGGCCTTAATATTGACTATCAGCTAAAATGGAAAGCACATGTAGATGGTGTGGTAAATAGACTCAGTCAGCATTCATACGCCCTTTACATGCTTTCAAAAACTGCAAGCAAGGCTACACTGCTTACAGCCTACAACGGATATGTTTCATCAACACTCAGGTACGGCATAATATTCTGGGGAAATTGCTCAAAAAAAGAAACAGCTTTCAAAGCTCAAAAAAAATGTGTCCGAGCTATATGTAAGCTTAAACAAACTGACAGCTGTAGATCACATTTTCGAAATTTGCGTGTATTAACGCTTCCATGTCTCTACATTTATGAGTGTGCGGTGTTTGTGCGTAGTAATTTGAATCTTTATGCAAATGTTGTAAGCAAAAGAAACAAACACAAAGTATATATTCCAACAAACCAAACTACCCTGCTTAACAGAAGTGTTATCTGTATGGCTCCTATTGTCTATAATCATCTACCTAAGTGTTTACTTGACATAGACGTTGAACATAGTTTCAGGAGGAGGCTTAAATGTTATCTCGTGGAAAAGGCTTACTATAGTGTTGAAGAGTACCTAGATGATAAATCTTGTTTACTTGACATGACTTGATATGAAATAGGTATACATATTGACATGTTATATTACAGAGCATTACTTTTATAAAATAATTTGAAATTCTGACATACAAATATAATTATTATTAATCTTGACATCAATTGAACCGTGACAAATATGCCTATTTTTATTGTATAATATTTCCAAATAGTTTTCAAGAATTTTTAATGTTTTTCAGTGTATTTTTGCATGCCGAAAGGCAGAGTGTGGAGCTCTTATTTTCTGTATCTGAACACCTGTAAATACCCATAATATGCGCAAATAAAGAAATTTTGATTTGATTTGATTTGATTTGATAAAGGGTTCCAATGTTCTCGCCTCATTCCATTTGATGTCAAATATTGTCACCACTATCTGTAAAAAAATCCTATATTTATGTGGGATAAGTTTATTTTCAACAGTAGTTTGTGGTTGTTTCATTATGTAAGTAAATAATTTCCACTTAATTAAAATTTAAATTACATACTTGTATGAAGATAAGAAGTTTGCAATGGAAATATTCGTTTTTCAACTCTTAAAAGTTTTTTCATGGAATATTTCAGAGACAGAGATTTCAGAGACAGTAATTGCGTAATTTGGGGTCAGATGGATAGTAAATATTTGTAAACATTTCACACATTAACATTATTTATAGTATTTGCCATAATATGTTGTATTATACAATTATGTATATTACCAAATAAATCAAGAGGTCAGTCATAAATTAGTAAAATACCATTTAACACACTTGATATTATGTATGTGACTCATTGTTAAATACCAGTACTTGTTACATCATTAAAAGATAATGTCAGAATAGGAAAATGAAAAAGAAAATGGTTTTGTAAAATGTAAGTTTCTGAAGTGGTAGAAGTGTACTCTTTGTGTAGTCGAAGTGCCACAGAATAAATACTAGTTAATATGCCACCTATCAGATGTGTATAAATATTACTGTGTTCCACTTCTAAGGACAATGATTTCCAAAGAAAAAAAGGGCAAAGAAAATACATTGAAAAGCAAAGACATTGATTTATCTTACTAACAACGGCTCGCGGTTTTATCCGCTCAGTTCCCGTTCCCGTTAATTTCCCGAGATAAAAAGTAGCCTGTGTGTTTTTCTAGACTCCAGACTAAAATTTCAACCCGATCCGTTCAGACGTTACGACGTGATTGAGCAATAAACATTCAAACATTACATTGACTTCAATAATTATAGTAGGTTGTACGATTTCTCCTGATGATGAGTGCAGTGCTAGCCAATGATTTGAACTATTCATGTTCAATATGTAGAATATGAAGGCACATGAAATACACATAGAAAAAAAAACTGGTACATGTCTTCCTGATCCTCCATTTTATAAAAAAAAATTAAGGTGCCTATTCTAAAAGTATCTTCCCCTGCTAACTAATGAAGTGCCTAACTGCCTACTAAAAGCAAATTGAGTACCGTTGGCCTACTTTACCTTGTATTAAATTACCTTAGATCAAGATAACTTATAACATTGTTTTCAGTAAATCAACTCTATGGCTTTGGATATTTTACTAACAATACACATTCAATGTCATGTTACACAATTAGTTACTTAATAATAAGCAGTTACGTTTCATTTTTCCGCATAATAAGTCTAACAAAAAAATAGGAAGTCCCTATGACTGACAATAGAAGTGAAAACTTAGAATTTCAGTACCAAATAATAGCACTAATTTTGCACAACATGTCACTTCTAATTACTCCAATGTTTTGTAGCTATATCTATAGAAATACTGCTATTACGCATGTTGGTGACGTCAACTCACAAGATTTTACCCATCGAAAACGAGTAACTGTCTAAAACTGTCTTAGCTTTGGTGTTTCTCTCTCTCTTTTCTTTTTGTTTGAAACGACAGAGACAGCAATATCAAAGCCATATAGCCATTTAGCCAGGCGGAAGGCCTGTTCTGCTCCGCCGCTGCATTCAACTCATCTACTCATCGACATACACAGCACTTAAATAACATCATCATCCACAGCCTTCTCTATCCCACTGCTGGGTATAGGCCTCTCTCTTACTTTGCCATCTGCCTCGGTCCTGTGCCAATCGAGTCCAGGTTCGACCGGCGATATTTACTATAATATCGTCGACCCATCTTGCTGGTGGACGTCCAACGCTCCGCATTCCCTGCCTGGGCCACCATTCTGTTACAGTTTTGGTTCACCTGTCGTCACACCGCCTAACAATATGCCCTGCCCAACTCCATTTTAACTTTGTCACTGCTTTTAAAAAACATAATCCAAAGCAATTCATAATATCGCTCCTAAAACTATTTTTCACTTATCTCGAAGAAAGTAAACGTTGCGAATATATGTAAACGAAATTAGCATAAATCTCATTGAAGTACATTATTTATTCGCTAATGAGCGCTCCGCCGCCAACCGTAAGATAATTGGCATAAAGTTTAAAATTAATTGGCATAACGTGTGAACGGGCCGTAAGTTAAATTGGTTAAGACTCGGTGACGACGAGGGGACTTATTACAATAATGGCTAAATTTGAAACTTAAGACAGAAAGACAGCAAAAATAACGTAGTCGATTGTACCTAAAAAAAAAAAAATGATGATATAAAAAATGAGTCGATGAAAATGATATCCGCACTTGGCTTCAGCTGGGCAGCCGTTTGGCAGAATTAATGCCAAAGTTGGAAATACCTTTGGGATAGCCATCGAATACAATTACCACGTCTGAACCGTAGTGTTTTTTATGTATGTTACGTATTTCTGGCATATATCGGAGTAGGTAACGTTGTTGTCCCACATAACCCTGTGTAGAAGAAACCCACCGACACAATCCAACAATGAATTTTGGGTTCAGCCCTAAGTCCGGAGGTGTCGCGGATTTCGCTCGGTATAGTAAGATAACTCTGAAGGTATTGTCATTACAGAAAAAAGTTCAAGAAAATAGTTGTTCACTATTAAAAGATCTACACTTTTGATTATCGGTAAAGTTTCATAAAATTGAACGGTTGGGGAGAAAATGGCGAAACATAAAAAAGGGAGGAAAAATAGTAAAATTTTTGCCTTTCGGAAGCAATAACTTGAAAAGTATTGATGAAAAAAAGAAAAGTTGTTGATGTAAAGGTTAGTAAATTTAATTTAGAAGAGAAAAGGTCTCAACAGTGTTTTGCCTAACAGTAACAACAGTTCTCGAGATATCGAATTAAACGCGTTTTCGAATCGAAATGACCTTGAGCTGACCTCGCCAGAATCCCTCTAATTGGAATATATGCTCAGAATGCACCCCCCTATCGCTCCTTTATAGTCTACAAACTACATAATTTAATGTTTATTTATTTCCGTAATTGCACTGGACTAAACGCAATTAACGAATTTCAAAAAACAACTGAGAACCTGGTATTATTTTCTTCAATTTTTGGACCAGAGAACAACAACATCTCTTTTGCCTAAACCGTTGTCTCAGACTTAAATTGAAGTTAACTTCCAGTTTGAAGAGGAATGTTTTCAGTGAAATTACAGAGCATAGAGATAAAACATCTTATAAGTATCTCTAGGGGACGAGTGCAGTGCAGTGCTAAGTAATGATTTGGACTCTTGATCTTCCAATAGCTGCGTGTCACTGCTGTTATATGGCAGACATGTTGTTTACCATCAGGCATCATTGTCCTGCTCGTCAGCTCGTCTTATCACTCTAAAATAAATTAAAAAAGTACCGCTAACTGGGTGGCTACATATCTAACCAGAGTCAAGCCTGCCATTCGGGGTACAATTGTCGTCTTATCGGTGATGATGTTACGTAGTAACAAAGACATCTTTATTCCACATACCACTAAGTCAAAGGTACCATGCAATCAAACAGACGAAAAGTCTAGCTGATATAAAAAAATACAGTGTAGGTGACCACTTCCTTTGTTCCAACCCAAAACAATGGTAAACGAAGTAATCGAAATCGTTGAAATTGCAATGTTCGCGACATTTTCTAAAATTGTTTCGACACGAAACTAGTTTCGAGAGATAAATGCATTTTCAACGTAGTTGCTCAAATGCGTATTTGCATAGTTCGTCGGGTTTACTGATGAAAACAATCCAAATGAAACTCAAAACAGGAAGCTGTTTATTGCTATTTTTGCATGATAACATGCGCTAATGAACTGTTCGTAACGTTGCGATCCAAAATTAATTAAAGTTCACTGTCGAAGGTAACTTGTCTACCATTCCGGCTTGAGGCTGATTTGAATACCGCGATGATCGGATAGTGAAGTCAATTGTTTGTAATTATGACATGTTTGTTGTAAACATGTATATAGTAAGCGTACATGCTAGATCAACACCTAGCCATTATGTCGGTACTTAAAATGGTTACGTCTCGTCTGCCACATCTGGCTGTACGTACTACGTACCACAAATTAATCTTGAGAAATATTCTTGTAAATTATTCTGCTTACCTACTCTGTAGACTAGAGCCCCAAGATACAAGTTTGGGGCTCATTGGGTGTCTGCAAGCTGTATTATATTTGCTGGCGGATATAAACTATTCATGTTCTAATGATTACTATTGTTACTGTTAAGGCAATTGCAGGCGGAACCTGAGGATCTCCGAAATGCTTGAAATCTCGATCATACTCGTACCTGCTCAGTACTCATATTCTGTCATATCTCGCTCATACTCATATTTTGAGTTGTTGCATTGAATTTATCAACACCGTTATCTATCATTCTTTCTGGCCGTCATCACCGCCTACACAACATTTAACTGTGATTAGATTATTTTCTATAGTGATTTATATTATAACACAATCCTTCTTAATATTCACAATAATTAATTTGTTAAAATAAAGCCCCTAAACGGTCGTGGCTTGTGCGTTTGTATCGCCTTATCAGGTATCCGGCGAATGACCTTCGTTGGTTAAACGGAACTTGACTCACGCAGGTTCATATCATCAATCCCTGACGTTCAAATTCACTGTCGATAAACAATGTTTGCGAACTGATGGAAACAATGTCGACGATTGATGAGTGACGCGCGTGTCGCTGGAAACGCGCGGGTATCCGGACACACGCAGACAAAGGCATCAGTCATGATGTCACAGATCGACCCTACATTATTGATGGACTCCATGTGAATACGTTGTTCGTAATGATCGTTATCTATGACTTTTCCGCTTAGTTTTCATCATCCAGAAAATTCTGCGTCATAGTCGTAGAATAGTGACGGATTTGACTTTATTGATTGTATTAATAAGTATCAGATTTGTCACTATCCGTCGATGATTTTAAGCTTAAATTAGATGTACAAGCTTTGGGTTATAGATTGCTCTTTTAACCTAGGGCTCTATATTATCTATTCTATGCTAAAGCTTCTATTCGTGTTAGTTTTGTCGCTTCACAAATAATATTGTCAACACAAAACTTCGATAAAATACACGTTGACACATTCCCTTATCTCTATTTCGACAGTTTATTCTAATCGCACACCAACAACCCAGTTCGCACACGAGTATTAAATAGTTTGGTTTCTCCACTCTTTCAGTAGTGCTGGATATTCATTTATCGTCACGAACCATCTTGGCTTATTTCAACCGTTCGCCGTCTCCATTCCGTTCGTTACACCCTTATGCAAGTGTACTAAACTTGTTAGATAAAGCCCGATAAAACGAAATTGCTTTTTACTTCCCCAGCTAAAAACCGTTTACTTTTTAAGTTGTATCTCCAAGCAAAGTTCTCTAACTTATTTAAGAAGACTTTGGGAATTGTTTGATTGCCACGAAATTTGTGTTTCGACTCGCGAACACTGAATACCTTGCTCGGAGCCGCGAGTGAGAATGATGCTTACGTAAGGCTTAGCGTCAAGTCCTTGCTCTTGTCAGATGAGTCACACGGCGTTTTTGTCGAGTGGGAAGGAAGCTGGTATTCGAATTATTTAAAAGAGCTCGCCAGTTTTGGCGTTCTGTTCAAGATACGTCGTATAATAATAACTGTGAATCTTTGCATCTAAATATCCTTGCTCAAGTGTTTTATCTAAATCTATCTCAAAATAAAATTTCTTGTTATAAAATTTTAGAGTAAAAGTTTGCCAAGGATATTGTTGTGTACTTTGTACGCACGCAAGAAGTTAATACTCGTACTTCTTCTCTTTATTCCTTGTGCTAAGAAATCATCCTTCAAAAAACTGCAACAATAGAACAGATAATATCTTCAACGCAAGAAGTATTTAAAAGCCTGTAGTTAGTTACAATGTTAATTAAAATCTTGGCTAGCTAACTTCAGGATTGGTTTTTCGTGACGGCGGTATGCGTGCGCATCGTAAAAAGCACTTTCGTAATTTTTCCCAACACCAATAGAAGTGTAACTTCAAAAAAAAGTATGTATTTGTTCAGAAGCCTCCGTAGAGTTACGCCGTAACGCCGTATACACTATCACTCAGCTGTTTCACGGGATGCGTCGCGCCTATTTTTAGATGTCTCGTGACGAATGAATGAGCCTTTCATGAAAGGTAACCGTTTCTTCTAAGAGACTGAAAGTCTGAGAAAGTATAAAGTGATGGTAGCGTAGCTGATAATTTTTCCCTTCCCTTATTTATTGACAAATAGTTGTTTCTAGATAATTTAGATACTACATAATTTGTAGTATAATATTTTTATTCACTTACATTTTAGGAAAATGACAAACAAGGGAATTCTCCCATGAATGTAAATAGAATCTGGCCTCGACTGATGTTTGTTGTTAATTCCTCGATTTTGCAAAGACATCCTTGGTACAATAATCTCATAAAATTTTGCAAACAACTTCAATGACAATGATACACGCATCCGCTGTTTGTGTTTCTGTTTACTTTCCGTTATAATCTATGATAAGGTTTCTAATTATTATTATCATCATCTCTATAACTGATAAATATAATGTTTATGATGTCATTCTAAAAATTACCTTGCTATGTTATCTTAGATACATTTTATGTATCTAAGTTTTTTTTCGGCTTACTATTTCTACGAAAGAACTACTTATTACCTACTTATCCAACTTTTGAAATTTCCGCAAGGCCACGGAGTAGAAAGCGCTATTTGCTCAAAGAATTACGTGAGCTAGACAACCATAAAGTTTAAGTAAAGTCAAATAGGTTAAGAAATTTTCCGCGTCAGCTTGTGAGGTCAAAATAACTATTAAATAAACAAATAACAATAAATAAATGTGATAAAAATTATTCATTGTTTTGGCCGACGGAGGCAATGTTCGTTGATGGTCTCGGATTTTTAGCGCACCATATAATCTAATGCACTCGACGATATAGAATATTAAATGGACACAATCTTCACTCTGGGAGACCAATAGCCGCATTTACTGTGGTACATTCACTATGGCATCTATTCGTTATGTCGGCCTTCTAGCCATTTGCGTTTAGGACCCTAATTTCTAAAATTGCGCCCTTGAGGGTCTCGCGTCCTCGGCTGCCCAAATAGAAACTTTTGTATAGCTATAGCTACTGACTGGCCTCTGTAGTTCGGGTAGTCTAAATTGCAAAATAGCTGGCGGCTCTTGGAGCATAAGGCTTCGTGCGTCGTTCGCATCTACTGCCGGGATATTTGTGTTAATGTTGCTGGCGAGGTTCCATGTGGAGTGGAGCCTCCACTCAGGCCGCTGAGGTCGCTGCGACCGTTACTCCATGCCAAATCATCCCATTCTGAATTTATTGATAGGTAAAAATATGTTGCCTGTCTTATGGATTTGATTTGTGTTTATTCGATCCGCTCTTTTCAGCGTTCCTTATACAAAGGTTGATAATGCAGTAATGTGCGAGTTGAATTCTCACACTGACGGCTCTATTTGACCATACGAACACTTCCGAACATTAATAATGAGATTTTGCCTCATTCAGTTCTAATTTCATACTGTGCGCCGGAATTGTATTCCACTCGAATCAAAAAAACTCGTTGCATATATATATTTTTAATCTAATCCTTGGATTATATTTTTTCCTAATTTTCATATGATTATGAATAAACTAGAAAAAATCCTGCGTTCCGTCGACCAGTGTAACCGAAGATTGACTGAAATTGGTTTCCAACGAACAGGCGGCTGCTAAGTAAACTTCTCTGGCTGTTCGTCGTAGTCTACTCGATAAATTTTTGTTTCGAAATTGATTGGTTTCATTTGAACTGTTCAATAATTCATTTCGTATTGGTCGGTGCCCTACATGCTGTCATGGTTTATGTGATTTATCGAGGTCCCTAACGCGACAATGACGTGTCAACTGTGTTAGCGCAGTATCTCTCCTCTGTATTTATTTTAATAATAGACAACATATAATTTGAAGGCACTTTTTAAAATTAGAGAGCTAACTAAAATAACCAGTCGTTGGCATAAGCAGCCCACCTTTTGTTCCCACTGTTGGGAAATGTCTTGTGGAAATGTGGGTTTTTGTCCCACTCGGAGTTTTCTCTTGCAAGGATAGAGTTAACGTTATAATCCACACTACTCAAGTGCAGTTTGGCGAATGAAACGCTCGAAAGTTATATATCTATTTCTTAGAGCCCGTCAATTTCCTCATGATATTCTCCAGAGCCAGCGGTGAATCACACATACATCTGGACTCACGAAGACGGAAAATTACTCTGAGATGAACAGACCTACAACCTCCGGATTATAAAATCGCTTCCAATTCCAATTCAAAAAATAGGTTCCACGGCATCTTTTCATCCTTTAAATAATAATGTTTTGTTTTATAAAGTCTGCCCTTGAAATACGGCCTGCTTAACTACCTGTCCCACAAAAATATTTGAATATTTCCCCGATTGTCTTATCAATATCAACTTTTGTTTTTATCTCGTAGGAGAAAGGCATTGCAGCAATTTAAAGCTTAGTTTTAATGTAGAACGGATGCCAGACGGTTCATAAAACGTGTTGCTGGCAGCCAAGTGCCACTCGCAACAATTCGCGGTGTCAGAGCCAGATGAGCGTATCTACATTTTCTTAATTTTACAAAAATACTGCTAATATTTGTCATTTCAAATTTCACAGTCTTGGTAATTAAAAATTAAGAATTTCACAGTCTTAGATACCTTCCTACCTATTCTACCTTCTACAAAAAAAAAAAAAAATTTAGTAGTATTTTTGTTCCCTCTAAAATTAAGAAAATATAAACACGCTCATCTGACTCTTACACCGCGAATTACCGTTACTTTACTTACGTTACGTTACTTATGATCCGTCGTTCAGTTTCAAGCACGTTTGCCGTTGGGAACTGCTACTACTGCAGTGTCAATATAATTTAGAAGCGTCGCAGGATAGGTCGTCCGTCGCGCTGGAGATCGGAAACGTTCTCGGCAGAATGTATGCGTGATTGCGAAAATTGCGATGTCAGAGTACGTTACCATCGGAAGATTTACTGTGATATTGGGATTTAGTTCAAGCTAGTCTTTTTTTAAAGTGAAAACTAAACTAAATATAATACATAAATTAGTTGCACATTTTTGGGAATATGCTGTTTGTTGCAACCTATTACCTATTTTTTTCTGGAAATAAATTATTTGTATTTGATAGTATGTGATATTGCTGACATTATAAAATATTCATGGCAAGGTTTGTTGTGTCCAGTTTCGTAAGAAAGCACATAAATGCATGTTTAATGCAACGAGTAGGTACAAGTACATTTCAATCGAAGTGCATTTTGTGATTATTTTTAAATCATACTTACACGTAATACTTAGCTATTATTATATAAAATAGCTTTTATCGAAAACGCTTTAATAATTCTCAAAATGGCCATATGTTTTTCCTTTCACTGCTTTAAGTGTGTGCTGAATGCCGAAAATGGCAGTCATATGAACTACCGATAGAGGTGAAAACTTATAACTCTGAATTTGATAGCCTTGGTACTTCAGAAACTACGCGGGTGAAACCGGACGGGGTGGCCATGAGCATGGCCATAGTGCCGAGTTTACCCGGAGATTTCTTATCATTCCCGAGCGTGACGCTAGAATTCAATTCACAGCCCACGAAAAAACTGTCTGTGGCGCGCCAAAATAAGTTGAAAAATAAGCAAAATAATTTTAGCTACATTTTCGTTACTGACCCATTTCCTTTTAATACAGTTTTTAGGGTTCCGTAAAACGTAAAAACGGAACCCTTATAGATTCGTCATGTCTGTCTGTCTGTCTGTCTGTCTGTCCGTCCGTATATCACAGCCACTTTTTGCCGAAACTATAAGACAATGCCGTTGAAACTTGGTAAGTAGATGTATTCTGTGAACCGCATTAAGATTTGAACAAAAAAAAATAAAAAAAATAAAAATTAGGGTTGCCCCCCATACTGAGACCTGAAACTCAACATTTTTTTTTTCATCAAACCTACAAGTGTGGGGTGTCTATCGATAGGTCTTCAAAAATGATGTTGAGGTTTCTATAATCATTTTCGTCTACACTGAATAATTTGCGCGAGAGACACTTCCAAAGTGGTAAAATGTGTGTCCCCCCCCCTCTAACTTCTAAAGTAAGAGAATGAAAAATCTAAAAAAAAATTATGATGTACATTACCATGTAAACTACCAACGAAAATTAGTTTGAATTCGATCTGATGAGTAGTTTTTTTTTAGTACGTCATAAATACACTATTATTGAAACTTCGATCAAAGTTTCAACGAACTACAAGAACTATGTGTACTATGTATATTATGTTACTTGCTGCAACGGAACCCTTCATGGGCGAGTCCAACTCGTACTTGGCCACTTTATTTTTTAAATAACGAGTGACGAGACGAGCAGGCCATGTGCCTGATGGTAAGCAACATGCCTGCCACATAACAGCACAGTGACACGCAGCTATTGGAACATGAAGAGTCCAAATCATTGCCTAGCACTGCATTGCGCTCGTCACCCAGCGATCTAAGATGTTATATCTCTAAGCCCTGTAATTTCTCTGGAATCATTGCCCTTCAAACCGGAACACAGTAATGTTTGCACATTACTGGTTGCCGGTAGAATAACTGGCAAAGGTGTGGTACTTCCCCAGGCGGACTCTGGGAAGAGTCCTACCACTACAAAATTAACTTTGATAACGTTCTTATTATGTACCATACCAGTAGTTCATACCAGTGTCTGGCACCATGTGACGTTACGATTGCATTACCCGCTGGCGCCAGCTTCGGAACACTCTTCTCCGGAACATAAATCAAACGTGGCATGCCAATAAATACTTTATGTATGCTTCTATTGAACAGATTCAATTTCATTTCAGCTGCTGTATACATAGTTTTCTATTTTTTTTCAACGTCATGTTATGCTTTCTCTATTAAAGCTCCGATGCTTCAATGCATGTGAACAGCATCTTCATCTAGTTATTATAACTTAAAGGCGGTACTAAACTTGGTTAAAGTTTGTAGACTAAATGTAGCCGCTACTGAATTCAGTGTGAAGTGTAATCTATGTAATAAATAGCATTCAGTAAGCTAGCATTCTCAATTCAGAAGCGACGATTGCTTGCTTCTAAGCTTTTCAATTCTAACTTTGATTCTGAATTTAGTCACTAAATGTGTAATACGCCTTTTATGGCTATATATTATCATCGCGCTAATATCGTAACGGCGAAAATTTTTGTAATAATCTAAATCGTGATTCAAGTCCGGTATAATGATGTACCTACAATATGAAAATTGTGTGTTTGTAATTCAGTATGTTTGTTCTTACGTGTATCTGTAACGGCCCAACGGGTTCGATTGAAATTAAATATGTAGTAACTACCTACATTACTAGAATTAATACAAGGTATTTTTTATCCCGTTAAAGTTAGTGGTTGTTAAGGGCGCAGCTAGTAGTTTATTTATAGGCTACAATACTGCAAAGCTTCATAAAGATTCGTTCTATAGTGTTTACGTATACCATAAGTAACAAAAATACCTATATCCCATATCTAGCTTACGATTTTTATCTCTACTCACCTACATTATTTTTTCTATCAATCCACCAAAAAATTGAATTTTATATGTATGTACTTACGTATAAAAAGCTGCAGACCAATGCATGTTTTACCCGCACATAGATTAAGCTGCGCAATAAACTTTTCATGAATTTCTTATCTTAATAGCTATTCTGGCTATTAGGGGCGAAGAAAAACAGAAATATCATAAATGTCTGTCTAACCGCTCTTGAGAGTGCGAAGCTGTAACTAACCGATTATACCGATTTATAAAATGAGATTAATTATTTCTTTATACTGTTATACCTTTCTGGAAACAAATAATACCATCCTTTTAGTATTTTAATTGATCTTTAGTTCGTAAGTATCGAGGGCGAAACTGTGGGTGTGAGCTCGTCTAACAACTTGAAAATACCCACGACTTCGCCCGCACAGGATATAATGATGAAATCATACTCAATTTTATCAATGAATTTAATAAATAGAGATCGTGTCTCAAAAAAATCTAAAGTAAAATATTTGCAACGTCTGTACTACGCAAATAAATTACAAACTTAGGTTGAGAGTTGTCTAACAATAACCGTCAATCACTGACTCAAAACAAAAGTATTTTATAGATATATTCATTTATTGAAGTAATTCCTACCTTTTTATTAGGATATCTGTAAAATCAGTAGAAAATATCGTTCAGTATCAACCTAAGGTGTTCCCGTAGGTAATTATTTGTCCATTGTAAGACGTAACCCTCTCCCATGAATCGCTACTCACCCCTGATTAGCCTTAGCTTCTTGCTTGCAACTTAATGCCGTCCTTACCTGTCCCTAAACTATAATCTCAAAAGATTTCGTAAGAACAAATCGTTAATTACTTTAAATTTTGAACTTTATTAGATACGGGTTACCACCGCCGAATTCTCGCACAAGTGCATTATTAAAATACAAACTTATGTAGGTCAATGTGTCACAGATTTTTAATTTTGGTAGTGGTAGGACTCATAGCAGAGTCTGCCTGGGGAAGGGCCACACCTTTGCCAGTTATTCTACCGCCAAGCAGTCATGCGCAAACATTACTGTGTTCCGGTTTGAAGGGCAATGTTTCCAGAGAAATTACAGGGCTTAGAGATATAACAACTTAGATCTCTGGGTGGCGAGCGCAGTGCAGTGCTAGGTAATGATTTGGACTATTCATATTCAAATAGCTGCGTGTCACTGTGCTGTTATGTGGCTGGCATGTTGCTTACCATCAGGCACATGTCCTGCCCGTCTCGTCGACCTTTATTTAAAAAAAAAAATCATTAGTCGATACTACACGATATCTTTATGTACAGTATTTACAGCTGTTTTTTCATGATACAGTTACAAACTGTGTTTTTAAAGGTTACTTACTCTTAAGAGTGCGCCTAAAGCCAGGAAAAAATCAGATTTCACCCGCACGACGCGTTTCTTAATTTGATGTACATAAAGTCGAGAATAGCATGACACAGTTTGGAGGAAAAATCAATATTTAATCAGGAGTCCATTTTTGACAAAGTTTTATTTAATTACTCAATAACTAAACATAAATTTAAAAAAGTGTTCGGTTACTTTACTAGAACGTACAAATAGGAGTTTTATTAACAAAAAATAATGTGGGGTCATCGCTGATAATTTCGAGTACTCGAATTAAAACGGGTTTTTTCGGTGTCATTTTTATTTTTTTATTGTAAAAAACTCTGATCTATTTTAAAAATTCTATTCGGTTATTGTGCTTCTTCTTGATTGTACCCACAAAAAAAACCCGTTTTAATTTCGTGTGGGTACACGTCAATATTTTTTTGTCATAGTTTTTAGTTTCTTAACTTCAGTGAGCGGCGTCGAAAATGTCCTTTTTTCGTTTTCTGGCTTTAGGCGCCCCCTTAAAGGCGCGACATACAAATTATAGGTAAATGTTCGCGTGAAAAAAACTATCCTTCGAATCTATAGTAAGTATATTAATTAATCGTATAACGTTTTGCCTAGTGTCTTCAATGTAAGCGCGCAAAATAAGTTCATGACCACACAACTTTTGAAATCTTTGAATTTCTTGGCTTTTCTATAGTAAGTATATTGTACTGTATTATATTATCCATATAAAATCCTCTTGAATGACTCATCTATTGTTAAACACTGCCATCAAATCTGTTGAGTAGTGTAAAAGCGTACAGACAGCGGGAGTGAGTTTGATTTCTACTATGTAAATATTTTTTTAACGATCCTTAAATAAACGATACGAATGATCAAATATGTACCATTATTTTTATTGATAGATTATTTATTAAAGTAGAGAAGATGGTTACAAATAAAATACAATTTGCTTTCTGGTGTCGTGCAGTAATATCTCTTGGATTCTTAGGCTTTGAACCGAGCCCCGTTGTAATAATAAATCACGTTTGAGCTTCGTACCCAATGATTCTTTCAGCAAACCGTTATTGAACGCCCACCTCGATTGAAATACTGGCAAAACCGACTTTTGTATTAAACCACCGTTGTAAAAAGTAAAAAGAGGTGTTATTAGTTAAAAACAAGTTAGATAGGCCAAATCGTCGTTTGGCCTATACTTGATTTTTCTTAAAATAATATCATGATATATTATTTTCCTGACCTACTCACGACATGAAACTTCGTCACAGTGTCGAGAGCTGATTTTTTTTACCAGTCTCAAAAAATGCCCAACGCAACTTGTGACGTAGTGGCGGGAACGTCCGAGTTCGCAAAAGTGTCGGAGGGCGAATCCCGCCTGCACCACTAGAGTGTGTGAAAAAGTGAAGGAAGAAAGAAAGAGAGGCATATCCCAAGAAAAACATCTTTTAAGGAGAAGGAGGAGATTTAATCATACAGGCGCCAATCTACACTGGGCCAGTGTGATGTACTATATCCTTGATTCTCCTTGCGAGAGACGACCCGAGTCCCAGTAATACGAACATAAAATGGGTTGCCTATGCACTTTTATGATTTTCTGGCAAAAGCATATTTGGCTTTGTATAGAGTCCTATAAAATTGTATAGCTGAAAGTTAAAACCGTTATTGTTATGACCCGACATTAATTTATTTTTATTTGATCGTTATTGCGCTAATTTCCGACGGTCACAGCAATTATACGGTCGTGTTACTCTTTCCTATCAATATTTGATGGGTTTGATTTCGTGATTTTAGCTTCAAATGCACAATGTTTAATCTTTTAAAAGGAACTTAAATCCAGATTGCTATTAATTTTTTTATAAGAAAGCCCAATTGCCTACAGCTCTAGCTAAGGATCGGCTAAGTATCAGCTTGAGGCTCTGGAATCTATCGAGAGGCGTGCTAAAAGGCTCATAGGCAATACTCTTGTGCGAAAAAGACTGCAAAGTCTTGAACATCGCCGCAAATTGCTAGCTTATTATCGGATACACTTCGGAGAGTGTGCATCTGATCTGCATGATCTAATACCACCTAGCCCTTTTTTCTATCGGACTTCTCGTAGCTCGAAGAAGCGGCATCGTTTCATGGTTGATGTTCCAAAGACACGAACGAAGAGGTTTGACTCTACTTTTGTGATAAGAACGTCTAGACTGTGGAATGAGTGAGCCTGAGTGGGTTTTTCCCGATGGTTATAATCTTGGTGTCTTCAAATCGAGAGTGAATCGGTTTCTTCTAGGTAAGCACACTCCATGTTAGACAGCATAGTCGCTTAACATCAGGCGAGATGGTGGTCAAGTGTAAACCTATAAATGTTAAAAAAAAAATGCTACTGCTAGTTCACAATCGTAGTCGTAGAGGTCGCTCATTACCATTGGCTATAATAGTGTAGGAAAACATCGAGAGCCAAACTGAGATTTACCAAGAAAAATAACTTTCGAAGACATACGTCATCCACCTAACCCGCTTTTAGCGAGCATCCTAAATTATTGTCTTGACTCTCCTTGTAAAAGAAGGCCCTGTGTATCAGCGGTAAGAACATAAAACGTGCTTCTTATCCTAAAGCAATATACTCAAGCTCTTTCAACATTACCCAACACGAAGATACCGAGATTATAACCACCTACATATTTATAGTTACGATATTAAGTCTAGAAAGCGAAACCCTCTCAAGTATTATGTTCATGGTTCATGGATATATTTATTTTGTGAGAGGGAAAGATTCTTATCTGGGCTTGTATGCTGTGCACAAAATGATACGGCGTCGGCCGTGACACGTTATCTAATATCAGTCATTATAAGGTCCAATTTCACCGAATTAAAGCTCAAACATAGTAAAAAAAAAATGTAGTTTACCCAAACTAAAATATGGTCTTTATAAATCTTGTATCCAACTCTGTCGAGTTCTATTTTGTATAATACCACTCAGAGATAGATAAAGCGACACCGTTTCACGGTTGACATTATTTAGATCCTGACGTAGCGATTTGATGCGACCTTCTTTATATGAATAGCTAGACTCTGGAATGCGATGCCTGAGAAGATTTTCGCTGATGAATACAATGTTGGTGTCTTCAAGGCGGGAGCGAATCGAAGACCGCAAGGTCACTTTTACAACTTAACATCGGACGAGATGGCGGACAAGCAAAAGCCTATCAATGCATACAGTCTATGAGTCTATCAATTTAGTAGTGGTAGGACTCTGGGCAGAGTCTGTCTGGGTAAATAGTAAATACCATACCTTTGCCAGTTATTCTACCGCCAAGCAGTAATGTGCAAACGTTACTGTGTTCCGGTTTGAAGGGCAATGTTTCCAGAAAAATTACAGGGCTTAGAGATATATCTTAGATCTCTGGTTGACGAGAGCAGTGCAGTGCTAGGCTAATGATTTGGACACTTCGTGTTCCAATAGCTGCGTGTCACTATGCTGTTATGTGGCAGGCATGTTACTTACCATCAGGCACATGTCCTGCTCGTCTCGTCACTCTATACTATAAAAAAAAACTGCCTTTGAAAGAACATACCGGTTTTTTCAAGATGTTTTCCTTCATCGTTAAAGCCAGTGGTGATGAAAAATTCGTACATCTGCACTTGGAAAAATATTCAGAGGTACAGGCGAGATGCGAACCTAACAGTTGTGAAAACAAATGTTCTAGCCACTAGTCCACATCGGCTTTTGTGATAATGACAGTTGTACAAAATCTGGCTGCTGGGTTCTTTGTATAGTTTGAACTCGACTCTGATACGAACACTGAGTTTTCTTAAACAAGGTTCAGCTTTCGATTTGGTAAAATCAGGCTTAAATACACTATTGTCTCCACTATCTCTGTTTATCCTAAACTGATAAACCACTTCATATTTGTTAGATGTGATATTTAAAATCAGTTAAATTCTCAAGAGTGTATTATGTAACATTAATCACCTTGTTAAAACTTGACTTAGCTCAATTTTGTTTATTTGTGTCCGATTTACATCACATATTTATGGCGAAAATTTTCAACATTGTTTTAAGCTCATTTTTCTATCGGTATGCTCGTAGTTAGAAAAAGCGAAATTGTTTTATGGCTGACACTCCGAAGACTCGAACGAAGAGATTTGACTCTACTATTCATTATTATTCCTGGATGCGTTGCCTGAGTAGGTTTTATGATTACAATCTTCGTGCCTTAAAATCGAGAGTGAAACGGTTTCTTTAAGGTAAGCACGTTCCGTCGTAGACCGCATCGTCGCTTAACACCAGGCGAGATGACAGTCAAGTGTACGCTATAATAGGGAAAAAAAAGAAAAAAGTTATCACGGTTGTTCGCTCCAACGACTGAGTTAATAATAAATATCCCGTAGTTAATCATACGAGTACTAACATAGAATTTTTTTTACACCGATTTGACTTTGTTAAAAAATTCATCAGCTTTCGGCTCTCGTAAACCTCGAGTAAATGTTTGGATTATGGCGGCTAGATTGAAGAGATAGAGAGTGAAGTCACACGCTCGTTTAGGAATAGTCTAGCTGCTTTGTACAACGGTTAGACAGCGTATTTTTTAAATAACTCGAACGCAATTTTCGGAGAAATTACAGGGCAAGGGGATAAGTTTTATCTTATTTATTTATATCTCCGTGCGATGACCGCAGTGCAGTGTTAGTTGATTTGGACGGTTCAAATAGATGCGTGACACTGTGCTGTTATGGGCGCATATCTTGGCCATACAGTCACTCCACGCTATTTAGTAGTATTTATTTAATAGTATTTTTTCAATGTGGTTTGATGATGAATTTTAAAGTGAAAACTTCTTTTGGGCGAACCACTTACAGATTTTCCGTGTTCTGTGAATTGAGCTCAAGCGTCATGTTCGTAAATGAAAGAAATCTTCGGGTAAACTCGGATGATCTTGACCATGGTAATCTACATCTAGGCCCTCCGGTTTCACCCGCGTAGATTTTAGAATCTACGCGGGTGAAACCGGAGGGCCTATAGGAGGGCGAGGATAGAATTAGTTCTATCTATCTAATAATAGCTCTGTGATACTATGCTATTTATTATGGCCAGGCGTGTTATTAACCATTACGCACATGTCTTGTTCGGCCCGTCACTCAGCCACTCTACTATAAAAACAAAATAATCTGTGTAACCCTTTGTACAATACATCTTCTTAAAAAATATTTTTAATAGAATCACTTTGTGCTTCTGTATCAATAAATCGTATTCTCGTTTTGCAAAGTTTCATTTCATTGCCTACTCGTAATCGTCTCTGTCTCCTATTCCGGATAATTGTCCTGCCTAGAGCGTCCAATTTCACATGATTTATGTAGGTAGAAGTATCTAAATGCGTCCTAAGATTTGGAAGCCAGCATTTTCAGACCATTAGTCCGTATTGAATGACAAGATGTCTCCCTCGAGACTTTTGCCTTTTCTGTTGGACAATCTGATCACGTAACGCAGCAATTATTTTATACGAATACCAGAATGCCCAAGGCGCTCTCTAGATAATAAGTTAGGAGTATACAATTGAGTAAATTCGAATGGTCGAAAAAGCCGTCTGTAAATAAAACTGGCTTATGTGTACTCTTTTAAGTTTCCGTACCTAAAGGGTAAAACGGAACTCTTTTATTTACTGAGACTACGGTGTATCTCCGTCCGACTGTCTGTCTGTCTATCCGTCTGTCACCAGGCTGTATAATATAAACCGTGATAGTTAGACAGTTGAAATTCTGATGATGAATTTTTGTATGCCATTGTAACAAAAAATGCTACAAAACAAAATAACATTAATATTTATGGGGCTCTCATATAACAAAAGTGATATTTTTGTACGTGTTTGCTCGATATGGATAACAGCAACAGGTAGACGCTTGAAATATTCACTGAATATATAGTTTTATGGTCACTTTAAAAATAAATAATTTAATTATGCAAATGAAACAAATATTAAATATTTAATTAAATTTGCCGTTTTTGTACATTTTGTTGCGGAATCATTCTTGCGCGAGTCCGACTCGCACTTTGCAGGTTTTATTTACTGTGATAGAGTGACTGAACGAGCAAGACGTATGCGTAATGGTAAACCATACGCTACATAGAGGCCGATTTAAACTGAACGAACATAGAGCTAGAGCTGGAACAAGAGCATTCTTTCTCGATCTTTTAGTGTAAACGAAAGAGCGTTCTTAGCGTTTTCCATATTAAATATTCCATAGAATCTTTGCGAACGCAAACAAAACAACGAAAGAATGTTCTACGTTTGTTTACACCAAATGAATTTGATACACTGGGGATAGAATGAGCATTCGCTCGTTTGATGTAAATCGGCCTTAGCACAATGGTGAATGCAACTATGATGCATGAACAGTTCAAGTCACAGCGTAGCGGTATTAACCCCGAGATATGCGATGATTGCAAACATAATTTATTACCTATATAATACCTGTAATTTATGGAAAATTGCCCATCAAACCGGAACACAATAGTGTGTGTACATTACTTAAGTGATAATAAATACAAAATGTGTTGTATCAAAAGCTATTCACTACAATTTGGAAACCTAAATTCGTAATAGGAGGTAATAGAAGGAGGAGGAGGAGATAATTCGTTACTAAACTGCTATAGATAAAAACAAGATACAGTATTAGAGTATATATTGCGATGAACTCAAACAACATTTAGTTGATGGTATACGAACGCCCCTGAGCTGAACCTTCGGGTATACACAAACCCGCAACTATTTCATAAAATCCATACATTACACGTACTTAAAACATAAAATCTGTTGAGTTAATGTGATCTTTATCGTTAACCTTGTGCGTTCAAAAGTGTTCACTAAGTCATTTGCCAGCTACGTTAAGTTATTTTAAACAGAAAATAAAGTAAGCTAAACACTTATTACGATAGAAAACGTGGTTGTTTAGTGTGGTCAACTCATATGATGAATACTTTATGACAAAGCTATAGAATTAATAATATAAGGAAATAACAAATGCGACTCTTCGAGGCAATTAAACAAGGCCTGCTACTAAGTTGCACTAGCCCTCTTAAATGCAAATACGTATCTCCGTCAACTGAAACGCGAGTTTCCTTGGAAACAAATCAAAGTTACTTACACTAAAGTGGTTTCCAGGGAAACTACCTACTGCAGAACTTAGTATCTATACGTTATACCCTTCCCTTCCGTTTGCAGTTTCTCCAGTTAATACAAAGCAAATATTTATTCGAAATAGTTTCTCTTTAACTCTTTGTTTGCGAATACGTGCTTTATTGTTACCAGGGGATTGCCACATTAGCTTTTCCTGTAGGACAACGCAATTAATTATTAAGACCATTGTTTAGATTTGTTTCTTGTTCAGTCTTCTTTCGTTTGAGTTTTTCTTTGATTAAAGTTAAAATTCTTTTTAAGTGTACCTTTTTTTGAAGTCATACTTTTTCACCTTCAGGGTAATTTATTTAATTGTAATTTATGTTCCAATGTCAAACAAATCTAACTGAAATCATATGGAAATTTGTCGTACCCAAAATTCAGTATTATTGTTATAGTTCGCAGTGTCTCGATAAGCTTTATGACAGTCACCTCCGTGTAATTTAGTGTAAACAAGGTTCCTCCCTCCGCTGGGATCCAGGAGGCAGGAGGCAGATTCGTGACGTCGTAACACGGGTCGAATGCGAAAACGAGACACGCCCGCTACATTGTTATCGCTCAAATTATCTCGACGCTCCGTGGCATTGTAAGTAATATCCCACGGTTAGGCTCGAATTTGTTAAACGATATCCAAGTGCGAATGGAATCACTCATCGCCGCCATTACGTGCATGCATGCTACATTATAACGAAGCTTGTCACTAACCCGGTGAGCCTGGGGCTTCAACCTATTCTGACGCATAATAACACATTTGCGATAGAAATATCTGGTGTTTCCTAAAGTGTTTTATTGGCCGCGGATTTTACTGCTGACATAAAATCGGGGCTCCAATTGTCGGACGTCAAGAGTGTCTTATTGATAGTAATTCTGCCCTGGCATCATAAAGGCGGCCCGTTATTAGGGTCGACTGAGTTTTGAGGATTCGGAAGATGTGTAGGACAGGTGGGCGTCGAACCATCGGGGGCCTTCCCGGTTCATTTGTCGCAGGTGATATACCCGCCCGGATTCGGTTTCGGATAGGGTACGCAATATCCTGACATATCTCGTTATTTATGCAAGCCTCGGAAAGTTTCGCTTTATTATGTCTGTGGTTTCGTATCGTATCTGTTGTTTCAGGAGATGGGTTCATATGCAATGGCTCTTTTGTCTTAAGTAGGTTATTGAATATTAATGTAAAGTTTTAAAAAAATGTTGATTTAGCATGTAGAAACCTAGAAAGGTACCGTGTTTGTGTGTAATTATAGCCGAAAAACATGAGGACATGACTTGGAGAGGAATATAAAATACATGTGACCCGAGCGGCTGAGCCGGCGGCAGTAGTGGGGCGGTCTCGGAAGTGTCAAAACGGGGTGGGTTAGAGGCATGGCGCGGCCGGCGGGTGGCCGGTTACGTAACTCGTCTGCCGCAAGTTTCACCTTCTCGCCCGGATCCACTACCGCTGCACGCCTATTGTTGACGCGCGCCTGCTTGCATTTCAGCTCGGCGTTTATTGGACGACATCCCCTATTCATCATCCCGATGAAGTTTTTATACCGCTCCCATGAACTACAATGGTCGTTGCTATCTTCACATTATGCATCACGTGAGCGATTGCAGTGCCATTAGTCGCCCCTGCTGTCATCGACCGTCTCCATCCCGCGCGTGTGCTTATGAAATATTCAAAAGCCTGTAGGCTACGTGCCAGCGCGCGGCTACGATTAAAATAATATATACCTTTGTATCAAAATTCAGGAAACTCTGTAAAAATATTCATGTTTTGCGTTGTGTACCGTAGAGGGGAACATTGTTCGCAAGTACGTAAGTAAGTCGTACGAGGTTGGCGGGGTTAATCCTTGCGGAATGGAGTTTGGTTGCTTTGGGACTCGTAAATAAGGCTGCGATGATACTGGCCGGGTCGGTATAGCTGCCTCTTACTTTACGACCGGCCGGTAAACTAGCCGCGTACGCGTGTGAACACGGCTCGATTTGCACCGTTCCATTATATAGGTCACAAACTCGACACCGATGTCGCATGTCGAATGCGAAACAACCACTTATAAATTCTACATTGATTTCCCGGGATGCGGGAATTTCATTCACTAATGGATTTTATGATTTATAAAAGTGTTTTTACAGGCATGCTTAAATTATTGTATTTATTCGTCATATTATGTCTGACGGTAGTCGCAGGAAGAAAACACAAAAGAATTACGAATGTCTTATCACCATCAATACACTGTCTTTTTCTATGCCATTTAGAGCCTGGTCCCTCTCGGTCATGTGCCAATAGTTTGACCCGCGATACCGTCTACATCGTTGACCTGCTTACGTATGTTATATGATCTTTCCAATTTCACTAGAAGCTAGTAAATATTTTTCAAGTTTTAAAACTGTATTTCCTAATTCTAGATCCAATAATCTAAGGATAGCTGCAAAAGGCTTTCATCAAATCGCCTTCATTATTATTCTACCTTTATTCATAGCAGATTATGGTATCAATATCATCATTAATCCTCATTTTGTTTTTGTAATCTACACTCGAAACACCGAATATCGAGGTTTATAAATAATTCAAACTCGTTTAACAAGGCCCAGAAGAGATCCCGTTAATTGATACGTCCTTTGTTAAAATAACACTCCAGGAAATTTCGTTTCGCTATCAATGGAATTAATCGATGGCGTACTCCTGATTATTACACATGAAGGGTGTGGGGAATTACCACACCTTTGCCAATTATTTTACCGCCGGACAGGAAAGTCGAAACACTTCTGTATTCCGGTTTGAAGGGCAATAAATGTTTCCACTGCAATTACTGTGCAAATAGATGAAGCTTTTTACACATCCGGGTGACAAGCGCAGCATATTGCAGTGCCAGAATGTGATTTTAACTTTGAGCAGCCCACTTTGTGTTCCCAGTGCTGGAAATCGGGGCTTTCTCTCTCTCAATAAGAGAATCAGGGTCATAACCCACCTTGCTGCCTAAGTGCTGATTGGCGAATGACACAAAGCTTCGTTTTATTTTGGAACATGTCGTTTACCGGGTGCCGGGTAAAAAGAAACATACAATTTCACGCTTGAGAAATTGGACGTTCTAGTTCTACTAAGCCATCACGGCTTTTTATTAACTAATATTATTTTTTTATTAAAGCTTTTTATTAACTCTTTATTGTTACTAACTGAACTGCTCATATTATGATAGTATCAATATTGTGACACTAATACATGTCTTACTTATTTTACCCGATTTACTCGTCTCGTCACTGTTTGAGAACACTTAACTTAATTAATTTTTGTTATTCAGTTCGAGTATTACATGGGTTATTAAATTATTATCAACAAAACACTGCTGAATTATGATCACTTCGGAAATAATAGAATCGGTAATGACATAAGTTTTCGATCCAATTGACGGAGTTATAATGTTAGTCAGGTGTTAGTTAGTATAGGTACTTTCACGGTTATAATATATTTTCCATTGATTACTTAGTAATTTGATTATTATCGACATCGATATCAAAGTCGTATCTTGTGAGCAATCATCCATATTATTTCTAAATTATCTGACTTCGATAGGAGATTTAATTGTTTAGATTATAAATACCATCGATTATTTATTTATTATAATGAAATAAGTGAAGAAATAATTTAATCAGCCTGTCAGTCAAGTTTTACATTTTTTTTTTATATCATAAAGTGACGAGACGAGCATGACATATGCCTGATGGTACACGTACAACGGCCCAATAAAGAGGCTAGGTGCGGAAAAGGCCCCGCTAAACTAACTAACTAACTATGCCTGATGGTAAGCAACATGCCTGTCACATAACAGCACAGTCACACACAGCTATTGGAACATGAAGAGTCCAAATCATTACCTAGCACTGTACTGCGCTTGTCACCCAGAGATCTAAGATATTATATATCTAAGCCCAGTAATTTCTCTGGAAACATTGCCCTTCAAACCGGAACACAGTAACTTAATGGTAAAGTTAAAGGAATGTTCTCGCCAATCACAATAGTGCTCTTTTTGGTCTTTTCCCGATTGTAACTTATGTGATAAATTATATTGTTGTATAATCTATTAAGCTGTGCACGACGTAAAACTTTTTTTGTGTAAATAGGTATATGACTGGTTACAGAGATAATTAACCGATTCGTTTAAAAAAACCGTAGTCGAGATCCACGGCATACATCTGGTTTTCGAATAGAGCCTACCCGTGCTAACCCTAGTAAGTCTTTTTATGGTTGAAAAAACGCTTTCGTCCCTTTCGGTCGCTATTTATTTCGCGAAACTGTCGCTCTAGGCCGTAACTTAAAAACGTAAAAAATATAGATCGCCGATCGAAAGGGTTTCGTTACGAGATCAATCCATTTTATTTTAGTATCGGTCGACTTATACGAAGTGCTTGAATATAAATAAGATGCGTGAATACTGGGTTCCGAAACGGTGTGGATCGTGGGTTCTATTTCCGCTCAGAACAAATATTTGTGTGGCGAATATGGATATTTGTTGTGTCTCTGAATTTTATATTTATCATGAATATATTTACAAGTATAAATTTACTATAACAGTTATATGGTCCCTTAATAATACAAGCTTTGCTTAGTTTGACGCTACATAGTGTCGTGTGAGGAAAAGTCTATACAGAATTGAAAGATTATCAAATGAGATTCCCAACATTTGTAGCAGGCAGGGTTGTGTTACTGTCTACCGGTACCTGGTAACCTGATGACCATGAGAGGATACTTGGTAAAAGGAATTCATTAAATATTTTCCCGCACTCTGTATAAAATGCTAAAATGACTACATAAGCCAGCCAGAGCTTTTAGGCAAATCAGGTGCCGACTTTACCTACCTAACTTATCCTGGCTTGTTTGGCCAGATAGGGGGATCCTTCGGGGCTATAAATTTTTCAGCTTCAGTAGTATACTGGAAAGAAAATAAAGATCTTTTTTCTCTTGGAGAATTCTCAATTTGTAACTTGACCGATTCAATTAAATTCAAGTTGTAGTTAGTTACACAAACGGATCTAGCAATTTTACGTCCTCAGTCTTACAGTCCAAAATTGTGTTGCATTTTGGAAAATTGTGTTGCAATGTTACGCTTTTTTATTTCTTTTAGGCAATTGTTTTTCTTTGTATCATAAGTATGTAATTGTATCTGTATTACATCGACTAATTGGGTCCCGTAGTACAAGCCCTGCTTAGTTTGGGGATAGATAGAGTAGTGTCAAAAAGTATTCACAAATCCTACTAATATTATAAATGTCAATGTATGGATGTTTGGATATTTGGATGTTTGTTGCTCAATCACGTTCTAACGTATGAACGGATCGGGCTGAAATTTGGAACACATATAGATTATAGTCCGGACGAACACGTAGGCTATTTTTTATCCCGAAAAACAATGGGAACTACGCGGATAACACCGCGGGGCGCTGCTAGTATAAAATAAATAAGAATATTAAAAAAAAAACGTTGGCAGCAGATAGCTATTTAAACAAAATTGTTTGGTGGAAAAGCAATAACGGGCACTAAAGATTTAATTTTCAATAGACTGTGTTCAGTTCAGATCGAGTTGGGTTGGTTTTAACAGATAAAAAAAAATAGGACGTTCTATTTCAATAGTGTGCAAGTTTTTTGAGTAAAGTAACACTGGAAAGAATAAATTAATTTTGGTTTCTATGACTATAAATGTGTTTCTTTCTGTGACTTACTTAGACATAGGTACAGAACCGACTTTAACATTTCATTTACCCTTTGATTATTGTTTTTTACTCCCAAAAATAAGTATATATAAATATTTATGTAAATATATATCAGTGATGGTTAGCCTTGTGTTAATTTGTATTCCAGTATTAATGCGAACGTCCTTCAAATGAAGCGGTCTCATTGCTCCGGCTACCCTAATTAAATTTTCGTCCACACAGGTATGATGTCTATGTGACTTTGTTTTCTAGAATTGTAACGCCATTCCTTCATTTACATATATTTTTCTCAACATTCCCTGTAAAAAAATCACAAAGCAATTAGATGTACTTACAAAGAATTAAATTCTAAACAGCTGAACGCCCTATGCGTAAGTATCGGTTTTTTATACTGAGATTCTAATTGAGAATAAGAAAAAAGCTTGTTATTCGATATCTACGTTAAAAAAAGTTACGAAATTGTTGTAAATTGTTGCTTCAAGAGTCGCCCACGCGCCTTAGGTCGCTTCTCGGTCGTGAGTCGGTCGTGCTCTCGAACGATTCTTTCAGCTTTGATAGTACACGACTTTTAAATTGATCGCGTGTCGACGCAACGCTGAAGTGGCCGCAAATAGGGCGGGTCAAAAAGTTGTAAGTGGCAAGTGGTGCAGTGGTGGAAAAACTAGGAGGTTCAGACGGCCGGCCGTCGGGTCGCCGGCCGCTCCGCTTCCCCTGGCCGTAATTATGTGCTGAGATTTAGGGATGAAAGCCGGCTTCGAATTGACCCAGATCTTCGTAATCCCCTTCACGACTGTACAATAAATCTAGGCAGTAGTAAAATTTCTGTGATTTCTCGAAAACGACACTTTAGTGTAGCCAGATTTTAATCTCTCGAGACAATAGCTAACAACGGGTAAAGGGGTTCTCGCAGTGAATTAGCGTAATTTAGGAATCTCTTGAAGTAATTGCGTCTTCTGTTAAATTTCTCCCGAAATAAAGACTGATTTATGTGTAACATGTATCTAAATAGTAAATACTTGGCGAGATAACCTCCCTTAGGGCTCCGACGCGTAGGTTTAAGTATATGTACCTATGTATAAGTAATACATACTATCTACTATGTTAGGTGTATTTGCAAGATTTATTTAGTTTAATAACATCGTACTTTGGATGAAGAAGTATGTGATTATGGATATAGTCTCGATGTCTTCAAGTCTACTTATAGTGAATCGGTTTCTTCTATATTTTCGCGGTCCATCGTGGTTCACAACATCGCTTAACATCGAGCGAGATAGCGGTCAAGTGCAAACCTATATTGTAGGAAAAAAAAGCTAGTAAAATTGACTAAGTATTCTTCTGAAAATCAATGTATTGAGGAGCATTTTGTGGACTTTAACATTAAATAATGCATTAGGTGTTTGTTTACACCAACGTTTCAAAATTTCAGATGGTTCATTATTCTCTCCAATTCTATCCAAGTCATAAATTCAAATGTAAGTTATAGATTTGGATTTTTTTATATAAAATCTACTTCTTACAATTTGGATTTTGTTCTCGATACAGAAGTGTTACTATGCTTGGAGGAAGCTTACATTCTGTCTCGCCGATGATCGTTACTGTTTATCCACTATCGAGCATTGTTTACTCTTGTTTCGATAGTTCCTTTGTTGCGAATGTTGCGATCATTACTCCGCCCGTTAAGCGATAACTGTCGGTATCTCCGTTTCGTGATTCCGATTCGAACGGGAAACATTTTGTATTGTCTTGTTCCTTATCAATTCCGCTTTTACCAAAATGTCTTCCCATCGTCGAGTTGTAATGGTAGAAATTCCTCATTGACTTGTACAATCGTTCCATTGCAATATCGTGAAGGTCGCGCTGTCGTAATGTAGGCGGTTCCGCTTTTCCGTGCACCAAACAACAGTGAAATTACGTCACGGTCATTGTTTGCGGTTTTGTTTCGCCCAATTTGTAGTCGAACTCAAGTATTCCCTCTTTCATAAACTAGACACGCGCTCGATTTTTATATTCGGGTATATTTCAACCCAAATAAATGCTCTCCACGTACGAAAAACCTTCCCTTTTCCCGTTTTCCCAGGCCAGCCCGATAACGGCATTAGTCAATTCTCGCGGTTAAAGTTATAGAAATTTAGCTTGAGCAGAATTTAGAATTCTCCCCAGTTGGATGTATTTCGATAATACGTTTCCCCCGGGTTACCGTTACCCCCCTGAAAGGAAAGAAAGGATTTGCGAGAAGGTGAAGGCCGCCGCATTGTTCGTTGCGTAACAGCCAATAAATCGTCTACTTCAAATTTCATTATCGTGTGACTGTGACGGCACCCGACGAATGAAGGTCGCCGAAAGTAAACCATACTGCCGGCGGGACTTATAATAAACTAAAAATGGATCATTATGTAAATTAAGTATTTGTTAGCCCTGTAAAACTAATCGGTTACCGACCGCTTGACTTCCCGACCCACGTAAGTTACTGTGTTGGCCTAAAACTTTGTTTCGTGCAGAGAATCCGCTCGTCGCTCGAGCCGTTTAATTGAAACATACGTAACAGGGTTCACGAGGGAGCAACCAGAATTTTGTTCCGCCCCGGATAACCTTGCCGCTGTTTAATTAAACCCCGCTAAATTATTAAACGCGAACAAACACAATTAACTCATTAAACTTTTCCATAATATTTCATCCGATCCAACTGTTGCGGAGGAAAAGGGACTCGGAGAGATATTGATATCGATTGAATCTCGAGCTGGCTTACTAATGGCAATAGAATGGATACTTCGAATACTTTCATTCATATCCCGTCTGTCTGCATTGAAATTTGCGCTTTGGGATGATATTCGTAAAAATAAAACTAGAAGGCGTGACGTGATACTACTCGTAGAGTATTGGGTATGTAGAAAGTAGAAAGTCACGTCGTTTCCTGGGCTCGGTGTGGGCTCACGTTATCAGATCTCTTTCGATTGAAATACGTGCCGTAACTCTCAATTTGCCACCTCCGCGACACAAAAATACCATGGTTCCAATACCCCGCGCACGGGCTTAATTAACCTACCCACATTTCAACGTACGTTTGATTTATGGTATTTTGTCCGTGCTCTCGTTTTACTTTTAATTCATTCAGCAAGCTCAGCCGACCTTTCAAACTTCAACATTTTTGCTCGAATTACCGTACCAATTAGCAGTGTATATTCCATGTTCAAACGAAATACTGTAATAGGCACATTTTATACGTAACTCCCGAGTGCTCTGACCCGTGATTCTGATTTTATTAGTTTCATAAAACGGAATCTGTTTTATTAGGGCTGTTAACTCTGGATATGGCCGATAATAGTCAAATTACACTTTTAACATTCGTGATCGCAAGACTACTGAAGTTTACTAATGTTAGAAAATTGTGTAACATCGATTGTGTGTTGCCATGACACTGATTACAAGCGCAGCGACCGAGATAGTAACTGACCGAGGGCTTGAAGATAAACCTGTCCACGTAAGGAATTAGAACGTCCGCTCAGTGACGTATGGTAATCCGCGAGGCCCTTGTGTCTGGCTGAGTGGAGGCGCCCGTGACCGACCTTGCTCAGATTACATCCACTATACAAACAAAGATTCTGTACTTATCTAACACATTAGTTAACGACAAGTAGCTCTTAAAAATTCAAAACTTTATACTAATAGTTTCTCATTTCTTACATTAGACGCAGCGATCTATCTCTACGTCCTTGCTTTGCATCTTGAATAGAACCATTTGACAAGCTTATCAGACCATAGCCGTTCTTGTTTTTATTTCGACCGGAATCATCAATTTATATTAAACAACTAGCAGTTGCCCGTGGTTTCATCCGCGTAGTTCCTGTTATATTCCCGACATGAAAGCCATGTGTTATTCCAGACTATAATCTATCTGTGATCCAAATTTCAAACCCATTTGTTCAGTCAGCGGTTCCGACGTGATTGAGCCACAAACATCTCAACATTCAAACTTTCGCATTTATAATATTAGTAAGATACATGTTTTGTCAGTTTCTTTTGGTGCTTAGAATTAACTGTCATGATATTAACACGCTTTTATTGCTTGGTATGTATGTACTATGTCTCTACAAGTACATATTTATGTAACGGAATCTTTGTACGTGATTTTCACCCTTTCCAAAACTACGGATAGATTTGAAACTTTGCTCACTTATCAACGTTCAATGATAATGCAATAAAATGAAACATGAATGCCACCTGTTGCAACTGAGAACTAACTATTTTTGATATGTTTTTGGCATTCTGAAAACCTATCATTGTAAACTTATTCTGAAGTGATTTAAAAATACTTTGTCCTTTTAAAGTTATGTATATTCAAAATAACTACTGGACTATGAGCACGCCTTTTTACATAAAAAATATTTATGTTTGTTAATCACATCTCTATGCCTACCTGCTTTAATGTTGTATTTCAATGTAGGTACATTTATCATTACTCAACCTGTAAACGTGGATTATTGATGCGAATCATTACTCATTCAATGGCCCCATGTTGACTAGACGGCATAATCATCTTCCAAATCTTTCCCCAACGACATATCGTATCGAACAAATCGGACATGAGTCTTAACTACGGTCAGCGCCGAGCAAAAAGTTCAAAGGCGGGCAAGAAGCGAAAGGCGATAAACGGAGTGGCTATAATCCGCAACCTCTGTCAGGGGGGCGGCGGCGGCCGTGACCGAGCCGGCTGATATATTCGCTGCCTGGATACAGCTTCACCGTCTCCAACTTCAAACTGTCTCCAACTTGATAAAATTTCCCCAGAAACGCGATTTCCCCGAATACCCGCGGTTCTATATTTAAGTCAACGAGTTTGTTTACCTGCGAGTTTCCCAGTTTACCTCCTACCTTGTTTGCTCACGAACAGAATCTGAATTAAGAAAAAACGTGTCTAGACTGTTTCGATTCTCATCAGCCTTAACAAGCTCGGTCCTATGTCGAAGTAATGCAAAAGAAAATGAGAGAGAAGAAGGAAAAGAATGATCCGATTCTTCATTATCATCGTTGTACACAACTTGCACTGCTTGTTTGATGCCAAAATTGAGGCTGAAATAATTATTTTTAACGCAAAAATAAGATTGCGACCGTCAACCCGCATGTTCTTAAAAAATATCTATCCACTTATTCACGCTGACCTTGTAAAGATCTAGGTTGTAACTTGAAGGGAACAAGCTACCAGGTAATCTGGTCCACTCTTTAGTTGTACGGTTGAGAAACATGGATTCAGAGCGTTTTGTACGTAGCGAGGTATAATTTAACGGGAATATGTAGTGGACTGATTTTTTTTCTGATTCTATCGACGGTGGGACAAGGTCAAATAACACAGGTACAGACACAGGCACACAGGTACAGGCGAGAGCCAGTGGACAGCAAACTGAGGTATTGAGAGAGAGTATGATCGAGCGTTTGAACTTGGCCCTTGAGGCAGTATCTGAATGGGGCGAAACCAATTTGGCCAAGTTTAACGAGGGAAAAACGCAGGCGTGTCTGTTCTCCGCAAAAAGGAGTCAATTTCAACAGACTCCTACTTTTCGAGGTGTATCCGTGCCGGTTACTGATCATCTTGAGCTTTTGGGCGTTACCCTGACATCCACGCTCAACTTTGGCTCGTATATCGAGTCCAAGGCTAAATTAGCTGCCAAAAAACTAGATGCGAAAGTACTTCAGACCTGAACAATTGCTTTTGTTATACAAAGCACAGATTCGCTCCTGTATGGAGTACTGTTCGCACCTTTGGGATGGGTCAGCTAAGTATCAGCTTGAGGCTCTGGAATCGATCGAAAGGCGTGCCAAAAGGCTCATAGGCAAAGACACTCTAGTGCGGAAAAGACTTCAAAGTCTTGAACATCGCCGCAAAATTGCTAGATTATCGGTTTTTTATCGGATACACTTCGGAGATTGTGCAGCTGATCTGCATGATCTAATTCCACCTTGCCCTTTTTCTATCGGATTTCTCGTAGCTCGAAAAGGCGGCACAGGTTCATGGTTGATGTTCCAAAGACACGAACGAAGAGATTTGACTCTACTTTTGTGATAAGAACGTCTAGGCTGTGGAATGAGTTGCCTGAGTGGGTTTTTCCTGATAGTTATAATCTTGGTGTCTTCAAATTGAGAGTGAATCGGTTTCTTCTAGGTAAACACGCTCCATCGTAGACCGCATCGTCGCTTTACATCAGGCGAGATGGCGGTCAAGTGTAGACCTATAAAAGTTAAAAAAAAAAAAGCACCCAATTCAATTCTGTAGAAACTACTTCTTAGTAAAAGTGTATGAAAAGTGTCTAGGTTCCATTTTTTTCTCGATAATAAGTTTTATCTTGGCCGCCATCTCGCCTGATGTTAAGCGACAATGCGGTCTACTATGTATGTATGATTCTACATTTAAATAAGAGTATATTATAAATTTATGATCATAATTATAAAATAAGGATGTGAAACTTAAAGTTAGTTTAAATGTCCAAGTCATAATCAAACTTCTGTCCAAACTTATTTACCAATTAAACTCTATAAATCTTAATGTAATTTCAAATTTTCACAATTTTGTAAGAAATCTTTAATTTCTGCTGTGAAAAATAATGTTATTCTTTCACGTACACGAGGATTTCAAATGTTTTTTTACTTAACGACAGAGTTAGAACATGACGGTCACGTTTCAGCAGAAGGCTGATGAAACTGTGAAAATAAGTGGGGAAAGTTGAAAAGGTCAAAGTTATTCTGGCTTTGTAAATAAAAATAATGATTAAACAGTCAAAATAAGGACGAGTTGCGTTGAAGAGCTTCTCCGGAAATTCCGACGTCAATTCTTAGAATTTTCCTGGGAAATGCCATATCTTTATGACTAAGTATGTTATCATGAAGGAAGAAATACTGTTATGACGATACAGTTGTTGTTTGGCGATACGTTATCATCATATCAATGTTGTTAAAGATATTTCAGATAAAACATTTCTTTTGAATGTTGTTGCGAGAATATTGAAAATACTCCAAATGCTAAAGACTTCTTTCATGTACATGAATATCCAAATTAAAGAAAAGGGTCTAAAAGAAATTATGATCAAGCTGATTGCGTATCTTATACTTTGTCGTCACTCTACCCTAAATTCATTTGGCGAAATGAAACGTTCGCTTAAACGAGGTAAAACCCATTTAATGAAAGGAATGGAAATAACAAAAGTAAAAAAATACAATTTACAAGCCCGTGTCGCCGGAAGAATCATAAAAACAATCGGTTGTTTCGTTCCGACGCGATTAAGTTAAATCAGCACGATTGTGTAGGCAGGGCCGAACGTATATGCAATTACCGTTCGCCAATATTACCCCCTTTCTCATGTTTAGGTTGGCTAATCCATGATATGACGGTGCTTGTACTCGCTGTCATACATATTCAGGTATGTTGTTGTTAATATTAGACGTGATCTTAACTACGCTTTAATTGACATTATCGTTGGAGATATTTTTGTTTCGCGTTCTGAGATATTTTTAGCTACACGGTATTCTTTACTTTCTGATAATAATACTCGTTTACAAGCCTTTTCAAGTATAACTTCAGAATCAAAGCCATTAAAACACATGTACATACGAAACATGATTGAAATGATTACATCTGTGATTCAGAACAAGCTGCGCTGATTGTGTGACTAAACTCCGTTAATTTACATTACTTCCTGGTGACTAATCATGGAGCGTGTGCGCTGATGGGATTTGTGGCCAGTCACCGAACTGCGAACGCATCATGTTAGCTAACACATGACACTTCCGGCATAACTAAGTGCTAAAACTCATAAATAGGTCAGCTAATGGAAGCCATTGTCACAGCTCCCCCGTGAATTAACGATATCTATCACAGCCAGGACCCCCTGTGACCTAATTTTGGCCACCGTAATTGACACGGCCGTAATGCATTAAAATTTAGCAAAGCTAGCTCGAGCTTCGGTGAACGTTTCTTGCGGATTGCGGACGCAGTTGACAGCCGATAATGTGATTGCATCACCGTATTTTTAATACGATACAGTGTATTGTTTTATTAATTACTCATCCGTCGGTATTTTATCAAATTTGAATTGAACCCATTATCAATGTATTGGAAATTATAGATTATGCATTGAAGATTCACTGATTATTTATGATTGTTTCGAAATCGACCTAAACATTTCGTCAGCCGAACAATTTCTGCGCTAGCTTTAGTTTAAAACTAAATTTTTAGTTAATTTTATTTCTAATTTCTTTCTTTTTCTATAATACTTGAATATAATACTAAAGACTTAGATCCGAACGCATTGCAACGCAACCATAAATGGCCCCAATATTCTAGCCCTATCTGTCCTTTTTGGCTTACAACGAAAATATTATCCTGCCTGTTGCCTCTTTTGAGGCAGTCTTCCGCTCCGGAGAATGTGTAAAAAGGAACCAGAGATGAGTTTAATGTTGTTGTATCGCATAATGTAACCGAATTATTTTCATAGGCGGGGAAGTACATCCGTACGGCAGGCTTTTGTGGGGGAACATTCGCTAGCGCGTCCGTATAAATTGAATAATGGCCAGCTCGCTCCGACTAAGTGGATTCTATTTTGCTTTACGTGAGCGCCATCCAACGTCGGACCGCGTTTACGCTACGAATTATGAGTTTGCTTGCTTTTTGTGGCAACCACTCATTAACAATGCCATTTCCATTTATAAAAGCCAAATACAGACTTTTTTTATTTTTCAAGTCTGTTTATTTTAGTCTTATCAAATTCGTATTTTTAGGTTTGACCTTTTCAAACGAAAAGTTATTCTATTGTGCTGAAATATGACGATATACTTTATTTACTTACGTATTTTTCTTTTCCCTCAACGAACATACGTGTTTACTTGGGTCTAAAGAAGACAGATAGCGAGTTAGGGAAATACAGACCTTGTTCAAATTTTCCGTTTCCTAGAAAAAGTGTCTATGTCAGCAATATGTTATGTTGATTTATCCCACTCTATTGTGCGACTATTAACTTAAGAATTGAAAGAAATAACACATACCGTGATGTTTTGAAGTGTTTGCACATGATTGATGAAATGTGTTTTATTTTGCAGGCGCAAAGTGACGATGACGATGTCGGGCCCGACGACGTCAACGTTGCTGTCGAAGGAGGGTTTATGGACGAGTTCTTCAGTGAGGTGAGGAACTAATACAACTATATATAACATAATCATAACAACGATAGTTTGAGAATAGTGCTTAAAGTTTGAATACATTCAGAAGCCCTTGTATGCTGAGTGCGAGTTTTATCGACAAAAAAAAACGCGCTCTACTGTGGGTATGAAGAAATGTATACCGCGTCTAGTGACGCTGGAGTTTTTCATACAAATGTCGAGTTTACGCGTTTTGTTGTCAACAAAATTCGCACTCAGCATACTGGAGGCTTAGGCTTCGAATTTTGAAACGTCGTTCTCATCTTAGTAGTTTTAAATTAATAATAGATTTACGTTTTAACCTGAACGAAGAGGTTCGATGGCACATTCATAATACGAATACTTAGACTGTGGAATGCGTTGCCTGAGAGGGTTTTTGCCAATGTATTCAACCTTGAGGTTCAAGTCTAGAGACCAACTAGGACTTTTAGAAATACACGCTCCATCGTAGACCGCGAAACTTAACATCAGATGAGCCGGTGGTTTACCGTAAACCTATCAATAAATAAAAAATACATCCCTAGGGACTGGGAAGGCAAACGTTGATGAAAGCCGAAGTAAGTAGATTAAGTATTTATTGTGGTAAAGATTAAACGCGTTTTCCTTCTTTGCTGTAATATCTACCTTCTCTAGTATTTAATGTCTGTACCACAGAATGAAAGGGTTGAACGGAATGACTGTATAAGGTTTCTGTGAGATCTTATATCAGGAATTCTAAATGAAATATGTTTGATCTACCATATCAGTATATTAAAGCATAAGCAAATAAGCATGCAGCATTGTTATCCCATTCCTGGGATTCGAGGACTTGTGTTTCAAAAAGAGTAAAGTCCATAATCCACTACGCTCCTCTATTGCTGGTTCACAGATTACACATGTCCTCGAAAGATTCCATTCTTGAAACGTGCCGGTTACTTAAGAATGTTTTCCGTCACCGTGAAAACCAGTGGTCATGATAAACATCGCGCAATGATGATGATGAGTATGTAATAAGTAGATACTTTCGACGACATCGTCGCTTACAACCAGGCAAGCCAAAGGAAAACCAAAGGAAAACCAGGAAAGTCAAACGCGAACTTTTTTGTGTTAAAAAAAATCATTGGGTCTGCACTTGCTCAAAATGAGTAGCGGGTTTCGAACCTACGACTTCACGCTTGTAAATTTGAATTTGTGGACATTCTTGGCACTATGTCTTTCCAAGTCTCAAATCAATTTAAAACAATATCCTACCAATATTATATACGCGAAAGTTTGTATGTATTTGACATTTCACACAAAACCTACTGGAGGTATCTTGATAAAATTTGGTAAATAGATAGGTAATAAATAAAATAAAACATAGGCTAATTTATATCCCGAGAATAAATAATAATATCGGAAACTAAGCTGCTGAAACCGCGGTGCGCTCATTGTGTAATATAATACACAAGAAGGAATGCTACCATGCAAAATTAAATAGAGCAAAGACCAAAGCACTAGGTCAGTCTATTTAAAGAATAATTACTGACCATGTAACCGTCACAACATTTATAAGGGTGTAAAAGTGTTTCGCAGACTTTTTTATAATTTGTCTATTCTTACTTTCTTTTCTTTCATGTTTCTGTAGATACGTACGTCTTTATTATAGAGATACAATTTAAAAGTTTAGTTCATAACTTTGTCGTTAATTAACTGGAAAACTGGAATTTTCTATAGAAATAAGTTAGGCCACGTAATTGAACTCTCTTTCCGATTTCAAGAGAACACTTAGCGAAATTACTTTCCAGTTCGTGCGCTGCCCACTGATGGCCGCAGACATAAAATGACCGTGTTAGTTACTGGTAGTTATTTAATCGATTATAAAGTAAATTATGATGTGCATTTGAAATGAAAAACTTGTCGTGACTACAATACATTATAGTTTTAAAAATCAACATGGTATTCTGAATATTCCAACTGGTTTAATATGTTCACTTACTAGTGTCTGCCCGCGACTTGGTCCGCGTTTAATTTAGCATATGGGTATTACCTTAGCTATTCTGCATTTTTACGGGAAAATAAGCTTAGTATCAGATTATTGTACTAATATTAGATCCTTCCAGTTCTTACAGAGTGTACAGTAACAAACTTCACAAAATTCAAACTTTCACATTTATATCGGTAGGCTGTCTGGCTGTTGAGTTTAAATAAACCAGTACCTAAGGTGTTTGTCGATGTTATCCTGCCATAGCTTTTTGAATTGGGTCTGCTGCAACGTCGTTTCCGATCTAACTACCTCTTGGTGGTGAACTTGGACCAACAATCATCAGCAGAGGAGGTAGGGGAACAAGGGAAACTGCCCAACATTGGGACACAATGGGACAATAAAATTATAAACAGTACCTGGGTGACCGAGCTTTGCTCGGTTTAAATACTAAATATACTTATATATAGGTAAGTAGGTACTTAGATAAGACTCCAAGAAATAGATTTTCTTAAAAAAAAAGAAAACTTGAAAAAAAGAAAGCCGTCTCTCTGTATTCGAACCCAGAGCTACTAATTCGTGACCGCTATGACCGCCCGATTTCCCGTCTGAGCTATTATGCTGTCGCGTCACGCGATGAAATTTACCTTCGCATTCTAATGTCTAATGTGACAGTTTTTCATTGTCTAAAAACGCGCATAATTGGCGTTTTTTTTTAAATGAAACCTAGTTAGATCGATTTATCGTCCCCGAAACCCCCTGCATACAAAATTTCATCCAAATCGTTCGAGCTGTTTCCGAGATTCAGATTCTATATATATATACAACAATTGTTCGTTTAAAGGTATACGATAATTTAAATTTATTTACTTGCGCATTAAGCGAACTGAAGTCCTGAATTGGAAATTAACTCGACATATCTTTGAAATTATAACTATTGGAGACTCAAATGGAACTAGGACCTATATAGCTGATACTGAATAACTATGGACTGAGTGATGTAGCAGATGTAATCTCCAGCAGTAGTCTAGTAAAGATTAAATTGTTAATGAAACAATCGGTGTCTGTAAATCATTGTTGTAATACTTCAGAACGTGGGGTTTGTATCTTTCGAGGATTAAAGTTTAGTTTTTTCACGTCTAGTCACTCTTTCATTTCGCTCAAAATTACAGATGGAAAGAAAGCCTGAGATATAGCAATAACGTAAGCAATCTTCAAAAGGTGGCAGTCTTCCGGGTAACTCCCGTATAGCGGTGTCTGTGTGTTACAGGTGTAGGCACCAGTGACCACATATCATCAGGTGGTTGAACGCTTATTTGCCATCTATTTTGTTTATACAATTCACGTGCATTAGCATTCATATTTGTTTATTAATGAGACGAGTCGATTACGTGTCGATTACGCATTGATTAGTTAAAATTTGCGGAACTCCTCCATCCATGCGGAAACAGAAAGTGCGAAATGACGCACCTTTTATGATACCTTAGTCTCTTCCTAAGAAGTAGGTAGTTTTAAGTAGAAACTTAAAATATTACACTAGTAGCTCTGAGAACTATTTTTGTTTCTTTCACTAACATTTTTTCGTTGATTGTTTTGACATTCGACTGTTTTCCATTCTACTAAACGTGTCTTTTCGGCAACAGGCTGTTAGCTTCTGGCATGCCAAAAGAGGAATGAATGGACGCAGATAATACTGACCTTTTCGAGACCTCATCGTTTATCAAGTCACAGAAACTCAACGCTATGTATAAAATCTGTCTAGTTGTACATATGACCATATGAGTCACCGATGACGTCAATATTGCATGGCGTAATGTACTCCTAAGTCACAGATCAGAAAATAGTTACTTCGTAACAGATGCATCACTGCCATACAAAAGCGCAAATACCTACACGATAATAACCTAAACTTTCGTTACCTACTGTTACTTGCAAGCAAAAATACACCTTTGTACAAGCACGCAGAGTTGAGAATACCGTGCGCCCCGTGTGACTTGTCGTCTGCTTACGTCACTGACCAAACGTGCTAGGGTTGTACGAAATCTGATAAGACTAGTGGCCCATTCCGGCTTCGCTCGAATAATAACCTAGACACCAACTGCAGCGCCATCGCCGGGCTGTTTTGTAAATCTAAACCATCGAGGGCCCTACCCAAACGCATAAAAGAAAAATTCATTCAAATCGGTTAAGCCGTTTAGGAGGAGTTTATTAACAACGAAAAGTGGCATTGATTTTTATATAATATTTTATATAGATAGATAGATGATAAAAAAACTTTTGATTTTGAAAAAAAAATTTTGTGGATGGGACCATTTTGAATCGATATTATCCAAACATCTAAGAACCACCGCACGAAAATAAACTTTTATAAAAAACGCATCGAAATCGGTCCGTTTGAGCTCTACGGTGCTACAGACAGACACACACACAGACAGACATCGACGTCAAACTTATCACATCCCTTTTTTGGTCGGAGGTTAAAAATTAATTCACAATTAGCTGAGCTATCACGAAACATACTTATTACATACAAAAAAAATTAAAACCAGAACCTCCTCCTTCTTTGAATCCGGTTAAAAATTCTATAGCTTTTTCAGGTAGGTACGTATTATAGTTCATTGATGCTGAAGTATATTTTAGTTATACAATGTAGCTAGTTGTAAGTTGTTACAAATTAGTATCATTCAGTATGTACATGAATATTCAAATAAAACCGGCCAAGTGCGAGTGGGACTCCCGTACGAAGGGTTCCGTACCATCCCACTAATAGGTATTATAAATGTGAAAGTATGGATGTTTGGATATTTGGATGTTTCGATGTTTGTTGCTCAATCACGCCGTAATGTATGAACGAATCGGGCTGAAATTTGGAATACAGTTAGATTATAGTCTGGAAGAACACACAGGCTACTTTTTATCCCTGGAAAATTACGGGAACGACGGGAACGGGAACTACGCGGGTAAAACCGCGGGGCACTGCTAGTTAGCAAATAAACGGCGAAAACTTCTTTGGCATTATACGAAATTTCTTTTACATCGCAATTTCCGCAGACAGGCAAAAAGCTTTATTAGAATATTGACTTTTCCCTCATGATAATCACAATGAAGTCTACATCGCGAGCTATTTTTACTAGTGGCGCCATCTAGTTTATTTTCGACGGACTAATCGAGCAAAACTCTTTACCCTTTGGGTACGGAACGCTAATAAAAAGTATGTCTTCAAAAACTCATTTAAATTTATTGAGACATAATAAAGATGGGATAAAAAGGTATTTCAGACAAAATATTTTTTACGCATAATCTCTATTGTATCTATTCTAAATAGATATTACCTATACAAAATACATATTACACACTACTGTTTCCATATTCTGTGCCATTGAAACCTACCAAAATGATGCTCAAAAATAAATATTAACAATAAAAACACTTACCTTGCTTCCTGTTTCGGCAATTTGAAATAAGATAAATTACTACATTTTAGTGTATTGCTATTGCAGCCATCCACAATACAATAACGCCGCGACATTATTTATGCGCGCACTCGGCGTTCGTTCGCACGTCAACTCGGGCAAGCAGCCGGCGCCCCTGTGATTTTAGAACACCCGGGTGGACCCGAAAGAGTAGGTTAAAATCTCGCGCCGTATAGCGAGTGGTGAGGGTGTGCCTAAGTGTTTCTAGCAAAGAGGTATTTAATGTTTTTTCATCGTCTGGCTTCTTTCTACTCTAGCTTTTTACCAATTTCTGATTACAACAAAAACTTACGAACATTCTGAACCTTTCCTCGAGCCGTATTATTTCGCAAAGTTTTTGTTCGAGAAATTCGCATTGAATCTTTCGATCATTTGAATATTCGTTTCACATTTTTTTTCCGTTGTTCAAATTCCGCTTCACAAATTTTTCTATTCATAGAATAAAATAAATACCAAGAAGATACCTTTTTCAAAGAGACTGCTCTGCTCATATCAATCTCAATAAATATTCATATACCGTGAAGAATTGTGTACTCAGCTCACTAAAACCGACAATATTTCTTCTCTTTGAGAGTTTTTGTTTATTATCTGGGCCGTCCTGCGATCTCTAAAGTTTCCGGTGCTCACTAAAGCTTTCAAAGCCTTGTTTTTGTAGTGAGCGAGCAAAGTTATTTAAAGGAGCACTTTCGTATCGTGACCGTGCGAGCGGAATAAATCCATGAAAACCCCACAGTTGCAGTTCTCGAGATCCACTCGAACAGAGTTGCGGATATTGTGAGATAGGAGCCGTGGGGAGACGGAAACCCGGCCGTAGGCTCTCGGCACGCCATCCCTGAATAAAGCCACTCGCTCGTTTACTATTTTAACCGTGTTGCTTACATGCACTTCAACTAAGTTGTGTTTACAGTTGCTTTGAGGTTCTACTCGATTTAAGTTGCTTTGAATCATTTTAAATGCTCACGTACGGTCTGCTGTATCACATAAGTTTTACAATCTCACGCAAACTAGTAAATAGTTGTGGTTGTTCGCAAGCTTCTGAGATTTAAGTTTCTACGAGCCAACATTATCGGATCAAGGCTATTTAAAGAGACTGTAAACTCGTCAAAGTTCTGATTGCTCAAGGCATTCTTAAATCAACTTCCCCTAAGGCTACTAGTGTCAGAATCAGCACTCCTTTGTTCATTATCTCGTCCGTGACACGGTGTGGCTATGAAAAAGACTCTTGACCGGTCCGATTTACGTTTACGGATGACCAATGCTCACTCAAGTGATTAATTGGGACGCTGGACGGTAAATCCGATTTGCGTTCGATTTTTACACCGCTCCATGGTTTGGAGCTAGTATTTACGAGAGACTATTTTTTAGGAAATTTTGAATTTTTTAGGAAGCTTATTTTGAACTCTTAAATAGGTGGGTGACCAATGTTTTATTAGTTTTACAACGTTTACGAAAAAATAAAACAAATCCATAGATAGTTCGCTAGACTATAATTTTGGTAGAATATTGCCTCCTTTATATATCACACATACCACCACTCTAACCTTACACGACATCTAATTGGACTCAAAGCAAAAGCCTCGGTTGAATAGAGCTCCGTAGGCTTTAGTTAGACCCTGCATCTGTGCTGGCATTAGAAACATCCAACAATAAAGATCCTTCCATTAGTGGAATCCACCGCAGATTAATGCTCGGTCCCATTTTCCATTCAGAACGTAAGTTTCTTCATCCAAATCTAATACCTATTTCCGTGCCAGGATTGAACCTAGTTTATCTTGTCTCGATGGAATCTACTTTTTTTGTAAGGTGATAGATAGTAAATCGATTTCAAGGCACAGATTCAAGTCGCTCTTTTCGTGTTTTTTGTTTTGGTTAAGGTTTTCTATTTAGAACTCTGCTGCGAGCTCTATTGCCAATAGAGAAACAAACGATTCGGATATAACACCATTAAAAGTAAGAAGAAGTAGGTATAGATAATTATGTTTCGGAACAGGTAAATATTTTTACCAAGTTTATCTATATAAATTGACGATTATTTGTATGAATCGATGATACATCCAGGTCGGTGCACTAATTGGACGCCTTGGGCGGAAAGCGAGCTATGGCTTCTGTTGCCACAGTTACCTACAGTATCATTTCGCCAATTAGTTGATCTGCCTTCGAATATCTATGCTATATTTTTCATATCATATTAAAGGTTAGAATGGCTAGTCGTGTTTTGCAATTTCTAATAATGTTCTAATATTATGGTAGGAATATGTTTTTCTGTATTAAATCATAGTACTGTTTACTCTTTATTGAAGTATAACATTTGACTCCAATAGCGTTAGTCTATTTCGAGATAGTGTCGAAAGACTTACATTCAAGAAATAATTTCTCTAAAGTTCATCTACTTACAATTACACCTATTCCAAATTATATATTATATTTGATATAAACGTAAATTCGAATGAGATGTTTATATCAAATATATAGTTCTTACACGAGGTTTAATAACAAATTAAACAAACGAGTCAGCCAGGCTGTGAGCTTTGAAACAAGCTTGTGTACGGCATCTAACAATAGGTACAAATTCCCAATTAGGGAAATCCTAGGTTCTCTTGTTCAGTACGTGGTAAACGTGGGCTCTTTGTAATTTTAGAAAATATTGTAAGCTCTATACAAGGTGTTGCAGAAAGATGCAACAATATTTATGGTAGTTCATCTACATTAAGTTTTGAATCATGTATGTGAAAATTAGGCATGAAAGCTCAAAAATTTTTTTCCAAAAAAAAAAAATTTTTTTCGTTTGTTATTTCATTTGACATGTCCCTAATGGCCAGATCTCCGCACGGATTTTTGTACGATGTTACGGCGTCGGCGGCAAGGTCGTTTGTCTGCTGTACATGCTTTAGGTTTGAAGCTGGTGATTTGGTGGGAATTTTACGTCAAACTTTGACTCGAATTATCTCGTGATCTACCGTGCTGAGGGGAAAGCGACCTTGGGTGATGAAGTGTACATCAGTGTTAGAATGGACTGTTAAAATATTGTTGGGGGTAAATCCACCACGTTGTATAGTGAAACGATATTTGCGAACGTTTTTAGGGTTCGCATCCTTCTCTTTTTTTTCAAGTATTCTTTTTTTTAAGAAAATCTAAGAGTATCTAAGTATTTTTAGGGTTCCGTAAAACGTAAAAACGGAACCCTTATAGATTCGTCATGTCTGTCTGTCTGTCTGTCTGTCTGTCTGTCTGTCTGTCTGTCTGTCCGTCCGTATGTCACAGCCACTTTTTGCCGAAACTATGAGAACTACACTGTTGAAACTTGGTAAGTAGATGTATTCTGTGAACCGCATTAAGATTTTTACAAAAGTTTAAAAAAAAAAACAAAAGTCAGGGGTGCCCCCCATACTGAGAACTGAAACTCAAAAATTTTTTTCTCATCAAACCTACACGTGTGGGGTGTCTATCGATAGGTCTTTAAAAATGATGTTGAGGTTTCTAATATAATTTTTGTCTACACTGAATAATTTGCGCGAGAGACGCTTCCAAAGTGGTAAAATGTGTGTCCCCCCCCCTCTAACTTCTAAAGTAAGAGAATGAAAAAACTAAAAAAAATATATGATGTACATTACCATAAAAACTACCAACGAAAATTAGTTTGAACTCGATCTGATGAGTAGTTTTTTTTTAGTACGTCATAAATACACTTTTATTAAAACTTCGATCAAAGTTACAACGAACTACAAGAACTATGTGTACTATGTATATTATGTTACTTGCTGCAACGGAACCCTTCATGGGCGAGTCCAACTCGCACTTGGCTACTTTATTTGTTATTTAGTTTTTTCGAAAAAGCAAGGACTCGTTTGAGTAACGTCATATCACAAAGTGAAATGTACAATTTTTACTCAGTCGTAAAAACTTTGATAAAATTTTATGAAGATCACAACGGGAAACGGCCAACTTTTCTCCATGAAATTCAGTAACTGCTAAAACTTGGACATTTATGTTAGTGTTGAGTTTTCTTTGCAGATTTGGCGTTGCTTGTAAAAGTTAGAAATGGAAAGCTAATTTGCTTTGCTGCCCGCTAATGCTGTTATATTCCAGTCACGATATAGATTTAAAAAAATCAAAGTAACTCAGTGTTCTCGTAACAATTAAAACTCAAACTAAGATAAATAAACCTCTTCGTTAATTTGTTTAGCAAATTTCTAAATACCGTGTTGTACGGAGTGTTTACTGGGTCATGACTGCAGTTAATTGCACCTGCAGTGGAGGCAGGTGGATTATGTTCTAAACTCCCACATTATGCAGCTAACACAAAGGCTAGCTGTTACTAAACTAACTCCATGGTTATTTTATCGTGAGAAAAATCGCACTCCACGCACACCACGAATTCAATTTAAAGGACAATACTTTTCCTTTTAGTTCCATTAATTCGTACGCGAGAAACCGCTACGGAAAAAGTCTACCCAGCTTTTGAAATAAAGAAGTCTTTTTATCTGTACCGAAAACATAAAGTACTACAATATATGTATTTGACTGAACTTGCCGAGTCTACTGAAGCAAGACCGAAACGAGCATATATTTTTACGGACTCAAAAATTATTTTCCGAATCAGTATACAGCGAATGGATACGTAACCTTTTGCTTTCATGATAATAAAGGTTGATTTTTGATCTCTTTCATGTTATGTTAGTTCCTCCATCCCTTTTACATTTCATAAAATTGCTGACTTTCAACTTACTATTAGTTACTACTGAATTAAACGAAAAAGTTATTTTGTAATCCTTGATCATTTCAACGCCCATATCCCAATTCAATAAACTCATGCCAGCCAGACACCACAGCTGCGAAAGGAACCATAAACACACAATTTATCACTTTCCACCTAATTCGGAACAGGCGGAAATGTGCTATTACAACATAAAGGAATAAAGAAAGCATAATATTGTACCTGACGTAACGTGAACAACGAAAAACACATCTCACGAGTCTCCGTGCCGTGAATCCCGCGTGAGTTTTCATTAAATCCGAGGCAGAACTCATGGCTGTCATAAATATTCAGCCAGTGGTTGGTATTCATCATAATCGTGCAATTCATTTACATGTTATTATGTGTGCGTCTGATGTGCTAACGTGCTCCATGGACGGATCTTGCTAATGGCATATGACGTTGCCATATTATTTAGGTCTCGGTTTGACTGATCTATCATATTCATTTAATTAATCTGCAAACGGCCAAGAACATTAATGAGCCCTTCAACACATCCTTGACAAACGTTAAATGTACTATAACATTTTGGTTGAGAGGTGCTCAACCATGGGAACATAAAGCTGTGAAACTGTGGTGGTCTAGTGGCTAGAACGTCAGATTTCACAATCCTAACCTTGTAGGTTCGAATCCCGCCTTCCACCTCTGACCATTTTTCCGTGTGCAAATGTACGAGTTATCACCACTAGCTTTAACGGCGAAGGAGATATCGTGAAGAACCGGTGGGTTCAAAGAAGTACATCTTTCAAAGACATGCACCTATCATCTGCCAACCCCCACTAGGCCAACGTGATGGACGGTGGCCTTGACTCTTCTTGTTAAATTACTATTTATATATTTATGAAATATAATATTTTGGTTATCTATCTATGTTGTCATCCTGCTGCAGGCAAAATCTAATTAAATTACTGGTTTTCATCTGTTCTTGATGTTTTAAGGACATCATCGATGTTGAAAACTGAATTTGTTTTTTGTTAACCGACTTCCAAAAAGGAAGAGGTTATCAATTCGACCACCATATATATATTTTATATGTATCTTACCTGATTTCTCGAGAACGGCCGAACCGATTTCAAAATTTATTTTTGTGTTCAGATAGATATGCTTCCCGAATTGTCCCATATCAATTTTATCGAAATCGGCCGGGTGGTTTGTGAAAAATATGACCAAAAAACTAAAATGTTGCTACAATTTTGTCTGATTAGACTGGCACCGCCTTCAAATAGATGAGTGAGTAGCGCTTATATAGTAATTATATTAACTTATTTTTCGCTTTTGAGTATAGCCTTTCACAAATAGGCATTTGTGGTTTTGAAGTCTGTTTAATTTTTGCATAAAAAGAGTTTATTAAAGTAACAGTAACAGTATTTTTTTTGTCGATGCTAGGCTTGCGCTTGACCTCCATAACGCCTGATTTAAAGTGACTATGCGGTTCAAAGAGTGCGCTTATCTAGAAGAAACCGATTCATTGGGTATAGTCAAGGGTTATGTAAATAATCGAATGTATTATCAACTTCAACCTCTCTTACGTCCAGCTCTACCAATTAGCTATAATCCAACGCAAATCTATCTATACTAATATTATAAAGCTGAAGAGTTTGTTTGTTTGTTTGTTTGTTTGAACGCTAGGATCTCGGAAACTACTGGACCGATACGAAAGATTCTTTTTTTGTTGGATACTCCATTTATCGAGGAAGGCTATAGGGTATATACCATTACGCTACTATCAATAGGTACGGAGTATGAGTGAAGAATGTAAAGAAAACGGGGAAAAATATTTCTCTTCGAGAGCTTTAGTTCCGTGTATTTAAATTCTCTTTGGTCGCTGAAGTCTGTGACGGCGCGTGTCTACATTTGAAGTTTGTGTCATTTGAAGTAATCAAATTTGTTCTACAACAATGCATTGTTGCTTATTTACGTATTTTTAGGGTTCCGTAAAACGTAATAAAGTGGCCAGCAATGGATATTTTACTATGGATTTTCCTCAAATAGACGCGGGTGAAACCGCGGGGCACAGCTAGTATCTAATAAAACCTGCAGCAGAAAAAACGTTCGTGTTGCGACAAATGAATGCAATTTGTCGTGGTATTTTTGAGTCTTTAAGAATCGCTTAACAATTTAGGTCGAATGGGACAATAATGCTGTAACGTTTTCGTACGCATGGAAAACGTTGCCAAGACTTTAATAATAAAGTGTAGCGATGTTCTGCGGTCTATAAAATTAAGGGTTTTCCATCGTAACAACCACACAGATTATGTAAAGTTGTAGAGAACCCTCCACAAACTTTCAAATTTAGTTGTTGTCTGGATAGTAAATTGACATTATGTTGAGCTCTACTCGTATAGCATCAAACTAATAATATAATTTTTGGGCACAATATTCTTGATGCCCTTTTTTAATAATTTCATTACAGAAATAACTTTTACTTATATTTCGTGCTTATTACTCTCGGACTTTCATACATTGGATAAAATATGATTGTATAGAACAAGACTCATTTCATTGCGAATAATGATATGTGCTCCATCCCTTATTCAAAGCTCATAGTGTATATGAATGTGTCGTGAATGTATGATGTGAATCCCTGTTTGTATATTTCAGAAGGGTAACGGACGCTGCATTTCATTCTGTTGAATTAAATTACGTTCTTCATTAACGTAATTGCTAGTTGGTTTAATGGAATGATGTGTGGGATATGTGCACTGTGCAGCCTCTTCATTGAATTACACTGGGTTAATGTGATTTCATGTGTAGCATCTAACGAACCGTTGAGTTGCCATGATTTGTTCCATATATTGTAAGCGGCCTATGCCAGTATACTGGCGATACTACTGGAATTACGACATGCACAAACACATAAGTAGCCCACTAAATGCTCCCACTGCTGGGACTCTGGGGCCTTCCCTCGCAAGGAGAGAGTTAAAGCCATAATCCACAAAGCTGGCCCAGTGCGGTTGGTGGATGACACATAACCTCGAAAGATTATAGAAAGATGGAAATAACAAATAAGTTCACATGGCTTCAACAAGGCAGTGGTGCGTGTGGGATTTGAACCCGAGGCTCCGGATCGGCAGTCCCCACTCTCCCGACTAGAGCAGCCGTAATTTAGACAAAACACAAACTTTTTTCTCATAATAATAAAATATACGTTATAGAGGTATACATAATTACACAAACATGTTTCATATTCAATTCCCTTTGCACGTTTGCAAACTTTATTTCACATTACAGGTAGTTCTTTTACCCGTTCGCTTACATCCTGGTCCGTGAAAGGGATAATTTTAACTCCGGTATTCTATATTTATTCATGCTTTTCCTCTTCGGAAGTTTATCACGTTGCCTATACAAGTGATTTAAATTAACGGACCTGTCCTACTCGCGTAGGCGGCTCTGCGCTTTATTAGTAGTTTCGAGTCAAGTTCTCGAGAAAACTCAGGGTTAATGATCTCCGGCCTATCTAGCATTAGAATTTAATCTAGACCTCTGACTAAAAATAACAAATATTTTCAATAACAGGAAAATTCACAACAGAAATAACCTATTGTTGTGGCAATCACGTACAAATTCAGATACTAATGTCGGAGGCGCTCTGATTTAGTCATAAATATTAAAGAATTCCATTCAGCTTCTCAAAGGAGTCGAGTATAGCGCGTCAATTTGACGTGGGCAGGTCTTGGAAAGCCCTTCAATAGTATTTTGCTCGGAGCAACCCACATCGTGTTCTTAAATAGCTCGGCGAGGCGGGACACCTCGAGCATCGCAACGACTTAACAGACAATAAACCGATCGGTTATCGACCGGCGTCGGCCGAGTATCGGTTATCGCGATAATCTGATTAATTGGCGACCCGCTGGCGAAGTGTAGCGAGTGACGCGATCCCGCCGCGTCTGACTCGCACTCGTCTGCTATCGATCCTACCCGCGACGCAAGAACCGCTAGCCCGCAGATAAATCACACTTGTGGCAATGGAATAATGACCTTTGATAGTAATTTGCTAAGTGACCGACGTAAAAACGTGCCGTTAATACGGGCGGCCTGGTATTTCTGTCCAACTTGTAACTCTCTCTCTCTCTCTGAGTTTTCACTATGCTCGACGAGAAGCCAGCCGTCCTATCGATATTAAAATCTTTGATTTTGCAATACCGCGAGAAAGCTTTGCCAATCAGCCAAACCACAGCAGTAGTTAGGCGTTCGTAGCTGTGTAGGCAAAGTAGCGTGTCATAGTTTGAATGTTGTTGACTTCTCGTAAATTTTCTGATGTGGCCTGACCGTATCAGTTGAAGTTTATATATAGACATACATATGTATATGGAACAAATATAAAGTTATGCATTGTGAAAAAAGTGATTATTCTTCATGTTCAAAGGTGAATGAATCTCCTTGGTCTTCAATTGTGTTAAATGCACTGCAGAAAAGCAAATCCCCGAAAACACCTATAGGTAGTTATTTACATAAAAAAAACTTCAAGTTCATCAATTATTTATCGCTCTAAAGTTGGGATATCTTAGCTGTATGTCCAATTTACCCCTTTTTCAAGTTAAAGGCTCTTAATTGCTACTTAAACCTATTTGTCAGAGAAAATTCAACCATCCCGCAATAGGGCCGTTGTGGACATTGGTCTTCAGTGTTGTCACAGTCTACTTAGAGAAACCTCGGTCCCCAACTGTGGGTCGGGGATAACTTGAGCCGCGCTCTAGATTAAAATTTAATAAATGCTTGAATGTCGAGTATCAATAATACTTGCACCAAAATTAGAAAAGTTTTCTCATCGAGACGCATCGGTGAGTGACGTGCTCCGGCCGCGTCCATATCGATCCAGCCGACGTTGGAACTGCCTCGAACTTGCAGATAAATTGGATGTGATATCGGATTTATGAGACCGCCGAGGCTCTGACAGACTGAAATGTCAAACCCACGGGTCAGGGGAACGGTCCGATTCGCGTTCTGTATGTCCACCATAGCTACAATGTTGTTGCACTGTGTAATTATTTTTTTTGTCTTATTACACATTACTTTACACATAGGAACGTCTAAAAGGGTTGAGTTGAAACTACGCGGGTGAAACACGCTAACGCTAACACACACGAAACGGCGGGACACTGCTAGTTCTATTATTAATTTAAAATTTACAAAGTTTTAATATTAAAAAAAAACCTTTACTATGTTTTTAACGATTCCGAGAATTTTCGCAGGCATTTCTTTCTTTCGAATACAAACTGTCCAAATGTGCTTTTAATCGATTAATTTGAAAAGAAACTGTGATAATAGGAGCGTTTAAAAGATTGGACTATGGTAAGTCAGGACCAGATTAAGTGGACGGTGAAAAACTAAGGTTAATTAAAAAAAAAGGAAAATACATGGTAAAAGCCCATGAGTTGTAAAAAGTCTATATGGGGGGGTATATAAACAATAAATTGCTCTAGTTATCCATAATGTACCCACTGTCTGTATTAGGTATGTACAGTGTACAAATATACCTAGAGGTACGTACTTTTATTTCCCTCGCGAATTCCAGATTGCTTGTCTATCGTGAAATCGTTAAAGACAAAGTTGAGAGGAAGTATACATAAATAAAAATAACATCATTCCGCGCAGCGAAGATTCAACTTTGCAATATCAAACAAAAGCCTAACTCTGGAAAGGAATCCATAAATCTTGTAATGTTTTCATCGTAAGCATTTCCAGGGCAACAAAAAAAATGAAACGAGAACGAAAATACCAAACCTTTTTATGTTCTAATCACAATGCAGGTCAGGCGTAACTCGCGTGAAAAACATTTCTCTCCGATACTGTTTTACGACGTTTCTTCTCTAAATGTAGCCATATACATTTCATAAACATTTGCGAATTAGTCATTCAACTTAAATTATCTAGGATTTTATTTTACTGAATTGTGTCCATACAATAAAAACTGCATCATTTAGTTTTTCTGAGGACTATTTCGATTTGTAAAAAAATACGAGTATCAAACCCCATACTAAGAAATACTGAACTTTGTGATATTCATTTATGAGTCCCCTCTAATCTCATTTTACCTACTTTTATTTTTCATGATACATATTTATATTTATGTCAAAATGCACGAGAGAGGTAAACGTGCGTTAAATTAGCCCCATTATATTCCGAGAGCTAGCACCACATTTTGGGGGTATTTGAGGCAATTGAAAACTTGCCAGCTCTCGGAATATTAATACATGTTCAGATTCAGATACATCTTTGGAATCACAGAGTTCGAGTGGCTGATTGACCACGCACTTCGAACAGAAGCCAGCCGGAGATGTGTATAACGCTCCTTTGTTGTGTAGATTATTTTAAATGTTAAATCACATAACAATTCTTTTAAAATTATTAACGAGCATACAACTATGCGAGCTTACAAATTGCAGACTAGTTTGTAGGCAGAGCTACTTTCGAATCAATTATTACATAAAGTTTTATTTTTTTCTGGCTAATCCCAGATATTACATTCTTATCGGTATCTATTGACGTGTAAATTGTACATTTATGAATAAATAACTTTGACTCTAAGCAGTGCATCATGGGGCGACGGTTCTGAGTTAGTAGGTTTCGATGATCACAAGTCTGTGTATTCACTTGGGAGAGTCTGGCGATGTGCCAGTGACTGTCGCCTCTTCGGCTAGACCCGGGGTCATAACCTATGATAAACGACGAACTGTACTACTGCATGCCCCAAATTGAACAACCTACATCAAACTTGTATCAATTAAGAGATTTAAAAACAGAAATACCAATTCGTTTCGAGTCTTGGAGTTGAAGTCATATTTGCCTGTCTCTAATCAGATCATGTATTTGATCGGATTACCAACGTATGTATCGACTTTATTTAAAACAAACTATCGTTCATAATATATATTTTGGAATAAAGTCACTGAATAAATACACTAGAAGTCAGTAGAGTATACGAAGTACCTACAGTGAATATGTACTTCGTACTGACTATCTCTACTTCTATAAATTAACTTGAAACACTTTTTTGGAACAATACGTTTATATAGAGCCTCTTTCTCTTCACTTAAAGAAGATCTTGACTAGTGCAATATTATACAGTTCTACACAGCGAAATAATGAAGATATAAATAGGCCGTCATCTTTTCGCCTAACCCCAACAGAAATAAAAGACGAAACCTCGCTGCATCGTAAAATCTATTCAGCAAAATAAGCAATTAACGTGCGAGCTAAAATAAGAACGGTCGGCTCTCTGATTAACTATTTAACGAGCTCCGCACCGGCTCATCTCCCAAAAAACTAATGTTTTCCTAATGAGGTGTTCTCTTTGGCCGCAGGTGGAAGAGATACGAGAGATGATAGACAAGATTCAAACTAACGTGGAAGAGGTGAAGAAGAAGCACAGTGCCATCCTATCAGCGCCGCAGTCAGATGAAAGTAAGTGAAGTTCCTTACTTGAACATTTTCATAAACTTGTATTGACATTATGATGAAACATTTGTTGGAGATTATTCAACTCAAATACAAGCAAAGTCCAATAACTATGATGTCTAAGCAGCTCGTTGCTAATTCTTGACGATTGCTCTCACAACGAGAAACTAGTTATGGTGAACTGGTATCTAATAAAGGTAACAGAATTGGTGTCTTCACTGAAAAGTGTAAAAGTTACAGAACACGAAGGTTTGGGTAAGTATCTTGGGTTGAATGCCTGTCACTTCTAGTCCTTCCAGTTCTAATTCTTAGCATAAACAGCCCACTAAATGTCCCCACTGCTGAGACTCGGGACCTTCTCTCGCAAGGAGAGATTCAAGGCCATAATCTACCACGCTGGCCCAGTGCGGGTTTGTGGATGACACATGAATTCGAAACATTCTAGGTACATGTCGTTTTCCTTACGATGTTTTCCTTCACCGTTTTAAGTTAGCAGCATTACGCATATGACTGCGAAAAGACAGTGATGCGCATGGTTTTGAACCTGGGGTTTCCGGATCGGCAGTCGCCGTTCTCCGTTCGTACCAGCTGTAACTTAGTTCTAATTCTTAACGTTGGTTATTTGCACCAAGTGATAGTATCCAGCTCACGGTGCTAAACTCATCAACACGGGAAATATACGTGATCATACGTACTTATATGTATATTCAATAATCCCTTATCGGGTAAATACATGGACTCATGTGGTTGTGGGCAAACACATATGGGTAGAAAATTGACCAACTGTTATTATTGCGTAGAAAAAGTAACATTCAATTGGTCGAATTAAATCTAATCCATAGACCTGGTCATTAACTTCAGGAAGCTAGGTAAGTAGGACATTGCAGCGACATTCAAAATTAAAACAGAATAACACTATTTCTCAGTTAAAACTGAAGTAAATTCCCTACAATTTCTTTACCAATATACAAACAATAGTGAACTAAAATACCTACTAAATTAACGTAGCAAACGTTTCAATAGTAAAACTTATTGTTTGTGGGTAATGTCTATGAAATGTGCACGAGGAATTCAATTTAAAATCGCGATAACATTGCTTTGTAATTTTATTTCAAATACCGTTATTACAGGTTTAGACGTAGACATATTTAAGCTTTCTTTCGGTAACTGTGATTCTAATCAAAATTGCCCAGTTTACAAATAATAGAGCATACAATATAACCAACACATCTTTTTGGTAGTTCCCACAGGCGTTACTATTGTATCCCCGAAGTGTGCGCTATGGGTACTAACCTACTTATTTAACGGCACCTCGTTCGCTGGATAATACAATATTACAATATCAAAAGACACAAAAACCAAGATTGTTTTTACATTTTCAGATTTCAATTGACATCTATATTGTTCTATTTAACTTTTCGTGTTGACTGTATATTTTTGTGAATAAATCCTGAACAATGTACTCTGATTATATCTTGTGTTTATGACGTATAAAAATAAAATAAGTTAATAATTTGAACTCAGATAGTCATGAATGATAACCATTTGAATAGGTACTAGATAATACTTGACAGATAAGGAAAACATATTATTTTATTTGATATACTATCTAAGGACATTTTAGTGCTTAAGAAAAATCTAACGATAACTTAATTGTCAAAATCCATCAAACTGTTTGTAAGATACGTGGGAATAAATAAATTTACAAACATACAAGATACGCGCGAAAAACATAACCCTTCTTTCAGCCGGGTTAAAAACAAACCCAGGAATTTAGGAAAAGTACTAACCTAAATGGGAGGTCCACGAGTAGAACGTTTTGCACAAGAATTCTTTATGAGTAGATAAGAGCTTAATCACATTTAAAAATAACAAACAAATGTAGCGCAGTGAAGCAATGGAGGTACCTACCTATTTAAGATTAAGCCCATTGTGAAGCCCAAGCTGTTATTTCTAAATATAAATTGACGCTTTCATCATTTATCTGATGGTTTACATGGAAATCGTTATTGGATCCAAGCGTGGGTCGGTCTAACTTGGAATATACCCCCCACACTGTATCGAAGGGCGAAACGATGGCATTTACGCAGATATGGGGGCGGTTCTCCGTCTGACTTTCACGAGAATACTTGGCATTTTGACGAGTTCAAATGTCTCTAGATGTCGCCGTGACTTTCATTATCCCAAGTTTTGTAATTATTTCCGGATCGACACACAAATATGTAGATCGAAATACTTTTAACCTTTACGTACCTATATATGAAACTTTCTCGATGCACGTTTTATAGCGAAGCAATATGCACTTTAGAGCAACTGATGCCTACTACTTTTTTATTAATGGATCTACGGTAGTTTGTGTCAGATGGCCTCTACTACCTACTAGCCTAAACTTACCGACGAATAGTTACTACGTAGGTAGGTAGGTAGGTACCAATGTAAACCTTAAAGTATTCCAAAAAATCGAAGGGAATTTTTACTATTAAGAGTGGATTATGTTGTTGTTTTACAGTTGCTGTCGTCGGTAATGACGACTATGATTAGTGAAACTGTAGAGTTCGCGTGTTTAATCGCTTTTTCTTTCATAATACAAAATGTATTTCGGGAAAGATGCTCAAAACGCCCCCTCCAACTCTTATCATTTCTGTGCCTGAATATATATTTTTACCAAAATATAAAGTTTAGTTACCTTAATAAATATTCCAAACTTTTGCGACGAGGAGTACAAAAATAAGATCGTCGGAATTTCACTTCAACCGTCCACCATTTTACTGCTATTTACCAGTTTTCCCGGATTTTTAGGAGGAAATTCTCCCAAAACGTAGGTATAATCTTCTCAAATATCGTACGTAGGGTCCGGTGGTTTAATCATGAATAATTAAGAAGAAAGACTTTTAATTATTAACTGGCTGTTGTGTTGTGTGAATAATGTTAAATTGAATTTCGCGAACATGAACATTTTTCGATTCAGGCCATGCAAGTCTGGACAAAAAAGGACGAAGGCCGCAAATTACAAATACTCTGTGGTATAAAAATTGTTCAGGAGCTTTGATAAAAAACCGTTGTTTGTTTTCTTTTTAGGGTTCCGTAAAACGTAAAAACGGAACCCTTATAGATTCGTCATGTCTGTCTGTCTGTCTGTCTGTCTGTCTGTCTGTCTGTCTGTCTGTCTGTCTGTCTGTCTGTCTGTCTGTCTGTCCGTCCGTATGTCACAGCCACTTTTTGCCGAAACTATGAGAACTACACTGTTGAAACTTGGTAAGTAGATGTATTCTGTGAACCGCATTAGGATTTTTACAAAAGTTTGTTAAAAAAACAAAAATTAGGGGTGCCCCCCATACTGAGAACTGAAATTCAAAAATTTTTTTTTCATCAAACCTACACGTGTGAGGTGTCTATCGATAGGTCTTCAAAAATGATGTTGAGGTTTCTAATATAATTTTTGTCTACCCTGAATAATTTGCGCGAGAGACGCTTCCAAAGTGGTAAAATGTGTGTCCCCCCCCTCTAACTTCTAAAGTAAGAGAATGAAAAATCTAAAAAAAATATATGATGTACATTACCATAAAAACTACCAACGAAAATTAGTTTGAACTCGATCTGATGAGTAGTTTTTTTTTAGTACGTCATAAATACACTATTATTAAAACTTCGATCAAAGTTACAACGAACTACAAGAACTATGTGTACTATGTATATTATGTTACTTGCTGCAACGGAACCCTTCATGGGCGAGTCCAACTCGCACTTGGCTACTTTATTTAGTTTACTTCTCTGGTGTGATTTTTATGTGGTGAGTTTTTTTAAGACTGCCATTACTAAATCTTATACCTTTAATCGAGCAATTCTTGTATAATATCTTATACCTTTAAACGAGCAATTCTTGTACCTATATAAATATGTATATATATATAGAATCTGAATCTCGAAAACGGCTCGACGGATTTTCATGAAATTATGTATGCAGGGGATTTTGGGGACGATAAATCGATCTAACTAGGTTTCATTAAAAAAAAACGCATATTATGCGCGTTTTTAGACAATGAAAAACTGTCACATTAGACATTAAAATGAGAAGGTAAAATTCGCCGCGTGACGCGGCAGCATTATTAGCTCAGACGGGAAATCGGGCGCTCATAGCGGTCACGAATTAGTAGCTCCGGGTTCGAATCCAGACGGATTCTCTTATTTTTTCAATTCTTTTTTTTTAAGAAAATCTATTTCTTGGAATCTTTTATCTGTAGGTATCTAAGTATATTTCGTATTTAAACCGAGCAAAGCTCGGTCACCCAGGTACTATAAATATAATCTGAATCTCGGAAACGGCTCGAACGATTTTATGTGCTTTTTCAGGCAAAACACTCCTACAATATCATTAGAATACGATAGAAAATTTCGCCACCATCTGCTATGGCTCAGACGGCAGAAGGGCGCCCGGGTTCAGGAGACCTCGGTTCGAATCCGGATTATTACAACAGAATCGTTTTTTTTTGTTCTATTGTTTATATGTACATATGTATACTTAGATCTTTAAAACAACGTTACGGATTTTAATCTGCCTAAATATAATTAAAAAAAAACCGGTCAACCAGGTACCTACTAAAAGTAAAGTGAGTTTTTGGAAACGTTCAAAACGGGAATGTTATTGTTAAGTTCTTATAATAAAATTAAACCCAAAATTAAACAATAATACATTCTAAAATATTAATAAGTAACTAGCAGCGCTCCGCGATAAACAGTAGCCTGTGTGTTGTTCTAGACCAAATCTATGTTCTAAGTTTCAACCCGATCTGTTCAGCCGTTCCGACGTAATCGAGCAACAAACGTCCAGACTTAGGCATTTATAATATTAGTACGATAGGTATCAAGTATATATAGTGTCGTAGGCAACCATTGGTCAGTCAAAAGCCTTTCAGCACTAAGTTAATACCTTGACAACAAGCATAAAAACACCTAGTTGCTATAATATTTGACGATGTGTTAGACCGCCGTCTCGACGGCTTTATAGGTCCACTTCACAACAGTGGGCCCTCGGCAGGAGCGCCACGAATAGTCACGATTAGCCATTGACCCGACCTAAATAGCTTCGAATAAGCCATCGCCGCTGTTGCTGACGTTATTATCGAACAAACTAACGTTTTATGTAGTTATTGATATAAAGTTGCCTACAATGTCCTCAAAACTTTTTAATGAAGCCATTTGTAAAGATTAGTTTTGGTCCGAGTGAATAAATACCAAGGCGCAGTTCCGGGCGTGGTATTCTAGGGACTTCAAAACTTGTATATTTTCTCGCCTATAATTAAATTAATTATAGTATTATTATTTCAATTACATTTTCTTTATTTATTAGCCGTGACGAGTATATTATAATGTATTAGTGAAACAAACTGTTATATTGAATCATAATAATTAAACCTATGAGAAGAATTTAACTAAATATAGTTATGGCAGATCTAGTCGCAATGTATGTAATCGCGGAGTACGGCAATCGCCGTACTCCCGGTACGGCGATTGCCGATCTAAAGGGCCGGGTTCCTCCGTATTTTCGTAGTACGCGTTCATATGCGTAATGCCGCTAACTCTAAAACGGTGAAGGAAAACATCGTGAGGAATCCGACATGTACCTAAAATCTTTCGAGGTCATGTATCATCCCCGCACTGGGCGAGCGTGGTGGAGCGTGGTGGCCTTGACCCTTTTGACTCTCTCCTTTCGAGAGAAGACACCGAATCCCGAATCGCAGTATGCGAATATAAGTAGTGGGCTGCTTATGAACTAAATAGTTTTATTTTATAGATAGTTTGAACACACTAATCTCGGGAACTAACAGTGGTATTCAAATTAGTGAAACGGAACAACTACTGTATATGTAAAATGTGGATTAAAAAAACCGACATTTTGTGCTGCACTAAAACGGTTTTTTTTTTAGTTTCCACCGATTTATTGTGTGTACATTTGGGCATTTGAAGGTTATAGTGTAGTGACTAGTTTGATAACGTTTTATCGATACTTACTTAATTCGCTATACAAAAAACACAAAATTCAACCTGACTCGGAAAATCTCGTACACAGAAATGATGGGTTGCTTTATTATGTTTGTTTATTCGTCAATGTCGGGGAAAATCTGGAAGAAGCTTATAAAAATGTCGTCAGTGTCACAAGATTAGGTACCGCCGATTTCCCGCGAGACCCGAAGTTGTTCAATTTGAGCGAAAATATTCGTTGGCGCGATGTACTGCGCCAGATATTTATTAAATAACTTAATGCGATATCTTCCTTGCAAAGCGAGCCAATAATATACTTACCAGTCTTACGACGATTTATATAATATATACTCATACAACTTTGCTAGGCGATAAACTCGATTCATATTAAATCCATTGAATGAACTTCGTGGACTTGTGAATCAATGAGATCGATTTGTTTGCCGATGAATGAAAAGCGATTGTCCATCGTGAATATTTAATCTGAACTGAGTCATTCGTTTAGGCTAACTTTCTACTAGAGATGAGCGGGGTTGCTAGTTGCTAAGCTTCTCCTTACGTACATAGCAAACGTATAGAGGCACTTTTACGGTAGTGGCAGGCTTGTACGCCGCTTTAATATGCTGTTGTTTATATTGGCATACTAGCTGACCCGGCGAACTTTGTTCCGCATTAGATACGATAAATGAGAAGACTTTTGATTTCATCAAGGTCAATATTTTATTTGGATAACTAATGTCAATTCAAAAAAAGTTGCCAAGTGCGAGTTGGACTCGCCCATGAAGGGTTCCGTTGCAGCAAGTAACATAATATACATAGTTCTTGTAGTTCGTTATAACTTTGATCGAAGTTTCAATAATAGTGTATTTATGACGTACTAAAAAAAAACTGCTCATCAGATCGAGTTCAAACTAATTTTCGTTGGTAGTTTACATGGTAATGTACATCATATATTTTTTTTAGATTTTTCATTCTCTTACTTTAGAAGTTAGAGGGGGTGGGGACACACATTTTACCACTTTGGAAGTGTGTCTCGCGCAAACTATTCAGTGTATACGAAAATGATTTTAGAAACCTCAATATCATTTTTGAAGACCTATCGATAAACACCCCACAGGTGTAGGTTTGATGAAAAAAAAAAATTTGAGCTTCAGTTCTCAGTATGGGGGGCAACCCTATTTTTTCTTTTTTTTAATTTTTTTTGTTCAAATCTTAATGCGGTTCACAGAATACATCTACTTACCAAGTTTCAACAGTGTAGTTCTCATAGTTTCGGCAAAAAGTGGCTGTGACATACGGACGGACAGACAGACAGACATGACGAATCTATAAGGGTTCCGTTTTTACGTTTTACGGAACCCTAAAAATAGATAATATCATGCCTTATGCGTTTAAGATTTAAAAGATTTCAGCTTTTTGGAAATACATTTTAACCAACTTCAAAAAAAAAGGAAGTTCTCAATAAAAATTTTATTATGTTATTTTTTTTTTTAATTTTATGTACATATGTTTGTTACGCAATAGTTCTGGTGATTGTGAATCGACTTTGATTTTTTTTTTCTTTGTTTGGTAGATCATAATTCAGAAATGGTCATATAAATTTTATCGGCGGTAGGGGCGGTTTTTAAAGTATAAACAAAAATCTATAAGTTATTTTTATATACCTACCTGGACGGCGCGACGTAGTGATAGCTTCTTATTATGTTTGGTCGAGTGTCTGAATTTAATTTTTTAACTGAATTCGGGTTTTATTTTTTCAGAGAAATTAATTGATTTAATAATGCTTTATATCCTACTAATATCATACATGTAAAAGTGTGTGAGGATGGATGAATGTGTGTTACTCTTTCACGCAAAAACGACTGAAGCCATCTGGATGAAATCATTACACAGATAAATAAATTATAGGTAGGTAACGGGATCGGGAACTATGCGGTTGTAACAGCGGGAACTGCTTGTAAGAAGAGTCGTGGGTTCGATTCCCACCCAGTGCATATATTTGTGTGATTAATTCAAATGTTTGCACTGTGTCTGGGTGTTTCTATGTATAATAAGTATGTATTGAAAACTATATAAGTATTACATCAGCTATCTGGCCGCCATCATACAAGCTTTGCTTAGTTTGGGGTCAGATGGTGTTGTGCGTGAATTGTCCACCAATATTTATTTATTTATGAATATTTATTTTATCAAAGAGCTTACATACAGTACGTTTAGAGTTAGAACAAAAGCTTTACACCGAAAGCACGGGTCTGATCGCTCTTTTGGAAGTGTCATACTTTTGTAGCGGCTCATCACTACGTCGCCATAGCTAAACTTACACCTCATCTGCCTACGATTGGTACAAAGCAACCTAGCGGAAAAACCTGATATACGTATTTACTTATTATTTATCTAAGATTTATTTAGATCCACTGATATTTTCTAGTAGCTAGAAGAATTAGCGAAACATGGTTATATACTAATTAACTTCCAGACGTGCATCAAATAAACCAGACGCAAGCGTCATAGAGAGATTTTTTAATCTTGGTATCTTTATTTTGTTTCTTTTCGATACGTTTAAACGATTGATCGACGTTTACGATACACCTAAAAATTAACTAATAGCACACCCCGGACACTCGGCCTAAAATCTATACAGACGGTGCAGTTGACATACCTACACTCACACAACTACGCATATGTCGTTCGAACACATTTATGCATGTGTGCGTGTCATCTAGGGTTACTAAATTATTTTATGGAATAGCTATGACCCGTGAGTTCACCTGCCTGTGTTAAGTGGCCTATAATCTTACCTAGTTAGTGTTCGATCTTTAATGTAGGTAAATATAACTTTCATCAACAATCAGTTTGCTTATGCTGAAACCAGTCGGTTGCACCCGAACCGACTCATCCGATAGCGGTCCCGCTACCGAATGGTTCGGAATCTGCGATTCACAACGCCAATCGGATTGGCGTAGGAATGTCTTTTGGCCAGACCAAAGACAAGCTATCCCACCTAGTTTTCGAATACAGATACAAATTTGGTAGAAAAGTTAACTCATGGTAGGAATATACAAATCGTCAAATAACTGTATTTCGGGTTTATTTTGTGGTTTTGAATGACTTTTTTACATAGAATTTGTATAATAAACGAGTAAATCGAAAATTTGGAAATTTCGAAAGTAAACCTCTGGAAATTTGCATCTGCAACACAACAAATCATAGTTTACATTTTTCGTTTTACCTTCAATTTGTCAATCTGTTGATGTTGTCAAAGTCAACGGAACTATTGTTTGTTTTGTTTGGAAATAACCAAATAACAACAAAAAGTAATAGCTTCATAGTGTTTGTCCATTACAGTTATATATTATAACATATCTAAAAGTAACCACTAACAAAAGTATCTACACTCCACCGATCATCTGAATCAATAATCCTACATCTTCACTGCACATATGCCAGAAGTCTGTCATCAAACTGAAGACTACCTGAAGTGGATCGGTCATCTGAACCAAGACTCCTACCTACCTGTCATAGTACCTATAACTTTGGGGATTTTGTCCCACATATCTAGCTATATCTAAGTAAGTTTAATGTTTGTTAAATCACATGCCGTACACCGGCAAGGTGCTACTTTTATATACACCTACGGGGTCTGCGTTGTCATTATAGGGATTGGGGACGAATAAGTTCTGGCAGAAGTACATTTAAGTAACCTTTCCTTCATCTATAGATAGAACTAAAGTCGAACAGATAGGTACGAAAATACTGTTTGTTATACAAGGACCAGAGGGGTTCGTGGGTCACCCCTTTTGGGCTGGCACTAAGTAATATTATAGACGCACGCACTTATCACACGGTCTTCTTACTTAGTTAGCTCCGACTATGTTTGTGACCACCACTGACCACTGGGGCCAAAGTTGTTTCCGCTCTTGCTGTTATATCGTTGTTTGACGTGATGTCTCGTATCTCCAATGTTTCTTTGTGGTTTCTTGGCTTTTTGCTCAAACAACAAACATGTTTCATATTTTCATCTCAAAAAATAAACAATATCAACAAATCAAATGTGGCAATAATCTATTTCTAGCAATTCTTTTGAGCACAAACTGCCAACTTTGAAAATTTCATAACCCAAAATTCCAAAAACTAAACACATATTACACACTAAAGTTAATAAAAACTCGTTTACTGTCCATAATCTTACAGAAATATTGAGAAAAACAGAGAAAAATCAAGTAAATACAATAATCTGAAAATCGTATTTAGCTATCCACGACAAAAAAGCTGTCCGAATCCCATCCGATTAGAAAACAGCTGGTAGTCGGTTGCAAACGTCAAAAGTAATCGGAATTGGCGTTGAGAATCGCAAATTGCCCGAACCAGTCGGTAGAGGCCAGTTTCCGTGGATCAGCCCGACCCGAATGGTTTCAGAATCGCTACGCAGAATAGCTTAACACAGTTTATAAAAATGATTCAATCTTTGTAGAAATTCTTATGAAATCAAAAATCTCTTATTCTTGTTTCGTATAATAGACGAAAAATTTGGTACCATTTTGTTAAATAATACAGCATCATGGTCGTATTCTCATAGAAAATTATCGTCCGATATAACCCTTCGTTGAGTGCTTCTCGCGTTCTTGCGGGGTAGAAAGCTTGAAACTGGCGGGGGGTGGGGAGTGTCCGTTCTATCTGTATTATCTATTCTATGCTAATAGGAAGTTACCCAAAATAAGCAAAGATAATGGATATGAGTTAACTAAATAATTACGGATAAATATATTCGAGATTAGGTATGTTATGGATATGTTATTTTGGATCTTGAGACGTAAATGTATATGGGAATAAAATTATATTGTTTTCGGATACAGTTACGTATCTGTAATTATTTCTACTTTTTTTTTAAATAACGAGTGACGAGACGAGCAAGACATGTGCCTGATGGTAAGCAACATGCCTGCCACATAACAACACAGAGACACGCAGCTATTGGAACTCGAAGAGTCCAAATCATTACCTAGCACTAGCACTGCGCTCGTTACCCAGAGATCTAAGTTGTTATATCTCTAAGCACTGTATTTTTTCTGAAAACATTGCCCTTCAAACCGGAGCACAGTAATGTTTGCACATTACTGCTTAGCGGTAGAATAACTGCCAAAGGTGTGGTCCTTCCCCAGGCGGACTCTGCCAAGAGTCCTACAATAGGGTACCGGACTAGGTCAAAAATACACCATCAAATTAGTCCGTCACCTAGATCATGGAAAAATATTGGATACGTATTTTTTGTTTTTTCATAATATTAAAAATCGTCAAAGATATAGACCATCAAACTTCGAGAGTGGGGGGTCGCGACGTCACTCGTGAGTAAAAATCGTACTCACAAGTGACGTCACACGAAACTTCGAAGCGCTGTATCTTCGACATTTTTTGTTTGTGAAACAAAAGAAAAAATACGTGTACAATATTTTTTTGCAATCTAACTAATGGGCTACTTAGTTTTTTTGAGGATTGTACCCTATACTACAATTATCCGTAAGTTTCGGTTACGCATATTAGATTCTAGTAAAATATAAACATGAATGGTATGTGGCATACCATCAAATCATTGTTCTACTAGGTAGTAAAAACTGAGCAGAAGGAGATTATATTTAACAAAAAGCAATTTTGCAGCCTTATTAAGTACCCAATAAAGTGGTCAAGTGCGAGTTGGACTCGCCCATGAAGGGTTCCGTTGCAGCAAGTAACATAATATACATAGTACACATAGTTCTTGTAGTTCCTTGTAACTTTGATCGAAGTTTCAATAATAGTGTATTTATGTGTATATAATAGTGTAAAAAAAAACTACTCATCAGATCGAGTTCAAACTAATTTTCGTTGGTAGTTTGCATGGTAATGTACATCATATATTTTTTTTAGATTTTTCATTCTCTTACTTTAGAAGTTAGAGGGGGGGGACACACATTTTGCCACTTTGGAAGTGTGTCTCGCGCAAACTATTCAGTGTAGACGAAAATAATTTTAGAAACCTCAACATCATTTTTGAAGACCTATCGATAGACACACCATACGTGTAGGTATGATGAAAAAAAAATTTTTGAGTTTCATTTCTCAGTATGGGGGGCAACCCTAAATTTTTCTTTTTTTTAAATGTTTTTGTTCAAATATTAATGCGGTTCACAGAATACATCTACTCACCAAGTTTCAACAATGTAGTTCTCATAGTTTCGGCAAAAAGTGGCTGTGACATACGGACGGACAGACAGACAGATATGACGAATCTATAAGGGTTCCGTTTTTACGTTTTACGGAACCCTAAAAATCATAATGATTATTTTGGCCATGTATTTTGGTGCATGGGTTACACTCTTTAGTGAAGCACGATCATTTGATGTTTGTCCGGGAAGCAGCAATTGACTACAAAGCCGTATTCAGAGCGGATAAACGCATGATGATCATGAAGTAGTTGCTGCAGATCTTGAAGAATTGCTCATTACATTGCTGCATTTATCTCTTGACGTCTGGGGAAGTACAACACCTTTGCCATTTATTCTACCGCCAAGCATTAATGTGCAAACATTATTGTGTTCCGGTTTGAAGGGTAATGTTTCCAGAGAAATTACTGGGCTTAGAGATATAACATCTCAGATCTCTGGGTAGCGAGCGCAGTGCAGTGCTAGGTAATGATTTGGACTCATCATTCGGTTCCAATAGCTGCGTGTCACTGTGCTGTTATGTGGCAGGTATGTTGCTTACCATCAGGCACACGTCTTGCTCGTCTCGTAACTCTTTATTAAAAAAAAAAAAAAAAAAAAACGTCGATTAAGTTGTTCCTCCATGTTGACCATGAAGTATATTCGTAAAAAAATATGCTGTGCATCTTCAAGATGAGAGACGTTGTAAATTAGATGGTTCTCTTTGATGTATCAAATCAACCATACTCAACCATAGACAAAATTACATTTAGCTGTCATTTCCGCTTTCGACGTTTTATGTCACGTCACACGCGGTCGTTGTCTGACGTCTCACGGGAACGTAATAAAAAGTGCCCTTCTCCTGGTTCTAAGCTACCTTCCCACCAATTTTCAGCCAAATGAATGAAATGAACGAAATGAATGAAATTAATGAAATTAACGAAATTAATGAAATTAACGAAATTAATCTCAGCCATGACGTCACCACAAAATCATGACGTAACCACAAAATGACGTTTAGCTGTCATTTTTGACGTTTTATGTATGACGTCACACGGGAACGCGGTCGAACGGGATATTTGTAGTTTTCTGACGTCCTACGGGAACGTGATAAAAAGCATCCTATGTCCTTTTCCTGGTTCTAAACTACCTCCCCACCAATTTTCAGCGAAATCGGTTCAGCCGTTCTTGAGTTATAAATAGTCTAACTAACACAACTTTCTTTTATATATATAGATTTTGTAAGAACGAACAGAGCCTACTGGAAAAGATATTAATCTATACAGTATAAGAACATCGTCTGCGATGCAATTGCTGCATCGTTACTACCTTTAAACACCCAACGAAAAACAAGGGGTTGATGGCTCCTGAACGATTGAACCTATTTTTATTGTTTTTTGGTTGAAAATGGCGGACTACATATTTTTACACAAATAAATTTCAAATCGAGAGTGACTGACGGCCACAAACATATCAAACGTGTTTAATATAATTTAACTAGATATTAACTGACAAAACTTCACCACTCTTAAATTCCTGGTTTGCTTGTCTCGCATCAGCGAGTAACGAGAACAATCACTATTATCCAAATACAAACTTCATACACAAAAGAACTAGGTAATAGCGCAATCACGGATCACAAGTTCTACTAAAAAAACAACTACGGTGTCTTTTTCCCGCGACACTTCATGAATGTTAATCTCGATCATACTGTAAACTTAAAATGTAATTTGTTTATACAGTACTAGAAACACAAACGGTTTTCATTTGAAATGGTACGAATATACACATTTTTTTTATGATTTAAGAATATCAGGCACAGATAACTCCTAAATTATAATTGATACCTGAATAAATGAAGACCGTAATATTATACATTTATCTACCTTTACTTATGCTATCAACAACTCTTTTAATTTGTCTAATATTTTTTCAGTTACTAATGATAGCCTCCCTGGTGGAGAACGGACGGAATCCTAAGACGAGACAATCGTTTTTTTAACTTTAAGGGGTTACATTTATATGCTACAAATTGAAATGGGACAAAATTGGAGAACAACAGGTTCTAATACAACACAAAATAATCAAAATCCGTTCACAAGTGACAAACATATCGACGGATTTACGTAAAAATAAATGTACAATACAGCCGCGCAGCGCATATTTTATATTCTCCATGGTTTTCGAAGCCGGTTAAAAACTAATGAATCGATTTTGTTGCATTCGCATTGTTTCGTACGTTGAAACATGATTTGACTACTATTTTATTGCAAATCGATTTACTATTTCTGAGACAAACAGCAAACAGACACAAAGGACCTACACTACAATGTGTTCAATACAATATCTCATTGAATTGAATATGTCACCGTTAAACTGCAATCACTGTCAGTTTACAATATAATGCGTGAGATAAGCTCACGGTAGATTAGGTTAGTTTAATTTTGCGTTATTTTTTAATTTTACGGTGACATACAAAGTTCTTTACTTATAAATGTACAATTTATACGTCAATTTTCATACTGTGTACGTAAAAATACAGATAGAATCTACAAATAACTTTAAACTATAATAATTTAAGCAGTTCGATTGGCGGCCTTGTTATATGTATACACATACTCCTACTGATTTTAGAGCACACAATACGACATGTTTAGTTAGAGATTTGAGTTTCTTCTACACAATATGTCTTAAATTTCATCATTCTAAGTTATTTGAATACTGGCCGTTCGGACAATATTAATATTTCTAACAGACTGTACGAATTGACATCCCCTTATAAAAGTTGGGTGAAGAGCTTGTTGAACCCTTTCCCACCGCAGTTAACCTACATTATGAAAATCAGCAGTTTAGCACATATTTGGGCGGAAAACCAACTCTATACTGTAGGCTCAGCTGTAAACCGCTCTACTCGCTAGTTTACCCTCGGATCGATCATTAAACTGACGACGTCCTCAACTCTTTTTCAGCGGTTTCTATAGCTGCGAAAGCGAAAATCAATGAAACCCATTAAATTCTCTTTGAAGCAATTGAAAAGGAGGGTTCAACTTTAACATGAATCGGGGAATCGAGAAATTGGATTTTCTTTTTAAAAGATTTTTTTGCGTTGTCTGCATGAGGCAGACGGGAAATCATTACGTGGAATACTATTTTTTTTTAAATTCTCGATAAATGTAGTAACACATGTTCTTTGTTAGCATTTTCAGTAAGATACCCTTCATGTTTTTGGCCGTTATTACATTTGAGGGGTGACAACGACGTAAGGTTTTTTTTTTATAGAAAATATAAATTTGATACTATTCAGTGTCGGATGTTTTAGATCGTTATAGTAGATCCAACCGTTTATCCTCTTTTTGACAGCACCAATAGAACGTAACTGCGTCATGTTACGCAAAAGTTAACTTTTAAATGCGAGGTTTTAAAAATATGACAACTGCTTAAATTTGCTCCTTGATCCCGTATAATAATCATCTTTCACAAAATGAGTCCATAAGTGCAGTAGTTTTTTATAAATTCCATAAAATAACAAACGTTTTTAAAAAATTACGTTCTATGGCTATCAACATAGTGATGTTACGAAGTTACGATTGAGATATCGATATTGTTTATGAACTATTTTTACACGGGTGTTTTCCGTTCTCGGCACATAATATCGGATTTATTTTTATGTAAAACCGTTATATTGATGCGCCTCAGGAAAACATACAGCATTATTTGAAGACGTGTTTATCTCCTGGTGTATATCCAAAAAATAACAAGGTTATGATGACTGAAACATTTGAATACTTATTAAAATAAAGTGTTAAATAACATTTTGTAGTTAGGTAAATTAACAAAGTTTATTTATGTCTGATGTAAACATTGAAGAACATGATGTACCATTTTCGTTAATTTCTAAATAAATTAACCTGATATGCTTAATGTGTTAAAATATTTCCATATTTGGCTTAATAATGTCTCATCAGTCGGTTGGGTATTATTTCATCACCCAAAGGTTACTGCTGTACCTGATCTACGTCTACTAGTTGTGCGTCTATAGCACTGTTTCAATACACTGGACATATCTAATTTTTCAATAAAAGGATGTTAAGCAACTGCTATAAGTAAAATCTATTTAATATGACTCGAAATTTATTCGGGTTTTCTTAGATAGGGACTAGTAATATGTGATAGCACACAAATTATCTTCGTTTTCTATGATTATACTACCACCGCAACAATACTTATGTGTATTCGGTCTGTAACATTTAAAAAAGGTAACAAATCTACCCTTATTCTCGGAAATGTCTAGGGTATTATCAATACTCGTGAAGATGTTAATGTGATGACATCTTTCAGCGACATGTACAGTGGACCAGCACGGCGGGCCACGGCCTTTCCCCGAGTTCTAGTGGTGGGAACGAGCCAGAAGGCTGGGTATGGGCATCTTTCGCCATTTATGGCATATCCTGGGGTTTGTGCTAGACATAACATAGTATTTACTCATGGTATTTCGGTTGCCTGGAAGAGATCGCTATTAGCGATAATGTCGCCACTTGGTTCACTAGTTCTAGGATAAGTCCCTGTTGTTTAAGTATTATATTGTGGATAATAAAGAGTTTCTATCTTTTTAAAGTCTTTTATAATATTAGTTGGCTAGTAGAGAGCCACCACTTTAAACGTCATTGTTGTATAGTTCAAATGTATAGTATGTATTTGTATAGTTTGAAATGGATATTTTGAATCCGTTAATTATTTATCTTCTAGTTTGCTTTCTATTCTCTCTCGCTTCGTCTAATGCTGACTTTCATTAGACTCAGTATCTGTTTTTTCTTACAAGTACAGAGTTTTTGTCGTCTAACATAACCACAAATAAAACAATTTTTCATTTTAATACAATTCATTAATTTATAATGTTTTTGGCAGAATAACTGAATTTAAGCTTCTTCTAACTCAAAACGTATGAACATAAGAAAAAAAATTAAACGAAAGTTGTAGGAAATAAACTAGTCTTTAAAAAAGGTCTGATGCGTTTTATTGATTAATCTAATATTTCAAGAGTTATCGGCTGCAATAGAAAAACTGGTTAATTAAATGGGCCATAAATCGTAAACGCTACATGTCACAGAAAAGTTTTCCGGCCACAAAAGATGCAAAATATTATTTTCTACAATAACGACCTCAACAATTTTTGCCCTAAAGTTTATAGTTTCCGAGATATTAGCCAAGCTCGCAGCAATGTTTTACTTTTAAAAATTCGGCAACCGGACTTTGGGACTGATTTTTCGCAGGCAACCCGACAAAATGTCATGTTCTTATTTGCCAAAATAATCTTTAATTTTATTTAATTTCAATTTAATAACCAGACCGTTGCAAAATGCTAGTATCGATGTACCTGTTTATACTTGGTCACAACACTATAACTGACAAATTAGATCTGCCAAAAAGACAATAAATGGTTGGATTCACTATAAACATTTTTAAACGGTTTTATTTAGCTCACCCCGTTTGTTTTATTTATTATTTATTCTTGGGTCAAATTTAGTAATTCAAATTTCACCCTCTTCCTGTCAACCGATTAATCTGAAAGGACAATGTCCATTTTTGACTCGCCAGAATAGTTGTCGTGCAGACATATGAGTTATATATTAAAAAATCGGTGATTTTTTGTTGTACTCGTGTGCGAAGTTATATAACTTTCTAACATTACAAAATAAAATAATTTGCGTTTGTTTAAATTAAACCTACCATTTATCAACAAAGCTGACTTGAAAAATACTGTAATAACGAAACGGCACTTGCGTTTCGTTTTAGTAATCCGCGTTAGATTGAAATTAAATATGGATGTTATCTATATCAATTCCTTTCACAATGTCGTTTATTTACTATTTTTACATATTTAAATAACGATATGTATAAATGCGGCGACAAAGAAACTATTAAAGCTTTTTATAGCAATGTAAACGAGGAAGAAGTTTGCATGCAATTGTGAAACGAAAAGTTTTCACGAAAAAAGATCAATGTCAAATTCAAATTGACAAATCAAAAAAAAGTAAACAAGCAAAATGAATGGTTTTCTATTAATTTAATTAAGCGGTGTAATATTTATGCATTATTCACAACAACAAACCGATTACCAGATCAAATGTTTCAATGTCGGATTTCAGTTGAACACAGTAAAAATTTTCCGATTGTTCAAGAGGTTGCTCCAGGAAGAAAACGTTTTTTTGAGCTTCATTGCAGTGCGTAGAGAAATATTAGGAATAGGAAAAATATTATTAATTCCTAATCGGACGTCAAGTTTTTGTGACGGAATTTATATTGGTTTTAACAAAACTGGGAATTATGTGATTCAGTGCTCCTTGTTACATACATAATTGTGGTAATAATTACATAAAACCATATATATCTTTGTGTTGTCTGATGGAAACGCTCGATTGTTATGGACCTCCTAAGGCCACTGTCTTGAATACCAAAATAATGAAATATTTATATCACAATGAAGATATTCCCTTCTGTGACAATATTTCTATGCAAATGAAGTATTCATACTGTACAGGAAATTCGGGGAGAGCGCTAACTTGCTACAAAACATTTGCAATTACCAATTTTAAAACCCTGAGTTGCTTATAGAAGACAGACACAAGCTGACTACTGCTGAAGCAAATATAATATATATAATATGTATATTTTAATTGAAAATGATAAGGACAGCCAGCAGAGGCCATCTTTCAGTACTGCTGTACTTGCATTGCAGAGTTCTTCGTAAGATTTCTAGGATGGCCCGACAGCAGGACCATATAAATCCACGAGCAGGGTATTTTGGCTATGTAGTAGTTTTGGGCTATTAAATATTGTTTAACATTATTATTAAATGAAAAATATATGTAATATAATCGCAAACAATATATTTTATTTATCCTCTCTCCTCTATATTGCATTGGTTTGAACATAGATTCAGTAGAAAGATATCGGTGAACAGTATTATCTACACTGATTTAAGTATTTTTTTAGTAAACAATGATAGGATGCGTGAGACATGTGCCTAACATATAACAAGACAGTGTCATAAATTATTAGAACATGCACTGCGCTTAGTTAGTAGCCTTATGTAGCCTATGATAATTCCATCCGAGAACTATTTTATGGTAATCAGTTGGTAGTTAGAAGTACTATTATTTCTATTTATTCTCATAAGAAATATGTTTTGAAAGACAATACCATAGTTCTTTCTTTTCTTTTCTGTTCTAATCCAAAAGAAAACATAATTCTAAAATATTTTGACAGTAAACATAACCTTACTTTTCGTTTAACTGTAACTCATTTTTGGTATTTAGGAAATGAAAAACACCAACAGTAGACGTTTATAGAAGCATTAATAATCCTAATTAGATACTATTCATCTCTATACACTTTCAGAATCAAAAAAAGTTGGCCAGGTTTTTCAATGTATGGGACGTGGGCATTGTCCTTTTGTATACACTTTGGATTTTGGTGACAATACAATTATGTTTATTCATTATCATTATAAATTCAAGATGGCCGCCGCTACAAAATGGCGGATAATTTATGTTTTATTAATCCCATCAATATGGGTATCAAATGAAAGGGCTCAACAAGCAGAATACAATATACTATAAAAAATTGAAATCCAAGATGGCGGCCGCTACAAAATGGCGGATAACGTAGGTTTTATCAATCCCATCAACATGGGTATCAAATGAAAGGGCTCAACAAGCAGAATACAATATACTATAAAAAAATTGAAATCCAAGATGGCGGCCGCTACAAAATGGCGGATAACGTAGGTTTTATCAATCCCATCAATATGGGTATCCAATGAAAGTGCTCAACCAGTAGAATACAATGTACTATATAAAATTAAAATCCAAGATGGCGGCCTCTACAAAATGGCGGATAACATAGGTTTTATCAATCCCATCAACATGGGTATCAAATAAAAGGGCTTGACAAGAAGAATACAGTGCACTATACAACCTCAATATTTAAGATGGGCGCAGCCACTAAATGGCGTATTATAATAAGATTTAAATTTAGAAATTGAATCTGTAATTTAGGTATCTGATTAATCCAGCCTGAATCCACCACCCAAGTCAAGATTTTGTATCGTGTTGAGGACTGTGTGGCGTTAGGGTGGCTAAAAATGATACGTCGTTAGCGGTACACCACCCAAGTTAAAGTGAAAGGTTAAAACGGGCCGAGAACTGTATGGCATTAGGGTACAATTACGGGACGGCTGAAAGAAGAATGTTGCCTTTAATACTATCATGGGCTTCTACAATACATAAAATGCAGGGCAGCACTGTGGATCACGCAGTCGTATACTTAGGTGCGAAACTGTTTGAAGAAGGTCAAGCCTACGTGGCTCGTAGTAGAGTAAGATCTTTGCAGGGACTACGTATAGAGGAGTTGGACTGCAATAAACTAACGGGCAAGAAACCTTGCAATAATGAAGCACTAAATGAATTAAACAGAATGCGAAATAAAAACTAAAAACTAGAAAATAAAAATAGGTAAAAAAACTTTTTAAGTTAAACGGTTTTATGTTAAACATACATTGCAATGTTTAAGATAAATGTACTAAAAACCAAAAAATAATAAAATGGATACAGTCGTGGGAATTATAAACATATGCATAGACTAGACTAAAATAAAACCGTGGGGCACGTCAATTGTCTACAATCGTTGATTAAAATGTTTGTTTTGTAATGTTACACTATAATTAGGCAGTTGTTCAACCGACAACGATGGACGTGTGATAAGTAGGGCTAGAATGTGGAAACAAGCTAGCAAGCTCGATTATAAGCGAGTTTTAGGGTTTCATAGTGGTGAGCGAGTAGTACTTTTATCATATGTTTTGTCGATTAAAGACAAACCACGAGCAGTGAAACGATTCCTCGCCAGCCAGCAGTGTGAATGTCCAACGATAAACTAGTTGAAACATCTCTTTTATTTACATGGAGTGTATAACTATTGGAATTTCCATGAGCAAGAAAATAGTAAGTAATTTCCTCACCGTCTGCGGGCCAACTGCCTAACGACGAATTAAACGATTCTTCTATCGCACATTAAGTCGATAATTTGTAGACAATTGACGTGCCCCACGGTTTTATTTTAGTCTAGTCTATGCATATGTTTATAATTCCCACCACTGTATCTATTTTATTATTTTTTGGTTTTTAGTACATTTATCTTAAACATTGCAATGTATGTTTAACATAAAACCGTTTAACTTAAAAAGTTTTTTTACCTATTTTTATTGGTAGAATGATTTCTCATTAGGAAAAAATCACCTTCATTCGGTGATATTTTGCTTGAGATGGAAGTGGAATGTTAGGTTTGCGCTCAAAACTTTAGCGTCTAAAGTATGCCTCAATTTACACCCGAAAACGGGGCTACACTGCAACAGCGTACTAATGCGAAACTTGCGTATTGAACTTATGATAACAAACAACTTTTACCATAGAGCCAACCCTAAAATCGATCCTATAACTCTTGAATCCTGTTACCCGAAAAGTTAGCTGTTTCATATATTTTGTGGAGTCATTCTGATTTCGCGATCAGGGTTGGCCAAATAGAAAACTTTTCAGAGTCTACGAAGATAAAAGTACTCGTCGACTCTGCGGAACTCGCTGTGTTCGGTCAAATATCCGATACAGAAAAACTTATCTCTGCTTAAATTGACCACAGGACTTGTTACGATTGTCCGTTATGGGATAGCAAGTTATAACAGCTTATTCAACGTATTGTTTGCTTTAGCAGAATAAAAGCCAAGTAAGGCAGAAACACGGCCTGCGCGAGCATGTTTATTACAACGTGTTTAGGAGAGAGTTAATTGTCTGTAACAGCGTTATTGTTCACATTGTTGTCTGATATTAAACTTTCTCGCTCGGATAGAGCCTGTACGTCCCGACTTCAACAGGGCTAGGCAGTCAAATCCTTTCGTAGTACTGGAGTGCTGACAACGACCCGAAATTCGCATAAACGGGCGAGAGTTGACTTTCAAAAGCATACAACTGTGCCACGATAATAGTCCGCTAGGGAATACGCCTGAAACAACAACATAAAAGTTGTCTCACATTACACCGACTCAACGCCAATACAACTCCAACTACATTTTGACAAAAGGCTAGTTTTCTGCTGTACTCTATATTCTGTTCAACGTTTTATTGAAATAAGTAGATTACTTGTTTTCGACGCGGCGTTGTCTATTTATTAAGGCCTGTTTGCATTTTAATTAGTGCGAGTGATTAGTGCAGGTGTTTAGTGATTAGTAGCAAACACGTGTGGACAGCGATTGATTAGTGCATGTGTTAGCACTTGCGTAGTGAAGTCTTGCACTCACTCACTCGCACTAATCAAAATGCAAACAGTCCTTTTAGTAGGAGTTCCCGCTATACAACGACCTTCACCGATATGTTTATTTGACGAAACGTATTTTATATGTAAATTAATTGGTCAATAAATATATTGCATATGGGTTGCCTACCAAATTTTAGTCCAGAGTATGATTAATTAATAAATGTTTTTTTTTATTTTATTAAATCGTAAACGGTACATGTCACAGAAAAGTGTTCATGCCACAAAAGATGCAAAATTGTATTTTCTACAATAACGACCTCAATAATGTTTGCCAAACAAACTGCTATCGCGTTGGTGAAATGTGCGACAACTTTAAAAGTTCACAAGCCTGTTTTGTACACGCGACGATTGCCAGTGCTATACATATTTACCGAACGGAAATACGAACTCAACAAGTGTATATAAAGGCTAGTGTTGTCCGCAGATGCGTGCAATTTATTCGCACGGTTGCCTATGCACACGCTAAATAGTTTATGCAAATCTCGCCGAACCAGTCCGACTAAATCGGATAGTCTGGAGTTTCAGCATCAAATAGGGGTTGCACGCTCTTTTTTAATATAGTATAAACTATAGAGTGACTGGACGAACAGGACATGACTGTGCCTGATGTGAGCAACACGCCTGTCCATAACATCACAGTGTCACGCAGCTATTGGAACATGAAGATCATTACTTACACTGCCCTGTGCTCGTTACCCTGATATATAAAATGATTTATCTCTATGCCCTGTAATTTAGCTGGAACGTTTGCCCTTCACACTTGCATTTGATGTTTGCACATCACTGTTTGGCGGTAGAATAACTGTAAAAAGTGTGGTACTTCCCCAGGCGGACTGTGCACATAATCCTACCAATACTGATAGCACAAAAATAAATGAAACTGAGATTAAATTAATCACATCACTTTTATAATAATACCTAGACTTGATTCTGACTTCTGAATACCTGCCTAGCTAATTTACTCTCATGTCAATTGGAGTATTGATTCGTATGAAATTCTGTGGGGGGTTATAATTATTTCGTCCGTGTGGGTGGGTGTGATATTAATAACTAGCAGTGCCCCGCGTGGTTCCCGTTCCCGTTATTTTTTCGGGATAAAAGGTAGCCTTTGTGTTCTTCCAGCCTATTATCTATATCTATTCCAAATTTCAGCCCGATCCGTATAGACGTTAGGACGTGATTCAGCAACAAACATCCAAAAATCCAAACATCCATACAATGGCATTTATAATACTAGCAGCGCCCCGCGGTGTTACCCGCGAAGTTCCCGTTCCAGTTGTTTTTCCGGGATAAAATGTGTTCTTCTAGACTATAATCTATGTGTTTTAAATTTCAGCCCGATCCGTTCATACGTTAGGACGTGATTGAGCAACAAACATCCAAACATCCATACATTGACATTTATAATATTATAGTAGGATTATCATAATAATTTTAATCTGCTTTTATGTTATCCATTACTTCTCAATCTCTATGGTCGTGAACATGTTGGCAACCCTAACCAGAATAGTTCTAGCATACCAAATAATCGGAATAACTACTCTGTTCGTGCAGAGCAACGAGCAAACTTCGTTTGCTATTTTGTGTTATACGCCAATGAACCTCTGTACAATCGCGAAGTTATTTACTGTTTCTCATTTCAAATAGTTATTTATTTTCTGTATTGAAGCATAAATACTGAGCTGCTAATATTATGTAGCTTTGTTTTATTAAAGGTCATTGAAATTATCACTATTTAAACACAAATTAAAAGTTTGGCTTGTGACGATGTATTACGAAATCCTAGAATATTTTTTATTTATTTCAGATTTTTCTTTATACAACTGTCTCGATAAAACTTATCAATCCGATACATATTATGGTAATATCGAAATATCACGATCTGCGGTGTGATATCAGTGCTCCTTGTATCTGTCACTCTAAACCTAAACGAACATGAGAAAAACATGACAAGAGGCAGATATGGCTGCTTTGTGAGTCAGGTTTAAGATTTTAAAGATTCATATGACAGTTGCTACTGACTTTTTTACCCAGGGAAAATACGTTATAATATATAAACCAGCCTCCGGGGTTGTGTGAGACTTTCGGTCACGGAAATGACAGCCTACCCGCTAAAATCCTGGAGTGTTCCACTATCGCGCAATTTCGTGTGCGCTTGCACTGGTCTTGTTCTGGCCTCCTCTCGAGGAGCAGTCCTGCTCCGTCTGTCTCAATGACGACGTGTGGAACTCGGACACATCGCGCATCTTCGGAGAGTATCTAGTCGGGCAAGAAGTTCTTCCGAACTTGTCACCCAGAGTCCCTTTTTATGGCGGCTGTCGGCGCTCGTGCCCTAATCTGGTCGCTGCTGCCGACGGAACTTTGATCTAGCTTAGAACCCTACTAATGTAGGCATACTAACTGTAATTACGCACAAACGTAGAGCACACCTGAAAGCATACTCGAAGCGTACCTGCGAAATTGTATCATCTGAATTGACGAATCGATAAAATGTTGTAGGTCCGTCGACAATAAAATGACTAAGTTCTGCCATCAGGAAAGCATTTTCAGAGACTGTTTTACCTTATTTATGGTATCTCTATTCTGGTAGATTTGTTCATTATTCCCCTGCAGGCCACGTGGTTCGACAGCGTAGTTCGATCAATCGAACCACGGACACTTTTTTTTCCCGTTGGTTCGACTTTGGAATCGCACCACGTGAACTACTGATACTTGGGACCGCGTGGTTCGACTTTAGAATCGCACCACGTGAACTACTAATACTTGGGACCTCGTGGTTCGACTCCATAGTCGAACCACCGTGATAAGTTGATCTGGTTCGATTCATCGAAGTACACTCACAGGCACAATTAACGGGCGGTTAACCTTGTATTTCTCTAGTTTGCAAAAATAGTTAATTTTAAAGTAAATTAAATTGTAGTGAAAGGTGGACTAAATCCATCAAACGAGATGAATTTATTCTGAAGACCAATAGGATGCTTACTAATAATGAGATCGATGAACGATTGTTCTTAAAACGATTGGCTTGGAAGGGGTCACTTTTTGTAAGTAAATAGTTCCGAGGGTTACATTTTTTATTTCATACTATAATGTTTCATCGATATCATTACTAGTAAATATCCTATATTTGATTCCTATATATAGCGTTGGAAGATGTTTTCAAGCTACTGGACTGGAACAGACATGGTATCAATATTAACGGCGAATGAATCACTCACCTTCGGTTTGCCGACGACATAGTCATTGTGCCGGAGTCGGTGCTATGTACGGGGACCTCACAGTAGAGTATCCCAACAGGTAGGTTTGAGGATGAATATGGACAAGACGAAGGTCATGTCAAATGTTTATGTCGCACCTGTACCGATTATTGTTGGGAATACCACACTCGAAGACTGTGACGAATACGTCTACCTGGGTCAAAAGATCCAATTAGGCAGATCCAACTTCGACAAGGAGGTACAGCGAAGGATCCAACTTGGATGAGTAGCGTTCGGGAAACTACGGCACATCTTGGAGTCTAAAATACCCCAATGCATAAAAACGAAAGTCTTTAACCAGTTGCCAGTGATGGCTTATGGAACTAAAACGTTATCCTTAACTGTGCTCATAACAAAGCTCAAAGTCACACAGCGAGCTATGGAGAGAGCTATGGTCGGAGACTCTTTGCGCGACAGAATTTGTAATGAGGATATTCGCAATAGAACGAAAGTAGCCGACATAGCTCGAAGAGTAGCTCAGCTGAAGTGGCAATGGGCAGACCACATCGCTCGCAGAACTGACAACCGATGGGAAAGAAAGGTTCTCGACTGGCGACCACGAACCGGAGGGCGCAGTGTTGGACGGCCTCCCACTAGATGGACAGATTACTTCACAGGGAGGCCAATGTTCAGCAGTGGACGTCTTGCGGTTGACGATGATGATGATAATCCTATATTTATGGATGGATCCCTAGCTGTGAAATGTGCCGTCTCTAAAGAAAACTGACTGTGGATATAAATTTTATCACTTATTTTTCGCGTTTCAGTGCCTCTATGTTGTTTTGAAGTCTGTATTTTTTTGTATAAAATGTTTTGAGTTTATTAATGTTACTGTATATAAAGTTATAATGTCCTTGGAAATGTTACGAATTAAGTAAAACATTTAATATTATTAAATACAGCTTAAAATATATGCTTGTCGTTGTGTTGTTGTTTTTATCTAAGTTTAGCAATTGAAAAAAGTCTACATATCGAACTATCAGAGGTCTCAAAAATACATAGTTCGATGATCGAACCAACGGGATAAAAAAGTTCACGTGGTCCGATTGATCGAACCAACAGGAAAAGAACGTTCACGTGGTCCGATTGATCGAACCAACGGGAAAAAAAAGTGTCCGTGGTTCGATTGATCGAACTACGCTGTCGAACCACGTGGCCTGGAGGATTATTCCGAGCAATTTTTTTGCAAAAGCAAACACAAAGCCAATCTTTCTATTTCCCAGTCAGCCGGGTGCTCTTTTCCCCGAGGCTTATCACAAAGCGCTTATATTATACGTAAGAGGCACGAGGATCCCGATCCTCAGTCAATATTCGAGGGCTCGAGACATAGTCTTATAAATAGCTATGCTGGGCAGCACAGGCAGGACACTCTAAACAGAAAGAATTTTTCACAAAAAACAACCGTACAAATTTTTGTCGCATTGAATGAAACGACAGGAAATTTGGTTAAAACACAGATCGTTTTTGGTGAAACTTATTTGTAAGATCTTTTGGTTGATTGAAATGAATTTAAAATGGATTTTATTTTTATTACCTACTGACACACACACACTCTAGTGACACGCAAATAAATTTAGTTTTTAAACTTAGTCATGTTGAAAACACACTTCATAACACTACACGCTTCATTACTTCGACGCGACGTTTCGGCGTCGTCGTTACTACCGCTGTGGTCATGAGAAGACCAAGATGAAGAGAAGGTCGAGTCTTACAGAAACGTCGACGTAATTAAAAAATAATTTGAAACGATTAAGCTCTGTGTAATGTTTTCAATAGGTGATTAATTGTATTTTTTAAAGTGAAAACTTCTTTGGCGTATCACAGACAGATTTTTCGTGGGCTGTGAATTGAATTCTGGCGTCACGCTCGGGAATGATAAGACATTTTCGGGTGAACTCGGGTGAACATTGGTCATCTAGAAATGCGTCAGCACTTCCCATTGGCCATCTAGGAATGCGTTAGCCATGGTCATGGCCACGCCCTCCGGCTTCACCCGCGTAGTTTCCAAAGTGAGCTATCAAATTCTGAGTTATAAGTTTTCACTTCTATCGGCAGTTCCTATTGACTGTAATTTTTTTTTAATAAATAAAACCCACTGTTCCACGCTTGTAAAATTGTATTTACCTTTAACTTCTTTCACCTTAGTAAACCCTCTCTGCAGCACCCCCTATAAACTAAAGGAGGATTGAATAGTAGCCTTCTCCGTGTAAGCATTTTTCACGAAAAGAATAAAGGGCTCACGCGATGGGCTTATCCTTAACAATTTTGTGGGACGCAATTTTGTATCCCTCTCTACACAGTTTGGCCGCGCCAGATGTTAACGGTAACTTTCTCGATAAGAACAATGCCTGATTACACAAGACATCAGTGAGTGGCGATTTGCATACTCTTAACTTTATGTAGTCCGTATAATATGTTGAGTGGTCAACTTTACTGTTGCTAAATAGTCTAATGCCAGCTACATGGCCCTCACTGGCTATCACCCTATACCTATAGTATAAGCGTTTCAAAGTTTGGGGCTAGTGTTATATCGTAGAAGTATATAGCTTATATTACGTCTTAATTCCATTGTCCTACAATTTACGGACTGCAGCAGAATAATTTTTCTTCAAATGGCACACACAAACGAATAACTAATTTGGCTTCCGTGTTTCTCATTATTGTAAGCTAGAATCGCATTGAGCTATCTAGCTAGCATTCCCATTTTTATTACAATGATTTAATAAAACTTCTAATTATTATTTTATAAAATACTAAGTTACGGCTGGTTGAGTCGGGAGAACGGCGACTGCCGAGCCGGAAACCCCGGGTCAAAACCACGCGCACCACTGTCTTTTCGAAGTCATGTACGTAATGTCGTTATAGACTACAGGCCCGTGAACAAAATTTACGGGTCAAATGAACCAGCAGGAGACCTATATAGGATGATAGACGGGTACAAAATAATAAGATTCAGCACTATGCCGTCACTTGTAAGCTGTCCAACTGAGTGCAGGTGAGAATTCAAAAGTGCAAGTAGAGTGGGTACATTTTGGTCATTTGTTTCTGTACGGCATTCTTACCATCCAATAGATCCATGAAAAATAATGAGAAAACGCGTAGTGCCGTACAAAAATAGTGGTCCACGAAGTCGGAAACATTATTGATAATCCGGAAATTTTGAGGGAAAATTTGGTCATTTGATACAGTACGGCATCGATTCCATACAGTTGCAATACCTCTTCTAACCCATTATTCCGCAACGCCGTACAAAAATAATGGTCCAAGAGGAAATTATCTGGGGTTCAACTTCCTCTAGATCTTCAACGTTCAAGATATTCGGGTGTGGGTAGTTAACAACAACACAGTCTTTGTATGTGCTCAATTTTTGATTTAATTTTAAAATTATATATATACATTTTTTTAATAATATTCTAATGTATAATTGATTACAATAGTTAGATACCTGTTAGGGTTGTGTTTTTGTCCCTGAAGTGCACAGTAATCACAAATATTTTTTTTTAAACACTTGAAATAGCCACATCAACAATTTCACTGTCTTCAAATGGAGGCTATTTTACAATCACAAGAGAGGCTGCAGGCCTTGTTCCAGCAGCGAATGGACACATTCCAGGGACAACTCCAGTGTTCACCATCAACGGCCAAGCCAGCATCATCATTGGCTGATGAATTTTCTTCATTCCGGGTGTTCATTCTGCAGGCTCTGAAGTCTTTGCAGGATCAAATTTCCCTCCTTGCAAGTGAATCCGATAAGCAGGAGATGCGTGCGAGACGAAAAATTCTTCTTTTCCACGGAATTAAAGAGGCCCAAGGTGAGGACACAGCAGCCATTGTAGTGAAGGTGATCTCGGAGCAACTCAAGATTCCTGAATTTACCGCTACAAATATTAGCAGGTGTCATCGCATGGGTCGATCTTCTCCGGACAAAACCAGACCCATTCTCCTGAAGGTTCGTGACATTGCAATGCGTCAGCGATTATGGTACGCTAAAACGGCCTTGAAAAAATCGGGGATAACACTTTCCGAATTTCTGACGAAGCCTCGGCATGACGCCTTCATGTCAGCCCGCGAGCGCTTCGGTATCGGGAGATGTTGGACACGGGATGGCCTCATCATCGTGCTCGGACCAGATGGCAAGCGCCACTATATCAACAATCAGTCTGAATTGGACAAACTTGTGACTCCGGCTCCGTTACATCTCAAAAGGCCCGAGTCAGAAGCGGTGAAGAAGGGACCAAAAGCGACAAGAAGAGGCCCATTAAAGTAGCGGCCTTGTTTTGCTTGGTAATAATGTTATAATGTGTAACTCGTATCATGATATCATAATTCATTCGGATATGTGCATGTAAAGTTTCCAAGTTTTTCACTTCACTTCTTCCTTTGTACTGCTTATTTTTTGTTTTAATAATTAATTTGTCTTTGTTGCTCGAACTTTTCAACTTAACTATTGAATTTTGGCCCAATAGCACTTAAGAATTTTACACTTTTTATTATTGTAATTTTACAACAGGGTATGTATTTTATTTTGTAGCCGGCATTTAGACAATTACTGTCAGTGTCAGGTCTTTTTCTTTCTTTTTCGTCATGGTTTCAATTCGGTAATGCTACCGTAATTTTGCCAGCGTCTAACGTTTGAGCATTGAGTGTCTTTGATCTATAAATTATGTTCTTAATTCAGGTCAGTGTCAGGACACACGGTTCATATCACATGCCACTATTTAATCAATATCATATTTATCGATTTTTTTGTTTGTTTTTGTTTGTTCTATCTATTCTGTTTAAATGACCTAAATGACATAGTGGTTTTGTAAAACATTTTTGCTATTTTTTAACGTGGTAACATGTTCCGGTCTTCCGGTTACATTGTTTTAAGAGCTAGTTTAGGAGTTAGTTATTGGCAATATTTTATTTTATTTTATTATGATAGTGATGTGAAAAATGCAATTTCTTTCCGCACAACCCGACAGGTGATTATTTTAAGTAGAAAACTTTGTACCTGTATATTTATGTTATATAATTATTTTATCATTGGACTTTGTTTATATTATTTGTATAGAACACGTATTTATATATTTTATACATACACATATTTTTATAATAATTTTAGTATTATTTATTTATTGTATTTGTAAATAGTATCATGTTAAATATATTTAGCGACGATGACTGTAACAGTGATAATGATTTTTTATCATCATCATCATCATCTAGTTCTACAAGTGGCAATCATAGTCTTAACATTGCTCAACCCTTGTCAGACTTTTTGGAAAGCAGTTTTTCAGATGTGCCTAAAAATTTTAATGTCATTCACATTAATGCGCAGAGCATTCCGTCATCCTATCCAGAAATGTTGGCGTCCCTTGATAATAATAACATCCATGCTATTCTAGTCTCCGAAACCTGGCTTCGTCCGTGTCTTCCTTCGACATCATATTCTCTGCCCGGTTTCATCCTAATAAGAAATGACCGCGTCGGCCGTGTCGGTGGGGGAGTAGCTATTTACCTTAAGGCCAATATTCCTTTCTCAGTTCTGAGTAAATCGCCACAACCACCACCGACATGTGCGGGTGAGCATCTTCTTATTGAAGTAATTCTCTCACACACTAAAGTTCTTCTCGGAGTCTATTATAGCCCTTCTAAAAACGTCAACTATTTTCCTTCTTTTGAGACTCTGCTAAATGAGTATATACCTACTTACAATCATTCCATTATTATGGGTGATTTCAATACTTGCCTTTTAAGAAATGATGTTCGCTCTTCTTTACTGCAATCTGTCGTCAATTCCTACAACTTACACATTCTACCTCTAAATTCTACTCACCATTTTCCCAACAGTACTCCGTCTCTATTAGATCTCATGTTTGTCTCTTCTCCTAACAATGTTTCCATACATGGGCAGTACTCTGCTGATGAATTTTCCTATCATGATCTAATATTTCTTTCATATAAAATTAAGCCTCCTAAATCTAAACCTAAGGTCATTCTGCAACGCAATTTTGGTAGTATGAATCATGCATCTCTTCTTAATGACGCTGAGAAGATTGACTGGGAACCCGTCATTAATGCTCAATCGGTAGATGACCAAGTCGCTATTTTTAATACTCTTATCACGAAGCTCTACGATATTCATGCTCCTCTGCGGAAAATAAAAATTAAGCATCTCCCTGCCCCTTGGCTCACCGACGATATTAGGTTACTAATTCATAAGAAAGCCGCAGCAAAATCACGGTTTAAATCGCGTCCTACTGATACCAACAGAGATAAATACGTTCAGGCCCGTAATCGCTGCAATAAGGTGTGTAGAGATGCAATGCGCCGACATGTTCACAAAGCTGTCAACAATCAAAATCCAAGTAAAGTCTGGAAATTCCTTAAGTCTATGGGAGTTGGCAAATCACCTCAAAATTCTATTTCAAATAAAATCGATATAAACGCTTTAAACATACATTTTTCCTCTGCATCCACTATGACGAATGCGGTAAAAAATTCTACAATTAACTATCTCTCTGCCATTCCAACTCCTGATTATTCTCCTTTTACTTTCAATCAGTTCACTGAAAGTGATGTTAAGAAGAGTGTAATGTCGATTTCCTCCAATGCTGTTGGCGGTGATAGTATCAGTCGCAACATGCTATTGCCCATTCTCGACGCCATCCTTCCCATCTTGTGTGTCATGTTTAATAATTCCATCACCTGTAGTGTTTTCCCAGCTATCTGGAAAGATGCACAACTTATTCCTTTACCAAAGAAACTAAATCCTACCTCCTTATCTGAATATCGTCCTATATCTATCCTTCCTTTCCTATCCAAAGTCTTGGAGCGTCTTGCCCACTCTCAAATTAACCAGTTTCTAAACAGACAAGACCTCCTCAACCCTTTCCAATCCGGATTCCGTCCTGGGCATAGCACTGTGTCTGCTCTTGTTAAGATCACCGACGACATTCGCAAAGGTATGGACGACGGCAGGCTTACTGTTCTAGCTCTGTTAGATTTCAGTAATGCCTTCAATGCCGTCGATTTCGATATCTTGCTGGCGACGTTGCGTTCTATTAACATATCTCCATCGGTGATCAATTGGTTTCACAGTTACTTGTATGGACGCCGACAACGTGTTCGCCTCGACGAGGTTTTCTCGTCTTGGTGTAATACAAATGCTGGAGTCCCTCAAGGCGGCGTGCTATCACCACTTCTTTTTGCAATCTTTATCAACTCTATTTCTAATTATTTAAATTCTCCCTACCACCTTTATGCAGACGATCTCCAAATTTACTCGCAAGCTCGGCTCTCTGACTTAAGTATGGCCATTGACATGGTAAACACCGATCTACAGCAAATTGTCCGCTGGAGTAATTCTTACGGCTTAAATGTAAATCCCACTAAGACTCAGGTTATTATACTAGGTAGTGCTCATATGATATCCAGAGTCGACTGGGCCACAATCCCTGAAATTGTTTTTAACGGGGTCGTTGTACCTTACAGCGAATCAGTCAAGAATCTTGGCATTGTTTTTGACCGCACGTTGAGCTGGGAACCACATATTAAATCGATTAGCGCTAAGCTGTTTGCATCTGGCGGGGCGTTGAGGCGTTTGCGAAATTTTCTACCCACTGCTACCAAAATTGCTCTTGCACAATCCCTCCTTCTCCCCATCCTGGACTATGCAGACGTCTGCTATCTCGATCTCAAAGAAGATCAGCTAGATAAACTTGAGCGTCTCCAAAATTATTGTATAAGATTCATATTTGGCTTACGCAAGTATGATCATGTGTCTCAATTTCGTACACAGCTCAAGTGGCTCCCCATTCGCTTTCGTCGGAATGCTCATATTATGTCACTTCTCTATAGCGTGTTATTTAATCCCACTTTTCCGCGGTATTTGAAGAAACTTTTTACATATTGGAGCAAAGCACATAATCTACCGCTCAGGTCAAAATATAACTTGTTCCTTCAAACACCGTCGGCGCGTAGTGAAACTTTTTATGGCAAGTCATTTGGTTTTCAAGCTGTCCAGCTATGGAACGCTTTGCCGGTTAACATTAGGCAAGCTCCATCTCTTGCTGTCTTTAAAGACCAAGTCAAACAGTTCTATTTGTTGCAGTCATCAGCAAGTTGAATTCATTATGTATGTTATATTCCTTACTGTTTAATTTGATTGTCGTAAGTAATTGTTCCTTTTTTTTTTTTTTTTTTCTTTATGCATGTATTATTTTTCGTTATATATTAGTTTATTTTACATTTATTTGTGTATTAGGATGTACAGTTATTAATATGTAGTATTGGTATATATATATATATAGTATGGTATAGAATTAAATTAGATAAATATGTAACTATTTGTTGGTATGCTATTATAAATAAGTGTAAGTATCTTTATACTCCCAATTGTACCCCCGTCTTCTATTAATCAAATCTTCTTCACCATCCTACGGTTGCCTGGAAGAAATCGCTCTTAGCGATAAGGTCGCCTATTGTTACTTTGTTATAAGATGTTTCTGTATTTTGTTTTATTATTTAAGTGCAATAAAGAGTTTATCTATCTATCTATCTATCTATCTCTTTTCAGTGATCCGGAGGGGTGATTTGAAAAAGTACGGCATCGGTTCCAAATGATTATCTAGCACTCAAACGAACAATTAAAAATAATGCCGTCTAAAAATTACTGTTCATTTGAATGTTTATCGATAATTACCTTAATTTCATCGTATACTTCATTTATAACGGTAGTAGGTCATTTGATCCTGTACGGCACCTTATTTTTCTACATGACATTGCTAAAAACTATTGTTGTATAATAATTCTGTACAAAAGAAAGTGTTCTAAAAAAAGTTACAGAGGAATACAAAACATGCAAGTTTTCATTTATTTGAATAACCATAGATTAATTAACTATAGCAAAGTTCAACATATTATCATTGTTTTAAATAGTATTCAAGTAAATAAATTTGAAAAAAATAATGCCGTACATTTTAACCCTTAATCAAACAAAATATGTACCACTTAGTTAGAAACTTGGAAACTCAGAAACTATGTACTTTAGGGCAAAAATTATTGAGCTAACTATTGTAGAAAATAAAATTTTACACTTTTTGTGCCGAGAAAACTTTTTTGTGAAACGTACCGTTTGCGATTTATGACCCATTTAAAATACCGATTTTTCTATCTCTTGAAATATTTGATTAATCAATAAAACGCATTGAACTATTCTTAAAGATCAGTTTAATTTCTACAACTTTAGTAAAGCGCTTTTTTTTATAATGTCCATACGTTTTGATTTATAAGACGTTCAAAATCTGTTATTCCGCCAAAAATATCATAAATCGTATTAAAATAAACAATAGTTTTGTTTGTGGTGGGTTATTAGATGATGAAAACTTTGATAAAGAATAAGTAAATAAATAGATCAGGTTTTTCATGCAGATGAGGTGTATGTTAGCTATGGCAATTTAGTGATGCGTTCAACATTAAACTTCTTATAACTCAAAAAGCACAGACTTTAAAAAAACAATTTTGGCAAAAGTTGTAGAGAATAAACTGGTCTTTAAACATGGATTGATGCGTCTTATTTATCTAAATATCTCAAGAGTTATCGGCATATCGGCGATAGAAAACCCGGTTCACTAAAAGAGCCGTAAACGGTAGGTACTTTTAACAAATAAGTTTTGGGCAACAAAAGGTGTAAAATTATATTTTCTACAATAATGACTTTAATCATTTTTGCCCTAAAGTACATAGTGCCCGAGACAACGTTTTTTCAAGATGACGCTTAAAGATCCACCTGAATCTGTCAACATTTCGTGATTTTATGCTCAGTAAGTGATCATACACCTTATAGAAAATAAATTTGGATCGAAAATTTAAAAGTTAAATTCTATTTTTACGGGCCTTTAATATGAACTTTCAGATTTGTACGGCATTAACTTTTCTTAGACATAAATATATTAAATTCAAATAAATTATCAGAATGCCGTTAAAAAATCGTATCAACTATCACCCTAAAGTACATTTCGTCATATGCAATGTTCTGGAGGTTTATTGCCATTTACTGACTATTGGACTAACAAAAATGTACGGCACGTATAAAATTTGTATCTATGCACAAAATACTTTCGGAATAAATTAATTTTACGTTGTGTCAAATCACCCCTCCGGATCACTGAAAAGAGGAAGTTGAACCCCAGATCATTTCCTCTTGGACCATTATTTTTGTACGGCGTTGCGGAATAATGGGTTAGAAGAGGTATTGCAACTGTATGGAATCGATGCCGTACTGTATCAAATGACCAAATTTTCCCTCAAAATTTCCGGATTATCAATAATGTTTCCGACTTCGTGGACCACTATTTTTGTACGGCACTACGCGTTTTCTCATTATTTTTCATGGATCTATTGGATGGTAAGAATGCCGTACAGAAACAAATGACCAAAATGTACCCACTCTACTTGCACTTTTGAATTCTCACCTGCACTCAGTTGGACAGCTTACAAGTGACGGCATAGCGCTGAATCTTATTATTTTGTACCCGTCTATCATCCTACATAGGTCTCCTGCTGGTTCATTTGACCCGTATATTTTGTTCACGGGCCTGTAGTCTATTAACTTAAAACGCCGAAGGAAAATATCCTGAGGAAACCGACGCGACGTCTAGGTACCTAGAATTCTAGAATTTTTCGAAGTCATGTGTCATCTACCAACCCGCACTGGGCCAGTGTGGTGGATTATGCTTTGACTCTCTCCTTGCGATAGAAGACTCTGATTCCCCGCTGTGGAAAAAAGTTAGTGGGCTGTTTAAGTTATGTTGTTGTAATATACTAAACTTGCGGAAAATATGCGAGATGAGAAATCACCTGACGAAACGTCACTTTGTTGTAGTCATTTTGTGTTCACATCCATCTATAATTTTAGCATAATGATATCATCTTCGAGGTAAATGCATGGTATTTTCCTTTTCAGTATTATTTTTATCCTTATTTATCCATAAGTTAATTGAACGAATAGTTCTGATGTGCGTTAAACTAACCTAATAATTGTATTGCCTCCCTCGTAAAACATCCTCAGGGGCAAGCTTTACTCGTTGCTACGTCAATTACTCTTCGAACCAAAACTTAATTCTGGATTCCAAAGAATCAACATCGACGGGTCAGAGTAATGGTTTAACTTTGTTATCGCTAACCGCACTCCAATAGATTGCATTAAAACAACTTTCTATGTAAAATATACTATGAACTTTATGAGAATGATTAATGGCTATTGCCGAGGCAATTATGTCTGTTTCACTAGTTAATATTATAAAGAACCAAATTTGGTTAGGCGTTCAGAATGGACGGTGAGATTACTATCGCTAACTTTGTCAACTCGACAACGGTTGCTTTTGAATCGATTGTTACGCTGTACATCAACCTTTAAACATAATTTAATGATTGTATTTCAATTTGGTTTTTATGTCGAAGGTGCTTGTTTCGGTTTACTTACGGAAAAAAATAATATAATATCGATAATTTGTGGTTGTGTTTTTGGCTCACAACAAAAGTTTCCGATCGCTATTGCTCACAACTTTTTGAAAAGTGGTCGAATTGACGCATTTAGGTAGAAATAATATGACTCCCGGATATTCTCTCCAATTTCTGGGTAAGGTAGAATTAAACTGTTTTCGGAACCTTTAACAAAATTGGTTGACCCATATAGCCATATACCGTCGAGAAAATTTGATAAACATGCCCTCCAAATGACGCGATATTTCACACGAAATTTACCCAGCTCATTGAGAGCAAATTCGCCGCTATCGCTACGGCAAATTGGATTACAATAGGCAGACAATTAGAGCACCCACACGATAGAGATAGCACTCGTGTCTTCATTGTGTGGGCGTACATTATTCAGGAATTTATTCCATAATTAGAGCAAAGAGCGCCCCATTGAAAGCCGCCTTATCATTCAATATTCAACTTTGATATTATTAGATTGTGACCGGAATGTTCTCATTTTCAGAAACAAAGCACGAGCTGGAGGATCTTATGGCTGACGTCAAGAAAACTGCCAACAAAGTCAGAGGAAAATTAAAACGTAAGTTTACGCAAGATGGAAACAATCTGTATTGCTTGATTTTTTATTTAATTATTATTATTTCGATACTGTTAAAGAAAAATTATAACAGGAAAACATTTTCATTTCAAATATCCATGTTTCTTAAATGGTAGGCACCGCCACCAAACCCAACGACTCGACCTGGCAACGTACAACGCACGGACTCTTAGGGCTGACGAGAAGATTGTGGAGCTGGAAGAAGAAGTGGACAAGTTGCGCTGGGATATCATAGGGTTATCCGAAGTCCGTAGACAGGGCGAGGACAGAATAACCCTCGAATCCGGCAACTTGTTCTACTACCGGGAGGGAGATCAACAATCCCAAGGGGGTGTCGGGTTTATCGTCCGCAAGTCTCTTGTCAACAACGTGTTAATGATCGAGAGTGTGTCGAGCAGGGTTGTATACCTTGTACTTGAAATAACCGACCGGTATTCATTGAAGGTCATACAGGTATACGCACCGACCTCGACACATCCCGACGAAGAGGTTGAGACCATGTATGAGGACATCTCCAAAGCCATACATGTCTCGCCAACACATTTCACAGTTGTGATGGGAGACTTCAACGCGAAACTAGGCAAACGTAGCGGTGATGAGTTGAGAGTGGGACAATTCGGATATGGGCAGCGGAACCCAAGAGGGCAACGTCTAGCTGATTTCTTGGAAAGGGAGAGCCTCTTTATGATGAACTCCTTTTTCAGGAAACAGCCACAACGAAAATGGACCTGGATTAGCCCAGATGGTTCCACAAAAAATGAGATCGACTTCATTATGACGACTAAACGGCAAATATTCAGCGATGTCTCTGTGATCAGTAGGGTTAAGACCGGCAGCGATCACCGTATTGTAAGAGGCACGCTGAATCTAAACATTAAGTTCGAAGGATCACGTCTAATGAAGTCCACGCTCCGACCAAATTATGCTCAAATCGAAGATCCCGATAACTTTCAACTCGAACTTCAAAATCGCTTCGAAGCCTTAGATGAATGCGTAACGGCGGACGAAATAAACGATAGGCTGGTGGAAACTGTTCAAGCAGTTGGCAGAAAATTTTATAAGAGCCGACGCCAGAATAGAACCCAAAAGCTCTCCGATCATACTCTGAATCTCATGGCGGTTAGGCGAGATATGCGATTGCAGTCTTCGGTCGACATGACGGCATACAGACAGCTCAATAGACAGATATCTACTTGTTTGCGACGCGACATACGCTGCTTCAATACTTCGTGTATTGAAGAAGCGATTAAGCGGAACAAAGGCTCGAAAGTGTTCGCAAGAAATCTGTCTCTTGGGCAAAGTCAATTGACCAAACTGAAGACCAATAGTGGTAACGTCGTCTCGTCGAAGCCCGAGATTTTGGAGGAGATTGAGAGGTTCTATGAACAGTTATACACCTCTACACAAGCACAACCTGTCGTTAGCGTGGCAAAAGACCCCAGAGCCAAGCTGACCCGACACTTTACCGAAGACATCCCGGAAGTCAGCCTGTATGAGATTAGGATGGCCCTCAAACAACTTAAGAACAACAAGGCACCTGGCGATGACGGAATTACGACTGAGCTTCTGAGAGCGGGTGGAAAACCGGTACTTAAAGTCCTCCAGAGGCTGTTCGACTCCGTCATACTTGACGGTAATACGCCAGAAGCGTGGAGCAGAAGTGTGGTGGTGCTCTTCTTCAAAAAAGGTGACAACACCTTGTTGAAGAACTACAGACCCATCTCACTTCTGAGCCACGTTTATAAGTTGTTTTCGAGGGTAATCACGAATCGTCTCGCACGCAGGTTTGACGACTTCCAGCCACCCGAACAAGCCGGTTTCCGAAAAGGCTATAGTACCATAGACCACATCCATACGCTTCGGCAGATTATACAGAAAACCGAGGAGTATAATCGGCCACTATGTATAGCGTATGTGGACTATGAGAAAGCCTTCGATTCCATCGAGACCTGGGCAGTGCTGCAGTCTCTTCAGCGATGCCGCATCGACTATCGCTATATCGAAGTGTTGAAGTGTATCTACAGTAAAGCCACAATGTCTGTCCGATTACAGGACCAGTGCACAAAACACATCCAGCTACAGAAAGGCGTGAGACAGGGAGATGTTATATCTCCGAAACTGTTCACTGCCGCACTGGAAGATGTTTTCAAGCTACTGGACTGGAACGGATACGGCATCAGTATCAACGGCGAATGCATCACTCACCTTCGATTTGCCGACGACATAGTCATTGTGGCGGAGTCGCTGGAGGACCTCGGTGCTATGCTCAGGGACCTCAGTAGAGTATCCCAGCAGGTAGGTTTGAAGATGAATATGGACAAGACGAAGGTCATGTCAAATGTTCATGTCTCACCTGTACCGGTTAATGTTGGGAATACCACACTCGAAGTTGTTGACGAATACGTCTACCTGGGTCAAAAGATCCGATTAGGTAGATCCAACTTCGACAAAGAGGTCCAGCGAAGAATCCAACTCGGATGGGCAGCGTTCGGGAAACTTCGGCACATCTTTGAGTCCAAAATACCCCAATGCCTAAAGACAAAAGTCTTTAACCAATGCGTGTTGCCAGTGATGGCTTATGGAACTGAGACGTGGTCCTTAACTGTGGGCCTCATAACAAAGCTCAAAGTCACACAGCGAGCTATGGAGAGAGCTATGCTCGGAGTCTCTTTGCGCGACAGAATCCGTAATGAGGATATTCGCAAAAGAACGAAAGTGGCCGACATAGCTCAAGGAGTAAGCAAGCTGAAGTGGCAATGGGCAGGCCACATCGCTCGCAGAACTGACAACCGATGGGGAAGAAAGGTTCTCGAGTGGCGACCACGAACCGGAAGACGCAGTGTTGGACGGCCTCCCACTAGATGGACAGATGACCTAACAAAGGTCGCTGGAAACCGCTGGTTGCAGGTTGCGCGGGACCGTTCGTTGTGGAAATCTAGGGGGGAGGCCTATGTTCAGCAGTGGACGTCTTGCGGCTGATGATGATGATGATGAGGCACCATTTAAGAAACATGGATATTTGAAATAAGAACAGGCCTTAATAACTATAAAACTATATTGGTCCAAACGAAACGAAAATAATACTATACATCAGGGGTCGGCAACGTTTTGGGAGCCATGGGCCACAAGGCCACATGGTGAAAAATGTAGATAAAAGCGGGCCACACTTCCAAACGCTTGCGATTCATTTACACCGCCCCATTCATAGGTAGGTAATCAATAAATTTATGATTATTTTTTCATCCAAAATAGTCGCGGGCCGCTTGCGCCCCGCGGGCTGCGCGTTGGCGATCCCTGCTATACATACTTAAAAGCGGTGTAAAACAAATACCGATAGAAAAAACCGACACCATTGCTAGACTAGCTGAAGCTACTGTTAAATTCTCACCCAGCACCGTAAATTCGACAGATATAGAGCAGAACATCGAACAAGAGGAGCACTCGAACAAATCGTCTGCCGACCTGAGGATAAGAAAGACGCAGCACTCGACGCTGTCGCGCAAGTTCGTCGAGGTGATGACGGAGTACAACCGCACGCAGACCGACTACCGGGACCGGTGCAAGAGCAGGATACAGCGGCAGCTCGAGATCACCGGCCGCGCCACCACCGACGACGAGCTCGAGGAGATGCTGGAGCAGGGAAACTCGGCCGTCTTCACTCAAGGGGTCAGTATCCTTCATAGCAATAGAGTTTAGATTCCCACCTCCAGTTGCGATCTGTATAAAACTTCTTCGTAAACATCATCCTCTATTATTGCGATCGACAATTTGAATGTCAGGTGGCGAGGAGATGCTGGAGTAGGGAAACTGTCGTCTTCACTCAAGGGGTCAGTATCCTTCATAGCAATAGAGTTTAGATTCCCACGTCCAGTTGCAATCAGCATGAAAGTTCTTCATGCAGGGCAACTCGGCCGTCTTTACTCAAGGGGTCAGTATCCTTCATAGCAATAGAATTTAGATTCCCACCTCCCACCCCCATCCGCATAAAAGTTCTTCATCGCATCATCCTCTATTGTGATTGATAATTCGAATGTTAGCTGACGAGAAGACGCTGGAGTAGGGAAACTCCGCCGTCTTCAATCAAGGGCCCAGTATCCTTCATATCAGGCTCATAGGCAACGACACTCTTCTGCGAAAAAGACTTCAAAGTCTTGAAAATCGCCATAAAAATGCTAGCTTATCAGTTTTTAATCGGATACACTTCGGAGATTGTGCAACTAAACTGCATGATCTAATACCACCTCATATACTTCGTAATGCCCAACATCCTCGAAAACCAACTTCCATTCCAAACCCAAAATACCATTCCTCTTTCGAATACCTACAAGACTGCCCGTTCTGTAGCTTACTCTCGCAAATAATACTAAAAGCAACGCTAAGCCTTCACAGAGATAGACCTTTGCAGAAACTATGTAATGTGTAAGATTGGTTGTTTGGTTAATTTCTCCTTTTTTACATATCAAGGAAAGTAATACGCGAAAACCTATATTTATCTCAATATGCCTATATCTATACTAAAAAAAGTATTTTATTTTTGCAGACGTAAGATTTCCTCGCCACGACCAATTATGTACGAATCTATTCTTACCTTTCTCAAAAGAAGAGAAAAAAATACTCTACCAGAAGTAGACAAAATATAAACTTCAAATTATACCAATACTTTCAAATGCAAATGGATTAAATTTGATTGCCGTATTTGATATCAATCCGATACAAATTCGATATTTGATATCGGATTTAATAAATAATTAATGGAACAAAATTAAATAGGTGTGATGATACAATAATATTAATCTACTATGTGAATCCCCGATAGGATTAGAGTATGATACATAGCACTGCTATAACTGTTTTCAATAGGTAATATTTTAAAATTGGAAGTTTGTAAAGTCGAACATAGAACTTTTAAGAACAGGCCAACGAACTTACAATCCCTAAATATACCCTAAGACATAGGAATGTTTCATACAGTTTCTATATGGACGTAACGTGAAGATTAACCACGACTATTTATATTCTTGTTTACAAATAGACGAGTTGGTCAGAGACTTATCACCTTGTTTACAAAAACTATTGTTTTAATTATCTGTTTGTTACTTTTTTTTTTTTTTTTTTTTTTTTTTTATTAAATAAAGAGTGACGAGACGAGCAGGACATGTGCCTGATGGTAAGCAACATGCCTGCCACATAACAGCACAGTGACACGCAGCTATTGAAACATGGAGAGCCCAAATCATTACCTAGCACTGCACTGCGCTCGTCACCCAGAGATCTAAGTTGTTATATCTCTAAGCCCTGTAATTTCTCTGGAAACATTGCCCTTCAAACCGGAACACAGTAATGTTTGCACATTACTACTTGGCGGTAGAATAATTGGCAAAGGTGTGGTACTTCCCCAGGCGGACTCTGCTAAGAGTCCTACCACTACAAAAGAGTCCTACCACTACAAAAACTCTTATGTTACTTTGAGCAACTTAGTCTCCAAGGACAGACACACACACCTTTTGAGGTTTTATGTAAATCAGGACATTAATTATTTCAGCAGTAGCTTCCTAGTTATGTAATGCCAGTATATTTTTTTGCAACAATGCTAATAATAACAAATGGTTTTAGAATTACAAGTTGCTCGCAGTAATTGGAAGTGAAAATAAGGGATAGCATTGATTGCTCTTTTCAATGAACAAGCTTATGTTGTGCTTATGTAGTGTTATACTAGTTCGGATCTAATGGGTTCACAGTTTATACTGTAATAATGTTATTTTTTATACCCAATAAAGTTATTATTATTAGGTTGGATGAGTTCACTCCGATAAAACTGCCCTATAAATATCTTACTAGGCTAACACCGCAGTTTCATCTTTTGAATAGTCTTCACTGTAAATTAGCTTTTCAGAAGTTTTTGATCTAATTTCAATGTATCCTAAATATTGTGTACGTCTATTCAAACAAAAAAAAATATCTCTACAGCTATCCATTTTAGTCAAGACTTAGTATGATATGCAACTTAGAATCGTACAGATTTGATATATCTTCCGTAAGATGTCGTTCCTTCCTTGTTTAACACATTTGTTGCCAGTTAGCTAAAATCAATCCGCTGAACTTTCCAGATAATATGTAGCCTAGTTCCAAAAATTGTGTGTTTGTGTCTTCAAAGAAAAAAATATCTGTACAGCTTTCCATATTAGTCAAGACTTAGTATGATATGCAACTTAGAATCGTACAGGTATATCTTCCGTAAGATATTGTTCCTTCCTTGTTTGACACATTTGTTGCCATATTATATCTAAAATGAATCCGCTGACCGTTCCAGATAATAATGGAGACGCAGCAAGCGAAGCAGACGCTGGCCGACATCGAGGCGCGGCACGCGGACATCATCAAGCTGGAGACGTCCATCCGCGAGCTGCACGACATGTTCATGGACATGGCCATGCTGGTCGAGAGCCAGGTCACTACACGCTTTTACTATCTCGCTTCCTCTCTTAGGACTATGGCAACGTTCAAGTATTACGTAACGCAATTTTTGAAAGATTTTATACCCCCCTCCACCACGTAACGCACCTTGACCCCTTTATGGACAGGGAAGAAGGCCCTGTTAAGCAAATTTCGACTCAATCAACAGGAATTTAGGTTTAAATTTAACAGGACGCGCGTGACCACCGGTATACGGAAACCGTTTAAGGGGTTAACATTTTTAACACCCTTCCTCTCACTCTCCGTAAACATTACCTACGTGACGTCCAAGTGATCCTTTTTTACTTAAAAGTCACCAACTAGGAGACTTTAATTTCCTGATTATTTTTAAGTAAAAAAATGCCTCCATGACCGCGCACCGTAACGTTTCACAAGACACCCCTTCCCCCCCAAATTGCGTTCGTGATACTTGAACGGCCCCTATGCCCCCAGTTTGGCAGACTGTTAGCGGCGTATCGGTTTAGTACACAAGTATAATCAGCCCACTAAGTGTTCCCACTCCTGGGACTCGGGGCTCTCCTTGCGAAAGAGTCTAGGTCATAAACCACCACGCTGGCCCAGTGCGCGTTGGTGGATGACACATGACCTTGAAAGATGCTTGGTACATGTTGGGTTCCTCACGATGTTTCCTTTCACCGTTTTTATGTTAGTGCCATTACGCACATGATTTCGAAAATACAGTGGTGCGCGGGGGATTTGAACCCGGCGGAAATCGGCAGTCGCCGTTCTCCCGACTAGACTAGCCGTAACTTAGCAAACAGCGTAGAGTGAGCGTAAAACTAGTAAAAACAGTGCACACTCCATTTCAAATATACTATGGAAAGGCGTACCATACCTCTACACCGATACGCCGGTACCTCAGTCGGCCGCTAACAGTTTCCATACTGGGGACATATCCGTATACTATCTCACTTTCTCTTGTTGACCTACAGATAGATAAAACAGATGCTTTGGCTAAAGTAGGATCAGATATTAGATATTGTAATGCAATATTGGCCAGCCCTGAATATAATGAGGACATTACACTGTACAAACTCATAAATTTGGGTCTAAAAGATAATCTGTTATTAATAATGCAACAAAGCCCTTTAAATTAACTAAAAACTATATATAACTATATAAATGGCACGGAAAGCTAGACCAATCTGTCTTAGCATACAACAAATACAGAACACTTACATATAAAAAGGCGAAGAAGCCGCATTATTAACATTCTGTTAGAATTAACAAATCCATTCCTATTATAGCAAAAAACAGCTATTCCAAAAATTTTATCGAGTCTGTGGAATTTGTTGTATGGAACAGTCGATTTATTCGAAATTTCTGTTTTGGTCTCATATTAAAAGCTTTTCGTGATGGTAAAAATAGCAACCCTTCTATAAGCTCGTTTTAGTGCTCTCTGCAATCTGATACACATACAGATTGCATCTGACCTGTCTTGTTATTCTGCTCTATCTGGCTATTCTATTACACCTCCGTCGTCAAACTGATTAACTTTATGCGACATCTCCATGACATGTTACCAGATATGACCATGTTGATATAAAGCCAGATTATCTCTTTCGCTATGTCTATTATGTACATACTAATACATAAATATAGAAGAGGACCTAAATCCCACTCTTATACCTTTATCCTCAAACTATGGATCTTCGTTCGCTATCTACATAATAATGATCACATTGAGCTAAATACTGATCATAATTTTACTTTTATATTACTAAATCTAGACATAATTAACTAGATGCACCTTTCTATCTCTGTTTACATGGGTATCTAATAGGGTGCGCTGGCTTGGCGATACAACGCTGAAAAGAGGTCTATACTCATCTCTAGGATATTATCATCTTTCATCCATACAAGTTTATAAATTAATTACCAACATTATGAATGAAAGATGTGAAAACTATGACAAGAGCACTAACAATGAGCGTAAAATAACTCGAGGGTAGAAATGGGTATAATAAGATAGCTCCAAAAGGTATAATCTAATAGTGAAAGTAGTACTGTAGTTGTAGACAATTAGTGAAGTTAACCCGCTCCTAATAAACACAGGGAGAGATGATCGACCGCATTGAGTATCATGTAGAGCACGCCGTGGACTATGTCCAAACCGCCACACAAGACACTAAGAAGGCCCTAAAATATCAGAGCAAAGCTCGACGGGTGAGTTACCATTCACTACTCGAAACATTCGTTACTAATATGTATTTTGTTTTTTTTTTCGTCCCCACATCCGCTCCATACAACCACTCCGTCCTACCGTCCCTGTTCTGTTTGTGAATGATTTGTGACGTCCAAATTACGTGCATTTTGTTTATTCAACGATTACTCCGGTGATTGGTTCACACTTATGTTTTCGTTTCGTGTTTGTCACTAACAATCTTATTATCCTAATCCTCATATGTATATGTCTACACGAATTCGCTTTGACTGTTGTGTACTGTCGCTGGAACTTACACTGGTGAAATGGGCTTCTAATCTTGACTTGGTACTTGGTCTTGTGTATCACTAATTACTTCATTGGTGTGTGTTATTTGCCTCTTGTACTTATTATAATTGTTATATGATAACTGTATTATATTATTAATTTTTATATTTCTCGTAACACGTTATTATGTAACAAATATTCGGTGTTAAAACATAACATTTATCATAAACATTATAACAAACTATGTAACCGATCGTATCGAATACGTCTGTAACCTATCTTTATGAATTCTAACAATATATGGGTGTGATACAATAATCGTATGAACCAATTGGCCGTAAGCGATCTTGCGTCCCGCTCCCTCCCGCGTTCGCGCTCCCTTAGCCGAGCAGGGCGAGCTGGTAGACCGCATCGAGCACCACGTGTCCCAGTCCGCCGATTACGTGGAGTCCGGCCAAGTCGACATACACACGGCCGGCGTCTACCTAGCGAAAGCACGGAAGGTAATAAAAACACGTTAAAAACTCACCAAATGGCTACACTAAACGGGCGAAAGGCGATCTTTCCTTATTATAACATTCCGGAATCGGTACTCCATCGATACGTATCTAGATATCTTCAAACACTTTCACTTGTATTTTTTAAGTATTTCGGTTTTTTCACCGAAGCTTCACGTGCATGCATGCATGATCTAAGAATCCGTTGCTGGTCACGCATGGAATTAATCCGTCTAATAAAATAACTGTATAATGGCGTTACTTTCGTTTTCGAATGTGACTCGTATTTAGAAAATTGTTACGATAACCATTTAGAGAGTACATATCTTCAAAATGTCTTGTTCAGTTTCATAATTGACCAGTGCATCCAAAATTAACAGTTTTACTGCCCTGTGCGGCGAGTGGCAGCTTATTTTATTTGGTTGTGTAATCTTCAAATTGACCATGTTTTGAAATAAATGTCTCGAAATTATAGTTCAAATATTTATCATTTTGTGATCTCAACGGTTTTGTTTGGTTAATTACAGTCTAAGATAAAACTAAAGACGTGTACACACATTGACTCATCTTTACATTCGCATATTTTTCGCACAAAGTGTGTTTATTTTAACGTTGTTTTGACGAATTTGTGTTTAGTACAATTTGACGGTTACACACGGAACTTAAGATCGCACTGAGCTGAGCTACATGCAAAATAACAATACTACTTTTATACTACAGGCTACATACATAATTAAGTCTGCGTTATAAATTACATAATAATTATTTACATAATTAATTAATCATTAAGTTTAATGACATATTACTCGTATATAATTTATCACATACTATCATTACCTTACTTGGGAAAACGATTTCAAAAGATTAGATGAGTTCTCTTTGTTTGAATGCTAGGATGTCGGGAACTACTGGTACGAATGGAAGACTCTTTTTCTGTTGGATAGTTCATTTATCGAGGAAGGCTTAGGCTATATAAGAATCTAACATCAATAGGAGTGGAGCATGAATTAAGAATGTAACAAAAACGGGAAAAATGTGCCTTTTTGAGAGCTTTCGTTGCGCGCGCTGACATGCGCCGAAGTCCGTGACAGCATGACATGTCTATCTTGTAAGGTCGCGTTATTATAAATAAATAAAATATAATTATAAAATAAGCCAACCAAATTTGTTTTAATCTGAGTTACGACCAATTTTCGATAGGTGGCATAGCAACGCGCGCAGGATTCAGCTAGTTCGTAAAATAAAATAGTCGTATTAGTATCAGTGGCGTTATTTTTAACCAATGCAGTGCAGTTCCGCTCAGTGCAATCACATCCATCATTTTTAACATAGCAGCAAGATTTTATTTTGTTTTCGTTTCTTCCTCATTACAGAAAAAAGTATTCCTCATAATATGCCTGTCAGTAACGTTTGCTGTTTTAATAATAATTCTCGCTACCTCGCTGACTAAGAAGTGATTCGTCCATCGAAACCAGTGGTGCCAAAAAAATAGAAGAGAAGGTAAAACGACCTCCATAGACCAGTATTATTTTATTATATAGAGTGACGATATAAGTAAGATATGCGCCTGATAGTAAGCATTAAGAGTGCGCCTAATGCCAGGGAAAAATCAGTTTTCACCCGCGCGACGCGTTTCTTAATGCGATATACATAAAGTCGAGAATAGCATGACACAGTTTGGAGGAAAAATCAATATTAAATCAGGAGTCCATTTTTGACCAAGTTTTATTAAATTACTCAATAATTAAACATAAATTTAAAAAAGTGTTCGGTTACTTTACTAGAACGTACAATTAGGAATTAAATTACCAAAAAATAATGTGGGGTCATCGCTGATAATTTCGAGTACTCGAATTAAAACGGGGGTTTTCGGTGTCATTTTTATTTTTTTATTGTAAAAAACCCTAATCTATTTTTAAAATTCTATTCGGTTATTGTTCTTCTTCTTGATTGTACCCACACGTCAATATTTTTTTTGTCATAGTTTTTAGTTTCTTTACTTCAGTGAGCGGCGTCGAAAATGTCCTATTTTTCGTTTTCTGGCACTAGGCGCCCTCTTAAGCAACACCTGTCAAAAACAGCTCAATGCTACGCAGTTATTGGAAAATGAGTCCAAATCACTTGCCTATTACTGCACTGAGGTCGTCACCCGGAGAAGTAAGATTGTTATCTCTTTGTGCTGTTATTTCTCTGTTGTTTCAATTTTATTTGAATATCAATAGTCCTTTTAATTCTTCAACTTACCGAAGTAGTTATGTATGTACTTTGTGAAGTCTGTTACTAACTATGTACGTAAATTCGCCTCAACATTGTCGTCGTTTGCATTAGCACAAAATAATTATACATAGAAGCAGGTTTAGGAATATCAATTATTTTGTTGTGGACATGTATATTCCTTGCAGTCGGAAGGTTACTTACTGTATTAATGTTAGGATATCACGAAACATAAGAAGTAAATTCTGAACTACGACCGTCAAACAGAATTGCCTATGACATCGTTTGGTATCATTGCATGTCAATGCTATAAGCAATTTTGTTAATCGGCTGTAGTAGACCTCTCGTCTAAATATCTGTAATTATGAATAATAAATTTTATAAACATTTCTAAACACCGATTTTTAGTACAGTTTAGTAGATATTTGATACAAAAAGGTAAATATTGTAATCATTTCATGTTGATCAGTACTTCATTGTCATCAAATACCGCATCATCGCTTATACACTGGACGAAATGGCGGTCAAGTGGTATTATAATAATAAGCTATTTTAGTTCAAATCACATTTTTTAATGGATATTTGGAGCTTTTGTATGGATTATTTTGCTGCGCTCTGCACTACGTGTCGGCTTGTTGTTGGGTTGATCCGTGTATCGCATGGTGATGGTATTTTTAAGTATCAGCTTCTTAAATACTAAAATATCTTTGGTTTATTTCAATTTTAAGAACGTAAAGTAAATTAAATATGAGTAATTTGAGCAACAATTGAATTTGTATCAACTAAATTCGTAACATTTTCAAAATTTATTATGTTTATTCAATGTTTGCGACTTTTTATGTTGTTTTACATGTTTACGTTAGCTGACTGTAGCGACAAATTTTTATTTTGTTTTTGTTTTTCCCTCATTGCAGAAAAAAATCTTCATCATTATATGCTTGGCTGTAACGCTGGTTATTTTAATAATAATTCTCGCGATCGTGCTGTCGTAAGCTGGTGGAGCCACGCCGCCATCGCCGCCAGGAGTGATCGTAAACAACCCGAGAAGCTGGGACCGTTATGACCTATTGAAGAAAGCATTGGATGTACCATAGGATATAACTACATTGTAGAGATACTTTAAATGCTTCTGACACGGTGGATGTAAAAATTATGAGCGTCGGATTTTTGTCGAGGTCTTCTTTTAAATCAGTCGAAGAACATGGCTGAAATTAAGATTGATATTCGATTGTTTATGCCTCCAACCAACTTATTTCGCCTAATCTGAACAAATTTTACAAATGGAGTGTGTTTGTAACACATTTTAAAACTAGAAAAATAAATGGAGATAATTGTTGTTTTGAAAAGAGTCGTGCCACCATTATAGTTACTGACACATTTTTGGCGATTTTGCATCTTGCATTTTGCATATTTTTCCCGTGTTTTTCTAAATAAAAGTAAGAACAAATCTTTGAATTATCTCTGAATAAATGAATAGATTCTGGAATTGAATCTTAAAATTCTGTATAGGATGTTTTGATTCAAACCGATGTTTATAAATACCATGGAAAACTAATCTTAGCATACCTATGCGAATTACATATAACTTATAATTTATTTAATTGTTTTAGGATGTCTGTACCTACTTGTCGCATCAAAATGTGATGTAGTTCAACAGACCGTGCCTAAATTTACAGAATCGAAGCTACGTTATGTAATATAATGTAATGCATGAAGTTTAGGCGGCCACCGATACACGATAATGTTCGAGATGTAAGCGTTTTGTACAAGCTTCTCATATTTTACTAATAAATAAGTAATTTACTTACGATAGAGATGATAACCCTTTTAAAGACAATATTGCGTAAAGTGCAATAAATAAATGTGCTTTAGATTTTAAGTTATAAATAAGTGTTGAAACAATCAAAGCTTTGCCGTTACCGAGCTAAATTACTACTCTGTAAATACACAAATTATTTCGTATAGATGTAGAAATATAGTTAGGGCCCTGACACAAACTATTTACGACCTCTTCAATTCTTCAAATATTTCTGTACTTCTAATTTGGCGAAGAAATTGACTATAAAAATCTCGTGTAACGCGATAAAGAACTTCATCGCTGTGTAATACAGTTCACAGTTGTAATGCACAAAACACTGAAAGTTAGTTTAATCCAATAATTATTGTATGTAATATTATCATCTCTTGAGCGTGTACTGTGATACAGGCTATGATTTGTTTAATAATAAAATGTAGACCTCGAAACTGCATAAAAACTTTGTAGATAAATAATTGATTTTTAATTAATTATAATCATTAATGCTTGTAAATAGTTTGTGTAGATTAACTTATCATCACAATCGGAACATGTTAATTAAATATGTACGTTACAAAAACGAAGGTTCGTATTGGTACTTATACATTATTAACTGTTGAGAATAATATTATTATCTTTGTTTTCAAATAACTTAGATCTCTATTTTGTTTGTATCCTAGAGAGTTATTAATTTACTTATTCGTTACGTTATTTGAATAAGCTAAGGCGTAGCGCAACAGGAGTGATGCCCACCCTAGGATTATTTACCCTAGGGTGGACAACACTGGATGGTTGCCCCCTAGACAAATCACTAGCTACGCCGATAGTTCTTTGGTTATACTTTTCAACTACAACACTTTCAGCACAGAAAGATAAAAACTGAGTCGAAGTGAAGTAATTGTGTATCTTTCAAAACTTCTTGTCTATTTTTAAGAGCACAAAACAAATCTTTATTTAGTATGATGATAATATCACCTATCAGTATTTTGTTCTTTAGTTGTAAAACTACGTCTATTAGACGTCACAGGGTGCTCATCTCCTGATGGAACGAAGTCTTTTTACGGTTACAATGAATTGTACTATTAGACAATTAAACGATAAGTATTTAGCAAACCAAAAGTCAAAATTATTGCATGTATACATACTCTTAAGTCAAAATGAGATCGTTTGCGTATACCTAGTAAATTAAAAAAAAAACATTTATATTTGTTCTTGATGACTTAGAGAGGGTTCACACGGCGCGGCTGCCAACCGCGCCCGCGCGCGGGTGCGGCAGATTTCCATATAAAATTGAATTCAATACACACGACGCGGTTTACGGCCGCGGCGGCTGCGGCAGCCGCGCGGCGCCCGCGTGGCTGCGCGCGATTCTTGCGCAGTAGCTTTCCGGAGCAGAAACCGCGAAAACCTGCGGTCTCGTGAGTATTGAAATAAATCCGTCGCGCGGCGCGGCGCCGCGCCCGCGCGAGGGCGCGGTTGGCAGCCGCGCCGTGTGAACCGGCTCTTAGAAAGAACAGATAGAAAAATATAAATCGTGTTTAAACTAATTTTGAGGTTCCACTTTGTATTGAAGTAGTTAATAAACGCACAGTGATCTTGAATTGCAATGATAACTTTTTTCATTATTCAATCAACATTAATGTATTTGTAGGTCTTCAAAAATATTCACAGTCACATATTTGTATATCTTGATCCTTGTATAGAGTTGCATTTAAATTAGCATTTTATATTTAAATTAAATATCTAATTGTCTAATTATCAGTGGAAAACTAATAAAAAATTTGATTCACATTGTTTATTGTAAATGCGTAGATAGATAACTCAAACGCTGCATTCTTAGCATGGACACGCGTGTTCTTTTGTTCAAAAGAACTTTTGAATAATTTCGTTACTATGATAACATATACCTACAGAAATTATGTTTGAACATTCGACCAACATGATTGAAAGAACAAAAAATACTTTAATTCATTTGGGATACCGTAAACATTTCATTTTCTGAAGGTCGTTGAACAAATAATTGCTCTATCCATCCATGCTAAAAGTGCCAATGTATCAAATGTACCCTAAGCTTTCGCACTAATTTATTTAAAAGACTGTGAGATATAATTTAATGCCATTGTAATTAATTTACTATAATATAATTATTACCTATGTTAAACAACAGTTATTTAATTTATGTTGACACATAGTTTAGTCACCCTCACGGTAGAGGGTTCGAGTTACAAAGTTGTTAAAATTATAGAGAATCGAAACTTTACTCATGTTGTAAATATGTTTATAATTATTTTGAAAATTACATTTATTTATTTTATTTTGATTCTATTATTTTATTTCAATACCTTCCAAATTAGAGGCAAATGACACACAAAACCAGGGAGCCTATTTTTTCACAGTGAGTTATATGATTTGATAAATAATATTTGTGAGATATTGAAGCGACAGCGTGGTCGCCCGGCGCGGGCGATGTCCGACACTCGTTATAAGCGTATGTTGCATGCTCGCCGCTCGCCACTCGCCGTCTACAGAAGAAGATCATGATCCTAGTGTGCCTGCTCATTCTCGCGACGGCAATCATCGGGGGCTTCATAGGCTTTCATTAGTAATGAGCGGGCCGAGCTGGCATGCCGACCGCCTAATGCTCAAAGGTAAACTATCGACCGACACGCGAGCGTGCGGGCACGGAGCGAGCGGACACGCCACTCTCAACCAATCACGGCTACGACACTCGACCAATCACGGCTACGGCAGATAATCCATGACCAATCGAACGACGACTTGAACAGCGTATCCGGTCACGTCCGCGACCACGCACGCTCGCCAAACATTTCTAGCTACTAATATGTGTTGTATTTGTCCACTCTGCAGAAGAAGATAATGATTATGCTGTGCCTCCTCGTTCTGGGCCTCATTGCGACCGGCTACGTCTATAACACGTTCTTCTAAACGGGTGCAAGGGGCAGGTTTGACGCGCATAATGAACGCATCCCTAGTTATAGTTACAATAATAATTATTGTTGCATTAGAAATATTAGCATCTGTGACGATAATTCATGCTCATTAATATATCAATCCAGATATCGTCCATCTTTTTTTGGGGTTTGTGCATGCGTCGAATATCCGAGCATATAGAAAGAAAAAGCATTCGCCAAAGTAGAACATATATTTATACATCGCTCTCAAAGCTAATATGGCATAATTTCTTCAGGATATAAACAAGTCTTAGAAAACATTGCAAAACATCACGAATTTAAGATTTTGTAATATATCACAATTACACAGCGCATCTTTTCTGTTGATGATTACTGTTCATTTGCAGCGGCACGCGAGATGTGTTGACACACGATATCAATCGAGAACGTATGATTGATCATGTTACTTGGACATTAATTAAAAGTTAAAATAAGATAGTAAACAACCGATACTCATGAGCCATTATAAAAAAAAACACCGGTACTATTTTCCGTTTAAAAGTTTCTTCTTTTCTACATATTACATAGTTTTACCTGAAATTTCTTATCCACTCAAACGGGATAGTAATTTTTCTCAAAAAATGTTCAGTTGTTTTGAACTTTTCCCCATTTAACCTATGTTTTGTATTTACGAGCTTGTGAGTCAAACAACACAACGATCAATCCACGTAATAGATCTGACAGAAACAGACTTCCACAATTATGGCGGAATGTGATGACAAATACTTGATATTTTTCAACCTTAGGAAATATGAGGAGATAAACCTACAAGGCAGGGATATCTCGCGTGCTGTTGCGTTTAAAGAGAAATCATCTTCGTTCAATAAGCTCTCATTAATAGATATCAAACTTTACAGATCGTTTGATTTTTTTATTTAACTAAATAGATATAAGATATCAATTAGATGTGACCCATATTTACCTTCCTATTACTATTTTATTAAATTATTTTTATATAAGACACTATATCCTGAAATAGCTTTCACGCGTGAGCGCATGTATATGTAAAGATTATCAAAATATATTTTTATGATATTAGCACCTTTACAAGTCTTGCACCTTTTGTTCTTTAAAAAGTATTGGATACAACTTTTCTGCATTACATTGACACACGTAATTTGACGACTATTTGTATATTATTGATAGAACCACACTTTAAAAATAAATACTCGCATATAAAAACCACGCAAACACACACAACACTAAATAATAGTGACACCGCCGTTTACCAACACGTATCTAAAATGTCACTGCGCTAATAGAAATAAAAGCTTAGTTACAAGTATTTCTACATTTAAATTAAATTAGAAAATTAGGTAAGTAGGATTTCAGAGGCCGATTTTAAACTGAGGATTTGAATCTAGTTTTTGTGATAGATTTTTAGATAAATTGGAGACCGATCTTAGTATAAATTATTATCTATTTTCGCATGGGCCCTAAATGTATCTGTTTATATATCCAATGCTTTAATATACAACGTAACTAGGTTAGATATTTAAATAGATCCATAGGAATTAATCTAAACTAGGATACACATTTGTTTTGTATTGAAGTTTCAAAGGCATATTTACTGAAGTTTTTGTAGCGCTTTTTGAACTAACTTAACTCTAGTTTTGTAATTATAACTTACTGGCTGTCCAATTCGAAAACATAGCAAGTGTGAAACGAAATTTTACAGGATAGCATAAAAACGTTTTGCACATTTCAAAGAACTGTCATTTAAAAACTAATGGAATTTTTGAGGTGATGTAGGTATATTTGATGATATCATCAAAGATGTACCATCAAATTTTTGAGGAAATTATGCCCGCTTGTCTCACCTGATTGCAGATCGATACGAGTATTTTGATCTGTTTTTATATGTGCTTTAGTTAAAATATTTAAGCACATTGAAATTATCCGCAGGCTATTTTTTTGTCAATCAAATGTAGTACAACAACATTAGCTGCTAATGGGAAATGCCATTATTAATATTTATATTCAATACAGTATCACAGCTACAGTTGTTATAATCTGACCCTCGCCTATTTATGATTTTTGTACCTACCCAAATTGGCTCATTAGGTACCATTGCTAACCTGTATATTCCCTTCGTAAATAGCTCAATCTCTTTTTAAGGAATGAAAAGTAAAGAAATATAAAATAACAACTAACGCGAACAATTTCAAAATTTTGTGTCTGATGTTATCAGTCGGTTGTGTAGAATACTGGTTTTGAATTTTCTATTTTATTTTACTCGTTACAATGGTGTAAATTCTAGACTTTCAATTTTCTGTGATATTCATTGTTTGAGTTTAAAAACAAACGCAATACGTCGATAACCACTTATCATGTTGGTAATACAAAAACTAATAAGTTTTCGAAAAAAATAAATCAAATGTAAGGTTTTTATTGGACAGCCTCAGTCCGGCCACGAGTTCTTTTTAATAAAACGAGAAATATTGTAACACTAAATAATTCGCTTGAAATAGAATTTTATTTAAATCAAGCATGATTATATACTGCAATTCAAAAAGCTTACTCTGTTTTCTTGTTTGATTTGAGTTAGATTGTATCAGGATAGCGGATAGCGTCTAACGCATGTCTGATTTCCCAGGACCGTCAAGCAGAGAAAAGCGACGCGCATTGTTGGTGCTTGCTACCCGCCTGGCAGACCGGTGCCGCCCAGCGATCGTCACCATCGTTCCCACACGCATACCATCACGCAGAACATGTAACTTCTCAACTACATATACTCAATTATTATCGTATAAACGAAGCTACTGTACCGTTCCCGCCATCTCATTGTGATCACGACTCATGGCCGTCGCCGCAGTATGCGAAACGTACGCGTCCTAGGCGACTTTCTATTTATTTATAAATATAATTACCTAGCGTGCAATAATCGACAAATATACATAACTTAGTTATATTTACAATATACACTAAATCATCTAGTATACATATTATATCATAGGTCATCTCATCATTATGGTATCTTCAGAAATTAATAGTTTTATCTCATAAACATGAAGCGTCATTACTATTATGGATTTTCGAAATTTGAATGTTTAAATGCCATGATGTGGTATAAGACGATAATCTAAAGTGTTTGTGATTAACATTGATTGTAGCTTTTAATATAATAATACGTTAAACAAGTTCACATAGTGAAGTCCTTCTTTCTTCTGATATTCTTGTGAAAATATTGAATCATTGTAGTTAACTCATGGCTGATCCACAGTAAGCCCGGATGCCGCGTGCTTACATATTAAAACTTAAAGATCCGTTAATTATAAGAAAGAAGGATAATATGAACCCCATCACTGATACGTTTAAACTGTCGTGAATTTGACACATTTCGTACGTCTATACGAGATTCACTAAAATCTGAAAATTTCAGTTTAACAATTGTCTATCGATTGCGATATAAATATTAATGCAGAGATATTTTCCAAAGGAATGTCCCTGGTGCTCGTACTTCCTTATGCTTCTTGAAAACCCACCAGACGTTAGCAAGAAGCTGTCTTAATTTCGGAATTTAGCGTACTGTACAAGTCCCATTAACTCTAGTCCCGAGAATGCAGAATCCGTGTAGGCGTACACGGTGAATTCCAATGAAAGCATCAATTGGAAGGCTACTTTCTTCGTCCAAATTATAGTCGACGTAGAAAGATGGATTTCGAAGTGATCCTTTTCATTCACCAGTTGACAGTGATGAGTATCGCAATCAGTATTAGAACCGTATCATTAGGGTTCTACCTCAGGTTAGAGTAACCGTTACGTTCAAATTAAAAGTGCCTGTTAGGCATCGGTACTTGTGTGTTTGTGAGTCTGTAGGTCGAGGACCGGACGTAGGGTGCCAAACCGCCGGTGTCCACCGAAGATGGCGCCTCCTTTCCGGTTTGCAATATGCAAGCGAAATTATATTTTTGCTCTACTCTGTTTGGCTCTTGCGTTACATTTGTTGTTAGTGCGATATTGATGATTATCATGAGTGTTTGTGTGTAAAAGACACAGTAATAGCACAGTATAAAGAAATACTGTGGTATTTACTATACCTACATATGCTGTGGTAATAGTTTCAGACTTGTCAAAGTAGTAACTGGAATAAACAACCTTTCTCTGGAGTTTCGAGATAGCGCTTTAGATAATATAATTTAATTAGTCCGTTTTTTTTAAATACTTACGTTAAAAAGATTGCGTGTACCACGCATATTGCTTCACACCAATCGCCTCATAGCAGAGTCAGTCTGAGTTGTTCGGTCTCAGGCTGATTGTTGCTTAGTATTTTATTTGAGAGAGCGCAGAGTACGAAACCTGTAAAATCTGGAGAGAAAGGTTACATGATATGATAGATTTGGATGAAAACTTAGAGTATCTATAGCAATATCGTAGTTTGCTCTTAAAAGGTATGAGGTAAAAGGATAAAAGGAGGCGCAGTCTTGGCTGGCACGCCGGCGCGAGCACGCCACTCGCATATCGCGCAGTCGTCGCACCTCAGCAATAATTCCTAGTTCGGATACAATACTAACATTGTTTTAAACTTTCCAATGTGTGATAGTAGATGCAGTTGTTGTTTAGTTAACTTTGTAATGATAATGAATTGTTATTGTGAATGTAACTTTTAATAAACAATAAGAGTACTTTAAAAACTTTTCAATATTTATCGTATAGTTTTAAAAGAGATACAAAATAAAATAAACTTTTGGCGCTTTTCGATCATATTTATAGTTGAGCGATCAAATATAACTTTTGTTTAAATACCTTTTAAGATGCTCTTCGTTGTACAGTAAAACATAATGTAGCTGTTTTAGCTAGGATAACTTTTTTAATAAATTCGTATTACCGACGTTTCAGCAATATGGATATGGGTGACGAACAGTATTTTCTGTTTGTAAAGTTGAACCGTCGAATCACGCTCGACGGTTTAAAGCACCAAAGTTTAGCATTTCCTATAGGAAGAAAAAAAATCGGTTCTATCTTAACGTAATAATTGTATGTGAATGGTTAATATGCTACGATTCGCATTATACATAAGTCAATGGAAGGCCCTAGAGGCGGAAACAGAAGGATAACGGCACTAAGTGACCCCTGTCGAGTGCCCTTCTCCTGTCCTAGTGTGCAGTTATATAAGAACACGAAGCAATGTTAATTTTAACATTTATAGCGTAATTAGATTTTTATCCTTAAGAGTAGGATTTCATCTAGTTGCCTTCGTAACAGTAGAGAAATTAGGTGATACCTTTTCTCTGGTAGCTTGTGATCGTGTCGCGGAGTCAGTCGCGTCATCCATTCGCCAGTCAATTGTACGCTTGCCGAGTCGCGCCGCACTCTCGCCGCTCGCCGCTCGACCGCCGTACCCCATCGCCATCGCCATCGCGCTGACACTAGCTAGATTCATCTTACTCATCCTATCTCTAGTGTAATGTATGATAACTGGCCTCGAGGCGAGGCCGCGTACCTGACACCAATGTATCGATAATGTTAGCGATATTCGCCTTCGCCGGGCGCGTCACGCCGCCGCCGCGTCGGCGTCGCGCCGCGCGCCGCGGGCACGGCGGGTCACCACCGCGCACCGCGCCGTCGTGCGTCGCCCGCCAACCTTGTAAAATAATTTGTTAGAGTAGGTATAACCGAACTTCTAGTCAGCTTTTGATGATCTCTTTATTACTCTGATAATATAAATCTTATAATAACAGTTGTATATTCTGTTACTAGTGTACATATAAGTGATGTTTCGGCCACGAGCGGAGTCGGGGTGCGCCCCGACCGCGCCCGACCGAGACGCGCTCGCGCAAACTCTAACAAATCATATTATTATTATCCTCAAACATAAATATTTTCATAATCAATAGTACCTATGCATATTGTTGGTTGGATTGCAAATTTTGTATAAGTACACAATTAGTATAGTTTATATACTTATGTGTCAATTCTTATAGCATTTTATTACATTAACAAACGATAGTTAGTAAGTGTTAAAGTAATCCAATAATATTTGCAATGATGATTATTATTAGGCTTATTCAACATTTTTTGTTAAAATGTACCTAATATCGGACAGTTATTTAATTCCATTGAAAACCAATCAGAATGGGATGTGTACTAAACATTGAAATCAATGAAAAAGATAAAGTAGACTTTGCAGGACACCGTGTCATATCACTTCAAAGGGACGTAGCTACTCATAGAGCGTATTGTAAATATGCGTTCAAGGGTGTATGTTTATATTTTTCACTTTGAAATGAAATAACAGGGACCCGTCGTACCTAAATGTGTCTTCTACTCCAATTAATGTATGATATAGAGCTGTTCTATTTTATTCAAGAGATTCAAAACCACAATTTACAACGAACATTCGGTAATGTTAAGAATCATGAATGTTTTTTTTTTATAATTTCTGTATAAAGTACACTTCTGGAATATCCGTAGTGCCTGGGTCACTAACTTTAATGTAAGTCTTGGGCATTTGGCTATGAAGGTCGTCGTCGGTTGTCGACTATTTGATACGGACGCACCGAACAGAATCTAAGACCTAAGAGAACTTATTTACAGAAGAGTTAGCAGAAGAGCGCTCTTCTGCTCTTTGCTAAATACTCGGTCTCATTACTCCTTGCTTGATTGTGGTTTAGTGACAAGATTACTTTCTAGGCGGTTTAGAGGTAGTATCACACTTTTGTTAATTAGTCCGGACAGACATCATTAGCGAAATTATTTTGTAATCCGAGTTGGAAAGCAATATTGCCAGTAAAATTACTGGACATAAAGAACTCTCCTTAGTCTGCGCCGTAATTTCTGTGTTCTTGTTCAAGTTGCGTCGCATAATCATAATACCTATGACAAACGTGTGCTCAGGCTTGTTTTTGTCACCAATTTCCTTATTTAAAACGTTCTTACCTTAGTCTTATGATTCCGGTCGGTGCGCCTGATAGACGTGTACCTTCCATAAAATTATAAAACTCATGTTCGTGGGAGAGGTAGGTACTTGCTCCATGATATTCCATTTAGTGTATAAGAAACTTCGTTATTTATTGATCGAATATCATTATAACAGCATTTCGCGGCTGCCGACAGTTTAAATAATTTTGGCGTTCAAAAGAGTACCCTGAAAGATCTTCTGGACTCTTGCTTACTGTCTAGGTCTCGCCGAAAGTTTTGCCATATCACTTGGTACTGCCAGGATTTTCAGAATGATACGTGTAGGATTAAGTTGTGAAGTAAAGAAACAATAAAGATTGTAGTACATTAGAATGCTGTACTTGGCCAGTAACATAAATGTCTTATTACTGTGATTGTTGTATGCGAATCGGCGTTTTTGTGCTCCACTACTGTATCGCCAGGCGCAAGTTCAACTGGATGACACATTTTACTCCAAATAGTTGCGATGAGAGCTCATGGACTATGATATCTCACTACATGAGATATAAATCGACAATACAAAATGTATTATATGTATGTATTGTCGAGTCCTCGCCATCACTCTTATCCTATTCGGCGTGGCGCTGCTGTTGTATTACCTACTGCCTGCTACTAGATAGCTTTTACGAAGGCATAATACAATAATTGTACTACAACAACAATTATTGTTAATAATCTTGAGTAACTAAGCATACTAGGAACCATGCAGGATTTATTTTGGATGCGCGAAAAATAATTGTTATTTCAATATCTAAAAGTACCTCACCACTCTTTCCATTTCAAACAAATATAGGCAATGCCATATCAGTATAAAAAAATTATAAAACTTACGTTATTGTTTACAAGTAGAGTCGCTAGACTTCAATTTGTAGTTGAATGTTCGTAAAGTTTACAATCTCCACGATTCGTGCTTTGTTCTCAGACTCTTTGATGTTGCTTGGCGTTAAATAATGTGAAACATTATATAAATATTAGAGTTTATAATTTATTTATAAAAAAAAAATATCACGTTAATTTTTGTACAAGTTTAGTTTAGACGAAAATGTTGAAATAGTATAGTAAAGTATTCAAAAATGTTCTTTAACCCTTTATGTATAATTATGTATTTCAGAATTTATATGCAAATTGTATTCCTCTATATTACATCGTCTTGTAATCTTGTTGTAAAGGAACACTGACCCTCAAACCGTTGTTGCGATAGCTAACTATTGTATTTCAAAGTTATCAGTGAAGTTGTGAACACATTGTATACTTACCTAATTCAAGTTAGATTGATTTTATAGGCATATTATTCTGTACGTAGGTTATCAATCTGAAATTCTCTCATAATTATAAAATAAACGGTGTTTTCTGCTGTAACATACTTTTTTATTTATCACTCGCTGCGTCTCGCGGCTCACCTAAACTTTTGAATGTCATTATTCTTTTCATTAAGGCGCTGGCAATAGCTAACTGAAATTCACGAATTCGAAAATAAGCCACGCCTCTTTACTACTTCGATAAGACAGCGCCGCCACACGAAACCGCGTCCAGCCGGCGGAAATATTTGTACTCGTATCATTGATGGAAACAAAAGGTCGCCACTAGGGCATGGCGGTATTGGACTTCTGACAAAACCGGTATTTTTTCGGTATTCAAATTTTTAAAACCGGGATCCCGGTTTTTCGGTATTTTTTCGGTATTATATTTCAGCTATTCGGTATAGTAAATCCGGTACCTACCTACTTAATTTAGCATTTCAAACTCTACTATAGTTAAACAAATATCAATACATACGCATAAATTTTAAGCTAGTTTACGCTCGTTAGTTTTATACGAAAAATTAAACCAACTTCAAAACTACAAAACAGCACTCAAAAGCGAAAAATAAATTAATGTAACTATTATAAGTCGAACTCACTCATCTATTTGATGTCGTAGCCAGTCAAGTGAAAAAGCTAGTAGGTAGATGGTATGTACCTAGTAAGTAGTGCAATTACTTGTAGGTAGATAGTATTTAAGTATTTATTGATTGATATGGCTGGCACCGACCTCAAACAGATGAGTGAGTAGCGCTTAAAATAGTTATAATAATTTATTTTTCGCTTTTGAGTGCCCATTTGTGGTTTTGAAGTTGGTTTAGTTGATATGCATCACAAAATCAAAATAAAAAAAAATGATTAACCCCCGACTACCTCGTATTTGTAATCTGTACGACATTCTACTAGTCAAGTCCTTTCTTTTGATACCCATATTGAGGTAGTAGTGGAAATAATAATGTAATTCGCCATTTGTTGTGGCGGCCATCTTGGATCGGCCAAAACTTGTCAGTGTATAGTATTTTACTAGTCAAGCCCTATCATTTGATTACCCATATTGAGGGAGGTTGTGAAGAAATTTTGTATATTTTTTAATAAATTTAGATACTTTGTGGAGGTGGCCATCTTGAATCGATATTAACTAAACATAGCTAAGAACCACCGCACGGGAATTAACCTTTAAACAAAAAAGTCGGTTAAAAAACAGCATAATCTGCCCATCCGTTTGAGCTCTACGGTGCCACAGACAGACACACACAGAGACAGACAGACATCGACGTCAAACTTATAACAACCCTTTTTTGTCGGGGGTTAAAAACGTATGTTACTCTTTTTAGTGCAAAACAAGTTTTTATTAATACATTTACACTATTTCATGTAAACCATGAAAAAAATGACGTAAGACTCATCAAGTTTACAATCATAAAATTAATTGCAATTGATTATTGATTATTATTTTCGTAGTCTAGAGCTGCCTTATGGTTTTACTTATGAATTTAATTTCTTTATTCAAAATACCGAAAAACCGGTATTTGCAATTTCAATACCGGTATTCAGAATTGGCTCAAATAGTCCGGTATTACCGGTTTTTCGGTAATACCGAATACCGGTATCCATGCCCTAGTCGCCACGCTCTGCTCACAGGTGGGGCTTTTAAAAATATTTTGTCACGTCTTTTTGCACTTTTTCAGACTGTGAAGAACATTATCGAAAAGCCTATAAATAATATTTAACTTTAGTACAGTCTACAATTAATAAACTCTTTGTACAAAAAATTAAAGCGCCTGGAAAAGCACAAATAGGCACTCAAAAGCGAATAATAAGTTAATTTAATTATTATAAGCGCTACTCATTCATCTGTTTGAAGTCCATCGATGCCAGTCATGTCAAAAAGCTAGTAGATAGATACTATGTACGTACTACGTAGTACTTAAGTAGCCATAGGTAAGTATATTTTATAAGTCATCCAGACAACATTTTGGGCAAATTTTAGTATTTGTTCATATTTCAAAAATCGCCTAGACGGTTTCAATAACATTTATACCTATGGGACCATTCGAAAAGCATATCCATCCGGACAAAAAAAGAAATATTAAAATCAGTTCAGGCGTTCTCGAGAAATCAGGTAACATTCATTGCATAAAAGTACAAGCTACAGCAAAAAGCCAATTTTACTTGGTGTTACCTGGCGGTCACCCATCCAAGTACTGACCACGGTAATAATAATAATAATAGGTACTAGGTAATAAACTACCTACTTTCTCCATGTACGCATTTTCTCTGAGAGATAGTCTCTCGGCTGAAGGACTAGTATCCATAGCCAAGAATAAATATAAAAAAAATATTTTGTCATTCATCAGGTTTACTAATTTGTATGTTTTGATATAGTTTTCATTCGAATAAAATGCGTACATGGAGAAAGTAGTTTATTACAAATCGTGCTTTCGCAATATGAATGAATTGAGCCCCATTACGCCTAACCCTTTTGACAACTAAGTGAAAGACCTACAAGCGCCTCCTATCATCGTTTTATTGAACCATATCATTTTGTCACATCGAAAAACGCCTCATTGATACAACGATAATGAGGTGTTTTCCGACGAGACAAAAATAGTTCCACCGTACACATTAGATGGCGATAGTGTAGATTCAGTAAGATCTGTCTCTACCATAGACTCTCAAAAGTGCAATCACAATGGCACCCCTCCCCATTTTCAGGGAAAAAGTGTAATCTAAATTATTTGTGCTAATTTAAAGTTTTAGTAGTTTCGCAAACACATCAATTATTTTAGATAAATTATAATTTGCTTCTTATATCAGCTGCTATAGTATGTGAATAAAATATTGTCGTATCAGTGTTGGTTTTTATATCTTTCAATTTTCCTTCTACTTTGGCTTAGTTGGTGTCTACTGCATCGGGACTCAGGAGTTCTAAAAGTTTTTACTGAAAATCGATTGTGATCAGTCTTTGATGAAACTAAGTAAACGAAGATAAGGTACGCTCTAATATAAAGACAGCATAATGTAACGAAAATCTCACACAAGTATACGCAATGTGCACACAGCTTCACTTGCATCGTGAGAGACGTTTGAATGAATGACAAAGACATCATGACAAGTAGGCAGTAGGTGGAAATGAGATAGCTATACATCACATTCGTTTAGATATTTTTTTCGACAAGAATAGAAAGACATACAAATGCACTGGCGTGAAAGAGACAAAATAGCCGCAACTAACATATCGCCGGTTGTGTTGCACTCTTACGCTGTATGTATATCTGTCTCTTTTTAGAAATGGCCAATTGTAAAATTGTTTCCAACAGAAAAATAATTTTAGATGTAATAATCATTGAACTGTTATGGACATAATTAAAGATTTTGTGTACTTACGCATGAAAAGTGATACCATGGAACTTGTTCTTGGTCTTTGAACTGTTTGTGCACCTTGCAAAAGCAGAATAAGACATTATTACGGCTCATATCGGATTTTTTTGAATTATTAGCGAACGTCCACTCAACTTGTGGCTCCTGTTGCGACTGAGACTCAATCAGGAGACGTCACCTGATTTTACATTTTGATCGTAGATGAGCGCATGCCGCTTCTTAGTGTTTTAAATGTTGGCGTCCACTAGGCGGATCGGGTCGGGCCGCATCGCAACGCAAAAATACGCCTGGCCCATGCTTTGTATTAAGGCTGGCGTCCACTAGGCGGATCGGGTCGGGCCGCATCGCAACGCAAAAATACGCCTGGCCCATGCTTTGTATTATGTTAAGGCATTTCTATGAAATATCGTTTATTAGCGACGGATCGGAGCGCGGCGGGCGGCAACGCATTGGCGGATCGCTTCGCAGGCGTATTTCTGTCGGCGGTGCGCTGCGACCCGCCCCGATCCGTCTAGTCGACGCAGGCAGGCGGATGTGAGCGCACGTGCCGTGCTAATAAAAATAAACGAAAATAAAACAAATTATGGTATTCACCAAATACATTTCTTTTCTGGCATATATCATGCACCTACACCTTGTGTACTCGTCGTCGTTTTTTATTTTTTTGCTCTTCCTCAAGAAGGATTTGAAACCATAACATCTCTTCGTCGGAGCTGTCCATGGTAGCGCGAAGTCAGTCCAAGCACGAAAACACGTCTGTAAGATCAAATCCGCTTAGGCGGTCCGCCGCGCCCCGTACAGATGGACGCAAGAGCATCACAGAACCGCGGCCCGTTCCAATGCGACCCGCCCCGATCCGTCCCTAAAGGACGCCAGCCTTTATGTTAAGGCATTTCTATGAAATATCGTTTATTAGCGACGGATCGGAGCGCGGCGGGCGGCAACGCATTGGCGGATCGCTTCGCAGGCGTATTTCTGTCGGCGGTGCGCTGCGACCCGCCCCGATCCGTCTAGTCGACGCACCGACGCAGGCAGGCGGATGTGAGCGCACGTGCCGTGCTAATAAAAATAAACGAAAATAAAACAAATTATGGTATTCAACAAATACATTTCTTTTCTGGCATATATCATGCACCTTGTGTACCCGTCGTCGTTTTTTATTTTTTTGCTCTTCCTCAAGAAGGATTTGAAACTATAACATCTCTTCGTCGGAGCTGTCCATGGTAGCGCGATGTCAGTACAAGCACGAAAACACGTCTGTAAAGGCTGGCGTCCACTAGGCGGATCGGGTCGGGCCGCATCGCAACGCTAAAATACGCCTGGCCCATGCTTTGTATTATGTTAAGGCATTTCTATGAAATATCGTTTATTAGCGACGGATCGGAGCGCGGCGGGCGGCAACGCATTGGCGGATCGCTTCGCAGGCGTATTTCTGTCGGCGGTGCGCTGCGACCCGCCCCGATCCGTCTAGTCGACGCGTGGTCGACGCAGGCAGGCGGATGTGAGCGCACGTACCGTGCTAATAAAAATAAACGAAAATAAAACAAATGATGGTATTCACCAAATACATTTCTTTTCTGGCATATATCATGCACCCACACCTTGTGTACTCGTCGTCGTTTTTTATTTTTTTGCTCTTCCTCAAGAAGGATTTGAAACCATAACATCTCTTCGTCGGAGCTGTCCATGGTAGCGCGATGTCAGTCCAAGCACGAAAACACGTCTGTAAGATCAAATCCGCTTAGGCGGTCCGCCGCGCCCCGTACTGATGGACGCAAGAGCATCACAGAACCGCGGCCCGTTCCAATGCGACCCGCCCCGATCCGTCCCTAAAGGACGCCAGCCTTAAGATCAAATCCGCTTAGGCGGTCCGCCGCGCCCCGTACAGATGGACGCAAGAGCATCACAGAACCGCGGCCCGTTCCAATGCGACCCGCCCCGATCCGTCCCTAAAGGACGCCAGCCTTTAGAGTTCAATGTGATCAGTAACGGTTTTTATTACATTATCAACTTAATTGGTTATTTTTATTCCCAATATTTCAAGAATATTTTTGTAACACCACCACAATAATATACCGTATATTAAGGGGGCGCCTAGTGCCAGAAAACGAAAAAAGGACATTTTCGACCCCGCTCACTGAAGTTAAGAAACTAAAAACTAAGACACAAAAAATATTGACGTGTGGGTACAATCAAGAAGAAGCACAATAACCGAATAGAATTTCAAAAAAAGATCAGAGTTTATTACAATAAAAAAATAAACATGACACCGAAAAAACCCGTTTTAATTCGAGTACTCGAAATTATCAGCGATGACCCCACATAATTTTTTGGTAATAAAATTCCTAATTGTACGTTCTAGTAAAGTAACCGAACACTTTTTTAAATTTATGTTTAATTATTGAGTAATTAAATAAAACTTGGTCAAAAATGGACTCCTGCTTTAATATTGATTTTTCCTCCAAACTGTGTCATGCTATTCTCGACTTTATGTATATCGCATTAAGAAACGCGTCGCGAGGGTGAAAACTGATTTTTCCCTGGCATTAGGCGCACTCTTAAATATCCGAGCGCAGCCGGAATGGGCCGCTAGTAATTTATATTAATATGCCTTAAGATTTTAGATTAAGAAGATTAATTTAGGGCGTAATGAGAAGAGGTTTGTGTACATTATTGTAAAGTCACTGTACGGATTTCCATTGCTACAGTTAATTAGTTTTTTGGAACAATTTTAGGTGTGCCTTTTATGTATTTTATAGTTAGATTAGTGTCCCCATTTTCAACTCTATGTCTAAGTATCTCACGTAATTTGACAAGCTCCGCCCTCTGTTCAGGTGTTTTGTCATCATAAACTCTTACCTCCCGGCTGGCCTTGCCTTTATTCTTGAGTATGTGAATAGCCTCCTGCCGACTCTTGAGCACTACCTTTATAGGCCTTTGTTTCCCCTCCTCACGGCGACCGAGACGCTGCACAGACACTATACTCTCATTAAAAACGCCGCCATTGACATCGTGAAGTATCTTGTGGAGACATTTCTCGTCAAATGATTTCCTAGCCGCGCCGTCATCAGCTGCACTTTCTTTAACGCCAACCACTATCAGGTTATTTGATCTCCTCTCACGTTCCAAAAGTTCCTCGACTATTGAGTTGGTGTTAGGAATCGAAGGTGACGATTGCGGTGGCGACGGCGAGACTACCGACGAGCTATCTTGACCTCCCGACTCGGGCGCTGGTATGGGACCCTGCCTGTCGTTACGCGTTTCAGTAAGAAGCGCTTTGATTTCTTCGACCTCTGCTTTTAGTCCGTCGTAGGATTTGATCAGCTTCGGCACTTGAAAAAGGGCCTCCCTGCATAGATCGCACAAATAAAGGAGCGTCCGCTTGCCTTTTAGTCCCATGACGCGCGCTTCGCTGCTAGTGAGGTTACTACACTGCAGGCAAATGTGCCGTTTACATCCATCACACTGCACATTGTTGTCATTTAAGTGGCTTTCACACTTGAAACACTGCATTTCGGTTAGGTAAGTAATTGACAGTTTTGGCTGAGAGTACAAAAACTAAAATTGACAAAGAAAAACGGTTGCGTTTTCTGTCACAATTTTCTTCAAAACAGAGATATAATTTAACAAAAATTAAACACTATATGCGATATTTAAGCAAAAATGAATCAAATTAACACTGATACAGTCCTTTAATACCACTTTAACTATTTTTAGTCAAAATCTAAAATACGACGATATTTCAACACTTGTGTCTTCAACCGAGGGTAGACAGAGAAACTATCAATTATAAAGAGTTTACGAGAGAGTTTAAGAGAAAACTAACAATTATAAAGAGGAAAGATTTGTATTTTTGTATGTATGTAATAAACTCAAAAACTACTGAACCGATTTCAAAAATTCTTTTGCCAAGAGAAAGCTACATTATCACTGAGTAACATAGGCTATTTTTATTACAAGAAAAAAATAGTGATACTTGGAATTTTTTACTAAAACCAACGCAAGGTATAAAAAAAACAGCCATAAAATGGCTTTCATCGCATACGCTGCGGAAAGTACCAATGATAGAACCAAACAATGTTCTACAATATTGTAGAACGTATTAAAATCTACAAAAAACCTCGCGAGAGCATATGTCTAACTACAGTAATTACGGTCGCTACAACTGCTTTTTTACATTTTAAAAGAAGATAAAAATGCCGATCAACTTAAGACCATGCTATTCATACATTTGTTTTAATTCTTATCAAAATAAATTATTTCTCAATCAAGACTGTTTTAATGCCTATTGATTCCTTTTTGAATTATTAAAATCGGACATTCCATTCAAAATATATTACGAAATTAAAAATATCCATCCTAAATATTTGCAACGACGCGGCGGCCGGCAGAATTATGAAGAGTGTACATACAGTACAGCGCAGCGTTCATCCCAGTCAGAGTGATTTTATCTCAGAATACTTCTTTATCATGTACCACGTAGGTACATCGTTTCAAGACTACTCAAAATCAAAGAAATCACTTTGAGAGAAGCTTCAATTTCTCGGTGTCCGTTGAGGCTGAGAGAGTTGTTTGTGGTAATATTATTATTTTGTTTTCCTTCGGAATTATGGCACATTTTTGAAGACAATTTGTGTCAAGACATCAAACATACAGCCCAACAACGAGATCCGGATTATGATGTATATGTCACAGCCGGATTGTATAGTTCGCCGTATTACATTACGGCTAGCCGTTTTGTAATGCGGCGGTTCAACGATTAGCCGCATTGTCATTGCAATACGTTCTTCAATAAGGCGGTCCACGTTCAGCCGCATTGTATTACTACTTATGTTGTAAGGAGACCATATTTCAAAAAATAACAACACAAAATCTAAATTAATTTCATTTATCTGAAAAAATTTATCGATTATTTCGTACGATATTCCGTACTATTTTTTTTTACAACATTTTACCTCTCACGTAAAGTTTGAAAGCCCATAACTTGATATCGGTGACGGTACACCTAAGAAACATGGTGCACTTCCATAGACAAGGGTCTATTATCGGAACATGTTCCATAAATATATATATGGCTTAGCTTTAAGCTTAGCAACAGAAGTACTCTATCTTCGATCTCGCGGATCGAGACCTCCACAGAGTGGACAAAGGTAAGTTGGCTTAGCTTTAAGCTTAGCAATAGAAGTACTCTATCTTCGATCTCGCGGATCGAGACCTTCACAGAGTGGACAAATGTAAATGCTGTACTTGACCGTCAGGCTGCAAAGACTATAAAAGACAGATACAATGACGAGGAGCCTTTTTGGGCCGGTCCATATACTACGTTATATAAATCGGTGGAAAAAGATGGCAGCATCAGATTTTGATAAAAAGGTACCGCATACCGTTTTTGGAAGTACCTCCTTTAGTAACACCCTACTCAAAAGACAGTGTTTTCGTACTATGAAGTCTGAAAAGATGTCCTCACTCGTTCTACAAACGAAAAATTGATACTTACTAAAAGTACGGAAAACTTTATGTCGTCTCTGTTTTCGGTATAAAAAAGCGATAGCTCGTACTCGAAATACCCTCACTCCACCGATATGTGCTAAAGAAAAGATTTCAATCAATAAATATGTTTCGTGTGCTGGATTTCCTCCAATCCCATGATCGAATGTGCAAATGTGTGACTGTGTCTTTTCATAAGCTCATTTCAATGTGCCGGTGGCCAGTCTTACAGACGGGTTTTTACGCGTCCTTTTCAAGAAAGAATAGCTTGAGATTACTCTTTTTCGGCCTAAGCATTGCGCCAAAAGTCTGTAGGTACCCAGGTACCTACTTAATAAATTGGATTACGCAAATTATATAAAAAATAAAAATACATTGTTTCATTACGTTTTACGTAGATATTGGAAACGCTGGAAATCCTCGAATTCTACATAGATAGCATATAAAGTTCTTTCTCTCCCCGCGAAAATATACCTATCACTTTTCTCGGCATACTCGAACGGGTCAGACGTCCCTGATAGAACCACAAAGTCGGATGGATTAATGTATTTGGCAAGCTTCGCTGTTCTCCGAGGAAGGCTAAGTCGCCGAAGTTTCTGTCCCTTCTCAGCACAACCTCGACGATATATTTTTACCCCATCCGGTGCTCGTCATCTGTCTTCGGCAATTCATCATATATACTTCTCCCAACTCATTTTGAATCACAAACGCCTCGGATTTTGCCAAGGGAGGCCAACTAAATAATCAGACCATGTCGGGTGTCCTGGGCACCAGGGGAGGAACACTTCCATTGCAATATAAAATAGTTGTTAGACATCTTGAGGATATTGCAACTGCAGGCATCGAGCATGGCAAAAAGTTCCGTGCTAATTTAATCGGACGACCATTCAGCGATAGTTTACTTATGCAACGTATTGGGGCAAGTCCCTGTCTTTGATGAACCTGCCGTTCAAAGTGTTGCTGATCTTAGACGAGCATTCTTCGAGATCCATTTCAAAATTTATCACATAACAGGACCCTAAACAATCACGCAGGTTGTTAGTCCAGACACATACACCTCCGAGTGGCACTTAACTCGGAGATGAACAAAAATTATTTTTGCAAAAAGATAATCACACCGGTGATCAATTTTTTCACGTCCAAATATGCAATTCGTGTAATGGTGGACAATTCACAAACAACACCATCCATTTGGGGTCACCCAAACTAAGCAAAGCTTGTACTATGCAATGGTAGTAATTAATTATGTAACATATTAAAATTAACGATTATGATAAAAACGATTACGACACGTTGATGCGTCGTACGCATTCGGCAAATCTTGGAACGTTCATCTGGCATGGGTGTTCCCGCCGCTATTCCGCATGCTAAGTGTATTGATGACGAGTATTAGTGATCTAAGTCGAGCAACGGGAACCTACCTCGTAATAGCTCCACGTGGGAGACGGTATTTTGGCGAGCGAACCTAAAATCACGAGAGCTGTCAGTCACACACAGCCCCGTTCACTTTTTAACGATTTCATCTTTTGACTTTATACTCGATACAACAACTGGGTTGCAACCATCGACATCAAAAGTCCAAGTCATGGTTTCTGGAAGCTCCATACCTCCAGATGTGGCGGTGAGGAAACAAAGACGTGGCATGGTAGTCAAGTGTCTTTTTATTTACTCAAACCGTAGCGGCCTTCTACCCAGAGAACGAATAAAGCGCCATGAAACTGTTGGTTTTCGCGAACCAAATAAAATAATATAGATCCTATTTACACGGACTGGTTGAATTTAGGTCTCTTTCTAGGTGACCGTATATCAATTTCGGTTTCTCAAATTTTTCCTCACGAATCGGCTATTTCCACACGATGTTATACGGAATAAGGGAATTAATGGCCAAGGTTACGTTAATGAATAACGTTTAAGTGACACATGTTTAAAAGCCATGGCCCTAAAATGCAAGATGGTCGAAAACCATTTATTTGGGATAAAAATGTTCTGGCAAAATAGTATGCCCTTAACATTTTTCTAATGTTTTTTAAATTATTAGGGGTTCCGTTGCCCTTCTGTGCCTGTGTTCAAGCCGCAGAATTTAGGATTTGTCGCTTTGACCGTAGACAAAGATAAATCTACCTATAGATAATTAGACTACCATATTATGTTATGGGTTCAAATTGGGTTTAAGCTAATGAGATGATGACGAGAATGCAGAGATTCTCGACACCCAGCTGAATCAAAATCTGTATTTTGTCCGGTATTTTGGATACATGAAACGATAACCATTTTAAACGAATGGCGTCGTATTTCCAACAGCTCAAGTTTATTAAAGCTTCATGACGTCCTCCGTCTCTTGAGTTCAGTCCCGTCATCGCCGGATGGTACAAGTCTCTTCTGAAGACCGCTGGCATCAAGCGCTACACCATGAAGTGTACGGCCAGCTGTAATCTCAAAAAGTTCGGTTGACAATCTTCCTTTTAGACGAAATTTTAGACAAGGGCAGTAAGTGATACTTAAATTATTTTGGAGAAGTGTCGACTAATTCTTTGTATAACACTAATAACGATATTGAAAGCGGTTCTACCCTTTTCATACCAATTAATTTATTTTGGATACAAACCTTTGTACAAATTTCTGTTAATGCTCAGAAGGTGTATTAATATAATATTTGGGTATTAGAAATGTACTCTTTCTGTTCATAAAAATTCGAACGTACTCATACCATTCCATATAATAATAATTATATTGTCAAGGATGACGATTTAGTCTAAAAATAGCATAACAAATCAGTGTTTCATCACACACATATTTTGTTGCAATAGAAGAGTAATTAATAATTACTGACCTTTGCAAATACAGCTTGACAAGAATTTCTCCAAATAACTAATTATGGAACAATAAAATTCTACCAGGTCTTGGATATAAGATTGCAGATTAATAAATAATCAGTTATTGAATTAGTGTTCATATGGTGATTTCTGCCAAACTGTATACTTCCCCTAATATCACATTGGCGTTCCTCTCACCAGGCGATAACAAACAGGTCTCAATATATATAAGCTTCTACTAACGGTCAAGTGTATAAAATGAGACCGTTTTACCTGAAATAAAACGGTTATTATATACTTACCTTAGTAGAAGCTTACTTTTTATCGCTGCCTGGTGATATATTTCGACGCAATGACGAGCAAGCTCGGAGCCTCCAGCTACCTCGTGCGCCTGGCGAGAGGGGAGGGGTGTGCGAAAGAGACAGAGCTATAGCAATAGAAAGAGATAACTGCTACAACGGGAAATGGAGCTGCCTATCTCAATATATATAAGCTTCTACTAAGGTAAGTATATAATAACCGTTTTATTTCAGGTAAAACGGTCTCATTATCGATATCGATTATTAGTGATGTGCTTACGAAAACATCGACAAATAGGTTCTATTATAACATTTTATTATTTATTATGAAAAACCAAACAGTCATTGCTGATTACGCCATAGTAGGTTTTCTTAACGTTTGTAACTGAATTCAAGCTAACAGAACACGAAATATAACGTAAAACAATATAAATATACAATTTCGAAAGGCAAATAAAACTTGATGCAAAACCAGTGTTGCCAACATTACTTTTCAGATAATTACGATTATCTGAAAAATAAAGTTGGCCACAAGCGAAAGTATTTTCCAGAAATAATAGTGTGCCATGTAATTTCTTCAATAAACTAACGTAAATCGATTAAAATGAACTTGAATTGTAATTTTCAACTGTTAAAAACGTTCAGTTCGATAAACTCTTTTGTTGTGCGACCAACTTGTTTTACTTTTTACACTAAAAAAATGAATTTATGGCGATTGTTCATTTCGTAAGATTCCATTCAAAAGAATGTATATTTTGCGTCCGATTTTGATTTTGCAATCGTCCATCGCACATGAACCAAAAAGATCTTATAAATACAATTTAAATCGTATTATTCGTATCGGTTGGCAACACAATTCGTAACGGTAATGTTTGTCACTGATACACTGACACTGACATTGAATAATGTCTCGAAAATGACAGCAGCTTCAAGATGGCATTCAAAATGGCTACGGCAACACTAGCGCCATAATGATGGAATCGGAAACTACTGTCACCCTCACCCCCCTGGTCTACTCCTACTTCCTACTGTGAAGTGTTGTGTTTGTGAGTTTCTGTTGTTTTATTGAATTTCGTATTGAAAATATCTCACGTAAGTACTGTTTCTTATTGTAAATGTGTTTAGTATGCTAAAATGATTCTATACGGATAATATGTAGCATGAATTACATCGTAAATAAGTCAAAATACGTCGTATAAAAGTCGTGATGGATTTTCACTCAGGTTACCGCTTTGGATGTGTTTTGTTACGAGATTAGTCAGTAAATAGAGTAAACATGCTATTACATCTGATTAGAACTCATTGACTTTACAGTGTAACTGAATATTTGTCAATTTTTAGATTTTTACTGAAATACATGTGGATATGCCGCCAAATACGCGCGATTCATAATGGCGTTGTTTGTCCCTTTCTGGCATGGCATTTTGATCGTTGGCTAGACATCTAGACAAGCGACACAGGCTATTGACGGGATGAGCCAAAAATGTGCCTGATGGTAAACAATACACCATAACAAAACAGTGTAACGCAATCATTTGAACGTGAACAATTCAAATTACTGCCAAGCATTGCACAGCACTCGTCAACTTTAGTCGTCATTCAGAGAAAAAAAAATACATGTCCCTTGCATATTGTTTATAGTGAAACTAAACAACATGCCTGCCTATATCAACACAGGGACACGTAGCAATTTGAACATGTAGAATCCAAATGATTACTAGCATCGCACTGTGCTCATCACCCAGAGATATAAGGAGTTTTATTTCTGAGCCCAGTAATTTCACTGGAAACATTTCCCTTAAATCATCATCATCAGCCTGTATTCGTCCACTGCTGGACATAGGCACAGATCAGAAAATAGTTACTTCGTAACAGATGCATCACTTCCATACAAAAGTGCAAATACCTACACAATAATAACCTAAACTGTCGTATTCTACTTACCAACTGTTACTTGTAAGCAAAAATACTAGGGATGGGCCGAAATTCGTTTTACATTCGGTTTAACCGAACTTCGGCAGCTTGAACCGAACTTCGTCATTCGGCCGAATTTCGGTTAAAATGCCGAACATTCTGCACTAAATATACTTGCACTATCATAATAGAAATTAATGAAACAACATATCTGTAGTAACAGTAAAATAAAATAAGTCAGATATACTCATAGTCATTTATTTGAATTAGAAAAAGTAATCATCTATACTAATATTATTTTATTTATTTATTTAATAATAGGCGAGCAGCATTAGCTGATATGCCTATATCTCAGTGTTGAAATATGTAACAAAATTACAGGTAATTGTCTGTTAAAATGATATTGTCTTTTGCTATCCATTTGTCAAGTTTGTTCTTGAAAGAGTTCAATGATTTTGCCGAAATAACATCCTCAGGCAACCTGTTCCAGTTGTAAACCACTCTGTTGCTGAGGATGTGATGTGCAGTGTTTGTCAGTGATGGTGCATAGGATAACTGGGACTTATGACGCCGACTGTCTCTCTTATGCTCCTTCAATCTGTATAGGTTCCGTATGTGAGGGAGGTTATAAAATCCATTCATTATTTTAAATGTCTCGATCAAGTCTCCCCGTAACCGTCTCTCTTCCAATGTAGTGAGACGTAGGGCTTTCAACCTGTCTGTGTAAGATTTACGTCGAAGGGCGTATGGCCATTTTGTCGCTTTTCTTTGCACACTTTCAAGTAAATCAATATCTTTTTTGAAGTAGGGGCTCCAAATTTGATAACCATATTCTAGTAGCGGCCTCACATAAGTTTTATATATTTTAAGAAACATTTCTACAGTTATAGATTGAAAGGATCCACGAATGACATAAAGAAAAGAGTTTGCTTTCTTTACAATTGCAGAAATGTGTTCTTCCCATTTTAAATTTGGTGTAATTATAACGCCGAGGTCTTTTTGCTGATTCACTGAAGACAAAGCTACACCATTGAGATAATAGGTGACTAGTGGGTTATTCTTGCCCAGATGTAAGACGCCACACTTCGCAACATTCAAATTAACAACCCAGTCCATGGTCCAGTCTTGCACTAGATCTAGATCCTTCTGGAGACGCCCAGAACTGACCAGTGGGTTTGCAAAAAATTTACCATCATCAGCGAAGAAGGCAGATTGGCTTTCAATTGTTTCAATTAGATCCGTTATGTAAATCCCAAAAAGTTGTGGAGCAGTCACCGATCCTTGAGGCACACCACTGGACACGTTCCTGTGCTGTGATAGGGAATCCCCGACTCGAACTTGAAAAGTTCTTCCAATCAAATAATGCTCTATCCACTTCAGTAGCCTGCCACGTATGCCATAATGGTCTAATTTCACCAAGAGACGCTGATGAGGGACTCTATCAAAAGCTCGTTGAAAATCTAAATAAATAATGTCCACAGGACTCCGTCCGTCCACTTCATTACTCCAAGTATGGACACACTCTAGCAAGTTGGTGATAGTGGATCTTTTCTCAACAAAACCATGCTGCTTGGTAGACATAATACAATGCCTATTGAGGAAGAATGTCAGCTGCCTATTTACAATCTTTTCCATTATCTTAACTACAATACTAGTAAGGCTTATGGGTCTATAATTCTCTGGATGCATTTTGTCCCCCTTCTTAAATATGGGAGTGACCACAGAATGCTTCCAATCCATGTTGCTTATACATGATATTGCTCATTTACCTCCCATAGGAAAAAGTGATCATTCTGTGTTGCAGTTTACCATTCAATGCATAGTGCATAAAAAGAATTCTACGCCAAAGTTCAGAAGGAATTACAATAGCATTGATTATGACAATTTTAACACTGACCTTAGCAACAATTTGGAAATGATAGATATAGCGAACAGTCCTGAACAACTGTGGAATGGTATTTTAAACGCAGTTAACATCACTACTGATAGCCATGCTCCATTGCGGCAAGTAATCACCAAGCCAAAAAATAAACCATGGATTGATGTTAGTGTCCTTAAATTGATCTCTGAGAAAAAAGCATTGTGGGGGAAGTATAGGAGTTCTATGAATGTAGATGACTATCAGAAGTTTAGAGAGGTGAACAACAGATGTGTTGCACTGTGCAGACAACAAAGGAGCAGTTATGAATCTAGAATTCTCAATAAGGGTGATAAAGCTTTCTACTCCCACATGAGACGATGTACTATGTCAAAAGTTAGCATTCCTCCGGCAATTAGGAATCACAATGGAGACCTTGTTACTCAGCCTTGTGAGATAGCTGATGCTTTCGCTGATGAATTTGAAAAAGCTTATTTAAATGAACCTACCCTTGATCCTGGTGTGATAATTTCATCTGTTCCACGTGTATATGATAGCTTGTGTGACATAACTTTCTCAGAATCGGATGTGATAAAAACAATTAAAGGTTTTAACACCCAGTCATCTCCGGGTCCGGATCAGCTTCCAGTGTGTGTTCTAAAAAATTGTGCTCACACACTTGCCCCTGCTCTCTCAGCCCTGATGAACGCGTCTTTCGAAGCTGGACAGCTGCCTCAGGATTGGAAGCATTCTGTGGTCACTCCCATATTTAAGAAGGGGGACAAAATGCATCCAGAGAATTATAGACCCATAAGCCTTACTAGTATTGTAGTTAACTGATTCGTTGCGGATGGCACGTATCAGTGTCATCATTTTCTTTCGCGTGTGGCGTTAGGCACGGATATGTGTCATTTTAAAATCGACAATAACTCCTTCAATTCAGTTTAAGAAAAAAATTAGCCAGAACCAAACTATTTCAATTTTTCACGTATTTTAAGCTCGTAGACTTCGTTTCTGGATTTAGTAAGATTTTTATAAAAAAGGAGTCACCAACCTTTTATTAAATTTGCAGAATTTGATAATATAAATAATATATTTATTACAGCGTAAACGACCAACTCCCTAAAGCGGGAAAATCACACTGCTTCTGTTGGTTTTCTTTGTCTCCTATGAAATGCTACATTTTTAAAAACGCACGATAACATTTTCTTTTCCCATTGTAACGACAACTTTATCTATAACGTTGAAATAACACAGTCCCTGAAGTGTTGATAAAAATGTAAAAATGTCTCGAAATATTGCAGGTCACTGTCATACAATTTTGGCGGTATACAAAAATATAGTCCTCATATTTATAATCGTCTATGTTAAGAATAATAAGAAAATACAAATACTAAATCAAAAAAATATGTAGTAAGACATCATACCTAAATATTTCTGGCGTCTAGAATCTATTTACATTCTTCGTTATTTTAAAACACAAAAAGGATTTAGAATTAAACTTTATATAAAGCTAAATTATAGATATACAAATAAATCAGACATTTATGCATCATATGTATGTACCTACTTGATATAGAAAAATACCACGCTGCTTCAAACTGCGCGGGTCAACATGGTTAATATGAGTCATAACGCTAGGACAGAGAGTTGCATTTGCTAAAAGTGCTGTCACTCCTTAGAAAAGAGCTGTTTTGTTGATATTGTTTACCGTTGGCCCGCAAGGACTGTAATCACTCTGCGATAAGGTTCATTTTGCATGAAATTTTAAGTTCTTGCAAAAAAAAGGGTTTGAAAAATACCACGAGTTGTTGTAAACAATGGACGGCCCCGGCCGGAGGGATGCAAGTTGCGTGACCCTACGAAGTACAATTTACAATATTCGGTCTTATGCCTTGCGTGTATGTTTTATTTTTGCACGGAAGGATACAACCTATTTATCTTGTAAGCGCATCTTGTTTTTTGAATTACTTTTACTTCTGGTTTGCTATCCTTAGTAACCAGACGTGCGTGCTCTACTTGTTCCTATTTACCTTACCGACTTTCGCTAAGTGTTTTTGTGACGACCGTGGCTTGTGTTACTGGACTCTACTGATTTTGCCTTGCGACGATTTCGGCTTTGAACTGGACTCCGTGATCTACCATCGTGACGACTTCAGCCTGTGCACGCGAATCTCTGTTTGCCGTGAAATTCAAGTAAGTAAGATTATTTTCATACTTGGGGAAATTTTCCCTGTTCGCGTCCATTTAGTGCAGGCAAAGAGCAGTCAACTTCACTTGTCGCTATAAATAAAAAAAATAGAATCGGGAAAGATGCGCTCTCGTTTCATACTCACTGGCTTGCTCTTTAATCCGCGCTCTCGTGGGAGAACCTTACTCACTCAAGAGTGTATCCGCTGCTAAATATTATGTAAAAAAAATACATTATCTTCAAAATAGAGTAGCTAAATCCCAAATATGATATCTACTTACTTACTAGCTCTTTTTTTAATACACCTAATTTACATCACTACCTACATAGTACATATTTTTAGACCAATTAGGATTTATAGACTAATAAAAATGCCCCTTTAAAGCGTCTCGCCTTTTTACTGTCGAAATAAAACTATATACGGGAGTTTCATTCGAATATTTCTTTTTGTAGGTATGGAATACCCTTCTTCGAGTTCTTCGGAACCTGGACCATCGTGTGACATAGATCCTTTGGATTGGCCAATTCCTGGACCATCATCTGGCATAGATCCATATATGGCTCTTCTCCCAAGTTCACCCATACCTAGACCATCATCCACCATAGATCCCATAAGCGTGGAATTGGAACAAATTATGTCTCCACAAGAAAGTGATCCGTTATACGACATACCAGGCTTAGATTTATATGGAGACGAAGAATTGTATGGGATTTTAAGCGGCAATAACGAAGAAGTATTAAATGAATTAAGCAGTGCAAGTCCTAACGTGGAAGCAAATGCTGAAGATTATCACGCCGATAACAATGATGAAGAGGAAGATTCTGTAGAAGAAACGACTGGTTGGGTTCCAGGTAACCCCAGTGATATGCCAAAAATATCATTTACGGGAACAAGTGGTATATTGGAGCCACATAACGCAGACATCAATAGTTATTTAGACTATTTTTTTTTATTTTTAAATTCCCATTTTTTAACATTAATAATGGAATGTACAAATAAGTACGGAAACAAATTAAAAGCTGAAGCGACTACTGCACGTGCTCGCTTTAGTAACTGGACCGATTTAAGTGTCCCCGAATCAAAAACTTTTCTCGGCATACTATTGCTAATGGGTACTATAAAACTTAATAGAATGGTAGATTATTGGTCAACGCATTATTTTTTCCGCTTAAGTCCACGCCTATTTATGACCAGGGATAGGTTTTTTTTAATTTTAAGAGCTTTGAATGTGCAAACCATCGAAAGGGCAGAGAGTATTTATAAAATAAAATCTTTAATTGATTTATTCAACGACACCGTTAATGCAGTGTATTACCCAGTGAAAGAGTTGACAATTGACGAATCTCTTATACTGTGGAAAGGGAGACTATTTTTTCGCCAATACATCAAAAGTAAAGCTCATAGATACGGCATTAAATTGTACATTTTAGCCGACGCCAACGGCATAATTTTAAAAATCCATGTATACGCAGGGTCACAAGACGTACTAGTAGGAGGTAGAAATCACACAAAAAAAGTAGTACATTTGCTAATGCAAAAATATTTAGAAAAAGGGCATGCTTTATATTTGGATAATTTTTATACCAGCGTGGGATTAGCTGAGGAGCTAATAGGAAAAAAGACGTACGTGACTGGTACCTTCACGTGCTTTACGCAACGCATAGTTGCGTAAGGAAAGCTCTCTATTGGAAGACGGGTTGTGACATGTATACGTCTTAACACGTTATAATGTTGGTACTAGTCTATTCGGAATTTCAATTCCGTAAAATTTACCGGTAACACAATACAAATAAAGCTTCATTTGGCCTAAAAAAATAAAAAATACGGATTCTACTCCGCCATTTTTTTGTCGCGATTGTCCGACGCCATTTTGCCCCACGACAAAGATTTTTTTTTTATAAACCAGAAAATGTGAAAACGGTTTGTATTGTATTGTAATCTACTAAAAAAACAATGGCGAACGTGCTAAAGCTAATATTATTTGTGTGTTGTGTTCTTTTATTAGTGAAAAAGCATAATGACATCGAAATGCTGTGAAATCCAAAACTTTTTTACAACGGGCGTAAAATGTAAACTTTGCATTTCGTGACAGGATTAATTAATGTTGTAAATAGTTAGAATTTAATATAATAGTAAGCTACATTTCAAGGGCTTTCTGGTAATATATAAATGTAGGTATATTATACTGAATATATAATAATAATATGTGATAATGATCTAGCCGGGACGTACGGACCGTTCCGCGAGTTTTCGTCACACGCGTGAAGGGTTAAGAGCAAACCGCATCGGAAATCCATCGGAATTAAAAACTACCAAATTAAAAACTGGCGAATCGTATATAGTACATAATAATAAAAAAATTATAATCACCAAATGGCAAGATAAAAGGGAGGTGATATTTATAAGTACTGAACATAAAAGTCTCTATCGAGGGACTACTAGTCGCCGTGTACGCACAATAAAATATAAACCGGCAGTACAAATAAAATATAATCAATATATGCGGGCAATAGACCGTCACGATCAGATGCTAAGTTATTATTGCTGTGAGCACAAGACCCTGCGCTGGTATAAAAAAGTCATCGTACATATTATACAAATATGTTTGGTGAATGGGTATTTACTTTATAATGCTAACAATGCAACTAATAAAACCACATTATATCAATTTAGAAGAAGTGTCATGGAGGAATTGTTACCAATGCCCAACACCTTTGAACTTTCTCGGCCTCTATCAGAGGGGAAAATACATTTACCGACCAACTTGCCAAAGAGAGGTAATAATACCTTAAGAAAAAGATGCAAGGTCTGTTACGCCAAAACTAAAAAAAGGGTTGCTGTAATAACTGGCTGTCCCGATTGCCCTGGATTCCCAGGCCTATGCCTTAAAGATTGTTTCAGAGAATTTCATAAATATTGAAATTCTCTGTAACCTTGTGATCATGCATGCGTCTGTTGTAAATTAGCACCGTTTGTGTCTTCGACCGTACGAATATTTACATATAAATCACTAAATCATCTACACAGTTATATCCCTTCATTTTTGTATCGTCTGATTGTACTATGTATAGGTACAACGTGTTAATGAAAAAGCGCTAAACCTGAAATTTGTTTGTTCAGTTTCATATTTAAATTAAGCAGTGTCCGTTCATTTCATATTATCAGAGCCTTTAACCTATCAGCGGCGGCCATTTTAGATAACAATAGAATTTAATTGTGTCTAGGGGGCTTCCGCTTGGGGTCGAACTGTTAATATTAATGAACCTACTCAAACACAAGAAAAAAAAGGCAAACTTTTGGAAATAGTCCGCGAAATTATTTTTAATAATTAAGTATAATATGCATGTACTTCTTTTATATTAAAAATAAGTTGAGATGTCTGAGGTTCAGCATTTTTTGATTAACTCGTTTGGTTTTTTTGCATAATCGAGCTAATTTGTATGTTGTCAATAATGAGAAATGTAGGTACTACGTAAGGGATAAAAATGTTCACTGTTAAAAAGGAAGTACTACTTTTATTATACAGGATAACCCTACCTACTAATAAAATACTTCCTTTTATTATGTTTATTTATGTAAGTTACGAGCTAATGGTCTACAAATAAATTGTTTGTAAATTTAAATATTTTTATTAGAATCAGGTACATATTTATTGTTTGATCAAAGCGTCATTCACCAAAGACTATTATTGCCAATTTCAACAAGATTAATTAACCTCTTAACATAATCATAAAAATCTAGCTTATACATTATTTAAAAAATCAGTCCTAACTTACATAAATATAAAACAAGTCATACAAAATTATAAAACGCATCCTTATTTACCTACATACTGATATCAATGTCATTAGAATAGACCTTAGCTTCGCAGTGAGCGAGATTAACAAATTATTAAAACCCTCGGAAGAGTCATTGTCTTATGTTTTATGTTACTGCTGCGAAAATGTAAATGCTGTAAAAATGTATATTTAGGTTGATTGGATCCACTTATGTCATGTTTTTCAATAAATATTAATATCTAAATTCAAACTCTGGTTTCATTTAACTCTTGGTATTCATTTGATTATTTTAATAAATCTAATATTTGCTGCATCTTCATAATTCGCTCGTATGGTTTGAATCGCAATAATTCGTTGGAAACCAACTGGCCAAAATATTTACAGCTATGTATGTCCAGTACGGTAGGGACATCACATTCCTTAGTTTCTACGCTATTTACACTGTCCATTACTAAAGTTTCTGTGCATGGTTCACTTTCAACCATTTTTTTTTCTGTGGTAGTCGCACTGTCCATCATATTTTCTTCTTTATTTGTTGCAGTATCCCTAGTTGTTTTTTTGTCCGGTATTAAATCCCGTTCCCAGCTTGGTGGTAGGTCCCAGTCTTGTGAATTTGGTATTGTCTCTTCGTCACTGTCACATTGTGTCTCGATTTCTGTTTCGGGAATGTACTTCCTTTTTCGCCTTAGTTCTTAAACAATAAATCCACTATTAATAACAAATATATGGCAGTATGTACTTTTCAAAATGCTTTTTTTACTGACAGTTACAAAAAATTCGGAAAAAAGTAATGTGATTGTTGATCGATCACCAACAGTTTTCATAGCATAGTTTCTTAGAGTAGTAATTCTAATTTCTGTTAACGCCATAAATTCAAATTTAATTTATAATTAAATAAAAACTACCTATTAAATGTTGTGCTCACTTGTAAGTGACATACATATCAGAATTAATATGTTTTTGTAATTTATCTAGCGTATTCATATGTATTGCTGTTAGTGAGACTTTATAAGTAAAACAATATTTTAGGCCTAATTTAATATTGTATATTCAATAATATCATTAGGAAATGCGAAATAAGCTGAAAAGGTTTAGCACAACTGTATTAAAAAGTCACTTACCTTCCATTTCCAAAATTACACTTATTTTGCCACTTCTAATCACTTAAAACAACGCGCCTGTCCGTTCACGTCAAATTTCGAATGTAAACTAACAGTATTCAAGCTTTGAACGTGTAAAAAATGGTCAAAATACTGTTTTCTTTTCCGCATGGCGGAAAACACAGATGCGTGTCATCTAATCGTATGGCGCTAGGCACTGATCAGTGTCACGTTATTTTTGCTCGACGCCACAGTTAAAAGTTTGCGAAATTAGCCATCGCAACGAATCAGTTAAGATAATGGAAAAGATTGTAAATAGGCAGCTGACATTCTTCCTCAATAGGCATTGTATTATGTCTACCAAGCAGCATGGTTTTGTTGAGAAAAGATCCACTATCACCAACTTGCTAGAGTGTGTCCATACTTGGAGTAATGAAGTGGACGGACGGAGTCCTGTGGACATTATTTATTTAGATTTTCAACGAGCTTTTGATAGAGTCCCTCATCAGCGTCTCTTGGTGAAATTAGACCATTAAGGCATACGTGGCAGGCTACTGAAGTGGATAGAGCATTATTTGATTGGAAGAACTTTTCAAGTTCGAGTCGGGGATTCCCTATCACAGCACAGGAACGTGTCCAGTGGTGTGCCTCAAGGATCGGTGACTGCTCCACAACTTTTTGGGATTTACATAACGGATCTAATTGAAACAATTGAAAGCCAATCTGCCTTCTTCGCTGATGATGGTAAATTTTTTGCAAACCCACTGGTCAGTTCTGGGCGTCTCCAGAAGGATCTAGATCTAGTGCAAGACTGGACCATGGACTGGGTTGTTAATTTGAATGTTGCGAAGTGTGGCGTCTTACATCTGGGCAAGAATAACCCACTAGTCACCTATTATCTCAATGGTGTAGCTTTGTCTTCAGTGAATCAGCAAAAAGACCTCGGCGTTATAATTACACCAAATTTAAAATGGGAAGAACACATTTCTGCAATTGTAAAGAAAGCAAACTCTTTTCTTTATGTCATTCGTGGATCCTTTCAATCTATAACTGTAGAAATGTTTCTTAAAATATATAAAACTTATGTGAGGCCGCTACTAGAATATGGTTATCAAATTTGGAGCCCCTACTTCAAAAAAGATATTGATTTACTTGAAAGTGTGCAAAGAAAAGCGACAAAATGGCCATACGCCCTTCGACGTAAATCTTACACAGACAGGTTGAAAGCCCTACGTCTCACTACATTGGAAGAGAGACGGTTACGGGGAGACTTGATCGAGACATTTAAAATAATGAATGGATTTTATAACCTCCCTCACATACGGAACCTATACAGATTGAAGGAGCATAAGAGAGACAGTCGGCGTCATAAGTCCCAGTTATCCTATGCACCATCACTGACAAACACTGCACATCACATCCTCAGCAACAGAGTGGTTTACAACTGGAACAGGTTGCCTGAGGATGTTATTTCGGCAAAATCATTGAACTCTTTCAAGAACAAACTTGACAAATGGATAGCAAAAGACAATATCATTTTAACAGACAATTACCTGTAATTTTGTTACATATTTCAACACTGAGATATAGGCATATCAGCTAATGCTGCTCGCCTATTATTAAATAAATAAATAAAATAATATTAGTATAGATGATTACTTTTTCTAATTCAAATAAATGACTATGAGTATATCTGACTTATTTTATTTTACTGTTACTACAGATATGTTGTTTCATTAATTTCTATTATGATAGTGCAAGTATATTTAGTGCAGAATGTTCGGCATTTTAACCGAAATTCGGCCGAATGACGAAGTTCGGTTCAAGCTGCCGAAGTTCGGTTAAACCGAATGTAAAACGAATTTCGGCCCATCCCTAGTATTTTTGCTTACAAGTAACAGTTGGTAAGTAGAATACGACAGTTTAGGTTATTATTGTGTAGGTATTTGCACTTTTGTATGGAAGTGATGCATCTGTTACGAAGTAACTATTTTCTGATCTGTGCCTATGTCCAGCAGTGGACGAATACAGGCTGATGATGATGATTTAAGGGAAATGTTTCCAGTGAAATTACTGGGCTCAGAAATAAAACTCCTTATATCTCTGGGTGATGAGCACAGTGCGATGCTAGTAATCATTTGGATTCTACATGTTCAAATTGCTACGTGTCCCTGTGTTGATATAGGCAGGCATGTTGTTTAGTTTCACTATAAACAATATGCAAGGGACATGTATTTTTTTTTCTCTGAATGACGACTAAAGTTGACGAGTGCTGTGCAATGCTTGGCAGTAATTTGAATTGTTCACGTTCAAATGATTGCGTTACACTGTTTTGTTATGGTGTATTGTTTACCATCAGGCACATTTTTGGCTCATCCCGTCAATAGCCTGTGTCGCTTGTCTAGATGTCTAGCCAACGATCAAAATGCCATGCCAGAAAGGGACAAACAACGCCATTATGAATCGCGCGTATTTGGCGGCATATCCACATGTATTTCAGTAAAAATCTAAAAATTGACAAATATTCAGTTACACTGTAAAGTCAATGAGTTCTAATCAGATGTAATAGCATGTTTACTCTATTTACTGACTAATCTCGTAACAAAACACATCCAAAGCGGTAACCTGAGTGAAAATCCATCACGACTTTTATACGACGTATTTTGACTTATTTACGATGTAATTCATGCTACATATTATCCGTATAGAATCATTTTAGCATACTAAACACATTTACAATAAGAAACAGTACTTACGTGAGATATTTTCAATACGAAATTCAATAAAACAACAGAAACTCACAAACACAACACTTCACAGTAGGAAGTAGGAGTAGACCAGGGGGGTGAGGGTGACAGTAGTTTCCGATTCCATCATTATGGCGCTAGTGTTGCCGTAGCCATTTTGAATGCCATCTTGAAGCTGCTGTCATTTTCGAGACATTATTCAATGTCAGTGTCAGTGTATCAGTGACAAACATTACCGTTACGAATTGTGTTGCCAACCGATACGAATAATACGATTTAAATTGTATTTATAAGATCTTTTTGGTTCATGTGCGATGGACGATTGCAAAATCAAAATCGGACGCAAAATATACATTCTTTTGAATGGAATCTTACGAAATGAACAATCGCCATAAATTCATTTTTTTAGTGTAAAAAGTAAAACAAGTTGGTCGCACAACAAAAGAGTTTATCGAACTGAACGTTTTTAACAGTTGAAAATTACAATTCAAGTTCATTTTAATCGATTTACGTTAGTTTATTGAAGAAATTACATGGCACACTATTATTTCTGGAAAATACTTTCGCTTGTGGCCAACTTTATTTTTCAGATAATCGTAATTATCTGAAAAGTAATGTTGGCAACACTGGTTTTGCATCAAGTTTTATTTGCCTTTCGAAATTGTATATTTATATTGTTTTACGTTATATTTCGTGTTCTGTTAGCTTGAATTCAGTTACAAACGTTAAGAAAACCTACTATGGCGTAATCAGCAATGACTGTTTGGTTTTTCATAATAAATAATAAAATGTTATAATAGAACCTATTTGTCGATGTTTTCGTAAGCACATCACTAATAATCGATATCGATAATGAGACCGTTTTACCTGAAATAAAACGGTTATTATATACTTACCTTAGTAGAAGCTTATAAATATATATTGAGATAGGCAGCTCCATTTCCCGTTGTAGCAGTTATCTCTTTCTATTGCTATAGCTCTGTCTCTTTCGCACACCCCTCCCCTCTCGCCAGGCGCACGAGGTAGCTGGAGGCTCCGAGCTTGCTCGTCATTGCGTCGAAATATATCACCAGGCAGCGATAAAAAGTAAGCTTCTACTAAGGTAAGTATATAATAACCGTTTTATTTCAGGTAAAACGGTCTCATTTTATACACTTGACCGTTAGTAGAAGCTTATATATATTGAGACCTGTTTGTTATCGCCTGGTGAGAGGAACGCCAATGTGATATTAGGGGAAGTATACAGTTTGGCAGAAATCACCATATGAACACTAATTCAATAACTGATTATTTATTAATCTGCAATCTTATATCCAAGACCTGGTAGAATTTTATTGTTCCATAATTAGTTATTTGGAGAAATTCTTGTCAAGCTGTATTTGCAAAGGTCAGTAATTATTAATTACTCTTCTATTGCAACAAAATATGTGTGTGATGAAACACTGATTTGTTATGCTATTTTTAGACTAAATCGTCATCCTTGACAATATAATTATTATTATATGGAATGGTATGAGTACGTTCGAATTTTTATGAACAGAAAGAGTACATTTCTAATACCCAAATATTATATTAATACACCTTCTGAGCATTAACAGAAATTTGTACAAAGGTTTGTATCCAAAATAAATTAATTGGTATGAAAAGGGTAGAACCGCTTTCAATATCGTTATTAGTGTTATACAAAGAATTAGTCGACACTTCTCCAAAATAATTTAAGTATCACTTACTGCCCTTGTCTAAAATTTCGTCTAAAAGGAAGATTGTCAACCGAACTTTTTGAGATTACAGCTGGCCGTACACTTCATGGTGTAGCGCTTGATGCCAGCGGTCTTCAGAAGAGACTTGTACCATCCGGCGATGACGGGACTGAACTCAAGAGACGGAGGACGTCATGAAGCTTTAATAAACTTGAGCTGTTGGAAATACGACGCCATTCGTTTAAAATGGTTATCGTTTCATGTATCCAAAATACCGGACAAAATACAGATTTTGATTCAGCTGGGTGTCGAGAATCTCTGCATTCTCGTCATCATCTCATTAGCTTAAACCCAATTTGAACCCATAACATAATATGGTAGTCTAATTATCTATAGGTAGATTTATCTTTGTCTACGGTCAAAGCGACAAATCCTAAATTCTGCGGCTTGAACACAGGCACAGAAGGGCAACGGAACCCCTAATAATTTAAAAAACATTAGAAAAATGTTAAGGGCATACTATTTTGCCAGAACATTTTTATCCCAAATAAATGGTTTTCGACCATCTTGCATTTTAGGGCCATGGCTTTTAAACATGTGTCACTTAAACGTTATTCATTAACGTAACCTTGGCCATTAATTCCCTTATTCCGTATAACATCGTGTGGAAATAGCCGATTCGTGAGGAAAAATTTGAGAAACCGAAATTGATATACGGTCACCTAGAAAGAGACCTAAATTCAACCAGTCCGTGTAAATAGGATCTATATTATTTTATTTGGTTCGCGAAAACCAACAGTTTCATGGCGCTTTATTCGTTCTCTGGGTAGAAGGCCGCTACGGTTTGAGTAAATAAAAAGACACTTGACTACCATGCCACGTCTTTGTTTCCTCACCGCCACATCTGGAGGTATGGAGCTTCCAGAAACCATGACTTGGACTTTTGATGTCGATGGTTGCAACCCAGTTGTTGTATCGAGTATAAAGTCAAAAGATGAAATCGTTAAAAAGTGAACGGGGCTGTGTGTGACTGACAGCTCTCGTGATTTTAGGTTCGCTCGCCAAAATACCGTCTCCCACGTGGAGCTATTACGAGGTAGGTTCCCGTTGCTCGACTTAGATCACTAATACTCGTCATCAATACACTTAGCATGCGGAATAGCGGCGGGAACACCCATGCCAGATGAACGTTCCAAGATTTGCCGAATGCGTACGACGCATCAACGTGTCGTAATCGTTTTTATCATAATCGTTAATTTTAATATGTTACATAATTAATTACTACCATTGCATAGTACAAGCTTTGCTTAGTTTGGGTGACCCCAAATGGATGGTGTTGTTTGTGAATTGTCCACCATTACACGAATTGCATATTTGGACGTGAAAAAATTGATCACCGGTGTGATTATCTTTTTGCAAAAATAATTTTTGTTCATCTCCGAGTTAAGTGCCACTCGGAGGTGTATGTGTCTGGACTAACAACCTGCGTGATTGTTTAGGGTCCTGTTATGTGATAAATTTTGAAATGGATCTCGAAGAATGCTCGTCTAAGATCAGCAACACTTTGAACGGCAGGTTCATCAAAGACAGGGACTTGCCCCAATACGTTGCATAAGTAAACTATCGCTGAATGGTCGTCCGATTAAATTAGCACGGAACTTTTTGCCATGCTCGATGCCTGCAGTTGCAATATCCTCAAGATGTCTAACAACTATTTTATATTGCAATGGAAGTGTTCCTCCCCTGGTGCCCAGGACACCCGACATGGTCTGATTATTTAGTTGGCCTCCCTTGGCAAAATCCGAGGCGTTTGTGATTCAAAATGAGTTGGGAGAAGTATATATGATGAATTGCCGAAGACAGATGACGAGCACCGGATGGGGTAAAAATATATCGTCGAGGTTGTGCTGAGAAGGGACAGAAACTTCGGCGACTTAGCCTTCCTCGGAGAACAGCGAAGCTTGCCAAATACATTAATCCATCCGACTTTGTGGTTCTATCAGGGACGTCTGACCCGTTCGAGTATGCCGAGAAAAGTGATATATTTTCGCGGGGAGAGAAAGAACTTTATATGCTATCTATGTAGAATTCGAGGATTTCCAGCGTTTCCAATATCTACGTAAAACGTAATGAAACAATGTATTTTTATTTTTTATATAATTTGCGTAATCCAATTTATTAAGTAGGTACCTGGGTACCTACAGACTTTTGGCGCAATGCTTAGGCCGAAAAAGAGTAATCTCAAGCTATTCTTTCTTGAAAAGGACGCGTAAAAACCCGTCTGTAAGACTGGCCACCGGCACATTGAAATGAGCTTATGAAAAGACACAGTCACACATTTGCACATTCGATCATGGGATTGGAGGAAATCCAGCACACGAAACATATTTATTGATTGAAATCTTTTCTTTAGCACATATCGGTGGAGTGAGGGTATTTCGAGTACGAGCTATCGCTTTTTTATACCGAAAACAGAGACGACATAAAGTTTTCCGTACTTTTAGTAAGTATCAATTTTTCGTTTGTAGAACGAGTGAGGACATCTTTTCAGACTTCATAGTACGAAAACACTGTCTTTTGAGTAGGGTGTTACTAAAGGAGGTACTTCCAAAAACGGTATGCGGTACCTTTTTATCAAAATCTGATGCTGCCATCTTTTTCCACCGATTTATATAACGTGGTATATGGACCGGCCCAAAAAGGCTCCTCGTCATTGTATCTGTCTTTTATAGTCTTTGCAGCCTGACGGTCAAGTACAGCATTTACATTTGTCCACTCTGTGAAGGTCTCGATCCGCGAGATCGAAGATAGAGTACTTCTATTGCTAAGCTTAAAGCTAAGCCAACTTACCTTTGTCCACTCTGTGGAGGTCTCGATCCGCGAGATCGAAGATAGAGTACTTCTGTTGCTAAGCTTAAAGCTAAGCCATATATATATTTATGGAACATGTTCCGATAATAGACCCTTGTCTATGGAAGTGCACCATGTTTCTTAGGTGTACCGTCACCGATATCAAGTTATGGGCTTTCAAACTTTACGTGAGAGGTAAAATGTTGTAAAAAAAAATAGTACGGAATATCGTACGAAATAATCGATAAATTTTTTCAGATAAATGAAATTAATTTAGATTTTGTGTTGTTATTTTTTGAAATATGGTCTCCTTACAACATAAGTAGTAATACAATGCGGCTGAACGTGGACCGCCTTATTGAAGAACGTATTGCAATGACAATGCGGCTAATCGTTGAACCGCCGCATTACAAAACGGCTAGCCGTAATGTAATACGGCGAACTATACAATCCGGCTGTGACATATACATCATAATCCGGATCTCGTTGTTGGGCTGTATGTTTGATGTCTTGACACAAATTGTCTTCAAAAATGTGCCATAATTCCGAAGGAAAACAAAATAATAATATTACCACAAACAACTCTCTCAGCCTCAACGGACACCGAGAAATTGAAGCTTCTCTCAAAGTGATTTCTTTGATTTTGAGTAGTCTTGAAACGATGTACCTACGTGGTACATGATAAAGAAGTATTCTGAGATAAAATCACTCTGACTGGGATGAACGCTGCGCTGTACTGTATGTACACTCTTCATAATTCTGCCGGCCGCCGCGTCGTTGCAAATATTTAGGATGGATATTTTTAATTTCGTAATATATTTTGAATGGAATGTCCGATTTTAATAATTCAAAAAGGAATCAATAGGCATTAAAACAGTCTTGATTGAGAAATAATTTATTTTGATAAGAATTAAAACAAATGTATGAATAGCATGGTCTTAAGTTGATCGGCATTTTTATCTTCTTTTAAAATGTAAAAAAGCAGTTGTAGCGACGTAATTACTGTAGTTAGACATATGCTCTCGCGAGGTTTTTTGTAGATTTTAATACGTTCTACAATATTGTAGAACATTGTTTGGTTCTATCATTGGTACTTTCCGCAGCGTATGCGATGAAAGCCATTTTATGGCTGTTTTTTTTATACCTTGCGTTGGTTTTAGTAAAAAATTCCAAGTATCACTATTTTTTTCTTGTAATAAAAATAGCCTATGTTACTCAGTGATAATGTAGCTTTCTCTTGGCAAAAGAATTTTTGAAATCGGTTCAGTAGTTTTTGAGTTTATTACATACATACAAAAATACAAATCTTTCCTCTTTATAATTGTTAGTTTTCTCTTAAACTCTCTCGTAAACTCTTTATAATTGATAGTTTCTCTGTCTACCCTCGGTTGAAGACACAAGTGTTGAAATATCGTCGTATTTTAGATTTTGACTAAAAATAGTTAAAGTGGTATTAAAGGACTGTATCAGTGTTAATTTGATTCATTTTTGCTTAAATATCGCATATAGTGTTTAATTTTTGTTAAATTATATCTCTGTTTTGAAGAAAATTGTGACAGAAAACGCAACCGTTTTTCTTTGTCAATTTTAGTTTTTGTACTCTCAGCCAAAACTGTCAATTACTTACCTAACCGAAATGCAGTGTTTCAAGTGTGAAAGCCACTTAAATGACAACAATGTGCAGTGTGATGGATGTAAACGGCACATTTGCCTGCAGTGTAGTAACCTCACTAGCAGCGAAGCGCGCGTCATGGGACTAAAAGGCAAGCGGACGCTCCTTTATTTGTGCGATCTATGCAGGGAGGCCCTTTTTCAAGTGCCGAAGCTGATCAAATCCTACGACGGACTAAAAGCAGAGGTCGAAGAAATCAAAGCGCTTCTTACTGAAACGCGTAACGACAGGCAGGGTCCCATACCAGCGCCCGAGTCGGGAGGTCAAGATAGCTCGTCGGTAGTCTCGCCGTCGCCACCGCAATCGTCACCTTCGATTCCTAACACCAACTCAATAGTCGAGGAACTTTTGGAACGTGAGAGGAGATCAAATAACCTGATAGTGGTTGGCGTTAAAGAAAGTGCAGCTGATGACGGCGCGGCTAGGAAATCATTTGACGAGAAATGTCTCCACAAGATACTTCACGATGTCAATGGCGGCGTTTTTAATGAGAGTATAGTGTCTGTGCAGCGTCTCGGTCGCCGTGAGGAGGGGAAACAAAGGCCTATAAAGGTAGTGCTCAAGAGTCGGCAGGAGGCTATTCACATACTCAAGAATAAAGGCAAGGCCAGCCGGGAGGTAAGAGTTTATGATGACAAAACACCTGAACAGAGGGCGGAGCTTGTCAAATTACGTGAGATACTTAGACATAGAGTTGAAAATGGGGACACTAATCTAACTATAAAATACATAAAAGGCACACCTAAAATTGTTCCAAAAAACTAATTAACTGTAGCAATGGAAATCCGTACAGTGACTTTACAATAATGTACACAAACCTCTTCTCATTACGCCCTAAATTTGACCTTTTCATGGCCATTTCATCTTTACAATAATGTACACAAACCTCTTCTCATTACGCCCTAAATTTGACCTTTTCATGGCTTTTCATCCATTCCAAAATTATTATATGTATATATAATAATTTTCTGCAATAGTTAAGAAAGCAAACTCTTTTCTTTATGTCATTCGTGGATCCTTTCAATCTATAACTGTAGAGATGTTTCTTAAAATATATAAAACTTATGTGAGGCCGCTACTAGAATATGGTTATCAAGTCTGGAGCCCCTACTTCAAAAAAGATACTGATTTGCTTGAAAGTGTGCAAAGAAAAGCGACAAAATGGCCATATGCCCTTCGACGTAAATCCTACACGGACAGATTAAAAGCCCTACACCTCACTACATTGGAGGAGAGACGGTTACGAGGAGACTTGATCGAAACATTTAAAATACTGAATGGATTTTATAACCTCCCTCACATAAAGAACCTGTACAGATTAAAGGAGCATAAGAGAGACAGTCGGCGTCATAAGTCCCAGTTGTCCCACGCACCATCACTGACAAACACTGCACATCACATCCTCAGCAACAGAGTGGTTTACAACTGGAACAGGTTGCCTGAGGATGTTATTTCAGCAAAGTCATTAAACTCTTTCAAGAACAGATTGGACAAATGGATAGTTAAAGACAAAATCATTTTAACAGACAATTACCTATAATTTGTTATTTCAACACTGAGATATAGGCATATCAGCTAATGCTGCTCGCCTATTATTCAATAAATAAATAAAAATAAGAGTGTCCTCATTCACTAAGATAAGATCTAACATTGATGGCTGTTGATTAATCTGGTGTCTTGTAGGACTGTTCACTAACTGATGCAGACTACTAGATAAATACATGTTGATGAAAAGATCTTCAGGTTTAGAGATCTGGTCACCACTGTGATATTGAGTTACAGTGATAGGCCATTTTAGGTGCCTATAATTAAAATCCCCGGCTATCACTATGGTGTTATGCTGGGATGCACATAAAAGATTCTGCATTAATTTGACATCACGAGTCTTCCAAATCATTTCCTCTGTATCATCTGGACGATAGACCCCCACTACCAAAAAATGATTAGAGCCATATTGGATATCAATGTAAAGTGCTTCTACCTCATCACACATGTATCTACGGTTCCTTTTTGCTATGATAGGAACACCATTCAATTGATCCCTCACATACATAGCTACGCCTCCGCCCCTTGTTTTACCTTCAGACTTGGTCTTTTTGTGTTTACGGTCTAATCTAAACAAAGTGTAACCTGGTATGCTATATGAGCTGTTTCGGTCATTAGAATTAAGCCAAGTCTCAGTAATTATTATTACCGATGGTTGAGAAGAGTTGATACGGGCCATGAAAAGGTCAAATTTAGGGCGTAATGAGAAGAGGTTTGTGTACATTATTGTAAAGTCACTGTACGGATTTCCATTGCTACAGTTAATTAGTTTTTTGGAACAATTTTAGGTGTGCCTTTTATGTATTTTATAGTTAGATTAGTGTCCCCATTTTCAACTCTATGTCTAAGTATCTCACGTAATTTGACAAGCTCCGCCCTCTGTTCAGGTGTTTTGTCATCATAAACTCTTACCTCCCGGCTGGCCTTGCCTTTATTCTTGAGTATGTGAATAGCCTCCTGCCGACTCTTGAGCACTACCTTTATAGGCCTTTGTTTCCCCTCCTCACGGCGACCGAGACGCTGCACAGACACTATACTCTCATTAAAAACGCCGCCATTGACATCGTGAAGTATCTTGTGGAGACATTTCTCGTCAAATGATTTCCTAGCCGCGCCGTCATCAGCTGCACTTTCTTTAACGCCAACCACTATCAGGTTATTTGATCTCCTCTCACGTTCCAAAAGTTCCTCGACTATTGAGTTGGTGTTAGGAATCGAAGGTGACGATTGCGGTGGCGACGGCGAGACTACCGACGAGCTATCTTGACCTCCCGACTCGGGCGCTGGTATGGGACCCTGCCTGTCGTTACGCGTTTCAGTAAGAAGCGCTTTGATTTCTTCGACCTCTGCTTTTAGTCCGTCGTAGGATTTGATCAGCTTCGGCACTTGAAAAAGGGCCTCCCTGCATAGATCGCACAAATAAAGGAGCGTCCGCTTGCCTTTTAGTCCCATGACGCGCGCTTCGCTGCTAGTGAGGTTACTACACTGCAGGCAAATGTGCCGTTTACATCCATCACACTGCACATTGTTGTCATTTAAGTGGCTTTCACACTTGAAACACTGCATTTCGGTTAGGTAAGTAATTGACAGTTTTGGCTGAGAGTACAAAAACTAAAATTGACAAAGAAAAACGGTTGCGTTTTCTGTCACAATTTTCTTCAAAACAGAGATGTAATTTAACAAAAATTAAACACTATATGCGATATTTAAGCAAAAATGAATCAAATTAACACTGATACAGTCCTTTAATACCACTTTAACTATTTTTAGTCAAAATCTAAAATACGACGATATTTCAACACTTGTGTCTTCAACCGAGGGTAGACAGAGAAACTATCAATTATAAAGAGTTTACGAGAGAGTTTAAGAGAAAACTAACAATTATAAAGAGGAAAGATTTGTATTTTTGTATGTATGTAATAAACTCAAAAACTACTGAACCGATTTCAAAAATTCTTTTGCCAAGAGAAAGCTACATTATCACTGAGTAACATAGGCTATTTTTATTACAAGAAAAAAATAGTGATACTTGGAATTTTTTACTAAAACCAACGCAAGGTATAAAAAAAACAGCCATAAAATGGCTTTCATCGCATACGCTGCGGAAAGTACCAATGATAGAACCAAACAATGTTCTACAATATTGTAGAACGTATTAAAATCTACAAAAAACCTCGCGAGAGCATATGTCTAACTACAGTAATTACGTCGCTACAACTGCTTTTTTACATTTTAAAAGAAGATAAAAATGCCGATCAACTTAAGACCATGCTATTCATACATTTGTTTTAATTCTTATCAAAATAAATTATTTCTCAATCAAGACTGTTTTAATGCCTATTGATTCCTTTTTGAATTATTAAAATCGGACATTCCATTCAAAATATATTACGAAATTAAAAATATCCATCCTAAATATTTGCAACGACGCGGCGGCCGGCAGAATTATGAAGAGTGTACATACAGTACAGCGCAGCGTTCATCCCAGTCAGAGTGATTTTATCTCAGAATACTTCTTTATCATGTACCACGTAGGTACATCGTTTCAAGACTACTCAAAATCAAAGAAATCACTTTGAGAGAAGCTTCAATTTCTCGGTGTCCGTTGAGGCTGAGAGAGTTGTTTGTGGTAATATTATTATTTTGTTTTCCTTCGGAATTATGGCACATTTTTGAAGACAATTTGTGTCAAGACATCAAACATACAGCCCAACAACGAGATCCGGATTATGATGTATATGTCACAGCCGGATTGTATAGTTCGCCGTATTACATTACGGCTAGCCGTTTTGTAATGCGGCGGTTCAACGATTAGCCGCATTGTCATTGCAATACGTTCTTCAATAAGGCGGTCCACGTTCAGCCGCATTGTATTACTACTTATGTTGTAAGGAGACCATATTTCAAAAAATAACAACACAAAATCTAAATTAATTTCATTTATCTGAAAAAATTTATCGATTATTTCGTACGATATTCCGTACTATTTTTTTTTACAACATTTTACCTCTCACGTAAAGTTTGAAAGCCCATAACTTGATATCGGTGACGGTACACCTAAGAAACATGGTGCACTTCCATAGACAAGGGTCTATTATCGGAACATGTTCCATCGTAGATAGCATCGTCGCTTAACATCAGGTGAGATGGTGGTCAAGTGCGAAACTATTATAGTTAAAAAAAAAAGATTTGACTTCGGGTCCCGTCAGAAGCTCTGCGGTCAACCTTGAGTGTCGCTTCTCCATACTCGGCCTGCGCTCCACAACGGCTACTTGCATGGCTCGCTCCACTCAGCTCCTCCCTTGAGCTTCTGGCTCCCGCATTCTTTTAAATACACTCTAGGTGTAGTAGCGCCAAGACTAGGTGGAGTCGGGGTGCTCCGGGTCGGATCTGGGTCTCATGTAACCAACCCGGTCCGATTTAGTCTTAACAAGGTGGACGGTGGAAACGAAATAGTATCCAAGTAACGCCCAGGGTGACAAGTGCCACCCTAATAATATTGTGTACGATTCCTCCAAACTCCAGAATCCACTGTCACTTTAGCAATTTAGGAACACACAGTATTCAACGCCATAGTTGTTGTTATGTCAGACAGCGCCATGAGTGTTAAGAATCGGAACTAAAAATTGTCAAAGAGGCGGTTAATCTCTCGCTTTATTACATTACGGCTAGCCGTGTTGAATAACGTATGGCGTTGAATACATTCCGGTAGTTTTTAAATCAGCTGTATTCAATCCGGCTGATCGTTAAACCGCCGTTTTACAAAACGGCCTTTAACCAACTAAGCCACCAGGCCAGCCTCACCTTTTGGTTTTTAATTTTGATCATTTGGAAAAATTTGGTCATGGCATTTCATTTAGCATACCTACTGAACAAAAAAAGTTGACCCCGTGCGAAGCCGGGACGGGCCGCTAGTATGTGATAAACAAAAAACTTTTAATTGGTATTTTTAACTCAGCCTCAAAAATCTTTGGTTACTTATTAAAACAAATCGCACAAAAAAATTAAACCGCTTTTCTTACTATAACCAAACCAGCCTTAGAAACTACTTTTCTAAACATTAATAAAAGCATTAATAACCAACCATTAGAAATCTCTCTTATCTGGTCAGAACACACAATGAAACTGAAAGATCTTAATAATGAGTTTTAGAAATCTTTGGATAGGTAGGTAATTAACTTAATAAAAATACTAAATTATATTGGTCTCCTTAATAGTTGGTCTAAAAAAATCTTTACAAGATCTGTAATAATAATTAAATAAACTTTGCTTTCTTCTGATACGCATCTTAATAAGGTTCATTCGTAAATTGAATTAGAAAAAAAGAATACTTATATCTAACGTACAGCAGCAATTAGGTAAATTTTTCATTTTGGCAACATTTATAATAATAATTAGCCCTTTATTCTGTGATAAGAAATTACATTTTTTTTTAAATACATTGCATTTTTTGTTTATAAAATATCCCTTAGCACAGTGTGCCTTTCGGCATAGGCCTCTTCCAGCAGCTTCCACTGTTCTCTGTCATTTGCGACTCTTCTCCAGTTTGGTCCCGCTGTAAGTTTTATGTCGTCCTCCCATCTGAGGTACTGTTTGCCCCGATTCCTTCTGCCGTCTCTTGGGTACCAATCCGTCACCTGTTTGCTCCACTTCCCCATTGTGTCCCTTAGCATGTGACCGGTCCATCGCCATTTCTGCTGATCGATGCGTGATAAGACATCGGTGACCCCCGCTTTGTTTCGAAGGTCAGTATTTCTCACCCTATCCTTTCTCTTATGGCCGGTCATGCTCCTCTCCATGGCCCTTTGGCAGCTGGCAAGTTTAGACCTTTGAGCCATAGTGAGCGCCCAAGTTTCACAGCCGTATGTTAGGCATGGCAAGATGCATGTGTTGAAGGTCTTCCTCTTGATTGCCATGCTCAGTTCTCTGGATTTCATTATCTCCTTTAGGGACCAATACCTTTTCCAGCCAATGGCGATTCTCATGCTGATTTCTTTTGCCATTTGGTCCCTAAAGGAAACAACTTGTCCAAGGTATGTATACTCCGGCACAAACTTTAATGGTTCGTTGACAACGCCAATGTCGACCTCGGTGCTATTCGTCATTATTTTCGTTTTCTCTGTGTTCATTCTAAGTCCGATTTTCATGCTCTCTTCGTTTAGATTCGAAACCATGCGTCCGAGCTTGATTGGGTCTTCAAACAGCACCAGGTCATCTGCGAATCTTAGATGATTAAGTTTTTTGCCATTTATATTAATTCCGAAGTCTTCCCATTCTAGCTTGCGGAATACACCCTCCAAAGCAGCTGAAAACAGTTTGGGGGATAATGGGTCCCCTTGTCTCACACCTCTCTCAATTTTGAACTCGTTTCCCAAGCTTTCTAGTTGGATTTTAGCTTTATTTTTGTTGTATATCATTTTTATGATGTCAATATATGCTGCGGGTACTCCTTGTTGTTCCAAACTGTCTAAGAGGTAAACATGGCTTATACTGTCGAATGCTTTGGCGTAGTCGATGAAAGCTACATAGATGTTTTTGTTGTACTCTGTGTATTTTTCGAGTATTTGTTTGACAGTGTGGATGTGGTCGATTGTCTAAAACCCTTTTCTGAAGCCTGCTTGTTCAACTGGCTGTTGTTCGTCCAGAATTTTAGTGACTCTGTCGAGCATTATCTTTGCAAATACTTTGTACACATTTGACATCAAACTGATTGGCCTGTAGTTTACTATATCATCTTTATTACCCTTTTTATGCAGTAGAATAATGTGGGATTTAGTCCATTGCTCTGGAATTTTGCATTTAATTATGATTTCGTTGAATAATTTTGTAAGAATAGGAGCCAGTTCTTCCATTGTACCCTTTAACAACTCGTTTGATATTTTATCTGGCACTGGGGATTTCTCCACCTTTTGGCTTTTTATTGACTTCTCAACTTCGCATTGTAATATTTCAGGTATTGGTTCCTCAGTGTTTACCCACGTAGGTTCCAAAAGTGTGTCCTTCTGCCTGATTGTTGCATTGGGAGTTTGTCTGGCATAAAGCTGGCTGTAGAAGTGCGTGGCTAGGTCTTTAATGTTATTTCTTTTCGAGGTGGTTGTTGTTTTTCTTTTAAGCCTAGGTATCCATTCCTTCCCTGATTCTCTCAGTTCTTTCAGCGCCTTTTTCACTCCTCCCGTCCTAGTTATGTGGTGTTCTAAAGTCTTCAGCCTTATTCTTTTTCTATCCTTTCGTACATTTTCCCTGATTTTTTTACTTAGATCTGATATCTTTTTAATTGTTTCCTTTCGCGGTTTGCTCGATATTAGGTCTTTTCGGTCCTTCAACAGATGTAGGGTGTAGTCGCTTAGCTGATATTTATTATTTTGTTGATTTCTGTTAATATTTGTTATAAGTCTTTTTTCCAGTAGTTCATATTTTTCTATTGTGTCTAAACCTTCGCTTGAAACTTGTTTTTTGATTTCTTCAAAGTGGTTTTTAATTACAGTGGTCGGAAGCACTTTCTATTCTTTGGTGAAATTTGTTATGTGATGTCTTGGTGTTTTAATCTGTTCCTTCCTTAGTGAGCAGCGCACCATTCTATGATTCGTGTTGAAATTCAGCTTGCTTATGACCGTTGTGTCGGTGAATGCTTTGGGGTGATTGCTTGTAATATAATCGATTTCGTTTTTAAAAGAACCATCGGGTGAGATCCAGGTCCACTTATTCCGTGTGTTTTTCTTGAAAGTTGAACTAAGTACTGTGAGGTTATGTTCCATAAGGAATTCGACTAGTTTTTGTCCATTGCGACTTCTTTTCCCGTGTCCGAACTTGCCAAGCACATATTCTTCATTATTTTGTCGAGCACCAACTTGAGCATTGAAATCGCCCATGAGTATGATGTGTTTATCTGCGTTGTTACTTATCGCTTGTGACATCTCGTCATAGAAAGATTCCAATACTGCCACATCAGATTGTTCAGTTGGCAACATTTAGGAATCATTTATTACTTAATATTTTGGATTATTATTAAACGGTATTTCTCTCTAATATATACTAATTAGTTAAAATAGACAGCTATTCATATTTGAAATTAACCAGAGGCAGCTGCCTCTGGTGGTCTATGGTGCAAAAACACTAAAGACTCGGTCTTTTCTGGCAGAAGCCAGACGTTTCGTTTTTGTTCATACACATTTCCTGCCTCTGAGAAAAGTCGCTCAGAATGTACAGTGCTTAGATAACTCATGTTAAAGAACTTGTCTTTATTCTTAGCCTGCCAGCCATATGGACGTAATTGAACCGAAATTCGGCCGAATTTTTAATTTTTACCGAATGTTCGGCCGAAGTTCGTATTTGGTTCAAACCACATTCGGCCCATCCCTAAAAAATACACCTTAACACACCCACGCAGAGTTGTAAATGCCGTGCGCACCGTGTGACTTGTCGTCTGCTTACGTCATTGACCAAACGTGCTAGGGTTGTACGAAATGGTGGTAGGTGGTAGTAGTGGTAGGACTCTTGGCAGAGTCCGCCTGTGGAAGGACCACACCTTTGCCAGTTATTCTACCGCGAAGCAGTAATGTGCAAACGTTACTGTGTTTTTTTTAAATAAAGAGTGACGAGACGAGCAGGACATGTGCCTGATGCTAAGAAACATGCCTGTAACATAACAACACAGTGACACGCAGCTATTGGAACATGAAGAGTCCAAATCATTACCTAGCACTGCACTGCGCTCGTCACCCAGAGACATAGAATAGATAATACAGATAGAACGGACACTCCCCACCCCCCGCCAGTTTCAAGCTTCCCACCCCGCAAGGACGCGAGAAACACTCAACGAAGGGTTATATCGGACGCCAATTTTCTATGAGAATACGACCATGACGCTGTGTTGCTGTGTTATTTAAATTTAGGTACCAATTTTTTCATCTGTTCAACGAAACAAGAATAACAGATTTTTAATTTCATAAGAATTTCTATAATATACTAGGATTGAATCGTTTTTCTACTGTGTTTTGATAAGTTCTCAATTTTAAGTTAAGAATAAGATATTTTTGATTTCATAAGAATTTCTACAAAGATTGAATCATTTTTATAAACTGTGTTAGCTATTCTGGTTAGAAGTACGCGCCAACACTGAAGTCCTGTGACGAAATTATTAAACTCGTTGTATTTAAACTGCGGGTTTCGTTAATCGTTGTGAAATACGTCAGTGGCGCCAAAAACGTATGGTAACGAGTGATGGCGCGGAGTATAGTTCGCAATTCACGAAGTCACTAGTCACTAGTGTTGCCAATTTAGTGGATTTTTTTACTAAGATTGCTACTAGGTATTCAGATTTATTGATAAGTGATTATTTCTTAGCATTCAACCGACTCAAAAAAAAGAAACAGGTTCAATATTTAGACTATCTGTACTTTTATGTGCGTCCATGTATATATTATGTCGGTCAATAGTGAACAATGAATATAGGATTTCATCTAGTAAGTAGTATGCTTATTTAAGATTTCGCAACAACCGTTCATTAAAACCAGTAAGAGGATACGAGTACATTGACTATTGGAATGGATAGTTCCAAAAAAAAAAAATAACGATATTTTTAAACTAAAACTTATTCAGTAATTAACGGCTTTGACATTGACTTATAAACTTTACCGGTTCTAGTACTACCGGTACTACTACGATTTAGTTTCATTTTTAACCAACTTCAAAAAAGGAGACGGATATCAATTCGTTTATATGTTTGTTACGTAATAGCTCCATTTATTGTGAAACAAAGGACATAAACCCAAATCACATTGAAAAAACCCAGGTGTACACCTGGGTTTTTTGTTGTACCTCAGATTTTAAGTTATTAGTAATAATATTCTAAACTATCATCATCATCCGTTTGAGTAGCTAACCTGCGTTTTTTTGCCTGTAGAAGTTTTGTAGAAGTTCGTGTCAAAAGCTCGTTTTATGGAACAAAATATATTGTATAATTTGGTGTTAATGATATAAAAATAATATATACCGGCTGAGTCATAAAGATATATTATATCAAACAATGCACGAATATGCTTAGGTATAGAATATGCTTTGTATTCAATTATCAGTTTGCTTACATCGCGGGTCAAATCTGGACAAGTACTAGCACAAGCACAGCACTAGCATAGGCCTGGGATATGAGGCGTACTTGAAGAGAGGTATATGCTAAGATGTTACGAAGATGATGATGATGATTACATCGGATTGCAAACAGTATTGGTGAACTTTAAAAAAAACGCCTACAAAACTACACTGATAAAAAAACATGTTAGCCACTAATTTGGGTTATGGGAGTGGTGTAATTTTTTTTCCTAAAATATATTTACATACAGTTATTAGATTTTTTTGAGATTAGATACAATTATTTTGTGCCGAGGTCAGGGTACGATTTGGGCCATGTCTCCTTTGATGTTTCTTTTTTTTTGGTAGATCATAGTTTTGAAACATGAAAACAAAACTAAAAATTACTTTCGTTTATTTTTGTTCAAGTTTTTTATGATCGTCGTTGAAATTTGGTCAATTAAGTTTCTGAATTTAATTTGAAATTAAAACTGATTTTTGTTTATTCGGCGCAAATAAATTATTAAGTAATGACTTCAACCTTAAAATGTGATTTGAGTATAATAGACTCACTTACTATTCTCACAATATTTAAAGTTTTATGCGATCCTTACTATAATGCGAATAAATATATCACTATTTATCAACATACAAAAGTTATATTTTTTTAAGCAATTAGTTAAAAAAAAAATCCGGAACTAGCAACATTATCCCGCGAGACACGAGATCCACAAGGCGGCCATAGTAACAACAATTCGTAATGTTTGTTTACAAAATTAAATTGTAGTTTTGAGTTGAAAAATTATGTTGTTCTTTACTGTGGTGAGACATGCGATGGAAATAATTAATAATTAGTTTGTGCAGTGTATACTCTGATTATAGTGAACTGTGTGTAAATGCAACTTATGGACGTAGTTTTACCATCTAATGTGAAATACACGATATGTGGAGTGATTAATTAATATATTGTCAGATTAAAGTTTTCTCTTTGGGTAAGTGTACTTAACTAAAAATCAATTCGTCCATGGTACCTTTATTATCTCCTATTTTGTTTTAAATCTTCTCCCTTCTGATTGTTGATGAAAGTTATATTTACATTAAAGATCGAACACTAACTAGGTAAGATTATAGGTCACTTAACACAGGCAGGTGAACTCACGAGTCACAGCTATTCCATAAAATAATTTAGTAACCCTAGGTGACACGCACACATGCGTAAATGTGTTCGAACGACATATGCGTAGTTGTGTGAGTGTAGGTATGTCAACTGCACCGTATGTATGGATTTTAGGCCGAGTGTCCGGGGCCTGCTGCGGCTTTCGTTAATCGTTGTGAAATACGTCAGTGGCGCCAATAACGTATGGTAACGAGTGATGGCGCGGAGTATAGTTCGCTTAGTCACTAGTGTTGCCAATTTAGTGGATTTTTTTACTAAGATTGCTACTATTCAGATTTATTGGTAAGTGATTATTTCTTAGCATTCAACCGACTCAAAAAAAAGAAAGAGGTTCTATATTAGACTATCTGTACTTTTATGTGCGTCCATGTATATATTATGTCGGTCAATAGTGAACAATGAATATAGGATTTCATCTAGTAGTATGCTTATTTAAGATTTCGCAACAACCGTTCCTTAAAAGCAGTAAGAGGATACGAGTACATTGACTATTGGAATGGATAGTTCCAAAAAAAAATTAACGATATTTTTAAACTAAAACTTATTCAGTAATTAACGGCTTTGACATTGACTTATAAACTTTAATGGTTCAAGTACTACCGGTACTACTACGATTTAGTTTCATTTTTAACCAACTTCAAAAAAGGAGACGGATCTCAATTCGTTTATATGTTTGTTACGTGATAGCTCCATTTATTGTGAAACAAAGGACATAAGCCCAAATCACATTGAAAAAACCCAGGTGCCACACCTGGGTTTTTTGATGTACCTCGGATTTTAAGTTATTAGTAATAATATTCTAAACTATCATCATCATCCGTTTGAGTGGCTAACCTGCGTTTTTTTGCCTGTAGAAGTTTTGTAGAAGTTCGTGTCAAAAGCTCGTTTTATGGAACAAAATATGTTGTATAATTTGGTGTTAATGATAGAAAAATAATATATACCGGCTGAGTCATAAAGAGATATATCAAACAATGCACGAATATGCTTAGGTTCTTTTCGCGATGGGTGGCCTTGGAATTCAAATTTAACGAGTGTAAGTAAAATAATTCATGATAATACGCTTATTTTTGGTAATGTACTTTGGACTTTGTATGCAATTGTCAGTATGCTTACATCGCGGCACACCCCGGACACTCGGCCTAAACTCCAAACAAACGGTGAAGTCGACATACCTACACTCACACAACTACGCATATGTTGTTCGAACACATTTACGCATGTGTGCGTGTCATCTAGGGTTACTAAATTATTTTATGGAATAGCTGTGACCCGTGAGTTCACCTGCCTGTGTTAAGTGGCTTACAATCTTACCTAGTTAGTGTTCGATCTTTAATGTAGGTAAATATAACTTTCATCAACAATCAGAAGGGAGAAGATTTAAAACAAAATAGGATATAATAAAGGTACCATGTACGAATTGATTTTTAGTTAAGTACACTTACCCAAAGAGAAATCTTTGGGTAAGTGTGCTATATTGTACTATACTATTCTGACAATTCAATTCTGACAACGAAAGCCGCAGTTTAAAAACAACGAGTTTAATAATTTCGTCACAGGACTTCAGTGGTGGCGCGTACTTCTAACCAGAATAGCTTAACACAGTTTATAAAAATGATTCAATCTTTATAGAAATTCTTATGAAATTAAAAATCTTTTATTTTTGTTTCGTATAATAGACGAAAAATTTGGTACCATTTTGTTAAATAATACAGCATCATGGTCGTATTCTCATAGAAAATTATCGTCCGATATAATAACCCTTCGTTGAGTCCGCCTCGCGTCCGCGAGGGGGAGGAAGCTTGAAATTGGCGGGGGGTGGGGAGTGTCCGTTCTATCTATATTATCTATTCTATGATCGCGGGTCAAATCTGGACAAGTACTAGCACAAGCACAGCACTAGCATAGGCCTGGGATATGAGGCGTAGGTACTTGAAGAGAGGTATATGCTAAGATGTTATGAAGATGATGATGATGATTACATCGGATTGCAAACAGTATTGGTGAACTTTAAAAAAAACGCCTACAAAACTACACTGATAAAAAAACATGTTAGCCACTAATTTGGGTTATGGGAGTGGTGTATTTTTTTTTCCTAAAATATATTAACATACAATTATTAGATTTTTTTGAGATTAGATACAATTATTTTGTGCCGAGGTCAGATGAAAACAAAACTAAAAAGTTTTTTATGATCGTCGTTGAAATTTGGTCAATTAAGTTTCTGAATTTAATTTGAAATTAAAACTGATTTTTGTTTATTCGGCGCAAATATGATTGTGATTTGAGTATAATAGACTCACTTACTATTCTCACAATACTTATTTAAAGTTTTATGCGATCCTTACTATAATGCGAATAAATAAATCACTATTTATCAATATACAAAAGTAATATTTTTTAAGCAATTAGGAATAAATTAAATCCGGAACTAGCAATATTATCTTTCCGGCCGGTTCGAGTTTGTTTACAAAATTGAATTGTGAGTTTTGAGTTGGAAAATCATCTTGTTTTTCTTTACTGTGCTGACATGAGATGTAAATAATTAGTTTGTGCAGTGTATGATACTCTGATATACCTAGTGAACTGTGATGACGCCTTGCAACTTTGAACGTTGTTGTACCTAATCTAATGTTCTGTGACTAGCCTACCTACCTATAATGAAATACGCGATATGTGGAGTGATTGATTAATATATTGTCAGAATAAAGTTTTCTCTTTGGGTAAGTGTACTTAACTAAAAATCAATTCGTCCATGGTACCTTTATTATCTCCTATTTTGTTTTAAATCTTCTCCCTTCTGGTTGTTGATGAAAGTTATATGTACCTACATTAAAGATCGAACAATAACTAGGTAAGATTATAGGCCACTTAATACAGGCAGGTGAACTCACGGGTCACAGCTATTCCATAAAATAATTTAGTAACCCTAGATGACACGCACACATGCGTAAATGTGTTCGAACGACATATGCGTAGTTGTGTGAGTGTAGATATGCCAACTGCACCGTCTGTATAGATTTTAGGCCGAGTGTCCGGGGTGTGCCAGAGATCTAAGATGTTATATCTCTAAGCCCTGTAATTTCACTGGAAACATTGCCCTTCAAACCGGAACACAGTAATGTTTGCACATTACTGCTTGGTGGTAGAAGAGCTGACAAAGGTGTGGTACTTCCTCAGGCGGACTCTGCTAATAGTCCTACCACTACAGTACTCCATTAGACAAGCCCATTCATTTGATACCCATATAGAGTTAGGTTGTGAAGAAATATTTTGTCCACGATTTTGTGGAGGGGGGCATTTTGAATCGATATTAATCAAACATAGCTAAGAACAACCGCACAAAAATATACCTTATAAAAAAAATCGACACCCTTTTTTGGTCGGGGGTTAAAAAATGGTTCACAATTAGCTGAGCTATCGCGAAACATACTTACATCCAATAAAAAATAAGCCCAGAACCGCCTCCTTTGAATTCGGTTAAAAATTTTATAGCTTCTTTTTTAAGTAGGTACGTTTTATAGTCAATTGATACCTACTGAAGTTTATTTTGGTTATACAATGTAGGTAGTTGTAAGTTGTTTTCATACCGTCGAATAAATAAACAAATTATTATCATTAATTATGTATATGAATATTAAAAAAAGTATCTCATCAAATTTTTTATTAAATTTAATGCGATGTAATAAAAATGGGGTAAATTACTACTACATTTCAGTTTCTTGCTATTGCAGCCATTCACAAAACAATAACGCCGCGACATTATTTATGCGCGCACTCGGCGTTCGTTCGCACGCCAACTCAGGCAAACGGCCGGCGGCCTTGTGATTTTAGTACACCCGGGAGGACGCGAACGAGTAGGTACTAAACTCGCGCCGTTTAGCCAGTGATGAGGGTGTGACATAGGCCTTTCCTATGATACCCTTAAAATCGGTACACAGTAATGTTTGCACACAACTGCTTGGTGTCAGAATAACTGGCATTGGTGTAGTACTTCCCCAGGTGGACTCTACAAAGAGCTCTATCACTACTAAAATGGTGTGTTAGTACTATTTCAAAACTTTTCTTTTTTTTTGTAAAGTATGTCTGGCTGGCGTGTGGGAGTTGAGGAAGAGCTTCCGGCTGAATTTTTACAGCTGCTATATGACCAGCGCATCAAATATGAATCCGACCAAGAGGACAATGTATCTGAAGATTTCGGCGAAGAAAGTGAGGGAGATGAAGAACTGGGAGATATCGGCGATGAGGTTCTTTTCTTTTTATACATTATGTTACGCTAATTGTGAATTGATTTTGATTCGTTTTTTTTAATTAAAATAACATAAGTCAGAGGTGGTGGTCCCATATGAATTTTATTAAAATTGGTGTGGTGGTTAATTAAATACCAACAAAAATCTTAAATTTAGCTGGACGACTTTAGTCATAGGTTATTATGACATTTAGTTGCGTCGCCGAATTAAATTTTGAATTGAAATGTAAGAAAGTGGAATTATTTATTCCGTCGAGTAGGAGGGAACACATATGGGCTCAGAGCCGGATATGACTCATCATGTGAAAAAAAATAATTGAATCTACCCTCAAAAATTTTGAGGTTAGTTTTGAAAAACGAATCATAAGTGAAGCTTTATCATCGTAAGATTGTTGCGGAAGCAGTATAAAAAAAAACTATGAACTGGTGAAATCAATTAATAGAATTTGTCTTAAAATGAGTCAACTGATGGATTATAATATAGAAGTCAGGACTAGTAAGGCATGCACGCCTGATGATAAAAGCGACATGCCTATCCCGTGACAGAACAGTAAGACGTGGCTATATAGCCACGTCTTACTGTTCTGGTTTAGGTCCATGTTTTCGCGCAGCCGTCTCCTTTGCCGCATGTGCGGCCCCAGTAGCAGCAGCGGCCGGCAGAGCCTGGGACTCCACTCCGCCGTCGCCTTCGGTAACAAATTTGTCACTCTGCAGCCCGGGCACCGCAGAGCGCCGGTCGCTAGCCGGATCGCATGGCACAACAATTTCATTAGGTGTACTCTCCATATCAATTATTTTTGTAGTAGTAATCTGCAACTAAAGATCTCGTTACATTAGCTGGGCGCTAAGTGTTATGTGAAAGCAGGTGCCCGAGCTACTTCCCCCCAGTATTTCGCATGTTGGTGGTGAGGGAGCCTGCCCGAGAAACACACGGGTGGCCTCAATCTTCACCTAACACGCCGGCCACGGGCTGCCACGAGGCGGGATGTTGTGCACGGCATACCAAGTGATGATTTGAAATACCGTTCACCCCATCCCTCCCCCTTAGTGCCCTCCCTCTTTACCCGGGTTTGGGACCGGCACCGCACTTATGTTATTGAGCTGAAAGCGGAATTTAATCCAAGCAGCTAGTTTAAGCAATAGACAAAAGCGAAGTGGCGAGTTAGTGGCCTAGGTCTCCGACTTCGGTTCCGACTCCGATAAATCCAATTTAAAAACTCTGACTCCGACTTCGGTTCCGATAAGATGACCTCCGCTACATCCCTGGTGTGGAGGCCCCGGGCGGGAGCGTCGTCGTTGGGGACGTTGAAATACACACCCCCCTACGTTAAGATTTCTCAAGCAAAAACCCGGACTACAATGGTCGAAATTCGTTTTTATTTTCCCGAAGTGTCTGTTTAGGCCTGGGGCGTATGCCCCGTTTGACCTCCCCTAAATCCGGCCCTGGCTATATAACCAAATTACTAGCTGGCACTAGTCTTAAGGCCATTGCACTCGTCACTCTCTTCACTTTTCTGCACTGTAAGTTTTCTAAAAATACTACCGTTTGATCCAAAATGTAGCCCGAGTATGTTATCATCGCTTGGCAGTAAAATAATTGTCAAATAGCAAACGTGCGATCGTTAGGCGGACTCCTATCACTGCTAACTATTGAGTTTGCTTTATTTATTTAGAGACACTAACAGCGAACATATTACAACACTTATTAACAAAACAATTTAAATATAAAAATTCTGATATGTTAGCCTATTATAGGCGAATACAGCTTGCTTAAAAATTTGTGGCTATTTTTATACAAATAATAATGAAAAAACTATTATAATTTGTTATGATTATAAAGTTTGGAAATTGATTTACATGTAAGTTTTTTTATGTTTTAGGATCGTAATCTATCTCCGGAAGCTCCACCAAACATTCCGATAACATCTCCGGAGCACCGTGGAAGTTTGTCGGATAGGGTAATGTCTTTGCCCTGTATTTTTTGTTTAATCATTGCTCTTCAAACCAGATCATAGTAATGTTTGCATATCAGAAAATCCCTGCTTGGTGGTAGAATAATATTACCAAAGGTACTAAATAAGGTTGTCAGGTGGACTAAGCAAGGGATCCTATTATTACCATGTTTTGTTTGGTTTATAATTTATTATGCGTATAAAATATTCAAATATTATGGTTTACTTACTAATGCTACTGCTATTAATCTAGTGTAAAAAAAATATTTCATTGATGACATCGGTGTAATTTTCCATGAATAATTTTAATTTTTTTGTTATAGGATGGTGATCTTTCATCGCCAGAGGCTCCGCCTTATTCTCCCTTGACGTCTCCTGAGCGCCCGGAGTCGCCGGAAATGGTAATGTATTTTTCAATTGTGTTAGATATCGATATTGCTGTATTTGTTGTTAATGGGTTTATGTGGTTCTAAATACACGATTTCAAATGTTTCAGGAACCAGCCAGCGAGTTCGACAGGTCCCGGTCGCCAATAAATTTTTACACGTCGGAATCGTAAGTTTAATTTCTGCTGACTTGTTTATAAATCAAAGTAAAGAAGACTCATGTCTCCGGTTCTTTTCGGTTATTATTTCATTTTATATTGTATATTGAAAAACAGGATGTCTATTCTTTGTTGATTGGTTTGTAAAAAAAATTAGTTGAATTGGAATATGGTGTAACTGATTTGGCTGAAAATAACTTATCATTTAAATGAAACGGCGGCGCGCGAACACTCCCCACACGAACGACTGTTGCGTTACTTGTATCGCTCTGTCGAGACACCTAAACTCGCACTGTGCAAGTTTGCTGCGAACGAGATATTATAAGATTCGTAGAGTTCGTGAAACGATCACATTCTTCTACAAAACAATATAACATCGACAACGTTTACAAATATAATTATAATAGTTTAATAAACTATAAAACACGCTTTTAGGACGCACTAAAAATTACAAAATTTTCGTGAACGTGACAGCAAACACTTTCATTTGATACCGATATCAATATACGGTTCGCCATCTTGGACGTCCGCCATATTGGATTTAAGTCACGTGACTATTTTTTTCGTATTCCTGACTGCAAACCCTTTCATTTGATAACCATATCATGGGGGTGGATTTTAAACAGCCAATCCGCCATCTTTGGGAGGCCGCCATATTGGATTTGTAATGACGTTTCTGAGCTAGTCAAACTAGTCATGTATTGTCATCAGAACTCAGAGCGTGTACACAATTTCATCCTAATCTAAGACCGGGAGGTGGATCAAATTAAGATTCCAAGATTTTCTTACATACATAGTTACAAGTGAAGCTAATAAAAGCGTGTTAAAAAATTTGGTATTTGAAGTCCTGGATGTATTTTTTACATATTTTTCAAAATCACAATTTTTTATCACTACTTGTGTGGATGAATTCTTGAATAGTGACCATTATTGAATATAACTAATTAATGCATTGTTTTTACAGTGATAACGTGGTACTGCACATGTCCGACGGCGAGCGCGAGCAAGTGGAGGAGGATACATTTCTGGCTCCGGATACCCACGCGTTATATGCATCCCAAACAGAGCAAGAGAGAGATAGGGATGTACGCAACAGAAGCGTGAATGTGCGAAGAGGCGGACGAAGGGGCGTTAGAGGTGTCAGAGGACAGAGTGGCCGTGGCCGTGGGCATCCGAACCGGGGCCGTACGAGGGGACAACAGTGGGAAGTGGGACACCCACTCAACGAAATATGGATGAACGATCAGGACGTCCCCCCTGAATTGGTAGGCTTGGCGATGGATGTGTTGAGGAGGCGCCAAAGGAGAACAGAAGGCACTGCAAGAATTGAATGTGACGATGAACGAGAGAATGAGGAAAGTAGTGAGAGCGAGAATGACGACGAATTTCGCGACGCTAGCGACCATGATTTCGAATGGTATTCGATGGAGTCGTTTCTGGCTCGAGAAGAAAGTTTTAGGCCCGAGCGTACAGGTTCTGTTCGTGTCTTCAATTCTGCTTATGATGCTTTTCGTGCCTATTGGGACGATGACATACTAAGTCTAATTGTGACCGAAACGAACCTTTACGCCACTAAAATATCTTCCCAAGCATTTCAATCTTCCTGGTACGCAACCAACACCCACGAAATTTTGTGCCTATTTTCGTTCTGGATGATGTTGGGAATCGTGAGAATGCCAACTATCCACAGTTGTTTTTCTCTCGATCCCCTCCTGAAAACCGAAATTTTCAGGCGCATTTTCACCCGACTAAGATACAAAAATTTAACTACAGCATTACATTTCATTGACGTAGAAAGCAATCCCTCTACCGACAGACTACTCCGTTTACGACCCATTCTCACACACTTAAACTCTAAATTTCAATCCAATTACGTTCTGAGCAAAAATATCTGTATAGACGAAAGTCTAACTCTGTGGAAAGGAAGATTGGATTTTAAACAATATAATCGAAACAAGGCGTCTAAGTACGGGATCAAAACGTTTGAGCTATGTGAGAGTACCACCGGCTACCTGTGGTCTTTTATTGTGTACACCGGTAAACAATCTGCAACAGATATAGAACAGGAGCCTGGTGTATCTAAAAGTACAGCTGTTGTGAAGAAACTTATTGGTCCCCTACTTAACAAAGGTTACAGATTATTCATGGATAATTGGTATAATTCACCACTATTGGCTAGATTTCTTAAACGCAATGGTACCGACTGTGTTGGTACTTTGAGATCTTCTCGTCGTGACGTTCCCAATCTAATAAATAAGGCTCCGCTTAAAAGGGGTGAGTACATTGCCCGACATTCCGGCGATGTCTCCGTGTTATCGTGGCAAGACAAGAACCGAGTTACCATGATTTCTACTTGTCATGGTTCATCTACTGCTTTGCCTACAGTTTCGTCCAAAATAAAATCTCTGCCTGTACCATTCAAACCACAAGTTGTGCTGGACTACAACAAATTCATGGGAGGGGTAGATTTAAAAGACCAGATGTTGCAACCTTATTTATTAGAAAGGAAACGTGGTATAAAGTGGTATATGAAACTCTTTAAACGTCTTCTTAATATTTCTATTCTCAACTCTCGCATTCTTCTGCAATCATCAACACATAAACATGATCATTTAGCTTTCCGCCTCGACCTCGTTAATTCCATTCTCACCCATCACCTTTTACACTGTCCCAAGAGCCGCAATCGTAATAGTATAAGTAGAGCCACACATGACGACCCAAGCAGGTACACTACATTCACCCATTGGCCTGTCTTGATACAATCGGAAGAAACGGGAGCATCGGAGAGTCCAAATGACAAAATTCGGAAACGATGCGTCGTTTGTCTTAAAACAGGCAAAAAAAACATCAAAACCCTATACCTTTGCACAATCTGTAAAGTGCCACTATGCATACTATGCTTCAAGCCATATCATACGCCATCATAGCTTTCACCATCAATGCTTTCTTCTTTTCTCCAATTATCCATAAATAACTATTGTGAAAGGTATTTTATGAAAGCAGAGTGAAAGGAAATACGTTATAAACGTGGAGATTAATATTTACATTGTTTTTGCATTATTTTGTATAATAATTGTGATAATTAAAATTGTTTTTATTTGCATATTTTATTAAATGCATCATCGTTAACAACTCATGTGTTTGTTACATATTTGATACTGTGTTATAATGTGTTTTAACACATTTGCTCGTAAAAAGTCTTATTTCACCAATTCCAATATCGTAATGTATTTTTATAACATATTTGCTCGTAAAGGGTCTCTTATTGGACCAATTTCTGTATCGTAATGTATCTTATTACGTACTTGTCCTGTAATGTGTAATGTAAAACGCACGGTTTCAAAATGCTCCGTCATGGCTTCATGTTCATTATGTATGTTACGTATTTCTGGCATATGTCGAAGTAGGTAACGTTGTTGTCCCACATAACCCTGTGTAGAAGAAACCCACCGACACAATCCAACAATGAATTTTGGGTTCAGCCCTAAGACCGGAGGTGTCGCGGATTTTTTGCAGTGTCGCGGAGGTGTCGCAGTGGCGCGGATTTCGCTCGGTAAAGTAACATAACTCTGAAGGTATTGTCATTACAGAAAAAAGTTCAAGGAAAAAGTAGTTTATTATTAAAAGATGTACACTTTTGATTATCGGTAAAGTTTCATAAAATTGAACGGTTGGGGAGGAAATGGCGAAAGGGAGGAAAAAAAGTTAAATTTTTGCCTTTCGGAAGCAATAACTTGAAAAATATTGATGAAAAAAAGAAAAGTTGTGGATGTAAAAGTTAGTAAATTTAATTTAGAAGAGAAAAGGTCTTAACAATTTTTTGGCTAACACTAACAGTTCTCGAGATATCGAATTAAGAGCGCGCCTAAAGCCAGAAAACGCAAAAAAGGTCATTTTCGACGCCACTCACCGTCGTTAAGAAAGATAAAACTATAACAATAAAAATATTGACGTGTGGGTACAACCAAGGAGAAGCACAATGACCGGATAGAATTTTAAAAATAGATCAGATTTTTTTACAATAAAAAAATAAAAATGACACCGAAAAAACCCATTTTAATTCGAGTACTCGAAATTATCAGCGATGACCCCACATTATTTTTCGCTAATAAAATGTCTAATTTTACGCTCTATTTAAGTAACCGAATTAGTAGTTTTTTGAATTTATATTAAATTTTTGCGTAATTAAATAAAACTTGGTCAAAAACTGACTCCCGAATTCAAATTAATTTCCACTCTAAACTGTGTCATGCTATTCTCGACTTTATGCGTACCAGGTTAGATATTAAATAGACCTTTGGGTCCTGGTCAGTTGTCGGGCAACGCTCGATGTGGAAGGTTGTTTACGGACGCTCTGTCAGGCAAATGCGTGCGTGAATTAAAAAAATGGGATGAAAGGATAATAAGTTTTCTGCGAAAAAAGAGAACTAAACGTAAACATTTTGGAATTTTAGTCAGGTACTTAATGTATGTTTTAGTTAGGTAAGTCAAATTTTGTTTTGGAATAGGTTCGTAGTATGTACAATAATAGGTAAAAAAGTAGGTAGGTATCTATTATTGTTAAAAAGATAAGTTTACCAACATTGTTTTTAATAAATTTAATAAATTTTAAAATTCAATTTAATAAAAGAGCAATCTGTGGTAGTACATGCAAAAACCCAAACAAGTCATTGTGTACATAATAAATTTTGTATGATGAACAAATTAATAGTTTTAAGTTTTAGTGACAATTGAAACAAACGATCAGAAAATATTTATGAATTGAGGTCTGCGGAAAATAATGATTTAAGTATTTTTTTAACATAAACTTTTCAGATTAAAGAAATGCAAACTTGATGAATATGTTTATCAGCAGACGATCCATCGTGGCACGTCTGCTGAGCATTAGATCTATTAAAATAGGGAGAAAGGAGAATATATATTTCATGGTAAACTTTCCAGCATGTGTCTTGATATATATGTTTTTGGTTAACCCTGCACGCGTTTGAAGAACACTCGTGGAACAGTCCGTACGTGCCGGCTAGATCATTATCACATATTCTTATTATATATTCACAGTGTTTATAAAATATTATATTATATATTTGTTTTATTATTATTTATTTGTATTATTATATATGTATATATCACCAGAAAGCCCTTAAAATATAGTTTACTATTATATTAACTTCTAGGTACTTACTACATTAAATAATCCTATCACGAAAAGCAAAGTTTACATATTACGCCCGTTGTAAAAAAGTTTTGGATTTCACAGCACTAATAAAAGAACACAACACACAATAGTACATTATGATATAAGTGCGCTAAGTTGATAATTACAGCCGAGGCGATATTGCTAGCTCGAGCCGTAGGCGAGAGCTATAATTAGCAGAGGCTAGCCCTTTCAGCATTTCCCATTGGCTGGCATATTTCTTGTTCACCGATTAACAATGCGCGCGCATCAGCGCTTTTTTTAAAGCAAGGGCACTGATCCAGCTAGTATGACATTAAGACATTAGTAATAAAGTAATTGAATATTTTTGTGTTTTGTTATAAATAAATTGTTGTGAGTTATGGTCAAAATTAATTAAATTGATAAATTAAATATTTCTCATTACATTTTATTTCTTATACTTAGTTAGTTTTATACCTAAAATGTTTACAACTTTTCTGACATAAAAACTCTTTACTAAGATTTAAAAAGGTACCGTTCGTTTTAGACGGAGCATTTTGAAACCGTGCGTTTTACATTACACTACCGCACAAGTACGTAATAAGATACATTACGATACAGAAATTGGTTCAATGAGAGACCCTTTACGAGCAAATATGTTATAAATAATATTAACTTTACCACGTTTGCCTATTATTTGCATTGCATAGTTTTTTTAGTAGATTACAATAAAATACAAACCGTATTCACATTTTTCGGTTTAAAAAAAAATGTTCTTTGTCGTGGGGCAAAATGGCGTCGGACGATCGCGACACAGAAATGGCGGAGTACCGTTCGTATTTTTTATTTTTTCAGGCCAAATGAAAAGAGACGGCCCATTTTCCATGGGCATTTGCCCCACAGCAAAAGTGCAGGAGACTCGACCAAAATTGGATCATTGTATAGGATTTTAAATATAATTATATTGAGGAACTGTTAATGTTTTTATTCTGCATAGCGGGGTTTAAAAGATATCAACTAAAACGTTGAAAAAAAAACGCGATGTGTGAGTTTCGAACGAATCGAGCATATTTTACATTCTTGTTGGAGTCGAGTTTCGAAAGAATCTGATGTTGTGTCAATTTTGTTCACTTTTTTTTTATTTTGGCGTCGCACGCCTTTTGTGTTTTCCCATATTACGTATTTCAATATTTTCAAGTTTTACTAAAAACCGTCAAAGAAGTACGTTCACGAACATGAAATAGTAATTTGAAATAACCCACCTAATAATTATATTGCACATTGCCACTCGAAAATACACAAGTTAAAGAAAATAATACAATGAGGCGACATGTTTTTTTCACGTTGGCGCCAAAACTAGAATGTCGCAATCCGGGCAAAATGACACAAGCACGTTCACTTTACGTAAACGTCAACAGAAGAAAAAAAGAGAAAAAACATGGCTGGCTTTAGGTACAATCATTAAAGTACTTTTTATCACACCAATTTGCAATCCCCGCTTGGCACGTTAGTTTTGAATGTACAGTTTGCATTGTTTAATTAAATGTTAATTTACTTAAATAACTTTTTTAGGTCTCCGGGGCTAATTAAGTACCTAAACTTGAAACGACGTGGGGCAAAAATGAGCAGTCTCCTTTATTTCTATTGTAATTGAAATTCCGTATAAATTAATTTGCGTAATTGAAATTCCGAACAGGCTAGTACCAACATTATAACGTGTTAAAACGTACCTATACATGTCACAATCCGTCTTCCAATAGAGAGCTTTGCTTACGCAACTATGCTTTGATTGCTTTGTGTAAAGCACGTGAAGGGCTAATGGTGCTACGGTAATTAAGAATAAGGTAGTAATATAATGAAGAAAGAAATAAGTCCAGTAGTTTTGCAGGTAGGTAGGAAGGTTTTTCCTTACAAACAATGTGATCTTTCTTGTTTATAAAATTGTTGGTTTAAAATTATAAATACAAGCAAGCAAGCAAGCTGTTGCCTGTGAATTTGTTCACTTTCTGATTGGTTTTATTTTCTCTTAGACATATTTGTATTTTTCGATATCAACAATGGGTAGTTAAGTTATACGTAACATTAGCTATCTGGAAATTAAAATCATGTTAAGAATCCTTTCCTAAATCGAGATTGTTTGAAAAGTGTTTTCTGACACGTGACGTTTATACTTTTACAGATGTTTTCTATTTACATCTATAATGTTATCACTATAGTGGGCGGGTGGGCTTCAAGTTTTACTTATTTTTGATGACATGGGGTTCGGTGTGTCTAGATGGTAATTACTTCAGCAATACTTTTTTAGGGTTCCGTGAAACGTAAAAACGGAACCCATATAGATTCGTCATGTCTGTCTGTCTGTCCGTCCGTATGTCACAGCCACTTTTTGCCGGAAACTATGAGAACTACACTGTTGAAACTTGGTAAGTAGATGTATTCTGTAAACTGCATTAAGATTTGAACAAAAAAATTAAAAAAAAGAAAAATTAGGGTTGCCCCCCATACTGAGAATTGAAACTCAACAATTTTTTTTTCATCAGACCTACACTTGTGGTGTGTCTATCGATAGGTCTTCACAAATGATGTTGAGGTTTTAAAACTCATTTTCGTCTACACTGAATAATTTGCGCGAGATACACTTCCAAAGTGGTAAAATGTGTGTGTGTCCCCCTCTAACTTCTAAAGAGAATGAAAACTCAAAAAAAATATATGATGTAAATTATCATGTAAACTACCAACGAAAATTAGTTTGAACTCGATCTGATGAGTAGTTTTTTTTTAGTACGTCATAAATACACTATTATTGAAAGGAGACGGCCCATTTTCCATGAGCATTTGCCCCACAGAAAAAGTGCAAGAGACTTGACCAAAATTGGATCATTGTATAGGATTTTAAATATATATTGAGGAACCGTTTATGTTTTTATCCTGCATAGCGGGGTTTGAGAGATATCAACTAAAACATTGAAAAAAAATAACGCCGCAAGTAGGTAATCAAGAACGTGATTTTGTACTTACTACTAAAAGAAGGTAGTAAATTAATTACTTTGCGACTTAGGTACTGTGCTCAAAATAATGTCGACTCAACACAGAGAAGGACCGGAGATTCGGCCAAACCACAAAAAAAATACGAAACCTTTGGAAAATTAAAGAAATTCCACGTGTTGTGTGAGTTTCGAGCGAATCGATTTTCGAACGAATTCTTACTGTACGTAAACTTCAACTAAACAATAAAAGAGAAAAACATGGCTGACTTAGACCATAATCCGTACACATAGGTACAAATAATAAGAAAGTTCAAATAGGGTACTGACTCGAAGACAAATTACGAACTAAACCTTAACAGGCTTATTTAAATTCACAAAAACTTCGCAAGCGTGTTTTAGCGCCGTACAACGCCATCTAGTTTGGTGGATGGAACTACATTACCTTAATACAAAATTACTTATACATAGTCATTCAGGTACTTTTAAATCACCAATTTGCAATCCCCGCTTGGCAGGTTATTATTGAATGTACAGTTTGAATTATTTAATTATATGTTATTTTAATTAAATAACTTGTTTAGGTCTCCGGGGCTAATTAAGTACCTAAACTTGAAACGACTTGGGGCAGAAATGAGCCGTCTCCTTTCGATCAAAGTTACAACGAACTACAAGAACTATATTATGTACTATGTATATTATGTTACTTGCTGCAACGGAACCCTTCATGGGCGAGTCCAACTCGCACTTGGCCACTTTATTTTATTTTTTACACATATGGAAACCGACACAACCACACATTGTTTATACTTGAAAACGAAACGTATTTTCGGGTAAATAGATTGGTAAATAATCTACATGTTTGTTTGTTTGTTTGTTGTGCTTTTAAAAAACAAGAAAATATTATGTACAATGATTACAAATACTAATACCTACCTAGTTTAAATATATTTAAACCAATAACAACAACATTAAGTGAAACAACCATTAGGTAATTTGATTTCTGGTATTTTGAACTGAGGTGTTTGTTTGTTTGGCGGTTGTTAAATAGAAAAATATTACTTACATATTTATGTAAATTTCATTATTATTAAATATTTATCTACCTAATCATTATTAGTTCTAGCATCCACATACAATGTTACCTGAATTATCCAAAAATAAATGCAGAGTACAGGTTAATCAGAAACCTAGTATACATATTTATCTAAACTCATCAATATCAGTCCACCCGTTCTTTCTTTCAACATCTTTCGTTCTTTGTTCTCAATTTAGATACTATGTAAAAATAGAAACTTAATAATTTTACCCACACGCGCATTCATTAGTAACTCTTACAGTATCTGTGATTTATCGTAATGTTACGTGTACTTACTGTACTTAGTTATATTATGACCTAAGGTGAGCTTAGCTCGTATCTTTCTATTAGCGCTAACGCGGCGGAAGAAGAGTGACGTGAGGATGAAATCTATTCCTTTTTTCGGAATGAAAACTACTTTTGGCGGTGCGCCAGATTTTTTTCCGGGCGCTGTAAGTGAAGCTGATCTGTTGCGATCCAAGATGAAAAGCTCCATCGGGTGAACTAGGGACCGCCAAGGGTACCCAAATGAAAAAGATACAGCTGCTCTCCACTGCAGTGTCGCTGTGCTATTTTGATTTATATTTAATTTTAAAAATACAAAGTTTGATTAATGTCTTTTTTCTATTTATCCTACTAACATGGTCATGCTATTTAGTATTACAAAATATATCAAAGTTGCGGTTACATATTATATTATTACAGAATAAATAAATAAAACTCCTAATAAAGTGTTCACTTCTACTGTGCGGTCTAAGTGCACACATTTTTTAAGCAATAGAATGATGCCCTTTTTATATATATATGATATCGTAAAACACGCATTTATTTAATTATAAAACACGACTACATATTAAATAAATAAATGACTAAATCTTGTGATTCAGTCATATTTAGTTTTCATTTCTTTCATTCGACTGTTTTTCAATAAATGGTTTATTGTGTGTATATAGACAATAAAAAACAAATTGATGTATTTTTTTAAAAACATCTATGATTAATCTGAATGTTTTCATATACTGGATTTCGAGGAGCGATGACCTTGAGTAATCGTAGCTTCTATCTTTTACTCGCAGCGACGCGGCGTATTGGAGAGGGGAAGGGCGACGCGCGGGTGAAATTTGATTTTTTCCTGGCACTAGGCCCGCTCTTAAACGCGTTTTCATCGAAATGACCTTGAGCTGACCATGCCAGAATCCCTCAAATTGGAATATAAGCTCAGAATGCACCCCTCTATCGATCCTTTATAGTCCCCAAACTACATAATTTAATGATTTTTTATTCCATTTTTTTGCCTAATTTCATTGGGTTAACGGTGAAACTTTGTATCGAGAAGTTTGACATAAAGCTATCTATACAAATATTAAAGTAACTCTGTCTGTTACACTTCGACATCCAAAGTACTGAAACAATATTGATGAAATTGTATGAGAATGTTTTAATATAAGGGTGATTAGACAAAAATTGGGTAACTTTTGATGATATTTTGTTTACTATTGTTATTAAATCAAATGTTTATAAATTCGGGTGTTTATGATAGCTTATCTTATGAATATATTGTCCCAAATCCCGCCAGTCACTTTTTTTAGTAGTTTGTGAGATATTTCAAAATTTCAGAATTTGACTGCCAGAGGACTGAGAAGGTTACCATAGTACTGATAAAATACACAATTTTATAAGAATTACAATGGTATTTCATTAAACTTAGTAATTAGTAACATATCTCTTAGGACTTGAGAATGGCACATGTTTTTTGAGTATTAAAATTACTTGCTAATATTAAAAAATAATTATTTATATGTAATACTGAGAGAAAATATTATCTCAGTCTTAATAAGCTTTCTGACACTTTTAAATGTTATATTACTTAATAATTATGTAATTTAAAAAATCACGTTAATATATAATAGTACATTATGATATAAGTGCGGTAAGTTGATAATTACAGCCGAGGCTTTATTGCTAGCTCGAGCCGAAGGCGAGAGCTATAATTAGCAGAGGCTGTAATTATCAAAGCGCACGTATGTCATACGACGTTTTATAACATATTTGCGAGGAAATAAACAAAACTCTGACATTTTCAAATAAAAACAATACAGCGAAAAAAAAACGCACGGAATAATATTTACTTGATCACAGATCACAGCACAGAGTAAGTAATCACTATGTATCACAGATTAGCAATGCGCGCGCATCGGCGCCTTTTTTTTTTAAGCAACGGCACAGAACCAGCCGGTATGCTATTAATAATTAAGTAAATTAATATTTTTGTGTTTTGTTACAGAAAAATTAAAGTAATTTATGGTCTAAATTAATTAAATTAACGAATTTAATAATTCTTTATTATATTTTACCTCTCAAAGTAAATTTTATTCATAAAATGTTGACCACACTTTTCTGACATAAAAACTCTTTACTAAGATTTAAAAAGGTACCGTTCGTTTTAGACGGAGCATATCTCTCTACCTAGTCTGTGGACGGAGTATTTTGAAACCGTGCGTTTTACATTACACATTACAGAACTAGTGCGTAATAAGATACATTACGATACAGAAATTGGTCAAATAAGAGACCCTTTACGAGCAAATATGTTATAATAATTATTACCTACACATTTTTTGTCCGTAGTTACAATTTTTTCTAGTTATTCATTGCTCCCGTGGTGTCATTTTTTTTAACATTTTTTTTATCTTTTCCTGATTTTTAAAACGCTCTTATTTATTTCTTTGTATTCTACTAATTTGATGGGTTTACTTTAATTCTGGCATTTTCAGTTTCTCTTTTTTTTAATGTAAGTAATTATGTAATTTTCCTTGATAAATTTGTTTTGGTATGCAATTTGATGTTTTAAACTGAAATATGAAATGGAAATGCGTAGAAAAATAGAAAAAGAAACGAATCAAATCAATTAAGATTAAAGTGCAAAAACAAAAACACATCAACACCATAGAAATACGTTGTACTATGACGCCATACTTGACAAAGGACTGATGCCAACGGACTGACGAAACCGAATACGTTGTACTATGACGCCATACTTGATGACAAAGGACTGATGCCAACGGACTGACGAAACCAGCATACATTTGAGATTATTGTTGAAGCAAATGTTTTTTTTTATATTTTCGACTATCAACAAGCTACATTTTGACATATATCATAGACACCTATGTATAAATCAAAATTAATCTCAGTTTAACACGAAAATAACGACTTATCAAAGGACTGACATTTTGACTGGATCAGCAAGTGTATGCAAGACAAACAAATACAAAATACAAAATTTGATAACTTTGAAAATCAAGAATTTTCATACAACCGTTCATCCCTTGTTTCACCCTCTTAGGGGTTGAATTTCGCAAAACCCCGTCTTAGCGAGCGCCTACGTGCTAAAAGGGACCTCCGTGCAAAATTTCAGATTCCTAGCATTTGTAGTTTCTGAGATTCCTTGATGAGTGACCTTTCGCTTTTATATATATAGATAGGGGTTGAATTTCGCAAAACCCGGTCTTAACGAGCGCCTACGTGCTAAAAGGGACCTCCGTGCAAAATTTCAGATTCCTAGCATTTGTAGTTTCTGAGATTCCTTGATGAGTGACCTTTCGCTTTTATATATATAGATTTGCGAGGATTTTTTTATCATTTCGTGTTGAAATGCTGATATGCCTATCATTTCGTGTTAAAATGCTGATATGGCTATATCACAGTGTTGAAATAAATAAAAACAATACAGCGAAAAGAAAAAGCGCGCGGAATATTTTTTTCTTGTTCACTATTAGCAATGCGCGCGGATCAGCGCTTTTTTAACACGCTTTTATTAGCTTCACCTGTATGTATGTATGTAACCGACCCCTTTGAGCTCGATTTCGTCCTACTTTGTACGATCAGATTTAATTCAAACTTTGCACACCTGTCAAAAGTCGATGACAATGCAATAATCCGATAATTAGATTCGCCAGGATTAATTAATTTCTTTCCGCATCCTTTGCATGCGTGTTAAACGTTAGTTCTGATAAAATAAACTAGATGGCGCTGTGCGTCCATAAAACACGCAATCGTTTATCTTACAATTTCTAGGTAAGGAATCTGTCGACGAATTTTTAATAGACTACTACAAAAAGATGTTTTATGTCTTAGTGATTGCATCACATCCCGAATTCCCGACCCAGTTTTGTAGGACCCGAAGGTCCTGAAGGCTAGGAGTGTAGGAGTTTACTTTTACTAATGCGAGTAAGAGAGATAGAGCTACAGAGCTAGTGCGCGAACTACGCATGCGTGCAGTTCCACACTCTTACACTTTCGGGCATTCACGTACGTATATTTTATATATAGTTTAAAACACTACAATTAAAATGTAGTTTAAAAAAATTAACTAAAAAATGAAAAATAAATAATAGTTAAAAAATAAAACTAAAAAAACACGCTTTCGTAAAAAATCCAACAAAAAATAAGAATATAAAAATTAATAAATTTGGATTAAGAATATTGTATATTAGAAATGAATGTACATTTTTGTAAAAAAGCGTGGGGTGTATTCAAAGCGCTTTTTAAGATATTATATTAACAAAGTGATGATTCTTCTACTCATCATCTGTCAATAAAATGTTTATAATTACACTATGCACCCCACGCTTTTTTACAAAAATGTACATTTATATCTAACTAGCTGTTACCCGCGACTTCGTCCACGCGAAATAAATACTAAGGTAACTCAGGCAGTACCTATTTTTATACCCAGACACATTTACGGTTATTAAAAACAGCTTATAATAAAACAATTTCATACAATTTCATCAAAATCGGTTCAGTTGTTTAGGTGTGAAAGCGTAAGAGACATGCATTCGTCCCCCATTTCAACTCCAATTTCATCCCCATACAGTTCGAAATTACAAAATTGCTAGAACAAACATTTATTGGCTTCGTGCCAAGTGCCTATGTAAAGAGTTTCATATTATCTTCAACGGTTCGGATCCTCCATGTTGACATTCATTCCCCATTTCAACCTTAATTTCACCCCCGTACAGTTCGAAATTACGAAATTGATAGAACAACCATTCGTTTGCTTGGTGTCAAGTGTCTATATACAGAGTTTCATGGTTGTATCTTCAACGGTTGGGAACTTCCATATTGACATTCATACCCTATTTCAACCCCAATTTCACCCCCGTACAGTTCGAATTTACAAAATTGATAGAACAAACATTTGATTACTTCGTGTCAAGTAGTGTCTAGATACAAAATTTGATAATTTTGAAAATCACGAATTTTCATACAACCGTTCATCCCTTGTTTCACCCTCTTGGGGGCTGAATTTCCCAAAACCCCGTCTTAGCGAGCGCCTACGTGCTAAAAGGGAGCTCCATGCAAAATTTCAGATTTCTAGCATTTGTAGTTTCTGAGATTCCTTGATGAGTGACCTTTCGCTTTTATATATATAGATATACAATATTCTTAATCCAAATTTATTAATTTTTATTTTCTTATTTTTAGTTGGATTTTTTACGAAAGCGTGTTTTTTTAGTTTTATTTTTTAACTATTATTTATTTTTCATTTTTTAGTTAATTTTTTAAACTACATTTTAATTGTAGTGTTTTAAACTATATATAAAATATACGTACGTGAATGCCCGAAAGCCGAAAGTGTAAGAGTGTGGAACTGCACGCATGCGTAGTTCGCGCACTAGCTCTGTAGCTCTATCTCTCTTACTCGCATTAGTAAAATTAAACTCCTACACTCCTACACTCCTAGCCTTCAGGACCTTCGGGTCCTACAAAACTGGGTCGGGAATTCGGGATGTGATGCAATCACTAAAACATAAAACATCGTTTTGTAGTAGTCTATTAAAAATTCGTCGACAGATTCCTTACCTAGAAATTGTAAGACAAACGATTGCGTGTTTTATGGACGCACAGCGCCATCTAGTTTATTTTATCAGAACTAACGTTTAACACGCATGCAAAGGATGCGGATAGAAATTAATTAATCCTGGCGAATCTAATTATCGGATTATTGCATTGTCATCGACTTTTGACAGGTGTGCAAAGTTTGAATTAAATCTGATCGTACAAAGTAGGACGAAATCGAGCTCAAAGGGGTCGGTTACATACATACATACAGGTGAAGCTAATAAAAGCGTGTTAAAAAAGCGCTGATCCGCGCGCATTGCTAATAGTGAACAAGAAAAAAATATTCCGCGCGCTTTTTCTTTTCGCTGTATTGTTTTTATTTATTTCAACACTGTGATATAGCCATATCAGCATTTTAACACGAAATGATAGGCATATCAGCATTTCAACACGAAATGATAAAAAAATCCTCGCAAATCTATATATATAAAAGCGAAAGGTCATCAAGGAATCTCAGAAACTACAAATGCTAGGAATCTGAAATTTTGCACGGAGGTCCCTTTTAGCACGTAGGCGCTCGCTAAGACGGGGTTTTGCGAAATTCAACCCCTAAGAGGGTGAAACAAGGGATGAACGGTTGTATGAAAATTCTTGATTTTCAAATTTTGTATCGAAACATTTGACACGAAGCAATTAAATGTTTGTTCTATAAATTTTGTAATTTCGAACTGTACGGGGGTGAAATTGGGGTTGGAATGGCCGATGAATGTCAATATGGAAGTTCCCAACCATTGAAGATAAAATCATGAAACTCTGTATATAGACACTTGACACGAATCAAACGAATGTTTGTTCTATCAATTTCGTAATTTCAAACTGTATAGGGGCGAAATTGGGGTTGAAATGGGAGATGAATGTCAATATTAAAGTTCCCAACCGTTGAAGTCAAAACCATGAAACTCTGTTTAATAAAGACACTTGACACAAACCAAACGAATATTTTTTGTTCTAGCAATTTGAGTAATTTCGAACTGTATAGGGATGAAATTGGGATTGAAATGAGGGATGAATGTCTCTTACGCTTTCACACCTAAACAACTGAACCGAATTTGATGAAATTGTTTTATTATAAGATAGATAGACAGATAAACTCTTTATTGCACTTTGTTCCATCTTTGGATGATGAACTGGTGCGAATCAAACTAGTTGTTTCTACGTAATTAGGATATATTTGGTATAATTTACAATATTAAGTAATATCACTCGCGTTCTCGATGACGGCTAGGTGGCAAGTGCTGTTCTGTTGTCTCGTTTGCGCGATGCAGACGAGTGACGCGCGGTGGTAGCTGCGGGAGTTGCTATGGCATATTTAGCAGGCTCTTCATGGGCCTGAACATATTCCCGGCCGTTGAAAGCTCACTTTCAACCCTGATGCTCTTCCGCCGCAGACGATTTGCAGAACGGGACCGTCGTACGCAGCCTCATGTCTCCAACGTTCAGCTTGGCAGTGTTTGTTGCATACTCGATGTTCTTCGTTACATTTCTGATAGAGATTCAAAATAAAATGCTGTGGTATATTCTCTTGTTCGTCACGACGCAGCTGGTTGTCCTTCATCTACATTGAGTCGCACGTCGGTGACGGCGCCGCAGTCAGCAGCTTTCCAACGATAAAGTGTCCAGGAAAGAGGGATACAAGGTAGACAGGAAACGAAGAGAGAAAGTAGAAAGATAGGAAATTAACTATTCAAAAACGCTCCACTTGTGCAAACAAAGTTGAAAGTTTCTAAAATTATATGGTTATTGCTAACAATGCGTTTAGTACCTACTAAAGTAAAGAAGTATTTAATAGATTTTACTCCAGATTCCCCCGAAACGAGAGTGGCGTAAGCTAGGATACATTTAATTAATTAAAATTATGATTGATTTGAATTATTGTATTTGATTATTGTTGACTTGCAAAATCAGTCAAAGATTCGAAATATGTTTAAATGTAGCGGCCACAAATAGCATCATTAATCAGATAATATTTCAGTTGGTTAGTTTCTACGGGCTATGAAACATTCTAAGAACATAATAAACGTTACAGTAGTAGCTGACTGCTTCTAAATAGCTATATACGTTTGTATTGTAAACAAACGTACAGACCAGGGATGTTACGGAGCTTCGACTCCGACTCCGTTATGTCGGAAGTTCCGATTAGTTTTACACCTCCGGTTCCGACTCCGGTTCCGAAACTTTTGAATCGGAGGTTAATCGGATGTCGAAGCATAACTTAGCGGCGGCGCCATGCGCCGACAGTAACGAACAGTTTCGCAGGAACTTGTCGCGCAGGGAATCTCCCGCGCACGAGTGTAATGAAAAGTATACTAAATGAGCACAACATAGAAAAACGCAAAATTCCAGCACCTTATATTAAATTTCCGCCAATATTATCGTGTCCACCAGGCTCGGTAGCGAGCGAATACCTTTTTGGTGGCGTCGATTTAATCTACAAGGGGGCGCCTAGTGCCAGAAAACGAAAAAAGGACATTTTCGACGCCGCTCAGTGATGTTAAGAAACTAAAAACTATAACAAAATAATATTGACGTGTGGGTACAATAAAGAATAAAGTAGCCAAGTGCGAGTTGGACTCGCCCATGAAGGGTTCCGTTCCAGCAAGTAACATAATATACATAGTACACATAGTTCTTGTAGTTCGTTGTAACTTTGATCGAAGTTTCAATAATAGTGTATTTATGACGTACTAAAAAAAACTACTCATCAGATCGAGTTCAAACTAATTTTCGTTGGTAGTTTTCATAGTAATGTACATCATATATTTTTTTTAGTTTTTTAATTCTCTTACTTTAGAAGTTAGAGGGGGGGGGGGGGGGGGACACACATTTTACCACTTTGGAAGCGTATCTCGCGCAAGTTATTCAGTGTAGACAAAAATTATTTTAGAAACCTCAACATCATTTTTTAAGACCTATCGATAGACACCCCACACGTGTAGGTTTGATGAAAAAAATTTTTTTGAGCTTTAGTTCTCAGTATGGGGGGCACCCCTAATTTTTGTTTTTTTAAAAAACTTTTGTAAAAATCTTAATGCGGTTTACAGAATACATCTACTTACCAAGTTTCAACAGTGTAGTTCTCATAGTTTCGGCAAAAAGTGGCTGTGACATATGGACGGACAGACAGACAGACATGACGAATCTATAAGGGTTCCGTTTTTACGTTTTACGGAACCCTGAAAAGCACAATAACCGAATAGAATTTTAAAAATATATCAGATTTTTTTACAGAAAAAAATTTAAATGGCACCTGAAAAAACTATTTTGAAATCAGATTTTTTCCGTGCATTAGGCGCACTCTTAAGAAATATCTTAGACTGAGACAGCGTCAAAGCTTATGTTCATGAAATACATGTACACACTTTTGGTGTCAATGTATTTAATTTAATTTGTTTGAAAGCTTTTGTTCATTTAACATACTTTATATGGCACTTTGGGATTCAATTAATTGAATTTTTGTTTATTTTTGAATATTCCATATATTTTTTTATTTTTTGTGATATTTCATGAAACAAAACAATGAAAAATTTGAATGAATGTTTTATTTGTCCTAAAATAAAAATCTCTCTCCTACCACTACTTCTGACCCTACCTCCGACTCCGGTTCCGACTCCGACTCCGATAAATCAAATTTAAAAACTCCGACTCCGACTTCGGTTCCGATAAGATCACCTCCGTTACATCCCTGGTACAGACACATACATATTATGCGAAAACATTTTGTTAAGAGACTTCCCCGACCCTTGTAGATTAAAAGTAGGCTCGCTAGTATTATTTATTTATTTTTAATGTTATATTTGAATATATGTACATAATATGCAAAGATTGGTATAATTTAATTTAGTAAGAGACTAATGTTTTTCAAAGTTGATTTAGAACTACTGAGTGGTGGTTTAATTTATTAACACGGTTATCAGCTGGTCCCGTCCATCCGGTGGGACCGGTTCCGCCTGGATCATCTCTTTCAGTGAAATCAGTTAGCAAACTATGATGACACTGAACATTGGTTTGTATATTTTTGTTAAGCGTTGATGTTGAGGAAGTTGTACCTGAAATTATCCAGCCTAGCTTCGAGCTTCGTAATTTAGGCATATTCTTTCCTACTGTGTATTGTTTATTTCCTAAGATATCCCAAAATAGATCCGCGCCTATTAGTATATCTATAGGAGCTGGCTGGTAGAACTTAGGATCAGCCAGCTTAATGTTGTCCGGTAGCTTTAATGAGCTGATATCGACGGGAGTCTTTGGCATGCGACCTGTTAACTCCTTTAGCACTAGACAGGAAAACATCGCGCTAAACTCGCTATTTATTGACTGTATTTTGATATTACAGCTTTCTGTGACTTTGTTCGTCGCAGTATTCCCTATACCTATGACCTTTAGACAGTCAATGGGGTTAGGTTTTAATGACAATTTATTTTTTAGTGATTCACTAATAAATTAAGAACTGCTACCACAATCTAGTAAGGCTCGAACTGTGACCTTTTGCTGGCCAGCTGGGTTCGACACCTCGATCATGGCAGTTGATAGTAAAGTTTGAATTTTTGTTTGATTAGAGAAGTTGACCACTATCTCGTCAGGGTCAACCACGTCCGCGAGATGGTTGGAGGACTGTGGAGAATAGTGCAGTAAAGTGTTGTGTTTCTCGGAACAGCCTGGCACTCTGCAAGGACCCATGCAGCATTCGCTGTGCCGATGGCCTTGCCTTAAACAATTTTCACATAGTTTGTATTTAACCACATCCTTCAATCTGTCATCCACGCATTTGTATTTAAATGTAGGGCATTCATAGATATTATGCCCTAGATTGCAGATTATACATGACACCTTCTTTTTGTATTTATTTTGGTGATGTCTAGTACTATTACTACTTGAAAATGAGTTCACTGTATTGTTCTGCCCTTGCCTATTATGATAATTATTATTTGTCACGGTGCGCGTAGGCAGCGTTTGTGACCTTGTGATGACATTATCGCCTGATTTGTTATTTCGATTTGAAGATTCTAGTACGTTAGCACGATCTGTGAGAAATCTGAAAAACTGGTCTAATGTGGGCGTGTCAATACTGAGAGTGTTAAAGTACTCTTCCCACTTCATTAGAGTATGACCGTTCAGCTTAGAAGAAAGCATAAATACGATCAGTAAATCCCAACTACTAGTAGGCTGTCCTGGGCTAGCTAACGCACGCAAATTTTTCGTAATGTGATCGACTAAAAATCTTAAGGATCGCTCTGATTCATGTGGAAGCTGCTTTATGTTGAGTAGCGAATTCAGATGATGGTTGATCAAAAGTCTCTTGTTGTCGTATCGACTACAGAGCAACTTCCATGCATTTGAGTATTTTTTAGAAGATATTTCAAGATTGGAAATTATTCTGGCTGCGTCACCTTGCAGATAAGAGGCTAAATAATGAAATTTGCTTATTTCGGAAATTTGTTCATTTTTATGGATTAAATTTTCAAACGTATCCCGGAATTCCAACCAACGGAAATATTCGCCGGAAAACTTTGCAATTTGTATTTGCGGGAGTTTCAAACCCGCACCCCGATTGCAGTGATCGTCCGAACAACCAGAAGCGTTGTGAGCCGAATGTCGTCGCTGATCGCATTCGTTTTGTTTGGACAAAGTTTCAAGTAATGTTTTGGCCGTTGCGATACTTGATATTATGTCTTGTTCCATAATATCACGCTCGTCGATTTCTGCCTCTAAATTATCCGTATATAAAACCTCTATCTCACTTTGCAAGTCATCAACCCTAACTGATAAAGCCTCGAATTTGGCTAATCGTAGTTTAAGTTCTGTCAATTCAATGTTATTTAATTCAGTTTGTTCTGAAACGGACATTAAATAATTTTTAAATTTTGTAATTTGGCCTTTAGCGGACGCTCGTTTTGTTGTTAATTCTTTGTAGCGTTGCTTGATTTCAGCCATTATAAAAAAGTTAAATTATTTGAAACAAACAAAAAAATTAAAATAGTGAACAGTAAAAATCAAATTGGCTCACGTCCCTCGTTTCGGAGTAATCTGCCGTCCCAGAATCTGCGTACGCGCGAGCCGGTGCTCACTGTGATGGTTGTATGTCGTACCTCAGCCGTCACTCGGGCCCCACAAGGTGATCTCGAATGATCCACGACCCACGACGATGTGGTGGCAGCCTGAAAACGGTCGGCAGAAGGCACCAAGTATTTTGCCAAAACGATTGACGAACGGAGACCCAAAGAAATCAGACAATGCAATTAGACAGCTGATAATATTAGGTATTGACAATGTACGAAGTATTTTATGGATATATTATTTACTTTAAGTTTGCAATTATGAACGTTTGTCTTTATATTCTATGATATTTTTGGACAAATAAATTACAAACTTAAGCGTTTTATTGAAAATATAAGGAAGAAAGTAAAATTTAATTGATATTGTGATATTAAAATATGTGGGTAAACTGGATATCACAATGAAATGATGTTGCAAAATTCATAAAATCCGAAGATTTTGGCAGTATTTTACGTAGAGATGCTTTGATTCACACAAATGGAGTGATATTTTGGATAATTAGAAGGATATTGATAGGTTTAAATGGATGTTTGGATGTAGAAAGACACTTATCTTTGGGCGGCGGGCGGCTTCGACGCACGACTCGATGTGAAACTTTTGCTGAATCACTGCTCGATCCCGGCTTTTCCCAAGCTTGTCTTCTGTCTGAAGTGCGGTTCCCGTGGCTTTAGCTGTCCACTTGATGGCTCCGACACCCGAGAGACACGATTTCTTCTTGATAAAAATGATCGGAAATGTCGATGACGAAGGTCGTATTTTCTTAGTTTTCTTGATTTTTATTCTGTTTTCCCCTCATGGGCCACCATGTTCCATCTTTGGATGATGAACTGGTGCGAATCAAACTAGTTGTTTCTACGTAATTAGGATATATTTGGTATAATTTACAATATTAAGTAATATCACTCGCGTTCTCGATGACGGCTAGGTGGCAAGTGCTGTTCTGTTGTCTCGTTTGCGCGATGCAGACGACCCAAGTAACAATTTAACGTCGTATAAAGGTTAAGTAAACGTTATCTGAATACCATACATCGCTATAATAAAGTCATACTAACGTTATAATAACGTTTACTAAACGCGAAAATGGCCCCAGTTATACGACCTAAATGGTCGTATAATGGTCATACAGAAAGCTCGAGCCAACTTCGTTAACGTCGTTCAACAGTCGTACAAATGTTATGTGATAACCACTTTCGTCGCGCAGTAGTCGCATCCTAACTTTACAACGACTCGTTTGTTGTATTGTGGCCGTACAGGTGTTATTGAATGACTAAAACGTTTTGTTTGAGTCAAGTGACAACACCTGTACGACTTATTCATATTAATGTTCGTCGCAACGTGTTTGTGGTTCGAAGATTTAATTTAGTGTAAAATAAAAACATACTACAACTTACTGCAACTGGGAAATAATAAGGTGAGTGTTATTTAATTTTCATATCTTGCTTACTTTATCTGTCTCTCATGCTATTTAGTTTGACTGGGAACTGAAGTTTTATGATAATATACCTATGTGAATACTATTCAAATTTTCATGCCCCCTCGTAATTTTGTGTTATAATCATATTTTCATTACCAAAAATAGTTTTATTTTTTTCTAAAAATGTCTGACTGTTGCTTTTGTCGCACACTTACCTCTGTACGACCAGATGATGATGATGATGGTCGCCATGACAGCTAGCTATTAGAGTTCCTTAAAAACATTAAAACCCTTTTCGTATTGTCAATATTCACCAAAATTTATTATTTGTATATCTATTTCAGGAAAGAACACTTCATAGTGCAGTGCGGTTTTTCGTAGGAAAAATTCATCAAACTTCCGTAAATATGGCCGTCTAATCATTATAAAGTCAAAACCTGACTTAAATGCGACTGCAAGTTTGATTAAAGTCAGGACAGGACTTTAAACGGACATCATGTAATATAAAGGTTATATTTGAGTCGTCAATAAACAACCCAGTCATTTAAGAGTATTTAATTGACCGCTGTAAAACAAGGTACTGATTGTTATATAAACGGCACTATGAAAACGTCTATATAACATCCACGTTGTATAAATGTTGTATAAAGGTTTTCCAAAAACATAATTTGGTGTGTTCAAAACGTTTATTGGACTATAACGTTAGTATGACTATTGCGTTGTCGTACAAACGTTTTAGCTAAGACTGTAATATAACGTCGTATCGTTTAGTCTCCCCAACGTTGCTAATACCAGTTTACTATGACATATTCGTCGCACGACTAATTAGTTGCATTAAAGACATCTATAGGACCTGGTAGTCATCTCATTACCATTGTAAGACTGCTATCCAACTTTAGGTCGTACAAGTCAAGACTTATACGACGTATTTGTTTGTTGGGGAGTGACGCGCGGTGGTAGCTGCGGGAGTTGCTATGGCATATTTAGCAGGCTCTTCATGGGCCTGAACACACTTAACAAAACAAACAACTTCAAAAACAATCTTAGAATATAGTAGCAAATGGCGACCTTATCGCTAAAAGCGATCTCTTCCAGGCAACCGTGGGATGGAAAAGAAGTTAAAAAATAAAAATATAAGCTGGTTTTAGTAATCGTAAATGTGTCTGGGTATAAAAATAAGTACCGTGAAACATGCCAACTTTGCCCGCTTTTAAAAAGAAATATTAATTATTTATTGTTTTTTCTATGAGCGCTTGTGTATTTTTATTTATTTGCTGCATCTGTGACATCATGTGCATGGATTGGCTTATTAAGATTTTTAAAAAGTTAACATTTTTTGCAGTTTTTCATTGATTTTGATGGCGGGCAAAGTTATCTAGACTTTTAGCCAACATTGCCCATGTGGTTTTTTGGCTCAAATTTAGCCTTTATGCCAATGAGAAAGAAACTAGCTAAAGGAATAGAGCAATGACGACGTTACCTTTAAAAACCTTACCGATAACGATCCAAGTTTCCCTATTAAGTTAGGTGGCAAAATTACCCGGACATTTTTTCTATATTCCATACTAGACAAAAGTTGCGATGCCAAAATGTTAGGGCTGCCAAAAGCAAATATTTTTAGTAAGTACAAAAAAACAAAATTAATGTTTATATTTTTCTCAAAAATACAAACATTCAGCCGTTTACTAATAACTCTAACTCTTATATATAAACTTATTATTATAAATACTAATATCAACATCGAAATCAATCAACGTTCGAAATGAGGTAGATTCGAAATTTAAAAATAGTGTACATCGTACAAGCTTTGCTTAGTTTGGGGTCAGATGATGTTGTGTGTGAATTGTCCACCAATATTTATTTATTTATTTTAGTGATATAAAGTGATAACCAAGTTTTTCCTTTCAATCACTGGAGAATAGAGGTAGGTACTTATACGATAATTTCAGTAGGCGTATTAGGAACTTATTTAAAAAAAAGCTTAATAATTTGTATTTCAGCCTGAGTTAGCTTACTGAAATTATCGCAGAAGTAACTAGACACTTAAATGCACATAAAAAAATCTTTTATTATTTTTGCTTCCTTGTCCTTTGGAAAACAGTCTTAAAATTTTAAATCTAAAAATTCATCCGCTAAGTTAGCATAAAAAATCACAAATATTCACAATAAACTTATGTGTAATTAATACATATAACTAAAAGTATTTTCTTATTTAAATTATTATTTGTAAAACATTCATAAAAAGAGTTTGTATGAACCTTTTTTAAATTGATTCATTATCGTCTGTCTTGGGATACCAAATTGTCGTTCAGCATATCTGGAAGTGATTTTTTTCGACTGCTTCACATGCTATTTCCATCATTTCGACAGAATAATTTTTGTACATTCTGGAACCTATTTGGCGTCTTGACTTTCTTTGTCGGATCCGAGACTTGTGTTTGGTTTTCTAAAATTCAAAATAATAATGTACATTACTAAAACTCATTTATCTTAATTTTATAATAACATAATAATGTGGCACGGGCCCGGTAATTCCAGTATCAGCCTGGTAGTCAGTTACGGAACCTCAAGTTAAGTGCAAAGGAAGAACACACAAGTAAACACATTTTCAGGTAAAAGTATAATTTTTTGTTTTTACTAGTTCAATGGTTAATATAAGTTAATATTACTGACGCGAAATAATCACAAAAATAAACATTATTTTTCATACACAACTATTATAAAGTGACAACCCTAGTGCTTTTTCGAACTTGGGCAAAGTTGTCATTCTTAGATCGGAACATTACTAGGTAACATTGCCCATTGTCATAACTTTCGTTTTAATTAACCTTTAACACTGAAACTATGATTAAAATACACTGCAATTCGTTTGCTACAACATACAATTATATAAACTTACCTTCGTATTCGCCATGAATAAGAATTCAGTTCAACCTTTTTTCAAAAATTTGCCCGCAAAAACACCCACCACACTCAACAAGCCGCAACAGGATACTAAACGGAGTTGGCTTGATGCACGATTCTCAGAGATCCCATACGTAAAACCTAATTTCTTCCAAAGTTATCAATATTACCATAATACATAATAATTTTTCTACACAAACGGTTTTCCATAATTAGTGTATTTTGGGCAAAGATACCTCTGTAGGCAAAGTTGGCATATTTCACGGTACTGCCTGAGTTACTTTAGTATTTATTTCGCGCGGACGAAGTCGCGGGTAACAGCTAGTATGCTATAAAACGTCGTACGACCTACGTGCGCTTTGATAATGAGGCGTTTTCCAGATGCAAATTGAATTGTCAAAGATAGTTCTAAATTTTGCCAACCACTGTTTGTTTTTGTGAAATTTCTCTAACAAAATAGAACATTGGCTCCACCTATGGTGAAATTGGGAACTGTTTTCGACAGTTCTTTTTGCATCTTGAAAACGCCCCATTACAGCCTCTGCTAATGGGGCGTTTTCCAGATGAAAATGAAGATGACCTGTCAGAGACAGTTCCCAATTTCACCATAAGTGGCGCCAATGTTTCATTTTGTTAGAGAAATTTCACAAAAACAAACAGTGGTGCCACACTTGGCAAAATTTAGAACTATTTTTGACAAGTCTATCTTCATCTGGAAAACGCCTCATTATAGCTCTCGCCTACCTACGGCTCGAGCTAGCAATATTGCCTCCGCTGTAATTATCAACTTACCGCACTTACATAATATACTATTACTTTATTAGTAATACTGGCTGGCTGGTTTTATGCCTTTGTATATGTAACAAAACACAAACATATTAATTTACTTTATTACTAATACAGGCTGGTTTTGTGCCTTTGCTTTTATTATATGTTACTAGCTGTTACTCGCGACTTCGTCCGCGCAAAATAAATACTAAGTTACTCAGGCAGTACCTATTTCCATACCCAGACACATTTACGGTTACTAAAAACAGCTTATAATAAAACATGCCCATACAGTTCGAAATTACAAAATTGCTAGAACCTACATTTATTGCCTTAGCACCAAGTGCCTATATGTATAAAGAGTTTCATAGTTTTATCTTCAACGATTGGGAACTTCCAATATCAAAATTGCTAGAACAAACTTTTATTTGTTTTGTGTCAAGTGCCTATATATAGAGTTTCATGGTTTAATCTATAACGGTTGGAAGCTTCCATGTATACTGTCATCCATCATTTCAATCCCAATTTCATCCCTATACAGTTCGAAATTGCAAAATTGCTAGAACAAATATTCGTTTGCTTCGTGTCAAGAGTCTATATTCAGAGTTTCATGGTTTTATCTTCAACGGTTGGGATCTTCCATGTTGACATTCATCCCTCATTTCAACCCCAATTTCAACTCCGTACAGTTTGAAATTACAAAATTGCTAAAACAAATATTCGGTTGCTTCGTGGCAAGAGTCTATATTGAGAGTTTCATGGTTTTATCTTCAACGGTTGGGATCTTCCATGTTGACATTCATCCCCCATTTCGACCCCAATTTCACCCCAGTACAGTTCGAAATTACGAAATAGATAGAACAAACAGTCGTTTGCTTCGTATCAAGTGTCTAAATTCAGAGTTTCATGGTTTTATCTTCAACTATTGGGATCTTCCATGTTGACATTCACCCCTATTTTAACCCCAATTTCACCCCCGTACAGTTAGAAGTTAAGAAATTGATAGGACAAACATTCGTTTGCTTCGTGTCAAGTGTTTATATACAGAGTTTCTTAGTTTTATCTTCAACGGTTGGGAACTTCCATATTGACACTCATCCCCCATTTCAACCCCAATCTCATCCCCGTATAGTTTGAAATTACAAAATTGATAGAACAAATATTTAATTGCTTCGTGTCACGTGTCTAGGCAAAATTTGATAACTTTGAAAATCGCGAATTTTCATACAACCGTTCATCCCTTGTTTGATTGTTTCGCCCTCTTAGGGGTTGCATTTCGCAAAACCCCGTCTTAGCGAGCGCCTACGTACTAAAAGAGCCCTCTATACAAAATTTCAGATTCCTAGCATTTGTAGTTTCTGAGATTCCGTGATGAGTGACCTTTCGCTTTTATATATATATAGATAAAACGTCGTATGACCTACCTACGTGCGCTTTGATAATTACAGCATCTGCTTTCTTGTAGCTCTCTCCTACGGCTCGAGCTAGCTATATCCCCTCGGCATTCCTCGGCTGTAATTTTCAACTTACCGCACTTTTATCATAACATAATGTAAAATTAAAATTAAGTTTTTGGATTCAACGCATCATCACCGAAATCTTTCATGTTTGTTGTTTATCGTGTTTTATCCTCATATGATTATTTTTGGTTAAATTTTACCAAACTTGCATAGTTACAAACATGATTTTTTCACATTTGTATTTTTTATTCGAGTCATCACCACCGACAACTCACGTGTTTGTTATTTTTGTAAATAAATATAAATATATATATTTTACAAATGGGACTATTTTATTTAGATACAAATAACTTATATACGAAGATTCAGTTAGCCTTAGTGTTATATTTTAAAAATATTAATTAAAAAATTGGCAGTCATAGGAACTGTCGATAGAAGTGAAAACTTAAAACTCAGAATAGGGTATCGGACAACTTTTCAAAAAGTGCTTAAAATTAATCTTAATGGCTAAATATAGCCCTACATTTTTTATTTTAAACAAATATAACTTTTTAAGTACTTAAAATAGTGTGTAAAAAATAATTGTTTTAAATTGCCGCGTAAACGGTATGTCACGTGATCTCAGAGCGTGTGACGTCATACGTGTTTCAATCTGTGTAAATAAACACAGTTATTCAGTGGAAAGTGTTGTTTTTGTTTTCTTTCTTAAATAATATTACTACGAGTACAATAAATAGGTTAGACTGACATTTATTTTGTACTAGAAACAAATAACAGGTGAAATAAGGAATTAAAGTTTATATGAAACTTTCTATTCCTTGGACATTTTGCATGAATACTTACATAGATGTTTTAACATTTCTAAATTCAGCAGCACAGAAGTCAGAATTTGTGGCAAAGAAATTTCCAACCATGAACATATCCACTCTTGGGAGATTTCGGTAGTCAGCTTTCAAATAACCTGCTTCCATAGTTAAAACGTGTTGTTTTAATTACTATTCCTCAATTCTAATAGTTTTAAATACTTTAAAAACGGCAAAGAATCGTAAAATTCGCAAATACACTATACAAAATACTGTTATTTAGACACAGTTGACGTCACGCGCTGTGATTGGTGTTTCGTTTACGGCGGCCAACAGATGAAAAATATTAGAAATATTAAACTTTATTAATTTAATTAAAATTATAAATCAGTATTCCTTCGTGTAAATTTTCATTAAATGGTTATTTCACTTCATAAATGTACTCTCCAACTTAATTTCAGATTTTTTTGTGACTACTGTCCGGTACCCTATTTGATAGCTTACCTTGGGAACTACTCGGGTGAAACAGGAGGGCGTGGCCTCACCATCTTGGCATGGCCATCTAGAAATGCGTCAGCATTTCCCATTGGCTGATGCGTTTCTAGATGGCCATGCCATGATGGCCTGTCCACGCCCTTTCAGCATTTCCCATTGGCTGACGTATTTCAAGATGGCCAATAGCCATGGTCCCGAGTTTACCCGAAGCGTTCTTATCATACCCGAGCGTGACGAATGAATTCAGTTCACAGCCCACGAAAAATTTGTCTAGGCGCGCCTAAAGAAGTTTTCACTTCAAAAAATGGAAACTTCCTTATTACCGTCCTATCTCACTTTTACCTTCACTTTCCAAAATATTAGAAAAAATTGTAAACCATCGGATTCTAAGCTTTTTGGAGAAGAATGACATTCTATCGAACAACCAGTTTGGCTTTAGATCTAAAAAATCGACAGAAGACGCTATAGTATCACTTGTGAACCATGTCCCTGCTGATTTAGTAGAGGTAGGACTCTTGGCAGAGTCCGCCTGGGGAAGTACCACATCTATGCCAGTTATTCTACCGCCAAGCAGTAATGTGCAAACATTATTGTGTTCAGGTTTGAAGGGCAATGTTTCCAGAGATATAACATCTTAGATCTCTGGGTGACGAGCGCAGTGCAGTGCTAGGTAATGATTTGGACTCTTCACGTTCCAATACCTGCGTGTCACTGTGCTGTTATGTGGCAGGCATGCTGCTTACCATCAGGCACATGTCCTGCTCGCCTCGTCACTCTTTACTAAAAAAAAAATTTTGACTCTAAGAAAAAGTCTCTGGCTGTATTTTTAGATATGCCAAAGGCTTTTGATAAGGTCAGCTGGCGGATACATCAAAAGAAACTAGAATTAAGTGGAAGTAGGGCACTTAGTTGGTTTTGCTCAGAATAAGGAATACAATGCCTTGTGACAGAAAACATTCACACACACACAGTGACAGATTTACTTTGACACATTTAAAAAAGGGTGGTCAAAGACAGTTGTTTCACAAGTCTCAAAAAAACCTTTCTTTGTATGTTAAATAGATAAGTCTGGTACCCACGACACACGTTGCCCTAGTGTGGGTACCAGTGTAAGGTGTAAGTACGATTGTTTTAATTTTATTGATTGCGACGCTAGCTAGCGCTTTGCGAAGTTCCCGGAACCCGGAACTAAAGGTCACGAAACCGAAGTGTCTTATCTTTAGCATGGACGTATAAAATAAATAATAGTTTAAAAAAAACTAAAAAAGCACGCTTTCGTAAAAAATCGAACTAAAAATAAGAAAATAAAAATTAATAAATTTGGATTAAGAATATTGTATAATGTATATTAGAAATGAATGTACATTTTTGTAAAAAAGCGTGGGGTGCATAGTGTAATTATAAACATTTTATTGACAGATGATGAATAGAAGAATCATCACTTTGTTAATATAATATCTTAAAAAGCGCTTTGAAATACCCCACGCTTTTTTACAAAAATGTACATTCATTTCTAATATACAATATTCTTAATCCAAATTTATTAATTTTTATTTTCTTATTTTTAGTTGGATTTTTTACGAAAGCGTGTTTTTTTAGTTTTTTTTAAACTATAATTTATTTTTCATTTTTTAGTTAATTTTTTTTAACTACATTTTAATTGTAGTGTTTTAAACTATATATAAAATATACGTACGTGAATGCCCGAAAGTGTAAGAGTGTGGAACTGCACGCATGCGTAGTTCGCGCACTAGCTCTGTAGCTCTATCTCTCTTACTCGCATTAGTAGTTAGTTAGTTAGTTTAGCGGGGCCTTTTCCGCACCTAGCCTCTTTATTGGGCCATTGTACGTGACTCATACTTCCCTTTACTCCAACCAGCCCAGGCTGTCCCAGAAAGCAAGCATCCTGTTAAGGTTGCGACAGGCATCCGGAACAGACGATGAAGATTGGAGGAATTCTGCCCGTTGATCTGCCACACTGCTGCACTCCACAAGTACATGCTGTGGCGTTTCTTCTTCCTCCATGCATCCTCTGCATAGAGGACTGTCTGTTACACCTATGGTATATAAGTGCTTATTTAGGGGACAGTGACCAGTTATTATACCTATAACTTTACGAACTTTGTCCCTGTTTAGTCTGATGAGGTTGCGGGCAAGTTTTTTAGATGCTTCCGGAATAGCATTTTTTGTTTGCCTGCATCCTTCATTGTTATTCCATTCATTTAAATGGGCTTCTTCGGTATTTCTACGCAGCCATGTTTTTATTTGAGCCTGGGGTATAGGCATGAGTGGTTCCGGTCCATGCACCTTTGTCTTTGCTCCCCTTTTAGCCAGCTCATCTGCTGCGTCATTACCTAGTGAGTCGCTGTGTCCTTTAATCCATTGGAGGGTTACTTTATTCGCACCCGTTATGGATTGGAGTGCATTATGGCATTCCAGTATTAGGACAGAGGTTATAGTATTGTTTTTAAGGGCTTGAAGCACGGAGGCGCTGTCGGAGACAATTTTGATGTTTAGGTCTCCAACATCTCTGGCTGCGACTGCCTGTGCTGCCCTGGTAATGCCGATACATTCAGCTTGAAATATTGTGTTTAAGTTGCTTAAGGTGTTTGATATCTTTATATTTAAGTCATTTGAGAAGACACCAGCTCCTGTACCGCATCCGGTTTTGGAGCCATCAGTATATATCCTTACTTCTCTGCTGCCAGAGCTATCTTTCGATTCTGCATTGAGTTGGATATCGTATCTACGATCAAAGACATGTTGGCATATTGTTCTATCCATGGGTGCCTCAAGAAGCGGTATGTCTTCCATGACCCGTTGTAGAACTTTTGAGTGTCGTGTTTCAATGTTCTGTTTCCACAGTCCGTTTGCTCTTAGTCTTAGGGCGGCTGCCGTGGCCTCTTCCTGTATGACTAAATGTAGAGGTCTCAGGTTTAAGAGATACTCTAATGCGGCTGATGGTGTGGTCTTCATACATCCAGTGGCTGTTACACTCGCTAAGCGTTGTAGACTCTGGAGTTTATCTTTTGCTGTGGTCAGTTGTGTTCTGGGCCACCACACAACCGATCCGTAGGTCAGAGAGGGCCTGATAACTGATGTGTATAACCACAGTGTGATTTTTGGATTGAGACCCCATTTCTTTCCAACAAGTCTCCGGCATTGCCAAAAAGTCATGCAGGCCCTCTTTATTTTTGTATCAATATGGCTCGCCCAGTTTAATTTGTTGTCAAGAGTGACGCCCAGATATTTCACTTCAGATGATAGGGAGAGTTTGGCGTTAAATAGTTTTGGTAGTTGTAGTTCTGGTAACTTCCTTTTGTTGGTGAAAAGAATAAGTTCTGTTTTTCTTGGATTTACTGACAGTTGATGCTCGTCACACCATTTTTCTACAATCTGAAGCGCTGAACGCATAACTTTACATAACATGTTTTCCTCGCTCCCGCTTATCAGTATTGTAATGTCATCTGCATAACCAACAGTAGTGTACCCTTTCTCGTTGAGTGCCTTAAGAAGGCTGTCCACTACTATGTTCCATAATAGTGGTGATAGGACACCCCCCTGGGGGCATCCCTTGACTACTTTTGCTCTTGTAGTAGTATTCATCACTATCTGAACCGCCCTCTTGCTGACCAGTTCGGTAATTCAGTTCCTAATCACTGGTTCCACTTTGAGTCTTCGGAGGGCGTGGTTTATGCTGTTATGCATGGTTTTATCAAAAGCACCTTCTATATCTATAAAGGCGGCAAGTGTTGAAAGCTTGTTTGCGGTAGCCGATTCTATCTTATGTACTACCATGTGTAGTGCCGACTCTGTTGATCTGCCTTTCCTGTAAGCGTGCTGCTGAGGATGCAGTTGTTTGTGCTTTAGTGCGCCGTCCCTTAGGTATCGGTCCACTAATCTTTCTAGTGTTTTTAAAAGGAATGACGTTAGACTGATGGGCCTAAACGATTTAGCGTGTGTGTAGTCCTCCTTACCAGGTTTCGGTAAGAATACTACCTTCGCCTCTCTCCACTTTTTTGGTATATATTTAAAGGCTATACAGGCTCTATATATTGGTAGTAAGTGCTTTATAGCTTGCTTTGGTTCCCATTGTAGTAATGCTGGGAATATGCCATCCAGACCTGCAGATTTGAAGGGTTTGAAACTTTTCAGTGCCCATTCTATTCTGTCTGCAGTTACTAACTTGTTTGCCACTTCCCACTCTGGGGCAGTTGGTGTGCTGCAGTGTTCTTCTGGCCACTCCTGATCTCCTATGATTTGACATCCAGGGAAGTGGGTTTCCAGGAGTACTGCATTGGTTTCATTGTCTGTGTTTGTATAAGTGCCGTCTTCCTTTTTTAGGGATCCCAGAAGATTTGGCTCCCCTTTAGCTAGAATTTTCTTTATTCTTCCGGCTTGGTTTGTTGAGTTTATGCTACTACAGAAGTTGTGCCAGGATTCTGTTCTTCTGAATCTGATTCGCCTCTTGTAGTGTTTTTGTGCTTGTTTGTATTTGTCCCAGTCCTCATTAGTCCTGGTATTTTTTGCCCGGTTATAGAGTGTTCGAAGTCCTTGACGTAGTCTTTCAAGTTCTGGCCCCCACCAATATCTATTTCCTACGTCATTTGGTTTAACAGCAGGACATGCCAATTCATAGCTGTTTATGAAAGTTGCAGTGAGAAGCTGTACGTTTGATTCGATATTGTCTGTACTAAGTGTTGTGTCAGTTAAATGTATGTCACCTAGTGCTTGGTTTAGTAGTTTTGTGTACCTTGTTAGTCTTACGGGGGTTACGATATGGGACAGGGCTTGTTGATTTGTATTGTAGTTGGAAACAAACGCGGCGGTGATCTGCGAATGATGGCTCATCTGATACGTGCCATCCCTCGATTTGACTGGCCACCGCGTTGGTTGCCAAGGTTATGTCTATGATAGTTTGGTACCTGGAACTTACAAATGTAGGTTCCGTACCTCTGTTCATAATGTTTAGATTTGTTTGAAATAAGTATTCGGCTAAAGACTCACCCCTTTTGTTGGTATTCTTACTTCCCCACAAAGAGTGGTGCGCGTTGCAGTCGGCGGAGACTATGAGGTCCCAGTTGTGTGCCTCGCAGTGCTGCACCAGTTCCGCCAGTTCTCTTGAAGGAATATCTCCCTCACCCGGCAGGTATACTGATGCTAGGACTTACTCGCATTAGTAAAAGTAAACTCCTACACTCCTAGCCTTCAGGTCCTACAAAACTGGGTCGGGAATTCGGGATGTGGTGCAATCACTAAAACATAAAACATCATTTTGTAGTAGTCTATTAATAAAGTGGCCAAGTGCGAGTTGGACTCGCCCATCAAGGGTTCCGTTGCAGCAAGTAACATAATATACATAGTACACATAGTTCTTGTAGTTCGTTGTAACTTTGATCGAAGTTTCAATAATAGTGTATTTATGACGTACTAAAAAAAAACTACTCATCAGATCAAGTTCAAACTAATTTTCGTTGGTAGTTTACATGGTAATGTACATCATATATTTTTTTTAGATTTTTCATTCTCTTACATTGAAATTAGAGGGGGGGGACACACATTTTACCACTTTGGAAGTGTCTCTCGCGCAAATTATTCAGTGTAGACAAAAATGATTTTAAAAACCTCAACATCATTTTTGAAGACCTATCGATAGACAACCCACACGTGTAGGTCCGATGAAAAAAAAATTTTTGAGTTTCAGTTCTCAGTATGGGGGGCAACCCTAGTTTATCTTTTTTTAATGTTTTTTTGTTCAAATCTTAATGCGGTTCACAGAATACATCTACTTACCAAGTTTCAACAGTGTAGTTCTCATAGTTTCGGCAAAAAGTAAAAAGTGGCTGTGACATACGGACGGACAGACAGACATGACGAATCTATAAGGGTTCCGTTTTTACGTTTTACGGAACCCTAAAAATTCGTCGACAGATTCCTTACCTAGAAATTGTAAGACAAACGATTGCGTGTTTTATGGACGCACAGCGCCATCTAGTTTATTTTATCAGAACTAACGTTTAACACGCATGCAAAGGATGCGGAAAGATTAATCCTGGCGAATCTAATTATCGGATTATTGCATTGTCATCGACTTTTGACAGGTGTGCAAAGTTTGAATTAAATCTGGGTAGCGATTCTGAAACCATTCGGTTGCATCCGACACGGAATCTCATCTCTCGGTCTTTGTCTTATCTGTTTAGCATGACAAAGACCGAGAGATGAGATTCCGTGTCGGATGCAACCGAATGGTTTCAGAATCGCTACCCTGATCGTACAAAGTAGGACGAAATCGAGCTCAAAGGGGTCGGTTACATACAAACATACAGGTGAAGCTAATAAAAGCGTGTTAAAAACGGTCTTGGTCTTTCGAGTATTATTGCTTCGTTTTATTTATTATTTTTCTATCAAGGTGAAGGAGAAGATCTCGAAGCTTAACCGTATTATCTTACTAATGATATAAACGCCAAAGTTTGTAAGAATGTATGTTTGTTACTCTTTTACGCAAAAACTACTCAAGGAATTTAGATAAAATTGATACACAGAGAGATAATGATGACTCACCACAGACAGGCTTTTCGTGGGCTGCGAATTGAATTCTAGCGTCACGTTTTCACTTTTTTTATACGTCCATGTATCTGTAGTATATTAGTGATCTGTGATTCATATGGGCACGAAAGGGGTAAGTATGTTAGAACTAGGCTTGTCCCCATAAAATAGTTGGTCTGAGGATGCCGACGATACTACACCGCCGCCGCTCCCGAACATAAGCGAATAGGCGTATCGGCATAGTTGGGCACCGTTAATCAAATAGTTAACTTCGTTAATAGGTAATCCGCTACAGAAAAAGTTAACTTCGTTAAACGTTAAAGCGTTACTTTTCGGAAGAATTAACGCAAGTTAACGTTATCGTTAATCCGTTAATATGTGATGAAAAATAATCAAGAAATTAAAATCTACCCAGTTAGCAAATTGTGTGGTGACTTTTAAGTAAAAACGCTCACTTGGATGTCACATAGTGTAAACGGAGAGTGAAAGAAGGGGTGTTAAAAATGTTAAGGTGCATCCATACATTTTTAAACATTGCGTTACGTAATACTTGAACTCTCCCTAAGGTGCATATTTCCCTTCATTAGCATGTTGAACTTCTCGTTAGCCAGTAGCTGCTATCCCGAACGATTCCCCGACGATCAGCAGGCCTACTACGAAGTCCTATAAACGATATATCGGCCAAACTTATGGACTTTTCCTACCTCGAAAGACAATCTGTCGGTTGATAGGATCGGCCGTTTCGTTCGATTCGACCCTCATCCGACCTAAGTCTATAACTTCCGACCGAGATGTATCGATCCGACTGTTTTTCGTGGTAGGCTACAATCCGATTCCGCTATCGGTCGGATCCGATCATTCAGAGTTTGTTTTCGTAGTAGAACTGCAGTTGTCGACCCTGTTGTATTGTTCTTTTAACGGGATTAGCTACCGCTACTTATGCTATCATAACTATTATTGTCAGAATGAGTTCTCCTTTTTGTGTTTTTTTTTTAAATAAAGAGTGACGAGACGAGCAGGGCATAGATAGATAGATAGATAGATAGAAACTCTTTATTGATACACCAAAAATAAAAATACATATCAAAAATAAACAAAACATAGTAAATTAGTGCGACAGTGGGCGGCCTTATCGCTGAAAGCGATCTCTTCCAGGCAACCTTAGGATGGAAAACAACATGTGGACAAATCAGAAAATGGGGTGCGTAAATAAGAAGTACTAAAAAGAACATAAGTACTCATAAATACCTAGTAATATAAATAAATTACGGAAATAAAAACAAATTTGTTATAAAAATAGAACAACCTAATACAAAAATACTAGTACCTACTAGAAACTACTTAAATATTGATTTATAATAGACTAATAAATACGATTATAAAAATATATATATACACAAATAATATATATATATGTATACATACATACAAACATATAAAAAACAGCTGTAATTGCAATATTAGGACATCGACCAACAACAAGTCTACAATTTCGACAAATAGAATTGTTTCACATCTTTTTTGAAAGTGTTTAGTGACGAGGAAAGTCTGATGTGCACAGGTAACTCATTCCATAACTAAGTCGCCCTGCAAGTAAACGACCTGCCATAGAAAGTTTCAGTTCGAGCAGAGGGAGTCTTAAGGGAGAGATTGTTTTTTGATCTTAAAGGAAGCTGATGGTAATCATGTAAAAAGATAAAGCGTTATTTAAGGTAGCGGGGAGTGGAAGGATCAAACAAAATATTATACAATAAAGAGAGAATTTGAGCATTCCGACGAAGGCGAATGGGTAACCACTTGAGCTGAGAACGATATTGAGAAACGTGATCATACTTGCGTAAGCCAAATATGAATCTAATACAATAATTTTGGAGCCGCTCAAGTTTGTCAAGCTGGTCTTCTCTAAGATCAAGGTAACAGGCGTCAGCATAATCCAGGATAGGCAGAAGGAGGGACTGAGCAAGAGCAATTTTAGTGGCAGTGGGTAAAAAATTACGGAGGCGCCTTAAAGAGCCCCCGGACGCAAATAATTTACCACTGATTGACTTGATATGGCAGTCCCATGATAAAGTACGATCCAAAACAACTCCAAGATTTTTCACAGAATTACTAAATGGAATAGGGATGCCATCGAATACTATGCCAGGTGTTACGTTCCAATTTATTCTGGAGATCCAATACGAACTCCCTATTACTATTACCTGAGATTTTGTGGGATTCACTTTCAAACCAAATGACTTACTCCACTGAATAATACGATACAGAGCTGCATTTATTTTCCCAATAACTGTATTCAATTCATTTATAGGAGCTTGGATATAAATTTGAAGATCATCTGCGTAAAGGTGGTAGGAAGAAGTTATGTACTTGGAAATAGAATTGATAAAAATAGCGAAGAGAAGAGGAGATAGCACGCCGCCTTGAGGAATACCAGCTGTTGTATTACACCAAGAAGAAAAAATATCTTCTAGGCGAATCCGTTGCCGGCGTCCCTGCAAGTAACTACGAAACCAATCAATTACCGGTGGAGATATGTTACTGGAACGGAGTAAAGCAAGCAAAATGTTGAAATTGACGGCGTTGAAAGCATTACTGAAGTCTAACAGAGCTAGAACAGTAAGCTTGCCGTCATCCATGCCCAAGCGTATATCGTCAGTGATCTTGACAAGCGCAGACACAGTGCTATGCCCAGGACGGAAACCACACTGTAGGGGATTGAGGAGGTCTTGCCTAACAAGGAAATCGTTGAGCTGGTTATGGACAAGACCCTCGAGTATTTTGGAAAGAAAGGGAAGAATGGAGATCGGACGGTATTCGGTAAAGGATTGTGGGTTAGGTTTCTTCGGTAAAGGTAAAATGTAGGCATCTTTCCATAGAGTAGGGAAAATACCACTTAGTATGGAGTTGTTTAAAATGCAACAAAGGACTGGAAGGATGATGGCGAGGATGGGCAAAAGCATGTTCCGGCTTATGCTGTCACCGCCCACTGCGTTGGAGGAAATCGACTTGGAACTCTTCCTAACATCACACTCGGTAAATTGATTAAAAGCAAAAAGCAGGATTAGTATTAGGGATGGCAGAAGGATAATTTACTGTAGAATTTTTGTCTTCATCTGGCATAGCAGATGTAGAACAGAAATGTTTGCTTAGAGTGTCGATGTCTATGTTATTAGACGTTGAATCTGAACGTGATTTGCCGATTCCCAATGTTCTTAAAAATTTCCAAACTTTAGCTGGACTATCATTATCAACAGAAGCATGAACGTAGCGACGCATTGCATCCCTACACACCTTATTACAGTGATTACGTGCCTGAACGTACTTTGTCTTGTTGGAATCAGTAGGTTTTATCTTATAGCGCGTTTTGGCCGCTGCCTTTTTGTTCATCATGGCTTTTATCTCCTTGGTGAGCCAGGGTGCTGGAAAATGTTTGATTTTAACAGCACGTATTGGGGCGTGAACATCAAATAGTTCTGTGATCAACGTGTTAAAAATGTGAATTTGATCGTCAACTGACTCACTTTGAATAATTGGACTCCAATCAATGTCACTTGCATCACTAAGAAGGGCAGTATGATCCATACCACTGAAATTGCGCTGCATGGCGATTTGCGGTTTAATTTTAGGAGGGTGGATTTTGTACGACATATAAGTCAAGTCATGGTAGGAGAAATTATCCGCAGCATATTGACCATGCTTGGCAACATTATTAAGAGACGAAACAATAATTAAATCTAGAAGAGATGGAGCACAATTAGGAAAATGATGTGTAGGATTCAGAGGAAGTATGTGACAATTGTAGGAGCTGACAACGGACTCCAATGACGCGCTACGATGATCTTTTATTACTAGGCATGTATTAAAATCACCCATGATAATGGAATGATTATAAGAAGGAGTGAGATCAAGTAAGATATCATCAAAGGAGGAAAAGAAATTAATATTACTAGAGGGACAATAATAAACACCGAGAAGGACTTTGGAGTGGGCAAGAAGAACCTCAATAATGAGGTGCTCGCCACCATTCCCCGGAGGCGGTTGTGGCGATTGACTCAAAATTGTATAGGGAATATTGGCTTTCAAGTAAATCGCAACACCTCCGCCGCGGCTGGCGCGATCATTCCTTATCAGAATAAAGCCTGGAAGAGAAAAAGAAGTCGAAGGGAGACTTGGGAGAAGCCAAGTTTCAGAGACTAGGGTAGCGATTCTGAAACCATTCGGTTGCATCCGACACGGAATCTCATCTCTCGGTCTTTGTCTTATCTGTTTAGCATGTCAAAGACCGAGAGATGAGATTCCGTGTCGGATGCAACCGAATGGTTTCAGAATCGCTATCCAGGATAGCATGAATATTGTTTTGATCGAGAGAAGCCAGCAATTCGGGATATGAAGATGGAATGCTCTGAGCATTAATGTGGACAACGTTGAAATTTCTAGGCACGTCAGAAAAAATACTTTCAAGAAACTCTGACAGTTGAACTTAACTTTCAAAACTGGTATCACCAATACTTGATTCTGTTTGAGATAGCGAAAAGTATACATTGTTGCTGTCGGAATCGGTACCATTAACCATTAAATATATTATGTAACATCAACAGCTACAAATAAAGTAAATATAATAACTATTAAATATTTAAAAAAAAATATATATATATTTTTTATAAATATAAAATATATACAAGTACTAAACAATAAACGTATATCTAATCTGAAATTAAATATCTATATATTTAAATTCGCTTATCCACCTGCCGGTTGTGTTGGACATGTGCCTGATGGTAAGCAACATGCCTGCCACATAACAGCACAGTGACACGCAGCTATTGGAACATGAAGAGTCCAAATCATTACCTAGCACTGCACTGCGCTCGTCACCCAGAGATCTAAGTTGTCATATCTCTAAGCCCTGTAATTTCTCTGGAAACATTGCCCTTCAAACCGGAACACAGTAATGTTTGCACATTACTGCTTAGCGGTAGAATAATTGGCAAAGGTGTGGTACTTCCCCAGGCGGACTCTGCTAAGAGTCCTACCACTACAAAAGTGTTGCCCCCAGTTAGAGCTCGCCCTTAACCAATCTCTTCAAACTCTACGTAATATTACTCATGTACCCTTCTTACATGTTGTTTCAAATTATTCAGGCTTGTCACGTGTACTTTTCTTTTAGTGTCTTTCGGCAAGCTTTTCTGTGTTGATGATGATGATGATGACAGTACAGTTTTTCTTCATATAGGTAGAAAAAGATAGAAGGTAAAAAGAGCGCAGTGTAATATAGTTATTTCACACGGAACTCTTCTTTATCAACACGCAAATGATCACTGACAGTAATTTATAGTAACAACAAACAAAACTCTCGTCACTCTAAGCACCGGCGCTAAGTATTGAAATTATCCGTTTTCTCACTCGCATGCGCCGGCAAAATATATCTAGTTTTGATTTTGTTTCACTCCCTGCCACGGACCGCCCGGCACTTGTCCTTTCATACCTATCTGAACCTGTTTTTTGCGCCTGTAAATAGCAGGCATTGATGATTAACGATTAACGGACTTCTGCATATTTAACGGAAGTTAACGTATCCGTTAACATTTTTAAAAGTTAATCCGTTAATCAAAATGTTAACTCCGTTAATGAACGAGTTAATGCCCAGCTATGCGTATCGGCGAAGAACCCATAAGATTTTCCCTTACCAAAAAATATTCAACGCGGCTAAAGAAGTGAAAACTTTCCCTTCAATAAACTGGGATACGACAGGAACCAACTAATTTTGATTGGTATATTAACGAATACATACCATACCATTTCGCTAATTGTTGATTGTAGAATCTTCTCATTTTTGTTTTGAATGCAGGCACCAAAATATAGCGCAGATGATCTTGAAATAGGAAAATATTGGCATGAATGAAAGCCGAAAAATTAAAAGATGACGCCGGATTTTAAATCTGTATCGTTGTTATTGTCACTGTCAACACTGTAATGTCACAACGCTGCGCTGAAGCTGAATGTTAACGTCACTTGTCACCTTGTCACTTGTCAGTGTAAGTCAGTCAAGAGTCAAGCGATAAGCTGCGTTGTGTTTGTTATTTATTTTTCTGTTTTGCGGGATTCATCAATTTATAATAAATCATAAATATATAGAACAGAAAAACCAGTGCTGTAAACATGAACGCACCTCCCACCTTCGAGTCATTTTTGTTGTACGACGGAGAAAAAAAGTAAGCACTTTACTAACCTGAAGCAAACTACCGTCTGCTCTTCGGTTTACACTGTATAACCGATATCCGTTTTTTCAGAGTACAAAAAGAAGAAGATACCAAAGTTACAAATGCAGCAATCTTTACGGTGAATAAAGAGGACCACACTCTGGGCAACATGATTAGACAGTATGTATTCCTACTTTGATGAGTGTGCACTTAGAATAGGGTACAATCCTCAAAAAAACTAAGTAGCCCGTTAGTTAGATTGCCAAAAACTATTGTACACGTATTTTTTCTTTTGTTTCACAAACAAAAAATGACGAAGATACAGCGCTTCGAAGTTTCGTGTGACGTCACTTGTGAGTACGATTTTTACTCACGAGTGACGTCGCGACCCCCCACTCTCGAAGTTTGATGGTCTATATCTTTGACGACTTTTAATATTATGAAAAAAACAAAAAATACGTGTTCTATATTTTTCCATGATCTAACTGACGGACTAACTAGGATGGTGTATTTTTGACCCAGTCCGGTACCTTATTTACAGAATGCTTGTCTTACTGTTGTACTTTTTTCGCAGTCAACTTTTAAAAGACCCCAAAGTGCTGTTTGCTGGCTATAAAGTGCCACATCCGCTAGAACACAAGTTTGTGCTGCGCATTCAAACCACATCAGATTACACACCGCAAGAAGCATTCATGAATGCAATAACAGATTTAACATCTGAACTGTCGCTGTTTGAGGAACGATTCAAAGTAAGTATATTATTCTGTGTTGTTTTTGTGTTCTGTAAATAAAAGTGCTATCACAACTCAATCACAAAATCGTTGTCAATAAAAACTGTCAGAAAACCAACAGGACATTTCAGAATAACATAGACAAATGCTTATCAAATTTTTATAAAAAAATTAGACATTTACACACTTTGTGGTGCGATTGAGAACCATTTTGACAGGTTTTTTTACATCCCAAAAATGCCTCAATGAGAAGCTTGCTTAGTATTGGTTACAAAAAATAAATTGCATATTAAAACACATTGGTATTACCTACAGTAAAATGCATGAAGAGAAACTCATCACTTCCAATGGTGATTTGAGGAATATTTCATAGGTATTCATCAATTACATTGATAGTACTGGAAATTTCCTTTGTAGCCCCTGATATTTATTATTAGGGAAGGCTATAATTATATACAGATATGTTGAGGTTACCGTCCAGGAAGAATTTGTTCTATATCTCAACTGTGGAGGATATTTGCCAGGAAATTATGCATCTGACTGGCATTGTGCCACATGTGATTAAAATTATGATATTGCAAAATTTTTGTTCAGAAAGTGTATATTATTAATGTCATTGGAATTGTTAAGCAGTAAACTAATATAGAAAGTGTGTCGTCAATAGTGTGATTTAATTTGTCATGTGTTATAATTTTTAAGACTGGGTGTGTTTTTTTAAAATCCATTTTTTTTATCAAATACACAATACACAATCTATGTATTACAAACTATTTATAACTTTTTTACTTATGGTTAAATATTGTCATTTTGCCAATCTCTTTTTATTATATTCAAAATACAGTATTAAAACCAACAATATTAGAAACTATGGATTTTAGGTCAGCGTTAAAAAATGGCCCCACTCAACAACAGACAAAACGCCACAAGTCAGCTAACTTTACGTCAGTTGTTATATGACTTAGCACCTTAGCCGAAGTGACTATTTTCTGATCTGTGCCTTAGCGGCCGCATTGCGTACTCCCGTATGATGGCGTTTTGCATCGTAATATCCTGCAAAACTTATAACAAAATAGAGAAAAAGAGAGATGGTAAATATTATTTTCAGTAAGTACATCATTATTCTGTCAATTTAGGGGCGAAACTCTAAAAAGCAATTTATAAACAATTCTTCAGTTTACTTCAATTCCAAGTACCTACGTAACGAGTCCAATAGGGATTGCCATCCTGAAAAACGAATTTGATATTCCGGTTGATCCGTTAAAAGGTGTTATCTCGAACGAAGGAATCGATTTTAGTTATGAAGTGAACATTTCTTTGGGTTCACCACGCAAAGGTTTTTCGTGGGCTGTGAATGAAGCATTGTCGCGCCTGTAAATGAATTTATTCACAACGCAATCGAGTTGATCTTGACACAAAACTAAAATTCTCAATCTTTGTCTTATCCGTTTAGCACAATAGATACAAGAATTGACATTCCGAATTTCAATCGTTCGGATTGGGTAAAAATAATATGAGTACTGGGTAGCGATTCTAAATCCATTCGGTTGCATCCGACCCGGAATCTCATCTTTCGGTCTTTGTCTTATCTATTTAGCATGACAGAGACAAGGATTGTCATTCCGATTCCGAACCATTCGGAATCGCATTTAGAATCGCTACCCTAATTCTAAACGCAATCCGAATGGCTAAAATTCGGAATGATAATAATTAATCATTGTTTCTCTCATTCTATACAGGTAAGACAAATACCTAGAGGTTTTATTCCGTGTTGATATTAATTCGACTGGGTTCAGAATCCCTACGCTGGTGTTCACGTATTTTAAATTTAAAAGCAATCAATATTAACTGTGCGATCAAAATTGATATAGTCGTGATTTTTCATTTTTATAACACACCTTTATTATACCTTGTATACTTACACTTGACTGACTTACTAACAGTTCGTTTTGAACCGAAAATCATCCCGATTTGCTAAACCAGCTGATAAGTGATCGACGGGAATTCAGTCGGATCCGGCCGGACTGACAATTACGCCGGATTGCAATAACTAGTGCGATATTACGAGTCAGTTGTCAAAGTCATTTGACTTTGGCAAGTTGAACTGGGGGCTTTGTATTTGTGATATTTTGTTTGAGACCTTAGGCACAGTAAATACATAACAGTAGGTTATCTAAGGCCGCCCGCCGAGTTTTTAGCCTACTCTTGCGTTCATCCCCAGGGTTGTCACTTTTACTTTTAGTTAATATTTTCGAACAAGCAGCACTTGATCTAAATTTATGCAACAAAAAGCATATTATGATTGAATATTTTACCAATTTATACATTTAGTAAAAATAAAAAACCCTTTATTCACGTAACATTTATTAGAGAGACGAACTTCTTAGCATTCCATGGATTCACCGTGCGGGTGCCAGGTCAGAATCAGAATCAGATACAAAACTCACCTATGGTTAACCTATGGTCACTCACTTTGCATTTCTAAATTCATGGCGTGCACTTTGTAACTATCATTTTCGTCTTGTTGTAGAAAGGTTCTTACCATGTCTCGGTCTTCCCTTTTCTTTCTCGCACCCAACCCACTGTATTTACTTGCGTACCTGCCATAAATTGTTCGTGGAATTGAAGTCTAGATTCAAGGTCCGAAACGCTTTTGTTTTTTGGGAGAGATGCGATTAATTCGTCTTTCGACTTTCCCAAAACATTCGTTTTTGTAACTCTTAAGTGTTTGATGATTTGGACTCTTCATGTTCCAATAGCTGCGTGTCACTGTGCTGCTATGTGGCAGGCATGTTGCTTAACATCAGGCACATGCCCTGCTCGTTGACTCGGCTACGCTATTAATAAAGCAAATAAACTGTGAAATAAACAATAATACAATACCTACCACATTTTCTAATAAAATTTAAGTATAAGTAGGTACTTACATTTCTGTTTCAGTAGGAACCATGAAGAATGATAAATCCGGGTTTGCGAAATCGTTATTGAGGCACCCGAAAACACCACAATATCTTTTTCCCCTTTTTGAAGTCATGATACTCGTTATAATTATTAATATTATGGTAAGTGGCCGGCGAGAGTTGACGAACGCGAGCGGTCATGTAACTTACGGACGTGCTCACAGTCGCGCTGCACGGCCCCTACTGTCGCCGCCATAGCGCGCCATATATTATGCTAGCGTGTGCGTGAAATCGCGTGCCGACACGGCGCGCGGCGCGCACGCACACATTCAAGCCGAGAGCGGCACGTTTGTATGAAGATGTTTTACTGTTCTTTCTTTACTGTGCCTTAGTTCTATTTATATAATACGTCAATGATTAAAACTCAACGGTAAACACATAAAACAGAGGTGCAGCTTAAAGGTGTGTTTTAGAGATGTAATAGGTGATTGTATGTCATTCTTGTTATTTTCTCGACACTATAAGTACAAGTTTGAGACTGCAAAAAATGTAAAAAAGCAAAATGGAACATCAAGCTCTTAGAAAGTGGTCCACAGAAGCATGATATTTCCACCAATCTCCTGAAACGGGATTAATATATGAATATACATTATTAACATCTATTTTAAGACAGTAGTAAGGTTTAATTAATGAATAACTTTTCTGTGTTCTTACTTAGTTTTTTGTTTTCAGGAAGCTATCAAAGAGAAGAAAGATGGATTGGATTGATAACAATTTTTAGTTAAGTATATCATTATTAATGTAAGGATCTTTCTGAAACAAAGTAATTTTAAGATTTTCTTTTTGTATTATTCTACTGGCGTACTAGCAGCGCCCCGCGGTTTCACCCACGTAGTTACCTTTCTCGTTATTTCCCCGGGATAAAAAGTAGCCTATGTGTTCTTACAGACAATAATCTAGCTGTGATTATGTCTTGATGTACGATGTTATTGAGTAACAAACATCTAAACATTAAGATTGAGATTTATAATATAGCATATGTTATTTTACAGTTGAGTCTCAATTTCATTCTAAATTTTATGTTAGTAAGTAAATTTAAGTTTGTCAAAGTTGTTTAGAAAATAAAAACTAAATGACAAAATTAATGTAAGTGAAAAGGACAATTACTTTTAATTTGCTATACTGTGGCCTGTGGCATATGCTGCTCTTCTATCTCTAATGAAGTCTTTAAGTTTAATAAATTAGTAAAACTTAAGGACTAGGTGATGTGGACTTGTGGCTGTAATATTCGATTGATACTACATTCGTGAGGTCGCAGATTCGAATCCCATCTGCACCACTTCGAGTATTCTGACGAGGGACAGATTCTAATAATCTAATGATTTTAAAAAATCCTCAAGAATTAATGCTCCGAGTGTAATGATGCTGTGTAAAACTGGTTAAAAAATACTATTAATCAAGATTTTCTTTGAATAAGAGTTCAAATTGCAATGTACTGCTCATTACCTAGATCAGGGACGGCAACGCACGGCCCGCGACGGTTTGGAATATTTAATAAATATAACATTTATTAATTTTCGCTACTATGAATGGTGGTGGTGGTGGGGGGTCCAAATGAATCAGAAGTGCGGCCCGCTTTTATATACTTTTTTCACCATGTAGCCCATGGCTCCCAAAACGTTTCCGACCCCTGATTTAGATGACAAGTATCGAGCGCAATGAACGCCGATAAAAGCCAGGCATATATTTTGTCCATTTCTTTTCCAACACAAGTCGTAAGTCGGCGCTATAAGTACCATCAGTTTTCAAGGTCAGAGAGAGTGAATAGGTGTTTACCAACGATCTCAATCCAAAGATGTGCCCTCCCAAACTTCAGGGCGCACGGAATCATGTTATCGTAGGGATGAGTGAGCTTACTCTTTCCGTTCTAGTCGGTTGTAAGAAGCGGTGAACGCCGAACGTTTTTACCGATCACTTTTTGTTGTCAACATACAAAATAAGTAGAACCACAGCATACTTCGCCGCTAGCGATTCTAGGGGTCAAGTAGATTAGTGATGTGTAAACCACTTACGCTACACACAGAGACGCAGGTTATTTATTACCCATTTCAAGGTGCTCATGGCACATCTATGGTGTTTACTAGGTCAGCATGCGTCATCGACCACACCGTCAGTTACCATCAGACGAGTTAGTAGTCAAACGCGGACCCATGGTTTTTATTTATCGCGATAAAACAAACCTACAGGTATAAAACACCGCCCAGTATTAAACTGAAAACATTATCCTTCAAACTGGGACACTAATGTTGGGATATTATTGCATACCTACAAAGGTACCTATTTTATGTCTCAAACTTCCACAAATAAAACAAACTTTTAAGTAATCATTAATTTTATTGCTTATATAAAACTGTTTATGTAATTTGGTGTTCTTCATAGAATTAGATTGCAATAGAGTTAAAACCATGATTGTGATGGAAAAATGATTTGTGCTATATAAAAATATTCCTCATTATTCATTATAACCAGACAACGAATAAGAGAACAATAACACCATTCACCATAATTTGATTGGTAAAATAACATGCAGTAACCTTACTTAAAATTAAAAAGATCAAAGATATTTACAAACATTGGTCTAGTAAAACTAACAATGAAATGTACCAAAAAGGTAACAAATAAATAATGTCAAACAACAACAACGGTAACATTAAAATTAAATTAATAATAAATAGGGATTAAAATGTTTCCTCTTCATCACAGTTTTCTGTCGAGTGTCCGAACACTGAAATAAGAAAAACAATTGTTATTTCGGGTTCAATCAACACATTACATTAAAAAAAATCGCCAAAGATATCGATTATCAAACTTCCAGAGTTGGGAGTTGTGACGTTACGTCTCTGTAAAAATCATACTATGAAGTGTCATCACTCGAAACTTCCGAAGCATGTGCATTATTCGAAGCTTCTTCATGTTTCGTTTGTGAAGCAAAAGAAAAAATATGTAAGTATACATTAGTTTTTAATAATCTGACAGACTAATTCGGTTTTTAGGGTTCCGTACGCAAAAGGTAAAAACGGAACCCTATTTACTGAGGCTGTCCGTCCGTCCGTCTATCACCAGGCTGTATCACAAGAACGGTGATAGCTAGACAGTTGAAATTTTCACAGATGATCTATTTCTATTGCCGCAATAACAACACATACATACTGAAAATAAAATAAATACATTATTTAAATTAGTCCCATACAACAAACGTGATTTTTGCTCGATTAGTCTGTCCCAAATAAACTAGATGGCGCCACTAGTAAAATTAGAACGCGATATCGAATTCATCGTGAGAATCATGAGCCAAAAATCAATATTAAATATCAATAATTATTACAACTTTTTGCCTGTCTGCGGAAATTGCAATGTATAAGAAATTTCGAATAAAGCCAAAGTGGTTTTCGCCGTTTATTTGCTAATGGTACGGAACCCTTCGTGCTTGAGTCCAACATGTGCTCTTAAATTGGAAGATGATGATAGACATAATTCCTCATCCCACAAAATATTTTTCCCTCCCTGCCTAGCGGTACTGAACCTAGTCGGGTAGATCCACAGAAATCTAAATAATAAGGTAATAGAAATGGCATAACTCTCAAATTACTTGCAAAACGCTTGTCGCCACATTTCCCCTACCCCTGCGATCACTACTACATGCGCGTAGTATTCAAATAGAGCTCCACTCACACACCAATAGCTGCACATTATCAACCTGGGTCTGTGATTGCATCACACACATCCATAAACGCTTATCAGTGAACCTACTAATACATTGAAAAATTAACAATTTTTCACATATACGCTAGTGCTTGACAAAAATTAAAACATATCGATATTTCAAAGTACGGTCCAATTTTAACATTCGATAAAGGTTATTTTTGATTTCATTAATTAGGTGTATTACACTACAACAAAGTCAATATGCCTACCTATAAAATAAGTGAGTCACATGGGGTATACTATTGTTTCGAAAACTGAACTATGTAATTCTGACACCACATGGGCTTAGGTATAGTTGAAGAACAAAGGTTGTATATTTTGTACATCGAGCAACTCGATCTTCCGCGCAAGCACGGAAGGGAAGTAGCCTTTGCTAACAATTATTGTTCAAATCTTTCTGTCATTTCTTGCGGGAGGGGAAAGTTGCACACTAGCGTAAAGCCCCACTATTACATACAAAACATACCTGTACCGATCCATTGCCGACCATACTCACACAGCCAAATCACTAACACATAAAAAATAAAGCACCATTCACAAATCTAGCCCTCAGTGTATTCCACGCCACAGTATATTATCAAACTCCATGGTCCACGCGGACTTGTACTTTAACAGAGGGGAAACGCTGTGTATGCCTACTCCCTTCCGTGTTGCTCGCTGATTTTGTATGAAAACTAATAAAGTCTTAAAAATAAAAGCTTACAATAGATAAATACTGCCTCAGTTATCTTAATATTTATTTTGCACGGACGAACAATCGCGCGTTATAGCCAGTATGTATATACTTTTGTTAATAATTAATGAATTATGAAGTAATGTTTACCGCGAATTAAAAGATTGTACGTACGAGTGTAATGTTAATTGCGTACAATTTTTTTTATCGATTTATTATGTTACTTTATCGATAAAACTATGTAAAATTTAAAATAAAATTTTCATCGTTTATTTTTGGGAAAGTAAAATTGGACCGTCACAGCACTAACTCACAATCGCTACCTGCGGTTGTACCATGGAAGATTAGAGGTTATGAAGATATCTTTAATTTTACATTACATTGCTGTTTATGCTTGTACCACTTTAGATGTTAATTAATGTATGCAGCAATGGTATGCAAAATGACGATAACACCAAAAATGAATAACTATCATAGTGAATCATTGGGCTCCGTTTATTTTAGTAAAAAATACAATTAAAATAAAATAAAATACCTATCGGTGAAATGTAATCTCATTATTGGTATAATTGCAAGTTGTGGAAGAACTTCCACAGTTGTTTATGCTGCATAACACAAGTGTTTAAAGATGATTCACGCCTGCCGGTTCGAACAAGACTAAACTACAATTCGAGCACTGGTGGCCTACAAGTCACCTGTGCGGCGACAATGTCACGCGGTCATGCGACTTCTAGTACCTTATTATTTAGATTTCTGTGGGTAGATCCGATACGGAATCTCACATCTCGGTCTTTGTCTTATCTGCTTAGAATGTGACAGAGACAAGGGTTGTCATTCCAAATTTGAGCCGTTCGGATTGCGTCTAGAATCACTATCCTGGCCTTTGAATTATTATTTTTCAACATCGCGGTCGACGATAGTCGACGTCGGCTTAGGCCATTTAAACGTCAAACAATGTTCGATCGGACGAAACGAAGTTGAACCGGAGTAGGAAAGTCGCGAGTTTATTTCGAAATTACGTTTTTCTTAGAAAGAGAGTAGACGCCATGTATAAATGAATCAATAAAATGCGGATACCTTCGCATATATCGCAGTAGGGTCTCGGCGGCGGGCGCTCCCTGGGCGCGGCGGGCGCGTCGGGCTCGGCCGCCTGCTTGGGGCAGTCCTCCGTGTCGTGCGCGTCGAACACGTCGCAGATGTCGCAGAAACGACGCGGCGCGACCGCGCGGGGCTTGCGACCGTTGCTAGAAATAACGACAATATCTATATTACAATGTTATAATTTTGACGTGACAAGTCTCATAATTCGATGAAGCCGGCTGCACGCTCGCAAAACATGACTTCATGTGCCGTTAACGCCGTTACCTCGCCGCATGACGTCGTCAGTACCATTCCATCAGTATTTTCTTAAGACGTTGTCACGTTCAACTATCGTCAGTAAACCGACTTTACAGACAACCATTTTTTTAAATAAAGTGTGACGAGACGAGCAGGACATGTGCCTGATGGTAAGCAACATGCCTGCCAGGTAACAGCACCACTGTGCTGTTATGCTACACACAGCTATTGGAGCATGAAGAGTCCAAATCATTACCTAGCACTGCACTGCGCTTTTCACCCAGAGATCTAAGTTGTTATATCTCTAAGCCCTGTAATTTCTCTGGAAACATAGCCCTTCAAACTGGAACACAGTAATGTTTGTGCATTACTGCTTGGCAGTAGAATAACTGGCAAAGGTGTGGTCCTTCCCCAGGCGGACTCTGCCAAGAGTCCTACCACTACAAAATATGTATGTTATTGTCAAAGAGTTTACATATACTACGTATAGAGTAAAAACAAACGCACGGGTCTGATCGCTCTTGTCTTGTCGCTCTCCTGGAAGTGTCATACTTTTGTCGCGGCACATCACTATGTCGCCATAGCTAACATACACCTCATCTGCTTACGATTGGTACAAAGGAACCGTGCGGAAAAACCTGATCTTTTTACTTATTATCTAAGGTTATTGTATTACACGTAGCGCCATCTGTGCTTACAAGGTGAAACTATTTTGTCATTATAGAGTTAGTATAAACTCTGCTTGTATATTCATGAATGTAAGTAGTAAAACCGCCAACCGACGACTTTTACTAATTTTAGCTTGGGAATTCATAAATAAATACATTGTAAGATCGATCCAAGCAACGGCGGGTCCAAGGAGGGATCATAGGGTTATGACTTATGACCCCCCCCTGGGTTGGGTCCAGTACCTAGGTGGATCACTAATTGAAACGCAGGCATGCCATTCATTGTCTTGTGACTTGAACACCACTACGTGACCCCCCTGGCGTCGACTAAGCTGGATCCGCCCTTGAATTCAAGTTACATACTCCTGGATTGACAATTTTTTTAATAAAGTTTATTTTCTGTTTCACTAGATTAATTTCAACGACTTTTGACGTGATAACGTCTTATAATTCGATGAAGCCGGCTGCACGCCCACAAAACATGACGTCATGTAGCGTTACCGTGTTACCGTCGGTCGTTACCTCGCCGCATGTTTGTTACAGTTGTATTAATTATTTCGACCAGTAGGTCAAGCGGGGATGTAGCTCAGTGGTAGAGCGTTCGCTATGCATGTGAAATGCCCCGGGTTCGATCCCCGGCATCTAAAAGCTTTTTTGCATTGTTTTGATTGGAAATGACTAAATTCTACTGATTACTTTTTACATACAAATCTATTAAACAAATGAAATTAAAATTTTCTTAAGACGTTGTCACGTTCTATCGTCAGTAAACCGACTTTACAGACAAACATTTTTTAATATATCATTTGTTTTTATGGAGAACGAAATTGTTTTTTCTAGAAGTGCTGCTGCGAATGCAGAATTGCAGTCTTATAAGCCATGAAGGTCAGTCCGGTGAGTTGTGAGCCAATTTGAATTTATTCAGTCAATAGATGTGTCTAGGATCTAGGTAATTAATAAACCGAAGTATCCAGTGCAATGTGCTTACAGTATCTAGTTGTCAAGCTGGCCACATGTATAGCTGGGTGTTAGAATAATCTCATTTAAAGTGGCAATTTGTGTAAGCATATACGGTGTGGCAAAGGTAATAGGTAGGTAGTAGGTAGCCATTCAACAAGTCAAATGTATAACCTTTATGAAGATATGGGCGGCGATGTTGTACACTTCACAATTTCTAGTTGAGTCCACCCCTGATAACAGTTAAATAAACCAATTTCACTGTCCATCGTACAAGGAGGCCCGATTTCAAATCAAATGCAATTTCCTGGTCTTAGTAACAGTACACAGTCTCAAAAGTGACCCAGAATCAGTGCCCTGAAGGTACTGCAGGTCTACTACGAAAACAAACTCCGAATGATCGGATCCGACCGACAGCTGAATCGGATTGCAGCCTACCACGAAAAACATTCGGATCGATACATTTCGGGTCGGAAGTTATAGACTTAGGTCGGATGAGGGTCGGATCGAACGAAACGGCCGATCTGAGCAACCGACAGATTGTCTTTCGTGGTTGGAAATTTCCATAAGTTCGGCCGATATATCGTTTATCGGACTTCGTAGTAGACCTGCTGATTCTGGACGTCTACTCTCTTTCTACGAAAACGTAATTTCGAAAAAAAACACGCGTCTTTCCTTAAATTAAATGTTCTAAGCATACTCTAATTAGAGTAGGGTTAGAACATTTAAACGGACAAAACGACTGATCGAAGTAGAATCGGAGTTGGAAAAAGTCGCGAGTTTATTTCGAAATTACGTTTTCGTAGAAAGAGAGTAGACGTCCTGGACGCAATCCGAACGACTGAAATTCGGAAGGACGATCCATGTCTCCTGTCATTCTAAATGGATAATACTCGTACAAATACTTAGAGGTTTGGTTCCGTGTCGAGATCAAACCGCTTCAAAATCGCTAAACATAAAAGTTAGATTATAAACTAACCTAATCTACCGTTTCCTACTAATCTACTAATGCCGCTAACTTGATCGTGAAAAAATCGTGAGGAAGCCGACATGTAGGTACCTAGAATCTTTCGAGGTCATCTGTGATCCACCAAGCCGCACTGTGATAGCGTGCCTTGACTCTCTCATTGCGAGAGAAGGCCCCGAGTTCCAGCAGTGGGAACATTTAGTGGGCTGCAATAGTCTATGTCAGGGTAGGCGAACCAATGGCACGCGACACAATATTTTAGGCACGTCGCATGTGTAAAAAATACACATGTTTAATAAAAACATTCCAAAATGTACCTCTTTTGTTTATTTCATAAGAGTTTTGATAGTATTTATTATTATTATTTTCCAAATAATCTGAAAATCAAAATTATTTGATGGCACGGCAATGACCCCATTAAACATTTTTTTTGAAAAAATGGCACATTGATGCATGAAGGTTCGCCTACCCTGGTCTATGTTATATGTAATGTTATAAATAATCAAAGTTATGCACTCTACCGTAGATTTACAATCTCGCGCGTTTAAACTGACTGTATTTACAATGGGCATGATAACAAAAAAAAAACTAATAAGCTCGTCCGTTAGATGATTAAAATCTACATAAATATTACACACGTCTTTTTTCTTCTGTTTCACAAACAAATAAATTGCGATGCTATAGCGCTCAGAAGTTTCGAGTGACGGCACTTCATTGTACGATTTTTACAAAGACGTCACACTTTTTTATTTTTGAGTTTTACCAAGATGTGACCCCACACCGGAAGTTTGATGATCTATATATTTGTCGATTATCAATAACAATTTAATGAAATAAAAATTGGTGAACAATTCACACACAACACCATCTGACCCCAAACTAAGCAAAGCTTGTATGATGGCGGCCAGATAGCTGATATAATATAGTTTTAAATAGATACTTATTATACATAGAAACACCCAGACACAGTGCAAACATTTGAATTCATCACACAAATATTTGCACTGGGTGGGAATCGAACCCACGACCTTCGGCGTCGCAGGCAGAGCTGCTACCTAGCCACGAGGCCAGTCAGAAATAAAAATGCGTGTCCCATATTTTTCCATAATTTAGCTGACGGACTAATTAGAATGGTATACAAGTAGACAAGTACCTATACATATGTATTTTTGACCCAGCATCATTGCGGTGACAAATACATCGGATAACAGACAGGCTAAATTTATAGCCCTATGTTTTATACCAATCCTTTAGAACAGTGAAAGACCTGAGTTGCAGGTTTTTTTTTTAAATAAAGAGTGACGAGAAGAGCAGGACATGTGCCTGATGGTAAGCAACATGCCTGCCACATAACAGCACAGTGACACGCAGCTATTGGAACATGAAGAGTCCAAATCATTACCTAGCACTGCACTGCGCTCGTCACCCAGCGATCTAAGTTGTTATATCTCTAAGCCCTGTAATTTCTCTGGAAACATTGCCAGTAACAAACAAACCGAAACACAGTAATGTTTGCACATCACTGCTTGGCGGTAAAATAACTGGCAAAGGTTTGGTCCTACCCAAGGCGGTCTCTGGCAAGAGTCCTACCACTAGAAAATAATACAGGTATAAGTAGATAGGTGCCGGCAAACAAGTTGACCCAATGAAGTTGGATGGCTGCGCAGAACCGTTTTTAAGGTCGCTTTGGTGGAAGTGTACACGTGCGAACCTTCCCCTTCCACGTCAATTTTGGGTCAACTTGTTTGCCGCCCACTATAGTAACTTTCCCCTTCCACGTCAATTTTGGGTCAACTTGTTTGTCGGCCACTATAGTAAGCAATGCAGTTAGTTACAAGAGCGGTTCCGGAGTCGAGGCCCCCTCCAGGGCCTGCACCCGCGCCATCAGCTGCTCGTTCTTGCGCTGCATGTCCACTATCACAGAGTTCAGGAAGCTCACTTGCCCGTCCAACATATCCTTCTCTTCTGGGCTTCTGGAAAACGTTCACGTACGTATTTAGTTGAAGTTATCTTTTTTGATGTTTTCTTACTATACTACTTAAAAATCCTACTATCCTACTAATACCTATTACAATGGCAATGTTTGGATATTTGGATGTTTGTTGCGATCTCTTCCAGATAACCTTTTGGTTATTTGGTCGTAACGTCTGAACTGGCTGGAAGAACACATAGGCTACTTTTTATGTCGGGAAAATAACGGGAACGGGAACTACACGGGTGAAAACCGCGGTCCGTTGCTAGTAAAATAAATGTACTACTTTTTTTAAAGCCTCGCTTAGGACTTTTTTAGTACCTAAAGGAAAATCTTATAGGTAAGGTAATAAATACAGCGGACAGAGCAACTTTGATGTTTGTGAAATATTGTGAGTTCCCGTCACCGACATAGGTAATCCCAGTAGGTATATCTGTAGCTATAGAGGTGACATGTTCATTGCATGGTACATTATTGCTGTTTAATACTAAAATATGTTTTCTACTTTTATCGACAGTCCATATGACTGTAAAGATGGGAATCAACACGCCTGCCCATAACAGCACAGTGACAAGCAGCTATTGGAACAGGAAGAGTTCAAATCATTGTCTAGCACTGCACTCCACTCGTCACCCAGAAATATCCGATGATGTATCTCAATTCCCTATAACTTCTTTGGAAATATTGCCCTTCACACGGGAACACAGTAATGATTGCAAATAACTGCTTGACGGCAGAATAATCGGCACAGGTGTGGTAGCAAAACTTACACACTCTGAAAAGAGTCATACCACTACAATATGATTATATAATAATGATATATATAATATTAATGTACATATAATAATGATTAATGTACCTACCTACTTGATTTGGCAATACGTTTACAATGCTGTAAAATTTTGCTAAGGTAGGTAAAAAAACCACAAGAAGTGACTGTGAATTATAAATGTCTGGATATGGTTTAATCCTAATTTCATAATCCAATCCAGGTTCAAGTCAAGTCAAAAAATATAAAATATCTGATAACGGAGTATGATAACTGTTTTGAAACTTACTGTGATGCTGGACCATTATCGCCCTGTCCCATTATACCCACAGCATTATTGTCGTTCTTATCCTTGCCCTTAGTTGCCATTTCTTTTTCCAATAGCACCTTTTCTCTTTCTGCTATCTCGGTTTTCGCTTTTTGATTCTAAAACAATTAGTCACATGTTTATTTATCCATCCGTTGTCATCTTTAGGTTCAGACAATACATAAAAAAATTATGAAAGATTTAAAAAAAAGATTTTTTTAAATTTAATATACTGCAAGAAGTAGACCACATAAGCGATAAGGCATGAAATAGTTGTTAGGTCGTAGTTTCGAATTCAGCCCACACTTCTGATTGTTTTTCTAAGTGTCGATGTTCAAGTTTACCTTTAACACTGGCTTTAACAGCGAAGGAAAACATCGTGAGGAAACCGTCATATTGCAAGAAAAACCTACTTATCCCTCTTTCAATGACATATGAGATCCACTAACTGCCTTTGCACAGCGTGGTTGATTAAGCATTCGATCCCTTCTTATGAGAGAAGGACCCGAGTCTTAGCAGTGTGAATGTGAAATTGGATGTTTTATGCGAGAAGCACCTAGATAAAAAAATAATCTTACCTTAACTTCTTGTTCTAACTTAACTATTAAATCTTCTTTTTGTTTCAATTCCTTTATTTTCCTATCAATGTCTGCTCTCAAGTTGTTAACTAAAGTTTCGTTATTTCCTAATGATTCCACTAACGCTTTTTTATTAGCTTGCAATTCCATAGTCAGTTTTTCTAACTTACTATCTTTTTCTACGTCAGTACTCTGTTGAACATTAATTAATTCTAATTTTTGAGTCATTTCTGAAACATTCTTTTCAGCTTCGGAAAGTTTTTGTTGGAACTCGTTTTGTTTTTCTTTTTCTGCCTTAACTATGTCTTTGGAGTTTTGTAATTCTTTCTCATATTCAGTCAGTTTTAATTTTAATTCGTGTTTGGCACGTTTGCTTTCTCTCTTGTATTCGTCGTATTGAGCTTGGAGCTGTTTATTCAAGTCTTCGTAGTTTAATTTCTGAGCTTCATTTATGTTTGTCAACTGCTTCACATCGTTGTCCGATTTGGTTAACAGCTGTTGTAATTCATTTATTCTATCTTTAGATTGTTTTACTTCCTCACTCAACTTTTCACTTTCTGTTACTTTAGATTGTAAGGTTTTGATTGTAGTGTTCAAAGATTCCACCTCTGATTTGTATTGCTCATTGAGGCTAGCATTTTCAGCCTGCAATAGCGCAATTAGTTTTTGCGTTTCACTAGTGCCCATTTGTAAAGATTCGTTTAATTTTAATAATTGCGATTCTTTGTCATGTAACGTACAATCTTTGTTTGTTATGTCTTGTTTCAATTGAGCAATTTCCTTTTCCAGTACATTTAATTTGCTTAATTCACTCTCTGATTTTTCATTCTGAGATTTCAGTAAACTTTCTTTTTCTTCTAATGTCTTTTTCAATTCGTTATTGCTAGCAATATTCTCATTTAAGTTCTTGACTATTTCTTGGTGTTCTATCTTTAATTTATCTAATTCTGAATTAGTTTCATTATATTTTGATTCAAGCAAAGTTTTGTCTTGAACCAACGTGGACATTTCTTTTCTTACAACTTCAAGTTGACCTAGTTGCTCTTTTAGTAACGATTCTTCAGCAGATGAATTTGCAATTAAATTTTCGTATTTCTGTTTCAAATTAGTAGTTTCTAGTGAAGCATTATTTAACGCTTCTTCTAAATTCTTTTTAATATCTGTTACTTTGTTTAACTCTTCTCGAATTTGTTCAATTTGCCGGTCTTTTTCTGTAACGATTTCTACGTTCGATTTGAAATCTACTTCAAGCATTTCTAGTTTAAGGTTCAACTCTTTAATTAAATTTTGTTTTTCTTCCATTACGCCTTTAAGCTGTGCATCTTCCAGTCTACATTTATTTACCTCTTCGTTTACAACTGATAATTGTTGCTGTATTTGAGATAACTCACCTTCATGTTGTGCTTTTTGATTATTTATTTGTGTAGTCATGTCATTCAAAACTTTTTGTAAGGAATCTTCATGTTTCCTTGCTTCCTCTAATTTATTATTCAGATCATTCTGTGCTTCAGTCAATTGGTCTACTTTTTCCATAAGTTTAACTTCCGAAGTAGCACCGTCTGCTTTAAGTAGCGCTATTTCTTCTTTGTACTTGTCTATCTCTATTTCCAATTTTTTCTGACTTGATTCGTATTCAGCAATTTGTTCTTGTTCCTTTACTTTTAAAGCTTCAATGTCTTTTTTTAAAATAGTGTTTTCATCTAAGAGATTATCATTATTAGACTGCAAGTTTTGGAAGCGATTATGAATTTCGATGTTCTGCGTTTCAAGATTTTTAGCTTTGTTTTCTAAGTCTTTAATTTTTTCTATATTTTCATTTAATGATTCTAGCAATTGACTTCTCTCCGCTGTGAAATCTTCTTGAATTTTGAAGAGCTTCTGTTTTAACTCTTGTTCTGTTCTAGCATAGTTATTACTAGTTTCTCTATGCTTGTCCCGTAACTCTTGAAGCTCTTTTTCAGACTCTTTAAGGTGCTGTGATAGTTTATTAAATTGTTCGTTTGAATCTGTTGCTTGTCCGGTAAGATTTAGGTATTCTGTTTCCACCTTTTCCTTAGATTTCTGTAACTCATCACATTTTTCTGAGGCACTTTCAAGCTGACGCTTTATTTCACCGATTTCTAATTCCATTGATGATATTTTTGTCTTGAGTTCATTATTTTGTTGTGCTAACTCATCAATAGTTTTCTTAAGTTTTTCGTTTTCTTCTTTCAATGCTTTCAACTCATCAATGTTGTTATTAAATTGCGAATTCAAAGCATCAAATTCAACTTTACTTTGGTCTAAAGATAGCTTATGGCTTTCTATTTCTTTTAATAGCTGCTCAATTTTACTGTTTCGATCTTCTATCTCTTTTTTATGCTCCTCCGCAATTTTGCTATGCTTGATATTGAAATTTGCAGTTGCTTGTTCGAAGTCATCTTTGAGCTTAATAATTTCTTTATCTCTTTCATGTATAGTTTCCTTGTATTCAATAATTATTTTTTCTGTAGCAGCTGTCGATGTACTGGAATCTGACAGTAATCTTTCATAATCCTTAGTTTTTACGGAAAGATTTTGTTGCAATTCTAATATTTCTAATTTACTCTTTTCGCTGGATTGCGACACTTCATTCAATAGACTTTCATATTCGTTCATTTTGGTCGAGAATTCCTCTTTGACTCTCGCAATTTCTTCTTGTAAACTCTTACAAGTGGTTTCTTGTTTTCGTTTGGAGTCTTCTAACTGTTCTAAATCTAATATTTTGGCACTGAGTTCCATTTTCAGTTTTGTGATTTCCTTATTAAGGTTCACTTCATGTTCTTTACTTACACCTATAACTGTAACAAACAAATATATAAATAACATTATTATTATTTAAAATACAACTGGAAAATATTCTAATATTCAGGACATCAAACTATCGTTGCAAGTCAAATAATCTGTTTTTAAGCTACATTCAAACTACATATTTACAATTTCTTTAGTTCCAATAGTATTAGCCCTTAAAAACCTTATTAGCTGATACATTGCCTATGTAATTTCTCAGGCTCTAAACAATTTGTACCAAATTTTACTTAAATCAGTTTAGTAGCTTAGGTACTTACGCTTGAAATTGTAACAGATAGATAGGGTAACGCATCTATAATAATAGTAGGGTATAACATTAGTAGGAACAGAAATGTACCTTTGTTTAACTCTAAAGTTTTGTCATCAACAGCGGCCTGTAGTTGCGTTAGTTTACTATTAAGATCTATTATCACTTGGCTATTTTCTTTATTCAACCTTTCGAGGTTCTGTTTTTCAGTTTCCAATTTGGACTCTGCTAGCTGCAATTTAGCTGTGAGCACGGACACTTGAGTTTCAAACTCTGTCTGTGCGACGGCAATCTTAGATTTAGCTTCGTTTAATGCCTTTTCAGAATCAGCTTTGTGTTTGGCTAATTCTTCAGACAAACTTTTACCCATTGAATCTTTTTCAGTTTCTTTCTCTTTGAGGAGAGCGTACGCTTCGTCCAACAGTTTCTGCAGTTCGGATGATAGAGCTGGAAAACAAGCATTGTATTGAAATGTATGTTAAAAGTAGTAGTAGTACCGGGTAGACGTTTACTAGAGATTGCCAATCGGCAAACGCTGGGGATGATAAGGACTTCATATAATCCTCACTCTGGTATACCTATGGACGAGTATAATCCTAACTCTGGGTCGCAGAGAAAGTGCGCCGTCTACCGCGCTATTTAAGCCTTTGTTATATTAGTAGATAAGGCATATAATCCTCACTCTGTGCCGCACTATTTAAGACTTTGCTAAATAAACAGATAAGGCATATAATCTTCACCCTGTGCCACGCTATTTCGATCTTTGTTATATTAGTACATAATACATAAGGCACATAATCCTCAGACTGCGCGGCCACCGTGGCCTCCGCCCGCGCCATAATCTTCACCCTGTGCCACGCTATTACAGCCCTTGTTACATAGTAGATAAGGTGCATAATCCTCACTCTGCGCGGCGGTGAGCTCCTCGCGGTGCTGGTCAGCGGCCGCGGCGGCGTCCACCGCTCGCTGGTCCTCCGTCACTCGCAGCGCGGCCGCCGTGGCCTCCGCACGCGCCGTCTGCAGCGCTACGTCGGACTCCAAATCACGGATACGTTGCTCCGCGACCTCTTTCTCGGCCTACAATTTATAATAAGAATTAATAAAATACTAGAATAAGAATACATAATTTATTTCCTTGGTTAAATACTTTAACAGGAAAAATCAGGCTTGACAAATCAATAGCTTTGTTGATTGACAATGAGCTCCAAAGTAAGTGCAAGACATCTATCTTGGAGCTCGAGTGCGAAATATCGAACAATAAATTTGTTTCTGTTAAATTATAGATAATAAAATGAATCATTTAAATAACGATACAAAAAGTGTAAAAAATTAAACAAATCTACAAAAAAAAAAAAAAATTGTGTCGGACAAACTAAGCAACTCACTATGCTATAATTTATTCGCTATATGAACAGCTTATGAATTCCTCAGTGCCATCATTCTTAACGTAAGTACCTACGTAATAATCGCGATGGCAATCGAAAGCGCAGTATGGCTCGAGACCTCCACAGGTAAGGGAAGTCGTATTTAAATTCTACTAATACAATAAAAGTCAATGTTTGGATGTTTTTTTGGTCAATCACGTCGTAACGTATGAACAGGTCGGGTTGAAATTTGGAACATAGTTAGATTAAAGCCTGGAAGAGCACATAGTCAACAGGAACGCGGGTAAAACCGCGGAGAGCTGCTACTATTCAATAGTTACCATAATGAGTCTGATTGGGTATGGCGATAAACATACATACATGTCATGCGGAGCGGATCGATTCTATACCTATTAATATTTATTTGACTTATAGGCAAGCCCTACTGTCTGCACTTTGTGCAGAAATCGAAACCTACTAACCTATGTAACTATACTTACGCACGTACATCATACATAGAGCATTCGTAAAAGCATACCTGAAAACATGCCATACCTATACTTACCACACTCACTTCGAGTATTTAACGAGTAGGTAGGTACAGTCCGCGAGGTATAAGCTGAGCTTTGCATTAGTGTGAGTGATCACATGCATACGCATCTATTACCAAAAGTACAGTCAGACAACAAACTCTTAAACAACAAGCTGACATTAACTATCCAGGATCAATATGGTCATTGCGAAAAGAAGTATCTCTTTTAGGATTCAAATGGTCAAGGACAGAGAATAACAGAAAAATTTTAATGGAAAAGCATGAGATCCGTCACCTACGTATAACTTATTTACTTAAAATTTCCGAATACCGTATTCAGGGCAGGCCTATCGTTTATACCAATATACAATTGATACTGCATAAAAAACATCGATTTATTGAATATAAAATTGACACCTTATTAAGAGAACATGGTCACAGCGTCCTGCGTCTGACTGTACTTTTGGTGATCACTCACACTAATGCAAAGCTCAGCTTATACCTCGCGGACTGTACTACTCCTCGTACGCCGAATAAAGCAAGGGCATCTCAGACGTTACAACCTTGGCTTGTCCAGCCACCAGTCACGAAGATTAAGTAACTATCTGGCATCACAGAAAGGGGCCCTCTACAATATACTGTACAAATATACACTTATGTCTCATCACTTGCTTATAAAGCGCAATCCTGGCTCGCTCGTAACTCTGCGACGACCAATTAAGTTTCCCAGCCCACAATTAGCCAGAGTGGTTAGCAGCAATATACCTAATAAAGCATATCAATTGATGATTTATTTATATATGCACAGCTGTAGGCATAACACCTCAGTTTTTCCTAGGTAAGCACCATCATCCATCGTAGTCCATATATATTGTCGCTTAACATCAGGCGAGATGACGGTCAAGTGCAAACCTATAATACGGCATTTGACAAAAACATTAAAACCGTTTAAATTATTTTCGATTAAACAATATCCATAGTACATTAATATTTCCGCAAGGTTCACTGTTTTACCATTAAAAATAAATGTTACAAGTACCTATACAGTTCAAAAAGCCCGCCAAAAACGCTGTTTTTGGTCATGTAACGTCACACGTCAGTAAACAAATCGCTGTTCTTTAAAGAAACCGTTCTGCTGTAGATGGAATATTTACTGGCATGTGACGTCATCAGCTTTGCCATGCTTAACTTTTCCTTCTAATCCTTAATTTTTTTTTTAATTTTCATTGGCGTATTTTACAAAAAATACACACTATTTGTATATTCCAAAATAGAGTTACATATGTGTATTTAATGTGTTATCTGATAGGATGATCATAATTTATGCTATATTTTCAACATTGCCAAATACCGTATTATTTTATCCTAAAATTAATTTAAAAATCACCTGTATTAGACCGAAAGTGTAATAGATGAGTGAGTAGAACGCGATCTATTTATCGTCGGGAACGCCTTTTATAATAAGAGTAGGTAACTTATAATTAATTTTATAATAATTCAATGTAATATAAGACAATGTCACTGGGAAACGTTTCCAGAGAATTTACAGGGCAATGAAATAAATCATTATAATATGTTTCTGGGTAACGAGTACAGTGTAGCGAAAGTTAGTAAATTGGATTCTTCATGTTCAAACGCCTGCGTGGATGTGTGTTGTATTAAGCAGACAAGTTGATTATACCTTCGGTGCATATTATTCTCGTCTCGTAATATAAAGTGACTAAACAAGCAAAACATGCATCTGATAGCAAGCAACACGCCTGCGCATAACAACACAGTAGTACAACGCAACTATTTGAAGATATCCCTTTAATTCCTCTAAAAAAAATCCATTTGCTAACACAGGATGTTTGCACATTACTGTGTACTTGAAATAAGAATATTAAAAGCGTAATGGTAGTATCAAGCTATACGGTTTTGACTTACCTCCATGGCCTCCTTGTATTTCTGAAAGGAAATATATAACTATGTTAGTCTACACTACAAACATGCTGCTAATAAAATAATGCAGTTACACAATTGCTATATAAAAATATGAATTTAATAATAAATATCTACTAGACACATTTTAGCATAAAAACTGATCTCAGGATAATTTCCGTTAGTTATCATCAAACAGTTCAGGACGTCTACTCTCTTTTTACGAAAACGTAATTTCGTCATAAACTCGCGACTTTCCAACTACGATTCTACTTCGATCCGTCGTTTTGTCCGTTTAAATGTTGTTCTAAACCTATTCTAATTAGAGTATGCTTAGAACATTTAAACGGCAAACAATGTTGTATCGGACGAAACGAAGTAGAACGAGAGTAGGAAAGCCGCGAGGTTTTTTTCGAAATTACGTTTTCGTAGAAATAGAGTAGACGGCCTGCGCTAAACCGCACTTAAACCGCATTTTCCCCGCAAAACTACAAAACAATAAGAGTACGAAAGTCAAGCTCATCTTATAAAATATACTCAACTATGTATTTATAATTACATAAGTATTATATCTGTAAAATAGACAACACCATCAGATTTTAATATAACGAAGTCAGATTATAAACTAACCTAAACTACAGTGAGATTATAATGTCACGCGTTACATTATAATCTGACAATGTTGATTAATTTTACGGCGACATATCTATCTATCTGGCTCCCATCTTACAAGCCCATAGCACAGTATAAGGAATTACTACCGGTAGTTCATCGCCTTTGATCTTGGGTGAAACGCCGATAATATCTAGACACGGGTAGGGTTGTCGCAAACAAAAATGCTCATTAAAATATTTTACAAGAATTTTCCAGAAACATACGGAACACGTCAGCCCTGAGCCGCGATCCTGCAATACTAACATTGTAATGTAAGCAATGCAGGAGCGCGCTTCCCGCGTCTCACCGCGCACGCCCCGCACGATTGCACCGAGGCACCGACCTGGACGTCTACTCTCTTTCTACGAAAACGTAATTTCGAAATAAACTCGCGACTTTCTTACTCCGATTCTACTGCGATCCGTCGTTTTGTCCGTTTAAATGTTATAAGCCTACTCTTATTAGAGTATGCTTAGAACATTTAAACGTCAAACAATGTTGTATCGGACGCAACGAAGTAGAACAAGAGTAGGAAAGACGCGTGTTTTTTTCGAAATTACGTTTTCGTAGAAATAGAGTTACGTTCACGTAGACGGCCTGCGCTAAACCGCACTTTCCCCGCAAAACTACAAAACATTGTTATGTAAGCAATGCAGGAGCGCGCTTCCCGCGTCTCACCCCGCACGATTGCCCAGTCCAGACGCCTTCGTCGTACGACTGTATGATTTAATAGAATAATTTAATAGCGCTTAATTTGGGACTAGATGATGGACCCAATTTTTTAGATCATTTCAATGAAAATGTGTTTAGTAGACATTTATGAATAACGGTAAAATACATGATCTAATAAAATACAAAACATCAGACTAAAAATACTTCAAACTTTACACACTCGGATAAATGAGATTTTAGGGTCAATAAAAGTCCAACTCAATATTCTACGGGTTAGAATAGCGTGAAGAGCAGAAGAAATATTGAATTATATTTTTTACAGATAAAGATCATTTGGCGCGCAGTTGGTTAGTACAAAATTTAAAAGCTGTAATATTAACTACACATCGACGTCATTTAACGTGATGATTGGCGCCACTGTAGTATTCACTGTATATTGTATAAACAATAGTAACGTAATTCAAAAGATTCCCCAGTGTGAATCGGTTTCTTTACAACAACCGCGCTACATCTTTGAACGCATCATCGTTTTCAATCAGGCGAGAAGGCGGTCAACTTCCCCCCCATAAAACATCGCACTAATATTTTATACTTTAGACCACAGTGTTTGTGTTTTTAAGGTTGTGTTAAATGTGTATATTTGTTCTAAAGTATCAAAGTATTTTTATACCAGCTGGACGGATTTGAATGAAATTAAAAAGGCAGTAAATAAAAGTTTATCCCGTTAAAGAAAGTAGTTACCGAGGTACAGTCCGCGAGGTATAAGCTGAGCTTTGCATTAGTGTGAGTGATCACCAAAAGTACAGTCAGACGCAGAACGCTGTGACCATGTTCTCTTAATAAGGTGTTTCTTCAAACCAGAAGTGCTGCCATCTGAATATGATTTTGATGAAGTGTGAGTGGTACCTATCAATATATGTTTCATCGGTATAAACGATAGGCCTGCCCTGAATACGGTATTCGGAAATTTTAAGTAAATAAGTTATACGTAGGTGACGGATCTCATGCTTTTCCATTAAATTGTTTCTGTTATTCTCTGTCCTTGACCATTTGAATCCTAAAAGAGATACTTATTTTCGCAATGACCATATTGATCCTGGATAGTTAATGTCAGCTTGTTGTTTAAGAGTTTGTTGTCTGACTGTACTTTTGGTAATAGATGCGTATGCATGTGATCACTCACACTAATGCAAAGCTCAGCTTATACCTCGCGGACTGTACTACTATCAGGGTAAGAACAAGTGGATGCTTTATTGTTTTCCGTTCACCGCGAAGCTGCGTCCAGCCCGTGTTAATGTCGTAACAAAACTGTCCACTTACTTTGTAGTCTTCTTTGTTAATGTTCTCCTCCTCATTCCTGAACATGAGATCCTCGACCTTCTGTCTCTCATCTTCTAGAAGTTTGCTGAGCTTGTTCAGCTCTGCTTTCAGCTTGCCGTTCTCGTCGTTGCTCTGAAATTCATATACAAGCAATTTAAACCAGCACCTCGATTACGACCCATTGCAGAATTCAGGTCGACTTTTAGGCAGACCAGCAAAATGGAAAGTAAAAGATCTATAGAGAAAAACCAGTTAAAATAAAAGAAACAAAAAAAGTTCCTATTTTAAATTTGTGCTGTTTGTGAATTGTTAAAAAAAATATCGTCTAGGTGTCAGAGATTATTTCTGTGATTTTATCAAGACTCTCTTCTCAGCTTCATTTTTTTTAAATAGTTTGCTGACTACCGCACTTTTGGTTAACGTAAAAGGATCATGGACTGTCTCACCTGAGCTGCCTCCTTCTTAAGCTGCGTAAGCGCAGATTCCGCTCGGTCCGCCTGCAGCGATACCTTGGCTACTTCCGATCGTTCTAGCTCTCGCTCCCGCATCAGCCGCTCTAGATGTTGTTGTTTCTCTCTCAGCAATTCCTGGATATTCACAATAAACGATCAGACTTTGTTATGTTGGATTTGTTTCTTCTGAGTAAGCGATCTTTCATATACCTACAGCGTTGTTGCTAAAATTGAGTTATCAAAAACCTGGCCTTCAACCGCTTAACTAAAACGGTTATGTGATGTAAATTTTACCACATTTTTGATGTCCTTAACTCTGCATAACTAAAACGGACTTGGTGCAAAAAAAAATCAAGATTGCATTTTAACATTCTCCTTATTTTTTGTCTTGAAATTTAAGAGAGAGCAATCGTAAAACATATCTGTGTGATCTCATGCAATAGGTACTAGAATTTATTGAAGACGTCCAAATTTGATCACATCTTTAGTATTTTATTCTTCGGCAGGCACTTCACTTCGTAAAGATTTTCATTAAAATGTTCATATCGCCATTGCCTTTGTTTCATAATAGGTATTTCATAGACAATATTTCAGTAATAGTAAGTGTTTACACTTAAACAATAATACGAAACATTTCCATAAATTATGAATTTCCAGGAAAATAACGGTCAGTCGGAGACGTGGAAATTGCAATTGTCACGGGTGAGCGTAACGCTTACCATCGGGTGAACGACCCGATTGTTTGATCTGAAAATATGTCGTCTGCGTCTGTTATTTTACTAGTCATAGTTCATTATGCCTTTACAAATATCGTCAACACACCAAGAATTTATTAACAGTTGCGCTTTTACATACATCAACAATACACCAAGAATAAGAACTAACTATCATGCGTCACACGATGTCTGTTGACCTCTGTAAAGGTGATTGTGGTAGAACTCGCCAACTTCTACTGTAATTGAGCAATGTCTATAATGCAGCAATCGGTTGAGCTTATCGACATATCGGAAAATCGTTCGTGTGGTTCATGCGTTTTACAAAATGCGTTTAAAAATATGAAATTGTCCGTTCATACAGACTTACAATTCAGTCCAGACCAATCTGAGCATCAATCTTGAGCAATTTAATCCAAAATAACATGCACTTATTATACAATTACTTATAGGCAATTGTTTTTAAAGGTGTACTTAAAATAAAATATAATTAAGTATGTATATAGAGTAACAGAGTTAGGAAGAGTTCTTCAGTTCGCGTTCTATACCATTATCTTAGCTAACAAACTTTCCTTAATTTATCTAAAAGCATAGCTGCTATTATAATAGTAGCTTCAAGTCATCACCATCAATATTGTACATCTTCGCAAGGCGTCACTGTCGTATTATATCTGACACTAAAAGCAAACTTCTTTTTATAAATGCGTAGTTCAAAGTTTTGGTCGAAATCTTAATTGGTAATTCAGATTTCATTCAGCAACCGCTTCGAGTAGTTCGAGAACCCTGAAGAACGGTGTCTCCTTGTTGAACAGCAAGCGGTATCTTCCAATCTTCAATAAGTGTGTTAATTTAAGTTTTCGGTCACATTCCATATTGGGCTTAAAGATCGTTCTTGATAAGTATTCGGTGATGCAGTTTCATCATCCAGGCATGTTCTTTAAGTTAGATACTCATCACATCATATACCTATGTAAAATTTTCGAAGATATATCGACACATGTGCACTGTGCATATTGAGGTTACATATATATAGAAATATAGAGTTGTTAAAGCATAATAGACCTGTGCGTCTACTCTATTTCTACGAAAACGTAATTTCGAAAAAACACTCGCGACTTTCCTACTCTCGTTCTACTTTGTTTCGTCCGGTATAGCTTTGTTTGACGTTTAAATGTTCTAACTAATTAGAGTAGGCTTAGAGCATTAAGCGGACAAAACGACGGATCGAAGTAGAATCGGAGTTGGAAAGTCGCGAGTTTATTTCGAAATTACGTTTTCGTAGAGACAGAGTAGACGTCCAGTAATATAATATTAACTACCATATTATTAATCATTATCATTAGAGATGGGACGGTGAAAGCCAAGTATTACGCAATATTAAAATAGCGCCGGCAAATCATCTCGGAAATAATTTGGCATAGCAGGCTAAAACGCAGTTCCGGGAAAGGTGCGGAAATTACCAAAATATACTTATACTTATGTTTTGAGTATTTGAGTTATATTTGTATACCAAAGGCTAATTACAGTACTACGAGTATATCGACAGCTTGCTCTACGAAATTTATGTCTGAGTCAAAAGCGGAAACCACTTAAGAGGGCGCCTAGTACCAGAAAACGAAAAAAGGACATTTTCGACGCCGCTCACCGAAGTAAAGAAACTAAAAACTAAGACAAAAAAAATATTGACGTGTGGGTACAATCAAGAAGAAGCACAATAACCGAATAGAATTTTAAAAATAGATCAGAGTTTTTTACAATAAAAATATAAAAATGACACCGAAAAAACCTGTTTTAATTCGAGTACTCGAAATTATCAGCGATGACCCCGCATTATTTTTTGGTAATAAAATTCCTAATTGTACGTGCTAGTAAAGTAACCAAACACTTTTTTAAATTTATGTTTCATTATTGAGTAATTTAATAAAACTTGGTCAAAAATGGACTCCTGATTTAATATTGATTTTTCCTCCAAACTGTGTCATGCTATTCTCGACTTAAGAATATGTATATGTACTTCTATGTATATCGCATTAAGAAACGCGTCGCGCGGGTGAAGACTGATTTTTCCCTGGCATTAGGCGCACTCTTAATGAAGCATTTTCAGGATGCTCAGCCTATCCAAAGATAAAGAAGGTAGTCCTCAATTCTGGGAAAGGTGGCGCCATAGTTTTATTTTGACAGATAAATTTTACAAAATGTAACACTGACGCTATCTTTCGTGAAATTAAGAAGTATAGTTGATAGGTAGGTATATTTGCATCCTGAAAACGCCTCAATCTACTCGTTAGTGTTGCCATCCACGTACACAGCGTTACGTATACTTTGAGGCATAGGTAGATAGATATACATATAATTTGTATCTACATATAAATAACTCAAGTCTTCCTCTTCAGTATTATGCATATTAAAATGAAATCAAGCAGGGAAGCGAATTAAAGCTACGTTGAACTTACGCTTGCGTGAATCTAAGCTACCCAGAGAAATGAATTCATCCATAGATCACGGTCTTTTAAGCGCACTGCTTTAGGTAAACATAATATTCACTTCATGGCCTTGAACCAAAAGTCAAGGTCATAATCCATCACGCTGGCCTAGTGCGAGGTGGCGGATGACGCAGGCCCTCGAAAGATATATTTAACCTTTTTCCTCATTTTCTCCTTCACCGTTAAAACCAGTGAGAAATACTACATAGAAATAAGTAATACTTGGAAATATACATTATGTTGAACACACAAAATAAAAAGAATTTACAAAACTATATACACTATTTAAAATTATTTTCTGAATTAGTATTTAGTAGTAGGTACAGGCGATACTTAAATCTCACGATTGTCAAACCGAAGAGCAGGTCTACCGCCTCCTGCTTTCTGCTTTGCTTTGATTTCTGATGTTATCGGCCAATTTGATAACGCCGATGAAAGCAGACAACTACCTCACCATCTGCTTTCCGTATGAAGCGGAACTGAAAGCAGAATAGATATAGTTGTCTGCTTTCATCGGCGTTATCAAATTGGCCAATGACATCACAAATCAAAGCATAGCAGAAAGCAGAGTACTAGGCGGCATACCTGCAGGACGGTACGTACAGTAGGACGGACAGAAGAGAGTAGACTCTTTCTTCGAAAACGAAATTTCGAAATAAACTCGCAACTTCCCAACTCCGATTCTACTTCGATCCGTCGTGTTATCCGTTTAAATTTTCTAGGCCTACTCTAATTAAAGTATGCTTAGAACATTTAAACGTCAAAAAATGTTGCATCGGACGAAACGAAGTAGAACGAGAGCAGGAAAGTACGAGTTTTTTTTCGAAATTACGTATACCAGCAAAATCTCTCTATAACCTGCTTAAAGACCTTGGATTGTCCAGAAGTGCAGTAAGTTCTATACTAGAACGAGTATCTAAAGCTGCACTAGTAGGATCATATCGGATTTGGCTGGGCAGGGAGAGAAATACGAGTAGTGAAGGTGAGTGTTGACGTACGTCAATATATAAGGGGCCCCTTTTAAACCTACGCCCGAGTCACAAGTCTCGGGGTCTACTCCAGATTTCTCTCTCTGCCACACGATGGACCCGGCACCCGCACGGTGAATCCATGGAATGCTAAGAAGTACGTCTCAAACAAAAATGACAGCCCGGAGAGACGGGATGACGCTGGAAAGACAGATGGCTGGTGGAAAAGACATCTGACGGATGGAAAGACATCTGACTGCTGGAAAGACAGTCGAGGGTGAAGGCCTAGCAAGCCAAGCCCGGGAAATGAATCCGCTAAAAGTCCGAAAAAGAGAAATACCCCTGGGACAGTCCGAGAGGGGGGGCGGAAGATCTGTCCACCGGTTGATAATAACGACGACCCTGGCGCGAATACGGAATTGAGATGCCCTACGTGCGGGAAAATTTACAAGAGACGAGCCTGGTACATAAAGCACTTAAAGACACATGATGGTGTTGAAGCACGACAGCCGTCGGTCAGTCCTTTGACAAACACTATGGATAGAGTTGACCCTCATATATCCCAAGGTGAACCATCGAGTGAAAACTACCAGGAGTCCATTGTCATCAGGACACGTCTTGGCATACCCAGCCTAAAAAATTCCACCTGGAAAGTTCATGACGAAAACTTGGCTATATTGTTAGAACATCCTGGTACAAAACAAGACCCAAACAGCCAAGTAGAAACTTTTCAGGACACCATCTATACATACTTCTCTGAGCACTATCCACCATCAACTTATTATGCTCGAAATAACAAGGAAAATACGTTCAAAATGAAATTGCGGAGGAAGAAAAGAGAACTAATAAAACGTCTTCGTGTAGCTAAAACCATGGGCGACAACCATCTAAGTCACCAACTGTCCAGGGCTCTAAGATCAATCCTTAAATTAATACAAGGAATATCGTTACAAATCAGTAAAAATCGTGATAATCTTTACAGAGCTAAACACGAAGTAGACTTTGATAAAAACCCTTTTCAATACTCGAAAAATATTTTCAGAGAACAAAATGGAAAGCTTATCTTGACTAATGAGCAAATTTACGATCACTTTAAAAGCACATACGAAGTGCCTAAACGCGGGAGCTCGTACGTAGTACCAAACATCCAAAGACCTATTGATCCTCTAACAAACTTTCAAAGCACTCCACCTACTGAAGAGGAAGTAAACTATCAAATTAAGAAGAAAACTACAAAATCAGCCCCAGGCCCTGATGGCATTCCCTACATAGTGTATAAAAAGTGTCCATCAGTTCGTAAACATATCTTAAATATATTCAGTAAGATCTGGTCAGGAAAGCAAATCCCAAAATCATTTGGAAGAGCAATTTTTGTCCTGATTCCTAAAATGCAAGAAGTAACTCATCCAAAAGACACCAGACCGATAGCCCTAACCAATACAATTTCTAAAATTTTTTTCAGTATATTGCAAACAAAAATGACCACATTTATGGCTAGCAATAGGTATTTCAGGCCCAACCACCAGAAAGGCTTCTTGCCTGGTATTTCTGGATGCCTGGAACACAATACATTACTAGCGGAAAGTTTGAAAGATGCCAGAACACATGAGAGACAAATAACAGTCTGCTGGATAGACCTAGAGAACGCATTTGGTTCCGTGCAGCATGAACTTATGTTATTTGCCCTAAAATGGTATAACTTTCCTGCTGTAATTATTGACATAATTAATTCATATTATAATCACTTAAAATTCGTTATAGCAGTAAACAAAGAATACTCAAAACCACTTAAATATAATGTGGGACTATTCCAAGGGTGCTGCTTATCACCAATAGTATTTAATATAGTTATAAATATTCTAGTAGATAAATTAATATCCCGTGAGAAAAAATGGGGCTACCGGTTTAAAATCAACAATAAGTACACTGAGTCAATTTTAGCCTTTGCGGACGACCTTGCAATACTTACACGAAATCCCAAACAGTGTCAAGAATTGTTGAATGATGTTGATGAGTTCTGTACATGGACGGAGGGAATGAGGGCAAAACCAAGTAAATGTCATTGTTTATGTCTGGGTAGACGAAATACCAAATATACTTCTTACGATCCGGGACTCTCCATAAGTGGCCAAAGAGTTGCCACAATTGCAGAGGCAGTGCCTTTCAAATTTCTTGGTAGAAAGATAGACTACAAAGGACGTACACCATCATTAGAGGTAGTTGTTGGAAATTTCATGAATGACCTCAATAAGGTAGACCAACAGCCTATCAGCAATATCAAAAAAGCATGGATATATGACAACTATCTCACATCACGTCTCACTTGGCCTTTCCTAGTATATGACATCGGTAAAACCCTCCTCGCAAAACTAGATGCTAATGTCATAAAGATATTGAAGTCATGGTTTGGATTGGCACATCCGGCTGATCCCTCTACTCTATTTAGGGATCACAATAGTTTTGGCCTGAAACTAAAAAAACCATCCGAACTCTACAAACACCTAAGAGTTACAAAAACGCATGTTTTGGGAAAGTCGAAAGACGAATTAATCGCATCTCTCCCAAAAGACAAAAGCGCTTCGGACCTTGAATCTAGACTTCAATTCCACAAACAATTTATGGCAGGCGCGCAAGTAAATACAGCTGGGTTGGGTGCGAGAAAGAAAAGGGAAGACCGAGACATGGTAAAAACCTTTCTACAACAAGACGAAAATGATAGTTACAAAGTGCACGCTATGAATTTAGAAATGCAAAGTGAGTGGTTAACCATAGGTGAGTTTTGTATCCCATTAGCTCTAAAGTGGCGCACCTTGCTATATGACTGGTCTCCTGCCTTATTAAAATTTTATCTGAACGCTTTCCAAATGACCCTCCCTGACCAGAGTAACTTGGTAAGGTGGGGAAAAGCCTCTGAAAAATGTTGCTATACTTGTAGTGAGGCGATATGTACAGCAAGGCACATATTGGTGGGTTGCAAGGTGCTCCTTAATAGGGGTCATTACTCTCAGCGCCATGACAGAGTACTTGAAATCATACGTGAAGCCGTAAGCCTTTCGGTAGCTAGAGCCCAAAAGGGATTGACGATAAACAAAAGACAAATTAACTTTGTAAAACAGGGCTCAACTTCAAACTCCAAGAACAAGCCTTACTCAATCCTGGGTTCAGCACCTGATTGGACTATTTTAATGGACACGTATGAAAAGCACTACAAAATCCCGGAGGATGTGGGTGTTTCGTCATCCAGACCGGACATTTTCCTTTTTTCTAGGGCTACGAAACGCATAGTCCTGGTAGAACTTACCGTACCGTGGGAAACTAATATACCTAAAGACCACGTGATGAAACAAAATAAGTATTACGACCTACAAAATGAATTAACAAAAAATGGCTATGTAGTTAATTTATACGCTGTAGAAGTAGGAGCGAGAGGTATACCAGCAAAATCTCTCTATAACCTGCTTAAAGACCTTGGATTGTCCAGAAGTGCAGTAAGTTCTATACTAGAACGAGTATCTAAAGCTGCACTAGTAGGATCATATCGGATTTGGCTGGGCAGGGAGAGAAATACGAGTAGTGAAGGTGAGTGTTGACGTACGTCAATATATAAGGGGCCCCTTTTAAACCTACGCCCGAGTCACAAGTCTCGGGGTCTACTCCAGATTTCTCTCTCTGCCACACGATGGACCCGGCACCCGCACGGTGAATCCATGGAATGCTAAGAAGTACGTCTCTCTTCGTAGAAAGAGAGTAAACGCCCTTGTCACCACGTTCAACATAAGCAGCAAGAATTTACACCATGAAAGTCTGAAAGCATGCATGAAAGGTATCGTAAAATGGTTATCATTATAAGCTTTTAATTTACAAGTAATAATAAATTAATTAAATTACTGGAAATTCTGGCTAACCCCTAAACGTAATAAAAAGATTATTAGTTTTATTGACATAATACGTATGTGATGTCAAAAAACAACCACGTCCACGACCACCTGAGTCAGTGTTTTCGTATTAATTAATAGGACACGAACTCCGTGACATGTTGCTACGATTTTTTATAAGATTATAAGGAAAAGAAAATAGTGATGTTCATAAATGCTACTTTAATTTAAATTACGTATCTACCGCCTCCAGTCCCTTTGGCAAGCAACACCAACCCTGCCACCACCTAACTAACTAAAACAAATAGTATTGCTTTTGCTCTATAATTTTAAGCAAAAATTAAGAGAGGACAATGGGGCGTTTTCCAGATGAAGATAGACTTGTCAAAGACAGTTCCCAATTTCACTATAAGTGGCGCCAATGTTTCATTTTGTTAGAGAAATTTCACAAAAACAAATAGTGGTGCCACACTTGGCAAAATTTATAACTATTTTTGACAATTCTATCTTCATCTGGAAAACGCCCCATAGCAAAGCAAATACCATTTTAGTTAGGTCTGTGCTAAACCTTCGGTCCACCTGATGTATGTACCCTTAGATGAAGAATAGGTAAATGGATCAGGTTTTTCCGCACGGTTCCTTTGTACCAATCGTAAGCAGATGCGGTGTATGTTAGCTATGGCGACATAGTGATGTGCCGCGACAAAAGTACCTATGACACTTCCACAAGAGCGACAAGACAAGAGCGATCAGACACGTGCTTTCGGCGTAAAACGTTTGTTCTAATTCTAACTTTATACGTTTATAATATATAAACTCTTTCTTTGTACCCTTTTCATTGCCCTTGCTTTCCTCAACCATATTTTAGAGATGAGAGCGAGCTGACGCATCGCTGTCATCGTCGCGAGAGCCTGAGGTTATGAAATATAATGAAAACTGAAAATATGTGTTTATTGGTAACTGGTTACAAAACAGTGAAGAAAATTGTTTTTACGTAGCTGGTTACGAATCAGTCAGTTACGCAAGTGGCTGAAGGGACTTTCAAGGACTATAAAAAAACTGGTAGAGTCATGAGCATGCTCTACTGTTCATAAAGCGAGTCATTTTAGAAAAATATGTGTAAGTAGTGGTCAGTACCTAAATCGGATTATCTACTCCGGATGAATACTTCCCTTTACAACCAACTAGCAGCGCTCCGCGATTTCACCCGCTTAGTCTCGTTATTTTCCCGTGATAAAAGTAGCATATTCAAGCATTTCAATTCCAGTTTATAACCTGATTTCTAAATTTCAAGCCGTTCTGACGCAATTGAGCAATAAAGATCCAAACTTTAGCATTTAGATTATTAGTAGAATAACCAATAGTTCTAACACCACTTTTTTACGGACATTTGTCTATTTTTAACTCTTATTTAGTTACAAAAGTATGTAAGGCAAAGGGTATCATTTACATATTAAATACGACATATTTACCGCATTTTTAAACATTTTGATCGTAATATTTAATGAGTCCGAACACCAAATAAGCCTCAAATGATCGATAAAAAACCTAAGTTTATATATTCAATAATCGCCGCTAGTTTAATATTTACGATCAATATTTGCATGATCGCGCGATTTTTATTAATGGTAGATTATCTACAGAGCTACAAACTTATACGTGCTATGAGGAGAGGGCGTTAGCATAAAACGATTTTAAAACAGTTGAAAACGTCACATCAAAATTTTAGTGTTCTAATTTGACCACTTATTCAAATAACAATGTTGTGAATCTGCAGTCATAGAATAAGTATGAGTTCCTTAGTAATCCCCTAATGGATTCATTTACACCTACTATGTACCTACAGCTAGAGTCAGTGGCGAAAATAGCAATTACCAGCTAGATGTTGTCTCAGCCACCTACACCGCGGATGTAGTTGTTACCGCGCTAATGAGACGTCCGACTGATTTGATCAACTAATATTGATGATGATGAGCGCCGGGTCCTGACACGTACTCGTACACTATCTTGATTAGGTCACTTAAAACTTTTGCAAGGACTTATGGCAGTTGGCTTCAGTAGGTAAACTATAGCGACAGATAAGAAAATAGTTACAACAAATTAGCGCATACTATCGTTTCCGTAAATGTTAACTTATAGACATGAAGCATTTCCATTTTCCATATATTACATTTATATTTAAGTGACGTTAAGGGTGCCAATTCTACTAGTACTTGGCCTGTATATGGATGCCTTTTTTTTATGTGGGGGGAAATACATTTAGGTATGCCCACCATGTAGGGACATGGTGGGGTATGTCGGGCTCGACATGGTGCCCCTACCGACTAAAACCCCCACAGATTTCTCCTGCATGGCCAGGGGTCCTGACCCCTGGCCGGGTCACTTTTCGCACTCCTACGACGACCCCGACCTAATGTATATTATGGATGCCTAATGGCGATCAAACTTCGGGCAGAAGGTGCGCCGTAACCTAGAAAAAACCTTCGTTGTGCTGCGAATTACGAAGGCTGCAAATTTTTTTTTTTACTTTGAGTGACGAGACGAGCAAGGCTTGTGCCTGATGGTAAAGCAACGGGCCTGCCTATAATAATCAACTGCCACTCAGCTATTTGAACACGAGTCTAAATCACTCCCTAGCACTGCACTGCGCTCGTCACTCGGATATATTATCTGTAATTTGTTTGAAAACATTGCCCTTCAAACCGGAAAATGGTTATGTTTGCACAGTGCTGCTTGGCGGTAGAACAACTAGCAAAGGTGTGGTACAGAAGTACCACACCTTTGCTCTAGGGCTCATTGCAGACTCCTCCAAGGTTACCTTGGAGGAGTCTGCAAAGAGCCCTACCACTAGGTAAGTACTACTATACTTCTACCCAAAGATTCATACATTGAGTTTAATTCTCTTTTAGGTATAATAAGCCCTTAAAAGATTTAGGTAGGTACCTTATTTTGTTTCGATAAAAATAAATACGTGGGAGTCCCACATACCTAAGTAGGTACCTGCGGCTAAACTCTACCAACAGGTCTAATCCCTCGTTTAAAATGTATAATTACAGATATATGTTCGAAAAAACCTTCAATAACATTTATAAATCATAAAAAATATTACTCGAAAACACTAACAAGTCTTTGAAAGGCTTCATCATTTTTTTGTAAGTTATTTATTCCTTGGAACTTTTATGAGACTCATTTTAATAAATGATTACGCTCAAATTAATAAGTACCTACGCAATTAGCAAAGATGGAAACTTACGTAGTCGGTAGGTACGTAGCTACATATAAAAATGAGTAGATCAGTTTAAAACATAAACAATTTTCCTGCACTACGACTCACGCGATCAAGTGCAAGCGAAAGTGGAAATCCCCAGTACCTACTTGTATTATAAGCCTAACAGGTACTTGGGCAATATGACAATTAGGTAACTACCTAATGCACATTTGTCATATCGCCTTGCCCTAGAACGCAAAATACCTACTCAAGCTTAACCTATGTACATATATTTACCTAATAACTATAAGTATATGTTTTGCGCAACAGACAGCAATCGGTAAAACGCAAACTCATTTAGTTTTTATAAAATGCAAACACAGTTCTATAAATCCATTTGCAAATTTCCAAATAAGGGGCGTACAACAAGTTAACACAATTCTCTATGCATCACGTTAGTTACGCCATCTCTATGCATCACCCTAGTAGCCTGTCTATAGATCCTACTAATGTTATATCAATTACTTCGGCAATAGCTAAACAGATCGGGTTGAAATTTGAAACATAGATAGTTCATGGTCTGGAATAGCACATTGGCTCCTTTTTATAAGGTTACGGGAACTAAACTACGCGGGTAAAAACGCGTGGCTCTGCTAGTATACCTAACATAGCAATAAGATTAATTTTATTAATATATAAGTATTATTAATAATAGCTGGTATCTGTACTATACCAGTTATCTGGTCACCATAGTACCTACAAGCTTTGCTTAGTTTGGGGTCAGATGGTGTTGTGGGAGTTGTCCACCAATATGTATTGTTTATTATTAGCCTAAATTGTCACATTGGTATGGAAATGAGAAAAGGCCTGTCATGCCTCCTTCCAGATATCCCAATATACGGTTTTGGTGGGACAGTTTTTATCGTGCGATTGCATTTCGTCACGCCACCTTTGTCTGGATCGAATGAGGTTAGTTGTAAAATATGTAACTATTAATTTGGTTCCAAACATACGAGTACCGAGTACTACAAAGAATTTAGGGAGTGACCTGAAATGACCTGCTTTTTACTCTGGAAAAATTCGGTCCCTCAGGGATTGTCCTACACAGAAGTAACGCGATGCGCAGTTCACTACCTACTGATTTATTTATGAACGGAATAAACTAAATCTCTGGGGATAAACTGTAGCATAGGTAATGGAATAATTTAACATGCCCAATCGCACTGAAAAAAAATTTATTGTGAAGACAGCACCAAAAAACCCTCAGCTCATACTTTTTATTTATAGGTTTTTGCATGAATCCTTAACTGATGCATACTATGTATTTTAAGCGCATTTTAAATACAATTATTTACAATAACCACAAACTCATGCAAATACCCGCCTCCAAGACACCCTCTGTCTCGACTACACTATCCACCGTATTTGACTTGAATTAATATAAAATTTACTCTGAACATGCATGTGTAGCATAAAATTTTTAAATTGCCCTACTTAAAATGACGACTGATCGATTGATTGATTTGACGAAAGCAGAGGTCGATCAAACATCGTCAAAGAACTAACTTAAATAGGAGATTACGAAAACGCTGAAAAATGTTTTACGAAATAAAATTGCGCTTAAAAATTAATGAGTTGGTACTTAATTGTCGCTTTAAATTACAATTTAGGTCCCGAAACTTCATGGTTCGTACCCGTCAAACGTCCTTTAGGCGTAATTAATTGGTACTTTTCAAGGGCGAAACCGAAATAGAGCCAAGGGCAGCTAGCGAGTGCTTTATTATTCAGAGCAACGGCCCTAAAGGGCTATTAGGTTACGTAGGTTTCATATTAATCACAAGTCAAGGGCATGCCTACACAGTTTGCGTATAGGGAAACTAACTGGTTGTCTACCGAGGGCAAGAGGCAACGGAACGGAACTGGTCTTAAACAAGGATGAAAGGAATATTTACTTCAAATTAAGTTGGTGAATGACGATAAAAATCACTGAAATTATTTTACCATGGCCTCTGGTAGACAATCAACCGTTTTTTGACAATTCCATCTTGGCTATGTGATACAGTTCAATTGAAATTCATTTGTTTTTGTTATCTATGAAAGTAATGCTTGGTAGGCAGTAGAATACATCTGAGGTCGTGACGTCAACTGTCATGTAATGTAAAATTTTGTAATGTATATATTTTCGTCGAGCCAAAATAGATTTGTCAAACTTCACGTGAGAAAGCTAGATACAGCGTTATTAGTGCAATAAAACAACACATGAAATAAGTCTTACACTTTATTATCACCATTAAAAAAGGACAGGGCAATAATACACGATAGTTTTAATACATTTTATTACAACACTTCCATCCTATATCCTAACGTATACCTAGATTAGCCACTAATCTATGTACTATGTTACTAGTTTTACAATTAAGTTATAAAAAGTTAATGAAAAATACTTAAGCGAAGGAATGTTTATGTAATTATATTTAATGAATATCATGATCTCACTTACAGGCACTGGTTTGATTATAGTTAATAAATTAGAAATAATATTGATTGCACCAAATATCATAAGAAATGCAATTTCTTCACAATTTTCGAATAAATAAATTACGTAAAATTATCACAGTTTTGCCTCAGACGACGGCGAGCTAAGCGGCAGCTGATTACGATGACTATCATCAACTTTTAAGACAATCGCAGTATCTCGCTTATGTAATGCTATTTAAGCAAGATAGTGCGATTGTTACAGTAAATGATTGTTAACGTAATCACACTGCAAATTTGTGGTTCTAACAGTTCTACAAAATGAATGATTTACATTGAGCTTGTACTATTCTTGGTGTATTGTCGGAACATGGTGTAAGTATAAAAATAACTGTAGTTTGTACTATTTAGTGCGCAACAATTGACATAATATTGTCTTATACAATATCTATTGTTTCAACAGTTAGAAACTATTCTAGATAGTTATAAAAAAGTTAAATTTGTTAAGGCATACATTCGTCAAACACAGAAAACATTCGTTGTTCGTTGTTACAGTAAAACAAGATTTAAAACAGTCGTAACAAAGAGTCCAACATCACCGGTGGAAAACTCATGAGACACGTGCGCTTAACTTCAGAACTATTAAAACATGTCACTTCCCTCTTATTTCCGACCCAAAACTCAAAACTACTTTAGAACAATTACATAAAAAAATCATCCGTTTTTGATGTATTTTTATCATCATATTTATATTGAATAGAGGAATTCCTACACCACACTTTCAGATGTCAATGGTATTAAATCCTCTCACATACTCTGGATGACTTAAGAAATTCGACAATTGTACAGAGAGTACATGATAGATATAATGCAGTAGGAACCATTGAATTCTTGTATTAATGGAGTGACGAGGAATAATGTAGGCGGGAAGGTGATCGGCGCATTTTAACACTTGTCACCCCTACCGCATCACTCAATTACTACAAGACCCTAAATTTTGAAACTGACCGGTTGCTCTACAGTAATCGTAATGATAATTTGACCAAACAAAACATTTTAATACCATAGCTTTTTAATATAACTTCGATCAATTCAATAGACTACATTATTGTGGTCACGTGATCGAGTAACGCTTCTTGGCGTGGCCGTCTGGATTTACATTCTATTTGATTAGCGCGCTGCTCAAGAATTATTGCCAAATTAATAATTATGTACTGATTATCTTTATTTGTAAAGTGTCAGAAAAAAAATCAACTATTAAAAAGACTATAAAACGAAACTCTAAAGTCCAGAAGGCAGTTTCGATTTTGAATCCTGGGAAGGGCTTAAATGGGAGGTAACGTTAGTTTTGACGCAAAGCCCACGTGTCCACTGCACCCCGAGTTTACCGAGCGGCGATGGTGGCGTACCGTACCTGGAGCGCGTTCTTCGCCGAAACGGGCGTGGAGGAGGCGCGAGGACCGCTAACACGCTGCCGCCGTGCCGTTAGTGACAGTGCGAATGCGACAAACATGGGGAAAACAACACGCGTTAACGCAATCGAACACGCTCACTTCATGGCCGCGAGCTGGATTGAAGATTCTCAATTATGCTAGCTATTTTTTGAAACTAGCTAACAAAACTAGCACTTTTTTACATTTGACTCGCCTGATGTTAAGCGACAGACGGTTTACGATGGAGCGTGCTTACCTAGAAGAAACCGATTCACTCTCGATTTGAAGACACCAAGATTGTAATCATCGGGAAAAACCCACTCAGGCAAAGCCTTCCACGACGTTCTTATCAGTCTTTGTTGGGACGAACGACGTCTGGGTATCTTCAAATGTAAAGTAGTTAGATATCTTCTAGATAGCCGTGCTTCATTGGAGGCCGCGGTATTGCTTTACAGTAGGTTATTCGTGGTCAAACGCTAGCCTATATTGTATACGAAATTCTATAACTTATTTTGATTCCCGAGCACATTTAACTTTCATAAGGCACCCTTTTCAAATATTCGAGTTTATGGTCCCAACAGGTCTCAGGGTTACCAAGCGCTATAAATCGCGTAACTCTATAGGGAATTGCAAACTATAAACGTTGTTTTTGAGTATTTACTGTGGTTATTCGTTACATCACACAATGGTCCCAAATTTAGAGCCCACGATCTTATAACTTTTTTTAGACTATAAAAAATATTTTGAACATAATTCGTCTTCAAAGGAACGAAAAAGAATAATAACATAGTTTGTCTTAATTTTGGTTTACTGTTTATTCGTTTAAATAATTTTATTTTTATCAGATCGTATCAAACTTGACGAATGTGCGACGGTTTCATAAAAAATAATCTTCAATACAGCTCTGTTAAAGGTTTCGTACCAATAAGTGGCCAGGTACAATCAGTCACAGTGGCAAAAATAAAAATTGTAAAAAGTATTTTTGTTTAATGATTTTGCTATATTTATGTATGTCAATATTTTTCAATGAGCATTTCTGTGACAGATAGTACTTAAGGCATATGAAGTGTTTAGTAGGAATCAAAACACACCATTTGCCATTCAGCAAAATAATTTTAAAAAGCTTAATAAAACTCTATTCTAATGAATGATGTGGAATGTATGATGAGATCAACTAAATGTCAAAGAAATCGAAATTCTAATTACCCAGGTTCATCTCATAAATATATAGTTCGGATGAACATGTAGATGCTACAGAAGTTTTAATACCAAAATACACTATTCTACAAATAAAGATACGAAAATGTAAAGGCAAAAGAAATATTTCTAACCGACTAAACTACACACTTATGATCGCTACCCTGTTTTTGAGATTCACTTGATTTGTATGTACTCAACTAAAAAATAAAAGGCACATAAAAAGTATTAGTCAGCAAACTACGTAAATAATATGTTAATTACGCACAACTACATTAATCAGTTCTAATAGGATTGCCTTAAAAATAATATCACAGCCGAAACGTTTTAGGTTTTGAATGACTCCTGCAGTCTCTAGAAAAAAATCTATTCAAAACTAAATATGGTGTGGACAAATGAAAGTTGAATTAATGAGATGAGTCACTAATCCCAAAATGATCGTTCACGATTCACTATCACTGCCATACAAAGAGATGAAGGTATTTACAAAATAGTGAATCGAAAACTAACGTAAATGCTATAAAGTTAATAAAAAAACACAAGGGCCAAACCAAGGAGTGCCAGAGCTACAGACAAAAAATTAAAAAAAAAACTCAAACCGAGTATCATGCACACGGTGTAAGCGTCTCTACATAACCATCGCTATTGCGTGTCACACCTACCCTCATACGGTAAAAGTTTTCATTAGTTTTTAATAGACGGAAATATCGCCCCACCGTTTACGGTCGGTTTGTGGGCTTTTTGCGCCCGGAATACGAATCGAAATCGTTTCATAACATGAAATGCTGGAATATTTTGATCGAATGTAATCAAAAGGGCGCTCTTAAGCTACCCAGACATCGTGCGTACACGACATCTCAACACGTAGTCTTGAAAAAGTTCAAATGTAGACGACATAAGGGTAGGTGAATTGGAAGGGTGACACGCAAGAGAAATGGTAGCTTTTCCCAAAGCCGGAGAAGTGAGTGCGCGGCGGCGGCATCTCCACGAATATGTCGGTAGCTGCGGCGTCCCCGCGGCTGGCCCGCGTCACGGCGGCCGGCCGGCCCGCCCAGCGCACCACCTCCCCGCCCGCGCCGCCCGCACCCCGCGCACCCTCCGACCCCGAGCTCGAGCCGCTCGACACGCTTCGCCGCGACCGCTCCGACGACACTGTCTCGAAACTCAACACGCTCTCGGAACACCGCCACGACTTCGGCAGCGTCTCGCTCGCCCACCGCCGCGGATTCAACTCCTTGCATTTGGAGTTGGGACACGATCGGAAGACAATATCGTAATAGACGCGCGGTTTCGGCAGAGCTATGATGGCGCAGCGGTCGGGCTCCACGTGTTTCACGATGAGGGTCTTGTCGAGGAGGGAGGGCGCGCTGGTGTGCGGACGCACGCGGGCGGGCGGCGCGCGGCCCGGGCGGGGCTCGGCCGAGCGCGCGCGGGGCTAGCCTACCTGAGCGCCGAGCGACGTCACCCCGAGCCTCACCCCCGCGCGAGACGACGCGATCGACGTGCCCAGCGATGTGAGAGATTCGCGCGAGTTGGACCGCCGCAGCGGCGTCGCGCGACCGTTGCTGTGTATCGCGCACGCGCCCGGCTTGCGGTTCGACGGCGACCGCGTCACCTTCGACACCGGCGCGAACAACCCGAACCTGGGCGAGCACTCGAAGTACCTGGAAACGGAATCATTACGATATCACAACCTTGACATTCATTTCTGACTGACTAATTCTGGCGTCTCTGAGGTACCTCTTGCCATCGACGGAGCCGTCGTTCTTTCCCAGCGGGTCGTCGAGTTCCACTCCGGCCCACATTCCGGGCGCGAAATCGGTCGTGCCTACGTATCGCAGCGTGCCGGCCTTGCTGCCGCGGCTGCTCGATACTATCACGCGGTCTCCCATGCGGACTTCACCGTTCGTAGTTGTCGATATCGAAGCGTCTGTGGGAAAAGGAATATTTCAATTTAATATTAACTTTAAACCTGTTCCTTAGATTAAAAAATAAGTAAATAGATCAGGTTTTTCCGCACGGTTCCTTTGTACCAATCGTAAACAGATGAGGTGTATGTTAGCTATGGCGACATAGTGATGTGCCGCGACAAAAGTTTGACACTTCCTCAAGAGCGATAAGACAAGAGCGTCAAGAGCGATCAGACCCGTGCTTTCGGTGTTTGTTCTAACCCTATACGTGGTATAAAATATGTAAACTCTTAGGTCTGTTCACTAATTTACCATCGAGGCAATAGGATTACGTCTAGTTTAAGATCAGAGCGCTCGATTATCAACATCGATGCAATTGCTTGCCTGCTCTTGCTTCATACGATTGGGTAATGGGTTTTCCACGCCATTCATAATCTTAATTTTCAGCGCCGTTCATTATAGCATAGTGACGAATGTACCTACAGACTATTTGTAAGTTACATCGAGTGACCAAACCACATACTCATTTTGCTGCTGACGATGCTTCGCACGCTGCCATTGGGCGAGAGCGCGCGTCTCTGGCGGCCCATGCCCGACGGCGGGCGATCGAACACGCTGCCCGCGTCCGACACCGGCGACGCGTCGTGCGGCGCGTGCGTCACCAGCGGGCTGCGAGTCAGCCGCGTCAGGCGGGAAAACACGCCGCGCTTCTCGGGGCATTGGAAGTAGCGAGATCCCGCCACTGAACCGTCGTTTTTACCTACAAATAAAACGTGAAAACCATATATTTAAAAAAAATACACGAAAGCAAATTTTAGTTTTTTGTTCATATTTCCGAAACAAACCTACACCAAAAATATTTTGACCTCTAAACTATGTAGGTATGATCAACGAAACAAAAAAAAGAACAATCAAAATCGATCCACAATTGAGGGCGCTATCGCGTGACATACATAAAAAAACATACAACCGAATTGATAATCTCCTCTTTTCTTGGAAGTCAGTTAACAAAATCTATTACTAATAGAGGTATGTATGTATCACCCAATCGATTCCAAGTTCTAGATTCTAGAACATTGCTTCCGCGTACCTACGTGATACTTAATAGTTCTGAATACTCGACTCGATAGCTCGACAAACTATCCTGTAGACCTATTTGTGATTGTGAAACAATTTTCATATTGGATAAGATTTTAAAATAGACTTCTTGCTAAAATAACCAATCAGAGTGGGCATAACAGACAATAGAGAACAGTCTTCAGATTTATGGGTCAATCATGACGTGCTAGAAGCCCGTATAATGTCTGATACTCTAACCTTTCCGCGAACACTGATTACCTAAAACCTAGCCTCGATATTTATTGAATGAGTTAGGTTTGCCTTGGGATAAATGCCAGCGCTTCGGTGTAATTAATTACACTAGACTTGCACGTAATTGCTTTAGATTTTACTACGGAACTTAGAATGTTATCAAGTGACCATCCAAATGCGGGTGGCGGTGATTACTTGTCACCAGATGGGCCATTACTATGTTTGCTATTACTAAAGTATATTTAAACATTATAAACAATAATTTGTAAAGCAAGAGCCTTGGTCAAAATCAACGAAATCGTTTAGAACACTAATATGGCTCCAAATATCCTTACATTATTTCTGTTTAAAACACAAAACTCTAATTTGCGTATATGTAGGTAGTTGTGTAAAAATGAAGAAAAAAGCTGTCATGTTAAACTTTGTAATAATTCAATTCAGTAATAACCTAAAAAAAGACGTGATAAGTTGCTTACCGATGGGGTCATCGAGCACAATGCCGGCCCATTCTCCAGGAGCGAATTGAGTTTCGCCTATGTACGCGATCTGACCGGGCTTAGTGCCTCCGACCCACACTCGTTCGCCAATAATAAAGCTATCTGTGTCCTCTGTCAGTACGACACTGTGATCTGAAATTCCACAGAAATAACCGTTAAAATATAAATAAACAAAGAAATTAAGCTTCAAACGATGTCAAGAAATCTCTCGAGCGAGAAATTGCGAACACATTCCTGCAGCTTAAGAAAGTGTGTTTACGGCGCGCAAGGACTGAAATTTATCGCCGTTTGAATATGCATGGGTGTGCTGTTTCCTATTCTGTGCGCACTCTAGATGCGTGTGTGTGCACACGGGTTGAATACCGTTGTTTGCAAGTGCAACGACCATAGGGGCACTATTTGCAACCCGGTTTGCATATCTTACTGTTTCATCAGAACTCTGAACTTTCGCGACGACAAACTGCATTTGACTTGAAGAATCATCCGCTGATACTACTGGCATAATTGCTAAAAACCCAACCTTCAGAAAATAAAAATGTAAAATGTTCTGAACATAATATAGCAGCGCAATACGTTTAGAGAAATTCAGATAGTCAGATACAAAACCAAGTACTTCTTATTTTCATATCAACCAAAGCACATGCATCCAACCAAGTGCATTACGAAAACCAAGCAAACAAATTCAACGTCTTGCACAAACATCTATTGAGCGTGATTGACAATCGTGATGTTTGCGGGTGCTTGTGGAGTTCTTACAATTAAGTGAACAATAATATTACAACACAGAATAATAAATCACGACTCATTATTACAATACTATTACAAAATTATTTAAAAACACTAATAGTTAAATCCCAATGCAAAATAATAACTGGGCATCGTGAGATATTACTATGAGATGCAACCAAAGTTACCAAAGAAAAACGTTCACCGACACTGATAAACAACTATCTGTGGTGAAAGATATTCCCGGTGTGATCACTAAGTGCGATGACTTAGAAGAGGTAACCCATTATATACGTGGAAGACATCTGTTTTCGGTTTAACGATCAGAAAAAGGAAGTAAAGACGTTTTTGAGTGGAAAGGTAAAGGGCTACCTTTTCTAAGTGTGTATGTTGTGGGATGATGGGGTGTACCTGAGGACCTCCTGAGGCCCGCCTCGCTGAGCCGTCGAGGATGCTTCTCCCAAAGCGCGTCCATAGATGTGCCGCTGAACGAGCTGCTGGCTGCACCACACAGAAGCGACACGCACACATACATTAGCCACTCTATCTACTTTGCTCAAAACATACGACATTTTATAACAGTGCAACATTGGGAATTAAAATGTTATTGTTATTTCATTATTTGGTTAACCTTTACATCATGCTGTTCGCATTCTGCACCTTGACAATATTGAATTGACTCATGCTAAGTTTAATGTTACGATTAATTCTGATCTTATTATTTTTTTATTATCAGGACTGCAGTAAGTTTTGCCGGCACTAATAATGAAGGGGAATAAAATAAGAAAAGGAATAAGAGTGTCAAACTTGGCACATTCGCTTTTATTGGTAGAGCGTGATAACGAACTCCAACGGCTCCAGTAAATAAGAGAGCACCAAATTAGTTTAGTTCCTTTGCCAAGTCGTCGTCGGTCCGTGGACTAATGTAGTTTTTGTATGTTGTTTTTCCGTGATAGTCCGCGGAGGAAGTATAAAAAGCAAAACAATAGTAAAGATTTACGATCAGGCATGGAGACAATGAGTCTAATTGCTTGTAGGCGAGCGTTAGTTGACAAGCCTACTTTGAATTTATGCATGCCTCTGGGTAATCACTGTTAGTTTACTTTAATTTGTTAGGTGCTATTAACATCTTAATTTATTAGACGACCAGTTCTATTATTCATTTCGCTATTAGTACCAATCAAAATATTAAAATAATACTGCGTATCCGTTTTGTGGCTGCAAATGATTCTAGTTAAGTTATTGATGGTTATAATTGCGTATAATTTATTGCGATTCTTTTCGTATTTGTTTTTTTTTTTCATGCTTAGTTATTCGATACTGCTACATTAAATCATAACGGGTTATTGTTGACATTTGAAAATGTCTATATATTATGGTTATTCTACTGTCCTACAAATATTTTAAATTCGAATTCACAGGCTGGTGAGTTGTATAAGTCATACAAACCACTAATAGTTACCTACGGTGGCCGCTCGTGTAAGCATGGCCCGCCACCAAATGCTTATGAGCTGATAGGTATGCAATGTAACAAGTTTGTTCCCTCCACCTTAGTCGAGTTAGCCACACTTACTGGACGCCTTGCGAAGGGGCCTGGGTCTGTCCGGCAGACTGCTAGACACCTCGTCTTCTTCGTCTTCGATCAAGTCTGCTCCGCGATCAAGTGAAACATTATGGACATGTGAACTTATAGAAACTATAAATCTGTGACGCGATTATGTAGTTTGGGGAAAGCTCGTGCAGTGCGTGATATCGACATTGCAACAATACAGAAAGCATACGTCGTGCTTTGAAAGATTTATCATGCTTAAGAAACATAGAATTATAAAATTATAAAAAGGCAAGAACCAAGCACTAACCTGATAAGTGTTTTCTCGAAGAATCGTCGCTGAGCTTTCTGAGCGTCTCCGAAGAACTGCCGTCTATGTCAACAAAAACAAAGAACACGTAAAGCAATAACTTAGGAAAAACATGCCGACAAAAATAAACATTGATGACGTAGATTTGCACAGATGGCTCAAAAATGAACATGTATACAAACATTGCAATTAATAGACAGATAGAAGGTATTATGTATAATTACTGTTTGCAATTCAGCTATGGCAGAGTTCGATAAAACCATAATAGAGTAAGGTGTGGAGACACCTACAGGCTATGTTGAAGTGAAACACAAGGCCCTACAGGTAGGTCGGATTGAGTAGGCTCACGAACCGCGGTGGGTGATAATGTTACTGCCAGATCCTATTCAAATACTCGATTGTTAGGAGGCAATTAGTTTTGTTTCCATTTGGAGTTCCATATTGTGCAGGCACTTATAATTGTCATCAAATAATGAGGGTAATTAAAATTAGGCACAGTAGATACTGAATAATGGAATAATTGTGGACAAGTGTTGACTTTTTGGTAGCTTAATAGACATTGTACCAATGGTAGTAAGTAGATGTCTTCTGTACAATCGAAGGTAAACATGAGTTGACACAATTCGATGAAGGTTCCCGTGAGGTAGAGGCACAGTGTGACCCAGCCGGCTGGTGGCAGCGCGTGTCCGGCACTGATCGTCCGAGCCTGATCCGCCTGATTAATCATATGACAACTGCGCAGCCGCCGACCTTGTCATCGCGCGTGGGCATGCGCTTCATAACTCAAAGCAACCTTTGAAAAGAGGCTCATCTCTTCACACCTACACAGAGGAAACAGAAGAAAAGCTAACAAAACCTTTTCAATCGGACACAATACTAATCGGAATCTCTACATTGAAAGGACTATCCTAATAAGAAGTAAACTGCGAATTATAATAAACAAATTAACACCTTTTAATGATACGACCATTAAAAGCCCAGAGTTGTTGCAGATGACTGTTATTATTATAATTGATATAATAACGGGTAACCATGCTTTTCCGCGTTGGCACTTCATTGTTATTTATCGTCCGCATCGCATTACACAATGCATAACATGATCAATGATGAGTGGAGAAATCGTAATGTGTTTAATTCAAGAGCCTCGCAATTCAATGAAGGTAATTGGGACATATCGTAAGCCAAATTAAAATAAATAGAACATGTGCGTCATTTACGCTGCAGTTGCTAATAAATTATGTAAGCTTTGAATACAGCACGCTAGGGACTTAATTCCGTTCGCAGTTGCCACTTTTCCCATAATTTATTTGAGCTGTTCTTTCACTGCCAAGCCTTTGTCCTTTACTACACTACGATGCCTTCGTTGAACAGTTTATTTTTAGAATTCAGGCAGTACGTTTCGTAAGTAACATAATGGTTTAACAATCCACATTGTTTTGAAAATGAAACTTAAAGTAAGTACCTACAATTCGAAACATTTGTCTAAATGTTAAGATAGGTATATGTATACATATATATACGACTATGTACAATGTACATATATGTTTTTTTCAATGCGACTTGCACCAACCCAAGTACTTATTATATTTTTGTTTGTCAGCATTACCATAACAAGAGCGTTTTTCACGATTGTCGGTCAATTGACGGTCACCCATTGTGATGTTAAGAAGGCATTTGTCATCGGAACTGAACACGTTTCGATCGCGAACAACAATGAGCAGCAAGATTGAAATGGCAGGGACAAATTACTGTTTTAAATCAAAATACGTATAAAACAACCATCAGAGATTAGAAGACAATATAAAGGCATACAGATATATTACATATATAATTTGGTAACTTACAAAGAGATAACCTTACTGATAGTGAATTCAAAAATGACTACATTAACGTTGTCGCGCGGCAGGTGTCAGACAATGGAACAAAACGTTATCCCACGCACTTAATTCGTGTTCACATCTCATCATACAACGCGGGGGCGACGTAATCTAGTTCCGAACACTCCCCTCTGAACCAAGAATCAATCTATAAGCAATGTTCAGCAATTTATGTACGTACAATTCGAAGCGGAAAATATCCGCAAGAATAACTCAAAGAATGCTGTTGAAATGTCAGTACAATAATAGTAAAGTTTGCCACGCCGCTTAAGTCTCGATCAACAGACATGATGTAATTTTCTATAACAGGCGCGGAGATTATTTAACAATTTTATTAACACACCAACTTAGCGAGATACTTCACAACGAGCCGTATCCGACGACGGTCTCAAGACTTTTCGTGGTCAAGTTCAAGATGTTTTTCGCCGAAAGGACAAAAGTAATAACAAACTCACTTGGAGATAAAAACCGTTCGAGTAGAGATAAAATTACTTACGAATCTCATACGCGTATTTAAATTTAATATTTCCATGTGTAATGTGCGATGTATGTCAATTAGATGTAGTAATGACTGTTAATGCAGCATAACACTTTCTCAGCAACTAGAGAAGACGCTAATTGACGAATAATTCGTCAATTAAGGACAATTTTGCGGTTGGCTCTTATGCCGGTAGATCAATTGATGCAACGATTACACGTTGCAAGAGATGCAATTCTCAATACCAATTATACAGTTTAGACAAACACATTCCCGCGAATTCAATTTCTTTAAATGTTACGCAGCAATTATGATAAAATTCTCGGCAACGCGAACGAATTGACTCTGCTATTTCACGAATTGAGGTTAAAGCTTTTTCAATCATGTAAGAAATTTATTGGAAGACGATACGGATCGCTTGAAAACTCGTGTGATTGAAATTGAGGACAAAGCGCTGGAGATAGGCGCAGAAGAATGGAATGGTAAGAATGGAGCCAAAGTTTTCTGGATAGGGTTCGTAGCCTACTTTCCTGACACAGATAGTGTCACGAGGAAGTGACCTAGGCTGAGAAGACTCAGCACGAAAATACCGGGCTTGACCGAGTTGGCGGCCACACTACTACCGCGATCCTATACGATACTAGCTCGACACAAGAGTGAGAACTCAGTCAGTGTGACAACAACGGTGACTCACAGCTCTCATTATAATTTAAGCAACCATTTGTCCGTCAGGACCATACCTGAAACATTCATTGATTAATCACCGTTTACAATATTTTTATTGAATTTGGTGACTCATCTGCGAATATGGAATCAGAAGCGCAGTCCGGCCGTATAATAAACCACGTGAAGCAGAAACGACAATTATTTGTATTCTTTAGTAAACAATCATAAAGATTGAACAAGCCATATATAGAATTTCTTGAGCCCAAAAACGGCGTTTTGCGAATTAAGCATATTCAAGAAGCCGTGTCACCAAACTAACTGATAAGTTATGTCATACGGGTCTCGTTAAGTATTGTTTATTAGCCATTCGATATTGATTTACAAGATTTATCGACTATTGTTTTATTTATTGATCAAGGCACCGCAATTGATGGGGTTTTAATGAAGGCAGAGGACATATAAAAGAAAATCGGTTGTAAGTTACCATCTAATCTAATAGAATGTCAAGTCGTAAAACTTAACCTTAGTAGATAGTTTCTTAATAGGTAGATAAATATTAAATCAGAATGTATAAAATAAATGACATATTAATGTGATTAAATTTATAATAGAAAACAATTTCAATTACGGCATTTATTATTCTTAGATCTTGACGTTTGAATGCTATCTCAGTACTTAGAAGAGATAAAGGATAAAGCTGACCTGGCACGCAGATTGTGAATATCTGCTGCGATAAATACTAATGAATAATGGAGTCGATAGCAGACGTGGTCCGGCGGAACCCTTTAGGTCACGGCGCGGCGTATGGAATGAAATCCGTTCTGTACCCGGGGCACGTTCGTTCTGGCTACGCTAATGGAGCTAATGGTCAGTAATGAGCCGTGCCACAACACCTGGCATTATAATTGAAGATCTACATCCAATAATTACGATGGCATATCCATAGGAAGACGTCACTTACTTTTTGTCAATGGATATACGTGACGTTTGCTTTTTAGGTAGGTCAAAACAATACGATTTGATTTTTGTTAATTGAGTACAAGCTAACTGTATTATAACTAAGGTGTATAGTATTATTTGTTTTTGTATGAAAAACCAAATAAATAAATAAATATTGGTGGACAATTCACACACAGCACCACCTGACCCCAAACTAAGCAAAGCTTGTATGATGGCTGATATTATACTTATATAATTTTAAATACATACTTATTATACATAGAAACACCCAGACACAGTGCAAACATTTGAATTCATCACACAAATATTTGCACTGGGTGGGGATCGAACCCACGACCCTCGGCTTCGCAGGCAGAGCTACTACCAACTAAGCCACGAGGCCAGTCAACTGAAAACTGGACTTCCTGGAACATTCTATGTAAATTCTAAAACCGAGGGAAACCGATTAGATCCCGTTGATTGATGTAGACACGATGAAATTGGCTGAGACGGAATTGCTTAAATTGCTTTGATTGCTGTTCAAAGAGTGTGTACCAACCAGCACGTATATTGTACATTGTACTTATGTATATCTGGTATGCAGTATATTCGAACAACAAAATTTACCGTTAAACAATTACCTACAGCGGTTGCTTGGAACAAATCGCTGTTAGCGAAAAGGGCGCCATTTATAGCTCTAGATATATGTAATTATTTGTATTGTTTAATAGTATAAGAGTATTGTATAGTAACTATACTTAAGAGTCAAAGTCTGAACATCACAGCAAAGTTGTAAGTTTATCGGATACATTTCGGAGAGTGTACAGCTTGTCTACACGATTTGACATCACCTTGCCCTTTTTTCTATCGGATCGAATATATCTTTTGGTCATATTCTGGGTGTCTTCAAGTATAGAGTGAATTGGTTTCTTCCACGTTTGGGCGGTCAGAACCGCATCATCGCTTAACATCAGGCGAGATGGCGGTCCAGTGCAACCAAACAAACGACCAATTATCTATTTTGCATTCGAGTGACATTTTCTATAGAATTATTGCGCTTCTATATTGATTCCGCCGTAGGATAAAAAGATTTTTCAGTCGTCCACAAATTTTGCATTAATATAATTATGCATGCATTGACCCTCTGGAAAATAAAGAGTTTTGCTTCGTGTTACAAACAGCTAAAATAATATTAAGACCGACTCCGTGGTTCACAGAATATTTTAATGCATCACAATAAAAATTCAGGACCGTACAAACGCCGCTGTAGGCTAAAAGAAACCCGTTCAAATCACTATTGTGAAACGTTGAGATTTATTTTGAAATCGAGTAGCAATTTCTATGGAATTATTCCGCTTTTATATTCATCCGCCGTAGCATAAAAAGTTTTTTCAGTCGTCTACAAACTTTGCATAATATAATTATGCATGCATTGACCCTCTGTAAAATAAGGAGTTATGTATGCTTCATGTGACAAATAGCTAAAAAATATTCAGACCAACTCTATGGTATAATCCAGAATATTTTAATACATCACAATAAAAGATCAGGACCGTACAAATGCTGTAGGCTAAAAGAAACCCGTTAAAAACACTATTGTGAAAAACTCTCAATATAGAACTTATTTAGGTTTATTTTAGCTTACAACATTTGTGCGTCCCTGATTCATGAATGCGATATTTTAAAATATTCCTTAAAACATGGAGACAGTGCGTCACAGTGTATATTTTTTAGCTGTTTGTTCCTCATAACTCTTTTTTTTTTACATAGGGTCAATGCATGCATAATTTATTATACAAAATATGTAGACGACGGAAAAAAACTCTTTATTCTAATAAAGCGGAATCAATTCAATAGACAAGACGTATGAAGATAAATCTCAAGAGATTTAAATGTACCTTTAACACGACAACAGGAAAATTCTAGACTGACTGTTTACACGCAAAACTCGTAGAAAACTTTTATGGCTAAAATGTTGAAACGTGACTCTGCATACCTAACTGTTATTCCTTATCTTCTATTTAAACATATAAATGTCGTGAAAGAATCTACCAGTTTAATAGGCGAGGTTGAGGTGGGTGGGAATAAAAAATTCAATGAAACAATTAATAAGCATCAGCTGAAGATTTTTTTTTTTTATAAAATGACGAGACGATCAGGACATTTACTCATAACAACACAGTGACACGCAGCTATTGGAACATGAAGAGTCCAATCATTACCTAGTACTGCAATGCGCTCATCACATGACCAGACATATAAGATGTTTTATCTCTATGCCCTGTAATTTTACTGGACACATTACCCTTCAAACCGGTACACTGTAATGTTTGCACATTACTGCTTGGCGTTAGAATAATCGGCAAGGGCGTAGTACTTCCCCATGCGGACTTTGTACAGAGTCATACCACTACAAAAATATATCTATAAATAATTTGATAATGGCAATCGAACATCGGAGCCAGTCACGAAGTAAGCGCCACTGTAATCGGCCAAGTTCTCACGTTTGCTGAAATATTGCAACGATTGTTATCTTGCATCGTGATAAACGCATTCCCTCCCTCTCGTAGTCATTTCAGATCACACGATCTTGACAACGTTGATACAAGAAACAGCCACGGTTCTATTGACTTTCAACTAACAAACTTCTACGATCACATTCAAGTTTAAGTATATGCTACCACGACAGGTCTATTTGCAGAGATGACATCAACTTCGCGTGTTTGATGTAAAGAAGAGATTCTGGGGCAAAACCCTTTGCCAAGGTAATGGCGTCGTTCTAAGGCGAAATGAGTCAGCTATGTCACTATATCTTGGCACATAAGGTGGAAACTGGAGTGAGCCTCTCTGCAGCCAACTGTGTACATAGAGCGGTTTAAAATGACGTGGCGTTTGTTTCATGTGTCACCCGATGAACATTCTAACAATAACCATAACCAATACGAAACAAAAGAAAATTAATTATCAATAATATTTAACGTCAAATACAAAGTAGCAGAGGCTGTAGTTAACCAGAAGCCATCTGCCTTGAACTTGAGTGCGTCTTTAAACTAACACGAGCTGACGTAAGTGTTTTGTTAACAGAGCAATTCACACCGTGTTGCTTGACTGCTGTGGCCATACGCAGAATGCGAAAATGATTACAATAATCGGATTAACATCCATGTTACTTAATACGTTATAACTTCAATTTAATACAACTTCGTACTTAAAGTTTTTGTAAGATTCAAATCTAATAAAATGTCCATTATCGTTTTACGATGTTATAGAAAACGCAAATGCGTACGTAATAAAAATACCTAACGATAGATCCAGTTCCTTTTGAATCATTAACGGTTCTTAGAATATTATCAAAAATAGCAATCAAAAACTAGATAGACATTTATAATGGTATGATTCTAATTTGATATGAATTATACTCGTATTTTATATTAACTTGTGAGTAATAACCAGGAACCGCGAAAAAGTAAAATAAACAGAGATAAGTTGTAACAAAAGTACCTAATCCGCCGTGAATGAAATGTTAGGCATTTGTTTTGTTTTGTAGATAGTACTTATATGATATCGATAACGAACACACAAGATAGTGTTCGTAGAAAAGAACACGACAAGCCAATTATAGTGACAAAAATAACAATGTGACTTTATTGACTTGACTGCAAACCGCGAATTTAACGAAGTTAGCTGGCCACTAAAACAGAGTATAATAAATGCTAATGAGACATTTTACACATCGAAAACTTGCCAACGACGATACCTAAAAGGATATCACGCCTCTGCAATCAAATTAACATCGCGAGAGGTGCAGCAAACGTGAAACAAAGATTTCTAAAAGCATTTAATATATAGCGAAAGTAGCGGTGGAGACATACCGATTTTTGAGGGACCGAAATCGTATAATAGCGACAGTGGTCAAATCGTGGACATTAAAATTCCTGTACACCTACGTTAGCATGTGCCGTGTGGACGTATAAATGTAATCGGTGCCATATTCGGTAATGCCACTGTAGACGACGGGGATTTTATCGTAAAAAATACAAACAACATTTAACTTGTTCAATAGGTCATGCGCATTCAATCTTTCAATCCGTTTATCTTGTTCTAATACATTTACAACAGCTATGATTAATCTTTTTGATGTCTCTTTGACGTCGAGCAAAAAATCTGATGAAATTGGATTGCTAAACAAGGTATAAGCATAATTCTTCGTAATCTTTAAAATCCCTAGATAAGGAATGGGCTCATGAGGACACGAAGTTTGCAATTGATCTAACTAGATAAGCTATATCTATCTAGCTCTATCAATATACTCTACTTCACCATTATAATTATCTTTATATATCTAAACTAGAAACATTACGATTGAACTATACTTATTGATTTCCGAATTGCATCAAACAAACGGCAGCCGGGTCAAAGACATCCCTCGATAGCGGGTAGGTCTAGACAAGATGGCGCGGCGCCTGTAAACATCTATAAATAACCTAAACGACGACCTAACCCATAAAAAGCTTCAGAATATAATATAATATCTCTATATTTATCTGGATGATATCCAATTGCAGTTATAATTAAAATACGAACTTAATGTGATTACCGATGTGATGAACAATAACTTATAAATGACATGGAAACAACCATGTCTTACAAAAGAACGAACATCAAAGGAGTACACGCCACAATGACACAGACCAATTATGATCTCAGCCAATATTGTCTGCTGCGCATAAACATGTTTTGCATTTGAGTACATAACTGAACATTTAAATCAAATACGAATTCGCAAATCGCGGTCACATGCGAGCGTTCTAATAAAATTCCGAGAACAGATTTGGCAAATTTGGGAACGAGCTAAAAGGAAAGATAAACGCCAAGTGCGGATGTGGCCTTCTTGAGACCTATGGCGAGGGTAGGACGTGTTAGGGATAAAGCTGATAAATTATTCAGATATCCTCAAACGTACAATCGTAAGCTTACTTGCGATTTGTTTCCTGCAAAAGACAATTTCGAGATCGGAAAACTAGAAACCTGATACGAACACAAGTCATGTTATAAGTATTCCATAATATATTTACTGATAAATTCAAAGCTGTCGGTGACTAAGGCGGTGTCTGTCCCAATGATATCGAATGGCGCCGTGTATCAGCAAAAACTCTAGCCAGGTGATTGACGTGTATTGCAACTACGTAATTGAAAATAATAAAAACACCGAGATCCGACGACGTCGAAGGTATTACATGACACGAGGCATAATGACCACGTGAGATGCATTTGGACAAAGTGACATTACATCGCGAGATTGCTTCGAAGATGTTGTAAATATAGGACGTCCTGGATTGCCCGGTGCAGTTGCGTAAGTTTATGAAGGAAGCGCACATTTGAATAACGAGGTAGAGTAAGGCACTGGGTACTGGCTGATGATAATACGCGAGCGACAATTTGTCATTGAGCGGCCCCGAGCGTGGGAGTGACGAGCCGGCACCTCCGGCCTGGTATATCCATTAACGATTAAACTTACAACTCAATTTCATAATAAAAATACTGTGTAAGACAAGCCATCGACTGACGATTGATTACAGAGACATGTTTAGTTCGGTTCGATACGCTCGACAAGAATTGCTATCGATGAGAAATCGAGACTGTGGTTCAAGGTGGCACTTGCTGATTTATTAAGGTAGACTAACTGAATATTTGTGTGAATAGTTAAAGCATAATGTTTCGATGACTAATGAGATCTTGAGGTGTAGTCGCAATCACCGACAAGACCGGACGATTTAGTTGAGATTAATTTGGCGAGGAAGTCACGTAATATCGGCACTCGCACCTGCACAACATTTTTGTTTCGGTTGACCGACAACAATGCCAACTCAGGTAATTGAGCAATTCTGACGCGAGAGCACATCTCCGATAAGGTTGGGAAGACAGGAAATCGTCACACATGTAAGATATATATGTAGTTACGATACAGATGTTATATTTTTACAAGATATTTCAATCAACGGCATCTGACATTTGGATGTTTAGATATTGGGATATTTGTTGCTTAATCACGTCATAAGATCTGAAAGGATCAGGCTGAAATTTCAAACTCTTTGCAATTGTAGCCTGAAGTAGGCAGATAGGCTTCTTATATTCCGTATAAAAAGAGTTCCTAAAATAATAGTGTTTTTCAAAATTCTACACGGACGAAGTTGCAGGTACTCGTAGTAGTCTAGTAGTGTACAAATACATATATGCGATTGAGGTTCTTAAATTCCTCAGCTACGAGGAAGCTTTGAAGATTAACTACGGTTTACAGTTTAAATTCTAAACAGGATACGATGTTTACTTTGATTGCAGTATTGAACTTTGCAGTGTCACAACACAATCGAACCGCAAACAGCTTTGTACAACACAATGCGTACCAATTGAAATGATAGATTTTAATCGACGTTAAAAGGAAGGTGACCTTCAAAGGTTAATTTGAGAACAGCTTTTTATTAGATAGCCAAATATACATTATTTGACCGATTCCTAAACCGATTACTAATAAAAAGTGGTATTTTCATCGGACAATTAACATGACGTGTATCACGCCATAATGAAAATAATAGAAAATAAAGAATGAAGTTATTACGTAATCAACGACTATTAACTACTTGCTAACGCAAATATACACAGGAATACACGACAAAACAAAATTTGCCTAGAACAAAGACTAGCGTGTTTTAACTGATAACTTTTTATGACACGCACGCAGTAAAATATTCTAGCAAAAACTATGCGAAATTCCGGCAAAAGACGGAACTTAATTTGTCGATTTTGAAATATACATTATTTCAAAGAAATGTATGCACTAGACGGTTTATGAAGACAATGTGGTTTGTTGAAATGGTAATATAGAAAAGGATGGCGTATTCGTTTTATTTGTGGTTGCTCACCAAGGCCAGGATGCAGTTATGGTTTGCGATGTGGCATGTCGTGCCGTTGATCCAAACAAGGTTAAGTAGCTCTGGGCACAGCAATTGTAAAAACATAATGCGAGCAAAGGATAAGTGCAGCGGTCACGGTTAACATCTCACGTTAAACGAAGGCTTGAGACTAATACCGACCACCGGCACACTAATGATAAGAAGTCAATAGAACAAGTATTCTATTAGTTTGCAAATAAGGTTGTTACAGCAACCTAATGAACATACTATGACGAGACATACAAGGAGATTTGTAGCTGAATGAGCATTATTTTTTAAAATGAAAACTTGAATTAAATAAGCAGCGTACAAATTGGTTATAATCAGTATTGTGATAATGTTGAGTTTACAGTTACGTTTGTGGGTGGTGTAAATATAAACGAACACGCCAAAGAAGGACAGTTTTAACGTAGGTCGTATAATCCGTAACATAATATAACCCTAATTACAGATGTCAACTACTACAATTTATCTATACCGTTATGTAATTCTATCGTAAGTTTAAAATAATGAAGATGAATTTATCAGATACGATTTGGTAAAGAGGCCTTAGACAAAGACACGTTTTTTTTCTTTATCTTGTTATTATTCGAGAATTCGTTTACCATTCTTATGATGTGTTAGTGTTACTCTCACAACAGCTCTAGATAAATTTTATCTTTAATCCGATGTTCTTAAGTAAAAGGTTCGAGCGAGGATCAGTTACAGAAAACAGAGGAAACGTTTTACAGTCGTAAATATTTATAAGCTGTATTGTTTGAAGGCGAAACCTAAATCTCAGATTTCAAGACAAAGCGAAGTTATTGAATATTTAACATTCTGGAAATCCGGAACATTTTCAACAGAGAACCAAGAATAATTCTAACAACCGTGAATTCCATTTCCTCAGAGCGAGTGAAAACTAGAAAGTAGTGGACAAAACTCCTTTTGTAGAATTTAAGGATCGGCACAAACATAATTTGGACTCGGTAGACTATTACATTTGCATATGAATTGCATATTAACACAAAACAAAAATAACTTTAGAACCCAGAGGTTGCCTGTTGCATCCAATAAAGATTTTAATTTGTTTGTGCCTTCAAAAAATATGAAATACATACTGATATCGTGATTTCAATCGAATCAATAACATTATTACTGGAATCGTGTTTCTCATAACAAGGGAGTCACGATCGGCTCTGGTTATTATACTAAAGCTTACAAACATAGGATTAGCATTGAAATTTAATATATCTATGACAACAATATGCATAGCACCTACATGTTTTTAATATTGTAGACATAATACCGGAACAGAAGCTAGGTCGCGGAAGCAACAATAGCAAATTTAATAAATTTTGTAACACATTAATTAAAATGAATATTATTGCAACAATCCTTTTTCACATTGCAAATCGTGTGCCCGATGGAATTTCCCATAGATAACAAGCCGTACTTCCTATACAAACTTCCGTCACATAAATTAAATATCCTATCAGCTTTTTAATTTTAGAATCAATTTCGGTATTTCTTACATTTCTCATAATGGAACTTGTTTCGTTAATGGAATGCCCAAATTTGTTCTATGTATTTTATTTTATGGACGTTTAGGTGTACCAAACACAAAAATTTAGGTCTCCCAAGCTTAAATGGGAGTGTAAGCAGAATGCATGTAATCAGAATGCACCCCGATCGATGGGCCATGGTTTCTACAGAATGGATGCCATCGGTCAGTCGATCCCAGGGTCGTCCTTCAACGCGATAAAAACACGAGCTCGGAGCGTTTAAAAAAAATGGATAACGGACCACGGACGGAAATTAAATGGCCAGGAAATTCCCTGTTTTCCCAGACTTTTGGCCTGCAGTGTGACAACTGAGGTTCTATAAAAAACAAGACGCTCAACGGGTGTTGTAGGTGTAATAAAAACGGTGACGCGTAAAATTAATTGCGTCAATTGAAGGATGTAGGTAGAATTAGGCCTCTTCCTAATTTGTATATCGTCAGCTGCACTTTTGAGTAACCATTCTTGTATTATTAAACACCGTACACAGTAACATTCTGATCTAGACATTTCAAAACAATTTAGCACTCCACATTCATTAGTACTATTGTTAAGATGGTCAGCTATTAACACTGGCTCTAGAGTAGTAGGACTGCAAAACAAAGCTGTTTCAATGCAAACAGTATTTACTTGTAACCTGCTAATTGATGTCTCATAAGGTTTCATAAATAATTATAATTTGTCGCACAAAAACATTGTAGATGCCTTGTAATATGACATCATTTTTTAATTAGTTCTTCACAATTAGGTATTTTACCTACAGATACTATTAATATTAAAATGCAGATTCTATACGTTATTTGTACTGAGATGTATAATAAATAAATAATTAAAGAAACAATCGTCGCGATTAATTTCAAATAAATATCGTTGTATCTCGACTTACCGGAGAAGCTGATCCTGGTTTCGACCGGCATTTTATTTTCAGGGTGAGTTTATTTGAGAGTAGAGATTGTTCGGTCGGGTCGGGGGAAATCGCGAAGCTCCTGCGTGTTGATCGAGCGAAGTAACGAAGCGCGCGGTCGTGTCGGAAGCCGAGCGTGCACTGGCGCCCGGCTCGGGATTGCCGATTGCCGGTTTGCCGCCTCCGCCCTCGCTCGAGGCTCTACGCCGCGATAGGCTATATTGTTTTTGTTTTACCGGCGCCACCCTGCGACCCAGCCGCGGGGTAGTGCTGAATGCCAAATTAACGATGTTACTTTTGTTACTCCGCCTGGGACTGGAGGCTGCGTATTGCGCATTCAGGAACGAGGACAAAATCCTTGTTTCGTCCCAGTGTGATATACCTACGTAATTATAATTAGCAATGGCTAAGCTGAATTATTTTGAGACTAAATATTTTAGTGCTATTAGCTACGTAGGTAGGTACTCTGATACGTGGTTAGTAGTAACATTTCTATAATGCTCATCGTATAAGCAAAGTTCACTTACATACAGGTAAATTACTTTGACTATCCAAAAAAAAAAAAGCCCAAAAAAGGCAGTCGTACTGACCCTGTCAACTACAGGCCCATCTCAGTCACGTCCATACTCTGTAAGACTATGGAACGTGTCTTAAACCACAGGCTCCTGGCATACCTAGAATCGAACGACCTCCTCAGTGACCGGCAATACGGGTTTCGCCGGAACCGGTCCACCGGGGACATTCTAGCGTATGTCATCCACATCTGGAGTGAAGCTATCGAGAAACACGGGGAAGCACTTGCAGTCTCCCTGGATATCTCGAAGGCTTTCGACAGGGTTTGGCATGATGGCCTTATAAGCAAGCTTTCGGGCTATGGTTTGTCACCTGGGTTTATTGCGTGGATATCGGACTTCTTGAGGGATCGATCCATACGAGTCGTCATTGATGGCTGCTCGTCGGATCAAATGGCTATCAATGCCGGAGTTCCTCAGGGGTCGGTACTCTCTGCTACGCTCTTCCTACTACATATCAATGATCTGTTGAAGCCCGGTATCGTTGGGTACGCAGATGATAGCACCGTAGTAGAGAGTTATATATCCAGCGCAAGAGCTAGTGGACAACAAACTCAGCTACTGAGAGAAGGTATGGTCGAGCGTTTGAACTTGGCCCTTGAGGCAGTCTCTACATGGGGCGATGCCAATTTGGCCAAGTTTAACGAAGGAAAAACACAGGCATGTTTATTCTCCGCTAAAAGGAGTCCATTCGAACTGGCTCCTACTTTTCGAGGCGTATCCGTGCCGGTTACTGACCATCTCGAGTTTTTGGGCGTTTCTTTGTCATCGACGCTCAACTTTGGCACGTATATTGAGTCTAAGGCTAAATTAGCCGCCAAAAAACTGGGTGTCCTCTCAAAGGTGCGAAGATACTTCAACTCTGAGCAGTTGCTCACGTTGTACAAAGCACAGATTAGATCCTGTATGGAGTACTGTTCGCACCTTTGGGATGGATCGGCTAAGTATCAGCTGGAGACTCTGGAATCGATTGAGAGACGTGCCAAAAGGCTCATAGGCAATGACACTCTTGTGCGTAAAAGACTTCAAAGTCTCGATCATCGCCGCAAGATTGCTAGCTTATCGGTTTTTTATCGGATACACTTCGGAGAGTGTGCAACTGATCTATATGATTTAATACCACCTTGCCGAAAGGGCAATTCTATCGGAATTCGCGTATCTCAAAAAAGCGACATCGTTTCATGGTTGATGTTCCAAAAACACGAACGAAGAGATTTGACTCCACGTTTGTGATAAGAACGTCTAGGTTGTGGAATGCGTTGCCTGAGTGGGTTTTTCCCGATGGTTACAATCTGGGTGTCTTCAAATCGAGAGTGAATCGGTTTCTTCTAGGTAAGCACGTTCCATCGTAGATCGCATCGTCGCTAAACATCAGGCGACATGGTAGTCAAGTGCGAACCTATCATAGGTAAAAAAAAAAAAAAAAAAGACTATCAAATTATATTCGCTCATTACGTGACTTAAATTAATCATCCATACATTAATACGTGAAGTAAAATGTTTGTAAGTAGGTATTATCCCTTTTTACAATAACTGCGCGGACGATAGAGTATGAAATTTTGCACTCCTATAGATTAAGTATATGGATTGCAGAAAGATAATGTTTATTTGAAATTATGCACAAAAAACACAATAAAATCAATTTATGTATTTGACACACACCCATAAATACTATTTTGTTTATTGTTAAGTCTGTGATCAAATTTAGAATAGATTAATTTTGCTTAATCGTCGAATTTCGATCACTTAGCGACCATTAGTTAAGTAATATATAAGTACCAGGGCGCAAATTTCCTATTTTTTCCCGTCTTCATAAAATATGGATCGTCGAAGCCTCTACAGGCTTCGACGAAATTACTTGCAATTGCATAGAACAACTGTAAAATTGTTTAGACTTTCAACATCAAAGCCGATTCCGCGCAAGCCCTTCAAGTATGGGGCGTTAACCTTATCACTATCAACATTCTGCCGAGGTGACGAATTTATTTGTCTTTATAAATAGTGATAAGATAGTTACTATTGACTGAACTATTTAACCAGAGATTAGAGGCAACAAAGGTTCACTTAAGCTGTTAAACAGAATTTGAGTTAGAAATGAAATATGTACATGGTTTGGTTCGCAGAAGAGTCATCTAGATAATGTTGTTTTTGTTTGGTTTAGTTATGGCTGGTCTAGTCGGGGAAACGACAACTGTCGATCCGGAGCCGGCCTAGTTCGAATCCCAAGCGCAGCATTGTTTTTTGAAGTAATGTGAATAAAAGTGTGTTTTGAAGGAATGTAAAAACGCTAATGGAAAACAGCGTGAGGAAACCGACTTGTTCCTAGAATCTTTCGAGGTCATGTGTCATCCACCAACCCGCACTGGGCCAGCGTGATGGATTATGGCTTCAATTCTCTCCTTGCGAAAGAAGGCCCCGAATCACAGCAGTGGGAACATTTAGTGGGCTGTTTATGCTAAGAGCAACAAAATTCATCCAAAGAAACTGAATATAGGATCATTAAAGTAGTAGTATAGAGTGAAGCGAAAAAGAAAGAATGCTGCATACGAAGTACATCAGCAAGTGTAAACCTATCGCGACAAAACTGACGGTCACGGTTGGACGAGGCACGATTTCTAACAGGTCAAAGAAAGCGAGTTGACGAGGTCGGACCTGTTAAAAGAGCAAGTGATTCACTTACACCGCATCCTGTTTCATAATGCATTTGTGGTCGACATGAAGGCTCGTGATAGTCCCATAAATAGTATATACACCTTTCACTCTTACAATAAACTAATTTACAATCAGAAAGCGAGCCCGAACATAGCAGAGGGAACAAATTACTGTTTTTAGAACGGTCAGAAATGTTATGCAATGCCGGACAATAAAGTTCAAGATACCTTTCACTGAGGTGGAACAAAATTCGCAAACCATTAACTAACAGAGAACGAAGTAAACAATGTGATCAGAATATAACGATGCTAACATCGAGTGTTAAATGTTGAATAGCAGATATATACTGAACTAGCACTAGCACCGCGACTTCACCCACATACAATTTAAAAAGGGATATTCCTTAAGTAAACCAGCCTTTTTTTTTTCGGGATAAAAGTTAGCCTATGTGCCATTCCAAACTTTAATCTAGTGTTAAATGTTGAACCTGAACATGTTGTATGTTATGCCCCGTTGATCGATGTTGATTCGTTCAGTTTTTACAATGTGATTGATCAACCAACATCCAAACATTCACATTTAAAGTATTAGAAGGATTACAAATTTACCCGCAAAGCTACGAATATACGGACAATAAATTAAGTTGGCAATACTTACAAGTGACAGTTACGTTTGGTTCGTGTCCTAGCTCGTTAAAAGTTATAAATTGGACTCCGAAAAGGTTGACTTTAACTTAAATGCGTGCTTTACCTTAGAAGTTTGTTTTAAGCTACCACAGTTATTTACTACATTAGTTTAACCGTGAGTTTCCTACACCATGCATGAAACTGCTTCGAAATATCGGGGGTTCACAACGGTAAATACGCCTCAATTGATAATACCTACCAGTAGAGTTCTAATTAATCTGCAATTTAAGATTGCGGCGATTTTTGAAGAAAGGACGGATGGAATGAGTGTCGTATATCTGAAATTACAGTTAAGGCGAAAGTTCGTACGTGTTTGTATTTAAACCGCACCACAAGTTAAAAAACCGCCTTTCTATCCTAAAATATTTAACATACTTAATACGGCGGTGAGTAAAACCGCGAACCCGCACCCCAGTCTTCTAATAAGAATTTCGAGCTCCACACATGAGTGCTTCACATAACGCAAAAGCTAAGAAGCCTAATGGAATAGGCTATTTGATCCGATAAACCCCCTCAGCACGTGCATGCAGACATAGCGGAATCGACCGAGCTTCACTCGAGCGTACCCCTCAAGGGGAAAGCTTTTGCAATTTCAGTTTTAAGGAGCAAAGACTCTCCCATTCAAGTGCTGCCAAGATTTTGACGCAGACTTCGCGTTTGATATTAAATTTAAAAGGGTCATTTTTCATTGTGGTTGTTATTACGCGTTATTTTTATCGTCTATTTCGTAATTCGGCTATGCCATACCGTGATCGCAATGCTCGTAAACTGTAATGATCGATGTACCATTGGACGGAGAAAGCGTTCTTGTTTGAACAATGTGTTATGAAATTTTATGAGCGATGAATTCAACACTTTCGGGTCTAATGGGTTCCGCAAGTTAGTGCAATTAGCGTGGAGTCTTGTTACTGGCACTTTTTGTTCGCTACTGAACTTTGCGGCAACAAGGTGGATGGTTAGTATTATATCCTTACATATGAAATTGGTGTTTTATCGTACTGGCCACTTTGATCTCAAATAGCTCCTCTTTGGTTAGGAATTCAAATTTCAAATTTTATGCAGCTATTGACTCATGCGTTTGTGTTTTGAAAACCGTAATTCAATTATTTTTTCCTCTGTAAGGACCTAGTATTAGAGGTATATGTAATGCTTTCAGGTATGCTCTACGTATTTGCGTATGAATAGTTGTAAGACAAGGTAAGTAGGGTCCAGCAACTGCGCTACCCCAAAGTTCGCAACCAGTAAAGGCCAGCTAAGTAGTGGTAGTAGTGGTAGGACTTTTAGCAGAGTCCGCCTGGGGAAGGACCACACCTTTGCCAGTTATTCTACCGCCAAGCAGTAATGTGCAAACATTACTGTATTCCGGTTTGAAGGGCAATATTTCCAGAGAAATTACGGGGCTTAGAGATATAACAACTTAGATCTCTGGGTGGCGAGCGCAGTACAGTGCTAGGTAATGATTTGGATTCTTCATGTTCCGATAGCTGCGTGTCACTGTGTTGTTATGTGGCAGGCATGTTGCATACCATCACACATGTCCTGCTCGTCTCGTCACTTTTTATTTAAAAAAAAAAGCTAAGGCATGCTGTTTTGTCTTCTATAAAAAACGACATGCGACATCTGTGCACTAACCTACCTTACCTATACAAGGACTTAAATAAAATAACTAATTCTTTGCGCTTGCGTAAGTATGGTTGGTGAGATTAGGTTAGTAGGGTCCTGCGCCGTCCGTGCTAGCCCAGTTTCAGTAAGCAGTATAAGTCACATGAGGATAACTACTGTCATAAAAACATTTTTGTGAAAAAACTTACTTATGCCTCGAAAACCGTTAAGGACGGTTAATTACGAGTAGAAATAGTATAGCTTTGTTCGACAACTTTGTGAACAATTAGTACGATGTATGAACAATTTGGCACAGGACCGAGGCAGACGGCAAAGTAAGATAGAGGCCTATACCCAGCAGTGGGATAGAGCAGGCTGTGGTAGATGATGATTAACAACGATTTTAGAATAAATAATAATTATAGACGACTAAGGTCGGATTTCGGAAAGTAAGCGGTAAGCTAGTAAAGTTCAAATCACAGGTTATCACTGCACTATTTTCATTTATCGACACAGAGGAATGAGATAATAAGGAATGAGATCAAAGATCAAAGTTCAAAGATATATCGAGTTTTATTACATTATGATTTTCTCTTTGGGAATACCACATGAGTATCTGTGTTTGTCATGAATATTTTTGTATTTCTGCGGTAATATAACCCAGAGATAATAGTCACAATTTATTTTTAGTATACAATAGGTAATTTAAAAGTTTTATCCCGTTGATGTTGCAACATAGACGGGATTAAAGTTTTTTTTTCTCTCATGTTTCGGTTGCCAGGATTGCTTTTAGCGATAAGGCAAAAAAGTACCGCCTGCACTTGTTAGTAAGTACTTCAATTGTTTTTTATGTGTCATTAAAAGATTTTATATCTATTTGTTATTTTTAGCGATGCAATAATAGATATTTATGCGCTTGCTCGATATTTCGCCTTATGTTAAGGACACAACAGGGATATTATATGTATTATATGGGAACAAAAACGCACGTTTACAAACAAACAACCTTTCGCCTTTATAATATTAGTGTGATAGTACCCGACCTACCCTACACAGTCTATTTAAAAAATATGTTATTCTGAAGAGTGTTTAAGTTGGAGCAGAAAGAGGGCTTTGACCGGCGAGAATGTAAACAATGTTCGGGCACAGCGAGTTTACGCCGGAAGGCACGCGCGGATCGTGCCCTTTGCTCGGCTCGCCGCACCCGACCGGTTCGTAAAAGGCGAAGGATGTGATCGATTCATCAATATACCTTCCGATACCGATACTTCATCTACTGCCACCTTCCTTTTTAGGGTTCCGTAAAACGTGAAAACGGAACCCTTATAGATTCGTCATGTCTGTTTGTCTGTCTGTCTGTCTGTCCGTCCGTATGTCACAGCCACTTTTTGCCGAAACTATGAGAACTACACTGTTGAAACTTGATAAGTAGATGTATTGTATAAACCGCATTAAGATTTGAACAAAAAAATTAAAAAAAAAGAAAAATTAGGGTTGCCCCCCATACTGAGAACTGAAACTCAAAAAATTTTTTTTCATCAAACCTAGTGTAGGTTTTTTAACTATTATGTTGGGTGTCTATCGATAGGTATTCAAAAATGATATTGAGGTTTCTAAAATCATTTTCGTCTACACTGAATAATTTGCGCAAGAGACACTCCCAAAGTGGTAAAATGTGTGTCCCCCCCCCCCCTCTAACTTCCAAAGTAAGAGAATGAAAAATCAAAAAAAATATATATGATGTACATTGCCATGTAAACTACCAACGAAAATTAGTTTGAGCTCGATCTGATGAGTAGTTTTTTTTAGTACGTCATAAATACACTATTATTGAAACTTCGACCAAAGTTACAACGAACTACAAGAACTATGTGTACTATGTATATTATGTAACTTGCTGGAACGGAACCCTTCATGGGCGAGTCCAACTCGCACTTGGCCACTTTTTTTATAGTATAAAGCAGGGGTTACCAAATGGCGGACCGCGGTCCTGATCCGGACCGCCGGAGCCGATCCATTGTGTGCGGACCGAAAAAATGTATCCCCCGCAGTATTTTTGGTGACGTAATGTCATTAGCTTGCATCAATTTCACTCCAAACTTCAGACATATCTGTTTTTGACAGAAAATGGCACTTTTCTCATTGATAAGTCACTACAAATGCCTATGTAATTTCCGTAAATATATTTCTTAAAAAAAAATTGTTTAATTGTGTGGACCACGAAGGTGATTTCATTTCTTAAAATGGACCCCGAGCGAAACTATTTGGCGACCCCTGGTATAGAGTGATGAGGCGAGCAGACCATGTACCTGTTTTTATGCAACATGCCTGCCCATAACAGCACAGTGACACCCAGCTATTGGAACTTAAGGAGTCCAAATCATTACCTAACACTGCACTGCGCTCATCACCCAGAGACCACAGATATAAGATGTTTATCATATCCTGTAATTTCACCGTAACATTACCTTAAAACCGGAACACAATGATGTTTTCAAACTACTGCTTGGAGGTAGAAAAACTAGCAAAGGTACTTCCTCAGGCGGACTCTGCAGAGTCGTACGACTACAAAAATTCCACGAGGCGCTTCTATTAGCTGCATAAACCGACACCGTTTCATGGTTGACGTTCCAAAGAGTCGAACGATGAGATTTGAATCTACTTTCGTAATAATAGCATACACTTTGGAATGCGTTGCCTGAGTAGGTATTTTTTCATAGATACGAGTATATATCTCTAATATCGATGTCTTCAAGTGTAGAGTCAATCGTCGGTTTCTTCTAGGTTAGCGCGCTCGGCTACGGACCGCATCGTCTCATAACACTAGGCGAGATGGCGGTCAAGTGCAAACCTATTATAGCTAAAATAAACCCTTTTAGTCAAATAACGAGTACTATCGAAGGTGATGATTCGTTCTTTACGTAACCTTTCTGCTGCTCCAAACTAGAAGTGTAACTGTAAACCCGATCCGTTCAAACATTGACATTTATAATATTTAGTATACTTATATAGAGGATATAGGCACTACTATGGCTGATTACTACCTACCAGAATACTACCTTGGATTAAGTAGAGAAAAAGTTTGAAAGTGAGCAGCCTACAAATGTTTCCGATGAAATCATGACTACTTACGAAACTTTCGTCTGCGAGTGCGTGTCTGATTGGATCTCTAAGAATAGGCTCTTGATTAACAAAAAGAAACTGATGCTCATCGAGGTTTTTTGTTTACAAAACACTGATATAGTATTACCGTGAGATCGCAATGGATATTTGTTTTTCGGTCAATGATGTATGACCGACGCCGACACGCTACCAATATCCTGTTTGATGTCACACTAATCTGATTCTCACAAAAAGATTGTTTGTTTTTTTTAAATCGGTAATAACTTTGGACTTGACCTCCATCTCGCCTGATGTAAAACTAGGGGCCATCCATAAATTACGCCACATTTCACATGTTAAATAGGGGGAGGGAGGGGGGTCGATGAAATGTGACATTGTATGGCAAGACCTCCCCCCCCTCCTCCCCGGTCTCAAATTTTGTGACGTCATATTTTTTTATAAATGTATTTTTTGTATCTAAGTATTAAACATTAACACAAATAGCAAAATATATGACGTCACACTAGGTAGACTGGTGTCACAAATGTGACTAGCTGTGACAAGGAGGGGGTAGGAGTACAAAAATCATTAAATTAGCGAGACGTAATTTATGGATTGCCCCCTACGATCCAGCGTGCTTACTTATAAGAAACGGATTCACTCTTGCCTTGAAGACATCAAGATTGTATCCTATCCGGGAAAACCCAATAAGGTAACGCAATCCACATTCTACAGTCTCACGAAAGTGTCTGGAAGAGTCAAATCTCTTTGCTCGATTCTTTCGAACGACAACCACAAAACTATGTTGCTTTTTCGATCAGTCCGTGTTATTATCCAAAGGAAGCGCAACTTTTCCCATAAAAACATTTGAAAGCTACAGATGTGAGGTACGAAAATGCTTACCAGTTCGAAGAAATACCAAAATCAAGGTTTCGCAAACAATACGAAAACAGGAGTTGTATTATGTAAATAATTTGTGCACGTGAGGTCAACGATCCCGGATATAATACTCAACTTAGAATTAGAAAAACTAGTCGAGATGCGACTTGTGGACGGCGACATCGTGAAAATTATCATGACCTTATTTATGTAAAAAGTAATAATATGACATGACAATGTTTAGCCCATGCATATAAAAATATTTGTAGTGTCTGTTAGCGATATCTATATCGCTATAAAAATCTATTATGTACAAATATTTTTATAAGCAATATTATAAATGCTATAAAAATCTATAGATTTTTATAGGGGTAGGACTCTTTGCAGAGTCTGTCTGGGGAAGTAACACATCTTTGCCAGTTATTCTACCGCCAAGCAGCAATGTGAAAACAATACAGTGTTCCGGTTTGAAGGGCAATGTTTCCAGTGAAATTACATGGCATCCAGATAAAACATCTTATATATCTGGGTGAGGAGCGCAGTTCAGTGCTAAGTAATGATTTGGACTCTTCGTGCACGAATAGCTGCGTGTCACTGTGGCAGGCATGTCGGTTACCATAAGGTGCATGTCCTGTTCGTCTCGTCACTCTACATTATAAAAAAAATACTACACGTTGATTAGGGTAAGTATGAATCTTATACAGAATTATTTCAGGTATGTTCGGTTCGGTTCGATTCGGATCGTTCCCGTTCTTCAGCGCTACAGAGTTTGCAATACCTAAATCATACAAAGTAGCCAGTATCAACTACTTGTAAATAAAGAGTGAGCAAGCACAGAGTCATAAAACATAGCCTATTACGTGAATGCGTCGATGGACGTGAGAAAGCTATTGCGCCAAACGTTTTATGATTTTCGAAATGGCTGAAGACACGAAAACGATATGATTGTGCAATTTCACTGAAACGATGACAATGGAGTTACGAAACGTTTACTTTTAAATTGAATTTATGCTGATATTTCAGCGACAAATAATTTCGCCACGTCGAGGTTTTGTTTTATAACGGGACCTACGACAGAAAGTTAGTACAGCCTCAGATGGTCTCTGCTGCTTACAAAACTGTAGGCTAGCGCACAGGGTGATCTTCCATCTACTAACCTAATGTTATTGACTAACTATACTTATAGAGTGATATTATGTAGAGTATGCCTGTAAGCACACGCTTATCATATTCAACGAAAATGTACTACTTCTCGTAGGAGGACTGGTGCAAGGATACCTCATACAGATTACAGAGTGTTGAAATCTTTCGACTCTGTAGTTAGTTTTGATAACATAAACTTATTTTGTAGGATCAAATTGTTACTTTCATTTTTATTTGATGACGAGATCTTTAAATATTGTGGTGGTCTAGTGGAGAGAACTTCTCGACTCATAATAGTGAAGTCGTATATTCGAATTCAGCATCTCTGAGTATTTCAAGTGCAGATATATTTATGTCATCAGCACCACTCGTTTATAAAATTACTAGCTGACCCCGCAAACGTTGTTTTGCCATATAAATAAAGGTATGAAAAATAGCTAGTAGCCGATTCTCAGACCTACTGAATATGCATATAAATTTTGGTTAAAATCAGTAAAGCCGTTTCGGAGGAGTAAGGAAACAAACACTGTGACACGAGAATTTTATATATAAGATTAATCCTATTATATCCGGCCCATCGAGCTACCCCAGCCGTATTTTACGTATAACATGTAAAGAAAAACCGTGTCTAAATTAAAATGATCGTTACGAAGCACACAACATGATACTTTCAACACAAAATCTTCTTATTTACATACATAATACAAAGCAAAATGCTGATTCAATTCCTACGAATGCAAATCAATGTTAGGTACTCGCAAACACCTGTAGGGCTTCGCGTTACAGTGTTTGCCAACGGACAGGAAAGGTACTTTCCGCTAAATTTTCGCTCTCCAGTTACAGGAAACGTAGACACCGATCCTACCAGGAAATCATAATAGAATCTAGTTACATCAGATTGCAGACAGACACCAGACAAGTCCGTATTAGGCGTAGAAATTGTCGCAATTTGTCGTCGATACCCCTTAAAAAGTTGCAAGAATGTTAATGTGTCTGGTGGCTATTACTGTGGAGTAGGTTAACATGAGTTGGCTGCAACTGTTTTGAGACAAAAGGAAAGTGTCAGAGAATACAGTAGAGCGAACATGTCGTTAAAAGACGAAGCAGTAAGTGGAGCACGAACTGAACAGCTTTAGTTGTGGATAATTATAATTATTATGGCTTACAAAGTCACTGTTTCAGAAGCACTTTTGTAGTGGTAGCACTTTTTTAAGAGTCCGCCTGGGGAAGTACTACTTACATCTCTGTCAATTATTCTAGCACCAAGCAGGAATGTACAAACATTACTGTATTCAGCTTTAGAGAACAACGTTTCTAGAAAAAAAATACTGGGCAAAGCTACCAGTTAACCCTCTAATATATAATATATCAGTGCACCAAATGTGTAGTGAAAAGCTAGGCAGTGATTTGACCGCTCTATATTCAAAAATATGTAATTGAATGGCACTGTGCTGTCCTGGGCAGGCGTATTGGTTACCATCAGATTTATGTCTCGTTCGTCCCGTCACCCAATATTACAACAAAAAAAAACAGTTCAGACACAATCACGATTCTATTTCGTGCTATAAATATACAATAGATACGGTGCACGCTGAGAAAATGTAATACCATGTAAATGTAGCAACCATCCGAGAGAGCAATTTGAAACTAATACAGTATGCGCATATAGGATGTAAATGATATCACTAAGCATTAATAATGGAACAGAAGCCGTGAATTACTGAGATTAAACCAGCGTAAGAGACTAGGGATTTCTTTGAAAGAAAATGCTTATTCCGTAAGGTTATTGGAACCTTTACAGGGTCGAAGTAATTTTCTATTGTTTTATCCAAGCTGTCTTACAGATTTTGTACCTTACAATATTTAAATTAACTGTGAGTACTATCCAGTTCTCATGCAACACTATCTAGTGCCTCATCTTTCTATCATCTTTTTTGTAATAATTTCAGTTTATTTGGTGTTTTTATTATTGTGAGTTTATAAAGAGTTTTCTTACCTTTATATAGCCCCAAACTAAGCAAAACTTGTAGTTTTAACTATGGAAGGCCTTATAATTATAACATACTAGCGGCCCATAACATAACATATTATGCTTGTGAATCACAAACGTCTACCTCCTTGGTGCCAATTTATCATACAACTAGCGGCCCGTTCCGGCTTCGCTCGGATAATAACCTAGATACCGACTGCAGCGCCATCTGCCGGGCTGATTTGTGAATCTAAACCATCCAGGGCCCTACCTAAACGTGTAAAAAAAAACATTCAAATCGGCCCAGCCGTTTAGGAGGAGTTCACTAACAACGAAAAGTGGCATTGATTTTTATAAAATACTAGCGGCCCATTCCGGCTGCGCTCGGATATTGTCATATAAAGACTATTCATCGAAATAAAAACTATCCTATCTCTCAAGTTGGACCAGACTGCTCGCGGTGTGCCAATTTAATTTAAAATCGGCTAAGTAGTTTAGGAATCCATCGCGGACAAACATCGTGACAGGAGATTTATATATATTAAGAAGATATACAATGAAACTGAAACATTTTAATTTGACCACACAATTGTTTGTCTTTCTACATTGACGTATAGTTTCTAATATCATTGGTCCTCTAGTTACTTGGGTATCGAAGCCACACGAGTTACTATTATGTGAGCAGACCAGACTACCCATGTTTTTACCTATATATTGGCAAAAATCTTCGTAGCTATCTATAAAACTCCTTGGAAATTTTACAAAGTCGCATTCAGACCTTGTATATTCGAAATATCAAGAAAAAACCTTGTCATTGGCAACGAAAAATTCTCACACATTGTTAGTTAAATTTATGTCACAGTCGCGAACTCATTGTGATTCACGCGGCGAAATCTGATATTAATTGTAATGAAACAACAATAGACATCGTTAATTACTTGCATAATAAAAACACACGTGAACTTGTTATGAAAGACTATAAGTCTGGTGTGAACAAGAAATGTAGTGGTAGGACTCTTGGCAGAGTCCGCCTGGGGAAGGACCACACCTTTGCCAGATTTCTACCGCCAAGCAGTAATGTGCAAACATTAGTGTGTTCCGGTTTGAAGGGCAATGTTTCCAGAGAAATTACAGGGCTTAGAGATATAACAACTTAGATCTCTGGGTGGCGAGCGCAGTGCAGTGCTAGGTAATGATTTGGACTCTTCATGTTCCAATAGCTGCGTGTCACTGTGTTGTTATGTGACAGGCATGTTGCTTACCATCAGGCACATGTCCTGCTCGTCTCGTCACTTTTCATTAAAAAAAAAAAGAAGTTTTATGGAACAAATCGTAGCGTAGATAGATGGGCAAGCGTAGCGTAGGATGCCCTGAAACTTGGTGGAGTGTTGATATACGTAAGGCAGCATTCAGTGGCTGCAGACGAAAAATCAAGGATAGGAGTGAGTGGCATTTCATGAGAGACACGTATATTAGTAGACTATGGATAAAACCAAGGATAAGGATAAATAAGTAGCATATATATCATAAGAGAAATCTATGTCTAGCATTAGAGCTGCATTCTAGGGTGTTACTATGATCATGGCACTTAGAAAAATAGAGCCCTTACTAGCTCAATTTAAGTTCCAACCGCATACAGCGAGCTTTTTCAACGCGAGTGCGACCACGGCCCGTTTGGCACGTTGATTAATTAAAAGTGGCTTTATAATAGCACGTTTTTAGAGTCCCTACAACCTGATTTTAACATGATTGTTTGTAGTATATTAATTGCGATCCGCGGTATCATTACTTTTAATTAAAATAAAAAATTAATATTGGTGGACAATTCACACACAACACCATATGACCCCAAACTAAGCAAAGCTTGTATGATGTCGGCCAGATAACTGATATAATACTTAAATAGTTTTAAATACATACTTATTATACATAGAAACAACCAGACACAGCAAACATTTGAATTCATCACACAAATATTTGCACTGGGTGGGAATCGAACCCACGACCCTCGGCTTCGCAGGCAGAGCTACTACCAACTAAGCCACGGGGCCAGTAAATTACACGGAAGATAAATGTTTATTCTGGATATTGATATTTTTTTTATAGTATAGACTACTCGCAGCGCCCCTCTGTCTCTCACCATTATCTATCCAAGTACGAAATTTCATCCAAATCCCTTTACTAGTTTTTACGTGAAAGAGTAACAAACATCCATCCATACTTACAAACTTTCGCGTTTAGGTATAATGTTAGTAGGATAGTGACGTGGTGAGGACATGTCCCTGATGGTAAGCAACATGGCTGCCCATAACAGCACAGTGACACGCAGCTATTTGTACATAAAGAGTCCAATTATAACCTAACGAATAGTAATCCTATTATTATTATAAATGTCAATGTTTTGGATGTTTGTTGTTCAATCACGTCGCAACGTCTGAACAGATCGGGGTGAAAGGAACATAGACAAATTATACCCTGGCAGAAGGGCAGAACACATCATCCCGGGATAATAACGGTAACGGAAACTACGCGAGTAAAGCCGCGGGGCGCTGCTAATAATGCGAAAGTTTAGATGTTTGTTACTCAATCACGTCGGAACGTCTGAACGATCGGATCAAAATTAGGAAAGCAGATAGATTAGTCTGAATAACCCATAGGCTACATTTCTTACTTTTAAAATAAAAGGAACGGATACTACGCGAGTGAAGCCGCGGAGTTTTGGTAGTATATTGTATAACGTCTTGTTAATAGTTTACAATATTAGAATAGTATTCCAGGATGGCTGACATTTACGAAAATATCAAACGTGAACGAAATTTAGAACGGGCGCTCGAGTCAAGGCGAACCGGTTGCAATTGAAACAGGATGCAGTACTTACGCGTGTACATGTATGCAAAATGTTTTTATACTAAAGCAAACAATGCACGAATATACGCAGTAAACTTCTTGAGACAGCATAACATTGTCACTTTATGTTCCCCTCTGCTGATTCTTCGTTCTTCGGGTCTTCTCTCACAGTGAGAGAGTATAATTGGTAGGATTGCCATCTCTAAAGTTTGGATATTCGGACAGAACTCGTAATAACCCCGAATTTTAGAGCCTAGAACCCGGACATGTCAACAGGTTTTTTTAAACATAATAAATAATAATCAGTGTAATTAAAAATGTTCTAAAGCATCTTTTTATGTATTCGACCTTTAAACATTAAATTTAGTTATTTTTATCATCATTTTAGTAAGAATTTAGTGAGTCGGTTCGTAGGTCGCGGTGTGCAGGCCCAGAGCGTGAGTTGCTAGACTAGACTTTTGACTTTAAAACCCGGACTCCTAACAAAGTCCGCCCGGACCCGGACGCTCCCCGGATGTCAAAACTAGGTCAAATCCGGGGAAACCCGGACGGATAGCAACCCAAAGTTTAGGCCCACATTCCTCCTTGCTGGCCAAAGGCTTGGCGGATTACGTATGTCCTCGTAAGATGCCTTTCTTCGAACATGTCTCCCTTCACCGTTAAAGCCAATGGTGATCATAAATCATGAACTGGTACACTAGGTCACCAAAGCTTTGTATGTCTTAAGACAGAATCAACGTAAAATCTGAGTCGAGAATCACAAGTATGCAATTAATGCCAGCGATGATCTGATTAAAAAAGATCTTTATCGGAGGTTGAAAATTGTTACGAAAAATGCGCAGTATAAAATTCAATCCTTGCGAGTTTTCAATGTCAAAACTGTAAATAAGAACAGCTACTTGATAGTTATGGCTTTATAATCAGTTGTCGGTTTAATAAATACCAAGCTATCACAAAATATCTTCACATTGGCTCAAAACGTTGAAACTGCCTGTACCATGACGATAAATGAATTCGTCCAAAAATAAACTTAATCTTTCAATATTCTTTACTCTTAGCACGCATCAATAAGAAACAATAATTAGATTTCAGTATCCACACTAAGCCGTCAAGTAGGACAGCTCAGATCTAAGAGGATTTCGTTCCTGAGCAATTGTGACATTGTCAGCCAATTGTGAACATAATCCGTCGGCGGCAGTATAAAACAAAGCGTATTTTGGTCACGCCAGTAACTCGACCGGACGACACAATATCACAAATGGCTACTGACAGAATGCTGACCGTGAACTGTCAGTCTTCCTGATTGATGAGACGCCTTCGACAAAGGGACGTAGAAAGCACTAAACGGTTCCTACAATTAATATACCTGTAGGCTTTAACGGAATAGGAAAGGTATTGAATTCAATTGAAACATTCAAAGCGAAACTACAACACTTTCACACATTTTCGAACTCTAGTCTTAACTAACATCTGCTGCCTGATAAATGGTATGTCGTCTTTACTGTAGCGTGTTTGATTAGTTTATAAAATAATATATTGACTATAATGCGGCGTGTTTCATTGTTATGAAATAGTATCTTGTATATCTATAACAGAGCGTGTTTGATTGTTTTGAAATAGTATCTTCTCAATACTACAGCGGGTTCGATTGATAATTAGATTTCGATTTATTTAACCTTGTTTAGCTTTGTAATTATATTTTTATGTACCGTAAAACAATTTTATGCTTTTTCGAAAACATATATTAATTTAAGCCATTCCTATTCTAGATTTTAGTTTTTTGTTTATACCATGAACTGAACAACAACACGATAGATCGATACTTTGTACTTTTTCACTCGCAGTGCATTTATATACTGTACGTTGAGATAATATAAGCGTCGTTGTTTTTCGATTTGTATTGTGCAGGGGAGGCTTTCGCTATCTAAGGGTGATTTTGATTAATATGACTTATTTTCACAGTAAATAAAATCTCAATAATCAAATAATTAAATTAATTAAGCAGTATCGTGCGCTTCAACAGTGTGTTGGAGTCGATAAAGCAATTCAAAGCGGAAATGGTACTAAATCGCAACTTCTCGCATTTACACATACCTACCGTGATCGAGGACATGTTTTGTCACACCTAGATATTGAATTAATGATGCGAAAACAGAACAAAGAGGCACTAAATCTGTTAGAAGTGTCTATAAAATTGCTTGTCGTTTGCAATCTGATCTGATTTCAGAAGTAGGTCTACATAGCTGTATAAATAATAATAATTTATAACGGTGATTCTACATGCAAAATTAAATTGGGCTGAAACGGAGGCAAAACGGCTGCGAAGGGGGATAGATCAATAAAGTTGTAGATGAAGGGAAAATGGCGGACGGAAGAGGAGAAAACCAAACATTATGTATATCCCCATCCGCCGACGTCCCCTGCCAAAATTTAAACACGGTTACTCAACTGTAACTATGTATCCCTATAACAGATGGAATGATGGATAAAATATTGTCAGAAACATTAATCTCCCCAACTCCCCATTCACAAAAACTGTCAAGATTATATTGGCAATAACCACTTTTAAAGATAGAAGATTTTTACGCAAGTACCACGCGATGTAATGAGAATAAGATAAGCTAGCTGCTAATGCTAACACTGCCACTCTACTATCACTATCACTTTTTTACATGTTCAAGTGGCAAAATAGCTGTATTGTGTAACATTATAAAAATTATGGTAACTGCATTGCAAAAACATGGCCTTCTGCAGTAGCGAGGATGAAGAAATTACTGCATTGCCAATCGATTAATCTCGCTTACATAAATAATACTTCGCTTCCGATGAAGTTATAAAATAGTTTTTATCTAAATAGGCGATCTTAAATCGCAGCTGTACGTAATTTATGGAGCTCTAAATGCGGTCGCATTAAAAGCAAATGAGGTTACATAGGTAACGGGATCAGAACTATTGAAAGGCTCGAAAAGGTAAAGGCCGCAGTGCTCGAGTCGCGATATTATGCAAACTAAAACTTGGTAGCTTAATAATGATTCCATTGCAGGCTTGTAGGTCTTCGGTTCAATTTGAGAAGCCGCTCAATGTAAGCCTAGGCGCGACTGCGATTAACTCTGCTCGAGTATCGATTTACCAACGCGAATGCAAGTTCACAGCGAATGACGACGGAACCAGATGATGTTTCCCAAATGTATCTGTTCAATGTTTATCTGCTTTGGCTATAACAATAAAAAATTATGCTGTATTGTTAAATTACATATAATTTAGTGTCCAGCAAAGCAATAATTTGTTTCTTTGACGTTTTCGAAAGCAGACCCAAAATTGTGTGGCAAAAAAGTTAAACGGCGCTTCTCCAAGAAAAATGACCAGCATATTCTTTGTGTTATGACTTGGGCTAGGAATTAAGTTGACGGACAGTAAGCAGCCATTCCGCGGCAACGTCTCGTCGAACGACGGGGAAAGTAAACTCAGCAGACAATAGAATGGTAGCCCCAAAACAAAACACGAAAACAACATTTTTGTCCCACGATAAGTTACGGAGAAACTACCATCCTTGACAAGTACTCAGGAAAATATTCGTCAGAGTATTTAATTTGGCTTCTTTTGCTGTTTTTTCGTTTATTGCCAATTTACGATCCGCATAACTTCGTTTGAATGACGGCCGGGGCTGACGAAACGAAGATTTTACCCGTCTTAGTGAATTGTTTACTTCGCTTTGATGTTTCAGGTGTTTTTATCGAGTCGGTTATTTAGTACAGTCGAGGTAGACATAAAACCAGCCTGAAATAGAAAAAATTCCGGGGAGCGATTTTTTTTTTTATGAAACGTCGGGGAGGGTTGTTGGAAGTATAAATCTCGATTTTCTAACTAATCCCGGTAGAGGGTTCGCCACCATCTTGTTTTAAAGATTTTGTGAAATAACTAGTTAATTTTCAACTTTAAAGCAAAAATGATGGTTACTAAAGTTGTTGGAAATTTAATTTCTCACAAGTTTGCTTCATATAGTTTTTACGCTAGGATCAATATTTGCAGAGTTATACTATCAAGTTTATCAAAAAAATCGTAATGGGTGCAATTTTATTTTCTTCAACTTTGGTTCTCGTACATTTTTTACTTATTTAATTTTTAGTATTTGTTGTTACAGAGGCAATAGAAATACATCATCTGTGAAAATTTCAACTGTCTAGCTATCACCGTTCTTGAGATACAGTCTGGTGACAGACGGACGGACGGATGGACAGCCAAGTCTCAGTAATAGCTCCGTTTTTACCCTTTGGGTACGGAACCCTGAAAAGTGCGAGAACCGAAGTTGAACAAAATAAAATTCCACTCATTACGATTTTTTTGATAAACTTGATAGTATAACTCTGCAAATATTGATCCTAGCGTAAAACCTATATGAAGCAAACTTGTGAGAAATTAAATTTCCAACAATTTTGGTGACTATCGTTTTTGCTCTAAAGTTGAAAATGAACGAGTTATTTCACAAAAACTTTAAAACAAAATGGCGGCGAACCCTCTACTGAGATTAGTTAGAAAATCGAGATTTATACTTCCAACAACCCTCCCCGACGTTTCATAAAAAAAAATCGCTCCCCGGAATTTTTTCTATTTCAATGTCTGCCTCGACCGTGCTAATTTAGTAGTCAGTAAAATAAAAGCCGTCTGGAGCAATACGCCATTATGTTTATACGCCGAGATGTCAGTCACAGTGTATTGCTAGGGAGTTATTTGGACTCTTCGCATTCAAATTGCTGCGTAGCACTGCACTTTTATTAAGAGTGTTGCCTTACCATCAAGCTCTGTCTAAAGGCCGGTATGCATTTTGATTAGTGCGAATGTGAGTGTGAGTGCGATTGCGAGTGCGAGTGAGTAATCGTGTCTGATTACTATGCACTCGCAATAAACAATCGGTGTCCACACGTGTTTGCTACTAATCACTCAATACCTGCACTACTCACTCGCACTCGTTCTAATCAAAATGAAAACAGGCCTTAAGTTTATCTCGTCCCGTCACTCTAAAAAAATATAGCTATGTTTTCCCGTTTGAAATAAAGGTCAAGAATAAAAAAATTAATCTTTTGTACACAAAATCTGGACGACGCGACGTAAATAATTTGTATCCCATCCCTCCCAATTTCAATTTAGTACGTGTGTTCTACGTTTCCCCAGCGGTTAGACTGGAAAATGTCTGTTATAGAGCGACCGGTCAGGCACTCAGGACAACGCTTTTTTACAAAATTTATTTTATTCTTTTTCAAGATGGTTTCATTCGATCTTTGAGAGAAACATCGATCGCATCACCTAATAAATGTAACGGTATCAAAAGGCATTAACTACAGTTTTAAGTGAAGGTCGAATCAAGCAACCGGTTAATTGTAACAGGAATCTTTTTTGCCTTTACCAAGCGATCGTTATAAAAACAATAAACAAAGCTTACTTTTAAGAACTGGATCATACGTTAGTCGAGTTTTTATGTGAGAAGGAAACTGAACGTCGACGCCGTTCTTGTGACGACAAAAGTAAATGGCCTAAAGGTGTCAGGGTTAATTCTGAATGCTATCTAGAGATAACAAACTGAGATCGTTAGTTAACAAACAAACAGTACTGTAAGCTCGTACAGTCATGACTTTGCAAGACAATTGACGCTCAACATTTCATGCACTGCGACCGCGAACCTTATCGCCAGACAATACAGCTTACATTCGATGTGTGGTAATTGTGATCGTTGAATCGAATATCCTTAGCGTGGTGCAATTTCCCCAGATGCATAAGTTTCATGCGTTACATTTTGTGACGCGCTACTTTCTTGAAGTAGGCCATTGCACAATATTTAACAGCAATAGCGTGGAAGTATGAGAGTTCCGGTTTCATATTAAGCTATTTAAATTGATTGTATTGAAGATCTAGCTATTTTTTTGTATAAGTAATATAGATTAGCAGGACGAGCAAGACACGCGCTTGATAGTAAACAACACGCCTACCGTTAACAGTTTACATGAAAAATCCAAAATACTGTCTAGCACTGCGCTGCACTCATAACATAGAGATGTTTTTATCTCTTTATCCTATTATTTCTCTGGAAACAGAACCCTTGAAACCGGAACACAGTATTTATTAGTATTTTTTGGGTAAGCAAAGGTAATGCGTGTTTATAGGATTTTAAATAATTGTTATTCTATATTTAGACCGGCCACAGTAGCAGTGCGCAAGTGTGATGCTTATGATGCTTATTTTATTTACGGCTCGCGTCATTGAGTTTCTGTAAGAAACCCCTGCCATTCTCGCAACTTCTTACGTCTATCTAAGAATAACATTAATAGTTACAATGAAATAGCGGTATAAACACTACTTTAAATAGCGGTTTGCCGCATTGCCGCATCATTTACATGGTACTAGTACACTTAAATGCAGCATTGCGGTCTCGACTATACGAAGCTGCTATAATGGGCACAATGATTTCAACAATTATTCTGGGTTCTGCTTCTTGGTGTTTATGACGTCAAGTCTCAAGTTAGAGAACCAAACTATCTGTCAACTGATAATGATTTGATTAACATTTTATTGGCATCTGAAATATATTGAAAAGTTGTTTTCAAACTTTCGCGAAAACACATATTGAAAACATTACGGAGGACTTCATCGCGATCTAAATTACCATTTAATTACCTCGACATTTCGGTGACGTTAATATTAAAGGAATAGTAGTAAGTTAATAGTAAGCAATAAGGCCAAAGACCATGGACCCATGGATTGTTCTCATTAGCCTGGTTCTACTATGCCACTGCTGAACGAAAGTCTCTCCTGTGACATGATACGCTGTACAACGGTTTTTAATCTTCAACCACTCTACATTCAACTATGACGCATACTTAATCGAATTACCAAACGAATGCTTACAAAACAGTGGAAATACGTTACTAATCCGCCTTGTAGCGTACCATTAAAATTAACAATCCGAGCATCTGAAGAATAACAACACTCTGAGAATGACCTATCAAAGTCACGCAGAAAAGAGCTTCATCATGCAAATTAGAGTGAAAACAGCTATTACCGCCACGAATCGGTCAACAAGACGATGGCGATGGGTTATGTGTTGCCACGAGCCGACGCAAATCGGCCATTGGACACAGTTTCAGGGTCTCAATTCTGTACAAGCAAACTTTGGTATACGTGCCCGTCTCTGTAGCAACTTAACCTAAGTTACTGCAGGCTCGCACTAGAATTCTCGTTGCGAAGATTTATGGTATGGACAAATTCTAATAAAGCTGCTACTACGTGGTTAACTTGGGTCTCTACCACGGTAATATTATTAGATTATTACCTAATACTTTACGTGTCTTTACCGTCATACATACAATGTCTCTATGGCTCTCTATTTTATCCCTCTCTCTTAATTTTCGAGTGAACATCAGGATAGCAATTGCAAGGCCATAGCCAATTACTAGACCCCTGGGGTCAAGTAATGCACAGTGAGCAGCGTTTACGAGTTTGGTTATAAAGAACACTGGCCAGGTGAAACTCGGTCTGCCGCCGCCGCCGCGCCGTCAAGCCACGAGCAAAAAGCCAAGAATACGGTCGCGCTCGCACCGATCTTCACACTTTCATTCCCGTTTGAGTGATTACACGAACGACAGCGTCATCGATCGTAATGATCTAAGAATTAATTAAAGTAATGGCCATCAATGTTGCTGGTCAGCGCCGTAACCACGTGTCTTTTCGATACGTAAATCGTAAATGACAAACATCGTTGGTATACCAAATAAATGCTGTTTTACGAATCTATTAGATCTCCCAAGACGAGAACACGTGGCACGCCACTTTTGGTAATATATAAAATCACTGGGTATCATCTTACTACTGGGTACTAAATTATACCGTAAATCGTTGAGATGAGAGAGATCGTAGGTCTACAAGAAAATTGAAATACAGAATCGAAAAAAAAAGATTGACCAAAATCCATATTATAATAATTACTTAGCGTCCGATTGCCAGTGGAATTTAATTTTAATTATATTTAGCATCGTCCAAGTTCGGGTTAATCCTCGTAATAAAAAGAGATAAGTTGTACAGCTACACGCGGTCACCAATACTATCCGATGATTAACGATAAACCGATTTTTATAGTGTGCGTCGCAATAAATTTGCTAGTTTTGTACAAGGTCATAAATATTTCGGGTAGGTACAGCTTCGTAATAAAAGTGGTTCGTGGACCGGTCGCGCTGCGCTGAGGTCACGCGTGCATCTCATCGATAAAATAAGCACTGATGACCTAACGCAATACTTGTATTAACGTAAACAAAATTGCCGTGGGTTCCTTATCTTAACGCACGACACAAGAAATAATTCAGTTAACTACATTTGTGTGCCATTTCATCATTTTACTTGGTATTACGTATATAACAAACGATTAATACACGTCCATACCAGCTCATACACTGTTTATTGTATTTATATTATTTAGGTATCCTAGATAACGTGATTATAATATTTACCTAATATGATTACATTTTGCCAATTACACAACAAAGAAACAGGAAATATAATATCGATCCACAACAAAACGTTTTAATGGGTTATGCTTATTAGCTACTACAGCTATTTTTAAATAATTTGGCTAAAATGAAATATATGAAATAAAATTGTGTAACAATGAGGAGAAAACTAAGAGATAAGTTACTCTCATCAAAATTTTTGCTAAGAACCAACCTAGTTCTCGTGTCAGCTTTCAAGCAAAAATTATTGCTTCCAAAACAATCATTATAAACATACTTATAAGACCAAAAATGGCACAAACAAATTTCCGCCCAATATGAAAATTACAAAACTATCCTATTTTGCAAATGTGAGTTTTTTTAAAGGGGCCAGTTGGCCAACTGGCCTACTGACTAAATTTAGGCTAGTGTAGAGGCACATGGCTCTATTAGGTATACGCGCCCTACGTAGAAGAGAATAATCTATACCCTGATTCAAAATGCAATCGGATTGATCTCAACTCGGAATCAAACCTCTCAGCCTTTGTCTTACCAATTAAAATCATAGAGACAAGGATTGTCATTCCGAATTTGAGTCATACGGATTATGTTCAGAATCAGTATCTAAAGCTGCACTAGTAGATTCATATCAGATTTGGCTGGGCAGGGAGAGACACACGAGTAGTGAAGGTGAGTGTTGATGTATGTCGGAAAGGGGCCCCTTAAACCTACACCCATGTCACAAGTCTCGGGATCTACTCAGGATTTCTCTCTCTGCCACAAGATGGACCTGGGTACCAGGTTACAGTGTTACAGTGGACCCGGTACTCGCACAGTGAATCCATGGAGTTCATCTCTGATCTCTTTTCATTAGCCCTATCATTGTGAAAATATAATATTTTTCTTAATTACACAATGAAGAAATTATTTTTATCCTTAGGCCTGCTACGAGTATATGTTATGAAATGCAGTTTTTCAGTTTTAGTCAACTTATAAAGAGACTTTCTAAGTAATTTCAATACCTATCAGAGATTTTGTCTAAAATTTAACAATATAATGTTATTTTAAAACACAGTTTGAAGTGGAATGTTAAACATATTGGTTTAATTTGCATGAGATTACAAACCAGTTTCAGAGCAGACTCAAGCCAGGATGTGATAACATTGGAACTAAATTAGTTTATCCCGATGACCTTGCTGGTTTCATTAGGTAAAATCAATTGTTGCCCTGATGAATTCAATTACCAATTTAAGCTTAAAGGTACTTTAATCTCTTTATCGAACTCTGTCATTGAATTGCATCATGATTCAAAGTTTAGAATACAAAGCAAGCAACAAATGCTATCTATGGTTTAATGAAAGTTTTGTCAATTGCAGTTTGTATTAAATTTTGAGACAGAATTACTAACTATATTTGGAACTAAAAGAAAGATATTTGATATTTTCACTAGAAAAAATGTATTGAAAAACTTACCAGTTCTTGGAGACATAGGTATGGCTGGTTTTGGGGCAGAGTTGGAGCAGAGTCGTCCAATTTTTGATGGTTGTTTCAATCCTGATGGTTTTGGTAGGGATGTTGGTCTGGTGGAATCCGGTTTGGGTATGGACGAGATGGTGCTCGTCACTGAAGCTGCATCCGACGAAGTAGACGAAGGCGCCGGCGGCACAGCCTCCGGCGTTGCTTCTTGACTTTCACTCATTTTATCACTTTATGCACTTATTTTTGAAAACATTCATCTAAACATTTCGCTGAAAACGCACCGGTAAATATAGAATTTTATGAATAAACGCGTCTATATTACGACCGACCGACATACTATAAATAACACACGTTCCCGCGCAATAACAAGACGCGTAATCTGGATCACGGCCAGTGTCTCGGATTGTAAATAATGAGAGTAAATAAAAATATGCAACTTCACTATCTGACTCTCTTTATCTACAAATTTGAATCAGTAAATAAGAAACACGTGTAAATATGAGCAATATTGATAAAAATATTTGGATTTAGTTTTAATAGTTATGGCTTATTGGGAGGACTAAAGCAAGCAAAAAATAGAGCGTTATAACGGCATACCTTGAACAAATGGAGCACGAAAAGTGCTACCTGTAAGTCAAAGAAAAACTCGCGAGATTTTTACCGCTCCTCGAACCAGCTGAGCTTGACCGTTGACGTTATCACTACACTAACACAGCACACACTTTATTCAATAAGTAATTTAATTACCAATACAGATTACACACACCACCGAAACCCAAGTCTTAATAAGATATAGAAATTCAGGTGAAATATTAACTTCTCACGCTCTAAAAACAATACAAAGACACGAATCTCAAAATTAACATCAATTCGCTCAGAAACTCAGCGGATAACTTCATAGGGATGAGACGACCATGAGCAGTAAAAGTATTGTCGATATTTTATCATTGTCGTCATCGATAATTTCGAGGTTTACGCAAATCGCTGTGTTTAGGATCTCGAAAATATAACTAAGCTTGCTGGACACACTCCTCGTAACTTGTAATAAAGGTGTTATTAGAAAGATTAATGTAAGGTTAAACATTTTCTAAAGCATATTGATTATACTTTTGTTTTTGGTAGGGATTTTAATTTGATACTGAATCATAATAATGTACATCACATATTTTAGTATGAAAACTAACGAGGTTATAACATATTTTTCAACACAGTTGCTCATAAAGAGGAAGAGGCTCTAATTTCACCACAATCAGGCATGTAACGACACCTATAATCAAACTGTGACTTTTTCATTACTATACTTAATTCACGAGCGAGTTTTTGAGTTTTTTATTGGTTGAGTTGCTTTTTTCTAAAAGTTTCGATTTAAAAAAGACGTGTTCAATATAACAAATGAATTAATGTAGCTATTGCTTGCTCACTTCATGCAATGTAATAAAAAAAATATTTTATTCGCAAGTATGTTGAAAAACGTCGTATGATACACTTGTGTATTAAGGATCCGTCTTTGGCTCTCTTACACCACACCATCCCAGAATACCTACTATGCAATATGACAAATTCAAAAATCCAAGATGGCCGCCACCAGAAATTGGCGACATACATTTCTTTTTTCACTACTCCTTCAATATACTATCAAATGAAAGGGCTAGACTAGTAGAATGTTGTGCAGATTACAAATCTAAGGTAGTCGGGGGTAAATAATTTTTTGAAGTGAAAACTTCTTTAGGCGCGCTATAGACAGAATTTTCGTGGGCTGTGAAATGGATTCATCAATCGTCACGCTTGGATATGATAATAGATCGGATCGGATATGAAATATTCGGGTAAACTCGGTAAAAACGGCCAGGTAGGTACCAGGGCAACAGAAACAGAAAAGAGTTTCGATTACCTACCTCCAACAGCCCAGCGTTTATCTCCACATACCAGGACAACAGAAATATAAGAGTTGCGTTTGCCCCTAGGTACCAGTACCAGAGCAACAGCAAGTTTTCACTTCTATCGGCAGTTCCTATGACTGCCAATTTTTTTTTTATCTTTGTTTTTCCACTCGTTTTTAAAGTATGCAATCATTTCACCAATGTTTTGTAACGACGTTCTCACGTTAGACTATCGTCCGTAAACCAATTTCACAGACAATGTTTTCTATATGGGTTATTTGCCTGCAAACGTTTATTAAATTTTTATATGATAATGTAAATATGGATATGATAAAATAAATTTGGATATGATAATGGATCGGATCGGATATGAAATCTTCGGGTAAACTCGGTAAAAACGGCCAGGTAGGTACCAGGGCAACAGAAACAGTAAAGAGTTTCGATTACCTACCTCCAACAGCCCAGCGTTTATCTCCAGATACCAGGACAACAGAAATATAAAAGAGTTGTGTTTGCCCCTAGGTACCAGTACCAGGGCAACAGCAAGTTTTCACTTCTATCGGCAGTTCCTATGACTGCCAATTTTTTATATAATTTAAGTCCGACTAGACTGATCAAACGCGAGTTGAGTTATACGTGTGTTTATTGAAATCCATCACAAATGTACCTAATATTTAAACAATGTTAGCGTTGCAACTGTTTTTCACATTGATTTATATAATACTAGCAGCGCCCATGGATTTACCAGTGGAGTTCCCGTTTCCATTATTTTTCCGTGATAAAAAATAGTCTGTGTTATTCCAGATAGTAATCGTAAATATTATGTGTTTCAAATTTCCATCTGCTCCGTGCAGACACACGACGTAATTGAACGAACCAACAACTATACTTTGCCATTTATAAAATTAATAGTTTAGTAGAATATGTGAACGACTATAAAGTTGCAAGAACCCGATCCATAAATATTGATTTCCTCTCGGTTATTTGGTGGCTGTGCGAGTGATTTAGTGAAAAGGTTGGAAACAAATTACAGAAAACTGGAGAGCGCGTTGATGATAAGGGCGATGGTAGAGAGATGGCTTTGAGATGGTACCAACTAATTTTTCATTAGGTTAATAGCAGCCCGTACTGTTGCTCTACAAATTTATGCGTGTGTGTGACAAGAAAGAGAAAGTGCAATAGAGAAGGAGAACGCATCAGTTCTTCACTAAAAAAAAAATGTGTGTGCTTACTTTCACAGCTTACGAAAAAACGACTGTATGGTGTGCCAAAAGAAGTGTTCATTAAAAAAAAAAGATTATACACTAGCAATATTAGCGTTGTGAATACCATACAAATAAAGAAGTATTTTGTTTTGTTTCAACAAATGGAACAAAACATAATTCATTAATCATCTCATCCATTTAGTATTCTATGACATTGCACGTATCTATTTTATGTACCCATTTTTGCAAGTTATGTTTAAATTTAACATCGATATAATTTCTAGTATACCTACCACATCCCTCGCTCATAAATGCAGCGTTTTCACTTTAACTGTCAATGTCAAAATCAAATGACAAGTGTTCCGAAATAGCTTCATCGATCGTAACGCAACTTTGCCAACTTGAACTTGAAACTAACAATATTTTTTAAGCTTTGGAAAAATTTCAGTCATAATTTAATAAGTTTAACTTATTAAATCGGGTATATAACTATATATCGGGTGTATAACTTATTAATCGGTCGTAAGTATAATAATAGGCTTTTTTATAGTAGAAGGTACGATGCGTCGTACCACACAGTGGATTCCCTACTGATTTGCATAGTATCTTTAATGTCCACCAATATTTATTATTTATCTTTAGCCCTAAAATTGAATGTCAAAAATGGTCAGCCCTGGGTCCTGAGTGTCGCTTCGCCATACTCGGCCTGCGCTTCACTACAAAGGTCGCCGGCTCGCTTCGCTCGCCACCTCCCCCTTCGCTACGCTTGGCCTCGCATGGCTCGCACCACTTAGGACCTCCCTTGAGATTCTGTCTCCCGCATATTTTATAAACACTAGGGGTAGTAGCGACAAGACTAGGTGGAGTCGGGGTGCTCCGAGTCGGATCTCGGTTTTAAGTCACCTAACTGGCCCGATTTGGTTACATGGGAATTCAAATATAATACATACAAAAATATGAATAAGAAATAGTAGGACTAGGAACAATAGGCATTTTAACCATTATGTACTTGACATTTATTACATGCAAATTATATGACAAAATACAATTTTGACTATTAAAAGTATCCACATCTAATATTTTGACAACAAGATATGTATGCGGAACAACTTAAGGTCAAAAAACATTATGCAAACGAATAGGACACCCACGCAGTGCGTGGTATGATGCGTACCATATTCGAGAGTCTTATCTGATTCCCCATCCCCAAATCGAAGTTATAAAATCAGGTTCATTAGAAGTAGGAATATAATAAAATAAACTGACATCTTTAATCTTAATTCAATTTTATGGATCATAGTAATTTTAATATTAAAAAATATATATATATATATATATTATATGAGTTTATGACTATAGGCAGAAAGTTGATACTTGTTTGGTCTATTTTGAGTGACAGTTATTTAGGCTTTTAGACCTCAAAGCAAACATTTTACACCCCTAGATTACTGATGACGAAAAATCGGAGACTTCTACTTACTTAAATACTCATACAATAGATATAAATAATGGGTTGTGTAAATAGATACTACATAGTTAATTATAAACATATTCAACTATATTTATAAAAAAAACATGCAATCTATCAATCTAAGCACCTTCACCTAATTTTTGTAGTCTTCTATCTTCAAACAAATGATGGAACTCCTCAGACACAATCTGTTTAAAATCAAATGGGTCTGGGCTCTTCCAGTGTATTTTTTTGACATGGAACCGCATCTCAGCCACCAAATGATACATTGAATCACACAACGGACACTGTATTGTTTTATCCTGATGTTTTTTAAGTCTATGTGTTTTCATTATACTAGATGAGCAGAACTTTTCATGACAAATGTTGCATTCATAGGGCTTTTCACCAGTGTGTTTTCTTGTATGCATTTTAAGACAAACTTTGTTAGCAAACTTTTTGCCACAGAATGAGCAAAAGCAGACATTATTGTCTGAATGCGTCTTTACATGCTCATCCAATCTAGCTTTTCCACAAAATGCTTTACTGCATACTTGACAAACAAATGGCTTTATCTTTAAATGCAACTTATTCATGTGGTTTTCATAATCAACCCTCTTCCTGGCAATGTAATTACAAAGGTCACATTCGAAAGTAGCCTTACTTTCTGACCCAATGGTATGTTTTGTTTCGATATGATGTTTCATTGATGTTACTTTTATTAGTTTTTCACAGTACTCACATGGGACATAAGGCTTTTCATGGAATCTGAGGTGGGTCATTAGCGCTGATTCTACACTGAATTCTTTACCACATTTATCACACGAAAACGGCCTGTTAGTTTTGAAACTAGCACAAACTACCATGTGTTGACTTAAGTATGCTGTCCCAACAGATTTGCCACAATTGTGGCATTTAGTCCTTTGGCTATAGTGTTTTTGCTTATGGACATACATTTGTCTCAAACTAGAAAAACTTTTTGGGCAGACTTTGCAAGGGTACATCACGTTTGTGTCATGTAACTCTTCATGTTTCAGCATTTCTTTGATATTATCAAAAGTTATATCACAAAGAGTGCACTCAATGAATTTTCTTCGCTTCTTGTACTGAATTCCACTATGTATTTTGATGTGATGATCTTTAAGTGTAGATTCATTTGTAAATTCCTTCTTGCATAATGTACATGGGTATACAATATCACTATGGTTAAGACTCAAATGTTTTTTTAGTTCTGAATCTGTATCAAATGATGCCACACAAAGTTCACAGGGTACAGATCTTGTTATACCTTTACAGAGGTCTCTGTGATTCTGCAGTAACTTTAAATTCTTAAATTCATAGTCGCAGTACTGGCATTTCAAGTCTTGGTGAAACTGCATAATATGAGTTTTCATGCTCAACTTTGTGTAAAATTGTGTTCCGCAGTCGTGGCATGTGAAAGGATGGTGATCTAAATGCTCCCGGTTGACGTGACCTATCAAATGTTCCTTTCGCTTTGTAGTGAAGTCACAGTCTATACATCTAATTTTGGTAATATGGTTTAATATCTGTTCCCTGTAGGACATTAGGTAGCTGTAATGTACACATGGGGCTGAAAGACATTCCAGACAAGAAAACTTGCATTTGTGCATTTTAATTTCTGAATCATTAAAATTTCTAAGGCACATGACACACTGAGTTTTGTTATTATCATTGGTTTGGGCTTGACTCACTAAATGAGCAGATTTGAAATGAGTCTCCAGTTGTTCTGGTGTGTGATAAACCAGATCACAATATTGGCAGAAGTTCACTTGTTCTTTATGTACATTTCTCAGATGGTCATTCAATTCTTTAGAATCAAATAATTCGTGGCAATATCTGCATCTCTTTTTTGAATGATTATTCACATAATGTACATCTAAGTACTGTTGAGAGTTGTATGTTTTGCTGCAAAACCTGCATTGGTATATTATGGTGTTGTGTAGGGATTTTTCATGCTCCTTCAAAGATCTATATGTTGTGAAGATACTGGGGCATGAATTACATGCATATGTGTTGTATTTCGGTGTGGAAGGACTATTAATGGTCAGAGGTGCAATCACTATTTTCCCTCCTTCAAGTGTAAATGTGGGAGTGTCATCTTTTGGTACTGGCTTATCCTCTTTTACAATTTCTTTAGTTCTCGGATACTTAACAACTCGTTGGATTGGTATAGGCTTACCTTCATTGTGTTGTGGAGTAACTTTGCCATCTAATTTTTTTTTATTTAATTCTTTTTCTGCAATGTTTTTCACACATCTATTATTATCCAGCTGGGGTGCTTTATCAACTTTATCTGTTACTTCATTATCATATTCAACAACAATCATTACATTAGAATTTGTATAGTTTTCAGTTTGTGATCCTTCTAACTCATTGTTAAGGTCTGTGACTTTTGAAAGTAAGTCATTTACACAACCTTTTAAGAGATTAAATATTCTTTTAGTGTTTTCAGTAAATACATAACTTTGTATTGCATTATCTACACACTGCTTACATATCATTTCACAGCTTGCATAGTCTTGAACCTGAAAAATAATACATATCAGACATTAAAACACTCACTGAAAAATAATACATATTAGGAAAGACATTAAAATGCTCGGCATCACAAGAGATAGAGATATACAGAGAAAGAGATTGCAGTTCATAGATAAAATATTTCTCAATAGCTGCACCCCAAAGTTTCACCAGCATAGTCCTGGTCCTGTTATTTTCCTATTTAAAATATCTATCTATGTATCAGACTCCATCCAGATACCTTCAGTAGTTTTTGTGTGAAAGAGTAACAAACATCTATACATACTCACAAACTTTCACATTTATAATATTGATAAGGAAGCAATGATTTCTAATATCAAAGTTTATTCTTACTTAATTTCAAGTTATGTACCTTTCTATGTAAATAGTTATTCTGATTTCAACTACACTTTGAAAGTTAGTCACCATGAATTGCTATATTTTTTTTTATTTTTTTTTATAGCGTAGTGACGAGACGAGCAGGTCATGTGCCTGAAGGTAAGCAACATGCCTGCCACATAACAGCACAGTAACACGCAGCTATTGGAACATGATAGTCCAAATCATTACCTAGCACTGCACTGCGCTCGTCACCCAGAGATCTAAGATATTATGTCTCTAAGCCCTGTAATTTCTCTGGAATCATTGCCCTTCAAACCGGAACACAGTAATATTTGCACATTACTGCTTGGCGGTAGAATATTTGGCAAAGGTGTGGTACTTCCCCAGGCGGACTCTGCTAAGAGTCCTACCACTACTAATATTAACAAAAAGAAATAATGGTTTCGTAGTTGTAGGACATTGTATGTCTTTGCTAATTAGGCCAATTGTCCACGTAGCTGCACGACATCCGCACGATTTCGACAATTGTCGGATGCAAGACGAATGCTTGCATCTTGCGTACAAATAATGAAGTCTGTGTCCACGAAACGTCAACGACACGACAGCCGCACGTCTTGTGTTTGTTCGTAGGATGCATGCATTCGACAAAAGACGCGTGCGTGGACAGTAGGCCTTATTCTACAATCAAGCTATAACGCTCATACATTACTGTGTTCTGTGTTAAGTAAGCAATGTTTCCAGTGAATTTATAGGGCAAAGATATAGATTATTTTGTCTCACAAGTGTATGAGTACAGGCATACAGTGCAGCACTAGGCAGTCCGGCTATGGGAAAATTTGTGCCTTACCATTACAAAACAAATCAGACAACTGCATCTTTCTAAGGTTTGTTTATCAGACTGATTTCCTACAGTGACTTACATCACACACCAAAACAGCGTTTATGATGTCCTTCAGTGACTTGGTGTAAAACCATTTGCCGAGAAGAAACTCTGTATTCAATGGGTATAAGTCTCCTGTGGTTTCCAAACACAATCCACAGTGCTGTGGAGCTGTCCACAAGGTGGAGAGTTTATCTCTCAACCATTCCCGATTCGATTGCTCAATTGAAGTGCCTGTATCATCCATACCTGCAAAACCAAAAACAACAGTGATTGGCAAGGAAATTTATTGTGTTTTTACTCAGTTACTCAACGAATACATATCTACATACAATACATACCAATTACTAAAACAATTTTACAGAACCTACATCTTACCTAATATGCCTAGCTCTTGTGATTCGGGAAGATTCCCATAATAGGGACAAATTTGCATGTCTGAGCCCGATCGGCCGATATGTCGCGGTCCTTTAGCTTGGATGAATTAGGAGAGGACGAAGGTGGATTAGATATTTTAAGCGTAAGCATAAGTAAAAACAAAACACCGGTGGCATTCACATAACCCTGCACAAAATGGCGTAAAGAGTAGAGCTGCATTGGAAAATACAAATCTTCAGACATTGCGATCAGCCGCTTATTCCTGGTTTAGTAAAAATTAAATTAATGGTTTTTTCCTTTTTTCTTCTGTTTACGATTTACGAAGTAACAGACACTGCTATGCAATATATCTTACCGTTTTCTTGATAATGCTAAAATCACGGAATCGACACTTCGAAACGTAAATGTGCTGCGTATGGTATTGGTATGCACAGACTATATATACTATAGGTACTCGGAATTTTAATTCGATTCCAGATTTGACATTAGCTACTGTCATTTAGTGAAATAATGATACCACATATAATAGTGTAGTGATGTAATTGTGAAATACAAGTGATGAACGATGATTCAGAAATGGCCAAGATTTTCAAAGACACCCTCAGAAAAATTTTGAAGCATCTTAATTTTAAATTTGTTGCACGGTCACGCAAGAGCACGCTTATTGATCGAAATGATATAATAACATGGGGCCAGCGTTACTTGCGATCTATATGTCAGTTTCGACGAGAAGGGAGACATATATATTATATTATCAAGATGAAACTTGGGTTAACGCAGGTAAGGCTAACATTTATACACAAAATGAATTTATATACATTTTACATTAAATTTAATAGTAATACTTATTTATTTTAAGGTCATACTGTAAAAAAAACTTGGGTGGATAAGAAAGTCACATCATCTCGACAAGCGTTTTTGGAGGGACTGACCACTGGATTAAAAAATCCACCTGGAAAAGGCAAACGTCTCATAATTAGCCATATAGGTAGTGAAGAAGGCTTCCTGGAAGAGGGGCTCATGATTTTTGAAGCAAAGAAAAATTGTGAAGATTACCATGATGAGATGAATGCAGTTTGTTTTGAGGAGTGGTTCGCTGGAGTCTTACCAAAATTAAGACCAAACTCAATTGTGGTGATGGATAATGCACCTTACCACTCCCGAAAATTGGAAACGGCACCAAAAATGAGCTGGAAAAAAGCTGCCATTCAAGATTGGCTTTTAAATAAAAATATTCATTACGAACCAGATATGGTTAAAGCTACGCTTTTAGAACTGATTCCACATAACGAGTATTTTAATAAGGACGCTGTAGACGAAATGGCAGCACAACATGGGATCACGGTTTTAAGACTGACCCCTTACCATTGCGAGCTAAACCCTATCGAATTGATATGGGCGCAGGTAAAGGGGCATGTAGCTCAAAATAATAAAACCTTCGAATTGACAGACGTGTGAAATTTATTTCAGGAAGTCATTCAAAAAATTACGGCTACCGAATGGTCTAAATGCATATCCCATGTTGTCAAAGAAGAGGAAAAAATGAGTAGGCTAGATATGTTAATTGACAATATCACAGACACATTTATAATAAATGTTACAGAAAGTGACAGCGATGGCGGCGACAATTTATAAAATAAATTATTACCATAATACACCTATCTGTTTTATTTGTCATGTTCCTTCATGATCACATTTTTTTATTTATTTCACACACAATTATCAAAGAAAAAAAAATTGGCAGTCATAGGAACTGCCGATAGAAGTGAAAACTTGTGACTCAAATGTTTTCTCTTTTAATTGAATTGTCTAAATCATTTGTCCCCTTGTCAGAAGACAAATTATTTGTTAAACCATCGTAGGTCTACGTACATTCGCATAATTTCATCACCAACAGCTAAATCGATGGTTGCGCCATCTAGTTTTATATCAACGTAATTATACAGAATATTGCAACTCTTTACTGTTTCTGTTGCCCTGGGTAGCGATTCTGAAACCATTCGGTTGCATCCGTCACGGAATCTCATCTCTGCAATCTGCAATCGCTGCATCGTTGGATCGTGTTGATCCAACGGATGAAAAAATCAACATTGCCAGTTTGCCCCTCAACCAATAAAACATAACTTGGATTCGCGTGATTGTGTGTGTCGTAACCCGGTCGAAATCGACTATCTCTTGAGGCAACTCAAAGTAGTTCGTGGGAGCGCGGTGGGCGATTAGCTCTGGTCGAGGTCGGGGTCTGTAAGGACCATGTTCGTGAGGTCACCAGGGGGTGACACACGGGAGATCTTGAGGAGATCTGATCCTTGCGCAGGATGTGTGAGAGCAATGCGATTGCTAGTCGGCTGGATAGCCGTAGCTCTAGATGTCTTACTCAAGAGTTTAGAGAGTTTTATGTGATCTAAAATAAACGGCGGTCGGCCAGAGCGGATGTGTTTGAACCATCGCGCGTTCTACGATACGTACTTTGTTAAACTACCTGTGATACCTACTTTGTTACCTGTACTTAATAAATCCTATTGTGTTTGCGAGTTTTCATCCAACACTACCCATCGGCTACGCCCACAGCAGAAGAATGCGATTACTGATGATGATTGATGATGGCGAGACTCTGTCCGCCGACATATTTAATACTGGGATTTAAGTCTAAATATGTGTTATATAAAATTATAAGTATCTGATTTTTTTAAAGAATGGATTTGACCAGTAAAATTTTGTACAGAGGGCGCCAGTGTGGAGTCATCTACTTCTACCCGCCGACCGCCGCGCCGTCTCAAAAAGAGTTTTGGAGGCGTTGGGGCTATATGTAGATGGAGCTAAGCCCGTAACTGGCATTCTTATTTGAAATTTTACCTGAGAAGGATCGAACAGTTGTCAATATAAATTCTTACATTTATTTAATTGGTTTACTTTTACTCAATTGATAACATCAGAAGTGGGATGAACACCATGCCCGGAAATCACAACGGTGATGAGAAAAAAACGGAAAAGCAAGCGTCGCCCGCAGTTACCGAAATGTTATTCTTTTATCAGTGGTTAAGTAGTGCGTAATGTACACGTGAGTAAGCTACAGTTTTATATTACGATTTACTTTGATTGAAATAATTTTTCAATTTTAACCTTGTTTTCTAACATTGCATTTCAAATGATTTTTTTCCGAATCACTCACAAGTAAAAACTGTTGATTATTATTTTGTAACTTTTTTGGGGTTTTATCGTGTGAGAGTAAAATAATCTTCAATAAGGAAGTTTCAAAAATAATTACATAGATTTAAAGATAATCGAAATAAATACAAGACCTGCTGTATGAGTAATTTTGTATTTTGTTAAATAGATGATGTTGTCCATATTAACTAAAATAATAATTTATCCAAGTAATCTCCGAATAACCCCGAAATAAATTATACATACTGAAAAAAAAAATGAATATCTCAATAAATGACGAATCTGTGAACATTTTAAAATTACTAACTAAAAATCAAAAAGCTGCGCGGCGCGTTCGCCGTGTGACGTCACGTCACGAGTTGCGACGCGGTCGCGCTGTAGGTTAGAAAGGACGCAATATAATCTGATTTCACGGCAGAGAAACTAGAATTTAGTGCTAATACTATCTCGAATGTGGCGATGTATGTAGAATTGCGACTATTATCATATTTGATATTATACTGGTATCTATAATAAGCTATTGACGTTAAGCTTAGACTATAACCGGGGATTAGTACGCGGACAGTCTAATGTTATTGTATTCGTTATTCTGAGTAACGTAGTGATTACTTACTCTGTGGATACAATGACGCAAATACTAACATACTAAAATGCGCATCCAACAAACGAATGAGTTCTAAGTCGAGTTAGGGACAATTCAATTCGAGTTGACTTATCACCACATCATCAGCACATCACTACTGAGGACTAATGTGTAGGGATGAAACGATACCACCTGGGTATCGATACTTTTACTCAATACCGTATCGGTCATGAGGTATCGATTCCTACTCGGTATCGCATGAAAAGTATCGATACCTACTTGTATCGGAGCATATTTTCAGTATTTTCGTCGAAATTATAGAAGAAAATAAGAACAGGACGTCTACTCTCTTTCTACGAAAACGTAATTTCGCAATAAACTCGCGATTTTCGAACTCCGATTCCACTTCGATCCGTCGTTTTGTCCGTTTAAATCTTCTAGAAATCTAGAATATTAGAGTAGGCTTAGAACATTTAAACGTCAAACAATGTTCTATCGGACGAAACAAGTAGGACGACAGTAAGAAAGTCGCGAGTTTTTTTTCGAAATTACGTTTTCGTAGAAAGAGACTAGACGTCCAGGAGTATACGGTATGGTCATGAGTATTTATTAAAAAAAATACTTTAATTACATTTTGAAACGCACTACGGTATGTGTTACGTATGTGGAGATGCGTGCGAGACGAAAAATTCTTCTTTTCCACGGAATTAAAGAGGTCCAAGGTGAGGACACAGCAGCCATTGTAGTGAAGGTGATCTCGGAGCAACTCAAGATTCCTGAATTTACCGCTACAAATATTAGCAGGTGTCATCGCATGGGTCGATCTTCTCCGGACAAAACCAGACCCATTCTCCTGAAGGTTCGTGACATTGCAATGCGTCAGCGATTATGGTACGCTAAAACGGCCTTGAAAAAATCGGGGATAACACTTTCCGAATTTCTGACGAAGCCTCGGCATGACGCCTTCATGTCAGCCCGCGAGCGCTTCGGTATCGGGAGATGTTGGACACGGGATGGCCTCATCATCGTGCTCGGACCAGATGGCAAGCGCCACTATATCAACAATCAGTCTGAATTGGACAAACTTGTGACTCCGGCTCCGTTACATCTCAAAAGGCCCGAGTCAGAAGCGGTGAAGAAGGGACCAAAAGCGACAAGAAGAGGCCCATTAAAGTAGCGGCCTTGTTTTGCTTGGTAATAATGTTATAATGTGTAACTCGTATCATAATATCATAATTCATTCGGATATGTGCATGTAAAGTTTCCAAGTTTTTCACTTCACTTCTTCCTTTGTACTGCTTATTTTTTGTTTTAATAATTAATTTGTCTTTGTTGCTCGAACTTTTCAACTTAACTATTGAATTTTGGCCCAATAGCACTTAAGAATTTTACACTTTTTATTATTGTAATTTTACAACAGGGTATGTATTTTATTTTGTAGCCGGTATTTAGACAATTACTGTCAGTGTCAGGTCTTTTTCTTTCTTTTTCGTCATGGTTTCAATTCGGTAATGCTACCGTAATTTTGCCAGCGTCTAACGTTTGAGCATTGAGTGTCTTTGATCTATAAATTATGTTCTTAATTCAGGTCAGTGTCAGGACACACGGTTCATGTCACATGCCACTATTTAATCAATATCATATTTATCGATTTTTTTGTTTGTTTTTGTTAGTTCTATCTATTCTGTTTAAATGACCTAAATGGCATAGTGGTTTTGTAAAACATTTTTGCTATTTTTTAACGTGGTAACATGTTCCGGTCTTCCGGTTACATTGTTTTAAGAGCTAGTTTAGGAGTTAGTTATTGGCAATATTTTATTTTATTTTATTATGATAGTGATGTGAAAAATGCAATTTCTTTCCGCACAACCCGACAGGTGATTATTTTAAGTAGAAAACTTTGTACCTATATATTTATGTTATATAATTATTTTATCATTGGACTTTGTTTATATTATTTGTATAGAACACGTATTTATATATTTTATACATACACATATTTTTATAATAATTTTAGTATTATTTATTGTATTTGTAAATAGTATCATGTTAAATATATTTAGCGACGATGACTGTAACAGTGATAATGATTTTTTATCATCATCATCTAGTTCTACAAGTGGCAATCATAGTCTTAACATTGCTCAACCCTTGTCAGACTTTTTGGAAAGCAGTTTTTCAGATGTGCCTAAAAATTTTAATGTCATTCACATTAATGCGCAGAGCATTCCGTCATCCTATCCAGAAATGTTGGCGTCCCTTGATAATAATAACATCCATGCTATTCTAGTCTCCGAAACCTGGCTTCGTCCGTGTCTTCCTTCGACATCATATTCTCTGCCCGGTTTCATCCTAATAAGAAATGACCGCGTCGGCCGTGTCGGTGGGGGAGTAGCTATTTACCTTAAGGCCAATATTCCTTTCTCAGTTCTGAGTAAATCGCCACAACCACCACCGACATGTGCGGGTGAGCATCTTCTTATTGAAGTAATTCTCTCACACACTAAAGTTCTTCTCGGAGTCTATTATAGCCATTCTAAAAACGTCAACTATTTTCCTTCTTTTGAGACTCTGCTAAATGAGTATATACCTACTTACAATCATTCCATTATTATGGGTGATTTCAATACTTGCCTTTTAAGAAATGATGTTCGCTCTTCTTCACTGCAATCTGTCGTCAATTCCTACAACTTACACATTCTACCTCTAAATTCTACTCACCATTTTCCCAACAGTACTCCGTCTCTATTAGATCTCATGTTTGTCTCTTCTCCTAACAATGTTTCCATACATGGGCAGTACTCTGCTGATGAATTTTCCTATCATGATCTAATATTTCTTTCATATAAAATTAAGCCTCCTAAATCTAAACCTAAGGTCATTCTGCAACGCAATTTTGGTAGTATGAATCATGCATCTCTTCTTAATGACGCTGAGAAGATTGACTGGGAACCCGTCATTAATGCTCAATCGGTAGATGACCAAGTCGCTATTTTTAATACTCTTATCACGAAGCTCTACGATATTCATGCTCCTCTGCGGAAAATAAAACTTAAGCATCTCCCTGCCCCTTGGCTCACCGACGATATTAGGTTACTAATTCATAAGAAAGCCGCAGCAAAATCACGGTTTAAATCGCGTCCTACTGATACCAATAGAGATAAATACGTTCAGGCCCGTAATCGCTGCAATAAGGTGTGTAGAGATGCAATGCGCCGACATGTTCACAAAGCTGTCAACAATCAAAATCCAAGTAAAGTCTGGAAATTCCTTAAGTCTATGGGAGTTGGCAAATCACCTCAAAATTCTATTTCAAATAAAATCGATATAAACGCTTTAAACATACATTTTTCCTCTGCATCCACTATGACGAATGCGGTAAAAAATTCTACAATTAACTATCTCTCTGCCATTCCAACTCCTGATTATTCTCCTTTTACTTTCAATCAGTTCACTGAAAGTGATGTTAAGAAGAGTGTAATGTCGATTTCCTCCAATGCTGTTGGCGGTGATAGTATCAGTCGCAACATGCTATTGCCCATTCTCGACGCCATCCTTCCCATCTTGTGTGTCATGTTTAATAATTCCATCACCTGTAGTGTTTTCCCAGCTATCTGGAAAGATGCACAACTTATTCCTTTACCAAAGAAACTAAATCCTACCTCCTTATCTGAATATCGTCCTATATCTATCCTTCCTTTCCTATCCAAAGTCTTGGAGCGTCTTGCCCACTCTCAAATTAACCAGTTTCTAAACAGACAAGACCTCCTCAACCCTTTCCAATCCGGATTCCGTCCTGGGCATAGCACTGTGTCTGCTCTTGTTAAGATCACCGACGACATTCGCAAAGGTATGGACGACGGCAGGCTTACTGTTCTAGCTCTGTTAGATTTCAGTAATGCCTTCAATGCCGTCGATTTCGATATCTTGCTGGCGACGTTGCGTTCTATTAACATATCTCCATCGGTGATCAATTGGTTTCACAGTTACTTGTATGGACGCCGACAACGTGTTCGCCTCGACGAGGTTTTCTCGTCTTGGTGTAATACAAATGCTGGAGTCCCTCAAGGCGGCGTGCTATCACCACTTCTTTTTGCAATCTTTATCAACTCTATTTCTAATTATTTAAATTCTCCCTACCACCTTTATGCAGACGATCTCCAAATTTACTCGCAAGCTCGGCTCTCTGACTTAAGTATGGCCATTGGCATGGTAAACACCGATCTACAGCAAATTGTCCGCTGGAGTAATTCTTACGGCTTAAATGTAAATCCCACTAAGACTCAGGTTATTATACTAGGTAGTGCTCATATGATATCCAGAGTCGACTGGGCCACAATCCCTGAAATTGTTTTTAACGGGGTCGTTGTACCTTACAGCGAATCAGTCAAGAATCTTGGCATTGTTTTTGACCGCACGTTGAGCTGGGAACCACATATTAAATCGATTAGCGCTAAGCTGTTTGCATCTGGCGGGGCGTTGAGGCGTTTGCGAAATTTTCTACCCACTGCTACCAAAATTGCTCTTGCACAATCCCTCCTTCTCCCCATCCTGGACTATGCAGACGTCTGCTATCTCGATCTCAAAGAAGATCAGCTAGATAAACTTGAGCGTCTCCAAAATTATTGTATAAGATTCATATTTGGCTTACGCAAGTATGATCATGTGTCTCAATTTCGTACACAGCTCAAGTGGCTCCCCATTCGCTTTCGTCGGAATGCTCATATTATGTCACTTCTCTATAGCGTGTTATTTAATCCCACTTTTCCGCGGTATTTGAAGAAACTTTTTACATATTGGAGCAAAGCACATAATCTACCGCTCAGGTCAAAATATAACTTGTTCCTTCAAACACCGTCGGCGCGTAGTGAAACTTTTTATGGCAAGTCATTTGGTTTTCAAGCTGTCCAGCTATGGAACGCTTTGCCGGTTAACATTAGGCAAGCTCCATCTCTTGCTGTCTTTAAAGACCAAGTCAAACAGTTCTATTTGTTGCAGTCATCAGCAAGTTGAATTCATTATGTATGTTATATTCCTTACTGTTTAATTTGATTGTCGTAAGTAATTGTTCTTTTTTTTTTTTTTTTTTTCTTTATGCATGTATTATTTTTCGTTATATATTAGTTTATTTTACATTTATTTGTGTATTAGGATGTACAGTTATTAATATGTAGTATTGGTATATATATATATAGTATGGTATAGAACTAAATTAGATAAATATGTAACTATTTGTTGGTATGCTATTATAAATAAGTGTAAGTATCTTTATACTCCCAATTGTACCCCCGTCTTCTATTAATCAAATCTTCTTCACCATCCTACGGTTGCCTGGAAGAAATCGCTCTTAGCGATAAGGTCGCCTATTGTTACTTTGTTATAAGATGTTTCTGTATTTTGTTTTATTATTTAAGTGCAATAAAGAGTTTATCTATCTATCTATCTATCTATGTTAGATATTTCAACAAATACACAATTCACAAGGTTTAAAATACTTACTTTGAAATCTTTACATTAGTAGTTGGAATATAGTCAGGGTGGGTCTTCAGGTGTTTGTGCAAATTGGAAGTATTACCACAATATTGTACGTCTTTAAAACACTTTTTACATTGGGCTACTTTCTCATTTCTCTTATTAAAATATCGCCACGCCTCAGACCTTGGTGGTCCCATTATCACTGAATTTATGTTGTTTTAACTTTTTACAAATTCAATTCAATCAATCGCAACAAAAACAAACAAACAAGCACACGCACGCACAGCACAGATTTATTAGTGAATGACTTGAACGAACACTATGTTCACCAAGGGCCTGCCTGACACGATAATCACGTGATCAAGCCTGAGCGAAACAGTATAATACCGTTCAAAGTAGGAGAGACAGAGACAAACTGTTGAGTGAAGAGTGACCGGTGACCATGATCACCGAGTACCGATACAAGTACTTACTTTACGATACTACTTGGTACTCAGTTCTAAAGTATCGATGCCAAAAGTACTTGGTATCGAAAGAAAAGTATCGAGTAGTTACTTGTATTTACTCGTATCGTTTCATCCCTACTAATGTGCGGTTGTGCGTTGTGCGGATAGTCACAAATAAATACGTAGTATTTACATTCTCTTTGGTGCGGATGTGCGGTTGTGTAAGGCTGTAGGGTTTTCTTGAAAAAAATATTATGAAAAGTCGCGAAAAAATGTTTTCGTCATATCCCAGATGTTAATTTGGCTATGAGGTTTTCGTTACACTAATTACTTATAACATTAACAAAAATTATTCAAGATGAAGTTGGTTCACAAAAACATCGAGAAAGATGGTTTTGGGTGAGTAGAATTTTTTTTACGTATTGTCTTTCTCACGATATGGGCGCTAATTAAGTATTAAATGACCGTGTTTAGGAGTATCGGACTCATTGCGGAAGAGGAGGAGGACATGTGGCATGCGTACAACCTCATCGCCGAAGGTGATGCAGTCACAGCTTCCACATTGCGGAAAGTCCAAACCGAATCCTCTACTGGATCTTCTACAAGCACAAAAGTCCGAACAACTCTGACTATCACAGTGGAAACTATAGACTTCGATACACAAGCTCGAAAGCTTCGCCTCAAAGGGCGAAATATAGTTGAGAATCAGTATGTGAAGGTAAGAGATTGTTGAATGTTTTCTATTAGAAAATCTGAAACTTTGATATGAAAGATGAACCATGTGTTAAGTAGGTATGTTTAAAATTTTAATGCTTGAAGGTAAAGTACATATTATCCTATCTTTTAATGTTATGAATCCAAAAGTTAACTAAAATGTTTCATATAATATCATAAAGATTACTTACATACAATCATAAAAGAACTACTGAAGGTATCTGGATGAAATACATAATATATAAGTATATCTAAAATGATACACAGAAAAAAATTACAAGCCATTTTTATTTTGGATAAAAATATTTATTTTGTTGTACATGTTAAGTACTGTTAAGATTCCTGCACTGGCTGTGCCACAATGAGCTAGCATTTTGATTACCATCGGACACATTTATCGCTCATCCTGTCACTCGTATATTTTTTTTTGTTTATTTACAATAATTGTAATCATACCATCAGCCTATTCCGACTTTGTTCAGGTAATGTCAAATAATTACTAATACAAATTGAGACATGTATTAACTAGCCTATTTTTTTTAATGCACAATGGTCCAATAAAGAGGCTAGGTGCGGAAAAGGCCCCGCTAAACTAACTACCTAACTAACTAGCCTATTTCTCAAGTTGTAGCAAATTACACATAAATTCAAACTTTTGTGAATATTGATTGACTTGATGAAGAGTTGACTTGGTGAAGAGAGACTGGGAACAAAAATCATGACAGTGAATTTTTAAATATTATGATTAATTTTAGTATGAAAACTAATGTGGTTATTACACATTTTTAATAAATACATGGGTAACTCACGTTTGATAATAGGACTCAAGTTTCGATCGCGTCCGGCGATCTTTTTCAAAAAACGAGCTAAACAAGCAGCGAATACGCGCGCGCATCTCCTTGAAAAAGATCGCCGGATGCGATCAAAACTTGAGTCCTATATCAAACGTGAGTTACTCATGTATTTATTTAATATTACGATCAGTAAAACGTTTCAGATGGGCGCATATCATACATTGGATTTAGAGCAGAACAAAAAGTTTGTGCTGCGAAAATCATGCTGGGATTCTGTGGCTTTAGAGCAAGTGGATACTGCTTGTGACCCAGCTGCGACTGCCGACGTGGCAGCTGTCGTCATGCAAGAGGGCATTGCTCATGTATGTCTCATAACACCATCCATGACACTGGTGCGGACGAAAATCGATATGAATATACCTAGAAAAAGAAAGGGATTTGCACAGCAACATGAAAAGGTAGTGTATACATTTACTAAACTACGAGTACTAAACATGGGTCCGATCAGAACTATTTCCAGGAAGGTTTATGTGTATAATCAGAATACATGTACTCATAGTCTGTTATGTATTCAATCAGATGATACTTGATATATGCAAGCTACTCATTATTGCATGTTCATATTTATTATCCCACAAATATTATAAATGTCAAAGTATGGATGTTTGTTGCTCAATCACGCCGTAACGATTCACCGGATCAAGCTGAAATTTGGAATACAGTTAGATTATAGTCTGGAAGAACACATAGGCTACTTTTTATCTCAGGAAAATAACGGGAATAACAACTACGCGGGTAAATCCGCGGGGCACTGCTAGTAATAAATAAATCTTACCCTTCCGCTGGTGTAATCTGGAAAAAGTTATATAATTTTTTGTATAGACTTTCATTACTGACTGGTGCAAGTGTACCCCTTTACACACCCTCCTGCTCGTGTCCATGCTGGCAACATATAAAGAAAATGAGTAGGTAGTGGGCATAATGCCTGAGCTACACGTGGCTAGTTTTTCAAGCTAGGATAGCAAGCTATTGTTAGTAAGCTAGCAAGCTAGTACTTCTAGTACTTTGTGTAGACAAAACTAGCGTTGAGGAACGTTATATACACGAAGCTAGAAGTACTAGCTTGCTAGTTTACTAACACTAGCTTGAAAAACTAGCCTCGTGTAATTCGGGCATAAGTTTCAAACTGTAATAGTCATACAATATCTATACATACTGATATTATAAAGCTGAAGTGGGTTTTTGTTTGAATGCGCTAAACTCAGGAACTATGGGACCGATTAAAAATAATCTTTCCCCGTTGGATATTTACGTGATCTCTAAGTGCTATAGACATCCAATATGGAAAGATTTTTATTATTATAAAAGATGTATGAATGCCAAAGTTTGGTGTCAACATGTACATCATAAAATTGGAACAGCCTACAAGGTTAATGCATTATTGTAACCTAAAAGTTTTTTGAAAAAATATGATTTTGAGCCATATAAAAAAAATTGGCAGTCATAGGAACTGCCAATAGAAGTGAAAACGTATACCTCAGAATTTGATAGCTTACTTTGGAAACAACGCGGGTGAAATCGGAGGGCGTGGCCTGGGCATCATGGCATGGCCATCTCGAAATGCGTCAGCATTTCCTATTGGCTGATGCATTTCTAGATGGCCATGGCATGATGCCGAGGCCACGCCCTTTCAGCATTTCCCATTGGCTGACGCATTTCTAAATGACCCATAGCCATGGTCCCGAGTTTACCCGAAGATTTCTTATCATATCCGAGCGTGACGCTAGAATCCAATTCACAGCCCACGAAATATCTGTCTAGGCGCGCCTAAATAAGTTTTCACTTCAATAAAGAAATTGAGTCTCAGCTGTGGGAACATAAAACATAAAAAGCTTATGTTAATGTTTTTAAATTTTCAGGAAAGATGTTGCTATCAATAGTTTTTTTCTTACAATTCTAGGGTCTAACCAAGTTCTACGATCAAGTGATGCAAAGCATCTTCCGTCACATAGACTTCAGTGTCGTCAAGTGCGTGATACTAGCGTCGCCAGGGTTCGTGAAGGATCAGTTCTTCGAATACATGGTACAACAGGCTGTGAAGACAGATAACAAGATGCTACTCGATAACAGGGGGAAGTTCCTGTTGGTGAAGGCTTCGTCAGGATTTAAACATTCGCTAAAAGGTAATTATTATTATATTCGAAATTAGCTGACCTAGCGAACTTCGTACCACCATATTTTTTTCGTCAACATTTTCTGCTATACTAACCTTGTCGAGACAATAACGATTACACAAAACATCCCATTTCATGCAGTCATTCAAAAGTTATGAGTGTACATACATTTCGAAGATCCATTTGTATATTAGAAATGAAATAATTGGAGTGAAAACTTTTAAGTCCCGTTGAGCACTTTTTGGTATAAGACAATTTTATAGGTTCACGTTAAATGCTAAAGAGGCGGCGCGGCGGAGTGGTGGCGGCGCTTTGTAGCGGGCGCTTGTGCGCTTTAGACTCGTTTCGGATGAGTGAAATTTTTTAACTTCCCGTCACCGACATGCGTAATAGCAGTATACCAATTAATTTATTTATACAGGTGCCGTAATGAGCAACATTAGTACTGTTTAATACCAAAATTCTAGGTTAGGGTATTTTTTCACTTCTGTCAGCTATACAAACAGTTAAACATTGGCAGTCCCAATGATTGACTGACAATGTTTTTACAAAATAATAGTGTTTTGAAGGAAATTTCAGAAATTTACTTAATGTATTTCTCACCAGTTTATATTTGTTTTGGGTAGTAATGAGTAGATAGCTCTGAAAACAATACAAAAAACTCGTTTTGCGCGGCGACGAGCCTTATACGTTTTACGACGAGAGTTATAAGTATTATGCCATACCTACTTAGTAACCTAAAATCTAAAATATAATTTCATCAATTTCAGAGGTTCTACAAGAGCCAGCAGTAATAGCTAAGATTTCAGACACCAAAGCAGCGAGTGAGGTGAAACTGTTGGAAAGTTTCTACACAATGCTCCAACTTGAACCTGCTAAGGCGTTTTATGGGAAGAAACATATAGAAAAAGCTAATGAGGCGCAGGCGATCGAAACGCTCATGATTTCTGACAAACTGTTCAGGTATTTTGTTTATTTATTAGGTAAAGGTTTACTTACACTTGACCGTCATCTGGCCTGATATTAAGCGACGAAACGATGTCTGAGTGCTTAGACTTACCTAGTAGGAACAGATTTACTCTCGATTTGAAGACACCAAAGATTGTAACAATCGCCATCGGGAAAAACCCACTCATAGTCTAGTCAACAAGTGCTTTTTAGGTAGAATTTTTTCGAATTCTCCTAACATTATGATCATTGTCATTCGATTCGGAATGGAATTTAGATATTTTTTTGAGAAATGCTAAGCCTGCTCGCAAAAATTGTTATAAGTAGTTAAGCAATTAAGTGAAAATAAAAAGAGGGTTTCGTTATTTGCCAATATGTCGAAAACTATTTGATAATTCCGATTTGAAAAAGGATTAAAAAAGAAGAGTAAATCCTCTACAAAAGTTCCGACTCCCGGAACTGTCATGTGGGGCCATAAAGTACTTTTTAGAAATACGTAATAAATGATGATGTGTCGATTCATCCAAACTACACAGTGTAATGCTCATTTCAACTTGCAAATTAATATGTAGTTATACAAAATCTTGTCAACTAAAATGTTTCGTACTATTATTTTCCAGATGCCAAGACATACAACAGCGAAAAGAGTACGTGTCGATAGTCGATTCAGTGCGGGACAACGGGGGCGATGTGCGGATATTCTCGAGCATGCACGTCTCTGGCGAACGTAAGTTCGTTTCTAAAACCATAAATGTGTATTTGTAGGGATGAATTTTTAAAGACGGACATTTTTTTCGGTGGTTGTTAACGCATGTAGACTTTCAAAATTTGTCAAAAAAATTTTGGTAAGTAGTTGATTTATATTTGGATAGGTTGCCAGTAGTTTTTTTCTTCTATCATCAAAAGTTATTTTATGAAATAATGATAAGTCAAAAACACAATAAAAAAATAACATTAGCAGTCATTCATAAAATCACATAATCCGCCACTAACAGTACTCGGCATAAAGGTGGCCCATTACACTGACAGCATTACCGCGATGTATAGCGTTGGACAATCTTTGTACCAAATACAAGGCGGAGCGGGACTTACGGCCAATTTGCATAGGTAAATCTGCAATAAAAACCTACTTAACCATTATAAATCTTGAAAGAAATGAGCCAACGAAATTAGTCTTTGTGAATTTGGTATTAGGTACATAATTTCACATTGTTAAACAAGAAATAAAACTGACGTAATTACACTTGTATGTGGTAGAAACCCATAGTTTACAATGAAATGATTATCATAGTCTATAGAAGCATAGCATATAGAAGTCTTGGAAGCTTGCCAACGTGCAACCAGTACCCAAGAAGGGTAGTCGTGCTGACCCTGCCAACTACAGGCCAATCTCGGTCACGTCCATACTCTGCAAGACTATGGAACGTGTCTTAACCCTTAAATGCATGGCGTATCAAAAATGAAACAGTAACTTTAAGCCCTTGGCAAACCAGTATTTCTATACTTTGCATTTGGCTGTATGGCAATTTGATGTCTTGGTTCATAACCCATTTGTGAAATAAAAAAAAAAAAACAGCTAAAGAGTAGCACGCCGTAACAAATGTCATTTTCGAATATTGGAACGTAGTTGGCGCGAAATATGATTTCTTCAATTTTTTTATTTGAATTACATTACATTGAGTAGATTTTTCTTCAAGCAAAAAAATTAATTACATAGGTAACTTTACATATTTTTTGGCTATGGTTGTATTTTTGGTTATATATTTGAATTATATTGTCTTTTTTTCAAAAAATCTACCGTCTCAAAAATGATACAGTATGCAGTAACGGCATGATAATTGGTGTATTATTGTATGCAATCGTTTAGGGGTGGTTGAATGTTCGGGTAAGGTTTTATTTGTTTTTTTACAACGATGGCTTTGAAAATACGCTGGAATGACCAGATAGAAGATATTATTCGAAGATTGGAAGCCGGTGACATGCCAGTGACTGGGTTCGAAGGAGATAATTTGGACTTCTTTCCTTTGAGGTAAAAGTTAGTACAGCTACTAGAAGATGATGATTATTATTGTATTATTACCACTGTTCGCTTAAAAAAGAATAAACAAGTAAGCCACGTATGTTGAAGCAGATTCCATTGATATAATCGTCAAAAAAGAGACTGGACGTGTGACTATTCCTTGCTCAAAGACTGATTGTGGAACATAATTGGGATTTGGATAAGGACGACCAGATAAACAGTTTTTTACCGAGACCGCAATCATAGCAAAATAGTATTTGCAAATTTAATACATACATATATAAACAATACAATACATTTTAGATATTCCCATTGTAAATTTCTGAATTCTTTATATAGAGGTAAATAAATAAATCACCCAAAAAATCTTATGAATGTGGCAGTGTCACGCTGACTTGGCTAAATTTCTATGTATGTATATATAAAACACAAAGAGAACAAAGGAAGACCTCGCGTAAGTATAGAAAAAGCAAAGAAGTAACAGCTAAACATAAAATAATAATAGTATCGAGCTAGAAATGCCGAATAGAGTGCTATTCGTCTTGACAAAGTTGGGACTTGAATAAATCGCAACTGATACAAGAAGGTGTTGTTAGTATTCACATTGAAGAAGTTGTAAAAACATAGGCACCTAATCCACCATTTTGTGGCAGCAGCCATCTTAAACAGATTTTTATCAAACAGCAAATAACTTTTCCAACTATAATTCACCTTTCAACCTAAAAAACAAAATCAAAATCGATTCATTTGTTCGGTAGCTGGTGGTAGCAGACACACAGAGAGGAGAGAGTTGAAATAGAGAGAGAGACATGTCAAACTTATAACACTCCATCGTTTTAGCGTCGAGCGTTAAAAAAATTAATAATTTTGTACGATTTCATTATAATTGAAACAACATTCACCGTAGGGTAAAGCTTATATTTTTTACCCAGTAATGCATACTGTTTCATTTTTGATACACAAGCTTTTTTCAATAAAAAAACATCAAAATATGTATCGTGAATTTTTTCACTATTTTTCCATTATTGTACCCATTAGCGTGAATATAAAGTATTTTTTTGCATCCAATATAAAAAATCATGCATTTAAGGGTTAAACCACAGGCTCCTGACGTACCTAGAATCGAACGACCTCCTCAGTGACCAAGAATACGGCTTTCGCCGAAACCGGTCCACCGGGGATATTCTAGCGTACCTACGTCACTCACATCTGGAGTGAAGCTATCGAGAGGCACGGGGAAGCACTTGCAGTCTCCCTGGATATCTCGAAGGCTTTCGACAGGGTTTGGCATGATGGTCTTTTATGCAAGCTTTCAGCTTATGGTTTGTCTCCAGGCTTTATAACGTAGATATCGGACTTTTTGGGGGATCGATCCATACGAGTGGTCATTGATGGTTGCTCGTCGGATCAAATGGCTATCAATGCCGGAGTCCCTGAAGGGTCGGTGCTCTCTGCGACACTCTTCCTGCTACATATCAACGATCTGTTGAAGCCCGGTATCTTTGGGTACGCAGATGATAGCACTGTTGTATAGAGCTACATATCTAGCGCGAAACCCAATAGTCAGCAAACTCAGGCACTGAGAGAGAGTTTGATCGAGCGTTTAAACTTGACCCTTGAGGCAGTCTCTAAATGGGGCGATGCCAATTTGGTCAGGTTTAATGAAGGAAAGACGCAGGCGTGTCTGTTTTCCGAAAAAAAGAGTCCATTCCAACAGACTCCTACTTTTCGCGGTGTATCCGTGCCGGTATCCGACCATCTCGAGCTTTTGGGCGTTACTTTGTCGTCTATGCTCAACTTTGGGTCGTATATCGAGTCCAAGGCTAAATTAGCTGCCAAAAAACTGGGTGTCCTCTCTAAGGTGTGAAGGTACTTCAAGTCTCAGCAGTTGCTCACGTTGTACTAAGCACAGATTCGCTCCTGTATGGAGTACTGTTCGCACCTTTAGGATGGGTCGGCTAAGTATCAGCTGGAGGCTCTGGAGTCGATCGAGAGACGTGCCAAAAGGCTCATAGGCAATGACACCCTCGTGCGAAAAAGACTGCAAAGTCAAGACTTTGCAGTCTTTTTCGCCGAAAATCCGATCGCCGAAAAATTGCTAGCTTATCGGTTTTTTATCGGATACACTACGGAGAGTGTGCGACTGATTTGCACGATCTGATACCACCTTGCCCTTTTTTCTATCGGAATGCTTGCAACTCGAAAAAGCGTCATCGTTTCATGGTTGATGTTCCAAAAACACGAACGATGAGATTTGACTCTACTTTTGTGATAAGAACGTCAAGACTGTGGAATACGTTGCCTGAGTGGGTATTTCCCGTTAGTTATAATCTTTGTGTCTTCAAATCGAGAGTGAATCGGTTTTTTCTAGGTAAACCGCGCTCCATCGTAGACAGCATCGTCGCTTAACATCAGGTGAGATGGCGGTCAAGTGTAAACCTATAAAAGTAAAAAAAAAAAAGTCTAATTTCTTTTATACGATTTTCTTCGAATTATTTATTTTTCTGTTTTTCAGAATTGAATCCCTTAGTACTAACATGCTAAGTAATTTACGTCATAGCTACTGACTGTGATATACATACAAATTGGAAAAACATGTTACTTTAATTTTAACATTATTGAGAATTAAGTTAATTTTCATTTAAATAGTTATTCTTCAGTAATTTAGTCCTTAGTTCCCTACTTAAAAGGTATAGTGGCTTAGTGACCGGCAAACAAGTTGACCCAAAAGTGGCGTGGAAGGGTAAAGTTCGCGCATGTGCACTTCCGTCCCAAATGGTCACTGTCTCACTGTCAATCCACCAAAGAGGCCTTAAAATCGTTTCGCGCAGCAAAGGTCATTAGCTTAACTTGTTTGCCGGCCACTATATTAAACAGTAGTTTAAGCCATAGTTTCGTACATTAGATGTATGAAATAGAAATTGCTCCCAAGTGTTCTGTATTAGAGGCACTAACGCGAAGTCCTTAGCCTTGTTCGTTCGAGAGCCAGAGCCTTTTTCCATTTTTCAGGAATTAAATAATAAATCCTGAACTATGCTAATCATGTTAATGAAAATTCCGGCACAAATTTACTTTATCTGTATAAAAAAATCGTGACCGTGCGTCCAACCGTTTCCGATATATAGGAATCGCCAAAACATTCGCCCAGCAAAAACGACATATCTCTGAAATCTTAGGGAGTCACAAATTTGGCTTTCACGGCACATTTATACCCGTATATAAGCTATCTTATTTTGCTGGGCGAACGTTCGTACTTCTTAGGGCGTTAGGGAAGATGATGAGTACATTTTTACGATGCGATTAAAAAACATTGTAACAGGTTAATAATTGCGTTAAAGATAATATTTGCTATTATATGGTTGAAGTTAACACATTTTAGTACGAGGAATAAAGATAAATATAAAATAAATATTGGTGGAGAACTCACACACAACACCATCTGAACCCAAACTAAGCAGAGCTGTAGTGTAGCTTTTGTAGTGGTAGGACTCTTAGCAGAGTCCGCCTGGGGAAGTACCACACCTTTGCCAAATATTCTACCGCCAAGCAGTAATGTGCAAACATTACTGTGTTCCGGTTTGAAGGGCAATGATTCCAGAGAAATTACAGAGCTTAGAGACATAATATCTTAGATCTCTGGGTGACGAGCGCAGTGCAGTGCTAGGTAATGATTTGGACTATCATGTTCCAATAGCTGCGTGTTACTGTGCTGTTATGTGGCAGGCATGTTGCTTACCATCAGGCACATGACCTGCTCGTCTCGTCACTCTATGCTATAAAAAAAAAAGCTTTAACTCTATAAGTATTAACTCCTTGCATACGTAGGTATATGTATAGTACTCACACACACTTTTATCTACTATTTTCAGAATTAGACCAGCTGACCGGCATCGCAGCGGTTTTACGGTTCCCGATGCCCGAGCTCGAAGACAGCGAAGGCGACGACTCAGATTCCGATTAATTTACTGTTTAATACTAAATGATATTATCCTTTTCTGCTGTGTTATGATGACTTCAAAGTCTATACTCTGCATGCGCGGCTCCAGGGGGGGGGGGGATCACGGGGGACATGACCCCCCCCCAAAATCATATACATTAGACAAAAAATCTAAAAAAAATCAAAATGTCTAATAATACATAGACTATTTTTAAACGCGGGAAAACAACTGGAACGTGAACTACGCGGATAAAATCGTGGGGTGGTACTAGTAAAGTCTTTTTTACTCGATTTATTGTATTTCTACTCGTACCCCCCCCCCCCCCCCCCAAATTTGAGGCTGCGTACTGGTGACCCCCCCCCCCACAAAATTCGAGGCTGGGACCGCGCCTGATACTCTGTCCTTGATAAGGACTTGTAAACAGTAATGTAACATTGCGTCGAGACTGCGAGAAGTAGAGCCAACTGCGAAAGTAAAGCCCTTTTGTAACGTCAACGGTCGCACGAATAATCCTAATGTGTAAATTTCACATCTTTATACTCATGACGTTAATATAAGAGTGAAATTAGTTCCCAGGACATTGATGTTTACGTTTTATCGCCGTTACCTGACTGTGAACGGAACAGGAAGATATGTATTGAAGATCTCATTACACAGCAGGATTACCTAATTGTATTGATGTAAAACTTTATGAGCTGTCGGATGTAAAGGTGCAGTTTCGCGCTGAGACCGCGACAGGCACTTGACATTATAATATTGTATAGGCGCCAGTTCGCGACACGTGTCTCGGTCTTTTATCGCGGTCTCTGCGCGAATTGGTGTCCATACAAACCTATAATGTCAAGTGCCTGTCACGGTCTCAGGGCGAACCTGCACCTTAAAGCGTAAAATTGAATAAATATTGGACAATCGCGCTAACGTTATAGGTATAGCACACGTGTGTGGAAACATACTTTACGAAACTTGTGTACTACTAGCTTTTTATAAGAAATAAATATTTTGAATTTTAATAGTTCACACAATGTCTACTGTCAAAGACGCGAACTATAACACTTAAAATAAGCTTACTTACTGTAAGGCAACCCACACGGACTCCCAACTCAACAGCTCATAAAGTTTTGCGCGAGTTATATAAGTGAAGACATGTTTGAGCTGTGATAGACACCACATAATCTGCTTTTGAACTCTTAGGTGGAGCAATAAGACTACAAAAATTAGCTGAATTACTCGTTATTTTTATAAGGAATTACCTATCTGTAATAATTGTAGTAAAATTAATGTTATTAATTTCATTATTTCTATTTAGCAATGTATGGTATAAATCAAGTTTACGTTATGATTATGTAGTCTTATCTGTATACCTCGTCTTAGTTTTGTTTCATTGTGAGATGTCTATAATTTATGACTTGATCCTATATGTTTTTACGATGTTTGTGTACAGAGATGTGCTAAGAAGTGTTTTGACATCGAAGACAAAGGTGAACCATCAAACGCAGTTTTCCAGAACCCGGTGGGAGGCCTTAACCCCTACATGTGTTTGTTTGTGTTTTCATATTGTGTACTACAAATTGTAGCTTATTTGTAGTTAAATACTAATCATCACTAATTAAACTACAAGAGGCCTACCAACCAACATATCGCTCTACTCTGAATAATCCATGTCCCATAGAAAGGAGGCTTGTCAACAACACACAATACATTGGTAAAGTTGTGCTTATGCTGCACACAATTGCTGCACACAGAAGCCAAAGATAAAAGTTGAAGTTGATTTTCGCTTGACATGTAGGTAAATAAAGAACTTCCAAATGTAAATCTATGGGCCTCAAAAAACAAAAACACTAGTTTTAACTCACCTACAATTTTGGTTAGCGGTGCAGTTAGACTGACAACAAAAATTACAAAAACAATGACACATACCCAACTTAAAACCGGGTCACACAGCGGCGATCCGATATTTTTTGTAATGTTCGAATTTGTATGCAACCTGACACACAGCAAGCGGGCGCGATCCCATACTCGGTATCGGATCGCTATCGCTACTGGATCGCCTCTGTGTGACCCGGCCTTTAGGTCTCTAACATGCATTTTGGTTTGCATGATCTATGAAAAAGACATGTTAAGTAATGTAAATTACTGAACTTTTCTATAGTGATATTTGTAGTTACTGTATGGCTACAAAAGTATTATTACGACAGTGTCAAAACATTTCTTATTATGCCTCAAGGACAATGTTTCATAATTTATTTATTTTTATTACTGTAAATATACAACAATTTACAAATAAAATTCCAGTTATGTTACAGTGATCATTTTATTTCGACTAACACTTAGATAAAGTTTACAGGAATTCTTCTGAAAATATTAATTGGATTTTACAACTGTTGATGTTATTTAAAATATTGCAAGTACACAGGGATTGCAATGTTCAGTCAGACAACTAAAACATTCAAAGTGAATTGAATACAAGGCAATTATGTTAGCTTTGCATTTGTCCTCTCAGACTAGTCCCATATCGATCATTAGAAGGCGGCAATGAGAGTGATAGGTCCCACAAGCAAAATAAAGAATTAATGTGACAAGTTATCCATCTAATTATTAGAGGCGGCTTCCAGCGCTTTCGCCTTCTGCTTCTTCTTGTCAGCTTTCTTCTCTTCCTTGACCTTTTCATCGTGAAGTCTCCTCTTCTTCCTGAGGAGCCATATGTCCTTCTTCCTCTGTTCTTGTCCTGCCTTCATGCTCTTGTATAAGTTCCTATGCTTTTTGGGCACAAGTTTCTCCCTCAGCCTGAATGCCTGTTTGTCCTCGATTTCTTTTTGGTATGGGTGTTCCTTGTGGGGAACTCCCGATGATACTGCCATTGCCTTTTTCTGTGAGAGAAAAAAAGTCTCAAAAACATATCTCAACCAAAAATAATTTCAAGTGCTCAAATTATATTATCACGTTGATATTATTTTTTGTAATACATACTCATGCTTGCAACAAATATTATTTAGGTGGAAACTTTGGACGTTAGTTGCTCTATCACGTCATAATGGATAGAGTTGAAATTCGTAAAACAGATTATGTAATCTGGATACACATGCTACATCATCACAGAAACTACGCAGGTAAAACCGCGGGGGTGTTGCTAATCCTCCTAATATCATATATATATACAAAAGTTTCGATGTTTGTTCCTCAATCACGTCGGAACGGCTGAACAGATAGGGTTGAAGTTTGGAATACAGATTATAGTCTCGACCAGCAAATAGGCTAATATTTATCGCTAGTAAATAACAGGAACGGAAACTACGCGGCTAAAATCGCGAGGAGCTGCTTAGTGTGTTATAAATTAGCTGTAACTGAAACCTTTCCTTTAAAAAATGTAGTAAGTACCTTTTCTTTAGCTAACTTCTTCTTCTCAGGGTCAATACTTTCGTCAGCATCATCCTCTTCATCATCCGAAGAGTCCTCTTTCACTTCGTCCTGGTATTGTTTGGTGATGGCTCTTTCGACATCGCTGTCAGAATCTGGTTCTTCTGCTTCCTTATCCTCATCACTGGCTTCTTCTATTTCACTGCCAGAATCATCAGCGCCTGTAATTTTAGATGTTATATGATGTGAGCCGTTCTCTAGTGATGATATTTGTGTATGTATACATATAAGTTGTCATGGTCGATTGCCCTATTTCTATTTCATGCTAGTAATGTTATTTCAGTTTGGTTGTACCAGTTATTATTCAAGAAGGTTTACTATATGAATACGCATTGCTATTCAGACTGGTAACGCTGGGTGTGCCTCTGACTTTAGAATTCTAGATGGATGGAGGTGGATAATTCAGATGTGCTTTGTGTAAGTATGTAGTGTAGTTTGGGTGTAATTTAGTTTTGATAATGTTTAAAAAAGGTAAAGAAACAAACAATAGCTTACCAATAGGTTTAAAGTTAGGATCTTTGAGTTCCCTTTCCTCAGGTGGCATGTAAACTTGATCCTTGATCTTATCAACAAACGGTGAAAGATGCGGAGGTAAAACTGCACCCATTAGATACTTGTTAATTGGTAGCAGAGTCCTTGCATTAACACTGTCAAACACCCACTGTGGCTGCACATAGTACCGTGACAAGTACTGCTTCTCCATACTTGGTCTATCAACTATGTGGTATGAGATACTTTCATCAGTCTCATCAAATGTTGCTCCCAGAAAGTGATCTCTGTCCCATGACACCTCTCCTCCAAAAGAGCGGATCATAAACACCAGAGGCTCACGAGGCACTTCTCTGTTTACGAAGAACTTTAACCCTTTGAACATGGTCTTCAATATTTTTACTTGTTCAACTTCTTTCTTGGCCTCTTCAAGTTTTTGTGGATCCTCATCTTCTGTAGGGAACACATCAATCTCGGGAAGTTCCTCGGCTTCATTGGAGCCTGTTATCCTTGCTAGGGATAAGTTCATGGCAGCGATCCTTTCAGATACATATGCATGCTCGTCTATTAAATCTTTATCTGAGTCAGCATTGAAGGAGGCTGTTAATTTTGGAGGATATACTAGATTTAATGAGTGGTATAACTTGAAATTGACAAATCCAAGCAGCATTGTGTAGAACTCGACGAATGTTGACATGATTTTGAAGTCTACTTCATCTTTGTTTTGTGGCTGAAATAATGAATAATAAATAAGCTCTATCAAAATGTTGAATATCAAATGTATTCCTATAAATAAATAACTATTGGTGGATATTTCACACACATCACCATATGACCCCGAACTAAGCATAGCTTATACCTACTATGGCAGCCAGATAGCTACCAATACATGAATCCAAACTAATACCCAGTTACATCTTTACTCATCAAATATATCATTTAGCATGGTATTATTACATGAAAATGATGTGGAATAAATAAGAATGTACAAAAATTCTGTCATTTCAAATTATGCAATAAAACTTTGTACACTTACCTGGAATGCAAAATGATGGGGCACTATCCATGTAATTGTTTGCCCTTCAAACTCCACCTGATAGTAGTATCCTTTAACTGATACAAATACTTTCCTAAGTGCCTTTGCTGCAATCACTGCATGCATGAACTCAACCGTGAGTCTACGACAGAGCATCGACTGATCTCTTGGCACTCTGTTGAGAGATGGGAAAGTGCTGAATAAGAAGCACAATGTGAGGCAGTCATCCAAATCCCGAAGAGCGTCCACAAATGTTGGATATCTTTCCTTGACTATGTGGTCAATATTTATTTCTGGGTAGTCACGCAAGAACTTCCTCATCTTTCCATATTCTCTCATTGATCTGGCGCGACGAATTTTTTGTTGGTACACCTAAAATCAATTACCGACGTTCAGTTAAGTTTAGTTTAATTAAGAAGTTTTAATTTCACTCAACACAGTTCCTCAACATTATGCAGACTTACTTTTAACTCGCGTAGTTTCCATATTATGGGCTCGTGTAACAAGAATTTGATATCTTTTGTGTGATACAGAGTTTTAATGCCACCAGCCCCTTTCTGGGCTCGCTTGCGGTTTCTTGGTTCTCTTGGATATATTCCTTTTAATATACAGATACGTCTGAAATCTTTGAGAGATAACTGTAATTTCTTCAGCGCTGCCTTCCTAGTCATAAACTGAGCTCCTTCTCCGGACGAATACTATAAAAATACAATTTTTTTGGTTAGAATTAATTGCAACACGTGTTGATATGTCGAATAACATAGTAATACAAACCTTCTTCTTTTTCTTGGAAACCATATTGTTCTATAGTTCTCTGCTAAAACTACCAATATCCTGATCTATTAACTATTGTGTTGGAATCACTGAATTTATATGAAGATATCGTATTTTTAAAATTATTGTTGATATCCCACGACCACGCTTAGTGGCCAGCTGGGTGAAAGAGAAAGATGTGACAATTGACAAATGACAATGACGTTGTCAATGACAGATGATAGAAGTTGTTTTTTTTGAACAGTTTTTTGTGGTTATGCACGGTCGTATATACTGCCATTCATCAAGCCAACACTCAGGTACAGAGTAAGTAATCACTACGGAGAAGCGTAGAGTCTGGCCAACGAAAGCTGTCCAAGAAAAGCGGGAATTAAAAAAAAATCAAGAGCTGTTAACCCTGGGTATACACTGTTTAAACGAAGTTGATACTTTTTGGTACATTTTTTTCGAGTTGTAAAAAGAGAGATTTGAAATTTTCGAATTTATTATGAAAAATCCTACTATAATATTTGTCAATGTAATATTATTAGGATTAGTATGGATGTTTGTTGTTCAATCACGTATGAACGGTTTGGGCTGAAATTTGGAACACAGATAGATTATTGTCTGGAATAACACATAGGCTACTTTTGCTACGCTGCTAGTATAATATAATACTAATAGTATAAATGTCAAAATCAAAGATGTTTGGATGTTTGTTGCTCAGTTACACCGTAATATGTTAACGTATCAGGCTGAAATTTGGAATACAGTTAGACCTGGAGGGGGCCGTGGTGCGGTAGCGGGGCACAGCGAACAGGTTGTGATACTTACCGCGACAATAGTTGTCGGGTACGTAGATGTTACATGACTCCTCGTGCAGTTCTGGAGCGTCAATTGCAAAAATTTACATATTATTTTCAGCTGCTGGTTTTCCCGACGAACCTCCAAAGAATTGTAATTCAGGCAACCGAGCAAGAAATTCGTAGGATACAAAAAAGGATAATATCCATAGATACATTTATATAAATATCTAAGGAACGCTTTTTGCACTTTTTCAATTTGAAGTACGTACTTTTTTTCATAGGGATTCCAAACAGACGAATAACTTTCTATTCTAGTTTAAAACGGACCAGGGTAGCGATTCTGAAACCATTCGGTTGCATCCGACACGGAATCTCATCTCTCGGTCTTTGTCTTATCTGATAAGTATGACAGAGACCGAGAGATGAGATTCCGTGTCGGATGCAACCGAATGGTTTCAGAATCACTACCCTGGGCTCCGAAGATCAAGCCGATGACCTGAGGATTTTTTAAATCTTTAGCATTCCCTGAGCACGAACCCGAAACGTCTAAATGATTCCTTCGTTAGTTCATTCATGTGGTCATGAAATGTCAATCCCTGATCCCTGGTCAAATATAACGCCTAAAAATTTTGTTTGATGCACAATATCAGCAATCATGCATCAAACAAAAAAAGATTCACGCAAATTGGGCCATTCGTCTAGGAGTACATAATCGACATAACTCGGACAAATAAACAAGAACTTAAGCAGCAAGGATACTTTCAGTCGACCTAGAATTTTGAAATTTGGCATGAAGCAATGTTGTACAGTAAAAATTTCGAAAACCATACATTTTTAGTTCCATAACATTTTGTATTTTATAAAGTAAGTATTTCCCTTTTCCTCATGAACGCGTAGAACGTTTATGTTCATAATCAAGTAAAAATTCGGAACCCCGGTGCGCGAGCTCGACTCACACTTGGCAGTATTTTTTAAACTTGTTGCTTCTTTTGATGTATGATTATTTTATTACCTAAATTCTTGTCCATTTTTCGGTAGGTAGATTTTAAGTTTGCGGGGAGACCGCAGAAATCTCGCCTAGGGCGCTGATAGTACTAAATATACGCAACAATAGCCTGTTAAATATGCCATTTGTTTGATTGTCGGAGGTCGCACCCTCGCACCTAACCAATTCTTCAACTCCCACAACTCTGAGACTGGCGCATTCCGTCTATCCTGCTTTAGATTCATAATTTAGAGCGTCTCATCAAAGAGTATAGATTTCGTTCATCAGGATGTTCTCCAAATTTTCTAGGTTATCGTTAAGATCATTAAAAGTTTCTAATTCAGTTAATCTTTATAGTTGTACGTTTTTGTATATCATTGATCTCAATTTTGGTCACTTGGTTGGACTCCTTCAAATCCATTATTTGTGAGGCTTCCTATTAAAGGATTTTCTCCTTTAAGGAGAGTTTGTCTTTTTCCAGAAAAAATATCAGAAGATAACTTTTTCATTTCTGCTTCCAAATCCATGTAGACCAATTTTAGATACGCTGCGATCCTGTACCGTTGAATAGATAGAATCTGTACTCGTACTTTAATCTCTAGAGCAGGTATCGTTGGTTCTACAGAATACCTACTACGTCTTGGGGTTGAAGTCCACATGACAACATTTTCATTTAATCTCTAGTCTAGAGTATTCTCATAGACTTCATCTGAGTGCCTACAGTAGATCGTTGTTTTGTACGACCTCCAGAGTAGGTATACCTCTGGGTGATTTTAGTAAGGGGTGCGCTACCTGTGTAGACACACTAGAAATGTATCTTTGACAATTCTACTTCAAATGCTGCCATTTTATCTTTAGTTCTCATAAATCGTCCATTTTACGTAGCCAGGTCAATTTTGTTTGCCAGTAGCTTACCGTAGGCCGTAGCCCGGAGATTCATAGAATCCGCTGCCCGGCCGTAACCATGATATATTCTGTCAAGTAGATAGTTATAATTAGCCTAAATAATTAATGAAACATTTTTAGATTAAAACGATTTTATTTGCTTATCAGTAGGTACTCACTAGAAATAAATTAAGAAATTATGTTTACAATTTGTTAACTTTCATTGTGTGTTGTAGTAGAGGTAGATGATGTCTCTGCACTTTGTACAGATTGTGCAGCTTGAGTGGCTTGCGCCTGGGCCCATGCAGAAGCATCTACCATTACGTACATGGGATACGCACCGTAAGGAGACCACATTGGAGCAGCTTGTGAGATTATAGCTCCTGCTGAGTCGTTACTCATACCAGAGTCTTTTAGAATCGATTTAGCGTTTGAATATGCAGTCATCATTTGTGGGTAAAAGTACTGGAATGGATTGTATGGGATAACGGGTGTGGTCCCTTCAGCGCAGCGAGGAATTGGCGATGATTCTGAAGAAGCAGTCGGTTGAGTAGTAGTCGTAGTCATGGCGGGAATGGCATAAGGGTAGGACATAGCCCCTTCAGCAGCACCGGCAAAGGGTAGAGCATAAGCGTATTGCATAGGTGGGCTTGCGATGATGGCACGTTTTTGCATGGTTTGGCTGTCATCTTTACCCTGGGTTAATAAACTGGAACTGGAAGATAAAGGAAGTGCCGTGGAAATCTGTTGCGTAGCAGCTCCGACTGGTAGAAAGCTGATGGGTTGGTCTGTCAGCCATTGTGTTTGAGTGCCGCTGTCCTCCGACGCTGCCACGTACAGGTCTCCCGTGGTTCCATCTGCAGAAGGTTGTACGTAAAGCCCGTAAACAGGATGCAACTGTTTTGTTCCTACCAACGGAGACGATTTACATTTCCCGAAGGTTAGAATAAACGCGATCACAAAACCTTGAGCGATTCTATTCATCCTTTCCAAGAGAAAGTACTTATTCGTTATGTCCAAAATTATTATCAATGCAGCTTTTTTATATTGTTTTGTTGGGAAATAAAAGTATGTAGATAAAAATGATATGTTTTATGCGATAGTCGGTCTAAGTGAAGTGCACGTTCTTCTGGTGAAATAATTCAGGTATTCTGATTTAATATCATTTGATTGTCTTTGGTATCTGATAATCGGCAGCTGATATGGCAGAAAATGAATCTAGTCATAGCGATAACCAAGTAAATATATTATGCAATTAAACTCATTCAATTACATAAATCTCGAAGAAACACGGACGTTGTAGATAAACCTAGGTTGGTAATCCTTTTTTAAATTAGGCTAAAGACATAGCTAATTTCTGAAGCGTGACTACCTCTTCTTATCTATAATTCCGCAACGCCGTACAAAAATCATGCGACAAGGAGAAATAATCGAGGGTTGCCAACCCCGTCTTCAACTGCACTCAGTTGGACAGCTTACAAGTGACGGCATAGTGCCGAATCTTATTAGGTACTTTATATACCCTTCTATCATCTTTCATAGGTCTCCTGGTGCTTCATTTGACCCATACATTTTGTTCACGGGCCTGTAGTCTGTTATAAACTATTAAAATATCTGAACGACTAGTGCTGTTTACTGTAAATAATTATTAGATCACTATGCATAGAATATAGGACGGTGAAATTATTTTTAGTTTTAGTAGTTTTAACGAGTAAGGAATTTTACTGTTGTAAGTTGGTACTGGAATTATTGTAATCTACCAACTAGTTTGTACACAGTTCAACAATAAATTGTTCTGATTTTGATCCCTTATTTAAAATTATACATTTTATAAATATGCCTACGAACTAACACTCGCCGAAAGGATGTATTAATACGATAGCACATTACAATCCCCACAATTTTACGATATCAATAAGAAATTGCGCAAATTCGACAGTTCAAGTACCTACTTAATAAAATATTATTGACTAATCTTTCGAATAAATTTAGGGATGAGGCTTTTTTGTAGAGCCTGTAGAGGTAAAATCTATTTTCATCCCACCACCTCTCGGAATAGGTAATATGTATATTGTATCATCACAAGGGAGCAAAACAATATTTTGACGGCCAGAGCGCTTTTTTGCATCCAGAGCGAAGTGAGGGATTCTAGAGAAGAATCCTGAACGTAGCGAGGTCTTCAAAGTTCGTCGCCTGAGCCAAAAATATATTTTTCATATCTCCTGCTCGACAAAGTCCAATTATATGTCATTATACGTCAAAACAAAGCAAGTGATTGTGACCTTTCAAAATGCAGAGGTACAGATTACTGTGTGCAGAGGTAATAGAGTAAGATCCCAGAGCTCCCAGACGTTACCTATTTTCTGATGAATGAAATGTGGACAATTGAGTAGAGTTAGTAAGTACTAAGAACACATGCTTACTCGCTAACTTGCTTAGACGGCCAATTTTGAGATATGGGGTAATGAAGGTACATACAAACATTACTTACTTCACGTATTTTCTAAAAAGTGATTTTCACGTAGGTATGTTGTAGGCAACATCCTTAAAAACAAGGTTCCAATACTCCCAGACACTTTCCGTCGGCCGTTATGCTTAACAACTCCAAAATAATAATTTAACTTCACTTAAATTCTCATGCTCCATTTGTAAATATGTTCGTCAGACAACTATTTTAAAGCTTTTTCCCATAAGACAGACCAATCTAAGGGGCCAATCATCCCTCGCTTCGCTCGGGAGTTGACTGGAGTCCCTCGCTGTGCTCAGGATCCAATATGACGCCCATGACACAAGACAGTGCTTTACTCCCTTGGTGAATAATCTACTATATCATCCCACCACCTCGGAAAGAGTACTTTTGCTCTTCGATATTAGGGCGCAAAAGTCGTTCCCTCTAGAGTCTAGAGGGTTAAAAATGCTATAAATGAATCACTTGCAATCGAATTGAAGTATGCCGATTTATTAGTTAAATATTATTGACGACTAAAATATTAACTAAAAGATCATTTCAACTACTTGTGCAGTACAAAATAATGTAGTAAATATAGCATCCGATAAATAATTACTATTTTGAAAAAACATGTAAGTAGCTACAATTTTGAAGTGAAAGGCTTCTTTTTCAGTAAAAGCTTCTTTTGGGGCGCCAAAGACAGATTTTTCGTGGGCTGTCAATTTAATTCTAGCGTCAAAACATTAATAAAACTATTCATATATTTAATTTTACTTCCTTGGCGCCGAATGTATCATACAACTTTTTTGTATTTGTTAAAAACTCAGGGTAGGAACCTCATTGGTTTCCTTTTTTTTAAATTTGCTTTCCGCTCAAAATTCTTTTCACAATTTCACATGGAGGGTAGTGTTTAGTCAAATTGTTATTTAGTCCAGTAACTTTATACATCTTGAGCGCCGAACGCAACTTTGTCAAAACCGAAAAAACCGTGAAAAAATCGTTTATTTTCCAAATTTTGGCGATTATAATTCGATTTTATTTTGGTTCCGAAACACAGTATTACAGTATACAAGTTCGGAACTGATGGTTCCAATTGATCTTGTTAAATGTTTTATGGCGTTTATAAAGTAGACTAAATTTGCTACAATATGGTCTCCGTACACCTAATAGTTTCTGAGAATAAATCTTTCATAGTTTATAATATTTTTTCAAACTTCGCAATTTTTTGCAATATTTTAACTCCTACCTACATGGCCACTTTATGGCATAGTTACTGCACTTTTTAACCCCGACCAAAAAAGGGGTGTCAAAATTTAAAAAATAAACGCGTTTTTCGCGGTTTTCGATTTTTTACAAAGTTGCGTTCGGCGCTCGAGGTCAAAAACTAACATAGTGATTACTTACTCTATGTCAAAAACTTGGATTAATCATTAGGCCAACATCATAAACAAGTCTGCAAAAAATCATAACTACCGGATTTAACGCATACTACTCCATACTTTCAGGCGACAAAGTTACTGGACTATATTGATTGTATTAAAATCTTAGGTTAAACACAAGAAACTTGAAAATATGTGCAAAACCTTAAATGAGTGATTCTAACTTCTAAGAAGTTTATTTTGACGCCAACCATCCACGTTTTGACGACACCAACCAAGTCATTTCCTCGTTGAGGTGGGATGAAAAGTAACGAGTGCAAAGACTTTTCACCTTATGCTCAGGTACCTATTATTAATTCCCTCGCCATCGATCAGGATTCTAATTTTTGATTCCTTCGCTTGCTCGGTCACGCGGTTAAAAAGCAGCTTTGGACTCTTGTATAACAGCACTATTGCGGCGCACTTACGAAGAGGAATAAAAACCCTTCTGTGGCTTATAAATTGAAAGATGAGTCAAGGTAGCTTGATTTTGTTAAAACCCGGCGCAAAAACGACTAGGTGCTATAAGTTTGATGTATAACTCTGTTTGTGTATGTTTCGGCATCGTCGCTCCCGAACGGATGAGCCGATTCTGATTTGTTTTTTTTGTTTGAAAGTCGGGAGTGTTCTTACTTAGCTTATGTTTTATCAACGGTTCAATCGTTTCGAACTTAGCTGTTTTGCAGCTGTAGAAATCTTAAATGCAAATCTTAATCTTAAACGCATAATGGGTAGGTATGTGTACCTATGTATAGCTTTATTTGCAAAGTGGTTTTTGAAATTTTTAATCTGATGTATATCTACCTCTACTTGTGTCATAAGTCATAAAGAATGACGCGCACCATCACTGTCTTTTCGAACGCAAATGTAGGTACTTAATAACATCGCTGATAGCAAGCAATACCCATCAACAAATATCGGCGAAAGGAACGAGAAAACTTTGCCCAATATTGGGATGTTAGTCTGAAAAAAAAAAAGATTTCGGAATAGTAAAGTTGAAATTAATGAGTACAACGCTACTATTTCGGCTTATTATATAGAATTTTGGTTGTACCCTGTTCAATTACGTCAGGTTTATTTAAAGTTTGGCGGGGTACGGGTTTTTTTAAACCACAGCGCACTGATTCATGCTTCCGCAAGTATATTTACACTATCGTATGCACAGGAATTTGGCTTGCGACAACATTGCTGAGTTGACGACCAGCTAATTTTGTCGAAGTGCACATCTTCGACTCGACACGTTTCGCCTACTTACTATCAAGGCCGATGACGAAAAATATGCACTTTGCTACCGTGTAATGTAGAAATCTGCCAAAAATAGTTTTCAATTACGTAAAAGGTTATCAATAAAATAAAATATAATATAATAAAATAATGACATAAAAAATTATACTTCACAAGAAAATTTCGTAACGTCAATGACAAAAATAAAAAACAGCCTAATTTTAATTGATAAAGGCGCTGATCGGGTTGCTAGGATTTTTAAATAACTTGATGATTTATAGTAGGTAAAAAACATAATTACATAATTAACGGATTTTAAATTTTAATACTTATTTAACATTTCAATTATTATCTGTCCATGGATCAAGTCAATGGGTATCAGAAATAAATTAAAATCAAATCAAGATCAAGCTAAAATCAAATAAAAACTAAATTAAACTACAATTACATTAAAATTAAACATAACTCATTCAATTTAAACCAAATCAAAATGAACACAATTTTATAATAATTTTTATACTTATGTTAAAATTCTGATTGAATTTCAGTTGGATTTGATTAAATTTTGATTTAATCAATGTTTTAATTGGAGTTTAACTTGATCTTGATTTTATATTAATAAATAATAATATAATTTATTGTTTAATATATATATATTTAATTTATTATTTGTAAATATTGTAATGTTATCAATTTATTAATTAATTTGTAAATATTTTTTGTAAAAATAAAGGTATTTATTGTTTCGAATATATACATTGTATTGAATGAAATTACATCAAACTCTACTAACAAACACTCAAGTTATCCAAATTAAATAATCTTAGCATGTTATGCTAAGATTATTTAAATTTGATAACTTAGTATTCCGGTTGCATAAGCCTAAGTAGCCTACTAAATGTTCCGACTGTTGGGACTCGGGGCCTTCCCTAGCAAGGAGAGAGTCAAGGCCATGATCCACCACGCTGCCCAAGTGCGGGTTGGCGGATGACGCATAATCTCGGCAGATTCTTGGTACATGTCGAATGGTATGCTACCAAATACTTGCCAATATTTTTATCCGCTGTGTACAACAAGCAACCTAACACAAGGCTCCGTGGGCTACTCCACCACGACAAAAATTTCGTACACATCGCTCTTAAAACGAGGGACTTTCTGGACAGCCCGCTGGCCAGGCTCCTGAGTCACTCTCCGTACAGCCCTAATCTAGAACCGTCTTTTTATTCCCAAAAATTAAAAAAATTATAAAAGGGTAAAATTTTATCGTTTGAGCAGGCTGTAGATGAGGGACCTGCGCCGTACTGGAAAAAATGTTTCGAGAACTGGAAACGCGGGTGGCGAGTTCTTCGAAAAAAACAAATTTTCCTAATAAAACATTTTACTATTTAAAGTATTTTTGCCAATCATTCTGGTTGTCCCATAGGTATCTACACATTTAATACCAATGGCATGATACCTGCGATAATAATATAGGAGCTCCATTAAATGAAAATGAGGAATTCAAATGACTGCCAAGCACTGTACAGCTCGTCATCCGGATATAAATAGCGAATACCTTTTTTCTCTGCATTCATGATTTATGCCTGAAGAAATATTGTGTAAAAGTTTATGAAAGAGAATAAGTAAAGATAAAACAAAAGGTTTGTAACTGTGGTTAGATTTCTGTAAAACTATCGCTTGGCCATAACACACTTTACTGCGATCGTAAAACAATGCCAAAACAAATTGTGATATTTCTGTTTCTACCGATGTTAGGCGAAATGTACAGAACGTCTGTGTGTTTGAGGAAAGATGAACAGTTTTCGCTGTGTGGTTGGAGATGTCCTCCCACTTGTGTCAACTTAAAATTAGTGGCAACAGGTAACCTATCAAAATATTATTCATGACCTATATTACATTAGTAGATATTTAACCATTCTTCCTGAAACAGTTAAATTGGTACAAAACTTCGGTCTAGGCCCTAAATTTATAATTTAACGTCAAATAATAAATAAACAAAAGAAAGAGCATACAAACAGAATACATTTATTATGTATTTTTTACAAAATAGTAATGAACGATGTAATTTTTAATTAATAATTTTATTTTAACTTTACCGTCACTCTAAGATTTTGCTGTAACTATAAAACGTTTCAACATTTCAACAACAACAGATTAATGTATGTACACTGTGCAAATAAATAAATAAATAAAAATGCTGGCTTACAGACCATATTTTTTATAGTTTCAGCGAGTTCTTAGAAAGTGATGGTAAAACTAGAATAGAATAGAAAAACTTTAACGTCTTTCATTTATAAGTCATTGTAATAAACGTAACACAATTGACACTGACCTGAACGATGATTATTTATAGTAGAGGAAATTTACCTTTTCAAACTTTCCAAATGTACCTATATTAATTATATGCTCTTACTTTTGTTTTTTATTCATGATTAGATGTCTACAACTGATCTGCATGATCGAATACCATAGACTACAGGCCCGTGAACAAAATTTACGTAGCAAATGAACCACCAGGAGACCTATGTAGGATGATAGAAGGGTATAAAGTAATAAGATTCAGCACTATGCCGTCACTTGTAAGTTGTAAGCTGTCCAACTGAGTACAGTCGAAGAGGGGGGATTGCAACCCTCGATAATTTCTCCTTGTCGCATGATTTTTGTACGGCATTGCGAAATAATGGATTAGGAGAGATATTGAAACAGTATGGAACCAATGCCGTACATAATCAAATGCCCCAATTTAATCTGTAAATCGTCGGAAAATAACGAATTTACCGACAAACTAATAATTAAAAACTTAAAATTTATATTTTTTATAGTTTCAATACCTCTTCTAATCTATTATTCTGCAACGCCGCACAAAAATCACGCGACAAGGAGAAATGATCGAGGGTTGCAACCCCCCCTCTTTGACTGTACTCTGTTGGACAGCTTACAAGTGACGGCATAGTGATGAATCTTATTACTTTATACCCTTCTATCATCCAACATAGGTCTCCTGGTGGTTCATTTACTACGTAAATTTTGTTCACGGGCCTGTAGTCTACCACCTTGTTCTTTTTTGTATCGGTCTGCTCGTCACTCGAAAAAGCGATCTCGGCTCGATTCAATTCGATTCTTATCACAAATGTAGAGTCAAACCTCTTCATTCGAGTCTTTGGAACTTCCAAAGACTCGAATGAAGAGCTTTGACTCTACATTTGTGATAAGAACGTCTAGGCTGTGGAGTACGTTGCCTGAATGGGATTTTCTAGATGGTTACAGTCTTAGTGTCTGCAAATCGAGAGTGAATCGGTTTCTTCAAAGCAAGTACGATCCATCGTAATGGTAAACCGCAATGCTGCATAACTTCAGGCAAGATGGCGGTCAATCATTAACCTATAACAGTGAAAAATAAATATTTTATTCCCTAATTGACGTGTAAATTATACATTTCTAAATGAAGTAGTTTGTCTTTGATTTGTAGTATCTCAAAACGGCAAAAGTGGCCATCTACCGCCTAACTAAATCGGCGTTGGCTTTGGTATTGCTATCTTTACAACGTTAAGCGAAAAAAAAGAACACAAACAAAAAAATACGTAAATACAGTGGTTAAAAGGTTAAAGGTTAATGACGTTACTTCATTGCACGATTTTTACGAAGACGTGACGTCACAAAGTGATTCTGGAAGTTTGATCCGCACGGCAGAAGTGAAAACTAAAATAAAAAATAACTATCATACACTTTAAAATTATTTTAATAATTAAAAATAAAAACTATTACATATAGAGGGAATATACTTAGTAAACACAGCGGAACCACAGTAACAGATGCGGCTGAAGGACTAGCGTCCATGACTAAGAATAAATAAAAAAAGACACAAAGACAGTGAAAGCAGACAGATAACAGCAGTTGACTATCTCTCTCGCTCTGGCACACTCGGCGGTTTCGAGTTCACCTGAAGTTTTATTCCATTACAGCCCACCAAAATCTGTATGTGGTCCGCCAAATTGTGTTTTCACTTCAAAAAGATAGAGAAACGTAACGAAAACACCTCATTTTCGCTTGATTTACTATTTTATTATGATTTTGATTAATTTTAGAACTCTATAGAAAGAAATTTATATCTCTACCTATATATATATATTTAGGTATATTATATATATATTTTAAATAAAGAGTGACGAGACGAGCAGGACATGTGCCTGATGGTAAGCAACATGCCTGCCACATGACAGCAAAGTGACACGCAGCTATAGGAACATGAAGAGTCCAAATCATTACCTAGCACTGCACTGCGCTCGTCACCCAGATATCTAAGGTGTTATATTTCTAAGCCCAGTAATTTCTCTGGAAACATTGCCCTTCAAACATTGCTTGCTGCTTGGCGGTAGAATAACTGGCAAAGGTGTGGTACTTCCCCAGGCGGACTCTGCTAAGAGTCCTACTGCTACCAAAAAAAAATGGTTGTCTGTAAAGTCGGTTTACTGACGATAGTTGAACGTGACAACGTCTTAAGAAAATACTGATGGAATTTGTGTTAAGCGCCATCTAGGTAAAACATTCTGAAGCTTTTTGAAAAGCTGTTCAAAGCGCCATCTCTGGGCTCTGGCATCTCATTGTACTAGCACAAGTTCTTAACTTCATATCGTCGCTTTTCTAAAACATGGACAGACTCCTTGAACGTAATACACATTTCACTCACTAGATGGTGCGAAAAGTAATAAGGCGAGGTAACACGGTAACGTTACATGACGTCATGTTTTGCGGGCGTGCAGCCGGCTTCATCGAATTATAAGACGTTATCACGTCAATAAAATATGACAGCTTAGAAGTGTTCTGTTCCCAGGAGAGCTGATGTGTCCATCGGTGTGGGACTGCCGCGTCGGTTGCCGCTGCGCCGCCGGTTTCGTGCGAGACGAGTACTCCAAGAACTGCATACTCGTGCAGAACTGTCCACGTAATTTAACCACCTATTCTATTTCTCTTGGATTGTCCAGAAGTGCAGTAAGTTCTATACTAGAACGAGTATCTAAAGCTGCACTAGTAGGATCATATCGGATTTGGCTGGGCAGGGAGAGAAATACGAGTAGTGAAGGTGAGTGTTGACGTACGTCAATATAAGGGGCCCCTTTTAAACCTACGCCCGAGTCACAAGTCTTGGGGTCTATTCGAGATTTTTCTCTCTGCCACACGATGGACCCGACACCCGCACGATGAATCCATGGAATGCAAAGAAGTACGTCTCTTTTTAATCGACTTTGAAAAAAAAAATCTATGACGAATTCAGATAATGGCCACGTAATCACGTATCCTACCTATCTATAATACCTACCTATAATATTATAAATATCAATGTTTGGATGTATGTTGCTCAATCACCTCGTAACGTATGAACGAATCGTGCTGAAATTTGGAACACAGATAGGTTATAGTCTGGAAGAACACATCTACTTTTTATCCCGGAAAAACAACGGGAACAACGGCAACGGGAACTGCGCGGGTAGAACCGCGGGGCGCTGCTAGTCTTATCTAAATACGTAAGCTACTGCTGGTCTAGTCGGGAGAACGGCGACTGCCGAGCCCCGCGTTCAAATCCTATGCGCAGCACTGTCATTTCTAAGTCATGTGCAATACGGTGATGGAATATATCATGTCATCCCCCAATCCACATTATCCCAGCGTGGTGTATTATGACGTTGAATCTCTCCTTACGAGAGAAAGCCCCGAGTCCCTGCTGTGGGAACGTGCTGTGTGTGCATTTAGTGCGCTGTTTATGTACGTATGAGTATCAAAATACAATAATAAATTTGGTTGACTGTCATCGTGGCTTAGTTGGTAGTGAGTCTACCCACGTACCCGGAGGTCATGGGTTCGACTCCCACCACATTGGCTAAGTGTGGGTTTGCGGATAACGTCTATTCTGGAAACATACCTCTAAATTCCTTTTATCTATATCTCTATTTTCGGAACACGCAGGTGCCGGTCTGTTCATGATATTTTTCGTCATCGTCAAGTCAGTGGCAAATTACAAAGAAAAAGATTATCTCACCTTTGCAACAAGATGGTAAAAAAAAAATTGTTTATACTACACCTGCTCGGAAAGTACCTTGATACTATATCAAATTTACGGTAGAAAGTACGTCATTGCATATCGAACAAATATGCGGCGAGAAAACGCATCTGAGCGGGAGAGAAAAGTGTATGAAAATCCATTTCTTACGTGGTTTTTCTTTTTTAATTTTGGGTAAGACTATGCGCTGGTAACCTAAATATCAAAAGCCAAAAAGTTTTTACAGTGAGTTTTTATCTCCAAGTTCGCAAAATGACACTGGCCACTAGCTGTGTGTTGGATGGTGTCAAACAATTTGAAAAAAGAACATGTGAAAAGCTTCACTAACTGCAACAATTTCAATATAAATTTCAATTAGTAAAGATTTAGTTTTTTATTTTCCTCGTAGGTGTAGTATAAAGCACTATGTATCACTCGAGAGAAAGTGCGATTCCCGATCTCGGGTGTTTGAAAGCCCTCGCCTACGGCTCGGGCTTCAAACGACACCCTCGACGGTAATCGGTCACTTTCTCCTCTCGGTGAACAATGTACTATTAAATCCCAAGAAAGCCTGGTTTTTCCATAAACAATTTCTTAACAAAAGACATTTTTTTTTCCTTCTAATGTTAATTAATACCCATATTAGACGCACAAACAGCAATGGTAAGATATAACTAAAAAAATAATATATGATACCAATTTTTATAAATTTTAGTTTTTGTTGATGTAAAACAAATCATAGCTAACAAAGTAATAAACTAAATTTTTTTTTGCATTATTTTATGAAGTACCTACTTCAATGAAAAGAGCTCCACGAAGCAAAAAATGTATAGACTAATTATTTAAACTTTTATGCCGTAATTAAAAAAAACAGATACCAGAAAAAGGTTAGCTAATTAACACTGTGTTATAAATTTCAATCAGATCCGTTTAGCTGTTTCTAATGCTGCGGCCCCACCTATGAGGCGAATATTCGTAACGTGTTGGCGCAACAAAAACATCGTATTCTGACTAAGACGATGTTGGTGTCTACATTAGCAGGCGAAGATTCATGTCAAATTAGTGCGATGTATTGTGCTTTGATTATTTACTTGTCTAGATAGACCGCTCCACGTAGAAACATCAGAAATATAAGTTAAGTTAAGATAAGTTCGTCCTGTCGGTTTAATTGTCGCAACAATGACGTTGCGCGGTTTTGTGACATTTGAATATTTGCGCTATAAAAGTCTGCATAAATTACCAAGGACGATTGAAAACAACTAAAACTATTAGCTGATATCGGTAAGTAACCTTTACATTACCATTTAGTTAAAGAAGTAAACGATAGATTTTTAATACATATTTATATAACTTTGTCTCAAGACGGCGTCGTTTGCCGCCAAATTTACAGGGTTGCCTGTTCTTGAATTTAATTTTCCGTTAGTGTACTGTTAATTTGTAACGAGAACGAGAGAGCTACTCCGCGAGATCCTGAATGCGTGCGAGCGTCGGGAGCAGGTCGCCGTCATCTTCTGCAACTTGTCCAAAGTGCAACTGATTTGCATGATCTTATCCCACATTGTCCTTTTTTATCGGAATGCTCGTAGCTCAATAAAGCGACATCGTTTCATGGTTGATGTTCCAAAGACACGAACGAAGAGATTTGACTCTGCTTTTGTGACAAGAACGTCTACACTGTGGAATACGTTGCCTGAGTGGTACAGTGGGTGTTGCGCAGGGTTCATCAGTCTCTAACGTCTTGTTGAAGTGAAAACTTCTTTAGGCGCGCCTAGACAGATATTTCGTGGGCTGTGAATTGGATTCTAGCGTCACGCTCGGATATGATAAGAAATCTTCGGGACCATGGCTATTGGCCATGAATTAAATTAAAACAAATTACGGGTCTCTCTAAATCGAAATATATTTTACCCACTTTTACTTTTGAATTACTTTTGTCGCAATTACAGCGTAACGCGTCATCTAGACAAGTCAATAATCAAAGGCATTGTGCCGAATAGGGTTGTTCAGATTGTTGTGCGTCGAGACGTAGGCAGTAATTTAAAAATGAAGGAAATAGTGGCTTTGCATCATATGTCAGTAAACTGTCATTTATTAAAATTGTACGAGTATCATTTACGAAATAATATGAAAAAGAGAAGAATGAGGAGATGGTAGATGACTACTATTCATAGAAACCGAACGATGTAAGTATTCTGGAAAGTAATCTTTTCTTACCGCAGGCGCAAGAAGATAGCCGTGAGTGTATAATAATTGTTGATGATTGGTTGGAACATTTTCTTTTTCTATTTTAAATTGTATTTTATATTATATTTTTCCTGTGACTTCAGTTGTTGCTTTAGTTACCTTGGTTAAGGAGCGTTTTGGTATTTTAATATTTTTGCTATCATTGTGTGCCTCTCTCATTTCCTATATTCACCAGCTAGCTACAGTCCACCGCTCCCCAATAATTATAATTTCACTTTGTTTTTCTCATGTACAGCACAGGAATGGAAAGTATGTATTTTACTTACTTAGCCGCAGTGGCATGGAATTTCCTGGATTTTTACGTATGTCAACATCTGGCTTTGAAATACTGCTACAAAAGGTCGCACCATTAATTACCAATAATAGTTTAAAAAACGAAAAAACACGCTTTTAGCACGCACTAAAAATTACAAAAGCATTTCAAATAGCCTGTCCACCATCTTGGACGTCCGCCATATTGAATTTAAGTCACATGACTATTTTTTTCGTATTTCTGACAGCAAGCCCTTTCATTTGATACCCATATCATGCGGGTGGATTTCAAATAGCCAGTCCGCCATCTTGGGGAGGGCGCCATATTGGATTTGTAATGACGTTTCCTTTTTATGTCATGTATTGTCATCAGAATTCATAGCGTGTGTAAAATTTAATTCTAATGTGTGGGTCAAATTAAGATTCCAAGATTTTCTTACATACATACTCGTAGTTAGTTACCTACAAGTGAAGTTAACAAAAGCGTGGTATACGATCAGAAAAGCTAGTAAAGCTTTCCAATACTTAAGTCTTAAACATTCCTTTTGTGACGTTTGAAATTGATTGTATGAATTGTATAATTTATGGGGAACCTTACCTAAAATAAATGAAATTTGATTTTGAATTGACGTAAGTCAAGCGAATATTGCCGCGACAAATCCCTATGATTCGCGCCAGTTTACCAAGAGCTCTCCGATGCTTCATCGTCTTGTTGCGCATACATTGCGATAACACGATTTACCCGGCCACACTAATCGCGCTAACACGAATATTCGCCGTAGGACGCATATGAGTCCGCACCATTAGTGATTATGCAGCAAATATCTAAAAATGCAAACTCTCGCATTTATAATGTTAGAAGGTGGAAGAATTCTTATCAGCTTACTAGTTTTACTTGAAGCAAACTAATAATTTCCAAAATCTGCGCCGCTCTAATCAATTTATTTATAATAGGTTTACACTTGACCGCCATCTCGCATGATGTTAAGCGATGATGCGGTCTACAATGGAGCGTGCGTACCTAGAAAAAACTGATTCACTCTCGATTTGAAGACACCAAGATTGTAAGATTGTAACCATCGGGAAAAACCCACTCAGGCAATACATTACACATCGTAGACGTTCTTATTACAAAAGTAGAGTCAAACCTCTTCGTTCTATTCTATGGAACGTTAAAAGGGCAAGGTTGTATCAGATGCCAAGATTATCATGCCAAGTTCCTATTTTTGCAAACCATCACTAAGATATATGTATAATAATGTCCATTGTGTAATCTACCATAGTTAGATTTACCTACACGAAAGTGTACTAGGTTAATCTGACTCAGGTTTACACTCGTACAGTACGACCAACTTATTAGTAATATGTAGCGGTGGCACCAGGATCGAAAAGTCTTGCCACCTGTAACAAAATTAGACAACTTCTGTGTTCTTTAATACCTACCTACTCGTAAATCAGTAGTTACCGCTTTTGGCCGTACAACAGATAAGTTGGTGGCATTATAATTTGATTTCAGCTTATTACTTGTATCTAAGTCAAAGTCCAAGAAACAATGACGTCTGCAGTATATGTTGTGAAATGCCTACATGTCACAAAATTATTTTAGATATTATTTTTGTGGAACAAATTTGAAAGCGTGGAAACATTTACCTACACATAAAACAAATGAATAAGCCTATAAACAACACACTTGTAGGTTATGTTTGTTACGAATATATTTCTTTAATGCACAACAAAATTAATTTAAAAAATTGGCAGTCATAGGAACTGCCTACAGAAGTGAAAACTTATAACTCAGAATTTGATAGCTTAGTTTGAAAACTACGCGGGTAAAACCGGAGGGCGTGGCCATGAGCATGGCCATGATCCTGAGTTTACCCGAAGATTTATTACCATTCTCGAGCGTTCTAGAATTCAATTCACAGCCGACGAAAAATCTGTCTGAGTAGCGCCAAAAGAAGTTTTCACTTCAAAAATTAGGAAGACAAATATCCAGGTGACGCGCTTTGTTATTAAGTACCTTTTTTGCTTGTTTTTGTTACGTGGAGGAAATGTATTTACGCATACTCTTCCGCCTGGGGGAGGCGGTGTTATTAAGTACCTAGCAGATACTTATTAGTTCAGAAGAACTATATATGCGACTGAGCCTTCGAGGTACAAATTTATGAGCGAATCCTACTAATATTGTATTATGTTAACGCGCAATGTTTGTTGCTCAACCACGTCGGAAATCCTCATCGGGTTGAAATTTGGAAGACAGATACATTATATTCTGGAGATAGAAATATTCTGACACATAAGCCTATGTGTTCTTTCAGACTATATTCTAACGGTGTTTCAAATGTCAACCCCATCCGTTCATACGACGTGATTTGACAACAAACCTCCAAATATCCACGCATTGACGTTTTTATTTAGATATCTTTGTTTTGTAGTGTAAAGTAACGAGACGAGTAGGACAAGTTTAGTACCTGATGGTAAGCAACACGCCTGCCACGTAACAGCACAGTGACACACAACTATTGGAACGCGTAGAGACCTATCATTACCTAGCACTGCACTGCGCTTGTCACCCAGAGATATAAAAACTTTTATCTCTATGCCCTGTAATTTCACTGGAAACATTACCCTTCAAACCGGAATACAGTAATGTTTTCACATGCGTGTACTGCTTGGCGGTAGAATAACTGGCAAAGGTGTGGTACTTCCCCAGACGGACTCTGCAAAGAGTCCTATCACTAAATAGCTACCAGCATCAAGAAATATTGCAGTTTTAATATAAATTATTTAATGATACAGCTACGGATATCGGGATACAGCCAAAAATAAACTTACCGGTTTTGGCTGTTTTGTATTAGGTATGTCTGTAAATAAACTATATTACCCCTTGACAAGCATGCAAATAATTGGTATGTAAATTAATACTGATTAGATCACAGTAGATAATGCATCCACACAATACAATATTGATATAATATTAGACAAAACTTGCACATGGTACAAGTACATAATTAAAGTATGTAGTTACGACAGTAGTCGGGAGACTTCTGGCTTCAGGGATGAAGTCACAGTACCTAAACTATGCCTAACTTTATATTAGTCGAAGCAAACCCGACATTCCGATCTTTAACTAGGAATTCTTTGGAAAAACATAAATATCATTTTGAGCCTGTAAATTCATTGTTTGAATCTCTGAAATTGCAGAACAAATGCAATTACACATATCTTTTACCATTAGACACCTATGGAATTCAGAAGTCATCATCATCAGTTTCATCATTATGACGACATAGGACTCTCCCGTGGGAAGCCACCACCGAAATATTTTTTTTTTAATAAAGATTGATGAGACTAGCAGGACATGTGCCTGATGGTAAGCAACATGCCTGCCACATAACAACACAGTGACACGCAGCTATCGGAACATGAAGAGTCCAAATCATTACCTAGCACCGCACTGCGTTCGTCACCCAGAGATCTAAGTTGTTATATCTCTAAGCCCAGTAATTTCGCTGGAAACATTTCCCTTCAAACCGGAACACAGTAATATTCTAATATTAGTAATGTGCAAAATAATTGCATAATATTAATAAATTATAATATTAGATTTCTGTGGAAGCTACAAATCTCAAGCGTTAGCTTCTCTTTTCCAGCCAATTCAGAATTAACATAGGTTACATAGTGGTAGGTACATAGAATGACTGTAGACACTGACCGAAAAGATTGTTTTGTCCAAATGGTTACCGTATATACATGGTGCCCTATTATCATTATTCTTTATTCTATTTTCACTATTCTTTGACATCTATTTTCATTTGAAACATAGCTCTTCAAAGCGGACTCAGCAAAATGCGCCAAATTTATATATCAGCTCTAAATACATTATATGTTATATGCTTAAGTAGCTCAATAAATGTTCTCACACCTGGAACTCGTGTCCATCGAAAGAACTCGTGTCCCTTTCGTTCGAAAGAGCGAGTCAAAGCCATAATCCACCACGTTGGCCCAGCGTGGATTGGCGGATGACGCGTGATCTCGAAGGATTTGCTCAGACCAAAGGCATCAGTTAAGAACTCAGACCAACTAACACCTCATTGTAACATGTCGATTTCCTCACGATGTTTTCCTTCACCGTTAACGCCAGTGGTGATAACTAACTTGTACATTTAAAAAAAAAACTCAAAGGGGCTGGCGATATTCAAACCTAGGACCTCATGGTTGTAAATTACACAATCTAGCCACCATGCCACCACGGCTTAGTATTTTTTATAGCTAGGTAAAATAATGTACCTATAACAAAGACAGAAATAATCACCTACACTGTCCGTTTAACAAATTGAGGTCACGAGTGTTTTAGGCCAAATGCAAAAACCTTTACGTTCGCGTAAAAAACTCGGTCGACTCAAGATTTTTCAAGTACGTAGCGAAGTAGTCCCTCAAACTGCAAGGTAAGACATTAACGAAAAGCTCTGTTGCAAAAATCATATAAATATTAGTCGCAGCAAACCTTAGCCATCTACAGTTGTGATTTGAAAATGGCGTCTACACTATCGGTGATCATTCTCGGTTTCTTCGCGGTGGTCGTGACTTCAGCGCCGACCTTGCCTGAAGGACCTGTAGCAGCGATGGAACAGGAGAGGGAAAGAATACTTCAAGAATACTTCAGGGATAGACGGTCCCAGTATCCTCAATATGGGACCCCATGTGCAGCCGCCGCCGCCGCCTCGGCTGCCATTCCAGCCATGTCACAACCCATCGCACCAGCCGCATACCAAGTCAACCTGTCTCCTTACCACGGGTATGGCGCAGGTCCAATTGGACCTACGTCATACCAACAGCATGGGTATTATGGAGTACCACACTACCGTTCTACGGAGTTCGAGCCTGAACAGGAGATGATGAGCTTCTCTGATATGGACCATATGATGCCGGAGCATATGCCGATGGCGAGATATGGATACGGGGTGCCTTCTGCTCCTATACCAGTTAGTGCACCCGCTCGACCTGCGTACGGTGTGTTCCCTAATGCCAAGACTGGCGGCTGCAGCGTGCCTCTTCTTTTAACTTGTTCGCCATCGATCGTCACCGGGCACGTGGTACAGTCCCAGCCTCAACCTCAGGTCAGCCACGGATACGCAAATACCTACAGGAATGTAGACCCGGGTCACCAGCCTGAGCCTCAAGAAAGCCACGAATCTATCCAGGAGCATTTGACACCAGTACACGAATCCAGTCACACGAGTCAGGCGACAGGGCAGAACGCAGCAGCGACCCAGTAATTCAGTTGAATGTATTTCTGGTTAATAGTTTAATGTACTAATTAGGTTTTGTTAATTTTAGACTATGTAATCGATTGTAACGTTGTTATTAAATTATTATGAACAAAATTTATTTTAATTGTCCCAAACAGAAAGAGCTGTTATTTCTCTCCCTTACCCCTTATTACCTATACCCCTTATTTTCTTAGTTGCTACATTGCTTATGCTGAATTTCTACATGTTTGTAAAAACATGCGTTTATTATATAAGTACCTAGTCATCAAAATACTTACATTTGCAATGCATACTAGCCCCATACGTACATTGAAACATTGCGTAGAGTAAGCACTCTACGCACTGTTTAATTGTTTAATGCTAATAATTGAATGTTTTGTTTAATGACATTTTAGTCTAATTCTCATTTGTATTCTATATCAGTCTTTAAATTTTGCAGGATAGAACTGAAAATCCATTATTGTATGACTCTCAAATATACCTAGTTTATCGTAATATAATGATTGACTAACGACTTGCAAATATTAAGTTCAATAACTTCTTTCTTGATCTTGGTCCAAGAATTGTGACACTATTAAAACATTCGAAGTAGATTATAGCTTTGGGTAGTAGTAGGTATAAGGTTAACATGGCTTCTCAGTAACAATCAGGCAAATCACAACATTTGCAAAAATTACAACTAAATTTCTGACGTTATTAATACTCAATGGCACGTAAGAAATTTTGCAGTAACAACTCATGAATAATATTAATTATATACATTTTCTTTACCCCTACACTAAAAATATAGGTAAATAGATAGGTGTAGTGTATGTAACCTAACTTCCACATAATAACGTACGCGTACTCTACTGACGTGGCTATCTGTGACTTTACATGTCTGGCACATGAGAATAGAGCAAAATCATAATCACAAACATCGTTAAAATATAGTATTCTGCACGTAATTCTTTCTTCTATAAATAGATGCCGCTAAAATTATTTACGCATTCCAGTTTTTACAATGAATTTAGTCGTACTAGTATCTCTTCTCGTAACATCTGGGTTGGCTGCGCCACTCGGAAGTGACCTCGGAAAAACAAATGAAGTTCGACAAGCTGAAGATGGCACTATCCCACTCGCAATGCTAATGATAATAGCGGAACAACCCGCATTTGGTGACAATGGAGAAGAAATGATGGAACTGGCACCAGAGCGCACTCTACCAATGCCGATCAGCCACGAGCGCAGTGCCTACCCTTATCAGGATGTATACGCGAATGCTGGACCTATTAATCACCCCGCTCCTAGCAGCAACGTCGTGGCTTCATTCTCGTCCGCCGTGGGTCCTAGTGCCATTCCCATTCTTCTAAACTGCTCTCCAAAAGTTATAACTGGTCAGTTGGCGGTTACTGCACCAGCATCACCCATTTCAGCAAGCCCAGCATACAGGACCGTCTTTTCAGATTTGGGCGACCTTTTTAGTCCGAGCACCGCTTTTAACAATGACTTCAATTTGGGGAACATGTTGGGCCTAGGCAGATCAGAGTCTGCCTCATCTTCGGAAGAGAAGGATGAGCATAAAAGCCGAAACTCTTGGGTACAACATGGAGCAGCGAGGTACAAGGTCTCCGAAGACTTCCCAGAGCCGCACCAGGGAAACCACCATTTAGTGTCAGAAGACTTCCCTCACCCTAACATGGTTAAGTTAACTCCAAAAAATATTTGAGGATGCGTTATTTTAGTTTGTATTTATTGTAAATCTTAAAAGAGTTAATTAAATCTTATTTAAAGTTCTGTAAATAAACGTCCTTATTAAAAACCCTAAATCTTAAATTACCTAGTTGTTTTGAGACTTGTAGATGATAGTGTATTATTATTATTTTTTCAATACTCAATCGTTTATTGCTTCAATCGGTATTTGTAGGGGTATTATAAGTTATTATCCTTGGACAATCCTACTAATATTACAATGGATGTGAACGTTTGAATGCCTGTTGCTCAATGTTCCTGTTGTTCACGTCGGAATGTCTGAAAGGAACGTATTGAACACAGCTAGATTGTAGTCTGGAATAACACATAGGTAAATTTTTATCACTGTAAAATAACGGGAATAGGAATTGCACGGGTGAAACCGCGAGGCGGGGCAGCAATACGATGTAGGTAACACCGCGGGGCGGTTGTGGGCACTCGAATTGTATCCCTCAGGGAATACCCACTTCGGCAAAGTATTCCACAGTTCATCATATATCAAGAAAGTGTAGTCCAATTTCTTTGTTCCAATCTTTGGCACAACAACCATGAAACAATGTCGCAAATACAAATACAAAAATCTTTATACAAAATACATTTTAAAAGTTGACCCATACATACTGGCCTCTTTCTTCGAGAGGCATGCAATATGCGTGTCAAAACAAGTTGTTTTAGTCTTCATTTTTACAATGATAAAAATAATAGTTAGCTGATGAAAGTATTCTTCCTATTCTTTTAATTTTTGGCTTCTAATCGGTTGTGCTATATACTCGTACTTATGTGATCTGATTCTTCATATTCTATTAATTTCTGGCCTCTATTCAGTTGTGCTATATCAGTGAGAATGTTCGGTGAGCGCAATTACGCCAATCTATGCTTTTTCGACCTACAAGCTACAAGCAATCCTATTTAAATCTCTATACTACATCTCCACACATAAATGAAATTGAAGTGTGTTTGTAATTCTCAATTAACAGTTTTCACTTATATTAATATTTGCAAGTTTACATTATTGTACTTATATGTATAAGCCTCTTCCATAATACGCCATCCAGCCCGATCCTCGGTCTCACGTTTCCAACTGCGCTTCGTATATCAACACTCCATACAGTCTCAGGGCGTTGACGTTGATATAGAAACCAGTTATTTAGTTCCCACTTATTTCTGGTCAATAATTGTTTTTGTTATTGAAGTGAAAACTTCTTTAGGCGCGCTATAGACAGAATTTTCGTGGGCTGTGACATGGATACATCAATCGTCACGCTCGGACATGATAAGAAATCTTCGGGTAAACTCGGCCAGGTAGGTACCAGGGCAACAGAATCAGTAAAGAGTTTCGATTACCTACCTCCAAAAGCCCAGCGTTTATCTCCAGATACCAGGACAACAGAAATATAAAAGAGTTGCGTTTGCCCCTAGGTACCAGTACCAGGACAACAAAAACAGTAAAGAGTTGCAATATTTTGTACAACTTCGTTCCATCAGAATGTCCCTTGACACCTCCCAAGTATTTTGAAGTGAAAACTTCTTTTGGCGCGCAGGCGCGCTCTTAGACAGATTTTTCGTGGGGTGTGAATTGAATTCTAGCGTCACGCTCGAGTATGATAAGAAATCTTCGGGTAAACTCGGGGCCACGGCCATTGGCCATCTAGAAATGCGTCAGCCAATGGGAAATGCTGAAAGGGCGTGCCCTAACCATCACGGCATGACCATCTAGAAATGCGTGAGCCAATGGGAAATGCTAACGCATTTCTAGATGGCCATGCCATGATGGTCAGGCCACGCCTTCCGGTACACCCGTGTAGTTTCCAAAGTAAGCTATCAAATTCTGAGTTATAAGTTTTCACTTCTATCGGTAGTTCCTATGACTGCCAATTTTTTTTAATGTCCAGCCCATGGACGTATAAAAAAGTAGGACGTAGTCTCGCTAAAACAAAAACTGTGTCCAACGAGTCGGCCACATAACATGCACGTGTGCGCTGTCACATACAGGCTGACACGCACACATCAGTAAGTCATTACACGCGCTACTTGTGTATATGTGTGCGTGTCAGCCTATCAGTGACAACCCGACAACGCACACGTGCAAATGTGGCTGACTCTAGTGACACAGTTTTTGTTTTAGCGAAACTCCGTCCGACTTTTTTATACGTCCATGGTCCAGCCATTTAAATGATTGGACCATTGTTATAAAATTATGATGGTCTCTATATACATTTGTAATACAAAATAGTAGATTGTATCATAAGTTCAATTTTCAATTCCAATAAGTGAGCAAAGTAATATTTTCATCCCACCACCTCGGAAAGAGTATTTTTGCTCTTCGATATCTGAGTGCAAAAGTTGTTTTTCTTAGAGGTAGACCGTAGACCTCTAGAGAGTAATAAAGCTAATTTGAATTTAGAACACGAAGCACAGGGCATTATGCTTGTGAATCACACCATCACATCTACCTCCTTGGTGCCAATTTATCATACAATACAAAACACTTTATTGATACCACAAACAAAGTTGACAACAAGTACCTAACACATAAAATAATAAAACATAATGGGCACAAAAAGCGATCTTATCGCTAAAAGTGATCTCTTCCAGATAACCTTTTGATTCATGAGGAAACTAAATTTGTAGCATTTTGGGCAGTGGTGCGACTAACGATATAAATACATACACGTACTAATTTTATGATATATATGCAATTTAGACTACATAATGAATATACTATAAATATTATAGGTAATTTATATATATATACACATATATAACAATATATAAAATACGAAACACAAAATCTCGAGAAGATAAATACAAGTCAGTGAACAATTTTTGTCAGGATATGCTGTCGAATCTGAGTCCTGAACCAAACGACACTCTTCGCACGTCTAAAGGCCGCAGGATGAGCATTCCATAGCCACAGCCTGCACGCAGAACGACGAACCGTAAAAGGAGCTTGAATGAGCTGGAGTAGACAATAGGAGATTTGAAGACGACCTAAGTTTGACCCATTCCGGGACTAGGCTGTTCACACGTCTGAACGTCCAAGGGGTTCTATTGCTAACATGCTAAATAATACGAGGGTCATAATGCATAACAGGCATATAACACGATTGTTAAGAAGAACGACTGTTACATGCATTACTGGTAATATGGTTTACTTGTCAGAACGAGCTAGTACCGAAAAGTACTACGTGTTACATAGTCCAAATGTTAGAACGATCGAGTGTCAGAATGTACAAAATTCATCACGACATCATTGTTAAAACGAGTAAGAGTCAAAATGTACAGTTTGTGTCAGTGTCATAATGTCAGGCACTAATATTGCATCTACGAGTGTTGTTTGTTATCCAAGGAGTTTGCTATTCACATAGTAGGTACTCAAACACTCTTTCGAGTGCTATTATAAATGACTAAACCCACCTTCCACTTGAAAATTGAAATTGGTTGTCAGATATGTCAGCTTCGTCCTTCATTCATTCCGGACGTATTTGGTGTATGGAAAAGGATAATTATTTTAAAATGGGAGAACAATCACCCGAGCAACGATTTTCCTTTTGCACAAATCAAAAAGGTAATCGCACATTATTATACGGCATACACAGGTACAATTTGTCAGTGAAAAATAGAAGTGGTACTAGTCTTTGGAAATGTATAAATCGGCTTTCTTGTGGTGCGTCAATGACAATAGACATAACCGAAACTAAAAAATTACGTGAAAATGTGCATACATGTACTCCATCGTCATCGAAAAATAAGATTCACGTTGCAACTCAACTTTGTAAAAGAAAAGTATGTGAAAATTATCAATCAGTTCAAGAAATATATGAAGAATGCTTCATTCCTCAAATAGAGGAATCTGATTCTGATTCTGTCGATTCGATCTCAATGCCAGTATTTGAAAATAAAAAACGGTCCCTATATCGAGCAAGAAAAAGATTTTTGGAAGTTAAGAAAACGTCATTTAGAACATTAGAAGAAGTAGAATTACCAAAGATTTTAAAGGATAACTTTTTACTGTGGGAAGACGGGACAAGTGATAAAATTTTATTATTTGGCACAAATTTTACACAAAAATATTTACATAGTATTGATAATGATAGAATGTGGTTTGGAGACGGTACATTCGAAGCAGCTCCGGCGCCTTGGGAACAATTGTTCACTATTCATTTGGATGTCAACAGCACAGAAGAGAGAACCAATATCGTACCAGTGCTGTATGCTTTGTTGCCTAATAAAAAAACTGATACTTACATACGTTTATATTCATACTTAAAAAATAACCTGAATGTTGACATCAAAAAATATAAATCGGATTTTGAGAAGGCCCAAATAAATGCCATTAAAGAAGTTTACCCAGAGTGTGAATTGAACGGATGTTTCTTCCACTTTAACAAAGCTATATGGCGAAAAGCAGAGAAGTTAAAACTTTTAGAGATTAAAGATGGACGAAAACTTGCAGAGTTAGCATCATATTTACCACTATTGCCTAAACACTTGTTAACGGTTGGATGGACAGAAATTTTAAATAGCATTTCAGAGAAAAGTGACGAAATAGAAAAATTTGAAACATATTTTGTTAAGCAATGGCTGTCGAAAAATTGTATTGAACTAATTAGCTGTGCTAATCAACGCCACCGAACAAATAATAGCTTGGAGGGATGGCACAATCGGCTAATGAAGAGGATGCGGTGCAAGCCAAACTTATTTACATTTGTTCATCTATTACGCAAGGAAGCAAAATACCAAGAATCAAAAATTAAGAACGCACTATTTGAGCAGATCAAACGTAGAAAGTGTGATATTATTTTTGATCAAAAAAAACAATATTTCTTAAACCAATTGGACAATCAGCAAATTAGTCCGCTTAATTATTTGAAAAACATTGCAAAGCTTAAACGTAATGAAAAACAATACAACAATTAAGCCTTACAAAGTATTTACAAGCCTAATATCTATATATACATATAAGTTATTTTTAAGTTAAGAATTAATTGTTTTGTTTTTACTAAGATTAATATAAATGAATAGGTATGTGAAGTTATTTTTAAGTAAAGAATTAATTGTTTTGTTTTTATTAAAAATGCAATGATAATAAATATAAAGATAACTACGATTAATATAAATGAATGTATGTGTTATTTCACTTATTTTTTTTAAAAAAGAAGACACGATACCTACATTCTCATTAACCTTCGTTTACGGGTAGGTAGGTATATTTTCTGGCATTGTTAGATTCAGACATTTAGTCAATAACGTGATTGGTTACTAAAATATTTTAACATTTAAAAATTTTGTCATTGTCATGACTTGACATAAACACATATTAAAATTTGTACATTCTGACACAGGCACGATATAACGTAAATATAATCTCAATTTTAGTCATTTTGACACTACGTCATTCTAACTATTCAAGTGTTGTACTTTTTGTCACTTACACAATATTACACTTGGACGTTCAGACGTGTCAACAACCTAGTCCCGGAATGGTTTGACCGAATGGTTGACGTAAATGGATAGGGATCATACAACCTTTTTAATAACTCAGACTCGGAACTCGGAACCTCCTTAGTGTATTTTTTTTAATTTTCTTTTCACTTATGGAGGATAGAAGGATAGCTGAGGTAGGTACCTCAATCCTCCATATTTTCACATCATATTGTTATTGTTAAAACAGGAAACTTGAAAACATGTGAAAAACCTAAACTGAGTGATTCTAGCCACGAAGAAAATTATTTGACGACAAAAGAATTCACTGAAACTATTAATAATGTACAAAGCATTTAGTCATTTCCTCGCTGAGGTGCGATAAAAAGCTACGTGTTGCACACGAGTGCAAAGATTTTTCACCTTGTGCCCAATTAATTATGTAACTAACTACTAATACTACTAATCCTGAGCTAACGCTCAGGATTCTAATTTTAGAATACTTCGCTTGCTCGGTCATCAAAATAGAGCACGCGGTTAAAAAACAACTTTGCACTCTTGTCTAACAAACAACTATTTTACGGCGAGGGCACTTTTTTGAATCCAGAGAGAAGTGAGGGATTAGTTGGTAGAACCCTGAGGGATTCAAAGTACGTCACCCGAGACGAAAATATATTTGTCATCCCACCACCTCTCCGAGTGATACTCTTCATACTCTTTCCGAGTGAGTCCAGAAGTCGTTTTTATCCACTAGAGAATGAAGTAATAGAACTTCGTGTGCACTAAGTTTGTGAACTAAAAATAGCATTAGACCTATATACTTCATACAACTTTTTTAATTTGTTAAAAACTCAGACTCGGAACCTCCTTGGTGTAGTTTTTTTTTAGTTTAACCTCAGTTGTCCCACTGCTGGGCATAGGTCTCCCCCAATTCCCTCCACTTTATTCGGTCCTGAGCTACCATCGTCCAATCATTTTTAAACGCTCCGAGCTCGTCCTTCTATCGCGTTGGAGGACGACCCTGGGGTCGACTGGTCGATGGCGTCCACTCTGTAGAAACTCTATACTTTATTTTTTTAATTTGCTTTGTACCCAAGTTTCTTTTTAGAATACCATATTTTTACTAAATTGTTAAAACCGTAGGGCGTGGCCATGGCCATGACAATCTAGATCATCCCAAAGATTTCTTTCATTTACGAACGTGACGCTTGATCTCAATTCACAGCCCACGGAAAATCTGAAATTCTTTTGCCGTACTACATACAGTACGCCAAAAGAAGTTTTCACTTCAAAACAGAAAACTTGAAAACATGTGAAAAACCTAAAATGAGAGATTATAGCGACGTTTCTAGTTTAGCGTCGACTATTTTATTTTTGACGCCAACAGAATTGATTAAAACTGTTAATAAATAATGCGCAAAGCTTTTGGCCATTTCCTCGCTGAGATAGGATGAAAAGTACGTGTTGCACTCGAGTGCGAAGATCTTTCACCTTGTGCGATTAAAATTTTAGAATTTTAGAATCATCCTTAAATTTTAGAATACTTCCCTGGCTTGAAACGCTGGAACGCTAAAGTTAATAAAGTGGCCAAGTGCGAGTTGGACTCGCCCATGAAGGGTTCCGTTGCAGCAAGTAACATAATATACACATAGTTCTTGTAGTTCGTTGTAACTTTGATCGAAGTTTTAATAATAGTGTATTTTTTTTTTTTTTTATAGCATAGATTGTCGAGACGAGCAAGTCATGTGCCTGATAGTAAGCAGCATGCCTGCCACATAACAGCACAGTAACACGCAGCTATTGGAACATGATAGTCCAAATCATTACCTAGCACTGCACTGCGCTCGTCACCCAGAGATCTAAGATATTATGTCTCTAAGCCCTGTAATTTCTCTGGAATCATTGCCCTTCAAACCGGAACACAGTAATGTTTGCACATTACTGCTTGGCGGTAGAATATTTGGCAAAGGTGTGGTACTTCCCCAGGCGGACTCTGCTAAGAGCCCTACCACTACTAAAAAACTACTTATGACGTACTTATTTATGACGTACTAAAAAAACTACTCATCAGATCGAGTTCAAACCAATTTTCGTTGGTAGTTTGCATGGTAGTGTACATCATATATTTTTTTTAGTTTTTTCATTCTCTTACTTTAGAAGTTAGAGGGGGGGGGACACACTACCGCCAAGCAGTAATGTGCAAACAGTACTGTGTTCCGGTTTGAAGGGCAATGATTCCAGAGAAATTACAGGGCTTAGAGACATAATATCTTAGATCTCTGGGTGACAAGCGCAGTGCAGTGCTAGGTTATGATGATTTGGACTATCATGTTCCAATAGCTGCGTGTTACTGTGCTGTTATGTGGCAGGCATGTTGCTTCCCATCAGGCACATGACCTGCTCGTCTCATCACTCTATGCTATATTAAAAAAAAAAACACATTTTACCACTTTTGAAGTGTCTCTCGCGCAAATTATTCAGTGTAGACGAAAATAATTTTAGAAACCTCAACATCATTTTTGAAGCCCTACCGATAGATAACCCACACGTGCAGGTTTGATGAAAAAAAATTTTTGAGTTTCAGTTCTCTATATGGGGGGCAACCTTAATTTAAATTTTTTTTTTTTTTTGTAAAAATCTTAATGCGGTTCACAGAATACATCTACTTACCAAGTTTCAAGTAGTAGTAGTAGTCAGTGTAGTTCTCATAGTTTCGGCAAAAAGTGGCAGTGACATACGGACGGACAGACAGACAGACAGACATGACGAATCTATAAGGGTTCCGTTTTTACGTTTTACGGAACCCTAAAAAGCTGCTTTGCACTCTTGTCTAACAAATAAGCATTGCGCGCGAGTGAAACACTCTATTTGTATTTTTCATCAACCGCTATAAGAAAATAAAAGTTGCCTCCAATTATATTTTAATATAACATAGCGAAACAACAAAATTGAAATTAAATGGTATTTACACCTATATTATAACTCATATTTACGTTTACGACATTTTGCGTTCGACTTCGTTAGCGCTGAACCACTAAGATGTTCCAAAGTCAAAAAATGCATGGCAAAGATAATTGCGGCACACTTATAAAGAGGGTTAAAAACTAATTACTATCAAATATTAAATACAAGTTTTTAGTTGTTTTATTATTAGATACTATTTAATTTAAATTTAGTTGTTACTATATTATGTTTTATTAAATAATTGTATTACAATAAAATATGAGGCACCTTTTATTTTCTCATAGTGGGTGAAGACATCATCTAACGGTGGCGACAAGTCAAGGCTGCGGTAGAACGGGAGAACGGCGGCGGCGCACCGTAATACAGCGATATTCTCGTGCCAGGGCTTTTTGACTTGATGATAACAATTAAAGATTTCTTAGTATTTAACTTAATCACACGCAAGTTTTTTTTCAGTAAAAGTTAATTCGCGTAGGTACTATAAAGCCAAATAAGGTATAATACAAATGCTTTTATTTAAACTTGTCAAAATATATTATTACAAATCCCTGAATAACCCACCATGATCTGCTCCCATAAGTGCTCATGACGCTCATCTCATTCCCAGCAATGGACAACCTTTGTTTTAAAAACGGGCAAGAGCAAATCATTTGTATTCTACCTCAGCCTGTCTTCTGATTCAAAAGGAGCCCTTTAGTTTCAATCCGCTAACAGCCCAAGATTTCTAAATCAACATGTACAATGTCGTAAAAAGTCACCAGCGCTTTGTACTAACTACTCCCTCATGTATTCAGTTACATCATCTGTTTTTGCTGACGGTGAGTGAAAAATGCGACTCAGGTTACCAGGTTAGGCATTCCCATACTTTTAATTCACCAAAGCTCACTCGTTCGGTTTAATCTGCATAGGACTAAGCGTTTAAGCAAATAGGGAAGATGATAGGGGTAATAAGGCTATTCATACAACGTCATTACGTGTTTGGTTTTGCGAGAAGCTGCCTACGCACCTCCGATAACTCAAAGTGCGGTAGCCATCTCCTTCCTCCATGGAGATGCGGATGTAGAGTTCCCACATCCCGTTCATCGTCGTTAATTACAGCAAAAAAAACATACCTACAAAAGATACATAGAAGCCGATATTATGTTATGCAACCTAACTTTTACTAGAAAAGGTACGCGCATTCTTGTGTATTTTACTGACGCGGCTATCTGCCAGTTTACGTGTCTAAAACATGAAAATAGAACAAACTCACTATCGCACACGTCGTTATAATCTGGGTTTCTGCACGTAATCCTTTCATCTATAAATGCGTGATGGTAATTTTTTTGTGCATTCCAGTTTTCACAATGAATTTAGTCGTACTAGTATCTCTTCTCGTAGCTTCTGGGTGGGCTGCACCCCTCGGGAGTGACCTCGGAATCACGAACAAAATTCGACAAGCTGAACATGGTACCGTACCGTTGGAAATGTTGATGATAGTGCCTGAACAACCCGCATTTCGTGACAATGGGGAAGAAATGATGGAACTGGCTCCGGAGCGCGTTCTACCGATGCCGATCAGCGAGGAACGCGGAGCCAAATACTACCCTTACCAGGATGGTTACGCGAACGTTGCACCTGTTAGTCATCCCGTTCCTAGCAGCAACGTCGTCGCTTCGTTCTCGTCGGTTATGGGCTCTGGTGCCATTCCCATTCTTCTGAACTGCTCTCCAAAAGTGATAACTGGCCACTTGGCAGCACCAGTATCACCTATTTCAGCAGCCCCAGCGTACAGAGACTCCGTATCTGATTTGACCGGTATGGTTACTCAGAACCTCAACCGTATTCCATTACCGTTGCCTTCTGGAAACAAACAATAACTTTTATTTAGGCAATATGTTATGCCTGGGCAAATCAACGTCAGCTATCTTGGAAAATTATGATGCAGGAGCAGCGACATGCAAAGTTTCCGAAGACTTCAGGAAAACCAACATCTAGTCTCAAAAGACTGCCATCACCCTGACATGGTTTTGTTAACTCTTAGAAATAATTGAAGAAACATTGTCGAAGTCTGTATTTATTGTAAACTATTGTATCATTAAATTAAAGTATTAATTCAGTACTCCAAGACTATTATTTAAAATTCATTGAATAAACCTATTATGATTATTACCCATAAAGCTATTGTTTGAAATTTTTACTGAAGATTGGAGTACTATCATTGTGAAGATCATAATAGGTCCCTTCTAATATCTTTAGAGCATTATTAATAAGTACGTATCTAGTCCATTTAAAAAATATTTTCTTTATTTTGTTTCCCCATTTTAACCTCTAAGCTCTAAGAATGAGCCGGAGTAGGAGTCACAACCCCCTATACTTAGTTATTCTATCTAGTTCGTGTATTTAATTCGCAGAGTGTAAAGTAGTAGTACTTTTACCAGTACCTACCCAACAATTGAATTGAAACACAAATTTGTACAACTAAAAATATCCAATTTTTTTTTCAATTCTATTTATTTTACAAAGAAAACTTGGTAACGTCAATTACAAAAAAAAATATATATATAATAAAACAGTATAAATATATCAACAACAGTGACAATATATTTGTTACGCACTTTTAAAATTATTTTGTAAAAATACTTGGTAGTTACAATTGTGACACACATTTTGCCATACATTTTTGTCCTTAATGAAATTATCAACATTATAATAATAAGCTTTATTCATTCAATAGGTCTTTACAATATTTTTTCATTGAGACCTGCCAACTGAGCTGGGTAGCGATTCTAAATCCATTCGGTTGCATCCGACACGGAATCTCATCTCTCGGTCTTTGTCTTATCTGTTTAGCGTGACAGAGACAGGTATTGTCATTCCGATTCCGAACCATTCGGAATCGCATTTAGAATCGCTACCCAGGTATGATATTATAGAAGTGTAGGTATTATTAGGAACTATAGGTGTGCTTTAGGGTTTTTATCTGGTATTTTACCAATGCTTTCCCAATTCCTTATGGCATACATTATGCATTCATAAACATACAGGGAGGGGGCTGTTAAAATATTATGAATAGTTTTAATAACCTTCCGTAAAGATTCTTTAGCGGGTAATTTGTAAACAGCGTTGAATACTCGTTTTTTCAGTTTGAAAACTGAATTTCTGTTCGCTACCAACCCCCATAATATAATCCCATAGGATATGATGCTATGGAAAATATATCCATAATAAACTACTGTAAAGGTGGTGACATCTGAGATTTTCCTAGTCTGTCGAACAGCATGGGCAGCTGAGCTTAGTTTATTTGGTAGTTGTTCAATATGTGGACTCGATAGGAGTTTCGCCTCTGTAATAACACTACTTGGCTACTACTTGGCTACTTTATAGTAGCACTACTTGGCTTGGTATATTAGATAATGTAAATTTAATACATTTTGTTTTGTTTGCATTCAGCGCCAAATTATTTAAGTCAAATCATTTGCTTTGTAATTTAAAGTAAATTAACTTGGTGTACTCACAAAATACAGTGTACCTACTCAGAAAAATATAAACATGATGGTTTAGTCTGTAGAATAATATTATAAAATAAAAACTAAAATATTGCCATGATTTCAGGGCCAAACTTTTGTTTCTTATTTCTGACACAGTGTTGATTCATTATTTTTATTATTAATATGTAATTTAATATATAATATGCAATATTTAAAATTTAACATGCCTCACACGAACAATACAATGTTACAAAAAAAATATTAAAAAATGAAGCAATGTTATTAGAAATTATTATTACTTGTACCTACTAGGAAAGTATGTCTAAAAAACTATGCGAACTATCTTTAATAGTTAAGTATTTTACAAGCTTTGTTTGGTTTGAATGCCATTTTTGTAAAGGACAGCTTTTTCTTGTCTCGGTTCTATAGTAACAATTATAATTCGTAACGTTCAGCATACTCGTTCGCCTCGTCTGCACATTTAATGTCTTTTCGAAGTGCGTATTGCCGCTAACGGTGAAGAAAAACATCGTGACGAAACCGACATGTACCTAGAATCTTTCGAAGTCATGTGTCATCCCCCAACCCGTACTGGGCCAGCGTGGTAGGTTATGGCCTTGACTCTCTCCTTTCGAAAGAATGCCCCGAGTCCCAGCAGTGGGAACATTTAGTAAGCTGCTTGATTCATAGCAATGAAGTATTTCGCGTCTTATTTGCTTAATGTATTATGTCTGCGCAACCAACTGATTTTAATTTTAAAACATCCTCTCACACAACACGTATGAATCGCTCTTAGCAGATTCAAAAATTTAGGGGAAAATCGTTCTATCTGATACGGAACCCTTTTAAATACTAGGCTAAGCCCACGATGAACGAGCAATAGCAGAAAATCTAATTTCTGACCGAAGTTAGACCTAATTGGTCTATGGATAATTTAGGTGTGCTTAGTGTAAGTAGTTACATAGTCAGGTATGTAGCGTAGTGCAGTTCTCATTGTACTCGTATTTTAGTTTTGTTATTAAGTTGATTATGGGATCGAGAAATTCAATAAAATTTGTTTGATTAATAAATTTAAACTTTTTACTAGAATCAAAACAATTTATCCAGTTTTGGAACAGTTCCGGAATTCCAATACTGGGTATTCAGTATCGTAACTCAGTTCCGGAATAGAAAACCTTCCGATAGGTACATGTACATACCCTAATAATAGGTACAGTAAAAATAAATTCTTGGTAACTTATCCTATGTTGCATAAGCAGTCCACTTTATACTCCTACTGTTGGACTGACGACCTTCTCTTACAAGGAGAGAATCGAGGTCATAATCCACAAAGACAATTGCGATTGATAATAATCGTACATCTGCTCTTGGACAAATAATCAGAGCTGCAGACAGGATTCGAATCGACGACTAACGACTGTGAATCGGAAGTTCTAGCCCCTAATGCAAATTTCTCCAAAGCCACCACGGCGTTTTACTAACCTACGTCTTTTTCCTATGTCTTTTCTGAAGTCTGAAGGCGGTTAAAATGGGAGCCAAGTTTTAACAGATTGTATTTAATTAAACTTAGATTAGATTCAATTTAACTGAACATAACGCACTGGTAGGGATTATTTAATCATCAAAATTCAGTAGTTCACTAGATGTTTGTAAATAATAGGAAAAAATGGCCCTAATCTGACTGAAGGTTCTATCTATCCTAATAACAATTAATAAATAAGCTCAAAGATGATTTACAATAATTTTGAGCACCTTTTTTATATTGGAATATTAGGTAGAAATTAATTCTAAATGAGTAACATAATAACTCTAAGAGTCATCTATACAAATCATCAATATACATCCTAAATGACAAAATTCGTCGTGTGAAAATAAGGTTAAATTATTTATCGATTTTAGGGTTCCGTAAAACGTAAAAACGGAACCCTTATAGATTCGTCATGTCTGTCTGTCTGTCTGTCCGTCCGTATGTCACAGCCACTTTTTGCCGAAACTATGAGAACTACACTGTTGAAACTTGGTAAGTAGATGTATTCTGTGAACCGCATTAAGATTTTTACAAAAGTTAAAAAAAAAGAAAATTAGGGGTGCCCCCCATACTGAGGACAGAAACTCAAAAATTTTTTTTTCATCAAACCTACACGTGTGGGGTGTCTATCGATAGGTCTCCAAAAATGATGTTGAGGTTTCTAATTTAATTTTTGTCTACACTGAATAATTTGCGCAAGAGACGCTTCCAAAGTGGTAAAATGTGTGTCCCCCCCCCTCTAACTTCTAAAGTAAGAGAATAAAAAAAATATATGATGTACATTACCATGAAAACTACCAACGAAAATTAGTTTGAATTCGATATGATGAGTAGTTTTTTTTAGTACGTCATAAATACACTATTATTAAAACTTCGATCAAAGTTACAACGAACTACAAGAACTATGTGTACTATGTATATTTTGTTACTTGCTGCAACGGAACCCTTCATGGGCGAGTCCAACTCAAACTTGGCTACTTTATTTTGTTTGTGTTTCCAAGTTATTTAGTCGTGCTTTCATAATATCTTTTGATATTTTATCACATAAAACAAAATATTTTCAAAAATGCACTAATAATGAATTACAAGAATAGACAAAATTGAAGCGAAATATCAGGGGCTTCAACATTTATCGCATAAGAAGCCCACTAAATGTTCTCACTGCTGGGACTCGGGACCTTTTCTTACAGGGAGAAACTCAATGTCTTCAACAGCTTCCTTTTCTGTTTTTAAGTTATAAGCTATACGTACTTGACTTCGGAAAGACAATGGTGTGCGTGGGGTTTGAACCAGAGGCTCCAGATCGGCAGTTCCCGTTCTCCTGACTAGACCAGCCACTATTTCACCATATGACTACGATAAAAATCAGGGAAGGAATAGTATTCCTGCACACTCTTAAGAAATAAATAAAAATCTATCCTTTGCTGCTACGTGTTTGTTAAACTGGTAAATTTAGATTTGATTGAGAATGATATTAATAATAATCCTACTTTTTTAGTAACTTGAACGTTTATACTGCTAAAATCGATCCTGAGCATTCTCTTCTTCGATTTAAAGCGTAATTTAAAAGTGATACATTAAAATTTAGTTATAAAATTCCAACATTTCACAAGTAATGTGTGCTTGTCGGACGGCTCGCCCGGAAGCCGTACGATCAGCATTTCCTTCGTTCAGTAACGGCACGTTTCATTTCCCTCAACACAAACAAGACGATACGTGATAACGGGTCGCTTCGTTCAAATAATTTAGTATAAAATCATACATGCAGATAGAATCCAGCATCACACTTGCCATCGTTCTCCCACGATGAAGACATTATTAGTGCTCTCTGCCTTAACGGCAGTCGCACTAGCAGCACCATTTGAACAAGGATCAGAGGACATTAAACACCTTCTAAATATTCCTGATGATCGGGAACGGATCTTCCAACAAGAATCAGGTAACTCGGATTTAGAAGCTGAAACGGCTGTTAATTTGCCTTCGTCATCCCATGTGCAATTCGGCGTTACCGGAAGAAGTTTTGGTTTAAAGAAACCCATCATCTTTAAAAAGAAACCGTTGGGATACCAGGTGTACCGAGACTCTGAAGAAGTACCATCTGAATCTGGAGAAACATGCGGGTCACAAATTAAAGTTAAGTTTTGCGATGGCAAGGCAAAATCGAAAACCACAAGCATCGGAGGTAACAACCCACAAAATGAAGAGGACATGAAACACAGTCTTACGCTTGCCAAAGAAGCTATCGAAAATCTCGAGCGAGACTTTAGTAAAGTCGAGAATACAAAAGCTAACTCTTGGAATCATGGAAAATTGAAAGCTGATGTTGAACTTCACCAAGACATTGAAGTTGCAAGAGAAGCCCTGGCACATATACTTACACACTTTGGAAACTTTGAAACCATGAGCTTAGATGCGACCACTATGAAAGAGGCAAACGTGGCTGCTGCGGGTCCTTTTGCTATTGCAAAAACGGAAGAGCAGAGATTAGCTCAATGGAAGGACGCAATTGACACCATACAGAAAAATGTTGAAATTGCGAAAAATATAGAAGATAGCTTCCGTATGGCATCTGTAGATGAAACTAAAATTATGATGGAATCAGATAGCATGATGAATGAAAACAATATACCTGAACTAAATAAGGAAATTGATTCAATTATGCGAACAGCTGATAATGTGGAACAAGAACAGAAAAATGGTAAAACAGAAAAAACTTGCAAAAATAAACATAAAAAATTAAACGAAAGAGACGTAGCGAGTGATGATATGACTGCATCTGCTTCGACAATTTCTGAGAACAAAGAGAAGAAAGATGAAGCAATACAGACTCCCGAATTGCAAGCCGATAATAAAATAGAACAAACTGTGAACAGTGATATTACTATGAATAATAAAAATCTGGAAGCAGACAATCTAACTATATTAGAAAACATTAAAGAAAGTCAAGATAAGAACAAACAAGAACACATTCAAACCCACGTGGAACTAAAGGATGGCAAAGAACAACAAGATAAAAACAATTTAGAAAAAAATCAAACCGATTTAAAGCAAGATAAAATCAACAACGATCTAGATAACAACAAAGGAGAACAAGGCGATAACACAGCTGAAAAAGAAATCAACTTAGGCGGCCAAGATGTGAACAGAGTACAAGATAAAATTAATAACGGACAAAACCAGATTTTAGGACATGAGAGTCATACCAAAGAAGAACATGACAGAATCGTAGGAAACCAAGGAGAAAACAAAAAAGATCAAGACCAAACCGCAGAAGGACAGGACAAAATTCTGAAAAACCAAGACCAGAACAACAGAGAACAAGAAAAGATGTTAGGTCACGAGGGACAAACAAAAGAAGAACATGACAGAATCACTGGAAACCAAGGCCAGAACAAAGAAGAACAAGATAATTCAACAGAAGGGCATGATAAGAATATAGAAAATCAGGGCGAAACCACACAAGGACCAGCAAAGATAACAGAAGAAAAAAATAACATTCTAGGAAACCAGGGTCTGAATAACCAAGGGGAAGATAGCAGCAAAGAAAAGCTTGACAGCACCACAGAGGGCCAATGGAAGCAGATGTTAGGACACGAAGGACATAGTAAAGACGAACATGAGAAGATTACACTGAAAAACGGAATTCTGGAAAACCAAGATAAAAACAAAGAAGAACACGATAATGGTAAAGGAGAGTTAGATAGTGACTTAGAGGATCAAAATAAGATGCCGGGACACGAGGGACACAGCAAAGAAGAACACGCTAAGATTATAAAAAACCATACTAATGACAAAGGAGAACAAAACAAGGCATCTGACGAAAAAGACAAGATTCTGGAAAACCAAGATAAGACCAAAGAAGGACAAGACACCAGCAAAGAAGAGGTTGACAGCACCACAGAAGGTCAATGGAAGAAAATGTTAGGACACGAAGGACATAACAAAGAAGAACATGATAGAATCATTGGTATTCCTAGCCAAAACAAAGAAGAACAAGATAAGATATCCAATGAAAAGGACTATAACATAGGAAGCCTAGGCCAAAACAAAAAAATAGAAGATAACAGCAAGGAGAGCCAAGACAAAATTACAGAAGGACAAACTAAAGTGCAAGAACAGGAAGGACATAGCAAAGAAGAACATGACAGGGTAATTGGAAACCAAAGCCAGAACAAAGAAGAACAAGATAAATTGACACAGGAAAAAGACAAGGATCTGGAAAATAAAGGACAAAGTAATAAAGATAAGGAACACATCGCAGAAAATCAAGACAAAATCTTAAGAGACCAAAAAGAAAAAAATAAAAGCGAAGAATCGGAACAACAGGACAAGATCGTAGAACAACAAAATCAGAATGAAGAAAAACAAGACCAGAATGATAAAGGTCACAGTCAAATCATAAAAGGCCAAAGCCAGACCCAAGATGATCAACAAAACAGCAAAGTAGAACAAGACAAGGCCTTAAAAGAACCACAAAACAATGAGACAGGACAAGAAAAGGAATCAGATCACAAAGATGAAGGCAAACTTCAGGAAGATCTTCACACAGAGCAGTCAAAACAAGTTGAAACTCTGTTCCTAAAGTCTGCTGAAGTTCCAACAATCACGCAAGATAATTTATTTAATCCTATAGTACAAGAAAGGATGGCACTGAATGAACCCGAAATAGGATTACCAAAGATGGCTAACAATATAGATATGAAGACACATCATACTGTACTCAAATCTATCAATGACGTAGAAGAGTTGGAGATGCAGCACGCCCTCCCGATGCACAGTTCCGGAATGAGAACAACAGAACATATGCCCAATTCCCATCAGCAGCATATGATGAACGCGCGCTCCCGATGGGCTGACGAAAAAAATACACACATGCATCACAGAGATTGGATGACATCACCCAAGGGCATACATTCTCATATAGTGCAGCATCCTGGCCACCACCATCACATAACACACGGTATGAGAACTCAAAACCAGCACTTTGAAATGCCAACCAATCAAGGACTACACAGAAGATTCCCCGGAGATTTAATGACGCAAGAAAAAGCAGCAAATCCAGAATTTCAGACACATTACATGAGCATGAGGGAGCCGCAGACGCTGGAGAGCTCGAGGATGCCCTGGAAGTCGATGGGTCCGAGGAGCGCATATGGTGCCCCTGCTGCCCCGATTGCGGCGGTTGGTCCACAAGGCGGAGGTGCTGTAGGAGTGTTCCCGAATGCCCACGTCGGCAGTTGCGGAATCCCTCTTCTGCTGAGCTGCAACCCGTCTGTCGTATCTGGAAACCTGGCCAAACCTGCATCTGTTAACGTACCGTACTCTGCACCTTCCTATAGGACAGAAGAAGATCTCTCGTTCCTCACGAAGAGGGATTTGAAGAAAGGCCACGAGAACCAATTAAATACGCTTCGGAGAACATCCAAAAGCCATGAGAAGATCAGCACCGTTTCAGGTGCTAAACAGTGAATTAAGGCAGAGATAATGATTCCTACAAGATAGACCGATTTGTTTGTATAATTTATTTTAGTTTTAAGAATTGTTGTTACAAGTATTTATTATCTTATTTATCTAATTTATGCTTATGTACATTCCATAAGAAGCATCACAGAAATAAATGAAGCAGAATTAAAAAATATGATACTTTTTTTTAATTAATTGTAATTTAAGTCCTGAAGCAAACCCGGAACAGGCCGCTAGTGTTTTATAAACGTTACTATAGTAATTGATTGCAAACTTTTTTTTATAACTAACCAGGTTTACGCTAGACCGTCATTTGATTTCTTCTTTTTCGATTCGTAACGATTTCTATCGGTCAAAAATTTACATGGAATATTTGCACTAAAATAGTCCCATTTTTAAAGATTTTTAATTATGTGAATCATACAAAAAAATATTACCTATTTTAGCAATACGCCTACCATAACAACACAGTGTCACCCAGCTTTTGGAACACAATGATCCAAATTAGCACTGCGTTTGTCACTCAGACATATAAGATGATTTATCTCTATGCCATGTTATTTCTCTGGAAACATTGCCCTTCAAACCGGCACACAGTGATGTTTGAGTCTATTACTGCTTGGCGGTAGACTATAGTGAATCCAACCATTTATTGTCTTTTTGGCAGATCTAATTTGTCAGTTATAGTGTTGTGACCAAGTATAAACAGGTACATCGATACTAGCATTTTGCAACGGTCTGGTTATTAAATTGAAATTAAATAAAATTAAAGATTATTTTGGCAAATAAGAACATGACATTTTGTCGGGTTGCCTGCGAAAAATCAGTCCCAAAGTCCGGTTGCCGAATTTTTAAAAGTAAAACATTGCTGCGAGCTTGGCTAATATCTCGGAAACTATAAACTTTAGGGCAAAAATTGTTGAGGTCGTTATTGTAGAAAATAATATTTTGCATCTTTTGTGGCCGGAAAACTTTTCTGTGACATGTAGCGTTTACGATTTATGGCCCATTTAATTAACCAGTTTTTCTATTGCAGCCGATAACTCTTGAAATATTAGATTAATCAATAAAATGCATCAGACCTTTTTTAAAGACTAGTTTATTTCCTACAACTTTCGTTTAATTTTTTTTCTTATGTTCATACGTTTTGAGTTAGAAGAAGCTTAAATTCAGTTATTCTGCCAAAAACATTATAAATTAATGAATTGTATTAAAATGAGCAATTGTTTTATTTGTGGTTATGTTTGACGACAAAAACTCTGTACTTGTAAGAAAAAACAGATACTGAGTCTAATGAAAGTCAGCATTAGACGAAGCGAGAGAGAATAGAAAGCAAACTAGAAGATAAATAATTAACGGATTCAAAATATCCATTTCAAACTATACAAATACATACTATACATTTGAACTATACAACAATGACGTTTAAAGTGGTGGCTCTCTACTACCCAACTAATATTATAAAAGACTTTAAAAAGATAGAAACTCTTTATTATCCACAATATAATACTTAAACAACAGGGACTTATCCTAGAACTAGTGAACCAAGTGGCGACATTATCGCTAATAGCGATCTCTTCCAGGCAACCGAAATACCATGAGTAAATACTATGTTATGTCTAGCACAAACCCCAGGATATGCCATAAATGGCGAAAGATGCCCATACCCAGCCTTCTGGCTCGTTCCCACCACTAGAACTCGGGGAAAGGCCGTGGCCCGCCGTGCTGGTCCGCTGTACATGTCGCTGAAAGATGTCATCACATTAACATCTTCACGAGTATTGATAATACCCTAGACATTTCCGAGAATAAGGGTAGATTTGTTACCTTTTTTAAATGTTACAGATCGAATACACATAAGTATTGTTGCGGTGGTAGTATAATCATAGAAAACGAAGATAATTTGTGTGCTATCACATATTACTAGTCCCTATCTAAGAAAACCCGAATAAATTTCGAGTCATATTAAATAAATTTTACTTATAGCAGTTGCTTAACATCCTTTTATTGAAAAATTAGATATGTCCAGTCTATTGAAACAGTGCTATAGACGCACAACTAGTAGACGTAGATCAGGCACAGCAGTAACCTTTGGGTGATAAAATAATACCCAACCGACTGATGAGACATTATTAAGCCAAATATGGAAATATTTTAACACAGTTAATTTATTTAGAAATTAACGAAAATGGTACATCATGTTCGTCTGATGTAAATCAGACATAAATAAACTTTGTTAATTTACCTAACTACAAAATGTTATTTAACACTTTATTTTAATAAGTATTCAAATGTTTCAGTCATCATAACCTTGTTCTTTTTTGGATATACACCAGGAGATAAACACGTCTTCAAATAATGCTGTATGCTTTCCTTAGGCGCATCAATATAACGGTTTTACATAAAAATAATATAATGTGCCGAGAACGGAAAACACCCGTGTAAAAATAGTTCATAAACAATATCGATATCTCAATCGTAACTTCGTAACATCACTATGTTGATAGCCATAGAACGTAATTTTTTAAAAACGTTTGTTATTTTATGGAATTTATAAAAAAACTACTGCACTTATGGACTCATTTTGTGAAAGATGATTATTATACGGGATCAAGGAGCAAATTTAAGCAGTTGTCATATTTTTAAAACCTCGCACAAGGACGTTTAAAAAAAGTCGGACAGAGCCCACCCTGAGACAAGACTGAGGCACTCAAATGACCCAAAATGGCGGCGGATATTCATGTGTGGAATGAATTCTGGGTTGCCACGTTAACCTAATTTACACCACAAAAAACAAGTACCTAATCAGTAAATTATTTCATTTCTTAATAATTTTGCTGGTCCATCCTAGAGAATTAGAGCATTTAGGCATTGTCATATATGTTATTAACTTCGAAATGCTTACTGCACTTCGAACGACACACTGACACTGATTTTTGGGATCCAATTGTTTTCACAATAACAATTTTTAACCGTTTCGATCCAGTCGTTTCTTCGTCGTCGTTTTCGTTTGCTTCATTTTCTTTTGGAAATCTAGCACACAGAATATTAAAATACGTAGTGACAATGGCAACCAAAATGTGCGCTATACAAAATAAGAAACAACTAGAAAACCATTTAATAATTTTAATAGTTAAAAATAAAAATGTAACATAGTAAACTTAGGCTCGGGCACAGACTGCGGTCCCATTTCACCTAAACGAATCTTTTACTTCCAAACGTAACGATGAGCTTCATTTACATCTCTGACGAAAAATTCTGTGTGGTGCGCTAAAACAAGTTTTCACTTCAATAATATAATTATATGTCAACTATCTCAATACAAAAATGTGCCCTCCCAAACTTCAGGGCGCACGGAATCATGTTATCGTTGGGAAGAGTGAGCTCACTTTTTCCGTTCTAGTCGGTTGCAGGAAGCGGTGGACGCCGGACGTTTTTGAAGTGAAAACTTCTTTAGGCGCGCCTAGACAGATTTTTCGTGGGCTGTGAATTGAATTAATTCGTCACGCTTGGGTATGATAAGAAAGCTTCGGGTAAACTCGGGACCATGGCTATTGGCCATCTAGAAATACGTCAGCCTGTGGGAAATGATGAAAGAGTGTGGACAGGTCATTATGGCATGGCCATCTAGAAACGCTGACGCATGGGGCAATGGGAAATGCTGACGCATTTCTAGATGGCCATGCCCAGATGGCGAGGCCACGCCCTCCGTTTACACCCGTGTAGTTTTCAAGGTATGCTATCAAATTCCGAGTTATAAGTTTTCACTTCTATCGGCAGTTCCTATGACTGCCAATTTTTTTTTTCTATCACTATTCGTTATCCACAACCAAAATAAGTAGAACCACAGCATATCTTGCCGCGAGCGATTCTAGGGGTCAAGTAGGTTGTTTGTAAACTACTTACGATACACACAGACACGCAGTTTATTACCAATTTCAAGGTGCTCAGGGCACATCTGTTGGTTTATATCGATGTTATATGGATTATTAAGTTACGGCTGGTCTAGACGGGAGAACGGCGACTGCCGATCCGAAATTCAAATCCTAGGCGCACAACTGTATTTTCGAATTCGTATGCATAAAAAAAACGCCGAACGAAAACATCGTGAGGAAAACGACATGTACATATCTAGATGGCCTTGACTTTCTGCTTGCGAGAAAAGACCCCGAGTGAACATTTAGTGGGCTGCTAATAATATGCTATTGATATAATTTACGAGTACTTACCATATATTTTGGGTAATTATCACGCGGTAATATTGGTAACACTGGTCTTGGGATTCCCTATTTTGTGTTAGGAAATAAAGATTTGTTTTAATATTTAAAATGGGGAAATAAGTGATTAAATTATTCAATCACATAAGAAACATGATTCCTGGAGGTTTATTGCGTTGGTCACTACGGCTTTTACAGAATTTCAAGGCGCAGGACGTTCTGTGTGTCAAGATTTGTTTTTATCGCGAAACGTGTTGGCTGCCCGAGTTTTGCGCGCATAATGGCCGACTAGTGTGCGAATGTGTGCGTGTTAGCCTGTATGTGACAGAGCTCTGGCCGACTCAATATGACACAACTTGTTCGTTAGCCAGACTCTGTCCGACTTTTTTTTAACGTCCTTGACCTCGCATTTAAAAGTTAACTTTTGCGTAACATGACGCAGTTACGTTCTATTGGTGCTGTCAAAAAGAGGATAAACGGTTGGATCTACTATAACTGGCAAACGTATGGTATGGTATGGTACTTCCCCAGGCAGACTCTGAATGAGTCCTAACCACTACAAACATTGTAAACAAACAACAATTGATATTATTACAAATATTATACTGTTTTGTCGGATTTTAATAAATTGACAACATAAACCACGAAAATTTTATCAACAGACTTTTTTGTTTAGTAGAATTACTCTGCAGGCACTTAAAATTTATGATAATTGATAAATCTTAACAATTGCTAATTAAATTAGTAATTAATTAACTAACAGAATGCTGTGAGTGAGTTTCGTATTTACATTTTTGAGCCTTTGTCTCAATAATAACGCATTAGATATGAGTAATTATTCACATTTAAAGTATTCCTTTACATTGCATAAATCTATTGTCTTTGCGTAACTTGTAACTTGAGATACACATGGCAAGTCAGTGTATAGTTTTGCTGATTTCTAGTTTTCAAGTTCAATATTGTCGTAATAATTCAGTCATTTACTAGAAACTTTACAATGAAGTTCCCGGTTTTATTAATATTTTGTGTGGTAGTGCAAAGTTTTCCCATGGCCAAAGAAAATAAACAACCCGCCGTCCCATTTCCAGAGGAAATCGATGCTGAAAATGACAGTGATTTCTTAGAGAAGAAGTCAGATTTAGGTGTGTGTCCAAATCTAATGGCCCTGGAAGATGGTGATGGCTATGGACAAACGAACCAGAGGACGTTTCCCAGACTAATGACGTTATCAAATGAAGAACCAAATCAAGACATAGATGTGGATAAGGTTGTGTCAGACTTGATATATAAGCCTGATGACGTAATGCTATTCACAGATGTCGAGGTGAAACCGGTAGTGCCACCATTGAAACTACGCGTACCATTGCCTCGGAACGGAATGAAAGATATTTCAGTCATTCAGGACCCAACTATGGTAACTTCAAAAGGTTTTCCTTTCAACCTTTTATCGTATATGCCCGAAAATGTCAACGTCATTTCTTCAGTGGATTCATTGCCTCCAGTTTCCTTGCATATTTATGAATCTCTGATGGACATGGACAATAATTTTGAAACAGATGGCTATAATACTGATACAAATTTGTATGGGTCTCCTAATGTCAGACTAGTTCGATCCCGAGAAGACGAGTTCTTGGAACTATTAGAACACAACGCAATGATACCGAACATTGTTCCAATTATGCCGATTCCCTACGTGCGTGAAGCAGATGCTAATCAAGTGTACCCAACTCAATATGCTGCCTCAGCGTTTTACTCGAAACAACTTTCAGATTGTTCCTTACCGTTACTATTTGGATGTAACCCATTGATTACTTTTGGAAGCTTGTCAATGTTGCCACATAACGTTGATTTTGTGCCGAAACCATCAACAGGGCCAACTCAAGATTACCTCGAGCAAAGAACCATAAATCAAGAAAACCTTGAGTAAACTACCCAGTGAAATAAGTTGTAAGATTAAAAGTTGGATAAGATAACTGCAAGTTAAAAAAAATTGAGTTTGTAAATCAATAGCTCATAGCTCCATATAGTATGTTTTATTAAATTTGGAAGGAACCTTTCATTAGAAGCCCAAAATTAAATAAATAACACACATACAATTACAAAGGTTTTTTTCATTTCATTTTTCAATTTTAATTTGGCGATTTCGTAAATTTGCAAAAAATACATTTCTTTTATTTTGTTTTATCGTAGCCCTGCGTTATCCATACATATTATACCTAATGTAGGATTACGTCGATACTTTGTAAGAAAACGTATGGGTCGTTTTTGGGTATTCTACTTCCCTAGAACGGCTAGAACCACAATTACTTGCATGAAAAACAAGGCATTTATAAAACCAATGCTTACACACAAAGCTAGTATAAAATCAATCACACTAAAATTGCAAACGCGAAAGTGTGGTTTAGAAAGTATGTATGTTTGGCCTCACGTATCTTTGAAACGATTGACAAAGTAAATTACCTGGTGAACATTAACATAACATTATAAGCTTTTTATCCCATTAAAGTTAGTGGTTGCCGGGGGATAATAAAATTAATTAAATCATTAATGGGCAACATGGATATCGGGGCGTTAATGTTATTGAATGAATTTTTTTCGTGAAAAACTGTTAATGTGAGGTTTTGATCATCTTTTTAATCGGCTCGGGCTAGCGGCTCACTGAGCTCGTCATCCGTCATCCGTCCGGCTGGTAATTTCTCTGGAAACATTGCCCTTCAAATCGAAACACAGTGATGTTTTCACATTACTGCTTGGTGGTAGAATAATTGGCAAAAGTGTGGTACTTCCCGAGGGAAAATCTGCCAAGCGTCCTATCTACTACAAAACTCTCGAATTCGGTAGGCGTTCGTCATTGTATGGACGTTTTCACACCGCCACGATATCGTATCATGGTGGTGTGCAAACGGACAATAGAGAAAGAACTGAGTGTTCTCTGTCCAGCTGTAAAGCGAGGATGCTGCCAGAGTAAAATGAGGTAGTTGTCTCCGTCTCGAATTCAAGGGCGTCAAAGGAGGGGTCATGAGGTCATGGCCCCCCCAGGGCCGGGTCCAGAACCTAGGTGGGCTACTAATAAAAACGCACGCACGCGATTGTCTCACGGTCTTGTCACTTGTCCATTGTCCACGACTGTGTTGTGATCTCCCCTGGCGCCAAACCTGACCCAAATCTGCCTTTACTCGAATTCTAATTGGTCCACGTTACATTAAATAAAAACGGGTTACGAGGTACGAGGGTTCCGTACCATTAGCAAATACAACCTCTTTGGCTTTATTCCGAATTCCGTATACAAAGCCTATCGCAGTTTCCGCAGACAAGCTTTCATCCAAAAACTGGTACTAAAATTTGGATTTTACCTTATGATTCTAAAGACGAATTCAATAGCGCGTTTTACTTTTCTAGCGGCGCCATCTAGTTTGCCTGGGACGGACTAATCGAGCACGAAACCGTAAAAATCAACTTTGTTATATGGGAGCCCCCCCTTAAATGTTAATTTAATTTTATTTTTAGTATTTGTTGTTATAGCGGCAATAGAAATACATCATCTGTGCAAATTTCAACTGTCTAGCTATCACCGTTCTTGAGATACAGTCTGATGGCAGACGGACGGACGGACGGACAGCTAAATCGCAGCAATAGGGTCCCGTTTTTACCCTTTGGGCACGGAACCCCAAAAAAACGAGCATTGGCCGCACAGTCGCTTTGTCTCTTTCTAGAGGCTGGTCAACTTTGTGCTGGTAGCACTCAGTCCATTCCTCTATGTCTTTGGGAATTACCGACGGACTTTTACAAAAATACATACATCTCAACAGATAAGCTACGATAACAGCAGATAACAGCTACTCCTTTTTCGAAGTCGATTAAAATTCGTCAACCATGTTTTAATCTAAATTTGGTATCCATGACTGGCCTCGTGGCTTACTCGGTTGTAACTCTGCCTGCGAAGCCGAGGGTCGTGGGTTCGATTCCAACCCAGTGCAAATATTTGTGTGATGTATTAAAATATTTGTAGTGTGTCTGAGTGTTTCTATCTATAATAAGAATGTATTTATAGCTATATAAGTATTATATCAGCTATCGGGTCGCCATAATACAAGCTTTGCTTAGTTTGGGATCAGATCGTGTTGTGTGTGAATTGTCCACCAATACGTCCACCATGAACTTTGATCGGCTAACCGTAACTTTGGAGTTACGGCTGGTCTAGTCGGGAGAACGGCGGCTGCCGATCCGGAGACCCCGGGTTCAAACCCCACGCGCACCACTGTCTTTTCGAAGTTATGTGCGTAATGCCGCTAACTTAAAACGGTGAAGGAAAACATCGTGAGGAAACCGACATGTACCTAGAATCTTTCGAAGTCATGTGTCATCCGCCAACCCGCACTGGGCCAGCGTGGTGGATTATGACCTTAACTCTCTCCTTGCGAGAGAAGGCCCCGAGTCCCAGCAGCGGGAACGTTTAGTGGGCTGTTGATGATGATGATTGATGAACTTTGATCGATAAAATGTAGTGATTTCAGTGTCGTTTTCAGCCTACAACAAATGTCCACCGACAGAAGTGATGGGCTCCAACCTGCAGTGTATCATCAGGCGGCGCGTCACATACGCCAACGAGTCGATTTGGAACAATTACGGCAACTAGAAAGAACGCTGACGTGAACTCCGCGAAATTAATAATATAGAGTTTAAAATAAAAACGGAATAAGGTTTTTTTAAACGGGGCAGCTTTTTTATGATTTTTTATAGACGACGCGACGGTTTAAGAAAGAATCCTAACTTCAACTCTAGAATCTTATTCCTACTAATATTATAAATGCCAATGTATATATTTTTGGATGTTTGTTGCTCAATAACGTCGCAACATATGAACGGATCGGGTTGAAATTTCGAACACAGATAGTTTATAGTGTGGTAGAATACATAGACACTTTAACATTTCCATTTTCATTTTCCCGGGGAAATAACGAAAGCGGGAACTACGCGGGCGAAACCGCGGGGCATTGCTAGTAGATAATAATTGTCTTCAACGCAAGAAGTATTAACCTGAAGTAACAAAGGAACATAACAAAAAAAAAAAATGTATGAAACGTTAATAAAAGGCATGGACCTAGGAATACGTGGAGGTTAATTTTTTCAAATAAAAAAAAAAGAAACCTGAAGTAACAGTCCTAACTCTAATTGAGGAATGAGGGATTGCATCTACCCTCTTTTATTCTTCAAAACTCACAGGGTTGTCACTGCGGCACATGACTCTGATTGTATGGTCAGATTACTCCAAATCCACTTTGCGATCCATACACTTATTTTTAAATCCATATTTATGAATCCAATGGCGCATATACCCCGATGATCATTCTCTCAGTTTAAAACCACGATGTTTTTTCGTTTTCATTGCGATGAAAAGTTTGGAATGAAGATCGATTTCGAGCGGAATTCGATCCGAAAGCCAGTTCTCAATAAGCAAATGCTCAGCAATCACAGATTTCTATGTTTGGTGTTATTTTTGGAGCTGCGGTTTGTTCTTTAGCCTTTTTAGCAACTATATTCTTAATTTGATCATTATCTAATATAAGAATGACTACAGCTGCAATCTTCGCTCTTCACACCTGTAGTCTGAAATTGGGTAATGTCTTTTGGTGTCCTAAATAGCCGCCAATATTTAACGCAGAACTATTATGGGTTTATTTTTGAATATTTTTTTTTAAGGAAAGAGTGACGAGACGAGCAGGATATTTGCCTGATGGTAAGCAACATGCCTGCCACATAACAGCACAGTGACACGCAACTATTGGAACATGAAGAGTCCAAATCATTACCTAGCACTGCACTGCGCTCGTCACCCAGAGATCTACGATGTTATATCTCTAAGCCCTGTAATTTCTCTGGAAACATTGCCCTTCAAACCGGAACACAGTAATGTTTGCACATGACTGCTTGGCGGTAGAAAAACTGGCAAAGGTGTGGTACTTCCCCAGGCGGACTCTCCAAGAGTCCTACCACTACAAAGAAGAAAACAAGTTCTGTACAATGTCTACAATTACCCACGTAAACTCATATCCGTCGTATTTCAAACTTTCACCCAAGGCCACAAAAACCTGTCTAGTTTAATCCGCAACGTTATTTTACCATTTTTCTGACATAAAATCAACTCAAAGAGGTAAAATTTAACTTAAACAAAGATTTTTAAAACGACGGATAGACTTCGGAAATGACTTTCTTATATCTCATGTGCTGTATACCTAAGTAGGTATAATATCAGCTTCCTAATAATCTTATCACAATTTAAAACACTTAAAGATAAATGCATTGAAAAAGATAAGCGCCTTAAAATACTATTTTAAGAAAACTGGCTCAAAATAAGATAATTGCAAGAATGTGGCGTTATGTTTACGATTTTATTTTTCTTTAAAATTATCGTTAACTACACTATTATAAGCATGAGAACTTTTAATTGTCTTAGAAACGTTAATCTCCGGTGAAGTTTGGCCACACTGTCCTGCTTCATCGTTAAAAAAGTAATAATTTAGGCTCTTGGAAAACCTCTTGAAGACTTTTCGAATTGTAGTATATAAGTCCTAAGGCATTCTAATTAGCCTTGCATTCTCATAATCCTCGACGCAAAAACGACGGGGTGTTATAAGCTTTGTTTATAGACTACAGGCCCGTGAAAAAAAATTACGTAGTACATGAACCACCAGGAGACCTATGTAGGATGATAGAAGGGTGTAAAGTAATACGATTCAGCACTATGCCGTTACTTGTAAGCTGTCCAACTGCGTACAGTCGACGAGGGGGGGGTATTGAAACTATATATTACAAAAATATATAGTTTTTTTTTTTTACTTTTGTAACTTTCATACTTACAGACAAAAACATTTATTTTAATTAAAGTGTCGAAAGTCAAAAAAAAAAAAATAAAAAAAAATGGTTGTCTGTAAAGTCGGTATACTGACGATAGTTAAACGTGACAACGTCTTAAGAAATCAGTACGCTGATAGCGCGAGTAGTGATACCGCTCGACTCGGCAGGTGGCGCCCTCAGCGCTCAGCTTCGTCCGCATGGCACTGACGACGAACTAACGGTAACGTTACATGACGTCATGTTTTGCGGGCGTGCAGCCGGCTTCACCGAATTATAAGACGTTATCACGTCAAAAAAAAAAAATATAAATATACTTTCAATACCTCTCCTAATCCATTATTTCGCAATGCCGTACAAAAATCATGCGACATGGAGAAATGATCAAGGGTTGCAACCTTCCCTCTTCGACTGTACTCAGTTGGACAGCTTACAAGTGACGGCATAGTGCTGAATTTTATTACTTTTACTTTTACCCTTCTATCATCCTACATAGGTCTCCTGGTGGTTCATTTACTACGTAAATTTTGTTCACGGGCCTGTAGTGTATTATAATTAAGTTAAGTTAGTCGGGTGTTTTCTTAGCAACATTTTTGTAGTGGTACGATTCTTTGCAGTTCCCCCTTGGAAAATACCACACCTTTGCCAGTGATTTTACCGCCAAGCAGTAATGTGAAAACATAACTGTGTTTTGGTTTGAAGGGTTATGTTTCTAGTGAAACAACTGAGCATAGAGATAGAACGTCTTATTACTCTGAGTGACTATACTGTGGCAAATGTAGTAGTGGTAGGACTCTTGGCAGAGTCCGCCTGGGGAAGTACCACACCTTTGCCAGTTATTCTACCGCCATGCAGCAATGGACAAACATTATGGGACCTGAAGTTTATAACACTCTTCCCAAAATAGTTATATCTGCCCTAAGTTTCGGCAACTTCAAAAACAAATTAAACTGCTGGCTTATCGATCAAACTTTTTATAGTTACACCGAAATATACAAAAATTTGACATGGGTCAGTACAATTGTTATAAAAACATACTATACTCATATAATGCTTGACAGTTTTCTGTACAATAATTATTATAATACAGTAAAGTAGTAATTTCAAACTTTGGAAATGTATACAATTTGTATGCTCTTTCTTTTGTTTTTATTTTTTATTTATTGACGTGTAAATTGTACATTTATTAATAAAGTACTTTGACTTTATTGTGTTCCGGTTTGAAGGGCAATGTTTCCAGAGAGATTACTGGGCTTAGAGATATACCATCTTAGATCTCTGGGTGACGAGCGCAGTGTAGTGCTAGGTAATGATTTGGACTCTTCATGTTCCAATAGCTGCGTGTCACTGTGCTGTTATGTGGCAGGCATGTTGCTTACCATCAGGCACATGTCCTGCTCGTCTCGTCACGTCTTATTTAAAAAAAAATTGATACAACTTATTTTACTCACACCAATCACATCAGAATTACAGACTAATGAAGGTCTTCAGATAATCAAGATGATCAAGCCTACTTCAAGTGAATTCCCGACAAACTGGCGGCATTACCACGCTGAATAACAACGCTTACACATTGACCCAACAAAATTAAAATAAAAAACCTAAAGCCGTCGACCAAGCGCTCGGAAATGTTACGGACTGACTTCATTCAGCGAACATTTTCAGAATATCATGATAATAGGTGGCGTGATTTAATTTCTGAGAAGTAGCCATAAGAACACTCACACCAGGTAAACAAGTCCCTCCTTCCAAGTAAAATGTGGACAATTAGCTAAATACTACTCAGTTATTTATTAGAAAACACACTATTTGTAATGTTAGAGGATGTGGCAATAGATACTTCGTACAAAAATACGTGCCTAATGGTTTTTACGTTTATACTAGCTGCGCCCACCGGTTTTTGACGCGGCTTATTTTAAACTTGTTCTAATTTCAGTTATTCTGAAGACAAGCAGAAATATTAAGACATCACTGTGTTGAAGTTGAAGGGCAATGAATTCAGTGAAATTATTGGGCATATATGTGCCAGGTAATGATTTGGACTTTTCCTGTTCCGTTTGATTAATTCAATTAATCTTTTTTTTACAATTTTGAATGTTATATTTATTTACCTATATGTAGGTACCTACCTAAAAGTCTAAAATATAAGATTAAAGCTTCTCTTCTTCCTTCAAAGATTACGAAACTTCTTTTCGTAATCTTTAATTCCTTTTTCAACATTTTACAACCGTTTTTTTGCATTAAAAAGCAGCCTTTATTCTTAATCAGGCTACAATTATCCCTGTGCCAGATAACATTTTAACCGGTTATGCGTAAAAGCGTAACAGACAGAGCTTTTGTTTTTTTTTAAATAAAGAGTGACGAGACGAGCAGGACATGTGCCTGATGGTAAGCAACATGCCTGCCACATAACAGCACAGTGACACGCAGCAATTGGAACAAGTTGTTATATCTCTAAGCCCTGTAATTTCTCTGGAAACATTGCCCTTCAAACCGGAACACAGTAATGTTTGCACACTACTGATTGGCGGTAGAATAACTGGCAAAGGTGTGGTCCTTCCCCAGGACTCCAGACTCTGCCAAGAGTCCTACCACTACTAAAAACATACTTTCGCATTTATAATTTTAGTAAGGATGTAAATGAATGCAGGTAAATTTACTGGTACCTCGCGGTCTTCTCTCACAAGAAGAGAATAAAGCCCATAATCCACCACGCTGGCTCAGTTCGAGTTAGCAGACGTTCTCGAAAAATGTCTTTCAAACATGTTTTAAGAACATGCTTTAGGTTAAATGCAGTTGTTATGACAATCTAGTGCAGCTAAAGAGTGGGCAACTGATCTGCATGATATGATACCACCTTGCCCATCTTTCTATCAGGTTGCTCGTAGCTCGAAAAACGAACATCGTTTCATGTTTCGTTTCACTCTACTTTTCTGATAAGAACGTCTAGGATTTGGAATGCGTTGGCTGAGTGAGTTTACCCGATGATTACAATCTCGGTGTCTTCAAATTGAGAGTGAATTAGTATCTTCTAGGTAATAGAGTAAGATCCCAGAGCTCCCAGACGTCACCTATTTTCTGATGAATGAAATGTGGACGATTGAGTAGAGTTAGTAAGTACTAAGAACACATGCTTACTCGCTAACTTGCTTAGACGGCCAATTTTGAGATATGGGGTAATGAAGGTACATACAAACGATACTTTTTTTTTTCATCAGAAAATAGGTGACGTCTGGGAGCTCTGGGATCTCGGACTATAAGCATATACATCGTAGACCGCATTGTCACTCAACATCAGGCAAGATAGTGGTCAAATATAAGCCTATGTTAAAAAACATATTTAAAAAATTAGCACTAAAAACAAATTGAGAGGTGCAGGAAGTAACTATTTTCTGATCTGTGGTGCAGGTGCGGTTCGAATCTACTACCTCGCGATGGTAGGTAGGTAGGTAAGTCTCCATCGTAGACGCTGCATCGTAGCTCAGCATCTGGCGAAATGGCGGTCAAGTGCAAACCTATATAAAACTGGCCTTGTGGCTTAGTGGTTAGTAGCTGTGCCTGCAAAGCCGAGGGTCGTGGGTTCGATACCCACTCAGTGCAAATATTTGTGTGATGAATTCAAATGTTTGCACTGTGTCTGGGTGTCTCTATGTATAATAAGTATGTATTTAAAACTATATAAGTATCATATCAGCTATCTGGCCACCATCGTACAAGCTTTGCTTAGTTTGGGGTCAGATGGTGTTGTGTGTGAATTCGCCACCATTTTTTTTTTTTTTTTACATCATTATAATAAATGTGAACTCGTTACTCTGCTAACAGACGTATTTATTTAGACGGCAGGTGAAAGTGAATAGGAAACAAGATACCTACTCTTAGTTCGTGATTTGAGTTTTTTCCTTATTATTTTATCTTTCACTTCTGAGTATTTTTCCAAATGCAGTTTTCCGAGTGTTTCTTACAACTGGTTTAATCGATGAAGGAAAATAGCGTGAGTAAACTGATCATTACCGATCCTTGAAAGAGTTTCCAGATATACATCTTTTGAAGACATAAGCCAAGCAATGGAATATGTTGCTCGAGTGAGTCATAGACGCAAGGGGGTCACAGGGTCAAAGCCCACCTCAAAATCGTGTAAACAAAAAAAAAATACAAAATGTCGAATAGTCCCTAAATAGTGTATTTTCTACCGCGGGAAAACAACTGGAATGGTAACTAAACGGGTAAAATCACTGCCATCATTTTAAAGTCATTTTTACTCGACATAAAATATTGTATTCACCAATAATTACTTAAAAAAAATTGGCAGTCAAACCATTAAGGCGCGGGCCCACCGCGGTGCACGGAGAGGCTACGCACGTGTATTAAGCTTCGCTTTGTAAGAAAATGTATGTGGTTGTGTCCACTGCAACCCACGGAGAGGCTACGCATGAATTGACGTCATTGATACACGCGTGGCTTGCTCGAATAGGCGGTTACATAGCTCAACGCTGTCAACGTGGGTCTACGTTTCCACTGGAGTACACGACTAAGACCCACGACTATGTACAGCTCGGTTATCGCAGAGCTGCTTCCCCGCCCGTCCCACCTCCCGCAGTGAAGCCCGTGTCCGTAGATTGAAGGCATGTGTGTAGCCTCTCCGTGCGCCGTGCCACGCTAAACATAGTCGTGGATCTTCGTGTAGGTACTCCAGTGGAAACGTAGACCCACGTTGTCAAACAAATGAATACACGCAGCTAAAATGCGCCGCGTGCCCGTGCACAGCATGCACCGCGGTGGGGCCGCGCCTTTAAACCCCATATTTAAATTTTACTCAATTGTTTTTCCTACGCACGTACTACGTATTTGATATTTTCAATTCTAAGTTTATTTTGTACTTGATGCGTGGAATAAATGATATGATACATTTCCAATGTTTTGTTTTGAATTAGTAGATTAAATCAAAATAACATGCGCGTGAAAGTTCTTTTCCGGAAATTAATATTGTTTTTTTGTAACGCTGAGATAACGACCTAAGCGAGTTTCGATTCCGTAGAATTGTCTAAAATTATTGTAATGTGTAAATTTAGAAAGTAAATATTTTTGTTTTTGATTTTTTTTAGATATAGGTATAATGTAGAGATAGGAGGAGCAAGACTTACCTGATGGTAACTCACACGGTTGTCTATAACAGTACAGTGTCTCGTAGAATTAACCAAGAAGAGCTTGAATTATGTCTAGCACTAAATTGCGGTCGTTATGTTTTTGCCTTGCAATTTCTCAAATTGTGTTGCAAAAGGTGTATCTAGCTAACAAGACCAACTGATTTTTATTTTTGCCATGCACATGTCGGCTGACTGATTTTAAGTTTCCTACTGAAGTCGACTGGCTTATTATTAGGACAAGTCTTATGTCGTTGATTGATTTTTAGTCAGACCCATTTGTTGTCAGCTGACTGATTATTATTATTAGAAATAAAACTGATGTCGTCTGAATCTTATTGGTGAGGAATGTAAATGCACTCGCGTGATCGCATCCCAATGCATGGGACGCGCGATGGATATGAATGCAGTCGGGTTTTCTCGTTATTAAATTAATTTACTTGCATGAGGCGAAACCAATAAACTTAAACATCTGACACTTTGGCAAGTTACATAAAAAAAGTTTAACTTATATTTATACACATTATATCATATTACAATACGTATTATCTATACCTACGTACTGAATCAATAACCGTGAAAAGTTTTCCTCTGAAATGTATGAATGAAAATACTTCGAGTAATTTACTCGGAAATCTGCGTTACGCAATTGCACCGACAAATTGTATGAATGAATCTTTGTTCGTATTACACAACGAAGTGATTCAACGATGGTTGTGTACACGAGTGTCGTCGGGGCACAGTGCGTCACACCAAAGTAAACACTGGGCAGCCAGCGTGGTGCCCGATTTTCCTTTGCGGCGAGTGACGCAAGGATAGCGCCGGTTGTGATAACAACTAAACGTTTAAAAGCCCGCGAAAACACCGCTTCCATACAAACACATTACAACCGTTGATAGAAGCACTGCACTTGAAAACAAGCAGACACTATATCGTTGACGACATTACGACCGAAGTTTTTGACAAGATTCTGAACGGAGTTTTCAGAAGTTTTACTACTAATTAGAGGTCAACAGTTCAATTTATAACAAGGATGAAGATAGTATTACTGTTCTGTGTGGTGTTGCTGATGAGTGTGGTGGCAGGGAAGCATATGCATCCGAGGAGTTTGGTCAGAATGGGAGAGATCGAGGTGGAAGGCGAGAACCAGAGTGAGAATCTGGTAGCGGAGACCAACAACGCTGACGGCTCTTTGGTAAATATATTATTACAGTTCAAATATAATTTCTAACTTTAACTAACAGATTAACCAGAGGAGTTCTCAGTCAAAGAAAGGTCTTACTGTTGTTGTTAGTGTTAAAGTGAGATTAAATTTTTCTTCAGTATTTTTACTGAACTGAGAGAATATTAAATTTACCAAAATCGGTTTTTTTTCTGTCTCTTTATTTATATAATTTATTTTGGTGCTTGTTTATCTTTATAAGTATTACAATTATAAAGTAAACCAAAGGGACAGTTACTACAGGTGCAAACAATATTTTACTTGATAAAAAGTAACCCTTCGTTAATATACTGTGCCCTGAGGTTAACCCAATACAAACTATTTGGATACCTATCAAACTTTTATTTAAATATCATGAGGTTTTGAGTTTTAGATCAAAATTTATTTCCATATTTTAAATTCTCCTAGATTTTAATACAAGTTTTTTTGGGAACTCGCTACTTATCTCAAAAAATACTTACAAGTTTGCCATCGTGCCATCTTTTATACAGGTTGTATTTAAAAATAACAATCTCTAGGCTACTTGAAAAGTGTAGTACATCAATAGTCCTGAAAAACTCATTTTTCTAAGTGCTAGATTTTATATATATTGAGATCAATCCACGTTCAATAAAATGTTTTTCTTTCTTCAGGTCCACAACGTACGACCCAACCGCTTCGTTCCCGTCAACAGTGTGTTATTCTTCAAGAGCTACAGTCCGTGCGCTAACGGTATGGAGAGAGATCTGCTCGGGATCTGCAGGGAAGTCTGGGATTAAACCTTCACATCATCTGCAACTACTTCTGCTTCAGTCAAGGAAATAATAGGTGCTGCGTATAACTATGGTAGACTCTTTTTACTTATAAGGTTTGAAATGTATGTACTTATGTAGGGATTATGATGGAAAGTCTGTAGACAAATTAATTATTCTGCCATCTCAGTTATCATTTCACCATGTTACTTTTTATACCTTACTTTCATCAAAGAAAAAACTCAAGGGGAAAATACGTAGATTATCTTCTTGGATGTAATCATACGTTTAGTTACTGTTCTCTTAGTGGTTAGCCAAGTATTTGGTAAGTTTGTACACAAAGAGAATGTTTAAAGGCTTTTTATCCAACTATACTAAACTAGAGTTTAGTGGAGGCGAAAAAGTTATGTGTTAACGTTTCTCAGAATATCTCAACGCTATCTATCTAAATTCGTAGTTTTTCCTAATCTCTGCTGGGCATAGGCTGGGAATTACTCTCTTATTAATCTCGGAGCTTTGTCAAACATTTCCAAGTTCTACACGCGGCAGATTACACATTTGATAATTTGTGTTTTTGTTAAATTTTCCACTCTCCAGACAATAAAGAGTTACTGTAAAAACAACTGATTTTATTGTGATATTATTCTAAGTTTTTTCTAGTATTATTGTTCGTGTATCATGAGCATATTGTAAATAATCTATATCGTGATAAGATAAATATAGACATGTATTATCGATAGTTACATTTTATTATGCCCTTCCTTTTTCATTTTAAATAATACGTTACATAGATTAGATATTTCGATAGATATTGTTCTCACACATGAAAAAAATATAAACAGAAAGACATGTTCTCGTAACTAATGAGTCAACTGGCAACATTATAGCTGGGAGTGGTTTCTCTCAGCTAACTTTTCTCATACGTACATCTTTAGAGTGGAATAAGTTGCCGGCCTCCTTGTTCCCTGAGAGATACAATCTAGAACTTTTCAAGGTTAGAGTGAATAGGTACTTTCTAGGTCAACGTGCGTCATCTTCGACCACACCGTCGCTTACCATCAGGCGAGTTGGTGGTCAAACGCGGACCTATACGCGATAAAAAAAAAAAAACTTATGGATGCAGAGGACCGGTATATAAAAGGTGGTTACAATTTTGACACGTAAATAATATTTATGAATAAATGAACATATATATTAGAGTAGAATGTTGTATAACATAACATGCACCTACGTAGTTAAATTTCAACCTGACCATTTGACCATCCATCATTCAAAAAGGTTAAACACATTTTTTTTTTAAATAACATTCATAAATCTTGGTTAACCTGTTTGAGTTGAGTTTTCATGGAGTTAGACATCATGTTTGAAGTTTAACCACTCATCTTTTACCTTTAAACGAGTAATTCTGTATTCAATTGTATGTACATATGTACCTTCATACATACAAGAATTATTGTATATATAGAATCTGAATCTCGAAAACGGCTGGAACGATTTTCATAAAATGATGTATGTAGGGGGTTTTGGGGACGATAAATTGATCTAGCTAGGTCACATTAAAAAAGGCATTTCATGCGCGTTTTTAGATACTGAAAAACTTGTTTCACATTACTACTCGTATTAGAATGCGACGGCAAATTTCTCAACGCTGCGCGACAGTGTAATGGTTCAGTTGGGAAGTTGGGCGGTCCCGAAATAGTAGATCCGGTTTCGAATCCAGACGGCTCCTCATTTTTGTTTAAGTTCCTTCTTTTTTTTGAGAAAATCTATTACTAGGAGCCCTTTATCTGTAGGTAGGTATCTAGTTTTTCTCAGTGTTCAAACCGAGCAAAGCTTGGCTATCCATGTACACTTATAAATCGAATATTTTCGAATTAAGAAGTACTTAAGCTTATAGTGAATCCAACCATTTATTTTCTTTTTGGCAGATCTAATTTGGCAGTTATAGTGTTATGACCAAGTATAAACAGGTACATCGATACTAGCATTTTGCAACGGTCTGGTTATTAAATTGAAATTAAATAAAATTAAAAATTATTTTGGCAAATAAGAACATGACATTTTGTCGGGTTGCCTGCGAAAAATCAGTCCCAAAGTCCGGTTGCCGAATTTTTAAAAGTAAAACATTGCTGCGAGCTTGGCTAATATCTCGGAAACTATAAACTTTAGGGCAAAAATTGTTGAGGTCGTTATTGTAGAAAATAATATTTTGCATCTTTTGTGGCCGGAAAACTTTTCTGTGACATGTAGCGTTTACGATTTATGGCCCATTTAATTAACCAGTTTTTCTATTGCAGCCGATAACTCTTGAAATATTAGATTAATCAATAAAACGGACTTCAGAACTTTTTTAAAGACTAGTTTATTTCCTACATCTTTCGTTTAATTTTTTTTTCTTATGTTCATACGTTTTGAGTTAGAATAAGCTTAAATTCAGTTATTCTGCTAAAAACATTATAAATTAATGAATTGTATTAAAATGAACAATTGTTTTATTTGTGGTTATGTTAGACGACAAAAACGCTGTACTTGTAAGAAAAAACAGATACTGAGTCTAATGAAAGTCAGCATTAGACGAAGCGAGAGAGAATAGAAAGCAAACTAGAAGATAAATAATTAACGGATTCAAAATATCCATTTCAAACTATACAAATACATACTATACATTTGAACTATACAACAATGACGTTTAAAGTGGTGGCTCTCTACTAGCCAACTAATATTATAAAAGACTTTAAAAAGATAGAAACTCTTTATTATCCACAATATAATACTTAAACAACAGGGACTTATCCTAGAACTAGTGAACCAAGTGGCGACATTATCGCTAATAGCGATCTCTTCCAGGCAACCGAAATACCATGAGTAAATACTATGTTATGTCTAGGACAAACCCCAGGATATGCCATAAATGGCGAAAGATGCCCATACCCAGCCTTCTGGCTCGTTCCCACCACTAGAACTCGGGGAAAGGCCGTGGCCCGCCGTGCTGGTCCGCTGTACATGTCGCTGAAAGATGTCATCACATTAACGTCTTCACGAGTATTGATAATACCCTAGACATTTCCGAGAATAAGGGTAGATTTGTTACCTTTTTTAAATGTTACAGACCGAATACACATAAGTATTGTTGCGGTGGTAGTATAATCATAGAAAACGAAGATAATTTGTGTGCTATCACATATTACTAGTCCCTATCTAAGAAAACCCGAATAAATTTCGAGTCATATTAAATAAATTTTACTTATAGCAGTTGCTTAACATCCTTTTATTGAAAAATTAGATATGTCCAGTCTATTGAAACAGTGCTATAGACGCACAACTAGTAGACGTAGATCAGGTACAGCAGTAACCTTTGGGTGATGAAATAATACCCAACCGACTGATGAGACATTATTAAGCCAAATATGGAAATATTTTAACACATTAAGCATATCAGGTTAATTTATTTAGAAATTAACGAAAATGGTACATCATGTTCTTCAAAGTTTACATCAGACATAAATAAACTTTGTTAATTTACCTAACTACAAAATGTTATTTAACACTTTATTTTAATAAGTATTCAAATGTTTCAGTCATCATAACCTTGTTCTTTTTTGGATATACACCAGGAGATAAACACGTCTTCAAATAATGCTGTATGTTTTCCTGAGGCGCATCAATATAACGGTTTTACATAAAAATAAATCCGATATTATGTGCCGAGAACGGAAAACACCCGTGTAAAAATAGTTCAGAAACAATATCGATATCTCAATCGTAACTTCGTAACATCACTATGTTGATAGCCATAGAACGTAATTTTTTAAAAACGTTTGTTATTTTATGGAATTTATAAAAAAACTACTGCACTTATGGACTCATTTTGTGAAAGATGATTATTATACGGGATCAAGGAGCAAATTTAAGCAGTTGTCATATTTTTAAAACCTCGCATTTAAAAGTTAACTTTTGCGTAACATGACGCAGTTACGTTCTATTGGTGCTGTCAAAAAGAGGATAAACGGTTGGATCTACTATAATTCCTATAACATCTTTTTGAATGAAGTACGTAGTTTTCTCTTTAATGTTATTAGGGGTTCGAAGAACAATAGTATTCGTACATTTGTAGTTGATATTGAATTAAAGGTAAGTAGGATGATAGTAAGTTACGGCTGATCTAGTCGGGAGAACGGCGCCTGCCGATCCGGAGGCCCCGGGTTCAAACCCGCACACGCACCACCGTCTTTTCGAAGTCATGTGCGTAATGCCGCCAACTTAAAACGGTGAAGGAAAACATCGTGAGGAAACCGACATGTACCTAGAATCTTTCGAAGTCATGTGTCATCCGCCAACTCGCACTGTGCCAGCGTGGTGGATTATGGTCTTAACTTTCTCCTTGCGAGAGAAGGCCCCGAGTGGGCTGTTGATGTTGATTTTGGATGATAGTTTCTCCTTGTTTGAAATTTAAAGTAAGTAAATATTGGAGGACAGTTCGCACACAACACAATCTGACCCCAAACTTAGCATGTAATATGGCTATAATAAATATAATAATTCAAGTCTTAATTACAAAACACTCCAACCTAGAGCTTTAAAAGTGAAGACTATGGAATTAATATTAATCCCATATCCGTTTATGATAACAATATAATTATCGTTATCATAATTATCCAAATCCACCTGTATCCGACTGCTGGGAGTAGGACTCTTACTCTGTTATCTGCCCCGGTCCTATGCCATTCAAGTTCAGTGCCTACATACTATATAAGGCCAGTAAATTTTATTCATCACCATAATTCGCCTACAAGGGTAGGCGACTTTATACCCACATAAAGTGGCATAAGGATACCGCTTTATGCCGCTTTGTGGGATCGGTACAACATGTCCGTTTTCTCCATTCATCTCTATCATTTGTCAACTCTGAGTTTGCTCCTTTTCTAACCCTTTCACACAATCCTTCCACGCTTTTTTAGGCCAGTAAATTCTACCATATATTTTTCAAAAAACTCTAGTTCTTTATACATAGTAAATTAAATATATAAGATTCAGTGAAATTCAGTTGTTTTATGCATAGCAGGAATTAGAAGTAGTAGTAGGTAATATGAATGAAAACACTGAAATGGAAATTTACATTTTATTAAAAAAATCAAGAACCGTTATTAAAGACAGATGGTACAATGGTCAATTATAATTATGCACAATCACAGCAAATTTTGCGCTGGAAAATGATATTGAAGTGGTTCAGATTTATGTATTTCTGTATTATTTATATATTTTTTTAATACTATACTATAATACAAGCTACAATTACCGTTTCACACAATTGTACAAAATTGTTTCTAATATATTTTCAAGATTATAGAACACATACAAATTTTATGTATAAACCAAGCGAGATGCGGTGTAATTTAAAAAAATAGTAAACTAAAAGTATCTAAGTTTTAGTTATAATAAAAACAGCCAATTTGAGATCGATGAGTACTTATTAATTAGTATTCTAAATATGACACGAGCTTATAAAACAGATTTATTTATTACTGAGCAGAAGTTACGACGGCAATTCACGACACAGCACCAAACAACAAAGACAAATCGGAACTAACCAAACACAGAACGCAACAACGACATCCACGGTATTCAAAGCGATGATCATCATCATCATCAACAGCCCACTAAATGTTCCCACTGCTGGGACTCGGGGCCTTCTCTCGCAAGGAGAGAGTTTAGGCCATAATCCACCACGCTGGCCCAGTGCGATGATAGTTAATATTAAATTTCCATCTCAATCTTAGGTACGTCTCTTTTACATATCATCCTGCAGTTTTTTTTCTGAGTCCCTACCACGCACTTACAACGATGATTGCTTGATTCCACTGTCGTCCAAAATTGTATGCATCATGACTACTTATCGCATTCCGCAGTGATAAGACAGATAGATCCACTTTATTGACACATCAAAACAAAAAAAACGATAACCTTGCGTGACAAGACAACAGCCACCTTCGTTTCTCACCCCGTCAAACTTAGGTAGGAAAATAACGAATGGACAAGTCGAAAAACTGCTGATTTCTGACTGTGCGATAAGATCCCAGACAAAATGTTGAGCGTCAATTGTTTCAGAAACCATGGCCGTAAGTAGTAATGGTACGGTCAGAGGGACTACCGCTTAACTAAAACTGTCTTAGCTTTGATATAGCTCTCTCTTTCTTTTCTCTTGAAATGATAGAGATAGAGATAACAAAGCCAGATTCGGTTTAGTTAGGCAGTAGAAAGTAGGGTTACATGAGCGACGCTGGGGGCAGAGTGACGGCTCCGTGCCCCGACAAGGGCGAAGGCAGAGTCGCCACGCCTCGGATCCAGGCGCCGCGTTCGCAGCAAAACGACTCTACATTGTTCAAAGCTCGCATGTAGATCGTGGTCACTCCACCTGGAAATAATAAAAAAATATGTTTGTCTGTAAAGTCGGTTTTCTGACGATAGAACGTGACAACGTCTTAAGAAAATACTGATGGAATGGTAGCATTTTTCAACAGAAAATTTTAATTTCATTTGTTTAATAGATTTGTATGTAAAAAGTAATCAGTAGAATTTAGTCATTTTCAATCAAAACAATGCAAAAAACAATGAAAAAAAGCTTTTAGATGCCGGGGATCGAACCCGGGGCATTTCACATGCAAAGCGAACGCTCTACCACTGAGCTACATCCCCGCTTGAACTACTGGTCGAAATAATTAATACAACTGTAACAAACATGCGGCGAGGTAACGACCGACGGTAACGACCGACGGTAACGAATCGGCTTCATCGAATTATAAGACGTTATCACGTCAAAAAATCTTATTAAATAATAATGTGATCAATGAATCATGTTTATTTTTTTAGTACAGAGTGACGGGACCAGCATGACTCGTGTTAATAAGCAACACCATAGTGTCACGCAGCTATTGGAACAGGAAGAGTCCAAATCATTCTTATCTAGTACTACACTGTGATCAACACCCAAAGAAATCGTCGTGATGTATCTTAATGACCTGTTATGTCATTGGAAAAAATGCCCTCTCAAAACCGGGTCACTCTTAAGAAAGTCAAAATACACTCTGTAGGTAAATGAAAGAATTTAAAAGTTTTAGTCACCAGTCGAATTGTAATAAATTGCTTCCACTACAGTTTACAGAACATACAAAATATTTTGGGTATTCTCAAACAAAGATGGAGTTAAATTATTTACCTTACCATACGTGGAAGACAAAAACATGATAAAATGTTAAAGATAATCTGGTGACGTATCTTCTGTGTATCTTAACCAAATTTAAAGTATTTTATTTGAATGAGATAAATATGTTGTAAACAAATAACCAAGTGCACTGCCCTAGGTTACTCGAATTATTATACAATAATAATTACTATATATTATTTTAATTAAATTTAAATCTTATTGCCCGGCAATTTCTCTGGGCTCAAAGCTCTTCAGAGTCAAAGAGAATAGCATAAGCGTAAACAGCCCACTTTTATGTTCCCACTGGTGGGACTCGACAACTTCTCTCACTAAAGAGACTCAAGGCCATAATTCACCACGATGGCCAAGTGCGGATTGGTCAATCACTCATGTTTATGAAAGACTAGCAGCGCCCCGCGGTGTTACCCACGAAGTTCCCGTTCCCGTTGTTTTTCCGGGATAAAAAGTAAAAAAAAGAGCCTATGTGTTCTTCCAGACTATAATCTATCTGTGTTCCAAACTTCAGCCCGATCCGTTCATACGTTAGGACGTGATTGAGCAACAAACATCCAAATATCCAAATATCCAAATATCCAAACATCCATACATTGACATTTATAATATTAGTAGGAAGTAGAATAGGATTTCATTACTCGGTAGTAAATGAGCTGGCAAAGGTGTGGTACTTCCCCAAACTGGTTCTTACTAAACAGTTCTAATACTACTAATTAACCACGTAATAACCACACTACAAACATCGAGATATCCTTATATTTACTCAAAACCTAAGTTAATAAGTACCTTTTTAGGGTTCCGTAAAACGTAAAAACGGAACCCTTATAGATTCGTCGTGTCTGTCTGTCTGTCCGTATGTCACAGCCACTTTTTGCCGAAACTATGAGAAGTACACTATTGAAACTTGGTACAGTACCCGGCGATAAATATTGCACATCGACACCTGGAAAGAGACAATCGGCCAACTTCGGCTTCGTAGAGCGTCATCTCTGTAGCACGAAATACAAACAGTGCGGTATCTATTAGGAGCTGTTAAAACAATTTTAATTTGCTTCTTTTAATAATTCTTTTTATTAACCCTAAAAATATGTTCACATTATGTTTACGTATTTAATTATTTTGTTTTTTTTTAATAGGGCAGAGCCTTTATTAACAAAACTAAAATACAATGAGAACTACACTACGCTACATACCTAACAACTACTAACACTAAGCACACCTGAATTATCCATAGACCAATGAAGGTCTACAGATAATCAAGATGTTCAAGCCCACTACCAATCGGAAGCGTACCCAGCATGCTGGCGGCATTACCACGCTGAATGGCAATGCTTATGCGATTATTTTGGAAAATTACAGCTGTAGTATACATAATAAACACCATTGTACCTATTGTTAAAGTGAGACATTGTAATAAAAATAATAATAATTCTTATTCTCAATTACTTCCATTTCACTATCTGTGCTCTCAAAGAGGTCAATATCACTGTCACTATCAGCCGTATTTATCACTAGTCTATCAGTGTAATTGTCTAAACCATGTTTAATGCTTTTATATTCATTCTCACATTTGATTGTGTGATCGCAAACCTTTTTCCACTCTTCAGTCCCGATCATGTTTACTTTTTCAGTCAATAACGTTTTTACTTTAGTTAAATTGATACCCACATTTCTAGAGGCTACACAGCCTTTTAGTTGAGACCATATTTATATTTTCAATTGGATTAAAATCCGGATGATACGGTGGCAATCGCAACACAGTGTGCCCATGTTCGGCAAGTACTTTGTCCACGGAAAACTCTATATACCTCTCCTTGTGCTGACATAATTATAATAGCATAAATCTGGGTATTTGTTAATTTTGGATCAACTGGAATTTCATGTCTGTTTAACCAGTTGATCATTTCCTGTTTAATGATGTTTGAGTTGGGGGGTCTTTCAACATATTTATTGTTGTGATAGGGTGCGTTGTCGATAACTAGAACGGAATCACTGGGTATATTTGGGATTAATTGATTAACCAGCCATTTCTCGTAGTTATCGTTATTCATTTCATTGTGATAGTCACCTGTAGTATCCGTGGATTTATACGTTAAAAAGGGACCGGGTACAAAGCATTTTTCATTTCCCGCATGAACTATTATCAAACGTTGCCCTTTTGAAATTGGCTTTTTTACTCCTTTTTTCTTATCATCACTCCAAGATTTTAGACTACAGGCCCGTGAACAAAATTTACGGGTCAAATGAACCAGCAGGAGACCTATGTAGGATGATAGACGGGTACAAAATAATAAGATTCAGCACAATGCCGTCACTTGTAAGCTGTCCAACTGAGTGCAGGTGAGAATTCAAAAGTGCAAGTAGAGTGGTTACATTTTGGTCATTTGTTTCTGTACGGCATTCTTACCATCCAATAGATCCATGAAAAATAATGAGAAATCGCGTAGTGCCGTACAAAAATAGTGACCCACGATCCACGAAGTCGGAAACATTATTGATAATCCGGAAATTTTGAGGGAAAATTTTGTCATTTGATACTGTACGGCATCGGTTCCATACAGTTGCAATACCTCTTCTAACCCATTATTCCGAAACGCCGTATAAAAATAATGGTCCAAGTGGAAATGATCGGGGGTTCAACTTCCTCTTTTCAGTGATCCGGAGAGGTGATTTGAAAAAGTACGGCATCGGTTCCAAATGATTATCTAGCACTCAAACGGACAATTAAAAATAATGCCGTCTAAAAATTACTGTTCATTTGAATGTTCACCGATAATTACATTAATTTCATCGTATACTTCATTTATAAAGGTGGTAGGTCATTTGATCCTGTACGGCGTCTTATTTTTCTACATGACATTGCAAAAACTATTGTTGTATAATAATGCCGTACAAAAGAAAGTGTTCTAAAAAAAGTAACAGAGGAATACAAAACATGCAAGTTTTCAATTATTTGAATAACCATAGATTAATTAACTATAGGAATCTTCAACATATTATCATTGTTTTAAATAGTATTCAAGTAAATAAATTGGAAAAAAATAATGCCGTACATTTTAACCCTTAATCAAACAAAATATGTACCACTTAGTTAGAAACTCGGAAACTCGGAAAGCATGTACTTAAGGGCAAAAACTATTGAAATTTTTATTGTAGAAAATAAATTTTTACACTTTTTGTTCCAAGAAAACTTTTTTGTGAAACGTACCGTTTGCGATTTATGGCCCATTTAAATACCGGTTTGTCTATCACGGCCGATATCTCTTGAAATGTTAGATTAATCAATAAAACGAATTGAACAATTCTTAAAGATCAGTTTATTCTCTACAACTTTTGTAAAAAGCTTTTTTTAACAAAATATGTACCACTTAGTTAGAAACTCGGAAACTCGGAAAGCATGTACTTAAGGGCAAAAACTATTGAAATTTTTATTGTAGAAAATAAATTTTTACACTTTTTGTTCCAAGAAAACTTTTTTGTGAAACGTACCGTTTGCGATTTATGGCCCATTTAAATACCGGTTTGTCTATCACGGCCGATATCTCTTGAAATGTTAGATTAATCAATAAAACGAATTGAACAATTCTTAAAGATCAGTTTATTCTCTACAACTTTTGTAAAAAGCTTTTTTTTGTAATATCCATACTTTTTTATTTATAAGACGTTTAAAATCTCTTATTCCGCAAAAAATATTATAAATCAATGAATTGTATTAAAATAAACAATAGTTTTGTTTGTAGTCGGTTATTAGACCATGAAAATTCTGATAAAAAATAAGTAAATAAATATAGACCAGGTTTTTCACGCACGTGTATGTACGTGAGCAGGCAACGTTAGCAGCAGGTGTATGTTAGCTATGGCAATATAGTGATGCGTCCAACATTAAACTTCTTCAAACTCAAAATATTACAGACTTTAAAAAAAAACAATTTTGGCAAAAGTTGTAGAGAAAAAACCGGTCTTAAAACATGGATTGATGCGTCTTATTTATATAAATATCTCAAGAGCTATCAGCAGCGATAAAAAACCCGGTTCATTAAATGGGCCGTAAACGGTACGTTTAACAAAAAGTTTTGGGCAACAAAAGGTGTTAAATTATACTTTCTACAATAATGACTCCAATAATATTTGCCCTAAAACACATAGTTCCCGAGAAAACGTTTTTTTCAAGATGACGCTTAAAGATCCACCTGAATCTGTCAACATTTTGTTATTTTATGCTCAGTAAGTGATCATACACCTTATAATAAATAAATTGGGAACGAAAATTTGTAAGTTAAATTATATTTTTACTGGCCTTTAATATGAACTTTCAGATTTGTACGGCGTTAACTTTTCTTAGTCATACATTAAATTCAAATAAATTATCAGAATGTCGTTAAAAAATCGTACCAACTATCACCCTAAAGTACATTTCGTCATATGCAATGTTCTGGAGGTTTTTTGCCATTTACTGACTTTTGGACTAACAAAAATGTCTGGCACGTATAAAATTTGTATCTATGGACAAAATACTTTCGGAATAAATTAATTTTACGTTGTGTCAAACCACCTCTCCGGATCACTGAAAAGAGGAAGTTGAACCCCCGATCATTTTCTCTTGGACCGTTATTTTTGTACGGCGTTGCGGAATAATGGGTTAGAAGAGGTATTGCAACTGTATGGAACCGATGCCGTACAGTATCAAATGACCAAATTTTCCCTCAAAAATTCCGGATTATCAATAATGTTTCCGACTTCGTGGATCGTGGGTCACTATTTTTGTACGGCACTACGCGTTTACTCATTATTTTTCACGGATCTATGGGATGGTAAGAATGCCGTGCAGAAACAATTGATCAAAATGTACCCACTCTACTTGCACTTTTGAATTCTCACCTGCACTCAGTTGGACAGCTTACAAGTGATGGCATAGTGCTGAATCTTATTATTTTGTACCCGTCTATCATCCCACATAGGTCTCCTGCTGGTTCATTTGACCCGTAAATTTTGTTCACGGGCCTGTAGTCTATTTCCCTTTAGTGTGGGATGTATGTATGTAAGACTCACCCATGTAGACGATATTTTTTCCTCTTTCGCGAAATTTGCGCATTTTATCGAGATATTCCATTCGTTTGAGGCTTACATCGTGCTTTTCCATTATAACTTTTCGATTGTCTTCCATTTTAGTGAACCGAAATCCCATCTCGTGAAGTATTTTTCTCAACGTCTTTTCAGACCTTTTCTCGATAAAATGCGCAAATTTCGCGAAAGAGGAAAAAATATCGTCTACATGGATGAGTCTTACATACATACATCCCACACTAAAAGGAAATAGACTACAGGCCCGTGAACAAAATTTACGGGTCAAATGAACCAGCAGGAGACCTATGTGGGATGATAGACGGGTACAAAATAATAAAATTCAGCACTATGCCGTCACTTGTAAGCTGTCCAACTGAGTGCAGGTGAGAATTCAAAAGTGCAAGTAGAGTGGGTACATTTTGATCAATTGTTTCTGCACGGCATTCTTACCATCCCATAGATCCGTGAAAAATAATGCGTAAACGCGTAGTGCCGTACAAAAATAGTGATCCACAAAGTCGGAAACATTATTGATAATCCGGAATTTTTGAGGGAAAATTTGGTCATTTGATACTGTACGGCATCGGTTCCATACAGTTGCAATACCTCTTCTAACCCATTATTCCGCAACGCCATACAAAAATAACGGTCCAAGAGAAAATGATCGGGGGTTCAACTTCCTCTTTTCAGTGATCCGGAGAGGTGGTTTGACACAACGTAAAATTAATTTATTCCGAAAGTATTTTGTCCATAGATACAAATTTTATACGTGCCGGACATTTTTGTTAGTCCAAAAGTCAGTAAATGGCAAAAAACCTCCAGAACATTGCATATGACGAAATGTACTTTAGGGTGATAGTTGGTACGATTTTTTAACGACATTCTGATAATTTATTTGAATTTAATGTATGACTAAGAAAAGTTAACGCCGTACAAATCTGAAAGTTCATATTAAAGGCCAGTAAAAATATAATTTAACTTACAAATTTTCGTTCCCAATTTATTTATTATAAGGTGTATGATCACTTACTGAGCATAAAATAACAAAATGTGTAACATTACATATTGATTACAATATGTAAATGTACATTTTTTTCATCTCAAAACTAGCATCTATCCATAGAATTCTTAGATATTTACATACCAAAATTTTCATATCATTAATTCCCTTTTAATTGTGTTCATTCGATGGACAATAATTTTCTGATTATTGTGATATATTTCTTGTATCATATATCTTATTCTAAATCTACAATAATTACGTTTTTTCCAAAAATTTAGTTTGTTTACATAATGTAAACATGTCAAAAAACTATTTGTCACTTAGCAATTTTACTCTTTTTCATAAGGTTGTATAGTTTTTAGAATTAATCCTCTTTGAATTGTCAATATTAAAATAAAGTTTATTTTCTCCAGATTCAAATCATCAAAAGTTTACTTTATGAATCTCATCGGCTGAGAAGGTCAGTGAGAAATCAGCTTCCAACAGAAGAACATTAACCTACAAAAGACTTCCAAGCGATCAAGATCAGTAATAAACCTTGAAAGGTCTAAACGGCTGAGAGCCACTATCGTTCAACGATCACATCCCTTGAAATAACTTGGAAGTACTTACACCCTGAAAAACTGTTGGAAGCAACTACCTCCACGAAGACTGCTGGCAGAGAAGCTCTACCGTGCTAGGTGGAGCCAGAAACAACTACCTTCACGAAGACTGCTGGCAGAGAAGCTCTACCGTGCTAGGTGGAGCTGGAAGCAACTACCTTCACGAAGACTGCTGACAGGGAGCTCTACCGTGCTGAGTGGAGCCCTTTTCGTTTGGAAGCAGCTACATCCACGGGGACTGCTGGCAAGAGATCTCTACCGTGCTAGGTGGAGCCCTCCTCGTGGACATCTGCGAGCCCAGACTGATCACAACTACATCCAGGAAACCTGTTGGGAAGCATTTACTCACTGGCCTTCAAGATAATTAATTTCGAAATTTTCTCATTTTAAGTTACGTTTTCTTTCTTTTTATCCTATTCAATCTTTATTTATTTCTTTAATATACTTGTTTTATAACTGTTTATCATTCCACCTTCATCTACCTCTCCCACCTAAACCTCATAGGTTCACAAACGTGACATTTGGCGCCCAACCTTCAAAAACAACCCCCCCTCTCTTGCTTATTCTTTGATTCCTCAACCCTTGATTTCCTCAACCTTTACCCCCTTAACCTTTGATTCCTCAACCCCTGAATTTCTTCTAAATTCTAAAACATACTTACACTAGTATATATACCTAATATTTCTTTTCGGCACTCTTTGGATTAATAACTTCCCTCTTTTATCCTCTCCTCCCCTCATCTCCCTTCATCCTCATAATATCTCATCTAAACATTTCATCACTTGATCATTCATTTACTCAAATCACTATTGATCTAATATCTAGATAATTATTACTCTAACAATGGACAGAACCATTAAATTTGAGTACCTCAACAAATCCGAACTGGAATATGAGGTTAAGATTAGACTAGAGGAGCCAGTCTCTTCCATCTCTTTACTGCGCAAGCAAATTGCACAATTAAGTCAACAGTTTCCCTCTGAGGAAATTTTTAACTCACCTTATACTATCGAAGAGGATTTATGTCAAACTGAAATAACGCTGAATTATGTTGAATCAAAATTAAACAAACTAACAAAATCCGACTCGAGATTAATCAAATTTATTCAGACCTTTTTAAACCATTTACATTTTAGACTCGATCGGATCGACATTGACATAAATCCTACCTTCTTAGATACATTCAAAACACTTAAGGAAAAATATGACAGTTTAATCAATAAATTTAACTTATTTATTCTTCCAGACCCGATTCAACCTGAAATTGTATTGGCGGAGGTCGTTAACGCAGGTCGGTCGAACCCTCCACAGTTTTCTTCTGCGACTCAACAAGTCGCCCACTCACAGGTACCTCTTAATGATTCTGAACTCTTCAAAGATCTTAGACGTCACTCTTTCGATGGTAAATCTTGTCCAAGATCATTTTTACTTAAACTAGACGAATATTGTTTTTGTCGTAGAATTGATAGAAATTTATTAATTTCAAGAGCCTATGAAATTTTTACTGACAACGCGTTACACTGGTTTCGTTTTAAAATTGGTCAAAATCCAAATTTAACTTGGGACGATGTTTCTAATTCTCTCATTAAGGACTTTGGTGAACATGATTACGATTTCAAATTACTTGAAGCTATTAAAAATCGTACTCAAGGTTCGAACGAGAATATTATAATCTATATTTCAATAATGTCAGGTATGTTTTCTAGACTCTCTAGAAAATTATCCGAATCTGAAAAAGTAGAAATTTTATTGCGTAACATTAGACCCTGTTACTCTGTCTTTGTAGCATTAAAGGACATTTCCTCCATTGATTCTTTAATAGCTACTTGTCAAAACTATGAGAAATTTCTCGATAGAGACAAACAATTTAAAGAACCAGTTAATAGTTCTCTCATGCCTGAGTTTTCTTATAAAAATACTGCTTCAACTTCATATAGAAATTCGTCCCAAAACTATACGAAACAAGTAAACACCGTTTCTAAAAATACACAGTCTAATTCTATGACAAATTCTAATTTATTTTGTGTACGTTGTCGTACAACAAATCATAACTTAAAAACATGTAAAGAACCTCATTATACTGTATGTTTTAAATGCGGTCTGAAAGGATTTAGAACTCCTGATTGCCCTAAATGTTCTAAATCTAATTCAAAAAACTAAACTATGACTTAAAAAGTAAATTTGATATTGATGACTGGAAAAATTGGTTAGAAACTATTAAAAAATTTTTCTCTTGTTACAAAATTTCTTCAACTCTTTACTCTAATGAAATTGATTTTAAACGACCTTTCATCAATATTAATATTAATAACTTATCTATTTCTGGGTTATTAGACTCGGGTAGTTCTATAACTATCTTGGGAAATAACTCTCATCTAGAAATAATTAAACTCGGTTACAAACTTTTTAAGTCAGATTTTATTACCGTCTCTACAGCTAATAACGAAAAAGTCAATTCTTTGGGTTACTTTGACTTACCTATACAGTTTAATAACCAAACACATTGTATCAGGACCCATGTTTTTCCTGAGATTTCACCATCTTTAATTCTAGGAATCGATTTTTGGCAAAAATTTAATCTTTTACCAAAAGTTCTTTCCTCTTTGATTAAATCTGAACATAATTGCCAATCTATCTCAGAAAATAAATTAGTGTTACCGTATGATAACTTATCGTCTAACCAGAAAATTATTGCGGACGACATTATTCAACGCTTCAAACTTATTTCTTTTGAAGAAAAAGGAGAACTGGGCTTGACTAATCTCATAACTCACAAAATTGACACTGGAGATGCTCTTCCTTTCAAACAGAGATGTTATCGATTATCTCCTGAAAAACAAAAAGCTTTAATTAACGAAGTTGACAAAATGCTACAATGGAAAGTGATTGAAAAAAGCGAAAGTCCTTGGCAATCTCCAGTAATCATCACTCCGAAGAAAAATGGCGAATGGCGTTTTTGCGTAGACAGCAGAAAACTCAATTCTATCACTCGTCGTGATGCTTATAACCTACCACTGATTAGTGAAATTTTGGATAACCTCAGAAATGCGAAATATCTATCTAGCATCGATATTGCTAAAGCATTTTGGGAAATTCCGCTAGATGTCGCTGATAGAGACAAGACTGCTTTTTATGTACCTGGAAGAGGTATGTTCAGGTTCACAGTTATGCCGTTCGGATTAACCAACTCGCCGGCAACTCAACAAAGGCTGATGGATATGTTATTCACTCCAGAGTTTGAAAACAAGGTATTTTGTTATTTAGATGATATAATTATAATTAGTGAAAACTTCGAAGAACATATTTCTCTGTTAGTGAAAGTTCACGAAAAATTATCTTTTGCTAACCTAACTATCAATTTTACAAAGACTCAATTTTTTAGAAAGGAACTCAAGTATCTTGGTTTCGTCGTGGATGAATTTGGTCTACGAGCTGATCCTGAAAAAATAAAATCAATTCTTGAATATCCTGTACCTACCAACAGAAAAGAAGTTCGAAGATTCATTGGCACTTGCAGTTGGTTCAGAAGATTTATTCCAAACTTCAGCACTATTGCATTTCCTCTTAATAGATTGACGTGCTCTGGGAAAAATGCACCTAAGTTTCTCTGGAATACGGATGCTGCTTTGGCTTTTCAAAAACTTAAAGAAGTTTTGGTTACAGCTCCTATTCTTGCCTGCCCAGATTTTAATCTTCCATTTTCAGTTCATTGTGACGCATCAAACTATGGTATTGGCGCAATGCTGACTCAACACCAAAATGATCAAGAAGTTGTGATTGCATACATGAGCAGAGCTCTTAACAAGCATCAACAAAACTATTCTACCACTGAACGTGAAACCCTTGCAGTTATTACGGCCCTGGAACATTGGCGTTGCTACTTAGACAACGGGATGCTATTCACTATTTACACAGATCATGCTGCTCTTAAGTGGTTTCAAAACTTATCAAATCCTTCGGGAAGACTTGCTAGATGGTCTCTCCGTTTATCCTGCTTCAATTTTATTTTGAAACATAAGAAGGGTAAAGATAATGTTGTTCCTGATCTTCTCTCTAGATCTACAAATCAAGATTCTGGAATTCAAGGAATCAATCCCATCTCTACAAGTAATCCTGTCGTCGATCGTGATCTAGAACACTACAACAAGATATTTCTCGCCTGTAACTCTAATCCCGATAGTTATCCTAATTATCATATTAGAGATAATAAACTCTTTCGTTGTATTCACTCTTCTAATGAAATTAATGAAGATTTCATTTGGAAAGAAGTTCCTCTACCAAGTGAAAGAGCTGCCATAATTATCAACAATCACAGTACTCCTCAAGAACCTCATCTTGGAATCTTCAAGACTTACAAGAAAATCTCTTTATTATATTATTGGCCTGGAATTTTTAAAGACATTACAAATTTCATTAATAAATGTGACACGTGTTTGTCTTATAAACATCCTAATCATTCTCCTTACGGACTTATGGGCAAACCAAAAATTTGCTCTAGACCATTTCAATCTATTTCTTTAGATTTAATGGGTCCTCTTCCAATGACTAGAAAACGTAATCAATATATACTGGTTATTAACTGTAACTTTACTAAATATACTTTAATTTTTCCGATTAAACGGGCTACCGCGTCTATTATTATTGACATTCTAGAAAACTGTGTATTTTTAGTCCACGGTACTCCTCAAACTATAATAATGGACAATGGCTCTCAGTTTCAATCTCATGAATTTAATAATTTTCTCAATAAATACAAGGTTCCTTTTATCTTTTATTCTCCTTTTTATCATCCACAGTGTAATCCCACTGAACGTTACAATAAAACTATTGTTACAGCTTTGGCTTCTTTAGTCGGTGACGATCATAGATCCTGGGATATCTTCCTGCCGAAGATCCAGTTCGCAATGAATTGTAATGTTAACCTAACAACTGGTTACTCTCCATCATTTTTAGTGTTTGGTAGAGAAATTATCCCTTGTGGATCTCTTTATACTCCAACTGAAAACATAGAAGAGTTAGTTTTCTTGCCTCGGGATATTTATGCATTGAATTCTGGTCTTCTCTCTTCTACTTTTGATAAAGTACATCTTGAACTTTTAAGAGCACATGCTAGAAACAGTGCTCATTATGACTTACGTCGTTCTGTTAAGGAATTTAATGTTGGTGATACTGTTTGGCGTAAGAATTATGTTCAAAGTAACGCTGCCACCTATTTTAGTGCTAAATTAGCTCCAAAATTTATAAAATCTAAAATCATAAATAAATTGTCCCCTTTAGTTTACATTTTAGAAGATGCTAACGGTATCACTGGCAAATGGCATATCAAAGATATAAAAGGATAAGCCATCGTTTCTTAATTTTCTTTATTTTTTATCATCCCTTTAACTTTTACTACATTTACTTACATTACATTTACTAACATTACATTAACCTCCATTATTTTAATTACTCTTTAGTATTTTTAACGTATTTAAACGTTACCCAAGACTTAGTGGTCTTTTGTTTTTTTTTACTTTCTCAAGTTAATGAGCTCTAAACTCATTAACTCTTTAACCAATGAGTAACCAACTCTTGGAATTTGTATGAACACTAAACTCATACTCTTATCTTGAACCCTAACGTTCAAGATATCTTTTGAGCCCTACCGCTCATGTTAGCTTTTGAGCCCTTATGCTCACCCTTAATTACTTTTTTTTCCCTTATAAAGAGCGGATGATAACTCTATAAATAAGCCTAACTATCAAGCCCTATGTTCATCCCTTTTATCATCCTTATTTCTTCTATCCATAGAGCGGGTGATAACTCTTTAAATAAGCCGACTATTAGAGCGGTCGATGACTCTTTAAAAAAGCCTGCCATCGCCGAGAGGGTATGCTTTGAGTGTTCGTCATTGAATGTGAACTTACACCCAAACAGAATGGAAGTGATGAGTGAAAGACTTGAAAGGTTACGTGAATGAATTTGTTTGTGTGAAGGTAATACCTCTCTTAAACCCATTAGAAATTCTTACCAAATTTTACAGAAGCGTAAAATTTCCGCAGTCGTGGGGAATAATGTAACATTACATATTGATTACAATATGTAAATGTACATTTTACCACTATTTTCATCTCAAAACTAGCATCTATCCATAGAATTCTTAGATATTTACATACCAAAATTTTCATATCATTAATTCCCTTTTAATTGTGTTCATTCGATGGACAATAATTTTCTGATTATTGTGATATATTTCTTGTATCATATATCTTATTCTAAATCTACAATAATTACGTTTTTCCAAAAATTTAGTTTGTTTACATAATGTAAACATGTCAAAAAACTATTTGTCACTTAGCAATTTTACTCTTTTTCATAAGGTTGTATAGTTTTTAGAATTAATCCTCTTTGAATTGTCAATATTAAAATAAAGTTTATTTTCTCCAGATTCAAATCATCAAAAGTTTACTTTATGAATCTCATCGGCTGAGAAGGTCAGTGAGAAATCAGCTTCCAACAGAAGAACATTAACCTACAAAAGACTTCCAAGCGATCAAGATCAGTAATAAACCTTGAAAGGTCTAAACGGCTGAGAGCCACTATCGTTCAACGATCACATCCCTTGAAATAACTTGGAAGTACTTACACCCTGAAAAACTGTTGGAAGCAACTACCTCCACGAAGACTGCTGGCAGAGAAGCTCTACCGTGCTAGGTGGAGCCAGAAACAACTACCTTCACGAAGACTGCTGGCAGAGAAGCTCTACCGTGCTAGGTGGAGCTGGAAGCAACTACCTTCACGAAGACTGCTGACAGGGAGCTCTACCGTGCTGAGTGGAGCCCTTTTCGTTTGGAAGCAGCTACATCCACGGGGACTGCTGGCAAGAGATCTCTACCGTGCTAGGTGGAGCCCTCCTCGTGGACATCTGCGAGCCCAGACTGATCACAACTACATCCAGGAAACCTGTTGGGAAGCATTTACTCACTGGCCTTCAAGATAATTAATTTCGAAATTTTCTCATTTTAAGTTACGTTTTCTTTCTTTTTATCCTATTCAATCTTTATTTATTTCTTTAATATACTTGTTTTATAACTGTTTATCATTCCACCTTCATCTACCTCTCCCACCTAAACCTCATAGGTTCACTAACGTGACAAATGTTGACAGATTCAGGTGGATCTTTAAGCGTCATCTTGAAAAAAACGTTTTCTCGGGAACTATGTGTTTTAGGGCAAATATTATTGGAGTCATTATTGTAGAAAGTATAATTTAACACCTTTTGTTGCCCAAAACTTTTTGTTAAACGTACCGTTTACGGCCCATTTAATGAACCGGGTTTTTTATCGCTGCTGATAGCTCTTGAGATATTTATATAAATAAGACGCATCAATCCATGTTTTAAGACCGGTTTTTTCTCTACAACTTTTGCCAAAATTGTTTTTTTTTAAAGTCTGTAATATTTTGAGTTTGAAGAAGTTTAATGTTGGACGCATCACTATATTGCCATAGCTAACATACACCTGCTGCTAACGTTGCCTGCTCACGTACATACACGTGCGTGAAAAACCTGGTCTATATTTATTTACTTATTTTTTATCAGAATTTTCATGGTCTAATAACCGACTACAAACAAAACTATTGTTTATTTTAATACAATTCATTGATTTATAATATTTTTGGCGGAATAAGAGATTTTAAACGTCTTATAAATAAAAAAGTATGGACATTACAAAAAAAAGCTTTTTACAAAAGTTGTAGAGAATAAACTGATCTTTAAGAATTGTTCAATTCGTTTTATTGATTAATCTAATATTTCAAGAGATATCGGCCGTGATAGACAAACCGGTATTTAAATGGGCCATAAATCGCAAACGGTACGTTGCACAAAAAAGTTTTCTTGGAACAAAAAGTGTAAAAATTTATTTTCTACAATAAAAATTTCAATAGTTTTTGCCCTTAAGTACATGCTTTCCGAGTTTCCGAGTTTCTAACTAAGTGGTACATATTTTGTTTGATTAAGGGTTAAAATGTACGGCATTATTTTTTTCCAATTTATTTACTTGAATACTATTTAAAACAATGATAATATGTTGAAGATTCCTATAGTTAATTAATCTATGGTTATTCAAATAATTGAAAACTTGCATGTTTTGTATTCCTCTGTTACTTTTTTTAGAACACTTTCTTTTGTACGGCATTATTATACAACAATAGTTTTTAGCAATGTCATGTAGAAAAATAAGACGCCGTACAGGATCAAATGACCTACCACCTTTATAAATGAAGTATACGATGAAATTAATGTAATTATCGGTGAACATTCAAATGAACAGTAATTTTTAGACGGCATTAATTGTCCGTTTGAGTGCTAGATAATCATTTGGAACCGATGCCGTACTTTTTCAAATCACCTCTCCGGATCACTGAAAAGAGGAAGTTGAACCCCCGAACATTTCCACTTGGACCATTATTTTTATACGGCGTTTCGGAATAATGGGTTAGAAGAGGTATTGCAACTGTATGGAACCGATGCCGTACAGTATCAAATGACAAAATTTTCCCTCAAAATTTCCGGATTATCAATAATGTTTCCGACTTCGTGGATCGTGGGTCACTATTTTTGTACGGCACTACGCGATTTCTCATTATTTTTCATGGATCTATTGGATGGTAAGAATGCCGTACAGAAACAAATGACCAAAATGTAACCACTCTACTTGCACTTTTGAATTCTCACCTGCACTCTGTTGGACAGCTTACAAGTGACGGCATTGTGCTGAATCTTATTATTTTGTACCCGTCTATCATCCTACATAGGTCTCCTGCTGGTTCATTTGACCCGTAAATTTTGTTCACGGGCCTGTAGTCTAAAATCTTGGAGTGATGATAAGAAAAAAGGAGTAAAAAAGCCAATTTCAAAAGGGCAACGTTTGATAATAGTTCATGCGAGAAATGAAAAATGCTTTGTACCCGGTCCCTTTTTAACGTATAAATCCACGGATACTACAGGTGACTATCACAATGAAATGAATAACGATAACTACGAGAAATGGCTGGTTAATCAATTAATCCCAAATATACCCAGTGATTCCGTTCTAGTTATCGACAACGCACCCTATCACAACAATAAATATGTTGAAAGACCCCCCAACTCAAACATCATTAAACAGGAAATGATCAACTGGTTAAACAGACATGAAATTCCAGTTGATCCAAAATTAACAAATACCCAGATTTATGCTATTATAATTATGTCAGCACAAGGAGAGGTATATAGAGTTTTCCGTGGACAAAGTACTTGCCGAACATGGGCACACTGTGTTGCGATTGCCACCGTATCATCCGGATTGTTCCGTATAATCGGGCAACATTAAAATCATAGCGGATCTATGGTTTGACAGCGGCTGTCAAGTGACGTCTCGTTACGCCGGTATCGTTCGAGTGACTCGTTGTTTTTTCTAACTGGTGTTTTTTCGGGTTTAAAGCGTTAATATTGTGCGGGAATGCGTATTGACGGGAACATATCGCTACGGGATTAGTGCTGGACTATTTACTCGTGAAGGGGCTACTGGATTGGCCGTTTCCAGAACGCAGGATCGTTCTGGGAATTCTGGACCGGAGTTCGCCTGGAGATCGTCCGGTTTGGGTTCCACATTCCTTTTTTGTCCACTTCCCTTATTCCTTCGACCAAACTGGACTTTGGACGACGACGGGAACAATAGGTAAGTGGTTAACTTGGTTTGCAATTAGGAAGTAACGTTAAAATCGGTATTCGGCATTTATGAATGTTTGAAAGACTTGCTAATGGGCCCCAGGTCGGTATTTCTGGTATAATACTAAACATTTTTTGGTAAGCAGAGTGTAGTTGGCCGTAATTACTCCCTTTTTGTTTTTATTTTCTGGCAAAAAATACCGGGTAAGCCGAATATTTGGGGGTTCCCAGTTTATAATTTCTCCCCAAACTGTCGGGAAATTTAGTATTAAGTGGTATCCGGTTTTTTAGGTTGCGGATATATTGTTGTTTTTGATATTTGTTGTGACATTGTCCGAACTTAGGTTAATTTAAAGTTTAAATTTAAATTTAAAAATGGCTTCGGATTTGGCCAACCAGCTCCGGTGGTTCGAATCCTTGCAAGGATTGGTCGGCCGGAGAGACCGGGAGGAGGCGCTGCTAAACAGGGCAGAACAGCTCGACAGGCGCCTGGAGGTCGCTGAGAGGAGCGCAGGATCGCTGCGGGATGCAAGGCCGTCTCCACCTGAGGAGCAGATGGAGAGGATCGAGGCGGACATGCGGCGCATCCTGGATGTCTACGACGAGGTCTCCGAAAGGGTTCGCCAGCTGGAGAGGTCTCGTCAGGGAAGGGCGAGCTCGGGACCCGTCATCAGGGATGCGGGCTCGGGTGTAGTGGGACGCCTTCCCACTCTGGACTTGCCCAGGTTTACAGGGAACCTGCGGGAGTGGAGCGGCTTCCGGAGCATGTTCGCCTCTCTCGTGGACTCACGCAAGGACTTGACGAGGGCGGAGAAGCTGGCCTATCTCCGCACGTCACTGGAGGGTGAGGCACTCTCCCTGGTCCAGCACCTGGAGCTGGACGACGACAACTTCGGCACGGCGATGGAGTTGCTGGAAACGAGGTTTCAAAACCCTCGGCTCCTCGCCGACGCTCACGTGTCCCAAATACTGGGGCTGCCAAAGGTGACTGAGAGGTCTCAGTTGCGGCCGCTAATCCTCACGCCCGTGAAGGTGGCGTACAACGCCTTGCGCAGCTTGGGACTGCCAGTAGAACACTGGTCGTTCCTGCTGGTCCACATCCTGCTGGGCAAGGTGCCGCTGGAGTTGCGCGCCCGGTTCGAGCGGGAAAGGGGCCTTCACGGCGACCCGAAGGTCTTCCCCATGTTTGAGGAGCTACTTCGGGTCCTGGAGTGGGAGGCGAGGATGGCAGAGTCGGCGCCTCAGGAGGCACCGCCCGTCGCGTCAGCTCGTGGCCCTGCCGGAACAGGACCGCGACCTACCAATTCCCGCACTCAGGGTGCGGTGAAGCGGACGGCGACGGTGACGAGTGCGTCGGAGCAGGAGTGCCCGAACTGTGGCCAGCTCCACGCGCTGGTGCAGTGTCCGGCCCTGCTTGCGCGGACGACCTCCGAACGACGAGGGATCGTTCGGCGGTTGCGTCGGTGCTACGGGTGCCTGGGGGGTCATCTGTACAATGACTGCCCCACGGCACGGCCGTGTCCTGGGTGTGGGGGACCACACCATCAGCTCTTGTGCGTCAGGAGCGATGGTGCTGGTCGACAGCCCTCAGGGAGGGGGCCCTCCACGGGCGGGGGCGCTCCCACGCAGAGCCACGCATTGTACAACCATGAAGTGGCTACAGCGTGGAGCACACCCCCTCCACCCCAACCCACGGCAGCACCGGGCAGCCCAACAAGGGGCGTCCTGCACGCGGCTCGGTCACCGACCTCACAGCCCGCGCGGACGCGGGCGAACTGGAGAGGTGGAAGGGTGATACAGGAGTCACCACGGGGGCCACCTCCCCAGCGTTATCCTTCTCCGCCGCTGGATCCGCGACCGATGGAATGGAGGGCGTACACGCCTCCCCTCCATGAACATCCGAGGCTGGATTATCACCCGCCCTACTTTAGGTACGGCAGGGCAGCTGGATATGCCCCCCCTCCGATGGCCCTTTGCACTCGGCAGCCATATTGGGCTGGGCCCTGTAGTCCGACGGGTTCGGACGAGCCTCGGAGGGAATGACTAGCCTCCGTTCCCTTGGCACAGGATCAACCGGTGGTCCTGCTGCCCACCCTCTGGTTAAGGGTTTGGGGTCCAAGAGGCGACTACGTCCGGATACGAGCGCTCTTGGACACAGGGTCCCAGGGGTGCATTTTGACAACCCGGGTTGCTCATCGCCTGGGCCTGGCTAGGTTTCCGTCACCGACTCCGTTGCGGGGAGTCGGGAACACAGAGGTGCGGTCGGCTGGACAGACCCGCCTCTCCTTCTCGTCCGTACATTCCTATTCGGAAAGGATTGCGGTCAGGGCTACCGTCATGGATTCGGTTGTCGGTTGGCTTCCTCAGGCGGACATAGATCCGGATCTTTTGTCCTGTACTAAGGGTCTCAGGTTGGCGGATCCCCGCTTCGGGATGGCGGGTCCGGTAGATCTTTTGTTGGGTTCTGATGTACTGGGTTACATCATGAACGGGAAGCCTAGACTGTTGGACCAGTCTTCGCTGATGGCGCTGCCCACCATCTACGGGAACGCCATTTTGGGAATGGTGGATGAGTGGCAGCAGTCGAATCAGGCTTCCTTTACGGGAACGGCCCTCGCTCAGATCATGCAGAGGTTCTGGGAGATCGAAGAGCCGCCTACCGTGTCTCGGCTGGATCCCGAGCACGTGGAGTGTGAGAACTTTTATCAGGCTCACACTCGGAGAATGGTTTCTGGGCGATTGGAGACTAGGCTGCCTTTCCGGGATAACCCCCCGCTTCTGGGCCAGTCTCGATCATTGGCCGAGAAAAGGCTCAGGTCCATGGAGCGACGCATGGCTCGAGATCCTGTACTTCGGGAAAAGTACATCGAGTTCATGAGGGAGTATGAGGCACTGGGCCACATGTCTCCGGCTCGCGACGACTGGTCGACCATGGACCACTACTTTTTGCCTCATCACGCCGTTTTGAAGGCGTCGACGGGCAAACTCAGGACGGTGTTCGATGGATCCGCTCCGACTTCGACAGGAGTGTCACTGAACCAGTGCCTCCACGCTGGACCGAAGCTACATCGGGATATTGTAGACATCATCCTGAATTTCCGTAGGCATCAGGTGGTGTTGGGAGCGGACATCCGTATGATGTTCCGACAAACGGTCATACACCCCGAGGACAGGAGGTTCCAGTTGATCCTCTGGCGGGAAAGTCCTCAGGACCCTATGATGGTGTATGAGTTGAACACCAACACCTATGGGTTGAGATCAAGCCCCTTCATTGCGATCCGCTCACTGCTGGAGTTGGCGGAGCAAGAACGGGCTCGGTACCCACGTGCAGCCGCAGTTCTGGAACGCGACCTGTACGTGGACGACGTTTGCACTGGTGCGCAGACGGTGGAGGAAGCTCTGTTGCTCCGGGATGAGCTTACAGAGCTTCTCGCATCTGGAGGCTATGAGCTTCGGAAATGGCTCTCTAACGACCCCAACGTCCTGGCTGGTATCCCGGACGATCACCAGCAGGATCCGGGGCTCTTCGAGGAAGGTGACGATCCGCACGGGATTGCGGTTCTGGGCATGCAGTATCAACCGGTTGCTGACATCTTCACCTTTCGGGTGGCACTGGAAGCCACACGCGCGTGGACAAAACGGACGGTTTTGTCCACCATCGCCAGGATGTTTGATCCAAACGGTTGGATCAGTCCGGTTCTGTTCGCAGCCAAGTGTCTGTTACAGCGACTTTGGACTCTGAAGGTCTCATGGGACGACCCCCTGGTCGGAGACTCGCTTAACATTTGGCTTCGTTTAATATCTGACCTCGAAACGGTCAATCGAGTGGCGTTGCCCCGTCGCATTCTGCCACCAGGCTGTAGCCGGATCAGCCTGCACGGGTTCTGTGATGCGTCCGAGCTGGGCTATGCCGCATCTGTGTACTTGCGTACAGTTGACGCTGGAGGCCACGTCAATGTCACGCTCTTATTGGGGAAGAGCAAGGTAGCTCCTATCAGGACACGACTCACCATTCCGAAACTGGAATTGAGCGGAGCCACATTACTTGCTCGGCTGCTCAAGCATGTATATCAGGAACTGTCCACCTCGATAGACATCCGGAATGTCTATGCGTGGTCAGACAGTCAGGTCGTGCTTGCCTGGTTGAGAGCAGCCCCTCACACTTTGGAGACCTTTGTGGGAAATCGGGTTTCCCAAATCCAAAACATTGGACTGGACATGGTTTGGAGACATGTCCCGGGTGAGTTGAACCCCGCTGACTGTGCTTCGCGCGGCTGTTCCGCGCCGGAGCTAGTTGATCACCCCTTATGGTGGGGTCCGGACTGGCTGCGGGAGCCAGAAGCTTCCTGGCCAGCTCTCGGCGCGGACTCGGAGCGAGCGGAGCTGCCCGGAGTCCGCGTGCATGCGATTGTGGCGGAAGTGCCCCCAGACCCTGACTGGTTGACGGGTCGTTACAGCAAGCTGGATAAGTTGTTGGGGGTAACTAGCTGGATTAAACGCTTCATCCACAACTGTCGTCACCCTCGTCAGAGGAGGAGTGACCAGATCGCCACTGTGGAGGAGCGTCGGAGTTCCTTGCTGCACCTCATTCGGCTGGTACAGGGTGAGAGGTTTCCGACGGAACTTGAGGCGCTGCGCTGCGGTCGCGCTCGCTTGAAGGGTGCGGTCGCCAAGTTGAACCCTTTCACAGATGAGGATGGTCTTCTGCGCGTAGGAGGTCGGTAACCAAAGGTCCAAAGCCAACCTGCCGTACGGCAGCAGGCACCCCCTGTTGCTACCTAAAGGAGGTCCTCTGGTGGACCTGCTGATCTCCGATCGGCATCTCGGTAACGCGCACGCTGGATGTGGCGCGCTTCTCGCTGTGTTGCAGCGTGAATTCTGGATCTTGTCGGCTCGCAGGGCGGTCCGAAAGGTGCTGTTTAGATGTGTCCCTTGTTACAGGCTCAAGGCTTCTACCATGCAGCCCATGATGGGAGATCTTCCTCCGGATAGGATTTCTCCCTCGAGGCCGTTCGACGGGGTCGGAACGGACTTCGCTGGGCCCTTCTCGGTCAAGTCATCGACGTTGCGTAACGCCAAGGTCGTTAAAGCCTACCTGTGCGTCTTTGTGTGTTTGACCACCAAAGCAGTCCACCTGGAGCTGGTCTCTGCGCTGTCTACGGAGGCCTTTGTCGCGGCGCTGGATCGCTTTGTAGCGCGAAGAGGAGTACCCTCTTTAATACGTTCGGACAATGGCACAAACTATCGAGGGGCGGCGAATTATTTACGCGAAGTTAATAATTTTTTAAATTCTGGTAATATTAGTTTAAGTCTGGCTCTCGCCCAGCGGGGAATCAGCTGGCAATTTAGTGTGCCGGCCTGTCCTCACTGGGGAGGAATTTTTGAAGCTGCGGTGAAGTCTGCTAAAACTCATCTCCGCCGTGTCATCGGGGAGACCGTGTTAACTTGGGAAGAGTTAGTCACGGTACTATGCCGCGTGGAGGCAGTGCTTAATTCCCGTCCTCTCTGTCCAATCTCGCCTGACCCTAACGATCTAGAAGTCTTGACGCCGGGTCACTTCTTGATCGGTCAGCCCTTAACCGCGTTGCCGGAGTATCCCTGGAAGGATGAGCGGCCCGGACGCCTGTCCCGTTTTCAGTTATTGCAGCAAATAAGTCAAGACTTCTGGAGGCGCTGGTCGGCCGAGTACTTGCATCTGTTGCAACAACGGGTAAAATGGACAGATAGGACGGAGGCCCCTCGGGAAGGGGACTTAGTATTATTAAAAGAGGCAAATTTGGCCCCCCTACTCTGGCGTAGGGGACGTATTTTAAAATTGATATCGGGTACTGATGGCACACCCCGCGTGGCGGAGATTCTGGTTTCTGGTTCCAGACTTCAGCGCGCGGTGTCCTCTCTGGCACGCTTGCCTCTTTATTAGATATACGTATTTTTCATGGTTAAAATTTAATTTAATTTTATTACTATTTTCGGTAAAGTTTTTTTTTTGGTTTGATTTCCACTTTCGGGTCAAAGTGGGAATTTCGTTTTATTTGAGGTCCGGATACTGCTAAATACTAGTTATTAAGTACTAGTTGCTAAATACTGGTTTTCTAAAATTGACCTGGAGTTCAATTGGTCGGGGGTTTTGTTCCGTATAATCGGGCAACATTAAAATCATAGCGGATCTATGGTTTGACAGCGGCTGTCAAGTGACGTCTCGTTACGCCGGTATCGTTCGAGTGACTCGTTGTTTTTTCTAACTGGTGTTTTTTCGGGTTTAAAGCGTTAATATTGTGCGGGAATGCGTATTGACGGGAACATATCGCTACGGGATTAGTGCTGGACTATTTACTCGTGAAGGGGCTACTGGATTGGCCGTTTCCAGAACGCAGGATCGTTCTGGGAATTCTGGACCGGAGTTCGCCTGGAGATCGTCCGGTTTGGGTTCCACATTCCTTTTTTGTCCACTTCCCTTATTCCTTCGACCAAACTGGACTTTGGACGACGACGGGAACAATAGGTAAGTGGTTAACTTGGTTTGCAATTAGGAAGTAACGTTAAAATCGGTATTCGGCATTTATGAATGTTTGAAAGACTTGCTAATGGGCCCCAGGTCGGTATTTCTGGTATAATACTAAACACGGATTTTAATCCAATTGAAAATATAAATATGGTCTCAACTAAAAGGCTGTGTAGCCTCTAGAAATGTGGGTATCAATTTAACTAAAGTAAAAACGTTATTGACTGAAAAAGTAAACATGATCGGGACTGAAGAGTGGAAAACGGTTTGCGATCACACAATCAAATGTGAGAATGAATATAGAAGCATTAAGAGTGCGCCTAAAGCCAGGAAAAAATCAGATTTCACCCGCGCGACGCGTTTCTTAATGTGATGTACATAAAGTCGAGAATAGCATGACACAGTTTGGAGGAAAAATCAATATTTAATCAGGAGTCCATTTTTGACCAAGTTTTATTTAATTACTCAATAACTAAACATAAATTTAAAAAAGTGTTCGGTTACTTTACTAGAACGTATAAATAGGAATTTTATTACCAAAAAATAATGTGGAGTCATCGCTGATAATTTCGAGTACTCGAATTAAAACGGGTTTTTTCGGTGTCATTTTTATTTTTTTATTGTAAAAAACTCTGATCTATTTTTAAAATTCTATTCGGTTATTGTGCTTCTTCTTGATTGTACCCACACGTCAATATTTTTTTTGTCGTAGTTTTTAGTTTCTTAACTTCAGTGAGCGGCGTCGAAAATGTCCTTTTTTCGTTTTCTGGCTTTAGGCGCCCCCTTAAACACGGTTTAGACTTTTACACTGATAGACTAGTGATAAATACGGCTATGACTTGATTATATGTCCGTATGTCATTATCATTAAACAGGAAATGATCAACTGGTTAAACAGACACGAAATTCCAGTTGATCCAAAATTAACAAAAACCCAGATTTATGCCATTATAATTATGTCAGCACAAGGAGAGGTATACAGAGTTTTCCGTGGACAAAGTACTTCCCGGACATGGGCACACTGTGTTGCGATTGCTACCGTATCATCCGGATTTTAGTCCAATTGAAAATATATGGTCTCAACTAAAAGGCTATGTAGCCTGTAGAAATGTGGGTATGAATTTAACTAAAGTAAAAACGTTATTGACTGAAAAAGTAAACATGATCGGGACTGAAGAGTGGAAAAAGGTTTGCGATCACACAATCAAATGTGAGAATGAATATAAAAGCATTAAACATGGTTTAGACAATTACACTGATAGACTAGTGATAAATACGGCTGATAGTGACAGTGATATTGACCTCTTTAAGAGCACAGATAGTGAAATGGAAGTAATTGAGAATAAGAATTATTATTATTTTTATTACAATGTCTCACTTTAACAATAGGTACAATGGTGTTTATTATGTATACTACAGCTGTAATTTTCCAAAATAATCGCATAAGCATTGCCATTCAGCGTGGTAATGCCGCCAGCATGCTGGGTACGCTTCCGATTGGTAGTGGGCTTGAACATCTTGATTATCTGTAGACCTTCATTGGTCTATGGATAATTCAGGTGTGCTTAGTGTAAGTAGTTGTTAGGTATGTAGCGTAGTGTAGTTCTCATTGTATTTTAGTTTTGTTAATAAAGGCTCTGCCCTATTAAAAAAAAAACAAAATAATTAAATACGTAAACATAATGTGAACATATTTTTAGGGTTCCGTAAAACGTAAAAACGGAACCCTTATAGATTCGTCGTGTCTGTCTGTCTGTCCGTATGTCACAGCCACTTTTTGCCGAAACTATGAGAACTACACTGTTGAAACTTTGTAAGTAGATGTATTCTGTGAACCGCATTACGATTTAAAAAAAAAAAAAGAAAAAAAAGAAAAAAAAGAAAAATTACGGTTGCCCCTCATACTGAGAACTGAAACTCAATTTTTTTTCCATAAAACCTACACGTGTGGGTGTCTATCGATAGGTCTTCAAAAATGATGTTGAGGTTTCTAATATAATTTTTGTCTACACTGAATAATTTGCGCGAGAGACACTTCCAAAGTGGTAAATTGTGTGTCCCCCCCCCTTCTAACTTCTAAAGTAAGAGAATGAAAAAACTAAAAAAAATATATAATGTACATTACCATGCAAACTACCAACGAAAATTGGTTTGAACTCGATCTGATGAGTAGTTTTTTTTAGTACGTCATAAATACACTATTATTAAAACTTCGATCAAAGTTACAACGAACTACAAGAACTATGTGTACTATGTATATTATGTTACTTGCTGCAACGGAACCCTTCATGGGCGAGTCCAACTCGCACTTGGCTACTTTTTTATTTTATTTTACTCGAACCTAAAGCCATCACTTATAGAACACTTATTGGTGTATTTTATACAAAGAATAAAAAGAATTATTAAAAGAAGCAAATTAAAATTGTTTTAACAGCTCCTAATAGATACCGCACTGTTTGTATTTCGTGCTACAGAGATGACGCTCTACGAAGCCGAAGTTGGCCGATTGTCTCTTTCCAGGTGTCGATGTGCAATATTTATCGCCGGGTACTGTAATTAATAGCTTCACATAATTTAGCTTTTAATGACTTTATTGTTGGCAGTTCATTAAATCGTAAGTGAAAATCATACACCATTCTTTGAACAACATCATAATCAAAATCGTCCATATCCAAACGAAATTGCTTTTTTGGTCTCCCTTTTTTTGGAGTGCTAAACTTAATTTCAGTAGAATGTGTTTCAGTACTGACTTCGTTTAATATACAGGGTTATTGGTAATCAGCCTGCATCCTTTTAAGGGGATGTTAGGTACATTCAATACGTCAACTTTTGTTCTACAGTTTAAAAAAAAAAGAGTTTTTTTTCTTTCACAAAAAAAATAAAAAAAATATTTGCACGGTCTAAAAGCATCGAACTCTTCGTAACAATTCGTAACAAGAGCGCGTACGCTATTTAACGCGCAAAAAATGATGTGCCGAAGTGAATAAACACTAAAAAGTCTCTAAACAGTACAAAAAAAGGCAACAAACACAATTTTTTTTTGGGTTATCTATTGAGTTTTAACGAAAGTTGTAGAACAAAAGTTGTTTGTTTAAATATACAGAACATGCCCTTAAACGGATGCAGGCTGATTACCAATAACCCTGTATTGTTCAAAGTTCTTCTTGAAATTCCAGTGGCATTTGCAACTCGCGCTTGAACCTTCTTAAAATAACAACTTACAGTTTTATCTTCATTTTTTTTAAATCTGTCAGCTTAAAAATATTAAAAAGGTTAGAAAATATTTATAAACATTGTAGATAATTTGGCGTGACTGACCTCGTAAAGGATTCCCTTTTTTTCCTAAAGATGCCATAGTACAACTTTAAATTATTTAAATTTGGGGGTGTTAACTCTATATATTTTTTTTTAACTGGACGCGACCGCACTCTATCGCACTTGAACAACGACTGACAAAACGTCACATAGGTAGTGTGTGACGGAGATAATGCTCTACGAAGCCGAAATCAGCCGACTGTCTCCCTCCAAAGGCCGATGTGCAATACTTATCGCCGGGTACTGTAAGTAGATGTATTCTGTGAACCGCATTAAGATTTTTACAAAAAAAAAAGAAAAAAAGAAAAATTAGGGTTGCCCCCCATACTGAGAACTGAAACTCAATTTTTTTTTTAATTCAAACCTACGCGTATCTATCGACAGGTCTTCAAAAATGATGTTGAGGTTTCTAATATAATTTTTGTCTACACTGAATAATCTGCGCGAGAGACACTTCCAAAGTGGTAAAATGTGTGTGTGTCCCCCTCTAACTTCTAAAGTAAAAGAATGAAAAAACTAAAAAAATATATAATGTACATTACCATGCAAACTACCAACGAAAATTGGTTTGAACTCGATCTGATGAGTAGTTTTTTTTAGTACGTCATAAATACACTTTTATTAAAACTTCGATGAAAGCTACAAACGAACTACTAGAACTATGTAACTATGTACTATGTATGTATATTATGTTACTTGCTGCGACGGAACCCTTCATGGGCGACTGCAACTCGCACTTGGCCACTTTATTAATCTTTCAAGAAGACGTAGAATGTACTTTTATGCTTGGGTTTGCATTGACGTCATTAGACGGTTCGTCAGTGAGTAAAACACCATTTGAAGTAAATCAGGCCATATTACAAAATAGCGTGCGTGTTTGCGTCCGTATGTTCGTGTTTGTGGATGTGTGCGGATGTGTGCTTGTGTATGTGCGGGGTGATCTCTGCTACAAAGAAGTAGGTTAGCGGACACATTGCAGTTTTGTAGAGTAATTTATAATGTCTAAACAAGCCATTATTTTGACAAACATTCTTTCTTCTGTCTTCTTTGCGAAAAGTCCGCAAATTTGCGCTTCTCGACAGCACGCTAGAAAAGTTATTTGGATTTTTTTGGATTGTTCAATTTTAAGACCATCAATTTATTTTGTTTTATTGTACAGTATTTTATTGTTTTTATTACAAGAACGATTTACAAGACGACTTTTAAGTCTCAATTTTAAGTCAATATAATAAAAATGTCTCACTCAGCCTCTCGCTCCTATACACAGATGCATTAAAATTGAGTTTAGGGGATGATTGGTCCCTTGGATCAGTCTGTCTTCTTGTAAAAGGTTTTAAAATAGTTATCTAGGGGACATATAGGTATAAAAATGCAGCATCAGAGTTTACGTAAAGTTAAGCCAACATTTTTGTAGTTTTATAGCGTCAGCAAAGTAAAACGGCACACAGAATGTGTCTATGAGTCTTATTTTTAAGGATTTTGCCTATAATATACCTACGTGAAAATCAGTCTAAAGAATTTACGTGAAGTAAGTAATTTTTTTATGGACCTTCATTTCCTGATATCTCAAAATTGGCTGTCTAAGCAAGGTAGCATGCGCGTTTCTTAGTATACCTACATACTCGTACTAACAGTACTCAATCGTCCAAATTTCGTTTGTCAGAAAATACGTGACGTCTGGCGGCTCTGGGATCTTGGACTAGTACCTTACTATAATCTGTACTCCGAAGGTAAATAATTAGGTACTTTTTCATTTATACTTTGTCGTCACGTAGATACAACGTTCAAGTATGAAATACAAAACATCAATTACACGCTATCTTATAGATATTGGTATTTATTCAAATTCCTAGAAAGATTTCAACGCCACTAAAAATAAACTTGTTATGATTGATTATGATATTTAATTAAAAACAATCAAATTTTATTATTAGATTATGTCAGCGGAGGTTTCGTTGCTAAAAGTAAATAAATAATAAGAAACTAAATTTTGCATTGGCTAAGAAAAGATAAGCCGAAAAAATTTAACAGAATTTTTGCAATAGTAAACATCTTCCGCATTATTTCCCAAATCTTAGTTTGACTGTTACGGAGCCGAATAGCAAATTATTCTCTTAAAACCACACAATTGACTTCAATTTGTGAAAATCTTGCTGAAAACAACCCCAAATCAATATATTGTTTGCACATATTTGTATTTTGTTTTTGTTCAATTCTCCACAAGCACAAAACTGATTATATTAATTTTAGCCAGATTCTGAACAGTGTTCAGAGGAAAATTACATATTGTCACCAAAATACGCATCGTCGTTTAACATCAGGCGAGATGGCGGTCAAGTGTTAACCTAAAAAAGTTTTTAAAAAAAGTTGACCATTTCGGATGTCAGTGTTATAGTCAGTGCTCTTGGTGATGACAGGTCTAGCTACGTCCCTTTCTAATCGACTTCAAGACAAAAAGGAGGTTCCTCAATTATCGTATATCTTTTTTTAAGTGTGTTCGCGGATAACTTCGTATTTTATGAACCGATTTTGTTTTCACTAACCAATTATGATGAGCTGCGTCCCGAGGTACGCCAGAGCGTGTCCGTGCCGCGGCATGGACATCTCGGTCTCTTGCTTCCACTCGCGGGTCTTCCAATCCCACACGTCGATCGCACCTACGCTACTGGCCGTCTTCTCCTGAAAATACACCTCCAATATTCGGCCAAGTCGTAGGATGGAAAATATTAGAGTTAAGTGGGTAGGTAAAATAAAAAATGTAGTCGTATTAAAATTTCTCAGTAAAATAATTGGGTTAATGTAAAAACTTAATTACAAATTGTAGCTAAGAACCGTCTCTTTTGCGATTATGTCTTATGTAAAAAACATCAAAATAGATCTAGTACGGGCCTAAATTTGTTGAGATTGTATCGATGCCTGTAAAAGTGTGAAACAATATAACACCGATAATGTTAACTTTAAGGTTGAAAATCGTAATTATTATTGCACGTTGGAGATTTTTAACTAATGATCAGATAAAATGACAAAATAGTGAATGGTTTTCAAATAATAATCCAGGGTGTTTAACTGACTTCAGAATATTCTTTTTTTTTAAATAATGAGTGACGAGACGAGCAGGGCATGTGCCTGATGGTAAGCAACATGCCTGCCACATAACAGCACAGTGACACTCAGCTATTGCAACATGAAGAGTTCAAATCATTACCTAGCACTGCACTGAGCTCGTCACCCAGAGATCTAAGATGTTATATCTCTAAGCCCTGTAATTTCTCTGGACACATTGCCCTTCAAATCGGAACAAAGTAATGTTTGCACACTACTGCTTGGCGGCAGAATAACTGGCAAAGGTGTGATACTTCCCCAAGCGGACTCTACAAAGAGCTCTACCACTACTGCTGTAACCAAGAAACAAATTTTCATGAACGATTGGAAACATGATTTTCACTTCATTTTTCTAACCACTCGTGTCAAGAATAAGCAGGTGCTCCAAAGATACTCGATAAGCAAAGTTGTTTATAAACAAGTCCATACTCCTTTCGAGTGTTACCAGGAAAGGCTTCGCAGTTACTATTCGCATGTAGAATGCATCTAATCAGTAGCCAGAAATGTTTTTTTATCATCATAACGATCAACATAATTTGCTGCGTATCGCAACATGCGTAATGCAATTACGTTAACGAATTTACACGAACTGCCGAATTAAAAGATATAATTTTATGTAGGTGGTTGTTAAATACATTTCTTAATTGATTGACGAGTAATTAATGTCTGATGTGATCGATCCAGTCTAAATTAAGTTTCAGCCGAGTTCAACGTCCTGTTTCGGAAGAGATAGCATGTGCGTGACCGCTACCTAGTCCAAAGTCAGCGGAGATCGTGCATTTTCCTTGAAAAAGGCCGCCGAAGTACCAAATTGTGGTATTACAATCATGTCAATGGCAACATGTCATTTTATTATGAATGACAGACTATCAGAGTGACACGCGATAGCGACTCTGCTCACCTTATCGGAGACCTTGCCGGCGCCGCCGACAATGAAGAGCTTATCGTTCATGGAGATGAGAGTGGCGAAACAACGCGGGAACCGCAGGCTGTGGATCTCTGTCCATCTGAAATTAATTTTTAATACGTATAGCATAATTTTACTTTCCCACAGGGACACTTTTCAGGGCTTTCTCCTCAGGCATGGGCAATTTGGTGAATGCCGTATGTGCTTGACGACACGCCGGTTTTGATATGACGTTCTTTCGAAGACCAGCTCAGTAGGGTTAACTGAGTTATCATTACTGCCACAAAAATCACCACCGCTTCAGAAATATATGTCTATTTTTATTATTCCCTCCGCAGTTAGATTTGGAGACTTTCAAGCCAGTCTGCATCTGCAGCTTCGGCAACAATGTTTTGAAGTGAAAACTTCTTTTGGCGCATCACAGACAGATTTCGTGGGCTGTGAATTGAATTCTAGCGTCACGCCCGGGAATGATAAGAAATTTTCGGGTGAACTCGGGACCATGGCCATTGGGCATCTAGAAATGTGTCAGCATTTCCCATTGGTCATCTAGAAATGCGTAAGCATTTCCCATTAGCTATATAAAAATGCTGACGCATTTGTAGATTTCTAGATGGCAATGATCATGGCCACACCCTCCGGTTTCACCTGCGTAGTTTCCAAAGCAAGCTGTCATATTCTGAGTTTTCACTTCTATGGGCAGTTAATAACTGACAGTTTTTTTTGAAGAGAATGCAATGGAATGCCTTTGGCCGGTTGCCCTCTACTGCGCCAACCGAATTCTGAGCTAACGCCAAAGGCCCTGGCTTACTTACCTAATCTTATCATACTCAACAAGTACTAAATCTCGTACGTCGACTTGCGCAAGGGCACTTAAAGACGGACCCGGTATGACCTCGGTTTGGGCTGCCGCCGGTAGACAGGGCAGGGAAATGACAACATGGCAACACAAAAACGGGTGCCTACGGATCTAGCTACTTGTAGTTGCTATGTAGAATGAATATAGGTACTATTTTCAATTTTAGTCTGATGTCGCCTAACTTATTCGGATTAGGTTGAAAAAAATGTCACTGAGTCGGCTGAATGAATGTCATTTTTACCATGCAATTGTCGGCTGATTGATTTGTAGTTTCTAACCGATATCTTCTGCCGTATTATTAGGGCAAAAATCGTATCGGTAAACTCATAGCTACGCGTCCCTGCGCTGTTATGGGCAGGCGTGTTTCTTATCATCAGGCACATGTTCTGCTCGTCTTGTTATTATATCCTATAAAAAAACTGATTAATTTATAATTGATAGACCGACCTGTTGTCGGCTGACTGTTTTGATCAAAACTCGTGTCCGCTGACTTATAATTGCCAATATATCTAAATAAAAGATTGACAGGCCCTGTTTGAGGTTTGCTGGTAGTCTCGGCAATTCGTCGGTATTATTGGCGAACAGATAATACATCTCATTATCATCATCAGCCTACCTTAGTCCACTGCTGGATATGAGCTTCTCCTATAACATCTTTCTATTGATATTCTCCTAAGCCTTATCCTCGGTTTCTCTTCTCCAACCACTACGTGCTGTCTCATGTACATATGTCGTCACTCCATCGAGTTTCAGGGCACCCTCAGCTACGTTTGCCTATCCACGATCTCTAGGTACTCTAGAACACGTCTACCCAACGATTATTGGTCTTAGGTCTGATATTACTGCCACTTCAGCTTGTTAATACGTTGAGCTCTGTCGGTGTCGATAACTTTAGTTCTCTGACGGATGACTTTGTTTTGCATACGATCCCTCAGAGAGAACCTCCGAGCATTACTCGTTCCGTAGCAGGCTGTTCACGTTTCGGCACCGTAAGTCATGACCTGCCGTGAACAAAAGTGGACAAGTGTGGACGTATTTGCTGTAAAAACTATTATTTACGCCCATTTATATGTCTTTCCAAGCAAAAGATGTGGTCGTCTAGACGCTAGAACGTTCGATTTCACAATCGTCGTAGATTCTAATACCGCTTGGAACTTGGAACTTAACTAGAGTATTTTTCAGGATGTACGAGTTGCTCAACAACATGGGTTTTAAGAAAGGTAAGAAAACCGGCGTGTTCAAAGAGAGATGTCTAACAAGGACATGTGTTATCCTACACAAATCAGCCAGCGTGGTGGATTATTATCCTTGTGAGATAAAACCCCGAATATTACCATTGGGAACATAAAATTGGGCTGCTTATGCTTGGCTTTGCTTTATTTCGTTTGGTGGGTATAGATAGTTTGTTTGTTTAGTTTAGTTTATTAAGTTGTTTGGTATAGGGAGCCACTAGTCGAAATTGTACTTTAAATTCTCACTCATTGGTAGTAGAGTTGTAGCACTCGACAATCTTGCAGACGGGTTTCTTCTTCTCACCGGTCATACCGCCGGCGACCCAGATGTACTCTCGGTACTTGGCCACTGCCACAGCCATGCGCGCCACGCTCATCGACCGTACTTCGCTCCACGAGGCCGACTTCGGGTCGAATTTCTCGACTGAGCGGAGTACCCTGGAAAAGCGGGATGAGGAATAATAAAGGATAAGCAATTGCTTAATCTCTGGATGATCTGCCTACCTCATGGGAAAAAAGTTTTAACTTAAGTATCCCACTCATACTTTACTCATCTTACTAATGTTATAAATATCAATGTTTGGATGTTTGTTGCTCAATCACATCGTAACGTATGAACGGATCGGGCTGAAATGAGGAACACAAATTATAGTATGCAAGAATACGTAGGCTACTTTTTATCCCGACAAAATCTACGTGGGTAAAACCTCGAATTAGGTAAGAAACCATATCCATGAACAATTCCTTGCTAATTAGTCATTTGACCAATAGGGGTTTATTACAACCAACTTTAAACCTCGGAGGAATTCACCAAGTGCTTAACCAGTGCCTGTTTTACCCATTATTGTGGGAATTATATAGGCAATACTTCCATTCCTTTTCCCACCCTCTATCTCAATCCTTCCTATTATAAATTATATAATATAATCTCTTCCTCCCGCCAATTCAAATAATAATAGAATAGCTGCTATTCTACTCAGATCAGTAAACCAGTTAAAAATAATCTAGTGTAACGTGTCGTCGTATCACTGCCGGCCGGCCGGTACAGGGGATCCATCATCACTTTGATACGTAATTCTTGATTTTATATTGTGAAAACTAATCAAAGCTTGAACCAGCACATACAGTACCATCCATGTATTATAACGAATGTATCATTAGTCGCAACAATGACTAAAACGTGGCTTTCTAACCTCCCCTTCTTATCCTGGCCTCCTATCGCGTAGAGCGCCATTCTGTGCACGACGAGACCGAAATTCTTCCTGGGGACGGCCAGCCCGGACTCGCTGTACCACGACCGCGTCACCGGCTCGAAGCTCCACACCGTAGACACCACCACCGACTTACCGCGGATGTCGTCGTCGCGGGGGTCCGCTCCGCCTGATCAAACGAACATTTAATGAACGTGTCTTCAGGGTACCTACGATTTATTCTACATAATTATTTTAGACGTTGCTGTTAACACGTTTTGCAGCTTAAAAAGAAGTTACAAGACGACAATATTATCTAATCCAGCACGAAGAGACTAAATCTGAGCTCGGAGGCTTCCGCGAAGGCCGAGTGGGTTATATAGGCCAGATCTTAATAAATTATCTTCCTGTAAAAATCACATAGTTCGATGGAACACGTAAAAGTAGTTAACGTAATGTAATTTACAGACTCTGAATTTACTTATTTACATTTTTATTATTTTACAAATGTTAGAAAACACCATAGCCTAGACAAAATTTTACTACGTCCAGCCAGTCAGTTCTGGTATGGGCTCAGGTTCACGTGATTATTACAGCTTCAACTCATAAAGATATCACTGCTACGCTCGGGTTTCTCCTTTAGAGTGTTGTTAGACTTTTACAATCCATCAAAATCATCACTGTGGTTAAGTAACTTCCTCTTGAACCTTCACAATTTCGAATTGTATCCCATACAAAGTGTATTATACCTTTTCTGTACCAGTTATGTGAAGGTGATTGGGCTAGCATTCGTTCCAACGTTCCAATCACCGGTTAAAGCTCACTACTCTTACCTACTAGATAGACTCTTCCTCTAAGAAAAGCCACTGAGTGGTGATGTCTTGGCTCTGGAAGGTCTCCGACGTAGTCCCATACATTCGTTACTGGATCAAACCTGCAACCATAAAAATACATAATTATTTTTAAACTGACAATGGACCAATGACCTAAAATTTTAACCTTAAAACCGTATCAGCTAGAAACACAACATTAGCACGATGATCTGTTGAACCATCGTATCTATTCATGTCTACGAGAGTCGAAAGTACTCATGGTTCAGTGAAAGCCAGTTAATTGAACTACTCTAGTAAAAAATATTACGTTAAACTGTACTCTCCTGGACCCATGCCTACATTTAGCATTTTCAAAAACGCAGTAGGCTGCGTTTCCACAGAGATGTGTGAGGATGTTTAGCTGTACTGTGAAAATTTGTGGAAGTTTCCGCTAAAGCTGTGTTCCGCCAAAGAAAATGTGCGAGGATGAGTAGCGGAGCTGTGAATAATATGTGGTGCGATAAATCGAACTCTGTATCTTCTGCTTCCATTTCTTCATCGCAAATATTTATTATTACGTTATGTATAAAATATCTTCTTTTGAAGTGAAAACTTCTTTTGGCGCGCCTAGACAGAATTTTCGTGGGGTGTGAATTGAATTCTACCGTCACGCTCGGGTATGATAAGAAGTCTTCGGGTAAACTCGGGACCATCGCCATTGGCCATCTAGAAATGCATCAGCCAATGGGACATGCTGAAAGGGCATCATGGCATGACCATCTAGAAATGCGTAAGCCAATGGGAAATGCTGACGCATTTCTAGATGGCCATGCCATGATGAACAGGCCATGCCCTCCGGTTACACCCGTGTAGTTTCCAAAGCTATGAAATTCTGAGTTATCATAATTTATAAGTTTTCACTTCTATCGGCAGTTCCTATGACTGACCATTTTTTTTCCTATTATCCAATATCCATATCTATTTTGCGGACATCTACTTCCAACAAACTCCGTCTATGGACTGGCTGGTACAGTATGTCGCAAACCTCGCAACACATTCCTCGCACACATCCCTTGCACCCATGCCTCACTTGTTTTGTATGCGCAAAAATCTAGCTCCGCTGAGCTGTTTCCATCGAACGAGGTGAGGTAAATTAATGAAGCGTTAGTATTGGTTCTTTACAAACACATCCTCGCTACGCATCCTCGCACATCTCAGGTGGAAAAGCAGCCTTACCCGACCATTCAGCATAAAATAACTTTGATAGCTGTTCAGTAATTTATCCAGAAATTACCGTCTGGGGCCCATAAGCAGATCTCAACATTAATTTTGTCGTTTATACCGATTTTAACATTTACTTCCCTGATTGCAAACCGAGTAGTGCAATGAAATGACTTACCTGAGGTTCCCGGCGTCGTCCAAAGGTCCAGTTTGGTCTGACAGGAAGAAGGAGGGAAGGGAATAATTAGACACCAAACCAGATTCCAGGCGATCCCGCAAATTCCCAGAACGATCCTGCGTTCTAGAAACGGCCAATCCAGTGGCCACCTCACAAATAATATTCCAGCACTATATTAACGCTTTACACAACGATTGTAGAACTAATCCAGTAGTCGCACTGAACGATAACAATGTGTTCCCGCACAATATTACACTTTTATCCAGAAAAGCAAACCAGGTTATATTAAACGCGTCGTTTCGTTCCAGCGAAAAAACAGACGACCTCACTGACAGATGACAACCATAGACCCGATATGATTTTCGTTCGTTCCGAAATAATGTTGCCCGATTATACGGAACAAAAACCCCCGACCAATTGAACTCCTGTTCAATTTTAGTAACTAGTATTTAGTAACTAGTATTTAATAACTAGTATTTAGCAGTATCCGGACCTCAAATAAAAACAAAATTTCCAACTTTGACCCGAAAGTGGAAATCAAACCAAAAAAAAACTTTATCAAAAATAGTATTAAAATTAAATAAAATTTTAACCTTGAAAACACGTTTATCTAATAAAGGGGCAAGCGTGCCAGAGAGGACACCGCGCGCTGAAGTCTGGAACCAGAAATCAGAATCTCCGCCACGCGGGGTGTGCCATCAGTACCAGATATCAATTTTAAAATACGTCCCCTACGCCAGAGTAGGGGGGCCAAATTTGCCTCCTTTAATAATACTAAGTCCCCTTCCCGAGGGGCCTCCGTCCTATCTGTCCATTTTACCCGTTGTTGCAACAGATGCAAGTACTCGGCCGACCAGCGCCTCCAGAAGTCTTGACTTATTTGCTGCAATAACTGAAAACGGGACAGGCGTCCGGGCCGCTCATCCTTCCAGGGATACTCCGGCAACGCGGTTAAAGGCTGACCGATCAAGAAGTGACCCGGCGTCAAGACTTCTAGATCGTTAGGGTCAGGCGAGATTGGACAGAGAGGACGGGAATTAAGCACTGCCTCCACGCGGCATAGTACCGTGACTAACTCTTCCCAAGTTAACACGGTCTCCCCGATGACACGGCGGAGATGAGTTTTAGCAGACTTCACCGCAGCTTCAAAAATTCCTCCCCAGTGAGGACAGGCCGGCACACTAAATTGCCAGCTGATTCCCCGCTGGGCGAGAGCCAGACTTAAACTATTATTACCAGAATTTAAGAAATTATTAACTTCGCGTAAATAATTCGCCGCCCCTCGATAATTTGTGCCATTGTCCGAACGTATTAAAGAGGGTACTCCTCTTCGCGCTACAAAGCGATCCAGCGCCGCGACAAAGGCCTCCGTAGACAGCGCAGAGACCAGCTCCAGGTGGACTGCTTTGGTGGCCAAACACACAAAGACGCACAGGTAGGCTTTAACGACCTTGGCGTTACGCAACGTCGATGACTTGACCGAGAAGGGCCCAGCGAAGTCCGTTCCGACCCCGTCGAACGGCCTCGAGGGAGAAATCCTATCCGGAGGAAGATCTCCCATCATGGGCTGCATAGTAGACGCCTTGAGCCTATAACAAGGGACACATCTAAACAGCACCTTTCGGACCGCCCTGCGAGCCGACAAGATCCAGAATTCACGCTGCAACACAGCGAGAAGCGCGCCACATCCAGCGTGCGCGTTACCGATATGCCGATCGATGATCAGCAGGTCCACCAGAGGACCTCCTTTCGGTAGCAACAGGGGGTGCCTGCTGCCGTACGGCAGGTTGGCTTTCCGGAGCCGACCTCCTACGCGCAGAAGACCATCCTGATCTGTGAAAGGGTTCAACTTGGCGACCGCACCCTTCAAGCGAGCGCGTCCGCAGCGCAGCGCCTCAAGTTCCGTCGGAAACCTCTCACCCTGTACCAGCCGAATGAGGTGCAGCAAGGAACTCCGACGCTCCTCCACAGTGGCGATCTGGTCACTCCTCCTCTGACGAGGGTGACGACAGTTGTGGATGAAGCGTTTAATCCAGCTAGTTACCCCCAACAACTTATCCAGCTTGCTGTAACGACCCGTCAACCAGTCAGGGTCTGGGGGCACTTCCGCCACAATCGCATGCACGCGGACTCCGGGCAGGTCCGCTCGCTCCGAGTCCGCGCCGAGAGCTGGCCAGGAAGCTTCTGGCTCCCGCAGCCAGTCCGGACCCCACCATAAGGGGTGATCAACTAGCTCCGGCGCGGAACAGCCGCGCGAAGCACAGTCAGCGGGGTTCAACTCACCCGGGACATGTCTCCAAACCATGTCCAGTCCAATGTTTTGGACTTGGGAAACCCGATTTCCCACAAAAGTCTCCAAGGTGTGAGGGGCTGCTCTCAACCAGGCAAGCACGACCTGACTGTCTGACCACGCATAGACATTCCGGATGTCTATCGAGGTGGACAGTTCCTGATACACGTGCTTAAGCAGCCGAGCAAGTAATGTGGCTCCGCTCAATTCCAGTTTCGGAATAGTGAGTCGTGTCCTGATAGGAGCTACCTTGCTCTTCCCCAATAAGAGCGTGACATTGACGTGGCCTCCAGCGTCAACTGTACGCAAGTACACAGATGCGGCATAGCCCAGCTCGGACGCATCACAGAACCCGTGCAGGCTGATCCGGCTACAGCCTGGTGGCAGAATGCGACGGGGCAACGCCACTCGATTGACCGTTTCGAGGTCAGATATTAAACGAAGCCAAGTGTTAAGCGAGTCTCCAACCAGGGGGTCGTCCCAGGAGACCTTCAGAGTCCAAAGTCGCTGTAACAGACACTTGGCTGCGAACAGAACCGGACTGATCCAACCGTTTGGATCAAACATCCTGGCGATGGTGGACAAAACCGTCCGTTTTGTCCACGCGCGTGTGGCCTCCAGCGCCACCCGAAAGGTGAAGATGTCAGCAACCGGTTGATACTGCATGCCCAGAACCGCAATCCCGTGCGGATCGTCACCTTCCTCGAAGAGCCCCGGATCCTGCTGGTGATCGTCCGGGATACCAGCCAGGACGTTGGGGTCGTTAGAGAGCCATTTCCGAAGCTCATAGCCTCCAGATGCGAGAAGCTCTGTAAGCTCATCCCGGAGCAACAGAGCTTCCTCCACCGTCTGCGCACCAGTGCAAACGTCGTCCACGTACAGGTCACGTTCCAGAACTGCGGCTGCACGTGGGTACCGAGCCCGTTCTTGCTCCGCCAACTCCAGCAGTGAGCGGATCGCAATGAAGGGGCTTGATCTCAACCCATAGGTGTTGGTGTTCAACTCGTACACCATCATAGGGTCCTGAGGACTTTCCCGCCAGAGGATCAACTGGAACCTCCTGTCCTCGGGGTGTATGACCGTTTGTCGGAACATCATTCGGATGTCCGCTCCCAACACCACCTGATGCCTACGGAAATTCAGGATGATGTCTACAATATCCCGATGTAGCTTCGGTCCAGCGTGGAGGCACTGGTTCAGTGACACTCCTGTCGAAGTCGGAGCGGATCCATCGAACACCGTCCTGAGTTTGCCCGTCGACGCCTTCAAAACGGCGTGATGAGGCAAAAAGTAGTGGTCCATGGTCGACCAGTCGTCGCGAGCCGGAGACATGTGGCCCAGTGCCTCATACTCCCTCATGAACTCGATGTACTTTTCCCGAAGTACAGGATCTCGAGCCATGCGTCGCTCCATGGACCTGAGCCTTTTCTCGGCCAATGATCGAGACTGGCCCAGACGCGGGGGGTTATCCCGGAAAGGCAGCCTAGTCTCCAATCGCCCAGAAACCATTCTCCGAGTGTGAGCCTGATAAAAGTTCTCACACTCCACGTGCTCGGGATCCAGCCGAGACACGGTAGGCGGCTCTTCGATCTCCCAGAACCTCTGCATGATCTGAGCGAGGGCCGTTCCCGTAAAGGAAGCCTGATTCGACTGCTGCCACTCATCCACCATTCCCAAAATGGCGTTCCCGTAGATGGTGGGCAGCGCCATCAGCGAAGACTGATCCAGCAGTCTAGGCTTGCCGTTCATGATGTAACCCAGTACATCAGAACCCAACAAAAGGTCTACCGGACCCGCCATCCCGAAGCGGGGATCCGCCAACCTGAGACCCTTAGTACAGGACAAAAGATCCGGATCTATGTCCGCCTGAGGAAGCCAACCGACAACCGAATCCATGACGGTGGCCCTGACCGCAATCCTTTCCGAATAGGAATGTACGGACGAGAAGGAGAGGCGGGTCTGTCCAGCCGACCGCACCTCTGTGTTCCCGACTCCCCGCAACGGAGTCGGTGACGGAAACCTAGCCAGGCCCAGGCGATGAGCAACCCGGGTTGTTAAAATGCACCCCTGGGACCCTGTGTCCAAGAGCGCTCGTATCCGGACGTAGTCGCCTCTTGGACCCCAAACCCTTAACCAGAGGGTGGGCAGCAGGACCACCGGTTGATCCTGTGCCAAGGGAACGGATGCTAGTCAATCCCTCCGAGGCCCGTCCGAACCCGTCGGACTACAGGGCCCAGCCCAATATGGCTGCCGAGTGCAAAGGGCCATCGGAGGGGGGGCATATCCGGCCGCCCTGCCATACCGAAAGTAGGGCGGGTGGTATTCCAGCCTCGGATGTTGATGGAGGGGAGGCGTGTACGCCCTCCATTCCAACGGTCGCGGATCCAGCGGCGGAGAAGGATAACGCTGGGGAGGTGGCCCCCGTGGTGACTCCTGTATCACCCTTCCACCTCTCCAGTTCGCCCGCGTCCGCGCGGGCTGTGAGGTCGGTGACCGAGCCGCGTGCAGGACGCCCCTTGTTGGGCTGCCCGGTGCTGCCGTGGGTTGGGGTGGAGGGGGTGTGCTCCACGCTGTAGCCACTTCATGGTTGTAAAATGCGTGGCTCTGCGTGGGAGCGCCCCCGCCCGTGGAGGGCCCCCTCCCTGAGGGCTGTCGACCAGCACCATCGCTCCTGACGCACAAGAGCTGATGGTGTGGTCCCCCACACCCAGGACACGGCCGTGCCGTGGGGCAGTCATTGTACAGATGACCCCCCAGGCACCCGTAGCACCGACGCAACCGCCGAACGATCCCTCGTCGTTCGGAGGTCGTCCGCGCAAGCAGGGCCGGACACTGCACCAGCGCGTGAAGCTGGCCACAGTTCGGGCACTCCTGCTCCGACGCACTCGTCACCGTCGCCGTCCGCTTCACCGCACCCTGAGTGCGGGGATTGGTAGGTCGCGGTCCTGTTCCGGCAGGGCCACGAGCTGACGCGGCGGGCTGTGCCTCCTGAGGCGCCGACTCTGCCATCCTCGCCTCCCACTCCAGGACCCGAAGTAGCTCCTCCAACGTGGGGAAGACCTTCGGGTCGCCGTGAAGGCCCCTTTCCCGCTCGAACCGGGCGCGCAACTCCAGCGGCACCTTGCCCAGCAGGATGTGGACCAGCAGGAACGACCAGTGTTCTACTGGCAGTCCCAAGCTGCGCAAGGCGTTGTACGCCACCTTCACGGGCGTGAGGATTAGCGGCCGCAACTGAGACCTCTCAGTCACCTTCGGCAGCCCCAGTATTTGTGACACGTGAGCGTCGGCGAGGAGCCGAGGATTTTGAAACCTCGTCTCCAGCAACTCCATCGCCGTGCCGAAGTTGTCGTCGTCCAGCTCCAGGTGCTGGACCAGGGAGAGTGCCTCACCCTCCAGTGACGTGCGGAGATAGGCCAGCTTCTCCGCCCTCGTCAAGTCCTTGCGTGAGTCCACGAGAGAGGCGAACATGCTCCGGAAGCCGCTCCACTCCCGCAGGTTCCCTGTAAACCTGGGCAAGTCCAGAGTGGGAAGGCGTCCCACTACACCCGAGCCCGCATCCCTGATGACGGGTCCCGAGCTCGCCCTTCCCTGACGAGACCTCTCCAGCTGGCGAACCCCTTCGGAGACCTCGTCATACAAATCCAGGATGCGCCGCATGTCCGCGTCGATCCTCTCCATCTGCTCCTCAGGTGGAGGCGGCCTTGCATCCCGCAGCAATCCTGTGCTCCTCTCAGCGATCTCCAGGCGCCTGTCGAGGTGTTCTGCCCTGTTTAATAGCGCCTCCTCCCGGTCTCTCCGGCCGACCAATCCTTGCAAGGATTCGAACCACCGGAGCTGGTTGGCCAAATCCGAAGCCATTTTAAATTTAAATTTAAATTTTAAATCAACCTAAAGTTCGGACAATGTCACAACAAATATATCCGCAACCTAAAAAACCGGATACCACTTAATACTAATTTCCCGACAGTTTGGGGAGAAATTATACACTGGGAACCCCCAAATATTCGGCCTACCCGGTATATTTTGCCAGAAAATTAAAACAAAAAGGGAGTATTTACGGCTAACCGCGCTCCTGCTACCAAAAAATGTTCAGTAATTTATCCAGAAATTACCGTCTGGGGCCCATAAGCAGATCTCAACATTAATTTTGTCGTTTATACCGATTTTAACATTTACTTCCCTGATTGCAAACCGAGTAGTGCAATGAAATGACTTACCTGAGGTTCCCGGCGTCGTCCAAAGGTCCAGTTTGGTCTGACAGGAAGAAGGAGGGAAGGGAATAATTAGACACCAAACCAGATTCCAGGCGATCCCGCAAATTCCCAGAACGATCCTGCGTTCTAGAAACGGCCAATCCAGTGGCCACCTCACAAATAATATTCCAGCACTATATTAACGCTTTACACAACGATTGTAGAACTAATCCAGTAGTCGCACTGAACGATAACAATGTGTTCCCGCACAATATTACACTTTTATCCAGAAAAGCAAACCAGGTTATATTAAACGCGTCGTTTCGTTCCAGCGAAAAAACAGACGACCTCACTGACAGATGACAACCATAGACCCGATATGATTTTCGTTCGTTCCGAAATAATGTTGCCCGATTATACGGAACAATAGCTATATTCACCTGTAAACGTCCTTCCCGGTATTCCCGCTGGTGCCGTAAGGAGTGTGGGGGTCTATTCCTCCGAACACTAGGACGGTTTCCCGGTCCCAGTTGAAAAGAGATCCATCTGCGATGTAATTCTTGTTAGAGGGACCAAGAATGGATGTTGATAACTTGTTCCTGCAATCGATCGTTTATACAAAAAATATGGCAGTGGATTTTTTCATAGTAGTTAGGTCACATAAATTTATTTTCATAAGCATTGGATCATTGCGGTTCGAAGAGAGTATAATCTACTAGTAAGAAATAAAATGGGCAGCCATAGGGCATTTTGGAAACTACTCGGGTGAAACCAGAGAGCGCTGCTAGTCTGGAATAAATTTTAAAAGCATAGTTGTCTAGATAAATTCTAAGCATGGCCATCTAGATTAGTCTTCTAAGCTCCGAGTTCACCCGAACATTTAATTAATTTACGAGCGTAACGACGAGTTTCACTCACAGCCTTCGAAAAATCTGTGGGTGGTGCGCCAAAATAAGTTTTTACTTCAAAAAGTGGCACTCATAGGGACTGCCGTCACTATTTTCTGATCTGTGCTGCCGTGAGAAGTGAACAATACGTCACCGGTATAGCTACAAATATACTGCTATAACGCATGTCAGTGACGCTGTACTCACAAGATTCCACCCGTTCAAAAAGCGTCTAGCGTGCATCTCCCGATGCGTTGATCCGTACTCAACGAGGATGAAGAAGATTTCACTTGAAATATTTTAAACCCTAGCGTTGTTCAGGCCGTAAAACTGTGCCCGCAGTAATTTTCATACTGTCGCTATTCGCATAGTTAGGTACGCATACATGATTGATTGCTTGGCTCCAATTCACAGTGAGCGTACAAGACATGCGGGAGTAGGTAGGAAGTAGGTGTCTTATATCTTTAAACGAGTAATTCTTGTATACATATAGGTAGAATCTGAATGTCGGAAACGGCTCCAACGATTTCCATAAAATCCAGTAGAAGTCGATCTAGCTGGGTTTCATTACTAGAAAACGTCGTTTTATCCGTATTTTCATACAACGAAACACCCAGCAAAGGTCGGGTCACCCTGGTACATAAATAAAGTAGACGATACGTACAAGTTGATTCTGGCCAGCGACTCCTTGGAGTGGTTGAAGAGCGATATCTGCGGGCTGAAGACGTTGTTCTCCGGGTGGGGCGGCGGGGCGGGCAGAGGCCGCGGCGAGGGTTCCGTGCGGGATGCCGTCACTCCAGTGCCAGTGGTGGTCCGCGTCGGCGCTGCGCCTGGACTCGTCGGCGACGCTCTGGAACAACGTGACGTGACAACGTCTAATAAATCGATGAACGCCGGCTGCATGTACGAAAAATTGTTCCGTTACGCTCATTGTCCCGTTATGCTCTGGGTTCCTAGGATAGCGGTGCCGTCACATAGCGGACGTAATATAGCGGTGAATGACGTCACGAGAACGTTGTCTATGTAAACCAAATGGCACGGTTTCCTAGAGTACGGTGATTAACAACGTAACGTAAAAAAGCGGTGCCGCTATTTGAATGACGGCCGTCTTGACGGTGGCCGATAGTTGGTGAACGTTTTCTTTCAAGGTAATTGTATAGCGGCGAAGCCATATCGATATATTTTGAGTTTTTTGACTGGGCCGACGTCCGTACGACGTACAAAATGAGTTTTAATTCCAACTGGAGCAGCTACGACGTACTTAAACTTCAAATGCGCCTTCAGTACCACGCGATTTGAATAAATTATCTTCTACCCTGCAATTATTTTCATCTTCTGATAGTTCATCCTCCAAGTAAATGATTAAAGCTATATTATACTATACTTGACTAAATCAAGATCGTACATTTTTCTCTCCTTCTTGTTGAGGTTGCTGGCTGACGGCGTAATATAGCGGTAGTGGAACTTTCCACATGTCGTCGCCGTAAAGACGGCCGTAGTTTTACGTCCGTAATATTACGTCCGCTATGTGACGGCACCGCTATCCTAGGAACCCAGAGCAATACCCTCAGTTGTTATTACGTTGTCACGTTAAACTATCGTCTGTAAACCGACTTTACAGGCAACTATTTTTTTTTACTTTTATAAGTTTACGGTTGATCACCATCTCGCCTAATGTTTAGCGACGATGCAGTCTACGGTGGAGCGTGTTTACCTAGAAGAAACCGATTCACTCTCGATTTGAAGACGCCAAGATTATAATAGTGTGTGGGTACCGTGCGGGCTAGTTCAAATATCAACGTAAACCTTTATAGATGTTAAATATTACTGGTTCACTGCTGGACATTGGCGTGCTATACTAGTCCACTGCTGGATGTTAACGTACTATAATAGTCTACTGCTAAACATTGGCATCAACATTGGTTTATTGCTGGATGTTGCATCCTATAGAAGTGCATGGGCGTCCAACAATGCACTTCTATAGCTCAAGTTCATTGCTAAACGTTGGCGTCCTATACTAGTCTAGTCTACAGCTGGACTTTGGCGTCATATACTATTAGTCCACTACTGAACGTTGACGTGCCTCCGCTTTGACATGCCCTTCAGTGTAATCCTAGACTGCTCTTATATTTGTTTATACTATAGTAGATCCAACCGTTTATCCTCTTTTTGACAGCACCAATAGAACGTAACTGCGTCATGTTACGCAAAAGTTAACTTATAAATGCGAGGTTTTAAAAATATGACAACTGCTTAAATTTGCTCCTTGATCCCGTATAATAATCATCTTTCACAAAATGAGTCCATACGTGCAGTAGTTTTTTTATAAATTCCATAAAATAACAAACGTTTTAAAAAAATTACGTTCTATGGCTATCAACATAGTGATGTTACGAAGTTAAGATTGAGATATCGATATTGTTTATGAACTATTTTTACACGGGTGTTTTCCGTTCTCGGCACATAATATCGGATTTATTTTTATGTAAAACCGTTATATTGATGCGCCTCAGGAAAACATACAGCATTATTTGAAGACGTGTGTATCTCCTGGCGTATATCCAAAAAAGAACAAGGTTATGATGACTGAAACATTTGAATACTTATTAAAATAAAGTGTTAAATAACATTTTGTAGTCAGGTAAATTAACAAAGTTTATTTATGTCTGATGTAAACTTTGAAGAACATGATGTACCATTTTCGTTAATTTCTAAATAAATTAACCTGATATGCTTAATGTGTTAAAATATTTCCATATTTGGCTTAATAATGTCCCATCAGTCGGTTGGGTATTATTTCATCACCCAAAGGTTACTGCTGTACCTGATCTACGTCTACTAGTTGTGCGTCTATAGCACTGTTTCAATAGACTGGACATATCTAATTTTTCAATAAAAGGATGTTAAGCAACTGCTATATGTAAAATTTATTTAATATGACTCTTATACTATTATATACTCGAAATTTATTCGGGTTTTCTTAGTCGGGATAGGGACTAGTAATATGTGATAGCACACAAATTATCTTCGTTTTCTATGATTATACTACCACCGCAACAATACTTATGTGTATTCGGTCTGTAACTAATATAAATCATATTTAAACACGTATTTGGTGTAAAATATAAGCAGAATTTATTAAGCACAAGACATGACATAAAAAACATTTTTATATATCAAACAACAGAACACAATGTCAGTCATTTCAATAAATTGGAGTCGGCCAGGATTAGCAATAAGGTTTTAACCCTCCAACACGCCCTCTTAATCCTGGAGGACTTCAAGCATATCTCGTACAAACGACAAGTGCTTACAGCTAGGCAGTGCCTTCGTGAGCACATCAGCAGTCATCTGCTCTGTTGGCATGTACATCAGTTCTAGCACCCTATTCTCAACAGCTTCACGAATATAGTGATATCTAATGTCCACATGTTTTGTTCGCTTATGGAACACTGGGTTACTAGCCAGCTTCGCCGCAGACTGATTATCACTATACAGGGTTACAGTGTGACATTGACCTATCAACTCAGCAAGAACCGCACGGACGTATACCGCCTCTTTGGCAGCTTCAGACAAAGCTATATACTCCGCCTCGGTAGACGAAAGTGCGATACACGATTGCTTATAACAACCCCAGGAAATAACATTCCTACCTAGCTTATAAATATACCCCGTGTAAGATTTACGATCCGCCCCGTTAGCCCAATCAGCGTCAGTAAATCCATAAACATAAAATTTATCATGTTCATCACTTTTTCTGTACACAAGACCTAAATTCATTGTGCCTTTTAAATATCGCAATACACGTTTGGCCGCTGCAAAGTGTTCCGCTGTGTAGCAAGTATTAAACTGACTTAAGAAACATGCAGCAAATGAAATGTCAGGTCTTGAGGTCACAGCTATATACAATAAACATCCTATCAGCTCCTGATACGGTAGTCTACTCTCGTGGGTGGCGCTATCAGAAAACTTCAGACCTACATCTAAGGGCGTCTTAGCAACTTTACAGTCACTCATACCGAAACGTTCAAGAAGCTTTTCAATATAGGTTTTCTGACTCAGCTTCAACTCACGACTAGTGCGCTGTACTTTGATGCCTAGCATATGTTTAACCTCACCTAAATCTTTAATTGTGAAGTGAGACTTCAGTGACGTTTTTAGCTTATCAGCAAGCTCGTCACAGTCGTAAAAAACGAAAAAATCGTCTACATAGAGAGCAATAATAATAGTTCGCTTACCCACTCGGCGACTGAAGATACAGCTCTCATACTTGCTCTGCGTGAAATTCTCTGCGAGTAAAACTTCCTTTACCTTATCGTACCAGGCGCGTGACGCCTGCTTTAACCCGTACACGGCTTTCTTGAGTCTGTAGACCATAAATATGCTCATTGCCTTGCTTGACGAAACCTTCAGGCTGTGACATATAAATTTCTTCACTCAAATTGCCATTCAGAAAAGCAGTCTTGACGTCAAGGTGATCAATCTTCAGATCTAATTCAACCGCAAGAGACAACAGCATTCTCAACGAAATATGTCGCACAACCGGAGAAAAAGTATCCATGTAGTCAATTCCGAACTTTTGGGTAAAACCCTTTGCAACCAATCGCGCTCTATAACACGCCACTTTGCCATTGGCGTCACGTTTGATTTTAAACAACCATCGATTCTTGACAATATTCTTGTCTGCCGGTCTGTCAACTAGCTCCCAAGCCTCATGCTTATTGAACGAATCAATCTCATCTTGCATAGCTTGCCGCCAAAGCTTACTATCACTCGATTGCAAAGCTTCCTTGACATTCGTCGGCTCACTCAACTCTGTCTCGAGCGCAGACATCGTCCTCGGTACTCTCGGCCGTAAATTATAGGCTGGTCCGTCAGATGGTGGCTTCCGTGGCATTCTGGTTGTATCAGTAGATGAACTCGGCACCTGCTCGACAGCCTCAAACCACACTTCAGGCGCTACCGGTCTCTCCGCCTCAACCTCAGCCTCTACAGTTGGTAGTGATGGCATCTCCACCTCAAGCTCAGTCCCAGACTGATCACGAACATCCGCATCTTCAACGGTATCTCCGTCATCACTAGTCGGAAAGAAGATCTCCACGGGCCGTTTACTCTTGACACCTGGAAAAATTGTTTCGTTAAAAACAACATCACGACTACGAAAAACTATATTTTTCGCCGAATCGTAGAGCCTATATCCATTACCGTCATAGCCAAGAAATATACAACGCTTGCTTTTTGGTTCAAGCTTATTCCGCTTCACTTTATCAACGTGAGCATAAGCTTCGCAGCCAAATACACGTAAGTGTTTCAAGCTAACCTTCTTACCTGTCCAGGCTTCCTCAGGAGTTTGCCCTGAGAGCCTTTTTGAAGGTGACACATTTATTAAATGTGCAGCAGTACAGGCAGCTTCTGCCCAAAACTTGTGGTCTAGGTTCGAAGTATACAAGAGGCACCTTACTTTTTCTAGGAGGGTCCTGTTTAGCCTTTCCGCACAACCGTTCTGTTGAGGGCTGTAAGGCACAGTTACCTGATGGACTATCCCCTTACCTTTCAAAAAACCTTCAAGGTCTCTGTTCACATACTCGGTCCCATTGTCCGACCTCAAAACTTTAACTTTGTCACCAGTCTGAGTTTCGACTAGCTTAATAAAGTTTTTCGTGTATTCACTCACCTCGCTCTTACGCTTCAGAAAATACACGAACACCTTCCTTGAATGATCATCCAAGAATGCCAGGATATACCTCTTGCCTCCAAGCGAATTCACCGGCAACGGACCACACAAATCGGTATGGATTAAATCCAACCGCTTTACAGCCACAGATTTCTCAGGATTGCTGGGAAAAGGAAACCGAGCTTGCTTTCCCTTTAAACAAACTTCACAGGCAACGTCTTTACAAGGGTCGTCCTGAAAACTAATATCATTAGCAAGTCCCTGCCTCAAAAGCTTCATATTGTTGGCGCTTAAATGGCCAAGTCTTTGATGCCAAGTTGCAGTGCTAATAGTAAGATTCGCCCGTAGACTGCAGGTCTGAAGTCTGTAAGCCCCTCCAACGTCATTTGCCTTAATCAAAACATCGCCCAGCTTAGAAATTGTACAACCAGTAGTATCAAAATTAACAATACAACTATTCTTAATCAATTGCGAAACAGATATGAGATTTACATACAGCTTAGGTATATACAACACATCAGTTAACGTCGCGCTATCCGACAACTTAACAGTACCTATACCTGTACACCGCAGTTTATCTCCACTAGCAATGGTGACGTGACCATCTCGCGATTTGAAGTATGTCATCAAATCACGCCTGCCAGTCATGTTATTTGTAGCCCCCGAGTCTATGTACCACGAAGATTCCGAGTCAGTTCCAGTACTATATGCTGATAAGACACAGTTTCCTGAAGAATTCTTCGCGTTCCGGCAGTCTTTCTTCAGATGTCCTTTCTGTCTGCACTTCCAGCACCACGGTTCTCTCTTTCTAGCGGAATTATCCTTCGCTTTTGACTCATCCTTGTGCTGCTGCGCTTTTCTCGTCCAGGAGTCACTCGTACTAGCGCCTTTTCTTGTAGAATACAAGCACTCACTCGAATCTCCACGAGTAGTCCAACGTTGATTCTGTAGCAGTTTCGATTTGACTAGATCAGCAGTAATGACAGCTCCCGAATGCTCTAGTGCCATGATCATGGGCTCGTACTCTGTCGGTAAACCTTTGAGCATCAACGCACCAAGAAACTCGTCATCAACAGGTTTGTTCATATTCGCCAATTGCTGCGCTAATGACAATACTTCATTGACGTAAGCTTCCATGCTAGAATAGTTCTCCAGTTTGACAGCGCACAAGTTCTGAAGAGTTCTCACTCTTGAACCGAGTCCTTTATCATCATATGCACGTTCCAGTGCATTCCAGGCGTCTTTCGCCGTATCCGCTGACATCAAATGTGAAAAACATGACTTTTCAACGCTCAAGCAAATTTTAGATTTTGCAATTTCGTCACGTCGATTTTTCACTTCGGACGTTGTTTTGTCATCCTTACCGTAACCGCTTATACAGATCCATAAATTGTCGTGAATCAATGCATTTTTCATAACAAATTTCCACTCGACGTAATTTTCACGTCCGCGTAATTTTTCATGTGAAAAACTATGATTTTTCGTTTCCGACATATTTACAATAACGTTGCACTATTTTTGCTGAACCATAACCTAATATAAATCATATTTAAACACGTATTTGGTGTAAAATATAAGCAGAATTTATTAAGCACAAGACATGACATAAAAAACATTTTTATATATCAAACAACAGAACACAATGTCAGTCATTTCAATAAATTGGAGTCGGCCAGGATTAGCAATAAGGTTTTAACCCTCCAACAGTAACATTTAAAAAAGGTAACAAATCTACCCTTATTCTCGGAAATGTCTAGGGTATTATCAATACTCGTGAAGATGTTAATGTGATGACATCTTTCAGCGACATGTACAGCGGACCAGCACGGCGGGCCACGGCCTTTCCCCGAGTTCTAGTGGTGGGAACGAGCCAGAAGGCTGGGTATGGGCATCTTTCGCCATTTATGGCATATCCTGGGGTTTGTGCTAGACATAACATAGTATTTACTCATGGTATTTCGGTTGCCTGGAAGAGATCGCTATTAGCGATAATGTCGCCACTTGGTTCACTAGTTCTAGGATAAGTCCCTGTTGTTTAAATATTATATTGTGGATAATAAAGAGTTTCTATCTTTTTAAAGTCTTTTATAATATTAGTTGGCTAGTAGAGAGCCACCACTTTAAACGTCATTGTTGTATAGTTCAAATGTATAGTATGTATTTGTATAGTTTGAAATGGATATTTTGAATCCGTTAATTATTTATCTTCTAGTTTGCTTTCTATTCTCTCTCGCTTCGTCTAATGCTGACTTTCATTAGACTAAGTATCTGTTTTTTCTTACAAGTACAGAGTTTTTGTCGTCTAACATAACCACAAATAAAACAATTGTTCATTTTAATACAATTCATTAATTTATAATGTTTTTGGCAGAATAACTGAATTTAAGCTTCTTCTAACTCAAAACGTATGAACATAAGAAAAAAAAAATTAAACGAAAGTTGTAGGAAATAAACTAGTCTTTAAAAAAGGTCTGATGCGTTTTATTGATTAATCTAATATTTCAAGAGTTATCGGCTGCAATAGAAAAACTGGTTAATTAAATGGGCCATAAACCGTAAACGCTACATGTCACAGAAAAGTTTTCCGGCCACAAAAGATGCAAAATATTATTTTCTACAATAACGACCTCAACAATTTTTGCCCTAAAGTTTATAGTTTCCGAGATATTAGCCAAGCTCGCAGCAATGTTTTACTTTTAAAAATTCGGCAACCGGACTTTGGGACTGATTTTTCGCAGGCAACCCGACAAAATGTCATGTTCTTATTTGCCAAAATAATCTTTAATTTTATTTAATTTCAATTTAATAACCAGACCGTTGCAAAATGCTAGTATCGATATACCTGTTTATACTTGGTCACAACACTATAACTGACAAATTAGATCTGCCAAAAAGAAAATAAGTGGTTGGATTCACTATAAACAATGCCGAGACGAGTAGAGTAGGACGTATGCCTGTTAATGAGCATTACATCTGCCCATAACAGCACAGTGTCGCGAAGCTATTGGAACATGGAGAGTCCTAATCATTACCTAACATTGCATTGCACCACTCAAAGAAATAAGATTATTTAACTCCGTACTCTGTAGTTTCTCTGGAAACGTTGACCTTCAAATAGAAATATGGTGATTTTTGCACATTTCTGCTTGGCGGTAGAATAAAAGGTGTAGTACTTTCCTCGGCGGGCTCCGCTGAGAGTCCTATGACTACAAAACTCTCAAAAATAAAACTTTCAAAGTTAAATTAAATAAATATACATGTATAAACATTTTTTCAATGATCATCAAATCTATTTCAAGCATAGTAGGTACAAAATGACTACGAATAATTGGAAACAAAAGTTGTTATTTCTAATATTGCAATATGAACAGAAATAGCGCATTATGGTACGTGTTACAATTCATACATCAGCAAATCCGTATAGCTAGCTGATTATGAGTTTCAAGACTTAACCCATGACGTAATAAATAATAGAATAGAACAGAATCGAAGATGACAGCTCACAGCACGCCACTAATGGTTTCCTGACACTACAAACACAGTATAAAACGTGACTTCCCGCTGTCTGTTTGCCCCTATGTATGCTTAGATCTTTAAAACTACCCAACAGATTATGATGTGATTTATAAACCGATAGAATATATGTATGTACAATACAGGGCCGTCTTAAGTCTAATCTGCGCCGGGGTGCGGGACTCGGCCTGCGCCCTCGTTTTGTTTACACTGCAGCGACGCGACACGGCAGTATGAAAGTGGTCCTAGTCAACCAAAAACACAATACACGTAATTTAGATTTATGTATGTGTATTTATTACTCTAAAAAATCTTAAAACTTCGATTACTAAATATCGATTTATTACATGTACATACACATACATCAAACAAACCCATTTTTTCTTGCTTTTGAGTTGGCAAAGATTTTAATTAAATCATTTATTTTTATATCAATTTTGGATGCTATACTTATAATGACCAAGTTGAACGAAGATATTTTTTTATTCATTTTAATTTTGAAAAGGATCTTTCACCTTCTGCTACTATTATAGTAGGCTGTGTTAAATATATACGCACAGCTGTTGAGATCTTGAGATATTAGGAAATTAGGAAATTAAATTATTAGAATTTATATAGCTTAAAATATCAGTGGGAGTACTTATTGATGCATTGGGAAAAAATATTGGCAACAATTCTAATTCATTATATAAATCCTCCCCGTCAATATCAAATATCAAGCGTGTTTCGCCGTCTTGCCTAAGTGCTAAGTTGGGATGCCGCGCCGTAAAGGACAAAATTGCGGGGTACCTGGTGCCGCATCAGCTGGGTTTTGGGACGCGTTTGGGCTGTGAAGCCGTCACGCAACGCGTGCGTACGTGATGAATCCGAGAAATGGAGGTAATATCGTGCTGAAGATGGACATTAAAAATCTTTTTAACACCTTGGAAAGGGACGTTCTGTTGAGAGAAATTAAGGAAAAAGTTCCCAAAAATACACTTTTCCCCACGCCTCAGAGACCTGGGCCTCGTGGTGAGCCCTTCTAAGTGTGATTTTTTTCCCTGCGTGGGGAGTGTGGTTAGCTGTTCCGAATAAATTATTTGTTACGGACTGCTCCCACCTGGCAATATCCAGCTAAACTGTTGACATTTGACGAGGCTCTGAAATTCGCGGCTGAGTCTTTCCTCAACGTTTCCTTTGACGATAATTAATGGTTGCAGGCAGTTCTGCCGATCTCGTATGGGGGTCTTGGCTTGCGTTGCGCACGGGACGTTGGCCTGCCGGCTTTTTTGCATCGGTGCATGGGGTTGCTGACCTTGTCGCTGCTATCTTTAATTCAAATGCCAGCGAGGAAAGTTTGCCTTATGCATGTGATGCTTTGATGGCTTGGAGTGTCCTCAACTCCTGCTAATAGTCTCTGGTGATGTCTAATGTTCAGCGATAGTGGGATATTGTTGGGGCTAGGCGGATCCAGGAGCAGCTACTGTCTTGTGCCACAAGGGCGGGTATGGACAGACTCCGGGCCGTCTCGCAGCCAGAATCTGGAGCATAGTTGCACGCGCTACCGTCTCCTCACCTGGGCACCTTATTAGAAGACAACTCGCTGCGCGTGGCGGTGGCTCTTCGTCTGGGCCCTGGGCTGTAAGGTGTGAACCCCATATATTTATGCACCTGCGGATGCATGGTTGAAGCTGATGGCTATCACAGAAAGGATCACAGGAAGATTCTCGCGTCACCATGCACTCAATGACGTAGTTCGGAGAGTTTTGATATCGGCGAGTATTCCTTGCACGCTTGAAGCCCCGGGGCTGTGTAGATCGGATGGTAAGAGACCGGACGGGCTGACCCTAGTGCCTTGGAAGAACAGAAAGTGCCTTATATGGGACGCCACTTGCGTCAGGACTGTTGCTGCCAGCCACTTGGGTCGCACTGTTCACTCGCCGTCAGCGGCTATGGAGGATGCTGCTGAGAGGAAGAAGGTGAAGTACAGCGCGCTAGTGCCCGATGTACGAGATTGTACCAGTCGCCGTGGAGACCCTGGGTTGTTAGGGGGCGGAGACTAAGGGGTTCCTTTGGGAGTTAGGACGCAGACTCCGAGAGACTATTGGTGACTCCCGCTCCGGATCATTCCTGGAGCAAAGGTTGGCCATTGCTATTCAATGTGCCTTGGAGCCGATAACACTGAGATTTTGACGTTTACATAGGCGCCGCGCTGTAAATTCAAATGAAGTTACACCTAATCGTAGTGATTTAAAGATCATTTCTCTTTAAGTGAGAGCGCCCGGACGGCTATGTCAAAAGACGCAACAGACGTACAGGTGCCGCACCGCGCGCTAATTTCAAATGAACTAACACTCTATTGACTTAGAGATGATTTTGCATCAAGTGCGGCGACCGACTTGACCGGGCGACCGGGCGGCAACGTGTCAAACGTACATGCTTACATACTCTTTGGATTAGAGATATTGCTGCGCGCGTGTTGAATTAAATAAAATTGTTAGATATTTGATTAGTGTAGTAATGCGGCATGACAAGCGCCCAAAGCGTAATAAAAGTAAAAAAAATATTATTGTTGATGACTATTTTTTTTGCTTGCATATTTGTCGGCGCTCGACAGGCGCCCCCGGGCGCTCCGCGCCCGGGTGCATCGCACCCCTTGCACCCTCTGGTAAAGACGGCCCTGGTACAATACGTGCATAAAATAGTAGAGAAAAAATTATGATTTTAAAGGTTCCCAATGTGATGTAAAACATACGTTTTGTGCTCATATTTAAACGGTGGCTGAACCCTACGAGATGGATTAAAATAACGTACTGCAGTATTTTACCCTATATAAATGACTCTACGAAAAAGTTCACGATGGTAAATGCCTATCTCTTAAGCATAACCCCAATAACCAATTTATTAGTAGGTAAGTATATAATATATTTAGTATCAGCATTGCACCCGTGCGAAGCCGGGTCTAGTCGCTAGTTTTCTTCTAATCCATTATTCCCCAACGCCGTAGGTAAAATAATGCGACAAGGGGGAAAATATCGAGATTTGCTACCCTCTCTCTTCACCTACACTCAGTTGAACAGCTTACAAGTGACGGCATAGTGCTGAATGTTATTATTTTATACCCTTCTATCTCTCTGCATAGGTCTCCTGGTGGTTTAAATGACCCATCAACTTTATACACGAGCCTTTTGTCTATAACTAGTGGTCACCAAATGATCGAAATTGGACCATAAAGCAATATTAATCAATTCTCAATTTGACCCCAGATATGCCCAGATTTTAAAAATAAACTAAAGAGTGAATGACTTATGATTTGATAGTTTAATTAAATATTTCCTTACTTTTGGATCTTATCACAAATCATTAAGGTCTGACGTAAAAATTTGGTACTACATCACGCTAAACCACAATTCTATGCAGCTCTTTGAATATGAAGAGTCCAAAAGTGGTTTGGACTCCTCATGTGCAGGACTAAACTGCATTAGTTACCCACAGATATAAGATGATTAAGATAAGAAACATTTTCCTTCAAACCAGAACACAATAATGTTCGTAGAAGTTTGACGTTACCTACTGCACCTATACCTACATATTTGTCACGCCGCGGCCGCTGCCGAATGGATTTGATGCGAAGAAATTTCCATACAAACTTTCATCCACGATTTCAATCTTTTTTTTTAATCAAAAAATCTTTAATCTTTCTCAAGCTCTCCACTATCTTTATACCAATTTCATTAAACTATTTCAGTCGCACAGGCGTGAAAGCGTAACAGACAGAGAAACATAGCTACTGTCACATTTATAATATTCCTGGATCAGCATCTTTGTTTCTTCAAACACAACCTACCTTCTGGGTCCAGCCAAAGCTGCGGTAGCCGCCGCCAAGTATGAAGCAGCCACGCTGTGACGTTTTTCACTCAGTTGTTTCGAAATATGTATCTGAAAAGGACATCATTAAAGGCTTATTACAACTGACTTAATTTAGTCGACTGAATTCAGAGGCAAATTAAGAAGCCAGGTTAGTAGACTGAATGCAGTAAGCAAGTTGAAGGGCAATATTTCCAGTGAAATTACTGGGCATAGAGATGAAACATCTTATATCTCTGGGTGATGAGCGCAATGCTGTGGTAGGTAATGATTTCGACTCTTCATGTTCAAATAACTGCGTGTCACTGTGCTGTGTGTATATCATAGACTGACGAGACAAGGAGGACATGTGCCTGATGGTAAGCAACATGCCTGCCAATAACAGCACAGCGACACGCAGCTATTAGAATATGGACGAGTCCAAATCATTACCAAGCACTGTGATGCGCTCGTCATCCAGAGATATTAGATGTTTTATCTCTATGCCTTGGAATTTCGCTATTAATTTGGAAAATTAATTCTATGTGAGAATTTGAACAAAAAAAATTGTCGTTGTTTTTACCATATAAACGATACCTACATACGATATAGTAATACAGTAAGACTAGTAAAACAACTGTAGTCCCTGTTTAAATGCACCTATGGCAGCTGCCCTTTTTTTCGTAGGGAAAATTCTTTTAGAATTCCACCGGCAACACCATCCACCAGGAACAGCGCAGTGGATATGTGTGGGCCTCTCCACCAGATGGCAGCCTACCCACTAAAAACCCTGGGGTGTTTCATCCTTACGCTAATATAGCAGAACTGCGGGAACACTTTCGTAATCAGCCGCGGCCCCGACAAGCGTGTCTGCTTGTCAGCGACGTGTGTCTTGGACACAGGGACGTGTGACCAAGAGTGTGTAGGAGTAGACCCTCTTTTCTTTAGAGGCGCGTGGAAACACCGCGCGCACCACCTCAGGAGCTACTGTCGTCGAGCAATGGACCTCCTCGAATCCACCGCCCAAGGCCACTTTTCATGAAGGTTGAAGGAGAGCGTGGGAAATTCTCCTCCGACGCCCAGGACAACGCTGACGCATTGGAAGATTACTTAAGATCTCCCGTTCGCGCTCGGCTGTTTCCTTCCGGAACATAACTGGTTCGCAGAACGAAACTGCTGCATCCCATATGGCAGTTGTCCTCAAGTGGTCTCTACTGCCTACCGATTTTTCAGTATAATTCATTAAGTTTTAAAAGCACATCTAAAAGCACTTCTAATAAATGCGAAAGTTTGGATGTTTAGATATTTGATGCTCAATCACATCGGAACGCCTGATTTTATCTAAAAAAAATGAGATTGGGAACAACGCGGCTGAACCACGGGATGCTACTACGGGATATAGACTGCTACAGCAGTATTTCGCTACTTCGTACTGGTCCTTTGTTTATATTAAGATCATCACCCTCATCATCATTATCGTCAGCTTGTGTTCGTCCACTGCTGGACAAACTTAAGCCTTTCCAATATTGTATTACCAAATCTGATCCTCAGCTCTCCTCATCCATCTGGGAAGTCAACTCTCTTCAGGTCGTCGGTCCAGCGAGCGGGAGGCCGTCTCATGGGAGGATGTTAAAATGCTCTCGCAATATTTACATTATATCTATTTATGTTATACATATGTATAATACATATGTATATCTTTGGGGGCCGAGTCACCTACGTCCGTGGGGAAGCACCTGTACATAGAAACCCCACACGTAGTCCCTGGGTGGTGCCAATCAGGTGACAAAATACCGGTGGTAGGCTTCGGCCGTGGCTGGTGACCACCCACCAGACAAAGTCGTGCCGCCAAGCGGCCCAGCCGTGTTCCGGCATGTTGTCTGGTGACGCCATAAAGGGAAAACGGGTCAGAACAGTTGCAGCATAACTACGAGACCAGATTGTCACACGCTGATACATTGCATGGGAAGGCTAGTCTTGGAGGGTAGCGGGATCCGAGGCACGGTTGCCGCGACCGACCGCAGATAGTTGGGGGCCCAAGTAGTGAGCTAGCCACTCATGAAAGGCTGCCCCACCATCTAGCGAAAAATCCCGGGATGCGCTATCCTGCCGGTTGGCGACCGGAAGTCAAGGCCAGATAGACATCTCCGGGGGGGCTCGGGCGTCCCCGCAGTCTCCAGACTAGTTTTCCATACATGTATTTGTGTTGTGTGTTGTGACCATTGGTAAGTGTTATGCTGCCTCGTTCTACTTCCGTTTTCCCACCGATCTTCTCTCAAAAAAATTATGCAAAAAGTTAAAAAAGGAAACAAAGGATTAAAGCGGCTGCACTCCTTGACCATCAAAGTGCACCTCACTAATATCAGAGGATTGCACTCCAATCTCACGGCAGTCCATCACCATCTTGAGACTGAACAGCCGTCACTTTTGTTCCTAACGGAGACGCAGATAGGTTGTCCGTCGGACGTGGCGTACCTCACATACCCAGGTTATACCTTAGAGCACAAATTTCGACCTCGTGCTGGTGTGTGCCTGTACGCCCGTGACGACATCTGCTGTCGGCGTCTCCGTAACCTTGAGGACACTAGATTTTCAGTTATTTGGGTACTACTAGACACAGGCATAGACAAAATTGTCTATGCCTGTGTGTATCGGTCGCACAGCGGAGACCAGGAGACGACTAGGCTCACGGAATATTTAAGTGAGGCGGCGGACGCGGCTCAACAGAAATACCCTTCGGCCCAATTAGTGTTACTGGGGGATTTCAACGGCCATCATAAGGAATGGCTGTTCCCATACCGGGACACTGACCACGCTGGGCAGGAAACGAGAAAGCTAGCTTTATCGTTAGACCTAACCCAGCTGGTCCAAGAGGCCACAAGAGTACCCGACGTTGAGTCGCATACACCTTATTGCTTAGACCTTCTGCTGACAACCGATCCAGACCGTTATTCCGTGGCGGTATCTTCGCCGTTAGGCAGCTCCGACCACTGTCTGGTGAAGTCAGTATCCGTCTACCATCCGCCTGATCCCAGCCCCAGAGGCAACCGGCGGATGTGGCGATACAAGTCAGCAGATTGGGACGAGATGCGCTCTTTCTTTGCATCTTACCCATGGCAGTCATTGTGCTTCACTTCTGGTGATCCTTCAGTCTGCGCGGATGCTGTGACTAATGTAATACGAACGGCTATGGAATATTTCATTCCATACTCCGACGTTCCATTATCCAGCAAAGCTCGCCCTTGGTTTGGTCCTCAATGTAAAAGTGCTGAAGCATTTAAACATGAGGCCTACCTAGCCTGGGTTGATGCTCGACAGCGTAAGGCAAGGGACATACACCAGAAGAAGAAAGCGTTCAACAAGGCTGCTAAGGCAAGCAAAAAGGTTCTTCAGAGGGCTCGTTTTGACCACATTAGTCGAATAGGGAACAAACTAGCTTCGTACCCTGCAGGTAGCAAAGCGTTTTGGTCCCTAGCTAAATCGGTCGAATCGAACTTCTGCCGCCCCTCACTACCTCCAATGCTGAAACCTGATGGGACACTGGCTCACACCGCAATGGAGAAAGCAAACTTGTTTGCATCTCAGTTTGCGGAATCTTCGCGTCTAGATGCTGGTAGCGCGACACCTCCTACTCCACCTGGCTGTCCGACTCTCATGTCAGAGGTACACATTCGTCAAATTGAGGTTCGCAAAGTGCTACGCAGTCTGGACGTGAATAAAGCCAGTGGCCCAGATGGTATTCCTGCTCTAGTGTTGAAGGCATGTGCGCCTGAGTTGTCCCCGATACTGACACGTCTATTTAGACTCTCTCTCGAAACTGGATTGGTACCAAAGTCTTGGAAGCTTGCCAATGTGCAACCAGTGCCCAAAAAGGGTAGTCGTGCTGACCCTGCCAACTACAGGCCCATCTCAGTCACGTCCATACTCTGCAAGACTATGGAACGTGTCTTAAACCACAGGCTTCTGACGTACCTAGAATCAAACGACCTCCTCAGTGACCGGCAATACGGGTTTGGCCGAAACCGGTCCACCGGGGATATTCTAGCGTACGTCACTCACATCTGGAGTGAAGCTATCGAGAAGCACGGGGAAGCACTTGCAGTCTCCCTGGATATTTCGAAGGCTTTTGACAGGGTTTGGCATGATGGCCTTATAAGCAAGCTTTCTGGTTATGGTTTGCGTCCTGGGTTTATTGCGTGGATATCGGACTTTTTGAGGGATCGATCCTTACGAGTCGTCATTGATGGCTGCTCGTCGGATCAAATGGCTATCAATGCCGGAGTCCCTCAAGGGTCGGTACTCTCTGCGACGCTTTTCCTGCTACATATCAACGATCTGTTGAAGCCCGGTATCTTTGGGTACGCAGATGATAGCACCGTTGTAGAGAGTTACATATCTAGTGCGAGAGCCAGTGGGCAGCAAACTCAGGTACTAAGAGAGAGTCTGATCGAGCGTTTGAGCTTGACCCTTGAGGCGGTGTCTACATGGGGCGATGCCAATCTGGTCAAGTTCAACAAGAGTAAGACGCAGGCGTGTCTGTTCTCCGCTAAAAGGAGTCCATTCCAACTGACTCCAACTTTTAGAGGTGTATCCGTGCCGATTTCTGACCGTCTTGAGCTTTTGGGCGTTACATTAACATCTACGCTCAACTTTGGTTCTTATATCGAGTCCAAGGCTAAATTAGCTGCCAAAAAGCTAGGTGTCCTCTCCAAGGTGCGAAAGTACTTCAAGTCTGAGCAGTTGCTCACGTTATATCAAGCTCAAATTCGTTCTTGTATGGAGTACTGTTCGCATCTTTGGGATGGTTCGGCTAAGTATCAGCTGGAGGCCTTGGAATCGATCGAGAGACGTGCCAAAAGGCTCATAGGCAACGACACTCTTGTGCGAAAAAGACTACAAAGTCTTGAACATCGCCGAAAAGTTGCTAGTCTTTCGGTTTTTTATCGGATACACTTCGGAGAGTGTGCGACTGATTTACATGATCTAATACCACCTTGCCCTTTTTTCTATCGGAATGCTCGTAGCTCGAGAAAGCGACATCGTTTCATGGTTGATGTTCCAAAGACGCGAACGAAGAGATTTGACTCTACTTTTGTGATAAGAACGTCTAGGCTGTGGAATGCGTTGCCTGAGTGGGTTTTCCCTGTTGGTTACAATCTTTGTGTTTTCAAGTCGAGAGTGAATCGGTTTCTTCTAGGTAAACACGCTCCATCGTAGACCGCATCGTCGCTTAACATCAGGCGAGATGGCGGTCAAGTGTAAGCCTATAAAAGTTAAAAAAAAAAAAAAAAAAAAAAAATACTATATTTAATTCGTGTTACCTGTTCCGTGATACTGGTGTCGACCGTCCCACTGCTGGTATCGCTAGTGGTGTTCATTTCAGAGTCCTTTTCTGGAGGATCGAACATCTCATGTTTGCCATTACCCTGTTGACCAGAGGGAAATCGTTACGTAATATCGTATTTACAGAAGGTTTTTGGTTGGAAAGTTGGTATTCTAAAGACCCCAATGAAATTAAACACTGCTATCTTCGTTATATGAACAGTTACGCTAAAGTACCTACCTGCGTGTTGACACTATACATCTATATCTACCTACCAGGGATGTTACGGAGCTTCGACTCCGACTCCGATAAGTCGGAACTTCCGATTATTATTACACCTTCGGTTCCGACTTCGGCTCCGAAACTTTTATATCTAAGGTTTTAATCGGAGGTAAGGTGTATAAATATTTGAGATAATTGTGGTAGAAAGTAAATAGATATACAAAATCCCAGCCCCTTAAATCAATTGCCTGGCGATGTTTATCGTGTCCAAGTGTTTGACAAAACAATGTTTTATTTGTCCCCAATAAAAAAGTCTTTCTTGCAAATAATATCACTTTTGATCCTGCCTAGGCCTCCGACTTCGGTTCCGACTCCGATAAATCAAATTTAAAAACTCCGACTCCGACTTCGGTTCCGATAAGATGACCTCCGTTACATCCCTGCTACCTACATATAAATAAAACTGAATTTTTTTTTTGTAATTTTCACTAAATGCATATTTATGAAACTACTTTTTTTCAATTCAACTTTCCAAATTTCAGCCTGATCCGTTCATACGTTACGGCGTGATTGAGCAACAAACATCCAAACATCCATACTTTGACATTTATATTATTAGTGGGATAAACAGTACATATAAATCTAAACAAAACCATGGAAAAATCTCGGACTGTCTGTCTATTTATTTCAGATAATCCCTGAAACGCCTGGACAAATTTTAACGTTACTTTCACTGACAGATAGCTAATGTTATACGGAGGAACTTAAACAACACTTATTTTGAAAAAAAAAGAGTTTCATGACAGTCAGACAGAAGATGTCAAATTAAATTTGACATTCAAAAGTTTAGATTAACCACAGATCACACCACGAGGCAGTAGTACGAATAACAAGTTGCTTTATTACATCCTATTTTTAGGGTTCCGTAAAACGTAAAAACGGAACCCTTATACGGAACCTTTATAGATTCGTCATGTCTGTCTGTCTGTCTGTCCGTCCGTATGTCACAGCCACTTTTTGCCGAAACTATGAGAACTACACTGTTGAAACTTGGTAAGTAGATGTATTCTGTGAACCGCATTAAGGTTTGAACAAAAAAAAATAAAAAAAAGATAAATTAGGGTTGCCCCCCATACTGAGAACTGAAACTCAAAAATTTTTTTTTCATCAAACCTACACGTGTGGGGTGTTTATCGATAGGTCTTCAAAAATGATGTTGAGGTTTTTAAGATCATTTTCGTCTACACTGAATAGTTTGCGCGAGAGACACTTCCAAAGTAGTAAAATGTGTGTCCCCCCCCCCTCTAACTTCTAAAGTAAGAGAATGAAAAATCTAAAAAAAATATATGATGTACATTACCATGTAAACTACCAACGAAAATTAGTTTGAACTCGATCTGATGAGTAGTTTTTTTTTAGTACGTCATAAATACACTAGTATTGAAACTTCGATCAAAGTTACAACGAACTACAAGAACTATGTGTACTATGTATAGTATGTTACATACTGCAACGGAACCCTTCATGGGTGAGTCCAACTCGCACTTGGCCACTTTATTTACATTGAGCCATTGAACTAAATACATAATTAAATTTTCTTCGAAAAAAAACCCGACTTCAGTTTAACATGAAACTCAGACACTCGACATCATATTTTTTTGTGAAACCTTTACACATCATTTACATTAGACCATCTCTAAATTGTATAATCTAACAAATAAAAAAAAATCAAAATCGATTGTTTTCAGTTGGCGGAGCTTTCGCGTAGCATGCATACGAAAAAAAATGGTTGTCTGTAAAGTCGGTTTACTGACGATAGTTGAACGTGACAACGTCTTAAGAAAATACTGATGGAATGGTAGCATTTTTCAAAGCGAGGTAACGCCGCATGACGTCATGCGGCGAGGTAACGGCGAGGTAACGCCGCATGACGTCATGCGGCGAGGTAACGGCGAGGTAACGCCGCATGACGTCATGCGGCGAGAACGGCGAGGTAACGCCGCATGACGTCTTGTTTTTTCGTGCGTGCAGCCGGCTTCATCGAATTATAAGACGTTGTCACGTCAAAAGATACAACCGAATTGGAACCTCCTCCTTTTTTGAAGTCGTTTAAAAATTACAATCAACAATCCATATACGAGGCAAGTTTATAACAAAATAAATAAATAAAATTACTCTGTCATGTTCTATAGAGCACATGTGTAATTGGTGCATAGCTTCGCGTTCCTTGCGCCGTTCCAGTAGTTGTTTTTGTTCTAGCTGTCTCTTTTGTTCCTAGAAAACAAATTAAAAAAATAAAATACACAGTGATACTAAAAAAAACTCCTTGTTTGCCATTTTGGGGTACTTTTTACTGCATAATCCAACAAAAGACATACTCTGTTTGCAGGCAAACCCTCAAAAATTCTACGTTTAGGTTTCGTGTGTGAATTTTAATCTTCGTTCTTGAATAGTAATCTTCGTTCAAAATTTGAAACCTTTATAGGTACTTATTACATTTATAGGTATTTACTTTTTATTTACGTCAAGAATGTACCTACTCCGTAACGCAAAAGCATCGCTTATTTTGTAGAAGCAAAAGAGTGAGACTCGTAAGCCAAAACCGCTTTGCTGGTTTAAAATATGCTTTATACATACTTCCAACTGCTTTTGATGTGTTTCGACATTCCTTCGTCGCTCCATTTGCGGAGGGTGAACATTGAAATCCATATCCATAGCAGGCGACCTGCATGGCGGCGATTGAGGGTTATCTTGAGCCTGTAATAATCGAAATAGCGTTTGCGTCTCAGCTTCAGACTAATAGCATAGAATAAGGAGTAGGTTTAGTACAATAATTTAATGTTTCTGTCACATTATTTGCTGTTGAATTGATAATCATTCGCTGTTGGCGTTTAGCCGAAAACATCGTGATTTAGGTATTATAACACGAATCTAATTCTAAACTTTAGTGGCTATGGTAATTCGTACTTATTCATTTATTTACAAAGTTATCAACCTTAAAGTTTTGAGAAGAGGCGTAATTGTTACATTCCCATGTTAGTGATAACCTTGATAGATCTTCTGAAGTCAGACAATATTATCACTTCGTTAAAGTAAGCAAAACAACAAACCATCAATTAGCGCTTTTCAACAAGATATTGTTTACATGCTAAGGGAAAAACAACATATTTGATACATCATTCCACTTGAGTAGGTGCTAAACTTTGAGTATTTCTCCGCGATTTGGGAAAAAACTATTACATTTTTATTCGCTTAGCTTAGTCAGAGATTGGCCTCTCCAGTGTTGGGCAAAATTTAATTGCAATTAACAATTAAGAATAACAATTAATTTATTGTTAGTTGTGAGTATTAATCGTTAATTGTCAGTTTTACAATTAAAAATTAATTCATAGTTAGTTGCAAGGTTTACAATTGACAATTACTGAATTAATTGTTAATGGCACGTTTTGCAATTAACAATTAATTAATTGTTAATTGTGAGTTAGGTTAAGTTAATTGTGAATCGGAGACCAGGGTAGCGATTCTGAAACCATTCGGTTGCATCCGACACGGAATCTCATCTCTCGGTCTTTGTTTTATCTGTTTAGCATGACAAAGACCGAGAGATGAGATTCCGTGTCGGATGCAACCGAATGGTTTCAGAATCGCTAACCTGGTCGAAAACAGGGTGCAAACTATAGCTTCTGCTCTGGTAAATGATTCCGGAAAAGATAAATTCAGTCGCCTCATGGTGGATGAGGATATCATGAACCATTTCGGGGCCATTGTGATGGACTCACGGCTGTCTGGTGTTGGCCAAATTGTTCTCATCGGAGACGTTAATCGAAATGAGGTATCACCGCCCGAACCTGGTAACAAAGATCAGCCAAGAGCTGCTCTGCACACATGGCAACCCGATGGATGTTGCATATGCGCTGAGGGAAATATAACTCAGGTATGTACTCCTTAGTACCCCGTGTAAAGTCCCTAAAGCAGAAAAGGTATAAGGGAGCGCAAATACCCGGGACCCAACCCGGAGAAGGAGACCCTGACAAACGAGGGTTACGGGGCGGGTATCGGGTCACGCATCCTTACCATGCTCAGCTCAGGGATTGACATACGAGTCAGTCATCGTAATTAAAACTAAGGCAAACATGAAGCTGCACGAGAGGGTGTCCCATGGGGTTGTTGCAATCTTACGGCACACGGGGACCTTCACATTCTACGCTGGCGACACCGACGACGCCATCGGTCGGTTTGTACGGCGAGCGTTGGCTGCATCACCAAAGACCATCCAAGAATTCAACTACCATATCACCATCAGATCAAGAAATCACATCATTCACATTCGCATCAAGAATTGCGGATGATATTTCAAGAGAATAGATGGTTTCTGTGGTAAATTCGAAATTGCGGGATAAATAAATAAATATATTGGTGGACAATTCACACAGAACACCATCTGACCCCAAACTAAGCAAAGCTTGTGTGATGGCGGCCAGATAGCTGATACAATACTTATATAGTTTTAAATACATACTTATTATACATAGAAACACCCAGACACAGTGCAAATATTTGAATTCATCACACAAATGTTTGCACTGGGTGGGAATCGAACCCACGACCCTCGGCTTCGCAGGCAGAGCTACTACCAACTAAGCCACGAGGCCAGATAAGGTCCTCATTTCGTCAGGAATTCCTAATAAATATCTATAAATAAAACACTAAAGGCCTGTTTTCATTTTGATTAGTGCGAGTGCGAGTGAGTAGTGCAGGTGTTGAGTGATTGGTAGCAAACACGTGTGGACAACGATTGATGAGTGCGAGTGAGTAGTTACTTGCGTAGTGAAGTGATTAGAAGCGCGTTCAATTTTTTTGCGAGTAGCCTCCTCCCTCGCTCTTTTCCTTCCCCCTCACTCGCAGCTTGCCTGCCACTAAACAGTAGCACTGCCATATATTCCAGATTTCTCCGTATTTATTCAGATTTTTAATGTGCGATACTGATTAGCATTGGATACAGATATGTTTATAGGGTTATTGGTAATCAGTCTGCATCCTTTTTGAGTACATTAAATACGTCAATTTTTTTTCTACAGTTTTAAAAACTCGTATATTTTTTTCCCATATAAACAAAAGAAAAGTGTATTTGTCCGGTCTAAAAGCATCAAACTCTTCGTAACAAGAGCACTCGCGCTCTTTAGCGTTTTACGATAATTATTATGGTACAATGAAATGTTCAGGTTACATTTTTAAAATAAATAATATATACTCTTTGCATGCTCTTTTTTTAGAATGGACGTAAATTGTACATTTACAAAATTCCATAATCAAAGTTTACGAATAAAGAACTTGACTTTGTGCTTCTTGACGTTCATCCATACTTGCGGGCCGATGGCTGGCAACTCAATGAACTAAGCACAACTACTATACAGAATTGGATAGCACTCGCACTACACACCTGCACTAATCAGTCGCGATTTCTTGCTCGCACTTGCACTCGCACTCGCACTAATCAAAATGCAAACCGGCCTTTAGTGAAACTGGATGTGTCACGACTCTGGCTCAGTGGTTTCAGCGCAATAGTTACGGGTCATTGGAAAGTTAATTTATCTGTACAGGATCAAAGGGGCTAGCTTGTGTTTCGGTACGTCGAGAGAGAGAGAGAAAGAGAGAGAGAGGATTCAGCCACACTCTATGTGTAGATGAACCTGCATTTTATACATATAGGAAACATAAAAAAGAAGACTCTCTCTGTGTAAATTACCGTTTCACAAATATTTTCGCGTTTACAAAAGTACCTACGACGAAATTGCTCGCAAGAGCAATATAGGTATTGCTAGGCCACCAATTAAAATGTCAAGCTTATAATAATTCTTAAGTTTCTTCTATAATTTTTATTTTTTGTTGTGGCTTTTAATAAATACATAGTTTTGTACCCTTATCTTACGATTTGCTTATGGGATTAGGTCACAATTTCCAAAACTCTCCTGTACTCTGTATACTTAATACCTACTAGCAGCGGCCCCGCGGTTCTACCCAAGTCCCGTTTTTTTTCCTGTCCCGGTGCAAGGACCGGGCCCGCGAGATTATCCCTAACAAGTAAGGGTTAGGGGTTTGTACTTTATTAAAAACATTTTTACAGATCTTATTTCTACTACATAATTTATAAACTGTTATCACCTCTATTTTGTTTACCGTGTATTTCACTATAGTATTATATTTAATACTGGGATTTGAGTTTAAATATGTGTCATTTAGTGTAGAGGGCGCCGGTGGGATACCATTCACTTCTACCCGCCATCTCAAAAGAGTTTTAGAGGGGTTGGCGCTATAAGTAGATGGAGCTAAGCCGTTGAAGGGCATTCCTTTGTGAAATTTTGTATGGGAAAGATCGAACAGTTGTCAATATAAATTCTTACATTTATTCAATTGGTTTACTTTTACTCAATTGATAATAAAACTATTCTTAATTTTACATTTTACATTCTTACTCTTAATTGTTGTTTGGTTTTGTGTTCGTGTTCATACATGTATATATATATATATATCGTTTTACTTTCATGAAGTCTTCTGTATGTGTTTGATGGCGTGTATTTGTTTTGGCTGTATTGTGTTTGCCACGTCGTTTAAGTACCTGTTTTGTGTCTGATTTTTCATATTTATACTAGTTTTTATATAAGTTGATTTGTTTATATCTAATTGATATAGTGATCAGCTTAATTAGTGCCTTTGTTTTATTATTTACTTGTGCAAGTTAACTTTCATTTAATATTACTGGTTTGTTTATTATACCAGAAGCTTACTGTTCATTTTATTAATTTATGGGTTCAAATGAGTTTTCTATTTAGCGTGTATTTTGAATGTTGACAATATAAATATTTACCCTTCTGTTTTAGTTTCCATTGCTCATTTCATGTACTTTTGGTCTTCTTGTTTCAGTCGCTTATGGATTTTGTCACATTTAATCATTTCCTTTGCGTGTACTGTTGTTTTGTCACTTGTTTATATCTTTGTTATCTTTTAAATTTTTTAATTAGTTGTTTACATGTTAGATGTTTATGTCCCTATATGTAATTTCATATGTATGTGTTAGTTTATTTGATGTTACATATTTATCGTTATTTCCTTTATGCCATCAATAAAATGTTTAATGTTTCTTTCTGCGGAATACTTTCTGAATGTGTTTACAGTTTGTTGCTTGTGTAGTTCTGTCTTCCATTGCTTTTCTTTGTGGTGTCCGGTTTCTGCTATTCCATCCGATGCCAAATCTGTTTTCATCTTTAGTCACTAAAGGTATAACTAGGTTTTTATTTAGCTTTTTAGTGTCAGTGTTTTGATATCGGACGGTAATTGCATTCGCCTTCACTCTTCTAAGTTGAGACTTGTCGGACGGTTCACCGGAGATTGGTTTCTTTGCTTTGCGGTGCAGATTTTTTCCACAAATATCCGACAATTTTGTTGCACGTTCGTTGCAGTCGGTTTGCGAATTAACCATCTGGTATTTTGTCGCGGCTCTATCACTCACATGAGATGATAGAGTCGCGTCATTTCCATCTGATTTTTTAACAATTTTTGTGCTCCGCGACTGCTCCGTACTTCTTGCCAATACAAATTGTCGATCTATTTGGTGCATCGCGCAAGAGCGTTCCGGTACTCTCCATCTCTGCATTGTCTCAGCGACCACCTTAGCAATAGGCTATTGCGGTTCGCGCTAAGGCGTCCCATTTCTTCCTAACCGAGCATTCAGAGCTGAAGGCGTTATGATCCGTATTAGCTAGTTTGGCGTGACTGCAGTTGCAGCACCTTGGCTGCGTTCCGGCCATCCAATCGGGGCACTTTTCCCGCATGTTTCCCACAGTGACTGCACTTCTCAATTCTTTCTGTACAAAAGCGGCGGCCGTCTCCGTAGCCGAGGCACAGTGAACACTGAACCAGCGGGGACTGGTCTTCGACTTTTACCCGCTGGAGGTCTATGTGCACTGCACCTGCCTCAAGCATTCTGCGCCATATCACTGTGGAAACCCTCATCACTATATGGTGCACGTGATGGTTTCGAGTCCGCTTTTTATACGCGATTTCCGCTCTGCAATTTCCTACGTCGAGGTCTTCGAAGATGCGCTTGTTCTGGTTTCGAAGCGCCTTTATGACGTCCTCGTCCGTATGAAATTGCAGAACGTTACGCATAATAATCAGCGGGTCCTTATTCTGCATTTCTTCCACCTCCAGCTCTGGTGACTCGGTCAAGATGTCTTTGACTCTCTTCCTTTCCTCTTGAGACCGACATCCTACTATAATTCTTCTATCCTTTGCCTTTCTTATTTTTTCCATTCTTACATTTCCTTCCTTTGCATTTACTACATGTCTAATTATATTAAGTATCTGTTCCCCAGTTTGCACCCCGTCCTTCGCCGTAACCGCCACCGAGTGCAGGACTCCTGACTCAAGTCCCGTTCCCGTTATTTTTTCTATTCTTACATTTCCTTCCTTTGCATTTACTATATGTCTAATTATATTAAGTATCTGTTCCCCAGTTTGCACCCCGTCCTTCGCCGTAACCACCACCGAGTGCAGGACTCCTGACCCAAGTCCCGTTCCCGTTGTTTTATCAAAATAAAAAGTGTAAAAAGCCTATGTGTTCTTCCAGACTATAATCTAACTGTGTTCCAAATTTCAGCCCGATCCGTTCATACGTTAGGACGTGATTGAGCAACAAACATCCAAACATTGACATTTATAATATTAGTAGGATTAAGTGGGGGTTATAATAGTACTTAATTTAAAAAATAAAACGACATAGATATAAGATATCGCTACTCAAATTCTTGAAGCCAACAACCGCTATTGTTAGTTTTAATTCAATTTATCTCTTAACTTCTATTACCTCAATCTACATTACCTATTTATAGTGCCGTAAAACTTTACCTTTCTTCTGTTTTCAAAGAACTCGCTCATAGTGGGGAATGACTTTTCTTTGTCTCCAGTGAGTCCCTTCAAAGTGGCTGGTAGGGGGAACTCAATCTTGGGCCTGCGCATCTCCATCTTCTCATTCTCCATGACGCGCATACTGCCTGATGTGAAGCGAATGTGTTATATATTTACCATTTGTGCTTTTGCTCACAACATATTGTTAGGACATTGAAATCAAATTTCAATTATTTAGCAACCTAACTGGACTAGCAGCCCAACCCAACTTCGTTTGGCTTGAACTACTAATCTATTTAGGCTAAATTTGAGGCGCAATCAGTTCGAGATTTATCTATACAAATTACGATCAGTAACAATAATCAACATTAGTGATTTGTTAGTTTCATGTACTTTATTGAAACCATTGATCGAAATAAAAACTATGCTATCTGTCAAGTTGGACCCTTGGACCAAATTACACATTAATGCCAACTTTCGTGAATATCGTTTGACTTGCTGAAGAGGCCACTCGGAAACAAACGCCATGACACTGGACTTTTAAAATTTTAAAATAAATAGTTATCTTATCTTATATATAAAATTCTCGTGTCACAGTGTTTGTTTCCTTACTCCTCCGAAACAGCTTTACTGATTTTTACCAAATTTTATATGCAAATTCAGTAGGTCTGAGAATCGGCTACTAGCTATTTTTCATACCCTGAAGTGTTAGGGGTTGTGCACCCCAAACATTTTTTTTTAAATTTTTGGTTACATTTTTTTGTTTTTATTTTTTTATAATGTGGCGTTAAAAATACATACAACCCTAAATTTTTACCCTTTTATCACCAACCTCTGTTTTTTATAGCCATTTTAGCAATTTAATCATTTGACAGTGAACTCCTAAACGACGCGACGGGACCAATTTGAATGTTTTTTTTTGTGTGTGTATTCGAAGATGGTTTAAATTCACAAATAAGCCCGGCAGATGGCGCTGCAGACAGTGTCTAGGTTATGTCCGAGCGAAGCCGGAACGGGCCGCTAGTAATTAATAAAATTGATTTTAAGTTACGGCTGGTCTAGAAGTTACGGTTAGTTTAAAAGTTACGGTTGGTCTAGAAGTTACGGTTAGTTTAAAAGTTACGGTTGGTCTAGTTGGGAGAACGGCAACTGCCAATCCGGGTTCAAATCCCACGCGCACCATGTCTTTTCGAAGTCAAATGCGCGTAATGCAGTGGCATTACGCGCATTTGTGAATTAGTGAATTTAAAAACGGTGATGGAAAACATGGCGAGGAATGCGACGTGTACCTAGAATCTTTCCGAGGCCATGTGATATCCACCAACCTGAACTTGGCCAGCGTGGTGGATTATGGCCTTGACTCTGTCCTTGCGGCAGAAGGCCCCAAGTCACAGCAGTGGGAACTTTTAGTGGGTTTGTTTATGTTAAACGACAACATTGATATCACTTTAAGGAATGACAAATTATTATCATTTCGTATCATTATTGCCACGCAAAATTTGCTCCTTTATCTAAATAGCTTGTGTGCACGTGTACAATGATATAAATAAAGTCTAATGCATCCACCGCATGTTGCATTTAAAATAAAAAGAAAACAAGAAATAGGTACGATTTGCTAACTAGTTAACATTAGGATGTTGGAAATATAATAAATTATTGCATATAACATATATAAAGCCCATGGAAACGGTTTCGGTATAAAGCTTTGGTCTGGTGATCATGACGCACAACGTTGCGGTATGCGCCGCGACGCAGCGTCACGACGCAGCATTTAGCGTCCCTGCAGAGAGGTGGTCAGTTGATTTTGCCGCAGCTACCAAGGTAGACGTGAACATGAAGAATTTTTCTGTAATTTTTTATCAAACTTGTAAATTTCTATCAAACTTTTATGTTTTTTGTCTTTATTTTTATATAAAGAAGGATAGTTGCGAACTAATTCTATTAAATTGTCTTTGAAAAATTCCATATTGGCCCGTGACGCACACCGCACACCGCAGCGTTGAACCGAGAATGACGCCGCGCTGTGCGGGAGTACACCTCCCCACTTCACCGCGCTTGCCCCTCGCCGCTGACGCATGCTGCGACGGAACAAGAGAACATACTCGACGTTTTTCATATGATTGAGTGTCCGGCGACGCATACCGCATACCGCAGCGTTGTGCGTCATGATCACCAGACCAAAGCTTAAGTATGATCCCTATGACAATTAGGTAACTAAAGTTCCGAAGTATTGACAGATTTGAAATCTCAGGTTTCTACGTCTAATAAATGAAGCTGAGTGCTGATTTCAGAGATCTAATTACCTATACGTAATTAATGAATATTGGAATGTATAACAAATAGATTCACTTAGTTGATGATACACAAACGAAACATTATTCATAGAAAGGATTCCTCATAAATAAAATTAAAAAAATGTGAACATTTATCACACAACACAATCACCAAATTATGAGTATTAGACTACAGGCCCGTGAACAAAAATTATGGGTCATATGAAATATGAACCACCAGGAGAACTATGTACAAAGACAATATACTCATAATCTATGCTTATGTAGGATGATACAAGGGTATAAAATAGTCCATATAGGTAGGCTATTTATGTATATTCAAAATTATCTTTTTTTAAATAAAAAGTATATGGATTCTGTAGCCGGGTTACTGAACTCTACTTTTTATTTTACATACTTTTCTGAGAATATGTATTTGTTTTGGTTGAATGATTGCTTATTTTTACTGAAGTTTTATCTGAGTAATTTTTGGTTTCTAATGGATGTAGGCTGATTTATGGGCAAACTTCTGCGTAATTTAAAATTAATATGAGGCAATTAAACCACTAAACAGTATCAGTTCCTTAATAAAGCAGTTCTAAAGATACCATGACCCATCGTGGAAACCTAACAAGTAAGTACTAACGACATAATTAGAGGTATAAAATCTGCACATTCCACACGCGCGCACGTTTACTACATCTGCATGAGTTGTTCGCGCTAAATACGGCACATGCTCAAGTGCTCAACACAAATTACGAATGGATCATTTATTTCTTTCGTTAGGTGTCTGCTTTTTTTAGGTTTTCGTATATGTAAATTTTGTAGCTTTTACATAATTTATATATTATACATATAGTCTGTCATTAATATTTGGAATTTGTTTTGTAGTGTCAAGTTTGCCACTTGAATAGAAGACTGCTGACAGCGTAAATTGTAAAATAGTTTCCGAGAAGTATTATTTAACAGTTGTTAAATCTTCATTATCATTGATTGACATCGACTCACACGACGTTGCTCAAAGTCTGGCGGGAACAAAGCAAATTGTTTTGTACGTGAAATTATCTTGGAAGGACAACAATTGTTATTTTTCCTGTAAACCTCAAGAGGTCTATTACGTTTTATCACAAATTGTTCATTTTTGAGGACTATTATGATGCAGGACAAAAAGAGAGTTGTCCTACAAAGTTGAACATAAATATGATCAATCATCATATTTACCGGATAAGTCATCCGTCCTTCGGCTGGCTTGCATCATCGCTATCTGCTGGTACATTTGCTCCTTGGGCACCATGAACTGTTCCAGGTATTTCAAGAAATCCTTATACGTCACGTGATTCTGGAAAAAATATCCCAAATACATTTTCAGTTACATAATCCTTTTCAGCTGAAAAAAATACTCTAAAACCGTTTTATCTATTATCTTTCGTATGTTTTTATGCTGGGTATGTCAAACGCTAGTAGTGTTTTATTAGAACTTCTGAAATAAGAGAATTTGTATTCGAATATTGAATGTTTTTGATACTCGTAGGTTAACGGACTTAAAAGTATTTAAGTAGGTGGTCATTTTCGAGTTGCGAGTTCACGGCTATTTAAATACGTGTCTGTGTTTCTGCTACAAGTAGCAGCGGCGAGACAGTTTGGTGGTATATTTGGTTATCCGCAATACTATACTGTTCAGAGATAATACAAGTAAAGATAGTATTTTTATTTCGATGGAGCCTCTACGGTAGTTGGATTCATTTAGTATCTACTGCCAAAAAAACTTTGGGCTCGCGCAGAATGCACAGAAGAGGCCTACTAACTTATGCTTACTACTACACTAAGGCACATCCGTAGAATGTCACTAAAGCATCCATCAAGCATAAATTCATAGGTTTATTTCATATTTCATTCATTTCATCGTTAATATGGACTGAGAAATTGTGCGTTTAAATAACAATGATGCTATAACAATACTGACATTTTGGACAGTAGGTACAAAGAAACCGTGGTCGTGTAAATTGCTATTAGCAGACACCACCTACTCCAATAATTACTGTATTTATTTTATTATTTGAAATGCAGAGCAATAAACTGTGGGAAAATAGCATCATCCTATAATCAATTTTCCTTGAAATAAATACCGGCGTAGCAGACGCATGCCATAAACACTCAGCCAGCCATGAGGTAAAAGTTTCTTCGACGTATCAATTGATTTTAGTCTATATTTATAAAAATACGACATACAATGTATAACGATACTGGATATTTTCCTTACTGTGGGAATATCTTTATGTTTGCATTCATAGATAAATTGTCAGAAAAAGGTTTTTTTGGTTAGAATTCTTTAGAAAGGTTCACGGTCGTTTTAATATAATTTGTGAACGTTATCCTCACCCATCCCCATACAGCATCTAACGACAGAAGTAGTTAACAGGACCGTCATATCCCTCACGCCCTTCGGTACTAATATTTATTCTGTGCTTCGGTGCTGAAACGGACGCTGACAGTGAAAGCAGTCCGTAAGTTCAAAGTCTTTCAGCGAGCTATGGAATGATTTCTCTGAGGGATTGCATCCGCAATGGAGTAGGTAATTCGCCAGAGAACTGAAGCCACATTAGTAAACTGAAGCAGCAGTGGGTCGGTCATATCTGCCGCAGACATGATAATCGTTGAGGTAGACGGATTCTAAACTTCTGAAGTGATACCGCGAATCAGTAAAAGTAGTTTAGTCCTAAACTACGACCCCGAGGCTAAAGGTAGTGACGATATACGACGGTGGCGGTTGGGAATGTACGACGAGTATCGGCTCGAGTTACTTGTTACGGGAGAGGTCGAGAGGTCTATGGTCCAGCAGAAGTGTTTTTCAAATCCCATTGTAAAAGCATTTTGCCATCACGGATTGGATACTAGCAGCGACCCACGGTTTTAACCGCTTATTTTGTTTTTTTTTTTATATTTGTGGACAATTCAGACACAACGCCATCTGACCCCAAACTACGCAAAGCTTGTACTATAGCGGCCAGATAGCTGATATAATACTTATATAGTTTTAAATACATACTTATTATACATAGAAACACCCAGACACAGTGCAAACATTTGAATTCATCACACAAATATTTGCACTGGGTGGGGATCGAATTCCCGTTCCCGTATTTTTTCCGCGATGAAAAGTGCTCCATGAAAGTGTTGTATAATCAAATTTTTCCAAATCTTCATCCGATGCGTTCAGACCTTCGACGTGATTGAGAAACTAACATCCAAATAAACAAACTTTTGTAATTATAATATTAATAGCATTTCCCAGTGGAATTATTTTATGATTTGTAACTGTGATTTCATGTGTGACGATTTGAAAAGAATGACAACTTGTTACGAATCATCGAAATTTTAAAATCAAAAAGCGTCTTTTCAGTTCTTACCCACCGTCTACCTCCTGAAACCACCTGGGTGAAACTCGGAGAGTTTTTTTACAACGGCTCACCCAGGTGGTCTCAAAAGGTGGACGGTGGGGAAGCACCCATATTTTACATTCTTCTGAATACTTTTACTACCATCTACCATCACATACATTGGGGATTATTACGTGGTATTCATCTTTATGTCTTGTTTGCACACAAAATACCATGTGTTGAAAAAAACATTTCATTAAACGTGCTTGTGTACATTAAGCAATTTACCTCGACCTTGCCCTTAGAATACCTATAGACCTATACCCATGTATTTTTGTTTACTCTGTCATTGACTTCATGGTTCGACCGAATGCGAATTCTTGAGAAACAGTAGGTATTTGTATTGTCACTTCATTGAAGTGTTTGTGGTAGAGTTATAGGTAAATATTATTGAGTACGTGACGAGTAGGAAAATAATTAAACCTATATTTAACTACATTTTAACAGTAGGTATATAACTCGTAAATGAAAATCTAATACTACGTGACGAAACGCAGTTGTTAGCTGATTGCTAGAGTACCACTACAAAATTTATATTTTTAACTAAAAGCGATTTTTTCCAGAAACATGAAGGCACAAGGAATTGCACCGTTAAAAGTTATTTTTCCACTAAGCAATAATGTGCAAACGAAACGTGTCTTTCCTTTTCCTTTTTCTCATTCTGCGATTAGACAATGAGAGAGACATCATTCAAGCACCACTAGTTCATGGCGGGTTTTCCGAAAATAAAATTAAAAGCGCTTTCAATCTACACCTATCATTAGTTTTGCGAAACTGTGTCTACCTGATTATCTACTTCCCGATAGGTCAAATCTATAAATTTTGTAAATATAAGAATACATTCTAATAGTAGGTACATTTTGGAGAGTGTGCATTCAGATCAGCTGATCTGAATGATAATAGTACCAACTTCCTCTTTTTTATCGGACTGGTAGCTCGAAAAAGTGGCATCGTTCCAATTACCCGAACGAGGAGAATTGACTTGTGTGGTATTATATACTGCGTTCTACCTAATAAATAACAATTATTAAAATTAACCTTTTCTTCTCCGATCCAGTTTCTCTCGGCAGGTTCGTTGAGTCCCAGAACATCCAGCCAGTGGTAATAGTTTTTAGAATTATTTCCATACCAGTACTTTATGATGACGTAGCTGCAAGTATGACAACGTAAAATTCTATATTTATAATGACATAATTACGGAAAGTACTGACGTAAAGAAATGGGACGTACCAACGTAACCGTTATGACAGCCTATTTAGTCAGATGATGGAATATTACAACAACACGCATGCTCTACTACTACTCAACATTTTGTGACTTTAATTAGAATATTACTAGCATCCCGCGGTTTCACCTGCATAGTTGCCGTTACCGGGATTAAAAGTAGCCTATGTTTTTCCAGACTAATCATGTACCAAATTTCATCCAGATCCCTTTAGTAGTTTTAGCTTAAAAGAGTAACAAACATCAATATATATAATACATCCAAACTTTTGCAGTTATAATATTAGTAAAATATTTTCGGAATAGTAGGACAGGTACTACTACTTTAAAAATATAACGGTAGCCGGGGTAGATTAGTAGTAATAACAACCGACTTCACTAGTGTGAGATCGTAGTTTTAGACCTCGCTTGCACTATGAAGTATGTCGGCATCCCAGAAGAGAGAACAAAAGTAGGCTGCTTATGCAATTAAGCTACTTCAACTACATATCTCATCACTACATGATTTCCAGTTGGACGGATTTCCATCAATTAGGTTACCTACTAGATATAGATCTTAAATATTTAAATAAACTTAATAATGTTCCTAATATTAGCTATATTAACAAATAACTTACATCATACATCCCTCGTTCCGTAGAACAGCCTTAGCCGGAAAAAAGGGGGTTACACTTGCCTCTGTGATTGAGAGGGCTTTCCCCATCCACATTATTTGGTTTAATCAAGTGTTTGTTTGTTCATCTAATTACTCTGATAGTTATTCATTTCAATACACGCAACACACTTACGCAAGTCCATCATCGACCATTTGTTGCACCTCAGGCTCGTTGACCACTTCGAGTATCTCCGCGTTGTCAGGGTTCCTCTTGATGTCAACAAGCTGCCAGGGCGATATGAGCCCAAATCGCACGCACCGCATCATGTCTACAGCGTACTGTCGACGGTTTGACCAGTCTCCGTACAGCCACCGAATAGCGGCCATTAGGATCTCTATTTCGCTGCAGAGACGATTTAGTGAAATCAAATGGTTTTGCTGACAAAGTTTTAGGTAGAGAGAGAATGGAGTTTTGGGTGGGCGTCCCGTAAGAAGGACACACCATATAACCTCCACGCTGTCCTGATCATGACTTGACCAGTAAAGAAACTGATTTGTGGCTAAGAAAAAATATTTTCATAGGTTGCAAGCGTCTTACAAAAGTTATAGAGATGGAAATTCAAGATGAGTTGGTACCGTAGGATATACAGTGTACATTCTTGCATAAAGCTAACTAGCTTTTATTAAGAGATGTCGGGGTCATCTACATGATCTAGCATATTTTACTGCTGCGAATAATATGTGTAAGATGAATGAAATTATTAAAGAAATACTATGCAGTATCGATATAATCTTTTTATTTATATAAAATGCATTCAAATATGTCGAAGCGTTCACCAGTCAAAGAAAGCATACACTGGACAGTACACCTTGAACCAATCATTTCTTAACGCCTGCCCCGACCTGCCCACCCCGGACTACCATCTGGTCTGCTTCCTGAATCACTCTGAATCACCACAAACCCTCAATCAAAGGGCAATTGGCGGAGCTCCTGTTAGAAACCTAACATACCTAACCCACCTTATGAAAAGCGGGCTGTATCTAAGAAACCTGATGTTAAGAGAATCGATCTCGCGGCACCTACTCGCATTTGGCGAGAACTTTTTCCCCAAACTAAGCAAATTTTAATTTTTCTGGAAAAGCTGAGCTAGTAATTGAAATTTTGGAGATATCAGTTCGCTACTCTTATTAAATTGGCGTGTATCCTTAAATACAAACTGAAATACAATCTGACTACAAAGTCCAAAACACTGTGGAAAACAAAATAAGTAATGGCTTTAATACGGTAGTGAAGGGGTTCTATTAAAATCCATTCATGATACACGTGTAACGTTGTTAAATAAGTTTAGTTTGGTAATTCTCTATTGTGTATGATCTAAGAAACATTAACCATTGATACCATCGTAAATTTGTCGAAGCCATAACGCATCTTCATAATAAACATGTTCAATACAAACCTTGTAACGGAAACATAATTAGACTTGAGGAACGTCATAACTTCTTCTGCTTCCAGGGTGAGGAAATCTTTAGATGCAACAAGCGGAAGGAAAAACCGCATCACGCGTGGTGTCTGAAAATTATTTATACAATAAATATATCTAAATAATTGGATTTAATTTCCAGAATTTTTCCGTATGTATTTTTGAAGGCTATGAGAAGACAATAAGACAAAAAAGTGAGATAGGCAAGAAGACGGTGTAATACCAGTATTTTGTACTGCACTAGGCACCTATATAACGCATGGTTTACTTTTTGCAATTTGCGCATATTTAAGATCAATACTCGATACATAGTAACCGTATCAATGTACTAGTTTGTAATTACTGGCTTCAACGGCGAAGGAAAACATAATGAGGAAGCCGACATATTCACGAGAAGACTTCTCGGGTTAAATAATAAATTTAGAAAGCGTTTAAGTTCTGTCTAGTGTTTTCAATATATTAAGGCCCGGTTCACACGACGCGGCTGCCAACCGCGCCCGCGCGCGGGCGCGGCGCCGCGCCGCGCGACGGTTTTGTTTCAATACTCACGAGACCGCAGGTTTTCGCGGTTTCTGCTCCGGAAAGCTACTGCGCAAGAATCGCGCGCAGCCACGCGGGCGCCGCGCGGCTGCCGCAGCCGCCGCGGCCGTAAACCGCGTCGTGTGAATTGAATTCAATTTTATACGGAAATCTGCCGCGCCCGCGCGCGGGCGCGGTTGGCAGCCGCGCCGTGTGAATCGTCTCTTAGTGTGAGTCAGTTCGGTATGTAGTGTAGTTTTCATTTCAAGTTTCAATTGAACCATCTGCCTATTCGTTCAGCATAAGCATCCCACTAAATGTTCCCACCGCTGGGACTCGGGGCCTTCTCTCACAAGGAGAGGAGAGTCAAGGCCATAATCTAACACCAGCCACAATCTAGGCCAGTGCCCAGTGCGGGCTGGTGGATGACACACGACTTTGAAAGATTGTAGGTACGTGTCTGTTTCCTCACGATGTTTTCCTTCCACTGTTTTAAGTTAGCGGCATTACGTAGGTGGGTTTTGTGGGCGTGTGGGTGGAATTTGAACCCGCGGGGGCTCTAGATCGGCAGTCGCCGTCTCCCGGATAGACCAGCCGTAAATTAAACAATAATTACTAAAAATTTGTTTAGATTACAAATAAATAAATATTACGTTACCATCAAGTCCATGACGGTAGTCATTTCTTTCACCCTGGCATCCCTAAACAATGCAAACGCAGTGTCTTCCGTGAAAAGGTTTTCATTGACAATCAGCGACCAACACTGCTCCTCTAGATCTGAACCCATGCAATAAAACAAACACTACTATAAATGAATAAAATTATTATTCCTCAGAGTTTAGAGAAAAGCAGCCTGTCTAGATTTATACGAGCCCTAGAATCAAACATGTAATATTATAAAAGCGAAAGCCAAGCAAGCTTCTAATCTCAATTTCATGAAGATGACATGAAGATATTTTACCTTTTATGATCAAATACTGTGCGGCACAGAAAACGGATAGAATGTTATTTCGCTTCAGAACTTTGTTGCTATCCTGGCCGCCAAAGATCATCCATTCGTAGATGGTGTGAAAGGCTTCCGGAGTAACACTCGTCTGAAAGATGAATCAGAATCTCAACGTTTACTCATTTCAATATTTGATTCATTGCAGTTTTGTTATCACAACAAACGTGACTTATAACATGGTTCATCAATCAGCCATCTCAAATGACATTTATTTGTGATCGATGTTCATAAGTAGCACCTGCCCGCAACTTCGCCCACGTAGAATGTGGAAAATAACCGTTCCCTATGGAAAGCGATAATCTGAGTTTCGTTTCACTGAATGTTTTCCTCAATACGACATAGAAATGACGTAAATTATGCATTAACAGGTCACCGCTAGGACAAGGAAGGAGTCAAGCCGTAATCCACCACGCTGGCCAAGTGCGGGTTGACCGGTGACACATGTCAACGAAAGATGTCTTTCTTGAAACATGCGGGTTGTCTCAAGTTATTTTCCTTCACCGTTACAGCCAGTGGTGTTAACAAATCTGTCCATCTCCATTTGGACAAATACTTTTTCAGTGTGTTTCAAATAGCCAATGAAGTTTGAAATCTTCAGTCAGACCTATGGTCTTAAGCCCATGCTATTGAATACCAAGTCGGCAGTTGAACGTATAAATGACAGCATATTATAGACCGACCTTTTCCTTCAATTCTTTTTGGGGACACTCTTATACCCCGTTTACATTATTCCAGTCCAGCGGTCGAATCCAGCACTGGATTGCTTACTGGAATAATGTAAACTGGCACTGGAAAACACCAATCCAGTGCCAAAGCATTCCAGTGCCGGTTTACATTATTGCACCAAACAATCCAGCGCAGGATTTGGTTGGTGGACTGGAATAATGCAAACCGGGTATAATTCTCGAAAGTTGTAAGACTACAATAATTTATTGGAGAAGTCGGTGTGCCATCGGTGCGTCTTTGAGGAGACGCAGGCCCACAAAGGCCCTCACAAAAAAGGCCTGATTATAGACATTGATTATAGCTTCTTACGATCGGTAATTCAATTTCTCGCATAGGTTTCTGGTCGAAGAACGCAGAGTAGATCTGCAGCACGATCCGGTGACAGTGGAAGTCCTCGTCACCGATACGTATTATCGTATCAGTGTTTCTGAAAACAATCAGTAATGATACCGATATTAAAATTATCATAATCATAATCATAATCATTTATTAATTGCAACATGTACATGACATTGACTTAAAACTTAAATCTAGTAGGTACATGACCCTGTTAGGGCGTAGCAACACAATTACAATAAAATAATAGTTAAGATAGACAAATAATTATTTGACTGAGATATCATAGTAAATTTTTTATCCTGTAGCGTTAATGACGTGTGTTTGAGACATATTGAGATTCTTCTAAAAAATCTTTGACGTTGTAGTAGGCCTTAGTAAGTAGCATGTTTTTTTAATTTTGAACAAAATATTTTTTCGTTTTGTTCTTCTCTAAACATTTGTGATATTTTGTGTGATTAAAGGTAATAACATGGTTATCATAATTATTTGCATAATCATTTACCTGTACGATAATTTAAAATGTATAGTGGTGCAATTTCGTTTTTAATAAGAATTTGTTTAGTTTATATTAAGAGATAATATTAGGGTTATCGTATTTTCACAAATATTTACATGTAAGATAATGTGAAGTTTATTACAGAGTATTTTTTAAATAATAATTAATTAATTTTTCTTAGCTTGAAGCTACTCGTTACTCGGTATTTCAGGTAGAAACCACACAATAGATTACGGAACATTTATTGTGATTCTTTCCAAATGACCCTCCCTGACCAGAGTAACTTGTTAAGGTCGGGAAAAGCCTCTGAAAAATGTTGCTATATTTGTGAAGAGGCGATATGTACAGCAAGGCACACATTGGTGGGATGCAAGGTGCTCCTTAATAGGGGTAATTACTCACAGCGCAATGACAGAGTACTTGAAATCATACGTGACCCGGCACGCACACGGTGAATCCATGGAATACTAAAAAGTTCGTCTCTCTCATAAATAGTGAAGCGAGTATCCGATATTTTGATATCAAACACATTATGCTCTATTATCCTAAAATTATTAATTTGAAGTTGCTTGGAAGAGACTGCTTTTACAATTAGGATGCCAGCTGTCGCACTAGTTTTTAAGCGTACGATAAATTATTACGACGAGCGGGACATATGCCTGATAGTAATTAACATGGCAGCCCATAACAGTATAGTTGTTGAAAGTCCAAATCATTACCTAGCGCCCCACTGCGCTCGTCACCCGGAGATATAAAGTGTCTCTTCTTTCTTTTCTTCTCTCTTAGTCTAGTAAGTTCTCTGGAAACATTGCCTTTAAACTGGTACACAATAATGTTTGCATACTACTGCTTGGCGACAGAATTGCTGGCAAAGGTGTGGTACTTCCCCAGGCGGACTCTGCAAAAAGCCCTACCGCTACAAAAGTACATATTTACATAATATATGGTCTTACATAAAATTATGTATCCTCCTATAGAATTCCTGAAAGAGGTCATGTTTCTTGGGTGCCTGCACCCTCGACCAGTCTATAGGGTCCGCGACTGCGTAGCCGAGACTGCTCAAATCTTTGCCTTTGTCTTCTCTGACTCCAGGAGATTTAGACTTCGTGCGGTCGCCGGCAAAGGTGTTTTTGGCGTAACCCGAAGTTTGGACATCTCTGGTACCGAATTGTAGTTGAGGGTCAGTGGTTTCTTCTCCCTATTTAGAAAAGAATAGGTATTGAAGGAAAAGCAAGTTTAGAATGGAGACATTTTGTTAATCTATTTAGAGTATATAAAATGGTTTCATTTAGCAGCGTCTTATCATCGTTTGATTTTAATTAACACCCAAAACGCTAGGCCAAGTCGGTTAAGGAAAATTGTAAACGTGAGCTAATTCCGAAAGTCTATAAAACTACTAATAAAAAAAATGGATTGCTGTATTCTCAAGTTTTGCTGGAAGTATTAAGAAAAATAATTCTTGATACAGTTTGCAACATTGCGTCATGACGCAATTACGACGCAATGACGAAATTTTATTTATTTGTAATTTGCTTGCTCATGAGCAAGCAAATTACAAATAAATAAAATTAGTGGCGGTAGACATTCCTTACACAATACTAACTAGCCCCGAATCGAGCAAAGTTTGTAGTAGGTCTGTGAGCCAGATTTCATTCAATCCTATCAATATATTAATATTATGTAAACGAAGAGGATAGATTCCATACTTCGCCCACAGGTTCGCCTTTCCCCTCAAACTTGACTTTGACCTTCGCATGAGTCGGATCGGCGAGGAGTACACCGACAGTTGACGATTGAAACACGACCTGAAAACGTGAAGTTTTAATAATTTATTTTTGAAGTGAAAACTTCTTTAGGCGCGCTATAGACAGAATTTTCGTGGGCTGTGAAATGGATTCATCAATCGTCACGCTTGGATATGATAATGGATCGGATCGGATATGAAATCTTCGGGTAAACTCGGTAAAAACGGCCAGGTAGGTACCAGGGCAACAGAAAAAGTAAAGAGTTTCGATTACCTACCTCCAACAGCCCAGCGTTTATCTCCAGATACCAGGACAACAGAAATATAAAAGAGTTGCGTTTGCCCCTAGGTACCAGTACCAGGGCAACAGCAAGTTTTCACTTCTATCGGCAGTTTCTATGACTGCCAATTTTTTTTTAAACACTCATAGGCTTAAGCACGCCTACCATCTTGCCTGATGTTAAGCAATTTTGCGGTAAGATAGTTTGTTTTAATGTTTTTGTTACAAATTTTATTGAATGTAAGTATACTAAATCATATAATTATATTAATAATTACTTGATTCGATTGAACTTTCAGATTTCCGCTTGGGGTTGATTTGAAAGGAAAAGCCGCTCCCAGACCTTTCTGAGTGCTCAGCGCATCTGTACTGTAGGAACTGCAAAAACTAAAAACGAGACAATATGATAGTTAGTTCTTATTATAACAATATTTTATTTAAAGGTAGGTTTTTTGAAGTGATAACTTCTTTAGGCGCGCTTAGACAGATTTTTCGTGGGCTGTGACTTATATCGTCACGCTCGGGTATGATAAGAAATCTTCGGGTAAACTCGGGTCCTTGGCGATTGGGCATCTAAAATGCGTCAGCCAATGGGAAATGCTGAAAGAGCGTGCCCCGGCCATGATGGCATGGCCATCTAGAAATGCGTGAGCCAATGGGAAACGCTGACGCAATTCTAGATGGCCATGCCATGATAACCAGGCCACGCCCTCCGGTTACACCCGTGTAGTTTCCAAAGTAAGCTATCAAATTCTGAGTTATAAGTTTTCACTTCTGTCCGCAGTTCCTATGACTGCCAATTTTTTTTTGTTCATTTCATTTCATACCGAACTGTGAACCTTGTTTTTTTGAAGTCTGTTAAAAATGCAGATATTTTTGGACTATTTCGAGTACATTTGAATTTGAATCTTTACCCATGTGACAGTGCAGTAAAAATATTTCTACTGGAGAAAGATTTTTTTTACTAAAATTAACCTAAGTAGGTAAGTACTTACTTATTTCTCAAACTTACGTAATTATTTGCCTTTACCTTGAATTTTCCAAATTGTCGGCAGAAGAATAATTAGGATCTATAATGCCGCCTTTCGGGACACTGTTTATGTAACTGGTTGCTAATTTTGACGCGTACGACTGAGACATTTCTTTCTTTCTTGATTTTCTGTTAAAATTGTGAAAACAAATTATTGTTATTATTTTAAGTCTACAGTGACAAATAAAACATGGAAAGCTGGGCAATTAATTATCTATAGGTAGGTACAAATATTTAAATCAAGAGCAAAGTCATGTCATGACACTAATATCACGGTTGGTAATATTATGTATTTTTCTATATACCTAGATTATGTATAGATAACATTTGCGCCTTTACAATATTAGCGCATGCTCCCATGCAAACAGACACTTTTGTTAAGTTTACATAAAAAAACTTACCTATGTCAAACCTATGTACTGCTAGTTGATTTGTAAAGTGCCCAGAAAACACAGCAAAAGTTGGAACATGCGCACAAAAAAATGTTCAGCTATTAAAAAGGCTATACCTACGCACTTACTTTCCCTTGTAATTCCAAGACATCAATGGTGATTCCGTCAAGTGGTTGACGTATTGTGCGACGGCGTCGCCGGAACTTTGGTGGCAGCAAGAGACCTGTGTTTTCCGCCGGGTCTTGCGTTTGGTGTATTTAAGAAAATCAAAAGCTGAAATTTTTTGCAAATGTAGGTACACATTAAGTACACATTAAATGTACACCGAGTTTAAGTAAAAATTACCATATCTATACTAATATTACGTAGCTGAAGAGGGTTTTTGTTTGATCCCGCTAATCTTAGGAACTGCTGGACTGATTTCAAAAATTCTATTACCTTTTGTTATTTCTTTTTTATAGCATAGAGTGACGAGACGAGCAGGTCATGTGCCTGATGGTAAGCAACATGCCTGCCACATAACAGCACAGTAACACGCAGCTATTGGAACATGATAGTCCAAATCATTACCTAGCACTGCACTGCGCTCGTCACCCAGAGTTCTAAGATATTATGTCTCTAAGCCCTGTAATTTCTCTGGAATCATTGCCCTTCAAACCGGAACACAGTAATGTTTGCACATTACTGCTTGGCGGTAGAATATTTGGCAAAGGTGTGGTACTTCCCCAAGCGGACTCTGCTAAGAGTCCTACCACTACTAAAATTAGATTTAGAAATTAGATTATTACTGTTAGATATGTACCTACGTGATCCTTTAGTCCTATAGGTTACCTATATATTATGTACCACTGACGAAGCTAGGACGGCCCGCTAGTTTTTACTATAATCCAGGATTTATTTCATAAGACATGGTGGTTTTCCTTACTAAAATATTTTCTCTTCTTTAATACGACACTTCGAATGGTAGTTTCCTTGAGGTAAATAAATGATATCTCGTCAGATTTACTGCATGACGTCGGAACTTACATTGTTTACCAAGAAAATGTGCAAGAATACTTATCTAACACCAAGGTACCGCAAATGGACAGTCAAATAAAAAAGTACGAGGAGGCAATAAATAATTATATTTATTACTTCAGCGGTGTAACCGGCGGCTCACCAGTTTTTCACGATAATTTATTTTCGCCAATGGTAAAAGTTTTAGAAACCTTGCATGTCTCATATTTATTTATATCTAATCCAAAGTCTAAAAATAAGTTTGAAGCTTCTAAATTTGTAGATGACGAAACTTCTATAACTACCTACAATAAAAAACAACCTCTTAAAATCTCATTTTAGCTGTAGAAAGTGGCCTGTTGATACCTTCTCAGGCTCTAAATTAGATTTGTACCAAATTTCATAAAATTCAGTCAATTGATAGTTTAGCCGTGAATGTTTAACAGACAAACATACGCAGTTACTTTCTTATTTATAATATTAGTAGACACTAGAAGCACAATATAAAGTTAATAGACTGTGCTAGTAGGTACCTACTATGAACTATGGATAACTCTTACCATAGAATAGGTACCTAACTAATATCTTTTACTAAGTAACCAACTGTGAATAAGCATAACAAATCACCTGCGACGTATACTTTAGTCTTATTTATTTCATCACAAAGTTAAAAAATATTAAATTCGACTAGGTTTGCATAAATATTGGTCGTCGTCGCTTTTATACACAACGCCATGGAACCCCAAACTAAACAAAGGTCGTACTATAGAAGTCAGCTAGCTGACATAACACATAGGTATGTAATTTTAAATACGTATTGATACATTACACCGACGACGTCATCACTCGATTCGTACAGCGAGCGTTGGCTGCATCACGTATAACATCACCCGAGAGTATAACTTACAGGTGGGTCATCATGGACAGAAATGCAGCCATAGTGGAGGCTCAAAGCCAAGAGGAGGTGATTTAGAAAATAAAGAGCACTAGAGTTTGATTTAAAATGTTCTCTTCTATCGTAAATCTTCGATTATGAGAAAAGGGAAGTAGGGGGGATTTCTCTTTTTTCATAATCGAAGATTTACGTTTAAAGAAAAAAAAGCCAACTGACAAAGGAGACAGGCCCGGAGCCTACCCTGTACAGTAGCTAATAAAAAGAAACACTCACATTAAACATAGAAACATTCAGAGAACAAATATCCGTATTCCCCACACAAATGTTTGTCCTGGGCAGAAATCGAAATCAGGACCTACAGCTCATTGAGTCGCCTCATTACGGACTGTTTCACGAAGCCAATCAGTAGTGATTCGGCCCTAATTAAAATAGTTGTTTTCTTGCGGTTTCAGGGTATGCCCCGTTATAGAAGTTGTTTATAATTATGAGTTTACACCTTTTTCGGCTTAGCACATCTGTTATGTGTAATACTCTTACTCGTATAATGCAGGGACTCCTTTCGTCATCAATAATTTTCCTGTTCAATTAAAATACATATAAATACAATGACATAACCTGAGCGGAAATCATTTGAGGTCAGGTCATTGAGCTGTTATCTTATTTATTTTTAAATTGTTTAATTTCAAATAGATTGTTTGGTCACAATGGCTAATTATTATTTGAGTTTAGTATTTATGTGTGTGATTAGTGGCTGCTACTGCGCTCCGTATATATTAACAGGAATATCAAAATGTAAGTACTGAGATGATAATAATGAATGGAATGTATTAGTTGTATTCATTTTAATAATGAAAGTAGCTTCGAACCACCCCTTGGTTTTACACGCGTAGTTCCCGTTCATATGATAAAAATAGTATATTTATGTATACCAGACCCATAATCTGTGTGCCAAATTTCAATCCGATCCGTTCAGACGTTCCAACGCAATTAAACACCAAACATCCGAACATCGACATTTATAATATTAGTAGAATTTGAGGCCAGATACTATTTAAATGTAGGAAAATACACTACAAAAGCTATATTTATAATATATAACATTATACCCTTTAATTAGGACGTCGCCAATAGTAAATAAAGTTATTAATTTACTTATTTTATAACTAACTAGCTGACCCCGCGAACTTCGTACCACCATATTTATTTCGTAAACATTAAAAAAAAAACTGGCGTACAAGTTTTGTCTGTCCCGACAATAACGAATACATAAAACAAAGAATCATCCAATTTAGTGTAGTCATTTCAAAGTTATGAACGAAGATTATCATATATGTAGGTAATTAATCTAACCTAAGTATTTCATGATTTGGAAACGTTTTTGTCTTTTAGATATTTTTCTGCTTGCTGCGCGCGGTTTAACAGATTTTGACGATCATTTTCAGTAAAAACGGTTCACGCAAAAAATATTAAATTATGTAACCACCAAATTGAACCACCAACTAAATACATTATTGTCAATATAATTATGTTTACTAAAAATAATGTATTTAGTTAGTACAAAGAGGTATGGAGTTTAGTTTAACTTACAGTAATCGCTTGTATTAGTGAGATCGGACAAGGAACTGCTTCTATGGATCTTGGGCCTGATGGTGATAGAGTATTCTTCTAATACGTTATCGTATGTTAACTTCGATCTACGTTTTGGGAAATTGCTACAACTGGAATCAAAAAAAATACATTATATGGGCTTGAGGCCATATAGGCTAAGCTTGAGACGGACTTGTGCACAGCTTTTATCAAATTGTATCAGTTTTCTGTTCCATAAGACAAAGAAGAGAGTGAACGAGAGAATTTGTGTTATAGCGACACTTTACCTACAACAACTCTGCGCCAAATAACTGTTTCCATTCCATGAATCAGAATAGCATCGAATGCCTAATAATAAATCTATCAGGTATATGTTTAATATATTAATAAGTAAATATTTTCCTGAATTCAAATTAATTTTTAGGCTACCGAGTAGGAGTAAGATTCACTTTATAAAAGGGAACTTGGGAGATTTTATTTCGGTTTTGGAGAAAAAGCCATTGAAATACTGGACAGAGTAAATATATTAGGAATCCTGTAAGTCAGGAAAAGCGAAAAGGTAATTCGGCTAGAAAGCACCAAATAATGAGTAGATTCTTAATGGATTTTGCACGTTTTATTGGAGCTAGCTTGCTTCTACTATGTTATATCGATAACAAATGTATAAAATTCACTCATATACCTTACTGTTGAAGATTCTCCCATGCGAATACTACGATAGAATTAAAAAAACATACACATACCTACATGTACTCGATATCATAAAACTCTTGTTTTTCGTCAGTGGTCTAGAATTATCACAGTTCTTAAAAAAAATATAATGTCAGGTTATTTTACCTAATGCAACTTTTGTAGTGGCAGGACTCTTCGTAAAGTTTGTCTGGAGTCCTCATGTTCCAGTAGCTGCTTGACAATGTGCAGCTACGAACAGCCGTGTTGCTTACCATCAGGCAAAAGTCCTGCTTGTCTCGTCACTCTATAAAACTAGCTAATAGACTACATCTGATTTTTTCCGGAACTTACTCGTGAGATTTGTTGAATTTTATTTTTTCATTGAACTCAGGATCCGAAGCATTAACCTGAAAATGAAGGGGCAAATATGAATTGAAAAAAAAAAATTCGTTTTGTGGATGGCAAAAAAACACGCCTGCCCTTAAAAGAACAATACCACGCAGCTATTTGAACATGAAAAGTACAAACTACAAATCACTGAGTAACACTGCAAAGTCTGTAAGGAATGTTGTCCTAAAATTAGGTATTAATCTACTGAAACCCCTTGCAATTACACAAACACAGTTATCTCACTGAAAATAAACAGGCGATACCTTTTCAAAGCTAACACTTCTTTGCATTTCCAAATCACCGAAAAAATAACTCATTTACATGTGCCATATTTCTAAAAATAATGTAAAAATGGTAGGGAAATATGTACTTGAAGTAGTTGATAACTTTTGGCAGATGTTTGTTGTTTTATGAAATTTGACAGTAAAAAGTCAAAAATTATGATCAATTCGTAAGGGAGGAGCAACTATTGGTTTTGCAAAACAAAAATTACTTAGTTCGTCGTTGACTATTAGTATTATCATTTAGCCACATAAGATGTGTTGACTAATTTTATATGACATTCATTTCACAACCAAGGAACTTTTAACACTATGAGAACCGATATTTGTCACAAAAAATCTATGATGAATCCGATGATAGATTAGGTTTTCGTATTTGTATCTCAAGTTTATTGTGAGATCACATAGTCACGCCTTATCATCCTAATGACAAATGCCAGACAAAATTTAATTTTATCTTGATAGCATCAGTTCTTTTTTCTGCTCACGGCGGGAATGCGAAAGCTTTCCGCATTTTTCCACGAACCTGCCGGGGTTTGCCCGTCTCCGGGTTCTCCTTTGGGGACCCTCGTCACCGGCATACTTGAACCTAAGATAGCTCGTGACCACCTCAGGAACCGACTAGTAAATGAGTGCCAGCGTCTGGACACATATGTGGTCCTCGCCGCCAATCACTTTTCGGATGTAGATGACAGGGAGAGAGAACTATTGCAATACCGGCACTCCTCTTTCCGTTCAGCTCCTTCGCTTGCGCCTTATAATGGTGGCGACCTAGTCAAGGTCATGGCGGGCAGGAAAAGCAGTACCTACACTATGATACCGATGGTCGTGGCCGTGACCTCCACCCTGGGGTCACCATGCCTACCCCTCAACATCGCGGCCCTCCTCTGTTGTGGTTGCACCGGTGCCCATACTCCGGGCGAGCTCAATGGCCGCATTATCGTCCATGTAGTCGCTTGGGGGCAAAGCCTAGACGAGTGCTACCAACGCGGGTTCCTCTTTACTTCACCGTGGGTGACCAGGCCATGGCTACTGAACCTCCCCGCCTAGTCAATGTCGGGGGTATCTCTTTAGACCTTCATCGGTCTGTGGTCTATATGATCTGCTTAGTGCAAATTAGTATGTTAGTTAGGTACATAGTGTAGTTTTCTTTATAATTTAGTTTTGTTAATAGATAGTCGCCCCTGTTTGAATAAAAAAACAAAAGATTTAGATTTTCAAAAAACCTTCAGATTTCGGTCGTTTTGACACCCTACGATTTTGCAAACGATTCTGATCTTGCTTTAAAAATATGTTTCAACCAAAGAATTAGCCCAATTTGTAGGTAATATTATCAACACAAACATCAAATTGAAGATACGCATTCCCGTTTGTATAAATATTCCTTGTGGTTTATTTGTTTCCATAAAATCTTGAAAGAAGGTGGTAACAAAAGTTTTCAATTTAATTTCGGTTTCAAATAGATTTCGTCAACCAAGGAGGTTTTACAACACATTTATTTTTTTCTTAGGGGGCTTTTTATCCATAGAAATTCTCACGCTCTCGTCATCATTCGCCTTTCGTAAGTTATCACTTTATCTGGCTGCAGGGTACCCCAGGCTAAGCTTGCCAGTACGCGATCGGATCTTCTACAGATATATCCAGCCCTTTGCCTATTCAACTTACTGATTCGATGAGCTATGATGACCTCCATAGAGCTCGCTTCCACAAGTATTAAAACAAGAGTACAAGTGCATGCGATAAAAAACGCGTGAGTTCAAAAATTACGCTCTTAGGTTGCTCTCTAACGAGCGACTGCACCTATTATCGTTCTGCATGCCTTTGAAAGATAAAACACTTTTACTGGCATCGAAAGTCAGTAAACTGGTATCAAATGACATAGACTTCGTCTGGGAAAGTAGTAACCAACGAGGAGTAGATATTGTGTACGTATATAACAATATACATATGTATCAGGTTGGTTTTAATCTCTTTCAAATAAATGCCTCTTTATCTTTTCTACGAAAATATATGCGTCCCTAATAATATATGTAGGGTTTATTTATTTACTCACCTAATTCTAAATTCACGTAATAAATATTTATTACGTGAGTTTATAAATTGAGAAATCAGTTAAACTATTACGATTTTTTTAGAGAACAAATAATTAGTGGACATTTTTCATACAACGTTTTCTATCACATAAATACGTGTATATTATGTATGTATATTATTATATATTATTTATATTTATATGTAGTAATAGACTAGCTACTACCTACTCATTGTTTTGATTGCTTTATACTACTAAAGGAAGCTAAAAATAATTTAAATCGCTCATTTTTAAATGAACGTATACACCAACGCAATGAATGAAAAAAACATTATCTAATTTAAAAAAAATCATATCATGCTCATACATCGTAGAAATCGGCTTGTGACTAAAAGTATTGTGGCTGCTGAATTTTGCCATTACATAAAATATAAAAGTTTGTTAATATACGCTTTCTACTACAGGTAGGAATAAAGGACTCAAGTGTAGATTCATTGTATGGAAAAATACATATTTGACATATTTATCGTATTAATATCTAACATTACGAAAGAAAATGCTATTGATTATGGTGAGATATGATGGCTGCATAAATACTTATTTATAGTTCTTTAGAAGGAGGAATACCATCCCTTTATATAGGCTTGTAGGATTGTCCCGTTCTTCAAATAATATTATATTTGCTAGAGTATAAGTTTGTACCTACATCTTTAGCGAACACAACACTATTATTTTTTTTCGTTATGAATTTCACCCTCCACGGGAGGAGTAGGTTAGGGATATGGGACTCCCAACAATGGTGGTCTACCCACTAACGTGCTGATTTTAGTGGGTGGGCGACAGATTGTTACTGACAACTACGAGTACAATGACGACTCAACGCTAGACAATATTATTCATCATCAACAACCCACTAAACGTTCCCACTGCTGGGACTCGGGGGCTTCTCTCGCAAGGAGAGAGTTAAGGCCATAATCCACCACGCTGGCCCAGTGCGGGTTGGCGGATGACACATGATTTCGAAAGATTCTAGGTACATGTCGGTTTCCTCACGATGTTTTCCTTCACCGTTTTAAGTTAGCGGCATTACGCACATGACTTCGAAAAGACAGTGGTGCGTGTGGGGTTTGAACCCCCGGGTCTCCGGATCGGCAGCCGCCGTTCTCCCGACTAGACCAGCTGTAACTTATTATACTTATACTATATATATACTTAATATTATTCATACACTATTTGAAAATCGTCAGTTCGATTCAGTTGCGATTCGAATCCCGTGTATTCCTTTAAATATTTTTTCAAACGCCAATGTTATCATCACTGGCTTTCGTTTAAGTTTGCTATCACCACTGACTTTAATAGTGAATGAAAACAACGATATGAAACGGGTATGTCGCCAGGTAGATATTTTTCGAGGACATGTGACTCTCCGTCAAGGCCATTATCTATACAACGCTCCCCAAGTACGGATTGGCGAATGACACATGTCCTCGAAAAATATCTACCTGGCGACATACCCGTTTCATACCGTTGTTTTCATTCACTATTAAAGTCAGTGGTGATAGCAAACTTAAACGAAAGCCAGTGATGATAACATTGGCGTTTGAAAAAATGACGGACGTGACGGAGAGTCAAGGCCATTATCTATACAACGCTTGTGCTCCGAGTCACAGTAGTGGGAGCATTATTAGGGCTGCTTATGCATCTACTGTTATAGGGGCTTAACTTGATTTTGATACAAACACAGGTAAATTGAGTCAGATATAGCCGAACAGTCCACCTACCTGATCGGTTAAAACTGTACAATGAATCAGACGAAGGCGCGTAACGTTGATAACTAAGTATTTATTAAGCGTGTTATCTAAAACGCAATAAGCGACTATCTAGCTGTTTTCAGGAGGGCGCTAAAGGATGTTATTTCCGACACGATAAACTAGGATAAGTGGGATCTTTGATTTGTTATCGCAGTTCCAATAACCGCTCGATAGTCGTGTTTACTTCGTCTGGATTTTATCAAAGTGACTCGATGTTTACGCGAAATTATAGCACAAATACTGTTTGAGTGTTTACGAGAATTCTAGGTAAACTAAACGTATTTTATTGACTTTTCATGCCAAATTTAGGTCATTTATTAATCGTTAGAGGAAATTAGATTTTTTTTGTACGTGTTTGAAACAAGTTTATCATTACTGAACTTACTTAATTACCGAATAATTGTGATTCGGTTTATAGTGTAATTGTAAGGGTTATTGTGAAAACATGTAGAAAAAAAGAGATAAATCATCGTATATCCATATCTATCCATCATATATATCCATGGGAAACAAACGCAGTGCAGTGCAAGGCAATGATTTCCATTCCACATGTTCAAATGCCTGTGGCACTGTGCGGTTACGGGGTGGCGTGTTGGGTACTATCATGCATGTTTTGTTCTTCCCGTCATTTTATACGCTAAAAGAGAATTACAAGACTTTTTTGCAAAATCTAATTACTTAGCTTAACTACCCGAAAACATGGAGAGCGCTGTTATATAAAAATGAAAAATATCTTGTAATTTACTTTCTTTAATCGTAACTTTTAAAGTGTAACAAACAAATACTCAAGGACTAAGAAAGGATCTTAAAGGAGGATACAGAAGGTTCCACGTTATGAAATGTGTTGTTTGTTTAGTTTTTCATAACATAGAGTGACGAAACGAGCAGGACATGTGCTTGTTGAGAAGTAACATGCTAGCCCATAACATCACAATGACATGAAGATAAGTTGGAATATGATAAGTTCAAATCATTACCTATGCAGTGCAGTGCGCACTGCGCTCGTCACCCAGGTATAGATAGATAGATAGATACTCTTTATTGTACACACCAAAAGAAAACAGATATACAGACAAAGAAAAACAATAATAGCTAGTGCCATAACAGGCGGCCTTATCGCTGAAAGCGATTTCTTCCAGGCAACCTTTGGGTGGAAATGGTTTTGGTATATAGGATGTTTTATCTCTATGTCCTGTATTTCACTGGAAACATTGCCTTTCAAACCGGAACACATCACTGAAAGCGGTGATGTGTCCGGTTTTCGGTTCTGGCAGTAGAATAACTGGCAAAGGTGTGGCACTTCCCCTCTTACCCAAGCAAATTCTACAAAGAGTCCTTTCCACTACAGTCTATTACTCGTAATAACTTATTACTTTTGGCTGTTGGCACCAGATGGCATATACTGCCTACTGAACCTTGGGCCAGCGCAGAAAGTGCAGGACCCCGTCATCTTACCTACTATATTTACGCATATACGTTGACCATCTCTGAAAATACCTTAAACCTTAAAGCATTGCTTATTCAATATCACTTAATCGTACAACAGTTTCAGCAAAAGTAGTTTTATATTATTAAACGACTCTAAAAAAAGGAAGAGATTCTAAATTCTGTTGTTGTTGTAGTGTCTGTTGTTTGGTAGATAGTCTCATACTTCAGAGGTAGTCCGATACAAATTTTATCGAAATCGGATCGGAAATCGGAGATCGGATCGGAATCGGAATGGAAATTTTATCAACAAAAATCAATAATCATAAAATTTGGACCACGTTTTCATACCTCGCTGTTTCATTGTGTGTTTAGTTGATTTCCCAAAATTACGAAGTATACTCGAGTACCTATCTGAGTTTCATTTTAATTGAAATCTGTTCCTGTTTTTTTCATAGAAAATTAAAATTCGTCCAACTTAATTGTTCCAGACACAGCTGACAACGATCGCGTAGCTGAAACCATAAGTCATATCAAAAACTTCACCGAAGCCAAAGATGAGCAGTCGGTTACTGTCAGCCATCCTGGAACGGACGACTCCAACTTCTTCATGAAACCTGTCAAGCCACCTCAGTTGGTGTGGAGAAACGCGATTATTGTACCCCATAATTGTCCCCCTGGTATACTGCTGGATATCAGTGGAAAGTGTCGGGACGTTTGGAAAGATTGAACAAATATTAGTGACCGGCGCTGTGAATGTTTGTGGACTGAGTATTACTATTATTACTCGATCAGGAAAGATAGACGGACAAGTTAAGATCGTTTTTGTTAACAATACTGCCAATAGTGTTAAGTTGTTAAAGTTTTTGCGCTTTATAGATGCCATTTAGATAATAGGACTTAATAGACTTTTTAGTAGTGTTGATATAGCTCCATACAGTTATGACCGAAACGCTCATGTTTTGTGGTTTATTGGATCCTATGAAGTTGCTATATTTTTAATTTATTTCAAAATGTATTTAAGGCAGTTGGTAGATAGTTACTTGCGTAGACGTCAAATATTTTTTTAAATATAGAAAACGACGGTTGGTCTTTGTAAAACTTCTTAGCGGTTATAGCTGTTATTGAGACTTTAAATTATGTACCTTTCCAATAATGAACTTGTGTATTATGGTAGGTAAGCTATTAAACATCTACCAACCTATATTTTCTTTTATTGTTAAAATGGTTCTATGTTGCGAATAAATGAATTTGTATTTGTGCTACCCCCCGAACTTCTGTAAGTAAATAAAAAGCAGGAAAACAATACCTACACTGAATGAATAAATAAAAGTAGTCAAGTGCGAGTTGGACTCGTCCATGAAGGATGTCATAGCAGCAAGTAGCATAATATAAAAATTCTTGTAGTTCGTTGCAAAAAAACTGCTTACTAGATCTTGTCCAGACCAATTTTTGGTAGGTAGGTACTGCGTACATTTTTTTAGTTTTGTCATTCTCTTATTTTAGAAGTTACAGGGGGTACCACACATTTTACCACTTTCGAAGTCTCTCGCGCAAACTATTCAGTTAAAAAAAAAGAGAGACTTCGAAAGTGGTAAAATGTGTGGTACCCCCTGTAACTTCTAAAGTAAGCGAATCACTAAAAAAATGTACGATGTACAGTACCTACCAAAATTGGTCTGGACATACATAGATACAGTCCACACGTAAGGTTTTGATGAAAAAAATTTTTTTTAGTTTCAGTTATAAATAAGGTATTATTCAGTATTAAATAAGGGGCACCCCCAAAAGTTATTGTTTGTTTTTCTATTTTTGTGTGAAAATCTTAATGCGGTTCACAGAATACATCTGCTTACCAAGTTTCAACGGTATAGTTGTTATAGTTTTGAAAAAAAAAGGGGCTTTGCCTTACGGACGGACAGACATACATGACGAATCTTTAAGGGTCTCGTTTTTGGCCATTAGGCTATCGGAATCCTAAATATAAAGAAATGAGGCACACGAAAGGAAAGTAAATATAAAAAATGATGAAGTAGTAATTTGAACACTTCATATTTATTGAAATTGCTTAGTATAATACCACTGTGCTATCACGGGCATTATTTGTTGCTTATTCGCCCTGTCACCTTGTTTTATAAACGAAAAGAGAGGTAAGTATTTATTAATTAACCGACGTTTGTGATTTCATTATCTCTGCAAGCAAGCACTCTGAAAAATGTGTAAAACGTGTACTTACACGTTCATTTATTTCAATGTTTGCAGTAGGAATATGTATACAATGAAGAATCAGGCACAGGACCTGCTCGTCTCGTCACTCTATGCTATAAAAAAAAAAAACTCATACCGTCTAAAGAAAATAATCATGGGACTGCCTGGGAATGGAACTTACCTTTCACCCAAAAATATATATAGGTAGGTGCCTGGAACGTCATGTTTGATTTTTTTTACTTTATATGCTTAAAACCAATTGTTAATGAAGGAAACTAATTATTTTATAAATCACGATGATATCCTTCCGGGGCATTAAATGATGAGTGAAACTTCGAGACACCGCTAATAGCTGTATAAAATAATATCTGTACCTAAGTAGTAACAATTTAAAACCTCCTTACTATTTCAAACAGCAAATAAATATCTTATAATCAACCCTACCTGGTATTACTTAATTATTAATTGTAGTAGGTAATTTTAAAAACTTTTAATCTAGGTTTGCTATGACTATGTCACATCATAGTCATCCACCCAGTAAATATGGTTCATATTCGAGCTATGAACTTCAAAGAAAGCGCTATCTATCACTCGAATAACTTTTACGATACAATAAAATAGTATGCCCACAGCTACTCTAGAGATTAGGGAGTGGTGTCCAACATTGATAACAGCAACAACGTCACTGAAGGAAAATAGCAGTTTCCTAAATTTGCAGAGCTATCTGTGAGTCAGGCCCGCGTCATGAGTAACGGACTGAGAGATAACATGTTGTTCGTATATAACCCTGGCGAGCTATGTTCGTGCATCAGTCGCTTCTGCACTCTCCAACCAGACTCAGTGTCCTGAAAGTTTGAACGAAAGTTTCACAAGACAAATTTAAATTGTAAGTGTCACTGAAAATTTCTTTAGTTTTGTGCAATGGTGTTGTCTCTAATGTGTTCGATTGCAGTTGACATTTCTTCTTGATTAGACATATAAAATGCAAAATGTTATTCAACCAGTTTAATAATTGGAGTTTTCGAAAATAATATACACACGACTGTGTATTATAATAGACAAATGAAAAAATATGGCGTAATAAGAAAAAAAAAAATCTTTATGACAATAATACAAAGTCCAAAATTCAGAATGAGTATTTGTTGATTATTCCTGAAATTATAAACATCTTTTTCCAAAAACAACGTATTAACTATTCGTACGTACATACTAAAAAATAATTCAACCAGAGTGAGGAAGTATAACATTTTGCTAGTTATTCAACCGCCAGGCAGCAATGTATAAACATTTCTACTCTGTTCCGGTAATGTTGCAATGTTTCTACAGGAACAACAGAAAAAGAGATAATTTATCTTACACATGCAGGTAGCGGCATTACAATACTAGTCAGTGATTTGAACTCTTCATGTTCAAATAGTTGCGTGGCACTGTGCTTCAATGTGCAGGCGTGTACCATCTGATACAGTCTTTCTCGTCTCGTCCTTATAAAAAGATGTGATTTCTAATCATTACAAGAGGATTTGATATGAGATCAATATTTTCCATATTTATATAAGTTGATTGAAGTTTAGGCACCTATTTATCATCATCAAAGTCATACAATTAATGTATTGCAATGACAAAGCCATGATTTTTTTTAATGAAAATGATCCTGCTATTTGAAACTTTCTTGGATAAAAAGTCTACCAGTAAATACCTATTTTGCATGGGCATCTCTGCCTATAAACTATCCATTTCAAACATTGTGCAGAATAGCTTTATATAGGTAATGTTACATTATGTACCTATGTGTTTTTTAAAAAGACATTCTTGCTAATGACATTAACCAAATTTAAAAAAAAATTAAGAATGACGAGACGAGCAGGACATGTGCCTGATGGTAAGCAACATGCTTGCCACATAACAGCATAGTGACCCTATGTGGCACATGCATGCATAGTGGCATAGTGCAGCTATTGGAACATGAAGAGTCCAAATCATTACCTAAAATTTGCTAACGATTTAATAGTCAGTTACCTTATTACAGAGCAATCGAATAGGTAGAAACTAATTATAGTTTATTCATGGTTTTATTAATATTTTAGTTACTTGTATTTAAAATTCGTAGAGGTAGGAGTTTTGTAGAGTTCGCCTGGGAAATTAATTTATGTTTTCACAGCAAATCCATGCAAACGTGATTGTTTTCCGGTTCAAAGGGCAAAGCTGCCAGTGAAATTGCAGGGTAATTAGACAAATCATCTTGTATATCTGGGTGACGAGCGTAGTACGATACTAGGCATTTAGACTCTTCGTGTCCAGAGAGCTAGGTGACACTGCGCTGTTAGGGTCAGGCGTGTTGTTTACTATCAGGCAAATTTATTTCTCGTCCCGTAGATTACTTACCTAAGTTACTTCCCTAAATTACCTAGCTCTAGGTGTGATGCAAGGTATTTAGACTCTTCTTGTTCAAATAGTTGCGTGTCACTGCGCAGTTATGGTCAGGCGTGTTTCTTACAAACACGTGCATTAATTACTTGTCCCGTCACCTTTTAATCTAAAAACATGTTTAAAACTTACCACTTTAGTTTCTAGATAACCCCCTTTCTACAGTCCAGAACACGCCAGCCATTCTACTATAAACCAGTTTCTAGTGAAATCGTTGCTCTATATAGCGAAATATCAAGATAGTGATAGATTTTGCTCCGCATTCCATTTGAGGTCTCGGCAAAAACCCCGATCGTGTCGCGAGCAACCTTCCACGGCTTCTGACGTCACACGGGCTAATGTTCTTCCGACCTTCAGACAAAATTCCTGATTTTTATCTTCGTTTTTGTATGTCCGCTCTACGCCGCCGCCGCCTTGGATACAATTTCTTTTGTTTGCACAACTTGCATCAATACATACAACGTAGTTAAAAAACAAAAGTTACTACGAAATACATTTTCTTTTTAAATAACGAGTGACGAGACGAGCAGGACATGTGCCTGATGGTAAGCAACATGCCTGCCACATAACAGCACAGTGACACGCAGCTATTGGAACATGAAAAATCCTAATCATTACCTAGCACTGCACTGCGCTCGCCACCCAGAAATCTAAGTTGTTATCTCTAAGCCCTGTAATTTCTCTGGAAACATTGCCCTTCAAACCGGAATACAGTAATGTTTGCCCATTACTGCTTGGCGGTAGAATAACTGGCAAAGGTGTGGTCCTTCCCGAGGCGAACTCTGCCAGGAGTCCTACCACTACTGTGGTACTACATGAAACATGTTTCAAAAGTAGTTAGTCTTTCTTCAGTATTGAATGTTAGGAGACAGATATTACATCAATATATAACTTAAAACAATTTTTGTACTTAACGTAAATTCTGAGTTCAGACTTTACTGTGATTTAGGAATTCGGATCATATTGTCCGAAATCACAAACCTACGAAAATTCAAATCCCACCTGCATCTTTGAGTATCTTTCGAAAGGCAGGTCTGCCTATAAGTCTCTAATCACCATTGGCTTTAACAATGGAGGAATGAAATACATCGTGAGGAAGACGGAATTTTACAAGATCTGAAAAACACGTCTGTTGAGAATATCCGCCATCCACCATCTTACGATTGGCCAGCGGCAGCGTGTTTTATGATCATTGCTATATTATTAATCTTTGTGAAGGCGTCAAGCCCTGGCAGTGAGAACATAAAATGGGATGTTTATGCGTACTTCTAAGCAGTAATTAATAATGAATAAATAATTTCTAGTTAGGTTAGAATAGTATAATTACCTATGTGTAGAAACTTTCGAGCCGTAACTTATTTTTTAATGTCGGTCCACTATTTTGTCTAGATGTCAAGAACGAAGCTGTCGGTCTCAAAAATAAAAGATCTGTTTTGAGTTTTGAGAAACACCGCTAAGTAAGACAAAAGAAGGTATTGCGAAAATATCGCATATATCAACTGTTTTATTTTTTGAAGACTTTAGTTTTAGTAGCTACGTTTTATGAGTTAAATAAAAGCGCTTTATCGGTCGAGTCTAGATTTCAGGTAATCACTAGGGTACCTATCGTTATGATAAGAAAATGATAACTGCACGTTTACAAAGCAAATGATAGGAAATATTTAGTTCTTGCTCATTAAAATCTATTGAAAAAAAAAATCGTTATGAAACTATGTATTGAGTTCGTTCACAAACAGTAGTCAAAATATACAGAGGAAAGGGAATTCCGTCCAGAGGTGATATTTTTTCACATGCACGTATCAATTGTAGGAATTAGCATCTGCGTATTAGATCATCGATAGGTTTTTACGATTACGTATTGTTATTGGAGTAACAATAACACGTGGGCTAAAAAAAATTAGAAATTATACAGATGCAATATAATCATATTACAAACATAACTCGAGACAAAAAATATTGTACTTCCTACTCTATGTGTTCTTTTACTATTTTAATTGACCGTAGTAGTTTGGCTTCAGGTGGCCTTAACTGCCTTTTTTAATTTGCATAATTTATTAATACTACGGAGAGTATGCAACTGAACTGATTTGCATGATCTAATACCACCTTGCCCTTTTTTCTCGTTCGTTTCATGGTTGATGTTCCAAAGACACGAACGAAGATATTTGATTCTACTTTTGTGATAAGAACGTTTAGGCTGTGTGTTCAAATCCCAAAAATTTCGAAGTGTGCAAATAAAACAAGTTATGATTTTAAAAGGCAACACTATATTATGTAAATCCAGTAGTTTATACATCTCACAGTTTGGTCATCCAAATTATAGGTGTAACATCGTTAGCGTGTTTTAGAATGCAACTAGCGCCATCTATGTCATCTACAAAGTATTAAACTAGTATGAACATACCGGCCGCCATGGACCATGTCCATTAAACAAAAATACAACGAATATAACAGGCAAATTAAATAGGAAAAACGCTTATCTAAAAACTGTATCAAATATCTAGCATCAGTTATACACTGTTCTTAGATTTATGTGTTACCACACGGGTAAGGTTGTCCAGACTGGAATGTTTAGTGATAATTACTCCAAATAGCTAGTTCGGTTCAAGTGTTTGTTCAGCCAACCAACACTCAACTTATAAATAAATTTTGACACCTTCAGCAATCGAGTGACATCCTGACATGAACTCATTTATGTAGATATCATTAAGCATTCTGGTAGAGGCCAAGGGAAACTGAGCACCTTCAGTGTGTGCTAGTTCCTGCAGAGCTCGAATGGCTTAATATGGAGCTGAGAAGGTTCCAAATGTGACTCTTAAGAGTCGGAGATGCTGTAACTCAGCATCTGGACTATTACGCCATAGAATGCGCGAATAGTCTGCGTCCTCCTCTGCAACTTTAACTTACCTGTACATCTTAACAATGTCAGCGTTAAGTATCATTTGATAGCAATGCTAGTACATTACTGTGTGCCTGAGTTCGAGCTGGAGAATGGGGCCTACCATTGAATCATTTGGTTTAATGACACTCCGTTTGTGCTTGAGCAAGATTCTTCAAAAACCCACGTAAAGCTTAGAAGCAGTCCTATCTTGACGTACTACATCGTGATGTCGCAAACAAACAGCAGGAGAACCGTTATTTTCAGGCATCTCTACCCTTTGCGCATGACTTATAGAAAAATATTAATTTATAACTCTACATAATTATAATACATCTTTATACTGTAGTACTGTGGTAGGTTAACGATAAAACGACCGAACTTATTTCTGGTAGTTGTTTGGGCAAACAATTCTTCACACTTTGCTTCCTCGTGTGTTAAATGTTTGCTGCTAAGGTGAGACCTTGCTTCAACGTACCGGAATCTCTTTAATATACACATCACTGTCACTTATGTAGGCGCATTGAATGCATGCTTACTATGACGTTATGGCATCTATCATCTTGTTTGTTAGGCTGATTCTGTATTTTGCCAGAGAGGATCCAACCGAGTCGAGTGTTTTGAGCAATCACCGATCCCGGCGGGTCCCTGGCCAAACCATCTAATAATATTTGGCTGTACACCTCAGCACCCAGGAGTAGATCTATTTTGTTGGGTGTGTCAAATGATGGATCTGCTAATTCCGTAGACGATAGAGCCGGAAAAACGTGAGCCATGACTTTCTTACTTGGAAGAAAACTGGTGAGCTTACTTAAAACATGAGCTTTAACGGTTAACGTAAAACTGGGGTCTAGACGAGATTGAACTTTTACCAATACTGAACTATTCGACGATAATGTTGAACCTTGGTCGCCGCCTAAACCTGTGACTAAGCTTGTTCCTGGTATTTTCTTAAGACCAAGCAGCTGAACTGCAGCTTCGGTGATAAAGGAAGCTTGAGAACCTTGATCTAACAAAGATCTAAACACATTAACATTTTTAGTTTTATTTGAAGGTACCTTCACAATTGCTGTTGGTAACAGTACTTGACTGCTTGTATTTAAGAAGCACGAAACAATATGTGATTCTGAATCTGGATCTACACTCTCGGCCTCAGAAGATGACGATGTTGTTTCAGTTACCGTAGCTACAACATGACATTCTGGAGGCTGATCAGTTGTGGCTTCGCCAACAACCGATTTAAAAGTTTTTAGATGAAGTAAAGTGTGGTGTTTTTTCTTACAAAAACGGCATCGAGTAGACGAATTGCACGAATAAACTGAGTGGTCGGGAGACATACAATTAAAACATAAATAGTGAGTTTGGACAAAACTACGGCGTGTGGTAACATCATCCTTGGCAAATTTCCTACAATTGAACAGTTTGTGATTTTCTGTACAAAATAGGCAAGAAACAGTAGTAGCAACATGATTGGAAGAGACTTTCTCTTCCTTTGGAATCTTTGTATTAAGAAACTCTAACGAACGAAATCTAATTTGTAAAAATTCTTCAAAATCCTCTAAACTTGGTAACTCTCTACTAGATTCACAGACTTTCTGTTCCCACTGTTTCCGACTTTCCGTATCTAGTTTCTGACTAATAAGGAAAATCACAATTACATCCCATGAGTTTACATCTAAACCTAAATTTTCTAATGCTAACATACATTCTTTAGTTGTGTCTAGCAACTGTTTAATAGCATTGGAGGACTCCGATGTCAAGTTCTTTTGGCCTATTAAACGTCTTAAAATACAATTTGCAAGATACTTTTTGTTATTGTACCTGCCTTCTAACTGACTCCAACATACATAGTAGTTATCAGAAGTACATGGAAAATGTCTTAGCAACATTTCTGCTTCACCTGTAAGAGAACCCTTGAGATAGTGTAATTTCTGAACGTTTGCAATACTTGAGTTATTGTGAATTAAAGACATAAACAAATCACGAAAGCTGCTCCACTCAGAGTAATTACCGGAAAACTTCGGTATGGTTATCTTAGGTAGCTTTACATTGTTACTGCTCAATGGTTCTTTCTCAGTATGACTGATAGCTCTAGGAGGTGGCTGAAGCGATTGCTTAACTTTGAAAAGAACATCCCGTAATAAAGCCTTGTAATCAATGTATGTTTCTTCTACTGCAGAATAAGTATTATTTGCAAAGTATTCAGTTTGCTCCAATTCCTTGGCATCTAAAGCAGACACAAGTTTTTGATGATTACTTTCAAACGTAGACCAATGCTGATCTATAGCCTCCAAACGAGTCTCAATATAACCCAACGTAATACGTTCTTTAGGTGTCTTTTTGAAGTTAATTTTAGTATTATTAATATTTTGCTTTATGTCTTCTTGAAGTTTTAAATATTTATCAGCCATAATGAATACACAAAAAAATTCAAAAATACAACAAACTTAAATAAACGTAAAAATATAAGATACAAATAATTTTAGAATATCCGTTGCACACAAAGTTTCTTGAAGAAGTCGAAGAATGTACACAAAAGTAGAACACAATCAAAAATCACAAGTCCAATAAACAGTTTCTCAAATTTTTCTAAGTGTTTAACTAAGTTTTAACTTCTATCCGAAAACCGGCATGGATTCCCCGTCACTTCACTTTTCTTAAAATTATTCTAAGTCCATGCATTACTTTTCGAATTTTTCTAAGTCAATGATCACTCACTATTTTTTCTATGTTTGAGACTGGTAATAGATAAGGTTCAATTTTGTACTCACAGTTTTGTCCTCAAGATACGGCACTATAGACTCACAAGAACTTTCGCTACAACGTTGAATAGGATGCTCCTCTTGGTTACCACGGTTGCTTGGTTCACGATGAATGGATGTCCCAGGGGGTGCTCCCCCCGCTGCCAAGCTGACGCTGCAGCAGGCGCGCGATACTCCCAACCCGTAGGTGCCTCTTCACCAGGGCACTGAACAGCGATAGCGTACCACTGCCCGACTTGTGTAGGGCGGACGCAGGTCTACTTCAATGCCTTACCGGCATACGAAGGACCATGTTCAAATCCCAAAAATTTCGAAGTGTGCAAATAAAACAAGTTATGATTTTAAAAGGCAACACTATATTATGTAAATCCAGTAGTTTATACATCTCACAGTTTGGTCATCCAAATTATAGGTGTAACATCGTTAGCGTGTTTTAGAATGCAACTAGCGCCATCTATGTCATCTACAAAGTATTAAACTAGTATGAACACTGTGGAATACGTTGCCTGAGTGGGTTTTCCCCGATCTTTGTGTCTTCAAATCGAGAGTGAATTGGTTTCTTCTAGGTAAACACGCTCCATCGTAGACCGCATCGTCGCTTAACATCTATCACACGAGATGGCGGTCAAGTGTAAACCAATAAAACCTAAAAAAAACTAACTAGGTACTTAAACAAAATTATTCAAATCGACTAATAGGTGGCATAATAAACAATTAAATTTTACGAGTTTCTCCTTGTTGCAGAAACAATGGCCGACACTGACCGCGTGGTGTATCCTGACGAAGTGGACGACATCAAGGCGGCGGCTGCCGAAGTCAAACCAGAGAATGGAGACTCTAACTCAGTCGAAGACGCTCCTGCTGAAGTCATCCCCCAAGTGCAGATGAGGAACACCATTGTCGTGCCCCCAAACTGCCCTCCTGGTTACCAACTCGATGCTAATGGCGTTTGTCGAGAAGTATTCAATTAGACCCAGCGAATTGCTGAGTTTTTATTGTCAAGACGACGCCTACAAAAATGATCTTAGATTAAGTTTTTGTTGCAATTAAGGTTTTTTGGAGTAACCATTAACTTTTTGTGGTAATAATCTGAGTGAAATGATTATGTTTAACGTCTCATTATGAAAGATTTTGTTTTTTTATCAGAAAATTCTTTTTGCTGAAATATTGTCGGTGTTGCATGATCGTGTTATTTATTGGACAATGTAGAATGATTGGGAAGGCCTTCCGTTTGCTGTAAGATTGTGAATCTTAATTGGTTTTTGTTTCAGTATTATTAAGTTTGAATGAGCGATTTTGTAATATTCTTTAAGATTGTTGTGATGTTCCTAATACAAAAATGATGTGGTCATACATAACTTTTTTATTTCCCTATTATTTCTAAGGAGTGCAATAAAACGATTACATTCTAATAATTAACGATCATTTACTTTTAAAATATTCATTAATGACATAATGTTCTAGTCTCTGTGATAATCAAACATAGGGTCTAAGATAAAAAATTAAAAATCCTTTCTAGAACCCTGACATCGTAAAATATTGTTTGTTGATACTCGCCTACAAAAATTATAAGTAACCGAGTGTTGCGTAAGTTTTAACAAATGGAGCGTCACTTTCACACGAATTCCTGGAAGGAAAAAACTCATATTAGACAAATTAACTTTTTTGGGCGCTTTACAATCGCCATCGGACTACAATGTTATTTTTTGTTCTCGGCACTAATTCTACAAGGTTAGGAGCTCTACACACAGAACTTGCCGTTAATGTTGACGAACAAGAAGTCAACTTAGTTCTAGTTTTTATTTCGGCAAAATCAATTCTTGCTAAATAATAAAGTGTCCAGTGTAAAGAGCTCTTTAAAGTTGGCATACACGCTACGAAAAACAATGTTAAAATAGTAGGTAATTCTAGCAGAAATCGCAACATGCGGCGAGAGAGATATTAAAATAGATGACTAAATAAAAACGATTATTAATTACCTAAACAAAGCCAGGCAGTTACGACGACGCGTAGAAGTTTTACAAAACAAGTGTATTGTATTCGATAGGATCACTGCATATTTATGTCGGTCAGATACATAAACTAAATAGTAGATAACAAGTTGTGTCGAGCTTTAACGCGACGCGACGCTTTATGGACGCCGAATTTGTATTTTTTTTAATAAAGAGCGATGGGACGAGCCGGCCATGTGCCTGATGGTAAGCAACATGCCTGCCACATAACAGCACAGTGACACGTAGCTATTGGAACATGAAGAGTCCAAATCATTGGCTAGCACGGCATTGCGCTCGTCACCCAGAGATCTAAGATGTTATACAGGGTTATTGGTAATCAGCCTGCATCCTTTTAAGGGGATGTTAGGTACATTAAATACGTCAACTTTTGTTCTACAGTTTTTACAAAAGATGTTTTTTTTTTCTTTTACAAAATAAATCAAAAGTGCATTTGCACGGTCTAAAAGTATCGAACTCTTCGTAACAATTCGTAACGAGAGCGCGTACGCTCTTTAACGCGCAAAACATGATGTACCGAAGTGAATAAACACTAAAAAGTCGCTAAACAGTACAAAAAAGGGCAACAAATATAATTTTTTTTTGGGTTATCTATTAAGTTTTAACGAAAGTTGTAGAACAAAAGTTGTTTGTTTAAATATACAGAACATGCCCTTAAACGGATGCAGGCTGATTACCAGTAACCCTGTATATCTCTAAGCCCTGTAATTTCTTTGGAACCATTGCCCTTCAAACCGGAACACGTATTTGAATAATAACCTCAAATAATCCATTTACGTTATAATCAAAAGACACGACTCTGGAGAGACAGAAATTTGTCTCAAAAAAAAATTGATAGATGAGACCTTTCTGGTTCCTAACATGATTTGAGATTGTTTTGGTCAAATCAATGGATCCGCAATTTGGATAGGCGTATATTTTGTCAAATCACATTTAAAATTGTCATTTGTTTTACTATGACTAGCTAGATTTTTATTGTTTCTTTACTTTTACGCTTAATTACTCATAAAAACGACAATATAATATGTTGTTCGTGAAATTTAAGTTTTTTTAATTCATTTTAGGCATATACATTAATCATTAGGTAAACATAGGTGATACCATCTAAAATATTTTGGAACTATTTTCTTTTTTATCTAAAATGTCTTAGTAGGTATAATAATAAAATAAGATTCCAATCTATTATTTAAGCTTTGAACAGTTTTTGAAACTTCTAGGTCTAGGAAAATAGGCACTAAAGTATGAAAACAGAAATGTTATTAACTTTTCTAAGCATTTCATAAAAACGCAGATAGCCAGTTGTATCTTTTATTCATAGATTATATCAAAAGTATTTCCCATTTATTTTAGATTATTGTTTTTTTACTTAGATAACACATTGCATTTTCTTCGAAATAGGATAAGCCATTGAAATTTATATCTGCCTACTTTAGCTTTACCTACTTTTGATTTGATAACTTTAATACCTACCGAAATGTACGTTTTGTGATTCAATAATACCTAAAGGTTTTTTTTGTCTATAAACTCTGTAAATAGTTATTGTAGATAAATCACATTGAAAATTCAAGCAGTCAATTAGTTCGTGACAAATATTTAAATGCCTACAATTTTTTTGTAGGTATTCTTTTGTGTACATTTGTATGTACCTACTACTGTAGTACGATCAATGGTTTCGTATATAGTACCTATGTACCTAAGGCATAATGCGCACCAGATTTTTCTTCGAAACATTTATCTTCAATCATTAAACCAGTAATTTACTCTCTTATAAGTTCATATTTATCTACCGTGGTTATATGGAAAAACCAGTCCCCGATTACCTGTAGAAGAAGCCTGTGTGGAGTATGAAGCTGTATCGAAATATCGGGGACTCGCTCTACCATTAATCACGATAAATTTCCCGTACTAAATGAGTGAAATACGACGAGAAAAACACAATTTTCTTCATATATCATTCGAAGTATGATTCTTCATATATGTATATTTAGGTCCCTAGTAACAGTCGGGTGTAGGGCTGTCTCTTCTCAATATGACTTAAAGAATTGTATGGAAAGCAGCGTTGTGCAAAGCATTTATAACAAACAATACAATAGGATGTTTTCAGAACGGAAATATAACTGTCAAATACTATTTTCTCAGGTACATTTCTATTTTCATTTACAAGTGAATATGTCTCGTATTCGTATTCGTGTATACCACAACGATCTCTTTCGGACTAAGCTTACTTGAGTATCAATACATTTCGATGCCTTAAATTATTATTGTCTGTGTTGGGAATGCCGTAAAAACAAGAAATTACTTACAAGGCTTAATATTTTTTGAAAAGCTTTCGCGACATATAATATAAGTCGTGAATCTAGTTGAATTTAGATTCACATTTAGACATTAGTGTTACATGTAGAACGCTAGTTATCCTTGACACAGCGCGTTTCGTCAGACGACTCCTCAACCTGCACACCTAACCGCATTCCAGCTTCGCTCGGATATTGTCATATAAAGACCATTAATCAAAACTCAAGTATCTCTCAAGTTGGACCTCTTACTCCTATTTTTTATTTTTAAGCGCCCCTACGCTAAAATGACACGGAGCTGCAAGTTTGACGTTCCTATTTGTACGTATGTGTGTGAGGGTGTGTCTATACGGGTGCCTGTATAGATGGATATAGATGTAGGGTGCATGTGTGGTATGTATGTGGTATTGTATCTCCTGAACGGATGAATTGATGTCATTTTGTTTTTTTTTTGCTGGATAGGAGAACTAGTCTCGAGCGACTCATAGTTAAGAAACTATGCAAGCTTCGTCAAAATCGGTTCAGCTGTTTGAAAGTTATTAGTTCTTTTGTTAATTGCAGCAGGAATCTTAGACAGTATGTGTGTTTGGTTTACTTGCAAACATAAGTGTGCCTACAATATGAAGCAATTGCATTGACAAATTTTTAAATTTAATATTTTTATGTACATAGGCACTTGACGCATGGGATTATAGAGAGAGCAAAAGAAAATACATTTTACTGAGGCGATCAAAGGACAGGCGCGGTCCGAAGGTTGGTTATTGGTGATCAACCCTCAATTTGAGACTGTGTTGTATTATTATAGGTTATTGTATTATGATTTGTATATTTATTAGGTGGCAAAATTTGAGGCTGCGACCGCGCTTGTCAAAGGACAAGTCTTTTTCCGCATAGTAGAGAAATTCTCATTAGGTAACATCTATTGTCTTTTACCCGTAATCACGTGAGTATGCTTTCTAACAAACAAAACAAGCTTTCCTATGTTTTTTCATCTTAGAGGCACTATAATGATATGCATTCTTCGAGGCATAAGCGAGAATATAATTATTTTATAAACTAACTACAGTAGGTAACAATTAAAAACTTAACCACAGATAATATAAAACAAATTAAAAATTAAAACAATTTATTGAGGCAATGAAATAATAAAACTACCTACATGCTAAGAAAAATACTGTGCACGAGTCTATTTTAATACTACGAATAAAAAATCTATTACTAATCAATAAAAAACTAATACTAAATTACAGTTTTCTACATCTAATTCAGTTTGTTCAAACGACGGACATAATTTAAGAATATAACTTTTAGCTTTGGCAGTTAGAATACAAATTCATCATAATAACAATGATAATAACCTCTCGAGGTATTTAGTAAATAATATTAATATTAAAGTAAGCCGTGATTAGGTCCTACGGATATTTGTGATATTTTAATATTATTTAGGAATTTCATAATTTGTTACACGAATTTTGATACAAAAATATAACGTTAAGTCCTTTCACAGTTTTATTACAAAATTACAATTGTAGGTACGAGTAAACTTATGACCCAACAGAATTCATGTTTAGTTCCTAACACAACAACGTCTTTTTTACGAACTTTAATAAGAACGACACCATCTTTAAGTTTACTTTAAATGACATTTAAAATTGGTAGACTTTCAGCACACAATACTTCTAGCCCTAAACTTAGTAAAACTTGTACTATGGGAGCCGGATAGGTGACATAGTCGTACTTACTAACATCATAATTACCTAAGTTTATAATAATTTATATGTAGGTTTTTTATTTTATTGTATATTGTATTGGTGGACAATTCATACACAACACCATCTGACCCCAAACTAAGCAAAGCTTGTAATATGGCGGCCACATATCTGATATATAATAGGTACTTATATAGTTGTAAATATATACTTATTATACATAGAAACACCCAGACACAGTACAAATATTTGAACTCATCACACAGATATTTGCGCTGGGTGGGAATCGAACCCACGACCTTCGGCTTCGCAGGCAGAGTTACTACCCTCTAAGCCACAAGGCCAGTCAAAACATAATGAAAAATTTAAAAATGTATACAGAGATTTGGTACAGAGATAGTTTGGAATTGCTATTATCGTAAACCCATGCTTATGATCGTAGTTTAATGACGGGAACGGTATTAAGGGTAAAATCGACGGGCTCTGATAACGTTTAACCCAGGTAATATTGAACAAATGTAGAAAAATACGATTTGTTCAGTAGTGTGAAACCGAGGCAATCAGAGACCGAGAGACCATTGTCACGGTAATATTATCTATATTAGTTCTAAATCTAAATGTATATATTACCGTGCCATTGTTGTGTTTGGTAAGTATTTCTGAACTTAGAAAGGAAATATCTTTTTTTTTTATATTTTATAAAGTGACGAGACGAGCAGGGCATGCGCCTGATGGTAAGCAACATGCCTGCCACATAACAGCACAGTGGCACACATCTATTGGAACATAAAGAGTCCAAATAATTACTTAGCACTGCACTGCGCTCTTCACCCAGAGATCTAAGATATTATATCTCTAAGCCCAGTAATTTCTCTGGAAACATTGCCCTTCAACCGGAACACAGTAATGTTTGCACATTACTGCTTGGTGGTAGAATAACTGGCAAATGTGTGGTACTTCCCCAGGCGGACCCTGCTAAGAGTCCTACCACCACAAAATATCTACGACTTTACATAAATAAATAGATTAGGTACATTCATGGCTTTTTCAAACGAGATTTTTTGCAGTTGGCCCTAGAGGTCCTATACCTACTGCCTACAAACATTTATTACACTAACGACTTGCTCAAGTAATCTCCGTGGAATACAATTTGATAATTCGATGGACCCCTTTAGTGGTGGGGTTTCTTATCGCAATTATAAATAATACAGAATTTAGATAGAAAATATCGCAAAATTCCTTCCTTATCGGCTTCTACCATTAGGTACATTTTGGCAATATATTGCTTAGCACCATGTGTAGATCTAATTACTAATTCCATGTAGGTTTCTACAAATATTATTACATTTATCATCATTTCTATTAAATCTGTCTCGTAATGAAAACTGACATTTGTTCTGTGTCTGGGTGTTTCATTGTATAGGTCTATAGGTACAAATATTATAAGTATCAGAAATCTGTTTTCCATACCTATTTAAAGTGTGGTTTAATGTCCAAAAATAGTTATTTAATTTATCTGCAAATCATCTCCCTAATATTCGATAACCGCCTAAATTAGTTGAGTGTCGCATATCATATCCATGAATATGTCCATCGTTTGTCCAAACAGTCAAATATTATTCCTCCTAATATGTACAAGCAATACATTACAAATACAAATAATGTAGATATGTCCTTATTATCGTTAAGGTGTGGCATGCGTTTATTTGATCATACAATAACTTAGTGTCATAGAGATAATCTAATCTACAGAGTACTTGGTCTATTAGCTCTGCCAAACTGTGGACGATAAATCGAAAAATTTTGGGATTACCGATCAGTAACTCAACAATTATTAATTTATATTTTTTTGTAATATTCATTAGAACATGTTTTAGGTTCCTATTTTTGTACCAAATCTCGGATTTGAAAGGAATATCAAGGATTTGTTCCTAATTAAAAATACGTTAATTGATCTTCAAAATTACATTCCGCCGGTCAAACGGAAAGGATTAGTTAAATTTTTTGTTAACTTGGTCCTTCAGGCAGATTATAAAAAAATGTTCTACACGTATTTTTTCTTTTATTTCACAAAAAAAAAAATTACACAGATACAGTGCTTAGAAGTTTCGAGTGACGTCACTTCATTGTACGATTTTTAAGTAGACGTGACGTCACAACTCCGGTAGTTTACGATCTTTGCCAATTTTTGGTAATTTGATTAACCAAAAAATACGTATCCCTTTTTTTCCATAATATACGTGATGGACTGATTAGAATGGTATATTTTTGACCCAGTCGTACTCAGTCGTACCTAGAATGAGTAAAATACGCGTTTGCCGATGTCGTATTGTTTTGCGGAGTAGAAGGTAGTCCGAGTATAGCAGTATAGTGCACAGTTTGGCGCAGCGTAACGTGTTGAAGGCGGGCGCGGCGGCGGCGTACTTACTCGTCCTCCCAGGGACAGACGTCGTTCCTGTGCGCGGGCGGGGGACGCGGCGCGGGGGGTGCGGGGGGCGCGGGGCCCCGCGCGCGCGCCTCCGGGCGCCCGTGAGCAATGTGTGGGTCGGGCGCGGGCGGCGGCGGCGCGCAAGGCACTTTGTCTGCGTTGTCTTCCTCGGCGCCGATGTCCTCGCCCACGGCGAGCGGCGCGACGCCCGCGCTCATTTCGCTCACGACGCCCGCGCTCGTCTCGCTTGCGACGCCCGCGCTCGGTTCGCTCGCGACGCCACTCGGCTCGCTCACGACGCCCGCGCTCGGCTCGCTCGCGACACTCCACTCGCTCGGCGCGCTCGTCCGCTCGTCGTCACGCGCGAGCCGCGGCGCGCTCTCCTCGATCGTGGGGAGATCGTCGTCGTCGGCGCGCAGCGTGCAGCGCGAGTCCGGCTCGCGCGGCTCCGTCGGCGTGGCGGCCGTCGACGCGAATACGCTCGACGGCTCGTCCGAGTGCGTCACTGAGCGGGACTCGGGGGACTCTTGGGAGTCTTCCTCGGGTGCCGAGCTCACGCTTATTGTGGGCGTGGGGCGGTGGGGTGCGGGCGCGGGTGCAGGCGCGGGTGCAGGCGCCGGTGCAGGCGGGGGGCGCGGGGAGTGTGGCGGGGACGCGAGCGGCGCGAGGTGGCGCGGTTCCACAGCGGACAGTCGGCGGAGAGGAGGCGGCGCGCCTCGTAGACCGCCGTCCAGCGTACTCTGCTGCGGCAAGCGTCTCGCTCGCTCCACGACCGCGCACGATACATCGGACGAGGAGGATCCCGAGTCGGCAGCGGAATCTTGCCGGCGTCGGCGCGCTCGCTCCCACGGCGTGGCCTCCTCGGCGGTCTCTAGCTCCTGCAGGTTGGACTGCGAGTGCGAGTGCGCGGGCGGGTCGGGCGCGCGCGCCGCGGCGCAGGCCAGCTCGTGCGCCGAGCCCGACAGCGAGCGGTCGGAGCCGCGCCGCCGCGCCAGCCCGGCCGCGCCCGCGCCCGCGCCGCCGCCGCCGCCGGACACGAACGACGCGCTCGCGCCCGGCTTCTTCTTCACTTGACCGCCGAAGTTGAAGAACCTGACGGATCACATTAATAGATTAATTTATTTAGAAAAGGCAGGATGCCTTTTCGCCGAAAATTTATTGGGCGATTTTCAATTGCCAACCAACGGTTCGCCTATTTTTCACTTTAACAACTAACGATGGACAAATGTTTGTATGACAACGTTTCATTTGGTAGAATTATTGTTAAGCTGATTATTATTATGACACAACATATTAAGGGCACCAATCATTTATCAAATCCTTTACTAGGCCAGACAACTAGACTGATAACGTTTCGTATGTGTAACAGTTCCTTTTTCGTACATTTATATTTTGAAAACAAATAAACTGATTTTACATGCAATGTTATAGCAACAGAAAGGACCCTAGGACCCAGATGCGACTCAGAGCACTTCGCCTCCACCTATTCTTATCGCTACTACTCCTATAGTGTATATAAAAACGGGACCCAGAAGCTCAAGGGAAATCCTGAGTGGAGCGAACAATGCGAGGCCAAGTGTAGCGAAGAGGGGAGGTGGCGAGCGATCGAGCCGGCGACCTCCGTAGTGGAGCGCAGGCCGAGTATGGAAAAGTGACACTCAGGGCTGACCGCAGAGCTTCGGGCGGGGGCTCCCGCCAGAAGCTACCCAGAATAAAATCTCAGTGATAGACCTAAAATCTCCTGGCAGAGGAAAATCTAAAGAGTTGTAGATATGCACGAGCGCGCCGCGGCAGCATTCGGCAAAGTGCCAAAACCAAATCGCAGCAGAAATGTGCATACACATTTGCAAAATTTTAAAGTGCGGAACGAGGTTTAGGTGAAATCGGAGGGAATCAGTTAGGTTAGAACCGTGACCAACATAGCACGAGCTGAGCGAGCAAAGCGAGCGTACTGCGGCAGCGGCCGCCGAAGCACTTGAATATGTGCTACATTAGAAAAATAATTAATTAAAATGCCATCCTTGTACACAAGTTTCTTCAAAATTTTATAGAAAACTCAGTATAGCAGCGTTTTCGAAATGTAACTCAGAATACTTACCAAGACTAAAAAACATGAAAGAACAACAAAAAAACTAAATTAATATTACTCTAACTGAAACATTCGCTACTTGAAAATTTGCAATTTGAAAAGTGGCATTTTATAAGGCAGACCAAACGTACAGTTGGCGACTGTTATTTTGGGAAATAATACAAAATTATGTGATAAGTTTGGCAAATGATGATTCGGCTTAATAAAATTATGCGAAATGTTAGTTAGCAAGTGATAATCGGCCAAACAATTTTCGGCGAAAAGTAAAAATTAAATAAATATCAAAACTTTCGTATCTACACTAACAGTAGTATTAGTAGTAGGTCATGGATAGACAATTTTTTTTTGTCTCTTCTTTAGAAGTGCTCGAAACATAATCATGAAGACCAGGCAGCAATTGTATTTCAACACCAAACCGTAGAAATGGTCCTAATCAAACCCGAGAGAGTTACGCGAGACGAATAATATAGTCACATGGTTACTGGTAATCAGTCTGCATCCATTAAATATCATCCATATTATTTTAAAAACCAAGTTCAACAACATTTTGTCAAAACTCAATACATATATCAATTTTGTTTTGGTATCCTCTCTAGGACTGTTTAGCTCTATTCGAAGGAGCGCACGCACTCTTGCTACGAAGAATTCGATGTTTAAGACCGGACAAATAGGTACACTTTTTTATTTTGTATGGGAAAAAAATACACGAATATTTAAAAACTGTAGTACAAAAGTTAGGTCGATTATCTAGTATACTCGTGTCGAAGTACTCACTTAGTTTTCTTTTGATGCAAGTTCTTGACGAATGATACCGTCGTCAGAACATGAGATATACTCGTATCGCTTTATGTAGTGGTAGGACTCTTGGCAGAGCCCGCCTGGGGAAGGACCACACTTTTGCCATTTATTCTACCGCCAAGCAGTAATGTGCAAACATTACTGTGTTCCGGTTTGAAGGGCAATGTTTCCAGAGAAATTACAGGGCTTAGAGATATAACAACTTAGATCTCTGGGTGGCGAGCGCAGTGCATTGCTAGGTAATGATTTAGAATCTTCATGGTCCAATAGCTGCGTGTCACTGTGCTGTTATGTGGCAGGCATGTTGCTTATCATCAGGCACATGACCTGCTCGTCTCGTCACTCCTTATTGGCCGCCATCACACAACCTTTGCTTAGTTTGGGGTCAGATGGTCCTGTGTGTGAATTGTCCACCAATATTTATTATTATCATTTATTTAAAACAAAAATCGACGTGTACTCACTTAGGTTTCTTCTGATGCACGTTCTTCCCCTCAGCCAGCAGCCTCTGGAAGTGGTCGGAGCGGATGAACCGCGGGTAGCAGTCCTTCTTCAGCAGCAGGTTGTAGACGTGGCCCGCGGCGTGGTCGAGAGCGAAGCGCGAACCGCTGCGGAGGCCCTCCGCCACGCGCTCGGCCGTCGCGCCGTCGATGTTGATCTCGCACGGCGCTCCGGGCGCCAGGAACTCCCTGTAAGCATTTGTTTCATTGGGGTGACGACTGGCCCAAAAATATACCATTCTAATTAAACCGTCAAAGGCTCGATCGGGTGAATTCGGAACCGCCGAGTGTACCCGAGCGAGAAAGATACAGTCAGCTGTATATTTCTCGCTCGCGTATTCAATTAATATGTCAGAATTGTTATTTTCTTATAATAGTTATCACGAATCCATTATATCCTTTGTAGAATACAAAAATAAATAATTCGATTTCTATAGAATTAAAAAAAATGATAACTTTAATAGCTGATTTCTTTCTCATTTATCATACCTACTTATACGATTCATAATAGTTTGTTGATGTAGACGAAACCGATTTGTCGAGCAAACAAACGTAAACCGTATTACGTGTCTCGTGAGTTTCAGTTTTGAAAACTAGGGCTTTGTAGAGTCAGTCCCGGTAAATTATTCTTATTAACATCAATTAATTGGCTAATAACTAACACCAAATTCTTTCAATAAATATTTAGTTATATTTAATTCAGTTGGACGAATCCCGAATACTTTTGACGGTACTCACTCGTAAATTTCTTCAAGTTTCTTCGGTATCTGCTTAGTGCTACTTCTCCGCAAGTCCATGACGGCTGTCCAGAATCGGATGTTCTCATGGGAATACTCCTTGCGGAGAAAGCTGGTGAACTCCTGGAGCCCCGTGGGGTCGGAGACCAGCTCCTCAATGGACAGTGCCCAACGCTGCACGCGCTTTTCGCTGGGTACCTCCACTCTGGAAAGATTTCAACAGCTAGTTAAAAAAGACTTAGAAAAACCACCTGGTTTTACCGAAAGGCTTGGCTTTCTCTCTTTCCCTTCCCTTCCCTTCTTTTCAAACGGTTGTCACCATAGTTAGCTCCTACTCACGCTTGCTACAAAATTAATTATTATTAAAGGGAACGAGATGGATTACAAGCTCAAAAAATCAAACAAACAGGGATTCAGTAACTGTGGATTTCTTCTCCTGGTGACTTCAAATGGCTATTATACCAAAAACAGACAATAGATATGGCAAATCTATCATAACTGTACAGAGTGCAAAAGAGTCCTTAGTAGCTTGTTAATATGTAAAATAAGCATTTCAAATAAAAATATAATCTAACTATTTGAATAGTTAAATTTTGTTTTGGTACACAAAATAATGGTCATCGCACACGTGTCATCTGTGTTCGCATAGGCCACGAAATAGTGGATTTTCCTACAACAATGTGAGGTAAATGCAACCTACTATTTTTATTTGGAAAATGATTTAGAATAACTTATTAAATTAATTTCCAAATATTGACTTACCTAGTACTTCTTTACACTCTGTATAAAAATTGATTCAGTTGAAAAATAGGCGAGGATTAGTGTAATAAAAAATGCGGGCAAATATTCAAACTTATTATATCAAAAATTCGAGGAAGTGCTCGATACAAACAATAACTAAAAACTGTCACCGTCATGTCTACTTTTAACCGACTTCAAAAAGGGGAAGTGTGTGTGGTACTTACCAGAAGACGCTTAAACCGATTTTGTATTAAGCTTTGTTTTTGGTTACATTGGAATTTGATCAAAATCGTAAGTCGTATTAAATATATTTTTTTACATCGATGATTCTTTCGTTTACACGTCCAAAACGTCGTATTCTCGTGGACACAGTGTATTATTTGAACTAATGGTCGCCAAGTAGTCGAAATTCGACCGTAAAGCAATATTCTTAGTTTGACCATATAGTTTTGCAATAAACAAAATATTATTTATGCGCGATGTTAAATCCATAGTGGTGGATGTGGATGTAATGTTTTGTTTTGATCTAATGTATTTTTATACATCATTTAAAAGTTAGCTTTCTGCACTCCTCTATAAAAACTATAAGTGTGCGAAACTTCATACCACCACCTATTTACAGGCTCCTAAAAATGTTAGGCAGGTTACTCTAATGTTCCAAGTGTCAAAGAACAAGGCCATAAGAGGTTCCCTGCCACTTGACGAGGTTTCTGATGGTCAGATGTTTCAAATTAAATAAACTGCTTTATAGCTGTTTTACAGGCAAACTTAGACAAAATATAAGTGCCATTTCCACCGTCACGTTACTTTTGTAAACACTCGATGCTCTCCCTTGTACAGTTTGATCCACTACTTCGAAAACCCAGAAAGGATAGGAGAGTACTGGGGTCTGGATGGATTTTGGGTACAACATTCCACATACGTATAACAAAATTTCACTCTATCATAAAAAGAAAGGCGTCAAAGAAGTAACAAAGCGCTAGAAAGATCTAACAGGCAGCTATTAGGTAGGTTCTGCACTCACAGAGGGTTGTTAATTTGCCAGAATAGGGTGTCGTCGCTGACCCAAGGGTTGGAGGGCTGCGGCGGGGTGAGCCAAGGATCGTAGGGAGCGAAAGTCTCCGAGTAGGCCAAAAGAGCATCGAGGGCAATTGAAGTCTTCACTCGCGTACGGTCCAGGCTCGCTTTTAGATGTTCAATCTAGAAGAATGTGAAAGTAGACAGAATTAGAGCCCGTATAGACGAAATACATTATCTCCAAAATAATTGATTTTATTTAAGTCGTAAACTAGAAAGACGCGTCAACGCCAAGACACGCCTCCCCTATCTACTAGACATAGTTTTGTCGACATGGTAAACATGAGACAAATGCATACGACCATATCTCCTATTCACACCACAAAATTTTGGTACGCGTATGCGGTAAAAATACTGGTGCATGGATCTTGAGCAAAAAGATAGACGACAGCGTGAAATTCTCCTAACTCTTGTTTAATTTTATTCTAGTAGGCATATCGCGGATATTTCTGTTAATTTCCCGCAAACATGCTTTAATTAATCCATGGACATTCATGATAACTGCGATAACAATTACAATATCAGTTTTGTGATCAGACATGTGCCTCACAGAAATGTGAGTGTCTTATTATCACTATTTACATGATTGTTACAATCAAAATAACAGTGCCGTGATGTCCCTGATTGGTGAGTCTCAGAGGCTAAAGGAAATAAAGTATGTCGTCTACACAGGCTATTAGGAAAACGTTACGGGTCTAAAGAAGTATTTACAAGTGTGGGATTAGTACGATCGTTAGAAATCTCAAATTTACAAGGGTGTTTCATACAAACTAATCAAGCTTGGTATTATAACTGGCAAACTTTATGCTATGATATCTCGCAATGGATGAGTTTAAAATTTAAATATAACTCAGATATAGCTACAAAAATTGAAAATTTTATAACTACGTAAAATGTTTTTAAAAATTCAACAATGCTCGACTTTGTAATTTTATATAATGTAAACTATAAAGTCTGTCGGCAGTTACATTTATTTGAAGAACATTTTCATTCGAATATACACAGGTAGACACAGGTAAATAATTACGTCTGCTTAACCCGTTTTAGAAAAAAAAACAAAAGCGTGACTTTGTTTTGATGTTGCGGGACGGTCTTTTCATCTTTCGAGACCATTATTCTGCTCTTCCAGAAAAATTTCAAGACATTATTTTGTAAGTCCAACTTTGAGATAAAAACTTTGGCTCTTTGAGTTTTTGGTCGTTCGTTTGGCTAGTATTTTGGTCCTTCGAGCCAGTATTTTGGTCCTTTGAGCTAGTATCTTGGTCCTTCGAGCCAGTAGTATGGTCCTTCGAGCCAAAGTTTTGACACAACATTTTGTTCCTACAGGTTAGCATGGGAACAAACCTCTTTCTGCAACTGATGCACGGTCCGCTTCTTGTTCGTGCGCGGATGCCGCGCCCGCACGGGCACGGGGCAGGGCTCCAGTGCGGACGGCACGCCGGCGCCGGGAGGCGGCCGTGCCACGCGCCAATAGGCACGCTCTTGACTGTCACTCACTATCTTATCGCCTTTCTTGCGCTCTTTTGCTAAGCGCACCTGTGTACGATTAATCGAGAATTTATCGCTATGACAGAAATAATGTTAAGATACCAATTAGCAATTCCGCCAATTGTAAGATGGATCCTTGCGGTTTCTAAAGCGAGAAAATTTGTCCTGGGACGTAGATAGTGGGAAGTGAATCGTGGATAATTCCTACTTCAGTGAATTTTAAAACAGTAAATTTGTGTGGCAGTTAAAATGTGGGCAGGAGCCCACCCACCCCAGCAACGACGTAAGTGTAAATTAATTTAGAGGTATAAAAATAAACATTACAGAGCACATTTTTTTTTTTTTTTTTTTTAAATAAAGAGTGACGAGACGAGCAGGACATATGCCTGATGGTAAGCAACATACCTGCCACATAACAGCACAGTGACACGCAGCTATTGGAACATGAAGAGCCAAAATCATTACCTAGCACCGCACTGCGCTCGTTACCCAGAGATCTAAGTTGTTATATCTCTAAGCCCTGTAATTTCTCTGGAAACATTGTCCTTCAGACATAGATCTTTAGGGAGGTGTAAGGGAGCCCTGATTGGTGAAAGACGAAGTATAAATCTGAATGACAGTGAGGTTTTAATTGAGGGTAGGGAAAAGTTAACCTTGTTGATTTGAGATAAGAGTGATAGGAAATTCTTAATTAAGGTTTTTTAATGTGTTCCCAACCAGATACTGCTTGGTATAGTTTAGTCGCGATGCGCATTTTTTTAAGTTTTAAGTTATCTAATGGCATAAAAATAAAAAAAATCTATGTTTTTGAGATACCGCGTTGGTGCTTAGTAACTTTAGTAAGGCGTTATGATAGTAACCTGTTCCTCTGCCTGCATCGTTATGAAGTCCCACTTTCCAGCGAGGTTCTTCTTGAGGTTAGCGAGGGCCTCTTGCTCGTACTCTTCGAGCGCATGCCTCTGCTTGTTCCGTAACGTTCGCTTCACGAGGTAGATAGCGTACTCGACGTTGTCGGGGCCCAGAGTAGGCGCCGACGACCCGCCCGCGCCGCACACGCGCGGTGCCTGCCACGGCCAGTAGTACGGACTCTGTTGAATATATAGAAAGCCAATGGAATATATGATATAGAATATGTGACTTGTATACTCGTACTATGTCAGTACTGTGAACTCTGTGGGATATAACATACATATTAACTCCTTATCTCCCGACTTTCTGCGCGGGCGTCGCGACGTCGTACTAAAATCGTCGGCCACATTTAGCCGTTTAGGATTTTATGTAATATATTAAGCTTACAATACAGACTGTGGAATGTTTAGAAAGCCAGTAATACAGACTATGTCGAACATACAGTAGCTAGTAGTAGTACAGTAGCTAGTAGTACGGACTCTGTTATATATACTAGCAAATGTAAATGTAGTAAGCTAGTGGAATATATAATATGACATATGTGACTTGTGTAGGAATTAAGTCAGGAATGCGAAAACAAAAAATAATAAATGTTTTGTTGTAGATATTACGACTGTTGCTCTGACTCTACATGTATATAATATCTAACAAAGATAGGCAAATAGCTTGTTATGGCCTATACGTTGAACTATATTCGGTATTTTTTACTATGAGACCCAAGTTCAGAGTAATTACACAGCATTCCTTTAGGAATCAAATAGATACTACTGATATGTAGATGTAGATAGAAATGAAGATCAAATATCTAAATAAGCACTTTAATAATAGCAATGATGACTAGGTCATAAATATACCATTATAATAAGTCCGTCAGATAGATTATGAAAAAATATGGGACACGCCTTTTTAATATCACCAAATCATTAAAAATCGACAAAGATATAGACCATCAAACTTACGGAGTGGGAGGTAGTGACGTCAAGTCTACATAAAAATCGTATATAGACGTGATGTCAGTTGAAACTTCTAAGCCCTATTTCTTCGTCACTTTTAAAAAAAGAAAAAAACCCGTATTTAATATTTTTTAACAATGACGGACTAATTTGTTTTTTTGCCACCATGCCTATTATGTAGATATCCCTGAAATAGTAGGTAACTTTTAATTGCGGTTTACTGTTACTTAAAAATATACTCACCGAACTTTGCGTAGAGCGTGTTCTTTTTCATTAAAATCCTTTTCTACGAGACTTTCATTTCGAATAATAAATATAAATACTCACTTGAAATCTATACAGAGAAGAATCATCTTTCAAGACGAGGTTTTTCAAATCGTTGACAGGAAAGAAGTAACCGTATTGACAGAGTTGATTGCCTAAATTTATTGCTTCAACTGTAAAGGAAATATAATTGGTATTTAGCTATAGGTAATGATTTTGTCTGTGGCATATTTCAGTAAATTTGTTAATGGACTAAGAGCCCGTGAACCCCAGACCTTCGTTATTTGAACAAAGCTGAAAGTTTGTCAGCGCATGCTCCCAACACAGGTAAGAACGATGGACCATTTTGAAGTTTCGGTCATCCTGGCTTTGTCAGATAAACGGTACTAAAGGTATGATATACCGATCGAAATTTGTCAAATTATAAACTGTGATATTTTGGTATTATTTGGTATTACCTTCAGCTTTGTTAAAATAACGACGGTCTTCACCGGCTCTTACTCCATTACCTATTTATTAAGTTACAATTAAAGTGGTATTTTAATAATATTTTGTAATTGTATTATTTTGCAAACCATGACTGGTGTTATGCATCCAATTCGCGATTGTAACTTCTGTAATAATCTAATGTACACATACATCACCGTATCGATTAATACAATTTCTTCGACATGCTCATCAGTATCAGCTTACGATACTTATATATTGTATACAGAGACGAGACGAGCAATACAAACATGCACCTGACGGTAAGCAGCATGCCTGCCCATTACAGCACAGTGACACACAGCTATTGGAACATGAAGAGTCCAAATCATTACCTAGCACTGCATGACGCTCTTCACCCAGAGATGTAAGATGTTGTATCTCTATGCCTCGTAATTTCACTGGAAACATTGCCCTTCAAACCGGAACACGTGATGTTACCACATTAGTGCTTGGCGGTAGAATAACTGACGATGGTGTGGTACTTCCCCAGGCGGACTCTGCAAAGAGTCCTACCGCTACTTCCTACTTAGTGGGCTTGGCATGTCTTGATATTTCATTACACTCCACCGGCGATTCATCATTCACTCCTTTCAGTTTCCGCTCACAAAATTGAAGCATTCCTATTTTATTACGTTTCCGTTGTAGTCGCTTACCAGTATCTTTCTCTCACAATGCACGAAAAAACAAAGAGCATTAGCAATATTTCTTTCATTAGGCGGTAGCCAGCGATCTAAATCAAAGATATGCCCTGATCACCTTGAATTTTGTTAACAAACTGCGTCTGTGTGTGTAGCGTGAGTGGCTTACACACCGCCAATTTACTTGACCCCTAGAATCGCTAGCGGCGAGGAACATAATTCCATAATTCAGATTTAAGATAACATAATTCCGTCCGCCTGAAATTTAAGAGGGCTCATGCACTGATTTAGATCGCTAGCGGTAGCACCCCGGATATCATCGCTTCTACATCCTCAGCCTGTACTTTATCAGTGACGCCTATTAACGACAGTGTATAACCTAAGGTTTTCAAATACTCCAAAATGTAAGAAATTAAAACTTTAATTTTGCTCCATAATTAATTTAGTAAAAACAGCTCACTAAATGTTCCCAGTGCGGGCAGGTAGACGACGTATGGCCTTGAAAGATTTTAAGTACATGTCGGTTTCCTCACGATGTTTTCCCTAGGCGTTTTTAAGTTAGCGGTATTACACTCACGACTTACGAAAAGACAGCGGTGCGCGTGGTTTCGAATCAGGGGCTCCACATCGGCAGTCGCCGTTCTTTCGACTAGACCAGCCGTAACTTAGATTAGGTATATCATAACAACAGCGAAGGCAGTTTCATCAGCCCACATCAGCCCACATAACAAACACACGGCAACAGTTTATATATACTTTTTTTATAGAACCTTTAATTAAATCAGGACCACTCAAACACGGATGACAGCAGTTTAAAAGAAATGAAACCTTTACATCCATGCAAAAAGAGCGATGATTGGTAGTCGGAGTTTCAGTGTGGTGTCCGATCCAAAAGGGTTAAAGGGCCGTCCTTTTTGCTCTTACCGCATTGACAGGAATTTCTTCCTGGTCTAACTGATTCCATTTTATAGTCTCGCCTGTTTAATCCGATTGATTTATATCCTACAAAAAGAACCGATATGTCTTCGTCAAAGTTCGCATGCAATTTGAGTATAAAAGTATTATCTCACGAAGCTACGAGTTTCTTACTTGTGGTGACGAAGTCTAAAAACACTTTAAGTTTGTGTGCGGGAAAACGTACATAGAGCGTCCGCAGTCACGCACACATTTACAGGGTGTTTGTGACCATCATTACCACAAGTAATGCTTGCGTCGCATCGTGAGATAAAAGTATCTCAAAAAGTTAATTTAATACATATTAATAATCACAACCAGAATACACCAGCAAATGGCAATCGATACATCGTTATTTAAGGTAGTGATCACGATTTCTGTGGGAATCCCATTTAAGCCAATACAATACCTTTATGTATTATAACTTTGTCTCGAGTAATTTTAGAGTAAGCCGTAATCAAAAGAAAAAAAATAGTTCTACAAAATGTACTATATGGTAGGTATTTAGTATACAATTTCTCACTACCATTATTTATCTAATTTTGAGTAGAGCTAGGAATATTTAACGGTAACAACATATTGTACGACCTTGTTGTATTTAAGTATGATGATATGATTAAAGTAAAGAGATAATCTAATAATTTACTTTCTCAGAAAAAACACAAACCTAATTTTATAAGAATCTATCACCACGTTACGTCATCTAAATACAAGAAAGCAAATTATAGATTTTTGTTCACTTTTGTCTCGTTTGGAAACATTGATATGCAATGTAAAAGACGATTAAAACTTTTATAACATACTAGAGAAAAACGCGCGCGTGCACTCTCCTTGAAAAAGGCCGCTGGATGCGGCTGAAACTAAGCGCGACTGGATCGACCATATCACAAGTTAATTAATTAAAACATTGCACCCCTTATTGTGTGTAATAAACTAACTATCAATCAATTAATCAAATTATGTAATAATGTATTAGTTTTTCGATTTTTTGTTTTTCGGTTCCGCTGCGAAAAGTGATCACTCCTAAAACGAATCAGCAATCATGGCAGTTGATACATGTTCACGACACTCATATGAAAGCGTCAACTTACACTCACCGTTGCTAGTCTCATCCAGGTTGAATCGTTCCATTAGCCACTCGACAAGATCGTAACCTGAAATCCAGAGAGGAACGGATGAGACTCGATGCATTATTTAGTAGCAAAGCTCCAACAAACTCGAATTGATAAAGACAAAAAGGGACACGGGAAATTGAATGCTAATATCGGAATTTCTGTGATCAATTTAGTTTGATGAAGGAATGGATACGAATTTGTACATACAAATCACAAATAATACGATCATAAATCTTTGTACAATGCTGTGATTCGGACCCTTTTTTATTAATAAATAAATATTGGTGGATATTTCACACAAAACTCCATCTGCCCCAAACTAAGCAAAGCTTGTACAATGGCGGCCAAATGGCTGATAGCTTTATGTTCAAATACGTGTGTGGCACTGTGCTGTTATGAGTAGGCGTGTTGCTTACCATCAGGCGTATGTCTTGCTTGCCCCACTACTCTATATTATAATAAAAAAATATCCTTTAATAAAATAAAGGACATTAATAACAGTTTATTTATGTCGAAATGACCCAGCCTTGAAAAGAAATCGCCTGGAAAGCAATGATCTGGTCTGATATACTCGTAGATCACGATAGCATGCGCCCATTCGCTTTACTCCTGACTATGAACTATCTGTGTTCCAAATTGTAACTTAATCCGTTCAAAAGTTGCGACGTAATTGAGCAACAAACATCCAAACTAAGATAGATGCGAAAGTAACTCTGTCTATCTCAAGCGCGGTCCCAGCCTCGAATTTTGGAGGGGGTCACCAGTACACAGGCTCGGATTTGGGGGGGGTCACGAGTAGAAATACAATAAATCAATTAAAAAGACTTTACTAATAGCGCCCGAGGACTTTACCCGCGTAGCTGCTATTCTAGTTGTTTTCCCGCGTTAAAAAATAGTCTATGTACTATATTAGATAATTTGAATTTGTGACCCCCCTCCCCTCTTCGGACCGCGCATGATCTATCTGTTACATCTGTTTCAGGTCTAAACTACTGAACAGATTTAAATTCAATTTGGTGCAGAAATAGTCTCAACACGACTGCCCATACCTAAAAAGAATATATTAAAAAAAAGAAAACAAACTAAATCACTGCCCTACACTGCGCTCTTCACCTGGAAAATTGATATCTACTTATATCTTTGCCCTGGTATTTCTCTGTAAACATTACCATTCAAACCGGTACACGATATCACTACGGCGGAGTTCCATCCGACATCTACGCCGTCTAAAAAGTATTGCCACGTTAACTTTAACGTCTGAAAATGAAACGGAGTGTTTTCATAAATTGCCGGGTACGTTTTAAAAAGAGTGGTACGATCTCATAAATTGTGCAAAGCTACGTGCTCCGGAAAGGTATGTAAATAGCCGAGAATATTAGACACTGGGAAATGTATGGGTTTCCTCGCCGACGAACGTCCGCCCTGACTTGCTTCATATTGAACGTACAGCCGAGTATAAAACTGAAAACTATTTGATACAAAATGATACTAACATCATAAACTAGAAGTGCCCCGCGGTTTTACCCGCGTAGTACCCGTTCCAATTATTTTCCCGTGATAAAAAGCCTATGTGCTAATCACAGATCATTTGGTCTTTGGTGCTCATCCAGACCAAAATCTTCAAATTTCAACTAGAACCGTTTAAATGTTGCGATGTGGTTAAGCAACAAACATCGAAACTTTCACATTTATAATATTAGTAGGATGCGATAGTTTATGAGTATGTATGCATGTTTCTCTTTTACGTAAAAACTACAGAAAGAATATGGATAGAGCCTTTATTAACAAAACTAAAATACAATGAGAACTACACTACGCTACATACCTAACTAACTACTTACACTAAGCACACCTGAGTTATGCATAGACCAATGAAGGTCTACAGATAATCAATATGGTCAAGCCAACTACCAATCGGAAGCGTACCCAGCATGCTGGTGGCGTTACCACGCTGAATGGCAAAGCTTATGCGTTGGCCCAAATAAAAGCCAGCATTTTGGTCACGCGTCGCGTCGACCAAGCGCACGGAAAGGCTTTCGAAGATGAGGTGAGCTCCCGATGTGGATTATATTTCGTACATAGATAGATTACACTCTAGGATAATACATAGATCATTTTTATCCCAGGAAAATAAAGTAATCGGGTGAAATTGTGGGGCATTGCTAGTGTAAAATATTTCTTTAATTAGCTTAGTGGCATGTCCGATTTCAGAATGTGTTGCCCGAGTGGGGGTTTTTCGATGGCTTTTTCAAGCCGGGAGTGAATTGGCTCCTTTTACTAATCACACTCCATTGTAGTCCGCATCGTTTGTTTAACATGGATTATTAAGAATGTACATTTTTACGCACTGTTTTGTGTACTTTTAGGCAAATAAACTATTTCATTTCATTACTAATTTGAGATTTCTCCGAACCACTTTTTCCTTTCACTTCTTTTTCGTGTGGTGGTATTAAACCCTTTTCGCTTAGTCGACGTTGTCTGTACCTCGGTCGTTCACCATGTGTTTCTGGTATTGATTTTTCAATCAGACTTTGGGGCTAAGAAGGGAAACCCGTCCGACTACGATTAGGTAGGTACTACACTATTTCTAAGAACTGGCATTATACCAAGAATATTTTATAAAGGATCCAAATATACGATAACTAGGTTAAGACCTTTACCATTTCAGTATTTAGATCCGAAAGGGAAATTAGGTAAGCCATTGTTTATTTATTTCTAAATACAGCTACCTATACCTAGACGCTGAACATTTTATGATATATATATACTAAAATGATATGTATGGTAGACTAGCAGCACTCCGCGGTTTCTTCCGTGTAGTTCCCGATACCGTTATTTTCTCGGGATATAAAGTGGCCTACGTATTATTCCAGATCACTATCTATCTATGTACCAAATTTCATCCAAATCCCTTGAGTAGTTTTAAAGTGAAATAGTAATAAACATCCATCCATACTTACAAATTTTCACGTTTATGATATTAGTAGGAAGTTAGACAATTTCATACACAGAAATCTAAATAATAAGGTACTATTTAGATTTCTGTGATTTCATAGCATATCAAGCTCATTGTTATCAACTTATCATTACAATACTCACCAGTAAAAGCAGAAGGGATAACACTGAGGAAAAGTTTTTGACTTCTAACAGGTACACCATTTTCTGGATCTTGCATTTCTCTTATCAAACTTTCCATCTGTGAACAAAATAAGTCATTGTTAATCTTATACCTTTAAACGAGCAATTCTTGTACCTATATACCTATATATATATAGAATCTGAATCACGGAAACGGCTCGAACGATTTTGATGAAACTATGTATACAGGGGGTTTCGGGGACGATAAATCGATCTAACTAGGTTTCATTTAAAAAAACGCATATTATGCGCGTTTTTAGACAATGAAAAACTGTCACATTAGACATTAGAAGGCGAAGGTAAATTTCGCCGCGTGACGTGACTGCGTAATAGCTCAGATGGGAAGTCGGGCGGTCATAGCGGTCACGAATTAGTAGCTCCGGGTTCGAATCCAGACGGCTTCTATTTTTTTTCATGTTCTATTTTTGTAAGAAAATTTATTTCTTGGAGTATTTTATCTGTAGGTATCTAAGTATATTTAGTATTTAAACCGAGCAAAGCTCGGTCACCCAGGTACTCTCAGTTATAAGGGAATACAATCCTAGTCGTTATGGGAGACAATATAAGGTTGATCAAACATGTCGATCAAAAAGTGTCTACAAGTACTGAAAGGTACTTGAATTTTCAGTTTTTTCTTAATAAGTGTGCTTTTGACGTATTGATACCACTACAATCCTACTAATATTGTAGAGGTAGGACTCTTTGCAGAGTCCGCATGGGGAAGTACCACACCTTTGGCAGTCATTGTAGCGCCAAGCAGCATTGTGAAAACAGCATTGTTTCCGGTTTGAAGGGCATTGTTTTCAGTGAAATTACAGGGCCTAGAGATAAAACATCTTAAATTTCTGGGTGACGAGAGCAGTGCTGTGCTAGGTAATGATTTCGACTTTTCATGTTCCAATAACTGCGTGTAGCTGTGCTGTTATGGGTATGTTGCTTACCATCAGGCACATCTCCTGCTCAGTCTCAGTGCTATAATACTATACAAAAAATTATACATGTAAAAGTTTCTATGTTTGGCCGTTTATTGTTCAAATTACATCGGAACTTCTGAACAGATCGGGTTGTATGGAATACAGTTAGATTATAGTTAGCCTGAAGTAACATATAGACTACATACATACATCTTATATATAAAATTCTCGTGTTACAATGTTAGTTACCTTACTCCCCCGAAACGGCTTTACTGATTTTTACCAAATTTTATATGCATATTCAGTAGGCCTGAGAATCGGCTACTATTTATTTTTCTTACCCCTAAATGATTTCACCCCTAAAAAAATTGTTTTAATTTTTAAACAAACATTTTTGTTTTTTTTTTTATTTAAAAATTACATATAGCCCTAAATTTTAACCCTTTTATCACCAAACTCTATTTTTTAATAGCCATTTTAGTAATTTAATCATTTTTCATCCCGCTCGATAACTGATAAATTATCGTCTTTTTTGTAAATGTTTTTCATTCTATTTCGATAAAAATTTCCCGGAGCTTATGGCAAATCTAAAATTGTTTTATAAAAATAAACATTTATTTTTATTATTAAACTTTAGGGTTGCCATGGATGGTTTAGATTCACAGCCCGGCAGATGGCGCTGCAGTTGGTATCTAGATTATTATCCGAGCGAAGCCGGAACGGGCCGCTAGTACAATTATAGGTACATTTCATCCCTTGAAAATAACGGTAACAGGAACTGCGTGAGTAAAATCACAGGGCACTACTAGTAATGTTATAAAGGGGAACGTTTGTGTGTTTGTAAGTTTATAAGTTTATATACCCTGCGAAGCCGAGGGTCGTGGGTTCGATTCCCACCCAGTGCAAGTGTTTGTGTGATGAATTCAAATATTTGTGCTGTGCCTGGGTGTTTCTATCAATAATAAGTATAATATTTAAAACTATAAAAGTATTATTGTCAGCTATTTGGCCGCCATCACACAAGCTTTGCTTAGTTTGAGGTCAGATGGTGTTGTGTGTGAATTGTCCACCAATATTTATATATTTATTATAAATGTTTGTTTCCACGTAGGCATTTCTGTAACAGTTAAACGGATTTGAACGATATTCAATAAATAGTGAGTAGGTATCTACATTACCAGGATTAACACTGGCTACTTTTTATCCCGTTAAAGTCAGCGATTCTTACGTCGCGGGGCGCAGTCAGTTTTGTATAATCCCACTAATATTATATACTAGCAGCGCCCCGCGGTGTTACCCGCGTAGTTCCTGTTCCCGTTGTTCCCGTTGTTTTTTCGGGATAAAAAGTAGCCTATGTGTTCTTCCAGACTATATTCTATCTGTGTTCCAAATTTCAGCCCGATCCGTTCATACATTAGGACGTGATTGAGCAACAAACATCCAAATATCCAAACATCCATACATCCATACATTAACATTTATAATGTTAGTAGGATGCAAAATTTTGAATGCTTTTTGCTTTAAGTAATCATGTCGGAACGACTGAGCGTACCTATAGGGTTGAAATTTGAAACACAGAGTAAGTATACTTATATAGTCTGGAATAGCATATAGGATACTTTTGATTGCGGGAAACAAAAGTAACAATTCCGCGGGCAAAAACAACGATTCCTACTAGTTTGTAATAACATAACATTAGCGTAAAAATAATTTATTTCAAGCATACATTACTGACGAGAAAACAAAGAGAAAAGGGATTTTATTTCATGTCTCGTCGGATCACAGTTAAGTAACGGAATAGTTCAGCTTTACTCAAAGATTATGTAATCCAAGAGCCCTGATTCCGTAGTAAAGAGACGAAACACGTGGCGTGTCTTAAGTCTCGGACAGTGGATTATAGTCCAGGATCCCTGGTACAATTCTTGCAATTGATTACTATCAAGCTGATTTTGCGTAAATAGCTTCATTTTGATGAGAAGCCCAACAATTTCCTGGAAGAAACTCTCGATTGTGATAGCTAACAGAGCTAGCTCGGATAAAATATTTCTGAGCGTTCGATCTGTATAATACGTACCACGCAATTCAAAGGACAATATTACTGTTAACTTATATTAATTACTAGCTGTTACCCGCGACTTCGTCCGAGTGAAATAAATATTTAGGTAATTCAGACAGTATTTGTACACCCATACAAATTTACTATTAACTAAAAACACCTTATCGGTTAATCAGTAACAAAATCGGTTCAGTTGTTTAAAGGTGTGAAAGCGTAAGAGACAAACAGATAGAACTTTCATATTAATAATATTTGTATGGATTGCTTCATGCCTAGATAACAAAGTTTCATGGTTTTGTCTTCAATGATGACGAAATTCCATATGAACTTTCGTCCCCCATTTCAACCCCTATTTCATCCCCGTATAGTTCATAATAGCAAAATTGCTAGAACAAACATTTATTTGATTCGTATCAAGTGTCTAGATATTTCGTATTATTTTCAACAATGACGAACTTGCACATATACTTTCATACCTTATTTGAACCCCTATTTCATATCCCCGTTCGAATGCCAAAATTGCTAGAACAAACATTTATTTGATTCGTGTCAAGTGTCTAGATACAAAGTTTCATTGTTTTCATCTCATCTCTCATCATCTTAAACAATGACGAACTTCCATATTGAGTTTCATCCCCCAATTCAACCCGTATTTCATCCCCGTAGTTGTTTTAAATTACAAAATTGCTAGAACAAACATTAACTGTCTTCGTGTAAAGAGTCTAAATAAAAAGTTTCGTGGTTTTATCTCTAACAATAGCAAACTGCGATATAAACTTTAATCCCCCATTTCACCCCTATTTCATCCCCGTACAGTTAGAATTAACAATTAACAATAGTTAGAACATAACATTAACAAACATTTATTCCCTTAGTCTCAAGTGTCTAAATACAAAGTATCATGGTTTTATCTTTAAAAATGACGGACTTCCCAAATTAAAATTTAACCCTTATATTTCATTATCAAGAAGGGTGGTTTTCTAAACACCCATTTTATACACACATAATACACATATTTACTTCCTATTAACCAAAACCGTAATACAAAATTTCATGCTATCACTTTATAAACGACGAATTTTCATACAACCGTTCATCCCTTGTTTCACCCTCTTATAATTTCGCAAAATTCCGGCTTAGGCAACGCCTACGTGCTAAAAGACACCTAAAATTTCAGGCTCCTAGCACTTGTAGTTTCTGAGATTCGCCTTTCGCTTTTATACATATATATACATATAGAAAATAGAAGATTAGCTAAAGCTTTCAACAAGTGTCGATATCGATACATGCTGGAAGAAAAGGCTTCCAACATGCATCGATAACTAGGTCATAAATAATTACTAACCAGATTACAAATTGCGTGGTATATTATCCCAACCGTACGCTCAGAAATATTTTATCCTAGCTATCTCTGTTACCAACCACAATCGAGAGTTTCTTACAGGAAATTGTTGAGCGTCTCATCAAAATGCTGCTATTCACGCAAAATTGCTTGATAGTAATTGCTTAATGGTAATCAATTGCAAAAATTGTACCAAGGATCCTGGACTATTACTGAATATTTTAGTGGAAACGCCTAAATCCGTCCGGTGGCCCTCGAACCTCGATACTAAACAGGCGCAGCGGTAGGTACGGATTTGTTCGTTGTAATCGGTATAGGTATGTTCGTGTAAAAATATAGGGGTCAATAAAAAATTGTAGTCGCTGCTTTCGTTGTAGTTAATTTGGGTTTTTATTATGGAAGTTTTGTTATATTAAAAGCAATAAAGAATGTATCTATCTACGAGTATCTACTCTTAGCTAGACTCGTACTGTCCGCTTTATTTTTCGTCGAGCAGTGACGACATCGCAGAGGTCGCCGTGCACTCGACTCGAGTCGAGCGGCAGCCGAGGGGCGAAGCCCTCTCGACCTAATACAGGTCTCTAGAAACAAAAGCGATGCATCGAAGGACAAGTATGGGCCGAGAATGCTGGAGCTTAGCAGACATTTTTATCCATCTGCGATCTACAAGTTAAATCTTCAATGTTTAAAAAAAAAAAATGTTACGCACCCAATATTACTCTATACTGGAATGTTTTGTTTTCTTCAGGTCTATTTATCACATATCGATTTATATAAATTACGCGTCACGTTGTTTGTTCGCTGTGGACTGCAATTTGATCCAACTTGAAAGATAGGACAATATCCGAGCGAATGCAGAACGGGCCGCTAGTTTAGGAATAATCTCTACTTCCCTACTATGAATATCTAACTAGCATTATAGATGTCAAAGTTTGGATGTTTGTTGCTCAATCACGTCGGAATGTTTTTTGACGTGATAACGTCTTATAATTCGATGAAGCCGGATGCACGCCCGCAAAACGTGACGTCATGTACCGTTACCGCCGTTACCTCGCCGCATGACGTCGTCAGTACCATTCCATCAGTATTTTCTTAAGACGTTGTCACGTTCAACTATCGTCAGTAAACCGACTTTACAGACAACCATTTTTTAAATTGAAATTTGAACACAGTCTGGAAAAGCACATAGGCTACTTTTTATCGAGAGAAAACAAGGTGAGCGGAAACTACGCGGTTAAAACCGCAAGGCCTGCTAATTATGAATTCTATAGGTACAAATAAATATGTAAATAAAATTGGAGTGTCTGTGTGTAATATCAAATTAAAAATCTTTTTACCAAGTTCAAATGGGAGTAAATGCGGCACATATATCTAAACAATATTAGTAATATATTTTTTTTAAATTTTGTCTGTTTGTCTGCCTGTTCCGACTCATCTCCAAAACGGCTGGATCGGTTATGTTCTAAGGTAATCTAAGGCATAACATGGGCTATTCTTACTTGACCAAAATAATTAGGGCTTCGCGAAAAAAACAGGAAATCGTTAAAATGCGGGTGAAACTGTGGGCACAGCTAGTAAATATACAAATTTAGACAATACTAATAACATTCCCAGTGCGTTGCCTCCCAAAGAATCTCAAAATCCCTCGCCAGAAACGGTGTCTGAGTCCATAATTTCTATAAAACATGTTGGACACTAAGCAGTGTTTGTCTATGTTAACTTGCAATATTTGTGTCTACAGGGGATGGCACATCTGCTGATGACGTCACCCGTGTTAAGGCTAACATCAACTTGAGAGGAAGGCCGACGGATGGCTCTCGACCTAATACTTATAGGGCTGGAAGAGGGCAAGAAACGACGCGTCGATATCGAGTTTTATGCTTCAGCTGCCGATTTAATCGAATCGGTTACTACATCTCGTGCTCGGATTCTTTTTGAAGTGAAAACTTCAAAAATACATTCAGATTTTTCGTAGGCTGTGGTAGTAGTACATACTTTATTTTGATAATCTTATTTCGGTCTTTGTAGTGTTTTTCTTATCTACTGTTTTTATGTCGGGTTTTAAAAAAAAAATATATTTTATTTGCTGATATTATTTGATGCCTAAAGTTCTTGAATTTGTTTTTAACTAGGTAATCCATGTTGTCTAAAAAAAGTTGTTTGATTGAAAGTTCTACGACATTACGGATAGACTTTTAATATTTTTTTTACATTTCGGTGTTTATGTATATTTGATGTGTAAATTTTTTTTAACTACCTACTGTTGGCAAGTATTAAAATTTACGCAACGTTACAACATTATTACGCTGTACTCTAATTCTGTTATACCTGTTAGAGTTAAAAAGGAATAGGACTGATAGAGATTCAGTGCAGTTAAATATATGAGTTTATTTGGATTTTAGATATTTTTTTTGGATTTGGATTTTCGACCGTAGTCCAAGGGGTGAGAGTCGAATCGACAACTAGGTATAATAGGGTACGATCCTCAAAAAAACTCAGTAGCCCGTTAGTTAGATTGCCAAAAAATATTGTACACGTATTTTTTCTTTTGTTTCACAAACCAAAAATGACGAAGATAACAGGGCTTCGAAGTTTCGTGTGACGTCACTTGTGAGTACGATTTTTACTCACGAGTGACGTCGCGACCCCCACTCTCGAAGTTTGATGATCTATTATATCTTTGACGATTTTTAATATTATGAAAAAACAAAAAATACGTGTCCAATATTTTTCCATTATCTAGCTGACGGACTAATTAGGATGGTGTATTTTTGACCCAGTTCGGTACCCTATTCCCGAATCCGATTGTATGGAATCGTTGATATAGAAGGGTTACTTAACTAAATAATTCTAAGGTGGCTAAAGTAACCAAACGTTTGTTCTTCTTACTCATGCGAACAAAACATAATCCGGAAACCGTACTCATAATTATCTCTGCAAAGGTTTAATTAAGTTAATCAAATTCAAACAAGGTTATTTTGCAAAGGAACATAAGGGACTTTGCAAGGACATTTTAGCAACGTCCATGAAGGCCCGATCGGATGAAAATACTTATGTAATTATTGGTGACCTTCATGATGAAAATTAGTTCGGATTTAGAGAAACAATATTTGGCAATGTGTTTGGTACAGTAAAGAGGCGCTGTTTCGTAAATAGGCTAGCAGCTAGGCTGTTGATTGAATGGCTGGTTAAGCTAGTTGGTAGCGACATTTACACTATTGTTCCATTAGTAAGTAGTTACTGTTTTACGGTAAAATATCGATTACACAGAGTTATGTAACATACTTACACCAAGAAAGGACGCGCTGTACCATCACTACGAACTAATTTTAGTATAGGACCAAATCTGTAATCTTCCATAAGCAGCCCACTAAATAACTTGACAGACTTGGGGTCTTACCTTGCAAGGAGAGAGTATAGGCTACATGGCGGGACCCGTTCCTATGACCTCGGGATTGTAAGTCGCAGGTTTTAGCCACTAGATCACAACGGTTTTAAAATCCGTCAAAACATGAGTTGTTTCATAAGCTTTGTCGTTATTAGAGGTGTCATATTCATTGTTATTTTGAAGTTCCCCAAGTTTTGAGAAGTATTTAGTAGGTACTCAAAGATGTGAGCTATAACAACTAATATGATATCAATATAAATGGTTCCCTATTGATTCGCATAGTATCTTCAACCCTTAAAAGGACCAGCAATTGTGAAGGACAGCGATTATAAAACGTCGAAACGTTTCTGAACCACTGCCCGGCTACGGAGTAAATTAACGAAAGAGTGGACTGTAACTTATTGATATCGTGTAGTTATGCTGCGCCTGTGCGCCGGCTAGGAGGCACGTGGGGAATATGTAAAACACCGTTTGATCTAGATCACGTAGTTTATTCACGTACCTTATACTAGATATCACACCCGTTAAATACTAGGCTACAACAGCCACGTGGCGGCGCGTCTCGCGACCGCGTCGGCGCACGTCCGTTCTCGGCTTAAATTGACTGTCATAAATATCAATAAATATATTCGGTTATATCACCGTAATTTCGCCAGTGTCCAGCGTTTGATTATTAGAAGAGGCCTTTGTAACAAAGAATCTCAAATTTTAAAAATAAATAAGAAGCATGGGTTGACTTTCTAATGAAGTGTTTCACTCCAATTTACGGACAGCTACAAAATAAAACTACTACAAGTAAATAATATGGTGGCTATAAGTTCGGCAAATTGAGATTTGGGTACGGTATGAAAGACTACTTATTTCTGAGAGCTGGTGGCAAAATTTGGGTAGGTATTTCCTCAAATACCTACCCAAATTTTGCCACTCAAGCTGAAAACTTGTCACGTTCTCCTATTATATCCCTACACGGAGGTGCCGACCTGGCTGGTGAGTAGCGGGGCAAAATGAATCCCTCGATTTAGATCACCTGGCAGGTGGATAGTTTCTCCAAAATTATCTCTCTTTTTGGGAATCCCAATTTTTTTGTTATAAATAACACCCAATTTAAATTTCAAATTGTCTATAACCCATTTTTTTTGCAAAACATAGGTATTTGCACGCAGTTGGCAATGTTAAATACCTGGCTAAATCGTCTAGATTATGATTTGTTTTATTTTATTTTTTGTATATGTTCTACAACATATACAAATTGTATTTTTTTTAATGTATAGCTCCATTTTGCCCCCCAAAAGACTAGCCAGGTCTGTCCCCAAACTCCTTAATAGGAGAGCTATGTGACAAGTATCCAAACTTACCTCAAATACCTACACAACATTTGCTAGTAGCTCTCGGAATATTACTTGACTTATCTATATCTATACTAATATTATAAAGCTGAAGAGTTTGTTTGTTTGTTTGTTTGTTTGTTTGAACGCTAGGATCTCGGAAACTACTGGACCGATAGGAAAGATTCTTTTTTTGTTGGATACTCCATTTATCGAGGAAGGCTATAGGGTATATAACATTACGCTACTATCAATAGGTACGGAGTATGAGTGAAGAATGTAAAGAAAACGGGGAAAAATATTTCTCTTCGAGAGCTTTAGTTCCGTGAATTTAAATTCTCTTTGGTAGTTGAAGTCTGTGACGGCGCGTGTCTACATTTGAAGTTTGTGTCATTTGAAGTAATCAAATTTGTTCTACAACAATGCATTGTTGATTGTTGCTTATTTACGTATTTTTAGGGTTCCGTAAAACGTAATAAAGTGGCCAGCAATGGATATTTTAGTATGGATTTTCCTCAAATAGACGCGGGTGAAACCGCGGGGCACATCTAGTAAATATATATAATTGTGGATGCTCCGTAAATATAATAGAAAGTTACAAAAATCTTTTCGCTTGAAAAAACTACTTCATAATTTTGGTATTAAAATATTGTATAACACTGCCAAGTAGACAAAGAAGTAAGCACAAGTCGCTAGTCGATATAGCCTGAAACCATGGAACAATTTTCCACAATGTTAAATCCTCAATAGTGTCCTCAGTAGAGTATATACCAGGATGATATTCAGAGAGGGTGTGCTTTGATTTGATCCCTTACCATGAACATCTAGTGCTATCATGTTGTGATTCAACTTTAGAATTTCTTGTACTACGAACGTCGACCTTATCGCTGTGGTTATACGTTTCAGTGTCGCAGAGTAAGAAAAGTAAAGTGGAAATTGAGTTGAAAAATGGTAGCTGTTAGAGTTCATGGTACGGCCCTTGAGCGTCCTCGGGCTCAGTAGGTGACGTCACAGGCGATCGATCGCCCTTCCACGGGAGTGGGGGGAGGGGGGATGGAGATCGCAGCTTCGCTTCTTACCCGACACCATTCACCCTACGATTCATTAGACGACATAAAGACTGTTTGTTTTGAACTGAAATCTCGAAATTGCGCTTTTAGTGTGATTTGAATTGCAAAGAACGATTTTTATTTTGTTTAACTTAGACTTTTTTTAATGTAACGGGATTAGCAGAACCTGCGCCTGATAGTAAGCGCGCAACCTGACTTCCGGTGATAGCATTGTGTTACGCACGTATTGGAACTTGAAGAATCGAGTACCTACTACGCTCGTCTCTAGAGATATTATAAGATAATTAATCTCTCTGTATTGTAATTAAGTACTCTGGGAACATTATCCTTAAAACCAGAAAGTTGTTTGCATATTACTGTTTGGCGGTAGGTATTATATCTGACAAAAAAAATTGGTTCACAATTGGCGAAAATATTGATCAACATACACAAAAAAATACGGCCGAAGATAGTCAGAATATACCTCCTCCATCTTGGAAGTCGATTAAAAAGTTTTGGTATTTCGCCAAGCAAGAATGCACAAATTTCGATTGTCACCCACGAATAAAAGTCAGCCTTAAAACTAGAAACTGAAGTCAATAAGAAAGTTGAATTGAATGAGATAAATATTTCCACATTACACGCTCAAGATTTAATTTGGCTGGAAAACTCAGCGAATGCCATTAACCCAAGAAGTGAAGCGAACTTGGCTCGGCTCCAAGGCCCGTTGCCTATACTTTGGTGTTGAAGGCTGTTAGGCCAACTTTCCAGCGATGCGCGAGATTTGTTCAGCTATTTTCGAGTCCCGACATAACTAACCTAACCTACCGTGGGCTTGTAACACACATTGTGTTGTAAACTGGCGGTGGATGCAATTTTACAAATATATTTTTTATTGATGTTTGCCGGTAAGATAAGTTGACATAAAACATTTAAAAAGTTGACCAATTCAAACTGGTCATTTTCGACAGGCATGCTATAAAAATATTTTTGGCTATCAATGGCAATTAAGTATATTATATTATGTTTGGTAATTATTGATTGGCAATTTGTATTAATTTAAATAATGAAAGAATCTTAAATATTAATAGTAGGCAGATGTTTAAAGTCCTCTTCTTCTGTTTTTCATTTCTCGCTTCTATAGGATTGTATCAGCATAATTACGCCAACACCTTGTTTTACTGTGACATAGGTATGTAATCTTATCTTATACCTTTAAACGAGCAATTCTTGTATATATATATAGAATCTGAATCTCGGGAAACGGCTCGAACGATTTACATGAAATTTTGTATGCAGGGGGTTTCGGGGACGATTAATCGATCTAGCTAGGTTTTATTAAAAAAAAACACATATTATGCGCGTTTTTAGACAATGACATTAGAATGCTAAGGTAAATTTCGCAGCATGACGCGACAGCATAATTAGCTCAGACGGAAGTCGGGCGCTCATAGCGGTCACGAATTAATAACTCCGGGTTCGAATCCAGTGTGTGTCTATCGATATGTGGATTGAATCCCATACTAGGTCGTGAGTTTTTCAAGTAGATGATGCAAGTCGAACCTTATATTATTATCATAGCAAGAAACTTATGGCATTACATATTATTGCGGAATATTAATTTTCGCCAGGAGAATATTTTCATCTATTAACTAAAATACTAAAAAAATAATTGTTTTCGAAGTATGATGAAAATTATGTCAAAACATAAATGTATTATATGTCAATTCCAACCATAAAACTACTAACTTAATACTATAAAATAATAATGATTCGAAATTTATATAATAAAATATAATCAAGTAAAATATTAGTTAATCAATTTCCATGCCAAAACGATGGCAATTGTAGGTATTTTATATATATGTCAATTCCAACCTTAAAACTACTAACTTAATACTATAAAATAATAATGATTCGAAATTTATATAATAAAATATAATCAAGTAAAATATTAGTTAATCAATTTCCATGCCAAAACGATGGCAATTGTAGGTATTTTATAGAACTATTAGATATAACAAACATTTTTTAACTGCACAGCTTGGCTTAGTGTACACTTGGTGGGAAAACAGCCTAAATTCGAAGAGACATCTATGGAGCTCCATTTTACGAAAGAAAACTTGGCTTTCAAATGAGTTTCGAATTCAGAGAGGATTTTTTATTCCAAGATTTAGATGGAGAACGTAGCTTAGATGTTTGAAAAGTGTGAAGTAAAACGAAGCGGGGAGGTACTGGATTGGTACCTTTTGAGGGCTAAAAACGCGCGCATAACCATCTTCAGCAATGTTCAACGTTGATGAATGTGTTAAGAACTATGAATGACGATAAAAATTATTAATATTATTTTTCAAAAACATATTATTCAAAAAAAGACACTGAAATCTAAACTAACCTCTTTTTTTAAATCAGTTAAAAAGACAGGCTGATGGTAAAGGCCGAACGATACCTACATTCGTTGAAATGTACATTTTGTTTTTGCTAATTTCTACAAAAGCCCTAAACCAATTTCGACGAAATTTAAATACGAAATAATTGTGCAAATAATTATTTGTATGACGAATACAAATACTTGTACTGAGCAGTTTTCTTTGTATTAAAGTATGTATTTAAAAAGATAAAAGTAGGTTTAATATCAGCTATATCCTCCCATGGCACAAGCTTTGTTTGGTTTGGGACTAGATGGTGTTGTGTATGAAATGTCCACCAATATTATGCTTCACTCTCGATTTAAAGTCATGAGATCTAAAGCCTCCGGCTAGGAACATGCGGCAGTATCTTGGTGTTTTCAAATCGAGAGTGAATCAGTTAATTCTAGGTAAGCAATAAGCATGCTCCATCGTCCACGTCGTCGCTTAACATCAGACGAGAAGGCAGTCAAGAGTAAACTACAAAATGTACACTGTTAAATTGAAAATACTTACAATTAATAAAAAATATGTGGTTTTATGAAATCACGGTAAAAGTGAATTTTTTTTCACATTGTGGACATTTGACGAACATTTTTGGAAAAATATTCGATTTAAATAACGTATAGAGTAACGGCGCCATATTGGCCGCGGCTGTTCTGTGGAGCGTCTTTCACTTTACCCCGCAGGCGCAACCGACCGTCACGCGACATGCAATAGGTGGACGAAAATGTTTGAGGCGATGTAATAAGAGTTTCACTAACAAACAAATCAAATAAATAAATATTGGTGAACAATTCACACACAACACCATCTGACCCCAAACTAAGCAAAGCTTGTATGATGGCGGCCAGATAGCTGATATAATACTTATATAGTTTTAAATACATACTTATAATACATAGAAACACCCAAACACAGTGCAAACATTTGAACTCATCACACAAATATTTGCACTGGGTGGGAATCGAACCCCCGACCCTCGGCTTCGCAGGCAGAGCTAATACCAACTAAGCCACGAGGCCAGTCAAAAAACTTGTCTATAAAAGTTAAAATATTGCATTTTTGTTAAAATCTATACCCGATTGGTATTTTAATAATTTCCCGGGAGATCTAAAGCCTCCGGCTAGCAACACCGGTAAAGTATCACAACAAGAGCGTATTTCCGCAGGCGCAGATCGTACGAGTAACGAGTAACCGACACACGCTGTCAGCGCGGTGGCGGTGCCAAGGTAACGAGTAGGTGGATCAAGGCCGGCGCCGAGGACGCCAGATATGGTGGGAATCTCACCTGTCTACTGAAATAGCCTTTCTATAGCTAACCCGCGTTTTATGATGGTTTTTTCCGATGGATACAATCTTGGTGTCTTCAAATCGAGAGTGAATCGGTTTCTTCTAGGTAAGCACGTTCTATCGTAGATCGCATCGTCGCTTAACATCAGGCGAGACGGTGGTCAAGTGCGAAACTATTACAGTAAAAAGTTATACTACCTCTATAGTAGCAGCGTCCGTGGTTTTACCGCGTAGTTCACGTTTCTATTATTTTCCCGGGATAAAAAGTAGCCTATGTGTTGTTCCAGATTATTATCTAATTGTGTTCAAAATTTTAGCCCGATCCGTTCAGACGTTGCGACGTGATTGATCAACAAACATCCAAGCATTTAAACAACCGAACTTTTGCATCCTACTAATACTATCGTACTAATTACTAATTTTATAAATGCGAAAGATTGTATGTTTGTCGCAGCTTGTTTGTAATATTAGTAGGACAGCCGTCCCGCTGTTTTGTCCGCGTAGTTCCCGTTCCGGTTATTTTCCTAATAAGTAGCCATTATGCTATTCCAGACTATAATCTAGTTGTTTCTTACTATTGTAGTATACACTTAACTTCTACTGATATTACGCGAAGATGCGGCAAATGGAGTATGTTTACCTATAAGCGACCGTTCTGCAGATCTACTACGAAAACAACCTCCGAATAATCGGATCCGACCGACAGCTGTCCGAATAACCGGTAAGGTAATTAAATGCTTTCGGAGTAAGGTTTACGATACAAAAACTGTTAAATCTATGTCGGTCGGAATTCGAAATGAACGAAACGCCCGATCCGATCAACCGACTGATTGTGTTTCGTGGTAAGAAACGTCCATAAGTTCGGCCGATATATCGTTTATCGGACTTCGTAGTAGACCTGCTGATGTTTATCTATTACAAAACGTCATGAAAGTGCTAAAGAAAGTTCTATCAGAATTATGGTAAAAGGAATGAAGTGTCGTCTTCCTACTCCTATGGGGAAAGGAAACAAACCTACTAATATTATAAATGTGAAAGTTTACATGTATAGATGGTTGGATGTTTGTTGCTCAATCACGTCGGAACGCCCGTTGAAATTTTAAACACAGAGTACAGTCTGGAAAAATACATAAGCTACTTTTTGTCTCGGTAAAATAAGGAGAACAACTTGGGCAAAACCGCGGGTACTACTATTAGGTACTATTAATATACATATGTTTAAGTGATCGTTCCCAGTTTGGTGGAGGTTGGAAAAGTAAGACCGCGGATCAGGCTGAGTGGCGTATTGTCAGAGAGGCCTACGTCCAGCACTGCAGTGGACAAATACACTACTAATGACGATGGTAAACCAATACTTTAGCAAACACAGTGTCTCATTAACTGTAGCCAAAATCAGAACAGATTTTCCTCTCGTACCTATTTAAACTTCTATATATATGAAAATCGATGTTTAATGTTCGTCTACACCGTATGCGAAACTCCTGTGCCAAATTACTCACTCAAATATCGTTTAAGCTGGTTGGTTAATTTCGGTGGGGACTTTGGAATCGTTCGACTTTTCTATTGCTTCACAGTATGTGGACCGATTATATTATTGTACTCGTTGATTTTAACAAGTATTTAACGTTTAAGTCCTACTAATACTGTGGTGATGATTATATCTAAACTTTCTTTCAAATTTAATATCTATAATTAGTTGTGAACATGATTTATAATCTGGATTAAATTAATTGGTTGTTGTCAAATCCTACTAATTTTATAACAGAGAAAGTTTGCAAGTATGTTTGGAAGGAAGTAAGTATCAAGTATATACTTAAAGACTGCAGGCCCGTGAATAATGGGGCATAAGATCCACCAGGAGACATATGTAGGATGATAGAAGGGTATAAAAGAATAACATTCAGCACTATGCCGGAACTTGTAAGCTGTCCAACTGAGTGTAGGTGAAGAAAGGGGGTTGCAACCCTCGATCTTTTCTCCATGTCGCATGATTTTTGTACGGCGTTGCGGATTAATAGATTAGACGAGGTATTAAAACTATAAAAAATGGAATGTTCTTTAACTATTGTAATCAAATGACCAAATTTACCATAAAATTCGCCGGAAAATCAAAACATTTTCGGGCACTAACAATAAAAAAAGATTTTGTGATTCAACATTTAAAAGCTTATAAATTACAGCATAGTGCTAAATCTTATTATTTTAAATCCTTCTATCATTCAAGATAGGTCTCCTGGTGGTTCATATGACTCATACATTTTGTTCACGGGCCTGTAGTCTATAAGGTATGGTGCTAATAAGGCAAGGCTAAATATGTATACATAGAAACTGATAAATTGATCCCTGAGGTTCATATTCAAATTTAAGTTCATATGTATGGATTTATTTTATTAAGCAAAAGACTCGAATAGGCTGCGTGCCGCACGCTCGCCAGTTGTAGGATTTGACTCATCTACATTAAATAATAATTTAGATCGTAATTGAGTCCTGTTTTATTTACATCGCAAAAGTTTAAAAATCGTATTTCGTATCTATCGTTTTAATACTTATTTTACTAAGTTGACGTTCCAAGCAGCCCTTATTAAAATTTGGCAAAGGATTATTATGTCCAAGCCCATAACTTTAAAGTTGTTCCTTTACAATAAATAAAACTAGGCGTCGGTCAATACTATATACCTACTACTGTTCATATTTTTTTCACCAGACATCAGCCTACGCTTATCCCCATTTTCACGTCACTACGAATGACTATGTGGTCTACGCTAGAACGTGTTTAGCATAAATAGCCCAATAAATGTTCCCACTGCTGGGACTCAGGGCTTTCTCTCGCAAGGAGAGATTCAAGGCCATTATCCACTATCCACCACGCTGGTCCAGTGCGAATTGGTGGATGATACATAACTTCGAAAGATTCAAGGTACATGTCGGTTTCCTCACGATGTTTTCCTTCACCATTTCAAGTTAGCAGCATTAAGCACATGATTTAGAAAAGGCAGTGGTGCACATGGTTTTGTACCCAGGGTCTCCAGATCGGCAGTCATTCTCCCGACTAGACCAGCCGTAACTTGAACGAAAATGTGATAGAGTGTGGGTTGATAGGTCTCAAATAAAGCTTATCAATGGTGATGGGTAATTGAATACAGCTTAAGTAATTTTGTATAGCGTTGACGCTTTCCTAATCTAATTTATAGACTAGATACTTAAAGAAGACGAGGTGTCATTTAGAAGCGAGATCCTTTCTACATTGTGTTGATGGTGCTCTAACTTTTTTTATTTTTTTTATTTGGTGGACAATTCACACACAACACCATCTGACCCCAAACTAAGCAAAGCTTGTGTGATGGCGGCCAGATAGCTGATATAATCTTATATATAAAATTCTCGTGTCACAGTGTTTGTTTCCTTACTCCTCCGAAACGGCTTTACTGATTTTAACCAAATTTTATATGCATATTCTGTAGGTATGAGAATCGGCTACTAGCTATTTTTCATACCCCTAAGTGACAAGGGTTGTTAACTAAGGCAAAACAACGTTTGCGGGGTCGGCTAGTACTTATATAGTTTTAAATACATACTTATTATACATAGAAACACTGTACAGGGGGGAACATTTAATATCTCTTTCTAACGTAATTCTGTATTGTATGGATGGTGCTCAAACCAAGGTGGATTTGAGCATATTGAGAGTGTGATCAAAGGTGTGGGGTAATTTCTCATTTAGTACCACTTTACTGCGTAATAGTCATAATGACAAAAAATAAAGTAATTAGTCCGTCAAGTAGATTATTAAAAATATTGTATACACACTTGTATTTTTTCTTTTTTATTTCACGGACAAAAAATGACAAAGACACTAAATAGTGACTAGAAGTTTCAAGTGACGTCACTTCGTTGTACGATTTTTATGAAGACGTGACGTCACAAACCCCTGTCCGGAAGTTTCATGATCTATATACCTTTATCAATTATTAATGTCCTGTATTTTTCGATGATCTACCTGATAAACTAATTAGAATTATCTATTTTTGACCTAGTCATGGTACCAATTCTCAGTACGCCGGTACGGAGAAATTGTTAGGGTAGGGCGCGGCAGGGTGATCGCCCAGGGCGCCGGGTATAAAGGGACGCCGCGCCGCAAGCGCAGGCGCCCCTACGTCTCTAGTTTGTAACTAGGCCTCGCTCATATGAGCGGTCAAGTATAAGAAATAAAATATCGCCCAGGGAGCTGGTAGTGTTAAAATCTGCACTGCAATAGGGATGTTACCAATTTTTGTTTTATTTGAAGATTGACGCTGGTTTACCATAAGAAAATATTAGTATTTTCGATGAGTAAAAATACACAATAATAAAGTAATGTCCAATTTTCCCACTAAAACACTACATTCCCATTAAAACACGACTTGGCGTCACTAACCGCAAAACATTGGTCGCGATTCATGACTAAACTATACTATAGTAAAAATTTAAAAATGCATGTTCTGCGGGTAGTGACGTAATAAGTCATATTGGTGTTTGCAGCCACGTAACAACAGATTAAAAATATAGCATTTCAAATCATTAATAATTAATTTACTAAGTAATATGTATAAAATTATACAAAAGTGATTTTCGATATTTTACTACAAACTATTATACTATTCTACTACAAAATATCATAAAATGAACATTAAACATTGATTTATGATTAGTGTCAACATTCTTATTGTAGATAGTTTCGTAAAGTACCTTGTCGAAGGCGAGGGGTCGGTGTCGTGGCACGTCGGCGAGGTCCATGGCGGCGGGGCGGGGCGGGGGTGGCGGGCGCGGGGGCTGCGCGCGCGCCGCTAGCCGACCTCCATGTGCGTCTGCCGCCTGCGCCGCATGCCGCTCGCGCCCGCGCTGCGCGCCCGACACCTGACGATATACAATACGGTATTTCACAACGTTGAAAATATAGCATAAATTGTGATCATCCTATCAGATAAGTAATTAATTAAATACATCTTTTTTTAAATTAGAATTTACCAACTCCACAGACTCCGGGGTCCGTGATCTTTTCATTTGTTTTTTTTTTTAAATAAACATAATTATACACTCTATTTTGTAATACATTGTGTGTATTTTTTTGTAAAATACGCCAATAATTGATTTTTTTAAATAATTGAATTTTTATTTTCGATGGGAACGCACTGGAGGATGGCAACGCTGGTGTCATCACACGCTAGTAAGTATCTCATCTACAGCAAACGATTTCGTAAAAAATAATGATTTGTTTACTGGCGCGTGACGTCACGCGCGTGACATTAAGTACCACTAACGGCGTTTTCGGTAGGCTTTTTGAACGATAAACTTGAAGCATTTATTTTTAATGTTAAAACAGTAGATATTCCGGAAATATGAATGTAGTATGTAAATATAGGATGTAATCAAAAGTCATTAAAAGGTTTTACAATACAATTTTTCAAATATCGTATTACAATAATAGAGCGGGATGGGAGCTAAATAGCATGGAGTGTGCGAAATATGAGGACCGAACTCGGTGTACGGTTTTGGACTTAGAAAAGCATGCAGATTACCTATGATTCTGGATGCTGCCAGGAGGTGTATTAATTCATATTCATAATATCAGTAGTATCAAAGCAACTCAATATCTAAACGGCCTACATTTAGCGTTTTTGTGTGATAGCAAAACGTAGTTTAATAATAATAGTTGTACGGATATGGCTATATTTCAGATTTAATAAATCAATTTATCTAAATAATCACTGGCGGCCCTTTTTTGTAGGTATTCTGTGAAAAGCTATATAGTCCAGGATACCTGGAACAATTTTTGCAATTGACTGTATAGCAAATTTTGCGTGAGCTTCCTTTTGATGAGACACCCAACAATTTCCTGTATGAAGCTCTCGATTGTGGTAGCTAACAGAGATAGCTATAACATAAAATAATAATATTTATAGTATGATAATCATTTTATAGAATAAAATATTTCTGTGTGGGACCGGGATAATGTTTAACCACACAATTTGTAGGACAATATGACTAGATCTGGATGGATATAGATTGAACATAAATCAATTGAAGTTGTTTTTTGATGATGAAAAAATGAAATTATTCAAACACTGGTTTCGGAGATCAACTTGATTGAGAGTTCTCTTTTTAACCGTCTTCCCAAAAATTAGAAAGTGCTCAATTCGGGTGTTTACTACTACTACTCTACGTTTTTAGGGTTCCGTAAAACGTAAAATCGGAACCCTTATAGATTCGTCATGTCTGTCTGTCTGTCTGTCCGTCCGTATGTCACAGCCACTTTTTGCCGAAACTATGAGAACCACACTGTTGAAACTTGGTAAGTAGATGTATTCTGTGAACCGCATTAAGATTTGGACAAAAAATATTCAAAAATAGAAAAATTAGGGTTGCCCCCCATACTGAGAACTGACACTCAACAATTTTTTTTTTCATCAAACCTACACGTGTGGGGTGTCTATCGATAGGTCTTCAAAAATGATGTTAAAGTTTCTAAAATCATTTTCGTCTACACTGAATAATTTGCGCAAGAGACACTTCCAAAGTGGTAAAATGTGTGCCCCCCCCCCCCTCTAACTTCTAAAGTAGAAATATATGTTGTACATTACCATGTAAACTACCAACGAAAATTAGTTTGAACTCGATCTGATTAGTACTTTTTTTTTAGTACGTCATAAATACACTATAATTGAAACTTCGATCAAAGTTACAACGAACTACAAAAACTATATGTACTATGTATATTATGTTACTTGCTGCAACGGAACCCTTCATGGACGAGTCCAGCTCGCACTTGGCCACTTTATTATTGTATGTATGTTACGCGACAGCTACGGCAATTATGAATCGATTCAGATGGATGTTTTTTTGTTTGGTAGGTCATAGTTCTAAGGCCCATATAATTTTTTATCGAATCGGTGGAGTGGTGCTTGATATATCAACAATAAAAGCGGCCAAGTGCGAGTTGGACTCGCCCATGAAGGGTTCCGTAGCAGCAAGTAACATAATAAATAAATTCTTGTAGTTCGGTGTAATTTGATCGAAGTTTTAATAATAATGTATTATTTATGACGTACCAAAAAAAACTACTCATCAGATCGAGTCCAAACCAATTTTCGTTGGAAGTTTACATGGTAATGTACATTATGTTATTTTTTTAATTTATCATTCTCTTAATTTAGAAGGGACACATTTTACCACTTTGGAAGTGCCTCACGCGCAAACTATTTAGTGTAGACAAAAATAATAATTGAAACCTCAAAATAATTTTTAAAGACCTGTCGATAGACACCCCACACGTATAGGTTTGATAAAAAAAAAATGAGTTTAGTTTTCAGTATGGTATCCCTAATTTTTTTCAATTTTTTTGTAACAATCTTAATGCGGTTCACAGAATACACTGAATAGTTTGCGCGACAGACACTTCCAAAGTGGTAAAATGTGCCCCCCCCCCCTCTAACTTCAAAAATAAGAGAATACTCAAAAAATATAATGATAAATTTAAAAATATATATATGATGTACATTACCATGTAAACTTTCAACGAAAATTGGTTTGAACTCGATTTGATGAGTAGTTTTTTTGACGTGACAACGTCTTATAATTCGATGAAGCCGGCTGCACGCCCGCAAAACATGACGTCATGTGCCGTTAACGCCGTTACCTCGTCGCATGACGTCATGCGGCGTTACCTCGCTCTAAGGCGTAGTTGAAGTTGTCACGTTCAACTATCGTCAGTAAACCGACTTTACAGACAACCATTTTTTTTGGTAGGTATGTCATAAAAAATACATTATTATTAAAACATCGATCAAAATTACACCGAACTACAAGAATTTATATATAATGCTATTTGCTGCTACGGAACCCTTCATGGGTGGGTCCATCTTGCACTTGGCCGCTTTTATTTATTTTGTCGGAGAAAATCAAATTATTTGTTTAACCAATAAACATAATAAGGCATTTTATTACCAACATTCTTTACTGGGCTTTGTTCTATAAAATCTATGATAAATTACCTATACCGCAAACGCACTGAGCGTGACGCATATCATAGTGAATTAATTCCAAGTAAGAGTAAAATTACATAAATGCATAAAATTGCAACTACCCATAGAAGAGAATCTAGATCGTATACTAAAAATTAAAGCTGATGAGTTTCCTTCATGTTTATTTGAACCATCGATATAAACCAATGGATGTGTCCTAATCTCGGAAGGAACAAACCAGATGAAAGCAATTAGTTTTGCATCTGATAACCTAATTCAAGATAAGTGATACAAAAAAAAATAGAAAAAAAAAAATGTTGGGCAAACCTTACACAACATTACTTTATTACTTTATTAGTTCCTAACCAACCAATATGGATGAAACGACACCTCCGGAGTATCGATACCTACTCGTGATCGATTGAAAAATATCGATAGGTACTTACTCATATCTCTAGATTTAGAAAAAAATTCGAATAAATAAAATTAAAACCGTATTTCTTATACATTTTAATTTTTCTTCATTAGGGACACGGTATCGAACGGAAAGTGTCAAAACAGGACGTCTACTCTCTGTCTACGAAAACGTAATTTCCAAATAAACTCGCGACTTTCTTACTCCGGTTCTACTTCGATCCGTCGTTTCGCCCGCTTAAATGTTTCTACAACTACTCTAATAATTAGAGTAGGCTTGGAACATTTATACGTCAAACAATGTTCGATCGGACGAAACGAAATAGAACCGGAGAAGGAAAGTCACGAGTTTATTTCGAAATTACGTTTTTCGTAGAAAGAGAGTAGACGTCTTGTACTTATCTTATGAGTACCTAGTATCGGAAAAAAGTGTCATACTCAAAAAAAAATCGAAACAAAAGTATAGAGTAGTATCGGAAAAAAGTATCATACTCAAAGAAGTGTCGAAACAAAAGTATCGAGTTCTAAGGACCGACCGAGCTGTATAACAGCTATATAAAAAAAGCTCTGGTTGCCATCCTTAGTGTTTCTATAATTGTAAATACACCATTATGATACATGGAAACAGCTAGACGTATACTCGTATTTTTAGTAAGTATGAATTACACACATTTTTATGATTAGAGAATTTTGGCTTAGTATTACATCACACAAATATACGTCCTAGATGGGAATACGATCCATCGGATCTATGGTACCGCTGGTACTTACTGACAACTATGCAATGAGGCCAATTAAAGCACAATATTGACGGGTAAAGCCACGGGGCATAGCTATTCTTATCAAACATCTTACCTATATTGTTCGACAGTGTGTCAGCACGCAAATGTCATAAACTGCCTGTCGCGATAGGTTGTACAGCGTGGTAGATTCAAACTTTGCTGTCAAACTTCACTGCACAACAATAACAATAAAACGTAAACTAAGTTTCCTATTTTTTGTGAATTTGCTATGGATTTATTTACTGTGAATAGCAGCTTTCTCGTCCCCTGTCAATCGCGTACGAGCTCCGCCACTCGATTGATGATATAAGTATGAATTAATGCATCGATTACGTGTATTCATTACCCTCTGCATAATTTACGCAGTTCCGTGAACGAAACTAATGTACCTTGCAGGAATAGTATTAAAGTACTTACCTAACTTCTTTTTTTATGTTAGTTCCCTATTCAAAAGTTTCGCTTCGGGCAAACTTTACAAAAATAAGGGCTTTTTTTAACCAGATAAAAGCGGTGATGGCCTAATATATAGATTATTGCTATTGCTTAGAATCCGATTTCACAATCTTGATGTCACAGGTTCGAATCCTATCTGCACTTCGGAATATTTTTCTAAGATATATAAGCAATCCGCGCGTTCCAAAAAAGATAATTCCATCAACCAACCCACAGTTAGTCATCGTGGGGGATTAAGACACTGACTTTCTAACTCTCTTCTTGTGAGAGAAGATAGCCCTAACAGTAAGAAAATAAAGTAAACTGATTATGTATGCTAATACAAAAATCACACGCTATTTCCCTATTTCAAAGGTCGACAATCACATGTTGGTTTAAACCTATTAATAGAATCTAATTTCTCGGTAGTGAATAAGAAATCTGTTCTTTACAAGCCATTAAAGTTCGTCAATAAACTTTAGAAACACGTCAAGGAGATTGGATATTTCGGAGCGAAATAATTTTCTTCATTTGGTGGATATTAAGGTAACAAATCTTACTCAATACCTTGACAAGCCATCCCGTAGAATTCACGAACTCATCGAGAGACATTGTAATGAATCAATCTGAAATAAGGATATTTCATTACACTTTGAAAAACAAAAAAACTAGGTATATTAAAGTTAACAAAACATCGCGAGAAGTTAACAAGACGCAAACTGTAGAAAATGTAAAATACAATTTCCATTCAACATCTTTACTAGAAATGTGCTCAGAGATAGATAAATGAATGCAAATATAGAAACTAGAATCCACTATAACACCTTCAATGATCCAGATAAGCAGATAGATACACCACTAACCTTGTATAAACAATCAAAATCGTACGGCGTACGTCACTTTCCTGTCTATTGATCACATCTCTGCACACGTGTATCGACACACACGCCATGAAGCTGAATTTCAGACATGTGCTGTTGTTTATGTTTATATCCACTGATGTTGTTTCACTTAAATCATAGATCGGTTCCGATTAGACCACCTGAGCGACGTAGCTCACGGAGACGGCCGCACAGCTATACGTTCCGATAAAGAAGATAACACCACGTTCGCTAAAATTTCTTCTCGTCGTAAATTCAAGAGACATGAGGGAATTTTAGGAGGCTTAAGCACCTTAAGATAAGTGAGATAACTATGTGGTATCGTGCGAGAGGCACGTTCAATGGACATTAACGGCTTTACGTGCTGCCATGTTTACGGTGCAGTAATGACTGAAATTGGAACTCGCGTTAAAACTATAAAAAGTCACCGAATTTGGACCATCTGGGATTATGAGCTTATGACGCCACGTTTGCTTTTGATGACACGTCTCAGCCGTGACATTTTTGAAGATTGATTACATCATGCATGGACGTGTACTATATTAATAGATATTGATGTGTATTGTGTAAGTACTTTACGGTCCATTTCTTGAAATGTATAGGAATAAAATTACTCATCTGCTCATTCTACTCACTTTCGGCATCCAGAGATGCTCCCATTATGGTGTGATTCGAACCGCCGTACCGCACTGTGCGGTGTGACGTTAAGCGGTGTTGAACATGAAGAGTCCAAATCACTGCGTAACACTGCTCTCGTCGTCACGAGATACTTACAAGATAATTTATTTCTTTTTGCACTGTAATTTTCATGGGAAAATTCCCTTTCGAACCAGAACACAGCTTTTTTATTTACTTCCCCAGGCGGATTCTACACTGAGTCATATCATATCACTACAAAGCCATAGTAAATGTCTTTCATTATGATTAGTTCGATTACGCTACGATACTTTACTGACTTATTACAGCTGCTCTTCATATTTTTTTTTATAGTATAGAATGACGGGACGAGCAGGATATATGCCTGATGGTAAGCAACACGCCTACCCAGCACAGCGTCACGCAACTAATGCAACATAAAAAGTCCAAATCATTTCTAACACTAAGTTCTAGCACTGCACTGCATTCGTCACCCAGAGAGATAAGACGATTTATCTCTATGACCTGTAATTTATCTGGAACATTGCCCTTCAAACCGGAACACAGAATGTACTGCTGTTAGGCGGTAGACTAACTGCAAAGGCGCGATACAGCCCCAGACGAACTCTACAAAGAGCCTACCAAACCCTACCTACCAAATAAATATATACCCTCAAAACATTTACACAATACATAAACCCTAAGACAGTCGAGTAATAAAACAAGCTCCACCAGTACATAGCAGATTGAATCAGCGAAGCGTGACAGACTGATAGTTACGCAATAATAAGATAAACAGGCGGGCTAATAAGGCCTTGGCCGTGTCCATTCTCCGCAAGGCTTTATGGCCTATCATCCTCGCTTATGGCTGGATTTGTATAACTAAACCGGGTTACGCAAAAAAGCTACACTACGCCAAAATATATATTACCCAAAGTTAGAAACAATATCTAAAATTGTAAAGGTCTAATGGTGGGAATTGTTCATCGAAATCAGGATTTTATCAAAATTCAAGTTCCAGTTTTTGCAATGTTCACATAATGTATTATTCAATTTTGTGTAATTGAATGGTATGAACAATAAAGGAATCTTTAAATATCTCTCAGAGCTGGCGAAATGAGTATCTCTGATGTTGTAGATATTCATTAATGACGACTATCGCTATCTATCTAGGCCTAAGCTCGGTATGTTTATTGCCACTCATCTTTAAGAATATAACTTAAGATTTGTATGCATCAGTCCAATTTAAAGTGTAGAATATGGGTACTTCAGAAGTGAGTCAGGACCCGCCTATCTATCGTCAAATATCGTATCTTTTACTTCAAATTAGGTAATTTCAATATACAGCAATATACCATTTTGATTAGGCGGAAGAGCTCCTACGATTCAATTGCAGGTATAGTTATAGAGGTAGAATAATTTTAATATTTAGGTACGATCGAGTTCGTTCAGTAGTAATCGCCCCAAAAGACTAAGAAAGAGGGCAGTTATGACTGCCGGTGATTAGAAACTTTTCTTCCATTTGTCAGTTCACCCGTGATCGTGGTGCATGAATACGCATGTAAATATCAGGGTGGCGATTCTAAATGCAATCCGAATGGTTCAAAATCGGAATGACAATCCCTGTCTCTGTCATGCTAAACAGATAAGACAAAGACCGAGAGATGAGATTCCGTGTCGGATGCAACCGAATGGATTTAGAATCGCTACCCAAGACTAGCTCCTCAAAACATAACCACATAAATATCCCGTAGTTAAATAATAACTGTCAATAATAATATATGTACAACTGCTTAGTTGTTCACAGTTTACGATTACGTTTTACCAGAGTGGGTTTAGTTAGTTTCTAAACAGACAGATTCCGGAACCAGTTTAGGATTTAAAAAGTGCTACGTTCTTCTTTAAGCGCTTTTAAATCTTGAATTACCAAGGTGATTGGGACCAACCAGGCTGCTGATTCACAATGTTATCGGAATGATTCCGGCACGGAATAACAATCCTAGTCTCCGACATTTAAAAAAGATAACACAAAGACCGAGAGGTCTTCCATTTCTAATTGTCATTCCATGTCAAAATCAATCCAATTGCACTATGAATTAGGGCACTGATCAGCGAAAATTATACATATAAAATCGTTAAAATCATACAATAATTTTCTATGAAAGAAAAACAGTTACAGATCTTGTTACGAGTAGAAGTTTGACATACCTACGTTTAATTACGTACCCTTTCAGTTAAGTAAAAACAATGTTTCTGCGTACCCCTGTAGGTAAGCACGTAACTGTGAACGTTATGGGTAGCCACGCTGACTCATTAGATCCAAAAATGGATTTATGACAAATTATTTGATTATAGCGCTGGGTAAGTCCGTATACAAATATGGATTTCTCAACTGATTAGTTTGGTTTCAAAACAATACCTATCAAATCATATTTTAGATCATCATAATATTACGAACATATTATGGCAAGTCTACCACAATTGCAGAGGCAGTGCCTTTCAAATTTCTAGGTAGAAAGATAGATTACAAAAGACGTACACCATCATTAGAGGTAGTTGTTGAAAATTTCATGTATAACCTCAATAAGGTAGACCAACAGCCTATCAGCAATATCAAAAAAGCATGGATATATGACAACTATCTCACATCACGTCTCACTTGGCCTTTCCTAGTATATGACATCGGTAAAGCCCTCCTGGCAAAGCTAGATGCTAATGTCATAAAGATATTGAAGTCATGGTTTGGATTGGCTCATCCGGCTGATCCCTCTACTCTCTTTAGGGATCACAATAGTTTTGGGCTGAAACTAAAAAAAACATCCGAACTCTACAAACACCTAAGAGTTACAAAAACGCATGTTTTGGGAATGTCGAAAGATGAATTAATTGCATCTCTCCCAAAAGACAAAAGCGCTTCGGACCTTGAATCTAGACTTCAATTCCATAAACAATTTATGGTAGGTGCACTGGTAAATACAGCTGGGTTGGGTGCGAGAAAGAAAAGGGAAGACCGAGACATGATAAAAACTTGTCTACAACAAGACGAAAATGACAGTTACAAAGTGCACGCTATGAATTTAGAAATGCAAAGTGAGTAGTTAAGCATAGGTGAGTTTTGTATCTCATTAGCTCTGAAGTGGCGCACCTTGCTATATGACTGGTCTCCTACCTTATTAAAATTTTATCTAAATGCTTTCCAAATGACCCTCCCTGACCAGAGTAACTTGGTAAGGTGGGGAAAAGCCTCTGAAAAATGTTGCTAAACTTGCGGTGAAGCGATATATACAGCAAGGCACATATTGGTGGGATGCAAGGTGCTCCTTAATAGGGGTCATTACTCACAGCGCCATGACAGAGTACTTGAAATCATACGTGAAGCCATAAGCCTTTCAGTAGCTAGAGCCCAAAAGAGATTGACGACAAACAAATGACAAATTAACTTTGTAAAAGAGAGTTAAAAGAGTTCAACTTCAAACTCCAAGAGCCTTGCAAGCCTTACTCAATCCTGGGTTTAGCACCTGATTGGACTATTTTAATGGACACATATGAAAAGCACTACAAAATCCCAGAGGATGTGGGTGTTTCGTCATCCAGGCCGGACATTTTCCTTTTTTCTAGGGCTACGAAACGCATAGTCCTTGTAGAACTTACCGTACCGTGGGATAAACTAATATACCTAAAGACCACGCGATGAAACAAAATAAGTATTACGACCTTCAAAACGAATTAACAAAAAATGGCTATGTAGTTAATTTATACGCTGTAGAAGTAGGAGCGAGAGGTATACCAGCAAAATCTCTCTATAACCTGCTTAAAGACCTTGGATTGTCCAGAAGTGCAGTAAGTTATATACTAGAACGAGTATCTAAAGCTGCACTAGTAGGATCATATCGGATTTGGCTGGGCAGGGAGAGAAATACGAGTAGTAAAGGTGAGTGTTGACGCACGTCACTAAGGGCCCCTTTTAAACCTACGCCCGAGTCACAAGTCTTGGGGTCTTCTCGAGATTTTTCTCTCGGTCACACGGTGGACCCGGCACCCGCACGGTGAATCCATTGAATGCTAAGAAGTTCGTCTCTATAGGTAAACGAAGAATATCTGAATCTCTGAAATGGCTCCAACAGTTTTCAGGAAATAGGGTATCGGACTGGGTCAAAAATACACCATTCTAATAAGTCCTTCAGCTAGATCATGGAAAAATATGGGACACGTATTTGTTGTTTTTTTTTTTTAATATTAAAAATTGACAGATATATAGAACATCAAACTTCGAGAGTGGGGGTCGCGACGTCACTCGTGGGTAAAAATCGTACCCACGAGTAACGTCACGCGAAACTTCGAAGCACTGCATCTTCGTCACTCTTTGTTTGTGAAACTAAAGAAAAGATGCGTGTACAAGTTTTTTTAGATAATTTTGATTTTGACGCCTTAGTTCTGAAGATTATTTCACATGTTGCATGTTGTCGAGAATCCCGAGATTGCTAGTTATGTTCACAACTCATAAGCAGATTCCAAAATGTTCCCACTGTTGAGACTTGGGGCCTTCTCTCGTCAAGAGAGATAATCAATAATAGCTCCATAAGGCCCAGTGTGGATTGGTGAATAGGCCATAATCCACCACTCTGGCTCAGTGTAGGTTAGTGGATTCAAAACTCGTCAACTCATTATATTATTTATTAACCGAGTTCAACAAGGACGAATTGATAACATTATCAATTCGGCCGGTATTTTTAGGGTTCCGTACCCAAAAAGGTAAAAACGGGACCCTATTACTGAGACTTCGCTGCCCGTCCGTCCGTCTGTCACCAGGCTGTATCTCAAGAACGGTGATAGCTAGGCAGTTGAAATTTTCACAGATGATGTATTTCTATTGCCACTATAACAACACATACTAAGGGCTCCCACACTAAACTGCGATGCGACGCCGCATCGGAGGATCTTGCGATGTGAATTGCTCCGATGCGAATTCGTGCGGTAAACCGTTGGTTAGGGTAACCATACCTTCAACGGTAGTCAGCCATGTTGGACGTGTTTTTCGGAAGCGTAACATGGATCACAAAAAGATTGTTATACTGCTGTTATTGTTAAGTAGATATGAAAGAAAAAAAGATTTTGGTGTCATACACATATTACAATTATACGAGTAAATGCTGAACTGGGATGAAATTATAAATGGGAACTATTTTACTCGCAAGTATTATGGGTTGAGAATAGAAGAATGTATTTTTATTAATTATTTTAGAATAAGTATATCTTGATTTCAAGACAAAAGACAATTTATTTGTTCAAAACATGAGTAAATTACAAACACACATAATGCATGATATATGGTCATAAAATTTCAAAGTAGCTTGTCGTCATGTTTTGCCTGATATGGTAGGTATACAAATATTTTTCCAATTCTTAAATGATTGATGACATAGTTTATAGACTTATAAGTCTAGTCACAAAATTAGCTTAACAACTCGCTTCTTATATTAAAATCACCTTTCAACTATATAAATACAAAAAATAGAAAACTTTACAAAGTCATGTCATCAAATCAAAATAATCAAATCAAGTTACAAAAATACAAAAATTAATTTATTACTAAATGTCTAAAACAATACCTAATAAAATCTGTCACCGCCTTTCTTTTCTTCTGTCTCAGAACTGACTAAAATGGTGGTGACACCATTATGACGTAAGATCGGAGGAATGCGAGATGCGAATCACATCGGACGTTCTTGCGGTGCATTCATGCGAATTTGGAGATATCTCCGATACGACGCGAATTCGTGGTTTTGTGCGGGAGAACTAACAATAAAATAAAATAAATAATTAAAGGGGGCTCCCATACAACAATGTTGATTATTGTACCGCTCGATACTAATAACAGTGACAGTTAATTTTTAACAGACGATTTAAGTCCCCAGAATATTTAATTTTATGTTCTCTTTATATATAAGTACCTGGGTCACCGAGCTTTGCTCGGTTTAAATACTAAAAATACTTAGATACTCTTAGATTTTCTTAAAAAAAAAAGAATACTTGAAAAAAAAAGAGGAGCCGTCTGGAGGATTCGAACCCGCAGCTACTAATTAGTGACCTCCACGAACGCCCGACTTCCCGTCTGAGCCAATTATGCTGTCACGTCACGCGGCGAAATTTACCGTCGCATTCTAATGTCTAAATGTGACAGTTTTCATTCTCTAAAAACGCGCATAATATGCGTTTTTATTAAATGAAACCTAGTTAGATCGATTTATCGTCCCCGAAACCCCCTGCATACATAATTTCATGAAAATCGTTAGAGCCGTTTCCGAGATTCAGATTCTATATATATTTACATATATAGGTACAAGAATTGCTCGTTTAAAGGTATAAGATTAGTTAAAATAACTTTTTTTTAATAATTAAGGGGCTTTCATAAAATAAAAGAGGTTTTTGCCGTTTATTTACTAATGGTACGGAACCCTTCGTGCGCGAGCCCCACTCGCACTTGGCCGATTTTTTATTTGACGAAATATGGAATTTATGCCGACAACCAAATACAGGCGCGGTCCCAGTCTCGAATTTTGTAGGGGGTCACCAGTTCGTAGCCTCAGATTTTGAGGGGGGGTCACCAGTAGACAACATCAACAGCCCACTAAATGTTCCCACTGCTGGGACTCGGGGCCTTCTCTCCCAAGGAGAGAGTTAAGGCCATAATGCACCACGCTGGCCCAGTGCGGGTTGGTGGATGACACATGACTTCGAAAGATTCTAGGTACATGTCGGTTTCCTCACGATGTTTTCCTTCACCGTTTTAAGTTAGCGGTATTACGCACATGACTTCGAAAAGATAGTGGTGCGTGTGGGGTTTGAACCCGGGGTCTCCGGATCGGCAGTCGCCGTTCTCCAGACTAGACCAGCCGTAACTTTTAAATTTTCACCAGTAGAAATACAATCAATCGAATAAAAAAGACTTTACTAGTAGCTAGTAGCGCCCCACGATTTTACCAGCAGATAGCCGTTCCAGTTGTTTTCCTGCGTTAAAAAATAGTATGTAGGTACTATTAGAAATTTTGTATTTTTTTTAGATTTTGAATTTAATGTTTACGGTTTTGGCTCATGTTAATTGTTTTTCTCTAAAACTCTAAATGGTTGTTTCTATGTGCATTAAGTACTTATGTATTTTCAATTGCATTATATCAGCTACCTAACCTCAATATACAAGCTTGGCTTAGTTTGGGGCAAGTTAATGTTGTAGTAGTGATGTCCACCAAAATTTAAATGTATTATTTATTCATCAGATTTTTTACTCACTTCTTAAAAGATAAAGAAATAGTGATCAAATAAGTAAATTATTAAACACGGTAGAGCAGTTTTTTAACATGATGAGTCATATCCGGCGCTGAACCCATATGGGTTCCCTGCCGCTTTATGTTTCAGCCGCTTCCTTTTTTAAGGAGAGTACCAATACGAGCGTGATTGCTCCCTATTTGGCAACTTCCAAACGATCCGCAGGTGTACCGCCTAGCTCTCCTGCTTTCTGTTCCGCTGCTTACGGAAAGCAGATGTAGTTGTCTGCTTTCATCGGCGTTACCAAATTGGCCGATGACGTTACAAATCAATAGTAATTTATTTCTTTTTTTTTGTAATAGTAATCAATGCATAGCAGAAAGCAGGAAAGTTTGGCGGCAGACCTGCCGATCGAGCAATCCAGCTTAAGTCAGATTGGATCGGCCATACGTGAGTTACCCGTCAATTCATTAAATACAAAATATAGATATGAGAGTTATTGTACTTCTGTAGTGATTGTTAACTGATAGGGAGAGATGTAAGGATATACTGTCGTAATGGTGCTGATCAAAGAATATATAGAACCTTGTATAATTCTTGTGCACGTTATTCTTGTATGATATTCTACATTAATATTTTATTGCTCTCGTAAAATATATCTTGCGGTTGAAGCGTAAAATTTCAGTGCCTAATGTTGATTACCGGAAATCTCAGGTCAGTCGTAAACTGTGTATTAGCAAGTAGGCAATAAAAGATACTGTCTGTTGGGCCACTGTGGCCAATGTTGGGATTGTGGCAAAATTATCTAAGCAACACACGACTCTTCTATAGCAATTTTCGATATGGTTGTTTCGTTCTGTTCTTAGCTATTAGGTCAAGGTATAAAAATATACGTTTAGAAAAATCAACCAAATTTTTCAGGAAATGTCGATGGCAATTTTGTATCTAGGAGTTTACTTCAAAAAGGGTCATACAACTTTTTTGAAGCACTACCTATGTTGCGCGGCCTATTTGATGCTTTTCGATGCATAGATCTGCGGATGAACTTGGATAAAAGCAACATCTTCATTCATCACATTACTCTAGAAACAGTTACTAAAAAGGATTAAAATTGTTCAAAACTATATGTGCTTGGGGTAATCGCTCAAACTAGGAATAAATAATTTCATAATTTTTAAGTCACGAAAAGTATTCAACTGGGCCATACAGCATTAGGAACACGAAATTGAGTCTTCTCGTTGCCTATCCCACAATGCCTAAAGTCAAATCTCCAATCATTAGGTAGTAGTAGGTAAGTCGTCAGTTTACCAAACAGTTAAATCGCTCCACAAGTTTGAAGTAGCACAATAAGCTATAACGACGGAGTTTCTTTGGGATATCGTGTCCGGTGCAAAGTGATACATCAGGAGAACCAAGGTTACCGACATAGGTACTCGTAGATCAACGTATTAGCAAATTGAAGTGGCAATGAGCCAGTCGAATCTATCGCATAGCCGATAACCGTTGAAATAAACTGTGTTATGGAGTGGAAACCGAGAATCGGCAAACGTAGTGTAGAACACCCTGAGATTCAATGGAGTGAATACGCAAGGCAGCAGGCAAAAATGAAAAGCTGAGGATCGAACGAGCGTGTCATGGAGCTATGTCCAGCAGGAGTAGAAGACTGATGAGTTCTGATCATATGTGTGTTGAACCATGCATATTATAATATCTTGAATTATAAAACTTTCGTACAGCTTACAGGGTTTCAACATCATTATTTTCTCTGATAGACTGATTAGTAGTGATAGGCACAAAATGTAAAATAAAAAAATAATGTTAGCAAAAAGTTTGGAAACTACTTTGGAATGTATCAATTAGCTACTATTTCATGCATGTACATACATACATGTATATTTATCTTCCTCATGAATTACTCTATCTACTAAAAAACAGCATCAAAATTTGTAGAACAAAGTCACTTCACGGTGTCTGTCTGTCTGTCCATAAATATTCTTAGATCTCTAAAACCACGAAACAGATTTCGATGCTGTTTTTTTAATAGATATTCAAGAGAAAGGTTTACATGTACATATGTATATAGAATACATGCATAAAATAACAGCGAAACACTGATAATTTTAAAGGTTTCTAATGTGATGTCATCAATTTACACATTTTTTGCGCTTACATTGCAAAGGCTGGCTGAACCCTACGATAGATCAAAATAATGTACTAATGTAAAGGGGCGGGGGAAAACCATTTGATATTGTATATAGAACAATTATTATAACGATACCTAAGCATGTGTTCATTCATTTTACTTCGTGTTAAGGGCCACCCCCTGTAAAAGAATGGACCAATACACCTGACAACATCCAGAATCATAATTTGCATGCTTTTCTTTGTTCAAAACCGTCCACCAGATGCGGTCCGTATATTACGTACACTCAACTCGTTTCCGCACCTGGACGTTGTAACATTACATATTGATTACAATTTGTAAATGTACATTTTACCTCTATTTTCATCTCAAAACTAACATTTATTAATAGAATTCTTAGATATTTACATACCAAAATTTTCATATCATTAATTTCCTTTTAATTGTGTCCATTCGATAGATAATAATTTTCTGGTTGTTGTGATATATTTCTTGTATCATATACCTTATTCTAAATCTATTATAATTACGTTTTTCCAAAAATTTAGTTTGTTTACATAATGTAAATACTTCAAAAAACTATTTGTCACTTAGCAATTTTTACTCTTTTTCATAAGGGCTTGATAATAGTTAGGCTTATTTATAGAGTTATCATCCGCTCTTTATAAAGGGAAGAAAGTAATTATAATAGATTTAGAATAAGGTATATGATACAAGAAATATATCACAACAACCAGAAAATTATTATCTATCGAATGGACACAATTAAAAGGAAATTAATGATATGAAAATTTTGGTATGTAAATATCTAAGAATTCTATTAATAAATGTTAGTTTTGAGATGAAAATAGAGGTAAAATGTACATTTACAAATTGTAATCAATATGTAATGTTACATTTTTTTTTTTTTTTTTTTTTTTTTTTTTTTTTTTTTTTTTTTCTTTTTTTTTTTTTTTTTTTTTTTTATAAGCAGTCAGGAATGGCTTCAGCCAACAGCAGATAATGTTCCATAAACCTTCAAGGTTTACTGGTGATGTTGGTCACTTGGGAGTTCATTGTTCTTAAGTCTTTCCCTGTTGGAAGCCGGATTCTCACTGACCTTCTCAGCCGATGAGATTCATAAAGTAAACTTTTGATGATTTGAATCTGGAGAAAATAAACTTTATTTTAATATTGACAATTCAAAGAGGATTAATTCTAAAAACTATACAACCTTATGAAAAAGGGTAGAGGTTGCTAAGTGACGAATGATGTTTATAGTAATGACAATATGTAAACAAAGAAAATTTTTAGAAAAACGTAATTATTATAGATTTAGAATGAAATATATAATACCAGAACAATATCATAATAATAAGAAAATTATTCTCTATCGTATGGACACAATTAAAAGGAAATTAGTGATATGAAAATTTTGGTATGTAAATACACACATCTCTCCTATGAAAGTGATGTTTTTAGAATGAAAGTAGGAATGTACGTTTACATATTGTAGTCAATATGTAACGTTACAACGTCTACTCTCTTTCTACGAAAACGTAATTTCGAAATAAACTCGCGACTTCCCAACTTCGATTCTACTTCGATCCGTCGTTTTGTCCGTTTATATGTTCTAAGCCTTCTCTAATTAGAGTATGCTTAGAACATTTAACGCCAAACAATATTGTATCAGACGAAACAAAGTAGAAAGAGAGTAGGAAAGTCGCGAGTTTCTTTTCGAAATTACGTTTTCATAGAAAAAGAGTAGACGTCCTGGATGTCTACTCTGTTGATGATTCCGGTTCTACTTCGTTTCGTCCGATAGAACATTGTTTGCCGTTTAAATGTTCTAAGCTTACTCTAATTAGAGTAGGCTTAGAACATTTAAACGGACAAAACGACGGATCGAAGTAGAATCGGGGTAGCAAAGTCGCGAGTTTATTTCAAAATTACGTTTTCGTAGAAAGAGAGTAGACGTCCAGGCCTATGACTTATGTACCTGCTATGATTACTTTGTTTTAGAAAATACTAGAAAACTCTTTAGTAAAAATAAACTCTTTTCAAACAAAAAATTAAACCGACTTCAAAATCACAAAATATAATAATATTATTAACTTATTACTTAGCGCTTATAATAATTTTATTAACTTATTTTTCGCTTTTGAGTGCGTGCGTATTTGTGGTTTTGAAGTCAGTTTAATGTTTTGTATCATAAAAGTTTATTTTACCCTTTTTAGTGCAAAACAAGTTTTTTCTTAGTAAAGTAAATAATTTCGTATTGACAGAATCCAGTTTCATAGTTTATGTGAAATCTACAACTATGTCATCGAGACAAAATTGTAGGCAAAATTTAGTTTTTTGTTCATATTTCAAAAACCATTCGGCCGATTTCGATAAAATTTATATGGGACTATTTGGGCAACCCATCCCAACAAAAAAGAAACATCGAAATCGAAAAATGATATTTCAATTGGCGGCCTTGTCGCTCCGAGCGATCTCTTCCTGGCAACCGTGCACGGATTGGATATGAAATATAGGTGATATGTGAAATATAGGACCATAACATATTTGATTTAAATAATCAACAACATTACGAGTACTAATCACAACAAAAAAATCATGATAAAGTAAAAAAACCGCATCAAAATTGGTTCAGTTTCGATAAACAACGCCACAAACATTTCAATCGTGTTGCACCCCTATACAAGGTCTAAAAAGGGTGCATAGTACTTATAGATACATATCTACACAAAAGTTACAATAACAGCAATGTAGAGATCAGAAAGAAAAAAATGAAAGAAATGGCTAAGTAAAGTAGGGATTTACTGAAAGAGTGAGATTGCGGCGAAATTGCTTTCATGGGCAGAATAGTCTGTCTGAGCTCTACTACCAAATTATTTTGCGTAAGAGAACAAAGAGAAATCGATTCTCTCGACGCGAAGAAACTTTTGGGAATGCATCAAAACTTGGAACTATAAACGCGAAATTTAAAATAAATTTAAGTATATACCAAGTACCTACGTACTTACAATCGTTTAAGTAAGTATAAAATCAGATTTTTTACTTTGGTGTTTAGTTTGTGTGAAAAATGTTCATCAAGATTAGGAAAATATTTTCTTATACTTATCTTAATCATTTTCGGTAAATATACATTGTACCAACTAATACGTACAACCACAGTTAATATTTTCGCGAAGTTAGTCTAATCCGTGACCAGTCGTAGTCGTAAAAATAATATTATGAATCCTATAAAACATGTCTGGCGGAACATCATGGCCAAGATTACGGTAAATATTATACACAAGTCGGTCCGGATTCGAGAGCTATGACCGCAAAATTTCGGTTCGTCTTGGTCAGCTAGCCGAGTTGTTTATCGTTTATAATCGTGCTTAGATTTTTTTACATCTGTAGGTACAATTTTGGGGCAGGATGTTTAATTTTAAGCATTTACTTTTATTATAAATTTAACTGATCGACTTTTTGGTGTGTAGAAATGGAGACAGCGTTTGTTTCATTTAACTACCCAAATACATAACTTCAGTTTAATTTCAAGCAAACAATCTTATCAATAGGACTACACGATTTTAGTATCTAGTGCTGTTACTTATGTTTTAAAGAAAGTTTTACTTTTGGCTTAGGTACCTAAACTTGGATAAAATGCAACTAATACTCTAAAATAATCTGTATTTTGGACCCATCATGTCATCATTCATGTCATCTCAACTCGAGGCTCATATCGCAGTCGTTAGAGGCAATTACCTTTGATTACCGCTAATTTAACCTCCGCTACGTCTCTCTCTGCGACCCTCTAATAACATTAATTACAAACGACACTTCTAACTAGCTAAAGAAAGGTCAGATTTGTCTAGGTGTCTCGCCTAATCGATATCCCCAGCCACTCTCAGTCTCCCCCGTTGCGAGCTTCTGTGACTCTCCCCAAGGACAAAGCTAGTTTCACACCCTCCAACTTCAGCAGCGCGAAACCCGAAAAACCGTTCGGGCGATCCTGAATTCTTACATAAGAAGGCTGGGAAGCAGGTTTAGATGTAATGTGCATTATGTTATTATGTAACAGTCGAAAGGTTTCGACGATGACTTAAGCAGAGGACATGGTAAGCGTTTAAGTGGCGCACGGAGATTATATGAAATAAACTGACCGATAATGCATCGGAGCTGTCGGATGCGCAACACGCGACCGTCGGCCGGATGCGGGCGCACGCCGGGCCTAGGATCCTAGCTGGGAAGAGTCCGAGGCAGTCGACAGCCGTGACGCAGCGAGAGACGGCCCGGACGGAGCACTGTGTTTTCAGCGTGACAGATGCCGCTACGTAGTGGGAGAAGGGGGTGGTGGGGGGGGTGTGCGCGGCGCTCGCGTCGTAACGTTACCTAGCGGCGGCGGGTGCGGCGGTGCGGGTCGGCGACGGTGGGGCGCGGGTCGCGAGGCGATCGTGGGGCGGGTCGCAGCGTCAGCGGCGCGGCGCGGCCATGGCGCGCGGCAGGCGGCGGTTCGCGCACTGCCGCGCCGGCCCGGCGCGCGCCGCCGCGCACGCTCGCGCACGCGCGCGCACAGCCCGCCCCGCTCGATTGATCACCTCCCCGATTGCAATGAAATTTATGACAGGTCGGGGATCTATTATCGACGTGATACCGTCCGAGGCGCGCGCCCCGTCCAGACCCAGCTCCCGATACTCGCACAGATTTCGTAATTTGACGTGGATTACGTTTGAGTTCTTTCTCGCCATTTATTCGGGAATTTACGACAAGTAGCCACCTTTTTACTCTGATTTCGTAAACACTGAAACCTCACATCACATGAATAATATGGACGATAACAAAAACATACCGTATCTTTTTTCTCCAGAAAAAAAATCACTTAAATTGTAGGTGAAAAGCTGCCTTCGAAGCATCATAACAAGCAGCTAATTGCACTTCACCGTTACAAATTACGGATGATCGTTTTGTTTCGTATAAAATTACCCACACGAATAACTACATATATAGGAAATGGAATAACTTTCACGCATCGAAGGTACCACCACATCGTTGCTCGGAATAGGCTATGGCACAGCTATGGAGGCTATTAAAAAGACATTAGACATTTATTCTGAAAAATAAACAGCTACTACGAGTACAATAATCCCTGAAAATTGAGAAAAAGCTATCCAATATAACTCTAAATATAATTATTTAGGATTATCATTATCGATTTCATAAAAAATAATTGTTACTTAGTTCTTAACCTACGTAGGTACGTAGGTACCTACTATCTTAATACGTAGGTACTTACCTATGTCTTAAACATTATTTACCATTATTCTTATACCTACCCATCCTCCACTTCTACTTACCCTTTCTGTAAAATAAGGAAACGCGACAATGTTTTTAAGCACGAGTCTTGCAGACCTTATTTTAGAGATGGAGTTTACTTTTCAACTATTTCTACCATCTACGTTTCCCTTTACCCATCCATTTCAGCGTGAAAGCAGTAAATACCATACTAACGACAACACAATAACGGTAAAACCTACATAAATAAACAAGCAACTAGGTAAGCATTTCCGTACTTTCTTTCCGTACAGTTAATTTAATCACAGAAAGAAGTTCCCCTTCAGTAAATCAACGCTATCAGCGTTATCTGTAGCATCGTCGCAACCGTCCACGATTTATGTGCAATTATCGAAAGTCACGAGCGGGCACGGCTCGGGAAGGGTTGCTGCTAAAGCAAGTGAACAGAGCAATTTAGGCCGCGTCACACGACCGTGCAGTTTCGCCACCCTGCTGGGGCAGGCAACAGTTAAGAGCGGAAAGCGACATCAATCATAAAATTCGATTTTTCGAATCGATCAGTAGCAGTAGCCTCAAAAAAAAATGGCAGTCATAGGAACTGCCGATAGGAGTAACAACTTATAACTCAGAATTTGATAGATCACTTTGGAAACTACACGGGTGAAACCGGAGGGCGTGGCCATGGGCCCGAGTTTACTCGAAGATTTCTTAAATTCCCAAGCTTAATGGTTGAGGTCAAGCTACGAAAAATCTGGCTGCGGTGCGCCAGAAGAAGTATTCACTTCAACAAAGCAGAGGTTTGCAACTCGAACAGGAAAGTGAGAAATTAAAAGTTAAGGATTGAGTCTGTGGGGGAGTTTGTGGTTCAACTGACGCGCTATATATGTTCGACTGCTTCGAGAACGGGCCAGATCAGACCTACAGAACATTGCCCTTTTCCACATACGTTCCCCTGATGTGCGTTCCTGACTATCTACCGTGATGTTCTCCCTGGCCAACACGACGAGTGACAAAGGCGAGGAATAAGGTCCTCAAAAAGAAAAAAACCAAGCCCTAAAGTGGCTACCACCACAAAGAGCCTGAGCACAGTGTACCGACCGTGGAAATCCACCCCGGCAATGAGGTTCGCCTCGAAGCCGGCACCAGACCTTCTACAGGGAGTGACGAAGAACACGAGTTTCAAAGTAGAAGTATAATAAATAAGGCGAAACCCTCAACAATTAGTAATAAAACGCCCATAAAGCCATGACATTACCCACGCGAAAGGGCTGAGAAGGCCGAATTCTCCTGGGATTGTACCCTCAAGAGCCCTAAGCTGCAAAGAGATTCGCCTTAAGTCACCGGCACCTGACTTTCTCCACAACAAGGGACTGAGGAAAGTCGAAAGAAAAAGGCAAAGTTTGTAGATTTGTAGGTGCTTTTTTCTAAAAAGTTAGTGCGGAAAACAGTTTATCTTTAAGTTCTAATTAGACTACCGCCACGTTGCAAATCCTTTTGCTATAGCAAGTGAGCAGAACAACGTTGGCTGCTTCACGTGACCGGGGAGATTCCCGGAAAAGATCAGGTAAAAGCGGAAAGCAACGTCAGTGTCACGACATTTCCAATTCTGAGTTTGGCAGGGCTATTATTGATAGTACCTACCTAGCAAGAAAGAGAAGATGCTAAATACGCAAGGCAAGAAGTGCAATGAAGACAGGAACTAATCATTATTCCCATTTCTTTTGTAGAGTCGGAGTTTCTCTTGGAGAAATAAACGCTTCCTCCGTATTACGTACCTGCAGTTATCGAAAGTCACGATACGGGCTTGGCTTGGGAGGGGTTGATGGTAAAGCGAGTGAACAGAAACATTTAGGCCAAATCACGTGACCGTGCAGTATCGTAACTTTGCTGGGAAGGGGATCAGGTGGAAGCGGGAAACGAAATCAGTGTCATGAGATTTTCGGATTGATTTCTTGAAGGGACTAATGTAATTGCTACTTGATGATTGGACCGTAAGTATTGATGATGTCATTCGCTCCTCCGAAATTGTTGGGTAAGAAGTTCATTTAAGAACAGAAAAGCATTTGAGTACTTTCTTTCTATAAGTCTACCATCAAGAATCAATAGGTATATATTTTACCGAACCGTTTATTAACTGCAATAAATTATTATCGAAAGCCACGGAGCTGGCATGGCCATAGAAAGAATGCCTAAACAAGAGAATAGAGCAATTTTAGCAGTGTCACGCGACCGTGCAGTTTTGCCCGTCTTTTGGGGAAAGGATCGAGTGAAAGCGGAAAGCGAGAACGGTTATCGATTTAGAAACTACATTGATTAAAAGAAAATGTAATGCAGCGCAACTAGAACAAAGGACCTAAGCGTTTAAATACTTTATTTTTGTATTATTAAATCTGATCTAATTATTGGAACAAGTTGTTATTTTTAACTTGCATGATTTTTGTTTATATCTGCTGAAGAACTGAAGATAATGTTCTTATTTGCTAGGGGTAATTTGGGATTAGTCGGAACTAAATAATCATTTCTATATTTCATAGCTTCGTTCACTAATAAGGTTATAGGCCATTTACAGACACAATCGTCAAGCACATCTAATTAACAATTCGAAGTAACAGGGTAACGGGTACCTTCAGCTCTATGGTGTTAGCAATTTCGCTATCTCTCGCTTTTGGGACAGAGCCTAAAATCAATACGAGCAAGTCAGTGGCTCGGCTAAACGTTTCGTGGTATATTTAGACGTTTATTGCTAAATTATAGTCCGTAGCCCAGTTCGTCCGCGCCGAAATCTTTCGATAATGGATGTTAAAATATTTATATCAGGTTTTCTATGCTATCATAAATGTTGGATACGGCAATTACGAGTAAGTAACTTATGTTTGACCAGAATTGTACAACAAACTTGAAAACTTTCTTTGTCACAGTAAAATTTAATTTGAAAGTAAGATGGCGTGATTTTCCATCAATAGGTACCCTAAAAATGAGATAATTCTTTTAAGTGTCCATCTCCCCACAATTGAGGTACCTACCTATCTACACTGGCGAAATAGTTGAATTATATTGCTATTATGCGATGGGTTTCGTTTTTCATTGTAGAATATGTATTAAATTTTTTTTCAAATAATGTGTGACGAGGCGAGCAGTACATATGCCTGCTGGTAAGCAACATGCCTGCCACATAACAGCACAGTGACACGCAGCTATTGGAACATGAAGAGTCCAAATCATTACCTAGCCTAGTAATAAGCAGCCCACTAAATGTTCCCGTAAACGTAATGTAAACGTAGGCGCTCGCTAAGAGGGGGTTTTGCGAAATTCAACCCCTAAGCGGGTGAAACAAGGGATGAACGGTTGTATGAAAATTCGTCATTTTTAAAGTTATCAAATTTTATATCTAGACACTAAACTTGACATGAAGCAAACGAATGTTTATTCTATCAAATCAATTTAAACTTCAACAGTTGGGAACTTCCATAAAATTATTATGGAAGTTCCCAACTGTTGAAGATAAAACCATGAAACTCTGTATATAGGCACTTGACACGAAACAAACGAATCTTTGTTCTAGCAATTTTGTAATTTCAAACTGTACGGGGGTGAAATTAGGGATGAAATAGGGGATGAATGTCAATATGGAAGTTCCCAACCCTTGAAGATAAAACCATGAATCTCTGTAAATAGGCACTTGACACGAAGCAAACGAAATGTTTGTTCTAGCAATTTTGTAATTTCAAACTGTACGGGGGTAAAATTGGGGTTGAAATGGGGGATGAATGTCAATATGGAAGTTCCCAATCGTTGAACATAAAACCACGAAATCGCTTTATGGACACTTGACACGAAGCAAACGAATGTTTGTTCTTGCAATTTTGTAATTTCAAACTGTATGGGGATGAAATTGGAGTTGAAATGGGGGCTGAATGTCTCTTACGCTTTCAGATCTAAACAACTGAACCGATTTGTTGTTATAGAACTTTTTATTATAAGCTGTTTTTAGTAACCGTCAATGTGTCTGGGGGTATACAAATAAATAGGTACTGTCTGAGTTACCTTAGTATTTAGTATTTATTTCGCGCGGACGAAGTCGCGGGTAACAGCTAGTTATTTTATAGAAAATAAAACATTTATTTTTATTATTAAAGTTTAGGGTTGCCATGGATGGTTTAGATTAACAAACCAACCCGGCAGATGGCGCTGCAGTTGGTATCTAGGTTATTATCCGAGCGAAGCCGGAACGGGCCGCTAGTATTTATGTATGTAAGTAGGGGAGAGTCGGTTATATCGTACCACTTTTTACTTTAACTTAAATATTTCGCTTATGACAAGACTTAGAATAATTGATGGATTTGCAAAATAAAGTCTTATATTTTACCTTGCTAAGCCCGAGAAATCAGTTCCATATGTTCACTCTAACATCCATAAAAATGTTTTTTTACAAGGGACTACTATCGGTACAATTTAGCCGACTAGTCGGTTTAATCGTACCACTAAGTTTTTAAATCGTACCATGGGTGTTTAAGTCGTACCACTGAATTAAAGACAGTAAAATTTTTAACCAAATCATTTATTTTTAACTCTTAGGTTAAGAAATATTATGAATACCTCTTAGGTGATAAAATAACAACACATCTATAAGATTTCTTGTAAAAATAACATGATTGTATTGAGATCAATTAACACGACTATAATAATAATGAGAAAAATACAGTTTAAGTGTCTTATCTGAATCATCGCTACTAGTAATGGAAGAGGGTCGTTTTCTCTTAAAACTTTTGCATTTGCTTTTGGATATAGCTGTTTTCTTTTCTTTTTTCACTGTTTGGTATTTTTTGGTTTGCAAACCTTTCCTTTCTTTAACCTAACTTTCTTCTGCTTTATCTTCTGTTCTAGTTGATTTTTATATAGGCTTGTTGTAATTTCAATAACGTTTTGTGTAGTATTCTCCTGTATTTTGTATAGTGTTCTCCTGTATTCTGTATAGTGTTCTCCTGTATTCTGTATGGTGTTTTTTAATATCAGCAGCCGTAGCATTTAGTTAAATATATTGTTTTTTCGACGTTGATGGTTGTGCATGTGCTTCAGCAAGAGAAGAAATCAAATACTCATTTCTTTATTATAATTTTCTTTGTCGTCCTTTTTTATTATGATTTTCTTTGTTGTCCTTTTCTTTTTGTAATTTTGTTTTCGTCCTTTTCTTATTTATACCTTTTCTTTTTTCTGTAGGTCGTCTTTTTTTCTGACTTTGGAAAAATTTGTAACGCTTTCTAAGAATAAGTCTTTGAAATTTTATTCAAACTTAATTATTTGTTTTTGTAAGCCAGAATAGCTATTTCTAGGTCTTATAATATTCGATTTTAGCTTTTGAGGCCGTCATCTATCACAATATTAATACAGTCTGTAAAATATACTTAAGTACTTTAAGACTAGTCGGCTAATTCGTACCAGTACAATTTACCCAACTGCGAGTGTTACAATTTAGCGAACTAGACCATTTTCAAAAAAAACAAACAGTGCGGCATAACCACGAAACTTAGACAAGCAACAAAAACCACCAATAATCTAGTATAAAATTGTAATAAAATAATGAAAACTGTGTATCTCTATCTTACCTTGTTTACGAGTCATATCCTTACGAATTTACAACAAAATTTGCAATAACTTCCACAAAAAAATGTTTTTGTCACTCACGCGCACAGTTGTCAAGTCAAATCAATCACAAATGGCGGGTGGCGGGGGGTTGTGCAGGGCCACGGTTTGGTGTTGCTAGTGTTGAAAAAAATATCCTTAAAGTGGGAAATTTAGAAGTGGTACGATTTAAATGGCAGTACGATATAACCAACTCTCCCCTATATGATTAGTTTTATTTATTAGTGTATTTAGTTTTTTTCTGTAGTTTTATGTATTCGTGTGTAGTAAGTACTATTAGAATGTACGTCTATCCCAGTCTTATTTTTTAAATAGTAAATATTGCGCACCAACGTTTTACACACAACGTTTTATACACGCTTTTAGTTTTCAAATTTTTCTCTCCATTCCATGGTTGCCTGGAAGAAATCGCTTTTAGCGATAAGGCCGCCCGTTGTATCATTAGTCTTACTATTTTTCCTAAATTGTATGTATCCTATATGATGTGAACAATGAATAATTTTCATTAATTCATTCCCACTGCTGGGAGTCGGGGCCTTCTCTCGCAAGGAGACAGTCAAGGCCATAATCCATCACGCTGGCCAAGTCTGTGTTGTTGGACGACACATGACCTCGAAAGATTCCAGGTAAATGTCGGTTTCTTCAAGATGTGTTTCTTCGTCATTTTTAAGTTAGCGGCATTACGCACATGACTTCGAAAAGACAATGTGGGATTTGAACCCGGGGGCTCCGGATCGGCAGTCGGCGTTCTCCCGATAAGACCAGCCGTAACTTATAACAGACTAAATAATTTTCATAATAATAGAACACCGACACGAGCAAGACTTCCGTCTAACAGTAACCAATAAGCCTCCCCAGAACAGTGTTAGTACATTACTGCTTGGCAGTGGAATAAGTTATGATAGAGAATGGGATAAGACCGAAGAAACCACGGCTGAACTGTATGTAATAAGAAGGACTAATACAAAACAGATAAGATTGGAAAAAGTATGTATGACTGACCCTTCGATGTTTTGTAGATTGAGCTCTATTTCGATGGAGTTTCATGCACCACGGATAAAGTGACTAAAACAGGACGTTGGCACAAAAGTTTCCAATCAAGGGCAGACTATACTAAACTAACTTATTCTTCCTCAGTCTTTTGGCACGATTACTGCTGATAGTCAAACGTGTATAGAAATCTCGACAAAACATACTCACTGTTACTGCTCTTATTATTTGGAACACAGTTTAGACGCATTTTTTTATCTTTTATTCATGAAGCTGCATCGAAATGTCGGAAACTAGCTCCACGGCGCCCAAATATCGTATAATCAATTTCACTACTGTAAGCAACAACCGGAAACGGCTTAAAACAACTTCGTAACTTATTGATTTCGACAAAAATACTACGGCCAGTTCCGTATGACTTTTCCTATCAAACATATGCCATTCGATGTTACAACATAAAATTGTAATTATCTGTAATAAATAATTAACGTTTTCTAAAAAATTTATAGCTTCGCGACACTGTGCTGTAATGGGCAGATGTGTGCTTACCATCAGACACATGTCTTTCTTGCTAATCCCTTAATAGTATTATAAAAAAATGACAGTAGTTGTTTAACGATGTTTCCTTCACCGTCAAAGCCATTGGTCAAAACAAACTAGTGAATCTGCATTTGAAAAAGTATTCAAAGATGTAGACGTGTTCCAACCAACGCATTCTGTCTAATTAAATTCGACATTTTTGCTACTTGCGCAGCACCGGCAGCACCGGTCATCATCATATCATTGTAAGGAAACTGGCATGTTCCAAGAACGATCATCTTTCGAGGAAAGGAGCCATTTGCCAGTTCGCACTTCTTGTAAGTAAAGTGTGATGGATTATAGTGTAATTGTTTTCAATTCAATGAATTTATTCGAACCATAAAGTCACAAGAACACTTTGTACTGTAATTTCTAAAAATGTGCATACAAAACTATGTACATCTATATCAATATTATAAAGCTAAAGAGTTTATCTCGGGAACTACTGATCCGAATTGAAAGATTATTTTCTGTTGGAGAGTAAATTTATCGAGGAAGGCTATATAACAGTAATCATCATCATCATCAGCCGCAAGACGTCCACTGCTGAACATAGGCCTCCCCCCTAGATTTCCACAACGAGCGGTCCTGCGCAACCTGCAACCAGCGGTTTCCAGCGACCTTTGTGAGGTCATCTGTCCATCTAGTGGGAGGCCGTCCAACACTGCGTCTTCCGGTTCGTGGTCGCCACTCGAGAACCTTTCTTCCCCATCGGTTGTCAGTTCTGCGAGCGATGTGGCCTGCCCATTGCCACTTCAGCTTAGCTACTCTTCGAGCTATGTCGGCTACTTTCGTTCTTTTGCGAATATCCTCATTACGGATTCTGTCGCGCAAAGAGACTCCGAGCATAGCTCGCTCCATAGCTCGCTGTGTGACTTTGAGCTTTGTTATGAGGCCTACAGTTAAGGACCACGTCTCAGTTCCATAAGTCATCACTGGCAACACGCACTGATTGAAGACTTTTGTCTTCAAGCATTGGGGTATTTTGGACTCCAAGATGTGCCGTAGTTTCCCGAACGCTGCCCATCCGAGTTGGATCCTTCGCTGGACCTCTTTGTCGAAGTTGGATCTACCCAATTGGATCTTTTGACCCAGGTAGACGTATTCGTCAACAACTTCGAGTGTGGTATTCCTAACAATAACCGGGTACAGGTGAGACATGAACATTTGACATGACCTTCGTCTTGTCCATATTCATCCTCAAACCTACCTGTTGGGATACTCTACTGAGGTCCCTGAGCATAGCACCGAGGTCCTCCATCGACTCCGCCACAATGACTATATCATCGGCAAACCGAAGGTGAGTGATGCATTCGCCGTTGATATTGATGCCATGTCCGTTCCAGTCCAGTAGCTTGAAAACATCTTCCAGCGCATCAGTGAACATTTTCGGAGATATAACATCTCCCTGTCTCACGCCTTTCTGTAGCCGGATATGTTTTGTGCACTGGTCCTGTAATCGGACAGACATTGTGGCTTTGCTGTAAATACACCTCAACACTTCGATATAGCGATAGTCCATACGGCATCGCTGGAGAGACTGAAGCACTGCCCAGGTCTCGATGGAATCGAAGGCTTTCTCATAGTCCACATACGCTATACATAGTGGCCGATTATACTCCTAGGTTTTCTGTATAAGCTGCCGAAGCGTATGGATGTGGTCTACGGTACTATAGCCTTTTCGGAAACCGGCTTGTTCGGGTGGCTGGAAGTCGTCAAACCTGCGTGCGAGACGATTCGTGATTACCCTCGAAAACAACTTATAAACGTGGCTCAGAAGTGAGATGGGTCTGTAGTTCTTCAACAAGGTGTTGTCACCTTTTTTGAAGAAGAGCACCACCACACTTCTGCTCTACGCTTCTGGCGTATTACCGTCAAGTATGACGGAGTCGAACAGGTTCTGGAGGACTTTAAGTACCGGTTTTCCACCCGCTCTCAGAAGCTCAGTCGTAATTCCGTCGTCGCCAGGTGCCTTGTTGTTCTTAAGTTGTTTGAGGGCCATCCTAATCTCATACAGGCTGACTTCCGGGATGTCTTCGGTAAAGTGTCGGGTCAGCTTGGCTCTGGGGTCTTTTGCCATGCTAACGACAGGTTGTGCTTGCGTAGAGGTGTATAACTGTTCATAGAACCTCTCAATCTCCTCCAAAATCTCGGGCTTCGACGAGACGACGTTACCACTGTCGGTCTTCAGTTTGGTCAATTGACTTTGCCCAAGAGACAGATTTCTTGCGAATACTTTCGAGCCTTTGTTCCGCTTGATCGCTTCTTCAATACACGAAGTATTGAAGCAGCGTATGTCGCGTCGCACACAAGTAGATATCTGTCTATTGAGCCGTCTGTATACCGTCATGTCGACCGAAGACTGCAATCGCATATCTCGCCTAGCCGCCATGAGATTTAGAGTATGATCAGAGAGCTTTTGGGTTCTATTCTGGCGTCGGCTCTTATAAAATTTCCTGCCAACTGCTTGAACAGTTTCCACCAGCCTGTCGTTTATTTCGTCCGCCGTTACGCATTCATCTAAGGCTTCGAAGCGATTTTGAAGTTCGAGTTGAAAGTTATCGGGATCTTCGATTTGAGCATAATTTGGTCGGAGCGTGGACTTCATTAGACGTGATCTTTCGAACTTAATGTTTAGATTCAGCGTGCCTCTTACAATACGGTGATCGCTGCCGGTCTTAACCCTACTGATCACAGAGACATCGCTGAATATTTGCCGTTTAGTCGTCATAATGAAGTCGATCTCATTTTTTGTGGAACCATCTGGGCTAATCCAGGTCCATTTTCGTTGTGGCTGTTTCTTGAAAAAGGAGTTCATCATAAAGAGGCTCTCCCTTTCCAAGAAATCAGCTAGACGTTGCCCTCTTGGGTTCCGCTGCCCATATCCGAATTGTCCCACTCTCAACTCATCACCACTACGTTTGCCTAGTTTCGCGTTGAAGTCTCCCATCACAACTGTGAAATGTGTTGGCGAGACATGTATGGCTTTGGAGATGTCCTCATACAATATGGTCTCAATCTCTTCGTCGGGATGTGTCGAGGTCGGTGCGTATACCTATATGACCTTCAATGAATACCGGTCGGTTATTTTAAGTACAAGGTATACAACCCTGCTCGACACACTCTCGATCATTAACACGTTGTTGACGAGAGACTTGCGGACGATAAACCCGACACCCCTTGGGATTGTTGATCTCCCTCCCGGTAGTAAAACAAGTTGCCGGATTCGAGGGTTATTCTGTCCTCGCCCTGTCTACGGACTTCGGATAACCCTATGACATCCCATAGCAACTTGTCCACTTCTTCTTCCAGCTCCACAATCTTCTCGTCAGCCCTCAGCGTCCGTGCGTTGTACGTTGCCAGGTCGAGTCGTTGGGTTTGGTGGCGGGGCGTCTGCCGGGGATTCTTAGCACCCCATGCTCTGCCGGAACCAAGGCTGCCACCAACGCCTGGAATAACGGAGCCACCGGGGACTAGGGGCCGTTTCTTTTTTGTGACCATCATATGGGGGGTGTTTGCCATAGTCACCACGCTTGGCAGGCGGGTTGGTGACCGCGGAGCCAGTCCTTTACACCGATGACGCCGCTGCCCGTCACCGGCCAGGTCAATTTAGGACTGGCTTTTAAATGGATATACCGCCATTGGTTCGGTCGCCAGAGCCTCGTTAGTTGGCAGCAGGGTGTACCGCGCGCAGGAGAGGTTGACATTTGGGGAAACTAGATGTTAAGCGCTTCCCCCTTACACCCCTTATATAACATTACGCCATATCAATAGGAACGGAGCTTGAATGAAAAATGTAACAAATAAAAAGCGGCCAAATGCGAGTGGGACTCCCGCACGAAGGGTTCCGTACCATTAGCAAATAAACGGCGAAAACCTATTTGGCTTTATTCCGAATTCCGTATACATAGACCATTGCAGTTTCCACAGACAGGCTTTCATCCAAAAAGTTTTACTAAAATTTCGATTTTACCTTATGATTCTAACGACGAAGTCGATAGCGCGTTTTATTCTACTAATTGTGCCATCTAGTTTGCTTAGGACGGGACTAATCGAGCAAGAAACGAACGGTAAAAAATTTGTTGTATGGCAGCCCCCTTTAAATATTTATTTTATTTTTAGTATCTGTTGAATATGATCATCATCTGTAAAAATTTCAACTGTCTAGCTATCACCGTTCTAGAGATACGGGCTGGTGACAGACGGATGGACGGACGGACGGATAGCTAAGTTTCAGTAATAGGGTCCCGTTTTTACCCCTTGGTAGTTGGTACGACCAATTTTTGATAGGTGGCGTAGCAACGCGCGCAAGAGCGAAGGGCCTCGGTTTGACAGGAAGTCTTGAAAATGGAACGGAACGTTATGGGTGTAGGTAGAATTCAACTAATTTCGAAGTTGTTTAACGCTGTTTCGCACTTGGGTAACGTGGTGGGATATGGCCTTGAATCACTGCTTAGGAAAATGCCCGAATCCTGGACGTCTACTCCGATTCTACGAAAACATAATTTCGAAAAAAAAACTCGCGAATTTCCTACTCTCATTTTACTTCGTTTCGTCCGATACAACATTGTTTGACGTTTAAATGTTCGACGGATCGAAGTAGAATCGGAGTTGGAAACTCGCTAGTTTATTTCGAAATTACATTTTCGTAGAAAGAGAGTAGACGTTTTGGCAATGGGTACATCATGGCAATGGGAATACAAATGTATTACCATATCTCAATATCACACCTCGCGTGATGTTGTCTCGGTTGAAACATGTTCTAAAACCGTCGCTCCGTATTGATTCCAATATTCAACTTAACACCTTTTACCGGAAATTTTAAAGTACTTTAATCATAAGGACTACTTAATTTTAGTAAAAAATACATTATGACTGTATTAAAAATATATTGAGTATAAATATAATTCCTGTAACATGTGCCTTTTGAACATTAATCCAGGCGCAAAGATGTTAAGATCGTACATATAAGTTGGGAATGTTAAAATTAGTACATGTTTCCTTAATTATAACAAGAGTATAAAATACATTTAAATTGCAATAACATCTATTGTAAACATTCATCTATGAATGTTAGATTATTTAAGAATATTTTTGGAAAATAATAATAAATAAATAGAACACTTACATAGCGATTTTTTAAGTCCACCCATTTTCACCTAGCATCACAGTTAACAAAAAGGCTTAACTGAGACTTCTAATAACGTCCATAATAATAGACAGTATTTAAGTAATTTAGATAGTCGCAATTGGAATTGGAAGTTCGACGCCATGTTTGTTTACTTTCATGCCAAGTAAAGATGACCTGAGTGTTTTATATAATTATAGCAGATCAAATCTGTTCTGTTACTATTTACTAAGCTCAAATTAGAATACAAGTACCCAGCCCAGTAAACATTATTTTTAAACTGCATCCACACTGCTATAGAAATCTATTTAGTTTTTGTACATCTACCGAAATTGTATTCCGCTGTAAGGTTTTAAGTGTAGATAAACCGTTTAACTAGAATCCTTTAATAGAATAAAGATGGTGCTTTATCTTTAAAGTGTGACGAATGTGGTGAATAGTTCTTTCTGTCACTACTCTAATCCAAGACCATGCCACATAATTACAATGAATATGTGCATTTTATTACATCGAAATTATTAAATTACGACGCGGAAATAAAAACGTTTTACGTTTTGTGTTTTGGTCAACGAGAATAACCGATTATTCTCGTTGACCAAAACACAGGTCAGTGAAACTTGAGATACGTTTGAGCAGAATAGCAGTTACGATTGAGGTCCAGTCATACTGGTAATCGTACACGTTTTGGTTTTATATATAGTCATAGGGAAGGACAGCAAACAACGTACAAAGTGGTTATGATCTTAGATATAATACAAAACGAAGGGATACAATCAGACAAGAACAAACGAACGAAGACAAAACTATACATCGTACAAGTATGTCAGTTGTTGTAACTAACAGAGAATCAAATATAACTTACAACATTGTAAAGTACTCGGCCATAGTTTTTATAATCGCTTCTAGTATTCAACGGTCTCACAAAACCGATTTTAACTTTCACATTGCTTTTTCTTTAACTTCAAGCCCAGCGAAAATAATAACGAGACAGTAATAAAAAAAAATGTTGTCTGTAAAGTCGGTTTACTGACGATAGTTGAACGTGACAACGTCTCAAGAAATCAGTACGCTGATAGCGCGAGTAGTGATACCGCTCGACTCGGCGGGTGGCGCCCTCAGCGCTCAGCTTCGTCCGCATGGCACGGACGACGAACTAACGGTAACGGCGGAACGTTACAGTTTTGCGGGCGTGCAGCCGGCTTCATCGAATTATAAGACGTTATCACGTCAAAAATAGCTAAGCCATAATACTAATGCAGGTGAAAGCTTTTTTTGGACTCGCGAAATCGAGCTTAACGTTTTGCAGATAATCAAAAAATTTAAGTACATTTATTTCAAAGATATATTAAGATTATACTATCGTCAACAACGTAACAAAAACGAAAACATTTACTTAGTTTTAATTTCATTCGAATATCCATTGATTGATCTTAAAACTGTTAATAAATACCGCTCAAGATAAGAGTGTAAGTTCGATAATATTTATTACGTCGTTATCAGAGTGCAATGGACTGTTCGATTTCGTGGCCATGATGACAGTTCACATTATTTCCTCATGTGACATACACATCTAAGTCAAATCACCTGTGAATCATTTGTAGTTCTTCATGTTTATTTCCGTTCATTATCCTTGTCTGAGTAAAATAATAAGTCTACAATACTAACATTTCGCCCTGGACTTGTCAGACTTGATGTACTTATCGAGGTCGGCGTCGCTGGCGGGGTCGACTTGGGACAGCTGTCTGAAGCTCTCGTCGTCTACGAAACAGATCTCGTGGCCATCGGGATCGGCCAGGATGATCACCCGCACGGTGGCCTTGCCGGGGGTGTCCAGGGAGATGAGGGGAGTGAGGATAGTTCCTTTGACATCCTGGATTTTTTCGTCAATGGCCGGTTGCTCGTCGAAAGGACAGGAGAACGCGATCCGGCCGTATGCTTTCGCGCGGTTCACTGGCTGACCTGAAATTATTATGAGTAAAGCATTAGTAAGCAAACTGACGTAGTTGTTGCACATCCTACTTATAATATTATAAATGTCAATGTATGGATGTTTGGATATTTGGATGTTTGTTCCTCAATCACGTCCTAACGTATGAAGGGATCGGGCTGAAATTTGGAACACAAATAGATTATAGCCTGGAATAGCACATAGGCTACATTTTTATCCCAGAAAAACAACGGGAACAAAGGGAACGGGAACTTCGCTGGTAACACCGCGGGCGCTCCTAGTATTCAATAAATTCATGGGTGGCTCAACAAAGACAGGGAATCCTAATGCGGGAGCCACGGAAACTAATTACCTGTTTAGTGATATCTGCATGTGGGCAGAGTAGTAAATAGTTGTTATTATTTCAAGGAAATATCTGTTTATTTAATTATTACTTACACTACATTTTTTAAGTAGGTAAACGTTAATATTAATATTTATAATATGTGTATAAATAATAATGGATAAATACTTATAACCTACTTAATTATAAGTAATAACATAAGCTAGAAATAAACACCATATTGTGATAAGAAAATAAATATATTATAATATTACTATGTAAAGTCGTAGTACTTATGAGTTATGAACAATGTAGCGTTATTTCTTTATTTTATTGTTGTCGTAATAGCATAAAACAACTACGAAGGACACTAGTAAGTTTCTGACATGACTAATAATATAGAGTGTGTTTATTCTCTTCAATCTGTTAGACCAAGCAAGGGTCGGCAACGCGCGGACCTCGGCTAACCTCCTTGTGGCTCGCGATGGTATTAAATAAGATTTAAAAAGTGGCAAAATTTATTCTCGGCACAAACATTTTACAAATTGCAAATATTTACAAATATGAGCTACTTTTGTAATAAACACATATTTTTCAAAAAGATCAGATAAAATCAGAGAGAGCTGAGAGCGCTAGGGGGGCAAATAAAATTAGAAGTGCGGCCCGCATTTATCTGCTATTTCCACCATGAGACCCAAAACGTTACCGACCCCTGGTGTTGAGACTATTTAACTACTAACACGCCATCGAGACACTGGTATGAATGTCTACGTCCGGAATTGCGATGTGTTCATAGCAAAGTTCTTTCATATTTTAGGAGGAATTGTTATTTTTACAATAATTACTACTAAAATACGAAAGAATCTCTGTCTATCTGTTATGCTTTCAGGCTTAAAGTACTGAAACAAATTAAATAAGATTATAGTCCGACATAACACATAGGCTACTTTTCATCGCGAGAAAATTCCGAGAACGGAAACTACACGTGTAAAACCGCGAGGCCCTGCTATTATCGCTCATACTTTTAACGTATGACAAAAAACGAATTACTTATTTACTTTAATTTAAATATAGATTGTTAAGATGCTGTGCATTTGTTTAGTAGAGATACTCTTTTGATACAAACTATATGACTAGGCAATTGTCACTTCAGTTTGCTAAGTCGGTAACCTTGGTTGTTGTTAGCTTGTCCATTTGTCCAAGCGTACACGTAATACTACAGTCGAGATAGACATAAAACTAGCCTGAAATAGAAAAAATTCCGGGGAGCGATTTTTTTTTATGAAACGTCGGGGAGGGTGGTTGGAAGTATAAATCTCGATTTTCTAACTAATCCCGCTAGAGGGTTCGCCGCTATCTTGTTTTAAAGTTTTTGTGAAATAACTCGTTAATTTTCAACTTTAGAGCAGAAATGATGGTTACCAAAGTTGTTGGAAATTTAATTTCTCACATGATGTATTTATATTGCTGCTGTAACAACAAATACTAAAAATAAAATAAGTAAACAAAGTGCGAGAACCGAAGTTGAAGAAAATAAAATTGCACCCATTACGATTTTTTTGATAAACTTGATAGTATAACTCTGCAAATATTGATCCTAGCGTAAAAACTATATGAAGCAAACTTGTGAGAAATTAAATTTCCAACAACTTTGGTTACCTTCATTTCTGCTCTAAAGTTGAAAATTAACGAGTTATTTCACAAAAACTTTAAAACAAGATGGCGGCGAACCCTCTAGCGGGATTAGTTAGAAAATCGAAATTTATACTTCCAACAACCCTCCCCGACGTTTCATAAAAAAAAAATCGCTCCCCGGAATTTTTTCTATTTCAATGTCTGCCCCTACTGCGCTATAAATGAGAATTACGAAGTTTCGAAACCACGTGACGTAATACAAGATTTTAATTTTAAATCGGTAAAAACAATAAAGAAAGGAAGTTTTACAGTGGTAGGACTCTTAGCAGAGTCCGCCTGGGGAAGTACCACACCTTTGTCAGTTATTCTACCGCCAAGCAGTAATGTGCAAACATTACTGTGTTCCGGTTTGAAGGGCAATGTTTCCAGTGAAATTACAGGGCTTAGAGATATAACATCTTAGATCTCTGGGTGACGAGCGCAGTGCAGTGCTAGGTAATGATTTGGACTCTTCATGTTCCAATAGCTGTGTGTCACTGTGCTGTTATGTGGCAGGCATGTTGCTTACCATCAGGCAAATGACCTGCTCGTCTAGTCACTCTTTATTTAAATAAAAAAAAAAAAAAAAAAAAAGTGGATGGCAAGATAAGTGTTAAGCGCCCACCAGCCAGATGGTTGTCGAAGCCTAAATAAGAATTACGAAGTTTTGGAACCACATGAAATAATAAAAGATTTTAATTTAAAATCGGTAAAAACAACAAAGAAAGAAACAAGTGTATGGCAAGAGAAGTGTCGGTCGTCCATCAGCTATATGGGTCGATGAGTCAATGAGATTCGAATGGTTGTGGATGCATAGGACCAAGAGACTAACACAGGATCGAAAGAAGTGGCGAGGCCTATGCTCAGCAGTGGGCGATAAAGGGTTGAAATTGAATTGAAAGGATGATGAAAAATAACTATCTTTTTGGTATGCCGTGTATAAAGATACCACCGTGCGAACATTTATCTACTTTACATGTTATGACTTGTATTGTTTATGTTGCACCATTAAAGCTATTGTTTACAGGCGACCGTGGCAGCGATGCCGTCACGTTTTCTCCACGTTTCAGACAATCTTATCTGGAGTTATCTCGCTTCGAAACCGTGAATATTTGATGCGGTGTGATAATATTCATATGACTGTTACGTCTGGCTTGCATGGGCCAAGCAGCCACTTTAGGAAAATTTTAGGCCCTATGCAGGGTAACACAGAAGGGATAAGGACACCGAAAGGGACGCGTTGTGATAAAGGACAATGTCCATTTTTGACCCGCCAAAATACTTGTCGTGCAGACATATGAGTTATACCTATATTAAAAAATCGGTGATTTTTTATTGTACTCGTGTGGGAAGTTATATAACATTGCAAAATAAAATAATTTGCATTTGTTTAAATTAAATCTACCATTTACCAACAAAGCTGACTTGGAAAATATTGCAATAACGAAACGGTACTTGCGTTTCGTTTTAGTGATCCGCGTTAGATTGAAATTGAATATGGATGTTATGTATAGCAATTTCTTTCACAATGTCGTTTATTTACTACTTTTACATATTTAAATAACGATATGTATAAATACGGTGACAAAGAAACTATCAAAGCTTTTTATAGCAATGTTTACGAGAAAGAAGTTGGCATGCAATTGTGAAACGAAACGTTTTGCACCAAATCCAAGTAGGTCAAAGAGCAATGTCAAATTGTCAAATCAAAAAAAAGTAATCAAGCAAAATGAATGGTTTTCTTCTTGTTTTATAAGCGGTGTAATATTTATGCATTATTCACCACAACAAACTCCGATTACCAGATCAAATAATGTTTCAATGACGGAATTTATATTGGTTTTAACAAAACTGAGAATTATGTGATTCAGTGCCCCTTATTAACTGTGACTATGTGACTGTTTCAAAGAGGCCGGCCAAACATTCCACAAACGGATTCTATTATCTTCACTGATTTAAGTAATTTTTTTGTAAACAATGATAAGATGAGCGATACATGTGCCTGATGGTAAGCAAGAAAACATGCTTGCCTATACCAAGACAGTGTCATAAATTATTGGAACATGAAGACAAGTCCAAATCATCAGACCCTGCACTTAGTTAGTTTAAAGCCTTGTGTAGCCTATGATAATTCCATCCGAGAACTATTTTATAGTAATCAGTTGGTAGTTAGAAGTACTATTATTCCTATTTATTCTGATAAGAAATATATTTTGAAAGATAATACCATAGTTCTTTATTTTCTTTTCTGTTATAATCCGAAAGAAAACAGAATTCTAACAATTTATTTTGACAGTAAACATAACCTTACTTTTGGTTTAACTGTAACAAATTTTTGGTATTTAGGAAATGAAAAACACCAACAGCAGACGTTTTTAGAAGCATTAACAATCCTAATTAGACACTATTCATCTCTACGCACTTTCAGTATCAAAAAAAGTTGACAGGTTTTTCAATGTATGGGACGTGGGCATTGTCCTTTTAACTATGAGCCGTCAAATGGCATTTTAGTATGCAACACAATTAATTCAAGTCCTACTAATAGTTTAAAAATGAAAATTCAAGTTTTAGATAATTTTGAAATCAAATTACAAATGTAATTTTTTTATTAGATACCAACGGGTTTTTTAAAGATTTACTATATTAATTATATTATATTAATCGATTAATTGTTTGATTTGCCTATTTTCAAGATTACTACTATTTGTATGATTTTTGACGAGACATATTCTAAGCCCTGTTACGCATTGTTTTACAACTCATTAATGTCGAAAATGTTAATGGAATGTTTAAATATGTCAATAAAAATATTCTATTCTATCCTATTAATGAATAGTTAAAGTTTGTTTCTAAACAAGACGTGGTATCCCCACGTCTTTTTCAATTGATTGTTATCAATTGATTATTTATGATTGCTCAATTACGTTGAAATAATTGAACAGATCTGGCTAAAATTTTGAACACAGATAAAAATTACTTTGTAACAGCCCATGGCCACCTATTTTTATCGCAAAATAAAAAATTATGTAAGGTTCTTTAAAGAATATTCTTTTTCTAAACTAAAAGCAAACAAAGTCGCGGGCAGTTACTAGTAAAATAGATATAATATTACAAATCTATGTTAGGTTTTGGGTGATGAATTTCGCTTATATTTAACGGGACCGAATAAATTTAAAATTCTATTTAGTAAAGTTTTATAAACAAGTTGTTCATAAAGCGATTATTTTCTCCAATCTGTTGTGATTGTAATCTATCGCATTTTTCCTTACTTTAATCGCAAAAATATGTAATCTATCTAATACGTTTTGTTTGAGCAGTTATTCTGATTTCAAATTGCTTAAGATAAAGTAAAGGCATAGAAACCAAAACTATTTGGGCTACTACGTCAGCAAATAGGTTTTTAATTGCATCATCTTATAATTACAGGCTGCTACCATGATTTGTTTAAAGTTACTCTTTACTACGAAAACGCAACCGCACAAATAACAATGTCGAGAAGTCAAGCTACATACAATACACGCTCGAATAACGCAGCCACACATTCACATCTCGCTCACGGGCTCACGGACACATTGTTATCTCTGAACTGTTGGGAACAGGGAACAGCTCGGGTGTGAGTGAAGCACACAGACATGCGTCTTCTTATACTTATTTTCGTGAAATGAAGGAGTGATTTTATTTAACTGTTCAGTTGATTCTTTTTGTGACAAATTTCTAACATGTATAGCAATGACATACATATTCAATTACTTTAGTTATTTGCGTGTTTTATTCCCAACAATCAATCAAACAACTAGATCAGTGCCACGGTATATTTTCCATATAAGCCGCCAAAGTTGAGCCCTAGAACGCCCTACCTATAGTACCTATGAACTTGACTTATAATATGTGTTTGTGACGAAATGGACTAGGCGACTAGGATATTTTAAAATAACAAGCTATTACATTGCAATAAAACACAAAAATGCTCAATTTTGTGCCCTTGATGCATCATGAGCTCGTGTCTGTACCCGTATGAAAATCTTAAAAAAAACTAGATTTATAAAAGTCGGAATTGAAGAACCTAACGAAGAATATAATTAATGATAAACAAACACACAAACTTTAAAAAACACAGCGTTTATAACTAAGTTATTAGCTGACTAAGCATACTTTATTATAAATTATCAACCGAATGAAACGCGTGATGTGAAAGTGACGCAACATTTTACGTAAATTATTTACGACGCTTACTACTACGACTATAAGTTATTAATGCTAATCACACTCAAATAAATGACATTAAGGACTCTCCCATTGTTCAAACGCTGGACGCTAGCGAAATTACGGTGATATAAACGAAAGCCATTAGAAAAAAAAGAATATAAATAAAGAATAAAGAAAATATGAATCCACTGTCACTATATTTGTCAATTTTCTATCAATCAATTTCATTTTTTTGGCCAACGTTCATACAGCGTTGAAAACACCGGTTCTCGTCCATTTTTTGGCGGTAAATTTACCATTTTTTGGTGGTAAATTTTTTGTTTTGATAAAATGCTTACCAATATCTACGAGTTCCAACTTTGCTTGGTTTTCAGAAAACCCAAGGAGTGCAGACTTGCCCGTTTGCTCGAAGATCTTCAGCGTCAGTAGACCGTTCCAGTAGGCGACGGACTTCGACAAATCAGAACTTGCCAGTGACACTTTTACAACTGGATCTGTAATTAAATAAAAATAACCTTATAATTTTGATTTTTGAAGTGATAACTTCATTTGGCGCACCACATAACGATTTTCCGTGGGCTATGAATGGACCTCAACCGTCACGATTATAAATGAAAGAAATCGGGTAAACTCGTATGTTCTAGATGGCCATGGTCATCGCCACGCTCTCCGGTTTCACCCGCGTAGTTCTGTCGTGCCGTTAGTAGGTTAGTGCCTAGTTTTGCTATCAAATTCGGAGTTATTAGTTTTCACTTCATCAGCAGTCACTATGACTGCCAATTTATTTATTTTTAAGAAGTGCCATCAAACTTCTTGTTTTAGGCTATTTAATTTAAACACAGGATATTGGTTAGAACCGAAACCCTAGACATATGACTATTACGTCTGGCTTGCACGGGTCACGCAGCCCCTTTAGGAAATTTTCAGTTTTAAATCAGGCCTTATGCAGGGTAACACAGAAGGGCTAAGGAGACCGAAAGGGACGCGTTTTGAGTTATGAGCAATTTTTACAAATGAAACAAGATTTCAGTATGCAAGACTATCCAATTTTTCGCAAGTATTATTTTCATACTAATAGTTTAAGATTGATTGATTATCACTTTTGTGACGTCGAAACAAAGTCAGATGGCGATGTGAGGTGCCCTTGCGCTAGTCATGGTTTAAGAGTTGTAGTAGGTATACTACCTACGTCGATTGCGTTAAATAATATGTAGAGTTTATGGTATGCTTCGAGGTATACATCTCACGTACACATACTTTTTATGTAAGTACATTTAGTAAATAAGGTTGGTAGGGTCCTGCGACTTCTGCACTAGACACCCCAAAGTTCTGTACGCCAAAGAAATCGAACGCAACATTTCTCAAATGTAAATACATTTAAGTTTTTAGGTGTTGTATTATTAAGTACTATTTAATTTTAATTTAGTTGTTACTGTTTGTTTTATTCAATAATAGTATAACAATGAAATATGAGGGACCTTTTACATATTTTCTCATAGAGGGGGGAGATGAAAAGAAGAGTCACTCGGGCTCAAAATATATTTTTGCGACGTACTTTGAATCCGTCGCTACGTTTATGATTCACCATGTCACCGTAAAATTGCAATCACAGTATGTTTACAATATACCTAATACGTGAGAATCTAAAACCGCGGAGGTTAGTTTGTAATCTAACGTGGTTAGATTGTAATTTGACGCTTTTTACAAATTCTACGGTGACATAGTAATATAAACAACGCCCGTGAGTAGAAAGTAGAAAGTAATTAAGACGTGTTGTTTAAATGAACCTTCAGTGGAGTGAGCGGGGTGTGTCTATGTTATAATCGATCTTTTTCATGTCTTGTAGCTACTTAATGCGATTACAAATTTGATAACATATTAACCAGTCTAACAAGACCACAAAGTTTTATTAAATGACTGAAAACAAAAGTTGCATGTTTCGTAATTTATGATGTAAATTTTATCACAAATTATCCTAGACCAGGGGTCGGCAAGTAGTTTTCGGTGCGGTCCGGATGCTAGGCGAAAATTTTAACGAGTACCAGAAATAAAACTGGTTGTAGGTTGAAGTTACGTGGCAAAAAAAGATTGTAACAATTAATAAAGGAACAGTGTACAGTCCGCGAGGTATAAGCTGAGCTTTGCATTAGTGTGAGTGATCACCAAAAGTACAGTCAGACGCAGGACGCTGTGACCATGTTCTCTTAATAAGGTGTTTCTTCAAACCAGAAGTGCTGCCATCTGAATATGATTTTGATGAAGTGTGAGTGGTGTCAATATATGTTTCATCGGTATAAACGATAGGCCTGCCCTGAATACGGTATTCGGAAATTTTAAGTAAATAAGTTATACGTAGGTGACGGATCTCATGCTTTTCCATTAAAATTTTTCTGTTATTCTCTGTCCTTGACCATTTGAATCCTAAAAGAGATACTTCTTTTCGCAATGACCATATTGATCCTGGATAGTTAATGTCAGCTTGTTGTTTAAGAGTTTGTTGTCTGACTGTACTTTTGGTAATAGATGCGTATGCATGTGATCACTCACACTAATGCAAAGCTCAGCTTATACCTCGCGGACTGTACCTTATCTACATTTTAAAATGTACCTATACATGGTATACAATACAATATTTGGCGGTCCGAGGTTCAACCTTTCGCGGTCCGGATAAGGACCGCGGTTCGCCTGTTGCTGACCCTTGCTCTAGACCAACAATACTACAAATTAAAATTAAAAGACTGAAAACAAAACTTGGATGTTTCGTAATTTATTATGTAATTTTTTTATCACATATTATCCTAGACCAACTATACCACAAATTAAAAAGCATTGGTGTAATTTATGATCATTTTGACAGTACAGTAAAGGTACATTTGCATTATTCTTGTTTTATCTTGAGTTTTTTCCTAATTGTATGCAATCCCAATCTACTTAGAAAAAAAAATATTTTTTTACTGATAAACATATAAATTTTAAAGTTAATTTATATTGTCTGAGATAAATTTTAATGAGCACCCGTTTTTTCTTAAAAGAAATAAAAAATTAGCAACCGATAGAAGGGTGAACTTATTACTTTTAAAAAAAGCAGCCATGCAATAAGCGTCTAACGCGCGGTCAGGGGGTCTACCGCCTAACGAAAAACGCTTTGACGCTTTGAAGCTTTGACATTGCTGTCTCTTTTCTTCTCGCTTGAAATGAAAGAGACGGCAATGCCAAAGCGTCAAAGCGTTTTTCGTTAGGCGGTAGACCCCCAGGTGTATAAGATGTGTTATGCGTATATTTATAATATGTATATTCGTGTACACTGCCTGGCTCATGCGCAGCGGCCTACATACGCCAGTCTGATATCAGTGCAGTACGTGCCATAGATATAACTATAAAATAATAGCTACAGTTAGAAATCTCAACGCGGTTAAATCAATTTCACTAATAACCACAAGTAATCAACAACCGGCACAGGCTAATCTGTTAACTGTTTCAAGGCACAGTAAACATTTTCATACATTTTCTTGATATAGGCATCCGATAGGCATTGCAATATGTTCCAAATATGCAAACGTCAATTAACGTCTGAAATCTACTACGTCCCAGACGATACGAATGTAAAGTGTATCTAATTAAGTAATTAACTAATTTTCATTATAGCTTGGAATACACAGAAGGCTTTTAGTCACGTTAGGTACTGTGACGAATACCTAAATTAAAATTTGCAATTCAATTACTTGTGGATAACCGATGTCAATAACGAAGACATTTATGTATTTTCTAGAAGCATCCCACCGTTTCACTCTCGTAGTTCCCAAAGCTTTTATTTTCCATACTTTAAGAGGTAGCCTATACGTTAAATTTCATGTTCCAAATTTTTACTCTATTCATGAATTTCGTTCAAAAAACTATACAAACGACTTCAATTTAACATGGAAACCCTAACTCTTCACGAATGGATAATAAACCAACATTCATTTATCATCAATATCTCTATTCTTAATGTTTGTATTAAAAAAACGGCTTCACTGATTTTGATAAAAAATATACAGGACCATTCGAGGAGAATAACGTTTGGAACAAAAAAAAATCGTTTCGGGCGTTCTCAAGAAATCAGGGAACATTTTATCTTTTGAAGTACGTTAAAATGTAGTATTTCCTTATAGTTGAAAGCCATTTTATAAATTCTACGTGGACAAAGACCTTGGCACATGCTAGAGCCATTTATGTGTGAAAAACAGCATCGCTCCGGATGTCTACACTTATGATTACTACTGTATGACGTAAAAATAATGACAGCTAAAATAAACCCAAAACAGATTCGTGAATAGATAAATTTTCGAACACATTGGTATTTGCTGAACACACAGATAGCTTGAACGATTCAATATTTCCTATGCTTTTACGAGTAGGTATGTTAGTCGCTATGTGATTTGAAAGCGTAGGCTTTCTATATATTTGTAGGTTATATAGGGTATGTAGGCTGGATAGTATTATCCATACATATAATATACAAATGGTAGGACTCTTACTAGAGTCCGCTTGGGGAAGTACCACACCAGTGGTACTACCAGTGGTTGCCAGTTATTCTACCGCCAAGCAGTAATGTGCAAACATTACTGTGTTCCGGTTTGAAGGGCAATGTTTCCAGAGAAATTACAAGGCTTAGAGATATAACAACTTAGAACTCTGGGTGACGAGCGCAGTGCAGTGCTAGGTAATGATTTGGACTCTTCTTGTTCCAATAGCTGCATGTCACTGTGCTGTTATGTGGCAGGCATGTTGCTTACCATCAGGCACATGTCCTGCTCGTCTCGTCACTCTTTATTGTAAAAAAAATCCATATAATATTATAAATGCGAAAATTTCGATGTTTAGATGTTTTTTGTTCGATCGCGTCGGAACGCCTAAACGTATCGGGTTAAAATTTGAAACGCAGATGATAGACCACATTTACACTTTAGACTACTTTTCTACAATAGGTACTAGCAGTGTGCAAATAGCAGGCTAGGCAAGTAATTAAATGTCAACGATCCAGTTTATTGCCTAGCTGTTTGATCAAATGGCTCAATATGATTCAGGCCGCTAGTTAAAGGGCTCTGTTTAGTAAACAGGCTAGGCTGTTAATCGAGCGGCTGATTAAGCTAGTTGGCTGCGACATAACTATACCAACATTCTTTCTCTATATGCTTCCTTGGAGGTATCGGTATGTAAATGAGTTACTATACTTAACTACTTAATTTTATTCTGTTTTAATTCTCGTTTTAAATAATTACCAGTGCAGAAATAGACACGATGCAAAACAAAACTATATTTGGAGCATTACCTCAACAACTGCTTTTCTGTGTTATCAATATATTACATTGTAAGAATTATATTTGCCCTGAGAAAGTCGATGAAATGTCAAGATATTTTGTATCTAAAGTGTTTACCTATGTATTGCAACGTGACGCATTTGACTAGATACGGATGGTCGGGGATCGGGAACAAAGACGTTTTTTTAGGGTTCCGCACTCAAAGGGTAAAAATGGCACCCTAGACTTGAGACTTGAGACTTGGCTGCCCGTCCGTCCGTCCGTCTGTCACCAGGCTCTATCTCAAGGACGGTGACAACTAGACAGTTGCAATTTTCACAGATGATGTATTTCTATTGCCGCTATAACAACAAATACTATAAATAAAATTTAAAGAGGGCTTCCCATACAACAAACTTGATTTTTTACCGTTTCTTGCTCGATTAGTCCGTCTCAAAATAACTAGATGGCGCCACTAGTAAAAATAAAACGCAATATCGAATTCACTGTCAGATTCATGAGGCAAAAATCAAAATTTTAAAGAATTTTTTTGCTTGTCTGCGGAAATTGCGATGTACTTATAAGGAATTTATTTATGTATTTAGTGGCAGGATTTATTGCAGAGTACGCCATGGGAAGTACAACATTTTTGACAGTTATTCTACTGTCGCCAAGCAGTATGTATATGTAAAGTTGTAAACAAAAAATGTAAATGTAGATTTGCCTCGAAGCTCAGTCGGTAGTAAGTCGGTTTAGTGAGCAATAGATCATGGTTTCGATTCCCAAATATAGGACAAAAGTTTTTGAGATGAATACTGAGTGATGATTTGTTCTGAGACTACGTGCCTCTATCTACTAATTTTATAATGTCAAAGTTTGGATGTCTGTTGCTCAATTACGTCGTAACATCTCAACGGATTACGTTGAAATTTGGACCACAGATAAATTATAATAGTCTGAAGTCTGAAAGAACACATTCGATAAAAGAAAAATCTTTGGTTCTCACATACAGGCGAATTGCTCGTCATTCAGTGGGCCAGCCATTGTAAGCGTGATGACTGACAAGGTAAAGGTATAAACCTAATTGATAAAATAAAAAAACAAACGAATGAGATCTCGGTGAGGAATCGTCACTAATATAAAGTATTATTTTTATAGTTACTGCACAGCCGCACATTCCAATATTTATTTATACTCTGCTATTAGCACGGTCTAATAAAACATACAGTTGTTCGACAAAGACGTGTAGACAGGGCAAGCGGATCCCAAGTTGGGAACACGGAAATGTTAGTGGTTTGGGTGCGTGACTCAGGGCTGACGTTTGACGTACCTACCTATGTCTTGATTTTATTTTATTCAAAATTATTAATTAAGAATTGTTTACAGCTTTATAGTAATAAATATGTTTATATTAATGTTTTGCCGATACTACTTAACAATGTTGATAATACACGAATGAAATAAAATACAATAAAAATGAGCATTGCTGTTGTCACAGCCCTACATGCATCACTGCGTTGTCGGCATTTCTCGTAATTTCAAAGGCGTCGTCCTAATGGTAGTTTTCTTTATATGCTGTGCTATTATTAGTGAGCATTTATGTATTTCTGAGCTGCCTCGAAAATCCCCAGTGAACGCTCAGCTTTAGGCTGTAGGAAAATTCTACTAAGTACCTACATATGACTAGCACAATACCTACCTATAACTTAGATCAGTGATAAAACTCTCAGAGATAGTAACTATGAAACTGATAGTGATATCCACGTGGAAATATCACTTCCATTGTCATGATTATTTTAGCAGAATTGTTGCAATAAACTAAAATGCCGCAAAGGCGAAGAATTTGCAAGCAGTAAGATATTTATTTTTAAACACAGAACGCGTCCTATCGTTCTGTGTTTAAACATAAATATCTTAATTTAAATTAATAAGTATATTAATTCTAGCGAGACTACCTAGCTACGAAGATAACAGCACAGCGCAACACATTAGAACACGAAGAGTCCAAATTACTGCCTATAGCTCAGTCGAGGAAGACATTGAAATAGAAAAAATTCCGGGGAGCGATTTTTTTTTAAAACGTCGGGCAGGGTTGTTGGAAGTATAAATCTCGATTTTCTAACTAATCCCGGTAGAGGGTTCGCTGACATCTTGTTTTAAAGTTTTTGTGAAATAACTCGTTAATTTTCAACTTTAGAGCAAAAATGATCGTAACCAAAGTTGTTGGAAATTTAATTTCTCACAAGTTTGGTCGAAATATTTTTTACGCTAGGAACAATATTTGCAGAGTTATACTATCAAGTTTATCAAAAAAATCGTAATGAGTGTAATTTTATTTTCTTCAACTTTTGTTCTCGCACTTTTTTTACTTATTTTACTTATATACCCCGTTTACATGATTCCAGTCCAGCGACCGAAACCAGCGCTGGATTGCTTACTGGAATAATGGAGACCGGCACTGGAATGCATCAATCCAGTGCCAGTGCATTCCAGTGCCGGTTTACATTATTCCAGTAACCAATCCAGCGCTGGATTCGGTCGCTGGACTGGAATAATGTAAACGGGGTATTAGTATTTGTTGTTATAGCGGCAATAGAAATACATCATCTGTGTAAATTTCAACTGTCTAGCTATCACCATTCTTGAGATACAGCCTGGTGACAGACAGACGGACGGACGGACAGACGGACAGCCAAGTCTCAGTAACAGGGTTTCGTTTTTACCCTTTGGGTACGGAACCCTAAGAAGTGCGACAACCAAAGTTGAAGAAAATAAAATTCCACCCATTACGATTTTTTTGATAAACTTGATAGCATAACACTGCAAATATTGATTCTAGCGTAAAAATTACATGAATCAACCTAAATGTGAGAAATTAAATTTCCAACAACTTTGGATACGATCATTTTTGCTCTAAAGTTGAAAATTAACGAGGTATTTCACAAAAACTTTAAAACAAGATGGCGGCGAACCCTCTACCGGGATTAGTTCAAAAATCGAGATTTATACTTCCAACCACCCTCTTCGACGTTTAAAAAAAAGAAATCGCTCGCCGGATTTTTTTCTATTTCAGGCTAATTTTATGTCTGCCCTGACCGTACTACTAGCGCTACACTGCTTTTGCACAAACATAATATGACTTATCCCCATTTGCCCTATACATTTATCTGTAAACATTACCCTTCAAACCAGAACACAGTATGTTTTTGCTTTTGTTCTATACTGTTTGGCTGGAGAATAAATGACAAAGAGTCGTACTTCTCCAACCAAAGTCTGCAAAGAGTTCTAAGTACCTACTACAAAATAGATTTAATAGATTTTAGAACGATTCGTTAACTCACTGACAAAATGGTGATAATTATAATTTATAATTAACTTAGTAGCAGCATCCCGCCGGTTTCATTTTCGCATAGTTCCCAATTCCGCTATTTTTCCGAGATATAAATAAGCTTAACTGTTTTTATTTTTTAAGTGGGCAGAGCCTTTATTAACAAAACTAAAATCAATGAGAACTACACTACGCTACATACCTAACAACTACTTACACTAAGCACACCTGAATTATCCATAGACCAATGAAGGTCTACAGATAATCAAGATGTTCAAGCCCACTACCAATCGGAAGCGTACCCAGCATGCTGGCGGCAGCTTATCTGTTATTCCAAGCCATTAATTATCTATGTACCATATTTCACTCAGAACCCTTGAGTAGTTCAGTATCATCCACCCATCCATCTTCACAAACTTTCGCATTTATAATAGGTATTATAAATATATATATAGGACTCCGCACAGCGCCCTTGCATGGCCTTGCAAACTTGCAATGTCTCGGTAACTTGAGTCGATTTCGCTTACTTACGCGCTATTGGTTTGGCGCTAGTGCTTAAGAGGAGGAATGATGCTAATTCGACTTCTTTGAATGCCTGGACTGGGAAATCTGTTAAACAAATCGCACTGAATAAAATATATGTCATTTTTGACTATATTTATGATATTGTGCTTGGCTACAAAACACGATTGAGAAAAAACTTTCCCGATAGAAAAAAATCGCGAAAAAGTCTCTAAAAAAAACTCACACATCTACTACACTGTTATTCACTAGTTTATCATTATGAAATAAATACAGGTGATGCACCTCATCTAAATTGATGTGTTGGTAGAAAAATATTTCATATATCTTGATTTTCATCTGAAAAAATAATTATTTATGTATTCGCTATGGACGGTTAGTATGTCCAGAGCCGTCAAGGACGACAGACGTACGGCCGGCGTGAATGCGGTCCCCGACTAGGAAATTACGAATAGAAAACGAACTGTCGATAAAACAGTTCTAATATCTCTATTGCACATCAAACGAAATTTCAAACTACAGTTACTGATTGTTAATTTGGCCATGCAGATGTAACACTTATTAGCCTATTCGTTAAGCGTCTAGGTATAATAACGTAAAGCTTCAGACTCGTGTCCCAGCTAGGGTGATTTATTTTTGCAGTTTTTAATAAATTTTGTGTTTGACCGAGACTATAAAATATGTATTTAACCTACTTCAAAGAAAGATGAGGTCCTCGGTAAGGTTATATGTTTTTTATGGATCTTAATACGCGCTAGCTCCGCCAATTGTGAATCGATTTTGATGTTTTTTTTGTTTGGTACGTCATAAACATAGGTCTGTATTATCGAAATCGTTTGCCGTAATATTTGAAATATTAACAAAGAAGTAAAATTACAGTTCAATCAATTTACTCGTATTTTTGCTTTCATATCAAGTGGAATTAATTTTATCAATGATGAGAGATGAGACCACTTATTTTATTTTTATCCATATTTTTTAGTTGGATTTTATACTGCAATTGAAAACATGGACAGTGATTTTTATTTTCGGTGCACAGGTATAAGACTCTCTGGTGTTGTGGTCAGAGGTCTTGTGATACGAAACTGCGTGAACGCCAGTTCGCGTCTCGATACCGCCGTCTTTTTTGTAATATGTTGAGTTTGTTAAAACAGGCAGACTTTATTTTAACTAAACTAAAATACAATGAGAACTACATTACGCTACATGGTACCTAACTAACTACTTATACTAAGCACACCTAAATAATCCATAGATCAATGAAGGTCTACAGATAATCCAGATGTTCAAGTTTGTTTGAATCGACGTGGGTCAATCGCTCGCTGATGCGAGCTAAGTAAGCAGTAATGTGCAAACATTACTGTGTTCCGGTTTGAAGGGCAATGTTTCCAGAGAAATTACAGGGCTTAGAGATATAACAACTTAGATCACTGGGTGACGAGCGCAGTGCAGTACTAGGTAATGATTTGGTCTCTTCATGTTCCAATAGCTGCGTGTCACTGTGCTGTTATGTGGCAGGCATGTTGCTGACCATCAAGCACATGTCCTGCTCGTCTCGTCACTCTTTATTTAAAGAAAAAAGCTATACCTACCTATTTTGTCGCATTGCCAAAGTTCCGTTGCAGAGATTGCGATTTGCGAATTATAGATAACTAGCAGCGCCCCGCGGTGTTACCCGCGTAGTTCCCATTCCCGTTGTTTTTCGGGATAAAACAATTATCTATCTGTGTCCCGAATTTGAGCCCGATCCGTTCATAAATTAGGACGTGATTGAGCAACAAACATCCAAGCATTCATACTCATAAATGTGGACATTCATGCAACATAACATACCTACATACTTACAAATATACATTTTATACATAGGTACATATTTTTCACACATAAATATAATGTTACCTAATTCAAGATTGTATTTATTGTGCTGTTATGTGGCAGGCATGTTGCTTACCATCAACATCAAGCACATGTCCTGCTCATCTCGTCACTCTTTATTTAAAAAAAAATATATTAGCAAATCTATATAAATAAATATTTATTTATAAATACTTATATTATTTATTCTAATCATATTGCCGTTTAAATAATCGTATCTAGATACACGGCAGTGTGGCCAGCCAAGTTCATTCAAGAAACCTGGCGAGCCACACCATGTGTAATATTACACGAACCATAATATGGAGCTACTTTTTTGTCCTCCTCATAACTTAAAAATTATTGCACATTATCTTGTGAAATTGCTCACACATTGACACTTGCAGGATATCAATATGTGCTCCAAATTTCATAAACACACCTCAAACGGTTATTTAGATATTAACGTTCTAAAATCATCATTTTTATCACTGACTAGCTTTTACCCGCGCCTTCGTCCACGCGAAATAGGTATATATTTATGTAACTGTATTTGTACACCCATACACATTTACATTTACTAAAATCAGTTTATATTAGAACATTTTTGTACAATTTCATCAAAATCATTCAGTGTTTTAGGCGTTAAAGCGTAACAGACAGACAGTGTCTATGACAGTGTACTAGCTGTTACCCGCGACTTCGCCCGCGCGAAACAAATACTAAGGTAACTCAGGCAGTACCTATTTGTTTACCCAGGCACATTTACGATGACTAAAAACAGCTTAAAATAAAACAGTTGTACACAATTATATCAGAATCGCTTCAGTTGTTTAGATCTGAAAGTGCAAGATACATACGGCCCCCATTTCAACTCCAATTTCATCCCCAACATCATCGAACTACAGTTCGAAATTACAAAATTGCTAGAACAAACATTCGTTTGCTTCGTGTCAAGTGCCTATACACAGAGTTTCATGGTTTCATCTTCAACGGTTGGGAACTTTCATATTGACATTCAACTCCCATTTCAACCCCAATTTTACCCCCGTACAGTTCGAAATTACGAAATTGATAGAACAAACATTCGTTTGCTTCGTGTCAAGTGTCTATATACAGAGTTTCATGGTTTTATCTTCAACCGTTGGTATCTTCCATGTTGACATTCATCCCCAATTTCAGCCCCGTACATTTCGAAATTACAAAATTGCTAGAACCAACATTCGTTTGCTTCGTGTCAAGTGTCTATATACAGAGTTTCATGGTTTTATATTCAATGGTTGGGAACTTCCATCTTAATCCTAGGCGCTGGCCCAGTGCGGGTCGATGGATGATACATGACTTCGATAGACAATTGATACATCTCGGTTTCCTCACGATGTTTTCCTTCACCGTTTTTAAGTTAGAGGCATTACGCACATGACTTCGAAAAGACAGTGGTGCGCGTGGAATCAGCAGGTCTACTACGAAAACAAACTCCGAATGATCGGATCCGACCGACAGCGGAATCGGATAGTAGTCTACCACGAAAAACAATGGATCGATACATCTCGGTCGGAAGTTATAGACTTAGGTCGGATGAGAGTCGGATCGAACGAAACGGCCGATCCTATCAACCGACAGATTGTCTTTCAAGGTAGGAAACGTCCATAAGTTCGGCCGATGTATCGTTTATCGGACTTCGTAGTAGGCCTGCTGAACCTGGGGCTCTGAATCGGCAGTCACCATTCGCCTGGTTAGATCAGCCGTATCTATCTATATCAGCCGTAAAATCGAAAGTGTAAGATTATATTACTTACTACAGTGCTCCGTTATTTTACCTGCGTAGTTCCTGTTCCTTTAATTATCCAGCAATAAAAAGAGCCTCTGCGCTATTCTACAGCTAAGCTAACGTTAAGGCTGGTCTAGTCGGCAGAATGATGACGGCCGATCCGGAGCCCTTGGTTTGAACACGTGCACCACTGTTTTCTCAGTCACATGCGTAATACCGCTTACTTAAAATAAGGTGAAGTAAAATATAGTGCGAAAACCTATAAGTACCCATAATATTTCAAGGTCTTGTGTCATCTACCAACCCACTTTGGACCAGTTGTGCCAATGTGCTGTATGAAGACCTTGATTCCATCATTGTGAGAAGAGGGCTCGAGTTTCAGTAGTGGGAACATTTAGTGAGCTGCTTATCTATGTACTATTTCTGACTGTAATCTAACCGAAACTTCATCATATAGCTGACACCTAACATCAACACCAGACACCTAAACATCTAAAGTTTCATATTAGTAAAAATTGTAGTTTCATTTTCTTTCATTTTAGTTTCCGCACCCAAAAACGTGCCGAACGTGCCATAGTTGGCGTATCGCAATGCACATCCGTCAGTACATATTTCAAAGAGCTTGGCATACTTACGTTACCTGGTCTACCAGGGGACTGTGTGTCCCAGTAATAATCTAGAATCGTACAATACGCGAGGAGAGAGACATTTTCGCAACATACGCAACGCGGACAAGTTGGATGCTATACCACACTCTCTCACGAGGTCACGGAAGTTAACTCACATTATGGGGCCGGAAGTTTATAACTCTTTTCCCAAAGTAGTTGTATCCGCCCCAAGACTAGGCAGCTTCAAAAATAGATTAAAGTGCTGACTTATCGATCAAGCTTTTTATAGTTACAGCGTAGTTTTAGAGAGTGATGGCAAAGTTCCTATGAAAATGTAAAGAAAAACTTTGACATGTGTTAGCACAATTATTGTAATAAAAACATATTATACTCATATAATGTATAACAGTTTTTTGTACAATAGTTATAATAGTACAGTAAAGTAGTTATTTCAAACTTTGAAAATGCATACAAATTGCATGCTCTTTCTTTTGTTCTTATTTTTCATTAATTTACGTGTAAATTGTACATTTATAAATAAAGTACTTTGACTTTAGTATGATAACTAATCATTCCAGTACAAAAAGTAATGAAATCCCATTAAAAACATAAATGTAAAATAAAAGCCAAGTTCGATACTATAATATATGGCTTGAAGGCTTTGATTATTGACGTCCACAACAAAAGAAGTGAGATGTAAATGGGTGCCAAGTTCAATAATCAGTCTTGCAATTGAATAAAGCTCCATAGAATATTTTGTAAGAACTTAACATTTGTTGTTTGCTTATAACTAACATAATGTATTAAAGATTCAGATCTTACTTGGCTAGTTTTCGCATACGAGTTATTTGCACTTCTTAAATCGTCGTACATTCTAAAGCTGTTGTTTTATTCTTCGTTAATTTAGTTTGCTGATAGATAGTAGGTACCCATCGAAAATAAGGCTCTTAAATTACTATTTTAGTACGTACTTTAAAAAAATCGTATATGAGAACTAGTTAAGTAAAATCTGACTGAAGATTTAGTATGTTATGGTAAGTTATAAGAAAACAACAAATGTTAAGTTCTTAAAAAATATTCTATGGGGTTTTAATCAATTGCAGGATTTCACAGTGAATTGACAGTGACCAGCCTTGGCCGGCGAGCCTCGCACGACGCTCACGCTACGTCAGTACGATGAAAACCGCCTATAGTTCATTACGTCTAGATGATACAATATTCGATATCAATATGTGCTCCAAATTTCATAAACATACCTCAAACGGTTATTTAGATATTAACGTTCTAAAATCGTCATTTTAGCACTGATTAAGGTATAGTCATAAAAGATTTTATCCAGTTCCAGATGATATAGAAACTTCAAATTTGGCATCCAGATAGGTAATTGGGTGCAAAGGAAAAAGGCAGAAACTGAGAAAACAACAAATGTTAAGTTTCTTCAAAATATTCTATGTGGTTTTAATCAATTGCAGGACTGATCATTGAACTTGGCACCCATTTACACCTCACTTCTTTTGTTGTTGAAGTCAACAATCAAGCCATATATCATAGTATTGAACTTGGCTGTCATTTCACATTTATATTTTTGATTTTTACATTTTTTGTACCTTGAATGGAGTTGTATCGTCTTTAGCCTAATATCTACCACAGTAATGTTTCTTCATATTGTGCTAATAATCATATAATACCTCAGTAAGTTTGTTGTTACCAAATCGTGGATAGACCTAATCAGATCTAATAATAAATTAATTTCAAAAGATGGCCGAAAGATGGAAAGATGGAAGAAAGAAGGCCTAAACATTGCCAAGCACGTATAAAAAAAACGGAGGTAGTCTGGCTAAGATAAAAACTGTGTCCATAGAGTCGGCCAGTGCGCTGTCACATGCAGGCTGACACGCACACAAAAACACACCAGTCGGCCATTACGCGCGCAAATTTATGTGCCACACATATACAGCGCACTGGCCGACTCTATAGACACAGTTTTCGTTTTAGCGAGGCTATGTCAGACTTTTTTACAAGTACCTAAGTAGGTAGGTACCTACCTAGGTATCCAATCAGAAATTGTTGGTACACAACACAACCTTGAAAATAAATAAGCTGGCATCAAATCTTAGGTAAGTAAATAGGTAGGTACCTATTTACTGATTATTATTTCTTTTTTTTGCGATTTAGCCTGACAATAAAAATTGATTTTCATATCAAAGACAAATAAATGAACCTAAGTTATTTGTTACAAAGTCAAATAATATTCGTTTTGCATAAACATTTGTTCTTATAAATCATAATAATCTATATTTACTTACAATTAACACACATTAAGAGAAAAAAACACAAAATATAAATGTAGGTACAATTATTGTTAAATTATTGAATTATAATAATAATATAAATACACAATAAATAATTGAATTAATTATTTATAATAGCGCCATCTATCGAGTCGCAGTGAAAACTACGAGGGTCAAACTGAAAGTTCTTAGAACTGGCCACTTATAAACAATATAATAAAAAAATAATTCTATAATTTGAAAATAGAACTCTTTGCCAATATTACTGAGTATATACTTCATTCATTTGTCATTTGTTTTACGATTTGGCGGCAAATTGAAAATTGTCTGTGTCACGTCAACATGAATTTAACACGAGAAAATTTTCGTGCAATGACTTTTTATGACTTTCGATGTCATTTAAGTCAACAAGAAAGTTATGATAGACTACGATTGGCCTTTCACGATGAAGCCCCACCTCGTACGACTGTTTACAACTGGTTTAATGAGTTTAAACGTGGTCGCACTAATCTCACTGATGATTTACGTGAGGGACGGCCTTCTACGGCGACGACTGAAGATAACATCTGTGTTGTGCGGCGTATGATAGAGACTGAAAAAAGAGTGACCTATCAGCAGATTCGGACAAGCTTAGGCATCGGTATGAGTCAAGTGCACAAAATCCTACACGAACATTTAGCGGTCAGGAAGCTTTGCGCCCGGTGGATACCTCATAATTTGACTGAGGCTCAAAAACTCCATCGTGTGGATTGGTGCCGTAAAATGATTGAAAGATTTAACGGAGGTGACTCAAATGCTGTGTTCGACATACTAACAGGTGACGAAAGCTGGATTTACTGTTATGATCCTGAAACCAAAAGACAATCTGCTCAGTGGGTGTTTCCTTTCGAGGAGTTGCCAACTAAAGTGAAGAGAGATCGAAGTGCGGGGAAAAAAATGGTGGCCTCGTTCTTTGGATGGATAGGTCATTTCGCAACAATTGTGTTAGAGGATCAAAAAACAGTTTCTGCAGAATGGTACACTACCAATTGTTTGCCACTTGTCTTGGAAAAAGTTCGAGAGAAACGACCTCGCAGTAGGATCCTCCTTCACCACGACAACGCCTCATCGCACACCGCCAAGCGAACGATCGACTATTTGGCGACATCAAACGTTGAATTACTGGGTCACCCGCCGTATAGCCCCGACCTCGCGCCTTGTGATTTTTATTTATTTGCAAAAATTAAAGAAAAACTTAAAGGAAAGCGGTTTATGAATGCTGAAGAAGCGGTGGCTGCGTATCGCGATGCCATTGAAGAGACCCCTAAGGACGAGTGGGCAAAGTGCTTTTCCCAGTGGTTCCATCGCATGCAGCGGTGTATTGACGTGAATGGACAATATTTTGAAAAGATATAATAAAACTAATAACTGGCTAATGTAATCAGTTTTTGATTTTCTAAGAACTTTCAGTTTGACCCTCGTATGATCTTCTGAAATCATGACCACCTTGACCGCATGTATTGTAGTGGCGCTTCAAGCGCCGATATCTCAATTTCGATTAGGGTTATTCACGGTCTTAATTAGCTAACCAAAAGACTGGGTGTTTATCATAAACTATTTGAACAGAGGGCGGCTTCTTACGTTGTTCCAGGGAGTTTCCATATTTTTTTTCATCTATTAGATAGTTATTTTTGAAGTTCAGGGATTGCTATCAATCCCTGAACTTCAAAAGTAACTAAATTGATCTATCCTTTCTCGAATCCGGAAAATTTGTTAGTTACTAAGCAGAATTGCCTGTTAGCAAATTTAATTATTTATTTTCTAAGTATACAAATAATAAAGTGGCCAAGTGCGAGTTGGACTCGCCCATGAAGGGTTCCGTTGCAGCAAGTAACATTATATACATAGTAGGTACACATAGTTCTTATAGTTCGTTGTAACTTTGATCGAAGTTTCAATAGTAGTGTATTTATGACGTACTAAAAAAAACTACTCATCAGATCGAGTTTTAACTAATTTTCGTTGGTAGTTTACATGGTAATGTACATCATATATTTTTTTTAGATTTTTCATTCTCTTACTTTAGAAGTTAGAGGGGGGGACACACATTTTACCACTTTGGAAGTGTCTCTCGCGCAAATTATTCAGTGTAGACGAAAATGATTTTAGAAACCTCAATATCATTTTTGAAGACCTATCGATAGACACCCCACACGTGTAGGTTTGATGAAAAAAAAATGTTGAGTTTCAGTTCTCAGTATGGGGGGCAACCCTAATTTTTCTTTTTTTTTAAATTTTCTGTTGAAATCTTAATGCGGTTCACAGAATACATCTACTTACCAAGTTTCAACAGTGTAGTTTTCATAGTTTCGGCAAAAAGTGGCTGTGACATACGGACGGACAGACAGACAGACAGACAGACAGACAGACAGACATGACGAATCTATAAGAGTTCCGTTTTTACGTTTTACGGAACCCTAAAAATGAACTACCAAAATGCAAGTAGGTACTTACGCGCATAATTTTTGAATCACTGCACAAGGGTAAGGTTGGTATATATTTTTTTTTTAATCGTATAGGAGGTACGCAGAATTATGGAGTGCATTCCCTCTTTCACAGAAGGCTGGAGACGGAGATCTTTAAAATATGTACAAAATATGTACCTATGGACAAAACACTGGCAGACAATAGTTTATTAGTTATTAGTTCAGCCTGCAAGTTGTACGGGTGAACGGGACCAAGTTTGCCGGGTCATGTAGTAGGTACTCTATAAATGAAATTAACAACAGCCCTCTATTGTTGTTCTAGAAAGCAATCATATTTATAACAACCTACGTTTTTAATGTATTATTAAATCATTAAAGTGTTGCAACCGGTTCATTTGCTGTTACTTAAATCAGAGCGCTGGGATTAATCTTTCCAATGTCTCTTATGCTGGGGTCACACTAACGAGAAATGCCATTAATTGTCGCGATAATGGACGTTAACCGTAGGTGTAAAATACACCTAATGGACATAAACCGTAGGTGCAAAATAGACCTACGGTTAACGTCCATTATCGCGATAATTAATGGCATTTCTCGTTAGTGTGGCCCCAGCATTAGGCATTATCAGAAAAATTGCCGCTTTATAGAAACCAGTATATCTTGTTACTTGTTCAGCGAGAGGCCTTGACGGGTTACAACATGCACAAAAAAGACTTTGTACCCTTTTATCACAGCTATCAACGCGTAAATCTAATGTTGATCACGCTGCGATTGTTCTAACAGTCGTCATATGACCGTGATTGTTCCTAGGCATAATCTAACATTTTTATATAATCTATTATTCTATCAATTGTTCGTAGATAAATATGGCCTAGATCAGTGGTAATGGAAAATTACTGTAAGCTGAAATAAGCTGAATATTTGGATCGAATGCGAATGTTTTTTATGAAGATACCACCTTCATATGAATCCATTTGACTCATCTAGATTAATATTGAAAACATTGCACAAGACTTAACCACGATCTCGAGAGCTGACTTCTCGTGACTCGTGAAAATTTTAAAAGTCATCTGAATTCTTCGATTTATTTTATTTGAAGTCATTTAGCAACAGGTTCCAAACAATAAATCATACCTATATACTTCCTTACAAAAACAACCTTGTATTTTCGAAAATCTTCTCTTTGAACATGCCTATTGTTTACTGCCTACAGAACTTTGGATAACCGAACAAGCGGCACCAGCTATCTCCGCTATGAATGATATAAAACAATCCACTAGTAAAGACTTGAGCATAAAACAATTTAAAATAACAGATGCGAAGAAATTAGAACGCGAGATCATTAAACTAAATACCTCATTGATAAAGCATTCTTCTGGAACTACTGTTCATAGAAGTATCAGCGGCCAAGTGGCGGAGAAGAATAGAGAACTTGACTTACTCCGGAATAGGAAGTGACAGATAAATAAAGAGCAGAAACAGAGGAAGGAGAAAGCGAAAATTACAAATTGGGCTATGGCAGAGGACGTCACTGATGAGTCGAAGAGGTGACTGACGTCCCTTGGGTCGCAGGGCCCTGTTCTAGTCTATTCTACCATTGCTAGTCTATGAGCATTGAGCAACTAGCTCAAAGGGTCATCAGCCTATACCAAGCTCGCAGTTCACCTCGACTTGTCTAGCTATTATTGGTCTGCCAATCGATTGCTCGTTCGCAATTTTATAGGTAGTTACTATGTCACGGATGTACTCCTCCTGCAGCACGTTTATTCACGTGTTTTAAAGAAGCCATAAGTACGGCCTTTTGCCGCAGGAGAATAACGAATACAACATCAATGGAAATTGCATTATACTATAAAACTTCTATTAGGCAAACATAGGTAACATTTTTTTTCCATGTTTCATTGTATTGGCTCTTATTTTAATTGATCTAGGTATAGTTTTCATTTTCACCAATGGTGTGCCAGTAGGTATATCATTTTTTTGTGACATTTTGATTCGAATGACAATTATTTACATATATTACATTTTTACCCATTAATCACTTAGGTATAGTTGATATTTTGAAAACAGTTTATTTTAAACATTTCAAATTAATTATGTATTACTTACCTGTTTAGTGTTTACTCCTATCGAGTACGCCGAGACGAATTATCAAGGAATATAATAATTATAATCCTTTACTTTATCGTTATTGATGAGCACGATTGTCGCTATCATGGACATCTTATCATTATTGTGATTTCTGATGAAAACCGACATAAACTGACAAAGATTTTATTTTATGATTTGTTCTTTTTTGTGAAGTAAGACGCCAATAATAGATAACTGTAAACTACCCACGCTGCGGTTTATCCCGCGGCTTAACAGTTTATCACGGCAATTTATTTTCGCCAAATACAATTTTATCGTAATCGGTCAAGCAATTTTGGAAATATCTACAAATTGTATGATATTTTCGTTTACTTCGGAGCTTTACTATATCTTCTAAATATATAAAAGCGAAATGTCACTCATCACGAAATCTCAGAAACTACAAGTGCTAGGAGTCTCAAATTTTGCGTGGAGGTGTCTTTTAGCAGGTAGGCGCTCGCTTAGACGGGGTTTTGCGAAATTCAACCCCTAAGAGGGTTAAACAAGGGATGGACGGTTGTATGAAAATTCTTATTCTAATTAGAAATAAAGGTGAATTTCGAGTGAAAATAATATTTTTTCTTACCTTTGTCTACGGGTTGTGGCTTGTCAATGACATAGAACTTGTAGCCGCCTGGCGCTTCTAAGTACTTGCGGCCTTCGTCATCACCAATAGGCCAGTTATTGGCTGCCGCTCTCTTTAAGCTTTCACTAGACTGGATGGTAAGGCCAACGAAGTCATTTCCAAGCTCATAGTGAGTTATGCCATAGTTGTAAGTGAGTTCCACGACGAAATGTGTGTCTTCTGGTCCATAGCCAATCATTGTCTTACTCCATCTATTTGCGTAGGGTCTGAAAACATACCGGTTGGTTTTAGTCTTAAAAAAAGCGTCTTAATAAATCATTGAGCAAATTCAGGTAGAAAACTCTCCACGAAATATCTATGTTCATATTCGAAACATTTGCTCAAGGATTATCAGCAAAATTTTTGAGTAAAGTCAAATCAATACCTTTAGAATTTTTGACATTTATTACGTCAAACATATTCAAAGAGTCAAAATATAACTTAAGTCTGATTCTGAGGTATATTTAGCAATACGAAGGATTAAAATTGAATATTCACATTCAAATACCGGATCTATAAACACTGCCAATTTTTTTTTAATTTAATTGTCTTTTTAAGTTTAATCTTGACCATGGATACTAATCCTTCAGCCGCATCTGTCTCTGTCATGTCGCTGTGTTTACTATTTTCAGTTAGTATGTAATCGTTTTTATTTTTAACTATTAGAATTATTCAATAAAATACTAGTCTGTAATTAGAAACATTTCTTCTTCTTACAAAACTGACTTCCTGAGCCATACTTGCTAGTGATCATTTAAACTAAAATGAACTGAAACGCTACTGAACTGCTGAATTTAAAATAACTTACCCATTGCAAGCTGCCTCACAACCTTCACTAAATTCCTCATGACGGAGTACCTGCAAAAGTAATTTAAAAAAAACTCAATTTTTAAGCAAAATAAATATTACATGTTTTAAATGTTTTAAAAATAAACATTCCATGTTTTAAATGCACAATGTTTACAAAGCTTTTTTTGCCTTGTTGTTGTTTTTTGTAAAGTTTTCCTAATAACCTTTGTATTCATTATCACCTAGCAAGTTAGGTAAAGTTAACTAACATGCCATAAATGTGTCATATATGCTTTGTAACAAACAAAATGACAAATCACAATTGGGATAATGACTGAGCCAAAAATGTACCAGTCAAATTGACCTGTCTGGTATATTATGGAAAAAAGGGACACATTTTTTGTTGTATCAAATTAACACATTTGACAAAGATAACTATGTCCCGAATAGCATCAAGTCTACATAAAAAATATCACTCAAAACTGTTAAGCACTTTATATTTGTAATTTTTTTATTTGTGATACAAAAGAAAAAATATGTGTAAGTTCAATATTTTGTAATAATCTAAATGACGGACTAATTAGTTTTTTTTAATGACGGGCCTATTGACAGTTTTAAATAATTTACTTTACATTTTATGCAGGTAAAGGAGAATGACAGAACTTAATACAGAAAATACTCTGAGATATTTTTAGCTTTTCAAGACTACTCATGCTATCAATATATTATAGTTTGTGACTGAACACCATATCTTATTTTTATTGATAATTGTATAATTTATGAGTACAGTGACCTGTCAAAATTAATTAAGATCTTTTTTGAAGTGAAAACTTTTTCTAACATGACCATGTGCCACAGACAGATTTTTCGTGGACTGTGAATTGAATTCTAGCATCATGCTTGGGAATAATAAGAAATCTTCAGGTAATCTCGGGGCCATGGCCATTGGCCATGGAAATAATAAACAAATAATACTTAAATAAATATTGGTGGACAATTCTCACACAACACCATCTGACCCCAAACTAAGCTAAGGTTGTAATATGGCGGCCAAATAGCTGATATAATACTTTTATAGTTCAAATACATACTTATTATACATAGAGTAAAATGCGGCCATCAGCATTTCCCATTGATGACCATTCTCATGGCCACGCTCCCCGGTTTCACCCGTGTAGTTTCCAAAGTACGCTATCAAATTCTAAGTTTTAAGTTTTCACCTATCAACAGTTCATATGACTGCCAATTTTTTATTTTTTTTATTTGATGCATCAAATCCAGGTTCTGTGATTTTATCATATTATGGGCTATGGATTAGTGCAATTTGATAATATGATTTCCAATTTAATAAAAGTATGATAAATCAAAATAATGGCTAGTTAAGCCTTAGAGAAAAATTCATGCCCCTTTGCATTGTGACTCAGTCGGTAATGAATTAGCTCAAAGAGTGGTGGTTGGAGGGTGGAGGGTTTGATTCCCAACCATGAAAAATATTATTTGATGAATATTGCTATTGGTTGTGTGGGGTGGGTTACTATGTATCATAAGTATGCATTTAAAATTGTATCAGAAATGTATTATTGTGGCCTTCACAGTACAAGCTTTGTTTAGTTTAGAGCTAGATGATACTGCATGATATGAAAAGATGTCAACCAATACATAATATAATATAAACTTTAAAACAGACTATAGACAATAACTATTTTAACTTTTTTTTCGGCTTTCATACAACAAAAACAGTAGGAGCGAGAGGTATACCAGCAAAATCTCTCTAGAACCTGCTTAAAGACCTTGGATTGTCCAGAAGTGCAGTAAGTTCTATACTAGAACGAGTATCTAAAGCTGCACTAGTAGGATCATATCGGATTTGGCTGGGCAGGGAGAGAAATACGAATAGTGAAGGTGAGTGTTGACGTACGTCAATATAAGGGGCCCCTTTTAAACCTACTCCCGAGTCACAAGTCTTGGGGTCTATTCGAGATTTCTCTCTCTGCCACACGATGGACCAGGCACCCGCACGGTGAATCCATGGAATGCTAAGAAGTACGTCTCTTAGAATCGGTACACTGGATGAGGTGTTCCAATGCCATATACATTTACATTGATATGAAACTAAGGTTTCTATATCACCTTATTAATTCCAAAGTTAGAAACAGTTCTAGATAACTAGGGTATAGGGTATATATACTTTTATAAAAAGCAAAACTTAATTATAGGTATTTGACATTTTTCTATTCACTCTGCATTTGAAACTTGTACTAGTATAACAGCAAAAATTGTACAACATAAAATTAAGTAGGTCAACTTTGTAAATGTAATAATATTAAATTTACAATGTTGATAGCTTGATACCTGATTTATATAGGTATACGTTATATTTGGGTGACAGGTTCCATTTTACAGTCATACATTATGGTTTATAAACAATTAAATTCCTACCTTCATTCCCAAAATCTCTCTGTAGAATTTAGCTGTGAGAGTTCTATCAGCCACCTTGAATACGAAATGTAGAGCGCGACCGGTAACCATTTTAATATTTATATATTTACGATGATAATCGAACAATTAGACACAGAACAGGTGCACAAGTATTTTAAAACTCTGATTATCTAATCTGAATCTGACACAAAAATACTTTTTGATCAAGCACGTTCTCTCAGCACCTACGCGACGTGAATATATTTTGAATAAATCCGCAATAAATCAATAAGTCTAAGCAAATAAAACTATGCAGCCTTCGTCCTTTCGTAAAGCTCACTCGACAAACTCGAAACTCGAAACTCGACATCAAATGACAAAATGACATTCGACAATCTGACTTATCTGACATCTAACTTCTACTAAGCAGTGCTGCCACATGCAATGAACCGAAACCTGGGTAGCGATTCTGAAACCATTCGGTTGCATCCGACACGGAATCTCATCTCTCGGTCTTTGTCTTATCTGTTTAGCATGACAAAGACCGAGAGATGAGATTCCGTGTCGGATGCAACCGAATGGTTTCAGAATCGCTACCCTGGTCCCTGGACGCGGAGGTTGCCCTGCGGGTTTCAAGGACCTTTGCATCGGCAGTGACCGACGCAGTTTCACACGGCATCGCAGCAACCTCTTCCAAAGAATAGACGCGTTGAGTGACATTGTTCAGCCCCTTTATGAAAATGCTGCCCTCTCGTGTCCAGCACCTGGTGATCCCGAAACGCTTACGTGCCGCCATAAACACTTCGTGCCGCGTCCTTGTGAGGAATTCCGAGAGTGTCATCTTAGTACCTTTCACGCTGGTCTTGGTAGACCATATCTTGTCACGAAGTGCAACACCTGCGAGCTTGAAAAGTACATGCCGGGCCTTGTCAGGTGTGGCCTGCCCCATCCGGTGACACCTGCTGATGTCAATGCAAGAGAAGTTGGCCAATTTCAAACGATCTGATAGAACTTTGGCCACCAACTCAGACATCCTCTCACTCGGCTCTTCGGGAAGGCCATGTGTCGTGTGTACATGAAGGCCAACAGTATCTTTCTTATTGCTCGCATTTCGCCGTGATCGATCTGCTGTGCTAACATCCTGATTTGTTTCTCAATGGCCCCGAAAAGTAGTTAACACAAAAGATTTGAAAGCTACAAATTCTGCTGCCAAGCCTTCCGAGCTCTGCGGTGATGTACTAGGCAGCTGTCCCTCAATGGAGTCCAGGCGCTTGTGGAATGTGGCCATCATTTGGTAGAACGACTGCTGTATGGCATCCATGTCAGGTTGTTACAGTGAAAGTGTAGTGGTGTTATTTCAAAATCAAAAATTTTAATACACCACAAGAATATGTGTAAATTAGCACTTGTGAGGCAGGTAGGGTGTGTCAAAGGTAACTTTTATTCATAAATATGTTAATTTTAATTACTTTTACTATTATTTACTAATTAAATATGAAGACACTTACATAAAAGCAGTGTACTCACTTACACCTAACCCCGAAAAAAAAATACTATTATCTAATGGCAGTCATTCCGCAAACGTTGGAAAATTGGAGACGCTCATATTTGGTGCACCCAACACAAACATGGGTGGGGTAGTAATTTTGTGATTTTTTGCGGGATACATTCTACATGTTCTTCTGGTCAGACACCGAAAAATTGTAAAAACTATCAGACTGTAATTTAATATGTATTGTAACTTAATATGTATTATAAATTGGAATGCATCGATGTTTGGATGTTTGTTGCTCAATTACGTCGTAACGGAACGGCTCAGTCTGAAATTTGGAATACAGGTAGATTTTAGTCTGGAAGAGCTTGTTGGATTAAGGGTTCCTTGGAACCCTTCATCCAACGTTAATATTGGCTAAATGGGTAGTTTATACGTGTCAAATCCTGATTAATGAGATGTTTTATGGGCTATTGTAATAAAAAGAAAGGAATTGACGTATTTCCGAAATTATATAATAAGTATAACCATGTTATAAATAATACGGTTAAATATAATTAATAAATAATATGTAAGTATTAATGTATAAAGTATTATAATAACATATAAGGAAATCAACGTTGTCAAATCCACCGCCTATTCCGCTATAACTTGTTATTGTTTAGTTGGAGGGGCGGCGTTATGACTGTTGGCGAGTGGGGTTGTCAAAGACCAGAATAAAAGTAATCGTAATTGGTATGTAAAAAATGTTATTTAACTTTAATTATTGTATGCTCGCAAAGGGCAGACTGTTGTAAGTACTTGACATATTGTAACCTACCAACTAGTTTGTACACAGTTCAACAATAAAAAATTCTGATTCTGATTCTGATCGTTGCTCTGTTCGGCTCTCTTGTATCTTCTTATATATTTGTCTCTTACTTATAGTGTTCTCACTTTTTTTGCTTTTATTGTTCTGTATTATTCTTGTTCCCGAGCGAACGGTTGATTAAACAAAGATAAGTATTATAACTGTTGTCTAAGGTTTACTTGTGTACAGATTATGTATGTGAAGGCGCAGAGTTTTCTTGACCACGTTCTTTCTCTGTAGTCTATAGGTGCACCGAAAGTGGAAATAAATAACATTTAAATACCATCTATTGGGTTTTCTATTCATCCTACTATCTTTTAAGTAATTAACAACAGCATTCACATCTAAGCTCACATAATCAAGGCTATCCTGATGAAAATTAGGTTATGACAGCGCAGAATCCTAAGAGATTCTAACAAGCTCATAAGTTACATAAATACATACCTTTTATTCCAGCAATACAATGAGAACGGGAACTAAACGGGTTACACCGCGGGACGCTGCTAGTTATAAATGTAATAAGTGGGTCAGCAGAATTCTACTATCCAATAGAATATCTTACTTAGTCTGGTTACACTGATCTGTCAATTTACAAAACAAGGACATTGACAGTGACATCGAGAGTTATAATTAAGCATTTCAGAATTTAACTTTTTTTCTTTTGGGTTTCCATTTGGTAATAATATATCACCGCAATTACGACAGTGTCAAGCGGTCGAACATTGAGTGTTGTTATAACTATATTTTATGTTCTTTTTAGGGTTCCGTAAAACGTAAAACGTAAAAAACGGAACCCTTATAGATTCGTCATGTCTGTCTGTCTGTCTGTCTGTCCGTTCGTATGTCACAGCCACTTTTTGGCGAAACTATGAGAACTACACTGTTGCAACTTGGTAAGTAGATGTATTCTGTGAACCGCATTAAGATGTTTACAAAAAAATACAAAATTTTAGGGATGCCCCCATACTTAGAACTTAAACGCAAAACTTTTTTTTCATCAAACCTATACGTGTGTGGTGTCTATCGATAGGTCTTCAAAAATGATGTTGAGGTTTCTAATTTCATTTATGTCTGCACTGAATAGTTTGCGCGTGAGATACTTCCAAAGTGGTAAAATATGTCCCCCCCCCCCCCTAACTTTTAAAATACGAGAATGATAAATTAAAAAAATATATATGATACACATTACCATGTAAACTTCCAACAAAAATTGGTTTAAACTCGATCTGATGGGTAGTTTTTTTTTGGTACGTCATAAATACATTATTATTAAAACATCGATCAAAATTACACCAAACTACAAGAATTTATTTATTATGTTACTTGATGCTACGGAACCCTTCATGGGCGAGTCCGACTCGCACTTGGCCGCTTTTATTTCATAGTAGGTATAGACTACCCAACAAACATTTTAGTCGTATAAGTGGTAGTAACGTGATTCAAAATGCTATAAACATCGCACTGAAGTAATTTTGGCCTGTAACACGACTTAGTTCCTTTTATCTTTATACAACTTGTAGTCGTATATAGACATCGTATAAACTTCTATACGACTGCTTTGCAAGACTGTTATACAACTTTCAGTAGTATTAACCAGTGCGTCGCCATAATAACGTTTATACGGATTTTACCCCGACATTAATTATATTAGAGTCGCGAGAACTACTTTTACATGACGATCGTATTAGAGTGATAAATTGCATTTCTTTACGATTTTAAGCAAATGTGAGCACTTTTACACAACTTTTAAATGACTCGATGTTCTATTAGTGTATAATAATTTAGCTTCTTACGTCTAATTGTATTACATCAAATATTTCTACACGACATGTCAAGACTAACCAAACTGTAGATGGTTCCGCACAAAATGTAATTTTGAAGTCGAAAGAATTAAGTCCTGTGCAGAGTGTGGGTGTAAACAATATGATGTAGCTTAAAACGCAGAAAGTAGATCTAGTGGATACATAGTATTTTTTTTAATGTTTGTTACCTGATTTCTCGTGAATGGCCGAACCGATTAAAAAAAATATTTTGGGTATGCTTCCCGAATGGTCCCATATAAAGGAGACGGCCCATTTTCCATGGGCATTTGCCCCACAGCAAAAGTGCAGGAGACTTGACCAAAATTGGATCATTGTATAGGATTTTTAAAATATATTGAGGAACCGTTAACGTTTTTATTCTGCATAGCGGGGTTTAAAAGATATCAACTAAAACATTGAAAAAAATAACGCCGCAAGTAGGTAATCAAGAACGCGATTATGTACTTACTACTAAAAGAAGGTAGTAAATTAATTACTTAGCGACTTACTGTGCTCAAAATAATGTCGACTCAACGCAGAAGGACCGGAGATTCGGCAAAACCACAAAAAAATTACGAAACCTGTGAGTTTCGAACGAATCGATTTCCGAACGAATCGATTTCTGAACGAATCGAGTTTCGAACGAATCGGATGTACTTTACGTAAACTTCAACAGAAGAAAAAAAGAGAAAAAACATGGCTGACTTGAGTATAGTCATCAGGGTACTTTTTAATCACACCAATTTGCAATCCCCGCTTGGCACGTTAGTATTGAATGTTTAGTTTGCATTATTTAATTGTATGTTATTTTAACTAAATAACTTTTTTAGGTCTCCGGGGCTAATTAAGAACATAAACTTGAAACGACTTGGGGCAGAAATGAGCCGTCTCCTTTTATCGAAATCCGTGAGGTGGTTTTTGAAATATGAAGAAAAAACTAAAATTTTCCGACAATTTTGTCTGGATGACAAACTCAAACTCAAATTCTTTTATTGCCAATTTATAATAATACATAATGTGGATTCACCGTCCCGAACTAGTTTAAAACTGTATTTCGGGGTCCGGTGGCCTCCTCCCAAGATACATGTATTGCAATAAATATTATACAGTAGCAAGCTAATCAGATCCGATTTATATTAAATACAATAACAATAATTAATTAATTAATAATAATAATTACTTAAACTAAGATTAAATTTACATTATTAAATTTCGAGGACATAAAGAATAGGGAAAATAGCCTAAACTATGACATGCTATACAGTGTCTATGGTGTTCGTTGTATATACGTTTCCGTTGTGTGGTTGTAGATTTCACAAAAGTTATGAAATGCGATCCTGACAACACAAAATTGTGTAATTGCATTAATGTAAACTTGTGTTGCACTAAAAAGGGTACAATAAACTATTTTCTACAAAAAATTTAACCGACTTCGAAACCACAAATAGGCATTCAAAAGTGTAAAATAAACTGATATAATAATTAGAAGCCACTATCACTTATAATTATTATAGTAGCGCTACTTACTCATCTACCATATTTGAAGTCGGTGCCAGCCAAGTCTAAAAGATAGTAGATAGATACTACCTATATAAATATTATATATTATATTTTATGGCTACTTATTACGTGCATAGTATAGTATCATTATCTATCTAAGTACTAGCTTTTTGACTAGGCTGGCACCGAGTTCAAATAGATGAGTGAGTGGCGCTTATAATAATTACTAGCAGTGCCCCGCGGTGTTACCCGCGTAGTTCCCGTTATTTTTCGGGATAAAAAGTAGCCTATGTGTTCTTCCAGACTATAATCTGTGTTCCAAATTTCAGCCCGATCCGTTCATACGTTACGGCGTGATTGAGCAACAAACATCCAAACATCCATACTTTCACATTTATAATATTAGTAGGATATCAGTTTATTTTACGATTTTGAGTACCTATTTGTGGTTTTGAAGTCGGTTTAATTTTTTGTAGAAAATAGTTTATTAAAGCAAGATTGAGTAAAACCTTGCTTTACAAAGAATTTTGTTTAAGAGCTTACAAAACTATTAACAATCCTGGCCTAACTGGCCTCGTGACTTAGTAACTCTGCCTGCAAAGCCGAGGGTCGTGGGTTCGATTCCCACCCAGTGCAAATTTATGTGACGAATGCTAATATTTAAAAAACATATATCATACACAACCTTTCAAAGATAACAACCTTTTCTACCTAACAGGTATGACGACTGATCCTTTAATTTCATATTAAATTAACTCTCATTATGACAGTGATGATTATCTGGAAAAAAATTTACTAACTTTAATTTTTATATCTTGCGTTTAAATTACTTTGTGATCATTCAAAGTTGGATGGGTAAGTCCATTATAAAAGTATGAATTTATTAGAAAATAATATATTTTACCATTGGTAAGCCCATTAAATTTAAAGTGTCTTTTGTTATGAAACCAGTTTCCTAAACGCAATAACGCATAGAAAATACCGAACGGTGATGTCACGTTTTTGTGTGAAATCCAAAATTGTGATTTTAAAATAAAGAATTTGGTTTTTTCACATTAAATTTTCTTCAACTAGACCCTAAAAATTTCGTTAATATGGCTGACAATAAACCGATCAGAAAGAAGCGCCCGGGATGGAAAGTCGTTTAAATGTTGTATTACGGTTGTGTCTTACACCTGAAGTCGTATATAGGTAGCTGGTAGCACGTTCATTAAAAATATAGTTAAAAATATTGCTTATTTTTACGAATATATAAGGCGCGTTAGCTATATTGAGAAAAGTAGCTTAAACCACCCGATAACATTAATTTCCCAACAGATTTCTGTACTTGAACATGTTTCAAAGATGTAATATATAGTTATGACGAAATTGCGATCACCTTTCAAGTAGATTGTAAATTGTCGATTTAGTTTAAATACACTACTTTTTATCAATCACTTTACATCGAAATCCCTTATAAAAGTCCTGGTGGATGCTACTTATTCGATAAAATGTCCTAAAGTAGTGGCAATTACCATCATAACTCGACGAAAAGAACATCTCACGACGTTTATACAACGTCTATACAACCACTACACGACCATGTAGTTAGTTATACGACTGCTACGTAACTCTATTAAGACACTGATTCGTATAAAATGGGCCTATTTTCGGTTTTTTTAACGTGATAGTGACGTATTTGCGACCAGCGTATAGAACCAAAAGTAAGAATCGGCACGTTGTGGCGACCTATAAAATGTTTGTTGGGTATAGAGTGACGAGACGAGCAGGACATGTGCCTGATGGTAAGCAACATGCCTGGCACAAAACAGCCCAGGAACACGCAGCTATTGGAACACTCCAAATCATAATCTAGTATTGCACTGCGCTCGTCATCCAGAGATCTAAGTTGTTATATCTCTAAGCCCTGTAATTTCTCTGGAAACATTGCCCTTCTAACCAGAACACAGTAATGTTTGCACATTACTGCTTGGCGGTAAAATAACTGGCAAACGTGTGGTGCTTCCCCAGACGGACTCTGCAATGAGTTCTACCCTCAGACCAACTATTCCTAGGTTCTACCTGTACAAAATTACTCACTTATTTAAGAGTGCGCCTAAAGCCAGGAAAAAATCAGATTTCACCCGCGCGACGCGTTTCTTAATGTGATGTACATAAAGTCGAGAATAGCATGACACGGTTTGGAGGAAAAATCAATATTTAATCAGGCGTCCATTTTTGACCAAGTTTTATTTAATTACTCAATAACTAAACATAAATTTAAAAAAGTGTTCGGTTACTTTACTAGAACGTACAAATAGGAATTTTATTACCAAAAATTAATGTGGGGTCATCGCTGATAATTTCGAGTACTCGAATTAAAACGGGTTTTTCGCTGTCATTTTTATTTTTTTATTGTAAAAAACTCTGATCTATTTTTAAAATTCTATTCGATTATTGTGCTTCTTCTTGATTGTACCCACACGTCAATATTTTTTTTGTCATAGTATTTAGTTTCTTAACTTCAGTGAGCGGCGTCGAAAATGTCCTTTTTTCGTTTTCTGGCTTTAGGCGCCCCCTTAAGTAAGTGCCTCATTTTATCATCAGGGTAGGAGACGTACTTCTTAGCATTCCATGGATTCACCGTGCGGGTGCCGGGTCCATCGTGTGGCAGAGAGAGAAATATCGAATAGACCCCAAGACTTGTGACTCGGGTAGTAGGTTTAAAAGGGGCCCCTTATATTGACGTACGTCAACACTCACCTTCACTACAAATTTTAAAGCATATCAATAAACGTACCTACTATTCACAGTTCACGAAATAAAATCACTCTAGTTAGGTACATGTTTTCTGATAATAATTATTTCAGGTATATTTACTACATTAGGTATATGCACAGACTAAGTAGAGATACTCTATTATTTGATACTAGGTACGCAATAAGTAGTAAATTTTTGAAGTGAACACTTCTTTTGGTAGTGCAGTAACTTTATACATTACCGTATGCGTTAAATCCGGTAGATCTGATTTTTTGCAGACTTGTTTATGATGTTGGCCTAATGATTGTCCCAAGTTTGTGACCTCGAGCGACGAACACAACTTTGTCAAAAATCGAAAAAACCGCGAAAAAATCGTATATTTTTCAAATTTTGGCGATTATAACCCTAAACGACTAGTTTTTGTAAGAACTTTGTTTTGGCGTTTATAAAGTAGACTAAATGCTATAGTAGATCCAACCGTTTATTTTCTTTTTGACAGCACCAATAGAACGTAACTGCGTCATGTTACGCAAAAGTTCACTTTTAAATGCGAGGTTTTAAAAATATGACAACTGCTTAAATTTGCTCCTTGATCCCGTATAATAATCATCTTTCACAAAATGAGTCCATAAGTGCAGTAGTTTTTTTATAAATTACATAAAATAACAAACGTTTTAAAAAAATTACGTTCTATGGCTATCAACATAGTGATGTTACGAAGTTACGATTGAGATATCGATATTGTTTATGAACTATTTTTACACGGGTGTTTTCCGTTCTCGGCACATAATATCGGATTTATTTTATGTAAAACCGTTATATTGATGCGCCTCAGGAAAACATATAGCATTATTTGAAGACGTGTTTATCTGCTGGTGTATATCCAAAAAAGAACAAGGTTATGATGACTGAAACGTTTGAATACTTATTAAAATAAAGTGTTAAATAACATTTTGTAGTTAGGTAAATTAACAAAGTTTATTTACGTCTGATGTAAACTTTGAAGAACATGATGTACCATTTTCGTTAATTTCTAAATAAATTAACCTGATATGCTTAATGTGTTAAAATATTTCCATATTTGGCTTAATAATGTCTCATCAGTCGGGACTGATTTTTCGTAGGCAACCCTATGTCATGTTATTATTTGCAAAAATAATCTTTAATTTTATTTAACTTCAATTCAATAACCAGACCGTTGCAAAATGCTAGTATCGATGTACCTGTTTATACTTGGTCACAACACTATAACTGACAAATTAGATCTGTCAAAAAGAAAATAAACGGTTGGATCTACTAATTATATACAATATGATATTTTCTCCCTCCTAGCATCCCTCGTCCTTCATCCATGAAGTGTCTTTTGTCCCTCTCCTCAACCCCATTAATCTATTGTATATTGTGTAAATTTATAGTTAAGAATAATATAAGATTGTAATATATTTATGTAAATAAGATGCATGCTGATTGTAATAACCTTATTTTTGTTCCCCACTAACAAAGTGTTTGTGTAACCGTCTTGAGCTTTTGTGTTGTCTTTTTTGTTTTAGGATAATCAAAAAAGTAAAGGCGCATTAACCGACCAAATTCTTATAAATTTAAATGTTAATCGCTGCCGTTTATGAAGCTGCCACGAAACGGACATTGACAGAGATGTGACAATCATATGTCACAGCGCGCGCCATTAAATTAAGAAGTTGAAGTTACAATATTATGATACTAGAATTGTCTCTGTACACCCAATAGTTTCTGAGAATAAGTCTTTCAAAGTTTAAAATTTTTTTCGTACTTCGCAATTTTTAGCAATATTTTAACTCCTACTTGACCACTTTGTAGCACAGTTACGGCGGTTTTTAATCCCCGACCAAAAAAGAGGTGTTATAAAATTGACGTCGAAGTCTTTTAATTTATAATTAAAAAAATATAATTAATTTAAAAATATATGGTCTGCCATTTGGTGGAGGCGGCCATCTTGAATCAATATTAACCAAAAATAGCTCAAAACATCAACACGAAAATTTATCTGCAATTAAAAAAAACCGCATTGAAATCGGCCCATCCGTTTCAGTTCTACGGTGCCATAGACATAGGTATACACACACAGACAAATACACATAGAGACAGACCTGTATGTGTGTCTGTCTGATAGACAGACAGACTTCGACGTCAAATTTATAACACCTCTTTTTTTGGTCGGGGGTTAAAAACCGCCGTAACTGTGCCACAAAGTGATCAAGTAGAAGTTAAAATATTGCTAAAAATTGCGAAGTACGAAAAAAATTATAAACTTTGAAAGACTTATTCTCAGAAACTATTGGGTGTACAGAGACAATTCTAGTATCATATTGTAGCAAATTTAGTCTTCTTTATAAGCGCCATAAGAAAGTTTTTACAAAAACTAGTTGTTTAGGGTTATAATCGCCAAAATTTGAAAAATAAACGATTTTCTCACGGTTTTTTCGATTTTTGACAAAGTTGCGTTCGTCGCTCGAGGTCACAAACATGGGACAATCATTAGGCCAACATCATAAACAAGTCTGCAAAAAATCAGATCTACCGGATTTAACGCATCCTACTCCATACATTCAGGCGACAAAGTTACTGGACTATGGCGCGCCTAGACAGATTTTTCGTAGGCTGTGAATTGAATTCTATCGCCACGCTCGGGTATGATAAGAAATCTTCGGGTAAACTCGGGACCATAGCAATTGGCCATCTAGAAATGCGTCAGCCAAAATGTCAAAAGGGCGTGGCCTGCCCATCATAGCATGGCCATCTAGAAATGCGTCAGCCAATGGGAAATGCTGAATGATGAATGATGATGATGAATGAAACTCATCATCATCATCATCATCATCAGCCGCAAGACGTCCACTGCTAAACATAGGCCTCCCCCCTAGATTTCCCCAACGAACGGTCCTGCGCAACCTGCAACCAGCGGTTTCCAGCGACCTTTGTGAGGTCATCTGTCCATCTAGTGGGAGGCCGTCCGACACTGCGTCTTCCGGTTTGTGGTCGCCACTCGAGAGCCTTTCTTCCCCATCGGTTGTCAGTTCTGCGAGCGATGTGGCCTGCCCATTGCCACTTCAGCTTAGCTACTCTTCGAGCTATGTCGGCTACTTTCGTTCTTTTGCGAATATCCTTATTACGGATTCTGTCGCGCAAAGAGACTCCGAGCATAGCTCGCTCGCTGTGTGACTTTGAGCTTTGTTATGAGGCCTACAGTTAAGGACCACGTCTCAGTTCCATAAGTCATCACTGGCAACACGCACTGATTGAAGACTTTTGTCTTCAAGCATTGGGGTATTTTGGACTCTAAGATGTGCCGTAGTTTCCCGAACGCTGCCCATCCGAGTTGGATCCTTCGCTGGACCTCTTTGTCGAAGTTGGATCTACCCAATTGGATCTTTTGACCCAGGTAGACGTATTCGTCATTTCGTCAACAACTTCGAGTGTGGCATTCCCAACAATAACCGGTACAGGTGAGACATGAACATTTGACATGACCTTCGTCTTGTCCATATTCATCCTCAAACCTACCTGTTAGGATACTCTACTGAGGTCCCTGAGCATAGCACCGAGATCCTCTATCGACTCCGCCACAATGACTATATCGTCGGCAAACCGAAGGTGAGTGATGCATTCGCCGTTGATATTGATGCCATGTCCGTTCCAGTCCAGTAGCTTGAAAACATCTTCTAGCGCGGCAGTGAACAGTTTCGGAGATATAACATCTCCCTGTCTCACGCCTTTCTGTAGCCGGATATGTTTTGTGCACTGGTCCTGTAATCGGACAGACATTGTGGCTTTGCTGTAAATACACCTCAACACTTCGATATAGCGATAGTCCATGCGGCATTGCTGGAGAGACTGAAGCACTGCCCAGGTCTCGATAGAAACGAAGGCTTTCTCATAGTCCACATACGCTATACATAGTGGCCGATTATACTCCTCGGTTTTCTGTATAATCTGCCGAAGCGTATGGATGTGGTCTACGGTACTATAGCCTTTACGGAAACCGGCTTGTTCGGGTGGCTGGAAGTCGTCAAACCTGCGTGCGAGACGATTCGTGATTACCTTCGAAAACAACTTATAAACGTGGCTCAGAAGTGAGATGGGTCTGTAGTTCTTCAACAAGGTGTTGTCACCTTTTGAAGAAGAGCACCACCACACTTCTGCTCTACGCTTCTGGCGTATTACCGTCAAGTATGACGGAGTCGAACAGGTTCTGGAGGACTTTAAGTACCGGTTTTTCGACCGAACACTGCAATCGCAAATCTCGCTTAACCACCATGAGATTTAGAGTATGATCGGAGAGCTTTTGGGTTCTATTCTGGCGTCGGCTCTTATAACATTTCCTGCCAACTGCTTGAACAGTTTCCACCAGCCTGTCGTTTATTTCGTCTGCCGTTACGCATTCATCTAAGGCTTCGAAGCGATTTTGAAGTTCGAGTTGAAAGTTATCGGGATCTTCGATTTGAGCATAATTTGGTCGGAGCGTGGACTTCATTAGGCGTGATCTTTCGAACTTAATGTTTAGATTCAGCGTGCCTCTTACAATACGGTGATCGCTGCCGGTCTTAACCCTACTGATCACAGAGACATCGCTGAATATTTGCCGTTTAGTCGTCATAATGAGTCGATCTCATTTTTTGTGGAACCATCTGGGCTAATCCAGGTCCATTTTCGTTGTGGCTGTTTCTTGAAAAAGGAGTTCATCATAAAGAGGCTCTCCCTTTCCAAGAAATCAGCTAGACGTTGCCCTTTTGGGTTCCGCTGCCCATATCCGAATTGTCCCACTCTCAACTCATCACCGCTACGTTTGCCTAGTTTCGCGTTGAAGTCTCCCATCACAACTGTGAAATGTGTTGGCGAGACATGTATGGCTTTGGAGATGTCCTCATACATGGTCTCAACCTCTTCGTCGGGATGTGTCGAGGTCGGTGCGTATACCTGTATGACCTTCAATGAATACCGGTCGGTTATTTTAAGTACAAGGTATACAACCCTGCTCGACACACTCTCGATCATTAACACGTTGTTGACGAGAGACTTGCGGACGATAAACCCGACACCCCCTTGGGATTGTTGATCTCCCTCCCGGTAGTAGAACAAGTTGCCGGATTCGAGGGTTATTCTGTCCTCGCCCTTTTTAAGGACTTCGGATAACCCTATGATATCCCAGCGCAACTTGTCCACTTCTTCTTCCAGCTCCACAATCTTTTCGTCAGCCCTCAGCGTCCGTGCGTTGTACGTTGCCAGGTCGAGTCGTTGGGTTTGGTGGTGGGGCGTCTGCCGGGGATTCTTAGCACCCCATGCTCCGCCGGAACCAAGGCTGCCACCAACGCCTGGAATAACGGAGCCGCCGGGGACTAGGGGCCGTTTCTTTTTTGTGACCATCATATGGGGGGGGTGTTTGCCATAGTAGCGGGTTGGTGACCGCGGAGCCAGTCCTTTGCACCGATGACGCCGCTGCCCGTCACCGGCCAGGTCAATTTAGGACTGGCTTTTAAATGGATTTACCGCCATTGGTTCGGTCGTCAGAGCCTCTTTAGTTGGCAGCAGGGTGTACCGCTCAGGAGAGGTTGACATTTGGGGAAACTAGATGTTAAGCGCTTCCCCCTTACACCCCTTACTTTATTTTAAAAAATTGGCAGTCATAAGAACTGCCGAGAGAAGTGAAAACTTATAACTCAGAATTTGATAGCTTACTTTGGAAACTACACGGGTGTAACCGGAGGGTGTGGCCTGGGCATCACGCCATGGCCATATAGAAATGCGTCAGCCAATGGGAAATGCTGACGCATTTCTAGATGGTCATGGCATGATGCCCAGGCCACACCCTCTCGGCAGTTCCTATGACTGCCAATTTTTTTTAATAAGTAAGTAACTATTTTAGTCGACAATTATATTAACTGGAAAACGCAGCGTTGGTAGGCCTCCCCCACAAGATGAACCGGCGCGGCGTCCTGGTGAAGGTCGTTGGAAATCGTTGGATGTGGGCGGCGAAGACCAGTCTTTGTAGAGATCTTTGGGGAGGCCTTCGTCCAGCAGTGGACGTCCTTCGGCTGATATGATGATCATGAATATTTAATTCATTATCTAAACGGCATACATCAATTCGAATTCTATATTCATCCCACACACTCGTGTCTACACCAGCGACATTGTGGATATTTTTGACCTGTTATTTATATCATACAACTTTTTGAAATTTTCCACCTTTTGAGATAATCGTCCTATATGCTATATGTACATTCTTCATGGCTGTGAATGAACTTCAGGGTTACCCTCGGAAATAAAATAAATGTTCGGGAGAACTCGGGACCGCCGAGTGTGCCAGAGCCCAGGGTAGCGATTCTGAAACCATTCGGTTGCATCCGACACGGAATCTCATCTCTCGGTCTTTGTCTTATCTGTTTAGCATGACAAAGACCGAGAGATGAGATTCCGTGTCGGATGCAACCGAATGGTTTCAGAATCGCTACCCAGGTGTTGTTGTCTGTCAGCTGTTCATGTCTATTTAGGGTTCCGGTTCCGTAAAACGTAAAAACGGAATCCTTAGTATGGATTCGTCATGTCTGTCTGTCTGTCCGTCCGTATGTCACAGCCACTGTTTTCCGAAACTATAATATGAACTATAATGTTGAAACTAGGTAAGTAGATGTATTCTGTGAACGCGCTAAGATTTTTACACAACTATATAAAAAAACAATAAATTTTGGGGTTGCCCCATACTTCTGTAACTCAAAGACTTTTTTTCATAAAACCCATACGTGTGGGGTGTGTATGGATATGTCTTCAAAAATTATGTTGAGGCTTCTAATATAATTTTATTCTATACTGAATCATTTGCGCGAGTGACACTTCCAGAGTGGTAAAATGAGCCCTCCCCCCACTGTAACTTCTAAAATAACAGAATGATAAAACTAACAAAAATTGTGATGTCCATTATTAGTATTATTGCCATGCAAACTACCCCCGAAAATTGTAAAATTGGTTTGAACTCAATCTAATAGTAAGTAGTTTTTTGGCACCTACGTCATAAATACACTATTATTAAAACATCGATCAAAGTTACAACGAACAACAAGAAATTATGTATTATGTTACTTGCTTCTACGGAATCCTTCATGGGCAAGTCCGGCTCGCACTTGGCCGCTTTTATTACATACATAGATTGGTACTTGGTATCTTGGTAACTTGTACAAACTAACTACTTATGTACACTGAGCACTGAGACCGTGAGACCTTTGTATACCCTGAACTATCCATTGGTCTATGGATAGTTCAGGGTAGCGATTCTGAAACCATTCGGTTGCATCCGACACGGAATCTCATCTCTCGGTCTTTGTCATGCTAAACAGATAAGACAAAGACCGAGAGATGAGATTCCGTGTCGGATGCAACCGAATGGTTTCAGAATCGCTACCCAGGTGTGCTTAGTGGAAGTAGTTAGTTAAGTATGTAGCGTAGTGTATGTAGTTCTCATTGTATTTTAGTATTGTACAAACTTATACGATATCACCCATACATAAAGCGTGTAACTCGCCCGCTTCGCCGCTGCTCCACCGCCGCTCCACCGCCGCTCCGACGTTACCGCTACATCAGCATGTCAGTGTCGTGAACCCATGAGATTTTCTTCTAGTTAAAGTGCTCCACGCGGGTAAAGAAGATTTCATTTCAAAAAGAGAATACATAATATTGCTTCGGGATACAGGTATATTCTACGTCACCAGGTAGCTACGACGACCTACGTTGCCAGCTATTACAGTATCCAGATGTTTCAAACTCTATGACTGTAAACTCAGTCGGGTGTAGGTACGTATATTTGGCTAAATTTAATTGACTGAATTTAGTCTTTACTGAATTCAGTGAAGTGTAATAGCATGTAGTAAGCTAGTATCAGGGATGTAACGGAGGTCGTTTTATCGGAACCGAAGGCGGAGTCCGAGTTTTTAAATTTGATTTATTGGAGTCGGAACCAAAGTCGGAGACGTAGGCAGTGTCTGAAGTAGTGGCAGGAGAGAAAATTTTACTGGAGACTATTAAAACATTATTTAAGTTTTATTTTATAATCACTCATATTATATATCATTTTACTAAAAATGTCATGTTTCAAATAAACAAGAAGCTAAGTTAGATGAGTGAATCCTAAAATATTGTAATATGTGTGTGTACAAATAAAAATATCTTAATCTTAATATGTATAAATCTCCTGTCACGATGTTTGTCCGCGATGGATTCCTAAACTACTTAACCGATTTTAAATTAAATTGGCACACCGTGAGCAGTCTGGTCCAACTTGAGAGATAGGATAGTTTTTATTTCGTTTAATAGTCTTTAAATGACAATATCCGAGCGCAGCCGTATTGGCCCGCTAGTAGGTATATATAAATCTCCTGTCACGATGTTTGTCCGCGATGGATTCCTAAACTACTTAACCGATTTTAAATTAAATTGGCACACCGTGAGCAGTCTGGTCCAACTTGAGAGATAGGATAGTTTTTATTTCGATTAATAGTCTTTAAATGACAATATCCGAGCGCAGCCGGAATGGGCCGCTAGTATATATATGAATACCTATTAAATAAACAAAAGCTTTGAAACAAATCAAATCAAATGTATTATATTTTATATATTATATATTTTCATTTACTTTCCACCACAATAAGAGATTATCACTAATACTTATAAACGTCCCTCCGCCTTACCTCCGATTAAAAACTCCGCTTAAAAGTTTCGGAGCCGAAGTCGGAACCGAAGGTGCAATAGTAATCGGAAGTTCCGACTTATCGGCGTCGGAGTCGGAGCTCCGTAACATCCCTGGCTAGTATACTTACCTACTAAATTCAGAAACAAGAATTGATGGAAATCAGTCACCTAACCTTGCTTATAATCATTAATCAATGGTTTAAAGTTAAGGTAAAGGATGTTTACTATCGTTGAAAGTGTTTGTTGTGGAGGCCCCCCGTTTGTTGGAGGCCCAGGAGCATTTGCCCCGTTTGCCCTCCCCTAAATCAGGCCCTGGCTAAGTGTAATAAGGGTTATAGTCTGATTAGGGTTCTGAAGACTAGGTACTATTTTTTTTCTGTTTACCTACGCGTTGCATTACTGTCGGATTTCTATCTGATTAGGTACTTATGAAGCTCTAGTCTGTAAATGCGTCGTTCAAACTTTTCATCAGAAGGCATGGTTACTGAGCTGGTAACATCGTCTGACTGACTATGAGAATAGGGTTTCATAAGGTCATTAGGATTATTATATAGGTAAAGTTAGGCTGGTCTAGTCGGGTGAAAGGTGACTGCCAATCCGGAGCCCCTGGTTCGAGTCTCACGCGCACCACTGTCTTTTCATTATACCAACTCACGTAATGTCGCTTACTTTAACACGGAGAAGGAAAACATCGTGAACATACAGGCATTTGTCTAGGAACCTTTCGAAAGTCATGCGTCATCTGCCAAACCCGCAGTGGACCAGCGTGGTAGATTATGGTGTTGACTATTTGCGAAAGAAGAGTCCAAGCAATGGGAACACTTGGTAGGCTGTTTACGCTAAGGTCATTAGGACATCAAAGTAAGTATAGCTGCTGCTTATCCCTAAAACATTTTAATCAAAATCCATTATTCCATCATTCACATAAAAACTATATATAATTTCATACAGAAATACGATTAAATATATTTTTCCTTATATCTAGTAACTACATCCATTTTCTTTTTGTTGCGGTAATATTTTTTTTTTACATTTTCCCATAGTATGCAATAAATAGTTAATCTTATACAAACTTCGTATATTATTAATTTAATTTTCGTCGTCTACATAGTTTCTGTAAATAGTTTATTTTATCTTCAGATATTTCGTTTTATAGAGATATGAGTTTCATTTTTAACTAATTTTGATTTAAAATGAAAACCTGTGTTTGGACACAAGTTTTTGTTTTGACATGTATCGGTAGACCTCGAAAACACATATAATATTCATATACCGGTACCTATTCGGACAGGCGATAGACTTATTCGAGGTTTCAGATCAAAGTCTTTCTTATTGAACAATAAATAATAAAAAAAGTTAAATGCAATACTTTGTGAGTGACACAAACATGCCACGCAAAATACACCATACGTAATTGCAGAATAGAAAATAACTCTTTAATTTTAAATATTTCGCTTTTTATTCAGCTAAGTGGTTGAAATTTTAGATCCACCGTATAAAATAAGTACAACTGAAGCTCGAACGTATCTGTCACCTGACCAAACATTCCGTATAATTATTCCTTACCTAATATTAGACCAATTTAGATACCTTATTTAACAAAAACTGACAAAGCCAAAAATAAATTCAACATTTAATATAGACACGTAGGTTTACATGAATAGCATATTCTAAAATTAATTAACAGATATAAATATAACGACTACATCAGTTTGTATAGATATTATATGCATTTAATGCATATTATAGATAAATATCTTTAAAATTCTGAGGGTGACTCAGTAACATATTTATTAAAATAGCATCATTTGAACTAACTGACATGTAAGATTTCATGGGATTTGGTCATGGGAAGTTGTAAATGTTAAGTAAATAAAGCGATTTGCAAAATAACATGATACTTATCGTTATGAGAAGTCTTAACAATTGACCATTACACTAGTTTGGTAACGAAATAATTTCTAACTTGGACTTGTATTGTTATTTAAGACAAATAAAGCATTCAAATAAATTCAGTCCCTGCTATACTTTATATAAATATACTTAAATACATAGTGCCTTTTTTCTAAAGGGATTCCAGCGACTAGGTAGGTATGACTATTATTTTATATGGCTTTAAATAAACAATCTTTGACTACGTTGTAGACTACGTAGGTTAATGTATTTTTTTTACTCAAAAGAGACTTTACAACGGTTAAATATAAACAAATAATTAAAATAGAAACAACAACAAATATGTAATCTAACTTGGAAACATGTTAGAAGTCTTACTTAACTGGTTCAAAGCAAAAGAAGCGAAGGCGTCTAATTTTATTTATTCAAATGAAGAACTTCGATTGTTGAATGCGTTAAGTTTACCTGTCTCTGAAACCTGAGATTTGATGACTGAGTATGAAAAGTCTTCGAAAAATACTATACAATAAGCAGAACTTTGAATTTTAGTGCACTCATTAAAGTCTTGTAAGTTCTAGCCAATGTAGAGAACATACGATTACTTTTATTCCGCTACGGGGGCATTTTTCATATCATCCAAACATTTACTAGAATTTCAAATTAATGAAAAACGGGAACACCAATATTCATACTTCGTCTATTGACTTAGAAAATTCAAGAAAAACAATAGATAGTAATGTTTTCCCTGACACTGAAGACTCGTACGAGTTAAATGACCTTAGCATGTTCCATTTAAGTAACTTTAATTGAAGTAACGAAATTCTTTATTTGAAGAATTCTACACCAAATATCTAATGAATAAATATATTAAACGTACACAATCAGTTTCGACGTCATCTAGCACAAAATAACGGTATAGCGGGTTCACTTGGGCTTGTCCTTGTCGGCGGTTTCTTTGTCCTTTTCCTTCTCTCGTTCTTTATCTTTCTTTTCTTGCATTTGTTGTAAGTGGGCGGGCAGAGCTTTTAAAATCGCGTGCACCTGAAAACGGTAATTAATTCTTAGACAAAAATACATTTAAACTTTATGTAATCTCTTTTTGGAATGAGAAAGTCTTTAGAATAACTAAGATGCGAGCAATAGCGCTGCGCTAGCACAGAGTACGGCAGGCTCCAGCGGAATAACCACCATTAGCATCAAAGATGGAACTTCTTGGAGGTTTTAGTTGGTAAGGCCACCATGTGCGTCCGTGGAGTCGAGTCCAACGTAACCTGACCCCCAGGCAGAAGGGTATGGGTAGGTAAAAATGTATTTCTTCCACATAAAAAAGGGTTCAAAAAGTGTAAACGTACCTCCTCAGCAACGGCCATGAGAACGAACTCAAACTGTTGCTTGGTGGCGACGGTGCGCGCGCGCTGGTCACGGATGTGCTCCAGGGTCGCCGCGATATCGATCTCCTTGGCGCCTTTAGCCATGCGATTCAGGACCATGTCAATCAGGCAATAGGTGCCGGAGCGCCCTGCACCATCACTGTAAAAATAATCGATTTTGAAGGTAGTTCAATTTTAAAATTTGGTTTTCATCAAATAACCCCCACGTTCCTCGGTCTAGTTCCTCTTTATTTTCGCTATTTGTGTCCGTCTAGATTCAACCAGACATGACCCAAGTTGACTAGTGAGGTTACCCCAATGGTTACAATCTTGGTGTCTTCGAATAGTGAGTGAATTGGTTTCTTCTAAGTAAACACGTTCAATCGTAGACCGCCTCGTCGCACTTCAGGCGAGATGGCGGTGAATTATAAGCCTATAGAATAGTTTAAAAAATCAACTGCTTAGAGCACTTAGTAAGATTTTTTTGAAGAATGAGTGGAGTAGTGAGAAGTACGTATTACTAATGGTAAGAATAAAGTGGCCAAGTGCGAGTTGGAGTCGCCCATGAAGGGTTCCGTTGCAGCAAGTAACATATACATAGTACACATAGTTCTTGTAGTTCGTTGTAACTTTGATCGAAGTTTCAATAATAGTGTATTTATGACGTACTAAAAAAAAATTCATCAGATCGAGTTCAAACCAATTTTCGTTGGTAGTTTACATGGTAATGTACATCATATATTTTTTTTAGATTCTTTATTTTCTTACTTTAGAAGTAAGAGGGGGGGGGGGGGGACACACATTTTACCACTTTGGAAGTGTCTCTCGCGCAAATTATTCAGTGTAGATGAAAATGATTTTAGAAATCGCAACATCATTTTTGAAGACCTATCCATAGACAACACACACGTGTAAGTTTGATGAAAAAAAATTTTTTGAGTTTCAGTTCTCACTTCTCAGTATGGGGGGCAACCCAATTTTTTTTTTAATTTTTTTGTACAAATCTTAATGCGGTTCACAGAATACATCTACTTACAAAGTTTCAACAGTATAGTTCTCATAGTTTCGGCAAAAAGTGGCTGTGACATACGGACGGACAGACAGACAGACAGACTGACATGACGAATCTATAAGGGTTCCGTTTTTACGTTTTACGGAACCCTAAAAACAGCTGCCCAGCTCATTAGCTATAGGTACATCTATTTTTAAAATTAAGGGTTCAAATCACTGCCTAGCGCTGGACTCCGCTCGTTTCTCGGAGATATAAGGTGGTTTATCTTTTAGCCGTGTTTTACTGTACACGTTGTCCTTCAGACTTTAAGACAGTAACGGAAAATCGTGACACAATACTAACCAGCAAATTAAACAAAGCTTGTCTTAGTTAGCTAGATAGCTAATATCATACCTATATACTAAAGTGTAAATACACACATATGAAACATAGAACCAACCAGACATAGAGCACATTTTTGTACCTATTCGTCACACAAATATTTGGCATGTGTGTGAATCTATTCACACACATGCCAAATATTTGTCCACGACCCGGCTTCGCGGGTTGACGGTGTCACGGTGTGGTCTTTTTATATTGGTTCAAAAGTTTGGCAGAAAATATCATAATAGATATACAGACAAAAAGAGTTATGTTCGCATTTATATTATAGAGAATGTAGTTAATTTCACAAAAAAATACCTATGAAATTTTGTTAAATTAATTAAAAAATAATTAAAATGAATAAACTAATCTCCGAATAACCCACCCCTAACTGCTCCCGGCGCAAAAGTGCCCATGATGCTCGCCGCGTTCCCACGCTGAATGGCAATGGCCAACCTTTGCTCCAGGAACGCGCCAGAGCGGGAGTCACCCGTATTCTCCCTGAGCCTGCGCCCCAATTCTGAGAGGAACTCTTTAGCCTCTGCGCTCCAACAACCCAAGGTCTCCACGGCAACAGGTACAAATTCGTACTGCGACACCAACATACCATACTTTCGCTCTTATATATATTACAGTAAGTATTATAGATTGATACCAGATTTTTTTATCTTCTTAATATATATAAATCTCCTGTCACGATGTTTGTCCGCGATGGATTCCTAAACTACTGAACCGATTTTAAATTAAATTGGCACACCGTGAGCAGTCTGGTCCAACTTGAGAGATAGGATAGTTTTTATTTCGATTATTCGATTAATAGTCTTTAAATGACAATATCCGAGCGCAGCCGGAATGGGCCGCTAGTATTTTATAAATTCATACCTGCAGTGGACTACGATCGGGCAGGATCTGCCTCTGTATGACTTGTTCACTTTCCTGAAAATGTAAGTTTTGCATAGTTTAGTTATCCTGTGTATTTTAATTACTCGTTATATAAATTACCCTGAATATCTATGTACAAGTGTCGTGTTTGATTCTTCATTATGATCGTCTTTTAATATGGAGTCAACTTTCGAATTCAACAAAAGAGCAGCTGTTCATTGAATTGTAATTCGTACACAAGGGGATTTTATATAGAAGAATGAATGAATGAATGAATGAATGAATGAAAACTCTTTATTGTTCACACCTTAAGATAGTACATAAAACACATAGAAGTACAGTAAAACTAGTGAAACAACTGGCGGCCTTATCGCTGAAAGCGATTTCTTCCAGGCAACCTTAGGGTGGACATAGAAACTAGGAGAACTTAAAGCGTGGTGCGCAACAAAGACTATATTTAAGCTGAAGAAGAGCTGGTTTAATTCACAATTTTAGAGTTTCCTCAAAGTAAAACGATTAAGTAGAGGATGGTGGAGGGTACTCAACTCTTATACCTCGATAAGTAGGGCAATAATAGTGTGGAAATAACAACTGGGGTATCTGACAAGGTTTTGGTGAAGCTCATAAGGGGCTATGACCAAATGAGGCTTGACAAAAACCTTGTTAGAAAAAGGTCTCTATTCTCCTACTACGACAGGGAGTTAAACATAAGTGCGAATTGACTGACTCACCTTCTGAATTCGAGCAATGCCTTGGTAGATGAAGGTACTCCGTTCTCAGACCACGATAGGAAGTGGAACTGGGTGACAGTACGGGTCTCGCCGGTGCGTTGGTTCTTCAGGTAGAAGCTGCGCACCAAGTAGTCATCGCACCAGATGTGCTCGCTCACTAGGTGCACCTGGTATTAACAATAGACAATATTCTAGTTGGTCCGTCAGTTAGATCATGGAAAAAAATGGAACACGTTTTTTTCATATTATCAAATAATAAAAAATCGACAGAGATATAGACCATCAAACTTCCAGAGGGGTCGTCATTTGTGGGTAAAACTCGTACCCACGTACCTAACGCGAACTTCTAAGCACTGTATCTTCGTCATTTTCATTCGTCGTTTTAAACAAATGAAATAAAGTAGCCAAGTGCGAGTTGGACTCGCCCATGAAGGGTTCCGTTGCAGCAAGTAACATAATATATAGTACACATAGTTTTTGTAGTTCGTTGTAACTTTGATCGAAGTTTCAATAATAGTGTATTTATGACGTACTAAAAAAAAACTACTCATCAGATCGAGTTCAAACCAATTTTCGTTGGTAGTTTTGATGGTAATGTACATCATATATTTTTTTTAGATGTTTCATTCTCTTACTTTAGAAGTTAGAGGGGGGGGGGGGCACAAATTTTTCCACTTTGGAAGTGTCTCTCGCGCAAATTATTTAGTATAGATAAAAATTATCATAGAAACCTCAACATCATTTTTGAAGACCTATCGATAGACACCCCACACGTGTAGGTTTGATGAAAAAAAAATTTTTGAGTTTCAGTTCTCAGTATGGGGGGCAACCCTAATTTTTTTTTTTTTTTTGTAAAAATCTTAATGCGGTTCACAGAATACATCTACTTACCAAGTTTCAACAGTGTAGTTTTCATAGTTTCGGCAAAAAGTGGCTGTGACATACGGACGGACAGACAGACAGACGGACAGACAGACAGACAGACAGACAGACAGACATGGCGAATCTATAAGGGTTCCGTTTTTACGTTTTACGGAACCCTAAAAACGTGTAAATTTTTTTTTGGATTTCTAGCTGACGCCTATTTTAGCGCATTATGGGTCGGTAGGGATTTGTTGCATTTGTTGCAAACATACCACCGTGTCAACTAAAATTTGAATCAATTGCGTTAAGGTTTTTTTTCAATGAAATGTAGCTATATACTTATAGATACTTGTCGCCAATTGCGTTTGGGATTTCTTAATTAAATGTAGCTATACTTGTCGCGTGATGTGAAAGTACCTCGTAAATATGGTAGAGCTCGGATCCTTCCTCGGGCCAGTACCGGTGGCACAGCTGCTGTCCGTTCTCGGTGAGGCGGGTCAGCATGACCATCACAACACTGCCCTGCTCCCACACCAGCTGCCAGAAGTCGGGCGCCGTGTGCGCGAGCGGGCCCGCCGCGGCGATGTAAGCTGGGTTGCGGGGGTCGTGGTCCGTCTGGACGGAAAACATATATTTATAAAATATCACACAATTTTAAAATTAAAGGGCATACAGTCATATTAATCATCCTATATCTTTGGTTGAAGAGCACAGTGCAGTGCTAGGAAATTTTGACTTTTTATGTTCTCATAGCAGTGTGGATAAAGAAATTAGACTATGAGCATCTATGAGTGTGACACTATGTTATTATGGACAAGCGTGTTGCTTACTAACTACCACGCGGGTAAAATCGCGGGTCGCTGTTAGTTATACGTACATACTATAATTCGTACTTATAATAAGTACGAATACATCAAATACAACTCTTTCATCTCGTTTATATTTCTTACTAATTTTATTAAAAAATGTGAAAGTTTGGTTATTTGGCGCTCACATTAAAATTCGGAAATTAGATACACTGCATATACCAAGTTATTGTGTTGTCATTTATCCAGGACATCATACAAAAACAATATTGGTACGTCTAAAAATCGCGTTTAGAAATTATTTCATGCTAAAAATAAATCCGATTCCGAATAATCTTGTTCCAAGTTCATAATTTCGTATGAAATAATAATATTAACTTGAAGATCGTTCGTAAGCGACGGGGTTCAGGAGCGCAGTAATTAGCTCAACCCTCTTTCCATTAAATATGCACAGTTGAGTACTCGACGCCTAATTGACTGTCACGTACTTACGTAGGTACACACTGGTATGATAAGTGAAGAGTTATGAGTTTTGTTTTTATATCGCTATTAGGCTTGCACTAACCTTTATAAATTAAAGTTTGTGATTTGTATTAATGTTTGTTACATCTTCACGTCTAAACGGCAGAAGCGATTTTAGTACAATTTGGTATGGAGTTAGCTGATACCCTGGATTAACACACTTTACTTTTTATCCCGGAAAATAACGGGAACAATGGAAACGGGCACTACGCGGATAAAACTGTGGTAATAGGGTACAATCCTCAAAAAAACTATGTAGCCCGTTAGTTAGATTGCCAAAAAATATTGTAAACGTATTTTTTCTTTTGTTTTACAAACAAAAAATGACGAAGATACAGCGCTTCGAAGCTTCGTGTGACGTCACTTGTGAGTACGATTTTTACTTACGACTCACGAGTGACGTCGCGACCTCCCACTCTCGAAGTTTGATGGTCTACTATATCTTTGATGATTTTTAATGTTATGAAAAAACAAAAAATACGTGTCCAATATTTTTCCATGATCTAGCTGACGGACTAATTAGGATGGTGTATTTTTGACCCAGTCCAGTACCCTATTATTATAAACTTACAATGGTAGAAGCGTTGATGTAGTCGGAGCCGACATGATTGGAGAGCGTGTTGAGGGTGACCCTGGAGTGGTCGTAGGGCAGTACGTCAGCGTAGCGGTTCTTGCCGGTGTTCTCGGGCTTCAGGGCGGCGGCGGTGGCGCAGGGCTCCGCCTCGTAGGCGCACAGGGCGCGCCACTCCTGCTCCAGGCGGTCTTTGTTGCGGAGGTGGTCTTCCATGTAAGCCTGACATTAAAAAATAGTTGACTTTAAAATGTCACGTCTGTGATTGCTGCGGAAATTGCTAAATATAACTTCTGCAATATAATCCGTAGTTGTATTGTATTTATCAATTTTTGAGGGTAGTTTTGACAAAACAAATCAAAAGTGAAAGAAAAAGCAACTAAAAATTTCGTGGCAACAGAAAAAAAACTATAAACAATTTTAAGGCTGAAGTTGTCGCCTATCTCAGCTCAAACATATAATGTGTTAGTTGTTTTTTAGCTGTAAGTTATATGTTTAACTTGAAATAAATAAATAATGAATGAATATTAGTTGCCGGAAAAAATTACCATTAAGAAGTTAAGCTTTAATTATATTTCAATACGCTATGTGTGTCACGCATTGCTGGAGCCAAGTCGCTCGGACGCAGGCATAGCTATCTATTTTTCTTCACTTGCAAAACACTTCTAATTAATCGCTTACAAAACACTTATTTGTAGAGATACATTATGTATCTCTACAATGTAATATGCCACGATCTGGATTTTTTGTATTTTTGTCAAGTACCTATTTCTGCTCTAAAAAAGTGCGAGTGTGTGTTTCTCATGTACGCACGTAAGAAGTTGTACTTATTGAAATTTTAACAAGTATTACCAACGCTAACGCGCATTTAACGCTTTTTCTGTAGGGCAGTAGCGGAAACTTGAGGGCAACTACCATAAGTTCTATAAAAAAAAACACGAAAATAACTATTCAGAGTGGCGAATTTGAGTGTCGGTGTGCGCAGCGTAATTTTTTTTTATCGACATTATATTTACAAGCCCTTGAAAATATACTTTCCGCAGTAAAAGTGCTAAAAGTACTTTCCAAAATTTCAAAAATGCACCGGAAGGGTGCCTAGGTATTTTATTAGTAAATGTTAGATTTTTGTTTAGTTTATCAAATAAAATTAAAATTCGTGTTTCAGATTTGCTTACCAAAACCATGTGTCCAGTTGAGATGTCCATATTACTAAGAGCCGGTTCCTCACTCCTGCAAAAGATAGATTTGTTTTAAAAAGTAAACGGTTTGAAACACATTTCTGAATGTTTTTAATCGATTCACATGATTGTATTGTTTACATTATATATCACTTAATCACGATCTTAATTATTATTTAATTATCTCGACGTTTCGGCAGCGTTACATGGACCATGGACCTCTACTCTCTTTCTACGAAAAACGTTATTTCGAAATAAACACGCGACTTTCCTACTTCGGTTCTGGTCACAAGAAATCCTGTGAGAACTGAGAAGTGTCTACGGCGTCTACGGCGCGCGGCGGTTGGAACGCTGCATAGACATCGAGGGGATTAAATAATAATTTACAATCTTGGTGTCTTCAAATCGAGAGTGAATCGACTTTTTCTAGGTAAGCACGCTCCATCGTAGACTGCATCGTCGCTCAACACATAAGGCAAGATGACGGTCAACTGTTAGCCTATAAAACTTAGAAAAAAGGTCGAGATGATGTCCTGTGTCATGTAAACAATATGTGTTAGTTGAAAGTTTAAAAACAACACGTGATTATTGTTCTACAATTCTGGTTAACTGACCAGGAAGAAGTGCTGGATCGAGTGGAAGGCGAGTTTCCCTCGGGCTCCCGAGACAGCGAGGTGATCCGTTGCGGGGGCTCCGTAGGGTGCGGCGGCGCCGCGGCTGCGGTCTGTTGCCCGGACCACTTGCCCGACATGCGAGCGCGACACAACTCCTACAAACATTCATTTATTATAAAAATAATAATTGAAGTTTCTCCGAAACAACAAAAACTGACTTCAATTTGAAGTTAAACTCAGACACTCAACTATTGTTTTTTTAAAACCAATTATACTGCCAATTAAATTGCTGTACGAAACAGCGAGGTACCGAGTACGAATACATCGTCTAGGTACCTAAAGGTACCTAAACAAATTCTAGTTTTTTGTTGATGATTCAAAAACCGCACCACCGATTTTGTAAAAGAACCCAGCTGTCGCGTAATATTCAAAACATACTTAAACATACATTAAAAAAAACATCCGGGTGGATGTTTTTTATATTGAACCTCCTTTGTTGAAGTGAGTTCAAAAACTTGTAGTGTTAAGGACTCTCAATACCTAAAAGGTTTCACTTTAGAATTGTAGTATTAAACAACACTAATGCTGCACAATGCGTCATATGAATAGCTACTGCTGTTACGTATGTTGGTGACGAGAGCTCACAAGATTTCATCCATCCAAACAACGTCTAAAGATCACGTCTTTATCCGCTGCTCCGGCGACATTTTCAGTTCAAAAAAGCCGAACAGACCGAAAAGACAATTAAGAAAATTGGGTGGTAAGCAGTATACTTCGCCTATGGACACCGGTTTCTAGTGACTTGGGTAGGTAAAGCGGTGGGTGCGGCCCAACCCCATGTAGGGCAAACAAATAAAACGACACAACGTTTGGTAAGTTCTTACCTAGGCAGTAATCGTCGCATATTTGTAACGAGTTCTAAATAAACAGTCCTACATCCATACGAGCGACTTCACTGTCTTCATCGATATTATCGATTCTTCACGAACTCAGAGAAGTGTTTGAAGACATTTTCTGATATGTAATTGGTAAAATTGATATAAAATCACCACAATTATTCATTACTAGGATTGTTAAAGATCGCTTTAGAGTAAATTTAAATATCTGTATCATAATATGTTCGTTGATTTTCAATTATCTAAATCTATGAAAAAGGAACCAATGAGATTGTAATAGATAATATAAATATTCTTCTCTAGAGATGTTCTATTTAGACAACTTCCTTGGTCTATTCTCTCTTCTTGATCTATCTGATCACCACTACCACATAATTTAACTTAAATCGGTCTTAGTAGATACATTTGTTTTATTTTAAGAATGTAAATTCAGACCGAATAGCAAAAAAAATATGGTAAAAAACTGCTCTGACGGTCCCAACTAGAGTCTGGGTTTTGCCAATTACCTGATAATCTCTCGTGGCTTCAGCATCGATCTCAGCAGCTCCACAAAGCCCTTGCATCTTCCTCTTGCTACTCATATCGCTTCTCAGAAGAAAAACGAATATCACCGCTCCCACAACGAGGACGGCCAGACTCCCGCCCAAAGCCAGAATCACGGGCAGTTCCAGACCAAAGAACAGATTTTCTGGAGTATCCACATGCCTGATCACCGGATGCTTGCTCTAAAATGGTAAAAGTATAGTAACTTGTCTCAAATCTTGACGGATAACTTCGACTTTCTGCTAAGAAAAGATTTGCCTGATATAATAGAGGCATTATACTCACCCATGGGAATATTTTTGCGAATTGAACAAACTAGAGTTACAAAATTCAACTGTTCTATACTGTAAAATGTACAAAAATACCATGTCCTCTTATATTGTAATTTGATAAGATATGCCCAGAAAGGATATTAAAGAGTATTAGTTGACATTAACACTGCAATAGGTACGTATTTTATCATGGTACGTTTGATAACACATTTTCCTATTACTTAAAAAAGTAGATGACAACCAATATGAAGCATTAACCAAATCACAGGCCAGTAGGTTCACTGATCAGGTGATGGTTTTTGGCATAGCAATCTGATTCACAACGCAGTCAGAACGATTCTGGCACGGAATAACAATCTTCTTCGGTCTTTGTCATTCTAAATCTAAACGGATAAGACAAATCCGATTGCGTTATGAATCAGGGTACGAATCCTCTGTCGAGAGTTGCAGGCAATGATTGTCCGGCTCAAAATGCTTTACATCATTGGTACATTTGGTTTTTGAAATGGGCCTTCATAGTCAATGCCGAGAAAAGGGCAGCAATATACGTCATGAATTGTCGTTGTAGTTTGGATTGGAAAACATGTACTAAAGCTGTTTTTATTTTATTTCGGGAGTTACTCCCATAGTCATATGCCCATAATAGTGAGTACCTATAAGATGAGACGTGGCTTGGAATATCCTTCACTCACCATCTGGTATGCCGCTATTAGGTTTTTAATTTCTTGGCTTATCCAGCTTTGATATTCTGTTGTCTTAACTGAGAATCTTTATACAAAATTGGATAGTAAAATTTACTCAATCTTACCCTATCGCCAACACCAGTGGATAAAATTTGTGCACCAGTTTCTCGCCGTAGATCGTCTTTGATGGTGTCTGTGTACAAAATAATTAAATTATTGTTTTCATATGTAAAGCCGGGATGGCCTAATGGCGAGGACGTCTGGCTCACAATCTTTATATTGTACGGTCGAATCCCGCCTGCATAAGCATGAACTGCCCACTAAATGTTTCATTTGCTGGGAGTCGGTCATCTATCACAGGGCCACAGCCAAGGACATAATCCACTACATTGGTCCATTGTGGATCGGTAGATGACGCATGACATTGAACAATTCTAGGACCAAGCCGGTTTTCTTACGATTTGCTTCTTCACCGTTTAAGCCAGTGGTTGGTTGGGTGGTGAAAACGGTTTTTTTGGCACACCAAAAGAGAAGCGGTCGCGGGTGAAACTTAAGTCAGGCGGGTCCAACCATAGGACACGTGAGTACCGAATCCGTTAACAAATAAATAATACACAACACGCTCCTTTATAAATCTATATAACCCTGTACAAAACAATAAATATTTAAATGCACAAAATTATGCATTAATTTATGTCTCTTGATTCCCACATTCTAAAATGTTAAGCACTCATCAAGATAACACAATTTGCGAACCAAATCAAAGTTAGAAAATCTTTTTGATCTGACGACGATCTTTTATCTGACGACCAATAACCAACAGGCCGGCAGGACTTGACCTACAATTGCATATAAACACAACTAGCGTAACGGTCGAGCAATACTGGTACCTGGTACAGATGCACATGAAAAAATTCTAGGGTACCCACAACTTACCAACACGTCTTGCCACGTCAACTGCGTCATATCCTTTGCTATTTTTCTCAACTTTGAATGTAACTTCTCCTGGGTCGACACTAGAACATTCAAACATGTTTACGAACTGAAATTTATCATGAATAAATAGATAAAACCGTACAAAATTACAATACAACAACAATTCACATATATCATAACAATAGGCGCAAACAAAATTACCGAGGGTTCGTAAAAGTGTGTTTCTCTAAGCCAAGCATTTCTTCGAGTCTTGATATGAAAGAGATGCCTTTCTCCCAGTCAGTAAGGAACCTGGGGGTAAAGCCACAACGACCACAATCAGTCAAGCTCAGTGAGGTTAGCATCAATATATTTGATACATAAAATTAATTTTGGGCATTTTTGGAATTGAATAAATAAATATTTGTAAATGTTTTTATTATTGTAAACACAGGATGCTTTTTATTGCAGAAAAAATACGGGAACTTGCGTATCAAAAAGATTTTTGCTAACTCCATAATAGTTGTTCAATGGTATTTAGGGCGGCTTAACAAGACAGAATCAAATTATTGAGATGCGTTTCCATTGTCACGTTTTCAATCCACTTTTACCAAAAAAACGAGGAGGTTCTTCATTCGGTTGTATGTTTATTTCTATGTACCTATGTTACCTATGTTTACGCCAATTGTGAATCGATTTTAAAGGCTAGTTTTTTGTTCGGCAGATGTAGATCATAGGTTTTTGAAGTGTGAACAAAAAACTTAAATTTGTTTTCATGAATTTAGACGATATAATGACAGCTTCTTGTGAAATTTGGTCAAGTTAATTTCGAATCTCAATTTAATTTTAAATTGAAGTCGGTTTTTGCTTTTTCTGGGCAAATAAATTATTTATGATTAGGGTTAAGGAGAATATCAGCTCTTCGAGTTAACTAAAATGATTATGACTTTCTTATTTCATCATTATGATTGTGATTTTATTACTGATCTTTGATTAATTTTCAGCGAAAAAAAGGGATAGAAATATCAAAGCCAACACTAATTTAGTTGGGCGAAGAATTATTTGCATTCTATACAACGTTATGAAAAACTTTTACTTTGGGACCGACCCTGTAATCATAAAAAGAAGTGTTTCTTACAAAAAATATGGATTTGACAAAATGTTTGATATACGTTTTTAAGCGTATAATATCTTTTCACTCGGTGGTTGGATGTTTTTGTGTGAATGGTTTAATGTGTAACAAATAACATGTTTGGGCACAGTAAAAATATTCTTAATGACGACTACAGTACGCCCCTTTTTGCTTATTAATTAATTAAATCAACAAATCTCATGGATGAATGAGAATGAATGAATCGCACTATTTCAGAAATCGAAGTTTCCTGGCTCAAACTAGTCTATGTAGGTTCTAATAAAAGGCTGATGTGTTTACTGTACATACTATAAAATAACCAATATCAGCCATAATACCAGATGGATGGAATACTACAGTTATATGAAGGACAATAGATACTGCAGTCCATAATGCTAAACTGTTTTATAATATCTGCATATTACTGTAGTTTGTGCAACAATGGGAACACACCTTTTGTCATAATATATTATTATGTATTTAATTCAACAAACTCATAAATACAACAAAATGTGACTATTTCTCAATTTGTATGGATCGCATCAATACCTACTACAAATGTTCTCGAACAGGTAATTAATCATTGTACAGATGTCAATCTACATACTACGTACGCTTGAACAATGTGTACCTACATACCAACGAAGTATTACATATAGGTCATTGGTAGGTACATACTTAGATATCGCTCATGGGCCCAATATCTCAGAACGATTGGGAACAATGCGAGCTACGAGTGCCATCTGCTCGCAGACTTCTGATGTTTTTGTGTTAAGATGGCGCCACATAAAATTACACTTTAAAATATAATAATCAGACATTTTTCCAATGTCGAAATAGCTGCCACATTTTTCTGTGACACATTTGTACTACGAACAAAGAATAATTACCTAGATACGAGTGCCATTATGTGCTATAGTTTTTTCGAATAGAGTTTACAACTTGTGTTCGATTGCCTAGCGTACGTGTAGTAGAACACACATGGGTTTGACTTCGGTACGTGATTATTTTAAGATGTGGTCGAGTATCTGCTTGTTAAGATATGATTCTGTCCGTTTAAATAAAGCAGTTGTTAAAAAGCATACCATACCTATTTTTAAACAACACATACGCATATGAAGGATCGTAATCGTACTCATTTTGGTTATGTCCTTCTCCTTTGTCCGACTTGTGTGGGTAAGAACCGTGACCTGAAATATCAGCATGTGTTACCGAAGTATAGACAAACCTTCATTTGAAAAGTTGATCGCACAACACCAATATTATTTTAGTAAAATTCATGCAGAATCATTTTTATTTGTGGTTCAGAACGTGATTAAGTGAAACTTTTCTCACAATAATAATGTAATTAAATGTGTGTTAAATTCAGTTTATTATAAAATATCACGTCTAAGGACTGAGCTACTTAGGTGTATTGAAACAAGCCATTAGGTAGAATGAAAGGATAAAATCACGTCATCATCCAAAAAACAACACGCCCACGTACATGAAAGAATTGGCTTTGATCAAAACAATATCACATAACACAATAGAACAAAGGAAAGGTCAGAAAGGAACACAGCCCATACACTGAGTTGGCGCTTTCATAAGGTGGGAGATATTAAATGAAAACATCACAAATAGGCGACAAAGTGTGTGGAACGGCCAATGAATGGCGCCATGCTTGAGTAAGGTAAACAAAATGTGCAGAAAGTTAAACATTTAGTGCGGTGTTCTAGACAAGACGTGGAGGTGCTAAAATTTAGGAAATAAAATATACTTTAAGTTCCGATGCAGCGTTAGCCCGTTAGCTTGCGGCAGATTATTCGAGAGGGAACATCGAGACACTAGCGCAGCTGAGGCCGCTGTGACACTAACCTGTCACGGATCTATTGTGGTATAAAATCTTTAACGTTTTTGCGTCCAGGCGAGGCCCAGGCTTTTTAACATCGTCTCTTTCCCTACGCTTAAAGCCCCATTCGCTATCGAGCAAATCTTGGATGTCTTCGGGGTATAAATTGTAATTTTCACCTGAAACATCGTCGGTATTTTATAACACCTTCGTTCTGGTGTGATCGTTCATTGGGCCAATTGTCGTCAAATAGAGGGGCACAGTGAAACAAAATAGCCGAACTTAAAATAAAACACCAACTGAAAAACTCAGAAGAATGAATGTTAGTCGGGTATTCGAGATGAGTGAAATAGTTCTGCTCTCATCCTACGACGCAACAAAGCAGTGAAGCAACGCAATGCCTTCTTTACATAGATATTACTTTGTTTCAAGTACTAGCTATATATATTCTATCACATACCCTGCAATTCGTCGGGTTTGAGGGGGCCCCCTTCAGCGTAAAGAGGGCCTTGCTGATTCGTTTTAGATTCAACTATTCCTCGCCAGTAGTTCATCAGGTATTCCATATTTTTTGAATGTTTAAAATCCAAAGCCGGAGCGTTTTGATCTGAAGCGATATGGGTGAAGCATGAGGCAATGTTTATATACATGAAATATTTGAAATTACATGGAATTGGGCAATTGATATTTTACCTTTTTGTTGATAGGGGAAAATATTTTCACCGCTTCCCGTTTCACCTGTGAATTCATGGGTACCGTCATCGCCCATGTAGACTCTGGATTCAGGCAGTGATGGATCTTCGTATTCAAATGGGAAGTTTTTCTCCTCGAAACTGAGTTTATAATTTTTCCAAGCATTCTCTCGAACCTCTTCGTCGAGAGGAGAGTTCAATCTGTTACCAGTGACGTATTCAGCTGTGTTTGGTAGAGGCTTCAGTTTGTGTTTGCGGTAGTGAACTCCTAGACGTTCTTCATCTGTGAATATGTTGGGATCATTCTCGCTTAGGTCACGCATGGACTTTTTGGCAATTACAGCACTTGGGTCATTTTCGGTCAAGTCCTTTGCTTTTTCTTCCTGGATTCTCTCACGAAATCCTTCGAAAGGGCGTATAGCCGGAGAGTCATCGGATGCACTCAAAAGCATCAAATCTCGTATTTTATCGCTGGGATTCTCACCATCAAATGGTTCTTCACCACCCATTCCCGTCACTAAAAATGATAGAAAAATCAACTGATTGAAGATGTTTTCACTCGCCTGTGAAACTGTGCTGTTGAATTCATAGTAAGTAGTAGAGTTTTGATTAATGTTATAGCAAATTAACAGTTAATAATGAAGAATTACTAAAAATAAGTATTTGGAAGTATAAGTATACCTTTGGCCAAATAGGCGGCAGGATCCTCGTCAGGAGAATATGGCGGATTGTAAACTTCGTTTGCAAAATCAGAATAAGCCGAGTTTGGAGTAAAACTGATGAAGGCTGTCTCGGCCGAAGGTACCTGTGATACATTATCATATATTTGTTAATACAACTTCAAAAAGCTACCAGTCGTAAGTAATAAACCTGTCTAAAAATATTATTTCTAAAATAATAGCTGTACATTTGTTTCCCTAAATAATTGCTTTTATAAAACCAAATGAGAGTAAGTGTTACAAAAAGTTACCTCTTCTGAAGGTCCGTCCCCATTGTTCTCAAGTTCAGAAGTCAGTTTCGGGTCAGCGAAATGTTCGCAAATCTTTGTGTTTACGTTTGGCGGGTCTCTGAAACAAAACAGTTTACGTTACATTTGTAAGAGTTACGGCTGTATTACGACTTACGACACAGTTTTGTTAACCTTTTTTATATTCTTGGTCTGTACTATGAAGTCTTATGCGACGGTCGTTCGACGTGCATTAAAATTCAACATTTCGTGGACCATGTTTGTAGAGATAGATTGTATCCGATATATGATATGTAATTGCTACGACAGTGCAAGAAATGTTGATGAACTTAGGTCGGAAAACCGTGGCAAGAAGAGCTCATAGTGCCATTTAACACATAAAATTTATCTTTTTGCCTATAGGTAAAAGTAATGGATAATGAGTAGCGAACTGTGCTAGTATTAGCAGTATAGTTTACAACCTCATAGATCGTAGCAAACCTGAGTAGGTAGACTACGCGTAGTATTTCCCGTAGTGTTTTAAAAACGTAAAAAATAAACATTTTATCTTGAATATAGTGTACAGTGGAACGAACAAGACATGACGCTTCTGCAGCAACAACAGCATCTGATGGTTAACAACGCATTACCTCATAACAGCACATTGCTACGTACGAGTACCAAATCACTGTTTAGATCTACACTAAGTTTGTCCTATAGATTAAAAAAATGTCAGTCATAGGAAATGCCGATAGAAGTGAAAACTTACAACTCAAATTTTGATAGCTTACTTTGGAAACAACGCGGGTGAAACCGGAGAGCGTAGCCGTGAACATAGCCATCTATGGCCAATGGCTGTGGTCCCGAGCTTACCCGAAGATTTCTTATCATTCCCGAGCGTGGCGCTAGAATTCAATTCACAGCCCACGAAAAATCTGTCTGTGGCGCGCTAACTATGTACCAAATTTTAACTCGATCTGTGAATGCGTTACGACGTGATTGAGCAACAAATATTCAAACATTTATAATATTACTAGGATAGTAGGATAAAATAGCGACGTGCGTAACGGCCTTCGTTTTTTTAAAATGTTTATATTGTATTTGTGCCTTTTTAATGAAGAGTTATTGTAGTGTGTATAACTAAAGGTACTTACGGATACCGCAGCAGTTTATATTAAGAGTAATTTTATTGTACTGTATATAGTTAAAGGTTTGTATATAGTGAGGGTACTCACGGACGTCGCAGCGTGTACAGCATGGCTTGCAGTACGCACTGCGTGTAGGCGTGTTCCCAGCGGTAGCCGCGGGCTAGCAGCCTCTGCAACTCGCCTTCAAACCATTGCAACTGCGACGAGCTCATCGAATACCTGTAGATTAACACCAGTCCACAGTTTTGTTGCAGTTAGCGATCAAGATTGAGCTGATCAATAGTTCCGACCACCCTAAGCTATTTGTGACGTAACAGGTGCAATAACAGATCCAGGGGGTCCAGTGACGGACAGATTCAGCTTTGGCTCTAGGGGGGGTCACGAGGGTCTGACCAACTCTGCGATAAGTACATGCATGCTTTTAATCAGTGGCCCACATAAAAACTGGACCCAACCCCTCTGGGTTCACCCAACCCCTCTGGGTTCACCCAACCCAACACGGTACACCCTAAGGGACGAAAAATTGTCTTGATGCAAAACCTACCTCTGAAATCGGTGAGCGTCCGACCTTTAATAGAGATGGCATAATATGTGCCGCCCGCTTGGAAGCCGTGCCTACATAGTACTCGGCATTGTGTTCGCGACATAAGTGAAGACACAGTGAACTCAGTGTGCTGCAACGGCATGCAGCTCACCAGTGATGAAGAGTTCGAGTGTATGACCTGCGCAACCCTCTTGCACCCCCTCACCTGCACCCCCGCAGCATCCGTTGAGCTTGCGTGCGCGCCGCGCAGCAGCCCGCAGTGCCAAACGGCCATCGAGCGCGTGCATTCTCCTTGACACAGTCGGATTGACCGACCATATTACACGTGAGTTTCCCGTTTACCCAATTAAATATGTGTGAGTTTAATTTTTATATTGAAGGTGGTTGTTTCGTTTTTCTTGAGAACTATTTTTCTTAGTAGATACCTACCGACTTTGTTTCGAAAAAATATATATTTATGAACTAACTAGCGATTTATATCTTCACGAAATGGTTTAACTTACCGGTACAGGGATCCATCTTCCGGCTCGTCTTCAAATACTGGTATGCATTTTCCGAATGCAAAATCTACAAAAATAAATATAAATAGCAAAATTTTCGGAGAAAATAAATTATTGGGTACCTACCTAATTTATAAATTTACACAATTATTTTTTGTCATACACATATTTGTAAGTACGCCAGAACCGGCAAGAACATAATATTATGATTGACTCTCGATGCCACCTGGACGTCTACTCTAATTCAACGAAAACGTAATTTCGAAATAAACTCGCGATTTTCCAACTCCGATTCTACTTCGATCCGTCGTTTTGTCCATTTAAATGTTCTAAGCCTACTCTAATTAGAGTATGCTTAGAACATTTAAACGTCAAACAATGTTGTATCGGACGAAACGAAGTAGAACGAGAGTAGTAAAGTCGCGAGTTTTTTATCGAAATTTCGTGTTCGTAGAAACAGAGTAGACGTCCTGTACCTATCATGTTAGTACGTTTGTTATTTTTACAACGTTAGCTTTAAATTATAATTAGTTAAATTAGGTATTTGCAAATAGTACTTTGATGTATTAGCAAAATAGTAAGTATCTTAATATATCTTATCAAAACTTACCATCGTAACACCATTCAACTCCTTCCACGCAGAGTGACGCGCTAAATAGGCAACCTGTGAAGAAAAAAATTTAATGGTAAGCTATTCCATTGTGTTCCGGATTAAAGGCCAACGTTTCCAAAGATAAAAACATATTTAAAATTCGGCTTTTAATTAAATTTCCTTCTCAATTTTTTTTGCCTACCTAATAAAAATATTTTTTTATAAAATACTAGGGGCCTGTTCCGGCTTCGCTCGGATCATAACCTAGACATTGTCTGCAGCGCCATCTGCTGGGCTTATTTATGAATCTAAGCCATCCTCGAATCCACTTGTACACACACAAAAAAAATCATATTCACTGTCAAATGATTAAATTACTAAAATGGCTATTAAAAAATAGGGTTTGGTGATAAAAGGATAAAAATTTATGGTTGTATGTATTTTTAGTGCCACATTATAAAAAAATAAAAACATTTTTTTTTGGCAAAAAAAAAAAAATTGGAGTGAACAACCCTTATCACTTAGGGGTATGAAAAATAGATAGTAGCCGATTCTCAGGCCTACTACATCTATATATATAAAAGCGAAAGGTCACTCATCAAGGAATCTCAGAAACTACAAATGCTAGGAATCTGAAATTTTGCACGGAGGTCCCTTTTAGCACGTAGGCGCTTGCTAAGGGGTTTTGCGAAATTCAACCCCTAAAAGGGTGAAACAAGGGATGAACGGTTGTATGAAAATTCATCATTTTCAAAGTTATAAAATTTTGTATCTAGACACTTGACACGAAGCAATTAAATGTTTGTTCTATCAATTTTGTAATTTGGAACTGTACGGGGGTGAAATTGGGGTTGAAATGGGGGATGAAAGTATGTATGGAAGCTCCCAATCGTTGAAGATAAAACCATGAAACTCTGTATATAGGCACATGACACGAAGCAAACGAATGTTTGTTCTAGCAATTTTATAATTTCGAACTGTACGGGGATGAAATTGGGGTTGAAAAGGGGGATGAAAGTATTTATGGCAACTCCCAATCTTGAAGATAAAACCATGAAACTCTGTATATAGGCACTTGACACGAAGCAAATAAATGTTTGTTCTAGCAATTTTGTAATTTCAATCTGTATAGGGATGAAATTGGAGCTTTCACACCTAAACAACTAAACCGATTTTGATGAAATTGTGTAAAATTGTTTTATAATAAGCGGTTTTTAGTAACCGTACATGTCTCTCGATATATAAAAAGGTACTGCCTGAGTTACCTTAGTATTTATTTCGCGCGGACGAAGTCGCGGGTAACAGCTAGTATGCATATAAAATTTGGTAAAAATCAGTAAAGCCGTTTCGGAGGAGTAAGGTAACTAACATTGTGACACGAGAATTTTATATATAATTTATTTAAGATAGACGGATTTACTGCCTAGCACGGTATTGCACTCGTCAGATATAGATACAGGCCTCTCTATTTTTGCCATACATTACATTTTATTTTATCAAGGGAAAACAGTATTTTTCTAATATTTGCAAGTTCTTGCATGGCGACAAATACCTAATATCACTACAAAATTCTTGCCCATTTATAAAACAGCATCATATTTATCTATAAAATAATAGACAGGTTTTACATACTTAGAAAAAAAGAACTTATTAATCACAGAAACAAAACCTATCGTTTGTATAATTAACATTTTTAATCCATCTTGTAACGGAATATAATAGGTATAGTAGCGATCGACTGACTGAGCCCCGACACTCAAAATGACAATAACTATTATAGTTCAGAGCCGAAGTTAATACCAGACGGGTTTAGTTCGACTTTACCCTCCAAAGCCCTGTTAATAAAACGGCCGGCCTTTGGACCTCGGTCGCTCGGTAGCTTAGCTTAATGCAAGTTAGTTAGCTTAACTAAGTTAGTGTTTAAACATACGGGTAACTTGCCGTGACAAACTGCCGGAGGGCACGAAAAGGTCAACGGCAAGACTTAGAAAACTTACTGATTAAGAGTAACTAATATAAATTTAAAAGCTGTGATAGTCTAGCGGCAAAACGTCCAATTTCAGAATCGTCAGATCGTAGGCTACGTAGGCGCGAATCCCACCTGCACCTCTAAGGTTTTTCCAATTGCAGATGTACAAATTTCTCATCATAACTGTATGTACAGTGAACCAAAACATCGTGAAGAATGTTATAACAAAGATATCTTTCCAGGACATACGTCATCCGTCAACCCGCACTTGGCTATAGTGGTGGGTTATGGTTTTGACTCTCTCCTTGTGCAAGAAGCGCTGGGCTGTTTATATTATTATTAATTACATTTTAGAAGAAACATATTTATTAAAAACTACAAACACAGGAGAACAATTACAAAAGACACTAAAATTTCTACAAAAATGTCAATTGACGGTTTTATTGATTGATTGAACACAAACAAATAAAACAAAACTAACAAACTTTACAATACTGCCAAGAGGTTCTTCTGGGTACTGATTCTAAACGCGATCCGTACGAATCAAATTCTGAATGGCAATCTTTGTCTCTTGTCATTTTAAACGGACAAGGCAAAGACTAATTCCTGATCACCTGAATTAACATTCTCTTTGCTGAATTAAGAACATAATTTAGAACAAAGACACTCTCAATGTTCAAACGCTGGACGCTGGCGAAATTGTGGTAATATTACCGAATGGAAGCCATGAGAAAAAAAAGAAGAAGAATACTGATTCTGTGTCAGCTCCAGGGCCGGATTTAGGGGAGGGTAAATGGAGCATACGCCCCGGGGCCCCCACATACGGGGGGCCTCCACAACAGACACTTCGAGGGGAAAAATCAAATTTCGACAGTAAACATCTTTTAAGTTAACTTTAAACCATTTGTAGTCCGGGTTTTGCTTGAGAAATCTTAACCTAGGGAGGGGGGGGGGGGTTTGTGTATTTCAACGTCCCCCCAACGAAACTCTGCCCCGGGGCCTCCACACCTCTAAATCCGGCCCTGGTCAGCTATGGTGCTGTTGTGAATCAAAGTACAGAACTCAGGACTGCATTGAACTTGGCAATCTAGGTTTGCCTAGGTCTGTACTCAAGATACTCGGGGGATACAAATGATTTATCTTTTACTCTATATAATTTGCAGAGTTCGCCTGGGGAAGTACCATACCTTTGCCAGTTATTCTAAGGCTAAGCAATAATTTTAAAACATTACTGGTTTCTGGCTTGAAGGGCAATGTTTCCAGTGAAATTGCAGGTCATAGAGATTACACATCTTATATCTCCGGGTGATCAGCGCAGTGCAGTGTTAGGTAATGATTTGGGCTCTTTATGTTCCAATAGCTGCGTGTCACTGTGTTGTTATGGGCAGGCATGTTGCTTACCATCAGGCACATGTCCTGCTCGTCTCGTCACTCTATATTATAAAAACAATATCTCTGGAACCTTGCCCTGTATATCGAAACACCGTGCTGTTTTCACTTTACTCCTTGGCAGTAGAAGTTAATAGTTATTTGTTGTACAAGAGTGCAAAGTGGCTTTTTAACCGCGTGCTCAATTTTGATGACCGAGCAAGCGAAGGATTCTAAAGTTGAATCACGAGCGTAGCGAGGGATTCAAAAATTAGAATCCTGAGCGTAGCAAGGGAATCAAAAGGGCACAAGGTGAAAAATCTTTGCACTCGAGTGTAACACGTAATTTTTTCATCCCCCCTAGCGAGGAAATTACTAAACGCTTTGCGCATTTTCAGTTTCAGTCGATTCTGTTGGCGTCAAATAAACTTCTTGGTCGCTAGAATCACTTATTATTGTGGTATTTCGGTTTTTCACTTGTATTCAATTTTATAAGTTTTAAACTTTAAGTTTATTTAGCCATGGTTTTAACAATATGACGTGAAAATATGGAGAGTTGACCGATTGAGGTAAGGAGTTTCAAGTGTGTACATGAAAAAGTGTCTACCCAAATGCATTAAATTATAGTAGCGCTAAATTTGCATCAGGGTACATTTTAAAGGAAATTAATAAACGTACTATTCAGAATTCATAATAGAAAAATATTGGCAGTCATAGGCACTGCCGACAGAAGTGGTAACTTATAACTCAGAATTTGATTGTTTACTTTGGAAACTACGCGTGTAAAACCGGAGGGCGTGGCTATGAGCATGGCCATCTAGAAATGCTGACACATTTTTAAAAGGCCAATGGGAAAGGCTGAGGCATTTCTAGATGGCCAATAGCTATGGTCCGAGTTTACCCGAAGATTTCTTATCATTCCCGAGCGTGACGCTAGAATTAAATTGACAGCCCACGAAAAATCTGTCTTTGGCGTGCCAAAAGAAGTTTTGACTTCAAAATGTATTGTACCAACATGTTTTCTCAAAATAGTAATTATTTAATTGATGTTATATTTACTACATTATTTTGTACTACACAAGTAGTTGAAATTATCTATTAGTTACTATTTTAGTAGTCAATAATATTTAATTATGTAACTCGGCAACTCGGCATACTTCAATTCGATTACAATTGATTCATTCATAGCATTTTAAAATGTTTTGCCATTTGAAATAACATTCTTTACCTCTATCTTCCATACGTGAAAAGAAAATTGCGCGCAAAGCATTAAAAAAAAAGTACACCAAGGAAGTTCCGAGTATGAGTTTTTAACAAATTAAAAATAAATGTATGATGAATTCGGCACCAAGGAGGTAGAAATTAATAGGTTAAATTATGTTTTGAATTCAAAACCTCAGTACACACGATGTTCTAAATTCAAATTTACTTTACCCTCTAGAGGGTAAAAACGACTTTTGCGCCCTGATATCGAGGAGCAAAAGTACTCTTTCCGAGCTGGTGGGATGAAAAATATCTTTTTGAACCACGTTTATTGACGTTTGACGACGCCATCGGTCGGTACGTGCGGCAAGCGTTGTCTGCAACACCGAAGACCATCCGAGAGTTCAATATGCAGATGGCCATCAAGGATAGAAATGCAGTCGTGGTGGAGGCACTGAGCCGGGAGGAGGCGACTCAGAAAATAAAATAGTCCTAGAATTAGCAAGAAAATGTTCCCTACTCTCCCCTATTTCCTTTTCTTCTCTAATTCAAGATTCATGTAATAAAAAGAAAACGATTGACAAAGGTCACGGACCCCGGAGTCTGTGGAGCTGTATTATTTTAATAAAAAAAACACGTTTATATAGACTTACTTTCCGACTTCAAGCCTATAAATCATTAACCGTTATTGACTGTACACAATGCTAGTAAAGCTGTTACGATACCTACTAGTTCTATTATTAACATTACCTATAAATTGGAAAGTTTGTATGTTTTTGATGATTGTAGCTCATTGATAGTTATTAAGAAACACTTATAATGCATTACGATAATAAAAAACAGCTCTAGTAGAATTGTGGAAAATTTCGTGTGATGTGGATCAAACATTCTGACATTTTCCGAGGGCCGCTCAGCCGCTCACGTTAGGGTCGACTGAACACTGAATATTTCACTTAACCTTGTTCAAAGTAGAATATTACAAATGTACATTTTTCTATTATTTTATTCCATTTTCAACCGACTTCAAAAAAAGAGAAGGCAATGTTTCTAAACAATTTACAGGGCATAGCGATAAATCACCTCTCATATCTCTGGGTGACGATCGTATTGCAGTGTTAGGTAATGATTTGTACTCTTCATGTTCCAATAGCCATGTGCCATTGCTGTTATGGGCAGGTGTGTTGCTTACTACCAGGCCTGGTGCCTGGTAGTAAGTCTTTCTCGTCCTGTTACTCTTTACTATAAAAAACATTGGCAGTCATGGGGACTGCTGATAGAAGTGAAAACTTAAAACTTAGAATTTAATAGCTTACCTTGGAAACTACACGGGTGTAACCGGAGGGCCTAGCCATCATGGCATGGCCATCTAGAAATGCGTCAGCGTTTCCCATTGACTGACGCATTTCTAGATGGCCATGCCATGATGCCCAGGCCACGCCCTTTCAGCATTTCCCATTGGCTGACGCATTTCTAGATCTTAAATTTACCCGCAGATTTCTTATCATACCTGAGCGTGACGGTAGAAGTCAATTCACAGCCTACAAAAATCTGTCTAGGCGCGCCTAAAGAAGTTTTCACTTCAAAAATTGCCAGTCATGGGGACTGCTGATAGAAGTGAAAACTTATAACTCCGAATTTGATAGCTCACGTGGAAACTACGCGCGTGAAACCCGAGGACGTGGTCACAACCATGGCCATAGAAATATGTCAGCATTCCCGAGTTTACCCGAAGATTTCTTTCATTTACGAACGTGACGCTTGAGCTCAATTCATACGAAAAATCTGTCTGTGGTGCGCCAAAAGAAGTTTTCACTTCAAACATTGCTGTTTAGGTCTATTTAGTACTTACCTATGTTTCCATCGGCTTGCGAGGGCGCCAGCACACTTAGAAGTGCCAGCGCCCACAGGGCCAAACGCAGCGACGCTTGTGACATTACATCTGTAACAAAACATTTAACTTATCATTGGCAAATAGTATAATCTATCGAAAATGTGAATAGACTTGATGACGATGACTTAAAAAGCTAATTAGTCCGTTGGTTAGACTGTTAAAAAACATTTTACACGTATATTTTATTTTGATTCAGAAACAAATAAAGTGGCCAAGTGCGAGTTGGACACGCCCATGAAGGGTTCCGTTGCAGCAAGTAACATAATATACATAGTACACATAGTTCTTGTAGTTCGTTGTAACTTTGATCGAAGTTTTACTACACGTACGTACTAAAAATAAAGTGGCCAAGTGCGAGTTGGACTCGCCCATGAAGGGTTCCGTTGCAGCAAGTAACATAATATACGTAGTACACATAGTTCTTGTAGTTCGTTGTAACTTTGGTCGAAGTTTCAATAATAGTGTATTTTTGACGTACTAAAAAAAAAGTACTCATCAGATCGAGTTCAAACTAATTTTCGTTGGTAGTTTACATGGTAACGTACATCATATATTTTTTTTAGATTTTTCATTCTCTTACTTTAGAAGATTTACAGTGTAGACGAAAATGATTTTAGAAACCTCAACATCATTTTTGAAGACCTACCGATAGACATCCCACACGTGAGGGTTTGATGAAAAAAAAATTTTGGAGTTTCAGTTCGCAGTATGGGGGGCAACCCTAATTTTTCTTTTTTTTCATTTTTTTTGTAAAAATCCTAATGCGGTTCACAGAATACATCTACTTACCAAGTTTCAACAGTGTAGTTCTCATAGTTTCGGCAAAAAATGCCTGTGACATACGGACGGACAGATAGACAGACAGACAGACAGACAGACAGACAGACATGACGAATCTATAAGGGTTCCGTTTTTACGTTTTACGGAACCCTAAAAACTACTCATCAGATCGAGTTCAAACCAATTTTCGTTGGAAGTTTTAATGGTAATGTACATCATAAATTTTTTTTAGTTTTTTCATTCTCTTACTTTAAAAGTTAGACGGAAGTTTGATGATCTTTGTAAATTTTTGATAATTTGAAAAAATAAGCAATAGCTTATGACTGCTCTTCTACCGCCTATTTGAGTCGGCTTTGCCTTTGCTATTGCTGTCTCTATACTTTCAGGTGAAAAGAAAAGAGAGGGCAATATCAATATTAAATATCAAAATAATCTCTGTAATTGTTTTGTTTTCTAATTATAATTTTTAAATTATTATTTATTATTTTTTGTTTTACTTGCTTTTATTACTTAAAATTTTAGATGCTTATTTTTTACTGTTACAAGCATATTTATCTGTTACCAGTTATTTACCTACTTGTATTTGTCATCAAAGGATATATATTTTATCATTTTGTCAATTAATGGTACGTATGTTTATGTATGTATAATTGTATATGATTATTTGTATTTATTAGTGTATTTTAATTTTGTATAGCTTAAGTATTTGTATGTAATACTATTAGGATGTATGTTTATCTCGTAGTAATAGTCTTTGTTGCGCACCACGCTGTAAGTTATCCTAGTTTCTATGTCCACCCCAAGGTTGCCTGGAAGAAATCGCTTTCAGCGATAAGGCCGCCAGTTGTTTCACTAGTTTTACTGTACTCCTATGTGTTTTATGTACTATCTTAAGGTGTGAACAATAAAGAGTTTTCATTAATTCATTCATTCAAAGTTAAGACAGTTTTAGATAGGCGGCAGACCCCCATGGCTCTGAGAAAGAGTGATTAAGTATCCTCTGCGTAAACGTATTACATCTTCCATTTTTTATATCGATATGTGCCTAGACTCGCGTCGTTTCATTCATGGTAACTGTTTTTACTATTCCTAAGGCGTGTCCAAAGATACCTAAAAATAATCCTTATTCTATGGCCAGGTCAAGTAAAAATTCTGGTAGACCAGGTCAAATGAAATTCAGGCCTGCTTTATGTATACGCGTAAAGTTACTTGAACAAAAGAAAATTCCCTGAACGTCAGCTGATGTAGCAAGAGATCAAATTTAATCATTTGTGATAAGACACGACAGCCTGAAAGCATTTTGTTGCCGGACCTACTGGCAAAAATTAGGAGCTTACGATCGAAGAATATACCTTCAAAGAACTGTATTACAGTAGGTTTTGGGGTCATGGTTTTGAGGTGACATTTCCTTATAGAAAATATTCCTTACGAAAGCTCTTATCAATAAAAGAAAAGGTGACTATTTATAAGAAATATTGCTGCGGGAATCGTTCAGGGAAATATTGACATCCGTGATTTTTACATCGACCTACATATTACAACATTTTACAGGTGCCTTTTCAACTGTAGGGCTAAACATAACAAGTATAAACCATAGAGGGTGGAAAAACTATTTTTAACCCTGCTGGTGACAACTCTCATATTCAAATCGTAATTTATTTCCACTCAAAAGGGAACGAAAGAGTCCTTAGACTATCATATTTATTTACTATCCATACTGGGCCTATACAATGATAACAACCAGCCTACTTTATACCTCTATTAACCTACCTCTGCTAAGACTCAGGATTTTGCTGTTGCTAGAAGAGAGTCAAGACCGTCAACCACGCTGTTCAAGTGAAGATTAGCGGATGAATCATGGAGTCGAAAGACGTCTTTCTTGGTACACACCAATTTCGTCACAATGTTTTCCTTCATCATTAAAGTCGAACGATGGTAAACTTAGAGGTGCTAAGGGCTAAACTAGGCCTCCATGGCTTTTATTATATGGTACAATCTGCTAACACTAACCTTTGTACCTAATTTACCACAGGCATAGTCACATCCTAATAAACATCAGCTAAAAGTCACGTCCCTGGTCCACCATAATCAGATGATGTGACTTCTCATAGTTGATACTATATCCCAAGAAGTTGCAGCTGCATCTTTCTTTTGTGACCATACCGGAGGCCTAGATGTCCTGACCCCTCAACATCTAAGGCGTTAATTTGTGCACACTTACCCAAAAAAGATGGCAGTTTCAAGATCAGAATCGTTATCGGTACCGCGTAAATTTATTAATAAATATTCAAAAAAGATTGTTCAGCGATCTTTGGTTGTTGGAAAAAGATAACTCTTTTCAGCTCCCATTTCCAACCAATACTAACTACAAAGTGGATGTGAGGATGCCGTTTATTCCTTCGGACTTTTATTGATCGAAATTGAGGTGCTGTTTAAAGTGGACGTCAAAACATAACAACACCTTTGATCCGGTTGATTGAAGATCCCTGTCCAAGTGAAGAATGGAATTTCTGTTCAATTTTCTATGGCAATGCTGAGCTCACTCCATCCTGATTGACATCATATGTCGGGCTTTTTCTACCGCCAATGTACCAGACATACTTGATTCGCACTCGGTTCAAGTATTGGGTGGCAAAACCACTGTATTGCGCGTAACAATGGAAAAAGATCTGACAGCATGATTCTTGTACTATGGAAGTTGAGTCGGCCTAGTATGTATCACAACTTATGTTAACACTTTCAGCGACATACAGTAGGGTTGGTGCGGCAAACTTTTATGAACCTTTCAAAACCTCCGAAGGCGCAAATATTTAAACCTCGAAAGCTTGGTCATGTCCTTTGGTGTTAAGACTATAGGCGCGTGGGCAGCCGGGAGCTAATCTCATTTTCAAACCCCTTTCCGAGTGCCTGCTCGATGCGACGGGTGACCAAAATGTCTGCGTTTATTTGGTTCAACGTATAAGCATCGCCATTGAGCGTGGTTATGCCGCTAGCATACTGGATACGCTTCAGACTGGTAGTACTTACTGGCCTTATAACTTGATTATTTCTCTACCTGCATAGATCTATTAGTTCTGACGTGTTTTGTGAAGTTGTTAGGTACGAAGTGTAGTTGTCAATATAATTTAGTTTTGTTAATGAATTACCTGCTTTGTATTAACTACATAAGTTTTTACTTTACCTAGTTATGTAATCACCTGTTATAATATGGCAAGCTCAGGAAAGCACTTCGTAATAAAATTCAGTCGCCGTCTTGCAAGCTCTGAGAATAAATAATAACGCAGGTCGACCTAAATCGATCAGGGAACTCTATTTAGACTAAACGTACTTAGAGTAATATGAAATAAATATAAGGTAAATATACCTATTTCTTTTAGCTTGTTTGTGACGTGAAAAAACAATTAATGTTCATACCTACTGCGCATTGTCTTTTTACAGCAGACATGGTGGCGATATATTTTTAACACGCTTTTATTAGCTTCACTTGTAACTAACTATGAAAATCTTGGAATCTTAATTTGACCCACTTCCCGGTCTTCGATTAAGATGAAAATTTTCACACACTCTGAGTTCTGATGACAATACATGACTAGTCATGACATATCCAATATGGCGGCCTCCCCAAGACGGCGGACTGGCTGTTTGAAATCCACCCCCATGATATGGGTATCAAATGAAAGGGTTTGCTGTCAGGAATACGAAAAAAATAGTCACACGACTTAAATCCAACATGGCGGACACCCAAGATGGCGGATTGGCTATTTGAAATGCACCCCCATGATATGGGTATTAAATGAAAGGATTTGCTGAATGGGATACGAAAATAATAAGCACATAACCTAAATCCAACATGGCGGCCGTTCCTTTTGTCGTGCTAAAAACATGTTTTTTAAACTATTATTTGTTTGAAACACAACTGCTATATTTGTCTTTTTGTTAAAAAAAACATTCTATATAAACATCACTCCACGCTTGAATTATGGTCCTGTCCTTTCATTTAGCATTATTATATGATGTAAGACGTTCCGATGCGCTTTCTCAGTTAGTGTTCAGTCGATTACGATTACATAATAATAGTTATATAGGAACACTTTGCATCAGAGCCAGATTTAGAGGTGTGGAGGCCCCGGGGCGGAGGTTCCGTTGGAGACGTTGAAATAAACCCCCCCCCCCCCCCCCCTAGGTTAAGATTTCATTTCTCAAGCAAAAACCCGGACTGCAAATGGTTTAAAGTTAACGTAAAAGGTGGAGGCCCTCCGTTTGTGGGAGGCCCCGGGCGTCGTTTGCCCTCCCCTAAATCCGGCCCTGCTTTGCATGGACATTTGAAAACGCTTCCATATCCTTGCTCTCTACGTTCTGATTAGCTCTGCGCCTTACGTGACCGGGTTCAAAATACGAAGATCTGACGGACTAAAGTGACCGTAACAGTAGGAATCATTAAGTAGAAAATTTTTGTCACAGCTATGGTTGGGCTCTTACTGATTTCGTCGGACTGAGGAAAATCCAGACAAAAAAATAAAGATTTAGAATCCCGCATGATTGATCAAATGATGTAACTATAAAGCAAGCCAATTGATTCTAAAATCGATGTTATTGGCTATAGTACTTTTCAACCACACCGCTCGACGGTTTGCTAAACTAATTTATTTAGAGAGGTAATTCTATTGCAGGGATCTGATTATCTATTCAAACCTGGCGGTTTATTTTATTTCTTCGAATGAAATGACTCCTGAAGTATTGATCGAACTTCGCTATGAAGTTCATTTGATCGTTCATAATATCTAGGCCACGGTATAACGGCTAGGTATCTAATAGAGTAGTTTCAAGTGAAATAACCAGTTCTACGTTTAAATCTCTAGAAGGTCAGCAACCGTTTGACTAACCTAGTGGTTTAATTGGTAGTTAGTCTGCCTGCGAAGTCGAGGTTCGTGGGTTAGATTCCAACTCCCAGCACAAATATTTGTGTGATGATAACAAATATTCGTAACACAGTAAGTAAAAGCAGCATACTCCAAATAATACATCTCTCCGGGACACGTGTCATACGCCAATACGCACTTGGTCAGCGTGGTGGATTGTTACCTTAACTCTATTCTTGTGAGGCACCGTCTTTCAGCAGTGTGAATAAAAAGTACTGGAAAAAGACTGGTAAACAGTAAAATTGTCGTTGGATAAATTGTCTTAGACAAAAGCATAAAATATTCGATTCCCTTGTTGAGTCTTGGTTTTCTAAGGCAAAAAACAGCTGCCTATTACAATTACGTAAAGATGAAAATATTATCGATTGCATTATATGCTATATATGCTGCATATATAAAAGTAGATACTTAAGTGAATTAAAGCAATAAAAGCTATTGAAAGTGATTTATTTCAATTCGATTCCACCCCTTAGCCATAAATTGTAATCAAGACATAAAAGCCTGTTTATCTTTTGATGCCTAATTGAATGAAGAATAGCACCTATTGGTTCAACTTAGTCTAAATTGGCAGACCATAAACAAGACTAGAATAGTCCTATTTTCCTAATATCCATTTGTCTACTTCAGGTCTTCGTGCCCTAGTTGGTAGTAAGTCGGCCCGCGGACCCGGAGGTCGTGGGTTCATTCCAACTCAGGACAAATATTTGTGTGATGAATACAAAAATAGTACATTATGATATAAGTGCGGTAAGTTGATAATTACAGCCGAGGCTTTATTGCTAGCTCGAGCCGAAGGCGAGAGCTATAATTAGCAGAGGCTGTAATAAGGAAGTTTCCATTTTTTTTATTTTTTTTTAAAAATCACACTAAGCTTCCAATAAACGATGGTGTTTTTATAATTTAATTATCTCAAGAAATGACGAAGTTATGAAGCTTTTCCCTCCCATTTTAAAATGCACGACGCGCGGCCGGCCAAAACATGCGATGACGTCATACATCGCCGCGGCTTGCGGACTTGCGGACGATGCGGCGCCTAGGCGACTGTTTGCTGTAGCTCGAAGTTAGTATTCGCTCGTTCTATTATTAAGTACTATTATCTACCAACCGAAATACATGACAAATAATACAAATAATAATTGAGATTGCAGATATTACTTACGTTGATAGCTTGTCTCCTCTTATCTCTGCACTTGTATATAACGGGTTGTACCTCAAAAAGTCAAAAACCATACCCATGTCGACTTTCGGTAAATTATTAGACTGTCCGCGAACAAATCCGTTTTCCATCATATAGGTACCTATTTCACGTCAAAATATACTAAAACAATTTACAATGTGATAAGATAATCGCAATACTAGATAAATACACCATAATATACATAGTACTAGCACGAAATTTGCGTCTCTCACCTTCGAAAACTGATTCTAATAAGCCCTTTCTACCTAGAGCGCAACCGCCGCGTCGAATCGCGTGATCTATGACGTCACACGGCTAATGCGCCGCGCGGCTTTTTGATTTTTAGTAACTGTTTTTAAAAAGTTCACAGATTCGTCATTTATTGAGATATTCAAGATTTTTTTTCGACATGTTTCATATTTTTCTTTTCTCTTAAAATCTACGTAATTATTTTTTGTTTTTACGTTATTGGAAACTTCCTTATTATCAAAACGCACGTATGTCATACGACGTTTTATAACATATTTGCGAGGAAATAAACAAAACTCTGACGACATTTTCAAATAAAAACAATACAGCGAAAAAAAACGCACGGAATAATATTTACTTGATCACAGATCACAGCACAGAGTAAGTATTCACTATGGATCACAGATTAGCAATGCGCGCGCATCGGCGCCTTTTTTTTTAAGCAACGGCACAGAACCAGCCGGTATGCCATTAATAATAAAGTAAATAAATATTTTTGTGTTTTGTTACAGAAAAATTATAGTAATTTATGGTCTAAATTTATTAAATTAACAAATTAAATAAGTTTTTATTATATTTTACCTCTCAAAGTTAATTTTTATTCATAAAGTGTTGACCACACTTTTCTGACATAAAAACTCTTTACTAAGATTTAAAAAGGTACCGTTCGTTTTAGACGGAGCATATCTCTCTACCTAGTCTGTGGACGGAGCATTTTGAAACCGTGCGTTTTACATTACACATTACAGCACTAGTGCGTAATAAGATACATAACGATACAGAAATTGGTCCAATAAGAGACCCTTTACGAGCAAATAATACGCACTAGTGCTGTAATGTGTAATGTAAAACGCACCGTTTCAAAATGCTCCGTCCACAGACTAGGTAGAGAGATATGCTCCGTCTAAAACGAACGGTACCTTTTTAAATCTTAGTGAGGAGTTTTTATGTCAGAAAAGTGTGGTCAACATTTTACCTCTCAAAGTTAATTTTATTCATAAAATGTTGACCACACTTTTCTGACATAAAAACTCTTTACTAAGATTTAAAAAGGTACCGTTCGTTTTAGACGGAGCATATCTCTCTACCTAGTCTGTGGACGGAGCATTTTGAAACCGTGCGTTTTACATTACACATTACAGCACTAGTGCGTAATAAGATACATAACGATACAGAAATTGGTCCAATAAGAGACCCTTTACGAGCAAATAATACGCACTAGTGCTGTAATGTGTAATGTAAAAAGCACGGTTTCAAAATGCTCCGTCCACAGACTAGGTAGAGAGATATGCTCCGTCTAAAACGAACGGTACCTTTTTAAATCTTAGTAAAGAGTTTTTATGTCAGAAAAGTGTGGTCAACATTTTGCCTCTCAAAGTTAATTTTATTCATAAAATGTTGACCACACTTTTCTGACATAAAAACTCTTTACTAAGATTTAAAAAGGTACCGTTCGTTTTAGACGGAGCATATCTCTCTACCTAGTCTGTGGACGGAGCATTTTGAAACCGTGCGTTTTACATTACACATTACAGCACTAGTGCGTAATAAGATACTAATACTAGATAATAAAGTAAATTAATATTTTTGTGTTTTGTTACAGAAAAATTAAGGTAATTTATGGTCTAAATTAATTAAATTAACGTTAATTAATTTAGACCATAAATTACCTTAATTTTTCTGTAACAAAACACAAAAATATTAATTTACTTTATTATTAATGGCACACCGGCTGGTTCTGTGCCGTTGCTTAAAAAAAAAGGCGCCGATGCGCGCGCATTGCTAATCTGTGATCCATAGTGATTACTTACTCTGTGCTATGATCTGTGATCAAGTAAATAATATTCCGCGCGGTTTTTTCGCTGTATTGTTTTTATTTGAAAATGTCGTCAGAATTTTGTTTATTTCCTCGCAAATATGTTATAAAACGTCGTATGACATACGTGCGCTTTGATAATTACAGCCTCTGCTAATTATAGCTCTCGCCTTCGGCTCGAGCTAACAATAAAGTTTCGGCTGTAATTATCAACTTACCACACTTATATCTAAATGTACTATTAAGTTTCCATGTATCATATGTTTGTGTTTACAATTACATAAGTGTTATGTATGAGCTATCTGGCTCCCATAACACAAGTTAAACTTAATTTGAAGTTAGACAGTTTTGTGGGAGAAATTACCATCAATATTTACTCATAGACTACAAGCCCGTGAACACGGGTCAAATGAACCACCAGAAGACCTATGTAGGATGATAGAAGGGTGTAAACATAGCTGGGCATTAACTAGTTAATCCGTTAATCGTTAATTAACGAAGTTAACATTTTGATTAACGGATTAACTTTTAAGTTAACTTTTTAAAATGTTAACGGACATGTTAACTTCCGTTAATTATGCAGAAGTCCGTTAATCGTTAATCCAATGCTTACTATTTACCGCACCGCACCTCGGTGCGTCGCAAAAAACAGGTTCAGCCAAGTATGAAACGAATAGTGCTGGGCGCAGTGTGACCATATGTGACGAGTTTCTGCAATTTTGGCAGGATTGAGGCGTCATTTTAGCCTGTGGCATGATCGGTTGACGTTTTTTTTTATAGCATAGAGTGACGAGACGAGCAGGTCATGTGCCTGATGGTAAGCAAGATGCCTGCCACATAACAGCACAGTAACACACAGCTATTGGAACATGATAGTCCAAATCATTACCTAGCATTGCACTGCGCTCGTCACCCAGAGATCTAAGATATTATGTCTCTAAGCCCTGTAATTTCTCTGGAATCATTGCCCTTCAAACCGGAACACAGTAATGTTTGCACATTACTGCTTGGCGGTAGAATATTTGGCAAAGGTGTGGTACTTCCCCAGGCGGACTCTGCTAAGAGTCCTACCACTACTAAACGTTATATGAAAACAAATATAATTTTGTTATCATAAGTCATATTTCCGATAATCTCGAGTTCTGTTTGGCTGAAAATTTGAGCATAGACATACTCGAATTTGACAGACGTTTACAATTTAGTTGAATATTTCACACATCCATAGTAAACTAAGTAGATTATAGTAATCCACTGTTAGTGGGGAACTCCCCGATAAATTCAATCATACGTTTTCGATCGTTTATCTGTATTGTAACTTTCTTTTAATAAAATCGGTGGTCCTTCATTTCAACTAAGGGGCTGTCCATTAATCACGTGAGGTTCAAAAGGGGGGGAGGGGTTCGGCAAAAATCACGAAATATCACAAGGGGGGAGGGGGGGTATAGTAAGATATCACGTGTATTTATTTTTTCGTCTAACGCGTGATTTTTATATCGAAAATCGACGTGTAGTGTAACCTTGACTCCCCGTTAAGGTAACGAACGAAGTCCTCGCGCGCCTAGAATAGGATTAGATTATACTTTATACCGGTATTTAAAAAAAACATTATAAAAAAATTAAGATTCTTTGTAGGTACTAAAAATACACGTGATTTTGGTGGGAGGGAGGGGGGGTTAGTTTTAAACCTCACCACGTATCACCAAGGGGGAGGGAGGGGTTAAAAAATGTAAAAAAAACATCACGTGATTAATGGACAGCCCCTAACCAAAGAAAAGTTAAACAAAATGAACAAATTAATGTATAAGAATGAAGAAATGGAGGTATACGATGAAAATTCCAGTGTTTAACATCTTACTAATATTATAAATGCAAATTTTTGGATGTTGTAATGTTTGTTGTTTCATCACGTCAGAACGTCTGGAAACAGGAAAGGATTGGGTTGAAATTTAGAAAACAGCCCTCAAACGCTGCAGTTGAACGTCTGCTATCCACGGGTAAAGACATTTTAACATCAAAGCGAGCCTCGCTTTCAGACGAGAACTTCGACATGTTAATGTTCATGAGGGGAAATAGATACCTATGCGCATTATGCCCGACGATTAAATTACACATTAAATTAAATGAATTAAAAAAAAATTGGCAGTCATAGAAACTGCCGATAGAAGTGAAAACGTATAACTCAGAATTTGATAGCTTACCTTGGAAACTCATTCATTCATTCATCAGCCGCAAGACGTCCACTGTTGGACATAGGCCTCCCCCCTAGATTTCCACAACGAACCTTGGAAACTACACGGGTGTAACCGGAGGGCGTGGCCTGGTCATCATGGCATGGGCATCTAGAAAAGCAGCAGCATTTCCTATAGGCTGATGCATTTCTAGATGGCCATCATGGCATGGCCATCTAGAAATGCACGCCACGCCCTTTCAGCATTCCCCATTGGCTGACGCATTTCTAGATGGCCAATAGCCATGTTCCCGAGTTTACCCAAAGATTTCTTATCATACCCGAACGTGACGCTAGAATTCAATTCACAGCCCACGAAAAATCTGTCTCGGCGCGCCTAAAGAAGTTTTAACTTCAATAATAAAATTAAACTCTACAAGTATTTGGTTTTTTCCTAACCTGTTAACTTCCAGAACCTAAACCAACAGGTTTTATAAGTTCACTAACGCAACTATATAAAAATCCAATACGCATATTAACGGATTAACGATTAACGTTAACTTCCGTTAATTCTTACGAAATGTAACGCTTTAACGCTTAACGAAGTTAACTTTTTTTATAACGGATTAACGATTAACGAAGTTAACTATTTGATTAACGGTGCCCAGCTATGGGTGTAAACTGTAAAGTTATAAAATTAAGCACTATGCCGTCACATGTAAGTTGTCCAACTGAGTGCAGTTGAAGAGGGGGAGGTTGCAACCCTCGGTCATTTCTCCTTGTCGCATGATTTTTGTACGGAATTGCGAAATAATGGATTAGAAGATGTATTGAAACTGTTTGAAAATAATGCCGTACATAATCAAATGACCAAATTTAGTCTGTAAATCGTCGGAAAATCATAAATTTTTCCGAGAAACTAAAATTTTTTTTTTTTTAGTTTCAATACCTCTTCTAATCTATTATTCTACAACGCCGTACAAAAATAATGCGACAAGGAGAAATTATCGCGGATTGCAACCCCCCCTCTTCAATTGCACTCAGTTGGATAGCTGACAAGTGACGGCATAGTCGGCATTGTGCTGAATCTTATTACTTTATACCCTTCTATTATTCTACATAGGTCTCCTGGTAGATCATTTGACCCGTAAATTTTGTTCACGGGCCTGTAGTCTATTAAGTACCTACCTGTATATGTATTTATGTTTTTTGCTACCACTGCTCCGGATTTTGTAGCAGCTCAATGTTTTACTGCAGCAAATCGTATTCTGTTGTAATCTATATACATATTTGCAATATGTATTTGGTAAAAAAAACTACAAGTGTTAATGTAAATTATTTGTAATAAAAAGAAATGTTACCTACAATCTGCTCTCCTTAATAGTTTTTCACGAACATTTATTTTCGACAAATACGTTTTTTAAACTATTATAGGTTTATCTACACTAGACCACCATCTCTCTTGATTATTAGAATTAAGTATAAAACTAGTACAGTTATTAAAATACTGTTTTTTTATAGTTACAAGTCACGGCACGAGCAGAAAATGTGCCTGATGGTAAAAAACATGTCTGCCCATAACAGCAGTGTCATGCAGCTATTGGAACATGCACCTCTTCTAATCCATTATTTCGCAATGCCGTACAAAAATCATGCGGCAAGGAGAAATGACCGAGGGTTTCAACCTCCCCCTCTTCAACTGCACTCAGTTGGACATAGAAGACACTTGAGCACAACTATACCATAAATCCTCTTATGGAAAAAAATTGAAGTTCACGTACAGTGACGTCAGATTTTAAATATTTTTAACACGCTTTTATTAGCTTCACTTGTAACTATGTACATATTTTATGTATGTAAGAAAATATTGGAAGCTTAATTTGATCCACTTTCCGGCCTTCGATTAGGATGAAATTTTGCACACGCTCTGAGTTCTGATGACAATACATGACTAGCTAAGAAGCAGCATTACAAATCCAATATGGCGGCCCAAGATGGCGGACTGGCTGTTTGAAATCTAACCCTTTGATATGGGTATCAAATGAAAGGGTTTACTGTCAGAAATACGAAAAAAAAATTGTCACGTGACTTAAATCCAATATGGCGGACAGGCTATTTAAAATGCACCCCCATGATATGGGTATCAAATGAAAGGGTTTGCTGTAAGGAATACGAAAAAAAGTCACGTCACTTAAATTTAACATGGCGGACATCCAAGATGGCAGATTGGCAATTTGAAATGCACCCCCATAATATGGGTATTAAGTGGGTGCTAAAAGCGTGTTTTTTAAACTATTATTATTTAAGTATACGATTAAAAACGATCATCAAACGTTCGTTTTCAATTGTTACAGCTTTTCACTAGATTTTTTACACTTGATTTATTTATTATCGTTACTAGTATGTATTACAAACTCCCGATAGTTCGTTACGATTACATGCACCACATCCAGTATTTAACTAGCCTAACTCTTTGTGAATTCCTATTGCGTTGTTCATTTCTTAGAATTAATTTGACTATCAAAAATAACAAACTGTTTTACGTAAAAAAAATCACCTTTGAACAAACAAAATTCAACAGCGATATTTTTGAAACAAGAGAAATAGGCACTTTACCCCAGTGACGTTCGAAGTTAAGTGTAGGTAAAGCTTTTTTATGGATACAGTAAAAATTTGTCTCGTTATAATCTGAGCCGAATCGTTTTAATTGGGTCTACATTTTCAAGCTCTTAGCTATAGAAACAGTGGTATTGAAATAGGTGCTAACGCCAATCTTTACTCTACAGATGAAACTCTACTCCATTTACCTAAGCTTGATATTATTTTGTATTATCTAATCCCATCACTGAGGGAATATAAATAGGGTTCGTCTTTCATGGATTTATTCAACATCAAAAGATATCCCTAAGTATTATTATGTATTCTGTATCCTAAGGTGACCTTTCCAAAGAATTGGACCTGAACATCAGTCGGGTAGTATCTACAGTACCTATACAATGGACGCGACTGAGCCAAAGAGGTAGAGAAGGGATGTCATTTATTTTGTAAGGTGAGTCACAGTTAGTACAGATGGGTGTAGCGGGAACAAGAAGAGATATACTTAAAATTTACAAATTTTAATAAACTTTCTTTGGGATAAATAATGACTCTGTGGATCGTCTATAGAGTAATAGAAATAAAATTAAATCGCAGACATGAAATACAATACAAAACACTTTAAATACGACAAAAACAAGAAAAACAGTGATGAAACTAAACATTTAAAAAAAATTGACACAAAAGGCGATCTTATCGATAATAGTGATATCTTCCAGAAAACCTTAGAGTCATAAATAGTTTTATGAATACCAGCACAAAACTTATCCAGCAATCGTAAAAGTAAAGTGATACAAAGTGACCTTTGCTTCGAGCGCTACGTGTACGCTACGAAGTTAGCTCATTTTCGTTTTAATTGCGTTTTGTCCAGCATATTTTGCAGGTCACTTATTCGTTGTAGAGTTTGTATAGTCTCATCCTTCATTTCACTATCCCTTAATTAACTTATAAACTGGTTTTTTAAATTTTAAACTAAATAATATAGCTTATAATAAAATTGTTTTCGTCACATAGACATACAAATAGAAATATTTTATTACGCACACCAGAAAAATAACATGCACTAATATTTTTTTCATCCCACCAGCTCGGAAAGAGTACTTTTGCTCCTCGATATCAGGGCGCAAAAGTCGTTTTTACCCTCTAGAGGGTAAAGTAAATTTGAATTTCGAACATCGCATGTACTGAGGTTTTAAATCGAAAACATAATTTAACCTTTTTATTTCTACCTCCTTGGTGCCGAATTCATCATAATTTTTTTTAATTCGTTAAAAATTCAGACTCGGAACCTCCTTGTTGTACTTTTTTTTAAACCCTTTGCGCGCAATTTTCTTTTCACGTATGGAGGACAGAGGTAAGGAATATTATTTCAAATGGCAGAACATTTTAAAATGCTATGAAATAATCAATTGTAATCAAATTGAAATATGGCGATTTAATAATTAAATATTATTGACGACTAAAATATTAACTAATAAATAATTTCAACTACTTGTGCAGTACAAAATAATGTAGTAAATAAATATAACATAAAATAAATAATTACTATTTTGAGAAAACATGTAGCTACAATATATATTGAAGTTAACATTTATTTTGATTAAGAAGACAGATTTTCGTGGGCTGTCAATTGAATTCTAGCGTCACGCTCGGGAACGATAATAAATCTTCGGGTTAACGTGGGACCATGGCCATTGGCCATCTAGAAATGCGCCAACCTTTCCCATTGGCCATTAGTATTTCTAAATAGCCATGCTCATAGCCACGGCTTCTGGTTTCACCAGTATTTCGTAGTTTCAAAAGTAAGCAATCAAATTCTGAGTTAGGTATAAGTTTTCACTTCTATAGGCAGTGCCTATGACTGTCTATTTTTTTTCACGAATTTTAAATGGTCATGTTTATTTATTTCCTTTAAAATATACCCTGATGGTAACTTAGCGCTACTATAATGTAATGCATTTGTCCGCCCGGACACTTTTTCAAGTACTCAGATGAAACTCCTTACCTCAATCGCTCAACTCTCCAGTCTCCATATTTTCACATCATATTGTTATTGTTAAAACCATGGTTAAATAAACTCAAAGTTAAAAACAGGAACATGAAATACAAGTGAAAATCCGAACAACCTAAGTGATTCTAGCGACCAAGAAGTTTATTTGACACCAACAGAATTGACTGAAACTGAAAATGCGCAAAGCCTAGTAATTTCCTCGCTGAGGGGGGATGAAAAATTACGTGTTGCACTCGAGTGCAAAGATTTTTCACCTTGTGCTCTTTTGATTCCCTTGCTACGCTCAGGATTCTAATTTTGAATCCCTCGCTACGCTCGTGATTCAATTATAGAATCCTTCGCTTGCTCGGTCATCAAAATTGAGCACGCGGTTAAAAAGCCACTTTGCACTCTTGTACAACAAATAACTATTGTTACAAGATATTAATTATGCTTATATTCTGGAGTACCCGACATTCAAATTCAGTTTATACACCATGTTCACGTGTTAAAATTAAAATGGTGGAATTGGTCGAAATAAAGATTAATTTTGTATTATTCGGGTAATTCTAACTTCCCACAGTTTTTTCCACCCTAAGATTACCTGGAAGAGAGCGCTGTAAGCGATACGATCGCCATCAATCGCGCAAACTTATACCAAAGTGTATAAATTATTTCGATATTCTTAATTATTTATTAATTTTTTGATGTGTTTAACAATGTGTATCCAAAGATACATTTTTTGCGTGACTTCTAGGATGATTCCATAGTTTTGCATGTTGATACTCCTCTTATCACATCCAATCTGCGTAATCCTAAATAGGCACCTACTTAAAATAAGCTCCTAAGAGCGAAAATAAATTAATATTTAAAATACTCAGTACTTTTATGAGGACAACCTGAGCAAACGCTTCTTAATGCCTTTACAAACACGTTATATAGATAGCTACATAATTTGTTATAGATTTTACGTGGGCAGTCCGAACAGGCGCTGTATTCGACATCCAATATCCGGTAAAGCTAGATCTCAAACCTCGCTGTGATTCTACACAACCGTAGTTCAAGTCATATCAGTCTGTGTTCAAGTATGGGGAAGTATAAGGTCCTAAGTCGCAGAACGTTCTTGTCGCCGCAAACCTCAACTATCGGATTTATTGCAAATTGTCTCTTCAAAAGCTCGCAATTTCTATAGAGCTGCAATATTAAAAAGATTCAAGTATCCTCGGAAAATATTCCGGACAAATAGCGTGTTATTGACGTCAGCATCAAATATAAATACCTGTCTTCCTTCGTCTTTTACTGTAAGTTCTTATTGCATGGTACTTCCTCGTGAAGTTTTAATTTGATTTCCATGTTTACTTAGGCTTGTACTTAGATTGGATTATAAACAAGTGATTCTTTTTTTAGCCGACAATAATAAGGCAATTTTCCTATTTTTGTGGATGATGTGTATGTATATCAGATATTAAAAATTTTATTGTGTTCCGTTTGGAAGGGCAATATTTTCAAAGAAAATATGGATCTAAGAGATAAATCGTTGAGTAAGAGTTTGAACGTGGTGCAGTTCTAGGTAGTGATTTATAGCTCTTCGTGTTCAAATTACTACGTGGTAGGTACTGTGCTGTAATGAACAGGTTTATTGCTTACCTTAAAGCGCATGTTTTGCACATCTCGTCACGTAATCATTTTTGAAAAAGTAGTTTATTTGAGAAATGTGTCTGAAAAAAGTTATCTGTCAGTGGAGGAAGGCCACCGATGTAATATTATAGCATAATATAGGAAGTTAACGTGTGGGACTAGTCATATCTGTCCATAAATCTGATAAACGTATTGTGGAGTGGAAACGGTAATAGAGTAAGATCCCAGAGCTGCCAGACGTCACCTATTTTCTGATGAATGAAATGTGGACGATTGAGTAGAGTTAGTAAGTACTAAGAACACATGCTTACTCGCTAACTTGCTTAGACGGCCAATTTTGAGATATGGGGTAATGAACATATACAATATTACATACTTCACGTATTATTTTTTAAATTGATTTTCACGTATGTTGTAGGCAATATCCTTAAAAACAAGGTCCCAATACTCCCAGGCACTTTCCGTCGGCCGTTTTGCTTAACAACTCCGAAATAATAACTTAACTTCACTTAAATTCTCATACTCCATTTGAAAATATGTTCGTCAGACAAGTATTTTAAAGCTTTTTCCAATAAGACAGACCAATCTAAGGGGCCAATCATCCCCTAAACCCAATTTTAAGTCAATATTTCCTAATAAATGTCTCACTCAGTCTCGCGCTCTTACCCATAGAGGCATAGTTGAGTTTAGGGGATAATTGCCCCCTTAGATTGGTCTATCTTATTGGAAAAAGCTTCAAAATAGTTGTCTGACGAACATATTTACAAATGGAGCATGAGAATTTAAGTGAAGTTAAATGATTACGAGTATTTTGGAGTTGTTAAGCAAAACGGCCGACGGAAAATGTCTGGGAGTATTGGGACCTTGTTTTTAAGGATATTGCCTACAACATACATGAAAATCACTTATTAGAAAATACGTGAAGTAAGTAATGTTTGTATGTACCTTCATTACTCCATATCTCAAAATTGGCCGTCTAAGCAAGTTAGCGAGTAAGCATGTGTTCTTAGTACTTACTAACTCTACTCAATCGTCCACATTTCATTCATCAGAAAATAGGTGACGTCTGGCAGCTCTGGGATCTTGCACTATAAATTTACAAACGAGCTCTCTGGAAATCGATGGAGTGACTATATACGCAAGCTGACGTCATTTGTGGTTCAAATCGGGCTATCACGTTAAGTTCGTCTGACAATGAATATAAAATGATTATTATGTGTCAATTCGGTGTGATTAATTGCGTTATTTTTTGTTTTCAAACTCATTACTTAACCGTAAAATACGATTAGGTACTTTAGTCCTTGTTATATAAGGTAGGTATATATATTAAAATGTTTGTTGTTTGTTGCTCAAATAAAGCTTTGAACGAATCGGGAGAAATAGGAATAGGGAGGACATAGGTACGAATATACAACTTTACAGTATGTGACATTTATTTAGGTATGTAGCGTAACGTAGTTCTCATTGTATTTTAGTTTTGTTAATAAAGGTTCTGCCAATTATAAAAAAAAATACAGTTATTATGTCTGGAATCTGGGATATTACCTACATACTTCAATGCTACTTTATTTCCGAAAAAAAAGGTAAGGTATCCTACTGAAATAATCCCTTTCAGAGTTCATAAACTATAGGTATGCCAGCAAAATAGCGGGATAAAAACTGGTCTCACAATATTAATTACGGCAATTTTGGTACATAAATATATGTACCTATTTGTAAGAATTCTATAAAAAATACTATAAAAATTTTGTGTAAATTCCGGCAAACAAATAGAATTTCCTAACTTATTGTTGGGATTATATTAATATTTCCGAGACTCCCACCCGGTTCTCAGGCATCTGGATTATCTCTAGACCTCATTTACCTACTGATAATTGAATTTAATTGCTATTAAGTAAATTTTAATTGAAATATATAGTCAATTAGGTTGGTCCGGAAGAAGTGGAGTGAAATAGGGGAAACTGTAGTTTATAGGAAACTAAGGTTTCTAAAAAGTAAAGAAGGTAGAGTAATAAAGAAGTTGGTAGTTCAGTTGACGCACCTCCTCAAAATTTCGAATAAAAATGTAACATGATAAAACTGAATAGAAAATAGTTAGTGAAAACTAGGCCTAATAAAAAGATTGTTATTTATACTACCATTTCAATAGATAATGATTTGTTTACTACTCGCACCTTCCAAGTAAATAAAGGGTAGAAAGGCTTTACACAAACACCGAAGATTACGCGAAACAAAACAGTAACAACGCTCGTAAATCCTTAATCTTGTTAATATACGATCCGAATCCAATCTATTAATCGATCATATAACGTAGGTTCTGTATAAAATGTACATTATATCTAACAGTCGTGTCTATGTACGTAGTGGCCCAGCTATGTCGATCACTGACGTAGGAGCGCGGGCTGCCCTTTCGGTGCCTCCCACGCGTATACTCCCGATGTCATTTCACTTAAAACCTGAATATTTTATTCATCTCTGAGAGACACGCTGATTTAAAACAAACACAAACAACTTCGTGGCACGTTTATGAATAGAATTCCAAGAAAAAAACGACCTAAAATGGAAATGAAGCCGACAAACTTATCGGTTTGTTCCACTTGATATCAATACCCTCCCCATTGAGTACTCAAACGGAACGATTAGGAAATTAACTACAGATTTTCCACTCAAGCTTTAACTTAGATACTAGATTACCTCTGAAATTAGAAAAGCACTCTGAAGTCTCAAGAGGGCACGGTTTATAAACAAACATTTTCACTGGCACTAATGAATTGTTATGGAATTTCGCGTAACAGGTTCTACGTAAAATAGATATGGCGGCTGTTGAGACGATTTAGATATTGTAATGGTGTGGTGTGTGGATGCGGTGTTGGGTATACGCACCGTTTGGGGTCGAAGAGTCAGCAGCGAGTCCGAGAGATTAGGGATGAAGCGGGTCCCTCGCAGGAGGCACTGAGGGTCGGTTCGGGCGGTAGCGGCCACCAGCTGTGTTCCGAATGCCAAACGCACATGCGCACTCCGCTCTATCGATCCTGAGCTCCGTACCTACTCATTCGCTACCTTCACCGCCTACATACAACCATGTCGCACCGATCAGATAACACATTATTACTCTCGCACCTTGCAACACTTCACTCGGACACCAATTTATGATAAGCGAGCTTTCGTTGATAGCGACTTAATGAATCTTTGAAATATGAGCAATTACTGAAATGAGTTAAGGTGGCGAGGACAACGGCGGTACTGGCGTAATTTGTATATGTCTAATGTCGGAGTATTAGCGCCCACGCGCGAGTTATCAGCGAAGCGCCCTGCATGCTAATGGCGGTGATAACTGCCTATGTTCCACAGCTCTGTACCTACTACCTACCCAACTATAACTCGGCTAAGTAATAATTGCCTGTCGTTGGCAGCGCTGTGGAGGCCTTCCGCAAGTCTTTTGTATATCATCTGTATGATACACTTATACTTACCCATTAACTTGGCAACATCCACTTTAATGTGTTTGGGTTTCTCTATGTATAATAAATAGGTATGTATTTACAATTATACATGTACAACTTATTAATAGCAACCCACTTGCATAGTTCCCGATTCCGTCATTTTCTTGTAATAAAAAGTAGCCTATGTGTTACTCCAGTCAATTACATCCATGTACCATAATTCATCCAGATTTTTTCACTAGTGTTTGCTTGATAGACTAACAAATATTCCTACATACCTACTCACAAACTTCAACTATTTGGCACTAATAGATTTGCTTAGTTTTGGTCTAGATGATATTGTGTGAGATATCCAACATTATACCTGACTGTTAATTTGTTAGTTCGTCTTCGAAATAGTAAGTAGACGAAAGAAGAATACCTACCTGGGTACTAGTGTCACGTAAACCCACGTAAATCTAACCTAAACGTAACCTAGAACCTACTTAAGCACTTTTTTGTGTTTATGCTGAAAAGGTGTCAAAGCTATATAAATCAAAAATTAAAAACCATAGGTATTCGTTTTTGCATTTGACAATATTAATCGGATAGTAAATATGCACCTAAATAGTTCAGACCAACTATGGTAAATCCTCAAAGGTCAATAATGATGTGATGAAGTGAAGTGAAGATGAAGTGGCGACAATGAACTCTGCGAAAATGCATTTTTTCGAATGCGAACATTATTTTATTTACGATTTTTATAAAAAAATTTAAGATAACAAGAACATGGTTCTTTTGCTTATTACTACTTATTATCTAGACGAGAAAGACATGTGACTGAAGGTAAATAACACACACAAAGGGCCTAAATCACTGCCTAACAGTGCACAGCACTCATCATCCAGGGATAAATAATTAAATAAATTTTGGCGGACAATTCATATAAGATGTAATCTCTATGACCTGTAATTTCACTGGAAATATTTCCCTTCAAACCGAAACCCAGTAATGTTTGCACATGACTGCTTATATGACGGTAGAATAACTGGCAAAGGTGTGATACTGCCTCAGGCGCAATCGGCAAATAGACCCCTACGGAATTTTCCGTGACTATAGAATCCGTGAATATAGAGTCATTACTCGTATTATACTTATTTTCATATTCATACCCGATAGTACAAAATGAAATAATAAGAAAGCAGTCCACAATAAGAATGGAAAACGATGTGCTGTGCGTAAAGAGAATGCGGTCAACTAATGCATAAACCCAAAAGTAGGTTATGGAATGAGTACGTTGGCACCTACGCCGGGATGCACAGACACTAAGAAAATCCTCAAAGCACAGAAACTAACATTAGATTTTTTCTTGTCAAACCAGGGGAGCACAATATCATAGGAAACGACATTCTTGTGCGAAAAAGACTACAAAGTCTTGAACATCGCCGAAAAGTTGCTAGCCTTTCGGTTTTTTATCGAATACACTTCGGAGAGTGTGCGACTGATTTACATGATCTAATACCACCTTGCCCTTTTTTCTATCGGAATGCTCGTAGCTCGAAAAAGCGATATCGTTTCATGGTTGATGTTCCAAAGACACGAACGAAGAGATTTGACTCTACTTTTGTGATGTCTAGGCTTTGGAATGCATTGCCTGAGTGGGTTTTCCCTGTTGGTTACAATCTTTGTGTCTTCAAATCGAGAGTGAATCGGTTTCTTCTAGGTAAACACGCTCCATCGTAGACCGCATCGTCGCTTAACATCAGGCGAGATGGCGGTCAAGTGTAAGCCTATAAAAGTTAAAAAAAAAAAATAAGTGACGTCACAACTTGCGGAAACGAGATACTCTAATTAATAGTGAAAAAAAGAGAAAGAGATATTGATATTCCGTCCTTATCACCGTGGCCGGGTTTTTCTCTGGCTAAGTTACAAATCTGACCGCGGGTTCCCAAATAAAAGTCTGTTCAAAGCTCCGACTCGGATTTTTATGTCTGAATGAATGTTGTGTTTATTAAAAGAAGATTTAAAACTTGTTTGTGAAATACTTTCAAGAGATTGGTGACTTTTCTTTCAGAGCGGCTATTACAGCTTATAACACTACAACCGCACATTGTATAACATAAATATCACCAATTTCTTAAAAGTCTTTCACAAACAAGTTTTAAATTTTTTTTTAATAAACACAACATTCATTCCGACATAAAAATCCGAGTCGGAACTTTGAACAGACTTTTAGGGGTCGAATTTCGCAAAGCCTTAGCGAGTCCCTACGTGTTAATAAACACCTCCATGCAACATTTCAGACTTCTACCATATGTCATTTTTGAGATTTCTGACCTTTCGCTTTTGTTTATATAGATGACCCATTCTGTGTAGGTATACCGGCACAATAATCCAAATGAATCTTTCCAGGGCATTTGCAGAGCAGGGAGTTATGGGAGAGTTGGACTTAGTAGGGGCACAGTATAAAGAAATAATAGACTGTGGTAGGGGCGAGTAGGGAAGTAAGGCTTTGATAGGGACTGTATTGAAAGTCAGGACACATTATTTTATTATGATTGTTTTAACTTTTTTGTTAACTATATCTAAGCCTTTCTGTGTAAACCGTCAGTAGCCGTAAAATAATACGGACGGAGCTTTCCAGAGGCTTCCCTGCAACGCTACAGTCGGGTAAATGCGTTATACGGGCGGCTAAGATTACACAATATTTTCCTGTCCATTTCACGAACTTCGTTATGAATGTTTTATGAATCCATTCAGCACTCCCGCAGAGATATTAAAAAGTTAAATGCTACCGCTTTGTTTCATATTATACCCTATGTATAAAACTCTTCCGAAACGGCTCGAACGATTTTAAGGATATTCATGGATACAATATGTGGGTATGAAAATAAGTTGTTAAGTATTTTCATGTTATTGCATTCACTCTTAATTTTTGTAAGAACAATACAATAATATGTAACTGTCGTTCATTGACGTGAAGTTCTACTATATTATTATTACTATACTATATTTCACAGGCGGAAGTACCACACCTTTGCCAGTTATTCTACCGCCAAGCAGTAATGTTCAAACATTACTGTGTTCCGGCTTGAAGGGCAATGTTTCCAGAGAAATTACAGGGCTTAGAGATATAACATTTTAGATCTCTGGGTGACGAGCGCAGTGCTGTGCTAGGTAATGATTTGGACTCTTCATGTTCCAATAGCTGCGTGTCACTGTGCTGTTATGTGGCAGGCATGTTGCTTACCATCAGGCACATGTCCAAATCGTCTCGTCACTCCTTATTTAAAAAAAAATAGATGATTGTATCAGAATGAAGTGTGGCTTCAATGAAACAGTTCTAGACTACAGGCACGTGAACAAAATTTATGTAGTAAATGAACCAACAGGAGACCTATGTAGGATGATAGAAGGGTAAAAAGTAATAAGATTGATTGCAATTCTCGATCATTTCTCCTTGTCGCATGATTTTTGTACGTCATTGCGAAATAATGGATTAGGGGAGGTATTGAAACTGTATGGAGCCAATGCCGTACATAATCAAATGCCCAAATTTAATCTGTAAATCGTCGGCAATTCACGAATTTTTCCGACAAACTAATAATTACAAACTTAAAATTTATATTCTTTATAGTTTCAAAACCTTTTCTAATCTATTATTCTGCAACGCCGTACAAAAATCATGCGACAAGGAGAAATGATCGAGGGTTGCAGCCTCCCCTCTTCGACTGTACTCAGTTGGACAGCTTACAAGTGACGGCATAGTGCTGAATCTTATTACTTTATACCCTTCTATCATCCTACATAGGTCTCCTGGTAGTTCATTTACTACGTACATTTTGTTCACGGGCCTGTAGTCTAGTCATTTGGTTGATATTATTATATGACAAAGCTATGTTTACGAGTTACGGAATTAGCTAGTAAAATATAGAGGGAAATGCTGATTCGCAAGTGGGCGTGTGTGCGTGTTCGCGTGTGTGCATGCGTGCGTTCGTGTGTGCGTGCGTGTGGGCGCGTTTGTGTGTGTATTATAAGAAAACATATTTTATATTAAACATACATTTTAAAAAGTGGACTTCAGACTAAAGGTTAATGCAACTTGCCATAACCTCTGTGACCTTTTGCTGTACCTTTGACTTTTAACGTGGCTATAGAAATTCAGTTTAAACATCGAATGTTTTACTGAGAAGCACACCTCAAACGCCATTTTGTATAAATTTAAATTTTAGATGTGGCTTACAGTGTAAATATAGTACAGGGATTAAACGACAGGTCGAAGCGAAGCCGTGGTGGTGTAGGGGCGAAAACACCCGGTTTCACAACTTTGAGGTCGTAGATTTGAATCCCGCCTTTTTTTATAGTAAAGAAGTGGTAAAGAATTATATGCGCCTGATGGTTAGCAACACACCGACCCATAGCAAAACAGAGTAACGCAGATATTAGAACAAGAAGAGTCCAAATCATTACCTATCTCTGCATTTATCTCTTCGAGATAAATTATGGGACACACCTACCACCTACCCATAATTTATCTCGAAACATTGCTCTTCAAACCGGAACACCGTTATGTTTGCACTTTACTGCTTGGCGGTAGAATAACTGGCAAAGTTGTGGTACTATTATCTAGATTCTAGAGGTTTGATAATACTATTTTTGAATGAAATGCTATGATAAGAACGTCTATGCTGTGAAACGCCCGAGTGTTTTTTTTCCCGATCGATGGTTACAATCTTGGTGTCTACAAGTCGAGAGTCAATCGGTTTCTTGTAGTTATGCACGCTTCATCGTAGGCTGCATCGTCACGTAGTTAACATCAGGCGAGTTGGTGTTCAAGCATAAACCTATAATACTTAGTTAAATATTGATTGATAAAAAACCGATAAACAAGCAAATTCACAGCGATTTGAAAGGTTAGACATTATAGAGAACATCGACCACCTAATAGTAGATATACAACGCCCCGAGTTAGTTACAAAGGGTAGATAATTAGAAATAGCTCGAGCTGTGGGTGTTGTTTTCTTATAACTTATGTATCAATTGAAATTGGTCGTCTTTGTTCTGTAAATAATTGATTGGGAACGCGGCCAATTGTTTGCCAGCTGCCAACGGACTACAAATCTATATAATTACTAACTTAATTTCATTTTATTGATGAAATAAAGTACCTAAACCTCTTTCTTGAGTTACGAATTACTGAGATCTTTTGAAAAATAGTATGCTTTTTTCTATTAACGAAAGTATCTAGATATAAAAGTTATACTTTTTTGATAGCTAGAGTGAATACAATAGCCCATTTTTAGTCTTGCACTTGCGCGCCATCTTTCCTTATGTTAAACGACGATGCGGTCTACCATGGAGCGTGGTTACCTAGAAGAAGACTGTTTACTCTCGATTTCGAAGAGTCCAAGATCGTATCCATCGACAAAAACATACTCAGGCTACGCACTCCACAGGTTCACAGTCCAGATGTTCTTACCACTAATGTAGAGTCAAACCTCTTCGTTCGAATCTTTGAAACGTCCACCATGAAACATGCAATAAACTTTAGTAAATAATTTATTCTCTAAAGGTACAAGTTCGCGCCGCGACCGCGACGCGAGACCGCGACACGAGACCGAGACCGGAGACCGCGACAGGCACTTGACACTATGGAATAGTATGGACGCCAGTTCGCGCTGAGACCGCGACAGGAGACCGAGACAGGTCGCGGTCGCGGTCGCGGCGCGAACTGGCGCCCATACAATTCTATAGTGTCAAGTGCCTGTCGCGGTCTCCGGTCGCGGTCGCGGCGCGAACTGGCGTCCATACAATTCCATAGTGTCAAGTGCCTGTCGCGGTCTCCGGTCTCGGTCTCGTGTCGCGGTCTCGCGTCGCGGTCGCGGCGCGAACTTGTACCTTTAGAGAATAAATTATTTACTAAAGTTTATTGCATGTTTCATGGTGGACGTTTCAAAGATTCGAACGAAGAGGTTTGACTCTACATTAGTGGTAAGAACATCTGGACTGTGAACCTGTGGAGTGCGTAGCCTGAGTATGTTTTTGTCGATGGATACGATCTTGGACTCTTCGAAATCGAGAGTAAACAGTCTTCTTCTAGGTAACCACGCTCCATGGTAGACCGCATCGTCGTTTAACATAAGGAAAGATGGCGCGCAAGTGCAAGACTAAAAATGGGCTATTGTATTCGCTCTAGCTATCAAAAAAGTATAACTTTTATATCTAGATACTTTCGTTAATAGAAAAAAGCATACTATTTTTCAAAAGATCTCAGTAATTCGTAACTCAAGAAAGAGGTTTAGGTACTTTATTTCATCAATAAAATGAAATTAAGTTAGTAATTGTATAGATTTATAGTCCGTTGGCAGCTGGCAAACAATTGGCCGCGTTCCCAATCAATTATTTACATTGTACCTTTAGGCAATAAATGATTGATCGATTCCGCCGTTTCTACTTAGTCTTTATCTTAGTCGCTTTTTCGAGCTATGACCTCGAGCAATCCGATAGAAAATAGGAAAAAGTGTCATCAGATCACGCAGATCAGTTGCGCACTCTCCCAAATTTATTCGATCTTCTAAAGAAAAAGACTTACCGCTACTTTCTACATAGGTACAGTCCGCGAGGTATAAGCTGAGCTTTGCATTTGTGTGAGTGTACATTCACGTACACGCACTTCACCTCTTGTACAGACTGCAGCGTGACGTGTTTAATATTATTTTGTTTTTGTTTGATATAAGTGTTAGTAAAATGGATGCCAACACAAATAAGCGCAAAATACGGAAACCATTAAATAGCCAAGTAAAAGAAATTTTGTGTAATTTAAATAGCTATTTTAAAGACATGAACGATAAAGACATGTCAAGTGTGACTACATCAGCCCAATTGGTATCGACATCCGCAGGAATTCCACTGTCAACTGTTAAAAGAGTCTTATTGGAAGGTAAACGTGTTTTGAAAGATGGAATCAAATTCAAATCTCCGAAAAAGACCAGATGCAGGAAAAATATAATAATCATTGATGATTTTGATAAAGCAGTAATCCGTAGAACAATTCATAATTTTCACATTACTGACAAAGAGGTGCCAACAATGAAAAGAATTCATGAAAAATTAAAGGCTGACATTAACTATCCAGGATCAATATGGTCATTGCGAAAAGAAGTATCTCTTTTAGGATTCAAATGGTCAAGGACAGAGAATAACAGAAAAAATTTAATGGAAAAGCATGAGATCCGTCACCTACGTATAACTTATTTACTTAAAATTTCCGAATACCGTATTCAGGGCAGGCCTATCGTTTATACCGATGAAACATATATTGACACCACTCACACTTCATCAAAATCATATTCAGATGGCAGCACTTCTGGTTTGAAGAAACCTATTTCTAAAGGAAATCGATTGATAATCGTTCATGCCGGCGGCGAGGACGGTTTCATACCAAATGCGCTGCTGATGTTTAAAGCTAATCAAAAAAGTGGTGATTATCATAACAATATGAATACAGAAAACTATACAAAATGGTTACAAACGCAATTAATTCCCAATTTGAAGCTCAATAGCGTTATTGTAGTTGACAACGCATCTTACCACAATTCGTTAAAAAATCCCGCTCCCAACTCAAATAGTCGCAAACAAGATATGATTGACTGGCTCAAGTTACGCAATATCGATCACTCAATATCCATGCTTAAACCACAACTTTATCAATTGATACTGCATAATAAACAACGATTTATTGAATATAAAATTGACACCTTATTAAGAGAACATGGTCACAGCGTCCTTCGTCTACCACCCTATCACCCAGATTTCAATCCGATTGAAAATATATGGGCAATGATAAAAGGATACGTCGCGAAAAAAAACGTGTCAATGAATATGGATACAATAATGAGGTTAGCAAATGAAAAAATTGAAAGTATCACTGTACAGCGATACTTTCAATTTTATTGTATTTGTGTATTTCCTCTGCGACACTCATTCGGTTCACCTTAGGTCATCTACAAATCTTCTTCTGTGTACTCCAACTCACTCGAGCTCCTTTTTTGGCTCTTCGTTCTGTGTGCGGGCTGTGGCGCTCTGGAATGCTCTTCCGGTGACCATCAGACGTGCTCAGAGCGTGGAATCGTTTAAGGCTCAGATTTCGCAGCATTACTTAAGCAACATTGTTGCGCAAACCTGTGCTAATTTTTCATTACGCTTAGTGTACTATACAAAATGTATTTATGTACGTTTATTTTATGTTATTTATTTTTGATATTTAGCTATATATCTATCTATGTTTATGTATTATATTATATACCTGTACTATATATTAATGTGTTTATACCATATATGTATGTGTTTATTTGTAAATGGAATTTATTATATTTGTGGAATTATTTTCGTATATGTATCAAGGATGCCACACCACTGCCTTCATCTGTAACCTTGTTCTTTATACCAAAAGGTTATCTGGAAGAGATCGCTATTAGCGATAAGATCGCCTTTTGTGCCCAAAAAGTTTTGATGTTATTTTTAATCAATGTGTTTGTAATGTTTTGTGGTATAATAAAGTGTTTTGTATTGTATTGTATTGTACAGGAATGGAAAAATGTTTGTGACCATGCAATAAAAGAAGAAAAAAAGTTTCATGGATACGACGCCGTTATTGACAATATAACGGAAAGATTCATTATTAAAACAAACGACACATCAGACGAGAGTGAAAATGATAACGAGAGTGATAAAGAAAGTGACTATGGTGCAATGTCTGGTGTAGAAGATGTGTAGTTATTTTGTTGTCTGACTGTACTTTTGGTGATCACTCACACTAATGCAAAGCTCAGCTTATACCTCGCGGACTGTACCTACTTGTATTATACCACGCACTTAAATCCCTCCTCTCCCCTTAAAACTTAACACTTTAAAACTTAACTTAAACATTAATCATTTCGTTAACAAAGATGGGAAACCGGAAACCGTCTTATATTTGGCTGGCCTGGTGGCTTAGTTGGTAGTAACGTGGGTTCGATCACACATCACACAAATATTTGCGCTGGGTGGGAGGGGGCGTGCAAATATTTGTGTGATGAATTCAAATATTTTTATATACGTATACTATGGAAGCCAGATGGCTGATATAGATAATACTTATACGTAGGTACCTATAATAGAAAATTTTAAACCACGTTAAAGAAAAACAGCACGCTGTCGGTATGCTACTTGATATGAAAAAAGCTTACGATAGGGTATCACATACAATACTATTATCAAAACTCCATGATATTGGAATACGAGGTAAACCCCTAAACTGGATAAAATCTTACCTTACAGATAGAAAACAGTTGGTAGAAATCAATCACTTTCATCAAAATAGTGCCACACAACAAAGTATTAGATCTGATCTAATAACTTTAAACTGGTCAATACCACAAGGTAGTGTTCTGGGGTGTGTTTTATTCCTTACTAGCTGAACCCGCTACTTCGTTCGCGTACGTTGATCTTGCGACCTTATTAGTACATTAGTAATACTTACGTAAACATATATTTGGATGGGTGGCCATTACACAAACAGAGTGAATTTCTTTTTCCACACAAAAATATATTTATTCGAGTTGAGCAACTTCATGTGTTATATTTTTAGCAACATCAAACATACTCGTAGTAAGGTTGTGGAGTATCGAACATAGCCGCAGTGTTAAGTTTGTAGGATTTTTATAGGATACATTACGAAGAGTATGTAGCTGATGTGCGTGATCGGATACTTACCTAATTATTTAATAGGTGATAGACTTATTAGCCGATATGATATTTTAGACTCTAAGCCATGTGTGTTTTAAATGTCAATCTAACTGGTAAAGTCGTTCTGTTGTTAATATTTGTTTCGTTAGGGCCCATGCTTTTTCCGAGATTATAGGTAGTATATGAGACTATAAACTATCTGTGTTTCAAATTTCAACCAAATCATACCTTTACATAATATACATATAATACTTAGTAGTAAGATAACATTATATTCAATTTTGGAAAAACAACGGTCTGCTTTGGTCGCTGAAACTTGTTAAACACTAAATTTAGTACAGTATTTGGATTTAAATAATATCCGAAAGAACAAAAACTGACTTCAATTATTATCATTTCACGTCAACTAACTATCTTCTAGTCAAGTAATAAGTTCACTCGACTAATTTAAGAAGCCATAACTACGTCGTCCAGATGAATAGATACCTACTGGTGGACAATTCATACCCAAAACTTTGACTTTTTCCACCGCCATTGTCCCAGCCATAGTTACTCAAACCGGAGTGGTTTTACGCGTGACGATGGCAAAAGACCTGACGGCATGACTTTAGTGCCTTGGAAGTTGAGTCGGGCTCTAGTGTGGGACGCAGCTTGCGTCGACACTCTGGCACCATCACATCTTCCAGAGATACATAGTAGGGCCAGTTCAGCGACTAATTTAGCTGAGCATCTCAAACGGCGGAAATAACCAACCCTCGGTAATGGTTTTATATTTAACCCTTTTGGGGTTGAGACATCGTGCCTGTGGGGGCCGGGAGCTCACCTCACCTTCAAAAGCCTTTCCGAGCGCTTGGCCGAAGCAACGCGTGGCCAAAATGCTGGCGTTTATTTGACCCAACGGATAAACATTGCCATTCAGCGTGGTACTGCCGCAAACATGCTGGGCACGCTTCGACTGGAAGTGGGCTTAAACATCTTGTCATCCAATTTTTGTTAATATTCAAAAAACCGCCTCCCTGTTTACCATATAATATGTATACGTACATGGTAAAAACGGGACCCTATTACTGAGACTTTGCCGACCGTCCGTCCGTCCGTCTATCACCAGACTGTATCTCAAGAACGGTGATAGCTAGATAGTTGTTATTTTCACAGGTGATGTATTTATATTGCCGCTACAACAACAAATACTAAAAACAACATAAAGCAAATATTTAAGCAGGGCTTCCATAGAACAAATTTGATTTTTTTACCGTTTCTTGCTCGATACTAATAATGGTGACAGGTAGACGCTTTAACTGTTCACACAATATTTCGTTTTATGTTCTCTTTAAATAATTAAAATTAATGATTAAGGAGGCTCCCATACAATAAAAAAAGTTTTGTAATGGTACGGAATCCTTCGTGCGCGAGTCCCACTCGCACTTGGCCGGTTTTTTAATACCTAATTTAGAGTTTTTGTCACGTACCTAGGTTACTTACCAACGTAATTTTATTCGCTACAAAATTCAGTGGTAAAGTATAATATCATTCAGTAACCTTACATACTAAATTCAGAAGCAAATATTGCATCCACAAACACCAACTGCTAAATTTTTAAATTTATTTCGACTTTGGTTGATAACATTAGGTACATTACATGTATTCCTGTTTCTGATACATTACACATTTTCTAATAAATCGCAGATCGTGTTTCGTACCATGAGCTGCCATCTGTAGTTAAAGTTGGAAAACATTAGAAAGGTATTGTCATATGACCTGACGTTATATGTCACCTGACGATATATGACGGATGGCAGATTTCGATGGCAGAGTGCAGTGTGTGTACCAGGGATGAGCTAAGTTTAAGTCAGTTAATAAGTCGGAACTTTCGATTACTTTTGCACCTTCGGTTCCGATTTCGGCTCCAAAATTTTTAAAACGTAGGTTACAATCGGAGGTAAGGTGTATAAATATGACAGATAATCCCTTATAGTAAATGGAAATACAAAATCCCGACTTCCTAAATCAATTGCTCGTCAATGTTTACCGTGTCCACGTGTTTGGCAAAAAAACATAATCATACCCAATAAAAATGTTTCTCCTGCCACCACTTCTGATCCTGCCTATAGGTCTCCGACTACGGTTCCGACTCCGATAAATCAAATTCTGTTTCGATAAAATGACCTCCGTTACAGTTACATCCCTAGTGTTTACAATGCCACAGAATACTTAGAAGTTAAGAAGTACCGAACTTATTATTACCGTTATTATTTAATTTCTATGTAATTTCCGAACCACACAGCAAATATTGTTAAAAATTTGATGAAACCATATAAAAAATGTGTTCTTTCTAACAAAATAAGAATTAACGAAATTGAACAACGCAAACATGAGTTACAACCAAATACACATTCTGACTTTCACCCCTTTCTGCAAGAAAACCGTGCAGAATTTGGGGATTAAAAGTAGACAGCTACCATCTACTTAGTATGATCTTAAATCATGTCAAGTTTCATTTGAATTGAATCAGTAGTTTCGGCGTGATGAGAGTTCCCTATACAGACAGACAGACAGACAGACAGACAGACACGAAAGAAAAAAAATGCAGTTTCACCATCAGTATCGACTATGGAGTGCCCCCAAATTTTTTTTTTCAAAATATCTTCAATGTACAGAATTCGACCCGCTACAGTTTTATTATAAGTATAGATAGATTTATATTAATGATCTACCGAAAATGTTAAATATTCCATGCATACTGTTTGCAGATGATATATCACTACTTTTTAAATGTTCCTCTGATACTACATCTATACATCAAATCAAAGACATTTTCACGCGCATACAATCTTGGATGTCATCAAACAATTTAGAATTAAATATTAAAAAATCAAAAATAATCCAATTTCATCCTTTCCAAAAAAACCCTATAAATCTTAATACTATCTCAAAACTTCTGAACATCGAAGAAACGAATATTTCTACCTTACTCGGTATTGACATCGACTCTCATTTAAATTTTAAAGCACACATTTCCAAAACTAAAACAAAATTGTCTCAGTTCATATACGCGCTATCTATTCTAAAATCAAATACCGATCTAAAGACCGCTAAAAGTGCCTATTATGCATATGCTTTCTCCTGGTTAAGGTACGGTATCGTAATATGGGGAAACAGTATAGATGCAAAGAATCTTTTTATTACCCAGAAAAAATGTATACGTATTCTAGCAAATATCCACCAAAGCAGTAGTTGTAAACCATTTTTTATTAAACAACAAATACTAACATTACCCAGTATCTACATTTTAGAAGCTGCCATATTCGTTAAGAAACACCCTAACTTATTCACGTATAACAGCAACCTCCGACGTAAATATCAGCTTATAGCCCCTGAACCAAGACTAGAAATAATAAAAAAAGGCCCAGAGTACATGGTAATTAAAATTTTTAATGCATTACCACGCTATATAAGAGAAGAAGAAAACGAAAAAATATTTTGTACAAAATTAAAAAACATGTTACTTACTAAGGCCTACTACAACGTCAAAGATTTCTTGGAAGAATCTCAATATGTCTCAAACACACGTCATTAACGCTGTAGCGTTATCCTGTAGGACAAAAACATGATTATGCTATTTCAGTTAAATAATTAGTTGTCTATCGTAACTATTATTTTATTGTAATTAATTGTGTTGCTACGCCCTAACAGGGTCATGTACCTACTAGATTTAAGTTTTAAGTCAATGTTATGTACATGTTGCAATTGAATAAATGATTATGAATAAAAATATACCTATTTTTAAATGCATACTTATTATAAAAACACCCAGGCACAGTACAAAAAATATTTGAATTCATCACACAAATATTTGCACGCCCCCTCCCACCCAGCGCAAATATTTGTGTGATGTGTAGCTTTGCTTAGTTTGGGGTCAGATGGTGTTGTGTGTGAAATGTCCACCAATATTTATTTACATAAACCATACCATTTCTATTTAGACTAGCGTAAGCAACGCACTTTAAGTTGCTGGGATCCGAAGCCTTCTCTCACATCTGGCCAAATGCGGATTGAGGGACGAAATAATTCGAGCTCCAAAGATGTCATTTGTGGGTGATGACCGTGAGATGCGTTGAGATGCCACTACAACTGCTGTATCTACCTACTAGCTATCTAAAACTTCCACGGGGTTTGACCTTCGGTACTTACGGTGAGAACGCTGGGACGCTTTCGTATTCTTCCGCGAGCTCGCCGCAGCTTTTAAGTGACGAGACGAGCAGAACATGTGCCTGATGGAAGCAACATGCCTGTCATAACAACACAGCAATTCGCAGCTATTGGAACACGAAGAGTTCAACTTATTACCTTGTGCTTCACTGCGCTCGTCACCCGGATATACTTAATATAAGATGTTTTATCTCGATGTCTCGTAATTTCACTGGAAACATTGCCTTCAAACCGGAACACAGTAATGTTGGACATTACTGCTTAGCGGTCGAATACAGGCTTGCCCGTCTCCGGGCCCTTCTCATCTCCATCACCGGTGCACCTGAACGCCCAAGGCACAACATGACCGCCTCGGGGACCAGTAATTCGCCACTGCTTCTGGACACCCTTGACCTCCCACGACGGGTCAGGTATGTGGTCGCGCCGTCTTCCACTTTTCGGCTGCAGGGTAGAGGAAGAGCGGTGCACCACAATACCGATAGTACTCTTCCACTGCAGCCAATCGTGGTTACTGTCTTACGGTGGCAAACCCGTCAAGGAGGAATGATGAGCGACGCACCGTAATTCTGGAAGACCTTTCTTGCCGTGGATCGCGGCCCACCGTAGTTGCATCGGTGCCCATTCATTGCGTAATGTTTTCAGAGAAATTACAGGGCTAAGAGATAAAATACCTAAATAAACCTAGTTATCTCCGGGAGTATACGAGCGCAGTGCGGTGCAAGGTAATGATGCGGTGGTGCGGTGCAAGTTGTGAAAAAAGTTATTTTAATAATTTAATATTATATTCAGATAAAATATTTCTATTTTGAGTTTAAGTGTGTTTTTATATTTTAAATGAACTTAATTTTTTATATATTAATGTATTTTTTGTATTTTTGTAAACTTTGTGAAGATTTCAAGCTTCTGTTGTTATAAGTAAATTTGTTTCTATTATGATATGGATGAAAGCGTGTGTGTATGTTTTGAATGCCAAAGGTTGGCGTCAAACACGCACATCGCAAAATTGCAACGCCCTCAATACAGGGCTAATGCATTATTGTAACCTAAAACCTAGTTTTTAGTAAAATAATGTATTAATAGCAATAAATAAATGATTTGGACTCTTTGTGTTCTATAGCTGCGTGTCACTGTGCTGTTATGGGCCGTTGCTGGGCAGGCATGTTGCTTACCATCATACATGTCCCGCTCGTCTTGTCACTCTATTATATACAAAAAAAAACATACCAGTACAAGGCCGCATCGTCGACGGAAACACCGTGGGTGACCTGCAGGTCTACTACGAAGTCCGATAAACGATATATCGGCCGAACTTATGGACATTTCTTACCACTAAACACAATCAGTCGGTTGATCGGATCGGGTGTTTCGTTCATTCCGAATTCCGACCGACATAGATTTAACAGTTTTTGTGTCGTAAACCTTACCGTACGGATTATTCGGACAGCTGTCGGTCGGATCCGATTATTCGGAGGTTGTTTTCGTAGTAGACCTGCAGGCCACGGTTACTGAGCCGTAAAATATACCTACCTATCGTAGCTTAGTTTATCACTCTTGTGCGTGGAAGTTAAATCGCTAGTCTGTGACCAAGCTTGCGTCGGTCATAGACTTATATTCTTTGGCGTCGGTACTTTGGCGCTATCACATCTTCCAGAGATATGAAGTTGGGCTGGTGCAGCAGCTAATAATTCTGCTGAGCGTCAAACGACTATTTGTTTACCTATAGATTGACGAGACGAGCGGGAATTGTGTCTGATGGTAAGCAACATGCCTGTCCCTAACGGCACAGTGACACGGAGCTGAACATGAAGAGTCCAAATCATTACCAAGAGCTGCACTGCGCACTTCACCCAGAGGTAGGTAAGATGTTGTATCTCTATACCCTGTAATTTCACTGCAATCATAGCCCTTCATACCGGAACACAGTGATGTTTTCTTAGTACTGCTCGGCGGTCGAATAGCTGGCAAAGGTGTGCTACTTCCCCAGGCGGACTCTGTAGGTAAAGAGTCCTACCACAACATAAGTTGCAAACCTCGGTAGCAGTTTTTTATTTTTAATATAGAGTGACGAGACGAGCAGGACATGTGCCTGATGGTAAGCAACACGCCTGCTACATATCAGCATAGTGACACGCAGCTATTGGAACATGTAGAGTCCAAATCATTACCTAGCACTGCACTGCGCTCGTCATCCAGAGATCTAAAATGTTATATCTCTAAGCCCTGTAATTTCTCTGGAAACATTGCCCTTCAAACCGGAACACAGTAATGTTTGCACATTACTGCTTGGCGGTAGAATAAATGGCAAAGGTGTGGTACTTCCCCAGGCGGACTCTGCTAAGAGTCCTACCACTACAAAAGTTAGGTACCTACTTGAACCTTTTAGTTTTGATTAGGCCCTCAACTCATTGTCAAAAACCCTTCAGAGGGGTTTATCGACGCCACTCGTGCACAAAATGCTGGCGTTGATTTGACTTGACGTACAAGCATTACCATTCAGCGTGCGATGCAATGAAGCAGGCATGCCGATCACGCTTCCGACTGGTAGTTGGCTCAATCATCTTGATTACCTGTAGACCTTCATCGATGCATACCTACATTTAAGTTGTGCTTAGTAAGTTGTTGGATGGGCGTTTTATTGTGGTGTTTATTGAAAGTTAGTTTTGTTAATAAAGGCGTTGCATGTTTAAAAATATTACAGGTACCATACGAGCTTTGCTTAGTTCGGTTCTTGATTTAATCCAATTTGTTGTTTACAGACGCCATTTTTGAGTTTGACAGTTCGGTGCAGAAAGTGGTAGAAAGTGGAACTAAAAAAAGAGGGAATAAGCGAGTGAGAGAATTACACGTCACTTCCGTTATATATTTTTCTTTCGGTTGAAGTCTCACTTTTTTTTTCAATTCGCTCGCACAGCAAAATCCCAATCTCCTCCAAGCTTGTCGTAAAGAACTTCGTTCCAAAAAAAAACAACAAGAATTAAGATCACCAACGTTTTATTACACATACCTTACACGATGTTAAATCATATTTACAAATACGCACTGTGCGCCAATTTACCTGTAGTTTGGGGGAGCTACATTCGTACTTATATACTAAAACAGTATTGTAAACACGAAACAATTTTACTTGCCTTATTTGGCCACAGTTACAGATAAATTGGTAGCACGGGAGCTTTACAGTAATTTTACACACATCCGAAACAAATCAGAATATTTTAACTGGCTCGTATTACTAGAAAACACCAAACTATATTAAAAAATCAAGATATAAAGCTGTCTGCTGGGTATGGGTCAGTCAAACTTGTTAAAATATAAAGTAAGAATAAATTGTATAAAATGCACCATATTAAGTAGAATTTTGAGAGAAATGTATATCGAGTATACGCAGATTGTCAGTACAGCCAATAATGAAACGTAGGTACTCATAATTACGAATAAATTCTACTATGCAACGAAACGTAAGAATATCGAAATAAAAGAACGTTAATATGCCTATGGAATAGCTGGCACAAACATTTAATTTATTTAAGTCATAATGAAACCCATTTTTCCACTATGCAACAAGTTTTCGTTCGTAGGTTTTCGACTAAACAGTGGAGATATTTCAGAGTTTAAGTTCTGCGCTAGTCCCAAGTTCGATGCGTAGTAAAGGTATCATGTAATCAAATGATAATAAGTCATAGATATCTCGTATAAAATGTAATCTTAATCATGAGTACAGTTTTCTTACTTCTTTCATGTTATTATAAAAATAATGTAACTTATTGCTAAAATAATTAAACAATATACAGAAATTTTGCATCGTTTTCGAAATATCGGCAAAGAAACACGACTTGTGATGAAACGAAGCCTAAGTATGACTCACGCAAAACGTTATGAGCTCTCGGTACTTACCCAACAGTAACTTATCACAATAATTTTAAAGATTCACGTTTGATAATACGCTTTTTTCAATTTATGCAAGCTGTGGCCCAATTACTAAACCGCACAGACAGTTTCGTAATTCTACCATATACTTATCTGAAGGCTCATTAAGTTTTGCGTTTGCGATATCTATGTTAACAGGTACTTTCATATGAGACACCATTATTTGTTCGAGACGAGGACTATTTATTGTCCACTAACTGCCTCATTACAAACCTTAATTTAAGCTCTTTTTGTCTCCAAGTTTGTTAGATGTTACAATAAATGACGAACATTACTGTGCCTACTGACAAAGCGGCAAAAAAAAATCTTTTTGGCTTTCGAAGCTCTAGAATAAAAGTTTGGAACGAGGCAGTGTGACATTCTTAGTTAAAATATATAGTACAAAGAAACGGCAAAAAAATATCGAAATACTGCGTTAGAGTATTCTATGTTATTGAGGTGGTATAGATATCGTGCTCTTGTATCTTTTAAAACAGATCGATCAAAGCATGAGATTTTTTTGTATAGATAAACAATGTGATAAATGGTACGCCCGTTTTTTAATTGGTAGTTACAATACCGAACTGAGCGTGCATTTCATACTATACGTAAAAAAACTTAAATAGTATATTTATATTCGAATTCCTGCCATAAAACAAATATTTATTTTAATTTTCAAATGCCAGTAAAACTGCCTCCAATTCAATTTATTCTATATCTATCAACCTTATTTTTAGTATCTATTTGTATAATTTGTATTTACAGGTATTATGTAATGGCTCTGAGTTTAAATACGCGTAACTAAATATTCCTATACTAATAAAACATTCCAGTTATAATATATTTAAGCACCACATTTTGTTATACAATAATGTAGTAGACATTAAAAACGAAATTATTATCATTGTACAATTAAAGTTAAAACAGTGTAAAAAATAATTTATTTATATTTAGGTTTTATCGTGAATGCTATGAAAAAGGTGTTAAACTTTTTCGCAGTTTGAATGAGATTGACTCAGTGTCATAAAATCCTAACCTAAGCCGCTAGACGAATGATAAAACTTGAAATTGACCGGTGTATTATTAATTTCTAGTTATGTCGACAAACTTCGCACGTGTGTATGTTAGTAGAGCTATAATTAGCAGAGGCTGTAATTATCCAAGCGCGCGTATGTCATACGACGTTTTATAACATATTTGCGAGGAAAATAAAACTCTGACAACATTTAAAAAAAAAACAATACAGAAAAAAAAAAGCGCGCGGAATTATTTTTACTTGTTCACAGATTAGCAATGCGCATGCATCGTCGTTTTTTTTTTAATAAAAGGCACAGAACCAGCCAGTATACCATTAGTAATAAAGTAAATTAATATTTTTGTATTTTGTTACAGATAAATTGTTGTAATTTATGGTCAAAATTACCGAATTAATAATTATTTATTACACTTTACCTCTCAAAGTTAATTTTATTCATAAAATGTTGACCACTTTTCTGACATAAAAACTCTTTACTAAGATTTAAAAAGGTACCGTTTTGAGCATTTTAAAACCGTGCGTTTTACATTAAATTACCGCACACGTACGTAATGAGATACATTACAATACAGAAATTGGTGCAATAGGAGACCCTTTACGAGCAAATGTGTTATAAAACATTTTCGATGAAGTTCATAAAATCTTTATTTCCCATTATACATCAAATGGTAATCTTAAATGAATATTGGTTGTTTTACGGTCCTTTATCGTATTATTATTTGGGTGTATCTCTAACAACGTCAAAATAAGCAAGTCAGTCGCTTCGTTGTCTTACTCGGTTATTAAAGCTTAAGCTGAGTAAATTCAATAAATATAAAACTTAAATATGAGTAGATTCACTTCGATCGCGACATGGACAACTGACGTATTTCCTATTAAGATCTCCGTGAATGAAATAAAATTTCACACTTAACTAGCTAATTCTTATCGTAAAAGCTTAATAGAATGCCAATCAGTACAATCAGTCGAGCTCAAAACTTACAAAGGCACAAGTAACTTGGTAACTACGGCATATTTTTATTATGAGTTTACTAAAATAATAAAACTACAAAGCTAAGTTCGAGCATGTCTTAAAAGTAGTACAATGAGGCGTTTTCAAAATGATGTATTTGACTGAAAGGTAAAAACATATAATAGTTTAATCTGACGAAAAGACGCACGTTTTACTTTTTTTTTATTTTTTTTTATAGCACAGAGTGACGAGACGAGCAGGTCATGTGCCTGATGGTAAGCAACATGCCTGCCACATAACAGCACAGTAACACGCAGCTATTGGAACATGATAGTCCAAATCATTACCTAGCACTGCACTGCGCTCGTCACCCAGAGATCTAAGATATTATGTCTCTAAGCCCTGTAATTTCTCTGGAATCATTGCCCTTCAAACCGGAACACAGTAATGTTTGCACATTACTACTTGTAGTGATTAAGTGTAAAAACACGCTAAGAATGTGTGCGTGAAAACAACACTTCCCCTCCACTTGGATCCACAGCTAGGCTTCACGTGTGGATCCGCGGATACTTTAATCTCCTCTTGGATCCACCGGTAAATCCATGGATATTTATGTTTCGTCTTTAATCCACAGGTGGACTTTTTATCCGCTTCGATCCACCAGGTGTATCCCAGAAGAATAATATTTTGTTTAGTTTCACCCGCGTCTCGGTACTGGGAGCGTTCGCGGTCACGCACACATTTACAGCGTGTTTGTGAACATCATTACCACAAGTAAAGCTCGCGTCACTTTGTACGATAAAAGTACTATATCTAAAAGTATTATTGAAAACATTACATGATTTAATCGTGGTCATAATCTTATACCTTTAAACGAGCAATTCTTGTATATAATAAATATATTTAGGATTTGAATCTCGGAAACGGCTCGAACGATTTTCACGAAATTTAGTATGCGGGCGGTTTCGGGAACGATACATCGACCTAGCTAGGTTTTATTTGTATAAAACGTCGTTTTATGTGCGGTTTTTAGATAATTAAAACCTATTACATTAATATTAGAATGCTAAGGTAAATTTCGACGTTGTGCGTGCCTTCTTTTTTTTTGAGAAAATCTATTATTGGGAGCTAAGGGGGCGTCCATAAATTACGTGAGATGATTTAGGGGGGGAGGGGGGTCGAGTCAAATCTCATGTAATCTCACGTTAGGGGGAGGGAGGGTCTCGACAAATATCACGTAATTTTTGTTCTGATTGAAACAAAAAAAGATTATACTGTTTTGTTCCATTCAATCCAAATTGTATGTACATGCTCAAGATTAATCTTGAGCGTCATCGTATTAATACGATTAAGATTATTCACTATTTCGAAGGAGCAGATGATTTTACAGAAAATCATATGGACATGTTGGTGCCAATAGTCTCTCTTGAGACCGCTCATAATTCTCCAGTACCTGGGTAACCGAGCATTGCTCGGTTTAAATAGTAAATATACTTAGATACGTACAGATAAAAGAAACCAAGAAATAGATTTTCTTAAAAAAAAGAAAACATGAAAAAAATGAGAAGCCGTCTGGATTCGAACCCGGAGCTATTAATTCGTGACCGCTATGACCGCCCGACTTCCCATCTGAGCTATTACGCTGTCGCGTCACGCGACGGAATTTACCTTCGCAATCTAATGTGACAGTTTTCCATTGTCTAAAAACGCGCATAATATGCGTTTATAAAAAATTAAACCTAGTTAGATTGATTTATCGTCCCCGAAACCCCCTGCATACCTACATGATTTCATCAAAATCGTTCGAGCCGTTTCCGAGATTCAGATTCTATATATATATACATATTTATATAGGTACAAGAATTGCTCGTTTAAAGGTATAAGATGGACTGAATTAGAGTAGGTATTATTTTCTTTTTATCATAGTAGATTGTCAAATTACTAGTCTAAACTAGTCGTAAATAAAAGCACGAAGCAAATTGTTTTTTTTTCTTTCTACAATAACAACCCAACGCGTTTACGTAAGAAACCCACATTCTGAAAAATCTCACGTGAGATTGGGGGATGGGGGAGGGGGTTGAACAAAATCTCACGACATCTCACCAACGGGGGAGGGGGGGCCAGAAAATTTAAAAAAACACCTCACGTAATTTATGGACGCCCCCTAATCTTATCTGGGAGTATCTTAATATACTCAGTATTTGAAATGAGCAAAGCTCGGTCACCCAGGTACTTTTTATTTAATTACTTTTCGAAGTTTCGGCAGCGTTAAAACGAGCAGTCTTTTCGCGACCACGCCCGCGTCGATTTCTAATCAAACGAGTAAAATTGTTGACTTTGACATATACCTACTTGTCATATTTCGAAATAAGTGGAACTGGACTGAGTATTATAGCACACGTGGGTTACCCGTGCATTAATTTGAAATGTATAACAACCATGTCAGTTTTCATACTAATATTACTGACAAGGTTTTTGCATTTTGAAAACGCTTCATTGAACCCTAAGGCACTTTTTGTGTGTACCTTTATAAATACAATATTATGCAAATGGCTTGTACTAAGATAGGGTAGCTCTACTCAAAATTATGAAAAACTTTTAGGAAACCAAACCTGAAATCGCGAAGAAATCAACTTGAGTTTGGGGTCAGATATATCCATAATATGTAAATTCACGTGATTTCTAACTTATTTTCAGGGTTGGTTTTTTATAATACAGAATAACGGAACGACCACGACATACTTCTGATGGTAAGCAACACGCTAGCCTATAACAGCACAGTGCTTCGCATTATAAAATTATTAATTTCTTAAGTTTTTCAAAATTGTGAGTACAGAGCGACCCTTACAGTCTTCGGTCTTAGTACATGTATTCTTCATAGCAAGTGAATTTAAATAGCCTAAAAAACCAGTGGCAGCTAGAAAACGAACGATTTCCTCCCTCGCTCAAGGTTTATATCTCTTGAATATTTTTCAAGTGCAGATGAGTAATTATATTTGTACCATTATGGCGTTAACACACTGGGCACGCTTCTGACTATTAGTAGACTTAAGCACATTGATTATCTGTTGACTTTTATCGATCTAAGTATAATTTTGATGTGCCTAAGCACATCTAAAGTGTAAGTAGCCAGGGATGCATTTTCCTTGTATATTAGTTTTCTCAGAAAAGGCTCTGCCCGCCAAATATAAATTGCATACATATAAAGTGTAATAATTATAGCCTTAATGTTGAAATTGCCATTACGAACAACCGCACAATTAAATATGTCATAGTTGCCGCATAGTATGTTTATCAATACCATTTATGTAGTATGTTTATTTAGTTTGCCTCTAGTACTACGAGTATTGTGTGGACAGACATGTAAACAAATAATTGACAAAATAGTCACAACACATCTTTCTAAGTTCACCATAAATTAAAATAAACTATGAAAAATAACGCAAGTAAATGAAATCGCGACTTATAACGTTATACGATAAGTAAACATCAAAATTACGAATTGATAGTTCGAACCTTATATATTTTTCATTATTTCAAACATATATGATGAAAAATAGTGTTTTTCCAGACTATAATCTATCTTCTAAATTTTTGCCCAATCTGATCAGGCGTTCCTGTGTGAGGAACAAACATCAAAACTTTCGCATTTTTAATATTAGTAAGATGCAAAAGTTTTAATGTTTGTTACTCTGTCACATCGGAACGGCTGAGCGGATCGGGTCGATATTTCGAACATAGATTACAGTTTGGAATAGCAAATAGTCAGTCTAATTTTTATTGCAGAAAAATAACTATAATCCGCGGTTTTTAAATATCTAGGGTCCACTGAGTGCTGATCTTCACCCGAAAAATGTGTAAATAGTAGTCAGTAGTAGTCAGTTAGTATCGGCAAGATAGATCACAGATATTTAACTCAAATTATTGACGAAGACACTTGAAGTTATCCTACAATTTACGACATTTATAATCGTGAAATCATTGTGTTATCCATTTAGTGTCTTAGACGATTGAATAATACGTAAACATTTTGAAATATTAGCACTATTTAAAACAACACGGTGCTGTTTGATTCGGTGTTACACAAGGAGTGGCCGAGTCTAATATTTTGGGCGACATCGAATTTTCTCGATTCATTTGTCAAGTAGAATGGGAGATGGTCAAACTATAACTAACTGTTTTTAAAGGTACCTGTGTGGCATCCAGAATTACAAAGGAAAAACCGGGTGGAGTGAGATTTAGTCGAGGTTCAAGCCCAAAGCTTCCCATGGCATGAAACACTTCATCAATCAAAATACTGTCTTCTTCTAGTGTCAACGGCCAAGACTCACTTTAAAGTCGCTGACCCATGCTTATTAGTTATTTTGGCTTCGCCGGACAAGGCGGCGCCGGTCGATGTGGCCTCGGCACCGACTCCTCATACACCTCATCATACAAACACGCGTTCGTATACAAATTCTGAGGAGCTCCATACACACTCGCATTAGAGTCCACAATCTCACTGTAAAAATTACTCGCCGTATCATTCACTTCATCGTATGTGACCCGAGACGTCGACGCTAAATCGTTACCAAAGTTACTCGAATAACTCGGATACCCGTAATCCACGTTCTGGTACTTCAAAGCCGAATAATTCTTCGAATTCTCCAAACTATCACTGAAGTTCTTCAACTTCTCCGCTTCGTCCTCGTATTTGGGAACGTATATGTTTTTCTCGTAATCGTTACTAGTGTTGGTCTTCGCCGGCGTCGAATATTTAGTGTAGTAATCTTTAGTTTCGAGTAGAAATTGTTGTTGCGCGGGATTAATATCGAAATTACTGTAAATAGGGATGTCGTTGTACCGGGTTTCGTTGGTCGGACCAGCCGAAGTGGACGGTACGCTTTGATACAGACTATTCGAGTAGATATTTTCATTCTTTCGCAGATTCAGAGATTCGGATATCCTGTCGTCCAGCGACATTTGAGCTAGAGACGTAGCTACATTTGGCGCGTTTCGTTCTATCGAGAGAGCATTTGCATTCGCGTACGTAGAACTAGAATTGGGTACGGTACCGTACTGAGAATTGAGGTTATTTTTGCTTGCTATAGGCGTTCGGTTATTGTAGTTTGAGTTATCACCCGTCGAGGCGTAATTATTAGTCGAGTATTTATGAGATTCATTTTCACTTAAGCTATTTGATTCTAATTGCGTTTCGTATTTGGGTTGAATGTCGTAGTTAGGTCTGCTAACTGGTTGGGAATCGTAGTGAGGTCTGCTTACTACAGTTTGTAATTCGTAATTCGGTCGACTAGTCGACGATACAGCTTGTGTTTCGTAACTTAACTTAGCATCATAGTTTGACCGCGCAGGTTGCACATCATAGTTTGACCGACCAGGTTGCACATCATAGTTTGACCGAACAAGTTGCACATCATAGTTCGGTCTACCTGCCTGATTGTTGTAATTGTTAGCAACAGCTTGTTCAGGCCAGAACTGCGTGGTATCGAACGGGTCTGGTCGATGGGAGGGTGACGCCAAGTTGTCCATTGATTTAGCACCATACATGTTCGACGTCAGTGATTGGGTGTTCGTTGAGAAGGTGGGGAGGCTTTCTGTGCTTTGTTGTACCCAATCTGTGTCACCTGCAAATAGAAAATAAAGCCTTTATAATACAGCAAAATCTGAGATGAGTGTTCTATAGCCTAACCAGCGCGGTAATTACTTTTCAATTTAATCAATTAATAACTGTTACCCATATGATTACATAAATAAAACCGGCCAAGTGCGAATGGGACTGGCGCACGAAGGGTTCCGTAGCATTACCATTGGGTACGTCGCAACGTAAGCACGGATCTGTGTATCGCTCTCCACAAACAATTTGAAAAACCAGTTCAACGCAGTGTTTACGAATAAAATTAACAGAAACGTGATCTTCGTAAAATCATAAAGTGAGTGATATATCTTTAGTGAAAATCAGTGGATAAAGGAGTAATATATAACCGAGTTAATATTAATTTTCGTCGACCCCTAAGAGCGCTAGTCAACGGCCAGCTCGACGCAACCGACCAGTGGGCATGACTCATAGCGGCCGCATCGCCCGCTAGACGCTCGCCACAACACTAGGCGCCCGCTACCCAGCCTGCCTGAGGGGAACAGTGTTTTGTTTGTTTGATAATTTTTTTTTTTGTTTTTTGTTTGCTGTTCCGTTATTTTCTGTTTTGGATGCTGTCGATGACTTTATCATAAAGCAAAATGCAAAGTTTGGCTGAAGCTAATAACAAAATTAAGGAACTCAAAACTGAATTGCAGAAAATACAACAGCTTAATATAAAGTTGTTAAAAGACCATGAGGAGTTTTCCGCGGATTATAAGGAACTGTTAAACAGGAACTTAATCTTAAAAGGACAGATAGCTAGCCAGGAGATATTGCTGAGTGAAATCGCATCGGATAAGACCGAATTGCAAGGTATCCTTAACGGAAACTATATAAAAATGGACGAATATGAAGATGTGTTACAAATTATACGTATGCACGAAAAAAATGCAGCTATGTTTGAAGAGCTTCAGAAAACTATACAAATTGACAACGAAAGAAATGTGACAAAGTTAAATGAGGAAATTGACACGTTAAAAAATGAAATTTTGATATTACAGCAAGAAAATTTGAATCAGCGACGACTAAGTAGTGAAACATTTAATGATGCTTTTGGAAAAGAGGGAGTAATATACGACCAAAGGAAAAATGAGGACATACAAATAGAAACTAATTCAATGAATACACAAGGAAATGAGAATAATGAAATAATTGACATAAAAGATAGGATAACGGTAAGAAAACATAAAAAATACTCCAAAAATCAACCTGGTATGAACACTCAGCCAAACATACATACAAATAAAAAAATGGAAGTAAACTCTAGTGAAGTGAGGTATAGTAACTTTAATTCACGTAAAAAGATGATGATTATATGTGACAACTTCGGAAAGGGGCTTGCTCAATATGTTAACCGTAGATCACCTGAATATGACCATGTACTATCAATTTGTAAACCTGGAGCATCATTAAAAAATATTGTACGAGACATCATACAGTTAGTAAAGGATTTGAATGTAGGAGATGATATAATTGTCATTGCGTCCGATTCACTGACTTACGAATTAGATATAGTTAAATATGTAAGAGATATATGTAAATGGAAGAAAATTAAATTACAACTGACTACCTTGCCGTATGTAGGTGTTGAGAATGAAAAACTAAATGAAAAGATTTATAAACTAAATCAGCAACTGTATAATTTCGTATCTAGGTCAACTGGAGTGTCTCTCATTGACATTAACCGGTACAAAAACAATTTTTACACACCGACAAATAAATTAACACTCGAATTTATACAGTTTCTATACAGAAATGTGGTGACTAACACTATGTATGAATATACTCACACTTTTAGTAATGTAATTGACCTGACATCTAGTGTAACTAGTAAATGTAATCTCTTTAACAGAAATGTAACTCAGACAGACTGCGACAATATCACTTTTTTAGATCAAAAAATTTCCCAAATGATAGAATTATAAAAAAGGATCAATTATGTTTATTGCATCAGAATTGTAGAAGTATTAAAAGTAGGGAAAAGCGTCTAAAGTTGCAAAATTTAGCTAAAACATACCAGCCAGATGTATTTATTTTAACTGAGACCTGGCTCTGTCCAAATGATGTGGATGCTTTTATTATTGAGGGCTACAAACACGCGAATTACTTTATAAGACATAAACGTGTCCACGGTGGTGTGTCAATACTGACACATAATCACTTAAAATTTAAGAAGTTAGCTGATATCGACAAATTATCAGTTGAATACCATTGTGAGCTTGCAGCTGTTGAAATATGGAGAGACAATTATCCGGAAAAAGTTATAGTAGTTGGGGTGTATAGAACTGGTAAAGGAAGTTTCCAAATTTTTTCGGAAACTATGACGAAATTGCTAGACCATTTAGGTGAATTATCAAACGCTAGTATTGTGCTCACGGGAGATTGGAATGTGGATTTTCTTGTAGATTCTAACAATAGAAAGACCCTAATGGATATTATGAACCCAAATAATTTTGTGAATCTGGTGGACTTTCCTACACGGATTGAAAAAGACACCAAAACTTCAATTGACTTTGTAGTATCACATTTGAACCATAACGCAATCACAATTAAACCACTGTCAACTGCGGTGTCGGACCATGATGCGCAGCTCATCACTTTTCAGGTAAACACGGGAAGTGTTCTTAAAGATAAATATATCACTACTGTCAAAAGAGTGTTCAATGCACAGCGTATAACCGATTTTCTAACCGCCTTTCTAGCGTATGACTGGGATATGCTTTTCGACGAGTACAACGATTCTACTTTTAACAGCTTTATGACTAAGTTTACATGGAATATGGACCTATTTTTCCCCAAAATAATCAGTAAGAGGAGGTGTCAAAATACCACTCCGTGGATAAATGATGAACTGATAAAAATACAGCTAGACATTCATGATTTGTACACTATTCAGAGACAGTTTCCCCAATATTTGGAATCAAGTATAATAGCAAAGAAAATAGAAATGAGAGATAATTTATTATTTACAAATAAAAGAGACTACATAAATCATCGCATAAAAAATTCAAAAAATAAAAAAAAAGAGGTCTGGCAGGTTATTAAAGAAGATACAAATAAATGTAAGCAAGAATGGTATTGGGATTTAAAAGATGTTGAATCAGATAGACAAATAGACAATTTTGAAATTCCTGATTATATTAACAACTACTTTATATCGATAGGCCAGGAATTGGAAAGAAATCATAAACCTAATAGAAGTGCGGCCATAGAATTTTTAAAAAAATATGTCTCTGAATTGCCAGTTTTTGAAATACAACAAATTTACCCGGACGAACTCATAAAAATAGCGAGTAATAAGATTCGTAATTCGGACACTAAAGACATTTTTGATATTAGCGGAAACTTTTTATTTAAAATTTTGCCATTCATTTGTTTTCATCTAACATATATAATCAATAACATTCTGAAATCCAAGACATATCCCAAAGAACTGAAGATGTCACGTTTAACACCACTTTATAAAGGTAAGGGTGAAATTACTAATGTACACAATTACAGACCAATAACTATTGTACCTACCATATCAAAGTTGATAGAAAGTATATTATCAGAGGGCATTATGAAACATTTAAATGAAAATGGGGCGCTTTCAAATTGTCAGTTTGCATACAGAGCTGGAAAATCAACTACATCGGCATGTCTTAGAATAGTAGAGAAAATAGGCGAAGGTCTTGAACGTAAACAACGTGTAGCCGTTATACTATTAGATTTATCCAAGGCCTTTGATTCAGTAGATCACAGATTACTTATGGCGAAGCTAGAAGTATACGGTATCAAAAATGAAATAAAAGACCTTATTGAGTCATTTTTAACGGATAGACAACAATCTGTTGAAGTTAAAATAAATGGCAAGCCTATTAGATCAGAAGCAAAAAGGCTTAGCATTGGTATTCCGCAGGGTTCATCTTTCGGTAACGTCATGTTTATTACATTTATGAATGACATGGCTCACTTGGACATCGGGGGAGACATAGTGCAGTATGCTGACGATACTACTATAATTGTAGCCGCTGATTCTATAGAAAAGCTATTAGAAAGTATAAGAAAAATAATGAAAAGCTTAAACAAGTGGTTTGTAATTAACGGTATGAAGCTAAATACCAATAAAACGAATGTGATATGTTTTAATGCTGTGTCCCCTTTACAAACAACTTTGCAGATTCCAATGGATAATAATGAAAATCTACAAAGTGTTAACACAGCAAAACTTTTAGGTTTTGAGTTGGACGCTGCACTCACTTGGAAAGAGCATATAAACGTCACATGTGCAAAAATGTCCAAGGGAATATATGCTCTCAAACAGCTGAGACCTTTCACCTCAGAAGAACAACTGAAAGAGGTATATTTTTCATACGTCCACTCCATAATGTCGTATGGTATACTCATTTGGGGCTCTTCGACTAATTACGAGCGTATCTTAAAGATGCAAAAGCGTGCTGTCAGAGTACTTACAAAGAGTAAATGGAGGGAGTCATGCAGGGAGCACTTCGTAAGTTTAGGGATAATGACGTCAGTTTCTGTTTACATTTTTGAAGTGTTGAAGTATGTCCGCGCTAATTTTAGTGAATATAAAAAGAATAGTAGTAAACTGAAAATTAGAAGTTGCAAGAACAGTAACGTTTTATTACCAATACAGCATCGGTTGACTATGATTGGAAAATTACCAAAAGTGATGGGACAGAAACTATATAATAAACTTCCAAGCAATATCCAACACATAGAAACTGAAAGCAAATTTCGTGCCAATGTCAAAAAGTTACTTTTGTCGAAATCAATCTATAAGATTTCAGAATATCTAAATAATGATTATACCCAATATAAATTGATAAGCGCTAATGAATAACACCTAGCTCAGTTTTAGTGATTTTGTTAAGAAATAAATAAATATGGGTGGACATCGCACACGGCGCCATCTGACCTCAAACTAAGCAAAGCATGTACTATCGCGGCCACATAGCTGATATAATACTTGTATAGTTTTAAATACATACTTATTATACATAGAAACACCCAGACACAGTACAAATATTTGAACTGGGTGGGAATCGAACCCACGGCCCTCAGCTTCGTAGGCCGAGCTACTCCCCACTAAGCCACGAGGCAAGCCATGTCTCGCACTTGAAGTTGCGAATTGCGATGGGACTAAACTTAATAGTGTCAACATACAATTGACACTCCCATTCTGTGTAGATAGTAGTGCTGGTATATGTTTTAAATGTGGTAATGTGGGTAGTCACATAATACATTTCTTGTGAATTCGGTATGAACAAATGATCATTAGATCATTAGAATATAAAGTGATTTATATCCATGGACACAGAACATAACTAATTACTTACACCTTACCGATTACATACCTTTTGGGAAATAAAGTTAGTTAATAAATGTATGTTTAACAGTCTTGACTGCATTAGATTATACGGATGGTGTCAGGAATGATTATAATAATTTTGATGAATTTTAATTTAAGATGATATTGTCGCTTTCTTACATGAAAGGTAGTCTGAGAAGGCATATACTACCTAGGCACTGTTATGTTATTGTTTTTGTCGTATTTGTATGTTTTCTGTAAAATTTTCTTTGACGCAGCATTAATAGAAAAAAAAAATCTTAAGGATTAAATTATTCTTAATGTATATTACAATCATTCCAATTATATTTAATTAATATTTTCTTATATGCAGCATTAATAGAAAAAAAAGATCTTAAGGATTAGATCACTCTTAATTTATATTATAATAATTCCAATCATATCTAAATTGACTTGTTTCATAAATAAGTAACAAAATAGACAAAGCCCTTATACAGTTTGTAAAATGAAATTATTTCTCACATAAACATGTACCTATGTCGTAGGTGGTGGAACTGCTAAGGTGGTATCTACCTTCCATATATATTGTTTTTTTTTTATTATTACGAAAATATAAACGGAGTACCTATTATTATTTGAATAAGTCTAAGTACAAACACATTTTATGTTGTACATCAAATGTCAAATTGTAATGTGACGAGTCTGTGTAGTGGCGTTCATACTATGTACTTATTTTTTTTGTAATTATATATGTGAATGTTGCTACCATGATAATAAATAATATTCTATTCTATTCTATTCTATTCTATTCTATTAACAAATAAACGACGAAAACCTCTTTTATTGTATGGGAGCCCCCTTAATTATTTATTTTATTTTAATTAATTATATTTAAAGATAACATAAAAGTAAATATTCTGTGAATAATAGTTCAAGCGTCTAGCTGTTACCGTTATTAGTATCGAGCAAGAAACGGTAAAAAAATCAAGTTTGTTGTATAGGATACTGTAAATACCCTTAAATATTTATTTTATTTTAAGTATTTGTTGTTTTAGCGGCAATACAAATACATCATCTGTGAAAAGATATCACCGTTCTTGAGATACAGCCTGGTGACAGACGGACGGACGGACGGCGAAGTCTCAGTCTCGGTCCCGTTTTTACCCTTTGGGTACGGAACCCTAAAAAACGGTGGTGTCGTAGTGTCGAAAACACCCGATGTAACGATCGCAAGGTTTGAATCTTGCGATCCTCTAAGTATTTTCTCAAGCAAGAAAAGTTTGTCCTCACACAAGCTATAACGGTGAATGAAAACATCGTGAAGAAAGTTCCATGTTGCATGACATGTGTAGAAGGCCCGAGTCCCAACAGTCGCACATTTAGTTGGCTGATTATGCTAATATTATAAATATCAAACTTAATGAGGATATTTGATTTAAAAGTGGATGGTTTGTTAACTCTTTAACGCAAAAACGATTGAAATCATTGATAGGGAAAGGTGATAGATAAAAACGTCTGGCGTTCACTGCTAGAACGAAAAGATGACATGCGCCATGCGCCTGAAGTTTCGGATCTTCATCGTTTATTGAAATGATTTGTTTTAAATTTTACACTCAGTCTATTCCGGACTATGTCCTTGATCCTGTTCTTAAGAGAGATTATCCTGAGTTTCAGAGCAGTTATTTTTAACCACGAAAAAATAATTGATTAATACAGACATCGAATGAAACCGCAGGGCACACCGAGTATCGATTCCAACTTTCAATTAAGCTATTGTTTTTTGGGTATTACATAAAGTTTTTACAAGTTCCGTCACTACTTATAGCGAAACGAATGTGTGGGCGCGATTCAAGATGATTTGACAACCTAATTTCGGTCGAACTCCGAAAACTGAAGAGGTATCGCGTGGGCGAAATCCTCATCTCGAAAAGCGAGTTATTTGCAGAGTACAGTCTTACTTACACAGGGTAATGCGTGTACATAACCCAAGGGGCGAGTTGGACAATTACTGAACCCGTGTTATCTCACCCCAGAATAATCTAAATTGTAAGTTATATGTGTCATTTGTATTTTTCGGTCTTTTTATATCCCACTAGCGGCACGTTCCGGCTTCGCTTTGATACTGTCATATAAAGACCGATTAACCGAAATAAAAACTATCAATTGCCTATCAAATATCAATTTGGATCAAATTACACATAAATTACAACTACGAAAGTTGTCACTTATGTGTAATTTCGGTTGATTTGGTGACGAGTTCATTGGTAACAAATATCATTACACTCTTTTTTATAAATTAAGATTTACTGTTGAGAAATACCATTTGGTGAATACCAAACTGAAGTGGCAACGGGCAGGCGACATCGCACGCAGAATTGACAACCGATGAGAAAGAAAAGTTCTCGTGGTCGCCAGACCACGAACCGGAAGACGCAGTGTTGGACGACCTCCCACTAGATGGAGAGATGACCTCACAAAGGTCGCTGGAAACCGCTGGTTGCAGGTTGCGTGGGGACCGTTCGTTGTGGAAATCTAGACGGGAGGCCTATGTTCAGCAGTGGACGTCTTGCGGCTAAAATGATGATGATAATGAATACCATTTGGTGCTCTAATTACGTAAACTTACCGACTTCAGGCACATCGATAGGCTCGTCTAATATGGACACGTTGTTCTGTCCGGCGGCTTGTTTGCGCGGCGAACGCGTCGATGGAGGTAGGTCTAGGTCGATTAACAGGTCTTCTTTCACTGCAATCATAGATTTCTTGGTTGTTACACAATATTTTGTAGTAGTGCCCTGGAGAAGTACAACGTTGTTACGAAAATCTACTGCTCAGACCCGTGCGAACAGCACGTAAAGACCGTCCGTGTTGTCAATAAGATGGCATGATAATAGTTAAAACCAATCGAAAGTTTGGTTTCGATTTCGGCCAAATATGGCCGAAAGTTTCGGCCACGCTGAAACTAAGTGTTCGAGAATTATCGTGACCAACTTCGCAGTGCCTCTGTCGTTTATCTTACTTTAATGATTATTTACCACTTTTTTACTGTCTGTTTATTTATGTACCTAATAAAATACACTACATTGACGCAAAAAACAAAAAATTCAATAAGTGTAAGTTTAAGTTTCGGCTGAAACTGAAATCCTGACCGAAACCGTTTGGTAGCTTCGGTTTCGACTGAAAATCCCATTTCGGTCGGACACTAAATACATGACAAGATATTGAGAATATACATACATAGATTGTTTACTCAAATGATAAAAGATCCACGTATTACCTTGATTTAGGCTCTTGGAATGGGCTTCCCTAGCCGATCTTGTGGCCCGGTCCCCAAGGTTCAAAGTCGCTCGATCGTTGATCAACTTGTTGTAGTTGAACTGCTTGTTGCTTCCCTTCTCGCCGCGAGTAGAAGACGGCTGCGTAGACTCGATCGTTCGTCTCTTACGGAGCACCACGGCGCTGTCGTCTAAAGCGCCGTTCGACTGGATTGGAGTTATTTTTCCTATAAAAGAGATTATTAACTGTCATAGGAACTGCCGTTAGAAATGAAAACTTATAACTCAGAATTAGATAGCTTAGGTATTTTGGAAACTACGCGGGTGAAACCGGAGGGCGTGGCCATGAGCATGGCCACCCCCGAGTTTACCCGAAGATTTCTTATCATTCCCGAGCGTGACGCTAGAATTAAATTCACAGGTCACACGATAAATCTGTCTTTGGCGCGCCAATAAAAGTTTTCGCTTCAAAACTGAAAGTAATCGCGGTTGTATAATGCATAAGCAGCCCACTAAATGTTCCCACTGCTGGGACTCGGGGCCTTCTCTTGCAAGGAGAGAGCCAGGGTTATAATTCACCACGCTGGCCCAGTGCGGGTTGGTGGATGACACATGACTTCGAAAGATTCTAGGTATTTGTCGGTTTCCTCACGATGTTTTCCTTCACCGTATTTAAGTTAGCGGCATTATGCACATGACTTCGAAAAGACAGTGGTGCGCGTGGGCTTTGAACCCGGGGTCTCCGGATCGGCAATGTTTTTATAACTATTCCTTTTAACAACGCAAACAATACAATGTATTACGGAAGTGAAGCCAAACCTCTGCATTCAACTATAAAACTACGTCACTTTTTCGACCACCGATAGAAATACCTAATGCAAATTTTATTACATCATGCAGATCATACCAAATCATCACCTAAAGTTTAATGCATGCTCTTCTTTCGTAGTTGAAGTTACACGTTAAAGTACACACATGTATGTGATAATCGTTCGTCACGGACGAAGCAGATAGAAACCGCTAATATTTGACAAATACTTACGACTCTTGAAATCAATATCCCGAAAAGTTTAAATTCAGACGTCAATAATTCAAAAACGAACTGCGCCCTACGGTGCAACATCCAGCTAAACAATTTATCACGGTAATTTATTCTCGACAATACAAGCCAAACACTTTTCACACAAATGAAACATTTCAACTGGGAACTACTAAATTTAACGGGATAAAAAGTATCATGTCGTACCTAAGTATAATCGTGTTAATGGACACAAACCTTAAAACACTTAATATCTCTGGGTGACGAGCGCAGTCCAGCGCTATTTGGACTCTTCATATTCCAATAGTTGCGTTTCACTGTGCTGTTATGTGGCAGACATGTTGCTTACCATCAAGCTCGTCTGTTCACTCTATAGCTATACTATATAAAAAAAATAGGAGCTATGTGCAACTTCTTGTGACTCCGGGGTCGGTCACCTTTGTCATGTGGGTTTGTAGTAGTATACCACGAGCATCCACCATAAATGTGTGTTAATCCAAGTAGGTACTTACTACGTATTTAAATTCACTCAAGTCCGTTTTGCAGTGAGAGATACATGGTACATACATACACACTTACAAACCTGTAAACTTTCGTATAGTAATATTAGAGTGATGTATCTCCCACAAAATATGGTTAAGCGTTATTGCGTATTTAATTTTCGAAGCCAACACTGCAGCTACAAATGTACTTCTATGGTTACGCATAAATCAAATAACATTAGTCATGGCAACGATAAAATGTCCTCTCTGTTAGTCACAGATTAGCGATATTCAATGCCAAGTACGTGTCGAGGTGGATTGCAATCGATGATGATATTTACATCTTTGAGTAACTGTGTTCCTATTGGTTGTAATGGAAAATCGAGACTCAATACGGAAATCTGATGTTTTAATATTTTAACGTTAGTGTAAGCCGCCCACTATTTTCGATATTTTTTTTAGCTATAACAACTGTTCACACACTAGAATTAATTACGAGATATTTAAATAGTTCGATAGAGTTTCCGATATTTCGATGCAGTTTCACGGACCATGTTCACGAGTGTAAACGTGGTACGTACCAATTAATATCGGGGCTCGTTCCACTATTTAACCACGACAAATATCCCGTATCCATTAAAAATACAAATGTAGTCCCGTTTTTGTACCCACAGTTGGGACACACAGTTGTTTCGTACACACTTTTTCTCAAAAACTAAAAAAGAATATCAATTTTGGGGACGGGCACAATTAGATTTTTTTGTTTTTTTTTTTTAAATAAAGAATGACGAGACGAGCAGGACACGTGCCTGATGGTAAGCAACATGCCTCCCTCATATCAGCACAGTGACACGCAGCTATTGGAACATGAGGAGTCCAAATCATTACCTAGCACTGCACTGCGCTCGTCACCCAGAGATCTAAGATCTAAGCATCTCTAAGCCCTGTAATTTCTCTGGAAACATTGCCCTTCAAACCAGAACACAGTAATGTTTGCACATTACTTGGCGGTAGAATAACTGGCAAAGAAATAGATAGATACTTATACTATGCAGGTTCTATCGTTCCGAAATGCATAAAGATGCTCAACTCTACTTCACAACTGTAGTAAACACATGCGGGCGATGATAATAAGGCAATATTTTGTTTCGGCACATTATCTTATTATATACTTATTACTTATTATATACGATTATATACTATACGACATATTAACAACAAAATGTTCTTTATGCTAATTTATTAGTACGGCCGTTGACCCTACAACGCTAAAATGATCTCACACATCGATCCACTTGTGTTCTTTATGACACAGCAAATACAAAATGAAATAAACTTGTCGTATTTATATCTGATTTGCATGTAAAAGTATCACAATTGTAGATGCTTAAGTAATTACATAATTCTTTATCATTTTCTTGACTTAGCGGTGAAAGCAATTACCGTGAAAATACTGACATATTCCATGAAACATATCAAGGCTATTTGTGACATTGGTCAAGCTTTTGAACAGTTGCTTACATTATATCAAGCATAGATTCGCTCCTGTATGGAGTACTGTTCGCACCTTTGGGATGGATCGGCCAAGTACCAGCTGGAAGCTCTGGAATCGATCGAGAGACGTGCCAAAAGGCTCATAGGCAACGACACTCTTGTGCGGAAAAGACTGCAGAGTCTTGAACATCGCCGAAAAATTGCTAGCCTATCGGTTTTTTATCGGATACACTTCGGAGAATGTGCGACTGATTTGCATGATCTAATACCACCTTGCCCTTTTTTCTATCGGAATGCTCGTAGCTCGAAAAAGCGACATCGTTGATGTCAAAGACACGAACGAAGAGATTTGACTTTACCTTTGTGATAACAACGTCTAGGCTGTGGAATACATTGCCTGAGTGGGTTTTCCCCGATGGTTAGGTACAATCTTTGTGTCTTCAAATCGAGAGTGAATCGGTTTTTTTTCTAGGTAAACACGCTCCATCGTAGACCGCATCGTCGCTTAACATCAGGCGAGATGGCGGTCAAGTGTAAACCTAAAGAAGTTAAAAAAAAAGCTGAACTTTGCAACCGTGGTGGATCCTTGACTATCTCCTTATGAGAAAAGCCAGTGCCAGCGGTGGAATCATAAAGTGGGCTTTTTAAAATAAATAATACACGGGTAACTCAGGTTTCATAATATATAGTCAGTCCAGGCCGGCTTAAGTTTCGGTCATGTCCTTTTTCAAGGAGAGTGTATTCTCGTGACCGCTTCTCGTTTGGCAGTGCCAACTGACTGACTACACTGACGTACGTGAATTACCAGTGTATTCATTAATAATAATATTACAAAACTTTAATTTAAAAATCCCGACAGCAAAAAATCTAAGGACACTTGGGTGATTGAGACGAATCTCACGGTATCTTAATTGTCAAAATCCATCCAGCCGTTTGGAAAATACGTGGGAATAAAGAAATTTACATTCATACTCACTCGCAAAAAACATAACCCTTCTTTCAGGAAATAAAAATGTGTAATGTGTGTAACCACGTCAGTTTTCATTTCCATACTAATAAAGTGGGCTGATCATGGTTTGAAAGTACAAGTTCGAGCCTCAAACCTTGTTTGGGGTAAGACGGTTCTTTACAGTTCGAATAAATTCATACTTACACCGTGGCACACTTCAGTACAACATTTCTTAATGCAAATTAATAGTTGAATGAATGAAGCAACGCATCTCTCAAGACAGACAAAATCAAGCTAGTTTGCAGTTGTATTACGTGTAAGACTACAAATTAAATTAAGACATTTTTAATTTCTAGTACGATTAAACTTGATCTAATTGGTGTACGCTGTTACTACAATAATTACTTTTAGCTCTTTGAAAAACATAAATGGCTCTAACAGTTAACGATAATATGTGATTAATATGCGTTGTAGTATCGTTATGTCGTAACATAATAGCTCACATACGTCACGCAGTGTCGACATGTGCTCGGAATGTTTAACTGTGTGTATTTGTAGAGGGTTTACACTCACAGGTTTATGTAGGACTAATACAGTTATTCTACGTTCAAGTTACGGCAGATCTAATTAGGAAAACCGCGACTGCTGATCCGAAGTATAGTTCGAATCCGACGCGCACCACTGTATTTTCGAAGTCATGTGCGTAATGCCGCTATCTCAAAAACAGTGCAGGAAAACAACGTACGGGACCCGACAACCTTCCGAGGTCATGTGTCATTGACCAACCCGAGCTAGGTCAGCGTGGTGGATTATGGCCTTGTCTATCTTCTTGCGAGAGAAGGCTCCGAGTTCTCCCGAGTCCCATAAATGGGAACATTTAGTAAAAGTTGTACGTAGCATGAGTATAGCGAAACCTTTACGATTTAGAGAGATAGTCTGCATAGTTTTTGGCTTACTACAGTAGGGTATAATCCTTAAAAAAACTAATTAGTCCGTCAGTTAGATTGCTAAAAAATACTGTATAGTTATTTTTTACAAACAAAAAATGACAAAGATAGTGCTTAGAAGTTTCGCGTGACATCACTTGTGGGTAGGATTTTTATACAAAAGTGACGTCACGTCCACTCTGGAAGTTTGATGATCTAAATCTTTGTCGATTTTTAATATTTTGAAAAAACAAAAAATACGTGTCTCAATAATAATAAAAATAAATAGGTTTGGGTAAAGTTGGCGTCGTTTTTTTTTTTAGCGGCCAGAGATCTGTTATCACTTTCTTGTAACAATAAAATACCCTGATGCTATCTGTGCAATCGGATTTGCTCTAAGTCATATCGGAGCTGAGTTATAGCCTGTCAAAGTTATTTATTTTTTGGATTTTTTGTATGGGCAAGTGGCGTCGTTTTTTCATTTTAGCGGCCAGAGATCTGTTATCACTTTCTTGTAACAATAAAATACCCTGATGCTATCTGTGCAATCGGATTTGCTCTAAGTCATATCGGAGCTGAGTTATAGCCTGTCAAAGTTATTTATTTTTTGGATTTTTTGTATGGGCAAGTGGCGTCGTTTTTTTATTTTAGCGGCCATCGATCTGTTATAACTTTCTTGTAACAATAAAATACCCTGATGCTATATGTGCAATCAGATTTGCTGTAAGTAATATCGGAGCTGAGTTATGGCCCCTCAAAGTTTTTTTTTTGGTTTTCTTTGTATGTACTAGTGGCGCCATTTCCTATAGCGGCCAAACATCCGTTAGCACTTTTGTGAAACATTATTTTTACCTTAAGGTACCTGTGTAATCAGATTTGTTGCAAACTATATCGGAGCTGAGTTATAGCCACTTAAAGTATTTTTTTTGGTTTTCTTTGTATGTACTAGTGGCGCCATTTCCTACAGCGGCCAAACATCCGTTAGCACTTTTATGAAACATTATTTTTACTCAAAGGTACCTGTGTCATCAGATTTGCTGCAAACTATATCGGAGCTGAGTTATGGCCCCTCAAAGTTTTTTTTTTTTTGTTTTCTTTGTATGTACTAGTGGCGCCATTTCCTATAGCGGCCAAACATCCGTTAGCACTTTTGTGAAACATTATTTTTACCTTAAGGTACCTGTGTAATCAGATTTGTTGCAAACTATATCGGAGCTGAGTTATGGCCACTTAAAGTTTTTTTTTTGGTTTTCATTGTATGTACTAGTGGCGCCATTTCCTACAGCGGCCAAACATCCATTAGCACTTTTATGAAACATTATTTTTACCTTAAGGTACCTGTGTAATCAGATTTGTTGCAAACTATATCGGAGCTGAGTTATGGCCACTCAAAGTTTTTTTTTTGGTTTTCTTTGTATGTACTAGTGGCGCCATTTCCTACAGCGGCCAAACATCCGTTAGCACTTTTATGAAACATTATTTTTACCTTAAGGTACCTGTGTAATCAGATTTGATGCAAACTATATCGGAGCTGAGTTATGGCCACTCAAAGTTTTTTTTTGGTTTTCTTTGTATGTACTAGTGGCGCCATTTCCTACAGCGCCCAAACATCCATTAGCACTTTTATGAAACATTATTTTTACCTTAAGGTACCTGTGTAATCAGATTTGTTGCAAACTATATCGGAGCTGAGTTATGGCCACTCAAAGTTTTTTTTTTGGTTTTCTTTGTATGTACTAGTGGCGCCATTTCCTACAGCGGCCAAACATCCGTTAGCACTTTTATGAAACATTATTTTTACCTTAAGGTACCTGTGTAATCAGATTTGTTGCAAACTATATCGGAGCTGAGTTATGGCCACTCAAAGTTTTTTTTTTGGTTTTCTTTGTATGTACTAGTGGCGCCATTTCCTACAGCGGCCAAACATCCGTTAGCACTTTTATGAAACGTTATTTTTACCTTAAGGTACCTGTGTAATCAGATTTGCTCCAAACTATATCGGAGCTGAGTTATGGCCCCTCAAAGTTTTTTTTGTTTTTTTTTTTATGTACTAGTGGCGCCATTTTCTATAGCGGCCAAACATCCGCGAGCACTTTTATGAAACATTATTTTTACTTTAGGGTACCTGTATAATCAGATTTGCTGCAAACTATATCGGAGCTGAGTTATGGCCCCTCAAAGTTTTTTTTTTGGTTTTCTTTTAGGGCCCATAACTCAGCTCCGATATAGTTTGGAGCAAATCTGAATACACAGGTACCCTAAGGTAAAAATAATGTTTCATAAAAGTGCTCGCGGATGTTTGGCCGCTATAGGAAATAGCGCCACTAGTACATACAAAGAAAACCAAAAAAAAAACTTTGAGTGGCCATAACTCAGCTCCGATATAGTTTGCAACAAATCTGATTACACAGGTACCTTAGGGTAAAAATAATGTTTCACAAAAGTGCTAACGGATGTTTGGCCGCTATAGGAAATGGCGCCACTAGTTTATACAAAGAAAACCAAAAAAAAAAACTTTGAGGGGCCATAACTCAGCTCCGATATAGTTTGCAGCAAATCTGATGACACAGGTACCTTTAAGTAAAAATAATGTTTCATAAAAGTGCTAACGAATGTTTGGCCGCTGTAGGAAATGGCGCCACTAGTACATACAAAGAAAACCAAAAAAAAAACTTTGAGTAGCCATAACTCAGCTCCGATATAGTTTGCAGCAAATCTGATTACACAGGTACCTTTAAGTAAAAATCATCAATCATCAACAGCCCACTAAACGTTCCCACTGCTGGGACTCGGGGCCTTCTCTCGCAAGGAGAGAGTTAAGGCCGTAATCCACCACGCTGGCCCAGTGCGGGTTGGCGGATGACACATGACTTCGAAAGATTCTAGGTACATGTCGGTTTCCTCACGATGTTTTCCTTCACCGTTTTAAGTTAGCGGCATTACGCACATGACTTCGAAAAGACAGTGGTGCGTGTGGGGTTTGAACCCGGGGTCTCCGGATCGGCAGCCGCCGTTCTCCCGACTAGACCACCGTAACTTATAAGTAAAAATAATGTTTCATAAAAGTGCTAATGGATGTTTGGCCGCTGTAGGAAATGGCGCCACTAGTACATACAAAGAAAACCAAAAAAAAAAACTTTGAGTGGCCATAACTCAGCTCCGATATAGTTTGCAACAAATCTGATTACACAGGTACCTTAAGGTAAAAATAATGTTTCATAAAAGTGCTAACGGATGTTTGGCCGCTGTAGGAAATGGCGCCACTAGTCCATTTAAGAAAAACCCAAAAAAAACTTTAAAAGGCCATAACTCAGCTCCAATATGACTTACAGCAATTCTGATTGAGCGAATACAATTGCGTAAGCTAGTGTTTCAAAAAAGTGACAACAGATTTTTGGCCGCTAACGGAAATGGCGCCCATATATAAATAAAATATATTTTAAAATACCTAAATAAAAACTTTGAAAGGCCATAACTCAGCTCCGATATTACTTACAGCAAATCTGATTGCACATATAGCATCAGGGTATTTTATTGTTACAAGAAAGTTATAACGGATCGATGGCCGCTAAAATAAAAAAACGACGCCACTTGCCCATACAAAAAATCCAAAAAATAAATAACTTTGACAGGCTATAACTCAGCTCCGATATTACTTACAGCAAATCTGATTGCACATATAGCATCAGGGTATTTTATTGTTACAAGAAAGTTATAACTGATCGATGGCCGCTAAAATAAAAAAACGACGCCACTTGCCCATACAAAAAATCCAAAAAATAAATAACTTTGACAGGCTATAACTCAGCTCCGATATGACTTAGAGCAAATCCGATATCACAGATAGCATCAGGGTATTTTATTGTTACAAGAAAGTGATAACAGATCTCTGGCCGCTAAAAAAAAAAACGACGCCACGGGCCCATACAAAAGTACCCAAACCCCTTTTTCCATGATCTAGCTGATGGACTAATAATTAGAATGGTGTATTTTTGAACCAGACATTTAACCTGTTGTGTAAGCCACTGCTTCAGGCATACAGAATCAGCTAAGTCACACGAGAAGTTAGTGTAGTTGTAAAAACTTACTTAGTATAACCTTGACGTAAAACAAATGTAAATTTTTCATCATAAATATTTGTTCTGACTGAGAATCGAAGCCTATGGCTTTGTGGCCAGACTCACTTTCATCTGAGCGAAGATGATTTTATGAAAATAAATTACATAAAATTACAAGATGACTTATCTCTTTGCACAGTAATTTCTCTGTGAAACTTGCCCTTCAATTAGGTAGATCTAATGTAATGCGTATGCGAAATCTCTTTCTTTATTCACAATAATAACAAGTTAAAAATACGGTAGGCATGCATAACACGCATAATATTTCAACCACTGACATAAACGTAATATATGAGATAGTTACGTCATATTGAAATAATCTTACCTTTTTTACTAAAGGGGTTTATTTGGGCTCAGATGGCCTCTACTGACTTTCGACTAGAGTCCAGTGGTTCCCATTGTCTACTGCCCACTTTGTGAATAAGTTATCCTCCCTCACCCTCTAATAATTGTTCTAAGATAAACTTTTACAATAACCCGCAGGAGCCCTTGGTTGAGCCTTGAGACCTGAACCCATCTGGAGTCCATTATAGAAATAGAAATAAATTTTATTGCTTAAAACCGTGTACATTGATGGTGTTAAGTGAAAAGTTTGATATCAACAGTTTGTCCTAGCGGACGTGCAACATATGGTACTTTTTTACCTTATAATTAAGTAGGTAATAGATTAGTAGACAATAGTTAAGTGAGTACATAGGTTGAGTACATTGATGACTCCGACGTCCGAGATGCTTGGAGTCCGTTGTGTACTACCAGACACAACGCCCCCATATTTTTCTGGATCTCGTACCGCCCCCCTTTAGGCCGGCAGCGCCCACAAGGGGGCGTTATCGCCCACTTTGAGAAAGGCTGGACTAGACCCTAACTAATTTTATTATGCTTACACTTTTTTTTATATGTCCCGATACAATAACTGGGCTCTCGGACTTGCCCATTACTTACACATTTATGGAGTGTGTACCTAAAAAGTTACGGCTGGTCTAGTCGGGAGAACGGCGACTGCAGATCCGGAGACCGGAGGTTCAGAACCACGCGCACCACTGTCTTCTCGAAATTGTGTGCGTCATGCCGCTAACTTAAAAAGGTCAGGGAAAACATCGCGAGGAAACCGACATGTACCAAGAATCTTTCGAAGTGTTGTAGCATCAACCAACCCGCACTGGGCCAGCGTGGAGGAATATGGCCTTGACTCTCTCCTTGCGAGAGAAGGCCCCGAGTCCCAGCAGTGGGAACATTTAGTGGGCTGTTTATGCTATACCTAAAAGCATTCTTTTTACTTCCCATACTTATCACACTCAACTCAACGATTAGCGCAAGGGTACCTCAGATGGTACGACCTCGGCTTGGGTTGCGACCGTTAGGATATCAAGGAACCTGGATTCCTCAAAAGGGGGGCCTTTACCCCTAGCAAAGAAGATCTCGGGATGTGTAGGTAAAAAATGTCTTACCTCTCTGTACTGGTGATAGCGTCTGCGCTTTCTTCGTCGACTGGTTGTTTTTGAGTTTCACTAATATAGTACTGAAACAAAGTATAGAAACTCAATATTGTAAAGTTGCTTTCTAAACAAATATTTTTAGTAGCTACTTTAATTACATAATTAACATCATCATTTCTTATACAATAACTAAATTTAACATGTGACATCTATATTTTAAAGACCTACATATAAATTACACATACGCATACGCTGCTACAATACTATGAGTATTGAAGAAGCGATTAAGCGGAACAAAGGCTCGAAAGTGTTCGCAAGAAATCTGTCTCTTGGGCAAAGTCAATTGACCAAATTGAAAACCGATGATGGCAACGTCACCTCGTCGAAGCCCGAGATTTTAGAGGAGATCGAGAAGTTCTATGAACAGTTATACACCTCTGCGCAAGCACAACCTGTCGTTAATATGGCTAAAGACCCCAGAGCCAAGCTGACCCGACACTTTACCGAAGATATCCCGGAAGTCAGCCTGTACGAGATTAGGATGGCCCTCAAGCAACTTAAAAACAACAAGGCACCTGGCGACGACGGAATTACGACTGAGCTTCTGAGAGCGGGTGGAAAACCGGTACTTAAAGTCCTCCAGAAGCTGTTCGACTCCGTCATACTTGACGGTAATACGCCAGAAGCGTGGAGCAGAAGTGTGGTGGTGCTCTTCTTCAAAAAAGGTGACAACACCTTGTTGAAGAATTACAGACCCATCTCACTTCTGAGCCACGTTTATAAGTTGTTTTCGAGGGTAATCACGAATCGTCTCGCACGCAGGTTTGACGACTTCCAGCCACCCGAACAAGCCGGTTTCCGAAAAGGCTATAGTACCATAGACCACATCCATACGCTTCGGCAGATTATACAGAAAACCGAGGAGTATAATCGGCCACTATGTATAGCGTATGTGGACTATGAGAAAGCCTTCGATTCCATCGAGACCTGGGCAGTGCTTCAGTCTCTCCAGCGGTGCCGCATGGACTATCGCTATATCGAAGTGTTGAAGTGTATTTACAGCAAAGCCACAATGTCTGTTCGATTACAGGACCAGTGCACAAAACATATCCAGCTACAGAAAGGCGTGAGGCAGGGAGATGTTATATCTCCGAAACTGTTCACTGCCGCGCTGGAAGATGTTTTCAAGTTACTGGACTGGAACGGACATGGCATCAATATCAACGGCGAATGTATCACTCACCTTCGGTTTGCCGACGACATAGTCATTGTGGCGGAGTCGCTGGAGGACCTCGGTGCTATGCTCAGAGACCTCAGTAGAGTATCCCAACAGGTAGGTTTGAGGATGAATATGGACAAGACGAAGGTCATGTCAAATGTTCATGTCTCACCTGTACCGGTTATTGTTGGGAATACCACACTCGAAGTTGTTGACGAATACGTCTACCTGGGTCAAAAGATCCAATTAGGTAGATCCAACTTCGACAAAGAGGTCCAGCGAAGGATCCAACTCGGATGGGCAGCGTTCGGGAAACTACGGCACATCTTGGAGTCCAAAATACCCCAATGCTTGAAGACGAAAGTCTTCAATCAGTGCGTGTTGCCAGTGATGACTTATGGAACTGAGACGTGGTCCTTAACTGTGGGCCTCATAACAAAGCTCAAAGTCACACAGCGAGCTATGGAGAGAGCGATGCTCGGAGTCTCTTTGCGCGACAGAATCCGGAATGAGGATATTCGCGAAAGAACGAAAGTAGCCGACATAGCTCGAAGAGTAGCTAAGCTGAAGTGGCAATGGGCAGGCCACATCGCTCGCAGAACTGACAACCGATGGGGAAGAAAGGTTCTCGAGTGGCGACCACGAACCGGAAGACGCAGTGTTGGACGGCCTCCCACTAGATGGACAGATGACCTCACAAAGGTCGCTGGAAACCGCTGGTTGCAGGTTGCGCAGGACCGTTCGTTGTGGAAATCTAGGGGGGAGGCCTATGTCCAACAGTGGACGTCTTGCGGCTGATGAATGAAACATATAAATTGCATAATAGTACATTATGATATAAGTGCGGTAAGTTGATAATTACAGCCGAGGCTTTATTGCTAGCTCGAGCCGAAGGCGAGAGCTATAAGTAGCAGAGGCTGTAATTATCAAAGCGCACGTATGTCATACGACGTTTTATAACATATTTGCGAGGAAATAAACAAAACTCTGACGACATTTTCAAATAAAAACAATACAGCGAAAAAAAACGCGCGGAATAATATTTACTTGATCACAGATCACAGCACAGAGTAAATAATCACTATGGATCACAGATTAGCAATGCGCGCGCATCGGCGCCTTTTTTTTTAAGCAACGGCACAGAACCAGCCGTTATGCCATTAATAATAAAGTAAATTAATATTTTTGTGTTTTGTTACAGAAAAATTAAAGTAATTTATGGTCTAAATTAATTAAATTAACGAATTTAATAATTCTTTATTATATTTTACCTCTCAAAGTTAATTTTATTCATAAAATGTTGACCACACTTTTCTGACATAAAAACTCTTTAATAAGATTTAAAAAGGTACCGTTCGTTTTAGACGGAGCATATCTCTCTACCTAGTCTGTGGACGGAGCATTTTGAAACCGTGCGTTTTACATTACACATTACAGCACTAGTGCGTAATAAGATACATTACGATACAGAAATTGGTCCAATAAGAGACCCTTTACGAGCAAATATGTTATAAATAATGTATTATGAAACCACACCAAAAAAAAATATAACTTTGTAGTGAACACTTTCTTGTATCATCCTGTTTTGTAGTGGTAGGACTCTTGCCAGAGTCCGCCTGAGGAAGGACCACACCTTTGCCAGTTATTTAAGCAGTAATGTGCAAACATTACTGTGTTCCGGTTTGCAGTGTTTCCAGAGGGGCAATGTTTCCAGAGAAATTACAGGTCTTAGAGATAGAACAACTTAGATCTCTGGGTGACGAGCGCAGTGCAGTGCTAGGTAATGATTTGGACTCTTCATGTTCCAATAGCCGCGTGTCACTGTGCTGTTATGTGGCAGGCGTGTTGCTTACCATCAGGCACATGTCCTGCTCGTCTCGTCACTCTTTATTTAAATTAAAAAAACAGCCTGGCAAAGTTTCATACAGTTACCAGTTATTCTATCGCCAACCAACAAGTAACGGGAAGACATTCTTGGGTTCCGGTTTGAAGGAAAATGGTCCCACATTGATTTATATTCTTCTTATTGAAATAACTGCGTGTGTCTATGCTGTTACGGACATCGTGTCCATCAGGCGCATGTCTTGCTTGTTCCGTCATACTATTTGAATAAAAAAAAAGGAAAAACCTGCATTGTACTAATTTATTTCTTCTTTTCCTTATACGAAAATAAAGAATACAAGGTCAACGTTAGTAGAAGCATTAGTAAGTAAATAAGGCTACCTATTTACTTACTATCATACTGCTAGGAACAAAGAAATAAATAAAGTGGCCAAGTGCGAGTTGGACTCGCCCATGAAGGGTTCCGTTGCAGCAAGTAACATAATATACATAGTACACATAGTTCTTGTAGTTCGTTGTAACTTTGATCGAAGTTTCAAAAATAGTGTATTTATGACGTACTAAAAAAAAACTACTCATCAGATTGAGTTGAAACTAATTTTCGTTGGTAGTTTACATGGTAATGTACATCATATAATTTTTTTAGATTTTTCATTCTCTTACTTTAGAAGTTGGAGGGGGGGGGACACACATTTTACCACTTTGGAAGTGTATCTCGCGCAAATTATTCAGTGAAGACGAAAATGATTTTAGAAACCTCATTATCATTTTTGAAGACCTGTCGATGGACACCACACACGTGTAGGTTTGATGAAAATAAAATTTTTGAGTTTCAGTTCTCAGTATGGGGGGCAACCCTAATTTTTCTTTTTTTTTAATTTTTTTGTTCAAATCTTAATGCGGTTCACAGAATACATCTACTTACCAAGTTTCAACAGTGTAGTTTTCATAGTTTCGGCAAAAAGTGGCTGTGACATACGGACGGACGGACAGACAGACAGACAGACAGACAGACAGACAGACAGACATGACGAATCTATAAGGGTTCCGTTTTTACGTTTTACGGAACCCTAAAAAATACGAATTATAGAAGTCACTTTACTGTAAATTAACTACTTTGCATCAATGATGATAAAAATATATTAAAAAATAGAGATGGGCCGAGTACTCGGTTGATACTCGGCATACTCGGCGGGTTTTTTGATACTCGTACTCGGCCTCGGTACTCGGTTTGAATGCCGAGTATACTCGGTTTAAGAAAAGCAATATATTTTGGTAGGGTTATCTGCCTTTTCGCCGAAATTTATTTACAGGGATGCCATTTTCATTTGGAACAAATATTATACAGGTTGATGGTATTATTGGAGTATTTTTTTCATAATTATTTTTCTCATGTTTGTGCTCTGTGTACTAAAACAAAAGCGATTTGGTTCTGGCACTTCGCCGGCCGCTGCCGCGGAATGCTCGCTTCGCTCGCTTGGCTTGTGCCTTGTTGGTCACAGTTCTAACCTAACCAAACCGATTCCTTTCTATTTCACCTTAACTTCATTCCGAACTTTGAAAGTTTGCAAATGTGTACATATGTTGGAGATTTCTGTGGTTATAATATTACATGTAAAAATAATTTATTTTCTAATATAATATAAATGTACAAAAGGGAACTGATACACAGACGAAACGTTATTTGTCTAAAAGTTGTTTGGCGTAGTGAAAGATTTGACAAATGATAAGTGCCTTGAACATATTGAGTCATTATAAAAATCTGTTTAACAATAATTCTGCCAAATGAAACGTTGTCATACAAAAAGTTGACAATCGTTAGTTGTCAAAGTGAAACATAGACGAACCGTTGGTTGGCCAGTGATAATCCGCCAATCACTTTTCGGCGAAAAGGCAGTATCCCATTTAGGTAGATATAATTAAGCCAACAGTTAATCAAAAAGTATTTTTTTGTAATTTAGTAAAGCTTTGAAAATCTCAATCAATAAAATCAAAATTATGCTAATGAATGAGTAGTAATAGTAACCTGTTTGTAGTTGTTCACGCGCGCGAAATGGGAATTTGATTGAACCGAGTTACTCGGCCGAGTACTCGGTTGAAAAAAAATGGAACCGAGTAATACTCGGTACTCGTTACTCGGCAAAAGTGTTACTCGGCGCATCTCTATTAAAAAATATATCTTAGTTTAAAAAGTGCTGATGAAACCCTTAGCGTCAAAGGTATTAATAGACGGTGCTGGTGGTTATCGTTTACCAACACAAGGACCATTCCTTAGTCCCTCGTTAAAAAAACTGAATCATTGGTTTCGAAAAAGGTTTTTTTATCTTAGTAACAGCTATCTTACAACTATTAATGTTAGGTCCATGATATCTGGAAGGTAGATAGCAGAAAGTTTCATACATATCTGTTCTACTTCACTAATCACTACTTCGGTTTTGTATTTCTCCTTCCATTAGTGCAAATTGGGTTGCTTGTCAGCACAATGGCATCTTCAACATTCACTAACATCTACGTTTTATATATGAGGTACATAGTAGATAGTTCCACGTTACCCATTACTTGTAAATATTTTGTTGGTGTAATAAAGCATTATATCCAGTCATTTATTTTTCTTCTTGGTCTCTAATTTTTTTACAATCCATATATAAATTAAACATAATAAAAAAACTTAAAAACTATGGTGCCGCCAGCAGCGGGGCAGGACCCAAGCTACCGGTGGTTAGGGCTGCAGAGAGAGGAACCTCCTGACGATGCGCGCTGTGTCTAGGATGACTGCCTTCTGTATCTGACCCTTGATCCAACCGTCTAGCGAAAGCCTCTTGAGATGTTGGTCGAGGCTTTTCGCTATAAGGCCGTTTGCCGACACGACTATTGGGACTATGATCGTCGAATCAACGTCCCACATGGCGGTAACCTCATGAGTCAAGCTTAGCAAGTACAAGGTACTTGCTAAGCTTGTCCTTTTTCGGCTTTCACGAGGTTCTCGTCATGTGGTACGGTGATATCGACGATCACAGCCCGGCGCTGAGACCGGTCTACCAGCACGATATCAGGCTTATTGGCGACAATAGTCTTGTCCGTGATGATAGAGTGGTCCCAGTAGAGCAACGCACGACCATTTTCGAGAACTAACAGAGGTGCGTAGTTATGGTACGGCACCTCGGACTCGACAAGGCCGTATCGAAGAGCAATTTTTGTTATTATTATTACCTAGGAAAGAGTCCCTTTTCGAGGGTTCTCTGGTTCTGCCCCTTCCACCAGTACAAATTAGATCACTTGTCCGTCACCACAATAGCATCTCCAACGTCCACTAAATTCTATCCTACTATTATAAACGCGAAACTTTTTGGTATGGATGGATGGTTGTTTGGTACTCTTTCACACAAAAAGTACTGAAGGGATTTAAATGAAATTTGGTAAATAGTTAGATAATGGTCTTGAATAACACATAGGCTACTTTTTATCCCGGGATATTAACAGGATCGGGAACTATGTGGGTGAGATCGCGGGGCGCTTCTAGTGTTTCATAATTATATAAGGTACATAATAGATAATTCCACGTTACCTAGGGAAGAGTCCCACTTCGAGCGTTCTCTGGTTCTGCCCCTTCCACCAGTGCAGCTCGGGTCGCTTGTCTATCAACACGATGGCGTCTCCCGCGTCCACTGACATTTGCCCTTGCCGTCGGTAACTGTGGAGCAAATACAACTATTTATCTGCTATACATTTTTTCGCAATGCAATTCAATTGAGATAGTTAAGAGACCAGTGATAGGGGTGAGTGTTGTATTATGAGAGAAACCAATGTCCGGCAGTAGACGAATACAGACTGTTTATTTATTTTATTTTTTACTCATAGACAGGTCTTTTTGTGTCTCTTCTTTTTTGGGGCTATGCTAATACTTCAAAGTTACAAGTCCATTATTTTTCGTAAAAGTTTTTTTTTAATTCTTTATATATCTATATTTTTTTTCAGTTTCAGGATTTTTTTTGGTTATTCCGTTTAGTGTACATTTGATGAAAATGACTGCATGGTAATTTACTGAATTTTAAATAATGGGAAATACAATAACGATAAGAAAGAAGGAAGGTGAAAAAACTTTACGAATTATTATTCTCAAAAACCTAATTAACAATAAAAAAAAATTGAAAATCAGGAGTATGACCACAAACACCGTGACATACGACTATTTTTTTTATATTACGTTAATTATTAATTAAGACTGCAATAGAAACAAGCGATCATTTAGCGGTAGGTACTTACCTATAACAACTGTTTTCCCACGTAAATGAAATTGAAAAGGTATTAATATTATTCTTTTGTTGCTTTTTAATGATGAGTTATTGTATTGTTTGCGTAACGGTTGTTTCACTAGTGGAAGCAACTGAAGTTTATGCCAATACATTTGAGATCGCGTCGTCATTTAACATTAAGCCAGGAGACGGTCTAGGGCAAATCTATTATTGAAAATTGATTGTGTGGTTTTATGAAACTATTTTCCATATTATAGTAAAGTAACTTAACCCGGCGTCATGGGGGTTGGGTCTGTGAGACCTGTCACTTTCTGTTTTGCTTCTAGTTCGGTTACTATGCGTGTTACATTGTCGTCCTTCTCAATGGCTGGAACTATTGACGTCGGGTTAATAAGTAACGCAACCATATTGGCCTCGGCTGCTCTGTCGAGCGCCTTTCACTTTGTCCCTACTCCGCGCCCGACCGTCACGCAACATGCAATAGATGGACGAAGAAGTTTGAGGCAGTGTAATTAATGTTTCACTTTAAATATGTAATGTAGATTAGGTAAAAAGGTTTTTATAACGGTTTTTGTTTCTAGGTATTAAAGCTAATCAACTGGTCCATTAGTTACATCTCGCCTATTAAGCGAGATGTAGCTATGATTATATCACAGGTATGATTTCTCCCTTTTTGACACATAGTTTAATCACTGTTATAGTCCTCTGAAGTTTATTTTGTAGAAGAGATAAGGAGTCTTGCCACAGGTGATAAGTCCACTTCATAATCTTAAGTTTGATGATAAGTAGAAACGTCTGGTAATCGGTGAACGCTGGACATTGGCGAAATTACGGTAACATTACCGAATAGAAGCCATAAAAAAAATTGAAGTTGACGTTGACACATAGTTTTGAGGTAAAACGAGTAACGGATTTTCCTTAGAATGCCGACCAAATTTGAACCATAAACTGTATGCATTACAACATATTTTACCTGAGCGCAGCGTGTGCCGTCTCAAACTTGTTGGTCTCCATATAGGCGTGTATCCCCTGGAAGGTGGGCCGCTCGCGCGGGTTGAGGTCCCAGCACTGCATCATCAGCATGTACACGTCGGGGGGACATGCCCCCGGCGCCGACAGACGCTGCCCTTCGCGCATTATCAGACGGAGAATCTCGGAACCGTTCAGACCTGGACGAACAATGTTTTCGGGCTGAATTAAATCCCAATTATCCTACTAATATTATAAATGGAAGTTTGGGTGATCGTTGTTCAATCACGCCTGAACAGATACTTAGTTGAAATTTGGAACACAGATATAGTCTGAAATAACACAGGCTACATTTCATCCCAGGTAAACAGGAACGAAACCTCGCGGATGCAACTTGTAAGTTATAGTTATAGATGTGAAACTAATGTATTTGTTATTCTTTAACATAGGTACAAAATCTACTGAAGGGATATGGTTGAAATTTGATACGTATTTAAATAATAGTTTAGAATAACAAATAGGCCAATTTTTTTCGCGTTACACTAATGGGATCGAGAAGGACGCGGGTGGAATCGGGGGCACTGCTAACTCTTTACATTCTTTAAATGTACGCGAAAAAATTAGAAAAGGACTGTTAAGTTACATTTGGATATATCGACTTTAATTCACGCAATGGAGTCGGAAGGTCAGACCGTGCGACGTTAAATGCGACCTATCCAAGGCGAGCAGAAACATTGCGTGTATGCGTTTTGCATTATCTAGATAATACGAGTAGACAAAGCAACAAGACCAAGATTTTCAATTTGTATGACTCCAATGGCAACCCTATAAAAGCTATTCTCTTTGTAAACAAAACAGACAGTAGGTATACATAAAACATAAATAATAAAAAAGGGAAGTAGATTTCACTAACGTTCGTAAAATTTAATAGATGAAGGACTCGTTGCAAAGTCTGCCTAGGGAAGTACCATAAATTTGCTAGTTATTCTAAAAACAAGCAGTATTATGTAAACATCACAAACACCCGGTTTGAAGAGGCGTGAAAGGGCAGTGTTTTTAGAGGGCATATAGATTTATCATCTTTTATCGCTAAGAGATCAGCGGAGTATAAAACTAGGTAATTATTTGGGCTCTTCAGGTTCCAATACCTGCATGACACTGGTGTTATGGATAGGCTTGTTGTCCTGCTCGTCCCGTCACTCTATGCACTTAAAAATAAAAAATAAATGGCAGTCAAAGGAACTGCCGATAGAAGTGAAAACTTATAACTCAGAATTTGACAGCTCACTTCGGAAACTACGCAGATGAAACCGGAGGGCGTGGCTATGTGCCATCTAGATCATCCGAGTTCCACCGAAGATTTTGTTCATTTACGAAAGAGACGCTTCAGTTCAATTCACAGCCTACGGAAAATCTGTATGTACCTACGTCAAAAGAAGATTTCACTTCAATAACCAAATCTCTGCATACAAAGCTTCCGATTTGATTTCCGATTTGAAAAAATCCGATTCGCAAATTCAGTTCGACAGATTGCTATCAGCTAGATTCGCGAAATTAGTCGGCGCACAGGAAGCCATATATTCACCTATTCTTCGAGGTAAGGTGTGTGGATTAGATAAGTGGCGAGCCTATTTGGCCGCGGCGCTATAGCGTTAGTCACGGCATTTTCTTGAGGTGTAGCAAAATTTGGAAAAACATTGACATCGATTCTGATAAGAGCTGTTTGTCATGTCCTGGCATTTTTTCTAGTATTCTTGGTATTTATTTATCAACTATATTCAAAATACTGCGCATCAACCTCACACCAAAGAATTCCTCAAACTATCGAGCTCTTGAATAATAAGTTGGTATCATTAGCCAAACGCTCGATTATTATCGGAACATTGGTGCGAAAGACACTTTTTTACTGTTGTTCGTCAGTTTAAATTGATGATTTTATGAAAAAATATGTATGTAACTAAAAGTATTCCATTTTTTCAGTGTCGAAAATACACATATACTAAACACATATATCAACGTAAATTATGTGAAAAGGTGTTTTCATGATTTCGTCCAAAAAAAATAACGTTGTCTAACTATAGGTTTACACTTAACCGCTTTCTGTCCTGATGTTAAACGACGATGCGGTCTACGATGGAGCGTAGGTACTTACCTAGAAGAAACAGATTCATTCTCGATTTGAAGACACCAAGATTTTAACCATCAGAAAAAAAACTATACGCTACGCATTCCTCAGCCTGGAGGGTCTTGTCACAAAAGTTACCCAAGTCAACAATTTTCTTTTTGAGTCTTTGATACGGCAACCATGAAACGATGTCATTTCGAGCTTTTTCGTTTCGACTATCCGCACTTTTAATTATCCTAACCAGTCTCAGCCCCAATTGGTTCGTACAATTGAGGTTCTATGTCGACATACCGATCCATGGTTCTTCTCCGAAGGTGTACATCTCCCAGAGAGCCACGGCGAACATCCACACGTCGGACGCGTGAGAGAATTGCCTGGTGCGCAGCGACTCAGGCGCGCACCACGGGAACGGCACTCGTCTTCGCTCAGACATCACGTAACAGTCATCAGCCTCCGGTAACGCGCGCATCAGACCGAAGTCGCCAATTTTTACCTGACAATTCACAATGTTATTTTATCAAAATTGTATAAAATCTAGCATATCAGGGGCTACGGATCGGCAGTCGCCAGATCGTTGTCCGGACTAGAACAGTCGTAACTTTGATGATACAATCTATTCCTCTTCAAATTTAACGTATATGTCGTAACGTATGAATGGATTTGAATGAAATAAAAGTCTACAATATGCAATATCATGTGGATTAACGCATAGGCATATCTGCAATAAGCAATATCATCTGCATAAACACATAGGCATAGGACTAACTGTTTATCTTGTTAAAATCGGTGGTAGACGCAGGATACTAAATGAAACGATTAATTTGCGTAAATAATATTTGGCGAAAATAAATCGTGTATATCTGTTAAGCCAACGATCTCAATACACAGATGTTCCTCCCAAACTTCAGGGCGCATGGACTCATGTCATCGTTGGGAAGACTGAGCTTTCCGTTCTAGTCGGTTGTAGAAAGCGGTAGACACCGGACGTTTTACCTATCACTATTCATTGACAACAATCAAAATAAATAGAACCACAGCAAATCTCGCCGCTAGCGATTCTAGGGGTCAAGTAGATTGGTTGTTTGTAAACCACTTACGATACACACAGAGACGCAGTTTATTACCAATTTCAAGGTGCTCAGGGCACATCTAATATGTTAAGCCGCACCAAGTACCTATAACCTATAGGTGTACTATTAGTATCATAATATGAAGAGAAACACATTTAATATAATTAGACTTATGATGTTAATTAGCTAGTATTATACGTGCTACAAAGTTATTATCGCACTTTGATCTCATTTATCATGTTCTATGTACATTTTAGCAGTTCTTAGGTTAATATTTGCCAACAGTCTAGCATTCCACGTACACTATGACCATGACATGGTGACGGTTGTTACTGAATATTTTATTAGATAGCCCATAGTCTGTGCTAACGATCGAACGTTTACATGCTACTACTACACTACTACTTACATACTGTATGTCTGCTTTACTTGTATCATCATCCACAACATTGATATAAACCATTAGATGTGCCCTGATCACCTTGAAATTGGTAACAAATTGTGTCTGTGTGCATAGCGTATGTGGTTTACACACCACCAATCTACTTGACCCCTGGAATCGCTAGCGGTGAGGTATGCTGTGGTTCTACTTATTTTGGTTGTTGACAACGAATAGTGACAGGTAAAAACGTCCGGCGTTCACCGCTTCCTGCAACCGAGTAGAAAGGAAAGAGTGAGCTCACTCTTCCCAACGATGACATGATTGCGTGCACCCTGAAGTATGAGAGGGCACATCTAATGGTTTATATCGATGATCCACAGTCCTTATTTTTCTACTGACGCCTCACGCACGACATTGAGCTCGACTAACTGCTCGTTTTGGCATATTTTGCCAGCCTTTTTGTGACAACCTACGTAATACTAAAAAATAAAAACTGCGTAATACTTTACACAAGTCGTCACTGCAGAGTGTCCTACACTACATTTGCATAAAGACCTAAACGCGGTCTCGACTCTAGAACTCGTCTACTCCAATTGCCGTTATACCTATAGCCGGTCCATTGCCACTTCAGTTTCCTGATTATCTGCGCTACTTGTTTACGACATACACAACAACACACAAGACGCCAAATGACAAAAGTCACAGACAGTGCAGATTCCACTGTAATTGCTAAATAAAAAAAAGGAATATAAAATCAGTCCACTTTATGTTCCTGTACTCCGGGTATTCTCAAGGAAGACAATCACGGCCAAAATCCACAATGCCGACAATGCATGTTCTCGAAAGATGTCTTACTAGCAACATGCCGGTTTCCTCACGATTTTCCTTCAACATCAAAGCCATTGGTAATAAAAAAAAACTAGTATAAATTTAATGCACTTGGATAAAAATTCGGAGGTATTGATGGGATTCGATTCTACTTCACAGCAAGCCAAAAGCCTGCTAGCATTCTTCCATCTGTTTCATTCTAAAGCAGGGGTTCTCAAACTCAGGATTATTTTGTCTGCTACCCACTTTGAGAATAAATTATTTTTAGTGCCCCCATTTTTTCACATAGGTACTTAAAAACCACTATAACTTAAATTAAATTAATTAATTATTGTGAGCTATATGTATTAGCGGAGATTAAACATTGATTTTAATTGAGACTTTTACTATAACCTGCAAGAATTAACTTGAGACCTGAGACCAGCAGATACGGACTCCAAGCCTCTTCACAATGCCCCAATTTTTTTCTGGGTCTCTTACCCTTTAGCCTGCAGGGCCCACAAGGAGGCGTTATCAACCACTTTGGGAATGGCTGTTCTAAAGCTATAGTTTTCATTATAACAATTAAGTTTGACCTGTTATCTACTTCAATGTGAATCACTGAACTTCTTTTACTGTCACTAATAATATTGAAATGGCAGTAGTAGGTTTTTTCAATAGATAATAACCATGAATTGACCTATGACTAAGATACTACTTCAAGCTAGTCAGCTATAAAACACAAACCAACATGGTATCCAATCAATCACTATTGTTGTATCCCATATATTATGACAGTTGATGGTGAATGAAATCATGGCTGTGGGAAGGAGGATGAGCATAGAAAACAACATAGTTAATACCACTGTAACATTATCATAATACCAGAGAACACAGCCAAGGTGTGATGATGATCCTAGAGTGTGTATGTGACGAATATTCACAATATTCATACTAAGTGCTTGAAAATCCCACTGAACTGCAAATTTGTGGAAATCTCTGTCAAAGTATATGTTTCTCGATAGGTTCAACCTAGAAATCATCTAATTTATCAGGTAAACAGGTTCCTTCTAGATAGACATGCAATAACAACCCTGCTTGACAACATAGAATTTGAACCAAAATGCAAAAATGATAGATTTTTGCATTTTGGTTCAAATTTGGTTCTACAAAGCAAAGCCAGAAAAATATAAAATAGTGCCAACAACATGAAAGTTTCAACTCACCAGCTCCAAATTTGATAGCAAGATATTCCGACATGCCAAATCTCGGTGTAAAAATCTGTTTTTCTCCAGATGTGCCATGCCTGCTGCAACTTGTGTCGACCATTTTGATATGTAGTTTAGAGAGATCTTGTTGTTCTGTGTTCTTATGTAATCTAAAAGAGCACCCATTGGGGCTAGTTCACAGACCATCATTAGCGGGTGGAACACAACCCCATGCAATTTTATTAAGTTTGCATGTTTTAAACTGTGCATTGCCTCAACCTCCCTCCGGAAGTCATCATAAATGCCTGGCTGTGAGAAGGCATCCGCTTTTAATACTTTGACGGCAACAGGTACTGTTTGTTCGGAAATTTTCCATTCTCCTCGCTTTACTACTCCAAACGAACCTGTACCTAATTCATTGAGTAATCTGGAAACATTGAAATAGTCTCAATATCACTATCATACTACAAGGACATTAAAATTATCACATAATTAATCCTGACATGCGTCATTGCTATCTACCATCTTAGCATAGCATATATATATACAGCCCAATTTATATGCCAATTGCTGGGACACAGGCCCTTCTCCCAACAGGCATAGTCCCAGCCTCAAGTTTTGAGGAGGTCAGTAAACAGCCTCAAATTTATGGGAGGGGTCACCAGTAGTAGTACAATATGTCGAGTAAAATAGACTTTATTAATAGCGCCCCATGATTTAACCCACATAGTTGCTGTTTCAGTAGTTTTCCTGCATTAAAAAATTGTTTATGTATTACTTATTAGATATTTTGAAGTTTTTTAGATTTTTAATGTAACATAATCGATTTTGGTCATGTCCCCTGCGACCGTCCCTTCAGACCGCTCCTGTCTTCTAAGGCCATATTCCACCATGTTGACCATTAGTAGGTGGCTGAATGACACATGTTATAAAAAAAATGATTTCTTGGAAAACATTGTGAGTTGTACATCTGCAATTGGAGCAATGCTCAGAGATATGGGCTGGATTTGTATAGCTTTAATTATAGGCAGCATCACTTTAATAATTTCAAATCTTTGATATGAACAAATTTTAAAATTAATCAAACACTACATCAAAACTGGTTCCTGTCTTTATGAGCTAAAATACTACAAATAGACACACAGATAGACACAAAAAATAATCATTATTATAACGGATTATAGATAAATAGATGATTACATAAAATTAGAAATTCTTTAGACAAACTGTCTTTTTTAATTTAATTATGTAATTCGTTTCTGATATACAGACTTGCATAGGTTTCAATTGAATAATAAGTAATGCTAATTATTAATCTTAATGAGCATGATGTAATTGCATGTTGACCCATATATTATAATTAGAAAGCTAACTTTAATAATATTTTTTTATGACAGTCACTTAGTAACAATAGGCTAGATTCCTAGTTTAGTCCTAGCTAAAAATTGACACTGTGTTGCCAATAAAAAGTAGATGGAATTTGAATTAATAACATCCCAATGAATTTGTAAATATTTATGTTATTCAACAACATGTGTGATGCCATAGGGGCTTAGTAGTAAAAATATTAAGGAAAACATGTGAGGCCACCAACTTGCACTAAGGTATCTTGTGCGGATATGTGACATCCACCATCCTGCACTTAACCAGCATGGTGGCTTATAATATTGACTCTCACCTTAAGTTTCTTACTACTGATGGGATGCAGAACCTTCAAAGAAGTAGGCTGTATACTTAAGTTGTACATTCCATGGTATTGACAATACTTACACAATATCTTTCTCCAAAATTATACAAGTTGTTCTTGCTTCTGATTGGGTTTGGGACCTCGGTGTTAATTCCGCCTTTTCCTTCAAAGAGTTTGATGAACCAAAAAGTTTGTTCCAAAACTTGCGGTTCCATAGCTGTAGCTTCCTTTTCCTGACTGCATCAAATAGTCTACGCACCCCAGGCTTACTAATGCCAATTCGTTCTAAATCCTCCGCATGGACGTAGTCGAAATGGGCGAGACGTGTTATCTACAAACAATTCATACCTTTTTTTAAAGCATTTATCATGTTGAAGTGGTTTTTACTTTCTAATAGCTAGACCATAATGAAAACAAAAGTATTTTGCGGTGTGGTAGGTAATTAGCGCGAAGATATTAACAATAACAAACACTGTTTACCTGTAACTGATCTCTGATAGGCACATAGAATTGCTCCAATTGTACATGCTGTAAAATCTCACAAAGCCAGTCCGTGCCTGAATCCATAGCGTAATTATCGTGTTCGAGTCGTGATCACGCACAGAAAAGGTAACATCTCGAGCGATTCTCAGCAGGAAGTGTGCAACTAGTTCTCGAGGAAATAATGTAGGAGCAATTTTCTACATACGAACAACTTCACAGAAAACCACAAAGCACCGCTATTTTCTTTGAGATTCACAATAATAGCACTACGTTTCTTTATTTACTAATCTTAATTAATTAAATCAATCGCGTTTATAAATATTAATTTTTCAAGGCAAGCAAAGAGAAAACGCATCCGCAACGCCTGTCGTTATCGTTTAACTGACATTGACGGCGGCAGCATAAAGCACATGACACTGATGTATGAGTGACGTTAACCTATTGATTAATTTTTTTAGACACCATTGTTTATGTGTGCATAATTCTTTGAAATCCAGTCGTTACCTTTTATTATTATTAGGGAACTATTTGTATGATTTGACGAAAAAAAATATTTTACACGATTTCCGAACACAAAAATAATAATTTTACTAAGCTTGTTCCTAATCAACGAGATAAAGTCCGAAGATAATAAACCTCATATTAATACATCGGTAAGACTTTCACAAAACTCTAACGACTTCGACACAAACTGTCCAAAAACTGCCAAAGTTACAGAAATAGTTGGATAATTTTCTAAACAGTAATGAAATATCCTAATTTTATTTGTCGAATAGTTTTTTGGTTTAACTACTAAAAATATATTTTAATTATATTGAAATAGATTTGTATAAACTATTAAACTTAACTTCAACAGAAAGTTACAAACAGAACTGTATTTTTAAATTATGGAATACTCCTCTATAACGAACGATAGTTTAGCAAATATTCGAGTTATAGATTTTGAAAGTGTTCCCGTAGATACTGTTGCTCAAAAGTATATTTATGTCGAAAATACTACTAATGTAAGTGTATGAATAAAAATAAACTTAACATATTGAAAAATGTCTGTGCTGAACATTCTTATACTTGCGATATAATTTGCATTAGGTATCTTTCACCACCCTCACCATCCCAGTCACGCAGTTGACGCTTCAGATGCTAGTTTTTTATTCCAATAATAATTTTACGCTGTACCGCCGTATTCCCTAATGTTAGTAATCTAATATCGTTCTTTAACATGACTGTGAGTGAGTCTTACTACTCAGGGTAATGGGTAGTGATTCTAAACGCAATCCGAACGGCTCAAATTCGGAATGATAATCCTTGTATCTGTCATTCTAAACGGTTTATTCTAACTTCATCATCAAAGACCGAGAGACGAGAGATTAGATTCCGTGTCGGTGTCTGATCAATCCGACTGGGTTCAGAATCGATAGGCTGATTCTGATCCGATCCGATCGACTCAAACTCGGAATGACAATCCCTCTTATTATTTTATCTTGTCCCCTCTTTTTGTTCTCTGCCCCTGTCATTCTAAACGGATAAGAGAAAAACCGAGAAGTTTGATTCCGTGTCGAGATGAACTCTACTGGGTTCAGAATCGCTACGCTACGCTTAGACCTGCAATAGCTCATGAGGTGTAGGTATGCCGTAAGAAAACTGCGGTGGCGCAATTTGAGTTGATTCACTTTCCACATACCTAGTTAATAGCTTAATACAATATGGCACTAGTAGGACTGTCGCCAGATACCGCCTGGAGAAGTAGGTACCTACCACACCTTTGCCGCAGTTATTCCACCGCCAAGAAGTGATATGAAAACATCACTGTGTTCCAGTTTGAAGGGCAATGTTTCTAGAGAAGTTATAGGGCTTAGAGATAAAACATCTTATATCTCTGGGTGACAAGCGCAGTGCAGTGCAAGGTAATTATTTGGCCTCATTATGTTTCAATAGCTGAGTGACACTGTGACGTTATGGGCAGGCATGTTGCTTACATGTCCTGCTCGTATCGTCACTCATTGATTCACATGTTTTTTATTTCTAGAAAGAGCTCACATATCGTGTTTCGCTTACATACATATTAAGCAATGTAGATCGCGTATTTCACTTGTCTATAACGTCAACACCTGTGGGCCCAGGAGAGAGGGCACGACTCAGGCTTTTGTTCAAACCTACGGTACCCGACCAGTCGTATACAGACTATTATGTGGTGGAGGACACAGGCGGCAACGGTTATAAACTTACTGTCACAGGAAGGTGCTTTGGTAAGATACATTTTACCTTCATCTGCTTAAATTATTTAGTTTCTTGCTGTACATGGTATTTCTCACCAAGAGCCACCAGCCTTTTAGCTTAGATTCATTTTTATTGGTGTCACAATCAGTTTTGTGATAATTAGGTACATACAGTGAGAATTTGACCGGCCCATGTAGCTGTGGCTTTACATCACACACACTCATTCGCCACGTATTCGACGTGCCCAGTGACTGCCTGAGTAGACAGCTGGTTATAGCTCCGATGTCCGCGATGACGAAGTTTTAGCGCCGCGCTTTTACAATTAAGTCTAAGGACTATCAAATAATCCTATTACTTACTGATGCTAATAGAGACACAATATGGAACCAACTATAGCTTGGTTTGTCTTTATTTATTACACCCAGGACCACATAGCGTATAAGTGGCGATCATTCCCCAAAAAAAATAAAGTTGTGGAATGGGTAGTCACTATTTGAGGCTAACTGTTTTAACAAATCCATGACTATACTAAGATCTATCTCTAGAGACTTGAATCGTCTGAGCCCTATTCCCTATGATTCTCATCAGGCCCAAGAGTAAAACTAGACCAGAAGCAATTAACATTTAGAGTATGCAAAAACGTTTCGGAGCAGAGGAAAGAACCAGTAAACATTATCAACAGGTCTTCTGTAGACACGACTTACCAGTGGTTGTTACCAATCAGTGGTCAAGGATATTTTCAGGTAAGGCACCCTTATCATAATAGTTTTCAGTCAGTATTGTCCCGTTGTTGGATATAAACTTCTTCTACCCCGTAAGATTGGTGTCCATCTCATCCACCCTAACTCATGGATCTAATGGCATCGTTCTATCTAGCCAGTCTTTGAACAGGATTATCGGCAATCGTAGCCACTCTTTCTCATAGATCTACTCAACCTGGTCTGGCTACGTGTCCTGCTCATCTATTATTACCACTTGGTAGGTAAGTAATTTATCTGTGAATACCTCAAATGTTATTTAGGACTGCCGTGGGTCGTAATGTCATGGGTGGGTAAAGCAGTTACCTGTAAAGTAATACAACAGACTATAGAATAGGTACCCTTCTACAATGAGGTCTGAAATTCTTCGCAAACTTGCGAAGAATTCAAATGTGAAATTACTACCACAGTAAATACATACTGTGGTGTTCTTTACTATGTTACTACTGTCAGTACGTACCTACTAAGTACAAATGCGTAGCGAGAAAGTTTACGCAACGTGCCGCTATCAAAGTGTATCATGTAGTGGAAGCTAGGACGTCCATTACAGCAGATTCGTCTGGGATCTCTATTATAATTATTTAATTCTACTAATATTATAAATGTGAAGGTTTGGATCTTTGGTCTTAAATCAGTCTGAAATTTAAAAACTTAAATAGACTATAATTTATTCCAAAACATACGGATACCTAGGTCACAGTATTATAGTTGCGCGCAGATTTTGAACCTATTTTTAGGTTGTGCGATATTCTTTCTCGGTACGTGAGTACGCTCAATCTGGTCACTCACCGTTTTCTTAGTTATCGTCTTACCGTATTTACTTTCTGTTCAAAGGTTTCGACAGGTAACTGCGGACTCATAAGAGCGCACGAAACAATCACAACTACTATCTACTTCTCTGGAATTTCGCTTGGGATCTATACCGCCGAACTAGTTTGCCTAGTTCTAAATCAGGTAGGTACCTAACCTAATCATATCTTCAATACCTACGTGAAAATATCCGGACCCTGTTTACGATAATGAGCAACGCAAAAGATTTTACCCATCTGATACATAGTCTGTGAAGACTGTTGTTGAAGAGTCTGGCTTGTTTTTGATGACAATGGCATCTAGCGATTGTAACGATAGCTTTTTATTCAGGCAGGTATCAAACATTCTAGGTAAAAATGTCAAATGTCGTATGTCAATTCTAAATGGCCAATACCCATTATTGGCCATTTAGAAATGCGTCAGCCAATGGGAAATGCTGAAAGGGCGTGGCCTCGGCATCATGCCATGGCCATCTAGAAATGCATCAGCCAATAGGAAATGCTGACGCATTTCGAGATGGCCATGCCATGATGCCCAGGCCACGCCCTCCGGTTACACCCGTGTAGTTTCCAAAGTAAGCTATCAAATTCTGAGTTATAAGTTTTTACTTCTATCGGCAGTTCCTATGACTGCCAATTTTTTTTTGCAAGTACCTAACTATTTATTTTATTATTTCATTTGGTACCATTGTCCATCCTTCCATCGACCTAACTAAAACAGTTATGGCTTTGTTACCCTTTCTTTTTATTCCAATCGAAATTAGACGATAGATCTTAAGATTTATTTCAATTTCTAGGAACCGCTGTTTTTGGCTGTGGTAGCGACAGTCATCCTCACTGGAAATCCACTATTCAACATCAACGATCACGTATTCGAAAGATACTGGACAAGGAAATCTCGCACTACCCACTTAATGGAAAACAGCCTGAACCGTCTGACGTACATCCCCGCTGCGTCGGTTTTTGAGAGATACCTTGATTTCGGCATGGGCAGTGCAACCAACGTCACTCTCAACATTTCACAAACTTTGTGCGTTACTAACCATGAACAAGAGGATGGTTATATTCAATGGTTGTCAGGTTTGTGTTTCCTCCATACTCGTGTAAATTTTGTTGAAGTGAAGCAACCATCAAAACGGCGTCACCACATGTATTTTTTTATACCTTTTATAGGTTTACACTTAACCGCCATCTCGCCTGATGTTAAGCGACGAAGAGGTCTACGATGGAGCGTCTTTACCTATAAAAAAAATCGATTCACTCTCAATTTGAAGACACAAAGATTGTAACCATCGGGGAAAACCCACTCAGGCAACGTATTCCACAGCCTAGACGTTCTTATCACAAAAGTAGAGTCAAATCTCTTCGTTCGTGTCTTTGGAACATCAACCATGAAACGATGTCGCTTTTTCGAGCTACGAGCATTCCGATAGAAAAATGGACAAGGTGGTATTAGATCATGTAAAGTCAGTCGCACACTCTCCGAAGTGTATCCGATAAAAAACCGATAGACTAGCAATTTTACGGCGATGTTCAAGACTTTGAAGTCTTTTTCGCACAAGAGTGTCATGAGTGTGAAGACATGTATTCCTTTCATCAGCCGTAGACGCACCGTGTAACTTATTTTTTTAAAGATTTTACTCAATGAGAAATCATTGAGTAAAATCGTCGCCCTCGTGGCTAAAGCCCGTCTCGAATACATTATGATCTTTCGTAAATTGTGACGGCCGTTTGCTTTGAATCGTCCGAATGATATTTCGGAATGTTTTTCTTGTACGTAGGTACTGGTACTTGCATGCCCAAGGACACCTAAATGATAGGTAAAGTAAACGTTTTATGCTATTTATGAATATGATAGGGCCTTTTTAGACTCCCAAAGTTTAAACAGGCCCTATCATCTTGTTAAAGTAGATAATCTATAAAGAAATGGACTAATGAAATCTCGTCTTTAGCAATGCTCTATTAATAAGACAGCTATGAATTACTCTCTCAGAGTGACATATTTAGAAACGCCTCGTACCTAGATGTTTTTTTTGAAGTGAAAACTTCTTTTGGCGCGCCTAGACAGATTTTTCGTGGGGTGTGAATTGAATTCACGCTCGGGTATGATAAGAAATCTTCGGGTGAACCCATGGCCATTGGCCATCTAGAAATGCGTAAGCCAATGGGAAATGCTGAAAGGGCGTGGTTTGGCCATCTAGAAATGCGTGAGCCAATGGGAAATGCTGACGCATTTCTAGATGGCCATGCATTGATGGCTAGGCCACGCCCTCCTGTTTCACCCGCGTAGTTTCCAAAGTAAGCTATCAAATTCTGAGTTATAAGTTTTCACTTCTATCGGCAGTTCCTATGACTGCGAATTTTTTTATTATGTCCGACCTTTTTTCAGCCCGGCCCGCAAACAAGACCCCGACTATGAGCATATCAGGACTTTGGACTTCGCTACTTAAACTTAAGTTACTAATCACAGATTTAGAAAATCTTATTTTAATCTATTGTCACATTTACACAATATAATAATGTTAGTATCATTTGCCCGCTGCTCGAGGGATATAAAAATCACTATGTTTACTTACTGTCAGTCATTTTACTCGAGCAGCCTGTGGATAAAGCATACTCGTCGGACGGCAAGTACTCTACGTGTACCTACAATTTATTGACATATTTAGGATGCTGATGCGGCTGCCTCGTTTTTGTAGCATATCACAGATGTTCGCGGAGGCGCGTACTGACGACTTTCATGCAGTGATGCGTAAAAAAGGTATCTATACGGTGGCGGACTCGGGGCAGTTGTAACAGTATCCTTCAAAAAATGATTGTGTCGTGTGTGGACTGTCCCATCCAGTACAGATCTACAGATGGATACGAGTGTTGATGGGCGAAACACTGTAGGATTACCGTGTAGATGAGCATGTCGGTCACCCGAGAACTTTAATTATTGTGTTTTGTGTAATTTGTTTTCAATTTTATTTAATTTTCTAAACAAAATTATTTGTTATTAATATTATTATTCGACATCACTTTTAGTTATGTACCTATTGTAATTAATTGATATGGAATGTTGTAAATTCTGAAATAAATTATTGATTGATTTCTTTATAACTATGCGTTTATCCAAACTTTATTTTATCTCATTTTAACCACTAAGGTGAATTACTTATATATTGCAATATATGTATTCATCTCATATTATCTATCTATTTATTTCTAGCTATAACTATTGGAAATATATTTGTACAGTAGTTCAGAAACTTTTGACATGCATTTTTGTCTCTGACGATTTCAAAAACATTTTCGATAAGTAGGTACTTATCCTACTTCCTATTTTCTGCTCTCTCGTAGATGTTAGGTAATCCGAAAGTTGGTCTTGATCCCGAATACCTAAAAATAGCGGGCACTAGTCTAACTCTATCTCTGTATTTCAATTTCAGACCCAGACAATGTATTTATAATTGACCCAGTTACATCGGTCATTCCGCCCAATGAATCCAGGCTCTTTACAGTTAGATTCAGGTATTTATATCTACGTTAAAGAAATGTAATCCATTAGGTGTTATAAACGTACTGCTCACACGTATGAAGCAATACCTATATGACGTATGTAATCAAGTACTTAATTTTGATTACGAAATGATAGCGTAAACAGCAAATCAAAAAGCAGTTTAATTTATGAACCCGCATTCGGAAATTTGCGTCATGGGCACGCCACTTTATCTGTGTTTGTAATTTACATGTAGTTAGTGACATCAACATAAATGTAAGCTAGGGTAACATGGTATCCTTAAAATGTGTACTTAACTAATTCTCCTTATTCGCGCCAGAAACTCGCGACTGGATGGCACTACGACGAAGATATTGGTATCCCTTGTCTAAAAGGGCGAAAATCTAAAATATGTTCAGTAATTTCAATGTCTCCAGAGGAGGAATTTACGATGACCAGTTGACCAGTAACCCGACAACTCTGAGTTTGCCGGTTCAATGTGATCCTGAGACCCACTGTGATTCTACGCGTTGTAGATTGTAGGTACTTAAAATAGGTTCATAAGTCTTAGTACAGCCCTATGACTATTATAACGAGTGCAATGAAATGTACAATGCACTTTTTGCGATTAGAGGACCATGCACGGATTTCTAAATTAAGAAGTAGGTAGGTAACTACTATCGAATACGGACGTCTTTTTAGCGGTAATAGGTACCTACCTACGCACTTGTGTTGAAGTACCTATCAATTTTTTTTTGTTTCTTGACGATTTAATAATTGAAATAAAACATCTGTAAGTATCTATAGTGCGGTCCCTTACGGAGGAATTTTACGAGTTATGTCCAAGGGACTGCATAGTAGTATACCTATAGGTACATGATTTCCCAATAGAATAGGTAAGTAGGTAGTCTACATATAAATATAGACTTGCGTCGGAGATCCAATAGACTAACTACTGATAATTATCTTGAAACGGCTGAACTATACTTAGGTATCATCAATGACTTCAAAGGAATGATGTGGCTTACTGAACATTTTTTGGCATTTTATTGGCCAGCAATCCCGCCCGCGCACTGACTGGCCCGCGCGCTGTGAACTGAGTCGCATGTCGCATTGCCCTAAATATGCAATTTTAGGCCCAACGTGGTTGTGCCATTTTGTCGCACTTTTGGCCAGGTCCTTATATATAAGTCTATGTTAATCATATTCCGAGAGCCGGGTGCAAATGTTGGGTAGACATTTGAGGCTAGCTGAAAACTTGTCACTTCTGGACGGAGGTCGGAGGTGCAGACCAGGGATGTTACGGAGCTTCGACTCCGACTCCGTTAAGTCGGAAGTTCCGATTATTATTACACCTCCGGTTCCGACTTCGGTTCCGAAACTTTTGAATCGGAGGTTTTAATCGGATGTTGAAGCATAACTTAGCGGCGGCGGCCTGCGCCGACAGTAACGAACAGATTCATACATGTCGCGTAGGGAATCACCCGCGCACGAGTGGAATGAAAAGTATACTACTTATATGAGCACAACATTGAAAAACGCATAATTCCAGCACCTTACATTAAATGCCCGCCAATATTATCGTGTCCACCAGGCTCGGTAGCGAGCGAACACCTTTTTGGTGGTGTCGACTTAATCTGAAACTGAACTTAACTGAAACAGCTTCAAAGCATGTGCATGAAGTACATTTACACACTTTTGGTATCAATTAATTTAATTTAATTTGTTTAAATGAAGTTTGTTTGTAATGAAGATATTCGCAAAAGAACGAAAGTAGCCGACATAGCTCAACGCGTAAGCAAGCTGAAGTGGCAATGGGCAGGCCACATCGCTCGAAGAACTGACAACCGATGGGGAAGAAAGGTTCTCGAGTGGCGACCACGAACCGGAAGACGCAGTGTTGGACGGCCTCCCACTAGATGGACAGATGACCTCACAAAGGTCGCTGGAAACCGCTGGTTGCAGGTTGCGCGGGACCGTTCGTTGTGGAAATCTAGGGGGGAGGCCTTTGTTCAGCAGTGGACGTCTTGCGGCTGATGATGATGATGAATTTGTTTCAAAGCTTTTGTTCATTTAACATACTTAATATTTCTGGATTAAATTAATTTATTTTATTGTTTATTTTTTAACATTCCATTTTTTTTATTTTTTGTGATATATAATGAAAAGTTTGAATGAATGTTTTATTTGTCCTAAAATAAAAAATTGGCAGTCATAGGAACTGCCGATAGAAGTGAAAACTTATAACTCAGAATTACTTTATATAATAGCTTACTTTGGAAACTACACGAGTGTAACCGGAGGGTGTGGCCTGGTCATCATGGCATGACCATCTAGAAATGCGTCAGCATTTCCCATTGGCTGACACATTTCTAGATGGCCTTGCCATGGTGGGCAGGCCACGCCCTTTTAGCATTTCCCATTGGCTGACGCATTTATAGATAACCAATGGCAATGGTCCAGAGTTTACCGGAAGATTTCTTATCATATCCGAGCGTGACGCTAGAATTGAATTCACAGCCCACGAAAAAGCTGTCTAGGCGCGCCTAAAGAAGTTTCCACTGCAAAAATCTCTCTCCTACCACTACTTCTGACCCTACCTCCGCCTCCGACTCCGGTTCCGACTCCGACTCCGATAAATCAAATTTAAAAACTCCGACTCCGACTTCGGTTCCGATAAGATCACCTCCGTTACATCCCTGGTGCAGACTTGGCTGGTGAGTAGCGGGCAATACATTTTGTAAACATTCATTTTAAGTTTTTGGTCAATAACAATAAATTAATATGTTTGAGGCAATTTGAGGCCCTCAATTTTCTGCTAGCTCTCGGAATATTAGACTTTATGAGAATTCTGACAGCACCTACTTAAAATAACATGTAGGTACCTACCTACTTAACACTATGTAGATAATGCGATTCCATTTCAGACCAAAGATATCAGAGGAAATGTACGGGTTCCTAATGTGTGGTGATTTTCAATACAAAAAATATGATGATGATCGCGTCCAAATAAAGCACATATGGTTTCGTATTCCCTGCATTGGGAACACTTGGTCACACTGCACAGAGTGGGCGACTGAATGGCATGCACCTAATGAGGTTGGCAGACAAATAGTAGTTTGATTTCTGTTTGTGAAACAGTTGCGTTGCAAAAACTGAACTGACATTGGCGTAGACTGTAACAATGATTAGAAGTACCTACCCCAAAATTTTAATGGCTGTTTGCATTTTGATTAGTGCGTGTGCGAGTGATTAGTGCAGGTGTTTAATGATTACTTAGTAGCAAACACGTGTTAACACCGATTGATTAGTGTGAGTGTGTAGTAACTTGCGTAGTGAAGTGATTAGAATCGTGTTCTATTTTTCACTCGCACTAATCAAAAGGTAAACAGCCCTTTACATAAGATATGCTTGAAAATTGATTTTCACATAGCGATTCGATAGAATTTAAACTGTTCTAGGTGGTTCTGCCGCCGACAGTTCCTCAGAGGACTACATTTGCAAACTTCATGCTCGCTAACAAATTGGACAAGCCCATGTTTTTCAAATTTAATGCACCCTATGGAACGTAAGATTTTGGTTTATGCTTTTTAATTCACTTACAGTAACAAAGATATAAGTATTTAGACAATTTATTCACAAAGAAATATAACAAAGATTCAATACGAATACCCAAAAACTGTCAAACTATTAACAGAAGTTTGGAGTTTATGACTCCGGGCAAGGCTCCGTGATCAAAGCCTCGCTAAAAATGCCCATCACTCTGGCGGCTCTTCCACGCTGCATGATCAGGAAAAATATTTGGAGTCATTTTTGGAGTTATTTTCTTCAATTTTCATTTTATATAAGTTTAATTAGTCGATGTCGATGTTTTGTAGTGGTCTTAGCAGAGTCCGCCTGGGGAAGTACCACACCTTTGCCATATATTCTACCGCCAAGCAGTAATGTGCAAACATTACTGTGTTCCGGTTTGAAGGGCAATGATTCCAGAGAAATTACAGGGCTTAGAGACATAATATCTTAGATCTCTAGGTGACGAGCGCAGTGCAGTGCTAGGTAATGATTTGGACTATCATGTTCCAATAGCTGCGTGTTACTGTGCTGTTATGTGGCAGGCATGTTGCTTACCATCAGACAAATGACCTGCTCGTCTCGTCACTCTATGCTATAAAAAAAAAAAAAATGTCCATAGCTGGGCATTAACTCGTCAATCCGTTAATCGTTAATTAACGAAGTTAACATTTTGATTAACGGATTAACTTTCAAGTTAACTTTTAAAACTGTTAACGGACACGCTAACTTCCGTTAAATATGCAGAAGTCCGTTAATCGTTAATCCAATGCCTACTCTCGTTAATCCTAATTTACCGCACGGCACCGCGGCACGGATTTGAAAAACAGGTTTAGACAAGTATAAAACGAAGTGCTGGGTGCAGTGTGACCATAATATGTGGCAGGTTCCTGCAACTTGGCAGGATTGGGCATCATTTTAGCTTGTGGCATGATCAGTTGACGTTTTATGAAAACTGTCAGTTTTTGGCAGTATTGATGGATCGAAAACAATTTTGTTATCATAACTCATATTTCCGAAAATTTGAGCATAGACAGTCGAAATTGACTGACGTTTTTAATTTAGCTGAATATTTTTCACACATCCCTAGTTAACCCAGTAGATTGTAGTAATCCATAACTAAAGTAGGGACAAGATAATAGGTCACTTTTGACAGATGTCAGTTTTATATTCATAGTGAGGTGACCTGCTTAAAAACATCGATTAAATGAATGAATCGAATGAATCGATACAGACTTGAAACATATGTGAATTTTAAAAATGATCATGCGAATCCCTGTCCCATTATTATTTTTTCTTTCATAAATTAAAGGAGCAAAATAAGACAAGTACCCTACGTAATTTAACAAAAAAAATGCTTTTATCCACTTGAACTATCGGAACTGCTATCTTCATCACTGCTGTCAGCACTCAGAGATATTATTAATTCATTTTCAATAATATTGTCTATTCTCACATCTCGTTCAAAATCTTGTAAAATTATTTTCTTTGTCTTCTCCACGACTTTTCGCCAGTCTTCTGTAGTGACTTCTGCACATGCAGTTTGTAGCAGAGTCATCATTTTAGCAGTACTGAAGGGTGGTTCAGTATTGTTCCGCGCTGCATGACCCTTTATTTGTGCCCAAATAAGCTCGATGGCGTTATACTGGCAATGGTAGGGAGGCAATCGAATAACTTCGTGTCCATACTCTAGGGCTAGTTCATCGATTACATAGCGGAGCTTGGACGGCTTAGTTGCTTTTACCAGATTTAACAACTCAACTTTTAATAAAGTTGGACTTGCCTCCACACCATTTCTTACCAGCCACGAGACAATTTCTTGCTTTTTATTTGCTTGAGTTGGTGGTTTATCAACTTGTACAGAATGATACGGAGCATTGTCCATTATAATCAGTTCACTCTCAGTACACTATCAGTTCACTCGTAGATGCCTACCCGCGCGCACGCGTATTGCCACTCATACCTACGTTAATCGCAACCGCATACGCGTTCATTGTGCAAGTGCAACTGACCGACCGATCGCGATACTCAAACTTTTTGAAGTCAACATTTAGGGGGCGTCCATTAATAAATAACAGACAGTATCGCGATGGAAACGTTTAAATGCAAACGCTGCGAAGGCGAGTTTCGGGACGGCGCACTGTGCTCGGTTTGTCGGGGACATTTCGATTTCCCGTGCTCCGGTATAACCGAACCCGGTTATCGCAAACTGGGAGACAGGAAGTCAACCTGGAAATGCCCGTCCTGTAAGGGTGCGAGTTCGGCCAGGTCTCCGTGTCCGTCTCCAGTACCAGCGGATTTGGAAAGTATTGCGCTAGACATAAAGCGACTTAGTGTTCAGATGGCGTCGCTACCAACCCTAATGGCTACTGTCAAAGCAATCCAGACTGACGTCAATGAACTCAAGACCTTGAAGTCAGATATCGCAGATCTAAAACTGATGAAGTCTGATGTGGCTGATTTGAAGGCTTCGGTTGTATTTACGCAGAATTCTGTTGAGACTCTGACTGGCAGGATCTCCGAAATCGGCCAGGAAGTTCAGGGACTTCTGAAGACTAAAAATGATGTCCGTCTTCTGCAAGAACGATTAGAACAACTAGAGTGCAGCACACGAGATAATGAACAACGATCACGTATGAACAACATCGAGATAAAAGGAGTCCCAGTGTCTCAGTCAGAGAATCTTTTCGAGATATTTGCAAAGATTGGAAGTCACGTCAGCTGTTCTATTGCCAAGGAGCAGATAAACTACATTGCAAGAATACCTATGCGGAATGACAAGCATAACAAGACGATTCTGGTCTCCGTACACAATAGATACATTAAAGAGAATTTTGTAGCCGCAGCTAAAAAGTGTACTATTGTCCCGGCCGATTTAGGCCTTCGCGGCGACAAGAAAATATTTGTCAACGATCACCTGACCTTGGACAACAAGATACTACTCAATAAAGCAAAGGCCCTGGCCAGGGAACGGGGGTTTGCATTCATTTGGGTAAAAGGATGCAAGATATTCACACGGAAAAGTCCTACTTCCAATGTACTTACTATAAATTCAGAGTCAGATTTGAAGAAGATCTCGTAAATTTCATGGTTTTGTTATTGTTTACATACGTTTTAATTTTTTCATTTTTTTATTATTGTAGACAGTTTTTTCAATTTAAATCTCGCTCAGAAACTTTGAGAAACATTGGTTTGCTCCCACTCAGGTGTGCTTACTATCTCCGTATGTATGCGTATAGCTCGCACTCCTTAATTGAGCCGTCGGTCCATCTCCCTTGCACTCGGCTAGTCATTTGCTTTATTCAACACTACCGCGTTTTGATGAATGCTTTAGATTATTATATTTTTTGTGCTCGTTGTTATGTTGTATTGCCTATTATTCGGTTGCTAATATTAAAATATAACAATGTATAATATTTATTACCAGAACGTTCGTGGCTTACGAACGAAAACTTCCGATCTTTACCGAAACGTCTCTTTGAATAATTATGATGTTATTTGTTTGACGGAAACTTGGCTATTGGAGGGCATTAGAAGTAGTGAATTGTTTGACGATCGTTATATAGTATTTAGACGTGACAGGGATTATGAAAAAACATGCGAAACAAAGGGGGGTGGTGTATTGTTGGCTGTGCGTCGTGAGATTATAGCTGAGGCCCGCAGTGACTGGTGTTCGAATGCCGAAGATCTGTGGGTTACATTAACGCTTCATTGCCGGAGGCCAAGGGTAACTTATAAGTTGCATCTGTGCGTTGTTTACATTTGTGATGAAAACACAGGTAATTCCATGTCAGAACAGTTACAATACTTTTGCGATAATATGTCAGACATTGTATTGAAAAACCCATGCGATAAATTTTTAATTATGGGTGACTTTAACATGCGAAACTTAACTTGGAAAGTGTCGGACGATAATTCTTTTTATACTGCTGATAATATTCAGGGCACTGTCCAACAAAATCTATTTGATGATCTTTACCTTTGTAATTTAGCACAATACAATAATATTTTAAACTCTAACAACAGAATACTTGACTTAATTTTTTAAAATAATGATATCACGGTTGACATTTGTTTACATCCTCTGTCCAAAATAGACGCAGCACACCACCCAGCTCTTTGTATTTTTGCAGATTTTGTTCAACTACACAAGCTAAAACCCCGTCCCTATTTAAAATATATATATCACAGCGGTGATTATGACGTTATTAAATCTAAACTTGACGCTATAAACTGGCAACAGGAGTTATATGATAAGCCGCTGGAGGATGCCGTAACTTTCTTTTACACTACTTTATACGATCTTAGGACATTTCATATACCCTCCAAAACAGTTACACCTTCCCATAAATACCCTCCTTGGTTTAAAATACCACTTATCAAAATGTTAAAAGAGAAACACAAATATCACAAAAAGTACAAAATTTACGGTAATCGTGCTGACCTTGAATCCTTTGTTACTTTGAGGGATCGTGCTAAGACGTTAGAAAATGAGATGTTTGACAGATATATATCTGGCATAGAATCTAATATCACTAAAAACCCCAAAGCATTTTGGTCATATGTCAAAATTAAAAACCAAAACAACTCATATCCTGCCGTATTAAGTCTCGGTAATCGTTCGTCTGATTCTGGGAACGATATATGTAATATGTTTAGTGAATATTTTCACTCCACTTTTTTATCCAGTGACGCTAATTACTCCCCAGACATTCCTGATAATGATGTGTCAACAACGGATATAGCGCACATTGAATTTAAGTTTTCAAAGGTTTGTAAACTATTAGAGTCTCTGGATTTAAACAAATCTGCCGGTCCAGACAGTATCCCACCATTTTTTATTGTCAAATGTGCTAAGAGTATTTCGGCTCCACTTACCCTACTTTTTAGGCGATCCATTTCTGAGGGCGTGATGCCTTCGATCTGGAAGCCTGCATATATTACGCCTATTCATAAAAAAGGACCTAGAAACCTGGTTGAAAACTATAGGCCTATCTCTAAACTATGTTTGTTTGCTAAGGTGCTAGAAAAAGTTGTCTATACTACACGTTGTCATAAATTTCATGTGTTACCTTTAGCTACAAGACGATACATTGCGGATGTCGCGTACCTGTTGAGGATAGCAAATGGCTCAGTTGACTGCCTGGAGCTACTGGACCGGATAGGGCTTAAGGTCTCAGCTGATCCTATCAGGAGGCCATGCACTCTGTTTATCCCCAGAGCTAATACTAATTACAGGCAAAACAGTTATTTATTGAGAGCAAGCCGAAGTTTCAATGATGTAGCTACTCGACACGATATTGACTTGTTTAACACATCAGTCCAGCAGCTCAAGAAGCTACTGGCATGACCAGTTATGTTCTACTCTAAAGCATACATTTTGCTCACAGCAGCACGGTTTTTTGAGAGGAAGGTCTACCACATCTAACCTGGTCGTTTGTTGTGATTATATATCGGAACATATGTCCTTACCTTCTCAAGTTGATGTCATCTATACCGATTATAGCAAATGTTTCGATAGAATTGATCATTCTGTACTTTTACGCAAACTCCAATTAGTAGGAATTCGTGGAAACCTGTATAGGTGGTTTACATCCTATGTACAAAACAGGTGCCAGACTGTGGCTCTTAACGGATACACGTCATCATCAATGCAAATTCCCTCAGGAGTGCCCCAGGGATCCCTATTAGGTCCGCTTTTGTTTAACATCGTAGTCAATGATGTGTCTTCATGCTTCAAATTCTGCAAAGTAATCCTATATGCTGACGACATGAAGATACTCTGCCCGATTGACTCACGGCAAAGTGCACACTATTTGCAAGAAGATCTCAATCGATTCGACCGTTTCTGTTTGTTGAACAAATTAGACCTAAATGTATCCAAATGTTACTTATGTTCTTTCACTCGTAAGCCACAACCTCTTTCTTTTACGTATACACTTAAAGATATCAATATTACTAGAGTAAACTCAATCCGTGATTTAGGTATAATCTTTGACAATAAATTACTCTTCGATGAACACATCAATAGCATCGTCGGCAAGGCATCGAGAGCTTTAGGTTTTATTATGCGTTTATCATCTGAGTTTAAATCTATTAAAACCATTAAAATTCTTTATTGCGCATATGTACGTAGTCACTTGGAATATGCGTCACAAATCTGGAACCCCAGCTATAACATTTACATTACTCGCATTGAGCGGATCCAGAGACGTTTTGTACGTCACCTTCAATTTAAAGTGAAAAAATATCTTCCAGACTATACTACACGTTGTCATAAATTTCATGTGTTACCTTTAGCTACAAGACGATACATTGCGGATGTCGCGTACCTGTTGAGGATAGCAAATGGCTCAGTTGACTGCCTGGAGCTACTGGACCGGATAGGGCTTAAGGTCTCAGCTGATCCTATCAGGAGGCCATGCACTCTGTTTATCCCCAGAGCTAATACTAATTACAGGCAAAACAGTTATTTATTGAGAGCAAGCCGAAGTTTCAATGATGTAGCTACTCGACACGATATTGACTTGTTTAACACATCAGTCCAGCAGCTCAAGAAGCTACTGGCAAGCGCCTTCTTTGGCTAGTCTTTTGTTTTAGTTGTACTTGTGCAAATTTATATTGTCTATTTGGTTTTTTCTTAGTCTACTTGTTCTTTAGATATCTATTTTATACGTTTTTACTTGTGGAACCTTGTAATTGGCCTTATGTATTTGTTAAATTACAATAATTGTATACTTAGCTGTAAGATTCCCAAAAATAAATAAAATAAAATAAAATAAAATAAAATAAAATAATTTTCGATGGGTTTTCTAAGCTGACTAGCAGCTTCTCAAACCACTCTTTAAAAACATCAAAGTTCATTTCCTCATGGTAATCTGTTGTAGTTTTAGAGGCGAATGCGAGGAGGCAGTCTGGAATAAAACCTTGAGAAGCTGATCCCGCGTGACATATAATAAGTCGGGCTCCTTTTCCCGATGGAACTTTTGAGGTGGAGGCCGCTGTATCATCGGTCCATGTCCGCGCAACCGTATGGTTCGCATTCAACCATGTTTCGTCAATAAACACGACATTGTCCCAATCCGTAATTTTATTTACCTGACGTCAGAATGTTATTCTCTTCAAAATAATATCGTAGCGTTCTAGCAGGATTTTCCGCTTGTCGGATTTTTAAAATCTAAAGCCAATCGATTTCAAAACCTTTGATAGAGACGATTTGCCTCCAAAAAATAAGCCTGCGCCTTTTAACGAACTCAATAGCTTTTCCCGTGTAGGATATTCTTTTCTCGAGTAATATCCATAAATGTGGTTGCGAATTGCAGCAGCATCAAAATTATCAACGTCAACAATTTTCTTGTCCCTCTTTCGTTTTTTCGGTTTACGTAAAGTATTATCTTCTGAGCCTGATGGTCCGTATTTCTCTTTCAGAATTTGAGTTACTGTCTTCTTCCCTATTCCCAATGCTTCGGCAACGCGTTCTCTCGGTGGTTTCAATGGTAAAAGAGGTCCATCGTTAACTGATTCACGTCCAAAATAATTGTACAATTTCAGCACTAGTTCGCGAGATTGACTGTTTAGAGTTTTCCCCCGTTTCGACATAGTAAGACTGTAATGTTTTTCTTGTTTAATAATCGTTAAGCAATCGGAGTCCAATTTATAGCCAGGTAAACGTAGTCAGTAAGATCAGTTCAATGAAAAAGCCGGATCAGAAGAAAATAACAGAGAGCACACCAAAAACGCACAGTCACTTCGCACAACAACAAAAGACTGCGTCATCATCATGTTATGGCGACATGACATGCGTCATCGACAGGCACTGCCAGCAACATCCACCTAAATTGCACCCAACATCAATGACCTTTCTATTTAGTTATTTTTTTGTATTTTTATAGTTAGTTAAAAGAATAATAAATATGTATAATTAGGTTTTATTATAATCACAACGTGGTTATACATTTATGGTGATTTTTCTTCACAAGTAATCATTGCATTCGATTCAACTTACAATCCTATCAGCTTTCGATTTTTAGAGTAACATCCCTAGTGTTTAAAAAGAAAAAGGGTTGACTGACGCAACATTGTAACGACGTTCAGTTCTTTAGATCAGAAATTGTTTATTATGTTTAGAATGGTTTATTAGTGAAAGCAAATCGTAAAATTACTCGTATCGGTCATTATTACAATAAATATGTAAACGTAATTGAAAAAAGTTAAGCAATTGTGCAGTTCTTATTTTATGCCCGCCGTTACAAGGTTACGTTGTTGAATTTTGATGAAATGTCAAAAGTGACCTATTATCTTGTCCCTACTTTAGTGGGGAATTCGCCGATAAATTAAATCATACTTTTTCGATCGTTTGTTTCGTTTGTCTACATTGTAAGTTTTTTGAAATAAAATCGGTGGTATTTCATTCCAACTAACCAAAGATAAGTTAAATAAAATGAACAAATCAATGTATAAACATGAAAAATTCGAGGTATACAATTAAAATTCCAACATCTTACTAATATTATAAATGTCTATGTTTGGATGCTGTAATGTTTGTTGTTTCATCACGTCGGAACGTCTGAACGGATCGGGTTGAAATTTGGAAAACAGCCCTCAAGCGCTGCAGTTGAACGTCTGTTATCCACGGGTAAAGACATTTTAACACCAAAACGAGCCTCGCTTTCAGACGAGAACTTCAACATAGTAATGTTCATGAAGGGAAATAGGTACCTATGCACATTACGCCCGACGATTAAATTACACATTTGAATTGTACAAGTATTTTTATTTTTTCTTTAGTTCCAGAACCTAAACCAACAGGTTTTATAAGTTCGCTAACGCAACGATATAAGAATGCAATACGCATATTAACGGATTAACGATTAACGTTAACTTGCGTTAATTCTTACGAAATGTAACGCTTTAACGTTTAACGAAGCTAACTTTTTTTTGTAGCGGATTAACGATTAACGAAGTTAACTATTTGATTAACGGTGCCCAGCTATGTCGATGTCAATATTGTATACCGAGTGCAAGGATTTTTTTGGACCAATTCCGGCTCATAATCCCGAAATGGAATTGGATGGTCTTCGCGCTGACTTATGACAGTCAAAAGCCCTCTACTACCAATCGAACTATGAGCTAGCGCAGTTGACCCCTAACTATCCTAAACCCACTAAGAATAACACGAGAACTTGGCCACTGTGTCTATTCTAACCGTATTTATTTTGTCCTAGTAATTTCGTAGTAATGCCGATGTGTGGGATTGTTCCCGGACGCGGATGGCAGATCATCTCAGTGGCCTTAGAGCCCAGATCTTGTGGCGATTATTGCGAGTCGTGGGAGATCATTATCAACAGAAGTCAGAAGGTGATCAAACTACTAATAAAATTATACTCTATAAAAAATACAGAGAGTAACAATAAAGTCCAAAATTCTGCCGTCATACGGAGAAAAGACGTATCTAACATTTTTGTCAAAATAGAGTTACATATATATTCGGAATCAGCAAAAAAAGACGCATCGGCTAGTATTTTTTAAATAGCTTAAAAACCAATCAGAGCCTAGTTTTTCACAATAAAAAAAGACGCATTTGCGGTTTGGCTTGTATATTACTTAATAGAAAAGACACTTCTGATGTATACTAAGTAGAAAAAACACATCTGAGTAGAAGCGTCTCATTTATTTATAAAATATGTTTTTGGTCATTGATTGAAAAGACGTTTTTGATTACTCATAAGAAGAAAAGACGGTTCTGCGTAGAAACGCCTTTTCATTGTCACAAGTAACTAAATTAGTGAGACGCAAGTGGCAGTACCGTCTTTCCTACTTAGTATTGTTAGATGTGAGAGGTGAAGTAGGGTACGGGGTTGTGAGACTCCCAGTCAGTTGCGCCCAATCTTGCTGTTTCAATGGATAAGCGTGGAACTAATTCTAATTTAAAGAAAAATGATGATATAAAATAATAAAACATATAAATTCATTCTGTCCTTTAATATCTCACTACAGAAAAGAACACGCCCCAAATAGAAAATATCTGCCATTGAACCTTACTGCAATGTATGAAGATTTTTGCCAGAAACAAAATATTAACAACCTTCTTGCTGATTTAAACACAATCTTTCAAGCCGAATGTGTTGGTATCACCAGGATGGCACAGGCAGTCGGAGCCAGATGTGTTGGGGACCTGAATATCAATATGATCTCCTACAGTACCTCAGTGCTTCAAGCCCCAAAAAATAAACACTTATAACCTCTGTCCTTATATTGCTATAATGCACTCCAAAAAGTGACCCTCCCTTGAATTAAAGGATATAACGACCTCTCTAGATAACGACGCAGGACGCAGCAGATGAACTGGCCAAAAGAGGAGCGAAGACAGTACTATATGGACCGGAACTTCTAGTGTCCATACCTCAGGCCAAAATAAAAACATGGCTGCTGGAAAATACTGAGTAAACTCATTTAAAAGAATGGAGAAACATTAAAAAATGCAGGCAAACCAAAAATGCTGTTTCGGTAGCACCAAAAAAACTTAAGAAGAGACTATATTCATAAAGTTATAGGTACGTAACAGGCCACTGTCCTCTAAATGAGCACCTATTTACTGTATGTGCGACAGATAGCCCTCTATGCAGGGGATGCATGAAGGAGAAAGAAACACTACAGCATGTGATTGTGGAATGCAGGAGCGTGGCAGATCAACGGGCAGAATTCCTCCCAACTTCCAGCAGCTGTCCCGGAGGCCTTCAACAACCTGAATAAGCTGCTTGGCTTCTGGGATAGCCTGGGATGGCTGGAGTAGAAGGGAAGTATGAGCCACGCACAATATCCCAATTGAGAGGCTGAGTGCGGAAAAGGCCTCGTCCAACTAACTAATTAACCTTCCTGCTGGTGACCAGATTTCCTATGACCTCTACAGAAAAGTTTTATTTTGAAGAAATTAAACATAAGTTTTACAATAATACTCGGTCATGGGAAATCTGACATGTGCAAAACATTTTTCCACAACTTGCAGTACAAGGGGAAAAGACACAGAAACTGTCAAATAAGCCAAAATTACGAAAAGTACTGTGATAAATAAGATACTTCAGCTAGGCTAGCATCTCAAAAATATATTAATGAACAAAATAATGCGAACCACAATTCAGATACTAGATATTTTGCTGTTGTGACAAGAAATACAACACTAATTGTCAAATCTTTGCTGCAATATTTTGCATGAAGCTATTTTTGCCTCATTAAAAAAAGTACCGTTAAAGTTATGAACGTGGATGATTTTTGTCAGTTTGAAGACTGTTCTTCAACTTACAAACTGCAAAATTCTTCGCCTCTTGTATGTTTAAATAATATGTGTGAAGTCACATTCCTCAGAGGCAATTCGAGTACGAGAATTCCTTTTCTGACGGAAAAGAATATGCACTTGATTTTCTGAGACTAAAAGACTTTCTGGTACACCACCAGATTTAACATCCAAAACCTATGAATGGATGTAGAGGCATTACTCGCGAGCACAAATCAACGATTCTACAAAAAATTACACCGTTAACGCAATATAAACAAACTCTACTTAAGTGTTGTATTCCTAAGAAAACATAAGTCTGTTTCTCATAATTTTCGTAAGAAATTTAATTAAGAAAATATCTTCTAACTCCAAACTCCAAGAACAAGCCTTACTCAATCCTGGGTTCAGCACTTGATTGGACTATTTTAATGGAGACGTATGAAAATCACTATAAAATCCCAGAGGCTGTGGGTGTTTCGTCATCCAGACTGGACATTTTCCTTTTTTCTAGAGCTACGAAACGCATAGTCCTTGTAGAACTTACAGTACCGTGGGAAACTATATATCTAAAGACCACGCGATGAAACAAAATAAGTATTACGACTTTCAAAACGAATTAACAAAAAATTGCTATGTAGTTAATTTATACGCTGTAGAAGTAGGAGCGAGAGGTATACCAGCAAAATCTCTCTATAACCTGCTGAAAGACCTTGGCTTGTCCAGAAGTGCAGTAAGTTCTATACTAGAACGAGTATCTAAAGCTGCACTAGTACGATCTTATCGGATTTGGCTGGGTAGGGAGAGAAATACGAGTAGTGAAGATGAGTGTTGACGTACGTCAAAAAGGGGCCCCTTTTAAACCTACGCCCGAGTCACAAGTCTTGGGGTCTACTCGAGATTTCTCGCGCTGTCCCGGATGGACCCGGCACCCGCACTGTGAATCCATGGAATGGCTAAAAAGTTCGTCTCGTCTCTCTTAGGTTCCAACTTTCTGCTATAAAGATATTAATAACTTACGGGCTTATCTGCGTGCTTTTTATAATTAACAGGTTGTATACTAAGTAGAAAAGGCACTAATGGCTAGTTACGTCCAATTTTTTTTGTAAACATGTACTTTTAATGGACTTTTAAAAATGATGTCACTAAGATGAAAAGACGTTTCTAAAAATACTAAGTTGAAAGGACGTATCTAGCCAGAAACGTCTTTTCATTGTACTATAAAGTATTTCTTTTGATTTTTTTTACTAAGAAGAAAAAGAAAAAGTTATTTCTATACTAATATTATAAAGAGGAAAGATTTGTACCTATTTTTGTATGTTTGTAATGAATAGGCTCCGAAACTACTGGACCGATTTCAAAAATTCTTTCACCTTTTGGAAAGCTACATTATTCCCGAGTAACATAGGCTACGGCAGATGGCGCTGCAGTTGATATCTAGGTTATTATTCGAGCGAAGCCGGAGCGGGCCGCTAGTAATTAATAAACTAATTAATTAATATATTTTTTAAATATACATACTGATAGCTTAAACTCCAATGCACACAGTTGCATTTAAAAATTAGTTGCTTATTTATTGTGTTTTGGACAGCAAACGATTAAATCATAAATATACTAAATATTTTTTTTCTCCGTTTCGGTGTTCATGTAGATACGTCTTTATACCGTATGACGGCAGAATTATAGAATTTATTTTAAATATATTTTTAAAAAATGTAAAAATATAAATTATGTTTAAAAAATATGTTCCAAGTAGCCAAGATGTAAAAATGATAATTGAAATGTACTTCAGAGTGTGGTGTGCCTGAGTGGTAATGCGGAAATAAGCCAAATAGAAATTATGTCCCATGGCTACCACCCCGAAACAGATGCTATGTATGAATTTCCGCCGACCATTACGGGCTGCACCAACTATTGTACCGCTTACCTTCACAACAAGACGAGGATGGAAATACAGTAAGTTTCTTGCAAAATTTTGCAAAAATACAAGTACAAACTTAGGCACAAATTATTGATAAGGACAGGTTCCCAGTTTGAAACAAAACATTATTATGTTGTCGAGACATATTATTTTTTATCCGTTCTGATGCGAGGTGATTGCGAAAACAAAAAAAAAGCTTTAATTTACAATGTTAGGTAATAATAGGATTTACACGAATGTTATTGTTAATTTTATATCAGTAACCCGTTTCAGAACGACATGAAAATGATTTAGATGCGGAATCTCGTATCAGACCATGAACATGCATTGTTCAAAGAAAATAATAATTCCCTAATTTTTATATTATAGCATAAGGATCCTAAACTACGTGAATTGGCTGGGCGCGGATAATTGCGGGTCTATGGTCTTGCCCCCAAAAGAGATCGTGCGATGCTGTTGGTGGTTCTTCCCCAAAGAAGATAACAAAGTATATAGCACTACATTCACGTGCTCATGCGTCTGTTTGATCAATGGAAGGTGAAAATCTTGTAGCTACTGTCATAGTACAAAATTCTTAAAAAGGAAACTTCACAGAGATCTTGTTGTTTCGCTCAGTGGGGACAGTGATGTCATGATGTTTTCTTCTATAATTTTGTCTTTTGATAATCATTGCTGTGGTTAAGATTTAGTAGCTGCATATTTTTTATAATTTTTTACAGTACCAAACTTTTTTTATAGTTTAGAATGACAAGACAAGCAGGACATGACTGGGCCTAATAGTTAAATAACACGCCTGTAGTATAAAATCACACTGTCAGCAGCTGTTGGAATAGGTGTAAAAACTGACACTGAACTGCGATTCGCACCCAGAAATGTTAGATGACGTACCTACCCTATAATTCGTCTGGAAACATTGCCGTTTAAACCGGAACACAGACATGTTTGAAAAGCAATGTTTCAATGTTTTTGATTGTAAGACTTTAATGTTGTTTCAGACCTGTGGGAGAGACAGTCGAGATGTTTATCAATGTAACAGGATTTTCGGAACTCCCCGATTTGCGGGTAGGCAGGCTAATTAAAATTCACTTTATTAAAATTGTACAGTGTGTACGTTAACAAAATTGTGGTGGTTTGATCAGGTCCTGCCTAAAAAGGTTAACCTCCATGACATAGTTGTGGGAGAGAGCAAAACATGTTCTGTGACCCTCTACAATAATGGATCTTGTTACTACACCTCAAAACTATATTACCTCATAGACGGATTGGAAGACGATTTTAACGGAGACAGACTGGACATAGAATCCCCTGTAGTAAGTAGAGACTGATGTAAATTTTGCAGGTAGAACATTTATGTAGGTACCATTTACTATACTATTTACAACCACATAAGGAGAGTTTCCAGTCACACTCAGAAACTCTAAAGGCTACTTTATGTCGGTTACACTTAACATTGGTTTGAAATACCATCGAGGGGAATATCAGCCTTCGTATCTAAGATACGGGCTTACAGAAGGGCTAATAAAGGAAGTGCTTTGGACAATTCTGGTAAAATGTTGGCCACAATCGCTATTTCTAAGAACTCCGCACAAAGAAAAAAACAGGAAGGATTATTTAGAACAACTGTTATTTGTCCAACAGAATAGCTTGAAACCTTCAACCCATTGCAAAGTTAATTTAACAGTAACACCCGATGGCGCTGGACCCAGACAGCTTAACATTATCTACACTGTGTTATTCCGTACAGAATTCGATGAGGTTGAAGAAAAGCAACCGGTTTATAAGACAATTTTGAAAATTTGGTACGACGGAATTTATCCAACTATGAAGGTGAGATTATGCGCGAAAAATGAAACACATTATTGGGTAAAACGGCATCTTTCTCATTTATGTTTTGTTTGCAGGTTAAAAGAACGATTTCGTTGAAATCTCCGGTTATTTTTAGTAACTATTGTCTTTGGAATATTTCCAACGTGGTTGAGTAAGTTTTTGACTGATTTATAAAATTTTCATTAATTGTTTTGGGGATTTGACTGGCATGTTGGCAGTTGATAGTAAGTCTTTACGAGTACCTCCAGCGTTCCGGGTTCGACACTCACAAAAGACTAAAAAATAACGATAAAAAAAGACAAATATTGAAAATAAATTATGTATAGGTAGATACATATATCGGTTATGTGACTGTGTTTTGTGACGGTATCATAACTTTGAAGAAGTATAAATAAGAAATAAAGAAAAAGTCCTACGGAAGATGGCATTGCAAGCGAAGTTCTCAAGGTAGAGAACCTGCACTTCTTTCGGTAATCTTTCTTCTAATTTATGTCCTACAACCATTAAGTATGTTACTCTACAAAAAGGCAACAAATGAGACTTAAAAATTACCGACCAATTAGCCTCATTTCACATGGTTACAAAATGTTCATAAAGGTCATCGAAACCCGAATATCAGCCCCAGTTAGGTAGATTTTCATAAACCTACCGGAAAAGCCGGTTTTCGACGCAGTCTTGCTACAACTGACCACAATATTCACTCCTAAATCAACTCATTGAAAAACATCAAGAATACAAGCTTCCCTTTTACATAGCATAATATCGATTACTTCAAAGCTTTTGACAGTTATAACCACATCTCGCTTTTTGTCGCATCAATCAATCTATTGACACAACATAAAACGACCACACACGTACCCTATATCAGAAGGAAGTGACGTAGAAGCGGTAGGGAATAGAAATCAGCATTACTCTACACACGTACAAATCGGTCAGTACGATTCCGACCGTGCAACGGAGCGGTCGTTGATCAGAGCAAAGAGAATATAATTACTACGTAGAAGTCGGCACTCAGTACAAACTAACAAGAGCAGTTAACATGTCTGTTCAATACCAACCATATGGCAACGACTTTGTGGAAACGGTTATCTTCGTGAAAACAAGACGAGTACCAACCTAACAGATTATTGAAAGAGATAGAAGACATGGACCTGGTAAATTTCATACATTTATTTAAGTACTGGTAAGTTTCAGTTTCAATAGACTAAAAACTTTCAAAACTAGGGCATGTATTCCGGAATTCCGAAATCTTGGAGAAACTTTTTCGAAATCTCAATTTCGAAATTGAAACACTTTAATATCGTTACTCCAATGTCGGTATTTTGACCACTAACTTTTTTTTAAACACAGCCATGATGTACAGATATACATACACACAATAAGTTATTAAAGATTCAATAAATAAATCAATCAGTGGAGTAATTCATTTGGCTTGAAAGTGACGAGCGCAGTGCAGTGCTAGGTAATGATTTGCCGCCCACTGTTGTAGAACTTTAGAATGTTTTATTAATTTTAAAAATAAAAAGTATATACGTATATAAATAGATAAGTACCTGGGTCACCGAGCTTTGCTCGGTATAAATACTAAAAATACTTAGATACTCTAAGATTTTCTTAAAAAAAGAATACTTGAAAAAAAAGAGAAGCCGTCTGGATTCGTACCCGCAGCTATTAATTCGAGACCGCCACGAACGCCCGACTTCCCGTCTGAGCCAATTATGCTGTCGCGTCACGCGGCGAAATTTACCTTCGCATTCTAATGTCTAATGTGACGGTTTTTCATTGTCTAAAAACGCGCATACTATGCGTTTTTTTAAATGAAACCTAGTTAGATCGATTTATCGTCCCCGAAACCCCCTGCATACATAATTTCATGAAAATCGTTGGAGCCGTTTCCGAGATTCAGATTCTATATATATATATTCTTGTATATATATATATACAAGAATTGCTCGTTTAATGGTATAAGATAATCAATTTTACTTTTCTGTACTATCCAAATATTTTTCCAGTTTCGGAGCTGTTCCGGAATTCCGATATTGGATATTTAGAATCGTGACTCAGTTCCGGAATTGATAATCTTCCGATATTACATACCCTAGTTACGCCCTACTCAGAACAAAAAACATAGGTGTTGCCATGGGACTTACTTCTGAGAAAAGGTTGAAGACATAATTAATTAATTTACATACGAAATCATTTGAGATGTTTTTTGAAGTGAAAACTTCTTATAGCGCACGTGCACAGCATTTTCATGGGCTGTGAATGTAAATGAAATGAAGGAAATATAAAGATGAACTAAGTACCGTCTGGATCAGGGATGATCGATATTCATCGATGGTGATGGATCTCGAATTTATATTGCACATAAAAGTAGTACTGGGTAGTTAGTGATTTAAACGCAATCCGAACGGCGCATAATCCTTGCCTTTGTCATTCTAAACAGATAAAACAAAGAACGAGATGTGAGATTCCGTGTCGGAGAGTTTAGAATCGGTACGCTCTGGTTTGATTTAATTTCTACAATAAAATAGACCTAACTTAAATAAATTTCAACGATTAAAAATAAAACATACCTACGCCTTTATTACAGAATTGGGTTACAATAAGAGAAAGACATGTAAGCACATGACTGCCACATAATAACACAGTGACACACAGCTATTATTGGTACCTACATGAAGAGTCAAAATCCAAAAAAACCTAGTACCTACTGCACTGCGCTCGTCACCCAGAGATATGAGATGTTTTATCTCTATGCCCGGTAATTTTACTGGAAACATTGCCATACAAACCGCAACATAGTAATGTTTGCACATTACTGCTTAGCGGTAGAATAACCGACGAAGGTACTTCCCCAAAAAGTCTTACCACTGTCTTCTTAACACAAAAAGATACCTCCTGCCGTGCTACCTACCATACTCCTTAATGAAACCCACATGGAACAAAACACACCAACACGTATTTACTCATATAATATAAATTATACTCATTCAGGTCTTCTCCATGTTGTTAATTATTGTTTAATGACAAAAAAGTGTTTATTCATTTCAAGATAAATAAATAACTATAATTTTAAAAACCCGACTGAACAAAAACAGCTTTAAAAACATTATTTAATACAATGTACTACCTAAGGAGACACTTGAGTGATTGAGACAAATCTAACGATACCTTAATTGTCATCCAGCCGTTTGGAAGATAGGTGGGGGTAAAGAAATTTACAAACATATAAGAAACCATAACCCTTCATTTAGTCGGGTAATTAAAATAATATTTTGTGTACAATTTCGATTACTCGATCGTATATCGTACCGTTCAGTTCACTCGTAGATGCCTACCCGCGCGCACGCGTATTGCCACTCATACCTACGATAATCGCAACCGCATACGCGTTCATTGTGCAAGTGCAACTGACCGACCGATCGCGATACTCAAACTTTTTGAAGTCAACATTTAGGGGGCGTCCATTAATAAATAACAGACAGTATCGCGATGGAAACGTTTAAATGCAAACGCTGCGAAGGCGAGTTTCGGGACGGCGCACTGTGCTCGGTTTGTCGGGGACATTTCGATTTCCCGTGCTCCGGTATAACTGAACCCGGTTATCGCAAACTGGGAGACAGGAAGTCAACCTGGAAATGCCCGTCCTGTAAGGGTGCGAGTTCGGCCAGGTCTCCGTGTCCGTCTCCAGTACCAGCGGATTTGGAAAGTATTGCGCTAGACATAAAGCGACTTAGTGTTCAGATGGCGTCGCTACCAACCCTAATGGCTACTGTCAAAGCAATCCAGACTGACGTCAATGAACTCAAAACCTTGAAGTCAGATATCGCAGATCTAAAACTGATGAAGTCTGATGTGGCTGATTTGAAAGCTTCGGTTGTATTTACGCAGAATTCTGTTGAGACTCTGACTAGCAGGATCTCCGAAATCGGCCAGGAAGTTCAGGGACTTCTGAAGACTAAAGATGATGTCCGTCTTCTGCAAGAACGATTAGAACAACTAGAGTGCAGCACACGAGATAATGAACAACGATCACGTATTAACAACATCGAGATAAAAGGAGTCCCAGTATCTCAGTCAGAGAATCTTTTCGAGATATTTGCAAAGATTGGAAGTCACGTCAGCTGTTCTATTGCCAAGGAGCAGATAAACTACATTGCAAGAATACCTATGCGGAATGACAAGCATAACAAGACGATTCTGGTCTCCGTACACAATAGATACATTAAAGAGAATTTTGTGGCCGCAGCTAAAAAGTGTACTATTGTCCCGGCCGATTTAGGCCTTCGCGGTGACCAGAAAATATTTGTCAACGATCACCTGACCTTGGACAACAAGATGCTTCTCAATAAAGCAAAGGCCCTGGCCAGGGAACGGGGGTTTGCATTCATTTGGGTAAAAGGATGCAAGATATTCACACGGAAAAGTCCTACTTCCAATGTACTTACTATAAATTCAGAGTCAGATTTGAAGAAGATCTCGTAAATTTCATGGTTTTGTTATTGTTTACATACGTTTTAATTTTTTCATTTTTTTATTATTGTAGTCAGTTTTTTCAATTTAAATCTCGCTCAGAAACTTTGAGAAACATTGGTTTGCTCTCACTCAGGTGTGCTTACTATCTCCGTATGCATGCGTATAGCTCGCACTTCTTAATTGAGCCGTCGGTCCATCTCCCTTGCACTCGGCTAGTCATTTGCTTTATTCAACACTACCGCGTTTTGATGAATGCTTTAGATTATTATATTTTTTGTGCTCGTTGTTATGTTGTATTGCCTATTATTCGGTTGCTAATATTAAAATATAACAATGTATAATATTTATTACCAGAACGTTCGTGGCTTACGAACGAAAACTTCCGATCTTTACCGAAACGTCTCTTTGAATAATTATGATGTTATTTGTTTGACGGAAACTTGGCTATTGGAGGGCATTAGAAGTAGTGAATTGTTTGACGATCGTTATATAGTATTTAGACGTGACAGAGATTATGAAAAAACATGCGAAACAAAGGGGGGTGGTGTATTGTTGGCTGTGCGTCGTGAGATTATAGCTGAGGCCCGCAGTGACTGGTGTTCGAATGCCGAAGATCTGTGGGTTACATTAACGCTTCATTGCCGGAGGCCAAGGGTAACTTATAAGTTGCATCTGTGCGTTGTTTACATTTGTGATGAAAACACAGGTAATTCCATGTCAGAACAGTTACAATACTTTTGCGATAATATGTCAGACATTGTATTGAAAAACCCATGCGATAAATTTTTAATTATGGGTGACTTTAATATGCGAAACTTAACTTGGAAAGTGTCGGACGATAATTCTTTTTATACTGCTGATAATATTCAGGGCACTGTCCAACAAAATCTATTTGATGATCTTTACCTTTGTAATTTAGCACAATACAATAATATTTTAAACTCTAACAACAGAATACTTGACTTAATTTTTTCAAATAATGATATCACGGTTGACATTTGTTTACATCCTCTGTCCAAAATAGACGCAGCACACCACCCAGCTCTTTGTATTTTTGCAGATTTTGTTCAACTACACAAGCTAAAACCCCGTCCCTATTTAAAATATATATATCACAGCGGTGATTATGACGTTATTAAATCTAAACTTGACGCTATAAACTGGCAACAGGAGTTATATGATAAGCCGCTGGAGGATGCTGTAACTTTCTTTTACACTACTTTATACGATCTTAGGACATTTCATATACCCTCCAAAACAGTTACACCTTCCCATAAATACCCTCCTTGGTTTAAAATACCACTTATCAAAATGTTAAAAGAGAAACACAAATATCACAAAAAGTACAAAATTTACGGTAATCGTGCTGACCTTGAATCCTTTGTTACTTTGAGGGATCGTGCTAAGACGTTAGAAAATGAGATGTTTGACAGATATATATCTGGCATAGAATCTAATATCACAAAAAACCCCAAAGCATTTTGGTCATATGTCAAAATTAAAAACCAAAACAACTCATATCCTGCCGTATTAAGTCTCGGTAATCGTTCGTCTGATTCTGGGAACGATATATGTAATATGTTTAGTGAATATTTTCACTCCACTTTTTTATCCAGTGATGCTAATTACTCCCCAGACATTCCTGATAATGATGTGTCAACAACGGATATAGCGCACATTGAATTTAAGTTTTCAAAGGTTTGTAAACTGTTAGAGTCTCTGGATTTAAACAAATCTGCCGGTCCAGACAGTATCCCACCATTTTTTATTGTCAAATGTGCTAAGAGTATTTCGGCTCCACTTACCCTACTTTTTAGGCGATCCGTTTCTGAGGGCGTGATGCCTTCGATCTGGAAGTCTGCATATATTACGCCTATTCATAAAAAAGGACCTAGAAACCTGGTTGAAAACTATAGGCCTATCTCTAAACTATGTTTGTTTGCTAAGGTGCTAGAAAAAGTTGTCTATGACCAGTTATATTCTACTCTAAAACATACATTTTGCTCACAGCAGCACGGTTTTTTGAGAGGAAGGTCTACCACATCTAACCTGGTCGTTTGTAGTGATTATATATCGGAACATATGTCCTTACCTTCTCAAGTTGATGTCATCTATACCGATTATAGCAAATGTTTCGATAGAATTGATCATTCTGTACTTTTACGCAAACTCCAATTAGTAGGAATTCGTGGAAACCTGTATAGGTGGTTTACATCCTATGTACAAAACAGGTGCCAGACTGTGGCTCTTAACGGATACACGTCATCATCAATGCAAATTCCCTCAGGAGTGCCCCAGGGATCCCTATTAGGTCCACTTTTGTTTAACATCGTAGTCAATGATGTGTCTTCATGCTTCAAATTCTGCAAAGTAATCCTATATGCTGACGACATGAAGATACTCTGCCCGATTGACTCACGACAAAGTGCACACTATTTGCAAGAAGATCTCAATCGATTCGACCGTTTCTGTTTGTTGAACAAATTAGACCTAAATGTATCCAAATGTTACTTATGTTCTTTCACTCGTAAGCCACAACCTCTTTCTTTTACGTATACACTTAAAAATATCAATATTACTAGAGTAAACTCAATCCGTGATTTAGGTATAATCTTTGACAATAAATTACTCTTCGATGAACACATCAATAGCATCGTCGGCAAGGCATCGAGAGCTTTAGGTTTTATTATGCGTTTATCATCTGAGTTTAAATCTATTAAAACCATTAAAATTCTTTATTGTGCATATGTACGTAGTCACTTGGAATATGCGTCACAAATCTGGAACCCCAGCTATAACATTTACATTACTCGCATTGAGCGGATCCAGAGACGTTTTGTACGTCACCTTCAATTTAAAGTGAAAAAATATCTTCCAGACTATACTACACGTTGTCATAAATTTCATGTGTTACCTTTAGCTACAAGACGATACATTGCGGATGTCGCGTACCTGTTGAGGATAGCAAATGGCTCAGTTGACTGCCTGGAGCTACTGGACCGGATAGGGCTTAAGGTCTCGGCTGATCCTATCAGGAGGCCATGCACTCTGTTTATCCCCAGAGCTAATACTAATTACAGGCAAAACAGTTATTTATTGAGAGCAAGCCGAAGTTTCAATGATGTAGCTACTCGACACGATATTGACCTGTTTAACACATCAGTCCAGCAGCTCAAGAAGCTACTGGCAAGCGCCTTCTTTGGCTAGTCTTTTGTTTTAGTTGTACTTGTGCAAATTTATATTGTCTATTTAGTTTTTTCTTACTCTACTTGTTCTTTAGATATCTATTTTATACGTTTTTACTTGTGGAACCTTGTAATTGGCCTTATGTATTTGTTAAATTACAATAATTGTATACTTAGCTGTAAGATTCCCAAAAATAAATAAAATAAAATAAAATAGCCAAAAAGTCGTAGAAATACGATTTAAATTATACTGTTGGCAATTATTCGGTCTCATTTTTTGGAGACAGGGAATTGAGTAAAAGTGGGTGGGACCTGATAAATTTATCAGGTTCCACCCACTTTTTTATCAGGTCCCGCCCACTTTTACGTCATTTCTTCGCAACTTCCTCTGATAAAAGGATTCGTCTGTAGAGCCTATTACATTTACCTCCTGGCATCAAAATTTACCACAGTAGCAGATCAGCAGTCAAAATACATAGCAGTGGCCCATAATTTAGCGTTACTAAAGGTGCGCTTATAAACGGGCAACTAAAATTGCTCAATTCCAGTCAATACTCGTCAACTATGACGTCACGACTACATCAAGCAATTTACGGCAACGGCAACAAGCATCAATACTGCGCAATACAATATTGAGCGATATGCCGCAACTTCATCAACTAGGCGCCACCTGACCTCTCGCTCTCCCCGCGGAAGCAAGACGGCAAGCCGCAAAAGAAACAAGTGCGAATGAGATATATACAAACATTGCTAGGAATTTCCAAGCCCATTGGATATTCGTCAATTCGTATCTGCGACATTGAGCGATATGACATATCTGGAGGAATCAGAAGCAATATCGCCGAAATAATTGCCGCAATTTGTTGACATTGCTCCAGATCGGTCCATTCGTATCGCCGAGCAATTATTGCCCTCGTGTAAGCGCACCTTAAGGGAGTAAAACAAGGCGATCCCCTGTCGCCATAACTTTTCACTTCCACGCGCGCTGCTCATTTGACACTGTTCATGCATCTATCATTTTATATCGGTACTGTCAGTCCCGCGTGACTCTCGGTCACGCGCTTGACAGGATCGACAATATAGGTAGCATCTGAGTTACCCGTGGATTGATTATTAATATTATTATAGTTACAAATATTTGTGAACAGATTAAACAAAGCCCTTGCCAACTGTCGACCAAACTTACCATTGTCAGTGGACATCCATGCCCCCGATCTTTGCGTCCGGCCCGGCGTGGTCGAACTGATATTCGTTTTGGGATGCGTGTACAATGCACCGGTCACTTGGTGGCTGCGGAGGAATAAGATTTGCGACTGTGCGATGGTTGAAGTACAGATCGGCATCTCTACGTACGAGATGAGGCACGCTTGCAAACACAGGGAGATGGTAGAACTGTCTCCTATAAGCGGAGTTGTGACGGTTAGCATCACATTTTATATGTAAGTCTCCAAAATGTACATACGAGTACATGTACCTACATTTCGTGCAACTGATCTGCATGATTTAATACCATCTTACACTTTTTTCTATCGGACTACTTATTAGCTCGAAAAAGCGACATCGTTTATGGTTGACATTTCAAAGACTCTGAAGGGGAGGTTTGGCTGTACTTTTACCATAAGAACGTCTAAGCTGTGCTTTGCGTTGCCTAGTTTAGTTTTCCCGATGGTTACAATTTTGGTGTCTTCAAGTCGACAGTGAATCGGTTTCTTCTAGGTAAGCAGGCTCCACTGCAGGGCAAAGGCGTCTTTATCCTCCATCCATTTAATTATATCCGGAGCTGTTTTCATTCAATCTTTTTGGTGCAGCGTCAATGTCGTGCTCCATCTTTTTAAGGGGGTTCAGAAAACCTTTGCCAGAATGGAGTAAGTTAAAAACTTCTAGTATAAATTTACTCACATGTCACATTTCTTGCCTATTTTAGCCCGATAATCCAGGAGTATTGTATCTGACAATCGCTTACACCGAAGAGGGGCCTAACAAGTTATGCTACGAATTATCGATGTCGAACGACAGAGTTATATATATTTACGTAAATTTATTTGCGAACCAAATCAATAGAGGGATCCTGACGCCACTGAGACGAACTGTCGGGATATCGGAGTATTTAGCCGTCATGGATTGTGGGAGAGTGCCGATTAATAATCTGGATCCAGTTATAAGGGTACATACCATCTTACATATTTGAAGTGATTGTAGATTATACTCTCAATGCAAAAACCGCGATAGCATTCCACTTTTTTTCACACATTTATGAACACTGAACTCATGACATGAAACGCAAGTTACATGTAAAAATAATGTACATATTTCTTCTAATATTACAAATGCGCAAGTACACACAGTGTTTGGATGTTTGTTATGTTTGTTACTCTGTCCAGCAAAAACTGCTGAAGGGATCTGGTTGAAATTTGGTACACAGATATATATTTTTTTAAATAAAGAGTGACGAGACGAGCAGGACATTTGCCTGATGGTAAGCAACATGCCTGCTACATAACAGCACAGTGACACGCAGCTATTGGAACATGAAAAGTTCAAATCATTACCTAGCACTGCACTGCGCTCGTCACCCAGAGATCAGATAAGATGTTATATCTCTAAGCCCTGTAATTTCACTGGAAACATTGCCCTTCAAACCGGAACACAATAATGTTTGCACATTACTGCTTGGTGGTAGAATAACTGGCAAAGGTGTGGTAAAGTAATAGTCTGCAATAACACATAGGATACTTTTTATCGCGAGAAAATTACGATAACGGGAACTACGCGAGTAAAACCGCGGGGCGTTGAAATTTTCACGATGATGCATTTCTGTTGGCGCTATCAACGAATACTAAATAGACTATTTTCTACAAAAAAATAAACCGACTTCTAAACCACAAGTAGACACTGATAAGCGAAAAATAAACTGTTATCTATACTTATGATAAAACTGTAGCTGGTCGAATTCAGTACATTGAAAATATTTTGAAAAAAAAAATTTGGGGGCACTCTATAGTCGATACTGATGGCGAAACTGTATTTTTTTTCTTTCATGTCTGTCTGTCTGTATGTATGTCTGTCTGTCTTTCTGTATAGGGAACTCTAATCACGCCGAAACTACTGATTCAATTCAAATGAAACTTGACATGATTTAAGATCACACTAAGTAGATGGTAGCTGTCTACTTTTAATCCCCAAATTCTGCACGGTTTTCTTGCAGGAAGGGGTGAAAGTCAGAATGTGTATTTGGTTGTAACTCATGTTTGCGTTGTTCGATTTCGTTAATTCTTATTTTGTTAGAAAGAACACATATTTAGTATAAATCCATCAAAATTTTAACATTATTGGTCGTGTGGTTCGGAAATTACATAGAAATTAAATAATAACGGTAAAAATAAGTTCGGTACAAACTAACTTCTAAGTATACTGTGACACTGTAAACACTAGAGATGAAATGCCCGCCATACACGCTACGGTCTGCCGGAGAGGTCTACCTTTGCAGTTATGCCTGCGCAGTCCAACCGAACAGAATTGGTTTTGATCTTGCTTCGGTCGCCTGTGCAGGCTTCCCACACACACTCCGGTCTACCTGCGCAGGCAAAACTGCACAGGTAGACCTCTCCGGTAGACCGTAGCGTGTATGGCGGGCCAAATGGAGGTCATTTTATCGGAACCGATTTCGAAGTCGGAGTTTTAAAATTTGATTTATCGGAGTCGGAACCGAAGTCGGAGGCATAGGCAGGATTAGAAGTGTTGGCAGGAGAGATATTTTTATTGGGTATTTTTTTTTGCCAAACACGTGGGGACACGATAAACATTGACGAGCAATTGATTTAGGAAGTTGGGATTTTGTATTTCGATTTACTATCCACCACAATAAGGGATTATCAGCAATATCTATACACCTTACATCCGATTATAACCTCCGTTTTAAAATTTTCGGAACCGAAGTCTCTCGGAATCGACGGATTAATGGTAATCGGAAGTTCTGACTTATCGGAGTCGGAGTCGAAGCTCATCCCTGGTACACACACCGCGCTCAAACCCGTCATCCGTCTTCAATATGACATTATCTTTCTAATGTTTTTCCACATTAAGTACAGATGGCAGCTCAGGTACGAAACACGTTCTGATATTTATTAGAAAATGTGTAATGTAGTACTTATTGTAGCGGCAATATAAATACATTATCTTTGAAAATTACAACTGTCTAGCTATCACCGTTCTTGAGATACAGTCTGGTGACAGACGGACGGACGAACGGACGAACAGCGAAGTCGCAGTAATAGGGTCCCGTTTTTACCATGTACATATATTATATGGAAAACAGGGAGACGGTTTTTTGAATATTAACAAAAACTGGATGACAAGATGTTCAAGCCCACTACCAGTCGGAAGCGTGCCCAACATTCTGGTGGCAGTACCACGCTGAATAGCAATGTTTATGCGTTGGGCCAAATAAACGCCAGCATTTTGGTCACGCGTTGCGTCGGCCAAGCGCTTGGAAAGGCTTTTGAAGATGAGGTGAGCTCCCGGCCTTCACAGGCACCCCAAAAGGCTTAAATATATAACCACTACCGAGGGTTGCATATTTCCACCGTTTGAGACGCTCACCTGAATTAGCCGCTGCACTAGCCCTACTATGTGTCTCTGGAAGATGTGATGGTGCCAGAGTATCGACGCAAGGTGCGTCTCACACCAATTCCGACTCAACTTCCAAGGCAAAAACTCATGCCGTCAGGTCTTATGCCATCGTCACGCGTAAGACCACTCCGGTTTGAGTATGGCTGGGACATTGGCGGTGGAAAAAGCCAAAGTTTTGTGTGTGAATTGTCCACCAGTATCTGTTTATCTGGACGACGTAGTCATAGTTTCTTAAATTAGTCGAGTGAACTTTTTACTTGACTAGAAGTTAGTTAGTTGACGTGAAATAATAATAATTGAAGTCGGTTTTTGTTCTTTCGGATATTATTTCAATCCAAATACTGTACTAAATTTAGTGTTCAACAATCTTCGGTGACCAAAGCAGACCGTTGTTTTTCTAAAATTGAATAAAATGTTATCTTACTACTAAGTATTATATGTATATTATGTAAAGGTTTCATTTGGTTAAAATTTAAAACACAGATAGTTTATAGTCTCATATATGAGACTATCAGCTACAGACTCTTCGTAATGAATGCTATAAAAATCCTACAAACTTAACACTACGGCTTTGTTCGATACTCCACAACCTTACTACGAGTATGTTTGATGTTGCTAAAATATAAAATTTGAAGTTGTTAAACTCGAATAAATATATTTTTGTGTGGAAACACAAATTCACACGGTTTGTGTAATGGCCACCCATCCAAATATTTTTACGTAAGTACTAATAAGGTCGCAAGATCAACGTACGCGAACGAAGTAGCGGGTTCAGCTAGTAATTATTATAAGTGCTACTCACTCATTTATTTGAATTCGGTGCCAGTCAAGTCAAAAAGCTAGTTGATAGATACTATGTAAGTACGTAGTAAGTAGGCATAGGTAAGTAGTATGTATCTACTACCAACCTGGTAAGGCCTGTTTTCATTTTGATTAGTACGCGTGCGAGTGAGTAGTGCAGGTGTTGAGTGATTGGTAGCAAACACGTGTGGACACCGATTGATTATTGCGAGTGCATACTAGTCAGTCACTTGCACTCGCAATCGCCCTCGCACTCACACTCGCAATAATCAAAATGCAAACCGGCCTTTAGACTTGGCTGGCACCGACTTCAAACATATGAGTGAGTAGCGCTTATAATAATTATATCAGTTTATTTTTCGCTTTTCAGTGTCTATTTGTGGTTTTAAGGTCGGTTTACATTTTTGAAGAAAATAGTTTATTTTAATCTTTTTAGTGCAAAACAAGTTTTCATTAATGCGTTTATTGTGTAAATACACAATTTCATATTGACAGGGTCGAATTTCATAACTTTTGTGAAAGCGAAAACTAGCCAAATAAAATCTGAGGTTTTAGTATGTTATGTTAAGTTATAAGAAAACAACAAATGTTAAGTTCTTACAAAATATTCTATGTGGCTTTAGTCAATTGCAGGACTGATCATTGAACTTGGCACCCATTTACATCTCAATTATTTTTGTTGAAGTCAACGATCAAGCCATATATTTATTGAACTTGGCTCTCATTTTAAATTTATGTTTTTGATGGGATATCGATAACAGCAACAGTTGGACTATTGAATTATTCACCGAATTTTATTTGGTTTTTCAATTTAAAAATAAATAATTAACTAAAAATGAAACAAATATTTAAGTGGTCTCCCATACAACATAATACACGATTTTTTTGCCGCTTTTGATATTGGTACGGAACCCTTCGTGCGCGATTCTCGACTCCTACTTGACCGTACGCTGAGTGCGAGTTTTGTAGATAACAATACGCATTCTAACGTGAGCGCGTAAACATAACATGAAGAAGTTTATAGCGCGTCTAGCGCCTCTGAAGTTTTTTTTACGCATAATGTTAAGTTTACGCGCTCACGGTAGAACGCGTTTTGCTTTCGACAAAACTCGCACTCGGCGTACGGTCAAATAGGAATTGGACACGTGCACGAAGGGTTCCGTACCATTATCTATTTAAACGGCAACTAATATTTACGCAAAGCATAAGCATAAACAGCCTACTAAATGTACCCACTGCTAGGACTCAAATTTTTCGACAAACTAATAATTATAAACTTAAAATTTATAATTTGTATAGTTTAAATGCGTCTTCTAATCTAATATTCTGCAACGCCGTACAAAAATCATGCGACAAGGAGAAATGATCGAGGGTTGCAACCCCCCCTCTTCGACTGTACTCAGATGGGCAGCTTACAAGTGACGCCATAGTGCTGAATCTTATGACTTTATACCCTTCTATCATCCTACATAGGTCTCCTGGTGGTTCATTTACTACGTAAATTTTGTTCACGGGCCAGTAGTCTATTACGCACTCACGGTAATACGCGTTTCGTTGTAGACAAAACTTGCACTCAGCATACTGTTTATTTTCTACAACTATTCTTTCAGATTGTGTGGCTGTACAATTCAACGGACGTGTTCACGACTTGGCGACTTTTGCGCGGTAACACAATATCCCCTGATTCGGTGATTCGCTGTCTGTTGTACTTCGCGGAGGTGCCACCGTTGGGGAAACTCGCTATACCGTTCGCTTTTATGCCCACTGAAATGATTGACTACGAGGTACGCAATAATTGGAATCTATCGATTGTGCAATCGCTCCAAATGTGTAGTTTAAGTTTAATTAGGCGTTTTCATAGTGACAGATTGAAACGAGAAAATGTCAAATTGTTAACATTGAACTACCTACCTATACATATAGTCCAGGATCCCTGGTCCATTTTTGCACTTAATTACTATCAAGCTAATATAATTAAATACTATCATTGGCATCTACGTATCAAACTATGGCACCACACTTGGGGAAATTGAGAATCATTTTCGACAAGTTTTTCTTCACTTACAGCAATCTCTATGACTGCCTTTTTTAAACTATAGCTACTTATTCATATATCGCTGTTAATGGCATTCTACACAATTTAATATTATTTTAAAAGGTTGTATTCCTATGTTCGTTCGGCTATGACACGGAGAAAATATTAGTAACGGGGCAAGGAGGCCTTCCGAATTGCATCGAGAACAGACTCGATATACCAAACTATGTGGATAGGATCATTAGATCAGTTTGCAGAGAAAATACTGTGAGTTGCATTTGTATAATTATTTAATTTTTGAGATACGAAACAACCGACTTCAATTTATAAATGAAACGTTGACCAATTATAATAAAATCTATACTAATGTTTTAAAGCTGAAGAAATTATTTGTTTGAACGCGCTTATCTCAGGAAGCACTGAATTCAACAATTAAAAAAAAAAACACCGTTGGTTATTTTCATGATCATTATGTAGCTACCACGGGGGAAGCTAGGCGGGACCGTTTTCATATTACAAACGCCACCCCACCAAGTTTGATAAATTTATATTGGACCATTCGGACGGCCTTTCGAATAAAAAATAATGATTAAAACCGATTATCTCAGTTGAAAGTACCAAGATAACAAACATAAAAACAGCCGAATTGAGTTTTTGAAGTCGGTTAAAAATTAAACTATTCAACATAATTATCGATGGTTTATTGATAGTAAAACTAAAACTCTGTACTTACAAATGGTTTGTTTTAGATATACTTGTCTATGGAACACTTAACGATTCCAGTGATGCCTACTCACTCGCTGTCAAGAGATATAATTGCTCTTTGTAACGATACCGATCACATTATGCGGTTCATTTGGTTACCGTAAGTTTAATTACAGAACTACAATAAACATACATAACGTCTAAATGATGTCACCCACTTATACGAATCCGCTGCCACCTGACAAATAAAATAAATTAGTAGACGGCTATCCGCGAGCGATCTGCTAATGTATGTTGCCAATGTAATCTATATCTTAACTGGCATGGCATAAAACTCATATTTGATTGTATTTTATTTGTCGGGTGGGAGCGGAGTCGTATAAGTGGACTAAGACCTTTAATGCACTTAATTTAAAAACCACGAAAACTTAAAAAAATATAGTAAACAAAGTAGCAATTAACGACATTATCGATTAGACCTTAGAGCTATCTCTTCGTTCGTTGAAAACAAAGAAAATGTTTGAATAATTCAAAATGTTTTTTTTTTTTCAATTTCCAGAGAAAGGATTGCCAATATAGTGAACATAGTTATGACGCCATGCTGGGGAGTAATACATCCGAAATGTACGGAATGGATAACTATGACGGTGTACACTTTACAGGAGCCGGGAACATTCACGTAAGAAATAGCTACATGTAACATATTTCATCTTGCATACCTACATTATTTTTACATACAAACGTCGCAACGGCTGAACGAATCAGTTTGAACTTTGAAACATAGATAGATAGTTTACGGTCGAGAGCAGGGGTCACAACGCGCGGCCCGCGACCTAAAATAAATATTAATTCGCAACTTATATTATCGCAAACGCAGTTTTTTCAAAGGTAGCAGCAGTTTTTTCAAGGTAGGAGCAGTTTTTTCAAAGGTAGCATTGAGAGAGAGAGAGAGATGCAAATGAATTACAAACTTTTAGAAGTGTGGCCTGCTTTTATCTGCTTTTTTCACCATGTGGCCCATGACTCCCTAAAGTTTGCCGACCCTTGGTCTAGATTGTAGAGTTTACAATAACACATATTATGATACTTTTAATTGCGGGTAAATCACGGGAACTGGAACTAAGCAGGCAAAACCGTAGGGCGCTGCTAGTAAATAACAATACTAGTGCAGTTAGTGAGTTTAACAAAATATTGAAAACCCGCAGGACGACGGTGGCTTGTGAGATTTTGGACCTAACTGAGCGCAAACGGTACCAACGCAATGAATTGCTGCGAAAAAACAAAATAGAGAAATGTAACCAAGAGTTTATAATCACCGAAGAGGGGACGTTTCATAGAGTAAGAATCATATAAAATTTTAATGTGAAAACTGAAGCGTTTGTTATACATTTCAAGTAAACGAATTGTTCAGTTGTCATTTTTTTATGGTATGGTGTGAGGTGTGACGAGACGAGCAGGACATGTGCCTGATGGTAAGCAACATGCCTCCCACAAAACAGCACAGTAACACGCAACTATTGTAACACCAAGAATCCAAACCGTTACCTAGCACGGCACTGCGCTCTTCACCCAGATATATAAGACGTTTTATCTCCATGTCCTGTAGTTCCACTGGAAACATTGCCCTTCAAACCGGAACACGTACGCTTGGCGGTAGAACAACTGGCAAAGGTGTGGTACTTCCCCAGACGGACTCTGCAATGAGACCTACCGCCACTAAAATTAAATTTATATAAAATTTTAATTGACATGGATTCTACCAGCTTAAAACTAAATTATATTATTTACTATAAAGGTCAAATTTAATAACTTAATTACTTGTTTTTAATATCAGCTTTAAAACTATTTCCATCCGCCGTCGCCTGGAAGCGATCTGTATCAACGATATTTAGGTACTCTATACAGCGTACGCGTGATGGGGTATGGTATGCTGAGTGCGAGTTTGTATCACCAACATTACGCATTCTGCCGTGACCGCGTAAATATTACATTTGTATGAAGAAATTTACAGCACTTCTAGAGCTCTTCATACTAATGTTTACGCGCTTACGATAGAACGCGTTTGTTTTGGACTAAACTCACCCTTGGAATACTGGAGGCGGAATAGTTTTTTTGTGGATATGTATGGGTTTTGCGTATTGTGCGGACTTAGGTATGCAACCTTCCTGTGGGGGAACAGAGATTTGAAGGAAAGAGTATTATGTATTGTATCTATCGATTGTACAACTAGTCATTGTTTTTCTCCTGTATTATGTGTTTTTGTTTCGGTGTGAACAATAAAGCGTATCTCTCTAATGAGATCAAAATATAATTATAAATGTGTTCAATTTAGTTTTATTTTAGGGTATCAATGATTCTCCACCGTACGTACTGGATTTGGAGAAGCCTCAGCCATGGTATTTGTCTATGACTGTGTCGATATCGTCGAAAGGGCAAAGAGATGGATACACACGAATGCTTTTAAAACAGATGTGGGAAAGGGTACGTAATTTTATGCGAATGTTTGTGGATTTGCAAGTGTGGGTTGTTTATCGTCATCCATCTCTGTAACGGCTGAATTGTTGATTTACATTATTTGCCTTGTTTAACACAGGCTCCTTTTTGTGCCCTTAAAGTTAGTGGTTATTACGCCGTTGTTACGGTCGTTATGTTAGTGATTTACAACGTGGGGCACAGCTAGTTATAACAGTCAGTCAACCAATATTTCCTACGCATTTCTCTACTAAATATGTATGTCAACTAAAACAAACATTGACAATAATATAACATGTATTTTTTTCCGAGTTCAACGGGACGAAGCTGTCAATTCGCCCGGTATTTTTTTAATATATACACCGATTACTCTGAGAATATGATCCGATGCACATGATTCTTTTTTTTATGCAGAAAAACTGCCATTTGGTCCCATACAAATTTTGTGCAGTTTGGTTTTTTCAAAGTCTTTATTTATAAATGAGAATAACAAGAAAGTTTATACAAATACTAGTATCTTATTCCTAGAAATACAATGCCGTGAGAATAATATTTGTTTAGCAAGTATTCATTTAAACTTGATTAACACTTTTAGCGTAGTTGGTTAGTAACTTAAAAATATTGAGGGTTAGTCTTAGTATTAAACTGGGTTTCATTTTTATGTAAGCTTTCACACATAGGCTCCCGCCGCGAGAAAGCGATAGCGATCCGGGACGGGATTTTTTGTAATGTTCGAATTAGTATGCAACCTGACACACAGCAAGCGGGCGCGATCCGATACGATAATATCTCCCGCGCGACAAGATCCGGACGACATACAGGAGATTGCTTTGCGGGAAGAACGCGCCGCAGCGCGGGACGTGCCGCGGGCGCGGGCGCTGTAGGTACTCTACGGTAGTCGGTACAAGCTGTCACACAAGGCAACGCGATAGCGTAGCGACCGCGATCCGATCTCACGAGTTGTATTTTTGACGTGATAACGTCTTATAATTCGGTGAAGCCGGCTGCACGCCCGCAAAACATGACGTCATGTAACGTTACCGTTAGTTCGTCGTCAGTGCCATGCGGACGAAGCTGAGCGCTGAGGGCGCCACCCGCCGAGTCGAGCGGTATCACTACTCGCGCTATCAGCGTACTGATTTCTTAAGACGTTGTCACGTTTAACTATCGTCAGTAAACCGACTTTACAGACAACCACTTTTTTACAACGTAATCGTGCGATATAGTGCGTTTCACGGAGATGTGTAGAAAACCGAAACTAAGGTGATGCCGTAACATAAAAATCGTAAATCTATTTTGGTGTCACACCGGCTATGTTATCGCTACCTTCCCGCCGCGGGCTGCGGGCGGTCGCCCTGTGTGACGTGGTACGGACCGCTATCGCTTCGCACCGGATCGCTATCGGATCGCCTCTGTGTGACCCGGCTTTTAGCAATACATTTTAGGCAACTAATTATTGTACCTTTGCAAAAACTTAATGGGAGGTATGCATAAGTAACAAAACGAACCTTTGGCGCTGTTAAGCGCTCACAAGTGACTAAGCAGTTTGGTTTAGTAGTTTACATTTTATGAATATTTTTATGAAAATTTTAGTTTCATTATATGGATTTTAAGAAATGCTCATTTAGGCTGACTATAGATTATCTATGGATTATAAGTTGAGGAAGTTATAGTTATAATTCTTTCATCATGTTACTATTAGAAAGTTTATCCAGGAACACGTTGAAAACAAAAATGGTTGTATTGTGCACCATCATTATGGTCCAGTCTTGTATTGCTCCCAGTTGCATACCTCTGTATGCAACTGGGAGCAACCTCTTTCTTCTTATGACATTTCGGTCCTTTGCCAATGATGCTAATGTATGTACTTTCAGGTTCCTCCATACGATCTTCTATCGTCTGATCTGAATGAACCAACCGACAGTCGAGACAAGTCTTCAAGTGGCAATAACATGACGATGGTGGATATCATACGAGTTTTGGATGGCATCCTGTGGTATGTGGTTTAGTTTGTAATTTTGTAATAGGTTTAATCCAAAAAATAAAATGTATTTTATGTGAATGTGTTCTATCTAAATTATCTGTTTTTAGGAACGCGTTACATAGCAAAATGTTCAAGAATCAAATCACTTACTATTCCAAAGAAGAACTACCGACGTACTCTCAATTGGTTGACGTTATTGGTACACAGGTCAAACCTCGTTTAAGCAGACGGTAAGTTGATTGTTTAATTGCCTATTGCAACAAATAAACCAAGTAATTGGCATTAAAATAAACCCATTCACGCACAATGGCCCAATAAAGAGGCTAGGTGCGGAAAAGGCCCCGCTAAACTAACTAACTAAACCCATGTATTTTTTTTTACTCTTGTCACTATTTCTATTATCTACTATTATTGTTCATTGCAGAGTCACCTCTGGGATTTGTGACGCCATCGTCAATAAAGCAATATTCCATGTTTACTCTCTGAATCCTAAACATGAGGGTGTAATCGAGGCGGAATAGTTTGCTATGGAAGGGATGCGTATTGTGGAGACTTATGTTCGCACCTTTTTTGTGGGGGAACAGTGGTTTAATATGAGAGCAAGTATGACGAAGACACAGCGACAACGACGTTGTGCGAGCGAAGAGAGCGGAATGCTATTGCATGGGGATGCATCGTGTGCTTCGTAGAATGCTTGCACATAATGCAGTATAATAATAATACGCAAGCGGATACTCAACTCTCAGATGAGCATTAGGAATTCGATATGAGTTCCAACCATTTACTATTTAAATTCATTCATTTATGTCACCATTGAAGATCTATAGTTGGTCAGTAATTCAGCATCCCGCCAGAGCGGTTTTACTGATGTAGGATTTACAGCTACTGAAGATGTACACACTACATTTGCTAAATACAAACACTACGCATTTACTTCCTTCGCTGCATGTTGCAACTAAGAATAGCAACGCATCGAATAATTGCGTAACTTATTTTAATATGGTTTATGTTGAATAAAAACAAATACTTAAATATCAGTTTCACTTATAATACCCATTATTCCTATATCACGATTGCATCACAATAGACCACAAAAATATAAGAAAGAAAATATTACAGTATAAAAATACAATATTCAAGAATTATCGCAAGATTCACAGAGCATCAACTTATCTGGCTCGGTGGTGAAACGTAGAACCAACGAAGCCATAAAAGTGAATCGTCATGTGTATGAAATAGCAGAGACGCCGTGTGCGCACCAGAAAAGTTTGACGCATTGTAATTGCAGTACATCAACATAGTTCTAAAGAATCGTCCGGACTAGAACACATCGCGGATGGCAGTATATCTACTAGTTTGTATTACAAAATTAAGCCAGGGACTTCGTATTCATACGTCGGTAATTTTGACAGGTCACCGCAGTGATAGTCATTACTTAAGTACTGTTTTGAGTCGGATGGTACATTGTAAACTCACGGTCCCGCTTTTCTACCGCTTAACTGAATTAGCTTTGGTTTTGATATTGTTGTCTCTAGACTTATAAGCGAAAAGAAACGAGAGAGGAACGTCAAAGCTATGACAGGTTTAGTTAGGCTATTATCTATTCTATGGTTAGGCGGTAGACCTTCCGGTTATTTTGTCACAAAAGCAACATCTCGGACAGCACAGCCATGTCGGACAGTGACGTATTGCCAATAGGAACTATAGCAATAGGACTAAACCACACTCTAATACAAATTCATTTTTATAATTCTACAAACACAAGCTAATCATTTATCTTAGGTTCTTAGGTATACACAGGCATGAAAACACTGAAATGTATTTTCGGAGTAGTTGTGTTTCCAAAAGACACAAAAATAAGGATATATTGCAAAATTAGATCTAGTACGGACGAGTCTTAAACATAATCAAAGAAATTACCTAACGATAGAAGGTCAGTCAAGTATACTGTCAAGTTTTAGCTGCAGTTTCTTGGGTTTGGGCGAAGCGATGACCGTGACGGCGACTCTGTCTCCAAGCTTGGGGGTCTGGTTGCCGCAGAGATTGCTGCGGTGAATGAGACCGTTGTCTCCCACGCCGCAGTCCACGAAACAGCCGAACGGTACCACGTTACGGACCACGCCTGGGATAAAATTTTGGGGTTTGAAAATTGATTGTAACAGACCGTAATTGTAACGGCTATAGAAAGAAAAAAACTCTATTTTGAGGGTAGGTCATTATTAAAATTGTGTAATTATCAGTTAACCCACTTTTCTCTGTTTAGGCCTCTCTTCATGTTCGCCACTTGTGTCGATTTTGCGCTACTCTCCACTAGGCATGACTCGCTACTTTTCAAATGCCATCGACCCCATCTAACCGGCGGGTGCCCGATGCTTGTCAGGGTACTTGCGAAAGGCGAAAGTATAATGTGTTCAATGTTTTATACGGTAAAATACTTATTAACATGCAAAGAAACCAACTATCACTTCTAATCTAGGATGTAGCGTGTAGGACTGGTACTTCGATTGCGTAAAAACGACTTCTGTGCCATTATCGAGTACTTACACTAGACAACTACTAGTTTTTCAAGTCTCACGTTTGACTTGTAATACTACTACTACTAAGTTGCCTTACATCTAGAATCATCTTTTTGTCACGTCTTTTGCTACACGTTTCATTCCCGGCGCATACTAGAACACGTATGCAAGTACGCCTATTGATTCTGTGGCACATATGACCTAATAGCTAGTAATATTTGACAGATCAACCTGTTTCAATGACCTTAGTTCATAGGCGGTTTATCTCATTGGACGGATGGACGGCTAAGTCTGTCTCAAAAAATAGTGTGCTTTGATTTCAAACACAGATTAGATACCCTGTTGATCGGCGATGATACGAATTTCGCCTACTATCACAACTCACCAGCGGGGGCGCAGGACGGATAATACCGCGCATGTGATTAGCGAACATCCGTGTGACGTGCACTACTTTCCACGAATGATCGGACAAAACGAGATACGAGTTATACAAACTTCAAAGAACAGAGCAGGATGCAAAGAAAGACATCAACAGATTTCCATTATGCTGAACTGAGCAATCGTGCTACTAAACGGCGACGGAGGGGAAGTCGTACGATCAGTCAAGTTATTGTCTTTGATTTCATACCTGTAAGTGACATCCCTTCTCGTATCTGCTCCGTAGCTTGCACAGCGAGTGAATAGACCGGTCTGCAGAACGTAATGATGTTGTCTTCGTGCGCCTTCTGTTTAAACGCGTCCACTATAAGCTCCAACGTATACACGTCCGTGTTTAGATCGTCAGACGTATCGTTCATGTCTAAAGACGCGGTGAGTCTGTCGACAGTTCCTGGGAAATGCGGCTTGCTCAGGTCTTTTATGTTGACTCCTATGTTTTTTGCGAAACTGAAATTGTCAACAATTAAAATTACTTTAGGTGCCGCTAGCATGCTGGGTACGCTTCCGATTGGTAGTGGGCTTGAACATCTTGATTATCTGTAGACCTTCATCGGTCTATGGATAATTCAGGTGTGCTTAGTGTAAGTAGTTAGTTAGGTATGTAGCGTAGTGTAGTTCTCATTGTATTTTAGTTTTGTTAATAAAGGCCCTTTTTAAAAAAAAAAAAAAAACTTTAGGTGTTATAATAATATAGAATAGTTATTGTGTACATACGAGTTAAATCCTAACAATATTATAAAAAGTTCTATCGTAGGAACGTCTGAACGAATCGGGTTGACATTTGGAAATACCTAGTCTAGAATAACACATACTTTTTATCGCAGCAATATAACGAGAACTACGCCGGTAAAACCGCGGAACACTGCTAGCACTTTATTATTCATTTATCTTCTATCACTAATAGAGTAAGATCCCAGAGCTGCCAGACGTCACCTATTTTCTGATGAATGTAAATGTGGACGATTGAGTAGAGTTAGTAAGTACTAAGAACACATGCTTACTCGCTAACTTGCTTAGACGGCCAATTTTGAGATATGGGGTAATGAAGGTACATACAAACATTACTTACTTCACGTATTTTCTAATAAATGATTTTCACGTATGTTGTAGGCAATATCCTTAAAAACAAGGTCCCAATACTCCCAGACACTTTCCGTCGGCTGTTTTGCTTAACAACTTCAAAATAATAATTTAACTTCACTTAAATTCTCATGCTCCATTTGTAAATATGTTCGTCAGACAACAATTTTAAAGCTTTTTCCAATAAGACAGACCAATCTAAGGGGGAAATCATCCCCTACTACCTAATCATACCATAATACCCTACTAAATTACCAGAGCTTTTACTGACAAAACTAAAGAACTACACTACACTAGCACATCGAGTAGACCAATCAAGGTTTAAACATAATTAAGATGATCAAGTTTACTACCAGTCGAAAACACACCTTGCATGCTGGCGGCATTACCACACTAAATGGCAATGCGTATACATTGGGCCAAATAAACGCCACCATATTTGTGTAGCAAGTATTAGCATACTGTGAAAATGTATGGATTCAAGTACATTTTATGCGTGCTAAAATTTGTAAATAAATAAAATTAATTTGTGTGAAATTTATTAATATAGGTTGAAGCTATTAACTTGAAACTTACGCCTTAGCAATGCTGTAACTTTCTGGATGAATGATGGTTGCGTCCAAGGGCTCTGGACCTCCCAGAACTTTCAAAAAACCAGCACACTGTTGGTACGTGATCTTTCCTATACCAGTTACTTTCATTATTTCTGCTCTTGTCGTGAAACTACCCTTATCTTGGCGGTATTGCAGGATCTTTTTAGCTCTGCCTTCGTTTAGACCTGAGATTCGCCTGAAAAAGAATTGTTGTTTAACTATAATGATGATTTGATAAAAGTAATTTTAATTACTCCTGTAGTTCATCAGCAATTCTAAACAAAGTCTTTCCCAAGACAATCTAATTGCCAGGTATCAGTATGTTTTGCCAAATATTTCAAATGGATTGTCTGAATCAAAAATTTACCATATTTCATGCAAATGACTATTTGACAGGTACATTTTAAAACTATAACTAAGATATGGCTGTCTTTATTGACATTATAATAAGAAACACCAACACCAATTAGTAGTACAAAAGTAATATAACCTAACTAATTAGTTCAACAGTTAGATTAGTAAAAAATATTGTACCTACAGCCTACACGTATTTTTTCTATTGTTTCACAAACAAAAAACGACGAAATTACAGTGCTTAGAAGTTTCGAGGGACAGCACTCACTTTTTGTGTATGATTTTTAAGAAGAAGTGACGTCACTACAAACAAAGTTTGATGATCTACATGCAATTTATCTAGGCCGATTTTTAATAATTTGACAAAACAAATAAAGTGGCCAAGTGAGAGTTGGATTCGCCCATGAAGGGTTCCGTTGCAGCAAGTAGCATTAAATAAATAGTACACATAGTTCTTGTAGTTCGTTGGAACTTTGACCGAAGTTTAAATAATAGTGTATTTATGACGTACCTACTAATAAAAACTTCTCATCAGATTGAGTTCAAACCAATGTTCGTTGGTAGTTTGCATGGTAATGTACATCATATATTTTTTTTAGTTTTTTCATTCTCTTACTTTAGAAGTTAGACGGGGGGGGGGGCACACATTTTACCAATTTGGAAGTGTCTCTCGCGCAAATTATTCAGTGTAGATAAAAATTATATTAGAAACCTGAACATCATTTTTAAAGACCTATCGATAGAAACCCCACAGGTGTAGGTTTAATGAAAAAAAAATTTTTTGAGTTTCAGTTCTCAGTATGGGGGGGCAACCCTAATTTTTTTTTTTTTTTTGTACAAATCTTAATGCGGTTTACAGAATACATCTACTTACCAAGTTTCAATAGTGTGTGACCAAAAAGTGGCTGTGACATACGGACGGACAGACGGACAGACAGACAGAGAGACAGACAGACAGACAGACATGAGGAATCTATAAATTCCGTTTTTACGTTTTACGGAACCCTAATAAATACGTGTCCCATATTTGTCCATAATCTACCTGACGGACTTATTAGAATGGTAAGTATATTTTTGACCCAATCATCATCCCAATGCTAAAAAGTACTTTCAGAATATAACAATTTACATAGATAGTTTATAATAATATGGAAACATCTCGTAATTATCACTATATTTAGTGGCTGGCCCGGTGGCTTAGTTGGTAGTAACTCTGCCTGCGAAGCCGTGGGTCGTGGGTTCGATCCCCACCCAGTGCAAATATTTGTATGATGAATTCAAATATTTGTACTGTGCCTGGGTGTTTTCTATGTATAATAAGTATGTACTTAAAATACACAAGTATTATATCAGCTATATGGCTTCCATAGTACAAGCTTTGCTTAGTTTGGGGACAGATGGTGTTGTGTGTGAAATGACCACCAATATTTATTTATTTAAGTAAGTAGTTACCTTAACATAGCTTGTGACGCAGTGTTGATGTCTACGCCGACTAAACTTACGACCTTCTCAACCGTACAGTCCAGGGCTGTCTCCAACATCTTCGGTGGAATGTCGTGCTGATACATACCTACACCCAAGTTTTTGGGCTCCACCTATAAATAACACAGAAGAACAATGATAATAAAGCTCTTTATACTTTTCGAGGTTTTTGTAGGATACATTTCGGAGAGTGTGCAACTAATCTGCATAATACCACCTTGATATTTTTTCTATCTGACTCTTTATAGCTCCAAAAAACGATATCAGTTTCATAATTGGCGTTCCAAAGATTCGAAAGAGGAAGTTTGATTCTATTTTCGTAATAAGAACGTACCTATATGCTATGGAATGCGTTATCTGAATGGGTGGGTTTTTCTCGATGGATACAATCTTAGTGTCTTCAATTCGAGAGTAAATCGGTTTCTTCAAGATAATCGCTTTATCGTATACTGCAACGTCGCTTAACAACAGGGGAGGCGGAGTTCATGTGCAACCTACTGTTAAAAAAACAAAGTGGCCAAGTGCGAGTTGGACTCGCCCTTGAAGGGTTCCGTTGCAGCGAGTAACATAATATACATAGTACACATAGTTCTTGTAGTTCGTTGACTATACGTTTCGTAGCCCTAGAAAAAAGGAAAATGTCCGGTCTGGATGACGAAACACCCACATCCTCTGGGATTTTGTAGTGTTTTTCATACGTGTCCATTAAAATAGTCCAATCAGGTGCTGAACCCAGGATTGAGTAAGGCTTGTTCTTGGAGTTTGAAGTCGAGCCCTCTACATATATACATTCTACATACATACATTGAAATGAAATCTTCGAATACATTATGTGCGCTGTACATACTTTAATTAACTCTCCTAATGGATCCAGAACTCTTCTAGCGATTGATAATGCAGATATCAAATTGGGATCCATGTTGGGATGTTCCTGTAACAAAATTAATATTATACTAGATTATGCTACAAGTGTGTAATGTTGGTGATTATCGCAGAGCCACTTTTGCGGTCTGAGCTGGAGGCGAGTCGAATAAAAAATAATTTTAACAATGAAAAAGAGTTATCTTTTTTTTTGTCGTTTTGGTGGGGAAAAGTAATCAGTTGTCAAAAAATGCGCGCGCAACCATAATATTATATTTTATAATATTAATAATATAATATTATAACCATAAATTTCTGTGTTATGCAGATCAGCCACAGAAACACAGAATAAAAAAATGTGTTTTCTTTTTAATTGCTTCCTACGGATAGCGTTTTTTTAGCCGCTTACAAAACATAGAACTCTTTTTTTTCTTTATTACAAAGAAAAAAAAATTGGCAGTCATAGGAACTGCCGATAGAAGTGAAAACTTATAACGCAGAATTTGGATAGCTTACCTTGGAAGCTACACGGGTGTAACCGGAGGGCGTGGCCTCGCCATCTTGGCATGGCCATCTAGAAATGCGTCAGCATTTCCCATTGGCTGATGCGTTTCTAGATGGCCATGCCATGATGGCCTGTCCACGCCCTTTCAGCATTTCCCATTGGCTGACGTATTTCTAGATGGCCAATAGCCAATAGCCATGGTCCCGAGTTTACCCGAAGCTTTCTTATCATACCCGAGCGTGACGAATGAATTCAATTCACAACCCACGAAAATCTGTCTAGGCGCGCCTAAGTTTTCACTTCAAAAAAGTTATGTTATGAGTAACTTAATGTTTTCACAAAAGTTGTTTGTTACAGAACATGTCCTTAAACGAATGCAAGCTGATTACCAGTAACCCTGTACAGATAGTAAGTAGTGCGTGTTTCGCGCTCAGGCGGGTATCACGAGTGGTGTCCCCGGAGGTGTCTCGCTCCTGCTATTTCGCCACGGTGCACTCCAGGCTGCAGTACGGCGCAGAGCTGTACGCACGCGCAGCCGACTGGAAGCGTGCGTTCCGAGCGCAAAAACGGGCAGTGCGTGCAATCGTGGGCGTGACGCGATGCACTTCCGTGAAACCGCATTTTAAAGAGCTCGGTATCCTCACACTACCTTCCATATTGATCTTCCAGGTCGCAGTATATGTTAGGAAGAACCTCGACCTTTATAGTAAGCGTGGTGAAAGGCATTCGTGTCAAATACGCAATGCCGACAAATTGGATAGTGTCTCCCACTCCCTTTCCAAATCAAGTAAACTGACTTATGTTATGGGTCCTGAAGTATACAATAGACTACCAGATGTTGTGATAGCAGCACCGAGCTTGAGCAGCTTCAAGGGTAAGCTCAAACGCTGGCTTATCGAGCAAACGTTTTACAGTTACGAAGATTTTTTGAAAACCGACGGTAAAATTATAATTTAATTTAATTAGTAACATTTTTAAATACCATTTGACATTATTGTATTATTACTTATTATGATAATTTAATTGGTAATATTTTTTATATACCATTTGACATTATTGTATTATTATTTATTATGACATTGTATGCTTAATTTTTTAAAATGTATTATTACTTACTTAATTATTTTTTGTCTAATTCCGTGTTTACAATTTTATTCTAATTCGTATAATTACTGTTATACAATTAAATATGCCTGACTTGTAAATGTATATTTATCAATAAAATACTTTGACTTTGACTTTGACTTTGATAGTGCAATCCACGAAGACGCGCCCCACTATTCCTCCTAACCGTTAATAGGTAGTATATGTGTGCAAGCTACCGTCAATGTCAAGACGCTCGGAGCAAACGCGATTGGTGGAAACGAAAGTTGGTGGGGCGCGTCTTCGATCGATATTCATCATCATCATCATCAACAGCCCACTAAACGTTCCCACTGCTGGGACTCGGGGCCTTCTCTCGCAAGGAGAGAGTTAAGGCCATAATCCACCACGGGATTCACACGAAATCGGGTTGGCGGATGACACATGACTTCGAAATATTCTAGGTACATGTCGGTTTCCTCACGATGTTTTCCTTCACCGTTTTAAGTTAGTGGCATTACGCTAACTATCGATATTACTTATCAACTTATCATCTATTATTAGGTACCTTTTGAGCTTCTTTACTAATGGAGTAAATAGACGCTCCCTGCTCTGGGACGATGATGACAGGGATCTGGTCGGATATGCGGTGACTCTTCAGCCACGTCTCCGTTTCACGGCACGCCGTACCGTTTCCCAGGCCAATCAGCTCTACGCTGGAAAAAGAAGTATTATAATTGAATTCGAAATAGATTGAAGCCAATTAGTATGCATGCCATAATCTTATTAGATTGAGTGAGCTGAACCGCGGCTCCAATATTTCTAGTGAGTTACCCATCGCTGTTAAGGCGTAACCGTATCCTTTACAACCTGTTTAGTGCATCAATATAAATCAATAGATGTGCCCTGAGCACTTTGAAATTGTTAACAAATTGCGTCTCTGTGTGTAGCGTGAGTGGTTTACAACTACTAATCTACTTGACCCCTGGAATCCCCCTAGCGGCGAGGTATGTTGCGGTTCTACTTATTTTGGTTGTTGACATCGATTAGCGATAGGTATAAACGCCGGCGTTTACCGCTTCCTACAATCGACTAAAACGGAAAGAGTGAGCTCACTTTTCCTAACGATAACATAATTCCGTGCGTCTGAAGTTTGGGAGGGCACATCCATTGATTTATATTGATGATTTAGTGTATTATGCAAATTCTGGGTTATTATTGTAGAGCATACTTGAACTTCGTAATGATTTCCTTCAACTGTCTTGCTGCGGCATCATTCGCGTTGTATCCACGCAGGTTAGGATATAGAGTACAGGCTTCTAACTTGTCACCATTCGCATTTATGACACCGAGCTGGAAGTAAAAACAAAAGAATTTATTAATACAAGAAACATTTAGTGGCCTTGTGGCTTAGTGGGTAGTTACTCTGCATGCAAAGCCGTGGGTTCGATTCCCAGCCAGTGCAAATATTTGTGTGATGAATTCAAATATTTGTACTGTCTGGGTGTTTCTTTGTATAATAAGAATGAATTTACGACTATATATTACTATTATATCAGCTATCTATATAAATATTATTATCCATCTTAAGGTTGCCTGGAAGAGATCGGTTTCAGCGATAAGGCCGCCCACTGTAGCACTAATTTTATATATTATATTGTTCTTTTTTTTCTGTTTGTAATTTTATTTGGTGTGTCAATAAAGAGTATATCTATCTATCTATATCAGCTATCTAGCCGCCGTACAAGCTTTGCTTAGTTTGGGGTCAGCAGGTCTACTACGAAAACAACCTCCGAATAATCGGATCCGACCGACAGCTGTTTGAATAAGCGGTAAGGTAATTAAATGCTTTCGGAGTAAGGTTTACGACACAAAAACTGTCAAATATATGTCGGTCGAGATTCGAAATGAACGAAACGCCCGATCCGATCAACCGACTGATTGTGTTTCGTGGTAAGAAATGTCCATAAGTTCGGCCGATATATCATTAATCGGACTTCGTAGTAGACCTGCAGATGGCGTTGTGTGTGAATTGTACCAATGCAATAGTACAAAAGATAAGAGGTAGTTATTACTGCACTGCAGCTTTTTTGGTAGTTGGCCTGTACTGCCTAAGTACCTACTGCAGTAAGCAAGTTAAATGCTATAGAATAGGAGCTATTTATCTGTAAGTAGGGAACAATGGGACATGGGCAATGGGACGTAAGGTGCGGGACGCAGGGTAATAAAAACTTTTTATACTACGGCGATTTTTGAAAAGCCGGCAATTCGTGATTTAGCTAATCACGTTGCGTAGTACCCAGTAAAAAGCTCGAAGAATCGTATTTTATTTTTATACTTTGGAAATTGTTGTGTTACAAAGTATTTGTTGATATTCTCGGCTAAACACTACGTCGCGTCGATCGTGAAGTTGCGTAGCGAACCATTGGTTACGTTGTCTTCGTTAGCACTGTTTTGTTCACGTTAGTGGAGTGGAAACAGAGAGGCCTACACAAACAATATACTGACCAAATTGACAAACATTAAGCGTGATGGCTAACTCACAATGTCCCCCACGTATCACGTTGTGCTCGATCATATCATATTAACAAACAGTAAACGTGATGGCTAGATCACAACGTCTCCTGCGTATCACGTTGTGCTCGATCATATCATACGAGTATTAACAAACAGTAAACGTGATGGCTAGATCACAACGTCTCCTGCGTATCACGTTGTGCTCGATCATATCATATTAACAAACAGTAAACGTGATGGCTAGATCACAACGTCTCCTGCGTATCACGTTGTGCTCGATCATATCATATTAACAAACAGTAAACGTGATGGCTAGATCACAACGTCTCCTGCGTATCACGTTGTGCTCGATCATATCATATTAACAAACAGTAAACGTGATGGCTAGATCACAACGTCTCCTGCGTAACACGTTGTGCTCGATCATATCATATTAACAAACAGTAAACGTGATGGCTAGATCACAACGTCTCCTGCGTAACACGTTGTCCTCGATCATATCATATTAACAAACAGTAAACGATATTCTCGGCTAAACACTACGTCGCGTCGATCGTGAAGTTGCGTAGCGAACCATTGGTTACGTTGTCTTCGTTAGCACTGTTTTGTTCACGTTAGTGGAGTGGAAACAGAGGGGCCTACACAAACAATATACTGACCAAATTGACAAACATTAAGCGTGATGGCTAGCTCACAATGTCCCCCACGTATTACGTTGTGCTCGATCATATCATATTAACAAACAGTAAACGTGATGGCTAGATCACAACGTCTCCTGCGTATCACGTTGTGCTCGATCATATCATACGAGTATTAACAAACAGTAAACGTGATGGCTAGATCACAACGTCTCCTGCGTAACACGTTGTGCTCGGTCATATCATACGAGTATTAACAAACAGTAAACGTGATGGCTAGATCACAACGTCTCCTGAGTATCAAGTTGTGCTCGATCATATCATATTAACAAACAGTAAACGTGATGGCTAGATCACAACGTCTCCTGCGTATCACGTGCTCGATCATATCATATTAACAAACAGTAAACGTGATGGCTAGATCACAACGTCTCCTGCGTATCACGTTGTGCTCGATCATATCATATTAACAAACAGTAAACGTGATGGCTAGATCACAACGTCTCCTGCGTATCACGTTGTGCTCGATCATATCATATTAACAAACAGTAAACGTGATGGCTAGATCACAACGTCTCCTGCGTATTACTTTGTGCTCGATCATATCATATTAACAAACAGTAAACGTGATGGCTAGATCACAACGTCTCCTGCGTATCACGTTGTGCTCGATCATATCATATTAACAAACAGTAAACGTGATGGCTAGATCACAACGTCTCCTGCGTAACACGTTGTGCTCGATCATATCATATTAACAAACAGTAAACGTGATGGCTAGATCACAACGTCTCCTGCGTAACACGTTGTCCTCGATCATATCATATTAACAAACAGTAAACGTGATGGCTAGATCACAACGTCTCCTGCGTATCACGTTGTCCTCGGTCACATTAAATCGACAAACATTAAGGGTGATGGCTAGCTCACAATGTCCCCCACGTATCACGTTGTGCTCGATCATATCATATTAACAAACAGTAAACGTGATGGCTAGATCACAACGTCTCCTGCGTATCACGTTGTGCTCGATCATATCATATTAACAAACATTAAGCATGATGGCTAGGTCACAATGTGGTCCGCGTATCACGTTGTGCTCGATCATATCATATTAACAAACAGTAAAAATGATGGCTACATTACAACGTCTCCTGCGTATCACGTTGTGCTTGGTCATATAATATCGACAAACATTAAGCGTGATGGCTAGGTCACAATGTGGCCCGCGTATCACGTTGTGCTCGATCAAATCATATTAACAAACAGTAAACGTGATGGCTAGATCACAACGTCTCCTGCGTATCACGTTGTGCTTGGTCATATAATATCGACAAACATTAAGCGTGATGGCTAGGTTACAATGTGGCCCGCGTATCACGTTGTGCTCGGTCATTTCAAATCGACAAACATTAAGCGTGATGGCTAGATCACAATATCTCCTGCGTATCACGTGGTAGGTACTCGGTCATATTGAATCGACAAACATTAAGCGTGATGGCTAGATCACAATGTCCCACGCGTATCGCGTTGTCCTTGGTCATATCATAGCGACAAACATTAAGCGTGATGGCTAATTGACAATTTCCCCCGCGTATCACGTTGTGCTCGATCAATCAAATATCATGATATCAAATTAATAAAAATACCTAAAATTATTTATGACCTTCTTCTTTTTACTTGAAGTTTTCTTTAATAAAACCTTTCTTTGAAAACTTAAAATTTTATTTCAAAACAAAGAAGGCTCACCTTGCACCCAGCTTTAAATCCGGGATCTAAGCCAGCAATTATTCTGTTCTTTATTGGTTCAGTCAAGAGATATTTCTCCAAATTCGTTGTGAATGTTTTGACCGCTTCTTTCTGAGCGACATTTGTGAGGTCAGTTCTGACTTGTCTTGAGAGCCAGGGTTTGATGAGTCGGTTGTAAGCATCACCTAGGCCTTTACGGACCCAATAGCTGCTTTTCCAAAGTGTTAAGCAGAACCTGAAAAAATCACACCGATAGATTTAACTACTTCCTCTTGGTTTTCTTTTGAAGTTAGCACTATATTTAAACAAAGAATTAAGTAGCACATATTGTAATACTAGTGCATTCCAACTGAGAACCCGGTGTTCTGATTCCTGAGATATCATCCAGATGTATTGGAGTTTCTGTAACAGATTTCCCACCTAACAAAAGAAAAGGTAGCACATTTAATAATATTTAATTCTTCTTAGACCTTTAATTGTTAATAATTTTAACTTATGTTTTGAAATTTTTTATCTTTTATTTATTCTGAAATATATTACAGAGTTCCATAGATCCATTTTATTACTATCAGGCTAAGAAATAATGAGTCTCTGGATCTGTGAGAGGAACCTGATATCTTAAAGATGTGTTTTTTATGAATCAGAAGTTTGCAACTTAGATTTTAGCACATAGGTTTTAGGTAAAAAAAAATGTAGTCTATCTTGGGGAATAGTTTTTTTTGTAAATCATAAGCAGATACTAGACACTAGTAAGACAGAAAGTCAAAAGTATTGGATCCACTAAGTTGCGTTTTGCATCGTAAATTTGTCGTCACTAATAATCATTATTTTAGCTAAAACCATAATAAACCCAGGATGCTCTAAACCACATCAATTGGTATTCATTCCTTAATTTTTTTTTAACTAAAATTTCATCTAACAATTTTATTGACAGAGACACATAAAAAGTAGAATAAATCAAATATGAAATCTACTACCACCTTGCCCTTTTTTCTATCGGACTTCTCGCAGCTCGAAGAAGCGGCATCGTTTCATAGTTGATGTTCCAAAGACACGAACGAAGAGGTTTGACTCTACTTTTGTGATAAGAACGTCTAGACTGTGGCATGATTTGCCTGAGTGGGTTTTTCCCGATGGTTATAATCTTGGTGTCTTCAAATCGAGAGTGAATCGGTTTCTTCTAGGTAAGAACGCTCCATCTTAGACCGCATCGACGCTTAACATCAGGCCAGATGGTGGTCCAGTGTAAACCTATAAATGTTAAAAAAAAACTGTTTTCTAGGCTGTTAAAAAAAACTGTTTTCAAAGCTGTTAAAAACAAAAGCCTTTTAACACACCTTTCAAGCTTATTGTGGTACCAATCAGGAACTACAACTTTTACACTTAACACCTTCTCATCCTCCCCTCTATTCAAAGCTAATGTTTGATGTGGTTTCACATATTGACTGGGACATTTCCATTCAAAGTATATTTTGTACGTCTCCGGATCTGATTTCTTATCTTGTTTCTCATTTTCTTTCTTCTCTTTCGTTGAGCTTTTTGTTCTGCTGCTCGTTATTGTGAATCTAGTTTCTTCCTTTCTGTGAACAATTAAATAAATAGTTGGTAATCATAGGGGCCGCTAATAGAAATTAAAACTTTTATTTATTATTTATGAATGACATAATAATGTCAGATTTACTTTCTTCACAAAACAATTACAGTACACATCCCAACATACACATGACTGTGAGCAGAAAGTATTAAATTATTATAGACTTACAACTTTCGAAAATTAGCGTGCCCCACAAAAGAATCAACAAAAAAAACTGATTTTACCTGTTCCAGCTAACTATATCGCCAATAGAACAAATCACATAGGCACGTGTGTACAGGAAAGGGTTATACTTTGAAGTAGCCTAATTAGAATGAGTTGAATGTTTTTTTTTTTTACGTAATACGTATTACCAATAATGACATATGGATGCCAAACATGGACAATAACACAAAACAACATCCAAAAATTGGTTACATGCCAGAGAAGCATGGAAAGACATGTACTAGGTTTTAGAAGAAAGGATAGGAAGAGTGCAGTATATCTAAGAAGTATCACAAAATGGGAAGATGTGGAAACCAAACTAAAGACACTCAAATGGAGATGGACTGGACACATGACTAGAGACCAAAAAGAAAAGTGGACCAAAACACTGACTGACTGGACCCCCCGGTACTGTGCAAAACGACAAAAAGGGGCAGACAAAAAGGGGCAGACAATTAAAAAGATGGTCAGATGATATTAAAAAAGTAGCTGGCCCACTTTGGATAAGAGTAGCAAGAGACAGAGAGAGATGGAAAGTGCTGGAGGAGGCCTTTGCGTCAAAGGATGCACTGAACAGGGGAATGATGTCATAAAATGAAATGTATTTTAATAAACTGTTTAGTAAATAAAGACTTTTGAATTGAATATGAATTGAATTAGAATGAGTATGAATAAGCTGAAATTAAACAATTTAATTTAAACCCGGCGTCATGGGGGTTGGGTCTGTGAGACCCGTCACATTCTATTTCACTTCTATTTCGGTTACTATGCGTGTTACATTGCGCTTCTTCTCAATAGCTGGAACTGTTGAGTTGTTCTATGCGTCCCAGGTAACACGGCAATTGTACAATAGTCGTAATAGGAGTTACACGTGCACAAAGTTGAATAAGGACTGTGAGACCCATCCCCGCAGTTGGTGTAACAATTTCGCGCCGTTTTGTATAGATAACGTTTTAATTATTATCCGTGTATTTATCTTTTTATATGCGTTTTTATTGTTGTTGATTACAATTAAAGTTGCTGATATAGTTCAATGGGGTTCATTTGTGGTTTTTGTAGGTATTTAGTAAAAATATTGTCAGACCAGAAGATATGTAAGATCGGGGGGGGGGTTGGTGTTAGGTCTCAGTGGGGTAAGTTTCTTGCCAGGTTACTTTCCCCAGGAAATGCTGAGCACGCCACAGCGCACGTCGTCCAGGCATGTGAAGCTGGACTACTAGACCATCAAGCGCGCACCGACAAGTCCTTCATACTACGTCCTCGCCATCGCCCGACTGCCGACACGGTTGGGCGATGGACCCACACTTCCATCATGTGGGTCGTCCCTCCCGGGCAATGCTACAGTCTTGTACGAGCTTCGCATACTACATCTGCCTCGCGACTGTAGTAGCAAAAGTATGAAGGGCGACAGCGAATCTTCGGCGCTATAACCGAACTCGAATTTGGCTAGGGGAGATAACCCCAAACTCTAAATCACCCTCATGAACATGAAGCAGAAAGGAAAAACAAATCCCCAGGTGGGTCCCGGCCAAGCCGGGGAATCCCATGCCCTCGCGGCGAGTTCCCAACGTAATATGGGGGGGAACACCCAACTGCCTATTGTTACCGCGCCTACAACGCGGTCGGCTGCTTTAGCGGCCACGACCCCGGCTGCGATCAACGCGCCACTCGACACGACCCGCGATACCACAACGGCTGCGACTTCCGCGCCACTCACTACGACAACACACAGTGTACCAACCACGAGTGCCTGGCAACAGAACCTCGTTCGGAACAGCGTCACTAACAACCCCGACAATGACAAAGACAGCGCCCATCTCTCAAGTCTTGGTGGCGAACTTCGCGCGCTGGCAGTCCAGCGCGACAGGATCGATGCCAAGCTGAGAGACGCGGACCCTGGGACGGCAACGGACGACGGCTCTGGTGGTTCTGCCTCTATCTCTTCACATGAAGTACGCCTGCTTAAACAAAAGCGCGGAAAGATCATGGCAAGAGAACGAGAACTCAGCGACCGAGTGCACAAAATACGCGAAGGCGATAGCCAGCGCGGTGTGCAAGCGGCCGCTGATAAAGGTGACCGCGACCAGCTGCAAGTACGCGAAGGGACTACCCAGCGCGAAAAGCAGCCGGACGCGGAAGTGCATGAGCGGGGACTGACACGCGAAGGGGCAACCCAGCGCGAGACGTCACTGCCTGCACCAGAACAAGCCGGAAACGTGGAACGGAAACGTCCTGGCACACACACTACCCACGACCGACCCCGCATCAGGAAAAGAGGGAAGCGGGCCGGAGCCTCACACAAGGCGATCTCGGTAAACCACCCTCTACGCACCTCAGAGCCACGACCCGGGACCAGTGGTACGGCGAAGAGAGTGCGACCTGATGACACGGCTTCACCGAGTACACTACAGGGGGACCCCAAACGCTTGAGAACCCAGTCAGCACAAGGGGAGCGGAGAACCTATGCGCGAGCCACGAAGGACATTCCGGCGCGGCTTGCAGTAGCTATCTGCTTCTCACCCCCGTCTAGAGACATGACACTCGACGAGGCCATCCACATCAAGGACACACTGGAGGGCCTAGTAATGGACTCGGACTTCAATACACCACTCCCGGCCTTCCGCGGTTATCCACGAATAGCGGACGGTACCGTGCAGATGTGGTGTGAGGACGACTACGCCCTAACTTGGCTCACACAGAACGCACCAAAAATCATACTCCCTGACACCAACATGACGCTGACGGTCATGAGACAATCCGACGTACCTACACGTGTCCGAGCTGCGCTCTTCGTGCCCAAATACAAGGGGGACATAGCGCGACTCCAGGGTCTTCTGAAACGTCAGAACACCTGGTACGACATCGACAGGTGGTCCCTATACAGAGCGACAGCTGTCGGTGGTGATAACCACGGGACTTATCTGACCCTGGGTATCCCACCTGATGAAGCCGAAAAAGTCCTGGGGCGGGAACGACGTGTATCGTACCTCCTTGGATCAATATACGTTCGCTTCTACCCTAGTACCCAACCCACAGACACTCAAACCAAAGACACAGACACTACACCAACACAACCCGCAACACAAACTGATGACGAGGACATAAAGACACTAGAAGAGGATATGGCCAGAGCAGCAATGGCCGACGCGGATGCCGCACCACCGACATCGTCTGGGTGGATGGACCAACTGCTCGCCTCGTCGCCCAATGATGACCGACGTGGGGAGGGGGAGGGAGGAGAACTTTCCGATGGATCCGTCTCCTGCTAACCCCGCCCCATCGCCGTCATCATCCACACACATTCCCCTCGAAGTCATACAGACAAACCTCCAGCACAGCCAGACTGCCACGGCCAGCTTACGCAGAGCGCTGGAGATAAACCCTCATACCATTGCCCTGATCCAAGAGCCGTGGATCAGGAAAAACAGAGTGTGCGGCCTCAACAACATCGGAGGTAAGCTCATTCTGGACACGCACAACACTGACGCACCACGAACCTGTGTATTCATACCCCAGGACATACCGACCACGACACTCACCCAATTCTGTTCCAGAGATCTGACAGCTGTCAGGCTCCAAACCAGAGACGACACACCAGACATCGTACTTGCCTCCGTCTACATGCCAGGAGAGAGCGACGACATACCACCAAAAGAGATGTCTGACCTGGTGCACCACTGTGAGAGCACCAACATGGAGCTGATCATCTGCACAGACTCAAACGCTCACCACCCACTGTGGGGCAGTGAGGAACCCAACACCAGAGGAGAGGTATTATGCACATATTTATTCTCCACTAACCTTAACATTATCAACTGCGGCTCAGAACCCACTTGGGTCACACGCCGTAGTCAAACAATTATAGACCTAACCTTAGCTACCGAAAAAGCAACTGAACTAATTTCAAAGTGGCGCGTATCTAATGAACCTTCTTGTTCAGACCACAGAAGAATTCGTTTCAAATTACTAGCCACAACAAATAAACCTACACCAAAACGAAATCCGCGTCGAACCAACATACCAAAATACAAACACCTTTTAACACTATTACTGGACGAACACTTAACACCTTCTAACTTAACAGATCACATACAAATAGAAGAAACCATTACAAAACTCTCAAACTCTATAATCGAAGCGTATCAGACATGCTGCAAACTAAAAGGACCTAACACCAAAGGTAAGAGAAACCGCTGGTGGAATGCTGAATTAAGTAAACTCAGAAATACACTACGCAAACAATTTAACAAAGCCAAAAACTCAAGACTCACCGAAGACTGGGACTTATATAAAGAAACACTGCACACTTTCAAAAAACAAACCAGAGCCGCCAAAAGAACAGCATGGCGAAATTTCTGTGAAGACATCGAATCAAACAACGAAGCTGCACGGGTAAGGAAGATCCTATCAACTGATAAGGATCGCACCCTTGGCGTGCTGAAAAAACCTGATAACTCCTATACAATGACAGACCATGACACCAGCAAAGTCCTTCTTGATACTCATTTCCCAGATTGTGTCCTCTCCGGGGACAGAACATGGGCAAGTGAATCGGTATGGACACCTACTGATCAAGATAGGTTCATAGCTAACACTATAGTAACAGAAAACCGGATAAAATGGGCAGTCAAAACTTTTCAACCATACAAATCTGCAGGCCTAGATGGAATCTTCCCAGCTTTATTACAATGGGGTTTGGATTCCTTAACACCATGGCTGGTGAGAGTATATCGAGCCTGCATAGCGCATAGATATGTACCACAAGCATGGCGCGAGGTGAAAGTCATTTTCATCCCCAAACCAGGCAAACCTGATTACACTCAACCAAAAGCTCACAGACCTATAAGCTTGACATCATTTCTGCTGAAAACTCTTGAAAGACTCTGCGATCGCTACATCCGCGACGGACCACTAAAAGAAAGACCACTTCACAAACAACAACACGCATATACTACAGGCAAATCAACAGAAACTGCGCTACACAGTGTAGTTTCAAAGATTGAATGCGCTGTGGACCACAAATGCTCATCCTTGGCGGTCTTCATTGACATTGAAGGCGCTTTCGACAAAACTACTTTCCATAATATCAGTACGGCCCTAGAGGGACACGGTGTAAACCCAACACTAGGTGGGTGGATCACCAACATGCTCAAACTAAGGGCTGTACAAGTCACGGTGAATGACACCACAAGGGCCATTGTGGCGAGAGGCTGCCCTCAAGGAGGCGTTCTCTCTCCACTACTATGGAACCTTGTTGTGAACAGCCTCATCAAACGGCTTAATGACCAAGGCTTCTTCACAGTAGGATACGCTGACGATATAACAATAATAATAAATGGCACCCACGAAAACACCCTATGTGATCTCATGCGCCAAGCCTTAAAAATAGTAGAGAACTGGTGCAACGAATATCAACTAGCGGTAAACCCAAACAAAACTGAACTTATTCTCTTCACAAAAAAAAGGAAATTAGCACCACTACGGCTACCACGTTTCTTTGACATGACCCTAACCCTCTCAACCGAGACCAAATACCTGGGCATATATTTGGACAAGCAGCTGAGTTGGGCAAAACACATAGATTACATCACAACAAAAGCCAGCATATCCATGTGGCAATGCAAACGCCTTCTTGGAAAGAACTGGGGCATCAGCCCCAAAATTACTCACTGGCTATACACCACAGTCATTAGACCCATCATTACATATGGCTCTTTAGTCTGGTGGCCCAGGACAGACCTAATCACAGCCCAACAAAATCTTGAAAAACTGCAGAGGCTAGCTTGCGTAGCCATCACCGGTAGCATGAGAACTGCACCCACTGCCGCCCTGCAGGCAATGCTCGGACTGCCACCCCTACATCTTATTGTGCAGGAGGAGGCAGCACTAGCAGCTCTTAGACTCAGCATAGCTGGCACTCTAGGTAAAGACCCCAGAATTAGACACACACGGATAAAAGAGGATATCACTAAATGGCAACCCATGGTATCCTCACCCAATGACAGAATCCCGAAAACATACTGTCTGGAAAAGCACTACCAAATACAACTCACCGAAGAACAGCATGACTGCTCTGGCCCAGAGGAGCTAAGAATCTATACTGATGGATCGAAGACAAGCTCTGGTACAGGCGCTGGAGTTTTCTCGAATGACCTGAACATAAATATCTCCAGCCCCTTGGGAATGCTAAACACCGTCTATCAGGCGGAATGCGTGGGCATTATCCGGGCGGCACATGCTATAGAAACTAGGCAGGTCAAGGATATGCACATTCGCATAGTCTCCGACAGCGCCTCAGTCCTCCAATCCTTAAACAAACGAAACTTCACCTCCGGATTAATGCTTGAGTGCCATAGAGCACTGGAGCGAGCTGCAGTGCCTTATGGTAATAAAATAACGCTGCAATGGATAAAAGGACACAGTGGATCACTGGGCAATGATGCGGCTGACGAACTAGCCAGAAGGGGATCAAACATGACGGTTTTCGGTCCCGAACCCATCGTGCCAATCCCTTTTAATCAGCTACGTAGATGGCTACAGGAACGCACACACACACAGGCAGAGAGATGGTGGACCTTGACACCAGGCTGCGGGCAATCCAAGATGGCAATGCCGTCTCTGGACAACAGACTGCCCAAGCGCCTTCTGCGGCTGGACAGAAGAAGCCTGCGCCTGGTGGTAGGGACCATCACCGGACACTGCTCACTCAATAAACACTTTCACACAATAGGTGTCACGGACAGTCCTCTGTGCAGGGCGTGCATGGCGGCTGAAGAAACGGTGGCGCATGTGTTACTCGAATGCACAGACGTCGCCGAAATACGTGAAGTAACCCTAGGATCACCGAGATCCCTAGTGGATGCACTGAGGAGACTGGGAAGTCTAATCTGCTTCTGGAGGGATTTGGGCTGGATGGAATAACAGCCCATGGTTCACGTACAATGGTCCAAGTCAGGGACTAAGTGCGGAAACCTTACCCACTAGAAGTAGTGGGTAAAACAAAACTTGAACTTGATATGTAAGATCGCTTGAGTGAGTGTAGTTATCCTAGTGACACAGAGCAAGATATTATCTCAAACTCTAAATGTGGTAATATTTCACCGTCTATGCTATCGGATAAAAATCGTTAGCTGGAAGAGCATTCTACATCTGGATCGGCTAGTTCTTTCAAACTCAAACCTTGATTGTTCTTCAGATTTTTATCGTATCACAGATGCTAGAATGTGGTATAAGAATCTTTATCAAAAAAGGAAATGTCCTTTACAAAATGTCAGAACCAGACCCGAAAATATACTCAATCAATTACTAGGTGTAGTACCAGATGCAAAATTGTCAATGTCTGGAGTGGAATACTGGAATCTGCATCCACGTGAGCAGCGACAAAAAACTTGAAAAATTGTTGGTGAAAAACAAAGGAACCTCCAGCAAAAAATACTAACAATCTTCGCAGTAGGTGCCAAGTGAGTCTAGTCAAGAAAAACCGTAAAACAAATTATAACTGAGAGAGTTGCAATAAATAAACGTGTTATTTGAAACTCTCTCAGGCAAAGAATTTGTGGCATATTTCTGTGCTGATTGCACCTAAGATAATGGTTCAAAGTGATTCATAATTTTTTCTTTGTAAAATAATATAGTTTTCTACAAATAAACACAATTAAAACATAAATACTGATGGATAATTGGCAACATAATGACATTTAAGTAAAAGTGAAAGATTTTATAGTTTTTTGTCGTTATTTTTTAAAACTCTCATAAATTTTATTAAAACATAATATGTACGATGTGTGTATTTTATTTGTTTACATAAATACCTAGAAAAGCTGAAAATAATACATTTTAACTTTATTGTTCATGAAGTATTGTAATAATTTCATCTAATGAACGGGTCTATGAGACCCACCCCCACGTCCGTGTAACACTTTTCCACCCCCATGACGCCGGGTTAAAAATATTGAAGGCGGGGTATACTGCTAGTTAGAATTTTATTATAGTTTCAGTGTTTTAATGGCTCATTGAAAGTCATATAATTATGTTATCACTGAAATAAATATATTATGAACCTTTGATTAAATTCAAAGGTGCAACATATCTTTAGTTAGATTGGTTCAAGCATTACACAATGCAATTTGGGGGGAGGGAGGTCTTGTAAGATGTTATGATCTGTAATAAGAAGACCCTCTGTATTATAAGAACAGGTTATACATTTTTTTAAACTAGGGAATTAGAATTTGCCAAGTTTGCATCTTTCGTGATGACTTAGAGATGCAAGTAAGTTAGTAAGTGTTGGTCTAGTCTGGAGAACGGCGCCTGCCGATCCGGAGACCCCGGGTTCAAACCACACACGCACCACTGTCTTTTCGAAGTCATGTGCGTAATGCCGCTAACTTAAAACGGTGAAGGAAAACATCGTGAGGAAACCGACATGTACCTAGAATCTTTCGAAGTCATATGTCATCCACCAACCCGCACTGGGCCAGCGTGGTGGATTATGGCCTTAACTCTCTCCTTGCAAGAGAAGGCCCCGAGTCCCAGCAGTGGGAACGTTGAGTGGGCTGTTGATGATGATGATGTACATTTAGAGAGTGGGAGGGAGGGGAAGGGTGAAGCTAAATTTTAATGTTACAGTGCATTATAAGGGGGAGATATAAAAAGTGTTCAACATTGTGTTACGTAACACTTTAGAGATTGAGATAGGTACTGTTTTAGATCTACTTACAATCCTCTCATGTACTCCAGTACCCTTGTATCTTTGTAAATAATATCAGCCACAATATGAGTAATGTGAGTATCAACTTTTTCTGGTGATGCAAGCTCTTCATCATTACTACATAGTGTGTTTACATTAACATACTCTCCATTCAACGCTCCGATGGCAACTGGTTCTAAGCCAAGACTTCTAGCTCTTTCAGCAAGTGAGAGTGAATGAGATTTTAATGGAGCATACTGGAAAAAAATAGTATTATTAACTTATGTAATGTGAAAACATTACCTATATTCTAGTTGGAAGTGTAATAATTCCTGAGATATTACAGGGCAAAGAGTTTTAATATTACTAGCAGATCCCCATGGTTTTATCAATGTAGTTCCCGTTCTTGTTATTTTCCTGGGATAAAAAGTAGTCCATGTGTTCTTCCAGACTATAATCTAACTGTATTCTAAATTTCAACCTGATCCGTTCATACGTTACGGAGTGATTGAGCAACAAATATCCAAAAAACAACAATCAAATAAAGTGGCCAAGTGCGAGTTGGACTCGCCCATGAAGGGTTCCGTTGCAGCAAGTAACATTATATACATAGTACACATAGTTCTTGTAGTTCGTTGTAACTTTGATCGAAGTTTCAATAATAGTGTATTTATGACGTACTAAAAAAAAACTACTCATCAGATCGAGTTCAAACAAATTTTCGTTGGTAGTTTACATGGTAATGTACATCATATATTTTTTTTAGATTTTTCATTATCTTACTTTAGAAGTTAGAGGGGGGGGGGACACATTTTACCACGTTGGAAGTGTCTCTCGCGCAAATTATTCAGTGTAGACGATAATGATTTTAGAAACCTCAACATCATTTTTAAAGACCTATCGATAGACAACCCACACGTGTAGGTTTGATGAAAAAAAATATTTTGAGTTTCAGTTCTCAGTATGGGGGGCGACCCAAATTTTTCTTTTTTTTTAATTTTTTTGTTCAAGTTTTAATGCGGTTCACAGAATACATCTACTTACCAAGTTTCAACAGTGTAGTTCTCATAGTTTCGGCAAAAAGTGGCTGTGACATACGGACGGACAGACAGACAGACAGACAGACAGACAGACAGACAGACATGACGAATCTATAAGGGTTCCGTTTTTACGTTTTACGGAACCCTAAAAATACAAATTGTGCATCACATTTTTTGTCCACTGTGGACTCTCTAAACTACTAAACCGATTTTAATCAAATTTGCACATCGTGTGCAGTTTGATCCAACTTGAAAGATAGGATAGTTTTTATTTCGATTAATAGTGTTTATATGCCAATATCCGACTGAAGCCTGAACGAGCCGCTAGTATACCGATAGATTCGTTGTTCAACCTGAAAGAAGTTGAACCGGCATTCTTTTTTAAAGAAATAATTATTGGTAGATATTTGTTCCACTGTATATGGGACAACATATAATACGAGATGATTCTAAAGGGACTTGTGGTTGTCTCTAGATTGCTATCACATGCCAATTAAATGGTGGGCTAGCGCAATAGGTGCAAGCCCAATCAAATATGGACACAGATGTACATCACAGACACGATCTGACTTCATCTCCTCACTTCAAAGAGGTTTTACTTTTGTTTTTAGGAATGGTTTATAGCGGTTTGGCTCTGATGACTTCTTTTACGATACCGAGAGGTTTGACGTAGTTCGTCATTGCATGTCTTTTAAGGCCGATTTACATCAGACGAGCCAATGCTCATTCTATCCCCACTGTATCAAATTCATTTGGTGTAAACAAACGTAGAGCATTCTTTCGTTGTTTTGTTTGCGTTCGCAAAGATTCTATGGAATATCTAATATGGAAAACGCTAAGAACGATCTTTCGTTTACACTAAAAGATCGAGAAAGAATGCTCTTGTTCCAGCTCTAGCTCTATGCTCGTTCAGTTTAAATCGGCCTTTAAATAAACGCAAGAACGAAGACAATAAATACTGAAAGAATTCGAAATCGTCTAAATTTCTTCACAATTCTCATATTTTGTACGCCAAAGCTCGCCCCAAGTATAATCAAACACTCCTAGGACTATTTTCATTCAATCTATCGACATTCCTAATCGTACGTCTTCTCAAAAGAATTAAAATTTCCAAAAATACCGCATTTTCTTTGTAAGTTGATGTCATCGTTCGTCAGATTGGTTTGCCTAACCAAGGTTTTTTTAAATCGATTATAGGTATCCACTTGAGAGCCATCTCTATCGATATTAACGACGATGTGGTTTACTTTTGTGCGCGCTTACTTAGGCCCAATTTTCACGGCACGGTTTCTAAGGTACAGCTTTGCTTTTGAGGAGAACCTTAATCCGAACACACTTAGAGAGGCAGAGACCGCTATAAAATATTTACTTTACGCCATATTACAATAAAGTAGCCAAGTGCGAGTTGGACTCGCCCATGAAGGGTTCCGTTGCAGCAAGTAACATAATATACATAGTACACATAGTTCTTGTAGTTCGTTGTAACTTTGATCGAAGTTTTAATAATAGTGTATTTATGACGTACTAAAAAAAAACTACTCATCAGATCGAGTTCAAACTAATTTTCGTTGGTAGTTTTTATGGTAATGTACATCATATATTTTTTTTAGATTTTTCATTCTCTTACTTTAGAAGTTAGAGGGGGGGGGACACACATTTTACCACTTTGGAAGCGTCTCTCGCGCAAATTATTCAGTGTAGATAAAAATTATAATAGAAACCTCAACATCATTTTTAAAGACCTATCGATAGACACCCCACACGTGTAGGTTTGATGAAAAAAAAATTTTTGAGTTTCAGTTCTCAGTATGGGGGACACCCCTAATTTTTGTTTTTTTTTTTAAACTTTTGTAAAAATCTTAATGCGGTTCACAGAATACATCTACTTACCAAGTTTCAACAGTGTAGTTCTCATAGTTTCGGCAAAAAGTGGCTGTGACATACGGACGGACGGACAGACAGACAGACAGACAGACAGACAGACAGACAGACATGACGAATCTATAAGGGTTCCGTTTTTACGTTTTACGGAACCCTAAAAATCCAAATATCCAAACATCCATACTTTGACATTTATAATATTAGTGGGATAAATATTCTAATAAGATTTCTAGGATAATTTCTAAATTTACAGGATTTCTCTGGGTCTGAAAAACAAAGCAGTGCTCAACAGTGATTTGTACTTTATATAATTATTACTAGCGGCCCGTTCCGGCTTCGCTCGGATTTCGTCATATAAGGACTATTAATCGAAAAAAAAACTATCCTATCTCTCAAGTTAGACCAGACTGCTCACGGTGTGCTAATTTAATTTAAAATCGGTTAAGTAGTTTAGGAATCCATCGCGGACAAACATCGTGACAGGAGATTTATATATATTAAGATGTGTTTGGAAGTGTGCTGTTATGGTAGAATAAAATGTTTGGTGCTAGATATGCCTAACCCTGAGTTTTTTTAAGTTAAAAGTAATTAGACATATATAGAGCAGCATGCACTTCTATTAAAAAGAAGCCTATGGCAGTTGACCTCAAAGATTTCATGACATCTCTTTACTACTTCTGAAATCTATCAAATGATAAAACTGATATTTATGTGACACTTTAGGAAGATATATAAAATTCATACCACTAAATCAACTTCTGATAAGTTTCTTGCATTCAAAAGACTTCTTTCCACTTCATTTGTCAACTTATTTGACTTCTTCAAAGTTTCTATTACAGATTTCACTTTTTTCTTCAATTGGACTACATTTTGGTAGCTCTCGAATAGATCTTGAAGGCTGTTTTGTTAGAACAAAAAAATATTTAAAAAACAACTACATGCCCATGTAAAAGTTTCTGTGAGTTAACTTACCGATCAGGCATTAAATGATCAACATTCGCTTTCCTATATCTAGCAATGAAAGGCAAGGTACACCCTTCAGTCAGCAAAGCTACAAAATTACGCGCCAAAGCAAATGGCACTTTTTCTATGAGAGAAAGCATTTCCGATTCATCCCAAATGCTGTGCAACACATCGTCGCATTTACCTACTGAAGTTTTAACAAAATTCTCTGCCCCTGTAGGCTTTTTTGAACTGCCAGCAGTATGGACTTGACCATCTACTTCTGATGTTTCATTTTCAATTTCTAATGCTTTAGTTTTTCTAGTCTTTCTTTGTTTTATTTTAACTTCGTCCGTAGCTTTAGTTTTTACAGTTCTTTTTCTGGTTACTTTTTCAGTCATTCCTGCAGTACTCTTTGATACTTTTTTGGCTTTTTTCTTGGGAGTGAAATTTTCATCAGAATCGTCTCCGTCTGAACTAATAACAATACGTTTTCTGGTCGTCCTCGAAGGTTTGTCCATTTTATGTTCTGGTTTCAACTACTTAATTTCTCTATATATACCTTTATTACCTATACTTATTCTAAAATTCTAATTTTTCCTCACAAAACAAATAAACGATTCGAGAAGTTGTTGGTTGTTGTTGATTGTTGATCATTGGTTGAAACGATTTTGCAATTTGAAAAATTAAACTTTTTTGACATTGAGTATAGCATGGTGACTGACAGTAGATTTTATTGTAAGTATACTTTTTTTTACAGTAAGATTCTCGGTTATTGAGTATTGAGGCGTTTTCCAGGGTAGCAATTCTATGTAGGGTTGTAGGGTATAAATCCATTCGGTTGCATCCGACACGGAATCCATCTCTCGGTCTTTGTCTTATCTGTTAAGCATGACAGAGACAGGGATGGACATTCCGATTCCGAACCATTCGGAATCGCATTTAGAATCGCTACCCTGTATGACACATGCGCGGCTCCAGGGGGGGGGGGGGGGGGTCACGGGGGACATGACCCCCCCCCCCAAAATCATATACATTAGATAAAAAATATAAAAAAAACCAAAGTGCCTAATAGTACATAGACTATTTTTAAACGCGGGAAAACAACTGGAACGTCAACTTCGCGGGTACAATCGTGGGGCGCTACTAGTAAAGTCTTTTTTACTCGATTTATTGTATTTCTACTCGTGACCCCTCCCAAAATCTGAGGCTGCATACTGGTGACCCCCCCCCCCCCCCCCAAAATTCGAGGCTGAGACCGCGCCTGGTATGACACTAGAAACTATTTTGATTTTGAAAATGTACAAAACATAGCACAAAGATCTCTCTACCTAGTTATGTTGGGAACACAGCCCTACCGCTCTACACACACCATGATTGTGCCGTCAGCATAAAGCCAAACATTTTTAGAAGACGGCCACCTATAGCGGCCGGACGCAGTGCAGACTGCTGTATTAGCGTCTGGCTCCCAGCCTTCCTTTTAGAATAAGCTTTAGGTTTAAGTCATTCTTTGTCAAAGCGTCCTAGAGTAAGGTCTTAATTAATAAATCCATTTATAACCTTTTAAAAATTGTTTTTAAAATGACCTTCGCGTGGCCCCCGTGCATGTCTGGCGCAGCCGTGCCGGATTTTCACCAAGTTTTCGCGAGTTTTCTTCCGTGATTTCTAAACTTCGACATCGCGGTCGAGGCGCTCGCGCTAAACCCGACTCTACGCGGCGGTGGAAACCCGAACCTTACAAATAAGACTGTAAGACTCCCCGTGGAGGCGCGCACTCCGAGGACCTTGGCGCTGAATCACCAGGAGGACATGGGAGCGGGCATACTGTGAGTAAACCTTTTCACTTCCTGTTTCATTTCCCGTGTCTTATCCACCCATTTTTAACCAGATTTAAATATTACGTTTATCTGATTTTGATTTGCACAAAAATAGGCAAATAGGATAAGTGTAATTGTCTGGATTAGGTTAGATAATTGCACACCCATTGGCAATTCCCTAGATTACACAATTGCACTAATGTAGGCAATTTCTAGTTTAAACAATCGCACGCAAATTGGTGATTTTTAGAATAAATAGTCGCACACTAATCGGCGACTTTAAAGCTTAATATAGTGCACAAAATTGGCACTCTATATACGTAAGTACTTATAAATTAGACTTAACTTGTGTCTAGTAGTGTTAGTAATATAGTTTCAAAATGGAAATCAAAACCATTCCCAAGGAGTTTGTCAACATCATCCTCAGATACGACGGAGATGAAAAACTCCTAAACCTATTTTTGAACAAGTGTGAGTACGTTATAAATTGTAGCCGAATTGCAGGCAACCCTGCTCAAAATTTGTACCTCTTCCACACTATCTCCAGTAGACTTTGTGGCAAAGCGGCCAACCTACTTAGCGATCACCCTAATGTCTGCACTTACGAAGGGTTAAAAGAGATACTTACTCAACATTTTGGAGACCCTCGTTCAGAGGAATGCATTGCTATCGAACTAGAATCACTTAAAATTAGAAGCAGCGAAACATACATACAGTTTTGTCATCGGGTTCAAAATGTCAGGAGCTCACTTTTTGCAAAAGTGATACGGTTAAGCGAAAAAGGTATCAAAGCAGCCAAAATGATTGTTTATAACAACACCGCAGTAAATGTATTTTTGTACAACCTACCTGAAGATATGATCCGAATAGTACGGTTGAAGGGATGCTCTACCCTTGAAAACGCATTAAGTATAGTGACTGAGGAAGTCAACTTCAAATTCCAGTATGATGCCAAAAATAAACTGAATAAAAGCACACAGCCTCAAACGACTGGCCTTCAGCCTTTACAGATACCACCGAAGCCACTACTAGTTCAACCTCAATCATTTATTAAACCAGTAATTAACCCTGTCACCAATAGTAACTTCAGATTTGGAAATCCTCAAACTAATTTTAAATTTGGCATACCACAAAACACAGGTTTTAGACCAAACCTAGGGCAACCACCCACACAAGGGTACCGTTTCGGAATATCCCAAAACGCACCCCAAAGAGACTTTGGGCAAGCCCATATGCCAATACAACGCCCACCATTTCAACATGGCGGTTTTAAATTTGGTATTCCCCAACAACATAGATTTGGCATGCCAACACCGCAGCAACAACAAGTAGCCAAGCCGCATAGCGATGACGTCACTATGCGCACTGTTGCCCCAATTAGGCAAAACATGATGGTAAACGAACCGTTTTATGACTACGACGCCCTGCCCCAGGACTACACCCCTGACTTAAATTACGAGTACTATGACAATGAATACACCTCCGACGAAAATTACATAGAGCATACACAGCCAGAAAATTTGTACCCTAACGACACTGAACAACCTGAAAATTTTCAGGAATCTGTCTCGGTGAATATAGTGAAGTGATAAATCTTAATTATTGTGACAGCATACTAAGACTACCCCACGTAATAATCCCCGAAATTAACGCTAAATTCCTTATAGACACAGGAAGCAGTCGCTCTTTTATTAGCCCAGCCAAAGTTTACGAATTCTTTAGTGACCTCAAATTTATGAACCATTCAAGGTCATTAGTACTCATGCGGAGAGTACACACAACGAAGTTATAATTATACCACTATTAAAGACATTCAAGAGCAGACTACATCAGAAATTTTATGTATATGACGTAGACGGACGTTATGACGGTCTTATTGGATCTGACCTTCTGTCAAATTAGGTGCAAACATTGATATGCGCAGAAAAGTATTACAGACACATAATACTTGCATACCTATTTTGTACGACCCTCCGTTCGAAGTGGAGATACCACCTCGGTCTGAAAGAAGAGTTAGAGTCCCGACTAACTTACAAAATGATGACGGAATTTTAGACTTTGTCCAATTTAAACACGGCGTCCGAATGCCTACAGCCCTTGTCAAGTGTGACAACTATTTTGCACATACAGTCATCCAAAATGCGTCTAATGAAAAAGCTATTATTAAGCTCAATAGACCTCTCTCAATCTCCAAATTTAAAATTGAAGAGCTCGAAATAAATTCAATAAAATACGACAACACAATTGACGACTTACGACTTACTGAAAGAAAATTTACAAAAATTACGATTAGGCCACACTAGCAACGAGGAACGCGAGAGTATTTCAAAACTCTGTTATGAATACCGCGACATATTTTATTGCGAAAAACTACCCCTGTCATTTACAAATCAAGTTAAACACAACATCCGCACTACAAACGAAGACCCGATTTATATCCGACCTTACCGACACCCCCCTGTAGTAAATCAAGAGATACAGAAACAAGTAGACAAACTTCTAGCTGGCAATGTGATAGCTGACTCACACTCTCCTTGGAGCGCACCAGTCCACCTAGTGCCTAACCGCTTAAAACTCCCTGGTCCCTTTGGGGACCACTAACGCAAACCAACAAGCTTATCTTTTGCGGTTGGGTTTTTGACGCCAAAAAAAATTTTTCGTATTTTTATTTGGGAAGTTATACCCATATTTTTTTGTTTAATGGCATCTCCTTGAACCGGTCTTTATTTTGACATAAACTACATTAAAATTAAAGTTCATTTACATAGAAACTTCGTAAAATGAAAATAAAAAAAAAAATGTTTTATTTTTGGCGGGAAAATGGTCCCGAAGTATTGAAATATTTAAAAAATCAAATTTATGCTATAGAATACAGTTTTTTTGTTTTTTCATGTTTGTTATATTGTATACAACAAATTTAAAACAAAAAATCACTACGTCTATCCTATAATTTAAAATCTTATAGCTTCAGAACACTTAAGAACTCGAAAAAAAATCGAGTCAAGTGTCAAAAATGTTAGTTTACATTTCAAGTACACTAATAATTATAAACAAAAGATACCGTTAGAAGCGTCTTGAAACGCTCTTGAGAATAATGGGCTTAAACACGTACAAGTAACGCGGCACTTCATATGCCGAAGCGTAAACAACACACTTAGGTAACCTGACACCCGTTTCCCGCCAAAATTGTAAAACGCAAGTACATACGGGAGTATTAAGCGGCTAAAAAGCTTGACGCATCTGGCGAAAAGAAATACAGAATGGTGATCGACTATCGCCGCCTTAACGAAATTACTGTTGACGATAAATACCCCTTGCCCAATATAACGGACTTATTTGATAAAATAGGTAAATCCCAATACTTCAGTACGATTGACCTCGCTTCTGGGTATCATCAAATTGAAGTAAATGAAAAGGATAGAGCGAAAACAGCCTTCACTACACAGTCAGGACACTACGAATTCAAAATAATGCCATTTGGGCTAAAAACAGCACCTGCTACATTCCAAAGAGCAATGGATAACGTACTTAGGGGACTTCAAGGTATACATTGCCTGGTATATCTTGACGACATAATTATCTTCTCTTCTAGCTTACAGGACCATACCCAAAAACTCAGAAAAATCTTTGACCGACTCCGTGAAACCAACCTTAACGTTTTAGGCCCGAGTGACGTCATCGGCGTCGCGACGTCACACAAAAAAAATCATTACTCAACAATGAAACCATATTTTATGTGTCTGTAAACGACAATGTACTAATGGATATAATCTCCTATCTCTAAGGCATCAAAATAAACTTATCATTGAGTATTTTTATTTGTTTCATATGTTCAAACTTTGAAAACCATTTTGTGGGTCGATACACAAAAAAATAAAGGAGTACTCAAATAGAACCCAAAGAATAAGGACCTCTCTTATCTCAATGTGATAAAAAACCATAAGATATGACTAACTTTGCCCCATAAAAACACTTGTAATGTAACCCGACACCCCATAAATCAACATTGGAAATCCGCATAGACCACGACTTTACCGTCATACAAATAAAGATCAAATTGTCTTACATTTTGAATCTACGCAGTTCGTAGCGCGGGAATTTCGACTTTCGTATTCAAATCACCTCCAATTATCAAGAAAAGTATCTTTTTGTTATGTAAATGAGTTCTAATTAGTTTTCATAGTATTTTTACTGTATTTACTTACAAACATCGTAACATATAACGTAAGAAATTGACCAAAGTCGGTAAAAATCTGATTTATTTTTTTCGAACTTTTTCTCGAAGTATTTACACTATAACTACGGCGATGTTTTTGCAAATATTTATCTAATTAGTTGCATTTTAGCACCATACACTATATTATTACAAATATTAGTTACTTACCTGACATAAACCCACGGATATCGGCATAAATCCAACAAAACAAAAACACACAAGCACTGATGACTCACAAATGTAAACAATGGCCGCCATTGCCGCCGAGTTCGAATTTCGAAAGCAAAAATAAAAAACATATCATAGACTATACGCTTCAAAGTTACGTTCAAAAACTATATGAAGTTTATGAGAACGGAATGTAACACTGCTTTTATACAAATATAGTCTCTAAGTCTATGTAAAAATAAAGTTTAAACTCCAATTGCCGTTTGCCCAGATTGGGCCTCCCGGACTTCTACCGCCTAACCAAATCGGCTATCGCTTTGCTAATGCTGTCTCTATCATTTCAAGCGAAAAGAAAAGAGAGAGAAACATCAAAGCGATGACATTTTTCGTTCGGCGGTAGACCCCCCGGTCCGCAAGAGGAAAGTCACACTAGACAAATGTGAGTTTCTACAGAAAGAGGTCCTCTATCTTGGTCACACTATCACCAAAGACGGCCTTAAGCCAAACGATGACAAAATTAAAGCCGTGTTAAACTTCCCTCTACCCCGCACAACAACCGAAATAAAAAGCTTTCTCGATCTGGTAGGCTACTATCGGAAATTCATAAAAGACTTCGCTAAACTCACACAACCCTTAACTACATGTCTGAAAAAGAAAAATAAAATTGACGGCAGCAAGCCTGAATATATAGGTGCATTTGAGAAATGCAAAGAACTTTTAACGAACGCACCACTCTTGCAATTCCCCGACTTCAATAAACCATTAGTACTCACAACCGACGCCTCTAATTTTGCGATCGGCGCCGTCCTTTCACAGGGACCCATTGGTGGTGACCAACCAGTGGCATACTGAGGACCGTGTCACCTCCGTCCGTGGGGAAGCACCTGTACACAGAAACCCCAACACGTGGTCCCTGGGTGGTGCAAACCGGGTGACAAAAATACCGGTGGTAGGCTTTGGCCGTGGCTGGTGACCACCCGCCAGACTGAGTCGTGCCGCCAAGCGGCCTAGCCGTGTTCCGGCATGTAGTCTGGTGACGCCGATAGGGAAAACGGGTCAGAACAGTTGCTGCATAACTGCAAGACCAGATAGTTGCACACCAATACTATACATCGGGAAGCTAGTCATGGAGGGTAGCGGGATCCGAGGCACGGTTTTTGCCGCGACCGACCGCAGATAGTTGGGGGCCCAAGTAGTGAGCTAGCCACTCATGAAAGGCTGCCCCGCCATCTAGCGAAAAATCCCGGGATGCGCTATCCTGCCGGTTGGCGACCGGATGACAAGGCCAGATAGACATCCCCGGGAGGGCTCGGGCGTCCCCGCAGTCTCCAGACTAGTTTCCCATTGGTGTATTTGTGTTGTGTGCTGTGACCGTTGGTTGGCAGTGTGCAGCCTCGTTCTACTTCCGTTTTCCCACCGACAATCACTCTCAAAAAATAATATGTCAAATAAAAACAGAAACATAGTGAAACAGCGGCTGCACTCCTTGTCTCTCAAAGTGCACCTCACTAATATTCGAGGTCTGCACTCTAATATCACCCCAGTCCACCATCACCTCGAGACTGAGCAGCCGTCACTCTTGTTTCTTACGGAGAAGCAGATAGGATGTCCGTCGGATGTGGCGTACCTAACCTATCCAGGGTATACCTTGGAGCACAACTTCAAGCCGCGTGCTGGAGTGTGCCTGTACGCCCGTGACGATATCTGCTGTCGGCGTCTCCGTAATCTTGAGGACACCAGGTTCTCTGTTCTATGGGCGCTGATTGACACAGGCATCGACAAAATTGTCTATGCCTGTGTCTATCGGTCGCACAGTGGAGATCAGGAGACAACTCGGCTCACCGATTATTTGAGTGAGGCAGCGGACGCGGCTCAGCAGAAGTACCCATCAGCCCAATTAGTGTTACTGGGGGATTTCAACGGCCACCATAAGGATTGGCTGTACCCATACCGGGACACTGACCATGCTGGGCTTGAAACGAGAAAGCTTGCTTTGTCGTTAGACCTAACCCAGCTGGTCCAAGAGGCGACACGGGTACCAGACGTTGAGTCGCATACTCCCTATTGCTTAGACCTTCTGCTGACAACTGATCCAGACCGATACTCCGTGGCGGTATATTCACCGTTAGGCAGCTCCGACCACTGTCTGGTGAAATCAGTATCCGTTTACCATCCGCCCGATCTCAGCCCCAGAGGCAACCGGCGGCTATGGAAATACAAGTCAGCAGATTGGGACGAAATGCGCTCTTTCTTTGCATCTTACCAATGGCAGCCATTGTACTTCTCTTCTGGTGAACCGTCAGCCTGCACGGATGCTGTGACTGATGTAATACGTACGGCTATGGAATATTTCATTCCATACTCTGACGTTTCATTATCCAGCAAAGCTCGCCCATGGTTCGGTTCTCAATGTAAAAGTGCTGAAGCATCTAAACATGAGGCCTACCTAGCCTGGGTTGATGCTCGACAGCGTAAGGCAAGGGATACACACCGCAAAAAGAAAGTGTTTAACAGGGCTGCTAAGGCATGCAAAAGGGTTCTTCAGAGGGCTCGAATTGACCACATTAGTCGAATAGGGAACAAACTAGCTTCGTATCCTGCGGGTAGCAAGGCGTTTTGGTCCCTAGCTAAATCGGTCGAATCGAACTTCTGCCGCTCTTCACTGCCTCCAATGCTGAAACCTGATGGGGCGCTGGCTCACACCGCAATGGAGAAGGCAAACTTGTTTGCATCTCAGTTTGCGGAATCTTCGCGTCTAGATGCTGGTAGTGCGACACCTCCTACTCCACCTGGCAGTCCGACTTTGATGCCGGAAATGCATATTCGCCAAATGGAGGTTCGTAAAGTGCTACGTAATCTGGACGTGAATAAAGCCAGTGGCCCGGACGGAATTCCTGCCCTAGTGTTGAAGGCTTGTGCACCTGAGTTGGGTCTCCAAACTGGGCAAGTACCGAAATCGTGGAAGCTTGCTAACGTGCAACCTGTGCCCAAAAAAGGTAGTCGTGCTGACCCTGCCAATTACAGGCCCATCTCGGTCACGTCCATACTCTGCAAGACTATGGAACGTGTCTTAAACCGCAGGCTCCTGGCATACCTAGAATCTAACGACCTCCTCAGTGACCGGCAATACGGGTTTCGCCGAAACCGGTCGACTGGGGACATTCTGGCGTATGTCACTCACATCTGGAGTGAAGCTATCGAGAAACACGGGGAAGCACTTGCAGTCTCCCTGGATATCTCGAAGGTTTTTGACAGGGTTTGGCATGATGGCCTTATTAGCAAGCTTTCTAGTTATGGTTTGTCTCCAGGTTTTATTGCGTGGATATCGGACTTCTTGAGAGATCGGTCCATACGAGTTGTCATTGATGGCTGCTCGTCGGACCAAATGGGTATCAATGCCGGAGTCCCTCAAGGGTCGGTACTCTCTGCGACGCTTTTTCTGCTACATATCAACGATCTGCTGAAGCCCAGTATCTTTGGGTACGCAGATGATAGCACCGTTGTAGAGAGTTACATATCTAGCGCGAGAGCCAGCGGTCAACAAACTAAGGTATTGAGAGAGAGTATGGTCGAGCGTTTGAACTTGGCCCTTGAGGCAGTCTCTGAATGAGGCGAAACCAATTTGGCCAAGTTTAATGAGGGAAAGACGCAGGCGTGTCTGTTCTCCGCAAAAAGGAGTCAATTTCTACAGACTCCTACTTTTCGAGGTGTATCCGTGCCGGTTACTGATCATCTTGAGCTTTTGGGTGTTACCCTGACATCTACACTCAACTTTGGCTCATATATCGAGTCCAAGGCTAAATTAGCTGCCAAAAACCTAGGTGTCCTCTCAAAGGTGCGAAAGTACTTCAAGTCTGAACAATTGCTTTTATTATATAAAGCACAGATTCGCTCGTGTATGGAGTACTGTTCGCACCTTTGGGATCGATCGGCTAAGTATCAGCTTGAGGCTCTGGAATCGATCGAGAGGCGTGCTAAAAGGCTCATAGGCAATAATTCTCTTGTGCGAAAAAGACTGCAAACTCTTGAACATCGCCGAAAAATTGCTAGCTTATCGGTTTATTATCGGATACACTTCGGAGAGTGTGCATCTGATCTACATGATCTAATACCACCTAGCCCTTTTTTCTATCGGACTTCTCGTAACTCGAAGAAGCGGCATCGTTTCATGGTTGATGTTCCAAAGACACGAACAAAGAGGTTTGACTCTACTTTTGTGATAAGAACGTCTCGACTGTGGAATGAGTTGCCTGAGTGGGTTTTTCCCGATGGTTATAATCTTGGTGTCTTCAAATCGAGAGTGAATCGGTTTCTTCTAGGTAAGCACGCTCCATCTTAGACCACATCGTCGCTTAACATCAGGCGAGATGGTGGTCAAGTGTAAACCTATAATAGTTAAAAAAAATACGCGAGTCGCACCCTAAACGAAGCGGAAACACGCTATAGCACCACAGAGAAGGAACTTCTTGCCATAGTTTGGGCAACCATACCCTTTCGCCCATACTTATACGGCAAGAAATTTACTATATACACTGATCATAGGCCATTAATATGGGCTAAATCAATTACAGAAGCTAACAGCAAACTAACTAGATGGAAACTACGTCTCGCAGAATTTGATTATGACATAAAGCACAAAGAAGGAAAACAAAATTGCAACGCTGACGCCTTGTCACGTATTAGGGTAAACGCAGTAGACGACGACGTCTCCATGAAAGTTCACATAGACTCCGAAAATAGACCCGGTACCAGCAGCTCACACGAACGAACACCCTCGCCAGTAGTCATATCATCCGACTCAGACGAAACTACCATATCTATAGCAAGTGGTGGCCCACGATCCCCTTACTCGTACCCGTCCATAGGTAGTGACACTGTTACTGCATCTGAAGGAGGAGAAGAGGAGAAAAGCACCATAGGCACAATCCATTCCGCTGCAAATTTAGATACAGACGGCATCTTTATACTCGAAGAGGCTATCGACACTAAACCTAATCAAATTCTCGTATATACCTGGAATAGGGATGAACTGGCTGTCAAAGATTTGTCTAGGGACAAACAAAAGGTGTTAGAAGTCCACTTGCCCTTGTCTAACCCAGATTTAGTTAAACGATTTCTGAAAAGCTATATCAAACCAAAAATTAAATATTTATTTTATTTCGAAGACCCACTACATCGGAAACAATTCTCTGAAGCCACCATATTCCTGTTTCAGAAGGGAACTGTCAAATTCATCGAATGCACTAAAAGAGTAGTTTACGTGGAGGATGAAGAAGAACAACGAAACATAGTAGTTAAATATCATGTAGGGAAAAATAGCCACAGAGGAATAAGGGAGACACTAGTGCACTTAAGACGCACATTTCACTGGCATAACATGGCAGAAACAGTAGCTAGCATCATTAACTCGTGTGAACTTTGCAGAAAAATGAAGTACAACCGAAAACCCTTGAAACCGGAACTACAACTAACGCAGACTCAAATTAAACCATTTCAGGAGCTTTTTATTGACACCTTCTCAATCGATGGAAAAAAATACTTAACAATAGTCGACACTTTCAGTAAACTAGGCCAAGCATTTGAAATTAGCACTAAATCTACCCCCGAAGTAGTTAGAGCCCTAATAAAATACTTCTCTCTTTACGGAACGCCCAGCCGAATTAGCTCAGACCCTGGGACCGAATTCAATAACGCTCTACTTAAAGAAATGTTATCTCTTTACAAAATCGATCTCCACATTGGAACCCCTCATAACCCCAACTCAGTAGGAGTAGTTGAGCGATTTCACTCCACTATCATTGAAATTTATAGGATTGCCAAATACGAACAAAAGGTAACTGACGCTGCATCTGTAATGACATATTCTATAATGTCATATAACCACTCCACTACAGGCCTTACTCCATTTGAAGTAGTCTTTGGACATACTGAGTCAAATAGCGCATTCCACGTAGATTTCAACAAGCAATTTACCCAACAGTTGGTTAAGGAACATGTGAGACGTACGCGACACCTCTACAAATACCTTACAGATAAAATTGTTACAGCGAAAGAGAATGAAATTAGGAAACGAGGTGGAGAAAAGAACTTTGATATAGACGTAGAAGACACAGTCTTCATCAAAGGGGTTAACACTAGATGCGCTAAAGATAAACCACGCTACCAAAAGGCCCAGGTCACTGGACCTATAAATAAAAACGTCGTATCTATCAATATCCGCAACCGAGATACCGCAGTACCTATTAAAGACATAAAACGCCCTCCACAGGTTGTTACTTCTGGTGACCTATGCCGGAGCCCTTCACCTGCAGAAGGTTGAAAGGAACCCTAGCCTTTTACCCATCAAGGAAGGCCAAGCCCTCGTCAGTCACGACTCATGGACTATAATCAAAATTTTAGACTTAAGGTATTTACTAGAGGAATTAGAACAAAATATAAATGGCTTCACTCATTTACGACAAATGCTACGCAACTGTTTTGACTTTGCCACTTTAGACAGTGACTTTAAAGAAATAGAGACACAAACCGACTACATTATGAACATAACTGCCAACAAGTTTAAACAACTAACCCCGTCAGTAAGATTTAAACGCGACTTAATTAACCCTTTTGGTTCTCTCGTAAAAGCAATAACTGGTAATCTAGATAACGATGACGCTGTAATGTATGAGAAGCTAATCCAAGAAATAGAATTAAAACAAAATAATTTAGACAGAAAAATGATCGTCGTTTCCGAAATGTTGGGTACATTTTCAAAAATTGCTAACTCTACCAAAGGCAACTTTATACAAATCGAACAAAGTATACAAGACATCAGCCGGACCCTTAATGAGTCTAGACTTTCGCAGTTCAGCAACAAACTAATTCATTTATATGACGCTTTTATACATAACTTTCAAATTCTTTACCTGAGACTCAATGAGATTGAAACTTCTATTGCCTTTGCTAAAGTTAACCTGTTACATCAGTCTGTTATAGATACAGACGAACTCATAGAACTACTTCACAGAATTGAAATAACCGACAAGTTGGTGTTCCCTGTAAACGCAGAGACTATAGTCAAAATAGAGCAATGTATAGAAATCAAAGCCTATGTAATGCAAAATCAGATAAAACTCATTATGCACATTCCTTTGGTAACAAATGAGACATTTAATTATTTCAAACTGGTTCCCTTACCTATCTACAACAACACTAATGGCGTAACCTCCCTTATCCTTCCGAAATACCCCTTTGTCCTAGTGAAGATCCAAGACGGGAGATATATCGGATAGGAACAACTATAGACCAGTATCATTAGCAACAATAACCGCTAAAGTATTGGACAGTTTAATCGACGCTCATCTTGATCGCACGTTACAGCTACATGACGCTCAATTCGGATTTCGAGCGGGTTTGTCAACTGAGAGTGCTATTTTAAGCTTAAAGCATACTGTCCGGTACTATACCGACAGAAATAAAGACTGGCAAGACTGGCTGACCGATATAAAATCTCGAGGCACTGTTATTACGACATATTAAGCTTGTGTATTTATGGTTTTTCTTTGATAAATACGACGATAATTGCGGTTGACAATAACTTGACAGGATTTTACTCACTGTATGGCAGGTACCCACGTCTGAATCTTTGAATGGATCGAGTTGATATTTGGAACACAGATAGATTATAGTCTGGAAGAACACATAGGCTACTTTTTATCCCAAAAAAATAACGGAAACGGGAAAGACGTGAGTAAAACCACAGGGCACTTCTAGTTTATGATATTAGTAGGATGTCAATGTTTGGGTGTTTGTTGCTCAATAACATCGTAACGTAAAACGTAAGAACACATCTAGTTGAAATTTGGAACATGGTTATTATTATAGTCTGGGAGAAAATATAGGCTACTTTTTATCCCGAAAAAATAACAGGAACGGGAACTGCGCGGCTATAACCTCGAGGCACTGTTATTATGACATATTAAGCTTGTGTAAAGCCCATTTCACGAAAGAAGTCCCGCAGACGCAGCGCTGTATTCGCGCGACATAATGTTGCCACGGTTAAATTTATATGGTATGGGGAAATCAGGGGAAATAATTTATAGTTCATTAGTTTCATTTTATTAACTTCGTACTCGAACAGTTAGATAAGAAAAAAAATGTTTTTAATAGAATATATTTTTTATATAGGTACCTATTTGATGTTTATACTGCTAAGGTCAGATTAGTGAAAAATTAATCTTCCTGTAATTTCTAAAATATAAAATGGAAATATAGATGTTCAACCAACTTCAAATTAGAAAAATAAAATAACATTTAAAAAGTTTTATTCAAAGTTTTATTGAATAATTATGATCGGTCATACTATGATCACTGTCAGAAGAGTGAATAGAAACAGAATCAGATTCTGTTTCACTATCACTAGCCGTAGATATAATAAATCGATCCATTTCTTCATCCATAAGACCATCATTTTTTAAATATTCTTCCTCCAAATGCTGTACATGTTTACATTGAACTGCCCAATCTTCCGCTGTAACAGACTCGAAAGCCTCTTCTGTTAGGCGTACAATTTCTTTTGGATCTTGGCCCACGTTTTTATCCGCTACCCGTCTCTTTACAAGGCTCCACATTTTTTCGATCGGATTGAGATCACAGTGGTAAGGCGGCAATCTTAGCAATTCATGATTGTGAGATTTTAATAATTCATCCACGGCATATGTAGGTGGACCTTTGTTTTGCTTAATTCATCCAAATAATACAGCTTTTGTCCAAGTATCTTCAAAATATACTCCCTTTCCTCGCAGCCATTCCTGCATGTCACGTTTAATACTTGACATTGTAGGTGCTTTATTTATTTGAGTGCAATGATACGGAGCGTTGTCCATTACCACAAGTGACCTTTCAGGTAGGTTAGGAACGACTTTCTCACTCATCCATTTCAAAAAATTTGTTGAGTTCATGTCATCGTGGTAATCTGAGGATTTGGATTGGGATTTGAACATTAACAATGCACCATTAACAAAACCATTTTCAGTTCCTGCATGAGCAATTATCCAACGACTCCCTGATGACTCTGACACGAACACCCCAGGCTCCTCCTCACTTTGCCAGCAACTTTTGGCATGATAAGTGTTGTGTATATAGGTCTCGTCTAAATATACTACAGGATTTTTTTCCACATTGCGATTTCTTCGGATTCTCTCCAAATATCTTGAACGCCATGCAGTAATATCATAACGTTTCATTAGTAATTTACGTTTCGATTGGCATCGCTTATACTTGAAACCGATGCTATGCAATATACGGTGCAATGTTGTGATACTTCCTTGATAATTTATGTCTTCTCTCAAAGCTGCACGTAATTTAGCCAATGTAGGTAATTCCTTCTTCACAACATAAAAACTATGAATTTTTTTGCCGTATAGCGCACAAATCAAATCCATCCAAGTCGAACTTTTTGGGATGCGGGCGACTCTTCCCTGGGGTGATGATAACTTTAGAAGTACTCGCCGCTGTTGCGCCTTCTTTTGTAACTCTCGTTACAGTTTTCTCTGACACACCTGCAATAAAATGAACAATTTTAAAAAAAAATCTAACCATGACTATTTCCGTATCTAATTACATTATAGTTGAATATAACTTTACAAATTTTTGTTGTGTTGTGTTAATTCCTTTTCAAATTTTCCTTAATAAAAATCGTGCATTAAAAAAAACTTAACTCCAATCTATAAATCAATCGGGAAAAAATATGTATAATATGGCAGCCCCAAAATTTACCTGTCATGGCGGCGACTCTTTTGCGAACATTGTCTAATGGTATTAAAACGCCGCGATTCTTGTGTTCCGCTTCACAGAACTCCTTCACCTTTAATATCATTTCTCGACCTGCACTTTTTACAACTTTTGGCATAGTAAATAAACCTTATAACGCACTAATCCAATAATACACTCACAAAATATCTACCACAACAAACGCACCTTGATAACATCGACAAACGACAACATGGCCGAACTCCCCATCTGTCAAATTTAGTTCCACAATTGTCCGCGGGACTTCTTTCGTGAAATGGACACTATAGTGCTCGCAGTATAAGTCTGCGCGCGACTGGTGGCGTACTTAATGTTGCCAGGTCAAGCTAATAGGTTCCCTTCCCGTTCATTGGGAACGTACAACTTCATAAAACAGGTACGGGAAGGGATTTTTCAGGGAAGCAATTTAAGTAACTACACGACAACTGAGACTCAAGAACGAATGTCTCGAAGTAATGAATAATGAACGCCTTTGCAGTGCAGGTTTGGTTCAGTATGACCAAGTATCATTGGTAATTGGTACAGGCTGTCTGAGTCTTTTACCACCAGGAAAACTTTATTATAGTTTATTACATTATAAAAAAATTGGCAGTCATAGGAACTGCCGATAGAAGTGAAAACTTGCTGTTGCCCTGGTACTGGTACCTAGGGGCAAACGCAACTCTTTTATATTTCTGTTGTCCTGGTATCTGGAGATATACGCTGGGCTGTTGGAGGTAGGTAATCGAAACTCTTTACTGTTTCTGTTGCCCTGGTACCTGGCCGTTTTTACCGAGTTTACCTGAAGATTTCATATCCGATCCGATCCATTATCATATCCAAGCGTGACGATTGATGAATTCATTTCACAGCCCACGAAAATTCTGTCTATAGCGCGCCTAAAGAAGTTTTCACTTCAAAAATCTGTCATTTTCAACCTACTCCAACATCGAAATAACAAGAATTTAATTTAAACTTGTAAATCTTTTATTGAGAATTGAGACCATAAATAAATAATACTATTTGAAAATTTGGCGCATAAACGTTCTTTTAATGAGTTATTGGCTTCCATAGAATCATCTTCTTTTTTTCAATAGCGTTAAAATCACGATGAATCACGGCGGTAACCGCAAAAGTTCCTGTCCATGTTCCTTTAATAGTTATTCTACTTGGTATTGTGGGTCTTCTTTGTGCCTCTTTATTCGAGTAACTGCGGATTTGTCCTACAATCGTCGAAATCTATTTCATTTTTCTTAAGCCACTTTTGGCTTTCTTCTTTTACATTGCCCATTGTAGCCGCTTTATTTCTCTGAGTGCAGTGTATAATGCGTTGTCCATTACCACGTGACAGTACGTTCTGAAACGCCTACAATAAAAGTACAGTAATGAATACAGAGTTAAGGATCAAAGAGCACCCAAGCTAAGGTTGAAAAAAAAATTAAGTAAAATTTCTTTTGGCACACCGCTGTTAGGTGAAAGGGTCGATCGGGTGAACATGGAACCGCCGAGTGTACCCGAGCGAGAAAGATGCAATCAGCTGATCTTCACTGCATGCTGTGTCACTGTGTTTTCTATTTTGATTTGTATATTATGAAAAAAAAAGCATTTATAACTAGTTTCTCACATTCGGTCTTAAGCACACACATTTTTCCCACGGGTAAATTGGCGATAAAACAATCAAACCCAAAAACCCAAAGCCGCACCTCAACCTAAAGCCTCAGCTTTAAAATATGCCGATAATAGGTGGAGATTTGATTGCTATGGTATCCCTACATGTTAGTTGTCAAATAGCTCTGCGTTTGGAAAACTGCACTTTTGGCCCGTTATTGTATCGTTCTTCTTCACAACCACGATTGATTTTCAAGAACCAGCCACGGCCAGCACTTTTAATCACTTTCGGCATAATAAAAGCTATTAATTATTTTGGAAATTAATAAATACACCAAATGTAAACAAACTTTTGTCAACTGACGTAAATAAGAAGTTGACAGCCTGTCAATTAGTTCCATATTTGGCTACGCGCAGAGTTATATTGCGAGCACTATAGTTATGGTTTTTCTTTGATGAATACGACGATAATTGCGGTTGGCAATAATTTGGCAGGATTTTACTCACTGTATGGCAAGATCTGTACGTGATTTGAAGATGGTCACACTGGGATAACAAGTAAACAAGAGTGAATTATTTCGGCTCATGGACAAGCATCCAAGCCATGTATATAATAAATAAAAAAAAAAAAAAAAAGTAAACAAGAAACAAGGAGTGTTTTCTGTTTTCTTGTCTTTTTTTTGCTTTTAACATTATTATTATTACACACATTCCCTACATGTGTTAATAGGGCGTATTCTTTTATATTAAGGTCGCTTTACCAACCAAGAAGTCAACCTACAGTTTTAAAAAAATATTCGTGATGCAAGAAAGTAAACATGATCGAGATAACCTTCTACAAAAGTTTAAAAAACTGTTCTTTAAAGGATCCCTTAGAATTGAAATCAAGGTAATAGGAAAAAGAAACGTTATATATATAATTATGCTAAATGTCGTTAATGGGATTCTGATATCGAAACTTTGTTGAAAAGCTGGTATGGTATATCAAAACATCAGCGTTAAAAGAAATATTAATCATGCAAACTTATTGTGAAAACATTTTATTGGATTTATGTAGCAGTCAAAATATGTCCTAATTTACACAGAAAAGTTTAGCGTTTAACTCTACTACACTACATACTTAACTATTGAGTTATAATTTTACTTTTTTTAAATTGTTTAGTTAAGTTATACAAAACAATCAGCTATTTTCTCTGTTTCAGGCCGAAGATGTGAAGCTTATGACATGGGAATGGCAGCAACAGTTCTTAGATACATCTTTCAACAGCATCTTGCTGAAAAACTATCCAACTAGTAAACAGTTTAACAAATTATTTTTGAAGAAAATAATTTCATATTTAGAAGGGAACCAAGACGTTCATGATGATTTTTACTCCCATCTTTGTCTTGCCCTGAATGAAAGTGAAGAAGAGTATAACTACAGGCATTATTTGATAAATAATGAAAGTCAAGTTATCACCATAAAGGAGACAAATAAAATGGTTATAAACGGAACTACAGGAATGCGGACTTGGGAGGTATTTTGACTTATGGGTTAGTCATTTAATTTATTTCAGTCAACTGTGTGTGATTTTAAGTGTGTTTTCCTTATTATAATATTAATATGTGAAACTTTTCTTCTACATTATTATTATCTTTGTGTTTTTGCTTGTATAAACCAAAAATATGTTCCTGGTGCAGCTCATAAAATCACTTTGGTTACAAAATGTTAGTGAAACCCATTTTATTTTACAAAAAGTGGATTGCTTCTGCAATTTATACATTTAGACACATTTTGTACAATTTCAGGCAGCATTGATATTAGCAGATTGGGCACTCTGCCATAAAGAACTATTCAAGAACAAAACTATATTAGAACTGGGATCTGGTGTAGGTTTTTCTGGCATCACTATTGGTAAAATGTGTTGCCCACAGAAAATGTATTTGTCTGACTGCCACCCTGATGTTATCAAAGCTATTTGTGACAATATCAGAATCAACTACCCACAGTCGGAAATTACTGAAATTCAAGATCTAATACTATTCACAAATGAAGGAACAACAGTGGGTATGTTAATTTTTTTTAAAGTATCGTAGTCTTCTATGTTTTGGCATAGTATGGAAAAATGTTGAGGGTAAATTTTTACAATGCTCGCAAACACCGTTGACCGACACCCTGAAGTTAGTTAGTCAATATTTTAGTAGACATTGTATCTAACTTCAGGCAGGTTAATATTTCTTGTATTTAAGATTATGATATTTATACTAGCTGATCCGTGCGAGCGCTCTACGCAATCTATCGAAAATTGGTCATACCAATTCAAACTTTGAACAAATTCAGTTACCTTAGGTTCTAATGAGACAACCTTAAGATAGACACATGCTGTCACGCAACGAAAGCTCTCAAAAAGCAATATTTTTTCCTATTTTTGTTACATTTTTCATTCATGCTTCACTCCTGTTGATAGTAGCGTAATGTTAAATAGTCTATAGCCTTTCTTGATAAATGGACTATCTTTGGATAGTCTCTGTTGAGAGAAAGAATCTTTCAATTTGGACCAGCAGTTCCCGAGATCCTTGCGTTCAAACAAACAAACAAATATCTAATAATATTAAAATAATGTAATAGACACAAAAATATCTCTTCAGCTTTATAATATTCAGCTTACACACACGTAAGTACACACACTTTATTTCTGTGAGACTAACACAATTTTGTGTAACAATTACACAGACCCTTGTACCAATTTGCTATATAACCAGTTGTAACTATATTTGCAGGTGCTTTGCCCCTGGACTGGAACAGTATTGAACAACTACCAGATAGTATAGTACCAGATGTAGTCATTGGAGCCGATATAGTGTATGACCCTTCAATATTGCAACCTTTGTGTGAAGTTTTTAAAGAATTGTTCAGCCGAAACAAACATTTAGAAGTTTATATTGCAAGTGTTATCAGAAATGAGGAAACTTTTGGATCATTCTTGAAATGTCTAGGTAATCTCAAACTGCTTCTATTTTTTTGTTTTTACAGATTTTTAGCCTTCATTGCATAAGCAGCCAATTTTATGTTCCTACTGGGCTGGGACTCTGGCCTTCTCTCACAGGCGCGGGACAAACACAAGTGGCGTGTGGCGTGGGCTGCGCCGCGGCCTGTTATGGCGCCGTTCGCTTGGAAGCGGCGCCCGCGCCACGCCACTTGTATATGTCTCGCGCCCCGCCACTTCTATACATTTTGTATGAACTATTAAAGAAGTGACGCCGCGCCACACGCCACACGCCACACGCCACTTGTGTTTGTCCCGCGCCACAAGGAGAGAGTTAAGGCCATAATCTAATATGATGACCAAGTGCGAGTTGGCAGATGTTTTCCTACACCACTGAAGCACAGTATATCTGCACTTGTGAAATTACTCTGAATAGCAGGCTGTTTCGGATCTACAACTGCATGATTATGAAATTGGGACATTCTTGTCACTTAACCGCCATAGATTTTATGAACAAATCTAAATATTACAATAATAATGTGAATACTACACTACTCTGTGTACTATTGCCTAACTACACTAATTTATACATATATAATTATTTAAAATAGTGGTTCATTATGGTAACAGCTAAAGCCGAAATATACAGAACTCTGTATAAGGCTCATCCAAATTATCTCTTACCAAAGAAGGTCGTGACATAATCCTGATGCTCTCAATGCTCAACCACTCTACCAGTTAGAAATAAGTATACCCAGCATGCTGGTTCCATTATCATGATGTCTCATTTTGTTGTGTAATTGTTGTTTTTTTGCAGGTGACATGAATTTTGCCTATGAAAAGATACCTATGAATGAAAGTGTTTACATAGAGTGGGATCAAACAATATATAAGTGTTTATTGAAAATAAAATGTTCATAACAAGCAATATCGTATTTTATTCATGGTTTGGTACTTATACCTACTTTTGTGGAAAACCAAACAATCAATATAATCCCTACTAATATTATAAATTGGTAGGTATTTGATGTTGTTTGTACCGTTTTCAGGCGAAAACTACGTACTACGTAATCGATCATCAAGAAACTTTGGACACAAATTATTGGCGGTAATAGAAGTAACATAGGCTACTTTTATCACGTGCAAATATTGGGAACATTATCAACATAGTTTTAAAAGTCGTTACATGGGAAGCACCACGATTTGCATAAATAATCGCCTAAACCGCTTCATCCCAAATTTCCTTTTTTCGTAATTATGTCAGAAATGAATAATGATGTTTGCTATAGGTGCTATATTTTTATGGAAACTTATCACGTAAAATCATTTTTTTTAGTTTGTATGCTATGGCGGTATGCTATGGAAGTGATCATAATTATCTAATAAAAAAGTTGGCACTCTAGCTGTCAGTTTTTGATCCTGGACCAGTGTTGCCGTTCTAGAGACTTTGTCGCTAGATCTAGCGAAATTTTTGAGTGGTTAGCGGCAAAAAAATTGAGTTAGCGACAAAAAAATATTTAGAGACTTCTAGCGGATTTTGAGCCGTTGCTTTATGCGTTGATTATGCGACTTTTTTTTCGAAAGTATTTGAAGAATTATGTGTTTTTTAAGACCACCACTACACCTGAACAACCATAAACATACATTCTGGCACAAAATATCCTACAATAGCCACAACACCAAAATGTGTCTCGTTCATTACTTTTTTCTAAACAAATAATATAGGTACCTGGACGTCTACTCTATTTCTACGAAAACGTAATTTCGAAAAAAAACTCACGACTTTCCTGGGTAGCGATTCTAAATGCAATCCGAATGGTTCAAAATCGGAATGACAATCCCTGTCTCTGTCGTGCTAAACAGATAAGACAAAAACAGAGATATGAGATTCCGTGTCGGATGCAACCGAATGGATTTAGAATCGCTACCCTGCTCTCGTTTTAGCCGCTTAAAACTCCCTGGTCCCTTTGGGGACCACTAACGCAAACCAACAAGCTTATCTTTTGCGGTTGGGTTTTTGGCGCCAAAAAAAATAATCGTATTTTTATTTGGGAAGGTATACCCATATTTTTTTGTTTAATGGCATCTCCTTGAACCAGTCTTTATTTTGACATAAACTACATTAAAATTAAAGTTCATTTACATAGAAACTTCGTAAAATGAAAATAAAAAAAAATGTTTTATTTTTGGCGGGAAAATGGTCCCGAAGTATTGAAATATTTTAAAAAATCGAATTTATGCTATAGAATGCAGTTTTTTGTGTTTTCATGTTTTTTATATTGTATACAACAAATTTAAAACAAAAAATCACTACGTCTATCTTATAATTTAAAATCTTATAGCTTCAGAACACTTAAGAACTCGAAAAAAAAGTCAAGAGTCAAGTGTCAAAAATGTTAGTTTACATTTCAAGTACACTAATTATAAACAAAAGATACCGTTAGAAGCGTCTTGAAACGCTCTTGAGAATAATGGGCTTAAACACGTACAAGTAACGCGGCACTTCATATGCCGAAGCGTAAACAACACACTTAGGTAACCTGACACCCGTTTCCCGCCAAAATTTTAAAACGCAAGTACATACGGGAGTAATAAGCGGCTTCGATTCATCCGATACATATTGTTTGACGTTTAAATTTAATATCCTAAGCAACTAAGCATACTCTAATTACAGTAGGCTTAGAAGATTTAAACGTTTTCACGTCACGTCACGTTTTCGTAGAAAGAGAGTAGACGTCCTGGGTAGCGATTCTAAATGGTTCGGAATCGGAATGACAATCCCTGTCTCTGTCAAACAAATAAGACAAAGACCGAGAGATAAGATACCGTGTCAGATGCAACCGAATGGATTTAGAATCGTTACCCTGGCAAAATCCTCTGCTGGCAGCACCTACGTAGAATTATAGGCACTTAATATGTAATGAGGGAGTTTCCGACGAGACAAAAATAGTTCCAATGGACGCACTAGATGGCGATTGTTCGAGATGCAGATAGATCTGTCTCTACCATATACTCTCAACAGTGTAATCCCTTTAGAGAATCTACCCGTTTTCAGGGAAAAAGTATGGTGTAAAAAGTGTATTTTTTAATTTTAAAATATTGGGAATAAAAATAGCTAATTAGGTTGATAATGTAATACAAAACCGTTACTGATCGCAATCCCTTTTCAGTAAAAATCTTTAGAACTCCCGAGGCAATAGACACCAACTAAGCCAAAGTAGAAGGAAAATTCAAAGATATATATAGCAACACTGATACGACAATATTTTATCCACAGACTAAGTAGAGAGATACTCTCTCGGCTGAAGGATTAGTATCCATAGCCAAGAATAAATTTAAAAAATATATATTTTGTCTTTCATCAGGTTTACGAATTTGTTTTGAAATTTTGATGATTTGATATAGTTTTCATCCGAATAAAATGCGTACATGGATAAAGTAGTTTATTATTTATTACTAGAAGTCGTGCTTTCGCAAATTGAATGAATTGAGTCCCATTATGCCTAACGCTTTTGACAACAAACCAAAAGACCTACAAGCGCCCCCTATTATCGTTTTATTAAACCATATCTTTTTGTCTCGTCGGAAAACGGCTCATTTAATACACTATAATATTGATAAAAATTATATAATATTATTTAAATATGAAATATTATTAATATAAAATTATGTAATTATTAGAAAACGTAACAATTTCAAATGTTTTATCATGCAGAACATTTGTTGCGATTTTTAAAATAAATATGTTGATATCGTTTTTTTTTGTTATTTATTGCGAAAAATAACAAAAAAAAACGATATCAGGACGGGAAGGCACACTTCAGCTAGTACCTTCTAACGAGACTATAGTACTAGGAGCTGATTTGAATGGTCACATTGGAGAAAAAAATCTTGCCTTCAAAAGAGTGCACGGAGGTCTCGCGTACGGCACCTTAAACAATGCTGGTAAAGTCATATTATCCACCGCAGCAGCCTTTGATCTGGCTATAGCCAATTCCTTCTTTGCGAAAAAATCAGAGCACAAAATTACGTATAAAAACGGCACAGCGTCATCACAAATAGATTATATTTTGGTAAACCGAGATCACATAAATCGCGTTACAAACTGCAAGGTTATTCCGGGAGAAAGCGTCGCACCCCAACACCGAATTGTTGTGATGGATATGACATTTAAAGGTAAAGTTCAAAAGAAACTAACACAGAACCCAGAAATCACTAAATGGTGGAATCTGAAAGGTGACAAAATTTTAGAGTTTAGCGAACATCTGTCTGACTTGGAAATTGATGTCGAATCAGACGTTGACACAATCTGGGAAAATTTACGCAAATCCATAACAACTGCAGCAAACAAGACCCTTGGTCGCACAAAGGGAGGGGTGAAAACGAATAGAGAAACTTGGTGGTGGACAACAGAAGTACAAGATGCTATCCAAAAGAAAAAAAATACATTTAAGACTTGGCAATCCACCCATACAGTTCATGACAGAGAAATATATAAAAGAGTAAAAAAGCACACAAAGAAGGTAATAGCTATAGCACAATCTAACGCCCAGAAAGATTTATATAAAAGCCTAGATAGTAAAGAAGGCCAAAAATATATCTACAAACTTGCGAAACAGCGTAATCGGGGCACAAAAGATCCTTGTAGGTGTAAAACCATCAAATGCTCTAATGGTGATCTAATGTACAAAGACAAAGATGTTAAAACAGTTTGGCATCAGTACTATGAGAAATTACTGAATTCAAAGCCAGTCAGCACAGAACTGCCGGAAGTGGGGAAAAACATGGGACTCATACCACCTATACATCCAGCTGAGATTAAAGAAGCACTTCAGAAGATGTCTAATAAGAAAGCCGTTGGACCAGATGGTATCCCTGTAGAAGCATGGAAAGTATTACGTGATCGTGGAATTGTGTTACTTACCAATCTTTTTAACTGCATGATGTTTTCCTCTAAAATGCCAGAGGCATGGAGACTGAGCACCATAGTACCAATTTACAAAGGGAAAGGCAGTAAATACGAATGCAACAACTACCGGGGTATTAAACTTTTAAGTCATACCATGAAACTCTACGAAAGAATAATAGACAGCCGCCTAAGATCAGAGTGTTCTTTATCTAAAAATCACTATGGCTTTGTCCCGGGCTATTCAACAACCGATCCGATGTTTGCGCTGAGTATGATTGCAGAGGAATACCGCACTCAAAACCGACCATTGCATGTAGCGTTCTTGGACATGGAAAAGGCATTTGATCGAGTCCCGAGGAGTTCGATCTGGTGGAGCCTTCGTAAGAAAAATGTCCCCGAACTATATGTGAACATCATTGCCGACATGTATCAGAATGCGAGATCAATGGTTAGGACAGTGGTGGGCGACACAAAATCAATAGCAGTTACGGAAGGAGTGCACCAAGGCTCAGTTTTAAGCCCTTTTCTGTTTTGTTTAGTGCTTGATTCATTAACCGAGATGGCACAAAATTCGGCATCTTGGACTTTCATTTACGCTGATGATGTGGCCATTTGCACAGAGAATCGTACTGAATTAGAGCAGGCACTTTTGTCATGGAAGCAGCAGTTACAAGCTGGTGGCTTGGTGTTAAGTATTGAAAAAACACAGTTTCTATCTTTCAATGAACCCGGTCTGAGTATTGACAGCCCAATCTCTATCGAAGGACAAGTGGTCACCTCATGTGATCAATATAAGTATTTGGGGAGTATGATACATAGTACAGGGAACGTGGAATATAACATACAGCACCGAATAGCCGCAGCGTGGTTAAAATGGCGAGAAGTGACTGGAGTGACATGCGATAAGAGAATGCCAGCAAAATTAAAAGGTCTAATTTATAAGACCGTTATAAGACCAGTCCTTATGTATGGCAGTGAAATTTGGCCCGTCACACAAAATAATGTCCACACTATTCAAGTTGCCGAAATGAAAATGCTGAGGTGGATGTGCGGCGTCACCAGGCTCGATAAAATCCGCAACGAGTACGTGCGAGGTAGCCTGGGTGTGCACGACATTGCCGACAAGTTACAGGAGAGTAGGCTGAGATGGTATGGACATGTGAAAAGAAGGCCGCTTGACTACGTAGGGAACGTGGCTCTGCAATTGTCCGCCCCTGGCCGAAGATCCAGAGGCCGACCCAAAACCAGATGGAGGACTGTAGTGCAAAGGGATATGAGAGAATGCGAGTTGTCTGATGACGATGTCTTAGATAGAGCGAAGTGGAGAAGAAATAGCAGGAAGGCTGACCCCACCACCATATGGGATATATAGCCAGGAAGAGAGAGAGAGAGAGATTTATTGTGAAAAATGAAAATATTTGCCAAAATTAAACGATCAGCGCCCTCTAAAAACCCCAAGATATGAGGCACGGAGTTTAAGATTAGACTTGAGCGTCAGCGATACGATTTAGCGACTGCTAGCGGATTTTAAAAAAATATATTTGCCCAAATCTAGCGGTTTTTTTATATTACTTTTAATTTTGTAGAACTGCAACACTGTCCTGGACTGAAATGCCATTTCAATGTCAAACCATCTCAACGATCAGCCAATCAGCTGATTAATCTAAATAACCTCAAAACTACAATAGTTTTGAATAAAGTATTATTTTTAACAGAAAGTTTATTTCGATTATGTATTTAATTCGTTGACAATTACTATATTTGTATATTTTTGAAACGCATTACATGAAACTGTCACATTTAATGAAAAATTATAGTTTAGGACGAATTGAAAAACTGAGTTAAATTTTAACTTAATTATTGTGCAATATGAGTGAAGATAAAGCTCAAAAAGCCGAAGCCAAGCCAAGTGAAGAAGCTAAAAGTAGCCAAGATAATGCCGGTGCCCCTCCAGAAGCTTGGGGTTACGATTTATACCCTGAGAGACGGGGTACCTTCAAACCTAGTGTGACAAATATTCTAATTGGAAAAGAAGGAAAAGAGAACATGGCTAAATATAAATGCGAGAAAAATGTTTACGAGTGCTTTAAAGATAGTAAGTTATAGTCAATTTAACGCTGTGCCAGTAAATAAATAATGGTAGGTACTGTCCAAATCACTGCATTGCATCTATGCATTCAGAGACAATTTTTTTTTTTTTGTAACTTTCACTGAATCATTAATTTTATTAGACAAGCAATAAATTAACTATGGCATATTGTTGGATACACAACAGAAATAGGTTAACTGTGGTTGTTGATCATGCTAATTTTCTATCAATTTATTGAATAAATCAAAACATAAAAATTAGAAATTGTTCTGCTCACATACTTCAAATTAATGTATGTTTTCAGGTCCCATTGTGAAAGTGATGATGGCTGCTCTCAAGAGTTCTGGATGGTCAGTATTTCTATATCCTGTTATATCTATTTATTTTTATTACAATAAAAGTAAATTTTATACATACATAAAAATTGTAATATAAGTAAATAAAGTTACGACGCATATTACTAGATTTTTTTTTAAATTGGTTGCAACCTCATCTACGTCATATTACATTTTTTTTGGTACTAGCAAAGAATACTTTGGAATAGCATTTACACTAACTACTTTTATTCTCACACAATCAGGTAAGTGTGAACTCAGAATTGGATGTCAGAACAAGTTTACCAGTACCCTTACCCTTCTGTCAAATAATAATAAAAATGATTAGTAAATAAATAAAACATTTATTTCAGCCCTATTGATATTCGGAGGCATATTTCCTGTGAAGTATGTGACTACTCAGTGAGTGGTGGTTATGATCCAGAACTAAACCAGGTAATCTTTTCTATTGTACTCTTACTACTGAACTCTTGAGCCATTGCATCAATTCATTCTTTCTCTTAGAGAATAAGACAACTTCTTGTGTATTTCCATATGCAGATGTACAATTTTGTTTTTATCATAGGCATTATCAGTAAAGGAAAACTTCACGAGGATGTTCCAAAACAGATCAAAAATCACAGAGAAAAATCAATTTGTCACCCGTCAAATACACTTTTGAATAGCTTGTGAGATTACTTTTTTAAAATGTATTCTTGGGCATGAGCTTGTGTGAAAAGGGCCTGAAAAGGGTGGCCAGACGTGGAAATATTAAGTGGGCTCTTTATGCTACCTACATATTCATGTTTAGATATTGTTGTTTATCACTCACTATATTTGAAAATGTCAATGTCAATTTAATTGGAATTTTGATCTCAATTTTATTATAATGTAGCCGTGCCCCGCGGTTTTACCCGCGTAGTTCCCGCTGTTTTCCCGTAGTCTGAACAGTCTGAAGTAGCCGTGTATGCGAGGTCTGCGAGATACATCATACGGCCGCAACCTCTCCCGCTCCTGAAGGTGTATTCCGTCATAAAACTTGATAGCCACGCTAACAGTGATATACCAGATTATATTCTGTGTTCAAAATTTCAACCCGATCCCTTTAGCCGTTTCGTCATGATTGAGCAACGAACATCCAAACTTTCGCATCCTACTAAAATTGACAATGTTTGGATGTTTGTCGCTGAATATCGTCGGAACGTCTAAACGGATCTGGACGTCTACTCTCTTTCTATGAAAAACGTCAAATCGAAATAAACTCGCGATTTTCCTACTCCGGTTCTACTTCGATCCGTCGTTTAGTAAGCCTACTCTAAATTAGAGTAGGTTCATCATGTAGTGGTAGGACTACTTGGCAGATTCCACCTGGGGAAGTACCTACCACACCTTTGCCAGTTATTCTACCGCCAATCAGTAATGTGTAAGCGTTACTGTGTTCCGGTTTGAAGGGCAATGTTTCCACAGAAATTACTGGGCTTAGAGATATAATACCTTAAATCTCTGGGTGACAAGCGCAGTGCAGTGCTAGGTAATGATTTGGACTCTTCATGTTCCATTAGCTGTGTGTAACTGTGCTGTTATGTGGCAGGAATGTTGCTTACCATGAGGCACCATGGCACGCTCGTTTCATCACTCTTTAATATAAAAAAAAAGGTTTAGAACATTTAATCGTTAAACAATGTTCGATCAGACGAAACGAAGTAGAACCGGAGTAGGAAAATCGCCAGTTTATTCCGAAATTACCTTTTTAGTAGAAAGAGAGTAGACGTCCTGGTTGAAATTTGGAACACAGATTACAGTCTGGTATATCACTGTTAGCGTGGCTATCAAGTTTTATGACGGAATGCACCTTCACGAGCGGGGGAGGTTGCGGCGGTATGATGTATCTCGCAGACCTCGCAGTGTAAGTTTTAGTACCTACTACCAGCGCCCTGGGCGAGATTTTATTTACCTTTATCATGTGGATTGAGTATACACTTGACCGTTGAATGTGCGAGGCCTAGTTACTGACCGGACATAAAAGGGGGTCTGCGCTTGCGGCGCGGCGCTCTAGGCCGTCACCCTACCGCGCCCTACCCCAACGCCGCTAAAGGTATCTCGGGTTAAAGATAAAAATATATCTGTATCTGCATACAACATGAGTGAGTTTTGTACAAAAGACGACGAAAGAAGAAGTCGGGTACGCGTATTGCTGCTGTTCCAAAAAGTCCGTGTTCAGATCGGCGCCGGTCCTCGTGGCATTCGATTGATTCGATGTTAGTGGGTAGGTATATGGTGAGCGGAGACGAGCGGCGGACGTCACACGGTCTGGGTCGTCCATTGCGAAGCGTTATCCTGCTTTTTTTTAAACTTTTATAGCTGGACACTTGATCACCATCTCGCCTGATGTTAAGCGACGATGGAGCGCGTTAACCTAGAAGATTATCAATCTCGATAAGATGATACCAAGATTGTAACCATCAGGAAAAACCTACTCAGGCAACTCATTCACGTAATACGCACATATTATGCTATTTTTTAAAATAACGGAAACTGGAACTGCTACTTTCTCCTTGCGAGAGAAGGCCACGAGTCCCAACAGTGGGAAGCATTTAGAGTTTTATGTAAAATGCTTTAAAAACTTTATACAATTTAACTTTATTAAAACTTTTGCTAAAACTTTATACTTCCAGATTGTGGTCTGTCAGAACGTATCCACCCGCAAAGGCCTCGTCCAAGGAGTACTTGCGCACGAGATGATCCATATGTTTGACTACTGCCGGAATCAACTTGATTTTAAGAATATGGAACATTTAGCCTGTACGGAGATTCGAGCTGCGAACCTGACTCACTGTTCGTTTACTAGTGCTTGGGCCCAGGGCGACGCGTCTTGGACAAAGGTCAAACAAGCGCATCAGGTAAATTATCTACACATCTATTAATTTTTATTAAGATCCTAATTTGTCCCAATGTTGCGCAAAGTATTGCACATCTAAAGGTACAAGTTCGCGCGGAGACCGCGACACGAGACCGCGACAGGAGACCGAGACCGGAGACCGCGACAGGCACTTGACACTATGGAATTGTATGGACGCCTGTCTCCTGTCGCGGTCTCGCGTCGCGGTCGCGGCGCGAACTTTTACCTTAAAGGAGCGAATGCGACAGGAGACCGAGACAGGAGACCGCGACAGGCGCTTGATATTTTAGGCCCCTAACATACGGCGTATTTTAAACGCGCAGACGACGCGCAGATTACACGCTTCAAACGAGATTGGAACGCAACCTTGTAACCTAAGCACATGGAGCAATCGTGAACGTCGTGATCAGCTCGTTGCTAGTAGCTTCCGCGTTTTGATCAAATACTCCTCGTCAGTTATACAATGACGCCCCTCTTCTCAGGCGCGGTCCCAGCCGCGAATTTTGGAGGGGGCTTCCAGTACGCAGCCTCAGATTTTGGGGGGGGGGGGGGAGGGGGGTGGGTCACCAGTAGAAATACAATAAATCGAGTAAAAAAGACTTTACTAGTAGTGCCCCACGACTTTACCCCGTGTGGTTGCCGTTACAGTTGTTTTCCCGCGTTAAGAAATAGTCTCTGTACTGACGGACCCCCCCCCCCTTCGGACTGCGCATGCCTCCTCTAACTCTGTCGTGTACGCGCTTCAAACCAAATCAGTTTCGAACGCACTTCACGCGTACGTTTGTATTGCGTTTTATCTAATCTACGGCGTCTACGGCATCTACGGCGCAGAGTTCTCGCGTTCCTGAGTTGCGAATCGTCTGCGCGTTTAAAATACGCCGTGTTCTAGATAGAGCCCTTACCTTTCTGTAAGCGCCAGTTCGCGCCGCGACCGCGACCGGAGATGGAGTACTTGTCGCGGTACCTAATCTTTGAAATGATAGGAATGTAACGAAATTTCTAGATTGTTTTGAATTTGAATTGAATTCTATTTTTCAAGTTTTGGCTGCAAAAAACGAATAAACCTATAAAACTAGCTGGAATTTAAAAGTTATTTTACCAAGACACTTTATAATGTTTGTGGAACATAGGCAATATTGTTTATTTTTACTATGTTTGTGTTTGATAAATGTCAGTGGGTTGCCAGCGGCCTATAATAAGGATAATCACAGCTCTATTTGATTTGAGTCGTACTGGCAAAATTGTATGGTGTACCTAATAAAACAAAATGTGTATTTCAGGATTGCGTGAAAACGAAAGCGCTTTACTCTGTCATGGCAGTGCGGCAAATTGGCAAAAAAGAAGCCGTAGAAATTATCGAGAAAGTTTTCCCCAAATGTTACGCCGATCTGGAACCTATTGGTAGACGGATACGAAGAAATTCCGATGATATGTTGCGCGCTTTTCAAGAAGCATCTTATTATGGGTACGAGTAATTATTATTACTATATATTATAGTAATAAGATATATTATGTGTAAAGTGATTACAAATTGAATGAGTGTGAATAAAGCTTTAGTCAATTTGGGTTTAGTTATTCTTCGACAATCCTTTTCAAATAAGTTAAGCTGTTATGAATGGGTTATAATTTTACGATTTGTATTATATGCTTTTAATTTTGTATTATTCACATTTGTAGTCATTTTATCATGTATTAGTGTAGGGTTTTGTAGATAGTGTACATAAAATAAAACAGACCTCTCATGATTTAAAATAATGTCTTTTATTTCATTATTTTCGATACTTAACATTACGTTATTGCCTAAGAATTCCAAAGGTATTTATAATACTGTCCCTTCAGTTTAACAAGATCACAAGCTTTGTTCTCTATCTTCTACCTCTAGTGATATCATTGGAAGGCACAATTTGTTTAACAGGGCTGAGTTCAGGTGTAGTATGAACTACCATTGGTCGATTGTTTTCTTACTCGCGCTCTCTTGTATAATTACACGCGATTTTTTTAAACTATTACGGTTGTTTTAAATAATAATAAAGTTAACTACGCGAAACATGCTTATTGTTTTAAATTTTGTAGGTTTACACTTGACCGCTCTCTCGCCTGATGTTAAGCAACGATGCGGTCTACAATGGAGCGTGCTTAGCGTGAAGAAATATTAACCGTGGTTATGTGATAAAATTAGGTTCCCGATAATTCGATGCAGTTTCAGATACAATATTCACGGGTAAACGGTTTATCTGATATTAAGGTGGTAGGACTCTTTGCAGAGTCGGCCTGGGGAAATCCAAAACTTTGCCAGTTATTTTACCACCAAGCAGTGATGTGTAAACATCAATGTTTCGGTTTGGAGTGCAATGTCCAGAGAAATTACAGGGCATAGAGATGGACCACTTCAGGTATATCTCTCGGTGATGAGCGCAGTGTAGTGTTAGCTAATGATTTGGACTCTTCATGCTCCAATGGCTGCGTGTCACTGCTGTTATGGTCAGGCGTGTTGCTTCGTTTACAATCAGGCACATGTCGTGGTCGTCTTGTCGTCGTGCTCTGTACTATAAAAAAAAATTGATGCGTTTCTATGCGATATTCACAGGTAAAAATACTCGTAAATATGGCTCATAAAGCTGCATCGACATATCAGGACTACCTACACTCCGCCATATAACCACTGAAATTATCCCGTAATTAATATTACTAGTACGTAAGTTGGTAAATTCGGCAAATAATATCCTGCATGGCATAGGTACATTGTTCTAGAAACTGTACTGAACCCGCCCCTGGTACTATTATAATTAACAACCGGGCAATAAATAAAAAAATATAATATCTCGAAAAACAACTGGAAAAAGTAAAGTTTCTTTCCAATTTTAATTTCATAAAGTAGACATAATATAGTCGATATGGTGCTAAAACAATAGAACGTCTATATACAATTTTGTTTAGCGGCCCATATTTTTTACCCTTTTCTCTACTTATCTCCCCCGACTTTCTGCGCGGGCGTCACGACGTTGTACTAAAATCGTCGGCCACATTTGGCCATTTAGGATTTTACGAGTCTTACGTTTTTTTTTAATTAATAAAAAAAACAAACAAAGCTAGTTCATTCTTATTCATTATACAATGAAACTATACATAATCGGCGACGCTGGCGTCATTTCGAGCCTTAAAAACAATATTTTGTGCAGAAATAATTGTGTGCGTCACCGACCCAATATTCTAGTTTTAAAAACAACTGTAGGGACAAGAACATGTAAAAATTATATTAATCCGACTTAATATCTATTAAGATCAATTTTCGTATGACTAGTACTTTTCGCTGTATTTGTACATTCACTTTATAATTATTTGTGAAAATGTTTTAGTACAATATACGAGGTGTAACAAAATCCTTTACAATAAATGACATTTTAATATATACAATATACATATGTAGATAACTATTGCATGTTGCTGAGTCTTTGATGAGCAAGTCCAGTAATTGTATTGTGAATATTATTAATATTAAAAAAATAGATTCTTGAGCTCTTAAAAACATACATTTTACAATATACATAGGTAATAAAAAACTTTGATCCCATTTTAAAAATTGCTATCATTGTAGCATAATTGTAAATTAGTATTTATAGTGAAAATGTGGCCAAATTTTGGAGTAGATATCGTAGTATTTTTTGTTATAAATAGTAAAGCTAGTATATATAAAGTTTCGTTGAAAATAATACCTACCAAGAATTTTGTTACACCATGTATCTATAAGTAAAAACAGAATGAGAGACAAGGAAAAGTAACAAGTATGAAATGGGTATGCAAATGGCCTTTTTAAAATGAACTTTACGTCGAATGAAAAATGACTAAATCCAAAATCCATATCATATTAAGTACGCTTTATTGTTCAACTGTGTAAATAAATTAGACATGTTTAATGATAATTTATTTGTAAAAATGTTGATTACTGGAACTGAAATGAAAGCTCTGCGCAACGGTACATAATATTAACAATCATAAAACCGAAAATATTTGCTCTATTATTTTGAACCTAAGCTGCTCCACCTTCTAGCGCCTAACTATTTCGGCTTTGGCTTTGCTATAGCTGTCTCTACAATTTCAAACGAAAAGAGAGAGAGAGAGAGCAAAATCATAGCTATGACAGTTTTCGTTAGGCGGCAGACCCGTAGACATTAGGCCAAACTACAATAAAAACAGATGGCATTTATTTCACAGTTGAACGTATATAGTTATTAACCTTTTGACCGCCAGGACTAAATTGCATTTCCGTGCCCTGGACGCCATGCGTACGACATAAGTCAAAATTAAAAAAAAATAAAAAAATGGTGCTGTCACCATTTGATATCTAACACACAATGTTTTGGTATAGTCCGTTTTTTTGTCAACTACTTTTGGCGCACAGGGCTCACTCGCGCTTGTCAAGTATAGGTGACTCTGGCGGTCAAAAGGTTAACGTTACACTGTAGAATGATATTTAAGACCGACGTACCTATATTTTTGTTCCGCCCAGAATAGTAGATAAGTAAAAAACTGTAGTCCAGAGTAATCACTAAGCATTTCATGTATGCATATGCAGTCAATGTAAATCTTTCAATTTCATATTGTATATTTCTCTGCATAGCAATTGTTCATATGGCCTTTCTTGCTGGTAAAAGTTTCTCTCGAAATATTTAGTAAAATATGTTCGGGATTGTATTGTTTTAAATGTCCCTAGAACATTCGAGCACTGTCCTAATGCACGTTAGTAAATTATTTATTATTATCGAAAAATCGTTTTGATTTTGAACATTTCACAGACTACAAAGTTGTACGCACACTTAACTTCCTAGGAAACGATATTTTGCGAGATGTTTTTTTTGCAAGTTATCATGTGATCTTCAAAAATATTATAATTAGTGTCGTATTGGCAATTTTATTTCGATTGAAAGTCCACTGTTATTATTCTGCTGGCATTTACATGTTCTGTTCAGTATATAGTTGGTTTCGACTACATGTACTTAATGTGCGACGGTCTTAACAATAATATCATTCTGCAGACGTATATTTAGATGCTTTGGATTTTGTGAATTTATTATAATTACAACCAAATTTATTTAATACCATTTTACACTTTAAATCCACTTAAAATAAATAAATTAAAAACTAATAATAAGTCTAAATGAGCACTACAACCTGATTTTTTATGATAAAACTAATCAACTAAAGGCATTTCATGCCAAATAAAGTGAACGTTAAATTTAAATACCAACTGATAACAATAATATAATTAACTACTCTGTAGATATAAAATATAATAGAAAATAGAAAAAAAATACATGAAAAAATTACATCATCGTTTCGATTTTGACGTATTGTTTATCACACATTTTAAAATAATAATCAGTAGAATAAATAGTCCTATCTTCACATGTTTTACAAACATAATTGACTAATACTTTAAATAATAATTTAGTTGAAAAATTAAAAAGCTTCCACAACTGTGTTTTACAAGCATTCCGGCAACTCGCTTGCAACTTAACGAAAGTAAAGCAAAAGGCACCTTGAATATACGATACATAGAGTTTAATTTACATTGAGTAATTTTCTACTGAGCTCTTTTATGGTCCCTCTATTGCCTGCTTGTATGAACTCAATTGCTACTTAATTTAGATAAAATTTTACGTATTGCCAACTAGAACTTGAACAACTGACAACGGTCAAACATGTCAATGTCATCTATATCACCTACATTTAGAAGGATGAATTTGTTGATAGTCTTACAATATATTACATGTCAAATGTTTCCTTAAAAATACAATTTAAAATGTCAAATACCTACCTAAATCAATGATCAATTTAGAATGATTGAGACGTAGAATATTATGATCTAAGAAAAACATTTAGATTGGGTTTAGAATTCAGCAGCTGATGATGTCAATGCTATTATCCTACTAAATTTATGTTTGTGAAATTTTGTATGTTTCTTGCTCAATCAAGTCGAAATAATTGGGTTGAAATTTACCACACAGTTAGATTATAATAGTCTTGAATAGGCTATTTTCTATCACAAAAAAATAACGGGAACTACACGGGTAAAACGGCTGTACTTATAATTCTGCTTCATTCCGATTCAGGATTCATGTTCTAGTTGGCTGTGAATAATTTCAATGTATTAAATGTAATATTAATTGACATAAGTAATTATTTACATGCATAAGAGCTGTACTACGCTTCAAAGGCACAGATTCATTTTGATATTGTTTTTCAAAACACTGTAATTGCACTTTGAAACATCTATTGTTAATTACGTCTAAAATCGTTGTAAGATATGAAAATCATCTATTAAGGTTACTTATGGCTAAAGGTTTCAAACTTTACCGACTAGCACTTGTCTAATATTTACAATACGTCTCTGAATAGGCACTGTAATCACAATCGTGATAACTAGAGCATAGAGTCCACAGTTGATTGTAAACGGCGTTGTCACTTGGGTTCATGTTGCTGCATCGCTCGATGCGCTTCACTAAGGTACGTGGTCCAGTATATGATGGTAAATAGAATGAAACACACGGGGAATAGCATCAAAGCGTACTTGTCCATATCCCCATGTTGGGCGCCACAAAACATCACCCCTCTGTCGAGTAAAGCGCCAAAACGCTCCAAAAAGCTCGTCGGCCTACCCGTAGGCATTGTCTCTAACATCGGCGAGTCCTACGAATGGAAAAACTCTATTAAAATTAAATATTTCCTCTTAAAAAGTATTGTATTTACACCAACTAACACTTTGAAAAGCGGTACTTTGTACGCAAGCTCCAAGATTAAAAGCAGTGCTGTTATATGCATAGTTTCAGTTATTTACCTTTACTGATAGCACTACATTCCGAATTTGCATCTGCTTCTTTGTGTAATACATTATGCACATAGTGCATTTTCTACCTAAATACGTGATCGGATTTCTTAGATTTAATGTTCGTAACTACTTAGCCTTCTATGGCTCTACGTTAAAACAATAGCTTACAATTGACTAGATACACACCTACTATCGTGTCTCAACCAATACTGCGGTAAGGTAGCCACACAGTGCATTGTTCCTTGCCTGTATTTACCTTGCTAACTGATCTGGTCTCACATCCAACCTTATTTTGTCTCCAATTCCTTTTGCCCGAGAGGGACGACTAGAAATTGGAGACCTGTTAAATTAATGCGCCTAGACGGACCTACGTGTTAATTCTACTTATTAATTGAATCTTACATGCAACGTACTACAGGGACAGTGTCAGTCTGCTTACCCTTTGTATCGTTTGGTGTGAGAATTGTTGCTTGAATCCGTCTTCTTCGACGCTAAGCGTAGGCGAGAAGACTCCTCCTTGTGGAGTCCCTGTTACGGGTGTACTGAGCCTCTGTGGAATCGCAATAACAGCTTAGCTTCTTTAATCGACGGCTTAACGACCCCTGCACCGTTATGTTTCAGTCTGTGAGGAGATAGTCCAATGGGTGCCAATGAGTTTGTGCTCTCTAAAATAGACTTAATCGGTGCTTAGTGAATATGTTAAGTGAAGGTACGAAAGAGGGGAAAATTCAGCGACTACAAGCATATAAGATATTCTAAAACACAATAAAAAGTATGGAATAGTACCTGTGAATGGTTCATGTGTAAGGGCGGCGGTGCCAGTTGTGCCGCGGATGCTGCTCGCCGGAGGTCCTGTCTCCGACGGCACCAGCTCTTGTCGTATCTGATGCCGAAGAGTACCACAAAGTACTCGAGGAGGGCGAGGAATACGAAGATAGTGCACGAGATCAACCACACCTCAATGCACTTTAGCTCGAGCGCATCCGGCGAGTTGGTGCTGAAACGGATGTTATTAGCTTAGATTGGAAGTTTAAAGTAGCCACTTTCAGCGTTGACAGTAGTACAACAAAAAGATTCAAAATCACTAAGTTGATTATATCTCTATGCCCTGGAATTTCTCTGCAAACTGGCAAACTTTCTACTTTGTGGTAGAGCACTTAACTGATAAAGGAGTGGTACTTCCCCAGGCGGACTCTGCAAATAATCCCACTAGACTACAGGCCCGTGAACAAAATTTACGTAGTAAATGAACCACCGGGAGATCTATGTAGAGTGATAGAAGGGTATAAAGTAATAAGATTCAGCACTATGCCGTCACTTGTAAGCTGTCCAACTGAGTACAGTCGAAGATTTTGAGATTTGGGAGATTGCAACCCTCGATTTCTCCTTACGATTACAATTTACAAGTTAAATTTGAGCATTTGATTATCTACGGCATTGGTTCCATACAGTTTCAATACCTCTCCTAATCCATTATTTCGCAATGCTGTACAAAAATCATGCCACGAGGAGAAATTATCAAGGGTTGCAACCCCCCCTCTTCAACTGTACTCAGTTGGACAGCTTACAAGTGACAGCATAGTGCTGAATCTTATTACTTTATACCCTTCTATCATCCTACATAGGTCTCCAGGTGGTTCATTTACTACGTACATTTTGTTCACGGGCCTGTAGTCTATACCAGAACATAGCATTTTGAAAAAGGAGAGAATAGTGTTCCATGTCCATCCCTTTTTATGAAAAAAATGGCAGAAATCTGCCAGATCAAATTTTAATTGTAAATTTTGTTGCATCATATGATGATCATATATATGACAAACACGTCTCGTATGTCTTTAATCCTTGTGATGGACGTTAAGGTCGTCTTTCTACTTCCTTGGGTCAACCTGGAGGCCACACAAGGATTTGCGCACAAGATCAAGATCTCGATAAAGACTATTGGAGACAGGAAAGAGGGCCCTTTGCTATAAAAAGGGACAAGGTGGGATTACAAATTTACTAACCATAATAGTATAATAATAATATATTTCAAGGGATACAAAGTTATCGTAATATCTAGTTGGATTGGATTGCAACAATGGAGTAACATTTTACCTGACTGTGTCAAACATTGTGACCAGCGACAGCAAAGTTGTCACCAGCAGCACCATACGACCCGGCACGATTTCCGGAATAACGCAAAAGCTGCCCCAAGAGATGATGACGAATAGAGAAGACGGAAGATAGCTCTCGAGGAGGTAACTCCGTAGTTCCCTGGACAGTTTGATCTGGAGGCGAGCTGCAGAATGTGGGCCTGGAAGAATGACGTTTTGCATTTTCTCTGTACAAGTGAATGAATTTCCTATATTTGACTTTACACGGTTTAAGTGGCTATGTTTGATTGTACGGTACCTAATTATTTATTTCAACATATTTTGGATCATACAGATTTGGAAGAACAAATTGGGTAGCACATAACACCTGTACTAAGTCAAAAAGACTCAATCGAGTGACTTGGCAAAAGGGTCATAGGCAACAACTTTCTCGTTCGTAAAACACTTCAAAGTCTTGAATATAAGCCCCAAAGCTTATCGGGTTTTTATTGGATACATTTCGGAAAACCCTTGCTCTTGCTTTTTTTCTGTAGGACTGCTCGTTACTTCAGAAAGTGACATCGTTTCATGATTGATGTACCAAAGTTTCGAACAAAAAAGTTTGACTCCACTTTTGGAATAAGAACATCTACATTTTGGAATACGTTGTGTGGGTATTTCCTGACGGATTTAGTCTAGGTGTCTACATTTCTAGAGTGAATCGGTTGCATCTAGTTTAGAGCCCTCTATTATGAACATCATCGTTGCTTAACATCAGGTAAGATGGCAGTGAAGTCCGAACCTATTAATTATTATCAATAAAAACACATGTACAATGGTACACAACTTTTACTAAAACCCTGAAATCAATTACGTAATACATTCGCATTACTCTGTACTTGATTAAAATAGTAGGGACAGTGAATGATCTTAAAAAATCGAACTAAACAAATTGTGTCAGTAAAATTATTTATCAAGGTATCTACAAATTGAATCTAATGTCTAAAACTACTACCGACGTATATATAATACACAAAAGGGAAACAAACTACATACTACAAAGTACACAATACACACAAGCATCAGCCAAAAACACATGGATCCATCTTTGAGTCTATTTTGTGATCAAAAAATGGAGAAGGTATCTGCGTGACACCTACAATTTAAAATATTATTTTACAAGTAGTTTTTCATGTTTGCTCTTTTGAATCTACGTGTTTATAGACCGACGTTTTTTTATTCAGACTACGCCAGACTTTGACAAAAGCGTAAGATTTTGTCTAGCTTCCTCGTTTCATAATCATTGGCGCAGAGCTAGGTATTTTTCCAGGGTTTCCAGCCGTCTAGCATCTAGAAGACATCTAATTAGATAGACTATTAGTCGCATTCAAACCGAAACCTGCAGATAATTTGAAAAAATAATGTAGCAACCTTTTTGCCAAGTGCGATCTCTTCCAGGAAACCATGGAATGAAATAGGACGCATGAATGCAAAAAGATGGGGAATACCTACTAATAAAAACTTCACACGTACCTACTTCAATTATACTGAAAAATAGTTACAAAATCAGCACCTACATATTTAATAACTACGAGCTTAACTAATCTACGAGTATCATATTTAAAATTTACAGCATTTATCTTTTGTAGCCACACAATCCTTTTTTTAAAGGATTGTGTAATGATTTAACTACGAAATTTACAGTGCCGTAGGCTCTCTGCTCTTTTCACCCTACAGGAATTTTAGAAATAAAGATATATCTTAAGGTACAAGTTCGCGCGGAGACCGCGACACGAGACCGCGACAGGAGACCGAGACCGGAGACCGCGACAGGCACTTGACACTATGGAATTGTATGGACGCCAGTTCGCGCTGAGACCGCGACATTAGACCGAGACAGGTCGCGGTCGCGGTCGCGGCGCGAACTGGCGCCCATACAATTCCATAGTGTCAAGTGCCTGTCTTGGTCTCTGGTCGCGGTCTCCGGTCGCGGTCTCGCGTCGCGGTCGCGGCGCGAACTTGTACCTTTAGTGACATACGGCTGAAAAATGACAAATTTATTAACACTGACTGACGTATGTATATTCATTTGATATTTTAAAAACGCCTCAGTCATTCAAAATTAAGGCTTCATTGAGAACCCACTGAAAAAGTTTAAAGACCAAGGTTTTGTATAAGGCTTAGATGGACAAACATTACATCTACTGAACTACAGAACGTAATTCACTGAAGACAATACATAAAGGAAATAAGTATCTACTGTAGCTGTTCTACATACGGCGAAACCTTGGGCGCTAAGTAAGTAGTCCAATATAAAATCGAGGAAGATAGGTAAGCTAACGTAAACAAAAAGCAGCACGAAACTAGACATAAAACTAGAAACATGCATCACCGACATTCACAAAGAAGGATATTGGTGCTTGGCACGGATGTAGGTATGTACCTACCTATACAAGAACATATCGCAACATGTCCTATAAATAACTACAGAAAAATGTGGCCTGTTTTTGCATATTGTTATCATTGTACATACGAGTATACTGTGATGTAATGTTTGCCCTTTTTTCTATCGTTCGTGGCTCCACAAGGCGACTTCGGTTCATGGTTGATGTTCGAAAGACTCGAACGAAGAGGTTAGACTCAATTTTCGTAATAAAACATGTAAACTTTGGAATACGTTGCCTGAGTGGATATTTCCTCTTGCATATCCTAGTGTCTTCAAGTCTGGAGTGAAGATTTCTTCTAGGTTAGCGTGTTCTATCGTAGATCGCATCGATGTTTAAAATCAGGTGAGATGGCGGTCAAGTCCAAAGTTACCATCTATACTTACTATTGATAAAAAAAAGATTGCGTACGTAATAAAAAAATATTTTTCGACACAATAAGTCAATTTTTTACAAGGAGTAATCCTTACGAAGTACCACGCGATACAGGCATTTTCAGGCCTAAGCATTGCTAGAGCTGTAGGCAAATAGGTTTTGTACCGCGTGTATTTTCTTTGGGTTTTCTATGAATTTCCGCTAGAACGAGACCCGCATACCGCTGCTTACGGTCATCAATTATATTTAATCTAAACAGGAAAAAGTGCAGTAGGTAATTTTGATGTATAGGTAGTCAAAGGTTAGAGATTTCCAAGTAGGTACACCACCGCTAGCTACCTGATGAGTTCCCGTATTACATACAATATACTGTAATGAATAATACGTAGTACTACTGCACCTAGTAATTTAGATCTAGAGGCAAATACTCAAAATACTCCTGTAACTCTGCATAGAAAATAGGTTATGTTTGTATGGAAAAAAACTAACTGTAGTACCTAATTTATTCGTAAATGTGCATTTGTTCTTGTGAACCTCGTTTACTTGTCTGTTATAATTGTAATCCTCGGTAGTAGTAGGCATCTTGCTTTCCCAATGTGTGGCATCTTGTATTCTCAATGTGCGGCATCTTGTATGTATTACCAATGTGTGGCATCTTGTATTCCCAATGTGTGGCATCTTGTATTCTCAATGTGCGGCTTCTTGTATGTATTCCCAATGTATGGCATCTTGTATTCCCAATGTGTGGCATCTTGTATTCTCAATGTGCGGCATCATGTATGTATTCCCAATGTGTGGCATCTTGTATTCCCAATGTGTGGCATCTTGTATTCTCAATGTGCGGCATCTTGTATGTATTCCCAATGTGTGGCATCTTGTATGTATTTTACCAATGTGTGGCATCTTGTATTCCCAATGTGCGGCATCTTGTGTGTATTCTCAATGTGTGGCATCTTGTATTCACAATGTGTGGCATCGATTCACAGTTGACGTTCCAAAGACTCGAACGAACAAGTTTGACTTAATTTTTTTACTTTTGTGTTAAAAACGTCTGAGCTGCTGTGGAATGCGTTGCCTTATTGGGATTTTCTCGATAGTGTCTACAAGTCGAGAAAGTGATATCGGTTTATTCTAGGTAAGCACGCTTGAATACCGTATCGTCGCTTAACACCAGGCGAGATGGCAGTCAAGTGTAAACTTTTAGTTATAAACATGTATTCCCGATATAATTCCTAGGTATTGTTTTACTTTTTAACCTGATTGATAACATCCGTACCAGCGCCGCTGGCAGCGTATAGCGACAGCGCATAGCGTTAGTAAGGTACAATGATTAGTCACAAAGCGCAAACATAAGCGCGAAGCATTGAATTACATTTACCTTCACCAAAATTTTTAATATTTTTACTTTTATCCGTTACGAAGGAGACTACATATTTGGGGAGGCGGAAGTGGTCGCGATGGTCATGTTCTGGTCCAGCGCCCACCCAGGGGCTGATGTCTCGCCACTCGAACCTCACGTCATCTGTCGTATACTTGTCTGAAAATACATAAGACTAGTTAAAATCGGGAAGAATCATACTCCAATAAAGAAAATATAGAACACTAGCGGCCCGTTCCGGCTTCGCTCGGATTTCGTCATATAAGGACTATTAATCGTAAAAAAAACTATCCTATCTCTCAAATTGGACCAGACTGCTCACGGTGTGCCAATTTAATTTAAAATCGGTAGTTTTTGGAATCCATCGCGGACAAACATTGTGACAGGTGATTTATATACATTGAGATTAACGAAACTCTCAATGTCCAAACATAGGACGTTGGCGAAATTGCGGTGATATTACCGAATGGAAACCATAAGAAAAAAAAAAATTGGCAGTTATAGGAACTGCCGATAGAAGTGAAAACTTATAACTCGGAATTTGATAGCTTACTTTGGAAACTACACGGGTGTAACCGGAGGGCGTGGCCTCGCCATCTTGGCATGGCCATCTAGAAATGCGTCAGCATTTCCCATTGGCTGATGCGTTTCTAGATGGCCATGCCATGATGGCCTGTCCACGCCCTTTCAGCATTTCCCATTGGCTGACGCATTTCTAGATGGCCAATAGCCATGGTCCCGAGTTTACCCGAAGCTTTCTTATCATACCCGAGCGTGACGAATGAATTCAATTCACAGCCCACGAAAAATCTGTCTAGACGCGCCTAAATAAGTTTTCACTTCAAAAAGAAGTAGTAGTTATAATCGGACAGGCCTAGTGGATAGAACGTAAGATTCCTCAAGAGGTCGGAGATTTGAATCCGAGTATTTCATCTGAGTATTTTTACAAGTGTAGGTAGTTGTCCTCTTTACAGGCCATAACGGTGAAGGAAACGTCGTCAGAAAACCGATTTGTTCCAAGAACGTCTTTCGAGGACGTGCCTTATCTGCCAACGAGCATTTGACCAGCGTGGTGGATTATGCCCGTGACTCTCTCCTTGTGGGAGACGGGTCTGAGGTCTACAAGTTGAAACAAGTGAGTTGCCTTTAAAGTTTTGTACAAAATAGAAAAATCTTAAACAATTTTAAGCTTAGGTTTAAAGTTTTATATTAAACAAAAATATGTTATGCTGTAAACATAATAAACATATACTATTGAAGATTTTTTTTACGAAATTCTTAGGAAATGAGAATGTTCACAGGAATGTATTAGTCTAAAACAAAAATAAATGAAGTCGTTTGCAGTTTCTGAACAATAAAGCTTATTAAATGTCTACAATTATCTAGAACTCTGAGACAAACGGCTGACGTGTAGACACAACAGAGCAGTTGGAAAGATTTTTACGATTGCACTTATTCAGTGCAAGCCAGAAATTCCATTGCGTTAGATCAGGTTTACATTTGTCTACAACAGTCTTGCGGTAAAAAAATCAACGTAATACTCGTATCACGGTCTATTAAATCATATCATATTCTTTATACTGTTGTAATAGACATGGTGGCTACAAAATCTAATGAATCCCTCAGTTAGATTAATAAAAAATATTGTACACGTATTTTTTCTATTTATTCACAAACCAAAAAATTACGAAGATACAGTGCTTAGAAGTTTCGAATGACGTCACGTCTATATATATATATATACGGTTTATATGTAAACGTCACAACCCCCCATTTCGGAAGTTTGATGATCTATATCTTTGTCTATTTTTAATAACTTGACGAAACAAAAAATAAGTGACCCTTACTTTTCCGTAATCTACATGACAGATTCATTTTAGAGTATATTTTTGACCCAATCATCACACCAATTTTATTATATAGGTACTAGCAGTGCCCCGCGGTTTTACCCACGTAATTCCCGTTCCCGTTATTTCCCCGAGATAAAAAGTAGCCTATGTGTTCTTTCAGACTATAATCTAACTGTATTCCAAATTTCAGCCTGATCCGTTCATACGTTACGGCGTGATTGAGCAACAAACATCCAAACATCCATACTTTGACATTTGTAATATTAGTTGGATGTACTCCATTTGACTACAGACCTCGTGAACAAAATTTACGTAGTAGATGAACCACCAGGAGACCTATGTAAGATGATAGAAGGGTATAAAGTGATAACATTCAGCACTATGCCATTTGCCAACCCGAACTGAACTTGCGTGGTGGATTATGACCTTAACTTATTGGAGAAGGTCTCGAGTAGTCCTAGTACCTAGTAGGAACATACAGCGGACTTAAGCTTAGTGTACTTAAGCTTCATGGTTTAAGAGATTATCAATTATGAGAATTCATTGATCGCAATTTTATCATAGTTGTTCATATCTTTTGACAGTAAAGGTACAAGTTCGCGCTGAGACCACGACACGGGACCGCGACAGGCACTTGACATTATTGTATTGTATGGGCTTGCCAGTTCACGCCGCGACCGCGACACGTGTCTCGCGACTTGTTTGTGTCTCGGTCTCCTGTCGTGGTCTCGGCGCGAACTGGCGCCTATACAATTCTATAGTGTCAAGTGTCTGTCACGGTCGCGGCGCGAATTGACCCCCATACAATTCTATAATGTCTAGTGCCTGTCGCGGTTTCGTGCCGTGGTCTCTGCGTGAACCGCTACCTTTAGACCTAGTCTATTCATTATATTAGATACATGCTACAGGATCAAAAAATATTGCTAGAACCTTTTTGTAAATACTTACAACTGGTGAAGTCGATGGGACAGTTCTGTACGTCCAACGGGTACAGGACGAAATCCATCTGACATTTGATGGTTATTGTGGCACTGTAAGTAAAAAACATATTATTTTTATGTTCTACACATACTAATAAAACCAAAGGTAATATGTTAAAATTATTTTCCATAGGTAAGTACCTAGTATTTTTTTGATAAAGGAAGAACCCGTATTCCCTCGACATAGGTTACCTACTCTAGTGTTAGATTCAGCGTTCGCCGACTCACTTTATTGTCTGTCTGTCTACCCTCTTGTTTTTCAGTCTTGTTTAGCTTAGCCAGAGAGTGTATTAGATTATTTTATTTTATGCAAAAATAAATCATTTTTTTTAATTTGCATAATCTGTAGGTAAAAATTTTTTAATATAATATTACCTAGATTCAAAAGTAATATTTTTAGTTGATAAACCGGAACTCTACATTTTCCTGACGTAAAAAGGGAGGTTGGTAACTGCTGTCTGTGACTCGTTGAATGCGTCATTCATACTATTACAATGCTCTTTGTAAGTCCCTAAGTATAGTTCGACAGGGTTCTGAGCGTTCTGCGGAAGCTCAAAGTACGGTAGCGAGTAGCAGATATCATCTGAAACCAACTGTAATGCGCTTAAAAAGCAATTGGCAGTCATAAGTAGCTACCTACTGCCGATATAAGTTAAGAGGTATGACGTAGATTTTTAGTAATAACGGAACTAATGTTGCTCAATACGTCATCTTATATATAAAATTCTCGTGTCACAGTGTTTGTTTCCTTACTCCTCCGAAACGGCTTTACTGATTTTAACCAAATTTTATATGCATATTCTGTAGGTATGAGAATCGGCTACTAGCTATTTTTCATACCCCTAAGTGACAAGGGTTGTTCACTAAGGCAAAACAACGTTTGCGGGGTCAGCTAGTAATATGTATAGTTACAGATACGCGGATAAAGTAGTTATATCGATGTGGCAACATTAGTTCACAAAATTTGTTTGAGCGGTTACCTTATAAATACTTTAGTTTGTCGTTGTTATGAATTGATTGCACTTTTGTTGCCAAACACGTATTTGTATTGATGATAAAAAATATTCGTTTTTGTCGTTTACGATTTGTCAAACAGAGGTTACACGGATAGTGTAAGGTATGCAAAACCGAAAGAGGCGTACGACGTGAACCACGTTCATAATTGACGAACCTTGAATGTGCAAATAAGGAAAAATATTCATAACCTTATTTTAAATCACTTAGATCCATTTTTAACCGACTTTAAAAAAAAAGTAGGTTTCTCAATTCGACCGTATATATATTTGTTTTTTTTTGACCACCTACTCGCCCTATTGTAAGCGACAGTGTGAAACTTGGTGATGAACACTTACAGAGAATATTGTCACATTTCTATGACCTTCAAAAGTTTTACTTCTTTCTCTGTCTGACCTTCGTACCGCATCCTCATACTAGCCAACTAAAATCACGCAAGTGGAAGGCAAACTTCGTATAGAAAACATTTGAAACAAAAGCAATATTTACCTCGAGCTATTTTAATTCGCATATAGCTCAGCTAATAAAACATGAATGTTTTATCAGTGGAATCGTTTCAGAGTATAGCATTTTTATTGGGTCGCTTTCATGTCGTCAAAATTTCCGGTAATAAAATATGACTTAATGGTCTGTTAACTGCGTGATTTTAAACGAAAACTAGACATTTTATACAATTGGTGTATTAAAACTGTTTTGTAGCGTCTTCATTTTATCGTAGCATTATTATGAGCGTAGGTTTAATGCTCAGACAATGACGTAACGTTTCATTGTTTTCTCTCGAGGATCTATAATTAGTGTGATCTAATTAGTATCTTGAGTTTACGTACTTTCAACGAAAAAGTATTTTTTTGTAATTACAACATTTTTGTAACGTACCTAAATATCTTTCGCATCTGTCTACCGAAATGTAAAAATCCGCAGACGTACCTATATCCATTCTACGTATCTAGGTATTGTGTAAATTTACCAGGTAGTAATTTCGGCACATTTAGGTATTTTTTTGAGTGGTATGCTACTGATATTTTTTCAATAATACTAGGTCCTTAAACAGCCGAGATTAACTCACTGTTATGATTAATAATCGGATCATATTTATATGTGTTGTTCCGCTATTTCCATGTTACTGTTCGCCGTATTACCTTCTTTTTATTGCTCATTGAAGGATGTTTATCATTTCGCGCATTGCGACTTTGAACCTTATCGACAGGTGATAAGCTTCGCGGTCGTAGTGCACAAAATGTTGCGCATCGACTGGCCTTGTGGCTAAGGATCAGAGCAGACAGAACGGAGCGCAGCGGAGAGGATTTTATTAAAGCACTTGAAAATAAACTTTAAAATTATTACAATAAAGTGCATAAATGCTTGAATCTGACAAAAGATGCTCGCGCGTCCTCGAAGATACGTGGGAATAAGGTTCAAGCATTCATGTACTTTATGTAAATCATTTTAAAGTTTATTTTCAAGTGCTTTAATAAAATCCTCTTCGCTGCGCTCCGTTCAGTCTGCGCTGACTACAAGTCGGCAGTGAATCTGCTCACTGAACCGTGGGTTCGATTGGCACCCATAACCAACATTTGTGTCATGAATATGGAGTTCTGTGTCAGAGAGTCTTTAGGTATCACAAGTGTATGACAATTATTATTTTTATAACAGCCGAGTAGTACCCGATCCCATTATTGAGATAAAAATTAGTCTACCTATGTATTATTCCCGACTATTATTATCGATCTCTGTATCAAATTTCATGCAGACCCCTTCAATAGTATGAAAAACTACATGAAAGAGCAAAAATCCATAAAACTTTCACTTAGTTAATATTTAATTTTGTTGAATAAAAATTGTCTTGAATTGTTACCGCAATAATGCCCAGCTACTGAAATAGTTCAGAGCAATAAACAGTTTCAAGATTTATATTAATCTTATTCATTTATAGGAATTATACTTATGTGGCATGACATTGTATATATGCATTGTGTGAGCCAGATTTTTTCATTAAACACTCGTATATATATCTATATATTTGAGATAAAACGAAAAATTAAAGAAATTGAAATGGACGAACCCAATACTGACTGAGACGGTGCTGTTGGAGTAGAGCCTCAACGAGGCCATCTCCTGTAGCACGGAGAGGATCCTCATGGTCTGGAGCTGCCAGATGTAAAGGTCTGGCGTCCAGATCAGCTGGCGGAACTCCCACGGCAGGTCGATGAATGGGATGCCCTGGGGCAGGTGTAGTCGGGTGTCCACCCATCGCACTTGCAGGAACACGTCGAGTGTTATCTCCTGGAAACAAATTACATTACTTTAATTTATTGAAATTATAATACACTAAAATTTTTTGACGTTTTGCCAGCGTATTAACCACCGTGGTCACGAAAAGACTGTGTGATGACTTCAAATTCTAAAAATCCAAAAACTATATTTGGTTCTAAATTTACAATAAATTTCGCTTGAATATGGTGTGGAGTGGAGACTGCGAATGGGTAAATATAGCGTAGGACGCTCTGAGACTTGATGGAGTGACGGTATCCGAAAGACGGTTGGTGGCGGTTGGAAACGTAAGACCGAGGATCTGGCTGAGTGGCGTATTATGGGGGAGGCCAATGTCCAGCTGTTAACGATCACAGGCTGATGATGATGAATGTGGTCCTTAGGGGTAGAGGTAGGCAACCTAGAGGATTTCAGTGAGTTAAATCTCACAAAACGCTTCTGGAACTTTTTATATGTGTCAAGAAATAACTACGTCCCGCGGAGTAATCCGCAACTTAAACTAACTTTAATGAGAGATAAAAGCTACATTATACAATGTACAATGTACATGCTCATTCTTAATATGTGTACTTATTAATAATTTGATTTTATAATATTACTTAGAATTTAAATTAGTATACGTGGAAATACGTGTAAAGTGTACACACCTAAAAATACATACCTACATTTTCGCCTTCATGATATTAGCATGATACGGTATATTAAGTAAAATCAAATATAGCGTAGTAGTAGGACACTTTAATATGTTTTTCTGTCATCAAACAAGAAACTCTGGTATAGTTTAATAAAATATTTTATAGTAAGTTTAATAAAAAATATATTTGCAAAACATTTTTCCCGTTGCCAAATAACTGAGCCAAAGCCTATACAAATCAACAAATACTATATAAGTACGTTAGTACGTATTTCGTGTAGGTACTCTCCTTACTTTTACTTCAATGTAGATTATAACAACTATAAATAGAACTAACTTCGTAAGTAAAGTAAGTATCTAGAATTAGCAACATTATGGCTAACTAGATTATGCGAATTTATCTTGTGTAATCACTAAATACATAATCCTCAACAGTGTTACTACCTTACTAAGACCCGTTAGAGGTGTGTGTGTGTGTTTAATTGGATTTTAACGTACGCATTCCAAAATAAACATTAGATTAGCGGATTTTGGTCCAGTGGCACATAAATCACTGTGAAAGGAAATATACTAAATATCTCTACTCCACAGCGCAAAAATACATTGCATAGCAAAAAAAAACTAAATTAAACAAGGGGCAGTATTTGATAGTAAGTAAGTAGCATTCAGTTGATTAATAATGCATTTTTTGAACTGTTTTAATTTGTTTTAGGGTAATTAATATTAAGAGATATGCATGCATTTTTTTAGTTTAGTTTAGAGTTTAGTAAATAGTTTAGAGTGCCCATATAAATGTTTAATTTTTGTTTCAGTGTATTATAGCTAAAATCATATTAGTAGATACGTGGAATATGACATTGGAATTTAGTTTGGTAGATCTCAAATGAGTATAGTTAATGTAGAGATAGTCACGATATTCAATATTTTTGAATATTTATTTGTGGGCACAACGCTCACCATGTAACGTAACCACAAAAATTAACATATAAAATTAAAGTGTAAAAATGTCTTGTTTAAGTGTACATTTAACGGTTTTACCCATTGTAAGGATGCAAAATTTGGGCTTTGTTTATTACCTAGTTATTTGGCGAGATAAAAATAACATAGTAGTACATTTGTGTAGCTATAAGTATATCACTTACTTCCTTATTTTCGTCCACTCCCGAAACCCGATTTACATGTAGTCCGATATATACTGTAGTGTTTTTCTCTGAAACAATTGAAAACTCACAATTAACAATGGAAACATCTAGAACTTTAGAATTCCTTGATTGCGTCATTTAGTTCGATAAGCAGTTCTGAAGAAGCATGTAGTAAACATCAGTTTTATGGTAGCTAGCGGAGATATCACGGATTTAAATGACAGTTTAGAACTATACAATGTAGGCAAATTGCAGGATCCATTTTAAACTCCCTAATTCTATGGCAAAATTGATTTTTGTGGACTAATGTCTTGTTTAATTCGGATATTCATTCGTATGCTGAATATTGATGTGTGTTCTGTATCTACAGTTAATGTTGTTAACATAATAACATAGTAATGCAGTAACTAACATGTATAACTTAGTGTTTTCATATCGACTAAGTGTGTGCTTATTAAAATTTTTGAAGTGGTAGAAATCTTGTCTGCTCAGGGAATAGAATAGAATAGAATATGCTTTATTGTATAAACTGTGTACAGGTACCTATAAGATGTTACAATTTTAAATAGTTCCAACAGTTTTATCCGTTACGAATATACAATGATTTTGTACATTAAAAAAAACACAATTATTATTACTAATTATAAAATTACACATTTTTAACATTGAATACAAAACACAATAATTATTACTATTTATAAAATTACAACTTTTTAACATTAAATACACAAATTGAAAATAGACTGGGACAAAGAGGGAAAGGATAGTTATTTAGTTATTATTTATACATTTCTATTATTAAAATACTCTTTGAGATCATAATATCCTTTAGAGATCAACCACTTTTTTAGACTATATTTAAATGTATTCCCAGTCAAAGTTTTCAGACTCAGTGGCAAGTGGTTGAAGACCTTAATTGCGCTTGCGAATGTACAAAAGTACCTACTTACCTATTATGTACAACTTTGCTAGTTATTCTACTGCCAGGCAATAATAATATGCAAACATGACTGTTTTTCAAATTGAAAGGCAATGTTCCTAGAGAAATTGCAAGAAAAAAATGTTCTATCTCTGGGGGGGATGAGAGTAGTGAACTATTAGGCAATGATTTGAACTCTCCATGATCAAATGTCTCCTAGGCGCTGTGGTGGTTTATGGATTTATGTCTTCTTGTTATTACGTATTTTATTTTTAAAAAACTTGACAGTGATTTTACACCCTGTGTTTTCATTTTCAAGATTTTTATGCCCTCCGGATATAATTCCGACCCTGTTTCTGATTATTTAGAACCCCCCATAAAAACAACGCGGGTGTCATAAGTTTGACGTATCTCTCTCTCTCCGTGTGTGTGTCTGTTTGTGGCGTGGCATCTCTCTCATCATCACTAGCTCTCGAACGGATGAAACTGAAAAATGTTAGAGAAATGAATTTTCTCAAACAAAAAAAGACAAAAGGAAAATAGTTTCATTCCTAGTGCAGTAACTTTATACATTACCGTATGCGTTAAATCCGGTAGATCTGATTTTTTGCAGACTTGTTTATGATGTTGGCCTAATGATTGTCCCAAGTTTGTGACCTCGAGCGACGAACGCAACTTTGTCAAAAATCGAAAAAACCGCGAAAAAATCGTTTATTTTTAAAACTTTGGCGATTATAACTCTAAACGACTAGTTTTTGTAAAAACTTTCCTATGGCGTTTATAAAGTAGACTAAATTTGCTACAATATGATACTAGAATTGTCTCTGTACACTCAATAGTTTCTGAGGAGAAGTCTTTCAAAGTTTATAATTTTTTTCGTACTTCGCAATTTTTGCAATATTTAAACTCCTACTTGACCACTTTATGGCACAGTTACTTATGTAGTTCGCCATTTTGTGATTTGAAATTTGTTATACTGAATAGTATTTGAATATAATTCAAATTGCCAGTCGCAAAATTTGCAGTTGCTTGGCCGAGAGTTATTTTGGACTGGATATCAATTGGTATCCAAAGATTTAGAAGCTTTTACGCTCCCATGGTTTATTTACGAATAGGCAAGCTTAGTGACAAAGCCCATTTGTCTGCGGTCTCTCCCAATTTGTGGAGGATCGTAACATAATTTTTGCATTCGTGTTTCTAAGCAGTAAGCGTCGAGACTGGCTTCCTCACGTGATTTTAACTTTTTTACTACTGTGCTATTTTTACATTGTCACTGAATGACACTATATTTTAATTCAAGATTTTTTGTCGTCTATTCGTTTGATGTTTTATTTTCTTGGAATTTATTTCTTCTGAAAAACTGGGGTTCTGGGGTCACGAAACGGGTTAGAAACTCATACCATGTTGTGATCTGAGAAACTTGTTTTGTTGATTGTGACCTGATTCATAAATTAAATTTGAAAGAAATGCTTTGCGACGAGCATGTCCATAGACCTAGAGACCTAGACGGAGGTAATGTGAAAGTATTTTTTAAAACTATTTTAAATCAAATACGTACTCGTATAATTGATTTATTGGTAGAACTTTAGAACTGTACCTACACCAAGACGTCTTAATACTGAATGACTTAAGCCTGGGCATAATCTAAAAGAAAGGTTGGGAGCCAGACTCAAATTTAGCAGTCTCCACACCTGCGTCTGGTCTTCTTCTGGGAATATTGGGTTATGCTGATAGTAAAAGTATGGCGTGAACGACAGGGCTGTGCACATGAGCAGTAATGAAATTTAATAAGTCGTCTAAGTTTGGATGGTTGGATCTTTGTTGGATCTTTGATCGGGTTAAAATTTGGAATACAATTAGATTATAGTCTGGAATAGCACATATGCGACTCTTTACTCCGACAAATTACAGGAACGGGACCTAAATGGTTAAAGCCTCGTAGCACTGCTTGTACCCAACATGTACGATGATACCACTACACCATCATAATAAACCAACTAATTTATACCTTACAAAACTTATGTTCACATAGCTGTTTACAATCTATCGTACAATTAAGAGCCTCGGCCCTCGACGTGGACTAATGGCAGGTTTGCCGGTCCAGCCCAGACCGATTCTGCTGAATAATATCCGCCGCTAAGTGGATGATACCGTGATAGTGGAAAAATTTAGCCTAAAATAAGTTTAACTTAGTATTAAAGTGAACGCTATATCTATGACTAGCAACGGCCCACTGTTGTACCCGCCTATTTCCCGAGCTCGTTATTTTTCTGGAATTAAAAATAGCATATGTGCTATTCCAGGCATTGAAATATATATGTGTACCAAATTTCATCCAATTTCTGTCAGTAGTTTTTTCGTGAAAGAGTAACAAACATATTTATATCCATCCATTCATAAAATCCAATCCAAGTCCAAATTATTACCTAGCATCGCACTGCGCTCGTCACCCAGAGTTAGATAGATAGAAACACTTTATTGTGACAAAAACAAATTAAAATATTACACAGAAATACTTATTAGCTAGTGCCACAAGTTGTTAAATGTTTTTATCTCTTAGCCCAGTAATTTCTATGGAAACATTGCCCTTCAAACCGGAACACAGTAATGTTTGCACACTACTGCTTGGCGGCAGAATAACTGGCAAAGGAAACTTCCCCAGGCGGAGTCAGCAAAGTGTGTAGTGGTAGGGACCACTACAAAAAAGTTTTATAATGTTAGTATAAGTTTTAAAGTGAAATCTTCTTTAGCAGCGTTCACAATTTGGTTGGGGAAAATGTTACGGGTTTGCGTCATCAGCGTTGAGGAGTGGAACGGTGAGTCTACCGCCTAACTAAAACTGCCTTAGCTTTAATATTGCTCTCTCTTTTCTTTTCTTTTAAAATGACAGAGACTGCAACAGCAAAGCACATTTAGTTAGGCGGTAGACCCGCGTGACGTGTGAGTTAACGCTTTCTGGTTGGATAAGCGTTTCTTGTAGTGGTAGGACTCTTAGCAGAGTCCGCCTGGGGAAGTAGGTACCACTCCTTTGCCAGTTATTCTACCGCCAAGCAGTAATAAGCAAATATTACTGTGTTCCGGTTTGAAGGGCAATATTTCCGGTGAAATTACAGGGCTTAGAGATATAACATCTTAGATCTCTGGGTGACGAACGCAGTGCAGTGCTAGGTAATGATTTGGACTCTTCGTGTTCCAACAGCTGCGTGTCACCGTGCAGGCCTGTTGCTTATCATCAGGCAAATGTCCTGTTCGTCTCGTCACTCTTTATTTAAAAAAAATAAAAAATACTTGTTATCTCGCACCACCGACATCCGTAATACCAGTATATCTGTACATTGTACATGTAACATATTGTACAAGTGCTGGTTAATACTAAAATTCTAAATTATAACTTTTTCACTTCACTTCTATCGGCAGTTCCAATGACTGCCAATTTTTAAATCCCATCCAAATTTTTGAACTATGGTTTTAAATGCGTCTAAATGAATACTTATTCTTATTTCTAAGCAGAACTACGTAGAACGCCCGTGGTAAATCCATGTCTACAGTAAAATAAGTAGAATAGCACGGTCGGGGCAGACATTGAAATAGAAAAAAATCCGGGGAGCGATTTTTTTTTATGAAACGTCGGGGAGGGTTGTTGGAAGTATAAATCTCGATTTTCGAACTAATCCCGGTAGAGGGTTCGCCGCCATCTTGTTTTAAAGTTTTTGCGAAATAACTCGTTCATTTTCAACTTTAGAGTAAAAATGATGGTCACCAAAATTGTTGGAAATTTCATTTCTCACAAGTTTGCTTCATATAGGTTTTACGCTAGGATCAATATTTGCAGAGTTATACTATCAAGTTTATCAAAAAAATCGTAATGGGTGGAATTTTATTTTCTTCAACTTCGGTTCTCGCACTTTTTAGGGTTCCGTACCCAAAGGGTAAAAACGGAACCCTATTACTGAGACTTGGCTGTCGATCCGTCCGTCCGTCCGTCCGTCTGTCACCAGACTGTATTTCAAGAACGGTGATAGCTAGACAGTTGAAATTTTTACAGATGATGTATTTCTATTGCCGCTGTAACAACAAATACTAAAAATAAAATAAGTAAAAAATGTGCGAGAACCAAAGTTGCAGAAAATAAAATTGCACCCATTACGATTTTTTTGGTAAACTTGATAGTATAACTCTGCAAATATTTAATAATTTTTTAATAATAATTTATTTCTTTTTAACAATTTGGCCTTATTCTAAATATAAAAAATATACTTAAAGACACTAGTGTGCAAATTATAACTTATATACTATTTAAGTAAGTGGCGACCAAATTGTATATTAATATCATGTAATTATGTGCCCTAAGTCTCACACTAGGGGGAGCCTGTGTTGTGAGGCTTAGTGCTTTCTCTTCTGAATATAGTTAATATAATATATACATATAATATAGCTTAAAAAGACAAACTAAACAAGTAAAGGAATAAAACTAGGATAATATAATGGCTAATAAGATATGCCGGTTTCTGCTTTGAAAATGGTCTCAAAGTTTGTTCTACTGTACTGTTTGGTGGAAAGTGAGGGGTGGTGTGAGTAAGGAAGTGTGAATTTATGTTGGGAAAGAATGCTGAGATGAGGGAATGATGTGAGCGTAGTATGTGTAGGTATATTGGTGGGGTCTGTTTCTTGGTTTTCCTTCTCAGCTGCCTTTTATACCGCCGATTGTCTATTGGAATAGTGGTAGGCTGATAGGAGGCCGAAAGACAGACCCCTTAAGGTTATTTAATTATTGACAAGAGGTTTTCCGTTTCCCCGTAATCCAAGGATAAGAGCCAAGATGTTATAGTCCTTTTACAAACAAAACGTGACGTATTTAACGTAGTGAGGATTTTATCAATGTGCTGATACAGGAAAGGACCTTTAAAGAAAAACGATTTCTGAGCAAAAGTCGTTTTTGTACTTGGAATCTTCCATAAATTGCGACGCGCTGGTCTAGTGTTTTGTACAATTGTGTTCAAGGCCGATTTGTGAAATTTTAAGGCTACATTTAATACATATAATTGTCTGACTGTCAGAAATTTTGTTTCTTTATATAATAGGGTCGTGGAGTAAAGGTATGGCTTCTTGTAGGCAACTTTCAATATGAGCCGCTGTGCCCGTTCTAATTTCATCAGAACTGTTTTATGAGCAGACCCCCAACTTAAAATGCAATAGCTTAAAATAGATTGACATAACGCTAAGTATACTAATTTCATGGTGTTGTGATCTGCCATGCAGCCAAGCTTTTTGAAGATATGGGACATCTTGCGAATTCGAGCAGACAAGTGATTTACTTGAAGATCCCACTTCAGCCTATTGTCTATCACTACACCTAGATACTTGATAGAGTCGACTCGATCTAGTTGCGGACAAATACATGTTATATCTATTTTGGATTCGCATGTATGTAGCTTTAAATTTATAATTGTGGGATTTGTGCGTTGAGTAATGCTAAACGTCATGTATTTCGTTTTGGTGGCATTGAGTGTTAGGTTCTTTTGTAGCCATAACGCCACCGTCGTAAGCCCTTGCTGAGCGTTCGCTGTGACCTCTGTCCAGGTATTGCCTTGGAAAATTAGAGCCGTGTCGTCAGCGAATGTGAAAAGTTTGGCTTGGTTGACCTTAAGCTGACAGAGGTCATTTATGTAAACCAAGAATAGGGTGGGACCAAGAACACTACCTTGAGGGACGCCGAAAGAAACAGAAGCGTATTTGCTGTGAAAATTAGAAATGCGAACTCTTTGTTGTCGATCGCACAAGTACGACCGGAACCATTCCAGCGTTGTTATATTGATCCTAGCGTAAAACTATATGAAGCAAACTTGTGAGAAATTAAATTTCCAACAACTTTGGTGACTATCATTTTGCTCTAAAGTTGAAAATGAACGAGTTATTTCACAAAAACTTTAAAACAAGATGGTGGCGAACCTTCTACCGGGATAAGTTAGAAAATCGAGATTTATACTTCCAACAACCCTCCCCGACGTTTCATAAAAAAAAATCGCTCCCCGGAATTTTTTCTATTTCAGGCTAGTTTTATGGCTATCTCGACTGTATTAGAAGTAAATTAAAAAAAACGCAAAAATTCTGGTTAACACTGACTTTAAATAGATTACTAGATTGTTGTTATTAGTATATTTGTAGTAGAGATGGACCGAGTACTCGGTTGATACTCGGTATTCGGCCGGTTTTTTGATACTCGTACTCGGCCTGATAACTCGGTTTGAACGCCGAGTATACCTACTCGGTTTAAAGTTATAAGAAAAGCAATTTATTTAGGTAGATATAATTAAAACAGTGTTTATCAAAAAATATTTATTATTAATTTAGGAAATCTTTGACGGTCTCAATTATTAAAATCAAAATCGAAATTTTGCTAATAAATGAGTAGGTAGTATAGGTAATGTTACCTGTTTGTACTTGTTTACGCGCGCGAAATGGGAATTTGATTGAACCGAGTTACTCGGCCGAGTACTCGGTTGAAAAATAATTGAACCGAGTAAAACTCGGTACTCGTTACTGGTCAAAAGTTTTACTCGGCGCATCTCTAATTTGTAGGCTTAAGTTTTTGATTTTTAAGTTGTTACTACGGTTCGACTTCCTTTTGTTTTATTTAAATTTAATTTGTGTGCTAGCTCGATTAATTAGCATCTCGGAACTGCATCCGTTCCGTATCAATCGTATGACGTAAACTGCATCAGGTCGATCGATGCTATTTCAGAGCCGAAGAAAAACAGACATAAATGTGTATCTATACCTACTCCTGTTCTTCGGTCAGTGGCTTCAGAATATTTAAATGCGGTGCTTTATAAATATAACATAAACTAGCTGTGCCCCGCGGTTTCACCCGCGTCTATTTGAGGAAAATCCATACTAAAATATCCATTGCTGGCCACTTTATTACGTTTTACGGAACCCTAAAAATACGTAAATAAGCAACAATGCATTGTTGTAGAACTTTGATTACTTCAAATGACACAAACTTCAAATGTAGACACGCGCCGTCACAGACTTCAACGACCAAAGAGAATTTATATTCACGGAACTAAAGCTCTCGAAGATAAATATTTTTCCCCGTTTTCTTTACATTCTTCACTCATACTCCGTACCTATTGATAGTAGCGTAATGTTATATACCCTATAGCCTTCCTCGATAAATGAAGTATCCAACAAAAAAATAATCTTTCCTATCGATCCAGTAGTTTCCGAGATCCTAGCGTTCAAACAAACAAACAAACAAACTCTTCAGCTTTATAATATTAGTATAGAGTATAGATGTGTACTAGTTGCATAACATATTTTGTTAGGGGATAGATTATCCCGCACGAGCGTACAACCCTACTTTCGTAGTCTTAAATAATGGTTTGCAACCGTCATTTAGTTTGAGTTATAACTTATAAGACGTTAAGTTAAGTCTATAAGAAGTGGAAAGACTTACGAGGAGGAACGTTTCTGCTGTAGTTTGTTGGGATCTGGTACGCGTGTTGGTCCATGTACAGGATCTGGCTGGAAGAAACGGAAGAGTCATTAGACACCAACGTTTGTAAACCACAGGCCCGTGAACAAAATGTATGGGTCAAATGAACCACCAGGATACCTATGTAGGATGATAGAAGGGTATACAGTTACAAGATTCAGCACTATGCCGTCACTTGTAAGCTGTCCAACTGAGTGCAGTTGAAGAAGGGGGGTTGCAACCCTCGATCATTTCTCCTTGTCGCATGATTTTTATACGGCATTAATGGATAAGAAGAGGTATTGAAACTATAAAAATTATAAATTAATTCTACATAGATCTCCTGGTGGTTCATTTGACCCATACATTTGGAGACAAAAGTCAAGACTCATGTATTATGATCTGTAGTAGTAGGACTCTTTGCAAAGTCCGCCTGGGAAAATACTATACTTTTGCCAGATATTTAACCACCAAGCAGTAATGTGAAAACATCACTGTGTTCCGATTCAGATCCGATCATTCGGAGTTTGTTTTCGTAGTAGACCTGCTGTTCGTCCCGCCACTCCTTACAATAATAAATAAAAAAGGTAACCTAAACACCCTTTGCATCTGTCCTATTCCCATATCTTAAGGTTTGTTTAACTTTAAGTTATTTAAACTTCTACAATTCTTTAAATTTTGTAAGTTTTTTTTGCAAATTTTTATTTTACTGAAATTTAATAACTGTAGTCTGATGACTTCGTACATTTGTTGTTACTTTAGTTAATAACCATTTACAATAACCAAACTGTTTTTAATCACCAAGAAGTTAAGGGGATGTTTGGTCCCTTAGATTGGTCTGTCTTTTTGGAAAAAGCTTTAAAATAGTTGTCTGACGAACATATTTACAGATGGAGTATGACAATTTTAGTGAAGTTAAGCTAGTATTTTGGAGTTTTAGGGGCTGTCCATTAATCACGTAAGGTTCAAAAGGGGGGAGGGAGGGGTTCGGCAAAAATCACGAAATATCACAAGGGTATAGTAAGATATCACGTGTATACATTTTTCGTCAACACCTTGACCTTGACTCGCCGTTGGCAGGCAACGAACGAAGTCCTCGCGCGCCTAGAATAGGATTAGATGAGACTTTATACAGGTATTTAAAAATAATATTATAATAAATTTAAGATTCTTTGTTAGTACTAAAAATACACATGATGTTTGGTGGGGGGAGGGGGTAGTTTTAAACTTCACCACGCATCACCAAGGGGGAGGGTGGGGTTAAAAAATGTTAAAAAAACGTCATTAATGGACAGCCCCTTAAAGCGTCTGTTAAGCAAAACGGCCGACGGAAAGTGTCTGGGAGTATTGGGGCCTTATTTTTACGGATATTGCTAACAACATACGTGAAAATCACTTATTACAAAATACGTGAAGTAAGTAATGTTTGTATGTACCTTCATAGCCCTATATCTCAAAATTGGCCGTCTAAGCGAGTTAGCGAGTAAGCATGTGTTCTTAGTACGTACTCAATCGTCCACATTTCATTCATGAGAAAATACGTGACGTCTGGCAGCTCTGGGATCTTGGAATACCTATTATATACATAGGTACCTACGTACGTTTAGAGTTAATTGATGAAATTAGATGATAGAAGTCGGTCACGTTAAAATGTCACATTATTATTTTTTATTAGAAATGAATAGAATAGAAAATAATGATAGGAACGGACAACTCCCTTAGTTACGTTAAGTAACCTAATAGACTACATGCCCGTGAACAAAATGTATGGGTCAAATGAACCACCAGGAGACCTATGTAGGATGAGAGAGGGGTATCTTATCTTACTATTCTACTAAAATTATAAATGTTAATGTTTGGACGTTTGTTGCTCAATCACGTCCTAACGTATGAATGAATAGGGCTGTAATTTGGAACACAGTTAGATTACAGTCTGGAAGAACACATACGCTACTTTTTAGCCCCATAAAACAACGGGAACAATGGGAACGGGAACAACGCAGGTAAAACCGTGAGGCGCTGCTAGTAATGTAATTAGATTCAGCTCTGCCGTCACTTATAAACTGTCCAACTGAGTGCAGTTGAAGAGGGGGGTTGCAACCCTCGATAATTTCTCCTTGTCGCATGTTTTTTGTACGGCATTGCAAAATAATGGATTAGAAGAGGTATTGAAACTGTAAACATTATACATTTTAATTTTTTAATTATTAGCTTACAAGTGACGGCATAGTGCTGAATCTTATTACTTTATACCCCTCTATCATCCTACATAATTATGTCTCCTGGTGGTTCATTCGACCCATAAATTTTGTTCACGGGCCTGTAGGCTATAAGCACAGTTTTGGTTTACTACAGGTAATCTGTGTAATCCAGTATGATTCAAAATACATCTTCCCCCATCCAATTATTAAGTATAAGCACTAGAAAGTAAGACAATGTCAATGGATTTGATGACTCGTTTTCTTTGAAACGAATATAGGTAATTTCACACTTGAAACTATCTAGAGTTCTAGACTACCTACCTACCTACACTTCAGACGTAAAGAGACTGTTAACAAAATCATAATTTGCTTTTGAACTACATTGATAAGTGAAATATGGGTTAGTTTATATTTTGATATTATTTAGAGGTAACGCCGATTTTGCTAGTATATAGATGGGTACTTAAGACGTTATTACACCACTCGTTATTCAGACGGTCTTAGTCTAGACTGTCTGAATAATGAGTGGTGTAATAAGCGTCAGACTGTTAGACTCTGCATTCAAACAGCAAGATCGGATTCGGCGAGTCTTACTGGCTTACAGTCGGAATAACGAGTAGTGTAATAAAGCGAAGACTGTTAGACCGACAAATACATGACACTGACATTGACATATAGTCTTAAAATATCATTTCATTGCTTCGTGATTGGTTCATTGGCATTCGCGGTCATTTATATTTTTGCGTTTTGGGTATTCGGAGTTCGAATGCCATAATTTTAATTTTGATCTCGCTGTTATTATATCTTAAATTATTTTTTATTTTCTTTTATTTATATTAATAAATACCATAATAGCGTGCAGTAAAGAAAAAGAAGTCATATTAAAAGTCCTAGAGCGCGCGTTTTTCAGACTGGTGTAATAGCGAGCTGACACGTTAGACTCTAAAGACAGTCTGTATAACGAGTGCTGAAAATAACGCGTAGGTAGTCTAATAAGCTCTTTACTCTTTATTAACACACCAAAAAATAATACATAGCAGTAATAAACAAAACATAAGTAGTAAAATAGTGTGACAGTGGCGGCCTTGTCGCTGAAAGCTAATTACTAATTCGGTTTATACATGAGAAGTACATAAGTAAATTTTATGCACAACTTTTGTAGTGCAACTCGTCCGTCTACTGACTAATAAAAACGTTTATACCTGTGTTATTACTGTCTTTATTTTTCGATTGAAATATTAATTGTTTATTTCAATAATCGGTACCTACATTTATTGAAAATATAAATGAAAGCAAACTGCGATGCATTTCAATGATTGAACTTTTTAGTTCCCCGTACGATGTCTGGTCGCCAATCCTACTAATATTATAAATGTCAATGTATGGATGTTTGGATATTTGGATGTATGTTGCTCAATCACATCCTAACGTATGAACGGAACGGGTTGAAATTTGGAACACATATAGATTATAGTCTGGAAGAACACATAGGCAGCTTTTGTCGCCTATGTCCGTTAACGACAATGACGTTACGACGTGATTGAGCCACAAACATAAAAAACAAATATTGACATTTACGGGTATAATATAAGTAGGATGCGAATTTTAGATGCTTCCGCAGATCCAATACCGATAGCGCCACGATACCAGTCGAAGTAGGTACAAGTAACGTTTATCTGCCAATGACTTCTGACCAGCATGTGTGCAAACCACGTAAGTGGATACCAACAATGTTACACACACTCATACACTATTCTCTATATTAGTGTTCCAATATTGTATTTGAGCAGAGCTACACCTATTTATTTTGCAACACTCCTTAATCCTAATAATGGTTTTAATCTCTCTTAATAGTTTCACAGTACTGTTTGTCTTGTGCCCTGTTCTTGGAACATCATATTGTTTCTGTTGTAAATCAACTGCTTTAGGACAATATTATTCTGTAACTCGAGCGTCGTAAAGGTCAAACTAACTAGGTTTCATAATTATGTTAGCACAAGACTAAGCAAACATATTTTTTGATCAAAATGTTAGTTTTTAAGTAAAATAAGCAGTAGGTACTTAAATAGAAACATTTTCATGTAGGCATACGTCTGTATGCCAAGAGGGTAAAACATTTGAAAATTGTAGCGTAATTTTTGTCCTAAAACTGACAATGAAAGCATCTCCAGAGCTAAAGCGACCTGTAATATTTGCCAACAATACAATATCGTATTTTCCTCCATATATATTATACTAGCTGACTCGGCAAACGTTGTTATGCCATATAAATCATTTCTAGGTAATTTCTAGTGATTTCTAGTGATAAACGATAATAATTCATCAGTTATCAATGATGAAAAATGATTAAATTACTTAAATGGCTGTTAAAAAATAGGGGTTGGTGAAAAAATTTAAAAATTTTAGGGTTGTATGTATTTTTAATGCCACATTATAAAAAAATAAAAACAAACAATTTTGTTCTAAAATTAAAAAAATAATTATGGAGTGACCAACACTTGTCACTTAGGGGTATGCTAGTAGCTAGTAGCCGATTCTCAGACCTACTGAATATGCATATAAAATGTGGTTAAAATCAGTAAAGCCGTTTCGGAGGAGTAAGGAAACAAACACTGTGACACGAGAATTTTATATATAAGACGAGAATTTTATATATAAGATAAAGTCCCACTGTCATAGTCGTCGTGTTAATTTATGTAGGTACCTATATATAATATATCTTATTGTATGGTATGTACCGGGGTATTGAATGCCATTTTACTAATCGAAAATAGATTTGCACTTCACCACCATCTCGTCTGAAATTAATTGACCACACGATCAACGATGGATCGCTCTTGAACCCAGCAAAACCGATTCACTTTAGACTTCAACACTCTGACTATATACATCAGGAAATGTCCAATCAGGCACGCCTTTAAAACTTTAGAAGTTCTTATTACCAAATAATGTAGAACCAAACCTCTTTGTTCGTTAGTTCTAGCATTTGGTACGTCAACCTAGAAATGGTGTCGCTTTCTGGAGCTACGAGCAGAATTGAAAAAAGGGAAAAGAGGTATTATGTAGGTAGACTTTCGATGCATGCAGATGATCTGGCACACTCTTCGAAATATATCTGATCAAAAATCGATGACCTTGAAACTTTGCGATGTTAAATTTTAACTGGCCAACGAATTAAAAGAATAAGGTCTCCGACTGGAATTATTCCTCCACGTACCTATTACATTTACACAATCGATAGACACAACACGTAAATAAAATCTTGGGATCAATTGAAGACGGTTTATGTAACCGTGTTTACACCAACCCAATAAGGGATGCGCCGGCATTCTGGCAAGCCATACAAATGATAATATCCACGCTTATAACCCGCTGGAAAAATAACGCGGAAGGTAGAATATACATGTGTTCAGCTTGTGATATCAACTGCACGTGTTTACCTTTATCAGGTTCTATTGGATTTGTTATCTTATAAACTTTATAAAAAATCTATTAGACTACAGGCCCGTGAACAAAATTTATGGGTCAAATGAAGCACCAGGAGACCTATGTAGGATGATAGAAAGACATTGGTTCCATACAGTTTCAATTACTCTCGTAATCCATTATTTCGCAATGCCGTACAAAAATCATGCGACAACGAGAAATCATCGAGGGTAACATCCCCCCCCCCTCTTCAACTGCACTCAGTTGGACAGCTTACAAGTGACCGAATAGTGGTGAATCTTATTACTTTATACCCTTCTATCATCCTACACAGGTCCTGGTGGTTTATTTGACTCAAAATTTATGGGTTTATAGGTAATAGACTGTAGTCTATGATATGTATGTATCCTATGATACAAAGTATAGCGGAGAGTGACAAGATGAGCAGGGCATGTGCGTCCAAATCATTACGTAGCACTTCACTGCGCTTGTGACCTACATATATACGATGTTTTTTTGTGGGTAGAGCCTTTATATAATATAATATGTATTCTGACTTTTCTAACTATTATTTTCCATCCTAAAGTTACATGGAATAGATTGTTTTCGGCAATAAGGCCGACAAAGGTCAATTTGTCAATAATTAGTGTCTACCTAGCTAAGTAACAATGAAAGCTATACTCTACATACCTATTTTAAAGAAATAGGTACATGGGTAACTCACGTTTGATATAGTCAGTCCAGTCCGACTCAAGTTTCAATCGCTACCGGCGATCTTTTTCAAGCAGAGTGCGCGCGCCTGTTCAGTACTCGTTTAGCACTATTTATTTAGAATGTGTAATAACCACGTTAGTTTTCATACATACCTATTATTATCTAACAATCCAGCAGTTAGTAACTACGAACAGTAAGAAATGGATACACTAAGAACATCTGAATGCCCCATTGACTGATGAAATTAAAGATATTGTCAAGGTGATCTAGCTTACTTACCATCAGTCGGAAGCGTGTTTACCTACTATGCTCGCGTAGTTCCCACAATCTACTCGGAAAATGTAACCTTTGTGTTATTCAAAAAAGCCGTTTACTTGAAGCCCTTCAAGTTCGTCCTATCAAACGAGCATTTACGAATAAAGACTTTCCTTGAAATAATAAAATGTAATGCATGCACATATAACGCTAACATTCTCATGTTAACCTTGCTAGCAATAATTATCGACTAGCCCGCAGTAAACAGAAGGCTAGGCTATAAAGGGTGGTCAGTTTCAACTTTACAGGAAATACACACAAAAGTAGAACAATTATTATACGTGCGGGTGAAGACAATATTAACACGAATACCTTGAAAAATTACTGTGAATATACTGCGGGTGCTATAAATAGGTTTACGTGAATTTCAGTAAGATGCTCATTAAATATTCTGTTAAGTTACCACGGCTGTTCACTGTAGTACCTACTAGTATTATGAATTCCGGAATATTTACCGTGGTTCAGTATTGGAGCGAGTTCCCGACATTTCGATGCATTTATATTTATTTTATTAACACGGGAAAAATCTTCTGATTAATAAATACTAGTGTGTAACTAGTGTCTAGTGTGTGATAATATTGAGAAAATAATGAGAATCATCTCATTATTTTCTCAATTACATTGATGGGACGAGTAACACATGTGCCTGATGGTAACCGACACGGTTACACATAACAGTACACCGCAACGCGCTATTTCAATTTGAAGAGTCCATATTACTATACTATCTAGCACTGCACTGTACTTAGTACTTATCACCCGCGCTTCTACCGCCTAACGAAAAACGCTTTGACGCTTTGATGCTTTGACATTGCTGTCTCTTTTCTTCTCGCTTGAAATGAAAGAGACGGCAATGCCAAAGCGTCAAAGCGTTTTTCGTTAGGCGGTAGACCCCCCAGTGATAAACTAAGATGGTTTAAGTATCTCTTTGTTCTGTAATTTCTTTGTTAACAGTGCTCTTCGAACCCGAACATAGTCATTTTACCCGACTGAAAGAAGGGTTATGTTTTTCGTGCGTATCTTGTATGTTAGTAAATTTCTTTATTCCCACGTATCATCCAAACGGTTGTATGGATTTTGAATTAAAATATCGTCAGATTCCTCTCTATCACTCGAGTGTTCTTAGATAGTATGTGTAGGTAGTCATGTTTTTTTACCTGTTGAGTTTTTGCAGTCGGGTTTTTTTAATTAAAGTTATTGTACATTTTTAGTATTAAAATTAACGTGGTTGTTACAAATATTTATTGGGTAAACGGATAACTCACGTGTAATATGGTATGTTTATTGTACATTAATATTACTTGGCTTTAGAATAACTGAAGAGGTGTCGCCTTTCCCCACACGAACTCTGCAACTAAACCTACCAGTACAAAATTATCCTTCCTATCTATTAGTAGTTTCATTACCATTACTTAGATGTATTTTTAGATGACAGCTATTATTTATTTATGTATCTGTTTTCTAGCGTTCCGGGGTTTTACCCCCGTGATTCCCGTTAGTGTATCGGGATAAAAAGTACCCTAATGTGTTATTCCCGACTCTTATCTAACTGTATATATATATTTTGAATATATTTATATTTAATATTTATATATTTTGAAAATTTAAACCCGATTCGTTCATAAGTTATGATGTGTTTCAGGAGTAGGTAAACATTCAAATTTTGATATTTATAACATTAGTAGGATTAATTTTTCAATTTAAAGTCTCATTTGTATGTTTATGGTATAATTAAACAGGTTTAGTTGTTAAATCGTGGTGTAACTAGATAGAAATCTAAGCTTATGAATAATACATTACTATTTTTCCTTATTACTAATTTTCCTTCCCTGTTCGTGGCGACAAACTTGCACTTGGAAAATTAGTCAGAGGTGCAGGCCTGATTTAAACCTACAATATCACGATTGTGTAATCCACGTTTTGTTGCAACTAAATTGTTTATTTCAGAGTGTATTTTAACCGATTTCCAAAAAGCAGGAGGTTATCAATTCCAACACCATATTTTTTTTTTACGTACGTTACCTGATTTCTCGAGAACGTCCGAACCAATTTCGATGTTTCGTTTTTTGTTCGGATATGCTTCCCGAATGATCCCATATACATTTTATCAAAATCGGCCGGGTGGTTTGTGAAATATCAATAATAAACTAAAATTTGTCTACAATTTTGTCTGGATGACATGGTTGTAGATTTCTCAAAAGTTATGAAACTTGATTCTGTCAACACGAAATTGTGTAAATGCATTGTTGAAAACTTGTTTATCACTAAAAAGCGTAAAATAATCTCTTTTTATACAAAAAAGTAAAGTTTACTTCAAAATCACAAATAGGCACTCAAAAGCGAAAATAATTTTAAATAATTACTATTCTAAGCGCTACTCACTCGTCTATTTGAAGTCGAAAGATTTTCCGAGTTTTTGTTGCAAGTTTGAACACCCCATGCGATCAAACTTCTTTCATACTATTCATTATGTTTTAATTGCCACAAACTTATGAAAATGCCGTCTTGGAGCTGCACGAACTATTACACGTGTCACTCAAGAGAACTGATTGCTTTTATCAGTCTAGGTCATCGATGGCTTTTTTGTAATTTCTTTAAACTTCCTTGAGTAATATTGGTGCTATATTAACATTGGGTATTGGGTAGAGCATAATGTAACTCTTTGAATACAATATAACTCTAATCTACCAACACAAAAGGTCTGTTAGAGTAGGTATGTTTTAGCAATTACGCAGTAGTTTCTAATTTTTCACATATTTAAATGGAGCATTAACATTTTCTTTCATTCAGAATGTGCAATTTGGGCCTTGAATTAAGGACTTGTTTTTTATAGACGCGGAAAAACATTAATGGCTCATAATGAGGTTATTACGTATTGAGACTATTGTTTTCTTTGAAAGACGGCCTTGCAAATTTGCATGGAGGTTCTTTTCTGTTCAGTAGCATGGAGGTTCTTTACTGTTCAGTTTTAGGCGCTAGCAATTAAGTAGATAATTAATTAATTACCTTAGAAAATCCATGGTCTATTGTTAAGTTTATAAAAAAATTGTAGGTAAGATGTAGGTAAAATAGTTTTAGTTCTAATTAGAACGTAAACTGTAGGTTGACTAGATTGCCCGTTTAAAAATAAATCTTTCTCGCGCTTTTTTACGAGATAGCGCGGCGTATTGTAGATTTTCAGAATGTCTTCGAGCTATTTAAAAATAAAGTGGCCAAGTGTAAGTTGGACTCGCCCATGAAGGGTTCCGTTGCAGCAAGTAACATTATATACATAGTACACATAGTTCTTGTAGTTCGTTGTAACTTTGATCGAAGTTTCAATAATAGTGTATTTATGACGTACTAAAAAAAACTACTCATCAGAACGAGTTCAAACTAATTTTCGTTGGTAGTTTACATGGTAATGTACATCATATATGTTTTTTAGATTTTTTATTCTCTTACTTTAGAAGTTAGAGGGGGGGGGGGGGGGACACACATTTTACCACTTTGGAAGTGTCTCTCGCGCAAATTATTCAGTGTAGACGAAAATGATTTTAGAAACCTAAACATCATTTTTGAAGACCTATCGATAGAGATCCCACACGTGTAGGTTTCATGAAAAAAAAAATTTTGAGTTTCAGTTCTCAGTATGGGGGCCAACCCTAATTTTTCTTTTTTTTTAATTTTTCTGTTGAAATCTTAATGCGGTTCACAGAATACATCTACTTACCAAGTTTCAACAGTGTAGTTCTCATAGTTTCGGCAAAAAGTGGCTGTGACATACGGACGGACAGACAGACAGACAGACAGACATGACGAATCTATAAGGGTTCCGTTTTTACGTTTTACGGAACCCTAATAATATTTCTCAATATTTTGCACTAACTTAGTTATATTTAAACGACTTGTACTGTTTGAGTATTGCACTATACATACTTAAATAAATAAATAAATATTGGTGGACAATTCACACACAACACAACTTGTTTTGAAACTTTGTATAATCTCTCTCTCTTTTGGCTTTGAAGGTTGGTCATTATAGCAGCCTTTGCTGTCCTTGCTATTAATTCAGTTTGGCCAAGGACTGCCATGATGTCTACTCTGTTAAGGCGTCGACTACCTACACCTACACTACCCTCGTCGTCAACTTGACCGGCTCACGACCTCTCATTACAAAGTGATACATATTTAATGTAACTATATTTTAACTAGCAGCGCCCCGTGGTTTTACTCACGTAGTTCCCGTTCCCGTTGTTTTATCGGGATAAAAAGTAGCCTATGTGTTCTTCCAGACTATAATCTAACTGTATTCCAAATTACAGCCCAACCCGTTCATACGTTACGACGTGATTGAGCAACAAACATGCAAACATTGACATTTATAATATTAGTAGGACTATTGCAATGAAGCATTATTTGGGCCACTGTCATTGAGTTCATAACTTTAATCTTAATATTTAAAAATATTAAGATTAAAGTTATGAACTTAGTTTTTTTTAACAACTATGGTCTTCTCTACAACTGAAAACAAGGTTCTAGATATGCCTATATGTTTGTACCTAAGCCTCAAAAATTTTTCCTACATTGTTGAAATGCTTTCATTTTCTCAAAATAATTTGAATAACAAATACACAAATTAACAGACGAACAGGCCTTGATTTTATCTGTACAACCATTAATTTAAGCAATCAAATCAGGCGTCGAGTGCAACATCTCCTCAAATTGATGAGACGAAGTGCACCGTCTCAATCTTGGCTCTGGTTAGTATCATTCTGTGATCCCTTTGATTGGATAGCTCATGAACATCATTGACAATGAAGCGAGCGACGCGCGGTCTTGGCCGCCGGCCAGATCGTCTGCCGGAGACCTCATATCACACGAAAAATATCAAATGCGGTTATTTAATGTCTCGAACATATAGGTGAAGGAACTTCGAACGTGTGTGAGATCATTCGCTATATACGCTTGCGTATGCCGCTCTAATATTTCGTGATGGTTTTTTCGGCTCTTACGGCTGATTTACGACGTTATTGTAGTTTAATGCTTATGGAAAATTAATTTGTAGGTGCGAGTTACTTCAGTACATGAGCTTTAGTAGACGAGTAAGCCAAATAAATGAGGTATGTATTTTTTTAAGGCAGCTTTAACTGCTTGTTGTACGTGTCTTCTATGGGTTAGCGTGGAAGGTAATTTCTTATACGAGAGAATCGCGAGACGAGCAAAACGTTTACTTGCCGTGCAGCAATTTGAGCATGAAGAATTGAAATCACTGTCTAGCTTGATCCGTCCTCGACACAGATATGTAAATTTTTTGTCATTTATCTCGTTCTTTGGAAAGATCTTCATTTGTTTTCCTGTAATTTCTCTAGAAACATTTTTGTTAAAACTAAAACTTATTTATATTTGTTACTAACAGTGCCCTGTGGTTTTACACGCGTATTTACCTTTATTTTGGTACCCGTCATAGTAGCCTATGTGGTCTTCCAGACTATAATTTAGCTGTATTCCAAATTTCAACCTGTACCGTTCAAATATTATTGTGTGACTATGTGATTGAGCACCAAACATTTAACAATTTAAAGATCCAAAGTTGACGTTTATAACATTAGTAGGATTTCCTGGTTGCCGCAAGTATTCTAATGTACTTAGGTACTATTCAATATTGTGAACTGGATTTTTTTTTAGGCCTTGCACGGATTAGAGATGGAAGAGACAAATATGTATATAAATAAGAATTGAGACGACTTGCTTTATAACAGTTTTTACTCGTAAGCATGGTACATGAACCTGTATGGAAATGTTGGGGACTCACTCCGTCTTATAACTATGGCACATATTCTGCAATTAATAATATTAGAGTATATTCTAATGGTTGTTATTAATTGTGTTTTTTTTTTTAAAGAATAAATCAGATTTTAATGAATAATCAAATTCTTACATTTCTTACTCTCACGAAATTCCGTACGCTTTGATTTTAGTTGATTCGTAGTGAAACTTCTTGTCTAAGTACCAATAGCAAAAGTGACAAGTAAGTAAAAAATATTAATTTTCCATAAAAAATACAATTATAAATTTACTCTAGAATAGGTTTATACACAAGAAAATAATCTGATGGTAACCCATACATTGTAAAAGCCATATAGGCTTTTACAATGGGTCCCAAACTAGGCAAAGCCTGTATTTTGGGCACCCACATTTTGCGCTCGGCTTATATTTGGGTTAAGCACACAATAAAGTAAAAAAAATAATACTAATAAAAAATAACAATTATTAAATTAATTAATTAAATTCAAATCTATAGGTATAATAATTAGTTCATCGTTTCTCTGTAATCAAGTTTATGTTCATATTATTTTAATATTTACTCACTGTATAAGTACAGTACTATTTGTAGCGTATAGGCGCAATCTTCAAACGAACAATTCTCAAAAGCGAGTTGATGATTGAAGCCGACGATTTTGATCTATTGAAACTATTGCGTTCTGAGTATTGAGCGAATTCTAATAGGTAGGTAGGTGGGTTATGATGGGTTACGCTTTCATGCTCCGGTAGCTTTTAACCAGTAATTGTAATTCATAATGAAACTATATTAGCTTGTTGATGGATTCAGAAGACTTCTACCTACTAATATTAAAAATCTCAAAGTGTGTTATTCAATGATATCGTTACGCCTGTTGTAATTTGGAATACATATTATAGTCTGGAATATTCATATTCATTTATTCATACAGCAAGTACCTACACGTCAATTTCAATTTTACAAGTCAGAACTAAAAACAATTTAAAAATTCATAACTAATTATAGAAATTATAAATTATTAAACTGAAATTAATTAAAATTAATGAAATTATTAAATTGTATTCAGATATTAGAAACACAGATTTAAAAATAATAATAATACATTAGGACCAAAAACAAATTAGGCTAAAGTTCCTACTTTGTCTAGCACATAGATTAAATTATCTGCTAAGGCTACTTTCATTGTAATTACAACAGTTTGTAGGTACTTATGTATGGCTATGGGATGGGTATTTATGACGAAATGGGCAAGCGTTTAAGTACTACTCGCCATATGGAAAGCAATGATGTGGAGTAAGAGTAATTTATGCAGAATTCTGTTTTACTGTAGTTTTGAGGATTGTATTTTTCTTGAAACGCCGAGGACTGGAGCATTTCACTCCTTTGCGGTACGTACTAAAATTATTTTGAAAGCGTAGAGTTCGGATTATCCCAAAGTTTACATCGTAAGGATGAAATGTCTCTTGAAATGTGTCTTGTTATGGAAGTTACAGGTCGGATGGATAAAAGTATAAGAATGAATGTCTTTTCGTCATTCATGCAAATGCTACAAATGGATATAGATGCTATTTGGATTAGTTAGTAAGTAGTAAGTCTGCTTACGGAGTTATAGGTCGTCGTAGGTCCTATAATAGATTCCCGCCCAGAACAATTAATTGTGATAAATACAAATATTTGTTAAGCGTGTGTTTGTCTGGGTGTTTCTCGGCATCTCAAGTATGTATTTAAAGTTATGTCAATATCATATCCGCCATCTGACTTTTATAGTACAAGATTTGCTTAATTTGGGGTTCGTACATTTTGTGCGAGGAATACCCACTACACACATATTATATTATTTATTTACTTATAATCTGGAAAACTTTAGGCTACTTTTTTAAAAACATAGGCTACTTTTTATCCCTAAATCACTGGGACAGAAACTACGAGGGTGAAACAATGTGGAACTATTTAATTAAAATAAAATAAGTACATGTGAAAAGAATAATATTATATGGATATGCTTTGAAAGTAAACGATCCAAAAAATAGTCGATGGTTTGAAATACTCAGCAAGAAAAAGCGAAAACTGCGGGATTACATCAGCTATGGCAATAATTACATACAAAATACTATTTATCAGTAATCGTCATGCGAAATGATACCCTCTCAAGAATGTCTTAAGACGATAAATTGCATGTCATTATTTGATGTCACGTCCGGTGATTACTTAGGCTCTGTCACATGATCTCTGAAAAACTGGATGACGGGGGTTTCTCTTACAAATTATTTATCACAAAGGCATACAATGAAGATGAATGGATATTAACAGTGTCGTTTTACTTAAATCCTACAATTAAGAGCAACGCGAAACTTTACTTTTTTCATTTCTTAGTAACACAAAACTTTTTTTTTTACAGTAAAAGTTACGGCTGGTTGCGCTGAAAAAACGGCAACCTCCGATCCGGAGACCGTTCGAATCCCACGCGCACCAGTGTTTTGTCGAAAATATGTGCGTAATGCAGCTAACTTAAAAACATGGACGCAAAACATCGTGAAGACTGCTTCTAGAATCTTTCGAGATCATGAAGCTCCATTTACCAAACCGCCTGGGCCAGCGTAGTGGGTTATGGCCTTGACTATCTTACGAGAGGCGAGGGAAGGCCCTGAGTCCTAGCGAGTCACTCTTGAGGAAAGCGTATAAAGGAAAACATTGGACAGATAAATGCAGAAGGGAGATCTCTTCGTCTTTTCTGGGCGAGGGGTTCGTTTTTCTAAGAAGTAGGATCAAAATGAGACCTCGGATACCGGAAAAGTCACTCAAACTTTCTTATCCTATATAGCAAATGCATATCCGTTATTAACAATCACGAAACCGACTCCCTTCCAGGTTCCCAACAAGTGTTGACGGGACGCGGAAGGGTAGCTGAATACCTGTACAATGGGAACATTTACTGTGCTGCTGATGTTTATACGTATGTAGATTTAGAATGTAATACAGTGGATTCCTAAATAAATATAGCATTTTTTTTGTTTGTTACATGCGATGATTGAATAAATACATTGATATTGATACTCAAATTGTGTAACATTTTGTTTGTGCGTCACAGATTATCGCGCTTTATAAGGTAGGCAGGTTGTCTGGCGCAAGGGGCGTACATACCTACAACCATAGATGAAGATTTTTTTTGCTACGCAAAAAGATCAACAAAGCGAGTGAGCGAGAAATCATTTTCAAGTGGAAATCGCTCGAGAGAAGAAGAGAAAGTGAATGAAGTAACGCCATTACAATATTTTAGTATACCCGAACGTAACAGTCAGATTTCGTCACGGTGAAAATCGTGTATTTTTTAATTAATCCTTGGATTGCAGACGATTTTATTAAATTATTTATATTATGGCATGTTCTGTGCGTGAATGTGATACAAGACGATATTATAATCCGAATCATTACACTAGTCACCAACACATGTAAATATGGTTTTTTATCAGGTCTCCGAGCAGCCTTTGTGTGTCTTTTACATTTGACGTCTTTGCCTACAACCGTGGTACAAACCAGACGCAACATCGTCTGCAATGACAACTATTCAGCGCAAGGGTTTATTTTCGCCGTCATAATGACTGCGACCGACCGCGGGTGTATTTTGGGGTGCTAGTGACGCAAATAGTCGCGATAAACCGGTTAATTCTGGCTCCTCTCTATGCTATTGTTGTCAATGGGTCATTATTGTCTTTAGACTTGTAACCTTGTCTGCATCTGGAGACTATGATTTTGATGTCTTTACTGGTGTTTACGTCATGAAGCTCGAATGATGATTGAAATATTAGGTTTACCTCTTTAGCGTAATGGATGTAAAAATTTGCACAGCTGGGTCTAGCTTACAAAAATAAGTGCTAATACTCGTATAGCACTTATTTTTAGGGTTCCGTAAAACGTAAAAACGGAACCCTTATAGATTCGTCATGTCTGTCTGTCTGTCTGTCCGTCCGTATGTCACAGCCACTTTTTGCCGAAACTATGAGAACTACACTGTTGAAACTTGGTAAGTAGATGTATTCTGTGAACCGCATTAAGATTTGAATAAAAAAAATAAAAAAAAATAAAAATTAGGGTTGCCCCCCATACTGAGAACTGAAACTCAAAAAAATTTTTTTCATCATACCTACACATGGGGTGTCTATCGATAGGTCTTCAAAAATAATGTTGAGGTTTCTAAAATCATTTTCGTATACACTGAATAGTTTGCGCGAGACACACTTCCAAAGTGGTAAAATGTGTGTCCCCCCCCTCTAACTTCTAAAGTAAGATAATGAAAAATCTAAAAAAAATATATGATGTACATTACCATGTAAACTACCAACGAAAATTAGTTTGAACTCGATCTGATAAGTCGTTTTTTTTTAGTACGTCATAAATACACTATTATTGAAACTTCGATCAAAGCTATAACGAACTACAAGAACTATGTGTACTATGTATATTATGTTACTTGCGGCAACGGAACCCTTCATGGGCGAGTCCAACTCGCACTTGGCCACTTTATTTTGTTTTTGTGATTGTCTTGATTTATTATATTAGCAGCGCCTCGTAGTATAACCAGACAATAACAGAGAAATTACAGGGCTTAGAGATATAAGATCTTAGATTTCAGGGTGACGAGCACATTGTAGTGCTAGGTATAATGATTTAAACACTTCATGTTCCAATAGCTGCGTGTTACTGTACTGTTATGTGGCAGGCATGTTGCTTACCATCAGGCACATGTCCTGCTCGTCTCGTCACTCTTTATTTAAAAATTAAAAAAAAAAAACAGCGCATTTCTCATGTCCGTTATTTTTCCGTAGTAAAAAGTAGCTTATGTCCTATTCTAGACGGTATTTTGACCATGTTATAAAGTTAAACCCGGTCCCGTTAGCCATTCCGACGGGATCGAGCAAAGAAATCCAAATTTTAATATTTATACCATGAGCAGTGTACCAGGAAGTAGGGCTTTAACTTCATACGTGAGTATAAGCTAAATGCGAAACTGTATCTCTTAACCGGATATAGGACGCCCAAAATACAGGCTTTGCCTAGACTGGGGTCTATTGAAAGGCATTTTAATATAGATTCACTTGTTTGTTAAACTATTGAATTGGAATCAGCTTATGGAAAATAAATGTTACTTTACTAAACGCAGAAAAATATAGGTATTGCTTTATTTTCGTAGACAAAACTTACGAGTACCTAAATATTTATATTTGAGGTTTACTTTTTTGGCGAAAGTTTCAATCGCTTTTTATGAAGGAGGTTGTTTTATTTGGTTTTAAGTTTGATACTTAAACTTTGATTCGGGTCACAGACTAAGTAGAGAGATGATTTGGATGTATTGTGTATTAAATTACATATTAAGTAAAAAAACACAAATAACTATTATATTGCTTGTTACTCATTTTCATCAATTAGGTATTTATAGCGTTCATGGGTCTGCGTTTAATCAATTAACTCATACGATCACTTTGTGATAAACATTTTATATCCTATCCTCTAATTATCTGGAATAACATATTGGCTAATTTTCATCCCGGAAAAATAGCGAGAACGGCCGATCTACTAGGGTGAAACCGTGGGTTATTGCTAGTAATTAATAAAGTATAACATAATCAGGCTATATACAGTGAATGTGAAAGTAAACACACGCTGAAACACGCAGAAAACAAACACTCAATGACTCAATTTTTGTCGCTCAGTCAAGTGAAAACCAATTGTTTTGTTAAAAAATCCACCCTATGTAGTTCCCGGTGCCCAAAACGTGATAAAAAAAAATACCGAAAGAAAAACATTTAATTTGATTTGAAGCATGCGTTTTCAACTCTATATAATGTATGGAACAGTCACATTAATTTTACGATTTCAGAGTTGATGCCATAGGAAAGATGAATGAATAGATTTCGAATCTTTCTGTGTAGCGCAGTGGAAAACAAGATAAAGTTTCAAATAAATGAAATATTTCACATAAATATTTTTTTTCGGATTCAAGTATGCCACTTAGATTTATAAATATTATACGTAAAGTAGACGAGATATACACATAATAAGCAAGCTCTCAGCGAAACAATTGTTCTAATGAAAACGTGATCCAACCTCTATGACCTCTTCTCTACATATAAACATGCATGCTTTTACCATTTAATACCGCAGGCATACCTACTCAAGTTCTGATGTATTCTCTACTTATAAAACACACACTTTTTCCAGTTCAGCATTTTTTTTTAGTTTCATTATACAAAAAATCTTTTAAATGTATTAAACTTTCATAACATCACTAATTAAATTGACTGCACTTATTAGTGCGGAATCTGTTTTATTTATCTGATAGAAAAATTAATATTTTTTTCTGTTTTTAATTAGTTTATTCTAAGTACTTACTTCAAAATGATAAGTATTTATTTCAAAACGAATGTGTGTAATAATATTGACCCACAACACTTAACTATTGCGATTGTGATAAAAAATATCAAAATAATGTCTGTAAAAATATTTCTTAGTAAGTAGATTGAGACTATTCATTTTAATAAAATTGCTTCTACTTCGATCAAATACACTAGTGGGTGACAAGCGCAGTGCAGTCTTGGACTTCTCATGTCCAAAATAAATATCTGCGTAGCACTGTACTGTTATAGACAAGCGTATTGCTTACCATCAGGCACATGTCTTGCTCTCGTCCCTCTACATAAAGCATAAAAAATCGTTTTGTAGGTAATTTGTCTGATAAATAATTGAGTGTAGGAACAATGTACTACGTATTTTTATAACTTGATCGGCTGGCCAGTCACCGATTGTGCTAAATACCACCAGTGATTGCCGGCTTTCATTGGAAAGGCTTGTTTATGTCTCTGTTTATCTCTATGTTTGTATGTCAACAAGGAATCCTGCCAAGTGGCCGGCCGAGACCGAGATACCGCGGCCGCGCGACGCGGCGTCTGCGTCACAAACGTCGCGGGCGCAGCGCCCGCCCGCCCAGTCCTGCCAGAACTCGCATACTTGCCTTATACGTGTGTGGGCGGCCAATTATTGCTAATCATGAGCATTTAACAAGCCCCGAACAGCGCCAGCGAAATGCAACAAACTATTTTCTACAGCAATTACTTTAACCTAACAAACTCAAACATAACATGTACCTAATCAAATACCGGTAAAATATTAAAACGCCAATTAAAATACTCATTCATTAAGGTAAGCCTACATTTTCAGACCGTGCTGGCGATTATATTAGACGGGTCGTGTTGCGTGTTTAAATTATTTTTGTAGCTCATTCCGAGGCCTCGGAATGTTTTTTTTTTCGGGAGAACTAGGGCAAACGAACCTCGCACACTCGAGCAGTTCTTTGTTGGGGGTGAAGGTGGCTCCTGCGATCAGCGCCAGAAGCGCTGATAGCGGCAGCAGGTGCGTCCACATGTCTACGGCGCGGGTCGAGGCCGCGCCACCTCGCTCGCGCACTTCACTGCACTCTCTCCCCGCGGGCACATCATCGGTTTTAGTACGAGCACATCACTTCACTCGCGGGAGCCGTCGAGCCGATGTCCGAGGATCTGCGAGAGCGGCGCGATACTGCGCGATCGCTCGGTCGCTGCGGGCGCGGTCACGGGCGCAACCTTCGCTTCCGATCTCACCCTCCGAGTGCCGCGGCGGGCTCATCCGCCTCCGCCGGCGCCGCCGTCTGCGGTGCTCGCTCGAAGCACCAGACACGAGTCTGCGAATCTCGCACCACCGCGAACAACACTCAGACTGCGATGCGCTATAATCCGAACTTACACATTACAAAGCTATGATAAAATAGGTCCCCCGGGCGGCGTGATCGTGTCGCGTTCGCGTGTCGCTCCGCCGTGCCCAATCGTTAGACAACATTTGACTTTCGCAAAGCTACTCGGAGTGTAGCAAAAGCGAATAAACTACTAACAAGATATTAATTTTCAAGGTCATATACCCTCGCGACCTGCGCGGCATCACGCGGCTTTCCATGAGTTTTCACAGAGTTTTATGTGAAGTCTCATTGGTTGCCGTCGGGTATTATGAGTGTTTATAGTCACGGTACGGATTTCCTTAGTAAGTTGTGAGTAGTCGATCATTGAAGAACGATTTTTATTGTATAGTTGTTTCGTTTTTGGTGGCGTGAATGTATGAAACAAATCACTGAATCTCTCGAAACGAATGGGTTTGTTTGATCGCAAGTGCTCACATTCATCAAAATAATCTATGTATGTTGTAAATAAATCACGAATCCACGAACGTAGCTCGTAACGATCAGGGCGGTTCATCGCAGTAACAGGGAACTTTGCGTGTCGCGAATTTTATTTAATTTCACAATACCGTGGTCGCACAAATACCAGCATACTATAGTATAGGTAGGTATTTAGAGTGATTCGTCGACATCGTCGTCCTAAGCCGTGCCGACGGCGAATTGATTCGAATACCATTCAAAACGATCAGCTTATCGTGCCCATCGAAACATTCGATTTCAAGGGACCAGATACAACGCAAGTTTGTTTTGCTTCTGATACAGATTTTTGTGTTTCTCCTTCACCTAATTTTAGACATTGTTGTACTTCATATTTTTCGTAAGACAGTATGCTGTAGATACGTAAATTAAGGATCGTTTCGGAAAGCCATCTCATGTCTATTTAGAGATTGCTCAATGACTTATCGACGCAAATTAAAATGCTAAAACATTATTGTAATTTATACCTATCCTATGATTTGTCGCTTTTAATAAAGTTCTATTGTATTGTCCGCCAAGCAATCACACATCACAAAAGCGGTGCACTAAACGTTCCGACTGCTGGGACTCTGCACTTCTCTCGCAAGAAGAGAGTGAAAAAGGCTATATAGCCACCACACTTGCCAGTGCGGGTTGGTAGATGGGGTATGACCTCGAAAGGTTCTAGGAACATGTCGGTTTCCTTACGATGTTTTCCTTCACCGTTTTTAAATGAGTAGCGGCATTACGTAAAAACATCAATATGATAGGACAATGTTTTAGAGAAATTACAAGGCATAGCGATAATCTTGTTTCTCTGAGTGGTGAGCACTGCAGTGGTAATGATTTTGACTCTTCTTGTTCCAATAGCTGCGTAACACTGTGCTATTGTTGATAGGCGAGCTTCTTGCCATGAGGCATATCTATACTTCTATAATATATATGTTTACTATAATGAATAATTTATTGCATAATTTATGCAGTTAGTAGCGATAGTACATTTTGTGTGTCACGGCCGAAGCCGGGACGGATCACTAGTTCACTGTAACAATGTATGAAAAAATGGAATACAAATACAAATACAAAAATCTTTATTGCTGTTTGTAGGTAAGATAAGATAATACAAAACATTTTAAAAGTTGCCCCATACAAACTGGCCTCTGCGAGAGGCATGTAATATGTCTGGCAAGACAATTTGTTAGTCTTAATTTTTAAATAAAAACAAAAAGATTTTTTTTTAAATAATAGTCAGCTGATTATAGTCTTCTTCTTCCTCATCTTCTATTAATTTCTGGATTTTATTTATGTCATCTGATTTTTCATCTTCGATTCATTTCTGGCTTCTATTTGGTGATAAATATTTGTGTGAGATAAATGTTTGGTGAGCACAATTTCGCCAACGTCTTGTGTTTCATCAGGATATTGTCTTGTGTTTTTGAGTTTGATCAATATGTCCATCCAGGGTCTAAGGTCTTGCATTAGTAGATCTTGCAGTTCATCCATGTGAGGAATGTCAAAGAATGTATAAAGTGCAATAAATGTATATAATCAAAAATTTAAAAAATGTTGTTTATTATAATATTCATGTAAATACTCAAAGAATGTCAAAATGTAATACAGTACAAACTAATTCATCATGATACAATATATCATTATTTGGTCTTATGTCAGTTGAATGTCAAATTTCACAATGGAATAATAATATCTATTGAGATATTAATGGAATAAGGTTTAAAGATTGTAAAAGTTTCATGTTAAACAATGTCTAAAATATTAGTATTCCAATTAATTTCCTTATCATTTAAAAATTCAGTTACAGTATAATAGCATTTGTGTCTAAGCATTTTTTTTAGTTTACTTTTGAACATTGTTATGTTAAGTTCTTTTATGGCATTTGGCAGCTTATTATATAAAAGAGGAGCCATACAAAAAATGCTGTCACTCATAATCTTTTTTTTGCGTTTGTCTATGAGCAGTCTACGTGGAGTGGAGTCAGAATCATTATTATATGCAGATTGTTATTTTCACGTAAGTAAGTCTTGGCTAAGGGTTTGGAAAACGCCTATCAGTCCTGCCTAAGTAAAATTTTCGTATGATTAAACAATTTTTTTTTATGATTGGACTTATGGAGGGTATAAATAAATAAAAATTTTAAGTAGTAAGAGTGACGGAACGAACAGGACTTGTGCCTGATGGTAAGTAATACGCCTGCCCATAACAGCACAGCGTCCTGCGGCTATCGGAATACGAAGAGTCCAAATAACTCCCTAGCCCTACACTGCGCTCATTACCCAGAGAGCTTATAAACAACACCCTATGCACAGGGTCTTATGTGTATTATAAAGTATTTATTAATAATGAATATTGGTGGCAAACTCACACACAACACCATCTGTCATAAATAAGATGAATTATTTACATGTCATGTAACTTCTGCGAAAAGATTGCCCTTCAAACAGAAACACAGTAACCTTACTCTTGAAAACATCCGGGTATACCTAGGCGCTAAGCAGGTACCTACGCGAATTGAAGCATGTCGCAGTGTAAACTTGCACTTGACCGGATTCCCTTCGGCCCCGGCGACAGCGGATCAACAGCTGTTACGTCGCGCTTCCACATTTTACCTCTATTTATTTACATGAATGAATCTGTTGTATGTAAGTTAAAATGCGATTATTTTCACATGTTTTATTCAATAAATTATAATACTATTTCAGTTTTTTTACTACTAGACTTTAAAAAAGGTGTTACACCTACTCAATGCCGGGCACGCTTCCGACTGGTAGTGAACTTAATGGTCTTGATTATGTTTGGATATTTTCAAATTTCCACTCGATCCATTCAGACAATCCGACGTGATTGAGCAACAAACATCCAAATTATTAAAATACTAGTACTTTGACTTTACATTAGGAATGATTGACAATTACATACTACCTAGATAGAAACCCTAACGACATATTAAAATGAAAATGCGTTTCTACAATGAAGGTCTTAGGTTCGAATCCAAATGAACCTCAGAACATTTTTCAAAGTACCAGACGTCCAAGGTTGTCATCACCACTGGCTTTAACTATGAAAGACAATATCGCGAGGAAACCGGCACGTTCCAAGAAAGAGACCTTTCGAGGGCAAGAGGAAATGTTTCATCCGACAATCAATACTTAGCCAGCGTGGTGGATTAAGGCCTTGAATTTCTCCTTGAGAGAGAAGGCATTGAGTCGTATTAGTGAGAACGTTCAGTTAGCTGCTTATGCTTATCTTCGATTACCCAGAATAAGGTACAGGACACTCTAATTAGAGTAGGCTTAGACGAAACTGAAACTCGCGATTTTCCAACTCCGATTCTACTTCGATCCGTCGTTTTGTCCGTTTAAATGTTCTAAACCTACTCTAATTAGAGTATGCTTAGAACATTTAAACGTCAAACAATGTTGTATCGGACGAAACGAAGTAGAACGAGAGCAGGAAAGTCGCGAGTTTTTTTTCGAAATTTCGTTTTCGTAGAAACAGAGTAGACGTCCTGAGGTACTGCAGTTTGACAAAAGGACCCAAACCCAGCTGTGGGAAACATAAATTGGGCTTCTTGTAGCTCGAATCTTTAAGCGTTTCGATAAAGTTTCAAACATAATGTGTTGCATTTAAACACGGCTAACAATTACACGGAACATTAATGGCTTCCACGCCAATAACCACCGAACACAAAGCAAATCATCGAACAAATCGTAAATTTAGAAGTGCGCTTTAACACACAGTTAAAACGGATTTAGGTAAAATACTGTAATTTACGCCAGTCCTCGTACGCACTCGTATACTTCTAAAAAATATAAAAGCGGCCAAGTGCGAGTCGGACTCGCCCATGAAGGGTTCCGTAGCAGCAAGTAACATGATACATAAGTTCTTGTAGTTCAGTGTAACTTTGATCGATGTTTTAATAATAAATATAATAGTGTAAAGTTGACGTACTAAAAAAAAACTACTCACTAGATCGACTTCAAACCAACTTACTTTGGAAGTTTGCATGGTAATATGTGCATCATATTTTTTTTAGTTTTGTCAATCTCTTATTTTAGAAGTTACGGGGGGGGGGGCACATTTTACCAGTTTGAAAGTGTCACTCGCGCCAACTATTCAGTTTAGAAAAAATATTTAGAAACCTCAATATCATTTTTGAAGACCTATCCATAGATAACCCATATCCATACCACATCCAACCCATAACTCCATAGAGGTTTTGATGGAAATAAAAATTGAGTTTCAGTTTCAAGTGCCACTTACCAAGTTTCAACAGTATAGTTCTGATAATTTCGGAAAAAAGTGGCTGTGACATATGGACGGACAGACAGACAGACAGACAGACAGAAAGACAGACAGAAATGACGAATCTATAAGAGTCCCGTATTTTGCCATAATTTTTTTTTAAATTTTAATATCTACTCCACAGACTCCGGGGTCCGTGATCTTTGTCAATACAATTTTTTTTTACAGATTTCTTGGAGTAGGAGAAGAAAAGGAAAATAGGGGGCAGTTGGGCACATTTTAAACTTAATTCTAGAGCTCGTCTGTAGAGCCGATCACTATCGGTTGGTATCACTAACTATGTACCAAGGGTAGGATAATTACAAAGTTTAATTGTTTAAAAATGAAAGTAGTTATATGATTAAGTTTAAAAGATATTTTAAATTTTATTTATCATATGTTACATAATCTATTGCTCAAGTTCCACATTTTCAGTTTCAACAAATGATACAAGAGGCTTATGATAACTTAAATACGATACAAATGTTTTTCTTTCAATTTGGTTGATATATCTTTGGAATACTGCATCTATTACTGTTTTTGATCTCGTAGTTGATTGAGTGCGATTGTTACACATTTTTAAATTAAATGTTGTATCGAGAAACTCAATCAAAGGAAGCGCTGTAGATGATGCAAAATTTATGTTAAAATCCCCACTTAAAATCATCGGAATTTTATCATAATTCTGTTTGAGAATTCGCGATACCTCTGGAGTATATTTTATAAAATTCTCATGTATACATTCAATAACTGATTTTATTGATTGGTTGAGAGAGATATAAATTGCTCCAATCAAAACTAAATGTCCCTGGTCATTTCTGCTTTCACAGGCACAATCGTTAAGCCGAGACCGTAACAATTGCGCCAAACGCCGTTTGAGAGATGCGTCGAAAATGAACATACACTAACACACGTTAATATACTATAATATATATTAAGGGACTGACATTCAAAGGCAGTCAAGTCAAAATAATCAACATTTTTATATTTTTTTTTGAAAATATTTAAAAAAAAAATTTCATTTTTGACTGACATTGGCTTGCTAGTGACACAATATTTTTCTTAATTTTTAAACTCAGAATTTGATAGCTTACCTTGGAAACTACCGCCTTAAGAAGTTTTCACTTGAAAAAGCGTGCAAAACAAAAATCTTAATACAGGCCTCGGTCAAGATCGAACCCGGTACTGAACAATCGTTAAACCGAGACCGTAACAATAGGGTACCGGACTGGGTCAAAAATACACCATCCTAATTAGTCCGTCAGCTAGATCATGGAAAAATATTGGACACGTATTTTTTGTTTTTTCATAATATTAAAAATCGTCAAAGATATAGACCATCAAACTTCGGGAGTGGGGGGTCGCGACGTCACTCGTGAGTAAAAATCGTACTCACAAGTGACGTCACACGAAATTTCGAAGCGCTGTATATTCGTCATTTTTTGTTTGTGAAACAAAACGAAAAATACGTGTACAATATTTTTGGCAATCTAACTAACGGGCTACTTAGTTTTTTTGAGGATTGTACCCTATTGCGCCAAACGCCGTTTGAGAGATGTGTCGAAAATGGCGCTTACTTGCAGAATGGGACAAATAGTATGTCTCATTCTTTCCTGGCTTCATCCTACACATTTTTGTATTTGTGTCTCTTACGTGTCGTTTTTTCCGTTGCATCCGGTTTGAAATCACAACGATTCTAAAGAAGTTTCACTTAAAAAAAATGGGTAACTAATTTAACCATCTTCCAAGGATCGTAGCGCCATGAAAACTGCAGCTGTATGCAGTTCTGATGACAATACACATATAATAATATGGTACTGTCAAACTGATCTGATGATGGAGCCGGAAGGTATGAACTGGAACTTCATGATGAACCATCGTATTTGGATTTGTTTTGTTTGGATTTGTTAGAAAAGTCTTGTAATGAACTTTGACCACGATTAGGTTTCAATGTCTGATGATGAGACGGGAAGATAGGCAAGCGTGTTTTTCTAGTATTTTTATTGTAATATAGGACGTAGACCGAATCGCCACGTTACTGCTTGGCTTTGGGAAGATGTGTTGCTTTCCATCAGGCGTTTGCTTTACTCATTTTGTCTATATATTTTTTTTTAATATAGAGTGACGAGACGAGCAGGACATGGGCCTGATGGTAAGCAACATGCCTGCCACATAACAGCACAGTGACACGCAGCAATTGGAACATGAAGAGTCCAAATCATTACCTAGCACTGCACTGCGCTCGTCGCCCAGAGATCTAAGATCATATATATCTAAGCCCTGTAATTTCTCTGGAAACATAGCCTTTCAAACCGGAACACAGTAATGTTTGCACATTACTGCTTGGCGGTAGAATAACTGGCAAAGGTGTGGTACTTCCCCAGGCGGACTCCTAGTTTATTTCAGTTGACAGTAATTTGCTTTCAAGACACAAAATACATCTTATAATTTAGTAGGTGTAGTCAGCTTATATTCCTCTTGGTCGGTTTATCTTATGTTTCAGGGTCCATTCAATACTCTTTGGCAACCCATCAAACCTTTACTTAGGGAACTCTTGATCTATGGATTTCGTGGTCTGCAGGGATTGCAAGGCTATTTTGGTAAAGTCCACTACTTTGCCAGTATAATCTAAGAGCTCTGCAAAGTCCGCCTCGGGATGTTCAACACCTCTGCTATTATATAGCTAAGCAGCAATATATAGGCTTTATTGTGCTGCCATTTGATGGTCAACTTTACTCGAGAAATCACAGGGAAAAAGATTATTAGTCTTGTACATCCGGGTGACGAGCATAGAGCATTGCTGGACTAGTAACTTGAACTTAATGTTCAAGTAGCTAAACAGTGCTGTTATGGGTACGCGTGTTGCTTACCATCAAACGCCTGTATAAAAGTAGTCATAGGGTCAGCCGATAGAAGTGAAAACTTAGAACTTTGAATGTTAGTATTAAACAGCAGTAATGTTAAACAAAACATCACCAGTATAACTACAAATAAACTGCTATTACGCAGTTGTAGCAAAATAACTCATAAAATTTCACTCTTAGTATGAAAAATAACGTGGTTATTACACATTTTAAATAAATACACGGGTAACTCACGTTTGATATAGTGAGTCCAGTCCGACTCAAGTTTCGATCGCGTCAGGCGATCTTTTTCAAGGAGAATGCGCGCGCGTATTCGCAGTTCGTTTAACGTTCTCGTTCTAGTAACGAGCTGTTAACACGCGCGCACTCTCCTTGAAAAAGATCGCCAGACGCGATCGAAACTTGAGTCGGACTGGACTGACTATATCAAACGTAAGTTACCTGTGTATTTATTTAAAAACATTTAACTCAGACATTAACCGCTACACCACTACATAAGAACATCGGTGAAGCAAACTTTTAAGATTATCTTTTTCCAAAAAATGTTCAAAAATGCAAAAAAAAGTTTACACTTTAAATAAACATTGCATAAGAAGAGCGGTTCCGGACACTATCTTGTTGGAAAATGCCACCAGACACGTGGGTTCCATCCAATATCTATAAATAGATCACTGCAAAAATGCTTCACTGGAAAACAATCCAGGTACCAACGACCTTCTAGTGTCATCAGTTAATGAGTCAGACCTAATTAACAAAAATAGCCTTTTCCAATACTCAGATAAAAATATTTCTCTTGCATCAAATTCTCCGAAGCATTATTATAGTTCTGACTATGTTTAGAGATAAATTTAATAGGCAATTTTCTTAAAATATTTTGTTACTAATGGAAGAGAACTAATCAACAGAGTATCTATCTTTCTTATAGCACATATAGGTCCACGTGCGACCGTCAACTAGCCTGATAGTAAGCGATGATGCCGTCAAAAATGAGACACGCTGATAGATAAATAAAATAATAGGTAGTTTAGATAAACGCAGCTTTTTTTAAGTATAGAATGACAAGACGAGCAGGCCATGATCCTGATGGTAAGCAACATACTCGGCCAAAACAACATAGTGACACACAGCTATTGGAACGTGAAGAGTCCAAATCAATACCTAGCACTGCACTGCGTTCGTCACCCAGAGATATAAGATGTTTTATATCTATCACATGTAATTTCACTGGAAACATTGCACTTCCAACTAAAACAGAGTGATGTTTTCACATATTTATAACTACGTGGCGGTAGAATAATCGGCAAAGGTGTGGTAATTCCCCAGGCGGACTCTGCATAGAGTCCTACCACTACAACAAACCCAGTGCTAGAACTCTTTGCAGTAATATGCATTACTGTGGTGAGGTTTGTGCGAATGTATCAAGAAAACAACATGGTACAGAGATAGTGTATCTCTGTACCATAATATGTGGTTTTCTTTTGTATCTTAAATTCTTTTGTACGTGAGGAGTGCAACACAGTGCTAGGCTTTCTAGAACTTTTTTTTTATTAACTATAATAGGTTCGCACTTGACCACCTTCTCGCCTGATGTTAAGCGATGATGCGATCTACGATGGAACGTGCTTACCTAGAAGAAACCGATTCATCTCGATTTGAAGACACCAAGATTTTAACTGTCGGGAAAAACCTATTCAGGCAACGTATTCCACAATCTAGACGTTCTTATCACAAACGTGGAGTCAAATCTCTTCGTTCGTGTTTTTGGAACATCAACCATGAAACGATGTCGTTTTTTTGAGATACAATAATTGCGATAGAAGAAACTTTATACTTTCAAAGTACTGCATGATGCAAACTTGGTAAGTTTCGACTGGTCTAGTCGGGAGAACGGTGACAGATAATCAGGGGCTTGTTATTGTTTGAATGTCTCACGTATCACTGTCTTTTCGAAATCAAATGCGTAATGCCGCTAACTTAACAACGGCGAAGGAGTTTTCCTTGCGATGTGATTATCGTGATGAAAACGGCATGTTCCAAGAATCTTTCTAGATCATGCGGCATCCACCAACACGCACTGGACCAGTGTGGAATTATGGGCTTGACTGTCTCCTTGCGAGAGAGCCTTAAGACCTCGAGTCCCAGCAGTGGGGGAAGCTTAGTAAGCTGCTTATGAACATTTTATCGATCATGAACATACGTTCTTGCTTACGTGTTTTGACTGGCGTCGTGGCGTAGTTGGTATTAAATTAGTCCACAGAGCCGTAGGTCTTGAGTTCGAGTCCCGCCCAGAACAAATGCCAATTTATAAATTATAATCCACTCGTCACCCAGAGCATTAGTTATGGAGTTATAAAAACTTTGTAGAACCACAAAGTGTGACACGAAGTGTGTACGTACACATTACAAATATGATTTATGCTGTAATTATAATCGATAACTGATAAGAGCAGTGCACTGATAGGTTCTTTCCCCCGGATTTTGCTGCATAATTTTACTTGAGTGTTAAATTACTCAAGTGCTCGCTTCAGTTTGTAGCTAACAACCCTTGTACCCATTAAGAGTAGCAGTTTAAATTCTTAACTATGAGATGAGAGCTAAAATCGTTTGGTATAGGTAAGTATAACTAATTTCCTATCTGTCTTAACAGGTCTTATTTAGAAAATGTGCAATCTGTAGTAGTGTAGGTAAACATTAAACGTGTAATAATATTGATGATACCTACAACTCAGTAAACGGTAGCACAGGAAGTGAAAAACTGTACTGGGAAAAATGTGAAGATTTTGGGGAAGTATCATATCCATTTATTATGGAATTGTATCTAATAGAATCACAGTATTTTGTGAGATATTCGTACCTAAACATAGCCGCACACGGGCCTCCGACCACAACCACAAAACGCCGCCACCAACCTATTTCCTGTAGTTTTCATACATTTTATATGAACTCTGTAGATCTTTCCTTTGATAAATGCAGTGCAGTGATAGGAAGTGGTTGCTTGAAGCCACCAAGACTGTATCCATTGGAGAAATTTCAGAATGGTAAGATTTACGGCAGAAAAGAGCTTTTGCGAAAATGCTAACATAATTGATCTTTATTTTATTAATCACGATAAAAATCATTGTGAGTCGTCTCGTGACCACGGAGGTTGTCACGATGCCGAAACGTCGAGGTAATAGAGTACCGGACTGGGTCAAAAATACACCATCCTAATTAGTTCGCCAGCTAGATCATGGAAAAATATTGGACATGTATTTTTTGTTTTTTCGTAATTTTAAAAATCGTCAAAGATCCATAGACCATCAAACTTCGAGAGTGGGGAGTCGCGACGTCACTCGTGAGTAAAAATCGTAACCACAAGTGACGTCACACGAAACTTCGAAGCGTCTTCGAAATCTTCGTCATTTTTTGTTTGTGAAACAAAAGAAAAAATACGTGTACAATATTTTTTTGGCAATCTAACTAACGGGCTACTTAGTTTTTTTGAGGATTAAAGCTTTGTATCGTAATTAAGTCAGTTAAGATATAAACATTATGTGTTCAAATAGCAAAAATTAAAAACAATATGAGATAATATTAGGTATGTATGATGAGAGAGTTACAATAATAATCTCATTAGCAGACTGAAGTTCCGGGCGACCCATCGTTGTACCAAGTCGTTCGGCGTGCCTTGCACTGCGTAGGCAGATTTTTTCGTGTTTGGCGGATGGCCAGGTGTTTTGGCGGTCTTTGTCAATGCTGGATTTATTAATACATCGCATTGTCGCTCGCGAGGTGAGCGACATCCGGATAATTGGCCATCCTTCAATACCTATTGACTATTGAACTACTATCGCAGCTGGAAACTTCCGATGAGGAAACGTGGTCGCTAAAAAATTCCGAGTTGTTTGTTTATTGTCTACATTTTACAAAAAATTACAGTATACTTTCAAATTAGCTATCTGAATGGTGTAGGTACTCACTATAACCATTTTTATTTTTAGAGCTTGCAGACCAATTAAACACAGCGTTGATGGCTATGGCCATAACTTAAGTTATTGATTGACTTTTAACTTAATCGATTGAAGAAGATCTAAATTAAACTGAAGAACGATGCTTGCGCTTGCACTCATATTATAAGGTTTGTCATGTGAGTAAATATTCATTAAAGAAGGACGAAACTAGCGAGATTTGTGTCGGATGGTAAGGGACAGCCTGCTCACAATAGTTGCATGTCATTATTTTTCCAACAAGTACATTTTGGTTGGCTTTATTGATTCATCTGTTTATTTTTTTATATTTTGCAACAACCATTTAAAATATCGTTTATTTTTTTCAGGTACATTTTCCGGTAAAGTCTCCTTCATAAATATATCAACTATCAACAATAATATAGACGGGCCGACGAAATCAACTGGAATAAGCTTACCTTAAATGTTTAGTTGATAAACCCTCACTTATGATTTGTTTTGTCGGGGTGCATGGCTCGGGAACTTCCACGTGGTGCACCTTGGGCATCAAACAACAACTTGCCTCGGTGGCATCTTGTTGTGTGATGGCGAATCCCGGCCGGGGCTGGGAACTATTACACGCGCTCCTCACCCCTGCCTTGAGCAGTGGGCGTGTGTGCGTATGCTGGAAGACTTGGGAAGGTTACTGGACTGACGGCCGAGTAAAATTCCTAAGTCTTCCAGATGAGGGTCCTCCACGGGCACTCTGATTAGCAGAGTGCTCAGTGGAAGGATAAGGGCCGCCGTACAGGAACCGCGGCTATCCCTAGCCGCGGTGGTGAGGGCGAGCTCTCGCTGCCGACCATCTTCGCCGTGGTGCTCGACAGTGAGAGGTCGTATGAGTTGGAAGAGCGAGAGTTAGAAGCCTCTCGCTCCTTGACTGAGGCGTAAGTGGACACTGGGGCGAGCCTAGAGAGTAGTCAACTCTGGGCTCGCACCCCGTCTTCACAGGAATGCCTGGGGCGTTGGATGTTTAGGGCCGTCCGACGCCCCCCCTAGGCATACCTTCAAGGAGGTCATAGGCGCGTCACCTTCGAGGAGGTGACGCGCCGCTAATTTCCGGTGCGTCGCTGGAGCCAAATGCGGGGGTACTAACGCCCCCCGCGAGGCCGGTCCGCAAGGACAGTGGCAGGTGGGTCAAGGTCGTTATAGGAGTGCGAAAAGTGACCCCGCGGCCCTGACCCTGGTCATGCAGGAGAAATCTGTGGGGCTTTTAGTCGGTAGGGGCACCATTTCGTATCCCATGGTGTCGAGCCCGACATACCTCACCATGTCCCTGCATGGTGCGGGCATACGTAAAAGTATTTCCCCCACAAAAAAATGATTTGTTTTGTCAAAACTAACCTCAAAATTTTTGAGGGTAGATTTTTTTTTTTATAGTTTACGATGAGTCATATCCAGCGCCGATCCCATATGGGTTCCACGTCGCTTTACGGGTGAACTTGGTATGAGAGGAGGAGGTGAGTACCTACTAAGGAAAGGTTAACATGCGAGTACCATATCGTCCGATGTACCAACCATGTTGTTCCGAAATCTATCTATCTATATATATAAAAGCGAAAGGTCACTCATCAAGGAATCCAAAAACCTATAAATGCTAGGAATCTGAAATTTTGCATGGAGGTCCCTTTTAGCACGTAGGCGCTCGCTAAGACGGGGTTTTGCGAAATTCAACCCCTAAGAGGGTGAAACAAGGGATGAACGGTTGTATGAAAATTCGTGATTTTCAAAGTTATCAAATTTTGTATCTGTACACTTGGCACGAAGCAATTAAATGTTTGTTCTATCAGTTTTGTAGATTCGAACTGTACGGGGGTGAAATTGGGGTTGAAATGGGGATGAATGTCAATATGGAAGTTCCCAACAATTGAAGATAAAACAATGAAACTCTGAAAATAGGCACTTGGCACGAAGCCAATAAATGTTTGTTCTAGCAATTTCGAACTGTGCAAGGGTGAAATTGGGGTTGAAATGGGGGATGAATGTCAATATGGAAGTTCCCAACCGTTGAAGTTAAAACCATGAAACTCTGAATATAGGCACTTGGCACGAAACCAATAAATGTTTGTTCTAGCAATTTTGTAATTTCGAACTGTACGGGGGTGAAATTGGGGGATGAATGTCGATCTGGAAGTTCCCAACCGTTGAAGATAAAACCATGAAACTCTGTATATAGACACTTGACACGAAGAAAACGAATGTTTGTCCTATAAATTTCGTAATTTCGAACTGTACGGGGGTGAAATTGGGGTTGAAATGGGGGAAGAATGTCAATATGGAAGTTCCCAACCGTTGAAGATAAAACCATGAAACTCTGTATATAGACACTTGATACGAAGCAAACGAATCTTTGTTCTAGCAATTTTGTAATTTCGAACAGAACGGGGTTGAAATGGGGGATGAACGTTAACATGGAAGGTCCCAACCGTTGAAGATACAACCATGAAACTCTGAATATAGGCACTTGGCACGAAGCCAATAATTGTTTGTTCTAGGTATTTTGTAATTTCGAACTGTATGCGTATGAAATTGGAGTTGAAATGGGGGACGAATGTCTCTTACGCTTTCAAACCTAAACAACTAAACCAATTTTATGAAATTGTTTTAAATTATAAGCTGTTTTAGTAACCGTAAATGTGTCTGGGTATAAATATAGGTACTGCCTGAGTTACCTTAGTATTTATTTCGCGCGAACGAAGTCGCGGGTAAATGTAAAAAAATACAAATTGGATCGGAAATTTAGTGCAAAGTTAAAGTTCTATTTTTACTGGTATAATTATTTTTAAGCCAAGGAGTAGAGGTTATTAAATGTAATTACAGATAAATTACCTGGGTATATCTCTGGGTGACGAGCGCAGAGAAGAGCTAGGTAATGATTTGGACTCTTCATATTCCAATATTCAAACGTGTTGCTTATCACCAGGCACATGTCATGCTCATCTCGTCACTCTATCTATACAAATATATAAAATTGGAGTGTCTTTGTGTAATATCAATTAAACAGGTTTTTACAAAGTTCAAATGAAAGTATATGTTTTTTAGCTACAGGTACCGTACAGTACCTGTAGCTAAAAAAATATTTTTTTTGTGTGTCTGTTTGTTTGTTCCAGCTAATCTTCGAAAAGCCTGAACCAATTATGACGGGCTTTCACTACCAGATAGTGGATCTTCTAAGGCAGAACATAAGCTACTCTTACTTGAGGAAAATAAATAAGGTTAAAAAAAACCTTCTTCAAACGCGGGTGAAACCGCAGGCACAGCTAGCGATAGATAAAAAAGGAGGATAACGTAAAATGGATACACGTAATGGAAATAACACAATACTTTAAATCTTAGCTGGAATATTGACTTGGAATGGGTATGTTTTTTCGAGTTCGCGATAGCAACCCCATGACCTTATTGAAGAGTGCTGAAAATTCATCCCAAAAAAAATCCATCAAATTGAGTTAATTCAGGTATTCAATGAAAATTTTACTAGAAAATGTAAACAGTACAGCAAGCAATCAGTATTATATTATGTATATTTGAAAACAGTAGGGTACAGCTACCCTACGCGCGTTCCTTCGCCACCTGGCGGAAATTGATCGTACCAATTCAGAAATCTTCTTTGGCACAATAACTTTGCCGAAGAAGATAAATATAAAGAAGTTTAATATTTTATAAAAGAACATACATACACACATTAATTTGTATACTCGTATTTAGATAATAGATTAAATTCAGTTAACATGTAATGCAGTTGCTATGTGACGATAGGTACTGCCTACGTGTAAATGCAAATCGGTGTCATTTGTGCCCAGTTGTGTAATGGCGTCTGGTATTCGAAAAATGTAATTATTTGGGTGTTGGTAGCACCGATCTAAATAAATCCGAGACGCAGACAGTGCCAGAAGCCCGCGGATTGCGTCTCTACGCCAGACTACCTATACATGGGGCTCACAAAATTTCCGGAAAGTCTGGAATGACTCTATTTTAACCTAAATTGTATATACGCAATGTGCATATTATACACCTGGATTCTGAGTGATAGTGTGTAACGTAGGTTTTCCCTTTACTTTTTTTTTGACAAATTTCTTTTTGTAATTAAGTGACAGAACGAGCAAGACTTGCGCCTGATGGTAAATAGCACGCTTGTCAATAACAGCACAGAGTCACACCGTTACGATTTTAGTGTTTAACTAATCGCAACCTAGCACTGGACTGGGTAATGAGTGACCCAGAGCTATAAGATGATTTATCTCTTTAACCTGTAACTTTTCTGGAAACATTGCCTTTTAAACCAGAACACTGTAATATTAGCGCATTACTGCTTGGCGGTAGAGTAACTGGCAAAGGTGTGGTACTACTCAAGTCGTATTCTGAAAAAAGTTTTGATACCTGTTATATAGGTATGTTCTTCTTTTACGCTTCAATGATATATCATCTTAAATAGTCATGGATTTGATGTTGAGGCAAAAGAGACTTGCTATTTATTACCTGTAGTCATGTAAAAGGCTCTACAGACGAACCCTTTTATCAGAGGAAGTGACGTAAGAATGACGTAAAAGTGGGTTGGGCCCGATAAATTGCATCAATTCCATCCACTTTCTACGTCATTTCTACGTCAGTTCCTCTGATAAAAGGGTTCGTCTGTAGAGCCTTTAAGTCATTAAGCTGGCTAACGTTTTATACTTACAACGTCAGTGATCATAATATGAAGTCAGGTCAGTTTTATTAAAATAAAAACCAACTCCTAACTCTGTGATCTGGGTTTTTACAATACCTACGTGTATTTTATATCATGGCCTTGATTCCTTGTAGTGGTAGGAATTCATAAAATCTCTTTTCAGAGTACGCCTTGAGTAGTACCACACTTTTGCCAGCTATTCTACCGCCAAGCAGTAATGCGCTAATATTGCAGTGTTCCGGTTTAGAGCACAATGTTTCCAGAAAAGTTACCAGCTAAAGCGATAAATCATTTTATAGCTCTGGGTAACGAGTGCACTCCAATGCTAGGTAGTGATTAGTTAAAACTAAAATCGTAACTGTGTGACTGTGCTGTAACTCGTATGAGCAAGCGAGCGTGCTTACCACCAGGCGCAAGTCTTGCTCGTTCTGTCAATATATTGTAAAAAAAAAATGGTTGTCTGTAAAGTCGGGTTACTGACGTTAGTTGAACGTGACAACTTCAACTACGCCTTAGAGCGAGGTAACGCCGGCGGCGAGGTAACGGCGTTAACGGCACATGACGTCATGTTTTGCGGGCGTGCAGCCGGCTTCATCGAATTATAAGACGTTGTCACGTCAAAAAATCGATTGTCTGTAAAGTTACTGACGATAGTTGAACGTGACAACTTCAACTCCAAGCCTTAAATGGAACGCCTCAGAGCGAGGTAACGCCGCATGACGTAATGTTTTTTCGTGCGTGCAGCCGGCTTCATCGAATTATAAGACGTTGTCACGTCAAAAAGAATTGGGAAGAAAAGTGAAGAAATAACAAACCTACACACTATCACTCAGGATTCAGGTGTATAATCGGCGCATTGCGTATAGGTATATATTTAGGTTAAATTTATCACGTTTCGTTCTAAAAGTACAAAATACGCTATTTGTTTGGCGTGCCAAGTTTCGCCAGACAAAGCAGTGCAACAATATTACAGTTTAAAAATATGTATCAGCTGGTTCGGCTTCAAGTACTTTGATCTAGGATCATGCGCAAGTATTCTTGGATGAAGTGGCCTCAGATATCTTAGCTAAACTCATTGTGACGCAGCTTGCGTGGAAAATTAAAAACAACTTATCTACCTATACAAAAGTACCCATAAATATGCTAGAATCTAGATAAGTAGTTACTTGAAATAGCTCCATCAATTTTGTAAAAAAAAAAAAACTCAAATCATACTAATATTATAAACGAGAGTTCAAATGTCAAATTCAATCAAGTTTAAATGTTTGTAGCTCAATCTTGTCGGAACGGTAGAACGCATCGACCTGAAATTTGTAATACTGATAGAATATGGTCTGGATTACACAAATGCATACTTTTTATCCCGGGTAAATAGCAGGAACGAGTACTATGCGGATCTCAATCATCTTCACTAATTGCTCACCGTTTGATTGAAAAGAAGCTAGCTGGACTTTCTTTTAAAATAAAATAGAATACCTACATAAATCAAGAGTATTGATTCTGACACATCTTATCAGGATTTTTCTATAGAACGCATCTGTGTATTTATGGCACTAGTTATAAGTTATTTTATTTGCTATTGTTTTTTATTGTATATGTTTTTCTGGTGTGCATAATAAAGTGTTTCTGTCTGTCTGTCTGTGTACAAAATAAAAAACATTCTTTTTCAGGTTTTGATCACGTGATTGTGCAACGAAATTACTTCCGTTTATTTCCGAACAAAGAGCTACGAATAAAACTTCTAATAAAGAAACATTATTATGAGGACCTAGAAACGTGCCATCACTGAAATACTCTAACAAAATTGTTGAACTGCGTTATGCCATACAATTGTCTACGTTTCTAATATAGAATACGACAGTGGTTCCACTGCTCGAATATTCTGAATAGTCGTGCGGAACGTACATTATATTTCTCCTTGACATAGAGAAAGTGACGCTAGTCATGTGACTTACTAAAAACCCTTCACTTCCGCCCTTGAGCATAAATAATAGTTCTCCATCTCAGGTGAACACGTGATCACGCAAATCAAAGTACCTACCTTCCTAATGTTCATGTGATTCATTTGTTTATTATTTTTATTTATGTAAGCAGTGTACACGGCAATGTAAATAAGTAAATGAGTAGTTTCATTTTGCAATTTCAATGGAAGGGACATTGCAGTACAACTATAAAAGGCTACAAATTAAAGTACAAAATGACCAATTAACTATTATTGTAGAACTATTTTTACGGTGTTTAAACGTCGATAGTTAAGACCGTCTACAAGTTAAAAGCCGCTCAACGTGCTATGGAGCGAGCTATGCTCGAAGTTTCTCTGAAGGATCAAATACGAAACGAAGAAATTCGTCAGAGGGCTAAGGTTATCGATATAGAGCAACGTATCAGGAAGCTAAGTGGCAGTGGACTGGTAATTTCTGTCGCAGGAGCGATGACCGTTGGGGTACACGTATCATTGAGTGGAGACCGCGAAACGTAGGCAAACATAGCGTAATAGATCCTGAAATTTGATGGAGTTATGATACCTATACGTGGAAGCCAGTGGCTGGAGAAGAAAATTTGAAGATAGGGCTTAGTAGCGTATCATGACAGAGGCGTTTGTCCAGCTGTGGACTAGAGTAGACTGATAATGACCATTAGATACATTTCATACCACGAGATAACTATCACTGAAGCATTTTTATTGTCAGTTTTTTGCACGTTTATTGCCTTTTTGTCATGTTTGTCCACATTTGACGTATGCGAATTCTGTTAAATATTTTCACCTACTATGCAATTGTGAAACAAAAATACTAAAAAAAAACATATTTTTTTTGCATGTTTTTGGTTCACTATATCAGTTCAAATCGCATTTGGTGCTTATTGCTAACCATGTAACCGTTACGTATTCATTAATATTTATGTATACAAGGCACCAATAGACATTTTGATATCATTTGACATTATATCTCATGAACGGCAAATCAACGATTGAGTGGACTATGTTTAACGTTCTCTGTTTCCCGTTTAATTCAATTTCAGTCACAATAGGGATCAAGAGGTTGGTATTGATTTGAAACGTTTTAACTTCAATAGTTTATTGATAGATCTGTGCCACGTAAACAGGAGATCAGATTTTTTATAGCTAACTACGCCATACTATACGGTACTACTTATTTGTTTACGAGTGGTCTCTACTGCCTACCGAACTTTGGGCTAGCACAAAAGGCATTCATGCACATTTTTCTGCCCGTACATTTATTAACTGGAATACATAAAAGCAGCCTTGAACCACATTTACTTAAATCACATCTGACAGTATTCCAATACCTACCATACTCGCGTATCGTACTTAACGAATGCTGAATGTCATAATATTATATGACTACTAGCGCAAGGGTACCTCGTACGGTATAGCCCATATGAATGGGCTAAAAGAGGGACAAAAGTTAAATTGCAATTTTCATTCGGAATTCGCTAGAAAGAATTTTCTAACTAACCATTTCATGCATAAAATTGAAGGTAAACGAGTTATTCAATAAACAAACGTTGATAACGGATGACGCAAAGGATCGATTACCTACCACGCAAAGCAAAATTTAGACTGCCAGTGACCTCCCCCAATGAATTCCGAAGGGAAGTTGTTACTTAATTTTTTTCCGGTTCAAATCCTATTTTTACTGATATCGTTTGGCTTGCGGTTAGTAGTAACAATCAAACATCGACTCGGCATCCCCATAGAGACATAGAACACTAGCCGACTTATCGGCGTTACGTTGACCTTATAAACTTTTTTTTGGTATGTGATGTCCGCTGATTTGTTAATCAGCGAGAAGACGAAAAAAAATAAACAAAATGTCCGTCAGTTGGATTGCAAAAAAAATATTGAGCATCTATTTTTCTTTTGTTTCACAAACAAAAAATTACGAAGATACCGCGCATAGAAGAATCGAGTGACGTCACAAGTCACGACCGGGACTCGGAACCCGGGACTCTGGACATTTTATGATCTGTTAAATATCTTTGTCGATTTTTTATAATTTGCTCAAACAAAATACGTTATAAATAGGTATACGTTTCCCATATTTTTCCATGATTTAGCTGACGGCCTAATAAGAATGGTTTATTTTTGACCCAGTCTTCATCCCTATTAGATATTACGTTGCACAAAATATGTAGAAGCTAGAAATCAATAGAAGATGAAGAATCAGATGACATATATGATACAACCATAGAAAGAAGAACAAGAAGACTTTTAACAGCTGACTACTATTTTTATAATTGTATAAATTCAGACCAATAAAAATTGTTTTGCCAGACATATTGCATGCCTCTCGAAGGGGCCAGTTCGTATGGGTACATTTTCAAAATGTTTTGTAATATCTTATCTTACCTGCAAACAACAATAATGATTTTTGTACTTTGTTTGTATTTTTGTCATATGTGTCCGGCTGACTGGTTGCTATGTTTCTATGTCGGCTGACTTATTATTAAGAGATCTAGTATCGTCTGACTGATTATTTATTGATTGGTGGATATCCATTGTCCGCTGTCTAATTATTGAGGTTATATATGACGTATGCCTTTTAACTGCGGAGGGATGTATCCTGAGGACGGTCACCCACGTTGCAGTTGAGACGGACGGGCTGACGTTGTTACTCGTTGCCTATACCAAAAATGTTATATTTACGATCACCGGAAGCTGAAGAAAAAACTGACCCTAACATCGATGTAGTGGCTCCGTTCGGACTTATCCGTTCGGACCAATATCTTTCGGTCATCATAGACGGCGATATTACAGAAGCGTGTCGTAATAAGCTTTTCCCGATTGTCAATCGTTATAATCTCGTCAGTAAACAGAATATTTGTTCGCTGACGACATCTCATCCGGTGTGCTACATCATTGGTAACATTGATTTTCATCAGGAGAGATGACAACAGTAACTATTTAAGCATACATTTTGTGTAACACGACGAGTAGATATCAAAAAATTGTACTAAAACTACTAACATATTTCCCACCATTGTAAAGGTAAGTTGTAAGTAAGTTAGTACAGAGACATTCTAACATAACTGTAAAATCTTATTAGGTCCACCGTTTAGTACGTTAAGTCACCAGATGAGCAAAACATGTTAAAATTGTATGAACATCGATGACGTAGCGTATAGCGTGCCACACCGGATGCCTCGGTAACACAACATTGATTTAACACAATGAACTTTAAAGCTGCTATCCGCGCTACTGAAGACCTGTGACAGAAAAGTTGTACTGCCCCTTTTTATCTTTTGGTTGTTAGTGAAATGCGGTGGTGGGGCCACTATATATTCGTTGGCATTTTGAACTCTATTGATGCACGCCACGGCCCGACTGACATCCAGCTGACACCTGCCTTTTACTTGATCGGGTTTCAGCAGCCAAACCTTTTACTAGATTTCCGGAACAGCGGATATTGGCCGAAGCCTAGTGCACTGGGCGTACCTACTAGGTATTATATCAGTTATTGCAATAGGCTATACTAGGTATTGACACAGTTTGTCATGATCTACTTGTCTTTCAGGAATTCAATTAGCTTAGAATATATTTATTACGTATAAGTAATTTCAGCGCAGTTACCTATAATTGGATTTCTTCACAGTTCATTCTAATGTGATATTAATTCTGTGAATGGTTTAAGCTATCCGAGACTATATCCAGACTATAGACTTTTGGAGTGCTTTGTAGTCTGGAAAAGCTCAAAGCATTTTTTTTTAAATAAAGCTTGTCGAGACGAGCAGGACATATGCCTGATGGTAAGCCACATGCCTGCCACATAACAGCCAAGTGACACGCAGCTATTGGAACATGAAGAGCCCAAACCATTACCTAGCACCGCACTGCGCTCGTTACCCAGAGATCTAAGTTGTTATATCTCTAAGCCCTGTAATTTCTCTGGCAACATTACCCTTCAGACCGGAACACAGTAATGTTTGCACATTACTGCTTGGCGGTAGAATAATTGACAAAGGTGTGGTACTTCCCCAGGTGGACTCTGCTAAGAGTCCTACCACTATAAATATTTATCACGGGAATTACGTGCGGGAAACGAAATTACGTGCGTGAAACCACAAGGCGTACCTATATAATATATATGCTAGTAGTGTAAAAAAAAGATGTGGTGTCATGGGATACCAGGGATACAAGGTAGAAACGATATTAGGTATCGAAGGACTACAATTTTATTATTGACTAGCGGCCCATTCCGGCTGCGCTCGGATATTGTCATTATAATATTATCATTTAAAGACTATTCATCGAAATAAAAACTATCCTATCTCTCAAGTTGGACCAGACTGCTCACGGTGTGCCAATTTAATTTAAAATCGGTTAGGTAAGTAGTTTAGGAATCCATCGCGGACAAACATCGTGACATGAGATTTATATCTATTAAGATGATACGATCATCTGAAAAATAAAGTTTTTTTTTATTATTTAAATTAGCCACTCCACAGACACCGGGGTCCGTGATCTTTGTCATTTCAATTCATTTTCTTTTACATATGTCTTTGATTAGATGGAGAAGAGGAGGAAAGTAGAGGGGAGTTGGGAACATTTTAAACCTAATTCTAGTGCATAATTTGCCTAAGACGCCTCCTCCCGGCCCAGAGCACACTTTGGAAACTACGCGGGTGAAACCGGAGGGCGTGGCCATGACCATGGCCGACTAGAAATACGTTAGCATTTTTGAGGAAGATCAAGAGTGACCAAGGGAAGATGCTGACGGCCAATGCCTATGGCCCGAGTTGACCCGAACATTTCTTTCATTCCCGAGAGTGATGCTTGATGAAAAATCTGTCTGAGGTGCGCCGAAAAAAGTTTTCACTACAACAACGAAATAAACACCCTTTGGATTTTGAATTGAATTCTGCAGACCTGTTTGCTTTCTTCTCCTCGTCTTACCCGTTGGCGGGAAGTAGTGATGGGACTTCCGCAGTGCGTGTGAGTCTCCAGACCCAAGGACGCAGTAATGAGAGCGCTGCGTGACTGGCCTCAAGGCTCCTCGGTGCCGTTGCGCTGCGCTAACAGAATTCAATCTTAATCACTACATAGTATAAAACAAAGTCGTTTTCTCTATATCCCTATGTATGCTTAAATCTTTAAAACTACGCAACGGATTTTGATGCGATTTTTTTATAGATAGAGTGATTTAAGAGTAAACGTTTTATGTAGAATACATGCATAGTACAGTAGAGAGACACTGATAATTTTAAAGATTTCTAAAACAATGTCATAAATAAACACAATTTTTGCGCTTAAATTGCAAACGCTGGCTGAACACTACGAGATAGATCAAAATAATGTACTGCAGTATTGTACACCTTAAAAAGGTCTCCAAAAAAGCTCATTATGGTACATGTGTATCTCTTAGGGATAACCCACAATAATAATTTTTATTTGTATATTTAGTTGAAGGGCAATGTTTCCAGAGAAATTACAGGGCTTAGAGATATAACAACTTAGGTCTCTGGGTGACGAGCGCAGTGCAGTGCTAGGTAATGATTTGGACTCTTCATGTTCCAATAGCTGCGTGTCACTGTGCTGTTATGTGGCAGGCGTGTTGTTTACCAGCAGGCACATGTCCTGCTAGTCTCGTAACTCTTTACATAAAAAAATAAAAAAATCAGTTGTCAGTCATTGGAACGTGAGCGTCAGAACCGCTGGACCAAGTCTGATTTTTTATGTTTGATAACCATCAAATTTTAGTACCTTTTTGGTACTATTTGGTACCTTAGTTCAAATAATTAGTACCTCGATGAGCAGTGAAAAAACATGAAAAGAAAGTGGGCAGCCATTCTGACGTCAGGTTGGCTGGACCACATCTATTTCACATAGTTAGAGACAATATTACGGAATTATTTCTATGCAATTATTTAGTACCTTTTTGGTACCTTACATTTTCATTTCATATTTAATTTTATAGTGTCCCTGGAAAAAAATATGGATGATTTTTATTTCAGCAAATATACCTATTACATGTATTTAGTAAATATATACTTATTTGTACCCCATAAACCTAGCGGTAAGTTTCCCATATCTGCTAACATAAATTTCAGGTTTTTTTAGGTAAATATTATACAGGGTGACTGATGGGATCGAACAATCCGCTGTATCTCATAGAACAAAATTAACAACTTTTGTGCTATGACTTAGGTAAATAAATCGTAGAAAAAAGTTTTTTTTTGCCCTCGATCAATATTTTTTATTCGAATTTTCAAAAGTCGTGACACAAATGTTTGTTCGGTCGTCATCTACAGAACTAGCCCTTAAGATATTGTATCTGTCTTTTTTATTGGCAACACAAATTAGCAGACTGCTGTCAGCGAGCGGTCACATAATTTGTGTTGCCAATCTCCATTGTAATCTATATCATGGGGCATGGCATAAAGCCCAAGATTGTGACTCCGCTACATTAGCATGTAAGTGACGCTAACCCATAAAGTTTTCCTTTATCAAAAATCAGTTCAGCTAAAAAAGTTTTCACTTCAATAAAACTTATTAATGGTATGAAGCTAACGTTCTGACTCCTCCAATGTTGGAGCCGCCGCGTGCGTTCGCATTCGCGTGCTTTCGCGACCATCCCAATTATCAGAATAATTCGATGGAAATCTGGATTGTGCTGATTTTATTACAGCTCCGGTCTCATCAAACTTTGCTGATTTTACTTACACGAAAAAGATTATTTTTATGATAAATATCGTATCACAATAATATGACAAATAAAATGAAATCATAATCTTAATTTTATAATGGGGCGTTTTCAAGATGCAAAAAGACCTGTCAAAGACATTTCCCAATTTCACCACAGGTGGCGCCAATGTTTTACTTTGGTAGAGAAATTTCACAAAAACAAACAGTGGCACCACTCTTGGCAAAATGTACCTATGTCTTTGACAGGTCAATTTGCATCTCGAAAATGACTCACCTATATATATATAAAACCGAAAGGTCACTCATCTATATATATATTAAAGCGAAAGGTCAAGGAATCAAGGAATCTCAGAAGCTACAAATGCTAGGAATCTGAAATTTTGCATGGAGGTCCCTTTTGGGACGTAGGCACTCGCTAAGACGGGGTTTTGGGAAATTCAACCCTTAAGAGGGTGAAACAAGGGATGAACCGTTGTATGCAAATTCGTAATTTTAAAAGTTTTAAAATTTTCTATCTAGACACTTGACACAAAGCAATTAAATGTTTGTTCCATCAATTTTGTAATTTCAAACTGTACGGGGGTGAAATTGGGATTGAAATGGGGGATAAATGTCAATATGGAATTCCCAACCGTTGTAGATAAAACCATGAAACACTGTATTTAGACACTTGACACGAAGCAAACAAATCTTTGTTCTAGCAATTTTGTAATTTCGAACTGTAAGGGGCTGAAATTGGGGTTGAAATGGGGGATGAATGTCGATATGGAAGTTCGCAACCGTTGAAGATAAAACCATGAAACTCTGTAAATAGACACTTTATTGGTAGTGTTAGGACTCTTGGCAGAGTCCGCCTGGGGAAGGACCACACCTTTGCCAAATATTCTACCGCCAAGCAATAATGTGCAAACATTACTGTGTTCCGGTCTGAAGGGCAATGTTTCCAGTGAAATTACAGGGCTTAGAGATATAACAACTTAGATCTCTGGGTGACGAGTGCAGTGCAGTGCTAGGTAATGATTTGGAATCTTCTTGTTCCAGTAGCTGCTTGTCACTGTGTTGTTATGTGGCAGGCATGTTGCTTACCATCAGGCACCTACTCGTCTCTTCACTATATATTAAAAAAAAAAAAAAAACTTGACACGAAGCAAACTAATGTTTGTTCTAGAAATTTTGTAATTTTGAACTGTACGGGGATGAAATGGGGGATGAATGTCAATATGGGAGTTCCCAAGTTCCCAATCGTTGAAGATAAACCATGAAGCTCTGTGTAAGGCACTTGACACGGAGCAACTAAATGTTTGCTCTAGCGATTTTGTATTTCGAACTGTACGGTTAGTTGAAATGGGGATGTCTCTAACGCTTTCACACCTGAACAACTGAACCGATTTTGATGAAATTGTATAAAAATGTTTTATTATTATAAGCTGTTTTAGTAACCGTAAATGTGTCTGGGTCTAAAAATAGGTATACTGCCTGAGTGACCTTAGTATTTCTTTCACGTGGCCGAAGTCGCGGGTAACAGCTAGTTATGTATAAAAATCCAGTGTCATGACGATGTTTGTTCCCAGTGAGCTCTTCACAAAGTCAACCGATATTCACGAAAGTTGACATTTATTTGTAATTTGGACCAACTTGAGAGATAGCATAGTTTTTATTTCGATGAACGGTCTCAATTATACACTTGAATGTATTGCAATTAGCGCATAGTGCATTTAGAATGCAGAAACGCGCAGTCCGAGCCATAGCAAGGATTTCGCAGGACACCTCCGCGCGCCCGCACTTCACGCGGTTGGGAATCCTCACATTCCCCTCCCTTGTAGTGTTTCAAGTGGCAGTCTATGTGAGGATGAATTTGGCGTCGTATGGAGCTGCATTTGATGTCACGCTGATGAAGGATTGCCTTGACAGCGTGAATGTAACACTGAAGAAGTCGGAAAAGCTTACACATGTCATGGGCCCATCAGTGTACAACATGTTGCCAGATAGCATCACTGGGGCTCCTAGCCTTACGTCGTTTAAATCTCGCCTAAATCGATGGCTTATTGAGCAGACGTTCTATGGTTTTGAAATGCTAAAAGTACATAAAGCATATACTTAGTAGTTAAAATGTAAAATAAAATAAAAATGGTACATAACATTATAATACTTATTCTCATCAATTTTATTTTCTATTTATCAATATTATTACTTAATTTGACATTTGCAATGATTTAATTTTAATTACTTTTATAATTTTAATTATTCATTTAATGTATACTGTTGACTTGTATCTATGTTTTGGTATTAATAAAAAACTATGAACTATGAACTATTACTAATTATTACTTAAGTTGGATATTGTTTTTGATTTAAATTTTATAATTTACAAACAGATGGCGTATCATTGTGCGATACAACTAGCAGTGCCCCGAGGTTATATACATATTTTTTCAAATTCAAAATACTCTCTCTTACTTCATTATTTTAGAATGTCATAAATTTGTTAGAAAAAATTAAGAATTCTTCGATAAATTCGCGGATCAACCTCTGAAGACTCCGTGAAACATTAGATCTCAATATAGGCACAAACTTGTTGAACCTAAATCCCGGTTAGAAATGCATAGCGTTGGCCCACACTTGATGGCTGCAAACACTGAACAGTGGCTGCAAAAATATACAATAAGCTGCCAAATTATCTAAAAGACTTGGAGAAAAAAATGTCTATCTATCATTTTATTGAATGTCTAAAGAATACATTAGAGAATAAATGCTATTACAAACTACGAGATTTTTTCAAGACAATTTTGATGACATAGAAATGAGAAGTTCCGTTGCTACTTTTGCCATGCCCTTATAGGGCCAAATGTAACAACTATAATAACTAAAAACAACACATTAATGTACCTACATATGACGCAATAAAGACTTGAGTATTGAGTTTCATCTGCATAATTCCCGGTTCTGTTATTTTACCGGGAATAAAAGTAGTCTCTGTGTCATTCCGGACTACAATCTGTCTGTGTTCCAAATTAAAATCCAATCCGTTCATGTGTTCTCATGTGATTGAGCAACAAACAACCTAACACCTACACTTTCACAGTTATAATATTAACTAGCAGCGCCCCGCAGTGTTACCCGAGAAGTTTCCGTTCCCGTTGTTAGCCTATGTGTTCTTCCGGACTATAATCAATCTGTGTTTCAAATTTCAGCCCGATCCGTTCATACGTTAGGACGTGATTGAGCAACAAACATCTAAACATCCATACATTCTAGGCATTAATAATATTAGTAGGATTTGAGAAAAACCAGCGGCGCCCCACAGTTTTATTCACGTAGTTCCTGTTTCCGTTATTTTTCATTTTGATATATGTAGATAAATAATCAATCTTTTGTACCAGATTGTAATTTGTGTTCCAAATTTCATTTCGTTTAGGCGTTCCGACATGGTAGAGCGACAAACATCCAAACGTCTAATCGTCCAAATTTTCCAACATCCTGTAAAATATAATTATCTTACTTTGACTAAAAAACAGTGACACTCTGGGAGTGTCGACGGAAATGAAAACATGAACGATTTTATTTATTAGTATAGGTACATACCATACATATTTTATACATAGGTACATATTTAAATACAGAAGTGTCGGTAACATCAAACAAATCCCCAATGCACCCAAATAACTTTTAGATTAAAAAAAGATTTTCCAATCGGCTTCTCTGAATAATTGTTTAATTTCCAACGAATTGTGTCCTCTTCTTCCAAGTTGGTTAAAAAAGCATAAACATTAAACATGGAGCTAAAGTGCCACAGATATAAAATATTATGCTTATAAACTCTTTGTAAAATAATTATTTTCTTACCGATATTGAGTAGCGACATCTATCGCAATATTAGTAAAACTGGTGGAAAACTGTTTCAAGCATTTTCCGAGACGAAACAAAAAGAACTACGAAATAGCTGTAGTTGGTTTGAAATAAAAACACAATTGCGTTGTTCCAACAAAAACGAATAGATGGCGTTATGGGTAACAAAATTCACCACAAAGTATTTTCCAAAGAGTTTCCATTATTCGTTTTCTAAGGTATTTGCTATCTAAATATTTTAACCCATGTTCACGTTTCAGATTCTATTTTTTGTCTACAGATATTACGTTGGTGAATATTTTCAATGACGACTTTGAATTGTTTTCGATACCTTTCTGTTATTTTATTCGAAAAGTAGAATACGTTATAATTAATATAAATATTAAACACTATATATATATGGATAGGTCTTAAAAATAATGTTGAGGTTTCTAATAAAAAAAAATCTATACTGAATAATTTGCGAGAGAGACACTTCCACAGTGGTAAAATGTGTGACCCCTGTAACTTCTAAAATAAGAGAATGATAAAAAAAAATGATGTACCTACAATTACCATGCAAACTTCCACCGAAAATTGGTAGTTTTAGTACGTCATAAATTACACTATTATTAACACATCGATCAAAGTTACAACGAACTACAAGAACTTATAAGTATTACTAGCAGTACCCCGCGGTGTTACCCGCGTAGTTCCCTTTATTTATTCGGGATAAAAAGTAGCCTATGTCGTCTTCCAGTCTATTATCTATCTGTATTCCAAATTTCAGCTCGATCCGTTCAGATGTTAGGACGTGAGGGAGCAACAAACATCCAAATATCCAAACGTTCATACTTTGACATTTATAATTAGTGGGATATAGTGGGATGTTACTTGCTGCTACGGAACCCTTCGTGAGCGAGTCCAACTCGCACTTGGCCGCTTTGTTTTTAACTGGCTTTTCCAATCTTAATAATTTAGGCCAATTGTCCTCGTAGCTGCACGACATCCGCATGATTTCGACAATTGTCGGATGCAAGACGAATGCTTGCATCTTGCGTACAAATAATGAAGTCTGTGTCCACGAAACGACAACGACACGACAGTCGCACGTCTTGCGTTTGTTCGTAGGATGCATGCATTCGACAAAAGACGCGTGCGTGGACACAGGAAGCTATCACTCAAGTTAGATGATTTAGGCTCCTTGAGCGTAGTTTGAAATCTGCGCCAACAACTCAAAACGTGAATAAAATTGGGCGAAAAAGCGGCAAAATTATGCTACGCCTACACAAAGTTAAAAATGAGTTCATACATAATTCAACTTACACAATATTATAAAATAGGATCACAAAAAAAGAAAATTCAGAGACGCAATCGGGATTTCCAATTCTAATGCCGTATTTAGTTTATTTTCAGCTTTGAAAATGACGTGTCACATGAAATTTAAATAACATTTAAATTCATTAATTTGCCATCCAATTTGTGTATTCGGGGAAAATGTAAACAAACAGGCAACCGTGGTTTCTTGATGTACAATTTGTACAAATGTTATCTGGAGGAAAAAAATGGTTTTAAGCCATTGTCGCGGGTTTACCTACGCTAGGGTTATTAGTTAATTATTTTTGGGCCTGTAATAAATGTTTAAGCAATAGTACGGACCCAAGTTGCGTTAGATTACAAAATCTTTTAGGTATGTGTTGTTCTGTATGTGTGATAAAGTATGTTTTGTCGAGAAGTATATTCCAGTTTTTTTTTTACTATTATTGGTACGCACTTGACCACCATCTCGCCTGATGTTAAGCGATGATGCGATCTACGATGGAGCGTGCTTACCTAGAAGAAACCGATTCACTCTCGATTTGAAGACACCAAGATTGTAACTATCGGGGAAAACCCTCTCAGGCAACGCATTCCACAACCTAGACGTTCTAATCACAAACGTGGAGTCAAATCTCTTCGTTCGTGTTTTTGGAACATCAACCATGAAACGATGTCGCTTTTTTGAGATTTGAATTCCGATAGAAGAAAGGGCTAGGTGGTATTAGATCATGCAGATCAGTTGCACACTCTCCGAAGTGTATCCGATAAAAAACCGATAAGCTGGCAATTTTGCGGCGATGTTCAAGACTTTGAAGTCTTTTACGCACAAGAGTGTCATTACCTATGAGCCTTTTGGCACGTCTCTCAATCGATTCCAGAGTCTCCAGCTGATACTTAGCCGATCCATCCCAAAGGTGCGAACAGTACTCCATACAGGAGCGAATCTGTGCTTGGTACAAAGTGAGCAACTGTTCAATTAACAATAGTAATCCTCCCAAAAGGCGGAGAGAGAGGGTAGTTCCATAATATTTCTCTCTGTGGTTAGACATTTTTGTATCAACTTTTCCGTTCGTTATTAGTGTTAAGTAGGTACTTACCTAATTTATTCTAAATTAAGAAGACAATTAGTCCATAAATAAAACAGCTATGATCAGTCTACAGCATTATATTTCGAAATCAATCCTTCATCATACCAACTTATTCACAGCTGCCTTGTGCAGCTGAAGTAGTAAATTTTGTAAAATATTACAAAAATTGAAGAAAACGCTTTACAGTACCTTAAATTCAGTAACAGATGTACAATTATCACTTTTATTTCAATATTTATCGGTTTACTAGTACTTTTAATTTAAACCTTTCGCTTAGACTTGCTGCTGCATATGAGTTTTTTTATTAACCCGTTTTACGAGCCAAAAACAAGAGCTTGATTGTTTCCCGCCAAAACGATCAAGCCACAGACTATAAATATACCAATCGAACCCGGAATTGTAGGGTTGCCACAGAGTGCATTTCGGTATTCTTACTATTCTTTCAATAAGAACTTATATAAATTACCAATATTGCTAACATTAGTTTACAATAATGGAACATGATGTATTAAACTTCATTGAAATATCGGAAAGTTGCTTCACTGTGTAACGACGTTGAATTAAATATTCCGTAATTAAAATAAATACTGTAGATAAAATAATTGTGTTTAACCATCTATTTTTAGTGAACTTACCTACATCTTACCTTTGTCGGTAGTAAGTTAGTACACTCATCGAAATAAATCATACGATGTGCCCTGAGAACCTTGAAATTGGTTATAAGCTGCGCGAGTTTGTGTAGCGTACGTGGTTTACACATCACCAATCTACTTGACTCCTAGAATCACTAGCGGCGAGGTATGCTATGGTTCTACTTATTTTGGTTGTTGACAAGGAATAGAAATAGGTAAAAACGTCCGGCGTTCACAGCTTCGTGCAACTGACTAGAATGGAAAGAGTGAGCTCACTCTTCCCAACGATGACATAATTCTAAGAGTTTTCTTATCTTATCTTATCGTACATTGTATTTCATAGTACATCCTTGCTCAGGTTGGGGCTGGCTAATGTTTTTAACCCACGACCAAAACAAGGTGTGTAATATGGTTGATGTGGTTTTTTATTTGAAGGTTAGTTTCCGTGCGGTGGTTCTAAGCTATCTTTGGTTATTAACGATTAGAGAAAGCCCGCCTCCACAAAATGGTGGACAAAATATTTTTCCACAACCAATATGGGTCTAACCACTCTCTCAATATGAGTATCAAATGAAAGGGCTTGACTAGTAGAATACTATACACTATGACAAATTACAAATCCAAGATGGCCACCGCCACAAAATGGAGAATTTTTACGTTATTTTATTCACTACTATTTCAATATGGGTATCAAATGAAACGGCTTGAAATAATATTAGGTACCTACTAGTAGAATGATGTACAAACTACAAATCCGAGATAGTCAGGTGGTAAATCAAAATTGTTAATTTTGTTTTTGTTTATCGATATTGGTATTGATGATACAGTATGTTTAAGTGAAATTTAAAACCAATAAAATTATATAAAATAAGTTATACAAGTATTTGCAAGTAGTAGTACCTACTCCAAAACTAGCCACCACAACTCCCGTCTTTGATTCTATACCATTATGTAGGTAGTTTTTCACCACTTGTTCTGAGCAAGTTGCGAACTTGACTCGTAGTTGACTGAATTTATTTACTTTTTCGCTATCGAAGTGGCGTCAAACCAAAGCACATCTACAAAGATTCTAGCATATCCCTCAATACTTGTGTTAAATAAGTGTAACTAAGAAAATTGTAAATAAAAGCTTTTTAGTGTGGGCGTATGAGGCTTTAGTGGCGCCACTCGTGAATGGTTGTGGTTGGTGGCTCTCTAAAAAGGGGCTAGGGCACGTGTCCATTGTATGAGTTGCTGGAACGTCAAACTGTGTCGACATTATCCGACCGCACGGTAGCAGATTTTTCTTAGGAAGGAATCAATGACAGTTGGCCTAAGATGGTTTCTATTGACTCCGAACTTCCGGGAGCGCTCCCGGAAGGAGCGCAGTGCCTTCGTAAGTGCCTAAATATACTTACGAATACAACTCTAAAAGACATGAGGCCTACTTACAGCACTTATATAATTATTATCACTCTCACATAACGTCCTAAGCAAGTAGGCTCCTACTACATTTCGAACAACGACTGGAGAAAGGCGGTTACGACTTTAGAAGTATATTACCTAGAGCACAGATAAGACAATAATTCCAGAGCTCTGGCGAGCAGGGAAGTACAGTTTCCATCTACAACATCTTTATTAGGAACGATATAGACGAAAAATCTAAAAATTTGTAATTTGTCTACCGAAATGTGGGAAGAGAAGACGGAATACGTTTGAGTACACAACAGGAGCTACTGGAACTGAGGACCTAACAGAGTTACCATCGTTGTATATGATCATAATCACCATCATCATCACCATTTTCCACCTAAGTGATTTCGAAGAAATAAAAAAAAATTACTAGAATGCCCAAGTTGAAGAATTCGTGAAGAAAAAGTGAAACCCCGTAAACCCAAAAAGAAAAGTGTGATTGGGCAGTAGAAAAACAATGTAATTCACAATAATTGTGGTATATGGTGAATAATATGGTGTGTTTTCGGTACACGTGTTTAATATACACATACACAAGATGCCAGGATAGCAGGATCTGTACAAACAGATTTTTACTATTAAATATTTTTTTTATTTATACTTAGGTAAAAGTTTATCTTTATACATACTAAATTTCACCTAAATAGTTAAAACCATTTTCAAAATTCTTAAAATACATAATTATTTACATTGAAATATAAGAAGAACGTATTACCTACCTTTCTCACCGTCAATACCGTCATCTCGTTATCAATGCCGTTCCGATGAAGGGAGCCGTGGACATAAACACTTAGAGGAAAGGGTGTAAAATGTACACCGAAGGGCAAATGTTTGTCCTCCCAACAGCTGGCCCACGGTTGGCACATCGCTGTCAAAGCCATTGGCTTTTCATTCGACGCCTTTCTTTTGACACCTACGCACGAAATTCCAATTTAATTTCGTGCGGTGAAAGCCCAGTTCGGAAATAGCTGAGTAGGTAAATGTTGGTGAAATGGTAAAACCAAACATTTTAAGCGATAGGATATAGAAAGTTCGTTTTTTTATCGCTTTTATTTATCATAGTAATATTAGTTTCGTACAATAGCTTAATAACATAGGACGATTATTTATTTCTTAATTTTTTAATAATTAATGTAAAAAAAAACATCATATAAAACTAGGGTGCCGCCAGCAGCGAGGCAGGGCCCAACGTACGGCGCGTCTACCGCCTAACTAAATCGGCTATCGCTTTGCTAATGCTGTCTCTATCATTTCAAACGAAAAGAAAAGAGAGAGAAACATCACAGCTATGAGATTTTTCGTTCGGCGGTAGACCCCCCGGTGGATAGGGCAGGCGCGATCCTAGCGTCGAATTTTGGAGGGGCTCACCAGTACCTACAGAACCTCCGATTTTGGGGGGGGGGGGTCACGAGTAGAAATACAATAAATCGAGTATAAAAGACTACTAGTAGCGCCCCATTTTAATGTAACGTATACGATTTGGTGGTCATGTCTCCTGTGACCCCCCCTCGGACTGCGCATGGGTTAGGGCTGCAGACTGAGGAAACTCCTGGCTATGCGCACTTTCTGCATCTGACCCGTGGTTTTGTATCAAGTCTAGCGAAAGTATCTTAAGATGTATGTCGGACAATTATTATTATATCTTTGCAAATATACAACAGCGCTTTTTCTTAAATTTTTTAGTATGTCTTTACTCGTCTGAGATTTGAGGTGTCTATTCTATATGTAATATTTATTTGAGGGTCTGAAGGATAATGCTTGATGATGATTTTTGTGTCAAAAAATTAACCAGCGAAATTTTACCCTTAAAACTATTTTATTCCATTATTTAATTATGATACATGGTATTGACCACCATTCAATCGACCTTTTTAGATCCACTATTGATGCGTACATATATGCATGTAGTAATTTTCTCTCTTTGTCCATATTGTTTGAAAAATGCGCCCGGAATATTCAATTGTCGAGCTAAAATTTGTCAGTAAATTTTACTCGTACCAAAGAGAATCTTTACCGCCATTTATTATCCAAAAACAGCTGCAAATGTATCCGTAAACGTCGTGTTCCGTTAGTCTTACATACCCGGATAAAATTTTAATACTTTTGCAGAAGATCTCATCTCCTCCCCCCTTGTTATTGTCAGCGTATCGATTCCACAGCATCAGCAAAAATTGGACATCAAAAAATATGTACAGACATTGCGGGTGCCTAGTAGATAGGCGCTCTTGATGCAAATTAGATTTTGAGGGCGACCCGAATTTTCAATAAAAGGTGCCCACGCCCTGAACAAAGACATTAGCAACTTCTTAAGAATTACTCGTGGGCGTCAGCCCCTGTCACCACAACTTTTAATAACTACCTACAAACAACTTCACTTTTTGAATATAATATAGGTACCTATATGGGCTTATGTTCATTTTGCCACACTTGGCCGTGGATGTGTAATGGGGAGTACAGGTGTAAGGTTGTGTGTTTGAGTCTCGTGTGCAACTCTGTGTATTTATCCAAGTGCGAGTATGTCATCAACGCTGGCTCTGACGATTAGGGAAAACATCGTCTGGAAATCGGCATGTTTCAAGAAAGATATGCGTCTCCCACCACGCGCTTAGCCAGCGTGGTGGTTTATGACCTTCACACGCTTCTTGTGAGAGAAGATTCTAAGTCCCAGAAGTAGGAATATAGAGTAGGCTGCTTATCCTTTTGGGTGTTCACTTATTGTCAATTATTTAAAACAAGCAGTGCCCCGTGTAGTTCTCGTTCCCATGTTTTTTCCAGGATAAAAAGTAGCATATGTGTTCTTCTAGGCCAATCCATCTATATTCCAAATTTCCGCTCGATGCGTTCAGTAGTTTTTACGTGAAAGAGTAACGAACATCCATCCAACCATCCATGCTTACAAACTTTCGCGTTTACAATAATAGTAAGATAACAAAACATTTATTTAAAGACATTAATCTAAATAACTACGAAAAAATGCAGTTGTTGTGTTCATTGTAAAAATAAACATCTATGAACGTTTATGTATTTGTGTGATGAATTCAAATGTTTGCACTGTGTCTGGGTGTTTCTATGTATAATAAGTATGTATTTAAAATTATATAAGTATTATATCAGCTATTTGGCCGCCATCATACCTACAAGCTCTGCTTAGTTTGGGGTCAGATTTTTTTTTTTTATCTCATTTATATTGTCTAATCTTTACATAGTCTAATTTACTTTACATAGACAATGTAGTCAATTCAGGTGTCTGTTAACTAAGATCTATTTTACCATTCAATGAATTTTCACATAGTTTTCAACAATGCATAAAGTTATGAAGTCACGTATTATAAATGTAGAACAGAAGAGTCCAAAATTTCAAATATTTCTAAACATATTTTTGTTCGCTTAAATTGCGTAATTGTTGATCTATTTCGTTTTTTTTTATGTTTGATATAAAGAGTGACGAGACGAGCAGGACATGTGCCTGATGGTAAGCAACATGCCTGCCACATAACAGCACAGTGACGCGCAACTATTGGAACATGAAGAGTCCAAATCATTACCTACCTATTGAAATATTCCACACATTATTTTTAAGGCGAAGAAAATTCAAAAGTCTAGAAGGTTGGGTTTTCGATGATTGAGTGATTAGAAAATGTCCCTAGACCTGTCTACGAAATTATGTCCACAGTGTAAAAATATATTAGAAATCCCTTTCTCTAGCCGATCAATTTTCAAATAGGCTGCTTTGTTCGGTATTTGATAACGTATCATCTGAAACAATGGCTTGTACTACCTGACGACAAGTGTTTGAATTGGAGCCTCTGTTATAAGGGGATCGCTTTACTAAATTGGAATATAAACCCTACACTTTGTGGGCTGTTCGTAGGTGGAGGCACGGAGGGCTTTGGGACGAGACCAGCTTATGCGATTGTTTGCTTATACGCTTATGATAGACAAGTATGCTTGACAGTTCGCTGTCTTGGCACTCTATATAATATATAATACGTAATTTTAATATAAGAGCTTTATTTAGCCCACTCATGGACATGGATATACTCGCAACGTTTCAAAACAATAACCATTTAACCAGATCTTTAACGACAGACGTGGTAAGTATTCACAGAGTGTTAAAGTTTGATAGCTTGAAACATGTCCATATCTTCACAGGTTTTATTATCATACACTTTTCACTGCTTTAAAAACAATAAAGATTGTTACATTTTTATCTTTTGGACTAGTGAAAAAGATAAGTTTAATTTTCGCAATATTTTTATGTTATTATGTGTAGGTACTAGGTATAGTTTACTTTCGGAATATTGTACTTATGTATAAGCTAAGTATTTGTTAACCCAGGGACCAGGGATAAAACCAATAATAATGCTGCACTAATGTGCAAATATTACCGTGTTCCGGTTTGAAGGGCAATGTTTCCAGTGAAATTACAGATCATGAAGATAAAATATTTCTGGGTGACGAGCGCAGTGCAGTGTTATGTAAATTTTTGGACTTTTCCTGTTCCAATAGCTGCGTGTCACTGTACATATGGCAGGCATGTTACTTACCATCAGGCAAATACCAAGATTAAGTTTAGTACATTTTAGAGTGAAAGTAACAAAGACAACATGCTCACACACGTATGTATTTCAGTACTACAAAAAAAATTACGTCAGTATCGTGTCAAAATAAAAATTTCAGAGTGAAGGCTTTTTTATGGTGCTCAAATGATAAACTTATATTCATAACTAGCTGTTACCCGCGACTTCGTCCGCGCGAAATAAATACTAAGGTAACTCAGGCAGTACCTATTTGTTTACCCAGACACATTTACGGTTACTGAAAACAGCGTATAATAAAACAACTGTATACAATTTCATTAAAATCGGTTTAGTTGTTTAGATCTGCAAGTGTAAGAGACATTCGACCCCCATTGCAACTCCAGTTTCACCCCCGTACAGTTAGAAATTACAAAATTGCATGAACAAACATTCGTTTGCTGCGTGTCAAGTATCTATAAGTATTCAGAGTTTCATGGTTTTATCTTCAACGGTTGGGAAATTTCATATTGACATTCATCCCCCATTTCAAATCCAATTTCACCCCCGTACCACACCCCGGACACTCGGCCTAAACTCCAAACAAACGGTGAAGTCGACATACCTACACTCACACAACTACGCATATGTCGTTCGAACACATTTACGCATGTGTGCGTGTCATCTAGGGTTACTAAATTATTTTATGGAATAGCTGTGACCCGTGAGTTCACCAGTTTATAATAAAATAATAGTTTAAAAAAAACACGCTCGCTCGCTGTAGGTACACAAACACAACAGAATACATACGCAGAATCGTTAGCAGTTTGTATGGAGTTAAACTCGCATGCAAAGGATGCGGAAAGAAATTAATTAATCCTGGCGAATCTAATTAGGATAATCGGATGCTTCGATCGGATTATTGCATTGTCATCGACTTTTGACAGGTGTGCAAAGTTTGAATTAAATCTGATCGTACAAAGTAGGACAAAATCGAGCTCAAAGGGTTCGGTTACATACATACATACAGGTGAAGCTAAAAAAAGCGTGTTAAAAATGATTCAATCTTTGTAGAAATTCTTATGAAATTAAAAATCTCTTATTCTTGTTTCGTATAATAGACGAAAAATTTGGTACCATTTTGTTAAATAATACAGCATCATGGTCGTATTCTCATAGAAAATTATCGTCAGATATAATAACCCTTCGTTGAGTCCGCCTCACGTCCGCGAGGGGGAGGAAGCTTGAAATTGGCGGGGGGTGGGGAGTGTCCGTTCTATCTATATTATCTATTCTATGCCCGTACAGAGCGAAATTACGAAATTGATAGAACAAACATTCGTTAGCGTCGTATCAAGTGTCTATATACAGAGTAACATGGTTTTATCGTCAACGGTTGGGAACTTCCATATTTCGAAATTGATATTAATTCCCCATTTCAACCCCAATTTCACCCCCGTACAGTTTGAAATTACGAAATTGATAGAACAAACATTCGTTTGCTTCGTATCAAGTGTCTATATACAGAGTTTCATGGTTTTATCTTCAACGGTCGGGAACTTCCATATTGACGTTCATCCCCCATTTCAACCCCAATTTCACCCCCGTACAGTTCGAAATTACAAAATTGATAGAACAAACATTTAATTGCTTCGTGTCAACTGTCTAGATACAAAATTTGATAACTTTGAAAATCACGAATTTTCATACAACCGTTCATCCCTTGTTTCACCCTCTTAGGGGTTGAATTTCGCAAAACCCCGTCTTAGCGAGCGCCTACGTGCTAAAAGAAACCTCCATGCAAAATTTCAAATTCCTAGTTTCTTTTGTAGTTTCTGAGATTCCTTGATAGTGACCTTTCGCTTTTATATTTATAGATTTAGTTAGTAATCGTTCCCACATGAACATGACTTCGCATCTAGCAGAAAATGAATAAAACCACCTCATGATATTTTGTGTGAGATTATATTTACTACATACATATAGGTATGCCCGATACCATGGAGTGAGGGTTGCTTCGGTTCTTTAAAGCTTTAAAAGCGGCCGAGGAGTCGCTAAATAAGTATGCTAAGGTGTGTTTATGTCAATCTGCATGGTATACAAGTATGTCTGAATCTGTCTTACTCTAAATTCAATTTACTTTGATTGTTACTTTCGTGCCTATTTTGCCAAAAATGAAATAGACCTTATCATCCAAGATATTGCAATGTAGCCAGCATGTAAGGTTTTCTCTAACATAAGAATAAGTAGCATAAGTAGGAAAAGCAGCCTACTAAATGCTCCCACTGCTCGGACTCGCCTTCGCCTTCCCTCGCAAGGAGAGAGTCAGATCATAATTAACTACGCGGGCCTAGTGCAGGTTGATGGTTGATGCCACAACTTAAAACAATAGGGTACAATCCTCAAAAAAACTAAGTAGCCCGTTAGTTAGATTGCCAAAAAATATTGTACACGTATTTTCTCTTTTGTTTCACAAACAAAAAATGACGAAGATACAGCGCTTCGAAGTTTCGTGTGACGTCACTTGTGAGTACGATTTTTACTCACGAGTGATGTCGCGACCCCCCACTCTCAAAGTTTGATGGTCTACATCTTTGACGATTTTTAATATTATGAAAAAACAAAAAATACGTGTCCAATATTTTTCCATGATCTAGCTGACGGACTAATTAGGATTGTGTATTTTTGACCCAGTCCGGTACCCTATAGTGCATAACCGCTTCGACTGTGCATAAAGACTTGGAAAAGACAGTGGCGCATGTGGGATTTGAACCAGGGGCTCCGGATCGGTAGTAACCGTAGTCCCGACTAGACCAGCCGTATCTTAGTAACTTAACGTAATTTATCAAATGAGATTTTAAACAGTTATTTTTTTGTTCTCGATTTTCTTTTTAGTCGGTTCAAAGATGTTTAGATGTTCAAAGTTTTATATTCCCTTTTTAAGTCGTTTGTCAAAACAACCTGTGAACAGCAGATACCTAATTGTTTCTGCACCCCAAATATTTAATTAACGATTTCGAGCGTCAGCTGACGTATTGATAAATGATGTGTGCGGAAGCTAATTACATAGTTACTGTCTGTACCACCAGTAATACAACTTGGGTCTGCTTTGGTATATTGAAAAAGTTTTCGGAACCGGTGGCTTGATTGGAAAACTTAAGGAGAGAGTTTTCAATTGTGTGGTCGATTTTATGTCAAAATTCCAAACTATCTATTTAAGAAGTGACAATTTCTTTTGGCACACCATAGACAGATTTTTCAGAAATGTTAACGCATTTCTAGATGGACATGCTCATGGCCACGCCCTCCGGTTTCACTCGCGTAGTTTCTTAAGTAAGCTATCAAATTCTGAGTTATAATGAAATGAAACATTTTATTTCTCAGATTTTTACATCCATTATATCCATCCATAGGGCTTCCAGTAATATATTTTCTCAAAAAAAAGAAAAAAGAACTTGGAAAAAAGAGGAGCCATCTGGATTTGTACCCGGGGTCTACTGCTTCATGACCGCTCATCTTATCGACTGAGCTAATATACTGCCGCACAGGGCTGCGAAATTAACCGTCGCATTCTAATGTTAATTTAACAGTTTTTAATTACAATCTAAAAAACGCGCATAGTATGCGGCCCGCCGTGAACATGCCGGTGGCGCTGCACCACCGAAATTTAAGTTTTCACTTTTATTAGCAGTCCCCAGAACTGCCAATTTTTTCTTGAAAATGCTCACCAGTTTCAGAAAAAAAATCCTTCATTACCTATTAAGCCTACTTAGTTTATTTTACCAGTTTATTACTTTTTCCCATTATTATTAACCGTGGTTATAATGGCGGAGTGAAGGCGTTATTATACCACTCGTTTTTCAGACAGTCTATAGTCTAAGTAGCGTGGTGTAATAAGCGTCAGACTGTTAGACTCTGAATTCAGACAGGAAAATCGGGTTCGGCGAGTCTTACTGGTTTACAGTCTGAATAACGAGTAGTGTAATAAGACAAAGACTGTTAGACGGACAAATACATGACACTGACATTGACATATAATCTTAAAATATTATTTCATTGCTTCGTGCTTGGTTCATTGGTATTCGCGGTAATTTCTATTTTTGCGTTTTGGGTATTCGGAGTTCGAATGCCATAATTTTAATTTTGATCTCGCTGTTATTATACCTATCTTAAATGCTTAAAATTCTTTTTTTTTCATTCAGATTAATAAATACAATAATAGCGTGCAGTAAAGAAAAAGAAATAATATTAAAAGTCCTAGAGCGCGCGTTTTTCAGACTGGTGTAATAACGAGCTGACAAGTTAGACTCTAAGACAGTCTGCATAACGAGTTCTGAATAAAGCGTAGTCTAATAGACGCTCGAGTCCTCGATACTTTTATGCAGCTTCATAAATCATATGAACTTATAAAACTCCGGTGCATAATAGTCCATTTCTATATATTAAGAAATGTAAAGAGTCCGCTTGGGGACTCTTCGAAGAGTCCACTTGGGGAAGTACTACACGTTTGCTAAGTTACGTGCTTTTTGTACACTAGTTATTCTACCGCCAAGCAGCCGATCTATGGAACTGTCAACACGGCCCGCGCTCTCATTTAAATGAATTCACGTCAATGAACGACGGTTAGATATTGTTCGTACAAAAATACTGATATGAATAAAAACTGCGATTAAAATACAAAGCGGATGCAAGATTTCAGAAAATACTTTGCGACCTATTGTTATACCTACGAAATATACTATCAAACCGGCCAACCCGTTTGAGAGAAGTACGATCATAGACACCGCGTCAAGAGATTTTAAATATACCTACTATAGTGCTCGCAGTATAAGCATAGGTATAAGTCTGCGCGCGACTGGTGGCGTACTTAATGTTGCCAGGTCAAGCTAATAGGTTCCCTTCCCGTTCATTGGGAACGTACAATTTGATAAAACAGGTACGGGAAGGGATTTTTCAGGGAAGCAATTTAAGTAACTGCACGACAACTGAGACTCAAGAACGAATGTCTCGAAGTAATGAACGCCTTTGCAGTGCTGGTTTGGTTCAGTATGACCAAGTATCATTGGTAATTGGTACAGGCTGTCTGAGTCATTTACCACCAGGAAAACTTTATTATAGTTTATTACATTATTAAAAATCTGTCATTTTCAACCTACACCAAAATCGAAATAACAAGAATTTAATTTAAACTTGTAAATCTTTTATTGAGACCATAAATAACACTATTTGAAAATTTGGCGCATAAACTTTCTTTAAATGAGTCATTGGCTTCCATAGAATCATCTTCTTTTTTCACTAGGGTTAAAATCACGATGAATCACGGCAGTAACCGCTAAAGTTCCTGTCCATGTTCCTATAATATTTATTCTACTTGGTATTGTGGGTCTTCTTTGTGCCTCTTTATTCGAGTAACTGCGGATTTGTCCTACAATCGTCGAAATCTATTTCATTTTTCTTATGCCACTTTTGGCTTTCTACTTTTACATTGCCCATTGTAGCCGCTTTATTTATCTAAGTGCAGTGGTATAATGCGTTGTCCATTACCACGTGACAGTACGTTCTGAAACGCCTACAATAAAAAATACAGTAATGAATACAGAGTTAAGGACCAAAGAGCATCCAAGCTAACGTTGAAAAAAAAAAAATTAGTAAAATTTCTTTTGGCGCACCGCTGTTAGGTGAAAGGGTCGATCGGGAGAACATGGAACCGCCGAGTGTACCCGAGCGAGAAGGATACAATCAGCTGATCTTCACTGCTGTGTCACTGTGTTTTCTATTTTGATTTGTATATTATGAAAAAAAAAACATTTATAACTAGTTTCTCACATTCGGTCTTAAGCACACACATTTTTTCCGACGGGTAAATTGGCGATAAAACAATCAAACCCAAAGCCGCACCTCAACCTAAAGCCTCAGCTTTAAAATATGCCGATAATAGGTGGAGATTTGATTGCTATGGTATCCCTACATGTTAGTTGTCAAATAGCTCTGCGTTTGGAAAACTGCACTTTTGGCCCGTTATTGTATCGTTCTTCTTCACAACCACGATTGATTTTCAAGAACCAGCCACGGCCAGCACTTTTAATCACTTTCGGCATAATACAAGCTATTATTTATTTTGGAAATTAATAAATACACCAAACGTAAACAAACTTTTGTCAACTGACGTAAATAAGAAGTTGACGGCCTGTCAATTAGTTCCATATTTTGCTACGCGCAGAGTTATATTGCGAGCACTATAGTTGAGGAGGGTCGGAACAAAACCCGATATATGACATGCTGTATTTTTTTATTTTTTTTTTGTAAATTCGTAGCATTTGTACAATTTTACATGATAAGCTTATTGAACCTGTTCCAAGGCCGATGAATCCAGTAGAAAAATGCGCTTAAAGTTCAATGATCTATACAGATACCGATAAATCCATTGATGAGGTAAAAGAAAATGTATATCTTAACAGAAACCGATAAATCCTAAATAAATTTGGTAGATTTTTATAAGGTTGAGACAAAAACCGACATAATATCAATTTCCATTTGCTTTATGGCAAATTAATAATGGCCAAAGGAGGTTGATTTCTTCCGTCCATGATATTGGCTACACTAGAGGTTTAGTCTGTGATCTCGGCTGAAGGACTAGTATCCAAGGCCAAGAATAAATTTAAAAAAAAAGTCTGTGATCTATGATCTGTGGATTTAATGACAGTGACAGACTGGCATTTAAAAAGTGTGAAAAGTTTGGAAAGTTTCTATAAAAAGCTTGAAGGGATGAGGGACTTAAAACGGATCAAGTTGAAAAAAAAAATTGTTATGCAAAGAAGAGGTCAAAGGAGTCAAACCAAAACTGTGTTTGAAGTAAAGACTTTCCGAAATTTCATCAACGAGTCAGAACAGGAACAGCAAGGATTTTCAATCTTAAAACCAAGAAAATCTCATCCTCAGTCTTTAATCTCTGTGGATGGTACTAAAAGCTTGAGTAACCAGAAAAAAGCAGACGTGAAGTCTCTGATGACAAAGCAATTTGGGGAAAACTGGGAGGACGATGATACTTTTGTTTGGTATAAAAATTTACTTAATGACACAACATGACATGACTGAAGGTAATGTTAATGAACATGTACATAACCATGAAGAATGTGACTGCTTAGAAGAAGAAATAATGGCCATAGTTTAAGTTTAATGTCATCTAATACGATAATAAATAATAAACACACTTGATTTTTATTTGTATAGTTTTTTTAACTCCTCATATACTTAGTTTTAACCAAAAATGTTAATGGTTTTTTCACATAGCGATAAATCCTTAGTTGATTTTTTCAAAAAACGATAAATCCGGATAGTCTAAGCAAAAACCGCTAAATCCATTTTTGTTTTTTTGTTTTTTCGTTTATTATTTCACACACGAATCTGTTGATTTGGCCACCAAACAATGTTGCTAATGTTGATATATTAAGATATTCTACTCTCTTTTACCTAAAAAACCAAAGACAAAAAACGTTTTTTCCGATTTGTCAAAAATCTTAGTAAGTGGATTTAGCGGTTTTTGTTCCGAAGCTCCTCAGTTTTTGTGTTTTAAATGTCACTTTGTTTTATGTTTATTTATTCTGTGTCAGAAAATGAAAAATGTAAAAAACGTGAAAGCATCCGTACGCGCAAGTGTGCGTGTAAAGTCTCCAAATGCTCGAAAGTGACTTCATGACAGCGAAATCAAACGTTCTCGCCACTAGATAACCAACTTAAGGGGGCGCCTGAAGCCAGAAAACGAAAAAAGGACATTTTCGACGCCGCTCACTGAAGTTAAGAAACTAAAAACTATGACAAAAAAAATATTGACGTGTGGGTACAATCAAGAAGAAGCACAATAACCGAATAGAATTTTAAAAATGGATCAGAGTTTTTTACAATAAAAAAATAAAAATGACACCGAAAAAACCCGTTTTAATTCGAGCACTCGAAATTATCAGCGATGACCCCACATTATTTTTTGGTAAATAATAAAATTCCTATTTGTACGTTCTAGTAAAGTAACCGAACACTTTTTTAAATTTATTTTTAGTTATTGAGTAATTAAATAAAACTTGGTCAAAAATGGACGCCTGATTAAATATTGATTTTTCCTCCAAACTGTGTCATGCTATTCTCGACTTTATGTACATCACATTAAGAAACGCGTCGCGCGGGTGAAATCTGACTTTTTCCTGGCTTTAGGCGCACTCTTAACCGCTTGTTCAATTAAAAGCTTAAATAAAATAAAAAAATATACGTAATTGATTTATTTCTACAGAAAAAATAGTAGGCGTTTTTATACGAATCCAATCATCAAAACATTAGTTCTCATGTTCTCAAAGAAAGGCCGAGAGTGAAGTGATGAGCATCAAGTATCAAAAGATCCAGTTTAGAGGAAAAATTGTATAAGGCGTATCATGTTCTGCATTCCTTCATCTTGTGACGAGCTCGAGTGTTCCGTAGGTATCTGGGGACATAAAGGTCACACAGCTTTGATGGACTTAGTGGGACCGCACGCGGTCAGCCGTGAACGGATTTTATAGGTATCTAGATGACGGCATGTTAGTGACTTACTAGTTTTAAAATACTTTTTCTTTACAATTTACCTGTTTTTTATTTAAAACTAGCAGTGCCCCGCGATCTGACCGGTGCAATTCCCGTTCCTGTTTTTTTTCCCTGTGTAAAAGCTTATGTTAATTGTAATACTTTCCAATTTAAGTAGTTTTCACGTGAAAACGTAACAAAAAAATTTAAACTCACTTTTGTAATATTAGTACGGGAAACAGATAGAGCAAGATATGCCATAAAACAAACAAAAAGCTATTTGGCTTGAAGTTAAATTTTTCTAGAAGACACACAGATAATCTCATTAAGTATGTGATGAGCGCAGATCACTACTATTCAGTGATTTGGATTTTTAAAACGCTGCTTGTGAAACTGCTGTTATTTATAGGCGTGTGACTTACCATCAAGCGCATATCTTATGTCGTCCCTCTACTTAAGAGTGACTTTTAATCTACGAAATAACCGTCCAATCATTTTGCTGTGATTTAAAAATAACCTTCTACGAAATAAGAATGCATATGATCATAATCGGCTTTGTTTAGATTAGGTCGTATCAAAAGATTATAAGGAGTTTATTGTGCTATTAAAAGATATATTTTTTGCACCTATTCTTATCAATAGAATCATAAGGTAATTCGGTTTGAATCCACTTCCCTCACGATCTATTCACATTGTTCCCTGATAGATAAAATCTAGAACTTTTTAAGGTCAGTAAGAATATGTATTTTCTAAGTCATCGTGTGTCAGTTTTCACTACACCATCACCTACTTTCCAGGCGCGGTCCCAGCGTCGAATTTTGGAGGGGGTCACCAGTATAGAGTCACGAGTAGAAATACAATAAATCGAGTAAAAAAGACTGCCAGTAGCGCCCCATTTTAATGTAACGTATACTATTTTTACATGTCCTCTGTGACCCCCCCTAGACCCCTTCGGACCGCGCATCCTACTTTCAGGTCCTATTGGTCAAACGCTGTCATATTTGTGATGAAAACCTGTTATGAGCTATTCAGGCTTAGCGCTTTGCATAACTCATACCTACTGTCCTTTTTTAACTTTTATAGGTTTACTTGGCCGCCATCGCGCCATCTTGCCTGATGTAAGCGACGATGCAGTCTACGATTGAGGTTGTTTACCTACAAAAAACCGATCCACTCTCGATTTGATGACACCAAGATTGTAACAATCGGGAAAAACCCACACAGGCAATACATCCCGCATCCTAGAAGTTCTTATAACAAAAGTAGAGTTGAACCTTTTCAAAATGCAAGAGTAATTTAAAAAGAACATTTATTTCCTTTACCCTCAAAATTTAAAGAATCATAATCTTGGAGAATTCTCGTGCCGACTGCGAAGAATCCGAGCTCACACGCCCTTTAAGCCGACAGGAGATACGGCGCGATGCCGTACAATAAGTTAAACTTCAAAGCCGATCGGAACCGCAAATCCTGCCTGTGCGGGGAACGAGAGTATAAGGAATAGGACTGCAGGGAGACGTTTTGCTTACGAAAATGTTGCAAAATAACAATGAAAAAGTGGTCCCAAAAATTGTGTTGTGGTGTGTGGTATATCCGCCACGAGTGTTTTCAAATCGAGAATAAATAGGTTTAAATGTTTCTATAAAGTTCGATCGCTCCATTGTAGAACGCATCGTCACTTAACGAATCGTCGTCGGTCAAGTGCTAACCCATTATCCTGAAAAGGAGATCAAATCGTTTTATGCCTTTTTTTCAAGCGTTGAAAATGTAGTGCTTCAAACTCGATGACGTTATGAGTTTTTTATGTACTAGAAATTTAGATGAATTTTCCTTTGACCTCTTCTTACCAAGTACTTGTTTAAGACATAGACGAGGTCTAAGGTAAAACACGTTTGTCCAGAACTCGCCTAAGGCGACTGCAAAAAACATAATACAGACGAAAGTATCGCAAATATAACAATGTAAAGCAAGCACAATAGATACCGGTTCTTTTGAAATACGTTCAAGTGCTTTTGACGATACAAAACCGTTGATTTTTATTTTGAGATTGGACAGTTAAGCCCAAGCAGTTCACAATGATGCAAACAATGCGTCTCTGTCACCTTAAAACAATCTTTCAACGTAAATTTGTGCAACAACATACATTTTCTGAAGTAATAAAAACATGAGAACTAACAATCTCATTGTCTACGTTTTGTACTACCGTAATAAACGAAGCGCAAACCAGAGGAGCCCAAGTTTTAACGGTTCAAAACTTTACGAAGGACAACATAAATATGGCTGAAAATAGGAATGTTCACAATAAAATTAAAAGTACGACGCCGATGCAGAACATTTATCTAAACAAACACACTAAATATGACTGAATCGTTCCTACCCAGGGAATGACCTAATTGGAAAAGTTACCAAAGTTTACGTATCCCGTGTGTACTATTGTTTTCCTAATTCACGGATACATACATACATTATTATGTGGCTTAGCAGTGAGATACGAAGTCGGCTGTTTATACTATAGGTACTTGTAGGCGGTAATCCGGAAGCATCACTATTTACTTATAGAGGTAATAATAAATACTTCTCACGATACAAGCTATACGGAAGGACAATTCAGCATAATAAAATCAAAAAAAAAATATTGGTTGTTTAACAAGAAATGCTCATAGTAAAAGTTGGTGGTTATAATGTTTAATAGAGTGTGACCTTATTGTCTTTGTACGTATTTTCTCTGTAACCCTGTACTTGCTCTACTGACATTATAAATACCGTTAATGTTGCTCAATCACGTCGCAAGAAATGAATAGGAACACAAATATGCATATTAATTATAGTCTGAAACAGCTCATACGCACACACTTTTCATCCCATATTCTTCTAAATCTTCTAAAGTCTACAATAACAAATTGGCGGGCATATCGATAGCTAATAAGAAGATACGTATATATAGTGTAAGTATCATATAACCATAAGAAAAAAAGGATTGATAAACAGAGATTTTTAAGAAAAGGGAAACCTACTCAACCTTTGAAACTTTATTAGCTTATGGCCTTTTCTTTGAACGTTTAATTAGATCGAGAAAAGGTCGAAAACGTCGCACAGAAAGGGGACGAAATCCTTTAACAAACGTTGCCTACACTACAAGATAAAATTACGTTTTTTGTTTGCGCTAATACAATATTAGATCTCCAAAAATGTAGTAATGCTCGACAGACGGTTTCAGGATCGAGATATACGTTGATTGTTCAGAGAAATAGTAAACACTCATTAAGTTTGCGACCAGTGGTTTTGACCAGCAAAAAATATGTTACTAAATGCTCAAAAAATGTACAAGTGGCCGCGAGACGTAGATTTGTAAATGGAAATATACATTCATCGTGTAAAAATCTATTGTAGTTCCAGGACACTGAATATTACCGTTGCTACGAGTAAAACTCACGTATAAACTGTTTATTATCTAACTATTCATTCATTAATAATTATAAATTTTGAACATTTCTGACATATTTTGATTGATTTGTTATTTTAAATTTATTACATTACGGACAATTTACAATTTTGTTGTATTATGTTAATTAGTGCGTTTTAATTAATAAATAAATAAATGTATACCGATGACATAAAAATAAATAGTTGTTAAAGAAATAATCATGCTAATAATATAAATAATAATAATAAAATTTATTTGGGAACAAGAACAAAATGTGAAAATGAGAGGCTGTGATTACTTATTCACAACACTGAATTTGTCACACAACATGTAGATGCCTACAATATAGGCCACTTTCCAGTCTGAAAGAAGAAATGAAATATTCCTTAGGGAATACTTATTTTCTAATCTCTATTTAGTGTTAAACCATGGCCAAGGCCATGGACTGTTTGTAGCCGAAAAATAAAATTATTGTTGGCGTAAGAATAGATCTACTACAAGTACTTAACTATTATGTCTCTCCAGTTAGACACACAAAAATATATCTTTAATGTTCAAAAATCCACGACTATCTACTGTTTCTCAAAAAATGTATTTTTCATCAGGTATTTCAGAAACTATATGAGGTGAATGTGGGTACAAATATAACACTTTACTTTTAAAAACACCACAATAAAACCAACAAACAAAGCTCGGAGCTCGAAACAATGACGCGGCGTGCCATACGGGTGCGCCGAGGCGTGAACCAAAACCTGCGTTCTACTTCTGACAGCGCCGTATCAAGGGTGAGGAAGGGGCGCCGTTGTTGTGACATTGCCACTGATTACAAATCAAAAAATTCATTTTTTTAAACTATAATAGGTGCGCACTTGACCACCATCTCGCCTGATGTTAAGCGACGATACGATCTAAGACGGAGCGTGCTTAACTAGAAGAAACCGCTTCACTCTCGATTTGAAGACACCAAGATTGTAACTATAGGGAAAAACCCACTCAGGCAACGCATTCCACTACCTAGACGTTCTTATCACAAACGTGGAGTCAAATCTCTTCGTTGGTATTTTTGGAACATCAACCATGAAACGATGTCGTTTTTTTGAGATACGAGAAGTCTGATAGATTAGTTCGTTTGAAATCATTCTTAATTTACATACTCATGTGTGATATCGTCGAAGCGCCAAACGAGCAGCGGTTGCACGTGTGCATTCTCTTTGAAAAAAACCGCCGGTTGCGACTGAAACTTATGCCTAGGACACTGCTAGTGCTTATACCGCATATATTTGACGTTGTAAACACGATGAAAAGGAAAGTTAAATAAATATAAATTAGTAGATTAATCATTATTGGCTTAGTTATTCTCAAATAAGTAAAGCCCGCCGATACCAGTAGGAACACAGATCAGAAAATAGTTACTTCGTAATAGACTACAGGCCCGTGGACAAAATTTACGGGTCAAATGAACCACAAGGATACCTATGTAGGATGACAGAAGGGTATAAAGTAATAAGATTCAGCACTATGCCGTCACTTGTAAGCTGTCCAATTGAGTGCAATTGAAGAGGGGGGGGGGGGTTGCAATCCTCGATCATTTCTTCTTGTCGCATTATTTTTGTACGGCGGCGGCGTTGCGAAATAATAGATTAAAAGAGGTACTAATGAAACTATAAAAATTATAAATTTTAACTTTTTAATTATTAGTTTGCCGGAAAAATGTACAGAGTACGAGTAATTTACAGAGCAAGTTTGGTCATTTGATTAAGTACGGCATTGGTTCCATACAGTTTCAATACCTCTTCTAATCCATTCTTTCGCAATGCCGTACATAAATCTTGCGACAAGGAGAAATGGTAGAGGGTTGCAACTTGCAACCCCCCTCTTCAATTACACTCAGTTGGACAGCGTACAAGTGACGGCATAGTGCTGAATCTTAATACTTTACACCTTTCTGTCATCCTACATAGGTCTCCTGGTGGTTCATTTGACCCGTAAATTTTGTTGACGGGCCTGTAGTCTATAAGTAGGAGTGAGTCGTTCAAGACTGACGACCCTTTGATGGCTTCGCCTTAGTCCGTACCAGCTTACCATCCACGCCGAGGAACTCATGCATTTGTAGCAATCGTCATTTATGTCGTTCTCGAAATACATATATTTTGAGTTTTCATCGAGTTAGGCTATTGGGTTGGCTTAAAATCATTGAGAAAATTCCGGGAAAAGAATTTCCCGTAATTTGTTCGGACATAACTTTTTATTCGATAAATAATGTTAAGTTTTTAAAGTGAAAACTTCTTTAGGCGCGCCTAGGCAGATTTTTCGTGGGCTGTGAATTGAATTCATTCGTCACGCTCGGGTATGATAAGAAAGTTTCGGGTAAACTCGGAACCATGGCTATTGGCCATCTAGAAATACGTCAGCCAATGGGGAATGCTGAAAGAGCGTGGACAGGCCATCATGGCATGTCCATCTAGAAGCGCATCAGCCAATGGAAAATGCTGACGCATTTCTAGATGGCCAAGCCATGATGCCCAGGCCACGCCCACCGGTTACACCCGTGTAGTTTCCAAGGTAAGCTATAAAATTCTGAGTTATGAGTTTTCACTTCTATCGGCAGTTCCTATGACTGCCAATTTTTTTTTTTTGTTTATCTGCCCAACAACTTGTTAAAATATTTATAACTAGAAGACCCTCAATTTTTGCTGCTCTATTTTTGAAGTGAAAAGTTGTTTTGGCGCACCACAGACAGATTTTTCGTGGGCTGTGAATTGACCTCAAGCGTCACGTTCGTGAATGAAAGAAATCTTTAGGTAAACACGGGACTATGGTCATTGGCTTGAAATGCTGACGAATTTCTAGATGGCCATGGTCATGGCCTCGCCCTGCGGTTTAACCCGCGTAGTTTCCAAAGTGAGCCATCAAATTCTGAGTTATATGTTTTCACTTCTATCGGCAGTTACCTACTCCCAAGGTTTTGATATACCAGTTCAATAGTTTTTAATTAAAAAATTAACGACCATAGTAAAATTTGTTCTGCGAGCGATGTGGCTTGCCCATTGCCACTTTAGCTTGCTTACTTATTTATTCTTTGACATGTGTCGGCTAATTCCAGTTGTTATTAATTATATTAACGTATTAAACATACTTATCACTAGGCCGGCCGCCACGGTTTCATTTGTAAGACGACAAGGTCAAAATTAATAAAAAAATAAACATAACATATCAAAAAGTAGGCCAAATTCAATTATAACCAAGACATTTCTACTTATCTCAACTTTCTGGTTTTGTTTGTTGCCAAGGGCCGTAAAAATATTATAAAAGACTCTCGAAAATAAATTTGAGTAGGTACTTCCTAAGACTAAAGAATGTTTTGCACAAAGGTAAAATATTAAACGGCCGATAAATGCGATGATAACAGAACCTGGGTCCCGCAATCTTTATATTTTGTGAAACAAAATGTTGGTGAATATAAAAATGATTTATCTTTTGGAAATATGAAAAGGCAGAGATAATTTATACGAACCCCCGAAATATTAGATACTAGATTATACCCGCAACTCCGCCCATGTGAGAGGTGCCCACAAATTAAAAAGAGGTTACTCACCAGAGGTTGGAAAAGAGTAGACACATTATTTACTACAGAAAATATAGCATAATAAGCCCTCTAAATGTTAAACTGCTGGGAATTGGGAATTTCTCTCACAAGGACATAATAAAGGCCATAATCCACCGTGCTGGCCCATTCTGGGATGGAGAATAACGCTTGCTGGTTTCCTCATGATATTTTCTTTCACCGTTTTCAATTAAGCGAATCTACACAGATGACTTCGAAAAGCCATTAGTGCGCGTGGGATTCGAACCAGGGGTTCTGGATCAGCTGTCACTGTCACCTCTCTCCTGAGTAAACTTTCTGTGGAGTGGAGATCTGCTTTATGTTAATTAATTATCCTTGAAATTGGAACAGTAGAGTTAGACAGTGTCGGTCAATGATATATAACGTTAGCCAATCGCGTAGTTGGCGTAAAATCTTATACCTTTATCTTATACTTTTAAACGAGTAATTCTCATATATATGTATTGTATATATTATATATCGAATCTGAATCTCGGAAACGGCTCGATCGATTTTCATGAAATTATGTATTCAGGGGGTTTCGGGGACGATAAATCGATCTAGCTAGATTGTATAATTAAAAAATGACATTTTATGTCCTTTTTCAGATAATGAAAAACTCCTATAATATCATTTGAATACGATAGCAAATTTCGCCAATAATTTCATCGGCTGAATAGCTCAAGCGTTAGAGGGCAACTCTCGGTGGCGAGAGATCCCGGTTCGTATCCTGATGATCCTCGGTCTTTTTTTTTGTTTTTTTTTAATGTAATATTTTAATAAGTTTTGTACCATACATGGTACAAAACTGTGTTCCCTTACGTTCCCTTGAAATTTCACATGTGATATTTCATGGGAACGTAATTTGTATCTGCCTAAATGTAATAAAAAGAAACCGAGCAAAGCTCCGTCAACCAGGTACTCTTTTTTTAATATAGGCTTGCTCTTGAGCTTACGAACGAAGAGATTCGACTCCAAGTTTGCGACAAGAACGTCTAGGTTGTGGAATGCGTTGCCTGAGTGGGTTTTCCCCGATAGTTACAATTTTCGTGTCTTCAAATCGAGAGTGAATCGGTTTCTTCTAGGTAAACACGCCGCATCATTGCTCAACATCAGGCGAGATGGTGGTCAAGTGCGAACCTATAATAGTAAAAAAAAAGAGTTAATTTATGTTAATGAAAAGTAACAATGCGGTATGATTTTAGCAGAATTTGAAAATTTCTGACTGCACCAACCTAAACTCTTCGTTTGAGACGCTCAGTAAATATAAGACAAACCCAAACTAAGCATACTTTGTAAAGCTTTCCTTGGCTTTGATATTGCTATCTCATTATTATTGATCGAATTTAAATGGAGAACAGTATTATATATTATGTATGACTGATTTTACAGAAAATAAAGTGGCCAAGTGCGAGTTGAACTCATCCATGAAGGGTTCCGTTGCAGCAAGTAACATAGGTAATATGCATAGTACACATAGTTTTTAGGGTTCCGTAAAACGTAAAAACGGAACCCTTATAGATTCGTCATGTCTGTCTGTCCGCCCGTATGTCACAGCCACTTTTTGCCGAAACTATGAGAACTACACTGTTGAAACTTGGTAAGTAGATGTATTCTGTAAACCGTATTAAGATTTTTACAAAAAAATAAATAAATTTAGGGTTGCCCCCCATACTGAGAACTGAAACTCAAAAAAAATATTTTCATCAAACCTACACGTGTGGGGTGTCTATCTATAGGTCTTCAAAAATTATGTAGAGGTTTCTAATATCATTTTTGTCTACACTGAATAATTTGCGCGAGAGACACTTCCAAAGTGGTAAAATGTGTGTGTGTCCCCTCTTAACTTCTAAATCTAAAGTAAGAGAATGAAAAAACTAAAAAAAATATATGATGTACATTACATTACATTAGTTCGTTGTAATTTTGATCGAAGTTTTAATAGTAGTGTATTTATGACGTACTAAAAAAAAACTACTCATCAGATCGAGTTCAAACCAATTTTCGTTGGTAGTTTGCATGGTAATGTACATCATATTTTTTTTTAGTTTTTTCATTCTCTTATTTTAGAAGTTAGAGGGGGAGGGGACACACATTTTACCACTTTGGAAGTGTCTCTCGCGCAAATTATTCAGTGTAGACAAAAACTATATTAAAAACCTCAACATCATTTTTGAAGACCTATCGATAGACATCCCACACGTGTAGGTTTGATGAAAAAAAAATTTTTGAGTTTCAGTTCTAAGTATGGAGTTTTAAGTTTTAAGTTTCTAACCCAATTTTTTTTTGTGTAAATATCTTAATGCTGTTCACAGAATACATCTACTTACCAAGTTTCAATAGTGTAGTTCTCATAGTTTCGGCAAAAAGTGGCTGTGACATACGGACGGACAGACAGACAGACAGACAGACATGACGAATCTATAAGGGTTCCATTTTTACGTTTTACGGAACCCTAAAAACGTAGACGTTTTTCGGATCATTCGAGTGTGCTATACACAGAATGTATAATAAATAATCAACCACACGGCCACAATTGCTTGTATCTTTGGCCATCTGAATCTTCTCTGGCAGATAAGTTTTCCGAAGTTTTTATTTTTTTGGTAGGTAAGCACACAATTGAAATGTGAACTGGATTTGCCTTACAACATCTATAAAAGATGGCTTAATAATAATAATTTACATTTGTGTAAACAAATGCTGTTGTTGTTTAATTTTATTTTATAAGAATATTCTTCATGTATACAAATTTATTTGTCGTACTCATAGATATTATATGGATAGCATATTGTACAAGTATCGTAAGTACCTATTAGTAGGTAATCTGTACGTATTCGTAATTAAATTTATTTCTAGTGTATGTAACTGTAGTTGCTAAAATATTTTTAGATACCTACACACCCCGCTTTTTAAAATATTCTTGCTAACCATTTCCGTCCTAAGGTTGCCTGGAAGAGATCGCTTTTAGCGATAAGGCCGCCGATTGTAACACTAGATTTTATTGTTCTTCTCTCCTGTATAAGTGTTTTTTTTGTTATTGGTGTGTACAATAAAGAGTATCTATAAGTATTTGTGTTATACATTTTGTAGGTCTATGCGTAGGTACATATGAGAAAGTTATTTATTTGGAATTTATATATTTCAGTAGTGTACTTTCTAGTTATAGCTAACCAAACCCTTGCTCAACTATTTAAGGTCGAGTTTCAAAAAGTAATTTAAAACGTTGAGGGCTCTCCCCACGTTCTCCCACATTCCCTGACCATAGCGGCTCGATCCAAATAATGCGGGTTATGCGTTAATTAGGTTTTTATCTCATTTCGAGGAGAATCAAATTATATTTGAAAATGATATTTATTAAATACTAGCAGCGCCCCGCGGTCCGTGGTTTTACCCGCGTAATTCTCGTTACCCTTAATTTTTCGGGATAAAAAATATTTGTGCTCTTCCAGACTATAATATAACTAACTATGTTCCAAATTTCAACTCGATCCGTTCATACATAACGCAATGCAATTGAGCAACAAATATCTAAAAGACTAATGAGCTCAAGCTGTGGAAATGTGAAAGTTTATATTAGCTGATGCTCAGAATGAACATCGTAAAATTGTATACTTTTCAAATGTAAGTAATTTGGATAACTGATTCATTCGTTTGAATTCGTTTTCTGATCATGCTTGTGTACGATTTACAACACAGTACCTGACCTTTTTATGATGTGAAATGAACCGTAACTTTCGCCGTTTGGTCGGCGTCAAATAAACAAAAATGTAATAAATCATTCGACGGCAAAACGTATTAACGCAGCCATTTATACGGTATTCGCAACGACTGATCGAATGGAATTCCATTATTCCGCTCAAACAAAAGCCTTTGTGGGTGATTTACATTTAAAACAATTTTGTTTGGCATGGCCATGGTAATTAAGTACCGTTGACAACTAGTAACAGAAAATTTCACTAACAATGAATACTTACTAAGTTGCAAAAACATCAAAGGTAAAATACCTACAGCAAACCAAAACAGAGTTTTCTAGAGTCTAGAGTTTTCAATTTAAATAAAAGGGTTTTTTTAAATATTTATTTTGGTATATTTATGACCTATTAATAGTTAATAAATTTTTGTGATTTATATTTGTGTGATGAATTCAAATGTTTGCACTGTGTCTGGGTGTTTCTATGTATAATAAGTATATATTTAAAACTATATAAGTATTATATCAGCTATTTGGCCGCCATCACACAAGCTTTGCTTAGTTTGGGGTCAGATGGTGTTGTGTGTGAATTGTCCACCAATATTTAATAATAATAATAATAATTTACAAAAAAACAAAACGTTAATTGTCTTTGTGTTCTTCAAGTAATCTGTTTTAACGCTATTCTACTTTAGCCATACGGATGACCATTAATTAATATTGCTTAATCTTTCTTTGGTGTAAACGTAACACCAATCACTATTGTTTAATCTTTCTTTGGTGTGGTTTTGTGTATTCAATAATTAACACTATTTAATCCTATAAATTTTTTTTTACGAGAGACGCCAATTGACCTTATTCTCTTGTACTAGGTATATTAAGTTTAAAAATTAAAAACCTATTGAGCTGAAAAAGTAGATATATTTCTTGTTAGTAATGTCCTGGTTTTCGTCGGGAATACACAAGATTGCAAATGTGTAAATTAATTACCTACAATTTTGTTGGCATTCGTATAATTTGTATACACTAGAACAAAGACCATTCCGTAAACCTTTGGGTAATTGCTGGGATTATAGTGCTTGTAACGCTACACGCTACAGTGTACCTAATAGACTACAGGACGTCTACTCTGTTTCTACGAAAACGAAATTTCGAAAAAAAAATCGCGACTTTCCTGCTCTCGTTCTACTTCGTTTCGTCCGATACAACAAATACAAATACAAATACAAAAATCTTTATTGCTGTTTGTAGGTAAGATAGGATAATACAAAACATTTTAAAAGTTGCCCCATACAAACTGGCCTCTGTGAGAGGCATGCAATATGTCTGGCAAGACAATTTGTTAGTCTTAATTTTTAAATAAAAACAAAAAAAAAATTTTTTTTTAAATAATAGTCAGCTGATTAAAGTCTTCTTCTTCCTCATCTTCTATTAATTTCTGGTTTTTATTTATGTCATCTGATTCTTCATCTTCGATTCATTTCTGGCTTCTATTTGGTTGTGATATATATTTGTGTGAGATAAATGTTTGGTGAGCACAATTTCGCCAACGTCTTGTGTTTCATCAGGATATTGTCTTGTGTTTTTGAGTTTGATCAATATGTCCATCCAGGGTCTAAGGTCTTGCATTAGTAGATCTTGCAGTTCATCCATGTGAGGAATGTCAAAGAATGTATAAAGTGCAATAAATGTATATAATCAAAAAATCTAAAATGTCGTTAATTATAATATTCATGTAAATACTCAAAGAATGTCAAAATGTAATACAGTACAAACTAATTCATCATGATACAATATATCATTAATTGGTCTTATGTCAGTTGAATGTCAAATTTCATAATGGAATAATAATATCTATTGAGATATTAATGGAATAAGATTTAAAGTTTAAAGATTGTAAAAATTTCATGTTAAACAATGTCTAAAATATTAGTATTCCAATTAATTTCCTTATCATTTAAAAATTCAGTTACAGTATAATAGCATTTGTGTATAAGCATTTTTTTTAGTTTACTTTTGAACATTGTTATGTTAAGTTCTTTTATGGCATTTGGCAGCTTATTATATAAAAGAGGAGCCATACAAAAAATGCTGTCACTCATAATCTTTTTTTTGCGTTTGTCTATGAGCAGTCTACACTTATCACATTGTTTGACGTTTAAATGCTCTAAGCCTACTCTAATTAGAGTATACTTAGAACATTTAAACGGACAACACGACGGATGGAAGTAGAATCGGAGTTAGAAAATCGCGAGTTTACTTCGAAATTACGTTTTCGTTGAATTAGAGTAGACGCCCTGGGCGTCTACCGCCTAACGAAAAACGCTTTGACGCTTTGATGCTTTGGCATTGCCGTCTCTTTCATTTCAAGCGAGAAGAAAAGAGACAGCAATGCCAAAGCATCAAAGCGTCAAAGCGTTTTTCGTTAGGCGGTAGACCCCCTGGCCCGTGCACAAAATTTACGTAGTAGGTAAATGAACCACCAGGAAACCTATGTAGGATGATAGAAGGGTATAAAGTAATAAGATTCAGCACTATGCCGTCACTTGTAAGCTGTCCAACTGAGTACAGTCGAAGAAGGGGGGTTGCAACCCTCGATCATTTCTCCTTGTCGCATGATTTTTGTACGGCATTGCGAAATAATGGACTAGGAGAGGTATTGAAACTGTATGGAACCAATGCCGTACTTAATCAAATGCCCAAATTTAATCTGTAAGTCGTCGGAAAATCACGAATTGTTCCGACATGTATTATATATATCACATCTGAATTTCGGAAACGGCTCGACCGAATTTCATGAAATTTTGTATGCAGGGGGTTTCGGGAACGATAAATCGATCTAACTAGGTTTCATTTAAAAAAAACGCATATTATGCGTCTTTTTAGACAATGAAAAACTGTCACATGAGACATTAGAATGCGAATAATCTAAGTATATTTAGTATTTAAACCGAGCAAAGCTCGGTCACCCTGGTTCTTTATAATTAAACTAGTAGCTCTCCGAAATTTTACCCAAGTTGTTCTCGTTCCACATATTTTTATGCAATGAAAAGTAGCCTATGCGCTATCTAGATTAAAATGTAACTCTGTTACAAATTTCCCCTTGATCTATTCAGCTGTTATGACGTTACTGAGCAACAACCATTCAAACTTTCGTAAATATAATATTAGTGGAATATTAGTAGGATATATTATAATATCTATAGTAATTCGATCACAACTCGAAATTGAGAGCTATAGTTGAAACAAAACGATTTGTAGAGTAAGTGCGAAATGGATTTCCTGGATTGTGTGGAAACAGCTGTCACTTTAATGTCAAACAGCTGGGTCCGATAATTTAAAACGTGCCATCAGACCTATGCAATAAAATGCTTCTTCATTCGAAAATTAAATAATTGTTGAATAGACTCAGTTTTGCAATACGTTTTTTAGAATAAACAGTAACAACATTGAAATTGGGAACATAGTAAGGTAATGTAGTGTTGTGTGTGAATTGTCCACCAATATTTATTTATTTAATACTCTGGAATATCACACAGACTATTTTGTAACACGGAAAAAATACGGAACTAAGTGAGTAACACTGAGGGTGCTGCTGTAACAATATATTGTACTTATCTTCGTTAGTGCCGGTAAACTTTTTTGTAGTGGTAGGACTCTTAGCAGAGTCTGCCTGGGGAAGTACCACACTTTTGCCAGTTATTCTACCGCCAAGCAGTAAAGTGCAAACATTACTGTGTTCCGGTTTGAAGGGCAATGTGTCCAGAGAAATTACAGGGCTTAGAGATATAACATCTTAGATAACTGGGTGACGAGCGCAGTGCAGTGCTAGGTAATGATTTGAACTCTTCATGTTCCAATAGCTGAATGTCACTATGCTGTTATGTGGTAGGCATGTTGCTTACCATCAGGCACACGTCTCGTCACTATAAATTAAAAAAAAAATAGCTTCCTGAGAGCGCAGTGGTTTTAATTGCAACAAAATGAATCAGTTTATTCCTTGTCTAAAATCTATAAGATTGAAAACGAATTCAAATCTAGCAAATATTCTCGTTTATACGAATGTATCGGTCGTCATAACCAGTGACGTCATCATATATATAACCGAGTGGATATTTCGCACTTTACGACTGTTTGATTTAATCGACTAGAATGTGTATCTGTTATCTATGAATTGATTTGCTTTTCTCGGTCTTAGCGCTTAGAATACCACATTTCTAGCTACAAACGAAAGATTTACAGTCTCAAAATTAGGCAATGCATATTTATGATATTACAGGTCTATAGGCAGCGGTGCCAGGTATCAGGTCGCTTGTTTGTCTATAATGCTTTTTGACGTGATAACTTCTTATAATTCGATGAAGCCGGCTGCACGCCCGCAAAACATGACGTCATATAGCGTTACCTTGGAAGGTAAGGACCGTCGGTCGTTACCTTGTTACAGTTGTATTAATTATTTCGACCAGTAGTTCAAGCGAGGATGTAGCTCAGTGGTAGAGCGTTCGCTTTGCATGTGAAATGCCCCGGGTTCGATGCCCGGCATCTAAAAGCTTTTTTGCATTGTTTTGATTGAAAATGACTAAATTCTACTGATTACTTTTTACATACAAATCTATTAAACAAATTAAATTAAAATTTTCTTTTTGACGTGACAACGTCTTATAATTCGATGAAGCCGGCTGCACGCCCGCAAAACATGACGTCATGTGCCGTTAACGCGTTTACCTCGCCGCCGGCGTTACCTCGCTCTAAGGCGTAGTTGAAGTTGTCACGTTCAACTAACGTCAGTAACCCGACTTTACAGACAACCATTTTTAACAAAACATACAGTGTGACAGAATTAGCAAATTATTGCATAGCACAGCATTGCAGTCGTCACCCAGAGATAGAAGATTATTTATCTTTACATAAAGGACTGGACTAAATTACAGGACGTAATTTAGTCCAGTCCTTTATGTCCGGTAGTAGGACTAATAAAAACGTGATACCTCCCTAACGGGCTTTGTAAAGAGTTTTACTGCTATAAAATCACACAAATATGCAGATAAAAAATTAACTACGGCTTGCGGCGTAGCCCGTATCTTAATCACTAACACTAACGGAATAAAAAGTAGATACCAAGCCATTATATTCATCCAGGTACATCATACTTACTACGTTATAGTACATTATGATATAAGTGCGGTAAGTTGATAATTACAGCCGAGGCTTTATTGCTAGCTCGAGCCGAAGGCGAGACCTATAATTAGCAGAGGCTGTAATTATCAAAGCGCACGTATGTCATACGACGTTTTATAACATATTTGCGAGGAAATAAACAAAACTCTCACGACATTTTCAAATAAAAACAATACAGCGAAAAAAAAGGCGCGGAATAATATTTACTTGATCACATATCACAGCACAGAGTAAGTAATCACTATGGATCATGGATCACAGATTAGCAATGCGCGCGCATCGGCGCCTTTTTTTTTAAGCAACGGCACAGATCCAGCCGGTATGCCATTAATAATAAAGTAAATTAATATTTTTGTGTTTTGTTACAGAAAAATTGTTGTAATTTATGGTCTGAATTAATTAAATTAACGAATTTAATAATTCTTTATTGTATTTTACCTCTCAAAGTTAATTTTATTCATAAAATGTTGACCAAACTTTTCTGACATAAAAACTCTTTACAAAAATTTAAAAAGGTACCGTTCGTTTTAGACGGAGCATATTTCTCTACCTAGTCTGTGGACGGAGCATTTTGAAACCGTGCGTTTTACATTACACAGTACAGCACTAGTGCGTAATAAGATACATTACGATACAGAAATTGGTCCAATAAGAGACCCTTTACGAGCAAATATGTTATAAATTTAATTAAAATTCATTCGCTTACAGATAAGATGGGAACAAACAAACATGCTAACATACACATTGTCTCATTTATAATACTAGTGTGACTCAATTGCTAGTGCTACGCAGTGAATATTTAGATCACTACATATCCGTGATCACTACGTTAAAATTCAGCTTGAGAACGTCGCATTTGAAACACATGATGGCGGTGTCCATACATATGCCCGTTCCGTATTGTAGCTAAAGCACGGTATTGTACACTTGTTCAGCGAGCTATAATCTTGTTTACGGAATACGCAGCGCTCTCAATTCGATCATTGAATTAGAATAAAACAGTGTTATTGCAGCGGCCACCCGCGGCTAAAAGCCGCTGAATAAATCTGCCCACCCGTTGCTCGCTAATGGAAACTTATTGGAGTCATGCATTTTTTATTCCATTCTCTTGAAACTTAATCCCGCCAAATGGAGGATTAATTTCCGTGGTACGGAGAAACTATTATTTTCACTGGGGTAATAACGTTGTTCTCGAATATTCGCCGGTTTTACCTATATAAATCTGTTTTGCTCGATATTCGTGTGTAGGTAGGTTTTGTATTAATACTAATGTATGCATATATGTGTGTATCATCATCATCAACCTATCTTAGTCCACTGCTGGACATAGGCCTCTCCCATGGTTCGCCACTCAGCCCTACCCTCGGCTATACGTCTCCATCCACTGCCTTGGAGTAGACGTGTTCTTGAGTGTAGACCACGAATCGCTAAACGTAGTGTAGGTCACCCTGAGACTAGATGGAGTGACGATATACGGAAGACAGCAGGCAGTGGATGTATGTATATTATACTTCTTTATATAACTGACGTCGTTAGATTATAATCTGACGGTTTTTACAATTTTGCGGTTACAAAGATACGGTCGTTAAAAAAACATCTCACCAGCTTACATCACAGCAATCTCTGTCTGTTTGTTTGTTTGTCTGTCCACTGAAAACTTTAAAATTTTCCAAAATATAAAGTGCTGGTTTTGTTGGATGGATGGTACTGCACCAGGCGGATTCTACAAAGAGCCCAATCACGACAAAAAATGATTTGATTAGGTGCCATTAAAGTTTAAAAGCTATGCATATCGAAGTAGTTTTTTAATTACATACGAGTATGTAGTTAAAAAAATGAATTCTGTGAATTTTGAATGAAATTTTTTTTTGTTACTTATTTTCTACGTTTTAGTTTGTAATTTGTATTTTGAAGTCGATGCCATTGTTAAAATGTTTCGTTTGTTATGAAAACCTTAGAAAACATGTACAAAATCATCGGCCGGTTGGGACATAGTTTTTATTAAACATGCCTAATTTATATCGCCAAACATTTGCTCAGGAAAATTTAATGATTTACGGAATAGAAAATGGAACAGTTATTAATAAATGTAGTATTTCCGATGTCAGTACAACTTGCATCTTCTTGCCAGTCTCGTTTGCAATCAATCATCGAACCCGTGACACGGCAAATACTCGCACTGTGCAGCCTGTAAACACTTGCTGAACCGTACTGTGACGCTGCACAATACACAAAGATGCAAGAACATTTTTCATAGAACGAATTACAATAACGATTAACGACGTATAACATATCACACTAATATTGTAAAGGGGAAAGTTTGTTGGGTGTGTATGTTTGTTACTTCTTCACGTCTAAACGGCTGAAGCGATTTTAGTAAAATTTGGTATGGAGTTAGCTCACAGCCTGGATTAACTACGCGGATGAAACCGCGAGGCACTGCTAGTTTATAAAAATAATAATTAAAAAAAAAACATTTTGTAGATCTTCAAAAATCTAAAATTAAGATGTACCCTGGAAACTGCACTATGCTAATGCCTGTGTTGCATAATCTAGTGTATAATATTTTCTGGACTCTTTACAGTTACCGAGGATCCGTGGAATTACAACTTCTTTGCTAGTTAATAGTAATGTGCAAACATACTGTGTTCCCGTTTGCAAATAAATATTTAAAGAGAAATTACGAGGAAATAAGAGTACCAAATCGCAGTGGGTTAACCACACCAACATTCAAACTCTACAAAAGTGTAAAACTTACACTTTTCACAAAAGTGTAAAAATATGCTAAATTAATACAACAGCATTCAAGATAGAGATACTCGGCTGCTATAAGATTTTATAATATATCTACTATTTATTGTAACAGATTTTCCTTTTACTAATAATTCTGGTATTCTTTCTTTTACTCTCTCAATCTAATGCGTTTATGATTTCGTGACGTCATTATAAATGATCGATTCTGACTCGATTTTCCGCCAAAAGAGCATCTAGTCATGGGTGATTGTTCAGGTTACCCAGAGAGAGTATTTATGCCGAAAGGCAAACAAAAAAATTTTTGCAGACATTCCCTTTTTACGCGGAGGAAATGCATTTACGCATACTCTTCAAGTTGTGGAAGATAGTCGCGCTATCTCGGATGCAACACCAGCACGAGTGTTGCCTCTACAGACTAAAACTCCCACGGGGTTACACCTTTTCTGTTTACGTCGGCCCGTCTCTTTGCTTTCTTTTTTTTTCCGTCACCAGCGCACCTGAACTCAAGACACGTGACCACCTCGAGGACTAAGTAGCAAATGAGTGCCAGACACCCACCCCGTGCCTAAAATCCGTTAGTCCCTTGATACAGGTGAGATAAGTAGTCTCGCTGCCAATCATTTTGCTGATTCATTTTGCTAACTGCAGAGGACAGGGAAAGCAATCCCCTTACATACAAGCGATCCTCTTCTACCGCAACTTCTACCTTACAGCCGACCGATGCCGACCACCCAACACCGCGGCCCGCCTTGATTGTGCTGGTGCCTATACACCGCGCAACTTACATGACAGTTATTTATTGAGTAAACGGGTAACTTATATGTAATATGGTCGTCAATCCGACTCGAGCTTTGGCCGCATCCAGCGGCCTTTTTCAAGGAAAGTGCGAGTGCGTGATGGATGAATGGATGGAAATTAGCATCAGCTGAAAGGCTAAGCTTCGACAAGCGGCCTACGGCGGTTCCTATTCGCTTCACCGTGGGTTCAATTTTCATGTTCCATAGCTGTCATTTACTGTACCGTTATGGGTAGACATGTTGCTTACCACCGGGCACATGTCCTGTAGGGTGTTAGTCTCGTTACTCTATTTTTACTTTAAAAAAACCTGGAAACCGTAGGTATGTTTAATGATATCTTTTTCTAAATATAATAAAAGATAAATATTCATCCCAGCAAATCGGAAAGAGTTTTAAAAATAAAATTAAGTCGTTTTTACCCTCTAGAAAGTAAAGTAAATTTGAATTTCGAATTTCGTGTGCACTAAGTCTGTGAATTCAAAACATGATAAAACCTATTTACTTCAACCTCATTGGTGCCAAATGTGTCTTACAACTTTTTTTTCATTTGTTAAAAACTCAGACTCGGAACCTCCTTGGTGTACTTTTTTTTAAATTTGTTTTTGCGCAATTCTATTTTCACGATGTTTTAACAGAGTATCTCTCTACTTAGTCTGTGGTTTTAACGTCACATTCTTATTGTGAACAGGAAACCTGAAAAAAATTGAAAAACCTTAAATCAGTGATTCTAGCGAAAATAAGTTTATTTGATGCCAACAGAATTGACTGAAACAAAGCATTTGGTAATTTACACGCTGGGGTAGGATGAAAAGTTACGTGTTGCACTTGAGTGCAAAGATTTTTACCTTGTGCTCTATTAATTCCCACGCCCACGCTCAGGATTCTAATTTTTCAATTTCAATTTTAGAATCCTTCGCTTGCTCGGCCATCAAAATTGAGCACGCGGTTGAGAAGCAGCTTCTTGTCGAACAAATAACTATTGTCGATAGATATTTTATGACATTGAATAAAATTATTGGTTAGTGAAGGAAAACATAGAACCACGGGCATATTCCAATATACGCCATCCGCCCACCCGCACATCACCAACGTGGTGAATCATGAACTTGACTCTCTCCTTGTGAACGATGGCCTTGAGCCCCAGCAGTGGGAGCATAAGTGGGCTGTTTAGGTTGAGATTCCACCAAACCGGAGATGTGCGGAGATGTCTGAAGCGGAGACGAGAAGAGACGTTTCCATTGGTGCTGAGCAGAGACGAATATAATGTGTGATTAACGAACTTCTATTAGTTGTTAAAAAAACATCTCGTCTCCGCTCACACATTTCCACTTTGTTGGAGTCTCAGCCTTATGCATACTTAAAGCGCATCTAAGAATTCAAACAAGCATTTTTCTTTTAATCCTGTCATAAGACTTTACTATTCGTACGTAGCCTTTATTTGATAGTTGGAACTCATAAAATGTTTAGTAAAACATTTGTACGCGTATCTGTACGTGACGTACACGTTTCGGCCGACCTATCTGAAGTACCTACCTTTTTCTACCGTCCCTTTGTACCGTGATTGGTTTAAAAAGCCGCATTCATTTTGTGCGAAAAAGCGTAAAATAGCGTAGAGCACGTGCGAGTGAATTTGATGAAAAACGATGAGGATAACTTGATTGAGCCGCTACACTGGTTTAATGAAAACGAGCCCAAATTCTTTTTGTATTTAGGTTTTTGTGAGCGTAATTTTTTTTACTGTCACGCACATTATCATATAGATTGGACTGTGTGTGCTCCGTGAATACATGCCATGGCGCCGATAGTATAGAGGTACAATCAGTTGTCCTGTGAAGTCAAGACAATTGATATCCTAAACATTTTTTAAATGAACTAAAAAAAATAGTTAGATTTTCTACGACTTTCCGGCTTTTTTAAATTTTAAGGTAAACGGCATAAGCAGTCACTAAAAGTTTCCACTATTGGGACTCGGGACCTTCCCATACAAGGAGAGAGTCAAGGCCATGATCCACCACGCTGATCCAGTGCGGGTTGGTGGAAGACACATGACTTCGAAAGATTCTAAGTACGTTTCCTCACGTTGTTTTCTTTCACCGTTTTTAAGTTAGCGGCATTACGCAAATGACTTCGAAAAGACAGTGGTGCGCGTGGGCTTTGAATCCGCGGCTCCGGATCGGCTGTCGCCGTTCTCCTTTTTTCATGTGGGGGAAATGCCATTATTAACCTACTTTGAAAAAGATCCCTAACATTTTTATCGTATCTTATAATTAATTATAATAGTATAAAACATTTACAAGTATCTAGCTTAAAAATGACGCTATACTCCATCCCAGCGCACAAGTGAAATATGAACACAATTTCACCTTCACGATATCAATAGCGATAGCTCCATGCAATCACTTCTAGAGTAAGATCCCAGGGAAGCCAGACGTCACGTATTTTCTGATGAATGAAATGTGGACGATTGAGTAGTGTACATTTTTTGTACTACGGGTAAGAACGCATGCATACTCGCTACGGGTGCCTATTAAAACGCATAATTATTTGTTCCTAATTTACTTTGTCATAATGAACGTAGCATAATGTGTAGTGTCATAATGCAACTTTCGCATAATCATTTTTTGGCGTTATGTGTTTTAAGCATAACAATCTATTGTACAAAATTTAATTCGACTATTGATGAGTCGCCGCTACCCCTAGAGTATATTTAAAAAATGCAAGAGCCAGAAGCTCTGCGGTCAGCCCTGAGTGTCGCTTCGCCATACTCGACCTGCGCTCCACTACGGAGGTCGCCGACTCGCTTTGCTCGCCACCTCCCTCCTTCGCTACACTTGGCCTCGCAAGGCTCGCTCCACGCAGGACCTCCCTTGAGTTTCTGGCGGGAGTCTGCCCGGAGTCAAAAAGTGCACCATATGTCTTAGGTATACGTAGGTGTTTAAGTCCTAAAAACGTAATATACTAACGTTTAGTATATTATCCGCCTGGAGAAGTACCACGCCTTTGCCAGTTATTCTACCGCCAAGCAGTAATGTGCAAACGTTACTGTATTCCGGTTTGAAAGAAAATGTTTCCAGACAAATTACAGGGCTTAGAGATGTAAAATCTTAGATCTCTGGGTGACGAGCGCAGTGCAGTGCTAGGTAATGATTTGGACTCTTCATGTTCCAGTAACTGCGTGTCACTGTGCTGTTATGTGGCAGGTATGTTGCTTACCATCAGGCACATGAACGGCTCGTCTCGTCACTCTTTCTTAAAAATAAAAAAAATATACGTAATGCCTACATCTATATATATAAAAGCGAAAGGTCACTCATCAAGGAATCTCAGAAACTACAAATGCTAGGAATCTGAAATTTTGAACGGAGGTCCCTTTTAGCACGTAGGCGCTCGCTAAGACGGGAGTTTGCGAAATTCAACCCCTAAGAGGGGGAAACAAGGGATGAACGGTTGTATGAAAATTCGTGATTTCCAAGTTTTCAAATTTTGTATCTAGACACTTGACACGAAGCAATCAAATGTTTGTTCTATCAATTTTGTAATTTCGAACTATACGGGGGTGAAATTGGGGTTGAAAAGGGGGATGAATGTCAATATGGAAGTTCCCAACCGTTGAAGATAAATCCATGAAACTCTGTATATAGACACTTGACACGAAGTAAACGAATGTTGGCTCAAACAATTTTGTAATTTCGAACTGTACGGGGGTGGAATTGGGGTTGCAATGGAAGATTAATGTCAAAATGTAGATCCCAACCATTGAAGATAAAACCATGAAACTCTGAATAGACAATTGACACGAAGCAAACGAATTTTTGTTCTGTCAGTTTCGTAATTTCGAACTGTATGGGGGTGAAATTGGAGTTGAAATGGGGGATGAATGTCAATATGAAAGTTCCCAACCGTTGAAGATAAAACCACGAAACTCTGTATAGACACTTGACACGAAGCAAACGAATGTTGGTTCTAGCAATTTTGTAATTTCGAACTGTACGGGGGTGAAATAGGGGTTGAAATGGGGGATGAATTTCAACATGGAAGGTCCCAACCGTTGAAGATAAAACCATGAAACTCTGAATATACAGGGTTATTGGTAATCAGCCTGCATCCTTTTAAGGGGATGTTAGGTACATTCAATAAGTCAACTTTTGTTCTACAGTTTAAAAAAAAAAATGTTTTTTTTTCTTTTACAAAAAAAAAAAAATAATATTTGCACGGTCTAAAAGCATCGAACTCTTCGTAACAATTCGTAACAAGAGCGCGTACGCTATTTAACGCGCAAAAAATGATGTGCCGAAGTGAATAAACACTAAAAAGTCGCTAAACAGTACAAAAAAGGGCAACAAACACTAATTTTTTTTGGGTTATCTATTGAGTTTTAACGAAAGTTGTAGAACAAAAGTTGTTTGTTTAAATATACAGAACATGCCCTTAAACGGATGCAGGCTGATTACCAATAACCCTGTATAGACACGTGACACGAAGCAAACGAATATTTGTTCTAGCAATTTTGTAATTTCGAACTGTATAGGGATGAAATTGGGGTTGAAATGGGGGATGAATGTTAATATGAAAATTCCCAATCGTTGGAGATAAAACTATGAAACTCTTTACGAAGCCAATAAATGTTTGTTCTAGCAATTTTGTAATTTCGAACTGCATGGGGATGAAATTGGAATTAAAATAGGGGGCGAATGTCTCTTACGCTTACGCACCTAAACAACTGAACCGATTTTGATGAAATTGTTTTATTATAGGTAAGCTGTTTTAGTGACCGTAAATGTGCCTGGGTATAAAAATAGGTACCTACTGCCTGTGTTACCTTAGTATTTATTTCGCGCGGACGAAGTTGCGGGTAACAGCTAGTTACGTATAAACTTTCGTTGGTCATTATGTTTAAGTATTGTAATGCTTTTCTCAATGTGTGCCTTTGAACGTTATGCTATTTATGGTTATGCGTCGAAACATTATGCTTAGTTTTCTTTATGCTATATATGGTTATGCGTTTGAACATTAAGATTATGCTAAGTTATCGTTATGCTATATATGGTTATGCTAGTTAAGCTTATGCGAAAACAGTTATGCGTTTAGTTGTTATGGTAAATTACGATTAGTCCTAAAAACGTTATGCCTACCTAAATTAGTACAAAAACTGTTATACTACCACATATAGATCCACTCGCTTCCTTGCTTAGACGGCCAATTTTGAGATATCAAGCAATGAAGGTACACAAAAAAATACTTACTTCACTTCAAATATCCTAACTGATTTTCATGTATATTGTAGGCAATATCTTTAAAAATATGTTGCCAATACTTTCTGCTACTACTACTTACAGACGTATAAAAATTCGAAAATATTGACTTAACTTCACGTAAATTCTGATGCTCTATTTTCGGAAATGTTCACCAGACAACTATTTTAAAATCTTTTACAAGAAGCCAGATTGATCTAAGGGGCCAATCATCCTCTAAGCTCAATTTTAAGTAAATATATCGTAATACAAATGTCTTACTCAGTCTCGCTCTCCTACCCATAGATGCATTAAAATTAAGTTTAGGGGATGATTGGCCCTTTGATTAAACTGGCTTCTTGTAAAAAAAAGTTTTGAAATAATTGTCTGGCGGACATATCTTAAAATGCAGCATCAGAAAATACGTCAAGTTAAGTCATTATCTTGGGAGTTTTAAAGCGTCTGCAAAGCAAAACGGCACACAGAATGTGTCTGGGAGTATTAGCGACATATTCTTACAGATATTACGTGAAAATCACTTAGGAGAATTTATGTGAAGTAAGTAATTTTTTCGGGTACCTTCACTACTTGATATCTCAAAATTGGCTGTCTAAGCAAGGCAGCGAGAATGAATGCGTTCTTAGTACATACTAACACTACTCAATCATCCACATTTCGACATTTCGTTCATCAGAAATTACGTGACGTCTGGCACCTCTGGGATCTTGGCCTATTCAGAGGAATTAAGATAACAATTCGATAGTTTGACAACTCTTAGAATATGTATCTTGGTAAGATACTTTGACAGTTTCCCGGCTTAACTTAAACTGTAATTTATAATATTCTGGTGAATTTAGTTGCCGGGCTAAACTGTCTAAGTGTTCAGCCGATAAACGAGTTTCTCGGTTTCTGTACCAAGTAAACTACTTAGGAATAAAATATCACAGCTATTACTTTGAATAATGGAAACGGTTCAGGATCTAAGTGTTACCGAAAATCCCTTTTGCGGTCCAAGGGGCCAAGGTAATTTATAGCATAAGCCACGTCGCTCCGAGGCATCATCGGTCACAGGTGGCTTAGGGCCAGGTAAATCTGATAATTACTAAAGTTGTAATAAATCTCTGGACTAACGAAGTCTCAGTCATAAACGAACTATATTTCTCTGTGGACGTCTAAATAGCAAGAGTATACTCGTACCTATCAGATTTATGCCTTTATTAGTAGCCTAATAGACGCAAATGTGGTTAATAATATTTAATTACGTGTGACGTGTTTGTATCTATACCAATCTGCTGAACGATTTGTAATAGGTACTAGCAGGGCTGCGCGGTTTCATCTGGATAGTTCCCATATTCGTTATTTTTTCCGAATAAAAGTTAGCCTATACATTATTTCAGTCTATTATCCATCTTATGTACAAAATTCTTCTACATTTTTTCAGTAGTTTTTGAGTGAAAGAGTAAAAATCATCTACCCATGTATACATCCTTTCCTTCTTTCCTTTCCATTTTTTGTAATATTAGTAGGATTTGAAATTTCTGTGCATTTTGCCTTGTTTACGTTTGGCATTGACACTTAAAATAAAGCTAATTATCTCGAAAAGACTCATTCTCGAAATAACGTTGAAATAATGAGTGTTCTAAACTGTACTGAATAAACACGATGTTTTCCTAACAGTTATACTGTGTGATGCTTACTTGGTAAAAGCTCTAAAACATTTTTGAGCAAACTCCACACAATAGCACAGTGCCAGGCTGATATTTGAACATGTAGAGTCCAAATCTCGTTATTCTACAGCCTGCTAGGCTTTTTTCATTATGCAAGTATTACTGTGTTCCAGTTTAAATGCCAATATATTTTCAGAAATAATACAGAGCAAACAGATGAATCATCTTATATGGGTGACGAGCGCAGTGCAGTGATAGGTAATGATTTGAACTCTTCATATTCCAATAGCTGCGTGTCACTGTGCTGTTATGGATAGGCATGTTGCTTACCATCAAGCACATGTCCTGTTCGTCTTGTCACACTACACTAGAGAAAGAAAATTAGTCTGTCATAAAATTATTATTTACTCAAGAAGAGTGTGTATTTAGCATTGCATGCACTGGATGGCATTGCAAGCATTTGAGTCTTTATTGTAATGCACTTTTATCAGAACACATTTTATGCATTGCAAATTCATAGAATTACTTTCGAATAAAACGTTTCGTTATTTATTTTCGTTTATTTCGTATCGTACGTTTTGCAAATTACAATTTTGAATGGAACATCTGGCTTATTATTTCTGTCTGTCAGGTTTTGATTGTACGTTGTTTCAGATTGTTGGTCTTTAAACAATGTTTTCTTTTCAATTTATCAAATAATTTGAAACGTAGGTTACTTTTGAGATAGATAGATAAACTTAGCATTGCACTTACGAAACAAAAACAAGCTTATGATCCTATGATAACATCTAAAAATATTACAAAAGACGCCTTTAACGCTAAAAACAATATCTTCAAGGCAACAATGGGATGGAAAAGGAATTATACTATAGAATTGAAACTAGACTTGGAGGAGTACTGGGGGACACGCGAGCGCACGACACGACGCTGCACGCGCACCGGCTGTGCGCGGTACCATATAATAGATAATATAGGCGGTACCTCACCGCCTTGCCAAGTCTGACAAACTTGTGCATGTGGCGGCGACAAAGGTACACAACAGACTTCCAAGGGAAGTAAAAACTGCGTCCTCTAGGGGATCGTACAAATATGGTGTAAACTTTACACTGTAAAGCAATGGCTTGTCGAGCAGGCGTTCTACAAGTACTCGGAAATGATGAAGTTGAGATTAACTTAACTCATATTTACCTCTAATCTTATTATACTATGTGTACCTACTGTACTTATGACATTGCTATTTTAATGATTTATTTGTCTGACATCTATTTTAATTTATTGTATTTAATTAATGGATTAATGATTGACATAGTGATCTATATGAATTGTTGTGATGTTGAATTATTGTCTCATTTTAATTAATTATTTTTTTAAATGATATATCTACATGGGTTTATTTGTTTTTTAATTAATTACATTTCGTGTAATTATTTTTTATTAATAAATATGATTATGAATTACAGAGATACAGGTATTATTGAATTTTCAAGAAGAATGGAAATCAAGATTTGACTTTCTATTGGCTAGATAACTGCAAGATGTCGATTTTTCGTGACAATGTGGGCGCGCATCGTAAAAACTTGGTATCGTGGTACAATTCTTTTAATAAACTTTTTTTCACAAATTGACATGTGATAATCCAAATGACTCTTAATATTTTTGCTAACTGCCAAATGCTTAGAAACAAAACCAACGCTTGACAAATTTTCATTTTAAAATGTGTTGTTTGGCAAGCAACTCAATTTATAAAACAAACATTTATTAAATTACATAAAAATGTTGATTGTATTTTTTAAATATCTAAGTAACTACATCGATTAAGTTACTTAGGACCCAAACCCGACTCGGAGTACCCCGACTCCACCCAGTCTTGTCGCCACTACCCCTAGAGTTTATATAAAAAATGCGGGAGCCAGAAGCTCAAGGGATGTGGAGCGAGCCATGCAAAGCCAAGCGTAGAGAAGGGGGGAGGTGGCGAGCGCAGCGAGTCGGCGACCTCCATAGTGAAGCGCAGGCCGAGTATGGAGAGCTCACCAGGAGACAAATCTCAGTGATAGACCCTAATCGGAGCGGTAGTCAAAAGTCAATGACAGAACCAAATCAGAATTGATAGTCTCCATAAACAATTTATCGAGTACTTTTCAAATATTTGTTGCAAATTCTGTATTGGTAAATGCTTAATTTGTAAAAAGAATACTCATTTATGAAATGAAAAATGTACAAAAAACTACTAAATGTCATTCGATATATTGTCCATGTAAAACGTTTGCCATGCAATTGGTTATAAAATGATGGTTTGTAAAATAAATTATTTATTGATGTAAGATATTTTTGAAATAAATATCATGATAAGATAAGATAAGCATTTATTAACAAATTAACACATATATCAAACTTATCCGCAAAATACATTGTCAACCAAAACTTAAATACAGTGAGTAATATGTTTCGTCTTTTGTATTATTATTACAATAAAAAAAAATATTTTCTTCTGTAAATGGCCAAAATATAAATTTAAAAAAATAATAATCTTATAACTATACTCTACAGTCTACACATTTTATATTAAAAATTACATTTTAAAATAAACATTTTCAATAAATAAATGGCTAAACAAACATTAAGTAGCTATTTCACGACATGAGGTCATCCAGTAATAGGTAGGCACATTTTTAATAATATCAATCAATTTTAATGAATTCTTAATGCAGTTAATATCAGGCAACGTCGTCATAATCATAAGTCATGTATTCATTTATTGTGTACAATGTCTTTTTTAGTAACAGTTGCTTGACTTTACTAACAAATATTGCGCTACTGGATATATTTTTCACATGTTCTGGCAATTTATTATAAAGAAGTCTACCCATGTTAATTGGCAGTTTTTTTGCTACCGAGAGTCTGCATTGAAACGGTTGCAGCTCAGTTTTAGTTTTACGCGATCTCCGGTCTATTTTTACCCGACTGCGCGACGCAAAGGAGTGGTAATGTGTTTAACAGTCTATGTATGTATGTATGTATGTATGTTTGTATGTATGTATGTTTGTATGTTCCTTTGAGGCACTATACAGGCCAAACGCCTGGGCCGATTTTTATGATTCACACGTCAATCGATTCCTCTTAATCTGGCTAGTGACACTAAAGACATGACATTAGTGTAAATCCAATATGGCGGATTCAGGACGCCATATTGTCCAAATTAAAAAAATGAAAATCACCAAAATATATCAAGAGGGATATCGTTGAATAGGTATTTGAAAATAATGTTTAGCTTTCTCTCTATGTTTTTCGATTTGACTGACCGTTTAGGATGTATATCGATTTAAAGTTGAGTAACAACCATTCTCACATTTATAGGTTTTTAGGTAGCAGAAAACTTCGTATAACTAACTGTACGTGTGAATGTGGATGGACATTATAAACTAATGTATCTAGTAGGCATCGATATAAATCAATAGATGTGCCCTGAGAATCTTGAAATTGGTAATAAACTGCGTCTCTGTATGTATCGTAAGTGGTTTACAAACAACCAATCTACTTGACCCCTATAATCGCTAGCGGCGAGATTTGCTGTGGTTCTACTTATTTTGGTTGTTGACACCGAATAATGATAGGTAAAAACGTCCGGCGTCCACCGCGTCCTGCAACCGACTAGAACGGAAAGAGTGAGCTCACTCTTCCCAACGTTGACATGATTGCGTACGCCGTGAAGTTTGGGATGGGGCCCATCTTGGGTTCTACGATCTATGCTAGTAGGTATATTGGACTACCTTTTTTTTGGTACGTGCAGGTACGTGATAGTGGGAACACGGAACTGCTCTTGGATTGCTCCGCCTCGTTCGCCTATCTCCAACTTCAAACGGTTTAGTAGGTACTCAACGTCAATCGAAAACCTATACTAACACAAAACTATAAATATGAATTACATGCAGTAGAAAATCCTACATATTATATCAGTAGAAACGAAGACATTTGGTCAACAACCAAAAGATGCATATTATTATGTTGAGCATATTAACATTCACAACATTGTTCATAACTTAAAAGTATAAAATAAAAAATATAATTTAAAAACTCAAAAACCCGACTGCGTAAAAAGTGAACCAAACTACGTACTCACATACTAAAAAAAACTGAAAAGAATAAAACAAGCATTTAGTTTTCTGGTGGTCTAGAATTCTATAATATGTTATTGTATTAATACTATTGAAATATATACAACATTTTCTAATAAAAGAACATTACAACTGAACAGTCGGGATCCATTATTATTCGATATACATACAATGTAATTGTTCAATGGATCCCGACTGTTCATTTGTAATGTTCTTTTATTAGAAAATATTGTATATATTTCAATAGTATTAATACAATAACATATTATAGAATTCTAGACCACCAGAAAACTAAATGCTTGTTTTATTATTTTCAGTTTTTTTTAGTATGTGAGTACGTAGTTTGGTTCACTTTTTACGCAGTCGGGTTTTTGAGTTTTTAAATTATATTTTTTATTTCCTTTATTGTGAGTTTATCTATATTCTCCTTGGTGTATTTAATAGTCTCAGTAGAGTGCAATTGAAGTCATTATGCTTAAGTTTTTGTAAAGATCTCTACAGCTATCTATATATTTTGCATTAGTTAAGATCCGTTTTGCTCGTTTTTGGATTTTTAAGACGCGTTGGAAATCTGTTGAACAACCCCAGAAAATTATACCGTATTATATATATTTTATTATACCTTTTAGACATGCGAAACGTTGTTTGTAAAATAACATATTTTTAAATCGTAAAGTTTTTGCCATGAACATTATACGATTAGTTGGTTTTAGGGTGATGTTTTGTCAAATAATGTTTCTGAAACATTAGTGAACCTTAAAACTTACTATCATCATCCATCCTTAACGCGCCAAAAGAAATGTGGGTAACTTCAAAAACTCAGAATGGAATTTATATAGATAAAAGAGCTTGATAAGGAACAAAAGAAACGAAAGTGCATTGGCAGGTGAGTGATTCAGCAGAGTTGACCATTTACGAGGCTGCTAGCACGCGGTTTATTACCGTCTCGCCAGAGTGGTTCAGTATTTTATAGCACGAGCAACCCGGGTAGCGTTATAATCCGCACTCTAGATGCTCATCAATAAATAAGTAGATATAAATGCGGGTACGTGCTCTAAGGTGACAAATTAAATGGATTTCACGGAATGCCCAGTCCTTACGTCGCGTCGATACGTAAATAGCAATTCAAATAGTTAATTAATATTAGTTTGTAGTTGTAGAGCTCCTTGCAGAGTTCACTTGATGTATAACATTTTTATTAACATTTTTGAAGTATAACACTTTTGCCAGTTAATCTACCACCACAACAGTGTGCTAACATCACTGTGTTCCGGTTGTGAGGGCAATGTTTCCAAAGAAATTGCAGGGTATAGAGCCAATTAATTTTAAATCTCTTGGTGACGAGCGAAGTGCAGTGTTAGTAAATGATTTGGATTCTACACGTGCAACTAGCTGTATAGCATTGTGTCGTTATGGATAGGCGTAGGTATTGCTTAGCTTACCATCAGGCATATGTACTGCTCTTCCCGTCACTCTATACCACTATGCAGTAGATTCATACAGCTATAACTGTTCCAATGTAAACAAAGAAAAAAAATTGGTAAATATCAAGTAACGCGTTGTGCGTTTTTAGCAAATTATACTAAGTTTAGTCTCTATCATAATTTAGCGTTAGCGTAATTATTTTATCATTCAGTTCAGATTGCACCTAAAATCCTAGGCTGAAACTTACTGATAAGTTTAGGTTTGGAAATACTTCATTTTACAGAGCATCCTATTGCCATAACTGTGGAAGTTTGAATGTTTCGGTATTTATAGTTTGAAGACGTCTGAAAATTAAATAATTTATATAAGTACCTACTTAAGATCGATCTGAAATTTGGAACAAATACAAAATAATTTATTTCCAGAAAAAATGTGTTCATAACAAAATAAGTAACCCTGTCTGCTGCTTTAGCGTTAGCTGTGTTGCAGCAAACAGTGTCTTCCCAAAAATGTGCAATTAATTCAGGTATACAAATCATTATTTAATAGTAGTACATATAAAATAATATTAAGTAATTCTAAAGTTAGAATATTACAAAAATAAAAAGAAAAAAAAAGAAGAAACCACACCTTTAAAAATATACATATACAATATACATATTTTGGTTGAACACAATATAAATATACATATTTTGGTCTAAAATAGGCTGGCTTAAGAAAAGGCAAAGTTCCGTGTGGAATGGTTTTGTGCTAAACTATACTTAAGTTGTATTTAACTATGTTTTAGAGTTACTATCGTTATTGTTATGTTATAGTTACCTTTGGATGTTTATGTATATTATGTATTAATTTGTTTTATATAGTGTTTAATTAGTAGTATTGGGAAAAAAGTCACCTCGGTTCGCCTAACCATGTATGTAAGCGAATTTCCTTTAAGCTGGTTGCCTGGAAGATATTCCTCTAAGCAATAAGGCCGCTATTTGTGGTGCTAGTTCGTAAGTGTTTTACTGTAACATTTCTGTTTTTGTGTCACAATAAAGAGTTATCTATCTATACTAGGACGAAATTGTGGGCAGATAATTGCTAATACAACATACTAATTTGGAATGTAGATTTAGTTTCTGAAGATTTAGAATAACTGGTCATGGATATTGCTTCAGTAGCGGTAGGAATCTTTGTAGAGGTCGGCTAGGCAAGAACCACAGCTTTGCCAGCTATTCTATCACCAAGTAATATGCAAACATGGCTGTGTTTCGGTTTGGAACAATGTTTCCCAATAATATATAAATTAGAGATAATATCATAGCAAATTATCATAGCATAGGCATAGCAAATTATCGTGCATGTCTAGGTGACGAGCGCAGTATAGTCCTAGGTAACGATTTAGACTCTTCATGCTCCAGTAGTTGTGTGACACTGTGCTCTTATGGGCAAGCGTGTTACTTACCATCAGGCAGAGGTCCTGCAGGTCTTGCCATGCACTTTGACTGTTGTTTATAAAGTGAATCGGACGCAAACTCAAATCTTTACTGTTTAATCAGTTACAATTGATTAATATGCAATACGCGTTGTATTTTCATAAACCCAAGCCACAGATAGCATTAGCGTGCTACGTTTCGTGTGACTTTTGGTTCCTTTTTCATCGCTAAGTAAAATACATTTCAAGCCAATCAGAAACTCAACCGTTCACACAATCGATAGTTACTGCAGGGTGTACATTATCTACGAGAGCAGCTCTGTATGCTTCCGTTATTCGTTATTCATAATTAAATTTTCATCGAATGTTTAACAAAAACCGTTGTTTAATTTTCAATATAAATGAAAATTAAACAAACATTTCATAATTTTTGTGAAATTTACGAAAACGTCGTTCAGGTTAGATTAGAAAATTCTAGTTTTTGTTGATATTTCTAAGTCCATACTACTGATTTTGATAAAATTAAATGGGACTATTTCTGAAGTATCTAAGTATTACCAAAACCTACTCCCAACTACCAAACAACAAATAATTATCAAAATCGAATTACAATCAGCGTAAAATACATACAAAAAACATACAACGGAATTAAGAATATTCTCCTTATATAAAAAAAAAAATTGAATAGCATCTCAGACAAACTATTCTTAACAAATTAGATAAAATAAAATATGAAAAAGTAGCCAAGTGCGAGTTGGACTCGCCCATGAAGGGTTCCGTTCCAGCAAGTAACATAATATACATAGTACACATAGTTCTTGTAGTTCGTTGTAACTTTGATCGAAGTTTTAATAATAGTGTATTTATGACGTACTAAAAAAAAAATACTCATCAGATCGAGTTCAAACTAATTTTCGTTGGTAGTTTTTATGGTAATGTACATCATATATTTTTTTTAGTTTTTTCATTCTCTTACTTTAGAAGTTAGAGGGGGGGGGGGGGACACACATTTTACCACTTTGGAAGCGTCTCTCGCGCAAGTTATTCAGTGTAAACAAAAATTATATTAGAAACCTCAACATCATTTTTGAAGACCTATCGATAGACAACCCACACGTGTAGGTTTGATGAAAAAAAAATTTTTGAGCTTCAGTTCTCAGTATGGGGGGCACCCCTAATTTTTGTTTTTTAAAAAAACTTTTGTAAAAATCTTAATGCGGTTCACAGAATACATCTACTTACCAAGTTTCAACAGTATAGTTCTCATAGTTTCGGCAAAAAGTGGCTGTGACATACGGACGGACAGACAGACAGACAGACATGACGAATCTATAAGGGTTCCGTGTTTACGTTTTACGGAACCCTAAAAAGTGATATCTAAGTGAAATAAATCTAAGTCAACGTGATTTATTACAAATTCAGCATCAAAGACATGAAATATAGTAGATCTATATTTCATCCAAAACCACTTGACTCGTGAATGAAAGATTTTCAGTTGAAAACAATTCGATGTATATTTTCAACACATTTCATATTATTTGTTGCCTCCTACCCTACTGGACCGCATCGCAGTAGACTTAGACATTTGAAGGGCAAAGTCCTGGCGAGGGACCCCACTTCGGGGCCGAGGACCCGCGCTTTGCGAGACGCTGGTCCTGGTATTGGAATGATGGTGGACTGTTATTCAGGCAGTTAGAACTATCAGCTGAGTTACGTTCCAAGTCAGTCCAGTACGCCCCAACGAACTTGGTATACGAGACTCACGAGGGAGCGAGGTTTACGCCATCAGACAACAAGATACCACAGAATTAAGTTACGGTGAAGTAACTGATGCCCCGGGGTGTACCATTTGGAAGTTTCCAAGCCTCATCCTGCCATGGCGTAACCCATTCTTTGTTTTTTTGTATGGGAAATGCGTTTACGTACCTATTGTCCAGTGTATGTCGGGCTCGACATCACTTAGAGTGGTGCCCTTTCCGACTGAACCCCCCACAGGTTCTCCAGCCGTGGTTTGACGGCAGAATCACCTGGTGGCAAAGTTTAAGGTTTGTAAGTATTGTACGGTACTGCGTTATTTATCACGTATCATTAACACTAATCAATGATACAATTCAAATTTCGCTTCTGTAACAGAATTTGTCCATTTTGATTTTGTTAGGTTTCAAACAAAAGATAAAAGCATTTCACTTAATTCCGACAAATACTTATGTAGTTATACAGTATAGGTACATAAAAATATATGTAGATAGACAGACAATAAAATTATAGCCAATTTTTACGTCAATGGTTAAATATTTCCATTTTATTCCGCTAGTGCTTGCAAAGTCAACAATAGTGTCAGCCCGTTTCATTTCTGAAAGGGTAGTTATTTAAATTGAATTTGCTGCAATATTCGCCGCAAATGTTTCTGTTGCCCGTGCCTTGTTATTGGGTTAGTACCGCGTTGGTTAGTGGGGCGGTGACGCGACGTATTATCGGGTATTTTGTGAAGCGAATAACGCCATGATGGCGTGTGAATTTGCGAACCGCAGTCAGGCTCTCGTACCATCAGCTTTTATTGATATCAATTTACGAATCAATTAACGTTGACCATTTCGTGCACTTTATCACTAAGAGATACGGTTTACAATTGTATAGCATATAATGTTAAATAATAATTTATTAGAATAGTCTCATTTAGTTAGGGGAGTTTTTACCTATCTCTTAAAATTAGCCTGCTTTGATAGTCAAACGACGATCAAATTGCTTTAATTCCATCGATATTTTCGAAGATATAAATAGGGGGATTGCTATCGACCATGCCCGTATTTTACCGATCAATGAGTATGCTCATGTGAGCAGATTTACGACGGAAATACGTCATTATATTATTTTTAATTTTTCGTCCGCAAACGATGACGTCATCGAGAATTGACTTATATTTTCCTCAGTCACATAAGGACGTACCAAGGTATTGACAGAGAGGGGCAGTTACCCCCTCCCCTTTCTTTTGGCATCAAATACTCTAAAAATACCTCCTCCCAAAGAGTTTACATATACTACACATATACACATACTATAGAGTTAGAACAAACACCTAACACCGAAAGCACAGGTCTGATCACCCTTGTCTTGTCGCTCTTGTGGAAGTGTCATACTTTTGTCGCGGCACATCTCTATGTCGACATAGCTAACATACACCTCATCTGCTTACGATTGGTACAAAGGAACCGTGCAGCAAAACCTGACCTATTTACTTATTCTTTGTCTAAGCCTCCTCCATTTTCTCCAATCTTTTCTCTCCTTTGCTTTCTCTATCCAGTTTGTGGCAGGTAGCTTTACTCTTATTATTTCATCTGCCCACCTTTGTTTTAGCCTGCCTCTGGTTCGTTGCTTAGTGGTCCTATCAAAATTGCTATTTTTTAATCCACACGTCATTTTACATGCAAGCAATGTTCTGACCAGATCATTACAAAGTCAAAGTTATTTATTTATTGATAATGATAAATGTACAATTTACACGTCAATTAATAAAAAAATTAAACAAAAGAATAGGCATACAAATTCTATACATTTTCAAAGTTTGAAATATCATTTCACTGTATTATAATAACAATTATTAATTATCGTACAGAAAACTGTCAAGCATTATACGAGTATAACAAATATGTTTCAAATACAATTGTACTAATAAATGTCAATTTTTTCACATTTTTATAGGAACTTTACCATCACTCTCTAAAAATTCGCTGTAACTATAAAAAGTTTGATCGATAAGCCAGCATTTTAATTTGTTTTTGAAGGTGCCGAAACTTAGGGCCGATATAACTATTTTGGGAAGAGTGTAATAAACTTCCGGTCCCTTAATGTGAGTTAACTTCCGTGACCTCGTGAGAGAGTGTGGGATAACATCCAGCTTGTCCGCGCTGCGTATGTTACTGAATGTCTTTCTCCTCGCGTATTGTATGATTCTAGATTATTTCTAGAGATTTCAGTACCGGCTCAATTCTATACTACGGCCGTTCAGAGAATGCGTTCCTGACACGTCGCGATTGAACTGTATAGGGATGAAATTGGGATTGAAATGGGGCTGAAAGTATGCTTGGAAACTTCCAATAGTTGAAGATAAAACCATGAAACTCTGTATATCTAGGCACTTGAAACGAAGCAAATAAATGTTTGTTCTTGCCATTTTGTAATTTCGAACTGTACGGGGATGAAATTGGAGTTGAAATGCGGAACGAATGTCTCTTACACTTTTACACCTAAACAACTGAACCGATTTTCATAAAATTGTGTCTGGGTATAAAAAATAGGTAGGTACTGCCTGAGTTACTTACCTTAGTATTTATTTCACGCGGACGAAGTCGCGGGTACCAGCTAGATAGATTAGATAGACTGTTTCTGCTTTTCAAACTGACATCGGCGCTAAATCGGACTTTGGTTGTGTTTTGAATTACGTTCTTTTTACTTTTGGTGCATAATAATGCCTACACGTGGACAAACATTGAAAAGTGGAGCCCGTGAGTTAATCATCAAGCTGCAAGATTACTTTGAGCGGGAGCGGCAAAATTGTGGACCCCTGGTACCTGTGGAACAAGTACAAGAACGCGTCTCTCAGGCGCTTGGAGTTAGCGCAAACGAACGAAAACAAATGTTAGTAAAGAAAAGTTCGGCTCTACTGGCACGGAAGATAATATTTTACGTACTCCGAAGAAGAAACGAAGAACTAAACCCGTGACAGATACTGACACCTTTGACGCCGATGCAATCAGAAATCATAATATAATTATGGTTACTATTCCAGAAATGAATATCTCAACAGGAAGAAGCTTTTGGCATCGAAGGGGGCGCCTAAAGCCAGTAAACGAAAAAAAGACATTTTCGACGCGCGCCGCTCACTGAAGTTAAGAAACTAAAAACTATGACAAAAAATATATTCACGTGTGGGTACAATCAAGAAAAAGCACAATAACCGAATAGAATTTTAAAAATAGATCAGGTTTTTTTAAAATAAAAAAATGAAAATGACACCGAAAAAACCCGTTTTAATTCGAGTACTCGAAATTATCAGTGATGACCCCACATTATTTTTTGGTAATAAAATTCCTATTTGTACGTGCTAGTAAAGTAACCGAACACTTTTTTAAATTTATATTTAGTTATTGAGTAATTAAATAAAACTTGGTCAAAAATGGACGCCTGATTAAATATTGATTTTTCCTCCAAACTGTGTCATGCTATTCTCGACTTTATGTACATCACATTAAGAAACGCGGCGCGCGGGTGAAATCTGATTTTTTCCTGGCTTTAGGCGCACTCTTAAGAGAAGCTAGACTGTTTAGCGGGGGTAAAACTGATTTAACCAAAATGTTAAGAGGTATTGGTTGTTCGTATAAAAAAACAGACAAAAGAAAAATTTTAATAGAACGATACGACATAATTTTAAAACGGATAATTTTTTTGAGAGAAGCATAAAAAAATTATAACTGGGATAATGTCGTGTTCATTGACGAGACATGGCTAAACGCCAATCACACGGTATCCCGTTCTTGGACGGATGATACACAAGCGTCGACGTCGAAAGTACCAATGGGTAAGGATACCGTCTGATAATATGCCACGCAGGTTCTGCAAAATAGGGCTTTGTGGAGAACGCGTTAGTGGAATTTCAATCAAAAACCACAAATGACTACCACGAGGAAATGAATGCCACTACATTTAAAGAGTGGTTCCAGAACGTGATTTTGCCCAGAGCCTTCTGTAATATTCATGGATAATGCCTCCTATCACTCGGTTTAAAATACAGAAACCACCTACCCAAGCTAATAAAAAAGAAAAAATGGTGGCTTGGTTACAAGCAATTTAAAACGAAAATAATTTTAAAAATAATGCGGCGGTTCATTTTGGAGGAACGGTAACGAACTCAGTGTTATGTTGTGCCCATCACTAGTCGTGACTAACTGATAGGTTGCAGGAACGCATTCTCTGAATGGCCGAACTTTAACACCGCTTAGCAAGATTTTTTTTTTTTTTATAGCATAGAGTGACGAGACGAGCAGGTCATGTGCCTGATGGTAAGCAACATGCCTGCCACATAACAGCACAGTAACACGCAGCTATTGAAACATGATAGTCCAAATCATTACCTAGCACTGCACTGCGCTCGTCACCCAGAGATCTAAGATATTATGTCTCTAAGCCCTGTAATTTCTCTGGAATCATTGCCCTTCAAACCGGAACACAGTAAAGTTTGCACATTACTGCTTGGCGGTAGAATATTTGGCAAAGGTGTGGTACTTCCCCAGGCGGACTCTGCTAAGAGTCCTACCACTACAAAATTATTAACGGTTTTGTATGGTGGCCTGACAGACAAAAGTGAATGAAATGCGTATTTTTCGAATTTAACATAAAACCACGAGTTTAAGCCGTCAGTCAATAACAATATTTAATTTCGCGAAGAAGACGAGACTCCACCTCTAAAACAAAGACCTCTGGATCCATAACCCACGACATCGTATCACAGCGCTGTTAAAGTATCTAAGAATAAAATGAAGCGAGGAAGGATAATAAGAGACTTTTAATACTTAATTTGATAACACAACATTTTCTAAACATAGAAGGCAATGAATTTTTCAATGAAACATAGAAAAACACATTCCTATAAGTACCTAAATAATAATTATATTATTATATATTTCTATTAATTATTATATTAAATAATAATTATGTTATATAATTATTTTCTAAAATCATACAAAACCGTTACAGAAAACCATTTGAAAATAAGACCAGACTGAAACTAGGTACGAGTACTTTACAGAAACACTGACCTTATTACATTCTATCACGTTATTATATGTCTCACGGCTGGCCTGGGTCTTACGCAGAAGTAATTATTTAAATCAATGGCACCATTCGAATTCAAATCCATAATTAACTGTTAGTTAATTTTAAATTTTCATACGTCTTGTCAAGCTCAAACATTATTTTTGTAAAAAATAAACTTATTTTACTGACACAAGTCAGTTATTGTAGGCTATTATTTAGTTTAATTTGTTCAAAATTAAGTATGGTAATTTGGAGTAAACCTTACATTCGTATAAAGAATTAGTTTATTTCCGCCCTTGAATAAAATCCTGGCTCCGTCCACTATGAGCACGTTTTGAATGTCACTTTTAAACTTTACTGTTATAATTGTCTATGATTATTTTGGTACGTCAAACATGTCTTCTGATGTCTTCTGTGTGTCATAACAAACACAGAAATATTTAATTTTAATTTGATATAAATTCGATGGTAAAGAGCATGTAACGATAATGGAAAAACGTAACTCATTTTTAAATTCACACCTTCATTTTATTTCAGATACCTCTAGGTAATTATGTGATAGAAATGGAGCAAAAACATTTTGATGCCCTGTGTAATAAAACATATAGGTACCTAAATATCTTACAAAAAGTAATAAGCCATTAATTTAAAAAGATGAGATTAGATAAAAAATGATTCAATCGACATAAACTTGCTTATGAATGTAGTGAAGCTCAAATTTTCAGTGGAAAAACTAACGGTCACCGTGCAGAAAAATTGAAGCTGAAACTCTCCACCTATATTTTGAGCATAATGTATATGTGTCAATAACAGCTTACTTGTAAAGATAGTCACAACCACTATCTATTTGAAGATAACTTAACATCATGATGAACGAGTTTTTAACCTGCAAGTATCCCTTTCTATAAAATGAATAAAAAACTAGCAGCGTCCCACACTTATTCACGAAATGAGAGCCATGCTGGTGGCTGGTGTGGAGCGTTCAAAATTTCTTACCCACTTAAAAGTGTAAAATAGGCTCATTGCTTATCATAATATATACCAATCTAGATAAATATAGTTTGGATTATATGGAAGAGAAATCATGAACTACATTGGAATTGCTAGCGCCTTCGGTTATTGTAACATACTTTCATGTGTAAAAAGTGTTCATCAAAACATATAAAAAAATTAGGAATCTGTTATACTTAATTGAAAATAAAATAACGATAAGACCACAATTTTTTTTTTAATTCTTGCTGTGTGATATATATATTCAAACCGGGTTCAAACCCCACACGCACCACTGTCTTTTCGAAGTCATGTGCGTAATGCCGCTAACTTAAAACGGTGAAGGAAAACATCGTGAGGAAACCGACATGTACCTAGAATCTTTCGAAGTCATGTGTCATCCGCCAACCCGCACTGGGCCAGCGTGGTGGATTATGGCCTTAACTCTCTCCTTGCGAGAGAAGGCCCCGAGTCCCAGCAGTGGGAACGTTTAGTGGGCTGTTGATGATGTTGATGATATATATATTCATACAGATATTATCTTTGGAATAAATTATAGTTAACAAATCTAGAACAAACCACGTTTTTATTGATAGTATCAATTTCATGATTTGTTGCCTTTGTAATTTTTAGGGTCATTACGCACACTATTTCGAAAATACGAAGTAAATATAATAAGTTAGGCCACATGGTGCGTGGAATTTCTACCAGGGGCAGGAGAACGGTCACTAGCGATTCGAAGCTAGTGACCGTTCTCCCAGACTAGAAACCAGCCGGAACTTATTACCAATTTCACATTTTTTTTATGTTGAATCACAGATTACAGAAATAAAACATTGAATATTTGTGTAAAATTTCAATATAACTTGGCAAGTGTGTGACGGGTCGCAATATAGAGTTCCGTAGTTGCTTGTCATATTTTACTGTTATTAAGACTTGTTTGCATTATGATTAGTGCGAGTGTGAGTGATTAGTGCAGGTGTTTAGTGATTAATAGCAAACACGCGTGGACACCGATTGATTAGTGCGAGTGTTTAGTAACTTGCATAGTGAAGTGATTAAAAGCGTGTTCTATTTCTCACTCGCACTCGCACTAGCAGTAATGAAAATGTTAACAGGCCTTTACGTAAACAATAATTCTACATTACTAATAATAATCTATGATTACATTAGTTTCTCTAAGCAAAAAATAAGTCCCAAGTTTTAGTAATCTGTCATTATCTATCATCAGTAAATTACAGGGCAAATAATATGATATTAATATCACACAGCACATGAGCACAGAGCACAGTGTTATTTGGCATTTAGTCAAAATGTATGAAACATTGTGTCAATATCAAAATATAGCGCTGAATGTATTTTTTTTAAATCAATTACTTTATTCTGTTTTTACCATCATGTTTCATGAACTCATTGATGCTACATTTGATTAAATCTTCTATACTAATATTATCAAGCTGAAGAGTTTGTTTGTTTTAGTAGTGGCCTACTCTTGGCAGAGTTGCCCTGGGGAAGTACCACACCTTTGCCTGTTATTCTACCGCCAAGAAGTAATGTGCAAACATTACTGTGTTCCGGTTTGAAGGGCAATGTTTCCAGAGAAATTACAGGGTTAGAGATATAATATCTTAGATCTCTGGGTGACGAGCGCAGTGCAGTGTTAGGTAATGAATTTGGACTCTTCGTGTTCTAATAGCTGCGTGTTACTACTGGGCTGTTATCAGGCACATGTCCTGCTCGTCTCGTCACTCTATACTATAAAATAAAAACTACTGGTCCGGGTTGAAAGATTCTTTCAACTTCACTCAGCCAACACATTTCACACATTGATATAAACCATCAGATGTGCCCTGAACACCTTGAAATTAGTAAGAAACTGCGTCTGTGTGTAGCGTAAGTGACTTACACACCACCAATCTACTTGTTCCTTAGAACTGTTAGCGGCAAAGTATCCTGTGGTTCTACTTATTTTGGTTGTTGACAACGAATAGTGATAGGTAAAAACGTGCGGCGTTCACTGCTTCCTGCAATCGACTAGAACGGAAAGAGTGAGCTCACACATCCCAACGATGACATAATTCCGTGCGCTTGTTTGGAAGGGCACATCAATGGTTTATATCGATGGCTTCACAGCCTTGGCGTTCTTAAAGAGGAACGAAACCCGCTCGTTCGTATTCTTAAAACTTCCATCAAAAATCAGGCGACGCACGACACCCGCAGTAATGTACTGCAGTAAATCGAGGAAATAAGTTATAGAAAGTTTTTAATCATTGTTATATAGAGCACGAATTCTATTTATGTTGGTAGTTTTTTTTTTTCAAGATGTTTACAATGGAACCCTAATTTGATTTACAATGCTGCCAGATGTAATCCAAAATTACCTCAACCTTTGTAATAATGTCGTACAAAGAGGTTGTTAGTTTTAATCTACTATACTCTCTGGCCAACGAAATTTACATTAACCTAGCAGCACGTAGTTTTCAAAGGATGCACACACATTTGTAGGGTTCGGTAAAACGTAAAAACGGAACCCTTATGGATTCGTCATGTCTGTCTGTCTGTTCGTCCGTATGTCACTGCTACTTTTTTCCGAAACTACAAGAACTACATATTATACTGTTGAACTACATATTATATTGTTGAGTAAGTAGATATATTTTGTGAACCGCATTAAGATTTTATACAAAAATATTAAAAAAACAATAAATTCTGGGGGTGACCCATACTTAGAACTGAAACTCAATTTTTTTTTCATCAAACCCAATCGTGTAGGTCTAAAAACATATGATGTACATTACTATGCAAATTTCCTCCAAAAATTGGTTTGCACTCAATCTAGTTAGTAAGTAGTTTTTTTAGAACGTCATAAATACACTATTATTTAAACATCGATCAAAGTTACAACGAACTACAAGAACTTATGTATTATGTTGCTTGCTGTTACGGAACCTTCATGGCCGAGTCCGACCCCCATTTGGGCGATTTAATCTTTTGTACTAAGGTCTATCATCATCAGCCTGGGTTCGTCCACTCCTGGACATAGGCATCTCTAATACGCCACTCAGTCCAATCCTCGGTATTATGATTTCAACCGCCACCAGCGGTCGTTTGTATATCGTTAATGCATCTAGCCTGAGGGCGTCATACACTGTGTTTACCAATTCGCGGTCTCCGATCTAGAACCCGTCTACTCCAATAGTTATTGGGCAGCGACAGATGTGACTGGCTGATTGCCACTTCAGTTTGCAAATACGGTGAGCTATGTCGATGACTTCAGTTCTCTTCATTACGGATGCAATCCTTCAGAAACCCCAAGCATAGCTCCATAGCTCGGACTTTGAGCTTTCGAACCTTTTTGACTGTCAGTGTCCACGTTTCAGCACTGTAGCTAATAACCGATATGACGCACTGGTTGCACACTTTTGTTTTGAGGCTTTATGGGATGGGCGACGAGAAGACTTGACGAAGTTTGCCAAATGATGCCCAGTCTAACTGTAGTTTTTTCATGGGCTCACTCTTAAAGCTACATCTACCTAGTTCGAGCATCTGCCGTAGGAAAACGGATCTCAAATACAAATACAAATACAAAAATCTTTATTGCTGCTTGTAGGTAAGATAAGATAATACAAAATATTTTAAAAGTTGCCCCATACAAACTGGCCTCTGCGAGAGGCATGCAATATGTCTGGCAAGACAATTTGTTAGTCTTAACTTTTAAATAAAAAAATAATAATTAAATAATAGTCAGCTGATTAAAGTCTTCTTCTTCCTCATCTTCTATTAATTTCTGGTTTTTATTTATGTCATCTGATTCTTCATCTTCGATTCATTTCTGGCTTCTATTTGGTTGTGATATATATTTGTGTGAGATAAATATTTGGTGAGCACAATTTCGCCAACGTCTTGTGTTTCATCAGGATATTGTCTTGTGTTTTTGAGTTTGATCAATATGTCCATCCAGGGTCTAAGGTCTTGCATTAGTAGATCTTGCAGTTCATCCATGTGAGGAATATCAAAGAATGTATAAAGTGCAATAAATGTATATAATCAAAAAATCAAAAATGTCGTTAATTATAATATTCATGTAAATACTCAAAGAATGTCACAATACAAACTAATTCATCATGATTCAATATATCATTATTTGGTCTTATGTCAGTTGAATGTCAAATTTATTCAAACTCTTTATCAATTCAAATTCATTATTTTGGGATTCTCCCTGATGAATAGAAAATCACCTTAACATGGCAACATCGTCAATGTCATATGTCACTGACAAGATCATTTTTAATTTGATGTTTTTCACCTTTTTTTTGCTTTGCCATTAAAATATGAAAATAATTTTCTGACCAAATACAGCATATAACGTACATATTAATTTATAACTTTGCATCTGTACTTTCTTGTGACGTAGGTAAAATAACTCAGCATTAATAGGCTTTATATTGCCGAGTGACTGGTGAAATGAAAATACTAACTAGGCACTAAAACTATGTATTTTATTTCACAGTTTCATTTTGTTTTGACTTCATTAGGAACTGAAATAGCTAATCTCGCCCCGTAATGTATTCAACATCAACATCAACAGCCCACTAAACGTTCCCACTGCTGGGACTCGGGGCTTTCTCTCGCAAGGAGAGAGTTATGTATTAATAATGTGTTAATAAACACAAAATATACGATTGTATTTTCTTATCATATTTTTGAATGCTGAACGAATTGAAAGTGTATGGTGCATCAGTATTTCCTTGAGCATGTTTATGTTTTGCCAACAGTATTGTCCGTTTTCATGTGGCGTTACTGTCTTATACTTGCCAGCATTTATTTGTAAAGACGTAGTTCAAGAGTTTCTTCAAATGACTTGAGGAATTAATCTCTGTATGACGCCATTGGGGGGCGGATTCCATGATTTTATTAGACATGATCAATAATGACGTCAGTCATGACGTTTTTTAATGTCATAAATGTAGGCTCACAGCTTTTTGGAACCTTCTCCAAAACTATGAAGCAGACTCAATAAGAAATTCAACCAATAAGAAGTCTTGTTATGTTGTATCTGTGACAACCTTTGATTAAACACTGGTCTGGATGAAGCACAGGTCAGGTTTCAAATACTTGTTTGCGTGATCACGGACACAAATTTAAGTCAAGTATCAATAAAAAGTATCAGTAATTGCTATTGTTCTTAAGCCAGTGGTATCGTGTATCGTGATTCTGACAAGCCGAGATTTTCAGCCAACTATTATTGGCTGACATAGCTTTTGGTGTTTCTACAGTCGAGCGGTCTATCTAGACAAGTTTATAATCAGTGGTCACAACTAACAAAATGCAATATTTGTTTATTTTCTTTCGATAATTTTACTTTATTTAATGATGTAAGTATCTGTATTTAAAACACAGCAAACCGCTCAAAAAATTTATCGCCATAATAAAATGGTGACGATGTGAATTCTTGGGAACAACTTGGTTCATCATAAAGTAATTACTTGAATTCTTTTAGCGTGTAATATAGGGGAATAACAGCGTTGAATTGCAGTTAAAATGATCTTCTTATGAAGCCGGTAACTTTCAATTATCATTTCAGTCAAAACTATTCGGGTCTCCTAAAAAATAATTTTGAAAATTTTCTCAATGAATAGCTCAAGAAAATCAAAAGTATTGTTTCATATTGCTATTTTGCATGTTATACATAGATGCAATATATTGTACACACATTCAGTTCAAAAATCCCGATAGACGAAATCAAACAGCTCTCGGAGCATTTTTTAGCAGTGGTGTTTCAGGAGCTCTGTGGTATAAGTATTTGAAGTACTTAAATTTGTTGAATTAAAATGAAAACTTTAATCTCAGTTTTGTACAAAGGACTCATAGTAAACACAAATGAACTACTATGTCCTACGTGCTTGTCGAATGATTTTCAAAAGATTCGAAAATATTGAAAGAGAAAATCAGGATTTCGAGAAAACAGCCACCACAGCAATGCATTGATATACCTACTTATAAATGATAAACATTACGTCAGTAGACTATAATTAGTTTATTCTAATGCGTTATGCCCTTTTTTGCTTAACTTTTCTGTAGTTTTGTAAGTAATAAAAGTGATGCAATCACAACCAATAAATTGTTTTATTTAAATGAAGAAGAGTAAAGATCTAACGACTCTTATCAATATTTTAAAGCCATGAAAGTATCTTTAATTTTTAGTCGTATCTTACTTCTTATACTTATGTATAATAATTGCATACCGAACACATCAGATAACGTGTACAAAGTCTTAAATATATTAAAGCTCCTAAAAATGATTTCACGATCTAGCGAGTACTGCTACTGAACCAAAAAAATATATGTAATAGGTCGTATATACATACATATTACATATGTAAAAAATTAACCAACAAGCAGTTGCAAATTTATTTAACGCCATCTAAGAAATGGCTGATACCGTGTTTTTGATAAATTGGGTTGTTTCAGCGTTATCAGTGCATTGTTAATAGTATACGTATGTATCTACTAAACAAAGATACATAGCAGGGTCATGATAGAGAAAGTAGGAGTGCACAATATGTAGGTACAATAAATCGAAATATCTGTGGACTTGTTGAGATAGAAACGCGAGAATCATAAGCAAAGGTTGCAACGTGCTGCCAACTTGCGTTCATCACACGTTGTTGCCCTTTTTAAGTGCCGTATGCCAAGTTCTCTTGGAAACTTGGAATGGATAAATATTAATTGCCTACAGGTATTATTAAATTTGTCCTCTTTGGTGTATGTTTTGAAACCTGATTTTATTTTATGACATAGACAATTTCTTTCATCTATTTCCGTCTTCCTTCTTCTGAGATTACTAGAAAAAAAGCGTCCTTGATGCAGTATTAAAGGTAAAATAAGGTTCTTAGGTTTGATAAAAATCTCTTCAGGCACAAAACTGATGACGTCACACTTGGGCGTGGTTTAAAAAATGACGCTATAAAAGTAGTAAAACGTCACAAAACTAAAAGTTTCTCAAAAAAAGGCTAATGAGCAGGGTAGCGAATGGTTTCAGAATATGGATGTTAATCTCTCGTTTTTCCTGTCTGCAATACGAGTTAAAATGTACCCTTTTCTCGATGTCTTACAGAGAAAAACATAGCAGTTAGTTGAAAAAAAAAAAAAGAAATATATTTACGTAAGAACATGTAAATATATTAGGTTACAATTATACCATATATAAAATAGGTGACGTCTGGGAGCTCTGGGATCTCGAACTATAAGTTGTATCATGAAATCATATTTCGTACAACTTTCCAGTTTTTTTGTATTGGGTTGGCACAAAAGAGATTCAGATACTCATCTACTGCGTCTATGCAACGCATCGTATGCGACGCATCGTAACGCAACGAATCGCGACGCCTATAACTTTTTCCTCAAACAAAAAGCGATCACGAGCCTCAAAAAAAAATCACTTGTTGTTTTAAAAAGGTTGAAACAATTCACGATTGGGTATTTCTAATGAAATTGTTCCCGGCTAGCTCTGACCAGTTGACCGACATCGATCGACCTGAGCTGAGCTGCGGTCGCCAGCCTGTCATTTGTTACAGCCGCTGTACCAATAAGTGAAAGCTAATTTGTGACTGCGGACAACCGTTCCGCAGGCTATATGCCCGCTATATACCCGCCATTACAGTCAGGAATATTGAAATGTAAATCTCGGGTTATATTGCTCGTTCTAGTTTCATGGGTTAATTGTTTAGTAAATAAAGTTTCAATTAGGATTTTGTTTATGGCTACTTTTTTTCAATTTTGCTAGGTTTATACCACCATCGGCTGGTGTTAAGCGACGATGCGGTCTGCGAGGGAGCGTGCCTACTAAGAAGAAACCGATTCCTTCTCTATTTGAAGACACCAAGACTGTAATAATCGGGAAGAACCCACTCAGACAACGTATTCCACAGCCTAACTTTAACTGACAATTTGAAGTGGGATTGGGCTGAAGAAGTATGTCGTATGTCGAAGGATCTTTGGGAGAAGAACACCTCAGAGTGAAAGCCAAACGACATAGTGGTAGAGCAAATAAGCGATGGCGAAACGACTTCGATAATACATCAATTATTATTATTCGACATACAATGTAATTGTTCAATGGATCCCGACTGTTCAGTTGTAATGTTCTTTTATTAGAAAATATTGTACCTATATATTTCAATAGTGTTAATACAATAATATATTATAGAATTCTAGACCACCAGAAATCTAAATGCTTGTTTTATTCTTTTCAGTTTTTTTAGTATGCGAGTACGTGGTTTGGTTCACTTTTTACGCAGTCGGGGTTTTGAGTTTTTAAATTATATTTATTTATTTTATACTTTTTAGTTATGAACAATGTTGTGAATGTTAATACATATGCTCAACATAATAATATGCATCTTTTGGTTGTTGACCAAATGTCTTCGTTTCTACTGATATAATATGTAGGATTTTCTACTGCTTGTAATTCATATTTATAGTTTTGTGTTAGTATAGGTTTTCGATTGACGTTGAGTACCTACTAAATCGTTTGAAGTTGGAGATGGGCGACCGAGGCAGAGCAATCCGAAAGCGGTTCCGTGTTGCCACTATCAGCGGCAGAGTTGAAACCCCATGGAGGTTTATTAGTAGATAGGGGCACCATATCCATACATGATATAGAGTGCAACATAACCCGGCTGTGTTTCCCGGGCGGGGCAGTAGGGTATGCGTAAATACATTTCCTGCACGTACGAAAAAAAGGTAGTCCAATATACCTACTAGCATAGATCGTAGAACCCAAGATGGGCCCCATCCCAAACTTCACGGCGCACGCAATCATGTCAACGTTGGGAAGAGTGAGCTCACTCTTTCCGTTCTAGTCGGTTGCAGGACGCGGTGGACGCCGGACGTTTTTACCTATCATTATTCGGTGTCAACAACCTAAATAAGTAGAACCACAGCAAATCTCGCCGCTAGCGATTATAGGGGTCAAGTAGATTGGTTATTTGTAAACCACTTACGATACATACAGAGACGCAGTTTATTACCAATTACAAGGTGCTCAGGGCACATCTATTGATTTATATCGATGCCTACTAGATACATTAGTATATAATGTCCATCCACATTCACACGTACAGTTAGTTATACGAAGTTTTCTGCTACCTAAAAACCTATAAATGTGAGAATGGTTGTTACTCAACTTTAAATCGATATACATCCTAAACAGTCAGTCAAATCGAAAAACATTGAGAGAAAGCTAAACATTATTTTTAAATACCTATTCAATGATACCCCTCTTGACATATTTTGGTGATTTTCATTTTTTTTATTTGGACAATATAGCGTCCTGAATCCGCCATATGGGACTTACACTAATGTCATGTCTTTAGTATCACTCGCCAGGTTAAGAGGAATCGATTGACGTGTGAATCATAAAAATCGGCTCAGGCGTTAGGTCTGTATAGTGCTTCAAAGGAACATACATACATACATAGACTGTTAAACACATTACCACTCCTTTGCGTCGCGCAGTCGGGTAAAAAAGGGACTAATATTTCTATATAACATTATGTTTTGTTTCAAACGTTCAATAAGTCAATACGATTCCACACTATCTATCGGATATTTATAACTATTTCTTAAAGATAAGGCACATTCAACTACATCAGTATATTTATATTATGAACAATATAAAGGACAAAGGACTTAACCATGATCCAAAATTATTTAATTACCTGAATGTTTCGGCAGCATTACAACCACCGTGGTCACGAGAAGACTGATGAAATTGCGGGTCGTCTCATTGCGAAATGAGGAGATCTCCATCTAGCTACCACAACGTTGACGTAATTAAATATTAATTTAGTCCTGTATAATGTTTGCAATGCGTGTTCAAATCTAAAACTTTAAAAACAATATAAAGCAAAGCAATCGTGGCTTAGTTGGTAGTAACTCTGGCTGCGAAGCCGAGGGTCGTGGGTTCGATTCCCACCCAGTGCAAATATTTGTGTGATGAATTCAAATATTTGTACTGTCTCTGGGTGTTTCTATGTATAATAAGTATGTATTTACAACTATATAAGTTTTTATATCAGCTATCTGCCCGCCATATTACAAGCTTTGTTTAGTTTGGGGTCATATTTATGGTGTTGTGTGTAAATTGTCCGCCAATATTTATTTATTTATTATTTATAATCTATGAGTGAAATCCTACTAACATTATTTATTGCTTAAAAATAAAATATACTAACGACCCACCCCGGCATCGTACAGGGACATTGCTGATACGAATGCTGAACGGCTACATATACTAATAAAAATAGTTATTGTGGGTAATAACCCACAAAATGTCTGCAGTAGTATATTTATACCATTTATACTAAAAAACCGTGTTTATTTATGACATTACATGAGAAACTTTTAAAATTATCAGCGTTTCTCTGCTATTTTATGCACGTACTACACATATAAACCTTCCTCTTGAATCAATCTATTTATTTGAAAACCTACATCATAATCTGTTTGGTGGTTTTAAACACCTAAGCATATATATAGGGACGGACAGACGCGGGAAGTGACTTTGTTTTATGCTATGTAGTTATAGGTACGTATGAACGCACGGACGCATTCATGAACGCATGCATAGTTGCATGCATGGATGGTTGTTACACTTTCATCCGTCGGATCGTTGCTGGTACATAAATATTCCAATAAATATTCGATGCAATATTTCAAAGTAAAACGGTCCCGTTAAACTTAATCGAATAATCTCTAACGGAATTATCTAACGCCAAGTTGTACCTAACAATGAAAGAGCTTTGTTCTCTCCCTGTGGGGATTCACAGTCGAGTTGCTTTATCTGTTAACTGCATATTAGCACTTCTCAAGAATGTTACAAGTTTCGTGTGTGGAATGTAGAGTTACATTCAGTGTTGGGAATACAGACACGATTGCACTATCTTTTTATTGATGTAGCTCGTAGCTAAATGCGAAGCATGTAGTTGTTATATCTAGTTGCGAAGCGTGTAGTCTTTGCAGAGTCTGCCTGGAGAGTTACCAATCAGTAACATCAATTTGAGATTTTATGTTTTCAGATAAATTACATGAAAATGTACAAAGAGATTAATCATCTTATAACTACGGGGAGACGAGGACTGGGAGACGAGGAGCATGCAGAGTTGGTCAGTTGTTTTGGCTCATTTTTAAAAGGGTCCTATGGCAATTCAATTCAATTTATTTATTCGAACCATAAATTCATAAGAATCCTTGGTAACGTCATGAACAAAAAGGCATAAGAATCCGTGTACATAATAAGATAAAATAACAATGTCAAAATGAATAAAGCGGCTGTAAAGGAGTCTCGTCAATCAAATGCAGCTGTAAAAAGGCTTTGTCAAAGACAAAATAACAAATAATTAATACATACAGTATACAGATACTACATGAGTACAAACAATGTTCCATCAAAAGTTTTATAAACCTATTATTTTACCTTATTACAGGATTCTAGTTTCAACACATTTCTCTTCCAGACGTTACTATCATTAACAAAGTCATCTATATTATAATATCCCTTGCTCAATAGGTAGTTTATTATTTCATTATTAAACTTTGTTATTAAACTTTGTTTCATTAAGACAATTGACCTCAAGTGGCCTCAAACAGCGATTGAAATCAAAAGATGTGCCCTGAGCACTTTGAAATTGTTGACAAATTGCGTCGGTGTGTGTAGCAAATTAGACCTGTACTTCGTGAGTATTTCTCCAAAAATGGAGCAGCAGTTTGTTATTATCACTGAATTTAACGGAAAATAAAATAAAACGTGGCGTCTTGTGTCCCAGCATTGGGGGATACGAAATACATTCCACTTCGTATCCCCACTGCTGAGATTAGAAATTTACTAGAATTTCACACTGTGGTGTTGCGTTTTATTTGCAGTGTGTGGTGTCTGTTCTACAGGATTGGAAATATTTATCAAAAAAATTTAGTCTTGCTGATAATCCAGAAAGGAAGCTATTTGCATACCAATCTCCATTGAAATGGATTCAGCGGATTTCGCAAGATGGAGTAAGAAAGTTCCAAATGTACAAACTTGGACATTTGTAACGTTAATAGGATTCCAAAATGTTTCTCAGTAAAACTGATGCTCATGGAATAAAAATAAATTATGATTCCTTAGTAAGTATTATGTGTAAATTATTACTTTTGTTTAGGCCATTTTTATGAGTTAAATTGTTATGTATTTGGAAGTTCGTGGAACGTCGTCCTGCCCTTAGCCAGGCTCTTCTTAACTCGTTGATGTTTTCGAACTTGTCTAATTTCTTCGAGTATATTGGACTCTTTAATTTAGACATTTTAGAGCCTAAAATAGGTACTACCAATATTTTGTTTGAAACTTTTATTGCATGGCTCGCGGTGCAATAGAGACCAGGGGTCAAATGTGTAGACGTTAAAAGGGGTTTTGGGACTTTCCTATGTCCTATGAGACTTAATGCATCGAAATCTAGTAGATTTTTTTACTTAAAATTTAATTTGATGATTTAACACATTAAATATCACATCTATGTGATATTTAATTTATTGGAATATTTGTTGTTCCATAAACAACTTAGTTTCAAAATTGGTGTTTTAAAGACTCTCGCAAAGAAGTTTGACTCCACTTTTTATTAAGTACAAAAATTTGTTCCCTGACGTATTTAATAGGGGTGTCTTCAAGTCTAGAGTGAATCGTTTTTTTTGTGCTACATCGTAGACAGCATCATCTCTTAACATCAGACAAGACAGTGGTCAAGTGCTAGCCTATTTTCAAAATAAAAAATACTATCTCGTAGTGACATGATGTTTCATGATTGTATCAAATAGTTAAAACTTGTAGACAGAGCCAAAAGATTAGCGTTTATAAAACATGCTATTTTCTCTCTCTTTCTTCCAACAATAGACAATCCACTGCTGCGCGCGCATTTTCGAAAATGGCGGGAAAACTGCTATCGGATTACAAAAGTGCATTATTTACGTTTAATGAAGTGTTGCCCCACTTGAACCCGTTTGAACCCATTACTCACAATAGCGTTGAAAGACGATTCTAACAGTACCGTTTGTTTATAAATATTGTACTTCAAGTGTAAACAAACAGGTTTGTCACTTGAGCATAATACCCCGTTTACATTATTCCAGTCCAGCGACCGAATCCAGCGCTGGATTGGTTACTGGAATAATGGAAACCGGCACTGGAAAGCATCAATCCAGTGCCAATGCATTCCAGTGCCAGTTTACATTATTCCAGTAAGTAATCCAGCGCTGGATTCAATCGCTGGACTGGAATAATGTAAACGGGGTATAAGTGTTTACGGAATGTTATTTTTTTTTACGAATAAACTTCTTTATTGTTGTCACGTGATCGATATAACGGTTCTGGCGTAACCATTTGGATTTAGCGTGCTGGGCGAGAACTTTAATCAAGTTTACAAGATAAATGCGGTATGTACCTACTGCTTAATACAATAATATTTAATTGTAAAGTAGCCGAAAAACACGGTGGAAATTGGAACATGCGCACTGAAAAAAATCAACTGTTAAGAAGACTATTGAGAAACCTCCTCCTTTTTTAGGGTTCCGTACCCAAAGGGTAATAACGGAACCCTATTACTTAGCTGTCTGTCCGTCCGTCTGTCACCAGGCTGTATCTCAAGAACGGTGATTGCTAAGAAAGTTGAAATTTTCACACAGATGATGTATTGTATAAGTATTGCCGCTATAACAACAAATACTAAAAATAAAATAAAAATAATATTTAAGGGTGGCTCCCATACAACAAACTTGATTTTTACTGTTTCTTTCTCGATTAGTCTGTCCCAAGAAAACTAGATAGCGCCACTAGTAAAAATAAAACGCGATATCAAATTCGTCGTTAGAATCATGAGGCTAAAATCAAAATCTTAAAAATCTTTCCGCCTGTCAGCGGAAATTGCGATGTATACGAAATTCCGGGTAAAACCTAATGGTACGGAACCCTTCGTGCGGGAGTCCCACCCGCACTTGGCCAGTTTTATTTTAAAACAGTTAAAAAGATTAGGAGCTACTATATCATACATGAAAGAGACGTCTTAGTGATGTTGACATAGACATGTTTCAAATTAATTGGTCACTACCAGTCGGAAGCATGCCCAGCAGGTGGCATCACCACGCTGAATGACAGAGATTATATATAAGATATATTATAAGCCAAGCATACTGGGCACGCTTCCGACTGGTTGCTGGCTTCATAATCATGATTATAATTATTTAGACCTTCCTTCGTATTGTATGGAATATTAAGGTGTGCTTAGCGTAGTAGTTGGTAAAGTAGATAACTAAATAATATGCAGTGTAGTTCTCATTGTATTTTAACCTTGTTAATAAACGCTCTGCTCATTAAAAAAATACATGATAATTACGAAAATACGCCAAAATAAGAACTTTTTTTGCTCATTTTATAATTTTGGGTACAATAAACAGTAACTAGATAATATTTTAATACGAATAACACAGATGTGCTATAAACATTTTATATATGTCGTAGGATAATTTGATACTTCGAATCTTCGCGGAAATCCTAGGGGTTTTGCGAAAACGCGGATAATTAGACATAGGCGAAAAATTATCAAATCTTACTGGACAAAGTCAGGATTTTTGCGAAAATACTCGTTATTATAGCAATATTGCGAAACGAAACGCTGGCTATTATGAAATAAGAACGCTGATTGGTCGGTCAGCGCGTTCAATAAGAGATCGTCTCTGATTGGTTGACGTCATAAATGTCAATCATTTGTTGCCGCACGTTATTTGTTTACGTTTGTGTCTGAGTTAAATTGCAGAAGTGTTTTTTATCGTAAATAGTGTACCTACTTGGACTTAAATAAAGTGGTAAATAAAAGTGCTACACGGATGTACATAGTGTCATATATCATAAAAGTCTTAGTCAACCACTCAACAACAACAATGCTTTCGAGATTGGTTTAGCAGTGTTTTGTTTGTCATTGTGTTAAAAGTGGACTATAAAATTGGACTTGAACTAAGAAACGGTGTGAATAGGAGGTTTGGTTTTCATATAATTATGACAGATTCGACAGAGAATGATGTTCAACCTTCAGCAGAATCGGAGAATTTGGAGGTTATCTCCGATAAAGACAAATTTTACATAGAGTTAAGAAAGTTTTACGATAATAGAGTTGACGGTACAACTAAACCAGAATGGACTAAAGAACGCGTAAATGCGTAATAAATTTAATTGAACAATTTAAAACTGCGAGTGTACTTAAGCAACCAAAAACACAACAACAGTATAGAAATGCAAAAAAATACGACGTGATGAGTGTAGGTGAAGAAAAACTTCTGATACTGAGAAGAAAGGATCTTAACTCTCCTGTTGTACAAGTACCTTCAACAGATATGTACTATGATATTCTTCTGCAGGCGCACATATCAACTGGTCATGGAGGACGCGACAAACTGATATATAACCTAAAGCAACAATATGTGATACCGGTACCGATTATGATATTGTTCCTCAACTTGTGTAAGATCTGTCTGAATAAAAAAAGTTGCCCAAAAACAGGAATTGTTGTACGCCCCATAATTTCTCAAGACTTTAACAAACGTGGGCAGGTAGATTTAATTGATCTCCAGTCAACTCCTAGCCACAATTACAAATGGATTTTAAACTATCAAGACCACCTCACTAAGTTCTGCTTTCTCAGACCTTTAACCAGTAAAAAAGCAACTGAAGTAGCCATGGCTCTTTTAAAAATATTCTTAGAAGTGGGTGCGCCAATGATTTTACAGAGTGATAATGGCAAGGAATTTACTGCCAGCATAATAAAAGAGCTAATCACGTTGTGGCCTGCATGCAAGATAGTGAATGGACGTCCCCGACATCCTCAAAGTCAAGGTTTGTTTGCAAGTTTTGCACTATCCCGCTTACCGCTATGCATTTTTCTTTCACCCAAAGGTTGCCTGGTAGAGATTGCTACCTTAGCAATAAGGCCACCTATGTTGTACTGTCTTTTGTTGTTATCTGTTGTTTTGTATTTTTTTTTATGTGCAATAAAGTATTTTTCTCTTTTTTAGGTTCGGTAGAAAGGTGCAATCAGGATGTTGAGAACATGTTGCGTTCCTGGATGTCCGACAATAACTCAACTGAATGGTCACTGGGATGCTATTTCGTTCAGTTCCAGAAAAATTCTTCGCATCATCGCACAATAGGACGTTCACCATACAAAGCCTTGTTTGGTCACGATCCTGTAATTGGCCTGTCTTCAACTTATTTGCCTAGAGATACATTGTCAAAATTAGAAAATGAAGAAGACTTACAACAGGTTTTAATTAATGAAAATCCTCCTCGCACTGAAGATATTCAAGACGAGCGTAATGCAGGTTGTAGAAATGAATCCAAAGTTGAAAATGCATGCAATAACATTACAATTTTAGAAGATGTAATAATTGTCCCAGCAAGTACAACAAAAACGATCTGTCTTGATAACAATATATACGCTATAAATGACACAAATTCCCACACAAATGAACAACAACAACATTCTAATAATATTGTTGCTACTGAAGTTAAATGTTGTATTTGCCAAATTACCACATCCGATTCACTCAAATGTTCAAAATGCCAACAAGTGATTCACGGCGCATGTGGAGTGTCTGAAGTTAGAGAAGGTAGTAGTTCTTCTAATGTTAAATGTAACTTATGCTGGCAAGAAGATTCTATTAAGAAAGAAAGAACAAGTTCGCATGAAAATTTAAAAAGAGCAGCTGCGACTATGTGTACTACATCCAACAAAAAATTTAAAGAAATAGATGTAGGTGCTACAATTTTGGTTGATGTTCCGAAGTACGATCGTGCACCCTTAGATAACAAAAACATTACAGGACTAGTAATTGATAAGAAGAATGGTTTGTTTCAAGTTGGTAGGTACCTCCGTTGGTATAATTAAAGATTGGCTACCAAGAAACGCACTTCAAATATCTCCAGGAGATAGATAGATAGATAGATAGATAGATAGATACACTTTATTGACACACCAAAACAATAGGATACACAAAAAAAATAATTAAATATACATTTTAAACTAGTGCGACAAGTCGGCGGCCTTATCGCTAAAAGCGATCTCTTCCAGGCAACCTTGGGATGGAAAATAACATGAGGATAAGTGAGAAAACGGGGTGCGCAAATAAGATGTAGAAAATCGTAAAGAAAATAAAATTAATTAATAAAAAATAAATATATATATATATATATATATTTATCTTCTACAGGATTTATATCTACAGGAGCTCAATTTACCGGCCCCGTTCCCGAGGTAGTATTACCTATTCGTGGTATTTCCTCACATACAACTATCACCATTCGGCGGACAAGGGTTTAAGCAATGTCATTGCAAGAAATCAAGCAAACAATGTTCCTCAAATAAGTGTGCTTGTAAAAAGCACGGTTTGCTTTATAATTCCAAATGTCATAAATCTTTGAATTGTTGTAACAAGTAAAGTCGTACTAATAATTTCATATTACTATTTACTAAACGCAGCTGTGCTTGCATTGCAACTCCAATGTTACAGGCCCATGCAACTCAGCGTAAGTTTCACATTAGTGACGTATTTAATTATCTTTTGTTCTGTGATTATTCGCTTTTCAAATTTTTTTCTAGTTATCTTTTAATTTCTTTGAATAAGTCTATTTTTTCCTATTTTTGCTAATTCAATAATAATTTGTTGTAGTTATTTTGTTCACTATAAGTGAACCAGAATGTGATAATAATTTTGCCTCAATATATCTTAAGTTTAGCTGTATAAGAGAAGAGAAGGCTGATGAATGAATGATTTTATCTCAAGACTTTAATTCACAAGACTGATCAATTCCATTGTTGCACTATTAAACTAATTGTTTACCTAACCAGTTTCATCCAATTTATGGATTACACTCTAAAATTGGATCTTTTTTTTTTACTACGACTGAGATCTCCTATTGTCTGTAGAAAACAACATACATACTAAAATTTTCAATATAAAGTTTATAAAAATCAATTGAGTGATGTTCCTTTCTCACCTATTCTAAACCTTCATAACTCTATGATACAATACTTGAAGTTAATCATCGGCAAACTAGGAACCAATTAGAAGTCAGCCAGCAAAATTGTAGCCAATCAGTGTTGAGCACATCAAATCTTACTATAGTAACGAGTATTTTCGCAAAAATCCTGACTTTGTCCAGTAAGATTTGATAATTTTTCGCCTATGTCTAATTATCCGCGTTTTCGCAAAACCCCTAGGATTTCCGCGAAGATTCGAAGTATCAAATTATCCTACGACATATACAACAATATCCTTGTTCAATCTACTTATCATATTTAATTTAATTAATTGTTAAGATATGTATTTAGAATAGTTTTGATTGTAGAGATTTTCTGACTAAGCCCGTGAATGTCACACATAGGTACTTAGTAGGATTCATTACAAATACAAAAGCAGATGGTCGAGTTTCTCAGTATAGGTACATCTAAGTATCTAGAGGACGCCAAAGTACTTTGTCTCGACGCAGTTGGCGGTGACGTGGTGGAACTTTGTGCATTAATCAAAATGAGATATTACTATTTTAAATCATTTTATCTATTTCGTTATCTTTTGGAATAATTTGAAATGCTTTATAGTCCGAGATCCCAGAGCTCCCAGACGTCACCTATTTTCTGATGAATGAAATGTGGACGATTGAATAGAGTTAGTAAGTACTAAGAACACATGCTTACTTGCTAACTTGCTTAGACGGCCAATTTTGAGATATGGGGTAATGAAGGTACATACAAACATTACTTACTTGACGTATTTTCTAATAAGTGATTTTCACGTATGTTGTAGGCAATATCCTTAAAAACAAGGTCCCAATACTCCCAGACACTTTCCGTCAGCCGTTTTGCTTAACAACTCCAAAATAATAATTTAACTTCACATAAATTCTCATAATCCATTTGTAAATATGTTCGTCAGACAGCTATTTTGTTGCTTTTTCCAATAAGATAGACCAATCTAAGGGGGCGATTGCCCCTCGTGGCTACTTGGCTCTCACGGGCTTAACTTAATTTAAGGCTAGTTATTATTGCATGAGGAATGTCAACCAAAATGTATTTATTTTGTTGGCTCTCTGAGCAGCTTCTAATCAACTCTGCTACGTCAGAGTTAGATTAGAATTGATCTGTGAAAACTCATTCGATCCAAGTAATCTACCTAAAGTGGGTATTCCATCAGTTGGGTAGTGCAGGTGCAGGCGTGCGCATTGCAGGTGTAATATAAATGAACGGTGTTCGAGGAAACGAGAAAACTCGAATAAGTATTCAGGAACGTACGACACGCAGCCGAGAAAACAAGATTCCACAGAAATCCTACTAATATTATAAATGCGAAAATTTTGGATGTTTGTAGCTTAATCACGTCGGAACTTCTGAACGGATCGGTTTGACACTTGGAACAGAAATTATGTAGCCTGGAATAACACAAAGGCACGGGAAAATAACGGATCGTGACACTGCGCGGGCACAACCGCGGAGGGTTGCTAGTTGCTAGTATAGTGTAGTGCTAGACATATTTATAAGATAATAAGATAAAGTATCATCATCAACATCAATCATCAACAGCCCACTAAACGTTCCCACTGCTGGGACTCGGGGCCTTCACTCGCAAGGAGAGAGTTAAGGCCATAATCCACCACGCTGGCGCAGTGCGGGTTGGCGGATGACACATGACTTCGAAAGATTCTAGGTACATGTCGGTTTCCTCACGATGTTTTTCTTCACCGTTTTTAAGTTAGCGGCATTACGCATTAAGTGTGGAGTTTGAACCCGGGGTCTCCGGATCGGCAGCCGCCGTTCTCCCGACTAGACCAGCCGTAACTTGATACGGTAAAGATAAAAATAAGATAACAGATAAAGTATACATACATATAATTCAAAAGCCTTTCCGAGCGCTTGGTCGACGCGACGCGTGACCAAAATGCTGGCGTTTATTTGGCCCAACGCATAAGTATTGCCATTCAGCGTGGTAATGCCGCCAGCATGCTGGGTACGCTTCCGATTGGCAATGGGCTTGAACATCTTGATTATCTGAAGACCTTCATTGGTCTATGGATAATTCAGGTGTGCTTAGTGTAAGTAGTTAGGTATGTAGGGTAGTGTAGTTCTCATTGTATTTTAGTTTTGTTACTAAAGGCTCTGCCCGTTTAAAAAAAAAAAATTACTGAGCTTAGAGATATAACACCTTAGATCTCTGGTGGTGGTGTCTGGTGGTAAGTGATGGTGTATTTAGTAATTACAGATATATTTTGTCGAATAAAACATAATTAAATGTGTTCATTTTCACAATTTTTGTCTGTTTGCCTGTTTGTTTCGGGTAATCTCGGATTATGACGCAGCGTTCAGTACTAGATAGCGGATGTCCTAATGCATAATTAAGGCTATTGTTACTTAAGGAAAATAAAAAAGGTTTCGCAAAATATTCAAAAAACACGTAGCTATTGGAACATGAAGAGTCCGAATCATTACCTAGTACTGCACTGAGCTCGTCACCCAGAGATCTAAGATATTATATATCTAAGCACTGTAATTTCTCTGGAAACATTTCCCTTCAAACCGGAACACAGTAGTGATTGCACTTTTCTGCTTGGCGGTAGAATAACTAGCAAAGGTGTGGTACTTCCCCAGGCGGACTCTGTGCTAAAACTTCCTACTTTGTTCCAACTCGTACCTGGTGTCCCATATCACCACACCTTTTTATCGTATTCATCTAATTACTATTATTAACAGTAGCAATATCGTTTCTATTGTAATAATTTCAGCTCTAAGACAAGCTATTAAGCTGATAATCCCAATTTTATGTTATACTAACAAATCTGACTTTAAAATATCAGACAACATTACCAACAAGCTAAAGCCTCGTAATAAATTAATCAGAAGAATTAATTAAGCAGCTGATTCAGAGAAAGAAACATTAATTAAAGCATAAATATCCATTTACGATGTAACGAGAACTGAAAAAGAAAATAAAATACCGTTTCATCAATGAAAATTAAATAACAGGGTGAAATCGTTTAAGCTGAGCTTTTGCGAGCGAACGAGAGCGATCTATAATACCTACTGAATCAAGTTTACGGTTCAGTTGCAAAGAATGTGTAGTATTTCAGGAATACTTTTTATTTCAGGAATAATTTTTCTTTTGTCATTTTTGTCACCTTTGTCATTTCAAATCTCATTTATTTTTACATATTTCTTGGATAATCAGAAGAAGAGAAAAATAAGGGGGGATTTGGGAACATTTTAAATCTAATACTAGTGCTCGTCTGTTGAGCCGATCACTACCGGTTGGGATTCCGCAAGTAATCGACTCGACATCGATTCTTTGCCTTATTGCCATTTGCCTAAGCCGCCTCCTCCCGGCCCAGAGCCTCCACTACGGCTGCATTTATGTCCCTGATGGCCATCTGTAGGTTAAACTCTCGGATGGTCTTCGGTGATGCAGCCAACGCTCGCCGCACGAACCGACCGATGGCGTCGTCGGTGTCGTCAGCGTAGTACGTGAAGGTTCCCGTGTGCCGTAAGATTGCAACAACCGCATGGGGAATACTTAATCACATACCTAAGTACTTATACGCGTATGTTAACAACAAAAATCTAATTAAAAAATTTGAGTTATCTCCGACCATCTTGGATTTGTTTGACATAATATGTAGTCTGATAGTGTGTTGTAGAGGTAGTATTCTATTTATAAAGCCCATTGATATTTTGAGACCCGTTTTGAAGGAGTTGTAAAAAAAAAATTTGCTGTTTTGTGATGGCAGCCATCTTGGATTTAAAATCTGTCATAGTGTATACAGTATTTTATTATTTAAACGCTTTCATTTGATACCCATGTTGAGGGACTTTGTGGTGGCGGCGCCTTTGGATTAATTTTCATCAAACATAACTAGCAGTATACGCTTCTGACTAATTCACCTTTCAAACAAAACTTACCAAAATAACCAAAAGGTTCGATATCGACAAAATCAAAAATTTTAATTTTTGATGTTACTTCATAAAACCACTACACCGATTTCCATAACATTTGTATGAAACCTACGTCGAAAAATGGTCTACCAAACAAAAATGAAACAATTGGCGGAGCTATCGCGTAACATACTCGTACGTATGAAGAAAACTATAACTAAGTCGAAACACCCTCCTTTTTTGAAGTTCTCTAAAACACTTGGATATTGTTTCCAGGATTGCCTAACCGACCTTTTTACCACAATTCGACATACGCAGTGAAATATATGTAAGCCGTCAACAGTATCATATTTTAACCGCTTTCCCTTGAAGTAATTCGACGCCGTCCCATATTTAGTGAGTGAACTTAGCTATCATAGACAAGTCAATTACGGTTCAGAGTCAACAAGGCACTCCCTTTCAAGTTTGTCGGTGATAAGGGAAGATGGGCAAGTTTTCAATTGCGTCGCTTGTTTGTGTGTGCGCTATCGATGGACAATGAGGTCAATTTTGTGAACATTTCGGTAAATTGAGTTTATTTCTACACTGAAACGAAGCCATGGGACGAGAATGACGATTTCACAATGGTAAGGTGTCAAGTTAAAATCCCGCTAACACCTACGAGTAGTTTTCCAATTGCAGAAATTACTAGTTTATTATCACTAATAATACCTAGTCTAGTCAACAAGTGCTTTTCAGGTCGTCATTTTTTCGACTCCTAACATTATGATTGAGGTGTTATTCGATTCGCAATGGCGTCTACACAGTTTTTAAGAAAATGCTAAGCCCGCTCGCAAAAATTGCAATAGTTATAAACAATTAAGTGAAAATAAAAAACGGGGTTTCGTTATTTGCCGTTAATTCAAAAACTATTTAAAATATTTTCAATTTGAAAAAGAAGAGGAAGTTCCCTAACAATAATCCTGACGATGTACGAACGATTGGAAACGTAAGACCGAGGATCGGGCTGAGTGGCGTATTATAGGAAAGGCCTATGTCTAGCAGTGGACGAAAACAGACTGATTATGATAAATCCTGACTTCCAGAACTGTGGGATCAATACTTAAGAAAAATGTCATGTTGTCTTGATTAAAAAGGGCAAAGGGCTTTCCCGGTCTAGGAAAACGACGTGTATCAAAAAGAACATATTTTGTTGATTCGTGTCATTCGCCAATCCACACTTGGCGGCCTATGGATTATGACCTTGTCTTTTAAAAAAGGAGATTCTGAGTCTCAGACGTGAAAATATTAAGTGGGTGCTTATTTTTATGTTACGTTAACAAGAAATTGTTTAAAATGGCTTATAGTGTTTTCCATTTGCTTTCGAAAAGTAGTATTTGGAATTCTAGACATGATCTCACATTAATCTATCTAATCTAAGATTTAACTAGACAGCTACATATATTAGAGCTTAAAACCCGTTTCTCTTCTAAATAATCAACATATATATTTTCAGTAGTGGTAGGACTCTTAGCAGAGTCCGCCTGGGGAAGTACCACACCTTTGCCAAATATTCTACCGCCAAGCAGTAATGTGCAAACATTACTGTATTCCGGTTTGAAGGGCAATGATTCCAGAGAAATTACAGGGCTTAGAGACATAATATCTTAGATCTCTGGGTGACGAGCGCAGTGCAGTGCTAGGTAATGATTTGGACTATCATGTTCCAATAGCTGCGTGTTACTGTGCTGTTATGTGGCAGGCATGTTGCTTACCATCAGGCACATGACCTGCTCGTCTCGTCAATCTATGCTATAAAAAAAAAAAAAAAACCTTTCCTATGATACATACATACTCACTACGTACCTATAAATTACACTCGACGCGTCCCTTCCAAAAATTGTACTAAGTTCTGTGGTGTCTCAAATAAAAATGGACCTTAGCGATCTAATAAAATACGCATCTGAAATAATAACAAATATTTCTGTAATACTATGAATAAGTAAAAGCAACTTTCGTTAAGTGTGATTTATCAAAATTCAGAGAATGCACCTAGCAAACAAGTTCGAAATATCAATAAATTCATAATAATATTACCATATACATAAATCAGTGAATCATTTTGATAAGAACCAACTCAAAATAATATACACCATCGTTGACCGGTAGTCGTTCTTCAAACGACAATCTCATTTCAAGCAGCCGAATAACTTTAAAGTTTCTAATAGCAAAAATACCCTCTTTAAAAGCGGCATAAAATATTTCATCGTACTGTATTAATTCTCAAGGTTCAGACAATTTAAGCTCAAGTAAGACGTCGGGCAGGCACTCATTTCGGTTCAAAGAAAATCCATCACCTTTTTGTACGAGCGGATATTTAAATATCATTGAAACGCTCTGAAAATTGAGGTGTGACAACGACAGAGCCACAAAAGTTCAATCTACCGTCGTATTATATTTCTAGGATCGTATTAAAATATCTCATTTCAAGTTTCATGAATATCATATACTTGGGTAAAAACGAAACACTGACACTTTTGGAAAAATATTAACTTACTACGTTTTTACGGTAAAAAATAATTACCTACAGCTAACTATGCCCTTTTACGAACTTTTAATGTTTCCACTGTACTCTGTTAGTGAATGATGTCGTTTGATAAAGGGTCCTTTATGCGTAAATCACATGCGTTTATATTATATACCCTTCCACCTGAGAAATGAACGACCGATGATGAAATGGACTGACCGTTATGTTATATCGGACTCGACACCACGGACAGGCATTGCGTCTCTACCGACTTAAACCTCTAGGAAGTTCCATCTTTGCCGCTCCCGTGAACCCGCCGCGGCTTGGCCGTCTCCAGGCCCTCCTTTGGGGCTCACTCTGGTTACCAGCGCATCTGATCCCAAGATGCGCCGTGACTATATCTTAGACTAATCAGTAAGTAGATTCTAGATGCCCCGGACTGGACTCCGATTGGCTGGACCTCTTTTATCCCCCGCGATATACTACAGACTTGATCCAAAGTCTGTAGTCCTGGCGCTTATTAGTTTTCAATATTAGATGACAAAAGACGCACCATAATACCGGCTTCCCCTAATCTTCTCCTGCAGCGCATCGTACTACCAGCGGTTCTCTCTTACCGTGGCCTACACCCCACTTAGATGCGAATGTTTACCCCGTAACATCAAACCTTCTTATTCAAGAATCATCATCATCAACAGCCCACTAAATGTTCCCACGGCTGGGACTCGGGGCCTTCTCTCGCAAGGAGAGAGTTAAGGCCATAATCCACCACGCTGGCCTAGTGCGGGTTGGTGGATGACACACGACTTCGAAAGATTCTAGGTACATGTTGGTTTCCTCACGATGTTTTCCTTCACCGTTTTAAGATAGCGGCATTACGCACATGGCTTCGAAAAGACAGTGGTGCGTGTGGGGTTTGAACCCGGGGTCTCCGGATCAGCAGGCGCCGTTCTCCCGACTAGACCAGCCGTAACTTAAGCAACTCAAGAATAGCAGTCTCAAAATATTATGTTTATTTTATAGCAAAATCAAGCTCACTAACTAAAAAAAAACTTGAACTAAAACATAATATATGAAAGAACAAGATCTACAAACATGTAAAAGAACGACAGAGGTACATAAACCGCAATTTTTAAACGGTTTTATTATTTTTAACGTCATGGAGAAACACAGATTTTAAACACGTTTTCAGTAAATACTGCCGCCTCAGCTGCGTTGTTTGCAATCGAATAAGAAAACTTTCCATTAGAATCTCGGGTCTCAGCAGATTCCGGGAGCTAATGGTATATTAAATCAGTTGAATGGGAATGGTGCGCGGAGTTGGGAGCCAGCGGAAGGGATAGCGATCTCCGACACATGCTACTGCGTAGGTACCTATACAAAGCTCTCTGACGAGTTCGTGCGGAATATCATAATGAGATGATTATTCAAATACTTACCCTACTAGACCAGTACAACGTCCCCTTGAAAGATTTTTTTTAGATATGTGTTCACTAATGTTTCACAAACATTTTTTGGCAAAACGTCACTTTAAAACCAACTAATCGTCTAATATTTATTGGAAAAACTTTACACATTATAAAAGTATAATTTTACAAACAACGTTTTGCATAGTATTCTGCACCCGTTTTTATTGCCTTAGCCATACCTGTAGTTCCATAGAACTGCTGAGTCCTCATATTAGTGTTTAGTATCTCATCTGTACTATATAGTACTACTGGGATGCACCCATAAACACCCTATTTTAAATTTTACTTCTACTAATTTAACACATTGCTATGTAAAATTTAGCTAAATTACGTTATTGCTGTCTTTTTGACCGACTTCATAAAAGGAGGAGGTTCTTCATTTGTTTTTTGTTTTGTATGTATGTTACGCGATAGTAAGTCAATTTTGATGGCTATTTTTTGTTTGTCACATTAAAGTTCAGAGATTGTCCCATTAATTGTTTATCGAAATTTACTAGTTGTTTGTTTATCGAAATTCAGTTGTTGATCACGTGATAACTTGAGACCTAACGGGGTTTACAATTATACGGTACGTATAACAATACGGTACATACATAACAAAAAATAAATAGCTCTACGTCTTGCATTGAGAGCGCGTTGTATTCTAGAATGAAGCGATATTTTACTCTTAAGTACAAGTGTACTTTGTACTCTGCAAAACCGCTTCATTGTCTGTCTGTGTCAGCCATTAAAATTATTATTCTGAAATTTTGCAAGTAGGCAGAACATATTATCTTTCACAGTCATAAACTTTTGTGCCGAGTTGAACTTTGCTATCTCTAGAATGTCAACCATTGTTATTATAACATCAATCTTACGAGAAGTCCCTTGGCAAATTCGCACCAAAACGAATAAGTATTGAAGCTCAGAGGAATGATACTAAGGTATTTTTGTGAGTGAATAAAATTAGTTCTGGAGAGTCAAAGTTGGTTTTGCTTGGTTGACGTATGCGTTAAACTTTGTCTAGCTTGAATAGCTCTAATGTTCGAGTTTTACATGGAACTGCGCAAAATGATTGTACTATGCCCGAGAAGAAACATTTAAAAATGTGTATACATTTTACAATATTTATTTGTACTATGGAACTGACTTACACTAAACAAAATGCATTTCTGATTTCAGAGTTGCCAACATTTTAAAAGGTTTTTCCCAAGTAAACTAGCAGGGCCCTGTGGTTTTAACCGCATGGTTATCGCGTTCGTTTTATTGCCGCGATAAAAGTAGCCTATTTCTGTTCCTGACTATGTTCTACTCCAAATTTCATCTCTGTCCGTTCAGCTGGTTCGAATTGATTAAAAAAAAAGTTCAAACATCTGAATTTTTATATTTCTGAAATTAATAGGACAATATAAATAATAAATAATGAACAAATATTAAAAACGCGATGCGCGAGAGACAAACTTAAAGTTGAGCTGACCACGTCAAGTTTTGTAATTACAAAACTTAACTTGAACTCAATAGGGTACAATCCTCAAAAAAACTAAGTAACCCGTTAGTTAGATTGCCAAAAAATATTGTACACGTATTTTTTCTTTTGTTTCACAAACAAAAAATGACGAAGATACAGCGCTTCGAAGTTTCGTGTGACGTCACTTGTGAGTGCGATTTTTACTCACGAGTGACGTCGCGACCCCCCACTCTCGAAGTTTGATGGTCTATATCTTTGACGATTTTTAATATTATGAAAAAACAAAAAATACGTGTCCAATATTTTTCCATGATCTAGCTGACGGACTAATTAGGATAGTGTATTTTTGACCCAGTCCGGTACCATATTTGCTCCTTTTGAGTATTTTTAATCTTATAAGCTGTATATATCATTTACGTTTGTCAAACTCCAAGTACAAATGAAAGAAATCTTAAAATTGACACGTAAGCTGGGTATTTCGTTTATTTCTCTGAATCAAATAAAGATATTATTGTCTCCCCCTAAATCATTAGAGCCAGAGGGAAAGCCAGTGTCGGAATTGCTTCCACTTGGGCGATTTATGAAGACTATAAACTTGACAACGCCACTTAAAGAGTTTCCTAACGCCAAAGTAGGTACCTGAAAACTGGCGGAATCTGTGCTAATACCTCCCATTCGTCACGGTAGAGTTGAGATGAATAAAAGTGATGGAATTGTACCCTTCCATATGATGTGATTTTTCCCGTTAAGAGGCTCTGATACTGAATTTGCGAAGTAGAATGATGTTTACCTACCCAGATTTATGATCGGATTCGACTGAAATCGTTAAACGATGTTCTATAGCGATCGTAGAAGTTTTTCTGATGTTTTTAAATACCTTGAAACCCTTTTTTTTTTTAATATATAGTGACACGAGACGAGCAGGACATGTGCCTGATTGTAAGCAACATGCCTGCCACATAACAGCACAGTGACACGCAGCTATTGGAACACGAAGAGTCCAAAATCATTACCTAGCACCGCACTGCGCTCGTCACCCAGAGATCTAAGTTGTTATATCTCTCAACCCTGTAATTTCTCTGGAAAGATTGCCCTTCAAACCGGAACACAGTAATGTTTGCACATTACTGCTTGGCGGTAGAATAATTAGCAAAGGTGTGGTACTTCCCCAGGCAGATTCTGCTAAGACTCCTACCACTACTGAAACCCTTTGAAAGCGGCCCTTTGCGGCTGGTCTAGTCGGGAGAACGGCCACTGTCGATCCGGAGCCTGCAGGCCTACTACGAAGTCCGATAAACGATAAATCGGCCGAACTTATGGACTTTTCCTACCTCGAAAGACAATCTGTCGGTTGATAGGATCGGCCGTTTCGTTCGATTCGACCCTCATCCGACCTAAGTCTATAACTTACGACCGAGATGTATCGATCTGACTGTTTTTCGTGGTAGACTACAATCCGATTCAGCTGTCGGTCGGATCCGATCATTCGGAGTTTGTTTTCGTAGTAGACCTGCTGGTTAGAATCCCACGCTCACCACTGTCCTTTAGAAGTCAAATGTGTAATCCCGTGAAATTTAAATCGTTGAAGAGAAACATCGTGAGGGAACCGACATTTTCCTATAATCTTTAGTTATGCATCACCCACAAACAAGCACTGGACCAGAATGGTTTCAATGCGAGGCCCTGGAACCCCGAATCCCAGCAATGGGAACATTTAGTGGGCTGCTTATACACCAATTGAAATGAAAACTTTGTCATAAACTGTATGGAGCCTATTATTACATATACCTGCTGCGTTCTGTGGTGTCACTCGACTCTTAACAATCGCTAACTGTAGCGGAGTCGAAACTAATTCACGTGTAATAGGGTACAATCCTCAAAAAAACTAAATAGCCCGTTAGTTAGATTGCCATATAATATTGTACACGTATTTTTAGGGTTCCGTAAAACGTAAAAACGGAACCCTTATAGATTCGTCATGTCTGTCTGTCTGTCTGTCTGTCTGTCCGTCCGTATGTCACAGCCACTTTTTGCCGAAGCTATGAGCACTACACTGTTGAAACTTGGTAAGTAGATGTATTCTGTGAACCGCATTAAGATTTTAACAAAAAAAAATTAAAAAAAGAAAAATTAGGGTTGCCCTCCATACTGAGAACTGAAACTCAAAAATTGTTTTTTCATCAAACCTACACGTGTGGGGTGTCTATCGATAGGTCTTCAAAAATGATGTTGAGGTTTCTAAAATCATTTTCGCCTACACTGAATAATTTGCGCGAGAGACACTTCCAAAGTGGTAAAATGTGTGTCCCCCCCCCCCTCTAACTTCTAAAGTAAGAGAATGAAAAATCTAAAAAAAATATATGATGTACACTACCATATAAACTACCAACGAAAATTATTTTGAACTCGATCTGATTAGTAGTTTTTTTTTAGTACGTCATAAATACACTATTATTGAAACTTCGATCAAAGTTACAACGAACTACAAGAACTATGTGTATATTAGTATATTATGTTACTTGCTACTACGGAACCCTTCATGGGCGAGTCCAACTCGCACTTGGCAACTTTATTTCTTTTGTTTCACAAACAAAATATTACGAAGATATAGCGCTTCGAAGTTTCGTGTGACGTAACTTGTGAGTACGATTTTTACTTACGAGTGACGTCGCGACCCCACTCTCGAAGTTTGATGGTCTATATCTTTGACGATTTTTAATGTTATGAAAAAACCAAAAAATACGTGTGCAATATTTTTCCATGATCTAGCTGACGGACTAATTAGGATGGTGTATTTTTGACCCAGTCCGGTCAGAATAGGGTATTCTAGTAGAGTAGAAATATTTTATATACTAGATTTTTAATTTCATTCAAATCCGTAGTCGTTTCAGATAGATATACCTACGCGGGAACAAAAAAGTACACTGATTTGCACGATCTGATACCACCTTACCACGTAGTTCGAAAAAGCGACATCGTTTCATGGTTGATGTTCCAAAAACACGAACGAAGAGATTTGACTCTGCTTTTGTGATAAGAACGTCAAGACTGTGGAATACGTTGCCTGAGTGAGTATTTCCCGTTAGTTACAATCTTTGTGTCTTCAAATCGAGAGTGAATCGGTTTTTTCTAGGTGAACACGCTCCATCGTAGACCGCATCGTCGCTTAACATCAGGCGAGAGTGCGGTCAAGTGTAAAACTATAAAAGTTAAAAAAAAAGCACACAAGCCCACAAACTTTCGCTATTACAATGTAAGTATGATGTGATCAAAACATTGTGTACGTTCTTGTGTAATATTAGTGGTATCAAGTTTAGTTTTTTTGGCGGGAATAATGTCGTATGTCTTTGAGTATCTCTTTTTCGTATTTAAACCGTAGTATTCGCGACACAGAATGTAACGTAAAATAAGTGATTAAAACAAAATACGGGATAATTTTATTTTTTCTTGTGTCAACCATCGACCCGCACTTGGTCAGCTTAGTGAATTATAACCTCGAATCTTTTCTTTTGAGAGAAAGCTCCAAGTCCCAGCAGCGCGAATGAAAAGTGGGCTATTTATAATATGACTAGCAGCGCCCCGCGGTGTTCCCGTTCCCGTTGTTCCCGTTGTTTTTCCGGGATAAAAACCCTATGTGTTCTTTCTAGACTATAATACATATATCTGTGTTCCAAATTTCAGCCCGATCCGTTCATAAGTTAGGATGTGATTGAGCAACAAACATCCATACATTGACATTTATAATATTAGGTACTAGCTGAACGCGCGCGCGTTGCTACGCCATCTATCGAAAATTGGTCGTACCAATTCAAATGTTGTTCAAATTTGGTTACTTTAGGTTCTAATGACGCAACCTTTAACATATGACAAATGCTGTCACGCAACGAAAGCTCTCTAAAAGCAATATTTTTTCCCCGTTTTTGTTACATTTTTCATTCATGCTCGGCTCCTGTTAATAGTAACGTAATGTTAAATACCCTATAGCCTTCGTCGATAAACGGACTATCCTACAAAGAAATAATATTTCAATTCGGACCAGTAGTTCCAGAGATCCTTGCGTTCAAACAAACAAACATACAAACAAACTCTTCAGCTTTATAATATTAGTTTAGATTGGTAATATAGTAGTAGTATAGTAATTTATAATATTAGTAGGATTTCCAAAATTCTGAAAAGTCCCAAAAGTCCAAATTTAAATCAAAGCAGTTTAGTCTGCTTAGTGTCTGTCAGGGAGTGAGTCAGGCACTCAAAGCAAAGCCTTTCATACTCGTGAATACTCATAAATATAAAGCCTAATTAAATAAGTTTATTGGGTTACGGAAATTTTGCTGAATTCCTATTTTATATCCTTTGCAGTTTGTATTTTAGTGCTAAATTCCATTGTAGAAACAATTGTGGATTTTATGGCTTCTTACCCTTCATCGTTACATTCAGGTGTATTTTAAAGTTTCACGTCATCACACAAATATTTGTATCTACTGGGTGAGAATCGAACACCCGACCTACGGCTCCGCAGGCTGATCTACTATTAACTCAGCCTATGACATAACATTACGAAAGTATTTAATCAGCTATCGGATTCTAAAGCAAAAGTTTCGCTTACTTTTAGTTAATGAGTTGTGTGCGAAATGTTCACCAGCTTTTTTTTTTTTTTAAATAATGAGTGACGAGACGAGCAGGACATGTGCCTGATGGTAAGCAACATGCCTGCCACATAACATCACAGTGACACGCAGCTATTGGAACATGAAGAGCCAAAATCATTACCTAGCACCGCACTGTGCTCGTCACCCAGAGATCTAAGTTGTTATACCTCTAAGCCCTGTAATTTCTCTGGAAACATTGCCCTTCAAACCGGAACACAGTAATGTTTGCACATTACTGCTTGACGGTAGATACTTCCCCAGGCGGACTCTGCTAAGAGTCCTACCACTACAAAGATTATTTAGATTTATCACGTGTACAATACGTTAAACAATACACAATAGTACAATACACAAAATATCAGTAGGTATCAAGTCTAAAATCTCGTTTGCCTTATTAATTAAGAATAACGCCCATGTGATATTAACATACGGTGGTATCAGATTTGCATAGGTACAAATATTTCCTTTAGACACGACACAAGTATGGAAAAACTGATTTCCCTTTATTTCAGACTAGGTTTTATAGCATAATATGACCCTTTCCGCTTTGCAACTTTGTTAATGTGTATAACCCTAGTAGTACCTGTAGTTTACTGATACATTGTACCGTGTTACCGTGATCTCCCAATATTGTGGACGTCATATTTGTCAGCGTAGAATTAAAAATACCGTCAGATTTATAATCTAACGCGCGACATTCCAATCCTACTGTACGTTAAGTTAGTTTATAATTTAACGTCATTAGATTATAATGAACGGTCACTCATCCAATTATAACCTTACCCGGGAGGGACATTTTCAGTTCACAACGCAGAACTGCAGTCCTCGAAGTGAAGAGGCGTTCAACAAGTAGGCACGAAGCTCGCGAGTGTCAGAAGGCTCGTCGTCGCCGCTATCTGGGGTGGTGCAGGGCGGCGATCGATGCTGGCTGCGCAACAAGTGCCCGGGCCTGCGCCCCTGTCGCCCACCTCCACTGGGCGGGCGGAGGCCCATTGTTCGGTTATGTGCGCGTGCACACAACTGCATTAAAAATTTTAAACGAATTCAAAAAAGGAATAGGTTCTAAATTTGGTAGTATATTTTTTTTGGACGTATGTTTCGTGATAGCTCCGCTCCGCCAATTGTGAATTGATTTGAAGTGTTTTCTTTTGTTTGGTAGTTAATGCCCGAGCTACACGAAGCTAGTTTTCCACGCTAGGATGGCAAGCTAGTATTAGTAAGCTAGAAGTACTAGTATGCTAGCTTGCTATCTTAGGTTAAAAAACTAGCTTCCTGTAGCACGGCCATAAGAGATATATATTTTAAAAAATATATAAATTATTGGTGGAAAATTCACACACAACACCATCTGACCCCAAACTAAGCAAAGCTTGTGTGATGGCGGCCAGATAGCTGATATAATACTTATATAGTTTTAAATACATACTTATTATACATAGAAACACCCAGACACAGTGCAAACATTTGAATTCATCACACAAATATTTGCACTGGGTGGGGATCGAACCCACGACCCTCGGCTTCGCAGGCAGAGCTACTACCCACTAAGCCACGAGGCCAGTCAAGTCAGTCAGTGTGTGTTTTTGAAATTTGAACAAAAACTAAAATTAACTTTCATTTATACGAACCACGTACTGATAGCCTTTTTCATGAAATTTTGTCGAGTGTCTGAATTAAATTTTATGTTGAAGTCGATTTTTGTTTTTTCGAAGAAACCAAATTATTATGTCGAATGTTTGTATCAACATTACCAACTATAAGAGACTACAGGCCCGTGTACAAAATTGAAATGAACCACAAGCAGACTTATATGTATGATGATAGAAAGGTATAAAGTAATAAGATTCAGCACTATGCCGTCACTTGTCAGCTGTCTAACTGGATGCAGTTAAAGAGCGGGTTGCAACTCTCGATCATTCCTCCTTGTCACGTGATTGTTGTACGGCGTTGCGGAATAATAGACTAGAAGAGGTATTGAAACTTTAAAAAATGTAAATTTTAATTTTTTAAATATTAGTCATCATAGTAAAATTAATAGTAATTATCGGAAAGATTCATGATTTTCCGTCGATTTACAAAGTAAATTTGGTCATTAGATTATGTACGGCATTGGTTCCATACAGTTTCAATACCTTTTCTACTTTATACCTTTTTACTTCATCCTACATAGGGCTCCTGTTTGTTCATTTGACCCATACATTTTGTTTACGGGCCTGTAGTCTTTAATGTCTGTCGTCTCTACAGGGTACTGAGATAACCATACCTTTCACTTATCATAATTTTGTTGATTATTATCATAATTTTTATACTTATATTCCAATAGCTGAGTGTCACTGTGCTGTTATGGGCAGGCATGTTGCTTACCATCAGGCACATGTCCAGCTCGTCTCGTCACTTTATACTAAATAAAAAAATAGAGATTGTGTCATACAGTTTCTAGTTAAATTTATGTTGCGTTGGGGATGTTAAAATCTTTGACTAAAATGTCGGAAGTTATGCATGTATGTCCTCGAGGATAAAACTGTCATTAAGTAGTGTCGTACATATTTTTTTATCCTAATATGTACACATACTTATACAATATAAATTAAATTTTAATAATAAATCTGGCGTCTGCAATTGAACATAATTGATCTAGTAGATTAACATCGAATAAAACAAATTGTTTATATTTATATTTTGATGTATTTGGTTTTCGTAGGGACACAATATTTCATTTGGTAAGGTACAAAGTAGGAATGGTATTTGAAAAACTTTGGAAGTACAAAGTGTAGTAAGTATATAAATATTACATTTTTATATTTTGAAACGGACAGAATGTTACACTAATATTAAGTATAAAGGTAAATATAATAAACGAATAATTACAAATTTAGGTTATAACTACTCATCTCAAATCCTTCTGTGCCCTGCATCTTGAACAAAAATACATTTTCAATATTATTATAAATGTGATCGTACATTTGATGTTTTATTAAAATACGCTATATAGTACGATATATTCCAAAATTTTACTTAACACGATTTTTGACTAACTGACGACACAATATGTGTACCTACTGACTAGACTTTACTCAATTTTTTTTAGCTCGTTTAAGCCTTAAGTAAATGTTTGGAATACATTAAATAATAATTAGTCTGTAGAACAAATTGTTTTAATTTTAACTTTAACTTAGATCTATTAATCAATCGAACACGATCTAAATATATTCATAACTTTAGTATGTATCTACAGAATTATACACAATAGATATATTGATTGTGACGATATCAAAACACGTACAAGAGCAATGTTTAGCAAAAAACAAGTTCAGAAGTTACAGAAAAATAAAAACTTAAATTACAGACTCTACGAACTAAATTTACTCTTTAAAAAAGGCACATTTATAACACGAAACACTGAAATTTACTACATTGGTGTATTTTCGTATATATGAAAAATTTATCTTAAATTAAGCTAACAGGTAGATTACATAAAATTCATATCCAAAATAATTGATTGTATTTCACAGAATTTGGGTTTATATCATTTAAATAAATAGGTACATTTAACTTAACGATAACTGACAGTATTGTTTACCGCGCTGTTACGAAATTCGTTTTTAGCTCAATAATTGTCGTTTTGAGTTTGTCTATAGACAAACTCAAAACGACAATGTCAATAGACAAAAATGTGAATAGGTATATACGCAATAACTGTTAACAATATTTTGCAGTAAAACTTTTTTATCATGCTACGATGGATCGACCGTTATCGACCCCGCTATTTATAAGTATGTACGTATATTGTGTATGTACATTTGTAATAATTATTCAAGTTGTCACTTTGGCTGGCACTCCCGGAGTGAAACATATTTTAAATTTCACAGCTTCTTGCTCGCAAAAGCCTTAAGGGATTGTTTATGATATGGTGCGGTGGTTAGAGCTCCATATAAACTAGCATATTTCACAGTAGATGTAAAATGAACCATACATTTTCATTGTGTTTGAAAAATACAGTTAATTTTATGTCCGTTAGAAGCCTTATTTTTCATACTATATTTCGCGCTTACCTTACGGAGCGACATCAACGGAGACGCTACTTACTACGTAATTCGCTTACACCATGGTCGATTCCCGTCACCACTTTTATATGTAGAGTGATGAAACGAGCAAGACCTGATGTACTTGATGGTCACCAACAAGCCTACTCTCTTCGTCTACTCTCTTTCTACGAAAAACGTAATTTCGAATTAAACTCGCGACTTTCCTACTCAGGTTCTACTTCGATCCGTCGTTTCTTCCGTTTAATGTTTATTATTACTCTAATTAGAGTAGGCTTAGAATATTTAAGCGTCAAATATTGTTTGATCGGACGAAACAAAGTAGAACCGGAGTAAAAAAGTTATTTCAAAATCACATTTTTTGTAGAAAAAGAGTAGAGGTCATGTGCATAAGGGCCTGACCACAAATGCTACTTTTTGAAGTGGGATGCAGCGACTAGACGCCAACCGCAGCTACTTTTTGAAGCGTGACGCAGCGTCTAGATGCCTATCGCTACTGTTAAAAGTAGCTAGTGTGGTTTGGCTGTAATAGTCAGTGCTAAGCAGCTATTTGAACACGAAGACTCCAAATCATCTTGTCTAGCACCAAAAGGCGTTGGTCTACTGGAGACATAAGATTTATCTCTTAGCTCAGTAATTTATCTGAAAAAAATTCCCTTCAAAACGGAACACAGTTTGCAAAAACATGTGAAAACAACACGTCGCATCAGCAAGTGGGTTCGTTCAACCAAAAAGCAATTCTAGCAAAGACACAAAGCGTCGCTCGCTACTATCCGACGCCTACCTCATTAACTTTGATCGATGACTCGCCAGAACTCGCTACAGCTAGGAAGGAAGCGTTTAATCATGAGTGACGGAAAATGTATCCGCTTTTTTCTTGTAATCGTAACTTCGAACTTCAGTAAAAGGCAGCTAACATAACGTGAAATTATACAAGATTTGTTATTTGGTTCACATTTGGTTGTTGATTGCTGGAGTGGAATGCTTGATTTGGCTGTTTATTTCTTGATTCGATTTTGTTATAAGACAAGGATTTTGGTTTTCCTACAATCAATTAAAACTATTGTATAAAACTTTGACAAAAAAAGATGTAACTGGTCAAAATTTACACTAATTTTTAAATACTCAAAAAATAATTCTTCCGGTAGACGATACTGTGAAATCTAACACTGATTTTTATCTGCTAACAATATTTTTTTGGCCATATTATACGCGAAATTAAATCTGGTTCTGGCTGGTTCTCAAATAATTGTCTCTTAGACTTATTTACAACTAGCTGCATTTTGCGGTTTTACCCGGGTACCCTTTCCCTTATCCCTGTAAATATGTCGCATGCTATTTCAGACCATGGATTATCAAGCGTTCCAAAGGTCGACTTGATCATATCGTAACTTCAGAATGGATTGAGTTGAAATTTGGAATACTATTAGATTATAGTCTGGAAAAACACATTGGCTACTTTTTATCCCGAGAGAGTAACGGAAACGGGAATTACGCCGGTAAAACCACGGGACTCTGTTAGTTAACAAAACATACAGGCATTTTTTATGTACGTCGGGTAAATTAACCTAACTACTCAGTTTTCTAGATGTACGCATTATTAATTACGAACAGAGAAGTCGGATAAGCGGACGGGCAGTGGAAATTTACCTCGTCAAACGTCTCAAAGAAGACAGATCGGCGTACCTTTAAAATAGACATCTCGAATGAAAGTCAGAAGCAGCTGCTATTTGTGAAATTCAGAAATGGAGGCAAAGAGCCACACCCCAGCCAGGCCCTGACGCTGAGAAACGTCAAACATTAATTTGGAATACTTGCTTTTCAGTTCAATTCAATTATGCTGACGAATACAAATTGGAACTGTTCTTAGAAATGGGTAACCTTCATCTGCGTTGGGGAATAGGAATTGAGTAATTTTAAATCAAAACTTAGTGAGATAAAATATAATCTATTACTCTATTATTAAATACGCACAGATTTTATAGTACATATTGGAAGGTTTTATACTTGCTAGTTTTTTATTCAGCGTCACGTATGTAGAGAGTACTAAGCGAAAAAAATGTGCTCTACACAATATCATGTTCTTATAGTAAAGTAGCTGCCCTCGAAAACTTTATTCTGACGTATATTTAAATTTCAACTAACCAATTTTTTTAATTGGATCAACTGCACAGAATGTTTAAAATTTAAATTCGATTAAAATCGGGTTAGTACCTATAGAAATACGTTGCGGACAAAAAACGTGACACGTTTTTTACGTATATGTGGTAAGCGATGGTTAGTACCACACCTGCCCATTACAGTAAAATGCCACGCTACTATTTAAAGACGAATAATATCAATTACTGCCTGGAATTGCACTGTGCTCGGCATGTAGTCCTTCAAACCGGAACACAATATTTTTAGCAGTAGCTTGGCAGTAGAACAACTGGCCAAGATTTAAAACACTCGTACCAATAATATTGTTCATTTGGTGATCTTAAAATCATGAAAACTCATCCACAAAACCGCATGTTTCATACGTTGTGTTTGAATTGTATGGATCTAGTAAGTGATTATTTCATGGTTTTAATGATGTAGCTTACGTTTATAGAGAGATAACTGAAATCTTATTGATCGGATTGCGTCCAGCACGAGTTTTTCCCTTAATACACCCTATCTACGTCGTTTTTTATGATTTATTTGTATATTAATAAGTATGTTAAACTTACATACAAAGAACTAGATACTGTAAACCAGTCAGAAATATACCCTTCACTCTACCTACGTTATCACCTTTCCTACCATTCTGATTACTTACAAACTAATTATTTTAAAAACTAAACACTTGGCTTTATTATACACAATTCGGTAAGATAATTAAATTTTAGGCTGTAAATTACACTAAACATTGTGGCTGGTGACATTTCTAAGCGACACAAAGAGAATTATTTAAGATAGGAGAAAATAGAGGTAAACGGCCGATAAATGTGTTCCGATATATTTTATTCGATTACACAGAGTTGTTGCTTGATTAATTCTCGATTGTAGAATAAAAACGAGTGAATATTATCGGAAAACAATAAAATGATAATTATAATTCTCTTCATAGATGATTATTGGAACTGGAATGACGGCCATACATTACTCAATACTAAGGCCAATTGTCCACGTAGCTGCACGACATCCGCACGATTTCGACAATTGTCGGATGCAAGACGAATGCTTGCATCTTGCGTACAAATAATGAAATCTGTGTCCACGAAACGACAACGACACGATAGCCGCATGTCTTGCGTTTGTTCGTAGGATGCAAGCATTCGACAAAAGACGCGTGCGTGGACAGTAGGCCTTATTTAGTTGTTTGTCGATAAAATATCAGCTTTTTGACGATTCAGCCGACTTGCTGAACTATTTGCTCACAATAAGAATGTAAGAATGTCAGATATGAGTGATGAATGGTTAAAACATAAGTCATATTATTGACATTGTAGCTTGAAATATTAAAACGTCATTCACAATTTTGCGCTTTTTTGAAAAAAAATTGACATTTTTTTTTGCTTTCGGAAAACGCATTAATCTTTTAAACTCATAATTGTACTCTCCGTAATTGATATTTTACAATTTTTTTGTTTATTGGAACAACAAGAAAAAATGTAACAATCTGTACGACTTGGTCAGTTTTTTATTAAAATGTTTCCAAACCGTTTACAAAGAGTATATTCGAGAGATGGACGTTACATGGTTTATAATGGATTACTAATTTGGGCTTCAAAATTACTGAGCTATGTGAATTAATTATTATGCTATTTTTATAATAAAACGGATTGACCGTTGTCTATGAGAGGAGTTACCATTAAAATCGTGTTAAATATCCCGTAGTCAATGACAAATATCAAGAAAATTATCCATCACTCAACCAAACTGCCTGATTGTTTCTCTCCAAAAGTCAGAAATTTAGATTTGTTTGTTTTTACTTTTATTTGCACATATTGATACAATTTAGGCCCATTTCTGAACGAGTAGGTACGTTGAAACTGGGTTTGTTACAACAGCATTACGACGCTTCCGAAGTTATTATTAATGTCTTTTCATGCCGTTTGTATTTTTTAATAAAATAAAAAAATACCTTTCACCAAAATCCATTAATAAAGATCACAATCACGGTTGCATGTTAGGTATACACTATACAGTTTTATTTTCAGCATTTAAAAAATAAAACTTTACTTCGTACAATTAGACAATTACAATCCAAGGAAACAAACAGAAAATGACAATTAAAGATTAGTGTTAGGTAAATATTATCTCTTGCAATGTTTGCAAATGTTATAGAAAATTAAATATATGTATAAGATTACAGTTCATACATAGACAGTTCCTTGATATTTTAATTTTTGGGATATAAAGTCTGCTTACACAAGCAGATAACCTATAATCCACAAAGGATTATGGTTGAGTATGGCTTGGCAATTTTCTTATTTACGGTCTGTATGAATCAAAGCCATATCTTGACTAAATTTTAATGTCGCCCAGACACTGTTTTACTACCTAACATAATCATAAATTAGAAGGACATGAGCCGGCAGGCAAGTGTTATAAGTGTGATTTTACTGGACACTCGCAATAAACCAGTTTATTACTACTTATAATTTCATCGTTAAAGAAATTTAATTATTAGACACGTAAACAGGAATTATTTTTGGTAGTTGTTTTTAATGACAAATAATCACAAATGTGGAATTATATATATATATATATATATATAAAGAAATCGAATGCTTGCCAGTATTGCGTATAAATTTGTGCAGTGGGATTTCATTAGTAATTTCATAATGCTAGCATAAAAACATCTGGACACAACAATTTCATTCTACGTTTCACGGAAGAATATTAACAAAGAATTATAGGAATTTTAAACGACTATCGTAGGTACAAAACGTCACATAACTACAAATACATACATATATATGTAGAAAATTCGAAACTTACCTTCAACCTTAAACGACTTGTAAAACTTATTGTATTTAATAAACTTTGAAGATCTACTGGCATTATGCGATCGTGGTAAACGGCACGGAGCGATACTTCGTAACACTCATTCATATTCAGGATTTCGACATTTTATCGCCTAATTTCATCACACATCCAAATTACACAAACACAACCCGTCTTGGTCGATATGCCACGATTTGTTGGAACTTTAATATGCTATCAATCATATCCAGTCACTAGTCTTTTATCTTCGTACACTTTTTTATATTCGCTCCATACCGTGTAAGTAAAAAAAAGCTTTAGGAAATGACACAGGAATTGCGTTTGCTGCCGTGGCGTTCGCGTATTTGCTGGAGATGGGCTAGTTGAGCCGGGGATGGAACGTGGGGCGCCGGCGTCGGTGGTGTGGGGCTGGATCCTGGTGGTCCCTGGGGCCCGGTGGGCAAGGACTGTCGCCGCCGGCGCCGCAACGCTGGAGACAAGTTGTACTTCACCTTGGCTTGCACTAACAGCTCCTTGAAGATCTGCGACACGTTGATGTTCTCTTTAGCAGATGCTTCCACGAATCCGTTCTCCCAGTCCACGGTCACAACCGACTCTGTTGTGTGGAATTCTACCTGCAGGACGAAAACATTTTATATTTCAATGAGACGGAAGTAATATACCTATTGTAAGTTCTATAAGTAATATAATATACTAGAAGCACCCCGCGGTGTTACCCGCAATGTTCCCGTTCCCGTTGTTCCCGTTGTTTTTTCGGGATAAAAAGCCTATGTGTTCTTCCAGACTATAATCTATATGTGTTCCAAATTTCAGCCCGATCCGTTCATACGTTAGGACGTGATTGAGCAACAAACATCCAAACATCCAAACGTCCATAAATTCACATTTATAATATTAGTAGGATTATATAATACGCACTAATATTTCTATGCGTTGGTGTACGTGTTAAATAATAATTCATTGGTGTATGTAGACAGAACAGAGCCAGATAATGCAGACAAAGAAAAATCAGGTCAAATAGGTAAATGAGTAAGGTAGCACTTGAATATTGACTCACGAAGTAATAAAAATATTGAATTACGGAATACTACAGAGTTAGCACTGTATAAAACTATAAAAACATACAAAAAAAACCTGACAACAGTAGGATAAACCTGTAAATGTAACTTCCGTAAACATCTTGTTTTAATTCCGCTTCATTTCCATACTTAATGAGTCCTTACGGGACCGAAACGTTGCTCTTTGTCTTAGTCAGAAGAGCAATTTAGTATGTGGTATCATGGCCCGTATGTTACATGTTGCCGAAATGATTGCTAGTTAATTTACCTACGGTGTAAGTTTAGTTTAATTTTTCATAATAATTTAGCCTTTAAAAGCGACTAGTTGTTTTTAGACTTCAGGCCCGTGAACAAAATTTTCGTAGTAAATGAACCAGCAGGAGACCTATGTAGGATGATAGAAGGGTATAAAGTAATAAGATTCAACACTATGCCGTCATTTGTACTGACTACAGTCGAAGAGGGGGTTTGCAACCCTCGATCATTTCTCCTTGTTGCATGATTTTTGTACAACATTGCAAAATAGTGGATTAGGAGAGATATTGTAAACTGTGGCTGGCCTCGTGGCTTAGTGGGTAGTAGCTCTGCCTGCGAAGCCGAGGGTCGTGGGTTCGATTCCCACCCAGTGCAAATATTTGTGTGATGAATTCAAATGTTTGCACTGTGTCTGGGTGTTTCTTTGTATAATAAGTATGTATTTAAAATTATATAAGTATTATATCAGCTATCTGGCCGCCATAGTACAAGCTTTGCTTAGTTTGGGGTCAGATCGTGTTGTGTGTGATGTCCACCAATATTTATATATATTTATATTTGTATGGAACCAATGCCGTGCATAATCAAATGCCCAAATTTAAGAGAAGAGAAGAACTTCTTAGCATTCCATGGATTCACCGTGCGGGTGCCGGGTCTATCGTGTGGTAGAGAGAGAAATCTCGAGTAGACCCCAAGACTTGTGACTCGGGCGTAGGTTTAAGTGTGACTTAAACCCTTTGTGACGTACGTCAACACTCACCTTCACTACTCGTATTTCTCTCCCTGCCCAGCCAAATTCGATATGATCCTACTAGTGCAGCTTTAGATACTCGTTCTAGTATAGAACTTACTGCACTTCTGGACAAGCCAAGGTCTTTCAGCAGGTTATTGAGAGATTTGGCTGGTATCCCTCTCGCTCCTACTTCTACAGCGTATAAATTAACTACATAGCCATTTTTGTTATTTTGTTATTTATGCCATTTTGCCATTTGTCCAATCAGGTGCTCAACGCAGGATTGTGTAAGGCTTGTTCTTGGAGTTTGAAGTTGAGCCCTGTTTTACAAAGTTAAAGTACAAAGTCTTTTGTTTGTCGTCAATCCTTTTTGGGCTCTAGCTACTGAATGGCTTATGGCTTCACATATGATTTCAAGTACTCTGTCTTGGCGCTGTGAGTACCTATTAAGGAACACTTTGCATCCCACCAACATGTGCCTTTCTATACATATCGCCTCACCACAAGTATAGCAAATTTTTTTTTTCGTAAATCGTCGGAAAATCACGAATTTTTCCGACAAACTAATTATTAAAAACTTAAAATTTATAATTTGTATAGTTTCAATGCCTCTTCCCCGGGTAAATTTGAGACAGGAATTATGTTTAGAAAAAACCTTAGGTTATGGTTATTTCTGCCTGACGAATATAACAAGAACAGAATAAAATAAGAATGTATTGACCCTGGAGTCCATGAAATTGATATTTAAAAAAAAAACTAGCAAAAAAAATCTTTTAAAAATCTAAGCAGAACTGATCAAATTTTATCACGAAAAACCCAGACCCCCCCCCCCCCCCCTCAAAAAATTATACGAGTATTTGCTGGGATTTGAAAATCAATTTCATTCAACTGTAGGAACAATGTCAGCACTCTAATATTGATATGCCACAAATTAATCACAATTGGAATTCATTGGTATTCCGGGCCGTTTCCTGCATGATGCCATTGCCAATTAATTACCTACAACGAAGATCGAATTTCAAACTTAATATGTAAATTAATTAATCAGACAATAGATACTGTCGTTATTGTCAAAGGTATGTAGATTGTTGAGGTTGCGTGTGTCTAATTATTTATTTCACCGCAACAAAGATACAGGGTAACACACGCACGAGCAGCCCACTAAATGTTCCCACTGCTGATACTCGAGGTTTTGTCTGTCTAGAGGATAGAGCATAGAGTCATACACCAGTCTGACCCAGTGCGGGTAGGTAGATGTTGCATGGACTCGAATGATTCTTAAAACATAATGCTTTCCTTCACCGTTTGTAATTTAGCGGCATTGTACACATGACTTCGAAAAGACGGTAGTGCGTATGAGATTCGCAATAGACGCTCTGCATCGGCAATTTAAAAACAATTTTGTTTTATCAAAAGTGTACGAAAACATAAATAGCCCACTTTTTGTTCCCACAGCTGAGACTCAGGGCCATTTCTCAAAAGGAACAACTATACCAACTATTCAGTATAGTATATACTACACTATGAAATATTTTGTGTCCAAGTGAGCTTTTGCCAATGGTAATTGTTTTAATGTCATCGAGTCGAAACTGAAACTTTTTTCGCATTGTTGACATTTTTGGAAAACTATTCAATATAAGTAACTTAACGAGTAATACCGCCATATTGGCCTTGGCTGCTCTGTCGAGTGCCTTTCGCTTCCTACCCCTAATCCGAGGCCGACTGTCACGCGACATGCAAACATCATCATCATTATCATCAGCCTGTGTTCGTCCACCGCTGGACATAGGTATCTACTATAATACGCTACTCAGACCGATCGTCGGTCTTACGTTTCTAACCGCCACCAGCCATTTTTCGTATATCGAATATAATATATTTCGTATAGCTCAAAGTTGCTCAGCGAGCTATGGAACGGGCTATACTTGGAGCTTCTCTGAGGGATTGCATTCGTAATGAAGTAATTCGTCAGAGCCGACATAGCTCTGCGTATTAGCAAACTGAAGTGTCAATGGGCGGGTCACATCTGTCGCAGACCCGATAACCGATGGGGTAGACGGGTTTTGGAGTGGAGATCGCTAATCGGTAAACGCGCTGTAGGACGCCCTGAGACTAGATGGAGTGACGATATACGAAAGACATGTAATATATGGACGAAAACGTTTGAGTTTTGAAATGTAAAGTTTCACTTTAAAAAAAACCGCATTGAAATCGGTCGATTCGTTTGAGATCTACGGTCTCCATTTACGGTCGGCCACCACAGAAATCTAAATAATAAGGTACTAGAAGTCTCATGTGTGCGTAATCTTGTCGCCACCGAGTTGTAGTTTAGTCTTCTTCGAACTGGCAGACGTGAATCAGCTTTAAAAATGGTGTGTTGCAGCATAACCAATTGTGGAAGTTCTTCCACAACTTGCAATTATACCAATAATGGGATTACATTTCACCGATAAACGTTTTTTTTTAATTTTAATTGTATTTTTTGACGGATTCCAATGGTTTTCTATGATAATTTATACACAATGAGTTTTATCGTCATTTTGCATACCATTGCTGCATAAGTTAATTAAAATCTAGAGTGGTAAAAGCGTAAACAGCAGTGTAATGTAAAATTAACGATATCGTTATAATCTCAAATCTTAAATGGTACGGCGGCCGCAGATAGTGTGACGGCCCAATGCTTGTATTAAGCCTGTGCGTTAATACATTATGAAATATTGAACTTACCAAAGTACCTTGAGTAGGTCATGATACTGTCAACTCACCTCGTATCCCCAAAAGCTGTTGCCGGAATGAAGGGAGACGTATGAAGAAACTCAGGTGGACTCGTTCAGGTAAGCGCTGATTTTTAGGAGTACGTACTTAGATTTATCAGCGCCTCATCTCATTTTATGTATATCATATTGTATAGCTGAGCTCATGAGTTGTACGTATATATGGGTACCTTTTATTATTATACTCATGTAATGAGACGGAGCTACCTTATAGGTGCTATTAATCTGCCTGATTTGTTACAAGTTCCTACCTAGTCCTGTACATAGACTCTCAACTGCGTCAGCGGAATAGTCCCGAGGAGACCTTGTGTAGCGATTGTATTGGCCTTTACAATACCTAACATGGACCTGAGACTATTTTGGAGCTCGGAAAGACGGTTACCAATAAGCTTGGTTTAGCCCTTGCAGATATCGTGACTACCACTATGTGTGAGCGCCGCGATACTGCTAGTCTGCCAAAAGCATCGATTTCCTTCAGTCACTACGATTCGGTAGCTAATAAATTAAGGTTAGTGATTGTTAATATCGAGACAATTAATAATGTTGGATATTCCCAATAGCTAACGAAATTCTAGCTTACTCAAGTGTCGGACCATCCTAAGTCACGATAATAAGACGACTAGGACTTACAGGCTTAATACAAGCATTGGGCCGTCACAATAGCGATCGTGAGTTAGCGCTGTAACGGCGCAGTTTTACTTAGCCAAAATTTATCGATGAGATTGTAAATATATCGATAAAAATAGTGACTGGTTAACACACAAACGTAATATCTTTTAATTTGGTAAATCTTACTTTCTTCATCATAAATTACTAACAAAGGTATATGTTCATTGTATTATTTTCAAATTTGTCGTTTTATTTTGCCTCAAGATCCTGAAATAAAAGATAAATGGACATTTGCGACAGGCAAAAACAAGTCTCTTCCCAAAAATTATAGAAGAATTTGTTCGATTCATTTTAAAGATGAAGATTTTAAATCTGCCACAAAAGTTATGTTAGTTAAATAAATATGTAAGTTTTAACGATTTAGAGCTGTATGGTACTGGTTATCTATCATCATCTTAATAAATGAATTAAACTTGTTTGATTTCTTTTGACTTCTTTTACATGTGAAGCTACATGTGACTTTGAAATATCGATGTAATAAGTATTTTAAATTTTGTCTAGCACTAGCGTACCTAATTTAAAAAAATGGTTAATATTTCAATGTTTGAGTACGTTCACTGATAGACGTTTATGCAAGTGTGAAATGCAATCATAGTCCAGTATTATTAATGTGTTCCAGTAAGTGTGTAAGTGGATCTGTCCGAATATAATGATGCGTATGTAGTAGTGACAACGGTCGGTGGTGGGAGAATGTGGCGGCACGCGTTTTCTACTTTTGCAAGCAATGCGAGAGTTATAGGATTTCTAGTACCTTATTATCTAGATTTATGTGGGTGCCACAGAGAAACACACACCAGATAGACAGACATCGACGTCAAATTTATAGCACCCTTCTTTTTGGTCGGGGTTAAAAAAACAGCAGTCTCATTAATTTCGTCTCCCTTCTGATTCTACTTGTCTTGATTTCAGGATTGGCTGCATTGAATAAACCTGCTTGCATTTAGCCAAGGTAAATAGTTGAGATAATAATGGCGTTTACTATCTCATGGTAAGAGAAGGCTACGAACCTCAGCTATAAGAACATAAAGTATCTGCTAACACTGCTCTTTTGTTCAAAACTTTAGTTGCTCCCATTATAAAACTACTAGCTGAACCATGCGCGCACCATCTATCGAAAATTGGTCGTACCAATTAAAATTTTGAACAAATTCGGTTATTTTAGGTTCTAATGACGCAACTTTTAAAAGATATACACATGCTATCACGTTGACAGTGAACTCGTCCTAAACGGCGGGACCGATTTGATTTTTATTTTGTGTGTGTAATAAAATTCTCGTGTCACAGTGTTAGTTACCTTACTCCTCCGAAACGGCTTTACTAATTTTTACCAAATTTTATACGCATATTCAGTAGGTCTGAGAATCGGCTACTATCTATTTTTTATACCCCTAAGTGATAAGGGTTGTTCACACCTAAATATTTTTTTTAATCTTTGGACAAAACTTGTTGTTTTAATTTTTTTATAATGTGGCATTTAAAAATACATACAACCAAAATCTTTGATACAACCCTAAATTTTTACCCTTTTACCACCAATCCCTATTTTTTAAAGCAATTTTAGTAGTTTAATCATTTGACAGTGAACTCCAAAACGGCGGGACCGATTTGAATGATTTTTTTTGTGTGTGTAATAGCATACGAGGATGATTCATAAGCCCGGCAGATGGCGCTGCAGACGGTGCCTAGGTTATGATCCGAGCGAAGCCGGAACGGGCCGCTAGTATTAGTATAGATTAAATGTTGTAATGGTAGAGTCTTTGCAGAGTCCATCTTAGGAAATAACCACACGTTTGCCAGTTATTTTACCGCCAAGCAGTAATGTGAAAACATCACTATGCTCCATAGAAAAAAAACATATTATATCTCTGGGTGATGAGTGCAGAGCAGTGCTAGGTAATGGTCTAGATTCTTCATATTCCAATAGCTGCATGTCACTGTGCTTTTATGGGTAGGCACATTGCTTACCTTCAGGCACATGACTCTATACTATACTCACGTCACTCATCATTCATTAAACATGAAAAAAAATCACAATTAAAACTACAACGCTCAAATCGCTTTGAGTTTCGTTAGTACAGCAGTTCAGCGTAACCCTATATTTATGATATTTATGCAGAGGTAATTTGATTTACACGACAATGTTGATAATATCGCTTGAGGCAATTCATTTACGAATATAGAACGTTTTATAATGACAAATTAATATGTGCAGTCGCCTCAAGCTCATAATAATTAAATTTAACACAATTTTTTAAAAAATAACATTGGTACTATTTTGTGGTTTTCAAAATATTATGCAATGAAAATATTGCCCTTGAAGTATTTGAGAAATACTCCTAATATATTTTATTATGTCTTGACTGGCCTCGTGGTTTAGTAGGTAGTAAGTAGTAACTCTGCCTGCGAAGCCGAGGGTCGTGGGTTCGATTCCCATCCAGTGCAACACGTGTTTTTTTAAATAAATATTGGTGGACAATTCACACACAACACCATCTGACCCCAAACTAAGCAAAGCTTGTGTGATGGTGGCCAGATACCTGATAAAATACTTATATAGTTTTAAATACATACTTATTATTTGTGTGATGAATTCAAATGTTTGCACTGTGTCTGGGTGTTTATATGTATAATAAGTATGTATTTACAACTATATAATAATTATATCAGTTGTTTGACCGCCATATTACAAGCTTTGCTTAGTTTGGGGTCAAATGGTGTTGTGTGTGAATTGTCCACCAATATTTATTATCCTATACCTATTATTTAACACGTCAAATAAAAATTAAAAACACTAGGAAATTATTTTCATTTCTATTTAAAATTATTTCTTTCAGTTTCGTTCTGAGCTTCCGAGTTACATCCTGTCTCAAAGACGGTCTATCATAAAGTCTAAACGGGCATCTTATTAGGGTTCCGTAAAACGTAAAAACGGAACCCTTATAGATTCGTCATGTCTGTCTGTCTGTCTGTCTGTCTGTCTGTCTGTCTGTCTGTCTGTCTGTCTGTCTGTCTGTCTGTCTGTCTGTCCGTCCGTATGTCACAGCCACTTTTTGCCGAAACTATGAGAGCTACACTGTTGAAACTTGGTAAGTAGATGTATTCTGTGAACCGCATTAAGATTTCAACAGAAAAATTAAAAAAAAAGAAAAATTAGGGTTGCCCCCCATACTGAGAACTGAAACTCAAAATTTTTTTTTTCATCAAACCTACACGTGTGGGGTATTTATCGATAGGTCTTCAAAAATGATGTTGAAGTTGCAAAAATCATTTTCGTCTACACTGAATAATTTGCGCGAGAGACACTTCCAAAGTGGTAAAATGTGTGTCCCCTCTTTTTTAAAACTTTTATAAAAGTAATTGAAAACAGAATTTCGAGTACGCTGGATAGACATCAACCACCCGAACAAACTGGATTCCTCAAAGGCCTCTCTACCGCTGATCACTTACACTCCATCAATCAGATAATTGAAAAATATACCGAATTTAACATGCCTCTATACTTAGCATTCGTAGATTATTCTAAAGCGTTATAGTATTAGCCATTTTGCCATTTTTAAGTAATTAAAAAATCAAATCCCGAATCATATATACATCTGCTACAAAACATCTACAAAAATAGTACAGCTGCAATAAAACTAGCTACCACAGGTCCTTCCTTTCCTATAGAGAAGGGAGTTAAACAAGGCGATCCACTGTCGTCAAAACTTTTTACAGCCACACTAGAAGAAGTTTTTCAAAAATTGTTGCCGGGCTGGGAAAAGAAAGGGATTCTCATCGAAGATAAAAACTAACTAACCTCCGCTTTGCTGACGATATCGTCCTTTTCTCTTCCTCAGCTTCCAAATTCCTCAGCTTCCTCAGCTTAACAATTTGAGATATCTGTGAGTTCTCAAAAAATAATAAAGTAGCCAAGTGCGAGTTGTTCTCGCCCATGAAGGGTTCCGTTGCAGCAAGTAACGTAATATACATAGTACACATAGTTCTTGTAGTTCGTTGTAACTTTGATGGAAGTTTCAATAATAGTCTATTTATGACGTACTAAAAAAAAACTACTCATCAGATCGAGTTCAAACTAATTTTCGTTGGTAGTTTACATGGTAATGTACATCATATATTTTTTTTAGATTTTTCATACTCTTACTTTAGAAGTTAGAGGGGGGGGGGGGACACACATTTTACCACTTTGGAAGTGTCTCTCGCGCAAATTATTCAGTGTAGACGAAAATGATTTTAGAAACCTCAACATCATTTTTGAAGACCTATCGATAGACACCCCACACGTGTAGGTTTGATGAAAAAAAAATTTGAGTTTCCGTTCTCAGTATGGGGGGCAACCCTAATATTTTTTTTTTTTTTTTTTTCAAATCTTAATGCGGTTCACAGAATACATCTACTTACCAAGTTTCAACAGTGTAGTTCTCATAGTTTCGGCAAAAAGTGGCTGTGACATACGGACGGACAGACAGACAGACAGACAGACAGACAGACAGACAGACAGACATGACGAATCTATAAGGGTTCCGTTTTTACGTTTTACGGAACCCTAAAAACAAAACAAAAATTGCATATCTCGATGATATATTCATCATTTACTCCGTAACCTCGGTGTCTCATTGGTACAGTGAGTTGATTTCACAAATTTATCAAATTTTGACGAGTGTCTAGGCTCAATTTCAATTTGAAATTCGATTTTCAATTTAAAATTAAGTCTAGACACTTGAAAAAAGTTTGTTTTTTCGGAGGAGAAAATTAAATTATTTCCATAGATGAAGAATTTTTTTTGCTACGCAAAAAGATCAACAAAGCGAGTGAGCGAGAAATCATTTTCAAGTGGAAATCGCTCGAGAGAAGAAGAGAAAGTGAATGAAGTAACGTCATTACAATATTTTAGTATACCCGAATGTAACAGTCTGATTTTGTCGCGGTGAAAATCGTGTATTTTATAATTAATCCTTGGATTAATTATAATAAGAAATAGAAGAAATAGTCACCAACACATGTAAATATGATTTTTTATCAGGTCTCCGAGCAGCCTTTGTGTTGCTTTTACATTTGACGTCTTTGATTATTTCTCTTTGAATACGTTTGACGGCACAAACGTCATAATATATTTATATACTTAGAAAATTATTGCGCCCGTTTGTAAGCAATGTTGTGGTCGAATCTTCCTTCTTCTGTGAGGTCGAAGATGAGTAAAATAGGCCACTATTTTACGTTTCACTTACGATTGACTGAAGTTTTTTGTTTAGAACTTTAGAAAAGAATACCGATCGATCCATCTAACTCTATGATTTATAGGTACGCAATCAGTGTAAGCCGTAAGGGTGCCTATTCTTTGTGTGTCTAAGAGTAAAAGGAAAAATGAAAACAAAGTTAAAGAAATGATTGTAATTTTAAAAATATACCTACTGTAAATTAATGGCATTAGAAGAATGAACACAGTTCTCATGGTTGTTCACAAGACAAATAAAAATATTTGATTTAGTTATATTTACCATGGCAGAACACTTTTGAACAGTTTCCTATCAGATAAATTATGCAGTTTTATACATCATAAATAAAGCTGTTCATAAATAGTGAGATCTCGCTTAACCATTTAACCATGGTAAATATTTCGTTAACAATATTACTGGTTCCCCGTTATTTCATGTACACTGTTAACGGATAAACACCGATGTTTCCGTTTATGTTTACATGGTGGTCGTTCCGCCACAAAACCACGGTAAGCATCCTGTAGGTAATCAATAATACTGGTGTAGGTACTAGACTGTCTCATTCACAATACTCAGGGATGGACACTCGTATGAGATGATGGTCGCTCCACCAAAAATTATATTGTAATTGATAATACTATATAGTGTAGGTTATGTCGAAGACGTGAGCGATGAGGTCTTCGAGTTGCGAACAATGGATCAAAGACTGACAAACGTGATTTAATTATGTTCGCGAAATTTCACTCTCGTTTTCTTGTTAACTTGTTCCTCCGTCGTTTAGGCGTTAACAGCATAAACTGTTATCAACTTTATGACTTTGAAAGTATACGTATCGTAACATACTGGCACACTTTTGGGAATGAAAATAGATTAGATGATATACTTAACAAAAGTCTGCGATGTAAACTACTAACTTAGGGCAAGTTATAAATAGGAGTTGAAAGTTATACGACGCGACGTTTACTGAGAGTAGCTGTCATATTGATACCTACATCTATCTATTCTATAAATTATATTATAAAAGCGAAAGGTCACTCATCAAGGAATCTCAGAAACTACAATTGCTAGGAATCTGAAATTTTGCATGGAGGTCCTTTTTAGCACGTAGGCGCTCGCTAAGACGGGATTTTGCGAAATTCAACCCCCAAGAGGGTGAAACAAGGGATGAACGGTTGTATGAAAATTCGTAATTTTCAAAGTTATCAAAATTTTAATCTATACACTTGACACGAAGCAATTAAATGTTTGTTCTATCAATTATGTAATGTCGAACTGTACGTGGGTGAAATTGGGGTTGAAATGGGAGATGAATGTCAATATGGAAGTTCCCAACCGTTGAAGATAAAACCATGAAACTCTGTATATAGACACTTGACACTAAGCAAACGAATGTTTGTTCTATCAATTTCGTAATTTCGAAATTTACGGGGTCAAATTAGGGTTGAAATGGGGGATGAATGTCGATATGGAAGTTCCCAACCGTTGAAGATAAAACCATGAAACTCTGTATATGGACACTTAACACGAAGCAAACGAATGTTTGTTCTATCAATTTTGTAATTTCGAACTGTATAAAGATGAAATTGGGATTGAAATAGGGGATGAAAAGTATACATGTAAGCTCCCAATCGTTAAAGATAAAACCATAAAACTCTGTATATAGGCACTTGACAAGAAGCAAATAAATGTTTGTTCTAGCAAATTTGTAATTTCGAACTGTACGGGGATGAAATGGGGGATGAATGTCAATATGGAAGTTCCCAACCGTTGAAGATAAAACCATAAAACTCTGTATTTAGACACTTGGCAGGAAGTGAACGAATGTTTGTTCTATCAATTTCGTAATTTCGAACTGTACGGTGGTCAAATTGGGGTTGAAATGGGGGATGAATGTCAATGTGAAAGTTCCCAAACGTTGAAGATAAAACCATGAAGCTCTGTATAGACACTGATCTGTTTTTAGTAACCGTAAATGTGTTTGGGTATACAAACAGGTACTGCCTGAGTTACCTTAGTATTTATTTCGCGCGGACGAAGTCGCGGGTAGCAGCTAGTTAAATATAAAAGGTAATATTTGTGCAAATATTTGTGTAATGAATTCAAATGTTTGCACTGTGTCTGGGTGTTTCTATGTATAATAAGTATGTATTTTAAACTCTATAAGTATTATATCAGCTCTCTGGCCGCCATCATATAAAGCCAAGCCAAGCTTTGGTTAGTTTGGGGTCAGATGGTGTTGTGTGTGAATTGTCCATCAATATACATATTTATTTTCACAGAAATTACCGAGCAAAAAATGAATCATCTAATATCTCTGGGTGACTAACCTAGTGCAGTGCTATCAAATCACTATGATTTGGACTCCTCATGTTTAAATAGGAGTTTTATGTACATAATATTATGGACAGACCTAGTGCTTGCCATCATCTTATAAACATGAAAAATAAATAATGGTGTAAGACGAAATCATGTTGTTACATATACCTACCATGTTGAAGTTTTTGAAATTACGTTTTGCCACATTATGAGCATGTGCCGCGTTGATCAAACGCCCAAAAAGATATATTAAAATAAAATGAACTCCTGGCTTTAAGGTCAGTATACAACACGGCTCAAATATTTAACTTATTTTAGTTGTTGTCCTTATATCTCCAAAAATCTAAATTTACACACGGCTTACGTTTTTTTCCAATTCAATCGATGTTGTGAAGTTTTAGCTAATCAATTCCAAAAATATTACGTCTAAATGGAATTGAAGTTATTTTCTTAACCTTAATTTCTATTTTATTACAGCCCATTCATCCACTAAGATCCATAAAACAAGATCTTTTTATTTCTTTTTCCCGTGTCATGTATTTACAAAAATATTATACGAGTAAGAATACTCAATAAATACAGTGGTACCTACAATTCCTGATATTGAACACGCAACAAAAATAAAACGTACAACTGTGTACTTTCTGCTCTGTAGGTTGGAATAACATGTCATGTAGATGAATGAATATAGAATATTCTTTAATAAATTGAATTGTTTTATAAATATCACACAAAGCTTGGACACAAAAGTTTTTGACCAGTGCGTTTTATCAGTCATGACATACGTTGCCAAAAAGTGGATACTGTTAAACCGTCTACAAGCTAGCGTGGACTATGGAACGAGCTATGCTCGAAGTTCCTTTGAGACATTGTACGAAATGAAATCAACCATCAGAGGACCAAAGCTACGGACATAGCTCAACGTATTTAACAACCTGGGGATCTACCGCCTAACAAAGACTGTCTTAGCTTTGACATTGCAGTCTCTTTTCTTCTCGCTTGAAATAAAAGAGACGGCAATTGCAAAGCCAAAGCAGATTTAGTTAGGCGGTAGAGGGCCGGAAGTGGGAAGTGGGCTGGTCAATGGTCATGTCTGTCGTAGGCAAAGACAATTTTAATCTATGGTCGTAGGATTTATAACCGTAGGGGTAAACATGTTATAGAGGGGGCATCACGACTAGGCAAACGTAATGTAGGACTCCCTGAGACTCGATGCACTGAATATACAGGGTTATTGGTACTCAGCATGCATCCTTTTAAGGGGATGTTAAGTACATTAAATACATCAACTTTCGTTCTAAAATTCGTATATTTTTTGGCATACCATTTAAAAAAGTATATTTACCCGGTCTAAAAGCATCGCATTCGTAACAATTCGTAAAAAGAGCGCGCGCGCTCTTAAGCGCTCGATAAAATTGATGTGCAGAATAAATACTAAACAGCCGCTAAACAATGCTACAGACGACAACAAACACTATTTTTTTTTTGGGAAATGTATTGAGTTTTAACAAAGGTTGCAGAACAAAAGTTGTTTGTTTAAATATTAACATGCCATTTAACGGATGCAGGCTGATAATAGTAACCCTGTATTTATACATAGGTAATGCTGCAGGCAGTAACTGAAGAAGGAATTCATTTATAATTTCGTATATTATACCAAATAACTATAATTTCCGTGATTTTTTTGTTATTAGGGTTTTGATTGATTTTCAGCTTGTTGCGTTCAGTGACGGCAGTAGATAAAGCTGTTAAAATTTGCTAATGAACAAAAATAACGATGCATATAAATTTATATACGTCAAACCTATTAACGCGTTATTAATCTACGTTTCGCCGGAAACTCCAGGCAATATGTGTAGAAACTGCAATATTCCGACTGCTGACCAGTACCCATTGTAGCCTCTTCCGGGCACCGAGCTTACCCTGTCGGCTGTGACGTGGTACGAGGAAACAAAGTCGCACTGCGCCTGATAGGTAAAGCTAGACTATGTTTGCGGGAAGCTCAGTTCCGCTGAATCGGTCACGGATATTAAAGAGGATCTGCTAGTGAGCGTCAAGTGGTTGAAAATCGAATGTCTATTCTCAATTTGACCAAAGACTTTAGCAATAAACAAAATAGTAAAATGCGGGTGTGTCAAATACACGATTAGACCAATCTCGATAGCTTTTGAAAACAAAATAATTTATAGTAGGATGAAACCCATTGTAAATGGAAGAGAATATGACAGAAGTGAAAGGAAAAATAATTTACGGGCGATCTGAGGTCGGTAAGTGGAAGGGAAGCGAAGTTTAAATGTAAAAACGGTTTATCTCGATTTCCGGCAAAACTACAAATTCTATAAGTTAACTGGAAATAAGTTGTACTACAAAGTTGTAGGGTTTAAAAAGATCTACAACTTTGTATTAACTTTTTTCACATAACCTCAAAACTTATGAGAAAAATTCAAATGAGTTTTTTTTTTCTCATGATAAAAAAACAAAAATTGCTCAAAAAAATTGGTTGAAACTTGCCTTTTTATATCTCAAATACACTGTATTTTTTATTTACAGGTAGTAGATAGATACTACTTACTTATGCCTACTTACTACCATACTACGTACATAGTATCTGCCTACTAGCTTTTTGACTAGACTGGCACCGAATTCAAATATATGATTGAGTAGCGCACAAAATAATTGTATCCGTTTATTTTCCGCTTTTGAGTGTATATTTTGGGTTTAGAAGTCGGTTTAATTTGTTGTAGAAAATGGTTTATTGGCACTAGTGTTGCGCAATACGTCACCTATACAGCTACACACACAAGATTTCACCCATCCCATTTCATTATCTCTATACCTAACTAGCTCGTGCCGCACCGTCCAAAACACACTACCAAAATTTTTATTTTTTTAAATAAAAAGTGATGAGACGAACAGGTCATGTACCTGATGGTAAGCAACATGCCTGCCACATAACAGCACAGTGACACGCAGCTATTGGAACATGAAGAGTCCAAATCATTACCTATCTGGCACTGCGCTCATCACCCAGAGATCTAAGTTATTATATCTCTAAGCCCTGTAATTTCTCTGGAAACATTGCCCTTCAAACCGGAACACAATAATGTTTGCTTAATGTGTGTTTTCAAATTAATATGCAAACAAAGTCACAAACAAGTAGGTAATTGTCACACTAATATTGTAAAGGTGAAAATGTTTGTATTTGTAAGTGTTGTATGTTTGTTCCCGAACGTATCTCTGTAACGGTTGAATGGAATCGAATGAAATTATATACGCATTAAATACATAATACATGAACTACGTTTTCCCTCGTTTAAATTGGTGATTGTCGAGTAGTAGGCAGGGCCGAGCCGACCTCCACCAGCGCCTGTGTGCAAAACCTTTATGGCGCCCCTTTTTAACCCCTAACCAAAAAAGGGGTGTTATAAGTTTGACGTCGATGTCAGGGTGTCTCTGTGTGTGTCTGTCTCTGGCACCGTAGAGCTCAAACGGATAAACCGATTTTGACGCGATTTTTTTATTGAAGTTGAAGTTTAATTTCCGTGCAACTACCGCACGGAACCGCTTAGCTATATTTGGTTGATATCGATTCAAGATGGCCGCCTCCACAAAAACGGCAGACAAAATATTTCTTCACAACCTACCTCAATATGGGTATCAAATGAAAGGGCTTGGCTACTAAAATATTTTCGTCTATATTAAATTTTAAACCCAAGATCGCCGCTGCCACAAAATGATGAATTATTTTTTTTCTTCACAACTATCAATATGGGTATCAAATGAAAGGACTTGGCTTGCAGAATACTTTACCAAACTTCAAATCCAAGCTAGTCGGAGGTATTTTTTTACGGTAATTCTTTCGAAGCATACTGATTGAACTATTACGTATGCTATGCTTAGCAAAACATGAGTCTAAAATCTGAGTCTAAAACATAAGTATAAACATACTTCAATTATACTAGCAGCGCCCCACGGTATTACCTTTTACCCGCGCAGCTTCTATTCCTGATATTTTCCCGTGATAGCAAATGTGCTATTCCAGGCTATATTTTGTGTTAAAATATAAACCCGACCGTTCGCATATTCCGACGTGATTGAGCAACGAGCATCCAAACATCTAACTAATGTTATAAATGTCAATGCTAGGAGGTCTGACCGACTGAACGGATTGATTTCAAATTTGAAACACAAAAATAGCTTATAGCCTGGACGTAATACGTGGACCTGGTCGTAAAATGTACCACACATAAGCTACTAATAATCTTGAAAAAGTGCTTAGTTCCTTAGGAAACAACTATTATAAACCAGCTGTTACCCACGACTTTGTCCGAGTAGAATTTGAGATGTAGTCTGTGTAGAATATGCCTGTTTTATCAAAACTTCAACTTTTAGTAAGTAAAGTCGGGGAAGTCGCTGTTCTACGCTGTTCTAGAGCACGGCTGCTCTAGTCGGGAGAACAGCGACTTCCCATACCCCCAGGTTCAAATCCTACGCGCACCACTATCTTTTTGAAGCCATGTGCGTAATTTCGCTAAATTAAAAACGATGAAGGAAAACATCGCGAGGAAACCGAAATGTACCTGGAACCTTTCGAAGACATGTGTCATCCGCCAACCCGCTCTGGGATAGCGTGGTGGATTATGGCCTTGACTCTCTCCTTACGAGAGAAATGCCCGATTCCCGGCAGTGGGAACATTAAACGCGCTGCTTATCCTGCTAAACATCAATTAAATCCGTCGAAGTGTTTCAGTATGATAAATAATATGAGTTTCGTATGAAACTAAACATTTTTCCGGGATAATAAGTTCCTATTCTATGTGATATTTCACATTATAAAACACCTGTGTTTCAAATATCAAACCAATTCGTTGTTGTTCTGACGTGATAGTTTAAAATAACACATTAACTTCTTGTTATTACAAAAAAGTGCATAAGTAGTTCCTTAAGGAACAAATATGATCCATGTTATCGGGATGAGTTATTTAAGATTTGGTTGAAATTTGAAACACAGTAGTCTGGAATTGAAAACTAATTACTTTTTAGCCCAAAAAAGTGCAAAATTCTATAGAAGACAAATATTTACCGTAATATCGGAACAACTAGGTAAGCGGTTTCAGTAGGAATTTGAAACACAAATATTTTTAAAACGAACTTGCACCTTGCACACACACTTTCGAATAATTATTGTTCCATTATTTTGGCTCACTCTTTCATTAAAATCAAGAAACTCTTGTGAGGCCACTCTACTTGCATCGCACACAACGTGTCGAGTTGCGTCATGGCGCGGCGGTTCTTTTGATTTTAAAGCGGAGACCGTAATGAATGTAAAACTAAACCCAAACCGTAAAATTAAACCAGAAACGTAAACATTATCTTGGGAGACTCTTACAATAAACTATAGGAACTTATGAATTGTTATTTAACTAGGCAAATGTTGCGCCTATTCTACCTACTTACTAATCGACGAAACTCAACAACAAAAAACATGGTGTTGCGTAAGTGTAAAAAAATCTGTGGCGGCGCTGGCGCCCCTATTGCCTTGGCGCCTGTGTGCGCCGCACACTTCGCACACAGGGGTGGCTCGGCCCTGGTAGTAGGTAACACCGCGGGGCACAGCTAGTTACCATAACTAACACGAACCAATCAAAATTGGAGAAAGCCATGGATAAACTTAAACCTTAAATTTTAACCAATTTTGATTCCAATAGCAAACTACTTTCAGCTAGATCACCGGCAAATTTACTGAGAACATACCTACTTTAACTGTAACAAATAGATAGGTGATTTTTTGCTCAACGCATTGCCATTCAGCCTTTTCTTCTTCTTTTTTTTTTGTCACAAAAATCGATTTGTCATTTACAAATTTTACTTGGGATGGTAATTTTTTTTTTAAATATTACTATCCCTACACTACACAGTAACTCTAACTAGACACTACAGTCTGCCAACTTTATTACAAGTTAGTCAAGTAAGTTTTAAAAAGGCTCTATCTATTTAACACTAAAATAATAAAAAAGTCATAGAAATAGTAAAACCGTTAAACAATCCGAAATATAATCATGTTAGGATAGTAGAATAAGAACAGGTAGGTAGTTGGACTAATATTGTAAATGTTAATGTTTACATTTTTGATGTGTTGCTCAATCAAGTTGGAGTTGGCTGAACAGATCGGGTTAAAATTTAAAACACAGATTAAAGTCTGGAATAAACAGCGCATAAGCTATTTTTAACGGAACATAAGCTATTTTTAACGGAACATAAGCTATTTTTAACGAAAACAACGGAAACTACGCGGGTAAAACCACAGAGTGCTGTTAGTTACCTAATAAATTGAATTCATAACGTATTTCCTTCGTTGCGGACGCAACCAATCGTATTTGCATTCCATTTGGAGTGCTTTGAATTGGTGCGACCTAAAAAGCCCGTGTTCGTACCTGGCAGCCGGAAAAGCCATTCTTTCCGTCTTCCGTTTGAGTTGGCCGTGTCGCAAGCTGCGTCCCATATATCAACTACGTTGACGGTCAGGAAATTCAATTTTACCCACACTCACCGTCAGGGATTTAAGCGCAAAAATAATTTATCTAGACCTGCGACTACTGGGAGCTAGAAGTTGTGACAGCTTTGGTACTACTGTGGCCTGTATTTTCAGCTAGCTGTATCTGCTGAATTTTCGCGGTTTTAAATGTAGTTTATATCTTTGAACGCTGGCATGCTCGAGAAGGTTGTTAATATAATTTGTGGCATTAACATTCTTACATTTATTCGTAATTCGTTAATAATACATCGCTTCTGAAGAACATAACAGAGGACGTAATAAGCATACTGTGTATCATTATTCATTAAATTCATTCATTCATTAAAATTTCATTAAAAGTCCACTAAACGTTCCCACTGCTGGGACTCGGGGCCTTCTCTCGCAAGGAGAGAGTTAAGGCCATAATCCACCACGCTGGCCCAGTGCGGGTTGGTGGATGACACACATGTCTTCGAAAGATTCTAGGTACATGTCGGTTTCCTCACGATGTTTTCCTTCACCGTTTTAAGTTAGCGGCATTACGCACATGACTTCGAAAAGACAGTGGTGCGTGTGGGGTTTGAACCCGGGGTCTCCGGATCGGCAGTCGCCGTTCTCCCGACTAGACCAGCCGTAACTTAATATTTATAATTAATACATTATATAGTTATAATGTGTATGCTTATACATTATAATTATAATATAGGTAATGAACACAATCAAATTTGGTGTTCAAACAACGTGAATACATAAGAACCGGCAACGGTTGAAGAACGTTCGTCAGTTTTCAAACTAATAAAATACGCATCTAAATCAGTCCATATTTAGGATTTTTAACGCCATAGATATTCACATAGCGCACATAGTCAGACGGATCAAAAAAGTTCGCAAATGTCCCAACCTTTCAAAAATATTTTGCATATCTCGCTACTTGACGACTTGTGACTTTAAATTATCGGATATCATAATTTCTTTTAAATTGTGATTCCTAACCATAGCCGTTTAAATTACTAAGTTGTTTAACAATTCCGTCCAAACCCACCTAATTTAATTAATTACCTATCTACCTACCTTTATATCAATGAGGGTCTAGAGATTAACCCGGATACGGAAGCCTACCGAAACAATTATAGTAATATATTTGAAGACATACTGGATAACGTCAGATTCTTACTATTTAATATGAAACGATCAAATGTCTTCAAAACATAACGAGTATTTTTATCGATCTGTTAATTCGAATGACAGTGCTGGTCACTTTGAGACTATTTAATATCGTTATTTTATCATGTGTTAACTCTGTTTAAAATATGTAAGGGAAAAATTCGATGGAAGATGGATGATTTTTCTATCCAATTGCAATTTTAATCAATTTTGTTTTTCATACATTTCAAACAAATAACGGGTGTCACTCTGCATGATACTATGAGTAAATTATAAAAGTAGTGCTAAGATCATTGATATAACTATGGCTAAAATAATACCTATAAAAAATAATCAGAGTCTATCTACTTGTATCTACAATAAGTTTTTTTTAAATAATGAGTGACGAGACAAGCAGGACACGTGCCTGATGGTAAGCAACATGCCTGCCACATAACAGCACAGTGACACGCAGCTATTGGAACATGAAGAGTCCACATCATTACCTAGCACCGCACTGCGCTCGTCACCCAGAGATCTAAGTTGTTATATCTCTAAACCCTGTAATTTCTCTGGAAACATTGCCCTTCAAACCGGAACACAGTAATGTTTACATATTACTGCTTGGCGGTAGAATAACTGGCAAAGGTGTGGTACTTCCCCAGGCGGACTCTGCTAAGAGTCCTACCACTACAAAAAATTGTTTAAAGTTGTTAATCGGCAAGCGTGTTCTATCTAATATCTCATCGTCGCTTCCCTTTAGGCGAGTCGTGGTAAACCGCTGCCTTATTTTGACAAAAAAAAACATAAGTAAGTACAAAACTGTGTTTTTGTGGGACCGATGGTTTGGTCTTATTCAGTTTCAGAATTACAAAATTATTCACAATATATTTTTTTTTAAATTATTAATACATGCGAAGGACTTTAAGTGGTGTGTTGTGTGTGAATTGTCCACCAATTTTTTTTTATTTCTTTCGTATAAATAGCTCCGACATCATTCGATTTTAACATATAGTATAACATGAGTGACCTGATGTATTTATAATTGAAATGTAGATAGATAAATAGAAACTCTTCATTGTGCCACAAGCAGTAAGAAATATTACAGTAAAATACTAATGAACTAGTGTCACAAGTGGCAGCCTAATTGCTGAGAGAAATTTCTGACAGGCAACCGTGTAAAGTATATAGAAATTAAGAAACAGACATATCTACATAATATGTACGTGAAACCCAAGCATAGGATACTTTAAATTTGTGTAAATGTACAGACCTGTCTAGCTCCTTCCTCCGCCAAGTCCACTTTATTCCCGACGACTACAATTGGGACTGCTGTGCTGTCTTTAGTCTCATGAATTTGATCTCTCAGTGCTCTCACCTCAGCAAAACTGTTCGCATCAGTGATGTCATAAACAAGAATGAAGGCGTCGGCTGATTGCATCGACAATGCCCTCATTGCAGGAAATTCGTACGCTCCTGATGTGTCTAAAATATCCAAAGTTAATCTGACTCCAGCTACATTGAAGTCTCCATGATGCATCTCTTCGATAGTCCTCTTGTATTTGGGCGAAAACGTGGTGTAGAGGAACTGTGTTATAAGTGATGATTTGCCCACTTTTGCTGCTCCTAAGACTACGATTTTGTGCCTTACGGCGGTGTTATTGAGGTTGCCACTGCTGGATACTGTGTCTTCTGTTCTTTCCGTTCTGAAACAACGTAGAAAGAATTATTACTGTTTGTTATATGGCCAATGAAATAATACAATCTAATTGGACTAATTAGAATTGTATGAATTGCAATTTTAAAAGTGAGATGCAGAACGACATTATTTCCTAAAAAAATCTTCTTTCATTTTTAGGGTTCCGTACGTAAGTAGTAAAGACGGGACCCTATTACTGCGACTTCGCTGTCCGTTCGTCCGTCCGTCTGTCACCAGGCTGTATCTCAAGAACGGTGATAGCTAGACAGTTGAAATTTTCACAGATGATGTATTTTATTACCGCTGTAACAACAGATGTAAAAATAAAATATAATTAATACTTAAGAGGGTTCCTATACAACAAACTTGATTTTTTACCGTTTCTTGCTCGATACTAATAACGGTGACAAGAAGACGCTTTAACTATCAACAGAATATTTAGTTTTGTGTTATCTTTAAATATTATTATTTACAATAAAATCAATAAGTAAGGGGGCTCCCGTACAATAAAAGAGGTTTTCGCCGTTTATTTGCTAATGGTACGGAACCCTTCGTGCGCAAGTCCCACTCGCAATTGGCCGGTTTTACGTTCTGTCGTCGGCGTGATCTCGTCTATTTAATTCTAATTTCAAATGTAATTTAAAAATATCTTCCTTGTTTTTTAGACAACTGCATTTAAATTCAAGAAAAGGTAACATAGTTACATAGAAGTAACATTCAATAGATAATTGCATTTATATGCAAGCTCTGTAGGTAAATCTGTATTTGTTTGATTAAATTGAACAGTAGCTCTGTTAGACCACAAATCCGTGTACAGTAGTCAACATACAATGCGTGTTTGATTAACACACATATACAAACAATTATTGTTGTAACAGTTGGAAACAGTTAGGTAAACGATAGCTACCTGATTCAGGCATGCGTCCCGTAATGTTTTTATTTAAATACTAGCGGGCTTGCACGGCTTTTCCCGCGTTTCTCAACAAAATATATAGTCCTTAGCACTCAGGGATCACTTACATTTCCATCATATCAAACAAATTAACTCTTCAGCTTTATTATATGATTAGATATTATGCAAAGATTGTTTTTTACTTTCCTGTCACCATGACATTAAAATTGAATCATCTACGTGAAGCAAAAACTTTGCACCATCTTACGAAAATTGCGCGCACGAAGGAGTATGAAATTTCCTACACTAACTCATATTATAGTGAAGAAGTCAAGAATGCTTATTAATTTTATTTTATTTTTATTAGTTTTAGTTACCTACTATTGGTTTTCGTTGATTCTGTCTTATTCCCAACCATCAATCAATGAGCTCGATACGAGTGTCACTACTGTTTTTTCGCATCAGCCTAGAGCTGTTTGCGTTCGATCAACAACGAGCGTAGCTATGAACTGTTGTTGGTATGTACATAAGCGTTTAGGTATATTCGGGGTCTTTATAATTAAGTTACGGCTGGTCTAGTCGGAAGAACGGCGACAACCGATCCGGAACCCTTGGTTCGAATCCAACGCGCACACTGTCTTTTCGAAGTGATGTGCATGTTGCTGCTAATTTAAAAACGATGTAATTAAATTTCCAGAAACCTGAAATGTTACCAGAATCTTAAATTCTTCAAATAAATTAAAAAATAATGCTGACCATGATTAAGTCCTGTGTAGTGTTTAAATTATGTATCTAGAATCATTTGAGGTTATGCGTGATCCACCGACCCGCACTGGGCCAGCATGATGGGCCATTTTCTCCTGCAGAGAAAAGGCTCCGTATCCCGTTGTGAGAGCATTTAGTGGAGTGCTTATGTTTATCGTATATACGCTTTTTGTATATTTTGTGGTTAGAGTTACCATATCATATTCAACAAAAGGAATTCATGCTCGGCGCCTATACGATACCTGGTTCCGAACATACCTACACTAGCAAACTGTTAGTTCAATGAGTACACAATCGTCCGCAAATAGTAGACCCCACTGGATTTTCACCGTACACATTTCAGACCGAATTTGATTAATTAGGCTGATGTGGTAACATCAGTTAACATCGTAACAAGGGTTGACTGTTAATTTAAATGTAGGTCAAATAAATATCCCAACAAAAATAAACTTTTGTTTACGTATAACACGAGGATAACATTAATAATTTCCTTAAGTTAATTATACTCGTAGCTAAAAACCTCTCGTGATCGTGATCTGATAGGATCATCAGAACTTGAATTAAAAATAAAAGCGGCCAAGTGCGAGTCGGACTCGCCCATGGAGGGTTCCGTAGCAGCAAGTAACATAGTAAATAAGTTCTTGTAGTTCGGTGTAACTTTAATCGATGTTTTAATAATAAAGTGTATTTATGACGTACTTACTAAAAAAACTACTCATCAGATCGAGTTCAAACCAATTTTCGTTGGTAGGTTGCATGGTAATCTACATTATATTTTTTTTTAGTTTTATCATTATCTTGTTTTATAAGTTAGAGGGGTTATTCAGTGTAGACAAAAATGATATTAAAAACCTCAACATCATTTTTAAAGACCTATCGATAGCCACACCATACGTGTAGGTTTGATGAAAAAAAAATTTGAGTTTCAGTTCTAAGTATGGGCACCCGCCATTATTTTAATATTTTTTTTGTAAAAATCTTAATGCTGTTCACAGAATACATCTACTTACCAAGTTTCAACAGTGTAGTTCTCATAGTTTCGGCAAAAAGTGACTGTGACATACGGACGGACAGACAGACAGACATGACGAATCTTTATGGGTTCCGTTTTTACGTTTTACGGAACCCTAAAAACACAATTGTAGGTAGGTAGGGACTTCTGATAGAAGTAAAAACTTATAACTTTTTTTTTTTAAATAAAGAATGACGAGACGATCATGACATGTGCCTGATGGTAAGCAACATGCCTGCCACATAACAGCACAGTGACACGCAGCTATTGGAACATGAAGAGCCAAAATCATTACCTAGCACCGCACTGCGCTCGTCACCCAGAGATCTAAGTTGTTATATATCTCTAAGCCCTGTAATTTCTCTGGAAACATTGCCCTTCAAACCGGAACACAGTAATGTTTGCACATTACTGCTTGGCGGTAGAACAATTGACAAAGGTGTGGTACTTCCCCAGGCGGACTCTGCTAAGAGTCCTACTACTACATAAACTTCTACTAAATTAACTGTTATATGTTTAAACTTGACTGTCATCTAACCTGTTGCTAAGCGACGATGTGGTCTACGACGGAGCGTGCTTAACTAGAAAAAACCGAGTCCCTTTTGATTTGGAGACACCAATATTGTAACCGACATCGACAAAACCCACTCGGGCAATGTATTTCACAGCCTAGACGTTCTTATCACAAAAGTATTGTGAAACGTCTTCCTTCAAGATTTTGGGATGTCAACTATGTCAACTATTAATGTCACTCGTCCCTGTTTGTATTTGTATGTAGACTTTTTTCCCTTTGTGATGGTTGCCTGGAAGAGATTGCTCTTAGCAATAAGGCCGCCATTTGTGGTACTAGTTCATAAGTATTTCACTGTAATTTTATTAATTTGCCTGTATCACAATAAAGAGTTTCTATCTATCTATCTATCTATGAAAGGATGGTGTAACAAATAATAACAATTTCAATTTACTTCAGAACTGTACCAGCCACCTGCCTACTTATTAACATTTATGTAAATTTTCAAATAGGTACGTTTACTTAACATCAATAAACGGAAGTTAGCAAGTAACACCAACAACCGCGTACCAATTTTCCTTGCGAAAATAGCGATAGCATTGCGTTTGTGGATAAAAGGTAATGGCGCCTTTATCGGAGGAAACGCGTTGCCTAGTGCTGACATTCGGCTAATAGATCCGTTTTGTTGACGCAGGGAGCCTACGCAAGGATAAATACAAACATTTCTAATTCGGTTTGGGTTTAATCTGAGCGTAGAATTTATTTTGGGAATAATTGACGGAAACTGCCGGGCGTGTCCGTGGATTCCAAGATCAAACTCTGCAATAAGGTATCGGACTGGGTCAAAAATACACCATTCTAATTAGTTCGTCACGTAGATCATGGAAAAATAAAAGACACGTATATTTTGTTTTTTTTTTTCAAAATATTAGGACATCAAACTTCGAGAGCGGGGGGTCGCGATGTGGGTAAAAAAATCGTACCCACGAGTGACGTCACGCGAAACTTCGAAGCACTGTATCTTCGTAATTTTTTGTTTGTGAAACAAAAGAAAAAATACGTGTACAATATTTTTTAGCAATCTAAAAGGCTCTACAGACGAACCCTGTTATCAGAGGAAGTGACGTAGAAATGACGTACTATTTAAATCGTATTTCTACGACTTTTTGGCTATGGTACAATATACGTTCGAGTAATCGAAATCGTACACAAAATATTCTCTTAATTACCCGACTGAAAGAAGGGTTATGGTTTTTGCGCGTATCCTTATATGTTTGTAAATTTCTTTATTCCCACGTATCTTCCAAACGGCTGGATGACAATTAAGGTGTCGTTAGATTTGTCTCAATCACTCAAGTATCCTTAGATATCCTATGTGCCAAATAACACGAGAATAAGGTTCATTCCCTGACTTCCACCACGAGTTATCTTTTTGTGTTTAGAAGACAATGGTATAAGACTTATTGCCAGAGTCTGTCTGGGGAAGTACCTTATCTTTGCCAGTTATTCTACCGCTAAGCAGTAAAGTGCAAACATAACTATGTTCCGGTTTGTAAGGCAATGTTCCCAGTAAAATTACCGGGCATAGAGCTAAAACATCTCATATCTCTGGGTGACGAGCGCAGTGCAGTGCTAGGTAACAATTTGGACTCTTCATGTACCAATAGCTGCGTATCACTGTGCTGTTATGTGGCAGTCATGTTGCTTACATGTCTTTCTCTTATTGTCACTCTATACTATAATAATGGCGTGGGTATGTTTTACTCTTAATCGTTGAAATTATTTAAGTTAGGTCTATTTTATTGTAGAAATTAAATGAAACCAGAACGTAGCGATTCTAAGCCCTCCAACACGGAATCTCACATCTCGTTATTTGTTTTATCTGTTTAGAATGACAAAGGCAAGGATTATCCGCCGTTCGGATTGCGCCTAGAACTACTACCCAGTACTACTTTTATCTGCAATATAAATTCGAGATCCATCACCATCGATGAATATCGATCATCTCTGATCCAGACATTACTTTTTACGGTAATACTACAGAAGTTTTCACTTCAAAAAACATTTCAAATGTGTTCGTCTGTAAGTTAATTAATGATGTCTTCAACCTTTTCTCAGAAGTAAGTCCCATGGCAACACCTATGTTTTTTGTTCTGAGTAAGGCGTAACTAGGGTACGTAATATCGGAAGATTATCAATTCCGGAACTGAGTCACGATTCTAAATACCCAGTGTCGGAATTCCGGAACAGCTCCGAAACTGGAAAAATATTTGGATAGTACAGAAAAGTAAAATTGATTTATTATCTATTTATATACATATTTACTTTTTATTTTTAAATTAGTAAAACATTCTAAAGTTCTACAACAGTGGGCGGCAAATCATTATCTAGCACTACACTGCGCTCGTCACTTTCAAGCCGAAATGAATTACTCCACTGAATGATTTATTTATTGAATCTTTAATAACTTATCGTGTGTATGTGTATCTATACATCATGGCTGCGTTTAAAAAGAAGTTAGTGGTCAAAATACCGACATTGGAGTAACGATATTAAAGTGTTTCAATTTCGAAATTGAAATATCGAAAAATGTTCTCCAAGATTTCGGAATTCCGGAATACATGCCCTAGTTTTGAAAGTTTTTAGTCTATCGAAACTGGAACTTACCAGGACTTAAATAAATGAGTGAAATTTACCAGGTCCATGTCTTCTATCTCTTTCAATAATCTGTTAGGTTGTTACTCGTCTTGTTTTCACGAATATACCCGTTTCCACGAAGTCGTTGCCATACGGTTGGTATTGAACAGACATATTAACTGCTCTTATTGGGTTTTTTATTTTTTATTTTATTGCATAGAGTGACGAGACGAGCAGGTCATGTGCCTGATGGTAAGCAACATGCCTGCCACATAACAGCACAGTAACACGCAGCTATTGGAACATGATAGTCCAAATCATTACCTAGCACTGCACTGCGCTCGTCACCCAGAGATCTAAGATATTATATCTCTAAGCCCTGTAATTTCTCTGGAATCATTGCCCTTCGAACCGGAACACAGTAATGTTTGCACATTACTGCTTGGCAGTAGAATATTTGGTAAAGGTGTGGTACTTCCCCAGGCGGACTCTGCTAAGAGTCCTACCACTACTAAACTTTTACTAGGTTTGTACTGAGTGCCGACTTCTACGTAGTAACTATATTCTCTTTGCTCTGATCAACGACCGGTCCGTTGCACGGTCGGAATCGTACTGACTGGTATGTACGTGTGTAGAGTAATAGCCGATTTCTATTCCCTACCGCTTCTATGTAACTTCCTCTGATAAAAGGGTACGTGTGTGGTCGTTTTAACTAACGGACTAATTAGTTTTTTTGGGGATTGTACCCACATTGCAAAGCCACGGGTGTGATTAAAACGAGTGTGGTCAAATTCGAGCGTAATTAAAATAAACAAAAGTGTATATTATTTGTAAACATGCGCCCGCGCCAATTCCGCGTCGTTCCCGTTATTTTTCCAAGTTAAAAGCATAGCCTGTCTTCTTTCAGAATCGAGGTAATATAACCATGCTCTAAATTACAACCCGAGCCATTCATACGTTACTACGTGATTGAGCAACAGACAGCAAAATATCCAAACATTGTCATTTATAATGTTAGTACAAAGTAGGATATATCCTGAAGTATGTTCATTCCTCCTTCATCTACTCTTCATTATAATATGTAGATTAAATTATGTTTATATGAGTAACTAGCTTCACCCAGTGGTTTCAGTCGCGTATTTTCCATCATATTTTATGTCGCATATTTTTTGTGTTTTTTTATTATCTACCCGCGACTACTTCCGCGTGAAATAAATATTAAGGTAAATCAGGCAGTATTTGTGTACCCACACAAATTTACGCTTTAGTAAGCGTAAATTTTTTGTTGTTAGTACAACAGCTTATCGGTTAATCGGTAACAAAATCGGTTCAGTGGTTTAGGTGTGTGTGTTACTTTCAAATTAATTAAGTATTTGTATGGATTGCTTCATGTCTTGATAAAAAAGTTTAAGGTTTTATCTTCAACAATGACGAAGTTCCATAAAATAAACTGTCACCCCCCATTTCAACCCCTATTTCATCCCCGTACGATTCCAAATTGCAAAATTGCTAAAGCAAACATTTATTGACTTTGTGTCAAATATCTAGATACAAAGTTTCATGGCTTTATCTTGAACAATGACGCACTTGCATTAAGACTTTCATCCCCGTACGGTAACAAATTGCAAAATTGCTAAAGCAAACATTTATTGACTTTGTGTTAAGTGTCTAGATGCAAAGAACCATGGTCACAGATCAAAAAATAGTTCCTTGGTTTTATCTTGAAAAATCACGGACTTGCATTACCACTTTCATCCCCTATTTCATCCTCGTACAGTTCGAATTTACAAAATTGTCAGAACAAACATTTATTCCCTTCGTGTTAACTGTTAAGTGTACAAAGAATCATGGTTTAATCTTAAAAAAATGACGGACTTCCCGTATTAAACTTCAACCCCTATAATTTTACTTCGTTTTAACTAAAAATGTGAATGTAAAATTTCATGCTAATAACTTTAAAATGACGATATTTTACAGATCCGTTTATCCCTAGTTTCACCTTCTTAGGGGTTGAATTTCGCAAAACCCCGTCTTAGCGAGCGCCTACATGCTAAAAGGAACCTTCATGCAAAATTTCAGTCTCCTAGCACTTGTAGTTTCTGAGATTTCGTGATGAAGTGACCTTTCGCTTTTATATATATAGACTAGCTGAACCCGCTAGTTCGTTCGCGTACGTTGATCTTGCGATTAGTACATTAGTAGTATTTACGTAAAAGTATTTGGATTGGTGGCCATTACACAAACCGAGTGAATTTGTTTTTGCACACAAAAATATATTTATTCAAGTTTAGCACCTTCATATTTTATATTTTTTGCAACATCAAACAAACTCGTAGTAAGGTTGTTGAGTATCGAACATAGCCGCAGTGTTAAGTTTGTGGCATTTTTATAGGATACATTACGAAGAGTCTGTAGCTGATGTGCGTGATCTGATACTTACCCACTTTTACATTTTTACAGGATGATAGCCTAAGTAGGTGATAGACTTATTAGCCGATGTGATATTTTAAACTCTAAACCATGTGTGTTTCAAACGTCAATCTAATAGGTAATGTCGTTCTGTCGTTAATATTTGTTTCGTTAGGGTCCATGCTTTATCCGAGATGATAGTATATGAGACTATAAACTATCTGTGTTTAAAATTTCAACCAAATGAAACCTTTACATAATATACATATAATACTTAGTAGTAAGATAACATTTTATTCAATTTTAGAAAAACAACGGTCTGCTTTGGTCGCTGAAACTCGTTGAACACTAAATTTAGTACAGTATTTGGATTGAAATAATATCCGAAAGAACAAAAACCGACTTCAATTATTATCATTTCACATCAACTAACTAGCTTCTGGTAAGTAAAAAGTTCACTCGACTAATGAAACTATGACTACGAAAAATCGAAATCGTGTAAATGTCAAGTATTTTACCAGTTAAACCCTTTCATTTGAAATCTATATTTACGGGAGTAATGAAAAAATAATATGTTATCCGCTATTTAATGGCGGCGTCGTCTTGAACAGATTGTCATCAAACTTAGCTGGGAGATAAGAACACTCCCGAATAAACTTTCAACCGCAAAAAATAAAATCAAATTCGGTTCATCAGTTTGCGACCGATGGGCATTGCCACAGACAGAAAGAAGTCAAAGTTATAAATATACAAAGGATACAATGGGTTTGCGATACGCTATTGAGTGATTGATAATAAGTAACAATTTTACGATTAAGTACCACTTAAAAAAATTTGGAAATATATAATAAGGTTTAGTAAACATAGCGACACAGCAGTAAAGAGCAGCTGACTGTATTTTCGCTCCTCGGAGGTCCCGAATTCATCCGATCGAGCCTTTCACTTCGAGCATGACAATTAGCCTCATTTACAGCCTATGAAAAGATCTACCGGTGTGAAGTTGGCAGCCAAAAGTTTCTGCCGTATTATCCGACCAAATTAAAATGGTATTTTTTGTAAAATTTGCTTAAATCAATTAATCTTATGCTTATGCTTTAGAGCATTAAATAAAAATGGTGAAACTCAATACTTATAATTTGATAAAGCTCAGAAACCGGGTACCGAAATCTTTGTAGGAAAAGTTGACTGCTGGCTTATTGTGAACTCCCACAGCTGAAATTAGTTAAAAATCTTTACATTTAATCTAGGTCTATACATATTCTATCAAAGTTAGTCATTTAAGATAAGGCTTCATGCCGTTTTAACCCTAAACTTTCCACACAAACAAAACTAGTGAAAGTGCTCAACCTTAAAACACACCATGCTCGATTACGACCTGTAGGCCCCTGAAATACTGAAGTTTTTAGGTTTTATTCTACAGAATGATACCTAGTCTATCTAAAAAATATAGTGAGAATGTGGCTAAACGATTTCTTAACCCTCAATTGAGTTCTTGAAAAATTTACAAAAAAAATTTTTGCCAAGTTCAGGTTTCCTTCAATACTGCGACCTGATGGCCCCTGAAATTCTGAAATATTATGTAACTGTATTGTAGCGTGTTTCATGCGCTATCAAAAAAACATAGTTAAAATGTGGCTAAATGGTCTCTACTTAGAGAAATATTCATCTGAAATCGCTCGGGTACCGAAATCTTAGGAGGAAAAGTTGGCTGCTGGCTAATTGTGAACTCCCACAGCTGAAATTAGCCAAAACTCTTATCAGTTAATCTAGGTCCATACATATTCTATCAAAGTTAGTCATTTAAGATAAGGATTCATGCCGTTTTAACCCTAAACTCTCCACACAAACAAAACTAGTGAAAGTGCTCAACCTTAAAACACACCATGCTCGATTACGACCTGTAGGCCCCTGAAATACTGAAGTTTTTAGGTTTTATTCTGTAGAATGATACTTAGTCTATCTAAAAAATATAGTGAAAATGTGGCTAAACGATTGCTTAACCTTCAATTGAGTTCATGAAAAATTTACAAAAAAATTTTTTGCCAAGTTCAGCTTTCCTTCAATACTGCGACCTGACGGCCTCTGAAATTCTGAAATATTATGTAACAGTATTGTAGCGTGTTTCATGCACTATCAAAAAAACATAGTTAAAATGTGGCTAAATGGTCTCTACTTAGATAAATTTTCATCTGAAATCGCTCGGGTACCGAAATCTTAGGAGGAAAAGTTGGCTGCTGGCTAATTGTGAACTCCCACAGCTGAAATTAGCCAAAACTCTTATCAGTTAATCTAGGTCTATACATATTATATCAAAGATAGTCATTTAAGATAAGGCTTCATGCCGTTTTAACCCTAAACTTTCCACACAATCAAAACTAGTGAAAGTGCTCAACCTTAAAACACACCATGCTCGATTACGACCTGTAGGCCCCTGAAATACTGAAGTTTTTAGATTTTATTCTGTAGAATGATACCTAGTCTATCTAAAAAATATAGTGAGAATGTGGCTAAACGATTGCTTAACCCTCAATTGAGTTCATGAAAAATTTACAAATAATTTTTTTGCCAAGTTCAGCTTTCCTTCAATACTGCGACCTGACGGCCCCTGAAATTCTGAAATATTATGTAACTGTATTGTAGCGTGTTTCATGCGCTATCAAAAAAACATAGTTAAAATGTGGCTAAATGGTCTCTACTTAGAGAAATTTTCATCTGAAATCGCTCGGGTACCGAAATCTTAGGAGGAAAAGTTGGCTGCTGGCTAATTGTGAACTCCCACAGCTGAAATTAGCCAAAACTCTTATCAGTTAATCTAGGTCTATACATATTATATCAAAGATAGTCATTTAAGATAAGGATTCATGCCGTTTTAACCCTAAACTTTCCACACAATCAAAACTAGTGAAAGTGCTCAACCTTAAAACACACCATGCTCGATTACGACCTGTAGGCCCCTAAAATACTGAAGTTTTTAGATTTTATTCTGTAGAATGATACCTAGTCTATCTAAAAAATATAGTGAGAATGTGGCTAAACGATTGCTTAACCCTCAATTGAGTTCATGAAAAATTTACAAATAAATTTTTTGCCAAGTTCAGCTTTCCTTCAATACTGCGACCTGACGGCCCCTGAAATTCTGAAATATTATGTAACTGTATTGTAGCGTGTTTCATGCGCTATCAAAAAAACATAGTTAAAATGTGGCTAAATGGTCTCTACTTAGAGAAATTTTCATCTGAAATCGCTCGGGTACCGAAATCTTAGGAGGAAAAGTTGGCTGCTGGCTAATTGTGAACTCCCACAGCTGAAATTAGCCAAAACTCTTATCAGTTAATCTAGGTCTATACATATTATATCAAAGATAGTCATTTAAGATAAGGATTCATGCCGTTTTAACCCTAAACTTTCCACACAATCAAAACTAGTGAAAGTGCTCAACCTTAAAACACACCATGCTCGATTACGACCTGTAGGCCCCTAAAATACTGAAGTTTTTAGATTTTATTCTGTAGAATGATACCTAGTCTATCTAAAAAATATAGTGAGAATGTGGCTAAATGATTGCTTAACCCTCAATTGAGTTCATGAAAAATTTACAAAAAAAATTTTTGCCAAGTTCAGGTTTCCTTCAATACTGCGACCTGACGGCCCCTGAAATTCTGAAATATTATGTACCAGTATTGTAGCGTGTTTCATGCGCTATCAAAAAAACATAGTTAAAATGTGGCTAAATGGTCTCTACTTAGAGAAATTTTCATCTGAAATCGCTCGGGTACCGAAATCTTAGGAGGAAAAGTTGGCTGCTGGCTAATTGTGAACTCCCACAGCTGAAATTAGCCAAAACTCTTATCAGTTAATCTAGGTCTATACATGTTATATCAAAGATAGTCATTTAAGATAAGGCTTCATGCGTTTTAACCCTAAACTTTCCACACAAACAAAACTAGTGAAAGTGCTCAACCTTAAAACACACCATGCTCGATTACGACCTGTAGGCCCCTAAAATACTGAAGTTTTTAGATTTTATTCTGTAGAATGATACCTAGTCTATCTAAAAAATATAGTGAGAATGTGGCTAAACGATTGCTTAACCCTCAATTGAGTTCATGAAAAGTTTACAAATAAATTTTTTGCCAAGTTCAGCTTTCCTTCAATACTGCGACCTGACGGCCCCTGAAATTCTGAAATATTATGTAACTGTATTGTAGCGTGTTTCATGCGCTATCAAAAAAACATAGTTAAAATGTGGCTAAATGGTCTCTACTTAGAGAAATTTTCATCTGAAATCGCTCGGGTACCGAAATCTTAGGAGGAAAAGTTGGCTGCTGGCTAATTGTGAACTCCCACAGCTGAAATTAGCCAAAAATCTAAACATTTAATCTAGGTCTATACATATTCTATCCAAGTTAGTAATTTAAGATAAGGCTTCATGCCGTTTTAACCCTAAACTTTCCACACAACCAAAATTGGTGAAATAGTTAAACCTTAAAACACAATATAATCGATTACGACCCGTAGGCCCCTGAAATACTGAAGTTTTTAGGTTGTATTCTATAGAATGATACCTAGTCTATCTAAAAAGTATAGTCAGAATGTGGCAAAACTATTGCTTAAACCTCAAATGAGTTTATGACAAATTTATAAAAAAAATTTTCGCAAAGTTCAAGTTTTTTTTCAATACTGAATACAACCTAAAAACTTCAGTATTGCAGGGGCCTACGGGTCGTAATCGAGCATATTTTGTTTTAAGGTTTAATTATTTCACTAATTTTGGTTGTGTGGAAAGTTTAGGGTTAAAACGGCATGAAGCCTTATCTTTAATGACTCACTTCGATAGGATATGTATAGACCTTGATTATGTGATAAGAGTTGTGGCTAATTTCAGCTATGGGAGTTCACAATGAGTCAGCAGCCAACTATTCCTCCTAAGATTTCGGTACCCGAGCGATTTCAGATGAAAATTTCTCTAAGTAGAGACCATTTAGCCACATTTTAACTATGTTTTTTTGGTAGCGCATGAAACACGCTACAATACAGTTACATAATATTTCAGAATTTCAGGGGCCGTCAGGTCGCAGTATTGAAGGAAACCTGAACTTGGCAAAAATTTTTTTTGTAAATTTTTCATGAACTCAATTGAGGGTTAAGCAATCGTTTAGCCACATTCTCACTATATTTTTTAGATAGACTAAGTATCATTCTACAGAATAAAACCTAAAAACTTCAGTATTTCAGGGGCCTACAGGTCGTAATCGAGCATGGTGTGTTTTAAGGTTGAGCACTTTCACTAGTTTTGTTTGTGTGGAAAGTTTAGGGTTAAACGGCATGAAGCCTTATCTTAAATTACTAACTTTGATAGAATATGTATAGACCTAGATTAAATGTTTAGATTTTTGGCTAATTTCAGCTGTGGGAGTTCACAATTAGCCAGCACCCAACTTTTCCTCCTAAGATTTCGGTACCCGAGCGATTTCAGATGAAAATTTCTCTAAGTAGAGACCATTTAGCCACATTTCAATTATGTTTTTTTGGTAGCGCATGAAACACGCTACAATACAGTTACATAATATTTCAGAATTTCAGGGGCCGTCAGGTCGCACTATTGAAGGAAACCTAAACTTGACAAAAAAAATTTTTGTAAATTTTTCATGAACTCAATTGAGGGTTAAGCAATCGTTTAGCCACATTCTCACTATATTTTTTAGATAGACTAGGTATCATTCTACAGAATAAAACCTAAAAACTTCAGTATTTCAGGGGCCTTCAGGTCGTAATCGAGCATGGTGTGTTTTAAGGTTGAGCACTTTCACTAGTTTTGTTTGTGTGGAAAGTTTAGGGTTAAAACGGCATGTAGCCTTATCTAAAATGACTATCTTTGATATAATATGTATAGACCTAGATTAAATGTTAAGATTTTTGGCTAATTTCAGCTGTGGGAGTTCACAATTAGCCAGCAGCCAACTTTTCCTCCTAAGATTTCGGTACCCGAGCGATTTCAGATGAAAATTTCTCTAAGTATAGACCATTTAGCCACATTTTAACTATGTTTTTTTGATAGCGCATGAAACACGCTACAATACAGTTACATAATATTTCAGAATTTCAGGGGCCGTCAGGTCGCAGTATTGAAGGAAACCTGAACTTGGCAAAAATTTTTTTTGTAAAGTTTTCATGAACTCAATTGAGGGTTAAGCAATCGTTTAGCCACATTCTCACTATATTTTTTAGATAGACTAGGTATTATTTTACAGAATAAAATCTAAAAACTTCAGTATTTCAGGGGCCTACAGGTCGTAATCGAGCATGGTGTGTTTTAAGGTTGAGCACTTTCACTAGTTTTGTTTGTGTGGAAAGTTTAGGGTTAAAACGGCATGAAGCCTTATCTTAAATTACTAACTTTGATAGAATATGTATAGACCTAGATTAAATGTTTAGATTTTTGGCTAATTTCAGCTGTGGGAGTTCACAATTAGCCAGCAGCCAACTTTTCCTCCTAAGATTTCGGTACCCGAGCGATTTCAGATGAAAATTTATCTCAGTATAGACCATTTAGCCACATTTTAACTATGTTTTTTTGATAGCGCATGAAACACGCTACAATACAGTTACATAATATTTCAGAATTTCAGGGGCCGTCAGGTCGCAGTATTGAAGGAAACCTGAACTTGGCAAAAATTTTTTTTGTTAATTTTTCATGAACTCAATTGAGGGTTAAGCAATCGTTTAGCCACATTCTCAATATATTTTTTAGATAGACTAAGTATCATTCTACAGAATAAAACCTAAAAACTTCAGTATTTCAGGGGCCTACAGGTCGTAATCGAGCATGGTGTGTTTTAAGGTTGAGCACTTTCACTAGTTTTGTTTGTGTGGAGAGTTTAGGGTTAATACGGCATGAATCCTTATCTTAAATGACTAACTTTGATAGAATATGTATAGACCTAGACTAAATGTTTAGAGTTTTGGCTAATTTCAGCTGTGGGTGTTCACAATTAGCCAGCAGCCAACTTTTCCTCCTAAGATTTCGGTACCCGAGCGATTTCAGATGAAAATTTCTCTAAGTAGAGACCATTTAGCCACATTTTAACTATGTTTTTTTGATAGCGCATGAAACACGCTACAATACAGTTACATAATATTTCAGAATTTCAGGGGCCGTCAGGTCGCAGTATTGAAGGAAACCTGAACTTGGCAAAATTTTTTTTTGTAAATTTTTCATGAACTCAATTGAGGGTTAAGCAATCGTTTAGCCACATTCTCACTATATTTTTTAGATAGACTTAATATCATTCTACAGAATAAAACCTAAAAACTTCAGTATTTCAGGGGCCTACAGGTCGTAATCGAGCATGGTGTGTTTTAAGGTTGAGCACTTTCACTAGTTTTGTTTGTGTGGAAAGTTTAGGGTTAAAACGGCATGAAGCCTTATCTTAAATTACTAACTTTGATAGAATATGTATAGACCTAGATTAAATGTTTAGATTTTTGGCTAATTTCAGCTGTGGGAGTTCACAATTAGCCAGCAGCCAACTTTTCCTCCTAAGATTTCGGTACCCGAGCGATTTCAGATGAAAATTTCTCTAAGTAGAGACCATTTAGCCACATTTTAACTATGTTTTTTTGATAGCGCATGAAACACGCTACAATACAGTTACATAATATTTCAGAATTTCAGGGGCCGTCAGGTCGCAGTATTGAAGGAAACCTGAACTTGGCAAAAATTTTTTTTGTAAATTTTTCATGAACTCAATTGAGGGTTAAGCAATCGTTTAGGCACATTCTCACTATATTTTTTAGATAGACTAGGTATCATTCTGTAGAATAAAACCTAAAAACTTCAGTATTTCAGGGGCCTACAGGTCGTAATCGAGCATGGTGTGTTTTAAGGTTGAGCACTTTCACTAGTTTTGTTTGTGTGGAAAGTTTAGGGTTAAAACGGCATGAAGCCTTATCTTAAATGACTAACTTTGATAGAATATGTATAGACCTAGATTAAATGTAAAGATTTTTAACTAATTTCAGCTGTGGGAGTTCACAATAAGCCAGCAGTCAACTTTTCCTACAAAGATTTCGGTACCCGAGCGATTTCAGATGAACATTTATCTGAGTAGAAACCATTTAGCCACATTTTAACTACGTTTTTTTGATAGCGCATGAAACACGCTACAATACTGTTTCATAATATTTCAGAATTTCAGGGGCCGTCAGGTCGCAGTATGCAGTATTGAAGGAAACGTGGACTTGGCGAAAGTGTGCCTGGGTTTTTTTAGTTTTTTGGTTTGTTTCTGAGCTTTATCAAATTATAAGTAGTGAGTTTCACCATTTTTATTTAATGCTCTACAGCATAAGCATAAGATTCATTGATTTAAGCAAATTTTACGAAAATTACCATTTTAATTTGGTCGGATAATACGGCAGAAACTTTTGGCTGCCAACTTCACACCGGTAAAAGATCTGTGCAGTGCGCATAAGAAGATTTCACTTCAAAAATAAACTTCTGCTGGCCACACGATACATTCGTTAGCTTATATATTTAGTTGTTATTTAGGTAATTAGTGACTTATTTTACATTAGTCATATTAAATATCAAGCAATCGTGTCAATTGAACGCACTCGACTTTATTAGCGTTTTGATTTGGTGCTAATTACTTAGGGCGCAATGATTTATTATTGGCCTGCGTTTGACCTGTATGTACAGTGGGGAGCAGAGGGTGGCTATTATCGACAGTTTCCTTAACTACATCACTGATTGCGGCCATTGTGCGGAGAACAGCGCCGTTCACAGCTAAATACCGATGTGCCATTATACAAGGCTACGCAGAGTTGATATACAAAGAGAGTATGTTGTACGTTGTACCAAAGATCAGAAAATAGTTACTTCGCAAGTTGAACTTTGTTAGGTAGGTATAGTTTCTATGGGTCTATCCTTAAAAATGCTAACAAATCACGCTTTCATACTCGTTCGAAGCACCGTGATCTCAAAAGGAATCAATAATTAAAACCCGACAAACTTCACTTATCGAAGCTGTGCTTTGTAAAATTGTTTAGAAGTTTTTAAATATGTTTGAGAAGTCATTTTATGCTATCGAATGCAGTTTGTTGTACCTATATTCAAATTTAAAACACCTTGTTTCTTTCCTCCAGGCCACGTGGTTCGACAGCGTAGTTCGATCAATCGAACCACGGACACTTTTTTTTCCCGTTGGTTCGATCAATCGGACCACGTGAACTTTCTTTTCCTGTTGGTTCGATCGATCGAACCACGTGAACTTTTTTATCCCGTTGGTTCGATCATCGAACCATGTGTTTTTGAGAATTCTGATAGTTGATTTATCTGAATATTTAGACTTTTTTCAATAGGTTCGGTTAGTCGAACCTTGCAAATCTGCCAAACTTAGATAAAAACAAAAACACGACAAGCAGAATTTAGTGTAGTTTTGTATTAGTGTGTGTTCGTGTGTTTGTTTTTTAATTTGATTATTTGTTTTTGTTTGAATTATTAAGTATTATATGTCGGCGCGTCTGAAATATGGTAACACCGAGAAGTGACGATTTTCGACATCACTAGCGAAGCGTCGTGTCTATGGTAGCGGGGCGGCCATTTTGAAAGAGGACTATTCAATTTTAGGCGGCAAGCGCACCATGTTTGCGACGAATCGTTATAATTTTGATATGTTTAAATTTAACTTTGTAACCAACACGCCGTATGAAATTATGTTTACTGATAAGGGCCTCCTGCGCCTTTATATAAATAAAGAGTTTTAAGCTGTATTTAATGATGTTAAATTTGTTCACTTAATTTGTAACATTTCCAAGGACATTATAGCTTTATTTACAGTAACATTAATAAACTCAAAACATTTTATACAAATAATTAAACAGACTTCAAAACAACATATAGGCACTGAAAAGCGCCTATATGTTGTTTTGAAAAAAAAAAAAATAAGTTAATGTAGCGGTAAGCGCTACTCACTCATCTATTTGAAGACGGTGCCAGTCAAGTTGACTTCAAAACAAAAAAAAAGGCGATGGAATTGATAATCTCCTTTTTGGAAGTCTGTTAAAAACAAAGTTAGGAGACATTGTATTACAATTATTAAAATCTCTCTACAATTAATATAATTTTGAAATCTTACTTCCTACTATAATCCTACTAATATTATAAACGTCAATTTTTAATGTTTGTTACTCAATCATGTCGTAACGTCTGAACAGATCGGGCTGAAATCTACGCGGTAGAAACCGCGGGGCGCTGCAAGAATCATATAATATCGAAAAATCGTTGCGATGAAACGCGAATCATTGCGCTATGTTCCGAAGAAGTGATAAAATGTATATCCACAGTCAGTTTCCTTTAGAGACTGCACATTTCACAGCTAGGGATCCATCCATAAATATAGGATCATCATCATCATCAACCGCAAGACGTCCACTGCTGAACATTGGCCTCCCCCCTAGATTTCCACAACGAATGGTTCTGCGGACCCTGCAACCAGTGGGTTCCAGCGACCTTTGTGGAGTAATCTGTCTATCTAGTGGGCGGCCGTCCAACACTGCAAATTCAATTACAAATTCTGTCGCCCAAAGAGACTCCGACCATAGCTCTCTCCATAGCTTGCTGTGTGACTTTGAGCTTTGGTATGAGGCCCACAGTTAAGGACCACGTCTCAGTTCCATAAGCCACCACTGGCAACACGCACTGGTTAAAGAGTTTCGTCTCTAGGCATTGGGGTGTTTTGGACTCCAAGATGTGCCGTAGTTTCCCGAACGCTGCCCGTTTAAGTTGGATCCTTCGCTGGACCTCTTTGTCGAAGTTGGATCTGCCTAATTGGATCTTTTGACCCAGGTAGACGTATTCGTCAACAATAACCGGTATAGGTGCGACAAGAATATTTCACACATAATTGAGCCTGTAGGTACGAGGTAAGTGTACTTCGATGAAACGAACCTCCAGGCGAACCAGATGAACTTGTCACCGTGGTTCGGGAGTCGAACCACGAGGTCCCAAGTATTAGTAGTTCACGTGGTTCGACTTTGGAGTCGAACCACGCGGTCCCAAGTATCAGTAGTTCACGTGGTGCGATTCTAAAGTCGAACCAACGGGAAAAAAAAGTATCCGTGGTTCGATTGATCGAACTAAATTGTCGAACCACGTGGCCTGGAGGTTTTCTTTATAGGATCTAATGAATTTTCACTTTAGAACTGGCAGTAAATTGTCACACGCTTCATTCAATATACGCACAATTATAAATGGAAGTGTATCAAACGAAATTCTCGCTAATTATTTTGGCAGAGTGGTAGTGGGTTGCTAATATCGTTCAAAATATATCCCTAAGTACCTATACGAATCAAATATAAGAATTGCTTAACCTCATTCTTCGCATCACCTGCTAATTTGCTAATAGTTTCACTTGCAAACGAGGACTGTCAGGGCCACATGAGACAGAGAAATTTAGTACCTAGCTAGTACTCACGACTTTCCTTAGTTAGAATTCGCTTCACATTTCAAAGAATTCCGATATTACTTCTATCTAATCCCATATCATATCATATCTAATATCTTTAAACGAGCAATTCTTGTATAAATCTATATATTTAATCTGAATCACGGAAATGGCTGCAACTATTTTCATGAAATTTAGTATCCAGGGGGTTTTTTTTTTTTTTTTTTTTTTTTTTTTTTTTATAGCATAGAGTGACGAGACGAGCAGGCCATGTGCCTGATGGTAAGCAACATGCCTGCCACATAACAGCACAGTAACACGCAGCTATTGGAACATGATAGTCCAAATCATTACCTAGCACTGCACTGCGCTCGTCACCCAGAGATCTAAGATATTATGTCTCTAAGCCCTGTAATTTCTCTGGAATCATTGCCCTTCAAACCGGAACACAATAATGTTTGCACACTACTGCTTGGCGGTAGAATATTTGGCAAAGGTGTGGTACTTCCCCAGGCGGACTCTGCTAAGAGTCCTACCACTACAAATTTGTTTTATCTTATGAATGTTTTATTTTGGCACAATAAACGTTTTCATTTCATTTCATTTTTGACTCAGTCATCATCCTAATTGTAAAATAATTATTAACTTTTGAAAGGGAAATAAATCCTAACGCGCCGAAAGTACGCCTTTTGCTTTTTATTTTGTTAAACAACATGGTTAAAGTATTAGTAATTTTGGAATACACAATAAATCGATTCCTAAAATATTAAACAGCTATCTGTAAGTGATACGATCCCTTTTTAGGGTTCCGTAAAACGTAAAAACGGAACCCTTATAGATTCGTCATGTCTGTCTGTCTGTCTGTCTGTCTGTCTGTCTGTCTGTCTGTCTGTCTGTCTGTCCGTCCGTATGTCACAGCCACTTTTTGCCGAAACTATGAGAACTACACTGTTGAAACTTGGTAAGTAGATGTATTCTGTGAACCGCATTAAGATTTTTACAAAAGTTTTTAAAAAAAAACAAAAATTAGGGGTGCCCCCCATACTGAGAACTGAAGCTCAAAAATTTTTTTTTCATCAAACCTACACGTGTGAGGTGTCTATCGATAGGTCTTAAAAAATGATGTTGAGGTTTCTAATATAATTTTTGTCTACACTGAATAACTTGCGCGAGAGACGCTTCCAAAGTGGTAAAATGTGTGTCCCCCCCCCTCTAACTTCTAAAGTAAGAGAATGAAAAAACTAAAAAAAATATATGATGTACATTACCATGAAAACTACCAACGAAAGTTAGTTTGAACTCGATCTGATGAGTAGTTTTTTTTTAGTACGTCATAAATACACTATTATTAAAACTTCGATCAAAGTTACAACGAACTACAAGAACTATGTGTACTATGTATATTATGTTACTTGCTGGAACGGAACCCTTCATGGGCGAGTCCAACTCGCACTTGGCTACTTTATTGTACTTATACAATGTATTATTGTTTTAATTGTTGTTGTTATTTGTCAAGTTAGTTTTATGGTGGGAATATCTATTCAATTCAATTCAATCTTATTTCAATTTTATTATTAGGGAAAAAATACCTATACCGTGCAATCTATATTACACATAAAGAGTTAAGACCTATAAAATCCCTTTATAGTACGTCAGGATTAATAAAAAATACATTATCAGCTAAATTACGTAAATATCATTATCTTCTAAAACTTTTTCAAGACCAGTCTAATATTTTAAGCCGTAATTCGATTGGTATTAAAACTTCTTATAATTTTGTTGAAAAAAAATAGGTATCAACACAGATTACAGAAATTATGTAATCTGGGGGGTATCAAGTTCTAAATTCTAAATAAATGTAGTTAAAACTTTTTAATAAAATCTTTGGATATTTTCAAATATTGAATATTATTTTACAAATCTAATTTGAATAATAAAAACATCGCAGTAAATCGAGTGTGTTCGTTTTTGATAGCAAAACAGATTTTCATGTAAATGATATGTTTCTTTGGAAAAGGAAATGTAAACCGACTCTATTTTCTTTACGAATTTAAATTGCGGTCCTGTTTTTTTTGTTCACACAAACAGCACCCCGTGGAATTACGCGCGTAGTTCTCGTTTTCGTAATTTTGCCGGGATAAAAAGTAGCCCATGTGTTCTTACAAACTATACTTTAACTGTGTTTCAAATTTCAACCCGATCCGTTCACACGTTACGACGTGATTGAGCAGAAAACATCCAAACATTGATATCTTTAATATTAGTAGGATTAAAGTATTTCAATTTTATACTTGTAAATTATAGTTTATTTTTTTATGGTAGATATATTTTTGAAATTTAAGTAGGTTTAAAAATAATCTTATTGATAATAATTCTTCCAACATTATACCTGGAACATAGTAGATTAGGGTAAACTCTTTGGCCTTGAAGGATGTGTTTAGAAAAAAAAACCTCATCCAGACCTATTCCACACCAGAATACGTATTGAAAAAAAAAATTACTAAGACTCATACGCTAAAGTTCTTCACTCAGTCAATCAATTCGTAACACTGTGGAATTAGACACTATTTTTTATACGACACCTACGGCAGCTTACCTCAGATGCCCTTTTCAGCTTAAAACACTTTGGGCTAGTTCGTACCGAAGTAAGTAAAGGACAGTGTTCGCAACAATAACTGACAGTGGGATTGCTAAATCATCGGATTCATTTCGAAATCGGGTAAAATTTAAAATAATAAATAGCTAGACAATTTTCACACGACTTTATCAGGTTCTAAATTAAGGAAAGCTTCACTGTGGGAGCTAAAACAGCTTTGGCAATATTTTGTTATAGTATACAGTGATGGGACGAGGACGACATGTATTTGATGTAAACAACACGCCTGGCCATGACAACACAGTGGCACGCAGCTATTGGAACAGCAAGAGTCGAAATTATTACCTAGCACAGCACTTGGCTCATCACCCAGAGATTTTAAGATTATTTATTTCTTTGTTGGACACAAATTGCCTTATTATAATTATTAATATTAGTAAGTACACATTTATGATGCAGTGAAACTCTATATAAATAATAAATATCCATACCTATTCCTTTTTCACCACGCCGAGTTTTTTATTAAATTTACACAAAGAAAACTTCTTTACCCATATTAACTAATTACAGACCTAATTAACTAGTTATACTAAGTACATTTGAATTATTTAAAGACCAGTAAAGGTCTAGAAAAAATCAAAATAAATGCTTCTTTAAACAGTTAGAAGCGTGCCCACTTAAAATAGTCATCAAACAAATATTTGCCCTGGGAACCTAACTCACAACCAACGGGTCTGTGGGTAGATTTACTAATAACTGAGCTAGAAAGCGAATATCTAAATGTAAATATATTAGTCATTGCATCATAGCATAGATTAAATATATTGTCTTTGTAGGGTATCCTACAGCAATGACTAGAGTCTGAATGCAGAAATATGTCCAGAGTGTAATAAATGAGAGAATTTACACCAATCCTTATAAATAAATATATTGTTTATGTATTCATTACACCGATAAAATTCTTTCATGCTGTAAAATTGTCAATTGTAGTTATTTTTCTTACAAATACATTTTATTATTTTTATATGTATATCTAAAACCTTACTAAAGTACCATATCGGAAGCCTCAAGCTGTACGTAATTTTTATAAGATGTATGTAGATATGTATTTATGTATGTATGAATATATGCATTTATGAATCTAAATATGTAACGGAATCTTGGAACGTGATTTTCACCACTTTCTAAGCAAATAGATTGGTTTGAAACTTTGTACACTTATCAAGGACCGATGACAATGCAATAATTTGTAGGTACAGTCTGGCCCACTAACCATTTATCCTCACCACGATCATTAGGATCAATGATTTTGTTTACATTTCATTATCACGTAGGTGCTGTAACATATATGAGTGCCATACTGACTGCTACTGATATATTATGCAGTCAGTGACTACGTTTACGTAATCCATCAATTTAAAACACGTTTTCGACTAAAAAGCTTTCTTACTTTTTAGGTGGATATTTTGTATAAGCGTGTTTTTAACTATTAAATGACTTCTAAATTAAACTAAATTAAACTATTACTAACCCAGAAACCCAAAAAGCACCGTTTCTATTTCGAACGTACGCTAATTTAGATACACACAGTCGAAATATAACCAAAAACATAGCTATACCAACTGAGGTAATAAATATTGAAGTACAGATATCCCGATACATCGCCATGGTTGATACATCGACATGATAAGGATCGCGATGAGTAATGCTTTCTATGTATCACATGCATGTACCTATGTTAAATGTATGTGTCATGTCGGCTATTTATCCTACTAATATTATAAATGTCAATATATGGATGTTTGGATGTTTGTTGCTCAATCACGTCCTAACGTAAAAACTAATAAGACTGAAATTTGGAACACAGATAGATTATAGTCTGGAAGAACACATAGGCTACTTTTTATCGCGAAAAAACTATGGGAACAACGGGAACGGGAACTACGCGGATAACACCGCGGGGCGCTGCTAGTCTTCCATAGTACAAGCTTTCGGGGCTAGTTTTTGAAGTTAAAACATCTTTAGACAAGTTGAGCTCTATTTTGAAGGGGTAAATCTTATGGAATCGCGTAAGGGGCTCCCTCCACTTGAATCCACAGCTAAGGTCCACATGTGAATCCGCGGATATATCCACTGGTGTGTTTAAGAGGAAACTTAAATATCCATAGATCCATCGCCGGATTTAAGCGGAGATAAAAAGGTTTCTGCGGATCCACATGTGAAGCATAACTGTGGATCCAAGTGGAGGGAGCCATCGACACATTAGTGTAGCGACAAGGCGTAGCGTTGGTGCGGCAGCAGAAAGCCGTAACGGGACATCCGCGTGAGATGCTTTTGAGGCGAAAGTTTGTGAGTTCCGCCATTGGCGATAGCAGTATATCTTTTGATTAAGAGACGAAGTGTTACGCAACATTAGTGTTATTTAATGCTAAAATTCTATGTTGTGAGTTCTCACTTCTATCGGCAGGCAAAATGTTTTATATTTTTGATTATGGAGTTCTCAATGTAAACATTTAAGATCTTATTATTATGGCCTATTTTCACACATAAAGAAGTTTATTATTGTTTATTATTATTGCTGGATTGAGCTATTAGAACGTTATTTAAAGTTCGAGTTACAAACAGGTCAACTCGTAGAAAAATGGGCAAAGCGGTAGATGCTATTAAATAGCAGATCAGCTGCATACTCTCGGAAATGTATCCAGTAAAAACTGATAAACTAGCAACTTTGCGGCCCATAACAGACAAGTACCACGCATCTGTTTGACGATGACGAGTCCAAATCACTGCCGAGTACCGCTCGGCGCTCGTCACCCAGAGATATAAAATTTATTAATCTCTTACCCCAGCGATTTCTCTTGAAATATTGCCTTTCAAACTGGAATATAAATAGTTCCATTATCGCCCACTATCATGCGTAAAATATCTACCACAGTTATATGTATATGTCAATCACAATAACAGAATTTCATCTCGAAGGAAATGGACAAGTGGACCTATTTACTAGTCACAACTTCATTACTACGCAGTAGGTACCTGAATAATGGAGTCCAAATAACAAACAAAGACATGAAATATGTCTTAGCAGTGGGTGATATAAACATAACATAAAGTAAATAAATAATGATAGTGAATGACAATCCAATATCTGAGCAACAGAGGCATTTCCGAAGAAACGAGGCGGTGGTTCATTACCTCAAACATTCATAACATTGTTATTTATTAGTATACTCTTGTATGCCTAGTAGGTATTAGGTTTTACTTGACATGTATAAAAGTTTATACATGTACTGATATACTTGTACCCACACATACGGACCGAATGAGTATTATAATAAGTTGATAATTTACTTATGTATGTGTTTTGTTAGTCTCTGTGTGTTAAATAAAATTTTCATTTTCATTTCCATTTTTTTTTGCTTCTTTACAGTTAATTAGCACAGACGGATAAATAATATTCTGAGAGCTGGCATCAGATTTTGGGTGGGTATTTGAGGCAAGCTGAAAACTTGTATTTTTTTTTTACTTTTATTGGTTTACACTTGAACGCCATCTCGCTTGATGTTAAGCTACGATGCGGTCTACGATGGAGCGTGTTGATCTAGAAAAAACCCGATTCACTCTCGATTTGAAGACACAACGATTGTAACCATCGGGGAAAACCCACTCAGGCAACTTATTCCACAGCCTAGACGTTCTTATCACAAAAGTAGAATCAAATTTCTTCGTCCGTGTCTTAGGAACAACAACCATGACACGATATCGCTTTTTCGACCTACGAGCATTCAGATAGAAAAAAGGACAGACAAGGTGGTATTAGATCATGTAATGTCACATACGTCTCCTATTTTCCCCCAATACGCAGTGGTAGACTCGGCTAGAAAGTAGCAAAAAACCGGCATGTGCCTAGACTAGAGCCTTTCGTGGTCATGCGTCATCCACCAATCCGCACTCGGCTATCGTGGTGGTTTATGGTCTTGATTCTCTCCTTGCGAGAGAAAGCGCCGAGTTCCACCTGGAGAAACATTTAGTGGCCTGCTTATGTTTACATATACTAACATAATTCTGAGAGCAGCTAGATTAAAAGTATCCATCTGCACCAAACGAGTATTAAGTCGTTACTGGGTGGGGCATTAAAAAGGCAGTCACAACAAGTGTCCTAACAGACTGTTATTAGCAGTAACGGCCAAATCACTTTAGTTACCAGCAGGCGCCGTATTAATTTTATTGGCCCATCGCAACTGGTCGTCAACGAAATGTCACTGCCGACGTCTCTGGGAGTATTGTTTAAAATTTTATTGTACAGTTAACCTTTGCAACAAGCACTTGGAACAAAGGCAGAGACAACAGATAGACTGGCGTAAAAAGTTATGGCCAAATAAGACTGCCTTGCGAACTAGAAACATTTGGCATAAGTGGATCTACGTATTCTCAATAAAAAAATAAAAAACAGTTTATTTGAGCAAATGCTTAAAATAAAAAAAACATGAAATACTTACGCTAGAAACAGATTTGTTGTTAGTCCTTTAACATTTTACAGTATCTAAGATCGTAGGTAAGTAGGACTACTTATTTATCTCAGCAAAAATCAATTGCACAATAATTATAGCGTGCCCGGTATCCCACACTCACCCTAGTGTGGGTCCTGTGTCGTGGATTCTTTGCTAAGTGTTTTATTAATGAAATAAATTAATGATGCAGGAAAATTAACAACTTTGTAGTCTTACTTCAAGTACCTTCACGTGATTAAAGTGATGACTCACATACAGTTTTTTGAAGTTTTAATTTTTTTTTCGCCGTATTGTGAAATAATAAAGTATGTGCAAAATAATCAGTTGCCAAAAAATAAACGTTAATTTTTTTTACTACTAGTTTGTATTATCTAAAAACATAGAACATTGGTTACACCATCTATAACTCAAGAGCATGTTTTATGTTTAATGATCTTTGATTTGTTGGAATCACAAGCGCTCTGAATAAATAACAGAATATCTTTTACTCACAGAGGGAAATTCAAGAAAAAATAAGGAAAATGTTTTAAACTCTTATAAATATATTTTCATTCGCTTAAATATACATAAAATCCTACTACCCTACTAATATTATAAATTTCAATGTATGGATGTTTGGATGTTTGTTGCTCAATCACGTCCTAACGTATGAACGGATCGGGCTGAAATTTGGAACACAGATAGATTATAGTCTGGAACATACTAGACATAGGCTACTTTTTATCTCGGAAAAATAACGGGAACAACGGGAACGGGAACTTTCCTTTTTAGCGCGAGGGATTAGTTGGATTCACAAGCGCGCTGAATAAATAACAGAATATCTTTTACTCACAAAGGGAAATTCATGGAAAAAAAGGAAAATGTTTTTAAACTCTTATTAATAGATATACATAAATATCACATAAAATTTGTCATATAGGATTTTGTAAACATGGTATTAAAATAATCCAGATTTTTACAAGAACAAGAAGAATCATAACCAAGCCTTGCTTTTGATCTAAGACACGTGTTACACTTGTATTATTAATGGCGAGATGTTTACCATGGTTACTTGGTGGTGCTTGTTTCCGATATTTCGATGCAGTTTGATGCAGTATGTTCACATACATGCGTCAAACACAGGTTAAATATCAGTGACTCGCTATTATGCCACACTGTTATACTTGCTTTTATTACAACGTTAAATATTTAGAGCCAACGTATTTTATTCATAAATAATAATAATAAATAATTTTATTAGTACCAAATTGTGACAGAACTATCTTACAAAAATTCATGATTCTATTACAATTCCAAAATAAAAATAGTACAATTATTATAAATTAAAGTAATTGACTTACAGAAAAAATAAATGTGCAATTTAAGCGTCGATTAGTGAACAAAATTAATATCTTGTGTTATGCTCAATGTTGTTCAAAATATCGATAAATACTTTCAATAATTTGAAATGCATGTGTTAATCTGAAAGTGCCTCATTATAGTACTACTTAGGTAGGTACCTACTACAAACTAGTGTAGTTGTGTTGGAAATTAATTACTTTTTCAAACTCAATGGAACATAAATTTTAAATTACTTTGTGGCTCTTTGATAAAATATCGCGCAGATTGCGTGGAAATAGTATCTACTTTCAAGACGGCTACATTTTTCACAACAGTTTTCTACCTAGCTCAAACTTCGGCTGGGAATTGGAGCCTAAAGCTTGTCCCCGTATACGAGATGTGAATAAAAAGTAATGTTTTCCAGTTTCGTATAACAGACTTATTTTATGCCTAAAAATAATACTTTTCTATCTTGAGTAAATTCATACTTGACTGACTTGACTGGCCGGCTTAGTTGGTAGTAGCTCTGCCTGCGAAGCCGAGGGTCGTAGGTTCGATTCCCACCCAGTGCAAATATTTTTGTGATGAATTCATTTGAATGCACTCACAGTGCAAACATTTGTTTGCACTGTGTCTGGGTGTTTCTACGTATACGTATTTTACGTACGTTAGTCTATAAATAATAATAAAAATATATAATAAAAACTATATAAGTCATATCAGCTATCTGGCCGCCATCACACAAGCTTTGCTTAGTTTGGGGTCAGATGGTGTTGTGTGTGAATTGTCCACCAATATATTTATATTTATACGTAAAATAGTTGTACTGGGCCTTTTGTCTTCAATCTGGTGTTTTTTTAATATAAATTTAATTCTTTTATTGTATTAAATATTTAAATAATTAGAATGTGAGACATAATTTGAATTTGCGTTTTCCGATTACAAAAACCTGTCATACTTAGTATAGGATCATACATATAGGATCCCAATGGGGTCAAATATTCTTAGTGTTTAATTTATTTCAGAAAAGGAAGAGATTCTCCACTAGGCTGTATAATGGTCCTTTATACATTTTATCATAAACAGTCGAATGACTTTTGAAAACCAAACAAAAATCTAGTAACTCTATGATTTTTGTTTATTCCGAAACCTCGCTCCTTATTGAGCCTCGCCGATTGGAGCAGTCCGTTTATTTGATTGGTTTGATATTATTTAGATTCACAAATTGTATTGTAACTAGTTGAGCGTGTGAGTTTGCTTTTTGAATTTCAGTCGCTTGTTTGTTTTAAACATTATTAAACAACATATTAATTTTATTATGATGTTAGAAAAATTTGGCGAGCATATTTATGTCAATTCAATGATTGTCATAATTTTTAGCAATGGTTTATAATTTTGCCATCACTCTATTTTGAAGTAATTAATCATATTATGTTTTCAGAATAAAATATTGTTCAAAATTACGCACTAGACAGCAGTAGTATGTTATTTAGTATTACATGAATTTGGGTGCTTAAGAAAAAGGAAAATAAAACGTTTAAAACAAAATATAGGTACGTCAAGTAAACCAAATGACATAAACAAAACATTAGATTTGACCAAAAAATATGCAAATCATGTCAGTCGTCAACCAGACGATCACAACTGTATATGGTATGAATTAATTCTTTATCTCGTCTAAAGGCTGATTTACATCAGACGAGCGAATGCTCATTCTATCCCCACTGTATCAAATTCATTTGGTGTAAACAAACGTAGAGCATTCTTTCGTTGTTTTGTTTGCGTTCGCAAAGATTCTATGGAATTTATAATATGGAAAACGCTAAGAACGATCTTTCGTTTACATTAAAAGATCGAGAAAGAATGCTCTTGTTCCAGCTCTAGCTCTATGTTCGTTCAGTTTAAATCGGCCTTGAAACGAATTAAGATTGGTTCATATTCTTTCACCGCTGAACATGGAACACAAAAAAGTTCTTTGATAAATTAATACGGAAGAATAACTTGTTTTGTTGGGAAACCATATCTTTAACCCCACTCTTGTTGACAGTAAAAGGATTGCACAAGGAAAACCCAAAATAACATTTTTTATCACGACTCACTTCCCATAGTAAATCAGTAAAGTTTTGGCTGGATATTCCTTCCTTTCCGCTACGGCAGAACGGATAGTATCTGTTTTTTGAACACTTGCCAGGTTGCAAGCTCCATATCGCACTGCGTAGAATTTTAAACTTTTAAACGGGCAGTAACCCCACGGGAGCTATTGTAAAATTTTCAAGAAAGTTGAAACCAATCTCGCTTAGAAGTCTCCAGATAAATATCGCTATATTCGTATCGAATCTAATCAAGTAGGCGGTGGTCTCTTCGACCTAATTTGATGTGTATTTTGTTTTACTACCTTTATTATAGAACTTATTGTAAATAAAAAATAAACATCAAACAGGTCAGTGAAAGAATTTTTCTGCTTAAAAATGTACGATATTTTTATTACATTTTCTTACAGTAAAGAGTGATGGAACAAGCAAGATAGAGAACATGTGCCTCATAATGTTAACAAACATACCTGTCCCATTTCATGTCCATTATTAAGCAAGACAAAAGTTTTCACCTGGACTATTAACACTCTCTTTGAAACAGTTGACTAGGCTCGACCCGATAATTTTTCCAAGCGAAATAAACGAGTATTGTTACAGAAAACATTATGTTGTTCTTCAAAGCTATTGACTACCGGAAAATCGCTAGCGGAATTTAACATGAAAGAACTTCCACTGAGAGAACACTGTGAAAGGCTTTCCAACGTAAATAGCGTTGAAGCCAGTGCGGAGCCGCAACGAATATTTTGATTGTACAAAGAAATTAAGCATTTTAATGAAACGTTCAAAAGGTGTTTCGTTCTAGCCTAATCTACATTTTCTTTAATTACTTAATGTATTTTAAGGGCTTCTCGTAATTTGATTTGCATTTCGGTTTAGTATCGTTAAATGTTGAATGCCTAGTTTGACGCAACGTAGATAATTATTTCAGAAAATATAGACTATATTTGAACAAAATTTAATTCTTTAATTTATAAGAACCGAGAAAAGCCTGCTTCAATCCTCCTCCACTGCTTGCTGAATTTTACTTCATGTTATTATATTAAAGTAATTTAACTATATCTATACTTTAAGCCAAATTATTATTTTGAGGGACGCTATAAAATAATTAAGTTAAACTTATTTAAAGAGCTTACATAAACGAATGAAAAACTACCTGCCAAGTACTACCATTCAGTGTTATTAAGCAGTGATCTGCATTTCATTTTCTTTTAGATTTTTTGTAATAAATAAGTCTATCTATAAATCCTTATTAAAACGATAATACGATTAACAATTACAACAGAAGGAACTAATTTATAGCGGCGTCGTTTACTGTAAATTCTAATTGGAACGTACGTTAAGTCCGCAGTGAATATAATATATGTGCTTTCAAAATAAAGTTTTGTTGTTTTGGGGTCTTAAGCATCTCTCAACCTATTTAAAAAAAAAAAGTGCTTGTACGATTTTTGCCTTAGTGAACTATGTCTTCTGCTCTTGAAAATTAATTGTCATGCTATACAGTGGAAAACTCAGTACAAGATCAAATAACATACATGTCCTGATTCATTACTCACTGCAACTCTGTGCAATGAAAGGTTTTTATAATAAGGTTATGTTTGTTTACACCAAAACTGTTTATAATACATAAAACTGCTATACTTTTCAATTTTCAGTGGATAAACCATGAATTATTCAACATAAAATAGCCAGTCTTATGGTTAAAATTAGTTTGGAGAGATATTGAAAGTTTTTTAAGTAGAAAAACGCAGGGTCTAAAATTCGGTCGGGTAGCAATTACCGCTATTGTGGTTAACGTCTGAGCTGGAATTACAGCTTTCCAGAGATAAGAGGTCAACAAATCTCCTAAATCACATGCGACCCTTATATCTAGTGATTGCAAATATATTAGGGACAAAATCAAATTAACACTGGAAAGTGTTATCTACTTAAAAGTGACAGGGATTTAGTGTTAGGGACGATTGACGAGACTAATGGCTGACTGAGGAACTGACTATCCATGGGGATCTTGTGTCATCTTCCAATAATCTCAAAACAAATCTTCCATGTATAAATATCATTATTCTGCATGCATACTGATTTAAACTCTACCAAGAAAACTAGCTTATAGAATAAGATCCCTGGGCAGATTCAGAACAAAATTAAGTCGTAACAAACTGGGCATTGCAATTTGGGTGACATTATGGACCAAAGCGTTTTATTTCACAGTAAATAGGTATTTGGTTTTCTTCCTCAAAGGTTCTTAGGTCATCAGTAAGAAACTCGGATAGACTCTTATAATAGGCTTTTGACAACAGCAGATCCCTCAAAGTCCTGACAACCTACGCTCGTCTTCAATTTCCTTAAGTTTATTGGGAAGTTTATTATAAATTTTTGTAGCCATCGCATGCGAGCCAGTACCTACTGTATCATCCATTCCCTGCGCAAATTTAAATATTTTCTGTGTCCGTAATAGGACACAAAATATAATTTTAATCTTAAATCCAACTGTAGGCAAGGGTAGGCTGATAATGATGGGTCCAACTTCTACAAAAAGCTACATATATAGGCTATAATATAAGCTATATAGGCTATATAATTCCACTATCGACGACTGAGATGAGATACAGTTAGTATGTAATGTTTTCGGTAAATTATAATGTCTTTTTCGTAAGCCTCTCTATATATCAGCTTATCAGCATGAAAAGCAAATTATTATTTTCTTTATCTCCGACTAGGTCTATGTTTACCACTAATAAGGATTACTACGTATCAAATCGTAAACAACATCATTGGAAAGGTTGGAGCAATTTTTGAAATGTATTTAGAGAATGAATACTTCATTAGTAGATAATATTATTATGATTAAGTTTATTGTATACACTGAAATTACGTTAAAATTATACTGAAAAAGTGTGTGAGTATGGATATGTGGGAATGTGTCATTGTGCTTAAAAGCCACTTAGTAGCTGCAATTTGCATAATATTTCTAAGTCAGCAATATTTTGCTTTAATTACTTTAGACTGTTCTTAGTACTGGACTTATTGTAAACTAATTTAAGTTTGTACACAGTCTAACAGAAAATTATTTTAGTTTTGTGGGGCTTAAACTGATTTTGGCGTAAAAGTAGCTTCGATCTTGAATTAATAAAAGTGTTGATTGTTGAACCATAAAACTCAAAACATTTCAGCAGGAAAGCAGACAATACTGCAGAATTAAAGTGATATCACAATTATTTCAAGTACTCGAGTATCCAAATTCCTACCCAAGTAAGTAACATTTCGTTTTAGGTCTAAACCTAACCTAACTTTTTTTTTATAGCAAAGATTGACGAGACGAGCAGGACATGTGCCTGATGGCAAGCAACATGCCTGCCACATAACAGCACAGTGACATGCAGCTATTGGAACATGATAGTCCAAATCATTACCTAGCACTGCACTGCGCTCGTCACCCAGAGATCTAAGATATTATGTCTCTAAGCCCTGTAATTTCTCTGGAAACATTGCCCTTCAAACCGGAACACAGTAATGTTTACACATTACTGCTTGGCGGTAGAATAACTGGCAAAGTTGTGGTACTTCTCCAGGCGAACTCTGCTAAGCGTCCTACCACTACTAAAATCTAAGTTTTAGCTTGAATTTGGGTTCAAGCGTGTCACTGCTATGGAACTGTAGTCAATTAACCCGTTCACCACGATCTCCCTAGTTTGAAATGCGTTAGTCGGATTGGTCGCCTACCAGACTGAATGATAGGTTTTTTGTAACAATGTTGTCCCACCAATATGCAAGCTACTTGTGTTGCGCTCGATGATAGCAAAAGACCTGACCTTAGACCAGAGGCTGCGGATCCGAAGCAGTTTCGGCCCTAAATCTTGTGCTATGGAAATTGAGTTCGGTCCATCAACAATTTACGTTTTACACTGATGGCCTCACACTTCCGGAGACAAATAAGAAACTAAAATAAAAAACTTTTGGTGAAATAAATAAGTTTTACAATTTTTTTTCATATGTTCAAAACATTTGATAGGTCTTAAAATACTTTTCACCCTCACTGTTCATTTTATAAAACAGAATTAATTATTTTTGGATGAACGTTATACAACAATTTAATTCAACAATTTATTTGCCAGAACATCGTTTACCAAGTAGCATTAGCACAACATCAAAAAATTAAGTAATGCTTTAGCTAACAACATAATTTCCTAAATTTATTGCGTGACTACATGTAAGTTAATCGCTGACCGTTTGTCGTTCAATGCCGTATACTCTAAACTCGAACGCGAAACCTATTCCTAGAATTATTCGTTGAAAATGTAAGACTATCTTGCTCCTTGCAAGTTAATATTAATATTGTTTTTAAATTCAAGATCAAACGAAACCGGCGGCACTCACAAAAAACGTAGATACGCCTTCATCCTGATCAAGTTATCTTGAAGATATGTTTAGCACTTTTTATCCCTAAAACCTCATTTGAACCTGAATTACCCTTTTAGATGTAGAGAATGAGTATCCCTAAAGTAAATCGATTATAGTAAAACGTAACATATTTATAAAGTTTCTATTAGTTAAATATTACAGAGCTTATAGAGCTTATTTACAAAGCTGCAAATCTAACAACTGCAAACATTATAATATTACGGTGTGACGAGAAATGTTTTAAGTGAAATTCTAGGGCAAAAAAACAACTCTTCATGATCAAACAACTTCATAGTTGTGTGCTGTTATAGTGTTGTGTGGATATAACAGCACATAGTTTACCATCAAACGCACAACAAATTTATCCCATCACTTTATGTAAAAACTGCTTGAATCCCACACTGCCGAATTCAAACACAATAAACAGAGAAATATCAGATAAATGCAAGTTGTAGGCATTTATCAGCATAGCCATTTGTACCCGTCAACCCCTAAGTATGGCGATATTCATCACATCGCCAAATGTAGACTTTTATAGGCGAAGTGTATATTTATAGATAGCGCATGTATCTCGATGTTGTAGCTTGGGGGCATGCGTTTTCTTCCTCCTTCCTATTCTTATTTGGATCGAGTAAGCAAGAATAGTAGCTGGGTCAAACAGGAAACACACAGCACTTAATTTTGAGCTTAGCTTCCTTCCACCGCTGCCTGGTCCGATTTAAATCCTACTAATATTATAAATGTTAATGTATGGATGTTTGGATGTTTGTTGCTCAATCACGTCCTAACGTATGAACGGATCGGGCTGAAATTTGGAACACACATAGATTATAGTCTGGAAGAACATAAAGAACACACACTTTTTATCCCGAAAAAAAAAACAACGGGAACGGGAACTACGCGGGTAACATAGCGGGGCGCTGCTAGTAATAAATAAAACCGTTTACTAAGCGAGTTCTTAAAATGTAGGTATTATTCTAACCTTATTATTAGGTTCTTACCTCTCACACAGAATAATATATTTAAAAGAACACGGTATTTATGGTGTTTCTAAATCCCGATTACTGGACATTTTATACGAATTTTATTATATATTCGCAATACGTAAGCTTTTTATGCCTGTTGCCTGAGTTCTATAGGCTATATGTACCACGAGCGAAGCCGGAACGGACCGCTAGTTGTAAATATTACACAGTCAAGACTTACAGATAGTGCAATCCACGAAGACGCGCCCCACTATTCCTCCTAACCGTTTATAGTATATGTGTGCAAGCTTCCGTCAATGTTTGAGTGTTATCGGTACACACTAATTACCTATGAATGCACACGCACACTACAATGACTGGTGAATGGTTCGCGGACTGACGCTCGGAGCAAACGCGATTGGTGGAAAACAAAATTGGTGGGGCGCGTCTTCGTGGATTGCACTATCTATACTCACGATTTAAATTATTATTTAATTACCTCGTCGTTTCAGGAGCGTTACAACCGCCGTGATCACGAGAAGACTGCCAAAACGTCGAGGTATTTAAATAATCATTTAAATCTAAGTCCTCTGTAATGTTCACAACATGACTTCACTTCGCAAAATTTAAAAACTGTATTGGTATATATACATTAACGATCGTATTCAGTTTTTTTGTCGAAGCCAAATAACAGTCTTCGAAAAAAAATCTGTGTAATCTGTGTGCAGTTTAGTTATTGTTAATGTATTTTGTACTATTGTTTACACAAAACAGATATCAATCTGTGTGTATTTATTGTTAATGTGTTTTATACGCAGTCAATAAAAATCTGTAATAGAGAATGTGACCTCAGTTAATAGTCAACTTGGTGAACTTTAAACGTAATTTATTGGTTAGTATACACTTTCTGCAAATCCCATTGTATGTGTACTTAAATGGAAAAGCGTAGAACGAAGTTTTATTGTGCACTTTACCGGAGATATAGATAAGAAAGTAAGTGTCTATGTATAAAGCTATTGGAACATCAAGCGAAAGGTTATTCTATTGAACGTCATTTAAAAGAAAAAGGTTATTTAAAAAAAATGGTACTGGCATATGATGCCCGTATAAATGGAATTATTTGTTTTGTTAGAATTACAGTGTTTGATTGAAGGCGCCATGGAAAAACTTGCTGGCCAGGCATTCTTCTGCTATGTAATATATCAATCGAATGGAATGTCAAAGTAACGCGACATTTTTTCATGGAGCTGAACCTCTTATCGGATATGGAGGAAAGCTGAGGCGAGCTACGTACTCGAACAGATTAATTAATGATTAATGGCTGGATCTAATGCAGGTTTCATCGATATAAAGCATTAAATGTGCCCTGAGCACCTTGAAATTGGTAATAAACTGCGTCTGTGTGTGTAGCGCAAGTGGTTTACACAACACCAATCTACTTGACCCCTAGAATCGCTAGCGACGAGGTGTGAAACACAGCATGTGTTTCAACTTATTTTGGTTGTTCACCACGAATAGTGAAAGGTAAAAACGTTCCGAGGTGTTCACCGCTTTCTGCAACCGACTAGAACAGAAAGACTGAACTCATTCTTCCCAACGATGGCATAATTCCGTGCGCCTGAAGTTTGGGAGGGCGCATCCAATGGTTTAAATCGATGGTAGGCTCTAGCACTCTGTGAAATCTCCTTACATCGAATGTATTCAGTTGGTAGCTCACCTCTGCATCTCTTTCTCCCGCTGGAGGCGAACGTTCTTCTACCATTAAATATTTCATATGACGTTTTCCTTTGCTCCACATAAGGCACATTAACCTTCTGACCGCCAGGACTAAATTGCATTTCCGTGCCCTGGACGCCAAGCGTACGAAATAAGTGATAATTAAAAAAAAAATTGTGCTGTCACCATTTGATATCTAACACACAATGTTTTGGTATAGCCCGTTTTTTGTCAACTATAGACGTCGTTGGCGCACAGGGCTCACTCGCGCTTGTCAAGTATAGGTGACTCTGGCGGTCAAAAGGTTAATAACCTAATCCCATCCCACTAATATTATAAATGTCAAAGTATGGATGTTTGGATGTTCGTTGCTCAATCACGCCGTAACGTATAAACGGATCAGGCTGAAATTCAGTATACAGTTAGATTATAGTCTGGAAGAACAAATAGGCTACTTTTAATCCCGAAAAAAGAATGGGCCTGACGGGAACGGGAACTACGCGGGTAAAACCGCGGGGCACTGCTAGTATTTTATAAATTTTACTTTTTGCCAACTGTTGGCCATAATATATCTAATTCTAATAATATAAATAATCTATAACTTTAAGATATTCGCTTATTTTGAACAAAGTGTGTTATATGTAATAAATCATACTGTACATATTTTAAACTAAAATTGAGCAAACAAACTTAATAAAAAGTCAAGTATTACGAAATTTAAATCACTCGTATTATATTTTTACACAAGAAAACATGAAAAAAAATATTTAAAAGTAAACGAAACGGTCGTTTCCCTAAGGGTTTTAAGGAATGAAAATTCCACTAAGTAGAAAGTTCTGTAGATAATTTACTAACAAAATTTAATAACCGAGAATTAGGAGCACTTGTGTGTACCTACTTAGATGCGTGCGGTTTGGAGTTTGGACTTTAGTTAATTGCTGAGGCGTTCGTAGTTTACTGGAGAGAATTTCTGTTAAGTAGATTATGCGGGGCCCCAACACGCTCCCTTACAAGAAACTAGAAAACGATAGACTCACAACTTGCAACAGAAATTAGTTTTTTTCCTGGAGTGACGGTACAAGATACTCGTTAGTACCTACATCAGATAGATTTTGGAAAAATAGTAGCAGGACTCTTTGGTGAGTCCTCCTGTGGAACTTCCACAGGAGGACACAGTGGAAGTACCACACCTGTTCCATTTATTCGACTGTCATTATTGCTTGGTAAAAAACGTCACTGTGTTCCGGTTTGAAGGGCAATGTTTCAGACATTTTTATTTTTTATTTTTTTTTAAATATGGAGTGACGAGACGAGCAGGTCATGTGCCTGATGGTAAGCAACATGCCTGCCACATAACAACACAGTGACACGCAGCTATTGGAACATGAAGATTCCAAATCATTACCTAGCACTGCACTGCGCTCGTCACCCAGAGATCTAAGTTGTCATATCTCTAAGCCCTGTAATTTCTCTGGAAACATTGCCCTTCAGACCAGAACACAGTAATGTTTGCATATTACTGCTTGGCGGTAGAATATTTGGCAAAGGTGTGGTCCTTCCCCAGGCGGACTCTGCCAAGAGTCCTACCACTACTAAATCTATACATCTACGTCTTTGACATAGAGGTAAAATATCCTATGTCAGATCTCTGGGTGGCGAGCGCAATGCAGTACCAGGTAATAGATTTGTTAAACAGTTTGTGCCCTTAAAAAAATTTATGTTTGTACTCAAGAAAATTTCGTTGAGAGTAAAGCGAAAACACTACTTTTACGAAGTTATCACTCTGCGGCTCAGCATTCAACGGTTATTCCCCAAATGTGTTATGTTTGAGAAATGGTGATCGAAGGCTTTACCGGATCGTGTATGGTAAACACGTACGAGCTGGATTTGGTGCCGATACATCCATCTGGAAGCTTATTGTTTTCCTCCAGAAAACTGTTTTCGGTACAGCCGAAATAGAGCTAAGGGATTTGGAAGTGTTTTGTCTGTTTTTTTTTCGAATTTAGAGGTCATGGCTGCTATCGATTGTTGCGTAAGTAAAATATATTGAAATGTGTTTTTACTGTCATTGAAATAAAAACATTGTAGTAAAAACATTTACTGTCGGCTGTAAAATGCTGCTATTATGTTATTTTATTTTTAAATAAAGTTCTGTGGAAGGCTTTATTTATTATCTTCTAAATTAAATTTAAAGATGATTAAACAATGTTTGTGTTCGTACTGCTCTGAATCGGCTTGATAGATTACAAGGTTTCGTTATTTTTGATATTTTGTAGATGTTATTTTATTTAATATTTCTGATATAGCGTAAAATAAACTTGACGCTCCTGCCGCTGGTTGTCAGGTTTTGGTAGCGACTTTGTTAGTTTTTTAATTAACAATATTTAGTGCTCAAGACAGTTTAGTGCCCAAACGAATAGCTGAATCCACTCCCGCGGAAAAAAGTAGAGATCATTTTAATGTTCCCTACTTATTAAGATAAATAGGGGGGCCTATTTACCGTTTCGTCTTCTCATCCAAGATACATGTTGAAACAAGGCACCTAAATGACAAAGGTCGTGGACCTGGAAGTGGTAGTGGAGTGGCTAATTTTAAAAACTGTCATAGTTGTGGAATACGTTTATTTAGTTAATATTCCCTGGTTGATGTTATCTGAGTGGTTTCAAGTCGAGAGTAAATCGGTTTCTTCAAGTTACGTAATACATTAAGTTAAGTTGTTTCTAATTCATACTTAAATTATAAAGCTGAACAGGTTTTTTGTTTGAACGCGCTAATCTCAGGAACTATAGGATCGATTTCAATAAAAAAACAACGTTGTATTTTTACGTGATCTCTGAGTGCTACTAGATATTTATTATGTACCTGAGCGAAGCCGGAGTGGACTGCTAGTCAAAAGATAGTAAATGTAGTACTAAATGTACTAAATGTAGTAACGCCAAATATTTTTTGGCTAAAAAACTAAAAAAATCTTGAACAATGGATGCCAGATAGCAAAATTAAATACGAAATAACACAAATATGAATTCTAAAACACGCAGACAAATATTCGAATTCAACATTTAATGTTTTTCCTGGATGGGAATCGGAGAAATGATCTGCATCTCAGTGAGTAGAATCACTACAAAATGGTATACTAGAAAACTCATTCTAAGTTTAAATTAATATTATCTTGCGCAGTGGACACAACTACAAGTAGGTAGGTAGAAATAATTGCAATACTCATTGCGAATTATATCATAGAGCCCAAGTCAAAGTTTTTAAATCAGAAGATGGCATTGACATTATTCTAGTGAGAATTTTACGATAAAAATATAAATATCCTACTAATATATTACTAACTAGCAGCGCCCCGCGGTGTTATCCGCGAAGTTCTTGCTCCCGTTGTTCCCGTTGTTTTTTCCGGGATAAAAAGTAGCCTATGTGTTCTTCCAGACTATAATCTATCTGTGTTGCAAATTTCAGCCTGATTCGTTCATACGTGTGATTGAGCAACAAACATCCATACATTGACATTTACAATATTAGTAGGATTTGAAAGTTTCGATGTTAGGTATATGTTTGTTGCTCAACCGCATCGTAATTAAAATCAGCTGAAATTTGGAACTCAAAATATGTATGGAGCTAGCAGAGTGCCCCACGGTTTAATGCGCGTAGGTCCCGTTTCCGTAAATTTCCTGGGATAAAAAGTAGTATACGTGTAATTCTATGAGAATATAGTCTGTAATTCAAATTTCAACCCGATTGTTTCTGCCGTCCATACGTGATTACCAACAAACATCCAAACTTCGGATTTAATTAGCGTAAATTGTACTACTATGTGACTATTATACAAATCTTAATATATATAAATCTCCTGTCACGATGTTTGGATTTCTAAACTACTTAACCGATTTTAAATTAAATTGGCACACCGCGAGCAATCTGGTCCAACTTGAGAGATAGGATAGTTTTTATTTCGATTAATAGCCTTTAAATGACAATATCCGAGCGCAGCCGGAATGGGCCGCTAGTAAGTAATAAATAAATAAATGAATATTGGTGGACAATTCACACACAACACCATCTGACCCCAAACCAAGCAAAGCTTGTATGGTAAAAATGGTCAAGTGCGAGTTAGACTCGCCCATGAAGGGTTCCATATTCCTTAGCAGTTCCCCACACACATTATACTTATACCACTTTGGAAGAGTCTCTCGCAGAAACTACTCAGTTTAGAAATAAAATATTTTAAATTTTTCAACGTCATTTTTAAAAACCTATCAATACCTAAATAACACACGTAAGGTATTGACGAAAAAATATATTTGAGTTTCAGTTTTAAGTATCACCCAAAATATTTGGGGTTTATATATATTATAAAAAAACCCAATATATTTGGGGCACCCCAAAATATATTGGGTTTTTTCTACTTTTGTGTGAAAATCTTAATGGTTCACAGAATACATCTACTTACCAAGTTTCAACAGTAGGTATAGTTCTTATAGTTTCGGCAAAAAGTGGCTGTGACATACGGACGGACAGTAAGACAACGAATTTATAAGGGAACCCTAAAAATTGGCAGTCATAGACTGCTGATTGAAGTGAAAACTTATAACTCAGAATTTGATAGCACACTTTGGAAACTACGCGGGTGAAACCGGAGGGTGGTGTTAGTTTGGAATAAATCTTCAAAGTACTGTCGTCTAAATAAGTCTTCTAAGGATGGGCATCTAGACTATATGGCCATGGTTAGATGTGTAAATGTCTAATGGTAGCCATGGTAACACGCCATGGTAATCTAGAAATGCTGACGCATTTACCGATGGCCTTAGCCTCGTTCATCCGAAAACTTCTTTCATTCACGAGCGTGACGTTTGAGCTCAATTCACAACCCACGAAAAATATGTGTGTGGTACGCCAAAAGCAGTTTTCTGTTCAATAATTAAAATTTCAATTTATTCTAATTTAGTAATTTAACAAAGAATATCCATAACGTTTAGAACTTTGTTCATTTTCTGATATTTGTTTTACCTTTTATTCGCCGCGGGTCTAGAAATCGTCTGAACCCTGTTTTTATACGTTCATTAAAAAAACTCAACGTAATTTTATTAAATCAAAATCAAATTTTATTGTACTTGAAATAATATTCTGAGCTTTAGCATACCAAAATAAAAACTTACAAATGTACGAAGTTATGGAAACATTACCCTCAGTTGAGAACACAAATATGTCCCTGCAGACTTATAACGCCGCATGAATTCAGTTTTCCTGCACGTTGGTACGTTATCATCCTTATCACTGTTATCATTTGTCAGAGATAAGTCCCACTGATAAACGACACACGTCCTGCGACCCTCCATCTTGCTGAGGGCAAGGGCATCACCCGGCAAAATGTGCACGTAGTACTAATATACAACCTTATCAAAAACACTCAACTGATTCTAGTTAACCATTTCTAGGAATAAATTCACATATTCGCTCGAATATTCTAAAATTTGGTTGCTCATATTTTTATAGATAGCTTCATAATATATATCAAGAATTCCAGGATAAAATTTACATGAACCTCAGAAAAATAAGCCATTTCAATTTTCTGCGTAGTACTCCTTAGGGCTCAATATGCGTGTCTTAAAAATTGCTACATCTATGCTGACTTTGTCTTCTCTTACAAATACGTCAAACTTGAAAATTATTGAATTACCTGTTATTGTCTACTTAGAAAATATGTGTACTTCAATAAATGTTGTACTGCCCTTGGTTTTCGCTCATTAGAAAATAATAATACGATGAAACACTATAAACAATAAATCCTTTCATACTCTCCATAATATTTGTTAACTAAGAGCATGAAATTATCAATAAACTCACAGGTACTAACTAACAACAAAACTAACTACAAAATATTCGATAGATCCAAACATAATTATAATCTATATATATAAAAGCGAAAGGTCACTCATCAAGGAATCTCAGAAACTACAAATGCTAGGAATCTGAATTTTTGCATGGAGGTCCCTTTTAGCACGTAGGCGCTCGCTAAGACGGGGTTTTGCGAAATTCAACCCCTAAGAGATGAACGGTTGTATGAAAATTCGTCATTTTTAAAGTTATCAAATTTTGTATCTAGACACTTGACACGAAGTTATGAAATGTTTGTTCTATCAATTTTGTAATTTTGAACTGTACTGGGGTGAAATAGGGGTTGAAATAGGGGATGAATGCGAATATGAAAGTTCCCAACCATTGAAGATAAAACCATGAAACTCTGTATATAGACATTTGATACGAAGCAAACGAATATTGGTTCTAGCAATTTTGTAATTACGTTCTGTACGAGGGTGAAATTGGGGTTGAAATGGGGGATGAATGTCTACATGGAAGATCCCAACCGTTGAAGATAAAACCATGAAACTCTGAATATAGACACTTGACGCGAAGCAAACGAACGTTTGTTCGATCGATTTCGTAATTTCGAACTGTACAGGGGTGAAATTTAGGTTGAAATGGGGGATGAATGTCAATATGAAAGGTACCGACCGTTGAAGATAAAACCATGAAACTCTGTATATAGACACTTGGCACGAAGCAAACGAATGTTTGTTCAATCAATTTTGAAATTCGAACGGTGCAGGGGTGAAATTGGGGTTGAAATGGGGGATGAATGTCAACATGGAAGATCCCAACCGTTGAAGATAAAACTATAGAATTCTGAATATGGACACTTGACACGAAGCAAACGAATATTTGTTCTTTCAATTTCGTAATTTCGGACTGTACGGGGGTGAAATTGGGGTTGAAATGGGGGATGAGTGTCAGTACATAAAAGTAATAAAGATATAAAAGTTTCCAATCGTTGAAGATAAAACTATGAAACTCTTTGTATAGGTACATGGCACGAAGCCAATAAATGTTTGTTTTAGCAATTTTGTAATTTCGAACTGTATGGGGATGAAATGGGGGACGAATGCCTCTTACGCTTTCACACCTAAACAACTGAACCGATTTTGGTGAAATTGTATGAAATTGTTTGATCATAAGCTGTTTTTAGTAACCGTAAATGTGTCTGGGTATAAAAATAGGTACTGCCTGAGTTACCTTAGTATTTATTTCTCGCGGACGAAGTCGCGGGTAACAGCTAGTATGTAATATTTGAGATCTATTCTTTGATTACGGTACGAAGAATCCCATACCTAATAAATCAAACACTTATAGAATACGTACGGAGCTATATCTACCTCGGCAAACAGATATCATTTAAAAACACAAGACACCAAGATGAAACAGACTGGAGAATCAACATGACCTGGAAAAAATACTCGAGCTACAAAGAAATATTCAAATCAAAACTTTCAATTAAACTAAAGAAAAAGTGATGGATTCGAGTCTATTGCTCTGTTTATCGTATGGTGTCCAAACCTGAATTTTTAACAAAAACATCTTGTCAAAAACACGTACCTGCTAAAGGGCTATAGAGAGGAGCATCCTTGGCGTCAAGATCATCGGCAAAGTGATAGACGCATTACAAAACACACAACGTTTGAAGTAGAAATAGGCAAGACACGTTGCCCGTTCTTCTGAAGAAAGATGGCCTAGACGAGTAACAAAATGGACAGGTCCGGGAGGCAAAAGAAAAAGGGACAGACCAAAAGCTCGCTGGATAGACAACATACTCACTTCAACTGGCAGGATGATACTGGATAAAAACGGCTAACGACAGGGAAAAATGGGAGCAACTGGAGGAGTCCGTAAGGGACCATGACATATCGACCCGAAATACCTACTTGCTAAACATAGTAATTTATATATTTATTGCCATGCCATGGAAATAGAAAAAGGTTTTAATAACAAAAAATAATAATACTTTGAGTATAATAATTTATCTGAGGATCTATAAGACAAAATCCCAAGAATTAGGTACTTACATAGAAAATAGACTAATATATCTAGTAAATCGTTTTTTGTGAAATGTACATAATTCTGCCGTCCTCAAGCTTAAATGCCGTTATCTAACATCAGGTCGATTTGGACATTTAAATGGCACTACAATCAGAAAAAAATTATCTATCGATCTGTGTAACCCGTGTTTCTCTAGCTATGTTAGTTTTTAAGAAACCAAAATTAAAAATGCCGTTAAGTCATTTTGTATGGTTCCAACGCTAAAACACAGTTAAATAACTTACCTAAAAAGCCGCTAAGGTATTTTAACGTTACTTTTGGCTGAAATTTTCTTTGATTTTCCATTACTTAATTGCCGTTAACTGACTTTTGTACGCTATAGTGCCGTTAAAGCACTTAAATGTTTTTAAACAAAGCTTTATTTATAATTTATATTGTATTTGTCCAACGCTATAAAGCCGTTATGCTTGATACAACACAAAAATGCAGTTAAACATACTTAACGGCTTTTTAGACTAGCAAATACGTACGCAATTTTGTAAATTTAAAACAGAAAATATCACAAAGCTACCTTAACTATGTGATTTACTTTATTTCTTTTTTACAATACTAGACTAAAACGCAGCTATGTCACATTACTTAACTTGTAACGGCTTACAAGTTCTTGCGTAGTACGATTGTATGAGAAGGAAATCAACTGCAGATGAATAAGATGCTTTCGTTCCCTCCAACTTGTTACGATGGCTTAAAACACATCTAGATGAGTCAAACTAGATCTTGTATAGAAAAAAACGGAAATGATCCTTATGTTACATCTTCTTCCGACTCTTCCAGTGTCATTGATACATTTTGGGACGTATAAATTATGTTACAGTACTCGTCTTTCTTTAGATTTTAATGAAATCACAAATCTATATAATGAAACTTTATCAGGTTTTAATAGACTTACAAGGAAAGTAGAATAATTCTCTACAAAATCATCAAAACAAAAATTCAACTTGAAGAGTTAACATAAAATATTACAGCCAGATGATGATAGCATCATACCGTATCTGTTGAAGTTTTAAACTCCACAATCAAGTTTACAGTATGATTTCAATTCAGATGACTTGCACGTTATAAAGGTTTTAAGATAGCTGATTCAAGAGAAAATTTTAGTAACTATTTTCAAGAAATCCATTAAGCATAAGTCTAAACGTAACCATAAGTCTGACTTTAAGAACCACAACATCACTAATAAATACCTACAGAAAACGAGCTTAAAAACAATACCATTTAACGTTGTATAAAACGCCGTCTTGTCAATGCCGTTATACAGAATATAGAAAAATAAACCGAAGACTGGTTGGAAAAGCGTAGAAGCTCAATTAATGAACCTCAAAAAACTGTCAGTATTTCCATCTCTCTGTCAAACGCGGAGACACATGATAGGAATTGATGAATATCAGAACCTGTCTACTTTAGTGTTTATGCAACGAGCACAAAGCAGTTGACAGTTTGGAAAATAAAAGTTATGACTGAATCGAAGAGAAAGATCTAATGTATACAATTGGGTTGTTAACAGTGCAATGCAGTTGCAGTGCGCAAAATAAAATTGACTATTATGTTCACTTCTTCTCAGTGTCATTTATTTACTAAAGCAAAATCATCTGCATAGAACAAATTACGCTTTATTATTTCAAATCTGAACACATTTTCATGAGTTGCGAACAAGAAGATCATAAAGTAAAGTTAGAAATGCAATAAAGTCAAGTTATATGATTTTGACCATTTTGACGAGACAGTATGAGTTAGCAACTCAAAGGTAAATATGAAGTTTATAGCACCAAACAATCTCGTCATTGTGCCAAATTACGCTTCAGAAAGAAGAATTCAAATTAAGCCCCTGAGTTAATCTCAAAAATAAGTCGCAGATGTGGATTTATTCTGATTTTGAGTTTTATTGTGATAGCTTGTAGGTACAAAAATTATTGCGAGAAAGATTATTTATATTATTTTGCTCTCTTTAATGGCAAATACTTAAAATGCCAGAAATTATAAAATTTCATTTCAAGTCAAAAGCAAAATGCAGAAATACCAAGCGGAAGATTAATTTAGATCAATTCATAGAGCAACATAGCCCCAACACATAAGCTATTGTTTTGGAAGAACTTGTCGACCGACGACAAATAATGATAATGCTAGTAAAGCAATATTTAGATTCAAGAAAAATATTTGAGTCTTAGGTATTGCTAATTATTTTGTAGGAATACCTATTTATCCAAAAGTTTAAGTGATTGTGACAAAAATAAAACAAAAATAATTTATCTCTATCGTAGATTCTTGTAAATCTGTTGTAAGTAAGGGCAATAAAAGTAGTATTTTAATTTTAAATTTTGTATGTTTACCTTGTAATTTTGCCTTGTTATTTTAAATTTTAATTCTTGAGAAATTGTATTTTTAGATACTTAGGCTTGTATTCGAAAAATATTAACAAAAAATGCTGTTATTTTTTAATACCAATAAATATCTAGTTTTTAATGTCATTCACATTTCATTCATTCATTTATTTCACATAAATCAACACTTTTATTGTATTTTCTCAAATATCTTGTGAGTAATTCTTAGCTTAATTGCAGTTAAAGGTAAAAGTTTTGCATTTAATCGCATTTTAGTGTTGTAAAATGCTCTGAAATAAACGATTAAAACAATTTTTTGAAGTTTGCTACTTTTAAATGCGGTTAAATGACTTTAACCGCATTGTAATCTCGGATGTTTCATGATATAACGGCATTTTAGTTTTGGAATGATTTCAAATTATATAGTCAAGTACCATCCAATGAAATTAAAGAAAATTATACGCTAAAATGCCGTTAAACTATACTTAACGGCATTTTAGTGGTGATTTTGAAAAGACTTTAAGACAAAATTACAAGACTAAAATACAAAAACGCTTATAACTCTTATTTCGCACACCTTAATTACTTGAAAATACTATAATTTCAAAGTGTTTTCTTAGCTCTATATAAAGGTAACAAAATTATGGAAATATGTATTCCACTACTCAAATGGCATAATTTTAAAATTTAGAAACAGTTTTCCCGCGATATCTCGAAACTACATTTTGGTACTTATCGGCATTGTAGTTTGCGGACGGCAGAATTATAGTGGTGACGTATGACAGTTTTACGTTCTTACATACTCTTTGAGTTCCACATTGGTAGGCGGACCTTCGCGACAGCACGGTCACAAAACATGAATCTATTTCCAGAGAAAAAATTACTCAATCGCGCGTGTGCTTGAATAATCACGGAGCTCCGTGCTCCATGTTTATTCAAGCACGAGAATTAAGCACTTGATTTTTCCGGGCGTCCTTGTTAAATTTCCCCGTTGAACATTAATTATAATTGTTCGGTTCACATAACCTGTCCAAACCTCATTCTCCTGATTTGTGGCAAAGGTAATTGTTATTTCGTGCAATCGTCCGTTAAGATTATACTCGTATATCGTGCTCCAGAATTATACCTCTAATTTGAGTAACACGGGTCGGGGCACTTCAGCAGTGAATGCTTTAAAGAGGGCATTAATTTCACATGAACAAGCAATAATAATCACGCATTGAACGCCGGTCGAAGGTATTTTTACTCCAACATAAAGGGATAGTTTCTATAAAAACGCTGACGCGACGTTTCCATTGTATCGTGAAAAGATTCGTGTGGGGCGGGTCGAGATATAAATACGATACAATCTCACACGGGCTATGAAAATTGTAAAACATTTTTCGAAGTAAGGTAATTTTCTGCGTTGTGGTGTAACTTTTACATGAAACTTTTCTAGCTAAAGTCTTAAACAAGATACATAGAGTCCATGAACTTTATAGAACTATCTAAAGCTTGTTCGCGGCGGAGCATGATCATATTTCAATCGTTATTTTTAGTTTATCTCGTGGCATTCATTAACTAAGTTTCATTGGAGTCCATTTGAACTTTTAAGTACACCTATGGTAGGTTAATATTAAAAAAGTTTCTGCTAGCGAAACAGAAAGAAATTTTCGCATAGTTGCGAGATGAAAGTCGATAAAATAGTAATAGTAAATTGTTTCGTACGTACCTGGTAACGGGGGACCGTCGTGATGAAATTGATACATAATTTTATTGTGGGTTGAGCCCAACACAGCGTAATGTAACCCGATTTGGGAGACGGGCTTCGATTGACAATATATTCAAATGAGCTCAACCCAGATCGACAACATCTCAGATGCGACCCTTAGAAAAGTATTTTACTAGCAACAAAATTTTACACTCTGACACATTGTTGCATACATTGTTAAACATTCACACATAAAATGTGTTGAAGTACGTACAAATTTCAAGTTACGAATGTGGAAACTACTAACTCATTGTTACGATTGTTGATGAAATGGGAATTTACTGAAATTAAACTACTGAAGCTTATGACTTACGAGTAATTTATAGACCAACTAGCGGCCCGATCCGGCTTCGCTCGGATCATAACCTAGACACTGTCTGCAGCGCCACCTGCCGGGCATATTTGTGAATCTAAACCATCCTCGAATCCACTTGTACACACAAAAAAAATACATTCAAATCGGTCCCGTCGTTTAAGAGTTCACTGTCAAATTATTAAATTACTAAAATGGCTATTAAAAAATAGGGGTTGGTGATAAAAAGGTAAAAATGTAGTGTTGTATGTATTTGTTAATGCCACATTATAAAAAAATAAAAACAAAAAAAATTGTATTAGGGTATGAAAAAGAGATAGTACCCGATTCTCAGACCTACTGAATAAGCATATAAAATTTGGTAAAAATCAGTAAAGCCGTTTCGGAGGAATAAGGTAACTAACACTGTGACACGAGAATTTTATATATAAGATGAATTCAGCGACAGGTGTTTATGCCTCTACCGGTCCGAAGAGTGTACAGCATGCTGACGACATTATCATACTGAATATTAGAAGACCTTAAAAACGTAAATAACATAAGCATTCGCCTTTATATTCCCACAGTTGGAAGTCGGTACCTTCTCTCACAAGAATCAAGGTCAAAATCCATCACGCTGACCAAGTGTGAGTTGGCGAACGACGCATGCCCCCAAAAGAATAGCCATCTTTTGGGGACATGCGGCGACATTTTGAAACTAGACGGTTTTCTTATGTTTTCCTTCACCGTTGAAGCCAATGGGGACAACAAACTTGTATATCTACACTGGAAAAAACAATTAGCTGCAAGTAAGATTCAAACCTACGATCTTATGATAGTAAGCTGGACGTTATTACCACAAAGCCACCACGGCTTCCAAAAAACGTAGATATCAGCCATGCAAATCCCTTTGAAACATTATTCGCATCAAATTATTTGTATCAGTAGATAAAATGGAGATTTTTACTAAGAATTGCTAATATTCTTTAGACCTTTGTAAATCCCACAGTACAGGTGAATACACACATATATATTAAATTGCAGAAAATTGCCTTCTTCAGATAACGAGCCGCAAAGTACCAAAAGCCTTTGTCATATAACCCAAAGGCTTTTTTACAAACGTTTAGTGATGAAAATATTTTTTTATGTGGACTTACAAAGTTCAAGCTAATGAATATCTTAATAATACAATTTAGAAGGTTGACATTTCAGGATTGTTTAATGCCTTTTTCTAATATAATGGATATATTTAAGAGTCTTTATTGGAAGGCTTAAGTAATCTTTAGTACATTTTAGAAATAATGTAAATCAGTAGACAAAAAAGGGAAACCTAGCGTTGAGAGCCAAGCAATAAAGTGGGAAGACTTTATAATCATAGCTAAAACCTAGAAAGGTAACTAACCTAAATTGTTAAGGCTGCCGTTTGTGGAATGCCTCGCCGGCCTCGCCAATCGCAGTTTTTGAGCGTTTTTAAGGGCAAAGCAAAATATTTTTATTTATCACAATTGAGCACAACAACACTAGCAAATTGTAAGTTGTTGCAATGTTGTTTTAAACAAGTTAAATTGTCCGAAAAATGTTTTGATTTTCTGGCGATTGTCGGTGTAAATTTGGCCATTTGATTATGTACATTGGTTCCATACAGTTTCAATATAATCCGTTATTCTGCAACGCCGTACAAAAATCATGCGACAAGGAGAAATAATCGAGGGTTGCAACCCCCCCCCCCTCTTCAACTGCACTCAGTTAGACAGCTTACAAATGACGACATAGTGCTAAATCTTATTACTCGTATTTTATACCCTTCTATCTTTCTACATAGATCTCCTGGTGGTTCAAATGACCCATCAACACAGTAAACAGTCTAAAATTTATGAAAGAGTTGACACAAATTAGATTAAAATTTCTATTCCTAACCAAATCATTAGAAAAATGAGATAATTTACAACTTTCGTAAGTCATAACTTTCGTGGCACAATAATATTAAAACAAAAAAACGCTATAAAAATCAAAGATAGATAATAACTTTATTATTTAATAATCATACTTAGAAAAAATTAAATAATAATACAATATTAAAAAATGCACACAAATACTTGAAAACACAGTCATCTGCTAGCATCCGGGACAATGAATTTATCGCTAACCTTTTCATCGCGCACTCACCGCAATCTATTATTATGTCATCTGTAACACGTGAAGCAAAAACTTTATACTATTTTACGAAAATGACGCGGACGGAGGAATATTAAAATAAAGACATATCTTACTCATATAATAAATGTTAATGTTTGGATGTCTGTTGCTCAAACAGATCGGAAACCATTGTGGCATAATGAAGCTATCGTGGCCTAGTGAATCTATCGTGGCCTAGTGAAGCCATCGTGGCCTAGCAAAACCATCGAGGCCTAGTGAAGTCATCGTAGCTTAGTGAAGCCTTCGTGGCGTAGTGAAACCATCGTAGCCTAATGAAGCCTTCGTGGCGTAGTGAAACCATCGTAGCCAAGTGAATCCATCGAGGTTTAGTGAAGCCATCGTAGCCTAGTGAAGCCATCGTAGTGTAGTGAAACCATGGTGGCCTAGTGAATCTATCGAGGCCTATTGAAGCCATTGTAGCCTAGTGAAGCCATCGTAGCCTAGTGAAGCCATCGTAGCCTAGTGAACCCATCGTAGTCTAGTGAACCCATCGTAGCCTAGTGAAGCCATCGTAGTGTAGTGAAACCATGGTGGCCTAGTGGCTACAACGCCCAATTTTCTAGTCATGACGCCACACGTACGAATTCAACTTGGACCTTTAAGTTTTTTTTCAAGTAAAGATGTAAAAGTTTGTCATCACCGCAGGTTTTAACAGTGAAGACAAACAGCGCGAGGAAACCGGTGTATGTATTCCAAATATACATATTTCAAGGAGATGCGTCATCTGTTAACTCACGCTTGACCAGCGAGCTAGATTATGGGTTCAATTTTCTCCTTGTCAACGAATAGAACAGAAGTTTTGTGAGCAGTGAGAACATAAAATAGGGTTCTAAATCTCAAACCTTACGTCGATGGAATGCAAAAAGAAAAAGTAAAAAAGAATGCGAAACCAATCGTATTTAATAATCCCGTTATGTTAATAAATTATTTGGTTATCTATACGATATATTAATTCATTTAAATCAGGCAAATATTTTAAATTTACTTCACACAAAAGTTTATAAAACTCTAAAGCAGTAAATAAGACTTCAAATAGCAGGTATAAAAGAACTAAAACAATACCCACAGTTGGCCTATTTGTAAATTGGCTTTATCTAAGCAAATTTCATTCAGTTTAGTGGGCGTAGCGGCCTTTTACAATTTTCCAAGCAAAATACACACGAAAATCTAGCAAATTTTTGCAAATACATTTCTGCTATTCCCAAATATCAGAGTTCCTTAATATTAAACGTTCCATTAGACAAATTTAATTCCCCTCATAAATGTTAACGATAAAACTAATTTATCTTCCTTTATTTGTTTACCACTCGATTATAATAACGTAGCACGTACACAAACAAATCGTCTACGGAGTGCTACGTGACGAGACGTGGCGTGGTAGACGTTTATGAAATTCGAATACATCGGAGTAGCGTAAATTTCGTCTAGAAAATGTAATGATCACCTGTGGGGTCTTCGTTCCTCGTCGTGGTCTTCTTTCATAAACGACGGCTGCAGACTGAATCTGCGTCGGAATTGGTGTCTACCCTTCATTCTGGCGGATGATTCACTTAGCACATAGTACGATAAGTCCACAGAGAGCCGACGCAGCGCGGATCGACTGGCGCGGTCGGCGGTCGACTGGCGAATGGGGCGCTGAAACTCTGGAACCTCCGGGTCAGACCCGCCACTCACGCCGTCTTTTGCTTTTAATGAAAACATAACACTTATAACCGTTCCGAGATGTAGATTAATCCCGTCTCCTGATGAACTCTTCAACCTTATTTACTTGATAAATTTGCACGAACCAGCGTTTACTTATACCTAGAGCACCTTGTACATTAGACATATTTATCGCTTCGAATTAACTAGAAATGTGATTAATTAACGATATTAGGATCGGGCGTGATGAAGGTAAATAAATAGATGCCGTTGTTCGTAATCAGGCATTAAGGAATGATAGCAATAAGCCAATGAAAAAAGAGCATTAGTCGGGCTCATGTTGCTTATCTAGAACCTTCGAATTAGCATGCAAGATACCAGGACGTTTGTATGTATGACAAATGTATAAAGAAGTACGTTACAAATATTTAAAAAACGTTGGTTGTCATAGGGGCTGCCAATAATATCTAGAAGTGAATACTGATAACTTTATTTTTCAAGTGAAAACTTCTTTAGGCGCGCTCAGACAGATTTTTCGTGGGCTGTGAATTGAAATTGTGACCATCTAAAAATACGTCAGCCAATGGGAAATGCTGAAAGGGCGTGGACATGCCATCATGGCATGGCCATCTAGAAACGCATCAGCCATTGGAAAATGCTGACGCATTTCTAGATGGCCATGCCAAGATGGCGAGGCCACGCCCTCCGGTTACACCCGTGTAGTTTCCAAGGTAAGCTATCAAATTCTGAGTTATAAATTTTCACTTCTATGGGCAGTTCCTATGACTGCCAATTTTTTTTTTATTAAACAGCTTTATTATTGCACAATACGTCACCTAACCTTCTACAGATATACATATACGAGTAAATATACATACATACAGATATAGCAAGATTTCACTTTGATCATTGACATGTCGCTGACGCGAACCAATGAGATTCCCCTACCAAAAAGTACTCAGCGCCGCTAAATGAGTTTTCACTTTTAAAATGTAACCAAATTTGGGCTTTAAAATTTAAAAAAAAATATTAAAAAATTTCTTTGGCCCAACGCATAACTATTTCCATTTAGCATGGTAATGCCGAAAGCATGCTGGGCACGCTTCCGACTGGTAGTGGGCTTGAACATCTTGATACTCTGTAGACCATAATTGCTCTATGGATAATTTAGATGCGCTTAGTGTAAGTAGTTAGGTATGTAGTTGTAGCGTAGTTCTTAATGTATTTTAGTTTTGTTAATAAATGCTCGGACCTATAAAAAGAAATGTAGTCAAAGTATTGCCGAACAAAAACTACAACACGTAATCCTGCTTCCTGATTTACCTTTGATAATGTTCCAGCAAACAATTTTTCCCAAAAAAAGGTACAGTTCAAACAAGTATCGCGAGGATTACGTGGAAGATTGCCTCAGCAAAAGTACCGATGACACAGGCTTATACTCAGAGTCAATAGAAGCTGAAAATGATGATAATAAGAGGCTTTGCTAATATTTTATAATCAACAGATTTTAGTTGTACAAACAAAAACAAATACATAAATATTTATTGCTGTGTGTACTTGTAGGTGAGATAAGATATTACAAAACATTTTAAAAGTCGACCCATGCAAACTGGGCTCTTCGAGAGACAATATATCTGGCAAAACAATTTGTATTGGTCTGAATTTGTACAATAATCTATATCTATACTAATATTATAAAGCTGAAGAGTTTGTTTGTTTGTTTGAACGCTAGGATCTCGGAAACTACTGGACCGATAAGAAAGATTCTTTTTTTGTGGGATACTCCACTTATCGAGGAAGGCTATAGGGTAGGTATATAACATTACGCTACTAACAACAGGTACGGAGTATGAGTGAAGAATGTAAAGAAAACGGGGGAAAATATTTCTCTTCGATAGCTTTAGTTCCGTGAATTTAAATTCTCTTTGGTCGTTGAAGTCTGTGACGGCGCGTGTCTACATTTGAAGTTTGTGTCATTTGAAGTAATCAAATTTGTTCTACAACAATGCATTGTTGCTTATTTACGTATTTTTAGGGTTCCGTAAAACGTAATAAAGTGGCCAGCAATGGATATTTTAGTATGGATTTTCCTCAAATAGACGCGGGTGAAACCGCGGGGCACAGCTAGTAATAATATAAAAATAATTGTCAACTTATAAAAGTCTTCTTCTTCTTTCCATTTCTAGCTTTTAACTGGTAGAGTTGTATAATTTATCATCTGATTCTTCATTTTTCTATAAATTTCTGGCTTCTACACACTGCCTTCTGGCTAGCTTCTGACGGGCTTCTACAACAGCTCACTAAATGTTCCCACAGCTGGGACTTGGGGCCTTCTCTAGCAAGGAGAGTCAAGGCCATAATCCACCACGCTGGTCCAGTGCGATCTGGTGGATGACACATGACTTCGAAAGGTACACGTCAGTTTCCTCACGATGATTTCTTCACCTTTCTAAGTTAGCGGCATTAAGCATATTACTTAGAAAAGACAGTGGTGCGCTTGGTTTCGAACCCGGAGTCTCCGGATCGGCAGCCGCCGTTCTCCTGACTAGATCAGCCGTAACTTAGATTTTAGATGCACTCGGAAAACCAACAAAGATTCCTTGAGCAAGTCTTCTTTTTATTTTCCAAGGTTTACATTTGAACGTCATCTCGCCTGATGTTAAGTGACGATGCGATCGATACGATGGAGGTTGTTTACCTAGAAGTTACCGATTCACTCTCGATTTGAAGACCCAATTATTGTAACTATCAGAAAAAAACCACTCATGCAACGCATTCCATATCCTAGACGTTTTATAATAAAGTACAGTCAAACCTCTTCGTTCGTGTCTAGTTTTGATATTACTTTTTTATGAAACTATTATTATAGTTACATATAAGTAAGTACGCAGCTGTATGACTATTAACTGTATGCTAGTACAAGATTTGCTTAGTTTTGGGTAGACAGTGTTGTGTGTGAAATATCCACGAATATTTATGTTATTACAGGTACTTTAGTTTGGTACTACTTTCAGCGCTTCTTTCTTCTTGCTACTTTCACTTCCTTAATGCAAACGCAGTAGTTGCAAAATGGTGGTTTTGAGATAAACGCGATAAACATATTTGTTGACATCTAAGCAACAAGCCTTAGTTTTAAAAGTTTTCAATCCTTCTTAAAAATGAATAAAAAAATCTATCTTTACATTGGTATATTTGTTTTTTTTACTTTATTACTTTAATTTAATAAAATGCGCAACACTGCACTTATATCTAACTACTAGACTCGTAAGAATAGCAGCATCACTACGTTAAAATGCAGTATTTGTGCTTATTACTGCAAAAACATCTAGCACACGTTGATTCCTGCACTTCTGGCTCGATATTTTGTGATAATTTCAGGCCGGATACTACTAAATAAACGGCGTTTTTTTTTAAATTACGTTAGATGTATGATTTTATTTCTATAATATAATAAATAAGATATACTTTAGGCAGGTATTTATTTGGTATTTGGTTTTTAAACGTCTAAATTAACTTATCATAGTACTTATTATTACTTTTAGTTTTTACGTAATTCGCACCACATATATTTTATAACATAGGATTAATTAGTAAAAAAAAATCTAACACGCAGCGTGTTAGAGAAAAAACGAGGGTATTTTTTATGATGCGCACCCATATTGTCACGAAACACCGACATCCTGAAGTTGTTGACAAACCTACCTACTCTATTAATTAAGGTCGATTCACACATATCAGTGACGACACAGTTCCTGACGCAACGTATCAGCAATCAGTAATCGCAGTTCGCAACGTATCAGCTCAGTTCAGTATCAGCGCTTCAGTGTTGCGTGCTTCAATGTTGCTCCGTGAACTGAGTATTGACGTATGGATTGAATCACTGACGCAACACTGAAGCACTGATACTGAACTGAGCCGTCACTGATATGTGTTTAAACGACCTTTAACCGGTTGTGACCGTGAAATTTAATAGAGACCAGTGTGGCGGTTTTTGAACAAAAAACTAAAATTTACTTTCATTTATCTAGAAGACTTGAGCTTCTTATGAAATTTGGTTGAGTGTCTGAATTCAATTTTAAACTGAATTCGGTTGTTTTTTTCCGAGAAAATAAATTAGGTATCTATATTCAAAGAAATTTGAGTAACTTACTATGTATTTTAATTAATTGTTGTTTTTACTCTTTTATTTGCATTCTCTTTTATTCTATATTGTAACTTTATTTTTCTACTTTAAGGCACCTGGAAAAAAATATCGATAAAAGGTTGAAGTGTTAAAATTACAAATTATTAGAATTCAGTGTATTTAAAAGGACTAAACATCTATTCACCCTTACCATACCTTTATTTCAAAATTATAGTATAACTTTTAACAGACTAGTAGGTGTCTTTCAAAGACAACGACACTACGATGAATATTACAGTCGTATAGCTGTGCAGCAGTAGTGGTAGGACTTATAGCAGACTCTTCCAGGGGAAGTACTTCACCTTTGCCAATTATTCTATCGCTAAGCATTAATGTGAAAACATCACATCTGGTCTGAAGGGCAATGTTTCCAGTGAAATTACTGGACATAAATATAAAACATCTTATATCTCTGTGTTGCAGTAGGTACTATTGCGAGAGCTGGTAGCAAAATTTGGGTAGGTAATGGAGGCAACCTGAAAACTGATCACGTAGTTCTCCTATAATATCCCTACACAGAAGTGCCGATCTGGCTGGTGAGTGGCGGGGCAAAATGAATCCCTCAATTTAGATCCCCTGGCAGGTAGATAGTCCCTCCAAAATGATCTCGCGTTTTGAGAATCCCTATTTTTTAGCTATAAATAACACTCCACTTAAATTACATATAGCTTTATTGCCATTTTTTATATTTTTTGCAATACATATTTGCACGTGCTTGACAATGTTAAAACCCCGACTAAAGCATGTGGCTTACAACATATAAAAATTGGACATTGTCTAAAACATATTCACTGAATAAAAAAAAAATATTTAAAAAAATATGGACGGATCCATTTTGCCCCGCCTCTCACCAGCCAGGCCTGTACCTCCGTGTTGGGATATTGATATTATTAGGAGAGCTACGTGACATGTTTTCAGCTTGCCTCAAATACCTAACCAAAATTTGGTGGCAGCTCTCGGAATATACTGGGTACCTAGTACCTAGTGATTTGGATTCTTCATGTTCCAATAGCTGCGTGTCACTGTGCTATGACTGTGTGTATGTGTACTGTATTGCTTACCATCACACACATGTCCTGTGTTTACTTTATACTATAAAAAATAATCTTTCTTTTTTTTTTAAATCTTTTTATAGTTTTTAAATTCATCAAACTTGAATATAAAACTAAGTTTATAGAGTGGAAATAAATTATACATACCAATACTTAATCTCAACTACATATATAAAATAATGCTCGCTAGTACTTATCTAGCTAGTACATCACATCATACAACATACTTATTGATCCCAGATATAAACACATACTTAAGTTATAACGCGTACATACCTACATATTTACACCTTTACAATATTGGGGTAATGTACTCCAGTAAATATTTACCAAAATAATGGCTCATTTTGCCTCTGAAGCTTATATTAATTACAAAAACTCATTTTGAAGTAATTTTCCTGGACCTCATCGTTCTTTTAGGTCCAGTAATATAAGGTTACGCAAAAAGTTGCCCTAATTCGAAAGAAAGGAACACGTTGCGTAAAAAAATTTTTTTTGATGACTGTCCTCGTGGCTTAATATTGGTAGTAGATAAGTCCGCCTGCGAAGCAGAGGGTCATGTGTTTGATTCCCACTCAGAGCAAATATTTGTGTGATGAATACAAATATTTGTTTTTGTGTCTGGGTGTTTCTATGTATAATACGTACGAGTATCCGAGTATATTATGTATCATCACTACATAGTATAAAACAAAGTCACTTTGGGCGTCTGTATGTCTGTATAATACGTGCATAACACGGCAGAGAAACACTGATAATTTTCAAGGTTTCTAATGTGATGTCATAAATAAACACATTTTTTGCGCTTAAATTGCAAACGCTGGCAAATAATGAGATAGATCAAAATAATGTACTGCAGTATTGTACTCCTTAAAAAGGTCTAAGAAAAAGTCCACGTTGGTATAAATCTATCTCTTAGGGATCACCCACTATAACTAATCTAATTAGTAAATTAAGTATCAGCATTGCACCCGTGCGAAGCTGATGGGGCGGGTCGCTAGTTTACAACTTTAAAAGTAATAGATATATCAGCTATCTCACTCCCATAGTACAAGTTTTGCTTAGTTTTGGGTCAGATGGTGGTATGTGTGAAATGCCCCCAATAGTTATTTATTGTGGACTGGGCTCGTGGCTTAGTTGGTAATAGCTCTGCCTGCGAAGCCGAGGGTCGTGGGTTCGATTCCCACCCAGTGCAAATATTTGTGTGATAAATTCAAATGTTTGCACTGTGTCTGGGTGTTTCTATGTATAATAAGGTATTTACAAGTATATTTACAAGTATATAAGTATTATTATCAGCTATTTGGCCGCCATATTACAAGCTTTGCTTAGTTTGGGGTCAGATGGTGTTGTGTGTGAATTGTCCACAATTATTTATTTTGGTGAGCCTAAACCAACATCTTAGGTCGCGTCATTACTTAACATCTGGCAATATGAGCCAAGCTTGATTCGGGGCTTGTCAGTGTTGTGTGAGGCATGTCCACCAACGTTTATTTACTCGCATTTACCCGCAACTTGCCTACTTTCATGTACCTCGTGTACTGTTTAATCTCATATTTGTTCGTGACTTCATGATACATAGAAAATAAATACAACCTAAAACGAAAGCTTTTCTGCGTAACGCCATGAAATATAATGACGCCCGTGTTTTATAAATTATTTTGAAAAAAAGATTTGTCTAGTAAACAATTTTCTAAAAAGATACGCTTATCTCCTAATCCTGGGATGCCGCGATGTGTCGGCAAATCTCCATCCATCTCCGTCTACAGATTTTGTATAATACTTTTAAAAGGATTCTTTGTTTATTTTAACTCACGAATGATATTTTTCCTTGGCTTAGAAGCCACATGATACCCAGAGTTTATGGTTGTATTTTATTTTTACAGGTTTTCGTCATCGTCGTCATTCGTCAGGTATTAAATTTTTATAATAAAAAAAAATCGGTAATGGTTTGTTGCATCAACAAAAATTATTCAGTTAAACTATTATGTTGTTAAACTCGAATTGAACACCATCGGACCCCAAACTAATCAAAGCTTGTGTGATGGCGGCCAGATTGCTGATATAATACTTAAATAGTTTTAAATACATACTTATAATACATAGAAACACCCAGACACAGAGCAAACATTTTAATTCATCACACAAATATTTGCACTGGGTGGGAATCGAACCCACGACCCTCGGCTTCGCAGGCAGAGCTACTACAAACTAAGCCACGAGGCCAGTCGAAATTAATTAGTAAAATAAATTACATTATTTTTATTACATAATATACGTAAAGCACATTTATAACAAATATTAAGGCGTAGTATAGAAGGCAGTCTTACTTTCTTCCAGACAACTTTTGCATAGAATGGTTGTGAAAGAAATTGTGTATGCTTACCGTAGGTAGTGTTGGTTTAAAATTTTTATATAAGTATGTACTTACATTGAACGTTTAATCGACAAGTTACGGCTGGTCTAGTCGGGAGAACGGCGCCAGCCGGATTCAAATCCCACGTACCATTGTCTTTTCGAAGTCATGAGCGTAATACCGCTAACTTAAAAACGGTTAAGGAAAACATCAGGAGAAATCATTTACCTAGAATTTTTGGAAGTCATGTGTTATCGGACCCGCATGGAGCCAGGGTGGTAGATTATGGCCTCGACTCTCTCCTTGCAAGAGAACGCCCCGAGTCCCAACAATGAGAACATTTAGTGGTCTGTTTATGCTAGATACTTACATACGACATCTGCCGCTATGCACTAGTGCACGTGGCTTGAATCTCGTGGAGGAAGGCGCAGAGTTTCAGCAGTGGAAATATAAAGTGAGCTGTTTATGGAGTTCTAATGCATACAATAAATATGCTAATTTACTATTTGAAGATATAGTTGTCGTGTACCACCGTAATCTACATCTACACTAATATTATAAAGAGGAAAGATTTGTACCTATTTTTGTATGTTTGTATGTTTGTAATGAATAGGCTCAAAAAGTACTGGGTCGCTTTAAAAAATATTTTTACCAATAGAATGCTACATTCTTCCAATTCGACATAGGCTACATTTCATTTTGAAAAAAATTAGGGATCCTTTGTAAAATTTGAACAATACAACCGAAGGTGTAGAAAAATGAGTCTTAAAATGTCTTTCGTCGAATGCGCTGCCGAAACTATTAGCGATAGAACAAAATAATGTACAACAATATTGAAGAACATCATAATGTTTACAAAAAACTCCGCGGTAGCATATGTCCAACTATTGTAGTAATGTCACTACAACAACTTTTTTCATCTTAAACATTAATGAAAATTCTAACCAAATTCAAACCATGCTATTTATGTGTTTATATTAATCCTTATTCAAAAAAAATATTTTATGGTCAAGACCATTTAACTACCTATAAAATAGTTTTTAAATTATTTAAATTGGACTTGGAAAGACTTCAAAAGATATTACGAATTTAAAAAATCAAACAGTAAACAAAACCGCCATAGCGCCATGGCCGTTGTTTGCGATCACAGAACAGATCAGAATCAGAATCAGATTTTTAGGGTTCCGTAAAACGTAAAAACGGAACCCTTATAGATTCGTCATGTCTGTCTGTCTGTCTGTCTGTCTGTCTGTCTGTCCGTCCGTATGTCACAGCCACTTTTTGCCGAAACTATGAGAACTACACTGTTGAAACTTGGTAAGTAGATGTATTCTGTAAACCGCATTAAGATTTTTAAAAAAGCAAAAATTAGGGGTGCCCCCCATCCTGAGAACTGAAGCTCAAAAAATTTTTTTTCATCAAACCTACACGTGTGGTGTGTCTATCGATAGGTCTTGAGAGCTCTCTAAAAATGATGTTGAAGTTTCTAATATAATTTTTGTCTACACTGAATAACTTGCGCGAGAGACGCTTCCAAAGTGGTAAAATGTGTGTCCCCCCCCCCTCTAACTTCTAAAGTAAGAGAATGAAAAATCTAAAAAAAATATATGATGTACATTACCATGTAAACTACCAACGAAAATTAGTTTGAACTCGAGCTGATGAGTACTTTTTTTTAGTACGTCATAAATACACTATTATTAAAACTTCGATCAAAGTTACAACGAACTACAAGAACTATGTGTACTATAGAACTATTATGTTACTTGCTGGAACGGAACCCTTCATGGGCGAGTCCAACTCGCACTTGGCTACTTTATTTTTATTGCGTAAACTGTGTACAAAGATGTTATACAGAAGAAATATACTTAGAAACAACAGTCTTACCCTTTGCGGGCATGCAAAAATAAATCCTCTTTGGTATGAGGTTACAAAAACATTACATTACATTAAAGTTATTTTATCATACCTATAATCTAAACAAAAATAAACAACAGAGAGTCAACAAATAATATGTATTTAGAATTTAGGATTAACTTAAATGGCAATATCCGAGCGAAGCCGGAATGGGCCGCTAGTAACTTATACAGATAGTAAAATTTGGAGCGTTATTGCAACTTATTGATTTGAACCTTGAATGGTTTGTCCTACTTCCGCTTACAATGGTACCATACGCCGTGAGTAGGATAGAAATACCGTGGAATCAAGTAACAATATAGTGAACGTTGATAAAAGGAATACATACTTTGAAAACTTCACACAAGCAGAAGTTGTCTTTGCTACCAAGAACATTGATCAGTCGCGCCACGCTTCGATATCACCACCACAATTATTTGATTATCTATTTTAATTTAGTTCTACTCTAGTTTTCTTAGATCTGGGAATAGGGAATGATGTGAACTCGGTTGAGTATAAACTGAAATTAGCTATATTTTTTATAAAACTAATCACAGGAACTACTTACAGGACCAATAAAAAAAAATATGGATAATTTGATATGGACGTGATCGCTTAGTGCTATAGTATCGACTCTAAATTATGTACTACGGGTGAAGATACGGTAGACCGATAGAATGAGATAAAGTTGTAATTGATCGTAATTTTACATTATAAACCCAAGACTAGACACTATAATGCTATATTTTTTTATTAAAAGTCTACAAAATACATGGAATAAATTACTATGAACTACACCTGGAGCATTCGATTTGACGGCCTTGTTGCATGTAGCGATCTGTACTGTATCAGACAATTATGCGCGGATAGGAGATAGAACATTTAGCGAGTTAAGTTAGTAGGTACCTACTTACAAAAATGTATACCTATAAAATAACAATTAGTACCACCCTGCATACTTACCGAACTACTTAAACTAAGCACATCAGAATCATCTATCTATATATATAAAAACGAAAGTTCACTCATCAAGGAATCTCAGAAACTATAAATGCTAGGAAACTGAAATATTGCCTGGAGGTCCCTTTTAGCAAGTAGGCGCTCGCTAAGACGGGGTTTTTCGAAATTTATCCCCTAAGAGGGTGAAGGTGAAACAAGGGATGAACGGTCGTCTGAAAATTCGTCATTTTCAAAGTTATCAAATTTTGTATCTAGACACTTGACACGAAGCAAATAAATGTTTGTTCTATCAATTTTATAATTTCGAACTGTACGGGGGTGAAATTGGGGTTGAAATGAGGGATGAATGTCAATATGGAAGTTCTGAACAGTTGAAGATAAAACCACGAAATTCTGTATATAGACACTTGACACGAAGCAAACTAATGTTGGTTCTAGCAATTTTGTAATTTCGAACTGTACGGGGGTGAAATTGGGGTTGCAATGGGGGATAAATGTGAAGATAAAACCATGAAACTCTGAATATAGACACTTGACACGAAGCAAACAAATATTTGTTCTAGCAAATTTGTAATTTCGAACTTGTATAGGGATGAAATTGGGATTGAAATAGGGAATGAAAGTACACATGGAAGCTTCCAATCGTTGAAGATAAAACCATGAAACTCTGTATATAGGCACTTGACACGAAGCATATAAATGTTTATTGTAACAATTTTGTAATTTCCAACTGTACGGGGATGAAATTGGGGTTGAAATGGTGAATGAATGTCAATATGGAAGTTCCTAATCGTTGAAGATAAAACTATAAAACTCTTTAAATAGGCACTTGGCACGAAGCCAATAAATGTTTGTTCTAGCAATTTTGTAATTTCGAACTATATGGGGATTAAATTGGAGTTGAAATGGGGGACGAATGTCTCTTACGCTTTCACACCTAAACAACTGAACCGATTTTGATGAAATTGTATGAAAGTGTTTTATTATAAGCTGTTTTAGTAACCGTAAATGTATCTGTGTATAAAGATAGGTACTGCCTGAGTTGCCTTTTTACTATTTCGCGCGGACGAAGTCGCGGGTAACAGCTAGTAGACCAATAAAGGTCTAAAGATAAATTTAATAATCAATGTGATGAACCCATTACCAGTCACAAGCATGGCCAGTATGCTGGCGGCATTACCACGTTGAATGGCAACGTTTATACGTTGGGTCAAATAAACGCCAACATTTTAGTCACGCGTCACGTCCATAACAAGATCACCCTCAATTTCATGACATCCATGATATTTTCTAGTACAATCAGACAACGTATCATTAATATCTTTGCATTTGACCACCATCTCGTGATAAATGTTCCAGTTACTTTTACTGTTCCTATCAAAAAGTATAGTCAAACCGTTTCCCGTGCTTGGACAACAAAATAAAATGATATCAAAACTTGTTTGTGGTGGGGAAAAAACTGTGTAGTTCAACATTTTTGTCGAAGGATCGAAATGGCGAAAATCTATACCTTAGCCTGTTGCTTCATCCGACCGCCTACCCTTAAATAAGTGAATGAAAATATTGGGCTGCCTTAGCAAACTTCTAGTCTGTTTGCAGACACTCGCGACCGTGTGCGAATGTTTTGTGTGCTCCCCAGATAACCGGCTAACCGTTTGAAATGAACTTTATTTGGGTCCAAGGGATTTGTTATCTTGAGTAGATTTAGGCCTGAAATTAGAGAGGGTTATCGCTTATGTACTACTCGGTGAACTATAGTTATGTAAGTGTACGTGTTTCTTAGCATAATCGCTTGGTTTCAGTGTTTAATTAATATGTGATGATCCGGGGATTAACTGCATTGACTAGTGTATGCTAACTATGCAACTATGTATGTAACAATAATAACCTCGTGTAAGTTGAGATTGAGAAGGACAAACTGAGAAAGTACCTTGAGGTAACCGTCATGTGGGATATTGAAGCGACGACCATAGTCCCGATGGTGTTGTCGGTGAACGCCCTTATAGCTAAAAGTTACTTAAGGGGGCGCCTAAAGCCAGAAAACGAAAAAAGGACATTTTCGACGCCGCTCACTGAAGTTAAGAAACTAAAAACTATGACAAAAAAAATATTCACGTGTGGGTACAATCAAGAAGAAGCACAATAACCGAATAGAATTTTAAAAATAGATCAGAGTTTTTTACAATAAAAAAATAAAAATGACACCGAAAAACCCCGTTTTAATTCGAGTAGGTACTCGAAATTATCAGCGATGACCCCACATTATTTTTTGGTAATAAAAGTCCTATTTGTACGTTCTAGTAAAGTAACCGAACACTTTTTTAAATGTATGTTTAGTTATTGAGTAATTAAATAAAACTTGGTCAAAAATGGACTCCTGATTAAATATTGATTTTTCCTCCAAACTGTGTCATGCTATTCTCGACTTGTACATCACATTAAGAAACGCGTCGCGCGGGTGAAATCTGATTTTTTCCTGGCTTTAGGCGCACTCTTAAGATGATTTCGCTAAATGGTTGGATCAAGGGTCAGATCCAAAAGGCAGTCGCTGTGACACAGCTCATATCGTCAGGAGTTTCATCACTCTGCAGTCCTGACTACCCGTGGTTTAGTCTGCTGTTTATGTAATATTTTTCTTTCATAAATTTATGGATAAAATATTTGAAAATACATGTTTTAAGGCCTACGCTTTTGTTTAACGTTTACGCAAGTCGAAAAGTATAGAGATATTTGACACAGAAGCAACAAATTTGAATTAAAGTCAGGCAGTGATATGAAAGCTTCAAGGGCGTGTCCCCGTGGGCCGTGGGTTTACTGCTAGGCTCTGTGTTGTTTTGGACTAAATGTTATTTGCCAAAAAAAACAAGCGAGTGGTAGGCTCGTATTTTTTTTTTTGTCTTTTTTTACTATTTATAAATTTACACTTGACCGCCATCTCACCTGATGTTAAGCGACGATGCGGTCTACAATGGAGCATGTTTACCTAGAAGAAACCGATTCACTTTCGCTTTGAAAACACCAAGATTATAGTCATTGAGAAAAAACCCACTCAGGCAGCGCCTTCCACAGCCTAGACGTTCTCACAAAAGTAGAGTCAAACTTCTTCATTCGTGTCTTTGGAACATCAAAATAACCAAAGTTGAGCGTAGATAGCGTAGATGTAACGTCTAAAAGTTCAAAATGATGAGTAACCGGCACGGATACACCTCGAAAATTAGAAGTATGTTGTTCTTATCACTATATCTAATAAAACATATAATACTTAGCATGGTTTCGTTTGGTTTAGCATTTATCAAGTCTGCTGACAAAATGGTAAAAAAACTAACAATCTCAATGGCTGAACTGATATTTGGAATCTAAAATGTACAAGCAAAACCACTAAGCCTTTTAAAAAAGATAAATAGACATAAATCGTCTCATAAATCTGTAGGTAACTAGCGCAGTGCAGTGTGCAGTTTTAGGCAGTGATGAGTCAAAATCACTGCCTAAAACTGCACACCGCATCTTAAGCAAATAGTTATGTGTCAGTGCTGATATGGGCAGGTTTGCTTACCAAACAGCACATAATACCTTGTTCATCCTAACACTCCGTATGTTAGCACAAACTTAAAGCAGACATCATATACCTCTGTGTTTTTTATGTCAATAAAAGATTGGTGGAATCAAATTATTACTCAATTTTAATACAAAATGAGTCATCAAGCCCTATGCTTTAAAATATATAAAATGCTTTTAAAATTAACTGTCATTTTCATTCTTTATCGTATTTTACTCATAAAATATAAAACCCTCATAAAATATTTCACGTGACCATTAACATTTTATAACGTGATGTAAAATTAAGCGAAACTCTCTATAACAGAGGTGTCATTTTAATTTCAGACAATATATTATTTTTTGAATTATCTATGCTGCACAGACCTAATACAGCATAGCAGCAGCCTTGTGTTCCCAATGCTGGGACTCAGGGACTGCTTTCCCACGGAAGGATAGAGTAAAAGCTGTAATCCACCACACATGACACTCGTTCACGAAAGATGTTTTTCTTACACATGGAAATCGACGTCGACCTTCAAAAGCCTTCAAAAACTCGTATATACAACGTGTTGCAGAAAGGTGCAACAATATTTATGGTATTTCATCTACATTAAGTTTTGAATCATGTATGTGAAAATTAGGCATGAAAGCTCAAAAATTTTTTTCCATAAAAAAAATGTTTTTTTCGGTTGTTATTTCATTTGACATACCCCTAATGGCCAGATCTTCGCACGGATTTTTGTACGATGTCACGGCGTCGGCGGCAAGGTCGTTTGTCTGCTGTACATGCTTTAGGCTTGAAGCTGGTGATTTGGTGGGAATTTTACGTCAAACTTTGACTCGAATTATCTCGTGATCTACCGTGCTGAGGGGAAAGAGACCTTGGGTGATGAAGTCTACATCAGTGTTAGAATGAACTGTTAAAATATTGTTGGGGGTAAATCCACCACGTTGTATAGATAAAACTTATTTATCTTTCACTTATCTGTCTCGTCACTCTATGCTATAAGATAATAGTTTAAAATACTAAAAACACGCTTTTAGCACGCACAAAATATTACAAACATTTTTTTTTCGTATCCCATTCATCAAACCCTTTAATTTAATACCCATATATGAAGATGCTTTTCAAATAGGCAATCCGCCATCTTGGATGTCCGCCATGTTGGATTTAAGTCATGTGACTATATTTTTCGTATACCTGACAGCACAAACCCTTTCATTTAATACCCATACATGGGGGTGCATTTCAAATAGCCTGTCCGCCATCTTGGACGTTCGCCATATTAGATTTAAGTCACGTGACTATTTTTTTCGTATTCCTGACAGTAAACCCTTTCATTTGATACCCATATCATGGGGGTGAATTTCAAACAGCCAGTCCGCCATCTTGGGGAGGCCGCCATATTGGATTTGTAATGGCGTTTCTTAGCTAGTCATGTATTGTCATTAAAACTCAGAGCGTGTGCAAAATTTCATCTTAATCGAAGACCGGGAAGTGTGTCAAATTAAGATTCCAAGATGTTCTTACATACATAGTTACCTACAGGTGAAGCTAATATAAAAGCGTGTTTTAAAAACCTACATGTACATAGATTTCATCTGATATATCTGGGTGATTAACGCACTTCAAATATGGCAGATTCGAAGTTTTAGTGATGAAATTTTTGATGCAATCAGGACATCTGCCTGACAGTAAACGAGACGCCTGCCTATAACAGTACAGTGTCAGAAGTCAAAATCATTACCTTGCACTGCGCTTATCACCCAAAAATATATCTCACTACTGTGTAATCTATCCGTGGTCCGGGAAACATTGCCCTACAAACAGGACCACGTGACTTTTGCACATCACTGCCTGGCAGTAGAATAACTGACAAACTACACTTATTACCTACTCTCGAATGTAAGCTACCAATGAACGAAAAATTTTAATAAAATTTTCTTAGTGTTTTTAAATTCTTTAAAACGTTATCTGAAATAATCCTGTTGTAAACAGTTTTATAATAAGTAAAATTTAAACACAGACTTATTTTTATAAAATTACTAGTATAACGACTATGGAAATTCCACTTAAGATTAGTTTTAAATTAAGCCATTTTAAAATTGGGTGTAAAGGGGACCTTGGAGGAATTCTTTGAATTCGCGTTGCTACGCCACTTGTCAAAAATTGTTATACCCTGCGCGCGTTGCTACGCCACCTGTCAAAAACTGTTATATCCTGCGCGCGTTGCTACGCCACCTGTCAAAAATTAGTCGTACCAACTCAGAAACCTTCTTTGGCTCACGCACAACAATTTTGCTTAAAATCATCACATGATCAATGTATATAGTTTACGATTCTATAAACGACATTACGGACAAACATTCATTTTTAGGGTTCCGTAAAACGTAAAAACGGAACCCTTATAGATTCGTCATGTCTGTCTGTCTGTCTGTCCGTCCGTATGTCACAGCCACTTTTTGCCGAAACTATGAGAACTACACTGTTGAAACTTGGTAAGTAGATGTATTCTGTAAACCGCATTAAGATTTTTACAAAAGTTTTTAAAAAAACAAAAATTAGGGGTGCCCCCCATACTGAGAACTGAAACTAAAAATATTTTTTTTCATCAAGCCTACACGTGTGGGGTGTCTATCGATAGGTCTTCAAAAATGATGTTGAGGTTTCTAGTATAATTTTTGTCTACACTGAATAATTTGCGCGAGAGACGCTTCCAAAGTGGTAAAATGTGTGTGTCCCCCCCCCCCCCTCTAACTTCTAAAGTAAGAGAATGAAAAACTAAAAAAAATATATGATGTACATTACCATGAAAACTACCAACGAAAATTAGTTTGAACTCGATCTGATGAGTAGTTTTTTTTAGTACGTCATAAATACACTATTATTAAAACTTCGATCAAAGTTACAACGAACTACAAGAACTATGTGTACTATGTATATTATGTTACTTGCTGCAACGGAACCCTTCATGGGCGAGTCCAACTCGCACTTGGCTACTTTATTAAATGTGTTGCTGGCACCGTCTTCAAGTAGATGATGAGTGGGTAGCGCTTGTAATAATTATATTAATATATTTTTTGGTATAAAAATATTTGTTTTACCTTTTATAATGCAAAACTAGTTTGTTTTACCTTTTATAATGCAAAACTAGTCTTCATAAATGCTTTAATACAATTTCGTGTTGAAAGGGTCTAATTACATATGTTTTGTGAAATCTCCAATTCATCCAGGTAAGCAAAATTTATATGGGACCATTCGGAAAGCATACCCTTACTGACAAAAAAAATCGGTTAGGGCGTTCTTGACAAATCAGGTAACATCACAGAGTTTACATATACTGCGTATAGAGTCAGAATAAACGCTTTACACCGAAAGCACGGGTCTGATCGCTCTTGTGGAACTGTCATACTTTTGTCGCGACACATCACTCTGTTTCCATAGCTAACATACGCCTCATCTGCTAACGATTAACACAAAGAAACCGTGAAATTCTTTATCTAATCTAATACATAAAAACCATGGCAGTCGAATTATCCTCCTCCTTCTTCCTTTTTGGAATTCGGTTAAAAAACTATCCCTCAAGTTGGAACAAATTAAATGGCCACATTCGTGCATATCGGTTTACTTGGTGACTTGGAAAAAACATCATGATGGGATATTATTAAGATTTAAACATACTAAACTTTCACATTTATAATATTAGTAGCGTGGGTAGCAAAAACATTAGCAGCAAAATGTTTTCATTTAATCACCGCTGGCTCTTTGCGAGACAATGCTCAAAGGTCAAAATAATTGTAAACTTTTCATCGTGCCTTTGTTTTCTCATGCAGAGCAAACTGTTCCACAACATATTTGAGTAATTGTTTGAGTTTAAAACATCGTTAAAGATAGATAGATAGATAGATAAACTCTTTATTGCACTTAATAAAACAAACAACTTAAAAAAAAACAATCTTAAAACATAGTAGCAAATGGCGACCTTATCGCTAAAAGCGATCTCTTCCAGGCAACCGTGGGATGGAAAAAAAAAAATTAAAATAAAAAGACGGGAGTAATCAAATAAAGAGTAATTTGATACCTTACTACATAATTAAAATAGGATACTAATTATTGAATAAAATAAAATAGACATACATTCTAATAATAATACATGCTAACACATAAATAATCTTATTACATAAATATACTAATATATATATGCAATGAATCCAAAATACTATTTCATAAATATCAGCTTCAATTAGACTTCAGCGGTCCTTTGACAAATAATGTTTTTTTACTTCCACCTTAAATATGGAAAGTGACGGAGCTTGTCTAATTTCTACGGGCAAGGCATTCCACAACTCAACTGCTTGGAATGCAAAGGATTTTCCGTAGAAAGTTTCGCAACGTGCAGAGGGCATTTGCAGGGACAAATTATAGGTAGATCTAAGATGACGTGAGTGTGCACTACTCCAGAATGTAAAGCATTCTTTCAGATATCGTGGCGTAGCAGGGTTAAATAGAACACTGTAAAGCAGTGAAAGGATGTGAGCATTCCGACGAAAGCGAATAGGGAGCCACTTGAGCTGTAAACGAAATTGAGACACATGATCATATTTGCGCAATCCAAATATAAATCTTAAACAGTAGTTTTGAAGACGCTCAAGTTTATTTAGCTGATTCTCTGTGAGATCGAGGTAGCAGGCGTCAGCGTAGTCAAGGATCGGGAGAAGAAGAGATTGTGCAAGTGCAACCTTAGTGGCAGTGGGTAAGAAGTTACGTTAAGTTAAATGGAATCAAAAGAGGTATAAAGCACCTAAATAAGGTTTTAAGCTATCTTGTTTGTTAATTACTCAATTATCGTAAACTAGCAGCTCAACGCTGTTTTACCCGCGTATGGTTAACACCATGATAAATATGACGTATTTAGTGAAAAAAAATAATGGACCGAAAAATGATCTACGATGTAGTCACAGAAATCTAAATAATAATTACCTTATTATTTAGATTTCTGTGGATGTAGTTATTACAAGGCATTGTAAGAATTATTACTCACAGTTTTTTTTTTTGGGATTTTATATTATTTCTGAGTATTTTGTAAACAATCCTTTAATTCTGTTCAATTATCCGTTTAACCGCTAACCGCCGCTTGCCGCTAACTTAAGAAAATGTCGAAAAAAAACATCGTGAGGAAACAGACATGTAGCTAGAATCTTTTGCAGTAATGTATCATCCACCAACCTACACTGGGCCAGCGTGGTGGATTATGGCCATGACTCTCTCCTAGCGCGAGAAGGCCCCGAGTACCAGCAGTGAGAGCATTTAGTGGGCTGCTTATTATATTGCTGAATCCGTTTTACATAACCTATAATACTGTTAAAGCTAGGTTCAAAGCGGACTCTACGAAGACTTATTCTCAGGATTTCTCCGAGAGATTGCAACCGCAACGAGGTATAATCCGTTGCCAAGGACTAGTGTCACTGATATCACTCAGCGCGTCAAAGTTACTCAAGCTCATAATCAAAGAATTAGACTTAGCCTCACTGCACAAACAACAAACTGATACTTATTAAACCCAACACGTAAAAAAATTGGTTGCCTGTAAAGTCGGTATACGGGCGAAAGTTTTACGTGACAACGACTTTGAGTGGTAAAATAATTTTAATGTGAATATTCATTCGTATAGTAGGAAGAAGGATGAAATAATAGTAACAATTTAAAACATTTATTTATACAAAGAATTATATTTAACGAACGCAACGAAACGTGTAAACTTGTATGCAGGCGCCTAAGCGAATCGGCGACTCGGGCATGGTTAGCCCGCCTAAGAGCGAGAGAGACAGACATAAAAAGTGAAAGGCACGCGTCCCTCTCACTCGCTCTCATTGTGAGCGCATAACGTGAGCGGAGCGTAACGCAGTTTCTTGAAGTGTCACCCGGCAAACCAATTTATAAGACGTTGTCACGTCAAAATTTGGTGGACCAACACTTTGCGTTACTCGGGCAGCAATCACATGTGCAGAATGGAATGCTTTTACAAACAAACTTAATTCCTATTTAATTATTTGCTACAACTAACAATAAATAGTCTACTATCACTTGAAATGAGCATTTGACTACCAATCTTTCAGAATATGTTTGTTGCTCAATATATTATGGTCCGGAATAACATACGGGTATTTTACACAAGCTACATTTTATCCCCGGAAAAAATAAAGAACGGTAACTACGGCAACTGTGGAGTGCTGCTAGTAATTTTATAAATGTGAAAGTGTGCGTGTTTGTAAGTGTATTTTTGTTCTCACGTATGTTTGTAAAGACGGAACGGATATCTGGATTAAGAAATATAATACTTTTCATCCCGTTAAATGAGTACTCATGAAGCCATTGGTTACACCTCAGAGTACAACTAGGAGCGGCTTACATTAGAAAAACGCATTTCTAATAAAAACGCATTTCAGATTCCAGTCATTCAACGACATAGAAAAGCCAATACCTTCGAAAAAGTGCGCTGAAATAAATCCCAGCATTTGGAAATATCTTCGTCGAGACACCGGGCGGAGGCTTCGAGGGAATTGCAAATTAGTCTAGTGCGGTAGCGAGGGGTTGGGGGGAGGGGACGACAGGTGGGGAGGACAATCGACTGAGGTTGGTGAAAAATAGCGTTCAACAAGTAGCCAGGCCGTACTTTTGAAGCCACGAATTTGTTACAAATTCTACGTCTTTGTTCACGTAGAAATTCACTGTAGAAGTTCTCTACGTCTGCTCAAGTTCTTCGGTTACAAAAATACTTGATTCATTTCCATATATTTTTGTAATAATGACTGAAAAATACAGTAACTACAAGTAAAAGTTTTTTTTATATGATACCTAGTTTTAGATGATTTTATTTTCTTGATTGTAAAATTAAGTCAACTGATATTTAGTGTTTAATAATTTCATTTTGTGTTTATTATGTGTACTATGATAAATATTTGTATGTGTTATGTGTACTATAAAATACACATAATAACATGAAAAAAAACAAGTAATAACAAGTAGAAAAAAAAATGTTCAAGGAGAATTTACATTTTCTGTTGTAATTATTTAATTTTTGTGAGTTTTGGATATAAATTAATTGCACATATTTGATAATTGTACAAGCTTATAATCACGACTTTTGACAGTGAAGGAAAACATCGCTAATAAACCGTAAAGTTTCAAGAAAACCACCTTTTGCGGATATGTTTCATCTGCCAACCAGTAATGTGGATGTAAATTGAGCTGTATAAGTTTGTTTTTAAACGAGCAAAGCCTTTTTAAGAAATAAAAATTACAATGACAAAGAACTACACTATAATTGCACCACATATATAAATAACTACTTGCACTGTTCACATCAGAATTATCCATAGATCAATGAAGCTCTCAAATTAATCAAGATTGTCAAGCCCAATACCAGAGGGAAGCAGGCCCAGCATGCTCGTAGAATTCCTACGCTGGATGGCAAGCTGTATATTAAGGCCAATTGTCCACGTAGCTGAACGACATCCGCACGATTTCGACAATTGTCGGATGCAAGACGAATGCTTGCGTCTTGCGTACAAATAATGAAGTCTGTGTCCACGAAGCGACAACGACACGACAGCCGCACGTCTTGCGTTTGTTTGTAGGATGCATGCATTCGACAAAAGACGCGTGCGTGGACAGTAGGCCTTAGTTGTTCTTGTCGTACATTTTTTAGGAAGCCATTTTTTGACGCAACAAAACAAAAAGCGACGCAACAGGCACAGTTATTTATTTTATTCAGTATACCTACAAAAAAATTGGCAATAAATTAAACAGATTTGTATTTAAACAGAAGTCATGTTTTCGAATTTATTGTTTTCTTTTTACACAAATAGGAAACAATAAATTTTACTTTCCGCCTGATCTCAAAAGGCGTCTTAAAGTAAAGTAAAGTAAAGTAAAGATTTATTTGCGTAGTATGGGTACAATGGTAGATATAATGGTTTTGGAAGTAGCTCGCCATACACTGCCTTTCGGCATGCAAAATATACAAACTTCTTACATGGTTTATTTGTCTAGTTTAGACACGTTCTTACTCTGAATTTTGTTACGTACCAAAGCTTACCGAACAAACGGAATTTATTTAAGAAAATAACCGTTCTTGCACAGTTTTCACGCATTTCTGTGCCTATTCGGATTCTTTTTTTGTGCTAGTTTATGTGGGTATTCAATATTTGTTGCTTGGAATTCGAATTTTGACTTTTTATGGTCTAGTAGTGTCTGGCAATTGTAATATTATTTCCTGCATAGCTTAATCTGAGAGTTGATGAATTTACCGAGTTTTCCTTTCTCGACTCTGCTTTTTGTTTAAATCCTAATGACGGTATTGTTACGTTTTAACACAGTTTTAATTTCGGCGCTTCTACCGCCTAACTAAATCGCCTATCGCTTTGCTAATGCTGTCTCTATCATTTCTAGTGAAAAGAAAAGAGAGAGAAACATCAAAGCGATGACATTTTTTGTTCGGCGGTAGACCCCCCGCTTGAGTAACAATGCTTCTTCCTTAATTACCAGTCAAGGATCGCTAATCTTTATTAAATTATGGACTTCAAGCATTGTTAATCCTACTAATGTTATTTAAAGGATTTAATGTAATTCCAGAAGGATTTAATACATAGAATACGTAAACTAAGCCACAAAACGCAGGTTTTCGATTGATCTATATTATCAATCATCGTAGACCGCACCGTCGCTTAATATCAGGCAAGATGGCGGTCAAGTGTAAATCTATACAAGTTAAAAAAACAAAATCAAACCTCACTAATTACGACAAGTGTCAGTCGTTGAGTAGTTCAAATTATTGAAAATAATACGCCAATTCATTTCAACAAATAAACATGTTTACAATAAATGTAGTATTAAAATATATAGTAAGATTTCGAAGCCGAGGGTCGTGGGTTCGATTCCCACCCAGTGCAAATATTTGTGTGATCAATTCAAATATTTGCACTGTGTCTGGGTGTTTCTATGTATGATAAGTATGTATTTAAAACTATATAAGTAAGTATTATATCAGCTATCAGTCTGGCTGCCATCACACAAGCTTTGCTTAGTTTGGGGTCAGATGGTGTTGTGTGTGAATTGTCCACCAATATTTATTTATTTATGATTAAAAATACATTTATCAATGATACAATTTAATTATAACAGTGAAATCGTCAAACTTATAAAACGCTTATTCACCCTGTCCAATCCACTACTCATAAAATATAAAAGATGAAGCTTGGGGCAAATAACACGAGATAAAAGAATGAATAGATATGAAGAAAACAGAGGAGACAAAGCGAAAAGGTGAATCAGCCTGAAGGGTCGGACGTTACCTAACTAAATAAATTACTTCCAAAAGCTCGCATCATGACGTCGAGAAGTGATTTACCTTCCAAAGAGTTTTGTCCTTCTTTTAACAGCTGCGTTGATGTATTTTCTTATCGACGGAAACACTTGCAGGTCGGTATTGTGGCAGAAACTTTCTATAGCTGAGTATAAATAAGAGAAAATCGCAGCGTTAATTCAATCTTTTCGGTTAAATGTATTGATATTCTGGTAATATTTTTCGTTACTGGTGTTTTGGAACTAGATATATAGATGGTACTCTTTGTTGATCACAAAAAAAACAGGTTAACAGACAACTAAATTTATTTTATGTCTAATTGCTGACTATCTATTTATACTATCTCATCAAATTATTATAGTTTGCCATGCTAGGAGCACGTAGTTCAACTTGCAATGGTGTGATAGTTAATAAATATATTTAGTAATTTTAGAGTTTAAAGCCAAGGAATAAAAATTGTCTCTTTATAACATCACTATCCTACCAATATTATAAATCACAATGTTAGGATACTTGGATGTATGTTGCTCAATCACGTCGTAACGTATGAATGGATTCGACTGAAATTTGGAACACAATTAGATCATAATCTGAAAGAACGCATCGGCTACTTTTTATCCCGAGAAAATTACAGGAACTGGAACTACGCGGGTAAAACCGCGGGGTGCTGTTAGATGCGTCATAAATAAAATAATACGAATACTTTCACATCTGTACAATATAATTTCAATGGAGCTACTTATCTTATTACTATACCAAACTATAAATAAAATTTCATTCAATGTAGGCCGTAGGCGTCGTAGCGTTTGTAGCACGAGTAGAGTTCGCGATTGTGTCGTAGCGCGTAACATGTTTTCCGTCACAGTGATAGTCCTGTAAAGTTGTGACAATTTAGGCCATTTTGCTCAATATACCATTATACAAGTAGCTATGGACTGTTGAATATTCCGTCCGTCTTTAAAGTTCGCATGTCTTAGAACTTTGCTCGTCGCAATTCGTGACGGTTTGAGTTTTACTGTCAGAGTTTAAAGTTAGTTCAGAACAGTGTTTTAAAATACAGAAACTCGAGACTAGGAACAGAGATGAGATATTTCAAATTAAATATTTTTGGATTGACACACTTCCATCAAAACTTAGCGTGTAAAACCTATTTGATCAATAAAAAAAATCGAAATTGAAATTTATAATTCGTAATTATTTACTCTGAACTATTTTTGTTTGCAAAGTATGATTCTAAAAATAGATCACTACACCGAAAGTAGGTTAAATAATATCCAGGGATGCGTTGAAAATTGTACTTCGTCCCGGCAATAAATCTTCTCTCAGAGAGGGCGGATCCGCCCTACGATTTATACTATCGTATGAGTAAAGCGCCTATCAATTCGCTTTTATTGGTATGAGAGATAAAATTTAATGATAGGAAAGCATATTATTCTGTTTGGATGCACACATGATGTATTGAGGAAAAATCTCAGTATGCTCAGCCACTCATCATTTTTTTTCTTTTCATGCATTGAAAAAAATTACAATAATACAGTTCACATAATTAACTATCTTCAAATTTGTGTTTTTATTTTTGTTTCATCAATTAATTTTTGTACATATATATTCCTAAATTGTTTTTTTTTTGCAAACTCAAACAATCTTATTAAAGAATGATAGTAATTACACTTTTTTATAATCTAGAGATGGGACGAGTATGTCTTGCATATGATGATAGGCAATACGATAGTTTTCTATTTGTGTAAGAATTGACGATTTTTTTTAATACGGGATCTGGAATATAATATGTGATAACTATAATACATAACTAAGTTGGAGTAACTGTCAAACTCCAATAAAAAGACCTTTAATTTAGGCACGTCCACGGAGATTGAAACTGTTGTAATTAGCGTCTTTCTTCCTTCACAAACGAAGTAGACGTCTAACTTTTTGATTGAGAACTTTGTCGCTTTCTTTACCTTTCCCGGGAACTCTTTGCAACCGGCTATCTTGGACGAGAAGCTCGATAAGAAAAACAGAAGAAAAGTGATGTTTATATTGTACGGGCCTTACTCACGATTTACCTGGACGTTACGTTACGTACGTTTCTTACGTTTTTGAGTACCAAATGAGGGTAGATCGAGGTCCCCTCATTTCGCAATGAGACGACCCGCAATTTCGTCAGTCTTCTCGTGACCACGGCAGTTGTAACACTGCCGAAACGTCGAAGTAATTAAACAATGAATTATATCGTGAGTAAGCCCCGTACAATTTAAACATTTTGTGTTCAAATCGCAAAAAAGTTTAAAAACAATAGAAGAAAGGTGATTACATGAGGTGGGTAGAAACGTACTGAAATATAACTATGGTACGAGTATAACAGTCTCTTCTATTTCAATGTTACCATCAGTAGCCAGGTCAAATTTACTGAACATACTAATATTCTCTGAAATGTTACTCCGATACAATCACAATAGAGTAAGATCCCAGGGCTGCCAGACGTCACGTACGTATTTTCTGACGAACGAAAACTGTACGACTGAGTAGTGGATGTATGTTTGTGTACTTAGAACACATGCATATCCACTACCTTGCTTAGATGGTAAATTTTGAGAGGAATTGAAGGTACACAAAAAAATTACTTCAAGTAAAATATTAAAGGCAATAAATATCCTTGAAAATAAGCCGCCAATACTCCCAGACATATTCCGTGTGCCGTTTTGCTTTGCAGATGCTTTAAAACTTCCCAAAATAATTACTCAACTTTACGTAAATTCTGATGCTGCATTTTTATATATGTCCGCCAGAGAACTATATCAAAACCTTTTACAAGAAGACAGGCCGACCTAAGGGGCCAATCATCCCCCAAACTCCGTTTTAATCAATATATATCCTAATACATGTCTCACTCAGTCTCGCTATCCTACCCAGAGAGGCATCAAAATTGCGTTTGCGGTTTATCTACAAATATTTGATATGGGATGTTTGTTGCTCAATCACGTCGGAACGGCAGAACGTATAGAGTTGAAATTTGGAACACAAACTAAAATTTGGAGTAGGTTAGAGACGAACTTCTTAGCATTCCATGGATTCACCGTGCGGGTGCCGGGTCCATCGTGTGGCAGAGAGAGAAATCTCGAATAGACCCCAAGACTTGTGACTCGGTCGTAGGTTTAAAAGGGGCCCCTTTTGGTGACGTACGTCAATACTCACCTTCACTACTCGTATTTCTCTCCCTGCCCAGCCAAATCCGATATGATCCTACTAGTGCAGCTTTAGATACTCGTTCTAGTATAGAACTTACTGCACTTCTGGACAATCCAAGGTCTTTAAGCAGATTATAGAGAGATTTTGCTGGTATACCTCTCGCTCCTACTTCTACAGCGTATAAATTAACTACATAGCCATTTTTTGTTAATTCGTTTTGAAGGTCGTAATACTTATTTTGTTTCATCGCGTGGTCTTTAGGTATATTAGTTTCCCACGGTACGGTAAGTTCTACAAGGACTATGCGTTTCGTAGCCCTAGAAAAAAGGAAAATGTCTGGTCTGGATGACGAAACACCCACATCCTCTGGGATTTTGTAGTGCTTTTCATACGTGTCCATTAAAATAGTCCAATCAGGTGCTGAACCCAGGATTGAGTAAGGCTTGTTCTTGGAGTTTGAAGTTGAGCCCTCTTTTACAAAGTTAATCTGTCTTTTGTTTATCGTCAATCCCTTTTGGGCTCTAGCTACCGAAAGGCTTACGGCTTCACGTATGATTTCAAGTACTCTGTCATGGCGCTGTGAGTAATGACCCCTAAGGAGCACCTTGCATCCCACCAATATGTGCCTTGCTGTACATATCGCCTCACCACAAGTATAGCAACATTTTTCAGAGGCTTTTCCCCACCTTACCAAGTTACTCTGGTCAGGGAGGATCATTTGGAAAGCGTTCAGATAAAACAAAAGATTAAAAGATTTTATCGCAAGAAAATTACCGAAACGGGATCTAAGCGGGAAAAAAGAAAAGTTACTAGAAGCCTCTTCTAGTAACTACTCTCACATAACTTCTAAATAAAATTACATAACTTCCAATTTCCGAAGATCAGGTAATTTGAGTTCAGTAAACTCGAAATGTTTTAGGATCAGGTCAATAGAGAGGCAATTAGCCCCAGGGATCCAGTGGGCAAAGACAAGTCGCTCGTTAGGCATCCAGGTCACGGAAAACTGGCTGATGTAGGATCGTTCTCATTGCTATAACATCCGCATGCTCTGCTAACATTCATTCATTCCTGTTATTTGTTTATTGGTGAAATCTTTACATGTCAAATAATACATTAATGTAATTATCACTTAAAATATTGTCAAAAATTACTAAAGATATAAAATAAATACGTATTTAGAAAATACCATATTTGCATCCTGTGGTCTGAGTAATGAGTTGTTTAACCTACCAATATTCTACCAAAATTAAACATTCTAAAGTTTGGATATTCGTTTCGCTAGCACATCGGCACGTCTGAATAACAAGTAAAGGAAAGCAAATTAATCTGATGGCTAATTTATTTGCCCTTCTTTTTTATATGTTAACGTTCAACAGTTTGTTTGTTAGAACTCCGTAATTTCTAATATCGAAACTGTGATGAGAAACATGCACATCTGCACTTAGAAAAACACTCAGGGAAGCCTCTCAACCTTTGAGAGTTTGTTCTTCAATTCTGGTGACCAAAGTGCTTGCATTACATTACATGATACATATCATGTAGATTCTTAGTAAATATTAAGTAGTAACTAAGTATTAAAAATGTGATTACGACTTCCGCAGTGTACCTACTCTTAGGCTATCAGTGGTTCATTGCAGTGCTATTATTAAATGCGGTATATTTACATTTGTTACATGCCGATATCCGTGGTTACATGATTAAGCGATTCCCCAATATTTCTATAGAGTCCAATACATCATTTTTACGGGCAAACTGAACGGGCAAAGTGAAATATGAACGGACGGTAAACTCAGCAAACAGAATTATGGCTTGATTTGTGATAGTTTGATCTGGCAGCGAAACATCAAATGCCTACAAATGAGACCGATCCGATACCCTTCCTAATAAGTGATGCTGTTTACGAACCAAGTGTTGCCTTAATACTTTTAAAGAAGGCTAAAGAGATCGATGATATAAAACTTCGAGGTTAACTTTAATATGGCGAAGTTGCCAATATCTATGGTGAACTAATTTCTCAGGTGTATTTTAAGTGTATCGGTAAATTATTTCCATTCACTGTTCAGTTTTGACGAGTATGTCAAAATCTAGATATGTATTATAATTTGCTTCTGTTTTGCCAGTTTTGCTTGTATTTTGTTTTTATGATTTAAGTAAACACTAACCTGTTTTTAACTGGGTTCTTGAACTAAATAAATTCCATTTCATTTCATTCCAAAGAAAACCAGCCTACGTAACCCACTCTAATGTTCCCAGTTTTTGGACATTCAAGAAGGACAGAAGTCAGTCAATGTAATTTACCAGAGGCGGCATGTGTCTAGAATGATGACAAAATTATGTTTTCGAAAATACCATATGCCGCAACAACCTATTAAATAGGGTACCGGACTGGGTCAAAAGTACACCATCCTAATTAGTCCGTCAGCTAGATCATGGAAATATATTGGACACGTATTTTTTGTTTTTTCATAATATTAAAAATCGTCAAAGATATAGACCATCAAACTTCGAGAGTGGGAGGGGTCGCGACGTCACTCGTGAGTAAAAATCGTACTCACAAGTGACGTCACATGAAACTTCGGAGCGCTGTATCTTCGTCATTTTTTGTTTGTGAAACAAAAGAAAAAATACGTGTACAACATTTTTTGGCAATCTAGCTAACGGGCTACTTGGTTTTTTTGTGGATTGTACCCTATTTAAAATTAGCCCTGCTGATGCATTATGACTTTGACTCTTTTCTTGTGATAAAAGACCCTAGTCCCAGCAGTGGATAATGCAATATGGAGTAGATCAAGTAGATGTCTGACAGAGAGACTACCGATCACTGATAAAGGTTGCGTTGGCAGACGATCAACCAAATAGGTAACTAAAAGCATTACATCTATTAAACGACATTATAGATATCGCGGGGATTACGAAGATGAGATTTGCTCAAGATAGATATCAATGGCAATAGGAAGAGGAATCTATACCTACCTAGCAGTAGGTCGGGTCGACACATACTGAAAATGATGACAATGATGATAATTTATTTAAGGCCTACTAACTTAGTAAGCTTTTTGAATGGAGAATTTCAATGGAGCTCAGATCATGTTCCGGCTTTGGCTTCGACGTAACGTTAATCCTGTTTCACAGTGTTTCACGGATTTGCCTTACACCCCTTGCTACTGACGTTTAGAAGGATTGCCGCTATCATTCATTGGACGTTATCTCCAATTAGGAGGATGCAATTCGGGAATGTCTGTTTTGATGAATCAGTTTTCCCGTGTTGTTTCCTGTTTTCCTCTGGAAATGAACATCTTACGCTTTTTCTGGTGAACATTTTAACATTCCTTTTTAAAAATTTAAATTTAATATACCTTCAAAAGTTTCTTTAAAATAAAGTGGCCAAGTGCGAGTTGGACTCGCCCATGAAGGGTTCCGTTGCAGCAAATAACATAATATACATAGTACACATAGTTCTTGTAGTTCGTTGTAACTTTGACCGAAGTTTTAATAATAGTGTATTTATGACGTACTAAAAAAAACTACTCATCAGATCGAGTTCAAACCAATTTTCGTTGGTAGTTTGCATAGTAATGTACATCATATTTTTTTTTTAGTTATTTCATTTCCTTACTTTAGAAGTTAGAGGGGGGGGGGGGGCACACATTTTACCACTTTGGAAGTGTCTCTCGCGCAAATTATTCAGAGTAGACAAAAATTATATTAGAAACCTCAATATAATTTTTGAAGCCTTCCGATAGACACTCCACATTTTCATCAAACCTACACGTTTGATGAAAAAATATTTTTTGAGTTTCAGTTCTCAGTACCTAGGGGAGAAGGGGGCACCTTAGCACATTTTTTATATTTTGGCTTGTAACAAATCAACTGTAAAGAAAAATTTAAACAACATATTTTTCTTAGCTTTCTTAGTCTTTGATTAATATAAAAATGACGAGATGTTTCAATTTGATAAAAGTTGTATGACGATATTTTTGTTTTTTTTAAAAGCCGAATTTGTTCAAATCTGCCTCTCCATGGGGGCACATTTGAATCGACATGGGGCAGTTTTGAAAAACTGGTTTAAATGCAGGAAATAGAGTGAATAAAGTATTAGTTTGTTGTTAATATAATCATATATATTGTCACAGACTCAAAATCAAACATAAAATAAACTTATATCAAACTTTTACAGTTAAATCTTGTCTTATAGTAATTATATTTAAAATAATAGTTTCTTAATTTAGTCAGACTTCGACTTTGGTAACAAAAATAATCACATTGCAGAATATTTTAAAAATTAAACATAAAATAAACTTATATCAAACTTTTACAGTTAAATCTTGTCTTATAGTAATTATATTTAAAATAATAGTTTCTTAATTTAGTCAGACTTCGACTTTGGTAACAAAAATAATCACATTGCAGAATATTTTAAAAATAAACATGTAAGGTACCTATCCCATAGAAAAGAAAGAAAAATTGAAATTAAAAGAAAGTTTTGATGCAGTTCTGGACGTGCCAGGTGCGTCGTTAGGTGCTGGCAGTTTTGTTACTATATCCAAAATAGTAATTGGCCATCTATCAACTTTTTCAGGAAAGTAAAACAGATCTCCTTTTCTCTTCAAAAAATTGACAGTAAAAGTATTTAAGTCCCTTTCTTCAATTCTAGCAACGAAAGCCACAGATGCTGTTCGTTTCTCTGACGGACACTGAACTAATACAAAGTCCCCTACTTTCAGATTTCCGCTAGTAAAATTAGTATTGTGAACTGGATCCTGCAGTTCTTCATCTTCATGTTGACTGCTACTGGCATCAGTCGCATCCAAGTCTGTGTCGTCATTCATGGAGAAGTGACTGTCATGATCATCAGATTCAGAGCTTGATGTGAATATAGAACTCTTTTTTGATTTAGATTTGCCTTTAGGAAGTTGCTTGCCTTTTCTAGGTTTCTTTACTTTGGTATTTGGCTTGCCTTCTTTTGTACGTCGACGAATAGCAGGCTTTTCTAATTTTTTCATCCGATTTAAATGTGCTGCTTCGATTGCATTCTTCTCTGGAGTGTCAGTCAAGATGCGCGAACTTCCTTTTTTTCGTCCTGTTGCGCAATTTTTACGTGGCGGGGCTTTAGGATAAGGTTTAATCATTTCCGGAGTTACGGGACCGGGTACTTCACCAGACATTTCATTAATATTGTCTTTACTGTGATCATAAATACTCGGACTAAAGAATCTCTGATCTATGTCTTCTACCCTAGGCGATATTTGTGGCGTTTTTAAGTTACGGGTGGTCTAGTCGGGAGCACGGCGACTGCCGATCCGGAGACCCCGGGTTCAAAACCACGCGCACCACTGTTTTTTCGAAGTCATGTGTCACGATGTGAAAACATCGTGAGGAGACCGACATGCACCTAGAATCTATCGAAGTCATGTGTCATCCACCAACCTGCACTGGGCCAGCCTTGAATCTCTTCATGCGAGAGAAGGCCTCGAGTCCCAGCAGTGGGAATATTTAGTGGGCTGTTTAAGTTTATGCTGATATTAAAGAAATAATATACACACCTGCATAATAAATATGATTTAATGTAGACTATCATAAATATGATAATGAAAACTAAACGGTTCACTTTGGAACTCAGATTTCTGAGTTTAGTTTTTAGGATGTAATTGAGCAAAAAAATCCTAACATCCAAACTTTTATTAGTAGGATGTTCCTATAAAACTTTAAGAGAAACGCTTTGGGTTTCAATCGAATTAATTTGCCGGAAATCTTCAGTAACACAACGATTTGCGTTTATAAATTCCTAAAACAACAGCCGAAGTTTCGAAATTCATTGTTGAATTAAATTAGAAACATTTTCTCTCAATATTGAATCTGTAAATATTAGAATTTGAATACCAAAGTAATACACAAATGCTAATTATCTTGGAAAGATGTTGTTTCGGGGCGAAAGTTTAACTAACATTAAAGCTTTTTCTTTTTAAACTACGATGCTATTTTAATGAAGATCGTAGACATATTTTTTTATTTAAACTTGCAAAACAAAGTCTTTTTCAAGAACTCTTAAAAGAAAAACAATAAACATGGTAGTAATCAAATTATTAAAAGAAATATAAATAATAAATAAATATTGTTGGACATTTCACACACAACACCATCTGACCCCGAACTAAGCAAAGCTTGTAATATGGAAGCTCGATAGCTAATATTATAGTCTATATTTTTAATGTATTACTTATCATAATAGGTTGGGGAAAAGTTTCTTCTAATTTTTTAAGAAAATTCATAACATTTTTTACTACAGTTTATTTACATTTAACTAAATCATGTAGGTACCATTTTGTTCGATAACTTTTTGCTATCTTGTAGGTAGGGTACCACTGCCATGATTATGACATGACATGATCCCATTGCCATAGAAATGTTTGAGCTTCTGATCAAAATACCGCGACAAGTGGTTTTGGCAGTTTTCTCGTGATGGTAACCTGACACCACCTAAATAATTCTGAAGAGCCGAAACAGGTGGAAATCTAAAGGTGCAAGGTCACCTCGTCCTCTCCCCATCTAAACTTCTTATTTTTTGCTGTGTGGCTAAAGATTTGTGAGGTCTAGTCGTTATCATGATGAAAAACCACACTCTTTCTGTTGATTAATTCCGGCCGCTTTCTCTCAACTCCTTGCTTTAATCTCATCAATTGTTCGCAGTAGAGTTCAGAATCGATGGTCCTACCTGGTGGAAACAGCTCATAATGAACAATGCTCATCCAATCCCTCCACACACACAGCATCACCTTGTTGCGAGTTAGCCCGGGTTTCGCCACAGTCTGTGAAGCCTGACTGGCATTTGACCACGACCTTTTTCGCACGTTCTTGTCGTACGTGATCCACTTTTCATCACCAGTTATCAGCTTCTTTAAAAATGGTTCGGTTTCATTATGTCCTAATAAAGAATCCCAAATGAGTACACGGTTCATCAGGTTGCTTTCAGTGAGCTCGTGAGGTACCCAAATTTCGAGTTTTTTTCCAGTTTTTTTCAAATACTACGCCAATACTGTTTTGTGGTCAATATCAGTTCTTCAGCTACGTCGTAACTACTGATACCGACCGATGACCGATCTTGCTCCACTTTTCAATTTTCAAAGAGATTTTATTGTTCATAAACATACTATAATGCGAAAAGTCTTTTACCCCAACCAATACCTAGAAAACACCCAGGCACTGTACAAATATTAGTACCTATGCATCACATAAATATGCGTGGGGATCGAACCCACGACCCACGGCTTCGCAGGCAGTCTTACAACCAACTAAGCCACCAGGACAGCAGCTTCAATTTTGAAAAAAATATACTTCTTACCATCGTACATTTATGTAAAGATGTAAAAATACATATAATATACGTGGTCGACAGAAATTATTGTCAAGGAATGGTCTACTAAAAACATTTAATCAATCTAACAACCTGCTCAACTGCAACTTGATCCTTGAAAATTCAATCATCAGATCATATCAATATTCAATTATCTCAACCTACTAGGAACTACATTTATATATAGCTACGTCGTCTCTCGCACCAAAGTATTGAAGGCTGTCGTCAAGTTTAGAAGAGACAAGTTAATTAAGGAACTTGTCCGTACCGGCCTGACTTCAGAACTCGTCAAACCCCCGCAGGCGACAGCATATCGGTATTGCATTATATCGGAAAACACCTTCGCTTTCTCGTTTAGGTAGATTTAGTACATTCTATACAATTATATTTAGACTGTTAAAGAAAGAAACATGTATTAGAAAAGGAATTGCCATAAAATAGTCATCGATAGAGGCGGGTGGCAAGAAAACCTTTTGCCCAAATACGACGTCACAAGGCTACTTGATGAAGAAGATTTCACACAGTCACATTTTTATATTACAAAGACAGAACTCTGTGGGTTTTAATTGTGTATTTTTTTTTTACGTATCCCAGTAAGTATACAGCAGAAGAAAAACAATAAAACTAGTGTTACAACCGGCAGCCTTAAAAGCTAAAAGAGGTGCCGCTAGTAAAGTAAACGTATATTTACAGACCATAGAACAATATTGTGGCGATCAGCGATTGTACTTACCCTATCTTATCATGCACTCTGCCCTGCTTATGATATATACAGTAAGTGACATGGAACCACTTTCGAGAAAAACGCGGTCAAAGTTTTTTTTCTTACTTTTGTCGTTTCTCCCAAAGTATAAATTAAATGTAACTTTTCTAAAATGTTTCAGATAAAACCGTGTTTGCTTAACAATTTGTATATTTTAATTGTAAATCTTGAAAAAATATGTATGCACAGTAAGTGTGTGACATACTGTAACTATCTTTGGTTTGAAGTACATACTGCAACAATAACTAGGAAATGAGTTAAATGTTTATTAAATAGGTTAACAAAAACTGCTCAATTTGCTTAGTATTATTTAATCACTTACTGTAATTATAGCTAGGAGAAACATGTAATCTCATTGCACACAGTCTAATCGAAAAAGATTGTGAAATTGAAAAATCTGTTCCATTTGCTTTACTTTCTAAGCATTTCTAATCATAATTGAATTACCTTAATAAAATCATAACTCGTGTTTGTGCAACTGGCTTCGTAAAAAGAACAATAATAATAAACCAAATCGGTGAACTAAACACTGTTTATAAAAAAAACACTGCTTTACCGTGCTATTTTTAATTCTTGTTTTTAATTCTTCGTACACAGTAAAACACAGCTAAAATAAAAAATAAAAAAACACTTTGTTTCCAAAAAGTAAGACGGTTTTCTCTTTGGATTTATTCATCATAAAAATAATCTTTTCAGTAAAAAATCTTGGGGTAATTTTTGATCAAACTTTAAGTTGGGAAGCGCACTTGGAGTCAATTCCAATGGGGGGCAATGGGGGGCAATGGGGCAATGGGGGGGCTCACATACAACATATTGGTAGATCTATACGCATACATACATATTTAATTTACAAGATAATAAGACATGGCATTGTAGAATGTGTATTCTATAGTGCTGCCGTGCATAATCACAGTAAGTCACATTTTGGTCTATATTGAGTTGAGTACATATTTGGAATGTAGAGATTAAGACCTACATTTCTGTATATTCAAAGTTTCAAAATGGTACTCAGAAAATGAAATAAGCTTTAGCATAGGCACAGTAAGACACATTTCGCGCTAAGGGATCCTTATTACTATTGCAGTATGAGCACATACGGTTAATTTTTTCAAAGTGTATAAACCATTTCCTAGGTATTGCTACAGTAAGTAATTTTGCTATTATTATATTTAAGTTATGAGTATATTTCATCAAGTATCACAAACACATATAAACAGTAAGTACCACATACTGTTACTTTAAGTGTTGGTAATAAAACATGAGTTAATAAACCTTAAGTTGACTGGCCTCGTGGCTTAGTGGGTAGTAGCTCTGCCTGCGAAGCCGAGGGTCGTGGGTTCGATCCCCACCCAGTGCAAATATTTGTGTGATGAATTCAAATGTTTGCACTGTGTCTGGGTGTTTCTATGTATAATAAGTATGTATTTAAAACTATATAAGTATTATATCAGCTATCTGGCCGCCATCACACAAGCTTTGCTTAGTTTGGGGTCAGATGGTGTTGTGTGTGAATTGTCCACCAATATTTATTATTTATTATTTATTTATTTAACATATATACAGTAAGAACTTATTTATTTATAGTATTAGAAGGGATTTTTGGCTAAACATTTGTTTTGTACATATGTACTATGTAATTTGTTTTGTACGTACGTCGCCAATTGTGAATTGATTTTGATGGATCTTTTTGATTTTGATTTTTGTTTGGTAGGTGGATAATTCAGTTGGTCCCATATACATTTTATCAAAATCAGTGTAGCTGTTTTAGAAATATGAACAAAAAACTAAAATTTGCTTTCACATATTTAGACAATATAGTGACAGAGTATCTTATGAAAATTGGTCGCGTGTCTGAATTCAACCTTAAATTGAAGACGGTTTTTGTATTTTTTTAAGAAAAAAGATTATCGTCCTGTACTATAAAGATAGAGATAACGAATTAAAAGTGCCTTAAAAGATCCACCAGACGGAAATATTCTGTTGCTAATTGACTCCAAGTGCGCTTCCCAACTTAAAGTTTGATCAAAAATTACCCCAAGATTTTTTACTGAAAAGATTATTTTTATGATGAATAAATCCAAAGAGAAAACCGTCTTACTTTTTGGAAACAAAGTGTTTTTTTATTTTTTATTTTAGCTGTGTTTTACTGTGTACGAAGAATTAAAAACAAGAATTAAAAATAGCACGGTAAAGCAGTGTTTTTTTTATAAACAGTGTTTAGTTCACCGATTTGGTTTATTATTATTGTTCTTTTTACGAAGCCAGTTGCACAAACACGAGTTATGATTTTATTAAGGTAATTCAATTATGATTAGAAATGCTTAGAAAGTAAAGCAAATGGAACAGATTTTTCAATTTCACAATCTTTTTCGATTAGACTGTGTGCAATGAGATTACATGTTTCTCCTAGCTATAATTACAGTAAGTGATTAAATAATACTAAGCAAATTGAGCAGTTTTTGTTAACCTATTTAATAAACATTTAACTCATTTCCTAGTTATTGTTGCAGTATGTACTTCAAACCAAAGATAGTTACAGTATGTCACACACTTACTGTGCATACATATTTTTTCAAGATTTACAATTAAAATATACAAATTGTTAAGCAAACACGGTTTTATCTGAAACATTTTAGAAAAGTTACATTTAATTTATACTTTGGGAGAAACGACAAAAGTAAGAAAAAAAACTTTGACCGCGTTTTTCTCGAAAGTGGTTCCATGTCACTTACTGTATATATCATAAGCAGGGCAGAGTGCATGATAAGATAGGGTAAGTACAATCGCTGATCGCCACAATATTGTTCTATGGTCTGTAAATATACGTTTACTTTACTAGCGGCACCTCTTTTAGCTTTTAAGGCTGCCGGTTGTAACACTAGTTTTATTGTTTTTCTTCTGCTGTATACTTACTGGGATACGTAAAAAAAAAATACACAATTAAAACCCACAGAGTTCTGTCTTTGTAATATAAAAATGTGACTGTGTGAAATCTTCTTCATCAAGTAGCCTTGTGACGTCGTATTTGGGCAAAAGGTTTTCTTGCCACCCGCCTCTATCGATGACTATTTTATGGCAATTCCTTTTCTAATACATGTTTCTTTCTTTAACAGTCTAAATATAATTGTATAGAATGTACTAAATCTACCTAAACGAGAAAGCGAAGGTGTTTTCCGATATAATGCAATACCGATATGCTGTCGCCTGCGGGGGTTTGACGAGTTCTGAAGTCAGGCCGGTACGGACAAGTTCCTTAATTAACTTGTCTCTTCTAAACTTGACGACAGCTTTAAAACTTTTTTGTACAAACCTTAATGCGGTTCACAGAATACATCTACTTACCAAGTTTCAACAGTGTAGTTCTCATAGTTTCGGCAAAAAGTGACATACGGACGGACAGACAGACAGACAGACATGACAAATCTATAAGGGTTCCGTTTTTACGTTTTACGGAACCCTAAAAAGTACCTGCCTGTGCCTTATGTAATATGGATTTGACTAAGGCCTTTGATTTTGTTGACCATAAACTGTTGTTGGCCGAAATGGAAAGATAAATATGGTGTCAGAGGCAACATTCACAATCTTATTAAATCTTATTTACCTGATCGCTATCAATGTACGCAGATGAGTAGGAGGATCTATCTGAGATCAAAGAAAGAAATAACTTATTGCTCTGAATATGAAGAGGTTAAGTATGGTGTGCCACAAGGAAGCGTGCTAGGTCCGCTCTTATTTATTATATATATTAATGACCTTCCGCTTGCTATAGACCAGCCAATGATTCTTTTTGCAGACGATAGTACCATTCTGTTTACGGGCAATAATAGTTTAGATGTAAAAAACAAAATTGAATTTGCACTAAATAAACAATAGAATGGTTCACATCAAACAATCTGAATATAAATTTGAATAAAACACATATTATGACATTTAGGAATAAAATTAATAAATTAGGAAAATTTTACATATCTTACTCTGGACATAAAATTGAAAATGTTGACACTACTAAATTTCTAGGCCTTAATATTGACTATCAGCTATAATGGAAAGCACATGTGGATGGTGTGGTAAATAGACTCAGTCAGCATTCATACGCCCTTTACATGCTTTCAAAAACTGCAAGCAAGGCTACACTGCTTACAGCCTACAACGGATATGTTTCATCAGCACTCAGGTACGGCATAATATTCTGGGGAAATAACTCAAAAAAAGAAACAGCTTTCAAAGCTCAAAAAAAATGTGTCCGAGCTATATGTAAGCTTAAACAAACTGACAGCTGTAGATATAATTTTCGAAATTTGCGTATATTAACGCTTCCATGTCTCTACATTTATGAGTGTGCGGTGTTTGTGCGTAGTAATTTGAACCTTTGTGCAAATGTTGTAAGCAAAAGAAACAAACACAAAGTATATATTCCAACAAACCAAACTACCCTCCTTAACAGAAGTGTTATTTGTATGGCTCTTATTGTCTATAATCATCTACCTAAGTGTTTACTTGACATAGATGTCGAACATGGTTTCAGGAGCAGGCTTAAATGTTATCTCGTGGAAAAGGCTTACTATAGGGTTGAAGAGTACCTAAATGATAAATCTTGTTTACTTGTCATGACTTGATATGAAATAGTTATACATATTGACATGTTATATTACTGAACATTGCTTTTATAACAATAATTTGGAATTTTGACATACAAAATATAATTATTATGAATCTTGACATCAATTGAACCATGACAAATATGCCTATTTTTATTGTATAATACTTCCAAATAGTTTTCAAGAATGTTTAATGTTTTTCAGTGTTTTTTTGCATGCTGAAAGGCAAAATGTGGAGCTCTTATTTTCTGAACACCTGTAAATACCCATAAGCGCAAATAAAGAAATTTTGATTTGACCTTTTCCCACAATGACTGATTTTCGAAATGTACTTAATATTGATGAGCTTTTGGTGCAATCAACTTTGATGAAAGTGAAGACCACTAAATTGTTTAACTATGTAAAGATTATGTAGGTAAATAAACACTTTTTTATACGTTGATGTCTTCTGACATGCCATAACTTGACTTCAGTAATTATTCAGTGATTATTAATTCTTTAAATTTAAGACTTCTCATCCATGACTAGTATATTCAGAATTAGTATTAACCACTTAAGACCTTTTTAAATACCTACACTTACTAACTTTCTTCTAACTTTACACACTGTTTGCAAATAATTATGAAAAAAATGTGAAAAATTTAATTTGGATGTATAATGGTAGATAGTAGAGGCTGCAAAGTATTTTTCACCCTTCTGCTCCTTATCTAAAATTGCTAATAGCGATTTCATCATATTTTTATATGAATTATCAAAATGTTGCTTATGTAACCGTCCATCATAAATGTAATAGTAGGTATGTCAAGTTTCTTTAAGTAAAAACATTTTTCTTTTCTTTGAAAATATTTCATGACATAGTTTTTACTTTCCTACTTTCACTCTTAAAGTTTAATAGCGTTTTGTTATAGTTATGCGTACAATAATCCGTCACTCTTCCATATTTACCGATATTTCATTCTGTTAATAAGTTTAAATGGCAAAATAACATAGGTCAATCTAGTATGTAAATAAAATAAGGTGAGTGTCTACTATAAGTATAAGTGTTGGTTTTACGATTACTAGTCTTGACATTGTGAAGCTCTGTCTTGTAGAGCTTTCTAGAGCTTTGCAAACAAAACCCTCCTTCTTAGCGATGTAAACTAGACCAATTTGAACAACGCAGTTTGTTAAGAGTTTTACGTAGATCAAAGATCTCAATACACAGATGTCCCCCTCCCAAACTTCAGGGCGTACGGAATCATGTCATCGTTGGGAAAAGTGAGCTCACTCGTTCTGTTCTAGTCGATCGCAGGATTGCCGGATGTTTTTACTTATCACTATACGTTGTCAACAACCAAAATAAGTAGAACCACAGCATTTCGCGCCGCTAGCGACTCTAGGGATCAAGTAGATTGGTTGTGTGTAAACTACTTATGATACAAATAGAGACGCAGTGTATTACCAATTTCAAGGGCACATCTATTGGTTTATGTCGATGACGTAGATAACCCACTAAACTTGACCTTTCGAGTATTCAGCCCTTTTCTAAACGTACAGTACAAGCCTCGTTTGGTGAGTATGAATATATTGCCTTTCTTAGGTTATGTTGAGTAGAGATGAGGCAATTTTATCTTTGAACTTCTTCGATGACGTAATAAATCCCACCTTGAAAAATAGGGAATACTTGATTATAAACAACAAATACTGCTAAAATATGCTAATTATATTTTAAACACCTAAAGCACACACACACACATCTTCAACACGCCTCGCTATGTCTAAAACATGAAAAAAACTTTTTTTTTTATTTAATTTAAACACTCCACAGACTCCGGGGTCCGTGACCTTTGACAATACAGGTGAAAAAAAAAAAGTTGACAACGTTTTATAAATCGATGAAAGCTGGCTGCATGCACAAAAATTGTCGCGTTACGCCTAAGCCGAGTGTGCAAGCGAGAGCACGGAACAAGCAATAGAGTGGCATGATTGACCTGAGCGTTCGACTTGTGACGCATTCTACAAATCTATGTAAATGTGTCAAATATTATCACGTACAGTTATGGTCCGTAAACAGATTTTACAGACAACCACCATTTCAATTACACAATTTATTGACTTTTTAAAAAAACACCGTTTTACAGAGTTAGATGAAAATTGGAACCAAAACTTTTTTCAAATAAAAACTGGACCAAACAGAGATAACGCCGCCCACACCATATATTTAAGGGTGAGATATTGTGCGTTACTGTTTTTGTAAAGCAAATGTTTCCATTTATCTCTTAAACAGTTTTCCCTAAAGTGTTAGTTATTCACTGACAAAGCTTTTTAGAGGTTGTCAAGTGAACTTGCTAACACAGTAAACATACTTTTGCGTTAAATTATTATTATGAGCGTCATAAAATCATTGGAGTAATAAGCACCGTCTATTGTGGATACATCGTAGACCACGTCATCGTTGAACATCAGACGAGATGTCTTCATATCGAGAGTGAATCGGTTTCTTCTAGGTAAGCACGTTCCATCGTAGATCGCATCGTCGCTTAACATCAGGCGAAACGGTGGTCAAGTGCGAACCTATCACAGTTAAAAAAATAAAAAAAAAGATGGCGGTCCATTGTAAATCTACACATGTCATGTTTAAAAGAAAACTCTGGAAACATTGCCTATCAAATCAGAAAGCAGTAACGTTTGCACGGCACTGCTTAGCGGCGGAGAGTGGCAAAGATGTGGTACTTCTCCAAGGGAATTCTGAAATTGCGTCCAGCCAAAACATTAAAACAAACAAATTATCCGTGGTACACTAAACCAAGGTCAGTGTCCTGCAGTGAACTAAGATAGGCTGATGATGATGACACTAAAATAAAAATGAGATTAATAAAAGTTGATTGCCATATTACGACGTTATTTCGATAAAAAGGCAGTCAATCTCTACCCCAAGCTTACCTTGTCGGTTTGTACTCAGTTTGTGGCTAAAAGGGATCTGTAGGCAAAGCAATCCAGCCCCGATTTCCGCCGCAAAGCGGTTTTTTCCTTTAATATTCGTAAACGGAATATTTAAATTACTTTGCTGTCGCTGCTCTAAATTGTTGAGGATATTGGTTCATTCGTGTTATTAATAACTAGCTGTACTCTGCGGTTTTACCCACGTAGATTCCGTTCCCATTACTTTCCCGAGATAAAAAGTAGCATATGTGTTCTTCCAGGCCAAAATGTATTTCCAAATTGCAACCCGATCTGTTCTTACGTTACGACGTGATTGAGCAACAAACATGCAAACATCCAAACATTGACATTTATAATTTTACTAGGATTATAAAGCTGAAGAGTTTATTTGTTCGACGCGCTAATCTTGGCACTCCTGGTCCGATTTCAAAAATTATTTCATTGTTGAACAGTGACCCCTAAGTGGCATAAGCTATGTTTTAAACTAGCTGAAACCTGCGCGCGTTGCTACGCCACCTATCGGAAATTAGGTGTACCATCTCAGATATAGAACAAGTTTACCTCAGGTTATAATGACGCAACCTTAAAAGATAGACACATGCTATCACGGATTTCGGCGCATGTCAGCGCGCGCAACGAAAGCTCTCAAAAAGGAATATTTTTTCCCATTTTTATTATATTCTTTATTCATGTTGCACTCCTACTGATAGTGGCGTAATGTTATATAGCCTATAACAGCCTTCCTCTCTTTCAATTCGAAGATCCTAGCTTTCAAACAAACAAGTAGACTTTTCAGCTTTATGATATTAGTATAGAAGTTTAGATAATTTATTAGTATAGATCAAAGAGTTTACATATTATATACTATGGATAGTATAGATGTACCTACCAGGGGCGAAGCCGGGACGGGTCGTTAGTTTATATTATTATTGGGATGGCAAACAACTTTCTACTAATTTTTGAAAAACCATCTTGTTGCATGTGAATTGTGTTTTTCAGATTAATTAATAAAAAATTGTTTTGAAACCTTACTATGGCGAAGATAGTACGTTCCTCCCAGCATAATCATATAAGACTATCTGTCCACCCCGGCTCCTAGTGGTACATATATAGCCCATAGCACTTAGGTATCACGCACATATTCAACGGTGAAAGATTTTTTTTAATCGGTCCAGTAATTCCCGACATTAGCCAGTCAAACAATAAAGTCTTCAGATTTATAATATTAGTATAGATTCAATCTTAAATCTTACATAGGCTTCTTCTCGAAATAAGACGAAAAATAAGGCCAAAAATAATGAATGAAAATCATAATAATTAGGTCAATTCATAGGTCGTTCTGAAACTCTGGTAATTAACATCACTTGATTTATTCACCTTGGTAGGACGCCATTTCAATTTGTAACAAACGTACGGCCAATTCGTCTTACAAGAAATGTTTTATTAAATGTATTCTTGGCGTTCCTTCTCTGCTCGATTTACTTTATTAAATTTTACGTAAAGTTTCAATTGAATTCTTTCAGAAGGTCTTCACAGAGATAATAGATTCGTATTATTTTTAATCATTAGTCGAGTTTTATTTGTGTTATAAAACTAAATTATGTAGTGTTAAGAGTTTTTCCAGAGCTCAAAGCAGGAATTAACATATTAAGGTACAAGTTCGCGCGGAGACCGCGACCGCGACCTGTCTCGGTCTCCTGTCGCGGTCTCGGCGCGAACTGGCGCCCATACAATTCCATAGTGTCAAGTACCTGTCGCGGTCTCCGGTCTCGGTCTCGTGTCGCGGTCTCGCGTCGCGGTCTCAGCGCGAACTTGTACCTTTATATGGTAGTTGTTCTACCGCCAAACTCAAATTTAAGCAAATATTATTGTGTTCCGATTTGAAAGGTAATGTTAATTTAGAAACCAATGGATAAACAGAAAAATCTCCGAGAGATGCACTCAGTGTAGTGCTAGCTAGTGATTAGGACTCTTCTTGATCAAATAGCTGCGTGTCGCTGTGTTGTTGAGGGCAGGCATGAAGCTTACCATCAGGCAAATAACCGATACAATAGAAAACATCTTTCAGATACACGTATTAAGGCTCGTGTCGCGGCTGATTAGAAAGTAAATGAGAGCAAAAGACGCAAACATGCATTACTCGGAAGTGGTTACCATACATATTTGAACCGATTTATTTTGAGATGTTGTGCACGTGGGGGCTAGAAGCTCATCTCACTATCAAAAACCTTTCCATGCACATAAATTAGTGCCCATTTTGCACAAGTGCCTGAAATGCTGGCGTTTGATAGCCCCAAGCTTTTGCGTGAGCACTTTTTGAAAAAAAAATTCATCTTAGTAAGCCACTCATCTTATCCTATAATCTTTGTAGTGGTAGGACTCTTAGCAGAGTCCGCCTGGGGAAGTACCACACCTTTGCCAGTTATTTTTACCGCCAAGCAGTAATGTGCAAACATTACTGTGTTCCGGTTTGAATGGCAATGTTTCCAGAGAAATTACAGGGCTTAGAGATATAACATCTTAGATCCCTGGGTGACGAGCGCAGTGCAGTGCTAGGTAATGATTTGGACTATTCATGTTCCAATAGCTGCGTGTCACTGTGCTGTTATGTGGCAGGCATGTTTCTTACCATCAGGCATACGTATTGCACGTCTCGTCACTCTTTATTTAAAAAAATAATCTTATAATATAAATCATGTGTAGATACTTAACATATATGTATTTAATACCATGTATACGTTATTAAATCCATGTTTAGGTTATTAAATAGGTGTTATAATAACACATATAAATATAATGTATATGTATAATGAATATGTCATTTCCACAATAGCCTTCAATTCTTCCCGTAGCCGTCCACGAGGCTTGTACTACAGGCATAGAATAGATAATCTACAGGTCGAAATTTCCAGAACGAAAACGTTGGAACCAAAAACACACTCTGTTTTCTTTTACGACACCACCACCATACACATCATTAACCTTCGAGCCGTTTCTGGAGCCCTAGTGCCACGATTGCACTCGTACTAGCTCATAAAACCGCAATATTTCAAGTTTTCTATTTTGTAAACTAAGTGACCGCAAGAAAAAGCCTATAGAGGAAAAATCATATGAATAACGGATTTAAAACACAAAAGCATGAGTAAATAGCTGTGAAATTTGAAATTGGAATTTCTAACCAAAGAGGAGGTACTCGTATTTGAGATCAAAGTGGCCAGTAGGTACAGGTATTGGTCGTACCAATTTCATATTATGTAAGGACCTAATTTTAAACCAAAATTTTTTTTAAATTGATTCCTGGCCATGGATATTTGTCCTTCAGTCACGACTTAATGTACTTATGTATATTAAAACTGTGTTTTGCTAGGCATACTATGAAAAAAAAATTGTTAAAGCTTAGTTTAGAAAAACGGTACCTACTTTGAATAGCAAAAAATATTGTAAGATAGTTATTATCAGCAGAAAAATATTCTTCTGAATATAAATTATGTATCATGTAATATTTTTTCTTTTTGAAGTGAAAACTTCTTTAGGCGCGCTTAGACAGATTTTTCGTGGGCTGTGAATTGAATTAATTCGTCACGCTCGGGTATGATAAGAAAGCTTCGGGTAAACTCGGGATCATCAGCCAATGGGAAATGCTGACGCATTTCTAGATGACCATGCCAAGATGGCGAAGCCACGACCTCCGGTTACACCCGTGTAGTTTCCAAGGTAAGATATCAAATTCTGAGTTTTAAGTTTTCAATTCTATCGGCAGTTCCTATGACTCCCAATTTATTTTGCTATTCAAAATTTCGCTACAAAGAAAGTCTTTAACTAGTGTCTTCTAATGTTATTTTAATAATAATTGATATGAGAGTTAAAGTGAATTATTTTAATACATAGCTTGAAATTTGTGAAAGGTTCCAGGATTAGATACTGGTAGTAGCACAATCTTATTTTTCGCTTAAATAGAATGGATACCTTCGTTATAATTTAGTTTTTCTAACAATGGAAAATTCGTTTTATCTCATGTATTTAAGCTTTCTGTCTATTTTGTAGTGGTAGGACTCTTACCCGGACGCCTGGAAAAATACCACACCTTTGCCAGTTATTCTACCACCAAGCAGTAATGTGCAAACATTACTGTGTTCCCTCACAGGGCTTAGAGATATAACTTCTTAGATCTCTGGGTGACGAGCGCAGTGCAGTGCTAGGTGAGGATTTGTACTCTTCGTGTTCCTATAGCTGCGTGTCATTGTGCTGTTATGTCGCAGGCATGTTGCTTACCATCAGGCACATGTCCTGCTCGTCTCGTCAAACATTATTTAAAAAAAAAATGTAAAATTTAATGATATGACATGGCCAGATATTTTCAATTTATTTATGTAAATTCTTCAATTTATTTATGTAAAAGTTGAATAAACTTTATTTTTAACCGACTTCCAAAAAGGGGGAGGTTATCAATTCAACTAACATATTTATTTAGATTATTTGTTCTATTTTTTAGAACAGATACGCAATTTCGTCTGACAGTCTCTATTTAGAATACTTAAAATTTGATTAGTGGTCTAAATCAATGCAGTAGATACAATTGACCACCAAGTGACCACATAACCATTTGTAAGAATATGTGTATTACACAGTGAATAGAAAATTTGTGTTTATCAGCGTATTCCAAATTCGTCGTTAAATCAATCTTGTTTCTTAGATCAAGTTGGATCAAGTTTGTTTAAGGCATTAATTGTAAATTTGCCGCTAACTCCAAACATTGAAGGAAAACACATTGAGGAAACCGACATGTACCTAAAATCTTTCGAGATCATCCACCAAACAGCACTGGGCCAACTTAGTGGATTATGGCCTTGGCTCTCTCCTTGCGAGAGAAGGCCCCAAGCTACAGCAGTGGGAACATATCGTGAGTAACTTCCGCCATTGTAAATTTATATTTAAAATACAGGTTTGTATTAGACGCGAATAAGATTTAAAAGTTACGGCTGGTCTAGTCGGGAGAACGGTGACTGCCGATCCGGAGACCCCGGGTTCAAACCCCACACGCACCACTGTCTTTTCGAAGTCATGTGCGTAATGCCGCTAACTTAAAACGGTGAAGGAAAACATCGTGAGGAAACCGACATGTACCTAGAATCTTTCGAAGTCATGTGTCATCCACCAACCCGCACTGGGCCAGCGTGGTGGATTATGGCCTTAACTCTCTCCTTGCGAGAGAAGGCCCCGAGTCCCAGCAGTGGGAACGTTTAGTGGGCTGTTGATGTTGATGATGAAGATTTAAAATAAGTAAGCGTATAATTAAGGCTTCATTTAATTGCTCGAATACGGCGGTCAAATCTCTCTTAACATTTAAATGTAAGTAATCAGAAACAATTTAAGTTTGTTAAACTTTAATTACGAGAATTATATCTTTCAGGATAACTTCAAATAGTACGACAACTAAATATGAGCCAATAAAATGTCTGCAAAAGCGCCATCAATTAACGTCGCCACGACAGTTCGCATGACACCTACTCCGTACCACCGCAATCTGTTATCTAACAACACCCAAACTCAAAACTAAACTCTAGGAAGTTATCATTAAGTCACATAATACCTTGATTACATTGTCCTGAAAAGATATACGTTCGCCCGATTATTCATCATTCCCGGGTGTCGAGCATTATATCTGAAAAGATTAATATATAAAATTTACAAAACACATGAATATTTCACGTGGGCTTTTTGCGGGATGACACGAAATTGCTAGACATTTAGAAATTGCGGGTGGGTGTACATACAGCTGAACCAGACGGTTGAATAACGAAGCTAATGGGACATTAGTCGTGACCCTGGTACCGAATGGCTTTTTGCAGGGGGCTGGGGACAACTGTAGGATTCACTGCGTTTTGATTACCCTAAACGAGACAATTAAGAGCAGTTTAAGCCGAAAGGTAAAAAAGCCAAACAAATATTCATAGCCAGTTCGTATGCATGTTTGGTGAAATATGGAAGCAGCTTTATTTATCTTTGATATTACAGTTAACAAAACTAAATTACAATTCCAACTACACTATTCTACATAGTTACCTAACTATTATCTTTAGAAAGGTCTAAATTGGTACATGGATAAATCAGATGTGCTTATTATATTGTAATTAGTTAGGTATGTAGCGTATTGCAATTTCCATATTACAGTTGAAAAGTATATCAGAAACATTTACATACGAATAGCTAACGTTACAAATTAGCTCAGGCTGGGTGATAAGTATAGTAGGTATAGTTTTTTGAAGTCTACAAGGTGATACAAATTAAGACGAGCTTTATTTTTTCACAATATACATATTTATTACATACATTTATATAATAAACTAGCTGACCCGGTGAACTTCGTACCACCATGTATTTTTTCGTCTACATTTTCTAACCTTTCTGCTGTACAAATCTTTTCCCGACAATAATAAATACATAGAGAAAAGAATCATCATATTTAGTGCAGTCATTCAAAAGTTATGAGCGTACATACATTTCGAATTTCGAAGATCCATTTTTACGGTTCCGTAAAACGTACTAACTGAACCCTTATGGGTTCGTTGTGTCTGTCTGTCTGTCCATCCATATGTCATAACCACTTTTTTCGAAACTATAATAACTATACTGTTGAAACTTAAGAGATGTATTCTGTGAACCGCATAAAGTAACTATTTTATGAAAAACATATTTATTTCCACGTACATAAACATTTAAAAGCTAGTAATAATCTTTTTATGCAGAATGCAGAAGACCGCACCTTGTGGCATTCATTAGGAGAGGCCTACGTACAGCAGTGAACGAATATTAAATAGGCTGATGATGATGATGATGATAAATACCTTTATTGTTAATCAAGTTTGTACCAAAAATCAGTTTTATTTTCATTGTAGTGCTTTGTAATATACGTTGTTTTTTGTTTGATTACCTGGCACATAGACAAACAAATATGATGGTTTTCGAACACGGGAGGGAATATTATGTAACATACAATCGACCATGTGAGAAACATGGGTTTTCTAGATTAATACCACAAACATTTTAACACGCTCAGCGCCATATGTATCGTTTAGGATACACGCTGTCGTAAGGAGTGTGTATAGTTTATGATACACACTACTCATTTCAGTTAGCAGTGTGTATCCGAATATTTTCCCAGTGGTTTTGGGTTGGGAATCGGACAATCAGTTAAGGAGATATTAAGAGAAAAATTATAATCACCTTGAAATATTTTTTTTTAAAAAACAAAGTTTCTTAGAAACTAAATAATCAATTTATTAAGTTCAAAATAAATCAGTAAATATTATTGAAACATTTTTGACACAGAAAACTTTCACATACATACATTTTGTAGTTGTTTGAGCTGCTCTGAAAGTCTTGCCACCAATAACTTTCCTGTCATAATTTTTATAGCACATCTTCAGCGTACAATTTTCTCTCCATCTTTGTTACTAATGAGATAATGTTTTCTCTTAAACGATCTTCTTGTCATAATAGGGGCTGATGACACTTCATCTCCGGCTAACTGAGCAGATCGTTTTAGTAAAACTACAATTATTTGTTCCCTGAATTGTGTGATAGTAAATTTCTTGAGATAATATTTGGTTGAATAATAAATGTGCATTCTAGAGAGAAACAAAGAGAAATAACATTACGAAATGTGTATCTTTATTGAAACGCATGACCTGGGGAATAATTTATCTAAATAAAGTATTCCTAGGCCACGTGTAAAAAATATACACACCGGTAAAAAAGAAAGGGATGACGGGGGAGGGGGTGTGATTATTTTCTGTACCATTTTAACATCTCACAACACAAAAAAATATTAAAAGTTGTGAAAATTTGGTAGTATATTTGCATATAGGGCTTGGCGCTAAGCGTGTTATGGTTGGCCCTGGGACTTGTTTATGGTCATAGCAGAAGCTAGCCGCACTGGAAACTGTACTCGTTTAAACTCAAATGGTACATCAGTTGGAATCATTGGGATTCGTGGTATCAAAATGTCTTCCCCTTTATACTTTCCTTTCAGTATAGTTGCTTCTATCACGTTGTTCAGTATTTTTATAGCTAACCGTGTGCCGTTGCAAAGACGCGGTTCTTTGATATTTCGCAACATTTTAACTACCGATCCAACTTTTAATGAAGATGGGAGGTGGCAATCCTGGAAAATCCAGCGAGTTCAAAAATTCCGGTGGATAGTAGTTGACGACATCATCTTGATAATTCACCGAATCAACTGATTTATAAATCCTCAGTTTGCCTGTAATATGTTCTTGAATTTTAAAATTAAATTAATTTGCATCTATCTCATTTACGTAATGTGTATTAATATTTATTTATCATGTGGCTGTCTTGTTCCAATGTTGGGCAACGGCTTCCCTCCCTCCACTTTTTCCTTTCTATGGCTAATACAGTCCAGTCTTTCCAATATTTGTGGAGGTTGACTTGTCATCGTTTCTTTGGTCTGCCGCGTCGACGTTTGCAATTTGGCTTCCTCCGTGTGGTAATTTTGGCCCAATGATCATCCGACATGCGGCAAACATGTCATGCCCGATCCCACTTCAAATTGGCTGCTTTTTTAGTCACATCGGCTATTCCGGTTTTGGAAAGCAGTATGGTGTTTCGTATTCTGTCCGTTAGTTTTACTCCAAAAACACTGCGCTCCACAGCCCATGTGTATTTAAATAATTTTGCACAGATATTAAATTAATAATTCAAAATAATCAAACAATTTTGTTACGCGGTTTGTGTTTGACTGACACGTGACGGACATTTGATTGATATAATGACGTGAAAACTGACGCATTTTACATCGCGTTCCGCAAGCGTTCCAAAACTAAATCAAAATAAATAATGTCGTGAAGCCGACCAAATTGAAAATCATTACGAATGATCTATGAGTCTTACGTTTTGTGACTATTCAATTTGATCTGGCTCGCGATGTCATCTCTTTTGTTGAGTTTCTTCTGAGTGAGTTTCGGAACGGTGACATCCGGCGACATCCTCCTATTCTGCAACGCACACACGCACACTGTTTTGATAGATATGATGGAAATTGAACTTTGTGCATCGGGAATAAAGTGCAAATTGACTCCTTGACGTTAGGAACACACATAATATTGCTTAGACATAAGTGAGTGCTTGTTATTTAATATAAACTTTATTTCTTAGCAATAAAGCTCAAATTGCCTTAACAATTTAGTTAGAAAACGTTTGTATGGGAAACCGCTTTATTTAATATGAACTTTATCATATAGCAATAAAGCTCAAATACCCTTAACATTTTAGTTAGAAAACGTGTGTATGAGAAAAAGAAATGGGTTGTTTTCAGGGTTTTCCCGACAATTATTTGTTTTTGTTTTTCTCGCCGTAAAAACCATCCTTGGGCTTCAACGAACATTTTAAAAAAAGAATTGTCCAAATTGGTCCAGCCGTTGTTGAGTGATGCGCTTACCAACACATTTTGCGATTCATTTTTATATTATAGAGAAGATATGTTCACATTGAAAATAAAATCATTACTTGTCGATGAAAAGTTACGAAACCCAAACATAATATTCTTTAAAACCAATATAAACATTTTCAACTCCAAACGAAACAAAATAATTTAAATTAGTTTACAAGTGCTGTCCTAAGTAAAGTAGAACCTTAATATAGTAAACAACAAAGCATCCAAAAATAAACATAATTAATTTGTCCTTGACATCGACACTGGACACCAGTATATTATATCGACACTGGTCTAGATGACCAACCGCTTATATAACCGCAATAGATAAATAATTATGTATCTATCTATAAGTCCGATAATAATCGGAAGACAAATCTTACTAATATGTACTATTATAAATTCAAAAGTTTAGTGTATGGATGTAAATATTTATTACTCTTTCATTTATAAATTACTTAATGGACATGAAAATGACATGAAATTTGGTACAGCGATTAATAAATTATAGTCTGAAATAGCATAAATACTTTTCACTGCAGGAAAATCATAAAAAGGACGTACGTGAGTAAAACGGCGGGGTGCTATTGGTCCTGATAGTAAAACATCGCTGTACTGGTTTTAATTGGCTATAATATGAAAGCAGCAACCGCAGTAAAACCCCGTTACCTCTGTTGAGACACGGGGTCTTCTCTCGCAATGAGAAAGTTAAGATCGTGATCCAACACGCTGGCTGAATATGTGATTACGGATTATGCTTGTCATCAGCTTTTTGTATTTTAACAAAAATAAAGTTTTGAAGTTTTTTCAAATCTAAGTTACACCCTACGGACAAAGATTAATCTTCCAGCATACAGCATAGAGACCACAGTTATAACATTTTTAGTGAATCCAGAACACATGGCAGGGTTTCAATTCCTAACTGTGTCTATTAGTCTACTCTGTAAACACAGCGTCCCGGGCTGGGATCATAAATTGTGGACCCCCGGTGACATCTTTTTGACATTTATGAACCATGACACGAGCCTGGATTTATTGATCGGATACCCTTCCGGGATTTTAGAGTAAAGGCACTCTAAAATGCCGGTAGGGCACTCAACTCTAATGTATTTGTAAAATTTTATAGATGGCGATCTACTAAGATGTTACCGTGCTCCAAAGAAAAAGTTGGTATTCCCACCAATCAGTATCTTTGATTTTGATAAAGAAAGATAAGTTGGTGCCTAACCACCATTTTGTCGAGTGTAAAGCGACGACGCGGTCTAATGAAGCGCCTTTTCCCAGCATAAGCTTGAAATTCTTTCGTTGTAAGGGGCTATATTGGATGTTTTGGGAAATACTGACTCGGACTGCACATTTAGGTGTACGTGATACACGACTGTACTTATTACGAAAGTAAAATCAAACCACTTCGTTAAAGCTTCCGGAAAATCAGAGATAACTTTAACTTCCTATCACTAGCCTATTTATATTTGCCAACTATTGAAACGAATGCTCTAAAAATACCATATTTATATACGTTAATGAAAAAGATGCTCACATTTTTAGCTTTAAGGATAATTATTCTTAAGTCGAATGTGGTACCAATTTTTAAATTTCAATTCTTTGATTACGTAGATTTTTAGGTAATCATGATTTTCATTAGCTAGCTGTTAAAAATGACTTCAAATAATTAATTTTATTCATGATCACACTACAAACTTACTAAATCTTGTTTTTTCTATTGTGTAAAAACCTTCATCATCATCAGCCTACCCTAGTCCACTGTTAGACATAGGCCTCTCAAGCCATTTTCTTCAGCTTTATCCGCTTTTCTTCTCTAGCCACTGTCTGCTACGTATATGATCACTCCTAAAAACTTTTCACCTGTAGAAATAATTGAACTTAAAAATATACTATTAGTTAATATATTCTACTAGCAGCGCCCCGCGGTGTTACCCCCGTAGTTTCCGTACCCGTTGTTCCCGTTGTTTTTCGGGATAAAATATATGTTTATATGTTCTTCCAGACTATAAATAATCTGTGTTCCAAATTTCAGCCCGATCCGTTCATACGTTAGGACGTGATTGAGCAACAAACATCCATACATTGACATTTATAATATTAGTAGGATTTCAACACTAACTCTCAAATCGCTCTCAAAATCAAATAACAAGTCCCACAACATACATTTTCCCGAGTTAACTAAACTTGCCTGACGCTCGATACATCGTAACTATATGTACTCACAGTTAGATAACGTGACCTAGTTATTAAGAAGAACGTCTGCCCCCTGACATAGCATGGCGTCATGTCGGCGCTGTAACCGGTGCGGCCAACACTGACTTGGAGGAAAATTGCAAGATAAATGCAAAAAAACTGCAAAAACAAATTAACTTTCTTGAGCTTCGCAGATTTTATTCCAATAAAATACTTACAAGTTTTATTGCACTTGGTATTCAACGGTTCTAGATCTTTTCAGAAAACAATGTTTCCAGATATTACTTAATGTTTTTTTTTTAATATAGATTGAAGAGGCGAGCATGACATGCCTGAAGGTAAGCAACATGCCCTTTACAACACAGTGAAACGCAGGTGTTGAAACATGAAGAGTCCAAATGATAACCTAGCACTTCACTGCGCTTGTCTCCCCGAAAGATGTTTTCTCTCTGTGTCTTCTCTATCTCTAAGCCCTATATTTGCCTTGGAAATATTGCCCTTTCAAACCGGAACACAGTAATGTTACCACATTTCTGATTGGCGGTAGTATAACTGGCAAGGTGTTGTACTTCCCCAGGCGGACTTTGCAAAGAGTCCTACTGTAAACGGAAATTCCACGATAAAACGATAAATCAAGGGATACATAATAATAAGCAGTAGTGCTACGTAGGTACCTATTTGAACTTAAAGAGATGCCTAAATATAAAATACTAGCGGCCCGCTCCGGCTTCGCTCGAATAATAACCTAGATATCAACTCCAGCGCCATCTGCCATCTGAGTGATTTGTGAATTTAAACCTTCCAGGGCCCTACCCAAATGTATACAAAAAAAAAATCATTCAAATCGGTCCATCCGTTTAGGAGGAGTTTACTAACAACGAAAAGTGGCATTGATTTATATATATATATATATATATATATATCTATATCTATATCTATATATATATATATATATATATATATATATAGATATAGATTATGTCTCTTTCGGTAGCGAAGTTACAAATGTCTATTCGGGAGGACGGCGACTGCCAATCCGGATCACCAGGTTCAAATCTCAGGCGTACCACTATCTTTTCGAAGTCATGTGCGTAATACCACTAGCTTAACACGGTGAAGAAACATCCTGAGGGCTGGGCCAGCATGGTATATTATTGCCATGACTCTCTTCTTGCGAGAGAAGGTCCGGAGTACCAGCCGTGGGAACATGTAGTGGGCTGCTTATGCTTACATGCATAGATCTTAATACACAGTTTTGCCCACCCAAACTTCAGCGTGCACGGAACCATGTCATCGTTAGAAAGAGTGAGCTCACTCTTTCCGTTCTATTCGGTTGCAAGAAGCGGTAAACGCCGGACGTTTTTACCTACCACTATTTGTTGTCAACAACCAAAATAAGTAGAACCACAACATATCACGCCGCTAGCGATTCTAGGGGTCAAGTAGATTAGTTGTGAGTAAACTACTTACAATACACATAGAGACGCAGTTTATTACTAATTTCAAGGTGCTCAGGGCACATCCATTAGTTTATATCGATGCATATATGTATTTTTCGGTGGCTAGTGCAGTAGGTACAGTGCTGAGCAGTGTTTTGAAGTCGTCAAATACATATAACTACGTAGCACTATGTTGTTATGTGAAGGTAGGTAATAAAAAAAACACAAGGTATCAAACGAAACACAAATAATTTACAAAAATACGTTTAAAACTAGTTTGGTTAGTGGGCATCCTTATCGTTGAAAACGAACCCTTTCAAGTAACTTTGACATAAATAAAGATGTGTGGAAAGGGTAAGTAGACGTGGTACCTACGCATATAACAAGTATATTTTTTCATAAAGTTTTTTTTTTATTCTGCTGTAAAACCTTTATTCATTAAAAATATCACAAATAAAATTAAATCATATAAAAATACACGTCACGCACAGAGTCATACACTAAAATAACCCGCCTTGAATCGCTCCTGGTGCAAATGTGCCCAAGACACTGGCTGCGTTGCCTCGCTGGATGGCGATGGCTATCCTTTGCCTCAGGAACGATCCAGAGCGGGAGTCACCACCTTGGTTACGTAAAATAAATATTTTTCTCAAACCCTAATAAAAATAGCAACAAGTAGTATTTCCTATAGTGATGGTTGCTCGTTAGTGGAGGAAGGAGCTTAATGAACGTGTCAGTCAGAAACCCGATGCGCTCGGCTGCATGGACCTGACTGATCCATAGCTGCGTAATTTGAACTCTGGGAAGTACTAAGTTGTTTACTAACAACTTATAGCCTATAATTATAAAGCAATGTAAAACTCTTAACTAAAAACTTATTTTAAAAAAACCGACTTTAATTTAAAATTAAATTAAGATACTCTATTTCCTAAGAAGCTATCACTACGTCGTCCATAGGTATAAATGTAAGCAAATATTAGTTTTTTGTTTATGTTACAAAAACTGATAAAATAAATTTGGGACCACCTCAGTATGTATTAATATTTTATGTATTTTCTACAAAACAAAAAAAGTATCATCACCTAAACAAAGGAATCGAGAAACTACTCCTTATTAAAAAAAAATAACAGGTTACATGGAGAAGACATACCAAAATCTTAATGTGCTTATATAAATTACGCATCACATTGTTTGTCCGTGACTCCCAACCTGTGTTTTTAACTCATTTTAATCTTTGTACACCGTGTGATAGGATATTTTTTGTTTAGAATAATTTTGTCTTTTTATGTTCACATCTGAGTGATACCAGAACGGGCAGCTGGTAATAACATAAAGATTAGTAGGAAACAATAAAAATACCTACCTACGTACAAGAACATACAGAACAGCGATGCCTTGCCACCATACAATAGAGAATTTGAAACGAGATGTGGCTTTGCGAGTTGTTCACGAACTCACAACCGAAATTAGGCAACACGTCACGTACAGTTGGACAGTATGCAAACAGTGTTAAGTATTATTTTACTACGATCCTCATATGTACCTACTAGTTCCTTGCATGCGATACCTACTTGCTAATGTTTATTTATGTAGCCTAAAATACCCATCTCGTAGTATTTATATAAGGTTCTTGGGGTGGCCATAACGTATTGGTGACGAAACTTAGCTGGGTCCGTCGAAGGGCAGGCTATTGCGTATTCGCGGAAAAAAATGGCAACGTCTTTGCGTTCCCAGTACCCACCATATGCGGAAATAGTGGAGATTTTAGCCGGTAGGAGCAACACTTACTCACATAGTCCGACAGTGTTTTAGCCAGAAAAGTTTGCGTAAATACATTTCCTACGTGTATACAAAAAAAAATCTTGCGTTCACCATATTGACAAATAGACCAGGGTCGATAATTTTTAAACCCAAAAAAAATAATAGTAGGATGAAACCCATTGGAAAAGGAAAGGAATATTATAAAAATGAAAGGAAAAATAATTTACGGGCGATCTGAAGTCGGGAAGGGGATGGGGGTGAGTTTTTAAGGGTAAAAAACGGGTTTCTCGATTTCCGGCAAAACTAAAAGTCCTATCGAAAAAAATCAAATGGCAAAGTTGTAGGCAATAAAAAGACATATACATCTACGCATATAATTTAAAGAAGATTCGACAACTTTCTCCAAATATTGTAGCTGTCTTATTAAATATTAATTTTATTAACTTATTTGTTTGTTAATTGTAGTAGTGTATTTTTATTTGCAAATTTTTTTTATCAATGTAACATGTAATCTAACGTTTTTCGAGTAATTAAAGTGTTAATTTTAATAAATAGCTCAAATTTTTTTATAATTATTAAAAAAAAAATCGAATTCTATTATTTTTTTTCGATTTTTTGCATTTTCTGGGAAGATTTACTATCGTTACATTTTTTTTTTTCACCATTGGAAAGTAGAGATTTCAACGAACAGAAAACATACCAACTTTTTGAAAAAAGCAAATTTTTTGACGGGTGAGTTTTCGATTGAAAACTAGGGTTTTTTTCGATATTAATTCAAAATAATGTGAAAAAATAAATATTTTTAAGCAAATAAATTACAGCGTATTTGGGACATAAAAAGGTAAGTTTTCACCAAATTTCGTTAAAACAAAAAATGTTTGTAAAAGACAAAAAACCAAAAACTTTTTTTGAATTTTTCACATAAATTTTGAGGTTATGTGAAAAAACTGTGCATCCAAAGTTTTAGATCTTTTTATTGCCTACAACTTTGCCATTTGACTTTTTTCGATAGGACTTTTAGTTTTGCCGGAAATCGAGAAACCCGTTTTTTACCCTTAAAAACTCACCCCCATCCCCTTCCCTACCTCAGATCGCCCGTAAATTATTTTTCCTTTCATTTTTATAATATTCCCCTCCTTTTCCAATGGGTTTCATCCTACTATTATTATTTTTTTCACTTTTTATTATTTTTAAAGGCTTCTACCCTGGTTTAAAATGATATATCTGTTAATTATCTACATTTGTATTTTAAGGACAACTGCAATGAACTAAAAGTACACTTTCAAAAGTATTATTTTAGTTATTTCTTTTCGTTCTTAAACATCACCTTTATTAAGTGTTACGGTAAAAGAAAAACACAATAGGTACCCATCTCTTGACCCGCCATTATATCCCTTTGTTTCGTTCACAACTCAAGATAATAGATACTTATCTTTACACCCTTCTTAATTATTTTCCAAGTTCGTCCTTGTAGCGAATTCTGAGACGTAATTTATGTAAAACCACACAATGAAATAACCGAAGTCGCGTAACGTGTTAGGTGTTAACTGATATTGAATATTCATGAATTTGTGAGATGTCATTACGTCGTACAGATTATTGGAAAATCTGTGGTTCTATACCTGATCGTACTCTCGCCTCGGGTTATTAGGTCGCAGTACTTACGTGAAATTTCTTATTTAGATTATGTTTTTCGAAGGAACGATATTTCGTTCCTTTTTATATGTCATATTATTATATGACATTTAAAAAAATGTGCCGTACAATTGGGTGTCAGTGAACGGAATTCGTTACAAATTCTGCGAATTTATCACTGCTTTTGACAGTAATGTACCTATGATTTTAGGAGTTACTTATTTGAAATTGTTAGAGTGTTTTCTTATTATCTTTCTTATTGTACTAGTCGTAACTCGAAATAGCGTCATCGTTTCATTGTTGATGTTCCAAAGACACGAACGAAGAGGTTTGACTTTACTTCTTCATCATAAGAACGTCTAGGCTGTGGAATGCGTTGCCTGAGTGGGATTTTCTCAACGGTTTCAATGTTGGTGTCTTCTAAAAGAGTGAACTGGGTTTTTCTAGGTAAACACGCTTCATCGTAGACTGCATCGTCGCTTAACATCAGGTGGGATGGCGGTCCAATATAAACCCATAACAGTAAAATAAAGTGGCCAAGTGCGAGTTGGACTCGCCCATGAAGGGTTCCGTTGCAGCAAGTAACATAATATACATAGTACACATAGTTTTTTAGTTCGTTGTAACTTTGATCGAAGTTTTAATAATAATGTATTTATGACGTACTAAAAAAAAACTAGTCATCAGATCGCGTTCAAACCAATTTTCGTTGGTAGTTTGCATGGTAATGTACATCATATATTTTTTTTAGTTTTTTCATTCCCTTATTTTAGAAGTTAGAGGGGGGGCCACACATTTTACCACTTTGGAAGTGTCTTTCTCGCAAATTATTCAGTGTAGACAAAAATGATATTAGAAACCTCAACATAATTTTTTAGACCTATCGATAGACACCCCACAAGTGTAGGTTTGATGAAAAAAAAAATTTTGAGTTTCAGTTCTAAGTATGGGGGGCAACCCTAATTTTTTTTTTTTTAATGTTTTTTTAAAAATCTGAATGCGGTTCACAGAATACATCTGCTCACCAAGTTCTCTCAATAGTGTAGTTCTCATAGTTTCGGCAAAAAGTGGCTGTGACATACGGATGGACAGACAGACAGAGAGACAGCCAGACAGACATGACGAATCTATAAGGGTTCCATTTTTACGTTTTACGGAACCCTAAAAATAACATTTTCGACTAAAGAATTTGTGATTTTGGTTATTTGAACTTTTCCTTCTAGGTACCTAAATAAAGATAGATTTAAAGTATTTTTACCGTAGAAAGATATTAAAAACGTTTAATAGGTCAAAACAGTAAGTAATATTTTAATTAGCAGATAGGTAGCAATACAATATGATACAAAAAAACTTGGCACCACCAACCAAAGATGACAATAAGCAACATTTAGTATAAACAACAACACATTATGGACAATTGAGGGTTTTATCGCTAAAACCAGTACATACCCAGTAAAGGAAAAAAGAGCGAAAAATAAATAAAACCAAAAATATTTTTTTCCTAAAATAAAAACTTATAACAACATTTTAATTTTCAAACTACACCTTTATTCACTCGATTTGTACACTGATCTCTTCAAAACCTGCATGAAATTTTATTCCTAAAATACTACGCTAAAATACGACACAATTTTAGAAGTGTTATTAGTTAAATTTTATTCAAATGAGAGGTCGGTAAACAGGTCAGAGGGTGAAGAGTTAAACAGCATAATTTCTCTGCTGAAACATTCATAATTTTATACATTAACCACCGCGGCGTTTAGCCTAGGTGCGGGAAACGCGGAATTATTAACACAGCCGACCTACTCGTGCCTATTCAACATTAGACACTCCCAAAACTTCGCTACGTTGAATAATTTTGTCCGTAAGTACTTCTTAAAACTTTGTAATTTACTTAAGTGTTGTATTTATCTTGAATTTATAGTTAATTGACTGCATTTAAGAGCTTTTCAAACGATTGCCTTAATCGGTTGAGATATTCACCCGCAACGGTGGCGGGCGACAATCGCGAGACGCCCGCGGCGTAAACGCGTCGTGAGCTATGCTTTCTAGTGCAGATATTTATTCAATTTATACAAATATATCTGCATTCTACAAAAACGGCAGGCAGGGCTGAAAATCGCTCCTTAGCCTTAAATGCCAAAAAAAGACATAAAACAACTTTGTAAGTACACAACTACATACATCTCTATCTCCAAAATTACACTTCCTCAAACAGAACGGACGGAGAGAAGACGATAAAGACCCCACCGAGCCTTCGTCCCTTCATAGTAGCGCTGAAAAGAAAATGTTGCAGAGTTTGATTACGAGTAGATTGATTCTATGTATTTTTTTGCATATTTAAAAGAATTTCATAAGTTACTTTAGAAGTGGGCGATCCGGAAATGGTTGCACAGTGCACACTGTAATTGGCACCGTATTAAATAATATCTTTGCTAAAATAATGAAGAGACACGGTAAACTTGTAGGTACCAACCACTCCGTCGTTTTTGGGCAAGTTGGTTGCCATCGTCGTTTAAAAATGTCGAACCCTAAAACACAGAGGTTTTAGCAAAGACAAAATTTAAAACGGTTTCGATTTCGACGGTGACGAGGATTATAAAATTAATACTTCCAATACTGGTTCAAGTAAAGTTGTTTTTCTGTTATTTATCTGCTGGCAAGTCGCATCAAGGGCTTGATTTAGCCAATCACGCTTACAAGGCGCGTCGACAAGTTTACGTGCCCCGTTTGATATCACGAAAATCTGGAATCTAAACATCGCCGATATTTTATTTCTTATTTGAATTCTACGCGTGTCTTTGAGGATCACGCCCACGGAGCTTTACACATTAATATTTTACTTCAATATTTGGAGATAAATTCATCTCGCATCTATTTAAAAATGGAAAAATACGATGTGTTGAAATATTTTTGTGGGAATCTCTAATAGGTATTCTTAACGTCCGCGTGGACGCTGGGTATAGGTTTCCAGGTTTCCACAACTCAGTTGGCTTTGATTGGAGAATCAGATTATTTATTACCTGTAACGTTGACAAATTACGGGTTCAGTAACTTTTACTTTTAAGTAGTTTAAGTGTGCGGGCAATACAGTTTAACTTGGGCAAGCAACGATGCCATGTACCTATCCGGTATTAACGACGTCAATTACGATTTTCCTAATAAGCTAATACAATTATACACAGCTTTGCGGATTCAATCCGAACTACATACATTTGATTTTAACAGAAAAAAAAGCAACGTTAAAAAAGTAATATGTTCCAAGCAAACGCGTCTTTAGAGAAAATATGACTTTGGCCGACTTTTCCTACAGCAACCAACGTGTAAACGTGATTTTGACTGTCCTTATAGAAGTTCCCATGCTCCAGTAGGAATCTATACTGTGTTAATATCGACAAATTGAGACCAGCAAAATTTACTACACAGCTCAATTATTCATTTTTCTTAATCTGAGTTAACCTATAATCTAACATCATCAAATAAACCGAAAACGTCTCAACGACATCTGCTGGACTCCGTAAATGACAGAACCCTAAAAGCATCATTAATCTTACTTTCTGAACTGCACTTTCCATTCATTTCTGCGTACCTAGCGCGGAGCTTTTAACCTGACACAGAGGAACTCAAAATTTCACTAGATTTCCATAAATCATCTGAGCCAGAAAGTTTCAGCACAGAATAGCTATAGGTAGATGCGGCAAAAGTATTTTAATTTATTACAAACTAGCATCAGTCCCCGACTTTTTTTGCGTAGGTATAGTTTAGGAAAAAACGATCCACGTATCGTTTAGGAACTTTCCATTTTTTCGGGTTTGCGTGCATTACGTGCTCTCCGGACTGAAATCTAGGTTTGTTCCAAATTTCAGCTCCTTCAGTCTTTTTGACGTGATTGACCAACAAACATCTAAACTTTCAAATGTATAATACTAGCAGCACTCCGCGGTTTTACCTATGTAGTTCCCGTTCCCGTTATTTTTTCGTGATAAAAAGTCAATGTTACGATGTGGTTGAACAACAAACATCAAAACATTGACACTTATAACATTAGTAGGATTAGTCTGATGAGCTCTACCTACTATTTAAAATTGGTTGGTTGTATTTCTCATGAGGAATCGACAACATTTTTAGTTTGTAATTCCTCACAAAATTTGACCTTTACTGATATGTCATTTTGTTCGACGATCGAAACAGAATATTTGCAGCCCACACTACTGTCAAAGTAACTATTTTCTGATCTGTGCTACTGTTGTTATACATGTAACCTCAAGCTACAATACGCGTAATAATCCAGCATTTAAACCGGCTCAAAGGTCACGTCAACTATCACGTATACCAACCATTGTTACAGGGTTAATGTGCCTTTTATTATTGTGCTAAGTTGAACTCTGAAAACAACAAGCTTATTTACTTAGCCTGAGGTCAGAAGGATTTGCACTTTATAACGGAGAAAAGATAAATATTGGTGGCTTAGTGGCCAGAACTTTCAATTTACAAATGTAATAACGTATGTACGAATCCCGCCTGCACTACGGTTTTCTGGAAAAGGTCGCTTTAAGCGAAAAGATCGCCCAATGCTACTTTCATTTTAGCCTTTAAGATTTTATGTATTTTATTTTTAAATAACTGCAATAAAGAGCTAATTTATCTATATATCACTTCTGTGTATTTTTGAAAGTTCATATGTCCAAATTTATCATCGCCAATGGCTTTGACGCCTCCAGCTATTACTTAAATGACCAATCTTAAAGGATCGAACAGTCATGATATTATAGAATAATAATAAATATATACCTATATTTTGCGAAAGTTTGTTAGGATGAATGGATATTATGATTGTTAACCTTTCATACAAAAACAACTAAAGGGATCTGGATGAAATTGATTACATAGATAGATAATAATCTGAATAACACGTAGGTAGTTTTTTATCCTTTAAAAATAACTACGTGGCTGAAACCGCGGGTTGCTCCTAGTATACGCTTTACAAGTACAACGTGACGGAAATGTTTGATCAAACAGCTGTAGGTATTATTAACGGCAAGTGTTTTATATATGTTTTTGTCGTCCTACCACTTGTAATATAAGAAAACTTTTTTATTTTAACCTTTCCGATTTGAACGCATACCTATTATTGTTAACGTTATAGGGGACGTCATCACGGTCTGAATACTATTCAATAATAGTAATGCTACTTATATAAATGCGAAAGCTAAAAACATCGCGATTACGTCTTGTAAAACGCTCCTAAGATAAGTTACCGCTTTGTACAACTTCGTGCTATTGTACGAAATAATGACAGCAATACTCCGGAAGTATTGAATGGGCAAGATTTCATTACAATCTTGAAAGGACTGCCCCAATACACAAGCAGCTCGGCCTTCGGAAAACCTCGTTAATTGTGTCATTTCATTGACCACGTTACTCAGGATTACAGTCCATTGTGCTGAGTGCTGGGGCGGTGTATCTACCTCAGTCCGTAGCTGATTGTTTAGCTAAGTGCATCTGAGATGTTCTCTATTATAAACGCAACGTTTTGTGACTTTGAATGGAAGCTTGTTACTTTTTCACGCAAAAACTATTGCAGGGGTTGAAATGTTTTTTATTACATCTATATATATGTAGATAAAGATCAGATATAACATAGACTAATTTTTCTTCCGGGAATATAACGGGATCGAAAAGTTCACTTGAGTTCACTGCTACCTACTAACTAATAAAAAATTAAAAAATATATTATACAGAAGTAAATTTTGGATGTTTGTATGTTTGTAGGAGGTAATCTCTGGATCTACCAAACCGATTTAAAAAATTCTTGCACTGTTAGATTTGTACTTAATCTCTGAGTGCTATTAGACTACAGGCCCGTGAACAATATTTACGGGTCAAATGAACCAGCAGGAGACCTATGTAGGATGATAGACGGGTACAAAATAATAAGATTCAGCACTATGCCGTCACTTGTAAGCTGTCCAACTGAGTGCAGGTGAGAATTCAAAAGTGCAAGTAGAGTGGGTACATTTTGGTCATTTGTTTCTGTACGGCATTCTTACCATCCAATAGATTCATGAAAAATAATGAGAAAACGCGTAGTGCGGTACAAAAATAGTGATCCACGAAGTCTGAAACATTATTGCCAATCCGGAAATTTTGAAGGAAAATTTGGTCATTTGATACTGTACGGCATCGGTTCCATACAGTTGCAATACCTCTTCTAACCCATTATTCCGCAACGCCGTACAAAAATAATGGTTCAAGAGGAAATGATCGGGGGTTCAATTTCCTCTTTTCAGTGATCCGGAGAGGTGATTTTAAAAAGTACGGCATCGGTTCCAAATGATTATGTTGCACTCAAACGAACAATTAAAAATAATGCCGTCTAAAAATTACTGTTAATTTGAATGTTTATCGATAATTACCTTAATTTCATCGTATACTTCATTTATAAAGGTGGTAAGTCATTTGATCCTGTACGGCGCCTTATTTTTCTAAATGACATTGCTATAAACTATTGTTGTATAATAACGCCGTACAAAAGAAAGTGTTCTAAAAAAAGTTACAGAGGAATACAAAACATGCAAGTTTTCGTTTATTTGAATAACCGTAGATTAATTTACTATAGCAATGTTCAACATATTATTATTGTTTTAAATAGTATTCAAGTAAACAAATTTGAAAAAAATAATGCCGTACATTTTAACCCTTAATCAAATAAAATATGTACCAGTGTAGTTAGAAACTCCGAAACTCGAAAACTATGCTTTAGGCCAAAAATTGTTGAGATTATTATTGTAGAAAATAAAATTTTACACTTTTTGTTCCAAGAAAACTTACTTGTGAAATGTACCGATTGCGATTTATGGCCCATTTAAAATACCGGTTTTTCTAACACGGCCGATAACTCTTGAAATATTAGCTTAATCAATAAAACAAATTGAACTATTCTTAAAGATCAGTTTATTTTCTACAACTTTTGTGAATAGTTTTTTTTTGTAATGTCCATAAGTTTTGATTTATAAGACGTTCAAAATCTGTTATTCCGCCAAAAATATTACAAATCAATGGATTGTATTTAAATAAACAATAATTTTGTTTGTCGATGACGATGAAAACTCTGATACAGAATAAGTAAATAAATAGATCAGGTTTTTCACGCCGATGAGGTGTATGTAAGCTATGGCAATATAGTGATTCGTCCAATATTAAACTTCTTGTAATTCAAAAAGTACGGACTTAAAAAAAAACAATTTTGGCAAAAGTTGTAGAGAATAAACTGGTCTTTAAACGTGGATTGATGCGTCTTATTTATCTAAATATCTCAAGAGTTATCGGCAGCGTTCGAAAACCCGGTTCATTAAATGGGCCGTAAATGGTACGTTTAACAAAAAAGTTTTGGGCAACAAAAGGTGTAAAATTATACTTTCTACAATAATGCCCCCAATAATTTTTAGTAAAGTACATGGTCCCGAGAAAACGTTTTTTTCAAGATGACACTTAAAGATCCACCTGAATCTGTCAACATTTTGTTAATTTATGCTCAGTAAGTGATCATACTCGTACACTTTATAAAAAATAAATTTGGATCGAAAATTTATAAGTTAAATTCTATTTTTACTGGCCTTTGGCATGAACTTTCAGATTTGTACGGTATTAGCTTTTCTTAGACATACATTAAAATCAAATAAATTATCAGAATGGTGTTAAAAAATCGTACCAACTATCACCCTAAAGTACATTTTGTCAAATGCAATGTTCTGGAGGTTTCTTGCCATTTACTGATTTTTGGACTAACAAAAATGTACGGCACGTATAAAATTTGTATCTATGCACAAAATACTTTCGGAATAAATTAATTTTACGTTGTGTCAAATCACCTTTCCGGATCACTGAAAAGAGGAAGTTGAACCCCCGATCACTTCCTCTTGGACCATTATTTTTGTACGGCGTTGCGGAATAATGGATTAGAAGAGGTATTGCAACTGTATGGAACCGATGCCGTACAGTATCAAATGACCAAATTTTCCTTCAAAATTTCCGGATTTGTAATAAGGTTTCCGACTTCGTAGATCACTATTTTTGTACGGCACTACGCGTTTTCTCATTATTTTTCATGGATCTATTGGATGGTAAGAATGCCGTACAGAAACAAATGACCAAAATGTACCCACTCTACTTGCACTTTTGAATTCTCACCTGCACTCAGTTGGACAGCTTACAAGTGACGGCATAGTGCTCAATCTTATTATTTTGTACCCGTCTATCATCCTACATAGGTTTCCTGCTGGTTCATTTGACCCATAAATTTTGTTCACGGGCCTGTAGTCTATATTGTTATATATGCAAAGTATGAAAGTTTGCTCCTCAATGGCGCAACGATTGGACGGATCGGATTGAAAATTGAAACACAAATAGTTTATAGCCTAAAATTACGAGAACGGGAGCTACGCGGTTTAAACCACGGGTGCTTAATAGTACTATATTTGTATTAGACAGGTGCGACAAGGTTTTATCCACGTAGCTCCCGTTATTTTCCCGGGATAAAAAGCAGCCAAACTGTAAACCAAATGTCAGCCCGATCCGTTCATACGTTACGACGCGACGTGATTGAGCAGCAAACATCCATACATTGCCATTTGTAATATTAGTAGGTTTACAATCTCAATTAAGCTGAATCGAAAACAGATAATATCACTACCTTCTCGCCACGACTTTTCCCGTGAAATCAAATGTATACTTTTTAGGGTTTCTTGGATTTTAAATTTGTGTTAGTATTACATTATTCGACTAGTCAAGCCCTTTCATTTGATACTCAGTGCTAGGGCGGATCCAGCTATGGCGCCAGGGGGCTCACATATGCGTAGTCAAGCTACTAGACCGTGCGAAAGGTGTGTGTGTGCGCTTGAATTAGTGATTTGGCTAGTATCTGGACCCAGCCCAGGGGGTTCATGGGCTCATGACCCTCCAAGTAGCGGTCAATTTTTACCTATTTTCATAAAACATACCTAAGAACACTCCTGACAATTAGCCAGGAGTTATCACACGAGAAGTTATCACTTTTATAAATCAAAACTATCAAAATCGGTTCATCCGTTTGAAAGCTATAAAGCCACACACACACACAATATAGACACGTAAAATTTGCTTATCTTGCATTGCATCTTATCATTTTTGTGTCGATAGCCAAAAATAGAATACTTCCTTATCAAAATTTGTACTGTTTTGGTAAGCAACCTTTGGCCATTATTGCACAATAACTACGAGAAATATGGTCTGCTGAAACTACAATGTTAGTCATCCTCATCTATTAATTCCGGCCAGCATTTATACAAGAACACACTGACACAAACAGTGTTAAAAAGAAACAAATTGTTACTTTCGCAGTTTCCACATTATTGCTTGGCAGTAGAGTAACTAACAAAAGTGTGTTACTACCCCAGAAAAACTCTGCAAAGAGTCCCAATATAGACCTTTCGGCCTTAATTAGACGATTAAATTTTACGAGGTACCTACTGTTACTTGTACAGTAAGTAAAAATCCTAATTTTTCCTCAAACGAAAACAAGGAAAAAGCGTTAGCTGATTTTCAGAGAACTTTGCATTTTGCTAACTGAAGCGTACACAGTCCAAATTTGTAAACAAACGCGGATAGAGCTTATGTGGGCTTATCTAATAAATCTTTCACGAGACTGTTCTTCCGCAATAGTAAAGCCGATCTTCATTTATAGACAAAAGAGATTACTCGTAATGTTATGTGGAACGCACTGAAGTTTAAGTTTAAATATTATTAGTTGTACTACGAGAGATGTATGTGCTGGATCGTTAAAAAAGTATAGATATGGATCTGAATACGGATATATGGTCTCCTGATCCGCGGATCCAGATATGGACGCGGATCTTAAGTTTCTTAGAATATGCGGCGGTAAATATTGCACATCGGCCTTTGGAAAGAGACAGAGATTGTTTTTTTCTGATTATAAAGTGATCTTATATTATTCTAAAATACCTACTTATAGCATTACTATTCTACTATATACTATACTATTTCGTCCCGTTTGCCGTTGAGACTGCAGGGCCGTGGTGTGCAGAGGCTCGAAAGTTTATGCTGGACCTCGGACGGCGTTTGCGTGAAAGAGGGCGCGATTCCCGGGCAGGCTGGTATCTGGTTCAGCGGATTTCCATGGCGATTCAGCGGGGCAATGCGGCCAGTATTATGGGGACCTTTGAGCGACACTCGGCGCGTGGGGGAGTTTTTATTTGACCAGTAACATGATTTGTCTTGTTACGTGCTTTGGTATTATTGTTTTTTTCTGTGTCGACTTTGTGTTGTATAAAATTGAATGTGTTTAAATGAAATAAATGAGTACTTATAGCATATTTTATTATATTACTCAGGTTATTTACATTAAAAAAGGTACTTTTTCTCATATTTAAAAAAAATACCTATCACATATGTTTATAGAAATAGAAATAGAAATAGAAATAAATTTTATTGCTTAAAACCGTGTACATTGATAGTGTTATAAAAGTTTGGTATCAACAGTTTGTCCTAGCGGACGTGCAACATATGGTAGTTTTTATCTTATAATTAAGTAGGTAATAGATTAGTAGACAATAGTTAAGTGAGTACATAGGTACTTTCCTTATTATCTGTTTAACACATAACTACACGAAACAAATGATTAAATTCAGGCTAAGTTACGTTATACAAAATAGGTATGACAATCGATTACAGTTATATTAGTCTTCTAAATACTTCTTTTTAATATGATTAGCTGCAGTAGATGCATAATATTCTTCCAAGTCGTAAAAAGTTTTATCATTAAGCCAAGTTTTCAGTGTGAATTTGAAAATATTGTTTGAGGTTATGGATTTAATATGTATTGGTAGGCTATTAAAGATTTTAATAGCTGTGTTAAAAGTGCTTCTGTGAAACATGGCATTATTGGATTGTGTTACACGAATGTTATATTTATCTTTTGAGCGTAATATGTCTGAGCGAGAGGACTTTTTTCCAAAAAAATATTCCGGATTTTTTTTTACGAACAGACACAGCTCTAGGATATAAATACTAGACAGTGTCAGTATTTTGTTGTTCTTAAATAACTGCCTGACTGAACCTCGTTTATGTAAGTTGTAAATAGCCCTCACACATCGTTTTTGTAACTTAAAGGTAGAGTTTACTTCAACTGAATTTCCCCAAAAGATTATGCCATAAGTTAAATGAGGGTATACATATCCATAGTAAGCATTTTTGGCAATTTGTTGTGACGTAACATTACTGAGAATATAAAGCGCATAACAGTATTTGGCAATTTTTGAATTAGTTAGAGAAACATGCGCTTTCCAATTTAAATTTGAATCTATCGTAACGCCTAAAAATTTGGATTCTGTTACTTCGTCAACTTTTATATCCTTATACATTATATTTAAGTTCATTGGCAGCGTTTTATAGTTTTGAAATTGGATGAGTTTTGTTTTAACAATATTTATATCGAGATTTAATGAATTTAGTTCTTTGTCTATTGCTTCCAATGTTTCAGTAACTTCTTTTTCATACTCTGCTAAATTTAAATTATCATTCTTTGGGATATAGAGTGTAGCATCATCTGCAAACATGATACATTGATGTTTGGTAGATAAGGGTATTTCGTTAACGTAAATTAAAAAAAGTAATGGACCCAATATGCTACCTTGTGGTACACCTAGTAAATTTTTTGTATAATTTGATTGAATTTTATCTATTGTTTTGGTTTTTTTGTTGTAGTAATCGATGCTAGTTGACTGGGTTCTATTAGATAAATAATTTTTAACTAGTTCTAAGGCAATTCCTCGTATCCCTATAGCTTCTAATTTATCAATGAGTGTAGTGTGTTTTACACTGTCGAATGCTTTTGATAAGTCTAATAGTACAGCAATCCCCCTGTTTTTATTATTTATATTGTTCCATACTTGTGTTAGAAACTTAAATATTGCTGATGTGGTGTTTTTACCTTTTTGAAAGCCAAATTGGTGACCATTTAATATTTTATTTAATTCAAGAAAAGAAGTTAATCTATTGTAAATTACTTTCTCGAAAATCTTTGAAAAACAAGGTAAGATTGCTATAGGCCTGTAATTTTTCATATCGTTCTTTGGTCCTTTTTTATGTAAAGGACGTATTATTGCTTTCTTCAGATCGTTTGGGAAACAACCTGTTTCAAGAGATAAATTAATTATATAAGTGAGCGGTTCTGCTATGAAGTCGACTGTGTGTTTAACTGTTTGCATGGATATACCGTCATGACCAGCACTCTTTTTATTTTTTTGTTCTTTAATTAACTTTTTCACTTCATCAGGACTAACAGGGCTTAGAAAAATACTTTTATAGGTTTTATTTTGGATAACATTTTTATTTAGAACAGCTTTATCAATATTTTGATTTATATTTATAAAATAATTATTAAGAGCCTCGGATATTTGTGCGTGGTCTTTGATTTCAGTATTATCTATTTGAATATTATCAATAGTTGTTGGTATACTATTAGTTTGGGAAGTGTTTTGTTTAATTATTTTCCAAGCAGCTTTATTTTTATTTTCACTCTCTTTTATATATTTTGTGTTTGATATTCTTTGGGCAGTTTTTATAACATTTTTCATTGTTTTACAATATTTTTTGTATGAAGTTAACTGATTGCTATTTTTGCTTCTAAATAAATTTAAGTATTTTTTTCTCTTTATTATGCTAGATATTTTAATGCCTTTAGTTTTCCAATTTAATTTTCGTTTGTATGTTACCTTTGTTCTTTCTAACGGAATGCACGTATTAAATAACATAGTGTACAGTTCGATAAATTCTTTATACGCCATTTCTGCGTCCTGTTGCCTATATACTTCTGAGAAGCTAATTTGAGACATGTATTTCATGAGTATCTCGGAATATTTATCGACGTTACGCGTTTCGATGAACCAGTATTTTTCCCTAAAGCTCATACATGTTGGAACTGATAGTATTTGTGCTGTGTGGTCTGAAAAATCTGATTCTACTTTAATAATTTTAGTTTCGTACCTTTTAATATTAGTCATTATATTATCAATGCATGTTTGCGAGTGTTCTGTAATTCTTGTAGGTTGTTTAATAGTGTGATATAAATTATACGACTTAAATATGTTTAATAATGACTCCGATTTGTAATTTTTTTCGAGAATATTTATGTTAAAATCGCCTAGTACAAATATTTTTTTCTTATTGTATCGTTTCCTACATGTTAACTTCTGTAAGAGAATTTCCAGGCTTTTTAAAAACAGTTCAAAGTTACTTTTTGGTGTCCTGTATACACATATGACAATATAGTTTAATTCATTTAAACTTAGTCCACACACTTCAAAATGTCGCTCAATACCCATCTCAGATATCCAGTCTAGTTTTGTAAACTGCACTGAGTTTTTTACAAACAAACATACCCCTCCTCTCGATTGTTTTCCGCGAGAAAAATGCGTAGCTTTTCTGTAGCCGTCTATTTGTAATATTTCAACTTCCTCTTTTTTTAGAAAAGTTTCGGTTATTCCGCAGACATCGACTTTATGTTCATCCGTCAGTAACTCAATTTTTTCAATTTTTGTTCTGATACTTCTTGAATTGAAGTGCATTATTTTTAAATTATAATCGCTACTTTCTTGTTTATGATCGAAAAAAATTGGGTGTGCTCGTTACTAGCGTAGAATGGGAGTGATTGTCCGATAATTTATTTTTTAGGCTTGGCTTAAAGTAATACGGTATTTTACCCGGTTGTAGTGAGACTTTAGTCACATTTTGTGTCGGATCGCCGTTCGATTTCGTAGTGAGGTTTAATAAATGTGACTGATTCTGCTTTTTAAAATAATACGGTATGGTACCCGGCTTGTTGGTGCATTCATAATTTATAACATTGGAGCATGGTTTTGAAATGTCGCTTTTTATAATTTTGCTTGTTTTTGTAATTTTTTTGCCTAGGTAGTTATTTGAGTAGTCGCGTGAATTTATTAAGTAATTTACGTCGGTGTCGTTAATTGTTTCTAAATAATGACAGTTTACGAAATTGGAGGAAATTGTTTTTAGCTTACTATTTAATTTACCCTCATTTAAAAACGGATTTAATCTAATTCCGGATATTATTATTTGAGGTACTTTAATTTTTTTCACAATTGACGATAGTTCAATAAGAAACTTTGTAGGGTTGCTATCATTTGAGCCTGTAGATATTATTAACCAATCTTTCTCACTGAAAAATTGTTCGGCTAAATTCGATTTTTCTATAATGTACTCGGCAGTTGCATTCGGATACGTTTTACAAGTGATGCTATATTCAGTAGTATTTTTATGGTTGGTACGTAGATTTATAAGTTTTGAAGCCAAGTTTCTACAATTCTGATCGCCAACGATGATGATTTTTGGCTTCGTTTGTATTTTTTCTCTTGTTTCTCGAACTTCGGAAGTTTCAATTTTAGAGGTATTTATGTTGAGTTTTAAATTGTTCTTACACTGCGTTTTTTCCAAAGTAGTTGCTTCGTGACTCTTTATAAACATTTTTTCTACGTCATTTTTTAGTTTGTTTCTACAAACACAATGTACGACGTGTTCGTATTCTAGAGCAGTTAATCTGTTTTGCATTTCAGTTTTTGCTAGAAGTAAAACATTAATCTCTTCTTTTGCTTTAATAAGTTGTTGAAATAGGTCTTCGTTTTCTTGCTTTAGTTGCTGAAATCCTTGTTCTGTTTTTGTAGATGCAGGTGTTTCTGACAAGCTCAAGGAGCTGTTGCATAAGGTCGCGTACTCGGATTCATTTGAAGTATCGTTTATAGAGATGTTTTCAGCCGCCAAAAGATGCGGGAAAGCTCTGGGTTTTCTTACTGTAACATTGGAAGTATCTTTCAGATTTAAAGACAAGATGCGTTTGGCTGTTAAGGAACAATTGTTTCTGGTATTGGTAACATTGCTTTTTTGACTAAGGCACAATGCACATGTCCACGCCGTTTTATGGTCTCGTGTCATTCGTAAAAATCTAGGCGTTGAAACCTTTCCACATGTCAAATCAAACGTAACTTTACACCTTGAACATAATAAATAATCTCTGTTCAAAATCTTATTATTACATTTTCCGCATTCGCGAGTTAGTGTTGGTGTTCTAGATCTAGACGACATCTTGCGGTGAAGAGAGATATTATTAATATCAATAGAATTTTACCGTAGAAATATTCACTGAATTTTACCAATTTCTTCCAATGTTCGATTTACCACTCTCGTAGTATCACTGTGAATTTAGAGATGGCGCTCTATTAAGTTTTCTTGTCAAATGATGCATGTACAGCACAAGGTCTTCATAAACGTCGCTAGATGTCACTAGTGGTAAATTTGTGGGCAATATAAAAGTTCAAATGTTACAGAATTTAACTTATTTAACGTTATCTTTCACAAATACGTTGTGTTTTTGTACTATTTGTACTCAGGAAATCATCACTTCACTTTTTGAAACCACTTTAATACAGTTTGTTTACACAACAGGTTGTTTACAGTTTTGCGCGGCAAAGTCAACGTTTGGGAGGAAAAATTTAAAATGTTTACCGGTATTTTTTGAAAAAACACGATTTTTTCACTTAAATATTTATGTAGTTCTTTGAAAACGTTCACACATTCACTTTATTGTCACTTTTTTAAATTTTGATATGAATCGAGTGATATTAACAAGTAAATCTATTTTTTTGTTGAATTTAATCGCAGCGACATTTAGGTACGTGTTTACATGACGACGCCACCTGCTGGGTATATATCATCATTTTAACAAGCATATCAAAGCAAAGATTTGTGATTTATCTCATCTTACATGTAAGATTTAGTGCTTTTGAGTGATTGTAGTGTTTGTGCAATATACAGGTGTTAAATATGATTTTAAGCCATAAAAATATCTCAGTTTTTCTCATCTAACTCAGTTTTTCATTATCACCTAATCCTTTACCTTTAAATCCAGAAACGATAATAAATAAAAGCGCCATGTTCCGAGAAAGGTATATTTCAAGGGTGTCCTTGAAATCATCCACACTTGGTCAGCGTGTTGGAATAAATAACTCTCCTTATGGGATAAAGTCCCGAGTCCCCATAGTGTGAAGTGGACTGGTAATGCTAATTTGCAAATGCTAGTAAGTATATCATAAATAGGTACCACAGAGGGGCACATTGCAAGTCAGCGCACGATATGGCTCACGAAGACCTGATTGAAGCGAAATCTATATATATATATATAAATTGGTGGGCAATTCACACAACACCATCTGACCCCAAACTAAGCAAAGCTTGTAATATGGCGGACATAAAACATTTGAATTCATCACGCAAATATTTGCACTGGGTGGGAATCGAACCCACGACCCTCGGTTTCGCATGCAGAGTTACTACCCACTAAGTCACGAGGGCAGTCGATAGCGTTGGCAATTAAATAATAAGGATAAAGCAATTAGGTACCTAAATCTAAAGCTTAATTTAAGCTGAAATCTTGTTTCTTATAGTTCGTTTGACGATAATTTAGGAGCAAAAAATATTTAATTTAGGTATAACTAATTCAGAAGTAATAAAATCCGTAAATAAAATTATTTGATAGATTCCAAAGGATATATCCTTTTTATTACAAAGCCACATTTTAGCTGTCACAAATGTCGAAAATTTCAATACTGATCTGGCTGTTCCCAAAAATGTCACTATTTTGAAGTGAAAACTTCTTTAGGCGCGCTATAGACAGAATTTTCGTGGGCTGTGAAATGGATTCATCAATTATTGTCACGCTTGGATATAATAATGGATCGGATCGGATCGGATATGAAATCTTCGGGTAAACTCGGTAAAAACGGCCAGGTAGGTACCAGGGTAACAGAAACAGTAAAGAGTTCCGATTACCTACTTCCAACAGCCCAGCGTTTATCTCCAGATACCAGGACAACAGAAATATAAAAGAGTTGCGTTTGCCCCTAGGTACCAGTACCAGGGCAACAGAAACAGTAAAGATTTGCAATATTCTGTATAATTACGTTGATATAAAACTAGATGGCGCAACCATCGATTTAGCTGGCTGTGTTGAAATTATGCGAATGTACATAGACCTACGATGGTTTAACAAATAATTTGTCTTCTGACAAGGTGATAAATAAATTAGACAATTCAATTAAAAGTGAATACAATTGAGTCACAAGTTTTCACTTCTATCGGCAGTTCCTATGACTGCCATTTTTTTTTTTTGGCTTCTGTGGTCATGAGTAAATGTTTGGTAGATAACAGATCCCATAGCAATAAAGCATAACTGCGGAAAACAATTATGTGTACTTTTCTCGCTCCCTCATAAGAAAATGTAATAATGACATTTTGTACCCTGGGAATCCTTTAATTCCCAGCTCCTATAGCCTCTTTGTTTGTCTCAACATCACACCCATTTACTGCAAAACACATTATAAGAGGAAAATATTTACTTTGTATACATTGAATTCTATAAGCCTACATACAGCCTACAGCAACATCCCATTTTGAACGCCCACTGAAAGGGATGTATGTAACGTAGCCTAAACCGTAGAATATAATGTTAGACCTATGGTAACTGCCGTATTATATAAATAAAATGCATTTAACAAACAGAGAAATTACAGAGCTTAGAGATATAACATCTTAGATCTCTGAGTGACGAGCGCAGTGCAGTGCTAGGTGATGATTTGGACTTTTCATGTTCCTATAGCTGCGTGTCACTGTGCTGTTATGTGGCAGGCATGTTGCTTACCATCAGGCACATGTCCTGCTCGTCTCGTCACTCTTTATTTAATAAAAAAAAGTCCTAGCACTACAAAAATGTATGTAGTAGATGACATCTGAGACAAACTGTCATAGGTCCCATTACAAAAAAAAACGTAACCCTAATGACATCCACCTCGCCGCTTATCACCTAGATATACAAGATGATTTTTCTAGTTGCTCTGTAACTTGTCTAGAAACATTTCCTTTCAAACCGAAAAACAGCAACATTTGCACTGTGCACTGCTTGGCGGTAATTAGCTTAGAATAACTTGGTTATAGCCGGAAACTATATACTGACAGTTATTTTATCTAGCTATACTGAAAATATTTTTTTTTACGCTACGGCACTCTGAAATATTACAAGATATACTTACTTATCCTCAAACTCACCCTGTAAACAATCTACTTCACTTGCGGGAAATTTATTCAGATATCAGGAAAGATGTTACTGACAGCGATTGAAGACAAGTAAATTATTATTTCTTAGAAAGCTTTAATACGCGATACGCGATAGATCATTAAGATGAAGTCTTTTCAAACTTAAATATTAATTAACTGTACATTATACTTACGTCTCTAACTTACTTTAACAAAAACATCTCTCTTACACTAATATTATTAATTACAGGATATTTATCGTATGGAGCTAGATCCCGATATTTCAGTGCAGTTGAATGTGTCTTGTTCACGGCTCAGTTGAGATAACCGCGGAGACCGTGGCAGCCTTAAACATTGTTTAACGTCACTTAAATGTTTTATTTATCATATCTTTAAGAGGATACGATGTAACCGTTTTTCTTTCTGACTTAAAGGTAACAAATTCTGTGTGATTATACTCGTATAAGAATAATTAGTATCCTATTTTAATTATGTAGTAAGGTATCAAATTACTCTTTATTTGATTACTCCCGTCTTTTCATTTTTTTTTCTTTCTCCATCCCACGGTTGCCTGGAAGAGATCGCTTTTAGCGATAAGGTCGCCATTTGCTACTATATTTTAAGATTGTTTTTTTAAGTTGTTTGTTTTATTAAGTGCAATAAAGAGTTTATCTATCTATCTATCTATCTATCTATAAGAACAAATATACTGCTTGAGTGAATATTATAAAACTTGACTTAAACTTAATTCAGCCTCTTTAAATTCATTTAACATTACAAACGCCAAAACCTGCTCGGTTTCAGTTCGGTGAGCCTTGAGAAGAAGTATGAAATACAGTTTTAAGTTATAGCAATTGTAAATATATTATATTGCGCCACTCTGAAGTGAGATCCAAGGATATTTTTTTTTAAATAAAGAGTGACGAGACGAGCAGGACATGTGCCTGATGGTAAGCAACATGCCTGTCACATAACAGCACAGTGACACGCAGCTATTGGAACATGAATAGTCCAAATCATTACCTAGCACTGCACTGCGCTCGTCACCCAGAGATCTTAGTTGTTATATCTTATACACATATATCTTCAAACCGGAACACAGTTATGTTTGCACATTACTGCTTGGCGGTAGAATAACTGGCAAAGGTGTGGTCCTTCCCCAGGCGGACTCTGCCAAGAGTCCTACCACTACACTAGGAATTTTATAAAGTCAAATAGCTTTTTTAACCCCCCAACAAAAAGAAGGATGCTATAAGTTTAACTGAGCGCTTTATTAGGTCTGTACTTGCAACTTGCAAACTAGCAAAGATTTTACTGATACCTATTATGTATCGCGGTGCCATCGCGGTGTGTCGCATTGCATGCGTGAAGTGTGTGGTTAATGGGACCGTGAAAATAGAATGACGCATTAGCGCATTCAAAAGAACTGATCTCCTTCAACCCTGTAGCAAAGGAATACTACTTAAGAGGTATTATTGAACTTGAGTCTAAGTCAGATTTTGTAATGTCACGGTGGTCATTCTACTGTATTTGGTATAAAAACTATAACATATCATATACACTCCTTTTGTCGAGCTTAAAATTAAAGTTTATTTGTTTTTTCAGCCAATAGAGTAAGACCTTTTAAAAGCGGCATAACGTTTTCGTCTACAAAATTTCCTTTTGTATCTTCTTCTTGTATGAAACCCTTTGAATTTGTCACTATTCGATACTTTCTCAACAATATTCAACCATTTTTGGTCTAAATCTTCTGGTGGCTTATCATTTATTAGGATTATTGGCATCACAAAATTGTGTTCAACTTCTGTTTTCACATTCTTCTCTTTAAAGGCTTTAGATATTTCAGACCAATGTTTATTTTCTTCTGGGGTACTAAGGCTTGAGCTTTCTTTGCTAGATATTACAGACACTTCCAAGTTATGTTGGGAAAGATCTGATATTTGGATGTCGTTTTCAGCTGCAGCTAATTCAGCTTGTAGAGCGGCCTCTGCGTCCAGAGCCTGAAATGAAAAATGAACAAATCTTTATTTTACAGACATTAATTATATTATGACAGTCGTTTACAAAATATAAGCATAAGCAGTCAACTTTATGCTCCCACTGAATCCCCATTCGGGGACTTCTGTCACAAGGAGATAGTCATGACCATAATCAGGGCCGGATTTAGGGGAGGGCAAACGGGGCATACGCCCCGGGGCCTCCACAAACGGGGGGCCTCCACAACAGACACTTCGGAAAAACAAAATCTAATTTCAACAGTAAACATTTTTTACGTTCTAAACCTAGAAGGAGGGGGCTGTAGGCGGGTCACACGTAATATCATAAGATGAATCTTTCTTGAAACTAGTCGGTTTTCTCACGATGTTTTTTACCATTAAAGCCAATGGTGGTGGCAAACTCGTAAATGGAAAAAAATTTCAGAGATCAGACGGAATTCGAACTTACGACCGCACGATTATGAAATAGGACGTTTTAGCCACTAAGTCATAATGGCTTTTTAACATTATCATGTTTTAATTTTCAGATAAAATAACAAGGCATAAAAAGATAAACCATTTCATATTTTATGTCCATTTACTAATGATGTGAACTGTTAGTCCTGACATATGCTCAACATCATTTTAGTCCACGATTAATTCCGAATGGCGCCCATATAGACGCTTTTGCTGAAGTATAATGTGATTCTATTATATTATATCTCACCGTTTTCCTTCCTCTTTATTCTAAACGGCGAACGGTGATAGCAGACAGCGTTATAATGGATATTTTATGCAAAGGTTCATTAGAGCGCATGCAGATGATAGCAAACGTAAAGAGATAAAGAAATTAAGCACTACGTTTTGTTTTCGTATTATGTTTTGTTTACGGAGTAAAAAAATAATTGAAACGGAGGACGACTAGTAGATACCGTAGGCACTGTGAATTCATACTGCATTATGAATAAATGATGATAGCTTAGCGAGAGAATGCTTGTTTTGTGAATGAGAATCGTGGGTCCAGAGCGTGTTGTATATTAAGTAGTTGCCCAAGAGCATACAGAGATATGCAAATATCTCGGACTTCTCGTAACTCGAAGAAGCGACATCGTTTCATGGTTGATGTTCCAAAGACACGAACAAAGAGGTTTGACTCTACTTTTGTGATAAGAACGTCTCGACTGTGGAATGAGTTGCCTGAGTGGGTTTTTCCCGATGGTTATAATCTTGGTGTCTTCAAATCGAGAGTGAATCGGTTTCTTCTAGGTAAGCACGCTCCATCTTAGACCGCATCGTCGCTTAACATCAGGCGAGATGGTGGTCAAGTGTAAACCTATAAATGTTAAAAAAAAAAAAAAAAAAAAAAAAAAAAAAAAATCTTGTCATCTCCCCCTTTGATGGTAAAAAAACATTGTGACGAAAATTATTTTCTAGCAATTATGTAGAATTACAACACTTTTTTTTTAATGTTACCTGTGTATTAGCCGCGCTCGGCGATTTTACCCACGTAGTTGTCGTTCGTGCTATTTTCCCGAGATATAAAGAAGCCTATACGTAATTTCAGACTGTAATCTAACTGTGTTCTTAACTGTTCTTAGTAATTTTAACCCGATCCGTTCGTGATGTTGACGTGATTGAGCAACAAACATCCAACCATCCAAACTTTGACTTATATAATACTAGTCGGAAAGTAAGATAGCGATTTATGAATGCAATTCGGAAAGACCAGAAAGATCAGCCCGCAAGTTCTTCAGTTTACACCTATAAATAATACCACAGGTATTCTCTTTCAGAATATAACATATTCGTACGTGTAATAAGAAGAAGTAAGCCTCTTTATTATTTTGTTCCTGTCGGGATAGAGACGCTGGTCAGTTAGGGCCTCAGCGCCCCAAAGAAGCGTGTTTATTTGGAAGAAATTGATTCACTCTCTATGATTGTGACCATCGGAAAAAACCCACTCAGGTAACACATTCTAGACGTTCTTATCATAAAAGTAGAGTCAAACCTTTTCGTTCGTCTTTGGAACATCAAATGAAATGAAACGTGAGAAACAATAAAACGATATCGCTGTTATAGATTTTTGGAATCCTTTCAAAATGATAAGATTGGTAGGCAATACAAAACAACAGTTAAAATAATAGCATATATAAAATAATATCTAATAAAAGAACATTACAACTGAACAGTCGGGATCCATTATTATTCGACATACAATGTAATTGTTCAATGGATCCCGACTGTTCAGTTGTAATGTTCTTTTATTAGAAAATATTGTATTTATTTCAATAGTATTAATACAATAACATATAGAATTCTAGACCACCAGAAATCTAAATGCTTGTTTTATTCTTTTCAGTTTTTTTTAGTATGCGAGTACGTAGTTTGGTTCACTTTTTACGCAGTCGGGTTTTTGAGTTTTTAAATTATATTTTTTTATTTTATACTTTTTAGTTATGAACAATGTTGTGAATGTTAATATGATCAACATAATATTATGCATCTTTTGGTTGCTGACCAAATGTCTTCGTTTCTACTGATATAATATGTACGATTTTCTACTGCATGTAATTCATACTTATAGTTTTGTGGTTTTCGATTGACGTTGAGTACCTACTAAATCGTTTGAAGTTGGAGATGGGCGACCGAGACGGAGCAATCCGAGAGCAGTTTCGGGTTCCGTGTTCCCACTATTACGTACCTGCACGTACGAAAAAAAGGTAGTCCAATATACCTACTAGCATAGATCGTAGAACCCAAGATGGGCCTTATCTCAAACTTCACGGCGCACGCAATCATGTCAACGTTGGGAAGAGTGAGCTCACTCTTTCCGTTCTAGTCGGTTGCAGGACGCGGTGGACGCCGAACGTTTTTACCTGTCATTATTCGGTGTCAACAACCAAAATAAGTAGAACCACAGCAAATCTCGCCGCTAGCGATTATAGGGGTCAAGTAGATTGGTTGTTTGTAAACCACTTACGATACATACAGAGACGCAGTTTATTACCAATTTCAAGATTCTCAGGGCACATCTATTGATTTATATCGATGCCTACTAGATACATTAGTATATAATGTCCATCCACATTCACACGTACAGTTGGTTATACGAAGGTTTCTGCTACCTAAAAACCTATAAATGTGAGAATGGTTGTTACTCAACTTTAAATCGATATACATCCTAAACGGTCAGTCGAATCGAAAAACATTGAGAGAAAGCTAAACATTATTTTGAAATACCTATTCAACGATACCCCTCTTGACATATTTTGGTGATTTTCATTTTTTTTATTTGGACAATATGGCGTCCTGAAGCCGCCATATTGGACTTACACTAATGTCATGTCTTTAGTGTCACTCGCCAGATTAAGAGGAATCGATTGACGTGTGAATCATAAAAATCGGCCTAGGCGTTTGGTCTGTATAGTGCCTCAAAGGAACATACAAACATACATACATACATACATACATACATAGACTGTTAAACACATTACCACTCCTTTGCGTCGCGCAGTCGGGTAAAAAGGCTCATTGCCAAAGAGTTTACATATACTACATCCACCAACCCACACTGAGCTAGCGTGGTGGACTATGGCCTTAACTCTCTCCTTGCGAGAGAAGGCCCCGAGTCCCAGCAGTGGGAACATTTAGTGGGCTGTTGATGTTGATACTACATTTAGAGTTAGAACAAACGCTTTATTACACCGAAAGTACGGCTCTGATCGCTCTTGTGGAAGTGTCATACTTTTGTCCCGGCACATCACTATGTCGCCATAGCTAACATACCTACACCTCATCTGCTTACGATTGGTACAAAGGAACTATGCGGAAAAAACCTGATCTATTTACTTTTTATTTATCTAAGCTCATAGCACTGTCAACAATCCAAGACCAATCAGATTCAAGGCAATCTAAGGGAGATTTGATTGGCCAAAAGAAAGCGTGGCACAATATTCGAGTTCAGGCACAAGTTAATTACCGTCTCTATATTTAGCTTACAATAGAAGCGATGTTTAATTAGATTGTACGGGGTGTCAGTGCCGCTTACACAAACAATGCGGGCAACTGCGGATCACGACCTAAATGTAGCAGCATAAAGATCAAGTCATTTAGTACCTACCTACGAGTTTTGGATACGTAAACGTCAGTACTAAAACATAATTATGTAAATGAAGTACTATTAAAATTTATTCTTGGTCACATCTCAGGTATCAAACAGTGACAATTTATTTTCTTCGAAAATAATTAAATTAAATTCAGACAGTTGACTAAATTTCACAAGAAGCATAATTTAAATGTAAGCAAATTTTCGTTTTTTTGATGATATTTCAAAAACCGCCATTCCGGTTTCAATAAAATGTAGGTATGTAGTAGGGATGCTAGGGAGCTTCGACTCCGACTCCGCAGTCGGAACTTCCGATTATAATTACACCTTCGGTTACGAAGTAACTATTTTCTGATCTGTCCCTTCGGTTCCGACTTCGACTCCGAAACTTTTAAATCGGAGGTTTTAATCGGAAGTAAGGTGTATAAATATTTGGGATGGTGGAAAGTAAATGAAAATATAAAATCCCAACCCCTTAAAGCAATTGCCTGCCAATGTTTATCGTGTCCAAGTGTTTGACAAATTAATGTTTTATTTGTCCCCAATAAAAATATCTCTCTTGCCACCACTTCTGATCCTGTCTATGCATCCGACTTCGGTTGCGACTCCGGTTCCGACTCCGATAAATCAAATTTAAAAACTCCGACTCCGCCTTCGGTTCCGATAAAATGACCTCCGTTACATCCCTGGTATGTAGGTAGGTATATGGGATCATTAAAGTATTTATACAAAAAAAACGATTTCGTATGATTAATGCAATTTTTCATTTCTAACCGACTTCAAAAAAGAAGGAGGTTCTCAATTCGGTTGTGTGCTGTTTTTTGGTTGTACCTCTGTTACGCGATTGCTCCGCCAATAGTGAATCAATATTGAGGGTTCTTTTTCTTTTTTGTTTGATAGAACATGTTCATAGGTGGTCCTATATAATTTCGAAATAACTAAATAAATATCGAAATCAGTGAGACTGTTTTGAAATATGAAGAAAAAACTAAAATTTACTTTCATATTTCTATAAGTACCTACTACTTAGTGATTGCTTCTAATGAAATTTGGTCGAGTGTATGAATTTTGTTTTACATTGTAATTGGGTTTTGTTTTTTCAGAGATATGAAATGATCATTTCTTTTAACGTTACAAAAGTCAATTGTAAGCAAAAATAATTTAATTAATTAAAATTTCATTAATATCGGTTGACTTGGTGAAAAGTTCACTGGGAACTAAAATCACGACACTGTTTTTTAGGGTTCCGTAAAACGTAAAAACGGAACCCTTATAGATTCGTCATGTCTGTCTGTCTGTCTGTCTGTCCGTCCGTATGTCACAGCCACTTTTTGCCGAAACTATGAGAACGACACTATTGAAACTTGGTACGTAGATGTATTCTGTGAACCGCAATAAGATTTTTATAAAAAAAAATTAGGGTTGCCCCCCATACTAAAACAACTGAAACTCAAAATTTTTTTTTTCATCAAACCTACACGTGTGGGATGTCTATCGATAGGTCTTTAAAAATGATGTTGAAGTTTCTAATGTAGTTTTTGTCTACACTGAATAATTTGCGCGAGAGACACTTCCAAAGTGGTAAAATATGTGTCCCCCCCCCCCCCCTCTAACTTCTAAAGTAAGAGATTTTTTAGTACGTCATAAATACACTACTATTAAAACTTCGATCAAAGTTACAACGAACTACAAGAACTATGTGTACTATGTATATTATGTTACTTGCTGCAACGGAACCCTTCATGGGCGAGTCCAACTCGCACTTGGCCACTTTATTTATTTATATTTATTTTAGACACATATATAGAAACCTATATTTTGTGACACAAAAAACTGAAATATCACAGTAAAACATTTATGAACTATCACCAACTGGCGATATTTTTACTGATAGCAATTTTTTCCAGGCAACCATTAAAAGAAATTCGCCCACATACGAGGTAGGTAACATTTATATAATTGATACTTTTTAATCTTACGTTATTTTTAAAATTATTTTGTAAATCCAAAACTTTATGCCAAATCTTAATTTTAACATGGTAACATTTAAATAATACAAATTAAATACTACAACTTCATTTATATTTATAATATTTAATGCCATCTTTTGTACCTACCTACACATGTAAAGCGTTACCTACATGTTTCTGATAGAATAGTAACGGATATAGCTCACTAATTTATTTCACACTAGCATCGCCCCGCGGTTCCACCCACGTAGTTCCCGATCCCGTTAATTTTCCGGGATAAAAAACTGCCTATGTGTATTTCCGTACCATTATCTGTAGATATGTGCACCAAATTTATGAAGAGTATCAAACATACATCCATACTTCTTATGATACAAACTTTCGAATTTATAATATTAGTAGCATTTGACACTATTCTACGGCGATGATTTATTAATTGTTTTAAAAATAAGACGCCAAAGATAATTTGAAAGCGATTATAAGAAAATTCGCGTCTCAATAACAAGTTTATGTAACAACAAGTTTAAAGTGCTCTCGCGGCGACTTCCAGAATACTAAATGGAAAAACTTCGCTGTAATGTCTCGTAAGTTGATTGGCCTGTCATCTTGTAACAATTTGTTTTACAAAATTCAATTTCCTTGAACGTTTACTGTTTTATGGCGATAGAAAGTTTTATACTTTGTTATCGATAGGCATTATTAATGAGTTCAGACGACGCAAGAGTTATGCCATACATAAACAGTATGGACTCGTAACATGTGATATCATCTTCATCTGTCTACGAATATTATCTACTATTATCACTAAAACATGAAAATATAGATTTTTCATTTTGTTTTGAAAAATTAAAATGAAAACGTTTATTGTGCCAAAATAAAAGATTCATAAAGATAAAAACACATGAAATAAGGATATACGACAAAATACAGTAAGTGGCGGGATAAACAGAGTGGTAGTGTGCTCTGGACCCCTCTGGACACTGACCTGTGTTGTTTTGGATAGAAAAGTCCATCTTTTTGCTCGTATCGCAAATGAATCGCAGAATAGACAAACAAATCGTTTGAAATCAGGCACTTGAAAATATTTATCTAAGGGCGTATACCACCTTAAGTTTGTAGACTAAAGAAAACTTGTGAGTTAAACAAGAAACCTTTACTATTTTAAGTATCTTCTTGCATGCAATATAACAACGTAGCTCCATCTTTCTACGGGCAAAATTTCATTTTGTTCTAACTACATAATATCTTTTTATATATAAAATTCTCGTGTCACAGTGTTTGTTTCCTTACTCCTCCGAAACGGCTTTACTGATTTTTACCAAATTTTATATCTTATATATAAAATTCTCGTGTCACAGTGTTTGTTTCCTTACTCCTCCGAAACGGCTTTACTGATTTTTACCAAATTTTATATGTATATTCAGTAGGTCTGAGAATCGGCTACTAGCTATTTTTCATACCCCTAAGTGTTAGGGGTTGTTCACCCCAAACCTTTTTTTTTTTAATTTTTAGTCAAATTTTTTTGTTTTTATTTTTTTATAATGTGGCGTTAAAAATACATTACAACCTTAAATTTTTACCCTTTTATCACCAACCCCTGTTTTTTTATAGCCATTTTAGTAATTTAATCATTTGACAGTGAACTCCTAAACGACGGGACCGATTTGAATGTGTTTTTTTGTGTGTGTATTCGAAGATGGTTTAAATTCACAAATAAGCCCGGCAGATGGCGCTGCAGACAGTGTCTAGGTTATGTCCGAGCGAAGCCGGAACGGGCCGCTAGTATACTATAAAACTGGACACAAAATTTAGTATACTACAGGGACGTTGAACTTTCCGGACTATGACGAACGCAAGGGACTGCGTAACAATATAGTTGATAAACATGCGCTGTAATTTCGAGAACCGACTTCAGAGAATCCATCCCAAATTATCCAAACATTAAGTTCCCTTCACCAATCGAGTTGTTCTTACTGCTGGCTCTTACTTCATCTTTCAATTTAGTTCAACCAAGCCCAAGGGAATTTTGTTTATCTCTGCGTGATGTTTATGATACTTAATTCAACTCAAGGCAAGGTTATGATAACAAAGTCAAGTGCACCGTTTTCTGCTAAATCGAGAGCCAATAAATTATGTGATAAATTTTATTTTGACGGACATAAAAATACGTGTTTGAAGTAACGTACCTACGCGATGATGTGTTTAAATTATGATGTTGATCGGTTGATTCGAACTTGGAACAATTTGTTTTTGTTGGGCTGATGTAGAGCTTCATGTTTAATGTCAATTGGAAGGAAAAGTTATTATATTTAGATAGATCTCGAGTTTTTTAACCTAGCCACTATATTTATTCTAAACTATCATCTCCGCACATCTTGGTCCTATTGTGTATTGGTGTAGTATTTTTAAAAAGACGATTTTTAAGGAAGGAGCTCTACCTTTTTCAAACTAAAGAATACCCTATGTACTAGACTGTAATAAATAATCTATCTGAAGTCCAAATTTCATACCGATCCATTGAGTTGATACAACCTGATAGAACAACAAAAATCCAAAAACCTTCCTTGTCATTAAATTTAGAATATTGGAAAGATAGGCTGGCCTCGTGGCTTAGTTGGTAGTAGCTCTGCCTGCGAAGCCGAGGGTCGTGGGTTCGATTCCCACCCCGTGAAAATATTTGTGTGATGAATTCAAATGTTTGCACTGTGTCTGGGTGTTTCTATGTATAATAAGTATGTATTTAAAACTATATAAGTATTATATCAGCTATCTGGCCGCCATCACACAAGCTTTGCAAGTTTGGGGTCAAATAGTGTTGTGTGTGAATTGTCCACCAATATTTAATATTTATATATTACTAGCGGCCCATTCCGGCTGCGCTCGGATATTGTCATTTAAAGATTATTAATCGAAATAAAAACTATCCTATCTTTCAAGTTGAACCAGACTGCTCACTGTGTGCCAATTTAATTTAAAATCGGTTAAGTAGTTTAGGAATGCATCGCGGACAAACATCGTGACAGGAGATTTATACATATTAAGATTAAGATAAGATAGGATTTTTTTTCGATTTAAAAATTAGATATCTCAAATCTCTTAGCTCGAAAACCATAAATTTCTCACTTTGTATTTCCACTGCGGGGACTCTGACCTCTAATGAAGACAGAGTTAAAGCCAAAATCCACCATGCCGCCAGTATAAAAAGTAAAAAAAAAACATTTTTATATTCCTTCACCGTTAAAGCGAGTGGTGATGAGAAACTTAATGATACTTGGAAAAACAGTAAGAGATGGGTTCCGAACCTATTACAATACGATTGTGTACCTAACTGAATATCCCAACCACTAGGTTAGCACTCTTTTAAAAACCATGGGATTTTTATTTATATTTATAGTTTTGGGTTTAAACGAATAACTTAGTACACGTCTTACCAAATCGATTGCTGAGTTGATGATTGATGTTAACTTAATTTTTTCATCTAAAACCTAGAACACTAAAACCTCTAGTTTCCAGGAGAATAGCCTTAGATAGATCTTCAAAACAAAATCCATATAATCGTTCTCCATAATATTATCAGAAGACGCATGGCCAGCGGTGCACATAAAGATTTGATTAAAGAGATTGTTAAAACTCTATTCGCAAACTATAGGAAACAACGGCGTAAGCGTCCTTGCTCTTCGCATTTTTAATTCTCTACGTATGTGTTTCATAAACACACCGTCAAACGAGCATCAATCGGCCAACACAGATGTTTATACTACCGCACAGACTAGATGATTCAGCCAACAATGTTTATATGGTTTCGCCCTGTAGTACAACTTTGATGTTTTTGTGGGTATTAACTCTTTGACTGTCGGTGACGTCACTAACTGACGTAACGGAATTAATACAGAAATAAGAATGTTACACCCTTGATGGTTTACATTGACTTTATTGATCTTATTTTATTTATCTATGTAGATTGCAATTCTTTTTTATTGACGTGATAACGTCTTATAATTCGATGAAGCCGGCTGCACGCCCGCAAAACATGACGTCATGTAACGTTACCGCCATAGAATAGATAATATTTACCACCGTTACCTCGCCTTATTACTTTTCGCACCATCTAGTGAGTGATGTCCATGTTTTAGAAAAGCGACGATATGAAGTTAAGAACTTGTGCTAGTACAATGATATACCCAGAGATGGCGCTTTGAACAGCTTTTCAAAATGCTTCAGAATGTTTTACCTAGATAGCGCTTAACACAATCAGTATTTTCGTAAGACATTGTCACCTTCAACTATCGTCAGTAAACCGACTTTACAGACAACCATTTTTTTACTATGAAATTATACTATGTTAGACTAAATTACTATTAATGTTCGTCATAATTGTTACGTATTTTTAATTTAGACCGCAACATTCAGTTGTCAGTAACACTGGCTTTAGCTTCAGCCGTAATAGACGGCATTTTACTAATAAAATTCGTAATCGCGAATATTCCGGTAAATAATTTGTTGTGGTAGTCCTTTTTTAGTACAACAATTGTAAATGTAGCATACCAACTACTGAGAGGCAAAATTTGTGAGCATTAGTTTGGTAGATTATCACGATAATGTGTTTCGTGAATTAAAATAAGAGATAAATCGTGACTATTTTAATAGCCCAGCGCAATTACGAAAATAAATAAACATTAAATTATGTAGTTTGGGGACTATAAAGGATCGATAGGGAGGTGCATTCTGAGCATATATTCCAATTTGAGGGATTCTGGCATGGTCAGCTCAAGGTCATTTCGATGAAAACGCGTTTAATTCTATATCTCGAGAACTGTTAGTGTTAGGCAAAAAATTGTGGATACCTTTTCTCTTCTAAATTAAATTTACTAACACATAATATAATTAATATACTTATTGAACTTCATTTTTTGCTTTCAAATATAGGCTTCTGCTAGACCGCCATCTCGCCTGATGAAAGCGACAATGTGGGTTAAGATGAAACGTAAGATCTAGAAAACATAACAAATTTACTCAATATTTGAAACCACCAGATTGTATTTATCGGGATCCACTCGGGCAGCCTATTCCGTTGCTTGGCTGTATGCAACAAAAGCTGTTTGACCACTACATTTGGCGTTTAGGACGACAATTTCCCTGTGTCTCTTCTCTTTTTTTGGGAAGTCCGAAAAAACAATAAATTCACAACATAAATAATAATAAATATATCAACGTGGTGGATTTACCCCCAACAATATTTTAACAGTCCATTCTAACACTGATGTAGACTTCATCACCCAAGGTCTCTTTCCCCTCAGCACGGTAGATCACGAGATAATTCGAGTCAAAGTTTGACGTAAAATTCCCACCAAATCACCAGCTTCAACCCTAAAGCTTGTACAGCAGACAAACGACCTTGCCACCGAAGCCGCGACGTCGTACAAAAATTCGTGCGAAGATCTGGCCATTAGGGGTATGTCAAATGAAGTAACAACCAAACAATTTAATTTTTTTTTTGGAATTTTTTTTTGAGCTTTCATGCCTAATTTTCACATACATGATTCAAAACTCAATGTAGATGAACAACCATAAATATTGTTGCACCTTTTTGCAACACCTTATATATAAATAAATAATAATAGAAATAAATGTGAATGTTCCGTAAAATATTCCTTATATTTTACGGAACATTCACATTTATTTCAGAAATGCAGTCAAGATACAAGAAAATCTTATAATTGCCATGCAAAAAGTGACACAAAAGTCCTGTATGAAATAACTTGCTTAAGTGGCGCAACTTGAACACTACTCGGCAAAGTTATCCAAAGTATCTGAAACTTTCACAATATGTCAGGAGAAGTTCTCCGCTAACTTTAACTTGGTACATTTCGTCACTACGTGTTTTAGTATTTCAGTCTCATTAATAAATAGTGAGCTTTACTAGTACGGTTTAGCGGTTGTTTTTGACGCAAAGTTTAGTAATGCCCTACTACTACTTAGCTCTTGGCAGAGTCCGCCTGGGGAAGTACAACACCTTTGCCAGTTATTCTACCGCCAACTAGTAATGTGTAAGCGTTATTGTGGTCCAGTTTGAAGGGCAATGTTTCCAGAGAAATTACTGGACTTAGAGATGTAATATCTTAGAACTCTGGGTGACGAGCGCAGTGTCGTGCTAGGTAATTATTTGGACTCTTCATGTTCCAATAGCTGTGTGTCACCGTGCTGTTACGTGGCAGGCATGTTACTTACCATCAGGCACATGTCCTGCTCGTCTCGTCACTCTTTCATAAAAATAAAGTATTTTTTACTTGCAATTATTATGAATAGTTTTTTTGTAACTGTATTTGTATTCTCATGGATACAAAGTGAGACAATTACTTTATAATTAAATCCAACCCTAATCTGGTAGCCATCACAGAGACACCTAGTAGCTACCGGCTGGTGTAGTGGCTAGTTCTACAAAATCTCTCAAACGCCGTAAAATATATTGATAGGTAATATTAAAAACATACCTATGTGTATTTTAGCGAAATAAAACTTTAAAAGAAACATGGTATAAGAAAAAATTAAAAGTTTCATAATAAGGCACAGATTTTTTTGTGTCAAGCTAGATTTGCTAAATTATACAGGCTGAATGTTTGAACACTTTAGAGATTGATATGATAGAAGTAGATTGTTCAGTATCTAGGTACTCGATTCTCTTTCTAAATGAAGTAAAAAAATAGGTACTTTATCTGTAAAAACTTTGTTAGTAAAAATAAGCGTAGTCACTAGCCCAGCGCTTAGTAATGTAGTATTTACTACATTATATATTTCTTTAATAAGCACAGAAACCTTTCTCAAAATGTGTTCTATTTTTCGTTTATTCTGCTATATATTCTACGTCTACCGATAGATCTTTAAATCCCTCTTGGAACGGTCTAGCTTTCCAAAACAAAACGTACAATGGAGTAGACAGTTGTTTATTTAGTCCTTGAAAACACCTCCTAGAAACCAGATACACGTGTCACTAAGTGCTTGCTTAGGCACCTCCTTACTTATCTATAAATATTCTACAACATGATTCTAAGTAATGCGATGGGTACTCGAAGATATACAGACATTGACCACACACTTACTTTTAAGGTAACCTTTAGGTATCTTTCCCAGTCATTCTACCGCCAAGCAGTAATGTGCAAACAGTGCTGTGTTCCAAATTGAAGGGCTGTATTGTCAAAGATTTTAATTAATAAAAAAATAACTAATTTTAATACTTTGGGTTATGAGCCCAGTGCAGTGATTCACATTCTTTATTTTCACACACATGCGTGGGATGTTTACCATCAAGTACATCACTTGCTCATTCTATCTACTTACCTCTATATATTGTAAAACGTCTAGTGTATAAAATAGACCACATAGAAGAATAATTTAATAACAACGTTTGTAATCAAAATTAATCAGATCGAGGGACAAAGCCCATTTCGATTTTTTACTCGGAAAAATATCCAAAATGTTGGATCTAAAGTTCTATTTCCATATGAGACTTCCTTGGTATACTGATTTCAGTAATTCCCAAGCCCATCCAGCACTGCCTAAACTTTTTAGGATAAAAATATTAAGCCCATCCCTAACAATAATAAAAAATACTTTGATCGTTACGCTGCAACGTAAAAACAACAACAAAGCAGTACATTTTCTCATTTATAACAATTGTCTGAATCTGACTATATCTTATTCGTAAATTACCGGATTCTTGCAACACAACAGAAAATTTCGGAACGGAAATATCGGCATGACACCGACTTGCCATTTACTTACTAAAAGAAGGACGGTAAAAGAGATCATGTTAAGGCCGATTTAAACTGAACGAATATAGAGCTAGAGCTGGAACAAGAGCATTCTTTCTCGATCTTTTAGTGTAAACGAAAGATCGTTCTTAACGTTTTCCATGTTATTTATTCCATAGAATCTTTGCGAACGCAAACAAAACAACGAAAGAATGCTCTACGTTTGTTTACACCAAATGAATTTGATACAGTGGGGATAGAATGAGCATTCGCTCGTCTGATGTAAATCGGCCTTTGGAGGTCTTTCAAAACCTATTTATATTGTGAAAATAAATATAATTCATAGAATTTGAATATTTCTATATTTACTTAGATTTTTTTGAAGTTTGCTTATCGAACACGTCGTAAGAACTAAACGAATCAACCGAAAATCCTACGAATATTATAAATGTAAATGTTTGGACGTTTGTTGCTCAATCACGTCGTAACGTCCGATTGCAATTGGGCTGAAATTTGGAACAAATATAGATTATAATCTGGAAGAAACAGGCCACATTCTGTCTACTAGTTTATAATGTAACTAGGTGCGCGCCACGGCTTCAACGCGTAGGTAAATATAAAATAAATACTCTAAAATATAAAAAATGTCAACTCGATCCGTTCAAACGCTCCGACGTGACTCAACATATTTTTTTTTAATAAAGAGTGACGAGACTAGCAGGACATGTGCCTGATGGTAAGCAACATGCCTGCCACATAACAGCACAGTGACACGCAGGTATTGGAACATGAAGAGTCTAAATCATTACCTAGCACTGCACTGCGCTCGTCACCCAGAGATCTAAGATCCTGTATCTCTAAGCTCTCTAATTTCTCTGGAAACATTACCCTTCAAACCGGAACACAGTAATGCTGCACCTTACTGCTTGGCGGTAGAATAACTGACAAAGGTGTGGTACTTCCCTAGGCGGACTCTGCCAAACGTCCTACCACTACTAATACCTATATTTATATTATATATCCAAACTCTAAACATCAATATTTCCGCATTTATAGTATTACAAAAAATGATACTCAAAAAATGCTTAAATATGCTCCTGGCATAAATTGATTCTTCAACATTCCCCAATATAAAATGCTAAACTTATTATTAGTCTATTCAGTCTTTGCCTGCAGTGACAAAGTAGATGAGGGCGGAGGTGCATTGCTCTACTATTCAAGATTTAATTTAAACTTATGCGAAAATTTAATCTTGCTTTAGTCTTTTCGACGCTCAACTAGATAAAAGTACTTTGATACCATCTTACCTGTGGTTTACTCGATGATACGCTGTAGATATTACACTCATTTGAAAGTTAAGCTTTGTCACTAAAGAAATGGCCATCATCTATACTATCCATCTTAATATTTTAACAGTATTGTTAACTATAGCAGGAACATACATTATTTGTAACATGAATAGTTATCGTTTATGTCATACATAATTCAATTTTCTCCGAAAACTAACACAGCTCACGTCACTTCAGTCATTTAACGTCGTCGAGAGCCGTCGTCGTACAAAAATTTTAGTTTTCTGTTCATAAATGAGAAATTTAAAAAACACCACAACTATTTAAATCAAATTATGTAACAAACAAAAAAAAATGGGTCATCAAAATCGTTTCACAATCTGAGCTATCGCGAAAAAAACACAACCGAATCGCGAACCCCTTTTAGACTACAGGCCCGTGAACAAAATTTACGGTTCAAATGAACCACCAGGAGACCTATGTAGGATGATAGAAGGGTGTAAAGTAATAAGATTCAGCACTATGCCGTCACTTGTAAGCTGTCCAACTGAGTGCAATTAGAAGAGGGGGGTTGCAATCCTCGATCATTTCTCCTTGTCGCATTATTTTTGTACGGCGTTGCGAAATAATAAATTAAAAGATGAATGTATTGAAACTATAAAAATTATAAATTTTAACTTTTTAATTATTAGTTTGCCGGAAAAATTTACAGAGTACGAGTAATTTACAGAGCAAATTTGGTCATTTGATTAAGTACGGCGGTTCCATACAGTTTCAATACCTCTTCTAATCCATTCTTTCGCAATGCCGTACAAAAATCATGCGACAAGGAGAAATGGTAGAGGGTTGCAACCCCCCCTCTTCAATTACACTCAGTTGGACAGCTTACAAGTGACGGCATAGTGCTGAATCTTAATACTTTACACCCTTCTATCATCCTACATAGGTCTCCTGGTGGTTCAGTTGACCCGTAAATTTTGCTCACGGGCCTGTAGTCTATTTTCCTTCTTCCTTCGAATTCGGTCCAAAACACCTTTTTTACCCAAACTAACAAATCGCTAGAAGCTAGAAGCGTACCTACTGCTAAAGGTCTGCACCCAGTCATACGACTCCGCTCCCACCCGACAAATAAAATTAACTAAAATATGGGCTTTATGCCATGGCCGTTTAGATATAGATTACATTGGCAACACAAATTAGCGGACCGCTCGCTGACAGCTGTCTGCTAATTCAGGTTGCCAATTGAATCTATATCTTAACGGCATAGCATTAATCCCATATTTTAGTGTACTTTATTCGGTGGGTAGCTGAGTCGTGTGGGCGGGAGACCTTAAAAGTTAGATACTTACCCGTAATTTATCTCTCGAAGCGGTGTAGAGCACCCAAGCGACGTAAACGAACATGATGAGGGCGGGTACCACAAGACTGGCCACCACTGGGATCCGTCTCACCCAAGCGTGGTACAACGCTAGGCAGAACAGCATTATTCCCACTAAGATCGCAATATACCGCCCAGTGCGACGACGTTCTTCCTAAAAGCAAACAAGACAAGTATGTTAATAGATAGATTAATTCTTTATTAAACTTAGGTACTAAAAACATAACAACACAATACACAAAATGCATTGATAAAGAGGGATCCTTTATAAAAACTATTATTCTCAGGAAAAAAAGAACAAAAAGAGTGTTGAGAGAAAAAAAAACAAAAAGAGTTTTGTAGGACCTATCGAGATTCGATCCGGGGTATCCCAACTTCACAGGCGACACCTTACCATTTGCGCCAATCGGTCATTGGTCGCAATGGTGAAATTTGTTATCGTATTCTAATTTTGTCACGTGACAGGGCACAAAACGTTACAACTTTTTCGTGAGATTTTTTTCCGACTAGCTCCCTTTCATAACGCGCGATAAGGAACTTCGTTCCAAAAACTGAAAAATAAGATAGCAGTTGGCGACCATAAATTTGAAACACAGTTAGATTATAGTCTGGAAGAACATAGGTATGGGCTACTTTTTATCTCAGGAAAATAACAGGAACGGGAACTACGCGGGTATAACATAAAGCGTTATGCCTTGATTGTACTGTATTATTTTTGAATGAATAAATGATTTGATTTGGTTTAATGCACCGTCCAGAGTGGTGGTTAAAGAACGTCCTTGAAACATTTGCTTCTTGGGACATTCCGGTTTCTTCGCGATGATTCCCTTCTGCACGTGACAAATTACTCAGGGCTGCCTACGGGATTAGAACCCACAACCTCACTTACGATTGTGAAATTGCGCTGGACCACCACTACGACCAAAATCCCCAACAGAGAACTACTTATAATTATGGGCGATTTTAATTCGAAAATTGGCGCAAACTCTGCCCAGTATAGCAAATGTGCGGGAAATTTCGGACTTGGAGAGCGCAATGAAAGAGGTGAAAGATTTATGCAGTTCGCAGACGAAAATAACTTAGTGGTGGCAAACAGCCTATTTCAACACCACCCACGTAGGCTGTTCACCTGGACATCACCTGGAGGTAGAGCCAAGAACCAGATCGACTACATACTTATTAGATCACGCTGGCGTACCTCCATTCTCAACGCTCACACACTTCCTGGGGCCGATTGTGGATCCGATCATGAACTTGTTGTCGCGAAGATACGGCTGAAACTTAAATCTGCCCGACCCGCCAAGAAAATAAGACGGCTTGACATAGCAGATAGCGAGAAGTTCAACACAGCTTTTGAGCGAAAATGGAGGGAGTGGGTGGATATGAACCACAATGAAGCTACACCAGACATGCTGTGGAAGAAGGCTAAACATCTCATCCAAAATGCAGTAGCGGAATCTATTCCAAGAACAGAAACACGCAAACGTCAACATTGGATGACGGATAGTACTCTTGCTCTAATTGAAGAGAGGCGCCGTAAGAAAGCTGCTGGAGCAGACATAAGAGAGTTAAATAAGATGTCTGCCAAAATCCAAGCTTGCTGCAGGCGAGATCACAATTGCCACCTTCGTAGCATCTGTGAAGATGTTGAAAAACACGCTACAAAGCACGAGTCTAGAGATCTGTACCACAAAATTCGTCTTATTACCAAATCTCTGCCGACTAAAACCTGGGCTATTGAGAACGACAAGAATGAAGTGGTAACAGAACTAGAACAAATCTCTGAAACGTGGAAGAATTACTGTCAGTCATTATTCCGAGACCCGCAGTCGCGACAGTTTGCAAGCACAGACCTAGAGAAAGAGAATTTGGAACCTTATCTCCGAAGTAAGAGCTGCCATAAAACACTTGAAAAGCAAGAAAGCAACTGGTAGAGATGCAATTCCGATAGAGACAATCAAAGCTTTAGGAGAACGCGGTTACCAGATGTTTCATCTTATTTGCAACAAGGTGTGGCAGACAGGAGTTTGGCCTTCGGAATGGACGCACACCGTTTTCACACCCCTGCACAAAAAAGGTTCGACAAAGAAATGTAACAATTACCGCCTCATTGCTCTAATATCACACGCTAGCAAAATAATGTTGCACATCCTCAACGAGCGATTGAAAACGTACCTATCAAAGGAGATCGCTCCGGAGCAAGCCGGTTTTGTGAAGGGGAAAGGCACTAGGGAACAAATTCTCATAGTACGCCAGATCATAGAGAAGTCGAGAGAATTCAATAAGCCCATATTCATTTGTTTTGTTGATTTCTCCAAAGCATTCGACTCGGTGAAATGGCCGGTATTGTGGAGGACCTTACTAGATATGGGCACACCAAAACATCTTGTTCACCTTTTAAGATGCTTATATGAAGAAGGCACAGCCTCAGTGCGCGCAGATGTTGTATTATCTGATGATTTCCATCCTAGTGCCGGCGTACGCCAGGGTTGCATAATATCACCGCTCTTATTCAACGCGTACACAGAGCTGATAATGCGCATCGTTTTGGAGGACTGGACAGATGGTGTGACAATTGGTGGGTATAAGATTGCAAACCTGCGTTACGCGGATGACACCACCTTATTTGCAACCAGTGCACAACACTTGGAAGAGCTATTGTCAAGGATGGAACGAGTGAGTTATGAGTTTGGACTTAAAATTAATCGCAACAAGACCAAGGTTATGATTATTGACCGTGTTAGAAGTAATTCGCCTGAAGTAACCCAAATCGCGAATTGCACTGTAGTCCAATCTTATATTTATCTCGGGGCTATGATTTCGGGCAATGGTGGATGCGTGGATGAAATAAAAAGACGTATGGGCATCACAAGAACAGCAATGGACGGGATGCGGAAGATATGGAAGAATAGAAATATAACTAAAGCCACGAAGACCAGGCTCGTGAGGACGCTTATATTCCCCATATTTCTTTACGCGGCTGAAACGTGGACTCTGCGAGAAGTGGAGAGACAGAAGGTGGACGCTTTGGAAATGTGGTGCTGGAGAAGAATGCTTGGAGTCTCGTGGACCGAGTTTCGCACAAACGTCTCGATACTTCAGGAACTCGGCATCAGGCAGCGTCTATTTTCTGTGGTACAATCTCGTATCCTAACATTCTTTGGACATGTTTCCCGGCGTGACAACCAGTCCATAGAACGCCTTGTCATTCAAGGAAAAGTGGAAGGCACAAGACCGCGCGGAAGGTCACCCACACGATGGACTGACCAGATCAAGTCCGCGATTGGAGGCTCGCTGAATGAGTGCAGCAGGATGACGTCTAGCAGGCAACAATGGCGAAACGTCGTGAAGCGAATTACATCTGACCCCTCCAATAATGCTACGAGCTCATAGCGATCACGACCGCTCTGTCAAGAGCGTACCGAATAAGAAGAAGAGACCACTACGACGTAAGTAACTTTGTTTTTTTTATCGTTTGAAAAGTAAATTAGTAGTGAGTGTTCTTAGCTAATTACGGCTGGTCTAGTCGGAAGAAAGGTGACTGCCGTTCCGAAGCCCTAGGTTCGAATCCCACGCGCACCACGGCCTTTCCGAAGTCATGTGCGTAATACCGCCAATTTAAAACGGTGAAGAAAAACATCGTGAGGAAACCCACATAAAATTAGAATTTTTAGAGGTCGTGTGTCATCCACCAACCCGCACTGGGCCAGCGTGGTGGATTATAGCCTTGACTCTATCTTTGCGAGAGAAGGCCTCGAGTCCTAGCAGTTGGGATATTTAGTAGGTTGCTTATGCTATTTGTTCTTAGCTATGTTTAATAGAAATCGATTCAAAATGGCTGCCGCCACAAAATACCGGACAAAATATTTTCCCACAACCTCTGTCACCAAGGGTAGGTTTCAAATGAAAGGGCTTGTGTATAAAAAATAACAGAACACATACAGATATTTAGGTATAGTTTGTCCGAGACATCTAAATGTACATATAATCAGAGAAATGCAATCATCTGTAGTAACTAAGCCGAAGTTAACGCGTTATAGCCATCACTTTTTTACTGAACGGTATAGTATAAGTACTTAAACTCATCATTTTACCGATCGCAAACTTTATACCTATTTGTTAGAAACAGATGTTTTTCGGAGATATCAGAATTATTTGATTGGAAGCCAGAGTTGTTGATAATCTATACAAATAAATCAAATTGGAGTGTCTGTATGTGGATATATCAAACTAACAACTTTTTACCAAGTTCAAATGAAAGTATATCTAAATCCTACATATAAAAAACATTTTTTTTGGTCTGTCTGTTTGTTCCGGCTAATCTCCGAAACAGCTGGGCCGATTATGACGGAATTTTTACTAACAGATATTTTAAGATCTTTCACGGCATAACATAGGCTACACTTACTTTAGGAAAATAATTAGGGTTTCGTGAAAAAAAAAAAACAGAAAACCCTTAAACGCGGGTGAAATCGCGGGCACAGCTTGCGATAAATAGAATACAACCCTGCCCGCTTAATACCTAATGCTGATATGTGTAAAAACGCTGTATTTTGGAATAAGAACATATTTCCGCCATGTTTCTTGCATATTCTGGAGTAGCCAACTTAAAATAAAGTAGCCAAGTGCGAGTTGGACTCGCCCATGAAGGGTTCCGTTGCAGCAAAGAAACATAATATACATAGTACACATAGTTCGTGTAGTTTGTTGTAACTTTGATCGAAGTTTTAATAATAGTGTATTTATGACGTACTAAAAAAAAACTACTCATCAGATCGAGTTCAAACTAATTTTCGTTGGTAGTTTTCATGGTAATGTACATCATATATTTTTTTTAGATTTTTCATTCTCTTACTTTAGAAGTTAGAGAGGGGACACACATTTTTCCACTTTGGAAGCGTCTCTCGCGCAAATTATTCAGTGTAGACAAAAATTATATTAGAAACCTCAACATCATTTTTGAAGACCTATCGATAGACACCCCACACGTGTAGGTTTGATGAAAAAAAAATTTTTGAGTTTTAGTTCTCAGTATGGAGGGCACCCCTAATTTTTTTTTTTTTTTTAAACTTTTGTAAAAATCCTAATGCGGTTCACAGAATACATCTACTTACCAAGTTTCAACAGTGTAGTTTTCATAGTTTCGGCAAAAAGTGGCTGTGACATACGGACGGACAGACAGACAGACAGACAGACAGACAGACAGACAGACAGACAGACATGACGAATCTATAAGGGTTCCGTTTTTACGTTTTACGGAACCCTAAAAATGGTAGTCATAGAGACTGCTGATCTTTGAGTATTTACCATAGGAGGACGCAAAATATTTGGCTTGCTAATAACAGACTTTTTCACATTTTTATGCGGGGCGCGGGCGTACGTACGTATATGTCACACATTTGTAAACTTGAACTCAAACAAGAGCAACAAATCTCTGTTTATCTTATATATAAAATTCTCGTCTTATATACAAAATTCTCGTGTCACAGTGTTTGTTTCCTTACTCCTCCGAAACGGCTTTACTGATTTTAACCAAATTTTATATGCATATTCAGTAGGTCTGAGAATCGGCTACTAGCTATTTTTCATACCCCTAAGTGAAAAGGGTTGTTCAACACAATTTTTTTTTTTTAAATTTTCGTATATAATTTTTTGTTTTTATTTTTTTATAATGTGGCATTAAAATATACATACAACCTTAAATTTTTACCCTTTTATCACCAACCCTTATTTTTTAATAGCCATTTTAGTAATTTAATCATTTTTCGTCCCGTTCGATAACTGATCAATTATAGTCTTTTTAGGGTTCCGTAAAACTTAAAAACGGAACCCTTATAGATTTGTCATATCTCTCTGTTTGTCTGTCTGTCCGTCCGTATGTCACAGCCACTTTTTGCCGAAACTATGAGAACTACACTGTTAAAACTTGGTAAGTAGATGTATTCTGTGAAACGCATTAAGATTTGTACAAATATAAAAAAATAAAAATAGGGGTGCCTCCTATACTTAGAACTGTAACTCAACATTTTTTTTTCATCAAACCTACACGTGTGGGATGTCTATCGATAGGTCTTCAAAAATGATGTTGAGGTTTCTAAAATCATTTTTGTCTACACTGAATAATTTGCGCGACAGACACTTCCAAAGTGGTAATATGTTTGGTTCCGCCCGCCCCCCTCTAACTTATTAAATAAGAGAATGATAAAACTAAACAAAATATATGATGTACATGCAAACGACCAACGAAAATTGGTTTGAACTCGAAATGATTAGTAGTTTTTTTTTAGTATGTCATAAATACTTGGCTGCTTTTATTTGTAAATGTTTTTCACTCTATTTCTAGGAGGATCTTATGTCACGTTCCAAAACCCACTCAGAAGAAAGTCAACAAAAGCGATAATATCACGAACCAAATTAAATTGAATAATCACAGAACGTAAGACTCATTAGTACTGATTTTCAATTTGGTCGGCTTCACGATATTATTTACTTTGATTTAGTTTCGGCACGCGAAATAAAATGCGTCGGTTTTCACGTCATTATATCAATCAAGTGTCAGTCAAACACAAACCGTGTTACCAAAAGTGTTTATTGACTAATCCACATAAAACCATTAATTTAAAAAAATGGTTGTCTGTAAAGTCGGGTTACTGACGTTAGTTGAACGTGACAACTTCAACTACGCCTTAGAGCGAGGTAACGCCGGCGGCGAGGTAACGGCGGTAACGCTACATGACGTCATGTTTTGCGGGCGTGCAGCCGGCTTCATCGAATTATAAGAGGTTGTCACGTTAAAAAAAAGTGTTTTATATTATTTTGAATTATTGATTTAATATCCCTATCTGTGCAAATTGATTTGAATACACACGTTTGTGCTATGGAGTGCAATACTTTTGGAGTAAAACTAACGGACAGAATACGAAACACCAAACTGCGTTCCAAAACCGGAATAGCCAATGTGACTCAAAAAGCAGCCAATTTGAAAGTCGGAAAGCATGTCGGATGATTATTGGGACATAATTACCACGCAAAGGAACCCAGATTGCAAACGACGACGCGGCAGACCAAAGAATCGATGGCAAGACATCCTCTACAAATATCGAAAAGACTGGACTAATTCCCTTTCTATGGCTAATACATAGTCATAGGAAAAGTGGAAGGAGAGTATGGAAGCCGTTGCCCAATATTGGGACAAGACAGCCACATGATAAATAAATATTAATACCTATTATGTAAATGAGATAGATGCAAATGAATTAATATTCAAAATTCAAGAACAAATTTCAGACGAACTTAGGATTTATAAATCAGTTGATTCGATTCAAGATGATGTCGTCAACAACTACCTATCAACCGGATTTTTTTAACTCGCTGGATTTTCCAGGATTGCTACCTAATCTTCAAGTTTGATCGGTAGTTAAAATGTTGTGAGATATGAACGAACCGCGTCTTTGCAACGGCACACGGTTAGCTATAAAAAATACTAAACAACGTGATAGAAGCAACTATACTGAAAGGAAAGTATAAAGGAGACGACGTTTTGAAACCACGCATCCCAATGATTCCGACTGATGAACCATTTGAGTTTAAACGACTACAGTTTCCAGTGCGGCTTGCTTTTGCTATGATCATAAACAAGTCCCAGGGGCAACCTTAACACGCTCAGCGTGTAATAGTGTTTGTGGTATTAATCTAGAAAACCCATGATTCTCACATGGTCATTTGTATGTTGCATATTATTCCCTCCCGTGTTCGAAAACCATCAGATTTGTTTGTCCATTTGCCAGGTAATCAAACAAAAAAGCACTACAATGAAAATAAAACTGATTTTTTGTAATAACTTAATTAACAATAAAGAGATTCATCATTATTATCAGCCTATTTAATATTCGTCCACTGTTGGACGTAGGCCTCTCCTAATGAACGGCACAAGGTGCGGTCTTCTGTATTCTGCATAAAGGGATTACTTGCTTTTAAATGCTTCTATACGTTGAAATAACATGTTATTAACTGTATCAAGTTTCAACAGTATAGTTCTTATAGTTTCGAAAAAAAATGGTTGTGACATACGGGTGGATAGACAGACAGACATGACAAACCCATAAAGGTCCAGTTAGTACGTTTTACGGAACCGTAAAATGGATCTTCGAAATGTATGTATGCTCATAACTTTTGAATGACTGCACCAAATAGGATGATTCTTTGTTTGTTATTGTCGGGACAAGATTTGTACAGCAGAAAGTCTAGAAAATGTAAACGAAAAAATACATGGTGGTACGAAGTTCACCGGGTCAGCTAGTATAAACATAAACTAAGACAAATGCTACACACCTAAACAAAACATGCACACATCTACGAAACGCTTTATAAAACGCGGTTGACCATTTTTGACAATAAAGCTCATTTCACATTCATATTTTTGACAATAAAGCTCATTTCACATTCATATGGGCACGAGAGTATGTTAGAACTAGGATCGTCACCTAAGAATAGTTGGTCTGAGCTGCCGATAGAAGTTAATACTGATAACTCAGAATCACTCAGAAGATAGTTCACTTTGGAAACTAAGCAGGACCTCTACTCTATTTCTACGAAAAAAACTCGCGACTTTCCTGCTCACATTCTACTTCGTTTCGTCCGATACAACATTGTTTGACGTTTAAATTTTCTAAGCACACTCTAATTAGAGTAGCCTTAGAACATTTAAACGGACAAAACGACGGATCGAAGTAGAATCGGAGTTGGAAAGTCGCGAGTTTATTTCGCAATTACGTTTTCGTAGAAAGAGAGTAGACGTCCAGGTGAAACAGAATAAGGGCGCTTCTAGTATGGAATAAATCTTCAAAGCATTATCGTGTACATATTATATGTCTTCTAAGAGGTTAGATGTTTAAATGTGTAATGGTAACCATGGTAACACGCCATGGCCATGTAGAAATGCTAACACATTTCTAGATGGGCATGATCCTAAGTTCACCCGAAGCTCTCTTTCATTTACGAACGTGACGCTTGAGGTCAATTCAGCCCATGAAAAATCTGTGTGTGTTGCGCTAAATCAAGTTTTCACTTCAAAAACATTTAAATTGGCTACATCGGGATACCAACAATTAAACTATTGCATTTTGCACCCTCATTTTTATATTCTTTAGATATAAATTCACTGACTAACCTTATTAATAATGTCTTAGTTTGGCGCTGTTATAGCACGGTCGGGGCAGACATTGAAATAGAAAAAAATCCGGGGAGCGATTTATTTTTATGAAACGTCGGGGAGGGTTGTTGGAAGTATAAATCTCGATTTTCTAACTAATCTCAGTAGAGGGTTCGCCGCCATCTTGTTTTAAAGTTTTTGTGAAATAACTCGTTCATTTTCAACTTTAGAGCAAAAATGATGGTCACCAAAATTGTTGGAAATTTAATTTCTCACAAGTTTGCTTCATATAGGTTTTACGCTAGGATCAATATTTGCAGAGTTATACTATCAAGTTTATCAAAAAAATCGTAATGGGTGGAATTTTATTTTCTTCAAGTTAATCAAGAAAATAAATAATAAATATTTGATTGAATATGAAAATAATAATTGATTGAAATGAAACTTGATTTATTATAAATAATAAATCAAGAAAACCGTTTATTTTCCTCAAGTATGCCTGGTATGCATTAGAAATTAGAACATCAGCTATCTAGTAGTGAAACTCTCGTCATAATCGGTCTAGCCGTTTCGGAGATAAGCAGGAACAAATACACAGACAGACGGACAAAAATGTTATTTAGGTATATATTATATTGTCTATGCATTAATTCGCAAGTAGCAAAGCAAAGCGGTTTTTCTAATATTACAAACAAACTCATCAATTTAATTCAATAGATATAGAGTTGCTCAAATAGAGACTAAATTAATGTTATTTTTTTATTTGAGTACCTAGTACCTATATAGTGATAGTCTTAGGAAATGAATAGTTTAAGAATTAATGTCCACAAACACCTATTACGCTTATTGCTTACAAAAAAAACGTAAATCTTTTGAAGTCGCTAAAATTGTTTACAAATTAGCCTAGCTCCTGGTACGCAGACGATTTAAAATCTTAAAAGCTTTGGTTTCCATAAATAAATAGTATGTATAGGGTGTCTACAATTGGGATGATGACTGAGTCAAAAATGTAGGTACCGTTTCAATTAGTCAATCAGATTATGGGAAAATCTGAGACACGTATTTTTATTTACAGCTAAGTATTATTTTAAAATCTACATATTATCAAACTTCCGCCGTGAGTTGCGGCGTCATTTTTTTTTGTCAAGGAAATCAATGCTGGTAATAAAATTGTACATCTGCACTAATAAAAATGCTCAGAGCTACAAGCGGGTTTCAAACCTACGATCTCATGATTGTGAAATCAAATATTCAAATGGTGCTATTTGTCGTCTTGTGTTCCTAACGTCGACCGCACCACCGGATGCCATCAGATGCTACAACTTCCAGATTATCTTAAAAGATGCATCGGTGATGGATGGGGGGGGGGGGGGGGTCTCAGCGCTACGGAAAGCTTTTTAAAAAATAAGTACACGTTAATAGTTTTAGATTTTAGAGATTCTCAATTTTCAAGATCAGATTTTTTTTAAACAAAGAGTGACGAGACTAGAAGGTCATGTGCCTAATGGCAAGCAACATGCGTGCCACATAACAACACAATGACACGCAGCTATTGGAACATGAAGAATCCAAATCATTACCTAGCACTGCACTGCGCTCGTCACCCAGAGGTCTAAGATGTTATATCTCTAAGACCTGTAATTTATCTGGAAACATTGCCCTTCAAACCGGAACACAGTAAAGTTTACACATTACTGCTTGGCGGTAGAATAACTGGCAAAGGTGTGGTACTTCCCCAGGCGGACTCTGCCGAGAGTCATACCACTACTAGCCTATTAAGTCTTTCTGCATTTCACATGAATTAAACAATTATAAATATTAAAAAAAAAACAAATACACTCTCCATTGGATCACCTATTATGTTTAAATATTTAATTAAAACAAAATAGGTGATAAAATAATTCAAACCCCAGATTCCTAAAATTCTCCGGTTAATTTAATTACCTAGGGACACCTAAAACGAAACGACTCGAACCGGGCAGTATAAATCACACTAGTCACGCGTCATATAATTTTACAGCCGGCCCCAGCCCTAGGCAACCTGAGACAAAGGTATATTTAGTACTTATTTTTACACTGTATTGTCTTACCGCAAGGCAGAGCGCCAACGCATTAACATTTAATATTATGCCGTTGCATTTATAAAAATAACTGCGACCTAGTTTCTTGGATATCTAAGTGGCCAGACATGATACGACTCATAACAAAGTATTTAGTTACAGAGTTATGTTATAGGTGGGATGGAGATGTTGTATCCTCCGCAGGTAACAATGAACAAGCCATTCTTGGAAAGTATCTCCTTTCAGTGAAATATTGTTTACGTGAAAATGTTACTGGATTAGGTCTATTCGTTTCTAAGTAAATCCACAGTTCATTATTATACTGAGGTAAAACTATACTCGTAAAGGAATTAACATACGTATGTCCAACCACTTACAACTTAATTATACGATAAAATGTAGCATAGGTAGGTATGTGTTAATATTGTAACGTAACGTATATTATCCTATACCTAATAAATCCTAATGATTATTTATTCAGCTCAACATTTAAGCACGCTGAATGCATCCTGGCGGTATTACCACTATAATGCCACCAGCATTATCACGCTCCATCGTAGACCGCATCGTCGCTTAACATCAGGCGAGATGGCGGTCAAGTGTAAACCTATAAAAGTTAAAAAAAAAACATGCTAGGCATGTTTCCGACAAGTAGTGGGCTTGATCATCTTTATTGTATTTAAACCTTCATTGGTCTAAGGATAGTTCAAATTATGCACTTAGTTTAAGTAGTTAGGTGTGTAGTATAGTGTAGTTCTCATTATAATTTAGTGTTGTTTGTAAAGGGCCCTTTTAAGTAGACTTTCATTCGTTTTTTAAAAGGGCCCTTTACAAACAACACTAATACTAGTGTATTATAAATGTAAAAGTTTTATATGTTTTTTGTTCAATCACACCAGAACAGCCGAACGGATCGATTTGAAATTTGGAACAAAGTTAAGGTGCAGGTTCGCGCTCAGACCGCGACACGAGACCGAGACCGGAGACCGGGGGTCTACGTCTGTCGGTCTGACGGGGGGTCAGCGCGAACTTGTACCTTTAAGGTACAAGTTCGCGTGGAGACCGCGACACGAGACCGCGACAGGAGACCGCGACCGGAGACCGCTACGGGCACTTGACACTATGGAATTGTATGGGCCCCAGTTCGCGCCGAGACCGCGACAGGAGACCGAGACAGGTCGCGGTCGCGGTCTCGGCGCGAACTGGCGCCCATACAATTCTATAGTGTCAAGTGCCTGTAGCGGTCTCCGGTCGCGGTCTCGTGTCGCGGTCTCTGCGCGAAAATATACCTTTAGATTGCAATCTGGTGGTACAAATCTATCTGGTATGACTTTTTATCGCGGGAAAAATACTGTAACGGGAACTACGCGAAAAACTGCGGGACGCTACTAGTGTACAATTTATACTTATTTAATTTCGTTAAGGTATAATCCACCACGCTGGCCCAGTGCGGGTTGGTGGATGACATATGAACTCGAAAGATTCTAGGTACATGTCGGTTTCCTCGCGATGTTTTCATTCACCGTTTTAAGTTAGCACCATATCGCAGATGAAAACGAAAAGAGAGTGGAGCGCGTGGTATTTGAACCCGGGGCTCCGGATTCGGCAGGAGAATGGCGCTCCCAACCAGACCAGCCGTGACTTCTTGAATTACGGTTGTATACCTACCGTGGTTATACGATGGACAATTCGGTACATCGTACATATTATTTCGAAATAAAAAATTACGATACTAGGAACTTTTAACAGGAACAAGAAAATATATATTTTTCGAGATTATTATAGACTACATAGTACATACATATTAGGTATTACTTGTTGCAAAACTTAAACGACGCCGACGGCAGTCTTGTTGGTTATAAACAAACAAATCTTTTATATTATGTATATTATCAGTATTTAGTTTCACCATTAATTTCCGAAAACCGTACTTAGTATCACTATCATCAGAAACACCAAAAATCAGGCTTAACTTAAGGCCCGAAGTACACGCACTCAATAAACAATAATTAAACTTACTTTGATCACCGATTCCCTTGATTTAATATTGCATGTAGAACTCTTGCTACTGTTATCATTATTCAATTTGAGATTCATTGTGTCACAGATACTAAAACAAAAAACAAAACGTCTTAAAACAGGCCCTATAAAAAAAAAGTTTTACAAAAAAATAATCGTTACACACTTTTCACTCATAAAATCGGCAAAAAGAAAACAAAATGGCCGTGCGTATGCGCGTCTGGAGTCCGCTTCAAACTGAGAGCGAACGCAAGATCTTCTGCATAATGAGTTCACGCGTTATTTCTCTCGGTTGTTAAGAACTCGTAAAACCCTGCTCCGTACCTAAGCTGTCTATCAACCCGCTAAATAGCTGGATAACTGGATAACAATGATGCGATCAATCAATGGTCGCATAAATATCTCCTGATACTCACCAGACGCGAGTTTTATGGTTCTGCTAACCGCAAGCCGATAAAAACCGCTAAATCCTGAATTTGCGATGTATTTTCGGCGATTATTAAATTGTACTCTGCGTGTTTTTCGCGTGGCTATTATCTCTTCAAACTTTATAGACGAGGTTAACAACGTTCTTGTTTATAAATCTATGCGAGAATCACGGTAATCCTTACTAACATGAAAATGAACTGTGTTTTAGGTGTGTTTGTTTATCTTGATTTAACTCTTATTTTTTCGTTTCCGCGTGTGGTATTTTATTTTTTCCTAGTACTAGCGAAGATATCTCGAGTTTTTTTTTAAGTATGTAGATACCTCAATACCAAATTCCTGTGAAGATTTCAGTATAGGTATTAAATTAATTACAATAAAACAGTATTGAAACAGTTGAAATTTTTTTTTTTAAATACTGAAGATAAACAAATACTTGTTGTAAAGCATGATTTTTCTTGTACTTATTGGATTTTTTTTATCTTTCAAACGATTCCAGCAAGCGAAGTACTAATAAATAAACAAAAATGTGGCAATACATCATTTACATTTTATTTTAACTTATCTATTCCATCCGTTATTGTAATTTGGTGATGAGAAATTAGAACAGACGCCATAGGAAATCTATTTCCCAATTGCAACGATAACAAGCTAGGTACACTACAAAATTGTAGTACGCGTTCTGAGAGATTTTCTCAAACATCATTCGTCGAGATTACTACCAAAAAAAAAATACTTAGGCCAACGTAGATTTCCGAAAATGTTATCAAAATGTGAGAAGCTTCTTTTAAAATTTGGGAATGAATATAACTTGGAACTTGAAATAGAATATAACTGGGAACGAAACTGAAAAAAACTCATAATCATCATCATTACGCCTGTACCTAACCGTCCACAGCTGGACATAGGCTTGTCCCATAATAGGTACGCCACTCAGCCCGATCCTCGATCGTTCGTCTCCAAAGAAAGAAAGTATATAAAATGATAATTAAATGGTAGTTGGGCGTTAACAACCTTGCAAGATTTGTGTTAATTTCCTACGACTTCGACTTCCAGTGCTCACTCAATATTTTAAGACCGTAGCAATATTTAAATCCGAAATATTTAAAACTGTTATAATTATTTATTTAATTGACGTAAAATACTTTTTTTTAAAGTGACTAATTCCGTAGCACATAGCTAGTTTTCCTTTGCTTTTTCATTTTTCAACCCCGTTAAATAAAGCAACGTTAAAGTAAGCAACATTCTTTCGCAACTTGCAACATAAATTATCGCAGCAATCAGCGAACATGATTGATCGCCTAACTTTTTCATGATTTGTTTGCTTCTTATTGTTTGTCAGATATTGTTGTTTTTGAAATTCCTCAAGTCTTCTAATTTTTGATGAAATAAGTTTGGCAGGTAAATTAGCAAACCTTCAAAGCTGGATTATCAGCTACGAGTACATTAGTAGCAATTTTTTCTGTAATAAGTATAGAAAATCGGGACAAAATAGGCAACTTCTGAACACGCAACACGGCTGTTTTTTATCAGCGCAGTGCCATACAGCTAATTATAATAGGCACGATGATAAAAAAAAGTAGCCAAGTGCGAGTTGGACTCGCCCATGAAGGGTTCCGTTCCAGCAAGTAACATAATATACATAGTACACATAGTTCTTGTAGTTCGTTGTAACTTTGATCGAAGTTTTAATAATAGTGTATTTATGACGTACTAAAAAAAAACTGGGGGGTGTAATAAGGGGCCTCAACATCTAAGTGCCCCAAAACTGTCAACCTCACCTGCCCGTGGTGCACCCTGCCGACCAACAAACGAGGCTCTGACGACCGACCGATGGCGGGATATCCATCCATATAGCCGTGCTGTAAATATAGCTGTGACGGGCAGCAGCGTCACATGCATAAGACAGCACGGTTCTGCGGTCGCCAACCCGCAAGCCCAGCGTGGCGACTATGAGCAATAACCTCCATATGATAAGCCAAACAAACAAAAGGCCCCTAGTTCCCGGCCGCCCTGCTATTCCTGGCCAAGGCGGCGATCATGGTAACGGCAGGGTAAGGGGTGCGAAGAATCCCCGGGTTACAGTAGGCCGCCCAACCCAACTGACCCTGGCTGTGCATAACGGACGTACCATTCGTGAAGACGAGAGGCTCGCTCAGCTAGAAGAAGAACTGACCCACATAAGATGGCACATTCTCGGGTTATGTGAAGTCCGAAGAGAGGGAGAGGACACCGTAACCTTGGAATCAGGCCATCTTATGTACTATCGTGAAGGTCACCAGCTGTCGCAAGGTGGTATCGGGTTTCTGGTCCATAAAACTCTCTGTAACAACGTTTTGGAAATCGCAAGTGTGTCTCCGAGGGTCGCGTATCTTGTGCTGAAGTTGACCGAGAGGTATACCCTCAAAGTGGTCATGGTATACGCACCCTGGGAGGCATACCCTGATTCAGAGGTGGAGGCTTTGTATGAGGATATATCGAAAGCCTTACATAACACCTCCAAAGCCCACTTCAACGTTGTTATGGGAGATTTTAACGCCAAAGTGGGAGTACGGACTTGCAGTGAATCGGTAGTAGGACCATATGGTTTGGGAAGAAGAAATGACAGGGGCCAAATGCTAATTGACTTCCTCGAAAAGGAGAGGCTGTTTCTGATGAATTCGTTCTATAAGAAACAGCCTCAAAGGAGGTGGACGTGGCGAAGCCCCGACGGACGGACGAAAAATGAGATTGACTTCATCATAGCGGACAAACGGCGAATATTCAGGGATGTCTCAGTGATCTCTCGGTTTGCTACCGGTAGTGACCACAGGCTTGTTCGAGGCACCCTGAATATTAATTACAAGGTTGAACGAGTCCGTTTGATGAAGTCAACACTCCGTCCGAACCTTCTCCAAACCATAGTTGGGTCTGGAGCATTCCAGTTAAAACTGGAGAACCGGTTTGCTGCCTTGGAAACCACAAATAGCGCTGACCAGAAGCTCGAAAGTGTAGTGGAAGTCCTGCGTGATGAGGGCACAAAGTTTTGTGAAATGCGGCGCAAAGGCAGAAAGTCAAAGCTTTCCAGTGAGACCTTAGAACTCATGGAGGAACGACGGAATCCCACGTTAACTTCGTCGGAACAAGGGGCTCTTAGCAAGAGAATTACCAAGCTTGTACGACGTGACCTCCGATTAGCTAACACGCTCTTGATTGAAAAATCAATTGAGCAAAATCGGGGGTCAAAAGTGTTCGTCAAGACCTTGGGTAGAAGCCACCTGACGAAGTTAACTACCTCGACGGGGAGAGTCGTTTCATCCAAAGCGGATATTCTCTCGGAAGTGGAAGACTTTTACAGCCAGCTGTACGCATCGCATGCTCCACATCTCCCACATAATGAGGACAAAAGAGCTACTTTGACTCGCCATTACACTGAAGAACTGCCAGAAATAAGTATGGACGAGATCGCGATGGCTCTTGGGCAACTTAAAAATGGAAAAGCCGCGGGCGAGGACGGAATTACAACAGAGCTCTTAAAAGCTGGTGGCGCTCCACTTATAAAAGAGCTCATAGAACTGTTTAATGCCGTCCTCTTTACCGGGAGAACTCCACAGGCATAGCACAGAAGTGTGGTCATCCTATTCTTTAAAAAGGGAGATAAAACCCTTTTGAAGAATTATCGACCAATATCGCTTCTGAGCCATGTCTATAAGTTGTTTTCGAGAGTTATCACGAATCGTCTCGCCCGAAGACTCGATGAGTTTCAGTCTCCTGAGCAGGCCGGGTTTCGAAGTGGGTACAGCACCATAGACCACATTCACACGGTACGGCAGATTGTACAAAAGACAAAGGAGTACAATCGGCCACTTTGCTTAGCGTTTGTGGACTATGAGAAGGCGTTCGACTCGGTCGAAACCTGGGCTGTTCTGGAGTCCTTACAGCGATGCCAAGTCGATTGGCGATACATCGAGGTGATGAGGTGTTTATACGACGCCGCTACGATGGCGGTCCAAATCCAAGATCAGCAGACAAAACATATTCCTCTGCATCGAGGCGTGAGGCAAGGGGATGTTATTTCCCCGAAATTGTTCTCAAACGCACTGGAGGATATGTTTAAGACGCTGGATTGGGGTGGACATGGCCTAAACATCAATGGCGAATACATCTCTCACCTACGATTTGCTGACGACATCGTCATTATGGCAGAGTCGCTGGAGGATATGCAGTGGATGCTGGACAGCCTGGCTAACGCTTCTCAACGCATCGGCCTTCGGATGAATTTGGATAAAACCAAAGTCATGTGCAACGAGCTCGTTGCTCCAGGGCCGATTGCCGTAAGTGGAACCACGCTCGAAATTGTTCGGAGATATGTCTACTTAGGGCAGATGCTCGAACTAGGTAGATGTAGCTTTGAGAGTGAGGCCATGAGAAGAATCCAGTTGGGCTGGGCAGCGTTTGGCAAACTTGGTCGAGTCTTCTCGTCACCCGTCCCACAAAGTCTCAAAACAAAAGTGTACAACCAGTGTGTCCTACCCGTTATGACCTACGGTGCTGAAACGTGGACACTGACAGTCAAAATGGTCCGAAAGCTCAAAGTCGCTCAGCGAGCTATGGAACGGGCTATGCTTGGAGTATCTCTGAGGGATTGCATTCGTAATGAAGTAATTCGTCAGAGAACTAAAGTCACCGACATAGCTCAGCGTATTAGCAAACTGAAGTGGCAATGGGCCGGTCACATCTGTCGCAGACCCGATAACCGTTGGGGTAGACGGGTTTTGGAGTGGAGACCGCGAATCGGCAAACGTAGTGTAGGACGCCCAGAGACCAGATGGAGTGACGATATACGAAAGATAGCTGGTGGCAGTTGGAAACGTAAGACCGAGGATCGGGCTGAATGACGTACTATAGGAGAGGCCTATGTCCAGCAGTGGACGAACACGGGCTGATGATGATGAAAAAAAAACTACTTATCAGATCGAGTTCAAACTAATTTTTGTTGGTAGTTTTCATAGTAATGTACATCATATATTTTTTTTAGATTTTTCATTCTCTTACTTTAAAAGTTAGAGGGGGGGACACACATTTTACCACTTTGGAAGCGTCTCTCGCGCAAGTTATTCAGTGTAGACAAAAATTATATTAGAAACCTCAACATCATTTTTTAAGACCTATCGATAGACACCCCACTTTTGAGGTTTGATGAAAAAAACATTTTTGAGCTTCAGTTCTCAGTATGGGGGGCACCCCTAATTTTGTTTTTTTTAAAAAACTTTTGTAAAAATCTTAATGCGGTTCACAGAATACATCTACTTACCAAGTTTCAACAGTGTAGTTCTCATAGTTTCGGCAAAAAGTGGCTGTGACATACGGACGGACAGACAGACAGACAGACAGACAGACATGACGAATCTATAAGGGTTCCGTTTTTACGTTTTACGGAACCCTAAAAAACTAGTTACCTACTCCGTTAGTTAGAGTATCTTTAAAAAACATTGCACACATATATATATTTTTTTTAGACAAAAACTGATAAAATTACATTGCTTAGTAGTTATTTTTCATTCGAGTGACAAAACGAGCAGGACAAATGCTTATGGTAAGCAAGAATATGTCCTGCTCGTAGCATATGTCAAGCAATAGCACAGTAACACGCAGCTATCGGAACATGAAGAGTCCATTGTAAAGAAATTTTGATGTTTTTTTTTATATTTGGTATATCATAGTTCAGAGGTGGTCCTATATAAATTTTATTGAAATCGGTGTATTACTTTTTGAAATTACTTTTTGAAATATGAACAAAAATGTACTTTCGTTACCTCGATGATTTAATGATTGCTTCCTATTGAATTTGGGGAATGCCTGAATTTAATTTTAAGTTGAAATCGGTTTTTGTTTTTTCGGAGTAAATAAATTATTGTCTTCTTTATTTTTAACGAGCCAAAGTCGAGTAGCATCATCAAACATGTTATATGATGTCTTAGTAAGACTGTGGTAACTTTACTGGAAGTTTGTCAAAGTTTGAAACTTAGGAGAGAACAGGAAAATCCACGACGCCCCGAATATATTTTACAATAAAGTTGTAGAACAGTTTTAAGAAGTGTTAACCGACTTCAAAACAGGAGGAGGTTCTCAATGCGGTTGTACGTTTTTTTTACCCGACTGAAATAAGGGTTATGTTTTCTGTATGTATGTTACGCGACTTGAGAATCGATTTTGATGGTTATTTTTTTGTCTGATAGATCATAGTTTAGAAATAGTCCCATAAACATTTTTTTTTAAATAAAGAGTGACAAGACGAGCAGGACATGTGCCTGATGGTAAACAACATACCTGCCAAATGACAGCACAGTGACACGCAGCTATAGGAACATGAAGAGTCCAAATCATCACCTAGCACTGCTTGCGCTCGTCACCCAGATATCTAAGATGTTATATCTCTAAGCCCTGTAATTTCTCTGGAAACATTGCCCTTCAAACCGGAACACAGTAATGTTTGCACATTACTGCTTGGCGGTAGAATAACTGGCAAGGGTGTGGTACTTCCCCAGGCGGACTCTGCTAAGAGTCCTACCACTACAAAATTGTGTTTTTGAAATGTGAACAAAAAACTAAAATTTACTTTCATGTAGTTAGACGAAATGGTGATAGATTCTTGGGAAATTTCGTCACGTGTCTGAATTTAATTTTAAATTGAAGTCGGTGTTTGTTTTTTTTGTAAAAGAAAATATAATTACAGTTTGTATCAATTCAACAAAACAACATTACCGGGAGTAATGTTGTGTTACCTACCTAGACGAGTGATGATCGCATTATCAGGTGTGAAAACTCAAAAGCTGTCAATGGGTTGTATAAAACCGTTATGATAGCAATTCCTAAGTGATTTCCTCTGAAATTTCCACATATATCTACACCTACGCTTCAAGAACGGATTCAAAACGATTTAGTTCCAGTAAAGACACGATAAAATTTATTCATGAATACATGAACAATCCCCATTTGTATCCATCGAATAAGGTAATAAGCATATTTTATCGAGTTATTTTCACTCGATACATATATTTTCTTCGGTTTACTGTTGAACGTGCAAGGACAGAAGAAAGAATTTACATGCGTACCTATGTATCTAGCACGTCTGTGTATCTAGTTTACTGCCAAGGTTGCTTATGTAATAAAATTTATTGGTTAACCTGTGTTATTTTCAAAAAAGTTTTCATTGGACAATATTCTTTGGAGATAACAAAAAACACAGTGCTATTTTTTTTTTTGGAAATCTTGTTTTCAGTTCTTGGCTTCGCTGAGGCGACATCGCGGCCCTTGTCCTTCCACTGAGCACTGCTAATCAGAGTGCTCGTGAAGGACCCTCATCTAGAAGACTTAGGAATATGTCAATCGAGTAACCTCCCCTTTTTTCCAGTCGGTTTCCCCAGGATTAACATGTACTGCTCAAGAGGAAGAGGAGCCCGAGTAGAAGCTATCTCCCCGGCCGGGCTTTGGTATAACACAACAAGATGCCACCGCGCCAAGTCGTTGTGTGTTGTGTGATGTTCAGGACGCACACCACTGTTCTATGAAATACCATTGGACACTAGCAGTGCATAATGCGTATGTATGAGAAAAAGAATAATTACAAAAAATTAAGTATAGTTACAAAAAAGTGTGCTGTGTTATGTTTATACAACGCAAGAAGATAGGTAGCTACTTTGTCTTTAATTCTCGTGCTAAAAAGTCTAAGGTCAACCACATAATAGATAATTAATATATGTTACGATGATGTATAAATATATAATTAATTAGTTAGAATATTAAAGCCACGGCGTTAATTACCAGCTAAAATCAATTGACAAAATTGTATTTTCCGAGACGACGCGACGTCTTCGCGATTCAGTATCTTGCGATTCAAAGAGAATGTAAATTAGGTATTACTAAAGTGTTGACTAGGTAACTTCAGGATGTCGATTTTTTGTTTTGGTGTAAACGTGTGTAAAAATGTACACTCTTCATTTTTCCTTTACGCGCCGAAAGAGGTTTAACTTCAAAGAGTTCCTACAGAAAATAGACTCTAATTGAAATGTTGTAGATCAACAGCTCAGCTACGCAGATAGGTATAAGTTAATGCGTAAGTTCTAATGAATCCCCGCTGCCATTAAACTAAATGAGGCGTGGCAGCTACGCCATTCGCTGTTTGGTAGCACTTTGAAAACTTTCCACCGTATTTATCACGGAGATCAAACGGCAAACCTTTACCGCAGAAAAGTGCTGCGGGTTTCGGTTTAAATTATTTAGACCCGATAGTTTGCCAGGGTACGATAGGTAGCTAATACATTTAATTTTTATCTACTCTCCTATTCTATTGTACCTATTTTGACGAGACAACGTCTTATAATTCGATGAAGCCGGCTGCACGCCCGCAAAACATGACGTCATGTGCCGTTAACGCCGTTACCTCGCCGCTGGCGTTACCTCGCTCTAAGGCGTAGTTGAAGTTGTCGCGTTCAACTAACGTCAGTAACCCGACTTTACAGACAACCATTTTTTTTATAATACACTAGCGGCCTGTTCCGGCTTCGCTCAGATATTGTTATTTAAAGACCTCTGAAACCTTCTTTCACTCATTACATTTTGTAGTGGTAGGACTCTTAGCAGAGTCCGCCTGAGGAAGTACCACACCTTTGGCAGTTATTCTACCACCAAGCAGTAATGTGCTAACATTACTGTGTTCCGGTTTGAAGGGCAATGTTTCCAGAGAAATTACAGGGTTTAGAGATATAACATCTTACATCTCTGGGTGACGAGCGCAGTGCAGTGCTAGGTAATGATTTGGACTCTTCATGTTCCAACAGCTGCGTGTCACTGTGCTGTCATGTGGCAGGCATGTTGCTTACCATCAGGCACATGTCCTGCTCGTCTCGTCACTCCTAAAAAAAAATGCACAATAACATTGCTAATGTTCACCACACGATCAAATACATAGTTTACAATTGTATAAAGGACATACCTACAGTCAAACATTATTTTGAAGTGAAAATTTCTTTAGGCGCGCCTAGACAGATTTTTCGTGGGCTGTGTATTGATTTAATTCGTCACGCTCGGGTATGATAAGAAAGCTTCGGGTAAACTCGGGACCATGGCTATTGGCCATCTAGAAATACGTCAGCCAATGGAAAATGCTGAAAGGGCGTGGACAGGCCATCATGGCATGACCATCTAGAAACGCATCAGCCAATGGGAAACGCTGACGCATTTCTAGATGGCCATGCCAAGATGGCGAGGCCACGCCCTCCGGTTACACCCGTGTAGTTTCCAAGGTAAGCTATCAAATTCTGAGTTATAAGTGTTCACTTCTATCGGCAGTTCCTATGACTGCCAATTTTTTTTTTAACCAGGTTTGTCTTTATTTCGGTAAGATCAGAACGCAAGTGTAAATCGAACTTACCTACTAATCTCAATGGGTAACAAAGGAAGGAGCCAGCGGAAGGAAGCCATTATAACTGATGAACTTTAATATTAATAGGGCTTTTAAAAAAAGTAACGGAAAGCGGAGGCGAAGCGGAATGTTTTGTATCCAATGTAGTTATTTGTTGTGCAATTAATCAATATTTTTTTCGGGAACAATGCCGTGTCTGTTTAGTTTATCTATTTTCCCGCGCTTTTTGCCAACAATGCAGGTGACTAATATGATAGTGCTTGTTTTTAAAATATGAGGCACTACAAAAAAGACACACTTTGGTATATTATTAAAATGAAATAAAAAATATAATAATGTGCTTAGTATCTACACAGGGCAGAAGTGAAAACTTTTTCGGCAATAGTAGGTACCTAATTTATATGGTAGGTAAATAGTAAATAATGTTACGTATAATTATTATGGGTCGTATTATTAGGATAATTGAGAACCAAGTCGGATATTAAAGTATTTTTTTTAATTTTATAAAAATTCAACGATTTATTTTCGTATTCTACAAAGCAGACAATTTTGTCAATTTTTTTGGTGAAAGTAGGTATACAGACAGACATAAAAAAATCCAATTTGCTGCTGATTTATCCTATCAATATAATTCATGTCCCGATACGGTACCACAGTCACTGTAATATTATCTATTACCATGCGACAGTCTAATAGCATAAATAAAAGTGGTATTTTTTCTGTGGTATTATTTTATTATGTACTTACCCAAAATAATTATCTATAATTTATAAATTGTAAGTGACGTTACCAAATGTTCCTTTGAAATAATGGTTCGAAAAAATAAATTGAATTGAATTGAAGATTATCGATGTAGGCGTCATTAATCTATCATTTACAATTATCGTTAAAAGGGGTACAAAGTTATTGCTGCACGTAGGTACCTATTAGTTACATAGATATAATTTTCGATTCTTTTTTAAACTCATTAAACTTAATTTTAATCATTCCATTATAATTTTAGGGGTCAAAAGGGTATATAAGTAGGTAATAAACCTAACATTAGTCAGAATTTGAAATAATATTTCATTTAAATCCCAAGGCGTGGTTACCTAACAAATAAATAATCCCGCCAGTGTTATACCGCAGTCTTTCCTTTGTTGAAACGAACTCTACTGCCGTATGAATCAAGGGACAAAACAAAGCAGCGATCGAGCCAGCAAAGGATCTATCGTTAATCACACAGTGGGCTTAATTATTTTCCTTTTTAATTTATTAGTGGAGTTATTGCACTAGGGGAAAGACAGGGTTCTACTGGGAGAGCGTAGCAAGGTAAAAGCTACTCTTAATTGAAGACAGGGTTCAGGTTGATTATGAAAGAATATGGGACACGTATTTTTTGTTTTGGTACCAAATTATCAAAAATTGACAGATATATAGATCATCAAACTTCCGGAGTGGGGGGTGTGACGTCACTGTATAGTCTATTGTAAAAATCGTACCATAACGTGCCGTTACTATAAACTGCTAAGCGCTGCATCTTCGTCATTTTTTGTCTGTGAAACATAAGAAGAAATATGTGTACAATATGTTTTAATTATCTAACTGACGGACTAATTAGTTTTTTTCAGTCGTTTCGCCTATTCTTTGCAATTTTTTTTTATAACATTTGAAACCCAGTGTCATACTTAGTGTTTGTTCCCAGTACATTTTTCACCAAGTTGACCGATATTCACGAAAGTTGGCAGTCATTTGTAATTTGGTCCAACTTGATTATAGGATAGTTTGTATTACGATTAATGGTCTTAAATTAAAATTAACTATACTGACGCAAAAACTCGACTTAAATACCTATTTTAATGTTTAAATTTACGAAACTTATAATGAAAATATTTCCGAAATATGTTTTTAAAGCTACCTATGGCAGTTGTCTTCAGGTGCCCTCTACCGCCTGCCGAGCTTTGGGCTGGCGCGTTTTTTTATAGTATAAAGTGACGAGACGAGCAGGACATGTGCCTGATGGTAAGCAACATACCTGCCACATAACAACACAGTGACACGCAGCTGTTGGAATATGAAGATCGAAGAGGTCCATATCATTACCTTGCACTGCACTGCTTTCGTCACCCAGATAAGATGTTTTATCTCTATGCCCTGTAATTTTAAAATGAAAATGTTTATTAATACAAACTGGAAACATTGCCCTTCTAATCGGAACACAGTATCTAATGTTTGCACATTACTGGTTGGCGGTAGAATTACTAGCAAAGGTGTGGTACTTCCCCAGACGGACTCTGAAAAGAAGCCTAGCTCTACATAAGACGCAAGGCGCTACTGAGAGATGTTTACTGATAAATCAGGAACATAGGTACTTGTAAGTACTTATATTAAACATAATTGTCTGGGTGTTTCTATGTATAATAAGTATGTATTTAAAACTACATAAATAAGTATTATATCAGCTTATCAGCTATCTGGCCACCATAGTACAAGTTTTGCTTAGTTTGGGGTCAGATGGTGTTGTGTGTGAATTGTCCACCATGATTTAAAAAAAAAATCTAAGCTTTTACATAGACCCTAGGCATATTTATGAAACATATAATTAAAATATTTACAAAAATGTTTTGGACGACCGGTAACTTTAAAATTATCTTTTTTTCTACCCTACAAATATTATGAACTAACATCACCCTGCAGTTTCACCCGCGTTGTTCCTGATGCAGTTATTTTCCTGTTATAAAAAATATTATATTTGTTATTCCAAACGATTACCAAACAATCAAATCCCTTCAGTAGTTATTGCGTGAAAGAGTAACAAACATAAATCTTATATATAAAATTCTCGTGTCACAGTGTTCTCCTCCGAAACGGCTTTACTGTTTTTTACCAAATTTTATACGCATATTCAGTAGGTCTGAGAATCGGCTACTATCTATTTTTCATACTCTTAAGTGAAAATGTATTTTTTTTTTAATTTTTGGACAAAATGTTTGGTTTATTTTTTTTTATAATGCGGCATTAAAAATACATACAACCCTAAATGTTTACTCTTTTACCACCACCCCCTATTTTTTAATAGCCATTTTAGCAATTTAATCATTGGACAGTGAACTCCTCCTAAACGGCGGGACCGATTTGTTTTTTTTTTTTTGTGTGTACAAGTGGATTCGAGGATGATTTAGATTCACAAATAAGCCCGGCAGATGGCGCTGCAGACAGTGTCTAGGTTATGATCCGAGCGAAGCCGGAATGGGCCGCTAGTATATCCATACATTCTTACAAAATTTCGCGTTTATATAATATTAGTACAATTCGAAAGTTTGGATGTTTGAATGTTTGTTGTGGTTTATCTTTGTGGATTGTTGTTTTAACACAGATGGTATATTCTCTGGAACAGCACAGACTATTTTTATTTGTGGGAAAATAACGGGAACGGGAACTATGCAGGTAAAACCGCAGGGTGCTGTTAGTTTTAAATACGTGAGACAGAAGACATAAATAATTGTACCTACGTAACGTACAGACGTGCGTACGTAAATAATTGTACCTACGCACACTACCGCATGTAAGAATTACATAGTGTGCAGAGAAGCAATGCCGATGAACTGCATTGAACTGAGCGACGTGGCATGCTGCCGAGACAGAGCCGATTGAGACAGGACCGAACTTAGGCTAAAGAACTCATGGAGAGATTTTAACCCGTGACCGCCGCGGTTGTGGAACTACAGTTTTATTTCAAAATTCACGAGACCGCTGATTTTCGCCGTTTAGCAGCCGCTGCGGTTGCGATTATCGCCCGTGAACTTGGTGTGTGACGATCGCAAGACGGGCTAACGATTAATGGAGGTCTAACCAACGCCAACCGACCGCAGAGCGCGCGGGCGCTGCTGCTGCGGCTAAAAATCGCTCCGTGAATTCTTAGTATCTATGCACTTGTTAGCTCATTACTGCTTGGAAGTAAAAGTGTTTATTTAAAATATATAATTAATCTTCTAATTTAAATAAATGTATGAGAATTCTTCACCAATATACATTGGTGAAGCTCTATCAGGCCCCAAACTAAGCAAAGCTTGTACCTACCTACTAACTATGGAAGCCAAGTAGCTAATATAATAGATACTCATATAATACGAGTATTTAACTATTGTAAATGCAAACTTAATATATAGGTACCTACCACAGACCAGGTAGAGAGATACTCTGTACCTACCTACGCAGCAACACCTTATAATAAATAAAAACTTCATATATAAAAACTAATAACGACTTATAGAAATTATACCTACCTATTACATTTCTAGAAATTATAAGGTTTGACGTGCGCCTGTTGGGAAGCGTCATGCCTACTCATTACAACAGATATGATATGATATGATTTATCTCTTCTCTATGTAATTTCTCTGACAACAATGACCTTCAACCCAGAACAGGGATTTAAACACTACTTATTTATTCATTAATTACCTGTCGCACTTACATTTACATTGTCATTTAATGGTAAAATGACTGGCAAATGAGTAGTTTGTTGTGGTAGACTCTAAAAGAGTCCTACCACAACAAAATCTACCAAATCGTCAAATAATTCAATTCAAATTCTAAAACCGTATTAAGAAGAGAGTACCTGGATGACCGAGCTTTGTATGGTTTATAACCTGAAAACACAAACATCCTAAAAATATCTGATATTTAGTGCGGACAAAGCCATGAGATGTTACAATTTTTTTAAATAAACCAATATAAGGAAATGTCGAGGTTAGAAAATCATTTTTCCAAATTTCGTTAAGAACAATCCTTGCGGAACAACCTTGTTAATGAAAACAGCTACTTGCCCTTTTACTTCAGCGTAAATACTGCCCTTCAATCCGGAAGACTGAACAAAATGAATGAATTTAAAAATGGAACAATGGCTGTTTCCTCCAGCGTCAAAGACGGACCAAAATAGAAATAACAGCGTTATTGCGTTCATTTATATTTTTACACGATCGAAATCCCCTTCATTGAGAATAGTATTTTAATGAGAAAGATATAGATCATTTTGCGAATATCATTAATGTGAAAATTTCGGTGTTTGGATGATTGTTGCTCAATCACGTTATAAGAGCTAAACGAATTTGTCTGATATACGCAACTCGACAGGATCATAACGAGTAAATAGCACATAGGCCACAATTTTAACTTAAAATATGTAGAATTTCTTAGACATATTTTGCCAAACTCTACACGGATAAGGTCGTGGGTAATTTGTACCTAAACAATATAGTAACGTCTGTGAACGTTACTACGAGTAGGTAGGTATGTTCCATACAAAAAAATAGGTACCATTTACTCTATACCTATGTACTTACCTAAAGCTGTTAAATCGTTGACTGAAGTCAAACAAGGATAGACATTTCAATATTTATAACAAACAAACAAACCTGGAATATTATTCCAGGTTTGTGACGTCAAAGAAAAGTAACTATTTTCTTATCTGTGGTCTAAATGACAAAACCTCAAAACCTTAGGTAGATAAGTTTGTAAACTCTTAGGACGAAACTATTTGGTATACTGACCTACACGCAGTGTATGATGATGATGTTGACAGTGACTTGAGTTTTTTGATACTGCGTGATATTGTGCACTTTAATTGCCGAGGTGGCCTGGTGGCTAGAACCGTGCGATTCACAATCGTGAAAGCGTAGGTAGGTTCAAATCCTGTCTGCATCTCCGATGTGTCAATTAAGTACAAATGCATACGTTTTTATTCCCACTGGCTTTAACAGTGATGGCAAACATCGCGAAGAAACCAGTATGTCCCTAGAGTCTTTCCAGGTCATACATCATCCACCAACCTGCACTGGGCCAGCGTGTTGGTTTGTGGTGTTGCCTCTCTTTTTTTGCGAGAGCAATCCCGGTTGTTCATCAAATCAATCAAAATGCTTGTTGTGCAGTTATGAGCATATTGTTTATCATCCGTCACTTGTGCTATTCGAATTACTTCACATACTTAGTTAAAATTTCCTTTATTGTTGTACAGATGCGACACAGACACACACCATAACCCTTTCGCGTAGTACCCTGCAACAGCTATTAACATTCTTATACTAAGCAAAACGCTACATAACTTAGTCAGGAAACCTGTAGAACCAGGACATTGTAGAATAGTTTTCTGTACATTCCGAAAAGACTTTATTTCTAACATTTTATTTTGCCTGTCGGTCGTTTCCTCGGCGGAAGTGCGAGCCCACAGTAAAACGCCACCCACTGGCTCTAAAAACTGCAAGCTTTACTTTAGTTGGATAGCCTACTTTGTTTATCGCATCAAAAACCACACGTGGTACTCGCCAGTCTGCACCGGCCATTATGGATTTAATAGTGTTTTGCTTAGTTGCCAACTTACGATGCCCGCGGATTTCATCGCTCTTTTATTGATACAAATAAATTGATATAGCTGTTTCATTTGATGGAGAGTGATGATGGGTGGGCCAATTTACTACGTCAATGCGGAAGGTTACCTAAAAATGGCGCGAATTGTTTTGTTACATTATCCTACTAATATCTTAAGTGACGCAAAGTTTAGTAGTGGTAGGACTCTTGGCAGAGTCCGCCTGGGGGAGTACCACCTTTACCTATACCTTTGCCAGTTATTCTACCGCCAAGCAGTAATGTGCAAACATTACTGTGTTCCGGTTTGAAGGTCAATGTTTCCAGATAAATTACAGAGCTTAGAGATATAACAACATAGATATCTGGGTGACGAGCGCAGTGCAGTGCTAGGTGATGATTTGGACTCTTCATGTTCCAATAGCAGCGTGTCACTGTGCTGTTATATGGCAGGCATATTGCTTACCATCAGGCACATGTCCTGCTCGTCTCAACACTCTTTATTTAAAAAATAAAATAAAAAAAGCAGATGAGGTGTATGTTAGCTGTGATGTACCGCGACAAAAGTATGACACTTCCACAAGAGCCATCAGACCCGTAGGTCTACCGCCTAACTCTAAAGCATTCGGAAAGCATGAGATGTCTTCATTGCATTTGTAATGTAATGCTTTCATTTTAGAGCGATCGCCTAACTACTATTGCTTTAAAAAATTGCTCAAGTAATCACAGATTAAAAACAATTGAAGTAAGGCATTCGTTATTACGTTTCGACACCACGTAATCGGTTTCGTCAAACTAGTCAATGCGAAAATATTTTATGAGTTTGTACAACAGCTAAAACGTCAAAAAGCATCATTTCATATTTCAAATTACTAGATTTGCTATAAATCTGTTTTATTTTATTTATTTAGCTCAATATGGAAGAGCATTATTAGCACTACGATTAACCGAAGATAGGAAAAAAACAAAAAACGGAACGCAATATTTGACATTTTTTTTTTTTTTTTTTTTTTTAAATTTATTATATACAAATATTTGACAATTACTCTAAGTGTTCCCACCGTATTTTTAAATTTCTTCCTAGGGTTTATTTCTAAAAATCTACATAAATTTCAAATATCCGTAATTGATAGAAAATCGTCGTTTTTCTTTTCAAATTCAGTGAAAACATTTTTAAACAGAAGTTTTCATCGCAAGAAAGTGTCACAAGTTACCTATTCTTCGCCAGAGTTAATTGTAGTAAAAAAAATACCCACGTAAGCCTAGCATTGTTTAGATATATTTGGCTGGCAGCATTGTTTTTGTGTATACTTTTCATAACCTCCATCTGAGGTAAACATTTACAATTTATTTATGATAAACAATTATAACATAATATTATTATAAATATCTAATATAATATTTGTTATCGTGATATTTACTTTTTAAAGTCATGCAGTTCGCTCTCTTGCTTCAGGAATCTAGCTAGCGATTCCCTATAAAAACGACTTCGGCGATGACAAAAACAAGTATTTGTACACTGTATTTTATGAGGTATGTAATGATAATAGGTAAATTTTAATAGTGTCAATCGTTGTTAAGCTTGTTTTCACATTTCGTGAGGTTGTGGGTTCGAATTCCGCTTACATCTCCGAGTATTATTCTTAGTGGTGATGTATACTTACGTAAGTTTGTCATAATTTGTCCAGAGTCCCAGCAGTAGCATAAATTGGGCTGTTTTATAATATTAGTATAGATATAATGTTTGTCGAAGCGGCGGCTCAGGTGAACTGGTGTGTCTTTAGAAGTGATAGGTAGATGTTCCTCTTGGTAAGCAACAAACCTGCCCATAACAGCACAGTGTCACAAACCTATTGGAACTAGAGTCCAAATCATTGCCTAACACTACACTGCACTTGTCACCTAGAGATATTAGATGACTATCTAATGATAGAGATAGAGATCACAGGGATAGATAGAAATTATCTAGGCCCTGTGATTTCTGTGCAAACTTCACCCTCCTAAGTGATAATCCTCCATAATAAACTTGTAGTAGTCCTGATTCTGTTTGCGCATTACTGTGTGGCGGTAGAATAACAGGCAAAGGTGTTGACTTCCCCAGGCAGATTTTTATGTGCTTGATGGTAAGCAACCTGCCTGCCACATAACATCACAGGGACACGCAGCTATTGAAACATGAAGAGTCCAAATCATTACCTAGCACTGCGCTCATCACCCAGATATCTAAGTTGTTATATCTCTAAGCCCTGTAATTTTTCTGGAAACATTGCCTTTCAAACCGGAACACAAACTTGGCAAAGTGTTACCACTTTATATTTATATTATTATAAGTTACATGTTAAAAATAAAAGTTCTTTGTTTCAGATATATCTATTGTTATGCGTTATGGTTTGCAGTGGCCGATACATCAGGCTTATCTGAAACCATCTCGACTCCCAGAACACCTTCCTGAAGTGATGTTGCTGATTTATTAAAACAAATATTTTAAGTGTGATTGTCAAAGTACTGAAAATTAAATTTATCTGTTGCATCAACAACAATAACAATCCATATTGTGTTTTAATTATTTTTTTGTATCCTTAATGAGAATTTTATTGTAGAATATTATGATTACAATGTTATGATTTCTTAATGATCCATGAATCTACACAGATTGATTTATCTGTGTACATTCATGGAGAAGTCCTAACCATACTTAACCGTCGACACCTTGAGATTGAGATGTAACAAGGTTTTCTATTACAGTTATTAATATTGGTGGTGGACATCTCACACACAACACCATCTAGCCCCAGATAGCTGATATAATATTTATTTATATCAGATGTACCAACAAGAATAACAAATATTATTGTTTTAATAAATTTTCTGTATCCTAAATGAGAATTTTATTGTAGTACACCAATGTAATGATTTATGAATTACATTTATTATTTATGAATACACAGATTAGTTTAATCTGTGTAGATATATGGAGTAGAAGAGAAATGAGATAATGCCTGATGGCAAGCAACCATACAACTATTGAACAGGAAGATTTCCTATTAGTTATTAAAATTGCTTGTGAACATTTCACAAACAACACCATCTAGCCTCAAACTAAGTAAAGCTTGTAATATGGGTGCCAGACAGCTGACATAATCATATTATATAAGTATGTATTTAAAAAATGCATACTTATTATACATCGAGAACACCCAACCACAGTACAAATATTTGTACTGTGTGAGGATAGAACCCACGGCTTCGCATGGCAGACTTACTACCAACGTACCTCTCTACTTAGTCTGTGCTACCAACTAAGACACCAGCAGCCATACTATCCTACTAGCTGTTCAAACTGAATATGATGTTTGCTCTTGGTCGTAGAATGATTTAGACAAAAGTTTTATATTTCCTCAGGCAGATTATGGAATCATAACACTAAACAAATGTATTATATTGTATAAAGGGTGTATTTATTATCAATCATTTTCTAACAGTTGAATGGGTTTGATGACCCAATGTCTTGCTTGTGAGACAACTTGTTATCTTGTAAGCTACGGGAGCAGCCCGCAGTCTTGACTCCTAAAACAAAAACAAAATCTAATTATATTGATATTCACATGAATAGCAGCACCCCATGGCTATATCCGCACAGTTCCATCCAATTATTTTGCTGTTATGAAAAGTACATATATTATATCTTTCAATCATCACAATCTTTCACATTTACAATATTAGGAGACTGGTTCATAAATTACCTATGTAGGTATATATATTTATGGAATTGAATACTTGCTAGTTATTACCTATTTTGAACCACATTACTGCTTGCAGCTTGCTATTTTATATTCAAAAGCATCATAATATTAGTGCCTTAATGTACTGCTGTTTGTTGATAACAGTCGAGGTAATGATAACAGTCTCTCACAGTAATATTGATCTCAAGCAGTTCTGAATGTTTAAAATAATGACTTATTAATTTACCCTTCTTTTAAGATTTCATCACATTTTCCTTTGTATTCATTCCAAGCTACCAGTTAAGGTGAACATGAGGGACCCAACATGTTCAAAGATTTTTTTTTACTTACCATCAAACAAGAGGAACATTCCAATTCTGGAATATTTTTTTCTTTTATGGGCATCTGTCAACCTTGCAATATCACTGTACTCGCATCAATGAGGTAGGTAAGTATAGGAAAATCATTCTTAGACTTCTTTGAATAGTAGGTATTTAATGCTATAAACTTATTAGTCCACAACAATTCGGATTTCGTTCCACCAAGTCAACGGAGGATGCCGTTACATCTCTGGTTGACTTTGTATCTGGCAAACTTGATGCAGGCCAGAGGTGTATTGCTGTCTTTCTCGATTTGGCAAAAGCTTTCGACACAGTCAGCGGGCCAATTCTCTTAAAAAAACTTGAATACCTTGGTATTCGTGGGACTGCTCTGGCATGGTTCACCTCCTATCTTGCTGGGCGAAGGCAACGTGTAAAACTTGAAGGTATTCTAAGTGATTATGCGCAGATGTCATTCGGTGTTCCACAAGGAAGCGTGTTAGGTCCAGCCCTATTTCTAGCCTACATCAATGACCTTTGCCAACTAAAATTAGCAAATGCACAAATATTTGCATTTGCAGATGACACTGCCATTGTCTTCCACAGTAGTAAATGGGACGCAGTATCTAACATAGCCAACAAAGGACTGAGAGACATCGCGCACTGGCTTCAGCAGAACCTATTAACCTTAAATGTATTGAAAACTAAATTTATAGCATTCCGCATTTCTCGACGTTCTGCCCCTAAGCACTCCCTTTCAATCAACTTGCATACTTGCAATGTGGACTTGTACCAACAATGCCTATGTAACTGCCCCAGACTTGAACAGGTTAGCAATATAAAATATCTGGGAATATACATTGATGAGGCCCTAACCTGGACTAAACATTTACAAACGGTTCATAGCAGACTTAGAAAACTAATATTTATTTTTAAAAAATTAAGAACTATTGGAGACATAACGATAATCAATTTGGTTTATAACGCCCTTTGTAAGTCAATATTAACCTACTGCATCACTTCCTGGGGTTCAGCATGCTCTACACACCTCATCAAAGCTGAACGAGCACAAAGATTAATATTAAAAATAGCTCATAAAAAAACCTACAGATATCCTACTGATGACCTATATCAGGACACCAAACAATTGCGCATACGCCAGCTCTTTGTAAATGCATGTGTCTTAAAATTTCATAAATCTGCACTTGTAACCAGTAAATCCAAAAGAACCCACAGGTGGGACCTACCTAAGACTAAAACGAAAATTGGCCAAAGAAGTTACAACTTCTTAGGCTGTTATCTATATGGAACAATGAACAAAAAACTTGAAATTATAGGCGATACTAAAAACATTTGTAAAAGAAAGATCAAAGAATTCCTTATAACACTAAATTATAAAGATTCCGAAGAGTTAATAAGGCCAACTGTTTAAAAATAAAAATCTAAGAAATCGTTTCTCTACACACACGCACTTACACAACCACACCCTCAGACACATAAACACCCTCACACACACACACACACAGCCTCCCTCACACACACATACACGAACACACCCTCACACAACCCCACGCACACACAGACACTCTCACACACACACACCCTCACCCCTCACACACACACACACACATCCCTCACACACATATATATATATACGTATTACTATTAAATGTATTGATTTATAAAGGTTGTTGAACTTAACCAAGCACCAGACCTGCGCACTTTAAATATTATACACCCTGGAAGAGAACTAGCTCCCACAGACACAGGGAATCCTAGTGTGGGAGCTAGGTACATCTTACTCATAACACACCCAGTACTTATGCTTAATTCCTTAGATTAAGATGCTAGATTAATTACAACGTTTTTGGATGTATATCATATTTTGTTTCTTTATTTTTTTAAATGTATATTGTATTAAGTTGTTCTACTTATTATTTATTAATTACTTTGGAATTGTAATACAATAATTGAACTTTGTAAGATTAGTTAAGTCACAATTTGGTACCAATAAACTTTATTACTTATTATTATTATTATTATTATGTACGTATTTATTTCCTTTCTTAAGCCTAAGTTTTTACAATATTTATATATAAAACAACATAAAAACATTATAAAAACCTAAACCTAGTTTGCCGCCAGCAGCGGGGCAGGGCCCAAGTTACCGGTGGTTAGGGCTGCAGACTGAGGAACCTCCTGACGATGCGTGCTGTGTCGAGGATGACCGCCTTCTGCATCTGACCCTTGATCCAACCGTCTAGCGAAAGTCTCTTGAGATGTTGGTCGAGACTTTTCGCTACAAGGCCGTTTGCTGACACGACTATTGGGACTATGATCGTCGAATCAACATCCCACATGGCGGTAACCTCGTGAGCCAAGTCAAGGTACTTGCTAAGCTTGTCCTTCTCGGCTTTCACGAGGTTCTCGTCATGTGGAACGGTGATATCGATGATCATAGCCCGGCGTTGAAACCGGTCTACCAGCACGATATCAGGCTTATTGGCGACAATAGTCCTGTCCGTGATGATAGAGCGGTCCCAGTAGAGCAACGCACGACCATTTTCGAGAACTGGCAGAGGTGCGTACTTATAGTACGGCACCTCGGACTCGACAAGGCAGTACCGAAGAGCAAGTTGCTGGTGGATGATCCTGGCTACTAGGTTATGTCTGTGCAAGTACTCGCCGTTAGCAAGATGCGAACAACCGGAAATAACATGACGAAGCGATTCGCCTGGACGGCGGCATGCCCGACAAATGTCGACCGTACCGTCCTTCATTATGTATTTCCGGTAATTGTTCGTCTTGATAACTTCGTCCGCAATTGCACAGGCAAAACCCTCGGTTTCTCCGAAGAGGTCCCCGAAGCGCAGCCAGTTCACCGACGCGAGCAGATTCACATCGGGTCCCATCAGGGCCCGATAGAATCGCCCGTGCAGCTCCTTGCTCTTCCATACTTCCTTGCGATCATCAGTGCTGAGCACCGATGGTTTGCGCCAGTTCTCGTTTGCCATTGAAAGAGGCGTGAGGCTCCTGTCAACTGCCACAACATCGCGATGCATCCCGGACTCGCTGTTTCGGAAGTAATCCCTGAGACTGCATACCTCGCGGTTGTGGAGGTTCTTGGCATTTAAAAAGCCTCGACCCCCCCATTTCCGCGGGATGTACAGTCTCATAACAGACGAGCGCGGGTGTAGCATGCGGTGTGTTGTGAGCAGTTGACGGACCCTTCTATCCAGGGCATCGAGCTCAGTCTGAGTCCATCTCAGTATGCCAAAGGAGTATATCAGCAGAGGCATTACCCAACCGTTGAAGGCTCGCGCCTTGTTACCGCCTGACAAAAGACTTTTAAGTACTTTTGTCAGCCGGCAAAAGAAACGCTCCTTCACCGATTTTTTAATGTCATCTGCTGATATACCCAACGACTGTGACATACCGAGATATTTGTAGGTCTCGTCTTCGGAGAGGGTTCTAAGAGTTATAGTCTCGGAAAGTTGTAAATTCTCTGAATTTACTACTTTCCCTCGCTGTACATGCATGACCGCACACTTGTCGACACCGAACTCCATCTTGATGGCGTTACTAAAAACCTCTGTGGTTTTTAATAGCTCCAACAAGTCTTGGCGTTTCGGTGCAAAGAGTTTAAGGTCGTCCATGTACAGCAAATGAGATATAACCTCACCTCCCCTACGAAGACGATAGCCTAACTCTGAATCTTTCAGCAGAGTGCTGAGAGGATTCAGACTTAGGCACCACCATAGGGAACTCAGACTGTCTCCCTGAAATATTCCCCTTTCAATCTTTATCAAGTCCTCCGAAACAAACGAGCTGTCTACGCTACCTGGTTGACGAAGGACTGTGACCCACTGTCCCATGCATTTGCTTAGAAAAAATTTTAGAGTTGGATTTATTTTGTACAACTCTAAAACTCTTTCTAGCCACGAATGGGGCACCGCGTCATAGGCCTTCTTATAGTCAATCCAAGCAGCGGAGAGGGCTCCCTTGTTTCGTTTGACTTGTTGGCAAATGGTCGTGTCAATGAGGAGCAGCTCCTTAGTACCACGGGACCCAATCTTACATCCATTCTGAGAGGAGGCCAAAACGTTATTTGCGACAATATGCGCGTTAATTTTTGCTCTCAGAATGGATGTAAGCAGCTTATAGATGGTAGGCAAGCACGTGATGGGTCTGTAGTTCTTTGGTTCCGTGGTACTACCAGACTTATGGAGCAGGAAGGTGACTCCGATGGTCATGAAACTGGGAAGAGAACCCGTCTCGAGGGCTTCTTGGAATTGTGTTGCCAAGCGCTCATGTGAGCATCGAAACCACTTAATCCAGAAGTTGTGCAATCCGTCCGGCCCAGGACTTTTCCAGTTCTGAGTCGTCCGGATAGCACAACTAACGTCTTCGAAGTCTATTGTAATAGACTCCATGGTTTCGATAGACTCACACGCACGTTCAACAACACGCATCCAAGCTCCCTCCGTGTGCTCGACAGGCACCGACCAGATGCTGCGCCAGAAGTTTTTCATAGCGTTGGCATCCGGTAGCTGCCCATCGTTCACATGTCGACTAGTTCCTTCCCAGTTTCGGTACACCTTCCTTTGATCACTTTGGAAGTCGCGATTTTGCCGATATCGATTCACACGCTCTCTGTAGCGGCGAATACGGTTTGCCCACGCATAAACTTTCTGCTTCAGATAGTCAATGCGTTCCGTAACATTGGCTAGATAGTGCTGGGGACTGATACCAGTCCCAGCGAATGCCTGTGTCACGAAACGCATGACTCGGGGACGACTGTTCCCCTGACTGAAGCAGATTAGCTTTGCTATAAGAGTCCTGAATGTGCTGATACGCCGTTCTATTCGCATTTGCCATGCGGGTGCATCTCTGGCGGTTCGCGTTGTACGGTCAGTGTCTGGAAACTTGACACGTGCAACGCGACACGCCGCGATAGCACCGCAGTACAGAATAGAATGGGTATCAGTCAAATCTTTGCTAGTACCCAAATAGGGCACCAGCAAAGTATTCAGGGCTCCCATCAAAGCCAAATTCCGTTTATGAGTGGGCAAACGTGGTAAGCGCGGCCTAGAGTTTGGTGTGAGTCGATATTGGAAGATCGCGTCTTCCAAAGCACTCCTCAGTTGCCCTCTTACCTGGTCAGATACATTACTACTCGCCGAGTCTTCCTCCTCGTAGTCGGGGTCGACCGGTGCCGCAAGTGTCACCTCTGACGGTGGCACTGAGGCCAGTGTCAGGGTCGACGACGCGGCGGGCGGATCCCGCGACGAGGCAGAAGCTGGGCGAGTATGTTGTTCTTCCAGGCGTAGCCGATCAAGTGCCGAGTCATCCAGCAGTTTGCACCGTCGGATTGCTCTCACTTGATCAGACAGTCGTTGAGCAGACACGGCGACGACGGTTGGTTCAAGGGCCTGAAACAGAAGCAGCATCCTGGCACAGTACGCGGTCAGGTGGGTTCCTCCCTCTGTAGCCCTGTAGTAGGCGCGCATGCAGTTCTCATTCATTTGTTGAGTCCATCGCATGCGACGCACTACACCACCGGTAGCGGGGGCCGGGCGCGAGGCAGATTGCCTCACAGGCTCCAAGCATGCCGGCAGCGGCGGACGGCCACGACGTCCTGCTCTTCTGGGCGGCGGGGTCCGCACCGCGTCCTCGTCACTCGAACTAGCACTCGTGTCGCGGGGAGTCAAGAAAGCTTCATCCTCCGACGACAGGCTTGGCGGTGACGGGACACGGTCTGGTGTTGGTTGTGCGCTACGTGTTTCCGCTTCATTCCGTCTTCTTAACCGTGTAATCATTAATTTTCACATTCCATTTCTTAATATTTGTTTACATTGTAGTGTTTATGATGGATCTTGATTGACAGACTATTGTCAAATGCATTATGCATTTTCTATTTTGTTGAGGAAAATTAGGTTTAAACTATTCTTTATGTTTTTCGTATATTTCTTCGAGGTTTTTCGTATTAGATTTTCAAAAATATGAACTATAAAACTAAGAAGAATGGAAGAAACGTAATATAATTAAATACGGTCGAAAAAAGACGAGCAGTTATTATTATTATTATTATTAATGCAGCCAGTTTCTGTAACAATTAGTGAATGTAAGTATTAAATCACAAATGATAATAAATAAATAGGTATTACTTACTATCAAAACAAAAAGAGTTTCTAGTTATTTATAAGTTGCTTGTTACCTTTATCTCAGGTTTGATGTCTCTTCTTTCGGGAAAGATGCAAGAGGGAATTACGCCCTCGAAAGTGGTCTTCCCCATAGTAAAATTCAGTGACACACTTATTTTTAGTAAAATCACTGATTCTAACGAAACTTGGCATGTTATTGGTATTCCCGCAATAGTACATATTCACCGTGCTAGTTTTGATTGCTTTACATGGCAGTATCTAACGAAAATATTTGAGAATTACACTACTAGAATTCCAAAACAACACCTCATTTGGCGATGCTTTCATGACATGACTTCAAAGCCGATAATGCTTTGCTTGAAAGCAGATAAAACATTAGGCGGTCGCTATTTTAGTGCAAATATATGGAGTTTCGTTCATTCATCTAGCTACTAATGCTTTCCTTAGAACGGAAAGCATTTGTAGTGTTCGGCTTTCATCGGCGTTACCAAATTGGCCGATGACGTCACAAATCAAAGCATGACCGAAAGCAAGAGCGTTAGGCGGTAGACCTACCGTGCTTTCGGTGTAAAGCGTTTGCTCTAACTCTATACGTAGTATATATGTATGGAAGCTCTTTGGCCTTAACGGATCGGATTGAAATTTAAAATACAGTTAGAATATAGTTTGAAATATCACAGGCCATTTTTTATTGCGGAAAAGTTACCTGAACAGTTACTACGTGGATGGAACTGCGTCTCCCCGTATTGCCTCTACTGCTTGAATCTAGTCCTAAGCTTCCAACGTCAAATAAACCAAACACAAACACATTTCATCATCATCATCATCATCATCAGCCGCAAGACGTCCACTGCTGAACAAAGGCCTCCCCCCTAGATTTGCACAACGAACGGACCCACGCAACCTGCAACCAGCGGTTTACAGTGACCTTTGTGAGGTCATCTGTCCATCTAGTGGGAGGCCGTCAAACACTGCGTCTTCCGGTTCGTGGTCGCCACTCGAGAACCTTTCTTCCCCATCGGTTGTCAGTTCTTCGAGCGATGTGGCCTGCCCATTGCCACTTCAGCTTGCTTACTCTTTGAGCTATGTGGCACAATCACATTTAAGTGCCACATATACATTCAGTTGACAGCCATTACCTATTATTATTTTTCGAGAGTTGAATACAAATGCTAAGACTAGTAGTAGGTAGGTAAACCTAACCTAAAACTCAAGTGTTCCAGTCCTATTTTGAGACATTAAGGAAATTAGGAGATTAGCGAAACCCACGTTTAAAAATAAACAATTATTAGAATTATTATTGTTGTGCCCCTACCCACTCTTATCAGATTTGGGAATACCTATTGTAAATGAGGTAGGTACACGAAATCCTATTGAAAATTACATTGGAAATTTGTCAGCCAATAAATATTTTTCTCTAAATAAAAAAATTAACCGGATTTATTTCTGTGCCTTGTGATTTCAGTTCGCCCAATCCTAAGTTGTGAGATAACACATAAACAATGCAGTCGAATTAATAAACTCCACCTTTCGAAGTCGGTTCAAAATGTACGAGGAAGCGAGGTCCCCATTAGAGCTTTTCACTATCCGTTATAATCATTAAAGTAACTAGTAAGTACCTATATACTCCTAATTGTACCCCCGGTACCTACGGCTGCCTGGAAGAAATCGTTCTTAGCGATAAGTTCACCTATAGTCACTTTCTTTTAAGGTGTTTCTGTATTTTACTTTAATATTTAACTCATCTAGACCGGTCTTTAATATTTAGTTCATTTAGACTATTCCTATGAAATTCGTTTTATTTTTACAACATTTTTCATATTAGGTATAGGATCACACTAGAGGTAAAAAAATATGGCTTTGGGCTCGCACACAAAACTGCGATGCGATGCGATGCGACGCCGCATCGGAGCAATTTGCATCGCATCGCATCGCATCGCAGTTTTGTGGGGGAGCCTTTCCTCCGATGCGGCGTCGCATCGCATCGCAGTTTTGTGTGGGAGCCCTAAGGGAATAAATATATTTTTGCAAATAAATAATAATGAGTTAGTTCTAGTCCGTAATATATGATAGACTGCAAGAACACAAGTGTTAAAACTTCGGCAACATGACATATGTCTTCAAGCGCAAATTGGTATAAAAATAAAAACTTCATGGTTATCAAGAAGATATCCTGACTGGCCTCGTGGCTTAGTTGGTAGTAGCTCTGCCTGCGAAGCCGAGGGTCGTGGGTTCGATTCCCACCCAGTGCAAATATTTGTGTGATGAATTCAAATGTTTGCACTGTGTCTGGGTGTTTCTATGTATAATAAGTATGTATTTAAAACTATATAAGTATTATATCAGCTATCTGGCCGCCATCACACAAGCTTTGCTTAGTTTGGGGTCAGATGGTGTTGTGTGTGAATTGTCCACCAATATTTATTATTTATTTATCCTAAGTTATTGTCTAATAACAGGAAGTAGTGTTTTATGAAGATACGGGGAATCCGTTAGTAACTCAATATTGCTTTATTTTACTAGTTAAAATTATTTTTAAGCCTCACGCCATCTCTGGCTATCCCATGCCCTGCCAAATACGTGACACCATAACTCTCAGCAAGTGCGTCCTGCCAAACTACGCTATTGTTTGGGCATCGCTTGCGTACTCCACAACCATTGACAAGGAGTTCTGTTGCCAAGGAAGTAACCCGCGTGCATGCCAAATAGAAACCACTTGAAGAAATTGCAAACTTTTTAAAATGTTCTCAAAGAATGATTGAAACAACAATAGGGTACAATCCTCAAAAAAACTAAGTAGCCCCTTAGTTAGATTGCCAAAAAATATTGTACACGTGTTTTTTCTTTTGTTTCACAAACAAAAAATGACGAAGATAGGTACAGGGCTTCGAAGTTTCGTGTGACGTCACTTGTGAGTACGATTTTTACTCACGAGTGACGTCGCGACCCCACTCTCGAAATTTGATAGTCTATATCTTTGACAATTTTTTATATTATGAAAAAACAAAAAATACGGGTCCATTATTTTTCCATGATCTAGCTGACGGACTAATTAGAATGGTGAATTTTTGACCCAGTCCGGTACCCTATTCCTGACTTCCTTTCTAAATGAAATCTAGGGAAGATAAGAAAATAAACAAGAATAAAAAGAGTAGGTATCTTCTGAAACCTATCCTTACCTATTGCCAAAACCTCGTCGACATAATGCACGTTGTGCTTTGTTTCAATGATAAAAAATTGGCAGACATAGAAAATGCCGATAGAAGTGAAAACTTATAACTCGGAATTTGATAGCTTACTTTGGAAACTACACGGGTGTAACCGGAGGGCGTGGCCTGGCTATCATGGCATGGCCATCTAGAAATGCGTTAGCATTTCCCATTGGCTGATGTATTTCTAGATGGCCATGTCATGATGGCCAGGCCACGTTCTTTCAGCATTTCCAATTGACTGACGCATTTCTAGATGGCCAATGGCCATCTCGAGTTTACCCGAAGATTTCTTATCATACCCGAGCGTAACGCTAGAATTCAATTCACAACCCACGAAAAATCTGTCTAGGCCCGCCTAAAGAAGTTTTCACTTCAATAAATACACTTAACAATATTAGAATAAGGATTATTATTGTAATCCCACTAATATTATAAATGTGAAAGTATGTATGTTTGTTGCTCAATCACGCCGTAACGTATGAACGGATCCGGCTGAAATTTGGAATAGGTACAGTTAGATTATAGTCTGGAAGAACACATAGGCATAGTTTAGTTTAGTTTAGTTTGACGGGGCTGTTTCCGCACTTAGCCTCTCAAAGTGGGCCATTGTGCGTGGCTCATACTTCCCTATCACTCCAACCATCCCAGGCTATCCCAGAAGGCAAGCAACCTATTCAGGTTGTTGAAGGCCTCCGGGACTGCTGCTGGGGAGTGGAGGAATTCTGCCCGTTGATCCGCCACGCTCCTGCATTCCACAATCACATGCTGTGGCGTTTCTTCTTCCTCCATGCATCCTCTGCACAGAGGGCTATCTGTTACACCTAAATTGAATAAGTGTTTGTTAAGGGGACAGTGGCCAGTCATAGTACCTATGACTTTACGGATCCTATCCCTGCTCAGTCTGATAAGGTTGCGGGCAAGTTTTTTTGTTGCTACCGGAACAGCAATTTTTGTTTGCCTGCAACCTTCAATGTTTCTCCATTCCATTGAATGTGCTTTTTCGGTATTTTCCTGCAGCCATGATTTTATTTGGGCCTGAGGTATAGGCATTAAAGATTCCGGACCGTATGTTATTGCCTTTGCTCCTCTCTTGGCCAGTTCATCTGCTGCATCATTACCTAGTGAGTCACTGTGTCCTTTAATCCATTGCAGGGTTACTCTGTTCGTCCCTGTTATGGATTGGAGTGCATTGTGACATTCCAGTATAAGGACAGAGGTTATAGTGTTGTTTTTTAGGGCTTGAAGCACTGACGCGCTGTCGGAGACAATTTTGATGTTTAAGTCCCCGACATCTCTGGCTGCGATCGCCTGTGCCGCCCTGGTGATACCGATACATTCGGCTTGAAAGATTGTGTTTAACTTACTTAGTGATGTTGATATTTTTATGTTTAAATCATTTGAGAAGACACCGGCTCCTGTACCTTGTGAGGTTTTGGAGCCGTCTGTGTATATCCTTACTTCTCTGCTACCAGAGCTATCTTTTAATTCTGCATTAAGTTGGATATTGTATCTTCGATCAAAGACGTGTTGGCATATTGTTCTATCCATGGGTGCCTCAAGAAGTGGTATTTCTTTCAGCACCCGTTTCAGAACTTTTGTGTGTTCTGTTTCTGTACCCTGTTTCCACAGTCCGTGAGCTCTTAGTCGCAGGGCGGCTGCAGTGGCCTCCTCTTGTATGACTAAGTGTAGAGGTCTCAAATTTAAGAGATACTCCAAAGCGGCTGATGGTGTGGTTTTCATGCATCCAGTGGCTGCTAGGCTTGCCAGGCGTTGCAGACTTTGGAGTTTGGCTTTTATTGTGGTCAGTTGTGTTCTGGGCCACCACACAACTGATCCGTAGGTCAGAGAGGGTCTAATCACTGAAGTGTACAACCACAGTGTAATTTTTGGATTGAGACCCCATTTTTTCCCAATGAGTCTCCGGCATTGCCAAAAAGTTAGACAGGCCCTCTTAATTTTTGTATCTATATGACTCGCCCAGTTCAGTTTATTATCAAGGATGATGCCCAGATACTTCACTTGCGATGATAGGGTGAGTTTGGTATTAAATAATTTTGGGAGTTGTAGTTCTGGTAACTTTCTTTTGTTGGTGAAAAGAATGAGCTCTGTTTTTTTCGGATTTACTGACAATTGATGTTCGCCACACCATTTCTCTACAATCTGAAGAGCCGAGCGCATGGACTTACAAAGCACATTTTCAGCGCTTCCGCTAATCAGTATAGTGAGGTCATCCGCATAACCAATAGTAGTGTACCCTCTGTTATTTAGCGTCTTTAGGAGGCTGTCTACTACTGTGTTCCATAATAGTGGTGATAGGACGCCACCCTGGGGGCATCCTTTTACTACCTTTGCCCTTATGGTAGTGTTCATCACTATCTGGACTGCTCTTTTACTGACCAACTCGGTGATCCAGTTCCTCATCACTGGTTCGACCTTGAGTTTGCATAGAGCATGGTTTATGCTGTTGTGCATTGTTTTATCAAATGCCCCCTCTATGTCTATAAAGGCTGCAAGTGTTGAAAGTTTGTTTGTGAGAGCCGATTCTATCTTGTGCACAACCATATGCAATGCTGACTCTGTTGATCTACCCTTTCTGTATGCGTGCTGCTGAGGATGCAGTTGTTTATGTTTTAGTGCCCCATCTCTTAAGTGTCGGTCCACTAATCTTTCTAACGTTTTTAGAAGGAAAGACGTTAGGCTAATAGGTCTAAACGATTTGGCGTGCGTGTAGTCCTCCTTACCGGGTTTTGGTAGGAAAATTACTTTCGCCTCCCTCCATGTTTTCGGGATATATTTAAAGGCTATACAGGCCCTATAAATTGGTAAAAGGTGCTCTGTTACCTGGTTTGGTTGCCATTGTAGTAACGCTGGGAATATACCATCCAGCCCTGCGGATTTGAAAGGTTTGAAACTTTTAAGTGCCCATTTTATTCTATCCGCGGTTACTACCTTATTTGCTACTTCCCATTCTTGGGTTGTTGGTGTGCAGTGGTTTTCTTCTGGCCACTCTGGTTCTCCTGTGATCTGGCATCCAGGAAAGTGAGTCTCCAGAAGTACTGCACTTGTTTCGTTGTCTGTGTTTGTGTAAGTGCCGTCTTCCTTTTTTAGGGAGCCCGGGAGGTTGAGCTCGCCTTTGGCTAGAACTTTCTTTATTCTTCCGGCTTGGTTTGTTGAATTTATGCTATTACAGAAGTTGTGCCAGGATTCCGTTCTGCGGAACCTGATTCGCCTCTTGTAATGCTTTTGTTCAGCTTTGTAGTTGTCCCAGTCCACCATGGATCTGGTGTTTTTTGCCCTGTTATAGAGCGTCCTTAGTTTATGGCGTAGTCTCTCGAGTTCTGGCCCCCACCAAGAACCCTTACCTACGTTGTTTGATTTTACCACCGGACATGCCAGTTTGTAACTATCCAATAGTGTTTTTGTTAGGAATTGTACGTTCGTTTCTATGTTGTTTGTACAAAGTGTTGTGTCAGTTAGGTGTGTATTTCCTAATGTTTTGTTTAATAATGCTGTGTACCTTGTTATATCGGTTTTACGGGGGTTACGATATGGAACAGGGTCTGTTGACTTATATCGCAGTTGGAAACAAACGCGGCGGTGGTCCGCAAAAGATGGCTCGTTTGATACGTGCCATCCCTCGATTTGGCTAGCCACCGCGTTGGTTGCCAGTGTAATATCTATGATAGTTTGGTACCTAGAGCTTACAAAAGTAGGTTCCGTACCCCTGTTCATAATGTTGAGGTTTGTCTGGAATAAATATTCGGCTAAGGACTCACCCCTTTTGTTGGTATTTCTACTTCCCCACAGCGAGTGGTGAGCGTTGCTGTCCGCGGATGCGATCAGCTCCCAGTGATGTTCTTCGCAGTGTTGTACCAGGTCGGCCAGTTCTTTTGGGGGAATATCCCCCTCACCCGGCAGGTACACTGATGCTAGTACTAAGACGGTTTGGTTTTCTGTAGTAAGTCTCACTGCTGTGAGGTCTCTAGAACAGAATTGGTTAAGCAAAGTGGCTGTTGTTGTTTTAGGCATATAAATACATGTTCTTGGGGTTTCAACAGTAGTGTCTACCATTAACTTACCTCCGATGTTACTGAGACCGCAGATTTTATTATTTTTGATCCAGGGCTCCTGGATCATGGCGACGGTCTTGCTGTTCTTCTCCAGCACTCTGCGTAGAGTGTAGAGTGGCCGCCGCTATCTGCTTGTGCTGGAGATTGGTCTGGATGAACTTGAGGGGGCTATGGGCTTCGCAGGACGCCATCTTCGTCACTGCTGCAGCACCCCTCACTCGGCAACGGTGAGACTACTTCCACCTCGCTCAAACTCTGTTTGAGGGCGGAAGCTGAGGGCTCCGGAGTCGACGTCTCCTTTGCTTCAGTCTCACTCGTTGAGGTTGTTTTTACGGGTTGTTTTCCTGCCGTTTTCGCTTCGACTGTGGAGAAGAAGCGGATGTACCCACTCCCCGTAATGTGGGCTACCCGGCGGTCTCGGTCCAGGATCGTCTGCTTCTGGTCTTCAGGTATTCCCAGGGTAAGGTGCACTACCTTATCCTCGGAGCCCATAGCGTCCTGTGGTTGGTCGTCCACGGTCATATCGTAGCACTGCCACGAGTCCACCTTGTACCACGGATTCTGGGCACAAAGGACTCGCTGCAGTATGGCAGGGTCGGTAATGCTGGTATGAATTAGAAGCCCAGCCTTGAGCTTCTTCTTCATGTCCGACTGCCTGATGACCGTGAGGGTGGTGTCAGGAATTGGTGACTCTATGTTTTTCACCTCTTCTTCCAGCCACCTGAGCGAATTCGCGTCCTCGCACCACATCGCTAACGCCCCGTCCAACAGGAAGGGTCGACCGCGGAAAGACGGTGCGGGCGCGCTCGAGGAAGATGGAGACAGTGCGGTTTGGATAACTTTGCCAGCAACAGCTACCCTCACCGCCTCTGCCTGGGTCTGCGAGAGGTCCCTCTGCGGGACGGTAGTAATCACCACCTTCAGGTGGGATTGAGCCGCGTCTGCGTAGCTCACCGTCCGTTTTGCTTTTGGGTCGGTCTTCGCGCGTTTGGCGTCCCCTCTGGGAGATTGGGTCTCGTCCAGGCGAGCGCGCTTCGATGAAGCTCTCTCGTCCGTCGAAGACCCTTTCCCCTGCTGTTCCTTTTCAGGAATGGGAGCCATCGCAGCGGTCCGTCTACCGCGAGCACCTCTCGGTTTCCTTTTCTTCCCCGATTGGCTGGGAATTGGTGGTGGTGGTGGCGGTGGTGGTCCCGCCCCTGTAGAGGTGGATGGTGTGATTTCGCGCTGCGTTTCCGCTGCTGCGATAATTTTGGGTTTGTTTGGCTGAAGTGCTTTCCTTCTCGCGCGCCTGTTATGGCGAACGCGTTCTGGTCTGCTCTTCTGCCCTTGGGTTTGGGTGTCAGCCTTCGCGTCGGTGGACTCCCTTTTGCAGGGACGCTTATGCGTGACTACAGTCCACGGCGACTTGACGGAGGGTTGAGTTGCTGGGATTGCCTTCATGAGGCCTGATAAATCCAGGCTGGAGCCTGGTTGAGAGCACAAGTTGCCCCCCCCAGAATACGAGGGGCAGACCGAGCTGGGCTCGGTGAGGGATTCTCCGCTGGCTGAGCCAGTGGTACCCTCCTGGGGTAAAATCTTTTTACGTTGTGCCGACATTAGGGTTTTTGAGCTGGGTTTTAAAAATCTCACACACAACCTGCCCTTGGTGTGTGTGGCGCAACTTTTTGGGGGTATTTGGTGCCCCAGGGCCTTGCGGGCCGGAGTTGTGGATATAGGCCGCCACGGTTCGGTCGTATGTGTAGGCTTGTATAGTGTGTCTGAGTGTAGTTGAGTGTGGTGGTGTACTTACTAAGTGAGGCGTGATTGTGATCTGTATGTGTGTGTGTGGTTGCGTGCCTAATGAGTGTATGTATGTGGTGTATATGTGGTGTGCTTGTGTAGTGTGTGTGGTATTTTAGCCAATAGCTAGTGATGTACCCGTAGGTACATTACTAACCATTGTTACCGGGGTACACCGTCCTAGTGCATTGCGTTCCTAGGTGATCGAGATCCACCAGGACCGCATTGCAACCAGGCACGCTTGGAGGTACACCACTAAAGCACCCCTCATAGGCATATAGGAACACATATGTATTTCTGACATCTGACATCCGTCAACTCAAATTTGGCCAACGTGGTGAGAAAGCTCTAACTGATCCCCTGAATTAAGAACAAATATATAGAACAAAGACACTGTCAATGTTCAAACGTTGGACGCTGACGAAATCGCGGTAACATTACCGAATGGAAGCCATGACGAAAAAAAGAAGAAGAAGAAGAAAAAGCCCTAAGTACCAACAGTAGAAATATAGTGACGATTATACCTGAGATGGTAGGTAAGTGGCAACCATCGTTTATGAACGTCTGCATTCTGCAGTAAGATCAGTGTTTTTTTATTTTTATTTATTTATTTTGTTTGGCTTTGTATTAATAAACTAGCAGTGCCCCGCGGTTTTACCCGCGTAGTTCCCGTTTCTGTCGTTCCCGTTATTTTCCCGGGATAAAAAGCCTTAAATGATAATAAATAATGAACATAAATAAAAAATAGTAATGGGCACGCCATCCTACTAATATTATAAATGCGAAAGTATGGATATTTATATGTTTGAATGTATGATGTTCAATCAGTTCAATCACCTCAGAACATTAGGAATACATCAGGTTGAAATTTGAAACACAGTTCGAGGATTGTCATAACCATGGAATAACACATAGGCTACTTTTTACCACGGGAAAATAACTGGAACGGGAACTACGCGGGTAAAACCACGTAGTACTGCTAGTATACCTACACATAATTAGAAAAACTTTTTTTACAATACTACAGTAATAAGACAAGCAAGAATAGCGCTTGATGGTAACAAGTCTTTTCACGAAACCACATAACAGCGTAGTGTACACCAAAAGTAATACTCTATCTCCAACGCAAATCGTCATTCTATCATACAGTTCGTTCAACACATTTCCAAATTCATCAATATCAAAATATTACGGGAATTAAAACGATGATTTATGAATTTCGTTTTAAATTTACAAGTAGCTGATCCGTGCACGCGTTGTTGCGCCATATATCGTTCAAATTTTGAACGAATTCCGTTCCCTTAGATTGTAATGACGCAACCTTAAAAGATACGACACATGCTGTCCCGCAACGAAAGCTCTCAAAAAGCAATATTTTTCCCCATTTTTGGTACATTTTTCATTCATGCTCCGCTCTTGTTGATAGTAGCGTAATGTTAAATAGCCTATAGCCTTCCTCGATAAATGGACTATCCAACAGAGAAAGAATCTTTCAATTCGGACCAGTAGTTTCCGAGATCCTTGTGTTCAAACAAACAAACTCTTCAGCTTTATAATATTTATATTATATTATTATATTACATTATAATATATGATTTTGCGCTAATGGGTTTCAAATACTTTTTATTTTATTACTACAAGCTGATCCGATACGTCGTCCTATCAGACAGTTACTTCAATCGTGTTTTATCGTGCTAAACAAATAGTAGTAAACTACATAAAAAACAATTATTATGAAACTAGCTGAAACGTTGTTTTGCCATATAAATTATTAATACAAATTTTAAAAATCTAACATTGGTAACCCTAAACTTGAATATTAAAAATAAATGTTTATTTCTATAAAACAATTTTAGATTTGCCATAAGCTCCGGGAAATTTTAATCGAAATAGAGTGAAAACATTTACAAAAAAGACGATAATTGATCAGTTACATATGGGGCGGGATGAAAAATTATTAAATTACTAAAATGGCTAATAAAAAATAGGGGTTGGTGATAAAAAGGTAAAAAATTAGGGTTGTATGTATGTATTTTTAACGCCACATTATAAAAAAATAAAAGCAACAAATGTTGTCCAAAAATAAAAAACAAAAATGTAGGGGTGAACAAGCCTTATCACTTAGGGGTATAAAAAATAGAAAGTAGTCGATTCTCAGACCTGCTGATTATCCATATAAAATTTGGTAAAAATCAGTATAGCCGTTTCGGAGGAGTAAGGTAACTAACATTGAGACACGAGAATTTTATATACGAGATTTTTATTTATTTTCAAAAATTAAAGAAAAACTTAAAGGAAAGCGGTTTATGAATGCTGAAGAAGCGGTGGCTGCGTATCGCGATGCCATTGAAGAGACCCCTAAGGACGAGTGGGCAAAGTGCTTTTCCCAGTGGTTCCATCGCATGCAGCGGTGTATTGACGTGAATGGACAATATTTTGAAAAGATATAATAAAACTAATATAACTGGCTAATGTAATCAGTTTTTGATTTTCTAAGAACTTTCAGTTTGACCCTCGTATAAGAAGATTAGTTTTTACTTTTAAATTTTCTAGGTTTCGCGCAATTTTCTTATTTTTCATGTACAAACCTTCTACGAACGTTTTAACGTTCTACGAAGTATTAGAAAATATTTGAAAAAAAACAGGATGATATCGGAAAACCAGTTCTCAAGTTATAGCGTGAAGAAAAAAACAGGGGTTTAAGTTTTAAAGTAATATACTCATTGAAGTCTTAAAACACTAAGAAGCGGCACGCGCTCTGCTACGATCCCAATGCAAAATCAGGTGATGTCTCCTGATTGAGACTCAGTCGCAACAGGAGCCACAAGTTGAGTGGACGTTCGCTAACAATAAAAAAAATCGATATAAGCCGTAATAATGCCTTATTGTTTGAGACTCAGTCGCAACAGGAGCCACAAGTTGAGTGGACGTTCGCTAACAATAAAAAAAATCGATATAAGCCGTAATGCCTTATTGTGCTTTTGCAAGGTGCACAAACAGTTCAAAGACAAAGAACAAGTTCCATGGTATCACTTTTCATACCTAAGTACACAAAATCTTTAATTATTTCCATAACAGTTCAATGATTATTTAATCTAAAATTATTTTTCTGTTGTAAACAATTTGCCATTAGTAAAAAGAGACAGATATACATACAGCGTAAGAGTGCAACACGAACGGTGATATGTTTTATTAGAACATACCTTATCTTCATTTATTTAATTTTATCAAAGAATATACCTACTCTTTAATTTTTAAATACAAACTGAACTATCTGTCTGTCTCTATTCACAAAAACGCTTCTGCACTACGTTAATTTACACTTTCCAATGTCCGTCTAGTTTTCTTGAAACTGTTTTATTTTGTGGAAGATATAAAACTAGAAATTGTTAGTACTTGTGCAGAGTAGCGAAAATAAACTCGAAAAAGCGAAAAAATCATCATTGTAAATCGTAGGTCATATAATATATATAATATATAATGATAATCGTAATCGTACTTCTGGAATATAGTCTTGTAGTGGTAGGACTCTTGGCAGAGTCCACCTTGGGGAAGTACCACACCTTTGCCAGTTATTCTACCGCCAAGCAGTAATGTGCAAACATTCCGTGTTCCGGTTTGAAGGGCAATGTTTCCAGAGAAATCACAGAGCTTAGAGATATAACATCTTACTCGTAGATATCTGGGTGACGAGTGCAGTGCAGTGCTAGGTAATGATTTGGATTCTTCATGTTCCAATAGCTGCATGTCACTGTGCTGTTATGTGGCAGGCATGTTGCTTACCATCAGGCACATGACGTGATCGTCTCGTCACTGTTTATTAAAAAAAAAAAATCTAGTTGTGAACTTTGCCTCTGAAACCCTGTGAAAATTATTCAAATTTAGCGCTTTAACCCAATTTAGGACAGTGTGTGAATTTAACGACGCGTGGAATTGCCAGCTTTGTTCTCGGTCGAGGAGAAATCGCAAAGAGATTTTAATGCATTCCTGACCTAAATATGTTGTTATTGCAGTTCAAAACTTTTTAAATACTTAAAACGGTCCAGCGTTTTTCCATTCTATTTTTACTTTGCGTAATTCCACGCCTCAAATTAATAAACGATTTTATTTGTGCCTGTGTTAAATAATAATAGTTACTTTATTGGTAAACTGCATTGTTTACGAGACTAGAATATACGAGTATATATCTACTCGTAGTAATAAATATAAATTTACCATCAGTTGTATTCGACTTTCATATAAAATTCGTTTTATCTGAAAACAAGACTTATATTTACCTACAATTAAATTAAATACAGACAATCGACCAAAATTCATAAGAATTAATCACTGTGTAATTTAAATGCATGTAAGCAAATTTTAGTTTTAAAGAGAAAACTTCTTTTGCTGCGACACAGATTTTTCGTGGGCTGTGAATCGAATTCTAGCGTTACGCTCGGGAATGATAAGAAATCTTCGGGTAAACTCGGGACCACGGCCATTCAGCATGGCCACGCCCTCCGGTTTCACCCGCGTAGTTTCCAAAGTAAGCTATCAATTTCTGAACTATAAGTTTTCACTTCTATCGGCAGTTCCTATGACTGGCAATTACTTTATTCATAAATGTACAATTTACACGTCAATAAATAAAAAATAAAACAAAAGAAAGAGCATAGGTACAATTTGTATAGGTGCATTATCAAAGTTTGAAATTACTACTTTACTGTATTATAATGATTATTGTACAGAAAACTGTCAAGCATTATGATGAGTATAATATGTTTTTATAACAATTGTACTGACCCATGTCAAATTTTCGTATACATTTTTATAGGACTTTGCCATCACTCTCTAAAAATCGGTGTGACTAGAAAAAGTTTGATCGATAAGCCAGTACTTTAACCCTAGAGGCATAACCTTCTTAATATACCCTTTAAGCATAACCATTCATCGTATTGATGAACATTTTTTAAAGTGTGAAATTTTAACTTAAAAAGTTATTTTTTAAAACTATTTACTACATAACTTTTTAGGGACAAGGGTCTTATTTGTAAATAAAACATATAGATTTAAAAAACATTAAATCTTTTTTTTTATATATATTATAGTAAGACACTAGCTTTAAGGAGATCGAAGTTGACAAGGTACATAAAAATTTAAAATTAAAAAAAAATAACAGAACATAGCCTTTTTTTTCTTTGGCCAAGATAAACTTAAGACATAACTCTACCCTTAAAAAAAATACAGAAACTAATTATTCTGAGCGCAATTCAAACAGAAATCAGCCTTATGTTCACCACAAATTGCAGTCTTACACTTAGTGCAATATGACTTAGTCTTAACTAACTGTATTTTAATTTATCTCTATGTACCTAAATAATTAAGGATCAAAATCAAAAGTTTTTACTATGTAGTTGAAATGTTTGGTGTCTTTGTTGCATTTTTTTTAATTTGGGTATTTGCGCGAGGCCCCTGCAAGAGCGAGGCCCCGAGCGATTGCCCCGTTCGCCACCTCCTAAAGCCGCCACTGCATGAACTTATGATATTTTCCCTAAAATGGTATGACTTTCCTGCTGTAATTATTGACATAATTAATTCATATTATTATCACTTAAAATTCGTTATAGCAGTAAACAAGGAATACACAAAACCACTTAAATACAATGTAGAACTATTCCAAGGGTGCTGCTTATCACCAATAGTATTTAATGTACTTATAAATATTTTAGTAGACAAATGTTTAAAATCAACAACAAGTACACTGAGTCAATCTTAGCCTTTGCAATACTTACCTACACGCAATCCCAAACAGTGTCAGGAATTGTTGAATGATGTCGATGAGTTCTGGGTAGCGATTCTGAAACCATTCGGTTGCATCCGACACGGAATCTCATCTCTCGGTCTTTGTCATGCTAAACAGATAAGACAAAGACCGAGAGATGAGATTCCGTGTCGGATGCAACTGAATGGTTTCAGAATCGCTACCCAGTACATGGACGGAGGTAATGAGGGCAAAACCAAGTAAATGTCATTGTCTATTTCTGGGTAGACGAAATACCAAATCGCACACCTAGATCTAAAGGGGGTCAACTCAAAAATCTACCAAATCGAGTTAAGTATACCATCGCATTCTCGAGTCAAAAACCAATCTACCAACAAAACAGGTTTAAAAATATCTCTGCTATTCGATGCTAGATGGCGCCGAATCTCTTGTTGAAAAAGTGGCTCCTGCTTACCTCCCACCAAAACAGGGATATTGCTAGTTGTAATCAAAAATACAAGCGAAGTTGTACACAATTTAAAATTATTCAAAGTTGTACCTGCAGTGTTGACATTTTGAATAGTATTTATTCTGAGTTGACGTTTTGTAGGTGGTTAGTACTTAGTGAATTGATACAACATTTTGAGTTGAAACCGTATTGCTGGCAAGCTCTGTAATTATTTTATTTTATTTTGAATTGTTGCCATATTGATGAATCGTTTTTGAATTTTGAGTTACCTCTGTATTGCTGAGTCATATTTTAAACGCTTATATTATTTCTAAAAACCTACCTAAATACAATTCTTTTGCTAATAGCTATAAGGATCTCTTTAAATTATTACTTTTCTTTGTCGCCCTTAAAATTTAATGAATTTGTTTTGACTTTAATGCAATTTTTTTAATTAGCTCCCTTTAGATGGTATTCTCCAAATATTACTTTACAATATCGCTAATGGGGCCATAAATGCTAAATTTAAGGCTATTTACAAAACTTTGGTGCATATATTCCTTTAATTAAATTTAATAAGTATTGCCCCTTCTCAGGAAAACAATGAGACGTGGTCGGTTCTTAGTAAATACGATGGAAGAAATGGGTAAAGAAAACAACACTCCTCTCATCATTTCTACACATGAAACAAGGGATAAAGACATCATCACTCCTTCCATAATTTCTACATGATATGAAACACTGGAAGATGACTTGAAAATAACGTCAACTAGTGATGAAGTCTGATCTCAAGAAACTCGTCCTCTCATATTATTGGCTGTTACATTATCTATTCCCTGCACGTCTAAGCAACAAAATTCTGGCATACATTTTTATAATTTATTTAACAATTGTAATAAATAAATTTCACCAATCCAGAGCAACGAAAGTGATATTGATGGCTCCGATAAGGATTTTAATTTTCTATTGGCTCACAACAATAAACTTTCACCTAAGATCATACCAATCTGTGTCTAAGTCTAAGAAAAATGTAAAAAATAAATAAGAGTTAGACCACTCTGTGGAGAAAAATATAGACTAATATGTAAAGATAAGCTTGACGAAATTTCAAGCCAACATGTTTTTAATGCATTTTGGGGGATCCGCAACCTTGAAAGGCAAAGAGAGTTTATAGTTCGACACTCGCTACAAATAAAGCCTAAATAGTGGTTTTGCTGTACACAAAATTTAACAGCCCTCAATACTGCCTTTTATTTTGAAGTTAATGGGTCCAACAAGAGTATCTAAAGTTTATAAGAAAGATAAATATTATACAATTATAATTGACTTAAGATTAAGGTTTAAGAGTACTGTTATTATTACTACTACTTGTGTTTTTGATAATTCATCATCCTACAAACCTTTTATTGCTGGTCACAAATCAATATATTGCTCGAATTAATTATAAATAATACAGATTTCTATTGAGTTTTAAATATCTGGTTACTCTTTTTCTTCTTCTCTGGTTCATCAAAAGAGAGCTAACTAAGAACTTGATTCAACAACACAAGCTCAACTCAAAATAACAAAAAAAAATACAAACATTGATTAGCGACAAGGAAACAACTCAGAAAATCCAATTATTAGCCGCAACACATGAAAAAAACACGAGTTTCCCATAACATACTTGTTCTAGCTGCGTTTAAAATCATAATTTCTAATCAGAACACTTTTGTCGTGCATTGGGGCACAGTAAGCAGTTTTTCGGGTTTTCTGAAAAAAGTATTTTTTTGAGTTGACCCCCTTTAGAGTTAGATGTGCGAAATATACTTCTTACGATCCGAGACTCTCCATAAGTGGCCAAAGAGTTGCCACAATTGCAGAGGCAGTGCCTTTCAAATTTCTTGGTAGAAAGATAGATTACAAAGGACGTATACCATAATTAGAGGTAGTTTTTAAAAATTTCATGATAATAATATAATAAATAATAATAAAAAAAAGCCTTTATTGTTTCCTTTTCTTTTACATTTAACATATTATTTGTACTTATACTAGTTCCTTAGTTTAAGTTAAGGACCCCTTTCGGGTATAGGCCTCCTCCCATTCTTGACAATTTTTTCTGTCTTTGGCTCGGTTGAGCCAGTTTGATCCTGCTGTATCCCGGATATCATCAACCCATCTCGTTTTAGGTCTCCCGACTTTTCTTTTTCCTCGTGGGCCTAACCATTTGGTAACCCTGTTGGTCCATCTATTGTCAGTCATTCGTGCTATGTGGCCAGCCCATCTCCATTTTTGTTTAAGACTGAAGTCAATTGCATCTGCAAGATTAGTTATGGACCTAATTGTGGTACTGTTAATTTTGTCTATTTTCTTTATTTTCAAAATACTTCTTTCCATCGCCCTTTGGCAAGCTCTGATGCTTAATTTGGTTTTGTTGGTGTGAACCCATGTTTGGCAACCATATGTTAGGCTTGGTAAAATGCAGGTATCCATTACTGTTTTCTTCAGACTAGAGTGAAAGTTTCCCTTAAGAATTTCTTTAAGGCTCCAGTACTTTTTTCAGCTTAAGTTTATTCTGCGGTCTATTTCCTCAATATTATTGTTAGCACTGAAAGTTACAAGTTTACCGAGATATATGTAATGATCTACATATTCTATTTCTTCGTTATCAATTGAAACTTTATATTGAGTACTGTTAGTCATTATTTTTGTTTTACTGTAGTTCATCCTTAGGCCGACTTTCTGGCTTTCTTTATTTAGGGCATTTAACATTTCTTTCTCAATTAATTAATTAATTAATTTCTCAAAAATTTCATGAACAACCTCAATAAGGTAGACCAACTGACCAACAGCCTATCAGCAATATCAAAAAAGCATGGATATACGACTACTATCTCACATCACTTCTCACTTGGCCTTTTTTAGTATGAAATGAAATGAAAGTTTATAGCACCAAACAATTTCGTCATTGTGCCAAATTACGCTTCAGAAAGAAGAATTCAAATTAAGCCCCTGAGTTAATCTCAAAAATATGTCGCACATGTGGATTTACTCTGATTTTGAGTTTTATTGTGATAGCTTGTAGGTACAAAAATTATTGCCAGAAAGATTATTTATATTATTTTGCTTTCTTCAATGGCAAATACTTAAAATACCAGAAATTATAAAACTTCGTTTCAAGTCAAAAGCAAAATGCAGAAATACCAAGCGGAAGATTAATTTAGTTCAATTCATAGAGCAACATAGCGCGAACACATAAGCTATTGTTTTGAAAGAACTTGTCGACCGACGACAAAGAATGATAATGCTAGTAAAGCAATATTTAGACTCAAGAAAAATATTTAAGTCTTAGGTATTATTAATTATTTTGTAGGAATATTTATCCAAAAGTTTAAGTGATTATGACAAAAATATAACAAAAACAATTGATCTCTATTGTAGATTCTTGAAAATCTGTTGTAAGTAAGGATAATAAAAGTAGTATTTTGATTTTAAATTTTGTAATTTTACCTTGTAATTTTGCCTTGTTACTTTAAATTTTAGCTCTTGAGAAATTGTATTTTTAGATACTTAGGCTTGTATTCGAAAAAGATTAACAAAAAATGCTGTTTGTTATTTTTTAATGCCAATAAATATCTAGTTTTTAAGCTGTCTAGCCCCGGGAGGCCAGATTCGGGCAAAACCGGTTTTGAGAATTAAAAACCTTATTTTTTCATTATATACATACTTGAATATTAGTTTATTTTGATGCCTAAGAGATAGGCGATAATATTAATTAATTCATTGTCGTTTACAGACACACAAAGTTTGGTTTAATTTTTTAGTAATGATTTTTTGTGTGACGTCACGACGCTGGCCGCGTCGCGAGTCGGGCTTAATGGGTTAATGTCATTTTTTGTACACTTATTTCACATTAATTAATCATCACTTTTATTATATTTTCTTAAACATCTTGTGAGTCATGCTTAGCTTAATTGCAGTTAAAGGTAAAGGTTTTGCATTTAATCGCATTTTAGTGTTGTAAAATGCTCTGAAATAACCGATTAAAACAAATTTATGAAGTTTGCTAGTTTTAAATACGGTTAAATGACTTTAACTGCATAGTAATCTTGGATGTTTCATGATATAACGGCATTTTAGTTTTGGAATGATTTCAAATTCTATAGTCAAGTACCATCCAATGAAATTAAAGAAAATATTACGCTAAAATGCCGTTAAACTATACATAACGGCATTTTAGTGGTGATTTTGAAAAGATTTTAAGACAAAATTACAAGACTAGAATGCAAAAACGCTTAAAACTCTTATTTCGCACACCTTAATATCTTGAAAATACTATCATTTCAAAGTGTTTTCTCAGCTCTATATAAAGGTATCAAAATTATGGAAATATATGTATACCACTTATCAAATGGCATAATTTTAAAATTTAGAAACAGTTATCCCGCGATATCTCGAAACGACATTTTTGAACTTAACGGCATTATAGTTTGCGGACGGCAGATTAGCAATCCATTCTGGTCTATCTGGTCCGTATCTATTTTAACCCTATTCTTGACATGGTGTACAATTTGATACATAGAAATTTCGAAAAATATTGAAAAGTCCCAGAACATACTTTAGGTTTTTTAATGATATAGAATGATCAGAAATATTGTACTTATTACACCAAAAATTATTTTTGTGTTATTGATAACACTCAAATAATAATTTGATGCAAAATAGCAGACCGATTGAAAACGTCTGCGCAAGGCAAAATAAGAATATATTATTTTTATTATATTTTGATCTAATTTACTACATTTACAGTTTGTTTTACATAGAATACAATACCAATTAGTCAAAGAATCTGTTTTCGAATTCAAAAAAGTGTAGTAAATATATGTTATACGATGTTTTTTTCGAATGTATCAAATATGACACGTTGCCGGATAGCTAACGTTCTGAAGTGTAATTATATTTTTAAAATTTTATATTTTTGAGTTTCTAAAAACACTTTTTTAATTTATTTTTCTATAACAGGTCTGTGCTAAATTAGTTTAACTAACAACAACAAGACAGAGCTCAAAAAATCTTAGCGTCTGTTTTCAAATCAGGGGCAAATCTGATTTGGACGAAAGAAATTCATTTAAGAATGAGCTTCAGTACTGTTTTCGCCCAGCATATTTGGACGACGGTTCCTCACCATCTTACCTTCTTCATTTCATCTTCATGGAACATTTACATCTTTTGTCAGACGACGAAAATGATTGCAGCCAAAGGGCTGCGGTAACATTTTTGACGCCAAATCAACAATTATCGCCATCAATGCAGGCAGTTTCCATAAATTTTAACACCAAATGCATCAGCAACGATCCACAATGTATTGATGTTAGTCCTTTGACCCCGCACCAATTTTTATTACGTATATATGATACGTAAATTTTCTAAGGTAGATCGTTAAGAGTCTGGCAATGTACCATATTTGATACATTCAATAAATCCTAAATTAAAAACTAAATATTTTTTTTTGTATTTTTTCTGTAATTTAAACATACCTAAAAACACAGAAAAACAATAATTTATTAATATTTTAGGAAAAAAATTCTTTGCCAAGTATAGGGTTAACAATAGTTTTTCTCCAGTATGTGTTAATTTGTGTTGTTTTAATGTTCCTGCTTTAGATGCTTTGTAATCACACATATCACATTTTCTCCAGTATGCTTTAATTTATGGCTTCTTAGGGTGACAGCCTGTGTTGCCCTATAATCACACACATCACATTCATATGGTTTTTCTCGAGTATGTGTTAATTTGTGTTGTTTTAACGTGAATGCTTTAGATGATTTATAATCACACATATCACACTCAAATGGTTTTTCTCTAGTATGTGTTAATTTGTGTTGTTTTAATGTGCTTGATTTGGCTGGTTTAAAATGACACATATCACATTCAAATGGTTTTTCTCCAGTATGTGTTACTTTGTGTTGTTTTAATGTGCTCGCTTTAGATGCTTTATATTCACACATATCACATTCAAAAGGTTTTTCTCCAGTATGTTTTAATTTATGACTTCTTAGGCTGACAGCCTGTGATGCCCTATAATCGCACATATCACTTTCATACGGTTTTTCTCCAGTATGTGTTAATTTGTGTTGTTTAAATGAGCTTGCTTTAGATGCTTTATATTCACACATATCACATTCAAAAGGTTTTTCTCCAGTATGTTTTAATTTATGACTTCTTAGGCTGACAGCCTGTGATGCCCTATAATCACACATATCACATTCATATGGTTTTTCTCCAGTATGTGTTAGTTTGTGTTGTTTTAATGTGCTTGGATATGTTTTATAATCACACATATCACAATCATATGGTTTTTCTACAGTATGTTTTAATTTATGTTTTCTTAGGTAGACAGCCTGTGATGCCCTATAATCACACACATCACATTCTTATGGTTTTTCTCCAGCATGTTGTGTTGATTTGTGTTGTTTTAATGTGCTTGGATATCATGTTTTATAATCACACATATCACAATCATATGGTTTTTCTCCAGTATGTTTTAATTTATGTTTTCTTAGGTACACAGCCTGTGATGCCCTATAATCACACATATCACAATCATATGGTTCTTCTCCAGTATGTCTTAATTTGTGTAGTTTTATTGTGCCTGGACGTGATGTTTTAAAATCACACATATCACATTCATATGGTTTTTCTCCAGTATGTGTTAATTTGTGTTGTTTTAATGTGCTTGATTTAGATGCTTTATAATCACACATATCACATTCAAATGGTTTTACACCAGTATGTGTAAATTTGTGTTGTTTTAATGTGTCTGCCTTAGATGTTTTGTAATCACACATTTCACATTCAAATGGTTTTACTCCAGTATGTGTAAATTTGTGTTGTTTTAATGTGTCTGCCTTAGATGTTTTGTAATCACACATATCACATTCATATGGTTTTTCTCCAGTATGTGTTAATTTGTGTTGTTTTAATGTGCCTGCTTTAGATGCTTTGTAATCACACATATCACATTCATATGGTTTTTCTCCAGTATGTGTTAATTTGTGTTGTTTTAATGAGCTTGATTTGGATGCTTTATAATCACACATATCACATTCAAATGGTTTTACTCCAGTATGTGTGAATTTGTGTTGTTTTAATGTGTCTGCCTTAGATGTTTTGTAATCACACATATCACATTCTAATGGTTTTTCTCCAGTATGTGTAAATTTGTGTTGTTTTAATGTGCTTGATTTGGATGCTTTATAATCACACATATCACATTCAAATGGTTTTGCTCCAGTATGTGTTAATTTGTGTTGGTTTAATGTCCCTGCTTTAGATGCTCGGTAATCACACATATCACATTCATATGGGTTTTCTCCAGTATGTTTTAATTTATGACTTCTTAGGTTGACAGCCTGTGACGCCCTATAATAACACATATCACATTCATATGGTTTTTCTCCAGTATGTTTTAATTTATGACGTTTCAGGTTGCCAGCCCGTGATGCCTTATAATCACACATATCACATTCAAATGGTTTTTCTCCAGTATGTGTAAATTTATGTTGTTTTAATGCGCCTGATTGGAATGATTTATAATCACACATATCACATTCAAATGGTTTTGCTCCACTATGTGTTAATTTGTGTTGGTTTAATGTGCCTGCTTGAGATGCTCGGTAATCAAACATATCACATTCATATGGTTTTTCTCCAGTATGTTTTAATTTATGACTTCTTAGGTTGACAGCCTGTGACGCCCTATAATAACACATATCACATTCAAATGGTTTTTCTCCAGTATGTGTTAATTTGTGTTGTTTTAATGTGCTTGATTTGGCTGCTTTATAATGACACATATCACATTCAAATGGTTTTTCTCCAGTATGCGTTAATTTGTGTTGGTTTAATGTGCCCGCTTTAGATGCTATGTAATCACACATATCACATTCATATCGTTTTTCTCCAGTATGTTTTAATTTATGACTTCTTAGGTTACCAGCCTGTGATGCCCTATAGTCACACATATCACATTCAAATGGTTTTTCTCCAGTATGTGTAAATTTGTGTTGTTTTAATGTGCTTGATTTGGCTGCTTTATAATCACACATATCACATTCAAATGGTTTTGCTCCAGTATGTCTTAATTTGTGTTGTTTTAATGTGGTTGCTAAAGATGCTTTATAATCACACATATCACATTCAAATGGTTTTTCTCCAGTATGTGTTAATTTGTGTTGTTTTATTGTGCTTGCTTTAGATGCTTTATAATCACATATATCACATTCAAATAGCTTTTCTCCAGTATGTGTTAATTTGTGTCGTTTCAAGGGGACTGCTTCCAATGCTCTATAATAACACATATCACATTTAAATCGTTTTTCTCCAGTATGTGTTAATTTGTGTAGTTTTGCTTGTGATGCTTTATATTCACACATATTACATTTAAATGGATTTTCTCCAGTAAGTGACACTTTTCTTTCATTTAACAAACTTTGTTTAGTTGGTATACAATAATGTGTCCTATCACATTGTAATGATTTTCCTTCGGAGTGTACCTGGATCTGTTCTTTTAAGCCACTGGATAACGCTATTGTGCCACCACTCACCTTGGGGCAGTGTTTCTGTTTCAAAAGCAGAAGATTTACAGCTGCAGGTAAGCTCTCATATCTGCTGGAATTATCAGTTAAGGACAATTCTGCCTTGGTATCTGCTGTGTCCATTGGCTTAGGGTTCCTTGACATGTACCAACCAATCAACAGTTGTACCAACAGTACGTCAATATGAAGACAAACTTAATTTGTTCAGAAGTGTAGTTCACCAATGGCCGATTGGGGGCTGAAAATGAAAATACAATATGATGATGTGTAAACTGCTACAATACTGTTTATACATGCAAGTTTGGTGGCGTTGTGGCTTATTTGAGTACCAAGTATTGTGTTCTCAGTAAAAGATTAATCATATGATAAGACAAATTGGTAAGCTTGCCTGACTCTATTATCCTCATCATTCTAATCGAGCTTTCTGTTATTTAATTTAACTATAAAATGTTAGAGCCAGAACTCGTTTTGACAAAGTTTCACAACCGAATTCTCAGCGCAAAGAATCACCACTTCACAGGAAACAAGTTTTTTTTTTTAAATAAAGAGTGACGAGACGAGCATGACATGTGCCTGATGGTACGCAACATGCCTACCACATAACAGCACAATGACACGCAGTTATTGGCACATGAAGAGCCCAAATCATTACCTAGCACTGCACTGCGCTTGTCACCCAGAGATCTAAGATGTTATGTCTCTAAGCCCTGTAATTTCTCTGGCAACATTGCCCTTCAAACTGGAACACAGTAATGTTTGCACATTACTGCTTGGCGGTAGAATAACTGGCAAAGGTGTGGTACTTCCCCAGGCGGACTCTGCTAAGAGTCCTACCACTACTAAAAAAGTCACTTTTGAAATATTTTTCTCATCCATTGGTAACATATTATGTAAAATAAGTCTTTTCCGAAGTAACTTCTACCTGGTACCTGGTAGCCTGGTACAAAAACGAAAACGCGTCCTACAAATCTTATGCGAACACCGAACAGTCAGTGCACAGCACAAAGTATTCACTACGTTATATGGTGCACAGTCCCAGTCCACTATTTTACTACGTCACTAACATTTATACCTACTATAGTCTGAGCAAAGATAGTTTTACCCACAGAAATGTAAATAATAAGGTAATAGAAATGGCATAACTCTCAAATTACTTGCAAAACGCTTGTCGCCACATTTCCCCTACCCCCGCGGTCACTACTACATGCGCGTCCTATTCCAATACAAATTCACGCACACACGAGCAGCTGCACATTAACGAACTAGGTCTGTGATTGCACCACACACATCCATAAACGCTTATCAGTGAACCTACTAATACATTGAAAAATAAACAATTTTTCACATTTACGCTAGTGCTTGACAAAAATTAAAACATATCGATAATTCAAAGTACGGTCCAATTTTAACATTCGATAAAGGTTATTATTGATTTCATTAATTAGGTGTATTACACTACAACAAAGTCAATATGCTTATAAAATAAGTGAGTCACACGGGGTATACTATTGTTTCGAAAACTGAACTATGTAATTCTGACACCATATGGGCTTAGGTATAGTTGAAGAACAAAGGTTGTTGTATATTTTGTACATCGAGCAACTCGATCTTTCGCGCAAGCACGGAAGGGAAGTAGCCTTAGCTAAAAAATATTGTGAAAATCTTTGGCATTTCTTGCGGGAGGGGAAAGTTGCACACTAGCGCAAAGCCGCAATATTACATACAAAACATACCTGTACCGATCCATTGCCGACCATACTCACGCAGCCAATTCACTAACACATAAAAATAAAGCACCATTCACAAATCTAGCCCCGCCCTCAGTGTATTCCACGCCATGGTATAATATCAAACTCCGCGGACTTGCACTTTGACAGAGGTTAACGCTGTGTATGCCTACTCCTTTCCGTGTTGTTCGCTGATTTTGTATGAAAACTAATAATGTCTTAAAAATAAATGCTTACAATAGCTAAATACTGCCTCTGTTACCTTAATATTTATTTTGCACGGATGAACAATTGCGCGTTATAGCTAGTATGTATATACTTTTGTTAATAATTTATGAATTATGAAGTAATGGTTACCGCGAATTAAAAGATTTTACGTATGGGTGTTAACTGTGTACAATTTTTTATCGATATTTTTTGTTAATTTATCGATAAAAAAGGTAAAATTTAAAATACAATTTTCATCGTTTATTTTTGGCCAAGTAAAATTGAGCCGTCACAGCACTAGCTCACGATCGCTACCTGCGGTTGTACCATGGAAGATTAGAGGTTATGACGATTTCTTTAATTTTACATTACATTGCTGTTTATGCTTGTACCACTCTAGATGTTAATTAATGTACGCAGCAATGGTATGCAAAACGACGATAACACCAAAAATGAATAACTATCATAGTGAATCATTGGGCTCCGTTTATTTTAGTAAAAAATACAATTAAAATAAAATAAAATACCTATCAGTGAAATTTAATCTCATTATTGGTATAATTGCAAGTTGTGGAAGAACTTCCACAGTTGTTGATGCTGCATAACACAAGTTTTAAAGATGATTCACGCCTGCCGGTTCGAAGAAGACTAAACTACAACTCGAGCACTGGTGGCCTAAAAGTCACCTGTGCGGCGACAATGTCACGCGGTCATGCGACTTCTAGTACCTTAATATTTAGATTTCTGTGGTTTTACCTAACGAAACGTATCATGAGAGTTGACGCGATTTACATTATATTTTATGATTACTTAGTTTAATATTCCACACAGAACACAGAACATAATAACATAAATATCAACATATTATTCACGGAGAAGAATGTCACAGACTAAATTAGTAGACCAGTAGACTGAGTAGAAAGTTAGAGAGAAGAGAGATACTCTAAGAATGTCAACTCCATACTTCGTAGAAAAGTGGCTCCATCTATTTGTAGCCCCCTTCAAACTTCTTTCAGTGCGCAAGGCGGTAAATTTTAAAATCTACCATTTGCGTAGGCGGGAAAATTTAAAATGTTATAGGTAAAAAGGTAGATTATAAACCATATTTTATGGAACTACAGCCCAACAAATGTAAACAAAACGTACTTGCTTACTACTTGCAAGTAAGTTTTGTTTATATTAGTTAGGCTATAGTTCCATGTGGTTTATAACCTACCTTTTCTTTTTAACCGACTTTCAAAAAAAAGTAGGTTTCTCAATTCGACCGTATATTTTTTTTATTTTATTTTTTATTGTCTTATATAAATTCATGTCTTGATGTGGTGTAGAAAAAAACATGTGTGTTGAGGTTTAATACATTTATGTATTTCAATTAGGTATTTGGAAAATACAATCTTGAGACTTCAAAATGTAATCAGAACATGTACACCACTACCCATTAATAAATTAAATATAATAACGATATTTTTATAACACTCGTAGAAGCACATTCTTCCACATATTTTGTAATTTTTTTTGAGGAGTAAGTACTTGAATGATTGTTTCCCATCTTCAGTTCAGTTCCTCTCAGCATCTGAAAGTTTTATTTTCCTCATGATTAATATATGTCATCATTTAATATTCGAAACTAATCAATTTATTTGTTACTACAGCAGGAATTCCATCCGGGCCACTGGCTTTATTCACATCCAGATTGCGTAGCACTTTACGAACCTCCATTTGGCGAATGTGTATTTCCGACATTAAAGACGAACTGCCTGGTGGAGTAGGAGGTATCGCGCTACCAGCATCTAGACGTGAAGATTCCGTAAACTGAGATGCAAACAAGTTTGCCTTCTCCATCGCCGTGTGAGCCAGCGCCCCATCAGGTTTCAGCATTGGAGGCAGTGAGGAGCGGCAGAAGTTCGATTCGACCGATTTAGCTAGGGACCACGCTTTGCTGCCCGCAGGGTACGAAGCCAGTTTTTTCCCTATTCGACTAATATGGTCAAAACGAGCCCTCTGAAGGGCCTTTTTGCATGCCTTGGCAGCCTTGTTAAACGCCTTTTTCTTCTGGTGTATGTCTCTCGTCTTACGCTGTCGAGCTTCAACCCAGGCTAGGTAGGTCTCATTTTTAAATGCTTCTGCACTATAACATTGAGATCCAGACCAAGGGCGAGCTTTGCTGGATGATAGAACGTCAGAGTATGGAATAAAATATTCCATAGCCATTCGTATTACATCAGTCACAGCATCCGCGCAAGCTGACGGATCACCTGAAGTGAAGAACAATGACTGCCATGGGTAAGACGCAAAGAAAGATCGCATCTCATCCCAATCTGCTGACTTGTATCGCCACAGCCGCCGGTTGCCACTGGGGCAAGGATCGGGTGGATGGTAAACGGATACTGACTTCACCAGACAGTGGTCGGAGCTGCCTAAAGGCGAAGATACCGCCACGGAATATCGGTCTGGATTTCTTTCATTTACGGGCGTCACGATGATTCATTCACACACAGCCCAAGAAAAATCTTTGCGTGATGAGCCCAAAGAAATGTTCACTTGAAAAATAAAATATATCGATAAAATATAAATAAACTGGATTTTAGCAAAAAAAAACAAGAAAAAAACACGTAAACAAAACACGACGCCATTTTCTTGTGGTCGTTTTAGAGATACCTACGTATTACGTAATGACACGATTTTTTTTCTCTCGATACTTATTTTACAAATCGAGTTATCTAGAGAAATTTTGTAGGTAATTTGTATGTAAATGTAACTAATTTTATTATAATGAGAGGGTTTCCGACGAGACAAAAATAGTTCCACCATACGCACTAGATGGCGTAGTGTAGATTTGGCAAGATCTGTCTCTACCATAGACTCTCAAAAGTGTAATCATAACGAAACCCCTCCCCATTTTTAAGGAAAAAATAGAATCTAAATGATTTGTGATAATTTAAAATTTTAGAGGTTTCGTAAACACATCAATTATTTGTTTTAGATATTTAAAGTACCTATAATTTTCTTCTTAGCTTAGCTGATTAGTTTGGTATGTCTACCTTCTATAAAAAACCGTAAATACATGAAGGAATTTCAGACTAAAACAATTTTTCTTTTCTTACCTTTTGTGTTAAATTGGTAAAATATTGGGAATAAAAAATGCTTGTCTGTAAAGTCGGTTTACTGACGATAGTTGAACGTGACAACGTCTTAACAAAATACTGATCGGCGCATGACGTCATGCGGCGAGGTAACGGCGGTAACGGCACATGACGTCATGTTTTGCGGGCGTGCAGCCGGCTTCATCGAATTATAAGACGTTGTCACGTCAAAATAGCCAATTAAGGCGATAACGTAATAAAAAACCGTTACTGATCACAACCCATTTTCTGTAAAAATCTTTAGAACGCCCGAGGCAATAATAGACACCAACAAAGTCAAATTAGAAGGAAAATTCAAAGATATAGAGAGTAACACTGATACGACAATATTTTATCCATAGACTAAGTAGAGAGATACTCTCTCGGCTGAAGGACTAGTATCCATAGCCAAGAATAAATTTACAAAATATTTATTTTGTCTTCATCAGGGTAGCGATTCTGAAACCATTCGGTTGCATCCGACACGGAATCTAATCTCTCGGTCTTTGTCTTATCTGTTTAGCATGACAAAGACCGAGAGATGAGATTCCGTGTCGGATGCAACCGAATGGTTTCAGAATCGCTACCCAGGTTTACGAATTTGTTTTGAAATTTGGATGTTTTGACATTGAAGTCTTAAAACACTAAGAAGCGGCACGCGCTCTGCTACGATCCCAATGCAAAATCAGGTGACGTCTCCTGATTGAGTCTCAGTCGCAACAGGAGCCACAAGTTGAGTGGACGTTCGCTAACAATTCAAAAAAATCCGATATGAGCCGTAATAATGTCTTATTCTGCTTTTGCAAGGTGTACAAACAGTTCAAAGACCAAGAACAAGTTCCATGGTATCACTTTTCATGCGTAAGTACCTACACAAAATCTTTAATTATTTCCATAACAGTTCAATGATTATTACATCTAAAATTATTTTTCTGTTGTAAACAATTTTACAATTGGCCATTTCTAAACAGAGACAGATAAACATACAGCGTAAGAGTGCAACACGACCGGCGATATGTTAGTTGCGGCTATTTTGTCTCTTTCACGCCAGTGCATTTGTATGTCTTTCTATTCTTGTCGAAAAAATATCTAAACAAATGTGATGTATAGCTATCTCATTTGCACCTACTGCCTACTTGTCATGATGTCTTTGTCATTCATTCAAACGTCTCTCACGATGCAAGTGAAGCTGTGTGCACATTGCGTATACTTGTGTGATATTTTCGGCATATTATGCTGTCTTTATATTAGAGCGTACCTTATCTTCGTTTACTTAGTTTCATCAAAGTGTTTTGATATAGTTTTCATTCGAATAAAATGCGTACATGGATAAAATAGTTTATTATTTATTACTAGAAGTCGTGCTTTCGCAAATTGAATGAATTGAGTCCCATTGTGCCTACCGCTTTTGACAACAAACCGAAAGACCTACTCCTAATATCGTTTTATTAAACCATATCTTTTTGTCTCGTCGGAAAACGGCTCATTACAATGAAATCACTATAACACAATTGTTGTATGAAATCCAATAAATAGGAATGGGTAAAAAGATAATGTCAGCGGACCAACTAATATTTTTTATACAGGGTTACTGGTAATCAGTCTGCATCCTTTTAAGGGGATGTTAGGTACATTCAATACGTCAACTTTTGTTCTACAGTTTTTAAAAAAATGTGTTAGTTTTATTAATATATTGAATAATTCAATCACTTATTTCCCCATTTGAAATATTAAAACAAATCTTTATTTGCTAAAACAAAATAGCGCATCCCAAGACCAGTGTTGCCAAAATTACCGTTTGCTTATTATCCAAAATATATGGTAAATTATATCAGTAGCATATTATAAGCAGCCCACTAAATGTTCACTCGGGGTCTTCTCTCGCAAGCAGAAAGTCAAGGCCAGATAAGTACATGTCGTACATTCCTCACGATGTTTTCCTTCGCCGTTTTTTATGCATACGACTTCGAAAATACAGTGGTGCGCCTGGGATTTGAACTTCGGATCGGCAGTCGCCGTTCTGCCGACTAGACCAGCCGTAACTTAATTATATTACGTCACTTCATTTTTCAGATATAGTATTATTTATAGTTTTAACGAGGTAGTACCCTTAATCTACAGGCAACATTGCACGTTTTTTAGAGTTAAAGTTTTATAGGGAAAATCACTCTGCATGTGGTAACACCGGTGCCTCCCTCGCTAGGTCGGCCATTTTTGTCTTCATTCCTTTTTCGTGCAAGGCGACGAACGCACGTGCAACTCAAAATGTGAAGAGCGAAGTGCTGAAGAGAAGTTAGCACATCACGAAAGAAAAAATCTAAAAGTGCAAGAACAAGTTAAGAAAAAGAAACACCGGGTTGGACTTATAACCGACTCATCGAACAGTGAAAAAATATAAGGTATGTTTACCCCAAATTACATTTAATAAGTGCTTTGAATTACTTTTGACTGCGAGTCACTTGTAATGAAGTGAGTAGCTGCGAGCTACCCCCTTACATATGTTTCGTTTGAAACACGTAAAGCACTTGGTAAGAAATCGTGATAGACTGCGAGCCTACTACGATAACGAGAGCAGCCGTGAGCTACCCTCGATTAACATAAAATTACATTTAAATAAGTGCTTTAAAAAACTATTGACCACGAGTCACTTGTAATGAAGTGAGTAGCTGCGAGCTACCCGCTTATATATTATTTACCGTTTGAAACACGTAAAGCACTCGGTAAAAAATCGTGATAGATTGCGAGTCTACCACGATAACGAGAGCAGCCGTGAGCTACCCTCGATTAATAAATAAAGTAGCCAAGTGCGAGTTGGACTCGCCCATGAAGGGTTCCATTCCAGCAAGTAACATAATATACATAGTACACATAGTTCTTGTAGTTCGTTGTAACTTTGATCGAAGTTTTAATAATAGTGTATTTATGACGTACTAAAAAAAAAACTACTCATCAGATCGAGTTCAAACCAATTTTCGTTGGTAGTTTTTATAGTAATGTACATCATATATTTTTTTTAGATTTTTCATTCTCTTACTTTAGAAGTTAGAGGGGGGGGGGACACACATTTTACCACTTTGGAAGCGTCTCTCGCGCAAGTTATTCAGTGTAGACAAAAATTATATTAGAAACCTCAACATCATTTTTTAAGACCTATCGATAGACACCCCACACGTGTAGGTTTGATGAAAAAAAAAATTTTGAGCTTCAGTTCTCAGTATGGGGGGCACCCCTAATTTGTTTTTTTAAAAAACTTTTGTAAAAATCTTAATGCGGTTCACAGAATACATCTACTTACCAAGTTTCAACAGTGTAGTTCTCATAGTTTCGGCAAAAAGTGGCTGTGACATACGGACGGACAGACAGACAGACAGACAGACAGACAGACAGACATGACGAATCTATAAGGGTTCCGTTTTTACGTTTTACGGAACCCTAAAAATACTCATTAAAAACTGAGCTACGGAGTTATTGTGTCGTTTATCGTTTTACAAAATAAAACAGATTTCGCAATGCTATCTCGCAATTTATTCGCACAAATGCTATAACATAGTCATTTGTAATTACATAAAACTCGTATGTAACTCTAAACTCTTAAGGTTCACCTTACGAACCCGAGCATGGCCATCCGAAATATGGGAAAGTCAGATGGATGAAATCCAGTCTGCTTTGCCACTGCCGCCAAACCCGGGCCTTGGTCACATTTTGCTCCTATAGAACCAAAAGATATACAAACGACATCCGCGCCATCTACCGAGGATTTGTCTGTCTGGATCCGCACTGAGTACGTGTACATCCAACACTCCCGATTTTGGTGATAATATTCATAACAGCTTAGCCAAATGGCTTTCTTTACTTTGGAAAGGGTTTTCTAAAGAAGACATACAAATATACTTACAAAGTGATATCTTACCAATTGCAAGCTTTTACAAGCTACTAAACTCGATGCCGAAATTTCAGCGGTAGTATTCGAAATCTTGTACGATTCGCGATAAAAAACTTATAAAATTTTCAACAACTACTTAGTACGGGCGTGTCCGCAATAAACCGCGGAAAGGATATGTTGTTAAAAACAGACCTGCGCAATTGTTTCACCAAGGACGGAACAAAGTTGATAACGCCAAGCTTAGAGAAGAGCATCTTACACGTCATTCAAAATATCGAACGTGGTGATACTCTATTTTAGTAACTCGTTGGCTGAAAAAATTAAATCCTGTAAGGCTATCAAAAGGCAAGGTAGCCAAATTCGAAATAAGATCAATCCGAAGATGGCTACTCCCACAAGCTTCAGCCAGCCGCCCGGTACAGCAGCAGGGAAACTGAAACGCACCTCCTCGTTACACTCCGAACAGGGGGGGACGGGGAGGTCGAGGCAGAGCAGCGTCGTCGGCACCTCGTCGACACTACCCCACGACCACGCCTCAATCAACTTCGAATAACTCGAACCAACCCAAGACCCGTGCCAACGCTCAACAATAGTTCAGGTACATGCTGCCCGACTTACTTACTTTTGTAATTGCTGGTTGAAAATAACTAATAACCATCTCATTCTGTCATGGATTGAAAAGGATTCACCATCCTTTCACTTTCTTTATTTATATTCCTTTTGAAAATACGGTAGTTCAATCAGGTCTAAATTTAACCATGATGAGCACCGAGAAATGTCCAATGCCATTAGCAAACTAATACAGTTCGGTGCCGTAACTGTTTGTACACTTTGCAATGACTAATTGCTATATTTTCATATTCTAAATTTAAAATTATTAAATAGCTTTATTTAAAATACACACTTAAAAATGGAAGACTATTATTGGACAGCGTCAAAATGAATACCATAGAATGGATTTTTAGCCACGTACTGACCAAAAATATTTGAGATTCCAATTTCAACCTCCTAAATCACGGGAACCGATATTATACGAATTTACCGCAATGCTTTACGGATTGACTCCTAAAGTACTTATCAAAATAACTCGCCTCGGAAGTCGAGGGCGTAAGTCAATAATATACGTCATATTATGTATAAGTTACACTTTTAACAAGTGCAGAAACAATGTACTACCGATATAAAATTTGCTGCTGGCGCATCGTAAGAAATCACGAAAAAAGCTGTTAATATCCTGAGCAAACCAAAAAGTTTTTAGGTTTCATATATACCTAACTCCCAGGAGTTTACTATGGGTAACAATATTGCCCAATTAGTCCAGAAATGTTCTCATTTAGCAAAATGTACAATTCGTGAATTTGCCATATTAATTGGTGTTGCTCCGCAAAAAAGTATGGATTTATTATTAAATCAAAAATCAAAATTACAAACGTTGTTCTTAATGGAGAGATAACATCTTCACAAATTTTTCACTCCTTAAAGAAAATTACAAATTCGAAACATACACAGAAGCTTGCTTCCTTGACAGGATTGGGGGAAGCTGTCTGCAGCGATAAAAAAGTTAACGTCTCGTCACACCCCGGACACTCGGCCTAAAATCTATACAGACGGTGCAGTTGACATACCTACACTCACACAACTACGCATATGTCGTTCGAACACATTTACGCATGTGTGCGTGTCATCTAGGGTTACTAAATTATTTTAGTAAGTTAAGTACACTTACCCAAAGAGAAAACTTTATTCTGACAATATATTAATTAATCACTCCACATATTTCGCGTATTTCATTATAGACTAGTCACAGAACATTAGATTAGCTATAACTACGTTCATAAGATGCATTAAAAAGCGGTATCACAGTTTACTATATCAGAGTATTATACACTGCACAAACTACTTATTAATTATTAACACATCATGTCAGCGACCAGTAAAGAGAAAGCACATGATTTTTCAACTCAAAACTCCAAATTAAATGTTGTAAACAAACCAAAAACAAACATTACGAATTTTTATCAACTATGGCCGATAATGTTGCTAGTTCCGGATTTAATTTATTACTAATGCTTAAAAGAATATTACTTTTGTATGTTGATAAATAGTGATTTATTTATTCGCATTATAGTAAGGATCGCATAAAACTTTAAATATTGTGAATTTGCGCCGAATAAACAAAAATCGGTTTCAATTTTAAATTAAATTCAGAAACTAACTTGACCAAATTTCAACGACGATCATAAAAAACTTGAACAAAAATAAACGAAAGTAATTTTTAGTTTTGTTTTCATATTTCAAAACTATGATCTACCAAAAAAAAAAAGAAACATCATAGAAGACATGGCCCAAATCGTACCCTGACCTCGGCACAAAATAATTGTATCTAATCTCAAAAAAATCTAATAATTGTATGCAAATATATTTTAAGAAAAAAAATTACACCACTCCCATAACCCAAATTAGTGGCTAACATGTTTTTTTATCAGTGTAGTTTTGTAGGCGTTTTTTTTAAAAGTTCACCAATACTGTTTGTAATCCGATGTAATCATCATCATCATAACATCTTAGCATATACTTCTCTTCAAGTACGCCTCATATCCCAGGCCTATGCTAGTGCTGTGCTTGTGCTAGTACTTGTCCAGATTTGACCCGCGATGTAAGCATACTGATAATTGAATACAAAGTCCAAAGTACATTACCAAAAATAAGCGTATTATCATGAATTATTTTACTTACACTCGTTAAATTTGAATTCAATTCCAAGGCCACCCATCGCGAAAAGAACCTAAGCATATTCGTGCATTGTTTGATATATATCTTTATGACTCAGCCGGTATATATTATTTTTATATCATTAACACCAAATTATACAATATATTTTGTTCCATAAAACGAGCTTTTCACACGAACTTCTACAGGCAAAAAAACGCAGGTTAGCCACTCAAACGGATGATGATGATAGTTTAGAATATTATTACTAATAACTTAAAATCCGAGGTACATCAAAAAACCCAGGTGTGGCACCTGGGTTTTTTCAATGTGATTTGGGCTTATGTCCTTTGTTTCACAATAAATGGAGCTATCACGTAACAAACATATAAACGAATTGAGATCCGTCTCCTTTTTTGAAGTTGGTTAAAAATGAAACTAAATCGTAGTAGTACCGGTAGTCCTAGAACCGGTAAAGTTTATAAGTCAATGTCAAAGCCGTTAATTACTGAATAAGAACCGGTAAAGTTTATAAGTCAATGTCAAAGCCGTTAATTACTGAATAAGTTTTAGTTTAAAAATATCGTTATTTTTTTTTGGAACTAACCATTCCAATAGTCAATGTACTCGTATCCTCTTACTGGTTTTTATGAACGGTTGTTGCGAAATCTTAAATAAGCATACTACTTACTAGATGAAATCCTATATTCATTGTTCACTATTGACCGACATAATATATACATGGACGCACATAAAAGTACAGATAGTCTAATATAGAACCTGTTTATTTTTTTTGAGTCGGTTGAATGCTAAGAAATAATCACTTTTCAATAAATCTGAATAGTAGCAATCTTAGTAAAAAAAATCCACTAAATTGGCAACACTAGTGACTAGTGACTTCGTGAATTGCGAACTATACCTACTCTGCGCCATCACTCGTTACCATACGTTATTGGCGCCACTGACGTATTTCACAACGATTAACGAAAGCCGCAGTTTAAAAACAACGAGTTTAATAATTTCGTCACAGGACTTCAGTGTTGTCGCGTACTTCTAACCAGAATAGCTTAACACAGTTTATAAAAATGATTCAATCTTTGTAGAAATTCTTATGAAATGAAAAATCTCTTATTCTTGTTTCGTATAATAGACGAAAAATTTGGTACCATTTTGTTAAATAATACAGCATCATGGTCGTATTCTCATAGAAAATTATCGTCCGATATAACCCTTCGTTGAGTGATTCTCGCGTCCTTGCGGGGTAGGAAGCTTGAAACTGGCGGGGGGTGGGGAGTGTCCGTTCTATCTGTATTATCTATTCTATGGTCTCGTGGAAGGACGTAGAAAAACAATATCATTATTAATTATCTCGAACTATTAGCAGTATTCTCGGTATTTAAAGCTTGATTTACAACGAATCTAACTGTGAAATATTATTGCGAGTGGCACTCAATTCCCTTACCTTACTAAACTCGCGAGAGAAATTTGGCAATGGTGCGAGAGCCAAAATATTTGGTTTTTTGTTTCTTATGTTAATACCAAACACAATCGTGCCGATGCAGAATCTAGAAAGATCGACCCAGATACCGAAATAGGAGTTACCTGATAACGCCTTTCAGGACATAATATGCCTCTTCGAATGTCCTGAAAATGATTTATTTGCCTCTCGGAGCAATGCCAAATCTATTTGGTTTATTTCCTGGATATAGGATTCAAATGCCGTCAATGCATTTACCTTAAATTGGAAGCAGAAATACTTTTATGCATTTCCCCCATTATTTTGCAAGTGTTTACGGAATATTATCGACGACTAAATTTCCCACTAGCCTTCACAGCCATGCTATCCTCTGTTACAAAATTTACAGATATCTAAAATACATCATAGTATGTATCTACTCCGGTCTCATTTCAGCGACCTTCATCCCCTGCACCCAAGGTAAGACTGGCGTTTTACCCTGGGTGCCGCGAAATTCTGCGAACAGCCTTCACGCGCCGCGGCGTCTCGCCGGCGCACTCGACCTAACGTTAGCGTCACTATCCGACAACACACTCGAACATTATTTGTAATGTTACGTGCATCGTTTGGTGGCAGTTTTGTGAGTCTAATAAGACAAACATTTACAATGATTCAATATCATTAATATTGTCCTTTCTTTTCGAACAATTTAATAAAGTCTTCTCTGATGAATGGAATAGAATAGAATATTATTTATTATCATGGATGGATGGAAACTTAAACAGCCATAGGTCAGCCCTATCGCTTCTATTAATAGAAGATATAATCAGATCGGACGGTCGCATTAGACGCCTCCTTAAAGGTGCATATAAAATGAAGCCCAATTACTCCCAAGTATACTTCAACGTGATATCGACAATTAGTTCTCAATCAGGTACATTTCTAATTGGTATCTACTAATCTTTGGAATTGAACAGAAAATATCACAAAGAAACTTGTAATACTAGCTATGTCTAGCTCTGTGCACTGCACATAGAGTTCAATCCCTGTCTCTAATAAAACTACAAAATATCACAATGTTAGATAATCGTATTAAGATAGTCATATTGGTTCCAATCAAAACCACAGCACGCGGCCGCGATCAGCCGGTGCTATTCTTATTTTGTGGAAAATCCAAAAATCTGGCTTGTTTCTGCTCCCAAATATTTACATTCCTGTTACGAAAGGTTCGAGAGCTCCGAATGTAGGAAACTTGTTCCTGACAATAAAATAGCCACATACGCCGGTTGCTACAATTCAATCTATCAGCCGTTGGAGGAAGACGGTGTTTTCAGAAAGCGGCATAGACATAGACACCCGCAAGTTTGACGCGCATAGTACGCGCCACGCTTCCACCTCCGCCGCGAGCTCTGCGGGACTCGGTGTACACGTTATCAGAAAACTGCGGGTTGGACCGCCACGTAGTGATTGTAGCTTTGCTCGCTTTTATAACAGACCCATTGTTAATACAAACGAATGTGATTTCGCCAGATCTGTTGTTTTCCGCCAGATTAAATAATATGATTAATAATTGAGACGATTAATTACTATTAAGATCATGATCACACAGGATATTTCACAATTTAAGGCTGATTGTATTAAGTATTATAACAAAGCTTAAATAAGATTATAAGCTCTTTTGCATATTAAAACGAATAGATTTTTTATTCACTTTATAACAATACTATTAGCAAAACAAAGCTTCATTCTCTAAATATCTACCTCGTTAAAACTATAAATAATACTATATCTGAAAAATGAAGTGACGTAATATAATATATGATCAAACGAACTTCCAAGTGAAGTTCGATCATTATTATATGAGTCACTTCATTTGAAGATATAGGTAACTACCCAACCCCACCCGAGGAATACGGCTACGTGTTCCAAACCCATGCTTGATTATGAGGTATTGTTTTGAAAATTCTCTAAAAATAATGAAGACAAAAATGGCCGACCTAGCGAGGGAGGCACCGGTGTTACCACATGCAGAGTGATTTTCCCTATAAAACTTTAACTCTAAAAAACGTGCAATGTTGCCTGTAGATTAAGGGTACTACCTCGTTAAAACTATAAATAATACTATATCTTCAAATGAAGTGACTCATATAATAATGATCGAACTTCACTTGGAAGTTCGTTTGATCATATATAATCTAAATAACATCGATATAAACCAACAGATGTGCCCTGAGCACCTTGAAATCGGTAATAAACTGCGTCTCTGTGTGTATCATAAGTGGTTTACCAACAACCAATCTACTTGACCCTTAGAATTGGTAGCGGCGAGATATGCTGTTCTACTTATTTTGGTTGTTGAAAACGAATAGTGATAGGTAAAAACGTCTGGCGTCCACCGCTTCCTGTAACGGACTAGAACGGAAAAAGTGAGCTCACTTTTCCCAACGATTACATGATTCCGTGCGCCCTGAAGTTTGGGAGGGCACATTTTTGTATTGAGATAGTTGCTATATAATTATATTATTGAAGTGAAAACTTCTTTTAGTGCACCACACAGAATTTTTCGTAAGAGATGTGAATGAAGCTCATCCTCATGTTTGGAAGTAAAAGATTCGTTCGGGTGAACTTGGGACCGCAAACTGTGCCCGAGCGAGAAACATAGTCAGCTGCTGCTTACACTAAGTTTACTATAATACATTTTTATTTTTAACTATTAAAATTGTTCAATGGTTTTCTCTACTAGTTGTTTCTTATTTTAGTGTTCGCTTCTGCGGCACGGTTTTAAGCACACAGATGTTTTTTTATTAGTTGTTATTGCCACTACGTATTTTAATATTCTGTGTGCTAGATTTCCAAAAGAAAATGAAGCGAACGAAAACGACGACGAAAAAACGACTGGATCGAAATGGTTAAAAATTGTAATTGTGAAAACAATTGGATCCTAAATATCAGTGTCAGTGTGTCGTTCGAAGTGCAGGGAGTATTTCGAAGTTAATGACATATACGGCAATGCCTAAATGCTCAAATGCTCAAGGATGGACCTGCAAAATTATTAAGAAATAAAATAATTTTATTGATTAGGTATTACTTGTTTTTGTGGTGTAAATTTGGTTAACGTGGCAACCCAGAATTAATTCCACACATGAATATCCGCCGCCATTTTGGGTCATTTGATTTGAGTGTCTCAGTCTTGGTCGCAGGATAGTTTCTGTCCGACTTTTTAGGGTTCCGTAAAACGTAAAAACGGAACCCTTATAGATTCGTCATGTCTGTCTGTCTGTCCGTCCGTATGTCACAGCCACTTTTTGCCGAAACTATGAAAACTACACTGTTGAAACTTGGTAAGTAGATGTATTCTGTGAACCGCATTAAGATTTTTACAAAAGTTTTTTAAAAAAACAAAAATTAGGGGTGCCCCCCATACTGAGAACTGAAGCTCAAACATTTTTTTTTCATCAAACCTACACGTGTGGGGTGTCTATCGATAGGTCTTAAAAAATGATGTTGAGGTTTCTAATATAATTTTTGTCTACACTGAATAACTTGCGCGAGAGACGCTTCCGAAGTGGTCAAATGTGTGTCGTCGTCCCCCCCCCTCTAACTTCTAAAGTAAGAGAATGAAAAAACTAAAAAATATATATGATGTACATTACCATGAAAACTACCAACGAAAATTAGTTTGAACTCGATCTGATGAGTAGTTTTTTTTTAGTACGTCATAAATACACTATTATTAAAACTTCGATCAAAGTTACAACGAACTACAAGAACTATGTGTACTATGTATAGTATGTTACTTGCTGGAACGGAACCCTTCATGGGCGAGTCCAACTCGCACTTGGCTACTTTATTTTAAACGTCCTTGCTTAACACTAACTATATTCTCATTTGCCTGATACTTGTTATCAACGCGATCTATTCGAAAATTGTTTTCTCGAATAAATACTAAGTGAAAACAATTTTCGTTCAATTAAATGTTGTTTTCATACAAAAGTATTTTATCTTTAAAAACTATTTGAAAGATAGGCGTTTTGTATCTAGTATTTCAGATACCTTTTTAGAAAAGTATTTGTATCTGGTTAGCGATTCTAAATCCATTCGGTTGCATCCGACACGGAATCTATCGGTATTTGTCTTATCAATCTGTTTAGCATTACAGAGACAGGGATTGTCATTCCGATTCCGAACCATTCGGAATCGCTACCCTGGTATCTGAAATGCTTTTGTCTTAAGTATCAGGTAACTACGCGGGGCATAGCTAGTTATTTATATTTTCCAATCCAATCAATTATTGTAGTTTGTGTTATAAAAACAATGAAGAGGGAGTCGGAGTTTATAAATTTGATTTATTGGAGTCGGAACCGAAGTCGGCATAGATATGTATGCATAGGCAGGATCAGAAGTAGTGGGAGGACAGACATTTTTATTAGTGACTAGCTTTTACCCGCGACTTCGTCCGCGAGAAACGAGGCAGTATTTGTACACCTATGTAACCCATGTACGGTTAGAAAAAAACAGCTTAGGTACCTATATTAAAACGTTTTAATACGATTTCATCAAAATCGATTCAGTGGTTTAGGTGTTAAAACTTAACAGGCAGACAGAGTTACTTTCACATTTATTATAATAATTATAGATTACATAGACGATCAAACACGAACAAATACGAACTTCTATCCCCCGTATTAACTTTCATCATAGCTGGGCACCGTTAATCAAACAGTTAACTTCGTTAATCGTTAATCCGTTACAAAAAAAGTTAACTTCGTTAAAAGTCAAAGCGTTACATTTCGTAAGAATTAACGGAAGTTAACGTTAATCGTTAATCCGTTAATATGCGTATTGGATTTTGATATCGTTGCGTTAGTGAACTTATAAAACCTGTTGGTTTAGGTTCTGGAAGTTAACAGGTTAGGAAAAAACCAAATACTTATAGAGTTTAATTTATTATTAAAGTGAAAACTTCTTTAGGCGCGCCGAGACAGATTTTTCGTGGGCTGTGAATTGAATTCTAGCGTCACGCTCGGGTATGATAAGAAATCTTCGAGTAAACTCGGGACCATGGCTATTGGCCATCTAGAAATGCGTCAGCCAATGGGAAATGCTGAAAGGGTGTGGCCATCATGGCATGGCCATCTAGAAATGCATCAGCCAATAGGAAATGCTGCTGCTTTTCTAGATGGCCATGCCATGCCAACATTTGAATTCATCACACAAATATTTGCACTGGGTGGGAATCGAACCCACGACCCTCGGCTTCGCAGGCAGAGCTACTACCCACTAAGCCACGAGGCCTGTCGATATCCCCTCATGAGGTATCTATTTCCCATCATGAACATTAACATGTCGAAGTTCTCGTCTGAAAGCGAGGCTCGCTTTGGTGTTAAAATGTCTTGACCCGTGGATAGCAGACGTTCAATTCAAAATTTCAACCCAATCCTTTCCCGTTCCCAGACGTTCTGACGTGATGAAACAACAAACATTACAACATCCGAAAATTGGCATTTATAATATTAGTAAGATGTTAAGCACTGGAATTTTCATTGTATACCTCCATTTCTTCATTTTTATACATTGATTTGTTCATTTTATTTAACTTTTCTTTGGTTAGTTGAAATTAACTACCGCCGATTTTATTAAAAGAAAGTTACAATACAAATAAACGATTGAAAAAGTATGATTGAATTTATCGGGGAGTTCCCCACTAGTTATGGATTACTATAATCTACTTGGTTTACTAGGGATGTGTGAAATATTCAACTAAATTGTAAACGTTAAAAATTCGAGTATGTCTATTTGTCTATGCTCAACAACCAAAAAGAAATCGAGATTATCGGAAATGTGACTTATGTAACAAAATTATATTTGTTTTCATATAACGTAAACCGATCATGCCACAGGCTAAAATGACGCCTCAATCCTACCAAAATTGCAGGAACCCGCCACATATGGTCACACTGCACCCAGCACTTTTCGTTTCATACTTGTCTGAACCTGTTTTTTGCGCCGCGCCGAGGTGACGTGCGGTAAATGGTAGGCATTGGATTAACGATTAACGGACTTCTGCATAATTAACGGAAGTTAACATGTCCGTTAACATTTTTAAAAGTTAACTTAAAAGTTAATCCGTTAATCAAAATGTTAACTTCGTTTTTTTTTTATTTTTTTTTTATTTATTCATAAATAACAATAAATGTGAAAATACAATTAGCACCTTTAAACCTCTCAGAGGTTTGTGTTGGTGCTATCATTCTCGAAAGCAAATATACATATTATATAATTTTAAGCAAATACACAAAATAATTCTAACTCATAAATACAATATTAATTAATTAAATAAAGTTAACTAACGATTAACGGATTAACGAGTTAATGCCCAGCTATGACTTTCATCTCCCATTTAAACCCCGTTCATTCCCGTTGAGTTTGAAATTACAACATTGCTAGAACAACCATTTACTTGCTTTGCGTCAAGTGTCTAGAAACGAAGTTTTATGGTTTTATCTTCAACAATGACGAACTTCCACATAAAACTTTCATCCCCCATTTTAATCCCTTCAACCCATTTTTTCACAATAAAAAGTACCTAGCCTATGTCCTGTTGTGGGATCTAGTCCGTCTGTGTACCAAATTTCAATAAAATCGGTCTAGTGGATTTCATGCTCCTAACGTTGAAATTGACGGAATTTTCATACTGTCCATCCCTTATTTCACCCTCTTAGAGGTTGAGTTTTGCAAAACCCCGTCTTACGTCGTCGTCGTAAGTGCCTACGTGCTAAAAGAAACCGCCATGCAAAATTTCAGACTCCTAGCATTTGTAGTTTCTGAGATTTCGTGATTTGACCTTTCGCTTTTATATTTATAGATAAATATATTTTTATTGACAAACACGTGGACACGATAAACATTGACGTGCAATTGATTCAAGGGGTTGGGCTTTTGTATTTCCATTTACTTTCTACCACAATAAGGGATTATCCCAAATATTTATACACCTTACCTCCGATTAAAACTTCCGTTTTAAAAGTTTCGGAGCCGAAGTCGGAACCGAAGGTGTCATAAGAATCGAAGTTCCGACTTATTGGAGTCGGAATTGAAGCTCCGTAACATCCCTGCTTTAAACGAGCAATTCTTGTATATACGTATATAACTTTTATATATAGAATCTGAATCTCGGAAACGGCTGGAACGATTTTCATGATATTGTGTATGCTGGGGGTTTCGGGGACGATAAATCGATATACTTAGCTAGGTTTTATTTTTTAAAAACGTCATTTTACGCGCGTTTTTAGACAATACAAATTTGTCATATTTATTATAGAATGCGCATGGAAAATTTCGCCCCCTTGCGCGATACAAATAGCTCAGGCGGAAAGTCGAGCGGTCGCGAATTAGTAGATCCGGATTCGAATCCTGACGGCTTCTCTTTTTTTGCAAGTTTCGTTTTTTTTTAGAAAATCCATTTCTTAGAGCATTTTATCTTTTATCTGTAGGTAGGTAGTAGGTATATTTAGTGTTTAAACCGAGCAAAGCTCGGTCAGTCAGGTACAATTCTATAAAATATAAAAGGACATAGATACTTACAGATACAAAATACAGACTAACATTCATTTGTAAATTTATTAGAACGTGATTAGAATAATTACAGTTCTTCTTTTTTAGTCAAGCTACACATATCGGCAAAGTCACAGTCATGGATGGAATCGTAGTAATGCCTAGTTAGGTTTTTCAACGGGCAGAGATCAGACTCGCACGAGGGCATTCTTATTATGTGCTCTTGATGCATTGCCAGCACGTAATCACGCTCTGGACATCTGGAAAAAAATAAAAATTATTGTTTTATTTCATACTAGCTGAACGCGCGCGCGTTGCTACGCCATCTATCGAAAATTGGGCGTATCAATTCAAATTTTGAACAAATTCGGTTAGTTTAGGTTCTAATGACGCAACCTTTAAAATATGACATTATCCTGTCACACAACAAAAGCTCTCAAAAACCATTATTTTTTCCCGTTTTTGTTACATTTTTCATTCATGCTCGGCTCCTGTTGATAGTAGCGTAATGTTAAATAGCCTATAGCCTTCCTCGATAAATGGACTATCCTACAAAGAAATAATCTTTCAATTCGAACCAGTAGTTCCAGAGATCCTTGCGTTCAAACAAACTCTTCAGCTTTATAATATTAGTATAGATTTTTGTGCGATTTTTAAACCGATTTCAAAATAGATTGTGATGGTAAAGCACAACCCTACTCGTATGGTGCCCTATCCCCATAGCTAACAAAACAGTAAAATGTTCTAGTCTAGTGTTTAGTTCAGTAAAATGTTCTGCTGCTAGAGTAGGATCCATTGGATCCTATGGATCCATTTTGACCTGAATATATTGTTCAAAATGGATCCATAGGATCCAATGGATCCTACCTTTTGTATATACAGGGACAATTAACCGCCCACCTATATTTTTCTTCACTTTTCGATAAAATCGGTTTTGTGGGACACTTCTTAAAAACCGTTTGTGTCAATATCTTCATTTGCTATTGCTTAATGATGACGTTCAACGTAGGTACTACTACTACCTACCATAAAATTTGCTTTAAAATTAACGATTTCGGCAAACTAGAGAAATACAGGGTAGGCGGTAAATTGTGGCTGCGAGTGTATTTAGTATCTGCTTGTTAATAATAGGGTACCGGACTGGGTCAAAAATACACCATCCTAATTAGTCCGTCAGCTAGAACATGGAAAAATATTGGACACATATTTTTTCATAATATTAAAAATCGTCAAAGATTAGACCATCAAACTTCGAGAGTGGGGGGTCGCGACGTCACTCGTGAGTAAAAATCGTACTCACAAGTGACGTCACACGAAACCTCGAAGCGCTGTATCTTCGTCATTTTTTGTTTGTGAAACTAAAGAAAAAATGTAAAATGTAGTACAATATTTTTTGGCAATCTAACTAACGGGCTACTTAGTTTGTTTTGAGGATTGTACCCTATTGTTTTCAAATAAAACGGCGATAAAGATTCATTGTGTAATTTTAATAACCAATTTTTTTTTTTGTTGATTAGTTACGCTATAGGTTCCCAAAGTGGTCCAGGTCCCAGGGATCCATAGAAGACCACACGGGGGTTCACGTAGACGTGAAAAGAAAACAGGGGTTCACAAGTTGTAAGTGGAGGTCCACGAAAAAAATCTGGTTTTCATAGTAAAGAACAAAGATTTTGGTTTGGATAAACCCATCGACGTAGGCAGGTAGCATCATTCACTGGATAGGTACTAAAAATATTCGAGATAATTTACTAACAATTCATCAAGTACATCCGTCGCATTAAAAGTAGGACTATTTTTATTTGTTGATTCACATTTCAGAGTTCATTGTTGATTGTTTATGTTGTTTGTAATAATCATAAGCAACCCACTAAATGTTGATTTGTCCCATCGCTCCATCGTTGATTTGTCATGGAGCGCAAACTTTGGTATTATTTTGAAGAATTGTAATTCATTGTTTGCTGACGTAAGGTAACCATAAATGTTCACAACTTCTACGTCTACTAATGGGGTGATTAGGGAACAAGAGGTGAATAGGGAAAAAACCAGGATTCATTTTCAATGTTTGATAAAATTAGCATCACGCAATAATATCCTACCTTTTTTTTAGTAAATTGTAGTAGATTATTTGAAGTTCTTATGGTAACACTAAAGAAGCATGAAGTTAGCTGCAAACTGTCAAAAACATTACTTGAAAATAACCATTCATGGTGATAGCTACTAACAGGTACAAAAACGTTGTTGAATAAAGTTGTTTCTGCGTATATGAAGATGTGACTTTCAAGTATAAAAATTATTTAATGCTTAAACTTTTGTATACAATCAAGATAAGTCTCAATTGTTGCTTAATTTTTGTTTTAGATAAATCTTGAAACTGTTCAAAAAATATGTTTTTTGGGGTGAATAGGGACGACTTCTGCCTGAATAGGAACCATGAGAAGGTTACAAGGGACGCTAAGTAGGTACCTAGTTGAATAGAGACGACTTAAGTATAAATAGGGATAGCTTTGTAGGGTTGTCAACTAATGCAAATATGGCTATAATTATAATAATTTACCTTCTGTTTTTGTTTGGATTTACTTGCACAAATAAATACGTAATAAAATGAATTTTCATTGGCTCGGGTCTGCAATATTTTGAGTGGTAAATATTTAAGCAACATTTGTGAGTGTTTTTTAGTTATACATTTTATTGATAGTTTAAACGTGTCTCTGTGTGTGTTTCTGTCTGTGGCACCGTAGAGCTAAAATGGATAGACCGGTTTCGATGTGGTTTTATTAGTTTCCCTATGGTGGTTTACTATGTTTGGGCAATATTTATTCAAGATGGCGGTCTCCACAAAATGGCGGACAAAATATTTTTGCACCTCCCTCAATATGGGTATCAAATGAAAGGGCTTGATTAGTAAAATACTATACAGTAGGATTAATTTCAAATGCAAGATGGCCGCCACCACAAAATGGCGAATTATATTTTTTTATTCACTACTACCTCAACATGGGTATCAAAGGAAAGGGCTTGACTAGTAGAGTAATACATACCTACACTATAGTAGTAGTAGTATTGAGTATAGTACCCACCTAACTCGCAGTAAATGAAATTTCATTTCAATGTCCTTTTTTATGAGCGCATTTGGTGTGTAATTTTTATATATTTATGAAATTAAACTAAAAATATACTGACTCAAGAAGTAACAAGACAAACTGATATGAACACAAGTAAGAGTAACATTTCATTAATATATTGATATTTCTATCGTACCAGCCCTAGCGAATTTCCCTAATAACCCCATTCTCATCCCTATTCACCTCAGATTGAAGGTGAATGGGGATATCATATATTTTTGCATTTTTTTCTTAAATCTTTGAGATTATTACGTATTTGTATAGTTCATAACGAAGATGCTACCAAGACTCATTCATAGATGTCCTGAAATAAATTCGTATCTTAGAAACAGTACTTTAAAATACTCAATGAAGTTAGCAATTGTCCCTAATCACCCCATTTTACGGTAAATAATGCAGTGTGCCTTGTTGTGTGATTGAGTGAAAAGTGATTGTGGTTTAATGCTGTAGAGTGCAATTAAAAATGTGTAATGGAATGTTGTGTTGTGAAGTTTAATATCCCAAGCGGACAGTTCTGGCTACGGATTTTAAAATAGATAATGCCTGTTCCGGGTAAAGTTTCTTGGGTAAGCATAAAATAAATTGCGAATTTGGGGGAAACGCTAAATTTGTAAAAATAATAATTTATGAAATGAAAAATGTACAAAAAACAAAATGTCATTCGTGTTATCAATTGAGTAAAAGTAAACCAATTGAATAAATGTAAGAATTTATATTGACAACTGTTCGATCTTTCCCATATAAAATTTCACAAAGGAATGCTCGTCAGCGTCTTAGCTCCATTCACTTATAGCGCCAACCCCTCTAAAACTCTTTTGAGATGGCGGGTAGAAGTGAATGGTATCCCACCGGCGCCCTCTACACTAAATTTTATCAGTCATACCCATTCCTTTAAATAATCAGATAGGTACTTGTTCTTTTATATGACACATATTTAGACTCAAATCCCAATATTAAAAATAATACTATAGTGAAATACACTACAAACAAAATACAGGTGATAACACAGCCCTCCTGCGCACGCTGCCAACCTTGGCAGTGTCACAGTGTTGGTGTAGTTGCTGCGAACAAAATGCACAATTTATTCATTTTATCAAAGTTAATTTTACTCTTCCAGTAATATCCACTTAAGATGAGTAACTTTCCCAAGTAGTTGCGCTGTCACATTGTCGCAACTCAAGGTACGTCATTTCATTACCACATTCTCCATAAATCCACTTAAGATGAGTAATGAATAGCTTTCCCAAGCAGTTGCGCTGCCACATTGTCGCAACTCGAGGTACGTCACTACATTACCCCCACATTCTCCATAAATCTCAAACATACACCTTTCCCTTGCTGCCGACCGCCTGGTAACTCTAGATACGCGGCATTATTTTTCACTCTTAATGCTTTCTCTAGCAGTTACACTCTTAGGCCGACACTAGGTACGTCATAACTACTTCCCCAAACAATACAAAGGCAATGGAAGTGCGAAACAGTCGATGTTGCTGACCCTTTAATAGGTATAACTACTTACCCAAATAATACAAAGGCTAGATTGGAAGCAAAACAGTTGATATTGCTGACCCTATAATAGGTATAACTACTTACCCAAACAATACAAAGGCTAGATTGGAAGCGAAACAGTCGATGTTGCTGCCTATAATAGGTATAACTACTTACCCAAACGAAAAAAACGACTAGATTGGAAGCGAAACAATCGATTTTGCTCACCCTACTTCTATAATAATAGATATAACTACTTACCCAAACAATACAAAGGCTAGATTAGAAGCGAAACAGTCGATTTTGCTGACTCTATAATATAACTACTCACTCAAACAATACAAAGGCAATGAAAGCGCGAAACAGTCGATGTTGCTGACCCTTTAATAGGTATAACTACTTACCCAAATCATACAAAGGCTAGATTGGAAGCGAAACAGTTGATGTTGCTGACCCTATAATAGGTATAACTACTTACCCAAACAATACAAAGGCTAGATTGGAAGCGAAACAGTCGATATTGCTGTCTATAATAGGTATAACTACTTACCCAAACGATAAAAAGACTAGATTGGAAGCGAAACAATCGATTTTGCTAACCCTACTTCTATAATAATAGGTATAACTACTTACCCAAACAATACAAAGGCTAGATTGGAAGCGAAACAGTCGATGTTGCTGACCCTCCACGCTCTGTCGTTAGGGAACTGGTCGGCAGTGAGGTGAGCTTCAGGCTTGTACAGCCCCAGGTGGGCGAGTATCTTCAGGATCGTACCCGAGTGGGCGAAGAAAAGGACCGCTTTTGGGTCTCCATCGTTGCTGAAATCACATGTAACATTTTGAGAAAACGAATCACACAACAACGCAACAGAAAACTTTGTGCTCCAATAAGTGTGCGAGTGAATCTACGTTTGCATATATAATGCGTATTTAGTAGTGACAACGTGGAATGTGGAGAATTATAATTAACTACTTCAAAGTTGCCTATTCAAGGGCTGACTATTTCACATTTTTTGTTTGTTACTATACATAATTTTATTAAATTGTTTCGCAATTTATAACAGAGTAATAATACTGAAAGCAATGTTTACTTTCAATCGTGTGGACGAAAAACTAAAATTTACTTCATGTGCTAGCCTTTTATAAAATGTTGTCTAATGTATGGATTTTATTTTAAATTGAAGTCGCTTTTTCTATTTTCCGAGAAAATAAATTATGAATACATCAGCTAGGTACCTTAAAAGTTGAAGCATGTTTTTAATAGACATACACGCTTGTCGGTAAGTCAATTCTAATCCGTATCCGTTCGCCCAGTAATCCTTCAAATCATAATAGTATTCCATGACCTGTAACAATTTACCTATTTGTTAAGTGATTTTAGTCACGTATAGATAAATGTTGAATAATAGGTAACAAAGGTAAAAATTTACACATAAAGATAGCATAACAATAAATATTGGTGAATATTTCACAATTATAAATCTAGCCCCAAACCACAGAATAAATATTAGTACAAGTACAGAACACTCACTTAGCGAAAACAATTTATATAAATAGCGACTATTGCTGGGACAGAACAAAGTTCAATTCAGCGCTCAATATCTGTCGCAATTTTCAACTAAACATTTGCGCTCTTTCTAACGCGTAACTCTTTCTGTCTGGCGCGGAGGGTTGTCGACATATCTAATAACAATATGCGCGGGAAACGTGTTGCGCGAGCGCTCAGCCGTGCGTCCGACAACCGACTGGCACTTGTTCCCTGGGAGGAACGGTCTAGCTGTAGGCTAAAACCGCGCGACCTTGAGCGAGTGATGATGCACTGCCCAAACTAAGGAAAGCTTGTACTATGGGAGCCAGGTAGCTGATAAAATATTTATTTATTTTTAATACTTTTTATACATAGAAAACACCCAGACACAGTATAAATATTTGTATTCATCACACAAATATTTGCACTGGGTGGGTTCGAACCCTCGGGTTCGCAGGCAGACTTACTACCGGACCATATTTTTTAGGATATTAGGATTAGGAATGAATACAACAGAGGACACCTGAAATCATACACAAATTTTATTTTTGAAAAACCAAACAGGCAACTTCAAATTAAACTCACACAAAACTAATTCGATGTCAACCAGCAGACACTTCTTGTTTGTCCATAAATGACATGACTGTTTGAATAATGTACTGTAGAAGGTTTATTGTGTATACTGGATGCTAATTTCAGAGATTCAATTCGTTGAGATACCATGTGAGTTTAATCCGTGATTTAATTAAAATTAGTACAAGTTCGAGCAAGGCTGATCAGAGATTCAATTCGTTGAGATACCATGTGAGTTTAATCCGTGATTTAATCAAAATTAGTACAAGTTCGAGCAAGGCTGACTCTCTGAACTGTTGGCGTAATATTCCGTGACCAGCGCATCTACCGCCTAACTAAATCGGCTATCGCTTTGCTAATGCTGTCTCTATCATATCAAGCGAAAAGAAAAGAGAGAGAAACATCAAAGCGATGACATTTTTCGTTCGGCGGTAGAGCCCCGGGTAGCAAATTATGGGTTTGAGGCAATCTGAAAACTTGTCACATACTTTTCTTCATGTGTGTGAATTATTTCCCAATATTATACCTACCACAACATGGTAGTGAGCTGGTGAGTAGAGGGGCTAATTCAATCCATACATTACAACAAAAACAATTTTTGTTTTGCAATAAATAGGTATATTTGAGGCAATATGATTTTTTATTGTAGTTTAATGTCTAAGATAGATTAGAATAAAAACTAATCAAGACGATTTAATCGGAGTTTTAACATAGCCAACCGCGTGCAAAAATGTTGTGCAAATTATATAAAAAATGTATTTTAGGCGATTTTAAATTTTGCCATTGCCATTTGACTGAGCCCGTTTTGCCACTTCTAAACTTTTTTTTACAGTATAACGTGACGAGACGAACAAGACATATTATGCCTGATGGTAGGGTTTATGCCAACAACCCTGCCCATGACAGCACAGTGACACGCAGTCACTGGAAACATGAAGAATCCAAAACATTACCTAGCAATGCACTGCGCTCTTCACTCAGAGATATTAGAAATTTTATCACTATGTCCAATAATTTCTCTGGATATTTCCGTTTAAACCGGAACACAGTGATGTGAATATAGTAGGTAAAAATAAAACTATGAATATGAATACTTGTGTATATTGCTTATTATGACTATCGGATATAACGTCCCAATTTTGTGGTGTTATTTCATTCTGTAAATCTTTTTCCATTAGTGCGCCAATAACGTTTATCTATCAATTTTTTTTATTTAGTTGAAACAATAATGGTATGTGCTTACCTGTACACTATCTTTATCGAACATCGCACACCAAGGCGACAAGTAGTGCTTATTCCACGCCGTTTCAAACCCACAAGTTATGTACATTAAATTCAGCTGCTCTGAAAAATTAGAATTAGAGATGAATACTACAGATAGGTATGTCATATAAGGAAGAAGGTAGCAATCAGCAGAAAACGTGAAGTGTAAAACAGCGAAGATATTAGTGGAATATTGATTAAACTTCGATGCAATGGTTTTAATCTATAGATATTTACTAACTAGTAGGTATACTACAACAATGGTTATATGGAGATGTAGGTACAATCATCCTATATTATATTAAACCTTATAGTAGCAACTAGCAGCGTCCCACGGCTTTATCCGCGTAGATCCCGCTCCCGTGATTTTGTGGCATGATCCCCTCCAAAATCGTATAGGTTAAATTAAAAATCCACAAAATTCAAAATATCTAATAGTACGTACATAAACTATTTTTTAACGCGGGAAAGCAACTGGAACGGCAACTAGGCACGCGGGTAAACTCGTGGGATGCTACTAGTAAAGTCTATTTTAGTCGATTTATTGTACATATTTCTACTGGTGACTCCCCCCGCTCTAATCTGAGGCCGCGTACTAGTCGGAACGGGGGTCTACCGCCGAAATCTGTCAATGCTATGATGTTTCTCTCTCTTTTCGTTTCGTTTGAACCGAACCTAGACATCGCCGAAAAATTGCTAGCTTATCGGTCTATTATCGGATACACTTCGGAGAGTGTGCATCTGATCTGCATGATCTAATACCACCTAGCTCTTTTTTCTATCGGACTTCTCGTAGCTCGAAGAAGCGGCATCGTTTCATGGTTGATGTTCCAAAGACACGAACAAAGAGGTTTGACTCTACCTTTGTGATAAGAACGTCTAGACTGTGGAATGAGTTGCCTGAGTGGGTTTTTCCCGATGGTTATAATCTTGGTGTCTTCAAATCGAGAGTGAATCGGTTTCTTCTAGGTAAGCACGCTCCATCTTAGACCGCATCGTCGCTTAACATCAGGCGAGATGGTGGTCAAGTGTAAACCGATAAATGGTAAAAAAAAATAAAAAATACCTGTCGCGCTCTCAGCGCAAACTTGTACCTTAAGACTTAACGCCCTCACCAAAAGAGTGTCAAAATGGCAAGTTTAGCACTACTGGGAACATATCTATTCTACGATAGTCGTCGTTTGACCTAGCGCTCGGACGTTTTGTGTAGTTTTTAAAATAGTGTTTTGTGGATGTTGACGTAAAATAACTACTATAACTACAACAGCGAAACAGAGTGATGGTGTATCATATTATTTTCAGTAAGTAGATCATTATTTTGTCAATGTGGAATTTTCAAGACGCAAATAGACCTGTCAAAGATAGTTTCTTATTTCATTTTATTGTTTTATTGGCGTGAATGTTTAATTCTGCAAAGTTTCTCTACTATAACTGACGCCACCTATGGTTAAATTGAGAACTATGTCTGACAGGTTTTTTGCATGTTTTAAAACGCCTCATTCAAAGCGTTATTTCTCTAAAAAAACCATAAACAATTCTCAACAAAAAGACAAAATAAACCCGACTAATTCGAAAAGTATCTAGATGTTAGACTTGCTGAAATGTCTAAACTCTTAATTGCATATTAACCATTACTGTCAAAAATCAGAGTTGTATTTTGAACTTTTGTGATCATAATAGTGAATCTATAAGCATCCAAGTATGTATAGATGAAATAATTACATTCTATTATCCGAAACTTTTGTTAACGTTGTATGTATCCATGTGATATAACGTTATTGGCTCAAACTAACCAGCAATTAGTGAAGATGTGTTGTAGCAAATAGCAAAGCAAGCTTCATAGCTAGATCAATTGACACTACAAACCCAGACTTAGAGGTTTAGACAGGCCGAGCTTGTGAGACATGTTTCCCAGAGTCCTATTCATATGGACGCTAGATCCGAACGCTCTAAACTCCTTGTACGTGTCAGGGTTTTTCTTAACTTGCTTTAGCCACTTGTCACAGTGTTTGTAAAACTGGAAAAATCGCAACTCAATATAGAGTAAGCTAAGAAAGATTTAAAGTTATGTAGTTATGGGTAGTCGTACAAAAATATGTGATTAGGTCTTTCCTAAACCTACCTGTCGTCGAAGAATGTTGGTTGTTGTTGAACAAAAAATTAAACCTGTTTTTTTTTTAAATTATTTGTGGATATTTCACAAACTACACCATGTAACCCCAAACTATGCAAAGCTTGTACTATGGTAGCCAGATAAGCTGATATTATACTTATATAGTGTTTAATACTTGACACGTCTTTCGATCGATTCCAGAGCCTCCAGCTGATACTTAGTCGAGCCATCCCACAGGTGCGAACAGTGTGCGAAAAAGGTTTTTCACTTTCGGAGCAAGTTTTGGAGTTGAGAAAAATATAAGAAACGTGCACGCTCTCGTACGAAGCGTCGTTATAATGGTCGGTATAGCGTACCGAGGGGTCTCTGAGCCTCGCTATCCACTCGTACCATAGCGACATCATAACGACACTTTTCGGTACCAATAACGAGAAAACTCGTTAAGAATAGTGTACAGAATCGCACTTGTCGTTATAATAGCAACACCGTCGGTAACATAACGAAACTTGTCGTTATGAGCCCATAGCGAGTTACAGAATCGCCCTACAGGCGTTTGCGCGTTAAACTTACCTGGACGTCTACTCTCTTTCTACGAATAACGTAATTACGAAATAAACTCACGGCTTTCCTATTTCGGTTCTACAGAGATCCGTCGTTTCGCCCGTTTAAATGTTCTAAGCATACTCTAATTATAATAGGCTAGAACATTTAAACGTCAAACAATGTTCGATCGGACGAAACGAAGTAGAACCGGAGTAGGAAAGTTGCGAGTTTATTTCGAAATTACGTTTTCGTAGAAAAGTAGACGTCCTGACATCGCGAGCTTCGCCGCTAGTTTGACGTGACGTGAAGTTTTGTAGTGGTAGGACTCTTGGCAGAGTCCACCTGGGGAAGTACCACACCTTTGCCAGTTATTCTACCGCCAAGCAGTAATGTGCAAATATTACTGTGTTCCGGTTTGAAGGGCAATGTTTCCAGATAAATTACAGGGCTTAGAGATATAACATCTTAGATCTCTGGGTGACGAGCGCAGTGCAGTGCTAGGTAATGATTTGGACTCTTCATGTTCCAATAGCTGCGTGTTACTGTGCTGTTATGTGGCAGGCATCTTGCTTACCATCAGGCACATGACCTGCTCGTCTCGTCACTCTTTATTTAAAAAAAAAAAGAACACAGACTAACGTCTCACTCGTTTGATACTGCCACGAGCGCCGCGTTTCAATCGCCGACTTGCCCGCTACTTAGACCGCACGTGCATTTTGTACGTGAACACTTCGATATTAGGCCATATGTTTGATGTTTCCTGAGCTCGCCCGCCACCGCGCCCGCGACTCTAACGTGTTTGGGCACTTAATTATGGTAGTAAGTAGTAACCTCACAATGGTAACCTTTGACTGACCTCGTGGCTTAGTGGGTAGTAGCTCTGCCTGCGAAGCCGAGGGTCGTGGGTTCGAATCCCACCCAGTGCAAATATTAGTGTGATGAATTCAAATGTTTGCACTGTGTCTGGGTGTTTCTATGTATAATAAGTATGTATTTAAAACTATATACGTATTATATCAGCTATCTGGCCGCCATCTTACAAGCTTTGCTTAGTTTGGGGTCAGATGGTGTTGTGTGTGAATTGTCCACCAATATTTATTTTTATTTAATGGCAATGTCACCTTGCGTTAGTATTAGTAGCTGTTTGTGGAATTATAAACTATCTACTTTAATAATGTTTCATTAAATAAAAAGTTATCTGTGATATTTACTCTCAAAACTGTGTCCACTTTAGAAGCCGGTGCGAAGATAATATCTCGGGCATCTTTTTGGCTAAAAAGTCCTTTAGCGAAATGTCTTGCACTCTCCTGTGTCCTTTTTGTGGCGGTGTAGCGAAACTGGAAAACAAAAACATTTACAATGTTTACCAACCATCACAGTGGTCACATTACAACTCATCATCGTAATCATTAGCCTCTGTTCGTCCACTGGTGGACATAATATATATGTCTCTCCCATAATACGTCATTCAGCCCGATCATCGGTATTACGTCTCCAACCGCCAACTCGCCACCAGCCATCTTTCGTATATCGTCACTCCATCTACTCTCAGGGCGTCCTACACTACGTTTACCGATTCGCGGTCTCCACTCCAAAACCCGTCTACCCCAATGTCCCCGTCTTGTGAAATGGGTAACGAGAAGAATCGACAGTTTCCCAAACGTTGTCCAACCCAACTGGATTCTACTCATAGCCTCACTGTCAAAGCTCCTACACAGTTCGAGCGTCTGCTCTAAGTAAACGTATCTCTGAACAATTTCGAGAGTGGTTCCGTTTAGGACAATCGGCTCCGGAGCATTAAACACATGACTTTGGTTTTGTACAAATTCATTAGGTGGCCGATGCGTTGAGAAGCTTTAGCCAGACTGTCCAGCATTCCCTGCAAATTTTCCGGCGACACTGCCATGATGACGATGTGGCCCGCATATTGTAGATGAGAGATAAACTCGCAATTGATGTTTAGACCATGTCCAACCCAATCCAGCACCTTAAGCATCAAAATTACGCCCCCTTTTCTCGCGCCTCGTTGCAGAGGAATATGTTTTGTCTCCGGGTCTTGAATTTGGATCGCCATCGAAGCGGCGTTTTACAAACATCTCATTACCTTGGTGTATCGCCGATCGACTTCAAATCGCTGGAAGGACTCCAGAACAGCCCAGGTTTCGACTGAATCGTACACCTTCTAAAAACGCTAAGCAAAGAGGCCGATTGTACTTCTTTGTACAACCTCCTTCTGTACCATCTGCCGTACCGTGTGAATGTGCCGAACCCTTCGAACACTTCGAAACTCAGCCAGTTCAGGAGTGCTGAAACTTGTCGAGTCTTCGGGCGAGACGATTTGTATATGACGATCTAGAGTACAGCTTGTGCTCAAAAGCGATAATGGTCGGTACATTACAACTCAGGTAAATTTTAAACATTTACCTGACAAGTTTAAGTCACAAATATCATTTTAGCCACGCCTCAGCTAACCAATGCATCAACATTGCTCTTTTCCAACTAGTTGGAGCCGGACAAATCATGTTTTTCTACCACTTTACTCTCTTCACTTTAATCTATCATCCATCATCTTATGCCTCACTTCTTCAACTTATGAGCACACCATACGTCTTTTTTTGACATATGTGTAGCTGACAGTGATTTACAACTATTTACTCCATAGCCCAATTTACTGCCTAGCACTGTGCTGCACTATCGACCAGAGGTAAAAAATGATTTATCTCTTTGCCTAGTAACAAAACTGCCAAATGTGTGGTACTGCCACAGAAAGACATACATACATATGCTACATGTCCTTTGACTAAATTTATTTTACACATAGAAAACTCTCACCAGAAAAGTCTTGTTATCATATTTGTTGTTTAAAATACTGGGGAACCGCTTTTTCATTCTCTCTGCTAATAAAACCATTTCCTGTTCTCCCTCTTGAGTAAGAAGCATGTCCTCGTGGTGGTCGATTTTAATGGACCAGTCTTCTAGACTTCTCAAGGAATCTTCAGTTAAATTTCCTGAAAATAAAACGGATAATAAGTTCACTTTTAATTCTGAATTAGCGGTATTTAGCTTGTCGAATGAACAATACCATTCTCAAAACTAAAATTATAATCTATTCGATGTGCTGGTCTTCCTGTCCTCTGCAGTCCGAACGGGTCCAAACATGTTACGGGGAATCAAGTCCCTGATTACTGATTACCCCCCACAAGATGGTCTCAGCGTGCAATAGTACTAATTCTGCTGCACCAGTGATGAAAACTTATTTTACAAATGATATAGGTCTCGATACAGACCTATGAAAATTACTATTGCTTCTGGAATTTTATTTGAAGATTTTTTTTCCATAGTACCTACAGAGTGATGAGACCAGCAGAGCCTGCGCCAGATATTAAGCAACATGCCTGCCCATAACAGCCCAGTGACACACAGATATTGGAACATAAATGAGTCTAAATTCTGCAATCCAGCACTGCACTGTGCTTCACACCCAGAGATATATGATGTTGCCCAGTAATTTCTCTGAAAACATTGCCTTTCAAGTACAGTGATGTTTTCACGTTACTGCTTGGAATTAGAATAACTGACTGTGGTACTTTCCCAGACTTTGCGAAGAGTCCCACCACTACAAAAATTCACCACCATGAGGATCAACAATTTCAGTTGCAGTTTTAAAATAGTCAGAACATGTGATAGAGCAGTTTTGTATGGAACTGGTGCATATTTTGCCTTCAAACTATATTGTAAATATAAACATAGTTCAAAATACCTTTACCTTTGCCAAGTTTGTGTTGTATTAAAATTTCATATTTCAAATCCCTCAATGTAGTTTCCATCGCATTAATATAATCCGACTTAGGATACCTTGTTCCATGACGGATCATCATCCAGATTTTTTTGGGTTTGCAGTCTGTAAATGTGAATTTGTTACATTTAGCAAAAACTCCTATTCAAAACTCAAAAATGTTAAAAAATTATTAAAGTGTATATTAAGTATTTGCTGACAAATTTGTCTGCATGGACTGTAGAAAAAAGTTATTCTTCATGGATCTATGGACACTTGCAGGTATAACCAGGTATGGCAGGTGTCTTAATGCCTACCATCTTTTATGCACAGTTACAGCAATATTTTTTTTTTTTTTTTTAAATAAAGAGTGGCGAGACGAGCAGGTCATGTGCCTAATTGTAAGCAAGATGCCTGCCACATAACAGCACAGTGACACGCAGCTATTGGAACATGAAGAGTCCAAATCATTACCTAGCACTGCACTGCGCTCGTCACCCAGAGATCTAAGATGTTATATCTCTAAGCCCTATAATTTCTCTGGAAACATTGCCCTTCAAACCGGAACACAGTAATGTTTGCACATTACTGCTTGGCGGTAGAATAATTGGCAAAGATGCTGATGTGCTATTTGAGGCTAAAACCTATCTACATTCCAAATTTCATCCAGATCAGATTAGGTTTTTTGACATGATCGAGCAACTAACTTCTAAATTATCACATTTAGAACATTACATTACATAGTTATTTACATGACATTCGCGGAAATGTGAGATAAAAACCACATAGAGCCATTAAAAGATTTGAAGTTGAACATTAGTTGGATGACATATGTAAAATAGTAGTAAATACGTACCTATGTATGCACATAAGCTACGGAGCTTCCAAAGAACACAATTAGCTAGGCTTATTACATTTGGGTTAATTTAGGAGCAAGATTGGTCAACTGAATTCAGAAGCAACCAACCTAGCTTCTGAATTTAGTTTGCTGCTAGCTTACTGAATGCTATTACACTTCACCAAGTTCACCAAATTCAGTAGTGACTAAATCCCAGTCGACTGAAGTAAGCAAAGTGTAATTAGTCTGCGACTAGATAGTGTATAAAATGCTTACTAACCATTAATAATATGTATTCTTTGCTTAAATATTAAGCAAATAATACATTGTATTTTTTTATAAGCATAGCTTTTTTATTGGAAATAGTGATAGAATTACTTGGTATGATTTCTATATTATCCTTTAATAGCAAAGCAATAAATCTTAATCAATTTCACGACTCCTAAGGCATAAGCAATTTAATACATACCAGGATATTCAATAACTGCATCATGTTTATTGGATTTGAATCTGTATGGTGTACGTTGTCCTAAATGATTGAAAACTTCGGGAAACTGAGTAGCTTCGTCAGATTTTGATATTAATGTAATTAAGATACAAACAACATAAAACTCTTTCATTTTGTAGTGGAATTGATTTAAGGTAGGTACCCTATTTCTTTGCTATAGCTGTGTAAATTTTTCGAAAAATTAATAAATATTTCAAAACATTGTGTTGAGTTTACATTCTTTGAATTAGCTTTAATTATTTGATTTTGTGGGTTGTTTTTTCCTTTTTATGTTTCTTACATTTACGTTTTGATGATAACAATATCAATACCACAGAACAGAGAACACACAGAGTAGAGAACAGTCAGATCAGAGAACACAGAATCACCTCAGAACACACCTCAGAAGCTCAGAACGAGATTAAATTTAAATAAAAATACTTTTCATAACATTTGTCATAACAGTATTCTTTTTCAGTTGTCAGTTCAGGGTAGCGATTCTGAATTTCTGAAACCATTCGGTTGCATCCGACACGGAATCTCCGTAGCGATTCTGAAACCATTCGGGTCGGGCTGAGCCACGGAAACTGGCCTTATCCGACTGGTTCGGGCAATTTGCGATTCTCAACGCCAATTCCGATTACTTTTGACGTTTGCAACCGACTACCAGCTGTTTTCTAATCGGATGGGATTCGGACAGCTTTTTTGTCGTGGATAGCTAAATACGATTTTCAGATTATTGTATTTACTTGATTTTTCTCTGTTTTTCTCAATATTTCTGTAAGATTATGGGACAGTAAACGAGTTTTTATTAACTTTATTGTGTAATATGTGTTTAGTTTTTGGAATTTTGGGGTTTGAAATTTGCAAAATTGGCAGTTTGTGCTCAAAAAAGTTGCTAGAAATAGATTGTTGCCATATTTGATTTGTTATTGTTTATTTTTTGAGATGAAAATATGAAACATGTTTGTTGTTTGAGCAAAAAGCCAAGAAATCACCAAGAAACATTGGAGATACGAGACATCACGTCAAACAACGACATAACAGCAAAAGCAAGAGCAACTTTGGCCCCAGTGATGGTCACAAACATAGTCGGCCTAAGTAAAAGGACCGTGTGAACGTGTGATAGTGCGTGCGTCTTTTACTAAAGGGTCCACCTAGGTACTGAAACCAGCCCAAGAGGGTTCATGACCCCAGGACCCCTCTGGTCTTTGTATAACAAACAGTATTTTCGTATCTATTCGACTGGAGCTCTATCTACCTATAGATGAAGCAGAGGACTTCTACCAGAAGTTATAGTTCCCTGTAATGACAACAACCGGTACATTATAAAAGTAGCACCTTGCCGGTGTACGGCATGTGATTTAACAGACATTAAACTTACCTATGTCCCACATTATATACTTAGATATAGCTAGATATGTGGGACAAAATCCCCAAGTTATAGGTACTATGACTGGCAATTGTCCTCTAAACAAGCACTTATTCAATATAGGTGTGACAGACAGCCCTCTATGCAGGGTGCAGGATGCATGGAGGAAGAAGTAATGCCACAGAATGTGGTTGTGGAGTGCAGGAGCGTGGCAGATTAACGGACAGAATTCTTCCACTCCCTAGCACCAGTCCCGGAGGCCTTCAACAACCTGGATAGGTTGCTTGCATGCTTGCCTTCTGGCATAGTCTGGAGTAGAATGGATGTATGAGCAACGCCTGATGGCCTAATTAAGAAGCTAAGTGTGGAAAAGGCCCCGTCTAACTAACTATAGCAAGACATTTTGTTTTTTTAATAGATATGTTTTGGAAATAAAAGGACCACAAATTATCTAATATTTTGTCATACTGAAAATGTACTGTAGGAACATTACATATTTCCTACATTAAATATTACATTATATACCTATTTATAAAGCCATGGTGGCCTCGTGGCAAGTGTCAGACTTATGTCTGTCATTCGTATGATCATAGATTCTAATACTGTCTGTTGTACCCGTTGTACCTGAGTACAAATATATTTAAATACAAGGTGATTATTATAACTAAAAGATCAAATGAAAGACATTTAATTCAGGAAGTATTTTAATAATCATTGAAGAATTTAATTCTTACATCATTTAGCAATAAAGTTGGAAAAAGAGATAGTGTACTTGACTACAATAAGCAGTGCTTTTTTACCATTAGGACACCTGCGAAGCTGAGGGTTGTGGGTTCGATTCCCACTCAGTGCAAATATTTTGTGTGATGAATTCAAATGTTTGCACTGTGTCTGGGTGTTCCTGTGTATAATAAGTATGTATTTAAAACTATATAAGTATTATATCAGCTTTCTGGCCACCATCGTACAAGCTTTGCTTAGTTTGGGGTCAGATGGTGGTGACTGTGAATTGTCCATCAATATTTATTTACTTATTTAGACCATTGAGAACAACATTTAATAAGAGACCAAACAGAATATTGTAAAAATGAATTAAACATAATAGCTCTCCGTACAAAAGTCAGTCAATAAAACATTTTTTTTTGTACATACCACAATGTTTTATTTTCCTAATTAATTAATACATAATACAATCATAGCTAATTCAGTTTACTTTTAAACTTCTAAACATATTAAAATTATAATGATCACAACTCTTCAGTGACTAAGGGCTACCAGCTAACACAAAACTGTGATGCGAAGTGAGTGATGTCCATGGATTTTTAATTACAAAGAGAAAGACAAACTTCTTAGCATTCCGTGGATTCACCGTGTGGGTGTCGGGGGTCCATCGTGTGGCAGAGAGCGAAATCCCAAGTAGATCCCGAGACTTGTGACACCGGTGTAGGTTTAAGGGGCCCTTTTCTGATGTACATCAACACTCACCTTCACTACTCATATTCCTCTATCTGCCCAGCCAATTCTGATATAAACCTACTGCTTTAGATACTCATTCTAGTATAGAACTTACTGCACTTCTGGACAAGCTAAGTTCTTTCAGCAGGTCATACAGATATTTTGCTGGTATACCTCTCGCTCCTACTTCTACAACATATAAATTAACTACATAGCCGTTTTTAATGTAGGTAAGTAATTAATTATTTATGTAATTATATACACTAATATACAGTCTAAAAAGTTACCATGGTTTGTCACAAAATTAACAATTATTGAAGGGATATATTAAAATACCTAAATAGAGAGAAAACTAATTTAACTTATATCACAATTGATGTGTGTGTACTGTACCTATTATACTTATATTATCTTTTTCTCACAAAATGAAATTGGATTATAGGTAAATCAGTACTAAAGCGAATATTTTTACTGAAAATCTGCTTTAATTTTCAAGGTGAGTCAACGAAAAAACGAAAACTCTCTGGCTTCTCGTATGGAGTAAGTATAACATTATTATAACTTCTCTTCTTGACCATTTTATGAGATTCATGTGCTTTGCGAGTTGAGGTTGGCACGACATATAATAAGTCGTTTTAAACAATGCATCACATTTGCTGGCTTCTTGTATTAAACTATAACTTATCTTCTTGACAATTTTATGAGTCTTCTATATACGATTTGCTTCACAGAGTAAGTAATCACTTGATTTGCTTGTCCAACTTCAACTTTTTCATATGGCTTCCATTCGGTAATTTCACCGGAATTTCGCCAGTGTCTAGCGTTTCTCCGTTAAGATAGTCTTCTGAACTTTTATTCACTTAGAGGTAGGAATCTTGCTTCAGATGATCGGTCCACTTCAGGTAGTCTTCAGTTTGATGACAGACTTCTGGCATATGTTCAGTGAAGATGCAGGATTATTGATGATCGGTGGAGTGTAGATACTTTTGTTAGTGGTTACTTTTAGATATGTTATATATAACTGTAATGGACAAACACAACTGTGAAACCATTACTTTTTGTTGTTATTTCCAAACCATGAACACGAAGTATACAGATTCATGTTCCAAACAAAACAAAAACAAACAATGGTTCCGTTGACTTTGACAACATCAACAGATTGACAATTGAAGGTAAAACGAAGAATGTAAACTATGATTTATTGTGTTGCAGATGCAAATTTCCAGAGGTTATTGTTCGATTTACTCGTTTATTATGCAAATTCTATGTAAAAAAGTCATTCAAAACCACAAAATAAACCCGAAATACAGTTATTTGACGATTTGTATATTCCTACCATGAGTTAACTTTTCTACCAAATTTGTATCTGTATTCGAAAAGTAGATGGGATAGCTTGTCTTTGGTCTGGCCAAAAGACATTCCTACGCCAACTACGCCAATCCGATTGGCGTGTGATTGGCGTTGAGAATCGCAGATTCCTCACCATTCGGTAGCGGGACCGCTACAAAATGAGTCGGATCGGGTGCATCCGACTGGTTTCAGAATCGCTACGCTCATCTCTCGGTCTTTGTCATGCTAAACCATTGAGATCAGAAACACAAGGAGATGCCCCGTTATTCTATACCTACATTTGCCTATACTAATATGAGTGAAACAAGGGTACAGAATGTGAAACATCGTTATGTCTCATTCTTTCTAATGAAATAATTATATTTGATAAAAGAGACAACAATATTTATGTTGTTGCTCATTTTGGCAACATTTTGATGTGACGTAGAGACGTAGTTGTAGGTAAGTGCCATAATCGGCCATTTTATGTGGCGAGTTTCGTGGTAGTTTAAATGTCACATGGTTGTTTACTTTGTGAAATATTGTGATTTTCGAGAAATTTACGAAGATATAACTTTTAAAACTGCGTGTGACTGGTGAAAAACACCAATTCAATATGACTAAGTGTTGTATTGTGAACTGTGGGGCAAGGAAAGGTAAAAATCAACCTCAATTGTCGTTGCACAGGTTAGTATCCAGTTTTCTAATAAAAGTACTCAAAATCTTACACATCTCATGAGAAAATCGTTTCTCGATCATGAATTCACAAGTAAAGTATTGAGATTTGGGTTCATTTCCGTAAAACAGACCATTATTTTTAGTATTTCATTTGTTTTTGATTACATAGTGGAATAGTGTTGTACCGTTAACGTAATAGTATATCTAAAACTAGTGCGTGCGTATGTTGAAACAATATCGGTATCGCTAAAACAATTATAACTGTTTTGAATTAAAATTTCGTGCCATGAGCGAAATGTTGACCCTTAATACATATTAGCAGCTGTAACTGGGGTGATTTATCTAAACGTAAATAATAATAACTGCCCTTTTTTTATAGATTTCCTAGAAATGAAAAATTGAAGAAAGAATGGTTAGATGCTATTGGTGAAGAAAATATTAATCCTCGACTTAAAGAATGGTTCCTCTGCTCACTTCACTTTAAAGAAAGCTGTTTCAATAGAACTCTTGATGTGATGAGATTACATGATAACTCTGTTCCCACATTATTTTTGGTAAGTATGAAATGTAATGATTATTCATGGCTTTTTGCCCTTAAATAATTAAAAAAAAAAAACGTAATAGAAAACATATTGTTTATCACAATAAATAAATATTGGTGGACATTCACACACAACACCATCTGACCCCAAACTAAGCAATGCTTGTGCTATGGTGGCCAGATAGCTGACATATATACTTATATAATTTTAAATACATACTTATTATAGATAGAAACACCCAGACACAGTGCAAACATTTGAATTCATCACACAAATGTTTGCCCTGGGTGGGAATCGAACCCACGACCCTCGGCTTCGCAGGCAGAGTTACTACCCACTAGGCCACGAGGGCAGTCACGGCACAATATTAGTATGCATCTATTTATTTCAGGCACTCGACAAAAAACAACAGCAAAAGTCCTCAGTTTTGTGTGAAACACAAAATCTTGATGTTTCTTGTGCATCCACTGTGGCTTCCTTGCAGTTACCGCAACAAATTGTGGAAACAGTGCACATAGAGGTATATATCTACTTACAACTGCCACACAATATAGGAATTATTCTATTCGAAAAGAAGAATGGTCATTATATATTAATTCATTTGGGACCCAAGCCCGGTGCAAACGTAACATCTCAGTTTTTTTTTGTTATTTTATGTACTTACATCAATTATTAGATATTTTCATTACTATTTTTTACTACGTAGGTAAATTGTCTTAGTTGAGTATTATAGGTAGGCTTGTTTGGTATTGTATTAATTGTATTTTATTAGATGCTCGACTCTATCGACTAAAGGAAGTTTTCGATAGCAACTCATGGTAAAGGTACAAATCTCTGCAGATAGATTATAGCTATAGGTATTATTACCTAGGTACTTAGAAGCTGTTTAGCTATCGTAATCGATTAAATCAATTTCCAGAAACATATTTTTATTTATAATAATTGACATACCTACTTAAAATTAGAGATAGTGGTTTGTCCAGATACCAGATACCGAATATTCGGCAAACTTTGAATTGAAAAGAAATGTCATCATCAAAAAAACGATCACCAATTTGGAAATATTTTGATTTAACTCATTCAGTGCCGGCACGATTTCACTGTGACTCTCAGCCATGCCGCCTACAACAAATCGAGAGCGAACCATATGCATTCAAGGCGCTGTATAAGAAATTGAGTGGACGCAGCAGGTAAAACCACCGGCACTGCTTTTGATTTGATATGATTCTGATTTTGGCTAGGACAAAAAACTCAATATTTTCACATTTTTATGAAAAACCGAGAACACAACAGTTGTGTTCAAGGCATGGCGATTGAAATTAGCAAGATCACAACAGTTGTGTCGAAGGCATCGTATGTGTTAACTCATTCAATGCCGGCACTATTTTACAGAGACTCTTAGCCATGCCGCCTACATCAAACCGAGGACACAACATTTGTGTTCAAGGCACTGCATATGAAAATTGAATGGACACAATTGTTGTGGCCACCGGCACTGCTGATAGGTGAAATCATTTATATGCAAATTTCGGCTCAATCTTTGATTATTTGTTAGTTTTACTAGTATTGCGAGGGTTTTTCAGACGAGACAAAATAACATGGTTCAATGAAACGACGATAGATGGCGCCTGTAGGTTTTTCGATTAGTTGTCAAAAGCGTTTTACATACTGATGTCATTATGACCGCAGAATTTAGCTTAGAGATCTGTTCGAACTAGTTCTCTCCGATGGTTAGTTCTAATTCAGTAGAAATAATAATTAGACTTGGAAACTGCATTTGACAATTCTTTTCACTACTTTTGTCTCGTCTGAAACTCTCTCATTGACAAAATACTTTAAAATATTTTTTTACTCGCTTTGTTTGTGCATTTATTCGTCTCAACACAGAAACACTTTATCAAAATAAATGTTATGAAAAAAAAATCAGAACCCTTGATTAGCTAAACAAAACTGTAAGCACAAATAATATTGTACGTAGAGTACTAATCAAACATTATACTTAAATATCAACAAATCTATGAAAAAATATTGTTATTTCATTTTTACTCCTTTACCCACTCATTTACCCATACTTATTCCCTTTAGCAGTAAACGTTGTAAAGCCTTGGAATAGTTATACAGTGTTTTCTCTTTTTATTTGATATTTTGAAAACGATCGAAAGAGACAAAACACTATTAAACTATTCCGAGGCTATACAACGTTTATATATATACTAGCAGCGCCCGTTCCCGTTTTTCCAGCGAGATGAAATGTAGCCTATGTTTTCTTCCAGACTATAATCTATCTACATTCCAAATTTCAGCCCAATCCGTTCATACGTTAGAGCATGATTAAGGAACAAGCATCCGAACATCGTGACTCTCACATTTATTATATTAATAGGATCTTGCTTTGGCTATACTTTTTAGACTTTACAAATGAAAGTTGTGCTTTTTCTCAATTTGATCTCGGTTTCCAAATAAATTTTCGATTTGACGTTATTTAGTAAAACATACCTAATTTCTAGTAATACTTGATATCTAGTATCGATACTCGTTATAGTAACACCTATGACCCTGATAGGGACAACCCTTACAATGGCCGCCATCTTATGTAACGTTTTGCGTTGTAGGTATGCACCTTTTTTTTCTAGTCCTTACTATTAGTACGTCCATGTGCTAAACAGATAAGACAAAGACCGAGAGATGAGATTCCGTGTCGGATGCAACCGAATGGTTTCAGAATCGCTACCCTGATGTTCTGAATCTGGGTAGCGATTCTGAAACCATCCGGTTGCATCTGACACGGAATCTCATCTCTCGGTCTCTGTCATGCTTATCAGATAAGACAAAGACCAAGAAATGACATTCCGTGTCGGATGCAACCGAATAGTTTCAGAATCGCTGCCCAGAACTCCGTCGAGCTGCCAGTTGTTGAAAACTAAAAATGAAACACTTCTATAAAAAACATTTTATTATTATTTATTTATTAAATAACTAGCGGCCCATTCCGGCTGCGCTCGGATATTGTCATTTAAAGATTATTAATCGAAATAAAAACTATCCTATCTCTCAAGTTGGACCAGACTGCTCACGGTGTGCCAATTTAATTTAAAATCGGTTAAGTAGTTTAGGAATCCATCGCGGACAAACATCGTGACAGGAGATTTATATATATTAAGAGATAGGCGAGCAGCAATAGCTGATATGCCTATGTCTCAGTGTTGAAATAACAAATTAAGTATAGGTAATTGTCTGTTAAAATTATTTTGTCTTTTTAACTATCCATTTGTCCAATCTATTCTTGAAAGAGTTTTATGACTTTGCTGAAATAACATCCTCAGGCAACCTGTTCCAGTTGTAAACCACTCTGTGAGAGCTGAGGATATGATGTGCAGTGTTTGTCAGTGATAGTGCGTGGGACAACTGGGACTTATGACGCCGACTGTCTCTCTTATGCTCCTTTAATCTGTACAGGTTCCTTATGTGAGGTAGGTTATAAAAACCATTCAGTATTTTAAATGTTTCAATCAAGTCTCCCCGTAACCGTCTCTCTTACAATGTAGTGAGGTGTAGGGCTTTTAATATGTCTGTGTAGGATTTACGTCGAAGGGCATATGGCCATTTTGTCGCTTTTTTTTTGCACATTTTCAAGTAAATCAATATCTTTTTTTAAGTAGGGGCTCCAGACTTGATAACCATATTCTAGTGGCGGCCTCAGAAAAGTTTTATATATTTTGCGAAACATCTCTACAGTTATAGATTGAAAGGATCCACGAATGACATAAAGAAAAGAGTTTGCTTTCTTAACTATTGCAGATATATGTTCTTCCCATTTTCAATTTGATGTAATTATAACACCGAGGTCTTTTTGCTGATTCACTGAAGATAAAGCGACACCATTGAGATAATAGGTTATTAGTGGTAGTGGTGGTTATAATAGTTATTCTTGCCAAGATGTAAGACCCCACACTTTGCAACATTCAGACTGACAACCCAATCCATAGTCCAGTCTTCCAATTGATATAGATCGTTTTGGAGCCGTCCAGAACTAAATAATGGGTGTGCAAAAAAATTACTATCATCATTGAAGAAGGCAGATTGACTTTTAATTGTTTCAATTAGATCAGTTATGTAGATCCCAAGGAGTTGAGTAGTTGAGCAGTCACCGATCCTTGAGGCACACCACTGAACACGTTTCTGTGCTGTGATAGGGAATTTCCGACTTGAACTTGAAAAGTTATTCCAGTCAAGTAATGCTCTATATAATAGACCAGCCTCCCACGTATACGTGCAATTTCATATAGTCCGGTCAAATTAGACCAAAAAATAAGAGTAAAGTTACCTAAATTCCCACCAAGGTGAAAATCGGTAAGATTGTTTGAAATATCATTAAAAACAAAATTTGAAAGTTCCCCATCTTTCCCCTGTAAGGAAAAAAAAAATTCAATGTCAAAGGTAAAAAAAATGAGTTTATCGCGATTTTCAGCAAAACGGTAAGTTTTATCATAAAAATACTTCGGACAAAAATTGTAGATCATAAAATTATCTACAAAAAATGTCTTTATACTTTTTTTTGCTACGAGCCACCGTTTTTGAGATATAACAACCGTTTTTATGATTTTAAGTACTAGCAATTTGATCTGTATTTCTCAAACTCTCAATGTTGCATTCAAGACATTTATACTTCTTTTCATCAAATTATTCTTATTAAGGACGCGCCTGTTTTTCTAACATACCCCTCTCATGCCCATATTGTGAAAATGCCCATTTCCATTCGTGATTTCCAATAGTATTTCTACTTGACAAGAAATTATTATTAACGGCATTCGCTTTCTTGACAACGGAAACGTGTACATATTATGACGATTACAACTTTGTGAATCGTTATATCTCGAAACTGTGGCTCGTAGAAAAAAAAGTATTTCAACATTTTTTGTAGATAATTTTATGATCTACAATTTTTGTCTGCAGTATTTTTATAATCAAACTTACCGTTTTGCTGAATATCGCGATAAACTCATTTTTTTACCTTTGACCTTGAATAAAAATTTTTCCTTACAGGGGAAAGATGGGGATCTTTCAAATTTTGTTTTTAATGATGTTTTAAACAATCTTACCGATTTTCAGCTTGGTGGGAATTTAGGTAACTTCGAATGTCTAAATTGACCGGACTAATAATGCATAATGGTATAATTTCATCAGGAGACGCTGATGAGGGACTCTATCAAAAGCTCGCTGAAAATCTAAGTAAATAATGTCCACTGGATTTCGTCCGTTCACTTCTTTACTCCAAGTATGGACAGTGGACACATTCTAGTAAGTTGGTGATAGTGGATCTTTTCTCAACGAAACCGTGCTGTTTGGTAGATATTATACAATGTCTATTAAGGAACAGTGTCAGTTGCCTATTTTCAATTTTTTCCATTATCTTAACTACAATACTAGTACCTAAGGCTTATAGGTCTACAATTCTCTGGATGCATTTTGTCCCCCTTCTTAAATACGGGAGTGACCACAGAGTGCTTCCAATCTTGAGGCGACTGTCCAGCTTCAAAGGATGCATTCATCAGAACGTCATCACGGTCTACGTAAAATCTGTCTGTGGTGCGCCAAAAATAAATTTTCACTTCAAAAATTATAAGGAAAGAACAAAAGAGCCTCAGCAACAAAGGTTGTGATAGAGACATATTATTCATGCAGCTCAAGTAGTGTTATACAGGTTAATGATCCTCGTTATCACCAAGGGTAAGATGTAGCTGTACGAAACTGTTTTGAAATTTATCTAACAAAAGAAAACATTGTCGCCACCATTGGCAAAATTGAGAACTATCTTATACGAGTTTTTTTTTCTCTCTGTAATCGTTTCTTAGTACAGGGTAGCGATTCTGAAACCATTCGGTTGCATCCGACACGGAATCTCATCTCTCGGTCTTTGTCATGCTAAACAGATAAGACAAAGACCGAGAGATGAGATTCCGTGTCGGATGCAACCGAATGGTTTCAGAATCGCTACCCAGCGTAGCGATTCTGAAACCATTCGGTTGCATCCGATAAGACTCATTTTGTAGCGGTCCCGCTACCGAATGGTGAGGAATCTGCGATTCTCAACGCCAATCACACGCCAATCGGATTGGCGTAGTTGGCGTAGGAATGTCTTTTGGCCAGACCAAAGACAAGCTATCCCATCTACTTTTCGAATACAGATACAAATTTGGTAGAAAAGTTAACTCATGGTAGGAATATACAAATCGTCAAATAACTCTATTTCGGGTTTATTTTGTGGTTTTGAATGACTTTTTTACATAGAATTTGCATAATAAACGAGTAAATCGAACAATAACCTCTGGAAATTTGCATCTGCAACACAATAAATCATAGTTTACATTCTTCGTTTTACCTTCAATTGTCAATCTGTTGATGTTGTCAAAGTCAACGGAACCATTGTTTGTTTTTGTTTTGTTTGGAACATGAATCTGTATACTTCGTGTTCATGGTTTGGAAATAACAACAAAAAGTAATGGTTTCACAGTTGTGTTTGTCCATTACAGTTATATATAACATATCTAAAAGTAACCACTAACAAAAGTATCTACACTCCACCGATCATCAATAATCCTGCATCTTCACTGAACATATGCCAGAAGTTGTCATCAAACTGAAGACTACCTGAAGTGGACCGATCATCTGAAGCAAGATTCCTACCTCTAAGTGAATAAAAGTTCAGAAGACTATCTTAACGGAGAAACGCTAGGACACTGGCGAAATTCCGATGAAATTACCGAATGGAAGCCATATGAAAAAGTTGAAGTTGGACAAGCAAATCATATATAGAAGACTCATAAAATTGTCAAGAAGATAAGTTATAGTTTAATACAAGAAGCCAGCAAATGTGATGCATTGTTTAAAACGACTTATTATATTTATGTCGTGCCAACCTCAACTCGCAAAGCACATGGATCTCATAAAATGGTCAAGAAGAGAAGTTATAATAATGTTATACTTACTCCATACAAGAAGCCAGAGAGTTTTCGTTTTTTCGTTGACTCACCTTGAAAATTAAAGCAGATTTTCAGTAAAAATATTCGCTTTAGTACTGATTTACCTATAATCCAATTTCATTTTGTTGGAAAAAGATAATATAAGTATAATAGGTACAATACACACACATCAATTGTGATATAAGTTAAATTAGTTTTCTCTCTATTTAGGTATTTTAATATATCCCTTCAATAAATGTTAATTTTGTGACAAACCATGGTAACTTTTTAGACTGTATATTAATGTATATAATTACATAAATAATTAATTACTTACATTAAAAACGGCTATGTAGTTAATTTATATGTTGTAGAAGTAGGAGCGAGAGGTATACCAGCAAAATATCTGTATGACCTGCTGAAAGAACTTAGTAGTAGGTTCATATCAGAATTGGCTGGGCAGATAGAGAAATATGAGTAGTGAAGGTGAGTGTTGATGTACATCAGAAAAGGGCCCCTTAAACCTACACCGGTGTCACAAGTCTCGGGATCTACTTGGGATTTCGCTCTCTGCCACACGATGGACCCCCGGCACCCACACGGTGAATCCACGGAATGCTAAGAAGTTTGTCTTTCTCTTTGTAATTAAAAATCCATGGACATTTCTTCATCACTTCGCATCACAGTTTTGTGTTAACAGGTAGCCCTTAGTCACTAAAGAGTTGCGATCATTATAATTTTAATATGTTTAGAAGTTTAAAAGTAAACTAAATTAGCTATGATTGTATTATGTATTAATTAATTAGGAAAATAAAACATTGTGGTATGTACAAAAAAAATAATGTTTTATTGACTGACTTTTGTACGGAGAGCTATTATGTTTAATTCATTTTTACAATATTCTGTTTGGTCTCTTATTAAATGTTCTTCTCAATGGTCTAAATAAGTAAATAAATATTGGTGGACAATTCACAGTCACCACCATCTGACCCCAAACTAAGCAAAGCTTGTACGATGGTGGCCAGAAAGCTGATATAATACTTATATAGTTTTAAATACATACTTATTATACACAGGAACACCCAGACACAGTGCAAACATTTGAATTCATCACACAAAATATTTGCACTGGGTGGGAATCGTTCAGAATAACTATAGACTTAGTGATGTCGCGCGTACCGCTTACCTCAACTCGGCATTTGAAGCTACACAGGATGCTATACTCGAAACTACTAAACAAAGCTTATGGAAAATTCATAAAATTGTCAAGAAGAGATGAACAAAAGAAATTATAATACCATAAGCGTAAGTAGTAAATAGTATAAATTTGTAGTGGTAGGCCTCTTAGCAGAGTCCGCCTGGGGAAGTACCACACCTTTGCCAATTATTCTACTGCCAAGCAGTAATGTGCAAACATTACTGTGTTCCGGTTTGAAGGGCAATGTTTCCAGAGAAATTACAGGGCTTAGAGATATAACAACTTAGATCTCTGGGTGACGAGCGCAGTGCAGTGCTAGGTAATGATTTGGGCTCTCCATGTTCCAATAGCTGCGTGTCACTGTGCTGTTATGTGGCAGGCATGTTGCTTACCATCAGGCACATGTCCTGCTCGTCTCGTCACTCTTTATTTAAAAAAAAAAAAGCCAGATACAAGAAGTCAGCCTGTTTTCGTTTTGTTGTTGAACTCATCTTATAATGTAAAAACATTAGCTTAAGTACTATAAGGTAGTAACACATTTAATCAGTAAGCTAATCTTAAGTCCAATTTCATTTCGTAAGAAAATAATACGTACGTACATATTAACATCAATTGTGATATAAGTTAAATAAGTTTTTGCTCTATTTAGGTATTTAAATATCCTATCAATTATGTAGAAGAAACACTGCAGCTTTTAGTAATGTATATAAATGCATATTATGTAATTAGTAAATTCATCTGAAATATTAGTATCTCCTTGTAAATAAATGACATGTATGTTTCACTGAACTCATGACGACATTTTTTATTATATTTATATTGCTTTGACACTCATTAAATTACCTAATTTGATGTATGTTTGTATTTGAATTTATATTTATTTGTTAATGCATTTTGATATTGTTAGAATGCCTTAATATTTCTTTGAAAACATTCTTATAGTTGTAACAATGTATTTATGATGTACCTGGTAATTGTAACTTTGAATTATGACTTGTACGCTAACCAAGCAGGACCTGGAGAATGTTACTAACCCTAATTAAAATCGGTATAACCTAGGCCCACAAGGAAATAAATGATTTGATTTGATTTGAAAAATCCTTGTAGTTAGTAAAAACTTGGGATTGTTGTAATTCTAATAGCTTTAAAAATTACAAAATACCAATTAGGTATTATTATGCAGTTAGTTAGGATTGTATTATGTCTATAATTAGAAAAATTAAATGTGGTATGAATAAAAAGTATGTTTTATTGTATGTGGAAAAACACACAAAAACATAATTCAGAGGCTTTTATTACTAAACCATTTTTTACAAATTTTTGTTTGGTCTCTTACTAACAGTTGTCCTCAATGGTAAAAAAGCACTGCTTATTTTAGTCTAGTACACTATCTCTTTTTTCAACTTTATTGCTAAATGATGCAGAATTTAAAGCATCAATAAATTCTTCAATTATTATTAAAAGTACTTACTTAAATAAATGATCTTTTAGTTATAACAATCACCTTGTATGGTAATAATGAAGAAATCACTATCTCTTTGTTTCAACTTTATTGCTAAATGATGTAGAATATAAAGCATTAATAAATTCTTCAATGATTATTAAAATACTTATGGAAATAAATGTTTTTTCATTTGATCTTTTAGTTATAATAATCACCTTGTATAATAATAATGAAGAAATTACTGGTCCTTTTGTTAATAGCCAGGAAACTTTAATCAAATTACAGCAGCAAAGTTTTAAACTTGCAGAAATAGATAATCCGGTACAACAGGCGGTATTAGAATCTATGATAAAACAATTGTGTCTGACATTCTCTCACTATGCCACCACGGCTTTATAAATAAGTATATAATAATATTTAATGTAGGAAATATGTAATGTTCCTACATTACATATTGAGTAGGACAAAATAATGGATAATTTGTGGTCTACATGTTATTTTATTTCCAAAATATATCTGTAAAACAACACAGTAATATATTGCTATAGTTAGTTAGACGGGGTCTTTTCCACGCTTAGCTTCTTAATTAGGCCATTGGACGTTGCTCATACATCTGAATTGTTGTTGAAGGCCTCCGGGACTGCTGCTGGAGAGTGGAAGAATTCTGTCCGCCACGCTCCTGCACTCCACAACCACATTCTGTGGCATTACTTCTTCCTCCATGCATCCTGTACCCTGCATAGAGGGCTTTTTGTCACACCTATATTGAATAAGTGCTTGTTTAGAGGACAATTGTCATAGTACCTATAACTTTGGGGATTTTGTCCCACATATCTATGTCTAAGTAAATTTAATGTTTGTTAAATCACATGCCGTACACCGGCAAGGTGCTACTTTTATATACACCTACGGGGTCTGCGTTGTCATTATAGGGATTGGGGACCAATAAGTTCTGGCAGAAGTACGTTTAAGTAACCTTTCCTTCATCTATAGATAGAACTAAAGTCGAATAGATAGGTACGAAAATACTGTTTGTTATACAAGGACCAGAGGGGTTCGTGGGTCACCCCTTTTGGGCTGGCACTAAGTAATATTATAGACGCACGCACTTATCACACGGTCTTCTTACTTAGTTAGCTCCGACTATGTTTGTGACCACCACTGACCACTGGGGCCAAAGTTGTTTCCGCTCTTGCTGTTATATCGTTGTTTGACGTGATGTCTCGTATCTCCAATGTTTCTTTGTGGTTTCTTGGCTTTTTGCTCAAACAACAAACATGTTTCATATTTTCTTCTCAAAAAATAAACAATATCAACAAATCAAATGTGGCAATAATCTATTTCTAGCAATTCTTTTGAGCACAAACTGCCAACTTTGAAAACTTCAAAACCCAAAATTCCAAAAACTAAACATATATTACACACTAAAGTTAATAAAAAGTCGTTTACTGTCCATAATCTTACAGAAATATTGAGAAAAACAGAGAAAAATCAAGTAAATACAATAATCTGAAAATCGTATTTAGCTATCCACGACAAAAAAGGTGTCCGAATCCCATCCGATTAGAAAACAGCTGGTATTCGGTTGCAAACGTCAAAAGTAATCGGAATTGGCGTTGAGAATCGCAAATTGCCCGAACCAGTCGGTAGAGGCCAGTTTCCGTGGATCAGCCCGATCCGAATGGTTTCAGAATCACTACGCAGAACCTCTTACGTGAATGTTAAAAAAAAAATACGAATTGTGTAATGTTTCGAGATTATGGCAATATTTTATTGACACATTTTTTTATGGTAGTTGTTATTGTCACTGACTAATGAGCCGTTTTCCGACGAGACAAAAAGATATGGTTTATTAAAACGATAATAGGAGGCGCTTGTAGGTCTTTTGGTTTGTTGTCAAAAGCGGTAGGCATAATGGGACTCAATTCATTCAATTTGCGAAAGCACGACTTCTAGTAATAAATAATAAACTACCTACTTTATCCATGTACGCATTTTATTCGAATGAAAACTATATCAAAACATCAAAATTTCAAAACAAATTCGTAAACCTGATGAAAGACAAAATATATATTTTTTAAATTTATTCTTGGCTATGGATACTAATTCTTCAGCCGAGAGAGTATCTCTCTACTTAGTCTGTGGATAAAATATTGTCGTATCAGTGTTGCTATTTATATCTTTGTATTTTCCTTCTACTTTGGCTTAGTTGGTGTCTATTGCCTCGGGAGTTCTAAAGATTTTTACTGAAAAGGGACTGTGATCAGTAACGGTTTTTTATTAAATTATCAACCTAATTAGCTATTTTTATTCCCAATATTTTAAAATTAAAAAAGACACTTTTTACACTATACTTTTTCCCTGAAAACGGGTAGGGTCTCTAAAGAGATAACACTGTTGAGAGTTGACCTCCCAGCTCTCAGCTGGGAACAAATTATCGGACGCGGCTGACGGACGCGGCTCACAGCCGCCACTTATAGGTATCTAGATAATGAATATACACTGAACTGTGCAAACTATCGGAGGTAAGCCGTGGACGTAACCTTGTGCTGACCTTGAGCGTTCGGACATCCGACAGAAATCTGGCGCGCTGGATGTTTTTGTCAGCCGAAAACGTCCGCGGACGGTATGCACGGGGTGCGGGACGCGTCAGCGCGCTAGAAAGACGCGGACTATGCGAGAGCTAGCACGTGCGTACCGTAAAAATGGAGGAACGAATTATCGAGTGTGTTCGCAACAAGGAATTACTTTATAATATTAAATTAAAGGATTACAAAATAGCTTCAAAAAAACAAGAAGCCTGGGAGCAAATGGCCACCGAATTAAATATAACGGGTAAGAATATCTATTCAATTTCCGAAAGCTCGTAGATACTGATATTTTTTTACTGCGGCGAAGTTCTGTTCTACGGCTCAACCGATTTCGATAAATGATACGTCATCTACATTCGTCTTGATGACGCGAGTGTGATACATGAAGTTCTTGGAAAAACGCATTTTTACACCACAGTCGGGATCTTTTTAAATGTTCACTTGTTACAGAATGTAATGCTTGGGTTTCCTTGGATAGCGATGCCGTCATGTAGTGACCGTTTAGTTTTTCAATTAGAAGTATAGATATTTTTCAAATAAACTGACACAAGTTTATTACTTATTTAATAAAATTTAATTCCTGTGTACATAAGGCCAAGGCAGAAGCCCATTTTCAGAAATAAAGTAGTCACTAAATTTATCACGCACAGCAAATGCTTCTTGTGTTGAATTTTGACGAATACCTTCCAATGGCATAAAGTTTTCTGGTATACCATTAAGTTGTTCCTCTTGCATAAAAAAACTATCCTCTTCGTCGCTACGTAGCATGTTGTGTAAACAACAGCAAGCTAAAATAATGTTATCGACCAATTCGGGTTGAACTTCAATATCAGTATGAAAAATCCGCCATCTTGCTGCCAAAATGCCAAATGCATTTTCCACGGTCCTTCTAGCACGAGATAATCTATAATTAAAAGTTTTTTTTCTTTACGTCGGCGGAGGCAGATTCTTTACTATATGGTCTCATTAAATATCGTTTTAACGGAAAGGCTTGGTCTCCTACAATAACATGTGGCATGGGTCGTCCACAATTTTCCAGTGGAATTTCTTCTGGCACATCTGCAGTGTTTGTGGCTAAAGAAATTCCTAGTGTTGATTGAGCGAATAGACCTCCGTCACTGTTACGTCCAAATGCGCCAACATCAACATAAATGAATTTGTAATTGGCGTCGACCAGTGCTAAAAGAACCACGGAATGCCTTTGTTTATAATTGTAGAATGATGATCCTGCATTTTTTGGGCAAAATAACATAACGTGCTTGCCATCTAAACTTCCTATACAATTAGGGAACTGCCATTTATCATTGTATGCCTTAGCAATTTGCTTCCACTTTTCTTTAGTAGGTTTTGGCAAAAATATATCTTTTAAATTTTTCCAAATAGCCATACTGACATCCTGAACAATACTTCTCACTGTGCTGAATCCCATTCTGTATCTAAATCCTAGTGATCGAAATGATTCTCCGGTTGCAAAAAACCTGAAATTTTTTAAACGATACAAATTAATAGATATTATAAGCCGGTCTCGGAGCACTGAGAATGTCGTACATTGCCCTGTTAACATTTGCTCTCGACAGAACAGGTCAATCTAAGAAATTCTTCGTGCTTCACGGCAGACTTTTAGCTATCAATCTTATTAAAAAAAATGTTCCAGCTACGGAGTGCAAAACAATGTGGAACCTTCTTCGCAATGCGTTCATCCATGCCATGTCTAGGAGAAAGACAGTAACCGGCCAAGGAGTGAAGAATTTCAAAAAATGGAAATTTGAAGAGGAAATGGCCTTTTTGTTACCATTTATGGCCAATAGGAACACCATTGCAACACCAGTTGGAGAGTTCTCGCTTGAATCTACTGAATCATCTGGCGCAGATATAGTCGAAGAACCCCTTAATACAAATAACACCCAACAAAAAAAACGGCACTTAGATAACTATCACGAAGATATGCTTAATCTGATGAAAGCAAGATCTCAGAGGAGATCTGAAAAAAATGATATCGACCTGTTTTTTGACAGTATCGCTGAGACTGTCAAGAAGTTTCCCAAATTAGAGCAGGTTAGATTAAAGTTTAATATTATGAAAATGGTCCACGAGATAGAGATGAAGATGTGTTTGGAAAACGACGGAGCTTCTAATTCAACATCTTCACCTTCCAATCATCATACATTTTCTCCCTGTTCATTATATTCACCTTCACCTCAGAGTTTTGACACTCATTTCCTTTCTCCGCCTGTCACTCAGCAAGTTTCTCCCCCACAATTCATACCTCAGTCTTCACCTTCGCCCCAGATTGCATACTCACTTGCTCCTCCTGTCACTCAGCAAGATTCTCCCGCACAATTCATACCTCAGTCTTCACCTTCGCCCCAGATTGCATACTCACCTGCTCCTCCTGCCACTCAGCAAGATTGTCCCGCACAATTCATACCTCAGTCTTCACCTTCGCCCCAGATTGCATACTCACTTGCTCCTCCTGTCACTCAGCAAGATTCTCCCGCACAATTCATACCTCAGTCTTCACCTTCGCCCCAGATTGCATACTCACTTGCTCCTCCTGTCACTCAGCAAGATTCTCCCGCACAATTCATACCTCAGTCTTCACCTTCGCCCCAGATTGCATACTCACCTGCTCCTCCTGTCACTCAGCAAGATTCTCCCGCACAATTCATACCTCAGTCTTCACCTTCGCCCCAGATTGCATACTCACCTGCTCCTCCTGCCACTCAGCAAGATTGTCCCGCACAATTCATACCTCAGTCTTCACCTTCGCCCCAAATTGCATACTCACCTGCTCCTTCTGTCAGTCGGCAAGTTTCCTTTCCTCGATTCATACCTCATTCTTCACTTTCACCACAGATGGCATACTACACAGCTCCTCAGAACATTCAACCTTCCACTTCACAAATATCTCAGTCACTTTTAACATCTAACACGCAAAATGGTGTCGTGGAAACTTCGATCCCGGAATTTAATTCACAGCAATCAAGTAAGAAGACATCCGCGCGCGGGCAGGGCCTTCACATAGGGCCAGTACATACTGTTCTTAAAGAATTTTTAATTGTGAAAAAAAAGAAATAAATATTGAAAAGAATGATTCTAACTAAATAATCGTAACCTTATTTAATATAGATTACCGTATAATTTTACCGTATTATTATTTACTTACCTCAAAGCAACCACCAAGCGTTCTTTTGCTGATATAGGAGTACGAAACTGTGTAAATTCTTTTTCAATGTCATTTTCGATAAGATTAAGCAAAAAATTAAATTGATCCTCATTCATTCTCAAATAAAGTTTATATCGACGTTCATCTCTCAATAAATGTGGATACAAAGTGTGGAATTCACCACACTCTGCTCTGTCTTTATTTATGTCATGGACCCAAACACTTCTTTTTATTTTCTTTCTGGGTGGACAACATAAACCAGCCGCCGCTAATTCGAGAAAATCGTCCTCACTTTCACTACTCGACATGTTCCTTCGTCTACAGTTCTTTGTGGAATGCGTTGTTGCGCGTCCGCAAGCCACGTCCCGGTCGACTGTGCATACTTATCAGTCGCGGCTGTGAGCCGCGTCCGTCAGCCGCGTCCGATAATTTGTTCCCAGCTTAAATGGTAGAGACAGATCTATCTGCATCTCGAACAATCGCCAATTCGCCATCTAGTGCGTCCGTTGGAACTATTTTTGTCTCGTCCGAAACTCCCTCATTATTTTTTATTTATCTCAGGCATACTGCATCCTTATTTTTGCTTTCCTATGGCGATGTCCGTTCCAAAATAAATTCAAAGTAGAAATCTATAATTAAAAATTGCTTACAAACCAAAAATCAACTACATTTATTCTACAAACAAAATACGTACCATAAAAAAACATGAATATTTTTTAACCCTTTTGAAGCCAAGTTAATGGTATTTATTGCTTTTAATATTGATTTGACTATTCATTGATTATTTAAGATGTGTAATTAGCATGACATAAATTGTTTCAATTTAATTTTCATTTAAAATGTTGTTACAAATTTAATTTGTTCAATCTCGTTAGTGTAATTGGCAATATGCCATTCTGACTGATTATAAATAAATAATCCACCACGATGACCTAGTTGAGTTGGCAGGTAACACTTGTCCTCGAAAGGTGTCTTTCTTGGAGTGACCTGTTTCACACATTGTTTTCCTTCACTGTTAACTAACATTTCCACATGGAAAAATGCTCAGGGCGAGAGACAAGATTTAAAGATTCTAGATAGATACTATTACCACACATGTACAATCTTATGATTCTGAAAGACTTTCTGAGTACTAAACCATCATGGTTTATGCACCAATACCTGTGTCTCAGGTGAAAATAATATAGCTTAAATAATTAGCCCCAAATAATAAAGTTAAAATAATAGAATGTTTTATAAATAAATGACAATTTATTGTTTACATATTTTGCAGTATATTACAAAAGTTTTCTGTTAAACTACATACTTTACTCAACTTGTAACAATATATTAGACTGTTGAAGAGTAGCCTTTAGTATAAATGGCTTGTTCAAGTTTTCCACATTAAATGTTTCAGCAGCAAATTTTTCACCCTCTGGTTCTTCATGTAATGTGAAGTTTATGTCTTTGACATCTCCCGCATCAATGGTTTGAATCATATGAGAGTATGGAGGTGACCCTTCTTTAAAAATATGTACAGTTTGATCCAAATACTTCAAATATACATCTTTCGCTAAGAACTCCACTTCGGCATTCATGTCTTTCAGCGACAATTCTGGCATATCTATTAGTAAGCCGGCTTCCTTCGCACAGCCCATAGCAATTACTTCATCAGGATTTATACCAGACAATACTTCTGCTTCAGGAATTAAACTGGCAATGGCCGATTGCAGTTTAGGAATTTTTAGACTGCCACCACATAACACAATTTTACTTATTTTCCCGTCATAGTTTTCAATCAGTTTTTGAGCTGGTTCAATGTATGCTGATATTTTTGAAGAGATAATATTTTCAAATCTAGCTCTGGACACATTTTGACTCCAATCAACTCCATCCAATAATGACTCAATGAACACATGAGCCGAGTTGAGTGTGGACAGGACATGTTTGCAGTTGTCAGCGTGATTGAGAAGCTTAGCCATTGCTCTCTTGCTTTCATGAGGGTCCAATTTCCATTTCTGTCTAAACTCTTGAGCAACATAATCAGCTAGATCTCTTGTTAAACATTGGCCACCCAGGTCTGAGCGAGATATATTTTTCTCAATTGAAATGAATCCTCCAGACACTTTTGCTATGGTGACATCACATGTAGAACCACCTAATCTGTACACAAGGACATTGGTATCTTCTGTAGACTCTTCAATGTTGTACGCGAGGAGTGCTGCTGCTGGTTCACTTATCACTTGGAGAACATCAAAACCAGCTAACTCTGCGCACTTCACCAAACGGTCTCTACTTTCAATAGACCAATGCAGTGGAGCAGCCAATACTAGTTTCAAATCTCCATCACTGCGCATGGAATGGCTGGCAATCGTAAAAAGCTTGTCATATATTTTAGTGGCAATATTGTCTGGGTTGGAATAAACAGTAGTCTCACTAGTTTCAAAGACATAGTCAAGTTTTTCGTCATTTTGGATACGACACGATGATGAAGCTTCGACAAAAGATAAGTCTTCCTCATTAAAGGCACAGTTCATGAGTCGTTTATTGTGCTTTATAATTGATTTCGAAGAAGCTTGACCAGCCTTGGCAGGAAGGCCTATTTCCCACTCGGTTCCATTGAGCGCTAATATAGCTGGTGTCACGCGGTCTCCAGCATCGTTAGCTATCACTTCTGGTGCACCATTACTGAAAGCAGCCAGACAGGCAGAACTGTTGCCTAAATGTATCCCGTATGCTGAAGCCATTGTAGAATCTTGATCAACTGGTACCACTCATTAATTTGAATTATGTACAGCAAATATAGAATGTTATTATCACGTTACTTTATACTGAACTATTATTTATTTCAAGTAAATTTAACAAAAGATAACCTAAAAACTGAAATAACTTGAAATTGACACGGGTGAACCGCTTCTCGAAGTCTCGAACTAAACTCCAACCTCTAACATCTGACATTGACAGTGACAGTTAACGAAGAAAATGACAAACCGGCTAGGTATTTCTCTTTTTCGAACAATGTCGTTGGTTGCCTGTTCATTTGGTAGTCGACAGTCGTATAAAAAAAGCACTTTTTGGCGGGCTTTTTAAAACTGTAAAATGTTATTGTTTTTGTTTTGCTATATTTTACTCAGAGGAATAACTACTGTCGAAATGGATGATTTAAAGCTCAATGAAAGAGAAGATAAGAACAAATTAGATGAGCGTTTACAAAATATTTTAGATAGTCTAGCAAAATGTAAAATCGTAAGTAACTATTATTAAACCGTATAACTGTTGACTGTAGACTTGACAAGTTTTTTTCCTTTTCATTTCATCAAACAGGATTGCGTTAACGAGAAGGAACAATGCAAGAAAATACGTGAAATAAATTCAAAATTGGAAGTAGAATTGAAGGAAGCCCGAGAATTAGAAAAATCACACCGTTATCATTTGTTATCTTCAAGAGAAATGATTGAAAATCTACAAGAAACAGTTTCACAGTTGGTGCACATCAAACGCGATAGTAAAAAAATTAAAGATGAATTGTTGTCGCGAGACAAAATGATGAATGCTTTAGAAAAGGTTAGTGAGTAGCTATAATTAATAGAATGACGTCGTAATGTCTGAACGGATCTGGTAGAAATTTGGAGCACTGTTAGATTATAGTCTGGAAGAACACATAGGCTTTTTTCATCACGGTAATATAACGGAAACGAGTTATGCGAGGGTGAAATCGTAGGGCACTCGTGATTGACCAACAACATCCACACTTTGAAATTTACCTACCTACCTATAATAAATAATAAGTAGGTATGTAGGTTTTAGGTTTTATTAGGCTGAATTGCCAAGGACAAGTCTTCAGGACTGGCAAAAAAAGAAAATACTCTCCTTTTTTAAAGTCCGGTAGGTGGCGTGGAAGAAAGTAACTTGACGTAATATACTTACTTAACTTAAAAAATATTCTAGAAACAAGTAATAAAGTCGTGTTAACAATAACGTCCACATGAATTATTTATTACAGTAGGTACTAAGGTTGTTTTAATAGGGACGTCGGCGTCGTCAAAGTCACGAAACAATCTATCGTTTAGGTACATGAAATTTTACGTTTCTACCTATTTTTAATTGTAATGGAATATTCGATTCACTCTTGATTTGAAGACACAAAGATTGTAACCATCGGGGAAAACACACTCAGGCAACGTGTTCCACAACCTAGACGTTCTTATTACAAAAGTAGAGTCAAATCTCTTCGTTCGTGTCTTTGGAACATCAACAATGAAACGATGCCGCTTTTTCGAGCTACGAGCATTCCCAAATTCCCATAGAAAAAAGGGCAAGGTGGTATTAGATCATGCAAATCAGAAGCTCATTCCGAAGTGTATTCAATAAAAAACCGATCTCACCTTGAAAATCACCACATCTTAGCCAGTTATTCTACCACTGTGTTCCGGTTTAAAGTGCAATTTCCAGAGGAATGACAGGGCATAGAGATAAATCATCTTAAATCTCTGGGTGATATGTTAGGCAATAATAATCATCCTATCAATAGTAGGACTCTTCATGTTCCAGTAGCTGCGTGACACTGGGATGTTGTGGACATGCACATGCATGTTGCTTGACATCACGACATCAGGCACATGTCCTGCTTGTATTCTCACACCTAATATAAAATAATAATCCTATAAAAACCTAAAAGCTTAGGTACAACGCCCATCTAGGATGTTAATTGGAACTTTTTTAATTCTGAAAACGGCCCGTTCAATGGAAATATCCACCATTTTAATTAATAAATATAGGGGAGATTTTTAAACACATAACATGTAATAAAACCACTATTAAAATCAATGTTTTAGGACAAAGAAAATTTGGTACAAACACACAATGAGAGTATCACAGAGTTACGTAAAGCCCATGAAAGGCATATTGAAGAGATGAAGATTATCAAGGACAAAAAAAGTTGGTATTTTTAAAACTTTTTTAATACTTACACTAATAAATTAACTTGCATTTAATAGCTACTAATAGATATTAAATCATATGGGAGGGGATGGTGAACGCTAGTGGTGCACTCTATGGCCCTGTATGTTGCTTCCGTATGAGCAGGTCTGCTGGACTGCGCGGAAGAAACCCTCTTCCACGGAGCCCAGAGACTGATTGCCGTAAGAGTGTGTTGGGGATACCGCATACTCTCACTCGAGATGGCCTGCGTTCTCGCCGGATCGCTGTCATAGTGTCTGGAGGCTGAGGTTCTGTCCTCTGTCTATCAGCTCTGGGCACGTGCGAGAAAACAGGACCTACGCTTCGCGCTACAGGAGGTGATGTAGTGGCGCAGGAATGCCAGGGCCGTGGTGAGCTGGAGGGAGCCAGTCCACTCTGGACCCACTCAGAGGGGAGCCGGCGCTCGACGGCTCCTCGAGGCGATCCAGCCCATTTTCCCTAAGTGGATCCAGAGACGACAAGGAGTCCTCACCTTCCGGACTACATAGGTGCTCTCGGGACAAGGTTGTTTCGGTAGGTACCTGTGTAGAATCGCCGGAAGGTGGTGGGGGAAGGCTGGAAACCCCGGTTAGTTAGTTAGTTTGACGGGGCATGTTCTGCACTTAGCCTCTTCAATTGGGCCATTGTACGTGGCTCATACTTCCTTTCTACTCCAACCATCCCAGACTATCCCAGAAGGCAAGCAACCTATTCATATTGTTGAAGGCCTTCGGGACTGCTGCTGGGGAGTGGAGGAAGAAAACCGCGGTATGCCGGTTTACCACGACCATGAGGTTGTGGGAGGTGGTGGTCTCCTTCTGCAAGAAAATCATGCCACGGAAGGAGACCGAGGATCATCTCGCAATATGGATCATCTCGCTCCCTCGCGAAGGTGCAAGCGGACACGGAGGCGAGTCATTCTGGCTTTCCACCCCGTCTTCACTTGGAGGCCTTGGGGCGTTGGTCGTTTTGAGCCGCCAGCATGTTGGAGGGAGTGCGAAGAGTGACCCCTCGACTCTGACTCCATTCCATGCCGAAGAAACCTGTGGGATTTTTAGTTGTTAGGGCACCACTGTTGGTGCCGAGCCCGACACACTTGCTGTGTCCCTTCATGGCGGACGGTGCATAAAGGTATTTTCCCCCACAAAAAAAGTAGGTATTATATCTACAGTTTTCTACGATATACTATTAATAATTTACAATATCTTTAAGAAACTTATACCAAAATCCTTTGAAATCCAATGGGGCGTTTTCCAGATGAAGATAGACTTGTCAAAAATAGTTCCAAATTTTGCCAAGTGTGGCACCACTGTTTTTTTTGTGAAATTTCTCTAACAAAATGAAACATTGGCGCCACTTATGGTGAAATTGGGAACTGTCTTTGACAATTCTATCTTCATCTGGAAAACGCCCCATTGAATAACACGCTAATAATTACAAAATAATCTGCCTATTATTTCTTACTTGTAAATGTATAACCAATAGTACCTACATAATACGTATTACGCAATAGGCACCGATGAACCAATATTAACTTATTATGTAATTACTGAGTATCAGTGTAACATTTTGTTACATCGTTAATGACTGGCAGTTTTCAAAAGCTAATAAAATTTTACCTCTTTCTAAAGTTCAACAGATCGAGCATGAGACGGACACACGAATAGCTCAATTTAACTGCGTTATTGAAGAACTTCGAGCTAAATTGAAAGAGGTCGAAGCTGAACACAGTGAAAAGGTGTGATTTTGTCTAGAAAAAGGTCTTTATTTTAATAAACTCGTACACTCGGAATAACCCCACGAGCAGCCTGCTCTCTTAGGCAAGGCTTAGGTGTAAACGTAGTAAGTACCCAACAAACAAATACGTCGTATAAGTCTTGACTTGTACGACCTAAAGTTGGATAGCAGTCTTACAATGGTAATGAGATGACTACCAGGGTAGCGATTCTGAAACCATTCGGTTGCATCCGACACGGAATCTAATCTCTCGGTCTTTGTCATGCTAAACAGATAAGACAAAGACCGAGAGATGAGATTCCGTGTCGGATGCAACCGAATGGTTTCGGAATCGCTACCCTGGTCCTATAGATGTCTTTAACGCAACTAATTAGTCGTGCGACGAATATGTCATAGTAAACTGGTATTAGCAACGTTGGGGAGACTAAACGATACGACGTTATATTAGTCTAGCTAAAACGTTTGTACGACAACGCAATAGTCATACTAACGTTATAGTCCAATAAACGTTTTGAACACACCAAATTATGTTTTTGGAAAACCTTTATACAACATTTATACAACGTGGATGTTATATAGACGTTTTCATAGTGCCGTTTATATAACAATCAGTACCTTGTTTTACAGCGGTCAATTAAATACTCTTAAATGACTGGGTTGTTTATTGACGACTCAAATATAACCTTTATATTACATGATGTCCGTTTAAAGTCCTGTCCTGACTTTAATCAAACTTGCAGTCGCATTTAAGTCAGGTTTTGACTTTATAATGATTAGACGGCCATATTTACGGAAGTTTGATGAATTTTTCCTACGAAAAACCGCACTGTACTATGAAGTGTTCTTTCCTGAAATAGATTTACAAATAATAAATTTTGGTGAATATTGACAATACGAAAAGTTTTAATGTTTTTGAGGAACTCTAATAGCTAGCTGTCATGGCGACCATCGTCATCATTATCAGGTCGTACAGAGGTAAGTGTGCGACAAAAGCAACAGTCAGACATTTTTAGAAAAAAATAAAACTATTTTTGTTAATGAAAATATGATTATAACACAAAATTACGAGGGGGCATGAAAATCTGAATAGTATTCACATAGGTATATTATCATAAAACTTCAGTTCCCAGTCAAACTAAATAGCATGAGAGACAGATAAAGTAAGCAAGATATGAAAATTAAATAACACTCACCTTATTATTTCCCAGTTGCAGTAAGTTGTAGTATGTTTTTATTTTACACTAAATTAAATCTTCGAACGAAAAGTTAGGATGCGACTACTGCGCGACGAAAGTGGTTATCACATAACATTTGTACGACTGTTGAATGACGTTAACGAAGTTGGCTCGAGCTTTCTGTATGACCATTATACGACTATTTAGGTCGTATAACTGGGGCCATTTTCGCGTTTAGTAAACGTTATTATAACGTTAGTATGACTTTATTATAGCGATGTACGGTATTCAGATAACGTTTACTTAACCTTTATACGACGTTAAATTGTTACTTGGGTATGTAGTAACACTGTTTGTGATCCTATAAGAGATATTTATAAGCCACTGATAAATATTTATTTGTTTTCTATAGATCCAGTACGAAATCATCTACTTCTTGCGCAAACATAAACATTTTTTTTCTCTGTAATTCAACACGAAAAATACTCGTCAATGAGTATTTTTGTTCTCCTTCTTCTCATTATTTTCTCGAGCTTAGAAGTCTAACTTCGACCATAGAATAGATAATATCTTCAATGTAAGAAATACCTATAAACCTGATACTAGTTGCTATGTTTACTAAAATGTGGACTAGCTAACTTCAGCGGGTCATAATTGGCTCTCTTCATATTTCCCTAACGCTCCAAAATAAATAAGTAGGTACACATAACTTCAAAAAGCGCTCAGTGTCAATAACTGGAAACTAAAAGTGAAAGGAAAACATCGTGAGGAAACTGACATGTATCTATAATATTTCGAGGTTTGTGTCTGACTGATGTATTTTGGCCTTAACTCTCGCCTTGCGAGAGAAGGCCCCGAGTGCTTATGCTGTAAGCTAAGTTTACCGATTCACGATCTTCACTCTAGGATACAGCTAAATCATAGTCTAGAACTCTAGAATTCCGAATTGAGGCCGAATCAATACAGCTTAAACAAATAGTTTTAGAATTGAATACTTCTTAAGACGTGTAGAGAGACTTTTTAGAATGGGAAAATCTTGTGGGTTTGTGTCACCAACACGCTAATAACACAGTCTAGTCGTTCGACGAAGCCGTCTAGACGGGGCAATCATGCGAGGCGTGCGGGGTGAGACGCGGGAAGTGCGCTCCTGCATTGCTTACATTACAATGTTAGTATTGCAAGAGCGCGGCTCAGGGGTGACGTCTTCCGTATGTTTTAATTTTATTTTGGTGCCACATTTTTTTTGGATGCGACAACCCTACCCGTGTCTAGACATTATCGGCGTTTCGCCCAAGATCAAAGGCGATGACTACCTACTGGTAGTATTTCTTATACTGTGCTAATAACGGCGGCGGCTTAGCGGAGTAGCGTTGAAGTGGTGTAGAGCAACATGCAAGGGTGGATCCAGCTTTGGCTCCAGGGGGGTCATATAGTCGTCGTCAAGTCTGTACTGCACGATACGATAACTGAACTATACAATAAGTACATGCATGCTTCTTAATCGGTGGTCCACCTAGGTACTGGAAACTGGACCCTGCTACACGAGGCTAGGTTTTCAAGCTGGGATAGCAAGCTAGTGATAAAAAGCTAGCAAGCTACTTCTAGCTTCGTGTAGACAAAACTAGCATTGCGTAGCGTTGTCTACACAAAACTAGAAGTAGCCACCTACTAGATTACTAGCTTACGAACGCTAGCTTGCTATCCTAACTTAAAAAACTGGCCTTGGGTAGCTCTGGCATTAGGGCCGGCGCAGAAAACAAAGGACACTACTAACCTTAACTTACTATAAGAATAGATACTTACACACATACATACACCCTCATCATCAATTCTAAAAACATAGGTACACTGGTACATATATAAAGAATACTCGAAAACGTACCTGGACTCAGCGAGTCCTATGCCAATATATATTATAAATTATAAATATGCCATATGCCAATGGTATACGAATACTTCCTCAACATTATAAAGGTGCAGGTACACGTGTCTCGCGACACGAGTCTCGGTCTCCCGACGCGGTCTCGGCGCGAACTGGCGCCCATACAATTCCATAATGTCAAGTGCCTGTCGCAGTCTCCTGTTGCGGCCTCAGCGCGAACTTTCACCTTTAATACTTCCTTAATATATTGCAGATGAACATAGTTGTACTGGAATATGAAGAGAAGATCCAAAGAGCTACTGCTCAGGTGGGACAGCTGCAAGAACAACTAGCGAGACAAGCTGCCAGGACTGACGCCAACATTGATGCTTATAGACGTGTAAGTCTTAGCTTAGATCTATCTTCTATACCAATATTATAGTTTAATAGTTTATTATTCATTTAAACTTCACTAAATTAAAAAAAAACAAGAATGTGTACGAGTGACCGTCTAGTATCATCATAATATCGTCTCTCAAGCAGATACATACCTAATAATGTCGAACGCTTGATCTAGATTAAGCGTAAAATTTACGACCAATCTAATATTGTCACTTCGATACTCACGTATTGTGACTTGTAACCTTTATAATACATATTTAATTTTTGACGTGATAACGTCTTATAATTCGATGAAGCCGGCTGCACGCCCACAAAACATGACGTCATGTACCGTTACCGCGTTACCGTCGGTCGTTACCGTCGGTCGTTACCTCGCCGCATGTTTGTTACAGTTGTATTCATTATTTCGACCAGTAGTTCAAGCGGGGATGTAGCTCAGTGGTAGAGCGTTCGCTTTGCATGTGAAATGCCCGGGTTCGATCCCCGGCATCTAAAAGCTTTTTTGCATTGTTTTGATTGAAAATGACTAAATTCTACTGATTACTTTTTACATACAAATCTATTAAACAAATGAAATTAAAATTTTCTTTTGAAAAATGCTACCATTCCATCAGTATTTTCTTTCACGTTTTTTTGTCACGTTCTATCGTCAGTAAACCGACTTTACAGACAAACATTTTTTTTAGTTTAAAATAACTTCGTATTTTCCACGCTTGAATAATAAGAATCGCTCGTCAATTCAGTCAGTTTTAGCGATCATCAAAATGCATTTGAATGCATTCTGTTTTTTTTTATACATAATCATGCCATGAATGTAATTTTGATGCTCAAAATATGTATATCGGGCAGTAATAAATATTCATAATGCTTACTAGACTAACATTTTAGCTGTTTTAATAGACGGTCACTGTGTCGCAGACAGATAAATTGAAATTATGTGCTACATTTTGTAACTGTGAAGTTTATTTGTTTTGATGAATAAAATAAGCGCATAAGATGCAACAAGCGATGCGAGCGGCTTTCACTTTTAAAATGCATCGGCATTTTGCAGCGACTGGAGCAACTTGAAGAGAAACACAAACAGAGCCAGTTCAAACAATATTTAGCACAAAGCTCATATCCATCTCAATTGGAAACTCAAGTGGAGCAGCCCTACTCAGCGACGTATGATAGCTCAATCGATGCAGACCCTGTGCTCGAAGGACCAAGTGCAAAAGCGATGCCGACACAAAATAAAGCACCCAAGCAAAACAATCTTCAAGTCATGTATTACGGGAATAAAGGCCCACCAAATCAAGATAAGAAAGGCCAATTTAATATAACCAAAAAGAGAAAGTTGTATAGTAATAAGGATTTCCAAGACTTTTAATTAGATTACGTTTTTACGTTACAAATGCGGTTGTAAGTTTTATCAGTCTAGCAAGAACTAGCGGTTTGTCCTGACTTTGTATATTAACTATCCATGTACCAAATTTCATCCAGGGCTTTCCAGTAGTTTTTACTTGAAAGAGTAACATACATCCATACACAAAAAACTTTCAATATGTAACATTAGCACGGTTTGTATCATAAAATAGGACAAGACACATTAAATCAAAATCGTATACGTTCAGTTGAAAAATTACAAAGTATCGAAGTGCCGTCAGAAGTAAAAACTTGAACAATTATTGACGTACCCACATAGGTAAATACACTATATATATGTACAACCTACATACTTATGTATATACAGGGTTACTGGTTATCAGCCTGCATCAGCGTTTAACGGCATATTCTATATACATATATTTAAACAAACAACATTTGTTCTACAACTTTTGAAAAAAATAATTGTGTCTGTTGTCCTCTCTAGCACTGTTTAGCGACTGATTAGTGTTTATTCACTTCGGTACATCATTTATCGAGCGTTAAAGAGCGCACGTGCTCTTGTTACGAATTATTATGAAGAGTTCGATGCTTTTAGACCGGGCAAATAAATTTTATTTTTATTGTATGGAAAAAAAATCGAATTTTATAAAATGTAGAACAAAAGTTGACGTATTTAATGTACTTAACATCCCCTTAAAATGATGCAGGCTGATACCAATACGCCCTGTACATATGTATGTGTCGGTAACGGTTACAGTGTGGCAAGTTCAATTGTTCGTTTTTTCTAATCTCAAAAAATGAACAACATATCTAAGAAGATTTCACTTATAAAAACACAACTGAAAAAAAAAACATGAGTGCACGTTTTTAATATTTTTGGTAATTTTTTACCAAATTTAAAAACAGTCTTGGTTTAGATGGACTATTAAAATTTTATCTGGATATCATCTAGGTAAATCTAATCTAAGATGGTTTCTCGAATTGCATTAATTACGACTAAATTAATATTAATTTGATCGTTGTTTTTGTTCTTGTTTTAAGCTCATTAGTAACATAAAAACACTACATTACTCCATTTTGTAAAATGTTTAGACAAAATAAAGAAATATTTCTCCGTAGAGTTGTACCTAGTAATACACTTTCTCAACAATTAATGTATGCTATTACCTAAGTGCAATTAATACAATGTGTAATTTTGGACGGTGTTTCTTATTTTCGCGATGTATTACCAGATATCACACATCGTTACTACGTATAAGAATGTGATTATGAAAATTATTACATGACTACATAATTCATAAGTTACATCATGACCTACATGCTAGCGTTTAAAACGTGCATGTGATTCCCTTGGAGCGTGAATTGCTTTATGAACAACTTACCTATTAAGTACTGAAAATGCTCCGTAGGTAATTATGTGCACGAGATTGAAGATGGCCAAACAGAAAATATCGCACGAATGTATCTGCTTTTTGCTACTACTGCCTTAATTCCGAAGTAAATTTTTTGGAAAAATAATAATATGTACCTAACTAAGATATCTTAAAGTCTACAAAATGTACAGAAGGTGTATCTACCAATGATTTCAAAAGGATACGCAGTAATTTATAAGTCAATGATATCTACCCTTTGCTCTAGTTGTGATAAAAGGTAGAAAGAGCGACGAGACCAAATGTTTTTTTTATGTCTTAAAATGTGGATTTAGAATTTATGCCTCGTTGTCATAAGTGCGAAAGATTTATTCGTTTCGAAGAGAAACCGGAGTAAGTTACGGCTGGTCTAGTAGGGAGAAGGGCGACTGCCGATCCAGAGCTCCTGGGTTCAAATTCCACGCGAACCACTGTCTTTTCGAAGTCATATACGTAATGTCACCAACTTAAAAAAAAACGGCGAAGGCAAACATCGTAAGGAGACCGATGTATAGGTACCTAGAATCTTTTGAGGTCATGTGTTATCCACCAACCCGCTATGGCCCAGCGTGGTGGATTATGACCTTGACTCTCTTGCGAGAGAAGGCCTCGGGTCCCAGCAGTGGGAAAATTTACAAACAACAACAAAATGAAATTTTGCGACTTCTGTGGTGCAGGCTGGATTTTAGCACTATTTTAGACAGGATTTTTCACATTAAATTATGAAAAAACTCAATTAAATGAGTAGCGGAGTCAAATCTGGATTTATCAAAAGGCCGTATAGGCCGCGACCTAGGGGTAGCAGCATCGTAGTTGCGCCAGCATCTTAAAGGCGCCGGGCGCCAGATTTCAGAGGACGAACACTCGAATTCAAGGGAAAAAACTCAAACAAATTATCTGATTTTCTCATTTTTTTATACTAATACCGAAGATAAATTAATAGGGATTAAGTTAAATCCCTACAAGAACTAAATCTTTTCGAAAATTATTATTTTAGAAAGGTAATAAGTGGCCTACCCTCTTAACTCTTTCAGGTTGGGTGGTTAGTTTTCAAACCACCTATTTTTAAAAAAACACGAGGCTATATTTACTCATAGACTACAGGCACGTGAACAAAATGTATGGGTCATAAGAACCACCAGGAGACCTATGTAGGATGATAGAAGGGTATAAAATAATAAGATTCAGGACTATGGCGTCGTTTGTAAGCTGTCCAGCTGAGTGCAGGTGAAAATAGGGGGTTACAACTTACAACCCTCGATCATTTCTCCTTGTCGCATGCTTTTTGTACGGTACGGCATTGCGGAATAATGGATTAGAAGAGGTATTGTATATCTACACTCTGCAACAAGCTAGTAAAAAATAGTACATCAGTAAATGTATCTACATAGGTCTAATTGGGTGCTTATTAAACAACAAAAGTTAAAATAACATTCGTTTATTCTTCTTTGGCTAAATAAAATAAAGGAAATTACTTACGTAGCTAACAAAAGTCAGAGAACCAGTAGGCAATTAATAAAGACTTAGAAAGATACAATATAATAAAATTATAAACGATATACTTATTGTGCGTGCTTAACTAAATAGCATCCTATAACTTTGGATTATGTTCTTAGTTTTAAGTCGTTGCCACGTTTCGTTTTTAGAACTACTTCACAGAAATTCGATGAAAAAAAAATGTCGATATTCAGGATGTAAAATGTATCTAATGTCATACACTTTTCCGAATTTTGTTTCTACTGATTACGAATAAGACGATCCAGGGAATGCCAACTGAACGAGTAGTCTATTTGCAGATGTCCGTACCTGGACAAGTGGAAGTTATCTGGAGCGGTCTTCGGGAATGGTCGAGCCCAGTCTTCGTATTCTGGAGATAGACTTTCATAGACGAAATTCGCTTCGTACGCTTCAGGCAATCTGCTAACAAAATACAATACACAAATTTAACGACGCATACCTCGACACACATAACCATCTACCACAACAACGCAAACTAAGTATTACAATGTATTTTAAATAAATACATGGGTAACTCACGTTTAGTATAGTCAGTCCAGTCAGACTCAATGCTAAACGAGCTGCGATCAAGCGCGCGCACTCTCCTTGAAAAAGGTCGCCAGACGCGACCGAAACTTGAGTCGGACTGGACTGACTATATCAAACGTGAGTTACCCGTGTATTTACTTAAGGTAGCTTTCATAGTAAAAATGTATTTTCTTTCGTTGGCCTGAAAAATATCAACTTATTTGGTAATGGTAGGACTCTTTGCTTATCCCATTTCTCAATACATACCTATAAAAAATCATCATCATCAACATCAACCGAAGGCTCAAACCGAAAACATTCGTTTTCGCTTTGAGCCTTCATTTTTCATTGACATAAGTTCATAAGTATTTAAGATTCCTATATTTTTCTCTCTCTAAAAATTGTGATACAAGAGTGGTTTGTACACTGAATTCAAGTTAAAAATTAAACTAATAACAAAAATATCACCGACGACGACGTATGTACCTATATTTATAGATTTATACAATTTGTAGTTGTAGATTTTTGAAAAACCTCTCGCCGAAAACGATTGCAAATGCGATACATAGACCCAAAAACAAGATAACACGAAACATTTGTTTTCGAAAAAAAAAGTTCACAATTTATTGTCTTCGAGTAGTCTATAAACATTCACAAAAATGTGTGTGCTTAAAACCGCACCGTAGAAGTGTAAACTAAAATAAAAAATTGGCAGTCATAGGAACTGCCGATAGAAGTGAAAACTTATATGCGTCAGAATTTCCCATTGGCTCACGCATTTCTAGATGGCCATGCCATGCTGGCCAGGCCACGCCCTTTCAGCATTTTCCATTGGCTGACGCATTTCTAGATGGCCAATTGCCTTGGTCCCGAGTTTACCTGAAGATTTCTTATCATACCAGAGCGTGACGCTAGAATTCAATTCACATCCCACGAAAAATCTGTCTGTCGCGCACCAAAAGAAGTTTTCACTTCAAAAATAAATTAGGGATTGCAGATAGAAGTGAAAACTATAATAACTCAGACTTTGATAGCTTACTTCGGAAACTACGCTGGTGAAACCGGAGGGTGTGACCATGGCCATCTAGAATCTAGATCATCTGAGTTAACCCGAAGATTTCTTTCACGAACGTGACGCTTGAGCTCGATTCACAGCCCACGGAAAATCTGTACCAATGTGGTGCGCCAGAAGCAGTGTTCACTTTAATAAATCTTCAAAGCATGGTAATCTAGATAAGTAAGTCTTCTAAGCATCTAGGTGGCTATACTTATAATACTAATCTAGATAGAAATAGTGTTAGTGTTCTAAGCATGGCCATCTGGAAATGAGTCCCGAGTAGGTCCCGAGTTCAGCCGAAGATTTCTTTCGTTGACGAATGTGACGATAAACTTCATTCACAGCCCATGAAAAATCTGTGTGTGGGGCGCCAAAAGCAGATTTCAGTTAAAAAATCGACGAATTCAGAACTGGGAACTTCATAAAAAGGGGAAGGCCCCTTTCATAAAGTTCGTTAAGATTACTTTAAAAATAAACGTTTATGCACCTTCAAGTTGTAATTTAATTGATCATAGCACATGTTCCAGTACCTACCTATAATATGTACTAACGTTCTTACTTGCTCTAGTTATGCGATATCAATATGGGTGACCTTCAACTAAAACATAACTGCGCTAATTCAAATTTTTTTACGTGACAACATCACATTTTATAGCACTTTCATTTATTACAAATCGTGGTTATGGCTCATGAGCATTGAATAATTGTTATATCGCAAGTACTGAGGAGGCACTTAGTCAGTTATTCTAGTCCATTAAATACAACTCGGTTCATTAGTTTTACTCGTTGCACTTGCTGCATTGTATGTGGACATTCATTCATTAGGATGTCCAATGACCGTATTCTAAAGAAGATTGAAAGGTGTACAATTGTAGGAATATATTCAGACAATCTGACTGTCTCTACTTTTTTTACTCTACTTATTTTTTCAAAATTTTACGTGAACTACTAAGTCATTTCACGAAACATTTTGAAAATAACTGGTAGGTCCCTACCATGAAATTTTTTGAGTGTATACCTACGGTATGTGGTCCATATCTATGAGAATCAGAGCAAGCACACATTTTGGGTAGCTATTTAAAGGCAAGCTGAAAGTTTGTCACATAGCTCTCCAATTATACCTCTATACCAGTGGTTCCCAAACTTATTTTGTCCACTGCCCACTTTGTGAATAAATTATTCTTTAGCCCCCCCCCTGATTTCATACTGAAAACCCACTATAATTTTAAATTACATATTAGCGGAGGTTAAATATTTATTCTAAGATAAAATTTTACTATAACCCGCTAGAGCCCTTAGTTGAGACTTGAGACCTTGAGATTCCAAGCATCTACACAACGCCCCCATTTTTTTCTGGATCTCGTAGCGCACCCCTTTAGATCTGCGGCGTCCACAAGGGGGCGTTATGCCCACTTTGGGAACTAAAGGCTGCTCTATACTAGCAAAATGAATCCCTCAATTTATATCACCTGGCAGGTATTTCCACCAAAGTAGTGTAACGGTGTTCCATTCCACCGTTCCCTTAAAGTAATCAAAAATAGACTTGCCGTCTTAGGAAACCTTTAAATCGTAAAACGGCCGTAGATGGTAAAACGGAACGGTGTCGCGGACCAATCGGGACGCGACAATTCAAATCACCCAATGGCGAGAGACGACGCCAAGGGGCTCACAATTATAAAAGAGAAGCTGACTGAAGGCAGAAGCCATTTTACAAATAATTTTTCTAATAACTATAAAAAGTGAAATAAAACTAAATGCTGTCCGAAAGCTTAAAAGTTATAAGTGCAACGAAAACCCCGTAGGGTAAGTGTTCCAATTTGCATTATGTATCGCTGTTGCATCACTGTTCATATTGCGTGTACAATTGTGTAAAACATATGGTGTATGAATTGTGCTACTTTTACTGCTCATCGAATTTGTCTGCCGATGATTTACGGGAGACCCCGCGACAGAACGATGTTCGTTTGGATTCAGCAAATTACATTATGACAATCGAACACGGGGTCAACGGCCGGCGAGTTCGATAAGTCGGAATCAAGGGTCATTGACCTACCTGTGTCTAGAAAAGTGAATGACGGTTGATTTTCTTTCGACCGTTATAAACTTTCCTGCTATTTCTCATACTTATGCTTCTTTATGTAAGTGTGATTTACTCAGTGTACAACCAAAATGTAAAGGTAACTGCCTCATCATGATTATCAATCACGAGCGGACCACTTTGGGTCCTGTTCTGCTTCGACGAAGCAAGCCGCGGATGTCGCAGTTATCTTCGTATTGGGGGACGGCATTCTAATGGTCACCTTCGACCAATTCCAGGGTTCCAGCACCGGGTTGAGTCCCTAACGGCCAACTCTTATGGCCGGCTGATATACCAAGGGAACTACAAATCTTGAGGTAGCAGCCCTCCACTCCCTTCGGGTGAAACAGAAGAGCTACCCCGTGTAGGACACAAAGAGCACCATCGCCATGTCCAGCTGCCACCACTGAACCCCCAGAAGGACTGCGACCCGACTCTCCGCGGCTTACACAGGCCAGTGTGTCCCACCAGAATTGCACTATAATCCCCTCGATTTGCAGACGACCCCGACCCTCTCTTTAATTTCAACTTATACTACCCCCAGAACTACCACTACATTTAGACCACCCATCCAGTGGTAACTGTAAACTTATACGATAATAAAATCTAATTAGTTAAACTTGCGGTTTTTATTAACAACTCTTATAATTACTTCTACTCATGTTCACCGGAGCTAGCTTGGATACTCTCTCTATCTTTTAACTCAACCAACTAGCGAGGTTTCAGTAGTTCCACCAAAATAATCTGTCTTTTTGAGAATAACCATTTTTATTCATAAATAATACCCTATTAAAATAAATGGTAATAATGTAAGTAAATTCACGAAGGGTAATAAATAAAATGATATGACTCTGAAAAGAGTCCAGTCATAAATTGTTTAAGTATTTATGTCATAGTGAAATCTATACTTATAATAAAACTGTAGCGGGTCGAATTCTGTACAATGAAGATATTTTGAAAAAAAAAATTGGGGGCACATAGTCGATACTGATGGCGAAACTGCATTTTTTTTCTTTCATGTCTGTCTGTCTGTGTGTATAGGGAACTCTCATCACGCCGAAACTACTGATTCAATGGTAGCTGTCTACTTTTAATCCCCAAATTCTGCACGGTTTTCTTGCAGAAAGGGGTGAAAGTCTGAATGTGTATTTGGTTGTAACTCATGTTTGCGTTATTCAATTTCGTTAATTCTTATTTTGTTAGAAAAAACACATTTTTAGTACAGTCTCATCAAATTTTTAACAATATTGGTCGTGTGGTTCGGTAGTACCATAGAAATTAAATACTAACGGTAATAATAAGTTCGGTACAAACTAACTTCTAAGTATTATGTGGCATTGTGTAACGGAGGTAATTTTATCGGAACCGAAGGCGCGGTCGGAGGTTTTAAATTTGATTTATCGGAGTCGGAACCGAAGTCGGAGACAGAGGCAGGATCAGAAGTGGTGGCAGGAGAAACATTTTTATTGGGTAATTTTTTTTTTGCCAAACACGTGGACACGGTAAACATTGACGAGCAATTGATTTAGGAAGTTGGGGTTTTGTATTTCCATTTACTATCCACCACAATAAGGGATTCTCTGCAATATTCTGCCGATCCGTTCGGTTCTTACCTTCTTACCACGTGATTAAGCAAACAAATATCAAAACACTGTAAGTACAAAATTGTGTACTAGCGTTTACAGTTTTCAATATAAACCTGCGCTTCTACCGCCTCACTAAATCGACTTAGGATTTGCTGTTGCTCACATGTTGCTGTCTCTATTATTATTTCAAGTGAAAAAAGGCTCAGGTAGTTTTAGTTAGCGGTAGACCCTCTGGTCTTCGGGCCGATTTTCCATCTGCAACATTTTGTCACACAGCTGATTTAAGTTTACGGTAGTGGACTAATAACTAGGCTGATATTATAAAATAAACTATGTAATACAATTCCACGCCGTAACCTTGACTAGACTCCATTAATTAGATATGAGCACCCATTTAAATGTAAGTCGTTGCGCCTACAGTGCACACCATTTCGCGATCTCTCGACCGTGTCAAGATTATACGATTAGATAACTTGAGACGATTTCCTATGCACCTCCTTAACCCCGCCTCGCACTAATTCGCGATATGACGATTATGAAGAATGCCCAGTAAAGGTATGAGCAGCTTGACTGACTTTCTAGTACCCGCTAAATTTACTCCACAAGTGCGCTCACGTAATACGTGACTAGAAAGTGGTGTGTACTGGAATAATTGCTCTTATGCCATTTGTAGACAAAAGGAACACATTTATTTCCGGTGCACCTCCCTACCTCTGCTACACCTACGTAATTATTATTAGTATTGTATCAAACCAACTTGAAATATAACTATCGTGTCGTCTGTAAACACTCAAGACGTTATATTGTAAAACAGCTGTGCAAAAACAAAGTCTTCTGTTTATATAACAACTGTGAATTGAGATGTTTTTCCTATACGCAAATAACTATAGCATTACAATTTTTTTTCAATTTCGTAATCGTAGTTTTATTTAACGAACAAACTCATACTGTTGGCTCTGCCTCTCCGGCCATATGACCTCAAGGAAGAACGGTCACCGAGTCCAATGTTACGAACAAGTTTCACTCGGATTCTCACAAATGCAACTTTCATTTATAGTAAAACAAAAAACTGGTGCAAGTTCTCACGATGGGTAGTACAAGGCGTTATTATAATACAAAATAGCTCTGCGTCGCTACCACTACAAATGCAACCGTGTATGAACGTTTTTGCCGTAAATGCTTTCCTTGAAAGTCGACGTCACGCACTTTGTCATGGGAACAAGATTTAACTCACTGCCATTACATATCAAGATATATTATTAGGTACTGCTAGAAATCAAGTATCGTAGCGTACAGTATGACAAAACGAATATTGTAGGAATAGTACTGAATTATATTTAGTAACATCTGTATCGTATCATTTTGTCCGCGTAGAATTTAGAAGAGGCCTATGTAACTAGGTATTACTTAAATAAGATTTTATGAGAATGAAATGTATTGTATGTCTAGACCCAACTACATAAGCCTATTTGCTACTCTAGACTATCTCCAGTCTCCAGTCGAAAGTCTATGTGTACCTATTTTAAATTTCAGCCGAATCCGAAAAGCTTCCGACCTTATCCAAACTTCTGAAACGGATGTTATTTTGGTGAATAATCAAGGTGTCATCCTTTTATACTTCGAATTTACAATTTAAGAAAAATGTAGTTACCTAAGTCTTGAGTCTTGTCTTGGTTTTTTCATTCTCACAGTTGTCTAAATTTGGAGACGTCGTAAAAATAAGATTAAGGCCTCGAGCTAATAAACTGATTTGTAATTAATTATAGTCAATCACCTGCAATAGTTTCACTATAACGAGAGTGTAAGTATTTTGCCATAATCATAGATATCGAGCTCGCTTACCGTGCTTACATAGACATTTATTTAACCACGGAGGTGCGACAAAATATAGAAAGCGACCATAAATATAAGTGAACCTGTCGTTGTGTTAGTTATTTTCACTTATTATGGTGCTGCTATTTTGAATTGTCTAATTCTTTAGTAGCTTTACATGTTAATGTTATAGGAAATAAGCAACTGATTGTAGCTACTGGCAATTTCCTTTATAATTAAGCAAAAAGACGATAGGTATACCTACAGGGACTTTTGAGCACTTTGCCAGTGTGAAAGCGTTTATTACGACTTACGACTGTAGTGGCAGCATTTTTTGAATTTTTTGGGGAAGAACCAAATCTTTGCCAGCTATTCCTTAGTCAAGCACTGAACACTTTTCTGTGTTTGAAGAGCAAAGATTGCAGATATACCTATTACAAAGTAACAAGGCAAATTTTATATCTCTCGGAGACGAGCGCGTTACTATGTCATGATTTGGAGTTTTCATGTCCCAATAGCTGCGTTGCACTGTGGCCTAGTAGGCAGGCGTCAAGTTGTTAATTACTACGTATCAGGCGTATGTCTGGCTTTTTTTCAGCTTTGTTTTTGCCGGTGTCATTTTGTGCCAGTGAAGTAACGGCTGGCCTAGTCGGGACAACGGCGACTGCCGATCCGCAGATCCCGGGTGCAAAACCACACGCACCACTGTCTTTTCGAAGTCATGTGTAATCCACGAAAACGCACTGGGCCAGCGTAGTGGATTATGGCCTTGACTCTCTCCTTGCGAGAGAAGGCCCATTTAGATAATATATGTACGTGTATGTATGTATCTTGTCCCAACCTGTTGTGTTTTGGTGCCTTTGATTTTTCAGATTAAGTAGAGTATAATTTTGCGACAATATCGTAACAAAACGTGGTAATATTATTTATCTTTAGTAAGTTACTATCTCTATACCCACCTAAGTAAATATTTTCCGTGCTTGTACACTATTCATCTCTCATTAGCGTGAAAATATCTTCAAGCCGCAATGCAACCAAGTGTCGTGGTCACACCGCGTGACGATACTCTTTACAATATTTCATACTACTTTATCTCATAACTACTGATGGTGGATCTAAACAGTTCGTTGAACGAATATAACTAGCTTGACTCACTATTGTTGAACGTTAGTTGATTGCCGTGTTGGTGTCATTAATTAGAAAATCGCTTAAGAATGTATTTTACCTTTCTACTCTCTATAGTTTATTTAATTGAGTACATCTTATGTAGTTAGCATAGCTTATAGATGTTAGCGCAGCAAACTACCTAGCAATGTCGTGGGGTGTCCAAGATTCTACATCTATGTAGGTATTGTTTTTTTTTAAATAAAAGTAAATGATTTTGAATGACTCTTTTGGGGTTGGTAAACTTAGGCATAATTAAATATGTGATATGACTAAAACACTGGGGCAAACAAATACCTACCATTCTAATTAGTCCATCTGTTAGATTATTTATTAAAGAACTAGTAATCCTCCCCGAGTTCGCCCGTAGTACTACCATAAATATAAATATAGTCTATCCTAACCTAATACTCAGGGATTACGTCATGTTAAACGGTGAAATATATTTTTTTGTTTTTTGACGTGATAACGTCTTATAATTCGATGAAGCCGGCTGCACGCCCACAAAACATGACGTCATGTACCGTTACCGTCGGTCGTTACCTCGCCGCGTGTTTGTTACAGTTGTATTAGGTAATTATTTCGACCAGTAGTTCAAGTGGGGATGTAGCTCAGTGGTAGAGCGTTCGCTTTGCATGTGAAATGCCCCGGGTTCGATCCCCGGCATCTAAAAGCTTTTTTGCATTGTTTTTTGCATTGTTTTGATTGAAAATGACTAAATTCTACTGATTACTTTTTACATACAAATCTATTAAACAAATGAAATTAAAATATTCTTTTGAAAAATGCTACCATTCCATCAGTATTTTCTTAAGACGTTGTCACGTTCTATCGTCAGTAAACCGACTTTACAGACAAACATTTTTATTCTTATTTAATATTGGTGGACAATTCACACACAACCCCATCTGACCCCAAACTAAGCAAAGCTTGTGTGATGGCGGCCAAATAGCTGATATAATACTTATATAGTTTTAAATACGACTACATACTTATTATACATAGAAACTCCCAGACACAGTGCAAACATTTGAATTCATCACACAAATATTTGCACTGGGTGGGAATCGAACCCACGACCCTCAGCTTCGCAGGCAGAGCTACTACCAACTAAGCCACGAGGCCATTCAAACAACAAGTCAGTTTAACGTGTCCGATAAAGTCTAGCTAACGGACTAATTAAAATGGTATATTTTTTCTCATTCTTCATCCCACTCAGCGTGATATAACAGACTTAGCAGATACCTGGAATGCCTCCTTGGTTTTCCATATCCATGAGTGGCCATCACGTAGTCAGGCTGGTGGGGTAAGGATACTCTTGTCCTGGGCCTCGGAGGAATAAACCCTGGCGGTGGGTGAGACAGGCCTCCGTACATGGGTTCGTACATCATTGGAGTCATCGGATGCGGAACGTACATCTGTTCTTCTATGTAAACAGACCTCCGGCGGTCCCCTGTGAAGAGATAACTTTGTTTACAACTGATAACTTAGTAGGTAGTTACTCCTAGTTTTATAGTGTATTTTTGTGCTGGAATAGAGATGATCGAAATAAATTAGATTAGATACAATTTTAAATCGTGTTTTTTATTTTTAATTAGCCATTTCACGGACTCCGTTGTAACTATTTTCTGATCTGTGCTCCGGTGTCTGTGGCATTTATGTACTTTTTTGCGTTTGTCTGGGAGAGTCCATTACCTATATACGTGAGGTGTTCAAGGGGGGACGGGGTCGACTCAAATCTTACGTTGAGGAGAAGGTGATCTCGGATCTCGGATCTCGGCGCAAAAAACTGTGTTTTTTCTGTGAGAATACTGAGAGATATTGAATTGAGTAAAAAATGTTTAACATTCATTGGTTGGGGGGCACACGTGAACTTGGGGTTCAGAATTTTACACATGTTTTGGTTGGGGAGTGTTTGAACGTAATCTCACCAAGAGGGGAGGAGTTATCGAAAAATCGACAATATTACCTAACGTAATTTATGGATATTACCGTGATATTACCCCTCATGGATTAGGAGAAGAAAATGATGTAGGTGTACCAGTAACTACTTGTACCTACATACAATTGTAAATCACCGTAAAATAATTAATTTCGGGTTATTTATCTTTTTTATTTTATTTTTTAATATCTCTATACAACCACGAGCGATCTGATTTCAATTCATTGAAATAACTTGTTAAAGGAAGGTTTTTGTGCCCATGATTTACCCCTGAATATCCTGCATTTAACTAAGTATATAAAAATATTAAATCCTCTTTCAGCATGTAGTATTTTTTTGTATAAACAAGTGAACAACCAAGATAGGTAAAAACAATAAAATAGTGAATTTAGTCAAGTGCTAATAAACAAATGCGCTATTTATATTACTAGACTTCAATTTAACTTTTTTTAATAGTATAGAGCTAAATAGTGACTGACTGATGGTAAGCAACATACCTGCCCATAACAGCACAGTGACACGCAGCTAATGGAACATGGAGTCCAAATCATTACCTTGCACGGCACTGCGCTCGTCACCCATAGATATAAGGTATTTTATCTCTTGGCCCAGTAATTTCTGGGAATGGAAACATTGCCTTTCAAACCGGAACACAGTAATGTTTGCCCACTACTGTTTTGCGGCAGAATAACTGGCAAAGGTGTGGTACTTCCCAACTATGCCGTATAGTTGTTATTTTACTTACCTACCAATTGCTATAATTATATATTGCAAATTTAACATATCGTATAATAACCCTAGGTACCCCAGCCCTAAAGGACTTGACAAAGTAGTTTTGTAGTGGTAGGACTCTCGACAGAGTCCGCCAAGAGAAGTACACACCTTTGTCAGTTATTCTATCGCCAATTAGTAATGTGCAAACATTACTGTGTTCCGGTTTGCAGGACAATATTTCCAGAGAAGGCTTAGAGATATAACATCTTAAATCTCTGGGTGACGAGCGCAGTGCAGTCCTAGGTAATGATTTGGACTCTGCATGTTTCAATAGCTGAGTGTCACTGTGCTATTATGTGGAAGGCATGTTGCTTACCATTAGGCACATGCCCTGCTAGTCTCGTCACTCTTTATTTACAAAAAAAAAGTTTGACCTATCGTATATCGTGCCCGTTAACGCAGAAATCAAGGGTGGATCCAAGTTTGGCAACAGAGGGGGGCGTTATAATTATTATAGTGGTGTTCAAGCCATGATAATAGATCGTGCGGTAAATGCATAAGTGGTCCACCTAGGTTTTGGAGTCCTGGACTCAGCCCAGAAGGGGGTCATGCTACCTGCCTTTGATCCACCCTCGGCTATATTTTACCTTGCCTTACAATATGCACGCTACTGTTTAGTATTTTTAGATTGTATTGTACTAGCGGCCCGCTCCGGCTTCGCTCGAATAATAACCTAGATATCAACTGCAGCGCCATCTGCCGGGCTGATTTGTGAATCTAAACCTTCCAGGGCCCTACCCAAACGTATACAAAAAAAAACATTCAAATCGGTCCAGCCCTTTAGGAGGAGTTCAATAACAACGAAAAGTGGCATTGATTTATATATATACTAGCGGCCCGTTCCGGCTTCGCTCGGACATAACCTAGACACTGTCTGCAGCGCCATCTGCCGGGCTTATTTGTGAATTTAAACCATCTTCGAATACACACACAAAAAAAAACATTCAAATCGGTCCCGTCGTTTAGGAGTTCACTGTCAAATGATTAAATTACTAAAATGGCTATAAAAAACAGGGGTTGGTGATAAAAGGGTAAAAATTAAGGGTTGTATGTATTTTTTAACGCCACATTATAAAAAAATAAAAACAAAAAAAATTGATCAAAAATTAAAAAAAAAAAGTTTGGGGTGAACAACCCCTAACACTTAGGGGTATGAAAAATTGCTAGTAGCCGATTCTCAGACCTACTGAATATGCACATAAAATTTGGTAAAAATCAGTAAAGCCGTTTCGGAGGAGTAAGGAAACAAACACTGTGACACGAGAATTTTATATATAAGAAGATAGATTGTACTAGCGGCCCGCTCCGGCTTCGCTCGAATAATAACCTAGATATCAACTGCAGCGCCATCTGCCGGGCTGATTTGTGAATCTAAACCTTCTAGGGCCCTACCCAAACGTATACAAAAAAAATCATTCAAATCGGTCCGGCCGTTTAGGAGGAGTTCAATAACAACAAAAAGTGGCATTGATTTTTATATTATATATAGTGGAATAGTAGATAGAAGATAAATTCCTGTCAAAAATCGTGGCATACGAGTAGGTACGTATTTCTGCACATAGGTAATATCTACTACAAATATTATGTACTAGCACCACCTCGCGAACCCGCATTGTTCCCGTTCCTATTATTTTCCCGGGATAAAAAGTAACCTGTATGTTCTTCTAGACTATAATCTGTGTTCCTAATTTCCGCCACACCCTTTCAGACGTTACGACGTAATTGAGTGACAAACATCGAAACATCGATTCCCACCCAGTGCAAATATTTGTGTGATGAATTCAAATGTTTGCACTGTATCTGGGTGTTTCTATGTATAATAAGTACCTATGTATTTAAAACTATATAAGTATTATTATATAGTATTATCAGCTATCTGGCCGCCATCATACAAGCTGTGCTTAGTTTGGGGTCAAATGGTGTTGTGTGTGAATTGTCCACCAATATTTATTTATTATTTATATTTATTGACAATTTTAATACTAATTAATAGTATCTATTAGAATTTATTGATATTAATATCAATAAAATTGTGACGATCGTGATATTTTATTGATATTATGTAGGTATAACTACCTAGGTAGTTAATCAATAAAATTATACTTATTTACCTACTAAATACTAATATTATATATGCGAAAGTTTTAATGTTCGGATGTTTGTTGCTCAAGAACGTCTAAACGAATAGGGCTGAATTTTCGAACACAATTACATTAAAGTGATTATCTTTTATCCCGTGAAAACAACGGGAACGAGAACTACGCGGGTAAAACAGCATTTTGCTGTTAGTAGTTAATATTTGTAGTAGATGATACGTATGTGGTAGAAATACTCGTATGTTACAATGTTTTGCAGGAATTTACTCAAACTATTATCTAGAAAAAGCCTCCTGTTTTACAATACAGATGTTGTTTTGGAAATTTATAATTTAACTAGCTGAACGCGCGCGCGTTGCTACGCCATCTATCGAAAATTTGTCGTACCAATTCAAATTTTGACAAATTCGGTTACTTTAGGTTCTAATGACGCAACCTTTAAAATACGACACATGCTGTCACGCAACGAAAGCTCTCAAAAAGCAATATTTTTTCCCGTTTTTGTAACATTTTTCATTCATGCTCGGCTCCTGTTGATAGTAGCGTAATGTTAAATAGCCTATAGCCTTCCTCGATAAATGGACTATCCTACAAAGAAAGAATCTTTAGATTCGGACCAGTAGTTCCAGAGATCCTTGCGTTCAAACAAACAAACATACAAACAAACTATTCAGCTTTATAATATTAGTAAAGATACATAAATGATATATCTAAGTAGGTACTTACGTAAATAATTTAATTTATCCGAAAAAAAAAAACGATTTCGATAATTAAATTCATGCCAGGCATTCCGCCAAATCCAAAAGGAAACAAGCAATTAGTCATCGAGGCAAAGAAAGGTAAATTTCAGTTGTTTTTTATTAATATTCACCGATATCGGTAAAATTTATATGGGACCTCACACAGAACAGATATCAAAGGAACTCATAACTAAGATCTACCAAAAAAAAAAACTATCACAATTTATTCACAATTGGCCGAGCTATCGCGTAACATACATAGGTACAAAAAAACATACAACCGAATAGAGAGAACCTCTGCCTTCTTTTTAAGTAGGTTAAAAATAACAACGATGGTCCGACAAAGTTAATAACGAAGTTTTGCTGCTTATTTTATCGATTTATAAAAAGACAATAACTTACTTATCGGTCTTTCGCCATAAATAGCATGTGTATCCGGAACAGTTGTTCTGGACATCTTCCGTCCATACATCGAATAATCTTCACGATCTTCACGAGTAGAAATCTTTCTTCTCGGCGGCGGCAAGGGTGGTTCTTCTCCTGAATCATAATTTTTTGTAGGCACGTAGTAAAAACTAGCACTAACTGGTTCACCGACAAACGAGTTAAAATTCTCATCTTGGCTTGAATCCGTCTTCTCTGGGTGTACTACCCCGTGAGCTTCGTTGTCCCAGGGGTCGAGGTAAACTCTGTGACTTGGTGGTGGAGTAGGCACATCTTCCCCTTCGCTATCAAAATCCACTGCAGCCCAGTAGGGACTTCCTGCGTGTCCTGGCATTTTGAGCACTATCAAACCAATGATACGATGAACACTGAACGATCACCCACAGTCATTTGGACACATAACTATTGCAGCGCGTTCCAACCAGATATGGTGCTGTGTTATGTCCTCAGCGCGCTTAGAAACACTGATTGTTATTCCGAACGTCGCTCGCGCGGATATTCGACAGCGTACGATGCAATCAGCAGCGGGAGAGTGTAGCAAAGAAGCGCGGCCGTCCGGTGAACCACCATCCTTCAAATAGCGATGCGCGAGCGCTACAATCACGAAGATGCAACGATAATAAAATGTTAATGAGTGCTAGATTGCGTGCAGTCTTTAATTCGAAAGTTCTTATATTGAAATAGTAGGTTCACATAACGAAATGTCCTTCATTGACTCAAATTAAACTTTATACAATTAAAATATTTTATTTTTTGTGCGATGTAATAAAATACGCGTGTTCGTTGTAGGTATGGGAGTTATTTAGTTTTAATGGTTAGTACCAATCTATTCGGAATTATGTAAATATTATAAATATCATGTACCTACGTGGCTTCCATAACATAAACTGCATAATTCATTTCTCGTACTAAGATTTTTTTTCAGCCATAGAATAGATAATAATATTAAAGATGTGTCTCAGCACTCATGAACGCCTTAAAAATCTTTCCGAGCACGTGGCGTAGGTGTTATTGCGAATGTGGTTCGCCGTTCTAAAAATAACATACTTACTTGTACAATAACAGACAAATAAACACACGCAACAAATAGCAGACAAACTATAAGTAGAAAGTTTGCTTATAAGGCTTTCATGCAAAACCCTGTCGAAAGCTTTCGAGATATTAACCAGGGAGATTGTAAGTGGTAAGTGCTTCCCTATGTTTCTCCATATATAGAATTTATAGATAGATAGATAAACTCTTTATATCGTGTGTCTCTTTATCATTATATCGTCTTTAAAACGGTGAAGGAAAACGTCGTAAGGAAACCGACATGTGTACCTATAATCTTTCGAAGTCATGTATCATCCACCGACCCGCACTGGGCCAGCGTCGAGGATTAAGACCTTGACTCTCGAGAGAAGGACCCGAGTCCCAACTGTGGAAACTGTGAGCTGTGAGTTCCTTTTTCTATGCTTACTTACACTATTGCTGTACGATTAATATTGAAATCCCTCACGCCTCACACATACACACACACCCTCACACACACACACCCTAACACACACACACACCCTCACGCACACACACACCCTCACACACACACACACACACACACACGCCCTCACACACACATACACAAACTCTCACACACGCACGCAATTGGTCACCATTTGTCAGAAATGATGTTAGAACATTAACTAAATATAAGAACACGTCTTCATGGGAGAGGCCATTAGCTATCGAAACATAGTTTGAAACTAGTTCGGAGCTAATGGGTTCATATTTCAAATTGTAATGATGTTATTTTCTTTTGGACCAAATAAAAGTTTATTATTATTATATTATATTAAATAATAAAAATTAATCGCATTTAAGAACTTCACAATTTTATAAGTACTAAAACTCTTAATATATGTTTTTTTTAAACAGAAACGAGTAAGACATGTATGTGCCTGATGGTAAGACTACAGGCCCGTGAACAAAATTTACGGGTCAAATGAACCAGCAGGAGACCTATGTAGGATGATAGACGGGTACAAAATAATAAGATTCAGCACTATGCCGTCACTTGTAAGCTGTCCAACTGAGTGCAGGTGAGAATTCAAAAGTGCAAGTAGAGTGGGTACATTTTGGTCATGGGCATTGTTTCTGTACGGAATTCTTACCATCCAATAGATCCATGAAAAATAATGTGAAAACGCGTAGTGCCGTACAAAAATAGTGATCCACGAAGTCGGAAACATTATTGATAATCCGGAAATTTTGAGGGAAAATTTAGTCATTTGATACTGTACGGCATCGGTTCCATACAGTTGCAATACCTCTTCTAACCCATTATTCCGCAACGCCGTACAAAAATAATGGTCCAAGAGGAAATGGTCGGGGGTTCAACTTCCTCTTTTCAGTGATCCGGAGAGGTGATTTGACACAACGTAAAATTAATTTATTCCGAAAGTATTTTGTGCATATATACAAATTTTATACGTGCTGTACATTTTTGTTAGTCCACAAGTCAGTAAATGGCAAGAAACCTCCAGAACATTGCATATGACGAAATGTACTTTAGGATGATAGTTGGTACGATTTTTTTACGGCTTTTTGGGTAGCGATTCTGAAACCATTCGGTTGCATCCGACACGGAATCTCATCTCTCGGTCTCTGTCACGCTTATCAGATAAGACAAAGACCGAGAGATGAGCTTCCGTGTCGGATGCAACCGAATGGTTTCAGAATCGCTACCCTGATAATTTATTTGAATTTAACATCATCATCACCATCATCAGCCGCAAGACGCCCACTGCTGAACATAGGCCTCCCCCCTAGATTTCCAAAAACCGAGAGATGAGATTCCGTGTCGGATCAATCCGACTGGGTTCAGGTTAGTGATTCTAAACGATATCCGAATGGTTTAAATTCAGAATGATAATCCCTGTCTCTGTCATTCTAAATAGATAAGACAAAGATCTAAAGATGAGATTCCGTGTCGAATCAATCCTACTGGGTTTAAAAACGCTAGGCGGAATCGCTACACACAAGAAAGATAAACGTTGTTTGCTATAAATAAAAAAAAATCGTAGTGAAAATCGAATATGTCAATGTCATTGTTCGCGCCAGAAATGCGTGCGTTGTGAAAATAAATAAAATGGCCGTTCGTTACATTTACAATCGTGTGTTAAAAGAATAAAGAAAATGTAACGTGGTTAAACTAGAGTAATTTAGTAAGTAAAATAACTTTACACGTTGTTTTAAATCAACTCATAGACTTTAGTAGAAGTACACGTTGGCAGTTTCACTTTCAGTTATCTTAGCATGAATAGTGACTCGAGTTATGCCCGGCGTAATAAATGCCTTTGTCGTTTTTACGTCTACAGATAATTATTTTGCTATATTTCCAGTTTCGACTTTCAGCCGATCGTGTAAAGTGAATTTGTGACGGACGTTAAATGAAGTAGTTGTGTTATGTAAACTACGCCCTACGGTTATATCAATTTTCCGGCAAGAACCCATTAACTTGATCGGGTTAAAAGTACAAAACCCATTGTAATATTCCAAAGAATAATACTAATTTGACGCACGTTTGTTCAAAGTCCATCGTTAGTAAATTAAAGTTGTTAGAACAAAAAATTCACCTTAAAATAATATGAGTGTATTTATGACTAGTCTTCTCATTTCCAGAAATGACGACAAATAAACTGCCCCCGATGCTCACGGTAGCTGAATGCTTAGACACCTTAGACGACCCAAAGTTTTCAAAATGTCGCTCTCAAGTCTTCCAAAATTTACAAAATATACTGCAAGACAAAGACCACAGTCAACTACCGACTTCCCAAGAAGCTTTAAGAATTTTGAATGTTATAGATAGTACTTGTAAACAAGATATAAAAAGTATTCCACATGTTTTAAATGCTGTTTTATCACTTCTCTCAAACACAAAGGTAAGATTTATTATGATCAAATCCTGTAAATTCAAATCAAACTGGTACTGACCGCAACAGACAGCAACTGGTAATGACCAGTTGCTTTTTAAGGGTCCAAAGAAATCTTCTGTTTGGTTTTTGTAATAAAATTTTTGTATTTTTCTGTGAGTTTAACCTCAAATTACTTAACCCTTCACCCGTTTGACGAAAACTCGCGGAACGGTCCATACGTGCCGGCTAGATCATTATCACATATTCTTACTATAAATTCATAATAATATACCTTCATTTATTCACCAGAAAGCCCTTGAAATGTCTTTTACTATTATATTAACTTCTAGGTACTTACTACATTAATTAATCCTGTCACGAAATGCAAATTTTACTTTTTACACCCGTTGCAAAAAAGTCTTGGGATTATCAGCACTTCAATGTTATTATGCTTTTTTACTAATAAAAGAACACAACACACAAATAATATTAACTTTAGCACATTTGCCACAGTTTTTTTTGTAGATTACAATAAAATATAAAACGTTTTCACATTTTCTGGTTTAAAAAAAATATCTTTGTCGTGGGGCAAAATGGCGTTGGACGATCACCTTAAGAAGACTTGAATAAGGAAGATTAATAACTGTTTGGTGTTTTATTTTCAGCCTGTATCGGATATACCTGCTAAAGACTTGTTGAGATCGGCAACAGAACTTTTACAATTGATGAAAATGTTAAGTGGCCCGTCTACTCAACATTTGCGAGCTATGACGGTATCCACTCTATTGTCATACCCAGTTGATGTATTAACTCTCATTGTCAAAAATAACTGCTCTGATTTTTTGGGAATATTTGTTGATTTTACACCACAATCTCTACTAGGAGTCAGTAAATCGGTAAGCATTGTCGATTGTCAATTCAGGTGATAAAATGTGAAGGTTGTTAGCGTGATTCTTTTCTCTGAATAAATAAATCCGTAATCTATAGATACATATATTCAGAATAGCTTATAGGAAGGACAAGACACGAGTTATTGGAAAATTAACTCGTGTAATACTTGTCTAGCATTTAATGAATTAAATAAATATTTATAATTAAACACTTTAAGATTAAAATAACCGTTTAAATTACGCTTTACATATTATTTGCATATAGGCTTGCATTGCTCATGTTAACACCACTCACATCTTTTTAATTTCTGTTATACTGAATCTTTCTAAGAATATTGTTTAGATATTTTTAGCATTAACAGTAATAAAAAAGTTTAGGTAAAGTTTATAATCAAATGTAATTAAAATCTGTGAAAAGTCATTACATTGTACAATGATTTCCAACAGTCAAGATAGATAGTCACCATACTTTGTGTTTAATTGTAGTGTTTATTTTTAGTTTCATGTCTCCTTAAGTAATTTACTGATGACGCTGCCATCAGAAGAGAAGAAACGGTTATTGAAAATAGGTTTGCCGCAATGGTTTAAACTTATCTCAACAATAATGGATGCCAGTTCCAAAACTAAGGATGAGAAAGTTATTGTTTGTTATATACAATCTTTAGAGGTGCTGACAGAAGCCTTGGTAGAGATTGATTACTTCCAAAGCTTGTATTGGCAGAATGATGTACTTAAGCATATATGTGACACCAAGACGTAAGTATCTGCTATTATGTATCTGTATATAAGGTTATTGGGAAACAGCCTTTCCATTCTTTTAAGAGTGTGTTAAGTACATTCAATATGTTAACTTTTGTTCCACAATTTGTAAATTTATTCCCATACATAAGAAAAAATAAGCGTATTTGCCCAGTCTCAAAGCAACAAATTATTGGTAGCAAGAGAGAGCACTCTCTTTAACACACAATGGAAAATGAAGTGCTGATGTGAATAGATCTAAACAGTGCTCGAGAGGACAACAAAAAGTAAAATTAATTTGTTATTACTTTTTTTTTTTATATTTTTTTTTAAGGTTATTACTTGTATCAAGTTTTAATTAATGTTGTGGAATAAGAGTTGTTTGTCAACAGAACATGCCCTTAACATAATGGATGCAGGCTGATTACCAATAACCTTGTATATTTATGTATCTACTTGATTTAATATACAGAGTAAACTTCATGTAACATCACTCGATTTAACGCCTAACTCCCCATAGTATCAAAATTACTTGGCTTTGGTTGGTTTAGCTTGTATTCCATACAATTATTCACTCTAGCGCAGGGGTCGGCAATTAATTACTATTAACACACAATGTTGGTGGGGTTTATCTCACTCAACATTATTTGTCCCAAAACTAAGCAAAATCCAGCCAGATGTATTGGATAGTTCATCCTAGTAATATTATAAATGTCAATGTATGGATGTTTGTTGCTCAATCACGTCCTTACATTTGAACGGATCGGGCTGAAATTTGGAACACACATAGATTATAGTCTGTAAGAACACATAGGCCGCTTTGAGTTTCGGTCGCGTCCGTAGGCCTTTTTCAATAAGAGTGCGCGCGCGTGATGGCTGCCTGTATGGCACTCAGAGTTAACCTATAATGTTATATATGTATATTATTTATGAATATCAGAATAACACACCCCGTAAGTATCTCATTTTTTTTTCAATTTAATTGCAATAAATTCAATCAACATCCCATATCTTTATTTTGCAGATATCCAGCAATATTCAAAGAACTCCTACTGTCACATAGTGCATATTGGCACAGATATTGGATAGTCTTTGTAAAACTGTTGAAAAACCAAATCACTCGTTCTTCTGTGTATGGTAGTACTCCAATACAACCAATGCTGGAGGTAGTGGAAACGGCTTTTAAAATGAGTCCTGAAAAAAGGTGCAAAGCATTCCAATGTTGGAAAGTCTTAATCAATGCCTTATCCAGTGATACAAATCCAAAGTCAGTACCGAGATATTTAAAACTGTTATTAATTCCGATGAAACTAAACAATGCCAAGACTGAAGACACAGCAAGAGCTAAATTCTACACATGGTGGACCTTACTGACGAAATTTCAAACAAAACTGGACCAGTTTACAAATGATGTACTATTTGAGTTCCTAGGTTTTATGTTTGGAAAAAACGGTACCTCAAATAACAGTGGGGCTGGAGTAGGTTCAATTTATGAAAATTTACAGTGTATGTGCCTACAGGCATTTGCCGAAATTGTCGGACACGATATCAAATGTGACTGCAGTACAGATCTACGGAGATTGAAGGGAAAGATATTGACTACGAAATTGTTGGCGAATAATTGGAATGATTGGATGTGTGCTTTGAAAGCTGCGATTACCATGACAAACTCAATATTGTTACGTAGACAAGGAAACATCAATGGAACTCATCAAACCCAACTTCAAAGTGAACCAATGCATGTCATTTGCGTGTGGAGTGCGTTTGTCATTTCCATAGCAGAGCTTCCACCAAATGGTGTGAGAAAAGACATGTTCGATGAACTAATTCAGGTGTTGATAGATTTGCTGCAGGTATAATACATAATGTTGTTAAATTCTTAGTAGAAATATGATTTAGTTTTTAGTTTACTTTTGGTGCACAAATAAACATGCATACCTACACACACATATACATTACACACATGCACAAGTCACACAACATTCATATAACAAATTATTCTCAAATATTTGATTGAAAAGAAAATGCTTGTTCTCTGGACAAATAGTGCAAAATTTGAGGCAGACAGCATTGCATTTGCTTTCGTCATGGTTTTGTTCAAAATACCCCAATTTATATGGTACTATCTAGAATACACCACTTTATTTAAAAATATTATTCTTTTCAGATATCACAAACCACTGATGCCCTCCCAGACATAATATTTTCACTGGCACTCTGTTTGACAGAATATACAAAAAAAGTCACAAACCTGTTGGCTTCAAAAGAAGAAGACCAACCCATACGTAAAATTATGGCAATAATTACCAATACAAAAATGGCCAGTGTGTTTAACAGGTATTATACAAAAGCTTATTTACTTACTGTGAATGTTTTGAATGCGCCTACTAGTCACTGCAAATATAATTAAAAAAAATATGCAGTTCAAAGAGACTTTGCAAATTACCTTTTTTTAAATGATTTCCCTATTTAAAGTTTTTCCAATTTGTTATTGTTTGTATGCTGCTATATTCAGTATTTGAATTTTCAGATACGAAACTTCGAAAATGCTGGAACTATTGAAACCATTTACCCAATCCGCAGTAACAAACCTTAGTGTAAATGGCTGTATGTTAATTTTGTTGGAAAACAATAGTTTTCACAAGTTATGGACAGCTTTTGCAGATTTCCTGAATGAAACTAATCAAAATGTAGAAACTGAGATATTGAGGAAGATGTTATTGTGGCCCATTCGGAACCAGGAAGACATTGAAATGGTAAGTGATAAATCTTTGAATTTATACTGGGTTATTCGTTATCAGCCTGAGTCCATTTAAGGGCATGATAGGTACCATTAAATATGTCAACTTTATTCTATAGGTTAAAAAAGTTTTAATATTTTCCATACAAAATAGTAACAATGTATTTGCCCGGCCTAAAAACATCGAAGTCTTCGGAACAAGAGCGCGCGCACTCTTAAACGCTCGATAAAAGTGCCGACGCGAATAGAGCTAAACATTGCTAGAGAGAACAGTAAAACCGTAACCTTATTTTGAGATATTTATGTATTGGGTTTTAACAAAAGTTGTAGAACATGAGTTGTTTTTTAAAGATACATAACATGTCCTTAAATGGATGCAGGCTGACTGCCCGTAACGCTGTATAATCCTTCTAATATAACAAATATTAGTCAACACTGGTGTTGACGCAAGGCTATCTAGATTATCGCCAGAAGTTACATTCTGGGACGCCAAGTCGTTCCTTGATCTTTCAGTGGCAGCCCAAATCGAGGATGTACCGTCTGAGGTGCCACATTTTGCTTGTAAAAATTTAAACAGGCTATGTAGACAACACAGGACATTAAAACTGTGCAATAAGTTTACCCTTAAACTCAATATGAAAGATCCTGTAAAATTAAAAATCCTGCTTAAAAGTATGGTCATTTTTGTAAACCGTAACAAAACCACTACTACGACTCACTAGTAATGAAAAATAAAGCAATGATAGCTCTTTTGCACAGCTATTTGCATCTCTCTCACTCTGTTCCGACCTGCCTGCCATTACGTCCGACAGCCGCGCGCGCTGCATTGTGAAACTACCCATTGTTTATAATTCGAATTATGTACAACGAAATTTTTCCAGATAGTCTCATATTTAATGTTTAAGTTATTGGTTAGGACCGGCGAAATTGCACCTAATTTAATTCGTGTAAACTTTGGACACGAGATGGGGAGTACCTTAAAAAAAAAGTGTATTATTGGCATATTCAAAAGGTTGGAATTCTGTTAGCAACATTTTTATTTGTACTTACTGGTATTTTAGTAGTTGTTCCAAATGTTCACCACCATTATCGATACACACACACGCACTCTTTTAATATAAATGGATTTTAGCGAGTGCACACTGCTATGGCACCTCACTTCGTTTTAAAACTTGTACAGTCTCCGATTCATTAAAATAAGTACTGCGTTTTATTGCAATCTCAAAAATAGATCACTAAATCCGTAACGTTACACTTGTTGTTTTATCGCACACAAACTATCATCAACTGACCTTGACTGCTATCGACACGTAACTAAAGAAATGCAAGTGATTATTAAATTTATTTTTAAGTAACTTGGTGGGTTGGCGGGTGCCATGCTTGGGCAATCGCTTGACCTTGACAATGAATTGATTTGTAAATATATAAATAATTGTGTAAAACGGCAGTAGATAACGATGTAAAAAAATAACGGCGTATAACCCTACCAATATTATAAATGTCAATGTTTGGATGTTTGTTGCTCAATCACGTCGTGATGTATGAACGTATCGAGCTGGGATTTGGAAAACGGTTTGATTATAGAAGAACACATAGGCTAGTTTCTATGCCGGGAACGGGAGCGACGCGGTTAACACCGCGGAACGCTGCTAGGGTGTTTCTATGGATAATATAATAAGTATGTATTTTCAACTATATTAGTATTATATCAGCTGTCGGACTTCCATAGTACTTTCCTTAGTTTGGGGTCAGATGGTGTTGTGTGAAACTAGGATCTGGATGAAATTTGGCACATAGATAGTCTTAAATAACACATGGAGTACTTTTTATCCCGGGAAAATTACGGGAACGTCGATAACGCCGGTAAAACAGCAGAAGCAGGCACAAGAAAACAGGCGGAGCTAGTATTAAAAAATGTTTATTTTTCCAGGATGAACTTACCATTGCAACTTGGAAAACCTTGTTTAATACTTATGCAAATAAGAACGAAAAAAGGCCTACTGACGACTTTTGTTTCGAGGTTTTAGCAAACACAAAGGATAATCAAAGTACTTTCTCGTACTTTGAGCTCAATGTTGCTTTATCTATTTTGAAAATTGGGTTGCTGTCTAAAATTGAAGGTTTGTTAGGCATTTTGTATCCTTAATCCTGGCTGCATATTTCTTTGAAACAGCCTTGGAGTCTATGATTTAAACATTTAACAATGGCATACACGCTGTTATAATTTATGGACACAAATATTATATAATTAGGTATTAAAATGTTTAGATTGTAGTCCTTTAATTACAAAGAATGTGCTGACAGGGTGTTGTTACGTAAATTGAGCAGCAGATGATTAGAAAGGCGTGCATAAATCATTCTGTCGATTTAAACACAGCTTCAGACTCGGCCCACGACCCGCTCACTGTAATCTTGATGGTATCAGACTTAATCTAATGTCCATTGTAAAACCAGTGAGACATAATCGACTTCCGAACGAAATTATTGCATTACAGCTCAAAAGTATTTGTAGTTAACTTGTCTTTTTTATTAAATCTATACTTGTTAGACCATTCTAATATCTCTTTTTACATTATGCCTGTCTGCAGGAATAATAATGTGTAATCAAAAATGTAGTAGTCTCGGTCCAGTCATCAATTTTCAGTTTTTAAATACTTAGTGTTATTTTTAAGTTTTAATAACACTTGAACTGTAAATTGTGCATCTAATTTTTAACGTGGCAACTTGGGTTAAGCTTGTTTAATCAACAGTCATTTGATGATTCTTTAGTAATATGATGTTGCTCAATATCTTAAAATGAAATTTTAGTCAAAACGTTAAAACACATTCAAATTTGGATCCATATTTCTTTTTCAGGCTTTGAAGTTTATGCAAATATGTTGAAAATGATCAATGCTACAGTGAAATTTGGTTTTGATTACAAAAAATACGAGAAATTAGTGCCAATGTTGGTTGATACCTTAGTTGTGATGCTGGATGGGTTGCCAAATTCTACATCTAAAAACTATGTTTCATATTCTCTGGATGTTACCAAAAGCACAGTTCTAATGATTTTTGCTGAAATTACTTTCCAAGAAGTAAGTGACCAGCAAACAGTACTTGTAATGCTTGTTTCATTCATCACAAAGTACAATTTACTCAGTTTTTCTTTCTTATAATGCTTATTTTAAATGTTTCAGACCTGTGGTAGTGTTAATGCTAATTTATATATTATGCTGGACAACATATTCACTGCAATACAGCCCTTGTGTAAGGTCACAATGCATACACAGATTCTTTGTAGTTTGTTTGATGCTATGAAAGAGTATGCAATACGGCTACCGAGAGATTCCTCTTTGATTAAGTATTTGCTATTAAAACTAAACTACTTAAAGCCTGATTGTCCAGATGAAATTATGAAAACTAAAGTTAAAGAATTAATTGAAGCAATAACAGAAACTCCAGGTAAAAACGAAAGGAATACAGATGGTGACACAAATAAAATAGCTAAACCATTCACGTCGCCAAACCCCGACAAAGCTATAAAACGAACTAAGAAAAAACAAACTGTTATTTTAAATACAGTTACGGAAAATGGCGAAGAATATGCGGTAATAAAATCAAGTTGGAAATTTAATCCAAAGAAACTAACAGAACATCAAAAAGAGAAATTACAAGGAAAAAGAGTAGATATAGCTTTGTATCAAGATCTTTCACAGTCTCAAGATGAATTTAAGCTGTCAAAGTGGAAAACAGATTCGCAAGACACAACAACATCATCAAATAGTAAATCCAGTAAATTCACAACCAGTGATAATGCCACAAATATACTAAAAAATATTGAAACACCTGATGTAGTTCCTAATATAATGAAAAACATACTATCTCAAAGCGTAAAAAACCATAGGAATGATTTAAATGACAAAAATTTAGAAATTATAAACAAATCTCAAAAAGTTGTGCAAACAATTGTATCCACTCCAAAAAGTGTTAGATCTCCACGAATGGCATTAAAAGACCGTCTTTTTAGAAATTTGACTGCAAAAGCTTCGCCTAAAAACGATAAAACTGATGTAAATGTCGACGAATGTATACAGAACCAGACGCCGGTTGCAAAAATAACAAATGATGCAAATATTATCAATTCGGATCCGTCTCAAATATGTCAGGACCGACCGTCAAGGTTAAAAAGAACACCAAAGAAATTTGCAGATGTACATGTTTTCGGCTTGAAAAAAAGACGCTATTCACAATCTGATTCGCAATCAAATCCAGAAAATGAGATTGAGATTTCAGAACAAACTAAAGAAGGTGGAAATGATAAGAGCAATACTGATTTATGTGTTGATTTAGAAGTAGAGAAAGCGGCAGCTCTCCCAGAGGCGCTTTTATGCAATGCCCAAAATAAAGAGCAAACTTCAGATACTCAAGAGAATAGCAACATATTATCAAAAAGTGACAATAATAACAAGCATGATGAAAGACACTTAGAGGAAGAAACAAACAATAATGATGATTCCCAAAGGCTACTGAAAAGCGATCCTATCTGTTCTATGCCTACAAAAGATGTAGCTCTAGTAAACGCAAACAAAGAAAAAATTGAAAACAACGACGTTTGTGAAGCGCAAGTTGTTCAAGTGCATGAAATTGTACATAATGGTCAAACTAACGAACTCAAAGATCAAGTAACTAACACAAAAGATTCTGTTGAGCTGGGTAATGAACCCATAAATAAAGAAACAGTGGCTATGGTGACTCCTGTTGGAAAAAACAAACAAACATCTCAAAAGTCAACCACTAAAAAGAATACTCCTAGAAAATCACGGATTGAGAAAGAATTAGCTATTGATATGGTAGAAAGTCTACTGTTGACTGTACAATCTGAGAAAAGATTAACTAGAAAGAAACGGATGGAATCAGAGGTCAGTGGAAGACAAAGTACGACTGAAAAGTTAAATACGAAAACACCAGCTAAAAGAAGTCCTAAAGACAATAAAAATTCCAAAAAAGAACATGCATCACCAAATACTTCCGATTCTTCAGGAATCACCGTGGATGAGACTCAGGAAAAAGATAGCCAGGAAAGTGACACTGTAACAGAAGATGCTCCTTGTTCTGAGGATGTTATTGAGAGTTCTCAAGACTCTAATTTCACTGCTGTCACAGTAAAATCGACAATACGGACGCCGACACGGCAACCTGTTGTATCTATTGAGAAACTACAAGAAGATCTTGCAATTACTGGAACACAAGAATTATTACAAGAATCAGATTGTGATATGTTATGTGAAATTAATAAATCCAGAAATCATGAAACTAACGAAGATATTGAATTACCACAAAACAAAACTGCAGAGGTCGACAAAAATCAATCTGAGCTCACTGAAAATATGGACACAGAACCAGTTATTAGCGAGAAGTTGGTGGATGACGATGTGATTATTATAAATGACGACGACATAGACTCCTCAAATAACATACAAGGTGTAAAAAGTATAGGTATGAATACTCAAGAACTCGCTGAAGCTGATACACAAGCAAATGACCCTTCAGATTTTATTGACCTTGAAAGCCAGGATATTTCTCCAGCTCGTGTAGAAATACAAAATACTCCTATGGATATAACTGAAAGTATGTCTCCTAGTAAATTAGTGTTAACCAATAGTCCAATAACCAATATTATCGAAAATGATGACGATAAAGATACTGATATATGTTCTCCCTTCAAAGATGATGCTCAAAGAAAGCAAGACTTCTTGAATAATACGTCCGAAATATCTCCTATAAAAATACAAAGTCCCGACAAAGATAAAACTTCGCCTGAAAAGAACAAAGAGACTAGTAGTGATTATTTGATAGTAAAGCTATCTTCACCTGTTCATAGTAATGGAGAACCGTTTACGTCGAAAGGTTCTCCAGAATTCTTTACTGAAGACAAAACCTCTCCTGACAAGAGGGATCAATCGCCGCCCAGGGCAGAAGTCGTTGCGACTAATACCAGCCCTAGTTCATCTTTATCACTAAAAAAGAACAGGCCGCAATCATTACGGCCTGGCGGTCGTGCAGCTCAAATGATAGGTCTCTGTGTACCGGATTCAGTGAATTCTAAAAAGAAACCAGAGAAACCTGAACATGAAGAGTCTAAAAAATCAAATACAAGTACTCCTGTTCGGAAAAATTTGCGATTGCTCTATAATGCTGAAAGCGACAATAGTGATATTTCTGAAGAAAATGAACAGGACAATTTCTTGAAATTAAAAAAAGCTTTACCACCAATCCATAGTAGCCCGGCTGTTCCTATATTGAAGAGGAAACTCGATGTCGTAGATGATACAACTGGATCTCCTGCGAGTAAAGTAAGCTATTATACAAACTGTTCACATGTTGTTATTATGATCAGTTATGTAAAATTAAGGACTTAAATTTCGATTTCTATTTTCAGAGAAAAAGAGTAAGCTTCCTCGACCCACCAGTTTCTACAACAGTTTCAGTGCAGAAATACATCAGACTTGACTGTATAGAACCTCCAAATTACAAGCCACAGACGCGTAATGCCATCAAGTCACCAAAAAAAGTAGATAATCCAATTAATCTTGACACAGAGTTGTCTAAAGTTATCAAAGATTTTACAGAACAACCAGACAGCTTGACTATTGATTTGACCAGTACATCATTAGATGTGACACCAGCTGTGGAAATAGTTATCACTAGTGAATTAAATGACACCGATCCTATTTACCCTGATTTAATAGATTGTGAAGACTCGTTAGAAACTATAGCAGTAGAACTTACATCACCAGCCATGAAAGATTTATTTATAAAAGAGCTAGATGGAAAAGTTCTGACTGTAGGTGACTTGGCTAAGATGTCTGAACTCGAGGTTAACAGATTATGTATTAAGGCGCCTAAGGTCCAAGTTGTTAAAAAGGCGTTAGCTAACTATTTTAATAACAGGGCTACTGTAGTTGAAATACCAACACAACCAGTGATTGATGACGAAACTGCTATCGCTACGGAAATGCAGGATGAAATGATAGAATCAGTAGCACTAGACTCTGTGACTGTTGAAACTCAAACAAATAACATACCAACGTGTGAAACCATGTCACAGACTAATGCTAAAGATGAGAAGTTCGCTTCCACGCAAACTACTAGTGCGTCTACAATGGATGTATATATACAAACTACAGAGTCCAGTTTTCGAACAACATCTGAAATCATTACATCATGTCTCATTGAGGTAAGAACTATTATTAACTTTGAACTATTCAAATAAAAGTTAACTGAAAAGCACATGCCTGACAAAATTATAAACATTCCCCTATAAATATTACATCTACAATAGATCATGTCAGAATTCAGACAAAAAGCTTCCAGTCACAAACCAGTTCATTTGTTTAGGTCTAAGCCCTTGAGTTACGGGTGGTCTAGTCGGGAGAACGGCGCCTGCCGATCCGGAGACCCCGGGTTCAAACCCCACACGCACCACTGTCTTTTCGAAGTCATGTGCGTAAAGCCGCCAACTTAAAACGGTGAAGGAAAACATCGTGAGGAAACCGACATGTACCTAGAATCTTTCGAAGTCATGTGTCATCCACCAACCCGCACTGGGCCAACGTGGTGGATTATGGCCTTAACTCTCTCTTTACGAGAGAAGTCCCCGAGTCCCAGCAGTGGGAACGTTTAGTGGGCTGTTGATGTTGAAGCCCTTGAGATACAAATAGATAGGTCAAACCTATAACAATCCTCTTTTTACATTGGGGGCATAAAAACAAGGATGGAAAATGTAAGTGTGGGATGATTTATCTCTTGTAATATCTTTGGAAACATTGCCCTTCAGACTGGCACACTGTAATTGCACACACTATTGCTTGGTGGTAGAGTAACTGGGAAAGGTATGGTACTTCCCCAGGCTGACTTTGCAGGGAGTACTACTACTGCAAAGTTTATTATTATTGTATTGGTAATATGCAATTTAATTTCTGTTTGTTTATTTTAGAGGGAAGATTTCGTCAAAAAGCTGGGTGAAGAGCTTTCTTCAGATACAATATTAGAAATGCTAGTTGACAAATCAGTTGACTCCACTTCTAAAGACCTTCTGACAAGGTTAATGGATTGCAAAAGTCAGAAACTGCCAAATGAAGAGAAGAATATTCAAGAATTAGCAGTATTAAAAGATATTCTCTTAGAGAGATTCCATCATAATGATTTGGTGTTATTCTGCAGTAGATTACTTCAAGGCTTACATGATAAAACTACATGACCTGAGAGAGAATATGTAGGCGTAAATAGTAAATCGGAATCTTCGGATTTTCAAGTTGAATGATTATATTAGTCCTGAATGAATATTGAGCAATATTTAAATTTCACACATAGTTTTGGAATTCAAAACATTTTCACGGATGGACCTTATTGGCTCATGTATAATTCCATATAGTATGTATCGTTAATACACCTGTGAGTGTCAATATTTATATATTTGTATATATGAAACAAATGGAATTATAGAACCTATTAAGACTCATGTCTTAGTATGTTATGAAGACTAGTAGAGTACACTACTTTAAAGGCTTTTTATATTATTATTACACTTGGCTAAATTTAGTGACTGAATCCAGAAGCAAATTTAAAGCAAGGTTAGTCAACTGAATTCAGAAGCAAGTTTAGAAACAAGCAATCCTCGCTTCAAAGCCAAAGTTCTTCATAGATTAATGTACAATTTACACGTCAATTAAAAAAAAATACAAAAGAAAGAGCATACAATTTGTACACATTTTCAAATTTTAATAATTGCTGTGTATAAAATTATGTATAAAACTATGTATAATTAATTGTTTGTATAATAATTATGTTTTTAATACAGTTGTACTGACTCAAGTCATTTTTTTTTACATTTTTGTAGGAACTTTGCCATCAATCTCTAAAAATTCGCTTCTGAATATAGTATGCTAGCTTATTGATTATTACTCTTTACTGGATTCAGTAGCAACTAAATTCAGTCGACAAAATTAAGTGAAGTGTAATAGGTAGATCTCAATATCTTAAGACCCTGAAAAGCGCCATCTACATTGGGTTTTGAGTTGCCCATCTATCTTTAATCGCCCAGAAAAGCGATTCATGTTAGTATGAAAATGTAAATAGCAATAAAAACTCATGTTAAAATGTATGTCGCTAAATTGGTTTTCAGAGTCGACTTTGCCTTTTGACGTTGATCAAAATAAATTAGATTAAGGTCTCGTTCACGTAGGAAGGCGCGGTCGCGGTGGCGGGTTCGGGCGCGGTAGACGTGGCGAGCTCTTTCTTGTTATATAAAAAAATAAATCAATAAAGAAAGAGATAGGTGAATGGTGAATTTCATACTTTAAAAAAACTTTAAAGATTTTTTGAAAATACCAATATTTTCAAGATTATTTTTCATCAATAACATTTTGCTAAATAGAAGTTCTAGCCTGAACAGCACCAGTAAACTCTTCTGTGTGGTATGATAAAAATGTGCTTTCGTTTCAAGTGATAAGTTCAAACTAGTTGAACTTACCTGACATCGCGAGTAAATCGCGAGCTCCGCCGCTAGTTTGACGTAAACACACTAACGTTTCACTCGTTTGAAACTGCTGCGAGCGCCGCGCGTTGCAGTTGCTGGCGTGCCCGCTACTTAGACCGCGCGTGCGTTTTGTACGTGAACACTTCGATATTAGGCCATATTTATGTTTGATATTTCGTGAGCTCGCCCGCCACCGCGCCCGAAAGTCAACGTGTATAAGCACTTAAATTTCCTGACTAATGTCATGTTATTACATGTATAATATTTACTGTTTATGTCCATTTTGCTTGATTTGTTGAAATCTGTATTTGTGAAGTCTAGAAATCTAGAATGTCATAAGAGATCTGAACAGTCTGTCAAGATGGAAGAAAGATGTTTCAACTTTGTGAATATCGTAATGATAATGAATCCAAAAGAAATAATTCTTTGTTTCATTTCGACTAAATCGGTATAACGATTTAGAAGCCTAAAGGCACAAGTTTGCGCGGAGACCGCGACAAGCACTTGACATTATGGAATTGAATGGGCGCCATTTCGCGCCGAGACCGCGATCGCGACCTGACGCGATCTCGTCGCGAACTGACGTCCATACAATTCTATAGTGTCAAATACCTGTCGCGGTCTCCGGTCGCGGTCTCCTGTCGCGGTCTCGTATCGCGGTCTCGTATCGCGGTCTCAGCGCGAACTTTTACCTTAAGACCGTATAAGCGATTTGAATTGTATGTCAAGATGGTCCAATGCAGTGCCAACTATATGATTATTGTAATAAAATTAAAACATGTTTGTTCCATTTCTACAGATATTTCGTTTTTTATTAAAGCAGTTTAGATTCACTGAATTATGTTAATATGTTTTAGAAAGAAGCTCGGTAAAGTTGCTTTGCTTGATAGTATCCTCACACACTTTATGTGAAGTATGAAAATAACTGTCACCAATAACATCCTGTAAGTTTCTTATTCGTTCTATTAAACTTAATGAACTAAACTGGATTCGGTTGTTTCGTATTCCAGAAAAGAATAATTGTTGCTATTCTATTAATTTAAAATATTAAAATTGGCACTCACTAACGTGCGGCTTTATGGTATGTGATATTGTTTATGAAACAGAATATTTAATCGTCATCGGCTCAAATACCTACCTACCCACCTAGCAGCAGTATACTTACGTATACAAGGTGTCTGAAAATCAAACGACAAGGGCGTGAATGACTAATTAAATGAAAATTTAATAATTTAATAAAACTACATATTTAAATTGAAAACATTACACAGGACTTAATCGCGATTTAGATTTATTATTATTTAATTAGTTTTGACGTTTCGGGAACGTTACAACCGCGGTGGTCACGAGAAGACTGAAAAGAAGTTACGGGGGTCTACCGCTTTACTAAAACTGTCTTAGCTTTGATGTTGCCCTCTCTTTTCTTTTCGCTTCAGTAGATAGAGACAGCAATAGCAAAGCTAAAGCCGATTTAGTTAGGCGGTAGAATGCCGGGTCGTCTCCTTGGATTTAGATCGCGACTAATTTAATGGTTTCAGTTTGTGTTTAAATCGTGACAGTTTCTGAAATTCGGAACTCGAATGAAATTTTTGTCTAGGATAGCACAAAGAATTTCTAACGTACCTAAATAATTTTCATACCGAAAAGTGTCGAATTCCTTAGGATAATTATTCTTACATAATCTTGTATAAAAAATACACGCGGACGAACTCGCGGACAGATATTACTTTTCCTTATATTTGCTAGTGTTTACGTTAACGTACCTACATGCTGGTATTCGTTGTTTGCGTACAGCCTTAGAACCTTTAAACGGACGAAACGACGGATCGAAGTAGAACCGGAGTTGAAAAGTCGCGAGCATATTTCGAAATTACGTTTTTCGTAGAAGTACCTACCGCTATTTCGCGTTAGTTTTCGTTGTGTTCGTTCGGAGGACAACTGACTGAAATGATATCTAGTGCCAATGTCCGACATCGGATCGGATCGGCCCCTCTACCGCCTAACTAAATCAGCTATGGATTTGCTATTGTTGTCTCTATAATTTCAAGCGAAAAGAAAAGAGAGTGGAATATCAAAGTTAAGACAGTTTTAGTTAGGTGGAAGAACACGGCGGTAGACCCTCTGGTGGTCTTCCGCGAACTAAAATGTTCTATCTACATATATTTAGTCTGAAATGAAAGACAGCAATAGCAAAGCCACAGCCGTTGTTTAAGCTTTCCAAAATAGTTCGCGGTCGAGTCGGCTAATTAATTCAGCACTATGTTGGGATGTTGCATTTACATAAATGTGTAATAAAATGACTTATCTCCCTAACTATATTAAAAGCCTTCCTTAATAATTCCTTTGGAATTAAGTTAAAACTAGTATTGTCCATAGTCCTTACTGTTGACATAGTTCGTTTTTTACTGATTTTGATGATAATCGATATTAAATGTTAAGTTTTGATAACTAACCACCTTTATTCATAATCATGTGATAAACTCATAATACGAAGCTTGCACAAACTTCGTCCGATGGGAATAATGGCACGTGAAAATGGATCTGTTTTCAAAACTATTTAAGGTGAAATACGTATCGTATTAGTTGTTATAGAAAGATAGGACGACAATAAATGAGGAACGAAATAATGCAAGGAGGTGTAGTTTCGAATCTTGTATAGGTGCCGGCAAACAAGTTGTTCCAATGAAGTTAGCTGCGCACGGCTGCGCAGAAACGTTTTTAAGGTCTTTTTGGTGGAAGTGTGCATGCGCGAACTTTCCCCTTCCACGTCAATTTTGGGTCAACTTGTTTGCCGGCCACTATACCTATTAGTTATTTTTGTACCTATAGTTTCAGTTAAATAAAGGTAGAATGTTGTTGGACTATTAAGTTTGTTTTTAAGGCCTATTGATGCTAATTTAAGTTTATTTATCTGCATGTAAAGATAGATACTGAATTAAGGGTTTGTAATTCAAACAAAAAAATGATCTGTAATTATTTTATTCAATATAAAACAAGTATTTACATTATTCAGTCAGGATAAATGACCTTGCGGTCACATTGTCAAGATCTAAGCGTTAATTCACACATCTTTCTGTTAAAGATATATTTTTATTTAAAACTGCTGTTCCACTAATCTACATCAATTTCGAATTTAGACTCAAATCCAAAATGATAGAGCACCTTTTTCAACGAGTTAGAAAATGGTTGTGCAGTTTTAAATCAGAAGATTGTTATCTGGCATTAGAACGAGGAAGAGAAAATCCGATTTCAATACAAATCAGAGTTTGTTTCCAATCGTGGCAACACTCAAGTACTTTGAACCAATGTCACTGAATGCGGTGTTGTTATTGTAGAAAAATATAAAGTAACCAGACATTTCATGGCATCAAAAGAATATCACAACTAATATTACAGCTACTTAGCACAGGCAATGTTAAAGTTATAATAAACCGTTTTCAAATGAGACAAAAAACATACTCGAAAACATACGGACGCCTATCTTACTTCTAACATGATTTAAACATTTTTCTTAAATCTAACATCCTGATAATGTGAATTTGGCTGATGCACCTATGTTAGACATGTTACATTCCTAAATCTAACTGAAATATTGTTGTCGTGTGGCTATGTTTTTGATTATTTCTTTACTTTTACACATCATTACCCATATTTAAACACGCTAAAGTCATGGAATAATCGTTTTACCGATGAAATTTACGGATTTTTACTCAATATTAAGTAATTAAACATTGGTCATGGGAATGTAGTATTAAAAACCCTCACCGTCATCTAGTGCGTTTTTCTGGAATTATTTTTCTTCATCTGAAAACGGTACACTACTTTAACATTTATGAAACCGTACTTACTTGACAAGTCACATGGCAACACTGAATGGAATAGCAGTAATAAAAACAATCAATTGAATGTTAGAACCAGACCCTTAATATGCCTTGAGAAACTCAAGCCATATTATCGCATTGAAATGCTAATTACCATATCATTGTTCTTGTGCAATGGATTACACTGACTTTCTGGTTGAGTTAAATAATAATATTTTATTTCACAGAATCCTTTCAAATTCTTACTAACACATAAGATGTGAGAAGCCAAATTTATAAATGATGTATAGTAATAAAAAAATGTTTGAATGAACGATTCACTAATTTATAACTACACAAAATGATGTATAAACTTATTTAGATTGGCACAAGCACAAGACACAAGCAAATTGGCTACGTCCATGCAAAAGTTGACATGTAACTTGAAACCTATTGTATTTTTACATATGTAATACACACAATAATTATATGTACAGAACTCACCCATCCCGAATAATATCACACCATGCCTATCATTAGTTTTTAAATAACTAGCTGTTACTAGTAAACATTAAAATTTTGTCATACGTGACAGAGTAGCTCTAACGGCTAACACTGACTGAATCGTTAATTTAGTTTACTTAGGTAGAAAACCTGTAAAAACAGTTAGGAACTAGTTGTAATAAATAATTACGTTGTAAACGAATAATTGTATCTTTTCTTCCCAAAAGTGTTAAGAAATAGAAGTATCAATGGAATTAAAAAATATATAAGTGTAGGCATATGACATAGATATTAGGTACTATAGCACTTATTGCTTTTTGGTTTAACTCCATTATTAACTATATAATTTATCTAACTTAAAATTAGGTCTCTGCAGGGACTGTAGGGCTAATCTTGTTTCTTGTTTTATGGTATAACTTATCAAATATTCTCCTCGAAACCTCTCTTAGTTACAATTTTGATCTTGCTATTCCAAGAATTTTCAGCAACCATATTGTGTTCTATGTTCACGAACTGCTTGTTTGATGAAGTTGTACAATATAAATTTTCCTTTCCGTTAGTTTCCTCACTGCCTTAAAAGTTCACTTATCTCAAAATTTATACGCTTTACTTTGGTCCACAATTGAGCACTTTTGTTACATTAGAGAGGTTCTAAAGTCACCGTCAGGGAAACCGCATTTCGGCAACGTAGTCTAAATGATCGAGATTGTGATGTGAGTTGGAGCGGCGAGGCGCACGCGGCCTGTGCAAATTGTGGTGGGAATGAGCCCGCATCACCCTGTAAGCACCCTCGCGATGAGGGCCGGAATCACTGGTCTTCCGAGCTGAGACCCATTCGTCATCTCTAGCTCGCGGTATCACGGGAGCTTTCTTGTAATTGTCAAAAACGCGACGATTGTCCTCATATCGCTGTCTTTGCCAGTTTCTATCCAAATCGTGTCCGTAAAAATCTAACTCGCCAGATGGTTGGAATTGGCTTCCACCCTGAGCATAACTCGATCGTTTCCAACCATCTTCATATTTTTTTCTGCCGCTTTCGTCGTCTAGCTGGCGGCGCTGTGATTGATTAGAGCTACTTTCGCTGGTGTCTTCTCCAGAAGTACCCAAACCCAAATCCTTATCGTCTCCGTAAATTTTGTATACGCCGTTAGGGTTCAGACTCTTACCGTTGTATATATTTTGGTCGTTTAGCATTAACTGGGGGTGTGGGATACAATATGGTGTGGGATATGGTTTTTCGAGCTTAGTCATTTTTATATCCTTTTCATGCCGTGTACAAGATCCCGGACCGAAGAGTGACAAGAGCACGGGAAGCAAGAAGAGACCGTGCATCGCTCCGAAGAAAATGACCATGAACACCATTTTGAAGAAGACAGAGAATATGTAACTGTCTGCTAGAAGTAACGCTACGACTCCAAGTATTGTACTGAATGATCCTTGAACTATGGGCAGTCCCAAAGAGTACAGACATTCGCTTACTCGTTCATCAGGAGTCTTCGCTTTTGAAGCCATGTACGCGTAGCAGATATGTGCTGTGAAGTCTACAGAGAAACCGATGCACATGATGAGATTTATCATTGATATGGAATCGAGATTGATGTCCCAGAGAGCCATGTATCCCACGACGCCAATTTCAATTGAAATGATGCTGAATGCTACCCACAGCGAGCAGAGGATGTTTGGAATGAAGATGAAAGAGGTTATCATCATCATGAGCGCTCCGTAGCATAAGTTTTGAAGGGACGTTGGTCGTACAAGTTCAAACTGAAAGTGAGAAAAAACAGTGTTATTACACAGATTTAAACGTGTGTTATTTACACAAATTTAATGCAGGTTAGAAAGGGAAATTTACCTGATCGAAAAATACGAAGTAAGGATGGAACACAGAAGCATTGAGTGGAGATGCTGCAACAACGTCTCTAAGAGCTTTGACCATTTCTTTCTCGTGGTTAGTGCCGCTTATGTTAACTGCTTGAATAAGGAATCTAGAAGCGATAATTTCGTCTCCAGCTTCGTTGAACCTCACATCGAGAGAGAAGGGGTTCGCAGGAAATAGCCACAACTGAAAAGACAAAGATAACTATATGTAACTATAATTTTATTAGAGAGATGTCAGAAATTTTGAACGTACGAGCACTACGGTATGTAGTGTACCTACATATTTTTGAACAACTATTTTTTAAAAGTGAATGTTTTCGGTAGTCAAGATTGGAGGACTGTCGTTGCATTGGACCGGGAAAAGTGGACGGAGGGGAGAGAGGCTTTAGCTTTGGAATGGGACAGTATAGGTACCTACAGGCTAACAAAGTAATGTTTTTATGATGCTACATGCCAATAGCTTTTCTAATTTTATTGAGAACACACCCACCTTCCCTTGCGGGGGATCCATTGCCTGTTCCAATTTCGAAATAGAATGTTTCTTATGGAACCATGGACGTATAAAAAAGTCTGACGTAGTCTCGCTAAAACAAAAATCGTGTCCATAGAGTCGGCCACATATGGACGTGTGCGTTGTCACTATTATATCAGTGACAGCACACAACAATGACCCACTGATGTGTGTATGTCTGCGTGTCAGCCTGTATGTGACAGCGCACACGTGCATATTATTGTGGCCGATTCTATGGACACAGTTTTCGTTTTAACGAGACTACGTCCGAGTTTTTTTATACGTCCATTTATGTACCTATTCCTTATCTAGTCAATAACGATACAATGTGTGGATTACAACAGTGGTACAATAAGTACGGGTACTTGAATACTCAAGTACCCGTACGTTGATAGATACCTATCAAATCAAATAACTGAATGTATCCCGGGTTACAATAGCGGTGAAGGAAAAATTGAATAGTTTTACAGTAGTATGTAGTATGTAGGTGTATCTCAAAAAAGGGACATCGTTTCATGGTTGATGTTCGAAAAACACGAACGAAGAGATTTGACTCCACTTTTGTAATAAGATCGTCTAGGTTGTGGATTGCGTTGCACGAGTGGGTTTTTCCTGATAGTTACAATCTTGGTGTCTTCAAATCGAGAGTGAATCGGGTTCTTCTAGGTAAGCACGTTCCATCGTAGATAGCATCGTCGCTTAACATCAGGCGAGATGGTGGTCAAGTGCGAACCTATTATAGTTTAAAAAAAACCTACGTAGGTGCAAGGTGTAGATAAGTGTATTCAAAAATCCCAGTTTACGTTAAAGGAACAATGTAACTAACATCACATAATCACAACCAAACTTACTATCAACTCACCTCTTTCAAGTTGTGAATAAAGTCAACTTCGTTATCAATCGAAACGTTCAAATAGTCGTTATTTCTCGAAACATAATCAACAAACGTTCGTAACCATGATTCGGTATATAAAGAGTTCGATATGTAGGACGTAGTTTCTAGATTTTTCGTTAATTTCTCCACTTCTTCTTGTACCATCGGGTCTGAGTAGTTGTATTCACCGGTAATCACCACCTGAAATTAAAAGGATTTAGTTATAGGAACAGAAAATGGACATTGCATGACATGAGTTTGGAGTGGTAGGGCTCTTCGTCAGAGTCCGCCTGGCCTGGGGAAGTACCACACCTTTGCCAGTCATTCTACCGCCAAGCAGTTATGTGTAAGCATTACTGTGTTCCGGTTTGAAGGGCAATGTTTCCAGAGAAATTACTGGGCTTAGAAATATAACACCTTAGATCTATGGGCGACAAGCGCAGCGCAGTGCTAGGTAATGATTTGGACTCTTCATGTTCCAATAGCCGTGTGTCACTGTGCTATTACTGATTGGAGTCCAATTATTCAAAGTGAGTCAGTTGACGATCAAATTCAGATTTTTAACACGTTAATCACAGAATTATTTGATGTTCACGCCCCAATACGTGCTGTTAAAATCAAACATCTTCCAGCACCCTGGCTCACCAAGGAGATAAAAGTCATGATGAACAAAAAGGCAGCGGCCAAAACGCGCTATAAGATAAAACCTACTGATTCCAACAAGACAAAGTACGTTCAGGCGCGTAATCACTGTAATAAGGTGTGTAGGGATGCAATGCGCCGCTACGTTCATGCTTCTGTTGATAATGATAGTCCAGCTAAAGTTTGGAAATTTTTAAGAACATTGGGAATCGGCAAATCATGTTCAGATTCAACGTCTAATAACATAGACATCGACACTCTAAACAAACATTTCTGTTCTACATCTGCTATGCCAGATGAAGACAAAAATTCTACAGTAAATTATCTTTCTGCCATTCCTAATACTAATCCTTCTCTTTTTGCTTTTAATCAATTTACCGAGTGTGATGTTAGGAAGAGTTTCAAGTCGATTTCCTCCAACGCAGTGGGCGGTGACAGCATAAGCCGGAACATGCTTTTGCCCATCCTCGACATCATCCTTCCAGTCCTTTGTTGCATTTTTAACAACTCCATACTAAGTGGTATTTTCCCTACTCTATGGAAAGATGCCTACATTTTACCTTTACCGAAGAAACCTAACCCACAATCCTTTACCGAATACCGTCCGATCTCCATTCTTCCCTTTCTTTCCAAAATCCTCGAGCGTCTTGTCCATAACCAGCTCAACGATTTCCTTGTTAGGCAAGACCTCCTCAATCCCCTACAGTCTGGTTTCCGTCCTGGGCATAGCACTGTGTCTGCGCTTGTCAAGATCACTGACGATATACGCTTGGGCATGGATGACGGCAAGCTTACTGTTCTAGCTCTGTTAGACTTCAGTAATGCTTTCAACGCCGTCAATTTCGACATTTTGCTTGCTTTACTCCGTTCCAGTAACATATCTCCACCGGTAATTGATTGGTTTCGTAGTTACTTGCAGGGACGCCGGCAACGGATTCGCCTAGAAGATACTTTTTCTTCTTGGTGTCATACAACAGCTGGTGTTCCTCAAGGCGGCGTGCTATCTCCTCTTCTCTTCGCTATTTTTATCAATTCTATTTCCAAGTACTTAACTTCTTCCTACCACCTTTACGCAGATGATCTTCAAATTTATATCCAAGCTCCTATAAATGAATTGAATACAGCTATTGGAAAAATAAATGCAGATCTGTATCGTATTATTCAGTGGAGTAGGTCATTTGGTTTGAAAGTGAATCCCACAAAATCTCAAGTAATAGTAATAGGGAGTTCGTATTGGATCTCCAGAATAAATTGGAATGTAACACCTGGCATAGTATTCGATGGGGTCCCTATTCCATTTAGTAATTCTGTGAAAAATCTTGGAGTTGTTTTGGATCGTACTTTATCATGGGACTGCCATATCAAGTCAATCAGTGGTAAATTATTTGCGTCCGGCGGCTCTTTAAGGCGCCTCCGTAATTTTTTACCCACTGCCACTAAAATTGCTCTTGCTCAGTCCCTCCTTCTCCCTATCCTGGATTATGCTGACGCCTGCTACCTTGATCTTAGAGAAGACCAGCTTGACAAACTTGAGCGGCTCCAAAATTATTGTATTAGATTCATATTTGGCTTACGCAAGTATGATCACGTTTCTCAATATCGCTCTCAGCTCAAGTGGTTACCCATTCGCCTTCGTCGGAATGCTCACATTCTCTCTTTATTGTATAATATTTTGTTTAATCCTTCCACTCCCCGCTACCTTAAAGAACGCTTTACCTTTTTACATGATTACCATCAGCTTCCTTTAAGGTCAAAAAACAATCTCTCCCTTAAGACTCCCTCTGCTCGAACTGAAACTTTCTATGGCAGGTCGTTTACTTGCAGTGCGACTCAGTTGTGGAATGAGCTACCTGTGCACATCAGACTTTCCTCTTCACTAAACACTTTCAAAAAAGATGTGAAACAATTCTATTTGTCGAAATTGTAGACTTGTTGTTGGTTGATGTCCTAATATTGCAATTACAGCTGTTTTTTTTTATATGTTTGTATATATGTATACATATATGTATTATTTGTGTATATATATATTTTTATAATCGTATTTATTAGTCTATTATAATTCAACATTTAAGTACCTACCTACTAGTATTAGGTTGTTCTATTTTTATAACAAATTTGTTTTTATTTCCGTTATTTAGGTATTTATATTACTATTTATGAGTACTTATGTATTTTTTTAGTACTTCTTATTTACGCACCCCATTTTCTGATTTGTCCACATGTTGTTTTCCATCCTAAGGTTGCCTGGAAGAGATCGCTTTCAGCGATAAGGCCGCCCACTGTCGCACTAATTTACTATGTTTTGTTTATGTTTGGTATGTATTTTTATTTTTGGTGTGTCAATAAAGAGTATCTATCTATCTATCTATCTATTATGTGGCACTCGTCACTCCTTATTTAAAAAAAAAAAAAAAAAGAAAATCAATGTTTGTGAGAAATTACAGAGCACATACAAAATGACCCAACACCTTCAGGTGACGAGCGCAGTGCAGTGCTAAGCAGTTATTTGGACTCCTCATGTTCTAATATCTACGTGGCACCGTGCCGTTATGTGTTGGTTTCCATCAGGCCCATGTATTGCTCGACCAGTTACTTAAAAACATACCAGCAGCGCACCGCGGTGTTACGCGCGTTGTTCCCGTCATTTTCCGAGATACAAAGTAGCCTATGTGTTCTTCCAGAATATAATCTATATATGTTCCAAATTTCATCTAAATCCTTACAGTAGTTATTGTGTGAAAGAGTAACAAACATCCATCCTTCCATTCATAGTTACAAACTTCCGCGTTTATAGTATTAGTAGGATAGGATAAAATAAATAGGTACAAAATGCTAGTGACGCTGATTGGGACATTTGCATAAATATAGCGATGACTGGAAAAATAAATAGTCAAGGTAAAGGGGACCGTTATACATCTATACAATGGCGGCTTTACCCATTGCAAGGCCCTGGACGGCAGGTCTTTGCGAGGCCCTTTGACCTTCGTGAAAAGTATGTTCTGCGAAAATAGCTCTGTTTGATTTGAACTCTATCTAGTAAGTAGTTTTTTTAGTCGTACGTCATAAATACACTACTATTAAAACATTAAAGTTACAACGAACTACAAGAACTTATGTATGTTACTTGCTGCTACGGAACCCTTCATGGGCGAGTCCGACTCGCAATTGGCCGTTTTTTTTCTTTAAGTTGTTTGGATTTTTTTGCGAGGCCCCGGGCAATTGCCCTGTTCGCCACCCCCTAAGGCCGCCACTGAATCTACATAATGGCCACAAATTACCTTAGGAACTCACCTGAATTCTGTACGGGAATTCTCTGTAATACAAGTCTTCACGGTCAAAGAACTCGACAGAGTAAGAGTCAACTTTCGACAGTTTCCGTCTCTCTAGTCCTTCTTGAAGATTAGTGACTCCATACCCTGCCCCAGCAAGGTATAATATAAAGACGACAATGACGAAGGCTTTGACGGCGTTGTTGTTGAGGAGATCCGCCATTGTTGTTTTGAAAAAGGCCATGATGCAATGTTCGTTGTTGTCGATGGGATTGTCGGGGTCGGCAGGGTCGATGCCGCCGCTACAAAAGATTCGGTACAACCACGACTTTTCTTCTGAAACGTAAAACAATAAGTAAAAAAAAAAGCTGAAAGAACAAATCTTCTATTTGTTCATGATGATGAGTAGCTAGGTATAATAATAAAAAAAAAACCGTTTATTTGAGCAAATGCTTAAGATAAAAAATAAGAAAACATGAAATACTTACGCTAGAAACAGAATTGTTTTTAGTCCTTTTAACATTTTACAGTATCTAAGATCATAGGTAGGTACAGTCCGCGAGGTATAAGCTGAGCTTTGCATTACTGTGAGTGATCACCAAAAGTACAGTCAGACGCAGGACGCTGTGACCATGTTCTCTTAATAAGGTGTTTCTTCAAACCAGAAGTGCTGCCATCTGAATATGATTTTGATGAAGTGTGAGTGGTGTCAATATATGTTTCATCGGTATAAACGATAGGCCTGCCCTGAATACGGTATTCGGAAATTTTAAGTAAATAAGTTATATACGTAGGTGACGGATCTCATGCTTTTCCATTAAAATTTTTCTGTTATTCTCTGTCCTTGACCATTTGAATCCTAAAAGAGATACTTCTTTTCGCAATGACCATATTGATCTTGGATAGTTAATGTCAGCTTGTTGTTTAAGAGTTTGTTGTCTGACTGTATTTTTGGTAATATATGCGTATGCATGTGATCACTCACACTAATGCAAAGCTCAGCTTAGGTATACCTCGCGGACTGTAGGACTACTTACCTATTTATCTCAGCAAAAAACAATTGCACAATTAAAGCGTGCCCTGTATCCTACACTAGGGTGGTCCTGTGTCCTGGGATACAGTGCCTTTCCTTCTACATAGGTATGGTGGTATTGTTTTATTTTTGGTTTAGTAGGTACATATTATTACACTCCATTTGCAACCCCTCGATAAATACCTACTGATCTATTATTTATTAGTCCCAAAAAGCTTTAAGTTTTTTGGTTATTCAGTACGTTGTAAGTATTTAATCAAATAACACTAAAATATAATATTTATTGGATTAATATAAGCGAATGATTTAGATGTGATTTTTGCTAAAGGTCCTGTGCAAATGCAATCAAGTAAAATAGTACCTTTCCGTGCTCTCGACTCAGGCAATACTTTCAACATTGTGATTGTATGCCGGTTCTGTTTTTCCCGGTAACCAGACACAGCAACGCATCCCGCGAAAAATGTCAGATGCCATACGAATGTGAAACAGACAGCCAGACCTGCAAAGAAAAATGATATAACTAAAAGTACACTAGAGAAAACTTATAGCAACGATGGGGCTGCTTTAAAAAGCATAATTAGGTACCTATACATTATTTTAGTATGAAAACTAACGTGGTTATTACACATTTTAAATAAATACACGGGCATATAGTTTGATGTAGTCACGTTTGATATAGTCAGTCTAGTCCAACTCAAGTTTCTCATATTTAAAAAGGACACACCTACCACACCTACATAGGTATATTTTCATTTCTGGGACTCGAGTCCTCCGTACAAAAGAAGAGACGCAACACCATAATCTACCGCACTTCACTTCCGCATACTTCCGGCCAACCCATAGTTGGACAAGACAGGTTGACCGATGCCTCATAATATATATGTATATGGCCTCGAAATATGTTTTTGAAGTGAAAACTTCTTTTGGCGCGCCAGACAGATATTTCGTGGGCTGTGAATTGAATTCTAGCGTCACGCTCGGGAATGATAAGAAATCTTCGGGTAAACTCGGGACCATGGTAATCGGCCAAATAGAAATGCTAACGCATTTCTAGATGGCCATGGTCATGGGCACGCCCTCCTGTTTCACGCGCGTAGTTTCCAAAGTAAGCTATAAAATTCGGAGTTATAAGTTTTCACTTCTATCGACAGTTCCTATGACTACCAATTTTTTTTTCCGAGACCATCGGTTTGTTCACAATGTTCTCCAGGACCGACAATGATAATGTAGGTACACAAAGGGTCAGCAAACTAAATGTAACCCACTAAATGTTCCCACTGCTGGGACTCGGGGCCTTCTTTCGCAAGGAGGCCATAATCCACCATACTGGCCCAGTGCGGGTTGGTGGATGACACGTGAACTCAAAAGATTCTAGGTACATGTCGGTTTCTTTACGGTATTTTCCTTCACCGTTGTATGTTAGCTACTACGCGGGCTTTTCGGAGTCATGTGCGTAATGCCGCAATACAACAAAACACTCAATCAATCGTACAAATATATTATCTCCCTATAAGTTCTGCTCACCTGAGTACATGCAGAAAATTTGAACAGACGGGAATGGGGAGAAGATGCCAATGAAGAAAGACAACATGTCGGTGACAGAAGTAATCGTGATAGACACAGCTGCTTCAGACAACATTATCGCCATGCGCTCGGGTACGGGAAGCTTCGGAGATGCCCGTCTCCAAGCAGCTAACATCACAAATGTGTCATCGATTCCAATACCTGAAAATCAAGACGTTAAAATTAGAGGCAGTGTCGTTCAAATAATAAATCAATGACATCTGTTAACATCAACTTTAAATTGTATAAAAATCGGCCAAGTGCGAGTCGGACTCGCGCGCGAAGCGTTCCGTACTACCTACCTAGTTGTTACATAAAAACTTAAATAAAACCCCCTTAAATATTTGTTAAATTCTGTTTTTAGTATTAATTTGTTGTTATGCAGCAACAGATATACCTACCTAAGTAGGTAAATCATAATATATGAATATTTGAATTGTCTAACTATCACGTTAGTTAGAGACTGGTGACAGACGGACAGGGGACGGACAGCGGACTCTTAGTACCGAATAGGGTACTGGTTTACCCTTTAGATAGGGACCCTAAAAAGATAAACTCATGATATGCCTGTGTAAAAAAGCTCAGGGATCTCATAGGTCATAGATCACATAACCGATTTTCAAAATACAACTTCTTTCTCATAAAAAAGTTATTAATTGTAATTAGTATTTTATAATTATTATTATAGATACCTAGGTACCTACACACACATGCTTGACTATGCCTACCTAGATTTCTCCGAAGGTACCTGCAGCTCTTCAAGCTTGGTTCTTTAGCAAAAAAAATATGGATAATATAAGAATATAATCACTAAAAAAAATTTGAAAGCTCAGTCTTACCTATAAACCTAATAATCTACCCTGCGCTTAGAAATGTTAATAGACAGGTATTCAATTGTTAAGGGTTATTCAAGTTTGGTAGCACTCTTAGCAGAGTCCTTCGTAAGATTCGTAACTAGGTACGGTTTCCTCACGATGTTTTCCTTCAACGTTTTAACAGTATTACGGACTTGACTTTGAAAAGACAGTGGTGTTCGTGGTTTTGGACCGGCGGGTCTACCGCCTAAATAAATCTGCTTTGGCTTTGCTATAATATTGCAGACTCTATAATTTCAAGCGAAAAGAAAAGAAAGCGCAATATCAAAACTAAGACAGTTTTAGTTAGGCGGTAGACTCTCCGGAGTTTCCGGATCGGCAGTCGTCCCTACAGAATAGACAAGCCGTAACTTTTTGAAGTTTGAAGAGCAATAAGTCTCGCGCTCTTACCCATGGAGGCAATCAAATTGAGTTTAAAGGATGATTGGCCATTTAGATTTGTCCGTCTTATTGGAAAAGGCTTTCAAATAGTTGTCTGGCGAACATATTTACAAATAGAGTATGAGAATTTAATTGAAGTTAAGTTATTATTTTGGGAGTTTTAAAGCGTCTGTTAAGAAAAACGGCCGACGGAAAGTGTCTGGGTGTATTGAGGCATTATTTTTAAGGATATTGTCTACAACATACCTACGTGAAAATCAGTTGTTAGAAAATACGTGAAGTAAGTACTGTTTGTATGTACCTTCATTACCCCATATCTCAAAATTGGCCGGCTAAGCAAGTTAGCGAGTAAGCATGTGTTCTTAGTTCGTACTAACTCTACTCAATCGTCCACATTTCGTTCATCAGAAATACGTGACGTCTGGCAGCTCTGAGATCTTGAGCTACAATGCTTAGATACGAATAACCTTTAAATCTAACTATTATTGAACCCTTATCCTTCGACAATATTAATGAATAAAGAATGAAATACTAACCAATCATCAAGAAGGGGGCAGCTAAGTTAATTCCGATGAAAGAAATTCCCAAGTAAATTGCACACCCAAAAGCAGCAGCCGTGGCCATCACTGCGGAGACGTTACCCAGCAAACCCAGCCAAGGTTTAGATCGCACCCAATCTCCCATCATACAAGTAACCACAGAGAATATCCCCATGAGGATGAAAGTAGAACTGAAGAAGGGTATGACAGTCCTCGTGTTCTTTTCGAGTTCATGATCCAAAGTTCGGGATGCAAATCTTGCAATAGAAATGTGTTTGAATCGGCCTGTGTCTTCAACGATACCCACAGCGTCCAAGAAAGCGTCTTCCCACGCTGCCCCTCTGGAACACAACAGGAAAATTGCAATGAGATTAAAATCTAAACACAAAGTTAATGTTTCTTGGCACAAACAACAGGAAATTCTAAAAAACCTTACAAAATATTGACCTACAGCTAGTTTATGTCGGCCTTTCTATTCGTATTCTGGTCCACTATTACGCAGTGTTTAGTATTCGAAGCGATTTCTTGAACTGTGTCAAGATCGATGCTCACTAAGTTATCACATCGGCGTTTGCACAAAGTGATTGCTATTGAAAATATAATAAAACCAATAAAATGTTAACTGTAAGAAAGTGATAAATCGTAGAAACACCAGTTTCCTTCATATCTTCAATCGCTTCTTCCTCATGTTGCATGCTAACTTGTGAATCATAATTCTTCAACTGATAATAATTTAGTTCTGAGGATATCCTTCATTAGATGTGTGAGATAATCTCTGCTCACGAACTATGTAATTGCTGGTAATAAGTAATGCAAGGTTGAAACAACAAGGGTTTCTGCAGATACGTATGTGAAAGGAGATATCAGACTAGAACGTATTGAATAAGTAAAGGAAGAAACCAAACAACCATAAAAAGTTGCTTGCTGGACTAGATTGCGCAGTGGGCATTCAGTGTTCATTGTTCATTGTCCGGTATCGCAATATAAGTAGCCGATATTATTTTTAAAAATGTGAACTTATTTACTGTTAATTTTTGTATTGTTCACACAAATACATCTACCTACAACACGTTAGACATTGTTGTTGTAATAACATCTAGAGAAAATTAGGTAGGTACTTATTGTATTACCTTACCCCTTTAGGCCCCTACCTATTTTGTGAAACTCAAGAAATTTATTTATTCTTTCCAGTTTCCAGTGTGTTCAGTTTAATAGGCACCTCTACTTTTTAAGGTTAGGTGAGATAGGTACCTACCTAGGTAACTACATGAGATAATTTCATCTGCGATAAGTTTAAAAAGCAAACTCTAAATAGAATAGGTACCTATCTTTCTGGATAGCAGTATCGGTTCTGACGAACCACACAAGCTGCACCGCTGGGACCGACACAATGATGTCGTCGACCACCTTGGCTCCTCCGAAGTACACAGGAAATGCATGCGCCTCCCAAGTGACCGGATTGAACATTATAGGGAACGTCAAATTCAGCTCACCACGTTCCACCTGCAATAAAAAAGACCATTGCGTTCAAAGTCTGTAGGTACGAGTATTAAACGAGCAATGTTATTTATACCTATCAGAAATAACAAGCAAATGTTAATTGCGGTATTTATGGGATTATAAATCGTTCGTTAGTACTAGAGGTGCGTTTAACACATTTATGTAGAAACTAAATAGATACCTACAACATGCTGAATTTAAATTTTATAACACTTTAAAATCTCCGGATACTCCACTAAAACTCCATAAAACCTACTATTATTCTATCTTGCGTACTTCTAGGGTTATCTATTTTATATTAATATTACAGAGAAATTACAGGGCTTAAAGATATAACATCTTAGATCTATGGGTGACGAGCGCAGTGCAAGTTTATGATTTGGACTCTTCATGTTCCAATAGCTGCGTGTCACTGTGCTGTCATGTGGCAGGCATGTTGCTTACCAACAGGCACATGTCCTGTTCGTGTCGTTACTCTTTATTTAAAAAAATGTATAAAACAGTTATGGCTCGCCTGTTCTGTTAAAGTAGCATTGGCAATGCTCAAATAGGGTAAACGCTCAGCCTCTTTTATCTCAATTGTATTATTGTATAAATATTCTGAGAGCTGGCAGCTAATTAAAGCTGAAAACTTGTCAAATAGCTCCCCTATTATACCCCAATACGGAGGTGAAGACCTGGCTGGTGCAGGCGCGGTTGGAGGGAGCCTCAGATTTGGGGGGGGGGCTTTGTCACGAGTAGAAATACAATAAATCGAATAAAAAATACTACTAGTAGTGCCCCATTTTAATGTAACGTATACGATTTTGGGGGGGTCATTTGGGGGGGGGGGGGGGGCGGTGTCACGAGTAGAAATACAATAAATCGAATAAAAAATACTACTAGTAGTGCCCCATTTTAATGTAACGTATACGATTTTGGGGGGTCATGTCCCCTGTGTCCCCTTCGGACCGCGCATGGGCTGGTGAGTACCGAGGCAAAATAAACACTGAAAATGTGAAAACTAGGTTGCCTCGAATACCTACCCAGAATTTGCTGCCAGCTCTCGGAATAAATAAACGATTGGTCGGTTGAATCTTTCTCAAATACAAATGGTAGATTTTTTCTAATAACCGCGTCCAAATTCAACCCAAACAAGAAAAATTACCTACGTCTATTAAGAACAACATATTTGCTTATCCAAGAAAGAAATATAATTCTGACACTATACGAGTATTAATTAGACTATCCTATACATACTACCTATAATCTAGTAATTCTACGGAAACAAGTGTTATGTATGTTTAGAAGTTTTGATATACCTACCTACCTAGGTAACAGGGCATAACATTCACTGAAGCATTTTAGAATAAGGTGAGCAGCATCCATTCAACCTAATTATTACGAGTATCTACGATTGTCCGTCAATTGTACAAGTACAACAAGTACTTACACAGCTACTTACTTACTACTTACTACTACCTACTTACCTACAGCTGACTGGTACAAACACAATTAAGGTTTACCTATGCACTCTACGTTTCAAGACCCAAAGATGAGGGTGGAGGCGACTTAAAAAAAGTTGAGTCGATTGCTAGCGGAATCCCAAACGGTAGTGATCGGCAGATCTACTACGAAAACAACCTCCGAATAATCGGATCCGACCGACAGCTGTCCGAATAACTAGTAAGGTAATTAAATGCTTTCGGAGTAAGGTTTACGACACAAAAACTGTCAAATCTATGTCGGTCGGAATTCGAAATGAACGAAACGCCCGATCCGATCAACCGACTGATTGTATTTCGTGGTAAGAAACGTCCATATGTTCGGTCGATATATCGTTTATCGGTCTTCGTAGTAGACCTGCTGCACTACAGACGAAATCGGACTAGCACTTGAATTAGGTTGAATATTATGTTTCCTACTCCCCCCTATGTCGTATCATATGAGAAATTATGGTTAACGGTCATTTCGTTTAGGATCTCCGGTGTCACAGTATTCCACACCTTAGGAAAACCTTCAAATTAAATTAGTTAACTTATTTTATTATCATCTCGGAATTTAACAATACTGATAACAGTTGACACTACTCTGGTTACTTTTTTTTTTATTAAATGAAGAGTGACGAGACGAACATGACATGTGCCTGATGGTAAGCAATATGCCTGCCACATAACAGCAAAGTGACACGCAGCTATTGGAACATGAAGAGTACAAATCATTACCTAGCACTGCACTGCGCTCGTCACCCAGAGATCTAAGATGTTATATCCCTAAGCCCTGTAATTTTCCTGGAAACACTGCCCTTCAAACCGGAACACAGTAATGTTTGCACAGTACTGCTTGGCGGTAGAATAACTGGCAAAGGTGTGGTACTTCCCCAGGCGGACTCTGCCAAGAGTCCTACCTACTTACTGATAACTATGTTTCTATTCATCACTTGATTGTTAGATGACAACAAAATGAATCCTTCCATGGTTGAGAATTGAGATCCCATCGGAAAATAAATGCACACTTGTGCTTGGAATACAAATCATATTCGACACGTGATTCTAGCCACGAACAATTAAACATTGATTTTGTGCGATAAAATAAACGATAGATTGCGTAGCCATTGTGCAATGGAATATACCCTTGTGTTTATTACTTTCCCAAATATGGATGCTTGTAATAATGTTATCAGGTGGATCTTGAAAGAAAATTTCTACGATAAAAATAATTTGCATTGGTACAAACAAAGACTACTTCTTTTTAACAATTTACTTTCGAAGATGTTTTAAATATAGAGTGCCGAAATGAGCAATATATGTGCCTGATGGTAAGCAACATGCCTGACCAGTATCTACAGTATAGTGCCGTAATATTTGAACATTAGCTCAGCACTGCACTGTCCTCGTCACCTTGAGGTATAAGATGAATCATCTCTTTCTCTTGTAATTTCTCTGGTAACTTTGGCCTTACAATCGGTACAAACCTTCTTGGCGGTATAATAACTGTGAAAGGTGTGGTACTTCTCCCGGGAGATTCTGCAAAGAGTTTCTATCTACCGGTAGAATTTAACTTTAACAAAAAAAATAACTTAACACATAAGAATGCAGTTGTCGGCATTACGCACATGACTTCGAAAAGACAGTGGTGCGTGTGGGGTTTGAACCCGGGGTCTCCGGATCGGCAGCCGCCGTTCTCCCGACTAGACCACCGTAACTTAACACGTTGAAAGAAAACATCGTAAGGAAACCGACATGTACCTAGAATCTTTCGAAGTCATGTGTCATCCGCCAACCCGCACTGGGCCAGCGTGGTGGATTATGGCCTTAACTCTCTCCTTGCGAGAGAAGGCCCCGAGTCCCAGCAGTAGGAACGATTAGTGGGCTGTTGATGTTGATGTTGATAAGAATGCAGTTGACTAATGTTGTTAGTTCTTGAAAAACATTTTCTACGAAAAACATAATTTTGCACTGGCACAAACAACACTTTCTAAGAAAATAAGTAGGTACCTACTTTCAAAGGATTTAACAAATCGTTTGTGGTGCCCGTGGTTTGTGGTGTGTGATTCTTATTATTTCTTACCTACGTAATTATTGTGAATTGACAGTCCATTGTTTTAATAGAGTCATCGGTTTATTACACTGAATCATGAACTTATGATCCTTGAGTCAGACAATACGTAGGAATTCGACGTGAGAATTTAAAGCAGGTGCCAAAACCCATGGTATTGAACTGGGTTTCCTGTTGGTCCCAATGTCAATGGCACGACTTATTGACATGTGCCAAACAATAAATTCTCACGTATCCTGGTTAGGCCACCGTTGTTACCTTGTTAAAAACGTACTTTTAATAGGTACTACAGTTAACACGCAAATTAGAAAGCTACAATTATATTAATATACAGGGTGACATCAGCCTTCATCCATTAAAGGGCATGTTCTGTATATCCAAACAAATAACTATTGTTCTACAACTTTTGTTAAAACTCAATCAATAAATATCTCCAAAAATACATTTTAGTGTTTGTTGTACTCTCTAGCACTATTTAGTTGGTTTAGTTCTATTCGCGTCGGCATTTCATTTATCAAGTGTTAGGAGTGCGCGCTCTTGTTACGAAGAGTTCTGTGTTTTTGGACCAAGTAAATAATACATTTTTTTAAAACTGTAGAACTAAAGTTAATATTTAATGTACATAGAATGTCCTTAAAAGGCTGATGACCAATAACCCTGTATAACTATAAATTATTTATACCGTGGTGGTCTAGTACCGAGAACTTCCGATTTCACAAACTTGATACCGTAGGTTCATCCCGCCCATACCTCATAGTATTTTTCGAAAGGGATTTATTTTTCAAGTCGATTATCACTGGCTTCAGTGACAGAAATCATCGTGATTAAATAGGAACGTTCCTACAAAGACATCCGCGAAATCGTACTTTTTTATTATATGGTAAAAAAGTACGGCTTACATGCAAGCACAGTGACACGCAGCTATAGGAACTTGAAGAGTCCAAATTAATTAGCACTGCACTGGACTCGTCACCCAGAGATATAGATATGTTTTATCTCTATGCTCTGTAATTTCACTGGAAACATTGCCCTTCAAACCGGAATATAATAATGTTTGCACGTTACTGTTTGCGGTATAGGTAATAACTGACAAAGTTGTGGTACTTCCCCAGTAGGTAGTAGGTAGGACTCTACAAAGAGTCCTACCTACTACCTACTTGGACAGTGAAAGGGATTATGGCCTTGACTCTCTCCTTATGAAAAAAAACCCTGAGTCCAAGCTGTGAGGACACGAAGTGCTGCTAAAGTCTCATGTATCCTTAGAACATAGGCATTAAACTTCTAGGTAATTTGCGTGCGGTTGGTAAAAATAAGCGTGCTCCATCCTAGACCGCGATATTCCTTGGCATGAGGCAATTCGTGGTCATACGCTTGCCTATTTTGCAAAAAAATAACTGTTTTTGGTCCAGGATATTTTTCTACCCATGCCTTTCAGCGCAATACTTAGATTTCATTTTCAGTCGCAACCTGGCTGGTTTCCGAACCCAAATGAACTCGTCTTTCCTCACTACATCTAATCTCAGACTGTCATACACCATTTGTATTTAGTTTCGTCGTCTCTACTTCAGAACCTGTACACCGCTGTTTATTGGATCAGTGACAGGTAATAAATATTTTAAGCAAGCAGTAAATAAGTTTGTTTGTCGTCTTAATGCAAATTTCCATACAATTCCAGCTCCAAGATATTTACAATCCTTGAAGGTAGCTTAAAGAGCTACCTGTAGGTATTAGCTCAATAATATTTTCACACCTATACCTATACAAAAGGAAAGTTACTATAAAACGCATTACGGTACTTATCTGGCTTATAACGACTTGTGTAATGAGGAAAGAAAGAGTAACGCTTACATTCCGGAAAAGATTTAGGTATTACATACAACATATAAGTTTGTGATAAGATCGTCTAGGCTATGGAATGCGTTGCCTGAGTGATTTTACAATCTTGGAGACTGCAGATCGAGAATGGATCGGGTTTTTTCTAAGTAAGCTCGCTCCATCGCAGACCGTATTGTAGGCTAACATCAGGCGGGATGGAGATGGCGGTTGTTATCCCTATAAAAAAAAAAAAGAAAGATACTTATATGTATTTGTGTAATTTTCAAAATATTCCATTCAATTTGACACTACCCACAGCGCAGCCTGATTCTCAACAGGCACTATAGAGTAAGATTCCAGAGCTCCCAGAGCTCTTAGGGGATGATTGTCCCCTTAGGTTGGTCTATCTTATTTGAAAAAGCAACAAATTAGTTGTCTGACGAACATATTTACAAATGGAGCATGAGAATTTAAGTGAAGTTAAATTTTTATTTTGGAGTTGTTAAGAAAACCGGCTGACGGAAAGTCTCTGGGAGTATTGGAACCTTGTTTTTAAGAATGTTGCCTACAACATACGTGACAAGGGTCTCCTTTCTGACGTACCACTATAAATATCCCGTAATTGATAACGGCAGTATACATATATTATAGATATTTATATACGTAGACTTCGTTGTTGCTCTTTGCTAGACTGTCTACGGTTTAGTTTTTTTCGGGTAATACACAATATGTGGCTCAATTTACCATTATAATTATGTATTTAAAAAAATAGTCAAAATCGTTGGAACCATTTCCAGGAAGCTTGAAACATTTTTTATCATATTTCTCAGAACACCTAGGTACTTCATTTAATGCTAAGTTTACCGTGCAACATTATGCAAGTGGATTCAGTTTCAACGTAGCAAGCAATACATGAAGTTAGAATTTTACTTTTGTTCCAGTGATTACATTATTTTACATAATATTATGCTTCTAGAAATTACAGTAATATTAGATCGGTACATATATTTCAAAAGTAAGAGTAGAAACGGCTATTCCCGTTTTTGCTTTCCGATATTTTCAAAGTGAAAGTTACACGAAATGGAAAATAAACTGGTATTATTTAAAATGCAATATGTACCGGACTGAAGAGGCCGGTTTCTGTTTTCGTCACAAATATTTTACAATAATTTAAATTCATACATTGTTTGCAAATTATTCACGGACATAATTATTGAAAAACTATGAAAATGGCGGGTTTGGCCAAAGAGATTGTGTGACCACTACCAACTGTTTAGTTTTGGTCTTTTTACACAGATTTGTCATACATGATGGCACTTCTAAGAGTTGGTTTCATTCGGAGAAATTCAGTCACTCTTAAGGTTTTTTTAGTATAAGTGATAGTATCACTATAGGTTACTTGATGGATCTTTTCAGATATGATATTTTGGTAAACCTTACGAGCTAATAACACGTTGTACGGGACTACTAGGAACCATGACTATGTTTGTAAAAGATTGGGAACGCATCTTTTGTTGTTAGTTTTCATATGTTGGCAATTAAATGTAAATTTATGTTTTTCGCGTTGGCAATACTGTTTTGCCACGCCCGAAGCGCTCTCTTGGTAAAAAATGGCGGAATTGTAACAACGTGACGAAGTGTTGAATAAAGTTTTAAAATAATTCCTAATGGTTTCCATACTATCTCCAATCAACAAACGAACCTACAACACTATATAACAATACAGCGCACACAACAAAACGGTGCGCGTATAATGTTAGACGAGCGCCACGAGGTTTTTATTCATTCTAATAGTTAGGTATTTTGTTGATGTAATACTTTTTTATTATCTGATAACTGATCCGAGAACTATTTTGTCAAAACAAACGTTGTTGAGGTTAAATGGGCGAATTTATTCAGTAACTAGCCGCGCCCCGCGGTGTTCCTTCGGTCCCTTTATTCCTCCAGGATAAAAATATGCCTATGTGTTCTTCCAGACTATAATCTATCTGTGTTACAAATTTCAGCCAGGTCCGTTACGTTAAGACGTGATTGAGCAACAAACATCCAAACATTGACATTTGCAATATTAGTAGGACAAAATATATTGTGTTTTAATATATCTATTGAAATAACTTTAATTTAAAAACCCCGACTGTAAAAAACATTAGCTCATACTACCTAAGGACTTAATTTTCAAAATCCAAAAGCCGTTTGAAAGATACGCGGCAAAAAATTAATTTATAAAAAAGTTCAAGATACCTACGCTACGCGCGAAAAACAACCCTTCTTTCAGGCGGGTAAAAACTTGTTCAATATTTTTCTGTAGGTATTTAAATAAATATTATGATTGCTTTCATAAAATATGAACAATAATCCAGAAATTGCTTTGAAAGCATTTATGCCATGCTTTTTGAATAATTTGATTAAATAAGTAGATAACGGACTCTTGGCTGAGTCCGCCAGGGGAAGGACCACACTTTTGCCAGTTATTCTACCGCCAAGCAGTAATGTGCAAACATTACTGTGTTCCGGTTTGAAGGACAATGTTTCCAGAGAAATTACAGGGCTTAGAGATATAACAACTTAGATCTCTTGGTGAAGAGCGCAGTGCAGTGCTAGGTAATGATTTGGACTCTTCATGTTCCAATAGCTGCGTGTCACTGCGCTGTTATGTGGCAGGCATGTTGCTTACCATCAGGCACATGTCCTGCTCGTCTCGTCGCTCTTTATTTTAAAAAAAAGATAAAACGTACCTCGCCAATAATTTTGTCCAAGTTGAGTATATCGTTGGTGAAGCACTGGCCCTCCCATCTCGCGCACTCCTCTCTGTATGTGAAGGTTTCTCCGGAAGGCAGCGTGGCCGTGACATTCTGGACTAGGTCATCAAGCTGCCGAAGCTCCTTCCACACTTCGGTGCGAAGCATGTTCGTGTTGTTATCCTTGGCGACGATGATCACGCGACCGAACCTCCCTGGAAGATGGTCGTTAAAACGTTGTGTGCTTGTGAGAGAGAGAGAGAGAGAGGAGAGAGAATTGTACATTGTTATAGTGAGGAATTTAAGAATATTGTTCCTTTAATTCTGAATTTTGTTGCTTTGAGGGTTAATTTTTCCACTTACTTTTACACTTTATATTTTTAGTATCTATTACGGTCTCCCCCAGCAGTAGGTAATACTAGTGTTTTGCATAAATCTTACACCGGTTACCACAACACGGGCCACAGTGCCTAGTGTGGGGCCAATGGTTAAGACTGGGAGAATCTTTGTAATATGTATCTAAATGTACTCTAATTTTGTTTCATGTGTTTATTTTATAAGATTTTTGTATGTGGTTATTGGTCATAAATAATTTACTTTACTTTACTTTATGTGCTCTGAAGACATCTCAGATACTTACAAGAGGACAAATTAAAGGAAAAAAAGTGTGTGTAGGTACACTAATGTACATACCCAAGAAGTTAATAAAGTTAAGTTAACTTGACTTAGTTAAGTTTCTTAATTCTTTAGTTCTGGTAACTGTTAAGTTAATGTTTCTATGTATAATAAGTATGTATTTAAAACTATATAAGTATTATATCAGCTATCTGGCCGCCATCACACAAGCTTTGCTTAGTTTGGGGTCAGATGGTGTTGTGTGTGAATTGTCCACCAATATTTATTTATTTATTTAATGGTTAGTTAAGTTTCCTAATTCCTCGTGGTAGTCTAAATTTAAATTGAAGTTAAGTTCATTAATTGTGAATTTAAGTTTCAACCATAGAATAGACAATATCTTCAATGCAAGAAGTATTAACTTGATGTTTTTTTTTTATGGGACTTTTATGACTAGTAACTTGATGTTAGTTAAAATGTTTACTAGCTAACTTCATTGTGTCGGCTTTTCGTGACGGTGGGCGGGCATCGTAAAAATTGACTCTCTTATATTTTCTATAATGTGCCAAAAGAAGTATAACTTCAAAAGTTTTTCCATCATCATCATTTTCGCCCTACCGACTAATTGTTGAGTATAGCACTCTTCTCTGAGCCATCGATCGCTGTTCTGATCTGATCTCATACACGTAATTCCTGCGATGGGTCTGATGTCGGCCCATCTGGCTAGTGGTCTGATATGATATTATAGAGGTATGTATTTAAAAAATGTGAAACTTTTTTTACTTTTAAAAACCGTGCAACCATATAGAAATTGTGGTTACGATATGGTTGGAGATCCAAATGTTGATCCACCTATATTATACATTCCGGTCCTAAATGATAAAACATAACTCCTCTAGGAGTGGATAAATTTGAGTCACATTTATTACATGCCGTAGTTAGGGCTCCCACACAAAACTGCGATGCGATGCGACGCCACATCAGAGGAACTTGCGATGGCGAATTGCTCCGATGCGGCGTCACATCGCATCGCATCGCAGTTCTGTGTGGGAGCCCTTAATCGTGCACAATTATTTCCTTTCGATATATTTTTTGCCACGGGTCTCAAATAGGATGAAAATTACGGGGCATGGAGATAAGTCACCTTATATTCCTAGGTTCCAGTTTGAATGCCAATGTTTCTAGAGAAATTACAGGACATAGTTAGTTTAGCGGGGCCTTTTCCGCACCTAGCCACTTTATTGGGCCATTGTGCGTGTGACCATTACAGGACATATATAATGTTCAACTTATATCTCTGGGTGACGATCCCAGTGCAATGCTAGGTAATGCTTTGGACTTATTATGTTCCAATAGCTGAGTTACGCTGTTTTATGAAAAGTCGTGTTGCTGACCATAGGGTGTCATATCTTCATCATATCCTGCTGGATCTGTCACTCTTTACGATAAAAACATACGAGTTAATTAATATTAAAATAATTACCTGCTCTTGTTATCCTCCCAACGTTAAACCTGTGCGTATAATTGACCTTAAAATTCTCCTCGACTATTCTCCGCTCGTACTTCCCTTGTCCGCTGACAGGGGAGAAGAGATACTCCGGGTCCATTTCGTAGTATATCCTCTGGTATCCCGTGACCATGAGCAGCGTGAGGAGAATTGGAATGATGATGAAGTAGCCAGGGTTCCTGCCAACGACCAGGCCGAGTTTGTAAAACGAGCGGTTCAGTATGTCGTCCACTATCGTTAACCTGCAACCCCCCATCTGGAACAAGGAAAGATTACGATTTAGATTTGATGAAGCAAGGATAAGCATAGCAAAGCAGCCCACTAAATCTTCCCACTGCGAGGACTCGGGACCTTCTCTCGCAAGGAGTCAGGCCATAAGTCACTACACTGGCCAAGTGCGGATTGGCGTTTGACGCATGACCTCAAAAGATTCTAGGAACATGTCGGTTTCCTCACAATGTTTTCCTTCACAGTTTTTTTAAGTTAGCGACATTACGCACATGATTATGTGTAGTCGTAGGATGACAATATTTTATGCTTTCTGTTTCTGTTCTTCCAAAGACTCAAATGAAGTGTTTTGTGACTATAGTGTCCACTTTTGTAATAAGAACATTTAAACTATGTGAAATACACTGTGACGTCGACTGAGTCAGTAAATCTGGACTAATATCATGAAGTTGGAGAGGTTTTATGTTTGGAACTACTGGACCGATTTAAAACAATCTTTCACAACTGGGTAAGTTTGTGATCCCTGAGTGCTAGGTATAAATGAGGGCTAAATATTAAGTACCAGAGGCGAGGCCGGGACGGATTGCAAGTGATGGATATAATCTATAGCGTCTTCAAGATGTCAAGTGCAAAGCGCAATTTTAGTTTAAGTCAAAAAGTACTTGCAGAAGTGTTCGGAGGTGCATGTGGGATTTGAGCATGCGATTCCCTTGCCATTGGAAATCCCACGCTCAAGCCACTAAGCCACATCTACAATCATAAATATAACGTATTAAAAAGAATCGATATCAAAAAGGAAGAGGTTCATGTATCTCAAAAGTCTGTCTGTCTATGTTTGCTTTATTCTAACATATTTGTGTATGTTACTTGGCAACTATTACCTACGGATCTAAAATACAATAATCTACGGGTTCAAACACAATTTTACAGTTAGTTATTTTACAATAAATACATATTGCTGGACATTTCACACACAACACCATCATCTGACCCCAAACTATGTTAAACTTGTATTATGGAAGCCAGATAGCTGATATAATACCTATATACCTAGTTGTAACTACATAAACACCCAGACACAGAACAAATATTTATACTCATCACACAAATATTTGCACTGGGTGGGAATCAAACCCTCCGCGTCGCTGGTAGACCAACTAAGCCACGAAGGCCAGTCAATGTACAAAGTCGCGAATAATTTTACTGTTAAAAATGGAATGGATCTTGACAATTAAGTGGTACTGTTAGATTTATGACATCTATAATTCGCGGTGCCTGTAAATGTATGTCTAATAACGCTGATTGCTTGCGGTCTCTGCTCGTCTATTACAGTCGGTTAGATTTCAACAACGCCAAACTCGGTTACGTTATAGTTACTCACCGCAAAATGTTAAATGATGTTCTAGAATTGATGTCCTACATTAGTAATGAGCTTGCACTAAAGAGTTATGTTTATGTTATTAGTCAGAGTAGATACTCAGATAAACAGAACTAAATAGTTCATTATGCATTGTACACACTCTACATTTACTTTTGAACTACCTTATTTATATATTTATTATTAGAGATATTAGATTATAGATTGTATATATTTATTAGAGATGTTAAAATTTGTTTTGTAATTCCTAATTTAAACTGTAACTAGCCATCTTGGTGTTTCATCTGGCTTTTCTTGGTGTAATATTTATATGACAAGGTTTACGCCAACTCAAAACCAGACATTGTTTTGTGTAGAATCAAACCGGTATAGATGGTTTATTTTATATTATCAAGATTATCAATATTTGTGACATTCTTTAGAAAGAGAAAATGTAGAGCCAGCAAAAGTCAAATTTAGAAACACTGCGATTATTTCTACTATTTTATTACCTTACCTTATCTTACGAATACTAGACTAATATTGGGAACTTCCTGATTCTCTGCTTACTAGACAGTCATTTCATTTCTTAGGTGACAGGTGAAATGTGGTTGCACAACCATGCATTTTTAAGCTGGTTCGCTTTCTAATAATTCCTACTAATACAAATATTTGCATTTTTTCTCTGTATACTTTAAAAAGCTCGAAAGAACTCTACATTTTTCGGGGTAAAAAATATTCCAGACTAAAATCTTAGTTTCAAATTACACACACACACTGATCTATTCTGTTCTTACGTTCGTTTCACATCAAAACTGTCCCATTAATAATATTTCTGGAATTCTTAAGACACTCACTATCTTACTGACAGGGTTATGCAGATTGCTTTAAATTGATAAAGTCGCGTTTCACTAATTATTACGAATACCTTTTATTAAAAGACAACGGCAAAAAACTCGCTGTCCTTTAAAATAACATTCAACGAAATGTATAAAACAACTTATCAGTGATCAGTGCGATTCCTTGGGATTTGAGCCACTGACAAATTCTTGGGTTCGATTCCCACCCAGGACGAACAATTTTGGGACAAAATAAGGATGCTTATTGTTGGTAAGGTTGTTGATGCCAACCATTTGCTTATATGTGTTTAGAATGATTTGTGAATTACACCAGCACTCTGCGTTACCATATTAACTGTCTTTGCTTAATTTGGGGCCAGATGATTTTGTTTGCTGATTTAATTTTCTGTGAAAAAAGACACCAACTTTGATTTAAAATTAAACTTTGACTCGGAATGTTTCCCAAGTAATATTTTCTGAACTTGACAAGCGTAGGCGCGAACTGCACATGTTTGTTCCGTTCTACTTGGTCGATCTTTGTAGGTTCGGAGTATTTTGCAAACTGGGTGTAGCTGAGTCAATCAGACAGGAATATAGAAAAAAAGGTAGGCACTTTAATAAGCACTAAAGTTTTTTTCTACAATTATATCTCAGCCTTTATATGTATATTGTCCCATTGCAGAGCAAAGGCCTATCTCTCCTCCCTCCAATTTTCCCGGTCTAGATCAACAGTCCTCCAATCTTCCCTATAAGTATCTAGTTCGGTTCGCTATCTCTTCCTGGGTCGCCCGGCTGATCGTACGTGTTGTGGGACCCAATTAGTTGCTGTTATCCAATTGCAAAATATAAATTCTGATCCCTTTCTGCCATGTGGAATAAAAACCTGGAATTTGCAGTCAGTAGTAAGAAGTAGTACCTACTTAACTATCACCCAATAGTATTAGCTCTAACGTCATGTTCTGGGAAGGGTATGTTTACCGAGTAATATTTTCTGAACTGGACAAGCGTAGGCGCGAACTGCTCATGTTTGTTCCGTTCTACTTAGTCGATCGTTGTAGGTTCGGAGTATTTTGCAAACTAGGTAGTTAAGTAGAGTTAATCAGATAGTCGCCTACTTAAGCTTTTTCCTCCAATGAATTATTTTCTTCTTTCTTGATGAATTCTTTCTTTTTAAACTCTAATTGCATGATAATACTGAAGTGCATAAACAAAAAAGCGCTTCAAAAAATTTGTAAAATTTAATGACAACACTACTCGAAAATAAACAAGAGATTTCCTTTATCTACACTGAAATTGTGCCAACCAGTAGACGCTTGTAAATGTCTAAAAACTGCTAATGACCAAAAAAGACAAAGCGTGTTAAATTGACCGCCAACTAAGGCCAACTAATAACCACCGTTTAGTCGACTTTCATCGAAATTGCGCAAACTTAGTTACTGGTCATTCAAAGCGCTCTTTTCTGGTAGTAAATACTAAAAATAGCTTGGACTAGATATGAATTGTTCTGTAAGAAGTAACGAATTATAGTAATTCAAGAATAGTTAATTTCAAAGGGGTTTAATTTCAAAGAGCAACAGATTTGAGTGATAAGATAAATGGCGCCTCATTCTTTCATTTTGTTAGAGAAATTTGATAAGATGCATTTGTCAATAATAATTTAACTTATATTTTAATCTATTTGACGTAAATGAGAAGTACCTTTTTACAGATAATAAATATATTTGCATGCTGAAAATGAAATGGCTTATCGAATACAAATAATAGTACAAATACACTCTCATTCACACATAAACTCATTCATATGCAGACTAATAAAAGATACCACCTTTTCCGTCAGTTAACATATCAGATGTAGAATATTATTTTTTCTTAAGCCCTTCTGATAGTTTATGTGATACCCAAATCAACAAATTATTCAATTTTATTGATTTTCCATATCATTATGTATTTTGAATCGTTGGTTCACAAATAGGCATGTACTTAGTGTAATAGATGAATAATTACTATTCATTTTATGCATGTTTGTTTGTAGTGACAGGGGTGTGTCCCAGATGAGGGCCCGGAGACGGGCAAGCCGAGGCGGGTTCGTGGAGGGATACTACAGCATCCCCGCATTCCCACCGTTAGCGGTAAATGTGAAACCCGTGGAGATTTTAGTCGGTACCACCACTCTATAGTGGTAAGTGGTACCGAATCAGACTTAGTAAGACCGTCTCCCCGCCCGAAATATACTTCGGCTCAGCTTTCTTAGACATTAGTCTGATTAGGTCCGATATTTGCGTGTATATCCCTCAAATTCACGTCCTTTCTGGTCTTTTTGAATCATCGTCAGCCGATCTTCTATCCCAAAAACGGTCCGTTGTAAGTAGGTCAGTTAAGACAAGCGTCACCAACTCAACTTACAAGTTATTCTACATCAATCTTTGAAGTTCTTTGACCTTTTAAAGCATAATAAAAAGTCCATAAACAGCACACAAACTTTCAGCTTACGATATTAGTGTTAAGAGTAATGGAGACGATTTACAGTTTTTTGAGCAAAAAGTCAATGATGATGAATTTCACGAGACACTTCTAATGCAAACCAGCATAAGAACTACAAGTTGGCGTACTAAGTAAGCTTTCTAATTACATTTCTTATCTGTAAGAAATTAATTTTACCGGATTTGTTTTTCGTTGTAATCATTACCTACACGAGTAAATGCTATTGTAGGCGCTTGTCTTCTATGTAGTCTGACCATCGATCTAGAGACATTAACCATGAATTGGGTACGTGAGATTTTAACAATATATCGTAGGTAGGTTTGTAAAAACACTTAATAAATTAGATAATTGGATTACCGAACGTAAAACATGAATGACTCATCCATGACTTCTCAAATAATACAAGCTAAACTAAAATTGTGAAAGCTATGAATCTAAGCCGCTACAAATTTACTAAGTAATAAGTGTACTATACACTAAATTTAAATTAATTTAGTACATAAACATAAAACAAATAATGTCTAATTTGTACTTCTATGGTAAAGGGAACTCTCCCTTTAGTGAGGAAAGAGGTATTCAGTGGCCAAAATGCCAATTTGCTGTCAGTATTTCCACGGTGTTATGAGGCGTATTATGGGGCTTTTCTTCTGAGGACTTTAAGAATAGTTGATCTGAGTCTGAGAATGACATTTTTTTAGGGTTCCGTACCCAAAGGCTAAAAACGGAACCCTATTACTGAGACTTGGCTGTCCGTCCGTCCGTCTGTTACCAGGCTGTATCTCAAGAACGGTGATAGCTAGACAGTTGAAATTTTCACAGATGATGTATTTCTATGTCCCCGTTCTATTGATGTTCTAGTGATGAGTTCTATGTTCTGTGTATGACAACAAATACTAAAAATAAAATAAAAATAATATTTATCTCAGACAACTAACTTGTTTTTTTACCGTTTCTTGCTCGATTAGACCGTCCCAAGCAAACTAGATGGCACCACTAGTAAAAATAAAACACGATATTGAATTCGTCGTCAGAATCATGAGGCAAAAATCAAAATTAAAAAAAACTTTTTGGATCAAAGCCTGTCTGCGGAAATTGCGATGTACACGGAATTACGAATAAAACCAAAGATGTTTTCGCCGTTTATTTGCTAATGGTACGGAACCCTTCGTGCGGGACTCCCACTCGCACTTGGCCAATTTTATTTTAAAGTTGCTAGTATTCCGATGGCCTGTAACCCATAGCGCATAGCCAGAGTCCTATAAAGGTTGAAAAAAGCAAAAATGTACATTTTTTATCTCAGAGATATTACCAAAAAATACAGATTGTTGAGCTCTGTGTTATAGAAAACAAAGAAACACGATTTTTATAGGTATTTCATTTTTAAATACTGTAGATATATTATGATGTAGAGTGATGTGAGTGAGTAAATGTACCATTTTTTTTTCAAATAAATTCAGTGACAAAAATTGCATTTTTAACTTTAATTTTATTGCTGAATAGACTTAGGTATGTACAGAATATTTTGGAGTGTACACAAAACTGATTTGCATCTTTTTTAGATACGACAATTTCAGTAAGACAACAATTACATATATAATTACAATAAATATATGCCATATTTGCCACAAAATGACACATAATATTCTTTCATTGTAAAGTACCCAGTTAAGGTCAAACGTGGGCTTATTCGCAATAAATAAAGTACAATTTTCCTCAAAGTTACATTCATATTTCCCAGCTTCAAAATTGCCTGTCCCAGTTACATGCTAACGAAGCGACTTTGCCAAGTTACGTTAAGCTGATTAATTCTTTAGGTATTGAAATATCGAGACTTGGGTATGTAGAACATCAGCGTGGCCCTCCTTGACCACTCGACTCACTTACCTTTCACTATACTGTGATATAAAATAGACAAGGTTTGTACAGTTAGATGCAATTATTAAAATATCGAGGTAATTGATTGGAAGGAGGCTGCGAAGATTTTATGAACCAGTTACGTTGATGAGTAAGTACGCCAATATGTTGGTCAAGTTTGAAGTCATCTACATGTTTGTTTTGAACTAGTGGCATCAGGTGAAACAGCGCGTGCGTGTGTGTGTGTGTGTATGTGTGTGAGGGTGTGTGTGCGAGGGTGTGTGTGTGAGGGTGTGTGTGTGTGTGAGAGGGTATGTGTGTGAGAGGGTGTGTGTGTGTAGTTCACGATCCAGTTTTAAAAAGTGGTCTTTGAATAAAAGTGGTACATTCCAGACTATTATCTATCGGAATAAAAATAGCTTATATGTACCTATGCTATACCAGATCTTTCTATGTACTAAATTTTATCCAAATCTCTGAAATGATAGTCTTAATTTTTGACCAAAGTATGTAGGTGTCAGGTCTGGGATCCCCTGAGGACCAAGTCCTGCGAAAGGACCTTTACAATTTATTTTAAATCGACCATGGATTGATCGACATTATTCATAGAAAACCATTTAGTCCTAAACTAAGTAAAGCTTCTACTGCTGAAATTAGACAGCTACAAATATAATTTCAAATACGTAGGTAGGTACTTTCTACTTCATATAAATGCGAAAGTTTGTGAAAATGTAGATACATTTTCACATATGTGTGTTATAATTTCACGCAATGGGGTACGAAATAGATATATGAAATTTGGTACATAGAAAGATCTGGTATAGCATAGGTATAAACTATTTTTCCGGAAAAATAATTGGACCAGGAGCTATGCCGGCGAAACCGCGCGATGCTGCTAGTGTGAAATATAGAAGTACCAAGACACAGTTTCGTATGATAAATAATACCTAATATTTTTTATTGCACAGAATATTATCACAAAAATATTTTTTCTGGGCGGGAATCGAACTCATGATTGAAGACTCAAGGTGGAAATTAATTGCTGCCTGAGCCCCGCTAAAATATAGAATTAAATTGGTTGAAATTTTACGACTTTGCCACGCTATAAAAAGGGCAGATGGTTCTAAAGTGTGTCAAAGACATTATTCAGTCTTTGTTCTTGAACCATGTACTTGACTCCAGACAGCGAATCCTTATAATGTATGTCAGGATTAATGGGTACCTACCTACCAATCACACTAATATTGTAGGAATTTTGAAACGTGAAGTGGTTTAAAAAATCCTATCGCGAAAGTTTTAAAGGTTATAGAGTAACTATAACTGACCCAGCGCACTTAGTCTGTATCGGTCAGTGTTTTGTCATTATTTTGGGAGATCTTCTAGTGTCCAGTCTTCTGTGAATGAGTGATAGCACTCAATCACTTTACGTATTATTAATCTGAAAAAATATCGATTTTTTGACCTTGTCCTAACAATAAAGACAACAAAGAATAAATTCAATTTGGTACTTACAGTCATAAAAATATGCGTACACACATTTTGGTGGTTCATTTTTATTAATATATAATATATGTATGTAGTGGTAGGACTCTTAGCAGAGTCCGCCTGGGGAAGTACCACACCTTTGCCTGTGATTCTACCGCCAAGCAGTAATGTGCAAACATTACTGTGTTCCGGTTTGAAGGGTAATGTTTCCAGTGCAATTACAGGGCTTAGAGATATAACATCTTAGATCTCTGGGTGACGAGCGCAGTGCAGTGCTAGGTAATGATTTGGACTCTTCATGTTCCAATAGCTGAGTGTCACTGTGCTGCTATGTGGCAGGCATGTTGTTTACCATCAGGCAAATGTCCTGCTCGTCTCGTCACTCATTATTAAAAAAAATATATATATTATATAATGTTTAGTGATCGCCAAATGGTCGAATTTTAACCATAAAGCGATCATTAGTGGGACAAGTAAAGCAACAGAACATTTTGTTAAGTTGTTGTTGTTAATGTTAAAAATAAGCTGTGCATTTTTGGCACAGGACTGAGTCACCGCTGTTGAAGCTCCAAGCATCTTTGTCCAACAATAATATTCGCACTTCACCGGGGCTGTGAAAGTAAACAGCGGTCATCGGCACTTTACGTCACTACAGCGACGGGGCGACTCCTTGTTGCCACAGGTTGGATATTACTTAATTGCTCACTCGATCAGGTCGAACTGTGGGCTGTGGACTTGGAAATTGCGCACAAACAGGTATATTCGTAATAATCGAATAGTCATTCGGTATTGCGTGTCCGATGTCTATTGTGAACTCATAGGATTCCCCATGGGCAAGAAACTTTCGTTTCTCAGGAAGATAAAATTAGTTATTATTATTACCCACCACAGAAACTACATACATTTTGTATCCACGTTTTATATATATATTTGTGCGATTAATACATATATTTGGACTGTGCCTGGGTGTTTTCTATGAATAAAAAGTTATCATCATCAACAGCCCACTAAATGTTCCTACTGCTGGGACTCGGGGCCTTCTCTCGCAAGGAGAGAGTTAAGGCCATAATTCACCTCGATGGCCCAGTGCGGGTTGGTGGATAAATAAAATAATAATAGGTGTAATAATAGTAGTATAGTAATAGTGTAGTAATAATAGGTGGTGAATAAAAAGTATGTATTTAAAAATATATAAGTATTATATCAGCTATCTGGTGTCTATAGTACAAGCTTTGCTTAATTTGGGGTCAGATGGTGTTGTGTGTGAAATGTCCACCAATATTTATTTATTTATTATTATTTATGTCACCGTAACATTTCAAAACCCGTTAGATTACAATCTAACGCCGTCAGATTATAAACTAACCTAACCTACCGTCAGATTAAAATCTCACGCGTTACATTGTAAACTGACGGTAATTACAATTTTACAGTGAAATAATACATACATCTTCTGATGCGTATCTGTAATTAAACTAACCTAAACAGCTGGATCGACTTTGATGAATTTATTGTGTGTTCAAGTGGATTCATAATGGTTTAGAAAAAAAAACAAAATGTTTTTAAGACGGGTGTACAGTGGGGTCCGCTGGTATATAAACGGCTTATCCCTCAGATAAAGTTCAGCTAATAGACAAACAACCAAGCCTTCAACGCATCTACTTAGGTACCTACTAACTTACCACAGCCGTGGTGACCTAGTAGATATAGCTGCGGTTGTTTATGGGCCAGAACTGAATACACGTGATCGTGAGGTCTTAGGTTTTAATTCCATCTGCACCGTTGTGTATTTTTTTAAAGTACAGATATACCTACGAGTTTGTGATCACTTTTGACTTTAACGGCGAAGGAAAACATTGCGAGGAAACTGGTATATTCCAAGAAAGACATCTTACGGCGGTATTATTTCAAACACTAACCCGTCTTGGTCAGTGTGTTGGATTATGACCTTGACTCTCTTGCTGAGACCCCAAAGCCCCGGGTCCCAGCCAAGAACAGTAAACACAAAGTGGGCTGTTTATTTTATCTGTATATATTTCTTTTTTTATATTTTGTATCAATAATAGTGTCTGTCTATTTGTACCAGGAACAGGAAGTGTAGAACGTCAAAAGTAACATGCACTCATTAGGTTGAAATTATACTGGTACGAGTATCAGCGATCGTATTCACGATGACTAAGAGACGGAACAAATATACTAACATTATTGGAGCTATGATTACACAGATTTGAAGAGATTCTTAAGGCCAACTTATACTGGCAAACGTACGGGTTTAGTTAATTGACCATCGTGAATCGGGCCACAGTGCTATTTCGTACCTTCCGGGGTGTTGGTTATTTGAAAGTACGCCCCTGACTACAAACACAATATTTTAAAAAATACCTGTTTTTACCTGCTATATTATTGGCGTTTATTTGAGTTTATTTTAGTTAGGTTGACGGAATTAAAATACTAAATAAATAAATCATCATCATCATCATCATCATCATCATCAACAGCCCACTAAACGTTCCCACTGCTGGGACTTGGGGCCTTCTCTCGCAAGGAGAGAGTTAAGGCCATAATCCACCACGCTGGCCCAGTGCGGGTTGGCGGATGACACATGACTTCGAAAGATTCTAGGTACATGTCGGTTTCCTCACGATGTTTTCCTTCACCGTTTTAAGTTAGCGGCATTACGCACATGACTTCGAAAAGACAGTGGTGCGTGTGGGGTTTGAACCCGGGGTCTCCGGATCGGCAGCCGCCGTTCTCCCGACTAGACCAGCCGTAACTTACCTGAGGTAAAAGTATATTTAATAAATAAATATTGGTGGACAATGGACATTTAACACACAACGCCACCTAGCCCCAAACGAAGCAAAGGTATGTAATACTGGTAGGTATGTTTGTTTGACGATCGTAAAACTCGTGAAATGAACAAAGAAACATGTCATTTACCTAGTTAAAGTTCATTCGCGGTGGTTGGTCATTGGTGAAGTTACGGCTGGTCTAGTCGGTAGAACGGCAACTCCCGATTCTGAGTCTCCGATTCAAATCCCACGCGTACCACTATCTTTTCCCAGCTGTGGCAACATTTATTAGGCTGCTTATTTCTGTTTATGCGTTGGTGGTGGTTGATAGTAACGACCCTCAGAAATCAGGGTTTTTTGTATTATGAGAGTAACCATGCGTCTAGTGGACCCTTCAATATAAAAGCCTACACCTATACATTTATCTAAACATTTGTTGGTAACACCTAGTATCTCTATCTATCTATACTAATATTATAAAGCTGCAGATGTTTTTTGTTGGAACGCACTAACTACTCTTAGGTTTACTGGACCGATTTCTAATATATAACTTTAACTTTAATTCTTTATAATAAGCTACTACTACGGACGAAGCCGGGACGGACCGCTAGTGTTTTATACAACACGCGTGAGCAACTCTACATACATCACCTACGGACACGATATCTCGGAACGATTCGGAACAGTGTAAGTACGACGTACCCTTCACGCAGACATATGCGTTTTGTAATACTTTTTTTGTATAAAGATAATGCAACAAGAAAAGAGATAGGTATTAACACAGAACAGAAATCAAGAAGAAGTAGCAAGCAGGCGGGGCAATCGTAGTACTAAGTAAGCGCAATCTCCGCATACTTAGAGAGTACGCCCACTTCCGAATACTTAGTCGTGCTCTACCACTACTGCAGTACTCCTGAATCCGCGATTTTGAATAAAAAGTAAGCAGTCATGCCGTATTGTGCAGTTATTGAGTGTAAAAACGATAGCCGTGCTAAAACTTTATCCAAAGGAGGCATATCGTACCATCGGTAAGTCTTATTTTATTTATTTTTGATTTTATTGTGAAAATAAATTTATATTAGCTTAAAGAGAGAAATGATTTAAAGGAAGTCAACTTTAAAGTCATTGAAATAAGGTCCATTTTCATTCAAGCTATATATGATATTCTCGATCATTCTATGCATGCGAGTAGCGCTACTCAGTAGCGCTACTCAATTAAAGATACACAAGCTGTTGAAATTGCTAATATCGATATTTCTAACTTGTACAGTTTTGTGAAACAAAAATATTATCTTTTGTTATATGGTATTTGAATAATTTAATTACATTTTATCATTTCAGTTTTCCTAAAAGTCCCGTTGTTAAGGAGAAATGGATAAAAGCTACAGGAAGGCAAAATTGGTTTCCTTCCAAAACAAGCACGATTTGCTCTGAGCACTTTTTAGACAGCGGTTTTATAATAAAAAAAAAAGGAAATAGGTACTGCCCTGTTGCCCTGTTTTTGTTGTTGATTTTTATGTATAAACTTTTATTAGTTCGAGTATTGTTTTTACTGAAACCCTGTTCCTTTTCTATATAAACATAAACATAAACATAATTTTATTTCGGTACCAAGTAAGTGTCACAATATTTTGAGTACCTTGCCCTTTGCTTTAGTTCTAGAGACTGTGTTGCAAAAGGCAGTGTCTTCCATGAGATACTAGATATAATAATGTAAAACAACACAATAATATATCCCTTTTGTTTATTTTAGTCTCCTCAAGTTTCTATTCATGGTTATAAAAACATCTTGAATTTTTACTGACAACAACTTAAATGACAAGGTCGTCCCTCAAAGAAAATAACTATTTCCTTACATTGTGAGTTCGATTCCCACCCAGTGCAAATATATGTGTGATGGATTCAAATATTTTGTCTGTATCTGAGTGTTTCTATGTGTAATAAGTAAGTATTTATAACAGCTATCTGGCCGCCATATTACAAGCTTAGCTTAGTTTAGCGTCAGATGGTGTTGTGTGTAAATGTTTCACCTATATTTATTTATCTCTACCTCACTCAAGAAAAATATCATTCGACTAAAATACAAATTTTAGTGCTACTTGCCAAGACTAGAAGAATTTCATCATTACTTTATTTACTTAAGATATTTATTTAGTTTCCTCCGAGTATTTTTGTAGTTTCTTCCTAGTAATTACGTTCTTTTACAAAACTCTGTTACGCTTCACTCTAAAGTTAATAAAATTAAGATGGTACATGAACAAATTTAATCATAATATTATGATTACATTATACGATAGGTACGTAAACTGAATAACGTAATATCGATAATTTAATGAAAATGCTTAAGCATTGTCTTATTACTATTAGCACGACCGGCTTATATTTACGAATCCCTTATTTTAAAGAAGGTAGCGTTCATAGTTGCATAAATTACATAAAGTGCCATCTAGTATGAAGTAGCAGAACTAGTGAGCACTAGATGTCACTAATCTTACAATTAGTGACATCTAGTGCGCACTAGTGAAAACAACTTACATTTTTGAAAGATGATAATAGTTACCACCTTATTCTATTCTACTAAGGTTGAGTTTAGAAAGTTCGTAGCACTGATGTATGCGATACGCCCTATAAGTCCTGATAATGGTACATAATAAGCGACTTAGTCACATTCAGGATACGGTACTTTTTCCTGTAATTAGATAAAATTGAGTTATCCAAGAAAGTCGTAACAACATTTTGAATAGTTGACAATAACAGATTTATTGTGTTTAGCAATAGGGTTCATTTTTAGGTACGTAACTAAATGCAATACATCATTTTAGGTTCGTCACTATGGGACAAATCACTAGCATTGTTTTAATGTGTTTAAAATATATCAAAACCACGTTTGTGTGCAAACGTGATACGGTGGTTTTCCTAGTGAGATTCAGCTACGAGCCTTCTACTTGATTTCTGTTCTGTGGGTATTAAGAATAACGGTTTAGTTGAGAACGTTTAGATTGTACTTTTTCATGGCCGAATTGTAATAATAGATAATTATGACAACGACACGAAAGTTTAATTACCTATTTTAGTTATTATTGTATTTTTGACGTTCTTCCTGATTTATTCTCAATAAAGTGGCCAAGTGCGAGTTGGACTCGCCCATGAAGGGTTCCGTTGCAGCAAGTAACATAATATACATAGTACACATAGTTCTTGTAGTTCGTTGTGACTTTGATCGAAGTTTTAATAATAGTGTATTTATGACGTACTAAAAAAAAACTACTGATCAGATCGAGTTCAAACTAATTTTCGTTGGTAGTTTTCATGGTAATGTACATCACATATTTTTTTTAGATTTTTTATTCTCTTACTTTAGAAGTTAGAGGGGGGGGACACACATTTTACCACTTTGGAAGCGTCTCTCGCGCAAATTATACAGTGTAGACAAAAATTATATTGGAAACCTCAACATAATTTTTGAAGACCTATCGATAGACGTGTAGGTTTGACGAAAAAAACATTTTTGAGTTTCAGTTCTCAGTATGGGGGGCACCCCTAATTTTTGTTTTTTTAAAAAACTTTTGTAAAAATCTTAATGCGGTTCACAGAATACATCTACTTCTTACCAAGTTTCAACAGTGTAGTTCTCATAGTTTCGGCATAAAGTGGCTGTGACATACGGACGGACAGACAGACAGACAGACAGACAGACATGACGAATCTATAAGGGTTCCGTTTTTACGTTTTACGGAACCCTAAAAATCAATCAAATAAAAAATAAGAATGATTATATCTCGGAAGTTTTACGCATAAACCAGAATTGATAACCCTAACGAAACTGCCGAGAGTATATTTAAAATGTAACGTACACATAAATGTGTGTGTACACGAGCTTCACTTCTACATACTAATTGTTTTGTGTAAACATAAACAGACAATAAATGTTTCCGCCGCCGGGACTCTGGCCTTCTCGCACAAGGAGAGAGTCAAGGCCATAACCCACTACGTGTCCAGTGAGGGTTGGCGGATGACGCGTCATCTCGAAAGATTCTAAGAAAATGCGGGTTTCCTAAAGATGTTTTTCGTCACCGTTAAAGCCGTTGGTGAAGACAAACTTGAAAATCTGCGAAACAATACTCAGACACAGTGAAATAGAACAGAGTATAGGCGGGATTCGATCCTACGACCTGATGATTTTGAACCCCACGTTCTAACCTATAGGGAACCATGGCTTGGTTTTGCGTAAACTGTTTGAATATGTGAAATAACAATATAAAAATGCGTAAAATTACTCGTAAGCTGTAGAGGTCATCTGAGAACAAGTGTCCCTTCATAAAAGTAATAAATAAAGAATAACAAATATTGGTGGACAATTCACACACAACACCATCTGACCCCAAACTAAGCAAAGGTTGTATGATGGCGGCCAGATAGCTGATATAATACTTAAATAGTTTTAAATACATGCTTAATATACATAGAAACACCCAGACACAGTGCAAACATTTGAATTCGTATCTCGTATAACTCATTCTATAAATACCCAAGCAAAAAAGAAAGCTATATGATGTATCCTTTAAAAACATAGGTATTTCTAAAAGAGGCACTAGTTTTTAAAATATAAAATACTAGTAGTCCGCCCTGCCTTCACCCGTGGTAATAATTTATAGTTTATCAGGGATCACATATACATCCAACGGTGAAATAATTTTTGAAATCGGTTCAGTATTTCCTGAGAATAACACGTTTAAACAAAAACATTTTCATCTTTATTATATCTATACTAATAATATAAAGCTGAAGAGTTTGTTTGTTCGTTTGCTTGAACGCTAGGATCTTGGGCATTACTGGTCCGAATTGAAAGATTATTTTTCTATTGGATAGTCCATTTATTAACGACGGCTCTATAGCCTTCGTTAATAAATGGCTAAATAACACAACGCTACTCAATATGAGCGGAGCATGAACGAAGAATGTAACAAAAACGGTAAAAAATATTCCTTTTTGAGAGTTTTCGTACCGTGCGTGGACATGACAGCATCATTATAAACCTTTGCTAATCAAATTTGTGATGTTTGAACGCGATATTCTCAGGAATTACTGAACCAATTTCAAAGATCCCTGAGTGCTCTAGGCTATATATGTACTACGGGTGCAGCCGGAGCGGACATCTAGTCCTAAATAAACGCGAAAGTAGCCGATCAAATAAATATATTGTAAAAGTTTACATTATATTTACAGCCGTAATGCTCAAACCCTACAGTTAAGTAGTATTATCTTGACCCGTGTCAAGGGTACCCGCCAGTTGACAATGACTCTACAGACAATTAATAAAACATTTAGATGAAAAAAAGGCTAATGGTGTTAAGATTAGTCAAACCTAGACGAAATTACACTTAAAACTGTTTTCTGACACGACAGGTCAAGGCGCGATAGCGTATTATCAAAATACTTATTTCCAAAATTACGCTCTATCGAGGTTAACGTTGTTTAGCAAAGATACACTTTAAAATCAAAATAGTTGGCTTCAAAGTCGGTCGTTTGAGACTTCCTTGTCATTAGATTAGCCTCAAGGATTAATTCAAAAGTGATTATTACATAACCAAACTATTACAAAACACACTTAAGATCGAACTACTGGCCTCGTGGCCCAGTTGGTAGTTTGCCTATTGAACCGTTGTGGGTTCGATTTCCATCAAGAACAAACATTTAGCTAACACAATTGTTTTTATTGTTTGAATACGGATATTTTATCTCGCTTGGGGTCTGGTATTAATATAATTTCATATTTATTTATAATAAATGTATTATAAGTATGAAGTTATATTAATACGAGTAGCGCCCCACGGTTTCACCCGCATAGTTGCCGTTCCCTTTATTTTCCCACGATCAAAAGTAGTTCATGTGTCTTCCCGATATTCCAGACTATAATAATAATCTATCTGTGTTTAACATTTCTACTCAATCTGCTTGGGCGTTCTGACGTGAACATCCAAACTTTCGGATTTATAATATTAACCTTTGGATTGGATTAATGTTAAAGTTTGGATGTTTAGATATTTGTTGCTCAGTTACGTCGGTACGGTTTAAACGGATCGAATTGATATTTGGAACAAAGACACATCATAGTCTGAAATAACACATAGGCTACTTTTTATTGTAGGAAACTAACGGGAACAGGAACTACGCGGGTTAAACCGCGAAGCACTGCTAGTACTACGTATGAAAATAAAAGTGAAATGTAATCCAGTAGGCAGTAGACAACTGTCAACAAAAGGTTAACTGCAGTAGCTTTCTTTAAAAAAAAAGACGTACATACATAAAATGAAATCATGATGTTATTTAACTACGGTTATTACTTGTTTTAACTATGTTTGCATTTGCCTTGTAGAGCTATTGGTTGTTCAGTTTTAATACAGCAATTATTTAGATAAACAACAATATTTTTAATAGACACAGTTGAGGTTCTATGTGTCGATGGTTTTAACGCTGTGCAACTACAAATAACAACAATGTAGAGACTAGCAAATACCGTACCAATATAACTCACCTTCGTCGCTCAGGTTAATTTATAAAATACTAGCGGCCCATTCCGGCTGCGCTCGGATATTGTCATTTAAAGACTATTAATCGAAATAAAAACTATCCTATCTCTCAAGTTGGACCAGACTGCTCACGGTGTACCAATTTAGTTTAAAATCGGTTAAGTAGTTTAGGAATCCATCGCGGACAAACATCGTGACAGGAGATTTATATATATTAAGATGTACTTAGTTTAAGTTAGTAAGGTATGTAGAATAGATATAATTTTCATTTAGTTTTTCAACCATGATGTAAAATCGACGGGGTGTTATGAATTTGAGGGACCTTGGCGATTGGGCATCTAGAAATGCGTCAGCCAATGGGAAATGCAGAAAGGGCGTGGCCTCGCCATCATGGCATGACCATCTAGAAATGCGTGAGCCAATGGGAAATGCTGACGTATTTCTAGATGGCCATGCCATGAAGGCGAGGCCACGCCCTCCGGTTACACCCGTGTAGTTTCCAAGGTAAGCTATCAAATTCTGAGTTATAAGTTTTCACTTCTATCGGTAGTTCCTATGACTGCCATTTTTTTTCTCTCTGTCTGTCTGTGACATCGTAGCTCCAGAACAGATTAACCGATTTTGATTGTATTGTATTTTGTAAGAAAGACGATAACGACAGGAGCGTTCTTAGCTATATATCAATCGGTTCAACCGAATATCGGCTGACGTATATCGGCTGTTTCAATTCTATAACATTGCGAGTATAATTTAACAAACTATATTTTATCGGCTCTTTTGTGACTAACAAATAGAATCTAGGAAGCCAAATGGTTCTTTGCTTTTTGCACGTGACCCAAAATTTGAAACAATTGCGTTGGTTACATTTAAGTTTAATGTAGATAGGTATCCTTATGTTAATGAAAGCTACGTACGTCTTCTATTGCATTTGAATATCTAAAACAACACGAAGTTCCTTTATCGAGGTAAATTTTAGAAAAATAAGTTAATTTATTGCACTCTACATTTAAGACAATGACATGGGCTCTTGTTCTGCATGTCTGGACGGTACTTGTGCGTATGACTTATATTTGACAATAGGAACGTTAGTCGTAACAATATAAACAGCCCACTAATAATTGTTCCTACTGCTGAGACTCGGAGCCGTCTCTCGCAAGAAGAGAATCAATGCCATTATCCACCACGCTGGCCCAGTGCTGGTGGGTAGATGATTCATGACCTCGAAAGATTCAAAGCACATATTAGTTTTCTCATGATGTTTTCCTTCACCATTTTAAGTGGGCGGCATTAAACTTAAACGTCTTAATCAATCCAAAACCAACGCCAAACTCAAAACTTTTTGTGAATGCTGATGAACTCTACAAGTACCTACCAAGATATGGTAAAAACGGCAATATTCTTACTACATCTATTAACGTAATTATTTATAATATGTACACGTAATTACCCGATTACAGCGTATAATGGCGTAATTTTAATATTCATTGCCGTCCCCGTTAAGCATAGGAATTATGAAAGAGGTTTCTAGTCTCAAAGGCCGTAAAGTCATCGTTGATAGAGCTGCCTCGTACTCAAACACGCATATTTTGATGTTCTTAATACGACTGTGCAATTAATTACCGACACGCGAGTCGAATAGAATTGTTCGAGTGTGCAACATCGAGTTTCGAGATGGTCGATTGCTCGAAGAAAACGTGTTGTATAATTGAAAAGTGTTCTAATATTCTGGTATTTATAGATTTGTTATTTTTTTAATAAATAAATATATTGGTGGTAATCTTTGCACGATTTCATTGAGGAGATCAAAGTAAGGTGGTAGAGCATTTTTAGTACTTTTTTTAACTTTAAATGTAAACACTTGACCGCCATCTCGACTGATGTTAAGCGACGATAGAGCGTGGCTACCTACGGGATAAACCAAAGGGATTGCACTTTTTGTCGTAGAATGTCCCACATGTGATGAGAGTAAGGGACAAGATGTTGAACATCAAATATTAGAGGACATTTCTCACATAACATCAGCTAGACCCAAATTAAGCAAAGCTTGTACTATGGAAGCCAGGTTGAATACTATGACGTATGCTTTGTACGTTTAAAACGTAGAAACGTAAAGTTATTATTATTTAAGTTTAATTAATATAACTAATGGCACGTGTTGGCGTGGCTGTAAGTGTGACAAGTAATTGAATGATAAATAAATTAATATATAATATAATTGTCAATACTGTCGTAGTATCCAGTGAAACACCCAGACATAGAACACACATTTGTATTCATCAAATAAAATTGTGCATTGGGTGGAACTCGAACCAATGACCCACGTCTTTGCAAGCAGATTACTACCCACGGCACCACACCAATCTACCTACTTATATATCTACTTGGAAACAACCCTTTATCCAATAATGTTACGAGTAGATTATAGTCAAGACAAATCTAGCGTTCGCTAGCCCTAGTAAGTATAAAGCTATGTGTTAATCAAGTAATTGTGCCGGTTATGGACAATTGGACAGTTTCCTGCTTGCCTGTCTATGATTTCAGGCAGGATATCACACTAGATGGCAAGGAACGATCGCTTCTTACTGACTCCGACTGGATTGTTTTTCTTCTTCAAGTAACTTGATAAGAATTTATGAATCTAACCGGATCTCAAAGAAACACGATATCGGGTTCTTTTCTGAATAAATAGCATGTTTGTTTATGACAAAAATCAGGTCAAGCTTCATAATACAGTGTTTCTATTCTATAACATTGCGCATATAATTATTTAACAAATTATATTTGACACAGGTAATATATAAACTTTAACACTGTTAAACTATCACGGTTATTCACAACATTATATTTTTGTTATTAATCGATACTTAACGTGATAACTTGGTGAAAAATCCGGAAATGGTTTCAAATGGCAGAAGAGCAGCAAATCAATGAACAAAAAGTAATCTGTACATACATAAATAATTATTATTGTCCCAGACTACATGTCTGTACCAAACTTCATACCTCAATGTAGTCGTTTTTGCAAGAAGGAGTAACAAAGATTAAAATTGATACATACCTATGTACATCCACCTATACCTACAAACTATCGCATTTTATCTCCTTGATTTGTTCATCGCCGGCTAGTTCCTATTGTGGGCTCTTAAATAGCTCGAACAGCTAATTTCAATTTGAAAGTTGATTTGTATGGCGCAGAGTGCTGTAAACTGTTATTTTAGAATGTGTAGGAAGGCTTTGAGTGTATTTTTCTTATGAGACAATTTTGCATCAACACCTTATGATTGTTTTCTTTTGTATAGATGAATATATTACTTTAATATATATTACTTTAAATATATAGGTATGTGTCAAACCCTTTAATTTTTCTAAAAGGAAAGCCTTTCCCTCCAAAGTTCATTACAAATACATATGGTATGAAATTACGAAATACATAAGATATTGATAACATTGCCATTTTAGGACTACCTATCGACAAACTTGAACGAGCTGTGAACGAGGACGTAACGGTGTTTTTTCCTAATTACAATAGGTGCCATGACAAATCGTTTGCATTGTCTCAAAATCTTTACGACCCATCTGTCCAAAATAGCATTTACGTATGTTGCTACTTTTGGTTGACGAATAGTCGATGATCGGGTGAGTATAGAAATACTTTAGATGCCTGGAAACCAGATATATAAAGAAGGATAATATAGGTACCTAGTTACGTATTGTTACAGTAGGAGAGTAGAAATTTTATTTGGATGTGAACCCTGTCTTTAATATTACGAATGCCATGTAAATGAATCTCATATACCTCTACAGACCGTGTAGACCTTGAAGATTAAGGACTTCCACAAAGTGACAGCTGTTAAAAAATACTCTTATGCCACAAAACAGTCTTCAAGTGTGCAGGGCCGAGCCGACCCCCACCAGCGCCTGTGTGCCAAACCTTTATGGCGCCCTTTTTAACCTCCAAACGCAAAAAGAGGGGTGTTAGATGTCAGTGTGTGTGTGTGTGTTTGTTTGCGGCATCGTAGCTCTCAGACGGATAGGCTAATATCGATGCAGTTTTTCATTTAAAATCCAGTTTCCTTGTGGAGTAGTTATTAGCTATGTTTGGTTAATATCGATTCATGAAGGCCGCCTCCACAAAATGGCATTTAAAATATTCCTTCAAAACTTCCCTCAATGTGGGTATCAAACGAAAGGGCTGGACTAGTAGAATACTATACTCCGTAATGAATTTAAATTTTAAGATAGCCGCCACCACAAAATGATGGAACAACCTTTTTTCTCATAACTCTCTCAATATCAAAGGTATCAAACGAAAGAACTTGACTAATACTATAAAATACTATAAAATTCAAATCCAAGGTAATCGGGGGTAAAGCAGTGCTCCATGGGTTTACCGGCGCAGTCCCCACATCCCCGATATTTTCCCGTGTTAGCCTGAGTGTGCTATTCCAGACTATATTATAACTCTGTTCCAAATTTCAACCCAATCCGTTCGGACGTTCCGACGTGATTGAGCCACCAACATCTATTCATTGACATTTATGATATTAGTAGGATGTCAATACTGGAATGTTTGTTGCTCGTAAGCGTCGGCACGACTGAATGGATCGATTTGAAATTCTTTTTGGTTTTTTTTTAAATGAAGAGTGACGAGACGAGCATGTTATGTGCCTGATGGTAAGCAAGATGCCTGCCACATAATAGTTTATAGCCTGGAGTAGCATATAAGCTACTTACTAATAACTAAAAAAATGCGTAGTTCCTCTGGCAACAATAATAAAGTCCGCATAGAATCTGAGATGTATGTGTAGAAATTGACTGTTTTATTCAAATTTCAAATTTTAACAAGCAACAGCTGCTCTAAACGGGAGAACGGCGACTTCCCGGGCCCTTGAGTTCAAATACCACGCGCACCACTGTATCAGACATGTGCGCTAAATTAAAAAGCGTTAAGAAAAACATTGCAAGGAAACCGACATGTACCTGGAATCTTTCAAAGTCATGTGTCATCCACCAACCCGCACTAAACCAAGGTGGTGGATTACAATCTTTACTCTCTCCTTGCGAGAGAAGGCCCCGAGTCCCACTAGTGGGAACATTTAGCGGGCTGCTAATCCTGCTAAATTTAAACTTAATCCGTTGAACCATTCCAATATGATAAATAATATTAGTTTCTTAGGAAACTATACATTTTTCCCAAATAATAAAGACCCATTCTATGTAATATTTCACACTATAAAACACTTGTGTTTCAAAATATATCAAACCAATTCGTTATGTTAATCTGACGTGTTAGTAGTATAGAATAACATATTGCTTAACTACTTTTCATCACAAAAAAATGCAAAATTTAATTAACTGTAACATAGGATTGGTTTATTCACAGATTTGGTTGAAATTTGTAACACAGATACTTTTTAGTCTGGAATTATACATTAACTACTTTTCAACCCAAAAAACTGCAAAATTCTTTAGGGAACAAATATTTACCGTAACATTGGAACTACTAAGCGGATTTAGTAGGAATTTTAAACACAAATACTTTTTAAACGAACTTGCACCTTGCGCACACTTTCGAATAATGATTGTTCCAATATTTTGGCTCACTCGTTCATTAAAATCAGGGAACCCCTGTGACACCACTCAACTTGCATCGCACATATTGTATCGAGTTGCGTTTATAATCTCAATTAAATAAACAAACTCACGGCGCGGTGGTTCTTTTGATTTTAAAGGCGAGACCGTAATGAATGTAAACCAAAACCCAAAACGTAAACATTATCTTACACTTACAATAAACTATAGCAACTTAGCAATTTATGAATTGTTATTTAACTACTTATGCAAATGTTGCGCCCTTCCTACCTATTTAACCTATTTACTAATTGACGATACTCAACTACAAAGAACATGGTGTCACGTAAGTGTAAAAAAAAAATCGGTGGGGGCGCTGGCGCCCCTATTGTCTTGGCGCCTGTGTGCGCCGCACACTTCGCACACAGGGGCGGCTCGGCCCTGCAAGTGTGACATAATCAACAAATGACTTCATTAACTCTTGATGGCCACGCCCAATTATTATTCATAATTTTTTTACAAAAAATATGTAGATTTTTTTACAAAAAATATGTAGATTTTTTTGCCTCTACAGGAGTTTCTAAGCCTATTAGAGGCATTAACACCTAACATTATTTTTTTAGTTTCAAATTAGTAATAGGAATGACATTATGTTCATTAGAAGTAAGTGATATTTCGCAGAATCGTCTAAACATTTAAAGTAATAATAATCTTCATATTATGCTTTATTATATTACTTTTTCATATACTTAGATCACTGTTTAAAAGCATCATCTCTGACGACACAATAAAGTACAATAACTCTTGTCACAGCTCAACTTCAATCAATCCAAACACTTACTGATTTATTACAAATCCTAAATGTACACCGCAGGAATACATTAAGGTTAAGCATCCATATTATACGAGTGTACGAGATCGCAGCGCGGTTTGAATGGAAATTATCGCCCAATAGCGGTAGAGTAGCTTGGAAATAAAGTGCTGCTATAGGTCGGAAATGATGTGTTACTGTTTTCCTGACGCGCCATTAGCTGCCTCACATCTTCCCATGTGTATGTGTGTCATTATGATCATGATGCAAAAACTGATTGTTATTCAGCATAGACTCCTTGCGATTTGACAGTAATTTGTGCCCAATATTTTCTTGGAACATTTATCACCGCTTCATTTGTTTTTTAATAGCTCAGTGTAGTTTGAGCAATTTATTCTTACTATACCTACTGTAAGAACATTACAATTTAATGAATTAAAAGATGTCAATAGAAGCTAGTGATGAATTAAAATGTTATTTTTACTATTATTTTGCCTTTTTGACGTGATAACGTCTTATAATTCGATGAAGCCGGCCGCAAAACTGTAACGTTCCGCCGTTACCGTTAGTTCGTCTTCCGTGTCATGCGGACGAAGCTGAGCGCTGAGGGCGCCACCCGCCGAGTCGAGCGGTGTCACTACTCGCGCTATCAGCGTACTGATTTCTTAAGACGCTGTCACGTTCTATCGTCAGTAAACCGACTTTACAGACAACCATTTTTTCATAATGAAATCACAGTGTACATAACAGAAAATAGAGCAATATTTTTGAAATTTGGTTTTTCGATATAAATATTAAACTATAAGTACTGAACTTTTGTATTTAAGATATATTTGAGTATAATTCTTCAGCATTGCGTAGGATCCAACTAAATAATACTAATAGGTATTATGTCTTTAAAGCTTTACTAGAACTTAATACTTGCTATCTAAGAACAACCCAATTCAATTCATTTAGTCCATGTGAGATTAGGTAAAACAATTTTACATGGTTTTCTTGAGATAGGTGTTAAAGGCTCTCCATATCGACCAATAATTTAACAATCAAGTGTTAATGAATTCTTGTCATAACAATAATTAATTTTCTGAGATTAAGACTTGTTCAAAAGGAGCTTCCTCATTCAAAATACAACAATCATGATATTAACCAGTTATCATATTACATTAAATTTTTATGATAGATTTCGGTTAATATTTCAACTAATGTCTGTATCATTAAAAAAATCTTAGTATGCTTTATTTAACATTAATTTAGTTAGAACTGCTTTAAAAAGATTATTATTACAAAGATATTAGTGTTCTAAAAATACTTTAGCTGCACTTCGGATGACAAAGCTTACCCGAGTACGCTTCAATTTTTTACTAATATTTATTCTGTGACGTGACGCAATCTATTCATTAGGTTTAAATAAGTGAATATGAGTCTTACCTAATAGGTACCTACTCCAACTTCGTAAATGTACACATAGGTACAATTATTTGTATGCATTTCACGTAATTACAGATTATTTCAAAACTTGGCACATATGTTCGGTATGGTGATACACACGTATCGTATACGTACCTATATTATGCGATATAAAGGAAGGAATGAAAACTAGGCAGCCAGAAACAGTTTCTTAACATCAGGTACGTCAGCCTAAACGAATTTGTCCAAATCTTAGACAAACAAACAATGATCAAGTCATCATAAACGAAAATGTCGGATACCTCTCCATTATGTTATAATCAATAGGCATATTTTTTGCCTAAAAACATCTTATTACTAGGATTAAGGCTTAAGACTACTTTCCAATAGGCAAATAAATATTCTTATGCCTAAAACGTCATATTACTAAGATTAAAGCTACTTTAACTAGGTACTTCTAATTAGTCAGTGTATACATTTAATTCATCGTCGAAGGTCAACAAGTGACATCAAAAGCCATAAATCTCTGTGACAAGTGTTGTAAGCAATTCGTTGGAAGCGCCCGGCGCGGGCGCATCATGCATAGTGTAAACACGTGCAGAGGTCGCATGTTTGAAATCTAGTGCCTTTTGTTACGTATGGTGCAATTCAACTAACAATTCAAAATATTTTGATGTTTTAACTAGAAGTCTCTATAATTCTATTGATAGAGTTTACGTATATGCTATTATTGTTTTGTGTACCTACCTATTGTATTGTATGCGTTAGAGACATACTTATTTACTTAAATGCGAAAATGATTTGGATTATTCATATATAAATAGATGTGTGGCACTGTGTTGTTATGGGCAGGCATGTTGATTGCTATCAGGCCCATGTCTTGCTCGCTCGTTCTCTTCCCGCTATTCTAATAAAAATAGCTTAAGGAACATTCATTTTGACTCGTGAAATTTATGTGATTTCTGTCCACCGTTGAAATTAACAAAGTAGATCATGTCATCGTCATCATTGACCTACTCTAGTCTTCTGCTGGATATTTGCCTTCCCTAAGGCTCGATTCTCAGTCCAATATCCATCTTTACGATTTCGCTTTCCGAACTTTGGGCCAGCGCAGAAAGCGCAGGGCATTTTGCTTACGCATATAGGTACCTCGAGCAGTTCTAAATCTATTAGTACGACAGATATATTAGATAACAATCCCTCATTATCTGTTAACATAAATAATAATTTGTATTTCACCAAGGGCAGGATATAACGAAACCATAAAGTTAAGAACGTCCATTAACCCTTTTGTTCAAAGGTAGAAATTACGAGTAATTTGTAATGCCCTGTTTATATTTACAAGTCAAAGGATGTTACAGTAAATCATTAAAATGATGAATAATATAGATATTTTTATAATTACGCATAATTATGTTTCAAGGCTGAAGTTAATCAAAAACTGGTGATTTAATTTACAAAATGTAAATCACATTGGGTTTGTAGAAGGTCGTTACAAACCATTTGCAGTAATAAGTATTATTTAACTATAACTGTTCGCATTCATGCAAGTGCTCACTCACGTTTTATTAATGGATTTGTGCAATAGTTTAGCAATATGTCTGGTGGCCGATGATATTTATTTTACGTTTTTAACTTTTACTTCGGTGCTTTATTTAAGATACATAGATGTAGATACATTTGTAAACTGTTATTGTAGTACGTCTAAGTCATAGCTCTTTAGTATGATTCCTACATAAACAACATAGATAGATAGATTAACTCTTTATTGCACTTAATTTAAAAATAAAACAAAAGTTAAACATATTGTTTTTTTTGAACAATTCATCTTCATAAACAATAATGTTGCAATATAGAGTAAGATCCCAGAGCTCCCAGACGTCACCTATTTTCTGATGAATGAAATGTGGACGATTGAATAGAGTTAGTAAGTACTAAGAACACATGCTTACTCGCTAACTTGCTTAGACGGCCAATTTTGAGATATGGGGTAATGAAGGTACAGTCCGCGAGGTATAAGCTGAGCTTTGCATTAGTGTGAGTGATCACCAAAAGTACAGTCAGACGCAGGACGCTGTGACCATGTTCTCTTAATAAGGTGTTTCTTCAAACCAGAAGTGCTGCCATCTGAATATGATTTTGATGAAGTGTGAGTGGTGTCAACATATGTTTCATCGGTATAAACGATAGGCCTGCCCTGAATACGGTATTCGGAAATTTTAAGTAAATAAGTTATACGTAGGTGACGGATCTCATGCTTTTCCATAAAAATTTTTCTGTTATTCTCTGTCCTTGACCATTTGAATCCTAAAAGAGATACTTCTTTTCGCAATGACCATATTGATCCTGGATAGTTAATGTCAGCTTGTTGTTTAAGAGTTTGTTGTCTGACTGTACTTTTGGTAATAGATGCGTATGCATGTGATCACTCACACTAATGCAAAGCTCAGCTTATACCTCGCGGACTGTACATACAAAGGTTACTTACTTCACGTATTTTCTAATAAATGATTTTCACGTATATTGTAGGCAATATCCTTAAAAACAAGGTCCCAATACTCCCAGACACTTTCCGTTGGCCGTTTTACTTAACAACTCCAAAATAATAATTTAACTTTACTTAAATTCTCATGCTCTATTTGTAAATATGTTCGTCAGACAACTATTTTAAAGCTTTTTCCAATTAGATAGACCAATCTAAGGGGCCAATCATCCTCTAAACTCAATTTGAAGTCAATATTTCCTAATAAATGTCTCACTCAGTCTCCCGCTCTTACCCAAAGGACATAGTTGAGTTTAGGGGATGATTGCCCCCTTAGATTGGTCTATCTTATTGGAAAAAGCAACAAAATAGTTGTCCGACGAACATATTTACAAATGGAGCATGAGAATTTAAATGAAGTTAAATTATTATTTTGGAGTTGTTAAGCAAAACGGCTGACGGAAAGTGTCTGGGAGTATTGGGACCTTGTTTTTAAGGATATTGCCTACACCATACGTGAAAATCACTTATTAGAAAATACGTGAAGTAAGTAACGTTTGTATGTACCTTCATTACCCCATATCTCAAAATTGGCCGGCTAAGTAAGTTAGCGAGTAAGCATGTGTTCTTAGTACTTACTAACGCTACTCAATCGTCCACATTTCATTCATCAGAAAATAGGTGACGTCTGGGAGCTCTGGGATCTCGGACTAATACATTCGATATAAATAGCCAAAGTACAATCTACCTCAAAACACAAATGTTTTAATTAAATTAATTTTCCAATTTGTTTCTCATACCTACCTAGTCATATTCCAACCCTGGATTGACATTTGTATGTACAATGAATACGAATGTTTGTTCTGAGTCTGGGTGTTTCTGTGTATGATACATAAATACGTATTTATAATTAGGTATTTAAATTAAATCAGCTATTTAGTTCCATAGATCAAACTTGTCTGAGTTTGGGGTTCTATGAATTTGTGTGACAAATGTCGCCTAACATTATTTTCATTTTTACCTAATTTGATAAATGTAAAAATTAGTTTATTTTGGCATTGATCTCGGAAATAAATGTTGAATTAAACAAATATATTTGCATTTTAAGACCGTTGCTTGAGGAAGGCTATATGACAGTTAGCATTGAGTAGAGTTTCTTAGGAGTCGCTTTTAAATAAAACATTTAAAGTGGAAATCGTTTGACTCAAGTACGGAAATAAAATGTGTGGCGAAAAAGTTCTATTCGTCATCATCATCTACAGCGTCTCTATTCCACTGCCGGGTATAAACCTGAGTATTAATTTAGGTATGTAATACTTAATATCTACACATACAGATTTAAAGAATGCGAAAAATGCCCAGGCAGTCGAAAAGAAAAGTTATTTCTTTTGCAAACATCACTCGACGAAATTAGTAAGTGAACTTGCTGACCCTGTAAACGTTGTTCTGTCATTTAAATTGTCGTCCGAATGAAATGTCCGAATGAACGTTGCATTATTTAGATAATTTTGTTTGCTTATACAAAAATACTAGAACCCGGATTCATAAAATAAAAAATAAATGGGTTAAAATAATGTAGGACCTATTAATAAATAAAAATAGATATTGGAGGACATTTCACACTATAGAAACCAGATACCTGATATAATACCTACTTATATACCTACTCGTAGTTGTAAATACCTATTCAGTATAGAAGCACCCCAAAAATGTGTACTTACATAGATATCGGTTCAGCTGCTTGGAAGGAGTAAGAACACATATTTATATCGCGACACGAGATTTCATTTTCAAGTAGAGGTTTCTTTTAAAAAATCAAACATTTAGAACTTTTCGTATTGAATTACCTACTGAGTAGGTGTCATATCATTATTAGCCCTTTTACGTTTAGTTAAATTTAAAACTAACAGCTAATATTTAAAAACAATAAACCTTTGCAAACACCAACATATTGTTGGGATATGTTTTTTGTTCGCACATAAAACCTTAAATGTGAAATGAATCGCAAAATCGCAATATGAGCTCGTAGTACGGGGTTAGTTTGGACGGCAAAATCGTGTTGAATGGTTTAACTGTCTCTAAATCGTGCCGTGCACTGCCTAAACGAGATCTCTTCGCGAGCTCAAGGTCGCCTCAAGGCCGGGTCATCTGTGGTCTCGACGTAAGAGCACGCCCTCAAGGTTGCCTCACCTTGCTGTTTCGCTTCCAACCCAATGGGCTTTCCTTATAGGATACTTCCGTGACTCTAACACTCATTGTTATGCCACGTTGAACCTATTTCGTCCGACCTTTCCAGCGTTACGTGGACCGTTTGGCCGATGATGGATCGTCAATAAAGCGATTGTGGCCAAAATATTTTTTGAAAGTAAAAATAGACGACTCACAGCATACTTACTCGTAGATTTCGTTTTCGAACTCTTTGTTAGTAAGTGTACACTTTGTGCATGATTATAGGTCAATTGTAAAATGAATGTAATGTAGACTTAAGTAGATTGAAAGCAAATATGGTTTCAGGCCAGTGTTTTATTTTATTTTTTTGTCTTGGTCTCACAACAACTATTCTTAGTCTTGATACTTGAATGGGCCAACTAAATAATCCTTTACATGACAAAGGAATAAAGCCTAATCAAGATGCAAACAGACTTGCCTCAACTTCAAAATGGCGCTAATGTTTAATTTGGAATCGCGGAATTTCACAAAAATACTCAATACATGTTTATAGCATCATATGTACAATACATGTGTAGTTCAAAGATAGAAAGAAACATACTAAGCATCTCACTTCGTGAAATTGAGAACTACTTATGTATGACAAGAGTAATTTTGTTTCATTTTCTATGCCTTCTTGGGATTCTTGACATTATACAATTTTGGCATACAAAATTGGCATTCAGCTCAACAAAAATGTGGCTCAACAAAGTAGACAAGCAAATCGAATGGAAATAGTAATAACTTACGAAATATTTCAACTAGTATAGTTAAAACTAATTGTTCTAAATTTCGTCGTAAGACCTCATTAGACTGTCTTTAAAGATAAGTCGTGTAATTATATACAGATTTTCCACTTGAGTCATGGAGGATTGTTTAACTGTTGTCGTGCCGTACTACGGAGCTTTCAAAACCCGCATTGTATTATATGGTGACATCAGAACATGCTCCTAGTTATTTTTTGCAGTAACATCGCAATTATTTTTAATTGCATCCAAGCGGGTGGTCGCGTGCTATGCGATGTCATCGCATTCCGATCGCACGTCTCGATAACTTTCCCTTCTATCTACTAAGATTTATGGTCGAATGACTTAAATTATTACATCGCTATTTTAGTATCAACAATTATAAGTGGACACTAGAAATTCTGCTTGTATCTAATATTGGTCGTAAATATTATTACATTCCACATTTTTTATAGTTCTAATCCATTCTTTTTAATTATCTACCTAAGTATTTACCCACATGTAAAACACCACATCTATGTTTAACTCTCCCCTTGCGAGAGAAGGCCCGAGTACCAGCAGTGGGAACATTTAGTGGGCTGTTGTTGATGATGATGATGATAAATTTCCTCTGATATTGTAATTAGAATACTAATAATAACGCAAAATTAAGGGATCGTATGTTATCTATATATATAAAAATCAATGCTACTTTTTTTTTGTATACGTTTGGCCCTGGAAGGTTTAGATTCACAAATCAGCCCGGCAGATGGCGCTGCCGGTTGTTGATATCTAGGTTATTATTCGAGCGAAGCCGGAGCGGGCCGCTAGTAGTAAATAAATGTGAATAAAAACCATGTATAATTACTGACTTAAGTCAAATCGGTATAGGTAATAGGAGCTAATTTTCGCCTTTGGTCACATCAAATTAACTCAAAGAAAATAATTTAATTTAGTTTTACGGCTTAGTGGCAAATATCACGTTAAAATTTTAAATTTTAACGAGATTAAAAACATACAAGCTAATCCAGGTAATGTGCTTACTAGGTATTGAATTTCATCCAAAGCTGTTCAGCAGTTACACAGATAATTGAAAACAAACATACACAGTTACAAAGACAAACTTTCGCCTTGATAATATTAGCTGACAAGCTGACGTATGCGTCGATATATCAATGCCACAAATATTCTTTAAAATACGTTTCTGCGCCTCAGTAAAAATAGTTTCCACGCTTGTTTTCATAAAGAACCTGACTTCGTGGGCTGTGACTGGACGTGTGACAAAGAGCTCCCTCCCGCGTGAGTAGGGGTTTCAACTTATTGTACGACAAAATTAAGTAAGAAGGAATATTAAGATAAGAGAAATACATTTTACAGTATTATAATAAGTATAGTATTGCCCTAAAACGTGTTTTGTAGCTTCTTGCATAGCTTAACGATTTGTTATTATTTTTAAAATATTCATAACCCGCTCCACAATTTACGTTGATATTGAAGAGTCAGATACCAGCAGGAATAAAAACAGTATTTTATGTATATTCTCTTAAATATGCAAGTAGAAAATAATTAATGGACACAAAAGCATAATACTGTGTTTTACCAGTATGGTTGAGAACCCTACGCATGAGTGAAAGTGAACAGTCTTGACCTACGCCTGACCTATCACTATGCGCCACGAGTATTCTTACCACTGTTAGTAAAAGTCCAATGTAAATACCTCAGTCTCAATGACTTCATTATAATTTTAATGTATTTCCTTTATTATTTTCACAAATGGCTAGGGGTTTCTTGGCTTGACATTTAGATAATTTAAGAACAAAGTAAGCTAAGGATCTGTTGATGTGACGAGTATAAGTATTTATTTTGTAATATCTCTGAAGATGTTGCCCTTTAAACCAAAGCACAGTGCTTTTTTACACATATTTTAAGTTAACTGTATTTTACTTAATATCAGTTTACTGTTTTTTTAGCAACTGGACGTTACTGTCTCTTCCAATATTTTTAAAATATAACTTTTTTATTCTCCAGGACGGTACAAGGGTTAATGAAAGTTCCATAACAGAAGCATCGTCGATTAATTTGACCCGCATTGACCCACTGCTAAGTACAGACTTCAAATGCATGGTTATCTTCGTTTATTAAATTTTTCATCTTTCAATTAACAAATAATAACACTTTTTTTTTCAATAAAAAGTGACGAGACGAGCAGGACATGTGCCTGATGGTAAGCAACATGCCTGCCACATAACGGCACAGTTATTGACAAATGAATATACCAAAAAATAGGTAAGTACTCGTAGGTACCTAATTGTCGCCAATAATATGGTTCAAGTAATTTCATAAATCTTAATAAGTCGGCAGTAATATGTGGTGGATTCGATATCATCCAAGCTTATATATTGCACATTAATTCTTATGAACACATTCTTTTAAACGCTTCTAGTTTGTAACAGTCGTTATGTGTGCCGATTGCCCCACGAGTTGCGATAGACGTTGATTACGGCATTCCACGTTTCCGTTGGTTGCAACCCACAGCGGTTTCCGTCCTTGTGGACGTCTTTACTACTGACAATAGAGCGTAAGACACTCTCAGTGCGACAAGTGGATACTTACTCTTATAACCCAGGGCCTAACGTTATGCGCGTCCTTTCTCGGAAGCGCTGGGCGTTCCTTCTTGGAAGCGCCCGATGGTCTCTTCGTGCTAGAGTAGATAAGCTGCCCACTAAATGTTTCTACCGATGGGACATGGAGCCTTCTCTCGCAAAGATAAAGTAAGGCCATAATCCTGCAAGATGATCCAGTGCGGGTTGGGTGACGTATAACCGCGAAAGATTTTTGGAACATGCCACTATCTTCACGACGTTTCCCTTCATCTTTAAATCAGTAACAACGACAAACTTGTTCATTTGCTCTTGGGAAAGTACTCAGAGGTGCAGATGAAGGATCTGAACCTACGAAGTTTGTGAGCCGACTTTCTAGCCACTGACCATCACGGCTTGAACAAGACGTACTTAATTACATTTTAATTGCCAACACATGCAACAGTGTCTGCCGTCTGCCATCACCATAGGGCTAACAATTTTATGACTAAGTACCGAAAATGACAGAATCCTTGCACACTACGATGTCTTTACACGTTGTATCCTCTGTCGCTTTAGAATTCTAGAACATGGAATCCTGGTTTGTTTACAAAAGCTTGATTCGTTTAAAAACATAGTCATTGTTCAAACAAATGAACTATTTCATCCATTCTGTTCAGGATGCAAAGTGATACATTAGGAAAACTTACGCAAAATGTATAACAGATAATATAACAAAATTCTAGACAAAGACATTCTTCGGATGTATCACAGTGTAATAATGAACCTGTAAGATGTTTTTAATAGATATAGCGGCATACCTAGCAGAGAAGCTAGGCTTGAATTTCATGAGGCTCAAATAGTCAAATCATCTACCTTTCAAGATAAACAAAATCAAATCGTTTATTAGCCGTAATTTGATTTACATATATTGATGAAATATATTGAACATAAATGCATATTGCATTCAAAAAAATTGACAGAAAAACAATATTTGGTAAAATCAGACAGTACCTACCTACATTCTTGCTAAGACTACTTACTCGTATTAGTTATTATGTACCTAATGACTGTCTGGCACCTGATCAACCTACTTAAAATCTGTGTTTCTGATGCCAGAGCCCGCCGTGTTGACGTTTCTGTACAACAACACTTATGCTGTTGTTTGCTTCATGGTTTTGGACCAAATACCCTTGACCCATCGAGACTGCGTGTTCTATAAGGATTCTTGCTAACTATTAGTCTTCGGGGAAATGTAAGTTTCTGAAGAGCCTCAGAAAGACTCACATGTTGGTTTTTTATTTTGACAGCGTGGTATTTGGGATTCTTTTTCAAAATTAAAGATCAATTGCCATATTTTACTTCCAGTTTTCTTCAAATCAAATCAAATCATTTATTTCCTTGTGGGCCTAGGTTATACAGAATTTAACAAGGGTTAGTAACGTTCTCCAGGTCCTGCTTGGTTAGCGTACAAGTCATAATTCATAGTTACAATTACTAGGTACATCATAGATACATTGTTACAACTAAGTATAAGAATGTTTTTAAAAGAAATACTAAAGTAATTCTAACAATATCAAAATGTAGTAACAAATAAATACAAATTCAAATACAAACATATATATCAAATTAGGTAATTTAATGAATGTCAAAGCAATATAAATAAAACATTCTTACTATGCGTGTTCCAAATGATCTCTAGTACCTACCAGTCAATAATTCGGATAAGAATTAATACAAAGGTATGGATAACATGGTCTGATTTCTTTAGTTAGTTTTACATTTATTTTATTTTCGGTCAACCCTAATGGAAGAACCCAACGTCACGATAAAGACAGGCTTCGCAAATTGTCCAGGAAGACGGGGTGGAAAGCGTAATGGCGGCTGTCGCAAGCGTTCTGCTAGGCCGCGCGTGCGCAACCTCGTGACGTAAGGAACATAACTTGTCGCTGGTCATAGGTTTCGCATAAATTAAGCAAATTCAAAGAAAATAATAAAACAATACAAAAAATACTGAACAACGAAGTTGGTTCCGTTTTGTAACTAGTGCTTTAATTAAGACCTTAAAAATTACGACTGCCCATTTACAGTTTGATGATATTTAAAAGTGTTGAAATTGGATATTTTTTCAATGCTTGACGCGTTAACATGTTCAGTTTTATAATATTTATGTAGAAAGTTACTTATTGTTCGTCACATTATAGTGTACATAATAAATATAACTCTCATTTTCATTAAATAGGATTTTGTTTTGTGAACTAGTCTCCACTACGAATTTTTTTTTTTTTACTTCAGCACACTGTTTTTTTTGGCTTGTTCTGATAATGATAGAAAATTTCTAAATCGATTTAAAAATGGCAGTGATTTATCTAGATAAGCATCGAGTTTGAAGGCGGCGTATAGTGTTAAAATAATAAAATACACTACAATAATAACTTGGGTACTAACCACTAAACAAGTACGAAAAGGTTTAAATGCTTTAAAAGGTGAGTAAATTGTTTCGCTTTTCGGTATTTTTTCCATAGAAATAATGTGCAAACAATTACCGTCCTATAAATATTAGAATATTTTCAGCGACGATTCCGGCTCGTCTTAACCAAGACGAGTATCAGTCGATAGCCTTGACTAATCTACTATTGAATAACGTCTAGCTTGAATTATGCTCCAAATTGATTATAATTATAACCATGGTTAAATTATGCCTAATTTAGCGAACTGTGCGTTAGCATGCTAAATCGATTTGTTTTTATTCCGGAAATATCACCGTTACCGTTCACCAAGTTTGACCTTAACATGTTGCGTAGATATATTATATTAATTTGATAATTTATTACAGCTTGATCACTTTGTTATGTAGTGGGTGTAAATAGCAATTTTTCATCATTATTATACATTTTTATTCAGAAATTTAGGAAACATAGTGAGTAAACGGAAAATTGACATCTAGTGAATTTAACACATTGAGAGATATATGTTATCTGGGAGAATGTACAAAATAGAGAATACTTTCAGATTTATGAATACCTATTTGTCACTCGTGTGACATGTACATTGAAGGGACCTGATTGAAGGGAAGGAAATTCGCACCACAACCGCGACACGAGACCGAGGCAGGATGCCGCGATCGGAGACCGCGATAAGCAATTGACATTATAGAATTGTATTGGCGCCAGTTCGCCCCGAGACCGCGACAGAAGACCGAGACACGTGTCGCGGTCGCGGCGCGAACTGGCGCCCATACAATGCTACGAGTATAATGTCAAGTGCCTGTCTCGATCTCCTGTCGCGGTCTCGTGTCGCGGTCTCAGCGCAAACCTGCACCTTTGCTTTAGCTTCGATATTGCTCTCTATTTTCGTTTCGCTTGAAATTATAGAGACAGCAATAGCAAAGCCCAATCAGACTTAGTAAGGCGGTAGCCCCGCGGGCCTTGCTAGTAATGCACGTGATGGCAATCAAAACCCCAGCCATTCCATATTGTACAATTAAGCAAACATTTTGTGTTAATTGTTGACTTACAGCCTTAAATAATTTTACTAAATCCAACTTGTATTTTTGATGTAGTATATATTTTATGTACCTATCTATTATTATTTTTTTGTCAAAATCGACAGGATGTTTCATTTCTACACAATCTGAGCTTTATAATGAGTGACGTGTAAATGTATACTATAACTAATAAAGTATTTTGATTTCGTTTTGTTCTAAACGTAAGAATATTTCATCGTAATCCTAATACTTTGCATCAATCCAGAAAACGGTCAAGTGTACAGCCTTATCTATGATTAAATTATTTTCGAAAATGTCGCTGTAGTTGCGTACCACCATATTGCTGTAGGATTTCTTTGTAGTATTGCTTTTTGAATAACAATGTTGTATGCGTTGTGGTAATTTGAGATTATTAGAATCATGTCATGGCTTGCCATCGGGCGGCCCCCTAGCTCGCCTAATTATTATTCTTCGGGTCTCAATCGAAGACGATTACATAAATTACTTGCAGCAGTACATGGATTGTGCTGTCTTCGTCACACCTTTAGAGATCTAAATACTAAAAAAGACAAAACTTGATTTCCTGTTGCAGTAGTACCTACTATAGTCGCAGGGAGGATAATCGTCTTCGGCTGAGACCCTCAAATAATTGGAATCAAAGTTCACATGGTAAGTTCGTTTAATTCTTAATTATTTCAATTAATATTTTAATTAGTTAAGTACGTAAGTGCAAAAAGTTTTGTTACAGGTCGGTCCTTATCGAAATATTTGTAGCTCCAGAATTCGACATCGTTTCATGGGTGATGTTGCATAGATTCTAACGAAGATGTTTGACTCCACTTTCATAAAAAAAACATTTAGACTTCGAAATGTGTTGCCTGAGTATCTTTGAATCTAGAATAATATAAATCTGTTTCAAACAACAAACATTCAACATGCAAACTTTGACATTTATAATATCAGTAGGATATCAAAAAAATCGATACCGTTTTGTATTTCACAATTCTAGCGACTAACTAACAAATCTTTGTTGATGGAATGTAATATTATTACAAATGGTGCGGCTCGCTAGTTTACTTGAATGAACTTGGCTGGCCACACTGCCGTGTGTCTAGATAGCTAATTTAATTTCTGGGTGCGGTTAATTAATTTGGCTTCTAAAAAATATTTAAACGACTTCGTAAAAAATAAATGGTACAGAAAATGTATGATTCAATAAACTTTGCGGCTATGTTCTCCTTCCGGAGTATCTTATACCTTTAAACGAGCAATTCTTGTACCTATATAAATATGTATATATATATAGAATCTGAATCTCGGAAACGGCTCGACGGATTTTCATGAAATTATGTATGCAGGGGATTTCGGGGACGATAAATCGATCTAACTAGATCTAACTTTATTTAAAAAAAACGCATATTATGCGCGTTTTTAGACAATGAAAAACTGTCACATTAGGCATTAGAATGTGAAGGTAAATTTCGCTGCGTGACGCAACAGCATAATTAGCTCAGACGGGAAGTCGGGCGCTCATAGCGGTCACGAATTAGTAGCTCCGGGTTCGAATCCAGACGGGTTCTCTTTTTTTTTCAATTCGTTTTTTTTAAGAAAATCTATTTCTTGGAGTCTTTTATCTGTAGGTATCTAAGTATATTTAGTATTTAAACCGAGCAAAGCTCGGTCACCCAGGTACTTAACATAATCATCATCATCATCATCATCATCAGCCGCAAGACGTCCACTGCTGAACATAGGCCTCCCCCCTAGATTTCCACAACGAACGGTCCCGCGCAACCTGCAACCAGCGGTTTCCAGCGACCTTTGTGAGGTCATCTGTCCATCTAGTGGGAGGCCGTCCAACACTGCGTCTTCCGGTTCGTGGTCGCCACTCGAGAACCTTTCTTCCCCATCGGTTGTCAGTTCTTCGAGCGATGTGGCCTGCCCATTGCCACTTCAGCTTGCTTACTCGTTGAGCTATGTCGGCCACTTTAGTTCTTTTGCGAATATCTTCATTACGGATTCTGTCGCGCAAAGAGACTCCGAGCATAGCTCTCTCCATAGCTCGCTGTGTGACTTTGAGCTTTGTTATGAGGCCCACAGTTAAGGACCACGTCTCAGTTCCATAAGCCAACACTGGCAACACGCACTGGTTAAAGACTTTTGTCTTTAGGCATTGAGGTATTTTGGACTCAAAGATGTGTCGAAGTTTCCCGAACGCTGCCCATCCGAGTTGGATTCTTCGCTGGACCTCTTTGTCGAAGTTGGATCTACCTAATTGGATCTTTTGACCCAGGTAGACGTATTCGTCAACAACTTCGAGTGTGGTATTCCCAACAATAACCGGTACAGGTGAGACATGCACATTTGACATGACCTTCGTCTTGTCCATGTTCATCCTCAAACCAACCTGTTGGGATACTCTACTGAGGTCCCTGAGCATTGCACCGAGGTCCTCCAGCGACTCCGCCACAATGACTATGTCGTCGGCAAACCGAAGGTGAGTGATGCATTCGCCGTTGATATTGATGCCATGTCCGTTCCAGTCCAGTAGCTTGAAAACGTCTTCCAGCGCAGCAGTGAACAGTTTCGGAGATATAACATCTCCCTGTCTCACGCCTTTCTGTAGCTGGATATGTTTTGTGCACTGGTCCTGTAATCGGACAGACATTGTGGCTTTGCTGTAGATACACTTCAACACTTCGATATAGCGATAGTCGATGCGGCATCGCTGGAGAGACTGAAGCACTGCCCAGGTGCTTAACATAATAAACGTAGGCTAATATTATACTTATGTATGTCACCGTCAAATTGTAAATATTGTCAGATTATAATCTACATCTAGACTTTATATAGTATAGAGTTATAGGACGAGCAGGACACGTGCTTGATAGTAAGTAACATGCCTAGCCATAACAGTCAATTGTCAAGTCACAGTTATTTGAATATGGAGAGTCTAAATCACTGCCTATCACTGCACTGCTTCCGTCGGCGTCGTCCGAATTTAGATAATTTATTTCCTAGCCCAGCAATTTTTTTGTAAACATTGTCCTGCAAATCGAAGTAAGTATACTAAATAGGTATTTGTTGTACAAGAGTGCAAAGTGGCTTTTTAATCGCGTGCTCAATTTTGATGACCGAGCAAGCGAAGGATTCTATAATTGAATCACGAGCGTTGCGAGGGATTCAAAAATTAGAATCCTGAGCGTAGCAAGGGAATCAAAAGGGCACAAGGTGAAAAATCTTTGCACTCGAGTGTAACACGTAATTTTTCATCCCCCCTAGCGATGAAATTACTAAACGCTTTGCGCATTTTCAGTTTCAGTCGATTCTGTTGGCGTTAAATAAACTTCTTGGCCGCTAGAATCACTTATTATTATGGTATTTCGGTTTTTCACTTGTATTCAATTTTATAAGTTAATTTAGCCATGGTTTTAACAATAACAATATGACGTGAAAATATGGAAGGTTGACCGATTGAGGTAAGGAGTTTCATGTGTACATGAAAAAGTGTCCGCCCAAATGCATTAAATTATAGTAGCGCTAAATTTGCATCAGGGTACATTTTAAAGGAAATTAATAAACGTACTATTCAGAATTCATGAAAGAAAAATATTGGCAGTCATAGGCACTGCCGATAGAAGTGGTAACTTATAACTCAGAATTTGATTTTTACTTTGGAAACTACGCGTGTGAAACCGGAGGGCGTGGCTATGAGCATGGCCATCCAGAAATGCTGACACATTTTTAAATGGCCAATGGGAAAGGCTGAGGCATTTCTAGATGGCCATTGGCTATGGTCCCGAGTTTACCCGAAGATTTCTTATCATTCCCGAGCGTGACGCTAGAATTAAATTGACAGCCCACGAAAAATCTGTCTTTGGCGCGCCAAAAGAAGTTTTGACTTCAAAATATATTGTACCTGCATGTTTTCCAAAATAGTAATTATTTATTTGATGTTATATTTACTACATTATTTTGTACTGCACAAGTAGTTGAAATTATCTATTAGTTACTATTTTAGTAGTCAATAATATTTAATTATTTAACTCGGCAACTCGGCATACTTCAATTCGATTACAATTGATTCATTCATAGCATTTCAAAATGTTTTGCCATTTGAAATAACATTCTTTACCTCTATCCTCCATACGTGAAAAGAAGATTGAGCGCAAAGCATTTAAAAAAAAGTACACTAAAGAGGTTCCGAGTATGAGTTTTTAACAAATTAAAAATAAATGTATGATGGATTCGGCACCAAGGAGGTAGAAATAAATAGGTAAATTATGTTTTGAATTCAAAACCTCAGTACACACGATGTTCTAAATTCAAATTTACTTTAACCTCTAGAGGGTAAAAACTACTTTTGCGCCCTGATATCGAGGAGCAAAAGTACTCTTTCCGAGCTGGTGGGATGAAAAAATCTTTGCACTCGAGTGCAACACGTAATTTTTCATCCTCCTTTAGCGAGGAAATGACTAAATGCTTTGCGCATTTTCAGTTTCAGTCAATTCTGTTGCCGTCAAATAAACTTCTTGGTCCCTAGAATTCAATTTTACTGTTTTTAACCTAAGATTGTAAATTATGTTTTGAATTCAAAACCTCAGAACACACGATATTCTAAATTCAAATTTACTTTACCATCTAGAGGGTAAAAACGACTTTTGCGCCCTGATATCGAGGAGCAAAAGTACTCTTTCCGAGGTGGTGGGATGAAAAATAGTTTTGCGTGAAAAAGTAGCAAATATCCTACACTATCTGTCCTTAGTTACTGAAATTTACAGTGGGTACGTGAAGCGAGTTCCCGCTAACCTGTGAATATGGTGCATGAACCTATATCGAAATACTGGAGAGTCACTCCAACAAATAATCAAGTTAAAATAATAGCTTTAAGTACCTAAACATTTGGATTGAGAATTTTCATGATATTGATTTAATGTTTGATCATTACTACAATCTACCTAAATAATAAAGTTTCAAAGTTAATGTAATATTCAGTGGAATATTTTATATAATTATTTTATCTATAGAATAAAAAAATATAAATGTATAGTGTATATTCCGCGCTCATGTTTATTTGTGCTTCAAAACGGTATCTAAATTAGATCTGCCATTGGCCAGGAGCATGCAGTACGACTAAGTTATCTCTATGTTGTAAAAATGATAGAACTAAAATGTTGATTATGATGGTTTGTAATTTGTTCATAAAATACAAATGTGACACCGTTGTTTAGGTGTAGTGGTTAACGTTGCGTGGCTATCTACCGACGATCGGGCAATGTAAGCGACCGTGTAATTGACACGATATACTGAAATATACCGTTTTATACCTACATTGCCTTCTCTTTGTGTCGGTGAAAAATAACAACAATACGGGCAATTTCGCAGAAATTATGTATTGGATCATTGCTCATGACGAAAACGATAATGGCCATGAAACCGTGAAAATTTAATTCTTGTAATTATTTATATTTAAAGAACAAAACTAGGTAAACCGGCAAACTACTCGTATTTTCTGCAATTTAAATTAAGTAGGTATATCCCATAGGATTTGTCATAGTCATAGTCATAGCACTAAAAGTGCTGAAAACGGTTAAGATAAGTATTTATGAACGGTGTTTCGCTTTAAAAAAAATTGCAACGTTTTGTTGAGGGTATAGCATATTTTTGTATGAAACTAATTGGAATGATGTTTAAGTCAAACATATACCATTCTCATTAGTCCGTTAGGTAGAATATGGAAAAATAGTAATATAGTAATAGTAATAGTTTATTAATCATAAGTTTACATTCCTAAATTCACTCCATAAATATGGAATACATATTTTTTGTTTATCAAATTTGTATAATGATAAGTTTAAAAAAAACTGGACTGAATCCATAGTGACAGTACTGACAATCCATAGATATGAAACACACAAAAAAATCTAAATAAACTACTAAAATGTAATAAACTCTAAAGTCAACATAATATGTTAAATAATTAAATAATGTACACTATATATGTATTGAAGCATTTTAATTTTCCCATTAATTTTTTTACAATGTATAATTTGCAAATACCCTCCTTTCTTGCAGTTGCGTAAAATCGAAAAATAAAAATTGATAATCAAACTTTCGAGAAGTAGGCGTCGCGCTTTCGTAAACATCATACAATGAAGTGACGTCATCATCATCATTTCTTCTTTGTGAAAGAAAAGAAAAAAATACGTGTATGATATTTTTAAAAATGTAACAGACGAATTAATTCGTTTTTTATACATATTGCTACTTTTTAGCTAAATGTTTACATAATTATAATCTACCATGGCGTCTACTAATTTATTGATTACTTAGTTAAAGGGCGAGAAAACCGGAATCCAGCTGCATAAAAATATGTAACTGAGAAGTCAATGGCATTTAGGATTAACTAGTTTATCGATAAAATTGAACTAGGCTGGAAATAAAGATATTCTGTTTTATTGTGTGTTGTTAAATTATCATATAAATCGGGTAAGTACCAGAATGAGTAAAAAAATATTTCTCACTTATTTTTGAGATTTTCACAATCCCTCAGGAATCTGACTCATTACAAAAGATTTTTTAAAGTGAACAGTGTCAGGATGAGCTGGACAAGTACCTGATGGAAGGCAACACCATTGCCAACACCATGGGCAAGCGCCCATAACAGCACGGTGTCAGGCAGTAATGAATACATTAATTGTTCAAATCATTGTCTAGCACTGCACTGCTCAAGTCACCCGTATAGGTATGAACGATGATTTGCTATAGGTATGCTATATGCGCCGTAATTTATCTGGAAACCTAGCCCTTAAAATAAATAAATAAATAAATATTGGTGGACAATTCACACACAACACCATCTGACCCCAAACTAAGCAAAGCTTGTACGATGGCGGCCAGATAGTTGATATAATACTTCTCTTCTTATCCGGTACGCTCTTGACAGAGCGGTCGTGATTGCTATGAGCTCGTAGCATTATTGGAGGGGTCAGATGTGATCCGCTTCACGACGTTTCGCCATTGCTGCCTGCTAGACGTCATCCTGCTGCACTCATTCAGCGAGCCTCCAATCGCGGACTTGATCTGGTCAGTCCATCGTGTGGGTGACCTTCCGCGCGGTCTTGTGCCTTCCACTTTTCCTTGAATGACATAGCGTTCTATGGACTGGTTGTCACGCCGGGAAACATGTCCAAAGAATGTTAGGATACGAGATTGTACCACAGAAAATAGACGCTGCCTGATGCTGAGTTCCTGAAGTATCGAGACGTTTGTGCGAAACTCGGTCCACGAGACTCCAAGCATTCTTCTCCAGCACCACATTTCCAAAGCGTCCACCTTCTGTCTCTCCACTTCTCGCAGAGTCCACGTTTCAGCCGCGTAAAGAAATATGGGGAATTTAAGCGTCCTCACGAGCCTGGTCTTCGTGGCTTTAGTTATATTTCTATTCTTCCATATCTTCCGCATCCCGTCCATTGCTGTTCTTGTGATGCCCATACGTCTTTTTATTTCATCCACGCATCCACCATTGCCCGAAATCATAGCCCCGAGATAAATATAAGATTGGACTACAGTGCAATTGGCGATTTGGGTTACTTCAGGCGAATTACTTCTAACACGGTCAATAATCATAACCTTGGTCTTGTTGCGATTAATTTTAAGTCCAAACTCATAACTCACTCGTTCCATCATTGACAATAGCTCTTCCAAGTGTTGTGCACTGGTTGCAAATAAGGTGGTGTCATCCGCGTAACGCAGGTTTGCAATCTTATACCCACCAATTGTCACACCATCTGTCCAGTCCTCCAAAACGATGCGCATTATCAGCTCTGTGTACGCGTTGAATAAGAGCGGTGATATTATGCAACCCTGGCGTACGCCGGCACTAGGATGGAAATCATCAGATAATACATCATCTGTGCGCACTGAGGCTGTGCCAATGTGTGCTGTGTGTGTGTGCCTGTGTGTGTGTGTGTGTGTGCTGTGCGAATACTTATATAGTTTTAAATACATACTTATTATACATAGAAATACCCAGACACAGTGCAAACATTTGAATTCATCACACAAATATTTGCACTGGGTGGGAATCGAACCCACGACCCTCGGCTCGGCAGGCAGAACTACTACCAACTACACCACAAGGTCAGTCAAATCAGAACACAGTATTATTTGCACATTAGTCACATTACTGATTGGCAGTAGACTAACGTACGAGTACTTCCCTAGGCGGACTCTGCAAATACTCCTACCGACAGGTCCTAGATAGAGCGTTACTCATGAAGGCTGAGTGAGCATTAGGTAGAAATATATGTATAATACTAAAAGAAAAAATTGGCTTGCAAAAAGCCTATCATTACTTACTTACTTCGGTCAGTTTTAATGTTAAGGTCACTTAAACATTATGTCGCGTCGGCTGGTGTAACTTATGCAATAAAGGATAATCTTGGCAACTTAACCATAAACAATTTCATTTAAATACTGATTACCAACATAAATACAGCCCAACAATTCCAAGAAATATAATATAATATCTGGTAGCAACAGAAGTCTTTGTTACATAATTTGCGAAAACAATAAAATTAGTGAAACATGTCTGGTTTCTGGTCCGGTCTGGTCATTTCTTTCAGGGGACATTGAACGGACAAGAATCTAGACTATTGTTACTATTTTATGACGCTATAAACATACATTTGGATATTTCTACATGTAAATACTTGAAATATTTATAAAACAAACTTATAAATTAAAACATACTTAATCAAATCAATCATACCCACAGGAATATACCAAATGTACAGGTTTATTTCTCTACTTAACTCTTATAAATTAGCGCCACTAGTGGCGACCTCATCTGGGAACAATCTCTTACAGGTAACCAGTGATACGATTTTTTTTTGCAAATATAAAAAATATAAATATTTCACACGTATCTGGCGCTCCATCTCATCGTACGCTTAACATTAGACAAAATAGCAGTCAAGCACAGCTGTGTATAATTGAAAAAAAAAGTATGTATTTCAAATTTATTAAAAAATGACACCGTGGTGACATTCTCTTGTTTTCATTTTACATCCACCGTCACTACTCCGTAGTTTATTGTTCGTAGTTTGCATACTAGAAATTAACATGGCCGTAAAGTTAAGCAACTTTAATTACAAGTAGGTAGGCGAGTGAATTTTGCGCAATCTTAAATGTGAAGGGTAGCGTTAAATCGACAGACGTGAACTTTTTATGAGCAAGCTACTTTACTACGATGGTAAAGGGCCTGTGGATATAGTTTACACGTTTACAGACAACGACAGTAATTTAAGTACGAAAACCTACGTTTCCGTTAACATCAAAATGCTAGCAAAATGTTTTATTTTCATAACTACATAATATTTATATTCCGGTATTTTCCAGGGGTAAAAAGTTGCCTGGGTTATTTCAGACTACAGGATTATCTATGCGCCAAATTCCATCGAGAGATATAGATATCGAGAGTTCTGTAATTTTTCCTGAAAGAGGAATAAACATTTCACAGAAGTACATATTTGTAATTTGTAAACTTGTATTTATAAAGTAGTAGTTACTACGCATGGTTTTTGCACTACACGATAAATCATTTTTATCTTCAGATTTTGCACGTAATATGACAGGATATCATGAAAATTAATTCACGTAACATTCTCTATTCTGGTGAATAAAGTTAATTTTGTTTTGGCTGGTTTGAAGGACAATATTTTAAGAAAAATTATACGGCATTGATAAATCATCTTAAATATCTGAGTGACGAGCGTGGTACAGTGCTAGGTCGTAATTTGGACCCGTCCATGTTCAAATAGCTACACTGTGCTGTTATGAGCAGACGTATTGCTTACCATCAGACACATGTCCTGCTCGTACTTGTTACTCTGTACTATAATAAAAATCCGAAAGATATGATTCCGTATTCGCTTGGAATAATCGTGGCGTTGTTTTAATTTTTCATACTTTTGCTAGCATTTATGCACGTTGTACGTCAAGCTACATTTTGTACTATGCCTACAGTCTGTCATTTTATTAATAAAAAAAGAAACTAGGCAAATAAGAGTCAGTCTCGTGCAAGGTCAGACAGACAAGAGATTGTTATTATTTTTTATTTTTCTGTCATGTAGAGTGACAAGACGAGCAGGACATGTGCCTGATGGTAAGCAACATGACTGCCCATAACGGTATAAGGCCAGTCACCGTAGACATAAAAATCGCGTAAAACATAATTATATGGTGACACACAACTATTGGATCATGTAGAGTCGAAATCATTACCTACGAGTAGCACCGCACTGCGCTCGTCACTCGGAGATATAAGGTGTTTTATATATTAGCCCAGTATTTTTTCTAAAAACATTGCTCTTTAAACAAGAACACAGCAATGTTTGCACACTACTGCTTGGCGGTAGAATAACTGGCAAAAGTGTGGTACTTCCCCAGGTGGACTGTGCAAAGAGCCCTAACACTACTGATTGTAGAGGTACTCGTAACGTCGTAACTAACTGCCTGCTCTGGGAACCCCCCTTTGCTTATTCCATAGTTAATTAGTAATATTTTGCTTAACTGTATTCGGTTTGAAGGACAACTTTTAGTGAAATTATATGGCAGAGAGATTATAATCTTATCTAATCTCTGGGCAAAGAACACAGTGCAGTGCTAGGCAGTGGTAACTCTTCGTTTTCAATCAAAGCTTGTTGAGAACCAGATAGCTAATTTAGTACTTATACTATGATTGTAAATGCATACATAGAAATAACAAATACACATATTTGCCACAAAAATATTTGTCTTATATGGGAATCGAACCAAAGACCTCAGGCTCCGTGCGCAGACTTACCAGATAAACCGAACTACCTACTATGCCAGTGCTTTGTACGAAATTCCTAAAATCCAAATTAATACCTTTAAACGAACTTGTATTGTATAAATGGATATAAATCATCTGAATTTCGGAAATGGCTCCAACGAGTATCATGAAATTTAGAGTGCCGTTTAAAATTTTATTTAATTAAATGTGGCGAAGAAAATTAATTATTAATTATAACAATTCTCGTCACCAGCGGTGCGCTGGTACTCTTGGATATCTATGAGATTTCGTGACGGCGGAGCGGGTGGAATTTAAATTATAGGAACAAAAACAATAAGAGGGTGGAAGACCCTGGGGTTTGGCCTTTTCTCCAGAAACACAAAAGAAAGGTCCTACCTTAAGAATCCAGCGTCCTCCGGGCGATTGAGCGGCAGTTCTTCTTCCTCAATTATATTTCCTTCAGCAGCTGCCTTTGAATTGTGTGTTGCGAAATAATCTTGTGGTGCGGTGCGGTACAAATCGGTAACTTTAACTGGTGCGAGGCGAACTTTATAAACAGCTGGAGTATAAGTTACTTTTAAGAATGCGCGAAAAGAAGTGACGTGCGCCCTCGGCGCGAAATCGGTTAAATACTGCTCCGCGGGACGAGTCACCCGAGAGTGGCGTGAATTGTCAGGCGAGGTACCCTCTAAGTGACTCAGAAAAAAAGAACCATCCCCCCGGCCTTCAGGAGTTGTAGGCTCCTGAACTAAAGGGAAATAGGAATAGGAGACAATACAAATAAGTATTAGATGCGGAAAATATACAAATACATATAGTGTGGATAGGATATAGGTTAAACGGATAAATTGTTTAACTTGCGGGTTGGGTGAATGATGCGGGTAAAATCAATGGTGCGGGTAAAAAACAAGGGTGCGGGTTGGAGCAAGGGTGCGGGTAATAATGCATCCAGTGACTAATCACGGATGTCTGGAATAAATAAATATTAAATACGCATGTAAAAGAGAATGAAAAAAAATAAGAGTGTGAATTAGATTTACACATGCTAAGTAGACATGCGTAAGAGAAAAACAAAAGGTGCGAATTATTGGGAGGGTAAAACACACAGTTTTACCACTGGTCGAATGTAAGTGCCATTTTTTGTGCGTATCTCCACAATACGAGCGATGCCGTCCGAAGAGGATTTAATATCTTCAATTATACCTAATGGCCACTGTAGTGGCGGTGAATTTTCTGTTTTAAGTAAAACTACAGTGCCTTTAGTTACCGGGTTAGTTTTAGTATTCCACTTGACACGAGTTTGGAGCGTGTTGAGGTATTCCCGTCTCCAACGGTTCCAGTATCTCTGAACTATGCTGTCAACTAGACGTTTGTTGCGGATCAAGTCTACGGAATCTATGCGCGGATCGGAATGAAAAGAATCTAATGGACCTTGTGTTAGAAAGTGCGAAGGGGTTAAAGCTTCAGGTTCCGAGGGGTCAGAGCTTAACGTGGTTATAGGTCTTGAGTTAAGGATAGCCTCGACTTGCGTTATTACTGTTAGCATTTCTTCGTACGTGAGGAGAGCGTTTCCTATAGTACGGCGCAGGTGGACCTTTAGAACCCGGATCATACTTTCCCAAGGTCCGCCCATATGGCTAGCGGATGGTGGGTTTAGAACCCAATTTATACCTTGATAAAGGGTTTCTTGTGTAAAGGAATCACCGAATGTTTTGGATTTAAGAAATTTATTAAGTTCATTGAGTTTTGTTTTCGCGCCTATAAAATTTGTTCCGTTGTCGGAGTATAGCGAAAGGACTTTTCCTCGACGTGCTATGAATCTACGAAAGGCGCGAAGAAAGGAAGCTGTTGATAAGTCGACGGAAATCTCTATGTGTACTGCGCGGGTTATCAAACAGGTAAATAGCGAAAAATAACAACGCTCCCTTCGTGCACCACGATAGCGGCTAATGAGAATATCTTGTGGACCCGCATAATCTACGCCCGTCCAAAGAAAGGGCTTTGATGCTTCGTTTACGCGAACAGCGGGAAGAGAAGCCATAAACGGCGTCTCTGTGCGTGGTTTAGCTTTGAAGCAGCTGTTACAAAAATGAAAGCGTTGTTTGACAGTACTGCGTCCGGATATAATCCAGAATTTCTGTCTCAGTAACGACAATAATAACTGTGGCCCTGCGTGTAGGTATTTGCGATGATAATAGTCGATGATAAGATTGACTATATGATCCTTTTTCGGGAGAAGAATTGGATGCTTACTATCGAATTCGAGAGATGAATTATGTAATCGTCCACCGACGCGGAGGATGTCATTTTTCAAAAACGGAGAAAGCGGGAGAAGTTTCTTAGAGGCTGGTTGACCTTTTGAAATAGTTTTCATGTCATTTTGAAAATATTGTCGTTGAAGGGCTTTTATAATCGCAGTCTCAGCAAAGTGTAAATGTGTAAGTTGCATTCTATCAGTGCGGGGAAGTTTCCTAATAAATATATATATATAAACGACGATGCGGAGAAGCTTAGACCAAGAAGAAACGCGCTTAGCTAGAGAACATAGAAAAGGTTCTGGATCATCGGTGACAAGAAAAATGTTTGCCTGCCTTTTAAGCTCTAACAGTTTTTCATCTTGTGCGGGATTAAAAATGAATCTATTAATCGGCCATGTGTGTACTTCATTTAAAGCCCACGGGGGGCCATGTAGCCACAATTTATGGTTTAAAAATTGACCAGGTGTAAGGCCGCGACTTAAACAATCACTAGGATTCAGTGCGCTTTCACAGTGAAAAAAATGGTTTGCGTGAAGATTGTCCTGTATTTGAGAGATACGGTTGGCAACAAAAGTGTCGAATCGATGCGGAGACGAATGAACCCAATGAAGGGCTACTGTCGAATCAGTAAACGCGAAAATTTCATCTATTTGACAGCGGCAAGAAATAGTTTCTATCATAAATCGAAGCAATTTGGATAATAATAATAACGCGCACAGCTCTAAACGAGCTAAAGAGACAATTTTGAGCGGGGCGACCTTGCTCTTTGAGCCTATCAAATGGACCTGGTTATTACCCGAGGTATGTTGAGTGGCAAGGTACACGGAGGCACCCATCGCCTTTTCTGAAGCATCCGCGAACCCTAAGAGTATGACGCGAGAGTTAGGCCTAATACCTACAAAACGGGGTATTTTAAAATTATGTAACGTAGGGAGCTCCGTTAAGAAGCGTTTCCACGCTAAACAAATGTCCAGCGGTGGGGTAGAATCCCAGTCGACGCGTGCCGTCCAAACAGCTTTTATTAATAACTTTGCGTGTAATATAACAGGACCGCAAAACCCGTTAATGTCCCATAATTTCGCGACCGTCGAAAGCATAAGGCGTTTTGTGCATTTTGACTGCGGGTTAAATTTTACGGCAATAGAAAACTCGTCTTCGACTGGAGACCAAATTAGGCCTAAAAGCTTCATATTATCCTCTTTGTCGAATTCGATTTTCGAAGATAAACGATTTTCCAGTGGAATCGCTTTTAACACTTTAGGTGAGTTGCTCACAAATTTAACCAAGTCAAACCCACCACGCTTAAATAACTCGATCAAATCTTGTGCCAGCTGAGCACCTTCCTCAGCGGTAGCTACCGAAGCTCCCAAGTCGTCCATGTATAAATTATTAACAGCGGTTTCCGATGCGTTTGGAAGATCAGTTTCATCTTGAGCGAGTTGTTTGACTGTTTTCATAGCGAGGTACGGCGAGCATCGCAAGCCAAAGCAAACCCGATTAAAGTGATATAGTTTGGTGGTAGAATCGCCGTCAAATTTATATAGAATATTCAAAAAACGACGGTCTTCCTCGCGGATTCCTATTGCTAAAAACATTTGTCTGATGTCAGCGGTCAGTGCGATTGGAAACAATCTAAATTTTAAAATAATCGCGGTTAGATTAGCTTGTAAATTAGGGCCGGAATGTAGACAGTCATTGAGAGTCAAAAATACCGGTGGTAGGCCTCGGCCGTGGCTGGTGACCACCCATCAGACTTAAGTCATGCCGCCAAGCGGCCTAGCCGTGTTCCGGCCATGTTGTCTGATGACGCCATTTGGGAGGACGGGTCAGAACAGTTGCTGCATAACTGCAAGACCGGATGCCACACAACAATACTTTGCATCGGAAAGCTAGTCGTGGAGGGTAGCGGGATCCGAGGCACGGTTACCGCGACCGACCGCAGACAGTAGGGGGCCCAAGTAGTGAGCTAGCCCCTCATGAAAGGCTGCCCCGCCATCTAGCGAAAAATCCCGGGATGCGCTATCCTGCCGGTTGGCGACCGGATATCAAGGCCAGATAGACATCCCCGGGGGGGCTCGGGCGTCCCCGCAGTCTCCAGACTAGTTTCCCATAGATGTATTCGTGTTGTGTGTTGTGGCCGTTGGTCAGCGGTATGTAGCCTCGTTCTACTTCCGTGTTCCCACCGTAATTCACCCTCAAACAACTATGAAAAAAGTAAAAAACAGAAATAGAGTTCATATGCGGCTGCACTCCTTGATTCTTAAAGTGCACCTCGAGAACATCCGAGGCCTGCACTCAAATATCACAGCAGTCCACCACCATCTGGAGACTGAGCAGCCATCACTGTTTTTTCTTACGGAGACGCAGATAGGGCGTCCTTCGGACGTGGCGTACCTAACATATCCTGGTTACACGCTGGAGCACAACTTTAAGCCACGTGCTGGAGTGTGCCTGTACGCCCGTGATGATATCTGCTGTCGGCGTCTCCGTAACCTTGAGGACACCAGATTCTCTGTTCTTTGGGCGTTGATAGACACAGGCTTAGAAAAAATTGTGTATGCCTGTGTCTATCGGTCGCACAGTGGGGATCTGGAGACAACTAGGCTCATGGAATATTTGAGTGAGGCGGCGGATGCGGCTCAGCAAAAGTACCCATCAGCCCAACTAGTGTTGCTGGGGGATTTTAACGGCCATCACAAAGATTGGCTGTTCCCATACCGGGACACTGACCACGCTGGGCAGGAAACGAGAAAGCTAGCTTTATCGTTAGACCTGACCCAGTTGGTTCAAGGGGCCACTCGGGTACCTGACGTTGAGTCGCATACTCCTTATTGTTTGGACCTTCTGCTAACAACTGATCCAGACCGATATTCCGTGGCGGTATCTTCGCCGTTAGGCAGCTCCGACCACTGTCTGGTGAAGTCAGTATCAATGTACCATCCGCCCGATCCAAGCCCTAGAGGCAACCGGCGGTTGTGGCGATACAAGTTAGCAGATTGGGATGAGATGCGTTCTTTTTTTGCGTCTTACCCATGGCAGTCATTGTGCTTTTCTTCTGGTGATCCTTCAACTTGCGTGGATGCTGTGACTGAAGTGATCCAAACGGCTATGGAATATTTTATACCATACTCTGACGTCCCAGTATCCAGCAAAGCTCGCCCTTGGTTTGGTCCTCAGTGTAAAAATGCTGAAGCATTTAAGCATGAGGCTTACCTAGCTTGGGTTGATGCTCGACAACGTAAAGCAAAGGACACACACCAGAAGAAGAAAGCGTTTAACAAGGCTGCTAAGGCATGCAAAAAGGTTCTACAGAGGGCTCGATTTGACCATATTAGTCGAATAGGGAACAAACTAGCTTCATACCCTACGGGCAGCAAAGCGTTTTGGTCCCTAGCTAAATCAGTCGAATCGAACTTCTGCCGCCCCTCACTACCTCCAATGCTTAAACCTGATGGGACGCTGGCTCACACCGCTATAGAGAAGGCAAACTTGTTTGCGTCTCAGTTTGCGGAATCTTCACATCTAGATGCTGGTAGTGCGATACCCCCAACTCCACCTGGCAGTCCGACTGTAATGTCTGAAATACATATTCGCCAGAAGGAGGTTCGTAAAGTGCTACGCAATCTGGATGTGAATAAAGCCAGTGGCCCGGACGGAATTCCAGCCATAGTACTGAGGGTTTGTGCACCCGAGTTGTCTCCAGTACTAACACGCCTGTTTAGACTTTCTCTCCAAACTGGGCAAGTGCCGAAGTCGTGGAAGCTTGCTAACGTGCAACCTGTGCCCAAAAAAGGCAGTCGTACTGACCCTGTCAACTACAGGCCCATCTCAGTCACGTCCATACTCTGTAAGACTATGGAACGTGTCTTAAACCACAGGCTCCTGGCATACCTAGAATCGAACGACCTCCTCAGTGACCGGCAATACGGGTTTCGCCGGAACCGGTCCACCGGGGACATTCTAGCGTATGTCACCCACATCTGGAGTGAAGCTATCGAGAAACACGGGGAAGCACTTGCAGTCTCCCTGGACATCTCGAAGGCTTTCGACAGGGTTTGGCATGATGGCCTTATAAGCAAGCTTTCGGGCTATGGTTTGTCACCTGGGTTTATTGCGTGGATATCGGACTTCTTGAGGGATCGATCCATACGAGTCGTCATTGATGGCTGCTCGTCGGATCAAATGGCTATCAATGCCGGAGTTCCTCAGGGGTCGGTACTCTCTGCGACTCTCTTCCTGCTACATATCAATGATCTGTTGAAGCCCGGTATCGTTGGGTACGCAGATGATAGCACCGTCGTAGAGAGTTATATATCCAGCGCAAGAGCCAGTGGACAACAAACTCAGCTCCTGAGAGAAGGTATGGTCGAGCGTTTGAACTTGGCCCTTGAGGCAGTCTCTACATGGGGCGATGCCAATTTGGCCAAGTTTAACGAAGGAAAAACACAGGCATGTTTATTCTCAGCTAAAAGGAGTCCATTCGAACTGGCTCCTACTTTTCGAGGCGTGTCCGTGCCGGTTACTGACCATCTCGAGCTTTTGGGCGTTTCTTTGTCATCGACGCTCAACTTTGGCACGTATATTGAGTCTAAGGCTAAATTAGCCGCCAAAAAACTGGGTGTCCTCTCAAAGGTGCGAAGATACTTCAACTCTGAGCAGTTGCTCACGTTGTACAAAGCACAGATTCGATCCTGTATGGAGTACTGTTCGCACCTTTGGGATGGATCGGCCAAGTATCAGCTGGAGACTCTGGAATCTATTGAGAGACGTGCCAAAAGGCTCATAGGCAATGACACTCTTGTGCGTAAAAGACTTCAAAGTCTTGATCATCGCCGCAAGATTGCTAGCTTATCGGTTTTTTATCGGATACACTTCGGAGAGTGTGCAACTGATCTGCATGATCTAATACCACCTTGCCCTTTCTTCTATCGGAATTCTCGTATCTCAAAAAAGCGACATCGTTTCATGGTTGATGTTCCAAAAACACGAACGAAGAGATTTGACTCCACGTTTGTGATAAGAACGTCAAGGTTGTGGAATGCGTTGCCGGAGTGGGTTTTCCCCGATGGTTACAATCTGGGTGTCTTCAAATCGAGAGTGAATCGGTTTCTTCTAGGTAAGCACGTTCCATCGTAGATCGCATCGTCGCTTAACATCAGGCGAGATGGTGGTCAAGTGCGAACCTATCACAGTTAAAAAAAAAAAAAAAAAAAAAGAGTGAAGCGTTCGTGTCAACACATTTTGCGCTCGCGTTCAATACAATACGTAGCGCTTTGCCCTCCCGGCAGACGCCATGGTGCGGAATAACGTAATAATTTTTATTATTTAGCGGTGGTGCAGGTGATAATATACCCTCACTAATATAATTTTTCAAAACAGTGTCATATTCCATTTTTAAGGCGGTATTTGTTTGGAATTTTCGTTCAAGGGATGAAAAACAGCGAGAGGCTACGGTTAATGAATCACCCAACGTCACGGTTGATTTTATAAATGGTAAAGCCGTAACATACTGTCCAGTAACTTTATTGCGATGCGTGTTTGACGCGTAGAAGTTTTCACATTCTTGATCCCTTTCAGACAAATAAGTTTTAGTGGGTACCGATTCGAGATCCCAGAACTTGGAAACTAAACTTTCAATTGAATTACCCTCACTCGACGAGAAAAATGAGTGATTGTTTTCATTATTGTCTGATCCATTATGAGCCTGTAACGTAGCTATTGATCCTAATATTACGTATCCAAAAGCAGTTTCCAAAAGATCGGGACGCCCTGGTGGACCCAGCAATTTTCCGGGTCGTAATATCTGTAAAAAGGCTTCAGCCCCCAACAAAATATCGATCTCGGCGGGTTTATTAAAATGCGGGTCTGCCAGCTGGAGTTTACCTATATAAGACAGCGGTGAGATGTCAAATTCACAGCTGGGCAAACAACTTGAAATGGTTTTAAGAACGAGAGGTTTAATCCGCAAGTTAACGTTTCTGTCATATTTAGATACCAACGTTACGTCTGTATAGCCTAATATAGACTGGTAGCTGCCACCAATTCCGTTTACGAAACGGTCAGTATCATCGTGAAAGATGTTAATACCTAATTTCCTGCAAGCGAAGCGGGAAATAAAATGATTTTGCGATCCATTGTCCACGAGGACACGAACTTGAATCACGGAACCGTCTCTTTTGCGAACATCAGCAAGAACGGTACCCAACAAAACATTTTGAGTTTTTCGCAAAGATTTTGAATTTGCGTTCATACTACAAAATGAAGCGTCATTATTCGTCGGTTCATTCAAAAATAAATTTGAAGTAGCGTTATTATTCTGAGCAGCCACTACTGGACTACGACTGTTATCACTCGACGGACCGGTTCTACTGTTATCAGCTTGAAAACAGAGTGAAGTGTGGTGCTTTTTTTTACAATTTGCACAAGTTCCCTTAGACCGGCATGCGTTTGAATTATGTTGCGAACTCAAACAGTTAATGCAAGCGCGTAATTGTTTTACATGTTCGTAACGTTCTCGAGCGGTTAAAGTCCTGTACTTTTTACAGGAATACAAGTGGTCGTGTTTGTCATTGCATAATGTACAAATGTTATCGCTTACTAAGAATGCGCGTGAATTATTTTTCGGAATGTAGTTTTCTGACAGCTTGGCTCTCACACAAGTACTTGAGTTTTCACTCGTCCTATTCAAAACCTTAATACGGTCGCGAACAAATTTAGTAATTTTATCAAACGCAGGTATTTCCGAATCGCGGTTATCCATTTCGAATAAACGTGCCGAATCTCTGTCCAGCCGTTGTAATAAAAGGTATGACATGACAAAATCGTACAAGTCGGGTATGTTTAAGTTAATTAATGCGAGATGCGAATTTGAAAATTGGTCGATTAAATATTCTAAGTTATTAGCGGTGGGGGAAACAATGGGCTTCAATGAGAAAATTTGGTTTAAATAAGTACTAGCGAGATTTCTCTTATCTTCGTATTTAGAAACGAGCGCGTTATATATTGTTTCATAGTTTTCTTCACAGGGTACGAATCCAATGTATACTTGTTTCGCTCGACCTTTCAATTTACTAGTGAGATAAAATATTTTTTCCGTTACGGAAAGCGATGAATTTAAATGTACAGCCCTTTGGAAAGTAGCATAAAATAAAGGCCAGTCGTTTGCATTTCCGTCAAATTCCGGTATTTCTATACGAGCTAGCTTAATATTTTGAAATGTTTTATCTGGTTTAACCGTTGGTGTGAGCGCTGTGGTTGTAATAAACTGAGAATGTTTACGTTTAACACGACAATAAAGATCTTCAAATGCGAGCCATTGATTGAAATCCGGAACTGAATCCTTATCAATTTTCAATAATAAAGATTCGATATCTTTCACGCAAATCTGAAAGTTACACCTGATTTCTTGTAAAGTCTCAACCGAGCACAGAAATTCTTCCAATAATTCTGGGTCATTCAAATTAGCACGCGATTTATCGTATATTTGTTGAAGACGCTCGAAATATACTTGTCTTTGACATTCCAATAATTTTAATTTTTGATCATTAGACGACGTCATCGTGATCAAATCCAGACAATAGGTATGATCCAAACTCAAATGTTAAAGTGATCGTACAAAATAACAAAAATGCGAGGTAGGTAAATAAATAATTTCCAACGGCGAACGAGATAATATAATGCGTTGGTAATTATAAGTGATTTATGTAGGTAGTCATTAACAGAATTGAAAACGGTTTATAAAAATTGCGGTGTAAATGCGAAATTCGAGTTTATTAGGCGATGCGGTAACCAAAGGCAATGTTTGACTTTTGAATGTTAAATAATTTAAATAAGCAAATATTATTTATTTAGAGTGACGAGACGGGTAACGACAAATCTGTTCATAAAAGTCAAACGTCACGAAGTTGATTGAACATGAAGAGTCTAAATCACTGTTTGACACTGCACTGCTCGTCACTTTGAGATTTTAGGTGTTATATCTCTTAGCCCAGTCGTATATCTGGAAACTTTGCCCTTCAAACCGTAACACAGTAGGTAACTGCTTGACGGCAGAATAATAGGCAAAGCTGTGGTACTTCCCCAGGCGGGCTTGGCAAGAGCCCTACCACTACAAAACGAACTTGACTTCAAACGAGAGACACACAAAATAGGCGGTAGATAAATAAATTAATAGGAATGGGGTAAATAGCCACGAAATCTCAGGATAAACAAGGCATCCGAGTGACGAAGGACCATTAAATGGCGAAGAAAATTAATTATTAATTATAACAATTCTCGTCACCAGCGGTGCGCTGGTACTCTTGGATATCTATGAGATTTCGTGACGGCGGAGCGGGTGGAATTTAAATTATAGGAACAAAAACAATAAGAGGGTGGAAGACCCTGGGGTTTGGCCTTTTCTCCAGAAACACAAAAGAAAGGTCCTACCTTAAGAATCCAGCGTCCTCCGGGCGATTGAGCGGCAGTTCTTCTTCCTCAATTATATTTCCTTCAGCAGCTGCCTTTGAATTGTGTGTTGCGAAATAATCTTGTGGTGCGGTGCGGTACAAATCGGTAACTTTAACTGGTGCGAGGCGAACTTTATAAACAGCTGGAGTATAAGTTACTTTTAAGAATGCGCGAAAAGAAGTGACGTGCGCCCTCGGCGCGAAATCGGTTAAATACTGCTCCGCGGGACGAGTCACCCGAGAGTGGCGTGAATTGTCAGGCGAGGTACCCTCTAAGTGACTCAGAAAAAAAGAACCAAAATGTATTAATTTAGGGTTTCGGGGGCGATAATTAGATCTGTTCGTTTAATTTCTAGAAAAAGATGGATATTTAACCTCTTAATTGCACTTAAATAAAAAAACAAAATACAGAAAAACCTTAAAACAAAGTAGCAATTGGTGACATTATCGCTAAGAGCAATTTCTTCCAGGCAACCGTAGGAAGGTGAAGAAGATATGAGTAATGGAAGACGGGATGGAAGCCGAAAAGTCGCTTTTTCGGTATTTTCAACTAATAAAAAACCGAACAAAGCTCGGACATCCAAGTGCTATCGTAATATGAGAGCAAGTGCGGCGGGAGCTTAAGTTGAAGTGTTTTTTATTTATTATTTGGGTTTTATAGTCACTCTGTCAAAACCTGAAAGTGGTTTACCTCCAGTTCCAAACTGCTACGTCACTATGCGATGGTATTAACCGGCAATATAGAATAACTTCCTGCTTACTCGTAGTGCTTCCGCAAATTCTTCATTGCTTTACAGTAAATATACATAATGATGGCTGTATTTAAATTATTTCAATCAATTTAATGTTTTGTCATAGATTGATTACTTTTGAAACGATTTCCTAAAATAGTATGAAGAAACAAGTATCTACAGATAAATCACTGGGCATATGTAACACGTTAGTGCGACTGCGTTGAATTTTAGAGTGATCTAAAATTAAATATACATTTATTGGTACCCGTTCCAACCTTGTTCCAACAGAATTTGTTGCGTCAAAAGCCTTGCCCATCTAATTAAAAAATATTTTTAAAAATGTGTTGCCAAAAAAACTCGAGAACGGCTTATCCAATTTGCTGCTTTTTCACGTTTTCTTAAAAACCGAAAGAAAGTTCTCACCGAGAAAAAAAAACGTAAAAATTATGAGTAAAATACGTTTTTTTACTTTATTTCCTCATTCGAACAACATCGAAATTTTGTGGTGATAGCTATTTCGGATCTGAAATTTGCGGTAGTGTAGGTATAGTAATTTAATTGCAATCCCTTTCGTTTGATACCCCATATTGAGGGACTTGTGTAAAAATATGTAATCCGCCATTTTATAGCGGCAACCATCTTGGAACGATTTTCATCAAACATAGTTAAGAACATTCCCGATTACCATTCAACCATTAAAATAAAAAACATCGCTTCATTTGACGCCACACACACAGACAGGCCAACGTAACACCCCGTCAATTTTGCGTCGGGGGTTAAAAATATTCGGAATTGTACCCGAACGACCGGAGTGAAGCGCAACCAATGACATAAGCTAGTTAACCGGATATAATCATCATAAAATGGCATGTATTCGATTAATTAATGCTGTATCATCTCGATTGCCTTCGAGTTGACTTCCAAGTTACTGTAATATGTGTTCATTGGATGCTTCCATAAATTGACGAAAAAAGTTATCAGGAGTTATGCAGAATAATAATTATTAAGTAGGTAGGTACCTACCTATTTTATGATTCAACAAGGTCAAAACATTTTTAACAAAACATTTTTTTCAAACGAAATCATTTTTTTCAAAAGAAAAAAATGTTCCTAATCACGTACTCGATGACGGTGGTGATTTTCTCTACATCGATCGCCCAAGCTACTAATTGCTTATTTAATCGTATATTTAAACATCGATCTATATTTAAATACATAAATTCCAGGTAAACAATAGATCCTGCAAGGGCTTTGGGATGTTTGGTGATGCGTTGAATCAATTAAATAATTAAAAACAGCCTGTCAAAACAAAAGTGTTAGTCTTACGAATGCCTCGGTAATCAGCCAACTAACACTTACAACACTTCATTTTGGAAGGGGGGTTAATATAAAACGAAATACTAAAGCTAAAACAGCATGGATTGGATTTTCGATAAATTTTCGAAATTTCGTGTTTTCAATATGGTTATAAATTAGTTTCCGGTACATCATACGTGGTATCATAGATACACTAGTCCCAATTGTGATTTAACGTAACAATTCAACACAAATACAACAAAACTCTACAATTATTTTAGATAGATATTCTAAATAACGTTGAAAAACATTAATCTATTTTTGGGGTTTTCGCCAATCTATCAATTTTCATACAAAATACGAGTACGTAAGTATTGTTTTTAACGCTGCCTGGTCTACATATTTATGTATATTACTTGGAGAATTTTGTAAAAATCATCGAATCAGAATTCACAAAACTAAATTCAAAGAAGTTGGAGTGTGTCTATTATGTGAGTCTATTAATTATTGAAATATGTTTTCTTATTTCTTTTTTATTTTCGAGAATTACATACCTAGATGTGGCTACAAATTTTATTCAACTCTTTAAACAAAATCTTGATTGGCTGAATGGATCGTATAATGAGGTTAAAAAGGGAAAATACGTTAATAAGGTAGGAGGAAATTCCTTTTGAGGATCGTTATCCTTCAACCTGCAAGCGTAGACTACGTCGCGTACTGAATGTACTTGTTTCGCTGCTTGTTTGAAAAGGCCTCGAGTTTCAGCAGTTGGAACATAAACGCTTTTACTGAAAAATCTTCATATTTTAATTACAACATTTTGGAATTTAGTATAATCTCACTAATCCCGGCAGTTCGATAGATCGGCACGTCCAATAATCCGGCACCCTCCGCCCACACCCCTCTACACCTGTGTGCTCCGATCCGTGTATGGTCGACTAGCAGTCTAACCTCAAAACTTATCACGTGCACGTGCTTATGTATTTGTTTTCTTTTTCAATGATATTAGTTTATAGTTAAAAATGTCAAATATCTATGGTATGCTTAATTTTATTAATTACTATGAATTTTTCGCTATAATACAGTAATCCAAACATTCAAATAATCCGGCACGCTTCGGTTTTAAATAGTGCCGGATTAGTAAGATTATACTGTACTTAATTTAACTGCGTAACTCTACATATCCACTTATTTATTTCCTTAGTCTCGTGTATTACAAATATTTTACAATAACAGATTAAAGTGCTCGCGAGCGGTGTAGTATTTGTTACGATGTGTAATGGTTTGTTAGGTAATATGTACACATTTTTCTCAGTGCACTGAACGTACTAAAACTTTGTTATATAATACTATTGTTTTGGTTTTAAACTCGGATATCGTTGTTTCGTACTTGTTTAGTGTGCACTTTTATGTTTATTGAATTGTGTTTCATATTCCATTTGTGTGTAAGCGTGATTATAATACTTTTCAATATCTCACTAAAGTAGGCAAAAAAAATGAAAGTGTGTGTATGTAAGTAAGTGTGTATGTTTATTGTCAGCTATCTCTGTGTCAGCGAAAAGGATTTGAATGACATTATATAAGTAGTAAGTTCATTATCCAGATTAACGCATAGGCTTTATTAAACCATTACAGTGTCCCATGAGATACACAATGAAATGATTCATTTGCGTGAATCGTAATTGGAATAAATAAATTAGCGAGTAAACTGTTAAACCACAGTCTATAATATGTAATATAATAATAGTATAATAATTATCATTTAAGCGTAGAAAAATATTTCACCACCACAAAAAATTTACAATTCCCTAATCGCTATCAGTTTAACATGATTTTCTGTGTAATTTTAGTGTGTCCTATTATAAAATACAACTAAGTACATTACTAAATAAATTACAATATATGATTTGTATAGGTAACTGAGAAAAGTTTGAATGTTTTAATAAAAAAAAACTATGGTATGAGTAAAAGTTTCATTTTGATCATCTATCCTGTTAATAGCGTCCTTAACATTGGTATTGGCGTTTTCATTAGTATTAGTACCTACGTTAGTCATATCAGTAAAAACTTTTGCTTGATGCAGAATTCGCGGAAAAACTTTTATATCGCTATTATAAATAGCTTTGTTAATTTCCAGCATATCTACTTTTAGTGCGGCTATCGATGCATTTTCTAACGCTGTATACCTACGTATAGAAACGTTTACTATGTGCATCTCTTGACTTTTGCTAGTAGGTATCTCCAATCGTAAATATCCCACATTTATGCTCCCACACTCCTGAGACTAGGGCTATCTTGCATTAGAAAAAAGTCGAGGCCACAATCCACTGCGCTAGCCGAATGCGAGTTGACAGATGACACACGTTTTCGAAAGATGTCTAGGCTGTACTAACTTCTGCTTAGTATTGATCTGAATGAGTTTTGCCCCTTACCTGTCCATAACCTTGCAAAGCTGAACTCTCGAATCAATAGATAGCCTTGGTTGTGACGAGGCGGTTAAGCAGTTGTCGAAACAAATCCGTAAGGTGCTACTCAATTGAGTGTAACACTTACATATGTGCAAAACTACGTGACTGGAGTAACGACGAGATCTATTGTTTTGTTTCATTACTTTATGGCAGCTGTTAATAGCTGGTTGTGTTAGGGGACCGCTAACAATTTCAATGCAGGCCACCTGATTTGCTATGACCCGATCTTTTTTTATAGCATAGAGTGACGAGATGAGTTGACATTTATATGACTGGCCTTGTGGCTTAGTGGGTAGTAGCTCTGCCTGCAAAGCCGAGGGTCGTGGGTTCGATCCCCACCCAGTGCAAATATTTGTGTGATGAATTCAAATGTTTGCACTGTGTTTGGGTGTTTCTATGTATAACAAGTATGTATTTAAAACTATATAAGTATTATATCAGCTATCTGGCCGCCATCACACAAGCTTTGTTTAGTTTGAGGTCAGATGGTGTTGTGTGTGAATTGTCCACCAATATTTATTTATTATTATTTATTATTTATATTATTTCTTCGAACCATTATTTTACAACGAAAACTTGGTAACGTCAATTACAAAAAATAATAATATAACAGTTTAAATACATAAACAACAGAGACAATATTTATCATTATGTTCAATGAATTCAGCTATAAAAAGGCTTTGTCAAACAGCAATAAAAATATTTGAAACACAAAATTTTAAAGTATCGTGTAAAAATACTTTTAATTAATCGGTAGTTACAGTCTGTGACACACTCTTTTGCCATACATTTTTGTCTTTAATGAAATTATCAACATTATAAAAAGATTTATCCATTAAATAGGTCATTACAATATTTTTAAACCTCTTTTCATTGAGACCTGCTAACTGATCCGCACTGTTTCCTATAAAAGAATTACATGTTTTTAGTAATCTACACTTGGGAATTACCAATTTGTCTTTGTAGTGTGTTTTAGGGTTTTTGTCTGACATTTTACCAATGCTTTCCCGATTCTTTCTGGCATACATAATGCATTCATAAATATACAGGGAGGGGGCTGTTAAAATATTAATATTTTTAAAAACCTTCCTCAAAGATTCCTTAGCGGGTAATTTGTACATAGTGCGGATTGCTCGTTTTTGTAGTATAAAAACTGTATTTCTGTCCGCTGCCGTTCCCCATAATAGAATCCCATAAGACATGACACTATGGAAATATCCATAATAAACTAATCTAGCGGTGGTATCTGAGATTTTTCTAATCTGTCGAACGGCATGTGCAGCTGAGCTTAATTTATTTGCTAGTTGTTCAATATGTGGACTTCATTGGAGTTTCGCATGTAAAGTAACACCCAAAAAAACTGTAGACTGCACCGGTTCTATAGTTTTATTAATCAACTTTTAAGTCAGTAAAATTATGTAGAGCAGTTTATATGCGAAAATGAAATTGTTGTTTTTACTATCTTTTTCGCGACTTTTCAATATTTTTCTCACCGTTTAAATCTTTCCTTAACTACCACAAACATTTCAAAACCAAAATCAGCCAAATCGGGCCAGCCGTTGTCGAGTTTTAGCGGACCCACGAACAGCAATTCATTTTTATATACATATGTATATAGATGACATTTGCTTGATATTAAGTAACACGCCACAGTGGCACGCAGTATTGGAACATGAAGGGTCCATTGACAACGACAATGACAGTACGCAGTGCAGTACTTAGGTACCTAGTACTGTACTGCGTACTGTCATCGTTCAGATTTATAAGATGAAGAAGAATCTTGTACTATAAGAAATAGTTGGCTGAAATAATGTTATAAGAAATAGTTGGCTGAAATAATGTTTGTACGATGGTAAAAATATACTTGTTCTTTCATGGTAAAAATATACTTCTATGTTGGTACATAAATACCCAGACATACATTTTAGTCTCGTGATTACCTACTTTTTTTAATTTATTAATAAAGGAGATTAAGAAGTAATAATTTAAATTCCCCGAAAATAAAACACTGACTTTAATATTTAAAATTAGACCCGGACATTTGATTAAATTATGTTATACAATTTAATCGAATGTCTGAGTGAAATAAACTGTGAAATAAACTAAACACGGCGTTTCAATGAGAGCGAGGTTTCGGAGTAAATGGTATGCAAATTTTAGATATTAGATACTTATACGTTGATATTTTAAAAACCGCTATACTGATTCCGAATAATATTATATGGTACCACTTCTGAAGTATAATCTACCAATAAAAAAAACATCACAATCTTTTCACCATAGGCTATGACAAACATACCTACAATTATCTACTACAATTGAAAATGTTTTTCTTTTTTTTGACGATTAAAACTCGGGGTTTTTAACAAGTCATTGAATCAAACCTTGCATATAATAATTTTAAACTACATCTATCTCCGTGTTGGTTCTAACAATACAAATACTTAGACATACTCCCAATTATTGTTCACGGAACTGTAGCAGTGTTACCAACCACCACGCTATGCTGTTGTTTGCCAAAAGCGAACTTTTCTATCGTCTAATAGAAAAAAAGTTACCTTCGGCAGGTAAATAACGAACCCAGTCCACGTGTTTTTGTCAGACAGGTAAAGCAGGTAACAACAGGTGGTTAGGGATGATTTTTGGGTCCTTTTACAACAAGATAAACAATTGATAAGTTTTTTTTCTTGGCCATCTTCAAGTGTATGAAATATTGGATCTAGCTTCCTAGCGGCAGCCCAAGTCGAGATTGTAACAGCTGAGGTACCTTAGCGTTAGTTGTTGTACGAGATGTTCTACTCGTTAAGTACGGTAAGTGGGTATGCCAAATGTATAAAAAGGTTAACCTTTTGACCGCCAGAGTCACCTTTACTTGACAAGGGCTAGCTAGCGACGTCTATAGTTGACTAAAATTAAAAAACGCACTATACCAAAATATTAATCAAAAATTTATGAGTACTGGTATTTTTTTTACTTAACTTGTCCATAAATAGAAAATCCCAGCAAAACAACGAGTAAATATACGAAACTAGTCGCTGAAAACCATGGGTGCTGGGATTTTTTTAATTTTGTGCTATGACGTACGCTTGGCGTACAGGGCATGGAAATGCGATTTTGTCCTGGCGGTCAAAAGGTTAAAGACATGCTCTATGATCTGCGTAAGTATATGAGATTAGTTTAGTAGGGCCCTGCGCCTTCTTTGCCAACCCAAAATTCAGTAGGCAGTCGAGATTCAAAAAATTTAAAACCTTTTTTTTTTCTTTTTTTTTCCGTGGCCACACACACTTCCTTCTGGAAGTTCACCCCGAAACTAAACACCGAATAGCTCGCGAAAAGTGAAATAAGTTTTCAAATGCACTAACACTTGCACACTTATACACACACTCAAACACCCATACATTTACACATAGACACTTACATACATTCGCCACACATCCATTTAGTACACCATACACGCACATACTCTCTCACATCCATTCACACGCATCCACCCTTATATTCTCGTTTTTTCGTACATACACGTCCGCTTGAGCCTCACCAATTGGCTAACTTAATGTTTTATACCTAACTGTAATTTTTGTTGGCACCTACATTTTTTTTTTAATTCAGATTATGTATTGTATTTTTATTTAGATTGTACGTATTGTAATTTTTATAAATCAAACGGAGGAATACCAAAATACCGGCCTAGCCGAGTTTGGGTTTCATTTTCCACTGAGCAAATTGTAAAAATGTGAACTTGTGAACTGAATAAATTTATCTTATCTTTTTCCCTTGAGTGGTTTACACTTGTAATCAAAATGAGAAAAGAACAGCTACGAAGTAAGAAAAAAGCGTTGAAGTGCTAATAATGTCAACTTTGTGTGGATTTCGGAGAAGACTTTATATTCCGAGAGCTGGTAGCAAAATTTGGGTAGGTATTTGAGGCAAGCTGAACACTTATCACATAGATCTCCTGTTATATCCCTACACGGAGGTGCCGACCTGGCTGGTGAGTAGCGGGGCAAAATGAATCCCTCAATTTAGATCACCTGGCATGTAAATAGTCCCTCCAAAACTATCTCGTTTTTTGAGAATCCCTATTTTTTTGCATCCCTATTTATAAATAACACCCAATTTAAATGTCAAATTGCATCAAAGGTATTTTTTTTGTAATGTTTTGCGTTTTGCATGCGCCTGGCAATGTTAAAATCCCAACTAAATTGTCTGGCTTATTATTTTTTTATTCTTTAAACATTAAACTACATCAAATAAAATTGCATTTTGCCTCAAACATATTTATAAAAAAATGAAAAAAAATGTATGGATCCGTATTGCCCCGCCACCAGCCAGGTCTGCACCTCCTTGTTGGGGAATAACTGGAGATCTATGTGACAAGTTTTCAGCTTGCCTCAAAATTTGCTAGCAACTCTCGGAATATTAGGTTAAAATATTGAAACTATAAACAGTAGGTATTTATTGTTGACGTAGGCAGGTAGGCCTTTTTCAAAACACGTCACTCGCAATGATCTATAAAAGTATTGTATTTATTGATCCAAAGAAGAATTACTGGAAATTTAATTAACTGGTTTTATCCTTCAGACCTGAATCGGTTGCATTAATTATTGTTGAACTTTAATATAGTCAAGATTTTTCTGTGATGCGCGTCAAATACCGATACTTATCTTTTTGAATTAATGCTTGTATGTTAAGGTTTCAAATACAAAATTGTATGTAAAACGTAATAGCTTAATACTTATTGTAATAACTAAGACTTAGGCTTATTATATAGTTTTAAAGCTGTTATTTAAACTAGCGAAACTAAATTTTTAAGGCTTTTTTAAACCAGCGAAACTAAAGGCAACACTTACCTCTGTCCTCTGTATTACAAACTACGTTAAACTCAGTCATTCAGTTCGTATGACGTCACAAATGTCGAAAATTAGGTTAAATTAATTATTATTGTAAGTTAAGCTATAGGTACAAATATTGATCAAAAGACAAAATTTTAACTCGCGTAAATTTTGAGTTAAGGCGCTATTAGACTTCGCTTTATTAAGACTGTATTAAGAAAGTATGCGTCACCGACCCTACTTGAAGTCTGAATTCAGAATATGACATACTAATAAACTTAATTTTTATTAGACTATGTTCTTTCGACTAAGGGCTGGCACACAAAACTGCAATGCGATGCGATGAGACGCCGCATCGGAGGAAGGGCTCCCACACAAAACTGCGATGCGATGCGATGCGACGCCGCATCGGAGCAATTTGCATCGCATCGTATCGCAGTTTTGTGTGGGACCCCTAAAGGCCTGTTTTCATTTTGATTAGTGCAAGTGCGAGTGAGTAGTGCACCAAGTTAAGTGATTAGTAGTAAACACGTGTGGACACCGATTGATTATTGCGAGTGCTTAGTAATCAGCCGTGATTACTCACTCGCACTCACAATCGCACTTGCACTCGCACTAATCAAAATGCAAACCAGCCTTAAGACTGTCTGGATATCCAGTGGTATAATAGAGACTTAAATGTTAAAGTAAATTGGCTAGTGGCCATACAGGTTTTACCAGGACTTTTCATTGTCTATCCCTTAAATTTTTATTATAGTAATTGTCACTTTCGTGCTATCTTCCTCGGTCAAATGCCCGTGTTGTATACATAAGAGTAGGATGCCAAGATTGTCATTTATTTTACATATTTGATAGTAAAATTACTTAGAAGTGTTACTTTAAAGAAAGTCATATTTTGACTAGTTGCGTAGCAAATAATTAATAACGACATGTTATTACTAAATTAATTAGCCATAGACAATTAAAAATATTTTAATAAATGACTAAATACGTAATTTACGTACCTAATGCATAGCACATTAGAGAATCTAATGAAGCTAATCTAAATATTTGATTATGCATCCACTTGAAGTATTTGCTTTGTCCATACGTCGTACATAATACTTACAAAGTATCATACCTAATACTAATAAGCAAGTTTATCAGTCTATTTCAAAGTTCATTAGATAGATAGATAGACAGATAGAAAACTCTTTATTGTGGCACAAAAATAATAACATTACAAAGAAAAACTTATGATCTAGCACCACAAGTGGCGGCCTTATTGCTGAGAGCAATCTCTTCCAGGCAACCAGCAATCATTAGTTATAAAACTTAGATAGAAATCAGCTCTTTGTGGTATTTTGGACCGCAGGTACTTATAATAAGTATTACCCCGACTAAGATGTTTATAGAACTCCAGCTAAAATATGTAAGTGTGTGATTTATACGACCTACGGTTTTTGTAGCTTTTTTGTTGATGAGTGTATATATTTTCACTGTCTTTATTATGTTTTTTTTCTTTACAGTTGTGACGTATGGTTTCCGTGTCATATGTACGGTGAAAATTATTTAAATAGGTGTTAAAACCGTTTCTGTAAACTGTTATTATGGGCCATTTTTATTTGTTGGCAATGAGATCATCTCTCCGACTTGTCTGGTTTGACTGTCGCTTATTTTCTAGAGTTAGACAATGAGAGTTATAGGCTCTACATACGAATCCTTTTATCAGAGGAAGTTGCGAAGAAATGACGTAAAAGTGGGCGGGACCTGATAAAAAAGTGGGTGGAACCTGATAAATTTATCAGGTCCCACCCACTTTTACTCAATACCCTGTCTCCAAAAAATGAGACCGAATAATTGCCAACAGTATGATTTAAATCGTATTTCTACGACTTTTTGGCTATGGTACGATATACGATCGAGTAATCGAAATTGTACACAAAATATTATTTTAATTACCCGACTGAATGAAGGGTTATGGTTTCTTATATGTTTGTAAATTTCTTTACCTATCTTCCAAACGGCTGGATGACAATTAAGGTATCGTTAGATTTGTCTCAATCACTCAAGTGTCTCCTTAGATAGTACATTGTATTAAATAATGTTTTTAAAGCTGTTTTTGTTCAGTCGGGTTTTTAAAATTATAGTTATTTATTTATCTTGAAATGAATAAACACTTTTTTGTCATTAAACAATAATTAACAACATGGAGAAGACCTGAATGAGTATAATTTTATTGTAAATACGTGTTGGTGTGTTTTGTTCCATGTGGGTTTCATTAAGGAGTATGGTAGGTAGCACGGCAGGAGGTATCTTTTTGTGTTAAGAAGACAGTGGTAAGACTTTTTGGGGAAGTACCTTCGTCGGTTATTCTACCGCTAAGCAGTAATGTGCAAACATTACTATGTTGCGGTTTGTAGGGCAATGTTTCCAGTAAAATTACCGGGCATAGAGATAAAACATCTCATATCTCTGGGTGACGAGCGCAGTGCAGTAGGTACTAGATTTTTTTGGATTTTGACTCTTCATGTAGGTACCAATAGCTGTGTGTCACTGTGTTATTATGTGGCAGTCATGTGCTTACATCTCTTTCTCTTATTGTAACCCAATTCTGTAATAAAGGCGTAGGTATGTTTTATTTTTAATCGTTGAAATGTATTTAAGTTAGGTCTATTTTATTGTAGAAATTAAATCAAACCAGAGCGTACCGATTCTAAACTCTCCGACACGGAATCTCACATCTCGTTCTTTGTTTTATCTGTTTAGAATGACAAAGGCAAGGATTATGCGCCGTTCGGATTGCGTTTAAATCACTACCCAGTACTACTTTTATCTGCAATATAAATTCGAGATCCATCACCATCGATGAATATCGATCATCCCTGATCCAGACGGTACTTAGTTCATCTTTATATTTCCTTCATTTCATTTACATTCACAGCCCATGAAAATGCTGTGCACGTGCGCTATAAGAAGTTTTCAGTTCGAAAAACATCTCAAATGATTTCGTATGTAAATTAATTAATTATGTCTTCAACCTTTTCTCAGAAGTAAGTCCCATGGCAACACCTATGTTTTTTGTTCTGATTAGGGCGTAACTAGGGTATGTAATATCGGAAGATTATCAATTCCGGAACTGAGTCACGATTCTAAATATCCAATATCGGAATTCCGGAACAGCTCCGAAACTGGAAAAATATTTGGATAGTACAGAAAAGTAAAATTGGTTATCTTATACGGCTTATACCATTAAACGAGCAATTCTTGTATATATATATACAAGAATATATATATACATATAGAATCTGAATCTCGGAAACGGCTCCAACGATTTTCATGAAATTATGTATGCAGGGGGTTTCGGGGACGATAAATCGATCTAACTAAGTTTCATTTAAAAAAACGCATATTATGCGCGTTTTTAGACAATGAAAAACCGTCACATTAGACATTAGAATGCGAAGGTAAATTTCGCCGCGTGACGCGACAGCATAATTGGCTCAGACGGGAAGTCGGGCGTTCGTGGCGGTCTCGAATTAATAGCTGCGGGTACGAATCCAGACGGATTCTCTTTTTTTTCAAGTATTCTTTTTTTAGAGGAACAAATATGAATGGATAGGAGCTAGAAGAGGCCTATGTGTCACAGGACACGCTTAACACTAATCCAATTAACTTCGTGTGAAAAATAGTTTAAGTAACACATTATGTATTAGGTTAGTACTAGCAATAAAGGCTTAAATAAATAAATAAATAAATACTTTTTATTTTTAAAATTAATAAAACATTCTAAAGTTCTACAACAGTGGGCGGCAAATCATTACCTAGCACTGCACTGCGCTCGTCACTTTCAAGCCAAATGAATTACTCCACTGATTGATTTATTTATTGAATCTTTAATAACTTATTGTGTGTATGTATATCTGTACATCATGGCTGTGTTTAAAAAAAAGTTAGTGGTCAAAATACCGACATTGGAGTAACGATATTAAAGTGTTTCAATTTCGAAATTGAGATTTCGAACAAGTTTCTCCAAGATTTCGGAATTCCGGAATACATGCCCTAGTTTTGAAAGTTTTTAGTCTATTGAAACTGAAACTTACCAGTACTTAAATAAATGTATGAAATTTACCAGGTCCATGTCTTCTATCTCTTTCAATAATCTGTTAGGTTGGTACTCGTCTTGTTTTCACGAAGATAACCGTTTCCACAAAGTCGTTGCCATATGGTTGGTATTGAACAGACATGTTAACTGCTCTTGTTAGTTTGTACTGAGTGCCGACTTCTACGTAGTAATTATATTCTCTTTGCTCTGATCAACGACCGCTCCGTTGCACGGTCGGAATCGTACTGACCGATTTGTACGTGTGTAGAGTAATGCTGATTTCTATTCCCTACCGCTTCTACGTCACTTCCTTCTGATATAGGGTACGTGTGTGGTCGTTTTAATACATCTTCGGCTCAGTTTGACTTACCAGATTTAAGAACCATATTTTTTGGATTATGATGCTCAGTTGAATTCTTAATACAATCAAATAGCTTCACATCTTTTTTATTACAATCTGCGGCATTTAAACTCTGAGAAATTGCCAGCATGAATAGTATAATCTATTTATGATAGAGTATAAAGATCTAATATCTAAACCAACCTAATAAAATAATAGTCAATTATGTACCTAATCGACGAACTGTTTTTAAATCTAGACACATCTAAATCAGAAATGTGATCGGTATTAGGTATGCACCAAATTTTCGATAATATCATAATTATTTACAAAAGTAAGTATTATTAACACTGAACAAAAATATTATTAGATGACTGACAAGCCAATCTAGTCATCGGTGCTCTTTGAATATAGTAGAAAAGGTATGTGAATGGCATGCAGCAAAAATACTTCATGAATTCTACTATCCTACTAATATAATAATATATAATAATAAAAATAACAAAGATTTTGTCTTACATTTTGAGTCGCCAATAGGTTTTCGTGTTTGGAGTCACTGACACTCCTACTATCCTATCCTACTAAATGTCAATGTATGGATGTATCGATGTTTGGATATTTGGATATTTGTTGCTCAATCACGTCCTAACGTATGAACGGATCGGGCTGAAATTTGAAAAACAGATAGATTATAGTCTGGAAGAACACATACATAGGCTACTTTTTATCCCAGAAAACAACGGGAACGGGAACTTCGCGGGTAACACCGCGGGGCGCTGCTAGTGCTTTCATATGTGTGTGTAAGTACCTATATATGTATGTACATACCTAAGGCATTTCACCAGTAAGCTTTGGTTAGTTATTGCCCTGTGGTTTTTACTGTAGCCCAAAGTTTAGTAGACAGTAAAAGTCCGAGGCCAAGTAAAGGTCGTAGGTCCCTCGGTAAGAAAGCTTTATAAAATCAAGATTATTCGTATATATGACAAAAGAAAACTTCCAAACAAAACAACACTAACAACAGCCGTACTTGAAACTATATAACCGAGGCTATGCAAATAAAAAAAAATAAGTATATCGATTGTTTAAGAGAATGTAGAGCATATCGTAGCGATTGTTTCATTCTCTCACACAGAGTCACCTACTTTCACAGAGATGATCTAACGAATAATAGGATACATCGACATAACGATATTCAGTATTATTCGATAACTTCAAGTTACGTTAGTGTTGCGTTTGCGCATGGGTGGGTCAAATTCAACAAATTTGCGGTTGGAATTGATGTAAGTCATTCCTACAGTTTAGTACATAATATTTGTCTTATCATCCGCCAACCCGCACTGGGCCAACGTGGTGTATTATGACCTTGACTCTCTTATTGCGAGAGAAGGCCCGAGTCCCAGCAGTGCGAACATTTAGTGGACTGTTAATACTAATCTTGTCATGGCCACCACATTAACCTAAGTGTAATCTGACGTAGTTTTGTCTCTGTTTAAGTCACAAATGTCGAAAAATTTTACATCAATTTAACTTTGATTTAAGATATTTTTGTTATTTTCTATGGTAATATTAGTAATATTATTAATCACTGGATACGGGAGTTACATGCACCATGTTCACAGGTAAAATATCTTGGGAGTCGATTCATCATACTATGTACCTATAAACATGGCAAAATATATCCTATAATGCTGCTTTCTCAATAATTTCACTGGTTAATTTTCGCTAAAATCGTGCCAATATTTGTCCAGCAGTGGTATATCACCGATTATATACAAAAAGCTTTGAGTAATGTTTGAAATACTGCTACACATAATAGTTTTGTTGTAATCATAATTGTATCGGGATAAAAAGTAGCCTATGTGTTCTTCCAGACTATAATCTAACTGTGTTCTCAATTTCAGCCCGATCCGGTCATACGTTAGGATGTGATTGAACAACATACATCCAAACATTGACATTTATAATATTAGTAGGAACATTTTATATAAAAAAATGATAAATATATTGAAACGAAAACTAACATTTGTTTTGAAATATGTAGATTATAGATACATTAGAAAACTTATGAGAATAAAAAACTAACGAACTCTGAACACTGAAACGAAACAACCGATTTCAATTTAAAAATATAAATATAATTTGAATTAAAAAAAAAACTGATACAGTTCACTGATTTTGATAGACTTAACAATAAACTAATAAATCATCGGTGAATGTATATTTTGGTTGAAGAAACTAAAACCGCTACACCGATTTCGATAAAATTTATATGGAACTATACACGGAATTTATGTTTTGAACAAAAATAATTTTTCAAAATCGGTTCGGGCGTTCTCCAGAAATTGGGGAACATACACAGAAAATAACAAAACACATGCTTCTCGAATCGACAACCTTTTCGAAGTCAGTTGAAAAGTCACAAAACAGTCATTCATTTCAGAAGCTTATTTTCTTCTAACGCAGTTGAACATTTTTTTTTACCAACGCAAAATCTACTTCCATATAATAGCAGAGCGATTTTAACCAGACATCGATCTCACAGGTAGATAGAGCCGATTAAAACGCCTTTTACTACATTTAAAAATTCGCTTTTAAGGTTACATTACGAAACTTACCGCTGAGTAGGTTGAAAAGATCTTAGGCAATGGATTTAGTTTGGTGTTAAATTCAATCAATTGAAATAACATAATAGTTCCAATTGACCTACATTTTGTAGATAAATGTAAAAGGTATTGAAGGTATTTCGTTGTGGAAATATATCTACAGATCCTCAGAATTACTTACTTAAAGAGTATCTATACCTATAAGACTGCAATTTTTTGAGTAAAATTAAATCATATATTGTTTATTCTTAGGGTCATAGGGTCAGCGTCAATAGTACCTAAATAACATTTTCAGCATGGTAATCTGCAAGTAATTGCAAAACTATTTTAAATAATTGAAAGATTATTTACAATATTTAAAGAATTTTTGTAATGGAGAAATATTATTATATTAAAAAAAATTTGAACCTGTCTATGACAAATGTTGTATTATTTAATAATACTGATTACTTAATTATAGCTAACGAATGATGCGTAATAACTAATTTCCCTACACTAATATCATTAAGGGGAAATTTCTGTGTTTATAAGATTAATTTACTGATTTGCCCTCCAGAAAACGGGTTTATACATAAAGAGCATCCATATTGATTTATAATTCCAGAAATAGTCTACGCTCATTCCAGTTTCTTTGAGTACATATTAATACCTTGGCGTTATGAGGAAAAAAAACTGGAAAATGAACTTTTTTAGTTCATAATACAAAATACAAAGGTTTAGTCGTAATTATAGATGTAATAAATATTTCAACATCATCAACAGCCCACTAAACGTTCCCGCTGCTGGGACTCGGGGCCTTCTCTCGCAAGGAGAGAGTTAAGGCTATAATCCACCACGCTGGCCCAGTGCGGGTTGGTGGATGACACATGACTTCGAAAGATTCTAGGTACATGTCGGTTTCCTCACGATGTTTTCCTTCACCGTTTTACGTTAGCGGCATTACGCACATGACTTCGAAAAGACAGTGGTGCGTGTGGGGTTTGAACCCGGGGTCTCCGGATCGGCAGTCGCCGTTCTACCGACTAGACCAGCCGTAACGTAATAAATATTTACTTACCATTAAAATAAATCATTTTTCACGATTTGTTTCGGACGCGTTTTTTTATAAATTTTACAAGGAAATCAGTGAAGCTGAATATTATTTGGATATATTTTTTAAGATAACGAATGCAGAACCTTTAAATACCTAACATAACGGAACATTTCAATAATAAAATGAGGTCTTCGTACCAAAGATATGCATTGGAAAGTGCAGGGGGATACGAGATGACGATGTTTTGGGCTTGATTTTGGATCGTGTTATATGAGTAGGACCAAACGCAGGTTTTAAAATCAGGTTAGATTTTTGTCGCAATTTTGCCTAACATTCGATTAAAATAACTGAAACATGTAAAACTTACTAACATTTTTAGTGTATTGATTTGTTTTAAGTTTTGCTGCAGTCAATATGCGGAGAGGGAAGCAATAACTCTATTCTAATTAACGCTCACTTCAATTACTTCGATACTCGATAAGCAGTAAGTTATCTAGCGTAAGATTAATGTCTGCAAAACCTCGAGAAAGTCTGTCCGCAACCGGACACGCCGACTACGTACGTTATTATGTTGCAAATACGCGGCCGCAAACGAAACTGCACTTTGCAACAACTCGCCTCGACACGGTTGTCGCAACCACCTCACAAAAAAAAAAAAAAAAAAATACAACAAACTTACCTTGAAGTTTTCGAGGGTTGTTCCAAATCCTTTTAAAAATAATCCCTTTTTTCACCACACTAGTCGTTCACAGTTTTTAAACACTCAGTTTTACTTTTTTTTTTATTCAAAACACAATTTCACCTCACTGTGTTCGCAAACATTTTGAAATACTGAAAATCGATTCGAATGTTTGAAAGTTCGGTTGTCGTGCGTGCGACGGTCGTCGGTCGCGGTAGAGCGCGAAATGCGACCTGCGCGCGCGCACCCCACTATGCGCGCTCGTGCGCTGTCGAAACCGACGCAGATAAGGAACCTCCACAGCTCCACACTCCGTCGCATCCCGCCCTGAGGCCTAATACAGGATTAGAAGAGGAGTCTATGAACTTTGTCACAGCCTTTGTCGGTTCGTTGTCGATGGAATTTTTACTTTTTTTTTATCTCTACCTGCCCGTTCCATTATACTGTCACCGTGTTTTTTGGAGGATTGCAGGTCCGAGACGTGATTTACAATAAGTTACGGCTAGTACGAGTAAAATAAATTGTCGTTGTTATAAAAATTTTGATTTTTACTTTGTACTTGACTTACAAAGTAGAGGAAACGATTTGTTACAAGAATGGGCTGTTCGTAGACAAGCATACAAATTATGAGAATTTATTGAAGAAAGTACCTTGTTGTACAACGCATTGTACCTATATGACCCATATATCACGCAATTTTTTTTAACTAGCATATTCTTAATAACAAAACTAAAATACAATGAGAGCTACACTCTACATATCTAACTTCTTACACAAAACACATCTGAATTATCCATAGACCAATGAAGATCTACAGACAACCAAAATGTTCAAGTTCACTACCACCCGGAAGCGTGCCCAGCATGCTGGTGGCAGTATCGCACTAATCAAATCATAAATATTTAGATATATGCGTACGTACCTATAATAATTTAGGTTAACAGTAGGACCCTGCGTCTTTTTTGCTTGTTTAAAGTTTGGTGGGCAGTACTCAGCGAAGATCTGAGGCCAACTATCTGAGGTCACATAAAGAAAATGATGAGAACCGTTAGAAGTAACGGAAAAATAAAATTGTCCACATGTAAGATTTAACATATAAAATTTTATATGACGCAGCTTCTCTGGGTAGAACAATGCATGCCGGGACGCTAGCTTAGTGTGTATTATTACTAAAATTGCATTTTTTATCTTGTCTATAAAATCGATTAAATCCATCCTCCCCCGTTCGTGCTCAAGGAGTGATCTCGACAGCTGATCATTGCTATTGTTCATCGTTTCCTTTAGTCTTATGTGGGAGATGAAATGGGGAGTAAAGTATGCACTTGTACATGCTCAAATTATTTACGATTTTAACTTAGTGAATGAATCTCATTAAATTTATAATTAATTTCACTTTTTTTACGACACGGACGTGCATGAATCGAGCTATTGAACACAAAGAACCCGAATTACTGTCTATCACTGCACTGCACTCGTCATCCAGAGATACATTTGTCTCTTTAGCCTGTAATGTCTCAAGAAATATTGTCCTTTTAATAAAATTGGAACACAGTAATTTTTGGACATTATTACTTGGCGGCACAATAATTAGCAAAGTTGTCAGACTTTGCGAAGAGTCTCCTACCTGCAAATTGTTTTTTTTATTACGCTCATTATTTTTTATTAATTAAACTAAATTACAACAAGAACTACACTATACTACATACATTACTAATTTATTACCCAAAGCACATCGGAAGTATCCATAGATCAATGAAGGTCTAAAGATAGTCAAGATGGTCAAACCTACAAGTTGGAAGCGTACCCAAGACGTCCGCGTCATTACCACGCTTTCATAAACATCACAAGATTTAACAGTTTTCTAAATTATATGCGGGGGAACTCGAGGGCAAGTAATAAACTACGACTTAATAATATTGGAAGTATTGGACCGGTGTAAGAATCACTAAAAACTAAAATACCGTTGCGCAATCGAATCGCACAGCTTGTTTACTTAGTACCTGACCCATGACGGTCCCGATTCTCGAAACTCGGTCTACATAAACGTAACTTAGTTAGCAAGGCAAGCCGGTGCAATTACCGGTCTTAGTCAGTAAACGTGTCTTTAAACGCACTGTTTTTAAATAGAATCAATTTAAATGATGCGTGTTACACCGGCCTCCAGATGCAGCCTTACAAACTATGTGATTGAGGTCCTCTCGGTAATTGGTCTCTGGTCTCTATTTGTGATTATTTAACTCTACATTAATATTGTAATGCGAAAATTTGCCCCCAATATCCCTAGTGATGTCGACATCCACATCTAATGTTTACCCATCACTAAGACCGTTTTCTTTTTTGTAACTTTGAATACAAAAAATAATAATTTACGTTAGTTTTAGCTGAAACAGTTAAGTTAAATCTAATTATGTCAGTTCCCACAGATGAGCGAAAACATACAATAATGAGAGCACAAACTCTTTACACAAATAAGTCAGTATATATACTTACTAAGATTTTATCATGATTTTCCTCAGAAAAACAACGGAACAATTTTTTTTGAAGATAATAGTCGGAGATTTTATTGCAATCTATTGAATATTATGTGACAGACATCGACGTCAAACTTATTAAACCACTTTTTTTTGGTCGGGCGTTAAAAAAGAGGTGCTTGGCAGTGATTTGGATTCCTTATAGTCCAGTCAAAATATACTTAATTATGATTCCAGTTTGCATTAATTCCCAACAAGCTGGATTTTTGTGCAGGCCTTGGATTCGTCATTACAAATGACATATCAAAAGTCCCCATCGATCCCGCTTGTGCGTTGTTTTTTATTCGAGGTCAAAGGCGCAAATTTGCGTTTTTTGCGTTTATCTCTGAAACAATGAAAGCTACCGAAAAATGCTTCAAACAAAGTTTGTAGATCATAAAATTGTCTACAAAAAAGATCTCAACACTTTTTCTTCTACGATGTACTGTCCTCGAATTATGGCTATTTTAAACATAAAAAATACGATTATGCACTCATACGTGGCACTCATACAAAATTAAAGGAATATGAACAACGTGGACCAACTGCAAAATTGTGGACGCAATATTTTATATAATTTTATTTTATAATCATCATCATCGTGCAATTATCGTGAATTACAGAATCTGAATTTCTATACAAAGATTATGTAAATAAGTTCGAGATTTGGTATGATCTTTTAGAGAGTCATCCTTGAAAAAGGAGTTAAGTATTAGGTACCAAACTACTTTGTAGAATAATAATAGAACGAGCTTGGATAATATTATCGTACTTGACTGCAAGGCATGACCAACAACAATTCTACGGTTCACACAGATTTGAAGTCCATTCTTAGAGTGGAAATGTGGATCTATGTATGATTAGTACCTATTGGCTGGAGGTCGTGGAGTTTCATCACCATCATCATCAGCCTATCTTAGTTTACTACTGGACATAGTTCCCTGGCCTCTTCCATGATCCGCCAGTCAGCCCTAACCTCAGCTTTACGTCTCCATCTACTGCCTGCTGTCTTCCATATATCGTCACTCCATCTAGTCTCAGGATGTCTATCTACACTACGTTTCCCGATTTGTAGTCGCCACTGAAGAACATGTCTACTCCGGTTCTGCGGCAGATATGGCCGGCCCATTGCCACTTTAATTTGCAAATGCGTTGAGCTATGTCGGTATAACCTTGGTTGTCTAGTTCCGAATTCAATCTTCCAGAGAAACTCAAAGCATAGCTCGTTCCATGTTCCACGCTCTGCAACTTTAAATTTGTGAACCACCTTAGCTGTCATTGTCCACGTTTCGGCACCGTGGGGACACACCTACCCACTGATCGAAGATTTGTCTTTAGACAATGTGAGAGAGACGACGAGAAGACACGACATGAAACAGAGCTTGGAACTCTTTTATCAGTGGTGTTCCACCGTCTTCTAAGAGGTCGGTTGTACCATCCTCTCCCGCGGCTATTCCATTTTAGAGTTGTCATGGAGTTTACCTATTAGTATATTAAAAAGTTCATAAAGCGATAAAGTTTGGTCACAACGTTGCTATAAAATTTGACTGTTACACTGGTTATACAAAAAATATCAAAGCTGCAGAACAACGTCGTCGAGCTAAACAAACAGCTTCATCGTCTGATATTGTTTTTGATCGATCAATGACTGTTCCGACAAACCAATAGCAGTTTCTTGCTAATACTCACAATAAATTTCGTTTGATTTCGATGTTATGTGAAGAATTTGCAGCTGCCAATATTGTTGTGAAACAAGCTCAAAATGACGCTGATGTCATCATTATTGAAACCGCAATTGAATAATTCAGTAGCACCAATCCAACTATCGTTGTTAGAGAAGATTTAGATTTGTTTATAATATTAACTGCACGAACACCTAGGGATAAGATCATTTACTTTGTAAAACCAAGGAGAGCTCAAGAAAAACGAAAATATATTCTTCACAAAATTTAACTGCATATCAAAAATGTCAGCCTCATATATTATTCCTTCATGCGATAACTGGTTGCGATACGACATCGGTAATTTTAAAAGAGGCAAAAATACAATATTCAAAATCAGAGGTGGTGCGGAAATGTGTGCATGTAAGTAGAAAATACGACTTTCCTGCGGTCTAAAGTGACGATATCTCAAAAGCGATGCTTTATAGAAGAAAAGTGATGTAATCTTTTTTGTAGACAATTTTACGATCTTTAAACTTTGCCTGAAACATTTTTCGATTCTCGTCTCTCGTTGTTTCAGAAATATACTCAAAAACGCAAATTTGTAACCTTTGACCTCGAATAAAAAACAACGCACAAGCGGGATCGATGGGGACTTTTGACATATCATTTGTAATGACGTATTCAAGGCCTAAACAAAAATCCAGCTTGTTGGGAATTAATGCAAACTGGAATATCTATTTTGACTGGGCTATTAGAAATATTTAAACAAAAGCGTTGTCATGATGTTGTCACGGCAAGCGTGTTGCTTACCATAACGTTGCCGTGTTCATACCTCCATTCTTTGTTAAAAAACCCAGTGGTACTACGAAAGTACAGAAGTGAAAACTTGAACAATGATCACGAATATAAGCAATATAATAAAAACATACAGCGATGTCAGTAACGGTACGTAACATTATCGTGACATCCATCGTAGAACACCATCATTTACTACGCATAGGTATATATTTTTGGGTAGCCTTGAATATATTTGCTACTACTATTTTGTAGTACGTACTACCACTCCATCAGTAAATATCAAGAAAACGCGACAAACTCGCAGATTCAAACATCCACAAGTAATCAAGCTCTCAAGACGACAATCTGTTTCCACTTTTAATTTGGGAGCAAAAACATTCCGTTGTAGCCGAATGTTTTTTTTCCTAAGTGGACGTTTTTGCTCTGCAGTCACTTAGGTACTCCCAATTAATATTTTTTTAACTAATAACTGTAAATCCACTATTCAGTCACCAGTACCGTAACTATCATAAAAAGTGTTAAATAGGAGGTTAATTTTCAAGATTCATTAAACTTACACATATGTAAACAAGTTATTTATGTCCTTTCATTTTAAGTACCTACAACACGTTTGAGTTATAATAATAATAAACTTATTTTTAGCTTCGCTTCTTAAAATACCTTACAAACAAACAAAACCAAAGTAGAAACTTATAAACTAGTTGGGTTAGTTCTCAAGTTTTAGCTGAACTTAGTGGCTTAGTAGCTCAGTAATGGTTGCTCCATGAGCATTTGGTGATTTTGACAAGATGGAGTGAAGAGATGAGCACGTATGTATGTGCGCCTAACCGGTAGCCGGTTGGTTACAGACCGGCCCAGTATAACACGGCGCTGTCCAGCTTTTGAAAATGAAGAGTTCAAATTACTGCCACGTACAGTCCGCGAGGTATAAGCTGAGCTTTGCATTAGTGTGAGTGATCACATGCATACGCATCTATTACCAAAAGTACAGTCAGACAACAAACTCTTAAACAACAAGCTGACATTAACTATCCAGGATCAATATGGTCATTGCGAAAAGAAGTATCTCTTTTAGGATTCAAATGGTCAAGGACAGAGAATAACAGAAAATTTTTAATGGAAAAGCATGAGATCCGTCACCTACGTATAACTTATTTACTTAAAATTTCCGAATACCGTATTCAGGGCAGGCCTATCGTTTATACCGATGAAACATTTATTGACACCACTCACACTTCATCAAAATCATATTCAGATGGCAGCACTTCTGGTTTGAAGAAACACCTTATTAAGAGAACATGGTCACAGCGTCCTGCGTCTGACTGTACTTTTGGTGATCACTCACACTAATGCAAAGCTCAGCTTATACCTCGCGGACTGTACTGCACTGCGTTTGTCACTTGGATATCTAAACTTGTGTCTCTTTTTACCCATCCTAAAGAAAGGTTATGTTTTTCGCGAATATCTTGTAAATTTTTTGTTTCCGTTCTTCTTTGGAAGATATCTTCCAAATGGATGGATTCTGACAATTAAGATGTTGTTAGATTTGTCTCAATCATTTGAGTGTCTTTAGAAATTATTTGAAAGTTTTTAAATTATTGATTTTACACAGTTGGTTTTTTAAAGTTAAAGTTAATTAATTAACTAAGTTAATTAATTAACTAGTTAGTTAATTAACCTACCTTGTTAATTAATTTTTTCAAAAAATACACTTCTTTTCAGATTTTACCGTCAAAAAGGTTAAGGTTTACAGGTGTTGGACTTACCCAAGAGACGTCTATAAAGAGACTGTAACCACTACGGTTAGTTTGTAATGATGTGTGATGGTTGAATTTTCATCGCAAGTTATTGGTATAATGTAATTACTAATTATCCTTTTACTGTGAGTGTAAATGTTTCATTGTTTGTTGCTCAAAGCTCAAAGGGGTTTGGGTACTTTTGTATGGGCCCGTGGCGTCGTTTTCTTTTTTAGCGGCCAGAGATCTGTTATCATTTTCTTGTAACAATAAAATACCCCGATGCTATCTGTGCAATCGGATTTGCTCTAAGTCATATCGGAGCTGAGTTATAGCCTGTCAAAGTTATTTATTTTTTTGATTTTTTGTATGGGCAAGTGGCGTCGTTTTTTTATTTTAGCGGCCATCGATCAGTTATCACTTTCTTGTAACAATAAAATACCCTGATGCTATCTGTGCAATCAGATTTGCTGTAAGTAATATCGGAGCTGAGTTATGGCCCCTCAAAGTTTTTTTTTTTTGGTTTTCTTTGTATGTACTAGTGGCGCCATTTCCTATAGCAGCCAAACATCCGTTAGCACTTTTGCGAAACATTATTTTTACCCTAAGGTACCTGTGTAATCAGATTTGTTGCAAACTATATCGGAGCTGAGTTATGGCCACTTACAGTTTTTTTTTTGGTTTTCTTTGTATGGACTAGTGGCGCCATTTCCTACAGCGGCCAAACATCCATTAGCACTTTTGTGAAACATTATTTTTACCCTAAGGTACCTGTGTAATCAGATTTGTTGCAAACTATATCGGAGCTGAGTTATGGCCACTTAAAGTTTTTTTTTTGGTTTTCTTTATATGGACTAGTGGCGCCATTTCCTACAGCGGCCAAACATCCATTAGCACTTTTATGAAACATAATTTTTACCTTAAGGTACCTGTGTAATCAGATTTGTTGCAAACTATATCGGAGCTAAGTTATGGCCACTCAAAGTTTTTTTTTTGGTTTTCTTTGTATGTACTAGTGGCGCCATTTCCTACAGCGGCCAAACATCCGTTAGCACTTTTATGAAACGTAATTTTTACCTTAAGGTACCTGTGTAATCAGATTTGTTGCAAACTATATCGGAGCTAAGTTATGGTCACTCAAAGTTTTTTTTTTTGGTTTTCTTTGTATGTACTAGTGGCGCCATTTCCTACAGCGGCCAAACATCCGTTAGCACTTTTATGAAACATTATTTTTACTTAAAGGTACCTGTGTAATCAGATTTGCTGCAAACTATATCGGAGCTGAGTTATGGCCCCTCAAAGTTTTTTTTTTTGGTTTTCTTTGTATGTACTAGTGGCGCCATTCCCTATAGCGGCCAAACATCCGTTAGCACTTTTATGTAACATTATTTTTACCTTAAGGTACCTTTGTAATCAGATTTGTTGCAAACTATATCGGAGCTAAGTTATGACCACTCAAAGTTTTTTTTTTGGTTTTCTTTGTATGTACTAGTGGCGCCATTTCCTACAGCGGCCAAACATCCGTTAGCACTTTTATGAAACACAATTTTTACCTTAAGGTACCTGTGTAATCAGATTTGTTGCAAACTATATCGGAGCTAAATTATGGCCACTCAAAGTTTTTTTTTTGGTTTTCTTTGTATGTACTAGTGGCGCCATTTCCTACAGCGGCCAAACATCCGTCAGCACTTTTATGAAACATTATTTTTACTTAAAGGTACCTGTGTAATCAGATTTGCTGCAAACTATATCGCAGCTGAGTTATGGCCCCTCAAAGTTTTTTTTTTGGTTTTCTTTGTATGTACTAGTGGCGCCATTCCCTATAGCGGCCAAACATCCGTTAGCACTTTTATGTAACATTATTTTTACCTTAAGGTACCTGTGTAATCAGATTTGTTGCAAACTATATCGGAGCTGAGTTATGGCCACTTAAAGTTTTTTTTTTGTTTTCTTTGTATGGACTAGTGGCGCCATTTCCTACAGCGGCCAAACATCCGTTAGCACTTTTATGAAACATTATTTTTACCTTAAGGTACCTGTGTAATCAGATTTGTTGCAAACTATATCGGAGCTGAGTTATGGGCCCTAAAAGAAAACCAAAAAAAATACTTTGAGAGGCCATTACTCAGCTCCGATATAGTTTGGAGCAAATCTGATTACACAGGTACCCTAAGGTAAAAATAATGTTTCATAAAAGTGCTAACGAATGTTTGGCCGCTGTAGGAAATGGCGCCACTAGTACATACAACGAAAACCAAAAAAAAAAAACTTTGAGGGGCCATAACTCAGCTCCGATATAGTTTGCAGCAAATCTGATTATACAGGTACCTTTAATTAAAAATAATGTTTCATAAAAAAGCTAACGAATGTTTGGCCGCTGTAGGAAATGGCGCCACTAGTACATACAAAGAAAACCAAAAAAACAACTTTGAGGGGCCATTTCTCAGCTCCGATATAGTTTGGAGCAAATCTGATTAGACAGGTACCCTAAGGTAAAAATAATGTTTCATAAAAGTGTTAACGAATGTTTGGCCGCTGTAGGAAATGGCGCCACTAGTACATACAAAGAAAACCAAAAAAAAAATTTTTGAGGGGCCATAACTCAGCTCCGATATAGTTTGCAGCAAATCTGATTATACAGGTACCTTTAAGTAAAAATAATGTTTCATAAAAGTGCTAACGAATGTTTGGCCGCTGTAGGAAATGGCGCCACTAGTACATACAAAGAAAACCAAAAAAACAACTTTGAGGGGCCATTACTCAGCTCCGATATAGTTTGGAGCAAATCTGATTAGACAGGTACCCTAAGGTAAAAATATTGTTTCATAAAAGTGCTAACGAATGTTTGGCCGCTGTAGGAAATGGCGCCACTAGTACATACAAAGAAAACCAAAAAAACAACTTTGAGGGGCCATTACTCAGCTCCGATATAGTTTGGAGCAAATCTGATTAGACAGGTACCCTAAGGTAAAAATAATGTTTCATAAAAGTGCTAACGAATGTTTGGCCGCTGTAGGAAATGGCGCCACTAGTACATACAAAGAAAACCAAAAAAAAAAATTTTGAGGGGCCATAACTCAGCTCCGATATAGTTTGCAGCAAATCTGATTATACAGGTACCTTTAAGTAAAAATAATGTTTCATAAAAGTGCTAACGAATGTTTGGCCGCTGTAGGAAATGGCGCCACTAGTACATACAAAGAAAACCAAAAAAAAAAACTTTGAGGGGCCATAACTCAGCTCCGATATAGTTTGCAGCAAATCTGATTATACAGGTACCTTTAAGTAAAAATAATGTTTCATAAAAGTGCTAACGAATGTTTGGCCGCTGTAGGAAATGGCGCCACTAGTACATACAAAGAAAACCAAAAAAACAACTTTGAGGGGCCATTACTCAGCTCCGATATAGTTTGGAGCAAATCTGATTATACAGGTACCTTTAAGTAAAAATAATGTTTCATAAAAGTGCTAACGAATGTTTGGCCGCTGTAGGAAATGGCGCCACTAGTACATACAAAGAAAACCAAAAAAACAACTTTGAGGGGCCATTACTCAGCTCCGATATAGTTTGGAGCAAATCTGATTAGACAGGTACCCTAAGGTAAAAATATTGTTTCATAAAAGTGCTAACGAATGTTTGGCCGCTGTAGGAAATGGCGCCACTAGTACATACAAAGAAAACCAAAAAAACAACTTTGAGGGGCCATTACTCAGCTCCGATATAGTTTGGAGCAAATCTGATTAGACAGGTACCCTAAGGTAAAAATAATGTTTCATAAAAGTGCTAACGAATGTTTGGCCGCTGTAGGAAATGGCGCCACTAGTACATACAAAGAAAACCAAAAAAAAAAATTTTGAGGGGCCATAACTCAGCTCCGATATAGTTTGCAGCAAATCTGATTATACAGGTACCTTTAAGTAAAAATAATGTTTCATAAAAGTGCTAACGAATGTTTGGCCGCTGTAGGAAATGGCGCCACTAGTACATACAAAGAAAACCAAAAAAAAAAACTTTGAGGGGCCATAACTCAGCTCCGATATAGTTTGCAGCAAATCTGATTATACAGGTACCTTTAAGTAAAAATAATGTTTCATAAAAGTGCTAACGAATGTTTGGCCGCTGTAGGAAATGGCGCCACTAGTACATACAAAGAAAACCAAAAAAACAACTTTGAGGGGCCATTACTCAGCTCCGATATAGTTTGGAGCAAATCTGATTATACAGGTACCTTTAAGTAAAAATAATGTTTCATAAAAGTGCTAACGAATGTTTGGCCGCTGTAGGAAATGGCGCCACTAGTACATACAAAGAAAACCAAAAAAACAACTTTGAGGGGCCATTACTCAGCTCCGATATAGTTTGGAGCAAATCTGATTAGACAGGTACCCTAAGGTAAAAATAATGTTTCATAAAAGTGCTAACGAATGTTTGGCCGCTGTAGGAAATGGCGCCACTAGTACATACAAAGAAAACCAAAAAAACAACTTTGAGGGGCCATTACTCAGCTCCGATATAGTTTGGAGCAAATCTGATTAGACAGGTACCCTAAGGTAAAAATAATGTTTCATAAAAGTGCTAACGAATGTTTGGCCGCTGTAGGAAATGGCGCCACTAGTACATACAAAGAAAACCAAAAAAAAAAACTTTGAGGGGCCATAACTCAGCTCCGATATAGTTTGCAGCAAATCTGATTATACAGGTACCTTTAAGTAAAAATAATGTTTCATAAAAGTGCTAACGAATGTTTGGCCGCTGTAGGAAATGGCGCCACTAGTACATACAAAGAAAACCAAAAAAAAACTTTGAGTGGCCATAACTCAGCTCCGATATAGTTTGCAACAAATCTGATTACACAAGTACCTTAAGGTAAAAATAATGTTTCATAAAAGTGCAAACGGATGTTTGGCCGCTATAGGAAATGGCGCCACTAGTACATACAAAGAAAACCAAAAAAAAAACTTTGAGTGGCCATTACTCAGCTCCGATATAGTTTGCAACAAATCTGATTACACAGGTACCTTAAGGTAAAAATTATGTTTCATAAAAGTGGTAATAGATGTTTGGCCGCTGTAGGAAATGGCGCCACTAGTCCATACAAAGAAAACCAAAAAAAAAAACTTTGAGGGGCCATAACTCAGCTCCGATATTACTTACAGCAAATCTGATTGCGTAGATAGCATCAGGGTATTTTATTGTTACAAGAAAGTGATAACAGATCTCTGGCCGCTAAAATGAAAAAACGACGCCACTTGCCCATACAAAAAATCCAAAAAATAAATAACTTCGACAGGCTATAACTCAGCTCCGATATGACTTAGAGCAAATCCGATTGCACAGATAGCATCAGGGTATTTTATTGTTACAAGAAAGTGATAACTGATCGATGGCCGCTAAAATAAAAAAACGACGCCACTTGCCCATACAAAAAATCCAAAAAATAAATAACTTCGACAGGCTATAACTCAGCTCCGATATGACTTAGAGCAAATCCGATTGCACAGATAGCATCAGGGTATTTTATTGTTACAAGAAAGTGATAACAGATCTCTGGCCGCTAAAAAAAAAAACGACGCCAACTTTACCCAAACCCCTTTGTCAAAAGGACGGAATGGATCAGAGATCAGACTAAAATAAAATGGAAAGTCTGATAAGAATATAGTCTGGAATAACACATAGACTACTTTTAATGTCGAAAAAGTATACAGTTTCTAAGAGAAGAGTCATTAACTAAATTCTGTGCAGTCAAAGTCGTGAACTGATACTGAGGGTAATACAACTGGTAGGTGCGGTTAGAAAATCTAGAGATTCGATGCTGTTTTTGTACCTAACTCTAAAAATGGAATTGCATGCGTATTTTCCATAAAAGAAGCTGTTACAATTTAAATCACGAAATTGTTTTTTCTTATTTAGTATGCTATTCAACATTAATCTTTAAACATTGTGCACTAGCATAACAAAACGGAAAATCACATCACCAGTGCACACGTACTAATGTGTTATAGACTAAACAACTACCGCCGAATGGTTATTGCAAATACTAATAAAAACATGACCTCGGCACTTGGTGAAATTGCCTGGAGACAAGGATCAGCCTCGCTGGATCGTCCTGGAGTTATGTCCTAATGTAGGCAACGTAATAGCCGTTACATACAACATTTGGCGCGCGGGGTCGCTACTCCTACAGCTAAAATAAAGGCGGGGTTTGAATGGCTGTATTCTGATTTTTGAACGCTTTTTCTCTTTTGGAGAGGAAAAATCTTTTGGCGCTTCGGATAGTTTTTAAACGACTCCAATGGAGGAGGTTCTCAATTCGGTTGTATGTTTTTTATTTTTTTCAATCTATGTCACGCGATAGCTCCGGCAATTGGGAATCGATTTTGATTGGTCTGTTTTGTTTGGTAGATCGTAGTTTAGAGGCGGCCCCATATTAATTTTATCGAAATCATAGTACATAGTAACGTTTGCACACTTAACAGTGGAATAATTGGTCAATGTGGAACTTCTTCGGGCGGACTTTGCGAATAGTCCTGCTGCAACTCGACTGTGATGTTCTAAAAAGTACCTATTCATTTAAGCTTGCTAGATAAATCTATCTAGTGCACTAGTTAACATTAAGTTAGATTATTTGTACAACTTTGTTATTCTTAACGAATAGACAGCAGCAGACGAGAGACTGAAGGCTTAAAATTACCAAATTAATATTGACGCAGATGAAATATTGAACTTGTCTCGCGGTTTTAATAACAATAACTGGTTTAAGTGTGTATTGTTTCGAGACTTTGTCAAGTACCTATATATCACCAAAAGGCTAATAACCTAGCACAATTGTTTCGTAATGAGTCAAGGACTTTGAAGACAGCTTAACTTAGATAATTTACATTGTTCGAAATTACTAACCAATTCTGATTTGTTTATGAACAGCTTATGGGGTACTTTAATAGTTTTTTGTGGCTCACTTCTGGAACTCAGGGCTTTCTCTCACAATGAGAAAGTCAAAGCCATAATTCAGTAAGCTGGTCAAGTGCGCGTTGGTGTATGACACAATCGCAAAGTCTTTTTCATGGAACGTGCTGGATTCTTCAAAATGTTTTCCTTTATATATTAAACACTATTATTTTTAACATCTCATGATTAAAAACAAAATAGGGTATTAGCACAACGTATCATACGTCGTACTCTACGTATAGCCATAAGCGGGTGGCAGATCCTTCGTGCTAGGGCCGTATCATCATCATTTGGGTCTTCTTTCCTCGGTCTTGGGGATGTTGGAATTAGGCTCGAAGCAAACCTTTTTATTGTGTCTTTCTGAGCTCTGTTTCTTGCTATCTGTGGGCTGCGAGATGATGAGATAAATGCGCTCGCTAGGACTATACCGTATTATTTTCGGGGATGCAAGGCTTGACTTTCCTACCGCTAGCAGCCCAAGCCGAGAGAGACCGTATCGTGTGCGGTGGCTATGCGCTAGTTTTGCTTATCGTACGATGTATTTTAAAAAACTCACAGGGTACCGTTAGTGAGTATAATAAGTATTTGAATGGTTTCAGGTATGTTCCATTTATGATCTACGTGTATATATATATGCTACTAACTGGGAACAACTGCGGTAGGTCTCTTTATAATAAAACTGTGCACATCGCCTTACGTTGTAGTTCAAACTCCAATGTTCTTCAATCATACCATTATCTTAATTCTTAGTACAGTCGTGACCGTAAACTTGTGATTTTAACAGTTTCGTCATAGCATAAGATAACATGACAATGCTTATCACTAAGCTCTGGGTGCTTAATGATGTGGTTCTTTGTGTACTTTTCAAAGAGTTAATTTGTCAGAAAGTGATGAATGTTGAATTATCCTGCATGAGTGACATACTGACAAGGTTACTACTTCCTGTGTATTTAAGTGACCCACCCAAGGCCAAAATAATTTATGTTTTATGTAAAATTGACGCCATACTTGCCAAAGATGAAAAGGCCATCACTGCTGTACGTGAAAGCTTCTATTCTGAGAGACAAAACAATGTCCAATTTTAGGGCAAAGTTAAATCGGTGTAAAAAAGGCGTAGTAGGCCTTCGACAGCGTAGTACAACGTAGTAGGCAATGACGCCAAATGTTAAAATTTTACTTTAGTAATAATATTCGAGAGCATTCGGGGTTTTCCGGTCGGTATTTTGGCGTAGGGGGTAGTATTATCATAGTAGTAGCAGGATGTGAAACCAAACCTCTAAATTCACTTAAACTATTATTATTAATATAATTATTATTAACTATTATTATTTATTATTTAAACATAACTTCATCTTCTCGCTGGCTTGTACGGTCGAGACAAAATCCTGGAATTCCTTTCCCTTTTCGAAGTATTTAAAAAGTATCTAACATAGACAGTAGTGTCAATAGCAGAGAGATGTAGATTAAATCAATGCTGGATATTATTAATAATATCGTTATCTTATTTAATACCCCAAGATAAGACCTGCCTCATCTACAAGTACAAAATAACCAAAAAATTGTGATAGGTAGGTACTTAAGTCATTTAAACTTGAGTTCTTTAAATATTTGTTTTCTGAAATGGAATAATTTTATTATGAAACACGTTTGGATCGTGTTATTGCTAATGATTTCCAAGCTTAGGACACTTATGTCTTTATGACTGCCTTCCGGGTGGACTCACATCTTCAATTATAGCCGAGATCCCACTGTTAAATGACTCATGGCTAGTGCACATGGACATTCACTGGATTTCTCTAGAATTCTCTATTATTAAATACTGTAGGTATATAGCATTATCAAGGTGTAGCAGACACTGCTTTCTCGCTTGCATGCTCGGCTTAGGTGGAACTTGACGCTTTTCCTTGCGTGCAGCCTGCGTTTTATAAGACTTCTTATGCCAAAAAAAAAAAAAGATGCTGTGTCATGGGACACCAGGTAGGAACGAAGTAGTTCCTTAGGATAATATAGGAGCAACACAATATGCAAAAAAAAAAAATATATAATTTAGGTACGATCATCTAAAAACTAAAGTTGGCACCACTGGTCACGAGCAGTTTTTACGCATTACTTCCGTTATATACTTTTCTTACGGTTTTAGTCTTTCAGCTCGGTCGCGCAGCAAAATTCTTGTCTCCTGCAAGTCTGCTACAAGGAACTTTCGTCCAAATAGGATTGATTAAATGTTTCTAAACAAAATAGCAAGTAGCAATATCGAGTTAAACAAAGTTTACTTTTTTTGTTTAGAATGCATTTTACCTACCTTATTTGTATCCTGGAGTCGATTCATCGCAGGTTTCGACAATTTCAAACTATTTTATAGCTCTTCTAACGTGATTGGATATATACGTGTATTTAAATAGAAACTTTGATATTTATACATTTGGAATTGTTTAACACTCTTACTGAGTTAAAACTGGGTACGGTACGCTCTTCAAAGTAACGCGACTTTGAAATCGGCCTTCTTCAGTCCTTATTGTCAAGTCTACACCATTATTTTGTGTCTTTTGTAATTAGCTTCACCCAGAATTTTCTCGTCAAAACAATAGCGTTGCTGCGTGCATCCGACATTTCCCTAGCACGTCATTGAAACATCGGAAAGAGCCATTATTCTGCAATCTTTAGCTTCGTGATGTTCTCGTGTAGGTTTTGTTAATTTAACATCGACAATAAAACATAAAAGATATGACACAAAAAAATAAACATCAATTCTTTTTTTTTATAGATTGACACGATGAGAAAAACAGCGCATGCTATGCTTACTATCCATAGTCACACAGCAATTTGAACAGGAAGAATTCAAATCACTTCGTAACATACGTGTAAGGGGCCATTAATTAATTAAGTGAGGTGTTCAAGGGAGGGAGGGGATCGAGTCAAATCTCACCTCCAGGCCACGTGGTTCGACAATTTAGTTCGATCAATCGAACCACGGACACTTTTTTTTCCCGTTGGTTCGACTCACGTAGGGGAGGGAGGAGTGATCTCGGTGAATCTCATCTAATTTTTTTCGCAAAATTAAATTGTTCATTTCGTGAGAAACCTTGGGGAAATTGAGTTCAAAATGTGTTGTGAGACTGATCAGATATTGAGATCTATCTGTGAGAGAAATCAACTGATCTACATGACATATTAAACCTTGCTCTATTTTCTATCGGTTTGCTAGTACCTCGAAAATACGACATCATTTCACGGTCGACTTTGGAAAGTCGACCGTGAAATGATGTCCTATTTTCGATATACGAATTAAAACGTACAACCTGTGGAGTATGATACCTGAGTAGAAGTTACCGATATATACAATCTAGGTGTGGTCAAGTCGAGAGTGTATCACATTTCTCTATGTAGGTACGTAAGCGCGCTCCATCGTAGACCGTATCGCCGATTAACATTAGACACCAAGGCAATCTACCTATTATAAAATTAGTAATAACGCGTTACTTTACTCTGATAGTCCTTTCCATGTATTTTTGTAGTGGTAGGACTTTCGGCAGAGTCCGCCTGGGGAAGTACCACACTTTTGCCAGTTATTCTACCGCCAAGCAGTAATGTGCGAACATTACTGTGTTCCGGTTTGAAGGGGAATGTTTCCAGAGAAATTACAGGGCTTAGAGATATACCATCTTAGATCTCTGGGTGCCGAGCGCAGTGCAGTGCTATGTAATTATTTGAACTCTTCGTGTTCCACTAGCTGCGTGTCATTGTGCTGTTATGTGGCAGGCATGTTGCTTACCATCAGGCACATGGCCTGCTTGTCTCGTTACTCTTTATTTAAAAATAAAACGTGATCATATTTATATGTGATTCATTTTTAATCGACTTCAAAACAGGAGGAGGTACGCGATAGCTCCTCCAATCGTTAATAGATGTTAATGGTTTTTTTTTGTTTGGTAGCGCAAAGTTCAGAGATAGCCCTACATAAATTTTAACTAAATCAGCGTGGGGGTTTTTGAAATATGAATAAAAACTAAAATTTACTCTCATTTATCTGGATTTCTTGGTGATAGTTTCTTATGAAACTTGTCCGAGTGTGTGAGTTTGAAATTAAAGTCGGTTTTTGTCTTTTTCGGAGAGTAGTAGATTATTCACCAAGGGAGTAAAGCACTGTCTTGTGTCATGGGCGTCATATTGGATCCTGAGCGCAGCGAGGGACTCGAGTCAACTCCCGAGTTGAAGAGGCCTGAGTGAAGCGAGGGATCCAAGCCGCCCATGACACAAGACAGTGCTTTACTTCAGGGGTGAACTCTACTTTTCATATCTTGTGCGAGGTAATTAAAATCGTCATAAGCTTTTAGGTATTTATCTTTCGATTTTTTCGGTAGTAGATTATTTATTAATAATCCCTAAAGCGTCCAATTTGATGAACTGCGGGGTCAATCCACTATCGCTTGAAGACATTTTGGTGTTATTTAAGAATTAAAGTGATAAACTAACAAAATTCATCTCAATGGCGCCTTTTTACCCGACTGCGCGACGCAAAGGAGTGGTAATGTGTTTAACAGTCTATGTATGTATGTATGTATGTATGTATGTTTGTATGTTCCTTTGAGGCACTATACAGACCAAACGCCTGGGCCGATTTTTATGATTCACACGTCAATCGATTCCTCTTAATCTGGCGAGTGACACTAAAGACATGACATTAGTGTAAATCCAATATGGCGGATTCAGGACGCCATATTGTCCAAATAAAAAAAATGAAAATCACCAAAATATGTCAAGAGGGGTATCGTTGAATAGGTATTTGAAAATAATGTTTAGCTTTCTCTCAATGTTTTTCGATTTGACTGACCGTTTAGGATGTATATCGATTTAAAGTTGAGTAACAACCATTCTCACATTTATAGGTTTTTAGGTAGCAGAAAACTTCGTATAACTAACTGTACGTGTGAATGTGGATGGACATTATATACTAATGTATCTAGTAGGCATCGATATAAATCAATAGATGTGCCCTGAGAATCTTGAAATTGGTAATAAACTGCGTCTCTGTATGTATCGTAAGTGGTTTACAAACAACCAATCTACTTGACCCCTATAATCGCTAGCGGCGAGATTTGCTGTGGTTCTACTTATTTTGGTTGTTGACACCGAATAATGACAGGTAAAAACGTCCGGCGTCCACCGCGTCCTGCAACCGACTAGAACGGAAAGAGTGAGCTCACTCTTCCCAACGTTGACATGATTGCGTGCGCCGTGAAGTTTGGGATGGGGCCCATCTTGGGTTCTACGATCTACGCTAGTAGGTATATTGGACTACCTTTTTTTCGTACGTGCAGGTACGTAATAGTGGGAACACGGAACCGCTCTCGGATTGCTCCGCCTCGGTCGCCCATCTCCAACTTCAAAGGATTTAGTAGGTACTCAACGTCAATCGAAAACCTATACTAACTCAAAACTATAAATATGAATTACATGCAGTAGAAAATCCTACATATAATATCAGTAGAAACGAAGACATTTGGTCAACAACCAAAAGATGCATATTATTATGTTGAGCATATTAACATTCACAACATTGTTCATAACTAAAAAGTATGAAATAAAAAATATAATTTAAAAACTCAAAAACCCGACTGCGTAAAAAGTGAACCAAACTACGTAGGTACTCGCATACTAAAAAAAACTGAAAAGAATAAAACAAGCATTTAGATTTCTGGTGGTCTAGAATTCTATAATATGTTATTGTATTAATACTATTGAAATAAATACAATATTTTCTAATAAAAGAACATTACAACTGAACAGTCGGGATCCATTATTATTCGACATACAATGTAATTGTTCAATGGATCCCGACTGTTCAGTTGTAATGTTCTTTTATTAGAAAATATTGTATTTATTTCAATAGTATTAATACAATAACATATTATAGAATTCTAGACCACCAGAAATCTAAATGCTTGTTTTATTCTTTTCAGTTTTTTTTAGTACCTATGCGAGTACCTACATAGTTTGGTTCACTTTTTACGCAGTCGGGTTTTTGAGTTTTTAAATTATATTTTTTATTACAGTCGGTTTTTTTGTGTTTTGTTTCTGTGCGTGCCAGTTCGATATTTGAAAAAAAATATGTTTGTCTGTAAAGTCGGTTTACTGACGATAGAACGTGACAACGTCTTAAGAAAATACTGATGGAATGGTAGCATTTTTCAAAAGAAAATTTTAATTTCATTTGTTTAATAGATTTGTATGTAAAAAGTAATCAGTAGAATTTAGTCATTTTCAATCAAAACAATGCAAAAAAGCTTTTAGATGCCGGGGATCGAACCCGGGGCATTTCACATGCAAAGCGAACGCTCTACCACTGAGCTACATCCCCGCTTGAACTACTGGTCGAAATAATTAATACAACTGTAACAAACATGCGGCGAGGTAACGACCGATGGTAACACGGTAACGGTACATGACGTCATGTTTTGTGGACGTGCAGCCGGCTTCATCGAATTATAAAGGTAGCGGTTCGCGCCGCGACCGCGACGCGAGACCGAGACCGGAGACCGAGACCGGAGACCGCGACACATGTCTCGGTCTCTGAGGTGTCGGTTCGCGCCGCGACCGCGACACGAGACCGAGACCGGAGACCGCGACCGGAGACCAATACAGGCACTTGACATTATGAAATTGTATGGGCGCCAATTCGCGCCGCGACCGCGACACGAGACCGAGACCGGAGACCGCGACAAGTGTCACGGCTGCTTCAGTATGGGGAGTCTGTCGATAGAGTCAGTTGTGTTTTGTGGATCACAATGGAAAACCAAGTTGTAGAACTTGTATTGGAGGAGGAAGAAGACGATGATTTGCGCTTATATTATTATTACAAATATAAAACTAAAAGAAGATTACCTATAAGTAGAGGCTAAGAAGGATCATGTTCGCTATTAGTCAAGAAACACCTAATGTTTGATGACAATAATTATATTCAGGAAGTATTTTCGGCTGAATAAAACACAGTTTGATTTTTGTTAGTTTGATTATATATTAAATTTATTGAAAAAAACAATGCATGAAAAAGGAAAAATATTGATGAAAGAAAAATTAGCACTAACTCTCGCAAAAATTAAAACTAAATTTCTTACGACATTTGGAATCTGTAATGTATAATAATAAAGGTAATTGTTTGTAGTACTTTGAATATTTTTAAGGGTTCAGTATCTCGAAAGGAAAAAACGGAACCCTTACAGGATCACTTTGTTGTCCGTCCGTTCGTCTGCCTGTCAAGATTTTTTTTCTCAGGAACACGTAAACGTAACAAGTTGCAATTTATATCATGCACTCAAATTTTTTGTCCCTTGAAGCCGTGACAAAATCAAACTTTTAAGACAATGCAATCAAAAGATACAGCGGTCTATGCCGCAAATTTCGACACTTTTTTTATGTGAAAACATTTTTAGTACAATTTACACACACTGAATTTTCGTGAATGAAGATCATCGTCACGCTCGGAAGTGAAAGAAATGTTCGGGTGAACTCGAGACCGCCGAATGGGGAGCCTATTAAAACGCATAACTTTTTGTTCCTAATTTACTTTGTCATAATGAATGTAGCATAATGTATAGTGTCATAATGCAACTTTCGCATAATCATTTTTTGGCGTCATGTGTTTTAAGCATAACAATCTATTGTACTACATTTAATTCGACTATTGATGAGATGCATAATAGTATTTAGGCATTTTTTTGTTTGTTAAATATTTTTTAAGGTGCCGTTTAAATCGCATAATTTTTTTTCCCTAATTTACTTTGTCATAATGAATGTAGCATAACATAAATATAGTGTCATAATGTAACTTTTGCATAATTGTTTTTTGGCGTAATGTGTTTTAATCATAAAAATGTATTGTACTACATTCAATTCGACTGTTGCTCAGACGCATTTAGGCATTTTTTAATTATTTGTTGTGCTACGTAATATAAATATAACCAGGTTATATAGGGTCCAGATCTGACTCGGAGCACCCCGACTCCGCCTAGTCTTGTCGCTACAACCCCTAAAGTGTATTTAAAAATGCGGGAGCCAGAAGCTCAGGGCTGACTGCAGAGCTTCTGGCGGGAGCCCACCCGGAGTCAAAAAGTGCACCATATGTCTTAGGTGTATGTAGGTTTTTAAGTCTTAAAAACGTTATGTCTACATAAATTAGTACAAAAATTGTTATTCTACTGCATAGTCCTGCATAGATATTCCATTAAATTAGTAGATACCTACATTACGAATAATAAATATTGTTGTCAAAGTACCCACCCGCATTTCACACACCCACGTATTTTATTTAAATAATGTTGCTACAGTCCGCTCTTTGCACTTGTTTTTTAGTTAGGTGTTTAAAGTTTATGCCTTTGATCATTATGTTTAAGTATTGTTATAATTTTGTCAATGTGTGCCTTTAAATATTATGCTATTTATAGTTATGCGTCGAAACATTATACTAAGTTATCTGTATGCTATATATGGCTATGCGTTTAAACATTATGCTAAGTTATCGTTATGTCATATATGGTTATGCTAGTTAAAATTATGCGAAGACAGTTATGCGTTTAGTTGATATGGTAAATTATCATTAGTCCTAAAAACGTTATGCCTACCTAAAATAGGACAAAAATGTTATGCTACCCCATATATACCCACCGAATGTACTAGAGCGAGAGAGAAACAGCTGCTGCTGCTGTCTAGCTGCTGTCACTATCTTCTTTTTTAATTTATTCTTGGCCGTGGATATTAGTCCTTCTGCCGCATCTGTCACTGTCGTGTCGCTATGTTCACTACGTAATGTTTAAGTACCTGGTTGACCGAGCTTTGCTCGGTTTTTTGGAATTATATTTAGGCAGATACAATTTAAGAAATGCATTAAAATTCGTTACGTAGTTTGAAATATCTAAGGATACATAGGTACATAAAAAAAAACGAAAAAAAATAACGTGGCCAAATGCGAGTTGGACTCGCCCATGAAGGGTTCCCTTGCAGCAAGTAACATAATATACATAGTACACATAGTTCTTGTAGTTCGTTATAGCTTTGATCGAAGTTTCAATAATAGTGTATTTATGACGGATTTAAAAAAAAACTACTTATCAGATCGAGTTCAAACAAATTTTCGTTGGTAGTTTACATGGTAATGTACATCACATATTTTTTTTAGATTTTTCATTATCTTACTTTAGAAGTTAGAGGGGCGGGGACACACATTTTACCACTTTGGAGGTGTGTCTCGGGCAAACTATTCAGTGTATACGAAAATGATTTTAGAAACCTCAATATCATTTTTGAAGACCTATCGATAGACGCCCCACACGTGTAGGTACGATGAAAAAAACATTTTTGAGTTCTCGGTATAGGGGACAACCCTAGTTTTTCTTTTTTTTTATTTTTTTTTGTTCAAATCTTAATGCGGTTTACAGAATACATCTACTTACCAAGTTGCAACAGTGTAGTTCTCATCGTTTCGGCAAAAAGTGGCTGTGACATACGGTCGGACAGACAGACAGACAGACAGACATGACGAATCTATAAGGGTTCCGTTTTTACGTTTTACGGAACCCTAAAAATGAGAAGTAATCATCAGGATTCGAACCGCGGTCCCTTGATACCGAGGGCGGAGTTTTACCGCTTGAGCCATTTAACCTTTGAACACAGTGGCGAAATTTGTTATCGTATTCTAATGATATTCTAGGAGTCTTTAATTGTTTGAAAAAGCATATAAAATGTCATTTTTTAACAATGCAATCTAGCTAGATCGATTTACCGTCCCCGAAACCCCCTGCTCACATAATTTCATGAAAATCGTTCGAGCCGTTTCCGAGATTCTATATAAATATAAATATACAAGAATTGCTCGTTTAGAGATTGTTTAATTTATAGGCAGGCGTGGAATAGACTTGAGTATGCGTAATATGTTAGCGTGTGAAGTTACGATGGTCTAGTCGGGAGAACGGCGGCTGCCGATCCGGAGACCCCGGGTTCAAACCCCACACGCACCACTGTCTTTTCGAAGTCATGTGCGTAATGCCGCTAACTTAAAACGGTGAAGGAAAACATCGTGAGGAAACCGACATGTACCTAGAATCTTTCGAAGTCATGTGTCATCCGCCAACCCGCACTGGGCCAGCGTGGTGGATTATGGCCTTAACTCTCTCCCAGAGAAGGCCCCGAGTCCCAGCAGTGGGAACGTTTAGTGGGCTGTTGATGATGCGTAATATGAGGACCGCATTCGGTGTACGGTTTTGAACTCTGAAACTCTCTCTCAAATTATGATTCTGGATGTTGCCAGGAGGTGTATTGGTCCATTTTTTACAGGGGGTGCCCCAAACATGAAGTGAAGACATGCTTTGGTATCATTATAAAAAATTGGCAGTCACAGGAACTGCCGATAGAAGTGAAAACTAATAACTCAGAATTTGATAGCTTACTTTGGAAACTACACGGGTGTAACCGGAGGGCGTGGCCTGGCCATCATGACATGGCCATCTATTGGCTGACGCATTTCTAAATGGCCAATAGCCATGGTCCCGAGTTTACCCGAAGATTTCTTATCAGACCCGAGCATGATGCTAGAATCCAATTCACAACTCACGAAATATCTGTCTAGGTGCGCCTAAAGAAGTTTTCACTTCAATAACTGTTTTAGACACAATATCAAATGATTATTATGATTAACTAGCGACCCGCGCCGGCTTCGCACGGGTGAAAAAAAATCAAAAATCATTATCTGCATGCTTTTCTGAGTCCAAAACCGTACACCGAGTTTGGTCACCATACTGGTTGCATACTCAACTCCACTCCGCCCCCACCCTATTATAATATGCATTCATTTTTATTTGTTAAATAATTCAAAATAAGTATCTAATAGTTATTTCTTATTTTAGTTTTCAATTCTGCTGTTATGCACACACTTTTTTCCGGTTATTGGCAAATGGAGAAACATATGCGTCGCTATCATTCGCATTTCGTACCTATATCAATCACCTAGTTACATTACTCAAATAGTCAAAGAGGTGTTGAAACATTTGAAGATTGTTTTAGTGCCAATTTTAGTGCCTATGCCAAAAGAAAGTGACTTTAGGTTGATATCTAAAGGCTTTTGGGATAAATGGCAATTCCACAATAGGGACTGGGTAAAAATACATCATCCTAATTAGTCCGTCTGCTTGATCATGGAAAAATATTGGACACGTATTTTTTGTTTTTTCATAATATTAAAAATCGTCAAAGATATAGACCATCAAACTTCGAGAGTGGGGGGTCGCGACGTCACTCGTGAGTAAAAATCGTACTCACAAGTGACGTCACACGAAACTTCGAAGCGCTGTATTTTCGTAATTTTTTGTTTGTGAAACAAAAAAAAATACGTGTACAATATTTTTTGGCAATCTAACTAACGGGCTACTTAGTTTTTTTTGAGGATTGTACCCTATTGCACAGGCGCTATTGACGGAAAACACGTCAGAATAAGGGCCCCTGAAAACAGTGGATCGTTAAATCGTTATATTTTAATTATAAGGAATTTTACTCGATTGTTCTCCTGGCTATTGTAGACCATCATTACAAGTTCAGTAGACGACGTAGACGTTGGCTCTTACGGCAAAGAAGGAGATAGTGGAATATTTCAAAAGTCGGAAATGGGAAAAAAATCATGAAAAAATAATTTAATTTTCCAGAATCAAAAAATCTACCGAATTCGAACTTAATATTACCACATTTTTTAGTTGGAGATGAAGCATTTAGTTACGCTAGACAAGTCGCCAAAACGATTTAAGCAAAGAAATATTTAACTATCGCCTTTGTCGTGCTAGACGAGTATCGGAAAACGTGTTCGGTTTGCTGTCTCAGGCGTTTAGAATAATTATTTTACACCCCTATCGGCATAGCACAAGAAACATGCACAGATATGATCTTAGTTGCCTGTTGTTTGCATAACCTATTAAGAGACGGATTTTTGGAATACACTCAAATGCCCGTACATCGATGAAATTTAGTTTCATTACGTGGAACCGGAGGGTTTTCGAATAGCAACGGACTAGACATTAGAGCAAAATTAACCGATTTCTTTACGCCACAGCAAGGAGCCGTAGAATCGCAAATACAACGTGTCACACGGCTTGCCTAAGTTGATTCCATCTATGTTAAGTAGTATGTGCGTATGTCTATGCAGAATAAATAAATGTAAAAAAACACACCTATTTTATTTAAGGTTTCACCCACAGAAATCTAAATAATAAGTATTTAGATTTATGTGGTTTCACATATACTCCTCCAAATGTTGTCCTTCAGATTTTCGTCCCTGTGGGAGTCTAGTTGTGAATCGTATATCAAGGGGTGCTGTCTGATTAGCTCAATCAGCGCTTTACAATTTTCGTTAGAAAAACTAGTCATTTTTAGTAACTGCTCGATAAGTCTAAGCTTGAAGCTCACTGATCCTTTGGACTTTGACTCAAGCACATAATTTGAAAACCACCAAATTTATTTATGCGGTTTGGCGGGAAGCTAAGTTTTGGCGGGAAACGTAGGTACTTTCAAAAGCCAGAGGTTTTCGCCGTTTATTTGAATTCCGTATACATAAATCATCGCAGTTACTACAGACAGGCTTTCATCCAAAAGTTTTTCTAAAATTTTGATTTTAGCTTACGATTTTAACGACGAGGTCGAATGCGTGTTTTGGTGTACTACTGGCGCCATCTAGTTTATTTTGGAACGGACTAATCGAGCAAGAAACTGTAAAAAAAAACAAATTAATTGTTGTATGGGAGCCCCCGTTAAATATTAATGTTATTTTATTTTTACCCGACTGCGCGACGCAAAGGAGTGGTAATGTGTTTAACAGTCTATGTATGTATGTATGTATGTATGTATGTATGTATGTATGTATGTATGTATGTATGTTCCTTTGAGGCACTATACAGACCAAACGCCTGGGCTGATTTTTATAATTCACACGTCAATCGATTCCTCTTAATCTGGCGAGTGACACTAAAGACATGACATTAGTGTAAATCCAATATGGCGGATTCAGGACGCCATATTGTCTAAATTAAAAAAATGAAAATCACCAAAATATGTCAAGAGGGGTATCGTTGAATAGGTATTTGAAAATAATGTTTAGCTTTCTCTCAATGTTTTTCGATTTGACTGACCGTTTAGGATGTATATCGATTTAAAGTTGAGTAATAACCATTCTCACATTTATAGGTTTTTAGGTAGCAGAAAACTTCGTATAACTAACTGTACGTGTGAATGTGGATGGACATTATATACTAATGTATCTAGTAGGCATCGATATAAATCAATAGATGTGCCCTGATAATCTTGAAATTGGTAATAAACTGCGTCTCTGTATGTATCGTAAGTGGTTTACAAACAACCAATCTACTTGACCCCTATAATCGCTAGCGGCGAGATTTGCTGTGTTTCTACTTATTTTGGTTGTTGACACCGAATAATGACAGGTAAAAACGTCCGGCGTCCACCGCGTCCTGCAACCGACTAGAACGGAAAGAGTGAGCTCACTCTTCCCAACGTTGACATGATTGCGTGCGCCGTGAAGTTTGGGATGGGGCCCGTCTTGGGTTCTACGATCTATGCTAGTAGGTATATTGGACTACCTTTTTTTCGTACGTGCAGGTACGTGATAGTGGAAACACGGAACCGCTCTCGGATTGCTCCGCCTCGGTCTCCCATCTCCAACTTCAAACGATTTAGTAGGTACTCAACGTCAATCGAAAACCTATACTAACACAAAACTATAAATATGAATTACATGCAGTAGAAAATCCTACATGTTATATCAGTAGAAACGAAGACATTGGGTCAACAACCAAAAGATGCATATATATTATTATGTTGGGCATATTAACATTCACAACATTGTTCATAACTAAAAAGTATAAAATAAAAAAATATAATTTAAAAACTCAAAAACCCGACTGCGTAAAAAGTGAACCAAACTACGTACTCGCATACTAAAAAAAACTGAAAAGAATAAAACAAGCATTTAGATTTCTGGTGGTCTAGAATTCTATAATATGTTATTGTATTAATACTATTGAAATAAATACAATATTTTCTAATAAAAGAACATTACAACTGAACAGTCGGGATCCATTATTATTCGACATACAATGTAATTGTTCAATGGATCCCGACTGTTCAGTTGTAATGTTCTTTTATTAGAAAATATTGTATTTATTTCAATAGTATTAATACAATAACATATTATAGAATTCTAGACCACCAGAAATCTAAATGCTTGTTTTATTCTTTTCAGTTTTTTTTAGTATGCGAGTACGTAGTTTGGTTCACTTTTTACGCAGTCGGGTTTTTGAGTTTTTAAATTATATTTTTTTATTAGTATTTATTGTTATAGCGGCAATAGAAATACATTATCTGTGAAAATTTCAACTGTCTAGCTATCACCGTTCTTGAGATACAAACAGACAGTCTTGGTGACAGACGGACGGACAGACGGACGGACAGCCAAGTCTCAGTAATAGGGTTCCGTTTTTACTCTTTGGGTACGGAACCCTAAAAACGGTGGTCGAATGTATAACCTCCTCCTTTTAGGAAGTCGGTTAAAAATATGCCTCTGACGATGCGACGTTGACAAAAAGTATTTTCATCCCACCAGCTCGGAAAGAGTACTTTTGCTCCTCGATATCAGGGCGCAAAAGTCGTTTTTACCCTCTAGAGGTTAAAGTAAATTTGAATTTAGAACATCGTGTGTACTGAGGTTTTGAATTCAAAACATAATTTAACCTATTTATTTCTACCTCCTTGGTGCCGAATTCATCATACATTTATTTTTAATTTGTTAAAAACTCATACTCGGAACCTCTTTGGTGTACTTTTTTTTAAATGCTTTGCGCGCAATTTTCTTTTCACGTATGGAGGATAGAGGTAAAGAATGTTATTTCAAATGGCTAAACATTTTGAAATGCTATGAATGAATCAATTGTAATCGAATTGAAGTATGCCGAGTTGCCGAGTTAAATAATTAAATATTATTGACTACTAAAATAGTAACTAATAGATAATTTCAACTACTTGTGCATTACAAAATAATGTAGTAAATATAACATCAAATAAATAATTACTATTTTGAGAAAACATGTAGGTACAATATATTTTGAAGTCAAAACTTCTTTTGGCGCGCCAAAGACAGATTTTTCGTGGGCTGTCAATTTAATTCTAGCGTCACGCTCGGGAATGATAAGAAATCTTCGGGTAAATTCGGGACCATAGCCAATGGCCATCTAGAAATGCCTCAGCCTTTCCCATTGCCCATTTAAAAATGTGTCAGCATTTCTAGATGGCCATGCTCATAGCCACGCCCTCCGGTTTCACACGCGTAGTTTCCAAAGTAAAAATCAAATTCTGAGTTATAAGTTACCACTTCTATCGGCAGTGCCTATGACAGCCAATATTTTTCTTTTATGAATTCTGAATAGTACGTTTATTAATTTCCTTTAAAATGTACCCTGATGCAAATTTAGCGCTACTATAGTTTAATGCATTTGGGCGGACACTTTTTCATGTACACATGAAACTCCTTACCTCAATCGGTCAACTCTCCATATTTTCACGTCATATTGTTATTGTTAAAACCATGGCTAAATAAACTTAAGTTTAAAACTTATAAAATTGAATACAAGTGAAAAACCGAAATACCATAATAATAAGTGATTCTAGCGACCAAGAAGTTTATTTAACGCCAACAGAATCATCTGAAACTGAAAATGCGCAAAGCATTTAGTAATTTCCTCGCTAGGGGGGGATGAAAAATTACGTGTTACACTCGAGTGCAATGATTTTTCACCTTGTGCCCTTTTGATTCCCTTGCTACGCTCAGGATTCTAATTTTTGAATCCCTCGCTACGCTCGTGATTCAACTTTAGAATCCTTCGCTTGCTCGGTCATCAAAATTGAGCACGCGGTTAAAAAGCCACTTTGCACTCTTGTACAACAAATAACTATTTTAATAAGCTTTTGTCCTAGCGTAATTAGCGGTGTATCGACTGGATATAACACGCATGCTTTTCCAGCGCGACACGAGACACTACTTGACCGGGGCGGCGACCGTCTCGATGTCTCCGGCCTCGCGTCTCGGTCTCCGGTCTCGGTCGCGCGTGCGAACTGGCCCCCATACAATTCCATAATGTCAAGTGCCTGTTGTGGTCTCCGGTCGCGGTCTCCGGTCTCGGTCTCGTGTCGCGGTCGCGGCGCGAACTGGCGCCCATACAATTCCATAGTGTCAAGTGCCTGTCGCGGTCTCCGGTCGCGGTCTCGTGTCGCGGTCTCGTGTCGCGGTCGCGGTGCGAACTGGCACCCATACAAAGCTATAATGTCAAGTGCTGTCGTGGTCTCCGGTCTCGGTCTCGTGTCGCGGTCGCGGCGCGAACTGGCGCCCATACAATTCCATAATGTCAAGTGCCTGTCGCGGTCTCGCGTCTCGGTCTCCGGTCTCGGTCTCGTGTCGCGGTCGCGCGCGCGAACTGGGGTCCATACAAATCCATAATGTCAAGTGCCTGTCGCGGTCTCGCGTCTCGGTCTCGCGTCGCGGTCTCGTGTCGCGGTCGCGGCGCGAACTGGCGCCCATACAATTCCATAGTGTCAAGTGCCTGTCTTGGTCTCGGGTCGCGGTCTCCGGTCGCGGTCTCGCGTCGCGGTCGCGGCGCGAACCGCTACCTTAAGACGTTATCACGTCAAAAGTTTGAGTTTTTAAGGTCTTTTTACAATGATACTATGGGTAAGAATTTTCATACGAACTTCAACGTTCCAAATTCAAATCATTTTAATCTCTAGGGAATCTTCTCAATATTACTTACCTCTGCATTATTACATTCTCTTTGCTCTGCATTTTGAAAAGTCACAATCACTTGCTTTGTTTTGACGTTTAATGACATATGATTGGACATTGTCGAGCAGGAGATACGAAAAGTCAATTGTTGAAGTGATGACTTCTATAACAGTGTTGAACATTTTTTGGTAAAATGTTATGAGCTCACGTTACCGACATGTTTAATAGCAGTAGTACATTATTCTGTAGTTATATAGGTGATATATTTGTGTTTTAATACTAACATTCTAAGTTAAAAGTTTTCACTTTTATTGGCAGTCCTTATGATTGCCAATTTTTTTATATATATTTCCTAACAAAGCTTTAAGTAATCAGTTTGAAAGTCGGCCTCAGACACCTACCTAACTTTACACTACCTTGTACACCTGGATACGTAGCCTAAACCAAAGATTGCCCCTAATTACTGCGAGGGTCATCCGTATTATAATAATAGTTATTGTGGCGTGATGTTACGGCAGAAGTGAAACTTTGTCATTGTTGGTGAAGCCACAATGTAACGCCAAACATTTGGCAACTCCCGGCACCTTGCCCTCGCCGAGTCGCTTCCATTGTCATTAGCATTTCTAGTGCGTAGACTTAGCAGATACTATTTCTGAAGAATGAATAGAATACACGTGTTACGACATGTGTTATACACGGGTATGTCATCAATGGATTGCCAATAAAGCAAGAAATCGAGAACTGGGCCGAAAAGAGAGCGCCATATTGAAAATGAAAAATGAAAAAAAAAATATTGTGGCAATAAGAATAGACATAAAGTTAGTAAGTAAGTAAGTAAGTTACGGTGGTCTAGTCGGGAGAACGGCGGCTGCCGATCCGGAGACCCCGGGTTCAAACCCCACACGCACCACTGTCTTTTCGAAGTCATGTGCGTAATGCCGCTAACTTAAAACGGTGAAGGAAAACATCGTGAGGAAACCGACATGTAACTAGAATCTTTCGAAGTCATGTGTCATCCGCCAACCCGCACTGGGCCAGCGTGGTGGATTAAGGCCTTAACTCTCTCCTTGCGAGAGAAGGCCCCGAGTCCCAGCAGTGGGAACGTTTAGTGGGCTGTTGATGTATGATGATGTAAGAATAGACATAAACAAAAACACAAGAAAAGGTACATTTGACAAGAAGGAGATACAAAAAAGCGAATACATATTGTGTTAGTGTGCACTGAACCCCACACTAGGGCTACCTGTGTTGTGGGATCCAGGCTTCTCCTAATTTTATAGGTACAGTTATAAATGGAAAGAAGAGCAAAGCAAACATATTATTATTACTAAAACAGAAAAATATAAAAGAAACTATCAAACTCCTTACGTTTAGGATACTTAATTATTAATTATATAATTAGTTTATGAACTTAGTTTTATATTGAGACTAACTTATCACAAAGAATTCGTCATGGTTACGCCGAAAGGTTCGTTGTTACTATTAGACCAACCGTAATTTTTTTCAGCATAAACAGGCTACCAAACGTTCCCACTGGTAGGACTCGGAGCCTTCTCTCGTTGTCAAGGCGATAATACACTATGCTGGCCCAGTGCGGGTTGCTGGATGATACGTGACTGCGAAAGATTATAGGTACAAGTCGGTTTCCGCGCGATGTTTTCCTTCACCGTTTTAAGTTAGCGGCATTACGCACATGACTTCGAAAAGACAGTGGTGCGCGTGGTTTTTGAACGCGGGGTCTCCGGACCGACAGTCGCCGTTCTCCCGACTAGACCAGCCGTAACATAACTGAAATTATTTTTTTAACCATTTCATAACGTACATTTTATGGAAATAGGATCGGCGGTTTTTGAAAAATCAAGAAATCCGAAACCTCGTTGTCTCGTTGGAAAGGTTTAGTTGTAGTTACAGTTAGTATTTTTGAAATTTAGTCGGGTGTCTATGTATGTTCAATATCAAATTATTGAAGTCGTCAGTGTTTGTTTTTTTGGAAAACATTAAATTATTTTCACAAAGTTTTATACAGCTATTATGGTGGGCTAAATCAATTGATTTCAGATGACTTTTATTTCTGAGAAGAAATTCTGAGAGAACACATAATATATTATAAACATCATATGCAAACTTAATGTCATTTATCCGAGTGCATATTTTAAAACTTATAGACAGAAAATTTTACAAAGTCGAGAACATCTATGACCAACTGCCAATATGTTTTTAAACAGGAAATGACTAAAGTATCTACTTTTAAATTTTCAAATCATATTTGTTGCAAAGACCAATAACTGAACTAGGTAGTTGAAACACACTTTACCAAAAAATAAACAATGGCAGTTAATTATCTGGAAAAGCGGAAGACATGTTTATTTCATGTAGTTCCGTAGTAAGTATAAGCATTGTTAAGATTGGCATTAGATAGTGTGTGAAAATTTGAAAGAATAGAAATCAATTTATACCTTGACTTTCTTGAATACCGATCCGTTCAGAAGTTCCGACTTGATCAACTTACAAAAGAGACTCTGCTAAATTCAATTACAAATGTCGTCCGTCAGATCGAACTAAATCAGCGCGTAATCGCTGTAACACGGCTTGCAGAGATGCTCTTAGGCATCATGTTCGCAGTTCTGTCGAAAATGATGACCCCGCCAAGGTATGGAAATTCCTGAGATCGATGGGAATTGGGAAATCTCAGCTTGACAGTGTCCCTCGAGATCTTGACATTGATTTGCTAAACCTCCATTTCTCTTCCGCATCTAATATTGACGCACAAACTAAAATCAGCACCCTCCTCTCACTTTCCGACTTACCTATCCCAAACAATCCTTCTTTTCTTTTTAATGAATTTTCTGCTGACGAGGTCAGGAAGAGTGTCCTTCCAATTACATCTAATGCAGTAGGTAGTGATGGCATTACTCGTAACATGTTGGTTCCCGTCCTTGAGTTCTTCCTACCTGTAATTTGTGTTATTTTTAACACCTCTATTTCCTCCGGTGTTTTTCCATCTGCTTGGAAGGATGCCCAAATTATTCCTCTTCCTAAAAAACCCAACCCAAAGTCTTTCTCGGAATACCGACCCATTTCAATACTTCCTTTTTTGTCGAAAGTTCTGGAACGCCTTGTTCACAATCAATTTAGTAAGTTCCTTTCCCGTTATGATTTACTTAATCCCTTTCAATCGGGGTTTCGTCCGGGGCACAGCACGGTCAGTGCTCTGGTGAAGATTACAGATGACATCCGTTTTTCGATAGAAAATCGTGAACTTACTGTGCTAGTGCTTCTGGACTTCAGCAATGCGTTCAATACCGTAGATCACGACATTCTCCTGGCCTTGTTACGCTCTGCTAATTTTTCACCTTCTGCTATCAGCTGGTTTGACAGTTATCTCCGTGATCGTAGGCAGCGAGTTCACCTCGAGGATAATTTATCTTCCTGGTGCTCGACGTCTGCCGGTGTCTCTCAGGGTGGGGTCCTATCTCCTCCGCTTTTCTCTTTTTTTATAAATTCCATTTCATCTAACCTTTCCTCTTCCTATCACTTGTACGCTGATGATCTTCAGATCTATTCTCATGCTCCTCTATCCAATATTTCTGAAGCAATTAACACCATTAATTTAGACTTGACTAGCATCTGCAGGTGGGGTAACTATTTTGGGCAGAGGGTAAACCCTGGAAAATCGCAGGCTATTATCATTGGTAGTGCTAGGCAGATATCCAATGTCGACCTGAATTCTCTGCCTAATATTGAGTTTGATGGAACCACCATACCTTATAGCAGTTCTGTCAAGAATTTGGGTATTACCATGGACCGCTGTTTAAGCTGGGGACTGCAGCTTCAAGTCACTAGCAAGAAGTTATACGCAGCGGCTGGAGCGTTGATGAAATTACGCAACTTTCTCCCTACTTCCACCAAAATTTCACTTGTCCAGTCACTTCTACTTCCCATCCTAGATTATGCCGATGTTTGTTACCTTGATCTCACCGAGGAACAGCTGAACAAGCTTGAGCGTCTTCAAAATTTCTGTATCAGGTTCATATTTGGCTTGCGCAAATATGACCACGTTTCTCAATTTCGCGCTAAACTCAAGTGGCTCCCTATCCGTCTCCGCAGAAATGCACACATCTTGTCACTTCTATATAATGTATTGTTCATCCCTACCTTTCCATCTTACCTTAAGGAATGTTTCTCATTTTGTTATGAAACTTCACGTCCACGCTCTCTGAGAGCTGCTGTTGCTCTCAACCTTACCACACCCTCACACAAGACATCCTTCTATGGCGACTCTTTTACTGTTAAGGCTGTCCGTTTGTGGAATTCTTTGCCGGCCCATGTGAGACAATCGCAGTCCTTAAGCATTTTTAAGGTCAGAGTAAAAGATTTTTATTTTTCACAATGCAAAACTGTTGATACTAGCAAATTGTAAGTTGTAGCACTGTTATGTTGTTTTAATTTTAAACTAGTTGTAATTGTTTCGTGTTTCTGTCTTTGAATCACTGTTCTTTAATATTTCACACTCCTCTTGGTATTTTTTATTTTATTTGTTATTGTATTTAAGTTAGTTTTAAATATTATAGTAGCATATTTTAAAGTGAATATTTATTATTTTATTTTAGTAATATATATTTAGTAGTATTATTTAAATTAATGTTACTCCCCCTGCCTGTATTTGTATGTAGGCTATTTTCCTTGTGCTGGTTGCCTGGAAGAGATTGCTCTCAGCAATAAGGCCGCCACTTGTGGTGCTAGATCATAAGTTTTTCTTTGTAACGTTATTATTTTTGTGCCACAATAAAGAGTTTTCTATCTATCTATCTATCTTACAAAATACCAAACTTTCATCAATCAACATCCAACTAAATGTTCCCGTTCCCACCGCTGGGACTCGGGACCTTCTCTCGCAAGGATTCTCTCCTTAAGGCCATATCGAATCCTACTACTATCCTACTAATATTATAAATGTCAATGTATGGATGTTTGGATGTTTGTTGCTCAATCACGTCCTAACGTATGAACGGTTCGGGCGGAAATTTGGAACACAGATAGATTATAGTCTGAAAGAACACACACATTTTTATCCCGAAAAACAACGGGAACAGGAACTACGCGGGTAACACCGCGGGGCGCTGCAAGTCTTTTAATATAGCTGGGTGACGTGGTATGCAATGCAGAATGCTAGGCCACTGCGTAATATTGCACTGCGTTCGTCACATAGCTATCTATGTGACGAACGCAGTGCAATATTACGCACCACCAAGAAGTAATGTGCCAAAGTTCCTGTGTTCCGGTTTGCTGTGAGCTCAGTGTGGTGGTTATTGCCGCTTTATATCTGCGTCAAAACCAGGCGTATAATAATTAAAGTTAGTGGTATAATCCGTACACAAGGTAAATCGCAGTATTTACTAACCTAGTTAGAAAACCAGATTTTACTCTGCAACAGCTGAGTCTTGGATCTTAGAATCTGTTGCAACTTTGAGGATTACGCAGACTAGTGAAAGTGTTGAGGAAAACCCGGGGTAAAATTGAATTGCGAAGGAGTGTGGGCAATGTGTGTTAATTATCAATGGCATAAAAGTGACACCGTTTCATGATTAACTCGAACGAAGATAATAATAAATAAATAAATAAATATTGGTGGACAATTCGCACACAACACCATCTGACCCCAAATTAAGCAAAGCTTGTATGATGGCGGCCAGATAGCTGATATAATACTTATATAGTTTAAATACTAAATAGATATATTACTATTGCATGGTATGGACCTATGATTCTATTGAATGTGTCTAATACCACTTTTCTTTTACAAACTGTTGTTTAATATGTCGCCTGAGGGGGTTTTCCCGAAAGTTATACCTAATATTATTAATATTCATGTATATAATAAGTTTTTGTGTTACAAATGCTTATTAACAACTTATAGATTGATGTCAATAAAGATCAAATATTCTAGTGTTGGTGTGACAGTCTAGTGTTGGACGCGGCGAGAGTCGGAGCTGCGAGGTGACGTAATACGCTGACTCATGTGCGCGTTATTGATTTATGTAATAATTTGATGTTCTATTACCTATAAGTTCTTAGATACCTATATAGATACTATTGACTATTGATAAGTATTCATAAATGGGTGATTCAACGGTACGTTTCTGTTGTCTTCACTGCACAGCGTCTACACGGACCTTTACTGCTCTGGGCCTTAAAATTCACATCGGTCGGAAACACAAGGATGTGCGTCGTCTGGCTGCCGCGACACAGATACATGCGATTGGTGCAGATACTCCAGCGGCAAGCCAGGTGCAACCTTCTACTGCGCCTGACTCGTGCCCTTTGGCGGGGCTAGCTCGTGCGAGGGAATGTATACCGGTTCTCCGTCATATCCCTAAGGGTGCGCGCAATCAAGCTGCTGGAAAACTGTGTCAGATTATAGAGGCCTGCGTTGAAAACAATGAGGTTGACAACTGGTGTTCTCTTCTTTATTTTGCATATGTGGCTTTAAAAGTGCCGGCAAGGGATCAGTCCGGTAATATGACGACTAAAGTTAAAGCCAACATTTTGTCTGCTGGGTCGAATCATCGTGATGATCCTGACGGAACGACGACGTCTAGCCGTGTATTGCGCTCGGCGAACAAACTCATCGAGTCTAAGGTTTTTGAGGGCGACCTGAGAGGGGCGGTTCGTCTTTTGTTATCCGATGATACGTATGCACGTCAGGACCCCGAAACGTTGGCAGCTCTGAGGCTGAAGCACCCAGCTCCATCCCGGCCCCTTAGCTTCCCACCAGAGCCAGACAAATCTCTCACTCCTTTATCCATCAGTTTAGCGGATGTGGAATCTGGGCTTGGTTCATTTTACAGTGGGGCCGCTGGGGGTTTGGATGGATTGCGCCCTGGTCACCTTAAAGAGTTAACGTCTGTATCCGCTGGGGAAAATGGGCGACGTCTTCTGGGGTGTTTAGTGAACCTCACAAATTTCTTGCTTAGCGGTCAACTGAACCCCGCCGTTACTCCCTATCTATACGGTGCGTCGTTATGCGCATTGGAAAAAAAGGGCGGAGGCTTAAGACCTATTGCTGTTGGCAGCGTTTTTCGCCGTCTCGCTGCTAAGCTGGCATGCCACGCTGTTAGGGACGAGATAGCAGGATATTTGGTACCACATCAATTAGGGTTTGGGACGCGTCTGGGCTGTGAAGCGGCTATTCACGCGACGCGTTCGTACGTAATGAACCCGAGCAATGCGGGTAATGTCGTGCTGAAAATTGATATTGCTAATGCCTTTAATACCTTGGAAAGGGACGTCCTGTTGAGGGAAGTAAAGGAAAAAGTTCCTTCTATCTACCCTTTCCTCCACCAAGTATATAGAACTCCTTCCAAACTTTGTTTCAATGACCATTTCATGCTTTCACAAGTAGGAGCTCAGCAAGGAGATCCACTAGGACCACTCGTTTTTAGTTTGGCCATTCAAAAGCTCATCGTTGAACTAAAATCCTCTCTTAACATATGGTATTTAGACGATGGCACTATCGGAGGTAAACCGGAAGAGGTATTTCAGGACCTTGGGATACTTATCCCACTCCTCAAGGATCTCGGCCTCGTGGTGAACCCTTCCAAATGCGAGTTTTTCCCCTGCAGTGTGGAAGCGCGCGGAAACTTTGCGCATTTCAGTTCTATGTTACCAGGACTTAAGGAAGTGTCGACTTCGGATTTTACTCTATTGGGGTCCCCGATTTTTGCTGACGCTGTTCCGGAGGCCATTATATCTCGTACGAGGCTTCTTCTCGGCACTCGTGAACGCCTTAAAAACATTTCCGCGCACGTGGCGATAGTGTTATTGCGAATGTGCTTCGCCGTTCCTAAAATAACATACTTGTTGCGGACGGCCCCCACCTGGAAATATCCGGCTGAAGTGTCTGCGTTTGACGAGGCTCTGAAATCGGCGGTTGAGTCTATTCTTAACGTTGCCCTTGATGAACGTCAATGGTCACAGGCAGCTCTTCCAATTCGGTTTGGGGGTCTAGGAGTGCGTTGTGCGCGAGATGTCGGCCTGCCTGCTTTCCTTGCGTCGGTGCATGGGGTTGCTGATCTTGCCGCTACTATTCTAAATTCAAATGGTGGCGAGGAAAGGTTACCTTATGCTTCTGACGCTTTGATGGTCTGGAGTGCCCTCAACTCCGGCGAGTCAACTCCTGTAGAGTCTCAAAGCCAACGGGCGTGGGATGCTATTGGGGTCAAGCGGGTCCAAGCACAACTTTGGGCATGTGCCTCGGGAGCGGATATGGCCAGACTCCGGGCCGTCTCGCAGCCTGAATCTGGGGCTTGGTTGCAGGCGCTACCTTCTCCTCACCTAGGCACCTTATTGGATAACAACTCGTTGCGCGTTGCGGTGGCTCTTCGCCTGGGCTGCAAGGTGTGTGAACCCCACGTATGCACCTGCGGCTCCCTGGTAGAAGCCAATGGCCATCACGCTTTGAGTTGCCGACGGTGTGCAGGAAGGTTCTCGCGACACCATGCACTCAATGACATAGTTCGGAGAGCCTTAGTGTCGGCGGGAGTTCCATGCGTACTTGAGCCCCCGGGCCTATGCAGATCGGACGGCAAGAGACCGGATGGGTTGACTCTGGTGCCCTGGAAGAACGGGAAGTGCTTAATTTGGGACGCCACTTGCGTCAGCACTGTCGCCGCCAGCCACCTAGGTCGCACTATCCACTCACCATCGGCCGCGGCAGAGGATGCCGCTGATAAGAAGAAGCGAAAGTATGGTATGTTGGTGTCGCAGTACGAATTTGTACCTGTTGCCGTGGAGACCTTGGGTTGTTGGGGCGCAGAGGCTAAAGGGTTCCTCTCAGAATTGGGGCGCAGGCTCAGGGAGAATACGGGTGACTCCCGCTCTGGTGCTTTCCTGGAGCAAAGGTTGGCCATTGCCATTCAGCGTGGGAACGCGGCGAGCATAATGGGCACTTTTGCGCCGGGTGCAGTTAGAGGTGGGTTATTCGGAGATTAGTTTTTTAATTATTATTTTAGTTAATATGTAATTTTACGGTTTATAATTTAAGGTAGAAAAAAATATTATTTTCAATAAAAAAAATACAGTGTATTTAAGATATAAAAAGGCAAGTTAAGATCAAATTAAAGAAAAGGGAATGCCAATTATAATCTAAACGATTTTCCCAGATTAATTCACATTTATTTGTACTGTGTCGTTTTAAAATGTAGGGTATTTTGGTTTTAGGCCCTTCTGATACATAAGTATTTGTACATACTCGTACTTTGACATCTAGATGTGTGGTGGCGTGTTACGCCATAGGTATTATCCATTTCACCTACATTTATAAGTAATCAGATTATCCAAATTCAACAAGAAATAAAAGCCCAGTCAACTTAGCCTTTACAGCTTCCTGTAAATGTATGTACTTTTTTAGTTGAAGTTTTATAGTGTAGTATAGCGGTCCGTCCCGGCTTATAGATGTATATTATGTTATACGGCCTATACCACTCAGGGATCACATATACATCCAACGGTGAAAGATTTTTTGAGAAAGAGTGAAAGGAAACAGTAATCTTTGAATTAGCGCGTTCATATAAAAAATCTCTTCAGCTTTATATTAGTAGGTATAGAAGTATAGATAGGAAAACTTTAACAATCTTTTGTTTGGATTCAGAAGACATTATAATTTTTTAAATTTTTTTTCGTCATTTGTTTATTGTCCATTCAATTCCATTAGTAAACTTGACTTTATTGAATGTTTCAACCAAGTTTCAACAATACCCTACTTTGGCAGTCAAGAGGACGAACATGGTTGATCATGACGGACAGCACTGACGTATCTTTTTGAAGGAGGATGTTTATTTGAAATACAAAACACAGTAATTACCTTGTTATGAATCGTTAAATGTGAATACGAATGCACTAAATATTGGTGACAAATAAAGATTTGGCTTTAGCATAATGTGTACAACAAACCGTGAATGTATAAACTCTTGAATTGTTTACTAACGTTTTTATGTCCTTGCACGCTAAAAGGTAGAATGCGGTATCTTGCCATCTTTTGCAGGGTCATTTGCATTTACATCTTTAGCAAGCATATATATACGCAATATATTTATCTCACTTCATTTCAAGAAGTTATCGGAGTACGCATGTGTTCTTAGTACTTACTAACTCTACTCAATCGTCCACATTTAATTCATCAGAAAATAGGTGACGTCTGGCAGCTTCGGGATGTTACTCTATTTGTAAAGCATCCGAATCAATAAATGTCAATCAAATGTCCTCTCCAATAGGTAGAGTTCCTGCCAAATCATCCTTTATTGGTCGTTTGTTTGTCAATACGGCACATAATATCGAAAAATTTACGATATTATGTACCGTATTACAAGTTAGAATATTTGCTCAACGCTAAATTTTATTTTTTCTTTCTTATGACGTCGATAATTTCTACATTGTTTTGATTTTACTCAAAAATCTGAAAGCTTTTTGGTGTCGTTTTTCGCGTAACCTTATATTCCGACAGCTGGCAGTAAATTTTGGGTAGATGTTTAAGACAAACTGAAAACTTGTCAGATAGCTCTTCTATTATTATAGCCCAATACGGAGTTGCAGACCTGGCTGGTGAGTAGCGGGGCAAAATGAATCCATGGATATATTATGTGTATAAAAAAAACGTTTAGGAAAACGCTACAACGCAACTTTTATGATTTCTGTTTACCTACCCAAAAACTGCTAAACGCACCTAAATAAGTTTTCACTTGTTGTTGTTTTTTTTTAAAAAAATGGTAGGATGGGTTTGGGATGGCACCATAATCACTTATGAGAATAAAAATATGTGATTACCTCAGACGTGCCGAATAAACACAAAAAATGTAATAAAATGGGCCAAGTCGTTTCAGAGGAATTTAGTACAAACTCGGATACAAGAATTTCATAAATAAGATTCAGAATACGGCGATTAAACTATTTTGTACGTTATTAATTTGTTACTTTGGTAGTTTTCGAATCGTGACTAGCGAGTGAGAAAAAGTGAAGATAGAATGATCTAGTGAAATGAGTACAGAAATTATGAACGGGAACTAGAGCATACAGGGTCACGTAGAAAGGGATAACTGTGTTAAAGTACCGGTCTCTAATCGGCAACATACACACGTAAATGAACTACATTTACCATGTTTTTTTTTCAAGGGTTCACTAACCCTGAAATTTGGAAAACAAACAACCAAGTGTAAATTAGGTACGGGGCATGAAATATTTTTAATTTGTAAAATCATTATAGGTATAGTCTATACATTTTTAAGCAAGTTTTTGAGTTTCGTATCTGTTCTTGATTCTGATTACAAACAGTAAATCAAACAAAAAGGCTTTATTACGCAGACTTAGCAAAAAAAATAATGTGTGTAAACATAAGTCAATGTCTTGTTTAGGAACAAATCATGCCAAAATTGGCCAAAAATCCTACTTTCAACCATATTACAAATATTTAGGTGACTGTTGTTCCACACGTTGGAACGCTTGAGCAGGTAAAGTTGAAATTTTTATATGTATTACATCACCACCATCTTTGACGATGAAGAAGAACATCGTGACGAAACCGGTGTGTCTGAGTGAAGGCCCGAGTTTAGGCAGCGGGAACTCGCAATGTAACTCTGTAGAAATTAAAGCACGCACCACTGCGTTTGCCGTCTGCCGTTTCGCGCTGACTTGGGCGCGCCATTAGCGAGCCGCATGTGCCATTTTCTTCGTAATTCTATAGTATATGTATTTAATTATATCTGTAGGCTCTTGATAAAAATACCAGGCAGTATATATTTCATACTTTAACGATGTGTGTGTGATGTGTGTGATAGGCTAGCTTCTGTGTAGTGAAAGAAATAGTGTATAGTAACGTTCATCTCAGTGACAAATACTAATATATTTCATCATCATTATCTACTACCTTCTCTATTTTATTGCTATGGATTGTTAACTTTGTCAGTTATTCTATCGCCAACGAGTAATGTGCAAACATCACTGTACTCCGATTTAGAGAGCAAAGTTTGCAAATATATTACAGAGCATAGAGATAACTCGACGATGACGACGACCGGCGAATATTTGACGAGCGCAGTGCAGTGCTAGGTAATGATTTGGACTGTACATGTTTCAATAGATGCAGCTATGGGCAAGCGTGTTGCTCAGCATCAGGCGTATGACCTGCTCGTCCCATGAAACCGTGAAAAAAATTTGTGGGTCATATTGACCACCAGGAGACTTATATAGAATGATAGTAGGCTATAAAATAATAAGTTTCAGCACTATGCCGTCACTTGTAAGTTGTCCAACTGTGTGCAGGTGAAGAGGGGGCGTAGCAACCTGATCCTGATCCTGACCTGACCTGACCTTTTTTTTTTTTTTTTTTTTTTTTTTTTTTTTATTTAATTTAAACACTCCACAGACTCCGGGGTCCGTGACTTTTGTCATTACATTAATCTTTTTTTATTTACATAGTTCTTGGATTAGGAGAAGAAGAGGAAAATAAGGGGGGGAGTAGGGGGGTGGTGAACATTTTAAGCGTAATTCTAAAGCTAGTCAGTCCGATTTCGTCTGTTGAGCCGATCACTACCGGTTGGGATTCCGATAGTAATCGACTCGACATCGTCTTTTGCCTAAGCCGCCTCCTCCTGGCCCAGAGCCTCCACTACAGCCGCATTTCTGTCTCTAATGGCCATCTGCAGGTTGAAATCTTGAATGGTCTTTGGTGATGCAGCCAACGCTCGCCGCACGAACCGACCGATGGCGTCGTCGGTGTCGTCAGCGTAGTATGTGAAGGTCCTGTGACCTGACCTTTTCTCCTTGTCGCATGATTTTTGTACGGCATTGCAGAATACCATTATTATGCAATGCCGTACAAAAATCCAAATTTAGAAGAGGTATCGATACTGTATGGAACCAATACCGTACGTAATCAAATGATTCAAATGACAATTCCAGGATAGGTACTGATTCTGAACGCAAGCCGAACGACTCAAATTCAGAATTACAATCCTTGTACCTGTCATTCTAAACATCTAAACGTATAAGGCAAAGACCGAGAGGTTGGATTCCGTGTAGATATCAATCCGACTGAGTTCAGAATCGCTACGAATGTTACACGCATGTCGAAATAAACTCGCGACTTTCCAACTCCGATTTTACTTCGATCCGTCGTTTTGTCCGATTAAATGTAGATATAATAATAATAGAATATATAGAATTAATGTAGATAGAACGTTTAAACGTCAAACAATGTTGTATCGGACGAAAGAGAGTAGAACAAGAGCAGGAAAGTCGCGAGTTTTTTTTCGAAATTACGTTTTCGTTGAAATAGAGTAGACGTCCAGATGACTACGGCGCCGCCGTTGATTGTGGCTTCGATTCTCAGGACAAAAAATCGTGTGATTAATACGGATATCTGTTCTGGGTTTCTATTCCGCCACAAGTATATATTTAAAATTACATAAGTATTAAATAAGCTATTTAGCCTCCGAAATACAAGGCTCGCTTAGTTAGTTTGCAAGGCTAATATAATGTTCTTGTGTGAAATATGTATGGCGACCAATGTTTGTTTATTTATTTATTAATGAGTACGAATATGCTTGATACGTAAGCGTCAGAACCGCTGGACCAGGTGTGATTTTTTATGTTTGAAAACTATCAAATTTTAGTACCTTTTTGGTACTATTTAGCATCGATATAAATCAAATGGATGTCTCAAACTTCAGGCGTACGGAACTATGTTATCGTTGGGAAGAGTGAGCTTACTCTTTCCGTTCTAGTCGGTTGTAGGAAGCGGTGAACGCCGGTCGTTTTAACCTATCACTATTTGTTGTCAACAACCAAAATAAGTAGAACCACAACATACCTCGGCTCTAGCGATTCTAGGGGTCAAGTATTTTGGATGTTGTAAACCACTCTCCCTACACCACACAGACGCAGTTCGTTAACAAATTCAAGGTGCTCAGGGCACATCTTTTGATATATAAGATACTAAATCTTTGTTTAAATATTTAGAACCTCGATGACCAGTGAATAAACATGAAAAGGAAGTGGACACGGCTGGACCACAATTATTTCACATAGTTAGAGACCAAAAAAGTGAATTATTTCTTTGTAAATATTTAGTACCTTTTTAGTACCTTATTATTATATTTTGTAGTGTCCCTGAAAAACTGTATTTTATTCGATCAGACCGGATTTTTGGGGTTTAGACTAATGTTTTTTAAATATCAAAGATGTTGTTAAATACTTACCAGACAAGAGTTTGGTGATTGTACTCGTAAATGCCTTATTTTTATGGTTAACTAGCTGTAACCTGCGGGCGTTGCTACACCACCTGTCGAAAATTGGTCATACAAATTCAGAAATCTTCTTTGGCCCATACACAACAACTTTGCTACATATCATCACATGATCAAATGCATAATTTACGATTGTAAAAAGGACATACAGACAAAAATTCGTTTATGTATTATATAGATAGGTTTCTACTTGACCACCATCTCGCTTGATGTTGAACGACGATGCAGCACATTACAGCGTGCTAATCTAGAAGAAACTGATTCTAGACTTGAACCCACTCAAATTATATCCATCAGGTAACGCATCCCAAAAGATGCATTTATTACAAAAGTGGATTCAAAGCTCATCTTTCGAGTCATTAAAACATCAACCATGAAACGATGTCGTTTTAACAAGCTACAAGTAGTCCGAAGGGATAAAATGTTATTATATCATGCAGATGTGCTCTACACTCTCTGTAATGTATACTTAATTTTGCGAGGTTGCCACATTACCTCCTCGCAAATCCTGAGTACATAATGTATATTATGTATTTTTTACAAATCGTCATAGGTATTCAGCAAGGGACAAAACAATAGTTTCTATTCAAAGTACATAGTCATTGCAGCTATTATTCATATCGTACCAAATATAACTCCATTTAGACGAGTGCCTTGTTATCCTATTATCAGAGTCCGTACTAGCTGCCTGTAGGTCGATGACATGATCTACGACCGTCCGACCGTCCTAAAGTTAATTATACTAATAACTACCTAACTTAGAAAGGAGGAAAGACATCCAATAAATTCTACAATCTTTAAATACCACAATGACCAAATGTTATTAACACATAATGTTGCAAGTGTTCAAATGCTATAAGTAACTTATTATGTACATATAGTCATTGATACACTACTTTACTAAAAACGTCAGCTAATTATGTTTTTGGATTTAATTTTAATCAAATAAATAAATAAAATATATTAATTTATATGCAAATTTTAAAATATTTTGATATATCAAAGAACAGTCTAATAATATAATTATTCACAAGGTTAGACCTTAGTCTATATTGATGATCCTAATCGTAATTATTCAGATTTTTTTAAAAATAATTAATTATAAATACATAATTCCATTAATTTCACACGAGTATCTATGAGATAAAAAATAGCAAATGTGGTATAGCATAAACAACGATTTTAAATTTTATTCAAATATGTTCCATCGTTAAAAAGATACGAGGGAACAAACTTACACCCTAATTTTAAAATTTTTTGCCATTTTGAATCAGTGTGAACTGTACAATTTAATAATTTATCATTTTTGTAATTTTACTATTTGTGTACTTTTGAATACTATTATTACCAAGTTATTATACTACTTCGTTGACAATTATGTCAACAAATTTGTAAAATTGTATTTTGAAACTATCAAGCAAATCGCTTTCTGCTCTCTATCTACTTTTTGCCGCCCTTTGTCTATAATTCTACATTGTGTTTACGTTACTTCAAGCTTCTAGCTTCAAGAGATACGACCAGATGATAATGTCTAATCCTAACATGGATCATAATATGCACATGCGTCAGATCGATTTAATTAATTCAGAGCGCAGGCAGTTCTTCGAATTCAATTCACTGACGAAAGTGATGAACGGTGATGCAATGCCGACGCACCGAGCGAATCCGGGCCAGTCGCGACGCAGCGCAGGCGCAGCGGTGACCGACAAACGGCCACTTACACTCGAGTCCAGTTAGACACACTTTACTATATTTGTGTGTTTGTAAGAAATCTGCGACGATGACTGGCGGATCGTGTAAATGAGAGCGGGCGCCGAGATCTACTTAATTATCTAGATTTTGATTTGAATGATGAGAACGAAAACGTAAAACTTTGATCATAGGTTTTTATGCGGGTCAGAGATACAACTTTTAAGACTGAACAGGTACACAAATGGTGAAACTGGACTAGTTTGGGAGCGACAGATTTTGCAGTCCGTGAAGTCATGGTGACTGGTGACCTAGTGACGACAACGTATAATAAAATAGTAATCAAAATCATGAGATTGTTGGATCGAATTTCAACCTGCATCTTCGAGTATTTTTTCAAGTGCTGATTTACAGCTTTGTCTTCACCACTGGCTTTAAAGGTAAAGGTGAGAAAACGTTTTGAGGAAACCAGTAGGATACTCAAAGAAAGATATCTTTAGAGGATATGTGTCGTTTGCCATACCTCATTAAGCAACTGGAATCATTTCGCCTTAACTTTGTGATTGGGGGAGAAGGCTTCGAGTTCTGTGGGAATAACGTTTGCTAACTAAATTTATGGCTCTGCAGTCAGAGCTGCTTATTGGAGATCTTTAAAGATTTCTGTTAAGCGTACTACTGTTGTTATGGATCGGTGTTTACTTAGTCATTTGGCCTATGCTAAAAATGGTCACCTACTTATTGAATACTAGCTGTACCTAACGGTGTTAGATTGATCATGATTCGATGATGACTGCAGGAATATATAACAAAAGTAGACATCATAAATCACAGCATAATGTCGAAAGTTTTGTGAGCATCTTTGTGCAAGGTAGTATTTTGCGAGTCAATTTGGGTTCTATACATATAACTTCCTTGGTATTTGCTATTACTTTTTAACTGACTGAATTTTTACGATATGTAAAAATTTTTGTTCAAGTCGGTGACTAGTCTGAAAAATCTCTTAGCATATAGGTATATAAAATCTCGCTTTATGTTCCCATTGCAGGTACTCAGGGCCTTCTCTAAGAGAGAGAGAGTCAAACCCATAATCGATAGTGGATTATGGTTGGCTAAGCGACCACTCATGATCTCGAAAGATGTCTGATTTAGAACACATCAGCTTCCTCATGATGTACTTTTTACCTATAATCAAATGGTGCAAACGGGACTGGAACCTATCTATATATTCAAAATCTATATGGCCACTCGGCTTCGACGGGTTCAAACCAAACCAAAAAGTTCTTTTACAATTATATAGAAACGTCTAGATAAATAAAGTGACCAAGTGCGAGTTGGACTCGCCCATGAAGGGTTCCGTTGCAGCAAGTAACATAATATACACATAGTACACATGGTTCTTGTAGTTCGTTGTAACAACTTTGATCGAACTTTTAATAATAGTGTATTTATGACGAACTAAAAAAAGACTACTCATCAGATCGAGTCCAAACCAATTTTCGTTGGTAGTTTGCATGGTAATGTACATCATATATTTTTTTTAGTTTTACACACATTTTACCACTTTGGAAGTGTCTCTCGCGCAAATTATTCAGTGTAGACAAAAATTATATTAGAAAGCTCAACACCATTTTTGAAGACCTATCTATAGGCACCCCACACGTGTAGGTTTGATGAAAAAAAAAATTTTTGAGTTTCATTTCTCAGCAACCCTAATCTTAATTCTTTTTTTATTTTTTTTTGTAAAAGTCTTCATGCGGTTCACAGAATACATCTACTTATCAAGTTTCAAAAGTGTATTTCTCATAGTTTCGGCAAAAAGTGGCTGTGACATACGGCCGGACAGATAGACAGACATGACGAATCTATAAGGGTTCCGTTTTTACGTTTTACGGAACCCTAAAAAGGTACTTTGTCTCAAAGAGGCCGTCCTTTAAAAGGTTATCAATCCTACGTTACGCCACTAGAGTACCGTACAGCGTAGCCTATATCCAATTTGATTAGAGAGAGCGGACATGGGCAATTTGTGGCCCCCCTCGGTCGCCGGTACAAACCGATCTACACGTGGGTTCAATATACGTAGAGAACTACGCGGTACTATTTGAATGTCATGTACTAAGCCTAAAATAGACGAGGAATGAACTGGAAGCCCTGAAACAATAGTAGACTAAAATAATAACTCATAAAATTAAAGGGCGATAGCATTAGTGAGACTCTATACCCAGCCGTGGGATCAGGAAAGCTGTAAATTATGGTGTTTTGGGTAAGCTGGGGATTAGATTAAGGCAATATAGTATTAAAGTAATGACCTGCCATAATAGTATAATAATGTGAAATTAAATTGGTTGTTCGTTTTTTGTGATCTGTACGTTCGACTCGTCTCCGCTTTAAAAAGTTCAGGAACTACCGCCGGATTATTAATTTTTTCAAAAACAGAGTTCTTTTGGAAAAAGTTCGTTAAAAAAATAACGTTTATCTAACATGATATATTCCGAGAGCTGCTAGCAAATTTTGGGTAGCTATTTGAGTTTAGCAGAAAACTTGTCACATAAGGCCACGCACGCGTCTTTTGTCGAATGCATGCATCCTACGAACAAACGCAAGACGTACGGCTGTCGTGTCGTTGTCGTTTCGTGGACACAGACTTCATTATTTGTACGCAAGATGCAAGCATTCGTCTTGCATCCGACAATTGTCGAAATCGTGCGGATGTCGTGCAGCTACGTGGACAATTGCCCTAAGTCTCCTATTATTCCCCAACCGGAGGTGCAGACCTGCTAGTGAGAGGCAATATGGATCCACAGAATTTTTTAGTTTTTATTATATTTTTTTATTCAGTAAATATGTTTGAGACAATATGCAATTTTTATTTAATGTAGTTTAAAGTATAAAAAATAACAAACTAAACGATTTAGTGGGGGTTTTAACATTGCCAGGCGCGTACAAATATGTTTTGCAAAAAAATACAAAAAGTGGGTTTGAGGCAATTATAAATTTAAATTGGGTGTTATTTATAACTAAAAATAGGGATTCTCAAAAAAAGAGATCGTTTTGGAGGGACTATCTACCTACCAGGTGATCCAAATTGAGGGATTCATTTTGCCCCGCTACTCACCAGCCAGGTCGGCACCTCCGTGTAGAGATATAATAGGAGAATAAATAACTATGTGACAAGTTTTCAGCTTGTTTCAAATAACTACCCAAATTTTGCTACCAGCTCTCGGAATACTAGTTATTCTCACATTCATCAATCATCAACAGCCCACTAAACGTTCCCATTACTGGGACTCAGGGCCTTCTCTCGCATGGAGAAAGTTAAGGACATAATCCACCACGCTGGCCCAGTGCGGGTCGGTGGATGACACATGACTTCGAAAAATTCTAGGTACATGTCGGTTTCCTCACGATGTTTTCCTTCACCGTTTTAAGTTAGCGGCATTACGCACATGACTTCGAAAAGACAGTGGTGCGTGTGGGGTTTGAACCCGGGGTCTCCGGATCGGCAGGCGCCGTTCTCCCGACTAGACCAGCCGTAACTTATCTTATTCGTAACTTCTCATATTAGTGACAGCTTATCTGTACATTTAGTACAGTTTACCAAGCTACAATATACAAATTGTGTTAAGCAATCAATCTGTTATTCTGGTCGGTCAACATCAAATTAGTAGATTTAGTACGCAAGCCCTTACGGCTACGTTGGCTAAGGGCACAGTTACCCAACACATTGCACTTATTTAGAACACTTTACAATTTGGAACCTTGTGTTATATTCGTGCCAATTTAACATACATTTTTCTAATTAAAACTAAGAAACAAGTCGTAACAACTACTGATGCCCTAAGATTTTTTGGAAAACTATATTTAAAATACTGAGGCATGGACTCTAGTCCAATAATTACTTCAATAAATAAGTTATAATTTAAATGTTAGTGGAAATCTTTGTTGAACACTATTCTAAACGATGTTTATACTCTTGAAGCCAAAAAGTTGATAACAATGATATTATATAATTAGATTAGTAATGTCAATAAAAAATATTGGTCAACACACTAAGCAAAGTTTGTACCTAGTTATGTTGGGAGCACAGCCCTACCGCTCTACACACACCGTGATTGTGCCGTCAGCATAAAGCCAATCATTCCCAGAAGACGGCCACCTATAGCGGCCGGACGCACTGCAGACTGCTGAATTAGCGTCTGGCTCCCAGCCTTCCTTTTAGAATAAGCTTTAGGTTTAAGTCATTCTTTGTTCAAGCGTCCTAGAGTAAGGTCTTAATTAATAAATTCATTTATAACCTTTTAAAAATTGTTTTTAAAAAGACCTTCGCGTGGCCCCCGTGCATGTCTGGCGCAGCCGTGCCGGATTTTCACCAAGTTTTCGCGAGTTTTCTTCCGTGATTTCCAAACTTCGACATCGCGGTCGAGGCGCTCGCGCTAAACCCGACTCTACGCGGCGGTGGAAACCCGAACCTTACAAATAAGACTCCCCGCGGAGGCGCGCACTCCGAGGACCTTGGCGCTGAATCACCAGGAGGACATGGGAGCGGGCATACTGTGAGTAAACCTTTTCACTTCCTGCTTTCATTTCCCGTGTCTTTTCCACCCATTTTTAACCAGATTTAAATATTACGTTTATCTGATTTTGATTTGCACAAAAATAGGCAAATAGGATAAGTGTAATTGTCTGGATTAGGTTAGATAATTGCACACCCATTGGCAATTCCCTAGATTACACAATTGCACTAATATAGGCAATTTCTAGTTTAAACAATCGCACGCAAATTGGTGATTTTTAGAATAAATAGTCGCACACTAATCGGCTACTTTAAAGCTTAATATAGTGCACAAAATTGGCACTCTATATACTTAAGTACATATAAATTAGACTTAACTTGTGTCTAGTAGTGTTAGTTATATAGTTTCAAAATGGAAATCAAAACCATTCCCAAGGAGTTTGTCGACATCATCCCCAGATACGACGGAGATGAAAAACTCCTAAACCTATTTTTGAACAAGTGCGAGTACGTTATAAATTGTAGCCGAATCGCAGGCAACCCTGCTCAAAATTTGTACCTCTTCCACACTATCTCCAGTAGACTTTGTGGCAAAGCGGCCAACCTACTTAGCGATCACCCTAATGTCTGCACTTACGAAGGGTTAAAAGAGATACTAACTCAACATTTTGGAGACCCTCGTTCAGAGGAATGCATTGCTATCGAACTAGAATCACTTAAAATTAAAAGCAGCGAAACATACATACAGTTTTGTCATCGGGTTCAAAATGTCAGGAGCTCACTTTTTGCAAAAGTGATACGGTTAAGCGACGAAGGTATCAAAGCAGCCAAAATGATTGTATATAACAACACCGCACTAAATGTATTTTTGTACAACCTACCGGAGGATATGATCCGAATAGTAAGGTTGAAAGGATGCTCTACCCTTGAAAACGCACTAAGTATAGTAACTGAGGAAGTCAACTTTAAATTCCAGTATGATGCCAAAAATAAACTGAATAAAAGCACACAGCCTCAAACGACTGGCCTTCAGCCTTTACAGATACCACCGAAACCACTACTAGTTCAGCCTCAATTTAAACCAGTAATTAACCCTGGCACCAACAGTAACTTCAGATTTGGAAACCCCCAAACCAATTTTAAATTTGGCATACCACAAAACACAGGCTTTAGACCAAACCTAGGGCAACCACCGACACAAGGGTACCGTTTCGGAATATCCCAAAACGCACCCCAAAGAAACTTTGGGCAAGCCCATATGCCAACACAACGCCCACCATTTCAACATGGCGGTTTTAAATTTGGTATTCCCCAACAACATAGATTTGGCATGCCAACACCGCAGCAACAACAAGTAGCCAAGCCGCATAGCGATGACGTCACTATGCGCACTGCTGCCCCAATTAGGCAAAACATGATGGTAAACGAACCGTTTTATGACTACGACGCCCTGCCCCAGGACTACACCCCCGATTTTAGTTACGAGTATTATGACAATGAATACACCTCCGACGAAAATTACATAGAGCATATGCAGCCAGAAAATTTGTACCCTAACGACACTGAACAACCTGAAAATTTTCAGGAACCCGCCTCGGCGAATATAGTGAAGTGATAAACCTTAATTATTGTGACAGCATACTAAGACTACCCCACGTAATAATCCCCGAAATTAACGCTAAATTCCTTATAGACACAGGAAGCAGTCGCTCCTTTATTAGCCCAGCCAAAGTTTACGAATTCTTTAGTGACTTCAAATTTTATGAACCATTCAAGGTCATTAGTACTCATGCGGAGAGTACACACAACGAAGTTATAATTATACCACTATTAAAGACATTCAAGAGCAGATTACATCAGAAATTTTATGTATATGACGTAGACGGACGTTATGATGGTCTTATTGGATCTGACCTTCTGTCAAAATTAGGTGCAAACATCGATATGCGCAGAAAAGTATTACAGACACATAATACTTGCATACCTATTTTGTACGACCCTCCGTTCGAAGTCGAGATACCACCCCGGTCTGAAAGAAGAGTTAGAGTTCCGACTAACTTACAAAATGGTGACGGAATTTTAGACTTTGTCCAATTTAAACACGGCGTCCGAATGCCTACAGCCCTTGTCAAGTGTGACAACTATTTTGCACATACAGTAATCCAAAATGCGTCTAATGAAAAAGCTATTATTAAACTCAATAGACCTCTCTCAGTCTCCAAATTTAAAATTGAAGAGCTCGAAATAAATTCAATAAAATACGACAATACAATTGACGACCTACTGAAAGAAAATTTACAAAAATTACGATTAGGCCACACTAGCAACGAGGAACGCGAGAGTATTTCAAAACTCTGTTATGAATACCGCGACATATTTTATTGCGAAAAATTACCCTTGTCATTTACAAATCAAGTTAAACACAACATCCGCACTACAAACGAAGACCCGATTTATATCCGACCTTACCGACACCCCCCTGTAGTAAATCAAGAGATACAGAAACAAGTAGACAAACTTCTAGCTGACAATGTAATAGCTGACTCACACTCCCCTTGGAGCGCACCAGTCCACCTAGTGCCGAAAAAGCTTGACGCATCTGGCGAAAAGAAATACAGAATGGTGATCGACTATCGCCGCCTTAACGAAATTACTGTTGACGATAAATACCCCTTGCCCAATATAACGGACTTATTTGACAAAATAGGTAAATCCCAATACTTCAGTACGATTGACCTCGCTTCTGGGTATCATCAAATTGAATTAAATGAAAAGGATAGAGCGAAAACAGCCTTCACTACACAGTCAGGACACTACGAATTCAAAAGAATGCCATTTGGGCTAAAAACCGCACCTGCTACATTCCAAAGAGCAATGGATAACGTACTTAGGGGACTTCAAGGTATACATTGCCTGGTATATCTTGACGACATAATTATCTTCTCTTCTAGCTTACAGGAGCATACCCAAAAACTCAGAAAAATCTTTGACCGACTCCGAGAAACCAACCTTAAAGTCACGCTAGACAAATGTGAGTTTCTACGGAAAGAGGTCCTCTATCTTGGTCACACTATCACCAAAAACGGCCTTAAGCCAAACGATGACAAAATTAAAGCTGTGTTAAACTTCCCTCTACCCCGCACAACAACCGAAATAAAAAGTTTTCTCGGTCTGGTAGGCTACTATCGGAAATTCATAAAAGACTTCGCTAAACTCACACAACCCTTAACTACATGTCTGAAAAAGAAAAATAAAATTGACTGCAGCAAGCCTGAATATATAGGTGCATTTGAGAAATGCAAAGAACTTTTAACGAACGCACCACTCTTGCAATTCCCCGACTTCAATAAACCATTCGTACTCACAACCGACGCCTCTAATTTTGCGATCGGCGCCGTCCTTTCACAGGGACCCATTGGTGGTGACCAACCAGTGGCATACGCGAGTCGCACCCTAAACGAAGCAGAAACACGCTATAGCACCACAGAGAAGGAACTTCTTGCCATAGTTTGGGCAACCAAACACTTTCGCCCATACTTATACGGCAAGAAATTTACTATATACACTGACCATAGGCCATTAATATGGGCTAAATCAATTACAGAAGCTAACAGCAAACTAACTAGATGGAAACTACGTCTCGCAGAATTTGATTATGACATAAAGCACAAAGAAGGAAAACAAAATTGCAACGCTGACGCCTTGTCACGTATTAGGGTAAACGCCGTAGACGACGACGTCTCCATGAAAGTTCACATAGACTCCGAAAATAGACCCGGTACCAGCAGCTCACACGAACGAACACCCTCGCCAGTAGTCATATCATCCGACTCAGACGAAACTACCATATCTATAGCAAGTGGTGGCCCACGATCCCCTTACTCGTACCCGTCCATAGGTAGTGACACTGTTACTGCATCTGAAGGAGGAGAAGAGGAGAAAAGCACCATAGGCACAATCCATTCCGCTGCAAATTTAGATACAGACGGCATATTTATACTCGAAGAGGCTATCGACACTAAACCAAATCAAATTCTCGTATATACCTGGAATAGGGATGAACTGGCTGTCAAAGATTTGTCTAGGGACAAACAAAAGGTGTTAGAAGTCCACTTGCCCTTGTCTAACCCAGATTTAGTTAAACGATTTCTGAAAAACTATATCAAACCAAAAATTAAATATTTCTTTTATTTCGAAGACCCACTACATCGGAAACAATTTTCTGAAGCCACCATATTCCTGTTTCAGAAGGGAACTGTCAAATTCATCGAATGCACTAAAAGAGTAGTTTACGTGGAGGATGAAGAAGAACAACGAAACATAGTAGTTAAATATCATGTAGGGAAAAATAGCCACAGAGGAATAAGGGAGACACTAGTGCACTTAAGACGCACATTTCACTGGCATAACATGGCAGAAACAGTAGCTAGCATTATTAACTCGTGTGAACTTTGCAGAAAAATGAAGTACGACCGAAAACCCTTGAAACCGGAACTACAACTAACGCAGACTCAAATTAAACCATTTCAGGAGCTTTTTACCGACACCTTCTCAATCGATGGAAAAAATTACTTAACAATAGTCGACGCTTTCAGTAAACTAGGCCAAGCATTTGAAATCAGCACTAAATCTACCCCCGAAGTAGTTAGAGCCCTAATAAAATACTTCTCTCTTTATGGAACGCCCAGCCGAATTAGCTCAGACCCTGGGACCGAATTCAATAACGCTCTACTTAAAGAAATGTTATCTTTCTACAAAATCGATCTCCACATTGGAACCCCTCATAACCCCAACTCAGTAGGAGTAGTTGAGCGATTTCACTCCACTATCATTGAAATTTATAGGATTGCCAAATACGAACAAAAGGTAACTGACGCTGCATCTGTAATGACATATTCTATAATGTCATATAACCACACCATACACTCCACTACAGGCCTTACTCCATTTGAAGTAGTCTTTGGACATACTGAGTCAAACAGCGCATTCCACGTAGATTTTAACAAGCAATTTACCCAACAGTTGGTTAAGGAACATGTGAGACGTACGCGACACCTCTACAAATACCTTACAGATAAAATTGTTACAGCAAAAGAGAATGAAATTAGGAAACGAGGTGGAGAAAAGAACTTTGATATAGACGTAGGAGACACAGTCTTCATCAAAGGGGTTAACACTAGGCGCGCTAAAGATAAACCACGGTACCAAAAGGCCCAGGTCACTGGACCTATAGATAAAAACGTCGTATCTATCAATATCCGCAACCGAGATACCGCAGTACCTATTAAAGACATAAAACGCCCTCCACAGGTTGTTACTTCTGGTGACCCATGCCGGAGCCCTTCACCTGCAGAAGGTTGAAAGGAACCCTGGCCTTTTACCCATCAAGGAAGGCCAAGCCCTCGTCAGTCACGACTCATGGACTATAATCAAAATTTTAGACTTAAGGTATTTACTAGAGGAATTAGAACAAAATATAAATGGCTTCACTCATTTACGACAAATGGTACGGAACTGTTTTGACTTTGCAACTTTAGACAGTGACTTTAAAGAAATAGAGACACAAACCGACTACATTATGAACATAACTGCCAACAAGTTTAAACAACTAACCCCGTCAGTAAGATTTAAACGCGGCTTAATTAACCCTCTTGGTTCTCTCGTAAAAGCAATAACTGGTAATCTAGATAACGATGACGCTGTAATGTATGAGAAGCTAATCCAAGAAATAGAATTAAAACAAAATAGTTTAGACAGAAAAATGATCGTCGTTTCCGAAATGTTGGGTACATTTTCAAAAATTGCTAACTCTACCAAAGGCAACTTTATACAAATCGAACAAAGTATACAAGACATCAGCCGGACCCTTAATGAGTCTAGACTTTCGCAGTTCAGCAACAAACTAATTCATTTATATGACGCTTTTATACATAACTTTCAAATTCTTTATCTGAGACTCAATGAGATTGAAACTTCTATTGCCTTTGCTAAAGTTAACCTGTTACATCAGTCTGTTATAGATACAGACGAACTCATAGAACTACTTCACAGAATTGAAATAACCGACAAGTTGGTATTCCCTGTAAACGCAGAGACTATAGTCAAAATAGAGCAATGTATAGAAATCAAAGCCTATGTAAAGCAAAATCAGATAAAACTCATTATGCACATTCCTCTGGTAACAAATGAGACATTTAATTATTTCAAACTGGTTCCCTTACCTATCTACAACAACACTAACGGCGTAACCTCCCTTATCCTTCCGAAATATCCCTTTATCCTAGTGAAAGGGTTGAAAGCTACGCCGCTCTCCCAGCCGTGCCGTGAAGTCGACGAAGCCCGATTCCTGTGCTTTGAAAATGACGTCACGCAACTGATCGAAGACCACTGCACTGCAGAACTCATGAAATTTTCTACCAACATCTCAAACTGTCACCCAGTTCCTGTCACCATTGATGACGTAAGAGCCGACCTGATACAACCAAACCGCTGGATCCTCTACTCAAAGAGGGAGACTTTACTCACCAAATATTGTGGCGACGAGATAGAACAAGAAGTTGTCTCCGGAACCTATCTTCTTACCATTGACGACAGTTGTACAGTGAAGATAAAACAAATAACTTTAAGAAGACACCAAACTCAAGGAAGAGGCTTAATTTACACCAGATTTCCCGTGATCAATTTGCCCCAAATAAGAACGACCAGTACAGATATGCAGAAACGACCCGTTAATTTAGAAGGGATCGACCTCGGCGACACTCAGTTCCTGAATTTATTATTGCAGAAAAGTGGAAGTTTTAGTGATAGTGAAAACCCCAGTGTTTTAGTTCATAAGAGTGTTAGTTTAAGTAACCTCATTTTATGTGTACTTGCCATAACCGGCCTTGTATTGTTAGCGTTTAAGAGTAAAGTTAAGAAAATGTATTTTAAATTTAGGGGTCAGGTTCGAGATCGCCCTCATCCCTCAGGTAATCTCGATCTTGAGGAGGGAGGAGTTATGTTGGGAGCACAGCCCTACCGCTCTACACACACCGTGATTGTGCCGTCAGCATAAAGCCAATCATTCCCAGAAGACGGCCACCTATAGCGGCCGGACGCACTGCAGACTGCTGAATTAGCGTCTGGCTCCCAGCCTTCCTTTTAGAATAAGCTTTAGGTTTAAGTCATTCTTTGTTCAAGCGTCCTAGAGTAAGGTCTTAATTAATAAATTCATTTATAACCTTTTAAAAATTGTTTTTAAAAAGACCTTCGCGTGGCCCCCGTGCATGTCTACCTACTATGAAAGTTAGATAGCTGATACATAATATATATCATATGTATCATTAGGTAAGCAAAAAGATCTATGTTCTTCGCTCTAAGATAAATCCACCCCAAGGATTATCGATCATACGACAGAAATGACTACAGTTTAGTCCACTGCCAATTTAGCTGGTCAATGTAGGTCTTCTCGTTTATTTGATGGATAATTGCGTTACGAATACGATCCCTTTTGGAAACTTTGAACATACATATAATAAGGCACAATGCAACAGGCAAATTGAAACCAAGCACCGAGAATCAAACAAGTTAGGTGCGTGTTATGTGAGGAATTTCTGTCCAGAAGTGGACTAGATGATAATAATGCTTGTCTTAAAAGGTTGGTCCTTAACGACTGTTGCATAAGATATTTTATATAGTATATTTTTTTATAGTAAGTATAGAGTGACAAGACGAGCAGGACATATGCCTGATGGTAAGCAACATGCCTGCCCATAACAGCACAGTGACACGCTGCTATTGGAGTTTGAAGAGTCCAAATCATTACCTAGCACCGCCCTGCGCTCGTCACCCAGAGATATAAGGAGTTTCATCTCTTAGCCCAGTAATTTCTCTGGAAACATTGCCTTTCAACCCGGAATACAATGTTTGCACACTACTACTCGGCGGCAGAATAACTGGCATGATGCGGTACTTCCCCAGGCTGACTCTGCAAAGAGCCTTACCGCTGAAAGTGTTCACACAGGTTCTCTGTCGATAAATACGTATTTATAAAAAAAAATATCGAAGGCATTCACTGTCAGTGTAACAGGTGTGTTGTGTATGTTCCCTTTTTTTTTATTTAAATGCCACATACACAAGTACATTGCTCTGTTTACTGACAATATTAGCGGTTTTGAGACACAGTTACGAACTCGGTCGTAGTACGTTATAACAGTTTAGGATACTATTTTTCAACAACTTTATGTTATTAATATTTATGATAGTAACAACAGTCGAAGAACCTTGATCAATGTCTCAAGAATCTTATACCTAAGTATTCCGAGAGCTGGACGTCTACTATCTTTCTACGAAAACGTAATTTCGAAAAAAAACTCGCGACTTTTCTACTCCAGTTTTACTTCGTTTCGTCCGATAGAACATCGTTTGACGTTTAAATGTTCTAAGCTTACTCTAATTAGAGTAGGCTTAGAAGATTTAAACGGACAAAACGACGGATCGAAGTAGAATCGGAGAAGGAAAGTCGCGAGTTTATTACGAAATTACGTTTTCGTAGAAAGAGAGTAGACGTCCTGGTGCGAAATTTTGGGTAGGTAGGTATTTGACGCAAGCAGAAAATTTGTCATATACTTCTCCTATATTATATTCCAACACGAAGATGCTGACCTAGCTGGTGAGTAGCGAGGCAAAGTTCGTCACTGTACTACACTGCGCTCGACACTCAGAGATGAGATCTTTTTATCTCTATACATTTAATAATAGAAGGATTATCCTATGAATTAACTTGTATTAAGGTTCTGCTCAAATTTATGTAATTATGAGCCGTAAAGGCATTTACTATGAAGGCTATGACATAAGTCGTAACATAATTAAGCCAAGTTACGTAACGGCTCGTACCAGGACTTGGATACACGCAATAGAATATGAGTTTAAGTAATAATTATATGTTACTTATTGTACGGAATTTCGCATAATACAACAGCAGCCCAATTTATGTCCCCACTGCTGGGACTTGGGGCCATTTCGTACAAGGACAGAGTCAAAACCATAATCCACCACGCTGCCTTAGAGCGGGTTAGTGGATGGCACATGTCCTCGTAAGATGTTTAATTTGGAGACACGCTGATTTCATCAGGATGTTTTCCTTTTTGCCATTAAAGCCAGTGGTGATGACAGACTCGTCCATATGTATATTATGTATTTTAAAAATACAAGAGGTGCAGTCGGGCTTCGAATTGGCTACCTTAGAATTGTGAGATCGAATGTTCTATCCACTAGGCTACTACAGCTTTTTTTGTGAAGTAGGTACTAATAAATAATCACATCAATGTATAGAGTTACGCAGAACACATATGCAGAGTTTACAGAGCCAAAAGCCAGGGTGTATAGTAATGTTTCGTCATTAATAACAGCTTACTGTCAGGCTAACCCTAAAATCACGGAAGAAGCGGCTGCTCCACTCAAAACCGAGGTTTGAATGTCACAAAATGTCGTGGACGCCTCGTTCAAAACATCCAATTTCATAACCAACCACCAAAAAGGATTTTGACCCACTTGGGATTTGAACCCAATCCCAAGTGGGTCAAAATCCTTTTTCAAGACATTTTCCGATGAGATGTGACATCCGCTAATACGCACTTAGCTAGTGTGGTGGATGAATACCTTGAATTTCTCGTTGTGGGAGAAGGCCCCGAGTTTGAGCCGAGGGAACATATTGTGGGATGTTTTTGCTGTTGCTGATGACAAAGCGATTGTTTTTTCAAAATTTCAGGGTTTTAGGTAGGTGGGTGTTTTCAACTTAATACACGTATGCTAAACACCTAGAAGCTTTAAAATTTGAAGGCGTATATATTAATACTTACGATGTGAAAAATAATAATAATCACGGGGAATGGATTACCATCAAGCTATCTTATGCTTGTTTTTAGGGTTCCGTAAAACGTAAAACGGATCCCTTATAGATTCGTCATGTCTGTCTGTCTGTCTGTCCGTCCGTATGTCACAGCCACTTTTTGCCGAAACTATGAGAACTACACTGTTGAAACTTGGTAAGTAGATGTATTTTGTGAACCGCATTAAGATTTCTACAAAAAAAAATTAAAAAAAGGGTTGCCCCCCACACTGACAACTGAAACTCAATAATTGTTTTTTCTTCAAACCTACACGTGTGGGATGTCTATCGATAGGTCTTCAAAAATGATGTTGAGGTTTCTAATATAATTTTTGTCTACACTGAATAATTTGCGCGTGAGACACTTCTAAAGTGGTAAAATGTGTGTCCCTCCCCCACTAACTTCTAAAGTAAGAGAATGAAAAAACTAAAAATAATATATGATGTACATTACCATGCAAACTACCAACGAAAATTGGTTTGAACTCGATCTGATGAGTAGTTTTTTTTAGTACGTCATAAATACACTATTATTGAAACTTCGATCAAAGTTACAACGAACTACAAGAACTATGTGTACTATGTATATTATGTTACTTGTTGCAACGGAACCCTTCATGGGCGAGTCCAACTCGCACTTGGCCACTTTACTTTTTTCTTCCTTAAAAAGTAATCATTCGTATTCAAACGGTTTCCCGAATGGGGTTAAAGGAAAAACAACAAACACTTAATGACGAATGAGATAAAATTGGGGCCTCTAACTACGAGCATACCTATTATGTTATATATATATACCTAGCATGTTATAAACGTACAAAGGTAAAGCCACGAAGGCCTAATGGGGAGAACATTCGATTTCACTAGCGTAATATCATAGGACCCAACTCCTCCTGAATTTATGATTTTCTTAGAGCAGCTGAAAAAGTTTAATCACCGACGACTTTAACAGTTAAAGAAACAAACGTGAGGAAACCGGCGTGTTCCAAGAATTATTCGAAGTATTTGCGTTATCCGCTACCTGGCTTGGCCAACGTGGTGGATTATGACCTTGATTCTCTCCTTGTAGAAGGCTCTAAGTCATACCAGTATATAAAGGGAGCTGATCACTTTTTATGCTATTAATTTTCAGGACCGAAGAAATTTCAACCCCTATAAGTTCTTTGGAAGGCAGGAAGGTAATTTTTTTTTTTATAGATGCCTAACTAAAGGTAAAAATAAATAATTAGGAAACATAAAACACTAAGATATAAAACACCTCAAATCTCTTGGTGATTAATTAGCGGAGTGCATTGCTAGGTTATGATTTGTACTCTTCATGTTTCAATAGCTGCGTGTCACTGTGCTGTTATGGACAAGCATGATGCTTACCATCAGCATATGTCCTGCACGTCTTGTCACTCTATACTATAAAAAAAATATCCAAGTAAAATTTTCGGTTTTTAGTACTGACTATTAAAACTATAATTCTAGGTCTTCTTAGGTATTTTAGGTCTTTGTTTCATTGATTAAATAAATACTTATTAGTGGACATAAGCAAAGATTGTACTATGGAAACCAGGGAACTGATATAATGTATATTCTAATCATAAATACATACTTATGATACATAGACAGAGAACAAACATCCGTATTCATCACACGAATGTTTCTCCTGGGTCCTGGGTGAGAATCGAAACTACGACCTACGGCTCATTGAGTAGATCATTACCGACTGAGCAAAGAGCCCAGTCATTATACGGTTGTTGTATCTTTTTGTTTAAGTTACGGCTGGTCTAGTCGGGAGAACGGCGCCTGCCGATCCGGAGACCCCGGGCTCAAACCCCACACGCACCACTGTCTTTTCGAAGTCATGTGTGTAATGCCGCTAACTTAAAACTGTGAAGGAAAACATCGTGAGAAAACCGACATGTACCTTTATAATCATTCGAAGTCATGTGTCATCCAGCAACCCGCACTGGGCCAGCGTGGTGGATTATGGCTTAAACTCTCTTCTTGCGAGAGAAGGCTCCGAGTCCCAGCAGTGGAAACATTTAGTGGGCTGTTGATGTATCTTTTTATTTGTAAATGTATTTCTGTGTTGTGATCAATATAGAGTCTATAAATGTATCTTACTATAGTTTGTAGGTTACACAAGTTTCAGATAGAGTAAGAACATAACACCTTACCAATTTTGAAGGTCTTCTTCTTGCTATAACGAACGTGATCAGTTTTAAAATGCATTTTAACAGATTATACCAAACATTGCAAAGGTCACTGTATTATCTAACAATTTCGTAGACCCCCCCCCTCCACTAACCACCCAAGAGTTGCGCACGCGACGCTGGACGGTTCGCGAGAAAGGTCCTACTGACATAGTTTTGGCTGTGCAGGGTTGTCACTTTTGAATCGCTCTATTCAGTGTGAGGAAACTTAGTAAAGAAGACTAGAGAACGCCAAATAAAACAACAATATTTAGGTTTTTTAATTATTATAATAGAGACTTTCTCTAACCACTTAATATTTTAAATGACGTATGGCAAACAATGGTATGCATATCGAATAGAAAATGACGATTTTTAAATCTAATAATATACTACAAGAATATAGTTTGATAGATAAAATTCGTAACTTACATAACAATTTGCTGAATGAATCCTTGGATATTGGACAAATTTAATTCTTGCGGGGCCTAAGTAAAAGGCCTGCTACAGGCCATGATACATAGTAAGGAATAATTTATTAAAACATACAATAAAATAATTTCTCCAATTGGTTATACATGATTTCGGTAAACGTCGTCAAATTTTAGTGGTCATTCCTAATAGATCTCGGGAGATTTTATAAGGCCACAGTGGGACTTTTTAAGAGAGGGAGAGGGAGAGAAGTTAAAATCACGCTCTTTAGAGCTTACTGTACGTCGCTCTACACCTGCAGCCTGTGGGCTCATTACACACATAAGAGCTATAGCGACCTCCGTGTTCTGTATAATAATGCGTTTCGGATTGTGGTGGGGCTGCCCCGTTTTTGCAGCGCCTCGGGTATGTTTGCGGAGACGCGCACCGCCTGCTTTTACACTACTATGCGCAAGCGTAGCGCCTCTCTGGTGAGCAGAGTACGGGCCAGCTCCAACACAATCCTGGCAATGATTGCTGATAGACTGGACTGCCCCTACTTGCGGCGGTGCTGTAACAAGCATGTTCCAGTAGCGCCGTTTGTGCGGAGTTATTGACCTATGTATTGTTCGTTGTGTTTTGTGTTCATGTGTTAGTGTATTTAAATTTTACTGATCTTTATTTCTAATAATTGTAATGATGACGGATTTTAAATTTAATTATTTTCTCTTGATCATTTTGTGTTTGCGTCTATTTAATTTAATTCTGAAATTGATTGATTATAATTGTATTTTTGTATTATGGGTCATAGCAACCTGAAATAAATTGATTTTATTATTATTATTTATTAAAATTTTGTAGGTAAGTAGCAATTATTTTTTTGCTTAGATATTATATTCTCGACAAAACCATCCTTTGTCCGGATACAAGTTGGAGGTTTGCTGATTGATTTGTTAAAACAAGTTTGACCAGGTGACAACCCTACTGTGAAACCGGCCATGGGTTCCGTCAACTCAAGCGTCCAAGCGGCCTAGTGTTCCACTGACCGGCCCAGCCCTTGGTTATATAACCGTCATACTGTTATACTTATCTACAATATGACGTCACTTCTATTCAAATATCTCTGCAATCCTCATTTCCATTATTTATTTGAACTTGTAACACTTGATAGAGGTTTTTGCCCTGTTGAGAGGTCGTAAAGAAATTAGGATTCTATTTGTGTGTCGTATTAGGGAAATCTGTTTAACCTTATTTACGTACATGGATAACTTGTAATCTTATCTTTTTCAAGATTGAATTTACTGTGTATTTGTTTTCCTATAGTCTTCAATATTTTTGAACTGATAACTTCTTTTGGCGCGCTACAGACAGATTTTTCGTGGGCTGTGAATTGAATTCTAGCGTCACGCTCGGGAATGATAAGAAATCTTCGGGTGAACTCGACCATAGCCATTACCTGGCCATTGCATGGCCATGATTCGCTAGAAATGCGGTAGCATTTTTATATATAGATGTTCATGCGAATGGCCACGCCCTCGGGTTTCCCCCGCGTAGTTTCCAAAGTAAGCTATCAAATTCTTAGTTATAAGTTTTCACTTCTATCGGCAGTTCTTATGACAGCCAACTTTTTTTCGGTTCTTTCCCGTGGTTCACCTATTTTGTCCACCTGGTGGACCACGGGTAAACATATTCTTCCGTGGTCCACCAGGTGAACTAAGGTGAACCATAGGAAATTATTATTTAACCGTGGTCCACCTTTGAGCACACAATCTTTTTGGTCTTTCCTTGACGTGCTTCACTGTAATTGAATCTTTTCAAGTGCACCTCTTTTTCAAGAACTTACAACGTATGCAGTACGTTGAAAGTTTTTGGCTGACTGATAAATTCAGTGAAATTTTGTGCGTATTTGGTAAAAAGACACCGCACCAATAATAGTGCAGAGTCTTATCATTCGAAATTGAATAAAGAAGTAAATAAAAGAAATGCAACGGTAATAAATCTATTAAAAGGTTTAACAAAACTAGAAACATCAAGTTTCAAGACAACATCGAAGAGAAGAAAAATAAATATAGATAACGACGATGATATTATGGGGATACAATTACAGTTACTAAATGGTGAAATTCCAATCAATTTCGCATTGGAGAAACTACGTTGAGAGCAATTTTAGTTTTAAGTAATCATCATTTTAATTGAAGTAAATTATTTCAATAAATGAATTTAAAAAAAAAAACATTCGGTGTACTTTTTAATTTGTCGGGATCAATGTTGCATAGATTTAATCTAGCCAATGAAAAGAGGTGGACAATAGGCAATATATTTCAAGAAAAATAATTTACGCGATTATCATGTGGACCACGGAAGAATATGTTTACCCGTGGTCCACCAGGTGGACAAAATAGGTGAACCACGGGAAAGAACCGTTCTTTTTTATTGTAATAAAACAGAACCCCACAAATACAACTTTTTTTTCTTTTGTTGTATCAAGTAGAACAGTCAAATATTGTCTAGGAATAAAATAGAACTGTCCAGTGTCAACAGTTCTGATTTGGTGTTATCGTCACTGGTGTAGAACAAGTGATTTATTTCGTCGTTTTGTTGGGCTCCGGTTTAGGTTCAGTGTAGCAACGACATGATAGTAAGTCTGCCTGCGAACCCCGGGGTCGTGGGTTCAATTCTCCCACCCAGTCGTAGTTTATTTCTGCGTCTGGGTATTTCCATGTATCATAAGTACCTTTGTATTTACAATTATATAAGTTAAATGTCAGCTATCTGGCTCCCTTAATATCAACTTTGCTTAGTTTGGAGCTAGATGGTGTTGTGTGAACAAGGTCCACCAATATTTTTCGTTCATTACCTAAGAGACGAACTTCTTAGCATTCCATGGATTCACCGTGCGGTTGCCGGGTCCATCGTGTGGCAGAGAGAGAGAAATCTCGAGTAGACCCCAAGACTTGTGACTCGGGCGTAGGTTTAAGGGCCCCCTTTGTGACGTAAGTCAACACTCACCTTCACTATTCGTATTTCTCTCCCTGCCTAGCCAAATCAGATATGATCCTACTAGTGCAGCTTTAGATACTCGTTCTAGTATAGAACTTACTACACTTCTGGGCAAGCCAAGGTCTTTCAGCATGTTATAGAGAGATTTCGCTCCTACTTCTAGCGTTTATGGAATATACCATATTACGAAAAAAAAATGAAGTGTGTCGTGAATTTCCTACTCCCCTTCTACTTCGTTTCGTCCGATCGAACATTGTTTGACGTTTAAATGTTCTATACCTACAACAAGTTCTAAGCCAACTCTAATTAGAGTTGGCTTAGAACATTTTAACGGACGAAACGACGTATCGAAGTAGAATTGGAGTAGGAAAGTCGCGAGTTCATTGCGAAATTACGTTTTCGTAGAAAGAGAGTAGACGTCCTGAACGTTTCATCCTGAAATTTGAAACTTAAACATAATATTTGTAGTTTGTATTACTTTTTACGGCTTCAAATTTAGCGTTCCTCAGGATATAGCAAATAAATTTCTGGAGCATAATTAGAATATATATTTATAGTAGTTTATATTTTATTCGGCTTTTCCACTTTTCTTTTTCCCCTTCTTGTCGGTCTCTGGTTCAGGCTCAGGGTCTGGTTCAGGCGGCGGCGGCGGCCAATACTTGTCGAACAGTTCCTGAGTGGCCGCAAACACTAGAGGCAAGATGTGGCTGCGAAGATTGTACTGTTCGCGGTCTCTCTCCTCTTGGTCTTCTACTTCACGTTCATCTTTGGCTTTTAGCTGGGAACAGAGTAATATGTGAAATTGAGATCTTGTATTTATTAACAGTACCCCCGTAGTTTTACCCGCTAGTTCCTCTTTCCGTTATTTTTCCCAGTTAAAAAGTAGTATATGTGCTATTCCAGACTATGTTTTCACTTAACTTCAAGTGTCAATCTGATTCGTACAACCGTTGCTCAGAAATAGCCGTTCTTTGATATAGCCAGTTTCCTCACGATATCTTTTCACCGATAAATACAGTGGTATTGACAAACTCGGTTATCTCAACTTGGAATAAAATAGAATTATAGATTTAATACCCACTCAATATAGGTAGGTACACCTACGCCAAGCAAACCCGAAATACCCATCGAACAAATCTCAAAGCTCGAGAGACAATTCAAATGTCTCTTTACCAGCCAAAAGGGTGTTTAGTGTGGTGATTGCATCTGGCTTTCTGGGGCAGCCTGGGCTGGTTGGAGTAGAAAGAGGGAAGTATGAGCCCCGCACAATAGCCCAATTAAGAGGCTAAGTGCGGAAAAGACCCCGACAAACAAAATGTGGTGATTGCATTACCACCAAGAACTGTCATAGACTACAAGTCCGTGAACAAAATTTACGGGTCAAATGAACCAGCAGGAGACCTATGTAGGATGATTGAAGCTTAGTTAAAACTTTGAGAAAATATGTTTTTTTTAGATAAGCACGCGCCATAGTAGATTGCATCGTCGCTTAACATCAGACGAAATGGCGGTAAAATGTTACCCTGTGTAGGTAATGTACAAATCAGTGTTAAAACAAATTATGAGTTATTACCTCCATCAAGGCAAGATACTCTGCAGTGTCCACTTCTTTTTTCTTGCCTTTTTCTTTCCCTTTTCCTTCTTTCTTTGGTGATTTCTCCTTCTTTGCTTTTGCTTTCAACGGCACATACATTTTCTTAGGGATCTGAATCTGGTACGGCGAGTCTATCAGAATGTTGCCAGGCGTGGAACAGAATACGGAGCGAACCAAGTCGAATTGATAGTCAGTGCTAAATCTGAGAAACAAAATGTAGGTACAAGTTGACAATAAATTAGACATTTAAAATGCTTCTAAACGCAGTTGTTTTAGATTTTAGGTCATATGTACGTTCATAAGTAAAGCAAACAATATCCATTACTCGTGTATCTTAGACGAATAATGGGTATTATTTGCTAATCTACGTACTACCTTAGCCAGCAAAATAGTTGAAAACTTTGCAACGGCTGAAACGATTTTGAAACATAGCTAAGAATACTCGTGACTGATGCAACATTCATACAGCAAAAAAACACAACATTAAAGCCGGTTCTTCCGTTCGGAAGCTACGATGCCACACACTGACTCATGCACACACATCATACGTCAGAGACATTTACGTCAAACTTATAATACCCGACGTTTTTGCGTCGAGGGTTAAGAAGAAAGGACCTCCTCCTTTCTTCTAAGAAGAAGGAACGAAGAAAGGAGTTACACATTATTTTTGTTATTTGACGATGTTTTATTTTCCCCTAATGGGTTATGCACTATTTTGTACTACATTGGTCGAATTATGTATTAAATACTTTTTGACTTTTCATTTACTAAATAGTAGAGAGCTGAGAAAACTTTCAAGACAAGTGAAAAAGTCAAGAGTTAATCTATCGGAAATCGGAACTATATTGGTATAAGAAAAGTGCAAATCATTACCTAACACTGCACTGCAAAAACCACTCAGATAGTTTATCTCTTAAGCGCGTTATTCAGCACTCGTTATGCAGACTATCTTAGTCTTGTCAGCTCGCTATTACTCCAGTCTGAAAAACGCGCGCTCTAGGACTTTTTTTAGAAAAAGAAGTAATCTTCTTTTTCTTTACTGCACGCTATTATGGTATTTATTAATTTAAATAGAAAAAAATAATTTTAAGCATTTAAGATAGGTATAATAACAGCGAGATCAAAATTAAAATTATGGCATTCGAACTCCGAATACCCAAAACGCAGAAATAGAAATTACCGCGAATACCAATGAACCGAACACGAACCAATGATATGATATTTTAAGATTACATATGTCAATGTTATGTATTTGTCGGTCTAACAGTCTTTGTCTTATTACACTACTCGTTATTCAGACTGTAAGCCAGTAAGACTCGCCGAACCCTATCTTGCTGTATGAATTCAGAGTTTAACAGTCTGACGCTTATTATTACACCACGCTACTTAGACTAAGACTGTCTGAATAACGAGTGGTGTAATAACGCCTTTAGCCCTGTAACTTCTCTGGAAATTTGACCTTCAAACCAGAAAACAGGAATATTAGCACATTACTACTTGGCGGTAGAATAACTGGCAATATTATGCTAATATTACGTCCCCAAGCAGAATCTGCAAAGGGTCCTGGCTAGCGATTCTAAATCCAATCGGTTGCATCCTTGCATCCAACACGGAATCTCATCTTTCGGTCTTTGTCTTATTTGTGTATCATGAAAGAGACAGGGATTGTCATTCCGATTTTGAATCATTCGGATTGCATTTAGAATCGCTACCCTGGTCCTATCACTACAACAATTTTTAGGCATTAAAATATACTTACAAATCGAATATGTAGTGAATGATCTTGGTCAGGTCTCTCATACAGCATTCGAAGGCTGTTCCTTCAAATGTGACTATGTGCTCCATCCCGTCTGGCACTGGCGTAGAACGAACACTGTTCAAAGTCTCAGGTAGCGAATGTGGCTTGGCTTTATAATAGACTCCTGCTTCAGCTGGTGTGGGGAGATGGAACTTAGAAGCTGCGTATGAAGCAGCTGCCAACATGTTATCCTAAAACAACGGGATATAAACTTAAGCAGCCCACTAAATGTTCCCAATGCTGGACTCAACGCCTTAACTCGCAGGGAGAGAGTCATGCCCATTTTCCACGACGTTGGCTCTCAGTGGCCCAGATAACGCTGACCTAAAGTGATCCTAGGAACGTGTCGGTTTTCTGACCATGTTTTCTTTCACCGTTTTTTATTACATTACGTAAGTACATGACTTTGAAAAGATAGTGGTGCACGTGGAATTCGAACCAGGGGCTCTAGATTGTTAGTTGGCATTCTCCCGAGTAGACTATCCCTAGTAGTAGCTTCAACGTGTATGAATTTAATTTTGAAAAATTGCATTTATACAACTGATGTTTCAGTTTAAAAAAATATTTTATTTTATGTCCCAAAACGTGTTACAACCGATTTGGCCTTCACGTACGTTTATAGTAATTTTTATGGAAAAAAATACACCAATTTAGATATCCTGTAAAATACCTAGATAAAAACTTCAATTAGCCTACCTTAGACCAGCGTAAAAAATTTGTTGTGCCTACCGATACTAAAATGTATTCCATATACCTTAAACCTTCTTAGCATTCTTTCACGATGTGCAGCATCGAATTGTTGCATTTCCTTCATCCACTCACAGAACCACAGGATCAATATTGCTTGAGTTGCTGAAATGAAACAAAAGTTTTAATCTAAATAAAATGTTGATCTCATTGATATTTAAATGCTGCGTCAGAAAAGGGGTTTGTGTACCGTACGTTGGCGTCGTATTGCATTCGCATTTCTCATAGTAAAAGAAAACTTTGAATGTCATAACTCAGTTTCGATATTTCTTACAGATTGTATTGATTGTATAAATACCTATTTCTAAGTTGACGCGGAACCTATATGCGTTCGGCCACGTTATGACATCTCATATGAAAAAAAAAATGAATCCAAACTCAAAAATTGTGAAGGTAGTTTTGACTAAACAAATCACAATTACGCCAGTTCGTACAAAAGTACCCAAACCCCCTTTTACTTTTTCGTAAGGTAATGATTTGCTGGAATTGCACTAACGTCTGTTAAGATCATCGTCTTGGGCTCGTCGCAACAAATTAGCCAATGTGTCCAAAAACCAAAATTCTGCTAAGGAGCTTTTGTAATTATTACAGCCTACCATCTCTGCCAAAATGTCAATATACTTTTGATGTGGTGTTTGAGCAATCTTTGGAATGAGAGCTGGATTTATATCTTTATTAAACTCTTCTGGAAGAACATGGATCTTGTTGTGGTCTTCCATTCTTCTCATCTTATCTGGTAGGACTCTGCGTAGCGACGGAGATGGGAATATTGAAGGTTTTACGACTTTTACTTCTTCTTCTACGATGGATTTTGCTTCTTCTTCTACTTTTTCTTCAGGAACCACTTGCTGTTCTTCTTCTACTACTAAAATGGTAAAGGAATAGTTAGAGTTTAATCGCGGTACCAAGTTTTATTCAAACCAGAAAGTTTCAACATTAAAAACGATAAAATCGCTGGGCAAGTTTGGAAATACGTGTCGGTTTAGTATTTTTTCATACAACAAAAGAACTGCAATTTGATAACATAGTAGCACAGACAAGTTTATTTTATGCATTAGAATTGCACAAAACCTATATATCATACTCGAGGCTGTGATATTTCGCGATCATAATAATATGAAGAAAACAATGTAGGTATTTCTAGAAAAATTTCCTCACAATCACAGTTAAAGCCTGTGATGATGGTAAGTAGTACAACTAAACTTGAAAAAAAACTACCCGAGAGGTACGTAAGCGGGATTCAAAATGACGTCCTCCCGTCTGATGGAACGCTCACGTCTGATGGAACGCTCACGTCACTAGGCCACCTCGGCTTCCTATAGCTCAAATATTACAAACTAGTGGTGTCCCGTGGTTTTACTAGCATGTTTCCCGTTCCCGTTCCCATAATTATCTGCGGTGAAAAGTAGTCTATGTGCTATTTCATAATCACCTGTGTTTCGCATTTCGATCGTTTAGGCATTCTGACATGAAGCAAGAAACATCCAAAATATAAAGTAGTAGGAAATAGGATATAATTTTAAATAGAGACTTATGATACATAGAGACACCTAGACAGAACAAAACCCATGTAAAATCTAAATCATGTAAATGATTTGGTATACGCAAACCTTGTTGCTCGATTTCTCCTTCTACCATTTCAGATTCTACGGATTGTTGTCGGGAACGAATACATTCGAATCCCGAATCTTCTATCAATTTCTTCAACATGAACTCGTGAAGCTTCTCGACAAAATCAGAAGCCATTTCGTTAGCTTTTATGACAAATTATTCGTGATGAACTACTATTAGGTACTTCTACTTATTACTTATGTTAATTCTTTAACTGAGCATTAATGAAATATTAGATTAACAGTATTTCGTATAACAAGAAGTATTTCTTTAAATAATCCTAATTGTAACGTAATATTTACGTCAGTTATGTATTTATTTGGTATTTATCACAGACTAGGTAGAGAGATTTCACATACATTTATCCTTTTTATTCGACGTATTTGACAGACAACAGACAGCTGTCAATGTTAACATTAAAGTCTAATCCGATCTATTTGATTTAACTGAAGAGGTTGAATGTGGAAAATAAAAAAATCGGTACTTATTACAATTAGTTTGTAGGCTTCCATTCCGAGGGTTCTCTACCTCAACAATCAGCCTTAGCTACCGAAAAATAAAAATATTATTTCAGTTTTATTATTTAAAATTTATATCTTACTTAATGCACTTTATAATTTCATAATGCTTAATGTACATTGTACATACCTACTTACATAGCATATTATACAGTTTGGATATGTGGATCAGAGGATGAGTTAAAATTACTTCGCAAATTTTCACAACTGTTATCTAGTGAGTTACGCGTCTTTTGAATAGCCGACATATAATTATAATTTGGCATAGACACAATCATTGGATGCTGAAGATGATTTTTTTGCCGAGTTAATTAATATACCTAATCCTACAAATATTGTAAACGCGAAAGAATGTAAGAATGTATGTTTGTTACCTACTCTTTTACGCAAAAACTACAGTACCAGTAGGATATATTATTTTAATTATGTCTCAAATGTTACAAAGGGTTTTATCTCAGCTCTGTCAAATGGGTTATTTTTAAATTGATACCCATTTATTACTCATGTATTTATGAGTAGAGATAATTAATTAAAAAATATTGTCCACACTTGTCGCTTGATCTGAACTCAAATTAACACGAAAGCAACGCTTAGCCTCTTCGTCTTACTATTCCATAAGTACTTAAGTATATATTTATTGAGCAGGTCTTGGAAATGGAAGAAAAAGCGTCGCTGAAGCGACTTTGCCCACGTCTACGTCCTGCTGGTATTATAAACGCGAAAATTTGTATGGATGTTTGTTACTCATTCACGTGAAAACTACTGAACGGATCGGGCTGAAATTTGAACCATAGTTAGATTATAGTCTGGAAGAACACATATACTACTTTTTATCCCGAAAAAAAAAACCGGCTACGCGGGTAGAACGGCACTGCTTGTAGTCCATAAGACACGACTGTTAGCGACTTATTCTCCATATATAATATACCTATCAGATACACTAAACAAAATACTTAGGTACATCAAATTGGTCAAGGCTTTTTGGAGTACCTACGACCACAAACACCGTGACACGGCTTTTGTATTTTTATCCGATTTTTATACTTTTAACAATACTATTAAAATAATATAGTAGAAGAATACAGTAGTATACCAAAATATACTAATTTGAGACGCGATTCAACGTTGTCGCTTTAGCGATGTAACACGAATTCGCAATTTGCTATATTATCTCATTAAAGCAGACAGTTATAATGGACATGTCTTCAACTTGGATGTGACCTAATTTATTCCAGAGATCGTGGACAGATTTGGTCATTAAAGTCTCTCATTATCTAATTGAGGTTTGTGATTGATAAATTAGGGTACAAAAATGTAACTACGTACCACTTAACTTTAAGTACCTACACGTCATGTTTGAAATATCGAAATGGTTTATAAATTCTACCCGTCTACTCTCTTTCTACGAAAGCGTAATTTCGTAATAAAGTCGCGACTTTGCTACCCCGGTTCTACTTCAATCCGTCGTTTCTTCCGTTGAAATGTTCTAAGCCTACTCTGGTTAAGGCCGATTTAAACTGAACGAACATAGAGCTAGAGCTGGAACAAGAGCATTCTTTCTCGATCTTTTAGTGTAAACGAAAGATCGTTCTTAGCGTTTTCCATATTAAGGCCGATTTACATCAGACGAGCGAATGCTCATTCTATCCCCACTGTATCAAATTCATTTGGTGTAAACAAACGTAGAGCATTCTTTCGTTGTTTTGTTTGCGTTCGCAAAGATTCTATGGAATATATAATATGGGAAACGCTAAGAACGATCTTTCGTTTACACTAAAAGATCGAGAAAAAATGCTCTTGTTCCAGCTCTAGCTCTATGTTCGTTCAGTTGAAATCGGCCTTTAGATTAAACATTTAAACAATGTTCGACCGGGCGAAACAAAATAGAACCGGAGTAGAAAAGTCGCGAGCTTATTTCGAAATTACGTGTTTCGTAGAAAGAGAGTAGACGTCCTGTCGTTCCTTCGTCTAACCTAACTTGTGAGTGACTTTTCTTGTAAGCTAGGTTTTTTTCTTCTATGATGGTTGTCCTCGACTTTGACCGAGTTTACCTTTTTTATTGTTTACCGACCCGAAGACTGGTAACGAGAATAAAGTGGGATGCTATTGCTTATTTATACTTTAATATTATAAAGTTGAAACGTTTGTTTGTTTGATCGCGTTAATTTTGAGAACCATTGCACCCGATTTCAAAAATTATTTCATAGTTGGATTTGTACCTATGTGACTCCTGAGCGTACATGAGCTCGTACATTAGCTCTTTGGAGACTACCTAATGCTACCAGCACGTCTAACCAAGTATCAAGTATCCTACCACACGTCAACAGAGTTAAAACAATCTATTTAGATATTCTTTTCTTGCTAACTAAAATTGTTACAACTTTGAAATTGATTTACCTATTCTTATTTTTGCTAAACCATAACTGCAGGTCTACTACGAAAACAAACTCCGAATGATCGGATCCGACCGACAGCTGAATCAGATTGTAGCCTACCACGAAAAACATTCGGATCGATACATTTCGGGTCGGAAGTTATAGACTTAGGTCGGATGAGGGTCGGATCGAACGAAACGGCCGATCTGATCAACTGACCGATTGTCTTTCGTGGTCGGAAACTTTATAAGTTTGGCCGATGTATCGTTTATCGGACTTCGTAGACCTGCAGAGCCCTAATCAATTTAAAACGCCGGCAAAGGTGTGAGTCTTGTTTTATAGTTGCGCTTTCAATCACCTACGCTCTACGCTTATGAGTTTAAGATCTTTGAAGACTTACCATATCTATTAACACCCTGCCTATCTAAAAGGGAAGTATAAGTCACGCACAATGGCCTTATAAAGAGGCTAGGTGCGGAAAAGGCCCCGCTGAACTAAGTAACTAACACCCTGTCTTACTTATTCTACCACATTTAGTTAAATCATTATAACATGGAATTTCTACTTTTGTCCTTATTATAATAAAGTGAGGCCCGATAAGTGGGTAATGTCTAGACATCCCAAAACTTGTACCAAAATTAATTTATTAGGTATTACTTACTTATGCCCGAGCTACACTAGGCTAGTTTATCAAGCTAGGATAGCAAGCTACAGTCCGCGAGGTATAAGCTGAGCTTTGCATTAGTGTGAGTGATCACATGCGTGTATACGCATCTATTACCAAAAGTACAGTCAGACAACAAACTCTTAAACAACAAGCTGACATTAACTATCCAGGATCAATATGGTCATTGCGAAAAGAAGTATCTCTTTTAGGATTCAAATGGTCAAGGACAGAGAATAACAGAAAAAAATTAATGGAAAAGCATGAGATCCGTCACCTACGTATAACTTATTTACTTAAAATTTTCGAATACCGTATTCAGGGCAGGCCTATCGTTTATACCAATATACAATTGATACTGCATAATAAACAACGATTTATTGAATATAAAATTGACACCTTATTAAGAGAACATGGTCACAGCGTCCTGCGTCTGACTGTACTTTTGGTGATCACTCACACTAATGCAAAGCTCAGCTTATACCTCGCGGGCTGTACCAAGCTAGTGTTAGTAAGCTAGCAAGCTAGTACTTCTAGGTTCATGTGGACAAAACTAACGTTACGTAGCGTTGTCTACACGAAGCTAAAAGCACTTACTAGCTTCCTAGCTTGCTAACACTAGCTTGCTATCCTAGCTTGAAAAACTAGCCCCGTGTAGCTCGGGCATTAGACAGGATAAATTAGCTAAAAATGGACTAAGATGCGTTTGCTCTATTTTATGGACTGAACAATATGATGATAATGACCTTAAATGGTACAAGCTACCCGGTAACTTATTACATTAAACAGACTTATCATTACCATAAAGTCAAGGAAGTTTGGTAAGTACCTACTAAAAAAGGATTTTTCCGACTTCACACATCCTCCAGTTTTGTTTATTCTATAAACCACACGATGACTAAATATTCCTGGGAACAGAAGAAACCATCCGGTGATAGCGGCGTGCCCTAATGATAATGACCTTAAATGGACTTTAAAGTATCAAGTCATGGCTTAAAAACTTCGTCATCTCCGAATATCGTCCATCAAATTATGATTATGATTTACCTATGAGAGATGTTATGATTTACCTTTTTTTTAAATATGCGGAGCCTTTATTAACCTTTATTAGCCTTTATTAACAAAACTAAAATACAATGAGAACTACAATACGCTGTATACCTATCTAACTAACTACTTATACTAAGCACACCTGAATTATCCATAGACCAATGAAGGTGTACAGATAATCAAGATATTCAAGTCCACTACCAATCGGAAGCGTACCCAGCATGCTGGCGTCATTACAACGTTGAATGGCAATGCTTATGCGTTGGCCCAAATAAACGCCAGCATTTTGGTCACGCGTCGCGTCGACCAAGGTTTTTGAAGATGAGGTGAGCTCCCGGCCCCCACGGGCTCAATGTCTCAACCCCAAAGGCCAAAGGGTTCAAATATGTAACCACTTCCGAGGGTTGCATTACCTATAAATTTTTGGTTTGAAATCTGTTTTTTTACAAAGTACTTACCTAGTTCTTATTTTTCGCAATTTTGAATTCAAAGAATTAGGTAGGTAGAGTACTAATTTGAATAACAAGAAAAAATTATAAAAATTGATTTACCTATCCCCGACTGTCTCGGATTAGTAATTTGAGCAACATTCTACCTACTACACAAGCCCTTTCATTTGATCCCACAGGTACTACGAGTACCTACTGAAAAAAGAAATGTAATTTGCCATTTTGCGGTGGCGTCTATCTTGGATTTGAAATTTGTAATAGTGTATTAAGTATTCTACCAGTCAAGCCCTTTCATTTGATACCCACGTTGAGGGAAGTTGTGAAAAAATATTTTGTCCGCCATTGTGTGGAGGCGGCCATCTTGAATCGATATTAATCAAACATAGCTAAGAAACACAACACGGAAACTAACCTTCAAATAAAATAAAAAACCGCATCGAAATCGGTCCATCCGTTTGAGCTATACAGTGCCACAGACAGACACACTCACAAACAGACAAACATCGACGTCAAACTTATAACACCTCTTTTTTGGTCGGGGGTTAAAACAGTAGGTACCTAGGTAGTTGTTCTGAGTAAAAAAAGGAATAGGTAAGTACTTAAGAAATAAAATACCATAATATTAAAATCAGAATAACAATACCTACAATACATAATGCAATATTGAGGTAGCAATAATATACTTACCAGAAAAAAAATTACGTCCTACAGGCATTGAACTCTTAAATAGTTTCATCAAAGCCTACAGGTTTATTAGGTACTACCTGGAGAACTTTTTTTTGGAATCAATAATCATGATAAAATAAATAATAATAACACTAAAACTATTCTGAGGTATTAACCTCAGAATAGTTTACGACAGCGCCATCTCTTAAAATACTTTGTAACTAATAGGGAAACAAGATTGAATGTTGTACGAACCTACACAAGTTGGCATTGCTCGTACACAGCTACTAACACACATACAAATTCATAGGTTAGAACATAGATGGCGTTAGTTGCAAAAATATGATCAAATTGATGATGAATTAATTTTATCATTGTTCTTTCGTCTAAAATATTAAATAAAACACTCCGAAAATCTTCGAAATAAATGTGTTCCATAATAACTAAAAAATTTAAGTTTATCAAAATTATGAAATAAAAATGTGAAACAAATGTACCTACCTATACTTAGTAAAACTTTTGACATAATTTGTCAAAAGTATTTATAAAGCAAAGAAAAAAAATTCTTCATCTATGTTATAAAGTATATTTTATAATTATTTTGTGTTTGTCAGCCCAATTTGTGCTGCAATTGGGACTTGGATCCTTCTCTCGCTAGGTGTCAAGACTCGATAGAGTCAAGAGATAATCCACCTCGCTGCCCAAATGAGTGTTAGCGGCTGATGCATGTCTTAAAATTGTCTTTCTTGGAACACGCCGGTTTCCTCGCCATGCTTTTCTTCACATATTAATGCAAAGTGGGGTTTCCCGCCATTTTACACAACTTAATCATGCCTTGATCTAATTTTGATAAAAAAATTGGCAGATTTTTGATTCAAGGGTTGAGCTAATTTTTGTAAAACGGCGGTTACATGCGAACATTACCTATGTAGGTTGTACATAGTCGAATTAATTTTAATTGTTGCAGTTACCGAAACCTCTCTTTCTTTTCTTTCTCTTTCCAAAACCCCCCTCTCCCTGTAGAGACCGTTAAGGGTGCACGGAGGCATATTTCTGGGGGGTGGGTACGGCCTAGGCGGCGTCCTATTTCAATGTCACAGGCGTTCGTTGTCCGCTCACAGAGGTCGCTGTATTTTCGTATACCAGCTAAGGTTCCTCTATCAAATACTGTGTGCATGTCAAACACAACCTTATTGCTTTGAAATAAGAGTGGCGTATGTATTTGATGACAGAAATAAGAATAATTGTGATAAATGCATTGAAAAGTAGAAGCGACGTCTTGAGATGATAGGCGCAGACTGAAGCGTCTTCAAGTTTGCAGACTCCGCGACTTTCATAATTTTATTCGATGGAAACTGGTGAAGACGGGTGGATAGAATACAACTAAGGATATTTACAATGTAAGTATGTAGCTTCTAAGATATATTCCAAGCTTCTTGTTTAGTTATTGTATCTATTAGTTGCTATTTAGTCTTACAACATGATTGAGCAAGAAACATCCAAACTTTTGCATTTGACTAATAAGATACCTACTGGAAGAGATTGCTCTAAGCAATAAGGCCGCCATTGTGTCATGTGTAATAGTTCTTAGTTTCTTTTATAATTTTTCTTTTGTGTTGTGGCTTTTAATAAAGAATTTTCTTATCTTATCTTGTTATTATGATTGCGAAACTTGCGATATTTTTTGTTTTTGTTCAACTACGTTTGAACGCCTGAACGGAACGGGTTGAAATTTGGAACATACCTACCTAGTTAGATTTTAGTCTGGAATGCCATTAGGTACTTTTAGCGCGGAAAAAAATACAGGAACGAGAATTACCTACGCGGGGAAAACCGCGGGGTGCTACTAGTTTATAATATTAGTAGGATTATTATAAGTAGTTCTCAAAACAAAAATGACCGTTCTAATATTTAAATAGAATGTTCCTTGAGACGAAGTCGAAAGAAACACTACACTTCCGAAAGCTGGCAGCAAAGTTTGGGTAGGTATTTGAAGCACTTGTCACTTAGCTCTCCTATTATATCCCAACACGGAAGTGGTTGGAGTGTAAGAGATGAGTAAGAGATTTTCAGTTTGCGTCAAATACCTGCCAAAATTGTATAAAATGAAAAATAGTAATATTTAAATGAATACGTGCATTAATAGTACATTATGATATAAGTGCGGTAAGTTGATAATTTCAGCCGAAGCTTTATTGCTAGCTCGAGCCGAAGGCGAGAGCTATAATTAGCAGAGCCTGTAATTATCAAAGCGCACGTATGTCATACGACGTTTTATAACATATTTGCGAGGAAATAAACAAAACTCTGACGACATTTTCAAATAAAAACAATACAGCGAAAAAAAAACGCGCGGAATAATATTTACTTGATCACAGATCCTCTCCTAATTATAATAGCAATAAAGCCTCGGCTGTAAATATCAACTTAGCGCACTTATATCATAATGTACTATTACAATACACTATCTTCTGGTCAAATTGAATAAAGATTACCTAATAATGTTTTATGGTCGAATTTCGCCAACTCGTCGACCATGAGTATTAGTATTATATGTGTAATCGCGCAAAACGAAGTATCATGACGTAAGTACCAACAAAACTCGAAATAAGCTTTCCATAAGACGTGTTTACTCATTCGAGCATCCAGATCCTTTCAGAACTCAGCCCTGTGTAATGGAGCACTTGAAACTCAATCAGGCGACAAACTTTAGCAAACAACTTCCCAATATACCTACCGAAATTGATTTTATACTGAGTTGCGGAAACACTCTCTTTTAAAATGTATATTTTTAAAAAAACTTTTATAGGCTTACACTTGACCGCCATCTTGCCAGATATTAAGCGACGATGCGGTCTACGATGGAGCGTGTTTACCTAGCAGAAACGATTCATTCTCGATTTGAAGACACAAAGATTGTAACCATTGGGAAAAACCCACTCAGGCAACGTATTCCACAGCCTAGACGTTCTTATCACAAGAGTATAGTCAAATCTCTTCGTTCGTGTCTTTGGATGTATTTTAAAGGTCTGCGCCGACTCATACGACTCGGCTATCACCCGGCAAATAAAATACACTCAAATATGGGCTTTATGTTATGGACATTAAGATATAGATTACATTGGCAACATAAATTAGCAGGCGGCTGTCAGCGAGCAGTCCGCTAATTTGTGTTGCCAATGTAATGTATATGTTAACGACATGACATAAAGCCTATATTTGAGTGATTTTTATTTGTACGGTGGGAGCGAAGTCGTATGATGAGTGGGCGCAAACCGCTAGTTCGTTCGTAAAAACACCCGCACCACTGTCTTTTCGAAGTCAAGTGCGCAATGCCGCTAACTTAAAACGGTAAAGGAAAACAAAATAAGAAAACCGACTTGTTTCCAGAATCTTTCGAGGGCATGTATTATCCACCAACCCGCATTTGGCCAGCGTGGTGGATTATGGCCTTGACTCTCTACTTGCGACAGAAGGCCCCGAGTCCCAGCTGTAGGAATATTTAATGGGCTATTTAGTGTGTATGCTATACTAAGTAAGCTGTGGTAGCGCAGTGGCTAGGACTTACTAATTTTGCAAGAGGTTGTAAGTTCAACTACGCTTGCATCATTTAAGTATTTTTCCGAATTTATAAACATTAGAAAGTAGCTCTGCTTTTCTCTGACTCGGGGTATTTGTACTTACATAACTAGCGGACCCAAAAGTGCGTTAAATTTAACATTTTATTTATCTAGATCGTTCTCGAATCCACTTGAACACATACTTTTTATACAAAATTCAGTTCAGCCGTTTGGGAGAGATTTGTATTTATATAAAGATAAGTTCTGAACTATATCATAATACTACTGTTACTTAACTATATGTATCACTTTGTAATAAAAAATAAATTAAAAGTAGACATGTTGGTTGGTACGAGAATGTTTATAAAATAAACTTTAGGGTCAAGTTATAGTAAAATTATAAAATCCCGTACCGCTCGAAAACTGAAAGGAAGATTACATTCTAGACGTGTGTAGTTCTTGAATGAATCCTTCAAATGAAGTACTTCAGCAGCGTTTCGTTCATCCTTCACTAGTTCACTTTGAATGCAACCATATCTTTAGTTCATTTAGTTCATAATTTGCTGTCTCGCTCTGTAGTACTGAAATAATGTATTGTCTATTTCACTCAAACTCTACAAAGTTGGTTACTCGTTTGTGAACGAACAAACAGTTTAATATACATTGCTTGTGATACAAAGAGTGACATTTAAACAAACAATATTAAAATGGCGATGTATAGCATACAAACATGTTTGTTTGATTTTGAATATGAATAACAATGCGCTCTGTTGTGTTCATTTTCATTCTGTTCTGAGTAGTGAGTATCGGAGAGTTAGAGATGTACAAATGTATGTAACAAAAAACTCGACGAATCAATGATCGATTATCTAATCATTCTTTAGTCATAGGTCATAGATATTTTGATAACGTTAACGTATTTCTTAAATACTCAAATACAACATTTTGGTATATGTTATGACCATATTTGATTATGACTTCATTTATATATTATGTGCTTGTAATATTTTGTGGCCCGTATACACTATTGGTTGATGTTCAAGTTTTTGAAGTGAAAACTTCTTTAGGCGCACCTAGACAGATTTTTCGTGGGCTGTGAATTGAATTCATTCGTCACGCTCGAGTATGATAAGAAAGCTTCGGGTAAACTCGGGATCATGGCTATTGGCCATCTAGAAATACGTCAGCCAATGAGAAATGCTGAATGCGCGTGGACAGGCCATCATGGCATGACCATCTAGAAACGCTTTAGCCAATGGGAAACGCTGACACATTTCTAGATGGCCATGCCAAGATGGCGAGGCCACAACCTCTGTTTACACCCGTGTAGTTTCCAAGGTAAGCTATCAAATTCTGAGTTATAAGTTTTCACTTCTATCGGCAGTTCCTGCCAAGTTTTTTTTATATTTTAGCTCCAAGGTAACACAATTAAGAGGCGCAAATGATTACTTTTTGCCACTAAAACGAAACAGTGAAAATTGAGAACTATATTTGAAAAGTCTATATTATAATGCATCTTGAAAATGCCTCATCTGTGAAAGAATTTTTTTTTTGCAAAAGAATTTTTGCATTGTTACATTTCAATAAAAGCTATATATATTATTATTGCCTCGACAAATTTTACTCAGAGCCATCACACAGCCATTACAGCCACAGCCAAAATACACATTACACTACAGCCAAATACAATTCATTTCTAGTTAAGTAAACTAACTAATGAAAGAGTCTAACTTCAATGATAGGCGAACTAGACGATACTACTGAACGAAAAAATTCACGGTGATCAGAAAATTTTAACACATCTTTTCAATTCAGTGATACATGATGCGTTTGTCTAATTCTACTTCAAATGAACTAAATGACGTAAATGATGCATTCGACTGGTTCTCCTTCAAATGAAGCGTTCGACTGGTTCTCTTTCAAATGAGCTAATGAACTAAATGAGAGATATACTTCAGTGAGTTGAAAAGATATGAATATATCTTTTCATTTCAGTGACACATTTGGCGCACGACTATATACATTCTTTATAATTACTACAGCATAAATATGATAATACATGTAGGTATATTGCTTATCACTAGGCTCTGACTCGATCTTCTATTTTTTCTGAAAAACATCTCAAATGATTTCGTATGTAAGTTAATTAATGGCTGTGGAATAAATCAACTTAACAATTTTTTACAATGACAACAAAATAATAATTAAAAAACTAATCTCCGAATAACCCTTTCTTTTTTCTGAATAATTCAAATGGATCCAAATTTCGAAATGAGTAAAAGCAATATTTTTTATGTGTTGTAAGATTAATGAATTTTACAGGAATAAAAAAGTTAAACTTCTGTAATATCTGTAAAATTAAAAATTACCTAATATTCATTCAGCCGTAACCCAAGTTAAACAAGTTATAAATATTACAAAACAAATCCCGAAATCTGTTCAGTCGTTCAGCCCTTAATTACAAAGTTCACAGCAATAATTCCACTGGCAACACAACAAAACTTTACGATAACGTTATTGAAATTTGAATATCGACCTATCCCTTTTCTCCCTTTCCCATCCCTAGTCCCCGCCCTAGCCCTGTCTCCCAGTCGGCCGCATCGCACGTAATTCAGAGTTTCAGGACTATGGGAGTAGAAAACAGTGACTGAAGTACCAGGAAAGCAGAACAGAGTACATGCTTATACCAGAACAAAAATATATCAGAACAGAAAATAAAAGTTCACTTGTACTAGAGAAAAGTATGTGTTGAATAATGATGAGCAAATAAAAAACAGGCTAAGTGCGAGTTGGACTCACCCGAGGTTCCGAATTTAATTTTATGAGTGCTATAAAACGATATCTCTACGCGTTTGTGATAAAAACGGTTAGTATGTTATTATAATAATTTCAAAAAAAGATAAGATATAATTGAAAATGGGAGGTTTTCAAAATCTTTCCTTTATGTCAGGTATAAAAAGTTGCATCATGCCAAATAGTGCAGTAACTTTGTCGTCTGAAAGTATGGAGTAGGATGCGTTAAATCCGGCAGATTTTTTGCAGACTTGTTTAAGATGTTGGCCTAAAGCCACGTATTCATTAGTAAACATTTGTCATTAAACACTGTTTATAAACCGTTCATAAACAATGTTTCATCACCTCTGTAAACAGTTTATAAACAGTTCATAAACATAGGTGATGAAACATTGTTTATGATACGTGTTGCCGTGCTCCCCACTACGAGTGGAGAGCAAGACGAAACATCTAGTTTATAAACAAAAGTCAACAGGTGTGGACGAGTTTTGCGCGAGTTTATAAACATGGAGGTAGTGTGGTCCAACAACCAAATTTCGATGCTCATAGAAATATGTATCACCAACATAGTATTCTTTGGGACGCCTCAAATAAAGACTATAAAGATAAATTAAATATAAATAAATATAATAAATATAAATTAAGTGTGACGATAATCTAAATGAAGTATACGAAATTATGAGAAGTGCCAAAAAGAAGATGGAGGAACCGAAAGACGAATTTGAAGTTTATGGCCAGTATGTGGCATCTGAATTAAAAAATGTAAAAAATGAAAGAACAGTATTACAGGCCAAATATTACATAAATAATATACTGCTTCAAGCAAGAATGGGCAATTTCGACAGCAAGATGGCAAGAGTTTGGCGGCGGACACCGCATCATCGACATCTACGTATGCTGATGCATCTACCCCAACGCATACACCAGAACCCCAAACAGGAGTCCATACAGCAACTGGTGACGAGTTGCACTTTAGCAACATTGAAGACATAGTAAACCATTTAGAAGATGACACACAATAAATAAATTTGATTAAGATATTTGATAATTATACTGATTTGTGATTAAACTTTAAACTTCTGGTATGATCTTGCTGATCAATTGTTTTGATATTTTAAAGGTATATGACAGTGAGCCATATGAGTCACCTGTTGCAAGAAACCTTAAGTAACAAGTAGTCATCTCTGAGGCTCAATCGGATGCCGAAATTTCGTTTCTTTTTTTTTTATTGATGGTCCAATCAATCTTAATAAAATTTCAAAATCAGTTGGTGACATTCTGGTGAAGTTCTGAAATGACCCATCAAATCCGCGGAGGTCATTAAATACATAACTTCTATTCAACAAATAGTTTCGAACCCACCACCTTTTCTTCTTTTTTTTTCGATTAATGCTCTTGTGAAGTATTATGTAAGCAGCAGAGAGCATCACTACTTCCTCGGGCGACATCCTGTAAACAACTGATAAGTGTAGACGGCCAAGTTTTAGAAACATGTGTTTATTGTAAACTTGTTTAACGCTAGTCATAAACAGTTTATCAACAAATGTTTACTAATGAATACGTGGCTTAATGATTCTCCCAAGTTTGTGATCTCGAGCGACGAACGCAACTATGTCAAAAATCGAAAAAACCGCGAAAAAATCGTTTATTTTTCAAATGTTGGCGATTATAACCCTAAACGACTAGTTTTTGTAAAAACTTTCCTATGGCGTTTATAAAGTAGACTAAATTTGCTACAATATGATACTAGAATTATTGTCTCTGTACACCCAATAGTTTCTGAGAATAAGTCTTTCAAAGTTTATCATTTTTTTCGTACTTTGCAACTTTTAGCAATTTTAACTCCTACTTGACCACTTTATGGCACAGTTACTGCAGTTTTTAACCCCCGACCAAAAAAAGAGGTGTTATAAATTTGACGTCGAAGTCTGTCTGTCTATCAAACAGACACACATACAGGTCTGTCTCTATGTGTATCTAGCTGTGTGTGTATCTGTCTATGGCACCGTAGAGCTCAAACGGATGGGCCGATTTCAATGCGGTTTTTTTATTTGAAGATACATTTTTGTGTTGATGTTTTGAGCTACTTTTGGTTAATATCGATTCAAGATGGCCGCCTCTACCAAATGGCAGACCAAACATTTCATCACAATCTACCTCAATATGGGTATCAAATGAAAGGGCTTGACTAGTAGAGTACTATACAGTATAACAAATTTCAAATCACAAAATGGCAAACTACATAATTTTGTTTTCACTAAGGCCTTAATATGGGTATCAAATGAAAGGGCTTGACTAGTAGACTACTATACATTATGAAAAATTCTTTAAAATTATTCAAAGTATTTTTCTTATATGATGTAACGAAAAATTTATGCTTTTCGCAATTTTTTCATTATCTGTGTTACAATATGTTGCTTCGCACAAAATTTATGAATTAAAAGTGAAGTACCTGATAGATTTTGTTTCCCTTGCGACTTTCAAAAATTTTACTGCGTTGGCTTAAAAGTTTGAGTTTTTTACAGTTTTAAGAGACAGTAGATATATACAAGATAGAGAAATACTCAAGGTACTTATTTGATATAAATTTCATTTTGATACCTCCACGCGTCCTTGAGAAAAAGGATCTTGTCAGACGGACAGTCGCACAGACAGACGGACTAAAAACTGATCTTGTAAGTGTTCCGTTTTTTCCTTTTAAGGTACCGACCCCTAAAAAGGCCAATGAAAACGGTACGCACTTTGGTAATTCCGAAACGCTTAAAACTTTCCAATGTTTAAAGGAGACGGCTCATTTCTGCCCCATGTCGTTTCAAGTTTAGGTACTTAATTAGCCCCGGAGACCTAAACAAGTTATTTAATTAAAATAACATATAATTAAATAATTCAAACTGTACATTCACTACTAACCTGCCAAGCGGAGATTGCAAATTGGTGATTTAAAAGTACCTGAATGACTATGTATAAGTGATTTTGTATTAAGGTACTGTAGTTCCATAAAACCAAACTAGATGGCGTTGTACGGCGCTAAAACACGCTTGCGAAGTTTTTGTGAATTTAAATAAGCCTGTTAAGGTTTAGTTCGTAATTTGTCTTCGGGTCAGTACCCAATTTGAACATTCTTATTCTTATTATTTGTATCCATGTGTACAGATTTTAGTCAAAGTCAGCCATGTTGTTCTCTTTTATTGTCTAGTTGAAGTTTACGTTCAGTAAGAATTCGTTCGAAAATAGATTCGCTCGAAACTCACACAACACATGGAATTTCTTTAATTTTCCAAAGGTTTCGTATTTTTTTTGTGGTATGGCCGAATCTCCGGTCCTTGTCTGTGTTGAGTCGACATTATTTTGAGCACAGTACCTAAGTCGCAAAGTAATGAATTGACTACCTTCTTTTAGTAGTAAGTACATAATCACGTTCTTGATTACCTACTTGCGGCGTTATTTTTTTTCAATGTTTTAGTTGATATCTTTCAAACCCCGCTATGCAGGATAAAAACATAAACGGTTCCTCAATATATATTAAAAATCCTATACAATGATCCAATTTTGGTCAAGTCTCTTGCACTTTTTCTGTGGGGCAAATGCCCATGGAAAATGGGCCGTCTCCTTTAAGGTACTGTTATACACAAGAGCTTTTCGGTGTTCAGTCTTCAGACGACCGTGAGCAAGGTCGCAGACGCACCCACACACGCACAGGGCACGCACACGCGTGAAGCGTACCTGCACCGAGTCCTCGTATCCAGGCCATTAAACTCTACAGACCTTAATGGCCTCTAATCTGAGGATACAAATTCAATGTCAGATTTCACTAGCGGTTCCCGACGACTACTCGGCACTTTTGTTTCTAACCTACTGCGTGCGAAGAAGGACATTTTTCAATGACCTTCAATTGTTTGCACTTAGATGGCGATACTACTCGCCAAACCTGAAAATGGACTGAGATATACTTCCTAGCCATTACCTATGGTCATGTCAACAAAGAGGTTTGACCCCACTTTATAAATAACAACATTTAAGCTGTGGAATGCATTGTCTGAAAGTCTGACATAAGGAATACACTATATACATTTTACACTTTTAAGTCTAGTGTCTTAAAAAAAGTTACGGCTGGTCTAGTCGGGAGAACGGCGGCTGCCGATCCGGAGACCCCGGGTTCAAACCCCACACGCACCACTGTCTTTTCGAAGTCATGTGCGTAATGCCGCTAACTTAAAACGGTGAAGGAAAACATCGTGAGGAAACCGACATGTACCTAAAATCTTTCGAAGTCATGTGTCATCCGCCAACCCGCACTGGGCCAGCGTGGTGGATTATGGCCTTAACTCTCTCCTTGCGAGAGAAGGCCCCGAGTCCCAGCAGTGGGAACGTTTAGTGGGCTGTTGATGAAGTCTAGTGTCTTCAAGTTGAGAGTGAATCGGTTTCTTCTGTAAAAGCTGGAGCTTGCTTGCAACCGTGTTGTCGCCTAATGGTGGATGTTAAACTTTGTACTGATTCAAAAAATAAATGGGAGATTTTTTTTTCACAAAAAATAAATACGGAATCAAATCTGAATGGTTTTTTAATAAAAAAAATCAGATTACCGGGAAAGAGGTCATAAGCCGAGATGGGATGCGATTAACGACAATCATTTAACCGACCATGAAGTGATTTATTGTACACTAGCGGCCCGCTCCGGCTTCGCTCGAATAATAACCTAGATATCAACTGCAGCGCCATCTGCCGTAGCCTATGTTACTCGGGAATAATGTAGCTTTCCAAAGGTGAAAGAATTTTTGAAATCGGTCGAGTAGTTTCGGAGCCTATTCATTACAAACAAACAAACAAATATTTTCGCTTTATAATATTAGTATAGATATAGATTTATCAGCTATCAAATACAATATTGATCACGAACATTGTATTCCATACTCTAAGATCACGAAGAACGATTCACAATAAGCGAAATATGTACGTCAACAAAAACGACAACATACGCGCAAACTTACAAGTACATAGGTACAGGAAAGACAAATCGAAATTAGGCAAAACTCTCGCTTTTTAACGAAGTAGCAAAATGAAAATGGTTTGTACCCCTGGTGGGACTCGAACCCACAATCCCCGGCTTAGGAGGCCGATGCCTTATCCATTAGGCCACAGGGGCTTGCGTAACTGTATCGAAATTCCAGATCCACCCCTATATGTCCTATTCATGAACCTCTCCAGAGACGTTCAATAAAAAAACTGAGTTTGTGAATTGATATAACAATGAATGTAATTTTTAAATAGTTTTATTTAGTTTGACCTGTTTGTTTGGGTTCAATTTAGTAATTGAATTTTTACCTACTTCCCGTTATCAGATTGATCTGATATTTCTTAAGCAGGTTTAGATCCGATGACGACACATTTATTTAAAAAAAAAAGTTTTACAAAAAAAACTATTGATAGTTCTTATACTTGTTTCTAGGTAAGCACGCTCCATCGTCCCTTAACATTAGGCGAGGTGATGATCGACTAGGACGTCTACTCTTTTTCTACGAAAAATATAATTTCGAAATAAACTCGAAAATTCGCGAGTTTATTTCGAATTTGCGTTTTTCATAGAAAGAGACTACTCTCTTAACGTCCAGCGCCAACCACAAATGTGTTTAAAAAGATATAGAATGAATTTAAGTGACATTAATTTTATTATAGCATTATAGCACTTTGAGTAAATAAAAAATAAAGTGGCCAAGTGCGAGTTGGACTCGCCCATGAAGGGTTCCGTTGCAGCAAGTAACATAATTTACATAGTACACATAGTTTTTAGAAGTTAGAGGGGGGGGGGGGACACATTTTACCACTTTGGAACTGTCTCTCTCGCAAATTATTCAGTGTAGACAAAAACTATATTAGAAACCTCAACGTCATTTTTGAAGACCTATCGATAGACATACCACACGTGTAGGTTTGATGAAAAAAAATTTTTGAGTTTCAGTTCTAAGTATGGGGGGCATCCCTAATTTTTCTTTTTTTCTTTTTTTTTGTGAAAATCTTAATGCGGTTCACAGAATACATCTACTTACCAAGTTTCAATAGTGTAGTTCTCATAGTTTCGCCAAAAAGTGGCTGTGACATACGGACGGACAGACAGACAGACATGACGAATCCATAAGGGTTCCGTTTTTACGTTTTACGGAACCCTAATAAAAAGTATTATTATTAAAGTGTATGCAGACTTACTCACGATTCTGATGTCTTGAAAAAAAAATTGTTTAACATTTTTATCATTCGAATTGTCGTTCGTATCGAATTATGGTTTTTATTTACTAACTAGTAGCGTTCCCGCGGCTTTACCCGCGTAGTTCTCATTCCGGTAATTTTCATGCTATAAAAAGTAGCCTATGAGTTATTCCAGACTTTAAACTTTCTGTGACACAGTTCAAAACTAAAAATACTTCTAAATTTCCACAGCTCTAATGGCACAGTTGGTAGCCAATCCCACCCACAAATAGGAGACGAAACTCCCGGGGGTCTACCGCCTAACGAAAAACGTTTTGATGCTTTGACGCTTTGGCATTGCCGTCTCTTTCATTTCAAGCGAGAAGAAAAGAGACAGCAATGTCAAAGCATCAAAGCGTTTTTCGTTAGGCGGTAGAAGCGCCGCTCTTCTACCGCCTAACTAAATCGGCTATGGCTTTGCTATTGCTGTCTCTATCATTTCAAGCGAAAAGAAAGAGAGAGCTATATCCAAGCTAAGACAGTTTTAGTTCGGCGGTAGATCCTCCGATATGCTAATTCATTCATCATAAGAAACTTACATTACTATAGCTACCCACAGAGATATCTTTTAGGAATCGGCCTGCGCTGGGCTTGAAAAAAGCGACATCGTTTCATGGTTGATTAAAAGTGCCGAACAAAGAAGTTTTACTACATTTTCGTAATAAGAACATCAAATTAGCGAATATGTTGGCTGAATGGGTATTTCCTGATGGATTTGATGTCTTTAAGTTTAAGAGTAAATTAGTTTCGTTTAGGTATTTCTCGATCGTATATCGTATTGTCGCTTATAAACAAGCGTGGTAGCGGTAAGTTGCAACCCTTTTATTATCGCTAAATATCGAAATATGAGAGAAAAATTAGTAAGAGTGGGGTTTCCCGATGTTTACAGTCAAAGTGTCTACAAATTGAGAGTGAATCGTTTTTTTTTTCTAGGTAAATACGCTCCATCGTAGACCGCATGGTGGGACCGCAGGCCAGATAGCGGTCAAATGTAAACCTATTAAAGTAAATAAAAGAACGAGAGCAAGAAACGAAAGCAATAGAGTGTTACAGAGAGATAAAGAGAGAAAAATACACAAATTACCCGAACTGTTCAATAAATTGGTTTGGTGGCATTTAATGTATTTGGTGACAGTTAGTAAGGGCGCTTGCAATTCCAATTAGTGACGTAGTGCGGGAACTGCGCTGGCGCAGGCGACTGATGACATACATCACCGATGGTCATGCTATGCAACAAGTTGCAACGCAATAATCACATACACTTTTCGTTACCTGAACAGGTTTTTCCCAATGGATGGACAAACCGTTGTGGTACAATAATAAAATGTAATATTTCTCAAATGTGAGGTCGTAGGTTCGTTTCCTTAAAACTGTGTAGGTATGTTTTTCAAAAATACATAATATGAACCTACCCACTGTAAGATTGGTAGGTACGTAATTAATTCTCAAAAAAAAAACAATCATAGAATGGCTTCTACTTCTACAAGCAAGACGGCTTAGATAGGATAAAAATAGCAATTCCTTCTAAGAATAAATGAGAGGTCAACATTGAATTTACCTAATTCTCACGTAAACAAGGACAAACTTCTGACACCTTGGTCTTTTTTCGAACATCCATATTTTTTGTTCTCGTAGACGATTAAATCGTAGACATCCGCGTAGGAGGGTCTGTCTACGAAAAGTTTTTGTGTAGACAAAACAGATTAACTTTAACGAGTAAATAATGTATTGGAAAATACGTTTTATTGCGGAAAAAATCTTGCCTCTTTTCTATTTTTTTCTTCTCTAAGAAGATTTGTAGAGTTTTCGTTAGAGTCAATGTTCCATCCGCGCAATTTATTTCGTACCACACAAACTAGTTTTAACTTTGTGTAATAAATCTGACTTAATCTAGAATGAATGCGTTTGTGTAGGTGCTTTTTACATAGATTTAGCACTAAGATGTAGTTTAATGAGGCAAGTTCGTTCGTGCCTGATTGAGGAATAACACCATCCACGAGGACGTGTCATGCGATACGAACCAGCGTTTCCGAAGTCATAAATATCAATCAACGGCCATTAACCAGTACTTGGTATTTTAACCGCCAGTTTCGCAAAGTCTCTCACACTTACGAATTTGTTTTGAAATTGTTGTATAATGTTTTACAGTTGTGAAGATGGGAAGGTCTTTGTAAAATGGTCGACGAGTGGTAACAGTTGCAAGTTGCTTGGCTTGGATAGGCTCCATCACCGGTGCGAGGATCCGTCATTTTGCATTTAGTGTTTGCTTTGAATTGCATCTGATGCATCTAGAGAGATTAGACATTTATAGCTCATTCAATACTTTTCACAAGTTTATGTTTTAGTGTATTCTTGCATATTTTATGTTTTTAGTTTCTTCTTAGCTTCTTACTTTAAATCAGTCAATAGGAGTCTCACAGTTGGAGACCAATATAATAGTCCAGCACACTGGTTTGTTGTGCATTGATGATTTTCACACTTCAAAGTTAATTAGCTGTATTTTTCCATTATGAAGGTTAGCCTTACAGGCAGTTATGTACAGTTTCAGTTTAAAAGGAACAATTTCCAATGAAATTACAGGCCATAGAGATAAAGCATCTTATATCTCCAGGTGTATCTCGCAATGCCGATATAGATGACTATATGGTCTCTGTGTGTTCTCACTGTGTATTCTAATAGCAGCGACACTGTGCTGTTATGCCAAGGCCTGTTGCTTACCATCAGATACATGTTCTGCTCGTCTCCTCACTATTCCACTAATATAATAAATGCGAAGTTACGGCTGGTCTAGTCGGGAGAACGGCGGCTTCCGATCCGGAGACCCCGGGTTCAAACCCCACACGCACCACTGTCTTTTCGAAGTCATGTGAGTAATGTCGCTAACTTAAAACGGTGAAGGAAAACATCGTGAGGAAACCGACATGTACCTAGAATCTTTCGAAGTCATGTGTCATCCGCCAACCCGCACTGGGCCAGCGTGGTGGATTATGGCCTTAACTCTCTCCTTGCGAGAGAAGGCCCCGAGTCCCAGCAGTGGGAACGTTTAGTGGGTTGTTGATGATGATGATGAATAAATGCGAAAGTTGAGATATTTGTTGCTCGATCACGTCGGACCGACTGAACGGTTCGAATTCAAATTTGGAATACAGTTAGAATCACGAGGTGCTGTTAATGTTCTATCTCTATTTAAACAAAAAAAACGTAACGTAGAGGTAACTTTCAAATCTGGTATTCATAAAGTAATTCCTACCAAGGTCAAGACAGTGTTTAATCATAAGTGATTTATTAAAACCTCTTTTGACTGATGGTGCTGTCGGAATTCCCAAGATAAAAAAAGAACAAAATCTGTTAAACGCAGCGAGGTACATAAAAATGTGTGTGTACCGTAGCTACTTAAGACCACATGACAGAAATGAAAACTAAAACAATAGATAACTATTAAAAACCGTTAAATAACTTTAATAACTAAAAATAAAAATGATTTCCCATTGTAAGTTGAACATAGTTAAACACAGCGACACGTCAGTGACAGATGCGGCTGAAGGAGTATAGGTACATAAACAAAAAAAAACAACGCCAAAAAAAGTTTTCAATTCAATAAAAATCTATATCCTACTTCCTACTAATATTATAGATGTCAATGTTTGGATGTTTGTTGCTCAATCATGTCCTAACGTATGAACAGATCGGGCTGAAATTTGGAACACAGATAGATTATAGTCTGGAAGAACACATAGGCTACTTTACATCCCGGAAAAACAACGGGAACGGGAACTTCGCGGGTAACACCGTGGAGCGCTGCTAGTACTAATATATAAAGCTGAAAAAGTGTTTTGTTTGTGGTTTGAAAGTTCTAATCTAAGGAACTACTGGACCCATTTAAAAAAAAACACCGTTGGATACCTACGTGATCCCTGAGTGCCATAGGCCTATAGGCTATCACAGGTACCTTCGCAGGTCCCGAAGCAACCCGAACGAATATATCACTTTGTACCGTCCAACCAATAGGTGGCTTTCTGTAAACAATCGGGGTAATGCGTTAAATTACCTGGGACTGCGCGTCTCTTCGATTCTGTTTCCTCAAATCGTGGGACTGCGCTCACTTCCAGATCGTACATCCTATCCTACTAATATTATAAATGTCTTTTTATCCCAAAAAAACAACGGGAACAACGGGAACGGGAAATACGCGGGTAGCATCGCGGGGCGCTGCTAGTTCGATATATACGTTTCCTTTTGTTGTTCTTCTTGATGTAGTTGATACGAATTATCACGTTAATGAAATCTATCTATACTTATAATAAAACTGTAGCGGGTCGAATTCTGTACATTGAAAATATTTTGAAAAAAAATTTTTGGGGGCACTCCATAGTTGATACTGATGGCGAAACTGCATTTTTTTTCTTTCATGTCTGTCTGTCTGTCTGTCTGTCTGTGTGTATAGGGAACTCACATCACGCCGAAACTACTGATTCAATTCAAATGAAACTTGACATGATTTAAGATCATACTAAGTAGATGGTAGCTGTCTACTTTTAATCTCCAAATTGTGCACGGTTTTCGTGCAGAAAGGAGTTAAAGTCAGAATGTGTTTTTGGTTGTAACTCATGTTTGCGTTGTTCAAATTCGTTAATTCTTAATTTGTTAGAAAGAACACATTTCTAGTATAGTCTTATCAAAATTTTAGCATTATTGGTCGAGTGGTTCGGTAATAACATAGAAATTAAATAATAACGGAGTTAATAAGTTCGGCACATACTAACTTCTAAGTATTCTGTGACAATGTAAACAACAGCAGGTCTACTATGAAGTCCGATAAACGATATATCGGCCGAACTTATGAAGTTTCCGACCACGAAAGACAATCGGTCGGTTGATCAGATCGGCCGTTTCGTTCGATCCGACCCTCATCCGACCTAAGTCTATAACTTCCGACCCGAAATGTATCGATCCGAATGTTTTTCGTGGTAGGCTATAATCCGATTCAGCTGTCGGTCGGATGCGATCATTCGGAGTTTGTTTTCGTAGTAGACCTGCTGGGATGTAACGGAGGTGATTCGAAGGCGGAGTCGGAGTTTTAAAATTTGATTTATCGGAGTCGGAACCGAAGTCGGGAGCATAGGCAGGATTATTAGAAGTGGCGGCAGGAGATTATTGGGTATATTTTTTTTTTTGCCAAACACTTGGACACGATATACATTGACGAGCAATTGATTTAGGAAGTTGGGATTTTGTATTTTAATTTACTATTCACCACAATAAAGGATTATCTGCAATATTTGTACACCTTACCTCCGATTATAACCTCCGTTTTAAAAGTTTCGGAGCCGAAGTCGGAACCGAAGGTCTAATAGTAATCGGAAGTGCCGACTTATCGGACGCGGATTCGAGCTCTTTCCTGGTACACACACAGTACTCAAATCCTTCACCCGTCATCTATCGTCAGGTAATAATATGACAGTACCTGTCTTATGTTTTTTTACAAAATGGGAGCTCAGGGTACGAAACACAATCTGATATTTATTAGAAAATGTGTAATGTATTATATGTGTAATGTGTATAGTATTTGTTGTTGTAGCGACAATATGAATACATCATCTGTGAAAATTACAACTCTCTAGCTATCACCGTTCTTCAGATACAGTCTGGTGACAGACGAACGGACGAACAGCGAAGTCTCAGTAATAGGGTCCCGTTTTTACCATGTACATAATTATATTATATGGAAAACAGGGAGGTGGTTTTTTGAATATTTACAAAAACTATATGACAAGATGTTCAAGCCCACTACCAGTCGGAAGCGTGCCCAGCATGCTGGCGGCAGTACCACGCTGAATAGCGATGTATATGTGTTGGGTCAAATAAACGCTAGCATTTTGGTCACGCGTTGCGTCGGCGAAGCTCTCGGAAAGGCTTTTGAAGATGAAGTCAGCTCCCGGCCTTCAAACGCACGATGTCTCAACTCTTAACCCCAAAAGGCTTAAATATAAAACCACTACCAAGGGTTGCATATTTCCGCCGTTTGAGACGCTCAGCTGAATTAGCCGCCGCACTGGCCCTACCATGTGTCTCTCGAAGAAGTGATGGTGAGTTAGTTAGTTGACGTGAAATGATAATAATTGAAGTCGGTTTTTGTTTTTTCGGATATTATTTCAATCCAAATACTGTACTAAATTTAGTGTTCAACAAGCTTCGGTGCAGAAGCAGAACCAAAGCAGAACCTAAGCTGAACGTTGTTTTTCTAAAATTGAATAAAATGTTATCTTACTAAGTATTTTTATGTACTTATATATTATGTAAAGGTTTGATTTGGTTGAAATTTGAAACACAGATAGTTTATAATATAGTCTCATATACTACCTATCATCTCGGAAAAAGCATGGGCCCTACCGAAACAAATATTAACGACAGAATGACCACCAATTAGATTGACATTTGAAACACACATGGTTTAGAGTCTTAAATATTACATCGACTAATAAGTCTTTCACCTACTACTTAGGTAGGATAACATCCTGTAAAAATGTAAAAGTGGGTAAGTATCAGATCACGCACATCAGCTACAGACTCTTTGTAATGTATCCTATAAAAATCCTACAAACTTAACACTGCGGCTATGTTCGATACTCCACAACCTTACTACGAGTGTGTTTGATGTTGCTTAAAATATAAAATATGAAGTTACTAAACTTAAATAAATATATTTTTGTGTGGAAAAACAAATCAACCTGTTTGTGTAATGGCCACCCATCCAAATATTTTTACGTAAGTACTACGAATGCACTAATAAGGTCGCAAGATCAACGTACGCGAACGAAGTAGCGGGTTCAGCTAGTCTACTAATAATAATGATCACGTCTATTATAATACGATTTATGAGGATAGCTTCTAATTCCTTCCACCGAGTTCAAATCCCTAATTATGGGGCTTGACAGCTGTCTAGAGCTGTGTCTTAGAACTACCCTCATGTTAGGTTTTCGCAAAAATAGTAAATCGCAAGTGAAAACGATACACATAACTGACAAACGTGACGCTTGAATTCAATTCACAGCCCACGAAAAAAAAATTGTGATGGGTGCGCTAAAAGAAGGTTCCACTTCAAAAAGTTGCAAACTATTACCTACTAAGTGAGAGTCACACACACACTTTCACGGTTTTAGATAAATATACTCGTTAAGTACTAGAACATCGCCATACGGTTATACCTGCGCCATTTCCGTTCCTGTTATTTTCCCTTCATGTTCTAATAGCCGCGTGTCACTGTAATGGGACATGCATGTTGCTTACCATCAGGCACGTGACCTGCTCGTCTCGTCACTCTGTATTAAAATTAAAAAAAATACAATCCTAGGGACTACCGATAGAAGTGAACATTTTGTAACTCAAAATTTGATAGCTCACTTTGGAAACTACGCGGGTGAAACCGGAGTTGCGATGCTAGCCTGGAATAAATATTCAAAGCATTGTCGTCTTGACTCGTATAAAGGTAACCATGGCGTGTTGTCATGGCATGTTGTTGTGGTCAAAGCCAGGAGGGCGTGACCATGGCCATGTCCATCTAGATCATCCGAGTTTACCCAAAGATTTCTTTCATTTACGAACGTGACGCTTAAGTTCAATTCACAGCCCACGGGAAATCTGTATGCACCAAAAGAAGTTTTCACTTCAAAAACATACAATCATTTTGAGAACCTCCCCCTTTTTTGAAGTAGGTTCAAAACTAATAAATACCCCGCAAGTAGGAGCGTGTGGAGGCTGAATGATGAAAGCGCGAATGAATCGAGTAGCAGCGATGATCTGGCCCTGAATAATTCCGCCGCGCGCGCGTATTCATCAAAGTGACGAGGGTCCGGATGGAACGGAGATCAGCGCGGAATCAGTACACCGGGGCATTAGCAAAGCTGGGTTCTGATTAATCGCTATGGAAATTACTTCTAACGTACACTATCGTCTTTGGGATTAACAGTATCTAGCACCTAGCTTAAGCATAGTAGTTTGGTTTTATTTTACAAACCAACGTATTTTTCTAGTTGTATAGTTTTTAATGTATAAAAATATGAGCATATCTTTTGGAACGAAGTTCCTTACGTCAGGCTTGTAAAAGAGAAAGTTTTTGCTGTGCGACCGAACTGAAAAAAAAAACCGCAAGAGAAAAATTTAATGGACAGGACGCGTAAAACCTGTTTTTTTTTTAATTTATTTTTAGCCATGGGTACTAGTCCTTTAGCCGCGTAATAATTGTTAGTGACCAGTGATGCCATGTTTTCAAATGATCCTACCATTATTAAATTATGCATTTTTTTTGCTAATTGTGTTGCTTCTATAGTTTGGAGCTTTGGAGGAACTTTGTTCCTACCTGACTGGTGTCCCATGACGCCACATCTTTTTTTTTCGACACGCGCGCGCACCGAAAGGTAAACATCGTTACTAGCTTCAGAGTAGTGATTCTAAACACAATCTGAACGACTTAAATTCGGAAATATAATCCTTGTCTCGTTGTCTCTGTCATTCTAAATAGATAAGACAAAGACCGAGAGAAGAGATAAGAGAGATAAATATGATCATATTTAGCACTAGCAGTGCCCCGCGGTTTTACCCGCGGAGTTCTTGTTCCCGTTGTCTTGTCAGGATAAAAAGTAGCATATGTGTTCTTCCAGACTATAATCTAACTGTGTTCCAAATAACGTGCAATCCGTTCATACGTTAGGACGTGATTGAGCAACAAACATCCAAACTTCCAAACATTGACATCCTACTAATGTCAATGTATGGATGTTTGTTGCTCAATCACGTCCTAACGTATAAACGGATCGGGCTGAAATTTGGAATACATATAGATTATAGTCTGGAAGAACACATAAGCTACTTTTTATCCCAGAAAAACAACGGGAACGGGAAATACGCGGGTTACTACTAGTTCATACTACTGGGGTACTGCTAGTTTATAATATTATTAGGATAGTAGGATTCTATGGCTCAAGTTAGACATCTTTGCATGAGGCATTAACAGAAGAAGTATTAAACTCTTGCGCGTATACATAAGTACACACACTTCTTTATGGTGATAGGTTTCTATTTGGAGTCCACCCGAGTGGGATATGAACAAAAGAGAAGCAGTTTTGAGTTTTAAACTCGAGACCGCTGCGCTTACCCGAGCAAGACAGAAACAGTTAGCTGCTCTTCACTGCTGTGTCCCGTGGCTATGTCGTTGTGTACCTACTATTTTGATTTGTATATAATTGAAATAATTTTATTTTCTGATTTATTTCTCATTTATCCTAATTTTGCGTCTATAACCACTCCTCAGACTCCAGGGCCTGTAACCTTTATCATTTGGATTCTTTCGGGAATAGGGAACGTTTTCAACCACACTCTGGAACTATTCAGTCTGATTTCATCTTTTGAGCCGACCACTATCGGTTGGGAATCTGCTAGTAATCGACTCGACATCATCATTCGATTTGCAGCCAACACTCAATAGGCGGTTGATTCGTACGGCGAGTGTTGGCTGCAAATCGAATGATGATGTCGAGTCGATTACTAGCAGATTCCCAACCGATAGTGGTCGGCTCAAAAGATGAACCAGATGAACCAGGAGATAATAAATAATCCTAATAAAGTAAATAATAATCTTAGTATTAAAATTAACGTGGTTGTTACACATATTGATTGGGTAGCCAAATGGGACGCCATCGGGCGCGTACACTGTCCTTGAAAAAGGCCGCCGGACGCGGCCGAAACTCGAGTCGCATTGACCGACCTCATTACACGTGAGTTACCCGTTTACCCAATCCATATAAATAATAATCCTAATATTACATGCCTACTAGCTGAGTCGTGCGCGCGTTGCTACGCCATCGAAAATTGATCGTACCAATTCAAATTTTGAACAAATTCGGTTACCTTAGGTTCTAATGTCACAAACTTTTAGTAGCGTAATGTTAAATAGCCTAAAGGTATATAGCCTTCCTCGAGAAATGGACTATCCAACAGAGAAATAATCTTTCCATTCAGACTAGTAGTTTCCGAGATCCTTGTGTTCAAACAAACAAACTCTGCAGCTTTATAATATTAGTACGGATAGGATTGCCAATGAAGATTTCACTTCTACCGTGGGGTCTTAATCAAACACATTTTTAAAGGTCTTGGTGCGTTAGGTACTAAAACGTTTAGTGTCAGTATTATATTTCACGATCTCTGCAATCTGCAGTGCCTTGGCGATTTGATATTTTATTGATCTCTGTGCCTATAACTTCATCGAGTTTATTGCAGTGCAATCTATCGTAAATTATGTTTAAAATATTGTTAATGCAATAATTTTACATAAGGGGCTCATAAATTTACTAGAGATCTATTATTGTATAATGGATATTCACTCTTGTTTACCCAAAGTAGGTACTTATATTTTATGTCAAGGTGCAAATGTTTTTTTTAAAGATAAATTTTACTTTATTTGACATCACCAATATTATTAAAACCTGGTGAATGAATTTATTATATTCGTCACTTTAAGTACCTATGTGTTGCCTGAAACTGCATCGACATATATTAATGGGGACTCATACAACAATATAACTAGTTAAATATACCGTAGATAATCCCACAAATTTATAAACGCGAAAGTATATATATATGTATGGATGTATATGTGTGTATATTTGTTACTCTTTCAAGCAAAAACTACTGAAGGGATACGTAGGAAATTTGGTAACATAGATAGATAAATAATGGTCTGTTGTAACACTTAGGCTATTTTTATCCCTGAAATATAACGGGTTGAGAAACCACGCGGCTGAAACCGCAGGGCGCAGCTAGTTAGTAATGCTAGCAAAAATATTACCGTGCATCTTAAAATACAAACCCTAAACCCAAAATCGTGAAACTTATTTGCAACTTGTGGAAACATTTAGGGCATTAAATTCGACGGCTTCAAACTTATGAATATAATTTTTTGCACATTAAATTCGCTTTGGCCATTTAAATAATAACAATAATATCCTGTTGAGAACAATTTGTATAATAATGGTCGGTAACATTAGGTTTGGTAAATTATCAAAAAACAGCAGATTGAGTCGCTGGTTTCATCAGATTATTAATTCATTGTATTTACGACCACAATTATGATATTACACGTCTATATTTTAATATTTGATAGAAAAAATCTTGTGTCACAATGCTTGTAATTTTATTGTACATATTCCTTCGATACCTTCGGTTTGATCGATTTTAAAGATTTTTTGTATGTAGGTATTGTATTATTATAAAATACTGTCCAGATCCCATGGTACAGCTTTGCTTAGTTTGGGGCTAGATGGTGTTGTGTGTGAAATGTCCACCAATATTTATTAATTTACTGACTGGCCTCGTGGCTTAATTGGTAGTAGCTCTGCCTGCGAAGCCGAGGGTCGTGGGTTCGATTCCCACCCAGCGCAAATATTTGTGTGATGAATTCAAATGTTTGCACTGTGTCTGGGTGTTTCTATGTATAATAAGTATGTATTTAAAACTATATAAGTATTATATCAGCTATCTGGCCGCCATCACACAAGCTTTGCTTAGTTTGGGGTCAAATGGTGTTGTGTGTGAATTGTCCACCAATATTTATTTATTTATTTATTTAATTTGAAGTTCTACTTTTATAGCGTGCTTAAGGGGAAAAAATACGAGAGTGATTTTTAAAGATGCGCACGCACACCGACATCCAAAAAATTACACAGTGAAGTGAGTTGCGCGTTTTTTTTTAAGATAAATGGCAGTTGATGCAGAGGCTTTTACTGCTAGCCAACTTTTGGGTAATACAGAAGAAGCGTTATTTGCGCATTAGTAATACTTCCTAAATATTTAAGTGCTCCGCGGTTGAATCCACGTAGTGCCCGTTCCCGTTATTTTTCCGAGCTAAAAAGTAGTCTATGTGTTTTTCCAGACTATAACCTACTTAACTGTGTTCCAATTTTTAACTAGATCCGTCCAGAAATTACGTCGTGATTGAGCAAGAAACATCCAAGTGTCCCAACATTGACGTTTATAATACTAATAGAAATAGAATGTAGGTATGTATGTAAAATGTATGTATGTTTGATAATCTTTGAGACTCAGTGGGTAGCTGGGTAGTAACTCTGCCTGCGAAGCTGACGGTCGTGGGTTCTATTCCCACCCAGTGCAAATATTTGTGAGATGAATTCGAATATTTGTACGCTGTCTGGGTCTTTCTATGTACACATACTTAAAATGGTATTAAAGATATTATGTCTCTAAGCCCTGTAATTTCTCTGGAATCATTGCCCTTCAAACCGGAACACAGTTTAGTGGGCTGTTGATGATGTTGATGATTGTTCGTTCCAAATTCTCCTGGACACTGCACTGCAGGATTTACCTGAGAAAGTATTTCACCTTTGTTATTTATAACATACATTTATGTATCAGTTTTGTGCCAATATTACTATTTTCCGGCTTAAAGTATTCCGGATATTTTGTTTTATTCCGGTTATAAGTCCGGCAATGTTTCTAGATAAATTCTAGGTAAAATTATTATTACAAACATCGTCACTTACCATCACATTATGTCGCTATAAATCGCCTTAAATTTTAGGACGACCACAATGTAATATCAGGCAGGAATTCGGACTACTCATACCTATTCAAACTATATAACTGAGTGGTACTCTGCTATTGAAGGGAGGCGTGTTGCTTAATATGTAGACTCGTCCAGTCACTGTGCCATAAAAAAACACTACCTTTTATTTCAAAAATAAATAGTACGAGTAATATGTCCGATACGTTCCGTGTACTCTAAAATCACAAATCCTGCTGTAAAACCGTATTACCACGATGGTTCCCGTTTGTCCACTGCAAATGTGATAAAGCGATACTAACATCGTCTGTTGAAGCGAACAGCGTCCTAGGAGACGTTCCGACACTAACTTATACAAAAGCTCCCCCTATTTATTCCCTGGGGGGAGGAGATAGAGAGGGAGGTGGGAAGCGAGTGGGTGTGCAACATCTCAAGGTCGCTGCGTCTGGGTTCGTTCTTCACATTTCGTATAAATTTATCGAACGTAGAGAACTTTAGAATAAGTACCTACATATGTGATTTGAGAACCCAAAATTTTATTGTGTATTACATAATGTTTTTGTTCCCACGATCGCGGTATGCACAATCGCCATTCAGCGGGTCAATGCTGCCAGTGTTCTAGACACGTAAGGCCGCGTATAACACTTTAGTACCTAACACTTCAGGAATTGTTTATTTTTGGCATTGTGTTATTTTTATGTAAAAGTTAAAAAAGTTTAAGTTTGCGGTTGCAGTAATATTAATTATAACCAGATAATTTTGCACGAATGATGTCAAAAAGTTACATCAGTTGAACATCATATATTTTAAACAACGTCAATAGATAAATACACAAAAGATTATTGGAGTGAAAAATCGTATTGACTTAATTTGACTATTTATTTAAATAATAATACATAAATATTGGTGGACATTTCACACACAAATATATGTATAAAGTAACTTCCCCATAAGAACCCCGGGTACATAATATATAGCCTATAGCACTCGGGGACCACGTACCTAAATAAACAACGGTGAAAGATTTTTAGAAATCGGTTCAGTAGCTCCTGAGATTAGCGCGTTCAAACCAATAACCTCTTTAGCTTTATAATATTAGAATAGATGTGCATACCATAAGTTTTTTTCCCGATGAAATTATCAAACATGGTGGCACTATTATAGTACTAATATAATACTTTATTTGTCTCTATTTATCCAATTTTATCTACGTTTCATGTAACCTGCTCTGTTTTACAAGAGCCAATTCACAAAGAGCTTTGAGCTGTGTTAAACCATAGAAAATGTTGACGTTTAACTTATCAAGATCAGTCCTCTAAACTTACTTATTTTGAATCCGTTTTGTGAATTCACCCTTATCTATTACGCTAAAGGCCACGTCCAAAGAAGAAACCTTATTTTCACGTATAAATTAGTTATAAGGCACTCACTAAACTCTTAGAAATATTATTATCATGATCATGAATATTTATAAGCCTAAATAGCGATCACAGGTTTAGGACTTTATTAAATACGAAATTAGGTATGTACTTACCTACTAAATTTTTTGATAAAACAAAAGTCTAGACTTTGCGTAACCTTTTAAAAATTTTGACATTCATTTTTATTGAAAACAAAAGATAGAATAATAGAAGATCGTATTAATTAGAAAAGTTAAAACAAGTGCGGGGTTATTAAGGATGGTAGGAGTATTTTTCCACCTGGTAAAGTACTACACCTTTGCCAGTTTACCTATAGACCAAGAGCCCATGCACCCCAGACCTTCGTTATTTTATAAAAGCTGAACGTTTGTCAGAGTATGCTCCCAACACAGTTAAGAACGATGGCCCATGATGAAGTTTGGATCATCCTGGCTTTGGCAGATAAACGGTACTAAAGGTGTACCGATCTAAATTTGTCAAATTATAAAATCTGATATTTTGGTAATACCTTCAGAATATTATTAAAAATTACACCAATAATTGCTAGACACTTAACATCGTGGTAAGCACTTGCCAGACACCCATGTTGTTTTAATGTTCATGCAATTGTAATTCTACTTGCGCCATAATATGCGCGCTTATTTTTAAACATAATATTTGGGTAACAATTAGCAGCCTAATTATCATAAGCAGCCCACTAAAAGTTCTCACTGCTGGGACTTGGGGCCTTAGTACCATTTATTTGCCAAAGCCAGGATGACCCAAACTTCATAATGGTCCATCGTTCTTACCTGTGTTAGGAGCATGCGCTGACAAGTTTTCAGCTTTTATAAAATAACGAAGGTCTGGGGTTCACGGGCTCTTGTTCTACTACGATAATCATGAAGCATCAGCATTAAGGAACCGAAATGTTAATCTTAAATGATCCCACTGCTGGCACTTGGGGGTCTTCCCTCGCAATGTGAGAGTTAGAGCCATAATCAACCAAGCTGGCCCAGAACGGCTTTGTGAATGATACATGACCTCAAGAGATTCTTGGAATATGCCGGTTACCTCACGACATTTTTCTTCATCGTTTCTAAGTTACGCACTTGAGCATTACGCGCATGACTTCGAAAAGACAGTGCGCAATATTGACCTATCAATTGAGCCAATCCAATCAAATCAACGTTGCCACATGAATTTGATTAGATTGATTGGAATAAATAATAAATACCCTGAACAAAAAACTGGCTAACAAAGAGTATATTCAAACACATTTATGAGTTGGAAAACATCATTAAATGCTTTGAATAATATTTTGCTATTTTGCTATTGAATGAGTATAAAATATAAGCGACAGTAAAGACTTAACATGACTGTAACAATTTGCTTTTTTCTAGTGTGGAGGAAGATTAGCAGGACATGAGCCTGATAGTAAGTAACATATCTGCTCATAACGTCATAACAGCACAGTGTTACGCAGCAATTGTTGTCGTCATTACGTGGCACTGTACTGAGCTCGTCACTCAGGTATTATTAGATGATTTAACTATAAATATGTCTCGTAATTACTTAATGTACGTCTCTCTTTTTTAATAAAGAAACGCTTAAAATCAAACCAATGCCAAATATTATCGGAGAGTTTTTTTTCTGTCCTTTTATACAGGGTTATTGGTTATCAGTCTGCATCCTTTTAAGTGGATGTCAAGTACATTAAACTCGTCAACTTTTGTACTACAGTTTTCAAAGATTCGTATATTTTTTCCCATGCACAATAGTAAAATGATATATGCCCGGTCTAAATGCATCGAGCTCTTCGTAACAAGAGCGCGCGCGCTCTTGCGCTCTTTAGCGCTCGATATATGGTGTGCCGAAGTGAATAAACACTAAACAGTGCTAAGCATAGTTCTTAGCTAGCATAGCTAAGAAAAAGCCGCTAAACAGTGCTAGAGATTACAACAAAACCGCTGTTTAATTTTGGGATACGTATTAAGAGTTATCAAAAGTTGTTTGTTTAAATATAAAGTACATACCGAAAACGGATGCAGGCTGATTATCAGTAACCCTGTATATTTTGTTATTTGAATTCATTTCAGAAGCTTTTGTGCTTGAAGAAGAAGAAGAAGAATTTAGTGCTTGATCACGATACGATAGACTCTACGATAGAGTCCGCTTACTCAGGAGACGCCTCGATTCTCTCCTTGTGAAAGAATATCCCAAATCCCAGAAGTGGGATCGTAAAGACAGCTAATTATGCTGTTCCAAGTTTGTCGAAATCAACGAAATGTTTGACCTATAACGCGGTTTTGTTAAGCGCTAAAAATACTGTAGGAGTTAATGCCCTGAACGACATCAACAAATTTATTTGCTTAATCCAACAAGAGATTATTAATTTTTACAAAGTAAATAATTTTGTTGATTTGAATGCGTGATCAATTTTATATGAGACAAGAATCATGTTTTTTTTTGTAATAACCAAACATTCCCATTACACATTATAATTTAGGCACTGTATCTTTTACTTTTATGTTTAAAAGGACTGTAATGTTATGAAAAAAAATTGTATCTTTGTTTATATGCTTAAAATCATAGATTTCAGAAACCAGAGCTATGTGCTTGAAATAATCTTTGGATCTATTGAACCTCCCGTAAATAAAAACATACATACTTAATTACTTACATAGCTCATTAATGTCCTCACTCCTGAGACTGAGATTCGGGGCCTTCTCACAGAATTCACCATGCTAGCCAAGTGCAAGTTGGCGAAAAACACGAGTCCTCAAAAGAAGTCATTCTTGGAACATGCCATTCTTCTCGCGATGCAAATAAAAAAGCAAAATATAAATGTAGAGGTAGAAAAGAGATCAGCGAATACATAAGTACTATCCTTAGGACACACTAAAACAGAAAATTTCATACGAGCAAATCATTATTAATACAATAGTGGCAACAATATGTACAATATGCGTACTTTAGTGTAATATTTAGACACACAAATACCTACATTCACGTACACTCGTTCTCCTAACAGCCATGATGAACCACGAAAATGCCTATGGTAATTTCCTCACTATCTTAAAGGATATTCACAAAAATATGAGGGAAAACACATGGGTTAGGTTCGTATAAGCGTGTTATAAAACTTGTTTGTTTTAATGGAAACATTAACATATTTCATTACGGTTGAACTTTACTGCGAAACCCTCATACAAAACGTGAGTACAAACTTTTGCTTTGTATTGTAGGTGTGTGTATTATTCACATATTACATAATTAAAGTATTGCATAAAGTTATGAATAGAATATGTTGAAATTCTATTTTGCTCAGAGTTCCAAAAAGAACTTCAACATTATACTTATTGTTTCACATTACAGCATTTTATTAAGTGTCTGTACTATCTCATAGTATTATTGTAGTAGGACTCTTTGCTTTCGTGTAGGCTGTGGAATGCGTTGCCTGAGTGTGTTTTTCCCGATGGTTACAATCTTGGTGTCTTCAAGTCGAGAGTGTATCCGGCTTCTTATAGGTAAGCACGCTCCATCGTAGACCGCATCGTCGCTTAACATCAAATGTAAAACTACAAAAGTAAAACAAAACATTGTCAGTCCTTATTGTAAAGCCGGCTTATGTTTTATGAATAAGCAGATCTCATTCAGGGAACAGTAAAGTTGTTCCCCGAGGTTTTACTCACGTAGTTCCTGCCCCTTTATTTTTTGCGATGAAAAGTAACCCATGTGTAATGTAAAAGTAAAAAAAAACTATAACAATATTTTTAATTTATGTCTTTCGTAGAAAGCGAATCTATATACCTATGCATATTCATTACCATTATAAAATCTCTTCATCCCATTGCATTGTATAGGTTTCTTACTTAGAATGCCATCTGCCTTATCTACATATATCTACTATTATTACAGACAAACGTTTGGCCGGGATTAGAAGAGTGCCCTGACTAGAGTCGAGAGCGGAGGAACTGACAATAAACTATCCCCCTGTCGTATTCGACTCGTTAACTTATTATATTATCTAATCCCTTATTATCCAATATCCGATACGGCGGGGTCAAGGTAGGTCGAGTGACTCGAGTGATCGCGTCAATAAACTATGCCCGATAGTCCATGCGTCATAGCGATTCGCGGTGCAACAGATTGAATGATAGTCTGTATAGGTCAAATTGTAGGTTATGTTGTAGTTAGTAGGTGAGAGCTGCATTCGCGCATCTAGTCACAAGTCGGCCCGGCCCGGGCGCCCTTTGCGCTTTTATCAATACTGGCGGCGCCGCCTGGTGGCCCCTTGCAGTAGCTCTCCGGACTCGACTGCGCACGCTCCGTGTCCCACAACATCGCCGCATTTACTCTCTAAAACCCTTCCCTCACAACAATCCCATCAAAATAAACCATAATTCTCCGAAAAAAACGCGTTCTGACGTATTCGCGACGTCACCGGTTCTATTGTGTTCGCTGAGAAAACTAGCCTAACCTGAAACCCGATTACGTCAAGCCATCCCGTCAATAGCCCGATACATCCCCCGCCTGTTTTGTTGTTGTCATCATAACATCATCGTGGAGACGACTCGATCGGTGAGTTTTGATTTCGATTATTAGTGTAGATTGTGGCACATTGTAGCGCATTCGATTGCTGTTATCTAGGCAATGCGAGCGGGTTACTTTCGCTAGCGCAGGAATGAGGGCACTCTCTAAAATAAACTGTAATTTTTAACGCAGCTGCTGCAGTGATTTTCTATGTTGACACAATTTTATGTTACTTCTAGTTTTAATATTTACTACTACAATAGTTAAGCAATCGTAGAAAAGCGTTCTGAGTTCTATATTACCAAATCTTTAAGAGTAAAAGTTATATTCTAGAGCAGTGTAGTGCAGCATGCTAAATCGATTTTTCATGAAAATTTATTCAAGACCTTGAATGTTCTAAAATTTAAAGCAAAAACGACCCTTTTTATATACCTACTGCTGGAATTCAGAGCTTTTTTTCACAAGGTGTGATACCATGCCACAATTGACAACGCTGGTCAAGTGCGGGTTGGCCTATGACGCATGTCCTGGAAAGCTAACTGGTGTCTTTCATGGAAATTGCTAGTTTTCCCACGATGTTTTTGTTTAGTGTTCAAGCCAGCGGCGAAGCAAATTTACTACAAGACTAGAAATTAACAGTAGATTAAAGACATAAAGTTGTCTTTGTATGTCATACCTTTTATAAGCTGTTGTAGGTACCTACGTACAAATGCACTCTGTATTATAAATGAAGGAGGGGTAGTGACGCACTAGCTCTACACCCTAAGCTTAGACTATACTTGTATCTACGTAAGTTTTAGGATATACATACTAAATAAATAAGGGCGGGTTCCTATACGACGTGTAGTTGCAGGTAGATTAAATACAGGTGATATGGGGTATTTAGATGGTTACAATGTTAGTATCTTGAAATCGAGAGTGAATCGGTTTCTTCTAGGTAAGCACGCTCCATCGAAGACTGCGTTGTCGCTTAACACTAGGCGAGAAGGTGGTCAATTATAAAAACATCTAACAGTTAAAAAAGGTGTTACCTTATAATTTGATTTTTAAAATGTGGTTGGTAACTATTTTTTTGTATTATTTAATTGATCACAATATGGTAGGACCAACTTGACGTGATTTGGTTCGAAGGAAGACCTGACACATTTCCTGTTTAGCAGTTAAGTCGGAGTTTGACCGACCATATAACGGGTTAGTAAACTCCAAATTAATTATAGCACGTACGTTAAAACCCATTTGTCGCCGTTGTATCTGATTGAGTACAGCTAAATAACTGATAGAGTAAGGTCCCAGGGCCGCCAAACGTCACGTATTTTCTCATGAATGAAATGTAGACGATCGAGTAGAGTTAGTACGTACTAAGAACAGATGCTTACTCGCTAACTTGCATAGACGGCCAATTTTGAGATATGGGGTAATGAAGGTACATACAAACATTACTTACTTCACGTATTTTCTAATAAGTGATTTTCACGTATGTTTTAGGCAACGAGTATCCTTAAAAATAAGGCCCTTAATACTCCCAGACACTTTTCGTCGGCCGTTTTGCTTAACAGACGCTTTAAAACTGCAACATAATAACTTAACTTCACTAAAACTTTCATACTCCATTTGTCAATATGTTCGTCAGACAACTATTTTAAAGCTTTTTCCGATAAGACAGACCAATCTAAGGGGCCAATCATCCCCTATACATATATACATAATATGTATTTGGATGTTTGTTTCTCAATCACGACGTAACGTCTGAACGGATCTGGTTGAAATTTGGAACTCAGTTAAATCATCTCAGATCTCGAGAAATACATTTACTTTTTAACCCGGGAAAATACCTTGAACGAGAGTTATGCGGGTAAAACCGCGGGGCTCTGCTAGTGATCAATATAATTACTTTTAAAAATGAATCGTAACATCCGAGATAATATGATGGCGATGTTAACAATTTTTCGGAATTGCTTTTATTTTGAAGATTGACGCTTGTTTACCGTCAAAAAAAATATTTGTATTTTCGATGAGTAAATATATAATCATGGAGTAATTTTAAATTTTCCCTCTAAAACATGAACGACTGACATGACGTCACTACCCACAAAACATTGGCCGCATTCATGACTTTGTGTCCAGTGTTTTCTTACTTTTACTTGAAGACAAACAATTAAAATCGTTGTCGCTAAGATCTCAAACTGTAATATAAATGCAGAGAAGTAAACCATCTAGTCAGTTTACGACGGCTTGTTTTGCGACTTGTGACGTTATAAGCCATATTGGCGTTTGGAGTCACGTGGCACCAGATTAAAAATATAGCATTTAAAATATTTTATAATACATTTACTTAGTAATATCTACACTAATATTATAAAGAGGAAAGATTTGTACCTATTTTTGTATGTTACAAACATACAAAAATAGGTACAAATCTTGTTTGTAATGAATAGGCTCAAAAAGTACTGGGCCGATTAAAAAAAAAAATTACCAATAGAATGTTACATTCTTCCAATTTGACATAGGCTACATTTCATTTTGAAAAAAATTAGGGATCCTTGGTAAAATTTGAAAACTTAAATGGCAATATCCGAGCGAAGCCGGAATGGGCCGCTAGTTCAAGTATAAAGACATGATTTCGATATTCTATCAATACAATCTATCATAAAATTACTACTAAACATTGATTTGTGATAAGTGAGCATCGCTATTAAAATTGTGTTTAGTTACATTGTGATTTAAATTGAAATCTCTACAGACAATGACATTTCCTTTATTGATGCATTTATCAATAACTACTACCCTTATACTTTATCTAAGCTACTAGCACACTTACAGACATTTTTTCACTCGGACAGTTTTGTAGTGATTTGTGGAGTCCGCTTTGGGAAGATGCATACTTACCCGCAAATGCGGTAACATTCTCTACTGTATCTTAGTTTCAAGGGCAATTTAAAAAAATTAAATTAGAGGCAAATAAATAAATCGTCTAATACCTCGTGAGTAGTGAGCGCGATTTAGTTCTGGGGAGTAATTCGAACTTTTCATGTACAAAATAACACTGTGTTGTTATTGACAAAAGTGTTGCCATCTTACTAGTTCTGCCACTGTATATTATTTAAAAAATAAAAATAAAACGTCATGCGTCATTAAAACACCCCACGGCTATGCGATACTATTGGAGTGGGCGATGCATTGTTAGTTAATAATGCTTGTGCTTTATACGTCTAACCCTGAATGCGTAGCGGTTTATAATTTAATAGCCTAAGGGTGCTTCGAAGCCAAATCACATCTCATTTGGCATCTAACTAACTCGTGGACCCACCCACCCTATTTATAATAACAATTAAGCTAAACAGGTGAGTGAGTGAGAGTCCAACAAAATTTTCGAGTATAATTTTGTAGAGCCCTACGCCTCTTTGCAGAGTCCGTCTGGAGAAGTATCACACCTTTGCCAGTTATTCTACTGCCAACAGTAATGTGCAAACATTACTGTGTTCCAGTTTGAAGGACAATCTTTTCAATGAAATTACAGGGTATAGAGATAAAACATCATGGATAAAACATCAACGGAATCAACATCAATAGAGATAAAACATCAATGGAGACGAGCTTGTCAGAATCGAGCGACAGGATTTAGGGACTAGCTCCAGACGCCCCAAGCTATTCCATTTCTAAAAACGCTGACGCCTGATGCCTAAAATTGGTCTCGGAAAGTCAAGAGATATTTCTTTCGCTTATGCCAATCCCAGACATTTGTTTTCTGTTCTACAGTCGGAATAGAATATAGTCGTTTATCTAGAGCCGGCGGCGTGTCAGTGGCTCATTGAGAATTCGTATAATGGACGGAAATGGTTTTACTTTTAAACATTTTCAAACCTTAAATGAATAGAAAGATGTTATTAGTTTACGTGTCGGCTTGTTTAACTGAGTATCTGTCTGTAGCAATGTAGTTGCGCTGAGCTTTTGTGCATTTTATAACATGTACTAAATTGTAAGTGGAAAGCACAAATATCCCAAAAAAAATAGTGGTATCCACCAACCCACGCTCGGCTATCAATAGTTGTGAAAGAAAGCTCCAATTCCTAATTCCTTTTTAATGAAATGTTCCTAGCCATGATTTGTGGTGTGGGTTATTTAATGCTGTCCTTGTAATAACATGCACCCTATATTTTTTGCATAACTCTTTTGTGGCTTGCCCTTCGTTGTCGTGAGAATATAGGGCAAGTTCAGGGTCGTGCGGCGACTGCAATACGACGCATGTGCAAGCGCATTTCCGATCGTGTGCATTCTGCAACCGGTTCTCGTGCATATTGTCAATAAGTGGATGTAACCGCTTTTCGCACATTTGATACATTTCTTGCTTCTGTTAAAGAGTTACGATTATAGTAAAGTAGATTAGGAAAATAACAAGTAAGCTCAGAATAGCTACGGAGCATAGCACGCTTTGGAGAGTAGCGTAAAAACTCGCATTTGGTAGCCCCCAATAACGAAAATCAAAGGGATAACTCAGAAAGCACCCAGATTTTTTAAATATTTTTTGTTTGGCTAACTCTTTCACCTGTATTTGGTTTTAGGCTAAATTATAACAATTTTGTTGGCAAAATATTTAATGACGTTTTGTCAAAAAACAAACACTAAGAAGAATGTAGGTTTTATTTTTACCCGACTGCGCGACGCAAAGGAGAGGTAATGTTTTGTCAGATGTATTGATATATTTTTTACGTAATTTAAGTACAAACGAATTGTATAAATGTAAATAAAATCTGAATCTCATTTGTTCGGGTTATTATCTGCTAAGAATTTATATTTTATTTGAAAATTAAAGAATTCAATAGAAATAGGAGAGCATTCAACATAAATAAAAATGGCTCAATGCATAATAGTGCTCTTAATTAACCGACGATAACCTGTATTCCACTGAATGCATTGCCTAGTTCAACAAACGAATCTAGTTTTTGTTCAGAACAAGTCTAGTTACCTACTTAATATGCAGTATTTATATTATTATTCTATGGCGACTGCTTTTGAAAAAGTATTTTTAACGAAAACTACTCCAAACATGCGATTTTATTTTACTATTTTTTTAAATCGAGGGTTAAAACTATTATCCAGACTTCCCTATGCAAACCTATGTTGCAGTAGGGCTATTTGCAGAGTCCACGCAGGGGAAGTATCACAGAATTGACAGTTATTATAGATATAGGTTCATCGTTTCATGGTTGATGTTCCAAAAACACGAACGAAGAGATTTGACTCCACGTTTGTGATAAGAACGTCTAGATTGTGGAATACGTTGCCTGAATGGGTTTTTTCCGATAGTCTTGGTGTCTTCAAACCGAGAGTGAATCGGTTTCTTCTAGTAGAGTGTAAGCACGGTCCATCGTAGATCGCATCATCGCTTAACATCAGGCGAGATGGTGGTCAAGTGTGAACATATAAAAGTTAAAAAAAAAAATTGCTTACATCTGGTCTAGTAGTTACGGCTAGTCTAATCGGAAAAACGGCGACTGCCGATCTGGAGACCCCGGGTTCAAAACCACGCGCACCACTCTTTTTTGTCATTTTCTAAATCATGTGCAAAATAGGGTACAATCCTCAAAAAAACTAATTAGTCCGTCAGTTAAGGCCTGTTTTCATTTTGTAATCACTACTCACTCAGTGTACACAGTGAGTAGTGCAGGTGTTGAGTGATTGGTAGCAAACACGTGTGGACACCGATTGATTATTGCGAGTGCATAGTAATCAGTCACTCGCACTCGCAATCGCACTCGCACTCACACTCGCAATAATCAAAATGCAAACCGGCCTTTAGATTGCAAAAAAATATTGTACACGTACCTATTTTTTAATTTTTTTCACAAACAAAAAATTACGAAGATACAGCGCTTAGAAGTTTCGCGTGACGTCACTCGTGCCTATGATTTTACTCACGAGTGACGTCGCGACCCCCCCACTCTCGAAGTTTGATGTTCTATATTTTTGTCGATTTTTAATATTTTGAAAAAACAAAAAATACGTGTCCCATATTTTTCCATGATCTAGCTGACGGACTAATTAGAATAGTGTATTTTTGACCCAGTCCGGTACCCTATTCCGCTAGCTTAAAACGGGGAAGAAAACATCGTGACGAAACCGACATGTACCTAGAATCTTGCAAAGTAATGTGTCATCCACCAACCCGCACTTGGTTCAGCGTGGTGGATGGCCTTTACTCTCTCAATGTTTCCAAATCAGTTACAGGGCAAATAGATAATTATTTCATATCATGATAGGCAGTAACTTGGATTCTTCATGTACCAGCTTTTTTTTTAATAAAGAGTGACAAGACGAGCATGACATGTGCCTGATGGTAAGCAACATACCTGCCACATAACAGCACAGTGACACACAGCTATTGGAACATGAAGAGTCCAAATCATTACCTAGCACTGCACTGCGCTCGTCACCCAGAGATCTAAGTTGTTATATCTCTAAGCCCTGTAATTTGTCTGGAAACATTAGCCTTCAAACCGGAACACAGTAATGTTTGCACATTACTGCTTGGCGGTAGAATAACTGGCAAAGGTGTGGTCCTTCCCCAGGCGGACTCTGCCAAGAGTCCTTCCACTACAAAAAGCTGTGTGGCGCTGTGTCACAGATAAGAATTTTTTTATCGCTATGGTTGAAACGCCTAAGAGGCGTGTCACTTTTCGTCATGCGCATGTTTTTGGTAAATTCTGCGTACAATAAATAAAACTGTTGGGAGGATAAGAGCCACTGTCTTATTCTAATAAATGAGAGTCAGTATATAAAAGTGAATGAGTTCAGTACTTTGACAAGCAAATTTTGGTAGTGGTAAAAAACTCAACACAGATTTTCTGTGTATTAATACTATCCACTATTTCAACATTGACAAATTGTCGTGTGCCAATATGAAATTCCTCATTTTAGCATCACAGACAATTTTACCTCATCACAGGCTAATAGTTGAAACAACTGAAGAAGAACACAAAATATTAGCGAACCTGCGGCAAAGCTACTTACAGAAGCCAAAAAAGAAAACAAGTTGAACTTGACTAATAGTGGTGGTTACTTATGTTTTTTTTGTCTGGTACTAAATATGGCAGTACATTGAAACTCTATCCGAATCGTTATTGTGATAAGAGAACCTATAAACTTGAGTTTATTATTCGTTCTACCTTGGACTTTAATGCAAATCAGATGTGAAGTTTTAAAACAAACAAGAAATACGTTATAAAGAACGGTTTATGAGCCAGTAAAACTGACGGTTCCAGGAAAAGTGTGCAATTATTAAAGTGGTCTTTAAACGCTCCATGCAAATAGAAAACACAAAACCAACGAGTATCACCTGCCAGAAATACACAACTTTTATGTCGTATAGAATTTTTAATGCGAATTTTGATCTGTTTGTCTCATTTTTGTTACAAACGGCGTTTATTTTTCGTACCATAAATTCAAACAAAGCCTGATTAGTACAAGATCCTTGTTTCTACATCATGGACTTGAGTAGCTTGAGTGAGTTAGCTTGAGTAAATGTAGGTATTGCTAAATTGATATCTGTAATGCTAAATCGCATTGCAAATTCTCCCAAAACCGACAAAATATTATTGTATGACTTATTATTTATTTACGTACTTGACATTAAATCATTTCTTGTTACAATAATTACTAATTAAGGTATTTAGGTACTAACTTTGTGCTATCTTTTGTAGACAGTTATAGAGCAATACTTAAATGATTTTGATTCTGAACATACATAATTTGCAACATGTAAATTGTAAAATAGTACAGATCTATTAATTATTTTGAGAGGAATCACCCATAAAAATATGCGATTCTAAATGTAAGCTGCTTTTTAATTTGTTTGCACAAATTGGTTAAAAGCTGCAGTAGAAGAGATTTTCATCAGATACAAATCGAAGAATGTGAAACTGTAAGATTCCTTACCACCATGTCTTTTTCTATCGAACTGCTCGGAACTTGAAAAAGCAACTCCATTTTGTGCTTGACGTTCCAAAGAGTCAAATATAAGCGGTCAAGTGCGAGTCGGACTCACCTATGGCCCATGAAGGGTTCCGTAGCAGTAAGTAACTTTGATCGACGTTTTAATAATAGTTTATTTATGACGTACCCTACAAAAAAAACTACTCAGTTTGCATGGTAATGAACATCATATATTTTTTTAGTTATATCATTCTCTTATTTTAGAAGTTACAGGGGGGACACATTTACCACTTTGAAAGTGTCTCTCGCGTAAATTATTCAGTGTAGAAAAAAAAGATTTCAGAAACCTCAAGATCATTTTTCAAGGTCTTCAAATCCATAAACACCGCACACGTATTGGTTTGATGCAAAAAAAAATATTTTCAGTTTCAGTTTAAGTATGGGGCACCCCCAAAATTTTTTGTTTTTTTTTTATGTTATTTTGTATTTTTTTTTGTTTAATAACGTTTGAATAATAGAGTCCAGGTTTCAGTTCAGTTCTAATGATAGTGTAGATTCGGATCTTATCCGAAAATAGCGTATTATGTATGAACGTAGGTAGATGTTTGTCCTCTTCTGCGTTTAATGAAGCTCGAGACCCTAAATTAATGTATCAACTTTTACGTAGGTACGTGAATGAGCCGAGCTATAAAATTTGATTTCGTTCCTTTAATATCTCGAGACCCTGTTGTGATTTTTATGACCATCTAAAGCACTTGACTTTGCCTAAAATTTTCGACCTCATAAAAGTTATTGATTTTATGATTAGCTTGTTAAAAGCCTCAAGTTCTACACAGTTGTGTAAAGGTACAAGTTCGCGCGGAGACCGCGACACGAGACCGAGACAGGAGACCGAGACCGGAGACCGCGACAGGCACTTGACACTATGGAATTGTATGGGCGCCAGTTCGCGCCGCGACCGCGACCGCGACCGGTCTCAGTCTCCTGTCGCGGTCGCGGCGCGAACTGGTGTCCATACAATTCCATAGTGTCAAGTGCCTGTCTTGGTCTCCGGTCTCGGTCTCCGGTCGCGGTCTCGCGTCGCGGTCGCGGCGCGAACTTGTACCTTTAGAATGAACATCTTAGCAGTGTATGACCAATCATGGCATACTTACTAGACTTTCGATATACATACAATTAGACACAAATTCCTATATTTTAAAAGGTTGAAAATGTATTGACTCGCGGGTCATTCTAAATCGAGTCAGTCAGCTAACTCGTCGATCGTCAATCGATCTCTTGCTAACAGTGAGGTCACTGGTTTGATTCCCAATGAAGATAAACAATTATGTGATGAATGTGGAAGTTTGTTGTTTAAATGGTTGTTTCTTAGTATAACTACTATACGCGAAACTCTTTTAACAAGTAAAAAGGAACGATATTTACTAATAACCATTAGTTACCATCAGGTAGATCGTACGCATATTGCCATTAATCTTATAAAAATGAGTCTTTAACATGTATTTTTTATACGACCGAGTGAAAAGACGGCCAAGATGTTTGCCTAATGGTAAGCAGTAAGTCATAACCGCACAATGCTACGCAGTTTTTTCAAGAAAGCGTTAACAAGTTTACATAACTGCCTAACACTACAGGATACATCATCCGGAGATAAAAGTAAGTATCTCATTGCACTGTATTTGCCAAGAAAAAAAATCCCTTTATCCGAAACATTTTATTTTGATCATTGAGATTCAGGGCATTAAATCTACGTATATTTGGCTGGCCTTGTGGCTAAGTGGGTAGTAGCTCTGCCTGCGAAGCCGAGGGTCGTAAGTTCGATCCCCACCCAGTGCAAATATTTGTGTGATGAATTCAATTGTTTGCACTGTGTCTGGGCGTTTCTATGTATAATAGGTATGTATTTAAAAACTATCTAAGTATTATATCAGCTATCTGGCCGCCATCGTACAAGCTTTGCTTAGTTTTGGGGTCAGATGGTGTTGTGTGTGAATTGTCCACCACTATTTATTTATTTATTTCTTGGTGAAAAGCGCTTTGCTGTGTATTGTATTGGACTCTTCATGTTCCAATACGTGCGTGACAATGTGCTATTGTGGGCGGGCGTGTTACTTATCCAGCACTGGTCCTGCTCATCCTGTTACTCTTGCCTATAAAAAAGTTTGGTTTTTGAAGGGAAAAGTTCTTTTGGTGCACCACAAACAGATTTTTCGTGGTCTGTAAATTGACCTCAAGCATCACGCTCGGGAATGATAGAAATCTTCGGGTAAACTCGGGACCATGGCCTTTGTCATGGTCACACATTCCGATTTCACCCGCGTAGTTTCCAAACTGAGCTATTAAATTCTGAGTTATAAGTTTTCACTTCTATCGGCAGTTCGATGTCAGCGTTTCATTCCAAATTCTTAATTTTCCGCATTAGATATTTTCCAATTTCTTTATAATACATAATCTAATTTGTCCAAATTATGAATTTTACATATTCCGAATTTTCCACTTCCTATGACTGCCAGTTTTTTTTTAGTGGAAACTTCTTTTGGCGCGCCTAGACAGATTTTTCGTGGGCTGTAAATTGAATTCTAGCTTCACGCTCGGGTATGATAAGAAATCTTCGGGTAATTTCGGGACCATAGCGATTGGCCATCTAGAAAAGCGTCAGCCAATGGGAAATGCTAAAAGGGCGTGGCCTGCCCATCATGGCATGGCCATCTAGGAATGCGTCAACCAAGGGGAAATGCTGACGCGTTTCTAGATGGTCATGCCATGATGGGCAGGCCACACCCTCCGGTTACACACATGTAGTTTCCAAAGTAAGCTATCACATTCTGAGTTATAAGTTTTCACTTCTATCGGCAGTTCCTATGACTGCCAGTTTTTTTCATAGTCCACTGTCACGTGTTTCGCATATACTTATGTGTGATTTCATTTAGAATTAACTCTGGCTGTTTCTGTTTGTTGATACTTCAAACAATTTGTGGTCAATTATGCAAATGGCATAATAATTTGCCGGTTTTATTATCATTTTACCTACGTTTCCTTACTCGCACCCACGCAATTCATTGACGAAAATATTCCATTTTGTGTTGGATAAAACCCGTTCTATTGTCCGAACTGGTCAGTGGCTTAGGGTGTCACCTAGCAACCGTTTCGATATGTTATCAGACGAAATATCTGTTGCTATAAATATAAACAAGGGTCCAACAAAAAGGTTTGCTAAACTGAAAGAGCAAATTGAAATTAAATTTCTTATGGTTTCAAACCTTAAGCTCTTTGCACTACCAGTAAAAAGCGTGCCCAGCACGAAAATTTATGATAATTTATTTTATTGCAAACTCATATCTCTATCACTTATAAACAAATAGATTTTTGAAGCGAAAACTTCTTTTTGCGCGCCACAGACACATTTTTCGTGTGGTGTGAATTGAATTCTAGCGTCACTCTCGGGAATGATCTTCGGGTAAACCTTCGGGTAAATCTTCGGGTAAACTCGGGACTATGGCCATGCTCGTGGCTACGCCCTGAGGTTTCACTCGCGTAGTTTCCAAAGTAAGCTATCAAATTGTGAGTTATAAGTTTTCACTTCTATCGCCAGTTCCTATGACTGCTAATTTATTTTTCCTAGGATCTAGACACATAGTAGTGTGTCAAGCAAATTTCAAGTACTTAACAGAACTGGCTAGCATACGTACCTAGGTATACTCGTATGTACATGTTTATGTTATCAAACAAAACTAAAAACTTGTTTAGTAGTTTGAATTATACAGCTACTGGAACATGAAGAGTCCAAAGCATTCATTTCTACACTGCACTACATTGCGCTCGTCACCCAGAGATGTAAGATGTTTTATCTCTATGCTTTGTTATTTCTTTGGAAACGTTATCCTTAAAACTGGAACACAGATGTTTTCGTTTTACTGATTGGCTTATTTTTCAAATGTAGATGTATGAGTTTGTCATCGCCACTCGCATTCTTGGTACTAAAAAGCATCGCGAGAAAAGCAGCATGTTCCGAAAAAGATATCTCTTGATATAATGTGATAGGCACCAGTCTACACTCGGCCAACGTGTTTCTATTTTTATTATAGAAAGACCCAATTCCAACTGTGGGATGATTAGATGGGTTAACTTCTGCGCAAAAACAGTAACAATTGGTTTATATACCCCACTAATATTATTAAAGTATGTTTGGATGTTTGTTGCTCAATCACGCCGTATGAACGGTAATCCGGCTGAAATTTGGAATACAGTTAGATTATAGTCTGGAAGAACACATAGGCTACTTTTTATCCCGGGAAAATAACGGGAACGGGAACTACGCGGGTAAAACCGCGGGGCACTGCTAGTTGAGTATAATGCGATCTTTAGTGTGAGTATAACCTTCCTGCAGAGCCTTATTTACGCATAACAACATTGAGTGTCATTTTCTTTGACGTAGCTATGGACACCATGGCACCTCCGTGGTATTTCTAGACCCATTATGTTATTATTGTTAAGCAAGCCTACATTTGGGTTAAAGACACAAGAGAAAGCGAATTAAATGCGGTCTTCTAACTCTTTGTGGTTGGCTAAGTTACGGCTGGTCTAGTAGGGAGAACGGCGACTGCCAATCCGGAGCCCCCGGGTTCAAATCCTACACGCACCGGTTTCTTTTCGAAGTCATCTACGCCTATCTTTAAACGCTAAAAAAACATGTACTCACCTATAACCTTTCGAGGTCATGATGTGTGATCCACTAAACCGCACTGTTAATAAATAGATAGATTCACTCTTTATTGCACTTAATTTAAAAATAAACGAAAGACACAATAAAGTAGCAATGGGCGACCTTAGCACTAAAAGCGATCTCTTTCAGGCAACCAATAGGATGGAATGCGAGATCTGAAAATATGTATTATGGGTATGGCGTGGTGGATTATGGCCTTAACTCTCTCATTGTGAGAGAAGACCCCGAATCCCAGCAGTGCGATCATTTAGTGAGCTGCTTACCGTAACCGTAGTATTGCAAACATTTATTTCCTCAAAGCTGCTTTAAGCAAGGTTTTAAAAAACTTTTTCGGTTCGGGTTTTACGGTTTCAAACATTTGTATTTATAATATTAGTAGGATTAGTAGAAAGTAGCATGAACAAAATGTGTAATATTTTTCTCTTCGCTTGAACCAAAACTCGCCTTTTGTTACTCTCAAAATTTTCCACATACAAAGGGAAGCATACAAAGGATATTTTCTTAGAAATCAGTTACAATACGAAACCTTTCATAATAGTTAACAAAATGCCGATTACTTTGATCGGGATTATTGTTGATTTTCAAAGGAAAACGTGGACATATTTGTGGGTTTGATATTGTTCTGCAAAGTTACTTGGCCCCGGTTTTGGCTTTTCGACGAAATTGTTCGATAACGTTGATATTTCCGACAAAAAGCCTTATAATAAAATGATAAGGAATGAAATGCTTCATTAAGAGTATGTAGCGCAATAAATAGGGTATCGGATTGGGTCAAACAGTTTTTTTTTTTAATAAAGAGTGACGAGACGGTCAAGACATGATGGTGCCTGATGGTAAGCAACATGCCTGCCACAAAACAGCACAGTGACACGCAGCTATTGGAACATGAAGAGTCCAAATCATTACCTAGCATTGCACTGCGCTCGTCACCCAGAGATCTGAGTTATGTCTCTAAGCCCTGTATTTTCTCTGGAAACATTGCTCTTCAAACCGGAACACAGTAATGTTTGCAAATTACTGCTTGGCGGTAGAATAACTGGCGAAGGTGTGGTACTTCCCCAGGCGGACTCTGCAAAGAGTCCTACCACTACAATACACTAATTACACCATTCTAATTATTAGTCCGTCAGCTAGACCATGGAAAAATATGAGACACGTATTTTTTTGTTTCTTCAAAATATTAAAAATCGACAGAGATATAGAACCTCCAACTTCGAGAGTGCGGGGTCACGACGTCACTCGTGGGTAAAAATCGTACCCACGTTTTTTTTATTGTATAGAGTGACGAGACAAGAGATGTGCCTGACGTTAAGCAACATGCCTGCCACATAACAGCACAGTGACGTCAGTGACACGCAGCTATTGGAACACGAAGAGTCCAAATCATTACCTAGCACCGCACTGCGTTCGTCACCCAGTGATATAAGATATTTTTAAAGATATAGATGTAACCAACAATTACAATAATTCCGTTGCGACGAATTGCAGATGTTAATGATAAAACAGAGATGGCGTTGTAAACTAATTTCCTTCGATACAATTTGCGTCAAGGTTAGCTATAAATTGTACGTGAGGTGGTTCTGATTAATCCCAGAGACAGATTCCCTCCAATAAGGGCCGGCGGCGATCTATCTCCGGGATAACTTAATTGGATCCCGCGGTCGGTGGCCGAACGTTTCAAGGCCAGGGAAGAGGCCTTAAACCTATTTGATGGTCAATCTAAAAGGCACATCCTTCAAATAGCACAATCCTTGGAGAGACTTTCACCTGTATTCACTTACCTTATGCCAAAATCGTGAGTGAGTAGCGTCAAACCCAGGCTTCTGATTGCAGATGTTTATCAGTCATTACTACTAATTTTAATGGCAAAGGAAAACATTGTGAGGTAACAGATGTGTTTCAAGAAAGATACATATACTTCCAAACGCTCCAAACTTTGCCGCTAATGTGACTTGAAGCATGCACTACTTTCTCCTATGTTTCTGTTTCACGAATGTTTTTTTATTATTATTGGAACAAAAACGTTTTTCATTTAGTTTTATTTAATAATCTCGAAGTACACAGCTCGATTCATAAACAACGAAGTCAACAAGCATAGAACAAGTTGAATTAAATTTTTAATTATAAAATCAAGTAAAATTTACCTGCCTATAAAACACAGACCTTCATAACTAACGAATCAAGTCTCCGCATTACAAAAGTAATTTAAGCCTGAGGGTCTACCAATAAAAAAAGTATTAGTTTCCCGGTGTTAAAAGCTCCGCCGGCCCATTAGGACTGATACATTATTGCATGGATTTATCTGATCATTCTTATGCCTAAACATGGACCGTGGAAGGCGTCGACCTGTCCGCTAATGTATTCCTTTCAAGCATCATTGTGAGACATTATGTATTGAGGCAAAAAGTCATACAAAAAAAACCCGAGACGTCCTCTGCTGTCAAGGTTACCGGAGTATGAAACAAATGAAAAATGTAGGCTGGTAACCGAGTGAAACAGAGACATACAAATATGGACACGTTTAAGACTTTGTAAACAAACTATTTGAAGATTTAACAAGCAATAACTGAGCGTTTTTTTATCGGATACATTTTTAGAGAATGTGCACTTGATCTGAATGATCTAATAACCCTTTTTTCTAGCCTTTTTCTAGCAGCTTGCTTTAGCTCGTAACTCGAAAAAACACATGGGCCCGCCTGATGGTAAGCAATAAGCCTGCCCGTAACAGTCAAATGCAATACAGTTATTTGGGCATGAAGAGTCCAAACCTCTGCCAAGCACTGCACTGCGCGCATCATCCGGAGGTTTAAGAGGATTTATTTCTTTGCCCAGGATTTTTTTTGGAACCGCTCTTGAAACCGAATCCTAGTAATGTATGCACATTGTTGCTCAGCGGAAAATAACTGGCAAAGATATAGGTAGTACCTAAATACTTCCCCAAATGAGCTGTGCATAGTACCCTACCACTACTACATTTATGTACTATACGAACGACTCGCCTAGGATGTCATGGATGTCGTCTAGAATGCGTTGCTTGAGTGTGTTTTTCCCAATGTTTACAATCTTGGTGTCTTCAAATCGAGATTGAATAGGTTTCTTCTAGGTAGATGCGGTAAACGCTGGAGCGTGTCCAGCGTTTACCGCATCGTCGGCGTCGCTTAACATCAGGCGAAATGGGGGTCAAGTCAAGAGTAAGCCTATAAACGTTTAAAAAATAATAATACACCCAGAGTGAGTAACAGAAATTGTGTGGCAAACGATGTCCTATAAATTTGATTAAATCGCAGCGTCTATCAACATCTGTCTGCGGCTTGTGATCACACGTCACTCGGTCTCAGAGATTGTGGGTACAGCGTCGACTAATTGTTATTTTGACTTAAATGAATGCGTCGGACGAAAAACTAATTAAGTTCGAATTCAAAGTGAGGTGAAAAAGCATAAATTAGTTGCGTGCCGGCCCGTAGCAGGGAGTCTGTTTTGTTTCGTTCAGGGCATCGTTCTTGAATAATCAGAATATTTAATCAGAAAACCTGAGCGTCATAAAATTATTCACTCTCTAACCGCTGTGTAACTAAACTTGACTTAAGCTTAATCTTGTCCTTTGAGTTCGTTTGATGTTAAAAACTTCGAAAACTACTATGCTTGACTGTATAAATCTATACTAATAATTACAGGGCTTATATAGATATAATATCTTAGATTTCTGGGTGACGAGCGCAGTGCAGTGCTAGGTAATTATTTGGACTCTTCATCTTCACTCTGTGCCTGATGGCAAGCATGTTGCTTACCATCAGGCACATGTCCTGCTTGTCTCGTCACTCTATTAGAAAAAAAAATTACTTAAAAAAATGTGCAGTCATAGGAACTGCCGATAGAAGTGAAAACTTCTTACTCCGATTTATTTTTATTTTTACTAATTATGTACCTATTGTTATCGGTTTACCCTTCAACACTATCTCGCCTGGTGTTAAGCGACGATGCGGTACACGATGAAAAGTGTTTACCTAAAAAAAACGATTCACTCACGATTTAAAGACACCAAGATTGTAACCATAGAAAAAAAAACCACTCAGGCAACCCATTCCGCAGCCTAGACGTTCTTATCACAAGTGTAGAGTCAAATCTCTTTGTTCGAGTTTTTGGAATATCAACTATAAAACGATGTCACTTTTTCGAGCTACGAGGAGTCCGATAGAAAAAAGGGTAAGGGCATGTGACAACACAGCTAGTATAAGTGATGATTCCCGAACAACGTCCTTTTTATAACCTATCATCAAACTCATGGTTTTTGTCAAAGATCGCGAGTTCTACACAATCTTTGGTTTTTGTGACACTGCAGAACTCGAATAAGAATTCAAACGTCTCAATTTGGTTCATCTCCCAATCATTTCACCGAAAACTCAAAGATAAGCTATTAAAAAAAAAACGAGCGTAAACAATCCAAAGAAATTTATGGACGTCGTATTTTCTTGTTGTTCTGTGTTAAAAGAAATTGAGGTTACAGGGTTTAGATAAATAATTTAGACAACAAAGTGTTGATTGAATTTTTTATTAAAGTTTGGAATGAACAAAACTCTTATAAATTGTAAGAGCGACTTAAAAAAGAAGAAGGTTCGTAGTTCGATTTTATGTTTCTTGTTTCGTGTGTGAATCTGTTAATTAGTGACGATATTAGATCATTTAGCGTTTTTTTGTAATTTTCTTGTATAACTTGCTAACACTGGTGTAACAGATCATTTCAAGTTACATATAAGTGATTAAAGTAATAATTATACAGGTAGGCCTAATCACTAGTATCCTTGTGTTTAGCGTTCATCAGTCATCGGCCCCGTTTCCGGCATTTTTCAACAGTTCAACGCCTTACATCACCGCCTCAATAGACGACCTTCAAGCCTTGGCGCATAGATATCCTTACCAGCTGACGACAACACTTCATAGCCTCTAAACGATTGCCGCTTTGTAGAAAAGTAATTACGCACCGAATCTTATCAAACTCGCAATGGGCGCAAACTTCTCAAGTGCTCGCCTTTATGACGTTTTTTTAAGATCGAAGGCGTGCCAAATTAATTGTAGAGTCTGATTTATGGTACGAGTTCTAATTCAATGTCGATTGAATAGATTCACAGCGTAGCTAAGTCTAGATTGTAAAATTTACGATGTTTATGAGACAGACGGATACAATGAAAACGATTTAGATTGATATAATTTTACTTAAATCCTGAAATGTAATTATAGAGGAAAATCTTTTAAAATACGAACTTGTGACATTTTAAAAGTCTGTGAGATTGATTAATTTTGTGGAACTATATTAGCATATATTTTTACCGACTTCCAAAAAGAACGAGTTCACCAATTCGACCTTCGATTCGGTTACCTGATTTCTAGAGAACGCCCGAACCGATATTTTCAAATTTCTTTTTGTGTTTGTAATATGTTTTCCGAATGGTCCCATACAAATTTTATCGAAATCGGTGTAGTGTTTTTTTAAATATGAACAAAAACTAAAATTTGTCTACGATTTTGTCTTGATGACATTGTTGTAGCTTTCACTAAAGTTATGAAATTCGATCCTATCAACACGAAATTGTGTGGCATGTACACTATTATGAAAACTTACTTTGCACTAAAAAGGGTAAAAGTTTATTTTCGGGTTTATTGTCGATTAAATTTTTGTGTCAAAAGTGTTTATACTATTACTAAATTAAATAATTGTCAAGTTGTATAGATAGGACAAACCGAATTGAAATAATAGAAACTAGTACGATACGAAAGAACAAAACTTGGACCTGATAGTAATTACATGTTCGTAAACTGCCCGTAACAGCACTATCACGGCAGCCATTTGGACTTAAGGAATCAAAATCTCATGTCTAATTCAGTTGCTATTGTCCAGTATTACGCAAATTTTATTTCTATTTTGTACCTATTTATTTTATATATGTCACTGTAAAATTATAAAAACCGTCAGATTATAATCTACACGCTGTCATATTAAAAACTAGGTATTCTAACTTATCGTGAGATTATAATATCACGCCTTAGATCATATTCTGACGGTGTTGATAATTTTACAGTAACATATAGGTAGTAGTAGGACTCTTAGCAGAGTCCGCCTGGGGAAGTACCACACCTTTGCCATTTATTCTACCGCCAAGCAGTAATGGGCAAACATTACTGTGTTCCAGTTTGAAGGGCAATGTTTCCAGAGAAATTACAGGGCTTAGAGATATAACAACTTAGATCTCTGGGTGACGAGCGCAGTGCAGTGCTAAGTAATTATTTCGACTCTTCATGTTCCAATAGTTATGTGGCAGGTATGTTGCTTACCATCAGGCACATGTCCAGACCGTCTCGTCACTCTCTATTAAAAAAAAAAGTTACACAAATTGAACTTGAACTATAACACCAGATGCATAATTCTTCTAATAGTATTTACCACTTTATCCATTTAACAAAGCATTCAGGATATAAAGAAATGGGAAAAGTACAAGTACTTATAGCACAATTTTAGGAGAAAAATAAAAGAAACACATCACTCTAAAAGTGAAAGTTTGTCTGTTTGTGTGTGTTTTATCTCGCGTATTTCTGAAACGGTTGGACGGATTAGAATGAAATTACTAGGATTATCTTAAATACCACTGTTATCATGGTACATAAAGTTACAACGCAGGACGTAGCCTTATTTTGATATCCATACTTAAGGAAGCACTGTTAAGACGATCAACTTAAAGTCAGTTTACTGCAGAATAATTTTCTAAGCTTTACGAGCTTATCATGAAATTATATCTACAATGTTTTACTATCTTGACAAGACAGAGGGCTTGTCGCCAAACGGGAGGTAAAAAAACGATCGATCTTATTTCCAAATGTCATTTCTTGTAAGTTGTTTTTGATTGATGGTATTCGGTAGCAGCTCTTTTGTCGCAAAGCGTACTAGATTGTTGAGTTTCATCATCATCATCACCAGCCCGTTGTCGTCCACTGCTGGACATAGGCCTTTCCAATGTTGCACCACCAAATCCGGTCCTCGGCTCTCCGCATCCATCCACCGTCCACCGAGCAGAAGGCCGCCCAACGAGACGTCCCGACCGTGGTGTCCACTCCAGAACCCGTCTTCCCCAACGTCCGTCGGCTCTGCAACATATGTGACCCGCCCACTGCCTCTTCAGCTTGCTTATTCTCAAGGCTATGTCCTACGTCGGTTGTTGAGTTTACAGCACCTGATATAGATGGGACTTCTGTCGACTTTCTGATACCATGTAGTCGAATATTGTACTATTTAGTAGTAGGACTTTATATAGAGTCCGCCCAGGGAAATACCACACCTTTGCCCATTACTCTACCATCAAGCAGTAATGCGCAAACATCACTGTGCTTTGGTCTGTAAAACAACGTTTTCAGAGTCTACCAGCACTACTCTCGTCATCCAACCATATAAGATGATATATGTCTGCGTTCTATAATTTCTCTAAATATAATATGAAACAATAGATTTTTTTGTATCGCACTAATATCCCTTCTAGATATTTGTTGCTCAATCACGTCGTAACGTATGAACGAATCGGGTCAAAATTTGGAACACAGTAAGGCTATACATAGTCTGGAAGAACATAAAGGCACAGACATTTTTATCCCGTAGGAATTACGGGAAAGGGAACTAGGCGGGTAAAACCACGGGGCGGTGCTAGTGTATTTTTTTTAATAGATTTAAGTGACGAGACAAGCAGGAGATGTGCCTGATGGTAAAAAACATGCCTGCCACATAACAACACAGTGAAACGCATTGGAACATGAAGAGTCCAAATCATTATAATGTATTCATCTATTTTACTATTATAATTTATTCTACTATTATTATTATTTTGCTGACATGTATGTTATTTAAAAAAAAAAAAAATGGATGTAAAAGTCTGGAAAATAAACTATTTCATTTCATTTCATTTCATTTCATTACTGGCTTCGTGGCTTAGTTGGTAATAGTAGCTCTGCCTGCGAAGCCGAGGGTCGTCGGTTCGATTCCCACCCAGTGCAAATATTTGTGTGATGAATTCTGGCCGCCATCATACAAGCTTTGGTTAGTTTGGGGCCAGATGGTGTTGTGTGTGAATTGTCCACCAATTTTTTATTTATTTATTACCTAGCACTGCACTGCGCTTGTCACGTCTCGCCCGAGCTATAAGATGTATTATCAATCTCTATGCAGTGTAATTTCACTGGAAACATTGCCCTTCAAGCCGGAACACAGCAAAGTTTGTACGTTACTGCTATCTATCTGTCTCTATCCCAAATTTCATCCAGACCAAAGATAGTAAGAAACATCCAGGGATCCAACCAATAATACGTACTAACTTTCGCAATTACAAAATTAATAGGACGTAGGATTCTGACAGCTAAAATTTGAGTGTGTGTTGCTCAAGTCTATGCGAACGATTACCTTCAGGTTATGTTAATCAGTGAGATGGGATAATAATTGATTACGGAATAACCATTAAAAATGTTTAAAAGTGGTTATATAAATTAAAATTAGGTTCGGTCTCGGGCGTAAAATTGATTTTAATTTATTACCCTTAGACATTTTATCTGAGTTATTACTGAATCCACATTTTATGTTTTTTTTTGTTGCTACAAAAAGTGGGTTGTCGTTTGATAAAAATAAACTTTGGTTCGTTGAATTTGATATTATCGCGACTAAATTTCCGGAAAATATCCAACAAATTAATGGAAAATATTTGGAAAGCTAATTAACAGTCGTCGCTTGTCGGGAACATTTTCCTTTTCATCAAAACTCATCTCCCTTTTGGCCGTCCTCCAAAACCAGTACTCGTTAAAATCAAGTCGGAAACGTGAACTGCCTAAACCTTTTAGTTATTTATCCATTTATATATTATTTTCTTTAAATAAAGAGTAACGAGACGAGCAGTACATGTGCCTGATGGTAAGCAACATGCCTGTCACATAACAGCACAGTGACACGAAGCTATTGGAACATGAAGAGTCCAAATCATTACCTAGCACTGCACTGCGCTCGTCACCCAGAGATCTAAGTTGTTATATCTCTAAGCCCTGTAATTTCTCTGGAAACATTGCCCTTCAAACCGGAACACAGTAATGTTTGCACATTACTGCTTGGCGGTAGAATAACTGGCAAAGGTGTGGTCCTTTCCCAGTCGGACTCTGCCAAGAGTCCTACCACTACAAAACCACTATATTATACAAGATACATTTACTATCTTGAGTCAACGATTTTACCATTTAAATCGCAAGAACCCTACTATCGTACTAATATTATAATGTCTATGTTTGGATGTTTGTTGCTTCATGAGTAATTCACGTGTACTAAAGTCAGCCACATTGGTAGGGCTCTTTGTCCGGCGGAGTCCGCCTAGGGAAGTACCACATTTTTGCCAGATATTTTACCGCCAAGCAAAAGTACGCAAACATTATTGTGTTCCGGTTTGAAGGGCAAAACAAAAAGAGTATTGCGGTAACTACCGGGGCTCGAACCGGGGGCACCTATCCTCATAGGTCATCATAGGTGACCCCTTACTTACTAATTGCGCCAACCGGTCATTATTAACATGGGTGAAATTTGTTATCGTATTCTAATTCTTCTAATTATATGACGTCATAGGCACGAAACGTTACAACTTTTTCGTGAGATTTTTTTCCGTCTAGCTCCCTTTCATAACGCGCGATAAGGAACTTCGTTCCAATATTTCCAGAGGAATTACTGGGCTACGAGATAAAACACCTTACATCTCCGGGTGACGAGCGTATAAAATTTTATTTTTACCTAAGCTAGAGTAACGTAATGAGAAAGAGTGTTCCTAATAGTAAGCAACGTGTCTATTCTATATCAACACTTTGCGTCGCAACTATTGAAACTCGAAGAATTCAACCCTTTCCTTACAACTGCACTGCACTTGTTACCCGGAGATATACGATCTTTTTTTTGCTCTGTAAATTAACTGGAAACAATGCCCCAATTGCAATAGATTGCGGTGTTTGGTAACAAATCAAAAATACATTTATGAATCTATTGATTCATTCATTTAAAATTTGATAGCTTACTGAAAGTTTTTGGAAAAGTTGACTGGCCACCCCTTTTATTTCTTTCTTGATCGGCAGCGAAGAATTCTTTAGAAGAACAATGTTTGAATTGACTCATAAGAACAGGGCGTCTACTCTCTTTCTACGAAAACGTAATTGCGAAATAAACTCGCGACTTTTCCTACTCCGATTCTACTTCGATCCGTCGTTTCTTCCGTTTAAATGTTCTAAGCCTTTTTTTGACGTGATAACGTCTTATAATTCGATGAAGCCGGCTGCACGCCCACAAAACATGACGTCATGTAACGTTACCGCCGCCGGTCGTTACCGTCGGACGTTACCTCGCCGCATGTTTGCTACAGTTGTATTAATTATTTCGACCAGTAGTTCAAGCGGGGATGTAGCTCAGTGGTAGAGCGTTCGCTTTGCATGTGAAATGCCCCGGGTTCGATCCCCGGCATCTAAAAGCTTTTTTGCATTGTTTTTTGCATTGTTTTGATTGAAAATGACTAAATTCTACTGATTACTTTTTACATACAAATCTATTAAACAAATGAAATTAAAATTTTCTTTTGAAAAATGCTACCATTCCATCAGTATTTTCTTAAGACGTTGTCACGTTCTATCGTCAGTGAACCGACTTTACAGACAAACATTTTTTTTTTTATAACATAGAGTGACGAGACGAGCTGGTCATGTGCCTGATGGTAAGCAACATGCCTGCCACATAACAGCACAGTAACACGCAGCTATTGGAACATGATAGTCCAAATCATAACCTAGCACTGCACTGCGCAATATTCGATCGGACGAAATGAAGTAGAACCGGAGTAAGAAAGTCGCGCGTTTTTTTCGAAATTACGTTTTTCGTAGAAAGAGAGTAGACGTCCAGTATTGAGTACTCGTACAGCGGGAAGGAGTTACTATTACACATACTATGTCTTAACACGTATTTTGATTTTGAATAAGTTTAATTCCAGTCCCAAACCGCAATTCGCACGATCACGCTGTTTACCGAGACGCTAATAAATTATATTTTTATTGTATACGTCGGCGTCGGTACCGATCATTAGTTTGACATTCAGACAGACCTAGCGAACTCAATGCATCGCTGTATCCACTTGACGGACTGCAATACTGCAATCCAAATCTCACTCAAGCACTAAGATAAAAAGAGCTATTTTTGTACTACCGTTTCTTAGGATACTGCATTCGACACTCGTTCGTAACGACCGTGCATTTCACACTCAAGGGCAAGGGTACGAATTATTCGGTCGGTTTTGACCGATTCGTCTCTGAAAGACTTATTCGCTATTGTTACTCGAAGACGGTATGAAATCGTGGTCGGACCCATTGTTTCTCTGCCGTCATCACTTTCAATATTCGTAATTTGGTTCAGGTTCGAAATAGACTTTAATATGCGTTCGCCTTGATTAAAAGAACCGCAGAATGTCCCGCATGACATTGGAGGTTTTGATTTTATTGTGTACAAAGTTATTTTTGTTAATTTCGAAATGGAATCGTGACTGGATGAGTTTAATATTCGCTGTATGAATAAATGTATTATCCGATGCTCTTTTTGTTCCAGATCTAACTTCAAGTCAAGGACTGGAAAGACCGCAATGTGAAAGTAATAGTGTTTTAATTGTAACGAAGTTGATAAAAGCAATAATTGTTTAAAGCGCTTATTAAATTATTTTGTCTGACGGTTAAGTGAAGTGTGAACAGTGGCGGAACCAACAGCCTCGTGTAAGAATGTGGGATGTACTTCGGTAACAGACAGGTAACAAAATTCTAAGCTTACTATGTAGTAATGTTTTTGCTATGCCATTCACTAGATTGTAGTGATAAGTCCATCATTATCCATTTACGGCCGTCGCGTCGGTACACAGTAAAGGTTGTTTGCTGAAGTTGTATACTTTTGTATTTTAACCGATGTAGAGGTAAGGGCTCCCGCACAAAACCACGAATTCGCAATGCATCGCAATAACGTCCGATGTGATGCGCATCGCATTCCTCCGATCTTACGTAATAGTGGTCATAGTGGTGTTACTATCATTTTAGTCAGTTTTGAGACAGAAGAAGAAAAAAACGATGACATATTTAATTAGGTGTTATTTTAGGCATTTAGTAATTAATTATTTTTGTAATTTTGTAACTTGATTTGATTATTTTGATTTCATGACATGACTTTGTAAAGTTTTCTATTTTTTTGTATCTATATAAACGACGAAAAACACGTCCAACACGGCTGACTACCGTTGAAGGTATGGTTACTGCCTAACCAACGGTTTGCCGCACGAAATCGCATCGGAGCAATTCACATCGCAAGATCCTCCGATGCGGCGTCGCATCGCAGTTTTGTGTGGGAGCCCTAATAGCTGTTGCCAACTTTGTTTTTTTTTTAAGTTTACGTTAACCCAAGTTCGCTTAAGTACAATAAACTACTAAATCAATTGATTTATATCGATGAGTGAAAAGCTGTTCATTTAATGTTAGTCATATTATACATTCCAATTTTGTTTATTTCTATTATTTTATTGTTAAGATAATTATATCTGCTGGATATGTAGATTTAACAAAGCTTTTAGTATTATGTTGAAAATCAGATTACAGACAACAGCCATGCTAATTTAATAATGCGACCGCTACTTATTGCTAACTTTGTAATACATTTCCAAATGTAGGTGAATGATTGTAAATGTACCCTCTTTGTTGAGTTTTATTTCATAGAACAACAGCCAATCATTAACATGTAATGCAATAAGTTAAAGTCAATAAGTTAAAATTAAAGGCCTTTATGCCTTACGTCAAAGGCATCACGGATTAGGTATTAGGGACATTGTTAAAGGAGTATTCTGTTAAAACTGTGTATACTCCCTTATCAAAGATGACGAGATATTTAGGATGCCGAAAGACGTCATTCCATTTTAGACTCCACGCTCCAGGTGTGTATAAGGTTGATTGCAGCTGTGGTAGTTCTTATTTTGGTCAAACAAAGCGTACAATCGCTGAAAGGATCATGGAACACATTGCCGCTGTAAAAAATTGGCAGGCTTAGAAATCTGCGATTGCCGAACATTTGATTGACGCGGGAACTGCCAGGTCTACTACGAAGTCCGATAAACGATATATCGGCCGAACTTATGGAAGTTTCCTACCTCGATAGACAATCGGTCGGTTGATCGAATCGGCCGTTTCGTTCGATCCGACCCTCATCCGACCTAAGTCTATAACTTCCGACCGAGATGTATCGATCCGAATGTTTTTCGTGGTAGGCTACAGATCCGATTCAGCTGTCGGTCGGATCCGATCATTCGGAGTTTGTTTTCGTTGTAGACCTGCTGGTCATTGGAAGGTTTTATATGTGTTCTTTTCTAACACTTCTCTAGATCAGGTCTTATTCGGGCTAATAACTCAATTAGACGAAAATGCTGGTCGCAATAAAATGTCGCATTATACGAATTAGATTCCTGTAAACAAGCAGTACGTTAATTAAGGCGAGCCTCTAGGTGCCGATTAATTAACCACAGACTCACGTACACGGTATCTTTCTTCATTATCTAGGCACGAGCACGATTCCCGCGATTTACTTAAAAACTACATTTACATATTACTTGTGCTCTAAGATAGCTAGTTCAGCAACTAAGTAATCCTACTTTTTACTGTAGCAACTGAGAGTAATAGAATTTGTTACTTGGTTTAAACTTATCTAATATTTTGTCTTTGTTTTGGTTTGAAGCTTGTTTCTAGTAACTTACTAGAGGAATCCCGCGGTTCACTGAAGATGTTTTAAAAAGAATTAGTTTATGTTTGGTCTCTTCATTTATTTTTATAGCCGTTTGATCAAATGGCTGAACATCATTCAGGCTGCTAGTGAAATTGCCATGTTTAGTAAACATGCTAAACTGTTAATTGAACGACTGAATAAGCTAGTTGGCTGCGACATAAATAAACATTAGTTTGTTAGTAGTTTATCTTGGATTTTCAGAGAGGTTTTTTTATATTTAAAACTGATTATTGCTACAAAATGTATCTCTTGTATTGAAATAACTCACATAATAATGATTGAACCTCACTGTGACGTTAGTTTGATCATCATCTATTAAACAATTTGTTCAAATCGATTTAAGAGCTAAGTCGAGTGCAGTGTTTTGCTGGCGTTTATTTGCTTCAGCCACTATTAATTTTTAAATTATATTATGTCTGCGATATGTAATAGGTAATCCCAAAAAACGAGAAACGTAGACAGGTCTAGAGGAGGCCTTCACCTTAGAAAACAGGGGTTCACACAAAGACATACACACACAGATTCAAAAATATAATAATTAAGATATGTAGTTTGCTTTATTTTTTTGCACGCGTTTTATTTTGTTATGTTTAGCATTACATAATAAGCTTCTTTATTTTACACTAGCTGAACGCGCGCGCGTTGCTACGCCATCTATCGAAAATTGGTCGTACCAATTCAAATTTTGTTCAAATTCGGTTACTTTAGGTTCTAATGACGCAACCTTTAACATAAGACAAATGCTGTCACGCAACGAAAGCTCTACAATATTTTTAATTTTATAAAGCAATATTTTTTCCCCATTTTTGCTACATTTTTCATTCATGCTCGGCTCCTGTTGATAGCGTAATGTTAAATACCCTATAGCCTTCCTTGATAAATGGACTATCCTACAAAGAAAGAATCTTTCAATTCGGACCAGTAGTTCCAGAGATCCTTGCGTTCAAACAAACAAACTCTTTAGCTTTATAATATTAGTATAGATTGTCTATTAATGGAAAAATTATGTATGTCACCACAAAATTGTGAACACTGGCAGATTTCAATGTAGTAATGTAGTGGTAATAAGCCTGCCTACGAAGCCAATGGTCATGGGTTCGATTCCCACCCAGTACAAATATTTCTGTGATGAATACAAATATTTGTACTGTGTCTGGGTGTTCCATGTATAATAACAAGTGGTTCCCTATTGATTCGCATAGTATCTTTTACCCTAAAATTGTCATAAAAATTACCTCCTAACATTAGTAACTACTAATCATCATTAGGTACACAATAAATATCACTTGTCATAATTTTAGTATTACTAACCTCAAACGCCCTAACTATTATGTTACGGCGTTTATAATACTTTTAAAGTTTTACGCCTTAAATGTATAATGTCATAAGTTAAAATTGCTCTAATGTTAGATATTCGACATACTGGTTATAACAAGGGTTTCCGGATGTAAATACAGTTAAGTATATACATTTTTGGTATAAATTTCACTCGGTTTCGTTGGCAAACGTTTCACTTAGACAATATATCGAATGACATTTTGTTTTTTGTTCTTTTTTGGATCATACCTACATTATTCTTTTTATAAATTTAACATTTATCTAAATGAAATTTTGCAACAAATTAGTAGTAGATTACGGTCTTGACTCTCTAATCGAGAGAGAGGGCTTTGTGTTTAAGGAGTGGGATCGAAAAGTGGGATGTTTATGTGAGGCTGTTGACTTTGATCCATTTACACAAAAAAAGTTGGACGTACCAAAAATATAAGTTCACAAAAATTGCACCGGCAAAAAACTATACTAACAAACAATGACTCTGCCCAAAAAATTTCGTTATTTTATGTAGGTAAAGAGGTAGAAACAAACCTTCAATAAAAATCACATAAAAACCTCTAAATTTTATAGCTTAATAAAATGTTAATTTTATTGTTGTTATCTTATCATTCATATTAATAAGGTAGCGCATTTGATTGAGCCCTTTTTGTGTAGGATTTATAAAAGAAGGTTTAACACGAAGGATACGTTCTATGGAAGCTTTTTCTCAAAATACAATGATTGTAATCTACGTTTTAAAACACTACATGGAACATAATTGAACAATTGAAGTACACTTATCTAACTAGGTATTACTTTTTTAGGGTTCCGTACCCAAAGGGTAAAAAGGGATCCTATTACTGAGACTTGGCTGTCCGTCCGTCCGTCGGTCACCAGGCTGTATCTCAAGAACCGCGATAGCTGTTGGAATTTTCAAAGATGATGTATTTCTATTGCCGCTATAACAACAAATACAAATAATAAAGTAAAATTAATATTTAAGGGGGGCTCCGATACAACAAACTTGATTATACCGTTTCTTGCTCGATTAGTCCGTCCCAAGCAAACTAGATGGCGCCACTAGAAGACTAAACGCGCTATCAAATTCGTCGTTAGAACCATAACTTAAAATAAAAATTTAAGTACTGTACCTGTTAAGTACAAGTACTGAGTACCCACTCGCAATTCGCCGGTTTTATATCTAATTTACCTTTTCAAACTGGTTAAAAAAATATATGGCGTTCAATACGAGTATCAAACCGCAAGGTTGCGTTCCAAACAAAAGTTAACATTGGAAATACAATTATTTTCTAACTTCTTTACATATCATGTAATAACCAATAACATGATCATAACAACACTTTCTAGCACTACACTCGTAACCCAGAGATAAGTATAAGATAATTATTTTAAATTATTATAGATAAATGACAATTTATCTCTGTTCTCTGTAATTTATCTCAAACATTATTCTCTAATCCGGAACACAGTAATGTCGACAAACATTTTTGCAAACTCGCAAAGGTGTGGTACCTCCCCAGACGAACTCTACATATAACAGTCCTACCTACCACTACAGAAACTCACATAACATTTTTGTCCGAAAATCTTCATTTATAAATCTATTTATAATTACATTCTCACTCTGCAAGTAACAACGACTTAAATCAACAAAACAGAATTTTGTTCGGACACTATTACTATGTACGTTACTGATATACATACTGTCGCAGTTCCTATGTTGATAGAGTTCATTACACCCAGCAGGCAAGAAATAACAAGTTACAAAACAAAATCATGACAAAAAAGTATTTGTACACCAGCGAAGGGACTATAATCAGTATGATTTTGTTTCGTACGTTCAGTTTCTCTACAAACATAAATAAAAAGAGTACCTACAAACATATAAATGCTATAAAAATTACAAAGGACTTACTCGTCATCACGACCTAATGTATTATGTCCATCGACATAAACCAATAGCTGTGCCCTGAACACCTTGAAATTGGTTATAAACTACGTCTCTGTGTGTAGCGTTAGCGGTTTACATACAACCAATATAATTAACCCCTAGAATCGCTCCTATAGCGGCGAGATATGCTGTGGTTCTACTTAATTTGGTTGTTGACAACGAATAGTGATAGTCCGTCCGTAAAAACGTCCGGCGTACACCGTTTCCTGCAATCGACTAGAACGGAAAGAGTGAGCTCACTCATAATTACGTCTTGAAGTTTGGGAGACTACATCTAGATGCTTATGTCTGAAACAGTTTGATGGTCTTCACGTGACCACGGCCGTTCTGATGCTGTCAAAACGTCCAGGTAATAAATAATAATTTAGATCGCAATTATTACACAATATGAGCTATTTCACTCAAAATAGAACTGTGTTCTGGATTCTCAGCTATGTGCAGTATGCGGAGTGCGAGTTTTGTCGAAATAAATACGCGTTCTCCCGTGAGCGCGTAAACATGACATTTGTATGAAGAACTACAGCGACGCTAGATGCGGTGTATTTTTAGAATAAAGTTACTTGTCTTGGAGGATATAGGGATTTTGCTGCAAAGTGAAACTAAAACCGAGAAAAATATACAACGGAAGTGACGCCTAAAAACTGCCGGCGACCAGTGTAGCCTTATTTAATTTTATTTTTCAGATATTGAGCAATATTTTTTTTTGCAAATTGTGTGTTTCTATATTATCCGAAGGAATTTCGTTTCTACCTGGTGTCCCATGACACCACATCTTTTTTCCATACAAATCATGTTTACGCGCTCTCCGTAGAACGCGTATTGATTTCGACAAAACTCGCTCTCAGCATACAGGTCTATTTTACGTCTAAAAGTATCCATATTAAAAACTTGATCTGACACAGTAAAAGATCAAGGCTCAGCAGTTGTACCACAGTCGTAAAAATGGGAAACAAATTGTGTCGAGGCCGGACATAACAGACATCAAACATCTGACTGTACAATAGAATTGCGAATCGTAAATATGTGACCTCTACTATGATTGAAGACATATACAGATTGAGTTGAGTCGTAACACGTACATAAATTAATATTGTAATCTACAAATTCAATAAACCAAACTATTGCGTATTGAAAGCACCTCACGTTAATTAGGACCATCTATCGGTATACTTACCTGAAAAATATGTATTTTACCAAAATAAACCTCTTAGTTTTAACGATTTAACCAAAGAACTGTTGTAGGTACGAAACAGATTTCAAAAATGTGTAAATCACAAATGAAATGGTGAGACCTGCCAAAAGGCGCTAAAACAACAATATTTTTGTCCTACAAATACTTGTATGTTTAAAACATGCAGTTGTAAGCAAGAAGTTAAAACTTCTTCTCTTTATTTCTCGCGCTAAAAAGTCTATAACTTCAACCATAAAATGGATAATATTAACTTCAACGCAAAAAGTACATGTTAACCTGGGCACAGAATATATATTAGTACAGAAGCCTCACTTACCAAAAACAATTATATAAATAGCGACTCTTGCTGGGACACAACAAAATTCAATTCAGCTCGCATTAGCGCTCAATATCTGTCGCGATTTTCAACTCTCTCTTCTAACGCGTAACTCTGTCCCTGTCTAGCGCGGATGGTTTACGACATAACTAATAACAATATGCGCGGGAAACGTTTTGCGCGAGCGCTCAGCCGTGCGTCCGACAACCGACTGTCACTTGTTTCCTGGAAGGAACGGTCTAGCGGTAGGCTAAAACCGTGCGACCTTGAGCGAGTGAGGATGCACTGGCTCTACCGCCTACTCAAAACTGTCTTAGCTTTGATATTGCTCTCTCTTTTACTGTCGCCCGAAATTATAGAGACGGCAATTAAATAGCAAAGCGAAAGCCGATTTATTTAGGCGGTAGATGAGCTGAAGTTACTTACAATAATTTTGTGTACTACATAAAATGTTGACTGGCTTACTTCAGGGTGTTTGTATCTGGTGCCGGTGTGCAAGCGCAATGTATACCTAAAACTTGCATCAGTTTTCTCTAAAAATTTAAATTTAAATTGTTCATTAAAAATTGTAAATTAAAATAATTTCTCAAAACTGGCTAAATATCGACTTCCTCGAATCGACGACATCTCACATCCTTCTTGATTGGTGTCGCGTAAATCTCTCTATTGCGGTCAGCAATAAACGCCACTCAATGCGATCGTAAACGAATCTAACTACCTATCATTGCAAACCGATTTTACAACAAACGTATTTCACACAATGAAACTTACGATCAAAGTGAGTCACCGATTCTTCCAGTTAATTTAGTCTTCAACTCGAGTGTAAACTCGGTTTCTTCGGGGTGCACGTTCAATCGTGGACCGTACCATCGCTTAACATCAGATCTGAGGTGGTGGTCAAAAATATTATTAATATCAATTACTCAACGAAGTTTATTCAACATTTATACATAACTAGCTGAACGCGCGCGCGTTGCTACGCCATCTATCGAAAATTGGGCGTACCAATTCAAATTTTGAACAAATTCGGTTACTTTAGGTTCTAATGACGCAACCTTTAAAATATGACATTATGCTGTCACGCAACGAAAGCTCTCAAAAACCAATATTTTTTCCCGTTTTTGTTACATTTTTCATTCATGCTCGGCTCCTGTTTATAGTAGCGTAACGTTAAATAGCCTATAGCCTTCCTCGATAAATGGACTATCCTACAAAGAAAGAATCTTTCAATTCGAACCAGTAGTTCCAGAGATCCTTGCGTTCAAACAAACATACAAACAAGCAAACTCTTCAGCTTTATAATATTAGTATAGATTAATAAGACTTTTTTTCTGATGTCTCGCGACCCTATTGGTAATTGGTGCATGAGCTTCAACTAAGGTTGCCATCCGTCCGGGTTTCCCCGGATTTGTCCTAGTTTAGAACGCGTCCGGGGAGCGTCCGGGCCAGACTTCATTTTGTAATCCGGGTTTATAAGTTTAAAGTCTTGAGCCTGTACGCCGCGATGAACCAACGAACCGACTCACTAAATTCTTAGTAAAATAATAATAAAAGATACCTACTTAACTAAATGAAATTTGTTAAAGGTCGGAATATTGGCGGAAAATTCACACAAAACACCATCTGACCCCAAACGAAGCAAAGCTTGTAATATGGCACCCAAATAGGCATAAAAAGATTATTTATATCATTTTCAGCTGTTCAAACTTACAATCTGTGAAGTGTATTTAAAAAAGCTGTTGACATGTCCGGGTTTTCAGCTCTAAAATCCGGGGTTTTCACGAGTTTTGTCCTGGTTGCCGAACTTTAGAGATGGCAACCCTGCTTCAACTCTCAGCTTCAGACCAGTGCAGAAGACGAATGACTCCGGCCCTCAAAAAGTTTTTGCTTTACTTATATATATATAGTTATATAATACTCGCCGTATTTGTAGTAGTTTAACAATATTTAACCAAAATACCTAATTAAATATATGCTTAGATAGAATAATACTCGAATACGCAATGAACTTGACTGTAACTAATATGCTTGACATTGACCATTGACTGAGAGAATTTGATAATATTTTTTATATTATTTTTTCTGTCATGTGAATCAACTTTATACATTTAACTTTATTGGTTTTAAATTTTTATTTACTATGGATTGTGTTACATTGTCCTAATTTTTTAGAATTTTAAATGATAAGACTTAAATTTATTCACACGTTAAATACCTCTCGAGGTTTAAAATAATTAGATAGACGCTAGGTAATGAAAAACACAAATAAGAGAAAGAATAAATATTTATTTATTGCCATACTGTGTTGGCAAAAATCTTATTAGGTACAAACAAAAAAACCAATTAAGTGCAAGTCGACTCGTATCCCCAGGGTTCCGTACAAACCTGTAGGTATATAATTAAAAGTTATGGTATTTTTAATTTTAAATTTTTTTAAAATATTTTTATTATGTTTTTTTACAAAAAAAATACGGTATTCGCAATTTTTCTTTTATCTGTGTTATAAGACGTTGCTTCTGAGTTCACGGGAAATACCCTATAGGTTTGTTTCCCTTGCGACTGTCGAAAATTTGCGGCATACACGATGTGTCAAAACCGATTTGTCGGTTTAAAAGTTTGATTTTTTCACAGCTCTAAGGGACAGTAGATCTGAGCCAAAGACGTCAAATAGCAAAAACAATTCTTCATCTATGATCTGAGCATTTGATATAGATATACCTCCACGCGTTTCTGAGAAAAAAGGTCTTGGCCGACAGACAGACGGATTCATGGACAACAAAGTGATCCTATGAGGGTTTCGTTTTTTCCTTTCGAGGTACGGACCCCTAAAAGTGTCTCCATTTAAAGATGTGCAATTTAATATACTTAAGTAAATAAATTAAAAAATTGAAAAAAGTTAATATATAACGACACTAAAAACAAACCTACGTCAAAGAAAACACATGTAATAAAATTAAAACAGCAAATTTTATCCTAAAACTCATCCAAATCGCCATCTATGGGCAGTTTTGGTACTGTTTTAATAGCTGCACCTATAGGTTCTTCTTCTTCAAGTGCCTCTTCAATGTTGAAGGTTGGCCGTCAGCTTCTTGAATTCGTCTCTGTCCGTTGCCACCTGGAAATCATAAAATTGACGTTTTTCAAACTAGGAGAAAAGTTGTATCCAATGAAGGAGTTAGATTTTCTTCAAATGAAGAAATCGTTTGATGAATCCAGTTGTTATTCGTAAAACTGTGAATTTTTTAATGTCTGTTTCATTTTCGTATGCATTACTCTGGGATCGTTTTCCCCTTAAACTGTAGTCTTAAACCATTCTAACAAACATCAAAATTATTAACAAAAAAAAATTGGCTGCCGACAGAAGTGATATCTTATAACTCAGAATTTGATAGTTCACTATAGAATTTGGAAACTACGCGGGTGAAACCGGAGGGAGCGGCCATGACCATGGCCATCTAGAAATGCTGATGCATTTTGAGATGGCCAATGGCCATGGTCCCGAGTTTACATGAAGATTTCTTACATTCCCGAGCGTGACGCTTGAGGTCAATTCACAGCCCACGAAAAATCTGTCTGTGGTACGCTAAAAGAAGTTTTCACATCAAAAACTTAACATAATAAGTGAATCAATCGAATATTTATGAATAAGAATATATTATTAGATAAAGGTTAGCAAACGTCGGCAGAATGTTGCATAACAGTAGCATAACTTGCTATCAGGGCTTCCCGATGCACTGCGTTGTCTGGGTGACCTTTGCGTACGCAGGAAACTGGGTCGACGGCTTCTGACCTTTTTGTTTGTATCCGAGCGACGCAGCGGATTGAAAAAGATCCGATCTAGCCCGAGTGCTTCCGAATCAATCCGAACTCTATTTTCGGTGCAGCCCGCACGGGAGTCCATGACAAACTTATTTATGAACTGACTGGGGGAGCAACTATCGTACCCATTCAGTTATTATCAATTTCGTTGGAAAACTCTTTAGTTTTACCTTTCTGTCGTTTCGTAGATCTATTGTTGTCGCTTTTAGTGCAAGTTCCAATACAAAATCTCATGTAGGTCGTCAATCAACTATTCAGAGACTATAAATAATAACAAGGTCTCCAGAGGTCGGTTTTGTTTACTATCGGATGATTAATGCGTCTTTACGATTTTTGGTGACATTCTAAAAACAGTCGTGTTGACTTGTGAAAAGATTTTATTCTAGCAAGCCCATAAGATACCAACTGCAGCGGCGTACCTATGCCACATACATGAAAGATAACGATACAGCCAGAATTTAGAAACAATGTTTTAATTACTGGTTACATAACAGAGAACAAGAAGTATTTTTTCATAACTGGTTACCAAATATAGGTAATGAAAACGGAAAATAAGTGTTTATTGGTAACTGGTTACAAAACACTGAAAAAAAATCTTTTTTCGTAGCTGGTTACGAATTAGTCGGTTACGAAAGTGGCTGAAGGGAGTACAGCTGGTTGGTTTTTTACCAGCTCAGTTTACTAAATCGCCTCCACAGCAATCAATGCAGGAAAAAAGTGTCTAAGAAGATGGTTTGGTAAATAACTCCATATACTTAGTTAAAACTGATATGGTAGGCATACAAATATTTTTCCAATTCTTAAATGATTGATGACATCTTATCTTAATATATATAAATCTCCTGTCACGATGTTTGTCCGCGATGGATTCCCTAAACTACTTAACCGATTTTAAATTAATCTTAATATATATAAATCTCCTGTCACGATGTTTGTCCGCGATGGATTCCTAAACTACTTAACCGATTTTAAATTAAATTGGCACACCGTGAGCAGTCTGTCCAGCTTGAGAGATAGAATAGTTTTTATTTCGATGAATAGTCTTCAAATGACAATATCCGAGCGCAGCCGGAATGGGCCGCTAGTAGTTTATAAGTCTAGTCACAAAATTAGCTTAACAACTCGTTCCTTATATTAAAATCATCTTTCAACTATATAGATACAAAAAATAGAAAAGTTGACAAATTCATGTCATCAAATCAAAATAATCAAATCAAGTTACAAAATCACAAAATTACAAAAAATTATTTCTTACTAAATGTCTAAAATAATACCTAATTAAATCTATCATCGTCTTTCTGTTCTTCTGTCTCAAAACTGGCTAAAATGTTGGTGACACCATCATGGCCAGTATGACGTAAGATCGGAGGAATGCGCGATGCGAATCAAATCGGAAGTTCTTGCGTTGCATCCGTGCGAATTCGGAGATATTTCCGATGCGATGCGAATTCGTGGTTTTGTGCGGGAGCCCTAAGTACTTAGTGTTGTGTTAGAAATGTCCACTTATTTTTTTTTGTTTTTTTTTTACTTCAAAATGACGAGGGTAAATTTTCACGATGCGCGCGCTCACCTTCACATAAACCTGAACTAAGGTAACATCTTAGTAATCTATCTTATATATAAAATTCTCGTGTCACAGTGTTTGTTTCCTTACTCCTCCGAAACGGCTTTACTGATTTGTACCAAATTTTATATGCATATTCAGTAGGTCTGAGAATCGGCTACTAGCTATTTTTCATACCCCTAAGTGACAAGGGTTGTTCACTAAGGCAAAACAACGTTTGCGGGGTCAGCTAGTAATATATAAAATCAATGCCACTTTTCGTTGTTATTGAACTCCTCCTAAACGGCTGGACCGATTTGAATGTTTTTTTTTTGTGTACGTTTGGGTAGGGCCCTGGAAGGTTTAGATTCACAAATCAGCCCGGCAGATGGCGCTGCAGTTGATATCTAGGTTATTATTCGAGCGAAGCCGGAGCGGGCCGCTAGTACATTGTAACTACTTCAGGTTATTATGTCTTTCGTTGACCATACGATCTATTTTGTGATTACAGTTAGATTTCTTAACGCAAGAAATAAAGAGAAGAAGTAACAGCTTCTTGCGTGCATAAGTACAGCATAAACATAAACAGTCCACTAAATGTTCCCACTGCTGGGACTCGGGGCCTTCCGTCGCAAGGAGAGAGTCAAGGCCATAATCCACCACGCTGCCCAAGTGCCGGTTGGTGGATGACACACGACTTCGAAAGATTCTAGGTACATGTCGGTTTCCTACGCGATGTTTTTCTTCGCCGTTTTTAAGTTAGCGGCATTACGCACATGACTTCGAAAAGACAGTGGTGCGCGTGGTTTTGAACCCGGGGTCTCCGGATCGGCAGTCGGCGTTCTCCCGACTAGGCCAGCAGTAACTTGCACAGACAGTACAGACATACTTTATTTTGGACGTTACAGTTGAATTTTATTTATCCCTGGTGCAGTTGGGCGACAGAAATTTAGTTCAGAGTGGTTTTTCGCTACAGGACATCCTTGTTGTATAAACCTGTCTAGGCTAATGGCGATAAAAATATATCTCATTACATAAAAAAACTGTTGGTAGTAATAAAACGCTTCGAAACTATTTACTATTCAATTTTGACAAATTAATCTAGAAACGGTTTTTAATCGTCGTTTTATGATTAAAAGAATCATCAAGAAACTAATTTGATATAAAGCAATTATTTAATTATGGAACGGGTGTGTGCCAATTTAATTTATTAGCGTGCGATTTTGAGAGCTCTGGTAATTATCACAGAGCATAAAAACTTTTAAGCAATGGTCACAACATCCGATTTTCAAATGTGATTTAGCTTTGACAATATCACTAACTTGTAAAGAATATCTATGTATTAATGGAAAGCGTTCCTTGAGTGGGTTATCCCCAATGCTTACAATATTAGTGTTTTGAAGTTGAGATCTAATCGGTTTCTTTTCCTCTGTAGATTGTATCGTCGCTTAACATTCATAATTATTATAGTACAACCTATAATAACAAAAATAAACACTAACAACACTAAACAATTATAAAAACGTGTAAGTTTGTCATTACCGCTTTAGTGGTGAAGAAGAGCATCGTGAAGAAATCAATAATTATGTGCTAAGGAGAAATTTGACATCCACGAAACAGAGTAGGTAAATGCGTGTCATCAGTATATACAAAGTCAAAGTCAAAGTACTTTATTCATAAATGTACAATTTACACGTCAATTAATAAAAAGAAAAGAAAGAGCATACAAATTGTATACATTTTCAAAGTTTGAAATACTTTTCAGTAAATTAGGCTCATCTTCTTCTACTGGAGTCACAGTATTATACTAAGATGAATATAACCAACGAATACATTTGGATGTTGATTATCACTTCCTTATATTATAAGAGTCAGTTTTTGTATTTTGTGGTACCACTTCGGAGCAACATCTATGCGTCATTTGATTGAGCCAATCAGCGACAGATTAACGTCTCCGTGTCTCAACAATTACTGTGTCAACTATAATCTAAATCTTACGAGATAATCACCGTCTGAGCGTGGAGTACGGCTAAACTAGTTGTAGTGCTCAAGACTTTAACTGATCTGTATCACTTCGGTAGTAAATTTATCAAAAAACACCAACTTTAAATTCAATAAATCACTCTATGACTTTAGCGCTCATGCTTGCTGATAGGCGCCTTATTGCGGCTGCGACATGTTAAATATGATTCTGGAGACGCTGGATACAACGTCTCTCACAGTATATTTAAGCAATATTGTAAGTACTTGGAATAAGTTTAAAAAAAATCAGAACCTTTCAGTTGCACTCGGTTTCCACTTGTCCGCTATTTATTATTCTCCAATCTTTCTTTCCATCCTATGGTTGCCCGGAAAAGATCGCTTTTAGTGAAGTCGCCAATTGCTACTTTATTTTATTTTGTTATAAGTTACTTTTGTTTATTTTTTCAAACTAAGTGCAAAAAAGAGTTAATCTTTCTATCTATTTTGCCTGATGTTAGACGATGCGGTTTACGTTGGAAGGTGCCTACCTAGAAAGAAACTAACTCCCATATACCCATAATACTTACTTATATAGTTGTAAATACATAGGTACTTATTATACATAGAAACGCCCAGACACGTCTATACTAATATTATAAAGCCGAAGAGTTTATTTATTTGAACGCACTCATCGCACGAACTACTGATTTAATATATTTTTAAACACGGTTTAAAAAAATATTTCATCGTTGGATATGGATGTGATCCCTGAGTGTTATGATAGGCTGTAGCACGGGCGAAGCCGGGGCGGACCGCTAGTAATAATTATTTGTATTCATCACACAAATATATTATGCGCTGGGTGGGAATAGAACCCACGGCTTCGCAGGCAGACTTACTACCAACTAAAGGTGCAAGTTCGCGCTAAGACCGCGACACGAAACCGCGACAGGAGACCGAGACACGTATCGCGGTCTCGTTGCGAACTGGCGCCCATACAATTCCATAATGTCAAGTGCCTGTCGCGGTCTCAGCGCGAACCTGCACTTTTAGCACAGAAATCTAAATAAGTACCTTATTATTTAGATTTCTGTGACTTTTAGCCACGAAGCCAGTTCCAAAAGTGTGTGTATTAATGTACGTACGCAACAATTTTTTTTAACAATGTTATAATGTTATTTTTGTGTGTCGCAATAAAGAGTTATCTATATTTATCTAGATTTAGTGCTATGTTATTTTGTTCATTTTATTTTGTACTAGCAGCGCTCCGCGGTGTTGCCCGCGAAGTTCCCGTTCCCGTAGTTCCCGTTGCTCCTGTTGTTTTTCCGAGATACAAAATAGCCTATGTGTTCTTCCAGACTATAATCTATCTGTGTTCCAAATTTCAGCCCGATCCGTTCATACGTTAGGACGTGATTGAGCAACAAACATCCAAACATCCAAACATCCATACATTCAGATTTATAATATTAGTAGGAAGTAGGATAATTAATATACAATAATAGTTACAATCTTTGTGTCTTCAAATCGAGAGTGAATCGGTTTTTTTTCTAGGTAGACCATCGTAGACCGCATCGTCGCTTAACATCAGGCGAGATGGCGGTCAAGTGTGAACATATAAAAGTTAAAAAAAAACGCAAGAAGATAACATTTCTTCTCTTTACTCATCGTTCTAAAAAGTCTATCTTCAACCATAGACTAGATAATTTCTTCAACGAAATAAGTAAACGAGTATGAACGTGAAGTTAGTAGTAACAATGTTTACTAAAATATTGACTACCAAGCTTCCGGCTTGCGAGCGCATGGTTAAAATTTACTCTCAATCATTTTTCTCTAACCCGCCAAAGAAGTAGGTATAACTTCAATAATCTTTATGAGGAAAACACTTTAGTATACAACATCTACTTAGATCCCCAAGTTGAGTAGAAACATTTATGTTCGGGCGTCATCTAGCTTTGTTGCAGTACATCCGTTACCCGGCACCCGGGTATACACCCGAGTAACCCGGCACCCGGGTATCCACCCGGGTAACCCGGTCGGGACCTTGGCAGCGGTGACCCAGTTCTATGACCTGGTCACACGCACAGCCCTGCCTCACCCGGTTCGTGGCTCGTGGACTAAACTCCTCTGAGCTCTGATACAGTTTAAAAGTAGATATGTAGATAGAATTTCTTTATTGTCTAATACTTATACAAAATAAAATGAACAAAATGACATAGAACTAAATCTAGATAGATAGATAACTCTTTATTGCGACACACAAACATAAATATTACAGATAAACACTTACGAACTAGCACCGCAAATGGCGGCTTTATTGCTTAGAGCAATCTCTTCCAGGCAACCAGCTTAAAGGAAATTCGCCTACATACATGGTTAGGCGAATCAAATGGCGATCTTTTTTCTAAAAAAGGATATTTTCCAGGTAACTGATACTAGTCCGTTAACTACATTTTATTTACCTATAACTAGCCCCGGGTTTCCACCCGATATTTTACCAGGATAAAAAATAGTATGTGTTATTTCATACCATAATTTATCTATGTACCAAATTTCAGCTGAATTTCTTCAGTAGTATTTGCGTGAAAGAGTAAAGGCCTGTTCACACCTGAGCAGCAAGCCTACTACGAAGTCCGATAAACGATATATCGGCCGTACTTATGGACTTTTCCTACCTCGAAAGACAATCTGTCGGTTGATAAGATCGGCCGTTTCGTTCGATTCGACCCTCATCCGACCTAAGTCTATAACTTCCGACCGAGATGTATCGATCTGACTGTTTTTCGTGGTAGGCTACAATCCGATTCAGCTGTCGGTCGGATCCGATCATTCGGAGTTTGTTTTCGTAGTAGACCTGTAGTATTCGCTGCCGCCTGCGGTAGAGAAAACCGAGTGGGTAAGCGGTAATAGTACTGTTCACACCAAAAAATACCGCAAACTCAGGCGGTACGAACAAAATATCGCGCGGTATTTACCGCTACACACAGCGGTAGCGAATACCGCTCCGGTGTAAACAGGCCTTAACATACACACATACAAACATTCTTTCAAACTTTCGCGCCCTATGGTTTTGCCCGCGTAGTTCCGTTCTCATTATTTTCCCACAATACTAGGTAGCCTATGTGCTATTCCAAACTATCATCTATTTGTGTTTCAAATTTCAACCTGATCCGTTTAAGAGTTTCGACGTGATATTGAGCAACAATCATCAAATTTCAACACTTTCGCATTTATATTATTAGAAGGGCAATTATTATTAGTATTAGTAGTATTGAAGGGCAATGTTTCCAGGGAAATTACAGGGCTTAGTGCTAGGTAACGATTTGGACTCTTCATGTTCCAATAGCTGGATGTCACTGTGCTGTTATGTGGCAGGCATGTTGCTTACCATCAGGCACATGTCCTGCGCGTCTCGTCACTCTTTGTTTAAATAAAAAAGAGTATACAAAAGATAAAAACTTAGCTACAAATAAATAAATAAATATCATTCGATATTCCTCACACAACGCTAACTAGTCCCCAACTAAGCAATTCATGTAATATGGAAGCCAGAAAACCGATATAATACTAACGTTATTACAAAGTGATAATTCATGATTACAGAACAACCTAGCGCTGTTACATACAAAACAGCCCCATAAACATTTCCCCGATTTTATCGCGAACACTTCAAAGCAAGTAATTGACATTCGAAGCTCCCATAATCCTATAACCACGAAATGTGTGGGAGAATCCCCGACAACATGATTTGCATGTTATATTTAAGTCTCGACTCTCGTATGTGATGTTAAGTATATCGAACCTTATTAGCTGTCAGATCATAAATCCGTTTGATAGATAAGAGCATCAAAATATCGGGAAACCATTGAGGTATCAAATTGCCTGGTTTAGGCGGAGATACTGTGGCTCAAATGATATAAGTGGCATTTTATATAGTTCCTATAAATATCGTGTCATGTCGATAATATGGGACCAAGTTGGTATTATTTATTTAAACATTTTTACAATTAGTTATTTTGATTTATGCTGTTTTGGTACCTTATATAACTACTACCGCTTACAATCCGGCGAATCGTATTATCATTCCCAATCATCCTATTTACAAAAAAAAATTCGCAGTCATAGGGGAGTGCCGCTAGAAGTGAAAACTTACTCGTATACTTCAGAACTTGATAGCTCACTTTGTGAAACTGGAGGGCGCTACTATTCTGGAATAAATCTTCAAAGCATTGTCGTTTAAATAATCTTCTAAACACGGTCATCTAGACTGTATAGTCATGGTTAGATATGTAATGGTAACCATGCTAACACGCCATGGCTATCTAGGAACGCCAAGCATTTCTTTCATTCCCGAGTGTGACACTTGAACTCAATTCACAGCCCACGAAAGCTCTGTGTGTGGTGTGCCGAAAGAATTTTTTAACTTTAAAAAAGCTTTCGAATCCCGTGGATTGCATTGCGTGGAAAAAGTAGTCGCAGATAGCGATATCTCCATATTACCCGAAGTGGCATCGGCAAATAAACGAAAAATGTTTACGTCTCGTTTAATTTCGTTTAAAAACATGTCTTAGAGCTCGTCAAAATAGTTAAATTTAAAGTGATTTTATTCTTTTAGACGGATCGACGACAGAGTATCTAGTTGACAAAATCCACTTACGATGAAAACTAGACTATACAAAAAACAACTTACATTACGTTCATCCGAATTATCCATGGACTGATGAAGGCTTAGAAATTTTCAAGATGATCAAGCCCACTGCGAATCTGAAGCGCGGCCAGCATGATGGCGGCTTTACCACACTGAATAGCGATGCGTATACTTTCGTATGCAATGTGCCACATTTCTCACAACTACCTACTTATGTATATCCATTTAGGTCCTAGCTTGCTTGTAAGCATCCTTTAAAGTAATTAATTACTACATTAAGGGAAAATAACGGGAACAGGAACAACGCGGATAAAACTGCGGGGCGCTGCTAGGTTATAATATAAGTGTGATATAAATAGAACTTTGATTTAAGTAATTATATTTATCCGCCAGCTCCTAACCTATAACACCTCGACGTGATATGTTAGCACGAGTAACAAGATTAAGTCTTAAGGCCCCAGAGATTGCTTAAATTATAATTTCCCGGGCTGCGAGCGCGGAAATTGTTCATAATCATTGTTGTTTATCTTAGCTACTTAATTACGATGTTGCTTGCTGTTTCAGCTGCTTTAAATTAATTTCTATTAGGTGTCAAAATCTTATTTTCAAAAGACTTTCCGAGCGCTTGGTGGACGCGACGCGTGACCAAAATGGTGACGGTTATTTGGTCCAACCTACAAGCCTTCCCATTCAGCGTGGTAGTGCCACTAGCATGCTGGGCACGCTTCCGACTGGTAGCGATTGATTGCAGCCAGAAATTCAATACTTTGTAATTTTACTCGCAGTACAAAAATGAAATAAAAAGTTATGTCATGGTTAAAACATTTTATCCGACACTACTTATTTTAACTCATGCAACACATTACAGTTGCCGGAGTGTGTTTTACTGATGTACCTATATAATCTCTTGGCGTCTTCAAATCGAAAAACGATCGGCTTATTCTAATTTATCGGCTTAAGTAAGCGCATTGTGCCGTAGACCACATCATCCCTTAACGTCAGGCGAGATGCCAGTCAAGTATAAACCTTTAATTGTTAAAATGAAAGTTGCCCAGTGCGAGTGGGACTCCCGCACGAAGAGCTCCGTACCATTAGCAAATAAATGGCGAAAACCTCTGGCTTTATTTGAATTCCGTATACATAAACCATCGCAGTTTCCACAGACAGGCTTTCATTCAAAAGTTTTTCCCAAATTTTGATTTTACCTTACGATTTTAACGACGATGTCGAATGCGTGTACTGGTGGTGCCATCTAGTTTATTTGGAACGGACTAATCGACCAAAAAGCGGTAAAAAATCAATTTTGTTGTATGGGATTTTAAATATTTATTTTATTTTATTTTTAGTATTTTTTTGTTATAGCGGCAATAGGATGTATTTCTATTGCCGGTATAACAATCTGTGAAAAATTCAACTGTCTAGCCATCACCGTTCTTGAGATACAGCCTGGTGACAGATGGACGGACGGCCAAGTCTAGTAATAGGGTTCCGTTTTTACCCTTTGGGTACGGAACCCTAAAAAGTCAGTTGTAATGAGAGGTATATAAATCACACGTCACAGCATCTACCTCATCCGCAAGGAATTGCTCAGATACAAATTTATGCTAATTTACGGTTTATTTTCCTTGTTCACACGCAAATACCAAAATGTCTTATTACCTATTATTAGCAACTGCTGCGGTTACGGTCAACGACCAAATAACGAACAACCAACACATACATACGAAATATTGAGTAGTATTACATTCTAATGTTGCAATATTACTCTTATATACTATTAGCTTATATACTAACCGCGACTTCGTTCGCGCGACATAAATATGTAGTGGTAGGACTCTTAGCAGAGTCCGCCTGGGGAAGTACCACACCTTTGCCAAATATTCTACCGCCAAGCAGTAATGTGCAAACATTACTGTATTCCGGTTTGAAAGGCAATGATTCCAGAGAAATTACAGGGCTTAGAGACATAATATCTTAGATCTCTGGGTGACGAGGTAATGATTTGGACTTTCATGTTCCAATAGCTGCGTGTTACTGTGCTGTTATGTGGCAGGCATGTTGCTTACCATCAGGCACATGACCAGCTCGTCTCGTCATTCTATGCTATAAAAAAAATGGTTGTCTGTAAAGTCGGGGTACTGACATTAGTTGAACGTGACAACTTCAACTACGCCTTAGAGCGAGGTAACGCCGGCGGCGAGGTAACGGCGTTAACGGCACATGAAGTTATGTTTTGCGGGCGTGCAGCCGGCTTCATCGAATTATAAGACGTTGTCACGTCAAAAAATATATTAAGTTAACCGAGGCAGTATTTCTACACCATACAAATTACGTTTAGGTAAGAAAACAGCTTATATTAAAACATGTTTGTATAATTTCATTAAAATCGGTTCAGTGGTTTAGGCGTTAAAGCGTAACAGACATATAAAGTTACAGACATATTTATAATATTAGTATGGATATCAAATCTCTAGTTGCAACATTTCGTGAGTTAATCTTCAACAATGACGAACCTCCATACAAACTATGTATAATAAGTATGTATTTAAAAACTATATAAGTATTATATCAGCTATCTGGCCGCCATCATACAAGCTTTGCTTAGTTTGGGGTCAGATTGTGTTGTGTGTGAATTGTCCACCAATATTTATTTTTTTATAAAAAAAACTTTCAAACCCTATTTGAAACCCTTCAACCTTTTTTCTGTTATAAAAAGTGGCCTATGTCTTTTCTTGGGATCTAGTCCGTGATAGATCTGTGTACCAAATTTCATTAAAATATGTCCAGCAGAAGATGGAATTTTCTAACTACCGTCCATCCCTTGTTTCACCCTCTTAAGGGTTGAACTTCGCAAACCCCCATCTTAGCGAGCGCCTACGTGCTAAAAGACACCTTCATGCAAAATTTGACACTCATAGCATTTTTAGTTTCTGAGATTCGGTGATGAGAGTGACCTTTCGCTTTTGTATACGAGTATGTATATAATATACTCATACATATATATAGACTAGCTGTTACCCGCGACTTCGTCCGCGCGCAATATGTACCAAGGTAACTCAGGCAGTACCTACCCATTTGTATAATACCAAGACGCATTTACGGTTACTTAAAGCAGCCAATTGTTACTTTATTTTATTAAGTTTTTGTAACTTTGTTTACTTTTTAAGTGCAATAAAGAGTTAATCTATCTATCTCTCTTATAATAAATATTTTTTTTACAATTTCATCAAAATCGGTTCAGCTGTTTAGGTGTGAAAGCGTAAGAAACATTCATTTCAACTCCAATTTCATCCCCATACAGTTCGAAATAACAAAATTGCTAGAACAAACATTTATTTGCTTCGTGTCAAGTTCCATGGTTTTATCTTCAACGGTTGGGTACTTTCATATTGACATTCATCCCCCATTTCAACCCCAGTTTCACCCCCGTACAGTTCGAAATTACGAAACTGATAGAACAAACATTCGTTTGCTTCGTGTCAAGTGTCTAAATACAAAATTTGATAACTTTGAAAATGACGAATTTCATACAACAGTTCATCCCTTGTTTGACCCTCTTAGGAGTTGAATTTCGCAAAACCCCGTCTTAGCGAGCGCCTACGTGCCAAAAGGGACCTCCATGCAAAATTTCAGGTTCCTAGCATTTGTAGTTTCTGAGATTCCTTGATGAGTGACCTTTCGCTTTTATACATATAGATAAAGACACGAAAAGAGCAATACTTGCGCCTGATGGTGAGCTACTCACACAACGCACAACCAAGCTACATGAAGAGTTATCATCAAAACATACATCGTACTGGTACAGTAAAAAGAAATACTACTTTAATAGACCACGGTACATAGGCACTAGGCGGTACTAGGCACAGTGTAGTGATTAGGATCACTATACTATCCTCATCATCTAGAGATCTAAAATGGATCTTTTTGCCCTCGCTTTTCTTTTTTATAATTTATCTGTAAACGCCCTTCTAACCAGAACACAGTAATATTTGCCCACTACTGCTTGGCGGTGGCATAACTGGCAAACGTGTAGTAATTCCCCGGGTGGACTCTGAAATTAGTCCTACCCCTAGAGATTAAAGTTTTCTGTTACTCTTTTCTCTCCTTCTCCTTCTTCGAAATTTTATAGTTCAATTGATATTCAACAAAGACAAAATTTCAATTTCAATGGTAGATTTACTATTTCGCTAGAATATTTTTTCCAACTGTAAAAATTTCAAATAATCGTCGAAATTTAATTTAAGTCATTATAATTAGCCCTCATATTCGGAGAATTACTTACCTACGCTTTCGCAAGCCACAAACCTGTGAAATTGTTGTTCCTGCCTTACCTTGTACCTCGTACCAATACCTTGTACCGTATGTCGTCACTTCTCTGAGTCTCAGGGTGCAGTGCACTACTTTTACTGATTCGCCTTACCATCTATCGCAGTCTTGGTTCTGTGGTTGGACGTATATCAAAAAAGTCGGACTTACTTTCGCTAAAACAAAAACTGTGTCTATAGAGTCGGCCAGTGTATGTAAACTATAATAATACTGTTGACGTTTTCGAGTAAAGTAAAACCGGAAATAAATACGTCTAACGCGAACTCATATTAAAAGCATGAAAAGTATTATTATAAAGTATTATATGTGTGCTTGTATCTTGTATCTCCAGTATAATACATTTGTATGTATCTTCGTTTACTACACAATTTGTATGTCAAATGATGTTGTAGTAATGTAATGACTCATCAGACAATTTTTAAAATCAACAAAATACTCATAAAATCGTAGGAGGTACATTCATTAATCTTGTCAAAATGTATGCATCCAATATTGTGCGCATAGGTTACGTGTTTTTTTTTGCTGCAGCACACTGAATAAAACCTTTAGGTAGTTAACCAAAACCGATTTCCGGGTTAATCGAATTCCATTCATTATTTTTCCCCTTCCTTTGAATAAGATCCATTCACTCTTTTGCTCAGAATTTCCAATTCACAATTCCCCTCCGATCTCGATTCAAAAATAGAACGTCGCTAACGTCGTATTACAGTAGCGAAGTAACACTAGTCCTTGGTAGAAGACGCCTGACTCACATTCTATTTTCTAAGAATAATCCAAAACTGCACTGGAATGACTCAGAAGACAAATGATACACGAAGGTCGATGACCCAATGATCTTGGTCCTTTATTGCCTGGTGCGAACGATTAAAAAGTATGAATTTGCGGACCTTGTTTGCTTTCTTATATTTACTGAAGTTGTAAAGGTAAATAACTTGGACTGGCCTTGTGGCTCAGTGGGTAGTAGCTCTGCCTGCGAAGCCGAGGGTCGTGGGTTCGATCCCCACCCAGTGCAAATATTTGTGTGATGAATTCAAATGTTTGCACTGTGTCTGGGTGTTTCTATGTATTACAAGTATGTATTTAAAACTATATAAGTATTATATCAGCTATCTGGCCGCCATCACACAAGCTTTGCTTAGTTTGGGGTCAGATGGTGTTGTGTGTGAATTGTCCACCAATATTTAAAAAAAAAAAAAAAAAAAAAAAAAAATAGGAAGTCTTATTTGAAATACGATAAGACTTGTTTTTGTTTATTTGTGACTTAAATAGAGATTCTAACTTTAGGTTATGGCACATAGTAATAAATCTATTTATTTATTGCTCATTCATTTTTCGATATCAATGTTCTTGGTCGGTAGGGGTATTTCAGTGTTATTCACTTCTCGCCGTATTTAAAGTACTGAAGGCTTATATGCATCAAAACCTGAAGTAAAATGAAAGAAAAGTAATAATATTAGTTAAGTATATAAAAAGTGAACAGTCATGCCAAGTTAGAATGCCATCCACATAATTATAGATATGATTTGAAGGAAGTCTTCGTCACGCTTACGATCCAGCTCCTTCTTTCTGTCGTCTTCAAATGCATAAACGCGATTGTGCACAAGTCGCCTCCACTCAGAACGATTCTCAGCTTTGCTTTCCCAACGAGAAGGGTCGATCTTGCAATTCTTCATGTGTCTCTTCTGAACGTCCTTAAACCGTAGATATTAACCCCCTGGTTTCCGCTTGCCATCCTGAAGTTCGGAGTAGACAATGCGTTTTGCCACTCTTTCGTTAGGCATCCTGGACACGTGTCCACTACAGCGTAATTGACGGCGGCGGCGTATCAAGTAAGCTTCGATTCCGTTGACATTAACACGTCGAAGTACATCAGTATTTCTTACACGATCCGACCATTTGATGTTCAAAATATCACGAAGACATTTCAGGTGGTATCTGTCCAGGATTTGAATATGTCTACGATATAGGCACCAAGTTTCTGATGCATACAGAAGGTTTGGTAGAATGATGGCTAGGTAAACTTTTATTTTGGCTACATAAGTCATCTTAGAGCACACCGTCCACGGTAAATGTAAAAAATAAAATAAAATAATAATTTATATCTTTATAGAAGCAGTCGCCGTAGCCGAAATCGGCTGGAAGACATCATCAGTATCATGTAAAAAGTTCATGATACGATGTAAAGATTCTACTTGTTACCACGCAATAAGTAAACAAGGGATTAAATTAAATAACAACCTTATTAATTAATTTAATAAGGTTGTTAGATGAATTAATTATCCCAAAAGAAAAAAAAAACATTGAAGAACAAATTAATCCGCAATGGTTTTTTCTCTTATCACAAAGAAAAACTGCAAAAAAAGTCAATGGTACAAAATACATAAGTAATGAAATACATGTAAATTGCTTCCGACCTTCCAAATTAATTAAAAAACATTCCGTATCCTCACAATTCTCAGGAAAAATTAAGAATCCTGTCCTCAAAGTTGTAGGTACGAGTATGACAAAATTATACAATATTCTTGTAACAATATCTAGAAAGGGAAACTTTTATAATTAAATGTCTGTACAAATGAAGTCACGTCGCGGTCCGCTATCTCGGTTGCAGTTTGCATTACCTTGTCCTTCTCGTCCTTTAATTACTGCTCGACAACTTTCTCTTGAGCAAACTCGTTGGCCGACACTTCGGGACTTGAGAAACACCTTGATTTTGTCTCTTTTCCTTGTAGTTGGGAATCCCAAGTTATGATCTCGGTATAGTCTCTTTGCTTGTAGTTGAGAATTCCAAGTTATGATTTTGGTTTAGCCTCTTTTCCTTGTAGTTGAAAATCCCAAGTTTTCACCTTGGTTTCGTATCTTTTGTTTATAGTTTCAAGTGCAAAGTTATCTATCTATCAAAGTTACCTTGATATGGTATCTTTTGGTTTTGGTTTTCTTTTTTTTCTGCATTTCTTGTGTTTTATATTTTTAAATATTCCTAAAACAAGGATAGGGATTCATCCGCAATCAGCGCATATAAGTACATATCTCGGTAGATCAACTATCAACTGAAGTGACAGTAGGCACTTGGGCAGGTCTTATTTTTCGCAGTTATAGCTATTATGATAGGCGGGTTCTGTAAACAAACATAGTATATGAGGCCTTGAGATTATATGAAGTTGCAATATAAAAAAATGGTTAGATCAGTCGAATATGGATGTCTACATTCAGCAATTTATTTATAGGCTAAGGATGTGTGTAAATAAAATAAATAAATTTATTAAATTTATTTAAATCTTAACTCTTAATCTTAAAACTTAATAAAGGATTTATGATAATAATAACAATAACCATCCAAGCTAAGAGTCATTCCAAGCTAAACCAAGTTTCTTTTAACTTTCAAAGGTTTACACTTAACCGCCATCTTGCCTGATGTTAAACGACTATATGGTCTGCGATGGAGCGTACTAGAAGAAAACGATTCACTCGATTTGAAGACACCAAGATTGTAACCATTGGGAAAAACTCACTCAAACAACGCATACAAGGACCTGTCTGATAGAAAAAAGGGCTAGGTGGCTGTTATATGCTGGTAAGTTTCGCCTTAATTTGGTAACTGTGGCTGGAATATTCCAGTCTGATCTCTTGTATGTAAAAAAGTTCTTATTAAGGCCTTTATGTAAATCAGATAAATTTAATTTAATTGAGTCGGGAACTAACCAAGGTAAATGACAGAAATGATATACCAACGAAGGGAGCCAAGGACTTCGTTAGTTCATTGAAGAAACAAGTATTCATATATAAGTTTATTCTTCAAATCAGAACGAGTAGAACGACATTTTGCTTATACACACTATTGGCTGTCTGTATATTTCATAGTAAAACCCAATGAAAGCAGCATTTGCTTTCAGTGGAATTAAATTATTCGAACGTGTAGTTTCAGCAACTGAATGCAAATTTCGAGAAGGGAATTACCTAATGGTAGAGTTAAAGTTTCAAGGTAACGAGCACGAGCAAACCGAATAGTCGTACCTAAAGCGTCGCGGTTCTCTTCTGCTCCCTAATACGCCGGGTGCATCGCATTATAGTCCTCAGTTAGCGCAACATACTACATTAGAAGCACTTGAAAACAGAGACGAAGTTCTTGTGGTACAATTTTAACCCTATTTTTGACGTGATAATGTCTTATAATTCGATGAAGCCGGCTGCACGCCTACAAAACATGACGTCATGTACCGTTACCGCGTTACCGTCGGCGTCGGTCGTTACCTCGCCGCATGTTTGTTACAGTTGTATTAATTATTTCGACCAGTAGTTCAAGCGGGGATGTAGCTCAGTGGTAGAGCGTTCGCTTTGGATGTGAAATGCCCCGGGTTCGATCCCCGGCATCTAAAAGCTTTTTTGTATTGCTTTTTGGATTGTTTTGATTGAAAATGACTAAATTCTACAGATTACTTTTTACATACAAATCTATTAAACAAATGAAATTAAAATTTTCTTTTGAAAAATGCTACCATTCCATCAGTATTTTCTTAAGACGTTGTCACGTTCTATCGTCAGTAAACCGACTTTACAGACAAACATTTTTTTTTTAGTTTGAATTACCTACTCCACGGACTCAGGGGTCCGTGTGACCTTTGTTTTTAACATTTGTCTTGATTTTTAGGAGGAGATAAATAAAATTTGGGATAAGGAAATTATCCTGGCATGTAGAGAGTCCCATCAAAATTATCTGTCGTTTTGAGAGTCACAATATTTTAGTCATAAATAAACTACCCTATTAAAATTTCAAATTGCCTCAAATACATTTTTATATTTGTTTGTAAAATATTTTTGCATTTGGCATTGTTAAAACCCCGACTAAATCGTCTGGATTATTTTTAGGGTTCCGTAAACTGTAAAAACGGAACCCTTATAGATTCGTCAGGTCTGTCTGTCTATCTGTCTGTCTGTTCGTCCGTATGTCACAGCCACTTTTTGAAACCACCACCATAGCCACTTTTTGCCACGAAACTATAAGAGCTACACTGTTGAAACTTAGTAAATAGATGTATTCTGTAAACCGCATTAAGATTTTTACAAAAAAAAATAAAAAAAAAAACAATACATTTTGGGGATGCCCCATACTTAGAACTGAAACTCACAAAAAAAATGTTTCATCAAACCTCTACGTGTGAGGTGTCTATGGATAGGTCTTTAAAATTGATGCTGAGATTTCTAACATATTTTTTTAATAATTTGCGCGAGAGACACTTCTAAAAAAGTGGTAAAATGTTTGCTCCCCCCCCCCCCTCCCCCCCTACTACTAAAATAAGGGAATGATTATTGTTGATTATTATGATAGTATGGGGTACCCCTAAAATATTTTTGTTTTTTTTAATATTATTGTACAAAATCTTAATGCGGTTCACAAAATTCGCAATCACAGTTTTCGAAAAAAGTGGCTCTGACATAGTGGACCTGACATATCTGTCTGTCCGGACAGACAGACATGACTAATCTATAAGGGTTCCGTTTTTACGTTTTACGGAACCCTAAAAATGGATGGATTAATTTTGCCCGTTACTCACCAGCCAGATCTGCATCTCCGTGTTGGGATATAGTAGGCGAGCTATGTGTATCATATTTTATTTGACTCCTATGTCCTATGGTCTCCTAGAATTAGCCTGACTAGACGTAGGTAACTGGTTACTGAGTAAATTATGCAGAAATGCAGCAGGATTATTTTAATGAATAGCCGCTTTGTTCCACCGCACCAAAGGGCTATTTGAATAAGAAAGTTCCACTTTCGCCGCTGCTATTTTCTTTAGTAATTGAATTGGGTAGATGAAGCGTTTGTTTTAAATTGAATCCCTAGAGATTCTCGTGTTTTTTTTTAAGTTGAAATAGTTAAGTTGGATTACATTATACGGAGGAACTTTAATAACGCCTTAATGTGGAGTGTGTTACTAATTATCCTCAATGTGTTAAAGATAGTTTGTAGTCATATCAAAGAGATAGATAGGATGTATTAAAGAGATATGTTCAAAGATATAGATGAGACTATTAAATGAGATTTCGAAAGCCTTAATCAAACTATCATTAACTACCGCTTTGAACCATTTGATAATTTTCTTAGCTTTACAATATTACAAATATAGTCGTATTTCGAGCTTTACCCGGGGATTACAATAACTGAAACGTGTCTAATTTTTGATAGGTCAAATCGGTTTAGAAAAATTGTACTATTGTCGAAGTCAACTTGTTTGATAACAAATCGAGATAAAGGTTGTATAATACGGTGGAGTAACAAGTTAGCATCGTTAATACCAATGTTTAAATATGAAAACTAATTTAACTTTTTGAAGGTGTAGATCTTAGACCAGTGTGATTAATGACAAAGTCCTGTACTACGAGTAAGTGCGTAAGAACGATAAACCAGTATAATATTTAATCCTGGACTAGTAGTGGTAGGACTCTTAGCAGATTTCGACTGGGGAAGTACCACACCTTTGCCAAATATTCTACCGCCAAGCAGTAATGTGCAAACATTACTGTGTTCCGGTTTGAAGGGCAATGATTCCAGATAAATTACAGGGCTTAGAGACATAATATCTTAGATCTCTGGGTGACGAGCGCAGTGCAGTGCTAGGTAATGATTTGGACTATCATGTTTCAATAGCTGCGTGTTACTGTGCTGTTATGTGCCATGCATGTTGCTTACCATCAGGCACATGACCTGCTCGCCTCGTCACTCTATGCTATAAAAAAAAAAAGACTAAATTTAACATTTCGAAAAAAAATTACCAATTAAATGATATTGATGGAAAATTATTATTCCATTTCAGTCTATAGAAGTATTACTGCTATTGAAAAAAATATGTAATATAAATCTGCTAAAAAGAAACGTTAAATTTTCATAACGATGTTGGACAAATTAAACTCTGTGACCTACACGCGTTCCTTCCTATTTAGTTACGTAACTAAAACATTACAAGGTTGAAGTTTCTTGCCACTACCGCCCTTGGCTGGATATTTCATCTAGAGTGCTTATCTATACCCCGCTAGGGAAATCAGCGTATGCTCGCTATCTAGGCTCATTAGGCAGGCCGATGGCGACAAGGGCGCAGGGTCCGAACCCTTTGGGATCCAACGATCGACGCCCTGGTCCGGTACTATGAGTTTCGATTGCTACGATCGTTTGTTACGAAATATGTTGATGACTTGATACTGCGAGTAGCAGCGCCACGCGATTTCACGAGCGTAATCCCCGATCCAGTTTATTTTCTCGCGATAAAAAATATCTTTTGTATGCAAGTAGTTTTCTATCTATGTACTAAATTTCATCCAGATCCCTTCAGTGTTTTTGCGTGAAAGAGTGACAGACATTTATACATACTCAATAACTTTCGCATATATACTAATACTAGCAGCGCCCCGCGGTGTTACCCGCGAAGTTCACGGTTCACGTTCCCGTTGTTCCCGTGGAGTTTCCGGGATAAAAAGTAGACTATGTGTTCTTCCAGACTATAATCTATCTGTGTTCCAAATTTCAGCCCGATACGTTAATACGTTAGGACGTGATTGAGCAACAAACATCCAAATATCCAAACATTCATACATTGTCATTTATAATATTAGTAGGATTAGTAGGATAGTAGGATTTGTAGGAAGAAGGATATTGTTGATAACTTTGTGCAGCGCTACTGGGAGTTGTACCAGCGATACCAGGTTTTATTAAGTGTTGGTCGTCAATCGTTTGGTAATATTATCGCAATAAAACCTCATAGTAGGGGTCCTGGGCCCTCATTCTTGAGTACACAAGATTATCTGTCACTATTGCTCTGTTACATTTGATATAAAAGGCAGCAAATAAGAAAATCTCGACCGGATCAAAATAGAATAGTGTTGCTATGCTTGCGTATGAAAGTGCTGATGAAGATAATTTCGATCAATCTATGTTTTTAGTGTAACACTACTACTACTACTAAATACTACTACTACTACTACTAGTGTTACTTATGTAAAGTTAAATAACCTACAAGTCGTGGTCAACTAATTTTAGGTAACTCTTAATTTTTTTTTAAGTTGTGATTAAACCTACTCGTAACTTGTCCATTTCGTCTAAGTATAATGCTATAATAAGCTTCGCGTAACCCTGTATTGTAACAGGTACTTTAACAAAATAAATTCAAAGTGTAATACTTTAGCGGAAGATTTAATCTCCAACCATAACTCATTGTTTTTAGAGGTTACCGTGGCTAGGTTTTATGTTATTACAACATTAGTCAACTTCCTTACTTCAACGCGGTTCGGATTACGTAGCAATTAAATCTGGGGTTTATTAGCGAAAAAACTTGTAACTTTAATTAAGGCCATGCACATTTTCCAGGGTCAGGGACGAACCGTTTCTGTAACACTGTACCCTTCGGCGTTCGTGTTCAACAAATTGACTGTAAAGCAGAATACACAATACCCGTGTATAATGTTTAACAATGACAAAATTAAAAGTTATACAAGACGATGATGTCAACTTTGAAACTAAAAGTAATTACATGATAACTGATTCATTTGGTTATCACAGGAATTGAAAATAGGAAGAGGTTCTCATTCTCATTAATGTTCTTCGATTATTTGATGTGGGCTGAACCAATTTGTTTTTTTTTTCGTTTCAAAGAGTTTAGTTCTAAGGATCCTATCTAAATTTCCATACATTTAAATGTGACCGATTTAAGTTTATCAAAATTGGTTCTAGCATCTATTCAACAGAGAAATAAACAAAATTCTAAATATTGTATACATGACCGATATTTTCTTTTACTCCGAAACTGCGCTGTCTGTTTGTCTGTCTGTCAGTAGTGGATTTAGGAAGTCTACCCTTAGTGTTTGGTTTCACAAATTCTATTAAAATTGGTTAGATGTTTAGTTTTGTAGTGAAAAATAATTACTTAATCATTGATCATCCTTGACCCCCATCTCATTTGATGTTAAGGGACCTACTTCGGTCGGTTTTGGATACATGCAGACAGAGATTTCACATTTAAGTAAACTATAATATTTCTATGTAGCGGGCTAAAAAATAGAGCGTATTTGACATTCCAATAGATGATACATGTATGCAACTTGCACATGCCATTGTGATGCCACGGGCACATTTTTTTGTTGTCGCGTATCTCCACCACACAAGACACACGCCACTAAATCGTTCATGCCATACAATTATCTAGCTATCCAGCTATCGGTATGTGATTTAAAGTCAACACTTGATAGAATGCAATTGGATGAAATGTTTGTGTGCAAGCTGCTGGCATGTGTAATCCCGTCTTATTTTATCTTGCGAAGCAGACAAAGGCAAGAGGAAGGAAAGTACCCACCAAGTGCGATGCGGTGCCGACGGAGGGATAAGACGGCATCGCTCCAAGCCATTCATCCGTCTCTTACTGATAAAACCCGGTTCCAAACTATCCTTTTTACTTCGTCAATTTATTTTTATGATTGCAAAACCCTTCGTGCTTTTAGCGGGAAAATGATTAATGTGTTTAATATGGGAATGGAAATTGTAGGAGTAATTCCGTTTTACGCGGTGCAATGACTGGTTCAGTCAGATGGAATTTAATATGCCGTTTATGTAAAGTAATCTGGGATATGAGATATGTCGAGGTACGGTTGAGGTTTAGTGAGATGAAAAGTGACGATGATTATTTTTTATTAGCCAAACACGGATATGCTGAAAGCTTGTAACGAAAAGAGATGTGGTTCATCAATTGTTTTGATATTTTTTGAAGTGAAAACTGCTTTAGGCGCGCCTAGACAGATTTTTCGTGGGCTGTGAATTGAATTCATTCGTCACGCTCGGGTATGATAAGAAAACTTCGGGTAAACTCGGGACCATGGCTATTGGCCATCTAGAAATACGTCAGCCAATGGGGAATGCTGAAAGGGCGTGGACAGACCATCATGGCATGGCCATCTAGAAAACCATCAGCCAATGGGAAATGCTGACGAATTTCTAGATGGCCATGCCAAGATGGCGAGGCCACGCCCTCCGGTTACACCCGTGTAGTTACCGCTTACCCAAGGTAAGCTATCAATTTTGCCTTTATTCAGTTCTATCGGCAGTTCCTATGACTGCTATTTTTTTTTATTATGGAGGGAATCCTGAAAACAAAAATACAGTGGTTTGCACAAAATTGTCCTTTCTCAAGAATTTGTTTGTTTTGCTGTTTTTATATTGTTATCCTGTTTTCTACTGATATTATAAATGTGAAAGTTGGTATGGGCACTTTCAAAACGACTGAAGGGATCTGGATGAAATTTAGTTCATAGATAGATAATACCCATAGATGTACATTATGGTTTACGTTAGATAGATTCCAGGATTAAAAGTTAAATCAAAAATAATCGTAACGTTTTTTTTTTTAATACTATTTCAACAAATATTTAAAAAAAAATATTACCTATACTGTTGCGAATTGCTACAAAGTTTTTGGCTTTGTCGTCGTTAATGGAGTAATATATCATTGTACTTTGATCATTGTTAGAGATATAATAGTAAACTAAAGGTTTGAATGTCGCCTTAGGACACTTATGACTCGAATGAGTGATGTTTATGTTGCCTGCATGTTATCTTGCGTAATACAGGGGCTGTGTTCACGACGACCAAACAGCCAAACACAAACAGTACCCATTTTTGACGTGACAACGTCTTATAATTCGATGAAGCCGGCTGCACGCCCGCAAAACATGACGTCATGTAACGTTACCGCCGTTACCTCGTCGCCGGCGTTACCTCGCTCTAAGGCGTAGTTGAAGTTCAACTAACGTCAGTAACCCGACTTTACAGACAACCATTTTTTTATCGATCATAATTTTGCACTCGATCGTTATTTCGATTGCTAATAAGCGACGATTTGATGTCTGGTTAGTATAGGTACCGATGTATGGGTTCTTGATTTACGATTATGCCAAATTGCAGCAAAGTCAGAGGAACTAAAGAAATCAAAATTGTGCTTAATTAATGTGTTTAATGTGGAGGTCAGGGCCACGTTATGCCAAAAGCACTCGCGTTTAGTTAATACGAGTAGGTTTTGGTGAATCATATCGCAGGATAAGGTTGTTTATCATTCAACTACTAGCATTAAAGCTGCATTATTAGTATTTTCCAATGTACTCATAGGCTCACATAGTTATTTGTCCCTTTTTTTTTTAAAAAGGAGAAGGTTTTCAATTCGGTTGAGTGTTGTTTTTTTATGCATGTATGTTACGCGATAGCTCCACCATTTGTGTATCAATTTTAACGGTTATTTTTTTGTTTGCTTGATAGTCCCACACAAATACCAAAATCGGTATGATGTTTTTGAAAAATGAACAAAATTGACGTCGTTGACTTAGTGATTGCTTCTTATGAAATTTGGTCGCGTGTCTGAATTTAATTTTAAATTGAAGTCGATTTATGAATTTTTCGGAAAAAATAAATTATTTCCTAAATAGGTACTGTTGTAATAATTATACCACATTATCGTCATTTTTAATGACGTTTCTGAGCTGTGAACTACGTATTAGATTGTTTTGGGGACGTAATATTACGAATGAACTACAGAAGATTAATCCCAAACTGTAAAATTGTGAAAAATACTGTACGATGGGAAAAACTTGTGTTGCAACTGAAAAAAAAGAAAACAAGAAGAAATTCAGCGAAACAAAATATTAGCTGATGATGAAACTGAAAGATCAAAGCGTCGGTCATGTCTGTATCACGTTTCTGCAGTACGTCATCGAGATCGCATCTGTGGTACATCCGTTGCCCTTCAGTGCCCTATCTACTACAGATTCCAGTAAAAACAGATACATAACTCTTTAAAACGTAATTCTATTAGTATTATAAAAGCCAAAGTTTGGAATGTTTGTTGCTCAATCACGTCGGAACGGATGAATCGATCTGGTTGAAATTTGAAACGCAGCGCAGTTAGATTACAGTCTGGAATAACACATAGGCTTTTTATCGCTGAAAAATGGAAACAGGAACTGCGCGGGTTAAATCGCGAAGTGCTAAGTCTAAGTAGTGGTTTTAAATTAAAAAAAAATATCATGATTTATGAAGTGCAAACTTCTTTTGGCGCGTCACAGACAGATTTTTCGTGGGCTGTGAATTGAATCCTAGCGTCATGCTCGGGAATAATAATCAATCTTTGGGTAAACTCGGGACCAGGGCCATTGGCCATCTAGAAATGCGTCAGCATTTCCCATTGGCGTTAAGCTTGAAACTTAATATTTAGGTTTTGATTACAAATAAGTAAATATTATTTATTTATTATTGGTTAATAATTGGTTTTCGCTTGACCGCTTGATTTCACCTGAGGTTAAACGACGACGCGGTATACGACGAAGTGTGCTTACCTACAAGAAACTGATTCGCTCTCAACTTGATGACATCAAGATTATATTATTATCCGCCGCGAAAAAACCAACAGAGGCGAAGCGTTCCAGATTCTAGAAGTTCTTATTGCACCTGGAGTCAACTATTTTTCCTAAAACCATTGAACTACGAAACGATTGAATTGGTTAAAATTTAACTTAATTTAATTTTCGTGTTATTTTTATTTCAATTTAATTTAATTTTTCGTTTTAATTTAATGCATTCCACTTTAAGACTACCTAATGCACTTCGAGTGGAGCAGTGAATCTTGTACACTTTACTGTTGTGCGGCGGCAGTTCAAAAATTATCCCCAGCTGATATCACTTGAGAAGGTCAAGAATTAACAAACCTCACAAGCCAAGGAAACTGTCAATTTCCAATCAAATAACTTTCATTTAAAAACACGCTAAAAATTAACAGAAAGGAAATATTACGTAATACAAAATACTATCTCAGGACACTTGGGTGAATGAGACTAACCTCGCGATACCTTAATAACAAAATCCATCCAGCCGTTTGGAAGATACGTGGGAATAAAAAAATTGCAAACATACAAGATACGCGCGAAAAACAAACCCCTTTTTTCACTTGGATAAAAAGTTGGTCAGAAAAAAATAACTACAATGTTTTCTTCGAACTACAGATATACTGAAAAATTGGCATTGTTTGTAGTTGTGCTTCTGTACCTTTCTTTTATTTATCTCTACTGTAACTCTGTTACTATGGCGTGGTGAATTCAGAATGGACTTATTCATACGCAGTCACTCATTCATTGCTAATGGGTGTCATTGAAAGAATCGAGTTGTAACATTTTTAGTACATGGTTTTTGTTTGAAACACTCTTTCTGAACACATTTATTTCGCAAACGTACATACATACATACATGTCATGATGTTAAATTAATATTTTTCTTAGGTGAATTTATATTTTTTTTAAATTATAGGTTTAACATGAACTTAAATAGTCCACTTTATGTCTTACAGCTGGGACTCGGACCTTTTCTCACAAGGAGACAGTGAAGGCCTGAAGGCCTATATCCACTATACACCTATATGATGATGATAGGCAATCTATGGAACATTGCGGTTTCCTCACTATGTTTTTTTTCGTCAACGGGATTCGAACCTACGAATTGTGAAAACAGACGTTCTTGCCACTAGGCCACCAACACAGAAATTTAGAAAAAAAAACTAAAGCGTAATTTTTTGATGATTTTTGTATTAGGAAAATTATATGTTCAGTATTGGTTTCCTAATCCAAAAAATGCAATGTTTGTAAAAAAAATTATGTAATTGTGATTGGTAGGCTTTTGGTAGGTAAATACAAAAGCGCATTTTTTTCGACTCTAATTGTTTCTATTTACATACCTCTACAATGTAGAGTCACTGTTATGTAAAGGCTGCATAATTAATATTACGTCTTATATCAACTAAACTTGAATAAAAGCATGCACTTGATTAACACGAATTACTGATATATGTAACTGCGTGTAGCCTAATTTCTACAATAAACAAGTTTACAATAATAGTTTACTATGTAAATTAAATACGCGATCGAACCACAAAAAAATACAGCAATAAAGTGGCCAAGTGCGAGTTGGAATCGCCCATGAAGGGTTCCGTTGCAGCAAGTAACATGATATACATAGTACACATAGTTCTTGTAGTTCGTTGTAACTTTGATCGAAGTTTCAATAATAGTGTATTTATGACGTACTAAAAAAAACTACTCATCAGATCGAGTTCAAACCAATTTTCGTTGGTAGTTTACATGGTAGTGTACATCATTTATTTTTTTTAGATTTTTCATTTTCTTACTTTAGAAGTTAGAAGGGGGGGGGACACATTTTACCACTTTGGAAGTGTCTCTCGCGCAAATTATTCAGTGTATACTTAAATGATTTTAGAAACCTTAACATCATTTTTGAAGACCTATCAATAGACACCCCAAACGTGTAGGTTTGATGAAAAAAAAATTTTGGAGTTTCAGTTCTCAGTACGGGGCAACCCTAATTTTTCATTTTTTAATTTTTTTTGTTTAAATCTTAATGCGGTTTACAGAATACATCTACTTATCAAGTTTCAACAGTGTAGTACTCATAGTTTCGGCAAAAAGTGGCTGTGACATACGGACGGACAGACAGACAGACAGACATGACGAATCTATGAGGGTTCCGTTTTTACGTTTTACGGAACCCTAAAAAGAGTGTGATTAGGGTTTTTTTTGTCAAATAAATCACAATTTTAGTTTACTTTAGTTACATTTCAGGATGTCCAGTGAGAAAATAGAAGCATAAACGACTTGTGGCTAAATTCGGCGGATATTTATTGGAATAAGTATAAGGAATGGTCCTTCTAAGCAAAAACTCTCGCAATTATACTGAACACAGAATGTTTTTTTGAGAAGAAACTAGCACCTGCCCGCGACTTTGACGCCGTAAAATTTTAGAAGTCAAAGTTTAAAGGTCGTCCCTTAAGGAACTCTAAATTTTTCGAGATAGTAGTATATGTACTATTCTGGACTATAATCTAAGAGTCTAAAAGTTCCAAATTTTAGACTGATTCCTTGAGTTCTGCCAACGTGATTGAGCAACATCAAAAAATTCGCATTTGTAATACAATATTAATAGGATTTTACCGCCGTATTTCAAACAATTTTTGAACTTTTACATGAGCTAAAATCCTAAAATAATGGTATTTATATTTTCAACGTTTATAACGTCAGCGAACTCAAAGAGTCACAGTTTAGCTTGAGTCAGGTTTAATTATTTTTGCTACAATAACGCTTCGAAATAATAAACACCAGTGAGAAGATATCTTTGCCTAAATCTCTGTATTTAGCCACTACTACCTATACTACTGTACTTATTCTCATTGACACTATTAGCCAGCATCACACTGTATGTATACAAAACCATAAACAAACCGGCCGGCCGGCATACCGGTTAAATAAATTAGCAAAAAATGTATTTTTTTCAACCGGATTACTGCAAAAAATGTTTCAACTAGCGAAACAGATCTGATAAGCGACCGGTACAAACTAGTTCGAGCATCTATGTGCCGCGGAGTATGCAACTTGGAACGGATACCATGGCTTGTAAAAAAGTAGGATCTTTTCAATACAACTACTACAAAAAAAAACTTGTAATTTGAATATTTAACAACATTTCTACGTATACCCTAAGTTATTTTTAATACAGTTTAGCTTATTTATACCACAAAAACTAAAGCGTGTTTTTTTAATCGTTTCAAATTTCAATTTTTTTGGAATTTGCAATTGAAATGCTCTATGTCCCTATGTGTATAAAAATATGGTTAGTAAGTTTAGATCAGTAAAGCCCTGCGCCTTTTACGCTAGCCCTAAGTTTGTTAGGCACTAGAGATTACTTGAACTTTGCTCCTTTTATTAAAAAATAGCCGACTCGGCGAATTTCATTTGGCCATATTTTAACCCGTTTAACATTGTTTCATTTTATTTTATCGTAACTGAATTCCCACACTTGTGCATCTCCACTTACAATAATTATTTTTTTCCGAAAAAAACAAAAACCCACTAAAGTTTAAAATAAAATTTACACACTCGACTAAACTTCATATTTTTTGTTCAACCATCAAATTATCAACATTTAGCATAGCACATTTTAGTTATTTGTTGATATTTCAAAAACCACCGCAGCGATTTTGATAAAATGTATAATGGACCACCTCTAAACTATGATATACTAAACAAAAAAAGGTCAGTCAGAATAAAATTAAACAACATACAACCGACTTGAGAACCTCCTATTTTTTTCAAATCAGTTAAAAATATTTAGTGAAATAGGCGGGATTCAAACCTACGACATTTGTTTATTTAGTTTGAAATATTCAATAGACCATTCAGACGCATGGAACCTCTCAAAAGAAAAAGCAAGGTACGAAATCTCTAGAACTGAGCTCGCAAAATAAAACACGTAGGCTACGCGGCGCATTTATGAAGCCTTGTTTGGGAGGCGTTGTTTATGTAGCCGAGGTTTTGCGCCGTAATTGCATACGAAATATCACCGACCTGGGGTAATTCTTTAGCAGTTGCAATTCACGAGTGCTCGTTTACTTTAGCTGTGTGCGAACCGTTTGTTTATACTGCGTATGTGTGAGTGGATTCTTTGCAGTTTGTAAAAAAAATGGTAAGTATCCCAAACAGTTGTTCAAGACTTACGCGAAACAGAAATCGCACATACAACATAGCAGGCGAAAGTTTTTGTGTTTGTTCGTGTGTATGTGTGTGTTCCAAAGTATATCTGTATTGGCCCCACGGATTTGAATGAAATTAAAAACGTCAAGTAGTAAAAAAGTAAGTTTATTTCCTGGATTACCACTAGGCTACTTTTTATTCCGTGAAAGTTAGTAATTCTCCTGTGATACTTCATTAAATTAATCACCTGGGTCGATCGTTTTTGGTGAACAATAACTATCGTGAAAAATTTGAGCCGCTGGCTTGTTACACCTAGGGGTGCATAAACTTGATATATTCATTTTACGATACTACATTTTCGTGGCACTTAATTTAAAAATAAACTACACAAAAAATTACAAAAAAATAAAATAAAGCACCAATTAGCCCCCTTATTGCTTAAAATGATGTCTTCCAGTAGAGGATGATTGGCCCTTAGATTAGTCGGTCATATTGGAAAAAGCTTTAAAATAGTTGTCTGACGAACATATTGACAAATGGAGTATGAGAATTTAAGTGAAGTTAAGTTATTTATTTGGAGTTTCAAAAACCGGCCGACGGAAAGTGTCTGGGAGTATTGGGGGGAGTATTTTTAAGGATATTGCCTACAACATACGTGAGAATCACTTATTAGAAAATACGTGAAGTAAGTAATGTTTGTATGTACCTTCATTACACCATATCTCAAAATTGGCCGTCTAAGCAAGTTAGCGAGTATTAAGCATGTGTTCTTAGTACGTACTAACTCTACTCAATCGTCCACATTTCATTCATGAGAAAATACGTGACGTCTGGCGGCCCTGGGATCTTACTCTATATTATTTCTATGTTTCTTTAACAAGTCGGAAAATGAGCAGTGTTAAAACAGCTGAGATCACGCGCGCGCTCTCTCCTTGAAAATGGCCGCCGGACGCGGCCGAAACTTAAGGCGGACTGGACTAACTATTATTTCAAAAGTAAATTACCCGTGTATTTATTTAAATAGTGGAAACAGTTGATTTTTAAATAATGTTGAAACCTCATACTTAACAAACTTTGTACTATGGAACCCAGAAAGCTTATACTATATAGCGACCTATGTATATATCATGAAAAATGCATCCTTATTATTCTACGAAATACATAAGAGTTTTTTAAATTTCTATGTAAAAAACTCAGTAGCAAATGAAACATCTTAAACATATTTGTTGCTCACGTAAATGTTTGTCCTGTTAGGAAATCGAACACAGAACCAAAGGCTGTATAAGATAAGTATCGACTGAGCCACAACCCACAAGGCTAGTTAGTCAAAAGATATGTCTACAAAGATATGTTTTAAGCGCACTCATGAATAAAAAAGAAATTAACCTGGGCTGCTTATACGTTTAAGCCTAGCACTTAGCAACATTGTCGCTTCGAAGGACAGTGTTACTTATCCAAGGTACTAACTATTAATTAACATTTATACTTCGTTTTTTTTAAATATCTCACTTTTTTTAATATCTGTAGGTACGAGTAAAACAGGCATACAAGCATTACCGTCAACACCGCGTTAATGCAAGTATATTATGAAAATAAACAAAATGGCGGTTTATACATATATTTTTAGAAACCTCTCTCAGCATGGATATCAAATGAAAGTGTTTGAATATGCTATATTTTAGCATATTCAACAAACTAGACTAGAACGACTAGAATAATATACTCTACTAGCTGCCCGTCCCAGCTTTGCCCGGATGTTGTCATAAAATACTTTTAGAAGGGAAACTTTGTTTTTTTTGTTGTTTAACCATAAAATATATTAATAGTAACGCCTAGATCGATATTATTAAAACAAACGCTTCACCTTAAGTGGGGCAAAACGCAGATTGATTTTGCCGTAAGCAGTTTGCCGAACAAAACTTTAATGTCGTGGAGTATGTACAGTAAAGGACCACACAAATCATCATGTTTCAATTGTCGGGGACGCACGCATTAGCGCTGGACCTAGACAACTGATGGTAGTTTCAAACGAACTGAGCCAATATGGCTCAGTATGATATGCCTCACTTTTCTTGCGCGGACACGGTTTCTAGGCGTTACTATTTTTTTTTTTTTAAATAAACAGCAACGATACGAGCAGGACATGTGCCTAATTGTAAGCAACATGCCTGCCACATAACAACACAGAGACACGCAGCTATTGGACCATGAAGAAATCATTAATCAAAAGTCCAAATCATTACCTAGCATTACACTGCGCTCGTCACCCTGAGATCTAAGTTGTAATATCTCTAAGCCCTGTAATTTCTCTGGAAATATTATATTATTATATGCCTTTAACCACTTTTATTTGTTGTGATATGGATCCTCGCAGAGCTATTCATTGCAGTTTACAGGTTTTTCACTCTGTAAAATTTTACTATAAACTAGCAGCACCCGGTGATTTTACCCGTACCATTTCCTTTCCCGTGATAAAAGTAGCTTAATTGCTATTCCAAACTACATATAATATGTGTTCCAAATTTTAACGCGATCCGTACAAACGACGTGATTGATCAACAAACATCCAAACATTAACATTTATAATATTAGAAGGAAGTAGGATAACTTATCCACCCAGCAACAACTAAAATTAATTTCGCTATAAATTTTCATCATAATTTGGAGTTTCAGAGAAGAAACATAATTCAAGGAAGTTTTTCAATCAAGTAATGTGTTTGTTTCAGTATCATTGTTGACTCCGTGTTTTGACTCAGTGACGTAACACCTTTTCGTAAAACTTCGCTCCAGTTATTTGTATGAAAGTTGGTTATTTTTGTTTTTGAGTTAAATTTAGACCCATTGTTTTATTGGAACGAAGTTTTTTCTATTCCGGTTCAATTTTAGATTAGTAGAAAATGTCGTTTCTCATTAAAAAGGATCTTTTTTTTTATTTAACTTAGCCACTCCACAGACCCCGGTGTTTGATCCGTGATCTTTGTAAGTTCAATTCTATTTTTTTACATATTTCATGGATTAGGAGAAGAAGAAGAAAATAAAGGGAGTTGGGAACATTTTAAACCTAACTCTGGTGCTCGTCAGTTGAGCCGATCACTACAGATTGGGATTCCACTAGTAATCGACTCAACTTCATAATTTGCCTAAGCCGCCTCCTCGCGGCCCAGAGCCTCCACAACGGCCGTATTTCTGTCCATAATGGCGTCGTCGGTGTCGTCAGCGTAGTATGTGAAGGTCCCCGTGTGCCGCGAGATTGCAACAACTGCATGGGGCACGCTCTCGTGCAGCTTCATGTTTGCCTTGGTTTTGATTGCGATTATCAGTGCCGACTTTAAGGTGGGGTGACGGGGTCGGTCGCCCGGGGCGCCGGATACTACAAGGGCGCCTCGATGGCTAAGGCCGGCCCTGGCGATTATCGACTCGTATGTTAATCCCTGAGCTTCATGGATGTTAAGGATGCGTGACCCGGTGCCTGACCCATAACCCTGGTTTGTCAGGGTCTCCTTCTCCTCTTGAGTGTGAACTAAAAAAAGGGTGTTTGGTGTTGGGTATTTGCACTCCTATACCTATACCTTCTCTGCTCTAAGTTCTTTATACGGGACGCTATAAGGAGTACATACCGGAGTATATTTCCCTCAGCGCATTTGCGACATCCATCGGGTTGCGATGTATGCAGAGCAACTCCTGGCTGATCTTTGTTATCAGGTTCGGGCGGTGATACCTCATTTCCAAGAGATTTTCCCTGTCGATGTAAGGCAACTGATTGACGTCGCCGAGGAGGACAATTTCACCAACACCAGACAGCCTTGATGCCATCACAATGGGTCTAAAATGGTTCATGAGAGCTTCGTCCACCATGAGGCGACTGAAACTTTTTCTTCCGAAACCATTTACCAGAGCAGAAGCCATGGTTCGCACTCTGGTTTTGACCAGGTTTCCGATTCGGTGCGATAGCTTTTCTCTGAGATCTTTTGCTGCCTCAGTTGTTGTGGTGATGATGGCGTCCTTGTCAACGTCGAAGTGTCTAATCACCCTTGTTATCTTTCCACAACCCGGAACTCCGTTAACCCACTGTATTCTCGGTACCTCCCAACTTTACCAACCTGCTTTGGCGTTTAAGTTTCTTCGATGGTCTTGGCCATCTCTTGGATTTTATCGTCTAGCATAATCTTGGTGCATCGGGCAGTAACTACAATTGGGTCTTTTGGTGTTGTCGCATAAACAGGCATTCCCGCGCGCTCTGTCTCTTTCTCGTTCAGTGTCACGAAGCCTTTTTCTGCACTGTAAGCTGCCATATACTGTCCTGTCATTGTTCCCTTGATGACCCGCGAAGTGACATTATTGTAAATGGCTGCTTCGGCCTCCTCGAGTTTTACCTTTAAGCGGCTTTCACTTCCTAGCCTATAGAACTGCATGATGTTTTCGCAGGTCTTGAAATTGACTTGTCGTGTCACGCTCAGTGTGGCTATAAATTCGATGAAAGCGTTTCATGCATGGTTCCGCGGCTCCGAAGCCGTGACATAGCGGGGCGGTTCAACCTGTCCCATGTCGGCTCTCGTTCGGCTCATTTGTTGCTGTGAAGCTGCTTTGGGTGTCTTTGACGTCGAGGGGTTTAATGAATGGGATGAGATTCGGAGTACGCTCTTTGCTGCTGCGTTGAAGGCAGTCACGAATGCCCTCTTGGTGCCTCGGCTGCCATTTTAAATGGCTGACGCTTTTTCCACGGCTCCCTCTGCTGTGCTCTTTCGGAGCCGGTTTGGACGGTCGAACTAGGAACAGGATGTCCCCAGCTGTCAGTTGCGTTTGTTTGATCGTTCGAAGGGGCTCTGAGGAAGCTCAGATTTTCTCCCCTGTCTTCGTATATGACAACCTCATGATGCTTAGAGACCTCAATGCAACCCAGCCGGTCTGCGACTCTCGCTCTTGAGTATTCGATTGCCATCGCATCCAAGCTTATCACCCGGGGTGCTTCACCTGCATTTCTGCTCAGATGTGCGAGCAGCGCACTTGCCTGTGTGAAAGGCATCCGACCTTCCGAGTAGTCTATTAGTGCAATCGTTTTGTTTTTCGATTGCACCAACCGAAATTGGTGCCCGTCTACCTCGCACACCGGCATAGCGTCGTAGGTTTTTCGCTTCATTGTGACTTTTGCAGTATTCCCATTGAGCAGGCAAGACAATCCAGGTGACAAACGGGCTCGTTTCCGTTCCCAGGCGAAGCAAAAGCTTATTCCGAATGTTTCTTTATTGCTATCCCTGCCTCTCCTCGATCTGCATTCTCCAGTAGTTGTTGAACGGAGATGCTCTTCGAGGAGTTATGTTGGGCGGGAACCGCATTCCACGCGGCGTCCACGGACAGCAGGCTGGCAGGCGGGCAGGGTGTGGTGACGAAGGGGGCCCCGTATTTGAAATTATAGAGTTTCTCTTGGCCGCTATGCGGAATGAGCTCTCCATGAAGGACAGAAGCCGTGTTCTGTTATCTGGATCTGCTAAGATGTTGTGGAGATCCGAGACAACCAGCCTTCCTTCAATCATAGATTCAAGCTCAAGTCTTGCGGCCATGAATCGGGGACAATCGACTAGCACGTGCCAGACCGTTTCACATTAATAAAGATCCATACTCTAGTAGGTATCTATGCATTAATAATGGGCGAAGCACAAATTTTGTGGGGTAAAAAGTTTTTTCGGTCGGACGGAGGCATGTGAAATTTTGCATATTTATAGTTTATACAGGGCATAATACTAAACTTTTCTTTATTAAAATACATTTTTTTTCTCAATATAAACAATACGCACACTTGTATTTGACACACACGCATAAATACTCTTTAGTTTATTGTTTAAATATGTGGTTCAATTGAGAATACAACTACTCACCAGCCAGGTCTGCGCCTCTGTGTTGGGGAAAAATAGGAGACTATGTGACAAATTTTCAGCTTGCCTCAAATACCTACCCAAAAATTAGTGTCAGTTCTCTGAATATTTACATTATCATCAAATTTGTTCTTCGAACGCTCTTTCTCGTTATAAAGCTAACCAAAAGAGACTTACCTAAACAAATCGAAAGTCGATTTCCCCTGTAGCAACATCGAATCGGTTGCCAATCGCCATCCAAAGCTGTTTACATAATGAAGCTATGAAAACAACAATAGGTATTAGTAATCAAACTCAACGACGTTGACAAAACCTGCAACTAAAATTCTCAACGAAACTTGTTCAAATTCATGTTCATCAATAGCTGTGTGTCACTGTGCGGTTATGTGTCAGACATGTTGCTTACCATTAGGTACATGTCATGCTCGTCTCGTCACTCTTTAATATAAAAAAAAATTGGTTGTCTGTAAAGTCGGTTGGTTTACAGACTATAGTTTAACAAAACATTGATAGATGCGGCGCAAGCGTACAATGAGCGTAACGGGACATAACGGGACACTTTTTCGTGCATGCAGCCGGCGGCGTTCATCGATTTACTAGACGTTGTTACGTCAAAAAAACACTACGAAAATTTGCTGAGAAAATACGCTATTAGCGCCCTCACAAAACTGTATAAATAAGTTTGCAGCCTTATATGTAAGTATTGAAGTTTGTCATTGACTTAACGCGCTAATTCTTGGCTGAAATTGAGAAGCACGTTCCTAATTAACATAATAAATGGGGACTTAGTTTTGTTTTTCGTAGAATATTCAGATACGTGAGAAGCATTCAGCGTGTTGTGTAATGAAACAGAATGGCACATCGTGAGACTGAAAGTACTTTTACGGCCGCTTTTAGGCTCAGTAAACGAATTTTATGGACATTTTACAAGTGGTAATATGTACAAGCTGTGAGAAGAGTAGCATGAAGTAGCTTTATTTATTTATAAAGAGACATAAATAACATCCCAAACATAATCTGACACTGTACTTTTACGCTCATCACCCAGAGATATAAGATGATATATCTCTATGCCCTGTTATTTCTCAGGAAACATTGTCCTTCAAACCGAAACACAGTGACGCTTGCACAATGCTTCTTGGCGGTAGAATAACTGGCAAAGGTGTGGTAGTTCCCCAGGTGAACTCACAAAGAGTCCTATGACTACAAAACGCCTAGAGGTTAGAATTTTCTTTTTCAGTATTGTGAGATCGTAGGGTCAAATTCCGCCTACACCTAAGTTCTTTCCCAAGTACAGATATAAGTTTGGAATCGTCAGTGGCTTAAACGATGAAGGAAGCCATCGTGAGGCTACCGGCAAGTTTCAATGAATGTTCCGAATGTACCGAAATCTCTTTACACTGGAAAGAAGACACAAATACACACACACCCTCTCTCCAATAGAAATACACTTACACACACTCATCGACACACCCACACCCTCGCACATACATCACACACACGACAACAGTTGAAATTTGAATACTTCTACGTGCAACTTCTATTGTATAGGGTGTACCTATCCGGATTGGTCCTAATTTTTGAGGTCTTCCCGAGGATTTCCGGACCGGTTTTGCAATAGTCTACGGCTAAAACCCGCATAATTTACCCATATTTATTCCTTAGATATCGGCGTCTAACGAAAAGAAAAATGAAGGAATTTTGGAAAACCGTGTTTAGTAGTAATATGTTACGGGATAGTGAAACCTCGCTAGTTGGTTGAGTTAAAAGATAGAGAGAGTATCCAAGCTAGCTCCGGTGAACATGAGTAGAAGTAATTATAAGAGTTGTTAATAAAACCGCAAGTTTAACTAATTAGATTTTATTATCGTATAAGTTTACAGTTACCACTGGATGGGTGGTCTAAATGTAGTGGTAGTTCTGGGGGTAGTATAAGTAGAATTAAAGAGAGGGTCGGGGTCGTTTGCAATTCGAGTGGATTATAGTGCAATTCTGGTGGGACACACTGGCCTGTGTAAGCCGCGGAGGGTCGGGTCGCAGTCCTTCTGGGGGTTCAGTGGTGGCAGCTGGACATGGCGATGGTGCTCCTTGTGTCCTACACGGGGTAGCTCCTCTGTCTCATCCGAAGGGTGTGCAGGCTACTACTTCAAGATTGATAGTTCCCTCTGTGCATCAGCCAGCCGTAAGAGTGGCCGTTAGGGACTCAACCCGGTGCTGGAACCCTGGAATTGGTCGAAGGTGACCATTAGAATGCCGTCCCCCAATACGAAGATAACTGCGACATCCGCGGCTTGCTTCGTCGAGGCGGAACAGGACCCAAAGTGGTCCGCTCGTGATTGATAATCATGATGAGGCAGTTATCTTTACATTTTGGTTGTACACTGAGTAAATCACACTTACATAAAGAAGCATAAGTATGAGAAATAGCAGGAAAGTTTATAACGGTCGAAAGAAAATCAACCGTCATTCACTTTTCTAGACACGGGTAGGTCAATGACCCTTAATTCCGACTTATCGAACTCGCCGGCCGTTGACCCCGTGTTCGATTGTCATAATGTAATTTGCTGAATCCAAACGAACATCGTTCTGTCGCGGGATCTCCCGTAAATCATCGGCAGACAAATTCGACGAGCAGTAAAAGTAGCACAATTCATAGACCATATGTTTTACACAATTGTACACGCAATATGAACAGTGATGCAACAGCGATACATAATGCAAATTGGAAATTGGAACACTTACCCTATGGGGTTACATTGCACTTATGGCTTTTTAAGCCTTCGGACAGTATTTAGTTTTATTTCACTTTTTATAGTTATTAGAAAAATTATTTGTAAAATGGCTTCTGCCTCAAGTCAGCTTCTCTTTTATAATTTTATGTCCTTCGGCGTCGTCTCTCGCCATTGGGCGATTTGAATTTGTCGCGTCCCGATTGGTCCGCGACACCGTTCCGTTTTACCATCTACGGCCGTTTTACGATTTAATGGTTTCCTAAGACGGCAAGTCTATTTTTGATTACTTTAAGGGAACGGTGGAATGGAACACCGTTACATACCCCCCTTTTTAGGTCAGGATTTTTCCTAAGGAAAATCCGGAGAAAAGTTTCTTGAACTTTTCGGCTGTCTAGTGGGTGTAACATTCTGTGTTCCTGGTATCTGCAGAGTGTTGTCAGGACAATCATTAGCTGGGCTTTGACCTTTAGGGTCAACTGTAGTTTTAGATCCAGGATTTCTAAGGATAGCCATGCTATCTAGGTTTAACATCGGGTATCAAACACTTTTAGAGGTTTGAGTGACCTTGGATGTTAAAAGTTTGTGAATTACGCGTTAGTGTACGTATTCACTTTAAGAGTTTGTTAATGTGATCGGTGCTCCCCTTACCGACTTTCCGGGCACATAACAAGTTAGGCTTAACATCGGGCACCCGAACACTTGTAGAGGTTCGACTGACCCTGAATGTTAAAAGTATGTGAATCACGCCTTTAGAGGACGTATTCACTTAAAGAGTTTGTTAATGTGATCGGTGCTCCCCTTACCGACTTTCCGGGCACATAACAAGTTCATTTGCGCCTAGGGCAAATGCAAATCCATGCTGTGACCGACACCACACTCGTCGATTTTCCGAGCACTAGCATAGGATTTTTAGAGAAGGTGACACTATCTAGGTCTAACATCAGGCATTCAACACGTTACAGGGTAGACTGTAACTGAATGTTGTTAGTATGTGAATCCGCCGTTAGTGAGCGGTATTCACTTACACCTAATAGTGTCAGAGAACCTGTAACTACGAGTACACTCCAGCATAATGTTTTGTCCCCAACTTAGACGGAACGTATAAAAAGTTATTTATGTTTAGATTATTTAGTATTAGATTTAGAATTATTACTAGAGAGGTTGATGGTACAGCATCAATTAGCTTAAACAGTATTTAATGATTATTGAAGCAGTATTATTTAGTCAGACTGTATCAATAAGTTTAGATAGTATTAATTAGTAGAACAGCATTATTTAGTTTAGACTGGATCAGCAAGTTTAGATAGTATTAATTAGTAATAGACAGCATTAATTTGTTTAGACTTTATTTTATTTAGTATAGACAGTATTACTTAGTTTTTTTAGGTAGTATTATTAGTTTTAGACATCATTATTTAGTTTTAGGTAACATGATTAATTTCAGATAACATTATTTAATTTTAAGTAGCATTATTAATTTTAGATAGCATTATTCAGTTTAAGTAGTATTATTTGTTTCAGATGTCATTATTTAGTTTTAGGTAACATTATTAGTTTCAGATAACATTATTTAATTTTAAGTAGCATTATTAATTTTAGATAGCATTATTTAGTTTCGGTATGTGTTCCAATTTGAGTACAACAATAGAAATGTGAGGTTGTCATAGTAATGACACCGGTTAATTGCAGAAGCAATTTAATATAATTAAAAGTTAATGTGGGAATATCCGATAGGGAAATCATCCTTCAGGTAGTTAAAAAAGTTTTGTAAAAGAACCAAAGTGTTCTTGCAACTTAAAAAAAACTGTAAAAAATTTAAAAAAAAATTAAAAGGATATATCACACATTCACTATTACCTAGAAAGTATTAGGCTATTAATATGCAATATCACAATGCAGAAGTACTATTGGTTTAACAGCAATAGCAGTGGTGAGGTAGGTCACCCTAGAAAAAATATAAGTACCCTATAATAAGAAGTACCCGATGTGTGGTCATTAACTACTAACTTCCAGAAGAATCTATGAAAAAAAATTTTATAAAAATAGTTGTGGGTATAGTAAAGAATATAGGTAAGTAGTTGAAATTATCCACACACAAGGTAGTTTTACACACAAAAATTGCCTTAGATCTAGAAGATTATAGCCAACACCATAAATTATCAATAGCACACCTTAAAAAACAATATAAACCGACTCGATTGCAAACTTAGTAGTTGGGCGCCAATGAAACCTTGGTTCCCGTGGCTGGAGGGCCAAATTTAGTCTGGATATAGATCCACAAGTAGTAAGGGGTCGTTTGCGAATCGGTGGAATTATATGGTTATCTAGGTGGGGTACACTGGGCAAATAACTTGTTATGTGCCCGGAAAGTCGGTAAGGGGAGCACCGATCACATTAACAAACTCTTAAAGTGAATACGCTCACTAACGGCGTAATTCACAAACTTTCAACATCCAAGGTCACTCAAACCTCTAAAAGTGTTTGATACCCGATGTTAAACCTAGATAGCAGGACTATCTCTAAAATCCTGAGTCTACAACTACAGCTGACCCTAAAGGTCAAAGCCCAGCTAATGATTGTCCTTACAACACTCTACAGATACCAGGAACACAGAAGGTTATACTCTCTAGACAGCCGAAAAGTTCAAGAAACTTTTCTCCGGATTTTCCTTAGGAAAAATCCTGACCTAAAAAGGGGGGTATGTAACGGTGTTCCATTCCACCGTTCCCTTAAAGTAATCAAAAATAGACTTGCCGTCTTAGGAAACTTTTAAATCGTAAAACGGCCGTAGATGGTAAAACGGAACGGTGTCGCGGACCAATCGGGACGCGACAAATTCAAATCGCCCAATGGCGAGAGACGACGCCGAGGGACATAAAATTATAAAAGAGAAGCTGACTTGAGGCAGAAGCCATTTTACAAATAATTTTTCTAATAACTATAAAAAGTGAAATAAAACTAAATACTGTCCGAAGGCTTAAAAAGCCATAAGTGCAATGTAACCCCATAGGGTAAGTGTTCCAATTTCCAATTTGCATTATGTATCGCTGTTGCATCACTGTTCATATTGCGTGTACAATTGTGTAAAACATATGGTCTATGAATTGTGCTACTTTTACTGCTCGTCGAATTTGTCTGCCGATGATTTACGGGAGATCCCGCGACAGAACGATGTTCGTTTGGATTCAGCAAATTACATTATGACAATCGAACACGGGGTCAACGGCCGGCGAGTTCGATAAGTCGGAATCAAGGGTCATTGACCTACCCGTGTCTAGAAAAGTGAATGACGGTTGAATTTCTTTCGACCGTTATAAACTTTCCTGCTATTTCTCATACTTATGCTTCTTTATGTAAGTGTGATTTACTCAGTGTACAACCAAAATGTAAAGATAACTGCCTCATCATGATTATCAATCACGAGCGGACCACTTTGGGTCCTGTTCCGCCTCGACGAAGCAAGCCGCGGATGTCGCAGTTATCTTCGTATTGGGGGACGGCATTCTAATGGTCACCTTCGACCAATTCCAGGGTTCCAGCACCGGGTTGAGTCCCTAACGGCCACTCTTACGGCTGGCTGATGCACAGAGGGAACTATCAATCTTGAAGTAGTAGCCTGCACACCCTTCGGATGAGACCGAGGAGCTACCCCGTGTAGGACACAAGGAGCACCATCGCCATGTCCAGCTGCCACCACTGAACCCCCAGAAGGACTGCGACCCGACCCTCCGCGGCTTACACAGGCCAGTGTGTCCCACCAGAATTGCACTATAATCCACTCGAATTGCAAACGACCCCGACCCTCTCTTTAATTCTACTTATACTACCCCCAGAACTACCACTACATTTAGACCACCCATCCAGTGGTAACTGTAAACGTATACGATAATAAAATCTAATTAGTTAAACTTGCGGTTTTATTAACAACTCTTATAATTACTTCTACTCATGTTCACCGGAGCTAGCTTGGATACTCTCTCTATCTTTTAACTCAACCAACTAGCGAGGTTTCATTGGCGCCCCACGTTGGGCGCCAATGAAACCACTGGATGGGTGGTCTAAATGTAGTGGTAGTTCTGGGGGTAGTATAAGTAGAATTAAAGAGAGGGTCGGGGTCGTTTGCAATTCGAGTGGATTATAGTGCAATTCTGGTGGGACACACTGGCCTGTGTAAGCCGCGGAGGGTCGGGTCGCAGTCCTTCTGGGGGTTCAGTGGTGGCAGCTGGACATGGCGATGGTGCTCCTTGTGTCCTACACGGGGTAGCTCCTCTGTCTCATCCGAAGGGTGTGCAGGCTACTACTTCAAGATTGATAGTTCCCTCTGTGCATCAGCCAGCCGTAAGAGTGGCCGTTAGGGACTCAACCCGGTGCTGGAACCCTGGAATTGGTCGAAGGTGACCATTAGAATGCCGTCCCCCAATACGAAGATAACTGCGACATCCGCGGCTTGCTTCGTCGAGGCGGAACAGGACCCAAAGTGGTCCGCTCGTGATTGATAATCATGATGAGGCAGTTATCTTTACATTTTGGTTGTACACTGAGTAAATCACACTTACATAAAGAAGCATAAGTATGAGAAATAGCAGGAAAGTTTATAACGGTCGAAAGAAAATCAACCGTCATTCACTTTTCTAGACACGGGTAGGTCAATGACCCTTAATTCCGACTTATCGAACTCGCCGGCCGTTGACCCCGTGTTCGATTGTCATAATGTAATTTGCTGAATCCAAACGAACATCGTTCTGTCGCGGGATCTCCCGTAAATCATCGGCAGACAAATTCGACGAGCAGTAAAAGTAGCACAATTCATAGACCATATGTTTTACACAATTGTACACGCAATATGAACAGTGATGCAACAGCGATACATAATGCAAATTGGAAATTGGAACACTTACCCTATGGGGTTACATTGCACTTATGGCTTTTTAAGCCTTCGGACAGTATTTAGTTTTATTTCACTTTTTATAGTTATTAGAAAAATTATTTGTAAAATGGCTTCTGCCTCAAGTCAGCTTCTCTTTTATAATTTTATGTCCTTCGGCGTCGTCTCTCGCCATTGGGCGATTTGAATTTGTCGCGTCCCGATTGGTCCGCGACACCGTTCCGTTTTACCATCTACGGCCGTTTTACGATTTAATGGTTTCCTAAGACGGCAAGTCTATTTTTGATTACTTTAAGGGAACGGTGGAATGGAACACCGTTACAATAGCAACCCTAATATTGTGCAGTATACAATTTGTGCACGTATTCTCTTATGTTTGTTCCATTTTAATTTTGTAATCTTTAATTTAATTGTTATTTTGTTGTTTATTTTCAGATACAGTGTGATCCTGACCATAGCGACTAACTCCAGTGATGACATCGGCTTAATAAACGGTATGTTGATTTAATAAACCGTATTAAATTGTTTGTTCAAATATATGGATATACTAGCTACGCCCCGTAGTGTAACTCGAGGCTTATCTAAATTTTTATAAGGGATGAATTTTTACCCCTTAAGGTATCTTTTTGCAAATTTTAAATGTCATATTAATTAACATGTAATCAAAAGCCGAAATAATAAGCTTCTAGTTTCAAAAAAACAATACACATATAAACTTTCATCAAAAATAGCATGTTTTGTCTCCAGCTCTATAGACCTCTGTACCAAATTTCATTTAAATTAGTTCGTTAGTGTGAAAGCGTAACATAGATAGATAGATACATAAACTCTTTATTGAACTTATTTTGAAAATACAACAACAAAATCTACATACAGATAGATACACATTTATTGTCCCATTTGGGCTATGGATTTTTGAACTACTTTGAATAAAGTTTAGTTCTTGAAGTCTATTGAAGTAATTTCCTTACATTCAGAATACAGTGCGGCTGCTTACAAAAAATAATTGGCAGTCATAGGAACTGCCGATAGAAGTGAAAACTTATAACTCAGAATTTGATAGCTTACTTTAGAAACGGGTGGAACCGGAGGGCATGGCCTGGTCATCATGGCGTGACCATCTAGAAATGTGTCAGCATTTCCCATTGGCTGACGCATTTTTAGATGGCCATGCCATGATTTGCAGGCCACGCCATTTTAGCATTTCCCATTGGCTGACGCACTTCTAGATGGCCGATGGCTACGGTCCCGAGTTTACCCCGAAGATTTCTTATCATACCCGAGCGTGACGCTAGAATTCAATTCCCAGCCCACGATAAATCTGTCTAGGCGCGCCAAAAGAAGTTATCACTGCAAAAACTACCCGAAGTGTGCGTCGGGGCTGCACAGTAAAAGATATTACACAACAAAGTAAAGACGATAAATGCAACACATTTCCCAGAAACAACTTCCGAGACTGCAATCGAAAATTAAATAATAGTACATCGTAAAACAACCCCTCAGAAATCAAGCATAGTGAACCTTATGGTGTTGTCATTAAAATATATCCATACTAAGTCAATCTAAAAGGTTCTATACAAATATGTGCACACCCAAATTCAGTTTTAGCGAAAAGCAGTATAACCCCGACCGTCTGACATTTGCCTGCCCTTGCCTGTCCTCAGCAAATCTGACGTGAAACTGACGGTCAAACTGTTGCTCAAAGTTTGCTTTGTTAAATGCTAGCTCTGATGTGTTATTATTTTTACAGGCTAAATTAACAATTTCGTGATCACATTTACAAGAAACAGCTAGTTCTTAACAGTGTCTTGACGTAGCATAATTTAATTATTATGGTGCTAAAGCTAAGTGTTCCTGAAAAAAATTAAGCTCACAAACAAAATCAGCAATAATTGCATTACAAAACTATTCACGGGTAACTTAAGCGTACTGTAGTTAGCCCAGGCCGACTTAAGTTTCAACCACACGCTGCAGCCTTGAAGGAGAGTGCGCGCGCGTGACCGCGGCTCGTTTGGCACGTGCTCTGGACTGAGCATAGCTCACATACAAACAAATCAAATTTGTAACAATCGCGTTTGTTTTCATACTAGAATCTATAATCGAAAGTAATATTTTAACGAGAAATAAATTTGTATTATTTTACGCAAAATCTACAGGACCGATCTTTTTTTACAGGTTTATTACTTTTGGGTTAGCTGGTAACAAATTATGAGAGTGAAATTTTAACTATGCGTACGCACATCGACAGCCATAAAATGTCATGAAGTCACGATGAAGTTGGGTGACAACTTTACTGTCTCTTCAAATTGAATTTTTTAGATATGCATACACAGGTACACACTGACATCCAAATTTGACACACTAAACATTGTTGGGTGTTTTAATGGGACCTGTGGCAAATGGTCTCAACTGCCTTTAAGTTACTTGACTGCCTTACTAACTTTGGCTAGCGTAGAATGAGTATAAAAATAATAATTAAAAAGTATAACTTCTTGCGTTCATTATTAAATACTTTTAATAGAGTGTTACATTATTATCATTGAGTAACAAAGACAATGTTGTAGATTTAGTTACTAAGTTAGGTATCTCTACGAAAACTCCAATAATATAACACAAGTTTAAATAACTTTCTTGCGACGCGTTCACTGCCAAAACTATTGATGACAGAAAATAATAATGCGAAACAGCTTTTACAGAACACAGTTTTATTTTATCTAAGTAGATAGCGGAGTTTTTTTAATTTCCTTAGAAATCTTTCGATCTAACTGCATGGTTCTAGTCTCTAGTCCTAGGCCAGTGCCGAAGCTGTTATAAGTAATGGTAAAAAGTGAACAAAAATAGTTAGATGAAACCTATCCTTGGGATGGTCAATATGTCAAAAACAAGTGGACCAAATTGCACTAGCCAATCGTTTCTACAAACTTTTCCAGTTCAGTTCACGATCAGAAAAGTTCACGATCCCCAATAAAATTCATGGTCCGAAACATACGGTGCGATCCAAAATCAAAATTTACATAAAAATTGGCTTAGAAAGTTCCAAAGTTCAAATGAGACTGCTCCAACGAAGTCATGGTTGCAGCGACAACGGGCGGCGCGGTGCGCGGGGGGGTGAACGCGTCAAGGTCGGCTGTGACGTCACCCTGGCGCACACTGACCCCCAGTACTAGTGATGGGAAAGTCTCTCGATGTTATAATGGACCTGTCAGTCGTATTATTTTAATGGGACCGATGCAGCGGAGAACAATGAAAGTTAGGATAGTTATCATTCCTATTTTCTTTTGGCATAAATGCGTTATTTATTTTCTGCAAATTTAATTGATAATATCTGAGAAATTAAATCTGGATACTAAAATCAAAATGTGATTGACTACCACATTCTAAACATTTTCTTTAGGTACGTAAATAAAGTGGGCTGCTTATGCTTATGTTTACGTAATCCTTATGCTTATGCGAGCCATAAGAATTGTCAAATGTTTTTCAAGTCGAATGAAAATAGAAATTTTGGAAGAGTATTGGTATCGTGAAACGAATTTTTACAAATTCATATTTGAATTTTGTAAGTTTATTATAAGGTGCTTAAAATTTGAAATCCTTAGAATATTCGAAGAGTGGTTTTCAAAAGCCTACCTAAACAAAAATATGTTTACATTATTACCACCTTTCTACAGGGGTGAGTCCTTAGCCGAATATTTATTCCAGACAAACCTCAACATTATGAACAGGGGTACGGAACCTACTTTTGTAAGCTCTAGGTACCAAACTATCATAGATATTACACTGGCAACCAACGCGGTGGCTAGCCAAATCGAGGGATGGCACGTATCAAACGAGCCATCTTTTGCGGACCACCGCCGCGTTTGTTTCCAACTGCGATATAAGTCAACAGACCCTGTTCCATATCGTAACCCCCGTAAAACCGATATAACAAGGTACACAGCATTATTAAACAAAACATTAGGAAATACACACCTAACTGACACAACACTTTGTACAAACAACATAGAAACGAACGTACAATTCCTAACAAAAACACTATTGGATAGTTACAAACTGGCATGTCCGGTGGTAAAATCAAACAACGTAGGTAAGGGTTCTTGGTGGGGGCCAGAACTCGAGAGACTACGCCATAAACTAAGGACGCTCTATAACAGGGCAAAAAACACCAGATCCATGGTGGACTGGGACAACTACAAAGCTGAACAAAAGCATTACAAGAGGCGAATCAGGTTCCGCAGAACGGAATCCTGGCACAACTTCTGTAATAGCATAAATTCAACAAACCAAGCCGGAAGAATAAAGAAAGTTCTAGCCAAAGGCGAGCTCAACCTCCCGGGCTCCCTAAAAAAGGAAGACGGCACTTACACAAACACAGACAACGAAACAAGTGCAGTACTTCTGGAGACTCACTTTCCTGGATGCCAGATCACAGGAGAACCAGAGTGGCCAGAAGAAAACCACTGCACACCAACAACCCAAGAATGGGAAGTAGCAAATAAGGTAGTAACCGCGGATAGAATAAAATGGGCACTTAAAAGTTTCAAACCTTTCAAATCCGCAGGGCTGGATGGTATATTCCCAGCGTTACTACAATGGCAACCAAACCAGGTAACAGAGCACCTTTTACCAATTTATAGGGCCTGTATAGCCTTTAAATATATCCCGAAAACATGGAGGGAGGCGAAAGTAATTTTCCTACCAAAACCCGGTAAGGAGGACTACACGCACGCCAAATCGTTTAGACCTATTAGCCTAACGTCTTTCCTTCTAAAAACGTTAGAAAGATTAGTGGACCGACACTTAAGAGATGGGGCACTAAAACATAAACAACTGCATCCTCAGCAGCACGCATACAGAAAGGGTAGATCAACAGAGTCAGCATTGCATATGGTTGTGCACAAGATAGAATCGGCTCTCACAAACAAACTTTCAACACTTGCAGCCTTTATAGACATAGAGGGGGCATTTGATAAAACAATGCACAACAGCATAAACCATGCTCTATGCAAACTCAAGGTCGAACCAGTGATGAGGAACTGGATCACCGAGTTGGTCAGTAAAAGAGCAGTTCAGATAGTGATGAACACTACCATAAGGGCAAAGGTAGTAAAAGGATGCCCCCAGGGTGGCGTCCTATCACCACTATTATGGAACACAGTAGTAGACAGCCTCCTAAAGACGCTAAATAACAGAGGGTACACTACTATTGGTTATGCGGATGACCTCACTATACTGATTAGCGGAAGCGCTGAAAATGTGCTTTGTAAGTCCATGCGCTCGGCTCTTCAGATTGTAGAGAAATGGTGTGGCGAACATCAATTGTCAGTAAATCCGAAAAAAACAGAGCTCATTCTTTTCACCAACAAAAGAAAGTTACCAGAACTACAACTCCCAAAATTATTTAATACCAAACTCACCCTATCATCGCAAGTGAAGTATCTGGGCATCATCCTTGATAATAAACTGAACTGGGCGAGTCATATAGATACAAAAATTAAGAAGGCCTGTCTAACTTTTTGGCAATGCCGGAGACTCATTGGGAAAAAATGGGGTCTCAATCCAAAAATTACACTGTGGTTGTACACTTCAGTGATTAGACCCTCTCTGACCTACGGATCAGTTGTGTGGTGGCCCAGAACACAACTGACCACAATAAAAGCCAAACTCCAAAGTCTGCAACGCCTGGCAAGCCTAGCAGCCACTGGATGCATGAAAACCACACCATCAGCCGCTTTGGAGTATCTCTTAAATTTGAGACCTCTACACTTAGTCATACAAGAGGAGGCCACTGCAGCCGCCCTGCGACTAAGAGCTCACGGACTGTGGAAACAGGGTACAGAAACAGAACACACAAAAGTTCTGAAACGGGTGCTGAAAGAAATACCACTTCTTGAGGCACCCATGGATAGAACAATATGCCAACACGTCTTTGATCGAAGATACAATATCCAACTTAATGCAGAATTAAAAGATAGCTCTGGTAGCAGAGAAGTAAGGATATACACAGACGGCTCCAAAACCTCACAAGGTACAGGAGCCGGTGTCTTCTCAAATGATTTAAACATAAAAATATCAACATCACTAAGTAAGTTAAACACAATCTTTCAAGCCGAATGTATCGGTATCACCAGGGCGGCACAGGCGATCGCAGCCAGAGATGTCGGGGACTTAAACATCAAAATTGTCTCCGACAGCGCGTCAGTGCTTCAAGCCCTAAAAAACAACACTATAACCTCTGTCCTTATACTGGAATGTCACAATGCACTCCAATCCATAACAGGGACGAACAGAGTAACCCTGCAATGGATTAAAGGACACAGTGACTCACTAGGTAATGATGCAGCAGATGAACTGGCCAAGAGAGGAGCAAAGGCAATAACATACGGTCCGGAACCTTTAATGCCTATACCTCAGGCCCAAATAAAATCATGGCTGCAGGAAAATACCGAAAAAGCACATTCAATGGAATGGAGAAACATTGAAGGTTGCAGGCAAACAAAAATTGCTGTTCCGGTAGCAACAAAAAAACTTGCCCGCAACCTTATCAGACTGAGCAGGGATAGGATCCGTAAAGTCATAGGTACTATGACTGGCCACTGTCCCCTTAACAAACACTTATTCAATTTAGGTGTAACAGATAGCCCTCTGTGCAGAGGATGCATGGAGGAAGAAGAAACGCCACAGCATGTGATTGTGGAATGCAGGAGCGTGGCGGATCAACGGGCAGAATTCCTCCACTCCCCAGCAGCAGTCCCGGAGGCCTTCAACAACCTGAATAGGTTGCTTGCCTTCTGGGATAGCCTGGGATGGTTGGAGTGATAGGGAAGTATGAGCCACGCACAATGGCCCACTTTGAGAGGCTAAGTGCGGAAACAGCCCCGTCAAACTAAACTAACTAAACCACCTTTCTACAATTTCAAATGTAAGTTGCGGTAATAGGTACATGCATGTATATAAATTTATTTTATATGTTTTTTGGAATAAAAAATAATCGTTACTAGATTATAACCTAGAATGCAGACAACACCTGCTAAGGGTATGTATTTCAGGCTGAATAGTGTAATTGTACATTTATCTATAACTTAATCAATATGTACATATATACTGTTGGTGTTGCAATAAATAAATAAATTATAATGCCACAAAATCCTATGCATAAATAAGACAAAAGTTAGGGAAAATTGTTGAGCGTAAAAGTGTTACAAATGTACGAAAAAGTAACAAGCTTAATACCTATACATACGAGAACATCCTTATGTTATCCAAATCGATATTTTTGATAGACTAAATATTGCTCGAATTCTCGTCTTCAAGTACGCTTGACATGTAATTCTGTTGACTCGGCTTCTGAGTAAATTCCACATGTACCATCGAGTGGCCGAAGTGCCGTGGTGGTTGGTTTAGGACTAATGGAACTCTGACTTCTAATGTGTCCTGATAGAATCAGGGTACATCTCTACAGGTAATAAGGCTTAGTATTCCGTGGACTCAATAGATTTATCATGATATTTTCCGCGAGAAGTGGACAAGAAAGTGGAGTGAAAAATTTTAAAAAGTTATTTGACAGATGTATTTAGTAAAGTCATAGTATGTAATGAATTTAATGTAGTTATAGTACTTTTTACCTTGAGTAGGAAAAAAAATCAGTTTGAAATTTTTCGCAAATAGAAAATTACATTATTATTTTTAGCAGTTTAAAATTACATATTAATATACTTTTGTATTATTCTGAACTACTTATATTTAATCACGTAGCACTTTTATGAAAATGCACGTAATGTCTTAGTTTTGATAAAACTATTTTAAATGTACACAACACATTCATAATTTTTTTTTTATAGTATTAAGTGACAAGACGAGCAGTAGGGACATGTGCGTGATGGTAAGCAACATGCCTGCCGCATAACAGCACAGTGACACGCAGCTATTGGAACATGAAGACTCCAAATCATCACCTAGCACTGCACTGCGCTCGTCACACCAAAATCTAAGATATTATATCTCTAAGCCCTGTAATTTAGCCCTGGAAACATTGCCCTTCAAACCGGAAAAGTACACAGTAAAGTTAGCACATTACTGCTTGGTGCGAGAACAACTGGCAAAGGTGTGGTACTTCCCCAGGCGGACTCTGTCAGGACTCCTACCACTACATTTAAAATAAAACATAAATTGTTTTTAAGTACGACCCTAACTTGAATTATATTTCCGGTTTGTAAACTGTTATACTAAGGCTTCGGTTTATAAAATATACTATATTTTACGTTGTAAATGTGTCATAGACTTTATTTTAGTCAGAAATATGATTTTAAGTCATGTAAAGCCTGAGAAAAGATTTGTAAAGCCAATACGACGGTAAAATTCTTTCACCGAACTAAAGACACCGTTTATGTATAAAAATGTGCGTGCCTAAGATAATAACAGCGACTAAAATAGAAGAATTGTCCATCCCGATCCCAGCCCTCACTAAAAGCCCCATTATTCTTGCTTTATGTCCTTGTGAATGACATAAGGTCGGCACAATTAATTTATGGCAATCAATTTACGAAAAATTATAGGTAGGTACACTAGAATTCGAACATCGTGTCCAACGAGAGAAGATTAGTTCATGCAAATATTTAAAAGCAGTAGAACTAGTAATACTAGTATTATTTCAGACTATTTATTTATGTACCAAATTTCATCCTGAGACCTTCTGCTTTTGCTTAAAATAACAAACAAACATCCGTACATACAAACTTCCGCAAAACTTTACTAACTACCTACTTGCTATTTCAACAAATCGAATATCAACAAGTTGCTTGGCAATATTTGGCTCAGACTTATGAAGTGATTCAGTATTTGGAGTGATCAAATATACGTGACGCTTAGAAAAACAGGTCGTATATGGACGTTGTTAGTTGGTCGCTTTTTGCGTCGTCACTTGGTCATTTATCCATGTCAAAAGTGTCATAAGCTGGTAAGATGTGAACCTGTCAGATCTGTGGCGGTAGATAGGCTTTGCTTGCCTAAAAATGGCGTCCAAAATAATTGAGTGTTATTAAATTAAAAAAATAACGATGGTGTTGTTGAAACCTAAAGCATTTGTGATACTTACCAGTACCACGTACTAATTACGTACGTTACGTTATATTAGATAACTGTGAAATCTTTCAGATAATTATTAAGGTTTTGTAGTAGGTACGTAAATGTATGTCGTAGTAGGTAAGTAGGTTGTAGGTGTACAGATGTAATACAAAAAAGTATTGGAAATAAAACAAAACCGTTTTTATAAAATGAACATGCGTGGAAAAAGCATGTTTTTTCACATTAAAATTGCTTTTTGTTTATTATAGTTTGATATTATGAAGTTGAAGAGCTTGGTTTTTTTGAACGTGCTAATGTCAGGAACTACTGGACCGTTTTCTAAAATTCTTGCACTGCTGGAATTGTATGTGATCCCTGAGTGCATAGGCTGTATATTATGGACCGGGACGGACCCGTAGTCTATTTTAGTTCTACACTTGACCGCCATCACACCTGATGTTAAGCGATGACAGGGTCGCCGATGGAGCGTGTTATCACTAAAATTGTAAAACACTAAAATTGTTTCCGGGAATGGACCTACAACACTATTTTCCTATGTTTTTAAGTTTTTATCGGAATTGTTCACATGTTTTAATGCCGCACGTTCTACCTTTCAAAGAGCTACTACCGGTGTATATCTTCTCTACAGTTTCCAATATTTGATTTTCCTCGTGGCAAAAATAAGTCTTTTCACTACTACCAAATAGGTACTCGTAAAAAGTATCAAACATCGTAATCAAATACGGCAAGAGGTCCAATGTATACTTAGGACGTTCATCTGTAAAATTCCACAGAGCCCTCATTCCCTCGCACTTATATTTACCTCCGTCTCTTTTGCTCAAACGATATTTATAATGTGAGAGATAAGAAGGTACATAATCTCGATCTTACGAGAAGGGTTTAGTGCAATAAAATGACTTGACGATTCAAATCACAGTTTTATTTTATTATTCACGCCGATCCACCGCCTTGGGATTTCCTTCCACTGGTACTCGGAGACATATTATAAATACTTGCATTCTACCGACACAATGTACCTAATTCGCATTTATAGCAATGATTTTCTTAAAAAGTCTAATAGTGACTCCGATCTGCTTTGATCAAAATTTACAAGTTTTGCTCCTCATTTTCTAACAGTTGGTAGCGTAAATAAATGTGTGTCTTTTTTCCCGCTCATCGTCATATTTGTACCAGAAAGCCAACTCTGATTATTGGTGAGTGTATTTGTTTTATTTTATGGACGGTACTGCTTTTGTACATACAAATACAAAAATATTTATTGGTGTTTGCAGGTAAGATAAGATGATACAAAACATTTTAAAAGTTGACCAATACAGAGGCATGCAATATGTCCGGCAAAACAAGTTGTTATGTATTTAGTCTTTATTTATACAATAAATAAAAATAGTTTGCTGATGAAAGTCTTCTTCTCCTTTATCTTCTATTCTATTCGGTTGTGCTACACCATTGGGACCAATAGTGATACAGGATGCATGGATGACGAAGTAACCGAAAAATTAATCGTCAGGAAGAGACACAAACCTAGCATATTTGACGAAATTGTCCAAAGCGAACTCTTGAATCAAGTAATCTAAACAACTGTGCGTAATCAAATCACCAAAATAACAAAGGCTATTTTCTCACAACGTTGATTACAGCTAATTTTCGTTCGCAGTGGCATTTTCAATTGAAATCTACCGTGGTTCGCGTGCTATGGTTTTTCTCTACTCTAGCTTATTAGTTTAATATAATAACAACCACACGACTTTGTCGAAGTGGTATATACGAGCTTATCTGTACTTAGCAGTATGAATGAATATTTAGTGATAATTTTAGTTCCTAATAACACAAAAGCTGTCAATATTATTGAATGGAAGACAGACAGGAATATTATTTATACTATTAAGTGACGGGACGAGCAGGACATGAGCTTGATGGTAAGCAACACGTCTGTCGATAACAGCACCGTGTCACGCATATTAAAACACGAAGAGTTTAAAACATTACATAGCACTACAATGCGATCGTCACCCAGAGAAATAAGATGATTTATCTTTATTATTTATTATCTTTTGATTTACATTTTTGCTCATTACTGCTTAGCGGTAGAATAACTGGCTAAAATGTGGTACTTCCTCAGGCGGACTCTGTAAAGAGTCCTATCACTATAAAAATGTTTCAGCCAATCTTAAAATCTTCAATAATTGGGATAACAAAAACACACAGTAATCTTAATATTGACCAGTATTGTGTTATTTTTCTTAAATTTGTCATTTATATAGTAGTTTGTGGTTTATTAGCAGTGCCCCGAGGTTTTACCCGAGCAGTCCCCGTCCCTTATCTACCCGTTATTTTTCCTCGATAAAATGTAGCCTATATATTTATATTACAGACTAACTGTGTTCCAAATGACGTTCAGTTATTATATAATATAACCGACAATTAAAAAGGTATTCGTATCATCTGAGATAACTACTTAAGGGCGTACCCCGAGCAAATTACTTTGAGTATTACTTACCTTATCACACACCGCAAGAAAGAACAAGAGAGAAACAGTAGGATTTATCGCTGTTTTACGCTCAAATTTTAGAATAGACTCTTTATAAAATCAGATTTTGTTCTTTTGAAAAAAATAAAACTACCAAAATGTTCGTAATGGAATTGTCTATCCGTTGGTGTAAGTACAAAATCAAAATAATGGACGATTTTCGAGGAGATGCATGATAACTACAGTTATTTAATTTTTTCATGGTTTCGTTGTGAGGCGATTATTTAAACAATAAGTTCATTATCAAAAAAATAAAACTACCATTTTGAAGCCAAGAAGTTGTAGAAATTGAATGTATTTTTTACCAGTTGATATTTGTTTGGGCTAATGAGTAGATAGCTCTTAAAACTGGACAAAAAACTCGTTTTGCTGGGGGACGCACCTTGACGCAACTTGAATTAAAATCAAAGTAGTTAGTACTTTTGAAGTAGAGCAATAAAAAATAAGAGTAGGCAACAAAAACCTTAAAATGAACTAACATTTTAACCAGTAACTAAAATTGTTGATTAAAATGTGCAATTTTTTTTTAGCTCATATAGTAGTGACCGCCATCTCGCCTGATGTTAAGCGACTTAAAATTGAGTGTTAATCTTATTTAAGCATATGAATCGTGTAGTTTTTTTTCCCAGTTGTTCTTAGGAGAGATACATTTCAGAAGACTGTCCATTGTCAGTATTCGCGATCGGAATCTGCTTGCCAGGGTGGTCACGAGCGCGCCGGCGGTTAATCTCACACATGTCGTCACGAATATTGATGTGCCATCAATCATCAAACCACGTAACCCCATCGCTCATGGCGGTGACATACTGTGCTCTAGGGTTCCCGACTAAAGTGTGATGGAAACTAAGAAAGACTATTTGCCAAATAGTCGGATAAAATCATAAGACATAATTCAAATTATGGTGAAATTTAAGGTATTACTTCGTCGCATTCGTCACATAAAATCGGATTATCCTACTCATCAATACCATATGCAAAAGTAGGATACACTCTCTATCACAAACAAACATACACATTACACACACACACAACATAAACACCTGTCAACAAACATGTTTATTTTATTTGACAAAATATCATAATATCAAAGCTTACGCATAAGTACAATGTTTAATCAAGAAGTGATGGCAATTTGAACTCAACGATTTGCATAACTTTTACCAAATAAAGACCAAGATTGCAAAAAAATAGGTGTTCACATTGTATTAATTTCGCAATACAATTTGTAATACAGCTGATTGGTCAGTTTTAGGTACCGGTTTTTTTTAATGTTTTCGTGAATGGTGTTATTATTATTGTATTATTTGGTATTTTAGTTTTATTTTTCAATTGTAGATGTACATAATATAAGCATCAATCACTCCTTTTTGTGCTTACCCTTCTCCATATTTTCAAATCTCTCATCCCATCCTATGGTTGCCTGGAAGATATTGTATTTAGTGATAATGTGGCCAATTGCTACTATATTTTGTTTTGTTTTAAGTGGTTTTTTTTTAATTAAGTGCAGTAAAGAGTTTATTTATCTATCTCATGTAATGTACAGAACCTCCTTCCAAGCCCGACAAAATTCTAACTCTGTGTAATTTTTTCGCTTGTGTCATTGCCGTTTGTACGCGACATTAATGCTATCATAGAATTGTTTGTGGACCAGCCGTGTGTTTGTTCGTCTATTGTTCACGAAATGAATTTAAATTGTAGCAACGTAATCGCGTGTCAGGCTTGTCATGTGTCGTGTCCATTACCGGATAGGTCTTAGCGGGAGACAATTCTATTGATACCGGACGCAAAATAAACTTGATGGATTTATTTTTACAAAGTTTTTTTATGTTTCAACTCTAATTATGTATTTTTATTTTGGAATTTAATGGGACATGTTTTATGTATGACTTTACAAACACAATTGTCTCTATTTTTTTAAGTGAAACTATGGAATAAGTTTACAAATTTTGTTATTCACAATGAACTTTAGTAAATAACTATTAAATAAACGTAATAGTTTTTATGCTACTTGGACACAAACGAGACTTTGTAGTGGTAGGACACTTTGCAAAGTCCATCTGGGGAAGTACCAAACCTATGCCAATTATTTTACCGCCAAACAGTAATCTGCACATCACTGTGTTCCGGTTTAAAGAGCAATGTTAGCAGAGAAATTACAGGGAATTGAGATAAATCATCTCATATCACTAGGTGACGATTGCAGTGCAGTGCTGGGCAGTGTTTTGGACTCATGAATAGTTATCTATCCATTATCTGGCTCTGTAATATTAGTAATCTATGGGCAGGTGTGTAGTTTTCTATTAAGCTCATTATATTTCTCATATCATACTTTAAATTTTTTTAAATTGTAATATCTACACACGTAGATAAAATATCCTTAGAAAATTCTGCGCAAAAAAGTAAGCAAGTATTAGTTATTTTATAAAGTAATATGAAACGTTTCAATAAAATGCTCCGCAGTATATTATCTACCTCGTTGTCTGCATCACCTGCAGCCACAAGTTATTAAATTCGTCCTTTGTTCAACATTTTTCACGGGACTTTATATTTTGTTAAAAGAAAATCTGTCTGTTCTGGAATGTTACTCGTACCCCGAGGACGTTTCCACGTTTACTTTCATGAACAGATTTAGTTATGTTATAACTTTAACTAGTTTAGATTCACGGTTACACTCGAGTAGATTAAAATCGTTCAATAAATGGTTACTTCAAAGACAATTATTTTTTTATATGCGCCTAATGATAAACAATACCCCTACTAATAACTGTACTAGCACAGAATAAATATGTACTAGTAACTAGTAGCACTGCACATTTAGTTCTCTGCGTGCGTTGATTTAGAGTATTTAGACCGATATTCTTCTATCTCTTCCTCATGTTGTGTCAATTATAGAGAGAGTTAGAGAATATCCCTGATTAATGCTTTTTATGGATCTGTGAATTTAAAAGCATAAAAACAACTTTAAATAAAGAAATCCGACTGCCAAAAATCACCAGCAGATATAAAACATGATGTAAAACAATATAATATTAATTTCCAAAAACAATTGGATAATTGAGACGAAACTAACCACAGAACAGATAAAACTAACGATATCTTAATTGTCAAAATCCATCCAGTCGTTTCGAAGATACATGGGAATAAAGAAATTTACAAACATACAAGATACGCGTGAAAAACATAACCCTTCTTTTAGCTAGCCATAGCTGTAATTGTTTTACTTTTACAGAACGAAACTGACAAACCCAAAAGAGAATGTTTGCAAAAATTTCATAACATTTGTACTAAACAAAGTATGTAGTGAACTGACACGGTTAAGACTGTTCATCCATAGCCTACTTTAAATTTCAATGTCTTTGTTCTCATTAGTAGTCCATGTAAGCGTTTACTCGCAACAATAGAAGATAAATGAACAGTGCTGTCCTTAATGTGTCCGATCCTGTCACTGTGAACCTTCATCAAGGCAAATTTCGTTGCCCTATTGAATGTAACAACGCATCTATCCGGGCACTGTCTTGTAAGTTGCCCAAATTTGAGTTAAATCGTTGTGGTGTTCATTGTTGGTTGGATTTGGGAAAGAGAATAAACGAGAAGGAAAAGCATTAAAACGGGAGAGGTAACTTTGGTTTTGGTTAGGTTTGGTTTGGTGATGTAAATCATGTAAAAATAAGGTTTTAAAGTCCCAAAAACCGATTTGGCCAAATTTGTTTAATGAATTATTTTAGTTAAAAATGAGCTTAAATTTTAAAACTACTTGTTCTAGTAAGACACTTATAATTTCTTTATCGATTAGCACAACCGCACAACCCTAGTACAAGTACTAAGTCCAACACTATTGTTACTCTGTCACTCTATGGTAGCATCTCAATAAAACCACGTTTATTTAATTGCAAATTTTCTTTTACCACCGTTGTCATTATAAATGCATCACTACATCTTTTGACTAGGCACCTAGGATTGTCGGATTGCCCTTATATTCTGCTGGTGGTATTGTTTTTTTCAAACAGTTAAGGTGCTTACACGAGGGCAATAATTGCTCGGCGACACGAATGGACCGATCTGGAGCAATTAAACGCAATTTCAATAAATTTCGACAATTATTTCGGCGATATTGCTTCTAATTGCTCCAGATATTTCATATCGCTCAATGTCGCCGTTACGAATTGACGAATATCCAATGGGCTTGGAAATTCCTAGCAATTTTTGTATATATCTCATTCGCACATGTTTGTTTTGTTGCTTGCCGTCTTGCTTCCGCGGGGAGAGCGAGAGGTCGGGTGGCGCTACAAGCCGCCGCAGCAAGAACAATGTCGTCCATAGCGAGCGAATACTGAAATGCTCGTGTAGGACAGCATTGCCTAGTTGATGAAGTTGCGCGATATCGCTCAATATTTTATTGCGCAGTATTGATGCTTGTTGCCGTTGCCGTAAATTGCTTGATGTTGTCGTGACGTCATAGTTGACGAGTATTGACTGGAATTGAGCAATTTTAGTCGCCCGTATAACCGCACCTTTACGTATACTGTCTGGATTTTATTACTGTTTATAAATGCAAGAATTATAGAGCGCTGTGATACGAGCTATACAGAGCCAAAGACATATTTCCCCAGACAGACTCTTGTTGGACTCTTCTCACTAGAAAAAGTAAAAGTTACTTGTTAACATGAACCAAGTGAATTTCTAGAATTTAATCGAAATGAGAAATGTAATAGAATGGGTAATGTTCCATCCTTATATCCGGCCCCAATCATTTCGGATCAAACGTTTTCTCGTTTATCGGTCTGTTTGTTGGCAGATGCCTTTTTTCCACTGTTTACATGGAAAAAGTTAATCAAAGTGATCAAATGCCGAGATCTTTCTTAAGTTCAGTGATCGAATGTCCGTTTTGTAATAAAATTGGAAAAAGTGAAAGGAATTACGACATTTCTAGACAATTGTGTCAGCTGCAAAGCTTTTGAAAATACCAAATACATTACGCTAGTATTATATTAATTACGGGATATTTAGTGTATTTTTTTTTTAATAAAGAGTGTCGAGACGAATAGGACATGTGCCTGATAGTAAACAACATGCCTGCTATATAACAGAACAGTGACACGCAGCTATTAGAACATGAAAAGTCCAAATCATTACCTAGCACTGCACTGCGCTCCTCACCCAGAGATCCAAGCAAGATGTTATATCTCTAAGCCCTGTAATTTCTCTGGAAACATTGCCCTTCAAACCGGAACACAGTAATGTTTGCACATTACTGCTTGACGGTAGAATAACTGGCAAAGGTGTGGTACTTCCCCAGACGGACTCTGCTAAGAGTCCTACCACTACAAAAGTATTACATATAAATACTTTAGTAAGTACTAAAGTATTTATGTGGTTGAGCATATTTCCAATATCTTATTGAATTTTTTTGGACTATCAGCAGTGCTCCTTGGTTTCACCCAAATAGTTCCTGATACCGTAATTTTCCATAATTTAAAATAACTGCATAAATATGTGTTATTTGAGCCCATTATCTATCTATGTACCATATTTCATCCAAATCGCTTCAGTAGTTTTTACGTGAAAAAGTAACAAACATACATTCAAACATTATATTAAATTTTCGCGTTTATAACATTAGTAGAATGTTGAGGGTTAAACTGACAGACAGATGGAGCTGATACAAAATGTTCTTCTCAATACTCTACATAAAAATAAATAAATTGAAGCGTCTGTTTGTAATATTAAAATAACCGCTTTTTACTACATCTTATACCTTTAAACGAGCAATTCTTGTGTATATATCGAATTTGAATCTCGGAAACGGCTGGAACGATTTTCATGAAATTATGTATGCAGGGGGTTTCGGGGACGATAAATAGATCTAGCTAAGTTTTATTTTTTAAAAACCTCATTTTATGCGCGTTTTTAGACAATGAAAAACTGTTACAATGACATTAGAATGCGACGGTAAATTTCGCAGCTTTGCTCGACATTATAACCCACTTTCACTGCAATTCCAACTCCCACACATCATCACTGTCCTTCCAATTCTTACTTACAGATCCCGATTCTAACGAGATTAAATGATGCCTTTAGTAAAAGGTGACCTATTTTTTATTGTGTGAGTAGGTACGAAGCAATGAAGTACTAAGCTTTAAAAATAAAAGATTATTCCTACAAAGGGGTTTGGGTAAAGTTGGCGTCGTTTTTTTTTTTAGCGGCCAGAGATCTGTTATCACTTTCTTGTAACAATAAAATACCCTGATGCTATCTGTGCAATCGGATTTGCTCTAAGTCATATCGGAGCTGAGTTATAGCCTGTCGAAGTTATTTATTTTTTGGATTTTTTGTATGGGCAAGTGGCGTCGTTTTTTCATTTTAGCGGCCAGAGATCTGTTATCACTTTCTTGTAACAATAAAATACCCTGATGCTATCTGTGCAATCGGATTTGCTCTAAGTCATATCGGAGCTGAGTTATAGCCTGTCGAAGTTATTTATTTTTTGGATTTTTTGTATGGGCAAGTGGCGTCGTTTTTTCATTTTAGCGGCCAGAGATCTGTTATCACTTTCTTGTAACAATAAAATACCCTGATGCTATCTGTGCAATCAGATTTGCTGTAAGTAATATCGGAGCTGAGTTATGGCCTCTCAAAGTTTTTTTTTTTGGTTTTCTTTGTATGTACTAGTGGCGCCATTTCCTATAGCGGCCAAACATCCGTTAGCCCTTTTGTGAAACATTATTTTTACCCTAAGGTACCTATGTAATCAGATTTGTTGCAAACTATATCGGAGCTGAGTTATGGCCACTCAAAGTTTTTTTTTTGGTTTTCTTTGTATGTACTAGTGGCGCCATTTCCTACAGCGGCCAAACATTCGTTAGCACTTTTATGAAACATTATTTTTACTTAAAGGTACCTGTGTAATCAGATTTGCTGCAAACTATATCGGAGCTGAGTAATGGCCACTCAAATTTTTTTTTTTGGTTTTCTTTGTATGTACTAGTGGCGCCATTTTCTATAGCGGCCAAACATCCGTTACCACTTTTATGAAACATTATTTTTACCTTAAGGTACTTGTGTAATCAGATTTGTTGCAAACTATATCGGAGCTGAGTTATGGCCACTCAAAGTTTTTTTTTTGGTTTTCTTTGTATGTACTAGTGGCGCCATTTCCTACAGCGGCCAAACATTCGTTAGCACTTTTATGAAACATTATTTTTACTTCAAGGTACCTGTGTAATCAGATTTGCTGCAAACTATATCGGAGCTGAGTTATGGCCCCTCAAAGTTTTTTTTTTGGTTTTCTTTGTATGTACTAGTGGCGCCATTTCCTATAGCGGCCAAACATCCGTTAGCACTTTTATGTAACATTATTTTTACCTTAAGGTACCTGTGTAATCAGATTTGTTGCAAACTATATCGGAGCTGAGTAATGGCCACTCAAAGTTTTTTTTTTGGTTTTCTTTGTATGTACTAGTGGCGCCATTTCCTATAGCGGCCAAACATCCGTTTGCACTTTTATGAAACATTATTTTTACCTTAAGGTACTTGTGTAATCAGATTTGTTGCAAACTATATCGGAGCTGAGTTATGGCCACTCAAAGTTTTTTTTTTGGTTTTCTTTGTATGTACTAGTGGCGCCATTTCCTACAGCGGCCAAACATTCGTTAGCACTTTTATGAAACATTATTTTTACCTTAGGGTACCTGTCTAATCAGATTTGCTCCAAACTATATCGGAGCTGAGTAATGGCCCCTCAAAGTTGTTTTTTTGGTTTTCTTTGTACGTACTAGTGGCGCCATTTCCTACAGCGGCCAAACATTCGTTAGCACTTTTATGAAACATTATTTTTACTTAAAGGTACCTGTGTAATCAGATTTGCTGCAAACTATATCGGAGCTGAGTTATGGCCCCTCAAAGTTTTTTTTTTGGTTTTCTTTGTATGTACTAGTGGCGCCATTTCCTATAGCGGCCAAACATCCGTTTGCACTTTTATGAAACATTATTTTTACCTTAAGGTACTTGTGTAATCAGATTTGTTGCAAACTATATCGGAGCTGAGTTATGGCCACTCAAAGTTTTTTTTTTGGTTTTCTTTGTATGTACTAGTGGCGCCATTTCCTACAGCGGCCAAACATTCGTTAGCACTTTTATGAAACATTATTTTTACCTTAAGGTACCTGTGTAATCAGATTTGTTGCAAACTATATCGGAGCTGAGTAATGGCTACTCAAAGTTTTTTTTTTGGTTTTCTTTGTATGTACTAGTGGCGCCATTTCCTATAGCGGCCAAACATCCGTTTGCACTTTTATGAAACATTATTTTTACCTTAAGGTACTTGTGTAATCAGATTTGTTGCAAACTATATCGGAGCTGAGTTATGGCCACTCAAAGTTTTTTTTTTGGTTTTCTTTGTATGTACTAGTGGCGCCATTTCCTACAGCGGCCAAACATTCGTTAGCACTTTTATGAAACATTATTTTTACCTTAGGGTACCTGTCTAATCAGATTTGCTCCAAACTATATCGGAGCTGAGTAATGGCCCCTCAAAGTTGTTTTTTTGGTTTTCTTTGTATGTACTAGTGGCGCCATTTCCTACAGCGGCCAAACATTCGTTAGCACTTTTATGAAACATTATTTTTACTTAAAGGTACCTGTGTAATCAGATTTGCTGCAAAGTATATCGGAGCTGAGTTATGGCCCCTCAAAGTTTTTTTTTTGGTTTTCTTTTTATGTACTAGTGGCGCCATTTCCTACAGCGGCCAAACATTCGTCAGCACTTTTATGAAACATTATTTTTACCTTAGGGTACCTGTGTAATCAGATTTGCTCCAAACTATATCGGAGCTGAGTAATGGCCATTCAAAGTATTTTTTTTTGGTTTTCTTTTAGGGCCCATAACTCAGCTCCGATATAGTTTGCAACAAATCTGATTACACAGGTACCTTAAGGTAAAAATAATGTTACATAAAAGTGCTAACGGATGTTTGGCCGCTATAGGGAATGGGGCCACTAGTACATACAAAGAAAACCAAAAGAAAAACTTTGAGGGGCCATAACTCAGCTCCGATATAGTTTGCAACAAATCTGATTACACAGGTACCTTAAGGTAAAAATAATGTTTCATAAAAGTGCTAACGGATGTTTGGCCGCTGTAGGAAATGGCGCCACTAGTACATACAAAGAAAACCAAAAAAAAAACTTTGGATGGCCATAACTTAGCTCCGATATAGTTTGCAACAAATCTGATTACACAGGTACCTTAAGGTAAAAAATATGTTTCATAAAAGTGCTAATGGATGTTTGGCCGCTGTAGGAAATGGCGCCACTAGTCCATATAAAGAAAACCAAAAAAAAAACTTTAAGTGGCCATAACTCAGCTCCGATATAGTTTGCAACAAATCTGATTACACAGGTACCTTAGGGTAAAAATAATGTTTCACAAAAGTGCTAATGGATGTTTGGCCGCTGTAGGAAATGGCGCCACTAGTCCATACAAAGAAAACCAAAAAAAAAACTTTAAGTGGCCATAACTCAGCTCCGATATAGTTTGCAACAAATCTGATTACACAGGTACCTTAGGGTAAAAATAATGTTTCATAAAAGTGCTAATGGATGTTTGGCCGCTGTAGGAAATGGCGCCACTAGTCCATACAAAGAAAACCAAAAAAAAAACTTTAAGTGGCCATAACTCAGCTCCGATATAGTTTGCAACAAATCTGATTACACAGGTACCTTAGGGTAAAAATAATGTTTCATAAAAGTGCTAATGGATGTTTGGCCGCTGTAGGAAATGGCGCCACTAGTCCATACAAAGAAAACCAAAAAAAAAACTTTAAGTGGCCATAACTCAGCTCCGATATAGTTTGCAACAAATCTGATTACACAGGTACCTTAGGGTAAAAATAATGTTTCGCAAAAGTGCTAACGGATGTTTGGCCGCTATAGGAAATGGCGCCACTAGTACATACAAAGAAAACCAAAAAAAAAAACTTTGAGGGGCCATAACTCAGCTCCGATATTACTTACAGCAAATCTGATTGCACAGATAGCATCAGGGTATTTTATTGTTACAAGAAAGTGATAACTGATCGATGGCCGCTAAAATAAAAAAACGACGCCACTTGCCCATACAAAAAATCAAAAAAATAAACAACTTTGACAGGCTATAACTCAGCTCCGATATGACTTAGAGCAAATCCGATTGCACAGATAGCATCGGGGTATTTTATTGTTACAAGAAAATGATAACAGATCTCTGGCCGCTAAAAAAAAAAACGACGCCACGGGCCCATACAAAAGTACCCAAACCCCTTTCACCTCTGATTTAACCCTTTTGTTGGAACTTTTACAAAAATAATTATGAAATTTGAATTTATCACTAGATTTCTGGTAATAATTTGGATTGTTTTATTTGTTTAAATTAATTATCATTTTGCAGATATGCCACTCTGAAGAACGGGATAAAATATGGTGTGAATAAAAAAGCAATATTTTTCATGAAGTACAGAATAAATCAATATTATCCTAAATTACCACAACATCTAATAGTAGCCTGTCTACTACAATAACGTCTTCTAACATTGAAAAAGGTACATTTTGTTCCATACCGAAGTTCCGAGTTACCCGTGCGAAGCCTGGTCGAGCTGCTACTATGGTATACATTTAACAGGCAAACTATATTATTATTATTATATTGTGAAGTTCAATTTGAAATAAATGTTTTATTGTTCTGTTTGTGATTATTTATATATAATACTAGCGGCCCATTCCGGCTGCGCTCGGAAATTGTCATTTAAAGACTATTTATCGAAATAAAAACTATTCTATCTCTCAAGTTGGACCAGACTCTCACGGTGTGCCAATTTAATGTAAATAGGTTAAGTAGTTTAGGAATCCATCGCGGACAAACATCGTGACAGGAGATTTATATATATTAAGATATTTTATTTAAATTACATGAAATCTCTTTTTAAAATGTAATATTAGGATTTCCGTAAAACTATCGCAGCCCTACCCTTATCCAGTGGAATATTTACTTTATGGCAATACCTTTTGAGTAATGAATTGGAAATTGAATTAAAATTGAATTGAAATTGAAAGAACGAGAAATAGTTGAGGTTGACACAATTACTATTCAACAAACAGAATCGCAGGTGTCAAATCTGACTGGCAAGAAGTACAAGTCACGTCCACTTACTGGCAGTTAGTCACACACGGTTCGAATTTAAATAATAAATGCACGGTACGTCCACGATGACCGATAAAGAGGTCGTCCACATACAAAATATGAGGTAATGCTTCAATGTCGCCGCGTTACAACTCGATGCTTCGTACCTGTACACTCGTATCTCTTTGATTTAGGGCTATATCGATTTGACAAATGCAATGTTTGAGTTCCATAAATAAATCATAAATCATAAAAAATATAACACAACGCATTTTTTGTAAAATAATAGGAGAAAAGTAAAATGCGCTAGTTATTCTACCACCTAGCAATAATGTGCACTCAACCCCGCTTTCCGGTTTGTAGGACAATGTTTCCAGAGACATTACCGAGCACAGAGATAAATCACCTCACATATCTGGGTCACGAGCACAGTGCAGTGCTTGGTAGGTAATGGTTTGGACTCTTCCTATTCCCATAGCTGCGTAGCAGTGTGATGCTATGGGCAGCTGTATTGCTTATAATCTGGTACATATTCAGGTCGTCTCAGTAAAAAAAAACTCCAGCTATACACAGTCAATATTATCAGTTGAGTTCTTCATCAACGGTTCTTTAGTAATGAGTTCTAGTTTCACAAATTCGGGGCCATATATTTGTAGGTAACATAAAAGATTCATAATATCTGGAAACGAAGTAAGCCCTAATAGGACATACCTACACGAAATCAATACTGATGGTAGAGTTCAAACCAATTTTGTTCGTTTACCTCTGTCCATTCACCACCTTCGTTCATAATTCAGTGGCAGCTATTGAACAGGGGGCTATCAGCTTTATAATTAGGGGTCAACGGACGCCCTTGATGGGAACTTTACAGAATCGTTCGTAATTACAATCCAAATTGATAGTTTTCCGTCACGCAGCGCTTCTGATTCGATTTGGTGTTATCGTTTACATTGTAAATTGATTAAACAGAATTTGTTTAACGACTTGTGAACATTGATTTTTTTACAGTATAAAATGATGAGACTAGCAGGACATAATATGTATACCTGATGCCTGATGATAAGCAAAACGCATGTCCACAACAGCACGGTGTCAGGCAGCTATCAAGCAGAGTCCAAATCGTTACCAAACACTGCAATCTGCTCGTCACTTACAGATATTGAATGATTTAACTCTATGCCGTATAATTTCTTGTTCCAAACTGGAACACATTGATGTTTACGTATTACTGCTTGACCGTAAAATAATTTCAGCATATTTTTTATAGAGTGACGAGGCGAGCTGGATGGACATGTGCCTTATGATAAGCCTACAGGCCTGCCACATAGTGATACGCAAGTATTGGAACTTGAAGAGTCCAAATCATTACCTAGCACTGCACTGCACTTTTCACCCAGAAATCTAAGATATTACGTCTCTAAGCTCTTTAATTTATCTGAAAACATTGCTCTTCAAACCGCAACACAGTAATATTTGCACATTACTGCTTGGCGGTAGAATAACTGTCATTGTAGTGTTCAGTATTACATTAGTGACCGAAAAGTTGCTGTTATATATGGCAATAATAGTCCACTTCATCATACTCTCGTTGTTGTGGGTCGACGCAGACGAGCGACGCAATTGCGACATCCGACGGCTCGTCTGCCGCACCAATTGCGCCTGCGCATCAAATTGCACCCAGACGCGGTCGCGGTCGTAAAACTGCATCTATGACCTCATCTCGGTTGGATGTCGGGGTCGAAACGCTTAGTTTCAGGTTCAATAGGTGACTTTTGTCGACATGACGACAAAGTATGAACGTCGCGTTCATTGAATTCACCTTTCGTTGACTGTGTTTTTAAATATTTGAAGTGACAGTTCTTTAACCACGTTGAGACCTTTTTGGATGTAAATTATGTAGGTTTGTGTCACAAACATGTTATGATATCTATTATGTTACAAAATATAATACCATACACATCTATATATATAAAAGCGAAAGGTCACTCATCAAGGAATCTCAGAAACTACAAATGCTAGGAATCTGAAATTTTGCATGGAGGTTCCTTTTAGCACGTAGGCGCTCGCTAAGACGGGGTTTTGCGAAATTCAACCCCTAAGTGGGTGAAACAAGGGATGAACGGTTGTATGAAAATTCGTGATTTTCAAAGTTATAAAATTTTGTATCTAGATACTGGACACCAAGCAATTAAATGTTTGTTCTATTAGTTTTGTCATTTTGAACTGTACGGGGGTGAAATTGGGGTTGAAATGGGGGATGAATGTCAATATGGAAGTTCCCAACCGTTGAAGATAAAACCATGAAACTCTGTAAATAGGCACTTGACATGAAGCAAACAGATGTTTGTTCTAGCAATTTCGTAATTTCAAACTGTGCGGGGGTGAAATTGGGGTTGAAATGGCGGATGAATGTCAATATGGAAGTTCCCAAGCGTTGCAGATAAAACCATGAAACTCTGTATATAGGCACTTGACACGAAGCAAACGAATGTTTATTCTAGCAATTTCCTAATTTCAAACTGTACGGGGGTGAACTTGGGGTTGAAATGGGGGATGAATATCGACATGGAAGATCCCAACAGTTGCAGATAAAACCATGAAACTCTGTATATAGGCACTTGACACGAAGCAATTAAATGTTTGCTCTATCAATTGTAATTTCGAACTGTACGGGGATGAAATTGGGGCTGAAATGGGGGATGAATGTCGACATGGAAGATCCCAACAGTTGCAGATAAAACCATGAAACTCTGTATATAGGCACTTGACACGAAGCAATTAAATGTTTGTTCTATCAATTGTAATTTCGAACTGTACGGGGGTGAAATTGGGGCTGAAATGGGGGATGAATGTAAATATGGAAGTTCCCAACAGTTGAAGATAAAACCATGAAACTCTGTATATAGGCACTTGCCACGAAGCAAACGAATGTTTATTCTATCAATTTCGTAATTTCAAACTGCATATGGGTGGAATTGGGGTTAAAATGGGGGATGAATGTCGACATGGAAGATCCCGACCGTTGAAGATAAAACCATGAAACTCTGAATATAGACAATTGACACGAAGCAAACGAGTGTTTGTTCCATCAATTTCGTAATTTCGAACTGTATGGGGGTGAAATTGGGGTTGAAATGGGGGATGAATGTCAACATGGAAGATCCCAACCGTTCAAGATAACACCATGAAACTCTGAATATAGACACTTGACACGAAGCAAACAAATATTTGTTCTAGCAATTTTGTAATTTCAAACTGTATAGGGATGAAATTGGGGTTGAATGGGGGATGAAAGTATACATGGAAGCTTCCAATCGTTGAAGATAAAACCATGAAACTCTGTATACTTATAGGCACTTGGCACGACGCCAATAAATGTTTATTCTAGCAATTTTGTAATTTCGAACCGTATGGGGATGATATTGTAGTTAAAATGGGGAAAGAATGTCTCTTACACTTACACACCTAAACAACTGAACCGATTTTGATGAAATTGTTTTATTATAGGTAATCTGTTTTTAGTGACCGTCAATGTACTGCCTGAGTTACCTTAGTATTTATTTCGCGCGGACGAAGTCGCGGGTAACAGCTAGTATATTATATTTCTATACTAATATATACCTACGTAAACATAGATATACGATCTGTTGTCGTTCCACAATGTCTGAAGACACGCCTCTACAATCAATATGTCCTGACTACCATGATCTATGGTGCCGAGACATGGACGCTGACTAATGAGGCTGTGTATAAAATGCTAGTTGAAAGAACAGAGAGCCACGGAGCTATGCCATCAAATTATAGGACCGTGTGAGGAATACTGAAATTCGACGGCGCACGAAAGTGTGAGACATCGGAAAATCTATCACTTCTCTCAAATGGAATTGGGCTGGACACATTGGCATTGGACACAGAGCGATATCAAGTGAACTCAAGCTAGCTAGCTAGCTCATCAGCTACTATTGGTGGCTGATGGAGAGTACGAGAAGTGTTGAGCGCCCACCGGGCCACCGGCTAGGTGTGTATATGACATTCGTACAAACAGTCGCTGGTCATACAAATATGAGACTAGCAAAAGATCGAGACAAGTGGCGTACACGAAGAGAGGCCTATGCCAGTGTAAAATACAGGACAAACTTATCACTCGTATCGCGGGCAGATTTATCTAACGTAACTTTTATATACGAGCGCAGTACAATCATCATCATCATCATCATCATCAACAGCCCACTAAACGTTCCCACTGCTGGGACTCGGGGCCTTCTCTCGCAAGGAGAGTGTTAAGACCATAATCCACCACGCTGGCCCAGTGCGGGTTGGCGGATGACACATGACTTCGAAAGATTCTAGGTACATGTCGGTTTCCTCACGATGTTTTCCTTCACCGTTTTAAGTTAGCGGCATTACGCATATGACTTCGGAAAGACAGTGGTGCGTGTGGGGTTTGAACCCGGGGTCTCCGGATCGGCAGCCGCCGTTATCCCGACTAGACCACCGTAACTTCAGTACAATGCTAGGTTATAAATCGGACTGATGTTCAAATAGCGGTGCGGCACTATGATGTACTAACTACTAATTATCAAATTTTTTAAATCCTGAATATTTCTACACAATTCTAGATGAGCTTATAGATAATTATTCATATCTGATAATAAGATCAAGTATAGATTGAGTTATAGATATAGTATATATTAAGATTTTTAATACAGATTAAGTATTTAGCTAGGTGTCGTGTAGTTTACTTCACAATTTAGTTTTGTTAATTGGCTCTGCTAAGAATAGGTTAGTTTAAATTAAGTATTTACTTATGTTGGGCTGTTCGTTGTGCTTGCCTTTGTAAGCATTCCATGGCATCTGCATCACGGTATCCTAGATTCCCCCTAAAATTATGAAGCATGATGCGTGAAGATGTAACGAACAGATTCGATGAAAAGTACTCTTTCTAATTTAACTTAATAGTTAAATCACAACACCATGACCACTACAATTTCTTTCGTTACCTACGAGTATTTCTTTACCGAAATCTGTCTAGGTCATTAAATGCTAGCTACAGATATCGTCCGACATCAATAAAAACGAATATCGCGTGAGCTAACTCGTAAAATATTACGGCCATTCATTCTAATGCAACGTAACATGGAATCTACGCCTACCCATTGGAAGACCACGATACAAATTCACGAGCAAACTGATTTGCAAAAAAGAATTGTTAAAATTATATGGATGACGTGTCAGCACGATCGGTGTGGGTGGGCCTTACTCAACTACAATGCGATCCCACATTATTAAGAAATTATTATTAAGTAGGACGTAGCTTGAAGTGAAAGTTATAGATTAGAATATATTTATTATGCTAGATTATTTTTTCCAATATTTTGAGCATTTTAGTGTTTAGATTTTTGTAGTGGTGGGATCTTTGCAGAAGGAGAGAAGGCGGTATCATACCTTTGCCAATTTTTTTAACCGTCAAGTGTAAATATCCACACTTTACTGCAGTTATATTGTTTGTTGATATTATCGTATGGCGGACTTCTTATAAATAACATAGCTAGGCAGTAACTTGAATTTTTCATGCTTAAATAGCTCCATGGCACCGATAAAGGGCAGTAGACTACTTTTTAATGCGAAAAATTTATTTAAGGGATTGAAATAAGAAATGAAAGTTACGTATTTTTTTAATCTTATTACTATTATTTTAGGCTATTGCTTACATCTATATCTATACTTATAATAAAACTGTAGCTAGTTAGAAATAAATCTGATAATGCAAAGTTTGTAAATATATTTGTCAAAAATAAATTATCGAGTAAAACTGAAAAGGCACTACCTACACTTCGATTAAATTGTACATAAAGCATTCGTTTTTTATCTTATCTTAGAGACTTATTTTTGACCTGCATTTCAAAGATAGACAGACAGACAGACTTTATTATGCACACATAAAAATAGCACATATTATGCACAGATGATTATATCTACAAAAATCACTATTTTCTTTTGATTAATTCAAGTAATTAAGTGAAAAATCATGGCTACTAGACATCCGCAGGCACTAATAAGTCACCACGGCTACGTTATTTAAGACTTTATTCATTTCATTAAATCAACCTCTTCATATTACCAACTATAATGTGAAAGCGTGGATGTTTCTTGGCCTGTCAAGTTTGTAAAGCCTGAAGCGATTGGGTCGAAATTTCAGGTACTGTTAGATGTGATCTAGAATAGCACATAGGCTACTTTTCATTGCGAAAAAATACGGTAACATGGGTAAGGGTCCTGCTAGTACATTGAAGAAGTTACAGAATATGCCAGCTGCTAGTATGTTGAATAATCTAAGTAATACACATCAGCCTAGATTCGTTTCGCCGAATTTAGAATTAGCATAATCGTAGCGTTTATACCTCAAGGTGAGTACGATGTCGGTGACCGATATACGGATGATTGCCTTTGCAACGACCACTCGTAAACGGATTACAGCACTATGATCTCATAAAACACTACCCGAGTGGCTTAGTTGTAGTCTGCTAAAAGAACCGTAAGCCGTGGGTTCGTGTCCCACCCAGGGCAATTTATCCAATTAAATTACAGGGCATAGAGATAAAACATCTTATATCTGGGTGACGAGCGCAGTGCAGTGCTAGGTAATTATTTGGACTCTTCGTGTTCCAATAGCTGTGTGTCAATGTGCTGATATGTGGCAGGCTTCTTGCTTACCTTGAGGCACATGCTCTGCTCTATTCTATATAAACATAAAAAATGTGTACTAATTATTGTTTTATGTTTAGATAATTATTATTTTCTATGTATTATAAATACCTTTAAATTTACAAATAGCATCATCATCATAATCAGCTTACAATTATCTTCTTCTGGACATAGGCCTGTCCAATAAAATACGCCACTCAGTCCGATCGCGATCCTTGGCATTACGTTGCCAACCGACACCAACTCCCTTTCGTAAACCCATCTAGTTAGTCTCAGGCCTATTCTATGTCTCAGGCACAAAAATCTGAATAATAGTAATAATAATAATAATAAATAAATACAAACCCCAGACTGTCCTCGAAGACTCCAACTACAAATTATATTGGGACAGGACGATTGTTACAGATAAGACCATACACTACAATAGGCCAGACATAGCAGTACTAGACAAACAAAATAAATCAGTCCTCCTCATAGATATTGCCGTTTGCAATACGCACAACCTGACTACTACACATACCGAAAAAATAGCAAAATATGTTGACCTATCCATAGAAATCAAAACACAATGGTGCGTAAACACCACTAAAACCATACCAGTAATAATATCAACTACAGGAGTGATACCTAAAACACTTCACACAAGCTTACACACCCTAGGAATCCCGTCGACAACTTACATACTTCTGCAAAAAGCTGCAATCCTGAACACCTGTAGGATTGTTCGCAAGTTTTTAAACATTTGAGTTGAAAACATTTTTATTTGTTGTGTTATATTTGCACTTGGCTTCGGCCCGTGCTTACCAAACCTCCTCTGTTGTAGGAGAGAATTTGTATTTGCTACATAAAAATAATAATAATAATATAACACTTTATTACAACTACAAATCTTAAAAATAGGTCATAACATTAATAGCATTACAAATAAATAAGTTTAGTAGTACCTTATTATTTAGATTTCTTTGATCTCAGGGCTTCCTACACTACATTTGCGGATTTGCAGACTTCACTCCAGAACCTGTTTAATTCGTTTGACACCCTCGTCAAATTATCGGAAAATACTGTTTGTTAGAGTATTTAATACAAATTCTAATCAATCATTTTTGGAACTAGGTGAATATTGTATAAGACAGGTTTATCATGTCGTCTGATTTGTAACCAAGTGTCTGAGAAGATCAGTCTGATGACTGATAAATAAATAGATCACCAGGTCGATGTTGACAAAAGGTCACTAAAAACCAATCCGCCGTTTCTACTACATTTTTTGCACTAAATTTCATATTGGTTTGGAACATATTAACCGTAGAGGCTTAGTGGCGAGAACGTTAAATTTTCCAAATCAGTTTAAGTGTTTTCGAATATATTTTGATCGTTGTTGGTTGTTGATCAATCACGTTGAAATGGCTAAACGGATTGGGTTGAAATGTATTGTAAAATGTAACCTTTTATCGTGAAACACAACGGGAACGCCGTAAAACCGCGGGTCGCTGATAGTATAAATATAATGGCAGCCACTCAAATGTTTCGCAATCAAGTGACGAAGCAATGCTTTCTATCATGTTAAATTTTGAACTATAAAATTACCATGAGTATTATTTGTGAAACAACTATGAGCCCACCTTGACTGCACTTGTTATCTGCAGCTTGAGTCTGTATCCACCAGCGCCCCAAAAGCATTCACACTTACTAAACTTATTATATCAGGTTTTTCCGCACGGATTCTTTGTGTCAATCGTAAGCAGATGAGGCGTATGTTAGGTATGGAAACAAATTGATGTGACGCGACAAAATTATGACACTTCCCCAAGAGCGACAAGGAAAGAGCGATCAGACCCGTGCTTTCGGTGTAAAACGTTTGTTCTGACTCTATACTTAGTATATGTAGTAGTGAATATATTATGTATTGTAGTGGTAGGACTCTTAGCAGAGTCCGCCTGGGGAAATACCACACCTTTGCCAGATATTCTGCCGCCAAGCAGTAATGGGCAAACATTACTGTGTTCCGGTTTGAAGGGCAATGTTTCCAGAGAAATTACAGGGCTTAGAGATGTAATTTCTTAGATCTCTGGGTGACGAGCGCAGTGCAGTGCTAGGTAATGATTTGGCCTCTTCCTGTTCCAATAGCTACGTGTCACTGTGCTGTAAAGTGGTGTCTCGCCAGGCTTTATTAAAAAAAAAAAAACTCTTTGCTTTCACAGTCTCAGCTGCTGTCGTTGTCTCCAATCTGTCTCCCGCGGTCGGTGAACGGCCGGCCGGTCTCATTTCAATTCCGTGACGAAGAGAGCGCTGCCTTATTCGGGAAGCCACGTGCGTCAGCTTCTTCGCATCCTGTCTTCTTCCGTCATGTAACGCAGTGCATCTGCTGACGAACTCGCCTACGAGATACAAATGTATGTTAGGGAAATTATATTTCTGAAAAAAAAAATCGGTTTCGGATACGGTTACGGATATGAATTCCTCTCGTATTATCCGTTAGTTTCGGTTACGGATATTAAATTGAACTAAAATATAAACATAAATGGCCTATCACCTAATCATAGTAAATTATATACCTAGTAAATCATAGTAAAGTATTTTTTTTTTTAATTTGATTAATTAATGGATCTGGAAATAAAGTATTTCATTTTCATTTCATTTCATAGTTCTAAATATCTAAATAGTCAAAACTGAGCAGAGGAAGATTACATCAAGAAAAAAACAATTTTGGAGCCTTATCACCTAAAAGTCGTTTCTATGCAAAAGAATCCGAAACTTGTGTTTTTTTTTTTTAAATAGACAGTGACGAGTCGAGCAGGTCATGTGCCTGATGGTAAGCAACATGCCTGCCACATAACAACACAGTGACACGCAGCTATTGGAACATGAAGATTCCAAATCATTACCTCGCACTGCACTGCGCTCGTCACCCAGAGATCTAAGTTGTTATATCTCTAAGCCCTGTAATTTCTCTGGAAACATTGTCCTTCAAACCGGAACACAGTAATGTTTGCACATTACTGCTTGGCGGTAGAATATTTGCCAAAGTCCTTCCCCAGGCGGACTCTGCCAAGAGTCCTACCACTACTAAAAACTAACTTGTGATACGGTTACGATTACGTTACGTATTTTATTACGGAAATCCGATAGTTTCGGTTACGGTTCGAGAGCTCCATAACATCCCTGATACAAACAATTCAAATATTCTCTCTCTACATTGCATTTGCAGCGAAGATGGTGAGTCTCTGGAGTTCTCGAGGCGAAAACATTATTTGTATCTGTCTTGCTTCGTCGTTTTAGAATGTGATCCTTGACGCTTCCAACTTGTGCCAGTTATTAAAAAAAATCAAATCATCAAATATTTATACCTTTTTTATTTAAGCAAATGTGATAATAGTGAAATATGTTTTTAATTGCTAGAACATGAGTCTTTTGATTTATTACTGGTGTTTTATATTTGTTTTATATTTACCTAATATTCGCGTCTAGTTTAGGAGAGATCTGCCTTATATCATCCTATTCGATTGTTATCGGAGGTCGATTCGATTTCGGTTATTCGAGACACGTTATCGATTACGGAGAAATTCTAGACCAAAGTAAATATTATTTTCACTAGATTCTAAATAATGAAAATTCTACCTAAACGTGTCTGGAATGATTCAAACGACTTAAAAGGAAAATAAAATAATTTAATTACCAAAGTAACACACATAATAAAATCTTCCGGCTGAGTCTGTATCACGAAAGCCTATATTTTTCAATACAAATTTGATAAAGTTCTCAACCTCAAATTGTCGGTACCTATCTCCTTTTTATACATATAACATGTTCACCGGTTACTTAAAGACGATTGAATCGGGATTTTTATTTGTTTCAAAGTATATTCTTCCCAGGTGATCTCATTACAATTATCAAATATTTTTTTTTTTAAATCAGCAGAAATCTAAATATTTATCACATGGGTGATATTTTCGTTTGCTCCGAAACTCGCTCTCTCATAAAATTAGTGCTTTTAGTTAGCGTTATTTGGTTTCTTACATTTGAATAAAATTATTTTATTGAGTTTATTTTTTAAATTTATATCAGTTGATTGATAAATTGGTACTTATAATCATAATACACACACAAAATAAAACTACAATTTACAAACTTAGAAACCAACTGACAATGCTCATAATAAGGACCTATATTTTTATTGGGCAACGCACGCGGTATAATGCTGGACAGTAAATTGGTCACTTTTTATATGTTTGTCCTCCGAATTGATCAATATTAAATTATCACTGTCTATTTTTGGAACAGTCAATTTGACAAGGATGACGATATTTCAACTACTTTTTGTACTTATTTAATTACTTCTTCCGTATCAACTCAATATACAATCACAACACACAATAAACAATCTTGTAAGTGTGCATTAGGTTTAGTCGATTCGTTTGCGCTGTTTCCTATAAAAAGAACCTAAGTACGAATACATAAATGTACTTTTATGTGATAGTTGTAGAATGTAAAGTATTCCAATGTTTTTCTTGCTAGAATTGCTCAGTCTTGCAACTTGCTGCAATTCAAGTGTGCTTCTTTCATTATCCTGCCACGCAGGTTTTGCTACTCCTTCTATAAATAGTTTAAAACTCGGTTCACGCCACAATGTACATAACAACTCGAATAGTATTGCAAAATTTGTCTTTAACTGTTAACGAATAAAGTTTACTTTCGACATTTTTAACGTTGAGCTTAATGCGTTTTGAATTGCTGTGCTTATAGTGGCCCAGTCGCAACTGGCAGGAATGAAATTCGTAGACTGCTTGCACTTTCAATATGAGTTAGTTTAAGCGAATCATTATTAGTACTGTGAATAACTCCGAACAGAAAGCTAAGCCATAAAACATGTTTGGTTTAACGAATATCAAAGAGTTTCTTGGAAAGGCGAACGATCTATATATGTGACGTGAATAATGTTCCCCGCTTATTAGGGTTCTGTATTCAATGGGGAATAAACAAGAACCTATTGCTGAGGTTACGCTGTCTATTTATCACTCTTATTTTAACCGACTTTTCTCTCTTTTGTAGTCTTTTAACGTATTATACACATTTTTTTCATAGTGTAGAGCTAAGAGACGAGCAGGACATGTGCCTGATGGTAAGCAACATGCCTACTTAGAACAGCACAGTGACACGCAGCTACATTGTTTCAATGTAGCATGAAACAGCGTGTACTAGCATTGGAACAAGAAGAGTCCAAATCATTACCTAGCACTACACTGAGCTCGTCGCTCAAATATATAAGATGTTTTGTCTGTATGTATTTTGTTGATGTATACATACATTTACAAACCCTAGTACTAATATTATAAACTAGCAGCGTTCCGTGAAAACAAAAACAAAAACTCGCGTAGTTTTCGTTTTAAAAGTATTCAATTAACTAAATTGTTATGATGAAGAAACTTATGGGTGAAATTTATGCGTTTACGCCCTATCATTTAGTCTCATCTGTCGTACGCGAGGTGTCGTCCCAGAGTACGTTATTTTAAACAGAATCCTCATTAAAAACTTAACTCGCATTTGGCGGAACATGTTTGTTTTTTTTACACAAACACCGGGTAAACGAAGAGTAAAACAAATTACGATTATTACACAAAGGCGCCTCATTAACTTTGTTCAGTAATATCAAATCGAAAACCAGTATGAAAAAATAGTACCTAATTAATAAATAGATTTAAAATTAATTTATATATAATAAACAATGGTCATAAAGAGCAAGAGTGGTAAATTACATTATTAGACTTATTTATTCTGGGAATTCAGCATATAAGCAGCTTCCTAAATGTTCCCACGGCTGGGACTCGAAGCCTTATCTCGGAAGAAGTGTCAAGGTCATAATACTTTACGGTGGCCAAGTCGGCCAAGCCGATTTAGGGGATGACGTATGACCAGGAATTATTATTGGAAGAAGCCAATTTTCTCACGATGCTTTCATTCACGGTCAAAGCCAGTGGTGATGACAAACTTTTAGATCTGCGTTTGAATAATACTCAGGAATACAGACGGAATCTGAATTTACCACCTCACGATTGTGAACCACACGTTATAACCACTAAACCATCACGGCCGTTCTAGAAGTTCAGCGCTACTCAAATGACACCTAACTTTTTTCAATCCTCGTTTTTGAAAATGTGTTTATTCCATGACCTTAAATTTTATTGCCATAATACTTTAGGTTCAGCTTAAGAATATTAAAATCATTAAAAAAAAATACATTACATATAAATGTCCAAGTTTGGGTGTGTGAATGTTTGTTGCTTAATCACGTCGTAATCGTAACATGAACAGAATTATAACCAAAAAGAATGGTCTTATTACCCGACTGATTTATCCCTGGAAATTAACACGATTGAGAACTACGCGGGTGAAAGCGCGAGATACTTCTAGTATCTATGTTAATATAAATATATTATACTTATATGTATATGGTACAGATACTGCGTTTCATCTCGAGCAAATAAAATGTCTCATAACTTACCGTGGAAAATCGCAGGACGGCAAGTACATCACAATAAACGTTTATTTTCAAATTACATAAATTACGTTCAGGCCAGAACTCGCTCTATAATTCTAAATAACTAGCCTTTTGACAGTTGATATTTCAATAAACATAGATATCTAAGATCAAAACGGAATAATGTTTCTGAGATAAATTATTTCCCGTAAGTAAATTATATTTAGTTTGAATAAAAGGAGTTTGAATGTTATTGCTTATCTAACAGTGAAAATCAAACCGCAATTGTGATTACGAAATTGTATTCAATTTGTACCTCTGTAATGTAAATGGAATAAGACGGAGACGTTTAACAAGATAAATAATTCATAATTTAGTTAGGTTGTCTAATTTAAGCCCGAAAACATTGTTACATACCGAAAGTTTGGTTTCGTATACTTCGTCAGTAGGCTGGCCTGGTGGATTAGTTGGTAGTTAGTCTGCCTGCGAAGCCGTAGGTCGTGGGTTCGATACCCACCTAGTGCAAAGATTTGTGTGATAAATACAGATATTTGTACTGCGCTTGGGTGTTTTCTATATACAATAAGTGTTGTATTTAAAAATATATAAAAGTATTATACCAGCTATCTAGCTCCCATAGTACAAGTTCTGCTTAGTTTAGGGCTAGATGGTGTTGTGTGAAATGTCCACCAATATTTATAAGTATTTATTTAATTTTCATTAAGTAAATCAATATTGCTGGACATTTCACACACAACACTATCTGACTCCGAACTAAGCAAAGCTTGTACTATAGAAGCCAGATAGCTGATATATTACTTAGGTATATACTACTAGCTGACCCGTGCCCACTTCGTTGGGCATAATGTTAAAATTCCTTTTTTAGTACAGAGTGTTATGTGCATGCTAATACAAAATTCGAAAGTAACTCTGTCCGAAAGAAAAAACATTTTCTGCGGGATTTGCGGTAAACGAATTCCATGAGGACCACATTATTATCTGTACTAATATTAAAAAAACTACTTTTTGTAACTTAAATATAAATGTTAGACAAATGCTGTCGTTGACTTTTTTGTAGGCATTTTTAAGCTCCACATCTTTTCTCTAAAACTCAAAAATATATCTTTCATAGTTAAGGCAGTGTGCGTAAGAAACGCTTTCATTCGACCGTTTTTTCTCCGATTCACTTTGCAAAATGGACTACCACATAAAAAGCCTTTTTATTTTTCGGTTTTTTTTTTTTATAGCATAGAGTGACGAGACGTACAGGTCATATGCCTGATGGTAAGCAACATGCCTGCCACATAACAGCACAGTCATAACCTATGACACTCAGCAATAATGTGGCTTTCTATTGGTGAAATAATTTTTAAAATTGGTTCATTAGATCCCGAGATTACCCCTTACAATTTAACAAACACATAAACTTTACTTCTTTATAATATTAGTATAGATTATCTAAGCGGTTAAGAATTGTTTACTTAACATTTTTTAACCCTCGTGTGGTCTAGTGGCAAGAGCATTTAATTTTACAATACTCTCAGTACCTATTGTATAATTAAAAGGATTAGAATCTCACATGCACCTCAACTGTATTTTTACAGATGTATACAGTTTGTCATCACGCTAACGCCTATGCGTTAAAGGCGAAAGAAAACATCTTAATAACACCATCATTTTCAAACGCTGTCTCGCATATGTTTTAAGTTTTAACATAACTCATAATATCCGCTAACCCGTCTTTGGTTGGCGTGTGGCTTTGACTCTCTTTGAGATTTTTAGCCGCCGACGCAAAATCAACGGTATGTTTTAAGTTTGACGTGTCTCTCCGTGTGTGTGTCTATTGCATCGTAGCTCCAGGACGGATGGACCGATTTTAACTTTTGGTTTTATGTTTGCTAGGTGAATTAATTAGTTGCTAGCTGGAAATAATCTTAGCAATGAGTATGTTTAATAAAAATTGATTCATTGATTCAAAATATTATATTTTCACACAACTTCCTCATGGGTATCACATGAAAAGGCTTGATTAGTATAATACGATACGACAACTTTGAAATGAAAGATGGCCGCGACCGCCACATATCGGAAGTTCCTTATAATAATAAATATAATTAGTTATATTAAAGAAACTAATTAAAATAAAACACTGGCGCCTTTGGCGAATTTAAGAACTTTCTTTGACAGGTATGTTTGCTTTTTGAAAAGACCTCATTATGATCAAATTTGCAGGAGATATGCGGGAACAAATTAGCATACATCCAAACAGACATAAGTCATCATCATAAAACATTAGCAGCTTCACTGGAGTGGGTGACAATTAAAATTTCATTAGCAATGAACAATTAATCAAGTGTTTTAGTGGAACTTTGTTGAGAATTATTTGAAGAGCTGAGAGGACTTTTATTTTTCGTCTTCAAGTGCAAAAACTCATTATAACTCGTCTGTGTTTTTGTGAGATTTGCTAAAGTTTTAATGGGCCTATTCCTTACGAAACTTATCCCAAGTTATTATCTTTTAGCTAGACATTATTTGGTACTTTCAAAATGTCATAGGTAGTTTATTAATACTTAGAAGTTTATGAGGTGTTATTAAGTAAGAGTTATACAAAAGATTGTTTCTTATTTTATAAATTCGAGTAGCGAAGGCTGTTAGAAATGTAAGGTCCCCAGGATCGGGCTGAGTGTAATTTTAAAGGAAATCCGTTCAGCAGTGGATGCTGATGATGATGAAAATTGAAACATTTTGTAATTACTTCTTGTGATATTTTTAATGTCTCTTGTAAAGTTTAAATGTGCTCTTGGTTAGACTCCATCTCGTGAATCACTACTAAAAAAACGTTACTGTGTTCTGGTTTGAGGGGAAATGTTTCAATAGAAAATACTGGACTAAGGGATAAGCATCTTCCATCACCAGGTGACGAGCGCAGTGCAGTGCCAGGTAGTGATTTGTACTCTACATGTTCTAATAGATGCATGGTGGCACTATGGTGTCTTAGCTAGGCTTGTTGTTTACTGTCACACGCGCATGGTTTGCTCGTCTCGTCACTCTTCATTATAAAATTAAAAAATATATCTGGGATTAAATTGTATGAAAAATATAATGGCTTTGCTACAAACAAATACAAGCAAAATGTACAACACTTTTCACATTTTTTTTTTAAATAATTAAATTACACTTATTTGAATTGACGTTTGCCTTTTGTCTAAGCTTGTATAAGACGTAAACCTGTTTTTAGGGTTCCGTAAAACGTAAAAACGGAACCCTTATAGTTTCGTCATGTCTGTCTGTCTGTCTGTCTGTCTGTCCGTCCGTATGTCACAGCCACTTTTTGCCGAAACTATGAGAACTACACTTTTGAAACTTGGTAAGTAGATGTATTCTGTGAACCGCATTAAGATTTGAACAGAAAAATTTAAAAAAAAGAAAAATTAGGGTTGCCCCCCATACTGAGAACTGAAACTCAAAAAATTTTTTTTCATCAAACCTACACGTATGTGGTGTCTATCGATAGGTCTTCAAAAATGATATTGAGGTTTCTAAGATAATTTTTGTCTACACTGAATAATCTGCGCAAGAGACACTTCCAAAGTGGTAAAATGTGTGTCCCCCCCCCTCTAACTTCTAAAGTAAGAGAATGAAAAATCTAAAAAAAATATATGATGTACATTACCATGTAAACTACCAACGAAAATTAGTTTGAACTCGATCTGATGAGTAGTTTTTTTTAGTACGTCATAAATACACTATTATTGAAACTTCGATCAAAGTTACAACGAACTACAAGAACTACGTGTACTATGTATATAATGTTACTTGCTGCAACGGAACCCTTCATGGGCGAGTCCAACTCGCACTTGGCCACTTTATTTAACAATTTATCTTTTTGCGTCAGAAATCCACTTTTTATTATCACGACTCGCGACTCTCTTTTTAAGTGATAGTCTAGGCCATGTACCACACTGGCCAAGTGCGAGTCGGCGGATAACGCATGTATGCGTACCTGAGATGTATTTCTTAATAAATGACTGTGTGGATATTTTCCGTCACTGTTAAAGCCCCTGTTGATATCCTATATCACTGTTGATATGGAACACACATCCATACTATCCTAATTTTTTTTGCGTTTATAATATTAGTAGGATATCAACAGTGGCTTTAACAGTGCTGGTTCTGTGCCGTTGGTTAAAAAAAAAGCGCTGATGGCGCGCATTGCTAATCTGTGAACAAGTAAATATTATTCCGCACTATTTTTGTTCGCTGTATTGTTTTTAATTGAAAATGTCGTCAGAGTTTTATTTATTTCCTCGCAAATATGTTATAAAACGTCGTATGACATACGTGCGCTTTGATAATTACAGTAACTTTTAGTAATTATTAACTTAGCGCACTCATATCATAGTGTTTTGTTACAGATAAATTGTTGTAATTTATGGTCAAAATTAATTAGATTAACGAATTAAATAACTCTTTATTATATTTTACCTCTCAAAGTTAATTTGATTAATAAAATGTTGACCACTTTTCTGACATAAAAACTCTTTACTAAGATTTAAAAAGGTTCCGTTCGTTTTAGACGGAGCATTTTGAAACCGTGCGTTTTACATTATACATTACCGCACAAGTACGTAATAAGATACATTACGATACAGAAATTGGTGCAATAATAGGAGACCCTTTACGAGCAAATGTGTTATAAAAATATTTACAGATAGGTGCATGTTATCACACAATTTTTTTTATCCCCGAACTAAGCAAGGTTTGGATTGGGGATCAGGGTCGATGCTATAAAAAAGTAAATGCTTAACTATTTAAAAATAACATTATGAATACATCATTGATTACAGTTTTTATGGTACGCGTAAACGACACTAAGTACTACAAGTTTCCATTTGCTTAATTTAAATTAATATTGTTCTTAAACTTTCCCAATTTTAACACATACTATCCACACCATAAAGGACATAACCACGATCAAATTAATGTATATGAAATCTAATAAACTTTGTAACAATGTCACAAAACTAAGCCTTAAGCCACTGTGTGTACACGTGACACATTATTCCTGCCAACAATTTCACAATTCGTTAACTAAACCACCTTGAAACGTAACGTCTCACCAATAAACACAATACGAATTACCGAAAATAAGCCACAAAGCAGGAATATTCACCTTGACATGAAAGGAAAATCAGTAACTTACGAACCCTTATATGAATAATTTACTGAATAAGACTTGGACTCCACAATAGATTAAATATTTGTTTGTAGTATAGAGTGACGGGACAAGCAGTAGGTAGATGTGTCTGATAGTATGCAATGTAACACAGCTATTGGAACAATAAGAGTCAAATCATTACCTAGCACTGCACTGCGCTCGTCACCCAGAGATATAAGATGTTTTATCTCAATGTCCTGTTATCTCACTGGAAACATTGCCCATCAAACTGGAACTTAGAAGTATTTGATGATAATATCTATATAGCCACCATTTTTACCTGTATCGATCCACTTTTGAGTGTAGACCTACTCTCCTATTTGTAAAAAATCTTAGGAGAGAAGACATGTAATTAACTAAGCACTAAGGTTCTTATTTATTTATTTGGGAATTAAAAGGATTTAGAAAAAGCAATTAAGTTAATTGAAAACAAGTTTCCTTAAGAAAATAAGATATGTTGACAAGAAAACTCACGGAGAAAGTTAACAATAAAGTAAGTGAAGATAAATAATTAAAATAAATTATCAGTCATAGGAACTGCCGATAGAAGTGAAAACTTATAACTCAGAATTTAATAGCTTATTTTGGAAACTACGCGGGTGACACCGCATGGCGTGGCCACGAGCATGACCATCTAGAAATACGTCAGTATTTTTAGATGGCCAATGGCCATGGTCCCGAGTTTACCCAAAGATTTGTTATCATTACCGAGCGCGACGCTTGAATTCCATTCACAGCCCACGAAAAATCTGTTCTGTGGCGCGCCAAAAGCAGTTTTCACTTCAATAAAAAAAAACATTTACGATATAACAAATTTTCTCTCATCTGACCTTGTATAGCTTTAGTTGGAGCACGACCCTTAACCGATTTCCAACATCTAAGTTCCCCGCCAAAAACCCTTACCTATTGTGTTACGTGGTTGTTTATTTCACTTTGTGGCTATTGAAATCGACACCTTGATCTAAATAGGCTTCAGGCATTTGTTGAGCTTGTATTTATAATATTGTATTTCGGTCTAATGCCGGTTGTCACCTTTATTTGTGTTTTTTGGCGTAGAGCCACGCCATTTAAGCATATGTCAATTATGCGAGCAGCGTCAATGTTTGCACGCAACCCTTGAATCCAGGGCAGTAAGACAATGTACTTTTGCAGGAATAAAAGTAAATATATGAATTGTGGGTCAGTTGCATAAAAATATCAGGAGAAATTTTGTTCAACTGGATTTAATCGACACCTAACCACCACAGTTTAAACTTTTGCCTCCAACCTTTTCCGTAGCCAACCCACTCCCACTATATCACACCTGAGACTTGGGACCTTCTCTCGCAAGAAGATTGTCAAGGCCATTGGTGGACATTTCACACACAACACCATCTAGCCCCCACTCTAAGCAAAGCTTACTATGCAGAAGATAGCTGACATAATACTTATATATTTTTAAATACATACTTATTATACATAGAAAATACATACTGAATGTACATTATCTACCATGTTGGCCCAGTGCAGGTTAGAGGATGATGTATGACCTCGAAAGATCCTTAGAACATGCCGATGCGCGATGTTTTCCTTGAAGTGTGATGATCCTTGCATCTAGACTTGCTAAAATATTCAGAAGTGTAGCTGGGATTCGAACTTACGAAGTCACGATTGTGAGTTGCACGTGTACCACTAAGGTCACCACGGCATTTAAGCGCTACGTTGTACTGCAAATCAGAAATTTTTTGTAGTAAAATGAAATCAGTATCGATTTTTTTCCTTCTGTACTGTTAAGCGAACTCAATGTGACAAAATTGACCTTATAGCAGGTTTTGATATTATCAGCTGATCCAATAGCTGGCATGGAATGGTATCAAACTCAATGCAGCTAATGTTATAATATTATACCCCTATAAATTGTTTTATTTACTTTACTGTCCCGTTACAAAATTACATTAATAAAATTGATATGAGCGCCAACACACATTTGACATAATACATTTGGCGACATCGATCAAATCAAATCAAATCATGTTTATTTGCACACACACAAAGTTTACAAGAATATTCACATTACAATTACTATTTCACATAAAACAAATTAAGTAGGTCTTGTCAGCGGACCCCAAACTAGGCTAAGCCTGTATCTTGGGAATCCAGAAACCTGTTTTCTATAAAACCATTTTGCGCTTCGTGTAAGAATTGCACTACAAAAAACAATAATAGCCTAACTGGTTTAATTATTATTACGGGTAGACAAATTTAATATTTAAAAATTAGTAAAAGTACAAATTAGCAAATCACAAAAAATAAAAATATTCAATCATATTATAAAAAATTACATTAATAAAATTGATATGAGCTCCAACACACATTTGACATAATACATTTGGCGACATCGATGATACAAAGACGGGTTTATAGCTTTATAGCAATGTTCTTAATACCCTAATTTGTAATTTTAATCCCACTATGACAATCAACTTCATTAAATACAGCAGCACAAACTAATCTGGCTCGTTCGACGGCGTAGGATATTCGTATAAGATCATTACCTATCCAAACGGCCAGAAAGTCTCAGCCCGTCCGCCGCTCACCTGATTCCCGTTATATTCTCGGATAAAGAAAGCCTTAAAACAGGCTGCATTCCGAGTCTTGTTTTATTTCTCTATCCGCTGTTACGTCAGTCGGGTCGTTAGCCCACCGCGGCTCGTTTTTACATCGAATCAGGTCAAAAATTTGGGTTGAACCTCGATATCGGACGTTTGTTCACCTTTCTAGGTCGTGTTCTTATATTTTCTCGTACGATTTTAATTCTAGTGAAACTAATCGAGTAATCTGTGACCAATTTACGTTCTCGAACTTCGTTTTATCGCTTCCCATAAAATTTGCGTAACTGTAGCTTAGACTTCCACAAGTTAAGTTTGGCTAGTGTAGGTCACGTGATTTATATAGGTAGCTTACAATTTTATAACCGCAAAAACGATACCGCCAGAAGCGCCTTGAAACGCTCTTGATAATAATGGGCTTAAACAGGTACAAGTAACGCGGCATTTCATATGCCGACGCGTAAACAAACGCACTTAGGTAACCTGGCACCCGTTATCCCGCCAAAATTGTAAAAACGAGTCGCCAAAAGTGAAGCAAGCGGATATAATCATGTACTCTGTGACCAATTTACGTTCTCGAACTTCGTTTTATCGCTTCCCATAAAATTTGCGTAACTATAGCTTAGACTTCCACAAGTTAAGTTTGGCTAGTGTAGGTCACGTGATGTATATAGCTTACAATTTTATAACCGCAGTATCCCACTAATATTATAAATGTGAAAGTTTGATTATTTATTGCTCAATTAGTTACATCGGAACACCTCAACGGATCGGGTTGAAATTTGGAATAAATAAATAAGGATTGACGACAATTCACACACAATACGTTTTAACCTGAAAGCTTGTACTATAGCGGCCAGATAGCTGATATAATACTTACATAGTTGTAAATACATAGTTGTTATACATAGAAACAGCCAGACACAGTACAAATATTTGAATTCATCATACAACTATTTGCACTGGGTGGGAATCGAACACATGACCATCGGGCTTCGCATGCAGAGTTACACTACCACTAAGTCACGAGGCCAGTCAATACAGTTAGATTAGGAATTGAATAAGACGTAATAAGCTCTATAGATAACATTTAACCAGGGAAAATTACAAAAAGGAAAATTACGGGTAAGGATGCGGAACGCTTCTAGTGCGCTATGTCAGAAATTACCCTGTTCTTATCTTTTATACGATATTCAAACTCATATTATTAATTAATTAAATATGATAGATCTGACGCTCTTAGCAGAGTCCGCCAGGTGAAGCTAAGCAGTAATGTGCAAACTTTTAAAATGACAATGTTTTCAGAGAATTCACAAGAAATATAGATAAATCATTTTACTCGTACCTCAAGATACATCGATTAATCATTTTACTCGTATATCTCGGGTTTTTTAAAGGGATCCATAGCAGTTGGGTTCACTAGGGACCTCTATTGCCTACCAAGATATTTCTGGTATAAGAGTGTATATATACATCAGGGACAGAAATGCAGCCGTAGTGGAGGCTCTGGGCCGGGAGGAGGCGGCTTAGGCAAATGGCAAGGCAAAGACTCAATGTGGAGTCGATTACTAGTAGAGATGGGCCGAGTACTCGGTTAAAGTGTTACTCGGCGCATCTCTAATTCCCAACCGATAGTGATCGGCTCTACAGACGAGCTCTAGAATTAAGTTTGAAATGTGCCCAACTCCCCCCTTTTTTCCTTTTCTTCTCCTACTCCAAGAAATCTGTAAAAAAAAAATTGTATTGACAAAGATCACGGACCCCGGAGTCTGTGGAGTAAATATTTAAATAATAATAAAAAAAAAAAAAAAAAAAAAAAAAAAAAAAAGAGTGTATTGCAGTGCTAGGCGATGATTTGGACTCTTCGTATTCAACTAGCTGCATGGCCTATTGCAGGGTTTCATCGCGATTGAATAACAAATCAATACTTTCACATTTACCTATTATGTTCATTACTCGTAAATACACATATAGATGTCATAGCATAATATAAACAGCCCGCTTTATGTTATGTACTTCTGTGACTAGAAGTCTGTTCTGTGAATATATAAAGAGCGAGTGAACTTGACAACTCGCTCGCTGGTCAAGTGCGGGTTTACGAATAAAACATGCCTTGAATGATTTCTGTCTTGAAACATTCCGGTTTTCGAATGATATCTTCTTTATCCATTCAATTCAGTGGTAACAAGTTCTTACATCTACATAAACTTAACTACAACATCGCAAATATGTAGACAGTACTAATCTAAGCAGTGAGCCAATCTAGGCTCAAGTAACCTTTACAAAACGAATAATAATCCCTACAACATACCACCTACATACATAGATAAAATACCAAATAATCATGATATGCTGGCTAGGTGGCGAGTGTTTGGCCCAATTTATAGGCATCGCCATCCCGCATAGCAGCACCGCCAGTATCCTGGGCACGCTTCCGACTGGTAGTTGGCTTGATCGTGTTGATTATCTATAAACCTTCATTGGTCTATGGATAATTCAAAAGTGCTTAGTGTTAGTAGTTAGGCATGTACAACGTACATAGTAGGTAAAGTGTAGTTCTGATTGTAATTTAGTTACATTTAATGTTAATAAAGGCTTAAAGTACCAGTATAAAAATCACGATATTAATGGATTATTATATATTTGTTTCGGTTACCTAAAACATTTGGCGCCATCGATGATACAAAGACGGGTTTATTACATTGTTCTTATACCCTAATTTGTAATTTTAATCCCATTATGACAAGCAACTTTATCACATACAACAGAACAAACTTATCTGGCCCATTGCAGGTTGTCGCTACTATCGCATATACGCATATAGCATTGCAATTTTGTATGATACATTTTGTTAGTTCGTCTCTTGTCTTATTTCTTAACTTATTTGCAGCTTAGCAAACAGTTAAAACACCATAATATTATCACCGAGCTGCACGATTTTAAACTGTTTGTTTTGATGAAAAGATTCGTTGTTGCAGTATACAAAATATTAAGCGTGATTTGCATGCTAAAACATCGCTATTATAGCTAATTACTAATGATATAGGACCAAGAAAAAAAAATCCGATACACTCTCCACTTGAAGACACCAAGATTGCACCCATCGCCAAATAACTACCCAACCACCACCTTCCACAGTACTTCTTCACTCCAAGTCATTGTACGTTTTAGTACCTACCTAGTCAGCTCTTCAGTGCCGTATCAAATAACCTACCCTTCGTTCGATATCTCTGCGACAAGAGTAACACACATGTGAAAGAGATGTGGCGAGTAAAGCTTTCATAGACTCGTCACAGGAAGTAACAGGCGTTCAATAGCTCGCATACTGACCCAATGATGGACGGGAACGAGTGCGGTCTAACAAGGAAATCCTACTTGCGCCCGCGCAACCGATACGCGACTCTACGCATTAACTACAACTATTAATATGAAATGTAACTATTTGTTTACACTATACATCGTTCGAAGATACGCCTTTCGTCATATTTAGTTTGAGACCATATAAAACTACCGTCCCAGATTTTATTTTTGAAGTTAAAACTTCTTTTGGCTCGCCACTGACCAATTTTTCGTGGGCTGTAAATTGAATTATTACGTTACACTTGGAAATTGATAAGAAATCTTCGGGTAAATTCGGAACCATGACCATTGGCCATCTAGAAATGCGTCAATATTTCCCATTGGCCATCTAGAAATGCGTCACCATTTGTAAATGGTCATGCTTATAACCATGCCCTCTCGTTTCGTTTCACCCGCGTAGTTTCCAAAGTAAGCTATCAAATTCGGATTTATAATTTTCACATTTTTTTGGCAGTGTTATTATTGACTCATAATGTGGATATTTCACTTGTGTTATTTTATTCAGGCTATAAACACTTACAAATATTTGTACCAAAATCATTGTAAACAGGCTTACAAATATTTGTACAAAAATTATTTAAGGCTTACCTACCTGAAAAATAACTCATACATAGTGTCGTTCACACCTCAAATGTTACCCAAAACACCTCTTTATCCTTTGATAATACAACATTAAATATTCGTCTCTCGACATACTAATTGAGAATTTATGATTTTTATCCGATTTAAAAGTTCAAAGACACCGTATCGATCATGTCGGACCCGTGTCGTAAATATCAGAAAATAAAGGTGTATTGTTCACACCGAAAATTATGAGGTGCGATAAATCATAAGACCTAAGTTATAATTAAAAGTCGTTTTTGGGAACATTGGCTCGCCGAATGTTTCAAGGGTAGTTATATTCGAAATAACAATACATATTACAGGGACATATTTCTATCAAGTGCATTTTTTTTATTGTCGATTTGATTTAGATAGCCTCTACTGCCTACTATAACTTTGAGCGGGAAAATAACGGGAATGGAAGCTGCAGGGGATAATCCGTGGGACGCTGCTAGTATATCTAGAGCATACCTGAAAGCATGACTATGGATCCTGTATCTTCCATTAGTATGGGAAATTTAATATGCCACACGTCGGCCAAAATACCAGAGTTTACCAGAATCTACAAAAATAATCTCCAACTCTTAGGGCCCTAGAGACTCGGGTCATCATGATTTCCAAGGACATCGTCCGTACTACAATACATTATCATAGTACAGTAAATTATTTTAATATTACGATCATCGGAAATTTCTATACCGTTTTATGGACTTCGATCAAAAATAACCGATTTTTGGCTTTTTGAACCATTGAATACAATTTTGAAATACTCCAATGAAACCAAAATCACTCCTTGAACAGCTGTCGTATGGATCAAATCGGGCACCGATTTCACATTTGTCTGAACCCTATCATTTCTAGGAATGGAATTTGACATTAATTAAGTTTAGCAAGTTGACTTTGGCGCTCTTGCGTGGGAAGTGCGTGGGCCGTAGCGGCGATAGGCCTGGAGGAAGGTTGTACTTGACTGTACGCAGGTGTTAATTACATAACACCTAGTATTAAATGCACTCTGTAATTTGCACAACTCGCCAGACTTACCGGTAATCTATTTAGCTCGTTATTTATTACTCAATTGAGTTAAACGTGGCGGTGTCTCCGCGGCGAGCGGTTTTAATTTGATTTGGATGTTGATAAATCTTGATTAATAAGAATATTTTGCTGTTATTTAGTCAAGTAAGACCAGCAATTAACGACAAACTCTATGTTTTTGGTTTTATTTAAGCTTACTAAATGCAACTAGTGTCGAATATTATTATGATTTTTACATTAAATAAATATGTTCCCTAAAGCAGCACTTTAGATAAAGAAATACCTAGCGATAGCGATGGTGGTGACGGTGATTGCGGTGATTCCATAACTTCTAATCTCGAAAGTTAGATTGTGTTAAAAGGTAGTCTCGAAATGAGCAACTAGTTGTGGTTGTCGATATTTACACGTCACTGCTTGGCCACATCGCTCGCAGAACTGACAACCGATGGGGAAGAAAGGTTCTCGAGTGGCGACCACGAACCGGAAGACGCAGTGTTGGACGGCCTCCCACTAGGTGGACAGATGACCTCACAAAGGTCGCTGGAAACCGCTGGTTGCAGGTTGCGCCGACCGTTCGTTCGTTTTGGAAATCTAGGGGGGAGGCCTATGTTCAGCAGTGGACGTCTTGCGGCTGATGATGATGATGATGATGACTGCTTGGCACCAGGTTTATCTATATAGTATAATAGATAATTACTGGTTTTTATCATCCATCCACCACCACCCCTCAAAATTAAGCTTCTTATAAGATTCACTTCAACACCATCGCAATTATAATCTCTTTGACTCTAAAGGTCACGACGCACTATTTACTGGTTCAATTATGTTCATCGCTCAATTACATCTTAATTATAAATACCTCTAGTGTCGTTCCTTTGAAATATTGAAACTAAGTTGGGTGTACACTTGTACAGATCGGTGATACGACTCAACGAGTTAGATTCTCATTATGTGTTAAAATTTAACGAAACAGAGTGATTTGGTTTTAGTATTGAGTGACGATATGAGCAAGTCTTGTGCCTGACGGTAAACAACATGTCTGTCCGTAACAGCACAGTGACACTTCGCGGCTATCGGAACATAAAAAGTTCAAAACATTACCTAGAACCAACGACATCGATGTCAAAAAAAAAATCTATGCCTAGAACTGCACTGCGCTCTTCGCCCAAATATGTAAGATGTTTTATCTCCATCCCCTATAATTTCACTGGAAACATTGCACTTCAAACCGGAACACAATGATCTGCTTGTCGGTAGGATAACTAGTATATTTGTGGTACTTCTCCAGGCTGACTCTACAAAGAATACAAAACTCTAGTAAAATTTTAATAATTTGTACTGGGAATTCATAAATCGAATTGAGAGACTACGTCATTACCTTGGTCTCTGTTTCCGCATAACGTCACAGCCGTATTACTGCTTGGTACTAAATAAATTATCTGGTTTAAAGAATGCATTCGAGAACTTTTCCCAAGGACATCACTTGGCAAACTCTCATCATTCATTTATTTTTTTCCACATTCACTTTTTTTACTGCATATTATAGATTTACACTTGTCCGCTATCTCGCCTGATGTTAAGCGACGTTCTTATCACAAAAGTAGAGTCAATCACTTCGTTTAAGTCTTTGGAACGTCAACCATGAAACGATGTCGCTTTTTCGAGCTACGAGCAACCCGATGCAAAAAGAGCAAGGTGGTACTATTAGATCACGCAGATCAGATTGAATTATTCTTAACAGCTAAGAAAAAGCAGTTTCTCGGAAAATCGTTAAAGTTATTTGAAATTCTTTACCTCTTTAACCGACTTCTAAAGTTTAGGAGGTTATCAATTCGACCATCATTTTTTTATAGATGTTAACGTACAATTATCTAGATGACGTAGTTGTAGATTTCGCAAAATAAATTTGATCCTATCAATATGAAAACTACTACCTACCTACAAGTATTTGCCTACTTTCTACGTGCATAGTATCTATCTACTAACTTTTTTACTTGACTGGCACCGACTTCAAGTAGCGCTTATAATAATGAATTATATGATTTTATATTTCGCTTTTGAGTGAATGTTTATGGTTTTGAAGTCGGTGTATTTTTTTGTATAAAATAGTTTATTCTATAAAAGAAGCTTGCGTATTATTTCTATTTCTTTGAACGAAATATAACGATACAATAGCAGTAGTCATTTTGTAAGTTACACGTCAATATGAGACACATAATTTTACGAAAATAATTTTGAATGAAACTGTGGCATATTTAACAGAATGACGTTACCAAGTGTTCTTATGAATTTATGGTTCGAATAAATGAATTGAATTGAATAGCTATGATAAACGTCTGCAGATGTGTTTTCATGTTTTGCATAATGGCAAACAAAGGAGATTGATAAGTTTTCTTCAAGGGATATGCGCTAAAAGGAAACCTATAAAAATCGTGAATCGCTCCTTGTGTTGGATTTACGTTGCGATCAAAGCAAGCCTGTTTGATATCAAACGCTGTGAGTCAGTTCCCCTGAGGTGGTTTAATGGGTGCGTTTATGAAATATCCGAATTGGTATCCTGAGATAGGTCATTGACTCGCTAAACGTTCTAAATTGAGAGCTGCGATACCTTTGAGCCGCTGCTGGATACCTTTTTAGAGGCCACTACTGGCTCCAAAGTAATCTCGTTTGGATGGTATATCAGGGTCTCGGAAAGGATGGGAACTTTCATTACGTATATCCCATATATCATTACAGGGTAACGCAAAAATGGGTACCAATCTCCTTATCCCAAAACTGTCCTTATTCGTTGTGGCAGGATTCTTAGCAGAGTCTAAGAAAACACCAGACCTTTGCCAGCTATTCTACTGACAAACCGTAATGAGCTATAATGACTGTGTTTTAGATTAAAAGGGCAAAGAGATAAATCATATTACAGAATGCAAAGTTACGTAGTGATTTGGACACTTCAGGTCCAAATACTGGCACTGTTTTTTAGTCGATGGACATGTTGCATACCATCAGGCGCATATATTGCTCGCCCCGTCACTCGCTACTTATATAAAAAAACTGCGCTTTTTTTCTACTGTTCTTTGACATTTTTGGGTTCTTGTGACATTACAAACTACTAATATTTCTATATCAGTTTGACTTTACTCTATAATTGGATACCTTGCCCGCTAAACAAGAAGATCCCAAAGTATGTTCTAGATCAGCACGTATCAACTTCAGCCGCATCGTCGCTAACCATCAAGATAATTAATTAAAGGTCAAACGTGGTATATACCCCGTTTGTTTGCGTTAAACACCCATTTTGTTTTTAGATTCACTTACATTTTTTAACATTATAGAATCTCACTGAAACTAAAAAAGGGAATGACAAAAAGACTATGTGATACATCTTTAGTAGGTATATTAATAACACATTGACAGATTGACTTTACATTTTTCATTCATAAGTGGAATGGGTTAATTACTGTAAACTAGAGGTACAAAAAAAATAGGGCGGTATATTGAAGGTTCCATCGTTAAGGTTACCAAAATGGTTTTTATACCAAGCTCATATTTTTTTCTAAATTTCCGTAATATCCTTTCCACAAAAATCCCGTTTCTAGTTATGATAAATATCTATAGATTTCTCTACTCTAGGTACGAATACGTTCAGTGTTGTAAGCCATTTTGTTCGGTTACGATTTCCCCACGTTTATGTTAGCGCAAAGCAAAATGTCCCATTCAAGTCTAACAAGAATACACCTTTACATGCAGTCAGACAGAAACATACAAATGTTTATTACGCAGATAAAGCGGCGTGCACAAAACGCCGATAACATATCGTGTGCTTTTGGATTTTATTCCTCTTATTTTGCTGTTCTAAGTAAATGCTAGATACTTTAATATTGACCCTTGCGTTAGGTTTGTTAGTTATTTTTATTTTATTTATAAGGTCTATGGATTAGGGTTTACAATAACTTAGAATAATTTTTGTGATGCAGATATGAGAATATGCCTAAATATCTTAACATAAGTATAAAAATCCTGTGTTAGGGCATGGACGTATAAAAAAATCGGACGTAGTCTCAGTAAAACAAAAACTGTGTCACTAGAGTCGGCCACATTTACACGTGTGCGTTGTCAGGGTGTCACTAATAGGCTGACATGCACACATATATAGAAGTTTGGGCGTGTAATAACCACTGATGTGAGTGTCAGCCTGTATGTGACAGCGCACACGTGCATATTATGTGGCCGACTCTATGGACACAGTTTTTGTTTTAGCGAGACTACGTCCTACTTTTTTTATACGTCCATGGTGTCAAGGTTATTGTTCTCAGACAATTCTTTACCAAGTCAACCGATTTTCACAAAAGTTGGCATCAATGTGTAATTTCTAACTTGAGAAATAGGATTATCTTTGTATAGATTAATGTAGGTAATTTAATAACGGAACGGGGCGCTAGTAATACACCAGTAAGTATAATGGGAATAAACGCATGTTTTACACTTAACTCATCATTATTATCTGACCGTCACAAAACTTTCAGTATAGTACAGTATGTGACGCTCGCTACGCACTGAACAGAAATTGCAGTAATATAATCGAATTAATTACAGTAATATACAATGACAGAAATGTAAAAGTATCGCTAGGTTATCGTGGTTCGAGTTTATAATGCGTAGGTATAAAGACCAGAACCAAAGTAAACACAACTTTGAATATGAATATAAATGAATGTTACTACGAGTATGTAGAGTGTAGATGGATTATGTGAAAGAGGACATGAATGTAAAAGAAATAAAGTCAAGTTTGACAAATGCAGAAAGCGGACATGTTGTACCAAGTCCCATTAAGGTGCGTCCCCCACCAGAACGAGTTTTTTGTCCAGATTTAAATGCTATCTACTCATTAGCCAAAACAAATATCAACTGGAAAAAAATACATAAAATTTCTACAACTTCTTGGCTTCAAAATGGTAGTTTCTTTTTTGGTTAATGAATTTGTTGTTTAAATAATCTCCTCACAACGAAGCCATAAAAATTGAAATAATTGTAATTATCATGCATCTACTCGAAAACCTGCCATTATTTGGATTTTGTACTTACACCAACGGATAGGCAATTTCGTTACGAACATTTTGATAGAATTTTTTTTTCAAAAGACCAAAATCTGATTTTATAAAGAGTTTATTCTAAAATTTGAGCGTAAAACAGCGACAAATCCTACTGTTTCTCTCTTGCTCTTTCTTGCGGTGTGTGATGAGGCAAGAAATACTCAAGGTCATTTGCTCGGGGTACGCCCTTAAGTCTGATAACGATAGGCGAACGATGATGATGACTGTGCATGGGTTGTAAGTGTGAGCGTGTCCTAACACTACCGTTTATGTCGTATTGTATGTGAAGATTTGTTCAGCCAATCAGCCAGCCAATGCGTCGGCGCACTACAAAAGACAGAACTTCTATGAAATAGAATTGCGCATTCAATTACACGATCAGTGCAACTCGTTACGGACCACACAAAGAGATATCTGCACAGAAATCAACCGTGAATAGGCGATAAAAAACATTGAGGGTAACGATGACTTTTGATTAGAGCTGAGATAGACCAAAAAGACGATCGGAGTCTCGCTTTTGTCAACTGTTTAATTCAAAACAAAAGTGTTACCATGGATTCGAAAAGTACATCTTGCTTATTTTGTATGCCCATGACAAAAGGTTATTCTTCTCAATCATACATCGATCTAACTTTACATCAAGTTTTAAGAGCAGTATGTTATTAGGTATAAAATGGATTCATCATCCATCGAGAAAAAACTATACCTTTGTAGTAATAGTACTCTATCTAAAGTCCACCTGGGAAAAATACTACACCTTTGGTAGTTACTCTACAACATAATAGCAATATGATAACATTACTATGTTCCAGTGTGAAGAACAATGTTTTAGGATAAATTACAGGGCAAAAAGATACATCGTCTAATATTTCTGGGTGACTAACGCAGTGCAGTGCTAGACATTAATTTTACTCATCATTTTCAAATAGCTGAATAGTATTGCACTGTTATCGGAAATTGTGTTGCTTACCATCAGGCGCAAGTCTAGCACGCCTCCATACTCTGTAAACTCTTTATGATGAAAAACCAGCATCTACCCACGACTATGCGCCTTTAAAAAATGTTTCTCCGAAATTTTAATTCTAAAAAATGTTTCTTAAAACATTTTTCAAAATAAACATGTTCAGTCTCATTAACACTAGATAAAAAGGTATAAGTAGCTGAGAAAATATTCCAAAAACTCAAAGGGGTTCCTGAATTTGATAAAATAATTTCTAAAATATTTTGTAAACAGTTTTCGCTCAAGTGAAATTATAAATGAACTGACAATAAGTGACAACTTCGGCGAATATGACTGAAAATTAATTGCATTTTCGGGGACTGACAGTAGCACGGTCGGGGCAGACATTGAAATAGAAAAAATTCCGGGGAGCGATTTTTTTTTATGAAACGTCGGGGAGGGTTGTTGGAAGTATAAATCTCGATTTTCTAACTAATCTCGGTAGAGGGTTCGCCGCCATCTTGTTTTAAAGTTTTTGTGAAATAACTCGTTCATTTTCAACTTTAGAGCAAAAATGATGGTCACCAAAATTGTTGGAAATTTAATTTCTCACAAGTTTGCTTCATATAGGTTTTACGCTAGGATCAATATTTGCAGAGTTATACTATCAAGTTTATCAAAAAAATCGTAATGGGTGGAATTTTATTTTCTTCAAGTTCGGTTCTCGCACTTTTTAGGGTTCCGTACCCAAAGGGTAAAAACGGAACCCTATTACTGAGACTTGGCTGTCCATCCGTCCGTCCGTCCGTCCGTCTGTCACCAGACTGTATCTCAAGAACGGTGATAGCTAGACAGTTGAAATTTTCACAGATGATGTATTTCTATTGCCCCTGTAACAACAAATACTAAAAATAAAATAAGTAAAAAATGTGCGAGAACCAAAGTTGAAGAAAATAAAATTGCACCCATTACGATTTTTTTGATAAACTTGTATAGTATAACTCTGCAAATATTGATCCTAGCGTAAAAGCTAAATGAAGCAAACTTGTGAGAAATTAAATTTCCAACAACTTTGGTGACCATCATTTTTGCTCTAAAGTTGAAAATGAACGAGTTATTTCACAAAAACTTTAAAACAAGATGGTGGCGAACCCTCTACCGGGATAAGTTAGAAAATCGAGATTTATACTTCCAACAACCCTCCCCGACGTTTCATAAAAAAAAATCGCTCCCCGGATTTTTTTCTATTTCAGGCTAGTTTTATGTCTACCTCGACTGTACTACAGTGCTCGCAAATAATCAAAAGCTTGACGAGGTTTACATTTGGCGTTCCGCGTGGGTGCGTTGTGCCAGTTGTAAAAAAAATTATACTCTAATACCCCGTTTACATTATTCCAGTCCAGCGACCGAATCCAGCGCTGGATTGCTTATTGGAATAATGGAAACTGGCACTGGAATGCATCAATCCAGTGCCAATGCATTCCAGTCCCGGTTTACATTATTCCAGTAAGCAATCCAGCGCTGGATTCGGTCGCTGGACTGGAATAATGTAAACGGGGTATTACTTCGTAAAATCATGAAAATGTGTTTATTATTGAAGTTAAACTTCAGAGAAAAATGAGAAGACTTAATTTTTACGATGCGCGCGCATACTGTCACCAAAAACTGGTAGAATTCAGACTTCTTAGCACGTGAGAAATAAAGCATTAAATTTTTCCGTGCATACATACTCGTACCTAAGTACATCATCATTATAATCAACCGACAGTTGTCCACTGCTGGACACTGGCTTCTCCAATAGCCCGTCACTGAACCGGTTTAACCTTTCCAACCGCCACCGTAAATTTCGTAAACGGTCACCCCATCTAGTCTCAGGGGGTCCTACACTACATTTACTGATTCGCGGTCTCCATTCTAGAACCCGTCTAACCTAACAGTTATTGGTTCTGCGACAGATATGTCCAGCCCACTGCCACTTCAGCTTGGAGATGTGTAGAATTATGTCGGTGGCTTTAGTCTGAGATTTCTGAGTTTGACAGTTGGTCTTCACCACTCCCTTTTATAGTCAAGTAGAACATCGTGAGGAAACCAACATATTCCAAGACTCTTTCGAGGTCTGCTTGGTTGATAATGATATCAAGAAGTTTAATGGTGGAAATTCGAAGGAAAACATGAATGAAAGATTTCGCTATGAATGCGCTGTAAACAAAAAAATGGCTGCATAGAGACTACGCTAGACTATCGAGCTGATAGAAATAAGAACTTATAACTTAGAATTTTACTATTAAGCAATACCAATATTGCAATATTGGGGAAGACGGGTTCTGGAGTGGCGACCACGTTCGAGACGTCCCGTGGGACGGTATCCTAGCTCGGTGGACCGACGACCTGAAGAGAGTGGCGGGAAGCGGATGGATGCGGAGAGCCGAAGACCGGATTCGGTGGAGCAACATTGGAAAGACTTATGTCCAGCATTGGACGACCACGGGCTGGTGATGATGATGACGAATATTGCACATTACGTTACCTGTATAGCCACAAATATACAAGAGCATAACGCGCACGTCCCGTTTCGCTGTTCCGCCGCCGCTCCAACGCTACGTTGCTAAACCGTTAAGCCGCCCTCCAGCACCGCCTTACATTAGCGTGTCGGTGACGCTACCCATAACATTTTCCGTACTTTTAAAGATTTCTCTCCAAAACAAAATGATTATTTAACATCCAACATATTCTACTAACTAGGGACACCGGAGATCTCGAGAGAACTGCCGACGAAATGGTCCGTTTCCATTCCCTGATTTCGTATCGTAACGATATACTGTATAATGGTTCAGGCGCCGGCGGAAGTGCTAAAATGGCGCGGCGGGCGACCACCTTCACTCACAGAACCGTCCTCTCGATTTCGACTACAACGATTTCTGCATTTGACAAATCGTTCAAAGTTGAAAATGAATGTATTCATACACAAATACTTATTATACTTTAGAGGCATCCCACGGTGTTATCCTCATTTTCGTTCTTTATTTTTCAGTCACATTATAAGAAAACTGAAAACAGAAATAATTTCGCAAAAATATACATAATTGTTTTAAATCTCTATAAAGTTATTATCGTAAAATAGCTACCATATTCCAAAATATTACTTAAGGTTTACGAGAGCCAAAAACCTGACAAATTTTAGAGCCAAAACAAAACTGATTAAATTCGTAAATTTATCAAATCCGTATTAGAATATTTTTTTTTTTTTTTTAACTTATATAGGTTCACACTTGACCGCCATCTCGCCTGATGTTAAGCGACGATGCGGTCTACGATGGAGCGTGTTTACCTAGAAAAAAACCGATTCACTCTCGATTTGAAGACACAAAGATTGTAACTATCGGGGAAAACCCACTCAGGCAACGTATTCCATAGCCTAGACGTTCTTATCACAAAAGTTGAGTCGAATCTCTTCGTTCGTGTCTTTGGAACATCAACCATGAAACGATGTCGCTTTTTCGAGCTACGAGTATTCCGATAGAAAAAAGGACAAGGTGGTATCAGATCATGCAGATCAGCCGCACACTCTCCGAAGTGTATCCGATAAAAACCCGACAGGCTAGCAATTTTTCGGCGATGTTCAAGACTTTGGAGTCTTTTTCGCACAAGAGTGTCGTTGCCTATGAGCCTTTTGGCACGTCTCTCGATCGATTCCAGAGCTTCCAGCTGATACTTAGCCGATCCATCCCAAAGGTGCGAACAGTACTCCATACAGGAGCGAATCTGTGCTTGATATAATGTAAGCAAGCTATTGAGAAACACTGGGAAGCACTTGCAGTCTCCCTGGATATCTCGAAGGCTTTCGACAGGGTTTGGCATGATGGCCTTGTAAGCAAGCTTTCTAGTTATGGTTTGTCTCCTGGGTTCATTGCGTGGATATCGGGCTTCTTGAGGGATCGATCCATACGAGTCGTCATTGATGGCTGCTCGTCGGATCAAATGGCTATCAATGCCGGAGTCCCTCAAGGGTCGGTACTCTCTGCGACGCTCTTCCTGCTACATAACAACGATCTGTTGAAGCCCGGTATCTTTGGGTACGCAGATGATAGCACCGTTGTAGAGAGTTACATATCTAGCGCGAGAGCCAGCGGGCAACAAACTCAGTTACTGAGAGAGAGTCTGATCGAGCGTTTGAGCTTGACCCTTGAGGCGGTGTCCAAATGGGGCGATGCCAATCTGGTCAAGTTCAACGAGAATAAGACGCAGGCGTGTCTGTTCTCCGCTAAAAGGAGTCCTTTCGAACTGACTCCTACTTTTAGAGGTGTATCCGTGCCGGTTTCTGACCGTCTTGAGCTTTTGGGCGTTACTTTGACCTCTACGCTCAACTTTGGCTCGTATATCGAGTCCAAGGCTAAACTAGCTGCCAAAAAACTAGGTGTCCTCTCAAAGGTGCGAAGGTACTTCAAGCCTGAATGAATGAAACAAACTGAAAGAGACAGAATTGAATTTGAACAAAGTTTAATTATGACAATATCATCAATACTAATGTTATAATAATAAAAAAAGGTAACAAAGTAAAGTTGTATTTTTATTATCAATCAATTCAAAAGCTACTAGAATAGTTAAAAAATAATTATTTGAACGATACCTAATCCCTAAGTAACTCTATTTTGTTAATCGATTATGTTTTTGTCAAGTATGATTAAAAATTATATTACTGGTGTGAAACAGAATACCAGTCAAACTAATATTATAAAGACGCAGATAGTATAAAATGAAATGAGATAAAATAACTATCAAAGAAAAATACACGTAGAAAATAAATTTGCCGATATGAAAATCGTTTCTGCAATGATTATAGCAATGTGCAATTGGTAGACAGGATGTAGAGATACATCGGATAATCGTATAGCTTTAACGACGTGGGTCGTCAACATTGTTATTCCTCTCTCGTTTATGTATGAATCCTTGCATCCTTTGTACATAATTCTCGCTGTAGGTACAAACGATCAGGATAACAGATGAAGGTATCGCCTCGACGCCCTTGGGTGCATGCAATATGGTTCTGAATTGGCTGAAAATCGTAAAACTGTAACGTTTGATGGAGTACTGAGCCTCAAGTCTAGACTTAGTAATCAATAAAGACCGACGTGGTATAAGCTAGCAGTCGAGTTGTGAAATACATTTGTGAATCGAGGGAAATGTTTGAATGAAAGTCTTTTAGTTACGATAGAAAGGATATGAGATAAAAATAACTATTCAGTTTATCAACGAATGTTTCCACATCAAACATTACGGTGTCTAATACTAAGTACAGTAAATAACATTTTACAAATAGCCTTTTACGAATCAGCAAAGCATTGTCAAAGTCACTCAGGTAGCAGATGTTTATATGCGGCAGTCACTTGTAATCAGTTGGCTTGTTTTTCACTGATTCCATGAAACAAGTGTTAACTATAATACCCCGTTTACATGTCTCCAGTCCAGCGACCGAATCCAGCGCTGGATTGCTTACTGGAATAATGGAAACCGGCACTGGAATGCATCAATCCAGTGCCAATGCATTCCAGTGCCGATTTACATTATTCCAGTAAGCAATCCAGCGCTGGATTCGGACGCTGGACTGGAATAATGTAAACGGGGTATTAAGCCATACTTTTTACTCGCGTATCAGTTTTTGATGTCTTTACCACTGATATTGAGAAACTTATGTGGGTCTGGTAGAGATTATGCTTTAAATTGTATGCTCACAAATTAACTAACATCTCAAAATGCATTTTGAATACTGTTAAGTTATGATCGATTTTGGGTCCAGATCTTTGAATAGTTTTTGTGCGAAAGAATCACAAACTTACTCCCAAACTTTCGCGTTTGTTATAATTGTTAGGATGTTTGTTCATTTCAACAATTCCCACTTTAATAAAGTCTCTACTAAACTATTTAAATTACCTTTTTAATTTTTCTCTCCGATCAATTAATTTTTTGTATAGTTTAGAGTGACGAGACTATCAGGACATGTGCCTGATGGTGACCAACATACCTGCCACATAACAGCATAGTGACACGCAGCTATTGGAACACGAAGAGTCCAAACCATTACCTAGCACTGCACTGCGCTCGTCACCCAGAGATCTAAGATGTTATATCTCTAAGCCCTGTAATATATCTGGAAACATTGCCCTTCAAGCCAGAACACAGTAATGTTTGCCCATTACTGCCTGGCGGTAGAATAACTGGCAAAGGTGTGGTACTTCCCCAGGCAAACTCGGCAAAGAGTCCTGCCCCTACTTCAATCATTTTCGATCTAGTTTTTCTTCTGTTTTCTGTTAATCCGCCTTAATAAACTTCATTAAAATCAAACTGTTTGTTTAGAAGCTACAATACTACGAAACAGACAGAGAGGTCAAACGTATAGCACACATTTTGTTCATTAGGGGCTAAAAAGAATACACTACCTAGCACCCAACCTTGCAAGACACTAAGTTATTTACAAATTAATTAGAGATCAAAATTTCATTCATGCGTCCATTTCTGACATGCAATATCACTTTACAATATTATTTTCGGCACAAGTAGCTTATACAGTATTTGTTTTAATTTTATCCTCGATACATATGAGAAAGATTTATTCTCGCCGCAGTCGATGTGCCGTGACTGCTGGCGGCGATGATGAGAGCTCCCCTTTTTGCTCTTTTTGCTCATCGTTCATTATTTCAATGTCATTCCTAATTACAGTCAATTCAATATGTACGCCTTATTTATGGTCCAATTCATCAACGACTTTTTCAACTGCAAATATTTGCCGTATGCTTATTGTGTAATCGTTGCGCTGGTTCTACCAGCTGATTTCAATTTGATATGGACGCGTATTTATAGAACAGTTTGAGAAGAACGTTGAACTATCTCGTATAGTTCGATTCATATTGTCGTCATTCGCGTCGTAACATTTTTTCGAACGAGAATAGGATGACATGATGACAGCGACGTGAACGAGTACGTGTGTTGCAACCTTGAGTCCGCTCGTGCCGCCTCTTCTACTCACAACACGATACAACTATTACTAGGTATTTCTCCTAGTGACGCCTCCACCACATACGCCCGCTATTATTAAACGAGTTCATTGGAACATCTATTTGCGCAATTTGTAGCATCGTTGCTAAAGCATTCCGATGACCTTACCGTGTTTACTGTAGAGGCTACAGATCCAACTGAGACGTCTGATTTATCGCTACCGATTTCGCGTTTACATTTCAAGGAGCGTTATTATCACATTCAACGTGTCTCAAATCTTCATCGTTTTTTGTCTCATCCGATTCAGTTTCTCCGAACGTATTGGCTTATTTCTCAATTTCTAGGCTGTCTATGTTGTCAAAGTACATCGAATGAAGTTATGTGAATTTTATTAAGTAAGTGTAAGCGACGTTGCAGAGGAGTGTGCGTGGCGCATGCGTTGTCGGTGTCTGTTCTCTGTCCATTCACTGCGCAAACGATGCGTTTAGATAGACGGCGCTGCTTCAAACCAGGTAAATAGGTATCGAACAGACTCGCCTCTGAGTCGGTGAGATTTTAAAGTCAAATTTGGGATGAATGTTTAAAATATCGGCGGATCTTTGGTCCGGCAAGGCGCGGAAAGTCGGTGTAGCGCGGCGGCGGCGGCGTGTCGGTGTGGTGAACGGGGCGGACGCGAGTGTGCGCGGTGCGCGTGTGTTGGTGGGCCGAGGCTCGTCGCGGCGCGGCCGTCAGTCGGCGACGGCGAGCCACGCGCGTCGTCTCGGAGCCCTCTCTCCGCAGCGCTGCAGCTAACGCATTTCACCTGCCAACGTTCAGGCTTCGCCGGCTCTCACGCTCTCGAGCGTGGAGGTCGCGCCGACCTCGCGTAGTTTCGGTCCTCGGTAGTTTCTCCTCGGGCGAGCTCTATTCCCGCTCGGAACTCTCGACGTGTCCGTGGTGTGCTGACTCCGGCGGCCGGTAGCCGCCGCGTGCTGTGACAGTGAAATCGTGCCGTATCGTGCGGATGTGCAGTGATGGATGAGTAGACAGAGCTAGTGTCCCGCCAAACGAACCTACGAGTCGACGGTTTTAGTGGAAAAGTGCGGATTTGGTCGTCAAAATTGAGCCCAAATTGTATATAGGTGGGTATCGTTGGTGAGAGCCGCGGCTGCTGCCAGCAGTCGTTGAATATTTATAGCGAGCAAGTTGGAAAGTTCCTCGTGGACAAGGCGTCGAGCCTGACGCGGTCCACAGTCGCCATCGCACAGCTGATTTGTTGTGTCACAAAAAGATGCCTTAAACGCAATTGACCGAATTGCGGTCATTCATTAATATTTTAGTAGCTCTGATTCACTTACGAGCACGGCTTTACATGGTCAGGTTTCATTTGAAAATTAGAGTAAATATTAGGGCCGACAGATCTGTACACAGGAAACACATGGTGTGTAAAATTATCCAGTCCAATATGATATGATTATAATGTTTCAGTAGCTAATAAATTAATTTCTACATAAAAGAATTGTTGTTTGCACAGTAAATAATTACTATCAAACAAATAATAAATGAAACTGCATTATTTTATATAAACTAAACAACTAATAATAACCCAGGTCAACAACATTAGTTAAAGAGCTTAGTCTAAGCAAATTGAATTAGCTCGAAAGCCAAGTCCAATACAATGACAAAGTGTCATTGGATAAACAGCAAGCGACCTGACTACGATAATAATGCTATTAAGAGAATTAAACAGTACTATTTCTCAAACGTAAGACATCAAGTTGATCCTAAATACCAATTTGCATAAACAAGATAAACATTTGAAAGAAAGATAGAGAATAAAATTAAGACTCTACCATTGCACAAAAAAATAAAAGAAATAATGGGACACTTTTCTTAAAACCTCTCGGGATCCAATGTAATCTCGCTTCAGTAAATTTGGCTTGAAGTGGAACTTTTTCAGACAGCGACGGAGTGGATCGAACAAATGACTAGTTTGGGAATTGGTCAACGTTTCAACGGTCTTCCATCAATCAAATCCCGATGTTATTCGAGTTTGGCCGTAGTTCAAAGAGCAGATAAAAATGTGCCAATCTTAAAACTAGGACAAGGCCGCGGCCTCAATTCCCTGCGGAAAAACTGTGCTTGGTGTAATAAACTCATGTGAAAACATATGACTGTTATATGCAGTAACTTGATATTAGATAACCTTTTGAAAAATTACCAACATTTTACCAAATAGAAAAAAAAATCTCCAAAAAAACGTTCAAGCAAATTGCGTTGAAATAATTTGTGTCATCTTATTTTTGCACGATAATCATTCTAAATACACAATAATATTTAACAATCTTCAAAGATAACCTTGCTACACCGACAGCAATTCCTCAAAACATCAGCTGTACACAAGGACTTGTAATGAATAAACATGAAGTCGACAGTAGCCTTGTAGTCGTCTCTCATCTCATATTTTAGTCTGTCAAGTACATTGCACCTACACTCATTATCACTTGGGAAGCGTCACGAGGCGTCAGTGGTTGCTTGTGTCAACAGAGACGCCGCGATTGCAGGTGCCTTTGAGCTGGCGAGGTCGTTCACCCTGCCCGCCACCGATATTTGGATATACAACCGACATACACTTATAGAATGTTTACTATAGGAACGATAACGGGACGCTCGGCCGGCACACGTGGCGGCAGGAACTGGGTAGGGGACGGGGTTAGACCCATTGTTGTGTTGACTAGCTAATTCTTTAACCGATTAGAACGATCCCCTTTGTAATGAAGTTAGGAACTTAAAATTGATGTACAAAAAATATTATAAATAATTTCATACGTTGTTTTAAGCTATCACATTGTTGTACACTAGACTAGTTTTTATTATTTATTACGAGATATTTTTCGAGTTTAAATAGTGAAGCAAATTCCCGATACATCATGTTCACGGGTGAACGCTCCATCACAATATTGGAACTCGATCCTTACCTAAAATACGCCAAATATTCCGTAATGAAAAAAACACTTACAACATGTCTTAAATTAGAAACAAATGAATGAACATAAACTGTGAATTCATAGAAAAATCGAAATTGAAGAAAACGATGACGGACCCTTCTAGAAGCAATAAAATCTTAAAACACCCCAAGACACTCAGATCAGAATGGTGGTAATAATTGAAAAACGTGTACGGCACCACAGGGGAGGGGGCCACCGAATCTGGGACACCGCACGTTATTTCGGTACCGAATTGGGGCGGCACGTTAAAACATCGGGGTTTCGAAGCCGTCGCTGGGACGATGAAAACAAATAGTTTGTTATACGAACACCTGAGTGGGCGGATTTTCGAGCTGATGAATAGTAAACTCTATGCTAATGGACAAAAGGACGACGAAGACAAAGTAGATGGTGGACGCCGACGCATGACGGGGATTAATGATCGAAATGGTTAAAATGTAGTTTAGATAGATAGTACCTTAGAACCACAGAGAACAAGCCTCAAACGTAAGCAAATCACGAAAATTGAAACTTTAAAAAAATAAAAATGTACCTACTACCTATGTGAACAGAAAGTGAAACTAAACACCATTGGACTACTCGAAAATATTACAGACATACAAAATATACTTTTGGAATAATAAATATATCTTCAGTTCGTTTTAAATCTTTTTTTAAATAATTTAAATTACGTAAACTTGTTTTTCAAATATATTTACGGATCTCTAAGGTTGATACAATTTCGAACGAACACTCCAGAAAGCACTTTCACAGTCTTAATTAACCCATTGTTCCGGCCAGCGACGCCGCCGGCGTCGCGACGTTACACAAAAAAATTATCACTCAAAAATGAAACTAAATTTTGTGTGTCTGTAAACGACAATGTATTTATTCATATAATATCCTATCTCTTAGGCATCAAAATAAACTAATCATCGAGTATGTACATCATGTAAAAATAATGTTTTAAAGTCCCAAAAACTTAATGATATCATTTAGGTATAATGTTTTCGTACTCGCTCGTTTAGGATTTAGGCCGAGCCTAAGTTACTTGGAACTCTGGACGATACATCAAATCCCTGGGAACCACGATAGACGGAGATTCAACCTAGCACTGCAAATTTCAGGGTTCACTTTGCGTCGTTGTAATAATGGTGTTAGGAACTGGGTGAATAGCAACGTTCTAAATTCAGGAGAGGAAGTTTCCGTAGGTATGCTAATTGCTGAAACGTCTAGCTACTAATTCGATAATGAGATGAAAGAGAACTCTGACTAAGATCTGGTAAATGGTAATCGTGATGGTATAAATCTTAAAATAATCCACAAAAATAAAAATATGTTTTTCTGAGAAACCTAGAGTAGGTTTTTCTAGGTAGGTTAGTTTGATAGGAACAACACTTATTAAATTGACAAATTCGGACCAATTTCTTTAGCTTATTAAACTAGAGCATGAATTGAGACAGATTTTTAGTGAAATGTAGCGTAGGTGCTTATATCGGCAGTCTAGTCATATATAGAAAAGTGAAATTGTACAATATTGTCTCAAAAAATCGAAGAAAATACCTGAGAAACAAGTAATAACAGCCAAGCATTGTAAATTATTGATGAAACATGTTACACCGCTGAAATATCATACTCTGTCCAATTTACTCGCAATTTGCTTATTAAGTACAAAGAAAGTTTGATAAATAAAATAATGACTTAGCGTAATCACAGCATTTATGCTCGTAATTGCGTAATACGTCAGCGCGAGGGTTCAACGAGCTAGTAGGAATTATAAATAGGATGACTGGTATCTAGGTAACAATAAGTATACATAGTAAACAATCAGGCACGCTTATCAATCAGGTAACAATGTTAAATGGCTTGCGCTCGCTCATTGGTATTGTGGATAAGGATTCGTTTGATTTTACTGATAATGAAAATAAACACTCAATAACAGTTGTTTTATACTTCTCTTCACATTATTATCATGAAGCTTGATTTTACTACAATGAGAAAAATAATCTTATAAGTATTCTAATCAACATTAGATATAATTATTACTAAATAACAAATACTCATTTGATTATCGTCAGACATTGAGATGAAATTAGAAGGCTATGATTAAAGGCAATTTCAATTTGCCAAACAATCGGGTCACCCAACATTGAATTACACAAAAAATCGGTTCAACCCACGTTTTCGACTGACGATCCCGCTATGAAGACGGTGATAAAATTCTCGGTTACGATTTATAAAAAGTTATGCTGACTAAAATGTTCAATACGATAACCGACCAACTCGAATCGAATACACTTTCAAATCGAGCCGTCTCAGTCCGTCCCTTGCATTCCACAACTCGCTCACCCACAGCAAGCGGACCGGTCTTCGAGCATTGTACCACACGCACCACACGACCGGTTTCAGAAGTCCTCACACCTTTCCTTGTACCATCACGGTCACCACCGACTTTATTTGATTGGGTTATACAAAACGAGGTGCGGGCTCAAGGTGAATCGCCCGGTCAACACTCGCTCGATCCGATCGAATGCCTAGACCAAACACTGCCGCGTGACCTAACTATAAATAAAGAATGCTCGCCACAAAATTTCATGGTGACCTCTGCCATTGTTCCTCGGGTCTTTGTACAACGATCGATTGCGTCAAAGCCCTCAATTCGATTCACTGTCACGGGTACTTTGAATGTTACTAGTGGTTCGAAAAACATGGGTACGAGTCCTCTCAAGCCAATAAACAGTTCCTTTGATCAAGAGAACTTGATTGCGTCTAATTCAGAGTAATAACAACGCTGCGAAACTGGCAAGGCAATTTTTCGTCATTATTGCGTCTGGGTCCTAGAATTGGCCATAATGACACCATAATAAAACCTTGAAGATGAAATATGATTGAAGAAAACCGTACAAAAGCACACGTGTCTGTTCTTGCTGTTGCTTCGACTCTATTTCAGAGTTTTGATTTCCACTTATATCAGCAACTTATAATAGTGCCTTTAAACAGCAGATATAAACTATCGACGCTAGTCTAAATAAACAATTAGTCTGAATTTGGATAACAGTGAGGTTAAAATTCTCATTAAATGTCTGTAGTTTTTACCGATCGGTGCCAGTAGTTAGTTATCAGATTGTACGCAGTTTAGATTCATAATAGAAAAAACCTTGAAAAACGAGTAGCTCGAGCGTGGGTTTCGAAATCAACGCTTGAGTCGTATGCTTTTAATAATAGGTAACAGTTTTCAAACGCAACATTAACTTCATTTACTATACAACTTGTTCACACAGAAAAAAACTCGTTTGCAAAATTATAAAATGAAGAAACAAGAACTCTTATAACATTTTGTATTAACTGAATCGTTAACTTTGTAGCACGTGTCATTCTTTTGTTTTACGAGTTTATTAAAAGCAATCGAATTCGAAAAGGTGTCACCTCGTTTGACCATTTCGTTGTTTAGGGTCTTTCATTCTTGTTGGTATAATTCTAACCCTAGATCGATGTCAATGGAGCGAACACAAAAGGCCGCGCACGGGCGTTGACCGAAATAAAAAATAAACAAGAACAGGCCGTTGCTAAGGTATTGGAAACTACATCGTGATTCACAGCCTTATGAAAAGCGCTATTGTTGGTTACCTATTCAGTTTAACCACTATCGTAGCTTCTGTACTAGTTTTGACGCCTATGAATAAAATATTTAGTAAATTCGTGCATACCTTAATTTTTAAGGATCGAAAATTCGTGCCTTAGTTTGTGCGTCAATGCATTTGTTTTGCCATCCATACAAGAGTACTCGTATCTCGTAGATTCCCCATTTCTTGACTTTGGTTTTCCAATAATTGAAATCTTAGATTAATTACATACCAGGCTGTGGGACTTTACCTTGTATCTATGAATGTAAGTAGAGCCGTTTGATATTGAATACATCGCTCGTTCAGCATTTAGTAATTTTACATAGTAATTTTTATACATAATAAGTATATGAAGGTAAATATTTTTTTCACTACTGTGATATTTGCATTCTATTTAGACACCATTAACATGATTACTTACCAACAATAATTGTTCCCTATATGGATTGTTCAACTCTCTAAAATAATTATTTCATATTCATTTCTTTCTTAAATTGTTAAAATGTTTTCTTCTCTTCTTGTCGAAGTTTATCACGAATATCATCGCCATTCTCAGACTTCAAGTTTTCTGTAATTTTCTCAATTTATGACTAAAAAAATACGTATCAATCAATTTTTTTAGGTATACGTCATTTTCTCTAAATTTATCATTGTACCTATTTTTTCTATTGTGCATGGTAAATAGTTTTTTTTATGTGTCTGCCCAGTTTTAAAGATATGCAATGTACTCTATATATTCCGCTTAGAATATGAAATACATCACAATAAGCATGATCAAAACAAACATTTTAAATTGTTCCGTTTCAACTTTTAAACTCAATTTAGTAATAGATAGTGTATAAAACTCAGTATTGCACCAAGTTAAATAAAAACTTATTAAGAAAGAAAAATACAAGCAACAGTTATTATCGGCCTTTTAAATAATACATTTGTATTTGCATTTTTCTGAGGTCTGGAGAATACTTGTCCTCCGATTGACAATAAGTCAGCGGCCCGCCTTATTTGACCACCGAACCGGCAACAGACAGATGTGAAAACTGACCAAAGCAACTGCCCGATTCGACCTGATTTTCTATGCCAATCCAATTTATTTTCTGGCAAAGTTATAAAGAAAATCTTTCAATGTCAATTAATGTCCGTTTTTATTTGGCAGCACGGTCAATTAAAACGACAATTATTTATGTTAAAAGCGACTTACTCTTGTTCCATTGAGCTGGTTTTGATATTAGGTATGTCGTTGTAATAATTTCTCTTGATTTTAAGGTTCTAATGTCTGTTGATACTCGTATTTTCACTTTCGTCCTCGATGTAAGTTAGATTCGTCTACATTCTAGAGCAAGGCATATGAGTGACATGTAAAATGCGTATCGGTTCTGTGAAATATTGGTATGATCAGGCTTTTTTTGTCAATTATTATTCGGGGGCACTCTAATTCTCAAAAGCTGTACCTAAATCTATAAAATATTGGAGAACTAGGTGTGCCACCGGTACGCATTCGGAACAATGCGTAGGTGGTGGTGGTGGTTGGAACCCCCGCGTGGTTCCACAAAAAATCCTAGTATAGTGTATGATTGGTGGCTTTCTTGTTTGCTGATGCCCTAAACTATTCGGATACCTCAATTCTCTGTTGCAAATGTGATTCTTGAAAGAAAATCGGACTTCAGTTCCTTCCATTTCGTTGCAGTATCTAATTTGATTTTGGTATGTTTTATTCATAGCATTTATATTTTGCTTTGTAATGAAATAAATTATTTTGTTTGTATTGTACTGTAACTTACAGAGTCGCAACAAAGAATTGGTTCAAACGTTCACTCAAACAACTACTTTGTTAAGGAGTTTAAATAGAGAATTCTAGAAGCAGACTGATATAATACTATAATGTTGTTAGTAACATTATATTAATATTATCGTTCTGTGATAATAACACGGTAGCGTGACATAGAGTACTTAACGTCACTGTATTCTGAAAAAGCGGATATGTTTCGTAGTTTTTCTGTTATTAAATGTAAAAAACGTTGGTTCTCGTGGGAATCGCAAAAATAAAGAGTTTTTTTTGGTTAATGTTTGAAACATTATGCATTCTGCAACATTCATTATTTTTAATTCGGGACAATTGTTCGGGGACCTATGGTATATGGCTTCAGATGGCCTCTCCTACTTAACGAACTTGAAACTGCATTGAAAGCATACCGGTAACCATACCAGAATTAAAAGTACACAATAAACTGGAACATAAGAAAAGATTTGTGATAAGAACGTCTAGGCTTTGGAATGCGTTGCCTGAGTGGGTTTTCCCTGTAGGTTACAATCTTAGTGTCTTCAAATCGAGAGTGAATCGGTTTCTTCTAACGCTTTCGTCGCTTAACATCAGGCGAGATGGTGGGCAAGTGTAAACCTATAAAAGTTAAATAAAATAAAAAATGTGTAGGTAGATAGTATGCACAATGCACATAGTCAACAATACACCTATCCTAATAATATTATCAATGCGAAGTTTGGATGTTTGTTGCTCAATCATGTCGAAACCCCTGGGTAGTGATTCTGAAACCATTCGGTTGCATCCGACACGGAATCTCATCTCTCGGTCTTTGTCTTATCTGTTTAACATGATAAAGACCGAGAGATGAGATTCCGTGTCGGATGCAACCGAATGGTTTCAGAATCGCTACCCTGAACTAATATGGTTGAAATTTGGATTACAGGTAGATAACACAACACAGGATAGTCTGGGATAACATATAAGCTACTTTTATCGCGGGGTCTTGTTAGTATCTCATTTTAATTTAGTTGGTTGTATCATGCATCCACCACAAATAAATATATGAAATAATTGACATAAAACACATAGGGTACTAGTATTTTTTGCGGTCTAAAGCGCCTTTAAAACATTATAGGTACGTATTTTGATTAAGTCCCTTTAAGCGCTTTAAATAACTTTATTTTAATACTAATATTACCAGTAGCGATACGCGGTTGTACCACAGTTAAAAGTATAGCCTAGATGTGTTATTCTCGACTATAAACTATCTGTGTTCCAAATTCTATCCCGATCCGTTCATCTGTTCCAACGTGATTAGCAACAAACATCTAAACATCCAAACTTTCATATTTATAATGTTAAAATTAAAAAAGTACGAATATTGTGTACCGGTTTGAAGGGCAATATTTCCAGTGAAATTACAGGGAATAGAGATTAGACATCTTATATCTCTGGGTCACGAGCGCAGCGTAGATTGCTAGGTAATGATTTGGAGTCTTCGTGTTCCAATAGCTGCGTGTCACTGTGCTGTTATGGACTGCCATGTTACTTACCACCAGGCCCATGTCCCGCTCGTCACTCTATAGGCACCATAAAAAAACCTTGGGTTCAAAGAACGAAATCGCTAAAAAACAGCTCAGAATGCGCTGTGGCCACCGCAACACATTCACATCACGTAATTCCTGTTATAACTATTACTCGTATAAAACACTTTTTAAACGGTATAAAGACCTCATAGTGACATTCGCGTCTTCGAATAAACTCCTTTAGTTTTTATACTATGCCAATGCTTCGGTTTCTTTTTCACTATTCTAGAACCGTCCCTAAAGTAAATTTTCTACTAATAAAATTTCAACGTTTGGATGTTTGTTGTTCAATCACGCCGTGACGTAAAAATGGATCGGTCTGAATTTTGAACAACAGTTACATTATAGTCTAGTATGGAAGACATAGGCTACTTTTTATCCCAGGAAAATAACGGGAACGGGAACTATGCGGGTGCTGTTCTACCAGACTATAATCTAACTATGTTCCAAATTACAGCCGATCCGTTCATACGATACGACGTGATTGAGCAACAAGCCTCCAAACCATGATATTTATAATACCTATATGACATTATATGTACCATCAAGATTAGTACCTAATAAATAACAGTGCCAACATTCCACTCAATGTCACCATTTTGACAACCACGCGACCAAAACTGCGGGCTAAGCTTGCAAAACAACAAAGGCTAGAAAAGCCGGCGCCATGCAGGCACGGCCGAAGTAGGAAGCGAGCTATTGATCAGAACCAGTGGGGGGTGCGGAAGTGCGGGCGAGGGGGGATGTAGCCCGCCACAGATTGAACAGCAGTCGCTACAGAGGCGCGGGCAGTCGTTTAGGCGGGTGCGTGGTGTGCGTTCCTCGCTCCCTGGTTCAAGGTTAAGGTCTTCGCCCATTCAGCTCCGGGCACGTGCCCCAAAGTAAATATAGTACTCCAACCGTTACGCCATCGCAGCCGTAATGTGCCGCCAAACGTTCCCGATCCGACAGATTCCGTGGAAATGATTTTCCGGTCGTGACGAAACAATGAGATAATTGAAGACTTGCAGCTGTTCTGGTCGAATAATAGCAGCTTTAAGGCGTCTTACGTTTTGTTGCTCTCCCTGTGACGTATCAACGTTTTTTCCTTAAGAAACTCGCTCCATTTTCACACGTTCTTAATTTAATAAAACACGAAACGTCGTTTGCGTCGGATAGGACGAGCGGTAAATTTTGTTGTCACTTCATTTTTTCTTTGTCTTTGTATTTGATACAGAACAAACATGGCCTGACGCTATTGGGATTTTCACAAAGAATACACGGAAAGGAAAGGGTCCATCACATTTCAAACATTATTTTAAGCTTTTCGTTCACTACTTTACCTGTGGAAATGATGCATGAATTTGAACCGAAATATCGTAGCTCGCTTCACCATATAACCTCAGTAAAAACACTTGGAAAACTAATACAGCTATGGTTTATTGAAGTTCGTTAATATTCTAGCTCTACATTAACACCAATATATACCATGATAAGCAAAATCGGCCAAAGACATACTGCCTATGACGAAGATCATTGTCCTACTTATCTTAAAAATGTTACTAACATTTTTGCTGTTTCGATGTTCGGAACATTTGATTCCTTTTACTATTGAAATTTCGTAATTTTGGCAGTAAACTTAAAGAAATTTGGTGTACATTCCTCATACAACACTGTCTAGTCCCAAACTAAGTACAACTTGTATTATGGGAGTCTGATCGCTTACATAATGCTTTAAAAAAATACTGCAGTGCAAGGCACTGATTTGGATTCGTTCACATTCATACGTACGATAGATACGTAGGACGGTTGCTATTGTGGGCAGGCGTTATGCTTACAGGCGTATGTCTTGTCTCTTCACTCTAAATAAAAAATACAATTTTATGATCGTCGTCAAAATTAATCTTATACTTTGGGACTTGTAAGCAAATTTAACAGATGAAACTTGGGTCACTAATCAGTGCTTAACCCAATCAGTGTTTAAATTTTCAAAACCAATTCATAAAAATCATTTCGCTTTTGAGTGATAAAGCCGACAACTATCGTACTGGTTTATAGTAGATTTTTTTTTGTAAATTATTTTATTGGTGTGTCTATAAAGAGGATCTGTCTATCTACAAAATCATTACCATAAACACAACAAAATATGTCATAATGTTAATTATATTTAATAATTCATATACGTTAACATGGTACAACAAGTTGGCTGTGAGCAATTTAACTACTCGAATAGAAACAACTATTCCAGTAATTAAATTGTCCCGACACTTCCCACTTCCACCAACCAATAAACCACATAAAGAACGAACAAGAATCCACGTAAATAATATCACCGATATCAGAGCCGTAAGTTTTGCCCACAATCACCCTAACTAACGCCAGTGTGTCTCGTAAAACCTGCTAGATATTGTGGCGGGGAAAAATATGAAATGGGAAACCTGGATACCACCCATGGGCTCGGCATGTACCTACTCTTTCCGCCTGACACGCTATTTGCATAAACTACCGTAGAGTTACAAGTCTGGAGCCGGTAGACAGACCACTATCGCCTCGACAGATTGAGTAACTCGGCAGTGCAATAATGCATTTAACTTTAAAAATAAAATGCATGAAAATTTTAAACCTAAAATGTAAGTAGCAATTTTATTGGTGATCTTGTGGAAAAATAGAAACGAAAGTGGAAAGGCGAATAGTCCGTAATAAAAAAAAGTGTGTGTGCTTTAAGACCTATTTTAATTAATTATTTTCGTTTTCATCTACAAAGGATACAATGGGTTTGTGATAACTAATGAGAAATTAATATTGCTAATCAATAATGACTGTTAAAAACTATTTAATAACGATAACAATTCATTAATAATAACAATTATTACATACAAACTAAATATGGTCAATACAGCGACACAGCAGTGAAGTGCAGCTGACTCAGTCAGCCTGACTGTTTATTTCTTGCTCAGGTACACTCGGTGGTTCCGAGTTCATCCGATCGAGCGTTTCACCTCAGGGCGTGACGGATTATAGCTTCACTTACAACCTACGAAAAAATCTGTGTGCGGTGCCCAAAAAAAAGTTTTCATTTCAAAAGTGGTTGATAGATACTTCTGTAACATTGAAAACGAAACTGTATGCAAGTAAATAAGTAATGTCTTGATATATGAACTTACCTATAAAGAAATGTTTCACGATTGTTTATGTGTAGGTATTTAATAATTATGAGAATAAGTTGTTAAGAATATGTCACGCTCATACTTTGACTATAATTCGTATTTTTTTTAAATTTTGTATCATTGTTGATGTACATGCAAATAATGTAAGTTATGTAGGTAAATAGTAAACTCTGAAATTACAAAATAAGTCAGATATTCTATAAATTTTATCGAGATCAAAGACCATCGTACGATTTCAGGCTGGTCCCGTAATAATAAAAATTGGTAAATATAATGACCCTTATGGCTCAGAGAAGACGTTGCTTATTACTCTGTACTAATACCGAAAATCAAGTCGATACCAGCAATTTCCTCGCTGCTACCGGCAAAGTGAAAATTATACCCCCGAGAACAACTACTTACCTTCAAGAACGGCGTAGGTGTAACCGCGATATACGTGAACAAAATTAGGCTTTACTAAAATGTCTCAGCTCTATTTAACTTTTCTATAATATTTATTAAGGTAAAGTAACGTTTTTGTCCTACTATTTTAACTGTAAACGGGGGGTCTACCGCCGAACGAAAAATGTCATCGCTTTAATGTTTCTCTCTCTTTTCTTTTCGCTTGAAATGATAGAGACAGGAATAGCAAAGCGATAGCCGATTTAGTTAGGCGGTAGAAGCGCCGGTCTCCAATTCGTCTTAGCAATAAACCAAGTAACGCTTCCGTGGTTCCGCACAAAAATGTAAAAATGGCAATTTTCTGCATTCGTTCCGCTGAACTGTGTTTTATCAGGCCACTGTACGATTAAGTGGCTGATTTTGTAGACCTTGACTCCTCCGCAGTCGATTTCGTAGCTGTAACTGCTAACTCGTTTTAAATTTACGATAACGAAACGAGGTTGAGATATTACGCACGCTAGAGACTCGAATTTGATGCACGATAATAAGTATTAGTTAATAGCTACATCAACCACATACTATAGAAGTAAATTTATATGTGTATATATTTTCTTGGGGATTTCTGAATACACGTAGGTAAATTTTAGTAAAATTAAAACAACTGTTACTTACTCTTACTATTCCATTGGGCTTGGTGTTAACCAGTAAATTCCCCTGATTAAATGATTACTGCTTTGCTTAGACGTTTATAGGCCGCGAGGTCGTTTTTATTTCAAATAAGAAGAAAGCGTAAACCCGCCTATATGCACCTACTTGGTAACAAAGGTACAATTTTGCAGTAAGAGAGATTATCTCATGCATGCTAGAACGATCTGTAACACCGTCCAATACAAACTCACGCTTTGAAATAAAAGCAAGAACATCGCAGAATTTATAACCACACAGCGCGCAACCGGCGTTCAAAGCACCCCTTGTACGTGTTCTCCTATAAACATAAACATGGAAAACGCACAAAAGCCTCTCGGGCGTCGCGTCGCGTCGCTGTCAGATAAAGTTGTAGCGTTTCTTTTGCGAGACGAGCTATGAAAGCCGCATGTGCGAGCGAGACGGCGAATGCACGCCGATCGTTAGCCCTGATCTTCAGCGCGCCACAAACACACAGCCCGACCGAGAGCGAAATTGCAGCGAGAATGCACCTAGCTGTGTTATTACCGCGGCTGTTTCATCCTGAAACGGCCTTCATCCGTCGTCGCAATGGTGGGAACTATCGACTTAGATTCGAAGCTGTAAAGTTCAAAATCGTTCGTGGTCGAGGTGAAACCGGTTATTTTCTCTGAACAAGCAATTGTGGACGCTGTAGTTGCGACATAAGTTCCGTTTGGGTGGCGCGACGCGCCGGCTATGTATATTTAGCCCGCATTGCATGCGGTCGCCATAGTGGGTGTATTAGGTCGCTTGCACGCACTGCTGAACTAGTCGGAGGGCTTCCTATTATCGATTTATGATATTGTGCAGGACGCAGTGTCACGTCGCCGCCCTGCGTGTTTCCATAAATTTTTTCTTCACTTTCCGGCGTCGATTTCTCTTTCGCGGAAAGCTTGAAGTGAAACCTGTTGGAAAATATGATTTCACTCGCGGTATTGTTCCGATCACGTTCTTCTAGACAGAGGTGCCATTGAGCAATCGACTCTTTTTATAGATGCTTGCCGCATACTGAGAACATTTTTATATGTAACCATACGCATTAATAGTAGAGATCATTAATAACGATGAGCGGCGTACCGATTTATTAATGTAGCTGTCTAAGCCTGAAGCGTTATGAAATATGGTTTCAATTACATTAAATCGTGTTCAATTTAGAAGTCTTGATTAAGATAGTACACGATGCCGGAAGGTTTCATCTAAGTTTGGCAATATCGTAGCAAATTTTCTGGAATGTTCGAACGGTGTAGTGAGGATGATTGATCTCCACGTACCGTCACAAATTGTTTCAGAGAAGGGCTTCTGAAAGTTACACGGTTTGTGAAGCTGATACGTGACTAAATCTTTTTCGATTGTGAATGTGAAGCCTCTATCGAAAGGCTTCGTAGTGTGAAGGGCTTCGGGGAGAGGGGGGTAAGGCTGTCACGCCCACAACCTATGACACGTCGTGAGGTGCGCACCATCGTGTAATAATGACGCCACCATAATGGCATTGTTGAAGACTTATGTGATAATGTTCACGTATTTTAGATTAACTCGTAGTTACGTATGTCTTATCTGTTCTCTAGTTTTTGTTATCAGTTAATGTGTGACATGGTTTCTTTCAAAACCGGATCTTTTTGTCGCAAATATGTTCTAAAAACATTTAATTGATCACCAAAAGTCTAACGTCAACCTAAAATTACTACACTTACAAATGATACTTAGAATCAGAAGTAGAGCATACCTTAAACAGCATTTGAATCATACCTGAAAGCAATTCATATGCTTACCATAATCACTTACCGCACTCAATACCTAATTATAGGTATTTCTGACTAAACAACATACCTGATACCGTATACAACAAATCTGATACAACAGACAAGAACGTACCAAACCTTCCTTTCTCTTTCTCTCTTCTATGCTAGATATTTCATTTGGCGCTGAGGTCACTTTGTAACTTTTACTTCTCCTACTTGTAACTTTGCTATAGGTAAGTATACTTCATTTTATCATCCGATCTATCACACTCCCTAATGTGCTTATGCACTACAGCTCTCCACTTTGTTTAATATTGACTTCAGGGTCTTTGACCAGAAATGACGCAACGTGAAGTTCTCTTCGTCGCATTTTAGCTTTCAAAGTTCAAATCACATGTCGATACCATAACATGTCTAAATAGATTATAAACTTATCAAACCATAAAATTATTTATTCAGACTGACTCAATGTCTGTATAAGCAAGTCTAAAGAATCATCGTCAAAATATTAACTTTACATACCATTAAAATAACTGTAAAAACATGTTTGAGTCACAGAGCACGATTTCAACCGATCTTTATTGAGGAAAAGTCAATATTTTCGAGCAAAATATGCGCGGTCTCGTGAAATGAACAACGCACGATGAAATGCAGCGCTAATTATAGGCAGTACTTGAGTTGTACGTGGTCAGGACCGACTTGCCTCTTTCTCCCCCTCCTCGCTAGTCTAGGGTTCGCGAACGTGCATATCTTTAACGTCGTTTTTTTTCCAAAAGTTACTAACTCTAGATCCTTTACTTACTGCCACGTTTCAACTAAAAAGTGTAATCAATACGTACAAAATCCAAATACCTATCAAACTGAGTACAAATTAAGTTAAAATCTATTTAGAAATGTCATTGTTTCTACCGCCAAATGAACATAAAGAGACAAAATTATTTACCTTAAGTCAAGGTTTATAATATGGAGCTTAGAATCTTATAGAATAGTTCAGGTAATTTTTATCTAATAAGCTATGATCTAATCGTTCACGTTAGATAGTAGAGATAATATTTCACAAATATTTGCTAACATGTTTGGTACCTCGGTACCTTGGTAACCCCATAATCTTAATTGCTATATTGTACTGAATTATATAAATGTACCATTCTACCATTGTACCTATAATATGTTACGAGTTCTCTAGTGTTATTGGCTTTTTTTGTTGTATAGTAAATAGATTTTTTAAATTATTATGCTCGAAATTCAAATCTTGTTAGTCCTTTACTTCATAATGAATTCTTAATATTTTAATCCTAATAATTTTGCCTTCGAAACAAATTATAGCCAAGAACCATGGCAATGCAATGGCAACCAATGGCATGGCATGGCAATCATACCAGGCAAAAAAAAAACAAAAGTAAACAGAATTGGTTCTTTTAGGGAATAGGTATTATACCACAGGGAGATACACAAAGACGTACTCGTATCTACACGTCAAACTTCTTACACATCTCTTAATTCGTTATAAAAAATAACAACCAATATCGCTGATTTTCTCTACCATAGGTATGTAAATCAAATAATTTTCCAACCAAGCAGTTGGTAACCGAAAATTACGAATAACTGGTATTAGGAATTTCCATTCACAAAAATACCTTTTCAATATTTTATTGGTTACGATATTGTAGGTATTTTTCGTGGCACAAAGCCTTTGCGTATTACAGAGGTATAACGCTGATGTAACCTAAAAATATAATGGTAATACACACGCAATCTAGCACACGAAAACTAGAATGTAACTAAAACAAAAATATTCAGAACAAAACATACTTCAAGGCAAAACCAACATTTTTAGTCGCATTCACTTAGAAAGAGACGCAAGAAAAACTAAAGTTTTTTTAGCTTTGACGGGCCTTACCCTAGGGGTTCATAAATATAGATCACCTAGGTCCCAAGGGCGTCTGTTTGTATCATATTAAGCACGGTCTGAAGCACGCAACTTGAGGTAGGTTAGGGGTACATACTCAAATAGGGATGATCATACATACACACCTGCTGTCGATATTGACATTTTTGAGATGAATACTATTATAGAATGTATTATAAATTTTAAATAAGAAAGGCGAATTTATGTGTTTGTATATACAATTATAGTGGTTTTGAAGTATGTAAATGCAAATCAGAAAATCAAATGTCTATGTGTTTATTCGTTATCGTTTCTTTATAGATTGCAGGAGGCAATCTATAAAGAATTTCTGAGCTTAGTTGAAATTTTGTGATCCTGACATTCAGCTCAAACATTTTTTTTTAAATTTACCTCTCCTATAACATCAAAATACGGTAAAGTCATAGTATGGTTATGATACATATATTAATCTGTCAGTTTTTACCAATTTTGTTCTTAGGTATATTTTTGTCGATATATCGTAACAAAGACATCTCTAGTTATGACTGGAAACGTTCCAGTACATGCGCGGTGTGAATGTGATATTGATTCGTTTCTCGAGCATCTTTTGTTAAAAACATTCGGTTTTCTTTTGTCTCAAAAACAAGTGAGCTTGAGTACATTCTCCACCCATCTCGACTTCCATTTTCAAAGCGGTTAGAAACTTCACTTGCCACTCTTGCCAGTACCTATGTATTTTGTTCAAGTTATGAAAATGTTCTGTAGGTAAAGGAACATCGTCTTCGTCAATGTCGCGTAAATACTAATAGTCCGAGATCCCAGAGCTGGCAGACGTCACCTATTTTCTGATGAATGAAATATGAACGATTGAATAAAGTTAGTAAGTACTAAGAACACATGCTTACTTGCTAACTTGCATAGACGGCCAATTTTGATATATGGGGTAATGAAGGTACCTACATACAAACATTATTTACTTCACGTATTTTCTAATAAGTGATTTTCAAGTATGTTGTTGGCAATATCCTTAAAAACAAGGTCCCAATCCCAGACACTTTCCGTCAGCCGTTTTGCTTAATTGCTTAACAACTCCAGAATAATAATTTAACTTCACCTAAATTCTCATGCTCCATTTGTAAATATGTTCGTCAGACAACTATTTTGTTCCTTTTTACAATAAGATAGACCAATCAAAGGGGGCAATCATCCCCTAAACTCATCTATGTCCTATGGGTAAGAGCGGGTGACTGAGTGAGACACCTATTAGGTAATATTGGCTTAAAATTGAGTTAAGGGGATGATTGGCCCCTTAGATTGGTCTGCCTTATTGGAAAAAGCTTTAAAATAGTTGTCTGACGAACATATTTACAAATGGAGCATGAGAATTTAAGTGAAGTTAAATTACTATTTTGGAGTTGTTAAGCAAAACGGCCGACGGAAAGTGTCTGGGAGTATTGGGGTCTTGTTTTTAAGGATATTGCCTACAACATACGTGAAAATCACTTATTAGAAAATACGTCAAGTAAGTAATGTTCGTATGTAGGTACCTTCATTACCCCATATCTCAAAATTGACCGTCTAAGCAAGTTAGCGAGTAAGCATGTGTTCTTAGTACTTACTAACTCTACTCAATCGTCCACATTTCATTCTTCAGAAAATAGGTGACGTCTGGGAGCTCTGAGATCTTACTCTATAAGAACGATTGCAACAACGTCCCTAACAGACCTAAATCGTGGTTAAGAGATATGGATATATCTTCCGAATTTTACATAAAGTGAACGGGGATGCTGGTATTACTTACTATTCCCCAATTGAAATGAAGACCGCAAATCGACAAATATAGTGAATACTTGATGAAATGCGTATGAGTAACGCAGAAAGGGAGTAGAAATAAAAAGACAAAATTAGATCCTTGAAAAGTCGGTAGCCTTCCTTTAGCAATAAACCAAATAATTATTTAACTATTCCGGCGAAGAATTGATAAAAAAGTCATGTATCAGTTTGTTTAGTGGAATATTGATAATTAATATGATATGGAGTAGGTATATTTTGTACTTAATTTTGAAAGTGTATTGAAAAACAATTCATTATGCTCAATTATTGCAAGCAAAAGATTGTACATTCAATTTAGAATTTTATAAATTATGTTTTCACATTTTGTTTCTTAATTCACTTTGCCAACTAATTTGTATAATTTATCAGAAAAGAGACATTTTGCTTATTAAATTAAGCATCAAAACGCGGTGCTTCAAAATTGACAATAAAAAGGGCCTTCGCTAATTAAATTGTATTCTCCATTAGCATTTACAGCTGCCATTCTGCAGTTTTATGGAATTAATTGTATTTACTCATTTTAATTATTACATTTACTTAGTACATTTTGTAAAATTATCATCGTATATACTGTATATACAAAAATACAAAACACGGGAATGCAAAAAACAATTTTAAAATTACCTATGCGCTAGAAAAATAAACAGTTATGCAAATAAAATTATATAACCTAGCACAAGTAAAACAAATAACAGGAAAAAATTGATTTCTGGAACACTATAATACATATAATGCCAATCAGGAAAAAACTATCCATAAAGACTATTCGTTCACTAGTTAGATCTACAGATGATGATGATGTCTCCAAATTGACCTACAAAAGCACCTGCGAAGCTCACCTTCTGTTGACATATCATTAAAATGTAGGCACAGAAAATGTAGGTTTTTCTGTTGGCAGCCCTACGCAGTTACATAAGAGGAATAGGGGAGAGTACATAAGGGCGAGAAGCGCGCGTGTGCGTTGTTATGCACAATTCTGTATGCACTTTAGAGATGAGGTAGAAAGAAATTTACCGGATACCGAGATCGCGGGTAAAATAGCTGCTATTCAAAAAACTGGAAAGATGTGCTGGTGCATTATCCGATTGTTATGTTAATTAATTAAATCAACTACGTTTAGTCTACTCTGATGGAAAGGTGAATTTAGATTTTCTTTTGTATCGTATATCTTGATCTCATCTATGTAGACACAAAAAATGTGGAAGGCTAACTTTTTTGATATAAGTGGCTTTTATGAAAATCATCATCAAATTATCACAATATCATAGTAGGTGTAAGTTAGTTCATTAATGAAACCTTAACTATAAACCATGTGTGTTTTTTCTAATTCATAATTAATTTGTAGTAGTAAGTTGACAATTGCATTTATAAAAAACAAATGAAAGTAAATCGAATTTAGAAAACGGTAAACGTTTTCATCGTTATTGTGGGAATTCAACAAATGTTAGCATTTCAAATTAATTTTGTTACAAATTGTGTCTAACTGATTCTAAATGATTAAAGCTCTCTATCTTGATTTGTGTCTTCGTTTAACGTCACAGACGTCGATCTATAAACCAAACTTAACCAGACTTCAAAATTTCACAGAGTTTTGGCTCACTTTTAAACCTTGCCCGACAAATACGGCTATAATTACCGTAGACTAAAATTAGAGTTAATGATAATAAAAGCTGTAATTAAATGTTAAAAACCGGTAAAATAATTTTATAGGCAAATTAATTTTGCCGATGCCCAGTGCATCTCTATTGTACATGCTCACGCACGCAATGCCAGAGAGATGTGTGTGTACGTAAACTCTGGACGGTCACTCGGGCACAAATGAGTAGATGCATATTTCAGTGACATAGGTCAGGAATAACTCTTATGTAGGTACGTTGTGACACGGGTATTAATAAATATTGACAACTAACAGAATATCGCAAGTCGTAACCATTTTGTGTGTTTTATATGAGTATGTCAAAGCCAGTTAGAATGAAAATTAAGGATATAGTATTTTATTATGGTTTTCATAGACAATTATTTTAATAACACGACAATATTATTCTCGTATATTACACTCATTTATCTATTCCAAACATTTACTCAAGCCTAACGCAAGTCAAAAATCTGAGAAATATTTGAGTAAAGCCTATTCGTTTTAGAAAATCTTAACGATTGGGCATGGGCGTAGAAAATTTTCAAAGAGACAGAAGATGTTCTGTAATAATAAAGTAGTCCTTATTTTTCATTCTATAGTGTTTTTAAGGCTTTGTTTTGATTCTAACACTTACATAAATAGGTACTTCTATGCTCTGTAACTCTCTGTTCGCAGTTTCACTTTTCTCAAATTAAATAAACTTTGTGTTCCTTCCGAATATTGAAACTTCCAACAATTACGGAAATTATTGCAGATATATCATAATCTTTATTTCTCGTAAAAGAAAGATAGATCCACTTTATAAAAAGACGAACTAAAATTAAACACATTTTCTAAGCAACTTTTTAAATGCAATTTATGGTCTTGATCAAACATTATGGACTCTATGCAGCAGCGGCCTAATTAACATACGAGTACATTGTACACTTTAAACGTAGATGATGATAATGATGATACCACAAAGTTATTAATACTCAATTTGCGAACACGGTGCGTTGTGATCTGTGCCGTACTATAATAGCTAATTTCGAGTGGTTAAACATCGGGGGGTCTACCGCCGAACGAAAAATGTCATCGCTTTGAAGTTTCTCTCTCTTTTCTTTTCGCTTGAAATGATAGAGACAGCATTAGCAAAGCGTTACCCGATTTAGTTAGGCGGTAGAAGCGCGGTTAGGACGTACCGTCCCTTTTGACATTGTTTGGTTCAAATCGAGTAGGTGCTGATTTCAGTGACGCACGAGATGACGTGTTTTCAGGAACTTACTTACCACTATATTCAAACAGTTAATCGAGATTTATACCCGAGCTAGAAAGCTGGCAAATATTGAATTAAAAAATTTTGAATTAACTCAAATCGGGCGGCTGTGGAATGCGTTGCCTGAGTGCGTTTTTCCCTATAGTTATAGTATTGATTCAAATCGAGAGTGAATCGATATCTTCTTAGTAAACCTTTCCTTAATTCTACGCGGATGAAGTTACTAACACATACCTATACATTTATAACTATCAATTTATGTTTATTACCAAAAGATAATTATATTTCCCCAAAAACATCGCTGAGACATTAAAACCATCTAACAAAAAGTCGTCTTCGCCATCGATTCTGAATGTGTATATGAATATTTATGTTGATACTACATATATTTAGCACTAAAATTGAAGACATTGGCCTTTTAAAGTGTTTGTGTTTGTGATTTTTAATAAATATATTAATGCAACTTTTTATTTTCATCATCATCGTCATCTTGCCTCAAATTTAAACACAGCTTGTGTTACAGCGTAATTCAAAAATTTCGTCACTGAATGAGAATCTGAGCTGTAAATTCTACTTACTTCAACTTATATTCACAACATAATCTAAACATTTTCGTATACAGTACGAGAAAAATAAAAAAAATAGTCCTAAGTTTACTTAATTTATAGTTAGAAAATCGCAAAATTTTACGACTGTTACAATATTATCTATCGAGAGTAAATTCAGAAAGATTTGATTAAATTGTCTCTGCTACGGGAAGTCACCTTGAAAAATGTATTTATTCTTACTTGACCGGACCGACATTCAATCTATAAAGAAAAAAGATACATCCAAGGTAATTGGGTCTTTGTCTGGAACCAAAGTACTAAAATCAAGTATCCAGAATAGACTTAAGTATAGTAGAGTATAGAGTAGGTACTTTCTATATTGATCCGTCTAGACAAGTCACGTCTAAAGATGGTATTCAAAAGATCTAATAATATTATTACAAAAGGCACAGGTTTAGTTGAAAAGTTTTTTCTCGCAGCTAGTAGGCTCCATTGGCTAAATTGTCGCCTACCTCATTTTTTCAGACAAAAATAACTTGTAAGTAGGCATCTACGTAAAGAGGCCGCGAACACACAATTACACTGAATTTGTGCATGTGTGGGTGAAAACCTGTATTAGAATATGTTGATGTTGAAAACTTAACTCGTAATGTGTGAGTTACTCATATGTTGGTATGAATGTGTGAGGGATACATAATACATTTGCATTCTATCGGAGTCGACAGCCGTATCGCGTGTGAGGTTTCAACCGAATACTCGATCAGTATGCCACTTTGTTCAGGCGTGATTGTAGCAAAATAACCGTTTAATAAACGTTAATCTGCAATGTTTTGTATTAATTCAATCGTTGCCACATTTTGCGGATAAGCTATTCTCTGCTTTCTGTCATAAAATGCAGTTATTTGACTACGCATGCACAATCATGAAACTGTTAATGTAATTATAACATGAATTGAGTAAATGTAGGTTTTTGAATGTTGAATATAATATGTAAAATTGATTTTTTACCCCTGAAAACTGCTATTAGTTTAAGGTGTGGCCTCTCCTCTTCTTCTCCTAATCCAAGAAATGAGTAAAATAAAAGAAATTACAAAGGTCACGGACCCCGAAGTCTGTGGAGTGGCTAATTGAAATTTAAAAAAATAGATGTGGTCTTCTATTTTACACGTGCTTAGTGACAATGCTATTTTTTAGAAGATAAATTAAACTTTTACAATTCGTCCCTAACAAAAAACAATCAAATATCCAAAAGGACTGCTACATTTGATAGTAATTTTATAACTATTTTGTAAAATGTCAGACAGTGGGGCTGAGTACTTATATCATTTTACCAATTCATGTCATTCTAAATATAGCATAGTGCTTGTTAAGCTAATAAAATGAACAGAGACCGATCCTTCGCTCATTGTTCTAATAATTCATCCATTCAACCCAAATGACGACAACCCCGATACCAAAGATTAATTTAATACTAGTCTCTTTGAAACGATTAAATTCCATTGTCTTAAAATTTACCAGAACGAGAGAATTCAAGCAGCGTTTATGTATTTTAATGTTTGAAATGATACTCTGTACTTTTAGCGAGGTCTTTGCCACGAGATCTCCTTTCTCCATCATTTTTCAACATTGATAACATCACATCTAAGTAGTGATGTTATATGAACTATCGTCTGGTTTCTGCAGTACACGCTTTGCTTGGTTTTGGTGATCCTTAGCGTTGTTATGTGAGTAGATCAAACGATATCAAATATTACTGTTTTTGTGTAAAAATATTCCTCACATCCAAATACGCACCGAAATCAATAACCGCCAAATTACGAGTTCATCTTGTAATTTGGCGGTTTAAAAATACACGTTTACGCTAACGAAAAAGGTTTGAAGTCGTAAAAGAAAATCATGCATTTCATCAAGAGAAAAAAATACGTTCAAGTCAGGTTTATTTGTGATTCATACGAAAAATACACCTTCAAGTTTGCGAGGCAAAAAACAAACTGAAGCACACATTCACAAAACTTACCTATTTGCAAAAAAAACTGAATAGATAGGTAATGCTAAACTGAAAGCGTAGTGAATTATGGCTTTGGCTATTTGGCTTTCCTTGTGAGAGAAAGCCCTGAGTCCCAGCTGTGGGAGCATTAAGCGGTCTACCTATGCTTATACTAAGCCTTGAATAAATGTATGTTTGTAGTGCGGCAGTCAACATTTAAACCAAGACCACACAATCGTAATGCCACCGTCCAGTTTAACTAAATCTCCACAAACTCAATAAACATGCACTCGATGCAAACAATTGGGGTTTGCGAAAGGTCACATTTAATTGGTGACAATCACGAGTTAGCAACAGTTGCGCAACTGACAACGTGTCATTTACCTCTCGACCTTCGTTGTGCTTCCCACTTGGGCACAGCACGCGTCGTAGTTTGTATGACTATGATCTGTCACTTTTGACGTCAATTGTTGTACAGACGGTGCAATCCACCCAAATACAAATGGTGTGAGTCACACAGACTTCACTATTTAGCCGAGTAACAAAGCAGTTGCGAAAGGGTTAACCTAATAAAAATATTCAACTCACACTAATGTTTTGTGATTTACTTATTAATAGACATGTTCTTTATTTCTGTTTGAGATCAAAAACGAAATTCGTTGATGTATTTTTTATATCAATAATAATTTAATATAACTATGGAGGATATTATAATATAAATATGGAGTAAAATAGTTACCATTCACTTTAGGATCAACGGCGAAAAGTATTTTTTTTTAAATATTGGTGGACAATTCACACACAACACCATCTGACCCCAAACTAAGCAAAGCTTGTGTGATGGCGCCCAGATAGCTGATAGAATACTTATATAGTTTTTAAATACATACTTATTATACATAGAAACTAGAAACACCCAGACACAATGCAAACATTTGAATTCATCACACAAATATTTGCACTGGGTGGGAATCGAACCCACGACCCTCGGCTTCGCAGGCAGAGCTACTACCAACTAAGCCACGAGGCCATATTAGAATAGAATTTGGAATATTTATAAGTAAAATAAAATTTTTCATTACATTTGTTTTGATTTGCCGCGTAGGCTGCCCTAGATAGCAAAGAGTTATTAATGTTTTGAGTTTGAATGCTTGCGTTATGTTTTTGGTTCTTGTTAATACAAATAGATATACCTATGATCATACATTTTTAATATTTTTGTATAATAGTAAAAATAAAACACAATTTATAGAACTAAAGTTTTCAGGTAATTTATTCTTAAAACTTCAATAAATTTGTAGTTAAGTAAATATTTGCACAACTCAGAAATTATAATACTGAAAACTTTAAATCCTTAAGATTTCAGTGGTTTCTTTAGCAATTATAATTTTATCAAACATTATGTTACGATTACTGGGACTCGGGGTCTTATCTCACGAGGAGACAGTCACGGCCTTATAGCGAAGGGTTATTCCTTCGCCGGTCAAGTGCGAGTTAGCGGATTGTAATTTTAGTAAAACTGAATTGTGTATTTATAGAAAATTCATCTTTTCAGATTACAACGCCACGCCGCTGTTCGCCTCTGACAACGCTTCAAGCGGTAAGCTTCTTTTCCATAGGCCCTACCCTACCATGAGTCCTCGTTGCGATAATTATTCAATTTATCTTACGTGAACTAGTTCCGACGCCGTGAACTACTGATATATCCATATACCTTAGAAATAAAAATCGAAGTCGTGGATCACGAAATATTAAGTGAATGTGTCTCCGAAAAGTATCGCAAAAAGATCTCATGGTATCGGTGCATCTTTATTCATATTCATATTTTTTTTTTTTTTTATATGTACATAATTTTCTTCAACTCTCTTTTTTGTTCTGATGAAGCATATCATAATAGCTACGTTAATATCTTACAAGTTGTAGCCTCGTAAATTCTTATTCGAATCACATTGCTTTCACGATTTAATTTATGTGCTGAGATGAATCTTAGTCGTGAACACCGCGAGCAATTTTGATACTTTATTACCGAAGCACAGTTTTCAAACCAGCAAATGAGGAGGTACTTATTTTTACCAATTTTAATTGTTACATATTTACTACAAGAGTAAATTTAATAATATATAAATAATTTAATGATATATACATACTTGTATATATTGGACAATAGCATCTTTGTTTAACATTAGGCGATATGGTCAAGTCAAGTGTAAACTATAAACTAAAATTATTCAAAAACTATCAAAAATGTTTGATTGACATTTGTTTTATAACGAAATAAACTGTTTATCTTTCTTCCTAAGCTATTTTTTTCTTGTGTTTTGACAAGAAACATGACTTTTGATCTTTGGTGGATTACTTTATTTTATTTTTTGACACAAAGTAAATCATGGACAAATACAAACTAAACCAAGTATGTAGTTGGTTTGGCCCCAATTACATACTAGGAATTTCATACCAATTGGTGTTTTATACTAACATATTTTTATTTGAAACCCATTCATCCTAAGGTGTGAATTTGTTAGCTTTCCCGCTTTTTTTCTTTAAGAGGACAATTGCACCTCTTTCTAGTAACTAGTTAGAACTTAACACTTTAGTGAAATCTTGTATTGCGCTATTCTTGAGTTAGCTCCCTTGACCCGAGTGACCTATTTATCCAGGTCAAGAACTAACGGTCCCAGCTCGACACACTTTAATGTTTGAACGATGTCACCAGATCGGGACGTAATCATTGACGCCTGTATTTGAACGTTGATATCATAATATTTACATAAATTTAAAACTTTTGTTCGTGTTAAAATTTAAAATTCAAGCAGTGGTAATAATTTTCGTATTCAGATAGATTTAAGGTGGTTTTTTGTATTAAAAATAATATATATACTGCTCTATTACGCATGTTGGTGACGCGAACCCATACATGAGGGCTTCCCCTACCAAAAAATGCTAAACGTGGCTAAGGAAGGTTTCATTTCAACAAAGGAGACGGCCCATTTTCCATGGGCATTTGCCCCACAGAAAAAGTGCAAGAGACTTGACCAAAATTGGATCATTGTATAGGATTTTTAATATATATTGAGGAACCGTTTATGTTTTTATCCTGCATAGCGGGGTTTGAAAGATATCAACTAAAACATTGAAAAAAAATAACGCCGCAAGTAGGTAATCAAGAACGTGATTATGTACTTACTACTAAAAGAAGGTAGTAAATTCATTACTTTGCGGCTTAGGTACTGTGCTCAAAATAATGTCGACTCAACACAGAGAAGGACCGGAGATTCGGCCAAACCACAAAAAAATTACGAAACCTTTGGAAAATTAAAGAAATTCCATGTGTTGTGTGAATTTTGAGCGAATCGATTTTCGAACGAATTCTTACTGTACGTAAACTTCAACTAAACAATAAAAGAGAAAAACATGGCTGACTTTGACTATAATCTGTACACAGAGGTACAAATAATAAGAATGTTCAATTTGGGTACTGACCCGAAGACAAAATACGAACTAAACCTTAATAGGCTTATTTAAATTCACAAAAACTTCGCAAGCGTGTTTTAACGCCGTACAACGCCATCTAGTTTGGTTTTATGGAACTACAGTACCTTAATACAAAATTACTTATACATAGTCATTCAGGTACTTTTAAATCACCAATTTGCAATCCCCGCTTGGCAGGTTAGTATTGAATGTACAGTTTGAATTATTTAATTATATGTTATTTTAATTAAATAACTTGTTTAGGTCTCCGGGGCTAATTAAGTACCTAAACTTGAAACGACTTGGGGCAGAAATGAGCCGTCTCCTTTATGTCTATACTAATATTATAAAGCTGAAGAGTTTGTTTGTTTGAACGCAAGGATGTCGGGAACTACTGATACGAATTGAAAGATTATTTTTCTGTTGGATAGTTCATTTATCGAGGAAGGTTATATAATATTACGCTACTATCAACAAGAGCGGACTATGAATGAAAAATGTAACAAAAACGGGGAAAAATATTGCTTTTTGAGAGCTTTCGTTGCGTAACAGCATGTGTCTATCTTTTAAAAGGTTGCGTCATTAGAATCTAAGGTAACCAAATTTGTTCTAGATTTGAATTGGTACGACCAATTTTCGATAGATGGCGTAGCAACGCGCGCACTATTCAGCTAGTGTATTTATACAAGTTATGATACAACAATTTGCAGTGATCTATTTTGTCTGTTATTTTCTCATTTCGTAGCCTCTCGGCTTGTGAGACAAGATGCGAATGGGCACGATAAGGGCAGTGATTGCAACGATACTTGCAATACTGGGCTATAGGTTGTTAACCCACTAAGATATCCCTTATCACGCGCCGACGCGGCGACCAGCCTACATACTTCCGCACGTTGGCACAGAACCGAATGCCGTTCGTGTTATTTTAAACTGTACCGCATTGTAAACAAAGTCCAAAGTACCAAGATTACTTCGTCGCGGTTGCACATGTGTTTTGGTACTGGTTAATGTTTGTTGAAATTGATCAAGACGGTCTACTGTTATTATCATCAAACATATACATAGGTGTGTTTCTATTGTATTTATTATATCTATTTTAGATATGTTAATAATTTGTCATTTCATAAAAATTGGCTTATATTTTAACATTATGTAAGTATTTGTGCTGTACAACTATTTAGTACATGAACTCAATTCCAACTCGTATACAAACTTTGAAAGGAATGAGTGTGTTACTGAGTCGTGGGTTTGATTCCCACGTCGGACGAATGTTAGATAGATAGATAACTCTTTATTGTGACACAAAAACAGAAATATTACAGTAAAACACTTACGAACTAGCACCACAAATGGCAGCCTTATTGCTTAGAGCAATCTCTTCCAGGCAACCAGGTTAAAGGAAATTCGCCTACATACATTAGTGTAATGATAACAGATGTTTTTGTGTAACTGAGGTTTCTTTGAATGATAAGTATGAATTTAAAATGAAGTACGTATGATTGTGTGTGTTATATCAGCTATCTGGCTTCCATAGTACTTTGCTTTGGGATTAGAAGGTGCTATATGAAAATGTTGAAACTGTCGACCAATATACTATACTTACGAGTGGTCCGCCCCGGGTTCGCCCGTAATGCATATATATATATGTAGCACTAAGAAATCACGTAAATATTCAACGGTGAAATAATTTTTCAAATCGATCCAGTTATTCCTGAAAAATCACCTTAGTATGTATACCTTAAACTAATCTTTTTATGTCAATATGTAATGGTTATTTACAATATTATCGTGGTCCTGAAATATTAAGAAATAAATCTGAATATACCACGAGACAATTACGGTACCTTATTTTAATAAAAGTTACGGCTGGTCTAGTCGGGAGAACGGCGCCTGCCAATCCGGAGACCCGGGGTTCAACCTCACAAACACCACTATCTTTTCGAATTCATGTGCGTAATGCCGCTAACTTAAAACGGTGAAGGAAAACATCGTGAGGAAACCGACATGTACCTAGAATCTTTCGAAGTCATGTGTCATCCACCAACCCGCACTGGACCAGCGTGGTGGATTATGGCCTTAACTCTCTCCTTGCGAGAGAAGGCCCCGAGTCCCAGCAGTGGGAACGTTTAGTGGGCTGTTGATGAAATATTAATAGGATAAAACTTTAAAATATCAAAGAACTCTTAATAGATAATACTCTTAATTTTGTAGTGGTAGGGCTATTGGCAGAGTCCGCCTGGGGAAGTACCACACCTTTGCCAGTTATTCTACCGCCAAGCAGTGATATGTAAGCGTTACTGTGTTCCAGTTTGAAGGGCAATGTTTCCAGAGAAATTACTGAGCTTAAAGATATAGCATCTTAGATCTATGGGTGACGAGCGCAGTGCAGTGCTAGGCAATGATTTGGACTCTTTAATTTTCCAATAGCTGTGTAACTGTGACGTTATGTGGTAGGCATGTTGCTTACCATCAGGCACATGTACTGCTCGTCTCGTCACTCTATACAATAAAAAAAAAAGATGGAGACCAGACAAAATTTTGGTCGAATAAAATTACTCAGTGTTATTCGACCCCAAATTCTTGATTGTATATAGAGAAGGTATAAGTAGGTAGTTACTTTATTGAAAAGAGAAAGGCTTATTACTCGTTATTGAGCACCCATTCAATATTGATTGAACAGCGTACGAGACAGCTAATAAAACGGCGAGACCTATAAAATATAACTAATACCTCTACTTTCTTCGTTATAAAATGTAATTTAGTTTCCTAGATTGCTAAATTATACTATTTAAGTGTACCTTAGACAAATTGTTCTCATTATGCTCTAAGAAGTAAACGCTCCATAATCTAAAACATTTAATCAAAACAATAACATTTAATCTTGTTCCTCTAAGTTCTTTTGACGAACGTATTGCAAGTTAAAATATACATCCGTGCCATAATAACGCAAACGCATTTTATCGGGTACATTTCGGAGATTGTGCAATCAATTAGCATAACCTAACACCACGTTGTCCTTTCTATTGGACTGTTCGTAGTTAAAAGTGACATCGTTTCATAGTTGACGTTCCAAAGACTCGAACGAGGAGATCTGACTCCACTTTTGTGAAAAAAAAAGTTTAGGCTATGGAATGCGTTACCTTCGTGGATTTTTTCTAATGATTACAATCTTGATTTTTTCAAGTGTGAGAGTGATTTGGTTTTTTTAGGCAAGCAAGCTAAATGAAGATAGCATTATCGCTTAATATCAAGCGAGATGATGGACAAGTGTAAACATATACCTAATAGCAAAAAAATATTTTAGATCACAGTCGTATTTAAAACTAGCTGAACGCGCGCGCGTTGCTACGCCATCTATCGAAAATCGATCGTACCAATTCAAATTTTGAACAAATTCGGTTACTTTAGGTTCTAATGACGCAACCTTTAAAATATGACATATGCCGTCACGCAACAAAAGCTCTCAAAAAGCAATATTTTTTCCCGTTTTTGTTGCATTTTTCATTTCTGCTCTGCTCCTGTTGATAGTAGCGTAATGTTAAATATCCTATAGCCTTCCTCGATAAATGGACTATCCTACAAAGAAAGAATCGTTCAATTCGGATCAGTAGTTCCAGAGATCCTTGCGTTCAAACAAACAAACAAACTCTTCAGCTTTATAATATTAGTATAGATTTAAACAATGATATAATGAAACAATGATAATAGGCACGTTTTCTACGAGTCCCAATTTATTTCCCAAGACCTTACCTCCTTTCAGTGAGTAAGCAAACAGTTCTCATTAGGCCCTAAATTCTAGAAATTCAAATTATTTTATGATACGCTCGTTATTCTAGATTTTCCAGTTAGGTTACTAACGAAAGTAATGTTTGCTCTAGAAACTACGGCTTGCGTTAATTGGTATCACTTTCTCTGAAATTGTTTATTATTAAACTGATAAATAGGTACGACGTGGAACAGAAAATTCACTATTTTGAGTAAAAAGAAAATTAAATGAAATGGGTACTGTTTTTGTCAACGTTTTGTTTGAGCAATTAATATCAAAACTTTAACATTTTTATAAAGATGTAGAAGGTACGATTTCACGTGATATCTAATTGAATCCCACCGGTGTTGTACAGGTGTGTCCAAATTAGGAAACAGTCCGGAAATCATGTGGTACATATTACTTAAAAACTATATAAACAAAAGCAATTTAGAGCTAGCCTAGCTAGCTTGATTTTCTTGGAACAGATAGCAGCTCTTGATTTCTTGTTATATAATGATGTTGATGTATAATATTAATTATAAAATTACAATTTAATTGTTATTTTGTGTTTTTGAATTTGTGGTATACTTAATATGTGTTGTCTTATCGGATTATTACTAAAGAAACTCAATCCAAATCCCATAACAACTACGTAGATAATAAAAGACAAGAGAATACAGTCCCAGGTACTTCGCGTTCTCTTGTTAAGAGGCTAAGTTTTGTCGAGTGACTAAGTTAGAGCTACTAATTAGTTCTACTTTACCGCAAATGATCGCAAGCCGACTCAGCTTAGTCTTATTAACGGCGTTTCGCCTTTGGTGGTCTTTAAAGCTCCTTTATGTAAGCACTTCCACATTATATGGAGTCGTTAGTTTATTCCCAGACGCGACTTATGAATGAAATATTGTTTGTGAGGCCGGATGTGGGTACTGAATAAATGTTAAACTCAGTTTCATAAACAACATGTAAAGCGACTTTTCGATCCCTTGGTCTGTATACCTTCGTCATATTCGTAAACACGCCGCCAATTTGACTTTGAAAATCTGTATCCATCCAGGTGCTTTGTACCTCGTAGTAAACCATAAGAGATTAAAAAACTATACATTTATTCAAAAATAGTGCTAGATGGCGCTCAAAACAAACAATTGAGTTGCATTAAAAATAATTGGTACATTTAAACATATTTGATATTTAGCATTATTCTTGTACAATAGTTAAGGATCTAACAATACGTCGGATCTTCATTATTCCACGGCTATGACAATTGTTTTATATAACCATCTATGGAAAACTTAAAAACGTAAGGCTTAGAAAAGAAAACTCTCTTTGTATAAAGGTAAAAAATGACAATTTTCAACGAAATAGCAAGTTCTGAGAAATATTCGAGAGCAGCGAATATTCTCGATTCATTATTTACGACACGATAAAATAAGTAATTCCTGAATTCTTAGTACTCGTAATTCATTCTCGTAACCATCCCTTTGCCAAGTATTTAATTAGTAAGTTTTATTAAAGGTTTGTTGTTTATTCTGAGTACCGTTTCGGAATGTATTTTTTACTTTATTTTCCATGAACATCCTGGAGGTCTGTGTTTCAAAGCCTATGTTTTATGTTATACTTAGTTAATAGCCAATTTTGTGGACTGTTTTATAATTTATTTTCATATTTTTGTGCCAATAATATTATAAAATAAATAAAACAATAGTTACAACTGCTGGTACGACAAATGACCATTGAAATTCAACGAGGTTATGCTTTGGGTTATTGAGGCTTCTTCATGCCATAAATCGTATAAATCGGACATTGTACAATAAAATCTATTTTTTTTATTTCCTTTATGTTTACCTACTTGTATACTTTATGGAATATTTATCATGACATTAAAACCATTAAAAATAAAAAATAAATTCTAATAAATGTTATGCTTGCTCTGGGGCAATCTTGATATAAAATTTGGGCATAGCTCAGCTGAAAAACTAAATTATTTTCTTAAACAAAACACTGAACTCTATGATTTACCGGTACAGGGGTCAATTTTCTTGATGTATGTATGGACTCTTGATGTGCGTCAATCTTTTGAAAGGCACCGACGATGCCTCTAACACATGAGGTCTATTGGTTTTGGTAATGAATTTGAAAGCTGTTTTCAGGCATGACTGCGTATTAATGCCAGTCGATGCTTTGTTGATAGATAACTTGCCGACAATGCATTATAGATGTGTTTTCACACGCGGGTTGAAATGTGAACGAAAAATAAATATTTTTTACAGAATTAACATTTGAGTGAAACATGCTGTGTTAACGAAATAACTAGTAAGTATATAAGTACTCGCGACTATCATCGCAAGGAAAATCTACTTAACTTTCAACCGCAATCGGCGGCCTTTTTCTGAAAAAGGCCGCAGGATGTTTTTACCACTAAATCCGTGAATTAATTTAAAACTATAAGTTATGCCAAACTAAAATATATTCACACTCGAAAATATCTATTACTTCTGTTCAGCTAATATGTGGTGAATAAATAATAAAAACATAATAATAGATATTGTTTTGGATTACATTATTTCATTAATGCTATTTAATGTTTTGGTTTTATATAATAAAGCTGAATACTTATATAAATTACTATTAAAATTCTTCAAAAAAATTAAAATTTCCTGTGCACACTTTTCATATGTCTTCAATCAAATTGCTATCTTTTTATCTACGTTTTTACAGTAACAAATAGTCCGAAATGAATGGTGTTTTATAGAAAACAATATTATTTTAGAATACGCTGTTAATTTGTATTACTGTAAAAATCCCTCCAGGCCACGTGGTTCGACCAGTTCGACCCTGCAACCAGTGGGTTCCAGTGACCTCGGGAGGGAGGGACAGTGGGAGGCCGTCCAACACTGCAAATTCAATTACAAATTCTATCGCCCAAAGAGACTCCGACCATACCTCTCTCCATAGCTTGCTGTGTGATTTTGAGCTTTGTTATGAGCCATAAGCCATTATCCATAAGCCACCACTGGCAACACGCACTGGTTAAAGAGTTTCGTCTTTAGGCATTGAGGTGTTTTGGACTCCAAGATGTGCCGTAGTTTCCCGAACGCTGCCCGTCTAAGTTGGATCCTTCGCTGGACCTCTTTGTCGAAGTTGAATCTGCCTAATTGGATCTTTTGACCCAGGTAGACGTATTCGTCAACAACTTCCGAGTGTGGTATTCCCAACAATAACCGGTATAGGTGCAACATGAACATTTCACATGATCTTCTTCTTGTCCATATTCATCCTCAAACCTACCTGTTGGGATACTCTACTGAGGTCCCTGCGCATAGCACAGAGGTCCTCCAGCGACTCCGCCACAATTACTAATTCGTCGGCAAACCGAAGGTGAGTGATGCATTCGCCGTTGATATTGATGCAATGTCCGTTCCAGTCCAATAGCTTGAAAACATTTTCCAGCGCTATACTATATAGGAATCAAATTTAGGATCATTCAAACATAGGATGTTTACTAATAATGATATTGGTGAAACGTTATGGTATGAAATAAAAAATGTAACCCTCGGAACTATTTACTTACAAAAAGTGACCCCTTCCAAGCTAATCGTTCTAAGAATAATCGTTCATCGATCTCATTACACTGGTCAACAAAATTCAAACTTTTTCGTGCCACACGGACTTTTTTGATATTTTTTTACTTTAATTGGTGATTGTAAGAAAAAATAAACAGTTAAAAAAAATTTGCTAGCCAAGGATTTTATTCTATTGAGTAATTTAAAATATTAAGAAAAAATACAGATCTCGTAAATCAAACGTTTATTTTTTTTATAAATTACTTAATAATTTAAGATTTTCTTGAATGTTTAGCTTCTGGTTGGTCCCTTTTAATTGTCCAGCAGTAATCCGCTAACATATTTGGGCTCCATTTGCCCTGGTACCGCTTTTCCATACTAGAAATGTCCTGGTGGAACCTCTCGCCGTGCTCGTCACTGACAGCCCCTAAATTGTCAGGAAAAAAATCCAGGTGCGAGTCTAAAAAATGGATCTTGAGTGACATGTTGCAACCCAATGCTTGATATGACAACAAGAGCTCGCTAACCAACTCTCTGTAGCTGTCACTCTTGTGGTTGCCCAAAAAATTTGCAACAACATTTTTAAATGCGTTCCATGCACATTTTTCTAAACCGCTTAATTTTTCTTCAAATGTTGAATCTTTTATTAACTCCCTGATTTGAGGGCCAACAAAAATACCCTCTTTTATTTTTGCATCACTTATTTTAGGGAATTTTTCTTTTAGGTACAAAAATCCACTCCCACTGCGATCCATTCCCTTCACAAATTTTTTTATTAATCCTAATTTGATATGCAATGGTGGTAAAAGCACATTATTTGGCTCTACAAGGGGTAAATACTTAACATTTTTTTGGCCCGGAACTAACGATGCACGCGTAGGCCATGTTTTTTTTATATAGTGATTAGTTCTGTCTCGGCTATCCCATTCACATTAAAAGCAGCAAAACTTTGTATAACCCAGCTGAAGTCCAAGTAATAGTACAACAACTTTAAGATCACCGCAGATTTTGAAGGAATATGTACTGTAATTTATTTTTTCAAGTAAAAGTTTCATATTTTCATAGGTTTCTTTCATATTTGAAGCATGGGCCACAGGTACAGACGGAAGCATATTTCCATTATGCAATAAAACTGCTTTTAGACTTGCCTTCGAAGAATCAATGAATAAACGCCACTCAGAGAGTTCAAAATCTATGTCCAACATTTTCATAATCTCATTTATGTTATTGCAAAACACCAAATCTCCATCCTGAGAAAAATACGTTCTGAAGTGTTGATCACGGTTTCGAAAATAGCCAACTTTTGTGTTATGATGTAGCAAATTCCATTCTTTTAGACGAGATCCTAATAGTTCCGACTGCTTTTTTGACAAATTTAAATCCCTAACCAAATCATTTAGGTCTCCTTGAGTTATCAAATGTGGCTCCTTTTCAATTCCTTCAAACTCAAAGTCATCATCCTCGTCAACACATAGACTTGAAGTAGACGGTTGTGAATGGTCGTTCTCAACAGACGTTGTTGCAACTGGTATTAGTTCTGGCATTTTTTTACAATGAGAGACTGGTCTTATAGCAGAAGATACGTTAGGGTAGATAACTGTGTTTTTTTTCTTGTAATTTATACCTTTTATGTCAGTGAGACAAAAATAGCAAAAAATAGACCAATAGGATGCTTACTAATAATTATTAGTAAGCATCCTATTGGTCTTCAGAATGAATTCATCTCGTTTGATGGATTCCCTACGTCTTTTTTCCAATAGTCCACCTTTCATTTTTAATAGATTGAAATTGGAGTCTCTTTTCAAGAGTGTCTTTTGGTTTCGTGCGATTATTCTTAATAGTATGTTTTTATTATCTTAATTTGTTAGGTACTACAATTTAATTTACTTTAAGATTAACGATGTCTGCAAACTAGAGAAATACAGGGTTAACCGCCCGATGATTATGCCTGTAGATAAGTGTACTTCGATGAAACGAACCTCCAGGCGAACCAGATGAACTTGTCACCGTGGTTCGACTATGGAGTCGAACCACGAGGTCCCAAGTATTAGTAGTTCACGTGGTTCGACTTTGGAGTCGAACCACGCGGTCCCAAGTATCAGTAGTTCACGTGGTGCGATTCTAAAGTCGAACCAACGGGAAAAAAAAGTGTCCGTGGTTCGATTGATCGAACTAAATTGTCGAACCACGTGGCCTGGAGGTAAAAATCAAAATTAAAGGACAGGAAATGACAACAAGAATAGTTAAATGGTTCGTTTTGTCGCTGCTGGCAACATCCGCACAGATTTTGGCTCGTGTATTTAGCGATAGCATCGGTGTTTAGTTGTTGTATGAGATGTTTAACTATGTAACTATCGTTGTCTCTATTTTAATCTAGTTTTATTAAAAGTGAATAAGAGTTTCATGTGGGTTGTTATGTATTAGCGGCGCTCCGCAGTTCCCGTAATTTTCTCGTGATAAAAAGTTATCTGTGGGCTATTCCAAACTTTAATTAATCTATGTTCCAAATTTTAATTTGATGCGTCCTTACGTTCTGACGTGAAAAAACATCCAAACATCCTTCCTTCCTCCTTCCTTCGCATTTAAAATATTAGTACGAGTAGGTTATCAGTCGAGAACTTCGTGAATTATTTCTGTACTCCAAATTAGTCTAACTATAATTTCCAGTATTAAAACTCTAAAAAAAGGAATAAAAGGAAGGATATATTCGTTCTCCATCCGGAGATTGTCTGGGTTAGCGGAAAATCTATTAGAGATATAAAAAAGCTTTTCCAAGACAAAAAAAATACTGAATATGTGCTACAGAATAATATTTAATTCACTTTAATAACTATTTTACTCTAGAAGCTATGCCTGTTTGAAGTTGAAATACTTTTTGAAGTTGAAATATTTTGAGAAATCTTTGCATTTGCACCAATTTTGAAACAAAAAGAACTAGATAAAGCTGTTACCAACTTCTATAATGTACCTATCTGCACTATATTAATTTTCTCTTGAAATATACTCTAAGTACATTTTACTACGTAACACTAAAAAAGATACAAGAATATACTATATTTTTTTCAGAAAAAAATTAAAGTTTTTTTACTAAGTAACTAATTACCTATTTTGTCGTTTTGTCGACTCGGCTCTCAGGCAACCGTCCAAGGCTTTGTCCAAACACGTCTAAAGATTATATCTAACTAGATCAAATAAAACATTCTTGGTATTTTCTCGACAAAGAAACAATTTTCAAACGAGACAGATTCTTATAAAATTTCACTTTATTGCGAAGCAGCTGTCTAGTAAAATATAAGCAGAGAGTGCCTAAAGATTTTAATGAAGACTCGAAGTAGGTACAAAATTTCGTAAATTTTATGATTTTCGCTTTATTAATATCTGGGTCTGGGAAACTTTATATTTATGCAAATTTCTTGAGGATTTTAATTAGAAGCGCTACAATAATGTGAAATTTTATGAAATACTCTTTATTATGTAAATTTATTAAGTAACAAAGTACATTTTTTAATAAAATGCTGCAACAAAGTTGTACGTATTTTAATTATGGAACTGCTAATGATAATAATATAACACGAAACAGTTGATTAATAACGTTTATTATTAGTCTCTTTTTAAATTTTCGAATAGTACCCAATTAACAGATAGTCTAGATGTCAAACCGATAGACTTACAACGTGTTTGCAATAGGGTACAAACGCAAAATCAGAAAGGATATTGAAGATTGCAATGCAAGGCAGGATTTTAGATATTTCGTGTAGAAATAGCTACGCGACACTGCTCTAATGAGCACATATTATATACACATGTATGTTTATTACCATGAAACTCGTGGTGTAGGTACTAGTCTCGTCAGTCTATAAATAACATGCATTAAAAATCCTGTATTTTTTCAATTTTATAATTTTGGATCCAAATCAGTAGAAACCGTCGTCCTTCCACCAGTTCCTTTCGTTTATCTGTCACCAAGAAATGTTTTCACAATTACTCAAATACGGTCTCATAGCTCAAACAATAACGAAATTAAAAGCAGCAAATCCGACTGCCCAAAAATCATTTATCACGGCCCTCCAACCCTTTTCCACCCACACACAAATACGAAAAGATTGACAAATTCGCTGTCTCCCGTGACCTTTCCATGTTAACATCTTATATTTGATAATAAAGACAATATAATATGCCTCCCAGGTCGACGCCTTGAGTAAACCGATATCTTGTTTTTCTGATATGAAACAAAAGGTGTTGCTCATTTATTTGTTGCGTGAGAATAGATATTTGGTTACGTTTACTACCTCTAATTAAATAAACACTTATTTATTCTGTTACGACAGCCTATATACATATACTAGCAGCGCCTCGCGGTGCTACCCGCGTAGTTCCCGTTCCCGTTGTTTTTTTTTTTCGGGATAAAAAGTAGCCTATGTGTTCTTCCAGACCATAATCTATCTCTGTTCCAAATTTCAGCCCGATCAGTTCATATGTTAGGACGTAATTGAGCAACAAACATCCAGACATCCAAAGATCCAAACTTCCATACATTGACATTTATAATATTAGTAGGATTCGCACTAGAATTTGATTAAGTTACATTTTGCTTATAGCAACTCATGATCACGCCGGTAAAATTGAAGCAGCTTCATCAAATCTTGCCTTTATTTGGTCAAATCAAAAATGTAATTAGCACAAGATACAGATAGATGGTGATGTAAGAGAGAGGCAGACCCAGCAGTAAAACATAGAAAAGGATGTGGATGGATGGTTCGAATTTCCACATTATGACTCGGATATACTTTGATTAAAAATTTTAATACAGTGAAACCTTAGCAATTAAAATGTAATGTATGTTCATAGTAATTTATTTATATTTGACTAGCAACATCGTAAAACAGCCATTCAACTAAACAAAACACTAAAACTTTCGCACTCGATAATTACGTTGCATCTCTTGATGAACAACAAGCAAGCGTGAAGATCGTAAGAATTCTTTATAAGAAAATTGAGGCCTACCATGTGCGCTCGAATGAAACCACTGACGATTTAATCTCAATAATTCTCTTCTTCTAATCTCAATAAATTGGGACTGTAACATTTTTGTTACAACATACTGTTTTGTTTACTTTGAAAAAAAATTAAAACAACCTGTGTTTCAAAAGAAACAGTAATTAGTAACTATCATAAAATAAACGTGAGGTTTTTTTACATTATATTTATTCGCAGACTTCTTTGCGATTGCTGGGTATAGGCCTTTCTTTAATCATGCCATCTTCCTCGGTCTCGTGTCAATCGAGCCTAGGTTAACCCGCAATAAAGACGATATCGCTGACCCATCTTGCAGCTAGGCTAAGTGGTGATTAAATACAGTCCTGGATTAGCATATAAGATATTGAGCAATTGTTTAGGGGATCCCGTTTAGGATCACCAGATACCACACCCAGGGTACCAAAGACGACAAAAAAAACGAGCACACGAAACCTGAATTTGCCAAAATTTTTAAAACTTTTATTGATTTAAATTTTAAAACTGATATTGTTATGAGTTTATTAAAAAATGTCTACTATATTAAATTAATTTACTTGCTTCAATTACTTTTTCGATTAATTATTGGTCTGCGTAAGCCTTGACATTTTTTTTTCGGAATACTTTATAAGCTTAGCATCAGATCTGTACCACGGTAACATTGAACTTAACACCGAAGTACAAAAGTAGGCATCTTTTTAGAGGAAAATGCGAAACCAGCTTGACTACTTCTTAGTATCGATGACTCAGGCAGAAAGTTCCCGCGGTTTTTGGACCCCAGAATTAATGGGCGATCTCGGTCAACATCCTCTGTAATCGGTTGCGAATACATCATTCAAGGGCTTGGTAATTGAGTCACGTAAAAGGGTGCGTCTCAACTGGAATTATTATTGTATAGGTTTTCTGGTGTAGTAGTATAGTGGTGGTATTCGAGTATCCTTTTGAATAAATGTGCCCTACGGTTTCACCCGCCGATGTTATGCAATAAGGTTTTTTACAATATAAAGTGATGGAATGAGCCATACTTGGGCAAGATAGTAAGAAACACGCCTGAACAAAGATTTCCAAAGTCTAGCCTAGCACTGGACTGCGCTCGTCACCCAGTTATATGCGATCATGTATCTATTTGCGCTGTAATTACCATGAAACATTGTAACACGGTAAAGTCACTATTTGACGGCACATCACTATTTGACGGTATAATAACTGGCAAAGATGTAGTACTGATTCAGGTGAACTGTGCAATAAGTCCAACCACTATTAAGTCAATAACCTATATAAGTTCAAGTGAAATAAGAGTAAATGAGATTATCCTTTAAGTTTAGACAAAGAAGTTTTATGATGTAAGTCCAACGAACTTTGTTAAAATAGGTTTAACTGTTGCCAAGTGACAAAAATAAGTCCCTTGCTGCGAAAAACCTTTTCCTTCAAAAATAACCGAAACTCCGACCCAAATCACTAACGACCCGAAAAAAGGAAAAGAGCGACATCCATCGCCGCTTTATCACGCAGTAGCCAGACGCAGCCGAATCAAAAGTTTTAATGACGTGAATCCTTACTGGAGAGCTCGCACCGGGCGTCTGAATCGTATCGATTGTCCCGATGTAGGTCACAGGCTTGCGGGTCAAGGGTCACGGGTAGGTCACCTCGTCAACGTAAATAGTCTGAAGACTCTCCCCTCCCACTACCCCTCTGCTTCGGAGACTGCGCCCCAGCCCTGCCCTTTATGTATACCTCGTAAAGGAGCTATAAAAATACATTGTTGAACGCACACCACGGCGTCCGACATTTTGCACGCGCCTAAATAATATCTGCAAGAATGTTCGCTTATTTATTTACGAGCCATAACTTAAGACTTTGTACCAACCTATTTGTAAAATGAAAATGATTTACCGACGCCATTTTCTATTTTACTTCGGAAATAAAATCACGTTCGGTACAATCTGAATATGCTGATGCTGATATTTGCTTAGTATATGTAATTTCGTATTTTGAACTTCAAAAGATACGTGATGTCGGTGTTATTGCGTATATCGCTTTGAATAATGAGCAGCGATGATCCTGGTAATCCGATACAACGAGGGCATGCAGGAAGTGTGTACACACCGAAGTTTTAATACAATAGGTATCGGCAATCGCTTACATGGCATAGACGCTGCAACACATATGTATATAGGTATGCAATGAAAACAAATCCACAAAGTATACATTTATTTATCAAGCGGTGTTCTAATTTGCCATACACTTGCTAGCGCTTACGATAATGGAGACGATGGTATTCTTATATCGCTCCCTTAAACTCTTGCATCGTCACTTAGTATGGGGCTAGAGAGCGCTCAAACGTAAACAAAGGTTGTGCTTCCCGATAAATTATAGAGCAAAGAGATAAACCCAAAGAGTTAACACATATACGTACAGAGTTAGAACAAACGGTTTACACTGGCTAAAGCACGGGTCTGATCGCTATTGTATTGTCGCTCTTGTGGAAGTGCCATACTTTTGTCGCGGCACATCACTATGTCGCCATAGCTAACATACACCTCATCTGCTTACGATTGGTATAAAGGAACCGTGCGGAAAACCTGATCTATTTACATATTCTTTATCTAACGTGTCAGTGCTATACGATGTATACGATATATAAGATATAAACCTATAAACAGAAAAGTTGTACTCGTACTAAATCGTAGCGACACTTACTGTGTGTTGTACTGGACTTTTACTACAGTGCCGATCAAAAAAAACTTACTCGTAGTTGCATAGTTTTCCTTCGCGATATATATGTGATAGTTTAAGTAATAGTCTTATACTCGTAGTAACAGTACGAACAGAAACAAAGATGATTAAAAATGATTTGGCAAAAATAGACTTATACATTTTTTTTTTAAATATAAACTTTAGTGCTACATTTACGGCCAACTTTCAGATTATCTTGAAGCAACTGTTTTGGACATCCAGGTAGGTATATCAAAATTAAGTTTTAAACGTTATCTTGCGCTAAAAGTCGTTTACTATCAGGTGATTTGATGGTCAAAAACAAAAACATATTGGCTATAAAAAGTGTAATTTTGCTAAAGCCTCTTTCCGTGAAACCTACTATTTACAGAAGCCGTGCAAAATATCACAAGTACCTACATAACACAAGTCCATCGAGCCACGCGGTGAAGCTACGACGCTATTTACTAAGTTAACGATTGCTTGGGAACATAACATTATGTCCGTTTATCGCCGACGCAAATTGCAGTTGTTTTTCTCAGCCGCAAATCAAAGGCTTTGCAAAATAAAGTAAATTCAGACGCATATCAAAGGCTCTGCATACAATTCTATACTCTAGCCACCTCTTCAAATACATATATTTATAGTAAATTTACGGAAACAAATAATATTGAAACACTACACGAGTTAACCTAATTAATATTTTATTTTACGATGATTATTATTTGACCTAATATTGTGGCTACGGCTGTTATATTTCCGTCCAAACGTCAGGATATATACTAATAATAATTTGGATGCCGATTAAGTCCTATGTAATGTTTGCAGTAATTAGTTAAAAGCTTAAACACTATTTCATTAATATTGGTATTAAAAACATTAGATGAGACTTGATCGCGGCCTAAATGATTTGTAATTATCTCTCGACGTTGCGGACGCATTTCAACGACCGTGATTACAGGATGAAAAATAATTGAAAAATACAGTAAAGAGTCAATAATTGATACGTGTAAAATAATGTAGTTATTATAGTAGGTATTTTCTGTTAACTGTTTGACACCTGTGTTAATTTATCTCTGAACTGCGAGATAAAAAAAAACACAAACTGTACTCTACTCCTTGTTACTACCTCTTCAGTTAAAGTAATATGGTTGAATTATGTCCATATTTCAAAACGTTACTTCAACACTGCTGCAACAATTTGTTCGTACTAAAAAACTTGACCTAATCTCAATTTTGTTTTTCTAAAAATGTCTACACCGACTTGAATTTACTCAAAACTCTGACAGGTTTTTGGCCACGTAAACCATGAGTAAATGCTTTTTTTTACTACTAAATGTAATAAGCTTATAGTATAGTGTAAATTATTGAACATTTACTGAAAACTTACACTATTAGCGGTTTAGCGGTGTAAGAGATAAAAAGTTATGATGAACCTTGTGCGATGGAATAATCTTATCATCATGATAGTTGATACTGCACTGCGCTCGTAATTAATTTAAGGAAAACAATAACGTTTTAGAGTTGTATTTATACATCAATACCGGCCAAAATTGGTTAATCAGAATCTACTATGAACAGAAATAGCACACTAAAACAGCGGAGCCAAACCCACTAATATTTCCAGACATAACACTGTATCCATTTTCTAAATAAGAACGCTTGCACCGGTTATGTAAATATGTTATGCACTTTCTCACGCTCGCCGTTGAGTGCACAAAGCCAATTTTCCGCCAGAACAAAAACAACACAAATTCAATTAGGGAAATGGTTTCTGTTTTGCGAAACAGGAGGGTGCATGAAATGTAGAGTTCGGTATAAACACGAATGGCGAGCAGTGGTGAGTAGGGATACCAGATCTGAGACCTTAGAGAAAAACTGTAGATTAGTTTTAAAAACTGTACAACTATGAAAACTATTAAATTCCATAATACACGTTTTGATTTAATAGAACCTCATAAGTTGAAAACGTAAAATTAAGGTTAGTTCGTCGATTTTGGTTTACTCTGTCATCACAATCATTAGCTTATCCCAAGTCCACTGCTGAACATAGATCACAACACGATACGACACCCAGCCTTTTCCTAGGGTGTTCTACTCAAACTAGTATGTAGAGATAAATTAACTTTATTTTTGTCAACTTGGTTATTTTATTCGAAAAAATTGAAAACATCTTAGTCATTTGCATACTGTAATATCCAGAATAAGATGGCAATTAAATCTTAAGCGTTGTAAATAGCGCTTTATGAACATAAACTTATGTCTGAAGACCGATAAAAGTGTTTTTCACTCACTGTGGAAAAAAACCTAGTTTTTTCTTCTGTAACTTTTAGACTTTAGATTTAATAGATTATTTTTTTGTAATTCAAATAATCGTTTGTATCTACAAATTTTTAAAGTTTCACTTAGATATCTCAACGAGAAAAAACAAAGGTCTACAAAAAAAATTGTAGATCTACATCTTAAACCGTACAACTGGCTACTGGTGTGTTGAGTTCCAATCACCAGATGGAAGAGAAGCATGCCCTGAACAAAGTAAACAAAGCGTTAGTTAACGGAAGGAATACAGGATTTGTGTTTACTTTCTTGTTTCCGTTCCTTTTAGATGATCTAATTGCGCTGGACCGACTGAAGAATCTTCGGGCTACAATTTATTACACCGCCACTTTGTACGCAATAGTCACGTTTCAAAGCATAACTACTTAATAATGCAACTTAACATTTGTGGCACTGAATATTATTGTTCTGTTATATTTATTTTGTATTATGTTACTTGAGTGTACAGTAAAATATTTTTTTGGTTGTGTATCACTGGATTTGATCACAATGTTAAAACTTTTTTGAGATAAACAAATACCTACCTACCTATTTCAAATTTAAAATTGGGATATATGGTAATATAAATCATCTATTAAGATAATTCTAAAATTCAGTCAATCGAGAGTAGCTCTCTACTTCGTCTGTGGTCAATCGTAAAAATTTAAATGATACGTACATACGATGAACGTAACGTTTTTTTCTCACTTACCAAATATAATTTGGATAACTGCTCATCATTTTTTTAGTAGAAAAGAGTTTGTGGCTGTTTTATATCTAATTGGAACTTTTTTTTTTTAAATAAAGAGTGACGAGACGAGCAGGACAAGTGCCTGATAGTAAACAACATGCCTGCCACATAACAGCACAGTGACACGCAGCTATTGGAACATGAAGAGTCCAAACAGTACGAATACGAGTATATATAAACAGTCACGTCAATTCCTCACCTTTGCAACGCGAGAGCATATCAAACAAACACAGTAAAAATATCTAATATCTTCAGGACATGCAAGAAAATACTGAACATAAACCGTTGCAACCATATGTGTAGCTGAAATCGTGTAAGTGTAAACACGTCCTAGGAAATTGGATACCGTTTGTAGACGTTGAAACAGTCGCGGAGGAAATCGAAATCCACACGAGTGCACGAGACAAGCCAATCGCAAGGATACCCGTATTTCATATCCTTCTGTAACGACTTTAAAACGAGAAGGTTATCAGTTGGATGCAATACGTATGGATGCAATATTGGGAGTTAGCTGTGATTTTAAATATGAACGTGAAAACATACCGGCAGATCATAATATACTCGCAGCGCAGATATATAAACTGTGTAAATAATAAAAATAAAATATACCTGTTAAATGATGTCGTTTGTTATATATGTATATATTTGTCAGACTATTAACGAAACATCATATATTATTAGCATGAGGTTCTAAATTCATTTTGTTTGATAGATTACAGTTCAGAGGTCCATTTACATTTTGTCGAAATCAATGGACTGGTTTTTGATATATCAATAAAAAAAATGTTGCTTACTTTTATCTCAATAAATCATAGAAATTATGTAATTTAGTAAAGTGTGTGAGTTTAATTTTCAATTAAAGTCGGTTTTTGTATTTTCGAAGAAAATTCAATTATTGGCTCTCGTGAGTCTTGATTTAGCGTTAAATTACCTTTTGTAAGACGGCGGTAAGTAGATATGTCATGGTACTTATCGAGACTGAGTTTCAATTGGTTCATGGTGCATAATATATCGTTTGGCATTTAGAGCTAGACCGACTGCAGAATTGATAGCGCTTCCAAAGAATGAGCCGGGCGATAGAGATCTCCATTATTTCAACTTATCTCGCGGTGCATCGAGCCTCGCCTCGATACTGGACTTCAGTAATAGACGTGCGGTTATTTACTGGTGTCTTATACTCCAAGAAAGTACGTTCAATGCTATGATTCACCAAAAACGTACTCAACTAATATTGTATTTCAATGTTTAAAGTTTAAATAACTGTTGCTCAATCTTGTCGATATAGTTAAATGTATGTAATTTTCGGAACTACTCCAATAACCACCAATATCAACCAATCTTACTCCATTAGAAACATTCTCTAGATTGTATGTATGGTTGTAGGCTATATTTTACGAGTACGTCAGAATGAAACAACGAATGAAAGTTTTGACAAGTTCGATCCGGGGGTCTACCGCCGAACGAAAAATGTCATCGCTTTGATGTTTCTCTCTCTTTTATTTTCGCTTGAAATGATAGAGATAGCATTAGCAAAGCGATAGCCGATTTAGTTAGGCGGTAGATGCACCGGGCGAAGTCGTGACATATTTCTAGTTCATTATAATTACCGTGTTGGTGTGAAGTCCTGCAGACACCGCGCCAGTACTCACGACCATTTATGAGTAGAGCCACTGTATTATTGGACAACGATACACTATTAGTACTGTATTAAAATAATGTAGTTCATCAATTTAAACGTAAGTGTTCAGCGGTGACGCGAGCTGCAGTAGGCGCAGTAGGAATGAGGGCGCCGGATCGATACGCAGCAGACATAACAAGCGAGCCCACTAGCGCCGGCCGGCGTTTCACTTGCCTGCCAATCGATTAAAAAACTTGAGGGTTCCTCTCGCCTCTTTTATTTAACGGCACACTCAATATACAAAGTGTAAATACCGAAAAACTCTTAGGTTTTGAGTTGTATTCAGCACTCACATGGAAGAATCATATAGACATGACATATAAAAAAAATTGGCAGTCATAGGAACTGCCGATAGAAGTAAAAACTTATAACTCAGAATTTGATAGCTTACTTTGGAAACTACACGTGTGTAACCGGAGGGCGTGGCCTGGGCATCATGGCATGACCATCTCGAAATGCGTCAGCATTTCCTATTGGCTGATGCATTTTTAGATGGCCATGGCATGATGCCGATGCCACGCCGTTTCAGCATTTCCCATTGGCTGACGCATTTATAAATGGCCAATGGCCATTGTTCCGAGTTTACCCGAAGATGTCTTATCATACCCGAGCGTGACGCTAGAATCCAATTCACAGCCCACGAAATATCTGTCTAGGCGCGCCTAAAGAAGTTTTCACTTCAAAAATTTAAAGTGGTCCTACCTACCTAAATACCTACGTCCTAAACCAGCTTTTCACGCCATATCACGTCGAAACGCCAACAAAAAAAGGTATACTTTTCATATGTGCACTCCGTCATGTCGTACGGTATACTACTTTTGGGATCTTCCACCGATTATGAACGGGTGCTTAAGAAGTAGTAACGTTGAGGTTTTGAAATATGTTCGTTAAAACATTGCAGAATATGAAAAACAAACTAAGTCGAGAAACGGAGATTGACCGAAACAAACAGACAGACAGACGGACTTCAAACAAACGACAAATGGTTTTTTGGATGTAGGTACTCCGTGCGCTTTAATTTGAACTCAGTGAAAAGTTAATTTGATGGAATAGCCATCCAATTTTTATCTACTTGTTTGAATTTATTGTTTAGATAATTATAATACCATAGAGGATACGTAAATTTAACAAAGCTTTGACAATTATGTTGGAAATCTCATTACATACCAACAGACATGCTATTTTAATATTAGGAGCGCTGGTTATTGCTATGGGTATTTTTGCAATAACTTGTCATACGTAGGTGAATGATTGTAAATGTACCTCTTTGTCTGGTTTTATTCATAGCATCAGCTAGTTATTATCATGTTATGGTAAATGCAAAATTATAAAATTATTTATGTGAGGTGAATTGTATGGCGGTGTGATGCATTGGATGTCTTGGTGAAATGTGAGTGTTGAGATCTGCTGTTGTGTTCCAAGCGAGGCAAGTCCTATATTACAGGAATGTGGGACAATGGATTGTTTAGAAGTGACCCTCCAATTAATAAGTCAGATTTCAATTACGTTGTTCTTACCCTATTGACTAGCAATGATCTAACTCTTGGATCATTGCATCTATTAGTTTAATTTTAGGGAATATTTGCTACTGTCGCTTTCATTTATTTATTATTTACATATTTTACATTTATTTTCTTTTACAGCTGAAGTTATTAATTTAAATTATTACGAATGATCATTGTAATACCTACCGACAAATTCGTACGTACTTGACGAGCCTGCATGGAAATATTCAGGATGTTTAGATATAAACATTTGTAAGTGTAATAGTGTCTAGCATTGACAATCAATTTATTCTATTCTATTCTTTATTCGTTTTGATAATAATACGCTTATTATTTAATTGGTCTACTATGATCATTACGATTCTCATTACGATTGTTTTGTTATCGTTTTGAAATAGGTTTTCACTTGATCGTCATCTCGCCTAAGCGATGCGGTCCATGATGAACTACGCTAATCTAGAAAAAACTCAACACTTGAAGACACCCAGATATATCCTTTAAGAAAAATCCACTCAGGCAACACATTCTAAAGTTTCATCATCATCAGCCCGTGTTCGTCCTCTGCTGGACATAGGCCTCTCCTATAATACGCCACTCAGCCTGATCCTCGGTCTTACGTTTCCAACCGCCACCAGCCGTCTTTCGTATATTGTCACTCCATCTAGTCTCATGGTCATCAGTCTCTACACTACGTGTACCGATTCGTGAAGAACCCGTCTACCCCAATGGTTATCGGGTGTGTGACAGATTCTGAAGTTTAAATATTCTCATTAGGAATATGGACAGTTCTACATATAATCTGAGGTCAATTTATTTTGGACAAGTGAATGATAATCGATTGGTAGAGTTAGTGAGCTCGTAGATTAGTTTAATAGACAGTATTTTTTGTAACCAAGTTTTTTTAATCATTTGCATAAAACAGGTTGTCGATTTGTTCGTATTTTATATTTATTATGTATAGATAACATAAAAATGGACGAAATAAAAACAAAATACATTCTTCAGTACTAAATTATCGGCGGTAATTGCACAATTAACGAAAACAAAACATATTAATTAAACACCACAGTACCACTAACATAGTAAACGAAATCCACTTTCGAATTCTAGAGTGAATTCCATTCAATTATTCACGTATTTCCAAATACTTTCATTGCGGAACAAATCAGGTATAAAGCCGATGGAAAATTGTTGAAACACCTTTACAAACAAAACAAGTAATTTGTGAAAAGTGAAGGCTCGGGGTCGTCGACCCCGGCTCAAGGATGGCCGTTGTTTACCGATGCCGGTGTTACGTACGTGATGAATGGCAATTTTATTGGTAGGCATGTAAACGTTTACGAGTTAAAAAAATATAAATTACCTATACTATTATACATAGATAGATGTTTTATCTATGGAGTTAGGCTACGAGAAGTTCGTCTAGGCGTTGTTCCCCGAGACAACTAATTATGATGTGTGTACAAAGTTTTTTATTTTTAATAAAATAAAGTGACGAGACGAGCAGGTCATGTGCCTGATAAACATCTAGCCTGCCACATAACAGCACAATAACACGCAGCTATTGGACCATGAAGAGACCAAATCATATTACCAGTGAAACCGGAGGGCGTGGGCATGACAATGGCCATCTAGAAATGCTGACGCCTTTCTAAATGGTCAGTGGTAAATGCTGACGCATTTCTGAATGGCCAGTGGGAAATGCTGACGCATTTCTGAATGACCAATGGGAAACGCGGACGCATTTCTTGATGGCCAATGGCAATGGTCCCATTCACGCGAAAATTTATTTTCATTCCCAAGCGTGACGCTAGAATTCAATTCACAGTCCACGAATTATCTGTCTGTGGTGTCCCAATAGAAGTTTTCACTTCAAAAACACATTGGGAGGAAATTAATAAGGGATAATCATAATAATTACAGCATGCAGCAAAGACCACTGAAACAAAATCAACCTTTCATTGCACCAATATGTGATCATTCGGTCAAAATGAGTAGTTTTTATCGATTAAATGTTTTGAAGATTATCACAATTTCTGTACGATCCATTATGTATCGCCATGATAATGGATGTTCCTTTTTCTGGATTCTTTGTTGCCGATTATATTGAGATTTTATTTTCTGGCATTGACATTGAAATATTTGCTTTTAGCCGAAACTTGTTCGCTTCGTTCCAATAAATTAAGTGCTTACTAATGATTCTTGTTTTTGATTAATGAAACAAACAACATCTTTGTTTTGTAGCTTGCTGAAACTTAATGAATAAAAACGCTACGTTTGATTTGTTTTGTATATATTCGCAATATTATTTAGTAAAACTATGAGCTTAATGTTTCTTGACTAGCACGTCGTGTAGTCTCGTTGTACCCTCAATTTTGTGTCTACAAAAAGTAGCCTATATGTTCCTATATGTTCAGTCCATCCACTAGAGCTAGAGTCATTACCATCTCCGTTTTTACGGTTAAATTGGTCTATTGGACGGGCTGGTGGCCCGGTCGTACTTATTAAAATAAATGCGTAAGTTTGCATGTTTGGAAGATTACAGCTCAATGGCGTCGAAACAGCTAAATGGATCGGGTTAATAGTTAGAACACAGTTAGAATATGGTTTGGAACAGAACATAAGTTGTTACTCTTATGGCGGAAAAGTTACGTGTGTTATCAATTGAGTAAAAGTAAACCAATTGAATAAATGTAAGAATTTACATTGACAACTGTTCGATTCCCATATAAAATTTTACAAAGGAATGCTCTTCAACGGCTTAGCTCCATCTACTTATAGCGCCAACCCCTCTAAAACTCTTTCGAGATAGCGGGTAGAAGTGAATGGTATCCCACCGGCGCCCTCTACACTAAATTTTATCAGTCATACCCATCACTTTATATAATCAGATACTTGTTCTTTTATATGACACATATTTAGACTCAAATCCCAGTATTAAATATAATACTACTAGCGGCTTTCCGGCTGCGCTCGGATATTGTCATTTAAAGACTATTAATCGAAATAAAAACTATCCTATCTCTCAAGTTGGACCAGACTGCTCACGGTGTGCCCATTTAATTTAAAATCGGTTAAGTAGTTTAGGAATCCATCGCGGACAAACATCGTGACAGGAGATTTATATATATTAAGAAGATAGTGAAATGTACTACAAATAAAATAAAGGTGACAACACGTGAACGGAAAATACGCGAATAATACCGCAGTCACCGCTAATGACAAAATTAATCTTATTTACGTAGTGCATTTTTTGCGCATAATCTGATAGAAGCAACAAATTTCCAGTGCACTAGACTGGTATGCTCTCATTCGGATGCTATGTACGAGTGGCGTCATTGAGACTTTTCCCTGAATATATTACTCTTGAAATAAGAGCACAGTTTGTCTTTATTGGAGCGTTGCGCTTCGTAATGTCTGCGTCAGTGCAATTCATTGCGAAAATTTAAAATTCTTTGTTTCCAAACGCAAGTATTCAGTATTTTTACGATGAGGATGCAAGTGAGAATGAAACTATGGTACGTACCTAACCTACACTCATACGTATTGTGGTTTTGGCACTTTAACAAAATAAGTTTTGACGCACTATAGAATTTTAAGCTTATCTAACTAATATCACAAATGCAAAAGTTTAGATTTTTGTAGTTCAATCACATCGGATCGGATTTATATTTGGAACACGGACAGTTTATAGACTAGAATAATACATTAGAGGAACAGAAAAAAGTGAGTAAAAATGCTAGGCGCTACTTGTATATAATTTTACATTATTTAAGCTCAATTTTGCCTCTTTGAATATCTTTGACGTCACAATCGTTGTACCGAATGGATTTTTCTCTGATATTTCTCAAGTTTTTGGCTCGCATTAGCACTTTCACGGTCATTAGACGAGATGTCTATGCTTAACAGCGGTCGCAGGAAATGATGATGATATTCAATATCAGATTCTCCAGCATTACCTGCTGCTCAATTAAATATCAATGCATATTTAATAAGATCTTATAGCGTCATGATGAGGCATAGCGTAGGCCGTAGTCGCTATATCTCGCATCAACTTCATAATTAAATTTCCCGATAAATAACTCAAGTGAAGTGGGCGTTAAGTTATGACCGCCATAAAAAGAGACACAAAGGTCCTTACGGATAGCTCCCCAGCAATCACCTTCGTAATTAATTCAGGCTGTTTATTAGCCGATTGTGATTTTCATGTTTTAGCTTATTGATATTGTAATAACGGTTTATATGTCATCGGCTAAGTCTGTTAATTTTAAAGCCAAGAGTAATAAGGTGTCATCTCTCATAGTGCTCTTATTTTTAGTGTGTTCGGAGATATATTTCGGTTACTCTAACTTATACTTTCTAACTTATTTGAAGTAACCTAATCTTTTTCTTTTGTTATGTTGCTATAGTTCATCTGGCCTATAGATTTATTTGTCTTGTTGTAGGTTGCTTAGGTGTGAAATGGTCATTCCAGCCAGACTAAAACCTTTTTAAAATGAAAAATGCGCGGGAGACCACATGTCTTTCGGCACTGATAGACTGACGGACAGACTCTAAACATTATAAAATTATCAGATCTCTTGTAACTGTATATCTCCAATAAATTAAAATCTTACCTACCTCTATATTTATAACGTACTTTATAAGTATTGCCATTCAGCGTGGTAATATTGCCAGCATGCCGGGCACGCTTCCGACAGGTAGTGGGTTTCATCATTTTGATTATTTTTAGATCTTCATCGGTCTATGGATGATTCAGATGTGTTTAGTTAGTAGTCATACCTAACTACTGGTAGTGTAGTGTAGTTCTCATTGTTACGTAACTTTGCTAATAAAGGCTCTGCTCGTTCTGAGTTTTATTTGTTTTAATTATGAAATGAATAACAGCGACAAAAAATTTAAGATCTTTACAATTGATAAATATAAATAGCTGTCTCAGTAAGGTTATGAACATAATAAATGATAGCGGACAATAAAAGGATGCGATCAATCTTCGTTTAACCAATACCAGTCATCCGAGTTAAAATATTTTGTTCACGTTGGCGTATACCCTTGAAATATAAATCATTTTACAATGTTCTAATAGCTTTATGATTGTAAAATGTAATAACATTTGCATAATATGGCACCACAAAGGTTTCGAGGTATCGACAAATACGCACACAGTTTCAGACTGTTCGACGGCAAAGGAAATTTATTACTGAAGTATCTGGAAGATAGCAAAATTGCTTACTGGCTTCGGAAGACAGTTGGACCGTAAAAATCTATTGAACACAATTTAAGCATTCGATATTACACATACGAATAGACTGGAACATGAAATACGAATAAAACTATTATGCAAACTATTGCCAAGTCGAACGTTCGAACAATGAACAATTTGAAACTTCACTTTATTCGAGAAGTTTTACAGCTTCGACGCTGGTGGCGGAAAATTCAGGGTCTTTCGAAGCGATAAAGCCATTTCATTTTCTTTTGTTCGTTTTATTAAAATAGCTATTTGAAGAATCTGTGGCTAAAATTTCTATTTGTTAAATTAAATTTAAAACGTTGAACAAGTTTGGCATTTATTGGTTTAACTCAAGTCAATCCAAGAACGATACGACATGGAAAGGAATATTTATCGAAATACTAAAGTCTGTAAAATAAATATAATGAACCTTTGAGTATAGAATTGCCCCAGAATATGACACCATGGCATAGAAGCGATGCTGCATGTGCAAGATTTAATGTAAGTAATTTTTTGAATAAACCTGTGATGCTCAAAACAACCGCCCGTTTTACACATACCGTAGTATTTCGCAATTTCATGTATTATCAATGGTGTAATAAATAAATTTTGGAAATTAATTCCTACAAATTAAATCTATACTACAAGTATGGATGTCTGATGTAAGCATTTATCATTTTAAATACATAAATATATATTTTGATACATAGAAACGCAAATAAAAGAAACATCCTAGTTTGGAATCACCACTTAGTGCGACCCCAGCGTAATTGGTTTCAACTCTTCCAGTAGCCTTCCCCATTCAGTCGCAGACCCAGCATTATCAAGGCATTAGGTCAATCGGTACTTTTACCTTTAATATTATCGCTGACCCTATTCAGGATCATTACATGTACGAAGTAACTGACCTAACAAATCGCAAAAACCTCGTATATCAGCTTTTTTCTCGATCGCGTGAGCAAAAGTAACCACGAAAGGGCGGACCGAGGTCGCTTGTCGTCCTTGCTATAGCCTCGCTCCCGGCTTTGCCTTGCTGTTGTCAATGCATTAAATGTATTGTCACAATAGCACTGTCGATCCTGCAATCAGACCATTGTTCGGTTTTATTCATGTGTATGTTTACCGGAAACTCGCTTCAGTATAAATTGTTTCAGCTCCGTACTTCGGAATGGGTTTTATTTATTGAGTTGAATGTAGATTTTATACATGGAAATTGGACTGTACGTGGTTAATATGAATCAGTGTTATTGTATCCTCTTTATCTTTATTTACTCAAATTGTCAACCGAACAAAACAAACAAATCTCTCAATTATTTACCATAAAACATCTGAACTAAATATATTTTCACAAATGTTTCTGTTGTTTTGATTTTATTAATAAGCCTCTTATGAAGTGCCACTTCATTCAATCTATATTATTTTGTATATATTTCAATTCAATTCAATTTATTTATTCGAACCATTAATTCAAGAGAACACTTGGTAACGTCACTTACAAAAAAATTATACATAAATAATCTGTGTACATGATAAAATAATACCAAAGAATAATGTCAAATAAAAAATAATCAGCTGTAAAGGGGCCTTGTCATTTAGGTGCAGCTGTAAAAATGCTTTGTCATTGTGAAAAATCAAATTATCCAAATAATGAATACATACAGTACATAAACAAATTTACATTAATGTTTAGTATCATTTTACCTTACTCAATAGTTCTAATTTTGACATATTCCTTTTCCAAACATTGCTGTCCTTTACAAAAGCATCTACAATTCCACAGTGTAATATGCTTTGCTCATTAGGTAGTTTTTTATTTCAGTTTTAAACCTAGTTTCATTAAGACCTTCCACTTGTGTAGGGATTAAATTATAGAAGCGAATACCATTACATTTGAAAGAGTTAATGGTCTTGTGTAGTCTGCATTTAGGAAATACAATTTTATGTTTATGATGTGCTTTTGGATTCAAATCAGACATTTTCTTCAGTCGAGTACGATTTTTTCTCACATACATTATACTTTCATAAATGTATAATGACGGGACTGTTAGTATATTTATAGTTTTAAAAATCTCCCGTAATGATTTTCTAGCTGATAGATTGTACAGAGCACGGATTGCTCTCTTTTGTAATATAAAAATTGAATTTCTATCCGCGGCTGATCCCCACAATAAAATCCCGTAGGACATAATGCTATGAAAGTAACCAAAATAAACAAGTCTAGCCGTTGCAACGTCAGATATTTTCTTAATTTGTCGAACTGCATGAGCAGCTGAACTGAGTCTCTCAGCCAGTCTCTCTATGTGAGGACCCCACTGTAGCTTTGAATCCACTGAAATACCCAGAAAAAGAGTAGATTATACGGATTCGATGACTTCATCTTTCAGTCTAATATCAAGTTTACATCCCAGTACATTGCAGAGCGTAAACTTTATACATTTAGTTTTATTTGGATTTAGAACTAGATTATTTGCATCGAACTATTTGTATGTAATGCCCAAAATTGCGTTTATTTCTGTGAAATTATTTATTCCTCTTTTAACTTGAAATAAAAGTGACGTATCATCAGCGAACATAACTATTTCTACGTTCTTATGTTTTTTTATCATAAAAGGTAGATCATTAACATATATAAGAAACAATAAGGGTCCAAGAATGGAACCTTGAGGTACACCCATTTTTAAAGGGGACACATTTGATTGCACACCGTCAATTTCAACTATCTGTACACGATCTTTAAGATAAGAAGAAATAAAATTTAGAGCTGGCTTCGACAGCCCATAGAATTGAAGTTTCTTCAAAAGAGTACCATGATGAACACAGTCGAAAGCTTTGGACAAGTCACAAAACACACCCAAAACATCATAATGGTCTTCCCAGGCACTTAATATATAATTGTATGTATGAACAGTGGCGGCCTTAGGGGGTGGCGAACGGGGCAATCGCCCGGGGCCTCGCTTTTGCTAGGGCATCGCGCAAACACCCAAGCAAATAAAAAAATGGAACAAAGAAACCATAATTTATTAACTATTTTTATTAAAAAAATTTGATTTTGATCCTTAATTATTTATTCAGGTAAATTAAAATAAAGTTAGTTAACTAATTCATTCCTTCAAAACATAATAGAAGAATACTCATTATGTAGTAATTGCAGTTCACTGCCGAAATATGTAGTCCTGAAAGTTCTTGCCACTAAATCTATTACAGTTGCGCCTGCTGAAAGTTTTTCGAAATTTAAATTTAATGTAACATTTTTGAGGAATTCGATGTCAGAAAATCGGCTTTCATGCCTATACTTTCGGTAATTCTTTAATTCAAAATTTTAAATTAAGAAAAAAACCGCAATCATCAATTTTATCATCATTGAACCCATTTGTTAATTTTGTAAATCTTTCAATGTAAAATGTATAACTTTTAGATTTTCTTTTAATAATGCGACAAATAGGTACCTAAACCAAACAACCAGACCTATTTTTGCAAATACATAATTTTCACGAAGGTCAAAGGGCCTCGCAAAGTCTTCCCGCCCAGGGCCTCGTAATGGGTATAGCCGCCACTGTGTATGAAGATATTCTATCCGCAGTTTTCCATTACACTCAAGGCTTCCGCGCGACAAAAGACTGTATTTTTTAACTTAGTGAAACCTGTATTTTTATCACTAATAGTTTAGCAATTGTCCGCCATTTCACCTGATGTTAAACGATGATGCAGTCCATGATAGAGTACACTAACCTAGAAAGATTGTCTCTAGACTTGAAGACTCAGGCAAAGTTTCCTAAAGTTTTGATGTTCTTAATAAGATAATAAAGTCAAACATCTTCTTATGAGTATTTGAAACACCAACCACTAAACGATGTTACTTTCTGGTACTGGCCAAATAATAAAAAACAAAAAAATGTTCAAGGTATGTGTCTCCAAACGAACTCAACGAAACAAAGTTGAACTTAAGTCAATATGGCGGTAAGTATTCATCATTTTAGCTTAAATTATTTTACCGTGTTTTGACAGACTGAATTGTCCCACGTGAAAATTGAACAAAACATGTTTAACTTTGAATAAGACCGTTGATGCAGAACTAATTATTTTAACTAATCTTATTTAAAAGAACATTTGTATAAATACAACAAATTCTTGAAAATCTTGTTTAGTTTTCCACCTGTGCAGTATTACGCATTTTCATATCCTAATAAAAGTACTTCATAACAGGATACTTTTTTGTACATTTGAGTACCTTAAAAAAAGGGTGTATAATGTCAATTTAAGGTGATCACTAGGGGTATAAATGGCAGAAAGAAGTTTGAACTTTGCATTTTTATGAGAAGGTTCAAACAGAACCGCGCTTTTTCGTTTTTCGATAGATCACATTGAGACTCTATAATAGAGATATGTGAAGCTATTTTTGAAGACCACATACTTCTGTTATAGACAAACAAAGTAATTAAAAAGCAGAAAATGAAAGTATGACCATAATAATAGCATCATACAACAAGTGAACTCGTTAACATTATTATGTTGAGCTTATGGAGATTGCGAGAAAACACGTTCTCGTGTTTTCTTGATACTGTTTAGTTTCTCATAAACGAGAAGTTCACAGTTTCACACGATTGATTAGAACTTATAAATAAGTTTGTATAACTATGACAAACTTACATTACCGTGCTAGTATTACTTGCTACTGAACGTTCTGAGACTAAGTACTAGGAAGAGTATTTATGTAGTCAGAAAGTTTCAGTCGCGTAATGCTAATAGAGAATCCTACTAATATTATAAATGTCAATGTATGGATGTTTGTATGTTTGTTGCTCAATCACGTCCTAACGTATGAACAGATCGGGCAGAAATTTGGAACACAAATGGATTATAGTCTGGAAGAACAAATAAGCTACTTTAAATCCCAGAAAAAAAAGGGAACAGGAACTTCGCGGGTAACACCGCGGGGCGCTGCTAGTATACTAAAATGAAGGTGTATTATAATATTTGTAAATCCCGCTGTTTTACTTTTTAGTCTTTCTTTCTTTGCCAAAGCCTTTACCTTTTTTAATTTATTTATGTAGCCAGAAAGCTTCAGTCGCGTAGCAAAATAAAGTAGATAGAGAATAGGTTTTCTATTATGACTATTTTCGGGGAGTTTTAAATTCCAGATTGTTCTTAGAAAAACCGTTTGTTGTTAGATTTTCTGAACCCATATAGATAGCTACCTAAAATTTGGCTTCAAGACTTATTTTCCCTTATTTTGTCATCACACTCAGTTTTAAGCCAATTGAATCTAAGTTCGTCCTGTAATCCTATTAATATATATTGTATGTTTGTTGCTCAATCACGTCGGAACGTTCGAAGGGAACGGTAAAACCATGGGGTGCTGCTAGTATAATTGAATGTCTATTTATCACTATTTATTCAATTCATTTCAGTTTTTAGCTAATCAGCGCTAATTACCTCGAAAGTTGGTTTATACATAGACGAATACATTATGTTAAGACCACAACCACCCAACAATGGTAAACATTAGGTATACACTATTCGATATCAAACCAAATATTAAAATCTACTTATGAATTCAGTCATATAGTCAGATCTATTGATGAACAATCTAAATAGCAATCTAACATAGATGTGCGGTCTAAAAATACGCGTAACAGGAAAATCTGTACCTTCTACCGACTTATATTTTATATTTAATCCTCTTAACTTATTCCCAAGTTTTCTGATTCCAAGTTCTTTTTCTTCTCAAACTTTTCGTAATATTTCTGAGGTAGAACTGTTATTGGTCCTTAACTTCGTCAACACCTCAAGTATTCTTACATTCGTTACAAACAAAGCAATTCATAGCTGGGATAAGTATCCTTACCTAACTTTATATTATTTTATGGCAGATAGAAGTAATATTTGAAGTTACTTGATATTTGGATTCTCCTATTTCTCGTCAATTGGCTTCTTGTAAGTCGATATTTATTTTGCCTTCTTTCTTGTTGGTCCCTTCACATGACTTTACTTTGACTAGTATAGTCTACTTGACTACTAACCATGGCACTATTGCCATGGTTAGTAGTAAGTCAGGCTGTGGTGCCGTGGTTCGTGGATTCAATTCCCGCCCTGGGCAAATATTTGTATGATAAACACAAATATTTGTTTGATATTTTTGATCTGAATTCCCGGCATTTACCATGTTCATGAATACCGGCTTCATTGGTCCTTGAGAGATACAATCTATATCTTTTAGGTTAAAATGTATTTTCCAGGATAGAAAGCGTTATCTTTGACCACACTGTCACTTACTATCAGACGTGTTTGGTTATCAAACGCAGAAGAATGCGTGTTAAAAAAATAGTGCTGTTATTGACAGATGTGTACCTAAACTGTAACCGCTGTATTACAAAGCTAAATACATATAAGAAAAATGATCGTGGGCATAAAATCAAACCTTTCTTGTCTCTTTGGTTCGTTTAATGTTACAAACGTCGAATATTTTTTTTTTTAACTATTATAGGTTCGCACTTGACCACCATCTCGCCTGATGTTAAGCGATGATGCGATCTACGATGAAGCGTGCTTACCTAGAAGAAACCGATTCACTCTCGATTTGAAGACACCAAGATTGTAACTATCAGGGAAAACCCACTCAGGCAACTCATTCCACAACCTAGATGTTCTTATCACAAACGTGGAGTCAAATCTCTTCGTTCGTGTTTTTGGAACATCAACCATGAAACGATGCATATATATTATGGTCGTTGCATCTCAAGTGAACAAATATAAATATTGTCAGTTATAAGAGCTGCATAATGTAGTATCTAGTGTTACATCAATATTTAAATATCCATCAAATGCACTCAAATCTCATTGTACCAACACTGGACGAAATTAGGTCAACTGGTTGGTCCATTCAATGCTTTGTCACTTGTAGTTTCGTAATGCTGTCAGACATAATCAGTGTACAAGTTCAGTTCTTAAATCTTGTCCATATTTAGTGACAAGAAGCTTGCATTGGTTGAGCAATGCAGTGAAGCAATGGTGTCACGCCATTCATCGTTTTGATGTATCGTTGGTTCATTCAACATATGGTATCGCTTACATCATTCGATTGTAGCATCTGCTTCGTTTTTGATCAGGTATTTTTAAGTGCCTTAAGCATGTTTTTTTTTTTAAATTCTCTATTGTCCCACTGCTGCGTGTACTTTTACAAAAAAAACTCTTCGCTAAATATAACTGTAAAATGAGTCCAGGTAAGTAGTTAGAAAAAACTCTAGTTAGTTTTCTGCAGTTTTATTTTCTAATCGTTTTTATACCTTTTTGAAGCTTATTCTAAATGCTCTAGCATTGTGGTCTAAACATGCAATACCCTGAACGATACGACTTTCACCAGTCCCACGAAATCTACAAAATTACTAAAAATCTTCTCTGATGGTAAAAACGATGGAAGTGGCGGATTCGCTGTTGATCACCTGCATGTTCGTGTCTTTGAAAGACTTGCCATTTTTTTTTAGTTCATTCACTATTGAGCTACCTCACTAAGAGATTTTTGCACATTGACGTATGTCTCCTCCCATATGTCTGTCTAGTAGTGGTAGGACTCTTAGCAGAGTCCGCCTGGGGTACCACACCTTTGCCAAATATTCTACCGCCAAGCAGTAATGTGCAAACATTACTGTGTTCCGGTTTGAAGGGCAATGATTCCAGAGAAAGTACAGGGCTTAGAGACATAATATCTTAGATCTCTGGGTGACGAGCGCAGTGCAGTGCTAGGTAATGATTTGAACTATCATGTTCCAATAGCTGCGTGTTACTGTGCTGTTATGTGTCAGGCATGTTGCTTACCATCAGGCACATGACATGCTCGTCTCGTCACTCTGTGCTATAAATAAAAAAAATAAAAAAATATAGACTTTTCCATCTATCACATGTTATAATATTTTTATAATTTCAAATTTACTCAATCAAGTTTTCGAACTAATTTCTTATTCTTTATCTAATCTTATCTTTCTAATCTTTATGCACATATTTGTATATTTATGAAGTTTGTTTGATACTGTAAAATTACAAAGCTTCAGTTATTTTCCTCAGTCACTTCATTGTTATCAAATACTTTTTATCATTCTGAGCTATTACATTATGAACAACATCACAAATTATTTCTCATTTCAAAAATATTTTCGTCCGAAAATCCTTTCTGAAGATCTTTAAAGACAGCGGCACACCATCAAGCCGAAGCAATGAGGCGATAAAGTAGCTACGTGATTTCTGCTCCAAGCTCATACCTCCGTCCAATCCGCTCCGTAGTTCGTATCCCTGGCATCCAGTGACGAACTTTTAACTTTTGTAAGAGTGTAGAGACAACAATACTCTACCCCTATATTTTAATCTAAGACTAAACTTTAATTTATTCTAGAAATGCCCCGCGGTTACACCCGCTTATTTTCTTGGCCCCCTTATTTTCCCGGAATATTTTTTTTTATTCTGCCACGGCTTGTTACTGTATATTATTAAATACGATTTATAAATAATCATTGGAATCGCATTACTGTCGATCATGATAACCTTGATATAAAAAACGTACAGTCGGTTTTTTGACCGCGACTATTAAGAAAATAAGAGACAAAATAAAATGTATAATAATCATAAATTGTTGAAGTGTCATAACAATTTTTGTTCACAACTCCCAGTTTAATTAAGAAATATCTGCAATAGATTTGTATTACGTTAAAATATTAATAAATTACTATACTTAAGGTATTATTTTTGATGTTGTTTGTTCGACTTCACAAAAAATGGGAATTTTCCTAACCAATTTGATTTTACTCACCTTTTTAAGTTTATTTGCTCGCTATTTAAAGTTATAGCTCATGTTTGAAATAGGGCTTTCCGGGACCCAATACGTGCCTGTAATCCCAGCTTGGGATGCAGTAAACAGACAGGCTGTCATCTGGATAGAATATCCGAAGATTTGACATTTGCACCAAGTCTAGAACGGTCTCTATCGCGTTATTAAAGTACTTACTTGCGCGCTGCTAGCTCGTATCTATACTACTAGGTATTTGTAAAGTATCGGTATTCGGATACTCGTCGCATCACGTTACACATTTAGTTTGTAGATTCAGTCACAAAATGCGTGTGCAAAATGAACTGTTTGTCTGAGAAGCTCTGAACAGGTTTATGCTTAAGACAATACAATTTACATTTACTCTCAAGAATTTTACTAAATACTTTAGCGTTGAAATAAAGGCCTTGGAACTACATATTTTAATAATACAATTATGATTGATTGCAAATACAAACTCATTAATTTAAATATCTATTAAATAATTATTTCCTTTTGATGTGATGTAGGTCACTCACAAGGTTATAATAGACTTTGCGAACAATGATAGCTTTCGCATAAATGTTAGCGAAACACATAATTTGGTAAACAGGTTGAAATGAGTATAGTTACTCATTTCAACCTGGTTACCAGTTGGTAACGACCACAGAAATCTAAATAATAAGGTACCTTATTATTATTACCTTATTATTTAGATTTCTGTGGTAACGACGGTAGAAAAAAACAAACTTAAAAAAATTATCGATGTCGACTAATTCATAATACCTATATGTGTGTTGCTAAATCTTGGATGCAATTTTATACAAAAACTTTAATATCAATAATTTTATAAAATAAATAACTTTTATACTGTCAATTTAAATTCTAAGTCATCACATCAATGAAGAAATAAAATAAATTTCATAAATAACACATAATTTTAATTTCCGAATTTTGTAACATGGAAGTGTCGACTTTGATGTTTACATTACATAATATGACATTTTAATATTTTACATGTATAGATTACAAGATCTTATAAATGTAAAAGATAGAATTAATCTGACCTAGGTCAAATCAATTTCATCCTGGAACTATTTTTCTGAGTGAAAGCTTTCTGTTGTTGAATGGTCCAATCAGATATGACATAAGGAATGACCGTGAGGTCTGAACATAAATCAGTTTTCCAGTTTTCTGGACATTTATTGCTTTTCTCGGTACAAGACAATAATAAAATAAAATTACATTTCGCCGAGACGTACCTACTAGCCCTTCTACGATGACAATCTTTTGATTTGGTCTTTGAAGATTAGTTGGAGAAGGAATCGCGGAACTTATTTTCTTGTTTTAGATATACCCACAAAACATCTCGACAAAAACACTTCAAATTCAGGTTTTCAGTATCAAAATGTACTTATGTAATTGGGAATGTTATTTTATAACATTCCCAATTTTAGGATGAACATCTATGTTTCTTCATTAACCCTATTAAAAATTGTTGATTAAGATAATTTCACCTACATTAACCTAAGATTCTATTGTGATATTCTAGTATTACTATAATTATATTTTTCCCCCCAATTAAAAAAAAAGTTATCGTCGAGTCTTCCTATTAACTAAAATGGTATCTACTTTGGTATTTCTTTCTCCCAATGACAAAGCCGTAACGGTTAGGTATAGTTAGGCTGTCCAACTCCAAATAGTCTTAACTGTGAGCTATGAAAATCTCATTAAGCGTAAGAAGTCACGTGATTCTAAACAGTTCGACTCCAACAGAAGCAACGTCCTTCAAACTCAGTATTGCATAACAGTTTCTAATAGAATTAATTGCATAAAACGTTGCACAAAGATGGCGGCGTCCCGTGGGAACTATAACAATTTGCTGGCAATCACCTCAGCACGCTCGACTCAATAATGCATGAACGTCAGCCCGCTGCGTCCAACACTCTAATTACGGCAGCAAACGGTCTGTTCCCACCTCGGGCCACGGTTATCGAACCTGAACTAAACTATGCCTACGTAAATGTATTATAACAATGACATTAGTCCACCGAAATGACGCAACGCAGAGGCGGCGACCTCGCGTATTACCGCGGGGTCGCGTCGTAAATTCTACTTCCGCATCATCGAAGTCCGAAACTTTGCATTGGAATGAGTCAAACGACGCGCCACGCTGACTGCGCCATATAACTGAACAATAACCACATTCTGAAACCTTTATTCTTAGCGTCCTTGTTCAGGTACGCTTTATACTACGAATGCCCAGCGACCGCATCGAGGATACTTTATACGAGTTCTTCGCAACCGCACCGAACCGCACCGGATTTATTTCACAGAATATTCTCTACTAGCATCGCATAAATCAGTTGATCGCAATCTCGACGCCGCGTTGAATATTTCCCAAAAGGAAAATACCAAACGACCAGTGCTTACATTCTTTCGATTGCTGGAGTATTTTATTCTAGAACGTTATCGTAATGAGTCGTAAAAGTTTATTGCTAAGGTCGTAAAAGCAAATTCTCTGTTGGTTAGAGGTCTCAGGCGAGAACGTTAGGACGATGCAGCGGACAATGCGATGTCGTGGAAACCGCAATGGCGACGCTCTGGCCAATGTCGACGATCGTGGCGAATAAAGTCGTGATGCTTTTTGCTCAATGGGCTATACGATGAAATTAAGGTCAATTTGCGTCCGTGTCATTGAGGTTTCTAAACATGGTTAATGTTATGTGTGGTGACAGTAAGCTGGATAAAATCCTGAAATACTGTATGTAATTTCTATAAAAATCATTCGCTATTAACATTTATCCAAACGTGTTTGCATTCAATAAGGTAACGAGTTAAGAGAGGTAGTAAACATCCGTCCTCTGAATCCAATTTAATAGGTATCGCTTCATATTTACAAGAGACTCCGACTAATCCCGACCCAACACTGGCTTGCACACATTTAATAATGTACGGCAGTTTACATTTTTATGTAGTAATAATGTTTACATATCCTTGCATAACGGTAGAGTCTGCAAAAACCTACCCCTAGAAAAACACCGAACTGAGAAAGAGTCGCTATTTATGTAGAACCCCTATTTTAGAAAAGTTCCCTCATTTATTAACAAAGAACACAGTTTCAAGGAAACTCCAAGACAATAACTACAACGAGAAAGTAACATTAAATGTCGTACAAAGGTCGTAGAAAGAAACAAGCCTGGAAATGTACCAACTATGATGTCTGGGTTACTTTACTCGAGACCCACTTAAAACCGGCAAACGCATTGATGAAGGGAAAGTGGTATATCAAGACGACGCTATGCCATGGACTGGAATTCAACTGGCTCTCTACTAGATTATGTGGGAAATAATGCAGCTTGTTCTAATCCTTACTAACAAACTGTGATGTGGCAGTGATATGTGTTTTGTTTTCATTTTGTTGTCCTATGTGAATTAATTGACAAAAAAAAATTCAAATTACGTTGTGAGTTGCAAATCACACTTTTATTATGAAGATGGATAGGTAATCTGTGTGTTTGTAACTGTGTTTGTTTGTTTTCATACGCTAACGTTCTAATATAAAAGGATTATTGAAAACATAAGAAACAAAGGATTTAGGTATGGAAAAATTTCAATATGTGTCTAATGATTTACAAGTTTTAAAAATCTTTTTTTTTATTGCTTTTTTCTACTTATTTCTTCTACTCTACTTAGTTTATTTGTTTTTTTTTTAATTTACTGTTAATTGTATTTGCGTATTTAAATGTACCTAGATACTATAATCTGTTGAAATAAATAATATTTATATATAATAAATAATAAAATCATTCAAACGAAACCATAATATTCCGTGGCATAATTAGAAAGCAACGACTCAACCTTTCTCGATTGATCGAGACCTTTAGAGTATTGCTACATGTTACGTAGGTACCCTTGCCTCGGCGTGGCGTGCGTGAGATCTCTCACGGCGACATAGAAAGTCTGCGGCCATGGAAATATCATAGCCATTCGTAAGTTTCGGCAGCCCCTACTAGTTGAAACTCACTCTCTCACTTACTCACTGCTAAAAATCCTAGGTTCAACTTTCACGTCTAGGTTTTAAGTCAGTCCACCGATTATACGTCTCTGATACAGCGTTAGGTAGTTTGAGGATAGAAATGTTCTCGAAATAACATTCTGGTTTTACTCATATCTCACTTATTTCTAAGTACTCACATGTTTAAATAGAACGTACATAAGAATCACACTAGAAATGGGTCGCAGCACGGCGTAGTTTTGTTTTTTTGCGTCGTATTTGATTTAATATATAACGATTTCATTAGTTTTGTAGGACTAGATTGAAATCCTCGAAGACAATTGAATCGGTTGAGCCGACGCGATGGATACATATATCCCTATTGGGTAAATTAGGCCCAAGCATAGTAAAGTTATCTCATGTACTTATTTTTGTCATAGTTTGGAACAATAACAGTATCAACAAAGAAGTTAATTAGCAAACCCTTGATCTCAAAAACACACTTCCAACGTAAGCTATCATACTTTCTGTCTAAATATGTTTTTAACGGTTTATTTCGGATTTGCTTGCAAATTAATAATATTTAAACATTCTACTTTAAAATGCATACTGTCGAGTTGGAGTAAGTACGAGTATAAGCTGCTTGATATGTAGGTAAGTAAGTATATTTAATAAGTATGGTTAGGTTAGTGAGGACCCTGCGACGTCTGCGCTAGACTCAAATTCAGTAAGCAGTAAAAGACATATAAGATAACTGCCAGGGGTCTCTCAAAAACTCTATCTGATAAACTAACCTACAAAATTTATCAACTCCACTTGAAAAGTAAGCATTGCATGGTGACTTTAGTAAAATTAAAACAAAAAACAGTACGCTAAGTTTGAACCAGTCTCCTATATAAGGAGAAAGAAGTCGGAACATACTATCATTCTGATCTTATCAAAACAGTAAATACTACTCTTGAGTATTGAAAAAAGCTACTTCTTTTGGAACTAGAATATTATAACACAAAAATCACTCACATTTAACCATAAATGGAAAGATTATAGTTTCAAACGCATTTTGTGATCTTTTCAAGTAAAATGGTATGCTCAGTCCTACCGACTACGTTGCAAAATAAGATCGTAGAGTCCACAGCACCGCTGAACTTCAGACAAATAGCATTGACAAAAAACATGTTGCAACAACTTTAGCTATCCTACTTAATCGTTTTTATAATTCCCAACAAAAACTGGTGTTTTATCAACGTTGGGCGACATTGGGCCGCCCGCGCCCGCGCCGGTGGAAGTGGGTTGGTGCATGCCCGAGCAACTGGGTGAGCGTGTCGAGGTCGTGACGTCAGCCGCTTTCTCTGCGCCCGAGTTGTGCAACCGCGTCGCTGCATAGAGATGGGCTATGGGCTGCATTCGGAGATCGTTGCTTTTCTTATTATATGCGTGAGCTCATCTACTTAAATGACTTATGAATCAAATAACGAACCCGTTTATCCAACCACAACTTTTAAAGCTAATTGTGCAACAAGGAATACCACTTTTAATTGGTGTATTACAAATTTGAATGAATATCATTAGCCAATTAGAGATAGTTCTTAAAATCAATAATTTCCTTGCCTATCTACCTATTTGCCACTATCGTACTCAGCGTGTCGAGTGGTTAAGATTCAACTCTCGTACGGGCTGATCTAAAATCTTACGAAAAAACGTAGGTATCAATGTATGCCTCTGAGTAACATAGGTACGCACCGTATTGGCAGGCAACGCAAAGTAGAGTATAATTTCTTTATCCACTCAAAGACGAAAAATATGCTGTAGATTGACTATTTTTGTTTCTTCACAACGTTTGTTTTGATTGGTTTGTTATATTTTTTGTGGTCAAATAGCAAAACAACGCTTACTTTAATCATTTGTAGTGCTCTAAAGTTTATGTTTCTTGATAAAATGTTTGTTTCATTGCTAATATTTGTCGTTAATACAGCGCAAGCTGACGCCTTCAATATGAAAAACTATCCTCCAAAATATATGATCAAAATTTGCCAAAACACCATACTTTCTTTAGAAAAATTAGCATACTCACACACAGCGCAGCTCACTTTATTTCTATAGCTAGGATTCACATAGCATTATCTCATGAAGAGAAGGTCAATGCTACAATCCACCATTCTGGGCAAGTGTCATTTCGCGGATGACGAACTTTCGAGATCATTCTCGAAGATCTCTTTCTTAGAACAATTTGGTTTCCCACAATTTTTGACGTGACAACGTCTTATAATTCGATGAAGCCGGCTGCACGCACGAAAAAACATGACGTCATGCGGCGTTACCTCGCACCTTGGAGTTGAAGTTGTCACGTTCAACTATCGTCAGTAACTTTACAGACAATCGTTTTTTTTTTCCTTCAACGTTAGAGCTACACTTGAACTGGAACATTTGCACTAGGAAATACAATCTGAGGTACAGGGCTACATTCGACAAGAATATATATTAATCAGCAAGAACATAAAAGCTGCCACCTCAAAGAAACTTTTATGACCAGCTGTGGGCTAAAATGTCTGGAACATCAGATTTGATGATTTTTATATGGGAATACTGTTGCCAAAAAATATATCCCTGTAATTTCAATGTTTCCACTAAACCGTTTCCTAAGCGAATGTACACAATACTTTTGTAACAAATTCCCAAACAATCTGTAAACAAGCAGTGATCCAAGTCTGTGTATCCAAGCTGAATAAAGTTAACAAAACCAACTTTCACGGGAAAAACATTCTAGAAAACTCAAATATGTTTCTCCAAAATCTTGTATGATCAATGTATTATTGTGGTAGGACAGAATCCACCTGAGGAAGTACCACACTTTTGTCAGTTGTTCCACCGCCAAATAGTAATGCGCACGCATCACTGTGTTCCAGGGTGAACGGCAATGTTTCCACAGAAATTACTGGGCAGAAACTTGGTGACGAGCGCAGAACAGCTCTGGGTAATTTGGACTCTTCGTGTTCCAAAAAAAAAATTGGCAGTTAAATGGGCTGCCGAAAGAAGTGAAAACTTTTAACTCAGAATTTGATAGCACACTTTGGAAACTACGCGGGTGAAACCGAAGGGCGCTGCTAGTCTGGACTAAATCTTCAAAGCATTGCTGTCTTCTAACAATGGCCATCTAGACTAGCTGCCCATGGTTACTGTGAAATGGTAACCATGGAAACAAGTCACGAGTCCCGAGATTACTCGAAGATTTCTTTCATTCACGAGCGTGACCATTGAGTTCAATTCACAGCCCATGAAAAATCTGTGTATGGTACGAAGAAGGTCAAAATAAGTTTTCCCTTCAATAATGTGTTCCCCTGAATACTGTCCTAAAGGAAGGTTCGTTTGCCACCCAGGTGCGGCCGAGTTCGGCGCTGGCTAGCCCGCAGCCACTCGATGAAGAGGGCCGAAGACCGAGCCCGCTGGAGAGCCTCGGGAGCCTATGTTCAGCTGTGGGCTAACACGGGCTGATGATGCAACAGTTTACCATTTACGAGATAGTTGAAAGTTAGTCACTTTTTATTTTCTTGTTGGTGTTGGCTTAATGTCGGTGTCCCTGTAGAGTTATGTGGATCAGAACTGTCCACGGATAAATTGTATTTTGTACTTTTATTCAATTGTAAAGTAACATGGGTTGATGATGCAACAGTTTACCATTTACGAGATCCAAGAAAATAAAAAATAAATAAATAATGTTGGTGTCCCTGTGAAAATGTTGTACAGAATTGTTCAGAAGAACATTTATTTAGTACCTCTTTTGTACTTTTTTTCAATTATAAAATAACATGGGATAATGATGCAACAGTTTATCATAAGCGAGTTGAAAATTAGTTCATTTTTTTTATTTTCTTGTTGCATGTTGGTGTTAGCAATTGGTCCCCCTGGAGTGTTATGTTGAACAGAACTGTTTAAAAAAATGTACGGTTTTGTTACCTTTATTTAATTACCTATAGAAAAACACGGGTTGATAATTTAATACAATAGTTTACCATGTAGGAGACAGTTGAAAATTAGTACATTTTTTATGTTGGCAAAAGTATTAGTTGTTGAAGAGTTTTTGACTTGCTGCCTTGATTAACAATTGGAATAAGTTGTTTAATTACAGTACGAGTAGATAATAACAAAGACTTGATAATAAGGTACTAGCTATTCTCATGCCATATTCAAATTTTAGAAATTTATGTACATATAGGCATTAACCTGACCTCAGTGTCACCAAACATGACGCAAACACTAAGATTACGAGTATAATTGTTTGTGTTAATAACATCATATATAATACCTACAGTCTCCTCGTTCCTATCCTAAGGAACTTCAATAAAATATGTACCTTGAAAGTGAATTTTCGAAGTCATTCAAAGCCAGTACCATAATTAATCTGAATTATAAAAAATAATTTTATTACTATAAATGATATTCTGTAATAATTGCATACAATTTTAAGCTTCACCGCATTTCTAACAAAAAACTAATTATATTAAAAAATGTCTATACATTTTTTAATACAATAATTTTACAAGTGATTTAAATAATTCACTATCAGCTGCGCTCTGCAATACAATTCAGTTCTCAAACGCAGCGACTGTTCTCAGAGCAAATCGCGTGTTTTGCATATTTATATTTTATGTTTAGTCGTAAAATGTTTTAAGTAACAAACTTTATTGTTTTGACCGTAAAACCCCGCGAACAAACATGTCGTGTGTGTACTATTTCAAATGATTACTGCCAACACTACTTAGGTATATACTTATACGCTGATGACACGAATGCATACCTATAACATCATATAAGTAAAGTAGTGATAGAATTCTTAGCCGAACCTGCCTATAGAAATAGCACATCTTTGTCAGTTATTCTGGCGCTAACCTTTTAGGTACAAACCATACTGTGTCTGGTTTGAAAGGCATTGTTTCCAGGACAATTACAGGGCAAAGAGAAAATCATATTATGTCCCCTAGTGAAGGACACAATGCAGTGCTAGACAGTGATTTGAACTCATCGTGTTCAAGAAGCTACGTGGCACTAAGGCGTTATGGGCAAGCGCGTTGCTTATCATCCATCGTATGTCCTGCTCATCCTATTAGTCTAAATTACGAATAAATAAATAATTAAGTGGTGAAGCGAATAAAATTTAATTATTGTCGTGCTGAAGCGAAGAATAGACACATTTAGTATTTGAGTTTGAAATCGTGAGTTGTAAAAAACACGTTTATTTGAAAACTTCTTATCACATCTCAATATGGCTCCCCGTTGCGACACTGATGGAAACTAACAGATTTATAAAAAAAAGAAAAATAAAATTGGCAGTCCTAGGAACTACCGATAGAAGTGAAAACTTATAACTCAGAATTTGCTAGCTCAAAAGAAGTTTTCACTTCAATATTCCTCTTAGGCATATCTCCGAGTCACAGGCGCGATGTTGGCCGATAATTTAGACCCAACTTGAGAGACAGGATAGTTTATTGCTCAATGCTCAATTCGTAGCCGCAACATTTTTTTTATTTCATGATATTATCTGAGCGAAGTCGAAACGGGCCGCCTAGATATACCACAAAAAAAGATATAACTACGTAGTTACCTATATCTTTTTTCTGTACGTAGGTACAAGTCATCATAATTTTAATTAACCTTCCTTGCACACATTTATTTACATAATACACCACATTACTACCATTCGTACCGAACTGTTAGAGTCCACTTTACTGTGACTGAGTCTGGACGGTTTAGAACGGAGCTTAATTAAGTTTCTTACTTCAATATTCCCCGAGGAATGTAATCTAGAACTTCTTCGTCTCATCGTGTCTCTAGGCTAGCGTGCGTCATCTCCGACCACACCATCGTTAACTATCAGTACAATAGGTGGTCAAACGTGGATTTATGTGCGACAAAAAGACAAACACTATGACAGTAGCATTAGACCCTCTTTGATAATGAATTTTCGTCTCTGTTTATATTCCGGTCTTCTTATAACTGGGTCTTTTTATAGTATAGAGTGACGAGACAAGCAGGACACGGGAATAAGCCAAGCCTGCCAGGAACATTTCGTTCCAATAACAGGAGCTTGATATTACACGAATTTAAGATCTAAGGTCTGATTTGTAACAATTAAATAACGTTTAAAAAAATTGACAGTCATAGGAACTGCCGATAGAAGTGTAATGACTCAGAATTTCATAGCTCACTTTGGAAACATTTTGAAACCGGAGGGTGTGGCCATGGTCATGGTCCCGAGTTCATCCGAAATTTTCTTATCATTCCCGAGCGTGACGCTAGAATCCAATTCATAGCCCACGAAAAAGTCGTTTGTAGTGCGCCAAAAGCTGTTTACACTTCAATAAATGAAATACGCTTATAATTCAATTACTATTGTTTTTCTCGTATTTGGTGTCCAAACGGATTTCAAATTCAGCTCAGATTTAGTGTGAGGTGCGATTAACCTCCATTTATCATTCAATGCTTACGAATAATCCGAGGATTAAATTGGCTGGGGTTTGTTTGAATGTGTATGTTGCCTGTTTGTATTTAAAGTTACGATTTGCTTGCTGTAAATTGTTAAAGTCAATTTTAGATCGAGAGGGATTTAGTAATTTAACAACAGTACGTATTTCCTACTGATATTATAAACGGAATGTATGTGTATATGGATGGATATGTGGATGACTGTCAATCATGCAAAAGCTAGCGAATGGATCTGGTTGAAATTTGGCAAACGGATAGATAGATTTTGTGTATGTAAATAACACAAAATCTATCTATCCTAACAAGGTTACTTTGAATAGTAAAAAATGTGAGAAAAACTAAATAAATGAAACTGTGAACGCATGTAAAACTAATATTATGTGTGCAGTAAGATAATTTTACTAAAGAAAATATGTACTTACAGATAATTATATAAGTATTATATCAGCTATCTGGCCGCCATAGTACAAGCTTTGCTTAGTTTGGGGTCAGATGGTGTTGTGTGTGATGTCCACCAATATTCAAAAAAAAAAAAAAAACATAGAACACCGAAAATTTTAATGGGTGGATGATAATTTACTTCAAAATTCTAATCGACAGGTTATTAAGAGTGCGCCTAATGCCAGGGAAAAATCAGTTTTCACCCGCGCGACGCGTTTCTTAATGCGATGTACATAAAGTCGAGAATAGCATGATACAGTTTGGAGGAAAAATCAATATTCAATCAGGAGTCCATTTTTGACCAAGTTTTATTTAGTTACTCAATAATTAAACATACATTTAAAAAAGTGTTCGGTTACTTTACTAGAATGTACAATTAGGAATTTTATTACCAAAAAATAATGTGGGGTCATCGCTGATAATTTCGAGTACTCGAATTAAAACGGGTTTTTTCGGTGTCATTTTAATTTTTTTATTGTAAAAAACTCTGATCTATTTTTAAAATTCTATTCGGTTATCGTGCATCTTCTTGATTGTACCCATACGTAATTTTTTTTTTGTCCTAGTTTTTAGTTTCTTAACTTCAGTGAGCGGCGTCGAAAATGTCCTTTTTTCGTTTTCTGGCACTAGGCGCCCTCTTAATAACAGGGAAATCGCGAAAAATTAGAAGTTGCATACAAATTTCAAGGTATAAAGTTCAAAGATGTCATGATGTGTTCTTTAGGAAAGGAGCATTGATTAGCTCGGTTTTTTGTAGGGCAAAGCTGGGCGGCTGACCCCGTCGATAACAATATTGAGTTAAATTTAGCTATAGACGCAGGTGACTACTATATCTACAGAAAATAAATTCTTTTACAAAGCTTCCACAAGGGACGAACTAGTCCGCTCAATTGCTGCTGTCCCACAAATTCTGGGACAACCTTCTTCCAGCTTAGATCCCGCATAATCCCGGTTATACGGTGGTTTATGGGTTCTATCGTTGTGGATAAAATTATATGGAGCAAAATTTCTAGTAAAATGGTACAACTTAATCTAGCTCTGCTTTCCTAGTAACAGGACGTCTACTCTGTTTCTACGAAAACGAAATTTCGAAAAAACACTCGCGACTTTCCTACTCTCGTTCTACTTCGTTTCGTCCGATACAACATTGTTTGACGTTTAAATGTTCTAAGCATACTCTAATTAGAGTAGGCTTAGAAGATTTAAACAGACAGAACGACGCATCGAAGTAGAATCGGAGTTTGAAAATCGCGAGTTTATTTCGAAATTACGTTTTCGTTGAATTAGAGTAGACGTCCAGGAATGTTTTATAGGCAGTTAGTGTGCCGTTACTTCGTGGCTGTGGGCAAAATTACTTAAATATCATCATAACTGAAGCTCTTAGTAATTACTATATAAAATATCAGCGGTCCGTTCAGGCTTCGCATGGTTAAAATTTTATTTAAAATGAAATATTACAAAAATTCTTCGATTTTTTTCTAATTTTCAATTAGAAAAAAAAACGAATTATTAAAAAATGTGAAATAATTTTAAATGAATGCACGGGTTATATAGTCCACTTGAACAACTCTGATCCTACACCGCTCCCGCCAAACACCAACATACACTAAAACCGCTCGTTTCTCTCGAGTTGTATAAGTGGGCTTACGATCTTAACTCACTTAAGTCTAAAGAGAAGCTAAAGTCAGACTGGACTGACTACACACATTCATGAGCTACCCTTGTATTAATTTGAAAACATAATAGGTACAGGTATATTCCGAACGTTTACATCAAACCTTATACGAGGGAAAAAAGTTGTCCAATTTGTCTTGTACAGAGTTTGTAGAAAGTTCAGTTCGAGAATGATTCGATTTCTTCTAGGTAATCACTCTCCACCGTAGAGTGCATAATCACTTACGAGTAAAGGCCGGTTTGCATTTTGATTAGTGCGAGTCCGAGTGCGAGTGCGTTTGCGAGTGCGAGTGAGTAATCGTGACTGAAGACTATGCACTCGCAATAATCAATCGGTGTCCACACGTGTTTGCTACTAACCACTCAACACCTGCACTACTCACTCGCACACGTACTAATCAAAATGAAAACAGGCCTTAACATCAATTTTCAAATCTAAAACTTTGTGTGTTGTTGCAGAAGTGTGGAGTGCGGGCGGCGGCGGCGGCGGCGGTCCCCCAGCATGCGGTAGCAGCATGGACCTGAAGCACGAGGTGGCGTACCGGGGGCTCCCGGGGCAGGTGAAGGCCGAGCCCGGCGTCAGCCACAACGGCCAGAACGGGCACGGCCGCGACTGGGGCGCGGGCGCGGCCGGGTCCCCCTCGCCCGGCGCACAACCGCATCACCAGCCCAACGGGTACTCCTCACCGCTGTCTTCGAGCAGCTACGGACCTTACAGCCCTAACGGAAAAATAGGTTAGTCTACTTGCAGTATTATGTACTTATCCATCTGCGTCGGTATAGAATCTACTAGCACCGATTTTACGAAGTAGCCTATCACAACGGCTAGAACAGCCACGCTAGCTAGGGGCGCGGGCGCGGCTAGGGCCACCCTAGTCCGGCACACAACCGCATCACCAGCTCTTCACCGCTGTCTTCCAGCAGCTACGGACCTTATAGCCCTAACGGGAAAATAGGTTAGTCTTCTGCATTTTGTAGTTATCAAACTGCGTCGGTACAGAATTTACTAGCACCCATTTTACGAAGTAGCCTATCACAACGGCCAGAACGGCCACGCTAGGGACTGGGGCGCGGCCGCGGCCGGGTTACCATCGCCTAGGCTGTATTAGGAGGAAATTATTTAATCCAATAAAGAAGTATTCAAATAATAATAAGTCTCTATCTCTATTTCTTTATAACTCTATCACTGTATGGTATTCTAGCCGTCCGTCCTGGCTTCGCCCTTTGTACTTATTATGTAGCCTATACCACGTACATATCCAACAGTGCAAGAGTTTTTGAAATCATTCCAGTGGTTTCTAAGATTACTGCGTTCAAACAAAAAAACCTATTCAGCTTTATAATATTAACATAGATGGTACGGTTAAATGGCAAATTTCAACTAACAGTAAAACTATACAAATATGCGTAGTATTCAAAGAAAAAAATCTTTTTACTTGCGCGTTTTAAGCAAGAGAGATGGTATGATAATTTAAACTTTTCTCAAACGGGTTACGTTGGAACTTTAATTAGAAAATCCGCTCGCGCGACAGCAGAAGAAAGCGATAGTGAAAATGTGTAGAGCAAACAACGTTTGTCCTCGTTGTAATGTGACCGAACATGGTTGTGTAACGGCGGGCTACGGAGCGGTAATCTATTCAATAAATGTCCCAGAAAAACGAGGTTGCACAGACTAATAATAGACTCATAGGGAGTTTGTAATAGATTTACGAACAAATGATCTACTTTCTTCAAAAAAATTGGCAGTCATAGGAACTGCCGATAGATGTGAAAACTTATAACTCAGAATTTGATAGCTTACCTTGGAAACTACACGGGTGTAACCGGAGGGCGTGGCTTCGCCATCATGGCATGGCCACTAGAAATGCGTCAGCATTTCCCATTGGCTCACGCATTTCTAGATGGCCATGTCATGATGGCGAGGTCACGCCCTTTCAGCATTTCCCATTGGCTGACGCATTTCTAGATGCCCAATCGCCAAGGTCCCGAGTTTACCCGAAGATTTCTTATCATACCCGAGCGTGACGCTAGAAATCAATTTACACCCCACGAAAAATTTGTCTAGGCACGCCTAAAGAAGTTTTCACTTCAAAAACAAAAACCGACTTCAATTTAAAGTTAAATTTCATATGAATCTATTACTATTCGTCTAAATATGGGAATGTTAATTCTAGTTTTTTTGTTCATATTTCCAAAAGCGCTAAAACTATTTCCATAAAATTTATATGAAACCACCTCTAAACTACGATCTACTAAACAAAAGAAGATCTATCAAAATCAATTCAAAATTGGCGGCGCTATCGGTTGCATGTATTTTTTTTTTTTTTTGATAGACCGCATAGTTCAGAGATGGTCCCATATAAAATTTTATCAAAATCGGTGTAGTAGTTTTTAAAATATGAACAAAAATCCAAAATTTGCTCTCATGTATGATACATCGTCATCGTCATGTGTCGTCTAAACGACGTAGTGATAAGTAGATTCTTATGAAATTAGGTCGAGTGTTTAAAACGGTTTTAACCGCTTAGATTCCGTATCCGTTTTCTTGCGTATTTTCTTGCGGAAAGAAAAAGGAACCTATCCGCTATTCCAGACTATAATCTAACTATGTTATCATAACTTTCCAACGTGATTGATCAACAATCATTCAAACATCCAGACATCGGAACTTTGACATTGTTGATATTAGTAATTAGATATGATTATTATAAATAGATATTTTATTATAGATATGACAAAGCAAGCTATGAACAATTTCCTAAGCTACACGACTGTACCATAAATAGGTTTTTGATTAGAAATTATTATGTAAATTTAGGTAAAAAAAACAATATGTCAACTTTTCCAAACTTTATTTCAGTTTTAAAAAATATCCATTTGTTCTCAGATAAATCAATTTATAGAATAAAACATAATAATATGATACATAACTAATAGAATCTGTTTTTGTATAATATCAGCTAATTTTGACATATTTTTCTAAATTCATGAATACCTACGTTCTGTGACTAGGTATTTTACATTTTGTGCAAGGTTAAATCAAAAATTACAATACATTTATTGGTAAATTATGTATAATGGACCTATATTAGCCTACTATTTCTGCAGACACGATTTCCTTCTAGACTTATCCATTTCCTTACAGCCTTCAAGTTTGTGTAAGAGGCGGCCTCAGAGGAAATGCATGTACACTACACATGCTACCATTAAAGTGGTAACTATGTGTTATTCATTGTAAAAACTTCTCGTAATAATACATTGCAAAATAACATACGCAAGAAGGTCGGTTATGAAATAATGGAACCGTAAAGTCTTTGTAAACTATCGCAGTGTTTCTGTGTAGCATAAGTATGCATTTAAAATGTACATGTGTTATATCATCTATCTAGCTTTTATGCTACGTTGAGTGAAAAAATGTCGGCCAATATTTATCTATTACTAGCATCGGCCCATGGGTTTACCCGCGTAGTTCCCAATCCCGTGATTTTCCCACGATCAAAATCGGCTGTGCTATTCCAGATTGTTACTTGTGTTCCAAATTTCAACCGTTTCCGTCGTCCTCCTAGTTGCTCCGACGTGATTGAGCAACAAACATCCAGATATATAAACTTTCCCGCTTATAATACTTATAAGCGTAATTATTTACCAATTTAAATAGTCAGAAATCCCATTGGGCACATGTCAAAACAATGGACAGCAATTGAATGCTAATTAACCTGCGTTGATGTCAGCCAAATTAAGGTTAAGTCACTGAGTTTCGTAAACAGACAGTGTTATTCTGTCGCTACGAGCAAAACTATTAAATTTTGCTTAAATATTTACCCATCATGACCTCTTCTTCGCTACTTGAGTAGACCACAGATTAAATAATAATTACGACCCGAGACCAAGGACAAGATTCCGTTTACTAACTTTACAATGCTGTTTACGCTCCCATTACCAACATACACAGACCTATCGCGTGTCATGCAAATTCTTAAACTGACCTCATTCGTTCTAAATTCGATAAAACACAGAAGGTCCACTTAAAATGGACGCCGTTATCAACGAGGATGGATTTTTTCCGTGTAATGTTATCGTGCAAAGTGATAATGAGGACAACGACCCGAGCTGCGTGATTTAGATGGAGACTACAGTTCGGTATTTCAGAAATTGCAGATAGCAGAAAAATGTTTCGCGATAACGTTGATAAAGCTTGCATAACTTTTTACGTCATTCCTGTCACTTCGTGATGCAACGCTGATTGCTCATTCGAAATTCGAATTCCTTGCCCGTATGGTATCCAACTAGGCCAAAGGACAATTCTGCTGGTAGCTGTGTGTTTTCGTCATTAAGTAGTTAACTCGTGACAAAACGCAAATTTTAAGACAAATTCTATTCATTTATTTCACTAGTTTGTCTCTTTTTTTCAGCTGCCGCGAAACTAAAAAAAAATTTGTTGTTAAACCTTCACTTATGATTTGTTTTGTCAAAACTAACATCAAAATTTGAGAGTAGATTCAATTTTTTTTACACATGATGTGTCTTATCCGGCGCCAAACCGATATCGGTTCCGGGCCGTTTTACGGAACATATTTGGATTTGGATAGAGCGTCTTTCGCCAGGTACAAAGCGGTAGCCTGCCTGACTACGACGATCGAAAAAGTATAATAAGAACCTATATTCATTAAACTTAAATTATTAACTTTTTGTCGTACTCTTACTTATTCATCTTGTTTTCAAATTTGGAAAGAACGGATGTAATGCAATTTTGCTACAAAGCTCACTAAGAAATTTTCATGGTAACATAACCTTGCTTTTAATAAATAATATTTGAAACTATGTACCTTACCTATTTACGAGTACATAATATATTATGCAATGTAGATTACTGAAATTGCCTAGTACTCGTTGAATACGTTAATGTAGTTTGGAATACTTTTAATTTTCTTCATGTATGTATGTTTTTAGGTATCCTCTTCGTATGTATAGTTAGAAAGTTTGGGTAAGTAAAACCCCTTCTGCGCTAACTCAACGTTCTATAGGTGGTATACGCTATCTAAGACTAACTAATGTAGGACCCTTGCCAAAAAAACTGCGATTCTATAAAATATACTTTTTGACTAGGTATACTGAAATCTTTAAATTTAACATTAACAATCTCCATTTGTCATAAAAATATAAAACACGTTTTCGCATTTTTAAAAATTTGCTTAAATGACGTGAGCAGGAAAACACGAGCCGTTTCTGAGAACATTAACCCCATTAGCACCGCTGTAACAATTCAAAATAAAAGCCTTCAGCTACGACGTCTCATAAATCGTGAATGCCAGGTACGTGGAGGTGATTTTCCATCAGTGTATTTGTTAGGTTCACTCTACACGCACGTACATGCTCGCCGAACTTGTATTGAACAAATTAAAATATTCTTAATTTGAAATATTGGCTTGGAATTCGAATGACAGCAGAAACAAAGCAAAATCAAATGAACAATACTGGCAACAGCACAGGTGTGGGAAAAATCAAAAAGAAAAAAAACTACATACGTAATAGGTATTTGGCTAGGTTCTCTGTCGTTCATTGTTATTATTTTTTATCGTTAAAAGTTTTGCACTTGACCCTCATCTCGCCTGATGTTAAACGACGCGCAGATACGAATCCGATTCAATCAATTCAATCTATTTGAAAACACCTAGATAATATCCGTTATGAAATACCCACTCCGGTCAAAGTATTCCACAGTTTTTATTTTCTTATACATGAGTCAAATTACACCTCATCGTTTGATTCTTTAGATCCTTCGACCATGAAATGTCGTTTTTTGAAGCTAGAAGCAGCCCGATAAGAAAAAGACAAGGACTGGACGATACAATGCCAATTGTATCGTCCAGATCAGCTTCATATTTTCGGAAATGATAAGGATTGAAATTGCGGATGAAAGTGTGAAGCATTTTATTTTGACTCTAGAAGTTCGTAACTCGTTTTTAGACTTTTAATTAGATTTAAAGAAACATGATGTTTAATGTTTGCTAATTTTCCCATATTCTACGAAAATAAATTATAGTGAAAATGAGGCGAGTGCAGGTTACACCGAGAGCCGTAAGACTTATATACTTCTGCTCTGATACATGATCGTCGAACTTGTGTGCTCGTGTGAAGATGCCTTTACTGAGGCCCAGTTGGCGAACTAACGCTAACAAACACTGGAAACATGAGTAGAATGCCCGAACAGCTCGACATAGACTAATGTACACCAAAAAGCACAAACAAAAACAAAGAAAAATAAGTCCATTTTTCAACAACTTCATTTCGTAACAAGATCAATCTGTACGAATTATTCGTTCACTTTTGTGTTCAAAACAAGTTAAGCAAAAGTTTCCAATTAAGTAGGTATGACCTTGTCGCAAGAAGAAATATTTCTACTCACGTTCAACTTGGTTGCAACTTGACTTGTTATTTTCTCATTAAGGACTCAATACCTTTTATTATTACAGTTTGGGTTGAATATAAAATATCATCATATCCATTTGGATCAGTTCAATATGAACCAAGTTTGAAGTTTTTCAAATTACTAGTTCTGTAGTTGTACTTTCCTTTTTTGCTTCGGCTTTAATATGTGAAATATGTATGTGGAAGTAACGGCATCTCAAACACAGTAAACCAAATTTGTCAATCATAAACATACGCCGCTATTGTAAGGAGCCATATTATGCTATAACCATTCTGCGCCTGACGTTTTCGTCTCGCTAAAGAAAACGAGTGTCTATCTCACTACTCAGCAATACGTAACCAAAAGTCTGAAAAATACAAGACTGTACAAAAAAAAATCGAGAAACTAGAAATATTATTGGAGTTACTGGGAATGCTCCTACTAATAGTACCACAGGAAATTGGCTTCATTAAAGATCATTACTCGGAATTGAGTCATAGAATAAATATTACCGCAATAAAACTAGGAGCAATAATGGAAATCAAACAATAAATTGATGTCAGAAATTAGCTGTAAGAATTCTGATTGCACTCAATAAATCGGATGTTATTTCAAGCCCAGGACTGCGCTAAATTCTTTCGAACAGAATGTCGGCCGTCCGATTCTTGTAAGCTAACAAAATAAAACGAAATCCGCCATATCTCACCGCCCGGGAAGTGCATCCCGGTATTTAAAGAATCCTAATTTGATTGCTGAAATGCACTGAACCTGTGGGAGGATGAGAAATCTTGATTTACTCCGTAATATAAATAAAAATGTGTTTTGATTCCTTGAGTTTTTATTGGCCACAGTGAAAACATACTGCATAGCAGCTGCTTATAAAATACTGTGGTCGATAAAATGTGAATAAATAAAACTAGCCAGCGGCAGCGGCGAGACAGGCCAATAGCTATAAGTTTCGCGGGGCTTAAAGTAGGGATGTTACGGCGATGGGTTTATTGGAACCAGAGTGGAAGGCGGAGGATTTAAAATCTGTTTTATCGGTTTCGGAGCTAGAATCGGAACAGGAGTTAGTGTCAAAGATGGAGTAGAAAATATAGAAGAAATTACACCTTATGAGCTCATGATTTTTAATTATATTTGTATCGCAATCGTTTAACGCAATAATAAAGACAAATTAGGCTAGCACTAAAAAGTTCTCTTAAGTAAAGTATTGGAAACAATACAGCAGTCTAACATTCTTCCAAATGTTCGATTTAATCTTAACAGAAAACTCAAGACTCACAGTTATCGGAACTGAAAACTAAAATTATCATCCGACATTTTGTTATCAGATTCGAAGCTCCATAACATCCCTAGTTTAGATCCGTATAAAACTATAAAATATTTGAGCGGGCTATAGTACCAACACTCCATACACCAATCGCCAGTTTTTATAGCGTGCCAATATTTATATATTATGTTCAAAAACCTCATTACCCTGTCCAGATACTAATTAAGTCCTGAGATTACAGTATATACACCTAACAAGATTAATATTTTACTACGCATTTTACTGCTCCAGCATAACATAGAGCAGTTAAACTTGCCTCGGTCTATTGCAGGCAGTATTGTCCGCGATAGACTCCTATATGCCACAACTTGTTTAATCAAATTGATCCAACTTAAAAGATAGCTTATTTGTTACTTCGATTTATATATAGCCTTTATGATATGGCAATATCCGAGAGAAGCCGGAACGGCCCACTGGTAAATGATATCCCATATCCCATCAAGCATAAAAATTCAGCAATTAATATTTGTATTTATAACTTTTACGGCGTTTCATCTGTAAATATAAATAATTTAACTAAATTATTACACGTCTTCCTGGAAGACCAATGAGATAATATAGCACTTTAGAATCTCACTGATAAGCAAGTCGATTTAACATAAAAAGCAGATTCCTTGCGGTTTTTTATGATCACAATGTCCATCAAACTTTTTAGCACCTGAGCCTCACCTAATAATTTATGTTTTCTATTAAAAAATCTGCATGATAATTGTGTGCTGCATTTTAAACGTCTACGTTTAAATGTTAGTTTTTAATCCAAATGATTTCCAACCTTTATTTATGTTCCAATTTGCACAGGTATTAAATCTTATGAATAATAAATGGCTCTGGTTTTGACTGAGGCTACGGTTTAGTGAAATATAGACGTATTCATCTGGTGGGGACTGCGCAGATTTACGAGGTAAACCTCATATTTTCTATGACCTTTTTGGGTAACTTCAGTCTTTAAAATGTGTTTTTTTAGGACTAACTTAGGAACATAGGACAAATTATGCCGCCATTGACATTTAGATGATTAGAAGTAAATAATACGCGGCAATCACGAACATTTTGAAGTTAACCATCGATCGGTCAACCATCTTAATACAGACATCTGATTATTTTAGCAAAGTGAAATTAATATTATTTTTTTCGAATGCCATCGGAAATCACCGTGACCATATTGAGTTTTAGTCAAATTTTATAAATATGGTTTTAATTTCTTAAATGTATAATTTTACTTATTAGTATCTGAAGCGAAGGAAAAAGTTAAAGTATAGTACAAGAACTATTTTACCAAGTCTGGTAAACGGTCGAGACATCAATATAAGTATTATTACGTGAAGCAAAAACTTTGTAGGTACCGCTTTTTACGAATATTGCACGGAAAGAGTGTGAAATTTCGCACACTTATAGTTTATACGGAGAAGGGTTACGGAATGCTATTTTATTTTAACTAGAGATGAAGCTACATTAAATCAATAAAAAAAAAAACACAGATTGTATCAAATAAATGGATTTATTTGACACACACACATACCGAAATACTCTTTTGTTTATTGTTTATCTCTGTGGTCAAATTGAAAATAGATTATTGCTTTTTGGTCTAATTTCGACAACTAGTCTTATTAATTCTGCTAGTTATTACAGTAGGTATAACTATTAATTTGAATGTTTTGACGGTATTTCAGAGATTATAAAATAATGCTTTTAAGTTGATCAAGCTTCTATATTATAATGAACGTTGCACGCCCGGCTTTTTATCCATTTCATTATGCATTAGAACAAAACCAAGTCAATGAAATAGCACCGTTGCCAACTTGGCACTGGGTACCACAACGGGAACCATGTTCTTAGTATTTTGACCTATTCTACGTTTGTCTATTTGATGTACACATATATACAGCTATAAATATCTGGCCGACTGATATTACCCGTTGCGGTGGTATGTCATAGAAAAATAACAACAATGAGCATACCCGTGAAGCATACATTTCACAATACAATCATAAGTATGAAGACAGTACAAGTAAAAACACCAGAAACAAAATTAAAAAGATGACGGCTATGAAGATTTATTTTTTTAACTAATTAATGCAATTTTCTCGAACCTGTGTGTAATGTATTTTATTCAACGTTTGAAATATTATTATGTTACAGTATACACATATGCGAGCCTCCGTATAATGTACAAAGAAACAGTAATAAAAATTAGTAACTATTAATAATGCAGATGTATCTACATAATAACTTCGTCCATTATAATAATACTTCATTTAATTTCAGCTACATAACAGCGATTAGGAACGGCGTTCTCAAATTAATATCTTTGCGTGACTTGTCTCATTTCTTGGCGAAATTTCGTGTTTTAATATTCTAGTGCTAACATTGCTTTTGTTAATCAACTAGCAATTAATTTAAGTAGCATGATAAGAATGTAACAGAGTAAATACACATCTTGACAACTAGTTATTCAAACTTTACGCTTACATTGTAAGTATACCTACATTAGTCTATGATTTTTTACTAACAAACATTTTGATTTCGTAATTAACTTTGTAGCTTTGTTTTTATTAGTACTATAAATACAAAAAGTTGTGTGTACGTATGGATGTTTGTTACTCATTCCAACAAACTCTTTACTGAAGGGATCTGTGATGTAGTTGTTGAATGTCATATGATAGGTTACTTTTTAAATTTTTATTTTATAAATAACGGGGTTGGTAACTATGCGGGTGAAACCGCGGCATGATACTGGTTACCAAGGTAATATTTTCAAATAACTCTATAGTGATAAATGATAATGATGCTTCACAATATTTCCGACTTCAAATCCTTCATAGCACAGAGCCTTGCGACAAAAAAGCCTTTAATGACCAAATCGTGGACATTCCCGGGGGTCTACCGCCGAACGAAAAATGTCATAGCTTTGATGTTTCTCTCTCTTTTCTTTTCGCTTGAAATGATAGAGACAGCATTAGCAAAGCGATAGCCGATTTAGTTAGGCGGTAGAAGCGCCGATATGCTTAATCCAAAGATTCTAAGTACGAGTAAAAGTATCCTAAAGGCTTTAGCCTAAAGGTATTGTCTTTCCTGAGTTTGCTGGGCAACTGTTATTGACTGACGTAACGCCTTACCATGTGTCCCAGCAAGCTCACTTGAGAGACAGATCAACGGATCGTTTTGAGTACTCATTTGTCCTAGGCGCTTGTTAAATATTTTTTACAGACTTTTTTGAACTCTCTTATTGAAAACCTTAAAGTATATTATTACTTTTTAAATATTTTCAAAAGGAAAGTTTCCACGTTATAAATATTTAGTATAAATATTTACACCGTCTGTTTTTATTTTTTTTGGTCTAGTTTAAAAAAAAGTTGAAATGTCAAACTAAATGTAGAGTAATAAAAATTAAAAACCTTTGATACACTCAATTGTAGGTATTATTTAGATCTTTATAAATCTAGCGAAAATAATAATTACCATAGATATTGGTATTCTAAAAGTCAATATTTACCAATCAAGGTTCGTCGTTAGCAGCCTCGTTTGCAAGTCATCGAGCTTTCTCTGCAACAACCAACTTCTTTGTATAGTGGAGAAATAAGATAACTGCTATATCTCCATACAGATTTTCTACGTTTGTACCAAAACACTATTATAGCTCCCTCACTGAGTACCATAGATAAGCTGGTGACAATGTTTCGTAACGTTATTGTTCGTCACGGAGGCCAAGGCCTCAGTTTGTGTGAACGCGCTTTCGCAACTGCAAAGGCTGTACAGTTCGCGCTACTCTTGACTTTAGAAGGTGCCGCCACTTTCGCATTCACATAATTATGATTACGCCCCTACAGCTTTATTTTCTACGAAGGATTTCAAGTAAAACGTGAAGGTTTTTTCTACTTTTATTAAAATCATCATCATCATCAACAGCCCACTAAACGTTCCCACTGCTGGGACTCGGGGCCTTCTCTTGCAAGGAGAGAGCCAAGGCCATAATCCACCACGCTGGCCCAGTGCGGGTTGGCGGATGACACATGACTTCGAAAGATTCTAGGTACATATCGGTTTCTTCACGATGTTTTCCTTCACCGTTTTAAGTTAGCGGCATTACGCTCATGAATTCGAAAAGACAGTGGTGCGTGTGGGGTTTGAACCCGGGGTCTCGGGATCGGCAGGCGCCGTTCTCCCGACTAGACCAGCCGTAACTTTTATTAAAATAAGGTACCGTAATTGTCTCGTGATATATTCAGATTTATTTATTTATAACACGTGGTCTAACGATCATAAGATAACCATAAAAAGAAAGCGTTGTGTTATTTCAGGCTATGTAATTTGTTTCTGCACTAAATTTCAGATAGATTTGCATGAAAGAGTAACTAATACCAACTCAAACGTACATCCATACATTTAAACTTTTACAGTTATAATAGGTATTAGTGTAGTTTGACTGGCCTCGTGGCTTAGTTGGTAGTAGCTCTGCCTGCGAAGCCGAGGGTCGTGGGTTCGATTCCCACCCAGTGCAAATATTTGTGTGATGAATTCAAATGTTTGCACTGTGTCTGGGTGTTTCTATGTATAATAAGTATGTATTTAAAACTATATATAAGTATTATATCAGCTATCTGGCCGCCATCATACAAGCTTTTGCTTAGTTTGGGGTCAGATGGTGTTGTGTGTGAATTGTCCACCAATATTTATTATTTATTTTATTTAGTGTGATTAGCTAAAGTATACTTACGTCAACCCGCACTTGGCCAGCGCAGTGGATAGCCTTGACTCTCGTCTAGTGAGAGATTGTCTCGAATCCCAGCACAGAGCATCCGAAGAGTAAACTTATGCTCTGTTTATTCTAATGCTTGCATGTAGAAACTGATAGCATAGCATAAGTGGCCAACTAAATGTTCCCACACAGCTGGGACTCGAGACCTTCTCTACCAAAGAGAGAGTTGAGGCCAAAATCCACTACGCTGGTCTTGTGAGCGAGTTGGTGGATGACGCAGTAGATTCTAGGTACGTGTCGGTTTCCTCACGAAGTTTCCTTCGCCGTTTTTAAGCTAGAGGCATTAGGCACATGACTTCGAAAAGACAGTGGTCTACGTGGGTTCACCAGGGGCTTCGGTAGTTGCCGTTTTCCCGACTAGACCAGACGTAACTTAGAAAACTGATGATGGTACTTAACTACTACGTTGTATTTTGTTTACAACGTACAGCTACGTGCAACAATATCACCTATTCACGTGCTCACGACACAATACAATTGTTATCATCTCATTTAGCAGCACGCTCAGCGCCTGCCGGTCTGTGTACGCCACATAAAAAGCAAGCTTGTTCGTCGCCTTGCATACGAAATGATCGCCCGTAATCGATGCGAGTGTCGCAATGATTTCAACTTTTCTTTGTATCACTCAATTCATTCCTTTCGTCGCTATTTCGTTCAGGTTACAAAGGAAAATAATATCAGACGAGCTAGTTATATGTATTTTTTTTTATCGTATCATTTTGTGATGCCGGCCATTTTGGATTTGAATATATGCCATAGTATTCTACTAGGCAATCCCTTTCGTTTGATACCCATATTGAGGGAAGTGTGAACAAATATGTAATGCGCCTTTTTGTGACGGCCATCTTAGATTGTTTTTTTTATCAATTATAGCTTCACATTTCCATTTAGGACCTACTACATACAGACAGAGAGAAACGGACACGTCAAACTTATAACATCCTGTCGTTTTGCGTCGGAGATTAAAAAATTAAAGCAATTTCCAACGCATTCCCATTCGGCATGGTAATGCCGCCAGCATGCTGGACACGCTCTTGACTAGTAATGAGTTTGATCCTCTTGATCATATTTAAACCTTCATGGGTCAGTCGACTATTCAGAAATGCTTTATGTAAGTAGTTAGGTATGTTGTATGGTGTTGTTCTCTTTGTAATTAAGTTTTAAAAGCGCTGTTATTAAAAAAATCATAACTAATTTGGAGATGCCAGACCCATATTGCATTTGTTTCAGCTAACTTAGCAAAAAGATTATTTATTGTAAATGTACCTATGTAGGTACAGAACTTAACTTTTAAATATAACATTTATAAAGTTTTCTATTGATTCGTCATCGATTCTTTCGCAGCACAATCTAATCATCGACTTTTCGAAAGAACCTCAATGTAGGTAGGCGGTAGGCGGCGATACGCAACGTTCAACCGTGGTTCCACACAATTGAGTGAGTTAACAGAATTCCAGCCAAGGCCGAAGGCGTGAGAACGCGTTGTGCCATGCTGGCCCTATTCTAATGATCTAGAGCAGAGGTTCCCAAAGTGTACGCCACGGCCCTCTAAAAAAAAGAAGTATAGTAAAGAAGGGCGCTGTCGATCCTTTATTGATATTCAAAACCATCAGTAGAGTAGTAAGTAGGCATATTTTGAACGGGCTAGGCGGTTTAGTATTTTGATTCCTATCTGCCTAAGTTATGGCTGGTCTAGTCGAGAGAACGCCAACTACCAATCCAGAGCCCCTGCTTCTTGGTTTGAATCCCACGCGCGCCACTGTCTTTTGAAGCCATAGTTCATCGTAAGGAAACCGACATAACCTTAGAATCTTTCAGCACATGTGTCATTCAACAATCAGAGTTGGGCAAGCGCGATAGATTGTGGTCTTATCTATCTCCTTGCGAGAGAAGGCTTAGAGTCTCTTCTGTTTGTTTGCATTTAGCCTGTTTATTTTAGCTTTTAGCTGTTTGTGTGCATGTGCCCACATTTAGTGGCATTCTTGGGCCACTGAACTACCGTTAAAACAGATACCTAGATTTTTCGCGCCTGTATTTAATTCAGTTGGTCGTCGTGACAATACTAAACGGCTAAGCGGGCAGCTGGTTCAAAAAGATTGAGAACCCCTGATCTAGAGCGTTATAACCACAGAAATCTAAATAATAAGGTAATAGAAATGGCATAACTCTCAAATTACTTGTAAAACGCTTGTCGCCACATTTCCCCTACCCCCGCGATCACTACTACATGCGCGTAGTATTCAAATAGAGCTCCACTCACACAGCAATAGCTGCACATTATCAACCTGGGTCTGTGATTGCACCACACACATCCATAAACGCTTATCAGTGAACCTACTAATACATTGAAAAATTAACAATTTTTCACATATACGCTAGTGCTTGACAAAAATTAAAACATATCGATATTTCAAAGTACGGTCCAATTTTAACATTCGATAAAGGTTATTATTGATTTCATTAATTAGGTGTACTTATTACACTACAACAAAGTCAATATGCCTACCTATAAAATAAGTGAGTCACATGGGGTATACTATTGTTTCGAAAACTGAACTATGTAATTCTGACACCACATGGGCTTAGGTATAGTTGAAGAACAAAGGTTGTTGTATATTTTGTACATCGAGCAACTCGATCTTCCGCGCAAGCACGGAAGGGAAGTAGCCTTTGCTAAAAATTATTGTTCAAATCTTTCTGTCATTTCTTGCGGGAGGGGAAAGTTGCACACTAGCGTAAAGCCGCACTATTACATACAAAACATACCTGTACCGATCCATTGCCGACCATACTCACACAGCCAAAACACTAACACATAAAAAATAAAGCACCATTCACAAATCTAGCCCCGCCCTCAGTGTATTCCACGCCACAGTATATTATCAAACTCCATGGTCCACGCAGACTTGTACTTTGACAGAGGGGAAACGCTGTGTATGCCTACTCCCTTCCGTGTTGCTCGCTGATTTTGTATGAAAACTAATAAAGTCTTAAAAATAAAAGCTTACAATAGATAAATACTGCCTCAGTTATCTTAATATTTATTTTGCACGGACGAACAATCGCGCGTTATAGCCAGTATGTATATACTTTTGTTAATAATTAATGAATTATGAAGTAATGTTTACCGCGAATTAAAAGATTGTACGTACGGGTGTAATGTTAATTGCGTACAATTTTTTTTATCGATTTATTATGTTACTTTATCGATAAAACTATGTAAAATTTAAAATAAAATTTTCATCGTTTATTTTTGGGAAAGTAAAATTGGACCGTCACAGCACTAACTCACAATCGCTACCTGCGGTTGTACCATGGAAGATTAGAGGTTATGACGATATCTTTAATTTTACATTACATTGCTGTTTATGCTTGTACCACTTTAGATGTTAATTAATGCATGCAGCAATGGTATGCCAAATGACGATCACACTAAAAATTTATAACTATCATAGTGAATCATTGGGCTCCGTTTATTTTATTAAAAAATACAATTAAAATAAAATAAAATACCTATCAGTGAAATGTAATCTCATTATTGGTATAATTGCAAGTTGTGGAAGAACTTCCACAGTTGTTTATGCTGCATAACACAAGTTTTTAAAGATGATTCACGCCTGCCGGTTCGAACAAGACTAAACTACAATTCGAGCACTGGTGGCCTACAAGTCACCTGTGCGGCGACAATGTCACGCGGTCATGCGACTTCTAGTACCTTATTATTTAGATTTCTGTGGTTATAACCAACGTATTCTAGTGAAATATTACCTTGGGAAAACATACAGACGTTGTTCGTAGCAATAAAAATGGAGCACACAATATTTTAGACAACGTTAACTACATAATAAGTCGAGGTGACCTAGTGAAAATAACGTGCCATTTCACTAATCTGAGGTGAGGTTAAAAAAATGGTCCTTACCTCAGAGTGTTTTTCCAAGTGCAGATATATATAATGTACAAATCAGCCATCACCACTGGCTTTACCAGCAAATTCATGCAGATTCTTTCAGTAGTTTTTGGTTGAAGGAGTAGTAGGTAGGTAGTAAATTTAAACACACAAACTTTCGCTTTATATTTATAATAATAATGTGATAATATTAGTAGCATAGCGCTAGGTCTAGGTATATAGCCGCGTCAATTCGTGCATATCATTAAATATGCAGGAATAAGTGAGCCCGAACAATGGCGAATCATTGCATTGTTTATTTGATCTCAGCGACGCGTGAAATTAGCTACAGTTTAGTTAGCTTGCACGAACTCATCGATTCGACGGTGTAAAACGTCCAACTTATAACGTCCAACGATCTCAAAAAGACATTATTGTGCTTAAATCAACTTTTGTACTTAATAATAAATATAATTTTGATGGATCTTTCTCACACAACATCGTCTAACCCCAAATTAATAATATGTACTATATAAGTATAATAAACTACCCTTTATACTGCAGTTACTTAGATAAAAGTTCAGACCACAACTCATAACACAAAAACAACAACAAAAAAATAACGTTCCAATTTACGATCCTTTGATAGTCGTACAGACTGAATCAATGAATATTTTTATTTCAAGCTCACTCATAAAAAATGTATTCCCAATTTTGCTCTAGATTGACCTAGCACTGTTCCGAATCAGGACTTAATTCCTGGTCGGTCCGACGTCGACAGCGCGGCACGAGCAAGGCAGTCGTGAGGCAGGTCACGGAACGACCTCTATCGGGAATTGGGACTCCCGACCTCTCCCCCTCCCCTTCCCCTCATTCCCCCCGGGCCCCGGTACAGCCTCCGTGGCCTACTTTACGCATCCAGGGATGTAACCCGGTCGCTGGCATGCGTATGATCGGCTACAGGAAACACGCTTATGACGTTAAGAAGATTTATCATTTAAGAAGCTATTCGCAAACGTGTAATTCGGTAAATGAAAATCAGACTTAAATGGTTTATGATTTAAGAAGAAGAGTTTAAGAGCTACATAAATTGTTGAAATAATTCTAACAAAATATATTTTGATATGTTGTATTTTTTAAGAGTCAACTTTTTGGCTTTTTTATGAAGAATACATTTCATGTAATGGATGGAATGTTATTGGATAAGTTAATCCTCAAAGAGCACAGAAATAGCAAATTCGATATTGAACATTTTAATAAGATATGATAACTATAGTGTTGAAAATATCTGTGGAATGGGCTTTTCATCGGTGATCATTACTTACAGTTGCAAGATCCAATCAATTTGAATCTATATCCATGTTATTATTTGTTATTTTTGAAGCGAACCGCAATACACCAAAATATCTGAAAAAATGCAATTCGGGCCTCTGGAAGACTAGTACCTAGACCAGAATAATAAGAAATAACCTATTCTCTGATCGGACTTCGTCGTCGCTTCCTCTGTTATACCTTTTCATAAAGATTTTTCTAATTCTCTATTTTTTCATATTCTTATAACGTTAAAATTACTCAAAAACAGAAAATCAGGCTTCAGTAAAAGTTTGGAATAATATTGTTAAAATAGCGTTCCTGAAAGTCCTACATAGTAAATAAGATTGATATTGATTTTATCAAATATTTTTTTCGTGACCGACTTTTCATCGACCTCTGAATAAAATGCGAGAATTAATAATTGTAAATTCGTGCATTATTGGGTCACTGTGCCACTGGGACAATAGGTTAGCCGGGTTGCACGATGTACGTACCTACGCCCTCAAATACCGCCTACAGCTTCTGTGAAATACTGATACCTCACTCCTATTATTCAACGAATGTGTTTTATTAGAAGTAACAACGAAAGAAAAACAATTGTTCTATAAATAAACGCATTAACTACTAAAACGGTTAACTAGACAAAGGTCACTCAAAATACAGGCTAAGTCTGGGATTAATTTACAGAGTGAAATTGTAATTGTAAACATAGCCTGTTCTTAATGAAATGATTATATAATCTACAGTTTGTTTGTATTTAGAATCACACCTGTGCCAGTTATTCTAATACCAAGCAGTAATGTGGCAACAGTACTGTGTTCCGGTTTGAAGGGCAATGTTTCCAGATAAATGACAGCATATTTTGACTGGCCTTGTGGCTTAGTGGGTAGTAGCTCTGCCTGCGAAGCCGAGGGTCGTGGGTTCGATCCCCACCCAGTGCAAATATTTGTGTGATAAATTCAAATGTTTGCATTGTGTCTGGGTGTTTCTAGTTTCTATGTATAACAAGTATGTATTTAAAACTATATAAGTATTATATCAGCTATCTGGCCGCCATCACACAAGCTTTGCTTAGTTTGGGGTCAGATGGTGTTGTGTGTGAATTGTCCACCAATATTTATTTATTTATTATTATTATTATTAAAATATATCTCTAGGTGACGAGTGCAGGGCAAAATAACAGCCCGGTGACGAAGCGCACGCAGTGCATTGGTAGATAGTGGTTTGAACTCTTTCAAGTTTAAATAGTTGCATGGTAGGTACTGTGTTACGTATCTTCCGACGAAATCCTACTCATCCCGTTACTCTATATAATTTATAAAAAAATATAAAAACAAAAACCATAGAAACCGTTAACCGAATTTGTTAACTCGGCCAAGCAACTAAGCATCGGGCGACGAAAATCAGAAAGCCGTATTATCGAGCCATTGGTGGATATTTTCCGCGTACGCTGATAGCTGCATTGCAAAACAATACATTTTGTCTCTTTGATTTACGTGATCTTGAAAGGGTGATTTTGATACCGATTTATTGACTATCCCAAAGAACGTAGATTTAAGTCTGGGAGAAACGTTCGGAAACAACTGTCACTCTCATGTTAGGTGTTCGCTTCCAGCGCCTCCGTGGTTTCTGTAGAGTGGGAAACCATACGAGTAGCTCTGACAACTAAGTACACGGATGAAACACCCCAGGATTTTCAGCGGAAAATCTAGCAGATAAGGGGCATTCCATATCCTTGTCATTCCCTATTAACCCTAGACGTCTACTCTCTTTCTACGAAAACGTAATTTCGAAATAAACTCGCGACTTTCCTACTCCGATCCGTCGTTTTGTCCATTTAAATGTTCTAAGCGTACTCTAATTAGAGTAGGGTTAGAACATTTAAACGTCAAACAATGTTCTATCGGACGAAACGAAGTAGAACAGGAGTAGAAAAGTCGCGAGTTTTTTTTCTAAATTACGTTTTCGTAGAGAGAGAGAGAGAGTAAGACGTCCTCAACCGTTGAATTCGTAAAAAAATGGAATTAGAAAACAAATTTGTTCGCTTGTATCAAGGTGTAACATGAGGAATGTGACTATAAATATTAAAATAAGCTAAAACCTTTATTGGCACAGATTTTACATAGGTACAACCTATTTTTCCTAACTTCCACTCAAACCGGGGCGGAATATTTCCCGACTACGTTGAAAAGTTTTAACGAGTTTTGAAACATTTTCGGGAAAATGTTTGCAGCAAACACGCATAGTTATAAGTACGGATTTACAGTTGATTTAGTTATTTAGTTGATGACCTCTAGTGAGATTAGTTTGGCATAAGTATTAATTCCCAAATAAGAACGTAATTCGTGATACTTTTATTATGCGTATAATTCAATCGCCAACTTTTAATTATTAACGGTATGAGGTTGCGGTTGACCTAAACTATAAAATGTTACTATGGTTAATTAAAAAAATATGTATTTTAAATTATTTTAGAAGACTAGGCTACTGCTACGAGCAAATTTTCTTACGAGTACTTTCTAAAGTTAAAACAAATGAAAAAGACACCAGGGATTTTGATTGAATCTTAAATGATCAATGATCTCCTTCAAAGTGATCGTTGTAGAACCTGTGCTCTTGCAGAGTATTTAGACACTGACTAAAGATTCAACCCGTTCGTTTCGTTGTAATTACCTGTATAGTTAGTTTTGTAAGTTTAGAGTAATAGCCCTGCGGCTATTCCTTAGTCCAAAGTTCGATAGGAAATAGTGGTCACGAGAAAACCGAATTGCGGGAAGTCTCATTGGGAAATTATGAAATTAAGGGAAAATATTTGAATTTGAATATTATGCAATTTTCATCTACCGGCATTTAGTCTTCAAAAACCGTAGGGTTCTCACAACATAAACCTACGGTTAGTCTACCAGCTGTCACCTTTCTAGCAGGTTTATCGTTGACCGCGTCGTCACTTAGCATCAGGCCAGATGGCGGTCTTAACCTAGATACTGGTTAAAAATTACTCTTTATATTTATGATACCCTCATTCGGTCTTCAAAAGTCGTAGGGTCGTCACCATGACACAACTGTAACCATAGCAGCAGGGTTCTCCAAAGTCTCTCCACGACTCACTCACTGTCGAGCGGTTGCAACTCGCATACATAAGACATGAGCAAGGCACCTCATCCGTATTCAAGGGCAGATCAGCCGTCTGCACTCCAGCACATTCGACTGAGTGACGTCAACATCGAAAAAACAAAACAAAAAGTTAAAAAAAATAACACATGTGGGTCAAGTTTTCAGATAAAGGACATTGTGTTATTATAATGTGCTGGATTTTCCAGGCGTCTCTGAGTTTTTATTGTAGACAGCTTTGCTATTTTTCAACGCATATCTTTCTTCTTTGTCACTCAATATTAAAAAAAAAATCGTCACAATATTTTTAGTGAATATGAATATTTGGTCTCAGAGTCTCAATGCATTATAATGATGCATGTATTAAAAAAAAAAATCAAGTATCTGGCTTCGCTTAGTTTGGAATGGTGCTATTGCCAGTATCCCTACGTTTCCGCCGTAAGTAGGAAAATTTTATCCTGTGGACTTTTTAGTCTGTGAAGTCGCCATTCATGGTGTCGAGTACCACATAACCGGACTGACCTATGCGGCGGCGGATATTTCTAAAAGCATTTCCTTCGCGTGCTCTATGAAAAATGTTGCCCAATATTATTTGTTTATTTTTAACAGTAATTTAATTTCAGCCATTTCGTGTGGAACGCCATAACACAATCTTACCTGTATTTTAGTACTGTAATATAAATACCTTACGTTTAGTGCATTGTTGTTAGAAATACCCAACAATAATTATTTAAGTGCTTGACCGCAAAAGATGATTTAACCGACTGCAGTACGTAGGATAGGCAACAATGGAGACTGTTTAAGGAGTCATAAAAGGCTAAACGACCGTCTAATCGAGGCCGTTACAAATTAAAGGACAGACTGGACCTTGTGAGACAATACACAATGTACGAGTATATTGTTGTATGAGACGGTTTGTATGAACTATTATATTATGTGACCTGGATCGAAGGACTCACGTTTTCATCTATTATTTGTTACTAGGTACGTACGTAACATATGTTCTCACTGAAGAATATGACTAATAATATAACCTACAAGGTAACCAAGGAACCACCTGTATGAAGCCATAAGGGACGTCTACTTTAAAACTAATCCTGAAATCGATAATAGAATTTTATGTTCCATAAGTACATTTCGTCGAGTTCACAACAGATTTACATTTTTTGTGTAAACAAACAACTTTTTTTGTGTTTTCAGGACTAGGTTCACAATAAGAAATTAAAGGGATGTATTACTCCATATTGTATTCCAAATTTCAAACCGACCCGTCCTGCCATTCCGACATATTTTTTAAATAATTAATTGAGCAACAACAACAACAAAATCACATTCAAAACGTTAGTACCATTTAACATCATTCTAATAATCAAACATAGTTTTATTTCACTTGGATACGGATATCAATTCTCCTATCAATAACAAAATTGCGTAACGTGGTAACAGGGTACAAAATAAAATATTTATGTATACATATATGCTCCAGACATAGTTAAAGGTCACGATTTATATTAGGTCGTCTGGTCGTATTGTTTATATTATAAATATAATTTCCCACATTATTGTGCCCGACAATTTCCATGCTGTGACCAGGCGCGCAGACCCGGCGAGCGTAACATTTCGTTGTGAATGTTGATACAATCTCAGATTGTGCGCCATGTTTTAAAATGCATGCAAGTGAGGTGGGTTTTGGTTTAATTTATTCAGTGCACGATAGTAATGAACTTTCGAAACGCTCCAAGAAATTTAGGGAATGACAGAAGTAATATTTCCCCTTGTTGTTTTATCATAGCACAACTTCGTTTATTTCCACGAGAATTTATAGGATAGCTAGGTCCGTATAGAATTTAGAAAAATGATATTCTACATTTGAACATTTAAATACTGTATTTTGACGAAATTACTTCTAAATTTCAGCTTGATCCTAACGACGAAATTGGTCAGTAAACTTCAACACTTTCATTAATGTAGGATTAAGCCAAGCCGTAATGTGCTAATGTATTGGTTTGAAGGGCAACGTTTCCAAAGAAATCACAGGGTAATGAAAGGAATCATTTTGGATCTTCGGGTAACAATGGGAGTGCAGTGATGCGAAATTTGAATAAAAATGAAAATTTGTTCAAATAGCTGCTGAACATTGTGCTGTTAACACGGACACAGTGAGAGGACTTAAAAAAACAAAACCTTTTGAGTTAGTATAGTGCAGTGGCAGAGCAATACAAAAAAAAATATGTACTAAGTCAAGTGACTTCCCCTTAACAGAGTCAATAAGAAAAGTGCTGATGAACACCTTCATAAACTATGTAGCAATTTAAGTTAGATATAAATTACTCATTAGCTCTAGGGTTAATAAATTAGGCTAGATTGTAATAAGTATTAGGATCCAAGGTGACTTGGTGAATAATTTGCTGTTATGAGCAAGCGTGTTGCTTACCATCAGGCGCATGTTTTACTCGTCCCATCTCGCTTACAATAAAAAAAGTCAATATAGGAACAAAACAGAAAGAAACCACTGTACAATTTCCACCACTCAATCATCTCCATTGTCCACGTTGCACAAGTATCTACCTCCACAAAGTCCTTGCAAGTTACGATACCTTTTGTCCGACACGATGCTCCCACAGGAGCTGTTTACTCCTATTCTGTTCGAGGGAATCAATTGCAGTGGCGGGGACATAATCCCTCTGGAGATGTGTTGAGCTTCGAGGTGATCTCGCTGGGATACTTTTGATGTTGATAGAACTACCTTTGTGTAAACTCAATTTTAAACCCTGAATAATGAAAACATTGAGATGAAAATTGAAAATATCTGTTAGGTTTATGTTCTTTTCATTTTTAACTTGTATAGGTATACACTTGACCGCTATTTCGCCTGATTTTAAGCAATGCTGTCTGCGATGAAGCAAGCTTACCTTGAAGAAACCGATTCAATCTCGATTTGAAGACACCTAAATTGCAACAATTAGCAAAAAGTCACTCAGGCAATGCTTTCCACAGCCCTAAGGCTGTTCTTCATTTATAACAAAAATCAGAGAGATAGACTGTCCACTGTCCCTATATCTAGTCTAAACATAGTCTGTCGTAGGGTAATAGACAACGGCTCCTTTGTTCAAGAAATTCTTCAAAGTCATGAACATCGCCGGAAAATTTCAAGATTATCGCTTTGTTGTCTGATGAGTTTTCAGCGTGTATACGCTGATTTGAATAGCATCCACTTACTTTACTCTACTTAGTACCTTTTTTCTACCCGACTGCTCGTTTACTTTCCAAAGCCTCGAACGAAAAAGTTTGACTCGATTTTCAGTATAGAAACAATACGAAATCTGGTTTGAATTTAATTTTGTCTCTATGTTTTCGTTTGTCGTCGCAAATAGTGAAAGTTTGTTATACCAATATTGTAAAGTTTGACAAGATTTTGGCTCGCTTAAGTAATAGTAATATACTATATACATTGAAATAGTTTATTATTCAAAAACTTACATTTCTTTCTAGTTACACCAACAATGAAAGTTAAGTATGGACAAATGTGTGGAAAATCAATGTGTTTATTACTAAATAAAGTTTGAGTGATGGGCAAATAACTTAAAATATATACTTTTTGTGGGATTGTAACCAAAATTTGTGTGCTTGTATTGACTTATCTTTTTTCGTTTATTTCAGGTAAGTCTTCCGTCCTGTTATCTAATTGCTGCTTTCAAAGTAAGTTGAATTACTTTTAAGTAAAATTGGTGTACCTATAAGTTAAAATAGAGCACTCGTTATTAAACTATTATATAGAAAAAACTTTCAGAATCTTTTAACTGGCGAGGTACTTTTGACTAGCAAACATAGGATTTTTCAATGAATTACTCGAACACTGGAACAACCAATAGTATTTTTGAGAACATACTTTTGGACGTGATGCACTCAATAACGAGGACGGCTATTCGTAAATCGTAGAATACAGCTAATATCCCATCAGTTGAATAGCAGATTAGTAAACTAAACAGATAATTCAAACACAATAATTGAAATGTGGAAATTGCCATCCTCGGTGGTAACCACAAGAAGAGAAATTCGCGAGAAAGTGTCGCGGTTAGCCACCGGACGCCCCCTCATTCAAACTAGGCATCTGCACCTCATTAGTGCTTGCAGACTGCGCCTGATTGCCAGGGTGTCATTACCAATGTGGGAGCGAAGAAAGTTGTTTGAATGACAGTTTTTAAACTGACAGAGTTGTCAAAACTCATGACAAAATTTTGTCTTCGAACGGGAGTCGAACGGCAATAAGAACCACAGACTAAGTCAAGACTAAGTAGACAGATATTCTATCGAAGTAACTATTTCTTATCTGTGGTAAGACTAAGAACGAAGAGGTACTCTACCTTAATTTGTGATAAGAACATCTAAGCTTGGAATGCATCTCGATGGTCACATCTTGGTGACTTCAAGTCGAGAGTGAATCGGTTTCTTCAAGGTAAGCGCACTCCATCGCAGACCGCATCGTCACTTAACATCAGGTGAGATGGCAAGTTGGCTAGTGCAAATAAGAAAAAACAAAATAAAAACCTATTGTTAATAAAAATCAATCGACTCTTTTTACTACGTACCTACCGATAACCTGTGGAACACATTCTGGCAATTTGACTATTTACCATTGGAGACAAGGAGCAGGAAACCCATAAAAGACAAGTTGTCTTCCTTTTTAACCATTTGTAGTGGTAGGACTCTTGGCAGACTTGCCTGGGGAAGTACCACACCTTTGCCAGTTATTCTACCGCCAAGCAGTAATGTCTGAGCGTTACTGTGTTCCGGTTTAAAGGGCATTGTTTCCAGAGAAATTACTGAGCTTAGAGATACCTTACATCTCTGGGTGACGAGCGCAGTGCAGTGCTAGGTAATGATTTGGACTTTTCATGTTCCAAAAGTTGTGTGTCACTGTTCTGTTATGTGGTAGGCATGTTGCTTACCAGCAGCAGGCACATGTCCTGCTCGTCTCGTCACTCTATAATTTAAAAAAAAAACATCAATAAGAAACTGGACAGTTTTCTCAACACATTTTCCTAATCTCAAAGTAACCTAAAACAAAATCTCAATCTTCGACCCAATGCTCATTTCATTTTGTGGCCAAACTTCAGTCTTTGTTTAGGATATAGCAGAAATAAAACGTAGAATATAAACACAAAACAAACTCACTAATTACAGTCCGCTCATTGTCTGTCTGTAACGCTCCGTCGCCGGCAGAGGGCGCGGCATTAGCCAACAATGGCGGCTCGACGGTAATCTGCTGCGGCCCGCGCCTGCTATTGTGAACTGACCTTTAATTTCAGTCAACCACTACACATATGTTGTGTGGATTACTCGTAAAAAGTGTACCTCAATAAGTGTTCTTTTAAAAGGCAATAAGGAGTTAAATCACAGTAATAAATATCACAAAGGATAAAAGTGTGTGTGTGTATGTGATAGATTAACTTAATTTAAAATAGACAAAATTTACTTAATATAATACAACATATAAATAATAAATATTGGTGGACAATTCACACACAACACCATCTGACCCCAAAATAAGCAAAGCTTGTGTGATGGCGGCCAGATAGCTGATATAATACTTATATAGTTTTAAATACATACTTATTATACATAGAAACACCCAGACACAGTGCAAACATTTGAATTCATCACACAAATATTTGCACTGGGTGGGGATCGAACCCACGACCCTCGGCTTCGCAGGCAGAGCTACTACCCACTAAGCCACAAGGCCAGTCATAAAGAAGCAACTATCAATAAAAGCGATGTCTTCCCGGCAATATGAGAGATTTTGGAATAAGGAGACGGGGGGAGTACAAAAAAGGAGTAATTACCTACTAATATACATATTTGTTATTATACTTATTTATTGGGTAGGTACTTGTTTCCACATATCTCTGTAACGGCTTCACGGAATTGGACTAAACTTTATACGTAAATAGTAGTAGTAAATAAATTAGTTGTAGATTGAATGAAAAACATAAAATGTAATCTATAATTAAAAGAACTATTTTAGTTAGGCCGTAGACCCAGCCTATCCAGCCTATACGAACTTACCGCAAAGTACCATCCAAGTTGTGCAGGTAAATCTCATCCGACCCCGTAATTCGGAACTCGGTCGGTCATTGTCGCCGGCGGTTGCTCCGTCACGCCAAACCGCGATTATCGTTAATGTCCAATTTAATGGAATCGTCCTCTGTGATGACCATTGCCGTAATCATTAGGAGAACACGGCTGATATGCCTGCGATTACATGAGCTTTGGGATAATGGGGGTTTACGAAAGTAAAAACAAGGCTAGGAACTGGGGAATACCTGACGTGGACACTTGATGTGGTCGATATTAGGACCTGACTAGCACTGAATTCAATATCCAGCGTCAAAGCTACACCTAGCACACGCAATGAAACCTTAGCTCAGAATGGCATGTCTTCTTTTGTCAATGTTAATTATGGATTATGGCTCTTATTTTTTAAGCGTGTAGGCCAACGAAATTTCGTATTTCGGTACATTAGAAACAAATTAGTTGGTACCTGTAGCATCTCAATGATCAAGTATGTATAAAGACGGATAGATATCTCTAGATAGATAAAGACGGATAGAGACTCTTTATTGGCACACCAAATAAAATTACACATTTAAAGAATTAACAATAAACTTTAAAAACTTCTACCAACCACAGTAGATATAGTTACAAACATAAACTGTGTTTACTGCACTCAACAAAACGAGAGCATTTGTAGAAGATAATACTTACTTAAAACTAGTAAAAATATAGCGACCTTATCGCTATAAACGGTCTCTCCCAAGTCACCGTTGGAAGGAAAAGGTTTTAAATAATAGGAAGGCGAGAGTACGCAAACAAAGAGTAATTAGATACCTACATAAATCTTAACTAAATTAATTACTTACCTATAAATTATTGACTTTAATTAAATTAACTTTAAAAATTAAATAACCGATTATAGCACACAATCTATGAAAACAATCTCAAAATACGTAAATTTATAACCTTTTATTGTACAGTAATACATAAATAATAAATTAAAGCAACAAATGACTAATTGAGAAAAATATAGACTGCATAATTCATAAGTCTCTATGTACTCATATCAGATCTGCTCTGTTTCTGCTCTATGTAGGTATGTGTATCTGGATAACTATCTGTGCATCGTCTTCGCCTCTTCGTATATCATCAGGCGAGTTGGTGATCAAACGTGCATTTAAAAAGGCAAAAATTGGCGTTGTCCCTTTATAATTTCAGTGAATATTACAACAGAAAACAGACGAAAATGACTAACGACCAGTGAGATCACTCATGGTGCTAATTCGAACCGCACACAGCCCTGAGTCGCTACACTTTGTTGCGACGTGTTAGGCCATTTGGCAATGTCTAGAGCACTTAAATAGGCACACACTTTTAGCACCAGCTATTTCAGTTGCCAGGTAAGGTCGAGTAGGCATAAATTCTTGGAAGATCGTTACGGGCTCGGCTTGGGATATTTAGGTACCAACATTAGGTACCTGAATTTCAGTTCTCGGTTATAAATAAATTGCTCTTTACAAAGTGCCTTTTTTACAACTATTAACACAAAATTGTGCATCGTTATAGATATGGAATTTGCTGCATTGTTTTAAAAGAAACTTCAATTAATCAAATGTGGATACCAAATAATGAATTAACTACTTATTATTGTGTTTTAACTTTTGTACGTACATTTCTGCCACATCAACCTTTTCTAAACATTTAAATAATGATAATACTACCTACTGTTTTCTAGAGCAGACCATGTTAAACACAATTTAACAATATGAAATCTTGTACCGCCAACAGAGAAAACTTTATAGGTATCACCATTGAAGTCTCTTGGTTTCATCAAAGGGTATCACATACATTTTTTAAAAGAGAGAAAAGGCAGTATAGTGTTGTTCTAGAGCAGACACTATGATTTGATTTACAACACTATTCTTCCAAATAGTAAATAAACATCTTAATTCTTGGTATTTTTTAGTTTGGTAGTTTTTATTTATTTATTTCAACTCACAAAATAAACAACGTTATTTGGAGGTCTTGCCAAAAATGTCTTTATTACGCATTTTTGAGATTATGGATATCTCTAGAGAAAAATTGAGTACAAAAGTTATTCGCGGACGCATCAAGTTACTAGTATATAAATCACGTAAGGCAAACTCCGTGGCCGAATTAAGCCTATTAGAATAGGTACTTACATGATCTTCATCGTCTACGTTACCTACGTAATAATCCCTAAATAAATAAGTAAATATCCCTAATATATAGATATCGGCTGTTCAAAAAAGCATACAAACAGACCAAATCCTCCATTGTATTATAGGTACTCAATTGGCCATGAAACAACGAACTGCATAAATTTTATTATTTACCTACTTTTAACGTAATACTGAACAATTAAGTACAGTAGACTATAACGTAAATTACAATAAAATTACAATCAACAGAGAATTCAAATAAGTCATTTTTAAGCCATTAATGAGAATTGAAAGAATATAAAACAGATAGGTAGGTAAAGCGGTCATGTCTTTTTCTAAAAGATTCAGAAAAACTCACTAAAATGACCCGAAAATAGGTATTAGGTAGGAAGCGAACATTGCAAAAAACTAAGTTATTTAAAAAGTATTGTAAAATCATAATTAATTCATCTTTCAACACAAAAGAAAATCTCTACATCGAAAAGTCTTATTCAGACAACAATTCGGCTAAAGCGCTGGAAAACTAAAATAAATAAATAGGTAAGTATAGGTAGATGATAATGAATTAAAATAAAATAGATTAAATAAGTCCTCTGTCATTGATTAGTTGACATGCAAGAAAATACAAACATAGAGGACTCAACAGACATAAAAATATTTAAATGGCACAATTTCCGTTAACTTACATCTAGCACACTTTCGATCAAACGAAACAGACAGCGCCATCTATGCCGCAACGGCGGAACTCGGTCGTGCACGTCATGCCGAACTTGACCGCTAGGTGGGGTTAGTAGTACACGTTGTGAATGACGCGAGCGGTGAACGAACGTTCTTGACTGAGCGCGCAAGTTCGTTGTGACACAACAAACATTGAGCTCGCCTATGAGTCGACGAACGCTGTTCATAGCAAAAGCAAACCAACTCCTCTAGTTTTCTATTTGCATTGTCAATATTTAAATTGCGGTTAATAAAAAAATATCTTACCTACGTGTAGGTAGTTTTTTACATTTAAATACAGGTTTATTGTCGATTATTAACTTCTAAAAATATTTAATACTCATTAATTATATTATCTACCTACATAATTGATACTTGTTAGAAGAACAAAACGAGTATTTTTGCTATTGAATAATGTTTTATGTGATGGGTAATGATGATGACATCATAACGACCTTTACCGTGGGATCATTAACCTTTTCACGGAAAATGTTAGCGGTAGGTATTTAAATAATAATTATTATTGTTATTATTATTTATAGCCATCACTAAACTCTAGGTACGTAAATAGCCAACTTATGTATCACGCCTGTTAAAAAAATACTCCAAGAAAGTTGGATTACGCTACGTTTTTTGTTTAAACATGAAGCTTCACGTATATTTCGTTAGATGGCGCTGAAAGTATTCCTCCTAAGCACAATGTTCCATTTTTTTTTCGTATTTTCCCATATGAACGTCTGGGCTATTCCTGAACCCAGATGCCCTGAAACTCAATGGAGTGACGATATCCGTAAGACTGGAAAAAAGCCGTAGGGGTGAGAGGCGTATAATGGGAAAGGCCCAGGCAAATGTTCAGTTATAAGACTAGGTTATGCTAACAATGATGACGTAGGTAAATAAATATAAACCAATTAAAGAAATTAAGTACCTTTGATTGAAACAAGACTTTTGTATTTATATTTACACGATATTACTGATAGTAGATCGGAACTCACGCAAATGCGTTTCATGGACAATAAAAATCTAATCTATTCTTTTTCGATTGATTCGATTTACAATCCATTTCAGTGTTTGCTCAGTCGATTAAACAAAGTAATTGTAAATAAGGTGTATTGGATAGCATCAGAAATCAATTTAGGAGAAGACAACGATCTCACCGACCGGAATGACATTGGTTCGTCAACAACAATGAGAACAAAAACGCGCAGGGTTTATGTCTGTTTATGTACTTAGTTATAATTTATCGCTTGCTCGTAAAGTTTTGGTAGGCGTTTTCATTTTTTTGAGGAAAATTTTTAGAGTCTAATTTGCATACGTACTAAATAGGTAAGATACAAACACAAAATTACCAAAGCGCTACACAATTACGAAGTTTACATTATTTGCATCAATAAAATATGAACATTATAGTTTATTATGCGTTTCTAAATTAATTTAGAACCAAATCAAATACGTCAACTGTCTCTGTGATTAAAATACTTACCTAGGTACTAAGCTCAATACATTTTTTTTCATCCCAGTCGCTTTGAGGGATGATAGATAAGTAGCAAATTTCTGCAAAATAATAGGTAATTTTTCTTACTGGATTATTTCCTGCTAGCGGCATACCAGAATCTCTGTGATAAACAAGAAACATAGGTAAGCTAGCCAATGAACGATTTATGCTTAGAATGGTAACAGATACGCTCTTGGTGAATTGAATAAAACAATTCACACAATGACAATGTCTAACCTAAACATTTATTAACATTATAGGTAGTACCTATGCCGTAAAACATTTTAGTGAAATTATTCATGGAAATCATGGAAAACGCATAGTAGAAAAATACCCGTAAAGTTTTTGAGTAGGTAGGTATTGTGATATCGGTAAAGAAATTTTAAAAACTAAATGCCAATCTTTTAAATTTATACTTCAATACCTATGTAGGCAATAGGCAAAGTGTAGGTAAAGTAATAGGTCTGAAAGACTATAAATATGCACGCACCTGCCAAATTGCAAAGTTTCTCGTTTCATTTGCATTTTGCACCTTCCAGCCTGTATTGTTTGTTATCTTATTGCTTCCGGGAATTGTAAATAATTAATTCACACCGGTTACTTAATTGTATGTCTATTGACAAGTCAGCGTACTGAAATAGTTTGTAGGTTTGTAATACCTACTACAAATAAAATCAATCTCTTGTAAATCTTGTACTCTATACGAAAAAAATCTTTCTCCTAACTGCTATGAGATGTTTTTTATTTTAATGTAAATAGACCTGTCATCCTGTCAAAGAGAGTTATCAATTTCGCCACAGGTGGCGCCAATGTTTCATTTTCTTAGAGAAATATTACGAAAATAAATATTGGCGCCACATTTGGCGTCATTTCTAATCTTGTAGGCTATTTAATTTTGACATACATAGGTATAAATTTGCATTCTAAAAGTCAATATTATTGAAACCATTGCCCACAGGGAAAAACAACTACTTACAAAAGACTTTTCCCAAATCCAATCCAATCAGTCAACCACCTTTTTAGTCGATTAATTGAATTAATCATAGTTAAAACTTTTATGCAATATGCCATTCCCGCCATATTATGAAAAAAATAGTAGCATTAAATATTAAGGATAAAATAATTCCCGCCATATTGTGTACTTTTTTTATTAAGTAATTTTTTTTTTAAGTAGGTACCGATAGAGAAATTCCGGCCATTTTTTTTTTGTAATTTATAGTTTTGGTTTATTTAATTACCGACAGAAAGATTCCCGCCAAATTATTACTAGTAGGTATGTACTAGTTTTTATTTTAACTTTCATTTTAAAAAACAACGATAGAAAACATCAAATCTATATTTATAAAAATTGATCTTTGAAATGTACCTATGTACGTTGTACGATCATAACTTTTGAATGACTGCCCCAAAATTGGACAAGTTTTTGTTTTATAATATTTGTTATTGTCGGTACAACGTTTGTAAAGCAGACAATTTAGAAAATGCTGGCGAAAAAAGTATGGGTTGTGGTACGATGTTATCGGGGCAGCTAGTAGATTGATTATAAATGTTAAAATAAAGTTCCCAACTAAAGTTTTGCTACAGTACAATGTTGTTTACATTGACATTATTATACTACTTTACAGCGGCATCTGTTGAATGACAAAAATATATTAAAATAGTTTTTATAATTGGCGAAAGATGGCACCGAGTAGGTACATTGTAAATGTCATAGTACAAGGTGCGTTTCAAACAAGTTTCTTTGGACAATTTTTTTAATGGACAATTACAGCTATTATTCGATTTACACATTTCACAAATATTCTATAAAATGGGATTCACAGCTACGCTAATTTATCTAAACATTCTAAGTCATTAGCATCTAAGTTAAAATCTCAGTAAAAAACAACATTGACACATAGGTACTAGTCTAGTATTTTTTAGATTTTTTGCTATAATTTTGTCACTTATATGTTTGACAACATTACCAAACTTTAATGATTTTAATGGACTTGTTAGAAGCTTAGAAGTTACTTTTATTTCACGTCACTTCTTCTTTGTCAAAATGTATTTCTATTGTGTTAATTTTGAATGATTCTACGTTATTTTACGCATTTCACAAATATTCTAAAAATGAATTCACAGTTACGCTACTTTATCTAAGCATTAGCATCTAAGTCAAAATCTCAGTAACCACAACATTCGACCATTGTTTCTGGCAGCCATAAAAAAAATCTGTTGCCTCAAAATTGGAACACATTTACATACGGTCATTAAACTTCACGCATCGTGGTTTTTCTAAAGACATTGTCGAAACGGTGAGAAAATGACGAAACTCACTAAAATAGGTGTTATTCAAGCTTGTCAGTGATCTACTTAGATTGTTCTGTGGAACTATACGTGTTTTAGAACTGTGAAATTACTGGACAAATTTCATTTGAAAACAACAGTATTGTTGTGGTTGCTAAAGCAAGCGTTGAGGATAGCCAATACCGCAGGACTGGACAACAGTATTGGATATACAACACAACAGAATTAGACAAAAGTTTTGGGTATCCCCATCATGCGACGCACAATACCCTCGCTAAAATAAAGTTTGGTAGGCAGTATGTAGAGACCCTCGTAAAGCTTCTACTGCCTTTTAGCTAAGTAGTACATAATACTGACGTTTCTAAAGAAAGAAATTACATATTATGTTATTAAAATCACTGGATTCTCATTCACGCTTTTCCAAATCTACGAGTACATATACCTCCATTGAAATTACCTCTAGGTTTAGGACAGACATAGAAGGACAACATTAAGAAACTAATGCGTCTCAGTGAAGATTGGACTATTCAGTAGTTATTGAAAGTCCCATGTAAGTGTACACCCTCTAATTAGAGGGAGACACGAGCTCATCGCTTGGTCGTGAGGGTTGATGTGTAGTCTTCCAATGAGTAACATATGTATAGTTTTACCCTACGATGCCATGTTGCAACTCACACCTTGTTATTGATCCATACGATGAGCACGCATGTTTGTAAGCGTTTTGACGGTCATTTGATTTGTTTCATTTTTAAAGCTTTAACGGTGTAGCTTTCCTATTTCATCCAGTCATTTATTTACTTTGAAGTGCAGAAAGGTAGTATTGTATTGCCTAAGCAGGCGGCAATGGTAGCAGTATTTAGATTAATTACCTTTATGTTTCCACTTCTGTATCTATCAATTAATCTCATAATCGTTGCAAGTTATAATAAGAATAAATTATACCATAGCGGGTCTAACCTGGACTCGATTGGCACAGCCCCAGGCATATATGAAATTATGATACTAGGAGATATGAATATACCCAGCATGTGGAAAGAGAAGGCTGTTGATGATTTTCAATAAGTAAATAAATATTGACGAGCATTACAAAAGCATTATCTAGACGCAAAATAAACAAATCTTGTATTAAGGGAGCCAAATAGCTGATATAATATACAATTGTAAATGAATACTAATGATTTAAAGAGACACAGAATTAATACTTGTAGGTATTCATCACACAAATATTTCTCTGGGGTGGGATTTGGGCCTACGACCTCCGACTACGCGAATAGACTTACTACCATCTAATCCACGAGACTAGTCGTGGTGATTATAATGATAGTTTTAATTTTTTTTTTACATTTCTAGACCAAAATACATTTGACTACCGTTGATCCTTGATACGTATGCAAATACAAATAGGACACCAAACAAATCAACGTAAAGACACTCCTACGTATTTATTAAATGTATTTCGCAATTCGTTCTTCATTCTGAACTTGGCTTCGTGGATTTAATGTGACCATTTCGCATTTGCACTAATGAGATTAACGGTTCAAGGCATCTTCAACTCATCTAGGTCACTTACAACAAATAAATCTTGGAAAAGACAAAAAATGTGATTGATTGTCTCTAAATCGCTTAGCCTAGATTCATCCTTTGTGTGTTTGTAGCTTTGTAGACTGTCAAGTAGCAATTTGTATATTTGACTACCAACTTCGATATTGTGGAGTTTGCTTTTTCGTTTAATTTTGTATTTATTCGCTAACTTTGCCATGGAGCAAAAATTTGCTACTTCAATGTTTCATTGAATTTTGATAATTTACCAATGTAAAAGTGACTTGAGAAAAGAGGAGATTCTTTAATCGTTTATTTTCGAAAACTCTTTTTTCCAAAGGTTCTTTTTTTCTTTAAAAAAACATACAACCGACATCAGCTTAAAAATTAAACCCATATACCTACACTCTAATGATGAGCCAAAATCATGACTTGAGGTATCATTACCTGTAAATAAAATTTATTCATTTTTAATTATGTACAAAAATTTAAGAATCGAGGAACCTTCCCACTGAAGAAAAGTGTTAAAAAATCAGTGTCTTAAGAGAATTGGAAGTTACTGACTAGAATTCTTGTTAGTTTCAATCTGAGTGTAAGTTTGTGATTAGATTTTTACTGAAACCAAACACCACGACGCAACTCTCAGAAAATGATCTCATCACATCAATGTCCGCTGCATTGAAGTTCATTGCGAACATTGTGATTAATGTATGTCTGTCTTCGCTTATAAATTACACGGCGAGTGGCGACGCTATCCGTCGATCTGTAATTGAAGGAATTGCGGCAATTTACGGCACACAAACGACTGAATTGAGCAATTAGCGATGTAAGAATTTACTCCATTGAAAAATAATAGGGCACAGCGATGTAAATCAATTTGAAGAAAACATGGGTGGTATCACGTCGTTGCTGTTGCAAGCTTGCAAATGAACTCAGCCACCGTCATATTTCAAACATGTACATTTACATTTATTGTTGTAGTGGTAAGACTATTTGCAGAGTCTACCTGGATAAGTACCTACCACGCCTTTTCTTATTTATTCAATTCACAAATGGTAATGTCTAAACGAGAACACAGCAATATTTTTAAATCACTCCTTGACTATAGAGTAACTTAAAAAAAAAAATTACTTACTGAGGCAGACTGTACTACGATTTAGAAATTTTCGCGGTGAGCATCAGACGAGCATAAGTAGAATTGAGCTTAAGTTTATATGGTCTATATCTTAAGTCACATTTTTAAATACAGCATTAAATAATCGAAATATAGTCCAAAGTATGTGAACAAAAATCGTTGTATTAAGAGTAGGTAAATGTAAAATACTTGTATAGAAGAAGAGACTAGCTAATCTTAAACTGACATCTCTGCTGACCACTTAATCTACGGGTCATCCGTTCACAAGACAGCTATTAATTTACTACAACTTCTTGACTCGCTATTTTTTCACAACACAAATAGTTTCAGATTAACTAAAATTTATGTGAAGCGAATAATATAAGCTGCCCTATTAATATTTATATCAAAATAATGTCATGCTCTTTGCTGATACCGACAGCTCATTTACAAAGCCCGGATTTTTTCTGTTAGTCTGTTTTTTAGACCAGTCTTTTACTTATATCTATTCATAGCAAGTGCGTTAGGGAAATTAATTTAATAATCCAATAAAAACAATTATAAAAAAATTAGGTAAGTAGTATAGATAGTTAATGGATTGCAATAGTGTAGGTATATAATTAAAAAAAAAGCCGTTTTAGCTGAGGAAATATCTAGAACATCCGATTTCATAAAAGTGTAATCGTAGGTTCATATCTGGGGCATTTATTCCAGAATTCCGAAATTAAAGGACAAATTATATCCCAATATTGCGAAATTGAAATAGTTCAATATCGTTAATTCGATATCGATAAATATTTTGACTACTAACTTATTTTTGAACACAACCATGACGCATAGACATACACACATGAGCAGACGAACACGACTCGTGTTTGTGGTTCGTCGAATCACTGTATATCGACATAAATATATAAAAAATGTTTGATTAACAAATTTTAATTTCTCTCTAGAATCCGAATATTTTTTTACAGTTTCGGAATAGTTCCGGTATTTCTATATTGGGTATCCAGTATCGTAACTCAGATCTGGGATTGAAAACCTTCCAATGTTACATGCCCTATACCTATCCTACCTGCATTTCTAAGGATTTATCAAAGGGCCGAATTATAACTTTATCACAACCACTTGTCTTAACGGTGAAAGAAAACATCACGATAAAACAGGCGTGTTCCAAGAAATCCATCTTGAAATCACCAATTTTCGAAGATCTATGATTGAAGAACTGCTTTTTCAAGTTCTACTCAGACTTGCATATCTACGTTGTTCCACGTTTTCTTTAGCTTTCATTAATTCGATTACACCCAGTTACGCATAAATTAACCTATAATGTGCATGCTAAATAATTGATAATGTCAAAAGTTTAATACAGTTTGGCTACTTACAACAGTGCCCTATAAATATTCATTCGATTACTCAGGTTTCGTGACCCGTGGCCACCATCGCCCATTTCTATTAGAGTTTTTACAGGCATTTATAATTTACACAGTACGCTGTTTACTTACCTATGTTGTAAATAGTTGTTTCATTTCAATCATTTTAAAGTGACGACTTTTTAAAACAAACAATATTAGAACAAATTAGAAATATGCTCTACCGGACTCAGGGTATCCTGAAAAATATTACCTGAATTTCTTCCGGGCTAATGTGATTGGAGTATCATGGGTAAGTGTGCTCTATTCAGATAGAGCACACTCAGGATTATGTGATCTCAATATCACTTAATCGATTTCAATCAGGTGCATCATTGTGTTGAAAGGCTGCACTGTTTAAAAATAATAGGATACCTATGTGATTTATTTTTGTTGAAGATTTTTCTTTCCGTATGATAAAAGTACATTCCAAATGAATCAATTTCAAGAATGTACAACTATAGCCACAGACAAATATAGGTAGTAATTACATAAATACTCCTTATTAAAAATTCAATTAAAATTTCTGTGCGCCAACAAAAGCGCTTTGTTCCGAAGCCAACTTAATGGTCTGTAATAATTATGATGAAGCTGTATCTGACTCTACAAATAAGACCTGTGATAACAAGTTGAAGATTGCAGTCGTAGAGCCACTTTCGTAACTTCGTCCCGCAAAATCAAGATTTGCGTGACAATTTTACTCCCTCCACTCAATTTTCCATCTCTGCTAATAACTTGGCTGCAGTGGGTAAGTTGCGATAGTAAAATATATATATGTATCCCTTCGCCTTCTGCTTTTTATGGACGAACGAGCTGTGTTCATTTTGTCGTTTTTTCACTTCTGTGAATAAATTACCGTGTTCTTCAGATATTTTTTGCTGTCTGCATGACTGTCGTAAAACTTGGTTTTTTAGCAGACATTGTAGTTTCACTCTTACTTGGTCTTTGTCATTTTATGGCTGCGGTTTTGTCGCCGCTTAGAGCCCATCCTGGGTATGGCTTCAACTAATCTTTTTCTTCATTATAAATCAAATCCACGAGCAGATTCTTTTTTTTCCTTTTTTTGGCTTAAATTAGTACTTGAATTCGATTGTGGCCTTCTAAAAGCTTATTTCCTCAATCATTATACTATCCTGCACAAAATAAAAATAAATAAAGAATTGTGGCTGGTCTGGTATCAGGCAATGTTAAAAATGTTTGTGCCTAGTCAGTTAAGGGATTAATCACACTTTTGATACGTCCTACGTAGTTTCCCGAAAAAAAAGGCCTGGAAAGTGCCTAAAAAGGTCAAAGAGAAAGGTGTATTTTTTTAATCATGCAAAAAAAATACATTAAATCATTAAAAAAACATTACACATACTACCATGTATTTGACAGACACCCCTAAATATTAAATTTTTAATCAACTTCGAAAAGCCAAAAAAGAGAAGCTTATCAATTCGCCTACAATATTTTTTATTGTTTAAGTCTGTGATTAAATTGAGTATAACATAATATTAATATTTATTTATGGTCGAAATTTGACTACTTGGCGACCACTACTAGAAATTGATGGATGTTTTATAACACGGCGGCAAAACTACTTTTACAGCCCATTTTATGGTAACTTACAATCTGTCGTACCGTTCCGTGTCATATTATGGTCTAAATTCCCTGCAATTAACCTTTGCTAAGGTTTATGGCAAGTTGACGATGATGACTGCTCGCTTGGAGCCGTGACCTCCTCGGCTTCCGGCGGCCATACTTTGATCTCATGGTGTGTAATCAGAGCTGCTAATAATGGCCCGTAAAATGTAAATAGCTTGCTAAAGCCTCAACTAAAATGTTTGAGACGGGAGAAACATCTCCCGTAAGTCTTCGTGTTCCAATAGTTGCGTGTCACTGTGCTGTTATGTGGCAAGCATGTTGCTTACCATCAGGGACATGTCCTGCTCGTCTCGTCACTTTTTATGAAAAAAAATATGTAAAATAGTATTTTCACTTAAATGATTTTCAATCAACTTCCAGAAAGAATGTTCCCATAATAGCATTATTACATTATTAGGTTTTTGAATGTAGTTGTATTCCTTTTAAAGTTTGCTAACTCTTTTTAACATAATAGTGTGACGTGACTAGCAAGACATGCGCCTGATGGTATTAAGCAACATCTGCCCATAACAGCACTCAGCTATTAGAACGCTAATATTCGAAATCATTACCTTACTGCACTCGTCACCCGGTACATGAGATCATTTATCTCTTAGTCCTGGAATTTCAATACAAATGTTGATGACCTGCAAAACGGAATACAGTGCACTAAAAAATCCAGCCCACTAAATATTCACACTCCTGGGACTCGGGGACTTCTCACGCAAGGAGAGAGTCCAGGTCATAATCCACCACGCTGGTCCAGTGCGGGTTGGTGAATATAGTAACGTTTACACATTACTGTTTTGGGGTAGTGTTCTACCCCAATAAACAGTTTCCTAGTTATTACTAGGAAAGGAGGATAGTTCCCCTGGTAGACTGCAAAGAATCCTACTACTATAAAACATCTACATAATCTAATCTACATGCTAGTTGCCTGGAAGAGATTGCTCTCAGCAATAAGGCTGCCATTTGTGGCGCTAGTTAATAAGTGTGTCTCTGTAATATTTTAAGTTTTTTTTCGTGTCACAATAAAGAGTTTCTATCTATCTATCTACATAAATAGTTAGTTGCTTCTTTGAAAACAGGAATGATATTACGAGCGAGCAGGTTTACAAAGTTCTGTTAATTTTCTTCGTCTTTATTATGCTAATATTACTAACCAGAGTGCATAAATGAAAGACTACACAGAAAGAGTATATTATACAAAAATACCTAAGCATTTTTCGCATCTTAAAGACCAATTTACCACGAGATCAACCCTGAAATTTACGTAAATAGGATTCTTCTTAATCTAGAGTAGGTAACAGAGCAAGAAAGAACTTTATTTAATTAGTCTGATTGTAAACAATACCCTTGCCCATATAACAGCACACAGTAACGCAACTATTCGATTGAAAAAAGTCTCTTAAAAGATATAAAATATAAATAAATCTTATCTCTTCCCTGCTATTTCTCTGAAACATTGCCCTTCAAACTTGAATAGATTAAAGTTAGAAAGGCTTTAGAAACTAGCAAAGGTATTGTACATTCCTAAGCGAATACTCCAAAAAGTATTACCACTACAAACCCTCTAACTTCTGTGTAACCCTATATGATGTAGAAATTCTGCATCCGGTGATTTACCTAGCCCGCTTCTAGACTAGCATTTCATATAACTCGTTAATGTTAAATGTCATAGAACGACTGTTTCTAAATATAACAAGAATTCTGTCTACTCCACGAGTATGTGGGAAACGTTCACATTAAGCTCTTTATGTGGATATATAAAGTATTAAATAACTGAATGTGTGCAATAACTCTCGTTTATTGCGCTCTTTGTCTGCTTAACTACGAAAATCAAGCAGTTTTAGTCATACATGTTACAGGGAAGTATGGAAACCAGAAGCGTGTTCTTATAATATACTAAAATAAATACCTACAGATGTAAAATTGTCTTTTATTCATCAATACAGGGCTAATTCATTGTTATAACCTAAAACATAGTTTTAGTAAAATTATGTATTAATAACAATAAAGCAATAAATAAAATAAATACAAAACGTACCTACACGACTAATCTTAATATGTACAAAGTTCAGGTGGCTATAATAATTTTGTATACTCAATTTATAATTTTAATTGCAAACGTCAACAATCTTATTAATTATCCTATGAATATTATAAATGTAAATTTTTTGACGTTTGTTGCTCAATCAAGTCGTATATGTAACATCATAAAGATTGAGCTGAAATTTGGAACACAGCTTACCTATAATCTGAACACATAAACTAAATTCAACTTTTTATCCCGGGAAAATAACGGGAACGGGAACTAAGCGGGTAAACCCGCGGGGCACTGCTAATTACTTGTAAATTAAAATGTTGTTATTTCGTCCTGATTTCACGAGATATTTGACTGAAGAACTTTTACACTCTCATCTCTTACGCACATCTGTAAATTATCATGTTTGGTAAAATACGCTTAGCCAACGTTTGCTGTGCATTGTGTGACTAGAAAAAAAATTGTCTAAATTATATCTAACATTTAGTAATAGGACCTTAAAAATATAAACCCAACACAATCAAATTGAGGGTGACTGACTTCTTTGTAGAATGTAATAACGATAATAACATTTTAGAGCCTTCTAGAGACGATGCATTTTTAATCTTTAAAAGGTTTTGTGTGACCTGTTACTTCATGGATATATTACTTCATGCTTCAAATGTTCAAATCAGGAAATGTTATCAATTACGAGATTTTTATCAATTTATCTTACTTGAATTTACTTATATTGCGTATGTGCCTCGAGCAGACCAACCCCCACAAATGACACCCATTTCTTATAGAAGCTCCTCTCTTCATAAAAAACACAAAAATGAACAAATGAAAAAACATAAACAGAAAAATGGACCCGACACACGTTGCCGCCACAAAAAAGAGTCTTTCACTAGTACTCAAGGCACACTTAAATTTCTTACAGAATATTACATTAACATTAGCGTAATTTAAACTACACAATGTGACATTACAATGTATTTTTCGAAAAAAAAACCTTGTAGCAGTCACATTTTACAGCTCAGATCAAGGAATACGAGCGTGAGACACACATGGCTTAATTGTACCTACTAGCCTTAATTTTATTATTTCGACAACATTAATTGAGCTATAAACTACCAGTAAACGTGTTTAACATCAATATTCTAAATGTAATTGGACACCTTTGGCTTCTTAGATATAAACTGTGGCTTCCGTTTAAACCGGAAGTCCAAGCATTAGCTTAGGTATGCGGTTGCGTGTTCTGAATGTTATGGCTAGAATAATATCATCGACTAATATTAAAGTTGATCGGCCAGCGTTGGTAAAAGTGCCAGCGTGCAAAACATACCTCTGTCTGGCTTTTTTGAACCAACGGCCTTTAGTTACCTAACACCTAAAGAACTTTGAACTAGCAAAATGCATAAGCATAGCATAATAATCAGCCCACTTTGTCTTACCACTGCTGTTAGGACTCGGCGCCTTCTCGAACAAGGTGAGAGAAGTCAAATATAGTTTATAACTTTCACAATAATTTTAACTCGTCAATATTCCTATTTTATGAAATTCTCCATAATGTCCAGGCTCTAGTTAAAAAATAACATTATACCTTACACTCTTAGCACATAAGGGCAATTTCCAAAGTTACTTTCGTTCATGTAACGTACCTAGGTCTATCAGTAATCCTTAAAATCAACCCAAAGAATCAAATAGAAGGTGGCCAGACGTTGTAAAATTACCAACGGCGCAATCAAAATGTGTCTATATAAATTTGATTGATGCCGATAGCTGGATCGCTGGTATTCACCAGTTACCACCATGGGTATGTCATAAAATCACTGAACAGGTTTGGAGCCTTGGCATTTTATAATCATATTCGACGAGACGTTAAATGGTACTCGGGACACGTGTATGGGAAATAGTGGCGTTTTGACATTGTTCAATTTGACTTTGACTTTGTTATTTCTAGTTTTAAAATTGATTTTGGAATGATACAGACATTAGTTTAAATATTAATTGACATCATACACTATTTACACACATGAGGAATTAGGTTGAGGTATGATTTTTCAATGTTAGAATGTCCCATGTATGTTACAAAACTCATACTAAAGTAGTATATAAAAGTGGGAATATAAATATCGGTACTAAATATAAAATTACTAGCAGCACAGAGTGGTTTCAATCGCGTAGTTCTCAGACTATAATCTGTCTGTGTTCCAAATTTCAATGCGATCCTTAAGGGGGCGCCTAATGCCAGAAAACGAAAAAAGGACATTTTCGACGCCGCTCACTGAAGTTAAGAAACTAAAAACTATGACAAAAAAAATATTGACGTGTGGGTACAATCAAGAAGAAGCACAATAACCGAATAGAATTTTAAAAATGGATCAGAGTTTTTTACAATAAAAAAATAAAAATGACACCGAAAAAACCCGTTTTAATTCGAGTACTCGAAATTATCAGCGATGACCCCACATTATTTTTTGGTAATAAAATTCCTAATTGTACGTTCTAGTAAAGTAACCGAACACTTTTTTAAATTTATGTTAGTTATTGAGTAATTTAATAAAACTTGGTCAAAAATGGACTCCTGATTTAAAATTCATTTTTCCTCCAAACTGTGTCATGCTATTCTCGACTTTATGTATATCGCATTAAGAAACGCGTCGCGCGGATGAAAACTGATTTTTCCCTGGCATTAGGCGCACTCTTAAAACGTTGCAACAAACATGCAAACTTTCGCATTTGAAATGTTAGTTACTATAATCGATTGTAAATTCAAATGATAGAGCGCGGTAACCAGTAATGGTTACTTCTTAAGATATTACAGGTTCCTCTTGCCAACCATGTTTGTCACCTACAATTGATTACACCCCGAATATTAGTACCAGCGTACCAACAAAAGTAATCTTATATGTACATAATATGTGTCTTTGATTGTAATACTCGTATCTATCTATAGGTACATCTATCATCTCAAGCCAACATGTGTAGTATCCGCCTTCACAACCATATTCGTACATAACATATTGCCAAAACAAACACAATATACCCGGCACTTTTCAGCGCCGGGACCTCAAGGACAAACCACTTGGCAGAGTAAACATCGATTGCAAAATTGGACAATTTTATTTGCTTTTTTACAACGCACTTATCGTCGAGAGCTTTTATGAGTCGCTTCGGGAAGGATCCGTGAAGGATCTGTTTGCTTTAAGATAAGGCAAGGATTATTTAGCCTGAAGACGAGTACTTAAACGTGCGACAAATTTTGTCTCTCCTTTTCGATAAAAGATTATAACCATTTATTTTATTCGCCTAGCGTGTTTTAAGATAATATTTGTTTTTCGGCAAGGAAGGGTTCTTTTCGCGGTCGTAGTTGTGTGGCGAGTGTGTTATCTTCTCAAAAAAAAAACCGAAGAGAGCGATGGCTTCTGCGCGTATCATACTCGTGATCGGGTGCTGCTTGCAAAACGCTGGTGCGCTCTCAGTACATACACAACACAATATAGCAATAGCTTTGTTAGTTACCTAAGTATTGCTGACTGCCAAATATGTATGTATGTTTAGCAAGAATTTTACAAAGTAATTATGAAAACGAATGTGACTTGATAACTTGATATATGAATGTATGTATGCTACTAATACTAATATTATAAATGCGAAAACTTTGATGTTTGTTGATCAATCACGTTGGCACACCAGCCCTTCCACCGCCTAGCTAAATCGGCTATCGCTTTGCTATTGCTGTCTCTATCATTTCAAGCGAAAAGAAAAGAGAGAGAAACATCAAAGCGATGACATTTTTCGTTCGGCGGTAGACCCCCCCAACGGATCGGGTTGAAATTTGGAACACAGGTAGATTAAAGTCTGGAATACCATATAGGCTACTTTTTATCCCGGGAAAATAACGGAAACGGAAACTACGAGCGCAAAACCTCAGGCGCTGCTTTATATATACCTACTTTTTTGCAACGAAAGCTACAAAACCGTTATATTAATCTTAATTATTTATTAACCTTTTGTTAGCGATTAACCGATAGTTAACTAACAGCCGGTTACACGCAGGTGGTTGCACGATTAGTGCCGCTGTGTGAATTCTGACATAATGAATGTGCTACCTAGCACAAAGGGCATCATGCTTTATAGTCTTTTTTTATCATGAAACCGAGAATATTAAGTCAAGTTTTAGTTTTATATTACGGTAAGCTTAATTAGGTGACTTATTAAAAAGTCTCACCTGAGTGAGTTAATAAGGAAATGAAAGGTTGTAACGAAGAGGAAAAAATGGAAGAAAACTAAACTAAAACTAATTTTGATGGTTCTGAGTTCTGAATTGTCAGTCAACATTTTATTTATATCAAAAAAAATACATTTAATTTGGTAACACACAAATCTTAAAAAACTGAGCTGGATTGATAAAGATATTATTACTCTAACAGTCCTTGGAAGTTTAAAGGGTAACAAATCTAATAATATATTAATATAAAATTTGTGCGCTATTTAAAATTAAGGCCTGATTTTAGTATGTTTGTTGATACATAAATACATATTGGTGGACATTTCTTACACAACACACACTATCCTTAGACACACATTTCTTACACAACTAACTAGCTCCCAAACTAAGTAAAGCTTGTACCTATCATGGGAACCAAATAATATATAGTCATAAATACATACTTATAATTTATAAAACACAGAACAGATATTTATGAATAAAACCGAACTCATATTAACAAATGTATTTCTCCCTTTACAGGTAAGCACCAAGAGGCAACGGAAACCAATAAACGACGAAGGTAGTGTCTCACTGTCGCAATAGCAATCATAGATTACAAAACAGCTGCAGTGGGTTAAACGCAGCGACCATGTGCGGAGAAAGCGACCTGCAGTGATGGTCACCGACCCCGGCTAAATTCGGCCAAGGTCTTCGGCGCGACGCTTCCCGCCTCATCGCTACTCGCTCCACCGGACTACTAATGCCCTATCGATTCACGCACAAACAAATCACAAGATAAACTTCCATAAGATCTAGGAATAAACATGACTTTTTACGCTCTACCTACCGCGAACAGTATAAATATTTTCATGAACACTTTACGACCGTTTTCACCTCCCGTCTGGCATATAGCTATTTCCAGACGATCCCATCATCAGGAAACAAAGTAACGCGTGAACTTTATCGCCGGGCGGGAAAGTTGTAAAACATCGACTCGATTCCGACATCGAACGTCGAACTTGCGTTTAAAATCGGCCAAGGTCTCGGCGTGCGCTGACCTTTCGATGTTTACGAAAAAATCGAATCGAGATGCTCATCCGATAGAACGTGGAGAAAGAAATGAGCGCAGCCAATTAAGATTGCGTGTCGCATTCCCGTGTGCTGCAATAAAAGGTCCAAGTCCAACATCAAAAGTAAAACGAGTGCCGTCGGGAGTCCGTCGAACCGCGGCTAAATCCAGCCAAGGTCTCAGTCAGCTGAAGGGCGCCGCGCTCGGCCGGTCCGCTGGTCGTTAGCACCGACTCGCACTCGCGATAACAAAGGGTTGGCTCGACTCGAATGCCTACTGCACTGAGTCACGTGGCCACGCTACACCGACCGAGACATTCGAAACTTTAAAAAAACAATCAGCTCGCAAATCAAACGTATTCCAAGACCACCTGATGGGAAACGAATTAACGCAGTTCTTTAAAACAAACCACCAATTATTTGAGATCTCGACGGTGTTAATTTATACTGTGCCTGCGAAATAGTGTTTTAACGCTGCAGTTCTTAATACATATAATGGATTGTTCAAGTACCGAACGTCTAGACATTGTTTTACTTGAGTGAGCAGAGATGGGTGCGGCAGAGGTTGCGGTGAGACTCCTGCTGGTTCTCACCGCGGTAAACGTGGTTAATAAATGTATTTTTTTTTACTTTTTACTAAAGATACGATGCCGATGTAGAAAAAGAAACAACTCAAAATGCAACCTATCACAAAACAAGCAACCCCTTCATAAATGACTAGCAAATTCACAAAAAGTTAATGGATGTGGGAAGGTGTTAGATTCTAATCGAAACCTTGAAGCGAAGCATGACAAAAAAGATTAATATTAACTAGCTAAAGTGAGCAATTAACGTGACACAACGGCGGAAATAAGCCACAAACTTTTGCACATAACCAGACAGTTTATTAGCATATTTTACATAACAATACGACTGTGAAGCGCAATAACCTCTTGACCTGCCGCAAGGTTTACTCGCATGAACGATAAGCGCTGACGGGTTTCCTTGTCAAAATTCAACGGCATGTTCCGTTGGCTGAACATTCCCTCAATTCCCGTAATGACCTACATGTTCCCCCAACACTTAGGGTTTGCAGTGCTCCTATACATGACCTACCACAAGTAGCCTGTGCTTGCGTACTTGTGGCGAAAATAAACCGGGAATTCGCAGTCCCCTTCCCACCACTTCCGCATACCTTTCATCGATCCTTGTCGACTTTTAACGTAATGAAACTTTTTCATTTCAACTTTAGTATTGTCATCTTTGTTTTCACTTCTGTAGTTCTAGCACATTTTTCGATCCTATTAATGTAGTTTTTGACCTATTGTTTGAGTTGTGGTTTAATATTTCAATGTCACGTTGATAATAATAACAACACAAACCCGTATCTAATTGATAACAAAAAATATTAACATTAAAGACAAAATATTAAGTTGATATAGTTTATCTTCTTTATAAATCTTTAGATTGAAACAATAACTCAGTTTAGGACATTTCAATTCAAAACCTCTCAAATTGGATATAGGATTTTAAATGCTGCAATTTGCTTTTATTAAATTAAAGTAAACCCCATTACCTAATAATTGCGAAATAATTGATTAAATAACCTTTATGTACTCGTATTTGATTAATTTACAATCGAATAAATAACTGTTATGAATTAAATTCACTGTTTTTTTTTACTTTGTAACAGGAAAACCATAGTGTCCGTTATAGTGACTGATATATATAAATAATTAATTGCTACAGAAATACCAATGTTATTGCACCGTTACCTACATATTTTAAATCAAACATTTTATCTAACCTTGACTTCATATTTTGCTGTTACATATAGTATTTTTGGGGGGTATTAAAATGATTGTACAAGTTTATACAATGTATAACTGTGAGTTCATTAGTAAAGTTTGTTCATCGAGAAGTTTTGAAGTTATCGTCTTTCTTTGCCGTTCAGCTATAATTATTATTTAAATTTGTATCAAAATTCAACCTAAAACTCACGAGTCTTTAACTTACACACAAGCTCCGGTTGAATTGTATCGATTAAATTCACAGGCGTGGTAGTGTTTCCCACAAAACATTGTTTTCTACGGCGTCCGTCGAATCGATAATGCCACGGAAGTATTTGACGCTAGCCCCACGGCGTCTATTATTGATTGGGCTCGAGTGCATCACGTCGTCGAGGATCGATTCCGCCGCGTCTGTCGCCCCCGCTTCTATTTTTACCGCTTCATTGCCTACTCCCCTCGCTGCCTGTTTCCTGCCTTTTATTAAACTATCTGTATGTTAATTAACAACGGCCTCGCTCCGACTGGCCCTGTTTATTTTTCTATTAGCCTGTTCGTATGAAACGTTCGCTGTTTAAGGCAACGCAACCGATGTTGCAGCTGCGTGGTTCACATCTTCGTTTTTCTTCACGTACTCGTCGATACCATGTTGAACAACTCGTTTGTCATAAAGTCCAGTCCTTTTATTTTTTCGACCTTCAACTACATCTAATTAAACGTCTGCATGTTGTCAAACCTCACTCCCTCGAAGCTTCTTTTCTTACACAGTGATTGTGATAACGTTGTCTCTTTCTATAGGGGCATCTGGTGTACATAAACCTGCGTGTGTTTACGTTCCATGGTTGTGTTTGTTAGTGTGCGTGCTGTAGGGGTGCGGGCGCGTTCGTGTGTGCGTGAGCGTGGCGTTTGTCTACAGCTGTTGTGGGATTGTAGTGCCACGGTATCGACTACTCGAAATTTATGCTTCCTCATGACCCACGTTCACAACTGCGCCGTAGCACACAAACTTGTGACTCTCTGCTTAATATTCCATTCAGGACGACGACTAAATAAGAAATATACATTCAAATAGGTACAAAGAAATTCAAAGTCGTCTCTGAATACATTTCTTTGCCGTCGCTAACGTTACCTGCCCGAATGTTATTCACAACATCATCTGAAACGACAACGTTTAACCGAGCTGCGACTATAGTATTGTTTTGTTGTGCTCATTACGGGAATATAATGATGTCATTATTCACGGGTCTTTTGTCATGGCGGAATAAAGCAGAATACCGGTACATGCGATTCCTTATAACCCGTCTTTGCTTCACTTGTGTTCGATCACCACAATAGTCAAACAGCTGGCGAGAGGTTAACGACCCCTGGTAGCTAAGCTAGTGCAAATTGTAAAGTTACACAACGAGAGAGCAAAAAATAACATCCATTTTCCGACGAATCCGCATGCGAGTTCTGTTTCTCAGAAAGATGCAGCGCCTCAAAACGGCGAATGTGCAGATATTTTGGTTGATTTATCCTTGTCTCAAACCAACAATCTCTGGCAACGTTGAGCGTTGTTTACCGCAATGCTAACTACGGTCTGAAAAATAAACAAACAAGTGATGATTAAATGAATATAAACGATGTCTTCAACTTTGTTTGATTTATGGCAAGCAACGAACTGCATCGACCTTCCTAGCGTAGTTACATGGGTGGTATTGAAAGCGCAGTCGTAAGGGCAATGTTATGTGTGACGTCATCGTCCAAAAACCCCGGGGTCGATGTTCGGGCCCCTACCTGCATTTTTTATTGCATCCCCTATGACGCTAGCGGATTCCACAAAAGGGACAGTAACGTTTATTACGGTTCCGTATCTCACTATTTCAACTCTTTCACTATCATATTGGTCAAACATTACCCAGATTCGAGAATAACCAATTTAAATAACTATTGTTGTGGCAACACTGTAACCTGATTTTGGGTGTATTGAAACAACCGCCAACTGTGTTAATAATTAGATATCATGATTCACACTTTTGTTCCAATTCCTTTGATCTACAAATTAATACCTACTTTTTTTTTTTTAATGAATTGGCACAAAGTTGTCAAATAAAACTTATTTTCGGTGAAGTTGTAACGAGTCGTATTCGGCGAAAATAATGAATTGAAATGAGAAAAGATCGTAAAAAAACTCAACGCCATTCTTTGTTTACTCAAACCTCGTTATTTTTTTATAGACTTTCGTACGCATGAAAAATAATATCGCTTTATTTTTACTGGCGATGTCGAACGTTTCTGGACGTATGCCTATAAAAGAATGAAGACAAAGAACCTTTCTAAATTTAAATAAAAAAAATGAATTTACTCGAATCGAAATAGGTTTGAATTTAAAATGATCGAGAGTGTAATGCAATGATATTATACTCGTAGATATTATAGTATTGGAACATTAATAGCGTTCATTTCCTTTTTATTTTATACATAACAACTGTTACTTCATTGTGTTTATTTTATTAAGTACAATATAAAGACAAATTTCCCTTGAATCAATATACTGAAATAGGTAGACACGTAAACAGTTTTTGTGACTAGGCCGTCCGCTCATAGGCAGGCAGTTTGCAGATCCAGCTAAAAATCAAACCACTGAATACAGCAACTTTAATTCTATAACACAGTTCACTTTTAAATACCACTCGCGGTCTAAAACTTAACATAGCGTCACCTAAAAGATTGTGTTGTAAGGAATCCTTATTAATCTACTTTTTTTATTACAAAGTGATTATGCTTGAAACTGTAGTGGTATCCTGGTATCATCATATCATCAACCACATCCCGTAGGTTACATAGCAACTGTTATCTAATCTGTGTCGCCCGTGGCCCGTTGCGCAAGTAGGGCGCACGCCGGCAATGCTCTGGCCCAAAAAATGTGTCAAGTTGAACGCGGGACGTTAACCCGAATGTTTACAAAGTTTCCTTGGCCTTTCTCGCAGACCCTCGATCATTGCTCCGTTTTCATTGTAGTTATACAGCTACAATGCAGATTCTGTGAACGCTTTCTCTGCCACTTTATGTCATTTAGTTATTTTAGATTTTCGTTTCTGTACATAATAATGATTAAGTATATAATTCTTTATTACACCACAAAAAATATGTGAAAATTTTGTACATTGGTAGGTTTACATCTGACTTGGTATGTTGAGTTAGGTGAATAGTTTCAATAATATTATAAAAATGTAACATTGTTTTAAATTGTAGGTACTCCATTATATGTCAAAATTTGTCAAAAATGTTTCCCGTTTTACACTCAATAAAACTGATTTAGCTTTAACTTTGAGAATGGAACACTACTAATATTACTAGAACGAGGCCTCCAAATATCATGTCTCTAGAAATATCCTTTTATGCCCGCTGTTAAGATAACTCTATGACTTCAAATGTCCGTGCAGTAAATAACAACACACATTCTATAGATTTATTAACAAAACATAACTTAGTTTTGTATCTTACTGGCTTGGAACTGTTAGCGATACTTAGGTAATGCTAATAAATTCCGCAGTTCATAACAGTCGTCAATATTTTTCTATGGAATTTATTACAGTTTCCTTATTTAGCTTCCGTCTTTATAAGTATCATATGAAACATAACGTCTCGAAAATATCTTTGGTTATTGTTCCGGCACACGCGCCATCTTACACCTGCGTTTGTTTCATACCCGTTATAATGATCCTTTTGTGTACAACAATTTCGACCTTGCGAATGCCAAAACAACAGATGTTCCTAGAAAACAATTAGAGATCGATTAATCGATTTCCATTTAATACAATTTCAACAATATCAAAAGCTCAAGAATTCATAGTTTCAAACACAAGCTCCTTTTCATCTTTAACGACGCCTTAAATAGCTCTATACATAAAAATCCCGTCTTAATGTCTCATAAAATAAAACACTTGAATAAATAAAAGCCCTCCGTATCTCTCATATCCTCCATTTTGTTTTGTTTCTTGTGGTAATAGACTGTAACGTGGGGTCGTTTTTTAGGTACACAGCTGACTATAAATTTGACTCGGGCCCCAAATCATCGGAATTATGTCAACTGCATCTCTGCATCACAATTAGATTGCATAGATTGGGAATTCAAGTCCGTTTCTATTGTTGAATATTTCATACAATACGATGACAATGGTGTTCATTGATAGAAGGAAAGTAAGCGTTGCCCTTGGTAACGGGCGCCCCAATCGAGGGATAGTGCCCTTTAGGGCTCACCCACAAAATACCTCGCCACGGAAATCCCCCGCTGTACTTTTTTGTAAATAAGCGACGGTCTCCGAGTATCACCGGGTGCTCACGTGATCGATGAACACGCTTCATTTTTCCAAGGTATGAACACTCAATAATTTTAGGTATCTCAAACAAATTAACACTTGAGTCACTGTCATAATTATGTACCATTTGAACGCCCGTTGAACATTGCAATGAGGTTAAGTTTCAAGAAACTTTCACAAACACGTATTCGCAAGCGGCGCCAAGTTACTGTACTTATTTTTACAGTCTTTTGAGTCCACGCGGTGTCCTCGTCAAGTGACATCTCATTTTCTATCCAGGACATTTAGTATGAAACTTCCTTCCCTTGGCACCCACTTAAAGCTATGAAAACTTTCCAAAGAGGAGACAAAGCGACGCCCAATCGCGAGAAGTCTCCTGAAAAATGTGCTCCTTTACACCTCTAAAGCCAGCGCATCTCACAAACAAGCAACTACGGCGACGTGGGAACGACAGTAGTTAGATACTCTCAACAAACTTGAACATCGCAGTCAACTTCAAATTGAATATTTAACTGATCTGGGAGATATCGATGCCAAAGAGCTTTTACACCTACATTATTAATGTTCAATTTTGTATGGTAGTCAAAGCGCTTCGATGGAGAGTAAAAAACTAATCTAAAATGCAATGCGGACTGTGTACAGCGAATAACAAAACAACAAAGCTTATGCAACATCCTGCCGGCGGCGTACGAGGCAGCCCCGAGCGCAGGAGGGTTAGATACATTAGGTCTAAGTCCGCGCTTTGTCCGCCGTGGCCTTGGTTTTTCTGAATCGGCTGGCCTCGAGCAGGCAGGTGATTAGGTTACATAAACTGGGCCCGTCCCCACTTCCTGCTGGTGCGCAGTTGTCGGAGGCTTCTAAGAAAAACGCCAAATTCACAACCCGCTCCATTGTTTTGGTCCTATTGCTGAACCAGTTTCGCAGGTTCGAGATGCATTTACATTGCCTAATACAGGATCGGATGACGGAATACTTCGCCGGATGACTTACCTGCAAATGTGACTTTAAAATCGTGCAGAAAAAGTGCTGTTCATTTTAATATACTTCTCAAATGACACATTAGCATAATTTCAATTGATTTATCCGTTGCCAGCGGATGCAGTAATACAATTATTATACTAATGTAATTATATTAATGTACTTGTCGAAGTTATACCACATGCAGTTTAATTGCTCTAGGTTCCTTTTAAAGGAATTATGATAAAAACTAAAAGTGTAATAGGCGTACAAGCTCGCGGTGGAATGGAGACCAGCCGATACGAAACTGGTTCCGCTGCACGCGAGCCGCCCGGCCGAGGAACATGCAACGCATAAAAATAAACCTACATGCAGCTCTAGGAAACGCTAACCTTGGACGCAAGAGGCTCGGCACCTGGCGTTTTTATCTGCCCTTCGAATAAAATGCGAACTTATTTTAACTCCTCCAGATCCCTTCCCGCGACATTCCGGACCGACTTTTGTGTGATGTAATAGTTGAATTTGAAAAGAATTCGATATGGTAATATTTGTGGATGTTAGTTTAATGGCGGAGACGACTCGTCAGACGGGTTTTGTGGCGTGGAGGCGGGCGGTGAAGTGGCCGTGGCTGCGACGCTCTTCGCCGCGATATGTCGGTCGTGGTGTCGGTTGCGTAACCGGTGTCAGTCTTGAGGAAAGTGAACGCAGCATTTCGAGGTCGCATAGAAAGTTGCTGTCGCAACCGCTCCGCTCGCTACCTCTACGACATTAGCGACTCCTTTCATTCACTCTCTAACCCTCGAAATGATCCCTTTTGATGAATGATATTACGACACAGATTTATTTCGAGAGCATCACGCGATGTTTTCGATTCTCGAATGACTGACGCTATAATTCCGGTCCATAATTTTGACCCATAAAACAGTTGTAAACCTATTAAAATGTTGCATAATAAGCTATTCAACCCGGGACCTTTGCCGAAATAGTATCGAAGAATTCCAAGGAGTTTTGCACAAAAAGTTACACGTGCCGACTCAATCGCTGTTGGCTATTGAAATTTTGGCCATGGCCAAGCGGGCCGTCTTGCATATAATGGGACATCAATTCAGCCTGCTAGTGAATTAAAGGGAAGGAACACTTAGAAAGCTTCTTTTTCGATTGCGTTGTTGCGTCTCGTACTTTATGTATGTTGTACAAGTTCGTGTAGACCGTAAAATAGTGAATTAACCCCGGTATTTAACAATTCGTTATTCATTTTTATATGGCCATAAAAGGAAATCGATTGAGTGATCACGAGTTTACATTCATATGATCGAATTTAAAAGCAGTTTTAAGAAAACCTTCTATCCGACGTCATTTTATCTCAGTCTATGAATACCTATTTATTCTTCCACGTTGAAACACGCAGTCCGGGGACATGGTGCATACCAAGTAGTTCCAAAGCTTTACAATAGCTATGACAAAAAACAGTCTGCCCTGACGCGACACACTTCATTGGAGATACAACGTCCGTTGTACATACTTCAATCGTTCATTACAATATTCATCAAATACATGACTACTCTGATCACTAGTACAGTAATAAAAACAGACTCAGAATTTTAAAACGCGCTCTACTTTATCTTTGAAATCAAATCCACCCCCGACGGATTCGTAGAAATATGTAAAATCTGAAGAACAGCCGAGAAGGTTGTGACATCTTCGCCTCGATCAGTCCTTACTTCGTATGTATCCCGAGCACGCATCGCTCCTATTTCCATATGAAACGAAGACACGTTTTCAATGTTTTGATTTTTACTGAAGCAGTGTATTTTGAACAGGTCCCTTTGTGATGCAAGGTCTTTCGCTCTGCGTTCGTTCTCTGAAATGGCAGACCTTGTCTGAGAAGTTATTATCTTTATGTTAATGCAATTCTGAATGCGTTTAAGTCTGACGGCTCTGAGATTAAAAGCGAGAACGCAATTCTGAGACGCATTTAGCTGTCCTTATTTGTATCCTTCATCGAACATTCCAGATTTCCAGACAACTTCCATTTATTTTTTCTATATTGCGTGACGTAGCTTTTGTTTTATTACATGGTTCTCAAAGCACTTACGTTGTTAGTTCATGTAAACGAACCGGCAGTGAGTGTTTAATGTTCAAGTGGTCTGAAGACCCAGGAAGGCGTTATCTGACTATTCTCACATCAAGTGCTTTATCTCCCCACATGTTTGATCAGGTGTCTGTACCGACTTACCGAGTGATGGTTACATTAACCACATATTTGCTGGGCCGATACTCTCAAGGTCTCGAGTTTGACCGTGAAACCCTATCTGGTTTCATGAGGATCAAGTTCTTAAAGATTCTGCTCTTAATTATGGATGTAAAAAAACTTTAAAATATGATTATCCTGTAACAGTACATCGCGGATCACAACATTGTTGAAACCAGTGACATTATGTCTCACAATATGTTTTTTTTTTTCATCTAATCAACTCAACCAAAATTTTTTCCAGTACATCATTAATTTCGTGAACATTTTCTTAACTGCTTCATTTTATTTAAGAGTATAAATAATTAATATTTGCTTGACTATAAAACACCAATTTTGTAGCCCAAAATATGTATAATAAATTATTACCGTAAATTCTTATTCATGTTAAATTAAGTCCAAACGGCCGTTTGTCTGCCCCAATGCAATCGGATTTTAGAATCAGTATTCTAATCGGCTTATAGCTTGCGAGTGACAATCTGTAAACATTTCGTTGAAACAGATTTCAAAAGGTTATTTTAACACGTGGAATTCTAATATTATACCTACATATGAATTAAAATGTCAAGTCCAACGAACCTAATTTGAATAATTTAATTAATTATAATTCTATTCGGCTATTTTTTCTGCATTCACTAAAATAAACTCAAAGTTTCTTACTTATAGGTACTAATGTGTAATAGTCACTTTAATTTGAATGAAGTTAGAAATGTAACAAAATTAGCTAGAGATAATGATGAAACACTAAAATTAATTAGAAAACGACTAAAATTGTATTAAGAACGATTAAATATGTAACTTTTATATTTATTACACCAACTTCTACAAAGTAAATTGTTCGTTGTAGCGTTTTAGTTGAATACATAAACCACGGTATTTAGTAATATAGTTATTTTCATGGTTCAAAAGATTGACGTAAACTAGGCAAACTTAGCAAAAAACACAGCATGAATATATTTTGTTGTTCAATTCTAATCTTACAGCATAGTTGCAAATTTATAATTCACCAGACAAAAACCTTCACATGAGCCAAAATTAGACATGTAAATGTGATAATTTAGTACACACCAACCTAAATTCATTATTATGAGCAATTTTGTCCCACAGGCAACATTGCCAGTCTGGGTCTCTATTGTTTCTAAACCTTTTTAATTATTATGATAACACCGTGACTTTAGTCTCTACCAAGTTTTTATTGGAGAATAACGTTTTTACTACCTTTCATAATGTATGCCTAATTTTCGTGTCCTCTGTAGGTAAGCAAACTGTATTTTACATTGGTGTTCTAACCAACACACTTTTAAACCTCTTTATATCAGTCTTCTTTTCAATTTTGGCAAACGTTAAGACGTCGCCAAATCACACAAAAGAGCTGTTGGGGTCACACATGAGTATAATAAGTCGTTTTGCACGCTCGTGCTTGAGTTTCTTTGAATGTGTCTCTTTTAAATAATGGTTTGCCAGTTTCACGTACAGTTATTCGAATTGTCTGAACATCTGTACGCACTATTTGCTCCTAGGCATTACGCCTACACTGACATTCCGCTATACTAAACTGTCGCAATATCAACCAGCACGATCGAAAGTTATGACTAAAGTTATTCATTTACAGAATTCGGATGTCTTCCGTAGTTGGTTTTGTAGCGCCCTTGTTCCAAACGCTGGTTCTACTTTGCGTCTCGCTACACAAAACAAAGTGTTCAAATGAACGTGGCGTGAATAGCAGTTGATGAATTACACCTTCTACAATCAAAATGAGGTCTTTTAGACCTTTTTTTACGACACTATCCATCTTGACTGTTCTCCTTTTATCCGTTGAATCATTAATACATCTTTCATGTTCAAAATCCTTTTTGTATGTTCAGATGTTCGTTGGACTCACTAAAATACATAATAATTATGGATCACGGTACGTGTTTTATTGCTGCGTAGGTGTTATCAGATCAGTATGAAAGTGAAGGAAAATTAAAGGCTTGCCTGAAAGATGACCGCGATAAAATTATGTGGGCGGAACTCACCACGAGCGAAATTCAAAAATAATTCTGGTTTCGAAGTACACACATTTGAGGTGATTTAAATACGCCTACTTGAATTTATGAATTGATATTAAATTTGCATAATTATTATAAGGTATATAGGAATTCTAAATATTTTTCATATTCTAGACGAAACGTCGTTCCAGCAAAAGCTATTATGAACTGTTTTGGTTTAATGGGTAAAGTAAGTAAACTTAGATTCTTCGTGTGCAAATTGCGTCCTAGAACTGTGCTAGTTAAGGGCTGACGTGTAAACCATGGTTTACACGTCAGCCCTATATAACTTGTCCTATATAACTTGTCCCATCATTATCTATATATTATAAAAATATACTCGTTTATATTATTTAACCATGTTGATCCAATAATCCTCGAAATATAAACAAGAGAGGCACCAAATTCATCAGTGCTTGCGTCGGCTCTACGTGGTCTGTCTACTTTAAAATATGTACGTATGTGATGCAAGTATCACTAGTTCAATGCAGAGGCCTCCGTATCTGGAAACCACTGTAGTGTTAATTTCGTTCCACCCAGGAAATAGAACAAAAAGCCAATTATCACGGATCCGCGATCGTGGTTCACAATTAGAAGCCCGACTACAAAAACATGTACTCATTTCCCATGACTGAAATAGTTCATTGAATTACAACACTCGTTTTTGCTGTTATAGATTGATACTAAAATCTTAGATCTTTCGTGACGTTGTAAAGTAATAGACACCCGGAACCGGTCATGATTTATGATTGTTATCAGTTTTTGGAGCTAGAAATGTTAAACCAGATTGATCTGTGTGAAAAAGGAATCTATTTATGTTTATTTCTACATAGGCACTTGCAATTAAAGTATGCTTCCATGGAAACATTACCCATTTAACCTGCTTATACCTAATATGTTTTTTACTCGGAGGCAAAGTGCATTTACGCAAACTCTATCTGAGGGAGACGGTCAGATTAGATTGGACTCGACACCAGGAGTGGTGCCCCTACCGACTAAAATATTCGCGGGGTTGGGGAAAAGAGGTCAAAACCTCTGTAACTTTATTTGAGTACAAAACTCTATCCCAAAGCAAAAATGTTTTATTAAGTTACAATAAAAATTAAATAAAATCTGTTTTCCGATAAAATATATAATAGGTTACATTTTATCAGATTGTATACACGTAGGTTAGAGACAAATCCTGTATGCACGAATGTACCTACAACCTTCAAATAAATAAAATAAAGTGGCCAAGTGCGAGTTGGACTCGCCCATGAAGGGTTCCGTTGCAGCAAGTAATATAATATACATAATACACATAGTTCTTGTAGTTCGTTGTAACTTTGATCGAAGTTTCAATAATAGTGTATTTATGACGTACTAAAAAAAATACTCATCAGATCGAGTTCAAACTAATTTTCGTTGATAGTTTACATGGTAATGTACATTATATATTTTTTTGAGATTTTTCATTCTCTTACTTTAGAAGTTAGAGGGGGGGGGGGGACACATTTTACCACTTTGGAAGTGTCTCTCGCGCAAATTATTCAGTGTAGACAAAAACTATATTAGAAACCTCAACATCATTTTTGAAGACCTATCGATAGACACTCCACACGTGAAGGTTTGATGAACAAAAAAATTTTAAGTTTCAGTTCTCAGTATGGGGAGCAACCCTAATTTTTATTTTTTTTGTAAAAATCTTAATGCGGTTTACAGAATACATCTACTTACCAAGTTTTAACAGTGTAGTTCTCATAGTTTCGGCAAAAAGTGGCTGTGACATACGGACGGACAGACAGACAGACAGACAGACAGACATGACGAATCTATAAGGGTTCCGTTTTTACGTTTTACGGAACCCTAAAAATATCTAAACAAATTAATTCTCAAATAACTCAAAACAATTGAAATTCCGAACGACACATAATTGACTTAAAACATTATTTAATTAAATGTAACGAAGTCAGCGCTTAATTACTTGAAAACAAAATTAATTACCTGAAAGAATCTTTGTGAAATAAATATCAAAGAATTTACAAGTACTTTTGGAATTTTTCAAGTCCATCAAAACTTGAAAGTTTTTGTAGGTTTTGTAATTCAAATACAGTCGTATATTTAAAAAAAAAAAACAACGACTAACCTAGGTTAGGTTAGTCGTTGTTTTTTTTTTTTTGACTTTAGTAGTAGTAGTAGTAGAGCAGATCGCGTAGTGCTCTTCTAACCTAAACGTACTGTCTACACATACACATACGTAGACCAAAGGATCTAGACCATAGGGTCTATGTATGTGCGTAAATATATGGAATATGCGTACAAGGAATAACGCAAGGTTACATAATATGTGGTACGACCTCGGCTTGAGCTGCCGCCGATAGGGAAATAAGGGATCGAACTTGAAAATGTAGGTCGTACATTTTTTATGTATGCGTGTACTAGAAGTGCCCAGCAATTTCATCCGCGGAGTTTTTTTTTAATTTTATAGGTTTACACTTGACCGCCATCCTGCCTGATGTTAAGCGACGATGTAGTTAATGTTCCCGTAATTTTTTCGCAATAAAAAAATCCTATACTTATTTTATTCTAGTAGTGACGTATTATATTCCAGACGTGAGTAGAGGGGCAAAATTAATCTAGACATTAAAAAAAAAAATGTTTTTGTTCGAGGCAATATGTAAGTTATATGTGTTGTAGTTTATTGTTTAGAGAATTTTAAAAAAATAAGCCAGGCGATTTGATCGAAGTTTTAACATTGTCATAGACGCAGGCCAAAATATTTTGCAAAAAATATAAAAATGTATTTAAAGTATTTTTTTTTTGGGTATTATTTATGACTAAAAATAGGGATTCTCAAAAGGACAGATCATTTTCCTGGGACTTTCTACTTGCCAGGTGACCTAAATTGAAACATTCATTTTGCCCCGTTCCTCATCAGCCAGGTCTGCACCTCCGTGTTGGAGTATAATAGGTGAACTATGAGACCAGCACCTCTACCGCCTAACGAAAAACGCTTTGACGCTTTGATGCTTTGACGTTGCTGTCTCTTTTCTTCTCGCTTGAAATGAAAGAGACGGCAATGCCAAAGCATCAAAGCGATAAAGCGTTTTTCGTTAGGCGGTAGACCCCCAGTTTTCAGCTTGCCTAAAACACCAACCCAAAATTTGCTGCGAGCTTTCAGAATTTTTGATTTGGCTGCTATTCTAGTCTATTCATTGCAGACGAAGCTATAAGCTATCAACTGTTAAAATTGTTAAATGCTAATTTTATAATCTGTATTAACTTCTGAGTAAAAAGTAACTTATGGTAATGGTGTTGGTTCAGCCAAGACCTTCTCATAAGTAAACAACATTCCTTGCAGTTTTTTGGCACCTCTTGACTGTTGAAAAATGAATATTTTAGCCATTCGCTGGTGTCCTTTAAAGACTTGGTGACGCAATTCTACGTGAGATGAGATCCAAATTGTCGTATTTATAAAAATACCATTGCTTTATCGAGTTTTAGGATATCTCTACATAATTATAGTGTTTCGTAAAATCAGGGTACTTTTGTGGATGATATTGACAAAGGCTGTGATTTTATTTTTATTTTTGCGACAAAATGGCAAACAAGTTTTATTCTGCTCTCGAAAAAATCTCGTATTTTTCGTGTTCTTGTCTTGTCATCTTTGGGCACAGTATTTACTGGTATCAGCCTAACAGCCGATATAAAAGTAAGTTTTATTTATTACACACAAAGTAAAGAAAGTAAGTTTTATTACATTGTCCTCTAGATCAGTAGATATTATCATTTATGTCAGATCTATACTATACTTATAAAGTAGAAAGGAACCATTATTTCATAAGTAATATTTTACCAGTTGTGTATTTACGTGTAAGATATTTTTTGAGATCGCACTAGTATCAGTTAATCTTACCATTTGAAAGGTACAGTTCTCTAAAACACACTAACTCTAAGAAAAAAAAAGCTTTATTTGAACATTTTTACATAATATCGTATGTCAATGCGTAAAAACTGTAACACAAAATTTGCAAGGTATTCAATTTAATGTGAACTCTATCTTGGGCCACTATACGACTGTGTCGAAGGAGGTAGCTCCTATTATATTAATATTAGATTTAAAATTTTAATATTCCTGCAAAAAAAACAGGGTTTATACAACACTAGCGGCCCGCTCCGGCTTCGCTCGAATAATAACCTAGATATCAACTGCAGCGCCATCTGCCGTAGCCTATGTTACTCGGGAATAATGTAGCTTTCCAAAGGTGAAAGAATTTTTGAAATCGGTCCAGTAGTTTCGGAGCCTATTCATTACAAACAAACAAACAAATATTTCCTCTTTATAATATTAGTATAGAAGTATAGATGATTTAGGTTAGACTAGATATATTGTATGAGTATAAATGAATACTAATTTAATAAAGTTGCAAGGATATTTATAGATTTGACAGCGTTTCTTAATACCTGATATCCGCGACGCAAACTATTTAAATAGTTTGTAACAAAAAGTATGTATGACTAAATTCTCGTGCTTACATACTTTGAGTAGAAAGTCAACAGAAACTACAAGGGGGGACATTTTGGTGAAACACGAAGTTTAGTAATAAATAAAACGACCTACTTTGTAAGTTGTATGTTAGATGTTGCCGGACGAATTCGGGCTAGTTTTCAATTACGTTATTATTGGAAGTCAAATAAGTCGTTTTATATGATTACCGTTTACCGTTTTAAATGCTACCATAACTCTTGATTACCTTGATCAGCTTACTCAAAAATAATATCATGAGCGTCTTTCTAAAGCCGCGAGGCTCCTAGACCAGTCTAATTTTTCAAAAGTAGTAGTGTGCGACCTTGTGAGTAGAATTTTTCGGATACAATTTTTGATTTGCAATTAAGATGCTAATTTTATCTAAAATATTACTAGTATGAGTTGATTTCAGTTATTTAAAAAAATGTGACAACTACTTATTCCAATTTTAATTACAGCTATCTATTTTCTATCGATTTATCTCTGCATTTACCACGACTTTGTTGGGTCGAATATAATTACTACTTTATCTAATTTAAATTTACACAAATGCATACTCTTGATAGTTATAAGCTATATTAAGCTTTTGACTATCAAGACTGGCTATCATACAGTGTATAATGCAGTGGATTTATTAATATTGGTAATACAGTTCCGAAGATTACATATTTCACACGTATGAATACGAGTAAATTAACAACAATAAACGTACTTGACTAGAGAAATTGGTGTTCTCTTTTTATATTATTAGTGTAGACGAAATAGTAAGTATAACGACATGGCAATAGTTTGAATATCATTTTTGGAATTACACCTACAAGTAAATAATTAACTTGAAATAACAATTTTTCAACGTCTGAATTTAATTCCAGGAAGTAATTTTCCACCTGAATTCCATTAAAATACGTTCAAACTTCAGTACCTAAACTAAGTAAGATCGATTAAGTTCAAGCAACGATGCCTTCCCACGTTGGCCTTGATTCGAGCGCGCGCGCAGACCTTGAAATCCGCTGACCACAGTATATTCAGCAGTTACTTAGCCTCGAAAACTATCGGGACACAGTATGTGTGGTAGTTACTGAGCCAGTTTTCGTGGCAACGTGCGCAAACGCAGGGCACAGACTCTGGCGTTCACTAAACTTTAACATTACGTCACTTTGTATTTTCGTGTGTCGAGACGAATAGCCTCCGCCAAAGTTCTACGATCGTAATATTGCCTTGTTGTTATTTTTTATGTGTTTGACGCCATTTTGTATGCTGTGACGTCTATGTAACACTATAGGTACATCTTTGCATTAACGATTGACAGCTAATAAACAACGTGATAGACGGACATCTCGATAAAATCGTGATCGATTCTTTCAATAGGTATTTTAATGAATGAGCGAAAACTTTTCAGGTTGCCACTTGACATAGATTACCTATCCTTGCTTATTAAATAACACAAATATCCTAACAACCTAACCTAATTATCATAAGCTCTATATCTAAGAGGTCAGGACCGTTTTCTAATTGGGTAAAAGCCAATGTAGAGGCCACTATTTCGTATTTTAAGTAGTTTTACCCACTTTATTCAAAATACTGACTCATGAGCAAAAATTCTGTTAATCATTTTTGTTAAATCAAATCGCTTTTTAATGTTTTAAAGTGCATACATCAATCGAATTTAAACAGACAATATTAAGCTTAAATCAGGTTATGTGACACTGCGTTATGTACCTGAAACTCGATTGAATAAAGATATACAAAGCAGCGAGCATAGGATGGAGAAAAAAAGGCGATGGTAGGGCTGAGTGGCGTATTATGGAAGAGGACTTCATCCAGTAGTAGACAAGGATAGATGATGGCAAGTACCCAACAATTATGAAGACTCCGAAACACGTGTTTGATTATTTTATCTATGGAGTCTACAGTCATCGGTATAAATCATAATACCCGGTTTACATTATTCCAGTCTGCTTACTGGAAAAATGGAAACCGGCACTGGAAAACATCAATCCAATGCCAATGTTTTCCAGTGCCGGTTAACATGATTCCAGTAAGCAATCCAGCGCTGGATTCGGTCGCTGGACTGGAATAATGTAAACCGGGTATTGGATGTGCCCTCCCAAACTTCAGGCGCACGGCAGTATGTCATCGTTGGGAAGAGTAAGCTCACTCTTTCCGTTCTAGTCGTATGATTTAGATCGAAGTCTACAGTGGTATTTTCGAATATATTTTTGAAGTGAAAACTTCTTTAGGCGCGCCTAGACAGATTTTTCGTGGGCTGTGAATTGAATTCATTCGTCACGCTCGGGTATGATAAGAAAGCTTCGGGTAAACTCGGGACCATGGCGATTGGCCATCTAGAAATACGTCAGCCAATGGGAAATGCTGAAAACGCGTGGACAGGCCATCATAGCATGGCCAACTAGAAACGCATCAGGCAATGGGAATTGCTGACGCATTTCTAGATGGCCATGCCAAGATGGCGAGGCCACGCCCTCCGGTTACACCCGTGTAGTTTCCAAGGTAAGCTATCAAATTCTGAGTTTTAAGTTTTCACTTCTATCGGCAGTTCCTATGACTGCCAATTTTTTTTATAAGCTATCTATAACATCCTATTCAGACTTTTCGGATTGAGATTTTTTTTAAACACTCTTATTTCAAATTTCTACATAAACTCCCAAAATCCAGGACTCATATATCTATGTTTGACTTGTGCGCTGACTGTCACTTTCAATGAGTCACTCAGGGCATCCTCCATGTTTAGACTTATAATATAAATATATTACTTTTTTTTTTAAATTTAGAAAACGTATTTAAAACGACTCCTTGTATATAAGGAAATATAATAAACATTAAACTCTACACTGAAATTATTTTTTTGCATCTGTATATTTTGAAACTTTGAGGATATCCCAAGATTCTCAAGTGCATCTACAGTGCGTTATGTATCGTTTTATGACGCTTTTGGCCCATGTTTCTACTTTTTGAAGTGAAAACTTCTTTGTGCGCACCACATACAGATTTTTCGTGGGCTGTGAATTGACCTCAAGCGTCACGCTCGTGAATTAAAGAAATCTTCGGGTAAACCATGGCCATTTAGAAATGTGTTAGAATTTTTAGGTGGCCATGGCGTGTTACCGCGGTTACCATTACACATCTAACCATGAAGACTTATTCAGACAACAATACTTTGAAGATTTATTCCAGACAAGCAGCGCCCTCCGGTCTCACCCGCGTAGTTTCCAAAGTGTTCAAATTCTGAGTTATAAGTTTCCATTTCTATTTATTGACAGTCCCTATGACTGCCAATTTTTTAATTTATAGTTTTCTTTAGTTTTTACATGTTTTTTTTCTGGCCAAACGTTAGCATCTCTGATGTTACTGATATTCATAAGCGACTGTTAGTGCTTAGGTGAACCACGTCACCGTACGCACCAATTTTGTCCAAAATTTTTCATAATATGAAGTAGGTACCTAGCTTCCTAAGACAATATAAGATGTTAGCTGATACAAGTGTCCAAAAACCCAAAACTTTAATAAAAGTACCGTAGTACATAATATAAGGTCACCTTAATTTAAAAAGTTAATCGCTTATTAGTAGGGATGGGCCGAATGTGGTTTGAACCGAATACGAACTTCGGCCGAACATTCGGTAAAAATGAAAAATTCGGCCGAAGTTCGGCCGAACTTCGGTTCAATTTCGCCGCAAATTGTTACTAAGTTAATAAGTACCTACCTATGCAAAGATTTCTAAAACTTATTATTGAGATCTTCCAGTTTCATTGTGTGTTCTGACTAGGTAAAAGAGATTTCTAATGGTTGGTTATTATTATTGTTTAGAAAAGTAGTTTTTTGATTAAGTAAGAGAGATTTCTAAGACTTGTTGAGAAGAGCAGTAAAATTTTGTGTTTAGATTAAGAAAGAAAGATTTCTAAGGCTGGTTTGGTTAGTAAGAAGAGTGGTTTAATTTTGTGTTTTGTTTGATTAAGTAACCAAAGATTTTTGAGACTGGTAGTTAAAAATACCAATTTAAGTTTTTTGTTTATCACGTATGATTACTTTTTCTAATTCAAATAAATGACTATGCGTATATCAGACTTATTTTATTTCACTGTTACTACAGATATGTTTTTTCATGAATTTCTATTATGATAGTGCAAGTATATTTAGTGCAGAATGTTCGGCATTTTAACCGAAATTCGGCCGAATGACGAAGTTCGGTTTAAGCTGCCGAAGTTCGGTTAAACCGAATGTAAAACGAATTTCGGCCCACCCCTACTTATTAGGTATGTGTGATGTGAACGTCAGCATCGATATCTTCTAACATCGAGTGATCATTACACAACAAGATATTAGTAACCGAAATCGATCACGTGGCCGATACCTATTTCACAAGTTCACAAGCAGCTTCCAAGACAAACATTGGCGTCAGTACCGACAGACATCTATTTATCTCCCTTACACCCACACAGTATCACGTTAACAATCATATCTATCTCTCTCACTTGCCGTGACTTATTTTTTAATACATAATTTCGTGTCGAACATGACTTGCTAAATGGATAATCGAATAACCACGGTTTGAATTTGGCATTTTTTGTTGAAACAAAATGTAAGAGGTATGATCGATGCGCGAGTATGACATCAATTGATTCTCAATCTATGTCTATTTCGTCATAGCAAGTACGTGAAAAAAAATGAGTAACAGTTATACAACACCATTTTTTTAGAAGTGACCTAGGGCAGTTGGCCTTATGTGCCTTAGAAACTTTGGGCTAGCGTAGTGATTAATGCAGAAGTCACAGGTGCTAGTGCAGAAGTCGTACAGAGTAGAGCGCAGAAGTTACAGAGAGTAGCGTAGCAAGCGCGGTCAAGCACTAACTTCCGTATCCGAAAAAACTATTCTTCTCTCGTAGGTATCAATTTTTCTGCAATTAAGTATACTTACTCATTGTTTGTTTCTGTTCTAGTTGTGAGCATACGATTATCGTAGCATTTCTATTAGACTATTTTTTGTAGAGTCATAATGACATTTTTAAATAATGTAACAGTATTTTTTTCGGTTTGGGCTCCAAATGGTGTAAAATTTGTTCAAAATAGGTATGTATTGAAAAACATGACGTTTTATTTTCATAATTTTAATTAAACAGATATAAACTACACCGTACCATACATAATACTACATACACTATACTACATCTACCTACTCGTAACTAACGACTTACACTAAGCATATCTAACTTCTCCGTAGACCGTCGAGATAATCAAGCTCGCTACCAGTCGGAAGTGTACCCAGCATGCTAGCAGCATTACCCCGCTGAATGGCTATGTTAAACGTAGATCTGTAAAGAAAAAATTCAGATACGTACCGTAATACCTTGGTAGCTTGGTACTCACGGGTAAGTCGGTACTTCCTAAATATAGAGCGTAAGTAAACCGATGGCAATCGATTACAGCTCGCAAGTAGGCAGGGAAACTTTTATTGCAGAAGTGTGCGCAAGAAATTTTATTATTCCATTTATCGGATTCCGCGAAGAAAATAGCTCAATCGATCGTCGAATGAACGATGATGACATACGATGTTTATACTCGCACAAGCATGGATCTATCTCTACATTATTATTTATGTGCCGATAACGCTTTATTTGTGCCTCGCCAATGTCACCGAGTTGTCGAGAGGGCAACGGACGAACACACATACTCACAACACTACACACATGCATATTCATATCTACGCACACATTTAAATTCGTATGTTTTCTATCCACCTATATAATGCAAAATGGATTTTGTACTTGATAAAAAAACGGTCAGGTTGGTGTTATGGATTCATTGCCCTTGGCTTTTATCTGTTCAATCACTTCTTGATGCAGCGACGCTTTATGAGAGAGCAGTATGCGGCAAAAAGATGGATGACGTCATTTTTAATGAGTCGCAAGTCTTTACAAGACTGTAAAAGATAATAATACCTAACAATAATTGTAATTGGCTACGGAAGTCAGAATCTCATTCAAATGTTTTATATCTAGTGGCGAATAAATGGCAAAAATATACAAGGATATAAGCACAGAAATCATTGGATGACTTGTCTGTTTTAGTCGTTTTTGCAACTTTTGTATTACCTACCTAAAGTTTGTGTCTGGGGTCGGCGAGTGTCTAAAGAAAGTAAAAACATCGCTTATAAGACTAGATAAACCCTAGCTATAATCATTTCTATACTTTTTCATTGTTCTGTCTCTTTGTAACTGTGTATTGGTCTTCAAGCCCAGAGTGTATCGGTTTCTTCTAGATAAGGACGCTCCATCGTAGATCGCAACGTGGCTTGACATTAGGTCAGATGGCGGTCAAGTGCGGAACTGTGATAGATAAAAAAATAAAGTTCTTTTGTTACAAATATCGAAAATGTTTATATTTATTTGATTTACAAAAAACATTACACAACACTCGCACCAGCCTTGAGTAAATCCTTAGAATAAGGCGGTAAGTCGTTTATTTTCTGGAAATAGAAGACAAGGTAATTCAAGTAGAACTTAAAATATAATTTAATCTCTGTTACAATCTCAACAGCGGCGTTTCACAAGGTTATGGTAAACATTACTGTGTAACCTCAAGCATGGCAAGTCAAGGGCTTCAAGGTATGATGCGATGATACTTACAGGCTTGGTTGTACGGACCACGGACCACGTGCCGCGTTGGACAGCGAAGGCCTTAAGCTTGACTCACTTTGAACTAAACTTGAAATATCTAATATTGAATATGAATATTGTGTTTTGTTTATCATCTACGTAATATTTTATCCTGGTAATGTTATAAATGCGAAAGTTTGCATAAAGGTATGCATGTTGGTTACTCTTACAGTTAAAACTAACAATAAAATACGCTATTAAAATCGAGCAGAACATAACCTAAAAAAAAGTGCAAATCATACACCAACATAACCAGCGAATCTGTCAAAGTCAATTAATGCCATCCTGACATTGACAGTTGCAAGGAGACCAACATTCATAAATTAATTACCGCGGATCTAGTTAAAAACTACCTTAGTAGTTTTTAACTTCACCTTTAGTAGTTTTTAACTTCCCTTCAATTCAGTTATTAACTTCAGATCCCTTGATCTGGATGAAATTAAGATGATAAATAGTAGTCTGGAATAACACATGAGTTACTAGGAATAGTCAAAAAAGGAAGGCGAGGAGACGGGCTGACAAAACAAAAATAAAAACGGAGAACTCATTAAACAAACACTGCTCCAGAAAAAAATCTCAGTCACCTGAAAATAAGCAACTAAAAAATAATCTCTTACGCGTTAGCGTTAGCTAAAGTCGTACTGGAAGTAGGCGTGCTCAATACGCAAGCACAGATATTGAGATTCTATATTTGGGCTTTGTTGTACTACAGATTTTAGTCGGATGTTTTTCTTAAGATTTGACAAACTTGAGCATAATACATAGAAATACAATCACTTGAAGAAACTAAACTAAAATTAACTTAATTTGTTTTTTTTTTGTCCCATTGCTTTGATAAAAACAAAGCTAACCAGACTTAGCGTAAGCACTTTATTTACTATTTGGGGCCTTCTCTAATAGGGATAGATTCAAAGTCACAATCCACCAAGCTAGCTTAGTGCGGGTTGGTGGAACATGAAAAAGATGTCTTTCTAAGAAAATTCTTGTTTCTTCATCGTCAAAGCTAGTGGTGATAACAAACTAGTATATATTTGCAGTTAAAAAATAATAATCAGAGGTGCAGATGAGATTCGAACTTACGACTACACGATGGTGATATCGGACGTTATCACCACTAGGTCCAAAGAGTTTACATGTAGAGTTTTACGTATAGAGTCAGAACAAACGCTTTACACCGAAAGCGCAGGTCTGATCGCTCTTCCCTTGTCGCTCTTGTGGACGCGTCATACTTTTATGGCGGCACATCATTTTGTTTCCATAGCTAACATACGCCTCATCTGCTTACGATTGACACAGGAATCGTGAATCGTGCGGAAAAACCTGATCTACTTACTTATTCTTTATTTAAGACTAGGTCACTTTAACCCTGCTCAGTGACTCACATATTAAAGAATGTGAATTTATTTTTCCCTAAGAAATTAAAAATATTATTACACAATATTTCATGACTAAAACGTCACAACCTTCATCTCGTCTTGTGTAGGACCATGTCCTGACAGGTTGTCATGATTCACGGCTATGACGTAAATCATGATGCTAATGAATGCAAAATTTTAAGGCCTTTGGGCTTCAGACATATTTTTAGATATTCTCACTAAACACCTCTGAGGTTAGACGTTACAAGATGTTTCATGAAAAATGATGTCAGGATTCAGAGGCGGTTCCGGAGGCGTACAATTTTAAATTTATTGTGGTATGGACTAACAGTAGGCATTCAATTAATCAAAAATTCAATTAACTGGAAGTATTAAATAAAAATTCTGAATACGTAAACTAAAAAATAATACCCATATTATTTTTTGTTATTAGTTTAATAAGATTTCTCGTAAAATCAGCTTCTCGAAATTACATTGAATAAACTCTATTCTCTCGTTTAATAAAACATTCCACAAAATAATAATTCCAAATGTAAACATTCAAAAGTAGAAATTACGAAATATTACTGTTATCAAATGTGCTACCCTGGTTTTTATTCTAAGTCGATTAAAAATAATAATTAGACTTACAATATTTTAAACCTACTTTTTCAAACTCTGTTATTAATAGACGTTACAAATGCTTTGGATGTCTTCAATCATGAGTGTTAAATACATCGTAATTCTTCAACTTTCTCATACTGACACCAAATTAATCTCTGACATGATCGTCAAATCTTACCTATCTAAAGTAACCATTTCGTAACTTCAAACACTTCGTGGCTTCCGTTACACCATCAATATTTGTACCGTTAGTGCCTTGAGAAAGCCCAGTTTTAAACTGCTTGAGCTCAGCGAAACTACTAATGTTGTACATCTCTCAAAACTGTCTGTTAGTCACTCGCCATACCATAGAGAAAGTCATTCTAAATAGAACTTGGAACTAGCATGCTATCATTGTACTAGAAATACTCGTAAATAAGATAAGGTAGCTTACAGACTATCGTAGTGCCGGACAAGGTTACCACCGTATTGCAATAATAGTTAGCTCAGTTTTTTCTGTTTGACTTAACTTAGAAATTTCTGTAGAAATATGACTTTGTCCAAAAATTTTACAAGTTTTTGGAGCGTAAGCTGAGTTGAAGCTGAAATATGGCGGTTAATTTTAATCATTCAGAACAAAATATAAGCATTATAATTTTGTTCTGAAATATAATTATATAAGCATTATATCAGCTATCTGGCTGCCATAGTACAAGCTTTGCTTAGTTTGGGGTCAGATGGTGTTGTGTGTGATGTCCACCAATATTTATTATTTATTTATTATTAAAATATCAAATATACAAAACTACATATTATATTATTCATAGACAAATTTAAAAGTAACTCAATTATTTTTGCGTATTTGCTGACAGTAATTGCCTTTGCAAGTGATATTATAAACCTAGCCGATTGCCAGATACTCTAAACACTTACCCAAGGGTTAGATGAGTCAAAAACCAGTCAAATGTGTGATCGAACCCAGATCAGTATGGAAATGTTCACGTTTCCTACTCAAAGAGATTGCACTTAGTAATACAGGGGACAGTAGTTTAAGCAAGTGAACCCGCATCATATTGCCAGCTCAAGAATTCAAAATACGGCCACGCTATATAGTTCCACTGCCTTTTTCGGTGCACGAATTACATGCTCCAGTTTTACAGTAAATCTTTTGAAATTTAGCCTCATATGGTAAGACCATTAAATCGTTTCTAGGCACCGAGGTAACAACTTAATGTATAAAGTAACTGGACGGAGCTGCTAACGAATTATCTTACTAATCGCAATCTGCTGTGGTAGATATTTAGTTCTTTCATTTAAATACCTGCATTCGTAAAGTGGCGTGTTTCGTAATGTTCGTTGGAAGCAAAATAAATAATCGTGTTTTGTTTGATAGTGTTGATAAATGAAGTCGAAGACAGGTCACAATAAAAAAATGAGATAAAAATGGTAATCTCCATTCATTTGAATAGGTTAATGAATATTTACATTTAATATTAACTTATTTTATCTACCGGCATAATAGTTAAGAGCTTACAATAAATCGTCAACAGCAAAACTTGATAAAATAAAGTTTATCGATCAATTTTCAATTAAAGCATTCACTAAGTAAAATGCCTAACATGGCTGATTTTGTAATTAACCGCACTGCAGTTTCAACCGCATTCAACGGGTTTTTTTCGTAACTCTAAAATATTATATCAACGAGAATACTCGTTCAATTTATTTCCAAAGGAAATGCGATATAAAACTATTGAAAAAGCTTTATATTGTAGTCAGTTGTTATTTATTTGTAATATCACATCGTAGTCGTTAAACTGTTATTGAGTCGTGTAGGTATCTCTTGAACTCAACCTCGGAGATCGTTTGTTATTCAAAGGCAAAATAATTTATGCACTGAATAATCACAATAATAGAGCATAATTTAATATATTTTAAACCAAACGAAATAAACGTTATTTCTATAATAATACAAGAATACAACTGTATTTTGTTTATTATTTACCCACTCATGAATTCGTTTGCGTGGCTGTCAAATAAATACTATTGCCATAGAATAGATTTGCTTAAGGTACGTCACATCTTTTTCATTCATATCTATGTATGTATATAAATCCGTATTTCAGCCTAATCCATTGAATTTTTAGACGTGATTGAGTAACAAACATCTAGACATGCAAACTTTCATTAATAATTTTAGTACGATTTCATGTTAGCAAAATTTAATCAAATATAGACAATTCCGGAGTGTTGATTACATTCAGATGCAATTACTATTAGTGAAAGTGCTAGCTCGGTACAGTAAGTCCACAGAAATCTAAATAATAATTATTTAGATGTCTGTATGAATCTAAATAATAATTATTTAGATGTCTGTAGGTAAGTCAGAACCCCTGAAAAGGCGGATGAAAAAAAAACTATACTACTTTTTATCGCGGAAAATAATGAGGACGGGAACTTCTCGCGTGAAACCGCGGGACGCTGCTAATAAGTGATATTTATAATATTGTTGTATGCTTAATAACTATAACACACTCTAAATATATTAAAGTAATAAAGAAACGAGTGAATTTTTATATCATAAGAAATACCTAGAAACAAGTTGCCCCTTACTTGATATTTCTTATTCTGCATTGATGTTAATTACACTCACTTGTAACGATCATAATGATTTATTATTTAACATAACTATAATATAATTGAACTGTAATGGGTTTGTCCAACGAAGACGTCCTGACTTTGCTTTGTTAAACCTGTGTTAATAAATTAATCGTCTGTTTTAATAACTAAATGTATTTTTAATTTTATTACTTATCAAAACGAATGATCGTTTCATAATTTGAATTGAACCTACTAATAGAGGTATAATAAATGTCTAAGTGTGATGTTTGTTGATCAATACTGTCTGAACAGCTCAACGGATCGGGTTGAAATTTATAATACAGAGAGATTATGGTCTGGACTAGCATATAGGCTACTTTTTGTCACAGTCATACACAAAACAGCAAACCATATACTCGTAAATAACAGCACAAGAGCACACAACTCTATATGAAAAATAACGAAATGACAATATCATAAAACGAATGTCAAAGAAAATCTGAAACTTATAATTACCGAAACGAACCATTCAAATAAAATTAACGTAATATTTTACGCGCAATTATTTAAATTACCAATAATATGATTCACAATTACGTGTCCGTCCCACCCGGCTTACCCATCCCTAAAAACGGCCAGCTTTATAATTAAAATTCACGCGTGTTTTTACGGATAATTTTAAAAACCATTTAGTTTAAAAATTTAAGGGTTTATATGTGTCTGACTCATTTTTATCCTTCACGCTTATACCTTGTGACATTATCAGTAATCTTCCTACCCAAAAGAAGCAAACGAAACTTTGTCACAGATTAAACTCTATTACGATTTAGATGCCATTATATCCGTCTGTAATAATGTATAATTGATATTTATGTGGAACTATATTAATGCGTAATACTACACTACAGAGTATTAAAAAATATCTATCTATATATCAAAAATTTCTGAGCAATTTTGTAAAATTTGACAAATTTTTGACTCTGGTAAGCGTTAAGTAAATGTTTCGAATACAACGGTTAACGTAAATTCCTAATCATAACTTTCATGTTTTGGTGAATTACCTGATACTTTAATTAATTTAAAGTGTTGAATAAAATTTAATTTCAATAGCTGGAAAATAATAGACGTAGAAAATACCTAAACCTTGATGAATGCTTCCAATGCTGTTCTACAATGCAGTGCAGGGCCAGTGCTATGTAATTAATAAAGTGGCTAAGTGCGAGTTGGACTCGCCCATGAAGGGTTCCGTTGCAGCAAGTAACATAATATACATAGTACACATAGTTCTTGTAGTTCGTTCTAACTTTGATCGAAGTTTCAATAATATTGTATTTATGACGTACTAAAAAAAACTACTCATCAGATCGAGTTCAAACTAATTTTCGTTGGTAGTTTACATAGTAATGTACATCATATATTTTTTTTAGATTTTTCATTCTCTTACTTTAGAAGTTAGAGGGGGGGGGGGGACACATTTTACCACTTTGGAAGTGTGTCTCGCGCAAATTATTCAGTGTAGACGAAAATGATTTTAGAAACCTTAACATCATTTTTGAAGAGCTATCGATAGACACACGTGTAGGTTTGATGAAAAAAAAGTTTTTTAGTTTCAGTTCTCAGTATGGGGGGCAACCCTAATTTTTCTTTTTTTTTAATTTTTTTGTTAAAATCTTAAGGCGGTTCACACAATACATCTACTTACCAAGTTTCAACAGTGTAGTTCTCATAGTTTCGCCAAAAAATGGCTGTGACATACGGACGGACAGACAGACAGACAGACAGACAGACATGACGAATCTATAAGGGTTCCGTATTTACGTTTTACGGAACCCTAAAAATGTAATAACAAATACTAAAAATCTGTCAAATGTCAGTCAGTTTTATAGCATGTTTTTTATAATGCGAAACCCCTGTCATAGTAAATTGAAATCTTTGTGTCTTCAAATCGTTAGTGAAAAAGTTTCTTCTAGAGGACGCTCCGTCGTAGACCGCATCGTCGCTTAACAGCAGGCGAGGTGGCGGTCAAGTGTAAACCTATAAAAGTTAAAAAAAAAAGTTTGATGGGCACAGTATTACTAAAAAATAAAGTATCTTCAATTACATTACGGTGTAACGTCGTCCTAGCTCAACTCTGACTATTTATAAATTCAATACAGGTGCACGGGGACGCAGGTGTCCTTATGGCCCTGTATTGTTTAAATTCTGCATAAAAACAGACTCGAACACTGTTACAAACGAGCAATGGAAACGTTCATGATATTTTATTTAATTATTGCTGTAATTATCATTATTTAACTAACCGCTGTAGTACAGAACCAGACTTAAGCTCTATTTTGTTTCTTTGAGTAATGACCTCAAAAATGTTGATACATACAACACCGGGTTGAGTTTGCGAAAAAAAATGATAGGTTTTTGACTCACACAAGCCTTGAACGAATGTTTGGAATGTGAGGGTTACTTTACTTTTACAATCTTTAATATTTTCTATTGGGTCTTGCGCTCGTTGATATCTTATTTTTATGTCTAATCATGAACTTGTCGTAAAAAAATTGAGTTTTAAAAAATTATACCTATGTATATATCGCAAAGGACGAATTGGTTGAGATTCTTTATCGTCCCACATACCTTGTTTTTACGTCACTAGGAGCGGTGTCCTAACGCATTTGCTAACATTACGAGATGATACTATAAGTACCAGTTATTCTACATCAGTTATAGGGATCTTATTGATACGTAGGTCTAAAATAAATTAATAATTAATGTAAATGAAAAAGTCCGTTTAAATATGAATCCATACTAGTTTTTGGCAAAGTATGAGACCTAACAGTGGGAAAAAAAATTGTTGTGTCTGATAACGATCTGTCATGATCATACGTATTTTACTTCGTTCTTGTTTCTACAAAAAAGTAAATAATTTATTAGTATTACTTAAGCTCTGTGTATTATTTGGTTTTTCAAACACAAAGTACGTGATGACAGCATAGTAGACCTTGCCAATATTTCTGGTAAACAACAGCCAATTTGTCAGCCGAGATCCAAGGACCCCGCAATTTTCAACCGTACCATCGGTAAATCGAACAACAAACATTAAGTACTATGTAAATTTTCCATCACACCCGCCCACGCCAACCTTCGAAACTGACTTCCTGCCAATTGTCAAATATACCTGTACTGTTATGTTCATCAAATTTTATTGTTCTATCTCTGATTCATCAAAACTTATCGAGGGGTTTATGAGCTTGCGAAAAGTTGAAACAATGGGTGGGCATCTGCTAATACCGCTATGCGAGTAGCTGCGTCATTATATCAAAATCTCACCTAATACTCTACCGTCTGTCTCAAATCAGAAACGCTACGGTAAATGAAACCCGAATTATTTCAAATCAAATAATTTACGAGGAAATCGTTGGAAAATCTAGCTCAGCGTTTGCACAACACTCATCTAAAGTTATTAATTAATAGGTGTTTACGATTATTTGAATGAAAATTGAATTTATTGGATGATTTTAATTAAAACATCATGAACTCATACTACATACGCCGCCAGTTCCACGATGGTTTCATGTTGCGATAGTTTGTTAGCAATTCGATTTGCGGTCTGATATTCCTTGGATTCAGTTTTATTTATCTCAAGACGCAAATTTCCGTTTTTATATTTCAAATCGAGGAGACTCTACCAAAAAAGCCAAAGAACATTAAGAAATCTAAATCGAATCACGTCCCAATGATTGTTTTTTACGATAAGCAACATTTTTGCGACTTCACTCGTGGTTTTTTATCTCCACACTGCGAGAACGATAAATTCCTTCGCATCGCGGACTGGATTTATGCGACCAATTTAAATATAAATTAAATCGTAAAAGGATTTAAATATGAACGCTGAGACAAATAAAAAGATCAAATGTAGGATGGCCTCTTTTGGAACCTACAAGGAGGTAGAAAAGAGGAATGTTTGTAAATTTTAAGGTTTCTTTTTTGAACATTATTACGCGCTGCATTTGTGTAAATTTAATTAATCTATTTTTTTGCAAAGCGAATGCAAGTAAACGAAAAAAAACAACCAAAATATAGTTGTCAATTTGAGTACATTTGCAAGGTTCACCTCAATGTTAGAAAAATTACTTCTTTTTGGTTAGGTAGTTCTCATATCTATATTTATCGTTCTGAAAACGCTTCGTTCCGTGATCAAACCTTTACTGTCATACCAAAACCGTATTATTAATTAATACTAATGCGAAATATAGTTCATAAAAGGTGTTGTTTAAATAATTTTAATAACTTGGTTGCTCAAAACCACATCTGTTCTTTTATTTTGACACTATGAAAATCAAAAGAAAATAAATAGTTTTAAATCTGTCAAATCACTGTATTTTCACGATTTACTGAAAAAATCCTGTATTTTTCTATACTAAACATTTACTCAAGACATTTATGTGCAAAGGGAGACCGGCACTAACATTTTCGACATCTGCTACATCTAAATGAGATAAAATTAAGCTAAATTAAAATGTTGTAATTTAATTATTAGTACCTGGGTGACCGAGCTTTGCTCGGTTTAAATACTAAATATACTTAGATACCTACAGATAAAAGACTCCAAGAAAAATAAGATTTTCTTTAAAAAACCGAATTGAAAAAAAAAGAGAACCCGTCTGGATTCGGACCCGGAGCTACTAATTCGTGACCGCTATGAGCGCCCGACTTCCCGTCTGAGCTAATTATGCTGTCGCGTCACGCGGCGAAATTTACCTTCACATTCTAATGTCTAATGTGACAGTTTTTCATTGTCTAAAAACGCGCATAATATGTTTTTTTTTAATAAGACCTAGTTAGATCGATTTATCGTCCCCGAAATCCCCTGCATACATAATTTCATGAAAATCCGTCGAGCCGTTTCCGAGATTCAGATTCTATATATATACATATTTATATAGGTACAAGAATTGCTCGTTTAAAGATATAAGATAAAATTAGATAACATTAAGTGATTACTTATTAACGTTTATTAGTGATAAAATAATTATAAAGTAACCAATATTATCTTAGTTAAGAGTCAAGTAACAGTTTCACGTAATAAAAACAATAAGGACAAATCAAAATAAGTAACCGACACAAATTATAGCTAAGACTTAAGAACGTTAGTTGTCAAGCAAAAAATCGCATTAAAATGGGGCCATTATTTTAGGACAGACAGACACGTTAAAGTTATGACCTACTGCCATCTGCTTGCGACGTTGACCGCAAAAATATAGAACATGTTATTCCCTTAGAAACTCTACATTTTTCGGGATAAAACGTAGTCTTTGTGCTGTTTCAAACGATACATTATCTACATTTCACTTTTCAGATCAATCCTTTTAGTTTTTAAAACGTGTTTGAGCCAGAAATAGCTAAATTTTCACACTTAAAATATTAATAGTATTTTCACATCAGGGGTTGAAAATTAAGACTTGATATCATTAAATTGAACATCTTGATTATCGGTAGGTCTTCTTTGGTCTGTTGATAATTCGGGTGTGCTTAGTGTAAGTAGTTAGTCAGGTATGTAGCGTAGTGTAGTTCTCGTTGTATTTTAGTTTTGTTAATAAAGACTCTGCCCCACTCTGCGTTTTAACAAAAAGATACGAGTATGTAGAATGTGAACAACAAGTTTACTATCCGTAACAGTCGCAGAGCTATTTATCAGATCGTAGGACCTGAGATAGTATGAAAGTGGACCAAGGGCAATGTGCGCAGATAACGCAAGGCTGTGCAATGCTGTGGCGATACCTATCTCCAGGTACGCTGTTAATATACGCTATGGACGGCCTTTCAAATTAGAATATGTCTAGGTCTTGTACGCTCTTTCTTGGTATAAAGAATAATACATGTCATTTAAATTGTAGATCGCACCGTCGGCGTCGTATCGTCAAGCGGGATGACGGCCTATTCTACTAATATTATAAATGTGACTGTTTCGATTTTTGTTGCTCAAACACGTAAATCTCAAGCAGGTAAAACTGCAGAACTGGTATGACTACTAGAAATTTAATGACTAAAAAACTTTATACAGGAATCAAATAAAACGCCACATTTACGATAGAGAAGAGTAATTCAAGCAAAAGTAATAAGATTTTAAAATTTCGGGTTCATCGATTGTTCACACCAATTCTCAAAACTACAATTTTATTTAAATTCACTTACCTACTTACAATCGATACAAAATTGCAATTTGCTGTTGTGATTTGCATTTGAAATGAATATCTCCAAATCTTTTGATAACCGAAACCTAAAAGAATTATAATAAAGAAAGAGGTGGAGGTTAAACCAAAATAAGTAGATTAAACGGAGAACGGATAGTGCAAAATATAATAGGTACTTACATGAATTTGGTAGACATTGGCCAACTGGCTTAGTAAAAAAAACTAAACGAGGAGATAGCCTTTCCCAAAGTGGGCGATAGCGCCCCCTTATGGGCGCTGCTGGTCTAAAGGGGGGGCGGGTCTGGGTCTAAGAGACCCAGAAAGAAATGGATTCGTGTAGAGCCTTGGAGTCCGTTGCGCACTACCTACTGAGCTCAAGTTATCTCTTGCGGGTTATAGTAAAAGTCTCGTTTAAAATTAGTGTTCAATAAATGCTAATATACATAATATGTACCTCACAACAATTAATTAATTTAATTTGAAGTTATAGTGGTTTTTAAGTATGTGAAAAAAGGGGGCGCTAAAGAATAATTTACTCTCAAAGTGGGCAGCAGACAAAATAAGTTTGGGAACCCCTGCTGTAAATTAACAAAATGCTATAAACATGTAACTTATGAAAATAACACGATAAAAAGAAGCTTACACGCACCAGTACGATAGTCAAGACATCAATACCACGAATGTTGGATTACTTATAGAAAAATAACAAACAAATAAGTCGCCGAACCTGCAAATTATTTCATAGACTGAATGTGAAAACTTATATTTAAAGCCACTCAAAACTCGAAATCTTCCACCATTTGAATACCACTTACCGAAACTTGCTTGACGCTTTTAAAATAGGTCATGAGTATTAAATAAGACATAAACAACAATATGTGTCATGAACTGGTGCATAATAATATTCGCGTCGCGTAACATTTAATAATTAGTGCTATTAAATGTGACATATTTGGCTTCCTGCATATTCATAAACTGAATCTGTGTTATACCTAGACTCCCCGCCGTCACTCTAGTTCGTGGCTACGCTGCGCTACTGTCTCATATTACCTAAATCTTGTATATAAATGCTCAGGTCAAGTTTTGCGCCGGAAATCTTAAGTGGTGGCATAGCAATTAAATGTCAAAGTTGTTCTGATATTGATAGAAAGGTTTTTTTTTCTTTTTCTTCATGGCTTCCATTCGGTAATGCTACCGTAATTTCGCCAGCGTCAACGTTTGAACATTGAGAGTGTATTTGATCTATAACAGAAAGGTTAAAGTTACATGACCGTTTCTGTCATAAACATAAAGACAGACACCATCAGTCCCTAAATTAAGAAGGACACATGATAACAAATGCATATTATTTTTATCACAGAATAAGGTCATAGCTGATATCATTATCATGACCTCGACTCGAATACGGAAGAAAATTGAATCTTAGGTTATTTTACCAAATCACAATGTCACTTCACTTAGTGTCTGTTGGAAGTTGAGTCAGTTTAACAGAGTTTTGTCGGTTAACCGTTTTGGGTAAATATGTCGCCGACTAAAGAACTCCAAGGTTACCCTCGAAGATAACGCGTGATAATTTTGGACACAACATTGTTTGTATGCATTTGAGGCAGTTTTCGACACGACCGAACGTTGGGTTCCACTTAAAATTCTTATCCTGGAGATACATTCTTGTCCGAGACTGTTTCTAAAATTGGTTGTCGGTCGTGTTTGTACGTACTTAAGTGGTCGAAGTTCCATTTTAGTTTTGGAAGTTTCTAATGCTACTTTGAAAATAAGTTGAATGCAGTACCTAAATAATAAAAAACTATAAAGACATTGGTCGCCTAATTCGCGATAAAGGCAGTGACTCCCGGTCTGTCTCGTTTCTGGTACAAAGGATATCTATTGAATTCTATTGCAATTCAGCGGGGTAATGTTGCCAGCATTTTGGGCTTCTTTGCGCCAGAAACAATGCAGGGCGGGTTATCTGATAAAATGTGATGTGACATTATTGTTATTTTTGGAATTTATGTGTTCTTATTGTTTATATTATGTGTTTTAGGTTTTATTTGTATTACAATAAATTATAAATTCATGAGGAAAGGTTGAAAACTAATTAAAACAAACTTAGTAAAAAGATTTATTTCTAAGTTCTAAGTAGATAACCTTGTGGCAAAAATAGCATCGATCACGAGAGACAATAAATATACAACGCGATCTTTACAACTCCAAAATCTCTGAATCTATACCTAATATTATAAAGCTGAAGAGTTTAGTTGTTTGATCGCACTAATCTCGGGAACAACTGAACTGATTGATTACAATAATTCTTTCAGCTGTTGGATATGTACATGATCCCTGAGTGCTATAGGCTATAATAAGTATATGTGCCTCAGGCGAAGGCGGATCACTAGTTATCTATAAATGTTTCAAAAATACACTTCTTTTTAAGTCTCAAAATAGTCGTATTCTTTATAAGGGTGTATATCTTTCCCTATTATGTGTACCAGCCGGAAACTTTATTCAAATTTCACCTTTAATCTAATAATTTTATAGTCACGAATGATCTCGTAAGTAGGGCACCTGAAGACAGCTCTATCTCGGCTACAAGTGAAGTCAGGCCGTAAACAGCGAGCGAGGTCGCTCCACAAATAACTACGGGAGCTTGATAGAATAATGCGCCCCCGGCAGCCTTGCTCTCGATGTGCGACCCACTTCTGCCAGGATGCGCTTTTTAACTCATATACACAGTTCTGATGCCAATCTCAGCACAGGTTAAAATAAATTTCAGAAAAATTGGTACACATTCACACTACATTATCTGGCCACAAATGAAAAATGAAAAATGAAAAAACGTTTATTGTGACAATAACAAAAAATAAATAAACAACAACAAGAGAACAGTACATGTGGCATGATATTGAAATAATTTAATTTTCTCTGTAGAATATAAAACCGACTTCAATTTCATAATTATTTATTTGACGCTGTTGCAAAAATAAAATTGATAGGTAAGTTAGGTAAAAGGTAAAGTTACGATAATTCTGTTTCAGCAGCAGAAAAAATTCTTAAACGTAATAAATACAAATCACTACAATTTTCCTCAAACACAACCGTTTCATTTTGCAGCCCGAAAAGGGCAATTTACAACGATCTCAATACACAGATGTGCCCTCCAAACTTCTGGGAGCACGGAATCATGTCATCGTTCCGTTCTAGTCGGCTGCAGGAAACGGTGGACGCCGAACGTTTTTACCTATCACTATTCGTTGTCAACAAACAAAATACCAAAATAACAAACCACACCAAAGCTCGTCGTTAGCGATTCTAGTAGAGGTCAAGTAGATTGGTTGTTTGTAAACCACTTACGATACACACAGAGACGCAGTTTATTACCAATTTCAAGGTGCTAAGGGCACATCCACTGGTGTATATCGATGGCAATTTAGATCTTTTAAGTACAAGAATTTAACGGTGTCATCGTGACATACATACTATATTGTGAGTCACTGGTTATACTCGTAACTGATCAGCCTTAACCCAGTCCAGGATTACTATTGTTCCCGGAAGGTTAATGTCGTCACCGAGATTGCCACTAAAGAGCTACCATTTTCCCCAGTTCTGACCACTAACCATTGTATGTTGTACGTAACTATTGTCCTCGATGTACTCAGCTTCGTTCGTGTCACTAGGTGCCTTGAAAATACGTAGGTAAACAGGTTCACAACTCTGAAGAGACTACTCATGTATTCTACCGATATTACGTGGCGAAATACGAACATTTCTTACGGATCAACCGTATGCTGAGTGCAAGTTTTGTCGAAAACATTACGCGTTTTACAGTGAGCGCGTAAACATAAGATTTGTATGAAGAACTCTAGCAACGCTAGAGGCGCTATAAATCTCTTCATATAAGTAGTGTTCATGTTTACGCGCTTATGATACGTGTAATGTTTTCGCCAAAATAAGGAAAAAAAATCCTTTATCAACAAATTAAGGCGTTTTCAGAAAGCAAAAAAAAAAGTTTTCAATTGTGCTGTAAATTTGTTAGAAAAATTTGATATGCATACGTCAATGTCATTAATTTGACATATTTTTTCACCATCACTTAAATGTCATCCTGAAATCGACTCAGTTCCAGTAAACTTTTTACGAGCAGTTAAATAATAGTCAGTAAGACACGTTCTCATATGACGCACGGTTATGGGTCACAGTAGCATGCGACAGTAGGTACCTACTGGCTGCATGCGACTGAGTCAAAGGCGGGTCAAGGTTGACGGAAAACCACCGACAATGCTAGTCGCTTTCATGCAAAGTTCAATATTCTACACCGGATTTGGTGAACGAATGTAGCTGGTATTGTTTTGATGTGCACGGCCAATTGTTTATTTTACATTCGTCTATTTATATGTTCGTTTTGACTGGCCTCGTGGCTTAGTTGGTAGTAGCTCTGCTTGCGAAGCCGAGGGTCGTGGGTTCGATTCCCACCCAGTGCAAATATTTGTGTGACGAATTCAAATGTTTGCACTGTGTCTGGGTGTTTCTATGTATAATAAGTATGTATTTAAAACTATATAAGTATTATATCAGCTATCTGGCCACCATCATACAAGCTTTGCTTAGTTTGGGGTCAGATGGTGTTGTGTGTGAATTGTCCTCCAATATTTATTTATTATTTATTGTGTAGGTTTTAGATTTTTATGTATTTAGTACGTCTAAACGTGTTGTGTAGTATTTTACGTCTTTGATCTAATTTGACCATACCTCATTTAACCGGTGTTTATAATCTACAACTACCATTTAACATCATGTACACTATGCTTATTACCACTCTTTATATACAAAAAAAATAAGATGCTCTTGTATTTTTTGTAATAAAGCCGATTGCCGATTTGCCGATTGAGCTCAATGGCAGCCTAAAGCTATCTAGGAGTGCATAATGAACACTTGATGATGATGCTGATGACTAAAAGATGTGTACTATTTATTATATTATTTAAATACCACATTAGCAAAGTGTCTCAATATGTATGGAAGTACTTATATGTGAAATGCGACCGTTGGTATTTCGAATCTGTTTACTAACTTTTACTTACATTTCCGGTAAAAGCCGCATATTGGGACACTTTATTTTTCTTTCTAAGTCTCTTATCTTAAGTTTCGTAAGTTTCGTTAAGTAGCGTATTGTTATATTTTTTATAGCAATGGTCATTTAATTTTGCATATTATGAGTATTAATTCATTCACTGTACTTGGAGCTAATTGTTAATAGTAACACAACATCATTTTTGCTCTAGCCTTATGCTACCCCAAAAATTTCTTAAATAATGTCACACTAACGTGGAAACTTTCGATAACGATTAGGCATGGCTAAAAGTTTCATAGGTTTTCGAGTAGTCTTAAGTTTTCACATTGTTCGGAATACGATGGTTAAGACGATTCAATTACCACAGAGCTACGTCTAATGGTAAAATGTCACGCTCTAGTACAGTTTATCCATTTGTAGCTAGCTGCAGCCAATTTACATTCATCTCCCTCCACTCCCATGACCTATATCCATCGACCCCTCCCACTGCAATTGTCCTGATTTATGTGTCCGATTTTATACTGACAGAACATTACCACAAACAATGTCATAGACATCTAACGTAATATTTATCTCAACGCATTGCCATTCAGCAAAATAATGTCATCAAAATGTTTTGCAGAATAGAATTTCACCGTAATTAATTAAGCAGGTAGGTACTTGTCTAAAAATACATCCTTCCATTCACTACTCTATTTCAATCCGAAGAGTCACAGGTGACAAATTGTTTTAATATAATTTTGGCTCCCACTCAACACAGGTGGTAGAAGCTAGGAATATATCTCTATTTTGTTCGAACTTTCATCTATTTATATGGAACTGTCAGCTGAAGATGGATGCAAGACTCATATTTTCAAGTTGTAGTGACCTAGTGATGAGATCATCAAATTCTACAAGTATGAAGTCGTGGGTTAGAATCCCGCCCGCACTTTTGAGTATTTCCAATTGCATAAGTACAAGTATTTCATAACCACCGTGAAAGCCCACGGTAGAGAAAATGGCAACTGGCTGACTGTTCTATAAACATCTTTATTGTTCTTCTTTCTTTTATTATTTTTCCCTCCATACGAACTTGGCAAGCGTGGTAGATTACGGTCTTGATTCTTTCCTCGTGCACGAAAGCCCTGATTGCCCAGCTGTGGGAAGATCAAGAAAACTGCTAATGCTATGTACATTATAATGTGATATAAGTACAAATAATCAATATACAAATTAGTACGTAAGCTGTTTAATGGGCAGAGTTGTCCATAACAAGAAGAATTTCAATGGGAACTACTCTATATTTTTCGCCATCTTGCTGGATATGCTTCGATTGGTAGTGCGTTTGAATAGCTCTAGAGTCTAGACCTTCATCGGTCTATGGGTAATCAGATACGCTTAGTGCGAGTGTTATTAATAAAGGTTATGTCCGTCTAAAATAAAGAATCTGCGAGTACAGCTGAAATAGAACTTACCTGAGTATTTGACTTAACGAAACTGCGCTTAGGAACAACCGAGCCTTGGACGGTAGACTATGACGCTAGATTAAAATACCTAACTGAGGAATGTTCAATGTATTTATTTATGCGGCTGCAACGTTACATAATGTGTCGCTATCGAACGCTGGTTATCGCATTTTCAAGGGCGAGTCGGCATGGCGTAGGGTTACCTTGCAATCTTATTACGTGGGATAAGGTAACAAGCTCATATTGTTAGCTCAAGCAGCTTTCAGTTACAAAGACGAATAGTACCTATACAATTTAAAAAAAGGCCTAACTAGAGACCCTTTCGGTTCACAATTGTGAATAGTTTCCTTTATAAAACCTACCTACGTGGTGTAATCCTCAAGTTGAGAGTGAATGTGGGTTTTCTTCTAAGTAAGCAGCACACCCAATAGACAGCATCGACGCTAAACATTACAGGAGATTGTGATTATCAATATAAAAATAAAAATAAAATTCTAATTAACTGACCCTATATTATATTTGTAAACCTGAATAAAACGAAGACATCGTTTAATTTGAATTATAAGCAGAATTTTCTTAAACTAGTTTTTAAAGTAAGTTTCACTGAAGGTTCTCGGAAAACATGAGAACGTGTGGCATCCCTAACCCAGGACAACAGTTGTTAATGACTTGGTCGTGAGACGCAGTCTTCACGGTCATCAGTTCACAATGTCTATTTTATCGTGACTCTTATTCCAACGGGTTAGAACTGAAAGTGTGGCTAGTTTTCTTCGGGAGTACGTCATGCAACCCGCAGTGTATGCATTCCACAGATAAGGTATAATATTGACTTTGTTGGGTTAGAAGTGGTAGAGTGAAAATTAGACAGCTTTAATTATTATGGTCTCTAATTTTATGTTCCCTTTTTGAAAAAGTTAACCTTACTCTTTTTACCAGACTGTTCCTGCTCGTGGCTCGAAAATATGACTTCGTTTCATAAAACGAATTGACTTCAACTAAGGTTGATGTTCCAAAGACACCCACTAAGAGGTTTGACTCCTCTTTCATAATAAGAACTGTGAATTGCCTCGCGTTTGATCAATTTTTCCAAGTGATTACAATCTTGGTGTTTCAAGTCGCGAGTGAATCAGTTTCTTCCAGAAAAGCTCCGTCGTAGACCGTATCGTCGCGTCGCTTCGAGATGGCCATCAAGTTTAGTGTAATCCAATTATCGTAAAAACATAGAGGATACATTCACGTAAGGCTATTATTTTATATGTTTATCCTAAGTTTGTAAGTTAGGATGTTTAGATGTTTGTTGCTAGATCATTTCACGCCTAAACAGATTGGTTTGAAATTTGGAACACAGTTAGAATTTAGTCTGGAATAACATGTACAGGCTACTTTTCATCACGGTAAAATAACGACAACTATTCTGAAAAACGGGGTACAGCCAGTTAGCCTGCTAGCAGAGCTAGTCATACTATACTTACCAATGTATATTTACCATGTTTCACTCGTTCTGTTGTGGTAATTGTTTAAAATGAGGTTATAATGGTGCTTTTTGTATCCATCTCATTTAGATTGTCTGACGAAGTGGGACAGGAAAACTATTTCAAAGAAGTTATTATTGTTTAAGGATAGTTATTCGAAACAAAAATAATAATAAGTAGCGCATGTGCGAATTTAGCCATTTAGATAGAGAAAGAGTGCGGGATGCTAATTTTTTATTTTAATTAGGTATGCAAAAAAAAATTAACCAATAAAAAAACATTACACTAACTACCATGTATTTGATATTTTTGATACTCACGTACTGTTCGTTAACTAGTAAAGTATGTGATCAAATTGAGAATAAGTATATTAAATTTGCATTTTGATCGATAAATCGAAAGAACGAAAGATCGAAAATTAGTTACTTCATTAAAATAAATCTTGAATATATTTAGACCTTCACTGGTTTATCTTGGTGTTAATAGTTAGTTTGGTATGTAGAATACAGTAGTATAGTATAGCTCTCATTCTAATTTAGTTTTGTTAATAAAGACCCCGAGGTCAATAAAAAATAAATAAATACATGTACAATGTACATCTTTTGATGTACAAGAACAAGTCGTAAATGTATGTTGGCTTCATTACATACTTTTGCACCAATAGGCGTGACATGGTGTAATAAACAAAACGGACATAAAACTAATGATTTACAGACAGGAAACATTTTGCACATGTGGCTCTGGCTCTATGCTAAATGTCGAACTAACATTGTCTTCAGTTTATGAAGAAACTCCAACGTATTTCAGCATGAATCGTTTTAACTGACATGATAATAAAGCTTTGATTGTAAATAAATATTTGCATTCTTCGAATATAGTAAAAATTTAATTGAATAGGTTATTCTTAAAAAAAAAATCTAAAAAAATCTTTGTGTGGTTTGAAATAAATCGTGGAAATCGAGAAGTTGATCTGGATTTCTTCATTTCAGTTCATTCATTTGAATAAATAAGTATTGGTGAACATTCATCACACAACACTATCTAGCCCTAAATTTAAAAAAAAAGCCTGTATTATGGGAGCCAGTTAGCTGGTATAATACCTACTACTTACTTTATTACATTATTATTATTTATTGTAAATACATAGAAACACTCAAGCTGAAAACTTACATTCGCATCCATCACACAAATATTAACCCTGGGTGGGAGTAGAACCCACGACCACTGCGTCTTTGTGCAGTCTTGCTAGCAAGTAGCCTACGGGGCCAATGAATAAATGTACTCTAGTAAAGATAGGCTATTCGAAAGACGAAAAATGAAAACTCACCGAATAAAATATTTTTAGAACTTGTACACAATACGAGGACAATAAATTACTGCAAATTTATTCTTACTGTACGACTGATTTAAAGCAAAATCTGTTTTTATTAGAGATATAGAACAGAACTTAGTCTTGGAGAATAAATTGAGAGATTTCATGCATAATCTCTATTTATGGTCGTAAAGTTTTCCAACTTACACAGGTGCACTCGAACTAAGATAACGACCTAAGTTATAATGCCTAAGTTGGTGTTTTAACCACACTTCGGTAATTACTATTTATCATAGAGACAACCGTTGAGCTAGAAAAGGATAAAGCATCCACAACCACGCAACCAGACAAGGACAAAACAACTCAACAGGCTACAAAAAAGAAAGGTGGTATTACAACCTGCAACGTCTGCAATTAAAAGCGATAATCGTTGAAATGTCACGTTTGCGTAAAAGTCCTGATAAAAAATAGCCGCGTGTTCTGAACGTGACTTGTAACCTTAACATGAAGAGGGTAAAGTTATAAAAAAAGTAACAACAATGTTGGTTAAGCCGTTTAAGTAGACTTTTAAAAGAAACGTTAAACAACAGCTCATGAAATATAAACGGATGTAAGCAAACGACTGGTAGAAGAAAAAGACAATAATAAGCACATGTGAATATGGCAGACATTTATCGCAGCGTATTGAAAGAATCGCCTGCTAAAGTGATTTACAAGACTTGATTAAAGGGCACTTCGACTCGCCTCCTATGCTATTGTCCGCCACATTCAATAATTAAAAGTCAAAAGGTTTCGCCATCCCGCCTTGTTTATTACCGATCGTAATTACAGCTCTGGTTCGCAAATAAATCGAGGTTCGACGACATCTGGTAATTTCAGAACGAATAAATCCTGAACAATCTTCGAAGTGTCGTAACCATTGTGTAGTAGAAATATATGCACGGAAATCTCGAATGTAGGAAATGTCAAGCGAAATAGTTTTATGCTATGCAATGCGGCAGTAAAGCTTGCGTTATTGCCGGGCTGCTTATGAAAAGAGAAGTTTAAACAAGTGCACTCGTCGCGCCCGTGCGACCATTTCTATTTTATTCGTAGAAAACAATAGGGCTGTGCTCGGCTGTTGCCTTCCACCGATCATTGGTACGAGTTACGACGCTATAAATACATCGAGACGTGCCCCTGACCCCACGGCGATTCACGTCGAACCGCTGCAGCTCGACTGCTACGGTAGTAGAATGAAAACATTTTAATGGCCAATAAGTCTAAAGAGCACCGATCGACTCAGTCTCAAATTTCTGTAAAACAATCTCAATTGCTGTAAACAATTCACTTGAGCGATTCAACTGGCATTTACAGACGATAAATCATCTGATTGAGATGACCTCAATTTGAATTTCCTGCAGAGCTGAATCCCTACCCGCAGGTCTGACTGGTAGGGATTGAAATGTCTGTAAATACGTTAAACTATGACTAGGCGAGGCCTTGGCGGTAGTCCAGCACAAGTGGGGCAACCGTAGGTGTCCGTAAAACCGTTTTGTTGGCAGACGCTATGATGGCATATAAGGAATTCCTAACAGGAGGTGTATGATCCCATAGGTACGAATCCTGAATGTCAAATGTCTTCGAAAAAGAAAAACTCAACTGAAGATTCTATACAGAAAAATTAGTGTAATTTTTCAGGAAATATCCTTGCCTTGACGCCTTCTTTTGCTAACACCAACCTAAAAATGTCCAAGGCTTTTTTTGTGGGGGCACGCAGTGCCGCCAAATGCAGATCGGTGGCGCACAGAGTTCACCAATAAATTGGTTAGTCTAACCAATTTCAAGAATTAGTGAGCCCCTAAAAAAGAACTAACAAAAAAGGGCTGAAAATGTCTGTTTGTTGAATAAAACAAAGTTCGAAGAGTAGCAGGTCTACCTAGAGTCCACCTTCTCGTGTGATCGCTTATTGGTGCTTATTGGCCATGACCATGGCTTGCAATTAGATATAATTACCTTCAATTTGTGCTCCAATGCCTGCGGTGGGCTGACTTGATGTCTAACTCGCACTATGCAATTATTGTGCCTTCGCAAATTAAACCCTACCTCGTTAGACTGCGGAAACTCATTAAATGATAGTTGTTGCTCTGATGCATTCCTTATCCTACTTATATTATAAATGCAAAAGTTTGGATGTTTAGATGTTTGTCGCTCAATCACAGTTGAACGGTTCGAGTAAAAATTTAGAACACATATTATAGTCTGGAATAATACATACTACTTTTTATCACGCGGAAATAATTGAGCGTAACGAAAACTTTGCGTGTGTCCGGCGCGGCGCTACTAGTCGTCCATATTATATTTATGTATTTATTTATGTGATGCCGTAAAATAGCCAATACTTTTTTTTTGTAACTGTCAGTAGAATCATACTAACATTGGAAATTGGAACCTTCGACCAATTTTATTATACCGGGTATATTTGAACATATTGGAACCCTTAAACATACCATATCCGTTATTCTACTACCTACGCTAAGGTAAAAGTTTCATTTCGGATTTAAAATTTTAGCAATCTGTAGATACCTACATGGCCAAGTTTTCACTAGCAATCCTGGTGATATTAAAATAACATTCATATTAGTAAGAGTGCAATTCACTCATTACTCTTCCATTCCATGTAATTTCGTCATTCTCTGTCTGAGTATTTCTATGTATTTAGTATTTACAATCCCATAAGTTTTATATTAGCTTTCTGTCTCCCTTTAGTATTAGTACCTACAAACTTTTTCTTAACAAGCTGTGTGGAAAAAAGCCGATCAATATTATCAATTTATTTATTCTTACTGCAGAATATTTAATATTTTTGGTATAACTGACAAAGCCCAATTTCCTATAGGCCTATATTCCATGGCTTCGTCGTATATTTGGCATTACAGGTTATTAACAGTTGTGCAGCATCTGGTATCCAAATTGCTCGTCTAAATTAAAACTATGATCTCAAAGTAATTAAACAACGCAAATGATCACACTTCACACATGTAGGTAACATGTATATGAGCGTTTTTTGTTTTAAATATAAATTCTAGTTGGTTTTTTGTAATTACAAAGTTGGCACGGAAGCTGTGCGTCGCATGCTGTCAATCCACTACTATTTTAACTCGGAAGGTTTTTTTAATTTTGGCAAATTCCACCGTTTTCTAGCTGGAGTCAATGTATCCCCTGACAGCCGACACGGCTCATGTCTCAGAAATAAATGCTTTAGTTTAGTAATAAGTGTAAAAATAAATTAAAATTGTCGTCATTGTTCCGGCCGTGGTCGTGAGAAATTTGTTTACTGGAATTTTCTCACAAATATTTATTAGCCTTCAGATTTTGTTCTCGAACATTTCAAAAAACCATTTGAAAGCGGATAGGTAGATGTTTAAAAATCAACAGAATGTTATTTACAAATCATTCGAGATCAAAAACCTTGGAGTACAATAGTAGTGTAATTCTGCTAAATGGATGTCAAACGCTCACACGCAATGGTAATGATGTTATCCTGTTTGTCTAGATTATTTGCATAGATCCGAAGATAATCATCTGGTCTCTTTTAGAGTAATAGATTAATTTAAAATAGTGTTTTTTCTATAAAATTCTGCAATATTTCTTAAAAATTGCTACATCTGTCTACCTTTCTATTAAATACCTTTAAAATGTTATTTCCGTATATTTGCTGATATTGCTCTATGTACTTCCGCCACGTTTACCTTCCTCTATTAAACTGTTCTATCTATGGTACTTTTTCTACCTCTGGAACATTTTGCAATCTCTGCTACATTTCACTACATCTCTTACATATTTTTGTCTCATTATAGATACATTTTTATACCTTTTCCACATTTTTCTACCTCATGCATATTTCTGAATCTGCTACATTTCTCTACTAAAGTTTTCTAACTATGCTACATTTTCTTATAGTTTGCTAGTTATTCTGTATCTCTACTTACTACTGCTATCACTACCTTTGCTTGGTTTTTCTTTCTCTCCTACAATTATCTAGCTCTTGTATTCTATATCTATCTGTACAACATCTGAACATTCAGGGGTACCTACACCTTGCAACATTTCACTACTTTTAATAATATATCTTTAACAAATGACAGGCTATACTTCTCTACTCCTGCTATGTTCGTATATCTCTTGAGCACTGCTACTTGAAACTTGTTACGTTTCTCTCACATTACGAAGCGCTGTTACTAGTCGAGCACAATGCACTATTGACTATAGTCTAACGTTGAGGGCATTACGTAAGGGTTGTGCATCAAGACTTATTATTCCACGATCGCCACGCAACTCACGCGCCGCGTGCAACGGCGCATAGTCCGTCTGACCCAATTGCAGGTTCATTCCAGTAAATATTGCGTCTCCCCGTGATTCTTAATAAGCGTGCAATTTCGATTCATTGCATGTGACTAGATACTGCATGTGTCTACTAAGCGATATAAATTGTCTTGTATGCGAGTGAATATCTCCTGAACTTACTATATGACATCTACATAATATCATGAATTGAATCTTTGTGTTTAAATTGAATGTTTTCAGTAGGAATGATTTGGCTTTCTTTAATTTTTTTCTTCAACATTTTATAAGTTGATGTTAAAAAAATCATATTAGAGTCTACCTCTAGTATCACACTCAATAAAAGTAAGTATTCAGAATTCGATTCCACAATAAACATTTTCTTCATAATTTTTAGTTGTTCTACCTTAATATTTTCTCTTAGTGAAATTAACCACATTTTATTATATACTCCGATAAATAATTCCTCATTCGATACTGACGCTACACAAAATATAGATTTATAAATAGTCAGTATTTATTATCCTTGGTTCGATGCGTCAATGTTCTGGAGGTGTTTTAATTGCAACACCTTTCACATTTCGTTTCGATATCGTCACGTTATTTCCCTGAACTACATCGATCCACGTGTTTCGTCTGTTTCCAAACTTCTTAACTAGGCCGCAATGCTGTGACCGCTTTAAATTCAGACTTTCCGTGTTTGACGCATACTTTATCAGAAATTTCTAATAATACAATCAATTTCCTCTGTTTACGCAGGCCGGCAATAAAGCTCCAAACAAACATCGATATTTCACATTAAGTTTGCTCGCTCGCAAAAAATAACTTGCCCAGGAAACGCGTTACTCGTAAATAAACTCGTAAAGCAGTGCCGTACCCAATTATTACGTTTGGGTGACTTTAATCGTGATTAATATACATATCGTTGTAAAACAGGACATCACCCGATCTTTTAAATTAGATGTTTCCTCTGTTTGTACTACACTGATTGTAATTAACGCAAAAATTTCTAGAAATATCCAACGAAATATTTATCTTCAAACGTAAAATATAAAAAGTATGAATATTTAAATACAGGTTACAAAATAATCTGAGGAACTTATATTTCTATTGACTCATCTTTTTCTATCATCACCACATCACCATTATCTTTTTAATATCACCTGCTACAAAACCTAGTTTAAAAATTACATCCGATTCTCAGGTCATCATTGTTGTATCATGCTCATAATTTTGAAAGTCGTGAATTCACGAGATTTCAAATAAAGAAACAACTGTTATTTATGTGCTAACATCACATCAGACCTGATTGTTCCAATACTCGATACCCAAGGTTCGTTTTCCCAGCGAATACAATGCAATGCGTGCAAGACCCTGATCTGCAATTTCATATCACTGCTCGGACTCTATAGTTACCTCACGTAAAGCATGCAATGTCCCTATAACTAAAGTTAACCCTCTTAGCTTGAATATAAACTCTACTATTCACTGGTAAAGCTTTTATTCCGAGTCGCACATTCTAACCTCGTACAACGCCAATGCACGATGCAAGACATTAAGCAAGCGAAAGTAGCACCAATGCTTTCTACTCAAAGGCTAAGTTCACTCGGCATTAGATAACATTGTGTAGATTGCATTATGTAAGCTCGTGTGACTGAAGAACGGTAACATGGTTCCTCAGCAGGTCACAATGGTGCGAATGACATCAGCTGTCAAGTGCAACGTGAGGAGTCAACGAACAGGATACTAGGCAATAGATGCGGTCGTAGCCTTGACTCTACAGATAGGCGATGGCTCTCGGCCAGAGACATTCACTGACCCGCTTCGTCTTCGAAATTTCCAACAGTTTTGTAATCTCTACATGTTTCGTAATAGCTGATGTTAGTCCGTGAAATATGTACTTAATAACATTCGAAAGAACCGCGCTCTGCTCCTTCAATACCAGTTCTGACGTCTAGGCGCCGGTCGCTATGTAGATCGAGTAATGCAATGCAGGGAACGTGTTAAACTTAACATTATCTTTTAATACCATCGTCTTCATTATTCTCCGGGTTTTTTTGCGAGGTACGGCTCGCAAAGCGACTCGACACGGGTTTGATAACCCGGAGACCTTGGTCTTAATTGCGCTCACTCGGACCATTCCGCGGCGGCCACTTTTTATGCGCCTGCACATCGCTAGTAAAAACACGACGACTACCCACCCGGCTCGGAAATGGCGGTAACTTGAGGTAAATCCCAACTTACTGACAACTTCACAAACGAGTTGGCTTACTTCGCGTGCGCTCTACCGAGAAAGCCATGCTGGTTCAGTACTGTGCAGATCTTACATGATAAGTTGACTTTCTTGTTTATATGGCTGTGAAATGGTTTATGGGTAGGATATTTAGCTAACAACGTTTTGGTATGGACATTTTATGCCACCGCCTGTAAACGAGTTTCAGACTACCCACACTGAGATCGCAATCTTCGTCAAAACTCTACCCTCTACTTTATTTCCACAATGTAACTTTATTTCTACATGTATGACAGCATATTTATTTCATATTCACTGTCCAAAGAGTACCTATGGCTTACAGTACTTGTTCTATTTCATATCGATGTATTTACATATGTCTGAATTTAATATTAATGTGATTATTTTGTTTTGTTACAGGTAAGAATCTGGATACAAAACGGTAAATTCTTCGAATAAAAGGAAACAGCACATCGTGGAAGAATAAAGCGTTAAATTTGATCAATAAATATTTCAAGAATATTTTTGTGACACGGTATGACAGATCGTCCATTACAACTTTTAAAATTAGTAAACATTTTTTCCGTTGATCACCACAACAAAGGCTCATGGCTATGCGCCAACTTTGGCTTTCATTAATCATTCCTCGGTACATAAAATTCGTCGTTTGCAAATCTCTACTTTCCCTAATGATGCTGGCCATAAAAATACATATAGGTAAGTTAAAAACAAATCATTAATGTGTAAAAACTCAAAAATGGAACGAACGTTGGACGACTTGAAAAAAGAATCTAATCAGCCATTAGCGGACACCAATTTATAAGCAACCTAATAAAACCTCTGCTAATGCTGGCCTCAAAAATAAACTAAACAGGTTGAAAGCGATTGGATCGATGAATAAAATAAAATTTACCTACAATAAACGTCTGATAAAATAAAGTGGTGTGACGTCAGAATCAAGTAGTTTTCTATTGTGTAGTTTAACCTTGGACGGTTGGGCCGGTAGATCGATCAATTTCATCTCTCATTTACATTTAATGGAAATCTTTGAAGCAAAAACGAGCAAAAAATCTGATAAAAGTTTCAGTTAAAATACGAGGCTGTAACCAATTGCACTACGTAGCGGAACCGTCAGACATTATGCATTGATCGAAAGAAACCATTTTGAACCTACTGTAAGTACCTTACTGCACATATATAGATATCTCTTTGTATTGGTTTAGAGTTTAGAGGATTAAGTATTAAAATGTTTATTGAATGTGGAGTAAAGCAAGAGCAAGAAAACTTTTTTACAAATTTAATTAGAGATTAAGTTTATTGACGATGCACATAACACGAACTACACATAGGTCTAGTACCTATGTCTCCTTCTCATAAACGTTATCAAATGTTTGTAAAATTAGAACACCCCCTAAGCGAACGTCAAAAGAACCGTATTTTCTATTATATACGAGTATTTATACTGTTATGTGCTGTTCATATCTCTGATGTATTGAGAAAATGTATGTAGCAGATAAATTAAGGCCCTATGCCTAACCCAATGTTCGATAGGCACTAGAGGCGGTTAGAAACCAATCATAGCAGGTCTCCTATAAAACAAAATTGCCAGAAACAAGTTTTTTATAAACTCGATATCAATATCTTAAATCTCATGATCGATAATTGTGTTTGCTCGCGTATCGTTAGGGACCTCTAAATGCGGATATTGGCGGGCGAACAATGGCGCATGATTAATGGAATACATCCGGGAATCTGGTTTCGGAAAAACTTTTCTTATTTGTGTATACATAATGCGATATTTACTTAATGTACTACCGGTTTTGGCCATAAGGCCTCGAATATTCGATGGAGATAGGGTTCACAACAAAAGTCTGATGACAAATATTTTAACCAGGGCTTTTGACCACACTCCAAATGGAATATCTAGCGAATAATAAACGATTTCCTTAATTTGAGTTGCTAAATTGAATGAAAATTACCGCGTGAACGAAAACTTAATTCCAGAAATTTATTCGGTTCTCTCAAAAATAAGAAGTATTTCAATAAAATCAAACTCATGATGACGCGAATTAAAAATTGTTTATGCTCATGTATTGTTAGGGACTGGTATGTACTAAGCTAAATGTACAACTTTCACTATTGGACATGCCTTGAAAAATCTATTCGTTCACACAAAAAAATTCAAATGCGACAATATTTTTTAATATAAATATATAAATAATACTTGAAAACTTATGACAATTTGTTTTAAACAACATTGTTGACAAGCTCGTTTCCGTGTATATTTTAATATTTCGTTTGAGACAGAAATTCGGATCTATTTACTGAAATAGTAAATCTTTTTATGCCAAAACTTCTCACTGTCCGCTCTCTCTTCGCCGGTCACTTTTGTAGGGTCTGAGCAGCCCTAAGGAAATTGCTCTGTAATTCGGCAAAGAGGACGATTTGGAGGAAAGAGGCCGCGAGGGGCGAGGGGGAGGAACCAATCGAGCAATTCACAGCACGCACGACTGGCCTCTCCACAGATAAGTGAATAGTCACTTGGTAAACCTCACGACTGTGCAAACACTTCGGAGGCTGTGGGTTGTGGACGCAAAAAGCTTCGAATTCTTATTATATAAACGATAAGTTTTACCCGCGACTTCGTTTGCAGTTTTGCGTGGATACGATAAGCCTACGATTTAGTATATAATATGTACCTACTAGTCCAGCGATCATGCTCAAGTGCGTATTAATCAAGTAGCCATGCAAGGCTGGGCATACAAGTATACAGCTCATACATGTCGAAAGCCAGAACAACTCTGGGCCAAACGAATTAACCAATTGGGTCCTTCGACATGTACGATTGTTCAGACGACCCAAAAACAGATGACAGTCCGAAGTCCGAATTAGATACTTTTAAAAAAGATTGGATGTTGCTTTATTGCGGGAAAAAAGTTAAGAGAAAATACTCATTTGCCGAGTAATGGGAGAGTATATAGAACTAAAAAATAATCAATGGCTCAAAGCCCAGAGGCGTCAATTTGTTCGCAGTACCTTTGACTTCATTCTTTGATCGTCTATTCATAGCAATGCAAAAATTAAATTCATCACGTAAAAACACGTAAATAACATCGTTAAAGAAGTTATTTTCTTATGTACAGGAAGAAAAGTTGGTTTGGAAAATCTTCTGTCTGTCTTGAAGAATGTACCAAAAATGTTGTTAGGTAGGTATGTAAGATTTGATGCTTGCTATACTAGTTGCCGAAATTAGTTTCAAAGTGTATCAATTTCAGAGAAATATACCTAAAGTTCAGTAGGTTAAACAAGTCTAATTATTTTAGATTAACCGCCAGCCGCAAATGGTAACCATCTAGTTAGTATGTAGATAGGAATAAAATTAATCGCGTTGCTTGGCTTCTGCTCTATATCAGCAACAAGACCGTTCACTCATATCTATCATACTAAGAGAAAACTATCGATTATTTATAAATAATCGCCTGAGTAATTCCATAGCTAAGTGCCTTAAAATAAATTACCGCGAAATAGACAAATACGCGCGCGCCCACGTTATCGCTAATAAATGTTCACTAACCGAAATAATAAATTATTTATATTTTACACAAAAGCGACCAGGCGTTACGTGCAGATTAATAGGCAGATTTTTTCGTAATTGCATGACAGATTGCTAAAGCCACGAGTGAGGTGGATGTATATTTCCAAAACATAGCTAGGTCAACGCTCCATGACGACCACGTGATGCTGTGACGTGAACCTAGGTTGGCATTCGACAACGCTCGTCATTCCTACTTCGAATCTAATTTGCCGTCATCATGTCGACAATCATGCTCAGTATACATCGCTGCACACACGAAACCTCAACGTAAACAGTTCTAACACGCGCGACAATCTAAGGCTAACAATGCGATATGCTCATTTGTTGTTTGATAAAATTTTCGCCACACCTTCCAATTCGCTGCTGAAGAGTGAGATAACCTGAATGCTGCAATTTAGGTCGTCGGTCTATTTATTAGATTTGTAGGACAACGGTGATTGGTGCCAATGTGTCACGCATGCCACACACACGAACTGGGTTGTGTTTATCTGACAAATTAAGGGCATTTGATTCCCAAATAGGTCTAGGTTTGTGATAAGAGAAAGTCACCAAGAGTGTGCATAGTGCGACTACAAAAAAATATTCCGTTAGTTATTGATTTGTTATCATAATTTCTTTTTTGTCTGAAGGACATCAAAATTATAAGCCTTTCTTTGTAGGTTAATATTGATTGTAAGTAACAATTAATTGAAGGTAATTGTCGTGTCACTTTGGTAGAGGCCATTTATTTTGAGACCTGAAAACTGAGACGGTTACTATAAGTACCTTATTTAAAATAAAGAAAATATCACGTGTATAACTTAGCATTTTTCCGAGTCATTTGTACAGCCCAACAACCATTAAATACTATATTATCAAAAACAAAGTGTTTAATTATATCAGGATAGACACATATTTTGTCCAATTTTATCGAAATACTAAAAGATGCTAAAAGTTTCTTGAAAAGATAACATTATGGTGAATTTATTGACTACTCAAATATGCAAATTAGGTCAGATACATGTTTTGCATTAGTGCGACCGATTTTTATTTTTATGCTGTTTTTAATTTTAAGATCATTACTTTAAATTTAAAAACGTTAGTTACGAATTAGGAGGCACAATTTAACATTCTGTCGTTGAATCAATGATTTTGATTGTTGAAACAGTTGAGATATCGCAGTAAATTGGACATGTATGTACCATGGTAAATTTACCATACAAAAAATATTTGCTTAATATTTGCCATAAAACTATTATCGTCGAGAGATTGAGCGTAAAAAAAATGAAAATATACACTAATATAATTAGTATATTGGACTGTTCTAGTCATTATAAATATAGAGACATGCCCTCTTTCTGTAGTTACGGCGATTCTACTTTGTGTACTACAATCATGGGCGTATAAAAAAGTCGGACGTAGTCTCGCTAAAACAAAAACTGTGTCACAAGAGTCGGCCACATCTGCACGTGTGCGTTGTCAGGTTGTCACTGATAGGCTGACACGCACACATAGACACAAGTTGCGCGTTGTAATGACCCACTGATGAGTGCGTGTCAGCCTGTATGTGACAGCGCACACGTGCATATTATGTGGCCGACTCGATGGACACAGTTTTTATTTTAGCGAGACTACGTCCGACTTTTTTTATACGTCCATGACTACAATTAATAAATACATTAAGTTCGTCCTTTTTACAGCTTTCTATTTATTTATGTTAGACATTGAAGAGAAAGGTATAAAGGCAAAGCATGGATATAAACAATAGAAAATGCGATAAGCGATTTCGTAAACCACTTTTTTAGTACGAAATCCACACAAAGACAATGGGTAGGCACTTCTAGACAGAACTGTTATCAGTCTGACTGGCCCGTGTTGTTTTTTTCGTAATCGAGATTGATAGTACTTATCAATGTAACAGTATTCCATTGGCCTCCACCTACTGGTTTGGTAGTCTGTTTTCTGAGCCAATACTCTACCTACAATATATTTTGTTTAGGTGAGTCACGTAAATTCTAAACATATAACATAAATAAATATATAAATGGAGTAGAACAATATACGAATACATACTTTACTACATTAGGTAGGACCGAAAAACAAAAACCCTCAAAGTTAGTTCGGGCCTTTCTCTAGAACTCTAGATAAAGATACCTACCTAGTATAGGCTATTTGAAGCTCCCTGCGCTATACTCCCTATAAAAAACTATAACTCTAATAAACGATAACTTCAATATTTGACAAGATACGCTTAGACATCTTTCTATTTTTTTTTTAATGTTGACATTCTAAAATTGGTTGTCGTTCGTAGGTAGTTTCATGATGAGTGAAAAGAAAAGTTCAAAATTTAGTAGACAGGTACCTATTAAAGAAGGCTAAGTAGTTACTTTTTTGTTTATTTATGTTATCTACCATTTACCTCATAATATTTATTTACTTATGTAATATTAAATAGGTAGGTACTAGGTATTAGAAAGTCAACAAGTAATTGATCTACCTAGGTACTTAAATAGTATTCTTCGTTTTTATGGGAAACTCGTCCCATCCATTTGCTCACTCTATTTTCTTACTTTCTTTTCAAGTTCAAAAGTTGCGTAATAAACGAAGTTGTTTTGATAGAGCGAGTCTTCATAAATCGAGGGTGTTTTATCGGCGCGCCACATTCTGTCGCCGGCGAGTTGACTTTCTGTGCCACGGTCCACGGTTGCGCGCGGGGCGCGGGCGGCGGGCGGCAGACGCGGGGGGAGCGGGGAGCGTGACGTCACGCCGACCGTGGCAGTGAGTAGTGAGAGCGGTCGCGTCGCGCGCGAGCTGCTCGACGTACTACTCCGCTGTAGACGGTCGCGCTCGCGCAACGTGCATTTCCCCGCTCGTTCGGACGCGGCACTTCGTCTCCACTCCACGCTACCGTATCCACTCGTGAATCGTGCATCTCACCTGTTGCTCGGATTGTGTTGTGATTACAATTTACAAAGTTCAGCGTCTCGTACGCAGGTGAATCGCCCAGCGATTTGTTTCGGTACGAACGCGTCGCTGACGACCGGTGCATGTCCGTAGAGGCGCGTTTAGATTGTTTTGTGCTGGGAAAAAGTGAAGTGAAAGCCTTCGGTGGAAGATGTCCATCGGCGGTCGGGGAAGGCGAAGCGTGTGAGCTCGCCGACATGAATCGCCGCCGCTGGACCAACAACGGAGGGTTCCACACGCTGCGGATGCTAGAAGAGAGCTCGTCCGAAGTGACATCGTCGTCCGCTCTCGGGACGCTGCCTCCTGCGATGGTGATGTCGCCTGATTCACTCAACTCGCCTAGCGAGTACGCTCTCGAGCTCTGGGGCTACGACGAGGCGTACTCCACGGCGCAGTCTCTCCTCTCCACATGCTCTATGCAACAGCAGCAGCAGCAAATTACGCAGCCGCTGCCTTCGATGCCCCTGCCTATGCCCCCCACTACACCTAAATCGGAAAATGAATCAATGTCTTCAGGTCAGTACCGCTATTTAGACCTAAATGTGCTTTAATCAATGGATTCTGCCTTACCGACCTCTAAACGACTATTCTCTACTGATCTTGGAGTCATCACGTCTTTGCCGCTTTCCAAGTTTATATTTCAATTGACTTGTCTGCCCGGCCTTTTGAATTAGCCATAAATCGCTAACTAAAACCGCAGTGACAGATTTACTTGTTAGACACTATTTAGAACGTTCATTTTTCGAAATAGTTTTCGTATCTTTGAGGACTCTATCTAGAAGGTACTAAGTGCAGCAGAAATATCTAGAAGAAAGGAAAAGCCTGAACCGCGAATGTTTTGAATTTGGAATGTTTACATGATTTTGGCGGCAAGCGTTCATTGGGCGTTCGCCGGCCGCTGTCATCGACCTTTGGCCCGGATACCTTGACCGGGCGCCGCGAGCGATTGTCTCCTTGCCCTTACAATCACAATCGTTTTGTTTACCTACATTTGATTCTGTCACATGATAATGACCTCCATCATGAATATTTCAGGCGTCTGATTGTATTACACTTATCTACGACTCTGTCGCGGTAATCGTGACTCCTTTCCATCCGCTGTTTTGATTGCAAGTTTTATCTGCTACTTTATTTATTCCAATAAGTACTTACCTACCTATAAAGTTCAGTTATCATCTCTACTGTGTGAAAATTAAACACACTAAACGTAGGTAGGCGGTTTCTGTAGGAATAGTTATTTTTATTGGTACCTAGGTAGGTATATTCGTTAACAATAATCGGTAGGTGTACCTATTTTATACATTTTCTAACCTTTGCTAAATAATGTCTAGATAACGAATGTATCCACCTACCTATAGGTATTTACGCTGCTAGGTATAGGTAGCTACTTACATGCACCTATTTATTTGCGAGGATCCACAAGTAAAATTTGATGATGATATTACTTACTAGGTAGGTACCTAGGTACATAAAATAGCTCCTACCTAGAAAGTCTATGATTCTAATGGACCAATAGAAATTCCAGTATCACATTGACAATAGAAAAATAAAATCTTTTCATTTAATAGGTACCTAATAGTAATAAAAAATTGTATCTTACCTTCGTAGGCGTACATTCACGACGTAACCAGTACCTTGACGTCGCAAATAATTCCCTTTTTTTTTAAATCAAAATCAACCAAACACTGACCGCACCTCTTCTTCAGGTGGTGGTGAACAAGCGCTAGCCTATTACGGTTAAATATAAGAATTGAATTAAACTACGAAAATAGTAAATGCCTATCACCAAAACTTACCAATTTACCTACCTACCTAGTTACCCACAGACAGACACAGTAAGTTACCGGCAAAACAATTGCAAACATTTAAACCAAGCCATACCTATGTTTGATTAGCAGAGCCATGTGGGAGGATACCTATATACCTACATATAGGCACCTGTTTACTTATCTACACTACTGGTACAATGAGTACCTCTTATCACCATAGTTTCCAAGGTTAACGCGGAAAATTTACTTAAAGGAAGTAAAATACTACTCAAAACTGTAGACAACAGACAAATACATTGTTATGTTGATATGTTTCAATCAAATGCTTATATAGGTACGTTGATATGATTTCTGTGATAGTAAACGATCTATTTATTGTACCTACAAGGTTTTAGCGTAGAGATGGTAGAGGTTATACCTAGGTACGTGGGTGTAGGAATAATGAAAATCTGTCGTGTGTCGTCATCTTATTACGTAGTATCTAGGTGAATCATCTCATTAGCAATGGGATTGCACCAGCATTAAAATTGTGAATGAACTAAAAATTGTCGACACAACTTCCATTTCACAAATTAGTTTGATTAAACTAAATTTGACTAGGTATACCTAACCATAAGCATGCCTAAGCGATGACAGCTGATTGCTCTTTATTGTACCTACTACCTAGGTACATAATATTTAATGTATGTTGTTACCTAAACATCTAATGATGTATTTTCTACTTCCTGTTCATCATCGCTTCCATAAAGTATTTACCTATGCAATGGAGATAAATTAAAAAACTGTAAAACAAAATAGGTACGGTAAGAAATATGTGTTTTAAATATGTACCTACTGTAGTAAGTACGTACATCGTACAATCACAGTAAAGAACAATACCGAAACAAAAATTACAGCTATAGGTATATTGACATAGATAGATTTAATACCTATGTCTCTTTCATTCGTTAGAAGTCACGAACATCGTTTTTTTGTAATCTTTGTTTGATTTGACTTAAAAAATAAAAATTAAGTATTTTTAGTGTAAGCCTTGGTTAAACGTTTTAAAACATACGACGCGACGGTTAAAATTGTAATAACATTCTGAATTCTATAAATATTACTTTTCCATTAGAAAACCCATTGATTGCTCATCAGGACGATATTTTAAGCAACACACGAAAAAAAACACTCCCATGTTTGAAAATGCTTCCACACTATCATAGCGAGGGTCGCTCTCGAGAAGGGGAAGAAATGCGCTATTTTTAGTTAAAAACTACAGCCCTTTTAAATTGAAGAGATAGACAAACAATCAAACATGAATATAATTCTCCTGAGATAATTATACGTAAGGTTAGACGGATCCTACGTAAAATAATAGGTAACTCCGAGTCACCTAGACCTCCAGAGATAGATATCATTCCCGTAAATTATGCCACGAGACATTCTGAAAAATTCTGTAACTGATATAATAAACATGGAAACCATTTTGTAGTATAGAGTGACGAAACGAGCAGGACGTGTGCCTGATGGTAAACAACATGACTTATTATGCCACATAACAGCACGTCACTGTGTCACGCAGCTATTAGAACATGAAGAGACCAAATCATTACCTATAACTAGCACTGAACTGCACTCGTCACCCAGATATCTAAGATATTATGAATCTAAGCCCTGTAAATTCACTGGAAACATTGCCCTTCAAACCGATACAGAGTTTTAAAACCAACCATAGAAAAGGTTCCATAGTTGGTTTTCTAGACCCTATCCCTATACCTACCTAATTTTTATTACTTAGCCCAAATTTTTATGTAGCTTACGATCATTTGTGCCAATAACCGGCGTATTACGAAACGTCTCAATTTGCCTCTTTGAGCCCGTTTGACGTACAAATGTCGAATATTTTTCTAATACTGATTTGACATTGCTCAAAACTGACAGGTTTTGACTCTCCTTTTCTTTCTTATTTCTCTCTTTGACGTAACCCTTAGTAAATCTTGAAATGGTTGGAAATGTTGGAACTTTTCAACTATAATTTATTGTATACTGTTATTAATAAAGGACGGAGTACCTCTCGAATCATGCTCTACCTCTAAGAAGGTAAATCTGTTTGTGTGCTTTTATGCGCCCGAAGCGAGCGTCGTTGACTACCAAGACATGACCTAAAACTTAGTTCTAACTCGTCGTTAATTATTATCAAAACTCAAAGCGAACAAACTACCTACCTATACATTAGAAAAAAAACGATAATGCGCCTCTAGAATTTGCGCTTAGGGTACCGCTGGCGTCGACCTATTTACTTACTACAAAAAATAGTATTAAGTAGATAGATATATATTTATAGAGTAGGAGACTCTACACGTAACGTTCTAAAAAAATTCAAAACATATCTACGAATGAAAAAATCGATTAAAGATTTTTTCCTCGCAACGTAGCTCTACCGTGCCTAGCTGCAAGCGCTGTGGAATTTCAAATCTTGCCAAAACTATTTTTAAGTAAAGACAAAAAGCAAAAATACAGATAATTCTCGTGAAATTGTTTCAAATTGCCAAGTGAAACATTATAAACAATTTAAAAGTGAACTGGGCAGTGTCCCGAGCTCTGGCCGCCCCGGTTTGACCGGTCCAAGGATCTTGTTCTCGCTCACTCGAGATTGTTTCGGTCACTGTCTTTCCAGTTAGGAATATAATGACAGCGAGAGTGACTGCTTAAATATCGAGTGTCTGAGAATATGGTCCGGACAACTTCTGATGGTAAATTGCATCGCCTGACAACGTATGCGCATGATATTATGTAGAGTAGTACCTAGGTATGTCTTGGACGTTAAAAATGAAAATGGAGACAATTTTACCTGAATTTCCCTTAAAATTACTTAAACTGTGTCGTCAGCATTTTCGATGTCGCCGATGTTCCTAAGTTATGGCCACCGTAAACGGTGACCTGATGGTAAACCATCAGGCTGACTGAACGCTTATTGCCACTTATTCTATGAAAAAAAAACGTGTAATATATATTTTGATGTAGGTACTTACTTAATGTGTCCGTGGTCCGATTGATCGAACTAAATTGTCGAACCACGTGGCCTGGAGGTTTTATACTTAGGTACCTATTAAAAGCTCTTAACAAACCTTCTCGTTTAGAAATCCCATACCTACTAGGTATAAAGTATTTTCTATTCTCTGTTCGTGGTTACATGGCATCAAAACATAAACAAATATGGTGTCATACTACAAATCACAATTCATAATTAACTTGAATCGTTATTTACCTTCGTGTACCTACCACGTGACATAAAAATAACAATGTACGTACCTACCTGTGAACAAATATATCAGTTATTAGTATTGTACCTATATGTGTACCTAGCTGGATTGTCCTTTAAAACTTTCAGTTTCAGGATATTGTCTTACTTTGATGATTTTAATAAAACGTATTTCGCCCCGACGCGACGACAGCCATGTTTCCAGCAGGTCTACTACGAAGTCCGATAAACGATATTATCGGCCGAACTTATGGACGTTTCTTACCTCGATAGACAATCGGTCGGTTGATCGAATCGGCCGTTTCGTTCGATCCGACCCCTCATCCGACCTAAGTGTATAACTTCCGACCGAGATGTATCCGATCCGAATGTTTTTCGTGGTAGGCTACAGATCCGATTCAGCTGTCGGTAGGATCCGATCATTCGGAATTTGTTTTCGTAGTAGACCTGCAGGTTTTCACAGGCGTTTGTTACTGTTTACCACGATACGGGCTGTTTGCTTTTTGCCTAAAAACACACACCTCAATCATGCTCTGTGGATACTAAAAAAAATACTAAAGCGCAACTACTACTCTCCTTCTGCTTTAGCATAAGTTATCTACAGTAGAGGCCCTTCCCTTAAAAAATGCACAACTACAGTTCAGTGTGTCGGATCGGACAGTTGTCATCAACTTCATCATGTTGTTTTTCGATTTCGGCGTGCTTACGCATCGTTTTGTCTAATCGCATTCACTCTCATATTTTTTCCAAACGCGCCAAAAGAAATGTCCACAAATGCAATACATTGACACATTCATTGTTAAGCCTTAATCTGCCTGAACCTTACATTTAGCTCAGTGTATACGTAGGTAGGTCTGTACACGTTTTGTGACCAAGCTTGTCAACCGCCACCCCTTGATTTCCACTTTCTTCAATACCTAGCCATGCGATTCAAGTTTCACGTAAACGAGAAAGTTCTAGAAACTGACTCTATCATGTTTACACATTAAACTTGCTGTTTAAGCACTAACCTTGCAAATGCTAGTCGAGTAGCAAGCAGGCTTACGTAACGAAGAACTAGCTACCTTCATGCTTCATGTAACTTATCTCGTGGATCTAGGTGACTGCAGTCGTTTCTGTTTGTAGACCTCATTACACCGTTTGATAAATACGATGATAATAATAAGGTGAAGGTAACAGCAATAAAGCGATCAAAATATGAAACAAGTGACGGTGAAAATAGCCCGTATTCAACTACAAATTTGTTGGTCTTTATTTCTATTTGAAGTCACTTTCTTCCTCTTAATATTTTGATAAAGAGACGTAGACAAGAGATGTTGTCCTAATGAAACACAAGATTGCAGAGGGGATAACAGAAACACGATTCATGAAATATGTATATTGAAATGAATTATTAAGTGCATTAATTAGTACGCAATACACATTTTCGAGTCTCTTAATGTTTAGTAGGTATCTGCGAAATCGAAATATTTTTAATGGCGTAATCCTTTTCGTAACAATGCTTTCTTTGGCTGAATATGTCCCGATCAAGGACGTTTAAAACGTCCTTGGTCCCGATTTGGTTTCCTGGTAAATAATAGGTATACCAGTTTTTCGATATACGATTAGGTTAACATTAGACGGATACCGTCATCTCGTCTGATGTTAAAGGACGATACGTTATACGATTCAAATCGCTTACCTAGAAGAAACCGATTCAGTATATTCCCACCAAACAAGAGACTGTTTAATGTTTATACTTATAAGGGGTTTTAAAAATATATATTTTTCACTAACTTTACGAGCGTATATACCTACCTAACTAGTTAAGTAAATATTTGTAGCGTATCTTAATGGTAATGGTAAGGTGCCACACGAATCATAGGAAAGAGAAAATACCTAAAAAAAGTATCTAGTAAGTTTTTTTTTAAAATAAGTATCTAGGTAACTTATAAAAAAAACTGAGAAGAGCCTATTTTTATATCAATAAAATAGTACTTAGGTACAATTTTAGTTTATGACAGTGATAATTTTTATCAAGTTTGCTTCCGTGAAGTTTAACCCTGAAATTCTCTTAGAGCGTTCTCGCTGTGTGCTCAAACAGTTTGGTAATCTCAGGGTCTCTTCCGAGTTAGACCAGGCGCTTATTTCCTTGTTCTTTGTACTATCAGTGAAATAAGTTTCCCATATCAGCTTTAAACCAAAATTATTAAAATTTAACAATGCCAAAACATCATCTTACATCTCTGGGGGACGAGTGCAGTGCCGTGCTAGGTGGTGGCTTGAACTACGTGGAACTGTGCTATTATGATCCAGGCGTATTGCTTAGTATCGGACACATGTCTAACCCTATATTATAAACAAAATACCGAAATTATAAAAAACATGAAATATGTCTATGAAATTGAATCTCTCGTTATTTCTATGTACTTACTTAATAATAAAAATATCTTGATTATAAAATCCCTGTTTCATCAATACATATTTCAGCCACTCAGTCGTATAGGTAGTTATGCAAAGATCTCATGCCATAGACCTAACCACTGTGTGTTTGTTTCCACAAGATTATAGAACACCCGAGTTATCAATTAATCACATTGCCAAAAATTATGTTAATCGATATGCCTAATTCTCTTCAGTTAATTATATTCAAACAAATTCAGGAAGAAGAAAATTTTTGATGTAAACCTAGTCAGTATAAGCCCGCATAATGTTCTTATCTGTTTAAACTAGCCATGGCTTAGAGTAAGTTTTATTGAAGCATTTGGTACAAATTACGCTAGATGCGGGCGCGTTTATTGGCTTAGTTTTTATTTTCGTTCTACAGGCTTAGAAAATATGGTCAACATGGAAATTATACCATTTTGGACGCCTAATCCATCAAGTTCTTAGTTCGCGTGACACCCGACGTCTGACAGATTTTCTAGGGCTAGAAAGATTACAAACACTGTGATATTAATTTGCTTTCACTGAAAGAAAACTCTTTCTATTCACTTTAGTAAAATTATAAACGCAATCTCGGTTTTTAATCCTAAATTGTAGGTTTAAACCTACGTATTTTGCTCTTTTGTAAAGGTAACAATACACTAATGAATTTAAAACAGAATTTGCATTTACCGCTTCTTGAACAAACCATTTTAATTCTATTTTCGTTTCTTTCATAACGTTGGAAATGTATTGAAGATTCACAATAACTTTCATTAAGTTATTCTTTAACGCCTTTGTAAAGCTTTCAAGACATCTTTAAAGAAAAGGCATGTTTTTAAAATTTAGCAACCTTTAGCGTTCTTTCAACTAATTTGTTTATTTTTTCATGATTTTTTCATACTATGTGTCATACCTACTCATATCGCCATTGCCAAATGTTCAATGTCTAAATGATACGTCACAGTAGTTGTTCTATATTCATCATTCAACTGTGTATGTATAGGTACGTACAGTCTGGTTGCATCATATCTAATTGGCATTATATGACTAGGTGTTATTTAGGATCCCCTCGGGCCCCACCTGAGGTGAATGTATCGGCGACCGCGTGGGGGCGCCAAGGTCACCACGGTTTTTTGACACCCGTCGCATATAAATAGTACCTACGTACTTCCAACTATCGGGTACTAGCGCTAATTATTTCGTGCCAGCACTAGTCGGTACACTAAGCCGGAAATCGTTCGTTGCTCAATTTGAATAATCGTTTTGTTTCACCAAGGTGAAAGGCTACGGACCCCTCGGCCTTGCCAACACAATACGTGCAAAAGAATTGTTCGAAATCTAAATTCTCGTGCGTTATTACTTTCACACGAGTCGAAATCGTGGCCCAACGTCAAAGATAAAGTTTGACTTTGACCAATCACGCTTCATAAATAAGTTCGCGGCGAAGTGTGAACACGACACTCGAATCCTTGTTATAGATGCCAAGCAAGCGCTACAAAAATGTGTGAAATGTGATACTCTGAGCGGAGCTATGCATGATTGATGGTTCCTTAATCAACGGGGTCGTAGACCTCCGATTCAAAACCGTTGAGATAGCTTGTGACTTCACCCGTAATAATAACAAGAAGTTATATAACATTGAATGACTTGGTGCTGTGATTAGGTAGATAGATAACTGCCGCGATTGTTGAAATAATGAGCTTAGGACATAAATGGTGCTCATTTCATGTAAGTCGGACAGGACCTATGGAATTAGCATACAAATGGGATCAGTCGCAGCCGCCGGCTTCGGTGTTAGAATAATGTTAATCTATGGCGAGCAGCTGCCACTCCTCGCATTAGACGAGGGTCCAATCATACTTTTTTTTCATTAATAAAGGCGCTTAGATTTGGCAACCCTTTGAAATAATCTATTCTGCTCCTGACCCTCAATTCTAAACATAATAAGGGTATTATACTCGTGTCTATTTTAGTTTCCGCGCCTTCACTAATACAGCGGAATTATTGCCGTCTTGTGATGACTATTGATTACAAACATTTTAAAGTTTGCGCATAATTTTCGTTTTTGCCTCTCAACAGTTCGTTGACTTGATTTGACACACGTCTCTCCATGTGACTTTTACGCGATTTGATAGTATAATCATTTGGGTTCTGTAGTCTGAATACATTTCTGAACGCGACGTCATCTATGTGTGTTGCATTCGATTTCATTTCCAACTCCAAAATCTAAATTCCCGTAAACAGTTATTATTATTGAAGTCTCGTAGTTTTTTTTTAGATATATTTAATCCAATCACATTGTAAGTGACCCATAATATAAGCTGACTCCATGATATCAATGTCCTATTTCCTTCTCCAAAAAGACTAAAAGAATTGTTAAAAGTGAAAAATGTGACTAGAAAAAAAGCTTGTTTTTCTTCTGGTACCTAGGAAGGCATACCGGCGGAAACGCGGTCGAGCGCGCGTCGCGCTCGGGTGCGCGTGCGCTGCCGCGACGCTTGTTACTCCTATTATCTCGCACAGAGTCGCCCTCTGTAACGATCTTCCAGATCGGATATCTTTAGATGACTTGGGAACCCTCCGGCGACAAATTTACGTTGAGAACACCAACAACGCTTCTATAGACAACAAACTCGGTTACAAAATTTACTCATAACAACATAACAAAATTCTAAAACTATTTACCTCTACTCATCAAAAGATCAACATCTTTTCAGTGTATTTCTTAAATTAATCATCAAATCTGTAGAACATTAGCGTCGTTCATTTCGTTTCCGAGAAAATTTTAAATTACCGTAACAGTTGCAACATGAACCTCGAGTCCAAATTGAAAATCCTGATAAAATCTGTTTCAATTTGAGGATAATGATCCTCAAATTTCATTAATCTTGAGCGAGCATCTCTCATTAACGGTTATACACAAACGTTGTCTGTTGACTAAAGCCTAACTCTTCCCGGATCTCACGAGCCATTGATCTAAATCGACCGATTATAATAACGGACTTCTTAAATCTCGTCTCTTTAATGTATTGTTAGAAGAATAATGTAGTTGGCATACTTGCCATATGAGTCTTTTGATCATTGTCAATCAAAGTTAGGGCGATGATCTCTCTTTGGCCATTCTTATTGTCGCAAAGGGGGACAGCTAAAACCAGTTTGGGCTTGCAATTTGTTTTTCAAAACAGCGTTTCTAACGTCCACAGTACTCGCAATTGATTTCCAAGTTAGATAACAATAGTTTTTCTGTGTCGTTTTTTACGGACCATAGACCGTAAAAAACTGAGTGGGTACGACTGACATCTCAGATCGTTTGTTCCATAACGCGCAGTCATCACGTTGTTCTTGCTCCATTATTCTCTCCTAAATAAGGTACTGCTGGTTTTTCTGTACAATTGATTAGCTGTTTTCTGAGAGGTCACATCGGTGCTGACTTTGAACCTTCAACTCCATTGTCGTATTTCGAAAACGAATAATATTTTTGTTTTCCTCTTACAATAGTTGTGAAATCTAGTGACTATGCCCTTGTTTCATATTATCATATATATGCATATCAGACAAAGTCACATGCAACAATGTCGAAATGCATACTATTTTTAGTGCTCACTAAATACGCGCAAGAATTTGGACAACACGCATTAGCAAAATCTAGATTCGATTACGTAATGGTGTCGAATTACAATGGAAACGTTACCTATGCGGAACTACGTCTACGAATAACTACGTGACTTTGAACCAAAGTAAGCATGGCTTATTCTGTACCACCTAGAATTCAAAAATGTGCTTTATTACGTCTCAGTAAAGACAATGTTGAAATGCAAATCAATTGTAATCTCGGAGTATCTCTTGAGTTTCTAACATGCAATGAAGACATGTTACCGCCTCCATATCCCCTGGACACTTTATTGTGCTACATCCTACATGCGGGATTTGCAATAATAGCAATGTTTCAAAGTTATTGTGAGCCGAGACAAGAATAACAAGTCACAACCTTGCAACGAGATCTGAAGCTAATGCAGTAAGCTGTGATTCGATTCAACTCAATTACTCGTCTGCTAACAATTGCTGCTACTTTGTGGATAACTTCCTGGAATATCTGTATTTTGCTGCAGTTCTTAGCTTCACACATGATATATACTTTAGAACTTTAGATGAGATTATCTACATTAAACAAGATGAGTTGAATTTATTATGTTTATTGTTATTTTAGGCAGATATGCTCCCCTGCAAAACAAATGCCTCCGTACCTTCCATCTATCTGTACCAAGGTTATGGAATTAAATGAGACAATCAAATTTTGGTATTGTATTAACGTTACCTGCTTATGATTGATAATATATTTGACAATTGACAGTGTGCAATGGGTGTTATTGAACCTATAGAGCCATCGGTTTCAGATAAACAATGAGTCATCATTGTTAAAAAGACGCGCAAAAACTAGAACGCTTTTGCGTTTCTAATGAAAAAAATGAAGATGATCTCAATTGGTTTCACATACGGCCCGAGAGCCACACAGTAAATGATGTCACTGTCATTAATAATACTTGCCAATATCTTTTTAATGTGCCAGTTGTTAATACTGGGGTCTTTACCAGGTAAAACATCGAAGATGCTGTTTATTTTGACGTTGCTTAATATGGCCAGATCTGACGATTTGGGTAGGAACATGATTCATTGATTTATTCATACAAAAAGCTAACAAAAAACTTTTATATCGCATGTAACGATCGTCATTTATTTTGAGATTGCTTTTGATAGGACTAAAATAGTACGTATGAAACATCTTTGTTGTCTGCTACAATATTAAAATAGGACATGCAACATCTAAATTTAAAGAAACTTACATCTTTCACTTCTTCAAAATATGATTTATGCCGTGGAACTCTTGAAATATCGAAACAAGACTTTTAGACATTTTTAACAAATAAATTATCGATTAAAAACACTAAATTTTACGGACAATGCAATAAATCGAGTTAATGAAGTCACAATCCCCAATCGTACCAGGGTATTTCCTGAAGGTTGCACTTTGGGGGCTCGTGGATTTTCCCCGACCAACGCAACATTCACCCGAGCCAGTTAAATTCTTTGAAATGCCAAGATGAGATGGGACCTTGAGTCGTTGGCTTAGATACTCCAGTCTCCAGTGGTATGAAACCTTACTGATACGTTGGTTACAGACTTCTAAGGATTAATTTAAAATCGCATCTTACCGCTTTTGATATTATAAACTAATTTATTCTCAAAGTCTCTGTAAAAGACTTCACTCGATGGACGTTCGATAACAAACATAATATTTACATTAATTGGCATCGTCTCATCAACTTCACAAGCATAATTTCCAGAACAAAATGCGCGTTCCCATCGTAATGAGTTGACACACACATCAAAGAAGATATTTTCGCACTCTAATGGACGGTCTTCATCACAAATGTTTTTGTGATTGCAAGATTTATTTGATGTTTTAAAGACTGTTCAACTTGTAGATCCGCATTTTTAGCTTTTCTCACGACGCCTACACAATCGACTATTTACGATTATAGGACTGGGAAACAGCGTGTTTCTAAATTGGCAAGCACCTACCTAATAACTGAGAGTTCTAGGACATTACGACCTTATATACTTGCGTAAAGAACTGTGTAATACTTGACAAATTTTAAATTTAGGCAGATTTTGCACTTAACGTTACCTATTAAAAAGATTCTTGTTCGACCATTCCAAAATTTAAATGGCAGATAACTCTGCTTCACAGTTGTTGTAAAAGTCTTATACTGATTGTATTATTGTTATGTTGGCAGAAATGTAATAATAGTAGTATATTATACGTGTGTAACAAGACATTGCAGTTTGGCATCACTAGCCAAAGAAATAAGGTGCAATTGCATTCTGCACAGAAGCATGCATTGGCAATGATAAGTTGGCTGGACGGTTACACCAATAGCGATAAATTGAGTTTGCATGGCCTTGGCTCGCATCATTGCGAGCTCTGGCATTCACCTTATCGTGTGTTGAACTACATGCAATATCAAATCGTACACTTGCATCCTCTGCATATAATGCAACACATGCAAATGTTGTGTCTACATTTAGGCAAATGAAACACACTGGCACAGCTCGCATGTGTGCGGTATAACTGATGCAGTAGTCAAGGTCGACAATGTCATTGTACGAACGAACCCGGCGCAAATTCGCACACATGGATAGCGCTTGTACGCATGTGTGTTTAGCTATTGAAATAATCTTATCATGTAGGTCACCTTACTTTGTAGATAGCGCACCAGCTATGCACTTTGCGAATGCAAGCGTTTCTTCCACTTGTTTTAAAATAGTTCAGTTTTATCGCTCTACTTTATGACTGTTGTTCTATGTACAAGTATATGGTATTACTAGTATTAGTTCTTTCTTCGAAATACTGCCAAGTGTAATATGACTTACAGTTTTACGAGCCATTCCATAATATAGAGCCGTGTAGATACTAAATAGTTTTTATAAAATACATTTAATTAAGGTCAAATAGGTTGTTTATTCTACTTGAAATAGGTCCACTAAGCATTGCGACAATTCAATGTGTAGCGAGTCGTATTTAACTGAGAAAATCGTATGAAAGAAATAATAATGTAAGGAAGAACAATAACTTTATCAAGATTCCCATAAACGCAATTTTATCGAGCAATATTTTGTTTTTTCCCGAAATAGCGACCATTTGTGTTCTCGCATGTCTGACGTTAACGACGCCGTTGTAGCCATCTTGTCAACTTCCATTCTAGAATACTAACTTCCTTCAGCTTTACGGTACTTTTGCATGCAAACTTAGGACATAGCGATACCTTCAAATTAGATCATGATATACCTAGTTGTATAAAATTTAAATATGTATACACAGGTTAACACAACCGTGGAGTTTAATCTAAAACACATCATCATTATCACCACGTGGTTCATTTTCTTTTCTACTGCTATTTGTTACAAAGTAATTGAATGTTATTGTAAAAGTTTCTGTCTCTTGACTTTACGAGAGTTCATTCAAGATAGCTCCCAATGTCATCGGAATACTACAAGCAATAAAAATAATTCCAGTGACATTACCTACGGATCGTCATCAGAATCGTGTGACGAAATAGATTCCTGAGGCTCCAAAATAGCTTTGCGTCATCGTTTGCATTGTGAGTTTTCCATTCGACTAGTAAATGTTTGCTGTGCGCGCTTAAAATAGTCCGGCTGTAAGTCAAACGAGCACATCAATGGTAGCGCGAGGCTGGGCGCGGGCGCCTGCCTTCGTGCAACGATTGACGCAAGCGGCGTCAGTTGTTTACAGTACAACCGCCTCAGGTTATTTACATCGGGGTCACAGACACGGCGCAAGGAGACCGGGGTTCAATCGATATAATTATCTAACCTGCAACTAGCCGCGCTTACCTGCACAGCCAGAGCCGACCCAGACCCGCGCGGCCGCCACCACGCAACTCGCGACAATGACCCCCTTCCACACTAGGCCGTTTATGCAACGAATTGGCAACAGACGGGGTTAAGTGGGTGACTCCAGCGCAGTCGCAGAATGTAGATACGGTTGAGTAAGGCCACCGTATAGCGACGCGAAATTATGAACTGTTTCTCGATTACATCTTCGACGGCGCGCTCATTTCATTTTGTCGTACGTGCCGAATTATTATCGCCTCGAAATTCCGTCCTTATCGGGCGGAGGCGCATGATAGGAGTTGTCTATCAGCGCTACTCGATGGGGTCAACGCTCTATGCTCCACGTGGTCGGTTATGCAACGCACATGACACGGAACTTATCGTTCGGCCCAAATCCCTGATATTGGGTCACCGCGCGTAACGAATGCGAAGCGACCGAGAGGGTAGAATTTAATCGCAGTGAAAGTGAATACAGCCCGTCTCGAGAGAGTTCACTCGGCGTGTAAACTTAGTACGAACAGATTTTATCAGAGTCGTTTCTAGTTCTTGTCAGCGGACAACACGCGAGCAATAAAGTCGCAGATATCGATCGGAGCCGGCTTTCTTGCATTGCTGGCCCGCGGTGATCCATTGCTCCGTATCGGCACGGCGGCCGCGCATTGATTACATTGCTTGTTTTATGGCCCCGTCAGCGTGTCAACTCTTAACAAGGCCCATTGTCTAGAATGTGGCTGCTGTCGGACTTTTAAATTGTTTTAACATGCGCGAGCTCGGTCAATTGTATCCCAAGAAGGACACTGTAAACTGGAAACGAAATAAAAAAAACATTAATACCTTCACGTTAATAAATATGATCAGTATTCTAGATTCATGTTTATGAAGCTGCAATAAATGATAATGAGCAACGAGTCGTGCAAAAAATATTCACGTCGATACACCTAGCAAAAAGAACATCGAGGAGATGGATGGTTCGCAGCGCATCTATTTATATCTGGTCTGGCCATAAACAGCGTCGGAACCGGTCGGTCGGCTGTCGGAATGCTCTTGCTCTCAGTAACTGCTAGAGCCCGAGTGCCCCTGCCTTTACTTTATGTACAATGTATTTTACTTTGTTATACTCAACTCTAATATGTATTATAACTTGAGCCCACAAGTTGATTAACTTAGATTTTGTTACTCTACCTCTTTGTTTTCAATCTGCCAAAAGCGATATTTTATTTTATCGCTTATATACCTAGTTCCTTTTAAGAAACTCAGTAGAAGCTTGGCAAAAAACAACTAAAACAACGACGCGGAACTTCAATAGGTCTAATTTAATACCGACACGTTCGCGGATAACAGATTAATCTCGGCCGATCATTGTTTCTACAGTTCCATTTGGAGACTGGATCGGAGTGCAAATTCTTCCGCGCGCATTCCGTTCACATGTCATCATCCAATTGCGCTTCGAATAAATCAATCTTCGATTAGATGGTTAGCTAATATATATATCTAGACATTAAGTGTGGTCATACTTTGCGATATTTTAACACAGAGTTTCAAAACTCAGTAAATGTTAGACGATAACCTTCAGTTGCGATTTCTATGCAACTACGAGCGAAGATATTTAGGCCAGATCTTATTCCTGATTACCGCAAAGTCGTCGACCTTCCTACCTGGCCAATTACCGCATGCCTAAACAATGCCGCCTAGACAAGTGCTATTTTGGCGATTGGCGATCAATCGAATAATTGAACATTAAAGGTAATCCTTCATGAGCATGATTCAATATCACATGGATATAGAATCACTATAATTTCCGGGTTTCCCACACAGCGAACACCGCGTAGGCGAGTCGCGGCTTTGTCAAAGTCACGCGAGATGACAAAACATCACATCTTTCATTTTTTATTGCACATCCATCTTCATAATTGCAAACACTTTCAAAGACAGAAACCTTCTCGACTCGAATAAATCGAGTTTGTACGTTCAAATCGAATTGTTAGATTTCATTCGAACTCGCGAGAATGAAGTTAGTCAAACGTGCCCAAGAACTTAATCTCTTTTCAATGGATTCATCGACATGAGTAAATATAAAAATTTGCGACGTGGTTTTCGTTTGAACCGCAGAATAATATTGAATGAATATGAAGCACGAGGGGTGAAAGGGGAAAAGTTTCCTGTATCTGCGCTCGTCATGGAGAGCTCATCCATCACCCTGACAGCAGCGATTATTAATACCACCGTACTATGCTCACTTGCTTGTACGCGTCAGCCTTTCACCGAAATACGCGTTATAAAAGAGGTTTAACTCAGCATCGTTACGAGCTCTAAATAGGAAATTCCACAAAAAATTATACTATATAAGTAAATCGTAACATTTCTACGACCACAAAAATATCTGTGTTATTAGTAACAGTGAATCAATGTGTATTGTCAAGCAAAAATAAGGCCAAAACTATATTCCATTATCACGTGCCAGCGTTTACAGCACGCTAGCTATAATTTGTTTAATTTATCTCGGTTTGCTTTTAAAACTGAGTTATTGAAGGTACTGGAATCCAAGTCGAGTTGACATTGGCTGATGCAGACGGATTTATTGAGTAACAAGAGTGCACGGAGGGCGGACGACCTTCCGGCGAGCGTGGGCCGAGCCCATGACACAGTTCACACTGTACCACCGTGCTGTGGATGCTTCACCGTCGATTATTTCTGTCGCATCATTTTCACTCGAATGCCGTGTCGGCCTTTAATCGCAGTCTCTGTAAACTGCGGTCAATTTTACGCTTGTTAACGATTTTGTAACGTCATCTGAGGTCAACAGAATCGCGCTTTTAGTCATGTCTTGAAATGTTAGCATTGTCATGACGTAATTCCCAAAGAGGGTCGATTGTATGTCCGTAGCCTTAATATATTCCCCTAAAACAACTTTTTGAATTTCCTCTTTCGTTAAAACCAACTTTTAGAATAAAGAGGGACAGGTATGTATAGGTTTGTTTTTTCAATCTCGAGATCGGATGTCGTTGTGTAGTTTTTGCTCGTTACCGAGATCTGGTCACGCGCGGAGGCCCTGCTTGTGTGACCGCTTTGCTGTACATACTTCAACGATGGTACATTATAAATATACATACTGCATAATTCGATAGGAGTGTTTGCTGTGGGCGTTTTTATTGAATCTTCCTTCGGTTGGGTCATTGGGCGCTTTAAAATTCGAATTTGCAGCGATTGGTTCAATTGCTTCATCGACTTTTTTGTTCACGCTTAAAATATTGTTTCTCGAATTTAATATATTACCAAGAGAAAGAACAACAGAGTCACGAAAAAAACATTAATACTTTGTGACATCAGTAATACGATAAGAGTGAAAAAACATTCAAATCTTGAGGTTATCGGTTGCTACCTCCGATACGAAATTTCATTTTTTCAAGAGCGCGCTGTTTCAACTTTTACATTTCATATCCGTGACGTGATTGATCTAATCAGTGTCGAGGTTCGGTGTCGAATGCATCGAAAACAAAGGCGTTCTTTGTCGCGATAAGCGTCCGTCGCCGGTTTATCTGACTGATACTCGGTCACCGACCCGGACTATGCGAGATACTACTTTAAATACAGATATTTCGTTTTTTTTTTTTTATAATCATTCAGTTTCAAACTTAACTGTAATGTGATTTTGTTAGAGCAGATCTGTTAGATCAGTCGTGTCTTTTGTAATTCCAGAACGAATACTAGATAATAGGTACATCATAATTCTTACGAAGTTTTGTAAATTATCAACAAAATAACGATCCTTGATTTATACTTATTTTTGTTTATTTCTGTTTTGCGACGAAATGCGATACGACTAAGGCCTCAACCACAGTTGAGGCCTTAGTCGTATCGCATTTCGTACGGGCCTAAGAAATACATTAATTTTTAGTCAATTTTTTCGAGATAATATCGCGATCAGCATTTTAAAATTTTACAGTATCTGAAAAGTCTGAATGTTACCATGTCTGTATTAATTTTCCTATCTGAAAACTTATTTCATCTTATTATTGTGAGAGATTACGAAATTTAAATTTTATAGTCAAAATGCAAAGTAACACATTTCCATTGCAAATTTTTTTTTCTCTCGTGGACCGTTACTGAGATGTTAAACATACATATTTATTTATTCCATTGTGGGGATCGAAAGTACGAGGACGATTTGAGCTTGTCCATCGCCTTTTCAGGCATCGTGTCAGTCACCGCTGCGCCGTATCGCCGGTATCCAAACTAAAGTTTACGCGAGCTGAAAATTTGTCAAAAAGGCAACGAAGTATAAGGTAATTGCAAAAAGGATTGCACTTGAGTGCGTATCTCGCCTGGCAAGCGAAAGTGCGGTCTACTTACATAAATGAAACTGATTCACTCTTAAATCCGAATTCAACCTTGAGGACGTTTGTGACGTCAAACGAACTCAAGGAAACCAAATTGAGCTTAAGTCGAATTGTAATACGGCATTTAAATTAAATTTAGAATCTGAAACTCTAGAAGTTAACCATAATGACGACCGCACAAAAAAAAATTAAATTACTTATTTGATGAAGTTCTAGTAAAAAACTTCATGTTACGATATTATTGTAGCGAGCAATCTAATGAAACGAACGTAATTACTAATTAGGTTACGTTTGTTGTTAAATTGGAGAATCAATGAAGTTATTCGTCCGTGCCTCTAAATGTAAGAAAATTTACTGACAAAAATATTTCTATGGGAGAGCAAATATCAATTACCGCCTCTTTTGATAAGATAACTTCCGGTATTTTTGGCTTTTGACGTCATAACAGTCTTTATTTTCTATGCCGAGTTTGCTTGACAAAAAATTTACAGATTTTTTGACCTGCAGAAGCAATTGTCAATATATACATATTATGTACAAGACTCAGTTGCTCAAATCGTAAGACAAGCGAATTCGTCGACGTACGTAATTATTGGCTTAAAATTCGAGTCTGAAACTCGTCAAAGACACGTTTAATTCGGTACTCGCCCAAATGGCGAATTGTTTACGTTGCGGATTACTCCATCGGTTACTTCACTGTCACAACAATGTTGTTTCAGCGCTGTTCGAGTGATACATTCGACCTACTTTATTTTCCTCGTCGGTGTTTGCGAATTTCTCAGTAATCCAATGTTAATGACCCAGATATTCTAAACAGAAAACAAGAACGACTAATCGGGAGGTCACCTCGATCGGTGCCGATCGTTGTCGACGCGATAACGCTTTATCAAAACGCAGTGACCGATATTTAGTAACGAGTAATTCATTATAAAAATAAACAAATGAATGCCCGTTGATAGGAATTTACTAAATTAACGTCTGTGTTGAATGGGATTGAGAATTGATCACATTTATTGTGATATTATTGTTTAAAATCGTTAATCTTGGAATTAAAATTTTGACAACTACCTACCTAAGATATTAGAAACAGACGAAGGATAGTCTAATCTAAAGTATACGAAAAGTTGTCCATGTTCATAAAATTTAGACGGGAAGCTTGAAACATTAGACACTTCTTCTACAAATATATTATAAGAGTTTGAGATTGGTCTAAAAAGGATAGACGATGAAGCGAAATGGAATATTCTACCAAACTACTTTTTGCCGAAACTATGGGAACTATACTGTTGAAACTTGGTAAGTAGATGTATTCTGTGAACCGCATTAAGATTTTCATATGAAAATAAAAAAAAAACAATAAATTTTGGGGGTGCCCCATACTTTGAACTGAAACTCAATTTTTTTTTTTTCATCAAACCCATACGTTTGGGGTGTCTAAGAATAGGTCTTCAAAAATGATGTAAAGGTTACAAATATCATTTTTTTCTACACTGAATAATTTGCGCGAGAGACACTTCCAAAGTGGTAAAATGAGTAACTTATAAGAAAATGATAAAACTAAAAAAAATATATGATGTACATTATCACGCAAACTACCATCGAAAATTGGTTTGAACTCAATCTACCTAGTAAGTAGTTTTTTTTAATACGTCATGTATTATTAAAACATCTATCAAAGTTACAACGAACTACAAGAACTTATGTATTATGTTACTTGGTGCTACGGAACCCTTCAAGAGCGAGTCCGACTTGCACTTGGGTGCTTTTATTTAGATACATGTATTTCTGTCATGGAAAGAGAGTTAGCATCACTTCTATAAAATGTAGAAAATGAGGCGATGAAATAATGTAGGTAAACTGTAGTGGTAGGACTCCTCGCAGTGTCACCCTGGGGAAGACACTGTCTTTTTTTTTTACCTTTTTTTTTGATTACCTTTGCCAGTTATTCTATACAACCAAGCTGAACAATCTGCATCTTAATAAATTAAGTATAATTAACTAAATAAATTACCCAATGATTTAAAGATTTAGCCAGATGCCAGATGTGACTTGTTGTTTTTTTTTGACCCAAGATACCTTACATGACATTAGAATAAACCTTATCAGGCGTTGTAAGACGAAGAGTCATTGACCCAATTGGCCAGCGGTCGCTAACTAGTTCTTAAGGGGGCGATCAAGGTGCTCGGTTATCTTGGTCTCGCATGGTCGCATGTTGATGTGTTTAAAATTTACCGACTTGTGTAAAAATATTGAATGAACTTGTTTATACGTTTATTTTTAAATAGATCGAAATATCTTGTGTTGCAACACACAACGAAAATAGTACCACGAATGGGCATCTCATCCCTAAAATCGCTTACGGGCAAACGACCAATACTAAGTACATTAAATTTAAGAGTTTAGAATTTACCTAATAAGTAACAAAAATATCTCTAAAATAAAAGAAAATCTTTTATGTTTCATTGTTTTCAAAATTAACATTTAAAGTGTTTTAAAATGACGCTTTAGTTTACCGTCCCCTTAAGCGACAATTTATATATTTTATATTTATCACAATCTGTGACGTCACCTAATGGTGCCTTGGCCCAGTTAATTCTTGCTGTTATTTCAGTGTAATCAGGTTAATATTATAGCGGCTATTGTTATGAGATGTCGATGTTAACCTTCGTCAGCGGTTAATCTGGGTCTAACAACCTAGATTAGCATTTTATTAGCACTAAATCCAGGGCATTTACGAGTATTAAACTAGGTTATATAAAAGTTACTTCAACGTAAGTTTGGAACAGTAATTGCTCCGATCAAAGTTAATCCTTCAGAACTTTTATATTGGTGTTGCTCCAACGACACTCACGAAACTTAATTTGCTGAGAATAAAACTGTTGGTGTCGTTTTACGCAACAGACAAGAAAGAAGGAAACATGTCATAATAATAAATTTTTATGGTCATTTCACACCTTCAAAAAAAATAATTCAGTTCTGTCAATTCCAAATAGCAAATACGAGTAAATATTTGTTTAAAGTATCAAACAGGCATAGACAGTTTAATTTTAATAACATAAAACGTATTCAAACAGACAGATTTTAGCATAATTCAACTTAATTTTTATTACAGTAGTTAGTTTTCATCAGACATGACCCACGACCTGGTCCCAGACAAGACATCTGATTTCACAAAATTTTACATTGGTAGCTTCTAAAAATGGCCATGGTTTTATGGCAATTTATTAGATTTCGTGGTACTTACTATTCCTGATCTTAGTGAGCCAAGTCATTTAAAATTTTTCAAGCTGAACCATTTATTCTAATTATAACTCCCTCCCTTTTCTATTTACCCATTCCGATGTTTACTCGAAAAGGCGCGATGGAGCGTGGGTGCACGGTTAACTAAATTGGGGGGTCGAGCGAGATAGAACAGGGACTCTTCGATGCGAGGAAAAGAGATGGAAGGTCATAAACCAGCATTGTGTCAATAAATGGTACAATCTGCTGGGGAGCCGTGTCAATTACCTGCAAGTTATTTTCTTCGTCAGATATTATGCTGCTGCTTTCGAGACTAGTAAAGTTCCTAACCTCCCCATTTCAAAACTTGGTACAATTTTTCGGAAATGTTCTGTGTTTTGAATTTGAGTGCATTGATGTCACAAACTTTGAAAATGTCTATACTTAAGTATAAGACTTATAGTTTGACAGGATTTTGGCCAACATAAGCCTTCAGTAAATGTTTGTAATATGGCGGCAAATGTTTTTTAACACTAGTATGTACCTTATGTACACACCTAAATGGACTAATCATTATTGAGTCTTACCATCATACAATATAATATTTTATTAAGCTGTAGGGGCCTTACGTAGACTAGTGTTATCGTTTAGTGCATACTCTACCAAATGTAGTAAAAATACAGTAAAGTTCCTTTTCAACCATCCTTTCTTTTACGTCCTCTTCCAAATGGATGTTACTTTGGTAGTGTTTTCGCGACGTTTTCGTTAGTAGAGAGATATATATATATATATATAATATTTCACAGCAGAGCTGGACATAGGCTTCTCCTGTGACTACTGTCATTTCAGCCCTCAGCGATCTTCGTTTCCAACTGCTATTACGCAATGATGTAGGGGCTGCTATCAGGGCTCCAACTAATCCCATCAAATCTCAGGTACTACTGCATTTCCTATACTTACTACATTTGGCGATTCTTTGATCTTTAACGCTTAAGTAGATTCGTTATAGCTTCGCTATTGCTCTCGTTGTAATTGCAAGAACATAAGCAATTTGGTGAGGTGGTAAGATATCTGATCGCTATATAGGACTTTCCGGATTTAAATTAGTGAGTAATCTTGACTGCTTAACCATTTTTGAACACTTTTGATGTTGAACAGCACACGTCGCCACACTTCTCTTACTAACGTCATATCGGGTCTTTCTTGATTATAAAAAAAATGTTTTTCGTTCGTATTTAGTTCGCAAACGTAGTAATGAATACGTTATTGTGTGCTTTGTAAAATTTCTGTGTCACCTCGTTTTATTGTTTGCGAAAACCGCATCTGTTCAGTGCGAAAGTAGGTAACTACATAACTATGTACTTACCTTGGTCCATCTAGGTAAAAATAATAAGTAGGTATATTATATCTTATTATTTATAGTAATAAATATATCTTCAAAATAAATAAATGAAACATTTACTCTGTCAAAAAACTTAATCTATTATAAAATAAAGTAGCCAAGTGCGAGTTGGACTCGCCCATGAAGGGTTCCGTTGCAGCAAGTAACATAATATACATAGTACACATAGTTCTTGTAGTTCGTTGTAACTTTGATCGAAGTTTTAATAATAGTGTATTTATGACGTACTAAAAAAAACTACTCATCAGATCGAGTTCAAACTAATTTTCGTTGGTAGTTTTCATGGTAATGTACATCATATATTTTTTTTAGATTTTTCATTTTCTTACTTTAGAAGTTAGAGGGGGGGGGACACAAATTTTACCACTTTGGAAGTGTCTCTCGCGCTAACTATTCAGTGTAGACAAAAATTATATTAGAAACCTCAACATCATTTTGAAGACCTATCGATAGACACCCCACACGTGTAGGATAGACGAAAAAAAAATTTTGAGTTTCAGTTCTCAGTATGAGAGGCAACCCTAATTTTTATTTTTTTTAATTTCTTTTGTAAAAATCTTAATGCGGTTCACAGAATACATCTACTCACCAAGTTTCCACACTGTAGTTCTCATAGTTTCGGCAAAAAGTGGCTGTGACATACGGACGGACAGACAGACAGACAGACATGACGAATCTATAAGGGTTCCGTTTTTATGTTTCACGGAACCCTAACTAGTAGTTTTGAAGACACAGTTCAAAATCAAGATCAAACGATCGCCGTATCGTCCATATGACATGGACGGTGACGTCCGAATCTCAAACTGTGTCAAATTGATCCCATTGATATTTTATTGAGATATTTTTGTCACAACTCGGCTCCAGCTCAATTTTCTTTCTAGTTTTAAAATCTGTTTTCAAAACTTTGCAAAATAAAACGAAATATAAAATTACCAACGATATTTAAATTACGCTCTGTAAAGGTATTTAAGGATCTCACAAAAAGACTAAACAAATAATAAGAATCTGAAACATGTTAGGTATCTTCGACGCAAGTCAAAATTCAAAATAAAAACGATTGGATCATTTGAGGTATTTTGAAACCAATTTGAAACGCTTAATAAAATTGAAAAAAAAAACCTAAAACCCGCCAGTGTTTTAAAAAAGGCTGATCGAAAAAAAGAGTTCGTTTACGTTTGCTTAAAGATAATTCTAAGCACAAACCATGAACCCTGAAAAGTAATAAACAGTGATCACGGCGCCTCATACCGGAAACCGGCCCCGGTACCGGGCGACCGGGCCGGACGTAAACACTTCCATGTGCGTCCGCTTCAGGCGAACATCTGAAACTATTTGTAGGGTGATGCGTCCCCACGGTTTACAAGGAAAGCTGAGAACACGGGGGAACACTCTAACCCCAGTGTGCTTTTCGATGCGAACGGTAGAATCGCTCAAAAATAATAGAGCTACATTTTTTAAACTCGCATCTCTGTGGATTAGGGATTACTTTCGTATTAACATTACCTTTGGAAGCGATATTTTTTTAGATTAGAAAGATCAAATCAGCGAACTCTACCTCCGAAAATCATTAGGTACCGAAAGTATTTTTTTTTGTAATTCTTCATATGTTTGTTTTTAAACTTACAAAGTATTGTATGTTTACCGGCGAATGTAATCAATTGAACTCTAGAAACTCCAGGATTTATCTGTTACTCTAGAAGTCCTGGCTGTGTCATGTGTCGCTATTTTGAAAACAAAGTTACTATTACTCATACAAAATGAAATCAATTTGATATAATTTACAATATCACAGTTTAATCGAGCGATAAAAAATCAAACGCGATAAAACAAATTCTAAATGTTTTATTTTAGATGATATCATTAATTAAGCTTTTAATTTATGCGTATCCTCAGCCTCTTTGTCTTCCAAAAGGCGATAAGTAAGGTCCAATTATCGTGTTTTGCAGTTTGCATATTAAGTACAAAGCGGCCATTGTTTAATTCCTAAATATAGCATGGTCTGCTGCACACTCAAAGTCACTTTGATTCTGGTTTTTCTGATCTTCGAGTACCTCGATCTTACAAGCTGAGAAGAGATTAACTTTTATTTTACTAGCCGAGTTTCCAGTGGCGTGCGTTGTGACGCGAAAATGCGATTTCCACCGCGTTGCGATTTCTATTTCAATCCGATTTTCCCGGCGTGCAGAGAAACCGATCGCTCCAGTTGGTGCGCCGGCCCACATCTCTAGCTAGAAAGTATCGTAGAAAGTAACATCGCGCCGTCTGTCCCTCGCATTGCCGATGCGTTGCGATGCATCGATCACGCTCGCAACACTTTTTCTACTACTTTTTACATTGGAGAAGATCAAAGCGTGCCAATTATCCATCTCTGCATTAGCTCAAGCGACTTGTGTTGCGTGTTACTCGTACCTATTGCCCAACTACCCAATTTGACGATTCGAAATTCAAGTACGTTGATGAATGCAAAGCGGGCTCATGTGATGTCACAACGCATAGAGTACTTTCGCCGTGCCCGAATTTCAATTGTGCGTGGGGCTTGTGCAATACCTACTTTTGGGCAACTTTCACTATTCGCTTACGCGGCCCGCCTGCAAAATTGCGTTGTCTGCTTTCCGGAGGTCAGTGAAAGTTTCGCGTATTGTTTAATCAGCGCCTGTCACCATCTCGCGAAATTTTTATGCGTTACGTGCTGTAAACGTGTCACCGGAGGGAGTCGGTTTGGGCGATTGCCACGAGAGTATCAGCGCGTCAGTATCTCTGCTTAAAAATCTCATTGAAAGAATCACGTAAAAAATGGAATGGCGTGAGAGGAAAAACGAGTTTATTATTAGTTGTGGTACTCGGGTAGAGAATCGCGAGCTTGCTTCGAGTTCTGATGCCATCATAAATAATGTGGCTGCGCGGCGAGCGTGGCGAGCGGGGGAGGGCGGGAGAGCTTGCGGGGCGAGGGGGGGAGTAGACGCAACTCAAGAGTCAAGGCCGCACGCTGCCCCCGGTCGTGGCTCGCGCCCCACTTGTCGCTCTCGCCGCCTCTCGCTCGCGCGCCCGACCGCGCCCGAACGTCGCCGAACCGGCACGAACTAGACCTTCCATCGCGCGCCGCGAGCCGCCAGCGCAGAACAGCTGAGACGTAATAACATAACACACTGACTCGGTCATCCGTGCATTCAACTTTTGATTAGCTTTCTTTTTCACGGGCAAATATTGATAAAATTATTGATTGTGTCACGTGGATTTACACACTCAATATTTAACAATAAATATGCCCTTATTAAATATCTCTTTGTCTAAAATAATATGGATAACAGAAAACAGCTAATAATAATACCTCAATTATATCACCACAGAAGGTATCACAGCTTTACGTGCAGAAATGCGACTTCTTAATGACCTTACAAAACAGGTTGTCGAGACTTTCACCGGAATGATTAATTGCGTCATTTCACTGGACGCTTTGCTCTACAAAATAGTTATTTAATTGCTCCACTTTACGATCTAGAGCGATAGAATCATAGGAAAAATTTCAAAACCATAAAAAACTTGTTTAATAAAGAAATCGTCGATTCGAGCTTTGATTTAAAGATCACGATTCAAGGGCACGTTGTGTAAACGACCGTGATACGAATCATCGAACCCGACACCGCTGAATACTGCGACCTCTCGATGTATTCTCGAGAATAGAAACGGCACTTGTTTTTAAAGAGCTGATAAAAATAACCCATTCGTGCGCAGGTCAGTGCAATGATATGCCGCACTCATATCTCCACAGTTCACGATGCAAATAGCCCGAGCCTCGAAAGCGAGCGCACTTGACCTCATTGTGCCACTTTTACGCAAATCGACTCAACCAGAAGCTCTCTCTCTTCTTTAAATATCGTGACACCGGCGATAGATTCAGAGAATTACTCAATAATAAATATTCACGTTACGTAGTGGCCTCAAATCTGGCGCCGATCCCACGTGGAAAGAGGTGGAACTAGTTTTTGGCGGCGGCTATTTTGACCGGTTGCGTAATTGCTATAATATGGGTATAATACCTAGCCACGTCGGGCAAAGACCCAGCTAAAGGGAACAATAAATATGTAAATAAGGTTAATGGCTAGATCAAGTTTAAAAGATAGACCTTTTACACAGAACGAAAGATGAAATAGCTAGTATCTTTGAACTTAACTTTCGCAACTTGTAATTGTTACACATCGTAAAGTTTGGTCTGGTATCTGGTATCGCTTCTTTATGGTACCTATTAGAACAGAAATATTATGTGCGGTTAAATCTTATTACGAATGGAATGGAAGCAGTGTTTACCTTCTCGTTTTATGGCGCCAATTATAGTTTACGACTCTTAATTCAATTAGAACGGCAGATGGTCATAAGGGTCCAGAATTTAACATTTAATATGATATTCCATGTAGGTGTGGGCTAACGAATGAAATTAGATATGCATGCATAGGGGAGGATTCATTTCGGCTTACAAGCGGAAATGTGTGACGCCTGTTCTATGGGAACCAAACCGGTGTAGAGATACAAGAGTTATTAATAAATCCTAATACTTTTTATGGAGTTCCGACTGCGTGATTGACAATTGCCGATTACATTTCCATCGCGCATCCACACCCTGGTCCCGCGTGTGTTCGGAATACAAAACTAATACGACCTGTCATTTGTATGCGGACCGAGATACCAGCACCTTTGTTCGGGCAGGAAACGTCCGCGCTCCTGCCGAAATATTGTCCAGTATTTCGTTACAAACATCTCTTCCAAGGAACAAATACGAAAAATAAAACGAGCCCGTCCGAGTCGACAAATGGTTCATAAAACGTATGCAAATTTTATAGCCTCCGATTTTAGATGTTCTCGACAGTCGGGCGTCGCGCGGACCGGATGAGCTCTGTACGATTTTATTGCGCAGTCGCATTTAGCAGAAGAACTTATGGTCGTGTTGCATTGTTACAGGTCGAGAAGAACTTTCGCCAGCGTCAAGTGTCAATGGATGCAGCACAGATAGTGAAGCGCGGCGGCAGAAGAAAGGCCCCGCGCCGCGACAACAGGAGGAATTGTGCCTCGTCTGTGGAGACAGAGCCTCCGGATATCACTACAACGCGCTCACTTGTGAGGGCTGCAAAGGTATGACATCACCCCGGAATGAAGTAGACTAACGAACGCTTGTGTGCGAAATAAATTACGCTGCACCTTCCGAACGCAGGCTGCATTTGAATTCAATTTGCATGGTAATGTTCCCGACCAAATAAAGCTCCAAAAGTTGTAACACGATCAGGTCTATATTATTAGCGAGCGGCGAGTGTTGCCGAGCTAGTTATTCCACGTGTGGCCCTCGCTGCGCCCACAACGTGCCAATTTAGTGCTGAATTGGCGCATTGTGTCGAGGCTGACCACTACCAGTTGCATATACCTACGTGGCGAGACGGGACGTCACAATAGCCGTCTGCAGGGCGTCTACTGCCTGATTCACGAATGCCTATCCGCCATCTCGGCCAACCTCCGCCGGGACACTAAATATCACCAGTTTATTCGGACTGAGCGGCGGGATACTCACCAATATACGGCCCCGCACCTTGACCACTCCAATTACGTCCAATTCGAACCATTTACGCTCCGTCTATCTGTTTGTTTTGTAATAAAAATCTACATTATAGCGCATACGTAGCTCGCCGCTGTCAATGACCGCCGCCTTTCAGGCAACCTTTGCGTTCATGACTACATTATCTTATCTCTAAACAAACCGGTTTCGCGAATTCTATTTCGTCATTCCATTATCCGAGATCGCGCGCGTGATTAGTGCTGATTATTATTTCCATGATTTTCAGGTTTCTTCAGACGGAGCGTGACTAAAAATGCTGTGTACATATGCAAATTCGGGCACGCGTGCGAAATGGACATGTATATGAGGAGAAAATGTCAGGAATGTCGACTAAAGAAATGTCTGGCCGTGGGAATGCGACCGGAGTGCGTAGTGCCCGAGAACCAGTGCTTAGCGAAGAGAAAAGAGAAGAAAGCGCAGAGAGACAAAGACAAACTCCCAGTCAGCACCACGACGGTAGAAGACCACATGCCGGCCATCATGCAGTGTGACCCGCCTCCGCCCGAAGCGGCGAAGATTGTAAGTTCCTTTATTAACCCCGATGCTAACGCTTTTGATTCGACCACATCATCGAAATTCCGCTACTGTGTGCATGCTTATTGTAAGGATCATCGACAGTACATTGCGTAGCTTGTTCTGTGTGTAATGGTTCTGATGCGAGATAATAATCGCACGGTTTCCGACGTGAAGCTGAATTTTTTGCAGCACGAGGTGGTGCCGCGCTTCCTCAGCGAGAAGCTGATGGAACAGAACCGGCAGAAGAACATCCCCCCCCTCACCGGCAACCAGAAGTCGCTCATAGCGAGGCTCGTCTGGTACCAGGAGGGATACGAGCAACCGTCGGAGGAAGATCTCAAGAGGGTCACGCAGGTGAATATACTCTTACAATATTCTATTGACACCATTACACTAAATCAAATATTTTGAACTGTAAAAAACGAAATTAAAAAAAAACTTAGGATTTACAATGACAATTAACGTAGTTGTTACACATTATTTAATAATTTACTTGTGATATGTTTGATGCAACCCAGGTTAACTTTCAGCCACATTCGGCGGCCTTTTTTCAAGAGAAGAGTTCAATTATTTAAAAAAACTTATTACCATTGGGGACAAAATCTTTTTCTTTGAGTAAACGGAAATTACGTGAATACAATACCGACATTAGAGCGCAACCATTCGAAACAGATTAATCTCAAAAACGTACCAGACCTGTTAATGGGCTAAACGCAGCAAACTATAGCTTAAAAAGAAACTAATAATGCTATGTCACTGATAAAAAATCCACCAAAATCTTAACTAATATAAATTTAATATTTTTTTCATGCTTGAACAATCCTACCCCGCAAGATCCTTTCCCAGACCCGTTTTATGAAACAATCTCACTTTACTAACTTGAACAATGGTTAAAAATTAAATTAAAATTAAAAAATGGCAGTCATCGGGGCTGCCGATAGAATTGAAAACTAGATTTTAGTACATATTGTAACAGCACCAATGTTCCACAATGTGCACCTGTGTAGCTACAAATATCTGCTATTCCATTTTATGTCTTTGACGACAACTTATAAGAATTTCTTTGACCAAAAAGTGGTCAAAGCGGCAAAAGAAGTTTTCCCTTCAATAATTTGTCCCTTCGAGCGATAGCGCATGTGCATAATATAATGTTTAGAGGTGTATTATTAGTAATCAGTTCCTTTACCAACCAATCGACCCCTCTCCCATCTCATATCCGCCAAGCCAGACCACTTGATTGGATTGAAAGCGGACCCCTGTAGTATACAAGTACAAACTAACCTCTCCAGAAGTAACATTAGACGTCTCTTGCAGACGTGGCAGTCTGAAGAGGACGATGAGGAAACAGACATGCCATTCAGACAAATCACGGAGATGACCATCCTCACAGTGCAGCTCATCGTCGAGTTTGCGAAGGGGCTACCTGGGTTCGCCAAGATCTCGCAGTCGGATCAGATCACGTTACTAAAGGTCAGTTCTTTTTTAATATCCAGTAGTTACTAGGTTACTACAAATCGAAATCTAAAAAAATTGGCAGTCATAGTCGGCCGATAGAAGTGACTTATAACTCAGAATTTGATAGCTCACTTTGGAAACTACGCGAATGAAACCGGAGGGCGTAGCCATAACCATGGACATCGAGATCATCCGAGTTTACCCGAAGATTTCTTTAATTTACGAACGTAATGATTCAGCTCAATTCATAGCTCACGGAAAATCTGTATGTGGTGGTATATTCGCCAGTGTCCATCATTGGAACATTGGGAGATTCCCAGTAGCAATAAAGACTGTAATCGTTTTGCAGGCGTGTTCAAGCGAAGTGATGATGCTGCGAGTGGCGCGCCGGTACGACGCGGCGACGGACAGCGTGCTGTTCGCCAACAACCAGGCGTACACCCGCGACAACTACCGCAAGGCCGGCATGGCGTACGTCATAGAGGACTTGCTGCACTTCTGCCGCTGCATGTATGCTATGCAGATGGATAATGTGCACTACGCGCTACTTACCGCCGTCGTTATATTCTCAGGTAATTACCACATATCTTGGTACCATGTTATATTACAATGGACAAGTTAAATAAATGATTTCCTAATAAGGTAGTTCGGTTAAATTTTGATTGACTTACATAAGCAGCTCACTAAATGTTTCCACTGCTGCGACTGGGGTCTATCTCTAGCAAGGAGAGAGTCAAGGCCACCACGCGAACCCAGGAGACCTCCCCCTATGGTCTCACGAATGTGGTCAGCTATGACAAGGGGAAGGGTAAATAAAATTGGCAGTCATAGGAATTGCCGATAGAAGTGAAAACTTATAACTCAGAATTTGATAGTTCATTTTGGAAACTACGCGGGTGAAACCGGAGAGAGTGGCCCCGGCCCGAAAATTTATTGTCGTTCCCGAGCGTGACGTTAGAATTCAATTCACAGCCGCCCACGAAAAATCGGCCTGTGGTGCGCCAAAACAAGTTTTCACTTCAAAAAATCGTGTGACGTAATTGATGAATGGTCCCCAATATGTGTACGTGTTATTCGCAGACCGGCCGGGGCTAGAGCAGCCGCTGCTAGTGGAGGAGATCCAGCGGTACTACCTGACGACGCTGCGCACGTACATCGTGAACCAGCTCGGCGGCTCCGCGCGCTGCCCCGTCGTCTTCGCCAAGATCCTCGGCATCCTCACCGAACTCCGCACCCTCGGCACGCAGAACTCCAACATGTGCATCTCTCTCAAACTCAAGAACAAGAAACTACCGCCCTTCCTCGAGGAGATATGGGACGTGGCCGACGTCGCCAACACGCCTGCCGACGCGACCATCCTCTAGCCGCCCCCCGCGCGCGCGCGACCCCCTGCCGCTGTATGACCCTCTGGAGAGAACGCTCATAGACTGCCTAGTTTTTAGTAAAGTGCGCAAGGACGACAGTGTAATTTATAAGCCCGTATTCGGTGACCGACGCGAGAGATTAGTGTATATGTGTTGTTGAACGTTCGGATATATATTTAGTGTTACGCTTGGACGACAAGCCTACGACTGGAGTCGGTCGCGGATACCACTAAGCTAAGTTTCGGTTAAGTACGTCTAAATTACGTATGTTTATGAGAGTTATAGAGAAAAAAATAATATATGAAAAATGTTTCTATTGGGTGAAAAGTTGATAGTTTTTATTTACCAAAATTTTTGAATAGCCATTCGACTACATTGTAAAACGTTTTGAATATAAAATTATTTATATGTCTTGTCCCGTCTCAGTACAGTTTTTTTTCCGTTGTCCTGTGTCGCTCGAGTCACGTTAATTATAGTTTATTGTTGCTGTGATTACATTATAACGTTTTATTACCGTAGGCTGACGTAAGTGTGACTTATTACGATAAATTCTTCGGTAGCTTTCACGTCGCCGTCTGTTGTAGTGTTCATAGCTCGCCTTCACTTGTACAATTACTAGGAGATATGAACACAGCTTCTTAACATAGGCTTTAGATATCCGATAACCCCATATACTTAAATAAATAAATAATAACAGTCCGAGGTATCTTTTTTCTCTACTCGATCATTTCGAGTTTATAATTTGAAGAGACAGGTTTGGCCACATTCTAAAATACACAAAAATCTTTAAAAAAAAAAAACATTTGAAATAAAAATAAATGAGATTGCGTGCATGTTATGGCAGCTGTTATGTAGGTGTCGGTTAGAGAAGTAGCAACCATAAAATTAACCCTCTATCTTGTAATATTTATTTAACTAGATTATCACATTCCTTACGTATAATGTTAAAAAGTACAAAATGGCAGCTTGTTTGTAATTTCTAAAATAGACGCGATTCTCTACATTTGGCCGAGCTTACTTCGTGGGAACAATACTGGTGTAATAGGCACTAAAAAAAAATTAAAAATGTTGGTAGGTCATGCACGCAATATCAACCATAGCTTACAAGCCAAATCTGTCTCTTTGTTACTGCAAATAAGGTGGCGATTGGTCTATATTTTAAGAGTCATAGAGAGTACCAATTTGTTGCAAAAATATAAGAATAATTATCGCATCAAATTCATTCAACAATTTTTCACTTTACGCAGAATACTTGAATTACGTGAACTCTCCTAATAAAGCTAGTCGAATGGCTTAACAGGGAAACAAGTAACATGCTTATCACATATGTATATATAATACTTTTTATACAAGAAATGCCTCGTTTGCTCGCGTTAGTCAAAAGACTGAAATGTTTCAGTATTTTGAGTAATGCGTACGAAAATTTCTAAGAGGGAAGAAAACCAAAACCATTAACGGTTTTGCTACACTTGTTGTGTATACTTAGATCACTTAGCCTCGCCCCTCGACCCCAAGTCACTTATAATGTGGACTTGACTTTAAAAATGCCCAATTTTCAATTAGCTGGATATCAAATACTCATTTCTTAATCTTTCGTAACATTTAAATGTAACGAATTAAAAACATTGAATTGTTGACCAGTCGCTACCATGCAAGTCAACAAGAAATACACGAATTCGCGAAACTTGGAGTTAATTTTAGTCTTTTCGATACATTTACAGTTCCAACGATTTATAAAACCTATTTGAAATAGGTTCTCTGAATTGCAGTGCATTTCATTCATTATTTTATCCTTAAAGAAGTCCTTTTACCTCGTTATTGCAAAAGCACAATTTTGTTTTTCAGTTATTTTAACGTCGCTAAAATTTGCTTACCGAAAAATATTGCATGCCTAAAATCTGGAGGAAATTGTTGAATTATCGCGTTTCATTATACAAATATACATTTTAAAGATATTTCTCAATTCCGCCAATGTTTAATTTTGTGAAATTTCTCTAACGTTGGCGCTACGTTTATCGAAATTGAGTCTGAAAGAAATCTTTGAAGTATATAGATCATTTGGTAAAAACATCTCAAGTTCGGTAAGTTACTCAGATAACGGTTGTATGAATATCATTCCGTGCTCTGTATGCCCATAGAACTTAGTTTTGCAAATATATTATAAAACTTCACTTAGGTCAAATCTCTTTCGAGTTTTTAAACGTCGAAAATTGTCATCAGAGTTTTTAAACTATATTATTTGGAGTTCGAAAATTTTAAGAGGTTTTCGTGGTTTCGTGAGTTTAAGAGTTTTTTGTTCGTTTGATGGGAATGCAGCGGTTAGATGAGACAATAAATATATCGAAAAGACTAACTCCTGATAAATCGCATATAGAAATGACGGTAAAATCAATATACTGCCAGAGAAGTGCTACAGAAACGTATGCCTTATTTCGCGTAACCTGCGTTTTGTACCTACTGTTGACGTGTGAAATATAGTTTAGAGACTAAATTAACGATCTCAATTATCGGTAAGCGTTGTTAAGCGTCTTCTTTCGTTCAGCTCATCTCGGTTCTAAATAGCATTGATGTCTGGTTTTAGAAGTTTTTCATGACAGGAGTGATATTATACAAACAATTCTAAAATAAAATTAATAAAGGTCACTTTACTTAAAAAAAGGCTTTTAACAGGTTTCTAATGTTAATAAAATAATGTTTTCTGTTTTAACATATTGAAGGCAGTATATAAAATATACTTGTGTCCCTTGTCAGAAACAAAGATTACTCTAATGTTAAAAGTTCATCAATAAGTATCTTATTCTTTATGCTGAAGTGAACGATGTTTAATAAGGTTTTTTCAGAATGACAGATAGGAGTGGAGTCTCTAATTAAATAAAACATACACGCCATCAATTTTATTTATTATTTTTGACAGATTTTTTTGCGTTCTGGAAACACTTCATTATATAGCCGCTCATTGTGACTTCTCTTTTCAATGTATTAGATAGACAAACAATAGTATAATAGCGTTATCAAGGTGACATTTATTATGACAAATTATTTACATTCACAAATGATTCACATACAATCATTCTCTAGAAGCAACTAACGCCATTTATAGCGTGAACTATACATATTAGCTTTCATTTGATTGACATTCTGGAAACGCCTCATGCTATAAACAATTGAAATGGGTCAATAAAACAATTATAATGATTTTATTTCCTCCTCACTTGCAAGTGAGGAACTCATTTCACCGAAAAAAAAGTTTTTTCATAGCACAGTTATTTGAAGTTATTTGTTTCAATGACACGTTTCGACCTAATCCTGTCAGGGAAAGCTTTTAGAATCGACATGATTGTCCGTCTAACTTCTGTCACATCGCTCGGCCACCTCGCGTATCCATAATCTACGCGATTAGAATTAAGAGTCTGATTGGTGCGTGCTGTATGTCTACTACATGCCATAACGTGTGTCTAATTACTACACGACTAAAATGAGAATACCACTCAGCTGGCAACATTAACCACCTAGGGGGTATGGAGGGACAAAAATGTTACCATGCCCACTAGAAATGTCTTCCCCCCAACACATTTTTTCTAGGAGGTCAAAGACGTTTCTAGAATGACAGCTCAGCTAAGCCATAAAGTGTCAACTTCGATTGTCAACGAAATGGCTCAAATGTCAGTGTTATTTTCAGTTTAGTCGTTATACGTACGTGTGCCTGAGATTTTGGAAATGCATTTCTTAAAATTAAATCGAGTGTTACGATCGAGCTTGCACCGCGGACCGCGCTGTCCTTTGGACGGACTTGTCGAATATTATTTAAATTGTAGCGTTAAGCTCCGCTCCCTGAGTGAGACTGCACTGCATTGATTACACGTTTACGTACCTAAGCAAGTCTAGCCAATATCTATTTGAGGAATTTCAATAGAAGCCTTATCCATCCTACTATTGTATATGTCCTCTCTCTCTCTCTCTTACTTTGCCATCTGTCTCGATCTTGAACCTATCGTATCAATGTAATACTTTCGCTGAAAAATCGGAAAAGCATTTTCCGGTAAGTTTTTTTAAGAACTTTTTTAAATGAAATCGTAGTGAAATCATAGTCGCAAACTTGACCTTATTTTGGTGTCATCGTGACCGTTTCTTTGCAGTGTAGTCTATTCAGCGGATTCGGACCATTAGTCGTGTTTAAAATAGCATTCGAAGCACAAATCTTCACGGAGTGTCTTACAGTCTATTGAGACGCGTTCTGTAATCAACACACTGCCATTATAAACGTAAATGAAAACATGGTGCGTCTTGTATGCGTGAGTTCATAGTTGGGGCTCTACTTAAATATTTGTCGTCTAATAAGTTGTAGGTGATAGAGAAGTCACGGGATCCTTGCTACGATACGTTGCCTTGCCTCGAGCCTCGGCTCGCCCGCGACTAAAAACTGCCATTCGATAAGTATTTGTAATACGTCATCGTAGAGTTCATATTAGCTTTATATGTTCGCCTTCCGTCGGTGCACAGCCGGTCGCGTTTGATATATTACTCAATTTCGAAATCGTAATAGATTTATTAAGTATTTAATAATCTCATACGAGAAGTAATAAGTAAACGGTAATATAATTTGTGTCTTAGCTGATAATGAAACATTAGTAAGATGATAAGTTTATATCGCTTCGATGAGACGGCATGTAGGTGCGGAATGCCGGCTGCGCTGATATACGAGACCATGACTACCGAGGGAGGAACAAGACTGGCTCAGGAACGCACGATGGTTCGTTTATCACGACTCAAACCCCCTTTAACGCCTCCACAGACTAACGGATTTGGTTCACGAACTCCGCCATCTTTTAAGAGGTCTATCTTGTAAATTAAGATTGGTGGTTTGTGAATTTTACGTCTGTTCAGGCCTTTTCGCCTAAACAACTTTATTTAATTTAAAGCACTGAGTATAGCAGTGACCGAACGTGGCACGTCCAGTCTTTGTAAAGCGGCGGTCTCTGCCGGAGAGACCGCCTGTGTCCATTAAAATTTGTACATAGGTACCTTTAGATTCTATTGTCATATGTTTGACATATGTACGTTTAATTTTATTCATCTAAGAAAGTACAGATGGCTGTTGTTATTTTTATATTATTTGGGTAGAATTATATTTTTTGTAAATGACCTCTGTATTTATCTTTTGTAAGCTTTGTAAGCCGTAGGGACCTAGATTAGAGACGACCTACGAATATTGTGATCGCTGATATCTTTCATTTCGTATTTACGGAAATATTTGGTTATGCGTATATATTCTTCGTTTCGACAGATATTTCTAATAATTTGTTACTTCAGAGTGCAATATGTACAAATATTTACATATAAATGTACAGTCAATTTTTTTTTTAGTTTGTAATTTGTCAACGCAATACATTATACGTCGCTAACATTCGTTGAATGTACACTGGAAGGCATAATAAACTATATCACAAGTGAGGTGCGACGCGCGCTGCGCCGGCGCATCCCACTCTCAACATTGTGTTTTTCTAATACTTAAGTGATTAATTTTATAATAGACGGAATAGGTGATCTTTGTATTTAAATTTGCTAATTTTTTGTAGCAGATTAGATTTGTTTACATTGATAAGAATGAAATAATTAATAATGTAAATTTTGATTTAAACGTGATTTAGTTGTTATATAGTAACGAATTTTCTTATTAGGTGTAACTGGCAGCCCCGCGGATTGGCTAATTCCGCATACCAGTGTGAAGAGTGCAATGTCGGTAGAACGGTGGGCCTGGCATACTGTACGCCGTACGCCGTACGCGAGGACGCAACACATCTCAATCACTCAAATTATAATTGAAAAAAAAAAACAAATGCTAACATATCTGTTCCATAATGCCTAAAAACACTGTTTTTTTCAGAACTTTAGGAATCTTAGAACTCCCAATTAAACGATCAAATGCCGTCCCATAACTTTTCCGCTTGTTTAATATCGCCAGACCATGTTGGGATGTCACAACTTGAGATGCGTATTTACAACCAAATTCGAGTACGACTCACTACAGCGTCTCGAGTCAACGATCAATATCCTAAGCACGTATGAATGCCGGTATAGCTTGATTCCGAGACAGTGCTATTCGCAATTGTAAGTCAAGATATATCATGTGTCTGTATTTCGTTGCAAATGCTCCTAAACATAAACAGGACTATTAAATACCTAAGATTACCTGAAGAAATGTTTTTAGTTGAAAAAGCAGAGTGATCTAGTTTTTGAGACGTGTTGCGTGTTTTAAAGATGTCTTCGCTGCGGCCATACAGTACGCGGTCGGAAACCCATTCCATGTCCACCGAAACACTATTTTTGTATAATATTATTTGTGTCGTTTAGTCCGCATTAACTATTGTTTTCCTCCTAATAAATACTTTGCTTTAGTCTCCTCTGTTATAACTTGGTTGAACAACAGTGGTGAAGCGAATTAGATATAGGGAACAGAAATGACGATATGTTAAAATTTTAGAGAGTCAACTTTTATAAACGATAAATACAAAACAAATATGAGAAAAGGTGTGTACAAAATGGAAATTTGTATTGAGAAATTGTTACGCGAATAAACTTACACCTCAAGTAAAAAATATAAAAATATTTTTGTTTTTTATTTTTAAGGAATCCTGAAATAACCTTTTAGAGCTACAGCATAAAATATATAGCCAAGTAGGTATGAAAGAATAATGTAGGTAAGTAAGTCTGCAAAAGAGAAAAAACCCGGTCAAGTGCGAGTAGGAATCGCGCACGAAGAGTTCCGTACTTACCATTAGCAAATAAACGGCGAAAACATCTTTGACTTTATTCCGAATTCCGTATACATAGACCATCGCAGTTTCTATAGGCAGGCTTTCATCCAAAAAGTTTAAGGAATCTAACGGAGTTCGAACTGTCGACAGAAAAGTGTTTTTGTGCATTCGAGTATCAACGAGGTGGAAGATATTAACGGCAAGCTTGTAAGTGTAAAAGATTCTAACGAAGAAGTCTATTAGCGCGTTTTATTTTAGTGGTGCCATCTAGTTTGCTTGGTACGGTACTAATCGAGCAAGAAACTGTAAAAAATCAAGTTTGTTGTAGGGGCATAAAATAAAAATTTATTTCATTGTATTTGTTGTTATAGCGGCAAAGTTCACATCATCTGTGAAAATTTCAACTGTCTAGTTATCACCGTTCTTAAGATACAGACGGACGGACAACGAAGTCTCAATACCCAATAGGGTCCCGTTTATACCCTTTGGTCACGAAACTCTAAAAAAATGGCTATGTTAATTTATACGCTGTAGAAGTGGGAGCGAGAGGTATACCAGCAAAATCTCTCTATAACCTGCTTAAAGACCTTGGCTTGTCCAGAAGTGCAGTAAGTTCCATACTAGAACGAGTATCTAAAGCTGCACTAGTAGGATCATATCGGATTTGGCTGGGCAGGGAGAGAAATACGAGTAGTGAAGGTGAGTGTTGACGTACGTCACCAAAAGGGGCCCCTTTTAGACCTACGCCCGAGTCACAAGTCTTGGGGTCTATTCGAGATTTCTCTCTCTGCCACACGATGGACCCGGCACCCGCACGGTGAATCCATGGAATGCTAAGAAGTTCGTCTCATGACAAGATGGCCATGCTTCTAACCATGGCCAACTAGAAATGCTAACGCATAAATATTTAGATTTCTAGATGGCTGTGGTCTCAAGTTCACCCAAATATGTCTTTCATTTACGACTTGAGCTCAAAGAACAGCACACAAAAAATTCTGTATGTGGAGCGCCAACAGAAGAAATCACTTCAAAAACATGATTTTGCTTCATTACCACAATAAGTGTTCACATAGATACCAAAGAAGATGAAGAAGATTCTGTGCGTTCGCCCACCAAAAAAGTACCACATTTAATTTAAGAAATATTAAAACTAAGAATTTAATTATGCACTTACCTAGTGCCTAATCTCATGTAAATGTGCCTGAAATTTTAAATATGTGCCTCCAACGGTTTCAGATTTACTTAAAAAGAGATTCTGCTTCACGAACGTTCGCCCAGCAATTTTTTTGTAAATGTTGGGTTTAGCTGGATTTTAAATATGCATAAAGATAGCTTTTAAACGAGCATAAATAATGTGCCCTGAAACTCAAATTTGTTCCTCTTAATGTTTCAGAGATATTACGTTTTTTGATGGGCGAATGTGAATACAGAAATTTATGGAAAAATGCTAACGAATTTCTAGATAGCCAATGGGAAATGCTGAGGCATTTCTAGATGGCCAATGGCCATGGTCCGAGTTTACTCGAAGATTTCTTATCATTACCGAGCATAACGCTAGAATTCAACTCACAGCCCACGAAAAATCTGTTCATGGCGCAATGTGGTCACCATGGAGCCACTCGCAACCCGCGAGTCTAGGTACCGCCTAACTGAAACTGGTTTAGCTTTGATATATATATTATGTAGCTCTCTCTTTTTTTTCGCTTCAAATGATAGAGACAGTAATAGCAAAGCCAAAGAACTATTTTCTGATCTGTGGCCAAAGCAATTTAGCGGTAGACCCGCCGGTCCCTTTTGACCCAGTTCGACCCGCAGCTAAGTACCATCGGCATCGGCAGGCTTCGAATTCAGTTAAAAGCACAGACTAGAGAGATGCTCTCAGGCGGACATGTCAGGAAGGTTGTGTTGTGGTCACGTGATTACAGCTTGCTGAAAATGATATTAGACATTTCTTTTTTTATGACACAACCAGTATAATACAGACGTATTTATTTGCCAACTTTTGTATTCGTGTCAGTGCACATCAACGATATTGAAACGAAGGATTTCAGCGTTGCGATTCTAAATCTAGTCGGGAGACCGGCGCCTGCCGATCCGGAAACCCCGGGTTCAAACCCCACACGCACCACTGTCTTTTCGAAGTCATGTGCGTAATGCCGCTAACTTAAAACGGTGAAGGAAAACATCGTGAGGAAACCGACATGTACCTAGAATCTTTCGAAGTCATGTGTCATCCACCAACCCGCACTGGGCCAGCGTGGTGGATTATGGCCTTAACTCTATCCTTGCGACAGAAGGCCCCGAGTCATAGAATAGAGAATATAGACCCGAGTCCCAGCAGTGGGAAGGTTTAGTGGGCTGTTGATGATGATGATTCTAAATCCATTCGGTTCGAGCTGAGCCACAGAAACTGGCCGCTACCGAATTATAAACGTAGATTCCGATTACTTTTGACGTTTGCAACCGACTACCAGACCAGCAGAGCTGTTTCCATTCGGTTGGGATTCGGATAGCTTTTTTATCGTGGAACCATCTATTTATTTATTTTTTAGGTAAAAACGACTTTTGCGCCCTGATATCGAGGAGCAAAAGTGCTCTTTCCGAGCTGGTGGGATGAAAATGTTTTTGTCACTCACGCGCACAGTTGTCAAGTCAAATCAATTACAAATGGCGGGTGGCGGGGGGTTGTGCAGGGCCACGATTTGGTGTTGCTAGTGTTGAAAAAAATATCCTTAAAGTGGGAAATTTAGAAGTGGTACGATTTAAATGGCAGTACGATATAACCAACTCTCCCCTATTGGTGGGACGCAAGGTGCTCCTTAATAGGGGTCATTACTCCCAGCGGCATGACAGAGTACCTACTTGAAATCATACGTGAAGCCATAAGCCTTTCAGTAGCTAGAGCCCAAAAAGGATTGACAAAAGACAAATTAACTTTGTAAAATAATGCTCAACTTCAAACTCCAAGAACAAGCCTGGGTAAAGCACCTGATTGGACTATTAATGGACACGTATGAAAAGCAGTATAGAATCCCAGACGATGTGGGTGTTTCGTCATCCAGACCGGACATTTTCCTTTTTCTAGAGCTACAAAACGCATAGTCCTTGTAAAACTTACCGTACCGTGGGATACTAATATACCTAAAGACCACGCGATGAAACAAAATAAGTACTACGACCTTCTAAACGAATGAACAAAAAGATGGCTATGTAGTTAATTTATACGCTGTAGAAGTAAGACCGAGAGGCATACCAGCAAAATTTCTCTATGACCTGCTGAAAGACCTTGGCTTGTCCAGAAGTGCAGTAAGTTCTATACTGGAACGAGTATCTAAAGCTGCACTAGTAGGTTCATATCGGATTTGGCTGGGCAGGGTGAGAAACACGACTAGTGAAGGTGAGTGTTGTCAAAAAGGGGCCCTTAAACCTACGCCCATGTCACAAGACTCAGGATTTTTTCGGGATTTCTCTCTCTGCCACACCATGGACCTGGCACCTGCACGGTAAATGCATGGAATGCTAAGAAGTTCGTCTCGCTTAGAAAATCTCATTTATTGCTCATTTAATGCATTTAATGCTCATTTACAGTTTAGGTAAGTCCCAAACGAGAGATTTCCTCTTATAGACCAGGGTAGAACTTAGAAGCCTTTAAAAATAATAAAAAGTGAAACGACAAAAATAGTAGGATGAAACCCATTAGAAAAGGAGACCGAAAGATGAGATTCCGTGTCGGATGCAACCGAATGGTTTCAGAATCGCTACCCAAATATAAAGTAGGTAATTATTAACTTATATCATAGAATAGATAATATGCTTTGATGAAACTAAGTAAACGAAGATAAGGTACGCTCTAATATAAAGACAGCATAATATGCCGAAAATATCACACAAGTAATACGCAATGTGCACACAGCTTCACTTGCATCGTGAGAGACGTTTGAATGAATGACAAAGACATCATGACAAGTAGGCAGTAGGTGCAAATGAGATAGCTATACATCACATTTGTTTAGATATTTTTTTCGACAAGAATAGAAAGACATACAAATGCACTGGCGTGAAAGAGACAAAATAGCCGCAACTAACATATCGCCGGTCGTGTTGCACTCTTACACTGTATGTATATCTGGATCTTTTTAGAAATGGCCAATTGTAAAATTGTTTACAACAGAAAAATAATTTTAGATGTAATAATCACTGAACTGTTATGGAAATAATTAAAGATTTTGTGTACTTACCTTTGATGAAACTAGTGTTTTAAGAGTTCAATGGTACTTACGCATGAAAAGTGATACCATGGAACTTGTTCTTGGTCTTTAAACTGTTTGTGCACCTTGCAAAAGCAGAATAAGACATTATTACGGCTCATATCGGATTTTTTTGAATTGTTAGCGAACGTCCTCTCAACTTGTGGCTCCTGTTGCGACTGAGACTCAATCAGGAGACGTCACCTGATTTTGCATTGGGATCGTAGCAGAGCGCGTGCCGCTTCTTAGTGTTTTAAGACTTCAATGCTACTTACGTGTAAAATGAGATTCCATTATTTTTCTTTTGCAGAGGCTATTGCAACTTATAATATTACACAACGCACATTGTTTAACATAAATATCACCAATCTCTTAACAGTCTTTCACAAACAAGCTTTGAATCTTCTTTAAATGCACACAATATTTAATAAAACATAAAAAATCTGAGTCTGAGCTTTGAACAGACTTTTGTTTGGCAACGCGGTGTCAGATTTGTAATTTAGCCAGAGAAAAAGCCGGCCACGGTGATAAGGGCGGAAAATCAGTATCTCTTACTCTTTTTTTCACAAGTGATAGATAATTAGACTATCTCATTTCCGCAAGTCGTGACGTCACTTATTGTGCCCCCCTGCTTAAATCTTAAATTCTTATACCTTATTCCTTATTTATAGCCAGTGTTGCCAACTTGACGGATTTCCCATCATATATAGCGGATTTGGGTACGTTGAAAACGGGAAAATAACTTTCTAACGGCTAACGGGATATTTAACGGAAATAAAAACTTCACATTTTCATCAATAAATGTCTACTATTGTGTTTTTCAAACGGTAAGGTAAAAACCTAATATGAACGAATAATATGTATGATGACAACAAGGTTGATCAAAGACTTCTTTTGTAATCCAGACACAAACTTTTCTGTGTTTATAATCGACACTTGCCTTTGCTAACTGTAACTGCTACGCAGTGAACAGTGAAGCCAGATCACGCGATTTTTAGACCCATCTTTAGGCTTACGGGTGTTAAGATTACGGGCTTACGGGGATTAGGCTTATGAGTATAAGACGGAGCTAAAAAAAATCGCGTGGTAGGAGTTCACTGCTACTAAGCAATCAGCAATCGGACACCAATGTTTAGGTATATATTATTACTAGCACCGCTCCGCAGATCTGCATAGTTCCCGTTCCCTTGGTTGTCCCGGGATGAAAAGTAGCCTATGTGTTCTTCCAAACTAAAATCTGTGTTTTAAATTTCAGGCCGATCTGTACAAACGTTACGATGTGATTGGGCAACAAACATCCAATCATAGACATTTATTTTTTTATTATTGGCAGAGCCTTTACTAACAAAACTAAAATACAATGAGAACTACACTACGCTACATACCTAACAACTACTTACACTAAGCACACCTGAATTATCCATAGACCAATGAAGGTCTACAGATAATCAAGATGTTCAAGCCCACTACCAATCGGAAGCGTACCCATCATGCTGGCGGCATTACCACGCTGAATAGCAATGCTTATGCGTTGGGCCAAATAAACGCCAGCATTTGGGTCACGCGTCGCGTCGACCAAGCGCTCCGAAAGGCTTTTGAAAATGAGGTGAGCTCCCGGCCCCCACGGACCCAACGTCTCAACCCCAAAGGGCTCAAATATGTAACCTCTTCCGAGTGTTGCATATTTGCGGCGTTTGAGTCGCTCAGCTGAATTAGCCGCTGCACCAGCCCTACAATGTGTCTCTGGAAGATGTGATGGTGCCAGAGTATCGACGCAAGTTGCGTCCCACACTAGGGGCCGACAAGCAAGGTACTTAAGAAATCACAAGTTAAAACATACTGGTGAAAAGCCATATGAATGTGATATGTGTGATTTTAGAACATCATTATCAAGCAGCTTACGCTATCACAAAGTAAGACATATGGAAGAAAAGCCATTTCCATGTGATATGTGTGAATATAAAGCAACACGCAAGAGCTACTTAAGACATCATAAATTAATACATACTGGTGAAAAGCCATATGAATGTGATATGTGTGATTTTAGAACATCATTTTCAGGCAGCTTATCTCAACACAAATTAACGCATACTGGAAAAACCCCATTTGAATGTGATATGTGTGATTATAAAGCATTACAAGCAAGACAATTGAAAATACACAAATTATCACATAGTGTACAGAAACCATATGAATGTGATATGTGTGATTTTAAAGGAATATATAAGGGCAATTTAAGAATTCACATGTTAACACATACTGGTGAAAAACCATTCCAATGTGATATGTGTGAATTTAAAACAGCACATAGTCACCACTTAAGATATCACAAGTTAACACATTCTACTGAAAAACCATTACAATGTGATATGTGTGATTATAGCACAAAACATAAGGACCATTTAAGACAACACATGTTTAAACATACTGGAGAAAGACCATATGAATGTGATATGTGTGATTATAGAGCATTTCGAGCAGCCCTGTTGAAAAGACACAAATTATCACACAGTGGAGAGAAACCATATGAATGTGATATGTGTGATTATAGAACAACAAGAAAAACCGATTTAACACATCACAAGCTAACACATACTGGTGTAAAGCCATATGAATGTGATATGTGTGATTATAAAACAACAAGAAAAACTAATTTAAAATATCACAAGCTAACACATACTGGTGTAAAGCCATATGAATGTAATATGTGTGATTTTAGAACATCACATGCAGACAGCTTAAGAAAACACACTTGTGTTTTCTAACCCCTACTGAAGACAAAACCATACAAATGTGATGATTATAGATAACTCAAAAACACATAGATTAACAAATAAGTACTAGAGAAATGTTTGTTAAACATGAGAACTTTTTTTTTTGTGAGACTTAATCATGCAATCAGTCATGTGACTACAAGCAGATGAGGTGATTGTTTCGTGGCGTTGAGGGTCCCACTCCCAGTTGAGTTTGCCCTTTCTTTTACTCTATTGTATCAACAATCATACATGTCCCGTCGCTTTTTGAGTCGAGGAATGGTTTCAGGAACAGTAAGTCAACCCGCAAGTTCATTCGGGTGCTTTTACAGTTTATTTGAGAACTTTATTAACGAAAATAAGAAGTTATAAATATAGAGCGAGAGCAGAGTGAAGTTGAGTGTCAAAAATTTGAGGGCCGAACTCAGTGTACAGTTTTGGACTCTGAAAAGCATGCAGATTATAATTCTGGATGTTGCCAGGAGGTGTATTGGTCCATTTTTATTACAGTGGGTGACCATTAAACATGTAGAAAATAGAATGAACACATGCTTTGCTTTGGTATAATTATAATAATTGTTATTGTCACAATATCAAAATGTTTTTATGATTAACTGCCAGCCCCAGCTTCACACGGGTGCCATGCTGGTACTACCTCTAAATATACTAATAATGTATTGATATGATATAAAATAAATAAATAAATATGATATATAATAAATAAATATACAAATGAAATGGGTTATCCCCAAGAGATAGTTACATACTGTTGTGGACTTTTTTGTAGACCTTTTGAGGGGTAAAATACTGCAGTACATTATTTTGATCTATCTCATTTCTATAGTGTCATATCTCACATAAAGAACCTGTACAGATTAGGAGCATAAGAGAGACAGTCTGCGTCATAAGTCCCAGTTGTCCCACGCACCATCACTGACAAACACTGCACATCACATCCTCAGCAACAGAGTGGTTTACAACTGGAACAGATTGCCTGAGGATGTTATTTTAGCAAAGTCATTAAACTCTTTCAAGAACAAATTGGACAAATGGATAGTTAAAGACAAAATCAATTACCTATAATTTGTTATTTCAACACTGAGATATAGGCATATCAGCTAATGCTGCTCGTCTATTATTCAATAAATAAAAAAATCTCTCACTCTTCGGACTTTACTAAACCTGCGAATGTGCCATCTTACGTGGGTCAGTTCTTCTAACTGAGTAAGCCTGTCGTCTTGGCGAATCGTTCTTCGTACCTTATGAACAGCCAGGGTCAGTTGGACTTGGTGGGCCTACGGTAGCCCAGGGATTTTTCGCACACCCTACTCTGGCGTTATCAGGGACAGCAGAGCTACCAGAAACCTATTTATATTGTTGTTGCGACCTAGCATTGAAGGTCGCCACGCTGGGCAACGGGATTGGCGTACGACACGATGAATAAAAACTTGAAAAAAAAAACTGAACAGTTTTTTTTCATACTAGCATACTACTAATCCTCCTACCTACTAATATTGTAAATGTCGATATTTTGATGTTTGTTGCATAGTCACGTCTTAACATTAATAATAATAATATAATTCTTTATTACATCCACAAATTTACACAAAAAATCTTAGAACTAAAGAAACAAAAAAAAAAACAGTAAATTATGCAGAGCAAAGGGTGTCCTTATCACTTAAAGCTATTTCTTCCAGACAACCTGTGAAAAATCATGTAGGTGGTGTAATTCCACAGTGTAATTCAATATAAATATTGTCAATCTTATGTAAATTACTCGGACATACACAAACCATACATATATACAATACAATACATAAAAATCAATGTAGTAAGCGTAGGTACCAATCAGGAAAAGGAAATATAATGCTGGTAAACAAGATTTTTTAAAATGGGAAGGGACTTAGCTTGTCTTATAGTGAGAGGAAGATTGTTCCACAGCAAAACAGCCTGTTCTGTGAATGATTTGGAAAAGGAAAGATTTGCATGAGTAGAAGAAGGAAACCTAATAAAGTAGAACCCAGAGCTCCCAGACGTGACCTATTTTCTGATGAATGAAATGTGGACGATTGAGTAGAGTTAGTAAGTACTAAGAACACATGCTTACTCGCTAACATGCTTAGACGGCCAATTTTGAGATATGGGGTAATGAAGGTACATACAAACATTACATCACGTATTTTCTAAAAAGTTATTTTCACGTATGCTGTAAGCAATATCCTTAAAAACAAGGTCCCAATACTCCCAGACACTTTCCGTCGGCCGTTTTGCTTAACAACTCCAAAATAATAATTTAACTTCACTTAAATACTCATGCTCCATTTGTAAATATGTTCGTCAAACAACTATTTTAAAGATTTTTCCAATAAGACAGACCAATCTAAGGGGCCAATCATTCCCTAAACTCAATTGTAAGTCAATATTTCCTAATAAATGTCTCACTCAGTCTCCTGGGCCTCTACCGCCTAACGAAAAACGCTTTGATGCTTTGATGCTTTGGCATTGCCGTCTCTTTCATTTCAAGCGAGAAGAAAAGAGACAGCAACGTCAAAGCGTCAAAGCATCAAAGCATTTTTCGTTAGGCGGTAGACCTCCCGCTCTTACCCATAGGACATAGTTGAGTTTAGGGGGTGACTGCCCCCTTAGATTGGTCTATCTTATTGTAAAAAGCAACAAAATAGTTGTCTGACGAACATATTTACAAATGGAGCATGAGAATTTAAGTGAAGATTATTATTTTGGAGTTATTAAGCAAAACGGCTGACGGAAAGTGTCTGGGAGTATTGGGACCTTGTTTTTAAGGATATTGCCTACAACATACGTGAAGTAATGTTTGTATGTACCTACCTTCATTACTCCATATCTCAAAATTGGCCGTCTAAGCAAGTTAGCGAGTAAGCATGTGTTCTTAGTACTTACTAACTCTATTCAATCGTACACATTTCATTCATCTGAAAATAGGTGACGTCTGGCAGCTCTGGGATCTCGGACTATAAGTTTAAGAACGCGAGTGGAGCGGAGAGGACGGGAGTTGGGCATTATTATAGTCTGGAAGAAAACATAGGCTACTTTTTATCCCGGGAAAATAACGGGAACGGAAACTACTTGGGTAAAACCACGGGGCGCAGATAGTGTTATATTATAAATCATATATTTTATTACCTTTTCTTTAACTTTGAATGATTAAGTGCAGGCGCGCTGCTGGCTCCTTCGTCGCCCGCGTGCAATGCCGATTACGCCGCCCTACGACTTGAGCCCTTATCCTGAGTATAAAAAATAAAGTGGCCAAGTGCGAGTTGAACTCGCCCATGAAGGGTTCCGTTGCAGCAAGTAACATAACATACATAGTACACATAGTTCTTGTAGTACGTTGTAACTTTGATCGAAGTTTTAATAATAGTGTATTTATGACGTACTAAAAAAACTAGTTCTCAGATCGAGTTTCGAGTTTCTAACCAATTTTCGTTGGTACCTAGTTTGCATGGTAATTGTACATCATATATTTTTATTAGATTCGATTTATTTATTGACCTTATAACATATAGTTACACTGAAAAAAACATCAAACAATCAAGTATTCAATTAAACACGTAATAATGAGTAAATTTTTTTACCGACTAGAACGCCATCTAGCCTGATATTAAGCGACAATACGATTTACTATGGAGGGTGCTTACCTAGAAGAAACTGAGTCATTCTCGATATAAAGACACCAATATTGTAACCATTGGGAAACTACCTACTCGGGCATTCCACAACCTAGGCGTTCTTGTCACAAAAGTAGATTTTTTTTTTACTGCTTGGAATGTAGTAAAAACAACAATTTCGCTTTTCCTAAAAACTACGCCTACATTTAAAACATTTGATGTTCGGCCCGTAGATTAGGATAAATTTAAAAGTCGCTATTTAACTTTAAATCTATATTAGGTGGAACGGCCGGATCAGCTCTGCTACATCTACAAAAAATTAACTCTTCTTGCCTTTATATTTCCAAAATCTTCTATCAACTTTCTTGTATCCAAATTGTTTAAAATTTCATGTTCAATCGAAACTATAGCTAAATTACTTAGTCTTTGCTGAAGCATTGTTGATCTTAAATAGTTTTTGATTATTTTTAATTTAGAAAAAGATCTTTCACCAGATGCCACTGAAACGGGCAGTGTAAGTAATATTCTTAGGGATTTTGCTGTGTTCGAAAATGTTGAAATTAAATCATTGGTTAAAAGATATTGCAAAAGAGTTTGCGGATCATTACACTAGTTTTCTGAAAAATGCAATTTTAGTGCAATGATTTCATAAATAAATCAATACCGTCAATGTCTGATTCACCACTTGAATTCATCTTTAAGTTTTAGATTTAAATCTTACAGTATTTCAATAAATCATCATTGGGATAGTTAAATAAATTATTAGTAAAAAAACCAAATACTTCGGAAAATGTCTTCAACTCGTCGAATCTATTATTTAAAGAAGTTATTGTTTGATCAAGAATTCTAAAATAAAACTCTACTCTATATTTTGTTTTGGGGTCTTCTATAACTTCATCTCTGTGTTCATATAGAAATTGTGTGGTTTTTTTTCTAGGACGTATTCTATTCAATGGCGGGAAATCTGTTTCTACGTTGAGTTTATCTGCCACTTTGGAAGCTTCTGTTAAGACCGTTTGAAAATGTTCATCCGTGCGATATTCTGTAAATTTTGACGTGACAACGTCTTATAATTCGATGAAGCAGGCTGCACGCCCGCAAAACATGACGTCATGTGCCGTTAACGCCGTTACCTCGCCACCGGCGTTACCTCGCTCTAAGGCGTAGTTGAAGTTGTCACGTTCAACTAACGTCAGTAATCCGACTTTACAGACAACCATTTTTTTTAATCAACTTTTTTAACAAAGTTGTGGTGATTTAAGCTGTATTTGTTGAAGCTACTTCAATATCTTCTTGACGATTGTTTTCCTTATTTTCTGGCTTGCTTAAAAATTTAAGTAAAGAACCCGCAATTTTTGACGTGATAACGTCTTATAATTCGATGAAGCCGGCTGCACGCCCACAAAACATGACGTCATGTACCGTTATCGTCGGTCGTTACCGTCGGTCGTTACCTCGCCGCATGTTTGTTACAGTTGTATTAATTATTTCGACCAGTAGTTCAAGCGGGGATGTAGCTCAGTGGTAGAGCGTTCGCTTTGCATGTGAAATGCCCCGGGTTCGATCCCCGGCATCTAAAAGCTTTTTTGCATTGTTTTTTGCATTGTTTTGATTGAAAATGACTAAATTCTACTGATTACTTTTTACATACAAATCTATTAAACAAATGAAATCAAAATTTTCTTTTGAAAAATGCTACCATTCCATCAGTATTTTCTTAAGACGTTGTCACGTTCTATCGTCAGTAAACCGACTTTACAGACAAACATTTTTTTTTTTTTGTCTTTTTCTCGTTTTTGTTGTCGAAATTACGCTCCCGAAAGTTTTTTCTTTTTTGCGGTTTCTAAAATTATTTGTAAAATTAAGATACTTTTTTAATTACTTATGTTTCATTTTAATATGCTTAAAAAGTTTAGACAAATAGACTTTTAAATCACGTAACAACTACACGATCTACACCACACTAAGTTAATTTCAATCAGAACAAAATTTACGTAATTCATTCATTCATTTTATTGACGTGATAACGTCTTATAATTCGATGAAGCCGGCTGCACGCCCACAAAACATGACGTCATGTACCGTTACCGCCGGTCGTTACCGTCGGTCGTTACCTCGCCGCATGTTTGTTACAGTTGTATTAATTATTTCGACCAGTAGTTCAAGCGGGGATGTAGCTCAGTGGTAGAGCGTTCGCTTTTTCATGTGAAATGCCCCGGGTTCGATCCCCGGCATCTAAAAGCTTTTTTGCATTGTTTTTTGCATTGTTTTGATTGAAAATGACTAAATTCTACTGATAACTTTTTACATACAAATCTATTAAACAAATGAAATTAAAATTTTATTTTGAAAAATGCTACCATTCCATCAGTATTTTCTTAGACGTTGTCACGTTCTATCGTCAGTAAACCGACTTTACAGACAAACATTTTTTTTTAGAAGTAGTATATAAATATAGTAATATTAAAGACAAACTTCGTACACTACAAGAAATAAAATTAATATAACTGCCTTCGATCTTTGTTTTGAAACTTGTCTTATTGTATATGTGTAGTGTTTACTACTAAACAAGTCCTTTCATTTGAAAGCCATAGGTATTGAGGGAGTTGCGAAAAAAATGCTGATCTCTATTTTGTGGTAATGGCCATCAAATTCATTTGACATGTAACATAGTCTCTGTAGTCAGGCCCTTTCATTGGATACCATGTTGAGGGAGTTGTGAAAAAAAATGTTTAAAAAAACTGTTAATCTGGATTCTGGATGTAATTCGCCATTCGTGGAGGTGGCCATGTTGGATCGATTTTTATACTACTATGTTTTAGCACTAGCAGCGACCGCGGTGTTACCCGCGTAGTTCCCACTCCCGTTATTTTCTCGGGATAAAAAGTAGCCTATGTGTTCTTCCAGACTAAGATCTGTTTTCCAAATTTCAGCCCGATCCGGTCATGCGCTACAACGTGATTGAGCGACAAACATCTATGTATCCAAACATTCATACATTGATATTTGTGATACTAGCAGCGCCCCGCGGTGCTACACGCGTAGTTCCCGTTCCCTTTGTTTTTTCGGGATAAAAAGTAACTAATGTGTTATTCCAGACTATAAACTATCCGTGTTCCAAATTTCAGCCCGATCCGTTCATCCGTTAGGACGTGATTGAGCAACAAACATTCAAACATCAATACATTGACATTTATAATATTAGCAGGGTAGCTAAAACCCGTCAATATCCGAATAATCCAACAAATTAATATTACAAAAAAGCAGTAACCTACTCTGTTCGGGGGCAATGCTGCCACAGCAAGACAGACACACATACATACACATACTCTTCAAACTTAAAAAATTCCGTCGTTAGTAAATAATATCTTTTAAGAATTAAAATCCCTTATTTTATTGTTCCTTGAACAGTAATTAATGTGATAAGTCTATAAATAAGCGTAAGTACTTACCATAATTATGATTCCTCTGCACTTCTGTTTTTTTACTGGCGGATGATTAAATTTGATTTTGTGATTAAGTATAATCACAAAATCAAATTTAAATAATATCATTAACTAATCCGAAGCCAAAAAAAGTCAAAAGAAACATTACTTATCTTAATAATTGCAGCACAAATCATAAGTTCGATTGCGTAACCGTAAAAGACTCTAGGCACACCCCGGACACTCGGCCTAAACTCCAAACAAACGGTGAAGTCGACATACCTACACTCACACAACTACGCATTAGTCGTTCGAACACGTTTACGCATGTGTGCGTGTCATCTAGGGTTACTAAATTATTTTATGGAATAGCTGTGACCCGTGAGTTCACCTGCCTGTGTTAAGTGGCTTACAATCTTACCTAGTTAGTGTTCGATCTTTAATGCAGGTAAATATAACTTTCATCAACAATCAGAAGGGAGAAGATTTAAAACAAAATAGGAGATAATAAAGGTACCATGTACGAATTGATTTTTTGTTAAGTACACTTACCCAAAGAGAAAACTTTATTCTGACAATATATTAATTACGCAAGCCGCAGTTTAAAAACAACGAGTTTAATAATTTCGTCACAGGACTTCAGTGTTGGCGCGTACTTCTAACCAGAATAGCTTAACACAGTTTATAAAAATGATTCAATCTTTGTAGAAATTCTTATGAAATTAAAAATCTCTTATTCTTGTTTCGTATAATAGACAAAAAATTTGGTACCATTTTGTTAAATAATACAGCATCATGGTCGTATTCTCATAGAAAATTATCGTCCGATATAATAACCCTTCGTTGAGTCCGCCTCGCGTCCGCGAGGGGGAGGAAGCTTGAAATTGGCGGGGGGTGGGGAGTGTCCGTTCTATCTATATTATCTATTCTATGCTCTAGGTGTGTACCTAAAACTTTCCAATTGGGAAAGGGGAAAAAATCTCTAAAGGGGATTCCCGCAGATTAGATTATTATTTTAACTTCCCTAGACCTGGAGGCTCTACCGCCTAACATTGCCGTCTTTTTCAGTTCAAGCGAGAAGAAAAGAGACAGCAATGTCAAAGCGTCAAAGCGTTTTCGTTAGCCGGTGGACCCCCTGATTTTCTTACAATAACAGGATACGTTTGGTACTGCATCTTAGTTAACGGACGCCAATAGATGGCGGTATTTGCGTTTTTTGTCATATTTTCCGTGCTATGATATTTCTTATACATACCTATGGTGGGGTAGGTATTATGAGATTATGACAATGACTTCAAATACTTGATGAGTCGCTCGGTTTGCCGCCCCCCTGGGCGTGCCGCCCGCGTGCTGTGCACGCCTTGCACGCGCCGTTGCGGCGGGCCTGATTAAGTGGACTCCCAAGTAGTATTAGCCCAGGGCTCCCAAACTCACAGTCCGGCCCTGTTCTTCTGTAAGTAAACCGCAAAGAAAAAAACGTTTCAACATTTGATTTTTTTAAATTTTATTAGATAAATAAGACATAAATAAGGCACCTATTTTAGTGAGAACAAAAAATATGCTTATTTCAATTTTACGAGTATGTAGGGTAAGTTCTTCTTTTCATGTTTATCTCATCAAATAAGCCCATGTCTCACGACCGCCATGACCCTGGATCAGTGCTTGCTCACAATACACAAAGGACATTCTGTACCTAGCATAAGGGATTAATCATTAATCACCAGTGCGACAGTTTTACTCTGTAGGTGTATGCTTCGTTTCAAACACCGTCAGGGTCGTGCGTTATTTGTTTTATCAACTGAAGCATTCCTATTTTAAAATCGAGCTTCTGCCGATTGTTAAGTCGCTTCATATTACTACGAAAACTGAGTAAGAACTTTTCATCGTCTTCTTCATCATCATCATCATCGTACTTTGAACGCGATCTCTTCACTTTTAGGGCTCGGTCAACTCTTGGTTGCTTTTTCCACAATTTGGAGGTTATTTTGGGGGAATATACACTTTTCTCATCGAAATTCGCAGAGAGCGGGTCTAAGTGTTCAATTTTAACTGATGTCACTGTCTGGCTATCCTCATTGTCGCTTTCGGAGCTGCAAAAAACAAAATAAAATGTCATTAGCCTTGGCCTTCATTAGGCCGGATATGACCCGGCCTTCTACCTCCTAACTAAATCGGCTTTAGCGTTGCTATGCTATCTATCATTTCAAGCGAAAAGAGAGAGAAAGATTAAAGCTATGACATTTTTCGTTCGGCGGTAGACCCCCCGGAGAGCCTCCGCACTTAGGTATGTCGTCAGGTCGTCACCAAGTCACCATCGCCTTGCCAGGATCCAGGACTAGCAAGGCGACCGACGACCACTGAACTGAAACGGTTATAGCTTTGTTCTATATAATTTTATTTCAAGCTAAAACTAAAAGTGAGAAATATCAAAACCAAGACCACATTAGGTAGGAGGTAGACTTCCGAAAACTGATGACCATCAGAAAATTACAGGACTTCAACGCATTATGTTTCTAGGGTTTAAAAGATAGCTCTGGTAGCAGAGAAGTAAGGATATACACAGACGGCTCCAAAACCTCACAAGGTACATGAGCCGGTGTCTTCTCAAATGATTTAAACATAAAAATATCAACATCACTAAGTAAGTTAAACACAATCTTTCAAGCCGAATGTATCGGTATCACCAGGGCGGCACAGGCGATCGCAGCCAGAGATGTCGGGGACTTAAACATCAAAATTGTCTCAGACAGCGCGTCAGTGCTTCAAGCCCTAAAAAACAACACTATAACCTCTGTCCTTATACTGGAATGTCACAATGCACTCCAATCCATAACAGGGACGAACAGAGTAACCCTGCAATGGATTAAAGGACACAGCGACTCACTAGGTAATGATGCAGCAGACGAACTGGCCAAGAGAGGAGCAAAGGCAATAACATACGGTCCGGAACCTTTAATGCCTATACCTCAGGCCCAAATAAAATTATGGCTGCAGGAAAATACCGAAAAAGCACATTCAATGGAATGGAGAAACATTGAAGGTTGCAGGCAAACGAAAATTGCTGTTCCGGTAGCAACAAAAAAACTTGCCCGCAACCTTATCAGACTGAGCAGGGATAGGATCCGTAAAGTCATAGGTACTATGACTGGCCACTGTCCCCTTAACAAACACTTATTCAATTTAGGTGTGACAGATAGCCCTCTGTGCAGAGGATGCATGGAGGAAGAAGAAACGCCACAGCATGTGATTGTGGAATGCAGGAGCGTGGCGGATCAACGGGCAGAATTCCTCCACTCCCCAGCAGCAGTCCCGGAGGCCTTCAACAACCTGAATAGGTTGCTTGCCTTCTGGGATAGCCTGGGATGGTTGGAGTGATAGGGAAGTATGAGCCACGCACAATGGCCCATTTTGAGAGGCTAAGTGCGGAAACAGCCCTGTCAAACTAAACTAAACTATGTTTCTAGGTGACGAGAGGAATGCAGTGGTAGGTACCTACTTGGACGCTTCATGTGACAATAACTGTGTGACGCTGTTTGAGAAGGCATGTTGCTTACTATCGGGAATACGCCCTGCTCGTGCACTCTATACTATAAAAAATATAAATAAAACTAACAATAGCTTGAATCAGACCTGTAAACGGGTTGCACCGCCACTTGTACAAAGGTTTTCGCCTGCTTATACGTCTCCGCTACCACTCGACAAATAAAATACACTCTTTGTGCCATGGCCGTTAGACATAGATTACATTGGCAACACAAATTAGCAGACCGCTCGCTGACAGTCATGACATTAAGGCCATATTTGAGTGTATTTTATTTGTCGGTTGGGAGCGGAGTCATCCGCTCGGCTCGCTAGGTCACAAAGCCAAACTTCCCGTTCTAGGGGCAACCTCACAAAACAACTCCCTACAAAATGTAAAAAGGGTAGGGCTCTTTGCAAAGTCCGCCTGGGGAAGTACCACACCTTTGCCAGTTATTCTGATGCTAAGCAGTACTGTGCAAACATTACTGTGTTCCGGCATGTTGCTTACCATCAGGCAGATGTCTTGCTCGACTTGCCACTCTATACTTTAAACAAATTAGCAGTCATAAGGACTACCGATAGAAGTGAATTTGATAGCTCACTTTGGAAACTACGCGGGTGAAACCGTAGGGCGTGGCCATGACTATAGCCATCTAGATCAGCAGGTCTACTACGAAGTCCGATAAACGATATATCGGCCGAACTTATGGAGATTTCCTACCACGAAAGATAATCGGTCGGTTGATCGGATCGGCCGTTTCGTTCGATCCGACCCTCATCCGACCTAAGTCTATAACTTCCCACCGAGATATGTCTGGATCCGAATGTTTTTCGTGGTAGGCTACAATCCGATTCAGCTGTCGGTCGGATCCGATCATTCGGAGTTTGTTTTCGTAGTAGACCTGTTGGGGTCGGCAACGTTTCAGGAGCCATGGGCCACAAGGTGAAAAAAAGAAGATAAAGCAGGCCGCACTTCTAATTCATTTCCAACAATGAAAGTGACGCTTGAGGTCAATTCATAGAAATTAAGTAAGTATTCAACGAACAATGTAGTTAGGTAGGTACCTAATCAATATGTATTATGAATACCTATACATATTTATTACCTATCAATTTGTTTGTCCAGCGTGCTGCCACAGTTATCTGAAAATAAAGAAAGTCACAATATTATTCTATGACTTAATCCTACTAATATTATAAACGTGAAAATTAGGATTCTTGTTAATTGTAGATGATAATCGTAACTGATTGGTGCAAGCCGCAAAGTTATTATACAACGGGTTTAGACTCCAGCCGGAGGCGAGGGTCTTAATACAGCCGAGGACGGTAATCCTACTAATATTATAAATGTCAATGTATGGATGTTTGAATGTTTGTTGCTCAATCACGTCCTAACGTATGAAGGGATCGGGCTGAAATTTGGAACACAGATAGAGTATAGTCTGGAAGAACACATAGGCTTTTTATCCCGGAAAAACAACGGGAACTACATCAATACACAAGTGTAGGTATCATGCGACGTTTTTCAACTTTGAATAAAATAACAATAAAAACAATTTCAACAGTGAATACCTCTTCTAATCCATTATTCCGCAACGCTGTACAAATGTCATGCGACCAGGAGAAATGATCGAGGGTTGCAACCACCCCTCTTCAACTTGCACTCAGTTGGACAGCTGTGTGCAGCAGTAGCAGTGACGGCATAGTGATGAATCTTATTATTTTATAAGTACCCTTCTATCATTCTACATAGGTCTCCTGGTGGTTCACATGACCCATACATTTTGTTTACGGGCCTGTAGTCTACAGGCGCCGCGTGTGAGGGCGTCGGTACCAGGGCGAGGCGAGACAGGGTGCTCCGGTTGTCGATCCGGTTGTGCAGCAAACAGGTAATACCCAGATTTGCGGTGAAATTAAAGCCACTCTAAGAGCAAGTGCGTTGAAAAATAAATTCATCGTGAAATATGTAAATTGATAAATATCAAGCATCATACTCTGTGCGCAAACAGCTAGCTTCGGTGAGGAAGTGACTGCAGGTGATGGATCACCATTCTCCGGGTATGAGGGTAAGGGCAGCACCACCACTGTTCTGATCTCAGGCTTGGCAGTAGGGGTTGATTCATTTATAGGGCCTGTGGACTGATAAAATGTTCAATAATAATTAATAATCACCATACCAGTCATTCATCTTTATCAATTGGGGACCATTTTAAATCTGAAGGGTGATCAATTGACATTTTCGATTACCAATAAAAAGTACAGTGTACATTACTGTTAAACAAGACAATAATAGTACCTTTTATTTTAGTATAAAAATACTGGGTGCTACTGGTAACCTACATTATTGTACTGCAAAATGATTTGATACCTACTTTTGGTGTGAAAGAGTAACACAACCATCCTCTCAGCTCTCCAATTTATACTTATAGTTTAAAACTTTAAAGTTAGCAAAAAATAAAAGGTTCTTTAAAGACGTTTAAGAAAAACCCTAAATTGTAAGTTGGACTGAAGCTAATAAACAATAAAATTATAATGAATTACTTACATAGTCTTTTTTCAAGACTATCCTACATACCTCAGAGGAGGCTTCATCAATTTCATAGAATTCCATCGTAGAGTCTATTATAGACACCACCTGATCTGCAGTCTGTGGATTACTCCCTGCATTTGTGGGACCATTGGACTGGTTGCTAGCTCCTTTTTTCTTTAAATTACCTCTCAGATCTCTCCAAGCCTGAAATTTTACAAGACATTTTTATTAAAAAGGAACAAATAAATTCCCTAAATATAAGAATGCCCAGGAAGAGTTGGAAAGAGACTAACAACTGCAAAAGGGCAATCAAGAGTAAATAAATGAAAAATCATTTTATTTTATTATTTATAGGCAGTCAGCATAAGATCATTTGGTTATATTCCAGATTTGTAAGTTGTTAAACTCTTTTATAACATATTTGCTCGTAAAGGGTCTCTTATTGGACCAGTTTCTGTATCGTAATGTATCTTATTACGCACTAGTGCTGTAATGTGTAATGTAAAACGCACGGTTTCAAAATGCTCCGTCCACAGACTAGGTAGAGAGATATGCTCCGTCTAAAACGAACGGTACCTTTTTAAATCTTAGTAAAGAGTTTTTATGTCAGAAAAGTGTGGTCAACATTTTATGAATAAAATTAACTTTGAGAGGTAAAATATAACAAAGAATTATTAAATCCGTTAATTTAATTAATTTGGACCATAAATTACTTTAATTTTTCTGTAACAAAACACATATAATATTAATTTACTTTATAATAATGGCATACCGGCTGGTTCTGTGCCGTTCCTTAAAAAAAAAAAGGCGCCGATGCGCGCGCATTGCTAATCTGTGATCCATAGTGATTTAGTGATTACTTACTCTGTGCTGTGATCTGTGATCAAGTAAATATTATTCCGCGCGTTTTTTTTCGCTGTATTGTTTTTATTTGAAAATGTCGTCAGAGTTTTGTTTATTTCCTCGCAAATATGTTATAAAACGTCGTATGACATACGTGCGCTTTGATAATTACAGCCTCTGCTAATTATAGCTCTCGCCTTCGGCTCGAGCTAGCAATAAAGCCTCGGCTGTAATTATCAACTTACCGCACTTATATCATAATGTACTATTATAAACAAACTGAACACATGGATGATAATTTACCAATATCCTAGTAAGTTTCCGCACTATCCTACAGTTCAGTAGGCCGTAGAAGCTAAGAGGCACAGTCCTGAGCCCAACTGCCATAGATCTCTTTGAAAAAATGACTTCAAGGCACTCTAATAAATGTTTGTAATAAGTATGGATTTAGAACTATATAAGTATTATATTTTATCAGCTATCTGGCCGCCACAGTACAAGCTTAGCTTAGTTTGGGCATAGAATAGATAAGTTTGGGGTCAGATGGTGTTGTGTGAATTGTCCACCAATATTTATTATTATTATTTGTAGGAAGTAGGCAGATCACCGTTATGCTCCTTAGATATCTTTCAGAATAAAATGTGGCTTATGTGCTATTCCAGATTTATAGGTATTATTTAATTTAAATCCAAATTTTTCACTTAATCTGCTGAGTTTTTCTTATATGACTGCGAAACAGATTTTGTAGTGGTAGGACTCTTAGCAGAGTCCGCCTGGGGAAGTACCAAAAATTTGTCAATTATTCTACCACCAAGCAGTAATGTGCAAACACTACTGTGTTCCGGTCTGAAGGGCAATGTTTCCAGAGAAATTACAGGGCTTAGAGATATAACAACTTAGATCTCTGGGTGACGAGCGCAGTGCGGTGCTAGGTAATGATTTTGGCTCTTCATGTTCCAATAGCTGCATGTCACTGTGCTGTTATGTGGCAGGCATGTTGCTTACCATCAGGCATATGTCCTGCTCGTCTCGTCACTCTTTATTTAAAAAAAAAAAATAACAACCAAACCTTCATATTTCTGATGTCTAATGTAGTTCTTTCCTAGCCATTTACCTGCTTCCACTTAAAAACTGTCTTAGTTGCCGGTCCCATTGAATTAAGCTTTGCTGTGATCCTTTCCCAGGATGCCTCAATGTTCGCCTTCTGTTGGTCATTTTGTCCGTGTCTTCGGTGTATCGGAGTGTTTTTCATATATTCTAGTAAAGTACTAATTTGGGTTGGGCTGGCCTTGGTTCTGGGATATCCTTGCATATTGGCTGAAATGACACATTCAATTGACATTATTAACACAAGCACAGCATAAGCAACCTACTAAATGTTCCCACAGCTGGGACTCAGGGCCTTTTTTCCCAAGGAGAGAGTGAAGGCTATAATCCACCACACTGGCCCAGTGCAAGTTGGTGGATGATAGGTCCATGACCTCGAAACATTCTAGGTACCTATGTCGGTGTATGAAATGTCGGTTTCCTCACGATGTTTTCCTTCACTGTATCAGGTTAGCAGCATTACGCACATGACTTCGAAGACAGGTGCGCGTGGGATTTGACCCCCGGGATCAATCGACATTCGACAGTCGCCGTTCTCCCGACTAGACCATTCGTAAACATGTCTTCAGTTATATCCGGTTCTTTATCATTTGAAAATCGAAAATATAGTTAGGTAGGTACCTACATACAGAGTAGGAAATTACAAAAAGTAATAGGCACGGTGACCACAATAATAATATGTGCCTTACTACAAAAAGTAGGTAGGTACCTACATATTAAGTATACCTATAATTATACTGTTTTCACAGATTTCAATTCAATAGAAGAATTGTAAGTAGGTAAGTAACTACTACCTAATTGGAATTGATATAATATAATACCCCGTTTACATGATTCCAGTCCAGCGACCGAATCCAGCGCTGGATTGATTGGATTGCTTACTGGAATAATGGAAACCGGAACTGGAAAGCATCAATCCAGTGCCAATGCATTCCAGTGCCGGTTTACATTATTCCAGTAAACAATCCAGCGCTGGACTGCAATAAAGTAAACCGGGTATAAAGGAATGTTTTTGAAATGTATTAGTGTACCTACTTCTAGTAAACGAGTACTAGTGCTACAAGCTACAACTAAAGCATAGAATAGATAATATAGACTAGAGCTTAAAATTCATAATAACTTTCGTTTTGATACGGACGAGCTCAACAATCGTTGAACACGCAGTAGGTATGTCGGTATTTTGATAGTTTGTTTTATCACTAATCACTGACAAACATCACTGGCGTACAACGTAACTGTATTACTGTACGTAAATTGTACGTAACTGAAACACAACATGACGAAAACACAAAACAGCGCGTGTATAACAAACACCAACAAAAAAATGTACGTACCACTTAGTTATTTTCATTGTAATACGCACGGAGCCAAAAAGGCCTTTAAATCCAAAGATTCTCCTAGATTGTACTGCTTGAATTGAACACGAAGATACAATTTAGTACGTACTAAGTACGTAGTCTAAAACACAAACCTCACTAACTTACGTAACTGACAGAGTGAATCAGTGAAACACAAAACACAAACATAAAACATAACGCAAGAACAAACGCTCACAGCAAGCTCACAGCACAGAGTAAGTAATCATGCTCAGTGTTGCCACCTTGGTTTTTGAAAAAGAGCAGTCGGACAAGCTAGAAAGAGCTAGATTTAGCAAATGCAATCAAAAGAGGTGCTAGAAAGGGAAAAACCATAAATGCAAAGGGTTAAAAATTGTTTATTCGAAATTTCAGAAAAATCTAATTATAATTACCGATTAAGTTGGTTATGAAATTGTTAAAAATCAGCGTCAGCATCGGAATTTTCCAAAATCATATTTGCCAAAGCAGATGAAGTTGATGGCTGAAGGCTGATTGACATCTGTGGTCTTAGCCAATTTGAACGAGTATTTCAAATTAGTCCCACACATTTTTATTATTTCAGTTGGCACCTTGTGGGAACAGCAAGACTTTCAATCGTTATCATAAAGTGTGAACTGACGAAATCTATACTACATGACGCGCATTGTTTCATAACTTGGTAATCGCGGTGCGAAGTCTTCGGCTCGCTTGAAAAGGGCTAGATTGCTCTTTTCGGGCTAAAGCATGAAAAAACGAGTTTACCCACAGTAAAAAGTGCTAGATCTAGCCCGAAAAGGGCTAAGGTGGCAACACTGATCATGCTCACAGCTCGCAGGATCCGGTCGATCCGGATTATAGGCTTATTACACTTGGCTAAATTTAGTGACTGAATTGCAAGGAGCAAGCCATCCTCGCTTCTGAATTAAAGTTTGTAGCTATTTATCAACGCCATTAAACTTCACCGAATTTAGTAGTGAATAGTGAAGTGACTAAATCTAGTCAAGTGTAATAAGTCATTTAGCAACAATGATTTTTTTTAAGTATGCCCATAGACAATTTTCTATTCTGTCTATGGGCATACTGGGTAGTGCTGGGTAGCGATTCTAAATCCATTCGGTTGAAGTGACGTCACGACTTGCGGAAATGAGATAGTCTAATTATCTATCACTTGTGAAAAAAAGAGAAAGAGATACTGATTTTCCGTCCTTATCACAGTGGCCGGCTTTTTCTCTGGCTAAATTACAATCGAGTGCATCGAGTATCGAGTTGCCAAACATAAGTCTGTTCAAAGCTCAGACTCAGATTTTTTATGTTTTATTATTAATTGTGTGTATTTAAAGAAGATTTAAAGCTTGTTTGTGAAAGACTATTAACACGTTGATGGACAGTACCGCCCACAGACGTAAATACTCAAAAAGTGATACGACAGTACGCTTCTCGACGTAAGAGTTTAGATTAAGCCAAAGCCAGTACGCCCTACGACGATCGATTTTTCATACAAATGTTAGGAACGGTAAGCTGTAGTGTCACCGTAGAGGTGACTTAGACTTTTATACTGTCACCTTGTAAAGAATTGGAGAGGTTCAAAACACACAAGATAACGCACACGGCGCCATTTTTCCCCTCCCCCTCCGCACGTACACTACGTCCGTAGGCGTCCTGTTCTCATACATGCAGTCAGGTAGTGCCACGCGGCGGTGCTCCGCGCGTTGCTAACTACTTTCCGCTAATTTCGCGGGTGAATCCTATTGAAAGGTTAGTAAATGTATGTTGTAAACGTTATTTATCTTGTTTTGTTTTTTATAACACTAATTAGAGTTTATAATGTATCCGTAAACAATACATTTTTCATGTTGTATGTTTTGTTTTCTCATGTTGTATATTTCGTGATACCTACTAAAATACATCGGAATTACTTATTTGTAGATGGTTAGGGATTCCTATGAAGATTCCTATTCCTCCTGGGCCAAGTGAAGGTATTTTTACTGATCATGGGGAGTTCGGAAATGAACAAGATTATGAGTCTATAGACGGCTATAGACGTACTGTCGTATTACAAATATATTTTACTATATCTTGTGACACTACGTCTATAGGCAATGTATGAAATAAAGTAGTAACACACCAGTAACGATCAGTATAGTAGTAGTGACCATCAACGTGTTAAGCCATTTGTGCTGTTTGTATATGAACAATGTGTGTTTGCTGTGTTTTAAGCTAAAATATCCGCAGTGAACTGTGAAAGTGAAGCAAAATCAAATTGCAATCAACAATCAAATTTGCAAATTAAGTAAAATGTAAACATAACATATTGACGTGTAAATTGTACATTTATGAATAAAGTACTTTGACTTTGACTTAACCTACATAACAAAACAAACAAAAAAGTGTGACCAGTTTTCCTTACAAATTTACCCATGAAATATACAAGTCGGGACATAATTGACAGTTTTTTTACTGACCGTTTACTAATAATAGGTACTAGATTTTGCATGCGGATTCGCATTCGTTAGTTTTTGAAGTGAAAACTTCCTTTGGCGCACTACATACAGATTTTTCGTGGGCCGTGAATTGAGCTCAAACATCATGCTTGGGAATTAAATAAATTTTCGGGTGAACTCGGAGCTATGGTAACAAATGCGTAAACATTTTTAGATGGTCATGGCGTGTTACCATGGTTACCATTACACATATCTAGTCTAGATGGCCATGACGATTCAATTTCTGTTTCTACTTCCACTGCCATTCCAACTCTTGTTTTCTGGAGTGGGAATTGCATCAAACTTCCATTAACTCACACTACCGCTGTTTTCCGATTCCTACTTACAAATCCCGTCCCATTCTAACGAGATTAAATGATGCTTTTAGTAAAAACCCTACTTTATACCTACTCACACAAGAGACCTATCTATTGTGTGAGTAGGTATGAATCTCTAAGCTTTAAAAAAAAAAATTATCTATATATATAAAAGCGAAAGGTCACTCATCAAGGAATCTCAGAAACTACAAATGCTAGGAATCTCAAATTTTGCATGGAGGTCCCTTTTAGCACGTAGGCGCTCGCTAAGACGGGGTTTTGCAAAATTCAACCCCTAAGAGGGTGAAACAAGGGATGAACGGTTGTCTGAAAATTTTGTATGAAACGTGATTTTCAAAGTTATCAAATTTTGTATCTAGACACTTGACACGAAGCAATTAAATGCATGTTCTATCAATTTTGTAATTTCGAACTGTACGGGGGTGAAATTGGGGTTGAAATGAGGGATGAATGTCAAAATGGAAGTTCCCAACCATGAAACTCTGTATATAGACACTTGACACGAAGCAAACGAATGTTTGTTCCATCAATTTCGTAATTTCAAACTGTACGGGGGTGAAATTGGGGTTGAAATGAGGGATGAATGTCGATATGGAAATTCCCAACCGTTGAAGATAAAACCATGAAACTCTGTATAAGACACTTGACACGAAGCAAACAGATGTTTGTTCCATCAATTTCGTAATTTCGAACTGTACGGGGGTGAAAATGGGGTTGAACTGAGGGATGAATGTCAATATGGAAATTTCCAACCGTTGATGATAAAACCATGAAACTCTGTATAAAGACATTTGACACGAAGCAAACGAATGTTTGTTCCATCAATGTCGTAATTTCGAACTATACGGGGGTGAAATTGGGGTTGAAATGAGGGATGAATGTCAATATGGAAATTCCCAACCGTTGAAGATAAAACCATGAAACCCTGTATATAGACACTTGACACGAAGCAAACGAATGTTTGTTCCATCAATTTCGTAATTTCGAACTGTATGGGGATGAAATTGAAGTTAAAATGGGGGACGAATGTCTCTTACGCTTTCACACCTAAACAACTGAACCGAATTTGATGAAATTGTTTTATTAAAAGCTGTTTTTAGTAAATGTGTCTGGGTATAAAATTAGTTATTGCCTGAGTTACCTCAGTATTTATTTCGCGCGGACGAAGTCGCGGGTAACAGCTAGTTCATACATATTTTCACCTCTGATTTAACCCTTTTGTTTAAACTTTTACAAAACGGATTATGCAACTTGAATTTATCACTAGATTTCTGTAATCATTTGGATTGTTTTATTTATTCAAATTAATTAATATTTCGCAGATGTACCGCTTCGAAGAATATGATAAAATATTGTGTGATAATAAAGCTATATTTTTCATGAAGTACAGAATATCAAATAAATAAATTATTCCGAATTACCACATCTAAATAATAGTATCTATCTACTACAACAAGTTTTACTAACATTGAAAAAATTACATTTTTGTTATATACCTAAGTTCCGAATTACCCCGTGCGAAGCCTGGGCGAGCTGCTACAATGATATAAATATGACAGGCAAACTATATTATTATAACGTTGAATGTAAAGTACAATTTGAAATAAATGTTTTATTGCCCTGTTTTTGATTAGGTATTTATTTAAGTACCTCCTATTTTAGTTATATTATATAAAACCTCTTTTTAAAATGTAATTTTAGAATGCATAGAACACAGGCTGAATTCATCAAACTATCGCAGCACTACCCTTACCTAGTGGAATATTTTCTTTATCGCAATACTTTTTGAGTATTGAATTGAAAATGAGGATTAGTAAAGTTATAGCAAATTCAATAGATCTATCATCCACGTTATTCTTTATGACATAAGGATCATATATCTTTTTGAATTATCCAAATCGGACCATTACTTACGAAGATATTAAATAATAAACATATACCGTTCCTGTCGCTAAAAGTCAATGCACGCGGGAGCGTGTGACGTCACTGTGACGGAACCGAGCGCGGCCGGCCGGTCGGCCGTCACATTCGACGTAGCAGCGGCGACGCGCGACTCGGTTGGTCCCTAATACGAGGGTCAAACTGAAAGTTCTTAGAAAATCAAAAACTGATTACATTAGCCAGTTATTAGTTTTATTATATCTTTTCAAAATATTGTCCATTCACGTCAATACACCGCTGCATGCGATGGAACCACTGGGAAAAGCACTTTGCCCACTCGTCCTTAGGGGTCCTTAGGGGTCTCTTCAATGGCATCGCGATACGCAGCCACCGCTTCTTCAGCATTCATAAACCGCTTTCCTTTAAGTTTTTCTTTAATTTTTGAAAATAAATAAATTCACAAGGAGCGAGGTCGGGGCTATACGGCGGGTGACCCAGTAATTCAACGTTTGATGTCGCCAAATAGTCGATCGTTCGCTTGGTGGTGTGCGATGAGGCGTTGTCGTGGTGAAGGAGGATCCTACTGCGAGGTCGTTTCTCTCGAACTTTTTCCAAGACAAGTGGCAAACAATTGGTAGTGTACCATTCTGCAGAAACTGTTTTTTGATCCTCTAACACAATTGTTGCGAAATGACCTATCCTTCCAAAGAACGAGGCCACCATTTTTTTCCCCGCACTTTGATCTCTCTTCACTTTAGTTGGCAACTCCTCGAAAGGAAACACCCACTGAGCAGATTGTCTTTTGGTTTCAGGATCATAACAGTAAATCCAGCTTTCGTCACCTGTTAGTATGTTGAACACAGCATTTGAGTCACCTCCGTTAAATCTTTCAATCATTTTACGGCACCAATCCACACGATGGAGTTTTTGAGCCTCAGTCAAATTATGAGGTATCCACCGGGCGCAAAGCTTCCTGACCGCTAAATGTTCGTGTAGGATTTTGTGCACTTGACTCATACCGATGCCTAAGCTTGTCCGAATCTGCTGATAGGTCACTCTTTTGTCAGTCTCTATCATACGCCGCACAACACAGATGTTATCTTCAGTCGTCGCCGTAGAAGGCCGTCCCTCACGTAAATCATCAGTGAGATTAGTGCGACCACGTTTAAACTCATTAAACCAGTTGTAAACAGTCGCACGAGATGGGGCTTCATCGTGAAAGGCCAATCGTAGTCTATCATAACTTTCTTGTTGACTTAAATGACATCGAAAGTCATAAAAAATCATTGCACGAAAATTTTCTCGTGTTAAATTCATGTTGACGTGACACAGACAATTTTAAATTTGCCGCCAAATCGTAAAACAAATGACAAATGAATGAAGTATATACTCAGTAATATTGGCAAAGAGTTCTATTTTCAAATTATATAATTATTTTTTATTATATTGTTTATAAGTGGCCAGTTCTAAGAACTTTCAGTTTGACCCTCGTATTTGGCAATTTATTTACATAAAGTGTTGTTGGAGTGTAATTTTGTGATACTTAAGTCATAGCTTAAGTATAAAACGTACATAAGTAATATGAGTACTAATAAAGTAGAAGCGGGTTTTGTGCAAGCTCAGTCAGATAATCTTCCAAAAGTGGATTCTTTTATGGTATTTGATTATCTAGGTAATCATTCCGAGTTCAGCAGCGTTGAAATCCGTGGTTGGAAACTACAAAGGTAAGGATGCTGGTTATTTATCTACGTACGTAGGTACTTATTAGTAATCTTTAATTTGTTAGTTAGTGGTAGTAAGGTGTAATAAAGTGAATATATGTTCAGAACTTAAGAGTAGTGTTTATACCGAATGTAAATGAAATAATTGTTTTCGTTCATTCATATGTAGATCATTTCGCGAATGATTTTTTAACCTACTTGCGCTTTATTTAGTGCATGGTTATCTCACTTGCTGATCTAGGTATGACAGAATCCAATATAAGATGTCATGGCTGTTTTTTTTGCCATCTCGCGTTTTGTTACAAATCGTTCGTTCAGTATGTACTTAGGTAGGATGACTTGAAGATAAAGCAAAAACATTTTTATGCATACATTTTATTTCTATTACCCACGACGCAACGCAGACGGTCTATGCGTTTGGGGGGGAGAGGAGGATGTTTGTTTGTGCAATTCATGTCGCCATTTTTCTCCAAGACTACTTGTCTGATTTTGATACAGTTTTCAGTTATGGGTTTGGGTTTGTGGATGTTTTTAGATAGGTGTTACGGTGACAACTAACCAGGAGCCGCTGAAGCAAACATTGTTTGTTCCATGTTGCCATTTTTCTCCAAAACTACTAGTTCTATATCTTGTCTTTTCTTATAACCTGGTCGGTCAATTTTCTTTTTTTGAGGCTTTTGACATTCAAACTTATGAGACAAAACTCCTTTCTTCAGTTTAAGCTTTCCTCCAACCAACTTAAACTTTACGTAATTTTCCATATCTTCTTCCAACTGAAATATAAAAATACTAGTTAAGCCCCGCTGATGATGATGATTGAATTAGCCTGTGTCCTAATCCGGAGTATAAACTATACACTATCTACATTCCAAATTTCATTAAAATCGGTCAAGTAGGTAGTTACGGAGATACGTGGTAACACATTCACACATACACACACACGCTAACTTTCGGATTGATTATATTATTAGTGCTTGCTTCTCGTGTGGACTTGTGGGCCAGTCCTGGTGTCAGAATTTTTCAGGCCGCCTGAAGGCATCCGACATGGCTTAGCGACTGTTGTCTTACGACCAACAACCGGGACCGACGGCTTTACGTGCCCTCCGAAGCACGGTAACACACAGTTGAAAATCCCACAAAGCGGTCACCCATCCAAGTACTGGGCCTTACTGAACATTACTTAACCATTAGTAGGAGTTAAACATTAGTAGGATATATTAATGTAGTTGCTTCTAACAGTAAGGCATAGCTGAGGCAGATACATAAATGCACCGCTGTTGTGTAGATGATTAAAAAATATAGAATATATCATTCACTCTTTGATTTTTACCTAAGTACGTTTCTGTGCTTTAACCTTGGAATATTACATAGAAATGAGAACGGGTACCTAAATAGGTAGGGTACGTAGGTTTATACACAATACTCAGAAAAAGTAAGAAGGTATGTTTCTATTAATACAGCAGCTTAAAATAAGATATATAGAAAGGTACACTGCACTTAATACTTACCTAGTAGGTACCACCTTATTTTAATAAATATCAACCAAATAATAGGTATAGTTATGTAGGTACTCACATCGAAATGATCTTCACATCAATGTCTTGTAGCCTGGGGAGAGGGTGGAGTTTTATCATCTCTTTTTACAACCGAATACCATTTTTTACGAAGTTTTGGGTCTTTCGGCACGTTAAAAAATAGCTTTTCTGGCGTTTTAATAGAAGTGTTTATACATTTTGGCACTATACAATATTTAAACATAGTTTAAAAAGTGAATTACACACAAATCGGACACTTAATTTGTTTTAAAGTCACAATTAAAGAGACAAAACACTGCGCGCCTTATCGCTGCCAACGGCTAACTGGCGGCGACCGTCACAGTGACGTCACAGCTATTGCGACGGCCACTCGGTGAACTTTGCTAGTAATTCGGTCATAACTTCGTCAATTTTTGTCGTAGAACAGAAATGTTTACACTGTTTGTTAAGGAGTTCTTAGGTCTATAAATCTGCATTCTCAACTAAAAACGTTACGGATCCTCATTGAATTGTAATTGAAAGAACGAGAAGCACTTATAGTAGACTACAGGCCCATGAACAAAATTTACGGGTCAAATGAACCACCAGGAGACCTATGTAGGATGATAGAAGGGTATACAGTAATAAGATTCAGCACTATGCCGTCACTTGTAAGCTGTCCAACTGAGTGCAATTGAAGAGGGGGTTGCAATCCTCGATCATTTCTCCTTGTCGCATTATTTTTGTACGGCGTTGCGGAATAATAGATTAAAAGAGGTATTGAAACTATAAAATTGCCGGAAAAATTTACAGACTACGAGTAATTTACAGAGCAAATTTGGTCATTTGATTACAAAAATCATGCCACAAGGAGAAATGGTAGAGGGTTGCAACCCCCCCCCCCCTCTTCAATCACACTCAGTTGGACAGCTTACAAGTGACGACATAGTGCTGAATCTTAATATTTTACACCCTTCTATCATCCTACATAGGTTTCCTGGTGGTTCATTTGACCCGTAAATTTTGTTCACGGGCCTGTAGTCTATAGTAGATCCAACCGTTTATTTTCTTTTTGACAGCACCAATAGAACGTAACTGCGTCATGTTACGCAAAAGTTCACGTTACGCAAAAGTTCACTTTTAAATGCGAGGTTTTAAAAATATGACAACTGCTTTGCTCCTTGATCCCGTATAATAAATAATCATCTTTGACAAATTGAGTCCATAAGTGCAGTAGTTTTTAAATTACATAAAATAACAAACGTTTTTAAAAATTTACGTTCTATGGGTGATGTTGATAACCATAGAACGTAAATTTTTAAAAACGTTTGTTGTTTTTTGTTATTTATAAAAAAACTACTGCACCTATGGACTCAATTTGTCAAAGATGATTATTATACGGGATCAAGGAGCAAATTTAAGCAGTTGTCATATTTTTAAAACCTCACATTTAAAAGTGAACTTTTGCGTAACATGGCGCAGTTACGTTCTAACGTTCTATTGGTGCTGTCAAAAAGAAAATAAACGGTTGGATCTACTATAGTGAGGTAAAACTATCTTTGGTTGCATCCGACACGGAATCTCATGTCTCGATCTTTGTCTGTCAGTGTATAGGCGCAAGCGGCAGACTTCGAGGAAAACAAGTCTCATTTGAACGCAATCCAAAGAGGTTTTGCCCAGAAAATCTGTAAGTCGTACCGTACTGTTTCTCTAAAATCAGCACTTGCCCTTTCGGGTCTGCTCCCCCTGGATCTGAGGATACAAGAAGCAGCAAATTTGTACAGAGTAAAAAAAAACCTCTCCCAAGACTACCTCCCACCAGAAGTGGAACTCGAACGGAACGTTAACTACCTGGACCAACCCCATCCGTCCACACAGGTATCCGTAGAGTACGAGCTCATAGAAGACACCTCCAATCTTCCAGAAGGACCTCAAATGTATACTGATGGCAGTAAGGTTGAGGGTAAACTTGTAGCTGCTCTAACTTGGTGGGAGAATGGCAAAGAGGTCAAAAACTCGACCTTCAAGCTCCACTCCGAATAAAAGTTGCCCGGTAAAGAGCATTAAGTTCTGATTGAAAGCACAGTCTTTAAGCACAGTCTTAAAGCACAGTCTTTGCGTCAATCAGAACTTTATGCTCTTTACCGGGAAACTCAAATGGCGTTAACGAGCAAGGACCCAGAAGTTAATATCCTGAGTGACTCTCGATCTTCACTCGAACTGCTAAGTAACCCAAAAACGAGTCACCCCTTGGTGAAGTGTGTAAAGGAAAACATTGGACAGATAAATGCTGAAGGGAGATCTCTTCGTCTTTTCTGGGTGAGAGCGCATGTTGGCACCGTCGGCAACGAAAGAGCTGACGAACTGGCAAAATTGGCGGCGCTCACAGAATCACCCAGGGACTACGAGGGAATCCCCTTGTCCTACGTCAAACGGAAAATCCGCGAAGAATCGGTCAAGACATGGCAGGATCGATATGAAACCTCGGACACTGGAAAAGTCACCCAGACGTTCCTCCCCGACATAGCAAACGCATATCGGGTGATTAGAACCTCGAAACTGACTCCATTCCAAGTACAAGCGTTGACGGAGGAATAGCAGAATACCTGTACAGATTTAAGCTCAAGAGTAGTCCTGCATGCGAGTGTGACCCCGACCAACCCGAAACGGTCTGGCACGTGCTAGTCGATTGTTCCCGATTCATGGCCGCAAGACATGAGCTCGAATCTATGATCGACGGAAGGCTGGTTGTCTCGGATCTCCACAACATCTTAGCAGATCCAGATAACAGAACACGGCTTCTGTCCTTCATGGAGACCTCATTCCGCATAGCGGCCAAGAGAAACTCCATTAATTCAAATACGTGCCCTCCTTTGCCATCACACCCTGTCCCGCTGTCCGTGGACGCCGCGTGGAATGCGGTTCCCGCCCAACATAACTCCTCGAAGATCATCTCCATGCAACAACTACTGGAGAACGCAGATCGAGGAGAGGCTGGGATCCGTATCCGTGGAGTGGCTCTCTTCATGGACAGCAACAAAGAAAGATTCGGAATAAGCTTTTGCTTCGCCTGGGAACGGAAACGAGCCCGTTTGTCACCTGGATTGTCTTGCCTGCTTAATAAGAGTATGCGCTGAGGGAAATATACTCCGGTATGTACTCCTCAGCGTCCCGTATAAAGTCCCTAGAGCAGAGAAAGTATAAGGGAGCGCAAATACCCAACACCCTACCAAACACCCTCTTTTTAGTTCACACTCAAGAAGAGAAGGAGACCCTGACAAACCAAGGTTATGGGTCAGGCACCGGGTCACGCATCCTTACCATCCATGAAGCTCAGGGACTAACATACGAGTCGGTAATCGCAATCAAAACCAAGGCAAACATGAAGCTGCACGAGAGCGTGCCCCATGTGGTTGTTGCAATCTCACGGCACACGGGGACCTTCACATACTACGCTGACGACACCGATGACGCCATCGGCTGGTTCGTGGGGCGAGCGTCGGCTGCATCACCGAAAACCATCCGAGACTTCAACCTGCAGATGGTCATCAGGGACAGAAATGCGGCCGTTGTGGAGGCTCTGGGCCGGGAGGAGGCGGCTTAGGCAAATGACAATTAGGCAAAGAATCGATGTCGAGTCGATTACTAGCGGAATCCCAACCGGTAGTGATCGACTCAACAGATGAGCACTAGAATTAGGTTTAAAATGTTCCCAACTCCCCCCTATTTTCCTCTTCTTCTCCTAATCCAAGACACATGTAAAAAAAAAAGAATTGAAATGACAAAGATAACGGACCCCGGTGTTTGTGGAGTGGCTAATAATTAAAAAAATAAAATAAAAAAAGACCCCAAGACTTGTGACTCGGGCGTAGGTTTAAGGGGCCCCTTTGTGAAGCACTTCCACACTCACCTTAACTACTCGGCAGACCTCTCATCTGTTCAGCCAAATCTGACAAAAACCCACCAGTGCAGTTTCAGATACTCGTTCATAGAATACATAGAACGTACTGCATTTCTGGGTAGCGATTCTGAAACCATTCGGTTGCATCCGACACGGAATCTCATCTCTCTGTCTTTGTCATGCTAAACAGATAAGACAAAGACCGAGAGATGAGATTCCGTGTCGGATGCAACTGAATGGTTTGAGAATCGCTACCCAGGACAAGCCAAGAACTTTCAGCAGGTTATAGAGAGATTTTGCTGGTATACCTCTCGCTCCTACTTCTACAGCAACTTTCTTTGTAGAAAACTACATTGCCCTTTTTGTTAATTTGTTTAGAAGGTTATAATACTTATTTCGTTTCATCTTATATTCTTTATTTAGAGATTATAGTCTAAATCTGCGTTCATTTGTTTAGAAGGTTATAACACTTATTTTGTTTCTTCGCGTATTCTTTAGAGATTATATCGACGGTGGAAAGGAAAAACCCTTTAAGCGACAATTTTAGAACTTTACAGGAGAGCCAATCAAAGTTTTTATTTTCCGAAAAAAAATCATAAAAAAATACTGTTTGAAATTAGAGGGTCAGAAAAAAAATAGTTTCTTAATTTTTTATTTACCATCTACCAGCAATCTTACGAAAGTATGCTGGCATGGTAAGAAGATTTATGCGTCACTTAATTATTTTATAGCAAATACAGCGCAAGGAAAAACGCATTAAATACCAGTTCAGTATTAAGAAGAACACCAGGAAAAACACTTTAAACGACAAGCTGTGCATGACATAACTAGTAGGAAAAACGACTGAAGCGTATCGAGCATAAGATACAGAGTCATGGAAAAACGAGTTAACGAACAAAACTATACCATGTCAAGTAATGGAAGAATACGATAAGCGATAGCGATGTATTAATGCAAGCTTATATTTTTAAGTTAAGTCCCTGCTCTGTTTCTCAAAGACACCAAACAGAAACAAAAATTTTTAGATAGAAGAAGTGTTTTTTTATTGTTTTGTAAGCTTACTGGTACAAATGAGTTTTGATGTGGAATCTTTTTTCACCAAAGTTCCAGTAAACAAATGTTTCTAAGTCGGCAAAAAGCGGCTTCTGAAGGAGAACTACTTACCGGAAAACATGATAGTTTTGTTGATAAATTGCTTAGATGGAAACGATTTTTTACCGTGGGCAGCTTTACCTACAAATAGATGGTGTAGCTATGGGAAGTCCTGTGGTAGGTACCAGTGTTAACCAACATTTGGACAGAGTCTAGGGAAAAAATGCTAACTTTCAATCAGCAGCAGTTTACAAGTGGATAAGACACATGGACAATGTTTTCGGTATCTTAAAACGAGACAGACGAAAAACTTGTTTTTGGAGCATCTCAACTTGATAGATGTCAACATTAGGTTAACATTTTATTTCGAGGTAGATTGATCTCTACCGTTCTTGGACGTGAGAGTGACAGTTAAATCTGATAGTTGGTTGTCTCACTCTGTCCATAGAAAACTCACGCACACTGACCGGTATATGCACGCTACGTCACAACACCACCACCTTTGTCAATTACAGTCGGTGTAGAGATATTTTTTGGATAGAACGAACACCCTCTATGACGGATAAGGTGAGGACATTGTTAAATGAGTATTCTTAAAACTGTGTAGTGTGTATACCTGTATACTCCCTTATCCAAGATGACGAGACATATATCAGGATGCCGAAAGACGTCATTCATTTCAAACTCTAGGTGTGTATGAGGTAGATTGCAGCTGTTCTTATAGGTATCGGTCAAACAAAGCGTACAATTGCTGAAAGAATCAACGAATACATGGCCGCTGTAAAATAAAAACAGACTAGACCAGTTCTCTCCATCGAACGTCATTAGTACGCAAGAATATTTTCGGAAGCCTCAAAAATAAAATAAAAAAATATAGTCATAGGAACTGCCGATAGAAGTGAAAACTTATTAACTTAGAATTTGATAGCTTATTTCCGAAACTACACGGGTGTAACCGGAGGGCGTGACCTCGCCATCATGGCATGGGCATCTAGAAATGCGTCAGCATTTCCCATTGGTTGACGCATTTCTAGGTGGCCATCCCATGATGGGCAGGCCACGCCCTTTCAGGATTTCCCATTGGTTGACGCATTTCTAGATAGCCAATGGCCATGGTCCCGAGTTTACCCGAAGATTTCTTATCATACCCGAGCGTGACGCTAGAATTCAATTCAAACCCCACGAAAAATCTGTCTAGGGGCGCCAAAAGAAGTTTTCACTTCAAAAATATTGTAATTTTAACCGGTTTTCCGTTATCGGCGTCGTGCATCGTCGTCCTGTCACAAATAAATCTATGCATCGCGAATGAGTTTAGAGAAAGCTGGTGATACGATCAGTTTTGTGTGTCGTGGTAGTAACTCTGCGATTTTTAAAGACCAAATGAGGGTAGATCGAGATCACCTCATATCATAATGCAACTACCCGCAATTGTTTCAGTCTTCTCGTGACGGTTGTGACGCTGCTGGGACGTCAAAGTTATTAAAAAATATTTAGATCGTGATTAAGTCCTGTTTAATGTTAACATAGAACAATCAAACTTTCGTTTCTGTATTGCAAACTTACTTTAAACTTAATTCCAACTTCAATATTAGAGACTTTAACAACTATAAATGAATTCTGTATGAAATATTTCTAATCATGAATACCCATTTCAGTCTTATGACTTAGGTAATCAACTTGACAAACACTTGACCGAAATCTTCAAAACAAAAGTATAATTAAATGATTAATAGAAACACTAAACTCAGATAGGTACTATCAAAACGTAAGTTTCAGATGATTTGAAGTTGCTTCTTGTGATATACGAGTAAATCGCTACAAACATCCTCAATATCTGTTTATGCTAACGTATCGCCACCAACGATGTGGGGTAATCCTACTAATATTATAAATGTCAATGTATGGATGTTTGGATATTCGGATATTTGGATGTTTGTTGCTCAATCACGCCCTAACGTATGAACGGATCGGGCTGAAATTTGGAACACAGATAGATTATAGTCTGGTATAAGCTTTTTTATCCCGAAAAAAAAAACCAACGGGAACTGGAACTACGCGGGTAACACCGCGGGGCGCTGCTAGTGTAACATAATATTTATCGTGGGACAGTCTTGATATAGCAAAACTTTTACAATTTTTTGTCAAATCTTTGTAATTCGTGTGGGTTATTTATACAAAATGTTTGTAAAGTTGTTTTACAATTTGTGGCGTTAGAGCTCCGTTTATCGGTATAATTTGTTTTTCAGAATTAGGTAACATGATGTTGCTGGTAACAACTTGGCATTGTGTTGTTGTGGCCAAGCGTGTTGTCTCTCATCAGACGCATGTCTGACTCGTCCCATTACTCCATATTAAATGTAAAAAAAATTACGACTATTTACTTTGCGTTGTGAAATGAAATTTATTTGGTTCATAAACACAATTACTTTAAAAAATGGTTGTCTGTAAAGTCGGTTTACTGACGATAGTTCAACGTGACAACTTCAACTACGCCTTAGAGCGAGGTAACGCCGCATGACGTCATGCGGCGAGGTAACGGCGTTAACGGCACATGACGTCATGTTTTGCGGGCGTGCAGCCGGCTTCATCGAATTATAAGACGTTGTCACGTCAAAAAACAGGTTATTATCTACATAATGTTTACAAAGGAATTTAGACAAATGTTACCCGCACTTGTCATGATTTTTAGTTTTGATTCGTAGTTTAGTCGTATTTTATTATTTTACATTATTATACCTGGTAACTCTTGTGTTGAATTCCGGTAGTGCCAATCTACTAACTAATTGTCTCTTTTAATTATCATCCTACAAGCAGTTATTTTACAGTGTACCAACCTGCGAAATTTGATAACATTAAAATAAAAAGTCTGGTGGTTGGCATACTAGATTCAATTCTCATTTTGTCATCAGAGCCGAAAGATGGTCGGCAGTAATAATTTATAGCATTGTTAAAACATAATTATTGTACCTATGTACCTAAGTACCTACATGGAAATAAACGTTAATAGAAGTAGAACGAATAACGAAGTTTCTTTTCAACTCAGAAGAGGGAACAAAACCAGAAACGAAGGTATGTTGAGAAAATATGTATTTTTCATTTGTTGAAGTTTTGATAAAACGCCCACGTGGTTTTTTTTTTTTTTACTTTTGGATTGGATAATGATACGCGTAATATAATGTGCAAGATTAATGCGTGTCTGATGTGTGATGATCCTCGGCCAAGGCTACTCTTTGGCAGTGTTCATTGTACACTCGCATGCGTTTTAAGTTCGACATTTCAATGCTCGATCAGGGCTACTCTCTGATAGCATTGAAATGTTTAATAATATGTACTGTAATATGCTAATAATTTATCTTTCAATGATCTCGCGAGCAAATTTTGCATTTGATAGTGATGCGCGTAACAATGTGTTAATGTATGTTTGATGTACGATTGACCCTCTGCCAAGGCTACTCTTTGGGGGCGTTCTTCGTACACTCGCATGCATTTTAAAATTAACATTTCATTGCTCGATCGGGGCTACTCTCTGATAGCATTGACATGTGATATTCGCTGTTGTTTGCGCTTGTCAAATGAAAATCTCGATTATTAATGCTAAACTACCTCGCTTATTTTAGCAAAACCTTGTTTTTATCAGCACATCAACATTTTATGACTACCCCATTTAAGATTGTTTTGAAGTCACAATTATTTCGTATTTCGTTCAATATCTTTTTACCTGACTATTAAAGTATGTTTTTGTTAATTGAAATCATGTTTTTCCGCTGGATAAAACTGAGCGAGTATGTGTGACTCGATAACTATGAGTGACCCACTTAAAATTTTGTGGAAGTCACAAATTATTTCAAACGTTATTTTTAAAAAGAAGCGGTAAGTATTATTTTTGTCGAGACAGTGGATAACTTTTTCTATAACAAAACTGTGTGTTAACCTTTGGGTTCAAAACCACGATCCACTATCGTTTTATTGTTTATTTAAATTACGTTTTATTGATATTTCTGCTGAGCGAGTATGTATCTCGCTGAATATCTGACTATGAGCGAGTATGTGTCTCGCTGGATAACCGACTATGAGCGAGTATGTGTCTCGCTGGATAACCGACTATGAGCGAGGATGTGTCTCGCTGGATAACCGACTATGAGCGAGTATGTGTCTCGCTGGATAACCGACTATGAGCGAGTATGTGTCTCGCTGGATAACCGACTATGAGCGAGTATGTGTCTCGCTGGATAACTGACTATGAGCGAGTATGTGTCTCGCTGGATAACCGACTATGAGCGAGTATGTGTCTCGCTGGATAACCGACTATGAGCGAGTATGTGTCTCGCTGGATAACCGACTATGAGCGAGTATGTGTCTCGCTGGATAACCGACTATGAGCGAGTATGTGTCTCGCTGGATAACCGACTATGAGCGAGTATGTGTCTCGCTGGATAACTGACTATGAGCGAGTATGTGTCTCGCTGGATAACTGACTATGAGCGAGTATGTGTCTCGCTGGATAACTGACTATGAGCGAGTATGTGTCTCGCTGGATAACCGACTATGAGCGAGTATGTGTCTCGCTGGATAACTGACTATGAGCGAGTATGTGTCTCGCTGGATAACCGACTATGAGCGAGTATGTGTCTCGCTGGATAACCGACTATGAGCGAGTATGTGTCTCGCTGGATAACCGACTATGAGCGAGTATGTGTCTCGCTGGATAACCGACTATGAGCGAGTATGTGTCTCGCTGGATAACCGACTATGAGCGAGTATGTGTCTCGCTGGATAACTGACTATGAGCGAGTATGTGTCTCGCTGGATAACTGACTATGAGCGAGTATGTGTCTCGCTAGATAACTGACTATGAGCGAGTATGTGTCTCGCTGGATATCTGACTATGAGCGAGTATGTGTCTCGCTGGATAACTGACTATGAGCGAGTATGTGTCTCGCTGGATAACTGACTATGAGCGAGTATGTGTCTCGCTGGATAACTGACTATGAGCGAGTATGTGTCTCGCTGGATAACTGACTATGAGCGAGTATGTGTTTCGCTGGATAACTGACTATGAGCGAGTATGTGTCTCGCTGGATAACTGACTATGAGCTAGTATGTGTCTCGCTGGTTAACTGACTATGAGTGAGTATGTGTCTCGCTGGTTAACTGAAAAACAGATTGTGAGCGAGTATGCCTCTCGCTGGATATCTAATCGATAATTTCCCATTGTGTAACAGAGTAAAATATACGCCTAACGTGGATGAAATATTTTAACAGATTTACAAATGTGTCTAACATTAGAACTTATTCTTGTCAGATCTACTGGTTGATTAATCGTAAAAATATGTTTGAATCGCACAGTAGATATCTTAGACTGTGTTACTGTTAGTACGAAAACAGATTTTGTCGGGAATTATGTTTAAATTTCAGAGAGTACGAAGATGCCTGAAGACGATGTGAGTACACCACCTGGCTGGCGAAAGACTAACAAAAGGAAAAAGAGAAGGAGATCGATGCCATCTCTTTGATAATATTCTTCAGATAATGTAGTTCTAGTACTGAACTCTCGCCACCTCTAAAGAACCGGAAGAAAACCAAGTAAGCTGTGAATGTTAAAATATTAAGTCTTGAGTGAAGGAACAATTGTAATCATGTTTCATCATTATTTCACCCGGAAAGCAAAGCTCAAACCATTGATTGTTGTAAAAGTGTGCCATTATACATTATGTTGTTGAAATGATAAATAAAAATTGCAATTGAAATGAGAAAAATTAGAGAATGAACTAAGTGTAGTAGTATACGGATTTGAGATTACTGAAAAAAGGCGGTACATTTTATAATTTATGTATAATAGATAATGCAATCGGTCAATTAGCAATGGAGCACAGGCATTTAATTGTCTAGAGCCGGAAGTCTTGTTCTGTTTTTCTTTAATCTCAAAAACCATAAACTCATTCATATAATTAAAACACTAGACCCACTTTTAAGAAAATTAACAGATCCTAGTCCTAGTATTGGTATACCTACCAAATTAATTAATTAATTAATTTGCATACCTAATATGAGGTTGTTTTTGGCTGTGTGTATACCTAATATTGTAAGATCTTTGTTACCCATTAACGAGCAAATAAAGAATTGAATTGAATAGTATTGATCACTAAGTTAAATTCAATCGCGTGCTATAGTTGCCGTTCCAAAGGGCTTTTGAAGTAAGACTTCAAAATGTTCTAGACCAGTAATAAAATTCAATCGTTGCAACCGGGTCGGACATCATAAATGTCAAAATCGATGAAATAATTCATAATTAAGGTTTGATGGTTCTTCCAACACCTTTGCTCATGGGCCAAAATTTTAACGATTTACTTTGCGTTACTGTTTTGAGAGACTAAACTAAACTCATGTTTCACAACGATCCCGAACAAGGATATTATTATATCGGACAATGAAGGCCCATTAAAATTTTAGGTTGATATAGTGCTTACTGTTCAAATATAAACAATTTTAACCAAACAAAAAGTGTGTGTGTAAATAGATCAACTAAATCGTCATAAACAGTAAAACCGTACGCAACCGTAATTAGGTACAACTTACCATAGTTTGATGGTAGTTCCAATGAGAACCCCAATAACTTTGATTCATTTGATATATTATGTATTATTACCGAATCTAGTTTACCCTATACCTGCCTACCCCCATATCGGCCCTATAAAAACGGTCGCGCACTGGGGCTCGCTCTCATTCCCTGCATAGCCCTCAGACGTGCTGGTTCTCATTGAGTCACTAAGTGTCTTAGCATCGCAACTATTTTCTGATCTGTGGTCTTACTTTTACTTGTAATCGAAGTAGCATAAATCGCGTTCGGTTTAGTAATATATTTCCGTAGATTTGTGTGATCACTATTTTTTTAAAAAGTTAACTAACTTAGGTTCGATAATATCAGAAGTGGGATAGGATCCTCTGGGTTCTATCCCACCCGCCCACTGTCTTGTATATTTGATCGAAGTAAAAGTAAGGTTAGAATCGAAATAGAAAAATGGCAGATTTGGAATGTCGTCTCATTAGCTCCGGCAATCTCGATGGAAGGTGCGGAGAACCGGCTTTTATCTCCGCTTTGAGGAGCACTCTGGAAGTGATCTTATTTAGGCTTTCAGTGTTGGACGAGCGATCTGCGGCAGAGCCTCCTTGAGGCGCCTCTGGGGCAGAGCTTCCTTGTGGCGTCTCTGCGGCAGAGCTTTCTTGTGGCGTCGCTGCGGCAGAGCCTCCATGAGGCATCGCTGTGGCCGAGCCTCCTTGAGGCGTCGCTGCGGCGGAGCCTCCATGAGGCGTCGCTGTGGCCGAGCCTCCTCGAGGCGTCGCTGAGGCAGAGCCTCCTTGGGGCGTTGCTGCGGCGGAGCCTCCTTGAGGCGTCTCTGCGGCGGAGCCTCCCTGAGGCGTCTCTGCGGCAGAGCTTCCTTGTGGCGTCGCTGCGGCGGTTCCTGGCGCTCGGGAGCGGGCCGGACTGGCACGGGTTCGGCTGGCCGCGGCGCCACCTCGCGGCGGGGCTTCGAGCCCTGCCCCCGCGGACGTTGCGAGGCGTCTCATTTGCGCGCCTAGGGCGGTACCTTCGGTGAGATCTATCCATTGCTATGTTTCTGGTTTTGATCCAAAAATTATAACATCAGTGTAACAACAGTGATTAAGTGAGTCTCGCGCGATCGGAAAACCTGTGTGACTACAAAGAGCACCCTTCTCGTGTGGGATTATCCCCAAAAGGCGAATTACTGTCTTGGTTACGTGAATCGACTGGTATCAACTGTACTTGATAGTCTCAAATTTGAACTTAAAACGCTTTTCTTAGTGAAAGTAATTTTCTCTAGTGCCAGTGCTTCAAATAACCACTTCAATAACCGCTCACGGCTAGAGTGAACGTTTCCTCATTCCGTGGTTACTAGTGTGCATTTCAAGAAAACTAGTCTCTTCACTGTTATAATCTCAATCAACCAGGATATAAGGATAGATTCTGACAAAAAGTGAGTAAAATTTGAAGGTAGTTGATGAAAGTTTGGGTTGTCCAGTTATCGACAAACCTATTGCAATAAGATGAGGGTAGATCTAAAAGAAACTGTTCTCGCCAATGACGCAAACAAAACTTACTCTCATGTCAATTAAAGTCAAAACCTGTTCTTTTTGCTAGAAGCCAATTCTCAATAGTTTTGCTTTGCGAAATATAAACAACGTGAAGTTTTTCTGTGATAACGTCAGTAATCCAGAAACATAGTCACTACGTGGCGTAACTGTCAATGTCCTAATCGATAACTGGTGGTTCGTACATTCCTTTAGTTTTGACGTCTGGTTTTGAACATTTTGACGATGAACGAAAACTGATATTTAGCGTTTAGATGAGGTAAGGTGGCCAAATGATGAATTAAAGTGGTGAAATAACTCTTGGCATAAAACAGGGTCAGGTGCGGCCGAGACTTGATAAGAGTCAAAGTCTTGCTGAATCTCCAGATCCTAAAGCACTTAAAGGAGGTACGGTGGAACTGAGATAGGATTCACGAGTGATCTCTTCACAGAATCACGAAGCTAGCGTCTGCGATAGCTTCTTGCTTCGTGCCCAATACTGTTTATCGGAAGTAGTGTCTAAGTCTCCTCTCGCATGTTTGAGTTATTCGTAAGTCTACATGCGTCTGTTAAATTTGATGTCTATTCATTTATCTCGTCTGTTCATTGTGGTTTAATGCATATATGGGAATGACTGCAGCATGCCTTTATATGTATTTCACCGTTGCAACTGATTGGAGTTTGAAACTTAAAGAATTTCTTAAAACTTTCAAGAAGAAGTATCGTGAATGAGATTTGAGAGCTCCAAGTTTTTGCTTAGCTTCACACTGTCTGATTACTATCTTTCTCTTTAAAACTGAAACCTTTGTTTCATGAATGCCGGTGACCCGCCGCCAGCCTGCATCATCTGCCGCGGGCGACTTCGTGTTCGTCAACGAGACGGCACAGTCGACGGGCAAAGACTCCGGGATGCGCGGCCTTTACGAGGTCCTGCGCACGCTTCCACCGCACACCACCGCTACGAGCTGCAGGCGGGCAGGCGAGCAGCAGGCGGCGGCCCAACATGGTGCTGGGGCGCGGCGAGTGGACCCCGGACACGTGCAGCGCTGTTCTTAGAGATGATTTGCGGTTTGAGGTGGGCACTATGTGCTTTACTTCCCGTTTCAAAGGTCTGAGGTGGGCACTATGTGCTTTACTTCCCTTTTCAAAGAGATTGAGGTGGGCCCACTGGGCTTTACTTCCCTTTGTTAGAGCAGTATGGATAGAGGTGGATTCGGCCGAATTGTACTTCCCTACTGTGTAGTTGTGTTATGTCGGTGATATTCATTTTCTGTATCGTTGAATATTACGATGATAACGTACTGCTATGTTAACCGTTTCATATACGAGTTAACATAACCTGGGTGTTGTGCGTGTGCCTTAAATTGAAAACAACCAAAACCCGCTTTTCTTTTTATTCTACTCTACGCTACTCTACTCTACTCTACACTACCCTACACTACTCTACACTACTCTACACTACTCTACACTACTCTACACTACTCTACTCTATACTTTTTAGAACATTGTGCTTTAAGACCATTTTTATATTGCAGAGGGTGAACTCGTGGTTGCCAAGGATGTGGCTGGGAGTGATATGCCTCCGTTGGGAGATGAAGCGGTCGAGGACGCCTCGCCGTCAGGAACGGCCGTATTACCGAATCTAGTTTACCCTATACCTGCCTACCCCCATATCGGCCCTATAAAAACGGTCGCGCACTGGGGCTCGCTCTCATTCCCTGCATAGCCCTCAGACGTGCTGGTTCTCATTGAGTCACTAAGTGTCTTAGCATCGCAACTATTTTCTGATCTGTGGTCTTACTTTTACTTGTAATCGAAGTAGCATAAATCGCGTTCGGTTTAGTAATATATTTCCGTAGATTTGTGTGATCACTATTTTTTTAAAAAGTTAACTAACTTAGGTTCGATAATAGTATCATGTCATTTTTTTTAAATAAGTACATTTGATATGATGTTTACATCTCAAAACTATATTTAGATAAGAGCTACATTTTGACATAGAAACTGATTTGTTTGGATCTTAGTTATTATTTTAAAGATATTCCTTACTTGATAGGTATATTATATTTAAGTGTTCTGAATTACCTATTGTACGTAATTTATTTATTTTAATGTCTCGTTTGACACTATTTAGTGAATTGCTTGTTGCACATTGTATTATTGGAATGTTAAGTTTTACAGTGTAATGTACCTAATTAATTTGTGTAAATAGTTTCAGGTGTTTGATAAGTAAAAATAAAACAATCACATAAATTTGTACGGATGTATGATTTTTAGTTTGTTGATTATTTACAGTATTTTCAATTGTCTCAAGTGAAATGAAAACTTGCACTTGTTTAAATTTAGATACCAGCCCAGTAATTTGTAATATATTACTCTATTTAAGAAATAAATAGATTACAAGGGTTTCGATAAGAATCTTGAATTGTAAAAAAATAAATAAATATGTGAGTACCTAACAGATAAACAATAATTCATTGTGATCTACTTGGTTTTACATAGGTATATTTGTTATTTAACGTACCTACTGCCTACGTAATAATTGTATAATTTTAGTACCAACTTTACTTAGTCTTTTAAATTGTATTATTCACTACTTCACACAGAATTCTAATTGTGAGATTAATGTGTATGCCGGGAGGCAACACGTGGTCGGATGGCCGAATGTCATGATTTTTAGTTTTGATTCGTAGTTTAGTCGTATTTTATTATTTTACATTATTATACCTGGTAACTCTTGTGTTGAATTCCGGTAGTGCCAATCTACTAACTAATTGTCTCTTTTAATTATCATCCTACAAGCAGTTATTTTACAGTGTACCAACCTGCGAAATTTGATAACATTAAAATAAAAAGTCTGGTGGTTGGCATACTAGATTCAATTCTCATTTTGTCATCAGAGCCGAAAGATGGTCGGCAGTAATAATTTATAGCATTGTTAAAACATAATTATTGTACCTATGTACCTAAGTACCTACATGGAAATAAACGTTAATAGAAGTAGAACGAATAACGAAGTTTCTTTTCACACTAAGGCAACTTGTAATGTATTTTAATTGTTTGTACCTAATAAGTAAATTTGTACATACCAAATTATAAATAAACAAAAAAGAAGTATTTCAGGTATCTGAGTCAATTTCCGATAACTTTTTTGCAATGCTATGAAACCTAATGTGTCTGAACGATGATTCACCGATGAATGAAGCGCCACGACACTTGACATTTCCATACATGAGTGACGCCACTTACATAAAAATTACGTAAATTCATTACTTGTATCGTCAAATCTTGTTTATAATTAATAATTTAAATACACTATGTCATAAACAATTGTTACTCTAACCGACTATCGTCTTCATTTGTGAAGTCAGCAAAAGTAAATGAATCGACATTTCGAAAATAAAAAATGATGTCGTTTAATTTAAATATTTATGTGGGTTTTTTGGACGTGTATATTTTAACCGACACCACTGCTTTTTCCAGTGTTTGTCAAAACAATTGAAATCCATAACATCCTATAACAAGCAAATAGGAAAAACACCTCAACTCCATCATATAGTTGAAATGTAAGCAAGGAAAAAAGAGTGTAGCGACTGGACACACACGCAACAGGAGTAAGCAAAAACACATTAAGTCTATTCACTGGTATTTTCTGTGACAAAGAAAAACAATTTAAGGAACCTATGCTATTCGAAACAGAAAAGGAAAAACACATGAAACAACAATCTGACCATTCAGTCGGTACTTCAAGCGGTAAATGAACCAACATTTCTGTAATTTCATGTCACTTCATTTGGCGTCGAAACAAATTCAGCCTAAAAAGGCTATTACTTGAAGCGACATCAAAGTGGTCAGATCGCTACAAAACCAAGCCCAAACGACGCAGAAAAAATCGCTGATTTCAAATATGTATATAACTCATTTTCGACCAACGTGTCGCTTCAAGTGTTTCTCCTTTCCACCGTCGATATGTAGTCTAAATCTACGTAAATTTGTTTAGAAGGTTGTTTAAGAACTTATTCCGTCTCATCGCGTTTGCTTTAGAGATTATAGTCTAAATCTATGATCATTCAGACAGTAATAAAATAAGACTATGCCCTGCAAGTCCGGAAGAAAAGGCTCAGTGTCAATCCTTGTTCGGTATCAGAAACAAGGTTTTGACGAGCACTGCGTTGCTTGGCCCATGGACTAACTTCGAAGCCTTGCAGACCAAAACCCTCATTCCATTAGAGCTGAAGAATTAAAAGTTTATAAACCGAAAATAATAATCTACATACTAATACAAATCGTTAGTACAGTTTTTTTTTTTTACTTCAATAGGTTAACACTTGACCGCCATCTCGCCTGATGTTAAGCGACGATGCGGTCTACGATGGAGCGTGTTTACCTAGATAAAACCGATTCACTCTCGATTTGAAGACACAAAGATTGTAACCATCGGGGAAAACCCACTCAGGCAACGTATTCCACAGCTTAGACGTTCTTATCACAAAAGTATAGTCGAATCTCTTCGTTCGTGTCTTTGGAATATCAACCATGAAACGATGTCGCTTTTTCGAGCTACGAGCATTCCGATAGAAAAAAGGACAATGTGGTATCAGATCATGCAAATCAGTCGCACACTCTCTAAATGTTCTGTATAAAATTCAATACATTATTGAACAACCGCTCCTCGTTATAAACGCAGAACATCAAGACATAATGTGAGCCATAATAGAACTAACAAGATTATTCGAAGTTTGGGACTTGCTGATGCTGACTTGGCACTTGGCAACACTGTAGAAGTGCTGCACTGTCTTTTATGTTTGTAAATATCTAAATATTTTTTAAAAGTCAGTTTGCGCGTTTAAAAGTTTCAGTCTGCGCGGGAACGAGAGATCGTTTGGACGCGTTCAGCGGGCAATTTGAAAAAAGACTCGGTTACCAAAATGCCGACGAGTGTTGTTAAGTGCAGTTCGTGTAATATTGTAATAAATGAAGTTCTGGCTTTCGTCCAGAATAAAATAGAGGTAATGGATAATGAAAGCCTCATAAGAATTTGTAGTACATCGTTCACAGCGGAGGATATAGATGACGCCAAAGTTCTCCTGTTTGAATCGGTTCCTACGTCAAAACGAAGAATAGTGAGAAAAAAAGTCGACGGAAAAATACAGAAGGATCTAGGAGACATGATCAATCTGTTCAAAGATTCTGAGCCAGAAATAATACCGACCTTTGTAGCGAGAGATCTCCAAAAATTACCGCCGCTTACCTTTGACCATTTAGATCCCACTCGTTTACTTAAGGATATAATTAAATTACAAAATGATGTGAAGGAAATAAAGAGCTCGTACATGTCCAGGGCGGAATTTGACAAAAATAAGGTAGAATCTGCAGCATGCCATACATCACCCAAAAACATAAGTTGTATTAATTCTAAAAACTCTGTTCTAAATTCAAATTATTCAAAAAGTGACGCGGATGTTGATAGCAACGCGTGGAAAACGCCTCAAGCGCCAAAACGACAGAAAGGTTCAAAAAAACAATCTATGAAACGACTAATTTATGCGGATATGCAGCCTATCTCGCCTCTCCCTCCAATGCAACGGATTAGTAATTCTATCTCACAGGCTACGAACGAATTGACACAGAGTGATACGTTGCTTCCTCTCGCTCAAGCGCAGCACAAAAGTACTTTCATCTCTCTCTCGCGAGACGTTCCAAAACACACAGAGTCAGATTGTACGCCAGAAAGCGGAAACAATTTGAAGTCGATGGATTATGTGTCAAAAACGGACAGCAGTATGGACGTCGGTCAAGACAGTAGTTGCAGTAAGGATCAAGGGAAAAGGTTAACGATGGCCGAAGTAGTTAAAAGTAATGCAGAATGGAGTTTGCCAAAATGCTCGGAAGAGTGGATGGAGGTAAATCGCAAGCGTTTTAGAAATAAGTTTGTAGGTGATGTGGGTGTTGCCAACAATAATATTAAATACAGATTTAGAGCCGCCGAATTGAAGACCCAATTATATATATCCAATGTACATAAGGACACATCGGAGAACGATATAGCGGATTACATTTTCCAAAAAACCAAAGAGAAAGTGGCATTAGTCAGAATACAGAGTAGAATGGACAAAGGGCATAACTCGTTTAAGCTTTGGGTGTCAAATACGAATTTAAATTTATTTTTGGATAAGAATTTATGGCCAGAAGGAGTCTCGTTTAGAAAATTTGTTAATTTTCAGTACAAAGGAGAATCCTGGAAAAAAGAGACAGATATTAATAAAATTAATTATGGATAATGTAGCACACACCAACATATCCTGCAAATTTATTAGTTTTAATTGTAAATCTTTGAAGAATTCTATGGAGTACGTGCAAAAACTGTGCAAATCTACTGATGTATTAGCATTACAAGAAACGTGGTTGATGCCACACGACATACCGTTACTTGGTGGAATTGATCAAGATTTTGCATACTGTGGAGCTTCAATGGTGGATACTAGTGCTGGAGTTATTCGAGGAAGACCTTACGGTGGTGTAGCTATTTTGTGGCGAAAAAGTGTATTCCGTAACGTGTCTATAATAAAGTGTGATAATAATCGAGTGGTAGCAATTAGAGTAAATGAAAACGATCGTTCTTTCATAGTATGCTGTGTATATATGCCTATAGATTCTTTTGAAAATCTTACCGAGTTTACAAATTGTTTATGTGATATGAGGACAATAATTGAAAACACATATACAGAAACTGTGTATATGCTAGGTGACTACAATGCACACCCGGGTGAACTATTCTCTAAAGAACTAAATGAATTCTGTTTTGAAAATAAGTGGGTAGCTGCAGATTTAGTAGCTTTAGAAGCGAATACCTTTTCATACATTAGTGATGCACACGGATGTAAGCGATGGCTTGACCACTGTGTTGTTACTGAATCAGCTATGAATACAATTACTAACATAAAAATTATATATGATGTGAATACCTCAGACCATTTTCCATTAGAAATAACAAGTAACTTGAATTTAATTAAATCAAAGATAGTTACCAAGGCAACAATAATCAATAGAGTACATTGGGGAAACAGAAATCTGGACCAAATCGATACATATTTTAAATATTGCAACGAAAAGCTAAAAGAAGTAGATTTCCCAATACAATTCCGTACTTGTTGTGAACAACGATGTAATTTATCAGAACACAAACTTATAATAGATGAAATGTATTTTAAAATTGTAGATATATTAAGTAGCGCAGCTAAATTAAGTAACAACCGTAGAATTAATAAGCAAAAGCATAATGTCCCGGGCTGGAATGAAAATGTTAAAGATGCACATGAGCAGGCTAGGATTAGTTTTCAGACTTGGATAGAAAATGGAAAACCAACTAGTGGGAGCGTTTTTGATAAAATGACCACAGATCGGAAAATCTTTAAAGGTAAACTTCAATGGTGTAAAAAAAATAAAGAACAAAATCAAATGGACAAACTAGCTTCTCTTCATAAAAATAATGATTTCAAAAATTTCTGGAAATATACAGCAAGTCTGAATACTAAACCAAGTATGTCAGAGAGTGTGGACGGTATTTCTGGAGACAAAAATATCGCACAATTGTTTATGAACCATTTTAAAGTATCAGCATTACCTGTGTCCCATGCGAGAGCCGAAAAAGATTGTACGGGAAATCTGTTCAAAGCGGAATCAGATCTTGAGTGGAAACTGGTGCGGTTTACCTCTAGAGATGTAATAAACACTTTAAATAATATGAAGAGAGGAAAATCGCCTGGACATGACGGACTTAGCATTGAACATTTTTTGCATGCAGGGAAACACTTACCTAGAGTTCTAGCTATGTTTTATACATTTTGTATTGGACATTCATATCTTCCACAAGAGTTGATGAGGACATTGGTTGTACCTATACTTAAGAATAAGACGGGAGATATATCGGATAGGAACAACTATAGACCAGTATCATTAGCAACAATAACCGCTAAAGTATTGGACAGTTTAATCGACGCTCATCTTGATCGCACGTTACAGCTACATGACGCTCAATTCGGATTTCGAGCGGGTTTGTCAACTGAGAGTGCTATTTTAAGCTTAAAGCATACTGTCCGGTACTATACCGACAGAAAAACTCCCGTGTATGCCTGTTTTTTAGATCTTTCTAAAGCTTTTGACCGTGTATCCTATGAACTCTTGTGGAGGAAACTGGAAGGTGTTTTACCTCGTGAATTGCTTGATATTTTTAAATTCTGGTATGCTAATCAACTGAACATGGTAAAATGGTCCACTGAAGAGTCGGAAGCCTACAAACTCGAATGTGGAGTGAGGCAAGGAGGGATCACTTCTCCAAAATTATTTAATTTATACATGAACCGGCTGATTGTTGAACTCAGTAGTATGCATGCAGGATGCTCCATCGACGGCTTACAGGTAAATAATTTGAGTTATGCTGATGACATGGTGCTTCTGAGTCCATCAATTAGCGGGCTAAGAAAGCTGGTGAAGACATGTGAGTTATATGCTGTTGAGCATGGCCTTCAATACAACTCCAGTAAAAGCGAAATATTAGTTTTTACAGCTGGAAATAAGGAACCACAATATTTACCACCTGTCTTCATGCACGGAACTCCTCTGAAGACTGTAAATAAATTTAAATATCTCGGGCACATTGTTACACAAGACCTTAGAGATGACAGCGATATAGAGCGGGAACGTAGAGCGTTGGCTGTAAGGGGCAACATGATAGCTCGTAGGTTTGCTCGATGTTCTATTCCTATTAAAATAACGTTATTTAAAGCATTTTGTCAATCCGCATACACGAGCAGCCTATGGGTTTCATACAAGCAAAAATCCTTAAACGCTATACGGGTCCAGTATAACAACATCTTTCGAATATTGTTGAGACTGCCGAGATTTTGCAGTGCATCTGGAATGTTTGCAGAAGCGCGAATAGATGGATTTCCAGCTATCATTCGGAAGAGAATAACGTCTTTACTATATAGAGTGAGAGGCAGTTCCAACAATATTCTGTCTGTTATTCGTGATAAATTCAACTGTCCTATTCTGAAACATTGGGTAAAGACCATTATACCTCAGAGTAATCCCCGATTATATCTAAAATAACAATAAGTCCCTACCATTATTCTTTTTCTGTAATAGGTAGCATAAATTCATCGTGTTTAATTTTAGATCTGTATTTTGTGCCATACTGCTTGTATTTTAACTGTAATTTTAAATTTAATGTGACTTGTTTATTTTTGTATGGATCATAGGTATCCGAAATAAAGTTTATTATTATTATTATTATTATAATGGGCCTCAATTCATTCAATTTGCGAAAGCACGACTTCTAGTAATAAATAATAAAAGACTTCGACTGAAGGATTCTGTAACCATGGTCATGAATAAAAAAAAAAAAAAAAAGTGCTGCACTGTCATTGTGTCAGAATAGATGCACTGTTGAACTGTTGAAGCCAGCGTTGCCAGACGTACGAGTAATCTCGTACGTGTACGAGGTTTATCGCTCGGCGTACGAGGCACGGGCAAACATTGATCTCGTATGCTTCGGTACAAGATTGCTTGTATACAAACACCAAAATTTGAAATCAAATTTTATTATATTTATTTAAATTTTTTCGTGTAAATGCCTCATGTACACGATGTCCAAAAACTAAACTAATATATACTAGTTTAGTTTTTGGACCGTAGTATGTATGATTATGCTGTATATTTTAACACTAAACTCATAAAATAGTACCTACTAGTTCAAGCTGCGTGAATGAAAGTAAGTATATTTAAAAAATACACCGTGTACGCGATTTTTTCGCGTAAATACGTGGGAATACGAGATTTTAGGCAGCCTTGTACGAGAAAACCAGGTCTGGCATCTGGCAACCCTGGTTGAAGCTTTGTTGAAGAACCCAAGAACCACTCAGCACCCAGCCACCCACGACCGTGACCAACTCGGAGAACGAGAGCAAAATAAATCGGAAGGGATAAACGCATGCAGTTTTTTTGATTTGACAATGACATTTAAATGTCATTGACAGTGACAGTAAAGTGATATTTGACAGTTAGCAATTCTTTTATGTTCTGTGCAGAATAGAAAACTGTTTCGCTTGAACAGCAAGCTTTATAAAATTTTACGTTTTTTAAGCCTCCATTACATCACTAGATATTCGGACAGTCTTAGTCTAAGTATCGAAATCTAATAAGAGTGAAGTCTAAATACCTATAGTGTAACAATAGTTAGACCGTTTGACCTGCGTTCGCGTCCGATGGTAGTAGTCCAAGTACCTACGTCACTTTTATATGTTTGACTTATTTCAACAGAAAACTAAACTCGTACGTTCCTACATAGAAATAGTTTCTCAAACCAAAACATAAACTGAGTATTTGCATGCCATACCCAAAAATATTTCAGAATCAGAATCAGAATCATTTATTGCATAACTGTGTACATAGGAGTAAGATGGTATATAACATATTAAAGTAACAACAGTTTACCCATTTCGGGCGTGCAATTTTAAGTTTTACATATTATAACATTATTATAGATATTTGAAGTATTTACATTTTAAAAATTGAAGTTAAAAATAAATCAGTTAAATAAGTTATTATATCATAAAATCTACACTAAGAGATAAAGCTATTTCAAAACATACATGTTTGTATCTCTATAATCACAACATTTCATTAATAACCCGTATCAAATACTCAGCTCCTGCTAGTGAACACTTAAATTAATAGACTAAACAAACAAATACATTTTAGATTGCTTTTTAACCATACCTATTACAAACAAAACCAACCTATTTCAACCAAGTCATTTCTTTTTTTGTTACTATATCAAAGCGAAACTTTAATATCATCACCTCAAACTCTTTCCTCCATCTATTGCATGCCGCGTGACGGTCGGCTGTGGAGTAGGATTAGCTTTAGTAGCGAAAGGCACTCCACAGAGCAGCCGATGCTAAGAATATGGCGGCGTTACTCGTTAAGTTACTTATTATCTAATGTTTTTCCAATTAACATTTTTGAAGGGAAAACTTCTTTAGGCGCACTTCGACAAATTTTGCGTGGGGTGTAAATTGATTTCTAGCGTCACGCTCAGGTATGATAAGAAATCGTCGGGTAAACTCGGGTCCTTGGCAATTGGGTATCTAGAAATGCGTCAGCCAATGGGAAATGCTGACACATTTCTAGACGGCCATGCCAAGATGGCGAGGCCACGCCCTCCGGTTACACGCGTATAGTTTCCAAGGTAAGCTATCAAATTCTAAGTTATAAGTTTTCACTTCTAACGGCAGTTCCTATGACTGCCAATTTTTTTTTTAATGCTTACAATATTAAATGCTGTTTCACTATTACCGTGGTTTCATCCAACCACACAATCATTTTATTAGTAGTTACACTTGTTACGGTTATATTTTGAGGCTTTGAAAATGCATGAGCTATGAGGCCATGACAACTTGACAACCAACTACATCGACATCTTGCGTGCGAACGATTAAGCCCGCGTTTTTGAAGTGAAAACTTCTCTTGGCGCACCACAAACAGATTTTTCGGAAGTGGTTGTATATTTGAGCTCTTTGAGGTTGTGACATAGAAGCTCATGGGGGACGGAAGCTTATTTCATTTTCAAAAGCCTTTTCGAGCGCTTTGTTGACTCGACCCATGACCAAAATGATGTCGTTTCAAAAATTCGTTTGCGACCCACGCACAGATTTTTAGTGGGCTGTGAATGAAGATCATCGTCACGCTCGTAATTTAAAGACATGTTCGGTTCAACTCGGAACCATGGACTCAACATAGATGGCTATGTCGTATCGCTGTGTTCACTATATTCAAAGCATAGGTAATCATTTTTATTTTGAATTATTAAAAGTTTGAATACATGTTTCTTATATTAGTTTTCACTTCTGCCGTGTCCTAAGCATACACTTTTTATTTAAAACTGAATATTAAATATAATTATGGACATAATAAATATGTAATTTAACTTGTACAATACCTATTGACTTGTATAACGCAATGAAATCTTGTCTTTTTAGTCCCAATAATTAATAAGCACTTAACGAATACAATAGTTACGAATAAAAAATAAAGGAACTATTTCCCACACTGGCCATCGTAAAAATGCAAACTGCGCATGTGTGTAAAGAGGATTTGTGGATGAAGGTGTAAGCAGACATGATTGTGTTTTGTCTCACTCACTTCGGTGGCCACTTCTCCGTAGGTGCGAGTGCTTTTGACAAATCGCGATCGTTACAACCATAAAGATAGGTCAACCTTAATCGGCTTCTTTAACGCTATTTGCACGCAGTACCACGTTGAGTAGTGCATGCATTTTGACCCTTTCCGTAACGGAATAGAACACACTTTCTCGTGCTTCACTGTAATTTTGCTTGGTAATCCTACTGCGTGAGCACTACATAAACATTTCTGAGAGCTGTTGTCATTTGTTGTGTAAAGACATGTATAACGTTCCATAATACGCGGAAACGATTGCAATGATACGGTACGGTAATAGGATAGAGAATTAGTACATAGTGAAATTATTAAATTACTGAAATCGAACATGTGTTAGGTATGTGAAATAGGTACTGAAATACCGATTTACCGATATTTCTGAAATTGTACTCTCAATTTGGAAACAAACGCCACTGTGATTACTCAGGCTTTTTCAACAACAACAACAACATTGAGGACTGCCGTGAGGCGCGTGAGCTGCAGGTGCAGAGGTGTCTGACTTCGAATCGTCGCCATTATCAATCTATCTATCAGCACCAATACTACCGTCGAAATAAAGGATTCCAAGACACCAAACGACGTGCCTCAGTGTGGACAAGGAGCTCACACACGTTACCTCGGTCTGCACGTTCTTCCGCCCTACGCTATGGTCGCCGACTGATTTGTACATATCAACTTCATTCATGGTTCTTTTAAAACACGACAGTGATTAAACTAACCCTAGGATATTTGCATTTGTGTTAAACAGTATGTGGCATCGATATAAACGAAAGGATGTGCCTTGAGCACCTTGAAATTGGTAATAAACTGCGTCTCTGTGTGTAACGTAAGTGGTTTACGAGCAACCAATCTACTTGGCCCCTAGAATCGCTAGTGGCGAGATATACTGTAGTTCTAATTTTATTTGGTCGTTGACAGCGAATAGTGATAGGTAAAAACGTCCTACGTCCACCGCTTCCTGCAACGGACTAGATCGGAAACAGTGAGCTCACTCTTCCCAACAATGACATGATTCCGTGCGCCCTGAAGTTTGAGAAGGCACATCTGTACTGAGATTGTTGGTATGTGGTCCTACAAATGAATCCGAACCTAAATGTTTATCGCCCTAGTTAATTGTCTGCTTTGTCCCAATGCTGCCAAATAATGATTGGAAATTATGGATTCCTGATCATTTTCAAGGCGAACACACAAATAATCTAGATTTATAGAGAATAGTATTGATACCTAGCTGCCTTGTAAATAGTTGATAACCTATGACTTTAAAATTGAGTTATCCCAGCAAGTATTTGATCGGACCAGGAAGTTCCGGGCTCATCCAATGAAACCAACACAATAAATTATTTAGCAAAGAGGCCTTTCATGATCTAAATCTTAATTATTAACGGGAGATCTTCATGAGGACAATATCCACAGACTTCGGAGCATTCGTTTTTGTAGTTTATACTATCAATTTGTAAGCTCAGCTGTTGTCATATTTATATTGTGTCTACCATCTGTATTTATTGTACTGTACTAGCACAATTTAAAATGTTACAATGTAGATACCTCACAACTTTTTTGATATTAATTATCTAATTCATTCATCTGAATTTCTAAATCAATCAGATAATGTCTCCAGAAATGATAAGCGACTGTTACTACCAACTACTAATCCTAAACCAAATGAATAACTAAATTAATGATTTTTTTTAAGTACATAATGTGAAAATAATGTTTAAATGATAACAATGTAACTTCTGCAAAAGCTTTTAATCAATTGAATTATGTAATGTAATATTTCAAATTAAATCAGTTTTAGACATTTATGTACCTAGAGCGATAGGTAAGTGTTCAAATCTTACCAATCTAGTAATCTAGACCAGAGCTCCCAAGATACACGCTCAGCCTAGTTTGGGGCTCAATGCTAACGGTGATTTAGACAAGGACATTAACTGTGAACTCTTATTGTACATAGTTGTTAAAAAAATTAAGAAATAAATTAATTACTTTACTGTTAAAATCCATGTTGAATGTTAACTAAATAAACAAGTAGGTATTTACATTGTTAGTTGACTTATTATGTGGTTAGTATCAATTTATTATGCATGTTTACTATTCCCACTAACAGTATTATTGATATAGTACAGCAATGTGTACAGTATTGTCGGATAAAATATTATATGGACAATGGGACATTTAGTTGAAGTGTAAAAAATATTTGTGTTGTGTGAGGAATGTCAAACCATTTTTGTCAATATACTTTGATGAGGAATTGGTTTGTTATTTATTTAACACTAATGTGATGGTTTTGGCAGGTATTATGTTGTACCAAGGTATCAGAATTTTATAAATAAAAATTAAGTTGGTATTAGTATAGAATTTTATTTCATTTTCAATAGAGTTCACATCTTACCTAGTCTCGAGTCTAATCATATTATAAACCTTACAAAAAAATTCTACTTAATGTGAATTTATAAGTACCTAATCATAGATTTACATAAGTTCATACATAAGTTGCCACTCCTCAGAAAACTGCCATAGTCAGTTAATAATTAAATCTGTTTAGTTAGCTTTAAATTAAACAGATTTTACAGCTACCGTTATATGACAAGAATCGATCCGCAAGAAATCAGGATGTTAATAAAACAGAAATTTGTACCGGTTTGATGAGAGTGTACTTATGATACCTAGGTAGGTACCTATGATATAAAAGTTAATTGAGATAGAGACTGTCTTATACAAAACAAAAATACATACATAAAATACATCATGCATATGTATTGAAGGTTGAGAGGTTCAATCAGGATGAAGTTCATCAAACATAATATTAGTGTCTTCATCCTTGTCCGTCGGTTGTCTGTAAGTATCTAAATTTAAATCTGAATCAAATTTTGGATAACCTTCATCATGTTATGTGCTGTATTCTCTAAAAGTGCAGAAAAAACTGAAATACTCGGTACTAAAAAACCCCCATTTTCCCCCCAAAAATGTTGACTTTCAAATTTCTATTCTATCCATTAGCTATTAAAACAGTTACTGTTTGACGTTATAGCGGGTAAAATTGGTAGTTACACAAAGACGGATAAGTTGATAAATATGGAACAAACTGATAATGCCCCTTGCCGTAATATTTTTCTAACGTAGGTACATAAAATCAAATAATAAGCGAATGGTGATAGTAATTAATTTACTAAAATTTACATTTTATTATACATAGATGACAATAACTTATCACATTCCGCCAATTTAGTATCATTCACATCTTCATTCTTAAATTATTACATAACTTATACTTCACCCATGGTACATGTAACATATAGCCTAGAGCAATCTGAGACCACATACATTTCCAAAGTTGAAATTGGTCCAGTAGTTCCCGAGTGTTCAAACAAATTTTCTTCAATAATTTAACATAAGTATAGATTCAATGAACTCTGTAGGTATATCTCTTTCAATTACAATACTTTTGATAGCAGTTAATATGTTTTTCATTACTGTTAATTAACATTTGTATTGAATCATAAAGACACTATGTTTGGGGTATTTCTTTCGTTTGGCATTTACATTAAGTACATTACAGCTATGGCATTTACATTACAGCTATGGTCAGAATTAATCTTGCAAGAACAGGATGCTTGGATACTTTTGTGAGAGACACAAACAACACTGTTCTATATTCCTTTTTGTTTTACTGTATTGATTTGTAACATGATTAGTAGAGGTTACTTTTCGCATTACTATTCCTTTCCGGGACAGGATTTTCAGGCATCTTGCCACCGAGTACGTTCTCTTTTTTAATAAAAAGACATGCTTCCATTTATTAAAAAATAAAGAAGTTAATTACCACTAAAACAGATCGTATGTTTATGTTTTTGCAATTGTAAACAAACAAAATGCACAGTGTTACCAACTCCTGAAAATATCTATCCCTAAACCTAAGTTTTATAACCTAGGTTTAGGGAGAATTAATATTTTCAATATTTAATATATTATATACATAAATATTGCTTTTAATATTTACCCCTAAAATTGTCAAATTTACTTGAAAACCCACCTTATTCTTTTTGCGAAATTAAAAACTAATACTTTTACTGAAAAAATCCACGAGGAAATCACAGCAAGGAGGAAAAACTAGTAGGTTATGGTCCTCAATTTATTAAAAATGTTTTCTAAAGTTATCTTGTAAATCAGAATTACTCAGAAATGAATGAAAAGAACAATGCCATTAATTGACTGCCCTCGTAGCTTAGTTTGTAGTAGCCTTGCCTGCGAAGCCGAGGGTCGTGGGTTCGATTCCCACCCAGTGCAAAAAAAAAAATGTTTGTCTGTAAAGTCGGCTTACTGACGATAGAACGTGCCAACGTCTTAAGAAAATACTGATGGAATGGTAGCATTTTTCAAAAGAAAATTTTAATTTCATTTGTTTAATAGATTTGTATGTACAAAGTAATCAGTAGAATTTAGTCATTTTCAATCAAAACAATGCAAAAAAACTTTTAGATGCCGGGGATCGAACCCGGGGCATTTCACATGCAAAGCGAACGCTCTACCACTGAGCTACATCCCCGCTTGAACTACTGGTCGAAATAATTAATACAACTGTAACAAACATGCGGCGAGGTAACGACCGACGGTAACGGTACATGACGTCATGTTTTGCGGGCGTGCAGCCGGCTTCATCGAATTATAAGACGTTATCACGTCAAATATTGTGTGATGAATTCAAATGTTTGCACTGTGTCTGGGTATTTCTATGTACAATAAGTATGTATTTAAAACTATATAAGTATTATATCAGCTATCTGGCCGCCATCACACAAGCTTTGCTTAGTTTGGGGTCAGATGGAGCTGTGTGTGAATTGTCCGCCAATATTTATTTATTTATTATTATTTAATCTTAATCATTTATAGTTAGATAGATAGGTAAATAAACTCTTTATTGCGTTTAAATTAGAAAAAAAAATCATGGTACAGAAAAAAACCTTGGAATAAAGTAGCGATTGGTGACCTTATCGCTAAGAGCTATTTCTTCCAGGCAACCGTAGGATGGTAAAAAAGACAATGGAAGATGGAGAGTACAGATAGAGGAGTATATAGACATACATTTATACTAGGGATTTGCCGATTAGTCGGCGAATAGTCGGTAAAGCCAACTAATCAGCCATTATCGTAGTCGGCGACTAATCGGTAAAAAGCGCCGACGTCTCACTCCTACTTCTACAGCGTATAAATTCACTACATAGCTATTTTTTGTTAATTCATTTTGCAGTTTTTTCGTTTCGAAATACTTATTTTGTTTGATCGCGTGGTCTTTAGGTATATTAGTTTCCCACGGTACGGTAAGTTCTACAAAGACTAAGCGTTTCGTAGCTCTAGAAAAAAGGAAAATGTCCGGTCTGGATGACGAAACACCTACACCCTCTGGGATTTTATAGTGCTTTAAATACGTGTCCATTAAAATAATCCAAACATGCTTAGACCACATTATGATAAAAACTCCAATGTCATGGAAAATCTTAGTATTTGAACAGCGAATAACTGACCATAATCCTGTACTAATTTACATAGATAATGTAAAAATTCCGATGAACAAAGCAGAAAGCAGCACAACTTTTATAAATTATGAAGCAATTGAGGAACAACTGGCTGAAGAAACTTGGAAAGATCTGTTTGAAATTAAAGATAAATAAGCGGCTGAACTATTGACAAATAAGTTATTGAAAATAATCAAAGAAAATACTATGAACAAAAAAGTGGTTAAGAAAAATATGCCTCTAAAGCCATGGACTACAGCAGGAGTGGTGAAATGTATAAGAAAGACAGATAAGCGGCTGAACTATTGACAAATAAGTTATTGAAAATAATCAAAGAAAATACTATGAACAAAAAAGTGGTTAAGAAAAATATGCCTCTAAAGCCATGGACTACAGCAGGAGTGGTGAAATGTATAAGAAAGACAGATAAGCTACATAGTAAAGTCAAACAATCACCAAGAGATCAAAAAAATCAAAGATATACAATTATATTAAATACAGGAATGTTTGTAACAATATTGTAAAATGAATGAAAAAGGAGTATTACACGTATAAAATAAAAATAAATAAGGGTAATTTGAAGGAAACATGGAAAGTTATAAAGGAAGTCTGTGACATAAACCAAATTAAAATTGCATCTCAATATACATTGTGATCCTACCAAATCTCAACGAAGTCAATGCTTACTTAACGTCTGTTGGCAAGAATCTTGCAGACAAGACTAAATATTATAAATACCAGTGAATCGAAACTTGCATTATTAGTAAAAACATCTGATTCTCCAGTATCTTCTACGTCCTTGTCACCAACTGATCCCTATGAGCATCATTTAGGGATGAAAACGTGTGTAGTTTTGATTTCCGTTGGATATTCCGTTAGCCATTAGAAAGTTATTTTCTTGTTCTTGACGTACCTGAATTCGCTAGAAATGACGGGAAATCTGTTAAGTTTGCAACACTGAAATAACCTCGATAGAAGCGCCATCTGCTCTGCTTTGTTCAATGACAGATGACAGTAACATATCATTCCATAAAGACCCTATTCATGACTTTTTAACTGAAAACATTTCTTATGTTAGTGTTATTTATTGAACGTTATGCATGGCAGCATTGAACGAATGAATGAACGATAAATTAATTATCTGTGCAGGCATTGAATGAACGAACTGCATACGAATAGGTGCTGCCTTTATATCTGTACGTATACCTAGCTTGTGTTTGAATACTTGTTTTGTGTCTTACGTCTTGTGGAATATAAAATCGAAATTCAAAAGTTTAAAATGTAGAATAGTGGTTTTATATGACTCCTGCTGTCTTGCTCATGTTACCTGCGAGCACTCGGTAAATTATATACTCGATAACTTAATAGATAACTCCAGCCGAACCAAACTTCAGGATCGAATTAGATTTGTGTGTCTTAATTCTTAATTAGTTTATGTGTCTCTAGACTCTTTACAGTAAAAGTGTTCTGTGGTCTTACTTATCTTGATGTCTAATGTAGTTTGTGAAGACGGTGAAGACAAATATTAAGTGCCAGCTCCCCTAAGTAATTAATATCATAATAATATTATGATAAAAAACTTAACAAGGAAGTCCTTACTTACCAGAAATTATGACCTCTACTTAAAGTAGAAGATTGCTACTTTATAAATACTTTTTAAAAAAATCTTCAACAGAATCATAGAAATAGAGAAGCTGTTCCAGAATCTTTTAAATGTTTGTATTATTGACTTTTTCAGTCAATATGGAAGAATACAGCACAAGAGTCAAGGCTAGTCCGGCCCAGATTAATTATATGATAAAATATATGAGAAGCACTCCCATACACAGAAGACCCGGCAAAAGTGAACAGGAGAAGGCTAACATTGAAGCATCATGGGAAAGGCTCAGTGCAAAGCTCAATTCTATGGGACCGACGATAAAAACAGTTGTCAAATGGAAGCAGGTAAATTGTGTTTTTGTTTTAAGTAATGTATTCATATCAAAAGAATAAGATACAATATGTAATACAATTGTGTTTTTCATACTAAGTACTGAGTATTAAAAACACAAAAGAATAATGTTTTACAATTGATGTGTATATCTTTATCAGCATGAAAGCTTTTAAACAAACCATTTTATATGTTGAAAGGCAAAGTGATGAAGATTTTATAGAGCGAATAGCTGACCTGGCGAATGTTGTCTCACCGTAAAAAAAAATGTCAACATTTTCTAAATTTTTTAACTTTCTGCTATACAAATCTTGTCCGACAATAACAAATACAAAAAATGAACAATCATCCAATTTGGTGCAGTCATTTAATTATAATATATCTATGCAATTAGATATGACAAGCAAAACATGCATTTTAATGGTAACCTGCCTATAACAGCACAATGTCATGCAGCTATTTGAAAATAGTGTTAAAACCACAGCCTGGCACTGTGCTGATGATAAATCAGCTATAATGCTCATAGTCTTTTACTATCTAAATAAATAAATAAATATTGCTGGACAATTCACACACAACCATAGAATAGATAATACAGATAGAACGGACACTCCCCACCCCCCGCCTTCCTACCCCGCAAGGACGCGAGAATCACTCAACGAAGGGTTATATCGGACGATAATTTTCTATGAGAATACGACCATGATGCTGTATTATTTAACAAAATGGTACCAAATTTTTCGTCTATTATACGAAACAAGAATAAGAGATTTTTGATTTCATAAGAATTTCTACAAAGATTGAATCATTTTTATAAACTATTCTGGTTAGAAGTACGCGCCAACACTGAAGTCCTGTGACGAAATTATTAAACTCGTTGTTTTTAAGCTGCGGCTTTCGTTAATCGTTGTGAAATACGTCAGTGGCGCCAATAACGTATGGTAACGAGTGATGGCGCGGAGTAGGTATAGTTCGCAATTCACGAAGTCACTAGTCACTAGTGTTGCCAATTTCGTGGATTTTTTTACTAAGATTGCTACTATTCAGATTTATTGATAAGTGATTATTTCTTAGCATTCAACCGACTCAAAAAAAAGAAACAGGTTCTATATTAGACTATCTGTACTTTTATGTGCGTCCATGTATATATTATGTCGGTCAATAGTGAACAATTAATATAGGATTTCATCTAGTAAGTAGTATGCTTATTTAAGATTTCGCAACAACCGTTCATTAAAACCAGTAAGAGGATACGAGTACATTGACTATTGGAATGGATAGTTCCAAAAAAAAATAACGATATTTTTAAACTAAAACTTATTCAGTAATTAACGGCTTTGACATTGACTTATAAACTTTACCGGTTCTTATTCAGTAATTAACGGCTTTGACATTGACTTATACACTTTACCGGTTCTAGTATTACCGGTACTACTACGATTTAGTTTCATTTTTAACTAACTTCAAAAAAGGAGACGGATCTCAATTCGTTTATATGTTTGTTACGTGATAGCTCCATTTATTGTGAAACAAAGGACATAAGCCCAAATCACATTGAAAAAACCCAGGTGCCACACCTGGGTTTTTTGATGTACCTCGGATTTTAAGTTATTAGTAATAATATTCTAAACTATCATCATCATCCGTTTGAGTGGCTAACCTGCGTTTTTTTGCCTGTAGAAGTTTTGTAGAAGTTCGTGTCAAAAGCTTGTTTTATGGAACAAAATATATTGTATAATTTGGTGTTAATGATATAAAAATAATATATACCGGCTGAGTCATAAAGATATATATCAAACAATGCACGAATATGCTTAGGTTCTTTTCGAGATGGGTGGCCTTGGAATTGAATTCAAATTTAACGAGTGTAAGTAAAATAATTCATGATAATACGCTTATTTTTGGTAATGTACTTTGGACTTTGTATTCAATTATCAGTATGCTTACATCGCGGGTCAAATCTGGACAAGTACTAGCACAAGCACAGCACTAGCATAGGCCTGGGATATGAGGCGTACTTGAAGAAAGGTATATGCTAAGATGTTATGATGATGATGATTACATCGGATTGCAAACAGTATTGGTGAACTTTTAAAAAAAACGCCTACAAAACTACACTGATAAAAAAACATGTTAGCCACTAATTTGGGTTATGGGAGTGGTGTAATTTTTTTTCCTAAAATATATTTGCATACAATTATTAGATTTTTTTGAGATTAGATACAATTATTTTGTGCCGAGGTCAGGGTACGATTTGGGCCATGTCTTCTATGATGTTTCTTTTTTTTTTGGTAGATCATAGTTTTGAAATATGAAAACAAAACTAAAAATTACTTTCGTTTATTTTTGTTCAAGTTTTTTATGATCGTCGTTGAAATTTGGTCAAGTAAGTTTCTGAATTTAATTTAAAATTGAAACCGATTTTTGTTTATTCGACGCAAATTCACAATATTTAAAGTTTTATGCGATCCTTACTATAATGCGAATAAATAAATCACTATTTATCAACATACAAAAGTAATATTCTTTTAAGCATTAGTAATAAATTAAATCCGGAACTAGCAACATTATCAGCCATAGTTGATAACAATTCATAATGTTTGTTTACAACATTTAATTTGGAGTTTTGAGTTGAAAAATCATGTGCTTTCTCTTTACTGGTCGCTGACATGATGTGTTAATAATTAATAAGTAGTTTGTGCAGTGTATAATACTCTGATATGGTAAACTGTGATACCGCTTTTTAATGCATCTTATGAACGTAGTTATAGCTAATCTAATGTTCTGTGACTAGTCTATAATGAAATACGCGAAATATGTGGAGTGATTAATTAATATATTGTCAGAATAAAGTTTTCTCTTTGGGTAAGTGTACTTAACTTACTAAAATAATTTAGTAACCCTAGATGACACGCACACATGCGTAAATGTGTTCGAACGACATATGCGTAGTTGTGTGAGTGTAGGTATGTCAACTGCACCGTCTGTATAGATTTTAGGCCGAGTGTCCGGGGTGTGACACAACACCATCTGACCCCAAACTAAGCAAAGCTTGTACGATGGTGGCCAGATAGCTGATATAATACTTATATAGTTTTAAATACACCCAGACACAATGCAAACATTTGAATTCATCACACAAATATTTGCACTGGGTGGGAATCGAACCCACAACCCTCGGCTTCGCAGGCAGAGCTACTAACCACTAAGCCACAAGGTCAGTCAGTCATCTAACAGTTGAATGACTGGTAACGCTGATGGAGCATCAAGCCAATTTTTTTTGTAATTGATGTATGGTAATATAATTAATTATATTGTAATTAGTAAATAATATCATAGATAAAGTATGGTGATTTCAGATTGCAAATAAATCTGGTTTAAGATAGGCCTTAATTTCGTCAAATGTGGTGATTATGTTTAATTTTGTAAAATTTCTCTAACAAAATAAAACATTAGCCACCGACATTGCCACTTTTAGTGAAATTGAGAGCTAGTCTGTGTGCATCTTGTAAATGTCTCATTAAATAGTGTTTTAATTGCTTTCAACCATGTTTTACTGTAGGCTTGGCGAGATCACCAAAATAATTTGAAGAAAAAGAGAGCAGCAGCCAATCAGGCGTCTAATCCGAAGAGCACAGGCCATCAACCCCAGAATTACAAAGAAGTGACACAGACGGGGGATCAGGATGTATCTTTGATAAGCCCCATGGATTTCTATGACATTCCAGTTGGAGAGGATTCAGCTGAGGTATGTAGCATTACCATTACCATGAGTATGTACCAAACCTACGCACACCACTGTCTTTTCAAAGTCATGTGGGTAAGGCGGCTAACTTAAAACGGTGAAGGAAAACATTGTGATGAATCTGACATGTACCTAGAATCTTTCGAAGTGATGTGTCAACCACCAACCTGCACTGGGCCATTGTGGGGGATTATGGCCTTCACTCTCTACTTGCGAGAGAATGCCCCGAGTCCCAGCAGTGGGAACATTTAATGGGCTGTTTATGTGTTATGTGTATGTACCATTTGTTATTTGTCTTGCTAAATGCATAGTATAATAGTTAATTCATGTACCATATGTACCATAAGAGAGTGTTGATAATATTAATGATTATTACAACCAAGTATAGGTGCTGCCAAACAAGTTGACCCAATGAAGTTAGCTGCGCATGGCTGCGCAGAAACGTTTTTAAGTTCACTTTGGTGGAACTGTACATGCGCGAACTTTCCCCTTCACGTCAATTTTGGCTCAACTTGTTTGCCGGCCTCTATACATAATGCTTATCATTGTGACTAGAACGTCTAGGGTGTGGGATGCGCTGTCTGAGTGGGTTATCCCCGATGGTTACAATCTTGGTATCTGCAAATCGAGAGTGAAATGGTTTCTTCTAGGTAAACACGCTCCATTGTAGACCTCATCGTCGCTTAACATTGAGGCGAGATGGCGGTCAAGTGTAAACCTATAAAAATAAAGAAAAAAACAACAGTACAAAATGCCACTCTCATCACCCATTTGGAGATTGACATTGCTGCGGCTGTGGTAATTGTTAATGTTTGGCTTTTCCGCAGTTCTCAAGCTCTGTGCTTGAAACATCTGTGGCCTCAGCGTCTCATCCGGAGAGTGGTGACCAATCATCACCTGCGATACTTTCGTTGAAGCAGGCTGGTTCCACACGTGGTATGTACAAACTTTTTACTAATGGATTAAGTAAAAAATAAGGTGAAAATGAAGAATTTCATAATGAAATAATTTTAATGTATAAAACTGTGTACAGATAGGTTGTTTTTTTTATAAAGACATGTGAGACGAGACGAGCATGACATATACCTGAAAGTAAGCAACATGCCTGCCACATAACAGCACAGTGATAGGCATCTATTGGAACACATAGAGTCTAAATCAATACCTAGCACTGCACTGCGCTCGTCTCCCAGAGATATAAGATGTTTTATATCTATGCTCTGTAATTTCGCTGGACACATTGCCCTTCAAACCGGAACATAGTAATATTTGCATTGAACATTACTGCTTGGTGGTAGAATAACTGGCAAAGGTGTGGTACTTCCCCAGAAGAACTGAAAAGAGTCCTACCACCACCATATTTGCACATTATTATATCATGTCCATTACATGCATAATTTATTAATATGGTAGATACTCCTATAGGGGAACATCTCTTCAGGATTAAAGTCTCAACAACACAGTCATCTGCTCATAGTCGGAAGGACTGATTGCATGATAGATCCCATTAGCTCTGAAGTGGCGCACCTTGCTATATGACTGGTCTCCTGCCTTATTAAAATTTTAGCTGAACGCTTTCCAAATGACCCTCCCTGACCAGAGTAACTTGGTAAGGTGGGGAAAAGCCTCTGAAAAATGTTGCTATACTTGTGGTGAGGCGATATGTACAGCAAGGCACATATTGGTGGGATGCAAGGTGCTCCTTAATAGGGGTCATTACTCACAGCGCCATGACAGAGTGAGTACTTGAAATCATACGTGAAGCCGTAAGCCTTTCGGTAGCTAGAGCCCAAAAGGGATTGACGATAAACAAAAGACAAATTAACTTTGTAAAAGAGGGCTCAACTTCAAACTCCAAGAACAAGCCTTACTCAATACTGGGTTCAGCACCTGATTGGACTATTTTAATGGACACATATTATGAAAAGCACTACAAAATCCCAGAGGATGTGGGTGTTTCTTGTAGAACTTACCGTACCGTGGGAAACTAATATACCTAAAGACCACGCGATGAAACAAAATAAGTATTACGACCTTCAAAACGAATTAACAAAAAATGGTCATGTAGTTAATTTATACGCTGTAGAAGTAGGAGCGAGAGGTATACCAGCAAAATCTCTCTATAACCTGCTTAAAGACCTTGGCTTGTCCAGAAGTGCAGTAAGTTCTATACTAGAACGAGTATCTAAAGCTGCACTAGTAGGATCATATCGGATTTGGAGGGAGAGAAATACGAGTAGTGAAGGTGAGTGTTGACGTACGTCACCAAAAGGGGCCCCTTTTAAACCTACGCCCGAGTCACAAGTCTTGGGGTCTATTCGAGATTTCTCTCTGCCACACGATGGACCCGGCACCCGCACGGTGAATCCATGGAATGCTAAGTAGTTCGTCTTGTCTATATATATAAAAAAAAAAATTACATGAATACATTTATTTTCAGAAAACTGTGGCAGCACAACGGACAAACAAACTAACAGGTAATAAGTCAATCATCACATTAATATTATAATTACAGAATGCATCTGAAGTTAGGAATAACACTAGGGCTATTAAAGCTTGTCAAAGTTATCTTGCATGGTACCAAGCATCACTGCTGTCGCTTTTGCAGTTAAATTTAGGCATATGTTGCCTGAGTATGTATATTGTACAGTACAGTTTAGTACAGTAGTTGGTTTGACAGGGCCTTTTCCGCACCTAGCCTCTTTATTGGGCCATTGTGTGTGACTCATACTTTCCTTTTCTACTCCAACCAGCCTATGCCGTCCCAGAAGGCAAGCATCCCATTGAGGTTGCGATAGGCATTCGACACAAAGACGATAGAGATTGAACGAAGGAGATTGGAGGAATTCTGCCTGTTGATCCGCCACGCTGCTGCATTCCATAAGTACATGCTGTGGCGTTTCTCCTCTGCATAGAGGACTGTCTGTTACACCTATAGGTGCTTATTTAAGGGACAGTATTCAGTAATTATACCTATATCTTTACGAATTTTGTCCCTGTTCAATCTGATGAGGTTTCGGGCTAGGTTTTTCGATACTTCCGGAACAGCATTTTTTGTTTGTCTGCATCCTTCTGAGTGTGTATTTCCAGATAGATAAATGATCTTAGAGTGTTCAAGTCTCGAGTGAATCAGGTTTTTATTCTAGGTAAGCGCGCTCTATTATACCTAGACCGCATCGTCGCTTAACATCGGGAGAAATGACAGTCAAGTAAAAATCTATTATCGTTAAAAAAAGTATGTCTAACTAGATTACCTTTTTTGGGCGAACATAAAACATTTTCAGAGAAATCGTTGGGTTTTTTTTTTTTTTTCTTAACTTTTTTATTGTTACTTTGTAAGTGTAAATAATCTGCTAATGTACTAATCTAACTTTGCGCAGAGGCAATATCGCCTGCTGTTGTGAATTCAAATTTAATATATTATTATTGTGAGTAACACTTATGTCATTTTATAGTGGCCGGTAAACAAGTTGACCCAAAATTGACGTGGAGGGGAAAGTTCGCGCATGTACACTTCCACGAAAGTGACCTTAAAAACGTTTCTGCGCAGCCATGCGCAGCTAACTTCATTGGGTCAACTTGTTTGCCGGCACCTATATCAATAACATAATTTATGTGATTGTATAAATAAGTAAAAATACTAGACATATTTTGTACTTTCTTACTAACTTTATAAGGTTAAAATTTATTGTAAATTTTAGTCTTTAATTTTTATTAAATAGATTTTATTTCACGTTTTCAGCTCGGAAAGCGACAACGAAGAGGCAGTGCCGCCAATTAAGATCGAATATCTGGACCCACTGTCCGCGAACTTCGATGAGAGCGCATACAACACCGACGAGAGACTGAACAAACTGTGGAGCAAGAAAGCGAGAATCGAACAACAACCAGCCAAGAAACCCTTGTCCCAGAACGGCGATGAAAATGACGAAGATGATGACGATGATAATGATGAAAAGTTTTTACTAAGCCTACGTGGCGATATGAAAAGGATGACCAGTCGACAGAAGCTAGGTTTTAAAATAGCAATGCTTCAGTTTATAAAACAAATACATAGTCCGTACGGTTCTTGAGACAAAGCCGGTTTAGGTAGGTGTCATACTTACTGAATGTAACTAAATGCCTTTGAATAGGTACAGTTTGACCGTTTACGGATCCACTGTTGAAGTCCCATCGAAGGATTGTCGCGTATGTATATTTATGGACTCTTTGCCTGTCGCCTGGGGACTTACCACACCTTTGTCAGTTAGCCTAGCGCCAAGCATGCGTGTACAAACACATCCGGTTTGAAGGTCAATGTTTCCGGAGAAATTACAGGGCGTAAAGATAAACCATCTTATATTTCTGGGTGGCAAGTGCAGTTCTAGGTAATGATTTGGACTCTTCACGTTCCAATAGCTGCGTGATACTGTGCTGTTATGGGTAGGCAGGCATGTTGCTTACCATCAGTCACTCGATACTATGAAAAAAATGGTTCCTAAAATTTATAGTTAATTTTCGCTGTCTATGTTCCTCCGAAAACGGCCAGACTGTAGCTTAAAGAAGTCTGAAAGCTTCTTATAAAATCCTTCTCGTAACTTTTAACACACATGAATAATGTATTTTTAAAACTAAAAGACGTGGGATTCTTCCGATTGCCATAGATATCTTAAATCGAATGAGCTGATAGTCAATATGCATTTGTAGTTATCAAACATGTGTTTCATAAAAGTTATATTGCAGTGATGAACATGTCCGATATCAGAATCATTTTTAAAAAGTTTGATCATGCAATTAGCCATTGCGACTATAAACAACAGATGTTGTGATTAAATTGACGCAAATAATTTTCAAAGTACCAGTTAGTCAATTGGTGGCTAGTTTTAATAGTGATATAAACATCGTGAGGAAAGCGATATGTTAAAAAAATACGTCTTCAGTGTACATGTATCATCTAAAGCTAACTCACTATCTGATTATCTCGACGATATAACCGACGTTTGTATTTTTTATTTTTGATCCTGAAAATCGGTTCACCCAGTTCAAAGTTCTGAGGTATCTAACAAAAGAAAAATCTCCTTGCGTTGCGATTCGTCTACGAATTCAGTCATTTAGGTATTTTGATTTAAGTTCCGTAGGGGATAATCCATATAATAGTACTCACCGCATCTCAAATTAGAATACTTCCAACAATACATGTACCAAAACTGGTGCCTTATTTTAGTTTAGTTTTAAACGATTAATTAGTCGCATCTAAATATCATTACTACTAAATAAGGGAAGGGTAGTCTTTAGCTACAATTATAGTGCAGGTAGTATTGAGCTGCTGTAACCATTAGACTAGTCGTCTGCTTGTCGCTTTTTTAACTTTAAAGTACCATTAAATCGACATGATTAGAGCTTACAGGCCTTATGCGCCAATGACGTCTATGGAAGACAAAACAGTGGGTTCATAAGTAACCTTTTGACCGCCACAGTGAAATTGCGTCATAGCACTTGCAGGTATCGTGCGCTAATGATGTCTATAGGATACAGACCAGTAGTCCCAAAGGTTTAATAAATAATCATTGGCGCGTTAAACACCCAGTCAATAAGTGACTTTATTTTGGCTGGGCTTTTTTCTCATACAAAATAAAAAAGTGTATTTGCCCTGACTAAAAACATCGAAATTTACGTAAAAACTCGCGCACTTTTACACACGCTCGATAAATTTAATGAAGAGCCAACGCTCATAGAGCTAAACAGTGCTAGAGACGGCAATAAAAACTAAACATATTTTTTTTTTGATTATGTATTGAGTTTCAACAAAAGTTGTATAACAAGAGTTGTTTGTGTAAATATACACATGGATCAAATGGATGCAGGCTGATTATAGCGGTTTAGTTGGTAGTAAATCTGCCTGTGAAGCCGTTGGTTGCGGGTTCGATTTCCACCCTGTGCAGTTTTTTGTGTAATGAAACTAAATATTTGTCCCGTGTCTGGGTGTTTCTATGTACCTATAATAAGTATATATTAACAATCATATATAAGTTTTAAATCAGATATCTGGCTCCCATGGTACAAGCTTTGTTTAGTTTCAAGCTAAATAATTTGTGAGAAATGTCCTCCAATATTTATTTATTTATTTTATACTATAACTTTACTATACTATTTTATTTTATAACTTCAGTCTCGTCTCGTTTGCATCATGCAGCAAAGAAAGCGGGAGCATCTTCAGTGTCATAAATCTTAGTATTGTATCTACTTGTCATAATTACATCTTGCTATGTTAATAGTATTTATTTCAAAAAAGCTTTGGATAGGCTCGAGATATCTATCTACGTTTAGTCACTTCGGAAGAACTTATTGGGTATCAGCATAATTGTATGATTTTACAAAATAAAACATTTTACACAATGCAAGTTAATTTTATTTATAAAACCAATTATAAAAACTTATTATACGCTAGGCATTAATCATTAATGTATATGATTGTATAAACTAAACTATAATTTCTAGGTAGTTTAGTAAAGAAATACTAGAAAGTCAAATTACAACACCAAAGAATAACTTTCAGATTTATGCGCGCATGGCTGCGCAGTAGATGATTCTCTCTAAGCACAGACTATACGTCGATGCCTCCCATGTATAAAAGCTGTATCTCCAAAATCATGATTTCACAATGAGAGCGTTCCAAAGATAAACATTACATTTAAATCGTCATTTCTTTTTTTTTTTGTAAAATTTGGGTAAAAAAATATACATGAGTACACCAAATTTTACAAAAATACAACAAAAAAGATTTAAATGCAGGATTTTGGAGGTACAACAACTTGTGGATGGCATCGGCATGCGTCGCAGATCCGACGACCAACTTCAGGGAGTTCAATTCAAAATGGCCGTACAATAAACCTCAACTGATTTTATAAAGCTGAAGAATTTATTTGTTTGATCGCACTAAACTCGGGACCGATTTCAAAAATCCTTTCACCGTTGCATATTTACATGATCCCTGGAGTGCTGGAGAGGTTATACAGAACATGTCCTATTATACAGAATATGTTAAGTACATTAAATATGTCAACTTTTGGTATAAAGTTTTTAAAAATTCGTATTTGCCCTGTCTAAAAAAGACGACAACAAAAACACGACATTATTTTTTGATATGTATTGAGTTTTAACAAAAGTTGTTTGTGTAAATATACAGAACATGTCCTCAAATAGATGCAGGCTGATTACCGGTAACCCTTACGAAGACCGCTGGACCGCTAGGCTTGTTAAATGTGTGTTATTTGAAGACGGCGGTTCCCACTAGCGGTAGGTATCGTACGAAAGGTCCGCCGAGTTGCAGGACCTCCTTTAGGGGCGTGAACCACGACACCAGCCAGCTCACTACTAGTAGATAGAAGAACACGCTGACGAGTCGGTCTAGGACGTATAATCTGGAATGAGAAACACATATAGGTAGGTAAGCTAGTTAAATTTATAACCAGATTTATTGAATATCGAAACTCACTTTACGATTTCCAAATGTCTCTGTGAACCAGTCTACACCTATCTTTGATAAAACAATACCAGCTGGCATTCATAAGGAATGCCAATAAAAGCGAAAACTTTAAACTTAGAACATTATCATTTCAAACTTTGAAAATGTATACAATTTGTATGTTCTTTTGTTTTTCATTAAATTGCACGTAAATCGTACAGCTATCAATAAAGAACTTTGAATTTGTTTTTATTAGTGCCGTTTAATACTTAGGTCACATTACGTCCAAAAAGCGCATAAATAACCTAACAAAGTGCTCAACACCGCTGAACAAAATGAAAATCTTCAAAAAGTATTCAATGAACACTCACATATTATTCTGAAGCCTCGCCTTGGGCAGGTTTTCGAGTTTCTCCTTCATACAGTAAAGTTTTCCTCCGATCATACAGCTCTCTATATATGGCTCGTCCTTTATTATAGTCAGGTCCATCGGATACAGGCTCTTGTCGACCGGATTGAGATGCGTCACCAGACCCTTGAAGTTGTGGGTATCAAACCACCACTCGCGTGTGGTGAAGTATTGGAGTACCTCTAGGCCTACTGAGATGCGGTTTTGGACACGGACCATGCTGGAAACCAAAAAACAGGTGTTAAGTACTTAAGTAAGCATGCAAGAAGTTGATACTTCTTTTGTTTTTTCCTAGTGCTAAGAAGAAGAAGACTAACGTCAACCATCGAATAGATAAGTAGGTACCTATCTTTAACTCATGAAGTATTAACTGTATTAACCTGACCTTAGTAACAATGTTCACTAAAATGTTGACTTAAGTTCAGGTGTTGGTTTTTTGGAGTTGTTGCACAGTGCCTCACTTATATAGATCGATATACATTTTATTGACACACCAAAAGAACAGCTAAATATATAGGTAACTAATGCTATTACGCATGCAAAATATATTTTTGGCTCGGGTGTCTTTTGTCTACTTAGGTACTTAGAATCTTTCACTTAGCTCTAGATTAAAAAAAGCGCCCTCGCCATAACAAAAATATTTGCTCCCTTATGATACAATCTATTATTTATTTTAAACTTAGAAATAAATAAAAACAACTCACAATCGCCGCTGCCTGAAGAGAAACAGCAGAAAGTCGATACAGTACGCTGGTATGATGTGGTAAAAGAATACACAGAGGCTGTGTATGAACTTGTTGTGTCGTATGTTCCCGTCGGGGTACCACAGGGGACCCTCGAACGGGTACTTGCGCACCGTCGCCTTGCCGATGTCGAGGACTTCCTTCCACGTCGTGTTGCGATCGTCGCCCGTTGTTAAGTTGTACACCGGTATCTCGGGACTTCTGAAAGAAGCCAAGGATATTACGTTCGACTCTTTATACTAAAGTAGTTTGTAAACTTCTGAAAATAAGGTGTAAAGTCAAACGGAAAAGCGCGGCGCCCGGGTGCCGCTTGGTGCGGTCCCCAGAAGCCGTTTGGATTAAACAAACATGTAGGTAATTTACTAGAGAAACTGTACAAAATAACTAATGTCTGCTGTTTTCGCATTAGCTGTGCTGCATCATAAAGTCTTCCCAAAATAGTGCCACTAATTTAAACACAAAGAACTTAAATAATAAGAAAAAACAAGAAACCACACGCCTAGCATGGAATAAAAGTACTCCAATCCAGTGAACACATTTGTGACGTTAAAATAACCTAAATTGTTAATTGAACCTAAGTGGCACATACACGTGTTTCTCTTTGGTGCTCTGTTTAAAAAGTGCATACCTTTCTTTAGTAACGCCAGTCCTGTACGCTATGACGATGATGCTGTTAATAGCAATGTCGATGGGGATGACCTCTGCGTGGTAATGGCCGTAGCAATGCATGGACCGGATGACTCCTTTCCCAGCTCCCACCATCAGGCCAATGGGCCCGTTGAGGTTGTCCACCCAACCTGGCGTCGGGTCCTTGAAGGCTGGAGTGACTGTAATAATAACGGGGGTACTGTAATAGCAAAGAGTTTATTACATATACTACGTATAGAGTTAGAACAAACGCTTTCCAACGAAAGCATGGGGGGGTCTACCGCCTAACAAAAAATGTCATAGCTTTGATGTTTCTCTCTCTTTTCTTTTCGCTTGAAATGATAGAGACAGCATTAGCAAAGCGATAGCCGATTTAGTTAGAAGCGCGGGTCTGATCGCTCTTGTCTTGTCGCTCTTGTGGAAGTGTTGGAAGTGTCATACTTTTGTCGCTGCACACCACTACGTCGCCATAGCTAACATAGGTAGGTACACGTCATCGGCTTACGATTGGTACAAAGGAACCGTGCGGAAAAACCTGATCTATTTAGTTATTCTTTATCTAAGTGTAATAATAGCTCCATTTGAAAATGAAAACGTTTATTGTGCCAAAATAAAACATTCATAAGATAAAAACACATGAAAATATGGATATGCGACAAAAACAGTAGGTGGTACGGATAAATAGAGTGTTAGTGTGCACTGGACCCCACACTAGGGTGACCTGTGTTGTGGGAGTCCATTTGATTTTACTTTTGTGATAAGAACGTCGGTCGTGTCGAATGCATTGCTTCATGCCTGAGTGGGTTATCCCTAAGGTTAACAATCTTGGTGTCATTAAATCGAGAGTGAATCGGTTTCTTCTAGGTAACCACGTTCCATCGTAGACCGCATCGAGATGGCAGCGGTAAAAAAAAGCTCATTCATCATCATCAACAGCCCACTAAATGTTCCCACTGTTGGGACTCGGGGCCTTCTCTCGCAAGGAGAGACTTAATGTCATAATCCACCACGCTGGCCCAGTGCCAGTGCCAGTGCAGTAAATTATGAAACCATGGCAAATAAAAAATCTACAATAATTTTTAAGACCTTTAATAGACTACAGGCCCGTGAACAAAATTTACGGGTCAAATGAACCACCAGGAGACCTATGTAGGATGATAGAAGGGTATAAAGTGTTAAGATTCAGCACTATGCCGTCACTTGTAAGCTGTCCAACTGAGTACAGTTGAAAAGGGGGGGTTGCAACCCTCGATCATTTCTCCTTGTCGCATGATTTTTGTACGGCATTGCGAAATAATAGATTCGAAGGGGTATTGAAACTGTATGGAACCAATGCCGCACATAATCAAATGCCCGAATTTACTCTGAAGATCGTCGGAAATTCATAAATTTTTCCGACAAACTAAGAATTAAAATAATAAAATTTATAATTTTTATAGTTTCAATACCTCTTCTAATCTATTATTCCGCAACGCCGTACAAAAATCAAGCGACAAGGAGAAATTATCGAGCGTTTGGACCCCCCCTCTTCAATTGCGCTCAGTTGGACAGCTTACAAGTGACGGCATAGTGCTGAATAGTATTACTTTATATCCTTCTATAATCCTACATAGGTCTCCTGGTGGTTCATTTGACCCGTAAATTTTGTTCACGGGCCTGTAGTCTATAATGTTACCACAACAAAGCGAGATAAAAAAACTTGAACACGATTAGTAAAAACTGTATTTTTTTTCTTTCTTTATAAGTGATATTATAGTACATTATGATATAAGTGCGGTAAGTTGATAATTACAGCCGAGGCTTTATTGCTAGCTCGAGCCGAAGGCGAGAGCTATAATTAGCAGATGCTGTAATTATCAAAGCGCACGTATGTCATACGACGTTTTATAACATATTTGCGAGGAAATAAACGAAACTCTGACGACATTTTCAAATAAAAACATTATATCGGCATGTGACGATGCACAGCATCTATAGTGAGATTGCGCTGTTCTTCTTTCTGGCAACACACAGGAAATACGTCACACTTCTGGTAACTTTAGTCTATGAAAATGGCATGCTGCTACCTGATTTCCGGTTCTGGTCACCTGAGCTCGAGCTAAGGCGATGTACCCTCATAGCGTCGTATTCTTTCGTTGAAGCAACAACTCAAGCCGAAACTCTCACCGATTCTGAGAAAATCTCGGTAATTCGAATAGTTTATTCTGATTATGGTCATTTATTTGTCTAGTGTGTCGCGCGAGTGCTATACTAAAGTGAAAATAACTGATCAAGCGTTAAGTGCAATTAGTGATTTCAATTGTAGTGATTGAAACGGGTACCTAGTGGTACCGGTAAGTAATAGATTGTCCTCGCCCGCCTTGGAAGTGGGCCTCGAGGATGAGCGAGTGTCACACACTCTCTAACGGCAGGCTTCGTCCGAGGACAAGTCGTGGCCGGAGTAAACGGCAGGGTTTATCGTACGATGAACCACCGCCGCGTGGTCACAATCGGCTGGCTTCATCAAACTACTATGAAAGAGCAGAGGTAAAGAAGAGAAGCAGGTAAGTGAGATGCACAGCGGTTTTTGTGAATTTCTTGATAAAGTACAAGCGATTCCGGAGTTTTTGTGGATTAATGAACGGATGGTGCCTGCTATCTTTTCTGAACAGTAACTTTTTCTACCACAAAGTCCGAGATCGTTTGTGCTAGGGAACAGACCAGACGACAATCGAGTCATTCTTTCGAAACTCGATGTAGGTTTTACTGGACTGAACCGCCTACAAAATCTGAAATAATTTGAGAGAATCATCTGAGAAAGATGTCGGGTACACCTATGACCAAAGTCAACTTTTACTACCCCCAGTTTTATCAACATCGAATTTAACGACCGACTTTGTCAACTTTTAAAGGCTAGAGATTGCCTAGATTCTAAGAAAAATGCGTTTAGTAAGAATGTACAATGCCTCTCTAACACGTAATAATGTTTTCAACACTGTTTACCGATTAATCCTTACTTCAAAGTTTCACAAAACTAGCGAGGAAGTTGTACATGTCGTTTGCGAAAAACGAGCCGATTGCAATGAAATTCGTCAAGAGCGAATCCTAATGGAAATCACCGAAACCCTTTGAGAAAATCTGCGTGAAATTCCCCCGAGTACTAAGCATCTTGTCAATGACAGACTTACTTGAAAAACATAGGTAGTATAGACGGGCGGATTTGGCTGTGGTTTAGCCGAAAACAAGGACCTAAGAAGTTCCGGTCAAGGCCCAAGACCTAAATTTACTGCTTTTCTTGACAAAAACAGTTCACTTCAAAACCCTGACACAGCGCGCCCCAAAACCGTTGAGCGTGACTTATAACTTCCATGTCAAGAACGCTGCAAAGGACGGAGAATCCGTCAGGAAAGAAAGGGCATGCCCGCAAATGAATAGCACATCCTCACACGGAATTTTGAAGGAGGCTGTCTCTGAGCGTATCGGAGACAGTGGCAGACGCCTCGGGCTCCGTAGGCCCTACTGCAGGCGTCTACCATTTACCTCCAAGCCTGTGCTCGTATAACCCCACACACAATTTTCAAGGAGGCTGTCCTCTCGATCTTATCAGAGGCAGTGGCTCCGGGCTCCGTAGGCCCCTCAGCAAGCGTTAAATGCTATTATCTCAAAGCCTGTGCTTGTATAACCCCACACACAATTTTCAAGGAGGCTGTCCTCTCGATCTTATCAGAGGCAGTGGCTCCGGGCTCCGTAGGCCCCTCAGCAAGCGTTAAATGCTATTATCTCCAAGCCTGTGCTTGTTAAACTAATTATGCCACTGGATGATCACTCATGGCAGAGGTCCACCGGAAGTTTCTTCGGCTGATACACAAGCACGAGGTTCTGCAAATGACCAGCTTTCCATTCGGACTGTCATGTGCGCCAAAAGCACTTCGCCGCTCTCTCGAATCGGACGGCGCCGTTTCTTCGGAACAGAGGTATGTGGGTACTGTGTGTGTAGTGGGTCTATAAACTATGAGAAATCGGTCCTGCGACCATCTCGATTCCTGAAATCCGAATACCTCGATCTGGTTTAGGACACGTGTCAAAATACCAAACCGGTCCCTGTACAGACTATCGTACAAAGGTGAAATTATGTGCTGCAAAGGGACAAATCGTCTCTGAAAGAAAGCCAGATTCCGCAGAGCTTTTGAAACTTCACAACTTTCGAAACACCCCGGCTGCACTGTCGTCACATGCAACAACTGGGGAGGTGCTTAGATCCTAAGCACAAATCTGCCCTGCAGCAGATGCAGATTCCACCAGCAGTAAGAACGGATCTATAATGGTGAATTCATGTAGCTGAACAATCGCTTACAACAGATTTTGTATCAATCTTGGCCGCTGATGCAGCAGACAACGGTTAAAAGCTCTCTGATATACGGCAGGTGAGACTAGTCTCAACTCCATTGGTGTTGCATAATATCGCACTTCATACACAAATTGAATGTAAGGTTAGGTAAGAATGTCATGTAATTCTATAGACAGACAAGCAAACGATTGCGGCGTAGGGATGGGAGGAAGCCCGTTGCTCTACAAGACCTAACCTACCAACTGATGCACCTTCTAGAGAGATTGAGTGTAACTCTCTTAGCCACCTGGAGAGTAACCTACCAGGCAGACTAAACTTAGTTGCCGACGGGTTGTCCCGAGGGAAATATATATATATATATCAGAATGGCAATTACTATGGCCAGCTCTAGTTTCAGCGTCTCTGAAGTTCAATGTACATCAACCAAAATTGTGAGAGATTACGTCACCAAAAATCACTCTGACAAAACAGCAGTGTTTCATAATGCGCGTGTATTTCCTCCACCGTATTGGACTCTCCACGTCAGAGAACATCACTTGAAGTCTGCGAAAAATACGCGCCAAGCGCAGGTGCAGCCTTATAATTCAGGGGCACCAATAATAGGACAAGATGTGGAGTGCAAAAGATTTTATTGGTGGCGCCACACGATTTTGCCTGTAAGTTTGCCGTTCCAGTTAAGTTAAACGTTTTTTTTTTTTTTTTTTTTTTTTTTTTTTTGTCTGTTCTCCGCAAAAAGGAGTCCTTTCGAACTGACTCCTACTTTTAGAGGTGTATATTTATTTATTTATTTGGTTACAAGTACATATGAACATACATTTCTTTTAAATACACTATGACAAAAAAAAAGAAAAATATTTTTGTGTCGTACCCTAGACCCTGCACTAGGCAGTGCCTGTGTTGCAGAGTCTAGTCTCTTCCATTTTATCCTATATTAAGATTACAAAAACATGCAACTTAAGTAATAATATGCGTGTATTAGGCAGAGTGTGTATTTGAGTATTTGCTTGTGTGAGTATGTGAGGGTGATGGTGCGTGAGTGAATGTACAAAAGTATGTCTCTGGTCACTGTGCGTCTGTGTCTGTGTCTCTGTGTGTCTGTTGCAGAATCTTTTCTTACACTGATAAGTATTCTAATCATACAAAATCAACAACACATTGATCTACTTGTGTAGTGCGTGTGTGTTTGTGTGTACATGCGTATATGTGTGAGAGGGTGTTTTTACTTGTGTGTATGGTGTGCACGATTACCTATACCTAATCCGGTTCGACAAAAATGTACATTTTTGTTATAATATGTATGTTATGGTTAATGCTCTTCTACGTCCTATAAAGGTCACTTCGTTATAGTAAGGGATCCATAAGAGTCTCAGTTTGATTGTATCCCAGTGATTTAAGATATTGTTCCACTTTACGCTTACATATAAACCTAGAATCTCTCAGAATTTGAAGTCTCCTGTCCAATACAGTATAAAGGTATACACTTTTATAAGCATAAGACCTCTGTGCGAAGTTAGTTGAGACCAACGGTAGTTGCCATTTGTGACGCCGCGTAGTACCTTGGGGATCTACCAGTGTAGTGAGAGCTGTTTTATGAAACCTAAGCGTGAATTTTAATATTAATGCTAAACCAAAATTTGCCCAATGGGCCACACCAGGATTGTTCATAAGTAGGAGTAATTTATATAATCTTTATAAACTTAAAACTTATTGTACTGATGACGCAACAAAAAATTACGTAAAAACATATTCAAAAATTTTCAAAGCTGCATGTCAACGAGCAAAATCAATTTTTATAAGCAACCAAATTAAACAGTCGGATAACATGATAAAAACAGCCTGGAATATAATAAACAAAGAAACGGGAAAATGCAAAATTCGTGAAAAATTTAATAAACTGACAATAGATAATAAAATTGTTACAAATAGATCTGATATTGCCAGTGCATTTGAAGAATACTTTAAAAACGTACCTAATAAAATAACAAAACACTTGGCATCTGCGGATTCACGGGCTGAGTTATTACTAAGCGAAAATGTAAACAAGCCGTTGTCTTCCTTCACATTTCATGAGGTATCTGCACTAACAATTACTAAAACTTTTAAAGAGATTAAAGTAAAGACAACTGAAGATTTATGGGGAATGTCAGTTAAAGTTTTGGAAGGCATTTTGAAAAGCATCGCACCTTACCTAGCAGCCTTATTCAATTCATGCATCAAAAATGGGACATTCCCGGATCTCATGAAACATAGCAAAGTGCTACCACTATTTAAATCGGGTACAAAAGAGGATCCTGGTAACTATAGACCAGTTTCCATTCTGCCGTGCGTCAGTAAGATTTTTGAAAAACTTATTTTAGGTCAGCTGTTGACTTATTTTAATTCAAATAACCTACTACATAAACAGCAGTTCGGTTTTACAAGGGGAAGATCAACGACTGACGCAGCCATAAGTCTCACGAAGTTTATACTGAGTGCGTGGGAAGACTGTCACGATGTGGTTGGTGTTTTTTGTGACCTTTCTAAGGCATTCGACTGTGTCAATCACAAGATATTGCTAAACAAGTTGGCTTTTTACGGTATTTCGGAAAATGCTTTGACCCTTATTACATCTTACTTAAGAGATCGAATTCAACTTGTTGATATAGATGGGGTAAGATCACAAGGATCGTCTCTTAAAATGGGAATTCCTCAGGGATCAATACTAGGGCCGTTCCTGTTCTTAGTATATGTAAATGATCTTCCCTTCATGACACAAAAATTTATTTATTCCGAAATTATTATGTTTGCTGACGATACGTCGCTATTATGTAAAATCAAAAGAGGTGGCTCGGAGTTGTCAGCAGTTAATGATATGCTGGCTAGAGTATGTGACTGGTTTGATGCAAACAGTTTAGTTCTGAACCCTGTAAAAACAAAATGCATACGATTTTCCCTTTCAAATGTGCGAACTGTAGAATTCAGAATTGAACTGAAAGATCAACTTATACAACTAACCGATACAGCAGTCTTCTTGGGCATCACGGTGGACTCAAAGTTACAGTGGGGTACACATATTAATAAACTAAATGACAGGCTGAGCTCGGCGGCACATGCTGTCCGACAAATAAGAAAAATAGCTGATATCTCCACAGCTAGAATGGTGTATTTTGGATATTTCCATAGTGTGATGGCGTATGGTGTGCTACTATGGGGCTCGGCCGCTGACATAGATTCAGTATTCATTTTGCAAAAAAGAGCAATTCGAAATTTATATAATGTACCTGCAAGAGGTTCACTCAGAGAAATTTTTAAAACTATAAATATTCTTACCTTACCATCACTGTACATATACGAATGCATTATGTATGCGAGAAGACACCAATCCATTCTCAGGAAAATGTCGGATGATAATCCTAGAACACGGCATATCAACAAATTTGTTTTTCCAAAGTGTAGACTTCAGAAGACAAATGTTTCCTTTGTTGGCAATTGTGTGCGTTTTTATAATATTATTCCTAATCAGTTGGTAGGTCTCAAAGAAAAAAAGTTTAAGACTGCTATAAAAAAGTATTTAATAAGAAAAGCCTTCTACACAACCAAAGAATTTATTCAAAGCAGAAAAGAGTGGTCGAAGGAGATAAGTATTACATTCTAATTTTAACTAGACATTGGCATAACATCATGAATTCATTACATTTTGTATTATATAACATCACAGTATTTATAATATTCTTTATTGACATTTTTTTATTTTATTCTTTATCACAAACATGTTCTCTGACAAAGCCCCTTTACAGCTGCATTATTTATATGACAAGGCCTTTTTACAGCCGCTTAAGATATTAAATTAATTATTTCTTTAAAATTGTATAATGTGACGTTACCAAGTGATGTTAATTTCCAATGGTTCGAATAAATGAAATTGAAATTGAAATTGACAGCCATAATGTAAACCTGCCTAACGTTAAGATAATTCGTTTCGCGATACAAGTCATCAGTTGGATGTCTGAAGGGTTTTCTGTGAGCCACTTTTATGACCGCTCGCTGTGCGCGCTCCAGTTTAATTAATAGAGTTTTTACGGCAGATCCCCAGCATACAATCCCATAGCTTATTACTGATTGGCATAAGGCTAAATAGACCATTCTGAGCGTATCTGTGTCTGCAATTTGACTAAGGTTTTTAAAAATATGAATAAGTTTTCGTACCCTGTTGCAAAGAGATTCTACCTGTCCTGTCCATGCTAGTTTGTGGTCTATAATTATACCTAGATATTTCAGCCTATCAACTTCTTCAATTTTAGCACAATTGCAAGGAATTGCTTCATAATTTAGGCACCTGTGCAATTGCAACTGTATAGGAATTTTAGGTTTTGTACTTTGTGTTACCCGAAAACTTAAAAATTTTGTTTTATGTGTGTTCAATGTCAGAAGATTATTCTGTAACCAAACAGACACAGACGCAAGACCTTTTTGAGCTACATCCACAGCATCCTTCCAAGTGTCCCCGTAAAACAATAGAGCCGTGTCGTCAGCAAACGTCAGAATGCTGGTCTTTTTCAGTTTGAGATCGCAGAGCGTGTTGATGTACGCTAAAAAGAGAGTAGGTCCTAATACGCTTCCTTGTGGAACGCCGTAATCAATACTTGCATAACCACTAAACACATCACCAACTCGAACTCTTTGCTTCCGCTCTGTTAGATACGATCTGAACCAATCAAGTGGTAAGCCACGAACGCCTAGAAGTTCTAGTTTTTTCAGGAGAATAGGCCTTGAAACCGTGTCAAAGGCCTTGGCTAGATCTAAAAAGACCCCAACACATTTCTTACCCCTATTTAACTGACCAGCAATAGTATCAACTAATGACACAACTGCATCCTCTGTAGATTTGTGTCGGCGAAACCCATATTGGTTTGGTGACAAAAGACTGTTATTTTCTAAGTAGCTAAGTAGACGGTTGTTAATCACTCTCTCCAATACTTTGGAAAGAGTAGGTAACAAGGAGATTGGTCTATAATTAGTCACTAATTTTTTGTCACCAGCTTTGTAGATTGGACTTATAATGGCTATTTTAAGGAAGTTTAGTGGGCTGTTGATGATGTTGATGATGAGACGTGGATTGTAGAAGTGTACTCTTCCACATATACTTATAGAATTACAAAATGTTGGCGATGAACTAACTTACTAGTCTAGGTCCGACGTAGAATGAAACCTACTTAAGAGCGAGATGGCGAGATTCAACTCCTAAAACTTATGTACCAGCTTATGACCTTTGCATAGAGTAGTGAGCAGCTATTAATTTCAACTATAATTACTCTCTGATCTAAACTCGTTGGGATGGTTTCTAGCACAATTGCTTAGCCAGTCACAACACTCTGATCTGGGTGCTTATTTGCTAAACAAACATGTTTTATGAGGAAAAGTTTTGAAATTTATTTTCTTAATAGATAGAAGGTAAAACTCTTAGCTAGCCTAGATAGCTTGACAAAAGCCTTTTGCGACAACTTAAGTTGGAACCCAAATGACATGTTCAAATAGTGATACAATGATCTATCGTGTATCATTACTCTGTTTGAAGTATCGCATGCATAGTTGTATAAGTTTTCAGCATCAGGCATCGGGTCATACACACGTATGTGACTCTATTTGTTTAATGCATGACCTTACTCTTTTTAGAATATCTTCAAAACAGAGAGACGAGACAAACTTCTTAGCATTCCATGGATTCGCCGTGCGGGTGCCGGGTCCGTCGTGTGGCGGAGAGAGAGGTCTCGAATGGACCCCAAGACTTGTGTGTTGGGATGGGGATGGGTAAGGTCGTAACATCATGGCCAGTTTTTTGGTTCAAAGACTGACACCGATACATGTATATTCAATCAGGTTGGGAAACTTTTGGAACATCCCAATTCTGTCAAAGACGTCTGTCCTATTTTGGAATAAGAAAATTTGAATTGAGAAAGATAGACACACAGCTGATGGTAATAATTCCCTTTTCGTGTCAATTTGCCGGTAACTGGGTAATGATAATTTATTCAGATGGCAATATGAAGGCTTCTCGTGGAAGTTTTAGTTCAACGGTACCGCCTCCTAACTATTTCATCTGAGTGAATACCGAATCATTTGATTCGAGAAATTCCTGGTTTCTAATATATACATGACTTTCAATTATTAAGAGTTATAATGCAAAGTTAATATTTTATTCTGTTTGTAAAATGAATTATAACCTAACCTACTTTTTACTCTTTTCTACACATAGCGTCGTCGTGGTCACCAGGAGCTAATAAACACATCTCTCACTATAGATGCTGTGCATCGTCACATGCCGATATAATAGTCAAGTTTTACATTAAATAAAACTTGTATTATTGAGCAGAGACGATGCACAGCATCCCTTTCAGGCCTCCTGTTGAGTGAGAGACTTCTATGAGGGTACATCGCCTTAGCTCGAGCTCAGGTGACCAGAACCGGAAATCAGGTAGCAGCATGCCATTTTCATAGACTAAAGTTACCAGAAGTGTGACGTATTTCCTGTGTGTTGCCAGAAAGAAGAACAGCGCAATCTCACTATAGATGCTGTGCATCGTCTCTGCTCAATAATACAAGTTTTATTTAATGTAAAACTTGACTAATACAGCGAAAAAAACGCGCGGAATAATATTTACTTGATCACAGATCACAGCACAGACCACAGAGTAAATAGGTGATCACTATGGATCACAGATTAGCAATGCGCACGCATCGGCGCCTTTTTTTTTAAGCAACGGCACAGAACCAGCCGGTATGCCATTAATAATAAAGTAAATTAATATTTTTGTGTTTTGTTACAGAAAAATTAAAGTAATTTATGGTCTAAATTAATTAAATTAACGAATTAAATAATTCTTTATTATATTTTACCTCTCAAAGTTAATTTTATTCATAAAATGTTGACCACACTTTTCTGACATAAAAACTCTTTACTAAGATTTAAAAAGGTACCGTTCGTTTTAGACGGAGCATATTTCTCTACCTAGTCTGTGGACGGAGCATTTTGAAACCGTGCGTTTTACATTACACATTACAGCACTAGTGCGTAATAAGATACATTACGATACAGAAATTGGTCCAATAAGAGACCCTTTACGAGCAAATATGTTATAAAAGTATTTAAACACCTACCTAATACCTACCTAAACACATGTGAAGGCCACATGGGAACATGCTTTGTCGCAAAGTCACCTAGAAGATCCTAATTTTATCTTTACATCCTCGAAAATGTATCTTTTGACCGCAAAGCTACATGTTGATTGCCAATCGTCGTTTTTTGTTCCTTCATATATAGTCCAGTAACTTTGTCGCCTGAAAGTATGGAGTAGGATGCGTTAAATCCGGTAGATCTGATTTTTTGCAGACTTGTTTATGATGTTGGCCTAATGATGTCAAAAATCGAAAAAACCGCGAAAAATAGTTTATTTTTCAAATTTTGGCGATTATAAATTATAACCCTAAACAACTAGTTTTTGAAAAAACTTTCTTATGGAGTTTACAAAGTAGACTAAATTTGCTACAATATGATGCTAGAATTGTCTCTGTACACCCAATAGTTTCTGAAAATAAGTCTTTCAAAGTTTAATTTTTTTTTCGAACTTCGCAATTTTTTGCAATATTTTAACTCCTACTTGACCACTTTATGGCACAGTTACTGCAGTTTTTAACCCCCAACCAAAAAAAGAGGTGTTATAAGTTGGACCAAATATTTCATCACAATCTACCTCAATATGGGTATCAAATAAAAGGGCTTGACCAGTAGAGTACTATACGTAGAGTAAATTCACCAAAAACCCTGAAGTTACCTAGTCCATATTTAGTTAAAATTGTAACTGAATTACGCACACTTTCATTTTGTAAAAATAGATAGGGACTTCGAGACTGGATTCCCGAGAATATTCAGGCTCTTCCTTCAAATATGGTCTCGACCATCGGAGTGCGACGGCTGGCTCACCCGTCACACTAATAAACGGGAGCTGGTGCTTGAGTTGGACTGTTCGTGACATAGGTACCTAGTACCTACCTACCTACATACTACTACCTACATCCTACATACATACCTACTACTACCTACATACTACTACCTACATACAAGTTACGGTGGTCTAGTCGGGAGAACGGCGGCTGCCGATCCGGAGACCCCGGGTTCAAACCCCACACGCACCACTGTCTTTTCGAAGTCATGTGCGTAATGCCGCTAACTTAAAACGGTGAAGGAAAACATCGTGAGGAAACCGACATGTACCTAGAATCTTTCGAAGTCATGTGTCATCCGCCAACCCGCACTGGGCCAGCGTGGTGGATTATGGCCTTAACTCTCTCCTTGCGAGAGAAGGCCCCGAGTCCCAGCAGTGGGAACGTTTAGTGGGCTGTTGATGATGATGACCTACCTACATGCAAGTTAGAACTTAGGTCTAAGAGTTCCTCTAAAAAATTAAATGTGTAAATGTCTATTCTAACAAAGCGCACGAACCCGCGTAGTGGTAGAAAGAGAAAAAAATGATAAATTGGCAGTCATGAACTCTGATTGAGTTGAAAACTTATAAATTAGAATGTTAGTTCTAAAGTTGGACAATATGTCACTTATAGACGCGAACTCACAAGACCTCACCCATCCAAACAGCGTTAAACGCGCACGTTCCGCTCCGCTGCTGCTCCGACGCTACACCGCTACTTTAGCGTGTCGTTGACGCGAACCCATAACATATTTCCCTACCAAAAACTGTTCAAAGCGGTTAAAAAATATATTTGAAGTGAAAATTGATTTTTCGTGGGCTGTGAATTGAGCTCAAGCGTCATGAAATGTGAATGAAAGAAATCTTCGGCTGAACTCGGTACCATGGCCATCTAGAAATGATGACGCATTTCTGAGAGATGGCCATGGCGTGTTACCATTATACATTTACACATGTAACCACGGACAATGGCCATCTAGAAATGGATCAACATATCTAGATGACCATGTCGTGTTACCATTGTTACCATTACATATTTACACATCTAACCATGGCCATCTAGTATCTAGTCTAGATAGCCATGCTTAGAAGACTTATTTAGACGAGTCTGCTTTGAAGATTAATTCCAGGCTAGCAGCGTTCTCCGGTTTCACCCGCGTAGTTTCCAAAGTGTGCTATTAAATTAAAAGTGTTCACTTCTATCGGCAGTCCCTACGAATGCCAATTTTTTTTTTTCACTTTAATAAACTCACCAATGCTCGGTCTGACAACGACGGCGGGCAGGTCGGGGTAGTTCTCCCGCACGAGCGCCTCGGCGAGGCGTTTCGAGTACGTGTAAGAGTTGGGGTGCTTCTGGTAGACGGACGGGGCCAGCGTCTCTAACTGCTGCTCCGAGAGCCAGCCCGCGGCTCGGATCACTTCGTGCGGATTCGCGGGCGGGTCGTGCACCTCAAATAACAAAATGTATTTTAATAATTTATTCAGTCATTTATTTAATTTCTTAGATTTAAGTTTTATACCAGTTTACAGTTTAGAGCACAATAAACTCAAATGAACTTGAAAACTCATCGTACATTAAAATGTTAAATTTAAACATTGAAAATTTAAACATTGAAAATGTATACTATTTTCTAATGTAGGTATACATAATATCTATTTTGTAATATATGCTCTTTTTTTGTTTTTTTTTTTTAAATTGACGTGTAAATTGTACATTTAGGAATAAAGAACTTTGACTTTGAAAATCCGCGCGTTTTTTCTTATTAATTCTGTATATCTGTATAGATTGCGTAGCATTAAGTTACTTCAATCCGGCAATGCCCGACGTCAAGATTGTGGAATGCGTTGCCTGAGAGGGTTTTTCCTGATGGTTACAATCTTGGTGTCTTCAAATCGAGAGTCAATCGATTTCTTCAAGGTAAGTAGGTACCTACGCTCCATCGTAGACCGCATCATCGAGATGGCGGTCAAGTGTAAACCTATAAATGTAAAAAAAAATAGTATAAAGAGTATTCATACCTTCTCCGCCAGCCTTTCGTAATCAGGGTAGCAGAACGCAGTGGACAGGTGTATAAACGCGGCGAGATTCTTCATGCTCTTGGCCAGTGATATGACACGCAGGGTTCCCTTGGTGTTCATCTCGAGGCCTTCCTTCATAGGAGCCTCCAGGCGAAGGCTCGCAGCGAAATGGAATACTACGGACACCTGGAAGAGAGTTCATTTTTAGTTTGACCATCCAACTAATATTAAGAATAAACTAGAAAAAGGTAAAAATACGTTAACGTTTTACCCGCGTAGTTCCTGATCCTTTTATTTTCCCGGGTAAAAAAATTGCCTATATGTGTTATTCTAGAGCATTATCTACCTATCTATGTAGGTACCAAATTTCATCCAAATCCCTTCTGTAGTTTTTGCGTAAAAGAATAACAAACATACATTCTGACAAACTTTCGTGTTTGTGATATGTATAAGTAGTAGAGTATATATACACACTTTACCACGTACACGCTCAACATCAGCTCTGTAAATAAAAATCAATACAAGCGGATTTTTTGGAGCTACGAGCAGCCCAGTGATATCAGTGAACCAGCTACAGTTCAGCGAGCCCGGAGCCGTGTTGACAGCCCCCAGGACGTCAGGGATAAGGAGATATCACCAAAAATACCGGACGAACAGCCAAAAACAAAGGTTAGTTTTGATTCAACACCACAAGATCGCAAAGTTGTATTTGGTCAAAAGTCACGTAGTTGATAGCGACCTCTTCGGTATAGAAAACCTCCGTCTGACACGTACTTATCGCTGCACGACCGACCGGCGCCGGCGACTCGACGCACGTTATCGGCGACACCTATCTCCGCCAACTAAAAACATCATCATCATCGCCAACCCCTGCGGAAAAACTGACTGCTGGTGACTGGACATCTACTGGACAGCCCGAAAACCATCTAAAACGAGCGCGTGCGTAAGAACACTGACAAATTTTAACTTGGAGAAGAAGAAGACGAAGAAGAAACACGAGTAGTATAGTAGTAGAGTAGTACACGAGTAGTATAAGTAGTTACAATTTAAATTTACCTAATTCTGTTAAACAAATTCTGTCATACAAAATGTCCGACACAAACAAGAAAGCCGCCCCCTCCACCTCTGCCTCCTCCGCCTCTGCCCCCGTCATTGCACCAAAACGACCAAGGGTCCTCTCAGTAAGATCTGTAGCGTCAAACCTACACAAGCGAATTTTGAAAAAAAATGTTAAAGCCGGAGGGTCAGAAGTGGTGCAACCGACGCGGCAACACGGGGAGAGCCCCAGTGAGCCCATAGAGATTCCCAAAGTAGATTCCGGCCGCGTTCAGTCTCTCGGCAATGTGCCATCGCCGCCACAGTCACAAACAGCTAGCGAGATCTCGGCCCTGGTGACCTCGGTCCCTGAGACGAGCCCAGGACAAGTGGCGGCGGTGGACAGAATCGAGAGCTGGGAGCAGTGCGGGATATCACCGCCTAAAGAGCTGAGGACCGATGACGAGACGGACAGCGTGTCCGAGCTGTCTTTCCCGACCTCCGCCCGCAGCACAAGGGTCAGCATGCTGATCGGAGATTGCTCAAAGCGGACGGGGGTCGAAATGGACAGCGCCACAAAAGTGGCAAACGACGCGCTGCTCCGGGGCAAGGACGCTCTCGAGTCCTCTCATAATGTGAGGCGCGATATAAGGCAAACGGCGATTGAAAGCCTACAAGCGCTTTACGAGATCGTCCTTTCCCTTTCGGAGTCCAGACATCGTCACATCGCCTCGCTCGAGAAAGAAAGGGCCCGGCATGCCATGGAGCTGCTCTCAGTAGAAAGGGCTCACACAAAAGCAACACAAAAAAATTATCTAGACCTTACTAAGGAGGTATCTCTGGCCAGAGAACAACTAGCGGAACTACAAAAAGAGACTAAAGCCGTCAGAGACTGGCAGAGCTTCGAGTCGAGAGAGCCCCACCAGCACATAAAAGAAACAGTGGAAGCGGTGAGGGACATCGGCGGTTACCTGAAGTCTTTACCGAGTGAAAATACCACGGTCAACCTAACGCCGCTGCGGAACGATTGTCTCGGTATAAAAACTGGGATTGAAATTCTTCAGAGGCAGGTCGACGAATTCCGGAGAGACTCCAACACAAAAAGCGAAACAACCGTCGAAGTCCTGCATCGAAACGCAGACATGCTGCAAAAGCTCGCCTCGACTCCTCCACCTCCTACTCCCCCAAATTATTCGGATAGTCTTAGCAAAAGAGAAAAAATACTCACAGAACATTCAACACCACCCCCACCCTCAGCCCCAATAAAAATAAATATTGATGAGCACGTGTTGCCGATCACAGAACGACTCGAGGCTGTATCATCGGAACTCCGGACGATGCGCCAAGAAAAATTATCTCTTCCCCAACCAGCCCTAAGCATTGAGGCCGAAATATCCCAAGCGGAAAAAGGCAAGCCACCAAAGCCTGCCACTTATGCTAAAATCGCGGCCAAGCCCGTCGGGCCAAGACCAAATCACACTCTGATCGTGACAACGGCAAATCCGACATCCCCCACGACATCTGAAAACTTGATAGACAGGATAGCATTAGCACTGGACACGAAGAAGACCGGAGCAAGAGTTGACCGAGTGCGAAAAGCCCGTAACAGGAAAGTCATCCTGAGTTGCAGCACAGAGGAAGACCTTGGTCTGGTCAGAAATCGCGTGCAGCAGGATAAGTCCTTAAAAGTGGAAACCGCGAAAGCGGGTAATCCACTAATAATCATTCGAGACGTCCTGTCTTATCACAAAGATAATGAAATTGTGGAAAACCTTCTGGCGCAGAATAAACATCTGCTACAGGGGGTCGATTTGCAAGAGAGCGTGATCAGAGTGCGGTACAGGAAAAAGGCGCGTAACCCGCATGAGTGCCATCCGGTGATCGAGGTCTCGCCTCGCATTCACAGAGCGTTTTTGGATGCCGAAAAAGTCTACATAGGACTCCAGAGGAGACCAGTGGCAGACCAGTCGCCCTTGGTGCAATGCACTAGGTGCCTAGGTTTTGGTCATACAAAGGCGATCTGCCGGGAGAGGGACGAGTACTGCAGTCACTGCGGAAAGACTCACTCCTGGACTCAATGCAAGGCAAGGAAAGAAGACCTGCCACCTAAATGCAGGAACTGTGCGATTGTTCATCCCAACAGCTCTAACAGGGAACTCGCTCACAATGCCTTTAATAGTGAGTGCCCTGAAAGGGCAAAATGGGATGGCATAGCGCGGTCCCGAATATCGTATTGCTAAGGGCACTCATGAGGTACGTGACTCAATCTCCCGAAGAGTGGACGAACCAGGTATGCGTTTCATCCAAGCAAACCTGCAGCGCTCCCAGAATGCAACGGTCGAACTCTTGAAGGTTGCGAGAGAAAGGGGAGTTTCAGTTGCCCTTGTCCAAGAACCCTATGTGGGAAACAAAGGAGTAATGAAACAATATCCTGGAACTCGTGTCATTCAGTGTAGTTTAAATAGGCAAAAACCAGTTAAGGCAGCCATAATAGTCTTCGGTGATAGACTGGAGGTAATTCATGATCCCCAGCTTGTTACCGAAACAGAAGCGTCTGTCTTACTCGTCAGCACAGGCCTAAGACTGGGAGTGATTTCTGTCTACTTAGAAGGAGACCAAAAAGTTGACCCCTACCTTGGTAGGATCAAGGCGTTCTGCGATAAACTAGCGACAAAAGACCTGATTGTCGCCGGTGACATAAATGCATGGTCCCACTGGTGGGGAAGCACATCTCAAAACGAAAGAGGAGACGCCGTGAACTCTTTCTTCAACGAAATGGACTTGCATATTCTCAACTCCGGCGATACACCAACCTTCGAGATCGTCAGGGAAGGCTAACTCTGCACGAGCGTAGTAGACGTGACAACGTGTAGCGAGCCTCTCCTGGGGAGAATCGTGGGATGGGAGGTAGACAAAAGCATTACAACGTCAGACCACAACGCAATTACCTTCACTTTGCGTTTAGTTAAAACTCTCGAACAACAGAGACCGATAACAACACGTAAATACAACACCAAAAGGGCAAAGTGGTCAGACTTTGTATCACAGCTGAAATCCTGCCTCGAAGAAAGAAACATCTCGCCGGAGTCTGTGGAAAGATGCGAAAGTACACTTGAACTGGAATCGATGATTACGAGCTACACAGCAAATATACACGAAGCCTGCGAACATACCATTCCATTGGTAAGCTCGCCAAAGGGAAATCCAACCCCCCCATGGTATACAAAAACGCTCGATAATCTGAAGAAGGAAGTTCTCAGAAGAAGGAGACGGATAAGGAATGCCGCCCCCGACAGAGTTGAACTTGTAGTCAAACAGTACCAAATTGCTCGGCAAGACTACAAGGAAAAAGTAGAAAAAGCTCAGACAGAAAGCTGGAAAGAGTTCTGCACGAATCAGGAGAGAGAAAGCATGTGGGATAAGATCTACAGAGTGATGAGGAAAACTTCGGCAAGGCAAGAAGACATGCTTCTAAGAGACTCCGAAGGGAACACTCTATCCCCACAGCTATCTGCAGAACTACTAGCCAGAACTTTCTATCCCGACGACTCTGAAAGCACAGACCATCCGTGCCATACAGAGCTACGGTTGCGGACAGCGGAAACGCCTATGGATCTACCGGGAAATGATCCACCATTCACATCAGCGGAACTGGAATCAGTATTGAGAACCCTGAATCCGAAAAAAGCCCCCGGTACAGACGGGCTAACCGCTGATATCTGCGCAGCAGCCATACAGTGCGAACGGGATGTCTTCATGGCGATTGCAAATAAATGCCTATCGCTAAAATACTTCCCTAAGCAATGGAAAGAGGCGCACGTGGTCATATTACGCAAACCCGGTAAGGCAGATTACACACACCCAAAATCTTACCGCCCAATAGGTCTTCTGTCCGTTCCCGGAAAAATCGTCGAAAAGCTTCTGGTAAACCGACTCCAATGGCATCTCCTCCCAACCATTAGTAGGAAACAGTACGGCTTCATACCCCAAAGAGGCACCGAAGACGCCCTCTTTGACCTGGTAGAACACATAAAGAAAGGAGTAGACAGTAAAGAAACCGTACTCTTAATCTCCCTGGATATAGAGGGTGCCTTCGACAATGCATGGTGGCCTGCCCTGAAAAACCAACTAGCGAAGAAGAGGTGCCCAACAAACCTCTACGACATGGTAAACTCATACCTCAGCGACCGCAAAATCAAGGTCAACTATGCAAGAGCAGTCTATGAGAAGGAAACAACCAAAGGATGCGTTCAAGGGTCCATCGGTGGACCAACCTTTTGGAATGTAATCCTAGACTCGTTGCTGCGAATGCTAGAAGCAGAGGGAGTATACTGTCAAGCTTTCGCAGACGACGTCGTTCTCGTGTTTACAGGCAGTTCAGACATAATCGAACAGCAATCGAGCAGGGCGCTGAGCATGACAGTGGAATGGGGAATCACGAACAAACTCAACTTTGCAGCGCAGAAAACTAACGCGATGATTTTCACAAAAAAGTTGAAGTATGAACCTCCAAACATAGTCATGTCCGGCGTCCGGCTCGATCTGGTCGAGGAAGTCAAACTGCTAGGCCTACTGATCGACCGACGGCTCAACTTTAAAGCACATGTGACCGCCCAATGTAAAAAAGTGGCGAACATTTATAGACAGCTAGCATGTGCAGCGAAGGTGAACTGGGGATTAAATGGCGAAATCACGAGAACTATCTACGTCGCTGTGGCGGAACCTATCATCATGTATGCCTCAAGTGTATGGGCGCAAGCGGCAGACCTCGAGGAAAACAAGTCTCACTTGAACGCAATCCAAAGAGGTTTTGCCCAGAAAATCTGTAAGTCGTACCGTACTGTTTCCTTAAAGTCAGCACTCGTCCTTTCTGGACTGCTTCCCCTGGATCTGAGGATACAGGAAGCGGCAAATTTGTACAGAGTGAAAAAGAACTTCTCCCAAGATTACCTCCCACCAGAAGTGGAACTCGAACGGAACGTCAACTACTTGGACCAACCCCATCCGTCCACACAGGCATCTGTAGAGTACGAGCTTCTGGAAGACACCTCCAATCTACCAGAAGGGCCTCAGATTTATACTGATGGCAGTAAGATTGATGGTAAAGTTGGAGCTGCTCTCACATGGTGGGAAAAAGGAAGAGAAATCAAGAACTCGACCTTCAAGCTTCACTCCGAATGCACAGTCTTTCAATCGGAACTTTATGCTCTTTGTCGGGCAACTCAAATGGTGTTAACAAGCAAGGACCCAGAAGTCAATGTCCTGAGTGACTCCCGATCTTCACTCGAACTGCTAAGTAACCCTAAAACGAGTCACCCCTTGGCAAAGTGTATAAAGGAAAACATTGGACAGATACGTGCAGAAGGGAGATCTCTTCGTTTTTTCTGGGTAAGAGCGCATGTGGGTACCGTCGGCAACGAAAGAGCAGATGAACTAGCGAAGTCGGCGGCGGTCATGAAATCACCCAGAGACTACGAGGGGATCCCCTTGTCCTACGTCAAACGAAAAATACGCGAAGAATCGGTCAAGAAATGGCAGGACCGATATGAGACCTCGGAAACCGGAAAAGTCACTCAGATGTTCTTGCCCGATGTAGCAAACGCATATCGGTTGACGAGAACCACGAAACTGACTCCTTTCCAGGTACAAGCGTTGACGGGACATGGAGGAATAGCTGAATACCTGTACAGATTTAAGCTCAAGAGCAGTCCTGTATGCGAGTGTGACCCTGACCAACCCGAAACGGTCTGGCATGTGCTGGTCGATTGTCCCAGATTCATGGCCGCAAGACATGAGCTCGAATCTATGATCGACGGGAGGCTGGTTGTTTCGGATCTCCAAAATATCTTAGCAGATCCAGATAACAGACCACGGCTCCTGTCCTTCATGGAAAGCTCATTCCGCATAGCGACCAATAGGAATTCCACACTCTCAAATACACGCCCCCCTTCACCACCACATTCTACACGCCCCCCTTCGCCACCACATTCTACACGCCCCCCTTCGCCACCACATTCTACCGCGCTGTCCGTGGAAGCCGCGCGGAATGCAGTCCCCACCCAAGATAACCCCTCAAAAAGCATCTCCGTCCAACAACTACTGGAGAATGCAGACCGAGGAGAGGCAGGGATTCGTATCCGCGGAGTGGCTCTCTTCATGGACAGCAACAAAGAAAGATTCGGAGTGAGCTTTTGCTTCGCCTGGGAACGGAAACGCGCCCGTTTGTCACCTGGATTGTCGTGCCTGCTCAATGGGAGTACCGCTAAAGTCACAATGAAGCGGAAAACCTACGATGCTATGCCAGTGTGCGAGGTAGACGGCCACCGATTTCGGTTGGTGCGATCGAAAAACAAAACGATTGCACTAATAGAGTACTCGGAAGGTCGGACGCCTTTCACACAGGCAAGTGCGCTGCTCGCACATCTGAGCAGAAATGCGGGTGACACACCCCGGGTGATAAGCGTGGATGCGATGGCGATTGAATATTCAAGAGCGAGGGTCGCAGACCGGCTGGGTTGCATTGAGGCCTCTAAACATCACGAGGTTGTCGTATACGAAGATAGAGGAGAAAATCTGAGCTTCCTCAGAGTCCCTTCGCACGACCTAACTAATGCAACTGACAGCTGGGGACATCCTGTTCCAAGTTCGACCGCCCAAACCGGCTCCGAAAGAGCACAGCAGAGGGCGGCGGCGGAAAAAGCCGCAGCCAATCAAAGCAGCAGCCGAGGAACCAACACGACTTTCGTGGCGGCCTTTAACGCAGCAGCAAGGAGCGTACTCCGAATCTCATGCCCTTCATCATCATCAAACCCCTTGACGTCAAAGACCCTCAAAGCAGCTTCACAGCAACTAATTAGCCGAACCAGAGCCGACATGGGACTGGTGGAACCGCCCCGTTATGTCACGGCCTCGGAGCCGCGGAGTCATGCACGTAACGCCTTTATCGAATTCACAGCCACACTGAGAGCGACAAGACAAGTCAACCTCAAGACCTGCGAAAACATCATGCAGTTCTATAGGCTGGGAAGTGAAAGCCTATTAAAGGCGAAACTCGAGGAGGCCGAAGCAGCCATTTACAACAATGTTACTTCCCGGGTCATCAAGGGAACCATGACAGGACAGTATATGGCAGCCTACAGTGCAGAAAATGGCTTCGTGACACTGAACGAGAACGAGACAGAGCGCGCGGGAATGCCTGTATATGCGACACCACCAAACGACCCTATTGTAGTTACCGCCCGATGCACCAAAATTATGTTGGACGACAAGATCCTAGAGATGGCCAAAATTATCGAAGGGAACTCAAGTGTCACAGCGGCTTGGGAAAATTGGGAGGTACCAAGAATACAGTGGGTCAATGGTGTTCCGGGATGTGGAAAGACAACATGGGTTATTAGACACTTCGACGTGGACAAGGACGCTATCATCACCACAACAACTGAGGCAGCAAAAGATCTAAGAGAAAAGCTATCGCACCGCATTGGAAACCTGGTCAAAACCAGGGTGCGGACTATGGCTTCTGCTCTCGTAAATGGATTCGGAAAAGAGAGTTTCAGTCGCCTCATGGTGGATGAAGCCCTCATGAACCATTTCGGAGCCATTGTAATGGTCTCACGCCTGTCTGGTGCTGGCGAAATTGTCCTCATCGGAGATGTCAATCAACTGCCTTATATCGATAGGGAAAATCTCTTCGAAATGAGGTATCACCGCCCGAACCTGGTAACAAAGATCAGCCAGGAGTTGCTCTGCACACATCGAAACCCAATGGACGTCGCATATGCGCTGAGGGAAATATACTCGGGTATGTATTCCTCGGCGCCTCGCATAAAGTCCCTAGAGCAGAGAAGGTATAAGGGAGCGCAAATACCCAACACCCAACCAAACACCCTCTTTTTAGTTCACACTCAAGAGGAGAAGGAGACCCTGACAAACCAGGGTTATGGTTCAGGCACCGGGTCACGCATCCTTACCATCCATGAAGCTCAGGGACTAACATACGAGTCGGTAATCGCAATAAAAACTAAGGCAAACACGAAGCTGCACGAGAGCGTGCCTCATGCGGTCGTCGCAATCTCACGGCACACGGGGACCTTCATATATTACGCTGACGACACCGACGACGCCATCGGTCGGTTCGTGCGGCGAGCGTTGTCTGCAACACCGAAGACCATCCGAGAGTTCAATTTGCAGATGGCCATCAAGGATAGAAATGCAGTCGTGGTGGAGGCGCTGAGCCGGGAGGAGGCGACTTAGAAAATAAAATAGTCCTAGAATTAGCAAGAAAATGTTCCCTACTCTCCCCTATTTCCTTTTCTTCTCCAATCCAAGATTAATGTAACAAAAAGAAAACGATTGACAAAGGTCACGGACCCCGGAGTCTGTGGAGCTGTAAAATTTAAATAAAAAAAAAAAAAAAAAAAAAAAAAGTAGTAGAGTAAGATCCCAGAGCTGCCAGACGTCACCTATTTTCTGATGAATGGAATGTGGACGATTGAGCAGAGTTAGTAAGTACTAAGAACACATGCTTACTCGCTAACTTTCTTAGACGGCCAATTTTGAGATAAATATGGTGCAATAAAGGTACATACAAACATTACTTACTTCACGTATTTTCTAATAAGTGATTTTCACGTATGTTGTAGGCAATATCCTTAAAAACAAGGTCCTAATAATCCCAGACACTTTCCGTCGGCCGTTTTGCTTAATTAACAACTCCAAAATAATAACTTAACTTCACTTAAATTCTCATACTCCATTTGTAAATATGTTCGTCAGACAACTATTTTAAAGCTTTTTCCAATAAGACAGACCAATCTAAGAGGCCAATCATATCTCAAAATTAGCCGTCTAAGCAAGTTAGCGAGTAAGCATGTGTTCTTAGTACGTACCTACTAACTCTACTCAATTGTCCACATTTCATTCATCAGAAAATAGGTGACGTCTGGCAGCTCTGGGATCTTGGATTTAAAAGTTTTGACGTTTAGTTATTTGTTGCTAAATCACGTCTAAACTCTAAACGCTTGACTGGATAGGGTACAACACAGGTAGGTCTGAAATAAATACCTAATAAATAAGTAAATATCGGTGGACAGTTCACACACAACACGATCTGACCCCAAATTAAGCAGAGCTTGTGCTATGGAAGTCAGATAGGATAAAAATAACACATAGGCAACTTTTTGTGGCGGGTAGGTAACGGTAACGGGAACTACGCAGGCGAAACCACGGGCCGCTGCCAGTTTACAATACGTGTTAACAGTATTACACTTATGTAGGTATGTAATAAAAACCATTTCATTAGTAAGCCGCGTTTATATCGCGCTTACATATGCAGCGTGTAAGCCGATACTTTACGGCCGTTATACTCGAATAAATGTGAAAGTTGGATATTTGGACGTTTGTTACTCAATCACATTGGCTGAACGGATCGGGTTGAAATTTGACCACATTTGGATTATAGTTTGGAATGGGATGAGGTCGTGGCTCAGGAACCTCCACCCTGGGCATAACACAACAACTTGCCTCGGTGGCATCTTGTTGTGTAATGGCGAATCCCGGTCGACAGCTTATACTCGCGGTCTTCTCCACTTTGAACAGTATATACGAGCAGAAGTAAGGGGAAAAGGACTTGAAGACTTGGGAAGGTTACTCAGCTGATACTCTCATCGGGCAAATGATATTCCTAAGTCTTTCAGTTGATGGTCTTTCGCGAGCACTCTGATTAGCAGAGTGCTCAGAGGAAGGACAATGTATGTGAGTACTGTGTCTGGGTGTTTCTATGTAATAAGTATGTATTTTAAAACTATATAAGTATTATACCAGCTATCTTGCCGCCATCATACAAGCTTTGCTTAGTTTGGGGTCAGATGGTGTTGTGTGTGAATTGTCCACCAATATTTATATTTATTTATTTATATTTATAAAAAAAAATGGTCGAGATGCTAGTAGTAGCTTAGCTTACATATTTTATGCTAAGCTTATTGAAAGCACTTTAAACTAAGACTTGCCTAAGTACTAAAATCATGTTAGCATTAAAATCATATGAGAACTAGTCCTATCTTCTAATATTAAAATATTATAGACTAGCAGTGGCACGCGTAGTTCCCGTTCCCGTTATCTTTCCGGAATAAAAAGGATTCACCCATGCTTACGTGTTCTTCCAGGCTATTTATTATCTATGTTCCAAATTTCAGCCCGATCCGTTCAAATGTTACGACGTGATTGAGCAACAAACATCCAAACATTGACATTTAGAATATTAAGTAGGATGATATAATTTGGATCTACCTAAGGATGTTCACCTTTCACCCTTAAGAGCAAAAACTATTAAATACATCTGGACGAAATCTGGTAGGTACAAACAAGTTGATAGATAACAATCTGGAAGAACACATAATTATGCCACTTTTTGACCCAAAAAAAATTGGCAGTCATAGGAACTGCCGATAGAAGTGAAAACTTATAACTCAGGATTTGATAGCTTACTTTGGAAACTAAACGGGTGTAACCGGAGGGTGTGGCCTGGTCATCATGGCATGACCATCTAGAAATGCACCAGCATTTCCCATTGGCTGACGCATTTCTAGATGGCCATGCCATAATGAGCAGGCCACGCCCTTTTAGCATTTCCCATTGGATGATGCATTTCTAGATAACCAATGGCTATGGTCCCGAGTTTACCCGAAGATTTCTTATCATATCCGAGCGTGACGGTAGAATTCATTTCACAGCCCACGAAAAATCTGTCTAGGCGCGCCAAAAGAAGTTTCCACTTCAATAACGGAATCGAGAATAAACGCGAGTGAAACCACGCGATACTAAGTATACCGTATACCTACTACCTATCTACTTTACGAGTATAAACTACGACTACAGTCATAACCAGTGGCACGTGTACTGTTTGTTTTTGAAGAATATAGGTCCAATTACGGAACCGTGCTAAGTACTTACGGAATACTAGTGTCTACTCAACAGTGTAAACAGAGATGATTCGTAAATACAACATACATGATAATAATGGTCCTCGATTTCACTCGTCGAGTTCTAAGTAGGTATAAAGCGAGCGTGGGTTTACCAGTTTCCACGATTGTGCGCTTTCACTGGCGCTAACTGGAATTACCTACTATAACGTTTTACTATATAATAGTAGCTATGTGTTTACGTACTACGTACACCCTTTTAGCGGGAGAATTACGAATTTCGATTCGTAATAAACATAAACATAGTGAGAAAACCGACATGTACCCATAATCTTTCAAGGTTTTGTGTCATCTTGCAACCCACACTCCACCAGTGGTGCCAATGTGCTGGGTAATGGCCTTGATTATATCTTTGTGAGAAGAGGCCTATAGTCCCAGCAGTGGGAACATTTAGTGAGCTGCTTATGTAGTATGTAGACCTTGAAAGATTATGGGTACATGCCGGTTTTCTCACTATGTTTATGTTTATTGTACTTATGTAGACCTTGATCATGATCACCTGAATCATTCCAGTTCAATGATCAGTTGTGCAATTGATTAAAACAACATATAATATTTTGTAAGAACTTAAAATGTATTGTTTTCTTTTAACTTAATATAACACATTAAACATTAAAGCTTCAGATCTTACTTATATTAAACTATTTCACTCAGCATACTTCAATTCGTTTACAATTGATTCATTCATAGCATTTTTAAATTTTCTGCCATTAAAGATAACATTCCTTACTCTATCCTTCTTACTTCAAAAGAAAATTGCGCGCAAAGGATTTAAAAATAAAAGCGGCCAAGTGCGTGTCGGACTCGCCCTTGAAGGGTTCCGTAGGAGCCAGTAGCATAATACATATTTTTTAAGCTATTGCATAGCTTTTATCGCGGGCCTGGAGACCGATTGTTACTAATGGTGCATCTCTTTCTTATGTTCACAAAAAAAGAGGGAGGGAAGACTGTCACGCCGTCCTCCCCACTCGGTCATTCGACTTTCAATCTTATGGTCTTATATTTACAGACTAAATGCTCTTAGCAGTGTTGCCAACTTAACGGATTTCCCGTGATACGTAGTGGATTTGAGTACGTAGAGAACGGAAAAATAACTTTCTAACGGCTATTATCATAGCATATTTTGGAATAGGTATATCAATGAAGCAATAATGTCAGCGTAAAAGCTCACTAGCTCACTATTTAATCAATTTTAGGGATTTTTAATTTAACTTAAGTTTAGGGATAAATATTTTGAGTAGATGGAACACTGATTTCGCGACGTTTAAAATTTTTGGATGTACATGAATGTCAATGTCACTAAATATGAATAAACAAAAAACAAAATGCCATAAAAGCAAAATATAGTGAAAAAGCTGAAAATCTTCATGTTCCAAGAAGCGTGCTATAATTGAGATGTTTTGGCTTAACAATATGGAATCTGGATTTACTAAAGGGAATAGGTAGTTCCAATTTACCAAAGAAGGCAAACTTTTTTGCAATCAAGAAACAAAGACTTTTATAGTTCAGAATAATTCATGAACGTGAAAACATCTTTGTAAGTACAGTTTTACGTTTAATACTATTTACCTATGTATAATACATAAAGCAGCCTAGTACATAAATATGTAATAGATGATTTTCGGCTTAGAACTTCATCTTTAACACTGTTTACAAAGTTAGGTTATGTGCGTAAAATATAATAAGCGTTTGTTTGCTTGTTTCAGATCTTCAAGATTATCTTATGCGATGATTTGTCTTTTTTGATTGTTGGATATGTCCAAATAAAAAGAGATCTAAATGTGTGTACTGTCAAGTGTCGCGTATGTCCTGAACACAATAAAATATGAAACAGCCTTGGATATGGGATAAGGAGCAGCTTCATCTGAAAATACCTGTGCCTATGATAAATCTGTGGAAGAAGCTACAGCCAAAGGCTGCGGACAGGAACTATGTTTTCATATTGCAAAAGAAAGAAATCCATGGTTTATATAATTTATCAGCTAGAGAATCAGTATGGGAGATTTTCACCACATAACAACTTTAGTATGATAGCAATGAAGGGATCATTGTACATATATTTATCAATGTATAATGTATGTAAGAAAAAATCAAAGTCAATGGCAGAAATTAAATCTGAATCCTTAAAGCACACCATAAACACAAAATTGTATTTCCTACGCTTCTATATTTTTGCAATCCCTGCACAAGCTCTCAATGAAATCAAGTTTAAAAATGAAATAAAAACCTATTGAGCAAGGCAACAAAGTCAAGTGTTAGTCAAAGTTAAAGATAACATATGGAAGAGAAATGTGTTGAAATTGGAATCTTGTAGTAAGGTAAAATAGTAGATTTATAAAACTTTTGGTGTAACATTGTTTGTACTCAATCATGTACTTAGTATACTGTATAAATATTGGTGGACAATTCACACACAATTCACTGCTTTAAATTGCTGAGGCTCCTTTACAGCTGCTTATATTAATTTTTACCTTAGTTATTTTATCTTATAATGTACACAGATTCTTTGATTTTTTGTGAATGACGTTACCACATGTTCTTATGGATTTATGGTTCGAATAAATGAATTGAATTGAACAGGAAAATAAAAAAAATTAAACATTAACAGTTGTATAACGAAGTAATAATAAACTAATAAAAATAATCTTATGTCAGTGAATTAGACTGGCGAGCGAATTAGAAGCCATAAGCTTAGTGGGTATAGTAGCTCTGCCTGCGAAGCTGAGGGTTGTGGGTTCGATTCCCACCCAGTGCAGTAATGTGCAAACATTACTGTGTTCCGGTTTGAAGGGCAATGTTTCCAGTGAAATTACAGGGCATACAGATAATATATCTTATATCTCTGGGTGACGAGCGCAGTGCAGTGCTGCAGGTAATAATTTGGACTCTTCATGTTCCAAAAGCAGCGTGTCACTGTGCTGTTATGTGGCAGGCATGTTGCTTACCATCAGGCACATGTCCTGCTCGTTTATAATATAGAGTGATGAGTCACATTATAAAAAAAATATGTTTGCACTGTGGCTGGGTGTTTCTTCATATTTTATCTATCTATACTCGTATAAATATAAATCAATGCCACTTTTCATTGTTAGTAAACTCCTCCTAAATGGCTGGACCGATTTGAATGTTTTTTTTGTATATATTTGGGTAGGACCCTGGAAGGTTTAGATTCACAAATCAGCTCGGCAGATGGCGCTGCAGTTGATATCTAGGTTATTATTCGAGCGAAGCCGGAGCGGGCCGCTAGTCTTCTATAAATACAAAAGCGAAAGGTCACTCATCAAGGAATCTCAGAAACTACAAATGCTAGGAATCTGAAATTTTGTATGGAGGTCCCTTTAAGCACGTAGGCGCTCACTAAGACGGGGTTTTGCGAAATTCAACCCCTAAGAGAGTCAAACAAGGATGAACTGTTGTATGAAAATTCGTGATTTTCAAAGTTATCAAATTTTGTCTCTAGATACCTGATACGAAGCACTTAAAGTTTGTTTTATCAATTTTGTGATTATTTCGAACTGTATGGGGTGAAATTGGGGTTGAAATAGGGGATTAATGTCAATACGAAAATTCCCAACCGTTGAAGATAAAACCATGAAACTCTGTATAATATTTAGACACTTGACACGAAACAAATACATGTTTGTTCTAGCAATTTTGTAATTTCGACCTGTATGGGGATGAAATTGGAGTTGAAATGGCCGACGATTGTATCTTACGCTTTCACATCTAAACAACAGAACCGATTTTGATGAAATTGTATTATTACCTTAATATTTATTTTGCACAGACGAAGTTGCGGGTAAAGCTAGTAGCAAGTATGTATTTAAAACTGTATAAGTATTATATCAGCTATCTGGCCGCCATAATACAAGCTTTGCTTAGTTTGGGGTCAGATTTTCATGTGTGTGAATAGTCCACCAATATTTATTTAGTTAGTGTGATTAATTTTAAGAGAAGTATATGATAGTATGATGATGTAAGAGAGTTTGTTTGACTCATTTGATTTTGAGATTGTTTTGAATAATTGCTGTAAATAAGTGATATTTTGTACTTAATCTCTTTGTATAACTTTAACCTTAATGTAAATAAGTAGCATTTTGTATTAAATCTTTTGTAGAAATTTTACCTTAATGAGTTTATATTATTTTGTACTCAACCTTTCCAGCATTATGACATAGAATAGATTGATTATGATAAAAACAAATGTGACTCAGACTCAACATTATCCCAAAAATACTGTAGAAATCAAATTTAAAAAAATATAATTGCATAAGTTGATAAAAAATGCATGCAATAGCTTTACCGCGGCAGTCCCCGAGTGCCACACGTCTTTTTTTTATTGTAGTTTTTGTAGTTCGTTGTAACTTGTAACATTACATATTGACTACAATATGTAAACGTACATTTTACCTCTATTTTCATCTCAAAACTAACATTTATTCATAGAATTCTTAGATATTTACATACAATGTAACATTACATATTGACTACAATATGTAAACGTACATTTTACCTCTATTTTCATCTCAAAACTAACATTTATCCATAGAATTCTTAGATATTTACATACCAAAATTTTCACATCACTAATTTCCTTTAAATTGTGTCCATACGATAGGAAATAATTTTCTTATCATTATGATATGGTTCTGGTATTATATATTTCATTCTAAATCTATAATAATTACGTTTTTCTAAAAATTTTATTTATTTACATATTGTCATTACTATAAACATCATTCGTCACTTAGCAACCTCTACCCTTTTTCATAAGGTTGTATAGTTTTTAGAACTAATCCTCTTTGAATTGTTAATATTAAAATAAAGTTTATTTTCTCCAGATTCAAAACACTAAAAGTTTACATTTTTGATCAAATCGTTTGAGAGGTCAGTGAGAATCCAGCTTCCGACAGAGGAGCATTACCATACAGGAGACTTCCAAGCGATCAACATCCATATTAAACCTTGAAGGTTTGGACGGCTGAGAGCCGCTACCGTTCGGCAACTACATCCCGTGAACTTACTTGGAAGTACTTACACCCTGTGGAACTGTTGGAAGCTACTGTGCTCACGGAGGAACTGTTGGAAGCTACTGTGCTCACGGCAGAGTTCTCAGCCAGCAGTCCTCGTGAGTGTAGTATTCGTCAGCGAGGACGGCTCCACCTAGCACGGCAGAGTTCTCGGCCAGCAGTCTCCGTGAGCACAGTAGCTTCCAACAGTTCCTCCGTGAGCACAGTAGCTTCCAACAGTTCCACAGGGTGTAAGTACTTCCAAGTAAGTTCACGGGATGTAGTTGCCGAACGGTAGCGGCTCTCAGCCGTCCAAACCTTCAAGGTTTAATATGGATGTTGATCGCTTGGAAGTCTCCTGTATGGTAATGCTCCTCTGTCGGAAGCTGGATTCTCACTGACCTCTCAAACGATTTGATCAAAAATGTAAACTTTTAGTGTTTTGAATCTGGAGAAAATAAACTTTATTTTAATATTAACAATTCAAAGAGGATTAGTTCTAAAAACTATACAACCTTATGAAAAAGGGTAGAGGTTGCTAAGTGACGAATGATGTTTATAGTAATGACAATATGTAAATAAATAAAATTTTTAGAAAAACGTAATTATTATAGATTTAGAATGAAATATATAATACCAGAACCATATCATAATGATAAGAAAATTATTTCCTATCGTATGGACACAATTTAAAGGAAATTAGTGATGTGAAAATTTTGGTATGTAAATATCTAAGAATTCTATGGATAAATGTTAGTTTTGAGATGAAAATAGAGGTAAAATGTACGTTTACATATTGTAGTCAATATGTAATGTTACATTGTATGTAAATATCTAAGAATTCTATGAATAAATGTTAGTTTTGAGATGAAAATAGAGGTAAAATGTACGTTTACATATTGTAGTCAATATGTAATGTTACATTATTCCCCACGACTGCGGAAATTTTACGCTTCTGTAAAATTTGGGAAGAGGTTCTAAAGTTTTTAAGAGAGGTATTACCTTCACACAAACATAAATTCATTCAAATAACCTTTCAAGTCTTTCACTCATCACTTCCATCCTGTTTGGGTGTAAGTTCACATTCAATGACGAACACTCAAAGCATACACTCTCGGCGATGGCAGGCTTTTTTAAAGAGTCATCAACCGCTCTAATAATCGGCTTATTTAAAGAGTTATCATCCGCTCTATGAAAAAAAAAAAAAAATAATAATAATAATAAGAATGATAGGAAGAATGAACATAGGGCTTGATAGTTAGGCTTATTTATAGAGTTATATCACTGGCCTTTTCAAGACGGATAAATTTTCAAAATTTCCTTATTTTAAGTTACGTCTCCTTTTTTATCCTATTCATTTCCTTTAATCTTTATTTATTTCTTTAATATACTTGTTTTATAATTGTTTATCATTCAACCTTCACCTCTCTCCTCCCAATAAAATCCTCTTATGTTCACTACCGTGACATTTGGCGCCCAACCTTCAAAAACAACCCCCCCTCTCTTGCTTATTCTTTAATCCCTCAACCCCTGAATTCTTCTAAATTCTAAAACATACTTACACTAGTATATATACTTAATATTTTCTTTTCGGCACTCTTTGGATAATAACTTCCCTCCTCGCTCTCTCCTCATAATATCTCATCTAAACATTTCATCACTTGATCATTCATTTACTCAAATCACTATTGATCTAATATCTAGATAATTATTACTCTAACAATGGACAAAACCATTAAATTTGAGTACCTCAACAAATCCGAACTGGAATATGAGGTTAAGATTAGACTAGAGGAGCCAGTCTCTTCCATCTCTTTACTGCGCAAGCAAATTACACACTTAAGCCAACAGTTTCCCTCTGAGGAAATTTTAAACTCACCTTATACTATCGAAGAGGATTTATGTCAAACTGAAATAACACTGAATTATGTTGAATCAAAATTAAACAAACTGACGAAATCCGACTCGAGATTAATTAAATTTATTCAGACCTTCTTAAACCATTTACATTTTAGACTCGATCGGATCGACATTGACATAAATCCTACCTTCTTAGATACATTCAAAACACTTAAGGAAAAATATGACAGTTTAATCAATAAATTCAACTTATTTATTCTTCCAGACCCGATTCAACCTGAAATTGTATTGGCGGAGGTCGTTAACGCAGGTCGGTCGAACCCTCAACAGTTTTCTTCTGCGACTCAACAAGTCGCCCACTCACAGGTACCTCTTAATGATTCTGAACTCTTCAAAGATCTTAGACGTCACTCTTTCGATGGTAAATCTTGTCCAAGATCATTCTTACTTAAACTAGACGAATATTGTTTTTGTCGTAGAATTGATAGAAATTTATTAATTTCAAGAGCCTATGAAATTTTTACTGACAACGCGTTACACTGGTTTCGCTTTAAAATTGGTCAAAATCCAAATTTAACTTGGGACGATGTTTCTGATTCTCTCATTAAGGACTTTGGTGAACATGATTACGATTTCAAATTACTTGAAGCTATTAAAAATCGTACTCAAGGTTCGAACGAGAACATTATAATCTATATTTCAATAATGTCAGGTATGTTTTCTAGACTCTCTAGAAAATTATCCGAATCTGAAAAAGTAGAAATTTTATTGCGTAACATTAGACCCTGTTACTCTGTCTTTGTAGCATTAAAGGACATTTCCTCCATTGATTCTTTAATAGCTACTTGTCAAAACTATGAGAAATTTCTCGATAGAGACAAACAATTTAAAGAACCAGTTAATAGTTCTCTCATGCCTGAGTTCTCTTATAAAAATACTGCTTCAACTTCATATAGAAATTCGTCCCAAAACTATACGAAACAAGTGAACACCGTTTCTAAAAATACACAGTCTAATTCTATGACAAACTCTAATTTATTTTGTGTACGTTGTCGTACAACGAATCATAACTTAAAAACATGTAAAGAACCTCATTATACTGTATGTTTTAAATGCGGTCTGAAAGGATTTAGAACTCCTGATTGCCCTAAATGTTCTAAATCTAATTCAAAAAACTAAACTATGACTTAAAAAGTAAATTTGATATTGATGACTGGAAAAATTGGTTAGAAACTATTAAAAAATTTTTCTCTTGTTACAAAATTTCTTCAACTCTTTACTCTAATGAAATTGATTTTAAACGACCTTTCATCAATATTAAAATTAATAACTTATCTATTTCTGGGTTATTAGACTCGGGTAGTTCTATAACTATCTTGGGAAATAACTCTCACCTAGAAATAATTAAACTCGGTTACAAACTTTTTAAGTCAGATTTTATTACCGTTTCTACAGCTAATAACGAAAAAGTCAATTCTTTGGGTTACTTTGACTTACCTATACAGTTTAATAACCAAACGCATTGTATCAGGACCCATGTTTTTCCTGAGATTTCACCATCTTTAATTCTAGGAATCGATTTTTGGCAAAAATTTAATCTTTTACCAAAAGTTCTTTCCTCTTTGATTAAATCTGAACATAATTGCCAATCTATCTCAGAAAATAAATTAGTGTTACCGTATGATAACTTATCGTCTAACCAGAGGATTATTGCGGACGACATTATTCAACGTTTCAAACTTATTTCTTTTGAAGAAAAAGGAGAACTCTACCGTGCTAGGTGGAGCCATCCTCGCTGACGGCTGCGGGCCCCGACCGATCGGCAATTGCATCCTGGGACCCTGTTTGGAAGCACTTACTCACTGGCCTTTTCAAGACGGATAAATTTTCAAAATTTCCTTATTTTAAGTTACGTCTCCTTTTTTATCCTATTCATTTCCTTTAATCTTTATTTATTTCTTTAATATACTTGTTTTATAATTGTTTATCATTCAACCTTCACCTCTCTCCTCCCAATAAAATCCTCTTATGTTCACTACCGTGACAAACTTTGATCGATGTTTTAATAATAGCGTATTTATTTATGACGTCTTGACGTCTTAAAAAAACTACTTACTAGATCGAGTTCAAACCAATTTTCGTTGGTAGTTTGCATGGTAATGTACATCATATATTTTTTTAGTTTTATCATTCCCTTGTTTTAGAAATTTACAGGGGATAAGATTTACAGGGGACACATTTTACCACTTTGGAAGTGTCTCTCGCGCAAATGTTTGAGTTCAGCAAAAAATGATATTAGAAACCTCTACATCATTTTTGAAGACCTATCCATAGACACGTAAAGGTTTGATGAAAAAAATGAGAGTTTCAGTTATATGTATGGGGCAACCCCAAAATTTTTTGATTTTTTATGTTTTTGTGTAAAAATCTTTCACAAAATACATCTACTTACCAAGTTTCAACAGTGCAGTTCTCATAGTTTCGTCAAAAAGTGGCTGTGACATACGGACGGCCAGACAGACAGACAGACTTGACGAATCTATAAGGGTTCCGTTTTTACGTTTTACGGAAAGCAAACAATAAATAAATAGGGGTTTAAAATATTTTTTTTCATCAAACCTATAGATACGTGTGGGGTGTCTATCGATAGGTCTTCAAAAATGATGTTGACGTTTCTAATATCATTTTGTCTACACTGAATAGTTTGCGCGAGAGACACTTCCAAAGTGGTAAAATGTACCCCCCCCCCCCCCTCTAACTTCTAAAGTAAGAGAATGATAAAACTAAAAAAAATATGTCATGTACATTACCATGCAAACTTCCAACGAAAATTGGTTTGAACTCGATCTGATGAGTATTTTTTTTGTGCGTCATAAATACACTATTACTAAAATATCGAACAAAGTTACACCGAACTACAAGAACTTATTTATTACGTTTACTTGCTGCTACGGAACCCTTCATAGGCGAACCCCTCCGACTCGCACTTGGTCGCTTTTTTACGTTTTACGGAACCCTAAAAAACTACACCAAGGAGGTTACGAGCCTGAGTTTTTAATATATTTAAAAGAAATAGATGAATACGGCACCAAGGACGCAGAAATAAATAAGGTTAAATCGTTTATTTATGTTTTGAATTCAAAGACTTAGTGCACACGATATTCTAAATTCAAATTTACTTTTCATCCCACCAGCTCGGAAAGAGTACTTTTGCTCCTCGATATCAGGGCGCAAAAGTCGTTTTTACCCTCTAGAGGTTAAAGTAAATTTGAATTTAGAACATCGTGTGTACTGAATTCAAAACATAATTTAACCTATTTATTTCTACCTCCTTGGTGCCGAAATCATCATACATTTATTTTTAATTTGTTAAAAACTCATACTCGGAACCTCTTTTGTGTACTTTTTTTTAAATGCTTAGCGCGCTATTTTCTTTTCACGTATGGAGGATAGAGGTAAAGAATGTTATTTGAAATGGCAAAACATTTTGAAATGCTATGAATGAATCAGTTGTAATCGAATTAAAGTAGGCCGAGTTAAATAATTAAATATTATTGACTACTAAAATAGTAACTAATAGATAATTTCAACTACTTGTGCAGTACAAAATAATGTAGTAAATATAACATCAAATAAATAATTACTATTTTGAGAAAACATGTAGGTACAATACATGTTGAAGTCAAAACTTCTTTTGGCGCGCCAAAGACAGATTTTTCGTGGGCTGGCAATTTAATTCTAGCGTCACGCTCGGGAATGATAAGAAATCTTCGGGTAAATTCGGGACCATAGCCAATGGCCATCTAGAAATGCCTCAGCCTTTCCCATTGTCCATTTACAAATGTCTCAGCATATCTAGATGGCCATGCTCATAGCCACGCCCTCCAGTTTCACACGCGTAGTTTCCAAAGTAAAAATCAAATTCTGAGTTATAAGTTACCACTTCTATCGGCAGTGCCTATGACTGCCAATATTTTTCTTTCATGAATTCTGAATAGTACGTTTATTAATTTCCTTTAAAATGTACCCTGATGCAAATTTAGCGCTACTTACGCGAAATTTAATGCATTTGGGCGGACACTTTTTCATGTACACATGACCTTCATCCTCATACACATGTCCTTACCTCAATCGGTCAACTCTCTATAATATTTTCACGTCATATTGTTATTGTTAAAACCATGGCTAAATAAACTTAGTTTAAAATTAAGTTTAAAACTTATAAAATTGAATACAAGTGAAAAACCGAAATACCATAACAATAAGTGATTTTAGCGACCAAGAAGTTTATTTAACGCCAACAGAATCGACTGACACTGAAAATGCGCAAAGCGTTTAGTAATTTCCTCGCTAGGGGGGGATGAAAAATTACGTGTTACACTCGAGTGCAAAGATTTTTCACCTTGTGCCCTTTTGATTCCCTTGCTACGCTCAGGATTCTAATTTTTGAATCACGAGCGTATTCCGAGGTGGTGGGATGAAAACGTACTTTATCGTGTCAATGGTTCTGTTTGTTAATTAATTTTATAATAATTTAAATTACGTATCTCTAGATGACGCCCATTGAGATACGATGACAGGCCACACGTGACCATAAAGGTCACGTGATCAAGTGATGCTTCTTGACATGGCCATCTAGATAGAGAGCGATGCGCGAGATTATATTAATTAAATAAAATGGAGTTATTATTTCCAAGTGATGCTCGGTTTAATTAATTATGAAGTAGTTTTTTATAGTGTATTTTTAATTTTCCCATAGCACGTTACAAACACGATATCCATATAAGTAGTCGTTAGGGCCCTGCAAGTTCAGTAGGCAACATTGGCCCGCTGTTATAGCTATTTGATTTTTAGTTTTTTGAGTTATAGCTATATAATTTTGTAGTGGTAGGACTCTTAGCAGAGTCCGCCTGGGGAAGTACCACACCTTTGCCAATTATTCTACCGCCAAGCAGTAATGTGCAAACATTACTGTGTTCCGGTTTGAAGGGCAATGTTTCCAGAGAAATTACAGGGCTTAGAGATATAACAACTTAGATCTCTGGGTGACAAGCGCAGTGCAGTGCTAGGTAATGATTTGGGCTCTCCATGTTCCAGCTGTGTGTCACTGTGCTGTTATGTGGCAGGCATGTTGCTTACCATCAGGCACATGTCCTGCTCGTCTCGTCACTCTTTATTTAAAAAAAAAAAAAAAAATTATTAAATAAGTATAGGTACTATCCGCAGGTCTACCGCCTAACGCTCCTCTAACCTAACTTATTATAGTATTCATATATGTAGGTACCTACTTGAAGAGAGTATGAAAACTAGTACTATTATATTTTATGTACGAGTAGGCCCTTAAATTCATCATCATCATCTTACTTTAGTTACAAATAAATTGAAGAATATAGGCCTCTTCTATGGCCTTAAGTACCCATTGTCACTTCGCTGCGCATGCGTAAGTTTATTTGTAAGTGAGTTTTCATACTCTCTTTAACAATTAAAAGTATTTTAATAGTGTAATCCATTATTATACGTATTATCATCAATCCATTCTAAGTGTTATAATATGTTTTCCTGCTTGTAAGTATTATAATTTAAACAATTTTGTCACAAAAATAACAAGTGTCAAGGACATACTACAGTACTACAGAATAAGACAGAGCAGGCTCAATAATGTCAATCGTGATGCGATTCTGCGCACAACTTAAATAGGCACTAAGTAACAACTAGAGATGTGACCGAGGTGAGTTTATAAGAATCAGACTCGAAATCGAAGGTTTTCGATTATGGTTTTAATTGAAACTGTCATAATTGTTTACTAATGCGAATTCTAATCGAAGAGACGGTTATAGTCTCTACTATAACCGTCTCTTCGATTAGAAATGACTGTTTTATCGATATTTACGTTTAAGCTCGACTAAGTTGCAATTCTTCCAAATGAACAAGAAATAGGAAAATTGGCTACATAATACCCATGTTCTTGATTATTTATAGTGTATTTATGTCAACTCCCTTCATTCGTTTGTTTACCCGTGAACATGTTGCATGATTTGCATGAAACAGTATCGAAATAAACCCCGTAATTTACAGTACCTACTAGTTTACTAGTAAATATGTAAAACTTGCTAATATTCGTTGTTTCGTTTCATTCAAAGGCCTAACGTTTTCGTAACCGAAAAGATAATCGAAGGATTAAAATCAATCCACAGATCCAATATTCCGAAACTGAAGTCGATGCTATGTTACATCCCTAGTAACTACGTATGCTACCTACGTAAATCACTTCCTTCAATCTGAGGAAAATCTAATAAAAACTTATGATTTACGTGAGCTGTGATGAACATGTATAAAGGCCTGTTCACACCGGAGCGGTATTCGCTGCCGCATGCGGTAGAGAAAACGGTTTAGATACTCGGTAAGCGGTAATATTACTGTTCACACCAAAAAATACGCCCTACCTACAAAATACCGCGCGGAACCCGCGCGGATCCCACGCGGTATTTACCTCTACCCACAGCGGTAGCGGATACCGCTCCGGTGTGAACAGGCCTTTAGTGAAATATTTTTTTGAGTAGGTATACTTTACTGTTTACCTAAAGATGGCAATATTAGGTAGGTACTTACATCATTTATTTTCTCCGAAAAATCAAAAACCGACTTCAAATTAACATTAAATTCGGGCATCCCTCCAAACCCAAAATGGAGCAAACACTATGTCATCGAGGTCAATTTTAGTTGTTTTTTGTTAATATTTTTAAAACCACTAAACCGATATCGATAAAATTTATATGGGACCACCTCTGAACTTTGATCTACCATAGAAAACAAGAACCATCGAAATTGATTCACAATGGGCGGCGCTATCGCGTAACATAGGTACATACAACAGAATTGATAACCTCCTTCTTTTTTGAAATCGGTTAAAAATAAAAACTTGATGCGACCTTCGGGTTCCGCAAAAACAGGGTTCGCTTTTGTAGCGTTGGTCTCTATCCAAACCCAACATAAGTATACTATAATTTATCGCACTAATATAGTAAAGGCGAAGTTTGTACGTTTGTAGCAGTACTTATGTAGGTATGTTTATACACACTTACAAACCCACGATTTACATACGTATATTTGTAACGGCTAAACGGATTTGGAATAAATTTGATACCTACGTAAAAAGTACATTGCCTGGATTAAAGGCTACTTTTTATTCCATAGGTATTTAGTTAAAGTTCGTGGGTGCCATTAGATGACCAAAGACTAGAAGCGTACTTATTTTATAATTTTTGCATTTGTATCAAATATAATTAGGTATGTTAGTGTATTTACGTACTGATTTTATGTATTTTTAACCGACTACAAAGAAGTATCAGGTTCTAAGTTGAGTTGCTTTTATTTGATGTAACAAACTAAAATTTGCGTATGTACCTTTATCTGGACGATGTCATTGTATATTTCACAAAAAATACGAAAATTATTCGAATTTTATGTTTGAGTTTAAGTTTAATTAATCTGAGTTTAATTTTAAAATGAAGCCAGTTTTTGTTTTTGCGGAAAAAAATAAATTATATCTACATTTATTAGAAGACATAATTAATGTGTCCTTTCAAAAACCCAATCATCCTGAAATAATGCTGGTTAGTTTCATGAAAATTACAAAGATGGCACTGTTCCTACGGGACAATAAATTTAATTTTATATGAACTTTATTTCAATGAAATATGACATGTTTAAAGTTTTTAATACATTTTCAGTATTAAAATAGTATAAATAATCAGTTATAGGTGCAAAACTATAAACAAATTGATAAAATTTAGATGTATTTCAAAAAAATTCTGAATCGCACAAGATACATTTTCATGGCAACGTTGATAGTATAGAAGTAAATTTCCATAGCTATTGTACTCGCTTCGGCAGTACATATAATAAAATTGGAACGATACAGAGAAGATTAGCATGGCCCCTGCGCAAGGATGACACGCAAAATCGTGAAGCGTTCCACATTTTTTGGAGATATATGGTACTGAATTATGCATTAAAATTGTCATTTCAAAAATAATTTTAGCATTCGCCACTTCTCTGTATCCTACTATTTCGTAGTTTCGTAGTTGGTAGTAAATATTTCAGAGGTGGTCCCATATCCAATTAATTTAAAACGGTGTAGCAAAAATTAAGATTTGCTCACCTCTATCTAGAAACGCGACGTCATAGTAGATTTTGCAAAAAATATGAAATTTTGTCGAGCGTCAGGCAATCAATTCGGCCGGTATTTACTTTTTTTTTAAACTAATATAGGTTCTCGCACTTGACCGCCATCTCGCCTGATGTTAAGCGACGATGCGGAGTTCCGTGACAGGATCAAAAGATTAAAAACTTTCCTTTAATTGCAGTTGACATGGCTTGGCTGATTTGCCCTACATTTTATGTACCAATTCACTAATTTTATTATATTTTTCGTATTTTGTTTTTTTTTTGTTTGTTATTTGGAATTTCATTTATTAACTTGGATTGTAATTTAATTTAATGTTGTAATATTATTATTTATTTTGTAATTTTAATTAGTTTGTAACTTATTTATTTTCTGCTTAATATATTGGAAAATCATGTAAGTACCTTAGGAGGAGGCCAGAGGCCACCGGCCTCCGAAATACAGTTTTTAACTAGTTCGGAGGCGGTGGATCCACATTGTGATACACAAATTAAACAATAAAGGAATTTGAGTTTGAGTTTGATCTACGATGGAGCGTGCTTACCTAGAAGAAACCGATTCACTCTCGATTTGAATGTACTACATCGATTACTCCGAGTTTTATAATCCGATTTAAGTACGGATTCCTTTTTTGTTTATGCAGAATAGCTGCCAGGTCCCATAGCAAGTCTGTAGGTACAGTTTGGCCCTGTAGTTTTCGTTTTAGGAATATTTCTAGGGTTCCGTAAAACGTAAAAACGGAACCCTTATGGATTCGTCGTGTCTGTCTGTCCGTCCGTATGACAGAGCAACTTTTTTCTGAAACTATAGGTACGAACTATACTGAACTGGTATTATGTTACTAGCTGCTACGGAACCCTTCATGGGCGAGTCCAACTCGCACTTGACCGCTTTTTTATGAAAATCTTTGTTTGTCCGGACGATGAAATTATAGTTTATCTACGCTTCTATAGAAATTTTCATTTAGGCTGATTATATTATCATTACTAGCAGCGCCCACGGTTTTACCCGCACTGTTCCCGTTATTTTCCTGTAATAAAAGTAGCCTTATTTATGTAATCTATTATCTGCAATAAAACACCATGCATCTACCTGGTGTAATCTAAAAACCCTACTGTTGTTAACAGACACTAAAAAGTAAAAAATAAAAAACTACGTTAAGAAAAACGACTTTAAAACACAAATAGGAACTTAAAAGCGAAAAATAAATTCCAAGAGATATACTTAATAACCACTATGACTTCAAATTAAATTAATTAATTATCGTGAGCTATATTAGCGGAGATTAAACATTCATTCTAAACGAGACCCTTTTACTAGATGTAGCCCGCAAGAGTTCACTTGAGACTTGAGCCCAGTAGGTAGTAGATACACAACATACTCCAAGTCTCTACACAATGCCCCTATTTATTTTCTGGGTCTCTTACCGCCCCCTTTAGGCTTGCAGCGCCCAAAAGGGGGCGTTATAGCCCACTTTGGTAAAGACTGCACTAGATGGACAGATGATCTCACAAAGGTCGCTGGAAACCGCTGGTTGCATGTTCCGCAGGACCGTTCGTTGTGGAAATCTAGGGGGGAACATAGGCCGTTCAGCAGTGGACGTCTTGCGGCTGATGATGATAATGATGATTTTAACGGTGTGAACAACAAATAATCTTCATTCAGCCATTCAAACTATAGCATGTTTATTTATTTATTTAAGATTACACGTTACAATGAAGTAGGTACATTGGTGTGCCAATGCAATACACATTATACCCCGTGCATAGGGGTTTGCGTATGGTAAAAAAGTTTCTTATATAATATAATTGAGTACAGTAAAAAAAAAAAAATCTTATATAACTTATGTAATATCATTAAATGTGCAGAGGTTGTTATATCGGTGACTTTGAAACATTTTGTCATGCAGGAAGTCGTCTATTTTGTAGTAGCACTTTTTTAATAAAATGTCTTTTAGTATTTTATTGAATTTTTTGGAATCGGTTTCCTCTCGTAGATTTTTCGGCATGTTAACGGATTAATCTATGGTTAACTGTAAATAACTTACTTCATTCTGTATTTCAATCTGCATCTGTTTCTCTATGCCGAGGTCGTCGTACATTATGTCCCCCGACACAGCTATCACCTTCTTCATCATGTGGGGCTTCTCTTCTCTTATCCGCGCGAATAACTGTACAAAAATAATATTTATATATTATACACAATCTAAAAAAAACTAGTAGAAAAAATTGGCAGTCATAGGAACAGCCGATAAAAGTGAAAACTTGTTACTCAGAATTTGATAGCTTTTACATTGGAAACTACGCGAATGAAACCGGAGGGCGTGGCCATGAGCATGGTCACCTAGACTGCTGACGCATTTCTAGATAACCAATGGGAAATGCTAACGCATATCTAGATAGCCAATGGGAAATGCTAACGCATTTCTAGATGGCCAATGGCTAGTCCCGAGGATATCTTATCATTCGCGAGCGTGACGCTAAAATTCAATTGATAGACCACGAAAAATATGTTTGTGGCGCGCCAAAAGAAGTTTTCACTTCAACAAATACGAGTATGTAGAAGTATTTGTAAGGAGTTTTTTGTGAAGTCCACCTGGGGAAGTATCATTCCTTTATCAGTCACTAGCAGGGTCCCGCGGTTTTACCCGTATAGTTCCCGTTCCCATTATTTTCCCATGATAAAAAGTAGCCTACGTGTTTATTCCAGACTATAATCTAAGTGTTCCAATTGTTAGTCCGGTCCGTTCAGAATACGTTACGACGTGATTGAGCAACAAACATCCATACATTGACATTTATAATATTAGTAGGATAGGATATATATATGACATACTGGCAGTGCCCCGCGGTTTTACCCGCGTAGTTCCCGTTCCCATCGTTCCCGTTATTTTCCCGGGATAAAAAGTAGTAGCCTATGTGTTCTTCCAGACTATAATCTAACTGTATTCCAAATTTCAGCCTGATCCGTTCATACGTTACGGCGTGATTGAGCAACAAACATCCAAACATCCAAATATCCAAACATCCATACTTTGACATTTATAATATTAGTGGGATAGGACATTAATAGTAGGATTTATAATGTAAATCTTTGTCACCCTCAGCAGAGCAAGTAAACTAAGTAAAAATAAATAAAGTGGCCAAGTGCGAGTTGGACTCGCCCATGAAGGGTTCCGTTGCAGCAAGTAACATAATATACATAGTACACATAGTTCTTGTAGTTCGTTGTAACTTTGATCGAAGTTTCAATAATAGTGTATTTATGACGTACTAAAACAAAACTACTCATCAGATCGAGTCCAAACCAATTTTCGTTGGTAGTTTACATGATAATGTACATCATATATTTTTTTTTAGATTTTTCATTCTCTTACTTTAGAAGTTAGAGGGGGGGGGACACACATTTACCACTTTGGAAGTGTCTCTCGCGCAAATTATTCAGTGTAGACGAAAATTATTTTAGAAACCTCAACATCATTTTTGAAGACCTATCGATAGACACCCCACTATAATGTGGGGTGTCTCCCCACACGTGTAGGATTGATGAAAAAAAAAAATTTGTTTTTCAGTTCTCAGGGGTAACCCTAATTTTTCTTTTTTTAATTTTTTTTTGTTCAAGTCTTAATGCGGTTCACAGAATAGATCTACTTACCAAGTTTCAACAGTGTAGTTCTCATAGTTTCGCAAAAAGTGACTGTGACATACGGATGGACAGACAGACAGACATGACGAATCTATAAGGGTTCCGTTTTTACGTTTTACGGAACCCAAATTAAAAAGGAGTTCGATAACATCACGCACTATGAAATTAGAAAATAAGCAACTGAAATTGCATGCAATTAATAATCTAACGCAGCTGCATAACTCAATTTCCGATTTCCGTAGCGTAACTATATGTATAATTTGGTGCGATACCGTTGAGTTAATAATCACTTTTATCGATAAATTTCGTAAAGGTTCTTAATTCGGCTGTATCTTTTTAAGTTACTTTGTAACTTTTAAGTAATTTGAAACAATATACATTATTAGTTGCAGTGTTCCCACAGATTGCAAATGTTTTTTTTTTATCAAAATCGTTGGTCTCATCACGTTATGATTGCAAAATAGTCCAGTAACTTTGTCGCCTGAAAGTATGGAGTAGGATGCGTTAAATCCGGTAGATCTGATTTTTTGCAGACTTGTTTATGATGTTGGCCTAATGATTGTCCCAAGTTTGACCTCGAGCGACGAACGCAACTTTGTCAAAAATAGAAAAAAACCGCGAAAAAATTGTTTATTTTTAACATTTTGCCGATTATAACTCAAAACGATAAATTATTTAGACAACTTTCTCTTACGGCGTTTATAATGTAGACTAAATTTGCTACAATATGATACTAGAATTGTCTCTGTACACCCAATAGTTTAATAATAAGTCTTTCAAAGTTTTTAATTTTTTTCGAACTTCGCAATTTTTTGCAATATTTTAACTTCTACTTGACCACTTTATGGCACAGTTACTGCGGTTTATAACCCCCGACTAAAAAGTCTATCAGACAGACACACATACAGGTCTGTCTCTCTTGTATCTGTCTGTGTGTGTATCTGTCTATGGTACCGTAGAGCTCAAACAGATGGGCCGATTTCGATGCGTTTTTTTTTATTTGAAGATTAATTTTTGTGTTGATGTTTTGAGCTATTTTTAATTAATATCGATTCAAGATGGACGCCTCCACCAAATGGCGGACCAAATATTTCATCACAATCTACCTCAATACGGGTATCAAATAAAAGGGCTTGACTAGTAGAGTACTATACAGTATAACAAATTTCAAATCACAAAATGGCGAACTACATAATTTTTTTTTCACTAATGCCTTTATATGGGTATCAAATGAATATGTACTAAACCAAAAGAGTGTCAAATCACCTCGTTTTCGTTGATTTGTTCACACATTATTTTCCATCCTAAGGTTGACTGGAAGAGATCGCTGCAATAAGGCCGCCAAATGACACGTTAGTTTAGAGTTTATTAGATAGATAGATAGATTTATACCAGCAGCGTCCCGCGGCTTTACCCGCGTGTTTTCCGTTCCTGTGATTTTCCAGCAATAAAACGAAGCCAATAACTTATTCAAGACTATATTCTAACTGTGTTTCAAATTTCAACCCGATACGTTTAGCCGTTCCGACGTGATTGAGTAACAAACATCCAAACTTAAAAAAAACTAATTCAGGGGAAGCCAAAAGGATCGTTATACTAAACATTAACATAACACAAACATCCTACTAAATGTTTCCACTGCTGGGATTAGGGTCTTCTCTCGCAAGGAGAGTAAAGGCCTTAATCTACCACGCTGGCTTACGGCCTAGTGCGGCTTGGTGGATGACACATGACTTCGAAAGATTCTAGGTACATGTCGGTTTCCTCACGATGTTTTCCTTCACCGTTTTAAGTTAGCGGCATTACGCACATACTAAACATTAGAAATTCAAAAAGACATTTGCTATTTCACACATCAAGAACACTTTAGACTCGACAAACATTAAACAACCACTGATTTTTGTTTAAACATAAAAAGGTCGTATGGTCCTAGAGGTAGACAATAGTAAAATAGTTCGTAATAATGCGTAGGTAGAGACCGTTCCGCTTTAGTGCAGACGTCCTGCGTAGCCCCGCTGAGAGGAGCATCAATCAACTAGACAAGGCAACATTTCAATTACATTGTAAACAATACTTTACAGTTTCTACTACGCTTTCGTAACCGACGCCGACCTTGGAAAATAATTAGCGACCTTAGTAGAGAGGTCAAAGGAAGTTTTCGGTTGTTAGAAATCAATAACAACGAAAAGATAAATGAGATAAATATAAAAAAACGCACAACAACAACATTTATTTATTTCCTAGCAGTTTCACTCGCGTAATATCCGATATTATTTTACTGTAGCAAATGACAGGCAGAGTGATGGCAGGTGGACTCAAGCGGTTATAGATTGGTGACCAATAGAGTGCAAGAAGTGTTGGGCCCACCTGCTAGTTGGGTAGATGACCTCCGAACAGTCGCGGGTCATGCATGGATGAGGCTAGCAAAGGATCGAGGCAAGTGGCGTACTCGAAGAAAGGCCTATGATCTGCAGTAGGCGATAACGGGCTGAAGAAGACGCAGAAGAAGAAGCAAATGACCAACTCACGGGCAGTTTCCACATTTCTTCGACCCTAGACTCGGGCGAGTTGCCCCTCTTGCTCCGCACCAGCGCGTAGATCGCCCCGATGTCCGGGACGCTGTAGAGGAGTTTCTCCACCAGCACCTTCCCCATGAGACCTGACGCTCCAGTCACGAGCACCTTCCGGCCGCGGTACCACTCGTTCACCTCCGAGGTCATCGTGGACTGCCTGGAAATTACAGACTTTATAGAAACATGGACAAACAAGGAGACAACGACAAGTGGTAATCGGGTGAGTTCAGAAGTTAAACAATGCAAGTTAAACTGGATAACGCTTAAACAAACGTAAACGTTTGTAATACGGTTGTATAGTAAGCTACGGCTAGTCTAGATGGGAATACGGCAACTGCCGTTCCAGAGGTCCCGGTTCGAAAGCCACGCGCACTAAATATTTTCTAAATCATGTGTGTAATGCCTACAACTTAAAAACGGCGTAGGAAGACATTGTGAGGAAACCAAAATGTGGTGTCCTCCACCGACCCGCACTGGACCAGCGTGGCGGATTATGGTTTTGACTCCCTCCTTGCGAGAGAAAACCCCGAATCTCAGCACTGGACACATTTAGTTGGCTGCTTTTGCTATACAAACTTAAATAGCGTACTAAATTTTAAAGAACGTTCCCTAGGCAGTTTAGGTATATGGTTAACATTGTTTTGGAGAAAGATTCAGAGGGATAACAAGGATCTAATCGAAACCCAGATACTACACCGCTATATTTTCCACGTCCTATTATTAAAAATGACGCCTCGATTTTGGCGTTTCAAACTTGGTAGGTTAAGTTGGTATATAATTAAAGGAAGGTTAGTAAAAACATCGTTCCAAAACATAAAACATTGTGCGGAGGTCTGAATGCAATTTCTGCGTAGAAAATCTAGAAAACACAAGAAATATTAATTCCACGGATATCGGATTAAGCCCATTAAAGTTATTGCACTAGAAGACAAAGCACATGTGCGGGTGATGTCCTTTGTAAGTATCAAAATATATAGTTAACTGTTAGTACCTATGTGTACCTATATATACCATTAACATGTAACTAAATATACATTCAAGACATACAAAAATGTAAGTAACCTAGTTAAGAACAGAAATTAAAAAGAAATAAAAAAGTGTGCTCAATGTGTAGAAGTTAAACACAATTCATAATGCTGTGATAATTCGCGTGCTAATAGTGTTGGTAAATTGCTGGTAAATGGTGTGCAACGTTATCAATTTTGTAATGACTTAATGAGACACGAACATATGAACGGTGCCGAAGATTTTGCAACAGGAGGCACAATATCATTGACCTACTGTGTTAGTAACTTCGTAATTTAGCATAGGTTAAAGGTTTAGGGTCTGCAGCCGCTGCAGGCTAACCATATAATTAAAGTTGTTAGTGTGGCCGGCTAAAGACCTAGGAATTCTTGTGGTTGTTGTTACTTCATCGCCATCAGCCCATCACTATAGCAGGATATAGCAGCATAGCATAAGTAAGCAACTCCACTGAGGTCTTTAGGATTTTGCCTCACAAGGAAGGCGTCTAATAAGTACGAATTGGGGGAAGACACATGTCCTCTAAAGATATCTGTCATTACAACATGAGCTTAGTATGCATTGGAACTAAAAGCAGCCGATTTTCGCCCCATGTAGGTGTTTCTTCGCTGTTATGGCCGAGCTCTACGAGGCTAGTTTTTCAAGCTAGGATACCAAGCTAGTGTTATTAAGCTAGTCTTTCTAGCTTCGTGTAGACAAAACTAACGTTGCTAGCTTACTAACACTAGCTTGCTATCCTAGCTTGAATAACTAGGCTCGTTTAGTTCGGCCATTAAGGTCAGTAGTGAAGACAAATAATGCAAATCTGCTCTTGGAAACGTAGGCGAAGGCGAGATTGGTGCCTTCTGCCTCACGCTCGTAAAATCGGACGTTTTCGGTGCTACAACACCACGGGTTATGCAGAATACGCTATGCTATGCCGCGCACAATTTACAACACCAAGTTCAATCTGGAATTTCAAGTCATTTACTGGTCAGACTATTTTCGCAAAACATCAATTACTTCACCGCTGCCGCAGGGTATCCTCTACGGCACTTCGGCACATGACTAGACGCGTTCCCCACTCAAAGATCCGTCTAGCCCAAAGGTTATCGGGTCTCCTGAAATTGAGCTAAAGTAACAACAATTCAGCTTGCCAATTATTATCAGGGCTATGCCTACGTTTGTTATTCAGCCATAAACTAACAATTATAGTCATACGCTGCTATTTTAGTTTGCAAACCTGACCTAGTTCGAAAAAGTATGAAATCTCCTAGCTCCTTTTACAATTTCTTATAATTTTACCTAAACAGTTTTTTCTTCAATAATTGTGTTAAATATTACAACATTTTTACAACTTTTCGGACGTGTAAGGGACGACGAGCATACAACGGCTACAAATATTATTTTCAAAATTCCCTGGCGAAAGTGAAATATCGGCACATACATTCTACAAATTAATGTAGGAACACCGTTTCACAACCCAAAAACTGAGATAGTAGTCCAAGTAAGAGAAAGAATTACACAAATTATAATAATTTAAAAAGGCCACATGAGAAAGTCTTTGAAAAAACAAAGGCCAATTAAATAATTCTTCTGGTGCGTGAAATTCACCTTCCGAGGAAGTTCTCTAGATGTCGTACCATGTTATTATTTTTTTCTGAATAATATGTCCTCATTAAATAATTATATTGTTATATCCGTGTCATTTTACGGCTTATTATTTTATGCCTTCATGAACTTAACAATGTATCTGTGTATACTCGTATTATTAATTATTCCTTGAAACTTATATCCTTGCTTGGTTTTCTTTTTATGGATTCAATAAATAATTACAAGAGTAGATAAATAATAGTAATTTGCGCAACAAACTACTATCTTGCTAAACATCTTTGCTATTGAACTTGGAGACTTATAGTATTTCCTAAAACCAATGACACTCACAACTCTTCATTTCCTGTGAAGACTAGGTTAGGTACAGATATTTGGTTTTGGACGCAGTTAGGATCTCTAGCTTCTGCCGTTCTGCCTTACTTGGCATACAGATATAGTAGATTATCTATTCTATGATAGTAGCACAAAATTAAATGAGTTATCTTTTGCTCATTTATTAACAATCAGTTAACACAAAACTTTCCATCAATTAATATCATTTGTACACAAACAAAATCACAAATACAAACAGTAGAATTGAATTGCGGGTACGTACCAAAAGCCAAAAGTTTTACCAAAGTTTTCAGTTATTGCAAAAATATCAATTCTTACATCATTTTCTTTCAATTGCCACAAAATAAACGTGGTTTTGCTCGTTGATACTAAAATAGAAAGTGGTTTGTGAAATATTTGCTAGATGACTAAGTACTGAGTACTTGTACTTATAAATACCTACCTATGTGTAATGTAATAGATTTATTTGCGTACTGCTCGCTTTCCACACTAGAACCCGGTAATGTGCAAATTACGTAATTTTACTTATGACAGACAGACTGCCTGCGGTTTCGATTTTAATACATGCAGGTAAACACGCACTAACATGGGTTGCATATATTACGTACGTTGTATAAAGTCTGCTCCAAAACTTCGACTTATAGCGAATCTTTTGAATTTTTTTCGAAAGCCTGAATTTATTTTTAAATTGAAATCGGAAAAAAAAATTGATTTCAATTTAAAATTAAATTCAGGATCTCGACAAAATGTCATAAATTTGTGAAATCAACTAAACACACTGTTCCAATGAGACAACGAATTCGAATAAATGGATAATATCATTCAGATTAGCAAACTTTAGATATTTTTTTTTATAAACCACTTCACAGATTTCGATAAACTGTTATATTGGATTACTTATATACTAGTACGTAGTATGATCTATCAAGCAAAAAAGGAATCATCCGACAACCGAACTAAGAACCTTCTCCTTCTCGTTTATCGTCAGTTAAAAATATAGTGGCGTGGTTAATTCTAGACACAGAATCTAGATATGGCAATAAGTCTGAAGACGAAATAAGACGACTTGAGTGAAACCTATAATTTCTGACAAGTAATTATTGTATAACTTTTCTTTATTAAAGTTATGTATATTGATCTATTGTACGATTGATCTATTGTTAACTTTTAGCTAGGTATTAATTATGGCCAAATTTTTTATTTGACAATATTTTGGTTTTGATCCACATAGCATATACTAATATCTACTTTTTCTAGCGCTCATAGTTCGCAATGTAGGTACTAGGTAGGTAATGCTTAGCTTATTAAAGCTTGGGTTGTAAACTAGTCATTATAGCCAAAATTTCAAAAAAATTGCTCATAGCAGAATTTGGTTTGACAACAGCGAAATAATATACTCATATACTGTACAGTTTATTAAACAAGTAGTTAATCTAAGTCTTGATGTATATTTATTGATAACGTCCTACCATTAAATTAAGTATAAAATAAATTGTGACAATTCATTGGTACCTAAGTGTATCTTATACCTTTAAACGAGCAATTCTTGTATATAATATATATTATATGTACATATATATCGAATCTGAATCTCGGAAACGGCTCGAACGATTTTCATGAAATTATGTACGCAGGGGGTTTCGGGGACAACAAATCGATCTAGCTAGATTTTATAATTAAAAAATGACATTTTATGTGCTTTATGAGCCAATGAAAAACTCCTATAATATCATTTGAATACGATAGCAAATTTTGTCAGTCAAGTCATCGGCTGAATAGCTCAAGCGGTACAGGGACGCTCTCGATGACGGGAGATCCCGGTTCGAATCCTGATGGTTACTTTCTCGGTTTCTTTGTTTTTTTTTTAAATGTAATATTTTAATAAGTTTTATACTATGTCTGTATAGTATTTATGCCAGAAATACCGACTTGGGGCCCATAGCAAGTCTAAACATTATTATTTTGCTTTTATACCGATTTTAATATTTACCCCCTAATTGCAAACAAGTTACCGAAAAGAAATCACTTACGTAGGGTTCCCGGCGTCGTCCAAAGCCCAGTTTGGTCGAGAGGAATAAGGAACGGGGTCAGAAAAGGGAATATGTGGACACCAAACCAGACAAATTCCAGACGATCTCCCGTCCCAGCACAAGCAACGGTCCGGCGTTGTAGAAGCGGCCAATCCAGCAGCCACTTCACAATTAATAGTCCAGCACTAATCCAGTAGTCACAATTAATGTTAATAACGTGTTCCCGCACAATAGTCTATTCCCGTAGCACTATAACACTTTTATCCAGAAAAGCAAACCAGGTTAGAAACAAAAAACAAGGAGTGGCTCGAACGTACCGGCGAAACGAGACAACGTCACTTGACAGCCGGCTGTCAACATAGATCCGCTATGATTTTTCTCGGCCGATATAATGTTGCCCGATTATACGGAACAAAACCCCCGACCAATTGAACTCCAGGTCAATTCTAGCAATCAGTATTTAGCAGTATCCGGACCCCAAATAAAACGAAATTCCCAACTTTGACCCGAAAGTGGAAATCAAACCAAAAAAAAACTTTACCAAAAATAGTAATAAAATAAAATTAAATTTTAACCTTGAAAAATAAGTATATCTAATAAAGAGGCAAGCGGGCCAGAGAGGACACCGCGCGCTGAAGTCTGGAACCAGAAACCAGAATCACCGCCACGCGGGGTGTGCCATCAGTACCGGATATCAATTTTAAAATACGTCCCCTACGCCAGAGTAGGGGGGCCAAATTTGCCTCTTTTAATAATACTAAGTCCCCTTCCCGAGGGGCCTCCGTCCTATCTGTCCATTTTACCCGTTGTTGCAACAGATGCAAGTACTCGGCCGACCAGCGCCTCCAGAAGTCTTGACTTATTTGCTGCAATAACTGAAAACGGGACAGGCGTCCGGGGCGCTCATCCTTCCAGGGATACTCCGGCAACGCGGTTAAAGGCTGACCGATCAAGAAGTGACCCGGCGTCAAGACTTCTAGATCGTTAGGGTCAGGCGAGATTGGACAGAGAGGACGGGAATTAAGCACTGCCTCCACGCGGCATAGTACCGTGACTAACTCTTCCCAAGTTAACACGGTCTCCCCGATGACACGGCGGAGATGGGTTTTAGCAGACTTCACCGCAGCCTCAAAAATTCCTCCCCAGTGAGGACAGGCCGGCACACTAAATTGCCAGCTGATTCCCCGCTGGGCGAGAGCCAGACTTAAACTATTATTACCAGAATTTAAAAAATTATTAACTTCGCGTAAATAATTCGCCGCCCCTCGATAATTTGTGCCATTGTCCGAACGTATTAAAGAGGGTACTCCTCTTCGCGCTACAAAGCGATCCAGCGCCGCGACAAAGGCCTCCGTAGACAGCGCAGAGACCAGCTCCAGGTGGACTGCTTTGGTGGCCAAACACACAAAGACGCACAGGTAGGCTTTAACGACCTTGGCGTTACGCAACGTCGATGACTTGACCGAGAAGGGCCCAGCGAAGTCCGTTCCGACCCCGTCGAACGGCCTCGAGGGAGAAATCCTATCCGGAGGAAGATCTCCCATCATGGGCTGCATGGTAGACGCCTTGAGCCTATAACAAGGGACACATCTAAACAGCACCTTTCGGACCGCCCTGCGAGCCGACAAGATCCAGAATTCACGCTGCAACACAGCGAGAAGCGCGCCACATCCAGCGTGCGCGTTACCGATATGCCGATCGGTGATCAGCAGGTCCACCAGAGGACCAGCTTTCGGTAGCAACAGGGGGTGCCTGCTGCCGTACGGCAGGTTGGCTTTCCGGAGCCGACCTCCTACGCGCAGAAGACCATCCTGATCTGTGAAAGGGTTCAACTTGGCGACCGCACCCTTCAAGCGAGCGCGTCCGCAGCGCAGCGCCTCAAGTTCCGTCGGAAACCTCTCAACCTGCACCAGCCGAATGAGGTGCAGCAAGGAACTCCGACGCTCCTCCACAGTGGCGATCTGGTCACTCCTCCTCTGACGAGGGTGACGACAGTTGTGGATGAAGCGTTTAATCCAGCTAGTTACCCCCAACAACTTATCCAGCTTGCTGTAACGACCCGTCAACCAGTCAGGGTCTGGGGGCACTTCCGCCACAATCGCATGCACGCGGACTCCGGGCAGCTCCGCTCGCTCCGAGTCCGCGCCGAGAGCTGGCCAGGAAGCTTCTGGCTCCCGCAGCCAGTCCGGACCCCACCATAAGGGGTGATCAACTAGCTCCGGCGCGGAACAGCCGCGCGAAGCACAGTCAGCGGGGTTCAACTCACCCGGGACATGTCTCCAAACCATGTCCAGTCCAATGTTTTGGATTTGGGAAACCCGATTTCCCACAAAAGTCTCCAAGGTGTGAGGGGCTGCTCGTAACCAGGCAAGTACGACCTGACTGTCTGACCACGCATAGACCTTCCGGAAGTCTATCGAGGTGGACAGTTCCTGATATACGTGCTTAAGCAGCCGAGCAAGTAATGTGGCTCCGCTCAATTCCAGTTTCGGAATAGTGAGTCGTGTCCTGATAGGAGCTACCTTGCTCTTCCCCAATAAGAGCGTGACATTGACGTGGCCTCCAGCGTCAACTGTACGCAAGTACACAGATGCGGCATAGCCCAGCTCGGACGCATCACAGAACCCGTGCAGGCTGATCCGGCTACAGCCTGGTGGCAGAATGAGACGGGGCAACGCCACTCGATTGACCGTTTCGAGGTCAGATATTAAACGAAGCCAAATGTTAAGCGAGTCTCCGACCAGGGGGTCGTCCCATGAGACCTTCAGAGTCCAAAGTCGCTGTAACAGACACTTGGCTGCGAACAGAACCGGACTGATCCAACCGTTTGGATCAAACATCCTGGCGATGGTGGACAAAACCGTCCGTTTTGTCCACGCGCGTGTGGCTTCCAGTGCCACCCAAAAGGTGAAGATGTCAGCAACCGGTTGATACTGCATGCCCAGAACCGCAATCCCGTGCGGATCGTCACCTTCCTCAAAGAGCCCGGGATCCTGCTGGTGATCGTCCGGGATACCAGCCAGGACGTTAGGGTCGTTAGAGAGCCATTTCCGAAGCTCATAGCCTCCAGATGCGAGAAGCTCTGTAAGCTCATCCCGGAGCAACAGAGATTCCTCCACCGTCTGCGCACCAGTGCAAACGTCGTCCACGTACAGGTCGCGTTCCAGAACTGCGGCTGCACGTGGGTACCGAGCCCGTTCTTGCTCCGCCAACTCCAGCAGTGAGCGGATCGCAATGAAGGGGCTTGATCTCAACCCATAGGTGTTGGTGTTCAACTCATACACCATCATAGGGTCCTGAGGACTTTCCCGCCAGAGGATCAACTGGAACCTCCTGTCCTCGGGGTGTATGACCGTTTGTCGGAACATCATACGGATGTCCGCTCCCAACACCACCTGATGCCTACGGAAATTCAGGATGATGTCTACAATATCCCGATGTAACTTCGGTCCAGCGTGGAGGCACTGGTTCAGTGACACTCCTGTCGAAGTCGGAGCGGATCCATCGAACACCGTCCTGAGTTTGCCCGTCGACGCCTTCAAAACGGCGTAATGAGGCAAAAAGTAGTGGTCCATGGTCGACCAGTCGTCGCGAGCCGGAGACATGTGGCCCAGTGCCTCATACTCCCTCATGAACTCGATGTACTTTTCCCGAAGTACAGGATCTCGAGCCATGCGTCGCTCCATGGACCTGAGCCTTTTCTCGGCCAATGATCGAGACTGGCCCAGACGCGGGGGGTTATCCCGGAAAGGCAGCCTAGTCTCCAATCGCCCAGAAACCATTCTCCGAGTGTGAGCCTGATAAAAGTTCTCACACTCCACGTGCTCGGGATCCAGCCGAGACACGGTAGGCGGCTCTTCGATCTCCCAGAACCTCTGCATGATCTGAGCGAGGGCCGTTCCCGTAAAAGAAGCCTGATTCGACTGCTGCCACTCATCCACCATTCCCAAAATGGCGTTCCCGTAGATGGTGGGCAGCGCCATCAGCGAAGACTGGTCCAGCAGTCTAGGCTTGCCGTTCATGATGTAACCCAGTACATCAGAACCCAACAAAAGATCTACCGGACCCGCCATCCCGAAGCGGGGATCCGCCAACCTGAGACCCTTAGTACAGGACAAAAGATCCGGATCTATGTCCGCCTGAGGAAGCCAACCGACAACCGAATCCATGACGGTGGCCCTGACCGCAATCCTTTCCGAATAGGAATGTACGGACGAGAAGGAGAGGCGGGTCTGTCCAGCCGACCGCACCTCTGAGTTCCCGACTCCTCGCAACGGAGTCGGTGACGGAAACCTAGCCAGGCCCAGGCGATGAGCAACCCGGGTTGTCAAAATACACCCCTGGGACCCTGTGTCCAAGAGCGCTCGTATCCGGACGTAGTCGCCTCTTGGACCCCAAACCCTTAACCAGAGGGTGGGCAGCAGGACCACCGGTTGATCCTGTGCCAAGGGAACGGAGGCTAGTCAATCCCTCCGAGGCCCGTCCGAACCCGTCGGACTACAGGGCCCAGCCCAATATGGCTGCCGAGTCATAAGGGCCATCGGAGGGGGGGCATATCCAGCTGCCCTGCCATACTGAAAGTAGGGCGGGTGGTAGTCCATCCTCGGATGCTCATGGAGGGGAGGCGTGTACGCCCTCCATTGCATTAATCGCGGATCCAGCGGCGGAGAAGGATAACGCTGGGGAGGTGGCCCCCGTGGTGACTCCGGTATCACCCCTCCACCTCTCCAGTTCGCCCGCGTCCGCGCGGGCTGTGAGGTCGGTGACCGAGCCACGTGTAGGACGCCCCTTGTTGGGCTGCCCGGTGCTGCCGGGAGTTGGGGTGGAGGGGGTGTGCTCCACGCTGTAGCCACTTCATTGTTGTACAATGCGTGGCTCTGCGTGGGAGCGCCCCCGCCCGTGGAGGGCCCCCTCCCTGAGGGCTGTCGACCAGCACCATCGCTCCTGACGCACAAGAGCTGGTGGTGTGGTCCCCCACACCCAGGACACGGCCGTGCCGTGGGGCAGTCATTGAACAAATGACCCCCCAGGCACCCGTAGCACCGACGCAACCTCCGAACGATGCCTCGTCGGTCGGAAGTCGTCCTCGCAAGCAGGGCCGGACACTGCACCAGCGCGTGAAGCTGGCCACAGTTCGGGCACTCCTGCTCCGACGCACTCGTCACCGTCGCCGTCCGCTTTACCCCACCCTGAGTGCGGGGATTGGTAGGTCGCGGTCCTGTTCCGGCAGGGCCACGAGCTGACGCGGCGGGCTGCGCCTCCTGAGGCGCCGACTCTGCCATCCTCGCCTCCCACTCCAGGACCCGAAGTAGCTCCTCAAACGTGGGGAAGACCTTCGGGTCTGCGTGAAGGCCCCTTTCCCGCTCGAATCAGGCGCGCAACTCCAGCGGCACCTTGCCCAGCAGGATGTGGACCAGCAGAAACGACCAGTGTTCCACTGGCAGTCCCAAGCTGCGCAAGGCGTTGTACGCCACCTTCACGGGCGTGAGGATTAGCGGCCTCTACTGAGACCTCTCAGTCACCTTCGGCAGCCCCAGTATTTGGGACACGTGAGCGTCGGCGAGGAGCCGAGGGTTTTGGAACCTCGTATCCAGCAACTCCATCGCCGTGCCGAAGTTGTCGTCGTCCAGCTCCAGGTGCTGGATCAGGGAGAGTGCCTCACCCTCCAGTGACGTGCGGAGATACGCCAGTTTCTCCGCCCTCGTCAAGTCGGTGCGTGAATCTACGAGAGAGGCGAACATACTCTGGAAGCCGCTCCACTCTCGCAGGTTACCTGTGAACCTGGGCAAGTCCAGGGTGGGAAGGCGTCCCACTACACCCGAACCCGCATTCCTGATGACGGGTCCCGAGTTCGCCCTTCCCTGACGAGACCTCTCCAGCTGGCGAACCCCTTCGGAGACCTCGTCGTACAAATCCAGGATGCGCCGCATGTCCGCGTCGATCCTCTCCATCTGCTCCTCAGGTGGAGGCGGCCTTGCATCCCGCAGCAATCCTGTGCTCCTCTCAGCGATCTCCAGGCGCCTGTCGAGGTGTTCTGCCCTGTTTAATAGCGCCTCCTCCCGGTCTCTCCTGCCGACCAATCCTTGCAAGGATTCAAACCACCGGAGCTAGTTGGCCAAATCCGAAGCCATTTTAAATTTAAATTTAAATTTTAAATTAACCTAAAGTTCGGACAATGTCACAACAATTATATCCGCAACCTATTAAGCCGGATACCACTTAATACCAATTTCCCGACAGTTTGGGGAGAAATTATAAACTGGGAACCCCCAAATATTTGGCCTACCTGATATATTTTCCCAGAAAACTAAAAACAAAAAAGGGGTATTTACGGCTAACCGCGCTCTGTCTACCAAAAAATGTATAGTATTTATGCCAGAAATACCGACTTGGGGCCCATAGCAAGTCTAAACATTATTATTTTGCTTTTATACCGATTTTAATATTTACCCCCTAATTGCAAACAAGTTACCGAAAAGAAATCACTTACGTAGGGTTCCCGGCGTCGTCCAAAGCCCAGTTTGGTCGAGAGGAATAAGGAACGGGGTCAGAAAAGGGAATATGTGGACACCAAACCAGACAAATTCCAGACGATCTCCCGTCCCAGCACAAGCAACGGTCCGGCGTTGTAGAAGCGGCCAATCCAGCAGCCACTTCACAATTAATAGTCCAGCACTAATCCAGTAGTCACAATTAATGTTAATAACGTGTTCCCGCACAATAGTCTATTCCCGTAGCACTATAACACTTTTATCCAGAAAAGCAAACCAGGTTAGAAACAAAAAACAAGGAGTGGCTCGAACGTACCGGCGAAACGAGACAACGTCACTTGACAGCCGGCTGTCAACATAGATCCGCTATGATTTTTCTCGGCCGACATAATGTTGCCCGATTATACGGAACAATGTCCGTAGTGATATTTCATCAGAACGTAATTTGTATCTGGTTAAATATAATTAAAAAAACCGAGCTAAGCTCGGTCAACCAGGTATTCTTACTAATATGAATAATAAATACGAAAATTTGTGAGTGTGTGTGTTTGTTACTTCTTCACGTCCAAACTCTAAACGACTGAAGCGATTATAATAAAATTTGGTATGCAGTTAGCTGACACCCTGGTTTAACACATAGGCAATTTTTTATCTCGGAAAAATAACGGGAACGGGAACTACGCGGGTAACCGCGGGGCGCTGCTAGTCATGCAATAAACCCCCGAGTCTACCGCCAAGCAGTAAAGTGCAAACATTAACGTGTTCCGGTTTGAAGGGCAATGTTTCCGGTGAAATTACATTATATTAATTATATTAATTAAATTTATATATTAAAGGAGTGTGGGATTATATTATATGAAGACTGCATTTGTCAGAAGTCTCAATCTAATACCTAATTTAAAATGACTCATATTTCACTAGACGCGTCTTTTGCGAACTGGAATACGAGTATGTAACTTCTTTTTTCAAAATATGCGCCATTAACCAAAACAAGTCTAAAATCTAGAATTAAGAGTGCGCCTAAGCCAGGAAAAAATCAGATTTCACCCGCGCGACGCGTTTCTTAATGTGATGTACATAAAGTCGAGAATAGCATGACACAGTTTGGAGGAAAAATCAATGTTTAATCAGGAGTCCATTTTTGACCAAGTTTTATTTAATTACTCAATAACTAAACATACATTTAAAAAAGTGTTCGGTTACTTTACTAGAACGTACAAATAGGAATTTTATTACCAAAAAAGAATGTGGGGTCATCGCTGATAATTTCGAGTACTCGAATTAAAACGGGTTTTTTCGGTGTCATTTTTATTTTTTTATTGTAAAAAACTCTGATCTATTTTTTAAATTCTATTCGGTTATTGTGCTTCTTCTTGATTGTACCCACACGTCAATATTTATTTTGTCATAGTTTTTAGTTTCTTAACTTCAGTGAGCGGCGTCGAAAATGTCCTTTTTTCGTTTTCTGGCTTTAGGCGCCCCCTTAAATCAATAATTTACTAGCAAGTTTACCGCATGTCGCTAATAGGATAATAATCTGCGTCGCGGATGCCATGGAACATAAAAAACACATAAGAAAGAACAGTGAAACATCTAAAACAAGTACCTAAAGAAGATTTGTGAACTTCCGATTTTAATATTTATTTGTCAATTTTTAATAAGTACTATTATCAAAAATAAATAAATCAAAATAAAATACTTTTTAGAAAATAATTAATGTATTAACTATTTATTTACAAGCAATTTTAAAATGTAGTTTTTTTTTAACTGTTATAAGTTTACACTTGATCGCCTGATGTTAAGCCTTTTTAGATCTCTTGGTATATTAAACCTATTACTATTCCTCAGAGCATTTAAAGAATCAACGGGTTACCAAAACGATTGTTCAATCTAGGAAAGCATACGTTTCCTGCCGGCCTGAACGCTTTCTAAATTCTATTTACACAAATTAACACGCAGAACACCAGTACCCACTAAGCCAAGCATAATCAATCACCAGCCCACTCAACATTTCTACAGCTGGGACTGGGGCCTTCTCTCGCAAGGAGAGAGCCAAGGCCATAATCCAGCACGCAAGCCAAGTGCAGATTAGCGGATTATGGAAAAATCATAGATCGTAGAACCCAAGATGGGCCCTCCCAAACTTCAGGGCGCACGCAATCATGTCAACGTTGGAAAGAGTGAGCTCACTCTTTCCGTTCTAGTCGGTTGCAGGACGCGGTGGACGCCGGACGTTTTTACCTATCATTATTCGTTGTCAACAACCAAAATAAGTAGAACCACAGCAAATCTCGCCGCTAGCCATTATAGGGGTCAAGTAGATTGGTTGTTTGTAAACCACTTACGATACACACAGAGACACAGTTTATTACCAATTTCAAGGTCTTCAGGGCACATCTATTGATTTATATCGATGGGAAATATTTTACAATTATAATATCTTTCTTAGAACATGCTTTTCCTAAAAAAACACAATCGACGAATAATGTAACAAAAGTTATTAAATAGAGATTTCAATGAAACTATCGCTTAAATATCAAAGTCTCCTCCTCACTAGTGAAAATCCTCTGCGTTCTACACATAAGACATTGAGACGCAATGGAAATTAATTTCGTCTCCACCTAAACCTGCAAATCCTTCGCTATAGGCTAGCCGCACATACACACAATATTATTGTCAAAACTAAGTAAACCTTGCATTATGGAAGCCAGAAATCTTAAGTAATATCATACAATTGTAATTGTAGATTATGCTACAAGTGTGTAAAGTTTGTGATTACCTTTTTTACCTGAGTAAAGTTGTAGTGGTAGGACTCTTGGCAGAGTCCGCCTGGGGAAGGACCACACTTTTGCCAGTTATTCTGCCGCCAAGCAGTAATGTGCAAACATTACTGTGTTCCGGTTTGAAGGGCAATGTTTCCAGAGAAATTACAGGGCTTAGAGATATGACAACTTAGATCTCTGGGTGACGAGCGCAGTGCAGTGCTAGGTAATGACTTGGACTCTTTATGTTCCAATAGCTGCGTGTCACTGTGCTGTTATGTGGCAGGCATGTTGCTTTATACCATCAGGCACATATCCTGCTCGTCTCGTCACTCTTTATTTATAAAAAAAAAAGGTTAGCGCTGAGGCGCCATTAAGTCCTGAGCCGAAGGCAAGGCCTTAAGAGAACCGAAGACGGTATTCATCATCAATACACACGTGTATCATACGTTTTTCAACACACTTGTGAATAAAATAACAACAAAAAATCGTTTCAAAAGTGAAAAAGACCCATGAAAAATTAAGCGTTTTGGAGGGAAAAATAAATCAGTTGTCATATCATTAAACAATAGCTACATTTATTTTGTTTTTTGAACACGATCTTTTTTCTTGATCTTTTTATCGATTTTTTTTTAAAACAAAGCAACTCAACCGATTAAAAACCTCTATAACTCACTTGTCAGCAATAGTAATGAAAAAGTCACCGCTTGATTATGGGTGTCATTATAAGTATGCCTGATTGCGGTGAAATAAAAGCCACTTTATGAGCAAGTGTGTTGAAAATATTATTTACTCATGATACAGAGACGGAACAAATATTATTTATAATATTCATCACGCAAAGATTTATACTGGGTGATTTGAACTCAAGCTTCGTGAGATTTTATTAAAAACAAAAAAATACAGTAACTTGACATATTTTTTCACTAATCTGACATTCTGAAAACGCATTTCTTAATATTGTGTGATGACATCAAATTGTGAATTGACTACTTATATTTGATGACTACTTATATGCAGTTATGTAATTTAAAGTGTCTACAAAACAAACTCACATATGGGTGTGGTACTTTTAAGTTTGAATGAAGAAATCATTACAATGACATGGCTAAAATCTGAAAGAAACAGAATCGACCTTGGCGGATCGCAGGACTAGGAGCCAACCCAAGTAAAATAAGATGAATAATTATACTTATAATAGTACAATAATTTTACTGATAAAAACTCCGGGCAATTACCTAACGCCGCTTGCGTTTTTTTTTTTATAGCATAGTGTGACGAGACGAACAGGTCATGTGCCTGATGGTAAGCAACATGCCTGCCACATAACAGCACAGTAACACGCAGCTATTGGAACATGATAATCCAAATCATTACCTAGCACTGCACTGCGCTCGTCACCCAGAGATCTAAGATATTATGTCTCTAAGCCCTGTAATTTATCTGCTTCTGAGAATTTCAAGTACCTACAGATGTACCAGTCGCAACCAGTGTTTTACCAAGTTTTCTACCAGAGATGTGCGAAGATGCGTAGCGAGGGATGTGTTTGTAAAGAACCAATATTATCGCTTCATTTACCTCGCCTCGGTCAGCACATCTCTGGTGGAAGCTCAGCGGAGCTAGGTTTTTGCGCATACAAAACAAGCGTATGTGTGCGAGGGATGTATGCGAGGGATGTGTACGAGGAATGTGTTGCGAGATTTGCGACATACTACGAGTATACCAGCCAGTCTATAGATGTAGTACCTACACATAATTCACAGCTCCGCTATACATCCTCGTACGACATATTTTCCTAGCACAGCTTTTGTGGAAACTTCCACATATTTTCATAGCACAGCTAGAGATCCTCGCACGACACATTCCCGACGCACATCTCTGGTGGAAACGCAGCCTAACCCTTAGGCTAATTAGGCTGCAGCCTAGGGCCTAGCAGCCGAGGATCGGGAGAAGCGCGCGGAAATCGTGTCTTCGCATGCATTATTAATCTGGTATATTTGCAACGATTGGATACTAAATAGTCAAACAATATAATGAAGAAATAAATTATTGGCAAAATCATCGATATAAACCAGTGGATGTGCCCTGAACACCTTGAAATTGGTAATAAACTGCGTCTGTGTGCGTAAAGTAAGTGGTTTACACATCATTAATCTACTTGGTCCCTAGAATCGCTAGCGGCGAGGTATGCTGTGGCTCTACTTATAATGGTTGTTGACACAAATGGTGATAGGTAAAAACGTGCGACGTTCATAGCTTCCTGTTTCCAGAGAAATTACACGGCTTAGAGATATACCATCTTAGATCTCTTGGCGACGACCGCAGTGCAGTGCTAGGTAATGATCAGGAATCTTCATGTTCCAATAGCTGCGTGTCACTGTGCTGTTATGTGGTAGGCATGTTGCTTACCATCAGGCACATGTCATGTTCGTCTCGTCACTCTTTATTTAAAAAAAAAGCGACCAGAACGGAAAGAATGAGCAGTGAGCTCACTCTTCCCAACGATGACATAATTCCGTGCGACTGAAGTTTGGGAGGGCACATCTTATGGTTTATATCAATGGGAAAAATGTATTACTACGTGTAATATTCGCAATTTCTTCTTCCATTTCTTGGTCCTTTTAGTATTTAATATTTTTAGGCTGGCCGTGACATAATTATCTGATGGGGGCTCGTAGTTCTAGTTAGCCTAGGGTGGTCAGAACTGTTGATCAGTCGCTGTCTACTTACTGCCCACTGAACTTGGTGTAGCGTTGAAGTCTGAGTAACGTAACACTCGGGATGTGTGAAGCAAGTAAGCGATGCACGAACAACTAGTCAAAATAGTCATCAGCGGTAAAATGGTACAAAAGTCATATTTTACTACTGGTGGATTTAACCTTGTGCACCGCTTAGTTCATAGCATAAGTGTCTGAGCCTTATTCACGTTGACGTAAAAATAATGGCCTTTAGATACTTTTTTTGCCAAGAAACATGAATTTGTATGCGAGCCATAGGCCTAAGTATACATCTGTATACGAGGTAAGGTAATTAGTATGTCAAAGTGTCAATCAACGTCACCTCCTGTCGCACTGACAATTTTGTACAAAAGAATCATATCTATCCATGGACATTGTGGATCTACATGACAAAGTTTATGTTATGTTTTCTTTTTGTTGGTCAACAGTAATAATACAGAATGTCACGAAAAAAGTCTTTACCAGTAGCGCCCCACGATTTTATCCCCGTAGTTGATGTTCCTGTAGTTTCCCGCGGTAAAAAATAGCTATTCGATATTTTATCCTACTAATATTATAAATGTCAATGTATGGATGTTTGGATGTTTGTTGCTCAATCACGTCCGAACGTATGAACGGATCGGGCTGAAATTTGGAACACAGATAGATTATAGTCTGTAAGGACACGTAGGCTTTTTATCCCGGAAAACAACGGGAACGAGAACTTCGCGAGTAACACCGCGGGGCGCTGCTAGTATCTCTATATTTATAGATAGGTTCTCTCCTCAACTCCCCAATACATGACTGTCATCTTGTTCCACAATCACGCTTTATGTATTTACAATAGTACGGTGAAACATGTCACCCTAAACAAGATTGATTGCAGATGTGACACTTCGGAGAGTGTGCGACTGATTTACATGATCTCATACCACCTTGCCCTTTTTTCTATCGGAATGCTCGTAGCTCGAAAAAACGACATCGTTTCATGGTTGATGTTTCAAAGACACGAACGAAGAGGTTTGACTCTACTTTTGTGAAAATAACGTCTAGGCTGTGGAATACGTTGCCTGAGTGGGTTTTCCCCGATGGTTACAATCTCTGTGTCTTCAAATCGAGAGTGAATCGGTTTTTTCTAGGTAAACACGCTCCACCCTAGACCGCATCGTCGTTTAACATCAGGCGAGATGGCGGTCAAGTGTAAACCTATAGAAGTTAAAAAAGAAAAAATGTGATCGTTCATGCACTGATGAGACGAGGCCGTAGTATTATTTATCCATTTGATGCATTATACAATGTGCAAACAAAAGTCAGACGTCTGCAACTCGCCTATTGCTAAAGCAGTCAGCACAACACCCTCATCAAAACAGTTCCTGTCTCAAATAGAACTAAATTGAATAGAATCCCACGACCTGAATATCTATAGCGTTATCGCCTAAAATCAGCTTTTTCATATAAATTGAGTTAAAAGGGCAAATTGGTATGGAACAATATGTTTTTTTTATGATTTTAAGGTTGACTTTTAATAAGTACGTGTCTTTTGGATAACCTTTATATCCTTTATTTTTATGCAAATCAATACACAGTCATTCTGTACATTAAAGGAAGATGTAATCTTCGAGATAATAATCTACTAGTCCAGTACAATTACGGAAATAAATAAACATAAAATTATGTAGTTTGGGGATTATGAAGGATCGATAGGGGGGTGTATTCTGAGCATATATTCCAATTTGAGGGATTCTGGCGAGGTCAGCTCAAGGTCATTTCGATGAAAACGTTTAATTCGATATCTCGAGAACGGTTAGTGTTAGGCAAAAAAATGTAGAGACCTTTTCTCTTCTCAATTAAATTTATCTGGCGAGGTCAGCCAGAATCCCTCATGATGGAATATATGCTCAGAATACACCCCCCTATCGATCCTTTATAATCCCCAAACTACATAATTTTATGGGTTTTTTTCAATTTTTTCCGTAATTGCACTGGACTATACGTATTTTCTTGAAACTCATTTTAATCACCATCCACCGGTGTCTTTATTTTTTTGCTTGATGTTGTGTTCAGATCTAAAACATCTTTTTTAGAAATTTGTTGCAGTCCTATCTGGGCAAAAATCTTCTTAATCCCTGTCACTTTTTTCTATTTTAGATTCTGAAATTGATTTACGAGTATAATAAGACTTTTAAATATTGATTCGTTATTTATGCGCACATTCTTGGTGCTACTTGTTCAATAAATAAAGTAGCCAAGTGCGAGTTGGACTCGCCCATGAAGGGTTCCGTTCCAGCAAGTAACATAATATACATAGTACACATAGTTATTGTAGTTCGTTGTAACTTTGATCGAAGTTTAAATAATAGTGTATTTATGACGTACTAAAAAAAACTACTCATCAGATCGAGTTCAAACTAATTTTCGTTGGTAGTTTTCATGGTAATGTACATCATATATTTTTTTTAGTTTTTTCATTCTCTTACTTTAGAAGTTAGAGGGGGGGGGGGCACACATTTTACCACTTTGGAAGCGTCTCTCGCGCAAGTTATTCAGTGTAGACAAAAATTATATTAGAAACATCAACATAATTTTTTAAGACCTATCGATAAACATCCCACACGTGTAGGTTTGATAAAAAAAAAATTTTTGAGCTTCAGTTCTCAGTATGGGGGGCACTCCTAATTTTTGTTTTTTTAAAAAACTTTTGTAAAAATCTTAATGCGGTTCACAGAATACATCTACTTACCAAGTTTCAACAGTGTAGTTCTCATAGTTTCGGCTAAAAGTGGTTGTGACATACGGACGGACAGACAGACAGACAGACAGACATGACGAATCTATAAGGGTTCCGTTTTTACGTTTTACGGAACCCTAAAAAAGGGCAGCCTTCTTATAAGAAAGACTAACCACCGGGAGAAACCGCGACCTTCAGTTAGTAGGTTAGAAGTGTATTTTTGCAACATAACCATGATATCGTTAAGTCGTTCATGAGAACTCCCAAGAAAAATGTAACAAAAGGTCTCACAGGTTTTCTCAGAAAAGGATAAATGCTTATCTCACCGATCTGTGTACTCTGCATCATTAGAACGTCAAAGGACGGATGTGCGATATTATTTACAAGTTATCGTACCTAACCATCTGAACTCAAAACTTAAGGTAATAAAAACATATTTTAAGGTTTTACGGTTGCTCTCAGTGTAGTGAGCAACCTCACTACACTCATATTAATAACAAAAAAATGACAGCCAAAAATAAGATACATGTTATAGTTGTATATATGATATAAATACTATGGCTCTCTGCAGAGTCGGCCTGGGGAAGTACCACACCTTTGCTAGTTATTCTAACGGCAAGCAATAATGTGCATTGCATAATGCATAATGCAATTGCATAATGTGCATTACTCTTAATGTTTACATTGTACGGGGTTTAATCACGATATTACTCTGTTCCGATTTGAAGGGCAATGTTTCCAGTGAAATTTCAGGGCATAGAGATAAAACATCTTAAATATCTGTGTGACGAGCGCAGTACAGATCTAGGTAATGATTAGGACTCATGTTCCAATAGCTGCGTGTCACTGTGCTGTTATGTGGCAGGCATGTTGCTTACCATCAGGCACGTGTCCTGCGTCATATACTTGAATTCAATGATTACTACAAAAGCCAACTAATACTAAAAACGACTTCACCCGCTATCAAAAGAAGTCACGCTCCCTGCGTACTATATCCATTTAAATCCGTTGAGCTGTTAGAGGAAGGATTCATACAAATATAATGAAATAAAAATACATTATGTTAAAAGGTAACGGTATTATAAAGCAAAAATAAAAATTTAAGTCATCATCTCCAGATAATCACTTAAATTATTAATTAAATTGAATTAAATTTAACCTGATTAACTGTGTGCTACCCATAGGACAGAGTTAATCAGAGTCACATCACTAAACTCACGGTAGAGTTTAACGTATGTATAGGTACTTCACGTTAAAAAAAAAACAACAAACCTGATGCTTTATTATACACCAACAAACACGATAAATCCAGAAACTCGTAACCACTCCACACGCCACTGAACTAACTTGCTAAACTAAAAAAAAAACGTAAAAATGGTATCACGGAAAAGTGAAAATGAGCTCTACCGTGAAGCGTGAATACCGGTATTCCTTACAGACTGCTGTATTAACTGTGGCTCCACGACTAACAACCACTCGTGCGCGGGCGCATGTACCGACTGAGGTTGTATTGTATAACCACATTTACCACCGTAATGTATAAGTAGGAGGTAAGTTTTGGTATACGTAATTTAATTATGTCGTAGCAGCTTAGACTGGTTTTGAAGATTAAAAGGGATATGTGGGGAACTAAGCGAATTTAAATGTCATCTGCGGTGATAACACAAATGAAAACTAAACTATCGACATCATCATTACAACCACGCCTTTTTTTAACAAAGTTGAACAGGGAACAGGACGAGGTTATCGATTCGCCCGGTATTTTTTTTCATGTATGTACATCGATTACCCCCGAGATTATTGACTATACTATTTACGTTACTATTTCTTTGTTTGGTGCAGAATAGCTGCCATTTGGTCCCATAGAAATTTTGTGCAGTTTGGTCTTGTACCTACTATTTATTTCATGACTTCTTACTCTCTCTCTACTTCTTACTCTACCTGGTGTAATCTAGAAAAAAAACTGCTATATTTAACAGAACAACGTATTACTCAGAATCAATCAATCGGAATCTCAGACTCAAACTACAAATGCTAGGAATCTGAAATTTTGCATGGAGGTCCCTTTCAGCACGTAGGCGCTCGTTAAGACGGGGTTTTGCGAAATTCAACCCCAAAGAGGGTGAAACAAGGGATGAACGGTTGTATGAAAATTCGTGATTTTCAAAGTTATCAAATTTTGTATCTAGACACTTGACACGAAGCAATTAAATGTTTCTTCAATCAATTTTGTAATTTTGAACTGTACGGGGGTGAAATTGGGGTTGAAATGGGGGATGAATGTCAACATGGAAGATCCCAACCGTTGAAGATAAAACCATGAAACACTGAATATAGATATTTGACACGAAGCAAACGAATATTTGTTCTAGCAATTTTGTAATTTCAAACTGTACAGGGATGAGATTGGGACTGAAATGGGGGATGAAAGTAAACATGGAAGCTTCCAATCGTTGAAGATAAAATCATGAAACTCTGCACTTGACACAAAGCAAATAAATGTTTGTTCTAGAATTTTTTTAATTTTGAACTGTACGGGGACTAAAATAAGGGTTGAAATGGGGGATGAATGTCAATATGGAAGTTCCCAATCGTTGAAGATAACACTATGAAACTCTTTATATAAGCACTTGGCACGAAGCCAATAAATGTTTGTTCTAGCAATTTTGTAATTTCGAACTGTATGGGGATGAAATTGGAGTTGAAATGGGGGACGATTGTCTCTTTCAACCTAAACGCTTTCACACCTAAACCGATTTTGATGGAATTGTTTTATTACAAGCTGTTTTTAGTAACCGTAAATGTGTCTGGGTATCAAAATAGGTACTGCCCAAGTTACCTTAGTATTTATTTCGCGGACGAAGTCGGGGGTAACAGCTAGTATGTACATATATTTTATTTTTTAACATAAATAAACAGCCGAACACAGTGTAGTAGGTACTTTTTAAACGTCGTTCAAAAAGAAATACACGGTAATACTTATCAGAACCCGTTTCGAGCAACTTTCTGTTCATATAATAGGTATGTAACCAAATCAAGCTAGATAAAATATCTGTCTACTCATCTCGGCGACTAGGCTGGTATTAGATAATAATGCGTCACACCGTTACTTAATAGTAAAGTCGTGAATGAACCTCAAAAAGAGAAAGAGGTTTTCACACTACTACACTAATTCAAGTCAACTGTTATGGCGAGCTGTTGCGAATTATAAAATACTAGGGGCCTACCATGGTTTCGTTCGAATGAATATAATATAAGCTACCCATCCATGGTGACTTGGTGACCGAATGGTGGCCGAGGCAAGGTAAGCGGAGTGTAGGACATCCAGCTGCAAGATGGGTGGACGATATCGTTTCTATCGCGGGTCGAACCTGGATTCGATTGGCACAGGACCGAGAAAGATGGCATGATAAAAGAGAGGCCTATACCCAGCAGTGGGATAGAGAAAGCTGTGGATGATGATGATGATGAGCTGCCCATTCCAAATTCACTTCTAATACCATATAATAAAACTAATAATAATTTAAAATAAAATAATGCGACCATACATTGAAATAAACTACAGGTTAACTAACCTATTTCTTCAATTTGTTTTATGGGCACTAACAACAGCACATCTTAAAATTAACAAGATCCTAGGCCTACTTACTAATTATAATTATGTAACACAAAACATTTTCCATTATCTTAATAGTCTTAGTCTAAGTTGTTTTGAGGTTGTTTATTACTTCAAAAATACGCATATTTAGTGAAAGCCTTCATTCCACTACCTACATATACGCTTCTAAAGGTTCAACACTGGTCGGACGGACATACAGACACTGAAGGATTAGTAATATTTTTATGCACAGAGCCACAGAATAACAGAACCCTATGTAACTAGGGTAACAGCTATTATGAGCCCTTCCTACTGGTATCAATCTTGTTTTTATGCGATCTCAGGGCTACTCTTATTGTGAAAGTTGTTCGTCGTAAGAGTTTGTTTACTGTGTAAGGTTATGAATAACAGGATTAACAGGCTTTGTTAAATCAGCGGTACTATATTTTATGCAAACGTCCAATCTAAATATATATAATTTTAGTTGAAATATGTTTTATCGCTCAATTGTCGTCAAGCAAAAATCAACATTAATTTTTATGGAAAAAAAAATAACAAGCACAGGTCGTTACTTCTCTGACGCCTTGAGTTGGTTAATGGAATATGGTACCTATGACAATAGTTTTGATTTTTTTATTACTTCTACAGGTTTTTTATTTCTTCTACTGGTTTTTTATTTCTTCTACTGTTTTTTTATTACTTCTACTGTTTCTTTTTATTACTTTTACTGTTTTTTTTACTATGGCGCCTGAAGGTAGACAACACACACAAAGCAAATAACAGCATACTGCCACGCCGATATTTAAAAATAAAGACTTCAAATTACTGCCTAGCACTGCACCACGCCCGTCACTCGGAGATATAAGATGATTTTTCTTTTCTTTTTCTATTTTTTTTTTATAGGTTACAGTGACAAGAGTAGCACGGAACACGTGCCTGATAATACCTAAGCAACATCCCTGCCCACAACAGCACAATAACACGCAGCTATTGGAATATTCTTTGAAAATGTTGCCCTTCAAACTGGAACAAAATGATGTTTGCACACAGTAGAATAGGTAGCTGGTAAAAATGTGATACTCTCCCGAAGATGTGATAGATGAGGACTCTGTAAAAAGTTCTACCACCACAAAACTTTTAGTAAATATCAATTTTAACTCATAAAAGTTACCTGGGAGCTATTCTAAATAGGATTCCGAATGGTTCGGAATCGGAATGACAATCCCTGTCTCTGTCATGCTAAACAGATAAGACAAAGACCGAGAGATGAGATTCCGTGTCGGATGCAACCGAATGGATTTAGAACCGCTACCAACTTAATTCATGTGGAAAACCATTTTGCATAGGTACATGAATTAAGAGCAATATTTTTAGAATTTAGAATAGCGCCATCTATCCCACACGACTCACATTATCGACAATAATGGCAAGATACACTACATACAGCGAATGCTCTTGGTTTTAAATATTAAAATAACGACAACTCACGATGATACCAATTCGAAGAAGCAGTTTCAAATAAAACATACAGATGGCTTTAACACAAATGTGTTGATGGAGTTCAATGATAAACACATTTCCACTCTAGCCTCTGGCCTCTGGCCTACCAAACTCGATGCACGACTAGAATGACGCAAGCCAATGTCAACTTTAGATCCACACATTACTTGAGTACATTCAAATTCTTCCATAAGAACATTGATAACGTTATTTGTTACTTGTTACAGTTTACCTGATCCAGCCTTACATACCTACTACTACTTACTACCTATGGTTTATTTATACTTGCCGATAACAATCAGATTCCTTTCGACTTCAAGATTTGCAGATCGTGAATCATATGCGGATCTCACAAAGCCCTTTGCATTAGTTTTAATCAAACTGGCCATCTTCACGTCTGGAAGAAACGGTTTCTTCTAAGTGCACTCCATCAAGGACGGTACTGTCGCTTAACCTCAGGCAAGATAGCGGTCAAGTTCAAACTTATCAACCATACTTAAATATTGTTTAAGTTTTAAATATTGTTTAGTATTTATTGTATAGGTACAGCCGTTATGATTAGGTAGGTATGTCAATAACCAAAATAAAACAATAAATATGTGTTTGTTTAACTGTAGTTAGTTCATTTTCAATATTACAGATGTGTTCACCACTTCTTATTTGTACCTACTTCCCGTCTTCCTGTTTCCGTACAAACTACATTTACCTGGAAGAGATCGCTCTTAGCGATGAGCTCGCCAATTGCAATTTCTTCTTTGTTTTTAAGTTTTTGTATATTTTATCTATACTTTTTTTTTTAAATAAAGAGTGACGAGACGAGCAAGACATGTGCCTGATAGTAAGCAACATGCCTGCCACATAACAGCACAGTGACACGCAGCTATTGGAACATGGAGAGCCCAAATAATTACCTAGCACTGCACTGCGCTCGTCACCCAGAGATCTAAGTTGTTATATCTCTAAGCCCTGTAATTTCTCTGGAAACATTGCCCTTCAAACCGGAACACAGTAATGTTTGCACATTACTGCTTGGCGGTAGCCTAATACTAATACTATAATACTAATATTATAAAGCTGAAGAGTTTGTTTGTTTGAACGCAAGGATCTCGGGAACTACTCGTCCGAATAGAAAGATTTTCCGTTGTTTGATAGTCCATTATTTATCGAGGAAGGCTATAGGCTATTTAACATTACGCTACTATCAACATGAGCGGAGCATGAATGAAAAATGTAACAAAAACGGGGAAAAATATTGCTTTTTGAGAGCTTTCGTTGCGTGACAGCATGTGTCTATCTTTTAAAGGTTGCGTCATTAGAACCTAAGTAACCGAATTTGTTCAAAATTTGAATTGGTACGACCAATTTTCGATAGATGGCGTAGCAACGCGCGCATGGTTCAGCTAGTTTTAAGATAAAATATTTTTTTTTCTCCGACAATTAAAAACCGACTTCAATTGACCAAGTCTCCTAAGAAGCCATCACTAAGTCATCCAGGTAAATGAAGGTAAATTTTAGTTTTTTGTTCATATTTCAACAATCGCCGCACTGATTTCGATAAAATTTATATGGAACCACCTGTTAACTATGATCTACCAAACAAGAAAGAACCATAAAAAATAATCCACGATTGGCTGAAGTCGATTAAAAAAAGTTAATTATAAGTCGTTAGGACGTTGAATACTAGGTATGTTTTTTTTAATTTTGGAAGTCTGGAACAGGTCGAAACAGGTCGGTTTTAAGAAAAAAAACGTAAAAACAACGTTCAATTCGTAGATAGTAGGTATACAGTCATACAACCGATTACGTGGTTTTGGTAATAACGCCCACGAACGCCGATCCGTAGTATAAGCGACCTTGTACTTAGGCAAAACAAACGTATAAACTGAAGAAAGGTAGGTCAAGACTCTGATTTAAGTAAACAAAGCAAGAAACCTAACTTCGGTAACAATGTCAAGGACATTCTGCGCCGTCTGGTCTGTGGAAGAGGTAAGTAACCCTTTCTGTTGACTAGAAAGCAATATTCATGTAAAAGATCTATGTATCAATGAATATTAACCTAATAAAAAAAAATGTAGGACATTCTTCACACAATAGCTAGACCCAAACTAAGAAAAGCTTGTGTTAAGGGCAGCTGATGTAATATCTAAATAATTGTAACACACTCGTATAATATAAGCCAGACACAACAAATATTTGTATTAATCACACAAATGTTTGTCCTGGGTGGGAATCGAATCTACGACCTTCGGCTTCACAGGCAGGCTCACTACTAACTAATCCACGAGGCCAGTCAAATTTGAAGGTCAGTTGTACAAGCAAGGGCATGATTATGTCGTAGTTGAAAATTCAGAGTTGCTAAAATACAAGTTCTTAAGTTTCAATTGTTTGTCAATCATGATAACATACGGGCCTATGTGCTGTGACGTTTTATTAAAGAGAAAGTTGCCCGCCCACGGCGCGCACGCAACATTTCGTATTTCGGCCTTAAAGCTCCATCATTCAGTGCGCGATACTCCGCCTTAAGTGTGTACTGTACTTAACCGTGCTGTTTTTTGAGGGCCCGTCAACGACACGGAATTGTTTCTATAAGTGCTTCGAACAAGGAAATAATAATAAAAGATAAATAGATCGTAAATTAGTAATAATAATAGATATGAGTGAATCAATTGAATTAGCCTCGCGAGAAGCAAATCGTAAAATATTTGATATGATCATGAATCTTATCGAGTATCTGTATGTGGGTGGACCAAGTCCTATGGAATTACACTAATTTTCAAAGTAGACTCGGGAGCGTTGGTAAGTCGGTCGTGTTCACCGTTCCTTACCATATGATATATCATCCGGTTGCGCCCGGCCTTGTCATCCGATATAGTTATTCGATCTGATAGGATCCGACACGCATAGAGCACAGTAACATTACTTGCGGGAGTCAAGTGATTCCTTGATTCAGTGCGTTGCGAGATCCATGCAGTTTCACACGTTTGAGATAAGCGGCTAAAGAAATGAGGCGTAAGGAGCCAAGCCCGGCTCAAAGCGCAGGCAGAGGAAGGAGCCTAATATCCGCGAGAACCAACCAGCAGCAGCAACGAAAAATGCAGAGTGCTAGTGCGCGGAGCCTCCTTCCGAGGAGCTACTCGTCTCCTGCTTCTCAAAACGATCCAGAATGTCGATCCACACAGTCTGTCAAAAACGACTTTGTCATGCGTAGCTTCTCTTCGCCTGAAACGAAGCAATATGATTACAGGCGGAATTCTGAGTCATTCTTCAGACCGAAACTTCATGGATCTAGAAGCGAGCTGGATTCGGATCTCGACAACTTTGAGCAATTCGAAGAGTGCTTGATCGATATCGACGCCGACGAAGATGAAAATTCGCTCGGTCACTATAGAAGCAGTCCGGAAAAAGACGAGCCCAGGAAAGTCGTGGCGTCAATGCTGCCTGGTAGCGGATTACAGAAGGTATACATACGACCAGTATCCTCCGCTAGCACGCAATCTTTGTATACTGCTCGTAACGCCTTGAAGAAAACTCATTCCAAGGATGATAATAGAGGTAAGTGACAATCTTACTCGTACCTACCAGATTCGACATGCTTTGTAATTTTATTTCATTGGCGATTATTATTTATTGATAAACTGCGATAAGTTCGTCACAATGCCTACAAAAATACTGATGTTTCATCCACTTTCAATGAAAAATCCTTATTTATCGTTCGATATTCAAACGGTAAGATACATACATACGAATCCGAGAATGATGAAACTCTGGAGATTTTCTTGGTCAATCTGTATAAGTGAGTATTTAGATTTAAAGAATTGACCCACGACTTTTGACCTTAAATGAGATCAAAATATTTGCCAGCTTAAAAGCTTAGTATAGAGTTGTATTTTAGAGTAGGCCGAGAGTACAACGGCAAGGCTGTATGTATTACGCAACTTGTTTACCATCCACTATGTAAATTCGAGATTAGAATTAGTAACTCATACATTGTCGTGAGGTTTAAAATTGAATTAGCCCAATGTCATACAAAAAAATTTACAGTACAATTTTGCACAAGTACAAACTTAATGTCAGATAATACTACCCGAAATGCAATTAGGAGACATGACACCAGGTAAAGACAATGCTGTCTTTTCTTTCAAGATATAAAGTTAATGAAAAAAAAAACAAATAGCACAATCCTTTTTCTTCTACAGGTACAAGTCGTTTGAACTTCAGACCTCTTGTGGTGAAGTTGCCAGAACGCCACACTCTGCAAGACGAAGATCCGCAATCGCCGGGCGTGGAGGAGTTACAGGTCTCGCCTCAGCTGGAGATGGAAGCTATTGAGCTAGACCTGGAGCTAGACAATGCTGAGCAGTACCTAGACAAAGGGGTTGCTATAGCCACCGAAGAGAGCGACGCTGATACGGTAAGTTGTTTCTATATCTTTTATGAAGTAGTTCAGAATTAACACAAAACAATTCCTTATCTGAGGGTCAACCGAATTACTAAAACTGTCTTTTCAAAGAAAGAAACTGCTTTGCAAAGAAAGAGAGAGCAATAGCTCTCTCTTTTCTTTCGCTTGAAATCATAGAGACAGCAATAGCAAAACCAAAGTCGATTTAGATAGGCGGTAAAAGGGCTGGATTAGGAAATTATCTTTGATACTATCTACTAGATTTTCCAAAAGGAGTTGAATTTGTAAATATCTTTGGGGACTGCCCCAAAGATAATTCAAATTTATGTAATTAATGTCGTAAACAAATTTGCTTTGAGGATCATAACAACATTATCAGGTTTAACTATCGTTTTGATTGTTCCACTTGAATGCGGCAAGCAGGATTGCGAAAGTAGGTTTTATCTATCACAGCAAGGTACCTGAGACTTAGTTTTTAGTCGGAATAAAAATATGACAACAAACATAGGCTAAATCTCCAAAAAAATAGACCCTGTAGTTGAACACTCAATGTAGTAAAAAAATCGAAATCTGTGCACCCAATCATTACTTATTTATAAATAAAGGCCTTCGCATAATGCGTTCGATGAGAGTCATAATAATGATTATATATTATATAGTAGGTATTTTGTATTTAATAGTAGATGATCAAGCAGGAGGACAACTATTTATTCGTGAAATCAAAAATACCACGAAATTTGACCAATATTCGTAATATTTTTTTACTGTTTTAAGTGAAGAGTACTGGATTCTCAGAATGAGTCTGGGTACAATACAATGAAAAAAGCAATTTATTTATTAAGTTTTTCAAAGAGACTTAGCAAATTCTTCAAATTCAATAATGTATATCTTATTTGATTGATTGAACATAAGCACTTGCTAACGTCAGATGAATGGCCGATCACCAATCGAAATAGAATCCATTTCATCAAGGTATTAATCTATTTATTGACAATGCATATTTCAGATTTATTGGCAAATGGTTAGGTTTATCGGGCTTTGTTCCAAGAATGTTTAAAGATCTGTGGAAATATCTGTAAATGTTAGTTGTTAAATTACTATTATTCTCGATCTGGAAAAACCAATATGTATTTAATGTTCGTGGACTCGCGATAAAAACGGGTATCGCAGTATTTCTGCAAGTAGGTACGTCATACAGGATAGATGTCGAGTTTACTTTGAATGTATGGAGAATACAAATAGTGACGAATTAACTTTGGGACGAAACGCCTATAACCCGTATTATTGTACTTGCTTGTGACTTGAAATAAAAATTAGTTTCTTCATTTGTTTTTAAAATGTAAATTTACACTGATTCAGATAATAATTAGTGTTTATCAAGTATAAATTGTTTTTCTTTTTTATTTCAAACGTCTCAAGCCCTATTGAAATTTTATTTTTCGAAATAGGTAGCCGATTTTTTGTTATCTAAAGATTGAAAAATCATGGTTTACATTTTAAAAAATCATGGTTTACATGGTAAACTTCGAATCTTTGCTGTTAGATTGGAGCAAATCATAAACTTTATTAAAATTAGTCGAGTGTGTGAATTGTAATTTTGAAATTGAAATCTGTCGTTTTGTTTGTCAGAAAAAATAATTAAGTATGTATACGAAATATGTAGTAATTGTACCTATTGTAACCAACCACACACTCGAAGAGAAGTTCCCAGCAATAGAGACACAGAGAGGTATGCCCACACCCGGGTTGTAAAATTTATTTCAGTCTGATACTACCTTTTACATTTCAACTCATTTAAAATCCCATATACGTATTAGGTATTAGGTGACTGGCCTCGTGGCTTAGTTGGTAGCAGCTCTGCCTGCGAAGCCGAGGGTTCGATTCCCACCCAGTGCAATTTTGTGTGATGAATTCAAATGTTTGCACTATTTCTGGGTGTTTCTATGTATAATAAGTATGTATTTAAAACTATATAAGTATTATATCAGCTATCTGGCCGCCATCATACAAGCTTTGCTTAGTTTGGGGTCAGATGGTGATGTGTGTGAATTGTCCACCAATATTTATTTACTATTATTATTTATTTATATGTGTACAGAATAATAACCAGTATTGTGAGGTTTTGATATATCATCATTACATTGCTGAAACAGATTCCTTATCGGAATCAATAAATAAAAATAGTCGGAAAGCGAACGCCGGCGCCGACCCAGGTTTTATTATGGCTCATGGCGATGGAAACTGGGGCTTGGATTGATGTTTTGGAACGCACATTCCACTAGCCACTATATTTAGTGATACGAAATTCGCCGTTCACGTAATAGTAGGTACATATGAATAACACGACTACAATACAGATTCGTTTCATGGTAGGAAAACTCTCCTTCATCATCTTTATTCACATCTTTCTCTATCCCACTGCTGAGTATCTGGGTAGCTGGGCTCCTCTCTTACTCCTTGTGTTAATCGAGTCCAGGTTTCTGTCACAATTTTGTCCTGTCGTTACACCGCCTACCAAACATAACATGAAATTTAAAAACACACAATTAAGTATAAATAATTATTTCCCCATCAGGAAACACGGACTTTTTTCACAAACAGGTTTCATATCCTGTTAACCCATTAACCTGTGTTACGGCTGTATTATTGACATACATACTGATACTACAGAAAATTTCATTAGGTTCCCTTGATCCTTTGTGAACAGATTTACCTATTTCACGAAAACTACCAATACTTACTTACTGCCTGTATTATAAAAAATATGTGGTTCTATGACGGAGTTCTTTTTTTTTTTTTTTTTTTTTTTTTTTTTTATTTAATTTAAACACTCCACAGACTCCGGGGTCCGTGACTTTTGTCATTACATTAATCTTTTTTTATTTACATAGTTCTTGGATTAGGAGAAGAAGAGGAAAATAAGGGGGGGAGTAGGGGGGTGGTGAACATTTTAAGCGTAATTCTAAAGCTAGTCAGTCCGATTTCGTCTGTTGAGCCGATCACTACCGGTTGGGATTCCGATAGTAATCGACTCGACATCGTCTTTTGCCTAAGCCGCCTCCTCCTGGCCCAGAGCCTCCACTACAGCCGCATTTCTGTCTCTAATGGCCATCTGCAGGTTGAAATCTTGAATGGTCTTTGGTGATGCAGCCAACGCTCGCCGCACGAACCGACCGATGGCGTCGTCGGTGTCGTCAGCGTAGTATGTGAAGGTCCCCGTGTGCCGTGAGATTGCAACAACCGCATGGGACACGCTCTCGTGCAGCTTCATGTTTGCCTTAGTTTTAATTACGATTACCGACTCGTATGTCAATCCCTGCGCTTCATGAATGGTAAGGATGCGTGACCCGGTGCCTGACCCGTAACCCTGGTTTGTCAGGGTCTCCTTTTCCTCTTGAGTATGCACTAAAAAGAGGGTGTTGGGTTGGGTGCCGGGTATTTGCGCTCCTTTATACCTTCTCTGCTCCAGGGACTTTATACGGGGTACTGAGGAGTACATACCTGAGTATATTTCCCTCAGCGCATATGCAACATCCATCGGGTTGCGATGTGTGCAGAGCAACTCCTGGCTGATCTTTGCTACCAGGTTCGGGCGGTGATACCTCATTTCGAAGAGATTTTCCCTGTCGATGTAAGGCAACTGATTGACGTCTCCGATGAGGACAATTTCGCCAACACCAGACAGCCGTGAGACCATCACAATGGCCCCGAAATGGTTCATGAGAGCCTCATCCACCAGGAGGCGGCTGAATTTCTCTTTTCCGAAACCATTTACCAGAGCAGAAGCCATAGTTCGCACCCTGGTTTTGACCAGGTTTCCGATACGGTGCGATAGCTTCTCCCTTAGATCTTTTGCTGCCTCAGTTGTTGTGGTGATGATAGCGTCTTTGTCCACGTCGAAGTGTCTAATCACCCACGTTGTCTTTCCACATCCTGGAACTCCGTTGACCCACTGTATGCTTGGTACCTCCCAGTTTTCCCAACACGCTTTGACGTTTGAGGTCCCTTCAATGGACTTGGCCATCTCGAGAATCCTGTCGTCCAGCATAATCTTGGTGCATCGGGCGGTAACTACAATTGGGTCGTTTAGTGGTGTCGCATAAACGGGTCTTCCCGCGCGCTCTGTCTCACTCTCGTTCAGTGTCACGAAGCCATTTTCTGCACTGTAAGCTGCCATATACTGTCCTGTCATGGTTCCCTTGATGACCCGGGATGTGACATTATTATAAATGGCTGCTTCGGCCTCCTCGAGATTCACCTTTAGAAGGCTTTCACTACCTAGCCTATAGAACTGCATGATGTTTTCGCAGGTCTTGAGGTTAACTAGTCTTGTTGCTCTCAGTATGGCTATGAATTCGATGAAGGCGTTACGTGCATGGCTCCGCGGCTCCGAAGCCGTGACATAGCGGGGCGGTTCAACCTGTCCCATGTCGGCTCTCGTTCGGCTCATTTGTTGCTGTGAAGCTGTTTTGAGGGTCCCTGACGTTAAAAGGGGTGGTGCATGGGATGAGATTCGGAGTACGCTCCCTGCTGCAGTGTTGAAGGCAGCCACGAAGGCCGTGTTGGTGCTTCGGCTGCCGCTTTGATTGGCTGCGGCTTTTTCCGCGGCTGCCCTCTGCTGTGCTCTTTCGGAACCGGTTTGGTTGGTCGAACTAGGAACGGGGTGTCCCCAGCTGTCAGTTGCATTTGTTAGGTCGTGCGAAGGGGCTCTGAGGAAGCTCAGATTTTCTCCCCTATCTTCGTATACGACAACCTCATGATGTTTAGAAGCTTCAATGCAACCCAGCCGGTCTGCGACTTTCGCTCTTGAGTATTCGATTGCCATCGCATCCACGCTTATCACCCGGGGTGTTTCACCCGCATTTCTGCTAAGATGTGCAAGCAGCGCACTTGCCTGTGTGAAAGGTGTCCGACCTTCCGAGTATTCTATTAGTGCAATCGTTTTGTTTCTCGATCGCACCAACCGAAATCGGTGGCCGTCTACCTCGCACACTGGCATAGCGTCGAAGGTTTTCCGCTTCATTGTGACTTTTGCGGTACTCCCATTGAGCAGACAAGACAATCCCGGCGACAAACGGGCGCGTTTCCTTTCCCAGGCGAAGCAAAAGCTTATTCCGAATCTCTCTTTGTTGCTATCCATGAAGAGAGCCACCCCGCGGATACGGATCCCCGCCTCTCCTCGGTCTGCGTTCTCCAGTAGTTGTTGGACGGAGATGCTCTTTGAGGAGCTATCTTGGACGGAGATTGCACCCGGCGTGGCGTCCACGGACAGTGGGGTAGGGTGTGGTGGTGAAGGGGGGTGTGTATTAGACTTAAGTGTGGAGTTTCTTTTGGCCGCTATTCGGAATGAACTCTCCATGAAAGCCAGAAGCCGTGGTCTACTATCTGGATCTGCCAAGACGTTGTGGAGATCCGAAACAACCAGCTTCCTGTCAATCATAGATTCGAGATCATGTCTTGCAGCCATGAATCGGGGACAATCTACCAGCACGTGCCAGACATTCTCGGATTTTTCAGAGTCACACTCGCATACAGGACTGCTCTTAAGCTTAAATCTGTACAGGTATTCTGCTATTCCTCCGTGTCCCGTCAACGCTTGTACCTGGAAATGAGTCAGTTTCGTAGTCCTTATCAACCGATATGCGTTTGCTATATCGGGGAGGAACGTCTGAGTGACTCTTCCGGTGTCCGAGGTCTCATATCGATCCTGCCACTTCTTGACCGATTCTTCGCGGATTTTGCGTTTGACGTAGGACAAGGGGATCCCCTCGTAGTCCCTGGGCGATTCCGTGAGTGCTGCCGATTTGGCCAGTTCGTCAGCTCTTTCGTTGCCGACGGTGCCCACATGCGCTCTTACCCAGAAAAGACGAAGAGATCTCCCTTCAGCATTTATCTGTCCAATGTTTTCCTTTATGCACTTTGCCAAGGGGTGACTCGTTTTTGGATTACTCAGCAGCTCGAGTGAAGATCTGGAGTCACTCAGGACATTGACTTCTGGGTCCTTGCTCTTTAACACCATTTGAGTTGCCCGGCAAAGAGCATAGAGTTCCGATTGAAAGACTGTGCATTCGGAGTGGAGCTTGAATGTCGAGTTCTTGACCTCTTTGCCATTCTCCCACCATGTTAGAGCAGCTCCAACCTTACCCTCAATCTTACTGCCATCAGTATAAATTTGAGGTCCTTCTGGAAGATTAGAGGTGTCTTCTATAAGTTCGTACTCTACGGATGTCTGCGTGGACGGATGGGGTTTGTCCAAGTGGTTTACGTTCCGCTCGAGTTCCACTTCTGGTGGGAGGTAATCTTGGGAGAGGTTCTTTTTTACTCTGTACAAACTTGCTGCTTCCTGTATCCTGAGATCCAGGGGGAGCAGACCTGAAAGGGCAAGTGCTGATTTCAGAGAAACAGTACGGTACGACTTGCAGATTTTCTGGGCAAAGCCTCTTTGGATCGCGTTTAAGTGAGACTTGTTTTCCTCGAAGTCTACTGCTTGTGCCCATACACTTGAGGCGTACATGATGATGGGTTCCACTACCGCGACGTAGATAGTTCTCGTGATTTCGCCATTTAATCCCCAGGTCACCTTCGCTGCACATGCGAGCTGTCTATAAATGTTCGCCACTTTTTTACATTGGGCGTTCACATGTGCTTTAAAGTTGAGCCGGCGGTCGATCATTAGGCCTAGCAGTTTGACTTCCTCGACCAGATCGAGCCGGACGCCGGACATGACTATGTTTGGAGTTTCGTACTTCAACTTATTTGTGAAAAGCATCGCGTTAGTTTTATGCGCTGCAAAGTTGAGTTTATTAGTTTTACCCCATTTCACTGTCATGTTCAACGCCCTGCTCGCTTGCTGTTCGATGATGTTCGGGCTGCCTGTAAACACGAGAACGACGTCGTCCGCGAATGCTTGACAGCTATGACGGAGTTCACACCATATAACTATGACAAGAAGTAGTTTTAATGTAATTTTTTTTTATTAATTAAGCACTTATGTGCAGTCAACACAGTTGGAAGGACAATGTTTGTAGAGAAATTACAAGGTATAAGATAAACATGTTAATACATATATTTGGGCGAGTAGCGCAGTGCAGAGCTAGGTAACAATTTGATCTCTTCATGTTCCACTAGCTGAGTGACGCTGTGCTGCTATACTCGTAGGTAGTCGTGTTGCTTACCATCAGGCACATGCGCTGCTCGTCACTCTATACTATACCATAAAAAATCGGCTGAAATCGTGTACCGCGCAGTAAAAGCCGGGTCACACAGAGGCGATCCGGTAGCGATAGCGATCCGATAGCGATAGCGATCCGATACCGAGTATGAGATCGCGCCCGCTTGCTGTGTGTCAGCAGGCCTACTACGAAGTCCGATAAACAATATATCGGCCGAACTTATGGACTTTTCCTACCTCGAAAGACAATCTGTCGGTTGATAGGATCGGCCGTTTCGTTCGATTCGACCCTCATCCGACCTAAGTCTATAACTTCCGACCGAGATGTATCGATCTGACTGTTTTTCGTGGCAGGCTACAATCCGATTCAACTGTCGGTCGGATCCGATCTGTTTTCGTAGTAGACCTGCAGGTTGCATACAAATTAGAACATTACAAAAAATATCGTCTCGCTATCGGATCGCTATCGCTACCGGATCGCCTCTGTGTGACCCGGCTATAAGAACTTCATTTTTTTTTGTAATTATCCATCTTACTTTTTGTTTCTTGATTTTTGAACAGTGATGAATGTTACAAGTTTTATCTGACTTTTATATAATACTTAGGTGTTATGTCGGTTGGTCTAAATCTAAAATAGTATCGATTGTCTACCGAACTTCGGGCTAGCGCAAAAAGCGTAGAGCCAACGGCCTAAACCCTAAACCAATCTTACTGACTGACCTCGTGGCTCAGTGAATAATGTGTCTGGCCACTGACTCGTACGTCGTGGTTTCGATTCCCACTCAGGACAAACATTTGTGTGATGAATACGGACGTTTGTTCGGTGTCACAAGTATGTATTTAAAAATACATTTATGTATAACATTATCCCTTTAGCTTCTACCTCTATAGTACAATCTTTGCTAAGTTAGTGGCAAGACATGACTGTGTTGTGTGAACCAAGTGTCGACCATACTTACGGTAACCATAATAATAACCATACTTACGTACATTCGTAGAACATACTTTAAAGCATACATACAGCATAATCGAAGCATACCGATTATTAGTATCTGGAATGCTTTCAAGAATTCAAGATACTAATATTAATACGTATGGTAAAGTGTCCTTTACCATATGAGGACTATCTGACTGTATATCTACTACCTATGTGCTGATCCGTGGCTAAAAGGAAAATACCGATTTTTATGACTTTATTATTTTAATGCTAATAGACTACAGGCCCGTGAACAAAATGTACGTAGTAAATTAACCACCAGGGTAGCGATTCTGAAACCATTCGGTTGCATCCGACACGGAATCTCATCTCTCGGTCTTTGTCATGCTAAACAGATAAAACAAAGACCGATGAGATTCCGTGTCGGATGCAACCGAATGGTTTCAGAATCGCTACCCAGGAGACCTATGTAGGATGATAGAAGAAGGGTATAAAGTAAACAAATTGGGAACTCACTGGAACTTAAGTTCATAACGGACAGTGCAGCAACCATTTATGCATTACGAAAACCCACAACCAAGTCAAGAGTGATTGCGGAGTGCCACTCTATGCTACAGCGGCTCGCACTCACTCATACTGTCACAGTTGAGTGGACAAAAAGCCACGGCGTTTGCCGTGGAAATAAAAAAGCGGACACGCTTGCCAAAGAAGGTGCAAAGAAGCATATCAGGGCAGACATAGCAGTGCTATGCAAGCCAACTGCTTCAGAAACACGGAATCTGCTATGTCTACACAGTGAAAAAGAACAGCAAAAACTATGGGATAAATCTACAAAATGCAAACACACAAGAACTGTGTTCCCGCTCATAGAAAGAAAAATAACAAATAAACTGCTAGATCTGACAAGATCTGATCTTCGTCTGATGATAGGTTTAATCACAGGTCACTGTGAGTTGAACTATCATCTGCACAAAATAGGATCTACAGACAGCCCCCTATGCAGGGGCTGTTTGCAGGAGAATGAAACTGTGGAACATGTGCTCTTGCGCTGTGAAGCCACAGAAAGTATTAGATCAAGATCGGGACTACTTGAAAGAAATCCAAATCAATTACGTGAACGCATTACATCTGACGAAACGGGACTGGAACTGTTATGCCAGCGACCCAAGGCCGTCCTCCGCTACTTTAAGGAGCTCGGTTGGTTTGGGTAGGCTGGCAGGGGGGAAGTGCACAATACACCCCTAGCGGGACGTCAGTGCAGGCCAATCACCCCCACCCTGAATTAGAATTAGAATTAGAAAGGGTATAAAGTAATAAGATTCAGCACTATGGCGTCACTTGTAAGCTGTCCAACTGAGTAGTCGAAGAGTTCAATACCTCTCCTAATTCATTATTTCGCAATGCCGTACAAAAATCATGCGACAAAGAGAAATGATCGAGGGTTGCAACCTTGCAAAAAACTCTTCGAACTGTACTCAGTTGGACAGCTTACAAGTGACGGCATAGTGCTGAATCTTATTACTTTATACCCTTCTATCATCCTACATAGGTCTCCTGGTGGTTCATTTACTATGTAAATTTTGTTCATGGCCTGTAGTCTATAATGTAAGGTCATAGTGATAGTTCTTAGCTGTCATTTGTGCCCAGGAATTTCGCTCTTGTCTAGCTTACCTATTCCACATTCCCCTGGCATGCGAAACACTTTAAGTGCTATCAAAATTTCATTAATGTTATTAAATAAGATAACGTCCATAAGCTTTTTAGATTCATGTTTGTCCGTTATCTATAAATTCTTGTTGTATTCGATTGTTTTAATTAATTAACGTTTAGTCACGATATCACTGGTTTAGCCCGAATTATGTTTCAAACATATTTGGCGGTCTTTTTCAATGGATGCGTTCGCGTATTTTTTTGTTGTTGTTTTACTTCTTTGAGCGCATTAGGAAAACATTATGAGAGTATTTTTAACGAAGTACAAAGAACTATTACCTTTGTTAACATTAACGTTTTAATAAAATGTATTATGATGAGTATTATTTATTACGGGATATTTTCGCAGCTATATGGAGAGCCATATTCCGATTCACATCCGATATTTTGTTGTAGTTTCATGCTGATATCACGGAATCACAGATAAACTACGATAATAGTAATTAGGAAGTCATAAACTCACCTTTCTAATGTTACAGATAAAGGCGGCAATTCTCAATACCTGTCGAATAGCTTGAAAGTTCTATCAATTGACTGTAATTAGGAACCCTATTTTCGTTTGGCCAAAACCCCCCCGAAAATAGTTAGAACTGTCTCGGTATTCACTATCCAGAGAACAACACGACTCTCTAAAAAATAATAAAACTAGTGAGCAACCGAATTGCTTAAAAATATAAAATATTAATAGATAAACTCTTCATTCCACTAAATTAGACAAAAACTTTTTATGAAAACGAAAAGATAACCTAAAAATTTAGAAACATTTGGCGGCCAATTGAAAATGTACATATTATTTTTAGTTTCTTTGTGTGCTTTCTCCGATGTGGAGCTTCGGGCACGCTCCATTTTCATGTGAGGTCGCATTTCGTCGAGCTTGCGACACCGTCGTCCCAATTCTGACCGGTTACGTAACGGATGCCTCAAGCAGATGGTCGCTATTATCTTATTCGTTAATGGCGGATCGGTCTGCAATCTCGATCCTCCTGAATGTCACAGAAACAGGCTTTCATAAACGATGTACGTCATTATCATTCATCGTTGATACCTGAAGATTCGATGAACTCGGTTTCGACTGATTTTAAAAATAGAAGTTGTGTTTTAGGGACCTTGGTTTTTAAACTGTTAAATCCGCATGTCACATGACATTCTTAAATGCATTGATATATTTAGATAAATATGTGTCGATGGCATATTAACTATCTCTCGATGAATCGTGAATCTCTTGAATGTTATCTATTATAATTAATAGTATTATGAATGAAAGAATTATGTCTAGTAGTGGACTAGGGTAGGCGACACCTGAAGATGGTGATGGATAAGAAATCTGATTTAAATCTAGACGTTTACGACTTCCAGCAAAATCATACTAATACAAGTTTGCAACTTTTAACTAACCTTCAAATTGCTAGTGTACTAATTAGCATAGAGCTGCAATAACGAGTGATGTTTACAATGAGACTTGATCTATTAAACGCCTATTTTACGCGTATAATTAAATTTATTCTGTTCTATTGTTACGTTCAAATGTATTTCCTATAAATAACTCTAATCAATACGGGAGCCCTCATTAGCAAGTTAATTTCCTCTATAAAACAGACAGCCGGCCATAACACTGGAGTGTCATTGGCTGATTTATTGTACACCACAATAGTTTGTTTCCCGCGTTCTAGTTTACGATCGCGTATTACTACAACTAGTCGGAGACACGTGCCGCGTTCGCTGCGCGGTATCGGACTCCGCGCACGCGTCCGATAACAAGCCAGCACGACAACAAACGCTCAGAGAGTCCAAACAAACAACGCGTCCATATCGGAACTCTCGGCACAGTGCGACGCAAATCACACGCTTCGTGCAACATGTAAAACTACTATTCAGCGTAATTAAATGCACATCGGGGGCGCGGATACCGTCACGCTATTCGACGGACGTCAAAGCAACGGTTCCCGTGGCAGCAGAATATAAACATCGCGTGATCGATAGCAGTTTGGTGGACGTCGCGTGCCGAACTCTACAGTTAGCGGCGGTGGTGCGGAGACCTCTCGTCTAGTCGGCGGCCATCCGAGTGGAGCGGTGCGCGTCTAGCAGCAGCCACCAGAGCAGCGGGAACAATGAGCGCGCCTTGACCTTGCGGCGCGCGGGGGGACGCGGCGAGCGATGACGCCAGCGCGGCCGGTGCGCGGCTCGGCTTTCGGGTGCGATCCTTCGCGGACGGCATCCGCGTAATCTGCGGTCAGCGCGATTCTGAAGTTTGTCGAAAATACCGGGCGGGTGGGCGGCGCCGCGACGCCGGGAACTCTCGCTCATTCAGCGAGCCGGCGCCGACGCCGACGCGCCTCGAACGACCGACCGACCGACCGACCGAGCCGAGTCCCGCCGCCCGAGTGACACCGCGACATGCGCGCGCTCCGACATGGGTAACGTGCAGTGCTGCGCCAGCGGACGCTTCCAGGAAGGCAAACCGCAGAAAAAGCCCAAGGAGAAGAAGAAGAAAACGAAAGGACTGAAAGGTGTTTCGAAAAAGACTAACGGTGTGGGTAGTGTTAGGGGAAACGGCGGAGTGACCAAAGTTACCGTGGCTGAGGACGCATCCGAGCGGGCGCCGCCGGCGCAGCCCCAGAGCGAGAAGCTTGTGCAGGCAGCGCCGCCGGCCGCTGATGTCCCAGAGGAAACTGCTCCACAGGACGAATCCAGCACTGAACCCGATGGATCCCCGCGCAACGAAAGCATCGCCGTGGCGAGGGAACGCTTCTTTCAGGTGGGCTCGAATTTCATCCAACCTAACCAAAAATACCAGGAAAATTACTATGGCAACAAAAAACGAGCACTTCAAGTGGTGCTCGGCGTGACGACCTAATCCCTTTATCGTAGCGGAACGAATCTGCAGGCGCGCGTAGGTCGCTCTGCTTTACATCAACTAGCGCTGTATTCAGTGCTCTTGATAACTCTTAAACGATATCTGTTTACTCGCTGTATTATCTCGAACACGTCTTGACCGGCGTCAATAAAGCAGACTTTGTTTATTTTTAAAACAACATCGTGGGTTTTTTGATGAACCTTGTTCGCCTTATGTTTTATCATTAGTGTACTTGGATTGCGTTCCTTATTAAACAGACACAAACACTTTTATCGACGTTATTTTATGTCAGTCTATAAAAGTGAACATTTGTATTCTAATCGGTAATAACTATTCGTCTTCGCTGCGCTTATTTCATCATCAAAAATTTGAATAATTAGCAAACCAATCACGTCCGACTCCAGCGAATGAGTGCAGACACACCAAACCAGTGCACTATTATTTGTGCAACATTCAATGTAGCAAGAGGAAAAATACTGAACATTTCACCATCGTAAGAACTGGCGTCCTAACGATCACAGATGATGTTTCATAAAGAATAAATATTGTTGTCACGTTGTACTTAACTATAATATTACAAACAGGAAGAGGCCTCAAAACGTACCATTACGAGTGCCCGAATTTTCTTTCAATAATAAACTTTAGATCAAAGAACATTACATATAATTTTAATTATAAAAAGATTTGTCAAACGTTCAGAATATATTAATCGTTAGTAGTTGGTGTCGAGAAGCATATACAAAAGATATTTATATATTCTTGACATTTTCTCTGGTCTCGGTTTAGCGGCATTAACTAAATAAACACATGCAAACGTCCGCTTATCTCATTAACACACGTATTCCGAGTATGTACTCAAAGGCTATGTATTGGACAGGTTCTATGTGATGATCTAACGTGCATAGATTAACTATCAAGGACTTTAACATATTGTAAAGGTCGTAAAGTAATTTAAAGAAGCTCGATGAAGACGTTTCAAGACGAGATATCTTTAATTATAAAATCAGACGCCCTGCGATGTGATCGCAATAAATCTTTTACGTTGTCCGCTCATCTGAGGAATATTTCTGGCGGGAGATTGTTTTGGAACTGAGACAAGATACAGCAGAGTAATTTTTTTTATGAAAATTTACTTAAAATAATAATTAAGTATCCTACTACTTACGTCGGAACAACTAAGCGTGTAAAACTGCGGAGCGCTGCTAATATGTAACATGTTATTTTAATCTTCTTAATAGGTATACCTACATAAATTACGCGTCGTGTTGTTTGTCTGCCATGGATTCCTAAACTACCTAACCGATTTTAATCACACTCTCATACCGTGCACAGCGAGCGCAGTGCAGTGCTAGGTAATGATTTGGACTATGCCATGTCTGTTTCAATAGCTGCGTGTCACTGTGCTGTTATGTAGCAGGCATGTTGATTGCCATCAGGCATATGTCCTGCTATGTCCTATACACCACGCCCACTATCGCACTACTTTACTACTTTTGTTTATTGTTGCTAAGTATTATTATTCTTTTTTGGTTTGTCAATAAAGAGTATATATCTATACTATAAAAAAGAAACTAAAAACCTACGGAAACTACTCGAATTTCCACAGAATGTTACTATTTACAGACGTGAATATTTTTTGTCCTATTTGGGAGCGTTACATCCATTTTTTATCACCCTATTCATTTGGTTTACCGCACGATTTAGGTTCCACATTAATAGCTTCCACATCGTCTTGATTCTCAAAATCTATTAAGTTTGGGCGTCTTACGCATACCTCTAAATCAGCCATCCGTAAGACGTTGAAATATTGCTCTCTTGAATTTTTCAGGTAAGCCCACGTTTCATCTACATACGTTCTCTCCGCGTCATCTATTTCTGACGAATCATTGATACCGCCGACGCGAATTTTCTCGATGCTTACATTTGTTTTTCCCTATCGCGGGTATTAAAAATAGATAGTTCCGTGAATCGTCCCCTTTCGGGATATTCAGGGTTTCACGGTATGACGCGATTTCATGTCATTGACTCACTGAAGAAAGTGACCGAGTGGTACTGAATTCGCATATATGCTCTCGTTTTGGAGTGAGTCCAGGCGATTTACCGAAATAACTTCAACTGTTCCTAGTTGCATGGTTTTATTGCGAACTGCAATAGTTTGTTCCATTTATGATCCTCGTTTCAGTTATTTATACTTAAATGAACGATCAAGAGTACATTTATTCAGTATAAAGTTTTGATAAAGATATTAGAGAATAAGGACTGGATGTCTGAAACATTCTTAAACCCTGAGTAGGGGATTGTGCCGTTTGCCTCCGGCCTGTGCCTATCGCGTCCAGGTTCATAAATATTCAAGAAATAATAAATCACAACTTTCTTACTTATTGCTCAATCAACCATCATACAGTACATGTGACTTGCAAACAAAGAGATCTCACGTATTTTTTATCAGTCAAAGTAGGTAAATCACATCCATGTATACAATAATACAATCATTTTGTTGTGTAGTTATATTATCAGCTCTGTTTGCAACTACTCACAGCCCTTCCATGTTTTATTTCTTTATTTGAATGTATGTAATATATTTCTACATTATTTAAGCAAATTATTATGAAGAATAAAAGAACATATCGACGTAATAGTCTGCCTTTATAAACGTTTAAGTTCTATCTTAGACCAAATCATTGTATTCTATCTAGCGATTCGTGGTCAAAGGTTAGCCCATTTCGACATTAAAAGATGACATTTTGAGGAATGTTTCATGCTACACATGATCCTTCACCATTACATCACATCAATACTATTCTAAGCTATTTATATATTTTTTTATTACACTGCATGTAAATAAAATAATCTTTTTGTATTAATTTTCTTCATCGCTTGCCCAAAAATCCCAAGAGAAAAGCGAATTTTTCCTACAAATCAACGATAATCACGATATTCTTTTGTATGTATACTTTGTGTAATGTCTTTCACGAAATCATGGCACCGTGTCTCTATTTTAATCTCATTTCAACGACAAAAAATAGTATTTCGTTGTGTAACGTAAAATATAAAGTGATTGTAGAAACTTTTGATATCTTGCCAACGTTTAGCTCACAATATTCACATTTACGAGTATTTTACTTTCTTCAAAATTCATGTTATGCTAAAACTAGATTTGCTTGCATTGCGACTTTACGAGAAACAGTTCCAGTAATATCTATATCTTCGTGAATTTATATCAAGAAAGTAGTATATTGATTAAGTAATTTATTTTCTTCGAAAAAACAAAAACTAACTTCAGTTTAAAAATTCAATTCAGAGACTCGACCAAAGAAATCTAATTAACCTACCTACCTTACCTACCTTATTATTTAGATTTCTGTGGACTCGAACGAAGCTATCCCGTAACAAACATACAAAAACAATAAAGTAGCCAAGTGCGAGTTGGACTCGCCCTTCATGGGACGGAACCCTTCATGGGTTCCGTTCCAGCAAGTAACATAATATACATAGTACACATAGTTCTTGTAGTTCGTTGTAACTTTGATCGAAGTTTTAATAATAGTGTATTTATGACGTACTAAAAAAAAACTACTCATCAGATCAAGTTCAAACTAATTTTCGTTGGTAGTTTTCATGGTAATGTACATCATATATTTTTTTTAGTTTTTTCATTCTCTTACTTTAGAAGTTAGAGGGGGGGGGGGGACACACATTTTACCACTTTGGAAGCGTCTCTCGCGCAAGTTATTCAGTGTAGACAAAAAATATATTAGAAACCTTAACATCATCTTTTAAGACCTATCGATAGACAACCCACACGTGTGGGTTTGATGAAAAAAAAAAATTTGAGCTTCAGTTCTCAGTATGGGGGGCACCCCTAATTTTTGTTTTTTTTTAAAAACTTTTGTAAGAATCTTAATGCGGTTCACAGAATACATCTACTTACCAAGTTTCAACAGTATAGCTCTCGTAGTTTCGGCAAAAAGTGGCTGTGACAAACGGACGGACAGACAGACAGACAGACAGACAGACAGACAGACAGACTTGACGAATCTATAAGGGTTCCGTTTTTACGTTTTACGGAACCCTAAAAAACAACCAAATTAAGAACCTCCTCCTTGTTTGAACTCGGTTAAAAAATTAAATAGCCTTGATGTTTCTGAAGTCGTTTATCAGATTACTTCAAGAACAATTAGTAGTTATATCACAATTAAATTGCACAAACTGCTTCTCCAGGTCCAGAAGGAACATTTCATCAAAATAATTTAAGAAAAAAAAATCTCGCACTATTTACAGAATCAGTCGAGTAAAAAACATAATTTTCAAAACCGATAGATTTGATTTTAGAAAGATTTTTAGGGCATTACGTAATTTGTTAACAAACTGCAGATATATAAGATGTAGATATATAATACTAAAAGTGACACTACATGCTTCTACATTCTGTAAGAACTATCCATATGTAGTATGTACTATACTCTATACTACTATATAAAATTCTCGTGTCACAGTGTTTGTTTCCTTACTCCTCCGAAACGGCTCTACTGATTTTTACCAAATTTTATATGCATATTAAGTAGGTCTGAGAATCGGCTACTAGCTATTTTTCATACCCCTAAGTATTAGGGGTTGTACACCCCAAACATTTTTTTTTTAATTTTTGGTCAATTTTTTTTATTTTTTATTTTTGTATAATGTGGCGTTAAAAAATACATACAACTCTAAATTTTTACTCTTTTATCACTAACCCCTGTTTTTTTACAGCCATTTTAGTAATTTAATCATTTGACAGTGAATTCCTAAACGACGGGACCGATTTAAATGTTTTTTTTTGTGTGTGTATTCGAAAATGGTTTAAATTCACAAATAAGCCCGGTAGATGGCGCTGCAGACAGTGTCTAGGTTATGTCCGAGCGAAGCCGGAACGGGCCGCTAGTACTACTATAGGAATAAACCATTGGTAGAGGTAGTAGTACTCTAGTACTATTATCTTTCTATAACAGGCACCTATAAGTTACATCACTCGTCAAAGGGATGTAAGGGTTTCGACGAAGTGTGACATTTTGTGACATGAGATGGGAGGAGCCCTAAATATCACGATGTCACATTTCAAAATCTTTGTTTAACTTTAACTTTGTATAACAATTTGTTAACGTTTAAACACGTTTACGTTTATTGTAAGCTTTTACTTTTAGCTAGTTTCACCAGTCCCATTATATTTGTCGCCAAATCTTGCAACTTGTAGATTTCCTATTTCATTTTTTATTTTTGCATACATACATATATGTAAATCTGATGATAATGTAATATTATTATAACATGGAGCTGATCTGAAGATGGTCATAGGAAGTCAGTAGTTAAACGATCTGTTTTGACGAGTACTTTGGTGGTAGATGGTAACCAGGGTATGATTGATGATGGAGCTGGCCATTAACTTTCTAGTTATTTTTTTATGAATAAGTAATAAAAGCTCGTTTTTTAAAAGTTTTTTTTTAATAAAGTTTTTTTAATTATTTTATTTCTTTTAATAATATGTGTAAGTACTTACTTATAACTTAAGTTTTTTTTTTATTATTTTCATAAAATGTAATATATCGTTATTAAATTGAACAATAATATCTTTGTGTACATAAACAAAGCATGCGAGATCTAACTAGAGAGCGAGCAGTCTCACAAATGTGACTGCTGCTGTGGTATGACAAGGGCGGAGAAGGGTTAAAAATTAATGAGATGTATGTGACTTAATTTGGGTCTTTATCTTTAATTACGTTGCAGACGGAAAATGTAAAGAAAAAGAGAAGAGGGATACTGATTATAAAAACAACAAATCATATTAACATTGTATGATCTCAACAATATTTTCTCTCAAATCTTATCTGTCCAGAGTAGGAATGGTGACATACACGAGGATCACAGGCACGGCAGGTCAATGGCGCGTGACGTCAGCACAATAAATACTTCTTGTACTCATTCTGTGATATATTCGTAGGATTCATATGTGAGTCTGGTATGCAGGCTCGAGAGTCGAGACCGGCGCACCCAAATCGTGATGCCGATTCTAATTTTCGGACCAACATGTCGTCAGAACAACGTTTCACGCATCAAAATGTTTTGAATCTAAACGAATGAATCACCGAATCGAAATTAGTTAATGTAAACAATTTTGTGAGTGTGTAATGTGGTAGGTTAATATTATAAATATAGTTTGTACCTATGTTTTATTTTCGAAAAAGTTAGTCAACGCCTGAGAACTCAGGCCCACGATGCGTTCATGGATACAAATTTAGTTTCATTTCTAAAGATTGTATAAAAACTTTATATCAGCAATTAGTGAAAAACAATTGGCGATTAATAAAATTCATACCTTGGAATAATATTTAAAAAAAAATAAAGTGGCCAAGTGCGAGTTGGACTCCCCCATGAAGGGTTCCGTTGCAGCAAGTAACATAATATACACATAGTACACATAGTTCTTGTAGTTCGTTGTAACTTTGATCGAAGTTTTAATAATAGTGTATTTATGACGTCCTAAAAAAAAACTACTCATCAGATCGAGTTCAAACCAATTTTCGTTGGTAGTTTGCATAGTAATGTACATCATACATTTTTTTTAGTTTTTTCATTCTCTTACTTTAGAAGTTAGGAGGGGGGGGGGGGGACACATTTTACCACTTTGGAAGTGTCTCTCGCGCAAATTATTCAGTATAGACAAAAATTATGTTAGAAACCTCAACATCAACATTTTTGAAGACCTATCGATGGACAACCCACACATGTAGGTATAATTAAAAAATTTTTTTTGAGTTTCAGTTCTCAGTATGGGGGGCAACCCAAATTTTTTTTTTTTTGTAGAATAGAATAGAATAGAATATCTTTATTAGCCTTATAACTACATATGTTATACCAGGTACGTCACAGTTTACAATGATTAAAATCATAAAAATAAGAAAGCCTAAATGTCTAGTGAAAATATCTGTAATGAAATCAAATTATGAATGTTGGTATATGTTAATAAAATCATACATTAGTAAAAATAAAGAATTTAGTCAAAATATGTATTAGAATAAAATTGTATTTAAATCAATGACTTAACAAAATTAATATTAATTACAAAATGTCATGTGAATTCACTTGATATTATTGATGTCATTACAGTAATTTGTCATCATACTTGATCATAAAAGAAAAAAAAAAAACTTACAATAAAATTACATTACAGCATTTACAAATAATGTCATTACAACAAATATTTAGTTGTTTTGTTGCCACTTATTTCAGTCGGTTATGTCAGCGTTCATATACAAGAATGAAGATTCTGTCAATTTCAAATTCATAAATTCTTTAATAGAATAAAACGGGTTTGATTCAAAGAATTTTTTTAACTTTCTTTTGAAATCATTTAAATGCAATTTTGTTAAGCATCTAGGTAGTTTGCTTAACATTGCTATTTTATTATTTAACCCTTGCTTTTCAACTTTGGCAAGTCTTACTCTTGGCATATACCACTGATCCTCATTTCTTAGTGTACATTTAATGTTATATCGCTCTTTTTTTGTTATTACAGATTTCCCAATTTCATTAAACATTTCTAGTAGACAGTTGTATATATATAGCGATATCACAGTCATGATTTTATGTTTTTTAAAATAAGGTCTTGCGGACGAATATTTTCGTAGGCCAAACATCATTCTTATAGCCTTTTTTTGTTGTTTTAAGACTCTTTGTATATCTGCACCGTTACCCCACACTGTTATAGCATATTTTATTCTAGAATGTATGTAGGCATAATATATCGACAGAATAGAGTTTTTGTCCAAAAGGGGTCTTAATTTTAACAGTGCATAGTTTGCACTGGACATTTTTTTACATAACTTGTCGATGTGATTTGAGTGACTGAGCGTGTGATCGATAGTATAGCCCAGAAATACGTTTTCTTTAATTGTGTCTCCTACGTGTATACCTTTTTTCGTTTTATAATGCATAATAACACTTTTGTTTTCATTTAAAATTATCCCGTTTGCATTAAACCACATTTTGATTAAAGTCACAGCATGCGAAATTTTTGCATCAAGTTGCTGTTTACATTTGTCGCTAACACCAATGTGTGTGTCGTCGGCAAACAGGCTGATATAGGTCCAATCTGGCATCGCATTTACAAGGTCATTTACATAAATTAAGAAGAGTAACGGTCCCAAAATTGAACCTTGAGGCACTCCTATGCTTACTGTTTCCCTTGTAGAGTTTACATTACCTATAGAGACACTTTGACATCGATTTTGAAGATATGTACGCATCATGTTCAATTCAGAACCCTTAAAGCCATAGTGATCTAATTTTAACATAAGTATATCATGCCTTAGGCAGTCAAAAGCTTTGGAAAGGTCACAATAGATACTTGCACACTTTTTCGATTTGTCTAATGAATCCAAAATATAGTAAACTACTTTTCGAATAGCCATCTCTGTGGACCTAGCTTTGCGAAACCCAAATTGTGATGGTGTGAATAAATTATTGTCTTCGAAAAATTGTAGTATTTTATTTTTAATTACTGTTTCTAAAATTTTTGATATTGTTGGCAGAATACAGATTGGTCTATAATTGTCTAACTCAGTGCAATCCCCTTTCTTGTATAAGGGAATAACCCTGCAAACTTTTAAGCTATCTGGAAAAATACCTTGCTCTAAGCAATCATTTACTGTTAGGTGTAATAATTCTACGAAGCATTCATTGTCCAAGATCAGCTGTTTCAATGTCTTACTATTAATGTCATATATGTCAGGTGTTATTGTAGGCTTCATATTTTTAATGATAATTATTAATTCGTCAAGATCAATTGGGTCAAATTTTAGTGTCGATACGGGCTTATTTGATTTTTTTAAATATTCCATACATTTATTAATATCTATTTTTGTATTTTGAGTCACTTTACTGGCGATATTTTTAAAAAAATTGTTAAACGTATCTGCTATTTCCTGGCAATCTGTTATTTCGATCCCAGTCTGATTTTTAACTGTTGTGAAACCTGTCTTATTTTTTTGCTTTTTCTTTAATTTCACTTGTTCACCAATTATATTCCAAGTCTCCTTTACTCTATTTCTAGCAAGTTTTACTCTGTGACTATACTGCAGTCTCTTAGAAGCTATAAACACTTTTCTCAGAATCTTTCTGTACTGTCTTATTTCTCTTTCTCTCTTTTTTGACGGTTGGAGTTCTTGCAATGCCTCCAAATTTAATAATTTTAGTTTTGATACTTCTATACCTTTTGTCGTCCATTTTTTCGTTGTTTGGCGAGATGTATTATTTTTTTTTTTGGGAAAAGCTATATCAAAATAAAACTTAACTGCGTCCTGAAAAATATTCATTCTTGCATTACAATCATCACAAGACATAATTTGATTTCTTAGTTGCACGTAATCCTTTCGAAATAAATAGTGATAATAAGTAAAGTTATTTTCTGACATAATTCTTTTGTAGCTAGAAATTTTGTTAATATTGCTATCATAATCCAAATTACCAGTTAAAACCAGCTTAATAACTTTATGATCAGATAATTTATGGTCCAATACATAGCCTTTACAGTTGTCAAAATTTACAATAAAATTGTCGATACATGTTGCACTACTTCCTTGCACTCTTGTCGGCGTCTCTAATACAAGCCTACAGTCATAGTTATTTATAATACTTAACAGTTTTTTTATGTTTTTATCTATTTTTAAAACATTCAGATTATAATCTCCCGCTAATACAATTTGTTTCCCCTCACAACTAACTTTATGCAACAATTTCGTAAGTAACTCAAAAAATAGATGTATGTCCTTACTTGGCCTATACACTGAAACAATTACAAGTTTAGATACTCTCAGTTCTATAGCACATAATTCAAAGTTCATTTCAAATGATATTCTATTTATGTCATGTCGTACCTTATATTCTAAACCGTGTTTAACGAATATTGCTGTGCCCCCATGTACAAAAATTTTTTTGTTGAAATATGTAGCTAACTCGTAGTTCGATATAACCATATTTTGTACTCGTTCATCTTCCGCCCATGTTTCTGATATGCAAAATAGGTACATCACATTTACAGTTGTTGAGAAAATCTTCAATTTCTAAATATTTATTATTTATACATTGTACGTTTGCATGCAGTATTATCTGTTCTTCATTTTTCTTATTTCTGTTTGAAAATTTGTGTTTTTCTGACTAGTGTCTTGGGTATGAAGATTAACAAACTTAAGAACCGTTGAGCCTTGAAATTTCTTGCCTCCTGCGGTCATTGTTATCATATTTAAAATTAGTTCTTTAATATGGGTATAGCTGTAGACTTTGGCGCTACTATCTCTGATGTTTAGATCGACAAACTTAACATTATCTGCAGTGCTCGCTAGATGTGCTATTTGTTCATTCAATTTGTATATAGTCATATCATTAACTCCGTCAAACTGTATATCGCTAATAATAATATTGAAAGTTCTATGTGGACTATTTATAATTTCTTTCAGACGTTTTATGTACTCTTGCCTTTTTGTCTTGTAATTGATAGTTTCTTCGAGCTTTGTTATTAGGATTACGGCAATATCATTCTCATTATGATTTTTTGTTACCTCACTAAAACTATTTAATGTACGCTCATAATTTGCATCTGGATGACATATATTAATAACTTTGTAATGTTGTCCTATATTGTTAGTTAATTTGGCTGCCAGTCCTTGCCCAATCCTGTCTGAGAAAACAGTAATATTTCGTTTATTTGCGTCTACTACATTATTATTTGGTTTTATATGTTGTATTCTATTAGTATATTTGTATTTGTTTTTTGTATTTTCCATAAGCTCTTGAGTGAAAACATTGGTATCATCTCTTGTACATTTTAGTTTCATTTCTAATTCTGAAATCTCATGTTTTAGCTCGTTATTTTCTTTTTTAGATATAGTATATTCCTTTGTGAGTTTATTTACTTTCTTTGTGAACTTCCTTATTTTCTTTTGTAACTGTTTAGACGATTTGTGTCTCGATTGTGTATGTAGATAAATTTTCTTATTCTGGTTTATTATTTTATTTTTTTCTTGTTTATTGTTGTTGTTATTTTTTGATTTTTCTTCATCTAGCCATTGCTGCAACTGCCTTATTTGGCCGGTCATTTCTTCTATAATTTCTTGTTGTTTCTCATACATGAATGGATGAACCCGTTTAGTCGACGATGGAGTCGTATTATCTTCCATATCCAGGGAATCTCGTGGTCTCCTCCTTTTTCTACACAGCATTGGAGAATGCTGAATATTATTCACATCAACTTTTTTGTATAAATCGATTATTTTAACACATTTTTCTAATTCCTTTTTCATTCGACCATTCTCTAATAATAAATTATCAACTTCGTTATTTGCAGACGCAAGGCGACTTTCTAACTCTGTAATTTTATGTTTTGATGAAGAGTTAAGTTCACTTTGATCATGCAGTGTATCCGGCAAGCTAATTCTTGTAGATTCAAATATTGACGAATCTGTCAGACTTCCTAGCGAACTCGCTCTTTGTCGTGGTTGGAACCTAATAGTCACATTGTCAGTGTCCATTTTCTCCATAATATTATTATAATTTAAAAAAAATATTATTACTATTAAAAAACTCTGTCAGTGTACTTTAAATTAATGTAAGTATTTTTACCAAAATAGTGACTTTCCTTCAATGTTGGCAACATTCGTAGTACCGGTATTAGTTATCTGAGTATTAGTCGATTTTAATCGACTCAATATCGAATAAAGTGATGGGTCAAACTTATATATCTTGATTTGACAGTTCGTGTATCCGAACGAGTATTTTTGTTATGTTGTCTAAATACCGGCAACATCTGATCCAATCAGCTGGAGTTTGTTATTGTTTAGTTTAAAAGTGACTTAATGCGGTTCACAGAGTACATCTACTTACCAAGTTTCAACAGTGTAGTTCTCATAGTTTCGGCAAAAAGTGGCTGTGACATACGGACGGACGGACAGACAGACATGACGAATCTATAAGGGTTTCGTTTTTACGTTTTACGGAACCCTAAAAACCATTGAAACACATTTCATTTCGAAAATATACCTAAGCGTGAATAGTAATTATCTTTCACTGTAAGTAACAATTAAAGCCAATAAATACAAAGGAAACGTTAACGTTTACTGAAAAATTAGAATAATATGAGATTGCCAGGTTTTGGAGTTAACAAAACTAATACACACGTGTAATACACGTCTGTACGTACAATTTTTTGAAGTCGGTTTAGAAATCTGTACGTAAGAGGTATTTATTTATAAATTGCTGTGATGATTATTATGAATAGACACCGCTGATCTGCATGATCTAATACCACCTAGTCCATTTTTCTATCAGACTGATCGATGCTCGGAAAAACGGTTACGTTTCATGGTTGACTTTCGTAAGACCTGAACTAACCGGTATCTCTTTCATCCATCGTTATACCACTGTTATATATGTAATTATGCCACTTTCATTATACACAGACAGATTATTCCTTCTTTTTCAGGCTATACAACTATATACATCACCTCTGTACCAAATTTTAATTTAAATCAGTTCAGTCGTAGCGTGAAAGCGTAATATACAGACAGAGTTACTTTCGCATTTATAATAATAGAAATAATTTCTTGTTTTTAAATTCAAATGGGTGCAATAATAATATTTGTCTACCAATATTACAAAATTTTACTTTAAATTTTATTGTTTCATTGAGTTCGTCTCACGTCACAAACATCGAATGTTAAAAGTAATTATTATTTAATCATGTCATCAAAATCGTCGATGATACGAACATGACTACCAAAATATTACGTAAAAACTCAATCTATGATTCAGACTGCGGACATTAGACTTTTTTTAAAAATATTAATTTACAAATGAGTCATCACCGCTATATGTAGCAAACTAGTTAGCAGCCACGATTATCCTCCACGAGATGTACTCACCCAATCTAGACGAGTGTGCGTCATTGCTGTTGTGCTCCTAGGTCCTAGGGAAATATATTAAAACAACAAATAGCTAGGTACATTACACTAATTAAAACATGTCATAGTTTCTCGTTCCCACTTCCCACTGGGTGGGGGCAAGGCGCAAACGTCAAAACAAACCTAATGTGGCCTGTGTCAGATACAAGCTACCATGAATTAATACTTATTTGTTTTCTCTAGAAACATTTTGATTTTTTTTGTGTCCGTAAGGGGCCATCCATAAATTATGTCACAAGAATTTCATGATTTTTATACCCATCCCCTGTTCTTGTCACTGTTGGTGACATGTTTTAGACTTCTCCACTTACTTAGTGTGACGTCACATATTATGTAATTTTAATTTAAATTTAGTGTTGTTATATTTAGATATGAAATACGACATTTTTTTTTAATGTTACGTCACAAAATTTGATGAAACGACGGAGAGGATTTTATTAACACACTTGAAAATAAACTTTAAAATGACTAGGATAAAGTGCATAAAAGCTTGAACCTTATCCCCCCGTATCTTCGAGGACGCGCGAGCATCTTTTGTCAGGTTTAAGCATTTATGCCCTTTATAGTAAGAATTTTCAAGTGCGTTAATAAAATCCTTTCCGCTGCGCTCCGTTCTGTCTGCGCTGATCCCAGTGGACACTGAATGTGCCTATTAAATTAAAACTCTACCACGTTCAGGAAATAGCTTCACGTCTACCGCGTTCGCACAGGGCTCGGTGGTCAGTGGAGGCCAACAGAGGCCATGTCAAAAGGTCAAAATAAATAAAAAAAACAGGAAACAATATTTAAAATCCTTATCTTCCAATTATTTGATTACCTTACGAAAGGTCGACGAAAAATATTCTAATAGTTCTGATACTCTTCTCTACCAATTTTTAGCATCCCTACGCTACTTAAGCTGTCAGTTCTCTTGTACTGTCAAGTTCCATTTTGATAGTAAATTCAAACATTTCTTTAATCATTGAACATTTGAATCTTGAATCATTTTACACTTGACCGTCATCTCGCTTGATGTTAATTAAGTGACCACGCGGGCTACAATGGCGCACGTTTACCTAGAAAAAACATTTTCACTCTTGTATCAATAGAGAAAAGCCCACTCAGGCATTTCACATTTCACAGTTTGTTTATGTAACAAAAGATGTGGATATAGGTAGTTAGTCATTTCCTGGGATATCGAATTTTAGAATTAGATTTTAACGCTAAGCTAAAGAATTCAAATTTCTTTGCGATAACAAAAAGTACTTGTAGGTACATTTACGTAATGCAAGTCACGTTGGCGTATCTTATCGCGGCAATACAAAAGAGATAGGATACAAAATGTCAAACAGTGAAAGACACGATTAGGTATTAAGTATAATATTACATTCTTTGTCGAATTGTTAGTGGAAAGTTTAATTTAGAACAAATAGTTGCCTAGCGGATTTCAGCTCGTTTTTCAATACCCTATCTTTCAAAATTGCATCCGTTCACTGAGGAAAACTAAACTAAAAGTAGTAAGTCTAACTCTTTCTTCCAAATTCACTCGATCAAGTTTTTGAAGTGAAAACTTCTTTTGGCGCGCCTAGACAGATTTTTCGTGGGCTGTGAAATGAATTCTAGCGTCACGCTCGTATATAATAATTTACGTTCTATGGGTGATGTTGATAGCCATAGAACGTAATTTTTTTAAAACGTTTGTTATTTTTAAGTAATTTATAAAAAAACTACTGCACCTATGGACTCAATTAGTCAAAGATGATTATTATACGGGATCAAGGAGCAAATTTAAGCAGTTGTCATATTTTTAAAACCTCGCATTTAAAAGTTTACTTTTGCGTAACATGACGCAGTTACGTTCTATTGGTGCTGTCAAAAAGAAAATAAACGGTTGGATCTACTATAGTTAAAAAAATCGAGAGCCTGTTAAAATAAATAAAAGCGGCCAAGTTCGAGTCTGACTCGCCCGTGAAGGGTTCCGTAGCAGCAAGTAACATAATAAATACGTTCTTGAAGTTCGGTGTAACTTTGATCGATATTTTAGTAACAGTCGATTTAAAAAAAAGCTACTCATCAATCGAGTTCAAACCAATTTTCGTCGGAAGTTTGCATGGTACTGTACATCATATATTTTTTTCAGTTTTATCATTCTCTTATGTTAGAAGTTAGAGGGGGGGGGGGGACACATTTTACCACTTTGGAAGTGTCTGTCGCGCAAACTATTCAGTGTAGACAAAAATGATTTTAAAAACTTCAACATCATTTTTGAAGACCTATCGATAGACACCCCGTATAGGTTTGTAGGCACCCGTAATTTTTTTTTTTTGTAAAAATCTTAATGCTGTTCACAGAATACATCTACTTACCAAGTTTCAACAGCGTAGTTCTCATAGTTTCGGCAAAAAGTGGCTGTGACATACGGACTGACAGACAGACAGACTTGACGAATCTATAATGGTTCCGTTTTTACCTTTTACGGAATCCTAAAAATGATACTAAATTTTAAAAAGCATTGCTACAACGGAAACATAAATATCAGTAATTTCGTGGACGCCGCAGACGAAACAGACGTTGTCCTCCAAAGGTCTAAGCTCTCGACATTGTTTGACATTGCAGACCAGGCAAGACAAGGCAGCTTGCTGTGGTTTATTTTTACCTGTGGCCTCATGGGGTTTTAATAACGCATGTTACGTGCAGGATTCCGCTATTATAATCAATTATTTCTCGTTCACAAACTTATTGGCATACCTATGGTTTTTGTTCTTGGACCTTGCAAATTGTTTTATCTTATACATATATAAAATTCTCGTGTCACAATCACAATGTTAGTTACCTTACTCCTCCGAAACGGCTTTACTGATTTTTATCAAATTTCAGAGGCATATTCAGTAGGTCTGAGAATCGGCTACTATCTATTTTTTATCTATTTGTTCACCCTTTTCACAAGTTTTTTTTTTAGTTTTTGAACATTTTTTTTTTGTTTTTATTTTTTTATAATGTGGCATTAAAAAATACATATAACCCTAAATTATTACCCTTTTATCACCAACCCCTATTTTTTAAAAGCCATTTTAGTAATTTAATCATTTTTCATCCCGCTCTGATCAATTATCGTCTTTTTTGTAAATGTTTCTCACTCTATTTCGATTAAAATTTCCCGAAGCTTATGGCAAATCTAAAATTGTTTCATTTTTTTTTTTTTTTTTTTTTTTTTTCAAATCTTAATGCGGTTTACAGAATACATCTACTTACCAAGTTTCAACAGTGTAGTTCTCGTAGTTTCGGCAAAAAGTGGCTGTGACATACGGACGGACGGACAGACAGACAGACAGACACGACGAATCTATAAGGGTTCCGTTTTTACGTTTTACGGAACCCTAACTAGCTGCATCTACCGGCAGCCACTATTTTCAACGGAATAAAAAGTCCCTGTTTGAATCCAGGTAATGCAATTACTACGTCTTTAATTTTATTTCATTCAATTCAGAGACACGTGGAATCAAACCTAAACACTTGCAAATCCACAAATTTCTGCCTAAATCTAGTGTGTTTAATTAGTAAAAAGTCCTATTGCCCCCGAATTGTTTGTAACTATTATGTTATCAATAATGGAGATATACAAGGCTGTTTATCCAATTCAATCTTTGAATACGGCTATATTGGAATTTAAGATCTATGTTCATCAACTACATATTCCTAATTCTCTTTCGTTTTCTTAGAAACATCATTCAATTACAGACGCACAATTGGCTCGAATTCAAAGCATACTGCGATCTTGACATGTCATGCCATGATGTATGGCCAGTCTGCAGTCAATTAGCATGTTGACTTTTCGCCGTTTCACGCGTGTGGTCCTCTGCGATCGAGTCTCTTACATTAATTACGACAGTCTCCAGCATATGAGAGGTCGCAGTGCAAGTGGCGCCTCCATAAACTGTGTCAATTTTATTTAGAGGATCTAGGTGATACAAATCATTTAGCCCCTCGTTACTGATTGAACTGACGTCCTTTCATTCATCGTGTTTACAACACTCGGGGTTATCCGCAAGTGTTAGTTAGTTTTATTAATTAATTGATGGTTCTTTTGGTCTGCGAATGAATTAATTCGTGCGCTAGAAGATCGTCCGGTCATAAGTTAATTCGGTAGTCCATTTCAGTAACAGAATAACAGACACCAGGAAGCCGTTTTCTTGATTGAGTGATAGACGAAACAGGAATAGTTTCTTTTCATCAAGAACGAAAAAAGTTAACGTAGTCCAATATTACGTAGGAATTTGTTTTGACTCGTGTGTGTTGCCAATGCTCAGACAAATTAGTTCAATTGTTCGAATTTTGTCCTAAAGTATTTTACGGCTTTAAATTGCTCTCCAGACGAGAGGTAGTAAACACATCCGCTTAGCGAGATCTAAATTAAAAGTTCCTGCATCCTCTTCCCTATGACCCGTAAAACGAACCGGCACATTATTCGGACTTTTAGGTCGTCCGCTGATTGAACGCGACTTGTTGTTATTTTGGAGTCATTTATTTTACGAGACAAATCTCCGACATCCCAGTGGTTAATTCTGATTGAATCATAACACTTTTTGTGGGCTGTAATTTGGTTCGGGCATTCGGCAATTTACCGATTAGCTTGATAACGGAAACCGAAGTAAAGCGGTATTTTCACTGCGCCTGCGACGATCTATTGACTTTACTTATTATGCCTTGCGACATATGTACTTGGGCATGATGTTTTTTTGATGGCCCTGTTGGCCAACTTTTATATTAGTTTAGAGACTGATTGGCATTGAATGATAGGGTTAATTGGTTACACAAACAAACTAGACGTTCAATAAAAGCTCTGAGGCCGTGTCTATACTCACAGGCCAAATGTTAACATGATTAGTTTAAAATCATTTGTAATTGTGGTCGCTCCATCATTCCAATTCAAACGAGACAGAAGGTTTGTTCATACATAGTACATGGTACATGGTGTAGTATTTATCTTATAATATCTTATTTACATTTCGACCAGATGAGATCAAAGTGACATTGGCTACTTTTTATCCAGAATTCATAATGAAGGCTATGAAATAATAAGAAACTATAGATCCCTAAGATGTGTTACGTTCAAACGGAGTAATGTATCAACGTGTTTTAAAAGTACTTTTTTTATCTCCAGCAAATTTATTGTTTCCTTTGATTATCACCAAATCACCTATGAGATGTATAAAAGCAGTACTTAGTACATGCAAAACCAAACCTAAAAACTAGGTGATCTAAGAGTTAACAGAGACAGAACGTAGCAAAACCGAGTGGTCAGGATCTGAAAGCGTGACATCAGGCTTCATCTCCCAATTTCAGAAACTGAGCAAACTCGTCTAGCCAAAGATCGTTAGCCTCGCTTGACAACCTGTGCCGTGATGGTCCGACGGAGACCGTAGGTAGTGCTAGTCAATCTACGGCCCGCAAGTCTACCGTGGCAAGTCAAGGCAAGGCAAGTCTAAGAGCAGAGGTTCTACCTCGCGGGTATACCCCGATTAGGCGTCTTTCAAAATTGGTCTTGTCTTTACTGTTGTTCTGTTTAATTTTTTTCGCTCGAAATTAGGCAGTCGAAATGGGATATTTACTTGTACGGCCGAGACGTAGAATAGGTAAATATTGATTTTTTCGCTTAAAAGCGAGACTCTTTTCTAAGCTATATATTACATAGTTTGTTATACTTCCCTTAGAACACATTGAAATAAGATAAATAGATACTCTTGGTTTTGTAACATTTAACATCGTACTAATTAGTAATTATACAAATGTATGTAAGAAAATAACGAAGTCATAGGTCGAAGTAATTTGCAATAATATTGCGTTAACTGCGGGTTGCAGTGATATCTCATCCAACACCCTACTAATATTACAAAAGCGAAAGTTTCGATATTTGTTGCTCAATCACGTCAGAACAGATCGGGTTAAAATTTAAAATACAGTTAGATTTTGGTCTTGATTAGCATATATATTTTATCACGAGAAAATAACTGAACCGGGAACTACGCGGGTAAAACAGCGAGCGGTAGGTCTACCACTCTTGCTTTCTGCTTTGAAAGCAGACAACTACATCTGCTTTCAGTCAGTTACGCTGCATACGGAAAGCAGATGTCGTCTGCTTTCATCGGCGTTACCAAATTGGTAGCTGACGTCACAAATCAAAGCCTAGCAGAAAGCAGGAGAGTTAGGCGGTAGACCTGTAGGGCCTGTTACTGTAGACCTGTTAGTATGCAATCAGTTTGCGACCCGCAGTACTGTTTCATATTGTCGTATGTGGCCCTTGTCTAGAAAAGTATGACGACTTGACGACCGGTGCTGGAGACAATGATGCTGTGTACACAAGAGACTCGTGTCGCAAGTCGCCGGTGTCGAGTTACCTCTTCATTCAATTCCCGCGAGTGACATGTCCGCAATCCGCGGACGCGTGGGCACACTGCCCGTGCCACTAACCGGGATGGGGATTTAGGAGAGATGGAGCTGTGATAAAGAAGACGACGAATTAGGCTATTTCCGAAATCTATGTAAAAATCTATGAATCTTCTAAATGTACGTACATTAATAACTTTCGAATGACGGCGCCAAATTAGACGATTCTTTGTTTTATCTATTCCTTATTGTTAAGACAAGGTTTTAAACAAGTTAAAGTTATAATAAAGTATAGCTGGTTAAAATTGACATACAGTTAAAATATAATCGGGAATAGTAATAGGCCACTTTTCATCCCGGGAAAATAACTAAAGCGGACTCTATACGAGTAAAACTGCAGGGCGCTGGAGGTATGCAATAAGTTTGCGACCCGCAGTCACATCTCATATTATCACATGTGGCCTTTGACTAGAAATCGGGATTTACTACATTTTATAAATCTAGGTGACGAGAGAATTGCAGTGCTAGACAACGATTTGGAATTTGGACTCTTCATGTTCAAATAGCTGCGTGTCATTCTGCTGTTATGATCAGGTGTATTGCTCACAATGAAGCGCGTGTGTTGCTCGTCCCGTCAGTGTATTTTTTAATAGCATTACTTACCTAATTATTCCCTCTGTTGGGTAAAGGGTTTTCTTCCTTCCCTCGAGATAGCTAGAGATGTACGGGCTAAATCTACCAACACCATCTACCAAATCTACAAACTTACGACGTCTTGAAGCTGGACAGACAAAATATTGGCGGGACACGTTTGCCGGACGACGGACCACCACTGGACAAAGATCATCTCAGATTGGGGTCCAACATCTAAACGACCTCCGGCCCCACCCAGACAAAAGTGGCGTGATGAACTGAAATCGCGCGATAAAAATTGGTCCACTGTGTTATACATTTAAATGGGTACATAGGTTTATATATCGTTTTCATTATCTATAGATATGTAAAGAGTGACGACGAATTTACAAAATGTAACAGCGCCGAAGTTCCCTAAGGCAGGCTTGGAGGTGATAGGGATTTTGCAGCGCGACCGAACTGCTAATATAAAATTATTTAAACCTAAACTTATAAAATAGAGTGCCTATGGGGTTTGTGCTTATGCAGAATTTGCCATGTACACATAGAATGAATACGTAATAGATAAATTAATTTCTATGCTACTTAGTAGAAAGAAACAGTTACCGTGTTATTCAATTTCTTCAAAATAACACTTATTCAAGCTTAAAGTGGGTTATGCTAAAGCAAGCCAAATGTTATGAATAACATTTTTTACAATCGTATCAACTGCCATAAATACCTGCCTTATCGCTAATAATATTATTATTCTTCGACCTAACCACAGCAGGAAATACAATGAAACCAGAAGGATGATAGACATTGGAATTAACTCAAATGAAACAAATGCATGAAGCCCTAAGCGTTTGTAAGATACAAAAAGACCTGTCCAAGATAATTCTTAATTTCACCATAGCATAGGTAGCGCGGTAGCGCCGATGCGATGTTTGGTTTTATTGGAGAAATTTTAGGAAATAAATCATTAACGTAGCACTTGGCGAAAATCAGAACTATCAGGTATCAGATATTTTTAACCGCTTTTAAAAAGGAGGACGTTCTCAATTCGGTTGTACGTTTTTAGGGTTCCGTAAAACGTAAAAACGGAACCCTTATAGATTCGTCATGTCTGTCTGTCTGTCTGTCTGTCTGTCTGTCTGTCTGTCCGTCCGTATGTCACAGCCACTTTTTGCCGAAACTATGAGAACTACACTGTTGAAACTTGGTCAGTAGATGTATTCTGTGAACCGCATTAAAATTAGAACAGAAAAATTAAAAAAAAAGAAAAACTAGGGTTGCCCCCCATACTGAGAACTGAAACTCAAAAATTTTTTTTCATCAAACCTACACGAGTGGGGTGTCTATCGATAGGTCTTCTAAAATGATGTTGAGGTTTCTAAAATCATTTTCGTCTACACTGAATAATTTGCGCGAGAGACACTTCCAAAGTGGTAAAATGTGTGTCCCCCCCCCTCTAACTTCTAAAGTAAGAGAATGAAAAATCTAAAAAAAATATATGATGTACATTACCATGTAAACTACCAACGAAAATTAGTTTGAACTCGATCTGATGAGTAGTTTTTTTTTAGTATGTCATAAATACACTATTGTTGAAACTTCGATCAAAGTTACAACGAACTACAAGAACTATGTGTACTATGTCTATTATGTTACTTGCTGCAACGGAACCCTTCATGGGCGAGTCCAACTCGCACTTGGCCACTTTATTTTTTGTCCGTACAATAGAGGAAGAAACAAATGAATTACGGTTTTCAAAACACAAAAGCATGAGTAAATAGCTGTATAAATTTGAAATTGGAATTCCTAACAAAAGACTAGATATCAAAGTGTCCAGTACGACAAAACACCAATTTAATAATGTGAGGACCTAATACGCGATAGCTCCCCGCAAATTATCATTGTAACAGTTTACGAAATATCAACAAAATTCTAAAATTGTTAAACCAAATCTCTGTTTTTTTTTTCATTTCATTAGATAAATTTCAAGTGTTTAGTGGATTTCACAAAATTTATAAAATTTTGTTGAGTATCCGCCATTCCGGCTGCGCTCGGATATTGTCATTTAAAGACTATTAATCGAAATAAAAACTATCCTATCTCTCAAGTTGGACCAGACTGCTCACGGTGTGCCAATTTAATTTAAAATCGGTTAAGTAGTTTAGGAATCCATCGCGGACAAACATCGTGACAGGAGATTTATATATATTAAGATAAATAATAAATAAATATTGGTGGACAATTCACACACACCACCATCTGACCCCAAACTAAGCAAAGGTTGTATAATACTTATATAGTTTTAAATACATACTTATTATACATAGAAACACCCAGACACAGTGCAAACATTTGAATTCATCACACAAATATTTGCACTGGGTGGGAATCGAACCCACGACCCTCGGCTTCGCAGGCAGAGCTACTACCAACTAAGCCACGAGGCCAGTCAATATTGAAGTCGGTGTTGGTTTTTAACCGACTTTAAAAAAGGAGGAGGTTCTCAATTCGATTGTGTTTTTTGTGTGTGTATGTTACGCCTTAGCTCCGCCAATTAAAACTCGAATTTCATGGATCTTTTTTTTGATTGGCAGATCATAGTTCAGAACTGGTCCCATATAAATTTTATCGAAATTGGTGTGGCGGTTTTTAAAATATGAACAAAAAACTAAAATTTCGTTTTACATACTTATGAAATTTGGTCGAGTGTCTGAATTTAATTATAATTGACGTTGGTTTTTATTTTTTCGGGGTTTTGTTTTTACCCGACTGAAAGAAGGGTTATGTTTTTCGCGCGTATCTTGTATGTTTGTAAATTTCTTTATTCCCACGTATCTTCCAAACGGCTGGACGGATTTTGACGATTCAGATATCGTTACATTTGTCTCAATTACCCAAGTGTCCTTAGATAGGTATTAAATAAAAAAAATCAATATAGCCGATTTTTGAGGCAAAATTGTGAGTAGTTGAAAAAAAAATTTCATCTAGCATATCGAGTAGGGTATCAAAATACAGAAAATTTAAAGAGCATTACAAATATGTAAATATGTTGTGTAGTTAAATGCCATTTGGAATAATTTCAAGCATTTTAATTCAATCAACAGTGTTTTTCTTACGTGTTGTTTTTTAGTCGGGTTTTATAATTTTTTTAATTATTAAATAATTTATTTTCGGAAAAAAAAATGACATCCTAAACGCCTCTTTGCCGGAAAATAATGCGGAACGACGAAATCATTGTTGAAATAAGAGATATTCTGTCGCTGAACTTTGGTTGGTTCTACTGAATACCGTACTCATAACGGTTTTATTTGCTTTTTTGTGATAGTTTTAAAGAACAACTAGTTAGTAACAACTATTAAAATTCTAAAGATGCTTGGTAGATAGATGTTTCCAATGCGAACTGACTTCGAAATTAAGAATGATGCAACATCTTAAAATAGCAAAACGTAAATTTTTAAATCAGGCTTTGTCGATTTTTAATACTTACTTTACAAAAAAACATCTCGTAAAACAGTAGTGGTAGCTCTCCAGATGATGTGTTTCACCCATCGTGAGGAATATACCCCGTTTACATTATTCCAGTCCAGCGACCGAATCCAGCGCTGGATTGCTTACTGGAATAATGGAGACCGGCACTGGAATGCATCAATCCAGTGCCAGTGCATTCCAGTGCCGGTTTACATTATTCCAGTAAGCAATCCAGCGCTGGATTCGGTCGCTGGACTGGAATAATGTAAACGGGGTATTATTCCAGTAAGCAATCCAGCGCTGGATTCGGCCGCTGGACTGGAATAATGTAAACGGGGTATTAAGCTTATTGTGGGTTAGCACTGGAATGCATAGATCGTTTTTCGCCATTCCAGGCGAAAAAAAGCTGTTTTCTAGTGTTTTTTCGGATTGTTTTTGACAGTAATAGTTGTTTATAGTTTATTTCTACAGTAGCAGTGACCCGTGGTATTACCCGCGCAGTTTCCGTTGTCGTTATTTTCCCAAGATAAAAAGTACCCCGTGTTATTCTAGAGTTCCAGACTATAATCTGGCTGTGTCTAAAATTTCAACGTATCGGTTCAGACGTTCCGAAGTGATTGAGCAACAGACATCCAACATTTACCTTTATTACTAATTGTACCTAATTAATAGGTAAACCATAATTATTTTCGTTTCCTTCAGTTTCGCAGGTAGGTACTAAATTCCATTCTAGGGTCTTTCTCAAATGTCAAAACGATATTTGTTTTTGAGGACTATAGAAATCTATTGTAGTTTCGTACTCGTAGATGGGAGAATCCTATATCATTAAACCTTTGTCTAATTTGTTTTTCAAGTAATTAAATCTTACTACACTACACTACTATACTACCTACTACATTCTGGAGAAATGTACCTACCTACCTACCTTTAAAATATTTATTGGTATTGGTGCAGGGCTTCCGAAGATTACCTCACACTTCAGTCACCTCACACAGATAAAAAAACAGCAAACACGGTGTTGTAAAATAAAAATTCAAAACTATTAAATTTCCTTCTTATTTTGCCACAAAATTAAATTAGCAAAAAAAACATACTTGAAGCGCCAAATGCAGCCCAACTCCTTCACTTGTTGAATGTCTGAGTCACAGGTAAGCCTGTTGCTTTCGGTTTTAATCCAGGCGTTCTCTGCCTATTTGGTATACAAAATAGGGGCGTATTTTTATGGAACATTATACGGGTACAAAAAAAAATTTTAAATGCGTTTTTAACTTGTTAATTATACTTGCACCAGCGGTTTCGCTCATTTGGCTGATATATTTATCCAAAACATTCAGATTTTAATACAACCCAAAAATCGTACTAAACGCTTTGATTACGTTTAGGTACCTACTATCATTTACACTGCGAGGTTGTGGAACACTCTGCCCTAGTCTGTGTTTCCCGATAGGAATCATCTGGGAATAGGCATGACGACTGATCCTGAAATTATAATAAACTATTTGATATAATGATAGTATTTAAATAGAATAAAAGACGTACCAACTTTAATTTTGATACCTTTAGTTTAACTTACTTTATGATCATTCAAAGTTGGATGGGCAAGTCCGTTTTAAAAGTACGAAATTATTAGAAAATGTATTTACCATTGGATAACCCATTCAATTTAAAGTGACTTTTGTGATGAAACCAGTTTCCTAAACCCAATATTTAATATATAGCTAACATAGGTACAAACTTTACGCGCGACGCATAGAAAATGTGTCGTGACGACCAGACCAGACTGTGACGTCACGCTTTAGGCTTTAGTAGCGTTTTAGGAAAAGGCTAAAATCGTGATATCACAGAAATTTTTGAAGATAACAAACTAATTATTTCACCTATGTTTTAGTTATTGAGTAGCCTTTTGATGGCACATTAAATCAAAAATTAGTCGTCAAGCCTATTCTCAAATCGATAGTAAACAGGTTCAGTCTAGGTAACCGCGCTACATCAACATGATGCATGCTGTCTGACACAAACCTATTTTGTATGAAAAAATGTCGTTGTTTTACAACCGTTACATTATTTTAATACATTTTTAAGAGCAATGTATGACAACTATTTAGTTGTTCATTATAGTAAATACAATGACACTATTTTGGCTTAGGGTTTATGTATAGGCTATTTAATGTATCTCAAAATAATACCTACATTTTTCATTCGACAGAGACGTACAACCTGAATTTCTGAAGAGTATTGCACAGTACCTACAGCGGTGTATTTCACGTAATTGTGTTCCTTCGTAGATCGTAACATATTTTGTATCACAACATCAGGGCAAATATTTTATAATATGCCAATGAAATGAAATCAAACATTTATTTCATGTACAAACCACACATCTTCTATTTTCTATCTATCTTCTATATATATATAAGCGAAAGGTCACTCATCAAGGAATCTCAGAAACTATAAATGCTAGGAATCTGAAATTTTGCATGGAGGTTCCTTTTAGCACGTAGGCGCTCGCTAAGACGGGGTTTTGCGAAATTCAACCCCTAAGAGGGTGAAACAAGGGATGAACGGTTGTATGAAAATTCGTCTTTTTAAAGTTATCAAATTTTGTGTCTAGACACTTTACACGAAGCAATTAAATGTTTGTTCTATCAATTTCGTAATTTCGAACTGTACGGGGGTGAAATTGGGGTTGAAATGGGGGATGAATGTCAATATGGAAGTTCCCAACCGTTGAAGATAAAACCATGAAACTCTGTATATATAGACACTTAACACGAAGCGAACAAATGTTTTTTCTAGCAATTTTGTAATTTCAAACTGTACGGGGGTGAAATTGGGGATTGAAATGGGGGATGAATGTCAATATGGAAGTTCCCAACCGTTGAAGATAAAACCATGAAACTTTGTAAATATACACTTGACACGAAGCACACCAATGTTTGTTCAATCAATTTCGTAATTTCGAACTGTACGTGGGTGAAATTGGGGTTAAAATGGGGGATGAATGTCAATATGGAGGTTCCTAACCATTGAAGATAAAACTATGAAACTCTGTAACTAGACACTTGACACGAAGCAAACCATTGTTTCTTCTATCAATTTCGTAATTTCGAACTGTACGGGCGTGAAATTGGGGTTAAAATGGGGCATGAATGTCAATATGGAAGTTCCCAACCGTTGAAGATAAAACCATGAAACTCTGTATATAGGCACTTGACACGAAGCGAACAAATGTTTTTCTAGCAATTTCGTAATTTCGAACTGTACGAGGTTGAAATTGGGGTTAAAATGGGGGATGAATGTCAATATGGAGGTTCCTAACCATTGAAGATAAAACTATGAAACTCTGTAAATAGACACTTGACACGAAGCAAACCATTGTTTCTTCTATCAATTTCGAACTGTACGGGCGTGAAATTGGGGTTGAAATGGGGCATGAATGTCAATATGGAAGTTCCCAACCGTTGAAGATGAAACCATGAAACTCTGTAAATAGGCACTAGACACGAAGCGAACAAATGTTTGTTCTAGCAATTTTGTAATTTCAAACTGTACGGGGGGAAATTGAGGTTGAAATGGGGTTGAATGCCAATATGGAAGTTCCCAACCGTTGAAGATAAAACCATGAAACTCTGTAAATAGGCACTTGACACGAAGCGAACAAATGTTTGTTCTATCAATTTTCTAATTTCAAACTGTACGGGGGGAAACGGGGGATGAATGCCAATATGGAAGTTCCCAACCGTTGAAGATAAAACCATGCAACTCTGTATATAGACACTTGACATGAAGCAAACCAATGTTTGTTCTATCAATTTCGTAATTTCGAACTGTACGGGGGTGACATTGGGGTTGAAATGGGAAATGGGGGATGAATGTCAATATGGAAGTTCCCAACTGTTGAAGATAAAACCATGAAACTCTGTATACAGGCACTTGACACGAAGCAAACGAATGTTTGTTGTTGCAATTTTGTAATTTGAACTGTATGGGGATGAAATTGGAGTTGAAATGGGGGCCGAATGTATCTTACGCTTTCATATCTAAACAACTGAACCGATTTTGATGAAATTGTATAAAATTGTTTTATTATAAGCTGTTTTAGTAACCGTAAATGTGTCTGGGTATACAAATAGGTACTGCCTGAGTTACCTTAGTATTTATTTCGCGCGGACGAAGTCGCGGGTAACAGCTAGTAATAAAAATATACTAATATTATAAAGCTGAAGAGTTTGTTTGTTTTAACCCGCTAATCTCAGTAATCACTGGACCACTTTCAAAATGCCGGGGCGGGCTAAACTTTAACCATTACATACTTTTAAAGACCTCAATCCACGCAGAAGTGCATTAGTAAAACACGCGTGTTTACCAGAATAAGTTAACCCTCGACTTACGCAGATTCGTAAACACCTTTTTTTAATAAATTGACTTTTGGGAGTTATCCATCCTCAGTTATCCTCAGTCCCTCAGGGGACTGAGGATAACTGAGGATGGCTTGTACTTCCTACTGAACTCTGGGCTAACGCTGAAGGCGCAAGGCCTACTAACCTAATTTTACTTACTATATAATATACGTAGTTCGTCTCCACCCTACGCAATATTATGTATAACGTACATAATATGCTTCAATTCATATTTATTTTTTGTCTGTCTAGCAGTCCCCCGCGGCTTCACTCGCGTAGTTCCCGCTCTCGTTATTTTCCCGGGGTAAAAAAATAGCCCATGTGTTATTATAGACTATTATCTATCTATGTAACAAATTTCACCCAAATCCCTTCAGTAACTTTTGCGTGAAAGAATAACAAAGATACATAAAAAAGACGTGTGGCACTCGGGGACTGCCGCGGTAAAGCTATTGCATGCATTTTTTATCAACTTATGCAATTATATTTTTTTAAATTTGATTTCTACAGTATTTTTGGGATAATGTTGAGTCTGAATCACATTTGTTTTTATCATAATCAATCTATTCTATGTCATAATGCTGGAAAGGTTGAGTACAAAATAATATAAACTCATTAAGGTAAAATTTCTACAAAAGATTTAATACAAAATGCTACCTACTTATTTACATTAAGGTTAAAGTTATACAAAGAGATTAAGTACAAAATATCACTTATTTACAGCAATTATTCAAAACAATCTCAAAATCAAATGAGTCAAACAAACTCTCTTACATCTTCATACTGTCATATACTTCTCTTAAAATTAATCACACTAACTAAATAAATATTGGTGGACTATTCACACACATGAAAATCTGACCCCAAACAAAGCAAAGCTTGTACTATGGCGGCCAGATAGCTGATATAATACTTATACAGTTTTAAATACATACTTGCTACTAGCTTTACCTGCAACTTCGTCTGTGCAAAATAAATATTAAGGTATTAATACAATTTCATCAAAATCGGTTCTGTTGTTTAGGTGTGAAAGCGTAAGATACATTCGTCCCCCATTTCAACTCCAATTTCATCCCCATACAGGTCGAAATTACAAAATTGCTAGAACAAACATTTATTTGCTTCGTGTCAAGTGTCTATATATTATACAGAGTTTCATGGTTTTATCTTCAACGGTTGGGAATTTTCAAATTGACATTCATCCCCCATTTCAACCCCAATTTCACCCCATACAGTTCGAAATCACAAAATTGATAAAACAAACACTTAAGTGCTTCGTATCAGGTATCTACAGACAAAATTTGATAACTTTGAAAATCACGAATTTTCATACAACAGTTCATCCTTGTTTCACTCTCTTAGGGGTTGAATTTCGCAAAACCCCGTCTTAGTGAGCGCCTACGTGCTAAAAGGGACCTCCATACAACATTTCAGATTCCTAGCATTTGTAGTTTCTGAGATTCCTTGATGAGTGACCTTTCGCTTTTATATTTATAGAAGAAGACTAGCGGCCCGCTCCAGCTTCGCTCGAATAATAACCTAGATATCAACTGCAGCGCCATCTGCCGAGCTGATTTGTGAATCTAAACCTTCCACTACCCAAATATATACAAAAAAAACATTCAAATCGGTCCAGCCATTTAGGTGGAGTTTACTAACAATGAAAAGTGGCATTGATTTATATTTATATAGATAGATAAAATATGAAGAAACACCCAGCCACAGTGCAAACATATTTTTTTTATAATGTGACTCATCACTCTATATTATAAACGAGCAGGACATGTGCCTGATGGTAAGCAACATGCCTGCCACATAACAGCACAGTGACACGCTGCTTTTGGAACATGAAGAGTCCAAATTATTACCTGCAGCACTGCACTGCGCTCGTCACCCAGAGATATAAGATGTATTATCTGTATGCCCTGTAATTTCACTGGAAACATTGCCCTTCAAACCGGAACACAGTAATATTTGCACATTACTGCACTGGGTGGGAATCGAACCCACAACCCTCGGCTTCGCAGGCAGAGCTACTATACCCACTAAGCTCATGGCTTCTAATTCGCTCGCCAGTCTAATTCACTAACATAAGATTATTTTTATTAGTTTATTATTACATCATTATACAACTGTTAATGTTTATTTTTTTTTTATTTTCCTGTTCAATTCAATTCATTTATTCTAACAAATAAATCCATAAGAACATGTGGTAACGTCATTCACAAAAAAACAAAGAATCTGTGTACATAATAAGATAACCACATAACAGCACAGTGACACGCTGCTTTTGGAACATGAAGAGTCCAAATTATTACCTGCAGCACTGCACTGCGCTCGTCACCCAGAGATATAAGATGTATTATCTGTATGCCCTGTAATTTCACTGGAAACATTGCCCTTCAAACCGGAACACAGTAATGTTTGCACATTACTGCACTGGATGGGAATCGAACCCACAACCCTCGGCTTCGCAGGCAGAGCTACTATACCCACTAAGCTCATGGCTTCTAATTCGCTCGCCAGTCTAATTCACTAACATAAGATTATTTTTATTAGTTTATTATTACATCATTATATAAGAACATGTGGTAACGTCATTCACAAAAAATCAAAGAATCTGTGTACATAATAAGATAAAATAACTAAGGTATAATACAATTTTGTGTTTATGGTGTGCTTTAGGATTCAGATTTAATTTCTGCCATTGACTTTGATTTTTTCTTACATACATTATACATTGATAAATATATTTACAATGATCCCTTCATTGCTATCATACTAAAGTTGTTATGTGGTGAAAATCTCCCGTACTGATTCTCTAGCTGATAAATTATATAAACCATGGATTGCTCTCTTTTGCAATATGAAAACATAGTTCCTGTCCGCAGCCTTTGGCTGTAGCTTCTTCCACAGATTTATCATAGGCACAGGTATTTTCAGATGAAGCTGCTCCTTATCCCATATCCAAGGCTGTTTCATATTTTATTGTGTTCAGGACATACGCGACACTTGACAGTACCTACACACATTTAGATCTCTTTTTATTTGGACATATCCAACAGCATCTGAAACAAGCAAACAAACGCTTATTATATTTTACGCACATAACCTAACTTTGTAAACAGTGTTAAAGATGAAGTTCTAAGCCGAAAATCATCTATTACATATTTATGTACTAGGCTGCTTTATGTATTATACAGAGGTAAATAGTATTAAACGTAAAACTGTACTTACAAAGATGTTTTCACGTTCATGAATTATTCTGAACTACAAAAGTCTTTGTTTCTTGATTGCAAAAAAGTTTGCCTTCTTTGGTTAATTGGAACTACCTATTCCCTTTAGTAAATCCAGATTCCATATTGTTAAGCCAAAACATCTCAATTATAGCACGCTTCCTGGAACATGAAGATTTTCAGCTTTTTCACTATATTTTGCTTTTATGGCACTTTGTTTTTTGTTTATTCATATTTAGTGACATTGACATTCATGTACATCCAAAAATTTTAAACGTCGCGAAATCAGTGTTCCATCTACTCAAAATATTTATCCCTAAACTTAAGTTAAATTAAAAATCCCTAAAATTGATTAAATAGTGAGCTAGTGAGCTTTTACGCTGACATTATTGCTTCGTTGATATACCTATTCCAAAATATGCTATGATAATAGCGGTTAGAAAGTTATTTTCCCGTTCTCTACGTACTCAAATCCACAACGTATCACGGGAAATCCGTTAAGTTGGCAACACTGCTAAGAGCATTTAGACTGTAAATGTAAAACCATAAGATTGAAAGTCGAATGACCGAGTGGGGAGGACGGCGTGACAGTCTTCCCTCCCTCTTTTTTTGTGAACATAAGAAAGAGATGCACCATTAGTAACAATCGGTCTCCAGGCCCGCGATAAAAGCTATGCAATAGCTTAAAAAAAAAAAGCTTTTTATACTTTTTTTGTACGTCCATGTAAGGAAGTAGGATTTTGTCCATTTTAGCATCGGTGTAGGTTTATTTTACATTCTGTTATCTATGTACTTATGTGATTTTTTTCTATATCTAAACCTAATCATAGGTGAAGCTATAGACCGACGTGTGTTATGTTTTGCTTCATGCTTATCTTGAATACAGCTTATTCAATACGCATCCGATCCTACAATTAAATTATTAAATCAACTTCTAAATACCAACACATAACAAACAATAGCAATCTGTAACTGAATCGATATCAGTCATAAAACAGCGAACAATGTTCGAAAATCGAATAAGACCAACCGCGTTGCCAAGAAACAATTGCCGCATTGTACTGACGGCGCCGGCGCCGGCGCGCGCGTTGGCGACCATCGAACATTAACAGTACTCGTAAGCTCAAAAAGGCGACAATGTAGAGATTGTAGAGCAATAATGTTAACAATTTTATCGTTTGTTCGCGTATGAGGCGAGGTTTCTCGGTATTGAGTCATACCTTCATACCCGATAGGAGCGGAACAACGGTAACGATAACCACTCAAGAATATAGTATACTAGTAGTCTTCTCATGACTTTGTCTGCGTAGATTATAGAAATGACAACGTATGTTACGACTAGCGCAACAGTTACGAATGTTACAATTTAGACTCGTACGAAGAGGTCTGCCTCTATTTTCAGAATAAGAACATATAAACTCAAAAATATAAAAAATGAGAAAATAAACATCGTTTTATGGTTGATGTTCCAAAGGCACGAACGAAGAGTTCTGACTCTATTTTTGTGATAAAAACGTCAAGGATTTGGAATACGTTGTCTGAGTGGGTTTTTCTAGATGGTTACAATATTTGTATCTTCAAATCGAAAGTGAATAGGTTTCTTCTAGGTAAACAGTAAACACGCTCCATCGTAGACCGCATCGTCGCTTAACATCAGGCAAGATGGCGGTCAAGTGTAATACTGTAAAAGTAAAAAAAAACTGTCGAATACTCGAGTCGAGTATTCGAATGTCGAATGGGTTTCCCTGATAGATATGACTCGAACGAAAAGGTTTGACTCTAATTTCGTAATAAGAACATCGGGACCGTGGAAAACGTTGCCGGAGTGGGCATTGCCTGATGGATATAATTAGGTGTCTTCAGGTCTTGAGTGAATCGGTTTCTTCTAGATGAGCTCGTTCTATTGTAGAAAAACAATTTACAAAAGGACTTTGGATTTTTTCGGGATAGCCGTTTTTTCAGTCTCAAACTGTGTCTAAGGCCCTGACCACACATGCTACTTTTTGCAGCAAAATCGCGCGATTTAGCAGCTAACGCGGAAACGCGCGCTTTAGCAGCTGAAGCGGAAACGCGCGATTTAGCAACTTTTAGAAGCTGCATCGCGATGCAGCGACTGTTTGCGGCTGTTTGCGTCTGTCGCGGCCGCCGAGCAATTGTTCCGTTCAGTGTTGCTAACTTGGATTTTTAAAAAGTGTAGACAGGTTTAAAAATACGTAGAGTAATATTTTATGGGTTAAGTTACCTGAAATAAATTGATTTTGATTTGATTTGAATATTAAATTATGTAAAGTTTATAGAACTGCGTACTTTTTTTTGGAAGTAATAAGGTAGTAAATGTAGTGTACCAATGTAGTGTACCAGTGTAGTTAGGTGCAGGGTTTTTAACTTGTCTGTGTAGGATTTACGTCGAAGAGTATATGGCCATATTGTCGCTTTTCTTTGCAGACTTTCAAGTAAATCGATATCTTTTTTGAAGTAGTCCTCACATATGTTTCATAAATTTTAAGAAACATTTCTACAGTTATAGATTGAAAGGAATCAGAATGACGTAAAGAAAATAGTTTGTTTTCTGTATAATTGCAGAAATGTGTTTTTCGCATTTTAAATTTAATATTTTAAAAAGCCTTTATTAACAAAACTTAAACACAATGAGAACTACACTACGTTACATGCCTAACTAACTACTTACACTAAGCACACCTGAATTATCCATAGACCAATGAAGGACTACAGGTAATCAAGATATTCAAACCCACTACCAATCGGAAGCGTACCCAGCATGCTTGCAATAGTCATGCCGTCAGGTCTTTTGCCATCGTCACGCCCAAGACGGTTCGAGTATGGCTGTTATAATTTAATGTAATTATAACACCGAGGTCTTTTTGCTAATTGATTGAGGATTTACAATTATATAAATAAATAAATAAATAAATATTGGTGGACAATTCACACACAACACCATCTGCCACCAAAATAAATAAATAAAATAAATAAATTTATAACTTTACGATCATGGACGTACGCTGGAAAATAAATACCACTAAAGTGCATAACAACTTTTAATTTATTCCCGAGAATATATATATCCGTGTTAAGAACAGACATTAATAATTGTAGATATACGCTAAAAGCAAAAACACGTAAAGTTGGCCACACTGAATCGAAAGTGTAGTTTTGTTTAAATCTAGAATAACCACAGTATACAAAATATACCAGTAGGACGACTAGCTTTTTTCATTTGGGAGAAATGCTAACAGTGCTATCTACTAGCGATAAGGCCACCGCTTGTAACACTAGTTTTATTGTTATTCTCTCCTGTATACGTGTTTTTTCTGTATGGTGTGTACAATAAAGAGTATCTATCTATCTACTATTCGTAGCTACTTTTGACTACTATATTAACACTAGAAGTGCCGAAACTTTTGACCGCCCTAGAACCGCCGCCGTCCCAATTTTGTCCCAGCATATTTTTAACATATTTCATTATCATAAAGTACTGAAATAATATTATAACGATATATAAGCTATTTGAAACCATATTTATTTATTTAAATCAAATGATTTAGCTTTCTAAGACTTTTATATGACATAATTTGTAAATAAATTGCATCTTTTGCGAAACTTTTGGCCATACTTATCTGGCTTTGAGCTCATGAACTGTGTAAATTTACAACGGCATCTAGATAGAAAAAGCTGTTCGTCAATTGTTATAAATATACAGTATAGGTATGCTTGTGCATTCAAGATAAAATCATACCAAATTTCCGAAATCAAGCAAACCTAATATCATTATTGAGTCTTTGACTTCTTATGGATTTATGATCAAATCGCAAGTAGATACTTTATTATATGAACGTATATTAGGTAAAACGATTGCGAGACATTGTTGGTTTTATTACAGTATTACCCCATTGAATTGACCATAATGAATCCTGATCCAAGTGCACCAATTGCACTACGTATATAAATAAAGTACAGCAACAAATGCCTCCAATTCTTCCATCGTCATATCCCAGTGGTTCATATCCAATTTGTAATTCCCGTCGTGCCTATTCCACAGTGCACTCTAAGATATGCTTCATATTTTTTTTGGATGCCATTAGTTGCCAATCATTTTTACAAGTTTCATCCACGTTACGCTTAGCGTGTAGAGTTGGCCCAATACGATTTCTAAAAAAAATTTGGCTTACATGTCTACCAGGTGTACTACCAGCTTCAATTGTAGTCCAGACGGTGCCATTAGGAGACACAAGTGTTGAATCTGAGGTCTTTTCTAAACGAGAGTTTGTCAATGCAAATAGCCAAACGTGGCAGCTTCGAACTCTTCGACCTCGTCCTTTTCTTTGAATTGTCACTTGATTTTGGGGGTTCAGTTAGGACAGTCGTGAAACTTGAAACTTCCATAATATAAAACTTATATGAAGCAACAGCTCACACAGTACACAACTAACTCCTAATATATGGTAAACTAACAACATAAAACAAAAATAAACAGCAAATAAACAGCGATGTCTTCTAAAAGAGTAAAACGTATTTACTTTGAGGCATTTCTCTCTGAATCGTATTGTCAGATTTGTCAGAAGAAGAAATGAAACTGTTTTCTAACTCGTAGTTGTCGTCAAAATATGCTAAAGGTTCGGCATTTGATTCGTCCCCAAACATATAGTTCAAATAGGACACAATAACATACGGTTCCAAAATTCTGCAACGTTGAGAAGACGTAATTATAACACGTGCAGTATGCGTTCAAAAAAACAAAAACGTGCACTTATTACGCGAAAGAACGATTAACTATATTGAAATTATTTGAAATAATCACTGATCAACAGATTAATGGCCCCCGTCACCCGCGCATCCAACCCATGCAATGTTTTTTCGTGGAATTACTACTAGAATTTTGGCGGGACAAAAATGACCCGTCGGCAGTTCTAGGTAAATCACATAATATTTTATTCACTATTGTTTTTATTAAGTAGAAAACATGTCAATTTTGATATACAATAAATAATGAAAAGTCAAAAAGTTTCACGGTCTTGAGAAGAAAAAATAAAAAGTTATGGACGATGAAACTTGCGGGTGGGACAAAAATGGGACGGTGGCGCTTCTAGTGTTAAAGCTTTAATTATTTATTGAGCAATAATTTACTGACCCAGTAGGGATTTTAACAATTTTTCGGAATTGTTTTCATTTCTTGAAGATTAACGCTTGTTACTAAAAAAATAATGTTTAAAAATTTGTGTATTTTTGATGAGTATAATTACAATAGTAATGTAATTCTGATTTTTCCCGCTAAAACATTACCGGCTGAGATGACGTCACTAACAGCAAAACATTGGCCATGATCTATGATTGCATGTCCAGTTTATGTGTTTTCGTAGGTACTTTTACTTGAATACAAACAATCAAAATCATCGCCGCTAAGATCGCATACTATAATAAAAATGCAGAGAAGCAAAAAACTACTTAAAAAATGGTTGTCTGTAAAGTCGGTTTACTGACGATATAACGTGACAACGTCTTAAGAAATCAGTACGCTGATAGCGCGAGTAGTGATTCCGCTCGACTCGGCGGGTGGCGCCCTCAGCGCTCAGCTTCGTCCACATGGCACGGAAGACGAACTAACGGTAACGGCGGAACGTTACAGTTTTGCGGGCGTGCAGCCGGCTTCATCGAATTATAAGACGTTATCACGTCAAAAGGGTACTAATTATTGCCTAAAATATAATAGACATACATTCTAACATATGTCCATGAACCTTCTTACATATAGTAATACAAAGACAATGAATTCAAAATGTTATATAATAAAGATGTACGAGCTTCAATCAGATTTTAGCAAGCTTTCGACATAATCAACTGATTTTTGCCTTGAACTTTAAATACGGAAAGTGACGGAGCTTGTCTTATTTCCACGGGCATGGCATTCTACAACTCAACTGCTTGGAATGCAAAAGATTTGCCGTAGAATGTTTTGCAACGTGCAGAGGGCGCTTGCAGGGACAAATTATAGGTTGATATAAGATTACATGAGTGTACGCTACTGTAAAATGTAAAACAGTCTTTCAGATATCGTGGTGTGGCAGTGTTAAATAATGAGCATTCCGAAGAAAGCAAATGGGGAGCCACTTGAGCTGTAGGAAAAGAAATTAATAAACAGTTACAAATTAGGTATTTGAAAACTAGCCAAGTCAGATCTTAGTTTTGAACCAATTATCTTGTGAGTACAGTTTCATTTATTATGAATATATTTCAGGATCGCCCATTAAACTTTTCACTCAACCACCCATTTAGATCTCACTTCTTTTGTTGTTCTGTAATAAATTCTATAAGTAATATTTATTTTGATTTTAATTTCACATTTATATTTTTGTTGGGATAATGTCGTCCTACTGGTTTTTCATTATACTGTGACTGAGTCGCCTGCAACTGCCGCTGCATCACGCTTCCGAAAAACGCGAGTCGCAGCTACATTTTGAAGCGGGATGCAGCGACTAGACGCCTGTCGCAGCTTCTTTTTGAAGCAGGATGCAGCAGCTAGACGCCTGTCGCAGCTACTGAAAGTAGCTAGTGTGAACAGGCTGTAAGTAGTACATTTTAGCTACAGACATTGAGCAACAAACATGCAAACTTTCGCATTTCTATTAATAGAGATCATGATAGCAAAGTTGATGATAACATATTTGCTGTTTCTAACAAGTGATTTCCACGTCTTTGACCACGCCTTCTCAGATAGTTGGAACATGAATGACACGCGGTAAGAATGTCTAGGAAATGATGCCGGATCATCGTACTGAATACTTTTCCAACTGAAGATGTACAAGTTTTTTTTTATAGGTTTTTGACCACCATCTCGCCTGAAGTTAAGCGAAAATGCCATCTACGACGTAACGTTCTAGAAGAAACCGATTCACTCTCGATTTGAAAACATAAAGATTGTAACCATCGGGAAAAATCCACTCAGGCACAGCATTCCATAGCTTAGACGTTCATAACACAAAAACAGAGTCAAACCTCTTCCTACAAGTGTTTGGAAAGTCAACCATAAAACGAAGTCGGTTTTTCGACCTACGAGAAGTAAAATAGAAAAAGCAAGATGGTATTAGATCATACAGATCAGATGCAGTGTACCTATAAAAAAGCTATAAGCTAGAAATTGGCGGTGTTGTTCAAGATCTTAAAGTATTTTTCGAACAAGGGTACCGTTGCCTATTTAGTCAGCACGAATGACTTTAACAGTAAATAAAACCAGAGTGTTCCAAAAAAGATTTCTTTGGGCGACATGTGTCATTCGCCAACTCAAACTTGGTGTCTCTTTCTCTTTGTGAAAGATGACTCCTAGTCCCAGCAGTGGGAACACGAAATGGGCTACTTATGTAATTGTTATACTGTAAAGTCTACATTCAATTTTGATAAGTGGTAGTAGACCTGGTGACTGGCAGTGATAGGTATTAGGAAGGACCTTTAATAGTTACACCTGGGCATAGAATAGATAATACAGACCTGGGGAAGTACCTCGCCTTTGTCTGTTACTATACATCCAAACATATGTGCAAATATTTCATAGTTCCGCTTTGAAGGATAATAACACTTTGAAGGAAATTATATTACAAAGAAATAAACTTATTATTATATCTAGATGATAACCATAGTGCAGGTGTTAGGTAGAGATTGGAAATCTTGTTTTGGATTGCAGACATTCTTATTAGAAACTAACAGATATGTTGTATTTTTAAACGCTACATATTTATTCTGTGACGCTACTAACTTAGCATGGCCCGGTTGTATTTCGAGTGAAATTTACGAATTGAAATTGTAAACCCTTCCTGTGAACATATTGATCTGATATTTGATATAGTCCCGTATTTATGTAATGACAATACAGTTTTGTAGTGAGTATCATCATTGTAAATCCAAGATGGCCGTCCCTATCAAATAGTAGGTTATACTCGTACATATATTTACCCAACTGAAAGAAGAAAAGATAAAATAAGAAAACTCTTTATTAAAAGCCATAAAGCAAAAGAAAGACAATAAACTTAACTAAATATAAAAAATGACAATTCAATTGGCGGCCTTATCGCTTATAGCGATCTCTTCCAGGCAACCGTGCACGGATTAGATACAAAAGATAGGAACATGGCCCTTAGTAAATACATTTGATTTAATAAATAAAGAAGGGAAGTTTTCCGCGCGTATCTTGTATGTTTGTAAATTTCTTTATAACCGTACGTATCTTCCAAACGGCTGGATGGATGTTGATAACTAAGATATCGTTAGATTCGTCTAAATCACCCAAGTGTTCATAGATAGTATACAGTAGTAATGTCTTTTTTCATGTTGATTTTTTGCAGTCGGGTTTTTTAAATAAGTTTATAATGACATATTTTTTCACTATTCCTTCAATATGTGTAGGTATTTTGTGTATCAAATGAGAGAGTATGACAGATAAGAGACATTGGAAAAAAAAACCAATATGGTCGTCAACAAAATAGCCGATTACTGTTCTTTTTATTTTTCAAATGAAAAGGGCTTTTCAATAAGAACATTTGGTAACGTTTAGTATTTTATGACTTTGACTCCGAAAAAAATAATTAACTAATTTATTTTATTTATGTATTAGTTTCTATTCTGAATAGAAATGCAACGAATTTACGATTTCCTTTCCAAACTTCTACCGTTAAATAGGTTAACCCAACGACGCACTTTTTGGTATTTTTATCTTCACTCCATCTAGTCCAGCGGTCGTTTAACATTCCAAATTCCCTGTAAGAATTTCCTTTGCTACGAAGATCCAAGACAATCGTATGTCTGTCTGTTTATGTGTCCTAAATACCGATGTCGAAATAGAATTTATGGACTAGATAAAGCTACGGTTATTATCGTTGAAGTTAAAGTTTTCACAGAATATTAAGCGTTCAATAAATACACGTTACGCGGGTGTGTTCACGCAGTTCACGTACAGCATTGTAGGAACGGTAAGATATGTATTATTTACGTTTACTCAACAAAATGAATCATCGAATTTTATATTTCTCGAGCTTTTACATCATTTGGCTTTTAGGTATACCGTTACTACTTAACATGATGACAGAATAACATGAAGTTATCTATATATGTTAATACGTGAAGCAAAAACTTTGGACCCCTTTTTAAGAAAATTGTGCGGACGGAGGAGTATGAAATTTCGTTCCGTTCCGTTGCGTTCATTGATTTATTAGAGGTTGTCACGTCAAAAACATTTAAAAAAAAATTATACATACGCATAAATACTCTTTTGTTTATTGTAAAGTCTGTGGTCATATTGAACATAGATTAATATTGTTAGAAATGTATTACTTATACATTTGTTAAATCGAAAACTTGTATTATTAATTTTATGTGTTGATATAGGTTTATATGTGTTTTGTTCACTAATTGGCCATAGTCTATATTCAGAACAATTTAGTCGCCTAGTAACAAAATATGAACGACAGTTCTCGTAAAATGCGCGCACGCAAAATCCCCGACGAATCCCGTAGAAGTGACTCAATGAGACTAAAACTCCATGAACACGCACCTACCCAGTGATGGGAAGACCAAACACACAACCGCCACCCAATTTCTCGCCGCCAACACAATTTCTGCCCCACAAAAAAATATGATACAACACGCACATTGTAGTGCGCCAACCAGTATTTCTCTAACCACCGTATTCCAATTTTGTAATTTTAACATCATCAGCAGCCTGTATTCGTCCACAGCTGGACATAGGCCTCTTCCATAATATGCCACTCAGCCCGACCCTCGAATTTGTAATTTTTCGAATCTTAATTTTGTAATTTGATAGATTGGCGCGACACGCGAGTCAAAAATGTAATGTTTCTTTGGGTACAGTTCAATATTAGTAACCGTAGGTATAGAAGTTTTTTACTTTTGTGACATCTCGAAAAGTTTGAAAAGAACTCTTGAGGCAACATTGAGCTGCAGGTCTACTACGAAAACAACCTCCGAATAATCGGATCCGACCGACAGCTGTCTGAATAATCGGTAAGGTACGCTTTCGGAGTAAGGTTTACGACACAAAAACTGTCAAATCTATGTCGGTCGGAATTCGGAATGGACGAAACACCCGATTCGATCAACCGACTGATTGTGTGTCGTGGTAAGAAACGTCCATAAGTTCGGCCGATATATCGTTTATCGGACTTCGTAGTAGACCTGATGATTGAGCGTAGGTACCTAAAGCTTAATTGTTGTAATTAGAATTTTGTATGTATCATAGATCTTTATAATGACACAAAAAACAGAAATATTACAGTAAAACACATAATAACTAACGTCACCAGTAGAGGTCTTACTGTTGAGAGCAATACCTTCAGCAGTATTATATCACCTATCTGGCTTCCATAGCCATAGTATATCTGAATGATGTTGTCTAAAAACCGTCGACTAATATACATACATCTTACGGTGCTAATTGCCTACAAGTTTATATTATTATTATACTAGTAGTTAAGAGTTATGAATCAAACCTACGAACGACTAGCCACAAAATGTGAATCAAACCCGCGAGTTAAACTTTACTTGAAGCATTACTAATAATGTAAACGAAATTTTACGGGCCCGACTCCGCTGAAATCCTTGACTAACTTGTGAATCAGTACGATAACCGCGATAGCGGAATACTTGTGGTGACAGATTTATGAAGGTTTCCGCCTTTTAAATTCTTAAACGAGGTAATAGAACCAACACACGTGTTCTCTCTTTACTACGCAAAACCAGTTCTTACCTACCGTCCACCTCCTGAGACCACCTGGGAGAACCGTGGAAAGTTTTTTTATAACGGCTCACCTCTCAGCCAAAACTTGAAAGCCCCTAACTTGATATTGGTGACGGTACCCCTAAGAAATATGTACCGGTACAATTCGGGTCTATCACTGAGATTTGACTCCAGAGAGTCTACCGCCGAACAAAAACTGTCTTAGCTTTGATATTGCTCTCTCTTTTATTTCCGCTTGAAATTACAGAGACAGCAATAGAAAAGCCAAAGCAGATTTAGTTGGACGGTAGACCCGCAGGTGGGCTCCCGCCACAAGCTCTGCGGTCAGCCCTGACTCAGGGCTGTGTCGCTTCTCCATACTCGGCCTGCGCTCTACTACGATTGGCTTCACATGGCTCGCTCTACTCAAGACCTCTCTTGAGGTTTTGGCTCCCGCTCGGGATACACCGAGTCGGATCTAGGTGCTATGTAACCTAACCGGTCCGATATGGTTATTTAACAAGGTGGACGGTGGTAACTAAATATTTCCCACGGTTCACCCAGGTGGTTCCAGGAGGTGGACGGTGGGGAACCACCCCGCAAAACTACTATTCTGGCATCAAATACAAAAGTTGTCAAAAATTATTAATAAAATAAATTGTGGGCACAAAAGACGGTCTTATCTCTAAGAACCATAATATCTTCCAGATAACCTATAGATTCATTAGTAACACTGAAGCGTGCTACTGATGAACAATCGCTATTAAGTAGCATGAATATCGCAACCTTGCAACTAATAAGCATGCTTATTTTGCGCATGCTCAAATTCAACAGATGTTTGATTTGAGGCATGAAATTTCTGGCGCGGAACGAATTCGCTAGTTAAGATAAACAAATATTTATAGACATTTTTATACTACCTAGCCCCCAAACACCGCTTGTACTATGGAGCCCCTGATATATGATATAACGCTTATACGAAACACAAAAAGACATCCGAATTCATCACACACAATTTTGTCCTGGGTAAAAATCTATTCCAAGACGACAATTACAACGCTCTTTGGGCAGCCTTCCTACGAACTACGCCACGAGAGGTAAAACCAGGTATACTGCACTGTTGATATTGTATTTTGTAAGTAATAAGTACACTAATAAGCTTCGGGAGCGTTTCCGTCCCTTTATACCCGTGCTTTAGGTGGCAAAGGTACTCTGAAATCAAAACGATTAATCATTATTGATAGCATTGATTTCACCGAGTTTATCTGCAAGCATTACTAGTCCGAGATCCCAGAGCTCCACAAACGTCACCTATTTTCTGATGAATGCAGGGGATGATTGGCCCCTTATATTGGTATGTCTTATTGGAAAAAGCTTTAAAATAGTTGTTTGACGAACATATTTACAAATGGAGCATGAGAATTTAAGTGAAGTTAAATTATTATTTTGGAGTTGTTAAGCAAAACCGCCGACGGAAAGTGTCTGGGAGTATTGGGACCTTGTTTTTGAGGATATTGCCTACAACATACGTGAAAATCACTTATTAGAAAATACGTGAAGTAATGTTTGTATGTACCTTCATTACCCCATATCTCAAAACTGGCCGTCTAAGCAAGTTAGCGAGTAAGCATGTGTTCTTAGTACTTACTAACTCTACTCAATCGTCCACATTTCATTCATCAGTAAAATAGGTGACGTCTGGGAGCTCTGGGATCTTACTCTATACGTATTATCAGCTGATTATTCTTTGAAAAGTAACTACGGCAGTTGACATCTACTACCAACCGATCTAAAAGCTAGCTGGCACAGAAAGCGCAAAGTTATTAACCATACTTACGCACATACCTACTCAGTACCTGCAGCGACATTATTTCATTAATGGCATGATTTCGTGTTAGTAATGGAATTATGTGTCAATCGCTTAATGTTAGAAAGGCTAATGCAATGAGTTGATCCTACGTCGGTGCATCGTGTGATACCTGCATCTAACCGTTCATGACTCAAATACCAGGAATACTAGGTTAAGTAAACGAAACAGGTAAAGATGCAATATGCAAAGCGTATGATTCACCTCGAAAATTTCTATGCGATGTATTATAATAAAGACTCATATTGCTAACATGAAAAGCGTTGAGGATGTCATGGTCATGATATGTCATAAGTTGTTTTAAAGGGAATAAGAATGTGGTTGACCACAAAGGTGTCTGTTAGCGAAAGACTAGAAGGTGACACAGAAGGTATACAAAAGTATTTACTCGTAAATTAGGTTGCTTCTATACTATTATTATATATTTATTACATATATATTATATATATTATAGCTCAATAGGGTTTTTCGTTTGAACGCGTTAATCTCAAAAACTATTGGACCGATTTCAAACATTATTTCACCGTCGGTTATTTACGTGATCTCAGAGTGCTATAGTGGCTATATAAATTATGTACCAAGGCTTATTAACGCAAAACCACACAGCGTTCCCTGTTTTCTGTCGAACTAGCAACTCCAAACCACCCGGATTTCCCGCTTATTTATAATGTGGACCTACAAGATTCAACGAGCTGAACCATCAAGATCCTATTTAACATACATCCAGTGCTGGATTTAGGGCAAGAAGCATCTACTCTCGACTTTCTTTCGCCTTTCGCAAATCGTCATTCCACCTGGTTGCAGAATGTCCTCTACGCTTACTGGTATGATGCAAGGATGCAACATGATCTGTAACCCATTGCCACTTAAACTTGCTAATTATTTAAGCTCTATTGGTAATTTTATTTCCTTGTCAGATAAACTTATTTCTGCTTCTATTTTTTAAAGAGACTCCGAACATAGCTCGCTCTGTTGTGCTGAAACCACAAATCAATAGCCGGGATGGCTAGACCTTGTCAGTCTCTTTCATGTTGAAAAGTACATAAGCAGCTCCTCCCATTTACAACCATTGGGACATCTACTTACTAGAAGCCAAATATCTTTGAAAGGTAATACAGTGAAATTACGTTTCAAGTGAGATGCAGAACTATTCTTTTTTAAAAGAGCATACATATTATGATAGTTGCCCTGCCTCTACCACCTACTCAACTTTACCGGGTTAGCAGAAAACGAATAATCCCTACTAATTTAATCTAACTAACTAAATATACTTACTTACGCGCATACATAGACCATCCCAATACGAAATCACATTTCAAACTGCGTCTTTGGTTAAGATTTCTTTGTTGTCTCGTGTACGAAATATACACTTGATGAAGTTATAAATATATTTCGCATCATTTTTCCCACGACAATATTGATCAATTTGTAACCGGGACAGTAGGCTACAAATAGATCTGGTCTAGAAATTGAAGACTATGAATGAACGGTGGTTATTTCGGGAAGACGAAATGGGAATAGCGTAATGATTCATAGACTCAGTCAATGTTTACTTAAAGGTTAACGAAGAATCATTCAACAAAGTAGTAAAAAATTAAAAATATTCCATACCATTGGTGTTTTCTGACTAAAAAGTGACATGTGTATCTATATAACAACATAACAAGGGATAATAATAGTCACCTAGCCAAGCCTGCATCATCTAAAACGAAATCATTGTATTTATTGACTTGCTTATTTCGTCATTAAATAATTCAGCCGTCCAAATTTATTTTAAAATATTGATTGATACGGAATAATTTAAAAAGTAGCTTATGATGATTCTATGGTGATTCATGATTTTAATATGCCATATAAATGTAAATTCGTTATGTATATGGTTGTATTTTAAGTAACTGAATCAAGATGTTACCAAATAAATACAAATTTATACATTCCCATTCATTTTGACACGATGACATCATCGGAATGCGTTTAAATTATATTTCTAGGAATACTTTGTAAAGATAAAACAATAGTTTCGGAAATGAAACTAGCTTTATCGTAAGGTAATGATTAAATGCCGATCTTTATCTAGGTTTCAATAAAACAAACGATTAGAAACTCCCACAGCAGTATGAGTATTATTTGATCTTATAAGAACAATAATAGTTATCATTGTAGCTTTTTTTTATACAAAGGAGCTTATGGGTTATGGCAGTTCGCCTCAGATGGTGTCTAATGCTTACCGAACTTTTAACTAGTGAAGAAGGCTCTGGGCCCTCTTTGTATTTGCAGCTCGTCCTGTAATCGTTTCTAATATCACTGGATTCACTGGTCCATAGTGTTTTTTTACTCTTGACATACATTTAATTTCGGATTGACTACGTATTTATGCTCAAAATTCTAGAAATTGTCAATGACTTCAGAACTTGGCTGTGACTTTTGTTATGTAAAAGCTGTGTAATACCTCATGGGTTATGAGTCTTAACCCATGTACTAATAGGAGCCAGAGAACTCATATAATACTTACATATATATTTGTAAATACATACTTATTATATCATTATATCCATACATACATACATACATACATACACCCAGGTACAACCGCCAACAATCAACAGATGTCGAGGGCAACAACCATTTTTAGAGCGTAGTTTAGCTTAGGTCATTCTTACGAGGGAATAATTTGTTACACAATGAATAAAATACTTTCATCAAGATTTTTGGTTTTATCGAGAGTTCTCTGAGAGTAGGTAAGATATTGATAATATTCAAACACGAGGAAAATGTGACTAACGCTAAGATATTTCTATTTTATCTGTTACGATATCGGTCACTGATATTTTTTAGCCGCCCGAAAAAAATCAAGGTTACATAGATGCTATAACTAAGCCGGAAAGGTATATTCAACTGAAAGCTGCCTAATTTTCAATATGGTATCGATCCATACATAACAAAGAAAAAGCCAACGAGCCTTTAGCCCGTGTCCCTAGTTCGATGGGCGATCAAGGTCATCTGATCCCAACTGGCATACCTAGGATTATCTAAGTCAAACAACCGTACACAGATAGAAAACGTCGTTACATCGTACTCGTATGTCGTTTCTGCTTAACCCATTCCTTGTCTTATAGCAACATGAGGAAAAAGCCCTTGAGCGGAACTGGTTGCACTTAATGATTCACAAATTTGTGATAAATTTCATTCATTGTTTGTTGATAGCAAGCACATGTTATGCAGTACCGAGTAAAACTAATAGGTATTACACATTCATTCATAATTTGGTGTTTCTTAGAAGATAAGAAAAGAAGGAAAATTGTTCAAATTCAAGTGGTTTTAACAAGAACAATGTAATATGGTATTGTAGTTTCCGGTGTTCCGTTCCATCGGCGAGATTATACCTCTTTTATTAACGAGTACGTAATATACCTACAACTACATAATATATACCTATGTATGAAGATATTCGTTATCTTTATCTTTTGTTTGAGTATTAGGTCATGTATGAAATAAAATATACAGAATACTAAATGTGCTGTATAATGGTCTATTTTTGGAAACAAAATCAGTTGATATTTTCAATCTACATAAATATTCATAATACGTGGACATAACATTTTACTACATATAGGTATAGTTGCCGCCAAACATCTTGAACACTAACACAAGGGTCTAAAAAAGATCGGTTTATGGAGGTTAAAATGGACCTAAGAAATTCCACTTGTGTTGTCTATTTTGATGTGTTGTGCTAATAGCATTTACCACATTTACTAATTTCTGACAGATGATCCGTCCATCCCAACCCGACCGATTCGCTACCGAGCTTACTCCGATATCGCTACCTGTCCCAAACTCTGGTTACCAATAAGGCATTTTCAGAATAACAGACATGACTGAAAGATGGGTGAAATAAATGTGTCACATTATCAACGCATCCGTTAATAATTTGACGCACATTTAATTGGATTTTGATTTTCAAATTTCTTTTGCGAAAATAAACATTAACCCTACCTGTGGCACTCAACTTGTTTCATGAGTTAAGTGTGATCATGTGTTTAAGTAAAGAAATAATCATAAACATAAAACCAAAACATGAATTGTTATGGTTTTATAAATTTAGAAAATTTTTTGCTTGTTTCCGATGTTTGGCGGTTAACTTGGATTAATGTTCTTTTACTACTGCAACACCGCAGATTTTAAATTTGGAAATCTTGAATTAAATCACAACAGGGACAAAAGACTGTCGCGTCGGGTGGAAACGGGCAATGAAAGAACCACAATAAAACCATAATGATGTAATTTAAAACGTGGGCTGGCACTAAACTTAAACAAATAACCTTACTCTATCGGGATGTCCTGTCCTTATGCCCACAAGGCTTGTACTCCTATTCTTTTATTGTAGCGACATTTTGCAAAATATTTTTGGTAATAACTATGGGTAACGAAAATAAAAGGATATCCTTAGTTGTTGGATCCACGATAATTTAATTTTGTAAAGTATTTTGTTGAATGTTACCTAAGATTTAAATGATTTATAATTATGTCTTTAAAATTAATGTTAGTCATTTATCGTATGTGTGAAAATATTCGAAACGTGTCAAAGAGTAATTAAGTATAATTTACTGGTTTTGATTACGTTCATAATGTAGTTTTTACACTCAACAAATAAATAATTACTAAATAAGCATCGGTGGACCTTTTTCACTACGTAAATACAACACTATATACCTATATACGTTTTATTTTATTTGTATACTAGTTGTGCTCCACGGTATCACCCGCAGAATTTACAAAGCCTATTACTTAGTGTTTTCCGCGAATTAGGAAATAAGATGCATATATATTTTTTTAAATCCAATTGATCGTTTTAAATGTTATTGCTACAAATGAAATATTTATTCAGGTTTATGGTATACTAGCACTAGCAGTAAACGTTTATCAAAATCAAACGTAATAAAAACATAACCGATTAACAGTAGATATGCATATTAAATAATATACTCCGTGACAATGTAGCATTCTATATTACTAATGAAATAATAATTTTGTTGGAGTTGAACTTGGAGTTTTTGACTTAATTTGTTGCAAACAATATTATATTATTGTTATCTATATTATATATATATATATATAAAATACTAGCGGCCCGTTCCGGCTTCTCTCGGATTTCGTCATATAAGGACTATTAATCGAAAAAAAACTATCTTATCTCTAAAGTTGGACCAGACTGCTCACGGTGTGCCAATTTAATTTAAAATCGGTTAAGTGGTTTAGGAATCCATCGCGGACAAACATCGTGACAGGAGATTTATATATATTAAGACTAGCTGACCCCGCAAACGTTGTTTTGCCATATAAATAAAGGTATGAAAAATAGCTAGTAGCCGATTCTCAGACCTACTGAATATGCATATAAATTTTGGTTAAAATCAGTAAAGCCGTTTCGGAGGAGTAAGGAAACAAACACTGTGACACGAGAATTTTATATATAAGATTATATATGTTATCTCTTTTTAATATTAGTAAATGAGTAAATAGTTACTTTCGACCAGTCTCGAACTCTTTTGGGTGGAGTTTTAATAACTAATCCTAACTTAACTCAGTTACCAATATAGTCTTCGTCACTCAGTGATAATGTAGAGTGCTATTCTTGAAAGCTTTTCTAAATCAGTCTTTTTGAGTTAATTTATTACACAGTATTACAATTCTTCTATCTTTATAATATTAGTATAGATTAGTTTGAATTTCAATAAGTCTAGGTATATTTTCCATTTATTCATTTACCACTACATCGACATTTTCAACACGTTACCGCCCACCGCAGAGCAAAGGAATCGCTTTAAATAAAACCGGCCAAGTGCGAGTGGGACTCCCGCACGAAGGGCACCATTAGCAAATAAACGGCGAAAACCTCTTTGGCTTTATCCGGAATTCCTCATACATCGCAATTTCCGCAGATAGGAAAAAACTATCTTTAAAATTTTGATTTTTGCCTCATGATTCTGACGATATACTCGATATCGCGTTTTATTTTTACTAGTGGCGCTATCTAGTTTGCTTGAGACGGACTAATCGAGCAAGAAACGGTAAAAAACAAGTTTGTTGTATGGGAGACCCCCGTAAATATTTATTTTATTTTTAGTATTTGTTGTTATAGCGGCAATAGAAATACATCATCTGTGAAAATTTCAACTGTCTAGCTATCACTATTCTTGAGATACAGCCTGGTGATAGATGGACGGACGGACGGACAGCCAAGTCTCAGTAATAGGGTTCCGTTTTTACCCTTTGGGTACGGATCCCTAAAAAGCTACTTTTCCGCCCGTAGACTGCGTAACTTTAGAGTTGCTGTTGATCTCTCTATAATTTCAAACGATAACAAAAGAGATATCAATATCGAAGGCAAAACCATTTTAGTTAGACACCAAATCCCCCGATCCTGCACTATTTATTAAAATATGTAATAATATTATTTGAAAGTATTACGACATATCATTTCAATGAGTTGTATATGTCGCAGGTTTAATTTGATAAAACCGATTTTTTGCAAAACTGCAAGTAATTTCTCGAAAACACAGACACAATTAGACTATGACTATCACATTTTTCTATCTTACTGGAAACAGTCAGGTTTTTTTGCAAAAACGCTGGCCGCGTCAGTAAGATTGGTTGTACGAGTAATCTCGCGTTTCTTACCCTTTATAAGTTTATAACTCTATGAAAAATGTCTCAAACAAACAAAGTAACACTAGGAACCAATCACAATAAAGTTCGTCTTGTAACCCAAAATTTAGCCTTCAGAGTTAACTATATTCAATGTTACTACAGCATGTCGTGTTTTTGCAAAAAATAATAATTGAGAAATGTTGAGTGAAATAGCCAATATCTAATTGTCAAATCTTACTACGACATACACATAAAATATATCATCTTGTCTTATCTCTTATGAATGAAACTATATAATATCCGAATCAATTTAAAGCTTTAGCCTAAACGCCTACTTGCTACACAAAGGTCGCCATTACAATGTCAAAGTGATTCATATTCGGATACCCATCTTTTTTGTTCATCATTGTTTAGTTCCTTGAATCACCTTGGCCAGAGATTAGGCTAAAAGCTTCTGCCAAACGTTATTAATTTTATGTGTTTGTACAAAAAAGTAAACTTTATTTTAAAAGGGAACAATGGATTTTGTACTCAGACGGTTTCACTACCTACCAAATTTTAGGGTAACTAACCTTAACTTACTATCACCATCTGAGGTATTCTTATTATATTATTTCGCACAATACTATCTAATCCCAAGCTAAGCAAATCTTGTACTAAGAGAACCAAATACCAGATATAATGCTTATATTTGTTCTGTATCTAGGCGTTACAATGTGATAAATATGTATTTACAAGTATGCATATTATAAGTATTGCATCAGCTATCTGGCTCCACAGTACAAGCTTTGCTTAGTTTAGAGCTAAATGGTGTTGTATGAGAAATATCCACCAATGTTTGTTTCTATATGTTTGTAAATACAAATGTACATATTTAGGATACATAGAAACACCCAGACGCAGAACAAACATCCGTATTCACAAAGTTATTTGTCCTGGGTGCTGGGTGAGAATTGAACCCATAGCCTACGGCTATGTAGTCTACCCACAACTTACTGTCAACCGAGGTATGAGGTCAATATAGTTTCCTTTTTAAGAAACTTTACTTTTTTTTACTATTATAGTAAAAGGTTCGCATTTGACCACCATGTCGCCTGGACGTCTACTCTAATTCAAAGAAAACGTAATTTCGAAATAAACTCACGACTTTCCTACTCCATTTCTACTTCTATCCGTCATTTCGTCCGTTTAAACGTTCTAAACTTACTCTAATTAGAGAATGCTTAGAACATTTAAACGTCAAACAATGTTGGATCGGACGAAACGAAGTAGAAGTCGCGAGTTTATTTCGAAATTACGTTTTTCGTTGAATTAGAGTAGACGTACTCATGTTAAGCGACGATTCATTCTTCAATGGAGCGTGCTTACCCAGAAGAACGCTTTGTTTTGTTAGGCCACTGCTTACTAAAACTATACTAATACAAATACTTAGGATAAACATAAAAGAAAAAACGAAATAATTAACACAATTATAATAATTTTAAAAATTAGGATTCGTAAAATTGCTTATTCTGTTATCTCTGTTAGATATAGGTACTCGTAATACAGTAGATAAAAAAAAAGAATAAGTACACAATACACTAAACAATCGCCAGAGCTGATAGTTGCTAGTTTTAAATAGACACAGTTAACAATAAGATATATGTCTAAATACTCACATGAGTATCTATCGCATATCTATTATGCACCGTGGAAACCTACAGCGTATTTTGATTGAATCCCTCCGTATTTACTAATATAGCTGCCTTAGCTGGTCTAATGGTATAGCCGTATTTTGATTTAGAACCCGCTGCAATAAGAATAATATATTTTGTCAATAGTCGATCTCTCCATGGCTTATTATTAAAACATTTTTAACTGGTCGAACTCAGTGCAACACTGAAGGACTGTTATATCAGAGAAAGGCCAAGGAATCACGAAAGAATATCGAGTATTACCTCAAATTGTGAATCAGCTTTACATTCAAAGAATTTTACGACGTGCCCTGTTACCAACCCAGCTACCTACATCCTCTTTTGACGCACTTTGGGCAATTTCGAAAGTTACCAAACAAACTGAACTCGCACGATTCAAGTTAAAAGTTTAGGGTCCAATTTTTGAACACGTCATTTTTCGCTTTAGAATTTTTAACGTGTACCTACTTATAAATAACTAGTAGCGTCTGCAGTTTTACCCGTCACGTAATTTTCTCGCGATAAAAGTAGCCCGTGCTCTACCAGACTATAAATCAATCTTACTTGTGTTCCTAATTTCACGAGAAACACGTTGATAAATAAACAGTAAACACGTTTGACCATTACAGCACAATGCTACACAGCTATTTGAACATGAAGAATCCAAATTCCTGCCGAGCAGCCTGCACTCGTCAACCAGAGATATAATACGGTTTATATATTAGTCCTGTAATTTATCTGGAACCTTCAAACTAAAACACAGTATTGTTTCACATTACTGCTCGTCGGTGGAATAATTAACAAAGGTGCTATAGTAACAAACTTTTCCCAGGCGGACTCCGCAAAGAGTCTTACTGCTACACATGGACGTATAAAAAAAGTCGGACGTAGTCTCGCTAAAACAAAAACTGTGTCCCTCGAGTCGGCCTTGTATCTCAATAGTCACGACCAAATATTATATTTAAATTTGTGTCATAATGTTAATTAAGAGTTTAAAATGTTAGATTAAGTAATTATTGTATTTTCTCAACGGTCCAAAATATTGTATGTTCGTAATGGACAAAACTGTTGGAACTCATAAAAATTGTAACATCATATACTGTGTACACAGTTTATACAATAAAGCATATTCTATTCTATTCAGCGAATGGCTTGCATTTGCTAATGAAATGCTTATAATCGATTTTTCAATGTTGACAATATCCTTTTCTCTGATGAGGTCCAGTTCCATATGATTGGGTCCGTACTCCGTAATCATCAAAGTAGTCGTTAGCCAAACAGTGAGAATTCAAAACTCAAACACCAGTAACCACTCCATAGTCCTAAAGCGACGATATGAGAAGCGAGCTCGGGCAGAGGAATAATTGGTCCTTTTTTCTTTAAAAATGCGAAGGGGCAAAACGTCACTGTTAATACCGAAAGCTATGTTGCGATTTTGGGAGATTGTTTGGCTGCTGAACGTGAAACTTTAAAGATAGTGAATACTATCTTTAGTTTAAGACTTGGTTTCAACAAAGTGGAGCCATCAGGCACAAGTCAAATGACTTCATGGTGGTTATGAAACAAATGTTCCCAGGGAAACTGATTTCGAAATAGGGTGATATGCCATTAACCCCTCGTAGTTCAAATTTGACGCCTTTTTTTGAGGAGATACCTATCACAAAGTTTACAGTAATACATCTGAGAAACATCGAAATCATCAAGCAACTCAAGGATAATATTCGTGCTGAAGTGGTAGCAATTACATTAGCCTTACTTAAGAAAGTTTTCGATAATTTCCGTTCGCGGTTAGAGGACAGCCGTCGTAGATAAGATCATCATTTAGATTTTCGATGATGTTATTTAAAAAAAAACTTCACTTATTTAACCATTTCTTCTTTTATTTAAACTATAACTTTTGTATTATTTTTAAAATAAGCAGGTTCTATTGCGCCAACGCTAACCAGTGTAAGCTCAAAATAAGAGGATGAGTCGATTTTGTGTGTGTTTATACAAAATCGGCTCTCTCACTCTGGACAATATCAATTTTAGGTAGCACATCTATTTCTACATACCGTCTGCAAAACTTATTATTTGTGTTTACCATGTTAAGTTCACTTCAGGCATTAAATCAATTTATCGGCTAAAACAGCAAGTAAAACGATTATAGTGAATCATTGCAAAATTTACAAGAAACGACACTAAGTTTAAAACGAACGAGGTTAAGTAAATGCAGCATGAGTTGTTTTCATCAAAGAGCTGAATCAAAAAGGCTTAGGTGGCGAGGTTGTGAAATGTGAATAAACAAGGCAGAGATGAAGCTACGATTCTACTAGACTGTCTGTCTGTTAATACCTATTTATAGTAATTTCAAAATTGTACAGATTCGTGAATCAATTCGGCTTCGTGCATTTACCTTCGATCACACCGTATCTTAGGTACTATCAGGCCATACATTCAACAATATGTGTTAAAAATAAATTAAGCGTAATTTATACATAAGACAAGAATATAACTAAAGAATAATATCGATCCCATCAGCTTGCAAACTAAAAACCACACCTATATATAAATAGTCGGTGTTTTCGTTACGATGTTACAAAATAGGTACATATTTATACACGTTGGGCGGAAGAAAAAGGGTAAAAATTGCAATTATGCTTTCACATTTCTACTTTTCTAAGAGATAATAATTTAAATCTTCAACTTTAAATTAAACTCAGACACTCGGCTGAGACAGAAAGGGTTTGGAGAAAACAAAAATATCACCGGGGTAAGCAAATTTTAGATGTGGATATCCCAATGTTTCGATAAAATTATAATTACCTACCAGGGGAAGTACCACACCTTTGCCAGATATTCTACCGTCAAACAGTAATGTGCAAACATTACTATGTTCCGGTCTGAAGGGCAATGTTTCCAGAGAAATTACAGGGCTTAGAGATGTAATATCTTAGATCTCTGGGTGACGAGCGCAGTGCAGTGCTAGGTAATGATTTGGACTCTTCATGTACCAATAGCTGCGTATCACTGTGCTGTTATGTGGCAGTGTGTTGCTTACCATCAGGCACATGTCATCCTCGTCTCGTAACTCTTTATTAAAAAAAAAACCAGACAGATAAATAATCATCAAAATCTATTCACAATTGGCGGAGCTATCGCGTAACATAGATAAAAATAAACGTACAATCTAAACCTCCTCCGTTTTTAAGTCGGTTAAAAACCACTGCAAAAGAATAAAAAAAAAATGATACAGCAATAATTAAAATGAATTTTTACACATGTATGCTTTATTGAAATACAAAATTGTGTTTTAAAACTTCGTACTGACATAAATATGTTTTGCTACATTTCATCACGTTAATATAAGTACCTGGTTGGTAAAATTATATTTAGGCAGATACGAATTACGTACTGATGAAATATCACTACATAGTATATAACAAAGTCGCTTCCCGTGGTCCTTCTCTCCCTACATATATATTTAGATCTTTCAAACCACGCAACGGATTTGATGTATTTTTTTAATAGGTGCCCTAAGCATACATAGGTACATAAAAAGGATTACAAAAAAGTCCGTTGTTGCATAATAGATCTATCTTTAACGGCTTAATATTGCTTAAAATCGCTTCGTCAATAATACCTTATTTACGAAGCAATTTTAAGCAATATTAACTTAAATAGGTTCATTGTGCATTTCATATAGATCAATATAGGCCTTAGGCACATCATGTAATTTAAATGAAAAATTTCGAGGATATTACAGATTTAATATGCAATGCAATGGGACATTTTTACCAGCATTGCACCCGTGCAAAGCCGGAGCGGGTTGCTAGTGAATAATTTTATTTATTTAATCTTGCCGGAATAACATAACTTTTTTTTTTTTTCAATAAAGCATCTTCGAGTCTTGCTTAACAGCGCCATCTATTGTGTATACTGTTGCTTATTACAAGTATTGTATTGGAACTTACATTTATCAAACACAGATTCGCTCCTGTATGGAGTACTGTTCGCACCTTTGGCATGAATCGGCTAAGTATCACCTGAAGGCTTTGGAATCGATAGAGAGACGTGCCAAAAAGCTCATAGGCAACGACCCGTTGGCTACAACCTTTGTGTCTTCAAATCTAGAGTGAATCGGTTTTTTTCTAGGTAAAAACGCTCCATCGTAGACGGCATCGTCGTTTAACATCAGGCGAGATTTCAGTCAAGTGTAAACCTATTAAAGTTAAAAAAAAAACGCCAATACTTAGATTAAATTTGTTCGTGTTTTTTTAGATTCTATTAAATTAGAAGGGCTCTCAGTAAATGAGCAATTTGAAAAAAAAGGGTATGATCTGGTTTCGAATCGGGCACTTCTGATTTTAAAACCACCCAATTTCTCGGCTGTGATATAACGACACTGAACACATCATGTACGAAATATGCATTCGTATTCTAATGATATTGTAGCAAAAAAATTAAAATAGCGGAGCTATAGCGCAAGATACGTACCAGAATATACAATGGAATTAAGAACCTCCTCCTATTTTAAAGTCGGTTAAAAAGATAAATATTTTGCCACATAAGCGAATAATTTTTGTTGGTCTAGCCTCAAACCAAATACTCAGGCTTAAATGTGCAACGCCATCTATAGTTAAGTACCACAGTCAGTTTGTGCAGATAAATCGCCAATAGGATTTTTTTTCTTTTTTTTTGTTAGAAAATACTTAGCTACAAATTAAATACAACGATATTAAGACGTAGATAAAGAGGGAGCCTTTATATAATAGTTTTTCTCAAAAATAAAAATACAAAAAAAAGATTGAGAGGGTAACAGTCATCAGGATTCGAACCGAGGCCTCGTAATTTCTAAAGCGACTGTTTACCATTTGCGCTAATCAGACGATGATCAATGTGACGAAATTTGTTATAGTATTCTAATGACATTATATGCGTTTTTCATTGTCTCAAAAAGCCTCTAAATTGACGTTATCTTTGAATAAAACCTAGCTAGATCGATTTATCGTCCCCGAAACCCCCTGCATACAAAATTTCGTGAAAATCGTTCGAGCCGTTTCCGAGATTCAGATTCTATATATATATACATATTTATATAGGTACAAGAATTGCTCGTTTAAAGGTATAAGATATATCTCATTACATACCTTTGTATTATTTAATTGTTGTGGTAGAACTATTTACAGAGTCTGCTTGAGGAAGTACTCTAGTTTTTTTTGGCTGTTATTCTACCGTTAAATAGTAATATGCAAAAATTACTCTGTTCCGGTTTGAATGACAATTTAACTAACTAATGAACGACTATAGTCGACATACCAACTGAGACGTAACTAATTGGAAATTAGTATCAACTAAGTAAGTTTCTGTTGTAAAAAGCCCCTTATTGGCTTGGGAGTCCCTTGTATCCACCGCTTAACCGCTTATCCACTTACAAATGTTGACTTCGGCAATTTTTTTTTTTTGTACTCGTTTGCCGTCACAAACGTTGAAAAACGATTCGAATATTTCACAGCTTTCAGATTGTTCAGATTCTGAATCCTTGAATAAATGTTTCCAATACTAAACTTCCTTTCTTCATCTTTTACGCCACCTCTGAGTACAACTCTGGACATAATCAAGTAATGAATAAATAAATACATATTGGTGGACAATTCACACACAACACTATCTGACCCCAAACTAAGCAAAGCTTGTACTATTAAGGTTTGAAAGTTTCGAATCCGTTAAACCTTAAACCCATCGATATAAATCAATATAATCGATTTATATCGATGGTTAAACCCACATAACATCCCGATCTCTGACACAACATCGCTGTGCTTCCGACACAAGCAGCGTAAATACCTACAACAATAATTCAATATAAACGCTTATCGACACTAGCGGAACCTGAGGATGAAGATATAACGTGGACAGATACTGAATAATCAGCACTTCCCTCGGTGAAACCGAACACCATGGGTGTTGACATAAACGGCACGTGCTTCAGAGATAATAACATCGAAATGGCAACTAATAACTTTAATAAGACTCGCAAAATCTGTGATCACGTGTAGTCATAAATAATACTCGAAATTTATAAAATTACAATTATACATAACGGCACCAAAGAAAATAGAAACACAGAGGAGGAAAATACTTTTCCGCAACAACAAAATGAAGATATTATGTACGAGTATTAACTAAAACTCTATCTATAGGAACTCTTTATACCGTAACGTGAGTTATATATTTTCTGTAATATAGAGTAACTGGACGAGCATGATATGTTCTTGATGGTAAACGACACTCTTGCCCATAACAACACAATACCATGCAGCTATTTAAATAATATAAATGAAGATTATTAGTATTGTTTGTTTACATTTGACTGGTAATAATAATACATACATATATGTATAGTTAGTTATTAAAGCATTTCACATGTAAATTATACGAATTGCCATTATTGAACACTTCATATTTCACACCATTTAAATAGTCCTTCTTCCTGTTACTGTGGAGGTTTATATGTTTGTTAGTCAGGTCGGAAGAAATTAACGGATGTAGCTGAAATTTTGAACTTAAATAGATTTGAGTCTAGAAATGGTCCGGAAATAACTATAGGAAGGACAGCTACTAAATCCAAGCGTAGTCTACCATATTGGAAACCTTCAAAATGTCTACACCTCTAATTCGGTTTTATAATTGCGTGTCTTTAAAACTATTAATCAACTCAGCAGGTTTTAAATAACCTTAATGTTCTAATGTACTAATAAAATAATCCAATGATACATCCAGAGGTGTATAATTATGTCCGTAATAAATATGTTATACGACCTTTGCTCTCGAGAGGATGTTTTATACGTTTTCCCACGCGTCTTCAAGTCTCAAATGCAGTGAAATATCCAATTACTCGTAAGTCAGTGATATTTGTGTAATAATTGTCTATGCGAACTAGTGATTTTTATTATTGTTTTCAACTATACGCCTATTGTGTTGCATTAAGTTTTTAAAGCATCCATACTTACCAAAATTTATAAGAGAGGAAAGGCTGTTTTTTTTTACACAATGAAGGTACAAAAAAGGACCCAAATCACTAAGCTAAGTGCTCAAAACCCGTTTCTTGGTATTTACTTATTGTCACTATCCTGTATATTTACCACATAATACAAACTAAAAACAATGTCATTTTTTTGATAAAACAAGTAAAGCACCGTACCGTAGACCGTAGAGAGGTGGTGTAATGTTGCCCGCTGGACAATTTGGTGTGATATCTATGAATCGTAGACTGTATCGTCATTTAGCATCAAGCTCTGAGCTTGATGCTAAATGAGATGCTGGCAGTGCAAACCTATTCCACCAATCCCAATTTCCGTTCAAAATGTATTGATTCATCTAAGGCTCCAATAGGTGATAGAACCTTCGTAGGTAGAGGCATTCTATGTGTAATATTGATCGATATTTCACACAACTGCATCTAGCTCCAAACTGAGCAAGGCTATGTCCTAGGTACTATCGAAGAATAGGGGATTTAATAAATACATCCTTAGGACGCCCAGACACTGAACAAACATCCGTGTTCTAAATGTTTGTTTGGCCAATGTGGGGATCAAACCCACAATCTACGCCACACTACGCCTCAGTTAGCAGACTACCTACTACCAACCAAGTCACGAGGCCAGTCAACACATTAAATGTTTGACCAGTGATTTCAATTGACGCAAATTACTGCTATGGCACATGTTTTCGGCAAATACAAAACAATATCATGAACGTTTCATCAATACTTTAAAATCTCGATGTTTCCACAATTCTGCATCTCAACAGTAACGTGACTGCAACCGTAAACACGGCATAGTACGAACGGCCCTGTACCGTGCGCGTGCAAAGTTCACATGTACCTGATCACCATAATAACACACTACTGAAATAACATTCATAAATTATAGTAATTATTAATTAATACTCGAGGATTTTTTTGATTAGTTAGTATCTGTTGTTTCAAAAAAGAAGACCAGAGAAAACGCGTACTTTAAGACCTAAGCAGAGGGAATTAAAGTGGCACCTTCTTTCTGTTGTGTTAAATAGAGATCTTATTATTGTTATATTCATAGATTAGTTGATAATTAAGTACGCGATAGTTGGCTTCAGACCAACCAATCTCTAATCGTGATCGTCTAAGAGTGTCAACGCTCACCTGTCTAGCTTCAGGCGCGATTTGAATCTTAGCTACTCAGAGATAGAGGCCCCATAGATACCCAGCCCTGCAATAGATATAACGTGATCTTCGAAGTTGAAAACATTCCACCTGTATTTTTTAAAGTATGGAGTGATGGGACGAGCTGATCATGTGCGTGATGGTAAGCAACATAGCCTGCCCAAAACAGCATACGCAGCTCGTACTCGCAACTATTGTTCCCTACAACTACTACTACTAATGCTCCTGTTTCCGAAAGATAACTTTAACTGAAATAATGGCCTACAATCAGAATCCACAAAAACCCTCTAAGCAGTTGGATTATATACGTACATTTATACCTCTATATGTATTTGCAAATAATGTTTTGAAATTTTAAATTATTTCATATACCATCCATTAAATACTTAATCGATAGACTGCATAGGAGGCGTCATAAACAGTCTGCAAGATATATTAGCTAATTAAGCAAGATGAATTAATTACAATGTTGATTTACCAATAAACGTATCAAAGGCCAGAGAACCATCCTTCTAAGTTTGACATTTTCTTCAAAAGGGCTCATTATCATAACGGACAACGGAGCAAAAGGTCGCCAGTTTTCCTATAGTAGATTATATTTACAGAAATCACTAAGGTACACAAAGGTTTGAAACACAATGAAACGACACTGAAAGTTCAAATTCTTCCATGGAGAAAGCAATAAAATCTCCTAATTACATTTACGAGTCCAACAGCACGTTCCTAGAAAGTTTACTGAGTACTTTCGCTGTAGAAACATCAATTAAGAACATTATCTGCGTCAGAGATAGACTAAGTGGCATTTAAAGATGCTAATTCTGCGACAATGCCTACTTATTATGCTCAAAAGGCAGTGCAAGGAAAATTGGCCGTCAGGTGGCAATATATAAAACCGTAGGTGCAATGACCTGCTGCGGAGGCGTTACTTGCCGACATATAAAATTAAGCGAACTTTACGTGCATGATTCTAATCCAAACAATATTTCGATATGGACAATGAATCAAATAACAGACCCGTGCAGGCATTATATAGAAAGTTCAATGAACCAATTGGATAACAATATGCTTAGCTTTATAGTCTGACATAAGCACATATAATTAGAGGAATTACTATTACTATCCACTGTTTACTAGCACATGCTAATCTAACGTGAACTAAGTAGTGTGAATTAAACATTTATGTAGACAACTAAATAATCAGTGAGTATTAAAGAAATACTTTGCTTAAGAAAAGAGCCAAAGTGGACAAACAAACGGACGTTGAAAAGAGTTAAACGTTTTGAAGTGATTTCTACTTCTAATTTCAAACTCTACATATCTTATATATAAAATTCTCGTGTCACAGTGTTTGTTTCCTTACTCCTCCGAAACGGCTTTACTGATTTTAACCAAATTTTATATGCATATTCTGTAGGTATGAGAATCGGCTACTAGCTATTTTTCATACCCCTAAGTGACAAGGGTTGTTCACTAAGGCAAAACAACGTTTGCGGGGTCAGCTAGTGATTTTTATAGACGTTGGTTAAAAGTACCAACGTGTATAAGTTAAAAAGTCATAATTATTTGCAATGTGATTTAGTCAATATTTAAATTAAAGAGTAATCAAGTAGGTACAGTCTGTATAAAATTCAGATATGCTTAGTGTAATGAGTAATTAGGTATGTAGTGTAGTGTAATTCGCATTATTGTAATTTGGTTTTATTAATAAAAGGTATGCCCGTTAAAAAAATAAGATATATGTACATATCTGGATTTTTCAATATGATTATAATATCATTGTATGTATTACATATATGTATTCGTATTTATGAAACACAACGAGACCAGAATAGAAACAAGATAAGTTATCACAATTGGATAAACCTTTGATTCAACAAAGTATTTTTAGTTTGCGCTGTCTAAAGTTCACTTCCTCTATTTGACCTGAAACGAACACCGAGATGATGGCGCCCCAAAATACAAATTATGTACTAGTTTTTATTGCATAATGCTCAAGAAAAAGTGCAGTACCGCATATTAATGTCGGTCGTGCAAATGATTTGCGCTGATGTGAAGAATCGCGGATTCAGCAGTTCTTGACACTTAGCGACAGAATAAAGTGAACTTTTGTTGAAGTAACACGCACGTGAGGTGAAAACAGTGACTTATAACGTTATAAAGAAAGCTATATATATGAGGAATATGAAACTTAAGAAAACAGTGACGTGTTGTATGAGGGGGAGTTCGATAGGGATGCACTACGGACGGAAGATAGCGCCTAAGGTAGAGTGATTTTATTCCCAATATTCAAAAAGAAACCATTACACAAACGGAGAATTTACTAATTCAAATACTTAATTAAATATACCTAATGTGTTTTACATTAATACGTGAAGTAAAAACTTTGTAGCCTATTTTACGAAAATTTCGCAGACGAAGGAGTATGAATTTTTACTTTGTTGAGTGCAGAATGTATTTTTTCTAAATATGCATAAAAAATCTCTATTCGAAGTAAAAAATGCATTAAATCAATAACAAAATATTACACACACTACCATGTATTTGTGACACCAGCATGTAATACTTTTTTGTTTACTGTTGAAGTCTGTGAGTCAAATAGAGAATACAAACGGAATAATGTTCAAACTTATAATTTAAATGAATTATGGTGGAATTTCGACCATTGGGCGACCACTACTTTAATTAATTACAAGTTTTACAATGTTTTAAGTTAACACTGTACTTAACCCATTCATTACACTGTACTTGTACTACGCTATACCATTTAAACACTAAATATCCTGTAATGATTACAAGTTGTTTAAAGACAAGATAAACTAATTACTAGACTACTAATTGAGGACATAAATATATTCTAATATAATTTAACAACATAGCTCTTTCTTTAACTACTACTGTACTACCAAATTATACTCTCTTTTTTATCAACCTTTCTTTGACCAAAATTTCTGTGTCAATCTCATCTAGGTTTTCTAATATATCAACTAAACATAAAAACAAAAACATTAGACATGTAATATGTATTTTATAAGACTGACAATAAAATCTACTTACATTAAAAAATAAATTATACTAAGCATAAAGCAAGCATATTATAAGCAGTCCACTTAATTCCCCCTGGTTTTGCTACTCGGGGACTTCTCATGCAAGTAGAGAATCAAGGCCATAATCCGCCACGCTGGCTCAGTACAGGTGGACGGATAACACATGTTCTCGATATATGTCTTTCTTGAAACATGCTTACGATGTTTTCCTTCACCGTTAAATCCAGTGACGACAAAGTAGTGCACCTGCACTTATAAGAATTATCAAAGGTGCAAACGGGATTCGAATCTACGTTATGATTGAAATACCGGACGTTATCGCCACTAAGCCTCCACAGCGTCACACAAAATAAATTACAATAAAGTTCAATCTGATTGGTCATATGAAATTTTATGAGTTTATGTCATATGAAAGTTCCAAAATTAACTGTGTGGTTAAAAAAAATTGTCAGTCAAAGGAACTGCCGATAGAAGTGAAAACTTATAACTCAGAATTTGATAGCTCACTTTGGAAACTACGCGGATGAAATCGCAGGGCGTGGTCATGGCCATGGCCACGAAGCTTTCTTTCATTCGCGAGCGTGATGTTTGAGGTCAATTTACAGCCCGCGAAAAATCTGTCTGTGTTGCGCCAAAATAAGTTTTAACTTCAAAAACACACGACTTGATTTCGATATTTTGTCTATTGTTAGTACTTATGTGAACAGTGTGCACAGATTATAACTTATTCATTTATTTCTAAGCTTGATTCGCGAACCATGAAAAGATGAGACTAGCACAGGACAGAGACAGGTGGTGTACACCAATAGAGGCCTATGCTGAGCTATACTGATAACAGACTGAAAAGATAACGATTTCTAAGCTTCCCTATTATATTGATATTCTCATAGATACCAATATTATCTGAATCGCGAGAATTCGATTTTGAGTCGTGCTTTTTGTTATCTTGCACTAAAGGTTGCATGCCGAAGCATTATCGAAATACTAAGACGTGTTCTTTCCACGTCCGCGTCGAACAACAGATGTGGCGTTAAGAATAACAGCAGCTAATTAAATACCTAAATCATACGTGTGACTATTTAAAGTACTGTTTGCGTCACATGTACGATCCTCGAAACTAATGAATGGATATAACATAATAGACTATAATATCGTCACCGACTCTACCTTTTCAGTCTTCATAATAATAGTTTTAATTGACTATCTTCCATTTAAACGGAATTAATCGAACCAATGACGCTTTAGGTACGTATTGCCTTTTAGAGAAACGTTTGCCCACGCCAATTTTTTTTCTTCCACTAATCAAACGTCTGAATTCGTCTTCCTCGAAATTGCTTCTATCCATTTTGTGTCACAATAATCCATAAAAGATTAGACGAAAACAAAATGGACGATTGAACCACGTTTACATTTTAAGTTATAAGTAATGCAGAATAACTCCGTCACTCCGTACGCTATCGGTATCGAAACCGACGAAACCTTAAAAAAAAAAAGTAAGTACTCTACGTGTACCCCACCTATGCTTTAAACTTCATCTATATCCATTTCGATCATATTAGAATATCATTGTTATGAACTATAAAGAAATATATAGTTAAATCACAATTAGGTACGTATCTAAAGCCTTAGATCTAAGATTATAGAGCCAGGCTCTATACAATTAAAGAATGTTGCGATTTTGTGTTCCGGTTTGAAGAGCAATGTTTCCAGAGAAATTACTGGTCTTAGAGATATAACATCTTAGATCTCTGGGTGGCGAGCGCAGTGCAGTGCTAGGTAATGATTTGGACTCTTCATTCGGTTCCAATAGCTGCGTGTCACTGTGCTGTTATGTGGCAGGCATGTTGCTTACCATCAGGCACATGTCCTGCTCGTCTCGCCACTCTTTATTTTTTTTTAAATCATGTTTTCCCTATTCATTTATTCATTGTCAATCATATACGCTCACATTACATGTATTTGAATCCATAAATAAAGGTTTATATACTTGCTATGTACGAGTAAGTCTCAATTATAATGGAATAGGGAAATCTTATCTAGTAAGTATAAAGAAAAACTTGAACTTGCTTCTCCATCGGTAGTTGGCATTTTATCCGGATCAAGTTTCCAAGATAAATTCTGCAAGTTGAATATACTCATTAGTACATCCATTAGAAGTCGTCTGATTTATTTTTAAAATAAAAAATTATGTCCTGGACGCATCCAGGCGCCGTTGGCTGGCGACGGCGGCAGGGCCGTCTCGCCGTCTCTTGCCGATGTGTCACTGCTTTCTATTTCAAAACAGGCGCCGATGAGCACCACCTCTGATGACCACCTCAGAGGATTAAACAGAAATAAACATAGACTAAACTTCTTTGAACTTCGCAGTCATTGTGATTCATAATTTCCTTTGTTCGAGGCTCTCCTTTTCCCCCTTGTACTCTCCAATTTCCTACTCGCAAACAATAACAACGCCAGTAGCGATATTTGCTATTCTGTCTACCCCTATACCGCTTTAATCTACGTTCCCCCTTTATTGCCTTTGTTGTCGCCATTAAAGCGCTTCGAAATCGCATTATCAAGAATTTATTAGAACAGTTAAATTAAGCGGCAAGCTATTTAGGTTATGGCCTTTGTAAAACTTGCATTTCTATCAAATTAAACTCAAAGTGTGATTGTTTTGTTAAAAATGCGCCTTTCATAACTTAATTTTCCTCAACGTTCTTTGCTCTACCTAAAGGCTCTTTTACAACTTTGCCGCCATTACCTTGTGTATTCATATACGTATGTAATGTCTGGCTTCCATACATGTTATCCTATACACATTCGCTATCGATATAGTTATGTAATGCATGTGTGTGTGAGCACGTAGGTATACTCTGTCACTTTTTTCGGATTTACCAAACAAGAGGTGCGAGCGAGAGGGAATCACAGTGCGGGGGGAGGACATCTGAATTGATAAAAGCAACTGTTGAACGCGTCGAAAATTCAGTTTGAAAGAAAACAGCGCGTGGCTTCGTGCACGCGAGTTACTACGACCGCGGCAGAAGTTAAGATGTGACTGAGAATATTGTATGAGTGCTTCGAATTATATTTCGTTGGTATTATCGAGTGTGTACGCAAAAGTTTGACAAGTAGCAGCGCGGCAGACGCAGTGTCGCGACGGCCACGACTGACGTGGACGCGCGCCTCCAAGGATTAAAAGTTTATTGCGACCGAAATCAAACCGAACAAAAACATTCGTAACGATTCAGATCTCGATTTGTGCAAAAACATTGTAATCAAAAAGTGTTATTATCAATTCACTCTCACTGTAGAGCACGTGATTGTCGAAAATTCTAGAAAAACACAAAAATACGTTTCATTCACGTATTGCTGGTTTTGGCTGGTGTTTGCTCGTGCCGGGTTAAGTTTTCTCAAACAAATTATGGTTGTGACGAAAGTCGATAAAATGGCTTCGTATTCCACGTATACGGGAAAACCGAAGATATTCTTCCCAAAGAAGGTAAGAAGATAATATTTACTGTACATAGCAACAAACGTCACATAAGTAACAAAACATGCGTACACAAATGTACGGTAACTAACGTAATACTGTATCAACTGAATGTCGATAAACATTTATATCAGTCAATAGCGAACCGACGAACATTTGTATGGACGTCATTATCATTATACACCAAATTAATTTGTTATTTTATAGTAAAACCAGGCAATTAATCACACTGCTGTAAAGGTAAACTAAAAAAATATGTTATTGTGATCTTATCAACGAACGAAATTGATTTTTATACATACAAAATTACGATTGTAACAATAATAGATAGTTTAATATCTAAACAATTTAAAATATTTGAAAATTTTAATTTACATGTAACAAACATTATTAGCATGTTGGCTATTTTAACTCTACAAAAACACAATAAACATGTAGTAATAAGTAATAACTCAAAATTTAATACTATCGAATTAAAATTGATATGAAATGGTTCATTTGCTTCTTGTTTCTTATTATTTTTAGGTTTTTCGTAGCTAAGCCAGTTCAGAAAAAAATATCCCAAATTTAAATATTTTGAACCCCATAGAAATATGTATGACCATGTAAAAGAATAAAAAATGATGTTCCTGCTCATCTATTTGATATAAATGTATATTGATGGACTCATAATTAACGCATCTCATGTTCTGATTAACCAAAATGCTTGAAATTGAAAAAATAAATAAATATTCATATTTTACATATACATATGACGCGATTACATCCATGTAAATGTAGGTAATATTTTGTTTAATTCATCTATAAAGTAAATTCCTGATAATTATTTAGAAAAAGAAGGAAAGGAAATCTTCTTCGTGTCAATGGCCATCTCATATTTTATACTAATTAATTGAGATAATAGAGAACGCCGACCTTGTATTTATGTAAGGTAATCTTCGAAACTGCTAAACCAATACCAATAAATGTTACACCATTGGATAGATGTGTTTTCCAGATTTGAGTATATAAATAAATTAGACTAAGTGATAATGCTATTCGACCCATACGAAGTCGAAATCGCCTCAAATAAGAAAATATATTAAACAAAGTTAAGTGAATACAGTAGACAGACGCAAGGTAATGTCTGTAGAAATAAACTAGGTCAGGAGTAATTAAAGGACAGAGATACTAACAGTGACATGTCAACAAATCTTATAAAATCTGCATAACACCGGCTTTTATCACGATACACTAGAGCTAAAACATGTAACCTATGATTCAGTACATGCAAAGTGTATGCCGTTCCACTTTGACGACCTACTTCAGAAATATTTACTTTGGCCTTGGTCGATTCTCAGAAATCACATAGACTATTGTGCGTTTCCATTAAACAGAAGATGCTCCGTCATAATTTGTGAACGAACACAAAATCCTCTTTGTCGAACTCTTGAAGGTCTACGAATTTATTTTACTAATCACACGAGAACAAATCGAAATTAGTTTCGGAATATTTCAGATGTTCTCAATTTACTATATCCTCTCAATTTTCACCACATCCGTGTCCGTACGACACACTGGTTTTTACACAAGGTCTCCCCAGTGCAATATCTGTGACCTACAAATGCTGAGTCGATACTAAGATTGGACTTAAAGTCGCCGCTGTTAAAGGTGAAATTGTTCCACGCCGCGCGGTGAGGTCAAAGTGTGCAGCGATTCCTTCATCTGGATATACGAGATCAAATAAATGTAAACCTTGTTGTGCTCAACACAAGAAATTAAATCGTTATTATTACTGATTCCTTTGATACCGCCGCGTCCTCTGATAACAGTATGTAGGGCTATAATGTAACTCGTGTCGAGTCGGTAATACTGGGTTCATTATGGTTGCACATTAGTGTGCAGTTCTCCCTTTATGGCACAAATTATAATTGATTGCCTTCTATATAGGTCATGGTAGCCAGCAACATTACTGCTTGAAGATAGGGATCGGAGACCAAGGCACTAAGTATTAATGTTTTTATAACAAGATTCATGAACACGACAAGTCTCGACGCCACCTCAACCTCATTCCGTTTTATGATGTTGAAAGTTTGAATGGAAATAAAAACTTATATATTTACACGCGAGTAATTGGATACTTAATCGTTTTGGTTTAATGTAGAACAATATAGACCAGCACGACTAGCTTTTCAAGTTTTTTTTTGCCACATAAATGAACAGGTGTTCGAATCTTAGCTGACTTAAAGGTATGCGAAAATATCGTTAGCAAAATTGTAATTTAACTCTTGATCTAAAGCCACCGCTTAATTTAACTAGTTCTATCTTACGATCCAATAATACTTGTTTGGACAACAATATAATTATGATCACAGGTTTAAAAACTTCGCAAAAATGCAGTCAGTTACATTTTGCAACAGTTAACACGCCCGATGTATCATGCGTCAAAAATGTCATTATGTCCCGGTTAACCACATTTCGTTCTTTAACTGCGAGTTCCGGTGAAAGCAAGTCCCGGTGCATTCCCTACAACCCATTAAGGCGGGACACAATGGCTGGAATGCCGCCTGGACCTCTAGTCAGACAGTAGGAATGCTGTGAGGAATCCACAGGTACCTTCCTGACTGACCACATGGGTGTGCGGGTTCTGGCTCCGATCATAAAGTCACCGAGTGACGTTATAAGCAGATCTTTATTACGCATTCAATGCTAAATAAATGTCGCCATTGACAGTATAACTGATGCACTTCCCGCTGTTTTTAATTTCCTCTTCGCATTACCAGTGCTCTTTGAAATGGTGTGTTATAAACGTTATAATTACATAATAGATGATAATCATGTTGAATAGCGTACGTCGCGCGTCGCCACAAACCGATAGATTATAATAAATGTTTTTCGCTTTATATGCACTTCCTCCTTTTGTCCTCTCTTCAAATGTAGAGGTCAGTCAATCATTTATGTGGTCGTTGTTATCGCGAATAATCCACGCTATTAATCACATTGCCTAGTGTTTTACTGTTAAACAATAGCATATTTAATAGATTTCATAAAATATATTGTTTAATTCGGAATTACGAACGTTGACTATGATAAAAAAAAAAAAAAAGATGTTTCTACTTATTTAGATACTAGCTGAACCGTGCGCGCTTTGCTACGCCATCTATCGAATATTGGTCGTACCAATCTACCAATTCAAATGTTTAACAAATTCGGTTACCTTAGGTTCTAATGACGCAACCTTCAAAAGATAGACACATGCTGTCACGCAACGAAAGCTCTCAAAAAGCAAAAAAAACTCCCGTTTTTGTTACACTTTTCATTCGTGCTCCGCTCCTGTTGATAGTAGCGTAATGTTATATACCCTATAGCCTTCCTCGATAAATGGACTATCCAACAGAGAAGGAATCTATCAATTTCGACCAGTATTTCCAGAGATCCTTTCGTTCAAACACTAATAGATCCTCTTTTGAACGATGTCACCAGGAATGAGGTCCAGGTTTTGATCACAGCAAATATTACAACTGTCCACTTGACTTTCCTCGAAGGAAGCGACGGTGGGCGCCAAAAATAGCTTTTCCGGTGAACACCGACCGCTCTAAGTAGGAAGTCGCTTAGCAGTCCAGTTTTCCGGCCGCCTACAGCCGTCTCGACGCTTATTGAGTTTACAACGCACTTATGAGCTGCAATGTGCCTACGCGTTGTCTCTTAAGCTGAATTAAATTGCTCATACATTGATATCGTGGGCCATTAAGGATTCATTCATGACGGGTTCTGCAGAAAAACTTGTGCGCGTAACAAGTTTAACTACGTGAATTTAAAAGTACTACACATTTATGTTATTCACTGCCTATTGAGCTTAGTGGCGTGCAGTAGTGGAGGCCTACCTGATAGTGATGATGACTATGAAACAATTACAATGGTTGCATAATGCCCATGTCTTATCCCATTACAGAAAATGACACAGTTTTTTTTATTTACAACAATTTAATATTTATTATACAAAATTCTCTTGTCACTATAGGTATTTTTGTTGTAGTCTTCCAATACTAAACCATAAAATATGTGTATTTGCTCGCTCCCCATTCCCGTTCTTAATTTTTTAACCGCCAGTTTATTATTTTAGTTTGAACAATATCCAAAAAACTTAACCATCGTTCAATGACATGAAGTCATTTAAATGAAGTGTCGTGTCACTTTAACATTTCATTCACTTGATAATAATGTATAATACTGCATAACTAGTCAGCTTGTAATTATTATATATTGTTACTAGCAGCGCCCCGCGGTATTACCCGCGTAGTTCCTTCCCGTTCCCGCCGTTCCTGTTATTTTTCCGGGATAAATGGTAGCTTATGTGTTATTCCAGACTATAATAGAATCCAACATTTTGCAAATTCAACATTGTGGTCCTGAAGGATTTATATCTGTTCCAAATTTCAGCCCGATCCGTTCAGACGTTACGACGTGATTGAGCAACAAACATCAAAACATCCTTATTGACATTTACAATATCCATACATTGAAATTTATAATATTAGTAGGATTTTATAACATCAGTTTACTTCTAGCGATAATTATGTTACATTTAAAAAAACATCAATGTAAATTGATAAATTAAACAAAATCAATTTGCCTGCATATGCAAAAAATACAGTGTACCTACGTTTCTAAGATCACGTATACATACATACCTCTATCTAAGGATTAAAAATAAAATGCATTTGCGTTGGCGAAATAGATAGGAATCCACCTTTGTTCTTATTGACGTGACATGTATTTGATATGCACGTTATTGTAATGGCCTTACAAGGATGATGTGGTGTAGAGATAAATCGCAGTGATTAGGTACCTATGGATTGTCTTAGCTTAAGTTGAGTGTTTTTTTATTTATACAATAATGGCTAGGTTTTATTAATATTGAGCAATATCGCAGGCTAGCATAGAGCACGCTTACCATGTAGATACCTGTTTACTCTAGATTTACCTACCAGTTTAAACACCCCTAAATTATACTTATTGAAAAAAAACGGATTATTGTAGAAGTGTAGTTCTAACATGCCGTTTCGCATGACGAATGTTAAATGTGGATTCAAAGCGCTTTGTTCGAAGTTTTGTAATTTCCACTATGAACCGGTGGCGCTCGGTTCCTGTTTGTTAAACAATATAACATTTTCAGAATAATAGGACATACCTACCAGTTCAATAAAACTAAAAAAATATTATGACAATACTACACACATATAAACGCACACGCACCGACGCACCCGTACATAATATACACAATGTAACATAATCTAACAAATGCAGTTATCTTAATATTACCGATACATACTGGACATCCCAAACGATAATAAAAATGTCAAAAAGGGTAACGGCTACAAGTGTTATAATAAATATATTGCATTGATAACTAGGAGTATGAACAATTCATTCGCATAGAAATATGGATAAAAAGTTGTATTGTAAATTAAACTAGATCAAGTGTGTCTAACTGTTTGTTTTTTTAATGTTTTACACTTCTGATTCCTATTGATAACTTAAAAATATTTACATATAAATATTTAGGTTTTTGATAACAGCGCAATACTTCAAAGTGGTCAAAGTAATCGAGTTCGTTGAAATTAATATTTTTTTATGAGATATTTAGCGCCCCGTTCCGGCTTCGCTCGGATAATAACCTAGATACCAACTGCAGCGCCATCTGCCGGGCTTTTGTGATTGTGATTTGTGAATCTAAACCATCCGTGGTAACCCTAAACTTTAATAATAAAAACAAATGTTTATTTTTATAAAACAATTTTAAATTTGCGATAAGCTCCGGGACATTTTAATCGAAATAGAGTTAAAAACATTTACAAAAAAGACGATAATTGATCAGTTATCAAGCGAGATGAAAAATGATTAAATTACTAAAATGGCTATTGAAATATAGAGGTTGGTGATAAAAGGGTAAAAATTTAGGGTTGTATGTATTTTTAATGCCACATTATAAAAAAATAAAAAACTTAAAATGTTGTCCAAAAATAAAAATAAAAACACAAATTATTTACAAACCTTATTATCAGTTATAATTTAATCAGACGTTTAAAAAATTACTTACACACGTACATATGTAGAGTTTGTAGAGAATACCCAAAGCATCCTTAGCATACTCTCTTAACGTAATTAAAGAGCATTGCGTCTTGTACGACGACTAGGTAGTAAGTAAATGGATGATTATAGAAAAACTTTGACCGCAAAGAAGTACGAATAATGTAGTAGATAATAATATATGACAATAATTAATGACAACAAATATAATGTATATATTTACTATTTAGGTATGTATCTCTGGATGCAATGTAGCACTAAAACATAGCAAAATATTTTAATCAGTAATACAACAAAGGTGACTCTTGCAATTAGCGAGGATTGCCATTTAACAAAAAAAAAAAAATTAATACGGGAGATATACGGGTAAACTATAATACATAAGAAATGTTTCCTTTAAATTTTAAACTCTGTTAGCTATTTCATAATGTTTATTTTTGTCATTTTTTCAGTTATGCTATGTTTTTAAATACATTTTTAGGCTCTAACGCAGCCGTAGGTTTCAGGGATTTTTTTAAGGTAGTTTTAACTATATAATTCTAGAATGCAGATAAATTTGAAAATAACTTGTTTTAACCAGTTTTACCAGATTCTAATAGTACCAAAGCACGAGAAGAGAAGACAGGTTTATTACATTTTTGAAATTTGGCACGACATAACAATAAAATAGAAAACGAATCAACTACACGCTGTGAGGAATTCGAGTTCTTTTTAATTACTATCCTTTATGACGCCAATAAAATATCGCGACGGGCTCATCGAAGTCCATATTAGGTAAAGTTCAGTCGAGTTAGAAAAGAGACAAAAAGCTCTGGTGCCGTAACATAATCGGAAACGCGACAAACAGGTATATAAACATTGACAAGTAAATGAACTCTGAGTCACTGATACAGAAATATTAAGATGAGTCACAGGTAAACCTAACGATCGAATTATCATATCATCCTCAATTAATAGTTAATTTCAAATTTAATCCCAAAATAATGCTGACAAGCCATAAAAGTATAAACTATTGTGATGATAAACTCTCAGAAATACGGCCAATATTACAACATAAGTACTGTATGCAGGAACTGAAATTTAAAATTTCTTAATTTGGATAAATCATTAACGTACTGCCGGTAATTGTAAATTGTTACAATAAATTATTCATAACGCAACTATCTAATTTCTCATTTTTGATTAATAAATAATTTTACTGTGTGATCTCAATCAAATTTGATCCCAAGAGAAGAGTGTGTACTATGATGATGAACACTTAGAAATCTGGTCAACGTTACAACTTACTGCAGGAAGTGAAATTTAAAAACTTTTTTTTCTGTAAACACTTTACATGACGATCATCATATCATCGGAGTCTTCTCGTAACCACGGCGGCTGTAACGCTACGGAAACGTCGAGGTAAATTATAGTTTTAATCGTGATTAAGTTCTGTAAAGTGTTTACATTATGGGTTCTTTCTTTTCTCATTCATAATTTCTTTTTCAGCCAAAATCTGGCTAAATCTTTACGGTACTACCGTTTATTGTAACAATACATTTTCAGTAGTAAACATATGTATTTATTATGACATTGTTTAAATGGTCCTTGTTTTAAAATTAAAGTTTTATGTTTCATTTCAGGTACGTTCAGAAGAATCCCTTCTTGCACCAGAAAAGCCACCAAAAACATCGCGATGGGTACGTTTATCTTTGAAATTAGGTGGTGGGTACAATTAAGATTCAGCATCATAATTTAAGCCTAGATTTCATTATCCAACTATTGAGTATACCTTGGTTATATCCTAATTATAATGAATAAAAGTCTAAACAAATTGCAATAATTCCAAATATCTATGAAATATTTAAGATTTGCTTGAATAAACAGCAAAATCTGCATCGATTATTACACGCTGGTCCTGTGATCTTTTGGTCAAACTCTTGCAATATCGGAAAATGGCAAAACATTAAATACATAAATTACGGCATTATAATAAATGTCGCTCATTAGCTGAACAAGCAAGTGAATCTATTTGCAGCCTGTCTCGAGACTGGCAAGGGCCTGTAAACCGTCACTGCCATTCACGGTTAGTACTTAGGCTTTGTTTATAATGAGTAACATGATAATAACACACAACTACCAACTACACATACTGTATCTGTGTGTGAACAATACAATGCCACCGGCGCGGGCGCCGCGTCACTTTGTAAACATAAAGCAAATGACTTTATTAAACAAAACACCAGATTTTAATACAAAAAGTTATCGCTGCTTTATAATACAGTTTCTATTCATTGTCACCTTATGCGGAATGTACAAATAATACATGATAACAATTTTGATAAAATTAATAAGATATTATTTTAATTTCGTAAATCTATTGCAATAATCATAATAGTATTATCTGATTTTGTTAATAAATTCAATGAATTGGAATTGGATAAAACTGATGAAAAAAACAGTGTTCTTAGCCAAATCATAACAAACATAGTTAAAGAAATAAACTCAGTACACAGACGCATATGCAAAGTTTTAGCATCTAATGAATATCAATGAGTTCTTTTGGGATTTCCCGATGAATTCCCATAAAGAATTCAGTGGGAGTGAATAAAGGATGGCAAAGGTTAATACAATCAGTGTTCGCAGAGCCAAATCAAAGATTGATAAAAACAATAAATGGAATATCAGTTATTACGACACAGATATAATACTAAAGACCAACACACCAAAGCCAAATACTGCCTGCCGTCGTAAAAACTATTATCATGTTTTCTGTTTTAGCACAACATACAAGATTTTGCATAATTATTTCCAAGTACACAAATTAGATACACAAAATAAAATGAATTTATTTGACACATACCTATTTAAAGTATTTCATCAACGATCAGTACGAGGGATTATTTTCCATTTGTTTCCTCCGTTATTTCATCAAACATTAGTTAATCGTGTCTATTATCAGTTAGGAAATATTATCATCACATTCTAACTAACAATTTTGATTAACTTCTTTTATGTGACTTAAATTTAGATTAGCTTGTTAGTCATAAGATTCGAGCTCGTGTAGTTCAAATAGACTTTGTCACTACAAACACAGACCTAGTTCACAAGTGACCACACATTATTCTGTTGACGTTATCATATTCATCCTATATGAGTGATCCAATCTACATAATCCTATGTTTGATATATTACGCAATTTTGTAACCAAACATCCGTTTGTACTCAAACTTTAAGACTAGTCTTCCTTTTAAAGCTTAGATACCATCGTAATCAGCCCAGTAATCAACATTGATAATGTAATCATCAAGTACCATTCATGCCACAACGTGTTTTGATACTTTCCGTTCATTTATCTCATCTATGATTTCAGTCGTTTTTGTTTCTTCCTCATATGCATAGTTTCGATAATTATCATCATCATTTACTTCTTCATCGACTATTCGTTATCCAACTGCTGAGCGAAGAGCTCTTGCTGTCTTCTGCTTCGGCTTTTTGCCAATACAGTCCCGGTTCGAGCAGCAATAATGCAAATATTTTCGGACCATGTTGGTGCTGGGTGACCAACGCTCGCTCCCTGTCCCCTATCTCGGAATCTTGGCCACGACCTTATTCCACCTGTATTCACTCAACAAAACAGAATATTTTGATCGTCGAAACTCTCTGAGGAATAAGTTAATCTCTTACTTACAACTAACAACTAACCAACTGCGACAAACAGATTCTTCCTCATCTGAGAGTACAGTTTGAAAAATGATTTGTTTTTTACCAAACTTAACTGTTTTATCCACATGACTTGGAGGTACTACCCATTCATGGACGTTTTAGCGGTTAAAATAATGGGACCAGGTAACTACTTTTATTCGTAGAGTTTTCTCACTTACCCAGTTCTCACTAGGTTTGTTTTGTACTTTGTATTTAAGTACCTCAAGTTTTTGAAAAGAAATCAAAAATCGTATAACGTAACATTTATCGCTGATTACTTCAGCTAACATTTTTTATGAAATACTTAAGCGATATAGAGGTAGTAATATCATCGAAAACTTGAAAGATGAGTCACCAGCTGCGTACTCTGTTGGATAGAGATACACTATCGCCTTTGGAATGTGCCTTATAATATAGGTAATCAATGGAATGTTAAAATTATATTTATAAAGTACACAATTCCGGATATGCATATTCTAGTTATCAAGATAAGATAACATTTTGTATTTACTTGGAGACGAGTGCATTTCTTTATTGCAAGATTAAGATGGTTTGTTTTGTAAACAAATTAATTAGAGGTAAAAAACTGTAGGACGATAAAATGCTTTCCAATAGGGGTCAAATTACGAGAAAGTCCGACAAAGTCGAACAGGATGTCGGTAGTGAGTCATGGATAGTTGTAATCGGCGCACGCGCAGGTAACGTCTACTACACTCATGTGCTGTAATAGTTTATGTATAGATGTTTTGTATGATAAGCCGCCACGTGAGCAAGGGATGAGTCAGCAAACTAGTTTGACTTTAAACGGCGCTAATGTGTGTAATTATATGAATGAGCTCAGGTATTTCACGGATTTATTAGATGAAAACACGCTATCAGATAATTTTATACCAGAAGTCAACGTTCGAGATAACGTATAGTAGCGATACAAGCATATCGACAGATAATAACAATAATAACCTTTAATTTTGGTTTAGGATTCACTACCACCTAAAGAGAAATATCGCAAATATCCAAGGAAAATTATGTCTTTTCAAAGAATACTTCCATAAATAAACACACATTGAAATCTAAATTAAATTAATACAGTTGTTTAGAAGGAATTTATTTATTAATGACTTGAAAAACTGATAAGATAAGATGAAGATGTATTTTAGAAAGGATTACGAGTAATTAGTCTAAGTATCTACGACTTGTAGCGACTCATCGCAAAACTAGAGTTATCAAAAATGTCATAACTGCACTGGTACGTAATTTGTGGGCACTCAGACGTTTTGATATCATATAACTGAATACACATTTATGAATGAAAACTACTCATGAGGTTTAGTCATGTCTCCGTGAAACGGCTACTCTATACGTAGAAAAGTGTTTACACGTGAGTCAATGCAGTGATTGACCAAAGAAATCGTATTATTGTTTTTCTGTTTCATTAGTGTATGATGCTTTCGTGTTGGTTCTAAACCACGAGAATTACTATGCAGTAATTCCTGTTTATGGAAGTTACTCATTAGGTATAGAAAATGTTTGGTTCATTGAATCCACGCTCTATTTCGTTTCTCTTTTTTTAATGTACCATCAAGTTCGAATTTCATTCAAGTTTGTCATGGTTCATGTTTTTCAAGTGTAAAATTTAAGAGAATCAAGTTTTCGTACAAAATTAAATTTTACTTTTTTGAAGTTTTGTAAGTTATATTAATGTTTTCAATCTTGATGTTGTTTTGATGTCGTTGCAGTTTAACCTTTAGTTACCATTAAGCGTGAAACTTTTCAAATGAAATTCCGCTACATTTAGTTCGTCACTTTCAACTTTATCGTTGCGTTACAAGGTAGAAGATGAAATATGTATTCGAGACTGTTGGTAAATATTCAATTCGCTACAGAACTCCCAAGACAAATTGCACACATTCGCTTTGCTTCACTTGTTGCTTAGGCACTTTAGTCTTTCTGATTTCCTGAGATTATGACTCACGCACTTTCGAGAAATATTGACTGAATTGGAAACGGGGTTAACAACAACCAAGTCTTTGTTCCGAGTTTTAAAAAGGATGACTTGTCCTTTACTGAACTTGTGTTATCAACTAAAATTTATTCTCTCGTTTATTTGAGAAAGCCAGTTACTAAGCAAATAGTACTTTTAAACGTTTTCGCAGAATTCTAAATGTCAGGGCATTAAAGTGTTCGTTAGCAATTCTAATATCACACAAACATCGCAATGGTAAAACGAAGCTCATAACACACAAGCTATACACATGTTCGTAAGTAAGTTTGTAGCCTAGCGTGGGAGTAATACAATAAATATTGAATACAATACCGGTTAGAATTGATGATGTTCTTATGGACATGGGAATCGTGGACTAATGAAATACATTAAAGTCCTTTTTAGGTGCGACGATTTACTTTAACGAGGCCACGTGTATAGCTATCGATAATAAATTAGTTTCTGTCAACGAGATCATTTGAATCTATACGGAGGAAATAAGATTTAATTATACTTTGCCGAAGATTCGACGTACGGTACGCAAGTATCTGGCTGACATTGAAAGTTCGTTGACATATTATTACTTCAGAAGCTGTTCTCCCTTCGCTTGCTGAGCTTTTTACAACATACCTAGTTCGTATTGCAGGCACATAAGATTTGTATTTATTCAAATCTGGTTATAAGTTTACACTCAATAGATTATGCTTGAATTTAAATTTTTAGGTACTAGGTATACTAAATCATCCATAAATGTGAAGATCGAGATAAAAAGAGTAATTTTTTATAACATAAATCATATCAATAACTACGGTCATGATTCATGGTTTTAAAACACAGAAGACAGAAGAAAAAAAAACAAAGAACTGTGATGAAAGAGGAAAAGATACAGAAAGAGACATTGAGCATTTAGTCGGAACAATAACTGTTACTGTCAAAATCGTCAATGTTGAGTGAATTCGTTATTGATAAGATATCGAACGGGAGTACCTCTCCGGAGTCGTCCATGAGGCGGATGCAAAGGTCCGTGGGTGGAGTCGAGCTGTGCGCGCCCGGCTCGCCATTCTAATTAGCCCATTGTGGTCGAGAAACTCGGAACGGAGTTAAAGTTTGCGGCGCGCCGGCCGGCAGTCACGCCGGTGCCGCCGTCAGAGAGACACGTGTCTCGCATTCAGCCTCACCCGCACAACACGCGACTGTGATGACGATAAGTGATCGACAGTGCTCATTCCTGATATCAATAAACTCTATCATACTTCGGTAAAACCACAATGTGAAAACGATAAACGCACAGACGTTTCAGTTACAAATTTTGTGCCGTTGCCTCTGTACAAGGTAAAACCATTATGATCTACTCGTTTTCTGCTAAAACTGGGACCATTGTACGACTATCAGCGGATACAAATCCATGCTACCAGTAGGTATGCAGTTAATTTGTTGTGCAGAGGCCATTGTTTTGAGTATTCAAAGCAGCGAATTCGGTAAATTCTTCGTGGTACCTACTACCATAACATTACGATAGATATCCCTAAGGATATCATTCAAATAGTTGTATAAAACTGAATTATTAGCGATACCATCAGTACCATTAGGATTCTTCTTATATAAATACAAGTGATTGTTGTGCAGATTCCACACCTTTTCTTTAAAAAGTTAGCCTCAAGTGGCCTCTACTGTCTGCTGAACGTAAGATTCTACACCAAATTAATCCATTACATTACAAGCTCTATAACATAAGCAATATAACACAAATACTTTGGTTAAATCAAAGAACAACGCAAACGATGTGTTCAATAAAATACCTACACCGGTATAGACGATACAAGTACAAACATTATTCAAATTTTATGGAAGTAGTTCCAAATTAGATACAATAATTCCAAGAAACCATTCACAGTGTCTCTACCAAATCTTGGTTAATGAATCCTGATCTGACCTTGAATACGAATCAGGTCTTTGCTACACTTTTATAATCTCATACATGGCATTTTAATAGGAAACGTTAATTAAAAACTGATGTCTATGATAGATAAATATCAATCCTAACAACCGTACGAAGACATTTTAATATTTATTTATGATCTAGCATTGATATTACAAAACACTAAGAAGCTCGATGATCGTGATCGATTCTCAACCAACAACAATTAATCGTATAGTTTATATTGCACATGAAATCTACTACGGTGGTTTAATTTTTTCACAGCATTTGATCTAGCCTATATCAAAACACTTGATGTACTTATAAATATTGATTATTTTAACCTGCATTCTGGTGTATGTTTAATTCTAATCAATTTTAGAAGATATTTAAGACCCGTAACTTTTTATCGTTTCGTTTTACAGATAACCTCCGAATTTTATATTAAGCCCCATACACCGTAAATATTATGTAAGATAATAAAGTGCGACCATATTAAAGCTAATGGGAAGTATTAAGATATCGATGTTAGCGTTTGCATTAATCTTCGATTTGATATTTAGGAATGCATGTCCCTACTAACAAATGTTCGCTGCATTGCTTTGCATCTGGCATTAAACATGTATTAATAGCTCATCAATCCACCATTGCAAACAGGGAACAATATCGCAGAGTATAAAGACGACATTAGTTTGAAGTTAATGTATAGAAATCAAAATCAATTTCAAAATGCAGAATACTAAACCGTGAAAGGTATTCTCAGAAATGGTCAGTGTCTGTTGACGTGAGGAGAATAGGCATTGCAGTATAATTTTCCTCCTCATTTATTTCGATTTATGTCGTGTAGGCCTGAGGTACATGTAAGTACAAGCATTTGTTTGCATGACAACTGAGCTATTTATCTACTACACATGAATGCACATAATGAGAAAGGGCACTCTCTCCGAGAAACTAGAAATTTATTTCGCTTCCAAGATATTTAAAGTCATCCCGATGCCTACGTTCAAACTTGAACATAAATGTAAACTTATATTATCATGATACACTGGTATCGCCCCACGGTTTTTCTCGGTAGATAAGGTAACGTAAAAAAAATGTAGCCATGATCATGATTAAACATCCAAACTTTCTTTATTTATAATATCTATTGGTAGGATAATAGTTATTTTATGAACGTATTCAGTTTTTTCCACTAAAAAATATCGTTAAGTTAACGAAATAAATGAATACGTCCTTATAATATCAATCACGTAGTAAGAACTGAACGCATCACGCCGAAATTTAAAACTTTGTCATGTTATACTTTATCTCAAAAAAGAATGACTCTTAAATTCGGAACTCTATAGGGTTAACTTTAATTCCCACAAAACGCATAGTTCAAATTGTAAATTCTATGTGGTCAAGTCGCGGGCAGTTTTTAGTATTTAGTTTTATAATCCAAGTAAGCCCCTTACCTTAGTTACATCTATGTTTGTGTTGGTAACATTATTACTGTTGTCAAACTAAAACGATTTATACTAGAGTACTATACAATACTAGACAATTGCTAACTCTATTAGAGAAATCAGTGTTGGAGAGCGTGCTAGTTGATTATAATAAAATTACTTTTTGATAGTTTCAACATTATGCATTTCATTATTCACTTGTGGTGCTAGTTCATAAGTATTTCACTGTAATTTTATGAATTTGTCTGTATCACAATAAAGAGTTTTCTATATATCTATTATGTACTACTATATTAAGTTTATTATTTTACTAATATGCTTATGTATAACTATAAATATTTTGCGGTTTTACCCGCGTAATACCCGTTCCGTTTAATTTCCCGCGATGCAAAGTAGCCTAAATGTTATTCCAGACTGTGCTCTATCTGTGGGACAAATTTCGACCGGATCCGTTTAGTCGTTCTGACGTGATTGAGCAACAAGTATACAAACATCTAAACTTTCGCATTTATCATATTACTAGCAGCGCCCCGCGGTTTCACCCGCGTAGTTCACGTTATTTTTTCGGGATTAAAATGAGTATGGCAATGGGTAGCCTATGTGTTCTTCCAGACTATAACCTATCTATGTTCAAAATTTCAGCTCGATCCGTTCAGACGTTACCACGTGATTGAGCAACAAACATTCAAACATTGACATTAACAATATTAGTAGGATTAGGATTATCAAGAAAACAATTTGTAATACTTTTACAGAAAATATTTGCTGTTATAGTCATATTAGAATGCGCGTATTTGACTATAATATGGAACATATAAAAATTTAATAGAAGTAATTAGTACACGCGCCGTAGTTTTTAGTAAAATTCTAAACAACGAAAATATCTTAAGAACGATAATCGTACTTGTATAACCTAGAACACATTATTACCTATATTCCTAAAGTACCTACTTATAAAATTTTCTATAATATAATTATAGTCGAGAAACTATCGTAACTATAATATTCATTCTTCTTTATACAACGGCTTAATTGTATCCATTAAAAGTTCTTAAATTATTGAGCCACTAAAGCTGCGAATTTAATATACATATTTCATGCTTAATAAGTATCTTAATAGTACAAAGTAATATAGTATTATTATCTTCTAATACATACAAATCTCGTGTAACGGCGTTTGCGGCCGTATCCCTTGCGAAACGGATAGATCCCGAATTTAATGTTTTAATTTAATAATATCAAATTGAATTTAATAGTAAGTTATTTAGTAGAACAGCTCGTAAAGTTTCACCCTCCTGCTTCCATCCTCAGTTTTTAATCGCGATTTTCGTATGAATAATATTGAAATAGTTGAACCGTCGTTCATTGACATGAAGTCATTCACATGAATTGTCGCGTCACGTTGAAATTTCATTCGATAGATAAATCGATGATAATAATTTACATGGTAGGAAAATGTTTGCCTGGTCAGCTAGGTAGAGTTAGAATATTACATAAAGGAAGTATCCATTTACAATTCACACTATCTTTATAAAATTGAATCCAATCATAATATAACTTAATAAAGAAATTATTTTAGTGTGTAAAATTCAACTTTGCGACGATCATCTACTAAAATATAGATCATACAGATATTGTGTCAACTAAATATTTACCGACTTATCGAGCGATTAGTTCATTCTGATCAATATTGGAACAACTGATATTGACATATGTGTATCAATTACAGCTTCCGAAGCACACAGAAATTTAATAGGTAAATAAAGGTGAATTCGTTTATATTTTACGGAGAGCTCAAGGCATTTTTATAAATATGGTAGCAGAGCCATAAGAATTTTATAAATTCACGGAACCACGGATATTGGTGAATCAGATACCGGACTAAACCCAATAAAAGACGTAAGACATCTAACACGAAGTCTTATCTTAGTCGGTATTACGTTGGTGGTACTGAAAATTGTTCACCGCCGTGTTTATTGAATGACCCAACCAAAAAAGGGGCTTGGAGTACCTGAAAATCGAATAATCTATAACGTTATCACGTACAATCAGCACTCGATTTGATATGGCATCCTGTGACGCGACCGTGACGTTCGACAGCAATGATGTAACGCATTAGATGGCTATTACCGATGTGATCTCTGGAATTGTGACGACATTTCTACGAATCATGAGTCACGGACCACAGATGACCCTGTTGTTACGATACCGGAGTTGAATAGAGTCTTTTTTGCATCGGTATTACTCATCGCCCGATCCTCGGGATAGCTACAAGCTTATCAATGGAACGATACGTAACTGCAAACAAGTTTTGACGATAGCGAACGTGAAAACATCGATAACAGATTGCTCCAAATTGTGTTTACCATATTTCTGAGAAAATTCGAATGAATATTCTGATATTGTTTCGATTGACACTATTGTTGAATCATATTCAATCATGTTCAAAAATAGTTTAAAATTGCGGATGAATTAGTTTAGATATATATTTTTTTTGCAATAAAAAATGGAATGCTGATCAATATGGAAATTTCAAGTCTAGTGGTAAGGTATGATGACTTGATGACGCGACGGCGTCGGTGTGGCCATGACATCAGCATGGCTCGCGTCAGCCCGCGTCATCCGACGATCTCCAACTGTTTCGCTGTATAATAGGTTAATCATCACGATGTCATGCACCCAATCAACAAACTCGTTATCATTATTAAATCTTACGATTGTGCAATCGTAAATTACGGCACAGATTATTATAGTGATGACGCTTTACGCCTCTTATGGTAATATCAGTCATGCAATTTGAATTTGTAGTTGTGTAACTGATTTTGGCATCGGCAAATCCTTAGAAGTTATTATTTTCTATGGTGAATTGGATACTTTCAATAGTGTCTGCATGATTAATCGAGAGGCTCTCGACAGTTCCTATCAAGTTCTATTGTTAACTATGGTTGACTGGCACATTTCAAATACGTTGGCGTATCCAAACAGTGTTGGCTACGGATATTCCGTAGGCGGGCCTATCAATATGCGTGGAACGTCTCCTTGCGTTCTACACTTAAACGCGTGAACAGAGTATTTGATTGATAGTGCTACTCTGTTAATACCGGACTCTCCGATGATTCACCCTTCGATCGCGCATCAGTTCGCGGATAGTTCCTTTGACCCCATTCAGCGGGTTCAATTTATTGCAGCCTATTGTCCTTGCGCTTTATACAAATCAGATTCTCAGTAATAGCAATAAAGCAATGAGTGATAATTACACAGATCAGCGTTCCACATCTCACAGCTGTATGTTCCAACTAAATTAACTATATTAGCTACGTTTTATAGTCCTCGATAATCCTAATTAGTTTTGTGAGACCTTCCTAGATAGTAAAGCAATTTAAAGTCATCTCGTGATGATGAGCAATAAAGATTAGCGTCCATTTTCAAATCGGTGGACGGCGCTATGAATAGACTAATTAAGTAAGGTCAATAGCTTTACGACTAATGAGTGTCAAAATAATTTATCAACTCGATAATCTTTACTGCTGACTTATGGTTTGAATCAGATTACAATTGCCACTATTAATAACACAGTTATTTTTTTAACCTGGCGATTCAAAACGTGGAGTCAAACATCCATATAAACCAACCTGGTTTATATCGATGGAGTCAAACATGTTATTGGATTCCCTAAAGCACTTTTATTTTCTGCAGCTTTGAGGTTATCCTCAAGTTCTATTGACTTCTTATTCTCTTATTTAATAAGTTTATGAGAAATACGAAACCATATATAGTTTTGTTGGTATGTCGATTTTGTTTGGTCTGCTTTCACGATGCAAAGGAGCGAAAAATAGCCAAGACATTTCACATGATTCTAACTCCTTTCCATTTGATTGATTGACAGACGAAAGTACGCCATTTTGAAACACGTGCTACCATAATTCACTGATAAAAGTTAATGCAAACAAAACGTCATATTGGTAAGAGTACACACACTGAATGTAAAACTGACCGATTATTTCGCTTGTTACAGATACCGGAGTTTTCTCTCGATGGGAACAGCAGTCTGAAGCACAACGGAAGCGCCAACAACTTGGCGTCCGTCATGGAGAATTTGAAGAAAGGCAGCTTAGTTTCTCGCCAGAACCAATCGTTAAACACACAGGTCACCAGTTCATCCTCACAACAGGTAATGACAACTATTTGCTATTCTCCCTTTTTTTCCTATTTGTTGGAAATGCTCGCAGCTTGGATAAAATGTATCCTCTTTGGCTCGCAGCGTTTCCTGAAAACTATAACCCAGTAACCATAAGAACATGAACCTAGAACTAGAACCTTTCAATACTTGAGTAAATGGATATTCTAAAGACTTGAATGATATGTAAATCTGAGTATTTGATTAGGCGGCGTTCTTTCTTCTGGCTACTTTGCGTTTTTTTACTTAACAGCTAAGTCCCATTACAAGGCACGTCCATTGTATTTCCTTTCAAAATCCAGGTCATTTCTCGGTGCTATATTAAGCGCAATCCATCTTGCGGCTTATTTTCGCCAAGGAATCCAAACTCGATTCGTTCAACCTGAACTTTGTAGTTAGGTACTTAAATTAGCAACGAGCTGCGATCGTATGCATCTTTTGATGTGCGGTTTTAACTTCACTTTACATTCAGATGTGGCAAAAAACCACTTTATTCATGTGGGATGCAATGCAAAAGCCGTTGGGGACCAAAAATTGTAGAGACCTAGTGGCGGGAACGTCCGCAAATCCCACCGGCACCTCTTGTTTTTTTTTACAAATTATATGAACAAGTTTGTCATCACCATTGCTTTAACGGTGATTGGGAGCAAACTCACCGGTATGTTTCAAGAAAAACTTATTTCGAAAACGGTAGTGTCCTTCACTCTCTCCTTATTTGGGAAGGCCCCGAGTCCCAGCAGTGGGAACATAAAGTTGGCTGCTTATGCACATGCGATGCAATTTTGATTGAAGTCTATTATCGGAGAACCTGGTAGCAGAGTAGTAGCTAGCGGAGAAAATATTTTATTAAAATTGTTTTAGCATGGTATCGGCTTGTCATAATGTTGTTATATTATCCATATTATAAATAAATAAAATCTTAAGATCATGATAAAGATACAGTACGACAAATTTTATTTGGATGAACAGACAACGGTCGTTGTACGTTTCTTGATATCAGGCATCAGTGATATCAAAGATATATAGGGGTTAGTATATGAATTAATATGATAAGAGCGTATTAAACCAATCACTCCGATAGGACGTATCAATTTAGTGCCATGTAAATTTTCGGAATAATTAAACACCGGTTCGAGTTAAATATAGCCGTAGTTATTTTGGCGTCGGCCTCGGTTCATAAAATGGCTGTGTTTATTTTGAATTAGTCCAACGAATGTTACAGGAAAAATAATATTATAACATTTATTACGCACACTCTGCTGGCCGTCATCAGTCCCAACGGAATTATGTATTAACTCTACCTATACCTATAGCCCCTCGCACGAAACGGACGACGAGGCCATCAAAACGCATCATTATTTAGCTGCTGGACGAAATTAACACGTCTTTGTCTTTCTGGAGCTTGACCCAAATCGCAGAAAGTTCGCACTTCTGAAAAGCAAAGTCGCCAATCAATAGGATCAGTTAGCAACCTGTCTCAGTTACTAACTGAACGGAAAAATAAATTAAGACACGACATGTGTTCGAAAACAAATAAACATTCACGCTGGTTCTGATCAATGTCCAGTCGCGGACCAGTTTAAACGAAGACGTTTCGCATTGGCTTCGCGCCAAACGCGATGTGGCGTAACGTAGGACAGTGGACACGTGCCGATATAGGCCCTTAGAGCCTATCCGCGGTCGTAACAACCGGACATCAGAAATGTCAAATGGAAAATTAGTTAAATTAGAATCTTGATATCGGTGCCTCGGCATTCCACGTCATAGTCATATCCAGTATATATGTAAATGAAGCGAGTAAATGGGATCCAAGAAACGAGATATAGTCGTGGCGTGTAGTGAATACTGACTGGATCTCCCACGCTCGTGAGACAGACGATATAATATATCGGTAAGCCGGTAACGGGTATACAAGAGTAGCGGCAAGGTTCAAGGCCATAATTCGTTGCATCCCAGCCTCCCACGCGGGCTGATTCATTTATTTAGCTTCTCAATCACGTCTCCAAATGCCAAAATGTCATATAGTATAACGAGTTAAGAACAAAAGGAGCTACAGCCGAAAGGTCGTGGACCTTTCCATTATTGCCATTATTGTTAACAACTTGAAACCATGAAACCAATCCCGAAATCGATAAAAATATCTGAAAATGTAAATTTAAAGGAATTGTGTGCCGTCGCGTGCTTTGATACGCGCTGAGGTTGCTTTTTGTGATGGAATCTCAGTTCGAGTCGCCGAGATGAAATATTAACGAAAAGAGCGAAGCCCGACAACAAAAAAATGTGCAACATATAGTTCAGTAGCAGAAAAATAATATGCAAGGACTTTCTCACTTTCCTTTTTGGAAAATACTTGGAAACAAATACGAGCAAATTTGGGAATTGAATGGTTAATGAAATGGTCAGGAACATGTCTGTAGAGGGTTATGTATCTATCGATATTTCATTTCGTATTTTTAACATCAGATTTTATTTTGTATTTTAGGGCTGTCACCAACTCAGTCGTATATTTTAGTGAAAATGTTTCTTAAAAGTATCAACGTACTAACTACAAAGACAACGATTTCTGTAGGTATTGCCGATACATGTGTCGTTGTGCTCAAACAGTAGGCAAGGCAACTACGTAATAATAAAATAATCGTCAAGGTAGTAAAAACACAATTAGCAGCAAAATTGTATTGAATCATTTTCTCGAGGATGTGGCACTCGAAATTTCCGCGGCTTCGACACATCTGCTCGTAAAATCTAGAGCAAAATATCAGCTACACAAACAAAGTGATTATTCACGCAATGCTGTCTGAAAACTGAATCACGTAAAAGCGATCGCCTGTCAATATAATACAGAAAGAACATTTTTCAGACGCAAGCTAAATTTATGCGAGCCCTGTTATTTTCGTATTTCTATTTTGTATAGCCCTGGCTTTATTTACTTCGAATTCGTACGTGAGGTGCGCCAAGACGCGTGACGCCCGCACTAACAACTTCTGTAGCATTGGCACTGAACTCTTCCACCGTCGTAGTCTAGATAACGAATGTGGACGACGAGAACGTGTCTTATACGAGTTATGCGAAATACTGCCCTACTTTTCTCGCAATCTGGATTTTTTATTGCCATAAGGTATTCCACAACGTCATTTGCATTATTATTTATTTCACAAGCGAATGTTTGTCTGGAGATGTGTTATCTTTGCATAATATAGAGTAAGTACCTATTTGTCTGTATAAAAGTCTGATTATTTATTACGCATTACAGATGGTCTCCAGTACGACGTCCAGTAGCGCAGCGTCGAGCCAAAGAATACAAAGCTCGTCGCAACGTCTACAGCACATGGCCGCTTCCGAAATGAAGGCCAGCTCCATGAAGTCGGACCTCACCGAGCTCAAGAGCTCTATCTCCGAAATGAAGAATCTTAGTAACACGGCCGCCAAAAGCTTCGGACAAAGGTGAGTCCAATTATGTCAATCGTGTTCAACCCACGCGTAGTTTTTACATGCCCTACAATGACTACCATATTGCATAATGAGTTTGAGATGTGCCAATGTTTATTTTATGGTTTGGTCAATGGGCGTTGCGATAACACAGACGGTTTGAGAACATTAAAGACGATTTTTCCATTAGTCAGGGAGCGATAGGAGCGAGCTCACCTGAGAAACCTTGGCTCTCGGCCAATTCCCACCCGCTGTTTCTCCGATCTGTTTGCAGTACCACGCCGGCAAACAATAGCAACAGTACGGTTTCCCGTGACCCTTACGAGCGTTCCATACAAAATTAGTTTCGTGTCTATAACATTCGCTCGTCCTTCAAGTGTCTGCTTATAATACAAATCAATAGTACCCAAATATATTCTTGTCTGCAGATTAAAAAGTTCAATGGAGAATATCGTGGACCAAGATGACTTAGGAGAGAGGCATCTGCCGGACATTCGTGATCTCAACGACATGGGTGAATATGGTGACATGAGTGATATGAGTGAGCTGCCAGGAGAAGGTCCCCTTGTGACGTTTCCAGAGTCCGATACACCGCCGCCTATCAGTGATAAGCCTTCGTTGTTAAGTGGAAATACTGCTATTGTGGGATCCAGTGCTGCAAACGAGCTGAAGTATAGTGCTGCTAGAGTGACTTCAGCTAGTTCCACTCGAGTGGTAGCCGACGGATACAGTGCGTCGAGGTCAGCGGCGAACAGTGCCAGGATGCGACGACTGCACCACGGAGACGTGCAATATGCAGAAAGTAGCGCCTCAGGAGCATCACGTCGAATGTTACAGGCGGAAGGACTCACAGCGGAACAAAACGCCGCGTATCTACAAGTAAGTAATAAAGACGATCCTGTTACAGTAGTTTAACCCAACGCTTTTACGGTTTTATAATCCCCACGAAAATGCCCCAACGACCATTAGTATGTATATGTTACGAAGCCCGCAGTAAGCATACACAAAACGAAAACTAGCGTGTATAGTACTGAGTTGAATTCGTCTTCTCTTTCGGACGTCTGGCATTGCCGCCGGAGCCAGAAAGGCGCGCCGAAGGACGCGACCTCGCATGATTGCGACCGATCAATATCCTAGGGTGCCGCCGCGCTGAACCGCGCAGTGTAGTTGGATTTCTTGACCTGATAACATGCAAGATCGCAATGCGGTGTAACGGTAGTAGCGTATAGCATTAGCACCATAGCATGGCTCGGTTTATCGCTTGGACTGGCAGGATGCTGCGACGCGGAGGATCGCCTGGAGCGGTGAGCTCATTTATCTAAGGCGCTTATCGCGCCGTAACTCAACGCTTCTCAGTCAGCGCCTGACCGTCGCGCGCGCGAGCACACGCGGAAGTCAATTATTGCGCGTGCGCCGTAGCAGTACACGAATAGTTCGCTGTAAATATAGATCCGGAATGTTTGCGGGAGGGGGGTCCGCCCCGTGGCCCGTACGCCGCGGCGTCCTTTCGCGGTTTCCTCCCAACCAAGATAACCCTTCGGTGAGAGTTCATTTCTTCAGAGAAAATGACCGACGACCTTCAGCATGTGACGTTCGTACACAAAACTAAAATAATCATAGAAAGCCCACGAGTTTCCCGCGATTGGCCTATATCCAATAGAAACGGTCAGCATGTATAAACTCAGCAGTGACGTTCTGTTGTCCAATATTAAAGTGGTTTTTTATTCCGGGACAAACGCGCCGCGGCTTCCGAACGAACAACTATGTCTTCTAAACGACGCTCGAGACCTAAATTGCGTTTAGTTATTGCCGTAACTATCTAATGTTTATTTTGTGATTCATGCTTAAAACGTAGTGCGCTAAATATAAGAGTGATTGAGTGATAACGAGGTCATCTCTCCTGAGGTCGGAACTGTAGGTTTCCATATCGGTACGGTAATTCCAATTGGAAACAACAGTTCCGATAAAGACAGAGATGAGCCTAGTGATGTGATAATTTTTGGAGTGCTCAGACGTGTTTTATAGTGGAGTATTTTATACTTTTTTAGGAACAGCGGTCTTTAAAGGCGGGAGAAGTGACAGCACAGGAAGCGAATAACATATCAGCGTCTAGTTCTCGACTCCAGACAGACGCCTTCAGCGCGGAAAAGAAAGCCATGGCGACTGCACAGGCACGACAGACCGTCACATCCAGCGGCATGTTTAGCCACAAGGAAAGCTCCAGTGTTGCTCACTCCAATATCACGATCTCCAAGAACTTGTCCACGAAATCGACGTTACTCTCCTCACAGGTGAGCGTACCTAATAATTATTTTGTTTCTTTAATTATTTCCTTATTTTAAATTTATTTTCTAATTTATATCAACAAATTTTTAAATTACTTTAATGTATTATGATTATTTAGTTATATTGGGGTTTTACCGGGACCCCTGATTTAGGTACATATATTTTAAAATACCAGTAATAATAACAGTAGCAGTATATAAGTAGTTGTTAACACGCGATTTTTAATGGTTTATTTTTAACTGTTTCTGCACGATTTTTAAGCCCATGTCTTCAGGTAGACTATCAATTGCCCTACAAACACGAAAATCCATAAACAAGTGCATTTAAAATGTATGTGTACCTACCCTCTAAAATTGTACAGACATATCCTGAAGTTGTTGCATAATAATCACAATAAATTGTCTATTATTGTTAAAATTGTAGTGAACCGTGATAGCTTAAAATAGCTGCTGCTAAACACTGCTTCATAATAATCATGGTAAACATCCCATTATATTTAGCAACTTGGATATTATTATAGCAAACCATAGTGATAAATTATGTTACCCTGGGGGGCATTGATTTATTTCTGCATGATCAATAAAATAATAGGTACTGTACAATAGCTATCTAACTAGCATGTCATGGTGAAATATATGATAAGAAGTGATACGTTAATGGGTTTGTAATTTTGGATAACATAATATATGTAGGTACCGCATAGAATAATATTTGCTGTTATTATCATCATATTATTTGTACCCAATTATATAGCGTTCATTGTAAACGTAATTTGTGTCCTATATAGACAATAGGATCTAGATGGATTTGGGTAGGCAGTACTGCCGTTAGAGTAGAGCATGGCAGGGCGACCACCCAGAGCACCCAGTATAAAGGGGCGCCACATAGCAAGTGCAGGCGCCTTTTTGTATCCTAGTCTGTAACTAGACCTCGCTCATTGAGCGGTCAAATCAAAGAAAAAAATCTCGCCCAGTGCGCTGGTAGTGCTAAAACCGGCAGTGTGCGTTTTATGTTTTCGAAAATAAATGAATATGTCAACTGGGGCATTGTACTCGTAAATAAGTATACGAAAATATTTATAATGATTTTATTGTGATTTCAGATGAGCCAGCTACTAAATGGAACGACCAAACCAGGCGACGAAGACCTAACAAATTTGACGTTTGAAGACTTAGATAAGTTAAATGCAAACTCAGTCCAGAAGGATGTTGAAATGGCTATTCAGAAATATTCCTCTCGAATGAACGCTTTTATTACTTCAATAAAAAATAATCAAATTGACATGAAGCACGCATCCGTCCATTTCGATAAGCTAAATGAAATGTTGAGAAGAGCATGGGCGGTACCTACATATGGACACGAGTTAGGATATTCATTGTGTAACGCTCTCCGAGCGTCCGGTGGATTAGATATACTGATGGCAAACTGTTTGGACTCCAGCAAACCAGAACTACAATTTTCAACTGCAAAACTACTAGAACAGTGTCTTACCACCGAAAATAGAGCGCACGTAGTCGAAAACGGTTTGGAAAAAGTTGTAAACGTCGCATGTGTTTGTACGAAACATGCGAATTCAGTAGACCATTCACGAATCGGCACGGGAATTTTAGAACACCTATTCAAACACAGCGAAAGCACATGTGGTGATGTCATAAAACTGGGCGGTTTAGACGCGGTACTGTTTGAATGCAGAAAGAACGACGTAGAAACATTGCGGCATTGTGCGACTGCCCTTGCCAACCTGTCCCTGTATGGAGGAGCGGAAAACCAGGAAGCTATGATCAAGAGGAAAGTACCCATGTGGTTGTTCCCTCTAGCTTTCCACAATGACGACAACATCAAATACTATGCTTGCTTAGCTATTGCGGTTTTAGTAGCAAACAAAGAAATCGAAGCTGCAGTACTCAAATCGGGAACTTTAGATTTAGTGGAACCATTTGTAACTACACACAATCCTTCCGAATTTGCGAAATCTAATCTTGCACATGCACATGGTCAAAGTAAAACCTGGCTACAACGGCTGGTACCAGTGCTTAGCTCAAAGCGAGAAGAAGCAAGAAACTTGGCCGCTTTCCATTTCTGTATGGAGGCCGGAATCAAGAAACAGCAGGGTAATACAGAAATCTTCAGAGAAATAGGAGCAATCGAGTCACTAAAGACAGTAGCGAGTTGTCCAAACGCAGTAGCTTCTAAATACGCCGCTCAAGCATTACGTCTTATTGGCGAAGAAGTTCCACACAAACTCTCACAACAGGTCCCACTCTGGTCCATTGAGGATGTCCGAGAATGGGTCAAACAAATTGGTTTCTCAGAATACGCCAGTAACTTTTTCGAGAGCAGAGTTGATGGAGATTTATTATTACAAATTACGGAAGAAAATCTCAAAGAAGACATCGGTTTACAAAATGGGATCAAACGGAAAAGGTACGTAATTTTTTTATCTGGGGTATAAGCTCTTTATTATTTATTTATAACAGAACTGTCCACAAAATGAAGAATTGCTGTTTGGGGACACGTATTTGTGCGTATGTGTGTTGTATTAACTCCATCGTAACTTTGTATAGTAGGTATACATTACATTTAATAAAATGTATATCGCAGGAATTCTTTTATAAATTATTTTGAATACATTTTTTGAAATGGAAAGTCCTTACTTTTTTGTTCGGTTTCTTTCAATTTTTGTGTAAAATATTATCATCATCAGGAATTAGAAAAATCTTAAGACCAATAAATATTTGTAGAACGCGTTTTTTATATTAATTTTTGTGCAGTTAATACAATTTAATAAATCTTTTTTTTTATACTTTTCAGATTCACCCGAGAACTTCAACAGCTGAAAAAAATGGCAGACTACACATCACGCGATACTGGAAGTTTGAACGATTTTTTATCGAGCATCGGACCAGAATACACAATCTACACATATTCTATGTTAAATGCTGGAGTTGACAAAGAGTCGATCAGAGGCCTTAGCGACGAGCAGCTAGAAAACGAATGCCGGATCGGCAACAGCATCCATAGGCTACGGATCCTAAATGCTATTCGAGGTAAGGATCAAAAGTGTCTTATATTAACGATTTCTCTCAATTTTCAATAGTTGTGCAAGATAAACAGAAAAACATGCCATCTTGTCTTATTTACGATGATCGTTATATCGCTACCAGATTCCTAATAGCCATGAAACTCACGCTTTCATAAATTTCTTAATAAACGTAAACATGCGCGACGATCAAAGACTAAATTTAAATAGAACTAACGTCTCATAAAGTATGTATCTACAGCGCACCGTTTATTTTTACAGTATACGAGAGCTCTCTACCAAGTAAAGGAGAAGAGAACATGGAGAAGAACTTGGACGTGTTCGTGAGTTACCGAAGATCCAATGGCTCCCAGTTGGCCAGTCTACTTAAAGTTCACTTGCAGCTTCGAGGGTTCACAGTTTTCATTGACGTGGAAAGACTTGAGGCGGGCAAATTCGACAACAACCTCCTACAAAGCATCAGGCAGGCGAAACACTTCCTGCTTGTGCTAACGCCAAATGCCCTCGAGAGATGCAAGAATGACACAGATAGAAAAGACTGGGTTCATCGAGTAAGTACCATTATTCCACACCATGTATTGTGAAACTAGTCTTTAATTCTATTGTCTAGAACATTATTTTTTACGAAAGTATTGCTTGTGAATAATAATGTCTGAGGAATAGTCTGTTTGTAATATTTCATACAGTCGAAGTACATCTTGAATGCCAAAATCAAAAATGAATGCCAAGTTTAATAGATTATTTAGATATATTTTGAACTTTGGGACCTAACGTTAAATTCAAATTTCTTAATGTTCCAGGAGATAGTGGCAGCGTTGCAGTCACAGTGCAATATTGTGCCAATCATCGATAACTTCGAGTGGCCGAAAGCGGAAGAGTTACCTGAGGACATGCGGGCGGTGTGCCATTTCAATAGTGTTCGGTGGATCCACGACTACCAGGACGCATGCGTTGAAAAATTAGAAAGGTAACTTGAACTTTGTTATTTCAATGTAATCAAGGTTTACTTACTCGTATTTATAAGTAAGAGGTAGAGCTTCCAATAAACAGAAGATGACAAAAACTAATGTATGATATCAAGAATGGAGAAGAATCATTATGATATGAAGAATAGAGAAGAATCATACGTGTTTAAGTGTTGATAGTGAATGCTGAAGCTTCTTAGTACATTCATTCACTACGAGGAATATTTCTAAATGGAATTTATATCTACGCTGGATAGGTCATGAACCTTGTAATCTTGCCTCTTACCTACAAGATTAAAGTTCAAATGTACAAGATCATAATGTAAACCAATTCGTGTTTTAGTTTTCTGCGTGGCAAGTCGAACCTGGCCAGTCGGTTGGAAGGCCCCCTGCGAGGGCGCGAAGTCCCGACCCCCGGCACAGCCACCATCGGACGAGGGCCCCCCAGCTATCAGCGGATGGCTTCTTGCGAGAGCCGGGGGAGCGACAAGGCAGATTGACTAGAACCTTTACACACGCTACCGCCTGTTAGGTAAGGAATTTATCTTTTTTTTAAAATGTTTTAGCGTAAAAATGCTTGTCTATTTTTTTCGGTATAAGTATATCCGTTTTTAAGGCATTTACGATTTAGCATTTACGATATTGTTCGCAAATAATATAAGTAAATAAATCTATTTCATCTTAACAATTTGGCCTTATTCTAAATTTCTATACAATATTCTTAATTTTTAATTAAAAAATGATGAACCATTTTAATTTTTGATTGTAAAATATTTAAACCTTTTTATTGGTGGTTGTAATTTTAACAAGTTACAAGAGAGAAACTCGTTTTAAAAAATCTTTATGACCTATTTAGTGGGAATATTGTTAGGTACCACTAGGGAAGTAATTCATTTAGTAGATCTAGAGATAGATTAGTAGACAAAATAAAAATCATCATCATGGTAATTTGTGACTTTTCGAAGTCATGTGCGTAATGCCGCTAACTTAAAACGGTGAAGGAAAACATCGTGAGGAAACCGACATGTACCTAGAATCTTTCGAAGTCATGTGTCATCCACCAACCCGCACTGGGCCAGCGTGGTGGATTATGGCCTTAACTCTCTCCTTGCGAGAGAAGGCCCCGAGTCCCAGCAGTGGGAACGTTTAGTGGGCTGTTGATGATGACTAAATTGCATTTTTCTAACTTACAGACCACGACGGCACCGCCAATCATCCCTCGAGAAAGCTTCACCTGCCTCGCAGAGCTGCGAACAATTAACAAGTAGTTGTAGCACTTCCAAAACTGCATCGCCTGAGAAATCACTGTACAGTCTACCGGAAAGACTGTCCGAGAGCAGTGATCACTTGGACTCTAGCGAGCTAGAGACCAACTCGCGAAGGTGTCGCAGTTGCGAAGGCATTCTAGAAGCCGAGGAACCGCACACTCAACTCTCCCTGCCCACGCCTTTAGATGCTGCCACACAAACAAAAAGAAAAAAGAATTTCATGGACAGATGTGTCAACAAAGTGAGACTGTGCTGATGATGTGTTTCTGACATGCTTGCGTGTGTAAGACTGCCCCATTGGACTCCAATTGCTTAAGTGAATCTTATTTAAAAGTACAAAGTGCGCACAGTGTGTATATATTTTGTGTATGCCCTGATTTATGTGTCTGAGTGCCGGACTGTGAGTTTTTACCATAAACGCATTACTTACTCGATTATGTCAACAAACCAATTTTTGTATTGATTGTGATCAGCTCTATCTCGTGTCGAAATTTGACACAATTCTTGTTTTATACAAGTTGAAGAGGCCATGCACTCGGAGCACATTAATTGGTAATCTAATTATACTGTAATCTCAATGAGTGTCTGAATTTATATAGTGGATGAGTGAGAAATGTGAGCTACCCTGCCGTGTTTGAAGAGCATCGCATGAGGTGGTGACACTAGCTGGCCAGTTTGCTATCCCTGTAGTATGGCAAATAGCTTCTACCTGTATATCTTTGGCAATATTATATTATCTCTCTATCTCTTCACTCTCTATAGACCTTACGAAGAATTTATGGATGTACCTATTATATTTTTCGTTTTAGTATCTTGCCAATAAAGTATTTGTAAAATGGAAAATCTTACAAAATTATTACTTGCATAATATGTGATAGCTTAGATCTTTTAGTAGTTATGAAATATTTAATGAAAACCACTCGAAAATGAAATCGAAATCTTAGTGCCTAGGTATGTAATTTATTCTGGTAATATTACTGTTATATTCCCAAACTGATTGTATGTATTATTGAAAACTGTACAAAATTCGACCATAGATTAGTTACTAGATTATGTAGTCCTACATTTTATAAGTTAACCATATTATTTTATGAATTAATTTTATCCTGACAAAAATTTAAATGTATTTATGTGCTAGCTCTAACCACAAAATAAATGGTATTATTAAAATTTTACTTTTTGTTTGAATTTTTCCACATTTTATAATATTCATCCATCCATATTCAAACAAAAGTGGCCAAGAGCGAGTGGGACTCCCGCACGAAAGTTGCACGTGCACGTTCTGTACCATTAGCAAATGCACGGCGAAAACCTTTTTGGCTTTATTCCGAATTCCGTAAATACAGACTATCGCAGTTTCCGCAGACAGGCATTCGTCCAAAAGTTTTACTAAAATGTTTATTTTACCTTACGATTCTAACGACGAATTCGATACCGCGTTTAAGTCTTCTAGTGGCGCCATCTAGTTTGCTTGGGATGGACTAGTCGTATGGTTGTTGTATGGGAGCCCCCCTTAAATATTAATTTTATTTTATTATTTGTTGTTATAGCGTCAATAGAAATACATCATCTGTGAAAATCTCAACTGTCTAGCTATCACCGTTCTTGAGATACTGGTGACAGACGGACGGACGTACGGACAGCCAAGTCTCAGTAATTAGGGTTTCGTTTATCTATTCTATGGTTTCGTACCCAAAGGGTAAAAACGGAACCCTAATAAAAACTACAAATTTATTTATTACTAGCAGTGCCCCGCGGTTTTACCCGCGTAGTTCCCGATCTTCCAGACTATAATCTAACTGTATTCCAAATTTCAGCCTGATCCGTTCATACAGGCCCGCCGTAAGCACGCGTGCAAGGCGTGCACAGCACGCGGGCGGCACGCTCAGGGGGGCGGCAAATCGAGGGATTAATCACGCAATTCAAAATTTAAAGTTCTCAAATTATGATTTACAATGCTACGATCTACCATGTTCAAGCAAAGGCTAACTTATTTAGCTATAGTTTCAACTACCTACAACTTCGTTAACCCGCTACTTCATTCGCGTACACAGGTGTTGTGGGCGTATTAGTAGGATATGAAAGCATTTTTAACAACCTAGGCCGTTTATTAACTATTTACTACTATTACTTTTACTGTTTATTATTTAACGGTGAAGGAAAACATCGTGAGGAAACCGACATGTACCTAGAATATTTCGAAGTCATGTGTCATCCACCAACCCGCACTGGGCCAGCGTGGTGGATTATGGCCTTAACTCTCTCCTTGCGAGAGAAGGCCCCGTGTCCCAGCAGTGGGAACATTTAGTGGGCTGTTGATGATTGATTGATTGAGCCCGTTTATTAAATCAGCAATTTCGTCAAACAGCTAGGCAAATAACTTGGATCGCTGACAAGGCCAGTTTTAGTACTACTTAGAGATTTTTAACGGCACCCCCTTTCTTTATAAACGCGTAGGAGGAAGGGGCGCCGCGCCGCAAGTGAACTTTGTGTACGGCGCTCTGGGCGGTCGACCTACCTTAGCTTTACCCTAACGTCGTTACTGATATTTGATATGTAATTACTTGCCTATCCTGTTCATTTCATTTAGATTCACTGTCTGCCTCCTAATGCCGAAACTCCCTAATCTGTCAAAATGGCGACGGCGAACAACAAATTCGAAATGTATTTTTTCTATCTTACCCCTTTTTTGTGGTGGATTTTGTGGGGTGTGGTTACACCACCAGGTAGAGACGGTCGGATTATGTCGGACTCGATATCATGGGTGGCCATGGTGTCTCTACTGACTACGACTGACTGACTGACGACGGGAACGCGGGGCTGCTATCGCATACTTCCGCGAAACCGCGGCATGCCCGTCTCTGGGCTTTCCTATGGGGTACAACCCCGTCACTGACGCACATGAACCCAGGATACGACGCGACCACCTCGGGAACCAACTAGTAAATGGGTGCCAGGCGTCTTTTGCTTCTTTTGATCCCCTGCAGCTCCACCACGTTTGCCACCTAACTTTGTCGCCCCCCGTCAAGGCTATGGCGCGCTGGGTGAGCGGCGTACCCTAATACTAACTGTGCTCTCCTGCTGCAGAACCCACAACCACGATGCCCACCCTCCAACATTGTAGCCCACCCTGAGGTGGGCTACAATGCGCACCAGCGCAACTGATAACTGATTGCGCTGGTGCGCATACACCGTACAACTTACATGGCCGCATCGGCGCCAGCTTAGAGGCAAGGCCTACACGAGCGGCCCCCCTCGAGATTTCTCTTAGCTTCACTGTGGAAGACCAAGCCACGACTACTGAACCCTCCACTTCGTCAATGCGAGAACTCTTCAGAAGGGTTTCTAAATTAACCTAACCTAATTTACGGGGTCCAAGTCACGGCGTCACATCTCGCATTCTGGGCTGGCCTGGCCTCACTGGGGGACGGAATCCGCGCATTTAGCTCCAGTGATGCGCCGGAAACCAGCGGCGCGTCACTGTCTCGTCACCGATGCACCTGAACCCAGGATACGCCGGAGACCTACCAGTAAGTGAGTGTCAGACGCTCCCTCATCTGGACACCCCTGGGCCTCCGACGGGTCAGGTCTGTGGTCCCGGCGCTTACCACTTTTCGGTTGCAGTGCATAGGAACAGCGGTGCACCGCAATAATGACAGTCCTCTTTCCCTGCAGCCCATCGCATTGGCCATCTAACGGTTGTGACACTGTCAAGGCCGTGGCAGGCAGGGCGAACAGCGCAGTGTAATTCTGACCATCCTCTCCCGCCGTGGCCCCCACCTCACAGCCGCGATGCCCACCCCTAACCGTGCACCGTGCAACCCAAGACCGCGTTGAACCGATTTTGATGTTTTTTTTTCATGTTGTTTTTAGCTTATGTTTGGTTAATATCGATTCAAGATAGCCGCTACAAAATAGCAGATTTCATTTTTTTCACTAATCCCCCTCATTCCCTCCATATGCGTATCAAATGAAAAGGCTTGACTAGTAGAATACTGTACAAATTTCATATCCAAGGTGATTTACATGATCTAGTACCACCTTGTCCTTTTTTCTATCGGAATGCTCGTAGCTCGAAAAAGTGACATCGTTTCATGGTTGATGTTCCAAAGACTCGTGTCTTTGGAACATCAACCACGAACGAAGAGATTTGACTCTACTTTTGTGATAAGAACGTCTAGGCTGTGGAATACGTTGCCTGAGTGGGTTTTCCCCGATGTATTTTTTTTTTTCAATTACATTACAATCTTTGTGTCTTCAAATCGAGAGTGAATCGGTTTTTTTCTAGGTAAACACGCTCCATCGTAGACCGTATCGTCGGTTAACATCAGGTGAGATGGCGGTTAAGTGTAAACATAATATAAAAGTTAAAAAAAAGGTAGTCAGGAGTTAATCGAAATTTTTCACATTTTTTTTTATTGACAAAACTTAGAGTAAGTAGTCTTGGGGCGGCATAATCGGTATTGCACGCGGGCGACGAAACAGCTAGCGGCGCCCCTGCGTTCATACGTTACGGCGTGATTGAGCAACAAACATCCATACTTTGACATTTATAATATTAGTGGGATATACCTACTGAGAAAATGCAAAGTTTTGGCACTTGTCATTTTTAAACTAACAGCAAAAAGAATATCAGGCCTAAGAACCTGCCACAACTTCAATAAACATCATCTTCAATAAGGTGGCAATCAGTTTTTTTATCCTGAGTGTGTAACTGATCCGCATGACGCATGATCTAATACCACTGTCTTGTTTTCTATTAGCCTGCTCATAGCTTGTAAAAATCAACATTGTTTAATGGTTGGTGGTTGGTGTGATGATTCAAAAGAAGAGATTTAGCTCAAGTTTCGAAACAAGATCATCTAAGCTGTGCAAATACTTAAGAGTGCGCCTAATGCCAGGGAAAAATCAGTTTTCACCCGCGCGACGCGTTTCTTAATGAGATATACATAAAGTCGAGAATGGCATGACACAGTTTGGAGGAAAATACTATTTTAAATCAGGAGTCCATTTTTGACCAAGTTTTATTAAATTACTCAACAATAATTAAACATAAATTTAAAAAAGTGTTTGGTTACTTTACTAGTACGTACAATTAGGAATTTTATTACCAAAAAATAATGTGGGGTCATCGCTGATAATTTCGAGTACTCGAATTAAAACGGGTTTCTTCGGTGTCATTTTTATTTTTTTATTGTAAAAAATTCTGATCCATTTTTAAAATTCTATTCGGTTATTGTGCTTCTTCTTGATTGTACCCACACGTAATTTTTTTTTTTGTCATAGTTTTTAGTTTCTTAACTTCAGTGAGCGGCGTCGAAAATGTCCTTTTTTCGTTTTCTGGCACTAGGCGCCCCCTTAACCTGAGTGGATATTCTCTGATTGACATAATCTTCAAATCTAGAGTGAATTTGTTTCTTAGTAAACGTGCTCCACCATAGACTGCTTCTTTGCTCAACATCAGGCATGATGACTGTCAAACATTAACGACAAGCAGCGCCCGGAGAAGTTCCCGTCCGCCCGTCCCATTATTTTCCCAGGAAAAATAATAGCCTATAATTATGTTATTCCAGATCATTATCTCTCTATGTACCAATTTTTTTTTTAATAGATTCGCACTGGGCCACCCTCTCGCCTGGACGTCTACTCTCTTTCAACGAAAACGTAATTTCGAAAAAAAACTCGCGACTTTCCATCTCCGATTTTACTTCGATCCGTCGTTTTGTCCGGTTTACACTTGACCGCCATCTCGCCTGATGTAAAGCGACGATGCGGTCTACGATGAAGCGTGTTTACCTAGAAAAAACCGATTCACTCTCGATTTGAAGACACAAAGATTGTAACCATCGGGGAAAACCCACTCAGGCAACGTATTCCACAGCCTAGACGTTCTTATCACAAAAGTAGAGTCAAATCTCTTCGTTCGTGTCTTTGGAACATCAACCATGAAACGATGTCGCTTTTTCGAGCTACGAGCATTCCGATAGAAAAAAGGACAAGGTGGTATTAGATCATGTAAATCAGTCGCACACTCTCCGAAGTGTATCCGATAAAAAACCGATAGACTAGCAATTTTACGGCGATGTTCAAGACTTTGAAGTCTTTTTCGCACAAGAGTAGCATTGCCTATGAGCCTTTTGGCACGTCTCTCGATCGATTCCAGAGCTTCCAGCTGATACTTAGCCGAACCATCCCAAAGGTGCGAACAGTACTCCATACAGGAGCGAATCTGTGCTTGATATAATGTAAGCGACTGTTCAGACTTGAAGTACCTTCGCACCTTTGAAAGGACACCCAGTTTTTTGGCAGCTAGTTTAGCCTTAGATTCGATATACGAGCCAAAGTTGAGCGTAGAGGTCAAAGTCACGCCCAAAAGCTCAAGACGGTCAGAAACCGGCACGGACACACCTCTAAAAGTTGGAGTCAGTTCAAATGGACTCCTTTTAGCGGAGAATAGACACGCCTGCGTCTTACTCTCGTTGAACTTGACCAGATTGGCATCGCCCCATTCAGACACCGCCTCAAGGGTCAAGCTCAAACGCTCGATCAGACTCTCTCTCAGTACCTGAGTTTGCTGCCCACTGGCTCTCGCGCTAGATATGTAACTCTCTACAACGGTGCTATCATCTGCGTACCCAAAGATACCGGGCTTCAACAGATCATTGATGTGTAGCAGGAAGAGCGTTGCAGAGAGTACCGACCCTTGAGGGACTCCGGCATTAATAGCCATTTGATCAGACGAGCAGCCATCAATGACGACTCGTATGGATCGATCCCTCAAAAAGTCCGATATCCACGCAATAAACCCAGAAGACAAACCATACCTAGAAAGCTTACTTATAAGGCCATCATGCCAAACCCTGTCGAATGAGATATCCAGGGAGACTGCAAGTGCTTCCCCGTGTTTCTCAATAGCTTCACTCCAGATGTGAGTGACGTACGCTAGAATATCCCCGGTGGACCGGTTTCGGCGAAATCCGTATTGCTGGTCACTGAGGAGGTCGTTTGATTCTAGGTACGTGAGGAGCCTGTGGTTTAAGACACGTTCCATAGTCTTGCAGAGTATGGACGTGACCGAGATGGGCCTGTAGTTGGCAGGGTCAGCACGACTACCCTTTTTGGGCACAGGTTGCACATTAGCAAGCTTCCAAGACTTCGGTACTAGCCCAGTTTGGAGAGAGAGTCTAAATAGGCGCGTCAGTATCGGAGACAACTCAGGCGCACAAGCCTTCAATACTAGGGCAGGAATACCATCTGGGCCACTGGCTTTATTCACGTCCAGATTGCGTAGCACTTTGCGAACCTCCATTTGGCGAATGTGAATATCTGACATAAAAGTCGGACAGCCAGGTGGAGTAGGAGGTGTCGCGCTACCAGCATCTAGACGAGAAGATTCCGCAAACTGAGTTGCAAACAAGTTTGCTTTCTCCGTTGCAGTGTGAGCCAGTGTCCCATCAGGTTTCAGCATTGGAGGTAGTGAGGGGCGGCAGAAGTTCGATTCGACCGATTTAGCTAGGGACCAAAACGCTTTGCTGCCCGCAGGGTATGAAGCTAGTTTGTTCCCTATTCGACTAATATGGTCAAATCGAGCCCTCTGAAGAACCTTTTTACATGCCTTAGCAGCCTTGTTGAACGCTTTCTTCTTCTGGCGTATGTCCCTTGCCTTACGCTGTCGAGCATCAACCCAGGCTAGGTAGGTCTCATGTTTAAATGCTTCAGCACTTTTACATTGAGAACCAAACCATGGGCGAGCTTTGCTGGATAATGGGACGTCGGAGTATGGAATGAAATATTCCATAGCCGTACGTATTACATTAGTCACAGCATCCGCGCAGACTGAAGGATCACCAGAAGTGAAGCACAATGACTCCCATGGGTAAGACGCGAAGAAAGAGCGCATCTCGTCCCAATCTGCTGACTTGTATCGCCACAATCGCCGGTTGCCTCTAGGGCTGGGATCAGGCGGATGGTAGACAGATACAGATTTCACCAGACAGTGGTCGGAGCTGCCTAACGGCGAAGATACCACCACGGAATAACGGTCTGGATCTGTTGTCAGCAGAAGGTCTAAGCAATAAGGTGTATGCGACTCAACGTCGGGTACTCTTGTGGCCTCTTGGACCAGCTGGGTTAGGTCTAACGATAAAGCTAGCTTTCTCGTTTCCTGCCCAGCGTGGTCAGTGTCCCGGTATGGGAACAGCCATTCCTTGTGATGGCCGTTGAAATCCCCCAGTAACACTAATTGAGCCGAAGGGTACTTCTGTAGAGCCGCGTCCGCCGCCTCACTTAAATAATCAATGAGCCTAGTCGCCTCCTGGTCTCCGCTGTGCGACCGATATACACAGGAATAGATAATTTTGTCTATGCCTGTGTCTATCAGTGCCCAAAGAACCGAAAATCTAGTATCCTCAAGGTTACGGAGACGCCGACAGCAGATGTCGTCACGGGCGTACAGGCACACTCCAGCACGAGGCCGGAATTTGTGCTCCAGAGTATAGCCTGGGTACGTTAGGTACGCCACGTCCGAGGGACAACCTATCTGCGTCTCCGTAAGAAACAAGAGTGTCGGCTGCTCAGTCTCGAGGTGATGGTGGACTGCTGAGAGATTGGAGTGCAGACCTCGAATATCTGTGAGGTGCACTTTTACCGACAAGGCGTGCAGCCGCTCTTTAACCTTGTTTCTATTGTGTGCTTTGTTCATTTTTGTTTTGAGAGAGGGATCGGTGGGAAAACGGCAGTAGAACGAGGCTGCACACTACTGACCATTGGTCACAACACACAACACGAATACACCAGTGGGCAGCTAGCCTGGAGACTGCGGGGACGCCCGAGCCCCCCCGGGGATGTCTATCTGGCCTTGTCATCCGGTCGCCAACCGGCAGGATAGCGCATCCCGGGATTTTTCGCTAGATGGCGGGGCAGCCTTTCATGAGTGGCTAGCTCACTACTTGGGCCCCCAACTATCTGCGGTCGGTGCGGCAAACCGTGCCTCGGATCCCGCTACCCTCCATGACTAGCTTCCCGATGTACAGTATTGGTGTGTGACAGACCGGTCTTGCAGTTGTGCAGCAACTGTTCTGACCCGTTTTCCCCTAATGGTGTCACTAGACAACACGACGGAACACGGCTAGGCCGCTTGGCGTCGTGACTTAGTCTAGTGCCTACTCTAATTAGAGTATAATAATATATAGTAATAGTTAGAAAGTCGCGAGTTTTTTTTTTTCGAAATTACGTTTTCGTAGAAATAGAGTAGACGTCCTGATGTATGACGATAGTACCTAATTTCATCCAAATTTCTTCAGAGAGTTTTGTGTGAAAGAATAACAAACGTACATCCATACATTCTGGCAAACTTTCGTGTTTATAATTATTAAAAAAGGAAACATTTAAATTTAATAGAACAACTTCTTAGTGACACAAATTTGATTTTTTGAACTATTTTTTTAAGTGTAGAAATAGTTTCAGATGGGTGGGTTACAGAGGAATTTTTGAAAATAAACTGGTTTATTAGTTTAACAAGTAATCTAGGAGAGGTCTACTTTTTGAGAAAGTTATTGTTTAAAAGCTGAAATTTTGTATGCACATCATTTCAGTCACAAGTAGAAGCAATGTAATTAATACTATTAAATTGGAGTCATTCTGACTGTGAAAGGTTCACAACTACATATTTATGTAACCCGTTGATTGAATGTGCTTCAAACTACAATGTTAATCCTACTAATATTATAAATTAGAAGGTTTGGATGTTTGTTGCTCAGAACAGCTGAATGGATAAGGTTGAAATTTTGAACACAGTACAAATGCAGCCTGGCATAGCAAACTGGCTACTTTTTACCCAGAAAAATGAGGGGAATGGGAACTACACGGGTTAAATTTGCCCCCGCAATTTAACCCATGTAGTAACTCCTCATAATAAATATGTATCAGAATGTGATAACAGTACTGTTGCTTTTTCATATGCTAATTAAGATTTACTACTATGTAAACTAAATAAAGTTGAAACATCTACATCTACAACAAACTAAATATCACTAATTTTAATAGAATTCAAAAATATAAAGAAACGCTATATTGCTACAATAAGTAGGTAATTAATAATATATGTATAAAAACAATACTATTTTGTTTTATAACAATATAATTTTCTGAAAGAATAACAATTTAAATGCAATAAATAATCTAAATTGTTATATGTATACAGCAATACCCCAACATACATTAACCCGTTTTACATGAATTTATGAGATTCACAGTTTTTCATTTGCCCACTTAGCACTGTCAGTGTTCGGTTTACGACATGGTTTTATATTACATATGTGTATTCCTTGTGAAATTGCTTTACGTAGGCAGTGCACATCGATTTAAGTCGTCCAAAAGACAAAAAAATAAGTACCAACTAGGTATGCAAACTTTATAATGAAAAATCAACCCCGACTTGTGCGAATTTGACTTTTACAACTATAGCTTGGCCCCACCTTTAGCGTAAGTCTGAGGTATTACTGTATAAGATTTTGGTGCAAATAATATATAGAAATAAAATTTAGTTAAAAAACTACATAATTATATAGATTTATCTAGATAACAGTCAATAAATACTACATTACATAATATACCATTATCTATTGATTCGAATGGAGAAGGAACATTCATCGCACCCAATTATCACTTCACTAGAGTTGGAGTCACTAGAATCCAAGAGATACACTCCTCCACAGCGACAGTTGTATGAATAGACATTCTCCGCCTCATCATAAGTCATTTCAGACAGTTTTATTGTATCGTAAAGCAAATAATCACTGTGCTCTTGACACGTGAGCGCTGCATCGTACTGCTTACGAGATTCAGGGTCCCTCAGAACCGACCAGGCTTTCTGAATAGCGAGAAATTTATCTTCAGGTGCGTTATTTTTGTCCGGATGCGAAGACAGCACGAGACGTTGATAACTCTTCTTTATTTCGTCAGTAGATGATGACTTGTCACATTGTAGGATATCATAATAGTTAATAATAGGATTATCTTCCATGACTCTTGTATCGAGTAGAAGTTAGGTATCAGTGTTTATTTAAGACATTATAATTCTACCATCATAGCAAATTAATTAAAATGCTTTATATTTATTGCATCTAGGACCTATTCTTTTCTTTGATAAAGATAACTCAACTTTTTGTGTTTTTGTTATTCACAATTTCACATTTTCACAAACAAACACGATCAGAAGATTCAGAAATAAATAGTAAATACATACAACGAAGTCAACGAAACTAACTAAACTGAAACGACAGTCACAGTCAGTGTAACGTCAAACGTCAGTGGACAGTGACAGTAACATTGTTGATAATGGCATATTTATGGATTAAACTCACTTTGAAAATAATAACGTTTTTTCACGATTTCAGGGTAGCGATTCTGAAACCATTCGGTTGCATCCGACACGGAATCTCATCTCTCGGTCTTTGTTTTATCTGTTTAGCATGACAAAGACCGAGAGATGAGATTCCGTGTCGGATGCAACCGAATGGTTTCAGAATCGCTACCCAGGTTTACACTTGACCACCATATCGCCCGATAATAAACAATAATGTAATAAAAATAAAATAAATTTATTATCACAAGTTATGATTACAACTGAACTTAATGATATGTAGGACATTACATAGGTAGAAACAAAGATTGTAGTAGCTTGTTAACATTAAGATGATGAGCTTAAAATCTCCGAACTAAGCTTGAAGCTTGTGCTTCAGAGATCCGTGCGTGCTCCCTAAATAAGCTATGTTATTATGCTTCATTCTTAGTATGGTCAACCTTGTATTTGTTGGAAATTTACATTACCTACATAACTTTATTTTTAAAAACATTAAATTAAATTAAGAAGAAAAATTAAGCAAAAAATAAAACTTTGTGCAAGGTGTGTATGTGTGTGAGGGAGGGTGTGTCTGAGAGGGGTGTGTATTTGTGCTAAATGCTCGTTTTTGCGTATGCCGTTTATTCTAATTTAGCCTTACGACTGAGAATAGATTATAGTATAGTATGTTAGCTTTAGGAGTGTGTTAGTTACAGTTTTTTTAAGACTGTGGACATTAAGTCTACGCAAATCCTCTGTTTCTGATAATTTATTGTATAAGTAGCGACTAACAAAAGGAAAGAATCTGTGCCTGAAGTACGTTTTGCATCGAGGCACTTCAAACAAAATGTCCTTGCGACGTTTTGTATCGTTATGTCCAAGGTTCTGTTCTGGTCATCAATCTTTGGAGAGAGCTGTTATGTTGTCTTAAAACAGTACGAAGAATGAATAGCTGTCTCACTGTCAGTACACCCGTATCCCTGTTGTAGAGATCTGTGGTCGGATATCGGAAAGGCAAGAAATTGCTGACCTTTAAGATAGCCCGTTGGGCTTTCTCTAAAGTAGCTAAATGAGTTTTAGCGGCTTCTCCCCAAGCTTCGATGCTGTAAATCAGGAGTGACTGGCAAAGAGACAGGTAAACCGTTCTTAAGAGTGGTTTGTCTGAAATTTTTGTACTCTATTCTATTCTGTCGGATATTTTTAAAAAACTGCAATTAGATTCCGAATTCTACCGGATAGTGCACTTATATGTCCTTGGAAGCTAAGATGATTGTCGACAATAACACCCAGATACCGGATATTGCTCACGCGTTCCAATTTATCACACCTACAGATGTTTTCTGATCGCAGAGATGATTCGAATAGGTGGGCTGACAAACCCAAATGAGGCGGTGGTGGAGTATTATTTCTTATGAAAAAGGTCATTGCTTTGGTTTTTTCTGCGTTGAGGCTTAGTGTATGTGCTTGTGTAACAGTGAATTTATCCTATTGAACTCCATTTGGGCAAAGCCAAAAGCCTCATCCCATGTTTTACCACGAAAAGTGATAGCTGTATCGTCTGCAAACGTTAATACTTTTCCATTGACAAGAGATAGACTACAGAGTTCATTAATGTATCCCAGAAACAGAGTAGGCCCGACGATGCTGCCTTGTGGCACACCACAAGCTATGGTATCCGGTGTACTAAGAGTGCCCCTAAGTTTGTCACGCTGTTTTCGGTTGGAAAGGTAGTCGCTGAATAGCTGGAGCTGTAAACCACGAATGCCTAGGGCTTCCAACTTTTTAACAAGAATTTCCGACGAAATTATATCAAATGCCTTTGCTATATCTAGGAATATAGCAAGTCACTTATCTCCAGAATCTAACACTTCGGATACATGGCTAGTCAACTCAGTAACTGCATCGCAGGTTGACCTATACCTGCGGAACCCAAACTGCTGGTCTGACAGAAGTTTACGATCCTCTAAGTAATTCATAATACGCTCGAGTATATTTGAGAACACTGGCAGAATAGAAATTGGGCGGTAATTACTAATTACATCTTTGGCACCACTTTTATGTATCTACTGGTATAACGATGATGTGATGTAAGTGTTAAGCGACGATACACTCTACATTTTGAAATTAGTTTTACAACTCTATAGATTGTATGATGGATGTAGATATCAACGCTGATACTAAATAATATTATACTAATAAAAACGTTTATTATGTTGTCCCTAAAAGATACAAAATATAGGTACATCTACAATTATTATTTTGTGTGTTTTTTGTTTAATACTAAATTCTCTTTGTGATCTACCTCATAAGTTTCTGCAGCGTTTGCAACGCAATGTAAGATGTAAGCGCAAAAATATGTATTTATTTATGACATCACATTAGTAAACTTTATAATTTATCAGTGTTTCTCTGCTAGTTTATTAAACATTTATAAACCTTCCTCTTGTATCACATTAGAACCGTATCAAAATCCATTGCGTAGTTTTAAAGATCTAAGCATACATAAGGCCAGGCAAACAGTGGGAAGTGACTTTGTTTTACACTATGTAATGATAGACAATCTCATTTTTTTCTTTTTTCTCTTAAATCATTCAGCAAAATAAGCAACCTTTGAGGATTTAAGCAACGCACTAAGGGTGAAGCCCCATTAGCGCGTTGCGCTGCGTTGCGTTGCGTCGTCGCAACGGAATAACGCATTGTATGCCACACCTGCGTTGCGTTGGCGCTGGGCCAACGCAACACAAGCGGGTATGCACGCCATCGCAGTTCAGCCTTTGCAATGGATAGGTACTGCCACTGTCCGTCGTCGCAGCGGAGCTCCGACAACGCGGCGCATCACCCTCCCTCCCGCTTCGTCTCTTGTCCGTCGATCCGTTGAAACGTCGCGCGCGACGACGCAACGGCCTAATGGGGCATGTCATAAAAAATATATGGAAAACGTCGCAGCGACGACGCTGCGACAACGCAACGCAGCTACAACGCGCTAATGGGGCCTCATCCTAAATGTCCAACAGCTGGGACTCGGGGCCTACACTCGCAAGAAAAGAGTCAAGGCCATAATCCACCACGCTGGACCAATGCGGATTGGTGGATGACACATGACTTCGAAAGATTCTACGTAAATGTCGGTTTCCTTATGATGGTTTCCTTCACCGTTTAAGTTTGCTGAATTAAGCATATGACTTGGAAAAGACAGTGGTGCGCATGGGATTTGAACCCGGGGGGCTCCGGATCGGTAGTCGCCGTTCTCCCGACTAGACCAGCCGTAACTTAAATCATTGAATCACTTATAATAAATAACGGAATCTGTGTTAAACATTTTTATTTAAAAGATTTTATGTAACAAGGTATAATAAATATCGTAATTGATTTAGTGAGATGTAAAATATTGTGCCAAATAGGTTTGAAAAATAGAAAACAACAAAAAATGAGTCCCACGAGTTGCAATCATACCTGAAACAAAAAAAAACGTAAAATGTAACACCAATTCATTATGTATAAATATAACCGATACGTTCAGATTCTTCTTTAATAGAATTATATGAACCGATAGTAACTTTAGTAGAATAATCGAATCCTTATAAATATGTGGTATTGAATTATATTTATTAAAGTTCACAACAGGGGATCTACGGTGGTTTATTTGACCCATAAATTTTGTTCACGGGTCTGTAGTCTATACATGTTGAGCGTCACGTGTCGCGCGCCAAACGTTGCCTAGTGCAGGGGTGGCCAACTTAATTTGACCCAAGATCTACTGTTTACTTGCAAAACCATGTGCGATCTACCAATCGCATATCTCTTGAAATTTCAAATAAAACAGCATGGTTAAACACAATAATACACAACCAATTATTTCTAACCGACTTCCAAAGAGAAAAGGGAGGAAGGTGGTTATCAATTTAACAACATTTTTTTGGAGAATGCCCGAACCGATTTTAATATTTCTTTTTTTTTCAATGCCCTTTGCCTTGCCATGATCGACTCGAGTGATGGTCGCGATCGAATGGTAGATCGCGATCGACCGGTTGGCCACCCCTGGCCTAGTGGATACGCGGCTTAAATACTCAGTAACATTTCCAACTCACCGAATGTTCACATGTCAGTGTGCACAGGACACGTGCCGCTGAAGCAAGTGACTCCGTAGTCTATGCAAGGCCTGTCTGACGGCTTCAGAGGCTCAGCCTTCGGACAGAATTGGATCACCCTGAAAACAATGCAGTCTTTTTTATACTAAAAAACTATTTATCTAGTTGGTTTACTATAATCAAGTGAGATTTTCGAAGGTTTCACAGACGTAAAGATTTTATGAAAACACCGTCAATCGTATTCTCCCTGAGCCTGCGCCCTAATTCTGAGAGGAACGGTTTGGCCTCTGACCCCAAACAACCCAAGATGTTATTAAAATTTAAAATAGGAGAACAACAAAAACACCATAAAAATAATTAAAAGCACAACAACAAGAAATTTCATTGTTTGTTGAACTTGTGGGAGTACGAGACTGCTCCAGGCACAGAAACATGATACACAGAAATTAGAGCTTTGGTCTAACATTTTATTCCAAATGATCTTGTGTAACTAGAAATTTATGTTAGATCTTTCTTTTAAAGAATCATCACAGTTGACCTTTGCTGTGTACCTCTTTATTCTTCAAAATAAATTTAAATAGGTTACTGAATTTAAAGAAATTTACCAGTGCCCTGCCTTACCTCAAAGTCCCCTTTCTCCATCCAATAAGGCTTGAAACTGCGTCACGCGGACGCCCGCGCGGTTCCATAAAAATCACGTGTATAAAATGTTGTTAGTTAATTATAATAATTTATTATAAATTAAAATTTACTAAATTTTATATTTTTATATGTAATTTGAATTCATTTTTTTTAAAGTGAAAACTTCTTTTGGCCCTCCACAGGCAGATTTTTCGTGGGCTGTGAATTGAATTCTAGCGTCACGCTCGGGAATGATAAGAAATATTCGGGTAAACTCGGGACCATGGCCATGCTCATGGCCAAGCCCTCCGGTTTCACCCGCGTAGTTTCCAAAGAAAGCTTTCAAATTCTGATTTTTAAGTTTTCACTTTTGTCGGCAGTTCCTATGACTGCCAATTTTTTTTTATTGGAGACTGGCATGCGACATGCGGTCTAGTTTTGTATGGACGGCGGGTCCACGTAACGCAGTTTCAATCCTTATTTTACACGAGTTGAGAAATTGACCAGTGCCCTGTCTTACCCAAAGTCCCCTTTTTCCATCCACTTAGGGTCTATTTTCACGAGTTGATCCACCTTGCCCTTGGGCAGACCACATATCAGTTCAGCCTTGACCGTCCGCACTGCGATTACGGGGGCAGGAATGAATCCTGTAATACACAACAAATGCTGATATAATGCTGGATATACGGGTGTAAATTTATTTCGCTTCTAGGGAATGGACTAAGATAAGAAGATTAAATTAGATTTTATTATGGCAATGATTGATAAATGATGACTGTTTTAATAATAAGAATGATAATGAAAAGGAGGAATGGAAAAACTTGGCGGAGGTCTACGTTGAAAGACTAACTGGGGTGTAAATTATAAAATTAGAATAAATTTATTATGTATAATTTTATAAATGTAGTTAATACTCTGGATTCTGGATATAAAGGTTACCTTTATCTGTAAGTCTTTTAATTTGTATAATTCTTCCCGATGCCGAGGGTATCGGACTTGGTCAAAAATAAATCATTCTAATTAATCCATCAGCTAGAAAGCTAGATCATAGAAAAATACGGTACACACATTTTTTGTTTTATCAAATTAATAAAAACCGACACTGAAATAGATCATCAAACTTCCAGAACGGGGTCGTGACGTCACTTGTGGGTATAAATCGTATCCATGAGTGACGTCACACGAAACTTCTAAGCACTGTACTTTCGTAATTTTTCGTTGGTGAAACAAAAGAAAAAATACATAATATACTATATTTTTTTGCAGTCTAGCTGACGGACTAATTCGTTTTTTTTTTGTTTTTTTTTTATATGATATAGTGACGAGACGAGCAGCATGTGCCTGATGGTAAGCGATATGCCTGCCATATAACAGCACAGTGACAGACAGCTATTGGAACATGAAGAGTCCAAATCAGTGCTAGGTAAGCACTGCACTGCGCTCGTCACCCAGAGATGTAAGATAATATAACTCTAAGCCCAGTAATTTCTCTGGATTATAGCCTATTGTATTTCAATGTATGGGAGAATGCTATAAGGTATCTATTAATTTACCTTGTAGAGCTGGCTCAAATCCAGTGTAAGGGTTCCAGTTTTTCTCCCCGAGTAGTTTCCGGTAGTTGAGGTCCCCTTTGAACAAGAGCGCGCAAGTGTACTGCAACTTCCGGTACAGATTGTAGTCCAGTCGTTTCATATCTTTGTACACATGCGGCCAGGTCCAGTAATCTTCCGCCTGTACGCAAAAATAAAGTTTTAGAAGTAAAGATAACCCAGATATATTATAATAGGGTGTCGTAGTCTGCTTTAATAAAAAATAAAGTTGCCAAGTGCGAGTTGGACTCGCCCATGAAGGGTTCCGTTGCAGCAAGTAACATAATATACATAGTACACATAGTTCTTGTAGTTCGTTGTAACTTTGATCGAAGTTTCAATAATAGTGTATTTATGACGTACTAAAAAAACTACTCATCAGATCGAGTTCAAACTAATTTTCGTTGGTAGTTTACATGGTAATATACATCATATATTTTTTTTAGATTTTTCATTCTCTTACTTTAGAAGTTAGAGGGGGGGGGGGCACACATTTTACCACTTTGGAAGTGTGTCTCGCGCAAACTATTCAGTGTATACGAAAATGATTTAAGAAACCTCAACATGATTTTTGATAACCTATCGATAGACACCCCACACGTGTACACATACGGACGGACAGACAGACAGACAGACAGACATGATGAATCTATAAGGGTTCCGTTTTTACGTTTTACGGAACCCTAAAAATGTTAAGATTTTGAGTGCCGCGGTGGTAACTCTGCAAATTTTAAACAAATGAGGGTAGATGACGATTCCTTTTTTTAACTTTTATGGGTTTACACTTTTTAACCTCAATCTCGCATTCCTCGAGAACCGCATCGTCGCTAAACATCATGCGAGATGGTGGTCTAACGCGAACTTATTAGGTATTGATTAAAAAAACTACGTAAAATTAGAACGCCGCTAGCGGCCGACGCGGCCGTAAAAAGAATCACATCTTCAAACAACGAAAAAGTATACAAAATAAAAAGATGCACAAAAAATAAAGTAGCCAAGTGCGAGTTGGACTCGCCCATGAAGGGTTCCGTTGCAGCAAGTACCATAATATACATAGTACACATAGTTCTTGTAGTTCGTTGTAACTTTGATCGAAGTTTTAATAATAGTGTATTTATGACGTCCTAAAAAAAACTACTCATCAGATCGAGTTCAAACTAATTTTCGTTGGTAGTTTTCATGGTAATGTACATCATATATTTTTTTTTAGTTTTTTCATCCTCTTACTTTAGAAGTTAGAGGGGGGAGACACACATTTTACCACTTTGGAAGCGTCTGTCGCGCAAATTATTCAGTGTAAACAAAAATTATATTAGAAACCTCAACATCATTTTTGAAGACCTATCGATAGAGACCCCACACCTGTAGGTTTGATGAAAAAAGAATTTTTGAGTTTCAGTTCTCAGTATGGGGGGCACCCCTAATTTTTGTTTTTTTTTTTAACTTTTGTAAAAATCTTAATGCGGTTCACAGAATACATCTACTCACCAAGTTTCAATAGTGTAGTTCTCATAGTTTCGGCAAAAAGTGGCTGTGACTTACAGACGGACAGACAGACAGACAGACAGACATGACGAATCTATAAGGGTTCCGTTTTTACGTTTTACGGAACCCTAAAAATTACGATAACCTTTAAAACTACAGCGACAAGTTGACGGTATTATCGCTAAAAGCATTTTCTCCCAGGCAACCTTAGGATGGAAAAAAACAATAATTAATAAGTGGGCATTTACCATCATTACAAAGGTGCCGTCTTCCACTAACTGCTTCCACTGTTCTCCCAGCTTCCTCAGATTGTCTGCCGTCAGTACTCGAGGCTCTTCCTCTGCCGGAGGTTCTGCACCTAACACAACGAACGAGGATTCATTTTTTTTAAGTGAATAATACTTCTTTTTGCTCGCCACAGACAGATTTTTCGTGGGCTGTGAATTGAATTCTAACGCCACGTTCGGAATGATAAAAAATCTTCGGGTAAACTCGGGACCATGGCCATTGGCCATTAAGAAATGCGTCAGCCTTTTTCATTGGTCAGAAATAGGTATGATGGTAAACGATAATTGGCGCCTGCGACATCAGCGATACTGACAACGTTGTGTCTGCCCAGCGTAGCTATTCTAAGCCCAGTCGAATTGATGCGACATGGAATCTCATATCTCGGTCTTTGTCTTATCTGTTTAGAATGACAGAGACAGGAATTGTCATTCCGAATTTGAGCCGTTCGGATTGCGTTTAGACTCACTACCCTGAATTGCTTATTGGATACAATTTTTAAGTGATGAGTTTCGTTTAAAAACTTTATAGGTGGTTTTTCAAACGAATCCAGGCCAAAGTAAGTAAATCAAGGCTGTACAATCAAGTACTGCAGTCTTGACGTACGCAACCATCTACCGCCTATTAGACATAAACCGGTCACGTGATACTAAAGTTTTAACTCTTTCAGCCACAGTTTTTATTTATGTACTTCATAAATAAAACAAACGCATATTTGGTTTTATTACTGTTTAATTATAAAGAAAAAAAACATTTTATTGAAATCCTACATAAGGCTTTCGAGGAATAAGGTGGTTAGTTTACTAACCACCATGACGGTAGGTATGAACAATAATCAAAATAAAATATGAGAACATTCGTAACTTAATTATAAATTATAATTTTTGATGATTATCTAAAAGCATGTTTTATCTTGCGGATACATAGAGGGACTTTACAAGTACTGCATTGCCATACAGTTCGTGCTTGATCTTTTTTCGTGCTCCATTTGGCGCATCTTCGTGAAGTAATTCGCACTGGCTGATGCATATTGCTCTCCATTCGTAATTGTATAGGAACTGTTAGCTTATGGCGTTTTATCAAACTAGCAATGGTGAAGACGATGCAGAACTGGAACGTTTAGAGCTGGAGCTGCGTTTTTTTGCTTGAGCTGGCGCTAAGGTTCCTTGATACACACTTCTGCGAAAGTTTTTTGTGTCTAATTTATCCCACTCGGGATGCCGTTCCTTCTGGAGTTCTGGATATAATAAAAAGGAGTTTATGACAGCGCAGTTCAACAAATGAAAAAAATGCGATGCCACCATTTATTCAATTTTCTTGTGGTATACCTCCACCTCCAGTGTACTCACTCAGTTCTTCCATTCTGAAGTGTTTCTTCCACTTTGGTTCCATCACAACTGTTTGGTTTGATGATGCTGAAGCGCTCGTAGTAGGTATGTGATTATCTGAAGTGCTGGCAAATTCTGACAAAGGTCGTAGTCAATTTCCTCTTCAAACCGTGCTGCTGTGGGGGTAATCGCCGAACACCATCTCAGTTTCCGGTCCATCATTATATTCTTCATCTGGTTCTATTACACCACACACAATTTCATTATCTGAAGGAATATTTTCTATAAGAACGTCTTGAATTTCACTTTTATTCATCACACGCAGTATTCTGTAAATATGTATACAAAATAGATAAAACAAAACCTACTATAGTCACGGTGGTTAGAGAACTAACCACCTTATTATTTACGTTATTTATAAAAATATAAAAACGGAAACCTATATTTTGTATCAAAAATCAACTAATCCAATACTTAGTAATACAATAATACAGATATTATAATATAATTCATATTCTTACCTTTATTATTGAATTTTGAAATTCTCCGTTACGAAATACGCACTGACGACTTTTTCAAATATTTGTATAAAATTAACCGACGCGCATTTGCATCAAAATATGTCAACACACAGTCAACAACAACTTGAAAAACAACATAGTTTAGCACATTGTCGACAGATAGTGTGAAAATAAATTTTAAATAGCTAAAAATAGGTGGTTTGAAAACTAACCACCCAAACTGAAAGAGTTAATTAATGATTGTACAGTTGACATTTCATATTAGAATGGTTAGTTTAGCGGTTTTATTCCTAAAATATATACCTGGTTTTACTTCCTTTGGTTGTGATGGTATTGTCCTGTTATAGGTTCCATTTGCACAGGCATTCATAACATATCTGAAAAACCAAACTCAAGATTAGGACATTTTTTTTACATTTAATATTAATTTCGGAAAAGCAAGACGTTGGCCCGATGGTAAGCAACACGCTTAACCATAACAGCACAGTGTTATGCAACTCCAAAATCACTGGCTGTCACCATACTGCGCCCGTCACCCGATGATTATTACAATGAATAACAAAAAGGCGTTAAAATAGCATTTATAGTAAGTGTTACGGGAATTTGTGATCAAGTGTGTTCTAGAATTGACTTACTTGAAATCCCTTGGAGTCACATCCGACACGAACCAAGGCATTTGTTTCACGTGAAATCTTATCTGAAATAGTAAATCGTTTCACTTATTTTTCTCAGTATAATATTCCTAAAACAAATGTGTCATTAAATAAACTGATACAATTATTACACTCGCGCTACTCACTCATATGGACTACTCACTCACTCACTACTCACTCATTTGACTGGCCTCGTGGCTTTGTTGGTAGTAGGTCTGCCTGCGAAGCCGAAGGTCGTGGGTTCGATTCCCACCCAGTGCAAATATTTGTGTGATGAATTCAAATGTTTGCATTGTGTCTGGGTGTTTCTATGTATAATAAGTATGTATTTAAAACTATATAAGTATTATATCAGCTATCTGGCCGCCATCATACAAGCTTTGCTTAGTTTGGGGTCAGATGGTGTTGTGTGTGAATTGTCCACCAATATTTATTTATTTATATATTTAAATTCGGCGCTAGTCTATTCAAAAAGGTAGTAGACAGATACCTGCTATGTACGTAGTAGTAAGGTAGTAAGTAGGCATAGGTAAGTAGTATCTATCTACTACCTGTTAGACTTCGCTGGCACCGACTTCAAATATATGAGTGAGTAGCGCATATAATAATTGTATCAGTTTATTTTTCGCTTTTGAGTGTCTATTTTTGGTCGGTTTCTTCAAATTCTACCACACCGATTTCGATAAAAATTATATGGGACCATTCGGGAAGCATACCCATCCGAACACAAAAATAAATAAATTTAATTAAAAAAAAACGACTTCCATTTAAAATTAAATTCCACAATCGATCAAATTTCATAAGAATATATCACTACGTCGCGTCGCGTCGTCTAAATACATGAAAGCAAATTTAAGTTTTATTTGTTAAATTCCAAAAACTACCACACCGATTTTGATAAAATGTATATTTATTTATTTATTTATTTATTTATTTAATTCAATTTAAACATATAACTTACAGCTAAAAAAGAATAACCAAAACGTCACATGTTTGAGCTGAGATAGGCGACAATTTCAGCCTTAAAATTTCCTTGTTTATCAAAGAAAATGTCCAGATCCGGTTTTTGAGTGAGTATGCCGTTTAAAAGTTGTATAAATCGCGGCGTGGGTGCGTTGTAGCCGCGCACGGTCCGCAGCCCCGGCGGCGGCGCCAGCAGAGGGCGGCGGCGGCGCGGCGCGAGCGCGCCCGGCCCGCGCCGGCCCACCCCCGGCACCGCCAGCCGCACCTCGCTCAGTGTATCGGGGTTGTTCAACTTATTATTTAGTAAATAATAATAGTGCATTAACAGCTGCATCTTCCGCCTCAGTTCCAAACTGTACAAACCCACCATACCGTACACAAATAGTGACGGATACATATATGGGTAGTACCCGTACCTCTTTTTATAAATAAAACGCGCGAATTTGCGTTGAATCTTCTCAACCATGAGTGAGTACTTTTTTTCATGGGGATCCCAAACTATCGCGTTGTACTCCAGCTTGCTGCGTACGTAAGCCGTATACAGTGCCAACGGTGCTCGCGGATCCCGGAAGTTATAGGACGTACGCATGATAAATCCTAACATTCGATAAGCCTCTTTACAAATATTATTAACGTGATTTCTAAAATTAATTTCAGTATCCAATGTCAAACCTAGATCTTTAACTTCATGAATTTTCTCTATACTATTATTGTCAGTTAAACAGTATTTATAAATAATCGGCGTCTCTTTCCTAGTAAAGGTAATAACGTTACATTTACTGCCGTTAAATAGTAGCTGGTTATCGCCACTCCATCCGCATGCCGAATTGATTGCCTCCTGAAGGGCCTCACAGTCCGATACGCTGCCAACCGCTGTATACAGCTTGAGATCGTCGGCGAACATCAGACATTTAGAAGTGGTGATGGACTTCGGCAAATCATTGACCATTATTAGAAACTGCGTCGGACCGAGCGTCGAGCCTTGACTCACACCGGATCTCGTATAATAGTTACTGCTTTGCCATCTAGAACCAGGTAGCTGGACATATTGTGATCGATTCGAAAGATAACTAGCGAATAGTGAAAGAAGCTTGGGATTAAAACCGATACCAGCACACTTTTGTAGAAGGATATCGTTTTCTACTCGATCGAATGCTTTTTGGAAATCAAAATAGGCTACATCAACCTGCAGGCCAGCATCCATACTTGAAGTAACATAATCCACAAAATTGATTTGGTTCGAACCTGTTGAACGTCCCGATCTGAACCCGTGCTGACTGTTATCCAAGTAGGTGTCGATCTGCGGGGCGACACGGTTGTTTATAACAGTTTCAAATAATTTGCCGAAGACCGACAGCACGGCTATCGGACGGTAATTAGATATCGCAGATTGATCACCAGTTTTATGGACTGGCGTGACACGCGAGACTTTCCAGCAGTCTGGGTATATCCCAGTGTTGACGGATAAATTAAAAATATGCAAAAGTGGAGCCAAGACAATACGAACACAATCTTTGACTATAAAAGGAGGAACACCATCAGGTCCAACCGCCGATCTAGGTTTTAGGTGTTTGATTGCTCCCAGTAAATCTTTAACACTTATATTTTGTACGGTGATATGAGCTGATGGTATTGAAGATGAGAGTTGTAGTGAGTCCTCTGCTTGTAATCGAGGGATGTTTTTAAGAAAAACAGAGCTAAAATATGAGGCAAACGCATCGGCAGCTCGTTGGCCCTTCACACTCTCACCCTGAAATACAAACTCCTCACAATCCTGTTTACCTCGACGCTGCTGTTTAATGTACGACCAAAAAGCCTTCGGATCAGCGGACATATCAGATTCGACTTTCCTCATATAGGAATCAAAAGACTCATCGATTAGTCGCTTGACTAATGCCCTATAATATTGAAACATCGCATAATTAAATTCCTTATTTTCCTGTTTATAGCGTTTGTGATGGAAATGCTTATTTTTAATGTGCCGAATTATATCAGCTGTAAACCAGGGAGGATACGAGTACTTTTCTGTTACACTAGAAACTTTTTTCCGCGGAACAAAAGCGTCAAAAACTTCATAAATTTTATCATAAAACGTAATAACGGCGGTATCTAAACAGTCTATAGAAATTAAATCATCCCAATTAATATTGGCAAATGATGCATACAAGCCATAAAAGTCAGCTTTAAAAAAGTTCCAGCTAGGACGACCGAAACCGGTTTCGCTGCGGGGCGGGGCGGGGCGCGGTACGGAAGTGCAGCCGCTATTGCAATTTTTACTATGATTTAGTTTAATCGTGAAAGCGATCGGCGGGTGATATAAGTCAATCCTGACGAGTGGCTCAGGGTCATTCAGGATAGTCACGCGTTCCTCGGTGAACCCACTCAAAACCAGATCCAGTATACTTCCGTGAACATTTGGAGTACAATTAAGTTGTCTCAGCTTACAAAAATCCAAAAACAAGTTGTAATTAAAGTTTACAGTGTTACCAAATGAATTTAAATTAAAATCACCTAAAATAAGAATGTCGAGTGATGAATAATTACAAGCTGCGTTTTCTAAAACATTCAGAACATCCAAATATTGGTCAGTAGTGTATCGCGGAGGTAAATAAACGACACAACACAGGAATGTAGTTTTTTTAAGTGAAATTAACGTGACTAAAAGTTCGTGGTTAATCGCGAGGCCATCAATGTCGGTGATATTCTTGACTGCTATGGGATGGCGGACAGCCAGCAGGACTCCGCCCCAGCCGGCGTCGTGCTCGCGGTCCAGCCGCAGCACCGAGTATCCAGGTGGGAATAACTCGCCGTCATATACAGAACTTTTCAGGAATGTTTCGGTGACAGCAATGATATCATAAGTATTTGACAGTATAGATTTTTTAAATTCAGTGGTCTTAGAACGTAAACCGCGTACATTCTGATAAATGCACATTAGAGATGACGATTTACTGCTTATTTTTCGTGCTGGTGGTGCTTCGAAATCGCCACGGCTTAATACATATATCTGCGGCCCAGTTGTCGACGGCGAGCACAGTATTGGCTAACTTAGCGGGGACACCTATTTTAAACGATGTGTAGTTCGTCCCTTTAGGTTTAAGTGACTCAACTGTACATATATCCGTGCTACAAATAGCAATTAAATGGTCTTGGATTTGCTGACTAGTAGTGCCGACCTTGACGTAGTACAGGTGGTAGTAATTCCAGCGCTCCGAAGCCTCAAGCAATGTGGTACCGGGTGCAGCTGTACCCTTGATGACATTTGTTGGTGCCTTAGATTTTTTATATTTTACTTCGGTCCAGACATTATTAGATTGTTTGTTATTAATCGGCATCTCGTTCAAGTCGCGCGGTGCAGGCGTTACGGAGATAGATGGTGATAGCGAAACCACTGAGTCAGTCTCGCTCACACCAGCATTGCTAGTCGAAGGGACAATCAACAGTGGAACCGGCCGTTTGTCCTGCGTTTTCGATCCGTTGACAGAGATTGACGTCTTGGCTCGAACACTGGCCGCCCGGGGCGGCCGCCGCGAGTCAGCCGCAGTCGACACCGTCACATTTGGTACATGTCGGGTAGGTGTCGGAGTTCGCGCTTGAGGCGGTTTGCCGAGTGATTTTATTATGTGATTTTGATCACGTACCAGCGCCTCCAGAGCATCCACCTTCTTCACCAGCGACAGAAGAGTCTGCTGCATCTCTTGACACACGGTATCTCGGTCAATTTGCGACATAACTTCAGAAATTAATTTAAATTCGAGGAGCAAAAAAAAAAAAAAAAAAAAAAAAAAAAAAAAAAAAAAAAAAAAAAGGTATATGGGACCACCACTGAACTATGATCTACCAAAGAAAAAAAGAACTATCAAAACCGATTCATCAAATTGGAGGCACTATGGCGTAGCATACCAACATACAAAAAAAAACATAGAACCGAATTGACAACCTCCTCCTTTCTTCAAGTCGGCTAAAAACGTTACACATATATTTTTTCTTTTGTTTCACAAACAAAAATTACGAATTCAATGCTGAGAAGTTTCGAGTGACGTCACTTCATTGTACGATTTTTACCAGGACGTTACGTCACAACCCCTTCGGCAGTTTGATGATGTATATATTTGTCGATTTCTAATAGCTTCATAAAACAAAAATATATTGAAGTGACGTCACCCTAAGTTTTGTATCTTCATCATTTTTGTTTGCAATACAAAAGAAAAAAACGTATTCAATAAGCAGTATGTATTATGTACGTATTTATTAGTAATTAGTTTTTGTATTAATAAAACTTTGTACACTTTATAACACATGGACTTTGTAGCTCAATTTCTAACCGCAATATTTTTAATTCCGAGCGAAGCCGCTAACGAACAGGCCGCTAGTAATACCTGTATTATTTAAAAACTATTTATACAATTTTAGAATGGCTTACCTTTTGCACAATCTTCTGCGATATTAAGAAATGCGCCAGACATAAATCGGTGAAAAGCTCGTACCCAGAGTTGTCGCAAATGATATCTGAAACATCATGTGGACACCATAGAGTTTACATAATATACTACGTATAGAGTTAGAACAAACGCTCTTGTGGAAGTCTAGACCAGCCGTAACTTACGGCTGGTCTATTCAGTTGGTAGTAAATATGTCCAAACAGTCGTAGGTCGCCGTAGGTCGTAGGTTCCCACTCACAACACATGCTTGTGGGAAGAATACGGCTCTTTGTTCTTTTTATCTTTGTGTATCTTGAGTATGTATTTACGATTATATAACTACTGGCAACACTCCGCTGTTTTACCCGAGTAGTTCCTGGACGTCTACTCTAATTCAACGAAAACGTTGAATTAGAGTTTGTGTTAAATGTTCTAAGCGTACTCTAATTAGAGTATGCTTAGAACATTTAAACGTCAAACAATGTTGTATCGGACGAAACGAAGTAGAACGAGAGCAGGAAAGTCGCGAGTTTTTTTTCGATATTTCGGTTTCGTAGAAACAGATTAGACGTCCTGTTCTAATTATGTTTCCGCGTAGCCTAATCCCACGACCACTACTATCTTTTCGAAGTCATGTGCGTAATGCCGCTAACTTAAAACGGGGAAGGAAAACATCGTGAAGAAACCGACATGTACCTAGAATCTTTCGAAGTCATGTGTCATCCACCAACCCGCACTGGGCCAGCGTGGTGGATTATGGCCTTGACTCTCTCCTTGCGAGAGAAGGCCCGTAGTCCCAGCAGTGGGAACATTTAGTGGGCTGTTTATGTTGAGCAACACTGAAATACTGACCGAAATTGACTGTCTGTGCTATAGTCATCTTGGCTGGGCAGGGGATCTTGGGAGGCGGCGGGGGTGCGTCGCCCTCCGGCACCTCAGCTGGTGGGGGCGCTTCGGTCTCCACCTTCGCCGCAGGTGGAGGCGTTTTGCTCCCCTTCCTCTCGGGGGGCGGGGACCCAGGCTTGGCGGGCTCCGGTGGTGGCTCGGCCTAAAATTACAACAATTTAATGACTTCATTTCCTTCAATTAAATGCTTAATAAAAATAAATAAAAAAATGTTCCGGTTTGAAAGGCATTTCTAGTGAAATTACAGGGCTAGGAGATAAAACATCTTATAGCTTTGGGCGACGAGCGCAGTGCAGTACTAGATCATGATTTGGACTCTTCATGTTTCAATAGCTGCGTCTCATTGTGCTGTTATGGGCAGGCGTGTTACTTTCTATCAGACACATGTCCTACTAGTCTCGTCACTCTTTATTATAAAATATATACTAATAAAAAGATTCCACTAAACCCATCTATAAAATGTTCATCAATCATAAAAGGTTCAAAAATGAATACAACATTTTGCTAACAAAATTTACATCTGACTAGCATCTACAAAATTAAATTTTGTTAGCTCTCTATAATCATTGCTATAATCATTACATACAAATGAAGAATAATTATGATAATAAAATGAGAAAGAATGAATAATTATTGCACCTTTGTATTATCGCTAACTAATTACATCGTTCTGCAATTTCACATAGCCACGATATCTAAATCCAAGTCTACTTATATTATACATATTAGCATAGTTCCAACGCATGCCAATTAGACAAAAACCACATAATGTCTTTATCGAATGTCAATAATTTGCGAATACCCAAAATTTTAATATAAATACTAAATATTTATATACACTATAAAAAGTTAATAAAAAAAATATATGAACCTATTCGTTTCCAACTACGACTAGAATAAAACCATCAAAGAACTTTGAGACATCGTCTCCTCTCACTTGCACAACTAAAGTGCGAAAGAGAGAAGGGGCGTTTTCAAAAGGTTCTTTAAAGGTGTGGCTATATAATATTAGAAACCTGTTTTAGAATAGGCATCCCCGCAAGAGTTGCCAGCCTGTGACAACTGCATTGAAATTTGAAAGTTGAGTTCTGGAAAATGAAGAATAGAATGTACTTACTAATTATAAGCCATTTATATTTTTACTTAGCAGCCAAGCCTGACTTTTAACGCTTTTTTAAACCAAAGATGGGTTGCGATTGACCGACATCTCGCCTGATGTAAAGCGACGATAACTACTACAAACGACTGAAATAAACCGATTCACTCTCGATTTCAAGAACCCAGAATGTACTCGTACTCCATTGGAAAAGATCCAGTCGGACAGCAAATTTTCGGTTTAAACTAATCTTTTAAATAATATATATAATATATGTGTAGACTCTACCCAGATATCGTCATCTAGCTTTAAAATAAGCAAACTTTGTGATATGGCTACCAGACCGCTGAAATAATAGAAAAGAGAAAAAGACCAAGTGGAACGAGACATATTCGAGTTTCAAGGTTCTGTCCCAATACAGGAAAAGGTTCAAGACAGAGAAGCGTCTTTTGGTGTCGGCGCGGCGGCCAGAATCTACTTTGGGGGTCGTTAAGCCAGTTACTCAATAAGTTAGTTTTTATTCAATACATACCCCTTCGATGGCTTTTCTCTGAGCGTCCGCTTTATTCACAACGTTATCTGCTATTTTTCCAGTGTCATCCACTAGTAACTGTAACATACATAATAAAAATATTTTAACTAGATATTGAAGATATTTTTTTCATTTGTTTATGTAAATGACAGTTTTTGACAGTATGAAAATTAGCGTGGTTGTTGCGTTGCACATTTTTATTTAATTCACGGTAACTAAAGTGTGAAGAAAAGGCCGCGTAATGCGGTTGAACGTAGACTGGAACGATGGTCGTTCCAGTTCGACTAAGTTTCCTTTTACAAGGAAAGTGAACGCGCGTGATCGCTGCTTGTTTGTCGTGTCAAACGAGTTGCCTTCACGCGCGTTCACTCTCCTGGAAAAGGGCCGGCGAATGCGGCTGAAACTAGAAAAGTCAGACAGGATCAACCATAACACTTAATTCTATATAACCTGTATATGGATTCGGGAAGAAGGCCCAGTTGAGTAAATTTAGACTCAATCAACAGGAATTTAGATTTAAATTAACAGGAACGCGGCGTTCCAGGTTCCACCGGTAGGCACATGTCACATAAGAGGTTAACAGGTTTGGAGAGTTGTGAAGACGTAAATCTTTTGTTACTTTCAGAACTTTGGCACAGAGTAAATAGTTCTAAAATCAAATCGTTATAGGAATTTAAAGTCATTGTGAAACTGTGATAAACAAATTAAAATGGACAAATTGTGCTTGAGTAGTGTTTTGTGATACGGAAGTTGATCGTATAATAAACAAATATTATTCGTTTTTGAGAGCAGATATCGTTAAATGCGAAGTTATGATCTTGGAGATGAATTAAATGATAGTTTCAATACAAGCTACAAAGGATGTATACCATAAAAACATGTAACAGTACCTTGTCTTTAAAGTCTATAATCATCTGGAAGGGGTCTATAAGAGGCGCACTGTTCCCTGGCTCCCCCTTTTCACCGGTAAGGTTCACATCGGAACCCGCTGACAGCGAAAGGTCACATTTATTTGACCACAGGCAAAGCTGAAACCAAGACATAAAATCAATTAGTTTTTCGGTTCGCTTACACGAGCCGATCAACTTATTTTATAACCAAGCTAAAAGGTTATGGTTTTACGATACGCTATGAAAAGCTATCTTGATTGCAGTCTAACACCGCAAAAAAGGTTATAGCATAAGCCCAGCAACCCACTTTATGTTGTCAGTGTTGGCACTGAGGGCCTTCACTCACAAAGAGTTTTTTTTTATTTATTATCTCAACCTATAAATAGTCCCATTGCAGAGCAAAGGTCTCTCTCCCCTCCTTCCAATTTTCCCGGTTCAGAACAGCAGTCCTCCAATTGGAAAGAGATAAAGAAATTTATATTATATTGGTATATATTGTCTGCGATTTACCGTGAGACGTATAATCCACTAGAGTTACATGTGAAGAGACGCGAGCGGTGCATTAATTCGCGAAATCGAGCGCCATGCCTCGTATTGAACACGTATTTAGAAGAACAATTCGCGTCACAAACTCGTGCACGATTTGAAGACGCATGCCTCGTATTGGTCACGGGTTTGGAAAGAGAATGAGCTTTACAAATCCGTGGTTCGAGGCAATGCTGCCTCCTACTGTACACGGGACAGGAAACACGCCACCGGGTCATCTAGTAATACAATAAATACCTTGAGTAATGTGACAAAGTCTGCTTTTCTCTTGTCTTTTTCACTGGGTTCCAACATGGTCACCAATCGGTCGGCCACGACGCACATCGGTTCTATGTTGTCAGCAAACGACTTGTCTTTTTGAGCTTCGAATGGATCAAACGTTTTAAGACTCGGTCTGAAAAACAATTAGAAATATTATAGGATAATGAAATGAATGAATATTTATTACAATAAGAAAAAGAGAAATTGAGACGAGAAAATTACGCAAGCAAAATGACTTATTTAATTACGAGATCTATTAAATACCGCGGTTATATGCCGGCGCAGTCCGAAAGGGGGCGGGGGGTGTCACAGTGGACATGACCCCCCAATATATCTAATAAATAGTACACAGCTACACAGACTATTTTTTAAGGCGGGAAAACCAATGGAACGGCAACTACGCGGGTAAAATCGTGGGGCGCTTCTAGTGAAGTCTTTTTTACTCGATTTATTGTATTTCTACTGATGACCTCTCCGAATCTGAGGTTGCGTACTGGTGACCCTCTCCAAAATTCGAGGCTGGGACCGCGCCTGGCGGTATGGTGGCGCGAGTCTCCGATATTTTTATAAACTTTTATGTCGGCATTGCTTTCAAACCATTCGACCAGAATAGAAACTGACATTGACTAACTAACTGCCATTTTACTAATTTTCCTAGAGACGAACTTCTTAGCATTCCATGGATTCACCGTGCGGGTGCCGGGTCCATCGTGTGGCAGAGAGAGAAATCTCGAATAGACCCCAAGACTTGTGACTCGGGCGTAGGTTTAAAAGGGGCTCCTTTTGGTGACGTACGTCAACACTCACCTTCACTACTCGTATTTCTCTCCCTGCCCAGCCAAATCCGATATGATCCTACTAGTGCAGCTTTAGATACTCGTTCTAGTATAGAACTTACTGCACTTCTGGACAAGCCAAGGTCTTTAAGCAGGTTGTAGAGAGATTTTGCTGGTATACCTCTCGCTCCTACTTCTACAGCGTATAAATTAACTACAAATTAATTAACTAACTATGGCATCTAGTACCTATGTAGTTGGAAGTATTATTTTTCTTGTGAAAAGGCCTCATAACTCAATTTCCGTCCAAATTTTTTGCACAGACAACTCCTTAATTTTTTTTGGGCTAAGATAAAAAAACCCGGACTATAGTGATGATGTCGCAGCCAACTAGTTTAATCAGCCTTTCAATTAGCAGTCTAGCCTGTTCACTGAACAGCGCCGTTTAACTAGAGGCCGTAATATTCATCCGTATCGTTTAATACTACATTTAATAATCTGGCTGGGTGATTAAGCCATTTGGCTGCGACAATGATATAGGTAATGAATGATGATGAATGTTTACATGACAATGAAGCCTGCTTACAACAGTTCGCAACCCTCCCTGAGCCGCCGGTAAACATAGCACTCGGAGAAAATCCATGTGTTTGTGAAATATTTCTTCTGTTCCTGCACTTCTATCCACTGGTTCCATTTCTTCGCATCAGGAGTGTCAACCTGATGATAAGACATAAAATTAAACGATGTACACAACATTTAGTAGAGGAAAGTCACCAAATATGGAATAGTATCCTAATATGGAATTCCTTCATTTCTCTAAGACTATAAGTATGAAAGGCAACACTCGACCATTTTCTGTTTCATTCGGTCTACTAACTATCGCACCCACACCATCGAGTTAGTTGCGCGAATGCTTCACGTGTGGCAGGTGTGTTTTGTTTTGTTGTCGTGCAGAAATTTTTAAAGGTAGGTAATAAACGAGTATTACCAGCTGTTTGCTGTTTGTTTACATAAGTGTTATATTATTTAGTATATCGGTATTATGTTTATTTCACCATTTTGTGATCTTTTGTCATTAAAATATTGTGACTTTAAAAAATATTTAGAAAAGTTTGAACTAGTATAAAAATCCAAATATGGACACTATGGAGTTTGATACTTGGATCTGTGACTTTTGCAAGTAATTATGTAACTTCTTTCATTTAACACAATATATTATATTTATTTAATTGATCTCAAAGATATTAATGCCCATTTTTGTTATTGTTATGGAATAAAAGCATAAACCAACATATTTATGCTTATATTCCATATATGGATACCTATTCCATATTTGGTTACTCATTTGTGATTTTGTTTTTTGTGTTAAATTTTAATTTGATAACTAATATATTTGATTAAATGCTGTTAATTACTACAAATAAATGTATGACTGATTAGTAAAAACAATAAACTGATTTAATTAATATGAAGTTTTTTTTTTATATCCCAAAAACAAAATGGTATTCCATATTTGGTGACTTTCCTCTAGTGGTAGGACTCTTGGCAGAGTCCGCCTGAGGAAGGACCACACCTTTGCTAGTTATTCTACCGCCAAGCAGTAATGTGGAAACATTAATGTGTTCCGATTTGAAGGGCAATGTTTCCAGAGAAATTACAGGGCTTAGAGATATAACAACTTAGATCTCTGGGTGGCGAGCGCAGTGCAGTGCTAGGTAATGATTTGGACTCTTTATGTTCCAATAGCTGCGTGTTACTGTGCTATCATGTGGCAGGCATGTTGCTTACCATCAGGCACATGTCCTGCTCGTCTCGTCACACTTTATTAAAAAAAAAAAGTAAACAGATACAATTAAGTACCTACAAATATATAATACGGTGAGATACAGCAAAAGTCATGGAAAAGAGCCGTGGTGGACATTTGCTGGATATTTTATTCCATGCTTAATCGGAACATGTCTTCTTTACAAAAGAAGATGTTTTCTTTACAATCCAATTAAAATATCACAAGTTGTTTCTCATAAAATACGTGTTTTTACTTCAAAATGGAAAAGTGCATACTTCTGTCTTCAGACACCCTATAATATTATTCTACCACCAAGCAGTAGTGTGCTAACATTACTGCGTTCCGCTTTGGAGGGTCAATGTTTCCTGAGAAAATACAAAGCAAAGAGACAAGTCATCAGAATGAACAGGATAACCAAGAACGGTTTTAATTCTGTTCCGACCAGTTCATGGAAAATGATTGGGTTATCAACGTCTAATTAAACTTTTATAGCCTGATGTAAGAGACAGTTTTCTAAATTCACTGGAATGTACTAGCTGTTACTATTACTAGGATTAGTGTGATAGATAAATACTAAGCAGCGAACGGTACTTACAGTGAGTGGATCATAATTCTTATTCGTCACTAGATCATTCTTTAGTTTTGACACATATCTGATGTAGCTCTGCAAATCCCCATCATTCTAAAACAAAAAAGAAGTATTTTTAAATGTATGTGTTATTTTATGATCGCACCTCATTAAATAACACATCCTGTCTTCTGTAATATTCACAAACACAAACTTCTGGAATATTGCAGAAGACAGGAATCAGTGAAGAAATCTCATCAAATAAGGTCAAACATTACATGCTGGGGCAGCTAGGGTATAGTTAGTTTAGTTAGTTTAGTTTGACGGGGCTGTTTCCGCACTTAGCCTCTCAAGATGGGCCATTGTGCGTGGCTCATACTTCCCTATCACTCCAACCATCCCACGCTATCCCAGAAGGCAAGCAACCTATTCAGGTTGTTGATGGCCTCCGGGACTGCTGCTGGGGAGTGGAGGAATTCTGCCCGTTGATCCGCCACGCTCCTGCATTCCACAATCACATGCTGTGGCGTTTCTTCTTCCTCCATGCATCCTCTGCACAGAGGGCTATCTGTCACACCTAAATTAAATAAGTGTTTGTTAAGGGGACAGTGGCCAGTCATAGTACCTATGACTTTACGGATCCTATCCCTGCTCAGTCTGATACGGTTGCGGGCAAGTTTTTTTGTTGCTACCGGAACAGCAATTTTCGTTTGCCTGCAACCTTCAATGCCTCTCCATTCCATTGAATGTGCTTTTTCGGTATTTTCCTGCAGCCATAACTTTATTTGGGCCTGAGGTATAGGCATTAAAGGTTCCGGACCGTATGTTATTGCCTTTGCTCCTCTCTTGGCCAGTTCGTCTGCTGCATCATTACCTAGTGAGTCGCTGTGTCCTTTAATCCATTGCAGGGTTACTCTGTTCGTCCCTGTTATGGATTGGAGTGCATTGTGACATTCCAGTATAAGGACAGAGGTTATAGTGTTGTTTTATAGGGCTTGAAGCACTGACGCGCTGTCTGAGACAATTTTGATGTTTAAGTCCCCGACATCTCTGGCTGCGATCGCCTGTGCCGCCCTGGTGATACCGATACATTCGGCTTGAAAGATTGTGTTTAACTTACTTAGTGTTGTTGATATTTTTATGTTTAAATCATTTGAGAAGACACCGGCTCCTGTACCTTGTGAGGTTTTGGAGCCGTCTGTGTATATCCTTACTTCTCTGCTACCAGAGCTATCTTTTAATTCTGCATTGAGTTGGATATTGTATCTTCGATCAAAGACATGTTGGCATATTGTTCTATCCATGGGTGCCTCAAGAAGTGGTATTTCTTTCAGCACCCGTTTCAGAACTTTTGTGTGTTCTGTTTCTGTACCCTGTTTCCACAGTCCTGTGCAGTGAGCTCCACAGTGAGCTCTTAGTCGCAGGGCGGCTGCAGTGGCCTCCTCTTGTATGACTAAGTGTAGAGGTCTCAAATTTAAGAGATACTCCAAAGCGGCTGATGGTGTGGTTTTCATGCATCCAGTGGCTGCTAGGCTTGCCAGGCGTTGCAGACTTTGGAGTTTGGCTTTTATTGTGGTCAGTTGTGTTCTGGGCCACCACACAACTGATCCGTAGGTCAGAGAGGGTCTAATCACTGAAGTGTACAACCACAGTGTAATTTTTGGATTGGCAGCTAGGGTATGGTTCGATGTTCGATACGCTTTCTAGAGGACAGCAGGAAAGCACTGCCGTGACACAAACCAACCAGTCTCTGATGTACCACAACTCCCGTATTGGTCTATATAGCCACCGAAGGGATGTCCTCAAACTTTCTACACATACTAATAAAAAAAACTTTATACCTATGTGCAGATAAAATAAGATGATACAAAACATTTTAAAATGTGACCCATACAAACTGGCCTCTTCGAGATTCGTCTGGCAAGACAAATTGTTTAAATAAAATAATAGTCAGCTGATTAAACTCTTCTTCTTCCTCATTTTCTTTTCATTTCTAGTTTATGAACATATGTATGTTTTATTGAAGTGAAAACTTCTTTAGGCGCGCTAAAGAAGATCTCAATGAGCGTATCGAACATCGAACCATACCCTAGCTGCCCCAGCATGTAATGTTTGACCTTATTTGATGAGATTTCTTCACTGCTTCCTGTCTTCTGCAATATTCCAGAAGTTTGTGTTTGTGAATATTACAGAACATTCGACATCTTCTTCTCTACAGATAGACAGAATTTTCGTGGGCTGTGAAATGGATTCATCAATCGTCACGCTCGGATATGATAATGGATCGGATCGGATATGAAATCTTCGGGTAAACTCGGTAAAAACGGCCAGATAGGTACCAGGGCAACAGAAACAGTAAAGAGTTTCGATTACCTACTTCCAACAGCCCAGCGTTTATCTCCAGATACCAGGGCAACAGAAATCAAATCAAATTCTGAGTTATAAGTTTTCACTTCTATCGGCAGTTCCTATGACTGCTAATTATTATTTTTTTAATAGCAGTTGACCTCCGTGAGTAGAATTCACAGTCCACGAAACATAAATATGTCTGTGGTGCACAAAAAGAAGTTTTCACTTTAAAAATTGTCGATGGTAAAAAGCAACCTTATTCCCTCAAAAATAACGTACAAAATACTCACCGCTCCGCAAGATGATTTAATTTTGCTCGCATCTCTTGAACAGTAATCTATCACCTTTGTTAATATCACTGGTAACCTCTCTTTCAAAGAGTAATAGGCAAAGCTCCTGTAACAAACAACACACCTTATTAAAGCTATATAATATCACACAGATCACACTAATTTGTTTCTATCAGACTGCTCGTAGCTCGAAGAAGCAACATCGTTTCATGGTTGATGTTCCAAAGAGTCGAACGAAGAAGTTTGACTCTACTTTTCCGTTAAGAACGTTTGGAATGCGTTGCCTTAGTGGGTGTTTCCCGATGGTTTCAATTTCTTCTAGGTAAGCACGCTTCATCGTGGATCGCATCGTCATCTAACATCAGGCGAGATGGCGGTCAAACGTAAGCCTATAAAAGTAAAAAAAACATAGGTAAATCACAAGCTTGAATATTTGTGAGCGTGTATGTTTATTCCCACGTATATTATCTGCAACGGCAAGACGACTTTGAATGAAATTAAATAATTACTTTCGTCATTTTTTACGCAACTATTGTTGTTAAAAATATGAATACGAATAAATATATTGTGAGCGTATATTCTTACATGGCAGTAAATACATGGCGTACTTTAACATCTAATCATCTTTGCAAACCCCTATCCGCAATAAACATTTATTTAATTGTATGAATATGGAAAGTGCCTACATTAAGTACTTACCTTTAAAAAAATCTTATTTCGGTAAGGTTAAGTTACAAATTTACCACAGGTGGCGCCAATGTTTCATGTCGTTAAATTGCTCTAACGAAATGAAACATTGGCGCCACCTATGGCCTATGGTGAAATTGAGAACTATCTTTGACAGGTCTATTTGCATCTAGAAAACGCTTTGAGAAAACGTAAAAAAAAATGAAATTGATATTGTCAAAATCTTAGGATAAAATATTTAATTTTGAGGTTTCTTTTGTCGAGTCTAAAAATGCCTCATTCTACTATTAAATACGGGGCTCAGTGCTTTTTTCAAACTATGTTTTTGTACAAAAAAAATGTTTCATAAAACTATTTAAAATTATACTCATCCATTTGATATTGACGCTAGCCTAAATTGATCATAGCACTTACCTACATAAAAGCTCAGCTTAGCAACTTGTACTTACAATAGATTATTAGATATAATGAAAATATTTTGTTAATTTTCTATACAAATTAAGTGTTTAGTGATTACATTTTAGAGTCGATTTAATTCTTTACGTAAAATATAACCACTCTCATTGGATAGAAGTTAACAAGCGCTACATCATTCACTGAGGTCACATCTTATAATTTGACGTGTACCCAGTTCGTAATTAAATTTACAAAAACTGGATACTAATGCAAAGTCAGCTTAGAAACATAATAATGACCCCACGTGCTACTTTTTTAAGCTACGATAAGCCATAAAAAAGATACAGATACATTTAAAACTAGGAATTATGAGAACAAACTCATAATTTGCTAAATAATACAGCAAAAATAATCGCCCGAACAGGGACTTGAACCCTGGACCCTTGGATTAAAAGTCCAATGCTCTACCGACTGAGCTATCCGGGCCTTGTCGACCTCGTCGAAATTTGAAGTTTTATTGTCCGTGATACTTACGCGGGTCCTCTGAATTTGAATACGTAAAGACGTAAACTATGTTAATAAAAAAGCATAAAACATAATTTTATTACGTATACAAGGTTACGCGGACAAATAAACAGAGAACAGAGGGAAACCGAACCGAAGTGTAACGCCATTGCAAACAATGAGGACTATGTTTTACATAAAATATACAATGCCCAATATACAATGGGGTCATATCTTATATATAAAATTCTCGTGTCACAGTGTTTGTTTCCTTACTCCTCCGAAACGGCATTACTGATTTTAACCAAATTTTATATGCATATTCTGTAGGTATGAGAATCGGCTACTAGCTATTTTTCGTACCCCTAAGTGACAAGGGTTGTTCACTAAGGCAAAACAACGTTTGCGGGGTCAGCTAGTTATATTATAAGGCTATTCGTTATTATACATAATATACATCTTTCCTTTCATGGGTTCACAGAAAATGTATACTATATGTAAATGTATATGTAGGGGCGTGGTCGCATTTTATGCTGTAGTATGAATAATTTCTAACAGACAAAAAAAAACATAAAAACCAAGGTTGGTCCACCTTGGTTTTTATGTTTTTTTTTTTGTTTTATAGTGACGGGACGAGCACGACATTCACGCGATCGTAAGCAATACTTCTGCCCATAATAACAAGACAAGGGTTTCGCTTACTATCGCGCGTTCGTCTAGCTCGTCATGTCACTCTACATTACAAAAAAAAACAGATCATTAAAAAATACTGTTTAATTCAGTTTAATAAGGTATTCATTTGTTTTAACAATTTATAATAGATGTTCATTAATTTATTAAAAGATAAAACGGAACTTGATATGAACGAAAACATCCACAGATTCAGATAAGACTATATTTAGCTGTGTACAGATAGTTACTAGATTATGTAATAGGAAATAAATTTACATTTACATTACAAACGGCTTTTAACGAGTTTCACTGAAAATTTCAGGGAAAGTGAGGGTTGCCATCCGTCCGGGTTTCCCCGGATTTGTCCTAGTTTAGAGAGCGTCTGGGCGGCGTGTATCCTTTCCCGTGTACAGTAGGAGGCAGCATTTCCTCGAAACGGAAACGCGCACGGGTTTGTAAAGCTAATTCTCTTTCCAAACCTGTATTCAATACGAGGCACGCGTCCTCCAATCGTGCACCGCGTGCACGGGTTTACAACGCGAATTGTTCTTCTAAATACGTGTTCAATACGAGGCGTGACGCTCGATTTCGCGAATAAATGCACCGCTCGCGTCTCGCTCCTTTACACATTTTGTTTTATTGTAAATTTTAAATTTTATAAATTATTCTGTTTATAAATTGAACATTCTATCATCTCAAGCCTGCAGACGTCCACTGCTGGACATAGACCTCCCCCAAAGATTGAAAGAAGAATAGTGTGCGCTGTAAACCCGAGCACGATTGGAAGATGTGTGCCTCGTATTAAACACGGGTTTAGAAAGAGAATTAGCTTTACAAACCCGTGCGCGTTTCGAGGCAATGCTGCCTCCTACTTTACACGGGAAAGGAAATACGCGTCCGGGCGGGTTTTCATTGGTAGTGCGGAGTCGGAAACTTTAAATTTTAGGGCCGACGAACAGACTCGTTAAATTCTTATTAAAAATACGAAGATGACTAAAACTATAAATTTAATTTTAAGGTTAAAAAAACTTTATTGTGTTAAAAAAAAAGATGTGCGGGGTTCTAGGGTTCTAAAATCTGGGATTTTTATTCGTCTTGTCCTGGTTGTAAAAGACTAGCTGCCCGCCCCGGGGGAACATGGGTTTTATCTTTTATTATTTTACGATAAGAGATGAACAATTAAAGTGCAAATTTCGAGGGTACCGAAATCTATGATTATTACAGAAAAGAGAAGTTACGGCTGGTCTAGTCGGGAGAACGGCGCCGGCGCCTGCCGATCCGGAGACCCCGGGTTCAAAACCACATGCACCACTGTCTTTTCGAAGTCATATGCGTAATCCCGCCTACTTAACACGGTGAAGGAAAACTTCGTGCGGAAACCGACATGTACCTAGAATTTTTCGTAGTCATGTGTCATCCACCAACCCGCACTGGCCCAGCGTGGTGGATCATGGCCTTGACTCTCTTGACTTGACTTGACTCAAGGAGAGATAGGTACTTGCGAGAGAAGGCCCCGAGTCCCAGCAGTGGGAACATTTAGTGGGCTGTTTATGCTATGGAAAAAGGAAATAGTTATTGTAACATAACTGCTACTAAAATACTAACAAATCGTCGTTCGCATCCAATACCGCGATTGCCACGCCACATTCACGAAATTTTACACTGGGACAAAAAAAAACATTTTAAATAATGTTGTATTTCGGATTACTATTCGGATACTAGTTCTTCAGCCGCTTTACTGAACTAGTTTTTTATTGTTTTACCACTATTTTTGAGGAAAATTATCAGTTTTTTTTACATTTACTTTACTAAGATTATACTGTGTCAAATACTTTCATCAAAATGATGTTCACAAAAATATATTCTTGATTTAGTGGCCATCATTCCTCCTCGCAAGCGTTTGCCACTTTTTTCGCAATTGTGGATCGTTTGGAACATAGATGAATAATTTTTTTGGCGTATTTATACTTGTGCTTGTATACTGAGGCACTATGCAGTTCTTGTAATACGAGGGATTCATTTTAAAATAAAAACATTGACAATGTCCTTACACAAACACATATGTTTGGCACGACGTGACGTCATTCAAAACGCCATGACAGTTTGGAGCGTTTTTGTGCAGAAATTTGTTTGATTTTTTGAAATGCAAAATACATATTGTAAATGTAAGTTTTTTTCAAAAATATAGATGTTTCGGAATAATATAAACATTAAGCTATATTATTAACCAGTTTTTAAAATTTAGTACACAAGCCTATTGTTTTTAGGTACCTATAGTGACTACTACGATTATTTATTATAACTAAAAGCGTTACAATGAAAATAAAATATATGTGTGTACAGCATTATTTATTTTGTCCCAGTGTAAAATTTCCTGATTGTGGCACTCGCAGTATTGGGTGCCGAACGACGAAATATAGCCGCTGTGACACGACATTAGCATGACGGAGACGCGAATCCATAAGATTATGCCAAACCAAAAAAATAATCAACATGGCTATAGAAGTATTCACTTTAATGAAATTGTAAGAATCTCGAAGTCGATAGATTATACCCATATGATGGCCAAGGGCCAAGTCAATATTCTTGGTATCAAATATATTCAAAACACAATGTATCTCACAAGTAATAGATCCTACTAATAATAATAAATGTCCATGTTTGGATATTTGCTGCTCAATCACGTAGTAATGTCTAAACGGATTGGGGTGAAGTTTGGTACATAGATAAGATTATAGTCTGGAAGAACACATAGGCTACTTTTTAGCCCGGAAAAATAACGGGAACGACGGGAACGGTAACTACGCGGAGTACTGTATTACATTAAACAAGATTATTATTTTATTTCCAACACAAAAAGTTTTAATTTTTATATAGTCACATTATGATAGCTAAATAATACACAATACATAATGAGCAGAAAGTAGGGACTTTTACCGCCTCGGTATCCCATAAAACTTACAACTTTTTAGGGTAGAAGAACTGAGTTATGAGACTTGTTTTTCTACAAGATTTGTGTTTTATGCCATATGCAGGCTAAACAATATATTCTTAAAAGAGACTATTAGTACACTTGGCTGAATTTAGTGACTGTATTCAGAAGCAAAGAAATCCAATTAGAGATAGACGAACTTCTTAGCATTCCATGGATTCACCGTGCGGGTGCCGGGTCCATCGTGTGGCAGAGAGAGAAATCTCGAAATCTCGAAGGCCCTTTTTGGTAAAAATGAAAAGAAGCCGATTTTTATCAGCTGACCATTATTTCTATCTTTGTATAAATTCAGACCAATAGAAACTGTTTTGCCAGACATATTGCATGCCTCTGGAAGAGGTCACTTTGTACGGGTCAACTTTTAGAATGTTTTGTAATATCTTATCTTACCTGCAAACAGCAATAACGATTTTGGTATTGTTAGTTGACTGAGTTCAGAAGTTAGAAGTTAGAAGCAAGCAATCCTCGCATCTGAATTTAGTATGCTAGCATTCTCAATGGTATTACACTTCATTGGGTTCAGTAGTGACTAAATTTAGTCAAGTGTACTATCAACTTTTAGTCTAAGCTCAATTTTTGTTTATTGAGATACAAAAGAGTAATTTTAAAAGATAAATTTTATAATTATGCATTTAATCTGTTAATTAACTTAAGCTTAAACTAACATGCAAAAAGTTAAAGATACTCTACAATCTACATTAAAGATTGAAGGACTCTATCCTATCTCGGTTTAAACATGGCCTAAGCCCATGGAACCCGTGGCCCGGTGGTCGGTGACAGTATACGGGTTAAATACAGACAACAAGTTTTGACTCTACTTTTGTGATAAGAAAGTCTAGGCTGTGGAATACGTTGCCTGAGTGGGTTTTCCCCGATGGTTACAATCTTTGTGTCTTCAAATCGAGTATGAATCGGTTTTTTTCTAGGTAAACACGCTCCATCGTAGACTACATCGTCACTTAACATCAGGCGAGATGGTGGTCAAGTGTAAACCTATAAAAGTAAAAAAAAAACAAACAAGAGTCCAAATGCCAAATAAAAATTTACCTAGCACTGCACTGTGCTCATCACCCATTATTATCTCTATGCCTGATGTATTATCTCTATGCCGTGAAATTTCACAGGGAACATTAAGTATATTATGGTGCAGTGCTAGGCAATTATTATCTTCCAAAAAAATAAATTACAGAAAATACAGCAAATTTTGGCAGGAAGTTCTAATTAAAGCTCACTAGAAACACCTTATTAGAAAAGCAGCGTCTAATACTATTATAACATACGTACTTTTTGAATGTCCCTTGTAGAAGCAGATTGATGGGAGTACCGGTATCGAAGAACGGAGGAGCAGTCGGACCCTTCACAAACGGACCTCCGTAAATAAACTCTGGCTTGACCTGCCAGTCTAAATCTGGTTCCCCTGGTACGACCGTGGAACCCACTGAAGATTTTTTCGAAGGTGACTTAGAACCCATTTCTTGTTGTTGTTTTGATTAGATTTTTTTTTTATTTTAAAATAAATACATTTTTAACAGCAAACAGCTGAGAAAGACAAAACAAAACCAACTGGATTTTTAGGGACGTCAGACGTCCATTTTATAACATTGACACAATAATTGATCGATCATTTAAGAATATTCATCGAATGCGAATCATCGATTCAATTTCGGAAAAACTTCAATGTTCGAAAACCACAGATGTCAGATTTATTACAATTTCTAGAAATTACGAATTAAATATTGTCGTACACTCGACAAACTTCATGCGCACGGAATTATGTCAACGCTGGGAAAAATGAGCTCACTCTTTCCGTTCTAGTCGGTTGCAGGAAGCGGTGAACTCTGGACGTTTTTACTTTTCACTATTCGTTGTCAACAACCAAAATAAGTAGAAAGAACCACAGCATACCTCGCCGCTAGCGATTCTAGGCGTAAAGTAGATTGGTTGTGTATTGGAATACCACTTACGCTAAACTAATGCTGAAGAGCATGCTCAGGGCACATCGGTTGGTTTATTTCGATGGTGGTAGATGTCCATTTGAATAGTTCAACTTTTACATTATCTCCTATACAAATACGGATTTGCGATTAATTGTGCCATTTTTTTGTGAAATTGTAAAAACCTTTTCAAACGCAGTAAAATATGGAACCTGAACACTACAGTATATCATATACTTAAAATAAAATACGCGTCACGTTATTTGTCCACGATGGACTCGCAAATCCCAAACTACTTTACTATTTACTTTAATCAAATTTGCATACCGTGTCCTTTGATCCAACTTGAGATAAAATAGTTTTTATTAAAGTGAAAACTTCTTTTGGCGCAGCACACACAGATTTTTCGTGGGCTGTGTATTGAGCTCATGCGTCACGCTTGTGACTCATAAATGGAAGAAATCTTCGGGTGAACTTGGGACCCTACTCATACACTATGTTGGCCGATACTACGACTTGGTACCAACTTCACGCAAAATGAGTTGGCATAATCTCACAGTCACCTTTGCACTACTGCTGGTACTCTTTGAACAAAATAAGCAGCGCGCTCTTCTTTATACTAATATTTTTATAACATTCTCGAGAGGGTATGTTTGACTACGATAATCTCAGGGAATACTGGAATTCAAAAATTCTTTCACCGTTGGATATGTACGTAATCCCTGAGTGATATAGAGTTTATATTATGTACCACGGATGAATTCGAGACGGACGGCTAGTTCTTATTCTTAAGATAATGAAACATCAATCTACTGTTAAAAATAAAATTTGTTCGATTGATACGGAAATATCGAAATAAGTCTGAACTTTTCCATTTTCAGTTTTCTCATCCCTAACTGAATGACACTGGCTTTGAATGTGACACAACATACATATTTTTTTTCTTTTGCTGGTTGAGTTAGCTTATGTCAGTTAGCCAACAACAGATCTGTAGATGGATCAGCAGCGGTGTGATGAGTATTCTTGGAGTACCTTACAAATTACAAAACAGCGAAAAGATAGTTTTCGGTGCTAATTCATTATACCAAGGCTGCAGTTTGCTTTAGTACGTACACGTTTCAAGCTCGTACTTAAGTTAGGTATTTTATTTCTGTTTATTTGTGTAGTACCTAGTGTATTCAGATTTAGAGGCTGAGACAACAAGTATTCCAAAGAAATATATAGAAATGTCGCTAATAATACGTATTTATTTTGTACCTACTTAAAGATTTAGTAATATTAACATTTATCACTTACATGCCATAACTCCCGCACATCGCAACATTCCTTGGACACACAATGTTCATAATCGGTAGATTTTCGGTATCCACGTACCAATCGTAAGCTTTTCCAGACATTTTGGAATAAGAAACAATACGTAAATCAGAAAAATAAATAACCTATCTAACTATAAAGAAAGATCTTATTACGTTATCCCTGAAAACTGCGCGACGTGAACGCTTATAACGTAAAGAAATTCTAGAGTTGTTTGGCCGTGAAGCAGAAGTATAAATAGAAGTTTGGCCCACATTTGCGTTTTAGTTCAATCTCTTAATCTCTTCCGAGTTCTCATTCATGTTCTGTTTGGGGTAGGTAGGTACACGACAATAAAAAATTTTTTTTTTTCGTAATTTTATCACCCAACCTTTTTTCTCATATTTTCCATACTTATTAAAACGCATTCCTAGATTCCTACGGCAGAAACAAAACAGATAGAAAATATTTTTAAGGAGGCTGAGTATGTATCATCTTTATAAGAATCTATGCTTGTGTTCTATTGTGGATACAGGTTATATTGACCACTAGCAGCGCCCCGCGGTGTTACCCGCGTAGTTCCCGTTGTTTTTTTTCGGGATAAAAAGCCTATGTGTTCTTCCAGACTATAATCTATCTGTGTTCCAAATTTCAGCCCGATCCATTCATACGTTAGGACGTGATTGAGCAACAAACATCCGAACATCCATACATTGACATTTATAATATTAGTAGGATTATCGAAATATTTAAATTATCAACTGCCTATCAAAATGAAAAATAAATGTTGATAAATGCTCTTAATAGGCCCAGTGGCGTAGCTAGGTAACCAAGGGCCCTGGGGCAATAATTAAAAAATAGGGCCCCACTGCTATGTAAACTGATTAGGTTTATCAAATCAAAAATATGAAATATACATATGGTTTATGATTGAAACATATAACAAAAAATCCAAAACAGTTGAAAAAATGTTTTCACAGTTTCAAAATGTTATACGTGGTGTGCCCCAAGGAAGTATCCTTGGTCCATTACTCTTTTTAATTTACATCAATGAGTTACCGCTCGTAACTAAATACTTATGTATCATGTTTGCTGATGACTCGACAATTTATATACCCAAAGGAAACATGAGTCATGATGCATTTGAAAAAGAAATAAAAAATGTGTTAGATAAAATTGTCAGTCTGTTAGAACACATCAACCTTTCAGTAAATATACAAAAACAAAGTTAATAGAATTTAGAAATACTAAACGAAAAGAAATTAACTTAAATATAATTCATAATGGTGTGAAAGTTGACATGGTTAACGAAGCAAAATTTTTAGGTGTGACAATAGATGCAAATTTGAATTGGAAGGCACATATATATAAAATAAATAAATACATACATTCTCTATACATATTAACAAGTGTGTCCTCTAAGAAAATAGCTATCAACGCATATTATGGGTACATTTATCCTCTTTTAAATTACGGAATTATTTTTTGGGGTAATTCCACTAATGTAGAAGCAACATTTGTATTGCAAAAAAAATGTATTAGAGCTATATTCAACTTAAGTAGGACAGATACCCTCCGTAATATTTTTAAAGAATTCAAGTTTTTAACACTTACATGTGTTTACATTTATGAAATTTGCTTGTTCGTCAAACTAAATCGGAGTGACTACTTTAACTCCTCATTTAGAGCTGACATAACACGTGCTAAATACAAAAATAATATATTCGTTCCGCAAGCAAACAATTCTTTGTATCATAAGAACTCATACTTCACTGCTATCAAAATATTTAATAGTTTACCTTCAGACATCAAGAACTTGGACAATACTCGTTTTAAGAGAAAATTAAAGAACTGGCTATTAATGAAAGGATTCTATAACTTAAAAGAATATTTTAACCATGAAAATGACGATTATTTATTATTTTAAAATGTTGTTCCTATTTCATAATTATTATTTTTTTGTTTGTTTTTTAAATTGGTTAATTATTTTCTTAAGCTTAATGTTCAATTGATATCATATTTATGTATACTAAAGATAGATTTTAAAAAATGTTATAGCTATGTAGGTAAACTTAAGTTACTTATTATTTTATTATTCATACTTGTATATAACTAAGAACTTGACATAAATTATTACGTTGAGTACCTACTACGTCACTATGTGACACATATTGCACGTCCGTAATTGGGCACACTGTTTTGTACATTTAAGCTACTTTAAGATCTTTGTAAACACAGTATGGCAATAAATGAATTCTTATTCTTATACAAATACTTTAAGAATACTAAACTACTTAAGCTCTTTTTTGTGCACTGCAGGGCAGGTAATAAAACTTTTAAACAGTAACAACATAAATTACAATTAATACTTGGTGTAGGTTTGGCTAATAAATGAAATAAAGAAGATTCGAGGATTTATTATATAAAGATCGGGCCTACCAACTGACTGAATAACAATTATACGTACCTATTTACATTTTTTCCTAGCTTTAGTTTTCGCAAAAGTATCAATGACTTCGTTTAAATCCAGTATTGATGCGGTTTTGTTTTCAACTGCTATTGGCGATAAATGTCGGAGTCGAGTTTGGCCCATATGATTTCTTAAATATTTTTTCAACATCAACATCAACAGCCCACTAAACGTTCCCACTGCTGGGACTCGGGGCCTTCTCTCGCAAGGAGAGAGTTAAAGCCATAATCCACCACGCTGGCCCAGTGCGCTTTGGTGGATGACACATGACTTCGAAAGATTCTAGGTACATGTCGGTTTCCTCGCGATGTTTTCCTTCACCGTTTTAAGTTAGCGGCATTACGCACATGACTTCGAAAAGACAGTGGTGCGTGTGGGGTTTGAACCCGGGGTCTCCGGATCGGCAGTCACCGTTCTCGCGACTAGACCAGCCGTAACTTACTAGACCAGCCGTAACTTATTTTTAAAATATTTAAAATATTTTTAATTTGCTAAATGACCTTTTACCTTCTGCAGAAGTGACAGGAATTGTAAAGAATAATAACATTGCTGTAAATACTTCCGTTAGGTCGCATTCTAGCACTCCATATTTGTTCATTATTTCCTGACATAATTGCTGAACAGTCCATGCTTGAGTTAGTTGAGTTAAAATTAGGTAGTAAATATCAATAAATTGTATTGAAAAACTAGTGACTATCTGAATATTTTCTTTGGAATTCGTCACACTTTTGTAATAAAGTTGCTTCATCAACATGTAATAAAAATGTTGGTGTTAGAAAATCGAATATATGTCAGACTGCACTCATACCAATAAAACGTGTATCATCTTAATTTTCTCTTTTTGAATTTTTCTCTCTTTGTCTATAAACTCACGTTGAGATGTACCTTGCCCTTTCCTTATCTTTCCCATCCTAGAATAGAATAGAATATAATAGAATAGAATAGAATAGAATAGAATAGAATAGAATAGAATAGAATAGAATGAATAGAATAGAATAGAATATTTACGTCCTTTCAAATTTTCCCACTTCACGGCATTTCATTTATTTCCAAATTATTTTTATAACCGTTCTCGAAAAAAATCTTAACTCGAATTCACAATAAAACGCAGATCGATGAATAATAAAACGCACATAATATCACTATCCGTCAAATTGACAACACTGCCAACCTACAGAAAGAATTTCGGGGATTTCCCTAGGCATAACTTTTGAATTTGTGAATTTCTCTTAACTGAGTTGTGATGATTAAAGTGGGGGTAAACCTTACAACCTGTCATATTTATTTTGAAAATGCGAGAATTTTCCAAAAGTTCAGTTCGATCGAAATTTCTGGTAAGGGTTCGAGGGCCCCCTGAGCTTGAGGGCCCCGGGGCACTGCCCCGCCTAGCCCCTTGGTAGCTACGCCACTGAATAGGCCCGCTGCTACCTGTCGCTGTTTGTCACCCGAGTGCAGTACAACTTCATTAGTTGTAAGACGCATTCGACCTTCGGGCTCTGGCACCACCATTGAAAGGAAATAATTTGATCGCCCCTATAGAAGTCATCAGAGTTAGGATGAGAAGAAGAAGTCACCTGGCCCCGACGGTATACCTAATGCTGCTAGTGAAAGGATGCCGATATAAAGCTTGGTGTGTCTGTCCCGGCTATTCAATGCATTCTTCAAATCGGACATTTTCCCTCAACATGGAACACTTGCAAGGTAAATAGTACTACCAAAACCTGGCAAATATCCTGGCTCCTTTTGCCGATGAAAGAGCGTACATATTTACTCACGTAACCCACAGATTGCAGCTAACAGAGCTTCTCGAACACAGAAGCTTCGCGATCCATCCTGGCTGTGAATCTCGATTCCCAGCCAGGATGGTTCGACAGATGGCGCAGTGTTGTAAATGTTGTAGCGTTGTAGGAAAAACGGCTGCACTACGAACAGGCCTAAATAGAATACATCTTTACCACTACTACTGCAACTCCGAGGGACAGGCCATCAGGTGGGAACGCACAGTCAAATGAGCGCCCACATCAACGCAGACTTGAGCATGCACTCTGAAAACAGTTACGAAGTCTAGTAAGCGAGTCGAGTATTGCTGGTAGGTTTGCATTGCAGTAGGCCAATCTTGGGCTCTAAGCTCCTGCTACGAATCAAACTGGGTATAGGTATATACTAGACCTACATTCGTACGCGTCTTACCTATAGTGCGACCAGTCAAAAAAGTTGACTTCAAGTAAAGTATAATATTACCCTGAGGATGATTCCAGAAGCCGGCCGGTACTTATGAAATATTGTGATAGCCCAAGACTTGCACATCGAAACGGTGGAGGTGTGGTTAATCTGGCACGTGGTGTGCTTGACTACGCAGACTATGGGCCACATCCACACCTACAAAACATCGCACCTAGCGTACTTTCCCTCGTGATCTCCTCCTGGCTGAATAGGAAGAAAGAAAAGAAGCGATGACTCCATAGGAGACCCAAGATAGTGAATATAGATCCCCCATGCCCTGACGCAGCCTACGAGAACTTTAAGGCACAGAAAAGAAAATAGTTTGGGCGATAAAGTGCTGGTGCTCACACGTGTCGTGCTATGCAGAAGCTTGCACCACATTTTCCCTGGAGTGTCTCCAGGCATCCAACCCTGGTAAAGAGGTTAGTCTCGAAACCGGTGCCTAGCCTAGCCTTTGAAAACTTTGAAAGGCCATAACTCAGTTCCGATATGATTTACAGCAAATCTAATTGCACAAGTACCCTTGGAAACAAGAAAGTAATGCTTAAAAAAAAGTGACATCTTTGGCCGCTAAGAAAATGGCGCCTCTAGTCCATACAAAGAAAACTAAAAAAAAAACTTCGAAAGGCCATAACTCTGCAAACCATTGCACGAATACCATTGTGGTAAGCTAGTGTTTCAAAAAAGTGACAACAGGTCTTTGGCCGCTGACGGAAATGGCGCCACTAGTCCTTATAATAATACCCAAAAAAAACTTTGAAAGGCCATAACACTCAGCTCCGATTTTACTTACAGCAAATCTGGGTAGCTATTCTGAAATCATTCGGTTGCATCCGACACGGAATCACATCTCTTGGTCTTTGTCATGCTAAACAGATAAGACAACGACCGAGAGATGAGATTCCGTGTCGGATGCAACCGAATGGTTTCAGAATCGCTACCCTGATTGAACAGATATTTCACAGGGTACAGTAATACCCCGCTTTACGCGAGGGATACGTTCCGAAAAAAATCGCGTTGACTAAAATTCGCGTATATCGAGATTTATGATTAAACAGTCAAAATTTAATACAAATCATTTTAATCAATCACTTTAATTCTAAGAACACTTTATGCAATACATACCTACATTTACATACATTTTTTACGGAAATGAACACACGAAACGAACGAGGAAATCTCCATAGAACAAAGTCGAAGGACAGGGAATTCTTCAAAGAGAATATTCAGAGAAAGCGGGGTTCCCGCGACCATAGAGAAGTTAATGACTTACATTATATTTATACGGACTCTTTCGCGTAAGCGAGGCATCTGAGCGCGAAATTTGAAATTCGCGTTATAGTGAAACCGCGCGTAACGGGGTCGCGCTAAGCGGGGTATTACTGTATTTTATTGTTACAGTAATGTGATACAAAAAAAATTGGCAGTCATAGGAACTGCCGATAGAAGTGAAAACTTATAACTCGGAATTTGATAGCTTACTTTGGAAACTACACGTGTGTAACCGGAGGGCGTGGCCTCGGCATCATGTCATGGCCATCTAGAAAAGCGTCAGCATTTCCTATTGGCTGACGCATTTCTAAATGGCCAATGGTTCCGAGTTTACCCGAAGATTTCTTATCGTACCCGAGCGTGACGCTGAATCCAATTCACAGCCCACGAAACATCTGTTTAGGCGCGCCTAAAGAAGTTTTCATTTCAAAAACTTTGAATGGTCATAACTCAGCTCCGATATAGTTTGCAGTAAATCTAATTGCACAGGTACATAGGTACCTTTAGGTAAAAATAATGTTTCATAAAAGTGATAACGGATGATTGGCCGCTATAGGAAATGGCGCCACTAGTCCATTCAAGAAAAACCAAAAAAAAACTTCGAAAGGCCATAACTCTGCAAACCATTGCACGAATACCATTGTGGTAAGCTAGTGTTTCAAAAAAGTGACAACAGGTCTTTGGCCGCTGACGGAAATGGCGCCACTAGTCCTTATAATAATACCCAAAAAAAACTTTGAAAGGCCATAACACTCAGCTCCGATTTTACTTACAGCAAATCTGGGTAGCTATTCTGAAACCATTCGGTTGCATCCGACACGGAATCACATCTCTCGGTCTTTGTCATGCTAAACAGATAAGACAACGACCGAGAGATGAGATTCCGTGTCGGATGCAACCGAATGGTTTCAGAATCGCTACCCTGATTGGACAGATATTTCACAGGGTACAGTAATACCCCGCTTTACGCGAGGGATACGTTCCGAAAAAAATCGCGTTGACTAAAATTCGCGTATATCGAGGTTTATGATTAAACAGTCAAAATTTAATACAAATCATTTTAATCAATCACTTTAATTCTAAGAACACTTTATGCAATACATACCTACATTTACATACATTTTTTACGGAAATGAACACACGAAACAAACGAGGAATCTCCATAGAACAAAGTCGAAGGACAGGGAATTCTTCAAAGAGAATATTCAGAGAAAGCGGGGTTCCCGCGACCATAGAGAAGTTAATGACTTACATTATATTTATACGGACTCTTTCGCGTAAGCGAGGCATCTGAGCGCGAAATTTGAAATTCGCGTTATAGTGAAACCGCGCGTAACGGGGTCGCGCTAAGCGGGGTATTACTGTATTTTATTGTTACAGTAAAGTGATACAAAAAAAAAATTGGCAGTCATAGGAACTGCCGCTGAAAGTGAAAACTTATAACTCAGGATTTGATGGCTTACCTTCGAAACTACACGGGTGTAACCAGAGGGCGTGGCCTCGCCATCATGGCATGGCAATCTAGAAATGCGTCAGCATTTCCCGTTGGCTCGCGCATTTCTAGATGGCTACGCCATGATGGCGAGGCCACGCCCTCTCAGCATTTCTTATTGGCTGACGCATTTCTAGATGCCCAATCGCCCGAGTTTACCCGAAGATTTCATATCATACCCGAGCGTGACGGTAGAATTCAATTTACATCCCACGAAAAATTTGTCTAGGCGCGCCTAAAGAAGTTTTCACTTCAATAAATAACTTTGACAGGCCATAACTCAGCTCCAGCAAATCTGATTGCACAGATAGCATCAGGGTATTTTATTGTTACAAGTGATAACGGACTTTGGCCGCTAAAAAAAACGACGCCACGAGGCCATACAAAAGTACCCAAACCCCTTTGGCTTTCACGGCACATTATTTTTATAGGTACCTACTCTTGTACCTACAAGCTATCTTTTTGCAATTTAATATCCAGCTAAACCCAACATTATTTTTTGACGTCGTGATAACGTCTTTTAATTCGGTGAAGCCGGCTGCACGCCCGCAAAACATGACGTCATGTACCGTTACCGTTAGTTCGTCGTCAGTGCCATGCGGACGAAGCTGAGCGCTGAGGGCGCCACCCGAGCGGTATCACTACTCGCGCTATCAGCGTACTGATTTCTTAAGACGTTGTTAATTAACTACCGTCAGTAAACCGACTTTACAGACAACCATTTTTTTGCTGGGCGAACCACGGGCGAACGTTCGTGCAGCAAAATCTTTTTTTCTTAAATAAATCTGAAACCTATAGAGGCACAAATTAAAAATTTCGAATTCGAAAAAAAAGAAAATAAAATTCTTTCAAATTTTTTTTATGAATAAGACTTTATTAAGAGAACAAAAATACTATTAGTAAGTACTCAATGTACTACGTTATCTACTTAAACATTCCATAATATTCGAATTACACTAACAATACTGAGTCAAAAACTAGAAATTTGTAACAATTTGTATTTATTACATGCAGAAATACTAATTATTAAATGCATTACACAGTACTTGTTAATAAGAACATTTTACAAAAAGCAACTAATCAAAGTAGTTACAATAAATTATTTTCATTAGATTATTAACCAAAACGGTCATAGCTTAGCTATTGCGCTCTCTATAACTTTATGGCCTTATTACAATCAGTTGGGGGTTGTGACGTCACTTTTGGGTAAAACTCGTACTATCAAGTGACGTCACACGAAACTTCTTAACAATGCACCTTCGTAACCTTTCGTTTGTGAAACAAAAGAAAAATACATGTACCTACAATATTTTTAGCAATCTGACATTTTTTTAGTCTTCTCGCTTATTGTTTTACAAAATGTTAGCAGTACGAAATATGCTCCGCAGCTTTCAGCTCAATACAACACTTTCTGTTTAGCCCTGGAGTTAAGAGTAAGTAACAACTACTATTTTAAGAAATGGTTTGTCAATTTATTGTTTTTTTTATTTAATATTGATTATTTAATTAGTGAGCTACAATTTTGTACAATCGTTGGTGCACAAGAGTGCCAGCGCAGTGTAGGTTTGGTAGGTACTCATAAAATAAAAGGGCCATTTAGAAATCTGACAATGATCCCGGAAAGTGACTGAGCGAAACTGAAAGAAACTATAAAATAATAAATAAATTAACGCCATAGTGTTTTAAAGATTACAGTAGAACTCCAATTATCCGAACTCCGACTATCCGGATCGCCGATTATCCGAATCACAAAAAATGGTTGAAGACCGCAAAACAGCTTACATTGACGGAGATGTTTAAAAAACAATGATTTTTATTTCTAAACTTGTACATAAGTACATTTTATTTATATTTAAAACATGTGAAAATTTCATGTTTCTTTCATTTAATTCAATAAAAAAATAGTGCAATATCAAAACGTAGCTTTTATTCTCTCCAATGGCAATTTTTTTTTTTTTAAATCCGATTATTCGAATATTTGATTATCCGAATGGGTCCCGGTCCCCATTAATTCGGATAATTGGAGTTCTACTGTACATTACATTTTTGCAGGTGCAAATGAATTACAAATTTTCAGAAGTGCGGCTCGCTTCTATGTAGTTTCTCACCATGTGGCCCATGGCTCCCGAAACGTTGCCGACCCCTGATTTACATACATCATTTAAAGAAGTGTATAACTATACACATACAAATAACATATTATTATTGTAATCATAGAAAAATCATATCAAACTTTCATTCTCTAAAATATTTTTGGTAGGTAGAGTTCCATACCTATTCACATAAGTTAATTTTAGTATATTTTGTACTTGCTGTACTTACCTACATTAAAAATTAAATTGATAATAACCATGGCGCATTATGTATATGAATTTAAATGCTACAGAACCACATTCAATTGTATATCAAATACAGGAATTAAAAAAAAAACTTTTCGAAAACTTCAGTATAAAACCTACTGAAATGGTATATTAAACATTTCAAAATACTCTAGTATTTTAAAATAGTTGCCAGCGAAAACGTGAACAAGCATAGTACTACAGAACTTTAGAATAGTCACGAATCTATATACGGTGCACGTATATGGAATTTATACGTCTATTTTTTTATACAACGTCATGAGTGTACATAGATAATGTTGCCGCTATAATATATTCACACAATCATTTCATTAAAGCGTAAAAATGCCAAATGCTAAAATTTCAAGATACACCATGGTTGATGAATTTTCTAAATTTTAAAATCGAGGCACTGAAAGTGAAATGCGTTTACATTTTGGTTTATAAATATATAACCCTCATACAACCGCGGCAAATATCCCGTAATTAATAAATAGATACTCATGTAGTAAACTATTAGCTTAATAACAATATCAGACCATACCACATTAATGTATACTTGAACTAATCACCTCTTTCCGAGTATACAAATACCGAAATTATTACATAAAATACCAATCGTAATAAGAGTGAGTCTTAGCAGGCCTAACTATGGTAAATTATCCCAATTTGTGATAACAAAACGTGTGATGAACATTGTCAAATAAACACTGAAACCAATTACTAAAAATAAAAAATACCAAGGCTCCATAATAAGATTCAGGAACTAAAAAAAAACCTCTTTTATAGAACAATAACCGAAACTATGTAGGTATGTACCGTATGCCATTAATACGATTATGAAATAAACTTTATATACTTAATTAAAAAAGTATGATCTTTCGGAAATATCAGTCAAAATATATTTTAGAATTGTCAAAAAGTTGTCATGATTGTAATATTAATTATCAATTTTTATACTTATAATATTGTACCCATAACCGATTAAGTGTAAAACAGGCAAAATCCTTGTCATGATCTATTGAGAACTTAATTATTTTTGTCAAAATGTACTGTTTCCTATCAGTACATGCTGTTTTATTATCAATTAAACTCAAAAATTACGTTACTTCGGTTCAAGGTAAAATACCAGTCAAAATATTCATTAAAATCGTCAAAAAGTATTCATGATTGTTACAATATTGTCAATTTTTATTATATCCGATTAGTGCAAAACAGCAAAAAAAGTTGGCATGATCTATTAATGGAGAACTGAATTATTATTATTAAAATTTACTATTTCCTATAAATGTTGATTTTGAAATTAACTTTAGGTTAATTATTAAAATGTATGTAGGTATTGTCTTTAGATTCAAGGTAAAATACCAGTCAAAATATTGATTATAACAGTCAAAAAATTATCATTATCGTCATATTATTGACAATTCTTATTCTTAACTTATGATATAGTACCTTACTAACTAATTAGTGTAAAACAACCATAAACCTTGTGATGATCTATTGAGAACTTATTAATTATTTTCAAATTATTACATACTATTATAACATTAAACATAAAACTTGTAATGTAAAACACTTAATAATTCTTACTAAAAATTTACTGAGAACTTAATTATAATAGTCAAATTATTACTATTATATAACATTAAACTTACAAATTGTAATGTAAAACAGTCAAAAACCTTATCACCATCTACTGGGAACTTAATTATTATTGTCAAAATGTATTGTTTCCTACAAATCCTGACTTTAACTAAGATTAATAGAAAAGTATGATCTTTCGATTCAAGGTTATGCAAATACTAGTCAAAATATTTACAAGAATCGTCAAAAACCTATGATCGTCATATTATTGTAAATTTTTTACTAATAACATTGTACCAGTTACTAGTGAAAAAACAGTCAAACTCCTTGTCATGATCTTTTGAGAACTTATTTTTTTTCGTCAAATTATTGCTATTATAAAATTAAGTTTACAATATGTAATGTAAAACAGTCAAAAACCTTATCACAATCTACGTGGATTTAAATAATTATTGTCAAATTATTACTCACTATTTATATTGTTCAAGATTTTAATGGCAGCAGTAAAAATGTATCTTGATCAATCACTATTTGTTAAGAGGGGCTTGATGGCACCCAGTCAAAATATAAAAAACCGAATGGTCAAACCAGTAAGATTTCTGTATTATTGTCAAAGTAAAATGTATACAAAATGTCAATTTATAAAAAAGGTATCCTAATTTTATTATTAAAGTTTGAACATAAAACTTTCATGACATTTTTTATGCTAGCCATACAAAAAATATGTATAAATCTTAAGATACATTATTATTTAATCCTATTGAAATAAGGCACACTTATCTTTCAGCACCCATTGTTATAAAAGTCATCACACAACTTAAACAATTATAACTTTATTTTATAATTAGGTACTTGTACTAGAATTGGTAACATTAATTTGTTAATAGAATAGAGATCATTAATAATAGTTCTACAACATATCTTGTTGTCTTACGCCAACAACTGTTAATCAGTGTCATTATTTATTTATACATATACAAGAAGTTTTTTTAAATACTAACAAAAATAAAATAAAACTGAATGAAGAGACTTTTTAAAATTAGCGATCTTTTACAGTGTCGCTGGACAGTACTAAAATAGCAGATGACTGCATAATATAAAAAAAATCGTTCTATTAAAATTTACCAGAATTGAGCTACTGATAGGACAGTTGGTTATCCTCGTTTATTTTGTTGAAAATTCTTCACAAATTAATCTGTGAAAGTATTGCGCTTTCTAGTGACAATCTGTATAATAAACACTATGGATTTATTTTAATCTTGTCAAAAATATTATTTACAATATATAGATCACTGAATTTAAAATTAACTTTCAGAATAGGGAACACACTATTGAACTACTTTCAAGAACATAACTTCTAATGAGACCATTTTCATCAGTTATCACATGATGTATCAGAAAACTTGATCAATAAAAAATACTACATAAAGTAGGTAGGTACTTGAATTGTTTTTCATTACTTACATAAATATTTCGAATTAGTTTTAGAGATCATATTTCCTGAGATCACTTTACCCTTTCTTTAATTTCTAAATGTGGTTGCTAATGAATGACCTTATTATCCTTACTTTAGTTTCGAAAGAAACAACTTGTGACACACCACAACTAACTCACAACAGCTACATTGGTAAATAAATATAAATGCATAGAACCACCAATATGCATTAAATTGTGCAGCGGCGCATATCTTAGCGGACGCCAAAAGTACGTATATAATTATTTACTTTAGACATTTCCTAGTTACGCAACGATGACGTCATAACTGCGTATTCGCACGTAGTCTAATTTGTTGGAAATATTTTCTTTTGTAGTTCTATTAGAAATCTTCTTATTTAATCTTATAATTTTAGAACATACCCAAAAGTATTCATAAGGATACTACATTTTAAAAACATAGGCATAACCTTTGCATAACATTACATTTAAAAAAGTTATTTTGACATGCACTATTTAGTGCCTTATCTCCGAGACAATAAAGTTCTATTTAAAACCGGCGCCTACCGTTGCTCTTGACGCGGGTGTTCTTCAGAGTGATGGTTGTAGGTTGCAGAGGCCTACCATTGTTGGTGCTGCGGACAAGTGGGCAGTAGCTTCTGTGAACAATAATAAAAATGCCACTTCATATTTGTTACTTTTTTTACGAGTTTTAATATGAAACTTCGCTTTAAAAACAAAAAAATTGGCAGTCATAGGAACTGTTGATAGAAGTGAAAACTTATAACTCAGTATTTGATAGCTTACTTTAGAAACTACGCGGGTGAAACCGGAGGGCGAATGAGCATGGCCATCTAGAAATGCGTCAGCCCATGGGAAATGCTAACGCATTTCTAGATAGCGAATGGTCATGATCCCGAGTTTACCCGAAGATGGATATCATTCCCGAGCGTGACGCTAGAATTCAATTCACAGCCCACGAAAAATCCGTATGTGGCACGCCAAAATAAGTTTTCAATTAATAAAAGAAAACGCGTGCTGTGTTTTTCAATTGATGTCGCTACAAACAATGTCACTGAAATTAAAAAACATATTGTAGAAAACAAAGTTTACACCTGGAATCAGAGCCTCAACAGTTTTTAAAACATTTTTATAATCCTCTTTGTAATTTGTCATACCTACATATTCGTTTAGTACATGTCACAGTTCATCAATATTAGGCCAATCTATATATATAAAAAATCAATGCCACTTTTCGTTGTTATTGAACTCCTCCTAAACGGCTGGACCGATTTGAATGTTTTTTTTTGTATACGTTTGGGTAGGGCCCTGGAAGGTTTAGATTCACAAATCAGCCCGGCAGATGGCGCTGCAGTTGATATCTAGGTTATTATTCGAACGAAGCCGGAGCGGGCCGCTAGTATATTATGAAATAGAGGCTCATTAGAGCCAGCAGGTACCTGACCGGCACCGCCTCATATAAAAATTACGCTCACTTATAAGACTCTGCTACCACCCGACAAATAAAATATCACTCAAATATGGGCTTTATACCATGGCCGTTAAGATATAGATTACATTGGGAGTCGGCTCGCCCACAGCGAGCTTACTACCGTCAAGACTGCTCGGTAGTTGACGCCTCGCCGGCCACCCGCTGTAAGCTAGCGACTGGTAGCTGTAGCCAATCCAATATATATCTTAACGATCATGGCACAAAGCCCATATTTGAGTGATATTTTATTTGTAGGGTGGTAGCGGAGTCGTATAAATGAGCACAGACCTTTGAGACGAGGCGGTGCCGGTCAGTCGTAAGTTTGAAATTGGAAGTGTGAGACGGTTACCATATTATTAGAATTTACTGGACCTGTAAGGAATAAAATTTACAGAGTAAAAATCACAAAAAATTTAAATTGTGAGAACAAATCAGCCGTAGAAAAATAAAAAACAAATTACAATAATATGGCACGATACGACAAGATTTGAAATAATAATATTTTTACTTATGTTTAATGTACTTGTGTAAATTTCTAACACAACAAACTAGCGCTAAAAAAGCTAAGTTTATTAGTCAGATACTTGGTAAATAAATAATAATCGGGTGCCGGCTAGCTCTAATGAACCTGGGACCTTTATTTCATAACATATTGGCCTAATATTGATGAACAGTCGCGCCGCCGACAGCTGGGTGACTGCTAGCTGTATAGCAGCGCGTGGACTGCAAGCAGTCGCCTCGGTTTAGGGCGGTGTTGAGTGGGAGCGGTGCGGGATCAGAGTCGTATAAGTGGGCTATAAACCTTAAACCATCTGCCTGTATGCCCTAAATTTGGCTGGAAACATTACCCTTCAAATCCATACTTTTGAATTACACATACTGCTTGGTAGAGTAACTGGGAAACGTGTGGCACTTTTCCCAGGCGCTACCAGTACAACTAAGACTAAACTGAATTTAAATATTTAAAAAATCTTACATTGTGTGAGCATCGTCACCCGAAGCGCCACAAGAGGCACAGACGAGCGACCGCAGGATTGGGCATGTCACGATACTCCGGAGTCCATCCTTTTCCTTTACTGTATGTGTCGTGTACACAAGAGGAGTCTCGCCGTTTTTACGGCAGAACGAGCACATTTTTCTTACACCTGAAATGTAGTGAAATAATATTATTAGTGGGCTGTTTTTCAACTTCGTAATTTTTTTCGGACAACAAATATAAAGTTAAAACTTCTTTTGGCGCGCCACATAAACTTTTTGTGGGCTGTTAATTGAATTCTAGCGTCACGCTCGGAAATGATTAGAAATTTTCGGGTGAACTCGGGACAATGGACATTGGCCTTCTTTGAACGATTTGATTGGCCTGACCGGAAGGCGGAAGGTCCTGGCCCCCCCCTGGGGCCAGGACGCCTTCCGGTTTCACCCGCGTAGTTTCCAAAGTAAGCTATCAAATTCGGAGTTATAAGTTTTCACTTCTATCCGCAGTTCCTATGAGTGCCTAATTTTTTTACTAGCGGCGCAATAAAAGTAGCCTACGTGTTCTTCCAGACTATAATCTAACAGTACCTATTCCAAATTTCAACCCAATCCGTTTATACGTTACGACCTGATTGAGCAACAAACATCCAAATATTTACATTTATAACATTAGTAGGAGGGATTGAATTTGAAATTGAATTGCCTACTAAAATCCCACAGATAATAATCGATTATGAAATCATCAACCTAACCTGGTCCACAACTGGATATAGATAAAGACTAACCCATGATACGCCACTTGGGTGTTATCCTTCGATTTTCTCCTATATCCAATACCCACAGCCTTAGGTACATTCGTCACTCCATAAGTTTCAAGACGCCGATTGTCGATTTACGGGATTCATTCTAGTAAGAGTACATCAACTAAGTCTAGCTTTGATTTAATGGTTTCTCATGAATTACAAACAAAATTTACTAATATTATAAACACGAAAGTTTGTATGAATAGATGTTTGCAACTCTATAAGACGAAAACCACTAAATAGATCTGAATGAAATTTAGTATGGAGATAGATTATAGTCTGGAATACCACAGGCTACTTTTAATTGCAGGAAATTATGGGTACGGGAAGTAAGCGGGTAAAACCGCTAGGCGCTACTAGTAACTCAATATTTTTTTTTATAGTACATACCTATGGTTACGAGTCAAGCAGGCCTTGTGCCTGATGGTAAACAAGCCTGCCCATAGCAGTAGTGCCACATAACTATTGGATCTCTATGCCCTGTAATTTCTCTGGTAACATTGCCCTTCAAACTGGAACACAGTGATACTGACACATTTGCTTGGCAGTAGAATGTGAATGTGACAAAGGTGTCGTACTTCCCCAGGCAGACTGCAAAGAATCTTATCACTACAGAACATTTCTTATTTACAGCTCACAAACAGTAAGATATTATGTACTTACAAGCAGGACCCCGCAGTTTTATCTGGGTAGTTCCCGTTTTGTTTTGGGATAAAAAGTAGCCTATGTGTTCTTTCAGACTATAATCTATCTATGTTCCAAATTTCAACCCAGATCCCTGCATACGTACTTAACTACTACATAAATAACAAACATACTTAACTTTCGCATTTTTTACGATATTAGTCCTAGGATAAATTTTAAACATACCTGTAGTCCGCAACGAGTTCAGGGCCACAATCGGTTCTTTTATAGAAAACCTTGAAGACATTGCGGAACTGGAAGACACTGATGAACCAGGTGACCTCGGACACAGTGCAGAAGGTGGAGTTGTTGAAAACCCAGACACGTCAGACATTGTATCATTCCATTGAGACATATTGGATGTGGTACATGGAGACATACTTGATGCATGTGGAGATAGACTGAAAGCATGTGGCGATAAACTGGATGCATGCGGATATAAGTTAGATGCTTGCGGAGACATGCTAAATGCATATGGTGATGTAGACGCATGTGGTCTACTAGATTGAAACTGAGATGATGTATTTGTTGCAAAAACATCAGACTGTTTTGATGCCATGAAACCAGAATTCCCCGTGCTTTTAAATTCATGTCTCATTGCTCCGGCATCCATTGGAAATAATTCGTAAGATGTCTGACCAACAGGCCTTTTTGGTAAGAATGACTCTTCAGCAAACCTCGACTTGGGATGTGACATATCTGAATCACCATGCCACCAGTTTTCTCTTACTATTTTTTTGCTGACAGGTGGACGCTGTCGCCCTGATGGGGTTTCATATATTTTAGGCAGAACTTGTTCATGATTGCTGGAAAATTCACGTCTTTGTATGGGTCTTCCAGGACTCTCGGATGGTCTGACAGGGCTTCGTTGATGTTCAGGTGCAAACCGATGTCCAAATATATCAGAGAAGGAATCTGGTGAAGTGTCCGAAGAGCTTGAAGACTGTGCCATGGTTTGATTCAAGAATTGGTCCATAGGCATTCGGGGTGAGAATGTATCTGAAATAAACAATTTAATCTACATTTTAAAATACATAAGTGGTAAAAACATGTAAAAAAAAAGATAATAGATTTAATGAAGGTTGTGCATCAATACGGTGTTTGACAATGTTTAAAATATAGCATAATTTATGATCATCCTATCAGATAACACATTAAATAAACATATTTCATTCTATTTTGGAATATATAGTGTGTATCTTTTGTATAATACGCCAATGAAAATTGTACAAATACTGAATTATAATCTGCGACGTAAACGCTGTTTCTAGTCACGTGACGCGCGTGACGTCACCTGCCCGTAAATATTCAATCTACAGCAAACGGTTTCTTTGAGAACACTGCTTTGTTTACTGGCAGGTGACGTCACGCGGGTCACGTGACCAGAAACAGCGTTTTTGGCGGGGTTTTTGAACTTTTTACTTTAAACATTTATTTTTAATGGTAAAACAGTGAATCTTGCGGAAATATTCATGTAGTATGGTATATTGTGTAATCAAAAATCATTTAAACGGTTTTACAAATTTAGTCAAATACCGTATTGAATCAAACTTTTTCCTACAATGTGGGGAACAATTTAGATCTTCTAACATCAAATACCTTTAGGAAATGGAACTGAGCACTTCCCCTTCCTGAAAGTCTGTTATAAACAACATATTGATAGTGTTTTAAATGATTCAGGTTTCTGACCAATTTTATTTGCCTTGGAGATTTGGCAGGTCAATGCAATAGGTACCTACCTCTACTTATCACATAACAAACAATTTTATTCAGTTTTTAAAATCACACCTACACACCATGTTTGATATCTATATGTGGTGCAAAATAATAATAATTATAATTTTGCAAAGCATAAGCAGCCATTAAATGTTCCCACAGCTGGGACTTTACTCACAATGTTTTCCTGAGTTTTAACCTGAGTTTTCCACCGTTTTAAGTTAGCTGCATTACGCACATGACTTCGAAATGACAGTGGTGCGGGTGGGATTTACACCTGGGGCTCCGGGGTTCAGCAGTCGCCGTTCTCCCGACCGCCTTGATAAATAGATAGATTAACTCTTTATTGCAATAAATTTAAAATAAAAGACATAAAACCTTAAAGACTAAAATTAAAGTAGCACTGGGCGGCCTTATCGCTAAAAGCGATCTCTTCCAGGCAACCATAGGATTTGTAAATAATAATATGTACTTGTAATGCAACAATTTTAAACTGTTTAATAGAATAATATCTGTCGTAGGTACATTATATTACGACAGATTAGACCTAGATACGTAGGTACTACCTAGGCAGTACCTACAGCATTTGAGTGATATAAACAATAGGGTTTAAAGTTTTTTTTTTTAAACTTAGACAAACATAATTTCAGACACTTTCATTGGATTTTTTACAGGTTCTCATAAATATCACTACCTATCAAATCCGTCAACCTTTTTTAAAATCAAGTTTTACGATACGTGCGGCAATTGATTTTGATTGAAACACTTACACAAGTACCTCGAAGTCGTAGTTTTTTCTATCCCTAATAACTTTTAAATGTAGAATTTACTTACCCTTTTCATCATCAGCACTCGGAAAGAGTCTGTACATTTCGGACATGTAGTCGGCCATATTCTTCGTGGGATACATCGCGAAACCTGAAAAAAAAGCGTAAACAAACCATAGTATCACGACTTTACTTAACTTTTCCATTCGTTCTATTTCAACTTTTCAGGACGAATACCGAATACCTGAACAAACTTTACTAACTTATCTATTGTAGACGAGTATAGTCACATTTTTCTTCTATTTTTGTTCTCAATTATTCACAGTAAAAATAATTCTAATTGGATTCTAATTAGCTTTCAGATAATATTATTTCTTTTTTTCTTTCAGAAATAATCATTCGTGACAAAAAGCTTACACTGAATGAATGAAATGAATGGCTTGGGGTATGGGGATTGAACAGAAAATAGGAAGATACAGGTAGCGACACCAATAAAATGAGAGTAGAGTCAGCGCTACCACTAAGTTTTTTGGCATACATCTTGAACTACACACATACCTACACCAGCTATGTATAAATATTAAATCAGTAATACGACAACAACGATACGCAGTAACACTCAAAACTAATGGTGAAGGCTCGAAATCTCTCCAACCCACACATTATTGTAAACTTATAATTTTCCCAGACTTCCTGGCTCCTGAGGGTCTAACGAAAACCGCTTTAAAACTTAGCTTTGATATCTCTTTTCTTTTCGCTTGAAATGATAGAGACAGGAATAGCAAAGCCATCGCCGATTTAGTAAGGCGGTAGAGGGGCTGGTAGGTTAGCTCAAAAATCTTCACATCCACATACCTGGGTAGGTACATATTTATCTGGAGAGTTATAATTATTTCAAAAGGATTTAGATAACAAACAGACAGAAACTTGTTACTTAGCTCTCAGTTGTAGGTGTTAGGTGACGAATGTGTAGTCTCTATCCTAGAAGCAAATCAGTAGCAGATATTTTAGAAAACAGTTAGGATAGCCTTGTTTGCCGACGTAGGAGGAACCTCATATTTCTTACAATTATGTACTACCTACCTACCGTAAACGAAAGCGTCGCGTTTTCCGATGGACAAGCCATTGGTAGGTACTACGTACTACGCTTATCTTATTGGACATACGAGTAGGTACCTAATTTACTTTTTCCTACATTGATCAGCATTCACAATTAGGATAATGCTATGAATTTCATCATCACATAAGCGGCTTTAGGCCAGTTTATATAGTGGGCAAATTATACTGTTTTCCAGTCTGAAGGGCAATGTTTCCGGAGAAATTACAAGACAAAGATAAATCATCTTATTTATGTATCTCCGTGACGAGCACAGTAGTGCTAGGTAGCGTTATGGAGTCTTTACGTTCAAATACACAAGTGGCACCGTGCTGTTATGAGCAGACTTATCGCTTATCATTAGGCAGTCGTCTTGCTCGTCCCATCGCTTATAATATTAAACAAAGCAAATGAGCCTACAAACTTAGGGAGACTACTTAAAATGCTAAAATAACTTACTTATTTCGATTTCTGTGTCGCTAAATATACTATGGCGGTGATTTGCAATCAATTCAAGAACACTGAGCGGATTTATCGACGACATCGAGTTTAAATATATAAAACTACACACAACACGTCCAACCAGTTACACTTTTCCTCGAGGAATGAAAATGAAAGACAAGGAAAGAAGATAGACGCGCGGCAAAGCGGTGCGGATCACAAGAAAACCGAGACATTGCCGAAAGGCGAAAGGGGAATCACTTGGTCTTTCGGCTCGTTCAAAAAAGCCGACACGCTACGGCCTCATAGGCGCAGTGGTGAAGAATTTTTCGACCATCGGGTTCGATTCCATCGATTGCACATTAGATGACATGTAGATGTAGTTGGCTATGGTATACTATGTTTTATGAGTAATGTTATATAATGGGAATAATTATTACATTTGCATTATAATAATGATAATATTTATGTACGTACCTATTTACATTAAGTAATTATAAGAGCATTTTAATGATGTAGGTATACTAAGTCATTTATAAAATCTATTATGGATTTTTTTACAGAAATTTTCCGATTTTAAGGTAGGTACCTACATTCATTAAATACTTAAATCCGTAGAAAATAAACTTTGCCATTGGAGACAGGAGAAACGTCCTTAAAATTGCAAAAAAAAATAGCATCTGACCGAACGGACAGGTCGGAAAATAAGTACCTAGTTAGGAACATGGAATGAACGTATGATTTAGGGAATACATTTTTATACGGAATGAATGAATAGGTATTGATATTAGGTCCCTGAGTATAAAAAACATGAATTATAAGTTTGTTTACCATTGACTCGAATTAGTTTAATTACCTACATAACGTCGTTACCAATAGTAGCGTAATACTATCCTAGAATCCTAGGCGCACTCATAATTTGGGTTCTATCCAATGTTCTATCCATTGAACTCTTAATTTACTTAGTTTCATCAAAGGTTCTATCAACCGAATCCTGATCAAAAGCGTATAGATCTACCTTCTACCAGAAGGAGATGCTACGGGACCTTAGTCAGTCTCGATTTGCATTTCAACAGTACGGACTCTAAACTCAAGTTTTAAAATACGCTACTCGCTCATAGATGGCGCTAAACTAAACTTAAAGTTAGCGCAACCTATGAGCTTCAGTTTATTAATAGAAAATTACAAAGCCAAAACAAAAAAAAGTATCTGTCAAATGCTTGATGAGTTTTTTATTTCACAGTTGCCAGGTTGTGGGAAATCTCCCCAAAAAATGCGATTTTTAATAGCCATGGAGGATAAATCCTCTTGAGTGCTGAGGTAGTTTTTGAAGTGAGTCTTAAATCTTTTTTTGGGTTTGCGTCATGAAAGCAGTGAAAAAAAATGTTTCATGGTTATATTATTATTACAAACTAGCAGCGCCCCGCGGTGTTCCCATTGTTTTCCGAGATAAAAAGTAGCCTATGTGTTCATCCAGACTATAATCTATCTGTGTTCCAAGTTTCAGCCCGATCCGTCCATACGTTAGGACGTGATTGAGCAACAAACATCCATACATTGACATTTATAATATTACTAGCAGCGCCCCGCGGTGTTACCCGCGAAGTTCCCGTTCCCGTTGTTTTCCGGGATAAAAAGTAGCCTACGTGTTCTTCCAGACTATTATCTATCTGTGTTCCAAATTTCAGCCCGATCCGTTCATACGTTAGGACGTTATTGAGCAACAAACATCCAAACATCCAGACATTCACATTTATAATATTAGTAGGATATATAGTAGGATACAAAAAATCTGTCTAGGCGCGTCAAAAGAAGCTTTAACTTCAAAAAAAACGGTACACATAATAAGCGTCCCTCAGGACAATACTTCCTATTTGTAATACTTTCATAGTGTGTTGGGGGTCTGCTACTAAGACTCTGTTTCTCAGACTGGAGCGTCCTCAACGATTCATATTAAAAATTGCGCACAAGAAACCAATGCGCTACCCAACGACTGAACTATACAATGAGGTAAAATATCTTACAGTACAACTGTATATTCAAGCCGTTACTTTGCGATTCCATAAGAAAGCTCTGCTTACACTCACTCCACATAACAGACACAATATTTGGGAACTCCCTCGCACTCGAAATCATTCACTCAACGAGCATACCAGTTCATGGCACCATACCTGTATCAGAAGTTGGAAAAGTCAATTGGTCTGCTCAACACATCCAAGTTCATTTGTAACCGCAAACTCGCATACTGGTTCGGACCCCGAAATTGTTAAAAACTCAAAATTATTCCTCCTCTCACAAACACCCTCACCTAACAACACACGAACTCTCACGTAACGCACTCACTCACACTCACACCATCATATCTTATGCATAGCTCCTGTTTTAGTACTGGTGGGTAAAGGCTCTTTCCAAAAAGTGTATCCCTATCTTGTTTTATTTATTTTTGACGTGATAACGTCTTATAATTCGGTGAAGCCGGCTGCACGCCCGCAAAACATGACGTCATGTAACGTTACCGTTAGTTCGTCGTCAGTGCCATGCGGACGAAGCTGAGCGCTGAGGGCGCCACCCGCCGAGTCGAGCGGTATCACTATTCGCGCTATCAGCGTACTGATTTCTTAAGACGTTGTCACGTTTAACTATCGTCAGTAAACCGACTTTACAGACAACCATTTTTTTTGACGTGATAACGTCTTATAATTCGACGAAGCCGGCTGCACGCCCGCAAAACATGACGTCATGTAACGTTACCGCCATAGATTAGATAATATTTACCGCCGTTACCTCGCCTTATTACTTTTCGCACCATCTAGTGAGTGAAATGTGTATTACGTTCAAGGAGTCTGTCCATGTTTTAGAAAAGCGACGATATGAAGTTAAGAACTTGTGTTAGTACAATGATGTACCCAGAGATGGCGCTTTGAACAGCTTTTCAAAAAGCTTCAGAATGTTTTACCTAGATGGCGCTTAACACAAATACTAGACGTTGTCACGTTCAACTATCGTCAGTTAACCGACTTTACAGACAACCATTTTTTTTAGTATGCACAAATTATAAACATATAAAAAATTTGCAGTCATAGGAACTGCCGATAGAAGTGAAAACCTGAAAACTTAGAATTTGATAGTTACTCTGAAAACTACGCGGGTTTCATGGCTATTTCAATTTGGACCAGTAGTTTCCGAAATTCTAGCGTTCTAACAAACTCTTCAGCTTTATAAAATTAGTTTAGATCAATATTCAATTTTTTTGAAATCCTGTTTTTGAAGGAAATTTCGCGCACATTTTGGGGAGAAATCGATCTTCTGGCAACATTTTTATTTTAAAAGTCAATGTCATTTTTTGTTTGTTTGCGTTTTATCGGTTTTACATTTTATAACCTAATTCATGTATGAATAAACAAGTGAAACAATTGTACATTCATAGAATTTCGATTCTATTGTTAGCTGAATTATCTCGATATGCCTACTTGGAACCAAATACAGTCTCAACTCAGACATCCAAACAACCCTGTCGTGTTTTTCGATATTACAGTAGGAACCACAGTAAGTTTATCAACATTTTATCCATGACTAATTTAGAATTAGGAAGTACCTAAAGGCCGATTTACATCAGACGAGCGAATGCTCATTCTATCCCCACTGTATCAAATTTGGCGTAAACAAACGTAGAGCATTCTTTCGTTGTTTTGTTTAAGGCCGATTTAAACTGAACGAACATAGAGCTAGAGCTGGAACAACTGGCCTTTACGTTCGCAAAAATTCTATGGAATGTTCTAAGAATGCTCGCTCGCTTGATGTAAACGGTACTAAAGCGTGCGAACAGATTCTTAGAGCGTTATTGCGTGTTCGGCGGACGAGCTCGCTCCCCGGAGCGGTCTCTTCAAAGTGTTCCTATGTTCGTGCAAGAATTCTAGTTCTTGGTTCTCATTCTTGCTCGATGATATTTTGGTGTAAACGCTAAGAACAATCTTTCGTTTACACACAAAAAAAACGAGAAAGAATGCTCTTGTTCTAGCTCTATGTTTGTTCACTTTAAATCGGCCTTAAGCTTGTAAACTTAGTTTAAACGGGTTTATTTCAGGAAATCGGGCGTATGATATTCGAATTGTTCGCGGATGTAGTACCAAAAACAAGTGAAAACTTCAGGGAATTTTGCACCGGCGAATACAGAAGAGATGGAGTGCCTTTGGGCTATAAGGGAGCAACATTTCATAGAGTTATCAAAGACTTTATGATACAAGGAGGAGATTTTGTCAATGTAAGTACAATGTTATTTGCTCCCATTACAATAAAAATTCTTGATTTCAGTTAAAAAGTTTATTTGATCCCTTAAAGTAATAGTATGAAAGTATCAATAATTCATTTGTGTATTTTGGCTTGTAATGTTGGTAGTTGTTGTTATTTTTCAGGGTGATGGAACTGGTGTAATGAGTATTTATGGAGGCAGCACATTTGCAGATGAAAATTTCTCTATAAAGCATGATTCACCAGGTTTGCTATCCATGGCAAACAGTGGAAAAGATACTAATGGGTGCCAGTTTTTTATAACTTGTGCTAAGTGCAACTTCTTAGATAACAAGCATGTAGTATTCGGAAGAGTTATAGATGGACTTTTAGTTATGAGAAAAATAGAAAATGTACCCACAGGACCAAATAATAAACCTAAAATACCAGTTACAATTTCACAATGTGGCCAAATGTAAATAAAACAATCTTCAATGTAATGCCTCTTTTTATTTGATCAAAATAATATTATTGAAGCTTTGCTTCTTGTAAACCTTTGACTTGTCTATTTACATAAATAATTTAATACACTAGTAATCACAATAAATAAATTATAATTTATGAATCATTTACCAAAATTTGCTATGAATACTACAAATGATTGTCAACTGTTTTTAACTGTAGCAGGTTTGTTTATCAACATGTTTCTCGGTTGCATGGTTGCGGGGCCATACCGTTTTCCAACTTCCTTAATAAAAGCCCCTTCCATCTGTCTTGCTACTTGGTCAAAGAATAAATTTGATAGTTGTGAGTGGAATACGGAGCGAAATTCGAATGTTACTTGGAAGTCTACTACACATGACTGTTGTACCCGTTCTAAACCAGGACTGAACCTCCAAAGTGTTAACAAATGATGGAAAAGTTTTCCATCCTTACACTCAGCCTTTACAATGTGAGGTTTGACTAGAGATACATGAGATGTGTAGCTCTCATTGATAGGAGGAAATCCAATGATTAGATCAGCTTTAAGATTTGCTGGAGACTTGGATAATACTACAGATTTTTTACACCAGGGCAAGAATTTGTAGTAGCTACCGACATCAGCTACCACTTCATACATCTGATCCATAGAATACCTGGAATTGAAAATGATTTATTATTGCAATTATACATCCTGTAGTAGTGTAGGGTTTCAACTCACATGCACGATTAACCACCCAAGCCCATGAACATGTTAAGTTTGTTTAAATATAAATTTTTGTGCTACAGTTTTCAAAAATTCATATACATATTTTATTTGCCCAGTCTATAAACATCAGTCTATGTAACACAAGTGACACTCTTTAATCTCATAATTGTACTAACAGGCATAGAGATAAGCTCAGTAGTGGTAGGACTCTTGGCAGAGTCCGCCTGGGGAAGTGCCACACCTTTGTCAGTTATTCTACCGCCAAGCAGTAATGTGCAAACATAACTGTGTTCCGGTTTGAAGGGCAATGTTTCATGCATGGCAAGGGCAGTTAAATTACAGGGCTTAGAGATATAACAACTTAGATCTCTGGGTGACGAGCGCAGTGCAGTGCTAGGTAATGATTTGGACTCTTCATGTTCCAATAGCTGTGTGTCACTGTGCTGTTATGTGGCAGGTATGATGCTTACCATCAGGCACATGTCCTGCTCATATCGTCATTCTTTATTAAAAAAAAAAAAAAAAAAAAGCAACAAAAACGAAAAAATTTTTTGGAATATGGATTTATAGTTTATCAAAAGTTGTAAAACAAGAGTTGTTTGTTAATATACAGAACATAACTGGCTAATTACCAGTAACCCTGTATTTGAAATATACTATAAATCGTAAGTCCTAAAATATCTGCTAAAAGTCCTACATAAATAAGACTAATTAGGTATGTTGTTTAAGTACCTTCAATCAATCAAATTCAAATCAAAGTTTTGTGTTAAACAAAAACTTAATTTTAAGTAAATAAATATTGAATTTTTGAGCTTATAGCTCAAGACTGATTTAGAACATAAAAAAGCTCAATTTATGTTCAGATAGCTTTACTTTGAAAGTATCAGATTTTCACCATATTTTCCTTCACTGTTAAAGCTATAATGACAACTGGTCCATCTGAATACATAAAAATAGTCAAAGTTTTAGGTGGGATTAGAACCCACAACCTCATGCCTCTATCACCTCAACCTCATGAAGTATGATGATTAAATAATAAGATAATGTATAAGATAACATAATAAGACAATTATATGTAATATCAAAAAAGGCATGGACCTAGGAGTCCATGTAGGCCATTTATATCAATAAAAAAGAAATGATTTTTTGATTAACGATAATATGAATGTTCAATTTAGCAACATTTGCATTAAAATTCTTGTATGCATAACTTCCATTATAATGCACTGTTATAGATATGAATCTTGTTTTTTATCAAACTTTGACAATTATTGCAGTAATTAAATAATAATTCAGATTATGATTATGTCCTGCATAATACATTAAATATTATCAAACCTGTTCTTATAATCGTGAAATAACACTACAATCATACAATTTATGCTAGTAACATGAATGAGTCATACCTTCACGTCATACTGTCTAAGAAATGTATGTCAAAATAAGTGTTCAATGATAAAATCTGGAAAACCAATTATGAAAATGAAGCATTTTGCTCACATGTCATAAGTAATTAATATTCAGTTAACCTGTATACTGGCGCCATACTAATATGGGTTTGGACTTCTGTTCAAATAATTGAATGGCAATGTGCTGTTATGGACAGACATGTTGTTTACCACCAAGGCAATGTCTTGCTCTTCACATCATTTCATAAAAAAATGGATAGTATAAGTAACCCGTTCATGTTCCCACTGCTGGGTGATATAGCCGTCTATAAGAATAAGAGAGTAAAAACTTTATTCTATGATAGTCCAGTTTTAGTTGATGGATGTATTTTACAAATAATTTTTTTTGTTAATACTGTAATATATGTAGATCCAAACTTTTTGAACTGTAAACTTCTTTTGGCACCCCACAGAGATTTTTTGTGGGTTGTGAATTGAATACTAGAAGCCATGAGAATTGAAGAATAATAAGAAATCCTTGGATATACTTGGCATAGCATTTCCCATTTGCGAATGCTGATGCATTTCTAGATGGCCATTGTCATGGCCACATCCTCCGGTTTCAACCGCATAGTTCTACTGCATGTACAGTGAGCTATCAAATTCTGAGTTATAAGTTATCATTATCACTACTATTGGCATTTCCTATGACTGCCAATTTTTTTTCTAGCTTCAGATTAACTACGAAAACTTCAAGACAATCAGATTTGATAATTTCACAATGAAACTATTTATTGATGAATCATTAAATCATCATGCTGAACTTTGTTTACGCAGTATGTAAATAAAATAGTAAGTATCAAATATTATATGTAGAAATGCTAATGCAACATTATTACATTAACTTACCCAACAAGCTGTCTCCCACAATATTCCCTGGTTCGGTTTGGTGTTGGAAAACTTAAAAAAGTCCGTCGTTGCTCTAAACCTTGACCATGATTCCTAGTGTCGTAGTTATTTACGTAATGACCCTGAAAACTACAGGAAGAACCTTTACCTAATCCAAGTGCAATAAATATTTTGGCAATAATCAAAATGAGACGCTAGAAACCAGTACGATATAAATAATAACAAGCGAGTAATGTACGCTACAAATAAATCTATTTACCAAATAAAAACACGGTTCCTTTGCAGAAGACTCCGCGCGAATGTACAATATTTTGATGAAATCATGTTTGATTAGTATATGCTAGTAAAAGGATTATAATTATCATTTTCACAGAAATTCCATTAGGATACTTTACACCTCAGCGGCTTTGGTACAGGAAAAATATCGAGATAATTTCGTTTACAGGACGATTAATGCAAAAAATTGGCAAAAAACACTAGAACTACAACGAAAACGAACGCGTAAAAGAGTATGAAACAACTGAAAAATGACATTGGCACCACTGCCAAATTGGCAGTGACTGTCTGACTGTTATCTCAACTTCTCAATGAGAAGTTGAGAGGGTTTCCGACGAGACAAAAATAGTTCCACTGTACGCACTAGATGGCGTAGTCTAGATTTGGCAAGATTTGTCTCTACCATAGACTCTCAAAAATGTAATCACAACGAAACCCCTCCTCATTTTCAAGGAAAAAATCGAATCTAAATGAGAGGGTTTCCGACGAGACAAAAATAGTTCCACCGTACGCACTAGATGGCGTAGTGTAGATTTGGCAAGATCTGTCTCTACCATAGACTCTCAAAAGTGTAATCACAATCACAACGAAACCCCTCCCCATTTTCAATAAAAAAATCGAATCGAATAATTAGAGTTTACGTTAACACATCAATTATTTATATACTTAAATTTAGATACTTCTCTTCTTAGCTCAGCTGATTAGTTTGGTATGTATACCTTCTATAAAAAAAAATTGGCAGTCATAGGAACTGCCAATAGAAGTGAAAACTTGCTGTTGCCCTGGTACTGGTACCTAGGGGCAAACGCAACTCCTTTATATTTCTGTTGTCCTGGTATTTGGAGATAAACGCTGGTCTGTTGGAGGTAGGTAATTGAAACTCTTTACTGTTTCTGTTGCCCTGGTACCTACCTGGCCGTTTTTACGGAGTTTACCCGAAGATTTCATATCCGATCCGATCCATTATCATATCCAAGAGTGACGATTGATGAATCCATTTCACAGCCCACGAAAATTCTGTCTATACCGCGCCTAAAGAAGTTTTCACTTCAAAAAACCCTAAATACATGAAGGAATTTCATACTAACACAATTTTTCTTCTTACCTTTTGTGTTAAACTCTTAAAATACTGGGAATAAAGATAGCCAATTAAGTTGCTAATGTAATAAAAAACCGTTACTGATCATAATCCATTTTCAGTAAAAATCTTTAGAACTCCCGATCCAATAGACACCAACTAAGCCAAAGTAGAATGAAAATTCAAAGATATAAATAGCAACACTGATACGACAATATTTTATCCACAGACTAAGTAGAGAGATAATCTCTCGGCTTAAGGATTAGTATCCATAGCCAAAAATAAATTTAAAAAATAAACATATTTTCTTTCATCAGGTTTATGAATTTATATTCTGCTGCCAATCATCAAAAGAGATTGATCGTAACTGGACACAAAAACAAGGTTAGATCTTACCAGCAAGGCTATACCAATCGCAGTAGTAGCTATACCATTTCTACCATAGCTGCCTCAAAAGCGCTCGACGGTGTCGCATTAGCGTCTATCGGTACAGACAGGTCCAAATTCGCCATGTTCCACTCCGCAGTCATCGGAACAGCCGGTACGATAAGTTGATCGCCTGTACTCGTAGACGGCGACTGCTGCGATAGCAACGCCGACACAGAAGTACTCGCAAAATTGGAGTCATTTGCTGCGTACGCTGGAATTTTGTTAAAGCACAGTTAACCGTCTAAAACATTGATACAAACCAATTGGTGTGCCCTGATTACCCTGAAACCGGCAATAAGCAATAAACTGCGTCTCGTAAGTGGTTTACACACAACCCATTTTCCGGACCCCCAGAATCGCCAGCAGCGAAATATGCTGTGGTTCTACTTATTTTGGTTGTTGACAACAAACCAATCAATCAATAAGCCCTCTATCCTGAACTTATGACTGTTATGCGGAGTTTGTCTTCCTCTTTTGTAGGATATTTCTTAGTTCAGTGTGCCTTTTGGCAAATGCCTCCTCTAAAATTTTCCATTGTGTCCTATATCTGGCAACCTTACTCCAATAAGGGCCCGCAGTCAATGATATTAAAACTAAGGATTTTATGTCAGCCTTCAAAACGGCCCTACTCAACAACAGACAAAATGCCTCAAGTCAGCTAACTTTACGTCAGTCGTTGTATGACTTTGCACCTTAGCGGTCGCATTGTGGACTCCCTTAAGATGGTGTTTTGCATCGTACCATCGTGCAAAAATTATAACAATAAATAATAGTTTTAAAAAAAACACGCTTTCATAAAAAATCCAGCTAAAAATCTGAAAATAAAATTTAATAAATTTGGATTATGAATATTGTAAATTAGAAATGAATGTACATTTTTGTAAAAAAGCGTGGGGTGCATAGTGTCAATAATTATAAACATTTTATTGACAGATAATGAGTAGAAGAAATAATATACTTTAATAATAATAAACTAAATAAATAATTGAATCATAAAGACACTACGATTGGGGATTCCTTTCATGTATGTATTGTATATAAGCATTTCATTTACATCACAGCTATGGTGTAAATTAATCTTGCAAGAACTGGATCCTTGGATACTTTTGTGAGAGACACAAACAACATTGTTCTATTTTAATTAGCTTCCATCATAGATTCTGCAACTGCAATGCAGTTATAAAGAGAATGTCAATCAATGTTTTGTCTGTACTGATTTTAACACGGTTAGTAGAGGTTACTTTCGCATTAATATTCCTTTCCGGGACCGGATTTTCAGGCATCTTGCCGCCGAGTTCGTTCTCTTTTCTAATAATAAGACATGCTTCCATTTATTCAAAAATAAAGAAGTGAATTACCACTAAAACAGTTAGTGAAGTCATACAACGCAATTTTTTTGAGCCGCGTCTTACGGGCGCGACCCTAAACGTGGGGTTAAAATAGCATATTTGGGCTTCACTGCTCAGCTGTTAGCAAAGGTAAGTCCTGCTCATAAACAAAGAAAAGTTTGTGTCTGGATTATAAAAGAAGTCATTGATCGACGTTATTATCATAATATAACATTATACGTTCCTATTAGGTACTTGCCTACCTTACGGTTTGAAAAAAGCAATAAACATTTAGGGATGAAAATGTGTAGTTTTAATTTCCGTTAGATATTCCGTTAGCCATTAGAAAGTTATTTTCGCGTTCTTGATGTGGCCAAATCTGCTAGATACGACGGGAAATCCGTCATGTTTGCAACACTGAGAAAACCTCGATTGAAGCGCCCTCTGCTCTGATGTGCTCAATAACAGATGACAGTAATATATCATTCCATAAAGACCCTATTCATGACTTTTTAATGAGGGAGTTTCCGACGAGACAAAAATAGTTCTAGACCATTTGCTAATGATACGTGCTAGATTTTGCCAGTGGCTTCGCATTTGTTCATTTTTGGAATTAAGACTTCCTTTGACGCACCACATACAGATATTTCGTGGGCTATGAATTGAGCTCAAACGTCACGCTTGGGAATGAAAGAAATCTTTGGGTGAACTCGGGACCATGGCCATAAATGCGTAATCATTTTTTATTTGGCCATGGCGTGTTACCATGGTTACCATTACGTATATCTTGTTTAAGGCCATGCTTAGAATACTTGTGTAGATGAAAGTGCTTTGAAGATTTATTCCAGACTTGCAGTGCCCTCCGGTTTCATTCGCGTAGTTTCAAAAGAGTGCTGTCAAATTCTGAGTTATAAGTTTCCAGTTATATCGGCAGTCCCTATGACTGCAAATTTTTTTCCCGTTACCAATGCTTCAATTTCTGTTCCCACTCTCACTGCAATTCCAACTCTTATTTAATGGAGTGGGAATGGCATCAAACTCCCACACATTATCACTGTCCTTCTATTATTACAATTATCAATTCTTACTTACAAATCCCGATTTTAACGAGATTAAATGATGCCTTTGGTAAAAGGTGACCTATTTTTTATTGTGCGAGAAGGTGTGAAGCTATGAAGTACTAAGCTTGACAAATAAAACATTATTCCTACAAAATTTCACCTCTGATTTAGTTACATCCTTTTGTTGGAACTTTTACAAAAATAATTATGGAATTTGAATTTATCACTAGATTTCAGGGTAGCGATTCTGAAACCATTCGGTTGCATCCGACACGGAATCTCATCCCTCGGTCTTTGTCATGCTAAACAGATAAGACAAAGACCGAGAGATGAGATTCCGTGTCGGATGCAACCGAATGGTTTCAGAATCGCTACCCTGGTAATAATTAGGATTGTTTTATGTATTCAAATTAATTATCATTTTGTAGATGTGCCACTCTGAAGAAGAATAGGATAAAATATGGTGTAAATAATCAAGCAATATTTTTCATGAAGTACAAAATAAATCAATTATCCTGAATTACCACAACATCTAATAGTAGTATCTCTACTACAACAAGGGCTTCTAACATTGAACAAGTTAAATGTTTGTTCTATACCTAAGTTCCGAGTTACCTGTGTGAAGTCTGGGCTAGCTGCTACTATATGGTAAAAATTTGTCAAACAAACTAAGTATGTATATTTTTATAATATTGTATGAAAAGTACTATTTGAAATAAATGCTTTATTGTACTGTTTTTGATTATTCTCCCTCTTTTTTTATTTACGTAACATGTAACCTCTTTTAAAAATCTAATTTTAGAATGGATAGAACACGGGCAGAATTCATAAAACTATCGCAGCACTAAGGGTAGTGCTCCAGTGGAATATTTTCTTTATGGCAATACCTTTTGAGTATTGAATTGAAAATTGAATTGAAATTGAAAGAACAGGAAACACTATAGTAGTCAGGAACTATATGCATCTTGAGGTAAAACTATCTTTGGTCTTACATCAGGTTTACGAATTTGTTTTGAAATTTTGATGTTTTGAGTTTTGATATAGTTTTCATTCGAATAAAATGCGGACATGGATAAAGTAGTTTATTATTTATTACTAGAAGTCGTGCTTTCGCAAATTGAATTGATTGAGTCCCATTATGCCTACCGCTTTTGACAACAAACCAAAAGACCTACAAGCGCCTCCTATTATCGTTTTATTAAACCATGTCTTTTTGTCTCGTCGGAAAACGGCTCATTGAATACATGTGTTAATTTAGTGTTATCTAAGGTTTTGCATGGCAGCATTGAACGAATGAATGAACGATAAATTAATTATCTGTGCAGGCATTGAATGAACGAACTGCATACGAATAGCCGAATAGGTGCTGCCAAAATATCGGAAGAATAGGGTACCGGACAGTAGTCACAAAAAAAACTGAAATTAAGTTAGAGAGTACATTTATGAAGTGAAATAACCATTTAATGAAAATTTACACGAAGGAATACTGATTTATAATTTTAATTCAATTAATAAAGTTTAATATTTCTAATATTTTTCATCTGTTGGCCGCCGTAAACGAAACACCAATCACAGCGCGTGACGTCAACTGTGTCTAAATAACAGTATTTTGTATAGTGTATTTGCGAATTTTACGATTCTTTGCCGTTTTTAAAGTATTTAAAACTATTAGAATTGAGGAACAGTAATTAAAACAACACGTTTTAACTATGGAAGCAGGTTATTTGAAAGCTGACTGCCGAAATCTCCCAAGAGTGGATATATTCATGGTTGGAAATTTCTTTGCCACAAATTCTGACTTCTGTGCTGCTGAATTTAGAAATGTTAAAACATCTATGTAAGTATTCATGCAAAATGTCCAAGGAATAGAAAGTTTAATCCCTTATTTCACCTGTTATTTGTTTCTAGTATAAAATAAATGTCAGTCTAACCTAACATATTTTATTGTACTCGTAGTTATATTATGTACTTTCTATTACTTCAAGATTTAAAACTTTTTGTTTTTACATCTTTTCAGATCGGCGAGAAAGTCTTACGGTGATGATGCGATAGGATACGTACAACTTCGGCGTGATTCTGACATGTGTACCTACTATTAAATGTAAATTTCACAGTATTTTATCGAAGAAAATATTAAAAGAATTGAACAAAATACTCGAGGTCAATACAAAAACAAGTTGTGGTATGAACTGAGATATGGGCGTGTTACAGCTTCAAGAGCTTACGAAGTAAGCAAATGTCATACCACAGATGGGTCTTTGATCGCAATGATAATGGGAGCCAAAATTCCTGACACAAAAGCCATGATGAGAGGAAGGAATTTAGAAAACAAAGTGAAAATAGCAGTGGAAAAGAGATTAGGTAAGAAAGTGAAGGAATGTGGCTTATTTATTTCATGTCAATACCCATTCATTGCTGGTTCACCAGATGGTATTTATGATGATAAATTTTGTATTGAAATAAAATGTCCCACCAGTGAAAAAACATACAAAAGTTATTTAAAAGATAATAAAGTGGCAAAAAAATACATGGTACAAATGCAAATCCAAATGTTTGTGACAAATTTGAAAAATTGTTATTTTTGTGTTGCTGATCCTAACTTCGAAATCACCAACCATGTGGAAATGTTGTTAGTTCATTATGATGAAGCTTTAGTTAAGCACTATATATCAAGCATATGCCAATTTTGGAAAAATAATGTATATCCTATTCTGTATGAAAGTAGAAAATAAAATTTGATTTTCATGATCAGCTATGTTTTATTTGCTAAAATTTACAGTAAATACAATATTAAAATAGTTATTGTGGGTTATCCCTACGAGATAGACACATACCATGAGCTTTTTTGTAGACCTTTTTAGGTGTACAATACTGCAGTACATTATTTTGATCTATCTCACAGGGTTCAGCCAGGGTTTGCAGTTTAAGCGAAAAAATTGTGTTTATTAATGACATTGTTTAGAAATTTTTAAAATTATAAGTGTCTCTCTACTGTACTATGCATGTATTCTACACAAAAACCTTCCTCTTAAATCACTTGTATCTATTAAAAAAGCCCGCATCAAAATCTGTTTGGTAGTTGTAAAGATCTAAACATACATAGTCCAGTCAGTATGAGAAATCATTACAAAAATTGTATGCAAATCTAAGTGGTTTCCTAAGTATTAAAAAACCTTTTATTTAAGATGACACAAGCGAGAAATATAAAGTGAAAAGAAGTACAAAATATTGTTATCAATTGAGTAAATGTAAGAATTTATATTGACAACTGTTCGATCTTTCTCATGTAAAATTTCAAAAAGGAATGCCCGTCAACCACTTAGCTCCATCTCCTTCAAAACTCTTTTGAGATGGCGGGTAGAAATGGATAGTTTCACACTGCCGCCCTCTGTACTAAATTTTATCAGTCATACCCATTTCTTTAAATAATCAGTTACTTGTTCTTTTATATGACACATATTTAGACTCAAATCCCAGAATTAAATACAATACTATAAGTGAAATATACTACAAACAATACAGGTGACAACAATATGTTTCAGTTTCAAAGAAGCCACTGAACAAAAATAGCTATTTAAATCAGTATGTTAACATTAACTTAGTTATAGACATTAAATAGTAAAGTACTAACTAATAGTGTTTAACATAATCTGGTGCCTGTTATTGGGATGTATATAATTTAAAAGACAATGCTACTTTGTAAGTTGATAAGAGCACATGCTATTATCATGCAATAATCTAGCATACTTATCAACTTCGAATTCACAACAGAATGTGGTTTCAACATAGAAAATTCCCGGATTCTAAGAATGACCCTTTCAATGTGAATCCTTAAACTTGCAATCTGTTTTGTTTTTATGGCTTCTTGCTTGGATAACTTTTGACCTTGACCTAGACTTGGGGGTCTCAGTAAATGACATTTGTTTTCAATTAGCATTTGTTCAATGTGTTTGAAACCACGGTCAGCTAAAACCCAGCTTTCAGGTTTTAATTGTTGTAGAAACCCACACTTTTCTACAAGTAATGTGTCACTTATCCGTCCTCCATACCCTGATGATTTATATAATTTATTAAGCCGTTAGGTGTACTTGATACTAAATATTTAATTGTATTTGCTTTCTTATATTCAGACCATGTTAGAGCTTGATGTAGTGGCTTTGAGGGTTTCGCTATTTCAATTTCAAAACAGTCTATTAAACAGCTTACTTTATTGTAGCGATGTCTAAATGCTATTGGAAGACATTTTTTAATATTTTTTTTATCTAGGTCTACAATAAATGGTTTGAGAATGCTAGAAATTATTGGGATATTCTTCCGAAATATTTTGCCAGCATATGATTCAGATGTTCCAAATTGATCTGCAAGTTCTGAGAATGTTGTATTCAACCTAATTTTTTTTAAGCATAGTAAAATATGCTCTGTAGGTATCATGGTATTTGTATGTATCAAATCAACCAAAAAATAACAATCATTAGGTATGCCGATATATAAACGAGGTTTGGTTTTAATTCTTTTACACATGTCATTTACGGCTTGCTTTGCCTCGCTTTCTTTTTCCATTTTAGAATATTCTTCATTTAAGCTACTGCTATCAGATGGTAATTTAAACTCTAATGACTGGACTGAAGGTGATGATGGCTGATATGATGATGATGATGGGTTGTTCTGTGATATGTCACTATCAGAACGATCAATTAGTTTTCTAATAACACTAGGACCACTAGGCATAGCTGGCTTTGAATGTTGTTCTACTTTGAAGGGAGATGTTGAAACACTTGTGGTCAATGTTTTAAATGGTGACACTGCTATATCTTGAGATTTATGTTTGGTTTGGGTATACTTGCTTCTGAAATATTTACTTTTTACAAAAGCTTGTACACCTTTATCTTGATAGTTTGATTGATGTTCTACTCCTACAACTTCCGTTTGTAAATCTGAAAGAAATGGACAGTTCATTATTTTTCATCAGTAAAAATAGGTATACCGACCTACCCAAGTTCAATATTGAATTAATACTTACTAATAGGCAAAGTGGTGTTTTCATTTTCGTTACTACTGCTCAATTTACTATCTTCTAGGGCTTCTTGTATTAGGGCCAATCTTTGCCTTTTCATAGCAGCGGGTCGAGGCATACTATTTTTTGATGGGAAACTTCTTTTTCTATTAGTTTGACATTGAAATATTGATGGAAGACATCCTGGTTTCATCATAATTTTATTTACATAACCCATAATTCGGTATCTCATGTAATTTTCCATGTCATTCGGTAGCTAAAACAAAAAATCCAAATTAAGTAAGTACTTACTTACATAATTAATAGCATCTAATATTCCACCGCCTTTATGAAGTGTTCGCAGTGTTATGTACCTATTTACCGTAATGTAAATTTGTGTACTTACATCAAAGTGATCCTCGCAGAAGTAAATCGGTGAAGTTACAGACATTCCATCGAAATTTCGTCTTGCTAGTTTCAACCATTTTTTTCGTATATCTGCTTTTCGTGGCACATCAATGAATAATTTAGCTGGTGTGGTTTTACTGTTATTACTACACTGAGGAACTACACAACAACGATATCTTATGTGATCCATTATAACATTAAAGAAAGAAAACAAAAACAACACTCTCCACTGAATAACTGTGTTTATTTACACAGATTGAAACACGTATGACGTCACACGCTCTGAGATCACGTGACATACCGTTTACGCGGCAATTTAAAACAATTATTTTTTACACACTATTTTAAGTACTTAAAAAGTAATATTTGTTTAAAATAAAAAAATGTAGGGCTATATTTAGCCATTAAGATTAATTTTAAGCACTTTTTGAAAAGTTGTCCGATACCCTATTATTTGCACGCAGTTTTTTACGATTTGACAATGACATTTCAATAACATTGACAGTGACAGTAAATGGTATTTGACAGTTAAGTAATGGTTTTTATTTTTTATCTTCTGTGGAGTACAAAAATAAAAAAGCAGTTTCCCTTGAACAGCAAGCTTTATAAAATTCTACGTTTTTAGGGTTCCGTAAAACGTAAAAACGGAACACTTATTAATTCGTCATGTCTGTCTGTCCGCCCATATGACATAGCTACTTTTTGCCGAAACTTTGAGAACTACACTCGTTGAAACTTGGTAAGTAGGTGTATTCTGTTAACCGCATTAAGATTTTACAAAAAAAAGAAAAAATTAGGGCTGCCTCCCATACTGAAAACTAAAACGCAAAAATTTTTTTTTCTTCAATTTTTCACCGGTGGGGTGTCTATCGATAGGTCTTCAAAAATGATGTTGAGCGCGGGAGACACTTCCAAAGTGGTAAAATGTGTCCCCCCCCCCTCTAACTTCTGAAGTAAAGAGAATGAAAAAACTAAAAAAATATTTGATGTACCATGCAAACTACCAACGAAAATTGGTTTGAACTAGTCCTGGACGTGCTCCACGTTAATGTGTTTGACTAATCTCAACAGAAAATTTAACTCGACAGCTTATTTAAGGACTTCAAGGTAGTTTTTCAAATGGAATGGTTCCAAAACATTAACTTTGTATTTGTAACAATAAATCTCATATCTCCTGTACAAGCGAATATTCCTTAAACCAAGTTTTCCAAATACAAAAATCTTTATTGCTGTTTACAGGTATGATAAGATGATACAAAACATTTAAAAAGTTGACTCATACAAATTGGTCTCTTCGAGAGGCGTGCAATAAAGCTGGCGAACCAATTTGTTTTAGTCTTAATTTATACGATGAAAAAAAAATTGGCAGTCATAGGAACTGCCGCTAGAAGTGACAACTAACTTGAAACTCAGAATTTGATAGCTTACTTTGGAAACTACGCAGATGAAACCGGAGGATGGAGCCTGGCCTGGTCATCATGGCATGACCATCTAGAAATGCGTCGGCATTTTCCATTGGCAGATGCATTTCTAGATGGCCATGCCATGATGGCCAGACCACGCACTTTCAGCATTTCCCATTGGCTGACGCATCTCGTGATGGCCAATGGCTATGGTCCCGAGTTGACCCAAAGATTTCTTATCATACCCGAGCGTGACGCTAGAATTCAATTCATAGCCGACGAAAAATCTGTCTAGGCGCGCCTAAAGAAGTTTTCGCTTCAAAATCGACATCATTCTGGTCAAGGGTCGAGTCAACAAAGCGCTCGAAAAGGCCTTTGAAAATGAAATCAGCTTCCGCCCCCATGGCCATCCATGTCACAACCTTACAACCTCAAAGAGCTCAAATATACGACCACTTCCGAGAGTTGCATATTTTCACCGTTTAAGATTTTCAATTTTAGCCACTGCACCGACCCTACTATGTGACTCTGGAAGATGTTGTGGTGGTTGTGTTATCAATTGAGTAAAAGTTAACCAATTAAATAAATGTAACACTTTATATCGACAACTGTTAGATCTTTCTCATATAAAATTTCAGAAAGGAATGCTTTTCAACGGCTTAGCTCCATCTACTTATAGCGCCAGCCCCTCTAAAACTCTTGAGATGGTGGGTAGAAGTGAATGGATACCATTCACTTCTACCGCACCGCACCGGCGCCATCTACACTAAATTTTATCAGTCACACCCATTTTTTTAAATAATCAAATACTTGTTCTTTTATATGACACATATTTAGACTCAAATCCCAGTATTAAACATAATACTATAGTGAAATATACTACAAACAAATACAGGTGATAACAGTTGATACTCTGGTATCAAAGCAACTTGCGTCACACACTAGGGGCCGACCCAACTTCGTGGGCTGTGTATGAAGATCATCGTCGCGCTCGTAAATGAGAAAACATGTTCGGTTCAACTCGGGACCATGGACTCATAGATGGCGTTGTCGTATCGCTGTGTTTACTATATTCAATTTAAAGGTGTAAAGGGAGCAGTTAGAGGTGGGTTATTCGGAGATTAGTTTTTAGGGTTCCGTAAAACGTAAAAACGGAACCCTTATTGATTCGCCATGTCTGTCTGTCCGTTGGTTTATATTGGAAGTTCAGTATTATACTTTACTGTATTTAAAGGTAAACAAAAATATTTTTTTATTAAAATAAAAGTTTGGATAAGTACATATTTCTTATTTTAGTTTTCACTTCTGCCGTGTCCTAAGCATACACTTTTTATTTAAAACTGAATATAAATTATAATTATGGACATAAATGTGTAATTTAACTTGTACAATACCTATTGATAACGCAATGAAATATTGTCTCTAATCCCAATAATTTACAAGAATTTTATGAATACAAAAGTTACGAATAAAAAATAATGTAACTATTTCCCACACTGGCCATCGTAAAAATGCAAACTGTGCATGTGCGTAAAGAGGATTTGTGGATGAAGGTGTAAGCAGATGTGATTGTGTTTTGTCTCACTCACTTCGGTGGCCACTTCTCCATAGGTGCGAGTGCTTTTGACAAATCGCGATCGTTACAACCATAAAGATAGGTCAACCTCAATCGGCTTCTTTAACGCTATTTGCACGCAGTACCACGTTGAGTAGTGCATGCATTTTGACCCTTTCTGTAAGAGAATAGAGCACACTTTCTCGTACTTTACTGTAATTGTGCTTGGTAATCCTACTGCGTGAGCACTACATGTATATTTCTGAGAGCTTCTGTCATCTTCTGTGTAAAGACATATTTAACGTTCCATAATACGCGGAAATGGCCGTTTCGTTGCTATGATGTGTACGGTAATAGATATATACGGCGAAATGTGAAATTACTGAAATGGAACATGTGTTAGATATGAAATACCGATATTTCTGAAATTTTACTCTCAACTCCTCAAGTTGGAAATAAACGCCCCTGTGATAACTCTCTGGCTTTTTCAACTTTCAACGACAACATTGTATCATGACATGATGACTAGCGTGTGTCGCCAATCGCCATTATTGTCATCTACTGAAATCCTAATCAAAGAGAATGTAATATACTATCCTAATATTATGAGCCATAATTGCAGCAGTTGTTTCATCATGGATAAATATTGTGATTTCAAAAAACAGTAATTAGGTACTCGAAGCCTGACTTCGAATCGTCGCCATAATCAAATAGCGCCAATACTACCGTCAAAATAAAGGACGAAAAAGATGTCTTGGAACATCAACGACGTGCCGCATCGTCAGTGTGGAAAAGGAGCTCCTCACGTCCTCAGGCCTTACTCTATGGTCGAAGACTGATTTGTAAAATCCACTTCATTCATTGTTCTTTGAAACACGATAGTGATAATAACTAACAACTACTCTAAGATGTTTGCATTTGTGGTAAACAGTACCTATGTGGTCTTAGAAAAGAAACCAAACCTAAAAGTTTATTGCTCTAGTTAATTGTCAGCTTTGTCTCAGAGGTGCTAAATAATGATTGGAAATTATGGATTCCTGATCATTTTCAAGGTGAACACACAAATAATCTAGATTTACACAGAATAGTGTTGAAACTAGCTGCCTTGAAAATTGTTGATAACCTACGATTATCTACTACCTATCGACTATGAATTGAACTATCCCAACAAGTACTCAAACAGACCAGGAAGTACCGGGCTCATCCAATGAAACCTACACAACAAATAATTTAGTAAGAGATGAACTTCTTAGCATTCCATGGATTCACCGTGCAGGTGCATGTCCATCGTGTGGCACAGAGAGAAATCTCGAGTAGACCCCAAGACTTGTGACTCGGGCGTAGGTTTAAAAGAGGCCCCTTTGTGATGTATGTCAACACTCACCTTCACTACTTGTATTTCTCCCTGTGCCCAGCCAAATCCGAAATGATCCTACTAGTGCAGCTTTAGATACTCGTTCAATTAACTTTTTTGGTGTTAATAGTTTAATTCATAATTGAGATAATGTCTCCAGAAATTATAATAACTGTTAAAATCAGGACATGCCTGTAGAATGTTAATTTAAAACAAGTACCTACTTATATATTTACATTATTAGTTTACTTACTATGTGGTTAGTATCAATTTATTATGTATGTTTACTGTTCCCACATACAGTATTTTTGATTTGGTATAGCAATATACTTTTGTTGTGTGAGGAATGTCAAACCATTTTTGTCAAAAGATAACAAGTTGTAGCAAGGTATCAGAATGGAATAAATAAAAATTAAGTTGATATAAGTAAAGAATTTATTAAAACCTGTGTTCTTAGCCGCTATTCACAGTTTCACACCGGCACAACATCATATCATGGGTAGGTATGAATTTGAGTTAGACAACTACTACTAGTTATTCTATTAGGGCATGACTACAATAGCTTCTCATCATTCGACCAGCAGCAAGTATGTTTGGATGGTTTTCTAGACGCTTTTGATATTTTGTTGCGGAGGCCAGAATTTCTTCCTGGATAATACTTAGATAGTTGAAATATTATTTTTATTGTGTTAAATACATACTTATTATAAATAGAAACACCCAGACACAGTGCAAACGTTTGAATTCATCACACAAATATTTGCACAGGGTGGGAATCAAACCCACAACCCTCGGCTTCGCAGGCAGAGCTACTGACAACTAAGCCACGAGGCCAGTCATTCAAATAATTTATTCTCATGTCATAACATCAGAGAATGTGGTGAATAATAAATAAAATGAAATGAAAATAAAAAGCCTTTATTGTTTCCTTTTCTTTTTACATTTAACATATTATTTGTACTTAAATTAGTTTCTTAGTTTAAGTTAAGGACCCCTTTTGGGTATAGGCCTCTTCCCATTCTTGCCAATTTTTTCTGTCTTTAGCTCGGTTGAGCCAGTTTGATCCTGCTGTATCCCGGATATCATCAACCCATCTCATTTTAGGTCTCCCGACTTTCCTTTTTCCTCGTGGGCCTAACCATTTGAATGTGGTGATTAAAGACACAATTTACGGCTTCATTTGGTATATTTATTATTGAAGTTTTGAAGAATTAATAAAATTTACATTTTTATTGTGATATGTACATAGAATAGATGACAATAACATATCACATATGCTTACTATTTCACATAAACATTTCATATCTTCATTCTTAAATTATTACATAACTTATGCTTCACCCATGGAACATTTAACATTTACCTAGCCTATAGCACTCCGAAACTACATACATTTCCAAAGTTGAAATTAGTCCAGCAGTTCCTGAGTGTGTTCAGACATACTTTTTTCAATTTTTTAAAATTAGTATAGATTGAATGAACTCTGTAGGTATTTCACTTTCAATTACAAAACTTTTGATAGCAGTTTAATATGTTTTTCATCACTTTTAATTAACAATTGTATTGAATCATAAAGACACTATGATTGGGGATTTCTTTCATGTATATATTGTATATGGGCATTTCATTTACATTACAGTTATGGTGTAAATTAATCTTGCAAGAACTGGATCCTTGGATACTTTTGTGAGAGACACAAACAACATTGTTCCATTTTAATTAGCTTCCATCATAGATTCTGCAACTGCAATGCAGTTATAAAGAGAATGTCAATCAATGTTTTGTTTTACTGTATTGATTTTAGCACAGTTAGTAGAGGTTACTTTTCGCATTATTATTCCATTCCGGGACAGGATTTTCAGGCATCTTGCCGCCGAGCTCTTTCTCTTTTCTAATAATAAGACATGCTTCCATTTATTAAAAAATAAAGAAGTGAATTACGAATTACCACTAAAACAGATTTGCAATTAAAAACAAACAAAATGCGCAGTGTTACCAACTCCTGAAAATATTTATCCCTAGGGATCCGCAAAAAGTATCGATACTTGAGTAGTATCGATACTTGCGTTGCGATACCTACTAGATACCGTACTCGATACTTTGTTCCGATATACTTTACTGGGTATCGATACTTTCTGATGTACTCGATGCCTGTCACTTCATAGGAGTGGCCGATACAAATCGTATATTACTGAATCGTATATTAGATCAATATCGTAATATCCGATATCGATGCGAGTAAAAACTATATATTTTTGAAACCCGATATTAGCGAATAGTAGCGATACGCTCGGATCGGTATCTTATACCGATATTAAACCTACCATGCTTTGCACACACGATAAACAGAGTAGTTGAAAATACGCTTATGCCTATGCCTATGCAACAACAAGCAAAATTATACCTACAGTAAACTGTTTAAGGGCACAAATAAACGAAATTAAATCACAAGGTGACGAAAATGATATTATTGTACCACTAAAGGATTTAGCTATTAAGGAACTGAATAACCGTTTTGGCCACATTGAAAACAACATTATATTGGCAGTCTCGACCTTATTAGATCCAAGGTTCAAAAACCTTCATTTCACTGACCCAAATGCCTGTGCTCGATCTATATAATTTATTAGAAGAAAAGTAAATACTGATGATTGCCCGCCTACAGTCCCGTCTCCGGAGTCTGAAAATGAATCGGAGAAGTATGACTTTTGGAGTTTTCACAACAAATTAGCTCATAGTCGATCAAATAGGCACCGCGACTTTGATAAAGATGAAATCGGACAACACCTTTCAAGTCCGGTGTCTTCTTTAAAATCAGATCCATTCATAAAATGGAGCGAGATGAAAACGGTATACCCTAAATTATATACAATAGCCACCAAATACCTCATAATACCCGGAACTTCAGTACCGTCTGAAAGACTTTTCTCATAGGCTGGGGCCTTGATAACGTCTGCAAGAAACCGTCTCACTGGTTCACGCGTCAATAAATTATTATGTATGTCTGATTGTAACGAAAAAGACTGGGGATTCACAAAGTAAATTAGTAGTAGTATTAACTATGTTTATGTTTTTATTTTTGAATAAAGATTTTTATTAATAATGTAATTTTTTGAGATTTTAAGACGTTTCCCGAGGCAAAGAAAAAGTACTCGATACTGAGTAGTATCGATACTTTTGATACGATAATTTCATTGGTATCGATACTTTTGATACGATACTTGGCATCGAGTAGGTATCGATACTTTTAAAATTTTGCGGAACCCTATTTATCCCTAAGCCTAAATTTTTAACACAGGTTTAGGGAGAAAGATATATTTTTTATATTTGATATGTTATACTTATATATTGCTTTGAATATTTTACCCCTAAAATTGACACATTTACTTGAAAATCCATCTTAGTTTTTTTGCTAAATTGAAAACGAATACTTGTACTGAAAAAATATATACCATAAGGAAATCACAACAAATAGGGAAAACTAGTAGGTTATGTTCCTCAATTTAAAAAACAATGTTTTTTTTAAGTAATCTTGTAACAAATCAGAATTATACAGAAATTTTAATTATTCAAGAACAATGCAATTAATCTTAATCATTTATAGATAGATAGGTAAATAAACTCTTTATTACACTTAAATTAGAAAGAAACATCATAGTACAGAAAAAGATCTTAGAATAAAGTAGCGATTGGCGACCTTATCGCCAGGAGTGATTAATTCCAGGCAACCGTAGGATGGTAAAAAAGAAAGTAGTGATGGAAGACTGTACTCCCCCAGTTAGGAGTATATAGACGTACATGATACTAGGGATGTTCCGATTAGTCGGCGACTAGTCGGTCGGTTTATCGGGTTAGTATCACGTCTTGGCCACGCTTCCTTAGGAGCCTTCGTGATGACGCCGGCATACATAAATCGATTCTGTACCTATGGCTAAGAGGCAGTGGAGGTCGAGGCGCTCGCAGGTGGAATGGCCACGCCTCCCGCAGCTGCGTTCTTTACCTGAAGGCTGGCTAGGCGCGACGTCGCGCACCGTCCGGCCCCAGAACAAAAATGCTTCCTTCCCTCGTCCAACATTTTGTGACGCCAAAACGCTGCCGAGTCGCCATAAACAAGTCGTGCCGTGTCTTTGTTAGGAACTCAGATAATGTTACTCCCGAGTTCTTAAGAGAGCTCTTGGCTGACCAAATTCTATCAAGTAGGACAACATCTCGCAGTTTGACCAACATGGGCCTCGATTTGCCTTCTGCTGCACGCCCCATTCGATGGCATCTAGTTATTTGTGACGGAGAGAAACTTAGTATACGCTTTTTTTTCTTGTTCTTCAGGAAGGCCATGTATCAGCAAGATTTTACGCTGTGATCTATTCTCTTGTTGATCGATATGCTGTGCCAGAATAGCTATTTGCTCCTGCAGCGCTCGGAAAGTGGCAACAACAAATGCCTTAAAGGAGATGATGTCAGCAGTCAAACTCGCTGAGCTGTGCGGAGATGATCTAGTACCAGGCAGCTTTACTTCTATTGTATCAAGTCTCTAATGGAAAGTGGCTATCAGCTCATGGAATGACTGTTGAATTGCGTCCATTTGGTTGTTGTTATGTGAAGGTTATATAAGCAGTGATAACGAAACAATTCAGAAAGCAAAACCTTCTTTCAAAATTTTCTTAGGGTCTTTTTTTGGGTTGCTTTTTTGTTTGCCGAGAGACGTCACCGAGACATTAAAATTGACGACGTGAAAAAATATTTTTTTTTAGTATAGGAATTTTGTAAAAAAAAATTGGCAGTCACAGGAACTGCCGATAGAAGTGAAAACTTGTGACTCATATGTTTTCACATTTAATTGAAATATCTCATTTATTTATCACCTTGTCAGAAGACATATTATTTGTTAAACCATCGTAGGTCTATGTACATTCGCATAATTTCAACACCGCCAGCTAAATCGATGGTTGCGCCATCTAGTTTTATATCAACGTAATTATACAGAATATTGCAACTCTTTACTGTTTCTGCTGCCCTGGTACTGGTACCTAGGGGCAAACACAACTCTTTATATATAAATATTTCTGTTGTCCTGGTATCTGGAGATAAACGCTGGGCTGTTGGAGGTAGGTAATCGAAACTCTTTACTGTTTCTGTTACCCTGGTACCTACCTGGCCGTTTTTACCGAGTTTACCTGAAGATTTCATATCCGATCCGATCCTATCCGATCCATTATCATATCCAAGCGTGACGATTGATGAATCTATTTCACAGCCCACGAAAATTCTGTCTATAGCGCGCCTAAAGAAGTTTTCACTTCAAAAAATGTCGAGCTTAAGCATAGTTGAGTGCTTTCAAGTTCGAGAAAAAATAATAGAACTCACGGAGAGAATGACTTCCGAGATATGAGCAATACTTGGAGGAACCTAGGTAAAAAGGTTGCCGCAACTGTCAGTTTAATTTACAAGATTTTATTACAGCTTTCATTTTGATCCGGAGGTTTAAATCGGATCCAGGTCTGTGTATTTCGAAGGAGAATCGGTAAGTTAATATTTAATGAAACAATTATTTTCTGAAGAGGGGATTATAAAATTTTTAGTTCTTCAGCTCTAGTGTTTTGGTCTGCAAGGTTTGGAAGTCAGTCTATGAGCAAGGCAGAGCAATGCTCGTCAGATATTTGTTACTTAAACCGAACAAGAATCTGGCTCAGAAACTTTTCTTCCGGACTTTCGGGGCAAAATCCTGATTTTATTACTGAGGACGCATCCGGACACAAGATTTTTAGAAATCCACCAACACAGAACACTATGCTTGTCCACCAAGTTAGCTGTGTATTTCCATCAAAAATCCGTTAATATTTTTATTTGCCAATATTAACTGTCAAATTTCTAAAATTATACATCAGCTTTCAGTATCTTATAAATAACACAAAAACGACAATATTGATACACAATCACGTTGTCACGTATATGCATGGAAAACAGACATCTTTTCCCCAGGAAAATAAAGGGAACGGGAACTACTCAAGTAAAACCATAGGGCGGTGCTAGTAATGTATATATTGGTGGACAATTCACACACAACACCATCTTACCCTAAACTAAGCAAAGCTTGTATGATGGCGGCCAGATAGCTGACATACTACTTATATAGTTTAAATACATACTTATTATACATATAAACACCCAGACACAGTGCAAACATTTGAATTCATCACACAAATATTTGCACTGGGTGGGGATCGAACCCACGACCCTCGGCTTCGCAGGCAGAGCTACTACCAACTGAGCCACGAGGGCAGTCGATATAAACATTGGTTTCCGATCATTTAGCAGCAGTGAAGTCATACCACGTGATTTTTTTGAGCCGCGTCTTACGGGCGCGACCCTAAACGTGACGTTAAAAATAACATGATTTCGCTTCACTGCTTAGCTGGTAGCAAAGGTAAGTCCCGCTCATAAACAAAGATAAGTTTGTGTCTGGACTACAAAAGAAGTCTTTGATCGACCCTATTATCATAATATAACATAATTCGTTCCTATTAGGTACTTGCCTACCTTACGGTTTGAAAAAAGCAATAAACATTTATGGACGAAAATGTGTAGTTTTGATTTCCGTTAGATATTCCGTTAGCCGTTAGAAAGTTATTTTCGCTTTCTTGACGTACCCAAATGCGCTAGATGTGATGGGAAATCTGTTAAGTTTGCAACACTGAAATAACCTCAATAGAAACGCCACCTGCTGTGCTTTGCTCAATGACAGATGACAGTTACATATCATTCCATAAAGACCCTATTCATGACTTTTTAATTGATAACATTTGTTATTTTAGTGTTATTTATTGAAGGTTTTGCATGGCAACATTGAACGAATGATTGAACGATAAATTAGTTATCTGTGCAGGCATTGAATGAACGAACTGCATACAAATAAGCGCTGCCCCAAAATATAACTGGTGATTTTTAGATTTTTAGTGACTCTACTTTTCATGACAAATTGTTAATCGAGGTTTATAGTTTATAGCAATTTTTAATGTTTATCTGCAAATGTAATCATGCGAGTTTGTGCAGTTGTGACGTGCCCAAATAAAGGAACTCACAGATTTCCCCAAGAAGAAACCCAAAGAAACAAATGGATTAAAGCAACAAGAATCGACGTAAAAAGAAAAATTGGATGGCATTTAAAAAAATATTCTTGTGTGTGCTCAAGTCATTTCACACCAAATGATTTTATTATACGTAAGTCAATCAAGCAATGTCATTTTGTTAACTATTAATTCTACGTTAAGAAAATGCTAGGTACAAAGTGAAGAAAAAATGCGAAAGTGGCTCTTGGGAGGAGCAAGGACATGCTATGCAGAAGAAGAAGAAGAAGAATAACTACAGTATACTTGAATTGCTTAATATCTTGTCCCCGGACAAATAATTAGTTTTTTTTTGTTATAGGTGGTAAACAACTAATGTTAAGGAGAGATGCTGTACCATCCATATTTCCTTGGACTGTAATAACTCCAGTTTCAATTCAACACCCAGAAGGATCCGAACAAGTTTTAAATATCAATCAGAGTGATGATTTGAGAATTGATCCTGCAAAGGTTGTTAAAACTTATTCAAGACAAGAGCTACCATTCACATTTGTTGAGGAATATCCATCTTTGACCGTTCAAACTACAAGAGAGAATGTAGACCCCTTACATGATGAAGGAATGCATGATGAAAATAAAACTGAGGATTCTCAGATTTTAGAATTGGATAATATTTTAGAGCTAGGTAAACATACCCCAGGTCCTAATATTAACGGACCCAATGGGGAAATTGCGAGTCATAATGAGAATCAGGATAATACTAAGCCAAACCCTGAATGTGGACATTCTGAACTCAAATGTGACAAGGACCTTGATGGCTCACACCATTGCTGTAATATTAGTTCAGAGAAAGTAGAGCATACTTGTAAATCAGTATCAGATTCTGACGATATTCCCTTCAGTGTAAATAGATATAAAAAAAATGATAATGCAATTCAATTTTATACTGGTCTTCAGAATTTTAACAAGTTGATGTATGTTTATGATACTCTAAATGTCTGCACCAATTTAAAATATGCACATAAACCGCCACCGACCCTAAAACCTTTTGAGCAATTTTTTATTACACTTATGATATTAAAACGACATACAGGATTTGTAGAAATATCTATGTTGTATCTAATACCGTTGAAACAAGTTACAAATATTTTTAAAACCTGGATACGACTTATGGCTTCACAATGGAAAAACTTAGATTTATGGGTGAATAGGGAAACTCAAGAATCTCATAGATCCTTGGATTTCTATGACAAACACTCAATGACTAAAGTAATATTAAGTACTACTGTTTCTGTTAAAAAACCGGATGTACTACAGGGTCAGTGTAAAACCGTTCCTGGTTCCAAAAATAGAAAGACTATTAAATTTAGTATAGGGTTTGCTTCGAGAGGGCTGATCATTTTTGTTTCCCCGACATATGGCGTTTCAGCCACTGACAGACAGATTATAGAAATAAACATGTTAGAGAGAACCAATAGTAGTGATGAAATAATGGTTACTGAAGGCCAAGATATACCGGACATTTTTATGCCTGGTGAAGTAAAAGTGAATAAGCCAACAGTTATAAAAAAAGTTAACCAAAGTAATCCAGGTATCTTGACAAATGAGAGAAAAGTAGCAAGTAAAAGTGTGCCTCTAAAAATTATAGAAAGAGTGATAGGCATGATAAAATCTCATAAAATATTAAGAGAACAAATGAATCAGACTGAGACAGTCATGGCGGATGACATTGTTTTGGCATGTGCGATATTAGTAAATTTTAGGTCTAAAATGATTAGTAAAAAACCTTAAACTGGAAATATTGTCATTTATTTATTACACCTTGGGTATTTTTATGTGACTGCACAATGCATAGTGTTGTACCCTGTTTACATTATTCCAGTCCAGCGATCGAATCCAGCGCTGGATTGGTTACTTGAATAATTTAAACCGGCACTGGAAAGCATTTGCACTGGATTGATGCATTCCAGTGGCTATTTCCATTTTTCCAGTAAGCAATCCAGCGCTGGATTCGATAGCTGGACTGGAATAATGTAAACGGGGTATAACAGTCTATGTACCTAAACTTATCTGATCGGTCAGATATAGAGCAACTTTAGGATGAACTCTGTATTTAGTTGGTGGCCATTATTACACATTAGCAGCTGCTCGGGACTTTGTTTCGCTTAGAATTTAGAAAAAGGCTATTATTCCCTCAGGTACTCAAAATTTTTCGAGATGAAAAGTAGCCTATGAATATTATTCCAGAATGTAATATATTTGAGTTCCAAATTTCAGTTAAGTCTTGAGTTCTTAAACTGTGTTTTTTAAAAAAATAAAGATTGATGAGACGAGTAGGACATGTGCCCGATGGTAAGCAACATGCCTGCCACATAACAGCACAGTGACACGCAGCTATTGGAACATGAAGAATCCAAATCATTACCTATTTGCACTGCGCTCTTCACCCAGAGATCTAAGATTTTATATCTCTAAGGCCTGTCATTTCTCTGATTGAGTTACATACATTGAAGCTTTCACATAATATATTACTAGGATACATATTGTACTAAGTACCTACTTTGTTTAAATCACCTACTGCACAGTTAATACTGTCCGTATGTTTGTTCCTTTGTGTAGCCCTAAAGGTACTAAACATGTTGCCCGTTTTAAATAGAACAATAGAAGTGGTATTGTTAGCATCCTTGCATTTGGTTGGCCTGGTGGTTTAGTTGGTAGTAAGTCTGCCTGTGAGGCTGTGGACTGTGGGTTCGATCCCCACCCAGTACAAATATTTGGCAGGGCCTGGGTGTTTTCAATGTATGATAAGTATGGATTTAAAAAATTGGCTGTCAGAGACTGCCGATAGAAGTGAAAACTAATAACTCAGAATTTGATAGCTCGCTTTGGAAACTACGCGGGTGAAACCGGAGGGCGTAGCCATGGCCATATCCATCTAGGTTCTAGATCATCGAAGTTTACTCGAAGATTTCTTTCATATACAAATGTGACGATTGAGCTCAATTCAACAGCCCACGGGAAATCCGCGTTTGGTGTGCGGTGCCCCAAAAGAAGTTTTCAGTTCAAAAACATCAAAGTATAGGTAATATCAGATAACTGGCTCCCACAGTACAATCTTTACTTAGTTTGGGGTTTGGGGCTCAAATGGTGTTGTGTGAAATGTCCACCAATATTTATTTTATTTGTGAAAAATGTTTTTCTCCAGTTTCAGCTGAAAAACAAATTAACATTTTAAAAACTTTTTAACGCCCGCTATACACGCTACGAGAGCGGAGAGTGGAGAGCGGTCTACCTGTGCAGGCATGCCTGCGCAGGTAGACCGGAGAGTGTGTATGGCGGGCGTAAGGCATTTTCTAGATACAAATAGACTGTCATACTGTCATGGATAGTTCTCAATTTAGTCGAGTTTAGCGCCAGTTTCATTTTGTAAAAGGTCTATAATAAAATTAAACATTGGCGCCACCATGGTAAGATTGAGAAGTATCTTAGCATTTTTATGTCACCATAAAATAGTCAATAGGCGCGTACTGACTGAGCGAGGCATACAGCGAGGCTTCCTCGGCCGTATGCCTCGCGACGATTTTCTGAACGAGGCTGCCTCGCTACAAAACCATCGTCGCGAGGCTGCCTCGCGAGGAAAAGCCGAGCCATCGTCCGGTCCGAACATTTAGTATAAAGCGAGTTGTCAAGATGAGACCACGCGATCTTTTTCAGATCTTTTACTGGGAGATTCATTTCTCTGCTTATATTTCTCTATGCATCTTCCCTCAATCCCCTGTTTGTGTATTGTGGACATTGCGCGTCCCAAAGAAGTTTGTAATTCCCATATTGCTCGATAAGTTTCAAGCACAGCTCCTTATCCATGACGCGAGCGAGCGAGGCGAGCGAGGCACACAACGTCCGTCCTGAGTGCGCGCGCCAAATGGACTGAGGCACCTTTGAGCGCGACAAAAAACCGACACGAGGCGGATCGGCCGAGGCAATGCTCGCCCGAGGCAGCGCGTGCGCTTGCCGCGGGCGAGGCGCGTACTGACTGATCGAGGCATGCGAAGCGAGGCAGCCTCGCGAGGCTGCCTCGCTCAGTCAGTACGCGCCTAATACCATCAGATTTACTGTGTTCCGGTTTGAAGGGCAATTACAGGGCATAGAGATAAAACAGCTTAAGTATATCTTTGAGTGACGAGCGCAGTGCAGTGCTGCAGGTAACGATTTGGACTCTACATGTTCCAATAGCTGCGTGTTACTGTGCTGTTATGTCCAGTTATGTCGCACCACTGTCGCAGGCATATTGCTTAGATGCTTAGCATCAGGCACATGTCCTGCTCGTATCGTCACTCTATGCTATAAAAAAATATTTGAATTATTATAAAGAAAAATTTAATACTCAGTTTACATTATACCCCGTTTACATTATTCCAGTCCAGCGACCGAATCCAGCGCTGGATTGCTTACTGGACTAATGTAAACCGGCACTGGAATGCATTAGCACTGGATTGATGCATTCCAGTGCCGGTTTCCATTATTCCAGTAAGCAATCCAGTGCTGGATTCGGTCGCTGGACTGGAATCATTAAACGGGGTATTATTCCAGCGCTGGACTGCTTACTGGAATAATGTAAACTGGCACTGGATTGATGCATTCCAGTGCCGATTTCCATTATTCCAGTATGCAATCCAGCGCTGGATTCGGTCGCTGGACTGGAATAATGTAAACGGGGTATAACGCATGAGATTATAATCTGACGGTAGGTTAGTTTGTAATCTGACGGTTTTTACAATTTTACGGTGACATATATTATGTACTAGCTTTTACCCGCGACTTCGTCCGCGCGCAAAAAATTTTTTTTTTTTTTTTTTTTTAACTTCTATAGGCTTACACTTGACCGCCATCTCGCCTGATGTTAAGCGACGATGCGGTCTACGATGGAGCGTGTTTACCTAGAAGAAACCGATTCACTCTCGACTTGAAGACACAAAGATTGTAACCAACAGGGAAAACCCACTCAGGCAACGCATTCCACAGCCTAGACGTTCTTATCACAAAAGTAGAGTCAAATCTCTTCGTTCGCGTCTTTGGAACATCAACCATGAAACGATGTCGCTTTCTCGAGCTACGAGCATTCCGATAGAAAAAAGGGCAAGGTGGTATTAGATCATGTAAATCAGTCGCACACTCTCCGAAGTGCATCCGATAAAAAACCGAAAGACTAGCAACTTTTCGGCGATGTTCAAGACTTTGTAGTCTTTTTCGCACAAGAGTGTCGTTGCCTATGAGCCTTTTGGCACGTCTCTCGATCGATTCCAAGGCCTCCAGCTGATACTTAGCCGAACCATCCCAAAGATGCGAACAGTACTCCATACAAGAACGAATTTGAGCTTGATATAACGTGAGCAACTGCTCAGACTTGAAGTACTTTCGCACCTTGGAGAGGACACCTAGCTTTTTGGCAGCTAATTTAGCCTTGGACTCGATATAAGAACCAAAGTTGAGCGTAGATGTTAATGTAACGCCCAAAAGCTCAAGACGGTCAGAAATCGGCAAGGATACACCTCTAAAAGTTGGAGTCAGTTGGAATGGACTCCTTTTAGCGGAGAACAGACACGCCTGCGTCTTACTCTCGTTGAACTTGACCAGATTGGCATCGCCCCATGTAGACACCGCCTCAAGGGTCAAGCTCAAACGCTCGATCAGACTCTCTCTTAGTACCTGAGTTTGCTGCCCAGTGGCTCTCGCACTAGATATGTAACTCTCTACAACGGTGCTATCATCTGCGTACCCAAAGATACCGGGCTTCAACAGATCGTTGATATGTAGCAGGAAAAGCGTCGCAGAGAGTACCGACCCTTGAGGGACTCCGGCATTGATAGCCATTTGATCCGACGAGCAGCCATCAATGACGACTCGTATGGATCGATCCCTCAAAAAGTCCGATATCCACGCAATAAACCCAGGACGCAAACCATAACCAGAAAGCTTGCTTATAAGGCCATCATGCCAAACCCTGTCAAAAGCCTTCGAAATATCCAGGGAGACTGCAAGTGCTTCCCCGTGCTTCTCGATAGCTTCACTCCAGATGTGAGTGACGTACGCTAGAATATCCCCGGTGGACCGGTTTCGGCGAAACCCGTATTGCCGGTCACTGAGGAGGTCGTTTGATTCTAGGTACGTCAGAAGCCTGTGGTTTAAGACACGTTCCATAGTCTTGCAGAGTATGGACGTGACTGAGATGGGCCTGTAGTTGGCAGGGTCAGCACGACTACCCTTTTTGGGCACTGGTTGCACATTGGCAAGCTTCCAAGACTTTGGTACCAATCCAGTTTCGAGAGAGAGTCTAAATAGACGTGTCAGTATCGGGGACAACTCAGGCGCACATGCCTTCAACACTAGAGCAGGAATACCATCTGGGCCACTGGCTTTATTCACGTCCAGACTGCGTAGCACTTTGCGAACCTCAATTTGACGAATGTGTACCTCTGACATGAGAGTCGGACAGCCAGGTGGAGTAGGAGGTGTCGTGCTACCAGCATCTAGACGCGAAGATTCCGCAAACTGAGATGCAAACAAGTTTGCTTTCTCCATTGCGGTGTGAGCCAGTGTCCCATCAGGTTTCAGCATTGGAGGTAGTGAGGGGCGGCAGAAGTTCGATTCGACCGATTTAGCTAGGGACCAAAACGCTTTGCTACCTGCAGGGTACGAAGCTAGTTTGTTCCCTATTCGACTAATGTGGTCAAAACGAGCCCTCTGAAGAACCTTTTTGCTTGCCTTAGCAGCCTTGTTGAACGCTTTCTTCTTCTGGTGTATGTCCCTTGCCTTACGCTGTCGAGCATCAACCCAGGCTAGGTAGGCCTCATGTTTAAATGCTTCAGCACTTTTACATTGAGGACCAAACCAAGGGCGAGCTTTGCTGGATAATGGAACGTCGGAGTATGGAATGAAATATTCCATAGCCGTTCGTATTACATTAGTCACAGCATCCGCGCAGACTGAAGGATCACCAGAAGTGAAGCACAATGACTGCCATGGGTAAGATGCAAAGAAAGAGCGCATCTCGTCCCAATCTGCTGACTTGTATCGCCACATCCGCCGGTTGCCTCTGGGTTGCCTCGTTTCCTGCCCAGCGTGGTCAGTGTCCCGGTATGGGAACAGCCATTCCTTATGATGGCCGTTGAAATCCCCCAGTAACACTAATTGGGCCGAAGGGTATTTCTGTTGAGCCGCGTCCGCCGCCTCACTTAAATATTCCGTGAGCCTAGTCGTCTCCTGGGTATCGATTCTAAAACCATTCGGTTGCATCCGACACGGAATCTCATCTCTCGGTCTTTGTCTTATCTGTTTAGCATGACAAAGACCGAGAGATGAGATTCCGTGTCGGATGCAACCGAATGGTTTCAGAATCGCTATAGTGCTCGCAGTATAAGTCTGCGCGCGTCTGGTGGCGTACCTAATGTTGCCAGGTCAAGCTAATAGGTTCCCTCCCCTTTCATTGCAAACTTTCAACTTCATAAAACAGGTACGGGAAGGGATTTTTCAGGGAAGCAATATAACTAACTATTTATGTATTTATAAATTATAGGACAACTGAGATTAGAACGAATGTCTCGAAATAATGAACGCCGTTACAGTGCTGGTTCAGTGCAGTTTGGTTCAGTATGACCAAGTATCATTGGTACAGGTTAATGACTGTCTGAGTCTCTTACCACCAGGAGAACTTTATTTTAGTTAATTACATTATAAAAAATCTGTCATTTTCAACCTACACCAACAACGAAATAATGATAATTTAATTTAAACTTGGAAATCTTTTATTGAGACCATAAATTACACTATTTGAAAATTTGGCGTATGAATGCTCTTTGAAGGATCATCTTATTTTTCAATAGGGTTTAGATCACGATGGATCACAGCGGTAACCGCAAAACTTCTTGTCCATGTCCTTTTAACAGTCATTCTACTTAGTATTGTGGGTCTTCTTTGTGCCTCTTTAATAGATACATTGTAGCCTCTTTAGTCTGAGTGCAGTGGTATGATGCTTTGTCCATTACCACGTAATTGTACGTTCTGAAACGCCTATAATAAAACATACAGTAATTAATACGGAGTAAATGGTTACAGAGCATCCAAGATAAAAAAAAAAAGTCAAATTTCTTTTGGCGCACCGCCCACATATTTTCGCTTCGGTGGTAAATGAAGCTGACGCTGTTAGGTGAAAGGGTCGATCGGGTGAACGTAGGACCGCCGAGTGTCCCGAGCGAGAAAAATACAATCAGCTGATCTTTACTGCTGTGTCACTGTGTTTCCTATTTTGATTTGTATGTTATGAAAAAAATAAAATTAAATATAACTTGTTTCTCACATTCGGTCTTAAGCACTCACATTTTTTCCCACGGTTATTGATTGACATTGGCGATAAAACAATCAAACCTCAAAAATAAAGCCTCAGCTTAGAAATACGCCGCTAATAGGTGGAGATTTGATTGCTATGGTATCCCTACATATTGGTTGTCAAATAGCTCTGCGTTTGGAAAACTGCACTTTTGGCCTGTTATTGTACCTATCGTTCTTCTTCACAACCACGATTGATTTTCAAGAACCAGCCACGGCCAGCACTTTTAATCACTTTCGGCATAATAAAAGCTAATAATTACTTTGGAAATTAATAAATACACCAAACGTAAACAAACTTTGGTCAACTGACGTAAACAAGAAGTTGACGGCCTGTCAATTAGTTCCATATTTTGCTACGCGCAGAGTTATATTGCGAGCACTCTACCCTGCGTAGCGATTCTGAAACCAGTCGGATGCACCCGATACGACTCATTTTGTAGCGGTCCCGCTACCGAATGGTGAGGAATCTGCGATTCTCAACGCCAATCACACGCCAATCGGATTGGCGTAGTTGGCGTAGGAATGTCTTTTGGCCAGACCAAAGACAAGCTATCCCATCTACTTTTCGAATACAGATACAAATTTGGTAGAAAAGTTAACTCATGGTAGGAATATACAAATCGTCAAATAACTGTATTTCGGGTTTATTTTGTGGTTTTGAATGACTTTTTTACATAGAATTTGCATAATAAACGAGTAAATCGAACAATAACCTCTGGAAATTTGCATCTGCAACACAATAAATCATAGTTTACATTCTTCGTTTTACCTTCAATTGTCAATCTGTTGATGTTGTCAAAGTCAACGGAACCATTGTTTGTTTTTGTTTTGTTTGGAACATGAATCTGTATACTTCGTGTTCATGGTTTGGAAATAACAACAAAAAGTAATGGTTTCACAGTTGTGTTTGTCCATTACAGTTATATATAACATATCTAAAAGTAACCACTAACAAAAGTATCTACACTCCACCGATCATCAATAATCCTGCATCTTCACTGAACATATGCCAGAAGTCTGTCATCAAACTGAAGACTACCTGAAGTGGACCGATCATCTGAAGCAAGATTCCTACCTCTAAGTGAATAAAAGTTCAGAAGACTATCTTAACGGAGAAACGCTAGACACTGGCGAAATTCCGGTGAAATTACCGAATGGAAGCCATATGAAAAAGTTGAAGTTGGACAAGCAAATCAAGTGATTACTTACTCTGTGAAGCAAATCGTATATAGAAGACTCATAAAATTGTCAAGAAGATAAGTTATAGTTTAATACAAGAAGCCAGCAAATGTGATGCATTGTTTAAAACGACTTATTATATGTCGTGCCAACCTCAACTCGCAAAGCACATGGATCTCATAAAATGGTCAAGAAGAGAAGTTATAATAATGTTATACTTACTCCATACGAGAAGCCAGAGAGTTTTCGTTTTTTCGTTGACTCACCTTGAAAATTAAAGCAGATTTTCAGTAAAAATATTCGCTTTAGTACTGATTTACCTATAATCCAATTTCATTTTGTGAGAAAAAGATAATATAAGTATAATAGGTACAGTACACACACATCAATTGTGATATAAGTTAAATTAGTTTTCTCTCTATTTAGGTATTTTAATATATCCCTTCAATAATTGTTAATTTTGTGACAAACCATGGTAACTTTTTAGACTGTATATTAGTGTATATAATTACATAAATAATTAATTACTTACCTACATTAAAAACGGCTATGTAGTTAATTTATATGTTGTAGAAGTAGGAGCGAGAGGTATACCAGCAAAATATCTGTATGACCTGCTGAAAGAACTTAGCTTGTCCAGAAGTGCAGTAAGTTCTATACTAGAATGAGTATCTAAAGCAGTAGGTTTATATCAGAATTGGCTGGGCAGATAGAGAAATATGAGTAGTGAAGGTGAGTGTTGATGTACATCAGAAAAGGGCCCCTTAAACCTACACCGGTGTCACAAGTCTCGGGATCTACTTGGGATTTCGCTCTCTGCCACACGATGGACCCCCGACACCCACACGGTGAATCCACGGAATGCTAAGAAGTTTGTCTTTCTCTTTGTAATTAAAAATCCATGGACATCACTCACTTCGCATCACAGTTTTGTGTTAGCTGGTAGCCCTTAGTCACTAAAGAGTTGTGATCATTATAATTTTAATATGTTTAGAAGTTTAAAAGTAAACTGAATTAGCTATGATTGTATTATGTATTAATTAATTAGGAAAATAAAACATTGTGGTATGTACAAAAAAAAAATGTTTTATTGACTGACTTTTGTACGGAGAGCTATTATGTTTAATTCATTTTTACAATATTCTGTTTGGTCTCTTATTAAATGTTGTTCTCAATGGTCTAAATAAGTAAATAAATATTGGTGGACAATTCACAGTCACCACCATCTGACCCCAAACTAAGCAAAGCTTGTACGATGGTGGCCAGAAAGCTGATATAATACTTATATAGTTTTAAATACATACTTATTATACACAGGAACACCCAGACACAGTGCAAACATTTGAATTAATCACACAAAATATTTGCACTGAGTGGGAATCGAACCCACAACCCTCAGCTTCGCAGGTGTCCTAATGGTAAAAAAGCACTGCTTATTGTAGTCAAGTACACTATCTCTTTTTCCAACTTTATTGCTAAATGATGTAAGAATTAAATTCTTCAATGATTATTAAAATACTTACTGAATTAAATGTCTTTCATTTGATCTTTTAGTTATAATAATCACCTTGTATTTAAATATATTTGTACTCAGGTACAACGGGTACAACAGACAGTATTAGAATCTATGATCATACGAATGACAGACATAAGTCTGACACTTGCCACGAGGCCTGCATAACTTGGGGATTTTGTCCCACATATCTAGCTATATCTAAGTATATAATGTGGGACATAGGTAAGTTTAATGTCTGTTAAATCACATGCCGTACACCGGCAAGGTGCTACTTTTGTAATGTACCGGTTGTTGTCATTACAGGGAACTATAACTTCTGGTAGAAGTCCTCTGCTTCATCTATAGGTAGATAGAGCTCCAGTCGAATAGATACGAAAATACTGTTTGTTATACAAAGACCAGAGGGGTCCTGGGGTCATGAACCCTCTTGGGCTGGTTTCAGTACCTAGGTGGACCCCTTAGTAAAAGACGCACGCACTATCACACGTTCACACGGTCCTTTTACTTAGGCCGACTATGTTTGTGACCATCACTGGGGCCAAAGTTGCTCTTGCTTTTGCTGTTATGTCGTTGTTTGACGTGATGTCTCGTATCTCCAATGTTTCTTGGTGATTTCTTGGCTTTTTGCTCAAACAACAAACATGTTTCATATTTTCATCTCAAAAAATAAACAATAACAAATCAAATATGGCAACAATCTATTTCTAGCAACTTTTTTGAGCACAAACTGCCAATTTTGCAAATGTCAAACCCCAAAATTCCAAAAACTAAACACATATTACACAATAAAGTTAATAAAAACTCGTTTACTGTCCCATAATCTTACAGAAATATTGAGAAAAACAGAGAAAAATCAAGTAAATACAATAATCTGAAAATCGTATTTAGCTATCCACGACAAAAAAGCTGTCCGAATCCCATCCGATTAGAAAACAGCTGGTAGTCGGTAACAAACGTCAAAAGTAATCGGAATTGGCGTTGAGAATCGCAAATTGCCCGAACCAGTCGGAAAAGGCCAGTTTCCGTGGCTCAGCCCGACCCGAATGGTTTCAGAATCGCTACGCTGGTCTCCGCTGTGCGACCGATACACACAGGCATAGACAATTTTGTCTATGCCTGTGTCTGCATGCATCTGTAAAATAATGTAAGCAACTATAGTGAATCCAACCATTTATTTTCTTTTTGGCAGATCTAATTTGTCAGTTATAGTGTTGTGACCAAGTATAAACAGGTACATCGATACTAGCATTTTGCATCGGTCTAGTTATTAAATTGAAATTAAATAAGATTAAAGATTATTTTGGCAAATAAGAACATGACACTTTGTCGGGTTGCCTGCGAAAAATCAGTCCCAAAGTCCGGTTGCCGAATTTTTAAAAGTAAAACATTGCTGCGAGTTTGGCTAATATCTCGGAAACTATAAACTTTAGGGCAAATACTATACTATTTTAAGAACTTATTTGTAACCACAATTTTTAGCGAATAAATTACTTTGACTTTGACAAAAATTGTTGAGGTCGTTATTGTAGAAAATAATATTTTGCATCTTTTGTGGCCGGAAAACTTTTCTGTGACATGTAGCGTTTACGATTTATGGCCCATTTAATTAACCAGTTTTTCTATTGCAGCCGATAACTCTTAAAATATTAGATTAATCAATAAAACGCATCAGACCTTTTTTAAAGACTAGTTTATTTCCTACAACTTTCGTTTAATTTTTTTTTCTTATGTTCATACGTTTTGAGTTAGAAGAAGCTTAAATTCAGTTATTCTGCCAAAAACATTATAAATTAATGAATTGTATTAAAATGAACAATTGTTTTATTTGTGGTTATGTTAGACGACAAAAACTCTGTACTTGTAAGAAAAAACAGATACTGAGTCTAATGAAAGCCAGCATTAGACGAAGCGAGAGAGAATAGAAAGCAAACTAGAAGATAAATAATTAACGGATTCAAAATATCCATTTCAAACTATACAAATACATACTATACATTTGAACTATACAACAATGACGTTTAAAGTGGTGGCTCTCTACTAGCCAACTAATATTATAAAAGACTTTAAAAAGATAGAAACTCTTTATTATCCACAATATAATACTTAAACAACAGGGACTTATCCTAGAACTAGTGAACCAAGTGGCGACATTATCGCTAATAGCGATCTCTTCCAGGCAACCGAAATACCATGAGTAAATACTATGTTATGTCTAGCACAAACCCCAGGATACGCCATAAATAGCGAAAGATGCCCATACCCAGCCTTCTGGCTCGTTCCCACCACTAGAACTCGGGGAAAGGCCGTGGCCCGCCGTGCTGGTCCGCTGTACATGTCGCTGAAAGATGTCATCACATTAACATCTTCACGAGTATTGATAATACCCTAGACATTTCCGAGAATAAGGGTAGATTTGGTACCTTTTTTAAATGTTACAGACCGAATACACATAAGTATTGTTGCGGTGGTAGTATAATCATAGAAAACGAAGATAATTTGTGTGCTATCACATATTACTAAGTAGTCCCTATCTAAGAAAACCCGAATAAATTTCGAGTCATATTAAATAAATTTTACTTATAGCAGTTGCTTAACATCCTGTTATTGAAAAATTAGATATGTCCAGTCTATTGAAACAGTGCTATAGACGCACAACTAGTAGACGTAGATCTGGGTAGCGATTTTGAAACCATTCGGTTGCATCCGACACGGAATCTCATCTCTCGGTCTTTGTCATGCTAAACGGATAAGACAAAGACCGAGAGATGAGATTCCGTGTCGGATGGAACCGAATGGTTTCAGAATCGCTACCCAGGTATAGCAGTAACCTTTGGGTGATGAAATAATACCCAACCGACTGATGAGACATTATTAATCCAAATATGGAAATATTTTAACACATTTAGCATATCAGGTTAATTTATTTAGAAATTAACGAAAATGGTACATCATGTTCTTCAAAGTTTAAGTACATCAGACATAAATAAACTACAAAATGTTATTTAACACTTTATATTAATAAGTATTCAAATGTTTCAGTCATCATAACCTTGTTCTTTTTTGGATATACACCAGGAGATAAACACGTCTTCAAATAATGCAGCATGTTTTCCTGAGGCGCATCAATATAACGGTTTTACATAAAAATAAATCCAATATTATGTGCCGAGAACGGAAAACACCCGTGTAAAAATAGTTCATAAACAATATCGATATCTCAATCGTAACTTCGTAACATCACTATGTTGATAGCCATAGAACGTATTTTTTTAAAAACGTTTGTTATTTTATGGAATTTATAAAAAAAACTACTGCACTTATGGACTCATTTTGTGAAAGATGATTATTATACGGGATCAAGGAGCAAATTTAAGCAGTTGTCATATTTTTAAAACCTCGCATTTAAAAGTGAACTTTTGCGTAACATGACGCAGTTACGTTCTAATGGTGCTGTCAAAAAGAGGATAAACGGTTGGATAAGGCAATACTTCCTTGTACACCCGTACAAATTTACGTTTACTAAAAACAGCTCATATTAAAACATTTTTATACAATTTCACCAAAATCAGTTCAGCGTAACCGACAAACAGAGTTATTTTCACATTTATAAGATAAAATAGTATGGATTTTAATAGATTCTATTTCCAAAATTTAACGGTGTTTATCTTCAACATTGACGAACTTCCATGTAAACTTTCATTCCTCATTTCCATCCCTTCAATCCTTTTTCCTTGGTAAAAAGTCGCCCTTGTCCTTTTCTGAGTCTAGTCTATCTGTGTAACATAATGCATCAAAATCGGTTCAGTGGTTTAGACGTTAAAGCGTAACAGAGTTACTTTCATATTTCTAATATTAATATGGAAATCAAGTGTCTACTTATTTGCAAAATTTCATGGTTTTCATCTGCAACAATAATTACGAACTTCCAATTCGAAATTCGAAATTACAAAATTGCTAGAACAAACATTGATTTGCTTTACGTTAAGTGCTTAGATACGAAGTTTCATGGTTTTATCTTCAACAATTACGAATTCCATATAAACTGTCATCCCCCATTTCAACCCATATTTCATCCCCGTTCAGTCTGAAATCATAAAATTGCTAGAACATACATTTGCTCTACGTCAAGTGTCTAGATACGATGTTTCATAGTTTTATCTTCAACAATTACGAATTAAATTTCCATACAAACTTTCACATCCAATTTCAACCCTTTTTTCTGTAATAAAAAGTAATATATGTCCTTTCTTGGGGGTTACCAAATTTCATTAAAATCGGTTGTGTGAACTTCATGCTATTAACTTTGAAATAGAAGATATAAAGAATATGTAAACCCTTTTCGATTTTACAATCATTAATCACCTGACTGTTATTGTAATTTTTAATTGATCAAATTAAGACTAAAACAAATTGCCTTGCCAGACATATACATATATATTTAGATATTAGTTACGGGTTACGGCTGGTCTAGTCGGGAGAACGGCGACTGCTGAACCGGAGACCCCGGATTCAAAACCACGCGCACCACTGTCTTTTCGAAGTCATGTGCGTAATGCCTCTAACTTAAAACGATGAAGGAAAACATCGCGAGGAAACCGACATGTACTGAGAATCTTTTGAAGTCATGTGTCATCCGCCCGTACTGGGCCAGCGTGGTGGATTATGTGATTACCTTGACTCTCTCCTAGCGAGAGAAAGCCCCGGATCCCAGCTGTGGGAACATTTAGTGTGCTCTTATGCTTTATACAGGGTGTTTGGTCTAGGGTTAGACAAACCGAATGGGTGTGTTCGGTGACCTATTTAGAAAATACAAGTTGGCCAAAAAAATCCTAGACGCCCACATTTTTTTTTGGTTGGTTTTTATGTGTTTTTTTAATTTTTACCGAAATTAAACCTATTAAACCCCACAACTTAAAAAAAAAAGTGTTTCAGATCGGATCTTTTTATTTGAATTTGGTCTCGGATACATTCTCGAGCTGTATAAGGCAAAATTAGAAGCAAATAAGGGCTAAATAATTCGTTCAGAGCTCATAGAGTGTAAAGAAGTGAAAACTTGCTGTTGCCCTGGTACTGGTACCTAGGGGCAAACGCAACTCTTGTATATTTCTGTTGTCCTGGTATCTGGAGATAAACGCTGGGCTGTTGGAGGTAGGTAATCGAAACTCTTTACTGTTTCTGTTGCCCTGGTACTGGTACCTAGGGGCAAACGCAACTCTTTTATATTTCTGTTGTCCTGGTATCTGGAGATAAACGCTGGGCTGTTGGAGGTAGGTAATCGAAACTCTTTACTGTTTCTGTTGCCCTGGTACCTACCTGGCTGTTTTTACCGAGTATACCCGAAGATTTCATATCCGATCCGATCCATTATCATATCCAAGCGTGACGATTGATGAATCCATTTCACAGCCCACGAAAATTCTGTCTATAGCGCGCCTAAAGAAGTTTTCACTTCAATAAAAATATTCCAAAGAGTTATGATAGTGCTTCGCCGTGCTTCACAATTCACATCATTTGAACATTTTTTGTCCAATCTTATACCCCGTTTACATTATTCCAGTCCAGCGACCGAATCCAGCGCTGGATTCTGACGACTAAGTATTAATATAATATCTATACTAATATTATAAAGGTAAAGAGTTTGTTTGTTTGTTTGAACGCAAGGATCTCTGGAACTACTGGTCCGAATTGAAAGATTCTTTCTGTGTATGATAGTCCATTTATCGAGGAAGGCTATAGGCTATTTAACATTACGCTAATATTAACAGGAGCCGAGCATGAATGAAAAACGTAACAAAAACGGGAAAAAATATTGCTTTTTGAGAACTTTCGTTACGTGACAGCATGTGTGTCATATTTTAAAGGTTGCGTCATTAGAACCTAAACTAACCGAATTTGTTCAAAATTTGAATTGGTACGCCCAATTTTCGATAGATGGCGTAGCAATGCGCACGCGTTCAGCTAGTTAATAATATGTGTCAATAATCTGTTTTCAGAAGAAGAAAAAAATGTTCCAAGATACGTACTGTAAGTATACATTGTACTAGTCATCATCCCCGTCAAGGCCGCGACGCGACGGGCTGGGATAGCGGTGTACCGCGGTATAACCGTAACATCAACGATGCTCTCCTACTGAGACATGCCACAGCCTGTGATGCCCACCCCCCAACATTACGGCCCACCCCAGTTGCACCGGTGCACTTAGGTACCTTCATGACCGCATCGTCGTCGGCTTGGAGGCAAAGCCTAGACGAGCGGCCCCACCACGAATTTTCTCTTAGTTTCACTTCACTTTGATGACCAAGCCACGGCTACTGAGCCTCCCACTTCATCAATGCGATTTTGCGATGCGATGGGAATATTCCGATCTGTCCCCCTGTTCTGTCCCCACAGGGTGACAGAACGAACAAAAAAGTTTGATCTGTCCCCTGTTCACGATAAGGGGGACAGTTCGAACTTTATTCACCTCCTTAATGTTCTATCTGTCCCCCTATCGTCATTAGGGGGACAGATAAAACATTTTAATTCCTGTTTGTCCCCAATACAATTAATAAAGATAATATTTAATATATTCTTTATAGTAATGCAAACCTAAATTGAAATAAAAGACAAAATGTTTTGATTTATAATCGCCTTTATTTACAAACATAAATTATTATATATATTTCTTCTATTTCTCTAACAATTATCAGTCTCATAAATTACGAACTTACTAACATCGCGAATATCAATCAACATATCACATACATAATCAAAGTAGATATTTTACATGTTACAATCAGCCTTACTCAGATCAGACTCTATAAAAATCTGCGTCCTTTTATAAAGTAACTAACAGCATATTTATGTTGGGGCTCTTTTTGCCGACTGCGTTATTTAATGTATGGTGCCAGCATTCTAAAAAATTTGTAGTACGATGACGTTCATCGAAAACACACCATGATTTTCTGAACTCGGCATCACGCGGTTTGATCCATTGTTTAATCATATACATACGAAATTTCTCACTTTGGTCATGTTTATTTGAACTGAGGAAATTCTCGGAAACACATGGTCGTTTTATGTAAATAACAATACAGTCCAAGTAATATTAACCTTTGTTAAAGATTAGAGCCGGTATTCGAAAAATATAGCCCATAAGTGGAATTTTTACTTTTGTTGTCATTTGTAGTAACTAGGTTAGCAAATCAAATCAGAAGGCTGATTGTAACATGTAATATATCTACTTTAATTATCTATGTGATATGTTGGGAGGGTTCCAAAATTAACCGAAACTGATTTACGGGGTCCAAATCGCGGAGTCAAGCCTCGCATTGGACCAACGACCCTGGCCTACCGCCGGCGACCTAGCGGGCCTGCTTCGCTGGGGTACGGAATGCCTGCATTTAGTGATGCGTCGGAAACCAGCGGCGTATCACTACCCCATCATCGATGCACCTGTACCCAAGATATGCTGTGACCACCTCGGGGACCTATCAGTAAGTGAATGCCAGACGACCCCGCGTCTGGACATCCCTGGTCCCCCGCGACGGTTCAGGTCTGTAGTCCCGTCACTTTCCACATTTTGGTTACTGATAGATAGGAACAGCGGTGCACTGCCATACTGAAAGTCCTCTTCTCCTGCTGCCCTAACGCGTCGCCGTCTAACGGTGGCGACCTTGTCAAGGCCGCGGCAGGCAGGCGCAGTCCTAGCGTCGAATTTCGGATCGGTCACCAGTACAGAGCCTCAGATTTGGAGGAGGGGTCACGAGTAGAAATACAAAAATTCGAGTAAAAAAGACTACTAGTAGCGCCCCATTTTAGTGTAACGTCTACGATTTTGGGGGGGGGTCATGTCCCCTGTGACCCCCCCCTTCGGACCGTGCATTGCGGCAGGTAAGGAGAGCGGCGCATTGTAATACTGACTGTCCTCTCCCACTGCACCCTCCATCCCACAGCCGCGATGCCCACCTCAGAAGAAGAAAAAAATGTTCCAAGATACGTACTGTAAAATATATATATAGTACTAGCTTTTACCCGCGACTTCGCTTGCGCTTACGCTGTCACCCCCATCAAGGCCGCGGCAGGCTGGGAGAGCGGTGTACCGCGGTGTAACCGTAATACTAACGGTGCTCTCTTACTGCGACATCCAGCCCACAGCCTGTGATGTCCACCCCCCGACATTGCAGGCCCACCTTAGTTGCACCGTTGCCCATACACCGTGCAATCTATGGCCGCATCGTATCTATCAAACGACTATACCGATTTTTATGTGTTGTTTTTTCATTTTAAAGCCAGTCTCCTTGCGGTGGTTCTTAGCTATGTTTGGTTAATATTGATTTAAGATGGCCGCTTCCACAAAATGGCGAATTACATTCTTTAGGGTTCCGTAAAACGTAAAAACGGAACCCTTATAGATTCGTCGTGTCTGTCTGTCTGTCCGTCCGTATGTCACAGCCACTTTTTGCCGAAGCTATGAGAACTACACTGTTGAAACTTGGTAAGTAGATGTATTCTGTGAACCGCATTAAGATTTTAACAAAAATATTTAAAAAAAAGAAAAATTAGGGTTGCCCCCCATACTGAGAACTGAAACTCAAAATTTTTTTTTTCATCAAACCTACACTTGTGTCTTTTTTATCGATAGGTCTTTAAAAATGATGTTGAGGTTTCTAAGAGAATTTTTGTCTACACTGAATAATTTGCGCGAGAGACACTTCCAAAGTGGTAAAATGTGTGTCCCCCCCTCTAACTTCTAAAGTAACAGAATGAAAAAACTAAAAAAAAATATATGATGTACATTACCATGCAAACTACCAAGGAAAATTGGTTTGAACTCGATCTGATGAGTAGTTTTTTTTTAGTACCTACGTCATAAATACACTATTATTAAAACTTCGATCAAAATTACAACGAACTACAAGAACTATGTGTACTATGTATATTATGTTACTTGCTGCAACGGAACCCTTCATGGGCGAGTCCAACTCGCACTTGGCCACCTTATTTCACTACTCTCTCAATATGTTTTTTTTAATATGGAGTAACGAGACGAGCAGGACATGTGCCTGATGGTAAGCAACATGCCTGCCACATAACAGCACAGTGACACGCAGATATTGGACCGTAAAAATTACAAATCATTACCCAGCACTGCACGACACTCGTCACCCAGAGATTCTAAGATGTTACATCTCTAAGCCCTGTAATTTCGCTGGTAACATTGCCCTTTAAAGCGGAACACTGTAATGTTTGCACATTACTGCTTGGCGGTAGAATAACTGGCAAAGGTGTGGTACTTCCCCAGGCGGACTACACCACTACAAAAAGGGCATCAAATGAAAGGGCTTGACTAGTAAAATACAGTACAAACTTCAAATCCAAGGTAGTCGGGGGTAAATAATTTTTTTGAATGTTGTTCTCATTATTGACAAAACACAGAGCAGGTAGTAGTGGGGCGGCATAATCGGTATTGTACGCGGGCGAGGAAACAGCTAGGGGCGGCCCTGACAGCGTTAGACGGAGAAAGCGGTGGAGCTACGAGAGGACCAAGTGAAGTAACTATTTTCTGATCTGTGACCAAGTGTCCAGACGCGGGGTGTCTGGCACCCAGTTACTGGTCCCCACGGTCCATCATGGCCCTAAAGATTTATAAAAAGTTACCAACCGATATTAAAACTATTAAAAATCCGACGATCTCCACCAGACGGAAGGATATACGTAAATGCATTTCCTCCACGTATAAAAAAGGGTACTTACCTAACATTGAAAAAAGAGATAAAAATTTTAGAGAGTTTCGGCACTAAGTGCCAAACAGTAGACAGTAGAACTAGCGCGCGGTAGGACGACCACCCGCCCGCCCGGGTGATTACTAACTCTGTGCGCCCGGCGCCGGGCACAAATGCGCCCTTTCTCGCCATTTCTCCTCCAACGAGGGCGCCATTAAAATCTCGGCCAGGGCGCTAGACTATCAAAGAATTTAAAACAGTAATAAATTAATATTTTTGGATGTAAATAAAAACCAAGATAACGTTTTTTCTGATTGAACTCCCAATTAAATGTTTTTTTGTCCTACTAATACGCCCGCAACACCTGTGTACGTGAACGAAGCAGGGCCGGATTTAGGGGAGGGCAAACGTTGCATACCCCGGGTCCTCCACATACGGGAGGCCTCCACAACAGACACTTCGGGAAAACAAAACAAAATTTGGACAGTAAACATCTTTTGACAAACAGAGTCCTAGAAAAAATTCAAGCGGAATTCGGTCTTAGTGGCGCGTGGTTTCGAAGCACAGAAATCTAAATAATAAAGTACCTACAAAAAATGCTATAACTCCCGCATTGCTTACAAAAGTACAAAACGCACGTGGCGACAGTTCTCCCACCACCGTTGTCACTAGGCGTGCAAGGTGTGCGCTGCACGCGGGTGGCACGCTCAGGGGGGCAGCAAATCGAGCGATTGATCAAGTGATTAAAAATTATCAAAAACTCCAATGCTCCAGCAAAGGCTAAATTGTTTAGCTATAGTTTTAAGGTGTCAACAACCTACTACTTCGTTAACCAGCTACTTCGTTCCAGGGCCGGATTTAGAGGTGTGGAGGCCCCGGGGCAGAGCGGTCAAAATTGACCCCAACGGCTTATTTTTTTCAAGATAACTCTGCAGTCCAAGCACTTTCAGCCTTACACATCTAGGTAATCTTTTAGAGTCGCAGTGTGCATCGCATACCAGACGTGCGTCACTGTACTGTTACCAAGAACGGAGGTATGAATAATTTGGGGTCATAATTCACCCCCGATACCAGAAGTGTGCATTTTTGAATGAAGAGTTATATCATATTGTAAAATTATTTTTCAGTAAATATGGCGGGCTTTTCGAGGGATGATCTTAATCATCATCAAAACTTTTAGAACGAACTTTACTAGTGATAAAACTGGCATCATTGAATCCAAATGAAAATGAAAGTTTTGTTACTATTTCTACATACTAATGTTTCAGAACGCAACCAAAAGAGACTTAGGATGCTTTAGCCCAGACATGTGTAAATTATTCTGGGCTGCTAAATTATATTTTCAGCTGTCATGAAAATTTTGAGATTTCGGTTATATTTTGTAGAGAGCAACAAATTTTGATAATCAAGTTAAGAGGAATACATATATGAAAACTGGAGGTATTGACATAGTAAAACCATATGTGGTAGATAAGCACATGGATTATTTTTAGGATAATCCAAAACAAGTTATTTTTTTTAAATCTGTCGATAAAAGTTTGGAGTACAACATTACATACTTGTTATTATTTCTAACTCACAAATTATAATTGTGGTAATTTGAGAGTAACGTGCCACTTATACCATCGCAAAAGGCATGTCAATTGTTCAAAGAAGTGTATTAAGTGTCAGAGTTACATAAGTAAAAATATATTGCCATGAAAATTACTTTTAATATGTTTTAAACTTTTTAATCAAAATTTGTAGTAATTCTGTGAGCATTTGTTTTAGCCTGTCAATTTTTTTATTTTCTATGATCTCAGAAAGAGTTCTTGATATTTGTTTTGTTATTTATAGATGTAAACTTTACAAATAAGGTTTATTGTATTATTTTTTAGAATTCATAAAAATAAGAGTACCTAAAGGTGAGTCAAAGAAATATATGCATGAAAAAGCTGTAAGCTTATTAGATAATTAAAATGCACCACAGATTTTAAAAATGTTTAGATTATTAGTTCTTATCTCTTAAATAAAAGAGTAAATAAAAAAAATATGAATGCTTTGTTTTATATGACTTTTTATCGGGGTCAGTTTTGACCCCGACACCAATTATGTTGCCTTTTTTGGCGAAACCAGCTAAGGGTTAAGTTGGCAATAGTAGCCCATTCTGTCACAATTTGAAATTTTGACAACTGACATTCTGACAACCACGAAAGAATTCTAACCTCACAATCTAGGTAACAAATGTGCGTGATCTTTTCGTTGTGGCTTTGCGGCATAACCCGAATTGAAATAAATAAGTGATTGTTTCAAATAAGTATGGGTAGAAAAGCAAAATTTGATGAGACAAAGAAGGTGAAAAAAGGCCCTGGTAGAAAAGCACGAAAGCAACCCGATCCTGTATTCAGGAAAGAACTATGTAAGTAAATTGTGGTCCAGCATGAGGTTTCTGTAGATATTATTGTTTTCTACTCCACGTTGTGTTATTATTTGACAAATATCGTTGTTACTTAGTAGTTTTTATCATCAAGTAAAATTGCAATAGTCCCATTCCGTGTAATACAGATAAGAGAGTATAAAATCTGGTTACTTAGTCCATTCTAATTTTTAAAGTGCATTTTTATGTTACATATTATTGTGCATGAATATTTATTTCAATCATTGCCGATAACCTAAAGTTTGTATTAAATGTACTTAAATTAAATTAATTCTTCACCCTTTAGGTAGATGTTATGGATGTTTGTTGCTCAATCATGTCAGAAAGGCTGAACGGATTGGGTCGAAATGATTAGTGTAAAACAGAAGAACAGCTAAAGTTCTATTCAGTTTTTTTTTATATTCCTGTTAGAGATTCTGATGTTGAGAAAAATTGCATTGAAAGTTTTAAAATGTTAAAACAAAAACCTCACATTTCTTTTCCCAGACTGCCTCAGTAGCTATTGACAGAATGTTGTCTGTTGAATATATTTGATTGGTAAAATAACTACTCATGTATGCTATGGTCAATGTCACATTTACTAATAAAATAAATCAGTTTGCAAATAAGTTTCTTCAGATAGTATAATTTAAAATTGATTTCAGTGGAAGATGACACAACTACCAAAAAACTGTCTCACAAGCAGAAACAACGAGCAGCAAAGCGTGCAAAGAAGAAAACAGAGCTGATTGAAAAGAAAAAGGCTCTGAAGCAAGCAAAGAAGAATGTTTCTAAGCAGACTGAGGTTACGGTTGCGGAACACGACGATAATGATTCTGAAGAAGAAAATGTCAAAGGTATAACTAAATTAGATGATACAATTCAAGTATATAAAATTAAGAAAAAAATAGTGTGTGTATACTTATGTATGCATGCAAATAGTTAATAGTTCTCTTTATTCCTTAAGAGAACTATAGACTGGCATCTACTTACTGGCTGGCTTAGTGGGTAGTAACTTTGTCTGCAAATCCGAGGGTCGTGGGTTGGATTCCCACCCAGTGCAAATCTTTGTGTGAGAATTCAAATGTTTGCACTGTGTCTGGGTGTTTCTATGTATAATAAGTATGTATTTACAACTATATAAGTTTTATATCAGCTATTTGGCCGCCATAGCACAAGGTTTGCTTACTTTGGGGTCAGATGGTTTTGTGTGTGAATTGTCCACCAATATTTATTTATTTAAATTTATTTATTAGAATTTTGGTTTGAAAATCAACTGAAAGAGTCAGGCCCGCACGGCTAACGGGAAAGTAGATGAAGAAAAGGCTTTACCCTACATTAAGACAGTGTATAGATTAGACATAGTACTTACTGTACTTAGTTTGGGGAAAGCACTGTCTGCTGTAACACAGCTCACACTGCAGCAGTAGACAAGAGTTTTTACTTTCATATACTTTGTCTGACTGTGTTGCATTAGTAAACATTTTTTGTATTTGTGTCCAGTATTAGCCAGCAATTTGGATTTCTCACATTCAAATAGCTATTTGGCACTGCTATAATGGACAGGTTTGCTGCTTACCATCAGACACTGGTATTGCTTCACGTTTCACGTGTCATGTCACTCTGTATTAAAAAAAATGCCATGTACAGATACTTTAAAATGTATTGTTCTAAATAAGTAGCTAACCTACTAATACTATAAATGCAGAAGTGTGTATGTTTGTTAATCTTTCACGCAAAAACTATTGTAGAGATTTGTATGAAATTTGGTACATTGTTTTTTTTTAGTATAGAGCCACAATACAAGCAAGACATGTGCCTGATGGTAAGCAACATGCCTGCCTATAACAACACAGTGACACAGCTGTTGGAACATCAAGAGTCCAAATCATTACCTAGCACTGCACTGTGCTCGACATCCAGAGATATATGATGTTTTATCTCTATGCCCTGTAGTTGCACTGGATACATTGCCCTTCAAACCGGAATACAGTAATATTTGCACATTACTGCTTGGCAGTAGAATAACCAGCAAAGGTATAGTACTTCCCCAGGCAGACTCAGCATAGAGTCATTGAGCATTGTGCATAGAGCATTGTTTAGGTTTTCTAACTATACGTCGTCTCAAAAAGCGACGGGACATGTATCACTGAGACAACAATATTGTAAAATTTTAAAAAAAAGGCGAACTCCACAGGGATTGGACCCTCAATGCTACGAAACAGTCACCTCATCTGCTTATAGTCACCTAGTCACCATGACCGATTGCATGATTATATCATACAAAAAAAAATATGTTTTCTAACATTCTTTTACTTTACCACCAGGATTTACTGATGATAACAAAGAGTGGCTAAAACCTCAACAAAAACTGAAAAGTAAAGGCAAACAAGTGAAACCACATTCTGATGAGAGTGATGATGCAGATGAATCAGACGCAGAACCTGTCAGAACATCGGATGATGAAGCGGAGGATGACTTGGCTGAGGAAGCATCTGATGCCAATGAAGATTCTGATACAAATGATAAAGCAAAAGGGAAGAAGTCTGGGGAAAAATATAAAGTAAGTTCTCTAAACCAGGGATGCAACGGAGGTAATCTTATCGGAACCGAAGTCGGAGTCGGAGTTTTTAAATTTGATTTATTGGAGTCGGAACCGGAGTCGGAGGCGCAGGTTGGGTTAGAAGTAGTGGTAGGAGAGAGATTTTTTATTTTAGGACAAATCATAAACCTTTTCATAGTTTGTGTTTCATAAAATATTACAAAAATGAAAAAAAAATTGGAATATTCAAAAATAAACAAAAAATAAAATTAATTAAATCCCAACGTGGCATATTTAGTATGTTAAATGAACAAAAGCTTTGAAACAAATTAAATTAAATAAATTGACACCAAAAGTATGTATTATGTACTTCATAAACATAAGCTTTGAAGCTGTCTCAGTCCAATATATTTCTTAACGAGTTGTAGATTAAGTCGACGCCACCAAAAAGGTGTTCGCACGCTACCGAGCCTGGTGGACACGATAATATTGACGGACATTTAGTATAAGGTACTGGAATTTTGCGTTTTTCTATATTGTGCTCATTTAGTATACTTGTCATTACGCTCGTGCGAGGGAGAGATTCCCTGCGCGGCATGTATGAAACTGTCCGTTACTGTCGGCGCAGGACGCCGCCGCTAAGTTAAGCTTCGACATCCGATTAAAACATCCGATTCAAAAGTTTCGGAACCGGAGGTGTAATATTAATCGGAACTTCCGACTTAACGGATTCGGAGTCGAAGCTCCGTAACACTTCTACACCTTCGGTGTGGTAAAGCGAAATAAATGTTTTGTAATTTTGTATACATACAGATACAATGTTCTGATATTTTTGTTACAAATTTTCCAGGTAGGAACATTAGATGACTTATTCCAAGATTCTGATCAAGAGAATGGAGACGTTGCTTCATCGGAGGATGAAGCACAAGGCGTCAGTAATGCAGTGGGGTATGAGTCTGACTCAAGTGAGGATAAAAGTGACAAGAGTGATGAAGATGACGATGACATGCTACCAATAGAAAAAGCAAATATCAAACTTAAAAAGAAACAAAAGGCTGACAAAAAACTTGCAGATGAAGAAATGCAATTAAACATTGCCAAGCAAGACATATTCGCATTCCCCACCGAAGAAGAATTAGAAAATCCAACCAGCCTGCAAGATGTTCACCAGAGAATCAAAGATGTAGTCTCTGTATTAAATGATTTCAGCCGTTTGAAAGATGAAGGGAGATCTAGATGTGAATACACAGACCTGTTGCTTAAAGATTTGTGTATGTATTACAGTTACAATGAATTCTTAATGGAAGTGCTTATGCAAATTTTCCCTGTGCAAGAACTGGTTGAGTTTTTAGAAGCTAGTGAAGTAGCTCGCCCTGTTACCATCAGAACGAATAGTCTGAAAACAAGACGTCGAGATTTGGCTCAAGCTCTGATTAATAGAGGGGTTAATTTAGACCCAGTTGGGAAATGGAGTAAAGTTGGTCTTGTTGTGTATAGTTCAACGGTTCCCATCGGCGCAACGCCTGAGTACTTAGCCGGTCATTACATATTACAAGGGGCGTCGAGTTTCTTGCCGGTAATGGCTTTAGCTCCACAAGAAAATGAGCGAATATTAGACATGTGTGCCGCTCCAGGAGGCAAAGCATCACATATTGCAGCTATCATGAAGAATACTGGAGCTCTTTTCGCGAATGACGCTAACAAAGAAAGAACTAAGGCTGTTGTTGGCAATTTCCACAGACTGGGGGTAGTTAATGCAGTGATTTGTAACTATGATGGACGACAGTTCCCTGAAGTTATCAAAGGGTTTGACAGAGTGCTTCTGGACGCTCCTTGCACTGGTACAGGTGTGATTGCAAAGGATCCCAGCGTGAAAACTACTAAAGATCAAAAAGATATCCAGAGGTGTTTTAACTTGCAAAGACAACTGCTGATGGCAGCTATTGACTGCTGCAATGCCAAATCTAGTACAGGCGGGTACATTGTCTATTCCACTTGTTCTATATTACCAGAGGAGAATGAATGGGTAGTGAACTATGCATTAAAGAGGAGAAATGTAAAACTGGTCCCCACTGGTCTCGACTTTGGCACAGAAGGATTCACAAAATACAGGCATCATAGATTCCATCCCTCTTTGAAGTTAACAAGAAGGTTCTACCCCCATACACACAACATGGATGGCTTTTTTGTGGCAAAATTGAAGAAATTCTCCAATGTTATTGTAAGTACATAATAACAATTACATAGTAGATGTAAGCCAAAGAGTGTATGTAATAGAAAGATTTAGAACGATCATATCTTCTACAGAATATTCTATTATTCATAATAAACCAGCAGCGCCCCGCGGTGTTACCCGCGTAGTTCCCTTTCCCGTAGTTCCCGTTGTTTTCCAGGATATATATAGTATATAAATATATAGTCTGAAAGAACACATAGGCTACTTTTCATTCCGGAAAAAAAACGAAAACGGGAACTACGCGTGTAGCACCGCGGGGCGCTGCTAGTAATATAATAAAGTATATAAAAGGTTTAATACTAAAATTCTAAGTTACAAGTTTTCACTTCTATTGGCAGTCCCTATGACTACTTATACAGTGTTTTGGTATGATCTACATTCCTGCTTAGGGTTAGAAGAACTGGCAAAGCAGTGCTTATCCAGCCATACATGCACAGAGTCCTACCGCTACGGCCTATACAGTCCTACTACCATTTGTTAAACAGCACTAATGTTGCTCAATGTAAACTATATAGCTACAGATATACTGCTATTAAGCATGCCGTGAACTCACAAGAATACATCCGTCCAAAAAGCGTCTTAACGCGCAAGTCCCGTACCGCCTCTTCGACGCTACGACCGACGGTCCATTAACATGTCCGTGACACGAGACCATAAAATTTTCCATAACCAAAAAAAGTATTCACTTAAAAAGCGCTCTCCTTACTTAGCACTAGGTTTTGCTAAATTCTTATATTCATTTATAGTTCGTATTTAATTGCAGCCGGAGCCAGTCAAAGACGAAGAAGACGAGGCAGAGGGAGAAGAGAAACAAACTGTCGAAACGGAAGAGGATGGGGGTGCGAAAGAAAATGGCGACGTCGATTCAGAAGCGGGATCGCAGAGCGAGAGTGAGAACAAACCCAGCTCAGTGAAGAGGCCCGCTCCAAGAGGAGACTCTGGACCGCAGAAGAAGAAAAATAAGCCGGACGCCAAGTAAATAAATATGATTGCTAGAACTAGCTATATCAATTTATCACCTCTTATATCCCCTGTGTACAAAATTTCGGAAAAAATCGTAGGCTCCTTATGAATTTCATGAAAAATAATTTTACGGTGACATGTGTGTAACGTATATGTGCCGCACTGGGCTAGCAAGTTGGACAATGGTCTTGACTCTCCTTGAAAAATAAGGCACTCAGTCCCAGCTGTGGGAACGTTGTAACGGTTCAGCTAAGCTAACCCGTCAACAATCTTCAAATATTTCAACTATACTAAATATTTAAATATTCAATATTAAATATATATTTTTAATGTAGTGGTAGGACTCTTAGCAGAGTCCGCCTGGGGAAGTACCACACCTTTGCCAGTTATTCTACCGCCAAGCAGCAATGTGCAAACATTACTGTGTTCCGGTTTGAAGGGTAATGTTTCCAGAGAAATTACAGGGCTTAGAGATATAACAACTTAGATCTCTGGGTGACGAGCGCAGTGCAATGCTAGGTAATGATTTGGACTCTTCATGTTCCAATAGCTGGGTGTCACTGTGCTGTTATGTGGCAGGCATGTTGCTTACCATCAGGCACATGTCCTGCTCGTCTCGTCACTCTTTATTTAAATAAATAAATAAAAAAAGTATTATTGCTAAATAACTCACCAACGCACAAGGAGCCATCTGATTAAGCAAGGCTTTTACTAAGGCGGCCAGATGGCTGAAAATAGCGCTTGTATGGTTGTGAATACATACTTGTCATTCATACATAACGCACCTTGTAGGTACATACCACAACTTATTAATAAAGTGTGCTCTACTAATATTTAACTGTATTGGCTATAGGTATTAATTTGTGATAATTGTTTAAATGTATTGCATTGCAATAGAACCTTTGGGTTGAATAGATATTCAAATAATGTAACCGATAGAGAACATTTACTGTTACTATTAGATGATAATTAGTTCCCTCAGAACTTAATACATTTGTGATAATATCTCTCTCTCTCTCTCTCTCTCTGATATGTCTAATAAGAATACATACAGAGGATACCATCTTTCTAATAAGAATACATAGAAAGGATACCTTAGGAAATTAAATTTTACATCTTGATGATGGACAAGAGACATTTCTCTTGTAAGATTGTTGAAAACTCAACAGAAGAACAGAAGTATTATACAATCTATTTGTGATACATTGTGGTTTAATAATGCTCTGTTACATTAGTTACAGGTATCACAATTTGCTATATCTTCAAATGTACTGAATTGAAATAAAATCTTTGTTTAAAGTAATTTAATCGATGGAGAATGTTCCCTGTTACTAATTTGCCTCTCAGTTCTCTCAGAGCTGAATGCTGTTGTAATCTTCTCACTATTATGCCTAATGGTAATACTTAGAGGACATACCTTAAACAAGTAATAATACACTGATCAGATCAGTTTTATACAGTAATATTCTACTATTTTCCATACCTACTATTTATGAACATTATTACTAATCTTAAATCTGACACCTTGTACATATCATATCCTCTAACTTGTTAAATACATTATGATTACATTGTCTCATTGACTAGCTCGACCTTCTTGCTATTTCAGAAAACAAACTACAACATATTAAGGCATAACCTATGAAACTATAATCTAATAATACAGGCGAGAATCTTCATATCAATCTACTTAAATCATCTCGGGAATCATTGTTGTATCTATTAAAGCTAATTATTCAAGTATTTGTCAAACTAAAGTTCCTAGGTTCATCAGGTTAAAGTCATGTACAAGTATTAGATCTAGGGTTCATCTCAAATCTATCTGAGTTACAACATACGGTCCACATACGGAGAGTCCTACTACTAGATGATCACAACGCCATACGAACAAACTAATATATAAGTAATAAGATATGATAGGCAAAATATCTATATTATATTTAAGAAACTAACTCTTTGGAAGAATTAATATTCAATCATACATACACATACTGACTTACTTACGTACTAAAGATTCTATACATTTAATTTTACTTTAAATATGCAAAATCAATTGTAATGTAATTAAAATAAATAACTTCAACTGTATTTAATAGTAAAATTAATTAATTAAACGATAGTAATAAGAATAATAACAAAAAATTCAAAGAGGGTTTTACAATTTAGTGGTGCCGTAAGACCAGGATGATTAGACGTATTAAAAAAATAAAAAAATATGAAAGACGATTTGTACAATGTTAAGTAGGATGCTAATGTTAGGTAATCAAATAAATAAATGTCTTTTTATTTGGAGATCTTTCTGAGATACAGTCGCATTTTATGCTCAATCGATTCTAGTCAATCGATTTTAAAATTGATTCCATTTTTATCTATAGTATCACTAAACCACATAACTGACAAATAAACACTTCGTGAACGAAATCACGGGCAGGTACTAATAAGTATTTAATAATCTAATATCCCTTAGGGTAAAAAAGACATTGAATCAATTATTTTTTTTGTATATTCTTAAATGTTTTTCAGGTCTCCCCAGGCTGACGACCAACAATCACCCAATAAAAAGAAAAAGAAGCGTAAGAATAAGAAAAATAAACAAAACAATGACAGTAATGGTCCAGCACAAAACGCTACAGAAAAACCTAAACCTACAAACAATGTTTCAAACAAGGCGCAAAACGAAAACACACAGAGCCAAGGAGGCAAGAAAAACAAGAAAATGAAGAATAAGGGAGGGGGGAAAGTTCAGCAACCGAAAGAAACACCTAGTAAAATTGAAGTGAAACCACAAGCAAAGCCAAGCACACCAAACAAAAGTACTCAGAATTTAACGAAAAATGCAAATCAAGCTAACAATACCAGTCCACCGAAACCAGCAGACCCTAATAGCACATCCAAAAAGAGAAATAAGAACAAAAATAAATTAGCCAACCCTTCAAGTCAAATCTATAAGAATGACAATAAAATAACAGAAAATATCGAAAAAGTTGCAGCGAAAAAGTTCAAAAAGAAAGACAACAAAAAGAAGCAAATAGGACAGTTAAATCAGAAAAGAAACGACAATAAGCAACAAACGAAACAGGGACAAGGTATTGGCAAAAAATTTAAAAATAAAAAGAAATAGGTTAATAATATAATTTATTTACTTTAGCTTTTAATGAAATACTGTTACTTTTCGTAATAAATATCATTAAATAAATGTGATTTTTATCATTTAATTTACGTTATTTATCCAAATTGTATTGCAAAGTGGTTAACCATAGGTGAGTTTTGTATTTAGCTACCATTAGCGTGAAGCGCAGCTTGCTCTATGATTGGTCTCCTGCCTTATTATAATTTTATCTAAATGCTTTCTAAATGACCCTCCCTGACCAGAGTAACTTGGTAAGGTGGGGAAAAGCCTCTGAAAAATGTTGCTATACTTGTGGAGAGGCGATATGTACAGCAAGGCACATATTGGTGGGATGCAAGGTGCTCCTTAATAGGGGTTAGGGTTATTACTCATAGCGCCATGATAGAGTACTTGAAATCATGCGTGAAGCCAATAAGCCTTTCAGTACCTATAGCCCAATGCAATTACGCAAAAAAATCGAATAAAAAAACATTAAATTATGTAGTTTGGGGACTATAAAGGATCGATAGGGGGGTGCATTCTGAGCATATATTGCAATTTGAGGGATTCTGGCATGGTCAGCTCAAGGTCATTTCGATGAAAACGCGTTTAATTCGATATCTCGAGAACTGTTAGTGTTAGGCAAAAAAATTGTTGAGACCTTTTCTCTTCTAAATTAAATTTACTAACTTTTATAGGAACCATTTTTCTTTCTTTCATCAATATTTTTCAAGTTATTGCTTCCCAAAGGCAAAAAATTTTTTTTTTCCTCCCTTTCGCCATTTTCTCCCCATCCGTTCAATTTTATGAAACTTTACCGATAATCAAAAGTGTAGATCTTTTAATAATGAACAACTTTTTCCTTGAACTTTTTTCAGTAATGACAATACCTTCAGAGTTATGTTACTTTACCGAGCGAAATCCGCGCCACTGCGACACCTCCGCGACACTGCAAAAAATCCGCGACACCTCCGGTCTTAGGGCTGAACCCAAAATTCATTGTTGGATTGTGTCGGTGGGTTTCTTCTACACAGGGTTATGTGGGACAACAACGTTACCTACTTCGACATTTGCCAGAAATACGTAACATATATAAAAAACACTACGGTACAGACGTGGTAATTGTATTCGATGGCTATCCCAAAGGTATTTTCAACTTTGGCACCAATTCTGCCAAACAGCTGCGCCGATCCCAGCTGAAGCCATGTGCGGATATCATTTTCATCTACAATTTGACCGTCACCACAACTCAAGATAAGTTTTTAGGCAACGAGAGCAATAAGACCAGATTCATCTCACTACTGAAAACTGTTCTCATCAAATCAGACATAGAGGTGGAGCAAGCCGTAGAGTCCGGCAAAATTCTCTTAGCCGTACTGATAATCAGACCATCCGCATCCTCTACGGCTCGCTACACCTCTATGTCTGATTGAGTGTATCTGAGTGGCTGTATCTGTATCTGTAGTATCTGTATTTCTGGCATATATAGGAGTAGGTAACGTTGTTGTCCCACATATGCCTGTGTAGAAGAAACCCATCGACACAATCAAACAATGAATTTTGGGTTCAGCCCTAAGTCCGAAGGTGTCGCGGATTTATCGCAGTGTCGCGGAGGTGTCGCAGTGGCGTGGATTTCGCTCGGTAAAGTAACATAACTCTGAAGGTATTGTCATTACAGAAAAAAGTTCACGGAAAAAGTTGTTCATTATTAAAAGATCTACACTTTTGATCATCGGTAAAGTTTCATAAAATTGAACGGTTGGGGAGAAAATGGCGAAAGGGAGGAAAAAAAAAAATTTTGCCTTTCGGAAGCAATAACTTGAAAAATATTGATGAAAGAAAGAAAAATGGTTCCTATAAAAGTTAGTAAATTTAATTTAGAAGAGAAAAGGTCTCAACAATTTTTTGCCTAACACTAACAGTTCGCGAGATTTCGAATAAAACGCGTTTTCATCGAAATGACCTTGAGCTGACCATGCCAGAATCCCTCAAATTGGAATATATGCTCAGAATGCACCCCCCTATCGATCCTTTATAGTCCCCAAACTACATAATTTAATGTTAATTTATTTCCATAATTGCACTGGGTTACTAGAGCCCAAAAAGGATTGACGACAAACAAAAGACGAATTAGCTTTGTAAAAGAGGGGTATTTACATTCTCTTTGAAAGAGCGCTCAACTTCAAACTCTAAGAACAAGCCTTACTCAATCCTGGGTACAGCACCTGATTGGACTATTTTAATGGACACGTATGAAAAGCACTATAAAATCCCAGAGGATGTGGGTGTTTCGTCATCCAGACCGGACATTTTCCTTTTTTCTAGAGCTACGAAATGCATAGTCCTTGTAGAACTTATACCGTACGGTGGAAAACTAATATACCTAAAGACCACGCGATGAAACAAAATAAGTATTACGACCTGCTAAACGAATTAACAAAAAATAGCTATGTAGTTAATTTATGCGCTGTAGAAGTAGGAGCGAGAGGTATACCAGCAAAATCTCTCTATAACCTTGAAAGACCTTGGCTTGTCCAGAAGTGCAGTAAGTTCTATACTAGAACGAGTATCTAAAGCTGCATTAGTAGGATCAAAGCGGATTTGGCTGGGCAGGGAGAGAAATACTACGAGTAGTGAAGGTGAGTGTTGATGTAGGTACGTCAAAAAGGGGCCCTTTAAACCTACGCCAGAGTCACAATTCTCGCCCGCACGCTGAATCCATGGAATGCTAATAGACTACAGGCCCGTGAACAAAATTTACGGGTCAAATGAACCAGCTGGAGACCTATGTAGGATGATAGACGGGTACAAAATAATAAGATTCAGCACTATGCCGTCACTTGTAAGCTGTCCAACTGAGTGCAGGTGAGAATTCAAAAGTGCAAGTAGAGTGGGTACATTTTGGTCATTTGTTTCTGTACGGCATTCTTACCATCCAATAGATCCATGAAAAATAATGAGAAAACGCGTAGTGCCGTACAAAAATAGTGGTCCACGAAGTCGGAAACATTATTGATAATCCGGAAATTTTGAGGGAAAATTTGGTCATTTGATACAGTACGGCATCGATTCCATACAGTTGCAATACCTCTTCTAACCCATTATTCCGCAACGCCGTACAAAAATAATGGTCCAAGAGGAAATTATCTGGGGTTCATTTTCCTCTTTTCAGTGATCCGGAGGGGTGATTTGATACAACGTAAAATTAATTTATTCCGAAAGTATTTTGTGCATAGATACAAATTTTATACGTGCCGTACATTTTTGTTAGTCCAATAGTCAGTAAATGGCAATAAACCTCCAGAACATTGCATATGACGAAATGTACTTTAGGGTGATAGTTGGTATGATTTTTTAACGGCATTCTGATAATTTATTTGAATTTAATATTATGTCTAAGAAAAGTTAATGCCGTACAAATCTGAAAGTTCATATTAAAGGCCCGTAAAAATAGAATTTAACTTTTAAATTTTCAAGTATGATCACTTACTGAGCATAAAATCACGAAATGTTGACAGATTCAGGGGGATCTTTAAGCGTCATCTTGAAAAAAACGTTGTCTCGGGCACTATGTACTTTAGGGCAAAAATTATTGAAGTCATTATTGTAGAAAATATAATTTTACACCTTTTGTTGCCCAAAACTTATTTGTTAAAAGTACCTACCGTTTACGGCTCATTTAGTGAACCGGGTTTTCTATCGCCGATATGCCGATAACTCTTGAGATATTTCGATAAATAAGACGCATCAATCCATGTTTAAAGACCAGTTTATTCTCTACAACTTTTGCCAAAATTGTTTTTTTAAAGTCTGTGCTTTTTGAGTTATAAGAAGTTTAATGTTGAACGCATCACTATATTGCCATAGCTAACATACACCTTATCTGCATGAAAAACCTGATCTATTTATTCACTTATTCTTTATCAAAGTTTTCATCGTCTAATAACCCACCACAAACTAAAACTATTGTTTATTTTAATACGATTTATAATATTTTTGGCGGAATAACAGATTTTGAACGTCTTATAAATCAAAACGTATGGACATTACAAAAAAAAGCGCTTGACTAAAGTTGTAGAAAATAAACTGATCTTTAAGAATAGTTCAATGCGTTTTATTGATTAATCAAATATTTCAAGAGTTATCGGCCGTGATAGAAAAATCGGTATTTTAAATGGGTCATAAATCGCAAACGGTACGTTTCACAAAAAAGTTTTCTCGGCACAAAAAGTGTAAAATTTTATTTTCTACAATAGTTAGCTCAATAATTTTTGCCCTAAAGTACATAGTTTCTGAGTTTCCAAGTTTCTAACTAAGTGGTACATATTTTGTTTGATTAAGGGTTAAAATGTACGGCATTATTTTTTTCAAATTTATTTATTTTAATACTATTTAAAACAATGATAATATGTTGAACTTTGCTATAGTTAATTAATCTATGGTTATTCAAATAAATGAAAACTTGCATGTTTTGTATTCCTCTGTAACTTTTTTTAGAACACTTTCTTTTGTACGGCATTATTATACAACAATAGTTTTTAGCATTGTCATGTAGAAAAATAAGGTGCCGTACAGGATCAAATGACCTACTACCTTTATAAATGAAGTATACGATGAAATTAAGGTAATTATCGATAAACATTCAAATGAACAGTTATTTTTAGACGGCATTATTTTTAATTGTTCGTTTGAGTGCTAGATAATCATTTGGAACCGATGCCGTACTTTTTCAAATCACCCCTCCGGATCACTGAAAAGAGGAAGTTGAACCCCAGATCATTTCCTCTTGGACCATTATTTTTGTACGGCGTTGCGGAACAATGGGTTAGAAGAGGGATTGCAACTGTATGGAATAGATGCCGTACTGTATCAAATGACCAAATTTTCCCTCAAAATTTCCGGATTATCAATAATGTTTCCGACTTCGTGGACCACTATTTTTGTACGGCACTACGCGTTTTCTCATTATTTTTCATGGATCTATTGGATGGTAAGAATGCCGTACAGAAACAAATGACCAAAATGTACCCACTCTACTTGCACTTTTGAATTCTCACCTGCACTCAGTTGGACAGCTTACAAGTGACGGCATAGTGCTGAATCTTATTATTTTGTACCCGTCTATCATCCTATATAGGTCTCCTGCTGGTTCATTTGACCCGTAAATTTTGTTCACGGGCCTGTAGTCTATAAGAAGTCCGTCTCGTCTCTAAAAATTCAGATTTCAAAATGTAAACAATACATAGGTAACCACTAAAAAGTAAAAAATAATTAAAATTCAACGGTATTATTATTCTGCTACCTAAGTACCTAAGGTAGACAAAATGAACACAAGTTGGCACCAAATTTGGCGTAATTAAGACACCTTGACCTTGACTTTTATATTTGCATTCCGAAAACGGTATAGGTACATACCTACATAGGCGGGTATACGAATTATTGACGCACTCAGAAAAAAATACTTACATACAGATTTGTAACTTAAAAACCGTGAAGGAAAACATCGTGAAGAAACCGATATGTACCTAGAATCTTTAGAAGTCATGTGTTATCCGCTAACCTGTACCTACTTGTATAACGTGGCAGATTATGGCCTGACTCTCTTGTAAAAGAGAAGGCGCCGAGTCCCAGCTGTGGGAACATTTAGTAGGCTGCGTATGCTAAACATAATATCTATAGTGTCCGAGTTACACGAGGCTAGTTTGTCAAGCTAGGATAGCATGCTAGTGTTAGTAAGCTAGCAAGCTAGTATTTTTAGCTTCGTGTAGACAAAACTAGGGTTGCGTAGCGTCGTCTACACGAAGCTAGAAGTACTAGCTTGCTAGCTTTCTAACACTAGCTTGCTAGCATAGCTTGAGAAACTAACCTCGTGTAGCTCGGGCATTACATTTTTGACTTTCGACGATGTTTAATAATTTTGGCGACACATAATCTCGTATTTAGCATGTATAGAGGAATTTCTCCTTACATTTTAAGTAAGTTCCGCGCGTTGTACGCTGGGAACATTATCAAAGCCGTAAAACTTTCAAGGTCCAAAGAAAACGACAAAATCCTTCATTCATCTCACATTGCTAGTAGCGTTACGCGACGAAAACTTCGACGTATTATTTAAAATCTGCTAAAAGCATCACATTTTATTTCGGCTAGAAATTTGAAAAAAAATGTTTATGACTTTGTACGTGACGTGTATTATTGTATGTTTTAATTAGGGTTCCGTAAAACGTAAAAACGGAACCCTTATAGATTCGTCATGTCTGTCTGTCTGTCTGTCTGTCTGTCTGTCTGTCCGTCCGTATGTCACAGCCACTTTTTGCCGAAGCTATGAGAACTACACTGTTGAAACTTGGTAAGTAGATGTATTCTGTAAACCGCATTAAGATTTTTACAAAAGTTTAAAAAAAAAACAAAAATTAGGGGTGCCCCCCATACTGAGAACTGAAGCTCAAAAATATTTTTTTCATCAAACCTACACGTGTGGAGTGTCTATCGATAGGTCTTTAAAAATGATGTTGAGGTTTCTAATATAATTTTTGTCTACACTGAATAACTTGCGCGAGAGACGCTTCCAAAGTGGTAAAATGTGTCCCCCCCCCCCTCTAACTTCTAAAGTAAGAGAATGAAAAAACTAAAAAAAATATATGATGTACATTACCATGTAAACTACCAACGACAATTAGTTTGAACTCGATCTGATGAGTAGTTTTTTTTTAGTACGTCATAAATACACTATTATTAAAACTTCGATCAAAGTTACAACGAACTACAATAACTATGTGTACTTATGTACCTATATTATGTTACTTGCTGGAACGGAACCCTTCATGGGCGAGTCCAACTCGCACTTGGCTACTTAATTTTTTTTATTTGTATTTATGACTATAGAGACATATTATTGTGGTTGTTACATAATAAATAGGTTATTCGCTTGTATAAATTTCAGGCGCATTGGCGACTTTTTTCAGGAAGAAATTGCTGCCTCGCGTTTAACAAAATAATTTAATATGAGAATATTTTTACTTAGCTAAATTGTTCAAAGCATTAAAATTATTCATAGGTGGATAAATTATTCAACATTGCTATGAACAATTTTGATTATTATAAAATACAAATAATGATGCAAATATCTAAACGTTTTATTTTATTCAGTGTGAGCCTCGTAGTTTAAAAAATTGGAGTCATAAGGAATAGTAAAATGAGCATCAGATTCCTCATACTGTTCTGAATTGGGTGACTCTCGATTTATTCTTTCCATTTTGTCCAAAGATTTTATTCGTTCTCTTTCGGCCATTCTCTTTTGTACTTCCAATTGCCGCTTCTCTTTTACCTTCTTATCCGTATGATACTTCTTCAACCGGTCTGCCAAGTATAGAATTGGATCCAACGGTTGCAACATGACCACTTCAGCTACACATTTCTTTAAAGCCTCACCGACCATCTTTTTCAAGAAGATGCTGTCTTCGGTAACCATCGGTTCGACGGGACAAGTGTCGAGATCGTATTGATTATCATTCCGTATCTGTAAGAGATTTCCTAAATTGTCAGACTTGTATTTATCTGGGGATCCTTCTTCGCAATAGATTTTATTTCGTCCATTATCAATATAGTAACGACCTAAGCTGTCATATCGATATTCAATACCATCTACGATTTCTTTCATCTTGAGCAACATTCCATAGTTGTCCATCATATATTCACTGGCAGCCGGGCCAGCTTTGTACATTCTGACTTTGTTTTCTGTCAGGTAGTACCGACCGCATGCATCATAGAAATAAACGTGCTGGTCGTCCATTACAGGTACCAGCGAATATGTCTCGTTGACTTGATAAACACGGTCGTCATCTTGCATAGTATATAGCTTTCTACCAAATTCATCAACCGTAAAGTGACCTAAATCATCATAAAATAATTCTTCACTATCATTCCGTATAATGGAAATTATAGATTTAGAATCAGGGTCGTTGATAGCGCTTTCCCAAAGTTGGATTAAATTCTCAACTAGGCGGCTTCTTACTTTGGGGGGTAACAAATGATTGAAAATACGAATTTCGGTAAATGAACTTTCTTCAAAAATGCATGCATCATTGCTCTCCTTTGGGTAATGTGTATTTTTCTTATTTTTAAGGATAGAAAAAGACTTTTTTAAATTTTCTAGCGATTCTAAACGATCCTGTAAAAATATAGCCTTATGTTGCCAAGCCGTCAGGTCGGAATGAGCCTGTTCGCTTTTTAGAGCACCTATCCGGTCTTCTAGCTTTTTGATTTTGTCGGCCAATTTATTGATATCGGCGTCATCGAAAGTGCAAATAGGATGAGAAGTTGAACGGTTGTCACTTATCAGCGCTTCGGCCACCTCTCGACCATCAAGGGATAAGAAACTGGCCACTTCTTCGAGCGCATGTTGCAGCGTTTTACCTAGTTGCGTCGGTAACTGTGGCAGTTCAAGTATCTTACATACCTGCAGCACTAAATGATTATATAAATTGTCTATCCAAATCAAGAGTTCTTGGATTTCGTCCAATACGATGCCAATGTACTCAGTTTTGTCTGCAGAGTTGGTGAGAAACCCAAGTTTCTCACTTAGGGCACTACTAACTATTTCCTGCATGTTCTTTATGACGTCCAGTTCACCATGCATGAGTGTTTTCTCTATCGGCGTCCACGATTTGGAACCAAGATCAACGTATTCTTGAAAGAATTTGTACCTATTTTTCATGCATTGTTCTGTGTAATTAAGGGATTTCAGAACCGATTCCCGCGGAGTGTCTTTAACTCTTTTCTGAAGGTTGTCCACATCGTTGATGGCCTGCAACCAATCGAAATGGAAGGCCCTTACGATGTCCAGGGTAGCCTGTGTAGGGACATTACCTAGGACAGGACGCATAGAAATTAAGCACTTGAAAATTGCGTCCGCATAATCTTTCTGTGTTAATAGTATTACTGGGAATTCGTAAGATCGTTTTATCTCCTTCACTAATGCGAAGACAAACAACTTATTAGATTCCTTACTCATTGCCGGAAAATTTATAGAAAATAGTAAATAGTAAAGAAATAATCATAAAAATAAGTTGAAAATACTCAAATTCACATAAAATAAAAACACAAAACATGATGTCATGACCCTATGACGTTATTTTTTTGCAAAAACTTTTATAATATTTTATCTGTAGGTATTTATATATATTTTTTTAATAATTCGGCGCATTCGTCACCTCTTTGATTTATTCTCAATAAGGAGATGAATGGTTGAAAAAAACGTGTTAAAACACATAATTGCTCATGAATACAAGGGAATACACTCTGAAAACTAAATTAATTGTTGCAGAGATAACTAAGTTATATTCTGAAAATGTTAATATTTTCTGTACTACTTACCTAATCCTTTTATACCCAGATCCATAATATTTAGATTCACTGTTTAGTGTCTGTAGTACCTGTTCACTAATAGTAATTAATCTTGTATCAACTACAAGATCTTCTGCAATCGTGATTATGTATAAGTATCACTAAATGTTTCTTTAACGGGCAGAGCCTTTAAAAATAGAGATCTTTAGATATGAGAACTACACTACGCTACATAGGTACCTAACTACTTAGACTAAGCATACCTGAATTATCCATAGACCAATGATGGTCTACAGATAATCAAGATGTTCAAGCCCACTCACTACCAAATGTTAGTATGTAGGTATGTCCTCGTTACATATAATTATTGCACCAAACCATGTCGTTTTACGGTCTTTTAATAACCATACTTTAACCCTGTTTTTAGCTGCCCATCGTAAAATCTCGTAGCGTCGTAGCATATTTATTATCTACGGACACATTTATAGGTAGGCTTACAGGGCGTAGCATTTCACCTTTAACCAGGCAAAACACGTAGTAAACGTTGAAAGAGATCAAAATATTGTAGAGAAAATGTTTTCCCACGGGTCGGCGGGAGTGAGTTCGTAGCGGGATAAATCAGAGGAGCTTTCCTCGGCCGGGGCGGCGACCGTTGCTACGGCGGGGACCGGGTAATGGACGCAACGAGCCAGTAGTCTAGTTCACACTGTTTTTTTGAAGTGAAAACTTCTTTAGGCGCGCTATATACAGAATTTTCGTGGGCTGTGAAATGGATTTATCAATCGTCACGCTTGGATATGATAAGAACTCGGATATGGATATGGATATGGAACTTGAATATGATAAGGGCTGCTCGTAACTCAAAGAAGCGGCACCTTTTCATGGTTGATGTTCCAAAGACACGGACTATGAGGTTTGACTCTACTTTTGTGATAAGAACGTCTAGGCTGTGACAGTTATGACCTACCTATAAAAGGTAGGTACCAGGGCAACAGAAACAGTAAAGAGTTTCGATTACCTACCTCCAACAGCCCAGCGTTTATCTCTAGATAGCAGGACAACAGAAATATAAAAGAGTTGCGTTTGCCCCTAGGTACCAGTACCAGGGCAACAGAAACAGTAAAGAGTTGCAATATTTTGTACAACTTCGTTCCATCAAAATGTCCCTTGACACCTCCCAAGTATTTTGAAGTGAAAACTTCTTTTGGCGCGCAGACGCGCTTTTAGACAGATTTTTCGTGGGGTGTGAATAGAATTCTAGCGTCATGCTCGGGTATGATAAGAAATCTTCGGGTAAACTCGGGGCCACGGCCATTGGCCATCTAGAAATGCGTCAATCAATGGGAAATGCTGAAAGGGCGTGGCCTAACCATCACGGCATGACCATCTAGAAATGCGTGAGCCAATGGGAAATGCTAACGCATTTCTAGATGGCCATGTCATGATGGTCAGGCCACGCCTTCCGGTACACCCGTGTAGTTTCCAAAGTAAGCTATCAAATTCTGAGTTATAAGTTTTCACTTCTATCGGCAGTTCCTATGACTGCCAATTCTTTTTTTTTTAAATATATTATAGTGTCGAGACGAGCAGGAAATGTGCCTGATGGTAAGCAACATACCTGCTACATAACAGCACACTGCCACGCAGCTATTGAAACATGAAGAGTCCAAATCATTACCTAGTACTGGACTGCGCTCGTCACCCAGATATCTAAGATATTACATCTCTGAGCCCTGTAATTTCTCTAGAAACATTACCTTTAAAACCGGAAGACAGTCATGTTTGCACATTACTGCTTGGCAGTAGAATAACTGGCAAAGGTGTGGTACTTTCCCAGGCTTTAGAATCTTTAGATTATTGAAAAATAATATTGTACACATATTTTTTCTTTTGTTTCAAAAACAAAAAATGACGAAGATATTGTGTGTTGAAGTTTCGAGTGACGTCACGTCTATATACCATTTTTATGTAGACTAGACGTCCCAACCCTCCCCCAATGTTCGATGGTCGATCTTTGTCGATTTTCAATATTTTAATAAAACAAAAAATGCATGTCCCATATTTTTTCAAAATCTACCTGACGGTGTAATTACAATGGTATATTTTTGACCCTTTTGAGAAATATTCGTAGAATATTCTATTACATTATTTATCGCGACTATAGATGAAGGTGTCTTAAAAACACTTTGTGTAAGTAATAGATTTTTCGGAATAAATTTCATGGACTTTTTTTAAAAAAAAAACGTCGCCCACGTGACTGCAATAAACATAAATCATGGCTGCCGTTGCTCACATGGCCGCGATTCTTCGCAGCCAGATTTAAGCAGGTTTCAAAATTTATACGTTCATAGCGTATTCATCGTTTATAAATCAAATTTAAGCAATTTTTTTTGTTTATTATTACATACGGGTACCTTATTAAATTTGGTTGCTAATATGGGTTACCGACTGTTATTACAGATACTAAATATTTAAGGTAGAGCGAAAGAGAGTTAGGACGTAACATCAGGCACTTTATAGCGATTGCGCATGCAAGCAAATTATTTGTACATATATTTTGTCTTTGTTCATTTCTCTGAAACCGCTTCAAAATTTCGATAAAACTTTTATAGGACCATCTTTGAAGTATGATCTTTCAAAAAAAAAGAACATCAAAATCGATTCACTATCGCGTAAATTATAATATTATAAAAAAAACTAGATAATAAACTGTATTTTCGTTTATTATCTACGCGAATATAGCGACTATAGCCGAAAAGTGAACCTCTTTTGAACTCTGTAAAAAAAAACTGAATCACCATAAAATCATCGAAATCATCCTGGCTAGGATACTGTGAAGATTGGTAGATCCGGTGATGGAGCGTGCTCTTGCCCTGCGCAGCTCCGCGCGTCGGAGACTGCCGGCAGTAGCTCGCGATCCGTGCCGCCGACTACACCGCCGCGCTCGCCCCACCAACCCCTGTACGTTTCAAACCTCACATTATAAATGAAAAAGTGTCTTCTAATACTAGTTTCTTTCATAAAAGTGCTCGTTCCATACATAAGTTTGTGTTAATTCATTGGAAACGCGGGTAGGGCGTTCCGCTTTGTTCCCGTACTACGCCCGCGGAGGCAACTCTTACCGCGCAGCATCCGCACGCCATGTTGATCTAAAACTCCATGTATAAACTCATCAGTTATAATTCTACTTAAATACGCTTCTGTTTAACCTAGTCCTATTTATTTGCAAAAATTTTACGATAACGCTATTTACTTTAGCGATAGTGAATGCATCTCCTCAGGAAAATGGCGGCAATTTCCCCTTATCTTTAGCTATGTATAGATAACATTTTCCCGGGCATAGGTGGCTAGGAGGACCATTTCAATATGAGATTTTGGAGGACAGATTTTTGGAGATACAAATTCCACAAAATTATCCTATAGGTTTAAGAAACGCTATGACGATTAGCGAAACTTTGTGTATGTCTATTATTATTTACAAATTAATCTAAATAAGTCTAATTATCAATCAAATAGAATAAAAGCCTTTATTATGCGACAAAACTGATAATACATTTAATGCAAACGCATAAAATATATTTGTTCAGTAATCTATAGTTTTTTATCGAACATAGGTCTGCGTTTGACTGCCACCTTGCCAGATGGTAAGCGGAGTTATTTTCGTCAAGTATAAAACGTACGGGTAGACAACCTAAGCCCACAAAATCTACATTTTCATATGCCTTATTGTCTTAAAAAATTAAAAAAATGCATAAATGGCAATATTATTAATGTTTGCTCTATCAAAATGACTATGCAATGCAATACTAGATTTCGATATCAAAATATTTCACACATGACCTAACAAATGCCTTGATAACATTTGAAACTGGTCTCGCAAGAATATTGAGTTGATGCAAAATGATTTACTAACGAAACCGTATTTTATGCCTTGGTGTTTTTTTAATACCGAGTGGGAAAACGAGCGAGACACTCGTCTGATGGTAAGCAACACACATGCCTATCACAGTACAGTGCCACGCATAATTTTACCGGAAACATTGCCCTTTTGCTTGCCCATTGCTTGGCGGAAAAATAACTAGCAATAGTCTCTTGGGACTTGACACTTGCCCAGGTGGACTCTACACAGAGTCCTACCACTAGCAATGTGATAATAAAATGGCAATATATTTTTTTTACACCAGAAAGAAAGCACACAAGCGATAGGCCACTTGATGGTAAGTGGTAGCTGCCACATCAGCAATAGGTACCACAGGTACTCGCAACGTTTTTGCTTCCTAAGGGGAATCTAAATATCCTTCGCTTGAAACAACCGAAGTTATACTAGTATTTAGTTGCAGATAACCCTATCTACCCATCGAAGGCTTCATGTTAATTACTGCAGTTTTTGTAGTAGACTTGGGGCGGTTGTAGCTACAATATTCGGTGGTTGTTGCAATCGGGATGATTTTTGTTCAGTTCATTTCTTTGGCTATTCAATGTGGTACCTCTGTCAATCTCGTCATAGGTTAATTTCCTCCCTTTTCAGTGTGGAAGTGGTACATTTCCTCTGCAGATTTAGTTTAATTTATAGATTTGTAAATTGATGGGAAAAAATTGTGACCTTATCGCTAAGAGCGATCTCTTTCAGGAAATCGAAGGATAGTTAATTTAATTGATGTTTAAACATTGTATTATTTTTAAAAATATTTATATTTATACCACTAATCCGGCCCCGTGGTTTTACCCGCGTAGTTCTCGTCGTTCTCGTTATTTTCCCGGTATAAAAAGTAGCCCGTGTGTTCTTCCGGACTGTAATCTATATAAAATGTTCGATCCGTTCAGACGTTACGACATGATTGAGCAACAAACATCCTAACATTGACATTTATAATATTAGTAGGTTCGTAGGATATAATAAACCTGAAAATACATATTTGTACTTTTGTTTCTACTTGGATCTGCTAAGCCCATTCATATACTGGGTAGTAGTGCCATTCACGCGATAGGTCACTTTATCATTACTCATGCCTCTTCTCACTGCGTAGTATTATAGGGTTGTCCTCGAATACTTAATTCATTAATTTTACTAATTTTAATATAGGATAGAGTTAGCTCTACCCTACCTCATTTAGGTAGACCCGCAACTTTCGACGTTGTCGGTGCTTGGTGCAAAATGTTGATTTGCATTATTACTTCTTTATTATTCGACCGCATAGTTCCTGTTTCCGTTATTTTAATTATATAATCTATATAATCTGTGTTTCAAATTTCAGCCCGAACTGTTACGACGTGATGGAGCAACAGACATCCAAACATTGACATTTATAATATTAGTAGGATGTAGGGTTAATGTTATAAATGCTATAGTTTGGATATATATTGCTCAACCACGTCGGAATGACTGAATAAATCAGGTTGAAATTAGGAAAAGAGAATATAATCTGGAAAAGCACATTCTCATTATTACGGGAAAATTATAGGAATAGGCACTACATGAGTAAAATCAAGACTGGAGATAGTTTTACAAACATTTTTCCAAACTAAAATAAAGTTTTCCTAAGACCAGTGCAACAAAATGCGGCGTTTTCGTTAAAAGAAATCTTTTCAAGACAACCAATGGATGGACAATGAAATACAAGACGCGGTGAAGGTACAATTTGGTGTCATGAAAGTCAGTATATTGTTATTATTGTATCTTATTCTTCTGTAGCCACTATATATATAATAAATATAGGTATATACTGCCAAGTACTGACTTGGACTCCTGCCTGCACCTCGTTAGTATTTTATTTTTCCATGGTACAAGTTTGTCTTCACTACTTGCTTTTAGGGTGAAGGAAGATATCGTGAGGACACTAATGGTGGATCCAGAGAAGAGGGGTGGGGGGGTAGGGTCTTGACCCCTCCCCTGGGCTGGGTCCAGTACCTATGTGGACCACTAATTAAAAATCATGCATGTACTTACCCCACAATTTTGTGACATGACCACGACCTGTGACCTCCCCTGGAGACATGTGCATTTTGGAATTCTGCAATTTTTGTGATAAAAAGTAGCATATAATATGTGCTTTTCTTTATTGTAATCTAATTCAGTGCAAAATTTCAGTCCAATCTGTTTACTTTTTACGACATGATTGAGTAACAAACATACATACACAAACTTTCACATATATAATTAGCAGGATTGAGTGAATACCTAAGCCCAGTAGTGGGACACATTTCAAGTTGTTGAATGGTCACTTGTCTATTTGTGTTAGATTTTGACTTAACTAGTCAGGATATTAAACGTATATTATTTAACGTATTAAACGTAGTAAACGTATACCTACTGTACCGATATAAACGCACTCAATACACAATTTGAACAACTTTTACTCCTAAAAAATCACTCACTGTATTGTCTGCAGGCAGGGCCGGCCTTAGCCATCTAGGCGCCCCGGGCGAGCCATGCCTCTAGCGCCCTAAAGGTCAACACTACACTTTGGGGACGTTGGAAATTCACCCCCCCCCCCCCCCTAGGTTATTTAGACTTCCCAGCGCCCTTGTAGTATCCGGCGCCCCGAGCAACCGACCCTGTCACGCCACCCTAAAGCCGGCACTTTCTGCAGGGAAACTATAGGTTATAGCATACCATCAAAGGTTACACTCAATCAAGGAGGAGGTTCTCGATGCGGTTGTATGTTTTGTTTTTAGTCAAAGTCGCGATAGCTCCGCCAATTTTGAATCGCTTGTTTTTAATGATTCTGTTTTGTTCGGTAGATCATTTTTCGTAGGTGTTTCAACATTTCGTGTAGTAATTTTGGAAATATCATCAAACATCTAAAATTTGCTCACCTCGATGACATATATTCGTCGTAGCTTGCTATCTTATTGAATGTGTTTGTTTAGTTGATTTAAAAGGGATATGAAATTTAATTGAGTAAGTATCTGAATTTGAAATTGAAGTTGGTTTTCGTTATTTCAGAGAAAATTTAATTATGAAAGAAAAAATATTTTTTTTGTAAAGTGTTGACCCTATAGTGAATGTTGTACATAATAGTGATGAAAGAGCACCTCTTTCAGCTTAGTGAACACTTTCTGTGCAGCTCTATAGATACGTGATCAAATATCCCGTACTTCCGGCGTTTTTTACATGTGGCGAGTATCCGACAACTGTTCCATTTGTGGCATAAGTAATTCAAGTTCTGAGAATTTACTTTGCTCACAAATTAAGGTTACAGCTCAATACACCCAACCGGCATCCGAGATAACACCGCATCCCCTTCGCCAGGGTCTGGGGACAATACGTAATTGAAACAGCGACTGCATTCATTGTAGGACATTAACAGAATACTAACCGCTTGAGGCACGGAAATGCTCGTCAAGTGCCGGGCGGCTCTGGTGAGCTGCGACCTTAACTGCGAAAATATTTGCCAGTCCCATGCCTGAAGCAATCCGTCATCGTGTCATTCTGTTCCGATTATCGTCATAATCTGTTACTATTTTAAAATATTAGAAACATCTGGACTGGAAATGCTTTGTGCGTCGCGTCACAGTTTTTTCGTTAATATTTCTCTGTCATGACCCAGATCCTTGAGAGATGTAACTGTTGGAAATGTCGGTGTCTTCGCGATGTTTTCTTTTATCCTTAAAGCCAGTGAAAACAGTGTAGCTCAACCACGTAGGACTAAACAGATTGGGTTGAATTTTGGAACACAATTAAATTCTAGACTGGAATAGGACACACTTTAAATCATGGGAAAATAACAGGCATGGGAAATATGCGGGTAAAACCGGACCCTGCTAGTATTTTCATGATCAATGACAAGTGTATGCCTTAAAGATTTGATATACGCTTATTTTTTCAGTAAATCTGAGTGGCAGTAAAATAAAATAACATAATAACTCATATTATCGTTAACCGTGTTACGCGTCGGTGTGACATGCATCTTCCCCCGAATGGTCTGACAAAGTATATATCACACCGTAACGCATGCGAAACAAACCGCTGACATAACTGCTACGTTACAGTATTACATCAACGCTTTATGAGTTTGAGATAATCCGATCAAATACGCGTTAACAGGGCTACGCAAAAAGGGCGTAGGTACTAGGTCTTTTTTTTATATTTAAATATCTACTCCACAGACTCCGGGGTCCGTGATCTTTGTCAATACAATCTCTTTTTTACAGATTTCTTGGAGTAGGAGAAGAAAAGGAAAATAGGGGGGAGTTGGGCACATTTCAAATTTAATTCTAGAGCTCGTCTGTAGAGCCGATCACTATCGGTTGGGATTCTACCGCTAGTAATCAACTCCACATTGAGTCTTTGCCTTGCCATTTGCCTAAGCCGCCTCCTCCCGGCCCAGAGCCTCCACTACGGCTGCATTTCTGTCCCGTCGGCGTACCTACTAGGTCGAATTGTAATCACTAGAATGATTGTTTTATTTAATGGAATATATTTTGTAGAAGTACTTTATGTTATCTTTATTGGGACTTGGGAACTTGTAACACTAAGACAAAGTCAAGGCCATTATTCAACGGTCTGGCCAAGTGCACGTTTGTAAAAAACACATTTCTTAGACAGATGATTTTCTTGGAACATGTTGATTTCTTCCAAAATGTACATCTGCACTAAGAAAAATACTCAGAAGTGCAGGAGTGATTTGAATCTATGACCTTTGGTTGTGAAATTGTAAAGTCTCCCAACTAGGCTACTAAGACTTTAAAGTTAACCAGGTATTCTTTCCAAATTTAAATTTAATTTCCTTAGTGTGTCCGAATTTTTGAAGTCAAAACTTCTTTTGGTACACCACTTACAGATTTTCCGTGGGCTGTGAATTTAATGTACAGTTAATAAATAATAATAATAAATAAATGTTGGTGGACAATTCACACACAACACCATCTGACCCCAAACTAAGCAAAGCTTGTATGATGGCGGCCAGATAGCTGATATATGCTTATATAGTTTTAAATACATACTTATTATACATATATAGAACACCCAGACACAGTGCAAACATTTGAATTCATCACACAAATATTTGCACTGGGTGGGGATCGAACCCACGACCCTCGGCTTCGCAGGTAGAGCTACTTCCAACTAAGCCCCGAGGGCAGTCTATAATCTAACACTTTCCTTTTGGCGTAGGATCCTTTCTGAGTTACACCATATAGTGGCCGCTTAAATGTTGGGTTTATCGGTGCGGGCTGAGCCTGCCAATTAATTAAGATTAGGTGGTTACCATCTACCTCACATTGTTCTTAAACATGGGTTCCACACGAGCTTATTAGTTAGATTTAAAGCTAAGGCCGTTTATTATGTTTTTGACAAACTTTTTGGTTGACATTTCTGTATTCTTCCAATGTCTGGAACTGAAACAAATCGCTTTTAACATTAAGGCTGCAAGATTTTCACATATTCTGTTCCCATGGGTCGTTTTAAGCTCAGCGTAAGAAGGAAAGAATAGAAAGGAGAGAATAGGTCTGTGTGTATGTTGATGATGTTTTTTTATATTACTTAAAGCGGCAACGGCTACTTAACACTTAAATAATGTTAGTTGATGTGTCGTTACATGACTTAAGTGCTCAATTTTAGCAGTAAATGTTCAGTAACAGTTGAAAAATGTGAGGATTCCTTTCAGGTAGTAGTCTACCAGTAGTCTACCAGCGCCCCGCGGTTTTACTCGTACCCGCGTAGTTTCTGGGATAAAGAATAGCCTTTGTGTTCTTCCAGACAACCTCTATAATCTGTGTTCCACATTTCAGGCCGATCCGTTCATACGTTACGACGTGATTGAGCAATAAATATTCAAATATACAAACATCCAAACATTGACATTTATTATATTAGTATGGGATGATCTGATTTAACATTGAGTTGGCAGTTGGCTCTTTTTGGTCAGTAAATGTTTATCTATACTTTTTGTCATACTGTTTGTATCCACTCAGTGCGACAAATCAGTCAGACAGGTAGTCTGTGCGTATAATATTGTATTTTTTGTGTACTTATATTGTTAAAAAAATCTTTTTGTTCATTTTGACGATTCCAATTTCTGCACTTCTAAATCAAAGAATGAAACGGATACGTCCATAATACACTCCTTCCACTATTTTAGCCAAACAAATGAAAACAATCAACAAACAACGTTAGGCACGCATACTCCAATTGATTAGGTGCGCGAAACAACAGTACCGTAATAGTCCCATTAGAAAAACTGCCGGCGAGTCATAAAATCAATCTTACACAACTTTCGCAAACTTGTTCCTGCGATAGATCGTAAATATTGTGCAACTATAATGAATCCGCTATAAGGAAATTGTTGCGGATTATGGGATATAGGTACTTATTG